>CM066991.1:17130849-27130849 GCA_033977485.1 Hydrangea macrophylla
TCGGTCCTGAGGTTTTTCCATCATCATCCACTGCTATTTCTACCAAGGGGTCATCATCTTCTAAGTCGTCTACCCCTTCATCCATCTCTGATTCTTTCCTTGCGGACATCATCAAACGAGTTCTGGATCATTCTGATAACACGTCTCCTATTGCTCTATCTATTGCCCCAGGTACATCTTCTTGGTTCTTTGACTCTGGTTGCTGTAACCATATGACCTCTGATCCCACTACATTCTCTACCAAACATTCTACTCTCAATGCACCGTCCATACACACAGCTGATGGTTCCCGTATGAACGTCAGTCATATAGGGCAAGTCTCTACCACTCACACATCTCTCCCTGACACTTATCTTATTCCTAAACTCACTTTAAATCTCATATCTGTTGGTCAATTATGTGAACTCGGACTTACCGTCTCTTTCTCTAATTCTAGATGTCTAGTACAAGATCCAAAAACGGGCCAGACTCTTGGGACAGGTCGTAAAATAGGACGATTATTTGAACTGAACAATCTCCATATTTCATCTCACTTCATTTCACCTACTCAAGCTGCAGCGTCAGTATCGTCCACCTCACTTTTTCACCTTTGGCACTTTCGTTTAGGTCATGTTTCGCTAAGTGGGTTAAAATCCTTAGTGTCAAGTGGTCAGTTAGGTTCAATTAAAGTCGAAAATGTTGATTGTTTACCTTGTCAACTTGCCAAACAACCATCTTTACCATTTAATAATAGTGATTATGTTTCCTCTGCACCTTTTGATCTAATTCACTCTAATGTTTGGGGTCCCTCTCCAACTATCACAATAGGAGGATCCAGATATTATGTAATCTTTGTCGATGATTTTTCGTGATACACTTAGCTATATCTAATGAAAAATCGATCTGAATTACCCAAAATTTACTTTGGTTTTGCTAACATGATCAAAACTCAATTTTCTTGCAATATCAAAGTGCTTCGAGCTGATAATGCCCAAGAATACAAAGAAAAAGGTGTTCTAAATTTTCTTCGACAGCATGGCACTCTTCCCCATCGTTCCTATCCAGGTACCTCCCAACAAAATGGGAGAGTCGAGCGTAAACACCGTCATATTCTTAATATTGTTCGAACTTTTCTCACATCTGCTTCATGTCCTGAACAATTTTGGGGAGAGGTTGCCCTCACTGCCATTTACACTATGAACCGTATCCCTTCTCCCACTACTGAAAATCACTCACCATATGAGCATCTATATAACCATCCTCCTGACTATACTACCCTTAAAGTCTTTGGTTCTGCCTGCTTTGTCTTACTACAGCCACATGAGCGCACAAAACTAGAATCTCGAGCTCGCTTATGTTGTTTCTTGGGGTATAGTATTGAACACAAATGCTATCGATGTTGGGACTCTTACTCTAAATGTCTTCGTGTGTCTCGTCAAGTTGTCTTCTAGGAACACAGAATGTTCTCATCCATGTCACAGTTTCATTTATCTCCTGCCAGTACTCCTTTCTACTTCACTGACCCCTTAGTAGATCTATTTCCTGACACCCTTAATATAAGTTCTCACTCTGAATTAGCAACTTTTCCTGCCCCTCTACCCACATCCACATCTACAGACACTTCATCTGATTTGTCCACCATAGTCTCTACTGAACTACCTGATCCATCTGATGGGTCTGCATTAGACCCTGACCCTCTTCCTAGACGTAGCGACTGAGTAAAAACTCCTCCAATTCATCTTCAGGATTACCATTGTTTTTTTACAATTCTCTTTCACCATGAGCCTCAATCTTACCATGAGGCCAATTCTAATCCTCTTTGGCAGAAAGCAATGGATGATGCACTTGAACAAAATCACACATGGGATTTTGTGGACTTGCCAAGTGGCAAGAATGATATGGAATGCAAGTGGGTTTACAAGATCAAAACTCACTCAGATAGATCCATTGATCGCTACAAAGCCCGCCTAGTAGCCAAGGGCTTTACCTAAGAGTATGGGATTGATTATGAGGAAACATTTGCCCCCGTTGCCCGTCTCACTTCTGTTCGCAGCCTCATTGCAGTTGCTGTAGTTTGCCATTGGGACTTATTCCAAATGGATGTCAAAAATGCCTTCCTCAATGGTGACCTCACTGAAGAATTTTATATGCATTCTTCTCCTGGTTATTATCATCTTCCTCGTCAAGTTTGCAAGCTCCGCCGAGCTCTATATGGTCTCAAGCAAGCTCCTTGGGCTTGGTTTGCAAAGTTCAGCACCATTGTTGAGCGCTTTGGGTTCACAGGCAGCTCATATAATTTAGCTCTTTTCATCCGCAGAACTGACCGGGGCATTATTCTACTTCTTCTCTATGTGGATGACATGATTATCACGAGAGATGATACATCAGGAATCTTGGATCTCAAAACCCATCTCAGCCAACATGTTGAAATGAAAGATCTCGGCAAACTTAACTATTTTCTGGGCATTGAGATCACTTCCAATTCTGACGGATATTATCTCTCTCAAGCTAAGTATGCCTCAGACTTGCTTACACGGGCGAGACTTACAGATAGTAAGACTAGTACCACTCCTCTCGAGCCTAACTCTAGGCTCACTCCTATGGATGGTATACCCTTGGATGATCCTACTCTATATCGTCAACTTGTTGGGAGTCTTGTTTATCTGACGGTTACTAGACCTGATATCTCCTATGCTGTCCATATTGTAAGCCAATATCTATCTGCTCCTCGTTCTCCTCATTATGCAGTAGTTATCCGCATTCTCATGTACATCAAAGGGACCTTATTTCACGGCCTCCACTTCTCTACTCACTCCTCTCTTGAGCTACGTGCCTACTCAGATACAGACTGGGCAGGAGATCCTACTGATCGTCGTTCCACCACTGGGTATTGCTTCTTCTTGGGTGACTCTCTCATCTACTGGCGCAACAAGAAGCAAACTGTTGTTGCTTGATCTAGTACAAAAGTCGAATATCGTGTTCTTGCTGATACCACTCAGGAACTTCTCTGCCTACACTGGTTACTTGAGGACATGGGGGTCAATCATCGAATAGCTACAACCATCAGTTATGACAAACAAAGTGCCATTCAAATTGCTCACAATGATGTCTTCCATGAACGTACAAAACACATTGAGATCGACTGTCATTTTGTTCGTCATCATTTTTTTTGTGGTACCATTCGACTTAACTTAGTCTCCTCCATCGATCAGACTGCTGATGTATTCACCAAAGCTCATCCACCGGGACGTCTTCAGGATTTAGCTTCCAAACTCAAGTTGGTTTCCATTCTACCACCTTGAGTTTGAGGGAAACCACCTTGAGTTTGAGGGGGGCTGTTAGAATAATATTAGAATATTTGTCTACATTCTTGTACCTATTGTATCTTATTATAGTACTTACTGTCTAGATACATTGTACTACCAGTTGTACTACTAGCCTAGGTACTTTTCTTTCCCTTTTAGGATTCTCTCTTGACCTATATAAAGACTACTCATTGTAAGGTTTCATCATATCATTCAATACATAATTCATAGTATTGTCTCACTCTCTCCCCCTCTTTCTTATATATTCTAACACCCAAACATGCATGCCCTTATAGTTATGAAGAAATAAGATAATAATTACATACCGGATTTAGACATCGGAGGAAGTGATCAGAAGGGTTTTTTCTTCTTGGACAAGGGAATTTGGCATCAGCAAAGAACTGTGGCAAGAATAAAAAAAAATTAAATCTTAGGTTAACATAATAATATCCCCTAGGTATGTCAACGGCTAGCTTCCCCTCAGTTTGAATAATATCAGCGAACTCTTAAATTTATTGACGTCCTTCCGGGTAAGACGTAATTTAATGTCGTCAGCGTATTATAAAATTAAAATGCCCAAAGTACCCCTACATAAGTATCATAATCAGAATGGATTCAATTTTCCTCTTGAACCCTAAACTCCCTGGGGTCCAACACAAAGGTGGGGGTGTATCAGTCTTTTGCAATCAATTTAGTTTTCTAATCAAAATTCACTTTTTATAAAGAAGGGAAAAATAGTAATTTAATATGGTCAGCTAAAGTTGTCCATGAACCATTACAGAGTAATAGTTTTCAACGTATAGGAGAGGTCGTTGTTATATTAACATACAACTAAACATTCATAAATTACTATTCCTACGGCCCATTTGATAACGATGCAAATTTCAGTTTCTATTTTTGTTTCATTTTTTTAAAACAAAAAAAAAACGTTTGGTAGATAACGTTTTTTGTTTTTCTTTTTTTGAAAAGAAAAATAAAAAACGTGTTTGATAATCATTTTTTTTTCCCTTTCCTTTTTTGAAAACGACAATTAAAATTGGGCCAGAAAACCAAAAAAAAAAAATTCGGTTTTCAGTTCTCAATTTATTAAAATAAAATTAGTTTTGATTTCAACATTTTAAAACCAAAAAACCGAGAAAATATTATAAATGGCCATCAGAAAGTATTATAAATGACTACATAGTTTAATTACCTTCACAGCCATCTTAGATTCTCCAAAATAAACAGCTTCCCCATCAGAGAGGAGTACTAAATCATCAAACAAGCCAAACACATCACTAGTTGGTTGGTGAATGGAGAATATAACCATCTTTCCACCATCAGCTACACTTTTGAGAGCTAAAACCACAAAATAAGCAGAAGCACTATCCAACCCACTAGTGGGCTCATCAAGTAGCAACACTTGTGGGTGTGTTATAATCTCAAGGCTTATGCCAAGTCTTTTCTTCTCTCCAGTACTTATACCTCTTGTGTGCCAATTTCCAATCCTTGTTTCTGCACAATCATTTAGACCCATCTCTGTGATTGCTTTGTCTACAACTTCACTTACTTCAGCTTTGGTTAGTGAAGTTGGAAGCTTCAATAAGGTTGAGTATGTGATTGTTTCTCTCACTGTTAAAGTTCCCAAGAAACACTCTTCTTGAGTAACATAAGACTGAAAAAAAACAAAACACACACACACAATGCATTTGCATGTTAAGAAAAAGAAAGAAAAAAAAAAACTTGACCCAAGCAAGCCATCTACGATCTAGTGATATTTGAAATTTGGAGGGCTTGTTTGGGAATGCATAAAGTTCAACTCTCATTTTCTATATCGATTTGTGAAAACGGTATCATATAAATTTGACAAGAATCCATTCTAAGAGTGATTTCAAGCCCGACACAGACTTCTAAGCAATAAAGGACATCCAGTGTAGAATATATAGAACCGGTTTCCTAAGTAACCACATAACGGGTTGTCTTGGTTTGATATATTTAAGTGTTTAGTAGATGTCATTTTATTGCATGCACAAGATTCCTACTCAAACTTAATTGCTCTTGAAACATATTCTTTTTCAAAATAATGGTATACTACAAGAAAAATGAGAATTATCAGCCAAATATTTTGTCACCCCAAAATCCAATTTTGTCGGTAAGAGTATTTACCGACGAAAAAAATCCATCGCACTTCGTCTAGAAATCCTCATCAAGGAAGGTTTTTCACAGTTAAAATTTTGTCGCCAATTCCCAGTTGGTTTGAAAATAACCACGTAGATAACGTGAGAGCGGCTGAATCTGATCCTATTTTACATACTTACAAACGGGCCATAGGTTTGAGTTCAGATGACATAGAATCGGTTCTTGTGCATCAGTTATTTGGAGTCTTAAACATTTAATTGGCAAGGAATGTTTGGAAATGCACTAGAGATTTTTTTTTTGAGGAACCTCGCCGGAACGAGGACAAGTAATTTAATGTAAGTTCAAACAAAACTAGCACTAGAGATGATCAGGTTTAATTCCATGATCATTTCTATTGGGTGATTTACGAAAACTAGTAGTATGCTATGCATTAGAAGGAATTTACCAAATAGATGTACATACCAGCTTCTGAGTCTTCCCAAACAGTGCCTCTATTGGTTTGGGAAGGGACATAACTTGTTATTTTATTTATGGGAAATGCTATGTGCACCGAAAAGTGCACATAAAAGTGCACCGAAAATGATCAAGGCCATTGATTGCGCGCGGGCTCTACGCCTGCGCGCATGGGGCCCGCCGCAGTCAATGACCCTGATCATTTTCGGTGCACTTTTATGTGCACTTTTCGGTGCACATAGCATTATTCTTTATTTATATAAGAGTCCGGACTTGATTAAAATATTAAATATGGTTGTACATCCAACCAACAAGATATTGGTTTATGGAACAAACAGGTTGGAAACTGAGAATATGTCTAAGTTGATCCTATTTTTCACCTTTGTTTGGAAAATGTTATTTCTTGACCAAAAAAATTTTTGTGTGTGATTTCCATAGATTGTTTGATATGGTTATACATACAATGCCTCTGCTGTCTTTGGTTGTGCTCTTCCCATTGAGAAGTACATTCCCAGTCATTGTAACATATGAAGAGAGTCTCCCTGTTGATCAGTAAGTGTGTCAGATATTTTTACTATCATACAACAAAAAGTGTTTAAATGTTTTCTTTGATTATTTTCACACTATTGTTTAAGTACTCTTAAAAAAAAAAGAGAGAAAAGAAAATTAATGGAAAAAGACTTTAAAGTACATATTCAGGTGCTATCGAGGGTACTTAAGAACTCTGTGGCATTTTTGAATGGTGCAGCAAATTTGGGCACATCAACAAAAAGTTTCCTAAGGGATACAGCAAAGGGTTCCTGCAAATTTGCTGCACTCCCAAGTAAGAAGACTGAGATGCAACGAATAGTTATTTTTCTACTCTTCTATTAGATCATGGGTAGATTACAAACATCGGTGGAATACAAAAAGTAATAAATTTTAGTAGATTACATAGGAGTGACCAACTTTGGCACATCAAATTTGACTTTGATATAACAAATTACATACAAGTTTGATGTGTACGTGAAATTTTGATGTATTATTTGGGAGATAGTCTTAGGGCAACATAGGATGATCTAACAGTACCACTTCATAGATAAGTTATTCAGTGAGACCACCACACACAATAATATGACTCCATGTGGTCCCTATTAATTGGGAGATAATCTTAGGGCCACATAGGATTAGTAGAGTATGACAGATAGTTTTTGGCACTAAGCAACATGTCAGGTCTCCACTGCTTATCATACACATATCCCGTTTGATAAAACTAAAAATTAAGTGCTGAAAATTCTAAGCTATTGAATTTTAAGTTATGAAAACAGTATTTCAAATACTGAAATAAACTGCATTCAGTGATTTATTTTTCATTACAACTAAAAATTTTAACAGTTTTCAAGAGATTTTTGGATGCTTTTCAGTGGAGTGATACATTATAAAAACGCACAGAAAAATAAATGATTGCCGAAACTTTTTATTTTCATCACTTTATTAGATTATCAAACACGTCATACCATATCAGTGTGATGAATGGTGTGATAGTCGCAATAAATAACTTTTGCTTCAACACCTTTGGGTGTCCTGAATTCGTTGTAATTGGTTGATGCTTGTGCGAGGTTAAGGATCGTTTGCCGCAAGGTAGGGGGCTGTTGGGTGGGCATCACCTATGTGGCACTAGCAGGAGCACAAATTTTTTTTTTCTGGTATATTTTTCAAAAAGCCAAAAAAAAATAAAAAAATTTGATCCATCGAATGCCACGTGGGTGGGTGCTGCCAACTTAGCAGCACCCAATTTGCTACCGACGATCCGTGCTCCTTGTGCGATGAAAAACTATATGCATTTGGCTTGCAAATTTAGAGGGGGGAAAAGAATGAAATACAACAAGAAAAACTAGTTCTTTTATCCTTTTCTGGTGTTTTTCTAGCTAGTACTTAAAAGATGTTATGAATTGAAATTTTTGTAAAATGTTGTAATTTAAGAAAGGGTAATACTTGGGGCACAACCAAAGCCACAACTTTTTTTGCACAACCTTCATTTTGTGTCTATCTCTCTCTTGATGGGTCCCACAGTGCCAGTGACCCCACAGTGCCCACTAGGAGAGAGATAGACACAAAATGAAGGTTGTGCAAAAAAGGTTGTGGCTTTGGTTGTGCCCCAAGTATTACTCTTTAAGAAAAAGGGGAGGGAAGTAACTCATAAATTTTTTTAACTCAAATCTCATTATGTTCCCCCCCCCCCCCCCCCCCCCCCCCCTCTCTTAAAATAAATTCAGTTGACAAACTTAAAATAAATTCAGTTGACGAAGGAAGTATATAGAATTTTTTAACAGAAAAGGTTTTTTTTGGTGTGTTTAATAATCCAGTTAAGTCTTGAAATATTTTATTATCAACACTTTTTTTTTCCCAATCTGAACTTTATGTAGTTAAAAAAATTTAAGTAAATTTTGATATAAAGATTATTATCAATACTATAAATTCAATAGTTAAAAAATTTTAACATTAAAAATTTAGTATTTAATTTTCAATTTTATCAAATGAGGTTTAGTGTTTTCCTTCTCCCTCTTCCACTAAATTCATGAACCAACTAGAGCCAAAATATTTCCTAATTGGTCAAAAAGGAGGGGGAAAAAAGGTGTAGTGACAAGTCTACAGATCTCATGCATGTATAGGTGCAGATCTAGAAAGTTAATTTAGGGGGGGACTTGAGTATGGCGAATTTTTTTGGACCTATTTATACATAATTTGGACTTACTTATGCATATTTTGGACATATTTATATATTTTTGTATATATTTTGGACCTATTTATGCATATTTTATATATATATATATATTTTACAATTAAAAAACATAAGAGATGGGGTTTAGTATGATACTTTTATAATGTTAGGGGAGGGCTTTTATAATTTTTAAGGGGACTCTACTGTAAAAACTTTTTTTTAAGTACAAATTTGTAATTTTCAAAAAATCTGGAGCGGCTTGGGACCCCCCTTTTTACCCTTGGAACAAACTTGGGAAAAGTTCCTTCAATGTGGTTCGTTAGATTCTCTCTCACAACAGTAGAATCTAAGATTAAAAAATAATATTTAAAAATTTCTTTTTGTTAGTTAGAGTTTTACTATTGTAAGAAAAACTTAACAAACCACACATTAAAAACTTTAGTCAAGTATGTTTCTTTACCCTTATTGGGTCCACCACAGTGCAAGTAGAGGTTCTTTATTTTTATTTTTTTTATTTTTTTATTATTGGTACGATATTCTTGTTTACTATTTCTCCAACTATTTGATAAAAAAAAAAAAAAAAAAACAGAAAAAATAAATAAATAAATAAATAAAACAAGAAAACCAATTTCGTCTTTCGAAATTTTACTTACTGTTCACGGTATGATTACTATGATTACGTGACTGCATTTATGACTCGCTGGGGCCCACGTGAAACCGATAGTTCCAACAGCCCACATAAATCTGTCTCAATTGTGACGGATTCATGAAATAACTTGTCCGTATGTAGCCCCATGGGTGTGGATGGTTCGAAACTTCAAAACTCTTTTTCAAAACATAAAAGGTTTGGTAGATAGAACATCTAAATATCAGAGTACAACTTATAACTACAGCTGCCAATTAATTGTGCTCTGGTTTTGGGACAGCTGTCAATTAATTACTCCCTCCGTCCCATTTTGAGAGTCCATCTTTGGGAACTCAACTTATTAAGGGGACAAAAAGAATCTACACCTACTTTCCACAATTGCCCCTAATCATTACAATTTTTTTAGTTTTGTCTTAGTGTAGATTTCAAGGAGGGATAATTTTGGAAAGTAAGTAAAAATTGTACATCAATTTCAGGAAAGTGGACACTATTTTGGGACATCCAAAAATGGAATAATGGACTCTCAAAATGGGACGGAGGGAGTATATGCTTTGGTTTTGATATAGTCTGGTCACATTCATGAGAAATTATTTAGTGAGTCAGTCACATTACATCAGCATGTTAATATAATATAATCATTTAATCACAATTATTTACTTGCCCCTCAATTTAAGGGAATCATGATAAGTGATTAGTAAAATTTTAAATTTTAATCTGATAGCTACTTTTCATGATCTCGCCTGGAAGGAGGAGACAAGTGGGTGGTTGGAATTATATAATCACACCATGTCATCTTGTTAACGTGGTGTGACGGGCTCACTGAATAACTTCTCTACATTCAGGTCGGGTCTACAATGAAGGATTGGGCGGCTCAAGTCCATCCCACATTTTTAGAAAATTGTAGATTTTGTAATTTTTAAAAAATTGTAGATTTGTACTTAAAAAAAAAAAAAGCTACAGTTCACCCTGAACTTGACATTATAAATTTGTCATATTAGGTTCAAATATATATATAAATATGTCCAAAAGCCCCCTGTGGCATTATGAACTTGTCATATATATTAAGTCCAAAATGTACATGAAATATGTATAAATAGGTCCAAATGCGCACACCCCCCCCCCCCCCCCAAATTATAAATTTGTCATATTAGGTCTAAAATATACACAAAATACGTATAAATAGATCCCAAAAAAGAAATTCGCAACCTCCTCCACTCTTGTATCATGGCCCCCTAAATTCATTTTCTGGAACCGTCCCTGGTCACGTTCAAGTCTAAAAATGTCTAGGTGAAACACCATGTTCACAAAAGTTGATAGATTTTAGAGTACAATTTTATTCACTCTAAAATTGCTCACCCTTTGCTCATCCTTATCTCCCATTGACTAATACAATAGGGCCCAGTACTTTACACTATTAGCCAATTCTCATTTAATAGTAGACTTCACTGCATTAGCCAATAAGAGAAGAGGCTAAACAAAGAGTGAACAATTTTGAGATAAGCAAAAATGTATTCTAGATTTTATTCATCATGCGAGAATCTTTAGTTTGAAAAAATATTCATATATATATATATATATTTATATCTACGCACATATATGAATTATGGGTCAATCTATAGTATACCTGTCATGACCCAAGCCTCCTTCAGTAAGATATTGTCCGCTTTGGGCCCAAACCCGCATAGATTTGTTCTTGGGCCACTACCCAAAAGGCCTCTTACTAGGGAGACTTGAAATCACACATATATAGCACATTACCCTTCTTTCCTCAGGCGATGTGGAACGAACTCCCCCTACAACACTCAACACTAGGGTTATTACATTCCAACCCCCTTAGGGCCCAACGTCCACGTTGGTACAATTCCGGCTAGGTCAGGCTCTGATACCATTCTGTCACGACCCAAGTCTCGCTTAGTAAGATACTGTCCGCTTTGGGCCGAAATCCGCACGGATTTGTTCTTGGGCCACTACCCAAAAGGCCTTTTACTAGGGAGACTTAAAACCACACATATATAACAAATTACCCTTCCTTTCTCAAGCGATATGGGACGAACTACCCCTATAGCACTCAACACTAGGGTCGTTACAACACTAGGTTCGTTACAAAACCCTCACCCAATGATCCAAAAGGGGTGGATGTCAATCTCCTTCATAATAGTTATTAAATCTCTAACTTTCCATCTCATCCATTGAATTTTTAGATAAAGAATGCCTACAACCCATTAAACCGGTTACAATTAATGGTCACATAAATGACCATTTCGTTAACTGTATTTACGGTTATGTCATCACAGACCATATTTCTCATAACCAGTACCACATTTCGCATAACCAGCATCACATTGGTGATAAACAACACCACATTTCATTATTATTATTATTATTATTATTATTTTATGTGTTTTTATTAAGGACGTTGATTTGGATATAATTATTACAATTCCCAAAAAAGCAACAGTAAAGTGAGGTGGGACCTTGTTTGAACCTTTTTATTTTATTTTTATGTTATAACCTTGTTGGTTATGGAAAAAAAAAAAAAAAAAAACAACAGTGAAAAAAAAAAAAACTCACCTCTTTTTTTTTTTTTTTTTTGCACATTATCAATTTTTATTAAATAACATTTTTTTGTAAAACAAAATTCCTAATGAATTACTGAAATTATTATTTTGTTTGCATCATATTTTATTTTGGATTTTTCTCAAATTGTTTTATTAAGCTCACCCTACAACCAAAAACAAAAACATTTAAAAAAAAAAAAAAAGAAACGAAAAAAATAAAATAAAATGTGGTGTTGGTTATGAGAAATGTGGTTTGGTTATGAACAATTAGGTGTTGGTCATGAGAAATGTGGTCTGAAATGGCATAATCGTAAATACAGTAAAGTAAATGGTCATTTTGTAGTGGGGCAACATGAAATTATTGCATGGTGCATGGTCTACCAAGTGACCATGGACCACACAATCAAGAGTTTACATGTGCAAGTGGAGTCACGTGGTGAATTATGATTTGCATGGTCTATGGCCACATGGTGGTCGATTGTCATGCAATAATTTCAATTGGTTATGAGAAATGTGGATTTGTTATGAGAAATGTAGTTCTGTTATGACCAAGTATGAATATTGTTACTGTCGTTATGACTCAGTTATGAGAAATGTGGTTCTATTTTATTTTAATGTGGGTGATTGGAAGGAAAATCGAAAAAAATGGTCAAATTTTAATAATTTTTAATATTTTTTGCTAATGTGGCAGATTCTTGACCACATATTTGGGGGTTCACAAACACCCCTTTTTTAGGGGGGTGCATTGTAGATTTTCCCATGAATTATATACGTATATGGAGTGAGAGCACCAAAAGAAAATTAATACTTAAAAAATATATGTATACATACACAGATAGGGAGATGCTCTTAAGTGAACTAGGTAGTGTAAATTTACCCAGTGAACTGAATTTTAAGCCTAAAAGAATCCGGGGTTGCCCCACTGACTTGCACCGCATCCTGCGCCCCACTGACTCGTGGGTTCTTTTAGTCTTAAAATCCAATTTACTGAGTAAGTTCACTTTACCCAGTTCACTCAAGAGCCTCTCTCTAGACATATATATGCTATGTATGCTATGTCATATATATATATATATGGTTAAATGCATTTTGCACCCTCAAACTATACCATGTTTTGTACGATGGTGTCTAAACTTTTATTTTTCGCATTTTGGTCTTTCAATTTTCATTTTGTGGCAGTTTGCCCCCTTCGTCACTTTTAGCGTCACTTTTGGTGTCACTAAAAGTGACTTTTTTCGTCTCTTAAAGTGACGGAGAAGACAAACTTCCACAAAATAATAGTTGGGGGACTAAAAAAATGCAAAAAAAATGATAGTTTAAAAATTAAAGTGCAAAATATGGTATAATTTGAGGGTGTAAATGCATTTTAACCTATATATAGACTCACAGAGGTGGAAATACTAGCAGACTCTTGATACTCCAATCAAGGTATGAAATGTGCATTTTGACAATTTTTATTGGATACCCAAACACACAGAAATATGTTAGCTACTTGTGAAGTCTCCGATTATATTCCTTTTACTAGAAAAGTTAAGTTGAATGTGTTATTATTACACTAAAACGCATATTCTCGTAGAAAATGAGAAAGAAAAAGAAAAAAATGGTGTTTTTTTTTTTTTTTTTTTGTTTCTCCTTAGATTCGTAAGAACAAATAGGGTAATTTTTGGGACACAACTTTTATACAACTTTCACACAACCTCTTAAAAGATGTGTCTATCTCTCTCCTGTGTCACTGTGGGGTCCAGTGACATCACAGGAGAGAGATAGACACATCTTTTTAGGAGGTTGTATGAAAGTTGTATGAAAGTTGTCACCAAAGAATTACTCGAACAAACAGCCTTACGCTTACATAAGTACCCATACCCGTATTTGAGTCCATGTAACGAAGGGTGGAGGCATATGTAAGCTCGGTCGGGCTGTACAGACTCTTAAAATTTAGGAATTGTTTTTAGTACATGTGATATTTTAGTCTAATTGTAATTTAAAATATATATATTTAGTACATGTGATATTTTAACTCAAAAAAATGTAGTCTATAGCCCATCCCAAAATTTGAATATTTTTTAATATATAATATTTTAGCTCAAATGCTCAATTAAGTGTTTAGAACTCAATTTGACACTATATCTTGTTGATAAATAAGCCCCAAAATGTATATATATTATCCTAAAAAATGATATTATTCTTAAATAGACTCAATTTAACACTATATCTCATTATCAAATATTGTTCTTGCATGTACGTACGTGGTTACTTGACCAGAAGATGGAAAGACTTGAGCTGAGCGTGTGTGTGTGTGTGTGTGTGTGTGTGTGTGTGTGTGAGAGAGAGAGAGAGAGAGAGAGAGGGAGAGAGAGAGAGATACCGGCAAATGAGTCAAGGAGGGTGGATTTGCCTGAGCCAGAAGGACCCATGATGGCTAAAACCCTCCCTGGTTCGGCAAAGCCACTGAGCCCATTAAGCAACCTCTTTGGTGCACCTTTTCCCAAGTTTGGAAGCACCACTGTTAGATCTTCCCACACCAAGTGGCTGCCTGCACTACTATACTCTCTAGGACTGTGGTAAGATTCCAACCTTTCAAAACTAGCACCATATGACTCCTCTATCTCCATCTTCCCTTACAAATGTCTATCCACTCTGTTGTCCTTATAAAGAAAGGGTGATTCTATGTTTTTGGTTGTATTATATACGTGCATCAAGTCTTGTTTGGGAATGCAAGTTTAGTCTCATTATCACATTTAGCTGGTTTTATGCAAACGTGTATTAGTTGGTTCGCAAAAGAACCAATTTTTGGGATTATTTTAAGTCAGACACAAATTCCTATGTGGTCAAAAATAGCTACACAAAAACCAGAGATTATTAAATTTTCAAATTTTAATTTTTATAAACAACAGAACCGATTCTTATGTTACATGAACAACTTGTCTAAATAATTCTAATTAATTAGGACTTTGTTAGTCGAGCAGGCTGTAACCCAATTGGCATAGCCTTTCTCTAGCTTCTCAGTGGAGAGGGACAGTGTTCGAATCTCTATAGGAGATTCTAGTTACTTGCCCTTCAATTATATATTCTTCAGCCAGAATGAATAGCCCTTGTTAGGCTTTGTTGTGGACCAGTGTGAGACTTTAGAATTGAAACTGGAGCTGGATTGGGTATATTCAATTCGAATCCAAATAAGTATTAAAAAAAATGGACTTTGTTAATCCTTCCATTAGTTATCAAAGTTACAACACAGTCACACATATTCAGTGTTATAATCCATGGGGCTTTGTTACTATTATAAGCTATCATTGAAATATAACTTTATTATGTACCGAAGAATATGGTAACAAAATATTATAAGCTATCATTGAAATATAACTTTATTATGTACCGAAGAATATGGTAACAAAATGCCAATAAGTGGCAGCATTTTTATGCATGATACAACAAAATAGTGAGTTGTATCATAGAACTTCCCAATAAAAGAAAGATAACCTTCTTGCTATGATTTTTTGAGTTCTTGCACTTTTAATTTTTTTTCTTTGTGTTTTCTTACTCAACTCGCATATCATACTTGGTTTTGTTTATTTGCAATGCGGAGGAAAATTATGATTAAAATGTAACATCGTACTAACAATAGTTTTTAACAAAAAAAAAAAAATACTAATAATAGTGCCGATTACATTGACCCCATGTGTCCCACGATGTTTATCATTATTATTCTGAAAAGGTTTCATTAACTTCTTTTGTCAGAGTTAGTTGAGATCGAGACAAATCTAAAAGTTTATATCAACTGATTCAACATCATGGGAAAGACTTCCATACAACTAGGCCACGTTTGTTTCACGGGATTGGGGGTAGGATTAGGAGGGATTGGACTAATAGTCCATTTTAATTGAATAGTCCGGTGTTTGGGTGCGCTTAAAAGGAAGGGACTAATAATCCTTTTTAACTAAACAGTCCCCCATATGGGGGACTATCTAATCCCAGGGGGGGTGTGGTATAAATAGTCCCAGGACTAATAATTAAAATGGACTAATTGTCCAATCCTGAGCTTGGCAGCCAAACGTGGCCCTAGTGGTTTGTTTACCCACTTAAACACATATAGTGGTAAAAAATGTTTGAAACTAAGGTAAAAAATATTTATGCTTTTATAACAAATATTTGTACCAGTTAAGAAATATTGTACCATTTTAAGAAATATTTATAATTGGTAATAAAATGTTATACTCTTATAAGAAATGTTTGTACCAAAATTATTATACTTGTGCTAAGGGAGCTTTGTGCACCTATAATAAAGAATTTTTGTACCTGTGGTCAGGGGCGGAGCTAGCATTTTTGGTCAGGAAGACCTAGGCTATATGAGGGAATCGGGGGCAGCGAACCACCTGATAAGATCTTTTTTGGGTCTTCCTATACATATTCTAAAATTTTATTTTATTTATTTTTTTATTTATTTATTATTTTTTTTTTGTGAAATACACATCTGCCATACACATACCTCCAACTTTCCAAAATCAAATTACAATCCACAGATTGTGCAAATACAAGAACTCTCCTAGACATTATAAAAAAAAAAAAAAAAAACACCTTTTTTTAGATGATATGTTGGGCAATTTTCAGCTCTTACCCAAATTTTTACCCAAATTTGACTAAAAAAATGAGTAAAAGTTTGATTTGGTATGGACCTCTTCAATTATCATACCCAAATGCTCTTAGTGTTATACCCTTAAAGTGTTTTTTATTTTTATTTGATCGGGGGGCTAAAAGTTTAATTCCCAAAATCTCAAGGAGGGTCTGAGCCCACGCTCTATGCTCTCTTCCCCCTTGCATGTTGTAAAGTAGGTTTGTACTCATGATAAATGACCTTTGTAAAAAATTCAACAAGGATTAAAATGAGAGGTAGATAAGGATAATATTTGAGGCACACTAAAAAATATAATTCTTGAGACACAATTTAAGAGATGTGTCCAGCTCTCTCCTGTGTCACTGTGGGGTTCAGTGACATCACAGTAGAGATATAGACACATCTTTTGAGTTGTGTCCCAAAAATTATATCTTTGGATGTGTCCCACTCTTTACTCGATAGATAAAACGTATCACTAGTTAGCTTATTACACATTAATTTGAAAGTAGAATGAACAACCTGAGACAAAATAGACTACTGAATTTCTATTGTTCTGTTGGAAAGTAATTATAAATATTAAAAACTAAAAATACTTTTTCAAATAATATTAATGTCATAATTAATGCAATCTTTTTTTTTTTTTTTTTTAATTTTATGAAATAACATAATTAATACGTAATACATGCTATGTTCCTTTCTTTTTGATCTTCATTGACTTTAAAATTTGGTAACAATTATATTTTGCTACTTTATCTTATCCGTGTTCGGTTGTTTATTATGTTTTTTTTAGATCATTTATTAATTTGAAGCCGTGTTAATTTTCTTTATATTACTAGGATAATGCTACATGCAGATAAAATGTGCACATAAAGATTTAGACCATTCATTTTGATAGAGTCCATCCCTGCACACATGGGATCCACTAAAATGAATGGCCTAAATCTTTATGTGCACATTTTATGTGCACGAATCATTACTCATATTACTAACACAATCTTTTATTTTTCTTGCATTTTGATTAATTATGTTATTGACAAAATTAAATGATTATATTTCTTTTTATGAAGATTCAGTATTTAATTTCGAAAAAAAACAATCTAAATATTCCCATAAGAAGTCATATGTTAACCTATGGTCATGTCATGGGCCATCCAATTCTTTGAAGATACAATATATAAAGATGAGTAATGCAATGTTTTTCAAGTTTTTATCCTAAAAATACTTCTCAAATAATATAATAGTGGGCTCATGTCTAATATAGTGAGATCAATTGAATTTTGATTGGATGTTATTTACTTGTGTCACGCCCGTCCCGGAAAATCTATTTATTTGAAAATGCATAATTGTTTATTGAGAATTATTAACGTGGTTTAATAATTGTGGATGAGGTTGATTGTGGGTCAAGGGTGAGTGTCAATCGAAAATACAAAGATTTGTAAATCAAAGAGGAATTAATTATTTAAATGATATTTATGTGATTAAATGTTATTTGACCGTATATGGTATTTGTGAACAGTAAATATACCTATGTAATGCTATATCTGATAGTTTTGATCTTGTTTAAGATCATTTTGAATGTGGTAGTATTAACGTAACTGATACGTTGCATAAAAGGTACGTTATCTAGATTCCACGAAAATAGTTTTCAGAACGTAATTACGGACCCAAACGGAACTTAGATGAAAACTTTTATGAATTACAGATTTTACTCGGGAATCGATAACTTAGACGTTTAAGACATTTTGGGGAATAACTGGAAGATTAGAGAACTCATGGGGAGTTAAAAATAATTTTTTAGAGTTGTGCCTGTAAATAGTAGTTGTCACACCCCGATTTTCGGACAACCAAATATTTAATCGAGAACAAGTATCCAGATTAATATTCAATTTCCAAAATCCCGAGATTGACACCCTCACACAGGCTAATAAATAATTTATTGAAAATAATATTTAATACTCATTAAACAAGGACATTTGATCTTGTGTTCAAAGAAAAACTCTTTTATTATTAAACATGTATTCCCAAACATCTGTTTCATTATAAAAGAATTAAAGTTCCATTATAAATATTACATCAATTCGATTTACAAAAGAAATACTATATTCATTAAATAAAAACCTATTTACAGATTTCAGCGGAGAAAAAATAAAATCCATACATCCATTGGTCAGAGCAACTACAACATTCCCAATTTTCAATACCCGATATACAATCCTTATTATAATTATACATACTGACCCATAATACCAGAAAATAAGATATAAATCAGATACAACTAAATGCAAAGTACAATTCTACGCAACTACAACTCCAATACATCAACAACGTCACACCCCGATTTTTGAACAACCTAAATAATTCAATCAATAGCATATACTGACCAATATTCACCAACCCAAAAATACAAGGTGACACCACACAAACCTCTCAAAAGATAAGTTAATTTAAAAGCATAATATTAGATGTCACACCCCGATTTCGGGACGAGATTTGTTTTGAGAGGTGTATAATGTAACACTCCCTATTTTAAAAACACAATTATATTATTTTAAAAGACGTGACTTTTGTAATTATATAGGTATGTATATATTTTATATGTATTCGCTCCAAAATTTTGGGATGAAATTTCTTTAAGTAGGGTAGAATGTAACAACCCTAAAATTTCTAAGTGTTTAAATAATTATTTAAATAATTATTATCAGTTAGCAATATTATATCAGTATGCCTATGTAAGACACGTGTTTGAAAATTTTAAATTTGGAGGACTTATAAATTAAATCATTAGTGAGCCCGTTTAGTTTGAGTGTTACATTTTATTAATTTATATCTATTAAAGAAAGTGAAGTCTTGATATGCATTTTTTTTATATAGTGTTTACAAGCCGCGAATGTGTCAAATAGTGTATCTGATATTAAAATTAAGTACCGGGTATTAAAATTAAGTACCTGGGACATGAGTATAATTTGCATTAGCTATTTTAGTGGTTTAGACTACATTCTGGGCTCATATGAGTCTTTTTTGTGAGCCCATAAGAGGAAACACAAGATTTATATGTGTGAGTGTTATAATATATGTGTTGTGTGTGCATTATATGTATATACATAGATAACATATCCTAGGGTTAGTTAAAACAAATATATATATATATATAGATATATATAATAAAAATAAAAATAAAGCAACCACAGGAAAGAATAGACGTGAGAGATAGAGAGAGAGCGAGCGAGCGAGAGAGAGAGAGAGAGAGAGAGAGAGAAGAAGAAGAAGAAGAAGAAGAAGAAGAAGAAGAAGAAGGAAGAAAATGATGCGGGTTATTCGGATTCGGATTTGCGTTCATAGTCCGTTCGATATCGTTTTCAAGTGCTTAATCAGGTTTTAGGTGAGTTAATCAACCCTTGTGTATATGTATATATGTATGGATGTATATACACACTACAAGGAAAAATGCTTTTTATGTCACTTTTTAAATAGCATTTATGTCACTTATATTTTGAGTGACATAATTATTTCATGTATGAGCTTTTTATGTCACTTTTCAAGTATTTATGTCATTTTTTAAGAAAATGACATAAATAATAAAGTATTTATGTCACTTTTTGTATAAAACGACATAAATAATGAAGTTTATATGTCACTTTTTAAAAACAGACATAAAAAAAAAAGCACGGTGGCAATTTTGTAAATAAAACATTTTATATTTATGTCAATTTATGTAAAAAGTGACATAAAAAAAATGCCGTGGCAATTTTATAAATAAAACATTTTACATTTATGTCAGTTTATGTAAAAAGTGACATAAAAAAACCGCGGTGGCAATTTTGTAAATAAATTATTTCACATTTATGTCGCTTTATGAAAAAGTGACATAAAAATTTTATATAAAAAGTGACATAAATGAATTTGGCGGGCTGATGAAAATTTATGCGCGGTGTATCTAAAATTTTTTTTATTTCGTTTCTTTCATTCCCAAAACTTCATTCCCAAACCATCTCCATCGCACCTCTCCCTCCACCACCACGCCGCCCCTTGCTCGTGGCCATAACCGCCGTCGACTCCTCCTTCCCTCAGCCACCGCCACCGTCGCCTCCTCCTGCTCTCAGCCTCCTCCTCCTCCTCTCAGTCGCAGTAGCTTCCTCCAAGATCTCCTCTCCTCCTCTCCAGGTCTCTCTCTCTCTCTCTCTCTCTCTCTCTCTCTCTCACACACACACACAAACCCCCTCCTCCCTCTCTCACTAACCCCATCCTCCCTCTCAGCTGTATCATCATTGCCGAGCTGCCGCTGCCCTCCTCTCACATAACCACTACCGCCGCCTCCGCCGCAGCTCGCTCCAAGTTTCTCTCTCTCTCTCTCTCTCTCTCTCTCTCTCTCTCTCTCTCTCTCTCTCTCTCTCGTTGTGTGTGTATACGATTATATATGCTCCGAATCAATATCGTTTTTGGGAATACAATTGTAGCTCCAATAGTCTGTGCGGATGTGAATACGATTATTTTATTTTATTTTTTGTTTTACAGAGACTCTGTTTGGTTGCTCAGAAAATGTGAGAGAAAATCTGGTTACAAACATTCTGTCAAAGGTACCATTTCTTTGTTCTTCGAACTGCGAACTCTACAAATCACAACCAATTTCTTCTCCGACTTGAATCAGCTAGGTCATGGTGGATTTGGTCTTGTCTACAAGGTATATATATGCTTCGTTAATTCAGTAAAAACCTAATAATTTGATTTTCGTATTCAAATTTGGGATCTCTTTCTTTCATTTGAATTATTTCAAATTTTTTGAGTTCGTGTGAGTAAAAATTAATGTTAGCATGAATTGGTTCAAAATTGGTGTGTTTAACAAATAATTTCTTCTTCTTCCTCTTTTTTTTTTTTAAATTTTTTTTCTTTCTTTATGACCATTGTGGTTTGAGTTATTGATTTATTGGTATCTTGAACTGTTCGAATTGTTTGTGTAATTATGTTGGTTCCTTCAGTTATTAGTATGAATATATGCAGATATATATATAGAGAGACTGATATACATAAGCAGCATCTAAACATTAGGGCCGAATGAGCACTGATATATATACACACAAACCAGTGTAATTGATTCGTCTAAATGCATAATAAGAGTGCCAAGTTTATCAAATTTTGTATTCCGGTGGCCGGAATTTGGTAAACTTGGTAGTTAATTGATGTCTGGAGCAATATTGGTGGTGGTGATGGTAGTTGTAGGTCCGTCCAATGGAATCATGGAACTCCATGTTATTGATGCCTGTCATTACCCTTGTGTGAACTTTTTTTAGGGGAGCGTCCTTCCACAAAATGGGCCCAATTCTGTCTTGCACATTATAGTATAGTTGTTTCCTTCTCTGATATGCAATTTTATCTATTTGTTGATTGTGGCTTTTTGTTAAATTTGGCATCTGATTACAATCAACTTTCACCATCTATTTTCTCTGCTTCTGAGTAATTTGCTGTATGCATAATTTTATTCTTCCCGTGAATAACCGACGTATGTAGCATGATGTTATGGATATGGTGTAAATAACATGAAAATCAGATTAAACTGGACTATGGTGTGTTAGTTTAACTTAAGAGTTAAGACAAATAATGTTGTCATTGAATGGTGGAGGGTTTTCATTTATGTCGGGAAATTTGGAAGCATTAGCTGAACTTTTTCGTAATTCGAATTTTGATGATAATTTTGTATAATTTGTAATAGTTTAACACCAAATATTACTATGAAGTTGGTATCAGACACACAAAGCGGACTTTCTGGTTCACAATCCCTCCTGAAGTTGGGCCTAATGTCCCATATACTTTTGGTCTCATAGGTAAGCGATTGGTTATTTTGTTTTGATGGTTTCCTTGCTTGATTCATTGTTAAGTTAATAGATTCTTTTCCCACTAGGTCTCTAACCCGTCATGGATTAGGCCTTCTGCATTTGCATTCATAGACTTTGGGATACGCACAAATAATTGTCATGCATAAATGGATGGTTGAGCTGATACATTTATGTGCAAGCTTCTACTGTATTGATTACCTTTTCAATGACTCGTCTCTTTTCCTTTTTCTTTTCCTGATAAGTAACCAATGACCCTTTTTTTATTAACAAGCTAGCTCATAATTGGATGTACGTTGTGGAAAATTTAAGTACATCCAGAGTTTGTGTTGAGATTTATTTTATATATATATATATATATATATTTTAGAGATATCATTTTGGAGGTACTCTTTTGCAAAATCAAATTTTGGGCTTTTTCTTCCATTTTCCTTATTTTTTAAAAGATTTTCGTTTCCCAGTCATTTGGGAACTGCAAAGGGTTAATTTTTAGGATAGGGTTAGGAATCTGCAAGTTCATTCCTACTCTCCTTTTTCTCTGTCTCATTTGCAAGGGTGAGTTCATTCCCACTCTCCTTTTTTTCTCTGTACTTGAGTTCATTTCCATTCCAAGTTGGTTGAGCAAGTTGGAATAGAAAAATATCTCTACCCAGATTCAGTCTTAAGAAACTCCTCTGTTTATGTTTATTGGGTGTTTTTGCCAAAGACTGTGATCATGGTAGTGTGTGTGATTTTTTATGCTACCCTTTTTTTCCAAGTATGTGATTAAAGTGAAGTTACATATCAATTATATGAAAGATTGCTATGTTTATGTGATCAGTTGCTTATATACTTATGTGGATCAAAGGAAAATCAAGTAGTGGTCTCCATTTATAGGTCCTATATGTAAAGGATGGTAAGCCCTCAATGAGTGGGGCATGGTGACGACCACGATGATAAAATGGTGATGCCTTCGGGATCACATGAGTGTGTGTGATACGCTATATGCAGCAAAAGAGTGAGAAATTTCGGGGTGAGAAGGACCCGGGGGTGGTGGCCTGAGTTACTTGACTTTCCAGAGATCATTTTGTTGATGTTGTTAATAATTGTTGCATTTGCATATTGAGAATTTCAATAGCATGATTAGTTCCCTCACTAGGTAAAAGCTTAAACGAAAATATATTTTATGTTGTGGTCATTGAATAACCATCGCAGGCACGGCACAGGAAGAGGAGAGAAAATGATCCATGCGACGGGTTGGGCGTGGGGGTTGCGAGTTGTGTAGATATGTTCATATGTATAGAAGTTTTGGTTAATTGTGGTCCTTGTAATCCATGGGTCATAAACAGCTTGTGTTTTGAAAGTGTTGGTATCACCTTGTATTTTGGAGGATTTGTATCTTGATAGATTGGGTTGATGTTAGTTATGTCCTATGCTATGGGTGATTTTTTGCTAGTCACAAGTTGTATAAGGTTGGGAAGAAATCTAAACAAGTTGGGGAAGTCTTATTGTTTGTAAATTTAACTTGGTTTTCCCTATGTTGAATGATCGTGAGTAAAATGGAAAGAATTTGGAATTTTGATGTAAAACTTGGATTCTTGGGAGGAATTTGTGTGTTTTGATTGTTATTTTATACTTGGTTGTCTTGTGTTAATGTTTAGGAACATTTGGGAATGGTTTGTGGAATGGTTTCGATGTTTCCATAAGGTTTGATTAAGTTTGGAGTTGTGTTGTACATGAAATTCTATAGTTTTTAGTAGCTAGGAACTGTTTTGGGGAAGCCGGATCAATCCGGCCTTAAAGAGTGGATCGATCCACCCATTCTCGGGGACATTCTGCTAGTAAAATGCAAGTTAAGATCGATCCGGCCCTAAAGGGTGGATCGATCCGCCCCTATTTCTGGCAGCTGCTGGCTTTTACGGAAACAAGCATAACTCTTTCTAGGTAACTCAAATTGGCACGCCGTTTTATGTATTGGATCCAAGACTCGAAAATCTATCTTTTGGTATAAAATTTGGTTATACTTTATTATAGACAATTTTGCCCTTAGGGCTGTTTTATGTCAAAAAAGTTCGATTATGGAGTCTAAATCATGGTTTTTCTTAATGATTAGTGAAATTTTGATGTGTGGGCTTTGTTACACGTGTCCTAACTCACTTGGGGCTGGTTGGGGTGACTCAAAAATTTATCTTTTGGTATAAATTTTGGTTATACTTTATTATTGATAATTTTGCCAATGGGGCTATTTTATGTCAAGAAGGTTCGATTATGGAGTATGAATCATGGTTTTTCTTAATGATTAGTGAAATTTTGATATGTGGGCTTTGTTACACGTGTCCTAACTCGCCCGGGGTGGGTTAGGGTGTGACTCTCTCTCTCTCTAACTCTTTCTCCCCCCACTCCCAAGCACCTTCAACCTCTCTCCCCCCTCTCTCTCTCTCTCTCTCTCTCTCATAATCTATAGTCAAAGTTACAGTGGAAGCAATTTTTGGTGGTCACTTCACACAATAATCCAGGTTGGTATTTGGTTTAAAAAGTAGTTGATGGGTTTCATGTTTGATTTAAGAAGTTATTTATTTCTTATGTTTGGTCGTTTTTCTTTTTCCTTTCAATACATGGACTAAAGTTTGGGTGATATTTCATATTTTTCTCACTCTTCCACCATACCTCTATCGCCTCTCTCTTCTCTCACCCCAGTCACTCTCCCTCTTTCTCCACCCCACTCTCTTTCCACGGCAATGCCTCTTCACTCTGAAGGTATAGTCTCTCTCTCTCTCTCTCTCTCTCTCTCTCTCTCTCTCTCTCGTTATATATATCTTAATAATGGTTGTGCATGTGTGTGACTGCGTGTGTTTTTTTGTTAGTGGTCTAAAAAAGTATGAAATGCGGAGTGTAATGATTTTGCCATTTGTGCAATTTCATTAATAGGTAGATTGCAAGGTGATTGGTTCTTGATCCACTGTAAATGCAATTGTACATTTTTGTTTCTCTTTTGATTGTCTTATTTTGTTTACATTGTTAGGTTATATAAATGGCCATCTTTTTAAATAAAAATCAAAACAAACACAAATAGAAATGAAAGAATCGATCCCACAAAAACAATAAAAGAAAAATAAAAACAGATTTGGAAATTTTACATGTGTGCTTCATCCTTTTTTCTTACTTTTGATATTATGTTTAATTTTATTTCCAAAACTAAATATTGTTTGTTTCTTATTTCCTAAGTTAGTGTTTCCAAATATAAATGGCCATCTTTTTAAATGAAAATCAAAACAAAAACAAATAGAAATGAAAGAATCGATCCCATAAAAATAAACAAATAAAGATATATAAAAACACATTTGGAAATTTTAAATGTGCGCTTCATCCTTTTTTCTTACTTTTGATATTATGTTTAATTTTATTTCCAAAATTAATTGTTTGTTTCTTAATTCCTAAGTAAGTGTTTCCAATTTTCCTTTGGACATTCCAAAAAACATACAGTTTGGAAAACTTAGGGTGCGTTTGATAAAACTGAAAATTAAGTGTTGAATTTTAAGTACTGAAAATTTTAAGCTCTTGAAGTTTTATTGCTTAAAACAATGTTTTAACTATTGAAGTAGAATGCATTCAGTGATTATTTTTAGTAGAAATTTTTCACTTAAAGTTTTCGGTGGTTTTGGAGCTACATTTTCAATTAAGTAATTTGTTATCAAATGCACTAAAAAAGAATAAGTGCTGAATCTTTTCATTTTCAGCACTTAATGGGGTTATCAAACACACCCTTAATGTGTTTAATTGTTTCCTTAATTTAAAAAAATTTCGTAAATCATAGAGTTTGTTTTTTAATTGTTTCCATATATAAATGCTGAAAAAAATGTAGAATAATCTCCAAATGCTTAAAATGGTGTTTATAATTTCGTAAATTAATTAAGTAATGCTATAGTTCCCAAATTTTGTATCCCAAATTGGTTTCTAAGGAATGTGGCTGTGGGGTCAAAATTTTGTTAATAGGCCATATCATCATGTTACACGTTTTGTTTTTTGGGATAACTATTATAAAGTCCAAATAGGTGAGAGTTCTTTGTAATAGGCCCTACCCCAAAAAGATTTCATTGACAAGTCCATTAAATTTGATATGACAATAATTTCAGCTCCATAATTTCATTTGTAATCAACTCATGATCCACTTCAAAAATTTAGGATTTCAAATTCAAAATAATGGCATTTGTCATATTCTATCTTAATACCCCTTCTCTCTCTTTCCCTATCCTCCATTCCCCAAATCCTAGAATTGATTCTCCTCCCTTTCTCTTCCTTCCCTGACGAGCTCCTCGGCAGACCACCAACATTTTCAGGCCGGAGCTCTAACGAAGAATCCAGCCACAGCACCATTAGCATCTCCTAAACCGCTTTTGTTGAGATTCGCAATTGTTGAATTGAACATTGATCTCTCTGTCCATCAATTTTTGTACATATTCATGTTCTTCTCTAAATCCAAGCAAGTTTCAGTCTCGTGACAAGAAGGCTAGAGTGAGAATACAAATCATCCATTGGAATTTTTCTTACTCTCTCTCCATAACTATTATAGGTTTTGTGTTGGGTTTTGGATATTAATTCTACTATCGATGGATTCATCGATTTGGGTCTATTGGAATTCTTCTTGTTTTTAGTTGTTGCATTTGTTCTTTTGCTAGGCTTCATGACAGAATTTTGGTTGGTTGGGTCTGAGTTGTTTTGCATTAGCCTGCCTTATTTTTGTATGGTTTGGAGTTTACTCAATAAAAAGGGATTTTTTTTGGTTTGGTGGGTGGCAAATTTTACACTCAATATTTTGTGTACACTACATATATATATATATGTTTTTTTTTTGTTCTAGACTTGATCGATGCTGTTTATGACAACGATTTAGTGACAAGCTTATGAAATAATGGGTTTTGAATTCGAAGTTTCGTCTGTGACAAAATTGGGTTTTTAGTTGGTTGTAAGTTAATTTTACACTTTATTTCTTGTTTACAATTCAAGTGATAAATTTCGTACAACATCTTGTTTTCACAGGGTTAACAAACTATTCCAATGCTAAACATAATTTTGAGGATGAATTGTTAAGTGACAAATTTCAAATTTAGTACTTTTTCCAATATTCTCTTACCACTGGATTTAGAGTTAAATTTCACACAACATCCTATTTAGCAGGGCTAAGAATTTTTACAATGCAAAACATGTATCAGAGAATGAATAATTGAATGACAGATTTCAAATTATATAAATTTTCCAAGTTGGATGTTCATTAATTTAGCACTACAAAACTGTTACAAGAAATTGATCATTATATTACTGTTTATAGTGATAATTTTAACACCAGATGTTCTGCGATTTTGCACCAACAGTAATAAAAACACACCACAGGTCTTGGCCAGGTAATTTCAGTGATGATAATTATGCACCACGAAATCACAGGAACATCAATCTTGGTTCTAAAAAATTAAACCAACAGTGTGAGTGTGAGTGATGATTTTGAACACAAAAGTTAATAAAAATCACACAACAGTTTTTGGGTGGATAAAAATCACACCAAAAGTAAAACGAATTTTGTGAGTGATGATTTTAGGATACAAAATTCAATGGTGATAATTTTAACCCTAAACAAACAGTATATAGCACATTGCATTCTTATCTGCTTACTCTTATTAGGTAAACAGATTTTCCTATAATTATGGCACATTACATTCATCTCAATAAATGTTTGTTGTAAACATGGGATTACATCATATCCACGATAAGTTTAAAATGTGAAAAGTTATCACAATCAATTGAAAAATTGATTACAAGTTTAAACTGCAACCTATCATTTCGTATATACATATATATATATATATATATAATACATGAATGGGTAAATTCGTCACTTAAAAACTACTAATTGGGGGATATGGGCTATTAAGGCATTAGTTCACTACAATTAGGTTCTATTCAATTAAACTTATTTAAGGTGGGTCTTGATTAAAAAAACATTGGTAAACATGGATTTCCGGGTACATTTCTATTGTTTTTTAGGAATTTAAAGTTAAAATTTAAATTACACACACACACACTCTCTCTCTCTCTCTCTCTCTCTCTCTCTCTCTCTCTCTCTCTCAAAGAAAAAATAACAAGTTCCATTTATATCTCACCAAATAAAACTTAATAAAACTAACCACACAAAAATAAATCTTACCCGTGTTTACCTCTCACTTATCCCTCACCAAAGCATAGCAATATTTATCTCCAATTATCACGCTTATGCCAAAAGGAAATTACTAATCATTGAAATCTTTTTTTGCGATAACGTAAGATTTCAAATTTCAGCTGTGATATCTTTAGCGTGCACGTATCTGTCTCTCTCTCTTCTGTCAGTATCTACATTCATGAATTAGGAAACAAAATGTTTTCTTTCCAAATAAAAAAATAGAAAATTTCAACCACTATATATTGGTTCACGTCATAATCCCCCAAACACTTCTTTGTCTTTCAATACCATCCTTACTCTTGCAATGAGATTGGCTTGATTGTTCTACAATAAAGTAATAAATAATTTGTAATATTGGTTAAGGATTAATTTTGAATATGTTATATATTTTCGCGTCTTATAGTACTTCCACCGTCATGAATCAATGGCAATTGATGGCTTCCTTTTGTTATCAATAATTCAAGGTCCATGAAATTGAAATGAGCTAGGGTGATACAAATACAGCAGTAAGTATTTTTTAGTTAGTAAATCTATATGGATTGTGCTTATCATTTTTTGGCATGACACCAGATGTGTATTCAATGTGAGATGGCCTTGCTAGTATAGGAGCCATGTAAAATTAGAAAACTTTTGGAAGGCTATATCAGCTGCTGCTAACTTGCAACCTTGAAGGGCGGCCTAAAGGTTGGTTTTCCTCTTTGGCTTAAAATTCAATTTTGTATGCTTGAAATGGTACACCAAGGTATCAACAGTGGCAAGTAGCGAATTCTCATGGTTAGAATCTGGAGCCTTCGAAAACAATACCCTAATGAACTTTAATACACATGTTAATTCTTTATGTAATGATCCCAATATGGCAATATGTAACATTAGGATATGAAGATGTGAAGTTGTAACATTTTGAGAGAATTTTGAATCATTTAATTAATTTTCTTCCGCACTTTCTTATTTGGAAACTGAGTTCACTATTATTTTTGGAAACTGAGTTCACTATCATTTTCTACTTTGAAAGATTTTTTATTCTTCGTTTTTTTTTTTTGTTCATACTAGTATATATATATGTGTGGGGGCTGTTAAGCTACAGCACAGTGGTTGTAGGGTAGTAGCGCGTACACCAACTTTTAGTGACAAAAATGCTTTGTCGTTAAAGGTGAAAACTTTTACCGATGAAAATTTTGTCGCTTATAGCATTTTTTTTCGTCGCTAAAAGAGTATCGTGCTGTAAGTTAGCATTCTCCTATATATACACGTACCTTTTTTTTCTTCCGGATATCATTGCTGCAAACAATTAATCTGTGATGGATATGCAGGACAGTGTCAGGTGTAAAAATGAAGAAAGAGTACAGAGAGTTCATTGAAACAAATAAGTAAGGGAAAACTCTTTGGTACCCAAATGTGGTTTTGTTGTATATACAACAAACCACTAAGACACTTGTCAATCATTGATTGGATGAAAGTGTACTTTATGACATGCATTAAATGGGAGGCAACCGGTTATCATAGGTTGGTTATGTATTGTACAATGTGTTTGTTCCTTGACCACAGATTATTGTTCTTTGATTGTCAATGTTTGTTCCATGCCTTCAAAGTCACGATATATTGTTCCTTCAGAATCATGAAACAAATATTTATGATGAAGGAACTTTATATTTTAGGTTAGTTGTTCTTTAAAACATATAACAATACGTGTATTTAAAAGTGTTTAAGTTTTTAGTCTTAAAGGTTTGCATTAAATCACTACCATCTAATTCAATTAAATAACCCAACTACCAACTTAGGTATATGGGAACAATTGTTCTCATTGTGATCATATAAGTTTGTTCTAAGGCTTTTATATGTTTGTTCCATCTATAATGAGGTTCACCTACGTAGTACTTAGTTTTAAGATTGGTTGTTGCATTTAAGGTTGGTTGGTTAGTTAATTTTTCCTCCCCACTCTTATTATCTTATCTGAACTCACTCAATTATCCCTCTCAACACACTCTCACTTTCACAACATCTTCTCCCCATTTTCAACACTCTCACTTCATCATCCCTCACCTTCCACCTAGTTGAAGTTTAATTTGGGTAAGACAACCAAAGGTTAATTTTATTCGAAAAAGACAACTTACTTAAGTTGAAGTTATAGTAAAAGGTATTTTCCTGATTTTATTTAGCATTGTAAATAGTATTTTTCATGCCTTAGAATCAACAGTTTAATTTAAAGGAACAATACGTACATTCCAACACTAGGTAATGAAACAATCATTTATGGTTATGAAACAAATTTATACTTTTAGAACTTACTTCTGAAACTTTGTTTCTGCATCTTCATAATTGTTCCCTTACCATAAAAGTTTGATCCCAAAATTGTAGGTTCTATTAGATTGAGAAACAAATATTTTATGATTATGAAGCAATCATTTATGACTGTGAAACAAATTTATAATTTCAGAACTTACTTCTGAAACTTCGTTTCTGCATTATCATAAGTTGTTCCCTGACCATAAAAGTTTGTTCCTAAAATTGTAGGTTCTATTAGATTATGAAACAAATATTTATGATTATGAAACAATCATAGATGGTTATGGAACAAAATTTTTAATTTAAAACGTACTTCTGAAACTTTGTTTCTTAATCATCATAAGTCGTTTCGTGACCATAAAAGTTTGTTAAAAAATTGTAGGTTCTGTTACATTGTGAAACAAATATTTATGATAATGAAACTATAATTTATGGTTATGAAACAAATTTGTAAATTCTGAACTTACTACTAGAACAAATATTACGAAAAATTGTAGGTTTTGTTAGATTGAGAAACAAATATTTTGTGATTATGAAGCAATCATTTATGGCTGTGAAACAAATTTATAATTTCATAACTTACTTCTGAAACTTTGTTTCTGCATCATCATAAGTTGTTCCCTGGCCATAAAAGTTTGTTCAAAAATTTTTAAGTTCTGTTAGATTCTGAAACAAATATTTATGATTACGAAACAATCATATATGGTTATAGAACAAAAGTTTGAATTAAAAACTTACTTCTAAAACTTTGTTTCTTAATCATCATAAGTTGTTTCGTGACCATAAAAGTTTGTTCAAAAAATTGTAGGTTCTGTTACATTGTGAAACAATAATTTATGGTTATGAAACAAAATTTTGAATTAAGTACTTACTTCTGAAACTTTGTTTCTTCATCAATATAAGTTGTTTCCGGACCATAAATGTTTGTTCCATAAATTATAGGTACTCTTAGATTCTGAAACAAATATTTTATGATCATGGAACAAATATTTATGGTTATGAAACAAAATTTTAAATTAAGTACTTACTTCTGAATTTTTGTTTCTTCATCAGTATAAGTTGTTTCCGGACCATAAATGTTTGTTCCAGAAATTATAGGTACTCTTAGATTAGGAAACAAATAATTTACGATCATGAAACAAATATTTATGGTTATGAAACAAAATTTTAAATTAAGTACTTACTTCTGAATTTTTGTTTCTTCATCAGTATAAGTTGTTTCCGAACCATAAATGTTTGTTCCATAAATTATAGGTACTCTTAGATTCTGAAACAAATATTTTATAATCATGAAACAAATATTTATGGTTATGAAACAAAATTTTAAATTAAGTACTTACTTCTGAATTTTTGTTTCTTCATCAGTATAAGTTGTTTCCAGACCATAAATGTTTGTTCCATAAATTATAGGTACTCTTAGATTCTGAAACAAATATTTTATGATCATGAAACAAATATTTACGGTTATAGCTGCATGTCTGGCTTTGGCCGCTCATGCATACCGGCGAACTGGTTGATGAACTGCTTAATGAGTTGTTTGAAACTGCAGACCGATCGGGGCTCCAAGGAGTAGAACCACTGCATGGCCGGGCCTTTCAAAGTGCTGGGGAACGCTAGCCAGTGTAGTTCATCGGAGTTGGTGGCTAAGGCCATCTGAGCATTGTAGGTCCGGACGTGGTCGACCGGGCTTCCCGAGCCATTGTAGGGATCTAGGCGAGGCTGCTTGAATTTGCGCGGGATGGCAAACCTCGTGATCTGGCTGGAGAACGGAGACTCTGTCTCGGTATTGGCCTGATTCTGAGCGCGGTTTTGACCAAGCCTTTTGGCCACTCTGTCGATCTGCTTCTGCAAGTCTTTGATTCGGGCTTCCACTCCTTCCTGATTGGTATCCGAGGGGTTGGTCGGGTCGGTGGAAGAGGCTTCTTCAGGGTGGTGTGCTGTCTTCTGGGATCGGGCTCGGCTATGACTCTGGGTAACCGTGTGCCCGGGGACGACTCGGCTCTTGACCAAGTGACCTCGGACTGATTCCCGAACCATATGCTCCCGCCTTTCCTCTCGAGCAACACGCCCACTGTTGATGTCTCTGGCATCCTCAACACGGGACGGGTTGGCTCGGGCACGTTGTCTGGTCCAGATCGGTTCTCGACCGTATGTAACGTTCCCGGGTCGTTTCGCAGCCCCTGGAGGACTGCTTTTCTGGGCTAGCAGGGCTTCAATCTGTTGCTGGATTTGACGCTGGCCCTCTAAGAGTTGTGTGAGGGTCGTGGTGATCTGCTCAGATGTCATTACTGCCGCAGCCGGTGCCGGGGCCGGTGGAACATCCCAGTTGGACTGCTGATCACCTTTCTTACCCTTCTTCGATGGCATGACAATCAGTCAAGAGATTTGTTGATAAGAAGACTTGTCGTTTCCCACAGACGGCGCCAAACTGATGATGCCAGAAATTGGTAAGAGTAAAGTAAAGCAATTTAAGGAAAGAGAGAGAGAGTGTGAGAGAGACTATTTTTTGTATGTAGTTCGACCCTGTTAATGAAGGTACCTACGTCCACGGTGTATCTGAGCACGTTCACTAGCAGATCACCGGCGGGCCTGGTGAGCCAACAAAGAGGGGCGGCACTACCAGTAATACCGGGCGGGTGTATGCATATAATGGTGAATTCTTATAGAGGTGATGTGTAGACTGAGAAGTTGGTGGCCCCCTCAATGGGGGGTGAGAGGTCTCTTTTATAGATGCAAGAGACCTACTCGTACATGGATAAGGAAATATAATCCTATTGATATAGATTGGCATTAATCATGGGGATTTCCTCATTGGATTAGGAAATAGTGTGCGCTTTCCATTATTCTTCTAGTTTGAGTAGAAAAATATTGATATATGCTATCATACCATGTCGTTTACCCACACACCATCCCTCAGGCACTGCAGATTCTGTCGGTCAGTAAAGTCAAAATTCGAACGGACAATGACATCACTACATAGAGTATTCACAATTAACTCTAGTTAGTTGCATACAAAACAACTCATTATTATCAATGTTTAATAGTATAACCATATTTTATGCGTACCTTGCTGGAAGTTTAGTATCAAACACAAATTTGATTATCTTCTTCTCAAACGGGGTAAAATTCGAGATCGTAAGCCTTGCAGGTGTGTTATCCTTTAAAGGTATTTGAGCTTGCCGCTGTGGAAGGATGTCTACATCTGTGGTCGTCAATGGTGGTTTTTTGGATGCAACTCTCTCAAGATTGAAGTACGGAGACTTACAATATTTGCTTGGTGCACTTTTCGACGGATCTCGAGTTGTCATCGTCTCTGGACTGTCTTCATCGGGAACTAATGTAACTTTTCCATGTGGCGAAGAACCATTCTCGGACATGGTTCTCATCACCTTAAATGGGGTTCTCAAAAAGTCACCATCTCTTCCTAGAGGCATGCCATCCACAGCCGGAGTATCGGAGAGTACAAGCACCGAGTGTTCCCTCGCATTCTCATCTTTTTTCGATTGATCGGGAGTATTTTCAGTCAACCTCTGTGGTAGGGACATGTGGCTATCCAAAATCCGACATTCATCCTTTCGATCATCATCATGACCCTTCGGTGCTGCTGTGGATGATATATCCAAACAATCTCTGTCCCTTGATTGCGGACATCCACTGCACGTAACGGACTCCTTTGACTACCCAATCCTGAGTCCGTGTGTAACGGGCTCTTTGAACTGCGCACATCCAAATCAATATCAAGTCTCTCTTTGGCTTGACTCGAAAATACCGGGCTTGTCCCTTGTTTTGTGATGGTTCTCTAACCAACTTCTCTGACACTGCTACACTAACCAATTCCGGAACCATTTCCCTCATCTCTTGTTTGAATGCTTTAAACTCGGATAGAAGCTCGGATAGAAGCGTGTTTGACAATGTGAATAGCTGAACTTCAATCGATCGAGACTATTTTCACTTCGAGCGATTGAACGTACTTCGATCGATCGAACATCACTTTTCTTCAAGCGATTGAGAGGACCTCAATCGATCGAACCTAAGCAGAATATGATTGTTCCTTTGACTTTATTATTCATAAAGCTTAGCTGTTTAATTCATGTTTCGTGTTCCTATTATGCGATATTATGGGTTACAGAAGTAATGGGATACGATAATGAGATTGAGATAACATGGTGAGTAACGTAGTCGAGTTCGGACGTTAATAGTAATACGACATGATAACGAGATAAGGTTGGAATTATAATGGTGGGTAACATTAGTTAATTCAGGAGATTTAGTCGTTTGGGATGTTGGTGACCATTAGTGCTAGTGTGTCAGTATCATGAGTCGTTCTGCATGGGATGTGAGCATTATGTATGGTACTCGCAAGAGTTCTTAAAAGCGGTGAACAGTAAGAGTTCTTAAAAGCGGTGAACAAGAGTACGAATACATATTGATTGTGAACGAACGATACTCGCAAGTGTTCTTAAAAGCGGTATAGCAGAGAACAAGAGTATTGGTGCGTCCATAAACTTGGTTATATGAGAACGATGTGTGATGCTCGCAAGAGTTTATGATGAAGGAACATAATTAATTGACTATGACAAAAATATTTGGGATGAAAGAACTAAACTAAGTGATCATGGAACAAACGTTTTTAGCATAGAACAAACATTTGTGATGAAGAACTAGACTTGCATACCTTAGGAACAAAACTTAGTGACCATGGAACAAAACTTTTTGGTCATGAAACAAATATTTTGATGAAGAAACAAAACTTAGTGACTATGGAACAAAAACTTTCTGGTCATGGAAAGAAATATTTATGATGATAGAACAAAACTTTATGGTCACGGAACAAAACTTAGAAATCTGAACAAAAGTTTATGCGCATGGAACAAATATTTTTTGATGAATAAGCAAAACTTTCTGGCCATGAAACAAATATTTATGATGAAAAAGATGAATTTGCTTACCTTAGGAACAAGACATAGAAATCTGGAACAAAAGTTTATGGTCATGGAACAAATATTTTTGATGAAAAAACAAAACTTTTTGGTCATAGAACAAATATTTATGATAAAGAAACAAAACTTAACAATCATGGAACAAATTTTTAACAATCATGGAACAATCCAATGGATCTATTGGATTTTGATTGGAGGATGTTGAAGTGCTCCACAGGGCCACAGTGATCATTGGACCCACTGTTTTTTAAATGGTATCACATTATTTGAAATGAAGATTTGAGATTTGAATTTGGGAAACATAGCATTACGCAAATTGAAAGCATACTTAAAAAAGATACATATATATATATACATAGTCAGATTCTTAAGTGAATAGAATTGAGTGAATATACCCAGTGAATATGTTTTTTAGCCTAAAAAAATTCGCGAGCTGCCCCGCTGACCCGCGCGTTTTTTTAGGCTAAAAAAAATATGTTCACTGGATATGTTCACTCAACCATGTTCACTTAATAGCCTTATCATATATATGTATATATATATAATACATATCAGGGAGTCTCTAAAGAGGGCGTCCTCTCTTTATTAAAGAGAGGGCCTCTGTTTTGGTCGTCGGATCGTGTTTAAAAACTGTGAAATGACAAAACTGCCTTTAATGAAAATACGACCCGCGCGTTTTTTTTGGGGCGTTTGATAACGTATCACTTAATTGAAAAAATAGCCAAAAAATCACTTAAAACTCTAAGTAAAAAAAATTCTACTGAAAATAATCACTAAAATACAGTATATTTCAATACTTGAATATTGTTTTCAATATTGTAAATTTAATCTCTTAAAATTTTCAGCACTTAAAATTTAACACTTATTTTCAATACTTAATTTTCAGTTTTATTAAGCAGACGCGAAGAGATGGGTTATTAAGGTAGCCCTAAGGTCATTTCAGTCTTCTAAAAAGTAAGGAATGGTAGTTTTGGTATATTTTAATAGGAAATTGTTATTCTCACTCCATGAAATGCATTGACTATATGGTATTGTATGGTGTGTTAGTAGTACTAAGGAGTGCATTATTTCAGTATTTTTGGAGTGGGAATTTTTTTTTTAATAAACTCAACAGCATTCAACAAAGAGAGGGGGAATTTTGTACGACTAATAAAAGCTCAGGGGGAGACAGTGTTGTTCTTCAACCCTGAGGAGTAAGCGTTATCGATTAAACCTCAGAAATGGTAGATAATATTAGCTCTATCTTTTACAGGTAGAAAGATGATCGATTTCCTTATACTACCATAATTCCACTTACCCATCAGAGTAGAAGTGTTTTAGGAAACCACTTACTCTTATTTGACTAATGAAATAAAAGTTTAAAGAGTAATGCTATGGTTTTCAAATTTTTCCCCCAAAAGTGTTTCCCAACACATGTGATAGTGAAACCATATTCAATAATGATAAGGCCACTTCAACATCAATCAATCAAAATCAACTAGACTCACTGCTACATGTGTTGAGAAACACTTTTGAATTTTTTTTTAGGAAACATAACATTACTCAAGTTTAAATTGAAAACAATACTTAATATATATATATATATATATACACATTTACATACATTATGTGGGACATAATATATACAAAGAGGAGAGAAGTGGGTAGTAAGTAATTACCGGCTGAAAAGGTTAGTGGACCGGCTGAAAAGGTAAGGAGACTTTGGATTTGATTTTGGCTCAAAATTCCACATGGTTTTCTTTTAATTTGGGCGATACACGTGGACGGCTGTAATGATAGAGTATCATCATCCAATGGCTGAAATGGTTTGGTTGTATATACAACCAAACCGCCATAACGTACCGAAGACTACGCCATAAGTAAGATTCTCTCCCCCTCAATTATTTGGCCTATGCCATTATTTTTCAATTCAATTTTGTTTGTTGTAAGTACATTGAGTCCCGTTCCTTTTTCTGCTCTAAATCCGCCTACCAAATAGAGTCTCCTTAGAAAACGGGAAAAGAAAGGGTGGGGATGTGGATAATGTTATACTCCAAGATTTTTCCTCCAGTGGAAATGGAAGTTTCACTTTCTGTTGAAATAACTCAAAATTGTGCTACTAGAACACCTTATAACTGATTCACTATGTTAGGCCTTCTTGGTAAAGGTAAAAGGGATACAAATTCATGAGTACATAGGGTCCTGTTATATATTTCGGCAGCTGTAAAAGTTGAGTCTTATGTTACATGGATTTTGGTATAGTTGGCAGGCAAGTACGTTTCTAAGTGTTGAGACTTCCAAAACTCATGAATGACACGTAGATGTAACAATAATTATATTTTTTTTCTGTGTATTTCTAAGAGAAAATAGTGATTTTATGTAGTAATAAATCTTTAACACGAGCATTTGGAAAGAACTATTATCCATCAAGGGAAATATACAAGAAGGGTAATACTTGGGACACACCCATTAATACAAATTTTGGGACACAATCCAAAAGTTATGTGAATGGATGAGTCCCAAAATTTACCCATACAAGAAACTTCATGCTTCTTGGTGTGTGCCCAACTAGAAGTATCAGACATATTTTCTTTGTCCTTGTTTGAGTATCTAAGTGTCTAATAGTGGTACTTAGTCCTATTAAGAGCAGCCCTATAACATAGGGTTGCATATCCATCTCTTACATGTTGATCCCACACTTATTTTTTGTTTTTAAGAGGGGAGGCATTTAAGTGTAGGCTCTTACTTTCTTTATGGTTAGATGAAATCAATATCCGTTTGTGCCAAAAAAAAAAAACATGCAAACTATTTTTTAATTGATACAACTCTTATGCAATAAAAGAACATGTAGGAAACACTTGAATATACAAAATCAGTTCACTTATGAACCACAGAACTAAGCCTTCACAAATTGCTCATATATACGCATATAAATTGAGAAAGCATATAAAGGAAATGGAGCTAAAAATCTCAAGTTGTATTCATCCTTGGCATTACTGGTACCTAACTTTGTGTCCGAAAGATCCAAACCGATGCAGGATAGTGGTAATGACAACCTTGCCCACCTTTGATTTTAACGAAGCAAAGAAGGGCATCAAAAGTTTTGTGATTCTTCAGAATTCCAAGAAGAAATGGAAAGGAAAGAGAAAACTCTCTACAACTTTTGTTCAAACAGAAAACTCATCTCTGGCCATTAGGCTTACGACTCCTTATATAACAAATTATTTAAATTCTATCCCATTAGTAAGGAAAATAAAACCGAAATGTTTGTTTCCCCCATTAACGCCCTAGTTACATGCCCTATAAAACTGGGAAAACAATTAATTACATTCTAAAAATGCTTTTAAAGCTAATGGTTAGCTATTAATTAGGACTTAATTTCAACTACCAGAAGACTAAATATAGCAAAATATAAGTACGTTTGGTCTTTGATTCCGCAATTTGCCAGTTTGTTTCTTAAAATTGAAATCCGAACGGTGAACTCTGCAACTGTGAGGTTATAGGGGTACACTTGTAATCCGGCTCTCTCGTATAGATACATACGAATTACTGCGTCTTGGCCGGATTCAACCCCCAAGGCATGGCTGCCACTTCCAGGTAAGCCCTCAGATCTCGTTCTGTTTCAGAATAGACGGGTTTGCATTTAGGGCTTGCAATTTAGGGTTTTTAATTAGGACAAGTAATGCTTTTGATTGAGGGGATTTGGGTGCAGAACTCGAAGATGAAGTTGTAGAGGGTTTCTAGAATGAACTGATCTTTGCTTGCACCTTTTGTATGGATGCTTGTTAGTGGTCCTGTAGGATGGAGTTTCAAAAACTTTTCTCAGTCTTCGTGAATAACATCCCTTATGGTGTTGACTCTAAATGGTTATTTGGGATTTTTGAAAAATGTGGTGAGGTGTCTGAGGCTTTTATTCCTTCTAAGCTGAATAAGGGTGGCAGAAGGTTTGGTTTCATCAAATATTTGGATCACAAATCTGCTGAGGATGCTGTTTTTTCCTTTAATGGAGTGTGGTTGTTGGATCATCGCTTGGGTGTCAATCTGGCCAGATTTGATTGATCCCCTGCCAGGGTTTATGGGAACAAGGTGAAGGGTTCTCAACCTGTCACTAGCCCAGGAGCCAATTGTCTTGAGAGAGATGTCAATTTTAAAGGGGGTGTTTCTGATCGATCTTTTATTGAGGTTGTTGGTGGAACTGAACCCTTTTTAGGGGTTGAGAAACATCGCAGAGATTCCATTAAATCTTGTCTGGGTTACATTTGTGATGAAGTTTCAGAGACCCTTAATAGAAGTGTGGTGGGAATTTCTTTGAAGAAGGTTGAAGGGGAATATCTAAAAGATTGCTTTTGTAGGGAGGGTGTCTTTGATATTGAGGTTCGAACTGTTTCTGACCGGGTTTTTCTGCTGACCTTCACTGATCGTCAGTTTTTGAAATCTATGGAAGAGGATGGGTGGATATGGCTGCGAACTTGGTTCATACGCATTGACCATTTGAATGATGATCTCCCTATCCCCCCAAGATGTTCTTGGTTGCAGTGCTCGGGGATTCCTATGGTTGGTTGGTCATCGGAGACGTTTTCTAACATTGGTGGTCTTTGGGGAAAATTGGTCTGTATCGCAGAGGAGACTAGGAACTATGGCCAATTCCAGCATGGTTTCATCCTGGTGGCCATTGATTCTAAGGATAAAGTTGATGAATGGATTGACGTGGTAGTGCTAGGGCGTCGTTGCCAAGTTAAAGTAAAGGAACTGGAAGGGGATCCCAATTGTGCTTTGGGCATCCGTCTTTCTAAACCTGACTCTTCTGTGAGAACTAATAGCCTTGGCGGCGTAAGATATAATGCAATGAGTGAGGTAAAGGCTGGTAGGGGTGTTGAGATGGGAGTGAAGTCCCATTGTGGAATGAGTAAAGGGGAAGAGTTGATTTTTGGTGATGTTCACAGCGATGTCCATTTTGTTTATGTGAATGACTGCTTTTTGGAGGGGAGTGAGAAGGTTAATGAAAGTATCTTCAATGTCTCTGGGCATGGTGATCAGGAGTTGAAGGTTCATAGAGGTAGTTTGTCTCCATGTTCAAATCCTACCAAGTCGCCGTCAAATCTCGTTGCCCATGATTCTCCGAGGTCTGTCCTCAAAGGGGGAGAGTTCGAGATTGAATGTAGAGAGCCGAATAGGGATGAGGCAGGGAGAAACGGAGTTGAGGAGGTTCTTTCTGACGACGTAGTGTCAGAGTGGGAAACAGAGAATGATTTAGAGGAAGGCTTATCACTTCAGATTCAGAACCGGGTAAAGAAGGCGAGGCTCAATAAAAGGGTTGGGAGAAGAAAAGCTCTTGATTTGATTTTTGACAGTTGTGCGGAGGGGATTCGATGGAAATCCAATGTGTATCCTGTTACGAATCCTTCTTTTAACCATAGGAAAAAGCCGATTGTTAATTTATCGATGGAAGAGGCATGCTTGCTGCTAGAGGCGGGTACTAAGGGTTCGATCTCTGACAATGGAATTAGAAAACGTAATGATGCAATCCTTGGGGAGGCTCTTGAAACGTGGAAGCTTGGGTAAGAGTTGGGTCTTTCTTCAGGTGGTGATGAAGGAGATATTGTGTCTAGATTCCAGGAATTAGAAAAAAGAGATTGGGATGAGTATGAGAGGTGTCACTTGTGCACCTAGCTTGGTGTTTTCTTTGGTTCCCGTTCGCTCCCTTCAGGTTGATTCGGTTTCTGCTTGTGTTCCTTGGGACCGTTCTTTTTCTGTCGTTTTGTGCTGCTGGTTTCTGTGTAGCTGGGAGTTCTGTTGCTGGTTTCATTTTCTGTTTCTGCAGTTGGTTGTTCATTTTGTTTTGAGTTCTTGTTGGCTGACCCGTTGGCTGAGCTGAGAGGGTGCTCTGTTTGATAAGTTTTTTGTTTCTGTCTTTAGTGGGCTGATTTTGAAGGAGAAATTCTTGTGTTTCTTCTCTTTTTGGTTGTCCCCCTAGCTGTGCTCTTTCCCGTGTGATCATGGCTTTTGCTTGCTTTGGTTTTCTTAGAAGCCTGTGGTTTCTTCCTTTTGTTCAGATTTGCTCTTCCAAGTTTTTTGGGGTTTGTTTGAGAAGGTGTAGGCCTTGGCTTTTGCTTGCTCTGCTTTGCTATCTGCTTTCGGCTGCTGTGTGGGCTTTGGGTTTGGGTCTGGTTGCCTTGTTTTGGGCAGGTTCTTGCTTTTGTCTTTGGGGCTGTTGATTTTCTCATGACTTTCATGCCTTTTTTTGGGTTTTGCTGTCCAAAAAAAAAAAAAAGCAAAATATAAGTAAAAAAAAACCTTGCAAACCGAAAATACAAATATTACACAAATAAAAATACATCAGAATATTGAAATGAAAAATCTTGTCCTATATTGTGAACCAAAACTCTTAATTCCTTGTGTAACTTTTGTTGACAACAAAGCTCTTTAATTCAACACCAGAAAACTAAAGATAACAAAACCTAAGAAGCAAAGATGTGTGTGTGTGTGTGGTTGGGATGATATCTTATTTCTTGGGATTGGTGTTGTGTTCTTATTTCTTAATGGTCTAAGGGTTCAGTGGTATATGGAGGTGTTAAGCTAGGCTTGTATGTGTCTTGTGTTTGGGGTTCTGTTAATGGGGCGGATTTATTTTGGGGTGGCTGCTTATTTGTTTTATCAAAGAAAAAGGGAGTTTGGTCAAAGGAAATGTTGTGCTGCTTGGGGGTATTTTAAAATTTATGTGTAACTTCCAATTTATTAATGAAAATGCTGATTTGCCGTTCAAAAAAAAAAAAAAAAAAAAAAACCTTGTAAACCTGGAAAGGAAAATTGGTGAAAAGAATATTAAGCCAAGCCTTTTTGTAATTAATGACTACTTAAATTAAGGGTAATACTTGGGACACACCCAAAGACACAACTTTTGGGACACAACCCAAGAGATATGTCTATCTCTCCTATATCACTGTGGGGTCCAATGACATCACAGGAAAGATATAGACACATCTCTTGGGTTGTGTCCTAAAAGTTGTGTCTTTGGGTGTGTCCTATACTTTACTCTTAAATTAAACATTGGGGGATAAGTTCTCCAATAGTGCATAGATCAAAATACCCTGATCCTCATCCTCTAACCCAACCCGCCATGACCAGACCTTCGGCCACCACCACCCTCGCCATCTCTGACAACCACTACCATCTCCTGCGTCCACCACATTTCCAACATCTTACCACCATCCCCGTCGCTCCTGACCACCAATGACCACCCCCCCACCACTCAACTGACCTCGACAACCACCACTATCACTACTAAAGATTGTCTTTTTGCTTAACAAATGTGAAATTTGTCTTAAGGTATCTTAAATGAAATTTCACTTAAGATAATATCTTAAGTGAAATTTTACTTAAGATCTTCGCATCCTACCAAGCTCTAGAGCTTACAACAAGGTCAGTCATCGAAAAAAAAACCTTATCGGGAGGTAGTGGTAGCTCACGATGGTGGTGGCTCATGGTAGTACTGGCTGAAGATTGCTTTTTTGCTTAACAAATGTGAAATTTCACTTAAGATATCTTAAGCAAAATTTTTCTTAAGATAATATCTTATGTGAAATTTCAGTTAAGATCGTCGCATCTTAACAAGCCCTAGGGCTTACAAGGTCAGTCACCGAAAATTGGGAAAAACTTACTAGGAAGGCGGTGGTGGCTCGTGATGCTAGTGGTGGTGGTGGCTTACGGTAGTGCTGTAATACCCTGTATTTTCAGGTATATATATATCCCTAATACTTTTCCTAGCCTTTGGATAAGTTTGCATCCCAATCGATTGGCATCATTTACCAATCGATTGCCACTTTTGAGAGTCCAATTGATTGCCCTTAGCCCAATCGATTGCCATCCCAATCGATTAGCTTTATACCAATCGATTGCCTTACTACTGACCTGAATCCATGACGTGAATCATATCAATCGATTGGCACCTGGTACCAATCGATTGGCAATATCAGAACTTGGCCACCTCGTTTGATTTTTGTGATTGTGATTGTTTCTTCTCCCTATATATACCCCTCCCCCTTATACTTGTATATGTTTTGGTTTGGGTGGGTTTTAGAGAGAGAGAGAGTTATACTCTCATATATATATACACTCATATATATATCGTATATATTACACACACACACACGGGCTGGAGGAGAAAAAGAAGAAGAAGAAGAAGAATAAGAAGAAGAAGGAGAGGAGACCAAAGAGAAAGGGGAAGAGACAGACAGAGAGAGCAGAGAAGGAGAGAGGACCACCATAGCCACCGCAGAGCTCGGGCTGCCGTCACCAGAACGTCGGGACAAGGTGAGTTTTATTAACTCACTCAGAGGATTATTTTGAGGTGTATGTATGTGTTTAATAAGGTGCATGAGAAGAGAATAGGAACCCAATGTTTTTATATATAAAACCAGACTGCTTTGAGGAACAAGAAAGAGCCTAATCGATTGCCATTGGATCCAATCGATTGGATAATTTCCCAATCGATTGCCATGAATCCCAATCGATTGCCAGTTTGCCCAATCAATTGGATAATTTCCCAATCGATTGCCATGTTTGGTCAATCGATTGGATATGAGCAGAATGTTATTTGTATGTTATTTTATGCTTACATTGTATCAGACTGTTAATAGTTGTACCATATGTGTTATTGCGATATGTGGATAAGATTTATATGTGCCATGTCAGGACTAGACTTATATGTAGTTATTGTTAACATTACGAGATGAATTATTCTATGTTAACTATTGATATGAGATGAACTGTTTAATTGTTATATGACGATGTTGCTGAACTGAATAGTAGAATGGAACACAATTGCATGCTAATAATCAGAAGTAAGTAGATGTGATGAATACAGAGCATGTGATAATTCTTGTATCCAGAGCATGAGCATTGCACAACATGTGTTCAGCATGCATGGGATATTGTTATGAAGAGATGAGAGGATATAAAGAGATAAGAGAATATGATGGGAACTATGATTTATATGGAATAATGAGATATGTGTACTTTAGATCTGTGGGATCAACGACTGACGAGTCGGGTGGACGTGGAATGGTTAGAGATCCTAGTGCACCTCTCACTGTTGAAGATGTCCAATGATGCGTATGCACTATTGATGACGTCCAGTGTATAATTGAAGATGTCCGGTTAGTGCTCTAATGTATTCTCAGTTGTGTTGATGACCAGTGATGATATACACATCGTTGAAGACGTCTGATGTGCCGCTTCTATTGTTTACAGATCGGTGGTACCGTGTAGATGACCGATAACCCTATCAAGGGATTGTGGGACCTACTGCCTAGTCGGGTGATTCCGATTGGCATTATTGTATCGACGAATGTATACTTATTGGCATTATTGTATCAACGAAGGGATACGGATTGGCATTATGGTATCGATGTATGGTTAATGAGATGGATAGAGATATGAATATGAGTATGGATATGATGAGATTAAGGTTCAGTCGTGGATTCAGTGTCCCGACGTAAAGGTAAATGCATGGGATGGATGCGTGGGTTACATGTATGAATTTGGTGAATACGTGATGAGATATTTATATCATGATCCTTATCTTTGTCATTACTATGCTCCCTATGATTTCTGTTATCATTGAGTTAATGTATAGTTTAGTGAGACGTCTGCTATGTCCGTGAGTGACGTAATTGTTAAGAGATTAACCGCATGTTAAGATGCTGAACAATAACGATGATGAGTGTTGTGTAGTGTACTCACTTAGCTTTGTATTCAAAGCTGATGGCATTTGTGCCCTAGACATTCCAACGTCTAGAGCTTGGCAGTTCTTGAGGACGGAGACTGATGTTCTGCCGAACTTGGAGCTGATGGCTTGAAGACAAAGGCGTGCTGCTTTATATTAATTAGTTTGTATATTTGTTGTACTGCTGTTATTGTTGTTATAGGGTTCAGACTCTAAGTCAGCTGTTGTAATAGATTTAGTAGACTTTTATAATTGGTACTTGGGCATATGTTGCTTCCAAAACTTTTGTATTTCCCCTGTAGCCCCTGATTATGTTAATAAGATATGCTTTATAAATAGCATCCTCCCTATTGTTATATTTGTTGGTTTGAGTAGATGACAATGCGGTTATTCACCAGTCACGAACCTACGGGACCAAAAAGAAACTTGTTTTCTCTATTTTTGCTTCTCCGGGGCGTGACAAGTGCTGCTTGATGGTGTGAGAATGTGGTTGTGGCGACTCGCGAAGGTACTGGTAGTGGTGGTGATGGCTCACGATGGTGGTGGTGGTGGCTCGCGATGGTGGTGTTGGCTGTTGGCGATGGCAGTGGTGGTGGTTCACGTGGCGATGGTGGGGCTAGCTGTTGGTGATGGTGGTGGCTGTTGGCGATGGTGGTGGTTTCCGATGGAGATGGTGGTGGTATGGGCTCGCGATGGTGGTGGTGGTGGCAGTTCGTGGTGGCGACCATGGCAGGGAGGAGAGAGAAAGTTGGAGAGAGAAGAGAGAGATGGTGGTAGGAAGGAGAGAGAGAGAGAGAGAGAAGAGATATGGTGGTGGTGGTGGTGGTGGTGGTCCCCTAGGGATTCTAGGGGCAATTTTTCCTTTGACAATGAAATTTAAAATTTTAGAGGATTTTAGGAGGGAAAGTTAAAATTTAGGAGACTTTATGAGAGAGTTTTTTTAAAGTGTTTTCTTGTGTGATTTTTTGTTAATGCCTTGTCCATTAGCGCATAAATAAAAATATATTAGAATACTGAAATGTAAAATCTTGAACTACATCGCGAACCAATGTTCTTATTACTTTGTGTAACTTATGTACACAAAATTATTAATATGAAAACAAATTGCTAAGGTTCTGGAATTCTAGGATCCATTGGAGAAGAAACAAGATAGCTGTAAGGCGTCTTAAATTTCTGCCTTGTTAACGAAGGTTTTCTATGAAGATGTTGGAGAACTCTATTCCCAAACTGTCTACCCAGAAATGAGAACACTCTATCTTTGTACTTTAGTACTATGAAAAATAGTGCTCTGTAAGAGAACAATAAGGTCATGACAGCAATCAAATTCCACCATTTTGAGTGATTCAGATTCATCCTAAAAGTTGTTTGTAGGAATGTCTCTCCTTTGAGCTTTGGTTCTCCAGGAATCAGAGGTTCAAACTTGAGCCCAATCATGTCATTCTTGTACTGTCCCTGTATCATATATTGATTGTAACAATGTATTATGTTGGATTTTTATATTGTGCATTGGTTTACGGATTCTGTGAGGGAATGTTTTGTGCTGAAAATTAAAAATTAAGTGATGTATTGCGGATTTAGAGGGAAAAAAATGAATATTTTGTAAAATATATGGAAGTGTATTGTTTTTTCAGCATTTAAAGAAATCAGCTCAAAATAGTATATTGTTTTTTAAAAAATCACTTAATTTAAAAGGGTAAATTTCACTTTTGTCCATTAAACTATACGGCTACATTCAATTGGGTCCATAAACTTTTTTTTTTTCAATTGGGTCCTTAAACTTCAAAAACTCATTCAATCAGACCCAAATTCTAACACTGTAAGCTTAAATTATTAGAAATTGTCACGCATGTGGCGCGTAATGCTTACCTGTCACATATTAGGTTAAGACAAACACGGGAGATTGTGAATAGTGCAAAAAATCGCATTCAATTAAATCTGAAATCGCATTCAATCAAATTCGAAAACACATTCGACTAGATCCAAAATCGCATTCAATCATACCCAAAATCGAATAAATATGTAGTCATTCACAATCTCTCATACTTGTCTTAACCTAACATGTGACAGATAAGCATTACGCGCAACTTACGTGACAATTTTTAATAATTTAAGCTAATAGTGTCAGAATTTGGGGCTGATTGAATGATTTTTTGAAGTTCGAGGATCCAATTGAAGAAAAAAAAATAGTTTATAGACCCAATTAAAAATAGGTGTATAGTCTGATGGACTGAAGTGTAATTTGCCCAATTTAAAATGCCTTTAAATAAGAACTTTAAATATTTACATGTCATTTTGGTCATTTTATACAAACAATCATATTTTGTTTTCAGATTGTTTGTCACACACTCTTGCTTAGAAAAATCACTTAATATTTAAGCTAATCGAAACACCAAACAACTTAATATTTCATCACTCAAAAACCAATCACTTAATATTTCCTCACTTAAAAACATTCACTTAATATTTCAGTTAACCCAAACAACATTCACTTAATATTTCAGTTAACCCAAACGGGCTCTTAGAAAAGGAAAAGGACAGGGAAAGGAAAAAAAAATAATTAAGGAAAACATTCTAGTACTCATTAGTTTTAGTGTAGTTTCACTTTGGACCCTGCATTTTCACATGAATCACTTTGGGCTTAGCATTTCTAACATTTTAGGTCCCAAATTAACACGATTTAAGCGATCGGAGTGATGCATTTGGGATATGTAGGCTCCAAAGGAAACTACGATAAATCTATAGGATACTAAAATATTTTTTAGCCGGAGAAAAACACAAGGATATAAGTTTAGTTCTTGTTTTCTTTTCTTTGTCTTTTGTTTCAATAAATTCGCAAACCAAACATAACTTTCAAAAATAATTAATTCATCCTACCTGTATTGCCCACGAGGCAAAACCAATGTAGGACATTGGGTAGCGCCAAAAGACCTTGGGAAGTTCAGGCAGTGGCCGGAAGATATCAGTAGCCATCGACATAGTTACCTACAAGTTACAACCCAAAATATTTTTTTCTTATAAACTTTTTAGAAAAAAAATTTACTATTAATTCATCTTCTTATTTTTCGGTGCATGTTTGGCTGAAATTATTGTAAAATAAAAATAAATAAATAAATAAAAAGTACTAACTTAGCTTTAAACACTTTGATTAGGATGATCATTTTCTTTTTGGGGTAAATATTACATACTTTTCCTGAGGTTTGGCCTTAATGCACCTATTTTTTCTCACGTTTCAGAAATCTTATTTACCTCCTTTATTTTTAAATTTAAGTATCAGATTCTATTAAATTTTCCAACACTTTGTTAAATGGAGGGGGGAATCTGATTCTATAATTCAAAAATAAGAAAGGTTAGTGAAATTCCTGAGACGTGAGGAGAGATATGCATATTAAGTCCAAATCTCAAAAGAGGTATGTGATATGTACCTTTTTTTTTTTTAATATCAATCTGCAATAGGAACATGTACAATTGTACAAAGTAAGAATTTATGAGCATATGACTAATATATCTGAAAATGAATCAATATGTGTGTATAAGAGTATATATGTCCATAAAAAAATAAGTGGTGATGAATTTGGCGTTGCACTTTTAAGTATTGCTCCAGAAAATGGCTTAAACAATTTAGGGTAATGTTTGGGACACAAAAGGGTTACAAAGATAATGCTTAAAAAATGATGCGGTATCCCATGTGACAATAGGACCTGTTACACTAATCTCAACACATGGGTGCCACAAAAGGGTGACAAAGATATACTCACAAAAAGATGGGATCTTAAGATGTGAGATCCCATGTAGCACCTATGTGACAATAGAACCCGCCACACTTAACTCAACACATGAGATGCCACATGACTACGATGACATATCCTTTTGTGAACATCTCTTTATGACCCTTTTGTGACAACACGGCCACAAAGAGATGCTCACAAGAAGGTGGCATCCATGTGACATCCCATGTGTTGAGTTAAATGTGGTGGGCGGATCCTACTACCATTTTGTGTCCCAACCATTTCCCATGGGAAAATTATTTTGGAATTAAACTTCAAATTTAAATTTTGTAAGCATAGTACTCACAAGAATATAACCTGAGTGACAATAACTTTTGGAGCTCATAAGTGCTTGTGAAACTCCAAAAAACTAAACTAAAATTGTTTGACAAACTACCTTTTATATTTCACCCACAAAAAAATGTGAGTCAATCATAAAAATATGCAATTGACAAAAGCTACCATTGTCAGCTTTAATATTTTCTGTGATTGAACCGCAAAAACAAAAGTTGTTAAACAAGCCCATAGATGACTTACAAATACACCTGCGGCAGTTGCTATGCCCATCAAGAAGTGAGAAACCATTGAAGCAATAATAACCATACACGTGTCCATGAGAGCTACACAACAGAAGAGGTTGATGCAGAAATAAGCATAACGAGAGAACTCAGAGTGAAGCTTCACCATGCAGTATATGACTGTCCCTGACGAGAGAGCCATCACAGCCAAGAAAGGGAGTGATGATATGAAGTTTGATATTACAAACACAGCTTCTCCATATTGTTCATTGGACCTTTCTCTATAGAACACCTGCATTTTCACAAATGGCTTGTACTCCATAAGAAAAATCACATTTTGAGGGTTGAGTATTGGGGGCTGTTTCGGAAGGGTTCACTGCTAAACTGGTTTTACAAATTCACGTATTTAATTAGTGGAGGTGCTTAACTAACATGAGGTTGGTTTGAGAAATCTTGAACATTGTATATTAACTACAGTTACGTCAAAATAGCCAATCGGAAGGAAACTTTAGTTAAGACGAACTGTAAACTTAGACATCCTAAGTTTGGAAAAAGCATTCATTGCGGCAGTTATATTTTGGTGACATGGTATCATAAGCTAATAAGATTTCATTGCTTAATAAATTTTTGTCCTAAGTTCATAGGAATTGTGTGAACGCACAAGGACTAGATTTCGATTTCTTCTCGTGTTCATCGTGTCTTACCAATATCCATCGTGTCTTACCCGATATTGCTGGCTTTTGGATGGCAGGACCATTCTTGAGTTTTTGGGGGCCTAAGCAAACTCTTAAAGTGCAGTCCGTCTATACATATGCCTAATAGTCTATAAATATTGGGTTGTGTTTTGGGCTGTGATATTAAGCAAGGATTGATATTTTGAGGTCCTAAGAATTAAAGTAACATGTGGGCCTTAGGCAATGGCCTTCTTAGCGTTTACTCAGGTCTGGCCTTGTGGATATTATTAATATTCAGAGTTCACCCTGCAGGCTGCAAGGTTAAATCCTTACCCGATTAACTTTTTATAGGTTGCCATGACAGTTAAAAAAATAAATAAATAAACAAACAAACAAATGCAAAATAGAAAAGGAAAGAAGAATTAGAAAACTTTTGATTCCCTACTATATATACTGATTTTTTTTTTTTTTTCTGTACCTTAAGTTCTTCATTGAAGGAGGGTAGGCCTCCAAGAGACAATAGGACCATGAAACCATAAATGAAGTCATCACAAGCTACAACTGGTAAGGTTGTTAAGTTGGTTCTTCCAAGGTCATAGTAGATTGTGCCAATGCTTATTGACAAAGAAACATAGAACCCAATCCTCAGCCAATAATACCCCAAATCTCTTGACATGTTCAGGAAAGATCTATGTGTTAATGTGCAAAGCTTCATCCACCAACTGGGCTTACTCCACTTATTTGGTTCAATGACTGGTTGTTCCTGCAATATTATCAATAAACCCACCCAATAGTTGAATGCCTCACTATCTATTTTGTGATCAATATTTTGATGTTTTCGTAAAAGTTGAATCGGTTTGGTAGCCAACCTTTTACAACTTTTTCAAAAAATCAAAATTTTAAAAATGTGAAAAAATAGATATTGAACTACACATGGGGAGGTAGTGCTTTCTCAACCCATAAACCCCCCATCCCATAAGAGACTAGAATCCGCAATCACTTGCAGGTGACATGAAATTTCTTACCACTTGGCCATGACCACAACCTTTGTCTGAACAGAGATAATTTTTTTATTTTTTGTTTTGGTCGAAACAAAGATTAATTAAAAAGCAGCAAATTTAAGCCTTTTTTGAAAAGGAATAAAAATCTCTAATTCCCATAGAAACAACAAATGCTAAACAGCATTTTGAAAAACGTTAAAAGTTGAAAAGTTCAAAGCTAAAACTAGGACATAATAAGGTTTAGTTTGGTTTGTGAATTTAGAGAATGAAAAACTATTTATCTTGTTTTTTTCTAGTGTTTTTCCTCCATGCTGAAAAATATTATAAATTACAAACAAATTAAGCTATGACAGGAATTTAATAAAAGATGAAGGGAAATGACTCTCAAAATTTTAGATTATTAGTTTTATTGTCCTATTTTCTTCTTATTTTTCTCATTAAATATGTGAACGAAGCAACTAGAAAGTGCATGCATACTTCAAATTGAAGATTGGCATACTTACACTGGATTTGATTTCTTGGATCCTTCTCACAACCATTGGATATACCAAACTCTTGTATTTCTCAAGAAGTGTTGCTTTAGCATATCCTTTCTTCATACTCATTACAAGATTTGGTGATACTTCAGTGCCCTGTAAGATGAACTCAGCAAAAGTACCAAAAATTTGAAATTTAAAAATGAACATTTGATTTCCTCAAGGGTTGTTATGGGAAGGTGCAAGCTTACAAGAGAACCGATTTACAAATTCAATTGTTTCGTAAAGGCCTTTTAATGGGAGTCCGTGTTCAATGTAAATCATTTCCAAAACTAGTTCTTTATGAAAGTAACATATTGTTGTTAGTCGCAAACACAGAGAAATAGGAGCAGGACTGGAGCTAGTACTATTTTGGGCATCCCCAAACATACCCTTATAGTTTTCAAGAAAATAAGATAATGATGGGTACATACCGGATTTAGACATCGGAGGAAGTGATCAGATGGGTTTCTTCTTCTTGGACAAGGGAATTTAGCATCAGCAAAGAACTGTGTCAAGAATTAAAAATAATTAAATTTTAGGTTAACATAACTAATCTCTCCTAAGGTATCTCAACGGCTTCTCCTCGGTTTTGAATAATATCAGCGTACTCTTAGATTTAGAGACCTCCTTCTGAGTAAGACGTAATTTTCTTACTCGGAATTTAATGTCATCAGCGTATTATGAAATTAAAATGCCCAAAGTACCCCTACATAAGTATCATAATCAGAATGGATTCATTTTTCCTCTCAATTGAACCCTAAACTCCCCGGGGTCCAACACAAAGGTGGGGGTGTATCAGTCTTTTGCACTCAATTTAGTTTTCTAATCAAAATACATGTTTTATAAAGAAGGGAAAAATAATATTTTGACTTTGTCAGTTAACGTTGTCCATGAACCATTACAGAGAAGGAAATAGCTGATTTTTTCAACATATAGGAGAGGCCGTTGTTATATTAACATACACATAAACATTTCATAAATTACTGCTTCCAATGGGCCCATTTGATAACGATGCAATTTTTAGTTTTCTATTTTGTTTCATTTTTTAAAAAAAAAAACATGTTTGGTAACCGTTTTCACTTTTCTTTTTTGAAAAGAAAGGTGTTTGATAATCATTGTTTTTTTTTTTTTTCCTTTTCTTTTTTGAAAACAACAATGAAATTGGGCCAGAAAATCAAAAAAATAAAATAAAATAAAATCGGTTTTCAGTTTATTAAAATAAAACAAGTTCAGATTTCAACATTTAAAAAACTAAAAACTGAGAAACACAATGTTATAAAACGGGCCATAAGAAAATTTTATAAATTACTGCATAGTTTAATTACCTTCACAACCATCTTAGATTCTCCAAAATAAACAATTTCCCCATCAGAGAGGAGTACCAAATCATCAAACAAGCCAAACACATCACTAGTTGGTTGGTGAATGGAGAATATGACCATCTTTCCACCATCAGCTACACTTTTGAGAGCTAAAACCACAAAATAAGCAGAAGCACTGTCCAGCCCACTAGTGGGCTCATCAAGAAGCAACACTTGTGGGTGTGTTATAATCTCAAGGCTTATGCCAAGTCTTTTCTTCTCTCCAGTGCTTATACCTCTTGTGTGCCAATTTCCAATCCTTTTTTCTGCACAATCATTTAGACCCATCTCTGTGATTGCTTTGTCTACAACTTCACTTACTTCAGCTTTGGTTAGTGAAGTTGGAAGCGTCAATAAGGCTGAGTATGTGATTGTTTCTCTAACTGTTAGAGTTCCTAAGAAACACTGATCTTCTTGAGTAACATAAGACTGAAAAAAAACAAAAAAACCACAATGCATTTGCATGTTAAGAAAAAGAAAAAAACAAAAACTTGACCCAAACAAGCACTCTACTATCTACTGATATTGGAAATCTCGAGGGCTTGTTTGGGAATGCATAAATATGATCAGGTCCAGTTCAACTCTCATTTTCTAATCGATTTTGTGAAAACAGTTGACAAGAATCCATTCTAAGAGTGATTTCAAGCCCCATACAGACTTCTAAGCAATAAAGGGCATCCACAATAGAATATATAGAACGGGTTTCCTAAGTAACCACATAACTTGTTCTCTTGGTTCGTTATATTTAAGTGTTTAGTATATGCCCTTTTATTGCATGCACAAGATTCCTGCTAGAACTTAATTGCTCTTGAAATAGATTCTTTTTCAAAATAATGGTATGCTACAAGAAAAATGAGAATTACCGGCCAAATATTGTGTCGCCCCAAAAACCAATTTTGTTTTTACCGACGAAAAAAAAATCCATCACACTTTCGTCTAGAAATCCTCTGTCAAGGAAGGTTTTTAGCAATTAAAAGTTTTGTCACCAATTCCTAGTTGGTTTCAACATAACCACACAGATAACAAGAGTGTGGCTGAATCTTATCCTATTTTACATATTTACAAACGGGCCATAGGTCTGAGTTGAGTTGGCATAGAATCGGTTCTTGTGCATAAGTCATTTGGAGTCTTAAACATTTAATTGGCAAGGAATGTTTGAAAATGCACAAGATATGATCAGGTTTAATTCCATTATCATTTCTATTTGGAGTTTTACGAAAACTAGTAGTATGCTGGTTTAATAAAGAACTTGTCTTTAATTTAAGTGATTTAGATCGTCCACGAATTCTATGCATTAGAAGGAATTTACCAAATTGTTGTACATACCAGCTTCTGAGTCTTCCCAAACAGTGCCTATATTGGTTTGGGAAGGGACATAACTTGTTATTTTATATATATATATATATATATATATATAAGAGTCCGGACATGATTATAATATTAAATCTGGTTCTACATCCAACCAACAAGATATATATTGGTTTATGGAACAAACAGGTTGGAAACTGAGAATATGTCTAACTTGATCCTATTTTTTACCTTCCAAACAGCTCTATGAATGTAACAATTTTGTTTGGGAAAAGTAATTTCTTGACCAAAAAAAAGTGCGATTTCCATAGATTGTTTGATATGGTTATACATACAATGCCTCTACTGTCTTTGCTTGTGCTCTTCCCATTGAGAAGTACATTCCCAGTCATTGTAAAATTTGAAGAGAGTCTCCCTGTTGATCAGTAAGTATGTCAGATATTTTAACTATCATACAACAAAAAAAAAAAGTGTTTAAATGTTTTCTTTGCTTATTTTCACACTATTGTTTAAGTACTCTTAAAGAGAGAGAGAGAGAGAGAGAGAGAGAGAGAGAGAGAGAGAGAGAGAGAGAGAGAGAGAGAGAGAGAGAGAGAGAGAGAGGAAAATTAATGGAAAAAGAATTAAAAGTGCATATTCAGGTGCTATGGAGGGTACTTAAGAACGCTGAGGCATTTTTAAATGGTGCAGTAAATTTGGGCACATCAACAAAAAGTTTTCTGAGGGATACAGCAAAGAGTTAGTGCAAATTTGCTGCCCCTCCCAAATAAGAAAACTGAGATGCAATGAATAGTTATTTTTTTATTCTTCTATTTGATCATCGGTAGATTACAAACATCGGTGGAATACAAAAAGTAATAAATTCTAGTAGATTACATTATATATTGGCGTGACCAACTTTGATATATACATTAAATTTGATTTTGATATAACACAGTACAAAGTTTGATGCATGCGTGGAATTTTGATGTATTATTTGGGAGATAGTCTCAGGGTCACATAAGATGGTCTAATAACACCACTTCAAAGATAAATTATTCAGTGAGACTACCACACACAATAATATGACTTCATGTGGTTCCTATTAATTTCTAAAGGAATATGACAGATGGGTTTTGGCATTAAGCAACATGTTAGGTCTCCACTGCTTATCATGTATATATCTCGTTTGATAAAACTGAAAATTAAGTACTGAAAATTCTAAGCTATTGAATTTTAAGTTATGACAACAGTGTTTCAAATTCAAATAGACTGTATTCAGTGATTTATTTTTCAGTACGACTAAAAATTTTAAAAGATTTCAATAGACTTTTGGATGCTTTTTAGTGAAGTGATATATTATAAAACGCACAGAAAAATAAATAAGTGCTAAAACTTTTTATTTCCATCACTTAATTAGATTATCAAACACAAGCGTTATACCACATCAGTGTGATGAATGGTGTGATAGTCGCAATAAATAACTTTTGCTTCAACACCTTTGGGTGTCTTGAATTCGTTGTAATTGCTTGATGCTTGTGCGAGGTTAAGGATCATATGTTGCCGGGTGGGCAGCACCTATATAGCACTAGTAGGACCACAATTTTTTTTTTTTGGTATTTTTTTCAAAACCAAAAAAAAATTAAAAAAAAATGTGATCCTGCGAGTGCCACATAGTTGCTAACCAGCAGCAGTCAATTTGCTGTTGATGATTCGTGCTCCTTGTGCAATGGGAAACTATAAGCATTTGGCTTTCAAATTTAGAGGGGAAACAAAGAATGAAATGCATGTAAAAAGAAAAATTAGTTCGTTTATGATTTTCTTGTGTTTTTCTAGTGCTTATAAAAAGATGTTATAAAATTGAAATTTTTGTAAAATGTTGTAATTTAAGAAAAAGAGTAGGGAAGTAACTCATAATTTTTTTATTTTTTTGTTCAAATCTCATTACATTTTCTTTTCTTCTCTTCTCTCTCTCTCTCTCTCTCTAAAAAATATATATATATATATATATTTTCAGTTGACAAAGGAAGTATATAGAATATTTTTAAAAGAAAAAAAGGTATTTTACTTAGGGTGTGTTTAATAATCCAGTTAAGTCTTGAAATATTTTATTATTAACACTTTTTTCCCAATTTGAAGTTTATGTAGTGAAAAAAAAATTAAAGTATATTTTGATATCAAGATTATTTTCAATATAGTAAATTCAATAGTGAAAAAAAAAAATTTAACATTAAAAATTTAGTATTTAATTTTCAATTTTATCAAATGGGGTTTAGAGTTTTCCTTCTCCCTCTCCCACTAAATCCATTGACCAACCAAAGCCAAAATATCTCCAAATTGGCCAAAAAGGAGGGGAAAAAAAAGATGTAGTGACAAGTCTACAGATCTCATGTATGTAGAGGTTTTTTTTTTTCAAAAATGCTAGGGGCACTAACAAATTCTACTAACATTCACACCCACACTCTATCTCTCTCTTAGTGGCACTTTGAGTCCACTGCGGACCCCACAATGACCCTAGAAAAGAGATAGAGTATGGGTGTGAGTGTTAGTGGAATTTGTTAGTGCTCCAAATATTACTCTTTTTTTTATTGTTGGTATGATATTCTTGTATACTATTTCCCCAATCATTTGACCCCAAAAAAAAAAATATCCTCTTGCGAAATCTTATTTAAACTGTTCTCGATATGATTACGAGACTGTATACATAACTTCCCGGAGCCCACATGAGACCTCACAGATCCAACAGCCTACAAAAATCCATCAGACATGACGAGTTCATGAAATAACTTCTCCATATGTAGACCCCCATGTGTGTAGGTGATTCGAAACTTCAAAACTCTTAAATAATCCGTTCAAAGGTTTGGTAGACAGAACACATCTAAATATGAGAGTATAACGTAGTACATGCAGCTGCCAATTAATTATGCTTTGGTTTTGGTACAGCTGCCAATTAATTATATGGTTTGGTTTTGCTATAGTCTAGTCACATTCATGAGAAATTATTTAGTGAGTCTGTCACGCTATATCAGCATATATCAGGGGATCATGACAAGCTGTTAGTGGGATCATTTAATCCCAATCACCCACTTGTCCTCTCTTTCTAGGGGATCATGACAAGTTGTTAATGAAATTTCAAATTTTAAATCTAATAATCACTTGTCATGATCTCCTAAAATGAAGGGACAAGTGAGTAACTTCTCCACATTCAGCTTGCTAATGTGGCTTGACGGGGTCACTAAATAACTTCTCCACATTTAACTTCCTCATCCCACATTTTTAGAGAATTGTAGATCTGTACTAAAAGAAAAATTTACAGTTAAGCCCACCCTGAAGGTTCAATATATATACATATATATATATAGGTCCAATAGTCCCCCTTGGTATTATAAACTTATCATATATATATATATATTAGGTCCAAAATGTACATAAATTATTTATAAATAGGTCCAAATGTGCTCCCCGATATTGTAAATTTGTCATATTGTGTCTAAAATATATAAAAATTACGTGTATAAATAGATCCAAAAAGAAATTTACAGCCTCCTCCACTCCTACATTAAACACTCCTATAATTATTTTCTAGAACTGTGCTGGTCACATTAAGTCCAAAATTGTCTAGATGAAACACCATATTCACAAAAGTTTATAGATTTTAGTCATCATGCGAGAATCTTTAGTTTGACAAAATATCCATATATATCTACGCACATATATGAATTATATTCATATAGGGACTGAGAGCATCCAAAGTAAGACCACACTTAAAAAATATTTTTTTTTCTCAGCAACTGAATTTTATTAAAAGACAATAGAAGTCCAAAATACAAAACAATTAACAAAAACCAATAGAAAAGCTCTTAACAACAAGCAAGTCTTCCTAAAAAAAAAGCAACAATCTAATAAAAGTGAGAAAGAGAACCAATAATAGAACCATCAGATCCTCTCCTAAAAATCCTCGACACAACCATAGAGCAGCTACCATAATTATGACCTTAAACAACCTAAATCAGTGGCAAATATAGAACCAGCAAGCCATATCAGCACCAAAACCAGACAACACTTAAGAAATATATGTATATATAGACACATATATTCTATGTTACATATATGTATAGACTCTTCCACAGAGGCGGAAGTACTTGCGGACTCTTGATACTCCAATAAGGGTATGAAATATGCATTTGACAATTTTGATTGGATACCCAAGCAGAATGAAATATGTTAGCTACTTGTAAAGTCTCCAATTATATTCCTTTTTACTAGAAAAGTTAACCTAATGTGTTATTATTGCGCTAAAACGCCATTTTCTCGTAGGAAAATGAGAAAGAAAAAGAAAAATGGATTATTGCCCTAAAACACCATTTTCTCGTATATATATCCAACAACATTTGGAAAAAGAGCCGTTGGTGGGGGCACAACGGTTGGGAAATAGCTGTTGGAGGAGATGGTAATAACCGTTGGAGGCTCGCAGCACACACAAGGGCGGCCACCACTACACGGCATTATGTGTGCTGGCCACTCCTTACCAAAGCTCACGGCACAGAGTGGGCCGGCCACCAACCTTACGGCACACTCTGTGCCATTTGATTCTCTCATGGCTTACTCCAAGCCGTTCCCCCATTTTACACCACTACTGCGTGCCCCATTCCTGTACAACAACTTAGCTAAAGTTTAGCCAACTTTACGCGACACCATTATAGATGCTCTAAGAACAAAAAGTCTTACGCTCAAACAAGTACCCATAACCATATCTGAGTCCATGTAACGAAGGGTGGAGGTATATGTAGGTCGGCTGGGCAGTAGAGATTCAAAATTTGGAAAAAAATTTCAGTGTATGTAATATTCTAGCTCCCCACAATTTTGAAGAAAACTAAATTAGTACATGTGATATTTTAACCTTAAATGTAGTCTAATCCACCCTAAATTTTGAAAAAAAAAAAAAAAAAATTAGTACATATAATATTTTAGCTCAAATGCAGTCTAGCCCACCCCAATTAAGTTTTCTAAACTCAATTTGACACTATATCTTGTTGATAAAAAAATCCAAAAATGTATAAATATTGCCCCAAAAAATAATATTGTTGTAGATCCAATTTGACATTACTATATCTCATTATCAAATATTGTTTTTGCATATAACATAGTACGTATGTGGCTACTTGAACAAAAGACGAAAAAATTTGAGCTGAGCTAGTGTGTATTTATGTGTGTGTGCGTGAGAGAGAGAGAGAGAGAGAGAGAGAGAGAGAGAGAGAGAGAGAGAGATACCTGCAAGTGAGTCAAGGAGGGTGGATTTGCCTGAACCAGAAGGACCCATGATGGCTAAGACTCTCCCTGGTTCAGCAAAGCCACTGAGCTTATTAAGCAACCTCTTTGGTGCATCTTTTCCCAAGTGTGGAAGTACCACTGTTAGATCTTCCCACACCAAGTGGCTCCCTGCACTACTATACTCTCTAGGACTGTGGTAACATGATTCCAACCTTTCAAAACTAGCTCCATATGACTCCTCTATCTCCATCTTCCCTTAGAAATGTCTGTCCACTATGTTGTCCTTATAAAGAAAGGGTGATTCTATGTTTTTCATTGTATTACACATGCATCAAGTCTTGTTTGGCAATGCAAGTTTAGTCTCATTATCACATTTAACTGGTTTTATGCAAACGTGTAGTAGTTGGTTCGCAGAAGAACCAGTTTTTGGGATAGTTTATGTCAGAGACAGATTTCTATGTGGTAAAAAACAGCTACACAAATACCAGATTATTTCATTTTTAATTAATTTTTATAAACAGCAGACCTGATTCTTATGTTACATGAACAACTTCTCTAAATAATTATATCTAATTAGGACTTTGTAGGCCAAGCGGGTAATAGCCTAATTGGCATAGCTTCTCTTTTTCCAGTGGGAAGAGAGAGGGGTTGAATCTCCATGGGAGATTCTAGTTGCTTGTCCCCTAGTTATTCATCAGTCGGAATGAGTGACCCTTGTTGGACTTTATTGTAGGGCCAATGTAGAACTTTGGAGTTGGGTTGGGGCTGAGCTGTGTGTATCCAGTTCGGATCCAGATAAGTATAAAAAATAAATAATTAAATAAATTAAATAAAAATAAATTTGGACTTTGTTAATGTCATCAGTTATCAAAGTTACAACATAGTCGCACATATTCAATGTTATAATTCATGGGGCTTTGTTACTATTATAATCTATCATTGAATTATAACTTGGTAATATACCGAAGATGGTAACAAAATGCCAATAAGTGGCAGCATTTTTATGCATGATACAACAAAATAGCGAGTTGTATCATAGAACTTCCCAATAAAAGAAAGATAGCCTTCTTGCTATGATTTTTTGAGTTCTTGCACTTTCAATTTTTTCTTTTTTTTTCACTGAACTGCATTATCGCATATCATACTTGGTTTGGTTATTTGCAATATGGAGGAAACTTAAGATTAAAATGCAACAGAGTACGAAGTACGAACAATAGTTTTTAGCCAAAAAAAAAAAAAAAGTACTAATGATAGTGCCGACTGCCGAGTACATTGACGTTGACCCTCACATGTGTCCCAAGATGGATAGCATCATTATTATTTTGAAAAGGGCAAATTACACTGACCTCCTTTAAGTATATAACAATTACATGAATCTCTTCTCTAATTTAGAAAATAATATTTACCTCCCTTTTGTGTATAAGATTATCAATTTATTCCTTATCTCCTTATATATATATATATATATATATATGTGTGTGTGTGTGTGTGTGTGTGCACGCGCGCGCATTAGATAAAATTATATATACATTAGTAAATTTTTGAGATTTATTTAGCTTTAACTTTATAAAAATTTGCCATTCGAAAAATAAAAAAATAAAAAAAACCAAACAAAAAAAAATCAAAAAAAACAAAAATTTAATAAAATTTATAAATAAAAGGGTAATGCTATGATTCCCAAAACTGTGTCCCAACACATGTGGCAGTGGACTCAATTGATTTTGATTAGTTGATGTCACTTCAATATCATTTGGGATAAAAATTTGAGAAGCCTTTATTACTCTAAATAAATGTTCTAATGTCTTTTATCTACTGATGATGCCAAAATTTGGGTTAGATACAAGAAAAAGTAGACAAGAGAGATTATATATGGTTCCGCCCTGTTAACGAAGAGACCTATGTCCACGTTTGTGTCAGAACACTTACATTATGATATCAAATCACCAGGGTCTTTGGTGAACCAACAATGGCAATGGAGCTACCAGAGACCGGCCGGGTTATGATTGCGTGTATATGAAAGTGTTGCGGTCTCGCTTTATGAGGGTGAGTTGTCTCTTTTATAGATGCAAGAGACTTACTCATACATGGCAAGTAAACTGATAAGGTAATACAATCCGATTGGGATTGATTAGCATAAATCATGTGAGTTTAGTAATTGGTTTAGAAAACAATCTTAGCTTCCCATTAGTCTTCTAGCTGGGATAGGAAACTGTCTTGGAAGAATCTGGATTGCTTTTCCAGGCTGGCATGAGCTGTCCTGCGAAGAGCTGGGCCTAGGCGACATTCCCAACCTATAGGATGGGTCCTGTAACAGGGACAAACCAGCCGGGATAACGTTGCTTTGTGACTAGCACTGCTTAGTAAGGTTACCAAGCCTCACCCTTATTTGGTTGAATATTTTCGTACCTATCAGTTGTCCCCCATTTTCAAGGCTAAACTAGTGCTGCATCAAATGAGGCTTGGAAATTAGCACAGGTCAGGAGAACTGCACGGTACAACTATCCGGGAAAGAACCGGCTGTCTTGGCAATTCGGGAAGCGAACTAGGCATGTTTATTCGGGAGCCCGGGGTCCAAGATGACACGTGTCACGTAGGAGATGCCCTAGTCAGGATCCAACAAGGCTGATGCATGGGTAACCAAAGCGTGATGTCTAAGCTGAACCATCACGTCGCTCATTAAATACACACGTCTTTTGAGGTGCCATTTCACGTGCTCGAGATTCTAGTTATTAGGTATTCAGGAGGGATCGTTTCTTAGCCGTTGGATTTAAGATCATCCGGACCGTCTGTGTAGCCTATATAAGGGACACTTGAGCATTTTCACTCCTGCTATCCATTAGAGGAAATTACCGAGCGATTCCAGAGAAAAAGCACCAGCCAAGCTTCTCGAGCTCTTCCTTGCACTTCTCTTCTTGTAAGTCTTCGTTCCTCCAGCCTTGTCATTCGATGCATTTTTCCTTCCCGTCTTCTTTTGCTTTTACCCCTGTGCGAGGCTGGAGAACAGGAATCCTTTGGGCTTTGTGAGGGAGTGGGATTTCTTCTTCCTTCAATTCTACTTTTTCCTTAGGATAGGAGGTCAACTTTCATGGATAGAATAGTTTGACCGGTCGGTGTGTCCTAGGCCCGCCCTGTCTGAGTGTTATTTGATAGCTAAGACCATATACGCCCTACCATATAGGCTCTTGACCCTTCTACCTTTTTATCTTAGGCTAGGAGTCTCTGATCCCACCTTAGGCAGCCAACTGCTACCCTGTCGTGTAGTAGAGACCGCAGTAATGTGTCATTCTAACTTTAACTCATCGTCTCAATCAGAAGATGGGCAGTTGAGGTCGGGGACCCCGAGCACTAGCTTGGACCTCCCTTTAGTAACCCCATCCGACCAACACAGTGAAGGTAGAATCCCCATTCGAGTATCCGATGAGGGAACAGGCCAGGAATACGTCGAGGTTTTCGAGGCAAGGGGGTCGGGCGATGAGCCGCGACTTCGGGTAGCCCTGAGGTTGTTTTTTCTTGTACGGGAATTTCAAGTAGTTTTCTCCCGGCTGATTTATCCAGAATCAGGCATAAATTTGCTTGCTTCGACAGCTTCTCTCTCACAGTGTCGGTCGGCGAGGCATATGTTCACCGGTCGGGGTATACCACACTTTACGAGGACGCGCTCCTCATGGGCCTCCGGCTTCCTCTCCATCTGCTCGCCCAGGACTTATTAATCTACCTCAGTATTTCCCCCAAGCAACTTACCCCGAACGGTTGGAGATTCCTGATGGAGGCCATCTACCTCTGGCCCCAAGTTCTTGGATACAATCTGACCCTCCAGGAGTTTTTGTAGACATACCGGCCGTCCTCGTTGTACAGGGAGCTCGGCTTCGTTTCTCTGAGTGCCCAACAGGGGAACAAGATATTGGAGAATTCCCCGAGCAACAACAAGGGGTGGAAGAGGAAATTCTTCCAAGTGTCCACCCTCGGCCTCAGCGAGGAGGCCCAAGGAATTCCCCCGAGTACTACCTAGGCTAGAAAATTAAGGAGTAAGCTACGTCTCAAGTCTGCATTTTTGATAATTATTAATTTCTCATTGTCGTAATGCTAACTGTCCCCTCTTTGTTTTGTAATGGGATCTGCCGACCCACCGAGCATCCCGGAAGAGTGCCAGGACCAGATAAGAGCACTAGCTCATGATCCCACAAATATTGTTGAGTTGCTGTCTCGGACGGGAGATTGGGCGAACACCTACAGTCCTAATAAAGCTTTTGTCGCATCGATCTTTCCTCCTATCATTGCCGGTAGTTTTGGGTTCTCCAAATGTCCTTTCTGTCTCGTCAATGTTATATATATTTTGGCAAAACACCCTTTAATTCATATCTTTTCATGGTTTCTCACAGAAATGGCTCTTAGGGATACGACTGCTCTAAAGGAGAAGGATGCTGCTTTGGCTACGCGAGTTGGCCAGAGGAGGAAAAGGTAGGACCCGGCTACTGGTCAACAGCTTAAACGGATTCATCGAGGGCTCCGCCAGAATCTAATCGGGACATCGACCCCTCAAATTGAGGTTGCGGCCACTGAACGACCTTCGAGGAACATCCCGATCGGGATGGCGTTGGTGGAAACTACGGATGAAGTCCGGGCGAGAGTCCAGCCCGGGCTGCTCCAAAGTCAAGTTGAGAGGAGTTCAGGGATGGGCCCTGAGGCTCTGATCGAGTGGCTTTACAGCATCTCCCACATGGTAGGTAACTCGTCTTTCTCTGTTCCCATTTCTCTGTTCATGGTGATTAATTGGACTTTGTTTCTTTTTCCAGACCGGTTGTTTGGCAGTTGGGCCCGATGCCTACTTGTTTGGAATGACTGAGAAGTTGGCCGTTGCTGAGGCAGCTCTTTCCACGGAGAAGGTAGCGCAGGAGGCTTCGGACTTTGCCCTAGCCGTGGAGAGAGAGAAGACAAAGGCGTTAGCCCTGGACTTGGGGGCATCTCAAGAAGAGTTAGCAACTGAGCGGGAGGGCCAGAATGCTACAGAGGCTGTGAAGAAGGCGCTGGCTGATGCTTTGGCGTTCAGAAGGGAGCGGAGAAGGATGCGGAGGAAAAGTCCGATACTACCTTCTTTAAGGCTATGCTGACCTGACCCAGAGGGCGATTTTGGATCATCCTGAGTGGGATCTCTAGTGCTACTCAGGGGATGAATCCAATTTTTGGAAGGAGGGGAACTTTGCTGCTAAAGAAGGGGCCCCTGCTGATGGAGGGGCCACTGTTGGTAGAGAGACAACTACTGGTGGAGAGGTCGGGGAGACAGAAGATGAGGTAGTCATCATAGATGATCCTCAGTAAGAAGCCTGTCTGACCACTTCTGGACCACTGCCTGTCCTGTATATTTGAGTTCTCTTTTCTTTTTTTGTGGAGAGGCTGCTATTATTGCCCCCAAGCAATGTACCCTTTTTTTGTGAACTTAAATGATAAAGGCCCTTCGAGGTCATTTTTTATGCCATTTATTGTTTGTATTTATACTCTTATTGCTTGTGTTTGTTTGTGATTGCCCGTGTCTGACCAATTGTTAGCCTTATTAGAATCCTACATTAGCATAATGTTTAGAACTGTAACTAGTAGGGAACACTCGATCTTTAGGGGGTCTGTACAACCTTGGAATTTTTAGGTTTGTAGACCCCGGTTGAGGCATTGTAAATGCTCGGGATCAACCGAGCTCCATGTAACAACCCGATGTGGACTTAGAACATTGTGGGTACTTATATGTCTAAGGGTTTATACCTAGTTAATTCTAAGGTTTGTGAATGTTTAGCGTGGTTTCCTTTGGATCACTATACCCCTCATGTCCCCACACCCCACCACCCTCTGTCAAGCCCCGGAGCAGCATAAATAGGGAAAAATAAATTTCCTTTATGGGTCCATAGGGAATGATGGGTGAATAACCGCATTGTCATCTAATCAAACCAACAAACACCACGATAGGGAGGATGCTATTCATAGAACATATCTTAATAACATAATCAGAGGTTACGGCGGAAATATAAAAGGTTTGGAAGCAACAGATGCCCAAGTACCAATTATAAAAGTCTAGTAAAACTATTACAACAACTGGCTTAGAGTCTGAAGTCTATACAATACTAACAGCAATACAAAAGATATACCAACTAACTATTACAAGCGGCACATCTTCGTATTCAAGCCTTTAGCTCCATGTCCGGCGAAACATCGGTCTTCTGTCTTCACTACCTGCCAAGCTCTAGACATTGGAATGTCCAGGGCATAATCGCCATCAGCTTCGAATACAAAGCTGAGTGAGTACATTAAACAACACTCCTCACCGCTATTGTTCAACATCTTAAAATGCAGTTAATCTCTTATCAATGACGTCACACGCGGACATAGCAGAGGTCTCATTAAACTATGCATGAATTCATCGATAACAGGAATCATATTAAGAAATGACAAAGATAAACATCATGGTATAATATATCTCATCACGTATTCACTAAATCTAAGCATGTAACCGTGCAACCACCCATGCATCTACCTTTACGTCGGGACGCTGAATCCACGACTGAACCTTTATCTCATCATGTCCGTACTCATGTTCACATCTATATCCGTCTCTGTATCCATACGTCGATCCCATACTACCAATCTGATATTCATTCGTCAATACAATAATGCCAATCGGAATCACCCGACTAGGCAGCAGGTCCCACAATCCCTTGATAGGGTTACCGGTCGTCTACACGGTACCACCTATCTGTAAACGATAGAACGGCACATCGGACGTCTTCAACGATGCGTATACCCCCACTGGTCGTCTACACAGCTGAGAATACATTAGAGCACTAGCCAGACGTCTTCAACGGTACACTGGACGTCTTCAATAGTGCATACGCATCACTGGACGTCTTCAACAGCGAGAGGCGCACTAGGAACTCTAACCATCCCACGTCCACCCGGCTCGTCAGCCGTTGATCCAACAGATCCAAAGTACACATATCTCATTTCCATACTGATGCACAGTTCCCGATTCTCATCATATCCTCTCATCTCGTCATAACACTATCCCATTTCTCATCAGATTCTCTTATCTCTTCATAACACTATCCCATGCATGCTGACCACATGTTGTGCAATGCTCATGCACTAGATACTGGAAATACCACATGCTCTGTATTCATCATATCTATCGTTACTGATTATTAACATGCTGTCGTGTTCCATTCTACTATTCAGTTCAGCAATATTATCATGTAACAGTTAAACAGTTTATCTCATAACAGTGTTGCTCTATCTCTTAAATTAACAATATGGCATCATAAAAGCATGGATCAACATTTAATCAACTAAATAGTTCATATTTTAATCAACAGGAATTATTCATGTTCTGAAAACATCGATCGATTGAGGTCCTCTCGATCGATTAAAGTCAAACTAAGTTCGATCGATCGAAGTGAGTTCGATCGATTGAAGAAACGGAAAGTTCGATCGATCGAGAATAGTTCTATCGCTCGAACATCATCTTCCACCCAAAAACTGGGCAGCGACGAACAAAGGTTTCGGGGTCACAATATATACATTCTAAACTGCATATAATCATTCTAGAATCATTCTTCGAGTGAGTTAATGAACTCACCTCTCTCCGGTGGTTCGGTGGCGGCGTTCAAAGCTCCGCGGTGGCGGCGGCGGCGGCGGTTATGGTGAACTCGTTCTCTCTCTCCTTCTTCTCTTTCTCTCCTTTTCTCCTCCTTGTCTCTGTTCTATTCTTCTTCTGCTCCTCTTCTTGTTCTCCTCTTCTTCTTCTTCTTCTGCCCAAGCACATATATATATATATATATATATCACACACACACATACGATTATATATATATATAGAACACACATATACACGGTTATATATATATATACAAAACATACACACACAAACTCTCTCTCTCTAAACCCCCTAAACTGCCAAACACCACACCCACACAAACACACGTATATATATAGGGAGGCAAGAGAGGCAGGTGGCAGAATACGTAAACTGGAAATACAACGTTCGATCGATTGAGAAGGGTTCGATCGATTGAAATGAGTTCAATCGCTCGAGAAAGGGTACACATCACAGAATCAGGTCGGCAGAGTTTCGATCACTCGAAGTATGTTCGATCGCTTGTGAAAGCATAAGTTCAATCGATCGAGATGAGTTCGATCGCTCGAGAAAGATTCTTCACCAAGGACTCACACAAGCATACAGGGTCTTATTTATATAATCATACATCCGAAAATACGGGGTATTATTCCCAATTTTGAAACGAATTATTCCCTACATTCTGAAGAGTTTCCTCCTGATATTACAAAGAGTTGCTTCAAAATGTCGTGTAAAAGTTTATGACTTTTTAATTTTACTATAAAAAAAAAAATAGTTGATATTTTTTAATTTCAAAAAAGTAATGAATTGACTTTTAAATTTTATACAAAAAATGAAGTTAAAGTTAATTATCCCTCGATAAATTATAAACAGTGAAATAATATGAGAAATCAATGAAGTATATGGTGTGCCTTTTTATAGGTCTTGTTTGGGACCTTCAATGGTTCTATCATTCTATGTAATTTCTACTATTAATGAAGTATGAATCTCTGCTGTTCGGAAAAAGTAAAAATAAAAATAAAAGACAAAAAATGAGAAATCAGTATTCATTTGCCAATTCCCACTTTTAATATAGTTATACATAGATATAGATAATAGATTATAGATAGGAAAGATTTAGGTACATTTTTTTGAGTTATTTTTTTTGAGTTATTTTGAAAAATTACGGATTCATTTGTATAAGTGTGAAGTGACAATATCGATGGACTAATAGCATTCTAAAGCAGGACGTAAGTACTTACTATTCATTTGCCAACTCACACTTAGACATAGATTACAGCTAGGAAAGGATTAGATATATACATTTATGGGTTAAATATATTTTACATTTTTGTAGTTTGTCATTTCTGTTAGTTTGATTCATGTAATTTCGAAAGTGACGATTTAGTCCATGTACTTTCATAAGTGTGTCAAATAAGATCAGTAAGTTCTTAAGTGACAAATGATTTGTCACTAAAAGTAAAAAATTTGTCACAAAAAGTGTCGAGAGACTAAAATGACAATTTTTAAACTACATGGACTAAATTAACACAAAGGGCAAACTAAGAGGGTGTAAAATGTAGTTAAGCCTACATTTATTTAGATACTTTTCATACTATTTTGAAATGCCACTGTACAAGTGTGTCTACATGACATATATGTGGTGAGCATGAATACATTTTTGTTCATCCTAAAATTGCTCACATTCGCTCACTCTCCTCTTCCATAGATTAAATGAGAATTAATTAATACTATAAAGTACTGAGCCATACTACATTAGCCAATAAAAAAGAAGGGTTGGCAAAAAGTGGAACAATTTTGGTTCAGCAAAATTGCACTCCTGAAACATTGGCTTTACAAGGTATAGGTATGACCAATGTCAAATCATTCCTCACTAACATTCTGTTTGGTTTGCCACAAATAAGAAAAGAATTTATTTGTAATTTTTATTTGTGACAATTTATGTGCTTGGTTTGACATAAAGGTAAAATTGATTTCATTTTCAATTCCACCTAATTCTTATTTTAGAGTTTTACAGATCAAACCAAAAGTAGTCGGATTTGCAAGAATTCAGTTGGATTTCCATCCAAAAATTTCATCTTCCCAAAATGCCCATTTCTTTTAATCAAAATACCAATATTAACATTCATTAGGGTTTAGGCTTAATTTGGGCCCCATTTTGTTGCTTCTCATTTTTTAAAGCACAAATCCATAATAATCATTTGGCAACTAGTTTATGAGCTTTGCAAAAATTGAACTTAGGGCTTTTTTTTAGGGGGGATTTTTTAAAAGCTCTAGAATGGAGTTTTTAAAAAGCTCAATGGTACTTTTTTTATTTCATAATGTTTTTTTTTAAGTAATGTGTCACTTGTACAAAATTGTCAAACAACTCAATAATAAATTTCATAAGCCACTTTTAAAAGAGTAATGTTAGACCTACACTCAAATCTCACACTCATTCATCTACATCCTGAAGTGGATCAATGGGAAGAAGAGAGAGCCTGTGAGGTCTATTGGAGTCCACATCACTTTACAATCTCTCTCATTTCCCCATTGGTCCACATCAGGGTGTAGATGGATGGGTATGAGATTTGAGTATGGGTGTAGCATTGCCTTTTTTAAAAAGCCACATGAGGCCAAAACTAGGCTTTAGAATATAGGGCAAATTACACTGACCTCCCCTGAGGCATCTAAAAATTATAGAGACCTCCCCTGTGTTTTCAAAAACTACACTCACCTCCCTTCTATTTTAAAAATGACTGTTATACCCTTGGACAAATCATCAAAAAAATTATCCAATAACTTTTAAAAATGAAAAAAAATATTAACAATTATGAAAAAAAAAATTTAATTCATCAACAAAATTTCAGTATATTCCAAAATCAAGCTCTTACTAATTTTTTTTTTACAAAAAAATATCAGCAGTAAATTTAAAAAACCTAGAAATCATCGACAAAATTATCTACTATCACTTTAAAACGAAAAGAATAATAACAACAATGAAAAAAAAAATGCATCAACAATGAAAAAAAACATGAATAGTTATATTGTATATTTGTCTGCTTTATATTTTTAAAATTGTGAATTTGCTCTCAACATTGTGCATGAACTGCTCTAATGAAACTTAATTAGTACGGTCTTGCATGGGCATTGACATAGTGTGTGTGTGTGTGTGTGTGTGTGTGTGTGTGTGTATATAAGACTCCACTGAGCATGTTTTTTTTTTTTTAAATAAAGCAGACAAAAATGCAATATAACTATTCATTTTTTTTAAAAAAAATGTTGATTTTTTTTTTCATTATTGTTATTATTCTTTTCATTTTAAAGTTGTAGTAAATAATTTTTTATGTTTTTAAATTATTATTGATATTTAAATATAAAAGAGTAATGTTACGCTTCCCAAATTTCTTTCCTAAAAGTGTTTCACAATATATGTGCCAGTGGAGCCAGTTGATTTTGATTGGTTGTCATGTTAAAGTGGTTCAACTGTGGTCCCACTTCAACATCATTTGAAATAAAAATTTAGGAAGCATAGTATTACTCTAAACAAATGTTCTAATATCTTTCACCAACTACTTGGACAAAAAATTTAAATGGCTTAAATTTAAAAACTAAATCTGTAAACTATTTTAAGTTAAGCTAAAGTTTATAAAACCTAAATTTGAAATTTTCATAATTTTTTTTTCGAGCTGCAAATTTTTATAAAGTTAGGGCTAAATACTATCAATCTAAAGCTGTAAAATTATCTAATGTATATATAATTTTGTCTAATGCGCACGCGCACACACAGTCACACAATTACACACATGTACATATATATGTAATGAGATAAGGGGTAAATTGGTAATCTTACACTTAAAAAGTACGTAGAGGGAAGGTGAGTGTTATTTTCCAAACTAGAAGAGATGTCCCTGTAATTATCATATACTTAAAAGGCGGTCAGTGTAATTTGCCCTAGAATATATTACCCACATCTGACATACCCCAGTCGTCTCCCAGCTCTCTCTCTCTCTCTCTCTCTCTCTCTCTCTCTCTCTCTCTCTCTCTCTCTCTCAGACTAGGAAACAAACCTTGATGATGACTCAAATGGACTCTGTACAGCATCTTTCTAGGATTTTCTATCGTTCCCTCTTGTAATTTCTTGCAAAACTCCAATGGAGGATTAGAATTGTTGGGAAATAAAAAATCAAAAAAATGCACCCATCTTTTTCACCATGTTTACTGTTTTTTTTTTCTGCTGAAATCCCATGTTTACTGTTTGCTTCCTCTTATGTAATGATGTGATAATAGTATTGCTGGAAGTTTGAGACTTGAGGCATATCAATGGCTTTTATGTTTCAAAATGAGAATATTTAAATAGAAATCTCCCAAAAAAATTCCTGATGATGCCAAAAATTGGTAACAGTAAAGTAAAGTAATTTAGGAGAAAGGGAGAGAGAGTGAGAGACTATTTTTTGTATGTGGTTCGGCCCTGTTAATGAAGGTACCTACGTCCACGGGTGTGTCTGAGCACGTTCACTAGCAGATCACCGGCGGGCCTGGTGAGCCAACAAAGATGGGCGGCACTACCAGTAATACCGGCCGGGTGTATGCGTATAATGGTGAATTATAGAGGTGCTGTGTAGACTACAGAATTATCGGCCGTCCCCTTCATGAGGGGTGAGAGGTCTCTTTTATAGATGTAAGAGACCTACTCATACATGGATAAGGAAATACAATCCTATTGGGATGTGATTGACACCAATCAAGTAGGTTTCCTAATTGTATTAGGATTGATTGTCATTAATTGTGGGGGTTTCCTAATTGGATTAGGAAACAGTTGCACTTTCCATTAGTCTTCCAAACTGAGTAGGAAACTGCCTATAATTTTGGGTGTATCAGCTGCCCCCCATTTCCAAGATTGGCCAGATGCTATATCGGGGCAAGTTTGGAAATCAGTTTGATGTTACTTGCCGCTGTCTGAGTGCCTGTGGAAGCTGCCTCGGGGCTTCTGAGCCTGGTGAGTCCTCGGGAACTAGCTGAGAGTTGAGACCCTGCCTAGCTCGGGACTTTTAGGTGCTCGGGAACTGACCGGGAGTTGAGACCCGGCCTAATTCGGAGTCTTTGAATGCTCGGGAAGTGACCGAGAGTTGAGACTCGGCCTACTTCGGAGTCTTTTTTGCTTGAGTTAGCTCCCAGGATGGTTATCTTCTGCCCGTAAACCTTCGTCAAGGCTGTGGGTAGAAGGATTTTACCATGTTGGAAAAGCCGACCTAAAGCGTATTGCTCTAGGGTCCTTTTTTCATGTTAACTCCCCAGGATGGTTGTCTTCCGCCCGGCCAGCCTTCGTCAAGACTGTTGGGAGAAGAGCTTGACCATGTTGGTGGAGCCGACCTAAATCACGGTGTTTTAGGGTCCTTTTGCTCCTCTATCGTCGGCCAACCTAAGAGATTTTAGTCACCTCTATCGTCGGTCTGGACCTAAGTGGAGTTAATGCCTCTGAGTACTGTAGGTGCTCGGGTTGTCCAAGATTTTGACTTGGTTATCCGCGAGGCCTGTAGATACCCGGTGTGATTACCTGTTTAGTTCACTACGCCATCTTGCCCCCCAAGCTTTCGCTAAGACGAGGGTCTTAAAGAGGCTATGATCTGTAGGTAACCGACCTGGAACATGGTGGTTGCAGGGTCTTTTGAAGCTTGCCATCGTCGGCCACCTAGGGGGTTTGCCCCCATCGTCGGTTGGACCTAAGCGAAGCCGGTGCCTCGGGCGTGACCCCGAGGTCTTTGGTGCCTGGGTTCGGAGCCCGAGGTCTTTTTAATGCCTGAGTTCGGAGCTCGAGGTCTTTTGAGATGCCTCGGGGTTAGGGCCGAGGTCTTTGCATGCCTCGGGGTTAGGCCCGAGGACTTCGTAGATGCCTCGGGGTCATGCCCGAGGACTTTGTAGATGCCTCGGGGTTAGGCCCGAGGACTTTGTATGAACTCTGACAATCGGTGGAGCCTTACGCGGTGATTAGGCAAGTACCACTGTAGTCGGGCTCATCTAAACCGATGGAGACAGGAGGTCGGATCTGGATTGTCAGGCTCCAGATCTCTCTGTGCTGGAGGCAAAGCCGGAACTGCTTGATCCTGACCGATGCGAACTGGAGGTAGGCTCGGGACTGTCGAACCATGCCTGTTGTGAGCTGGAGGTTCTGTCGGGGCTGTCTGACCCGGACTGCTGCGAACCGGTGGTCGGGTCGGGATTGCCGGACTCAGACCGTTGCGAACCGGAAGAACTGTCATAACTCCCGGGCTGATCTCGCTTTCGCTTACTTCTGGAAGACTCGTTGCTTTCTTGCCCGGTGTATTTGGTCTTCAGAAACTCTTCAGTGTCGATGTATTTTCCAACCCTCTCAGAGAGCTCAACCAAAGTTTACGGTCGTTTTTTGTGGAACGACGCGGCGCACTTGGTGTGTTGAACTCCCGAGCAGAAGGCTAGGATGGCAATTGTCTCGTTCAGATTGCGAATTTGAAGCTTCTGTTGGTTGAACCGGTCGGTGAACTCCTTGAGGGACTCATTATCCTGTTGTCTGATTGTTAGTAGCTGCATGTCTGATTTTGGCCACTCATGCATACCGGCGAACTGGTTGATGAACTGCTTGCTGAGCTGTTTGAAACTGCGGACCGATCGGGGCTCCAAGGAGTAGAACCACTTCATGGCCGGGCCTTTCAAAGTGCTGGGGAAGGCTAGGCAGTGTAGCTCATCGGAGTTGGTTGCTAGGGCCATCTGAACCTTGTAGGTTTGGACGTGGTCGACCGGGCTTCCCGAGCCGTTGTATGAATCTAGCCGAGGCTGCTTGAATTTGCGCGGGATGGAGAACCTCGTGATCTGGCTAGAGAACGGTGACTCTGTCTCGGTATTGACTTGATCCGGAACATAGTTTTGACCAAGCTTTTTGGCCACTCCGTCGATCTGCTTCTGTAAGTCCTTGATTCGGGCTTCCACTCCTTCCCGACCGGTATCTGAGGAACTGGTCGGGTTGGTGGAAGAGGCTTCTTCTTCATGGCGGGGTGCTGTCCTCTGGGATCGGGCTCGGTTGTGACCCCGGGTAACCGTTCGCTTAAGGACGACTCGGCTCTTGACCGAGTGACCCAAGACTGATTCCCGGGCCATATGCTCCTGCCTTTCCCCTCGGGCAGCAGGCCCACTGCTGACGTCTTTGACATCCTCAACACGGGACGGGTTGGCTCGGGCCCGTTGTCTGGTCAAGATCGGTTCTCGACCGTACGCAACGTTCCCGAGTCGTTTCCCGGCCACTGGAGGATTGCTTTGCTGGGCCAGCAGGGCTTCGATCTGTTGCTGGATTTGACACTGGCCCTTCAAGAGTTGTGTGAGGGTTGTAGTGATTTGCTCAGACATCAGGACTACTGCAGTCGACGCCGGGGCCGAAGGAACATCCCGGTCGGACTGCTGTGCAACCTTCTTTCCCTTCTTTGGTGGCATATTGATCAGTCAAGAATTTGTTGATGAGAAGAATTGTCGTTTCCCACAGACGGCGCCAAGCTGATGATGCCAAAAATTGGTAACAGTAAAGTAAAGTAATTTAGGAGAAAGGGAGAGAGAGTGAGAGACTATTTTTTGTATGTGGTTCGGCCCTGTTAATGAAGGTACCTACGTCCACGGGTGTGTCTGAGCACGTTCACTAGCAGATCACCGGCGGGCCTGGTGAGCCAACAAAGATGGACGGCACTACCAGTAATACCGGCCGGGTGTATGCGTATAATGGTGAATTATAGAGGTGCTGTGTAGACTACAGAATTATCGGCCGTCCCCTTCATGAGGGGTGAGAGGTCTCTTTTATAGATGTAAGAGACCTACTCATACATGGATAAGGAAATACAATCCTATTGGGATGTGATTGACACCAATCAAGTAGGTTTCCTAATTGTATTAGGATTGATTGTCATTAATTGTGGGGGTTTCCTAATTGGATTAGGAAACAGTTGCACTTTCCATTAGTCTTCCAAACTGAGTAGGAAACTGCCTATAATTTTGGGTGTATCAATTCCTATTTGCTAAACTTTTTTAGTTTAGACCCACTAATCATTTAAGTATATTGTTAGACCCAAACAATCAGAAAGTATTTGGTGATTGGTCCACACCCCCAAATTAGTGTGAATAATGGTACAATTTTATCCCTGAATATATACATACATATATGATTATACTAACTGAATTATTTCCTTATATTTCGCATATCTTAAACTTCATCATAAATTCCTAAATTGTAGGAGATAAGAATTTAACATCAAAGTCCTATACACACATATACACATCAGATATATATATATACATATACTGATATATATATATATATATACAGGTGGTTATATATGAAAATATAAATGAAGATTTAATTTGATTTTCAGTTATTCTTATCCTATTAATTCTGGAGATATTTTTGGAACAAACTAATAATTATCATAATTGTAGGTATATGCGTTGAAATGGAGATTCAATTTGCAATGGACTCTTTTTGTTTTGGTAAGCTCTCATCTCGTCGATTTAAAGACAAACAAACATCCATTCATTGTTCATCCATTTTCAACACCCCACATGGTTTTGTTATGATTATGTGGGGTTTGACATGTTAGATACTCCAAAATTGTAAAAAAAAAAAAAAAAGAAAGAAAAAAAAAAGAGTGTAAATTTGTCACTGTATAATTTTACACTGCATTAGCCCAAAAGAGTACTCAATGATTGCCATTATAATTTTAACACTGTATTATGAATGACTACAAGATGAGAATTTTACACTATAGTATATTTTTGCAATGCATTGCTACCAAAAAAAACAAATCAGTGAAAAATATTATAAGAGTCAAATCTTGCTAGCTATAATTTTTACACTGAAAATCAACACAAGAGTAAATCTTGATAGCTATAATTTTTACTCTGAAAATCAGCGAACAAATGTAAAATCAACACATTTTTACACTAAAAATCAGACAAATCCAATATCCAAAAAAAAAAAAAAGACTAATATATGAGTACAAGAACTAGCATTAGTGTATAATTTTACACTGCATCTGCTAAAAATTAGAGGATCAATAAAAAATAGAGAATCTGCAGAACAGATCGGCGATGCCTCCATTAGAGCCTAACATGCCACCAGCAGATCGGGATGTATCGCTCTGAATCTCGGACTCAACGGTGAAGATGGCGACGACAATAACTAGTCCAATATATCCTCCATCCACTGCTCATGTATGTCATGGAGCTTCTTTCCACACCAATGAAGCACTCATGATCGTCGACGTTTGATCGCCAGAAACGATCCTTGAAACAGCAACTGGCCGAATGAGAGAGAGAGAGAGAGAGAGTGTAACACCCGTACCCGGAAAAGAAGATTAATGTGATAATAATATGTGTTAATTAAAGATAATTAATGCATGAGATGAATTAAGGTGGGGTTATGAACCCACATGTGAAAAGGTGTTCAAATGCGGACACAGATGAAAGTCCTGTGAAAGGCAGGACTGGTATAAAAGTGGGGCCCAACGAGGGTCTAATTAAAATAATTTGCATTTCGATGTCATTATGTGCTTATATGATTACTTGTTTAAATGCTTATTGATATTATTATGTCTTATGATAGGAAAGGGGACCAATTTGGGTACCCATGTGAGGACGTATTTGAATAAAATTGATAACTGGTAGGTTTTATAGCAACCTCATAATTTATGTGGGACCCCGTTTGGGACCCACGCGGGACTTAGATTAAATCCATTTAGAAAATGTGGGTAGATATTGTAATTGACTTGGGGGTTTCATAATAAAGCTTAAGAAAGATTGGGGAGTGTAAATGTAATATAGGGAGAGTTGATGACAACACATATGCTTCATGCATATGTGTCTCATTCACAAGATCTCCAGCAATTTAGAGAGAACGAGAGCTCGGGTCGGCGACGGAAATTCTCGACGACGTTTCTTGCCGTTTCTTCGCCGTCCGGCGTCGGATTCACGATCCGAGACCACTTTTGGACTCGTGGAGGTAAGAGGATCACATGCATGTAATTTATTTTCATTTTCGGCAACGTTTTTACGGCAACCGTTTTTAATAGACGATGTTCTTGATACCAAACTTGTGTAGGATTATCACTAACTAGAAATTGAGCTAAACTTGGGAAGGAATTGGGGGATTCTAAGCTTAGTTGCGTATAAATCAAAGAGGTGAGTGCTCTAATCCCAAAATTGGGTGTTTAGATATGTTTGTGTAATAATTGTTGGCTTAGAATGCTTAATCCATGTTTATGTTTATATGTGTTGTTGAAATTGGGTAAAAAGCATGTCAAAGTTATGAAATTGCTATGCTTATATGCCTATATGTTAAGTTGCTTAAATGCTTATGTGGATCAAAGGGAAGTCAAGTAGTGAGCACCATTTATAGGTCCCATATGTAAGGGATAGGAAGTCCTCAATGAGTAGGACGTGGTGACGACCACAATGAAATGCCGGTGACGCCTTCGGGGTCACAAGAGAGTGTGTGTTGTGCTATATGCGCCAAAAGAGTGAGAAATTCCGGGGTGAGAAGGACCCGGGGGTGGTGGCTTGAGTTACTTGACTTTCCAGAGATCAATTGGTTGATGTTTTTAATGATTGTTGCATTTGCATATTAAACATTCCAATAGCATGATTAGTTCCCTCACTAAGCGAAAGCTTAAACGAATATATATTTCTGTTGTGGTTATTGAATAACCATCGCAGGTACCGAACGGGAGAACGAGAGGAAATGATCCGTGCGACGGTTGGGCGTGGGGGTTACAAGTTATGTTGATATGTACATGTGTATAGGAGTTTTGGTTAATGGTAGTCTTTGTAATCCATGGGTTAAAAACATCTTGTGTTTTGAAAGTGTTAGGATCACCTTGTATTTGGAGGACTTGTATCTTGAAAGGTTGGGTTATTGCTAACTATGTCCTATGTTGATGGTGGTTTCTTTGTTAGTCACAAGTTGTATAATGTTGGAAGAAAGTCCTTTTTGGTTGTAAATTTAACTTGAGTTCTCCTATGATTGAATGGTCATGAGTATAATGGGAGAAATATGGATTTTGATGTAAGTTCATGATCCTAAGGAAGAATTTGTGTGTTTGATTGTCAATCCATGCTTTAGAGATGTTGTGTTAATGTTAGAAACATTTGAAAATGCTTTGAGAATGAGTTTTAAGGGTTTCACAAAGTTTTGGGAAGTTTGGAACAAGTTTGGACTTGAAAAATGATGTTTTTAAGCAGTAGGGAACTGTTCTGTACAAGCCGGATCGATCCGGCCTTTTCGCGGATCGATCCGCCCATTTCCGGGGACGTTCTGCCTCAACATCAGGTAAATGGATCGATCCGCCCTTTTCGCGGATCGATCCGCCCCTATTTTTGGCAGCTGCTGACTTTTACGGAAACAAGCATAACTCTCTCTACAAAACTCGGATTCGCGCACCGTTTTTTGCGTTGGAACCGGGACTCAAAGACCTATCTTTTGGTGTAAAATTTGCTATACCTTATTAATGACCATTTTTCCCTTGGGTCTGATTTGTGTCAAGAAAACTCTTTTATGGAGTCTAAAACATGTTTTTCTTCATGATTAGTGTATAGTTTGGTGTGTGGGCTTTGTTACACGTGTCCTAATCCGCCTGGGGCGGGTTGGGGTATGACAGAGAGAGAGAGAGAGATGAAGATTTGAGAAGAGATATTGTATATATAAGCTTTTTAATTACATATACATATATAGATGTATATATATCAGGAATCAAATAAATTTGCATTTAAATTTTAAAAATCCTAGATTATAGCAGTGATGGAGCTGGGGGTAGAATGGTCTAAAATATTTTTGTAGACCTATCTTCAAATAGTCTTTTGAGTTGAGTTTATTATAACAAAGATACACTAAATAGGATTTAATACTAGTTAACTCATATTTAAATATAACTCAACATGGACATTTTTGGAAATAAGATTGATTCAATTCACTTTCATATTCAAACCAAATAATCGAATCGGACAAAATTGAATTCATTTCTATTTCAAATCATACCGGAAATTTTGAATTCTAATTCTATTCTTTTCCATTATATTCTATTCTTTTTATTATTATTATTTTTTTTGCTAAGACATTCTATTCTATTTTTTTCTTTTCAATTCTATTTGTAAGAAATATGTGGGCCATACGGGCACCCACATACATTGGACTGGGTCCAATGGGCCTTGGCTCTTGGAGCCCTAGGGTTTGGTGAATGTGTTTGTTTATATATATATATATATATATGATATATAACACATATGGCAATCCTAGAATATTTGAACAGCCTCTCTCTCTCTCTCTCTCTCTCTCTCTCTCTCTCTCTCTCTTGGCCATCACCAAAGGAGCTATGGGACTTAGCGCGTAACTGTCATGGGGATTGCTCCAGTAACATCTTCTACGACCTAGGCGATGCATAAGAGAGTACACGGAGGCAACATGGAGCAGCAGTTCGTGGGTGAAGACGCCGAGCTCGTAACAACACCGTTCGGCGATCCGTCGAGCTATTCCGCTAGGTAACGAACATATACCCGACTCGTATGCTTGCGTGCATATTATCTACATTGGTATCAGAGTCAATAGGTTGTTGATTCGCCCGTTTAATCACCCAAATCGAATCTGTCATTAAAGCTTCAAGCAAGCTTTTAACAAAAACTTTGAAAATTTGTTTTTGAAGTGGGTCTAATACCCAACTCCAATAGGGGTTCGAAAATTTTATATGGTTGTGTTCCTAGTGGTTCCTAGAGTCCCCCCTAAGAGTCCCATGGCTTAAATTATCTCAAACGTAGGAGAAAATCAAAACCCTGATTTTTGGGTTTACAAAATTAATAAATTTCAGAAACTTGGTGCAATTTTTCTGACTAATTCTTTATGTTTTTTAATATGATTGTGAACATGTATTGAAAGTATGTTTCATAAGCTTTGCAAATATATATTATATAAATATTTGGATTAAAATTGAAGCCGCAGCGGGCTTGCGAAGTTGGCTTCGCACAGCTTTGCGTTCAGCCTATTTTTCTCGGTGAAGAAGTAGATGAACAACTTTGTGAAGTTTTTGTGCCACGTGTGCAACTCACATGGGGTTGTGTTTGGGATCAAAATATTTGATTTGATTTCTTTTAGTTACACAGTGAAGGTTTATTTATACCCAAACGAACCTTAGAATTGGGAACATGACAAAGAAGGTTTGATTAAAATTTTTTGGACCTGTGCACAATTTTTGTGATGTCACGGGTCATTAAAGCCTTGTTGGCAATTTTTTGGAAAATCTTCAATTTTGTTTTTGTAGCAAGGCCAAACAAGCATTACATGGTGGAACATGAACTAAGAAGCTTACTGTTCAAGTCTTCAAGATCCAAAATAAAAAATCTATATTATTTTTATTGTGGAAAATAATATTTGAAGTATTATTGTAAATATAGTGTTTAATACACTGTAAGGGACTCTAAGATAATTTATGGTAAATTATCATGTATTTATGGCATTTTATAGCATGTAATTTATGTTTATGAACATTTATTTAATTGCTTAAAACATCATATACATTATTAATTTTTGTAATTAATAAGGGACATTAGGGACACTGTTTTAAGACCATGTAAAATTTTGTAAAACCCATAGATAATTTTTGGTAAATTATCTCAATCATATTAATATTTTAGAGCAAATACTTGTGTGTTTTTATACGCATATTAAATTGCTTAAAATATTTTTATTGATTGTTAGTTCAGGGAATTAACATAATGTGTTTAGAACACTAGTGGTAGCTTGAAAAAAATTATTTTAGTGGATTTTCTCGCTCTTTGGGACATATTTTAGAGCATATATATTGTATTGAGTATACAATATTAATTGCTTAAAATATAACCAATTAAAGTTGTTAACTCTTGAATTTGAAGTCTAGTGTTCTTGTACACTGATTGGAGACTTGAGAAAATTTTATGAATTATCTCATTTTGTTTTGGTATTTTAGAGCACAAAATTTATGAATATGGGCATTTATTTAATTGCTTAAAATAGCCAAAATAGATTATTAATTTTAAAATTAATATGGGGTGTTTGGAACACCATATTAGACTACTGAAAATCTTTGGAGAACAAATTCTTGAAAATTTTTGTATTTGTAGGAATTTTGCTGCACATAGTTAATTTTGTTTAACTAAGATCAATTTATATGTTAAATTGATTCAAAATGTTTTTGGACCTTGGTGAAATTCCGAAAATTTTTATTTATAATGAAAAATTTGTTTTTCAATTAATTAAATTTTCCATAAGGTTTTAAATTAATTGTTAATTTAAAGGGCCCTTAATAAATTGGTTTTAAATTATGTTTTAAGACCTAAAATTAGTTTAAAATTAATGAAAAATTCAGGATTTTTTCATTGATTTTACTTAGCTTATGGGAGCTATCCGGACTGTGCAATAATCATTTCATTGCACATTTTATTATTTTTAGAGGCTCATTGCATTGTTGGTCACGTTTAATTATTGTTGTTTGTGATTGGTTGACCCTATGACCTCTAATTCCTCCTCCTTAAGTGGAGTGACGGATGAGTCTATTCATTTAATAATAAGACCACATGAGTGCTTGATGTATGTGATTAATGCATTTTAATCTAGTTTAAATGAATGGACAATAATTGACAATTTATAGAGCTTGTGTCCTCACGATGTATGTTTAAGGCTGTTCTTGTATATGTTTATGAACAAAGCATCCCTATTTTTTTTGGGCTATAAATGTAATGTGAGGACGAGGGTTTTATTTCTTGTATTGGAAAAACCTACTTGTAAAGGGATGGTTTTCTTTGTTCATACATCATACACTTGAATTACCTTAGCATGAGCTCTAAGTTGTCAATTCGGACCCACGTAGGGGTCCATGCGCACTTTTTGTTGTATGACGCACTTTATATCTTGTGGATGATCTTAGATAGGTATTTGTACCATCTAATTGATGTTTGTTTAGAAAAATCAACTATAAAAGGTTTTTCTTAATTTACAAAATTAAGATTTGATTAATGAGCAATAGCGAATTTTTTGGTCTTAAATTGTAGAAAGGGGAAAACTCATTTATAATTGGATTTTAAAACAAACCTTATGAAATGTGCAAATAATAATGTCAATCCCTTGTGCATATTCTCAAACATTATTCTTCAATTTTTTTTGGATTCACAAAAACAAATGTTTTCCAAACCACACTTTGTCGATCTTTATAAAAGTAACAAGTTTAAAAGGGACTAATTTGTAATATGGCACTGCAAAGTAACACACCGATAGAATGAGTAAGAGCTTATAGGATTTATCCTTATTCTATGGTCCAACCCATTAAACCGAATAATGGACCGGAGTTCATTATAACCTTAATAGCCTATAATACTTGGCTCGAGAAGGATTATAGCACGCGCTTTGTGATAAGCAGCATGCACCATGATCTTGTTGGGAAGTATATGTACTACCCAATAGCCAAAGTATATATTATGAGATCAGCTCAAATTTGTTTTCGATGGCACATTCACTACTAGATTAAGCATCTAGTTATGAAGTTCGGGAAAGTAAAGGAAACGTTCCAAGTACACGATGACTGAACATCTAAGGTCGATGCCAGGTGTGATTCGTGATTTCAGAATACTCAGAATACTCAGAACATCTTTACTGGCGAACTGCAGTTTCAGGCTATGATTAGTTCTTTGTCTGATTCGCGGGTCCATAGAAAACAAATCATGATCCACAACGGAAATGTTAAATTTTTGGTTTTGACATTTTCTGACATGTTGAGCTGAATACAGAGCGCCAAAAAGGTGAGGCGAACCGTATAGCTATACTCTTGACCACTACTTCCATAAGTGGAAGTAAGCGCAAGGCCAGTGGGCCTAAACGCAATGGTAAGGGTAAAACCACCTGGAGGCAGGGTGGGGCCAGCAAGTTTGCGCCCAAGGCTAACAAGGTGGAAGAGCGCAATCGAGGGTGTTCTCTAGTTCGGTATTAATAGGATGAATTCTTTTTGGTGGTAGTGTTACTAGGGCATGGTTATCTAGGGATAACTACTTAAGAGTTGTTTTATATAATTCTAGTTTTCTCTGTTATTCATTTATTCTGAGACATGACATGCTGGACTTGAACGCATAGGATGTAATAAGATGACTTGATTAGCTCGAGAAGCCCTTTTGGGCCCACTCACTGAGGTTGACCTGCCTATGTCTGAGTCTTTCTTAGTTGGCAAAGCATGTCGAAAGCCTTTTAGAGAGGCTATTAGAGCTACTCAAGCATTAGAGCTAGTTCACTCAGATATCTGTGGACCTATGGTTGTAAAGGCACGTCATGGCACCTCTTATTTTCTCACTTTTATAGATGATTTCGCGCGATGTGAGGATCGCGAGTATTTATCTAATCAGTTCTGGGAACTATGTGAGGAAAAAGGGGAAACGCAGACAAGTTTCTGTTCCGAAAACTCCGCAACAATATGGTGTTGTAGAAAGAAGGAATAAGACATTCCTAGATATGGCTAGGACTATGATGGCGCAAGTCAACCTCCCAATGTTGTTTTGAGGGGATGTACTCTTGTTTTGCTGCCTACATACTAGAGTGCCCCCTCTCAGTCGTTTCTTTCTACCCCCTAATGAGCTATGGAAAGGCGAAAAGCTCATTTTAGAGCATTTGCGCCCGTGGAGCTCAGGAGGTCATGTTCACTATACCTCGTATAAGTGCGAGAAAAAATGCTCAAGAGCTGGAAAGTATACCTTTATAAGGTATTCTAACAGCTCGACAGGCTATGTTACGTATAATGAACAAACGGATATAGGAATGACAGAAATGGTGTCACATGATATTGAGAATGATTTCCCCAGATTTGTATTACTAAGAGAAATCTTGACCTATGAGTTAGAGGATGTTGAAGACGACATACCATGTTTAAGCGAGGGTGGGATGATTGAGATTCCACATCCAGTAATCGCTGTAACATGGTACTAGTCTCCAGCTAAGTGGGAGTACACCGCAAGACGCTAGTGGGAGTGTACTAGATAGTGGTAGTGCACCATTAGGCACTCAAGATTCTCAGGTAGTACACTGTATGGTGATGAGGAAAAAGTTCCATATCGCTATTTTGAAATTGAGGAAGACATTTTTCATATGTGCAAATGTGTGCACAAGTGGATGGGGATGGGCCTGCTTCTTTTTGGTGAAGCATTTTTCTTCGTTTACTGAAGCTGAGTGGATAGTTGCTATGCTAGATGAGATGAGCTCTATGGACGAGAATAAGGTCTGGGAGTTAGTTGACATTCCGCTTGTGCGTAGGACTATTGGAGACAAGTGTATTTTCAAATCTAACGCAAGGCAGATGGTTCAATTGACAAGTATTAGGCATGCCTTGTGGCGATAGTTTGTACCCAGAGAGGGTATAAACCATGGAAACATGTTCGCCCAAAGGGTGAGATCTGACTCCATTCGCCTTACCCTAGCAATTGTCGCATATTTAGTTTTGGAACCTTTTTAGTTGGATGTTTAAACTGTTCTTTTCTCAATCGAAAACAAGACGACGAGATAAATATGGATCAGCCCATTGGTTTAGTGGCCAAAGGGAATGAGCGCAAAAGTATGCCGTCTCAAACGATCTGTTTATTATCTCAAGCTAGCAATCGGCTAAGCTGTGGTACAATGTGTGTACATTAAACGGTTCAATAAAAGTGTTCTAATTCTTTGTATGTTGATAGCTGCGAGATGAGTTCCATTGTCGCCGCTAGAGAGTGGTAGTCCTCTCTGTTTGAGATTGAGGATATGGATGATGCCAACCACATGTTGGGAGTTTAGATTGTGAGAGATCGTTCTCTGAAGCTTCTCTCGAGGCTTCTTGAACATTTTTCACATGAAAAGCTGTAAACCCATAGACATCCCATTTTTTGGGGACTCACCTTGACCTTAAATCAATGTCTTAAGAATAATGAGAAGAGGAAACAAATGTCCAGTTTGCCATATGCGTCCGCAATAGGGAATCTGAAGTATGTTAATGTGTGTATTCGGTCAGATGTCTGCTATGCGGTTGGTTTAATTAGTCGTTGTCGTAACAACCCTGGTCCTACCACTAGAGAGTAGTGAAAAGTATCTTGCAATATGTTCGTAGGACTGTGGACCTTGCCTTATGCTGTCCGCAATGGAAGCATAATATGTGGTGTGCTCTGTAGTTGTTAGAGAAGCTGTTATGGTTGAAGAGTTTTTACAATGTCTAGGCTCATCACCTCGTAAGCGATGAGGTTGTGCTCATCTACGATGATAGCACATAAGCCTAAGCATACGCAAAAGATCTCAAAAGCCATTTAGGCATGTAGACATACATTTTGGTCACATTTGAGATGTGATTTGCGCAAAGGGAAGTTGTTTTAAGGCACGTCTCCACTTGGGGATTTGATGTGCTTAGATATTTTTTGTGTTATTGACATTATTATTCAAGTTTTTATAAACTAGTTGGTTTCTATATATATATATTTGTTATAAGTGGAACGGATGCACATTTCTTATATGTCACCAGGCTTGAATCGACCTGCTCACACGGGTGATTCACCTTGGTGTCGAGATAGCGAACTAGGACATGCGTGTCCATGGCGCTTAGATGGCGAGCAAGATGAGACATATGTGTTCATGATGCTTAGATAGCTAGCTAGGGCATGTGTGTCCATAGCGCTTAGAAAGCGAGCTTGAACACTTATATCTACACAGTATAAGAACAGCGAGCTAGATTTCTATATGTCGCCTTAGATGGATCTAAGATGAGACCTTATACTTGGTCGAACATAGAGATATCACACGACTCTATGTAGCCTGTTTATAGTCGATTGTGAGTTTTCAAACGGCGCCAGGAGTGGCGACTGTGCTGGAAAACTCTGGTTAGACGTTTTGTGTAACGTCTAGACTAAGATTCTTATGGCGTTACTTGTTTTCCAAACACAGAGTGACATGCCCATTTTTATGGAAGAACGTCATAGCATACATTTCATACTGTATGTGCTTTTGCGAGTGATTGTGGAGCAGTGAATGGATTCCTTTTCATTGTTGTGTGAGCCATGTAGCATATCCAAGACATTGGTTATCCTACAAACTGGTTGCCTTCACGACTTGAGACTATGTCATGAAGAGGACGCTTGATAACAGCTACTTTAGCATGCTATCCTAGGACGACGAGACAATTCCGTTCTATGGGGCGTGTCTGGGCAAGCGGTCAAGTTAGTCGGATTGACATGTGGGCTCAGGGAAGACCATTCAATAACACACCATGTTTTTGTGACTCATTAGCAAGCCTGCGACAATCGTAATTTGTTACTGATATGTCATGAGTACATTACATTGAGGTGGTACAGCAATTCTTTTCACCGAGGGATTGAGAATGCTGTGTCCGGTGTGGTTGAATCGTCTAAGGCATACACGAGAAGCTTCCGAGTGATGTGTTTTGCTGGTTATGGTGATGATTTGGCATTACACTCCTGTCGCTGTACTTTTTTTTTTCGTAAGGTCGCACGCTCTATTTCCCTGTATGAAGATATGAGAAGGTCTGTTTTCGAGAGATTGGTTTTAGTACTAGCCCTATGTGGGTGAGTGGGAGATGTAAGAAATAAGTGGGCCATACGGGCACCCACATACATTGGATCGGGTCCGATGGGCCTTGGCTCTTGGAGCCCTAGGGTTTGGTGAATGTGTTTGTTTATATATATATGATATATAACACACATATGGCAATCCTAGAATATTTGAGCAGCCTCTCTCTCTCTCTCTCTCTCTCTCTCTCTCTCTCTCTCTCTCTCTCTCTCTCTCTCTCGGTTCATCTCTCTCTTGGCCATCACCAAAGGAGCTATGGGACTTAGCGTGTGACTGTCATGGGGATTGCTCCAGTAGCATCTTCTACGACCTAGGCGATGCATAAGAGAATACACGGAGGCAACATGGAGCAGCAGTTCGTGGGTGAAGACGCCGGGCTCGCAACAACACCGTTCGGCGATCCGTCGGGCTATTCCGCTAGGTAACGAACATATACCCGACTCGTATGCTTGCGTGCATATTATCTATACTATTCTATTTTAAATTCAAACCAGACGTAAATAGAGTGGGACCACTGTTCCTAGTGAGTAGTGATGAACAGGAAATCAAATACCCTGTTTCTTTTCTGAGTTATATTTCAACTCTAAATAAACCAAGAATTAATAAAATAAGAATCTTTAACTTGTACAACTTGTGTATTAATCCTAGATAATAAAGAAACCAACAGTGTTTTGAGTGTTTTTTTGGTGGAGTTGCATAATTTACTCAACTTGCATACATGGGCGGAGCCACTGGTAGGCTCGCCCGGGCTGCAGCACAAAAAAATTAGTACATGCGATATTTTAATCCAAATATAATCTAGCCCATTTCAAAATTTGAGAATTTTTTTGGGCTTAGTTTGGCCTCTATTTTGGGTGCTTCTTCTTTTTTAAATTACAATTTCATGTTAATTTATTTGGTAACTAGTTTATGAGTTTTGCAAAAATTGAACTTAGGGGAAGCTTTTAAAAGCTCTAGAATTGAGCTATTAAAAGCCCAACGTTGCTTTTTGATTTCATGATGTTTTTTTGAAGAGTAATGTGTCGCTTGTACAAAATTATCAAACTTACTAATAAATTTCATAAGCTACTTTTAAAAAGGCACGTGGGGTCCAAACTAGCCTTAGTACATGTGATATTTTAGCCCAAATGTAGTCTAGCTCTCCCCAATTTATAAATGCTCCAAACTCAATTTGACACAATACCTTGTTGATAAATACACCCCAAAATGTATAAATTTTAACCTAAATGATAATATTCTTAAATACACTCAATTTGACACCACATCTTATTATCAAATATGTATAAATAGATCTAAAAAAAAAAAAACAATCGGGGGCGTGTATCTTCCTAAGTCCCCCTCCCCCCAAAAAAATAATAATAAATTTCCTGCCTCCGCCCTTGCTTGCAATCTTTCTTGATTCTTTCATTTTTTTTAACTTATACATTGATCTCGACTAAGTTGTTCCAAGATTATAGGACCTCATTAATATTTTGAAAAATAACACCCACTTTCTTTGTTTATGGTTTAGTTTGGCCCCCATTTTGGTGCTTCTCTTTTTTTAAAGCACAATTTTATATTAATTTATTTGGTAACTAGATTATTAGCTTTGCAAAAATTGAACTTATGACTTTTTTGGGAGAGCTTTTAAAAGCTCTAGAATGAAGTTTTTAAAAGATCAAGGTTGTTTTTTGGTCATGATGTCTTTTCGAAGAGTAGTGTGTCTCTTGTATAAAATTATCAAGCAACCTAGTGAGGGCCAAACTGAGCTACTTTCATAAATTTCATAAGCTACTTTTAAAAAATCATGTAAGGGCCAAATTGAGCCTTAGTCAGTTGACAAACAGTGCAAAGAAATTACATCAAATTCCTTAGTAACCTTATTGTTTCCATAATATTACATCAAATTCATTATTTGAGTTATTATATTTTATATATATATATATATACATATAATTTTAATATTACATATTAAAATTATGAATAATGTTATGATTTGCCAAATTTTCACTAGAAGTTTTTGTACATAGTGTTGGAATTATCTTATTTGGACTTGGGCCTTTTATTTCAAAAATGCAAACAAAGTCATTTACATTGATGCAACTAGTATGTTGTATCAAAATTATGGCCGTTGGAGGCTATTAAATCTATTAATTCCTATATTAAAAATATGGCCGTTGGAGGCTATTAAATCTGTTTTTAATAATATGACCGTTGGGCAATTTGTCTTATAAAATAGCCTTCTCTCTTCCCATTTGAAAAATAGAAAAATTCCTCTCTCTTTTTGATATTCTTTAAAAATCATTCTCTCAAATATTCATCTTCATTTTTGGAGCATTCTGAGCACTCATATATTCTTCCAATTCGAGTGCACGTTTGGAAGAAACTGATTGCTGAATCCTGGGGAGCATAGCGCTGAGACCTTGTGCATCGAGTCATTGACTCCGAGGGGCGGAATTGTTCTTAAGGACAGTGCAAATTGTTGCACGCCTCAATCAGTATCATAGCCATTCCTATTTTTCCAACAATCTTAAGAACAATTCGGGTGCTGCTATGATCGACACAAAATGACTTAACCCAAGTTTTGTCAAGAGGCTACTGATTCGGTAATTTTGTTCCAATTCTATTTACTATTCCAGCTATGTTAAGATATCAATCATAAATTCTGAATCATATTCTAATTTGAGGATATTTTCTTAACTACAAAGAAATTGGTTTTCTTTTATATTATGGTTCCAATTGAAGTCATAGATGCTGAGTAGAAACTGGTTGTGTAATCTGTATTTGTTTTTCGTTTGGGATTCTGGAAGCTATTTAGAAACTGGTTGTATTTGGTTAGGAATTTTTGAATTTCTTATCTCTAGAAGAATTCATGGTGGCAAACTTTAATTTGTGCCATTAACATTGATTTGACATTCATGACTTGAATTGGTACACGTGTTATAAATGTATGAGAAAATGTAACGTACACTTTCAGTACATAAACCTTTTGAATTCATTACAGACAAGAATAACTTGAGGTTCAATATTACAAAATTAGTGCAAATTTTGTAACAATGGTGATCATTAATTATTACTCTAGTCACCAATCAGTGCTGTAATAACCTGCATTTTCATTTAATTAATCTGTTGATGAGAGCTGATATTAGCTTAATATTAGCTCGATAAGGAGTAAAAACTGACTGGATATAACCTCATTTCTCTAGTTTTTCCTGCAGTTGTGTTTAATTTGCTTCTTTACACAATGATACGTTTTTCGAGGTATGTTGTTGTGTTTGGCTTTGTAAGTGCAGGTTCTGAAGCTAAAGGGAACTACAAGTTGAAAGGAATAACTCAAGAAACAAATTGATGAAGTCTTGATACCAATCGATTGACATAGTATCAATCGATTGATATGTTTCCTTACCAATCGATTGAACTATTTGTCAATCGATTGACATCTTTTTCAATCGATTGACATCTTTGTCAATCGATTGACTTAAACTGGAAACAGCTTGTTTTAATGGCGCAAGATCTCAGCAATCAGGCGACGACCAGCCGTTATGGAATGAACCTGGACGCCTCTAGCTCAATTTCTGGACATTATATATAGAGGAAAGTAGAGAGGGCGAAGGGGTTGGCTCATTTTTGTATTGTTTTTGTAGGGATTCACCATTGATTTTGGTTTCGGATAAGAATTCCAGTGGATAAATTCATATTCTGTTTTTCATTCTCGAATTTCAGGTTTCAATTCTTATTTTTAGTTGCTTAGGAATTGTGATTGTTATGCATGTTATAGTTAGAATTTGATTTAAGCAATTTTAATTCAACATTTTAATCCATGGCTATGTTTGATCTTGTCTTTCGGTTTATTTATGTTTATGCAGTATTAATTATGCGAGAGTAGAACTCTGGTTGGGAATAATGTGAAGAAGCATTGTTCCCAGCCCTCTGCCATGATTCTGTGAAAGAGTCAATGTCAATCGATTGGATACAGTATCCAATCGATTGACATAGACTCCAAGTCAATCGATTGATATACTTGTCAATCGAATGAAAGCCATTCCATGTCAATCGATTGACATTAAGTCAATCGATTGATATGATTATGACTTGGGTTTACTCCTTTCTGTATTCCAGTAACTTTTGTTTCAGAAACTGAGTCCAAATTGATCTTTCAAGTTCAAATTGCAATCTGATTTTGGAATAAAAGCTCTTTTGAATAATTAATTCAATGAACACTCATAACAAACACTTCGAATATTTCATACTCAATTTGTTAGTTATTGTTCATAGTTTTAATTAACTACTTGTTTCAGTTCTTCATAAATAAGTGAGGTAAACGAACCACTAGATATGCAAGATTCACATACCTAGTGTCTAGAATGCTTAACTTAATCTTTTCGAAATAAGGAATACTCTAAGGATAAAACCCCAACTGTACATTCTCGTTAAAATCATGGTAGTGGCTGTTACTTTGTGGATTCACATGTTCCCAACTCTTTTTCATATTTGATTTTTATCACAGTTTTTAATCTTATCTAATTAAGTCTGTGCTTCATTTTAAATTGTTTCTTCTATTCTTTTTAGGACTGTTACAACCCCCTTTCTACAAGAAATCATCTTTTACTTTATTTTAGGATTCAATCTAGATTCTTCCGCCTTTACATTCCGTCCTTTGGGATTCGACCCGGTCTTACCGGTTTTTAACGCGACGCGACCGTCTACACTTGGACGTACTCTTCAGAGAACACATTTCAAGTCGTGTCAAGTTTTTGGCGCCGTTGCCGGGGACGGTAACGAAGGCCAGGAATTTAGATTTGATTCAATCTTTTCTTATCCCTTTTCTATCTTTCTTTTTGTTCTTCAGAACACAAAGTTGCATTGCTTGTGTCCTTCTATGTCCTTTGATTCCACTGAAGCCTTCGTCACAAATCTTTTTGAAGATCCAATCCATAGTGCTGATAATCCCATTTTTACCCCATCTACTTCTAACTCAATGTCTGATACGGAGAGCCAACAAGGAGAGAATAGGCATGACCTCATCGATGACGGTCAGCGACCTTTACGAGAACTCTTGGCCCCTGATCGAACAGCCACACCTTCTTGTATCCGCATCCCCCCACACACAGGTACATTCCATTTCCGTAATGGGATGATTCAACTTTTACCCACATTTCATGGGATGGATAAAGAGAAGGCGTACTTGCACATTCGAGATTTCGAAGATGTTTGTGGCACTTTCACAGATCAGACTTGCCCAAGTGATATAATCCGACTAAAGCTTTTTCCCTTCACCTTGAAGGACAAAGCGAAGTCCTGGTTGTTGTCACTTAAACCAAATTCGATTTCGACTTGGCCAGCAATTCATGAAGCTTTTCTCAAAAAGTTCTTCCCTAACCGGTTAACAACTGACATCTTGAGACAAATCAAGATGTATAATCAAAAAGAGGAAGAAACTTTTGCTGAGGCATGGGAGCGTTTCAAGGATTTGTTACTGCTCTGCCCGCATCATGGTTTTGAGAAGTGGCGAACGATAAGCTTCTTCTTTGATGGCCTAAGTCCAAAGTCGAAGAAGCTCGTAGAAACTACGAGTGACGGTGAGTTCATGAGTAAAAATGCTGACCAAGCGGAAGCTCATTTTGAATGGTTAGCAGAACATGCACCGGAATGGGAAACTCAAGTGACGAGAACTCAGCCCAGTTCGAGTTCGAGTAAAAAGAGCATTTATCAACTGAAGGCGGAAGATGGCTTACTGGAGAAATACGAGCAACTGGCTCGTAAATTGGAAATTTTGGAAGCAAAGAAGGACCCGGTAGTACAATTTGCATCTGAAGAATCATGTTCGAGCTGTCTACAGATGGGGCATACCTCTCAACATTGCCAAATATACCCTGTTTACCAAGAACAGAGTCCAGTGGAGGTACATGCTGTAAATGCCTCTGGTCGTTTCAACCCCAATGATAGGTGGAGTCATCCTGGTTTCGATCAAAGAAACAGTGCTGCTGCAGCAAACCCATCTCAACAGTGGCAGCCAAATAAAGGAAACCAGTACCGACCTCAAAACCAAGGGTACCACCAGAGCTACCAACCTCCTCCTACTTATCAAAATCAAGGGTATCACCAGAACCAATATCAAAATCATTTACCTCAATCCAACTACAATCAGGGAAGCAACAACCAAACCTCATCAAACACTTATGTGCCACCTCATAAGAAGGCACAAGAAGATCCTAATACACTCATGATGCAGCAGATGATGCAGCTAATGAGTAAACTCAATACAAGTGTAGAGAGGTTAGCTGCCCAACAAGGGGATCGAGAACGAACTATGTTCCCTGCACAGACAGAGCAAAATCCTAAAGGCCAACACTCGGGTACAGGACCCTCAGGATCTGGACCACATGAGGAGGCCAAGGCTGTAACTGTGTTGAGAAGTGGGAAAGAAATTAAGAAAGTCTCTTTGCCCTCACAACCTGTAGTTGGTGATGAAGAAGAGGTAGAGAATGAAGAAGAATTGGTGGAAGAAGGAAAAGAGGGCGAAACAGTTGAGCCCAAAATAACAATTCCCGAGGATAATGAAATAAAGAGAAGACCTGGAAAAGAACCTCTCCTTGAGGAGGCACCCAAATGCCCTTTTCCGGCACCATATCCTCAGAGGTTGAAGAAACCTCTACAAGAAACTAAAAGTCAGGAGTTTCTGGAGTTATTCAAACAGGTGAAAATCAATCTCCCACTCCTGGACGCAATTAAACAAGTGCCTTCCTATGCCAAGTTCCTAAAAGACTTGTGCACTGTTAAAAGAAAGCAAAGTGTTAAGAAGAGTGCTTACTTGGCATGCCAGGCAAGTGCAATTTTAAAACACGATTTGCCTCCTAAATACAAGGATCCAGGCACACCAACAGTTTCTTGTATAATCGGTCAGAAGAAAGTGAACAATGCGTTACTCGATTTAGGATCGAGCGTTAATCTCTTACCTTACACTGTTTATCAACAATTAGGGTTAGGAGAACTTAAACCCACTCGCATTACTCTCCAACTGGCAGATCGATCAATCAAATACCCGCGAGGAGTGCTGGAGGATGTCTTAGTCCAGATTGACACTTTTGTCTTTCCTGTTGACTTCGTTGTTCTGGACACTGAACCAGTTTACAATGCTAAATCACAGATTCCGGTGATCTTTGGACGTCCTTTCCTCGCGACAATTGATGCGACGATTAAAGTGAGGAGTGGAGTTATGACCGTTGTTTTTGGGAATATGACATTAAATATCAAGATCTTTTCAAATCCCAAGATTGAAGATTTTGATGAGGAGGAAGAGGAGGTGAATTGGGTAGAAGCAGTAATTCAAGATTGCTTTGATTCAACTGCTCACTCTGATCCTGTGGAGTCCGTTATAACTAACTCATGTTATGAATTGGAAAGATACACTCCACAAGATGAAAGAATGAGTCAGATTTGTTCTATCTTGGAGATTACTGAAGAGGAAGTTGCAAGAACAATGTGGACGGCTCAATACGAGCAGCTACCACCAAAGACCAAGTTGGCTGTGCCGTCGAACTTGCAATTTCCAGAGTTGGAACTGAAAGAACTCCCAAAAGAATTGAAATATGTATTCCTGGGAGAAGAGAAAACCTTTCCTGTAATAATTTCATCTGTTTTAAATCACGAACAGGAAAGCAAACTGATACAGTTGCTTAAGCAACACAGGAGTGCGTTAGGATGGACCGTTGCTGATTTAAGAGGAATTAGTCCATCCATATGCACCCACAGGATTTACCTTGAGGAAGATGCCAAACCTTGTCGTCAAATGCAAAGGCGTCTTAACCCAAACATGCAAGAGGTGGTGAAGAAGGAAGTTTTGAAGTTGCTGGATGTTGGAGTTATTTATCCAATTTCGGATAGTCCTTGGGTAAGTCCAACTCAAGTAGTGCCGAAGAAAGCTGGCATTACAGTGGTAGAAAATAAAGCAGGAGAATTGGTACCCACACGTGTAACCACGAGCTGGCGCATGTGTATTGACTATCGAAGGTTGAATGCGGTTACTCGGAAAGATCATTTTCCATTGCCCTTTATGGATCAAATGCTCGAAAGGGTAGCGGGTCACCAATTCTATTGTTTCCTGGACGGTTATAGTGGTTATAACCAAATAGAAATTGATCCTGCTGATCAAGAGAAAACCACTTTTACCTGCCCGTTTGGAACATTTGCATATCGCCGGATGCCGTTCGGATTGTGCAACGCACCTGCTACTTTTCAGCGGTGCATGCTGAGCATCTTCAGCGATATGGTAGAGAAGATTATGGAGGTTTTTATGGACGATTTCTCTGTTTTTGGAAGCAGCTTTGATGATTGCTTGGAAAACCTTCAGAAAGTCTTGAAGAGATGTGAGGAAAAGAATTTGGTCCTCAACTGGGAGAAATGTCACTTTATGGTGACAAAAGGGATTGTCTTGGGACATATCGTGTCTGCTGAGGGAATACAAGTAGACAAGGCAAAGATCGATATAATTTCCAATCTTCCTGTCCCCACTACAGTTAAAGAAATACGATCGTTTCTAGGTCACGCCGGTTTCTACCGGAGGTTTATTAAGGATTTCAGTGCTGTATCTAGACCACTATGTCAACTCCTTGTTAAGGACCAACCTTTTGAGTGGAACAGCAAGTGTCAGGAATCTTTTGATGAACTCAAACATCACCTAACAACAGCTCCAATAATGCAATCTCCGGATTGGAGTCTTCCTTTTGAGCTGATGTGTGATGCGAGTGACACAGCGATCGGAGCTGTTTTAGGACAAAGGAAAGACAAAAAGCCTACTGTGATCTACTACGCTAGCAGAACCCTTGATGGAGCTCAACGTAATTACTCTACTACCGAAAAGGAGTTGCTAGCAATTGTGTTTGCATTGGAGAAATTCAGGCAATACCTAATTGGCTCGCAGATCATTTGCTTCACCGATCATGCTGCATTGAAGTATCTGCTCTCCAAAAAGGAAACAAAACAGCGATTGATACGCTGGATTCTTCTGCTACAAGAATTTGATTTGGTTATCAAAGATAAAAAGGGAGTGGAGAATGTTGTTGCTGATCACCTCTCACGATTAACGTTTGAAGACAATTCCTCACAACCTATTCCAATCAGTGAATCTTTCCCAGATGAGCAACTTTTTGCAGCTACTAGCTTGCCCTGGTATGCTGACATTGTCAATTACCTGGCAACAGGGGAGACCCCATCTCATTGGTCCACCCCTGACAAAAAAAGGTTTCTGTCCATCGCCCGATGGTTTTACTTTGATGATCCATACTTGTTTAAGTACTGTGCGGATCAAGTAATAAGGCGATGCGTCCCTGAAGAAGATATCTCTCATATCTTAGCTTCATGCCACTCAGAAGCTTGTGGTGGCCATTTCTCAGCCCAGAAAACTGCTCACAAAGTATTTAGTAGTGGTTTCTACTGGCCAACAGTTTTCAAAGACTGTTATGCATTTTGTAGAGCATGTGCTAGATGTCAAATGCTAGGAAGTTTGTCAAAGAGAAATGAGATGCCGATGACCCCGATCATTACCATTGAAATCTTCGATTGCTGGGGCATCGACTTCATGGGACCATTCCCGCCATCCTCTCATTATGAATATATCCTCTTGGCAGTCGAATATGTGTCCAAGTGGGTTGAAGCCATTCCGACAAGGAGAAATGATCACAGAACAGTGATCTCATTCTTAAAGGAGAATATTCTGTCAAGATTCGGAACACCAAAGGCCATGATTAGTGATCGTGGAACCCATTTCTGCAATAAACCCTTTGAGGCGCTGATGAAGAAGTATGGGGTCAACCATAAGGTTGCTTTATCATATCACCCACAGTCAAATGGTCAGGCAGAGTTAGCCAACAGGGAGATCAAACATATCCTGGAAAAGACTGTTAACACCAATAGAAAGGATTGGTCGTCGCGTTTAACTGATGCTTTGTGGGCGTACAGGACAGCGTATAAGACGAATCTTGGGATGTCTCCCTACAGGCTAATTTATGGAAAAGCTTGCCACTTGCCTGTGGAATTGGAGCATAAGGCATACTGGGCCACTAGATTGCTAAATTTTGACATTCATGAAAGTGGTACACTGAGGAAACTACAACTCAATGAGTTGGAAGAGATCAGGAATGATGCTTATGATCGTGCTCGAACTTATAAGTCAAAATTAAAAGCTAAGCATGATCAATCGATCCTGAGAAAGAAGTTTGAACCGGGACAGAAAGTTTTACTTTACGATTCAAAGCTTCATCTCTTTCCCGGGAAGCTGAGGTCGAGGTGGATAGGACCTTTCATTGTCAAGGAAGTATTTCCACACGGAGCAGTGGAAATCGTTAATTCCAAGAATGGTAATGCTTTCAAAGTCAATGGGCAACGTTTAAAACCATTTTTGGAGAAATTCGAACCAGAATCAGAGACCATCCAATTGGATGATCCTGATTATTCTTCTTGAAAAATCTTGAGAACCTTGTGTTGTTGTATAATAGCTTTCTTTTCTTGTGTGCTTCTTCATTTTCTGTTTCCTCTTATTCTAATTCTGTCTTTTTGATTGGCTATAGGATGAATCCATTGCACTTCCTGCCACATCTGCTCTACCATGGGGTCCGTTCTCCAGGAACCCCGGAACCGAGGGAGCAAGAAAGGCCAATTTTCACTCCACTATCCGGCTCATGCCCAGATTCCCCTAATGCAGAAATCGCCAAGATGAACACCTGGGATTTGCTATGCGCTGTTCGAGAGATTCTGGATGATCTTCAGTTGAACTCGAATGGAGAAGTTGTGGAGTACTCTGTGGATTATGCTGTGGGAGAAGACTTTTCTTCCCCTAAACCCGAGCAGAATTGAAAATTCCTATGGCAAATGAATAAAGACAGAACTTTGTTTCTTGTTTTCTTTGTGATTGTTTGTTTCCCAACCAAGATCTTGTACTCTTTGGATGATAATAATCCATTTTGAACTGTGAATTGATGATGTTTGGAATAAATTCTTCCTATTTGTTTGATTGATGAGTCCAATGCTTGTTTGAATGATCAAAAGTCTTGTTTCCGTCTTAAAAATGCATTCTTAAACTGTTGGGGGTGATCACATGAGGATAATTTGGGTTCCCATGAATTTCTTATTCAATCGATTGATATTTATGTCAATCGATTGGTATAAACAGTTGTCAATCGATTGACAATTTTATCAATCGATTGACTTGATTTGTGTTCAATCGATTGACATATACTGTCAATCGATTGAAACTCCCTCCAGGCGTATTGTATACTCTTCTCCCTCTCCCTCATTTCAATTCAAATCCTGAGAGAGAGGGAGGAGGCGATTTCCAGAGAAGTGGCAGTAAACCCTTCCCCATACATTCATCATCATCCCTCACCATCTTCATCATCTTCATCTTCGTCATCTTCATCTTCATCACCACTGCCGCGGCCACTGTCCTCGCAGGGATAGAGGATAAAGAAAAAGGAGAGGGATTCGGGCCCCATTTCATCACCATCATATTAATTATCATCAATCTCGTCATCATCTCTTTTGGGGGCAAACTCTCTACCGTGTTTTGATCAAGGTAACTCACAAAACCGATTTCCCATTTTCATCATTTCTGATTCAAAACAAAAGAGGGAGCCCCTCATGGTCTTAAGACCATTAATTTGATGAAAGGGGGACGTGAGACCTTGTTGTGGGCAGCCCCCTGGAATTGCTGATGTCAATCGATTGACATCAGGGTTCAATCGATTGGAACCCAACTTCAATCGATTGACAAGTTATGTCAATCGATTGACATAAACAGAGAAGCAGATTCTTTATTTCTTCATTCTAACTCTCTGTTGTGCTTCTCTTGCAGCTCCCATGGCTCCGAAACCCAAAGACAGTGGGCCCCACCCAGAAAAGTCAACCTCTCTCGAGATTCCGGACCCACCTCTTGCTCACGGGTTTAGAAACGCCAAAGAGAATACGTGGTATACCAAATACTTCCGAACACGCACAATCATGGTTGAAAGACAGTTCGAGAATATTTGGAGCGACGACAAAATTCCTTTCCATTTGGCCCGTCTTCGAGTTTTTCCCGATTGGCTCCCGGTTCTGACAGCGGTTAAACAAGTTCGGCCTTCATGGATTCGAGCGGCTTGTGCTAGCATGGTTAAGGTGCAAGACGTCCCTTACACATATTTCTCGTGTGTATCGGGACGGGCGGTCGAGTTCAGCCCAGCCACAGTTGCTCAGGCGCTTGGTATCCCCGAGGTGCCCGACCATATGTACCCTATTCACCCTGACCGCTCATTTCCATCTTATGATGTCGTGGCCACGGAGATTTCAGGAGGGAAGGTGAAGAAGTATTCTGGGATCACGGTGTTTGACGACCATGATTTGACGATGGACTACCACCTATTGCACCTGACACTCTGCAGTTGCATTCTTCCCACTACGTATAAGTTGGACTTCGCCGGGTGGTACACTAGAGTTTTGTATGCTATCGGGACAGGATTACCTATCTGTCTCGCCCGACTTTTCATAGAGTTTTTCATTGAGCCTACACGTCATCCTGGTAAATCTCAGCACTTGAAGGGTGCGTGGGCGATTCATCGGGTTTGTGAGGTGGCTGGTTTAGAGGCACCAGCTGGTGAGGTTCTGCAGAAGTCAAAGCTGGGAGTTTTTGGAGAGTCAGTGGCTCGGCGATCGCTGTCACAATTTAAAAAATTGGCGAAAGGGAAGGGAAAAGAAGGTGAGAGTAGTAAGAAGAAGAAGAGAAAGAGAGGAGACGTGTCATCAGAGGAGGAAGACGTAGACCCAGGGACGCCTACTGAGGCGGAGGGTCAGGATACGGAGGTAGCTGAGGAGGAGGAGGATGAGGACTCTGGGACGCCGACTGAGGCTGAGGGTCAGTATGAGTTGAGGATGCGTGAGCCATCTACAGCCTCTCCACCACCTGCAGCTCCTGTGCCACCTACGGCCTCTACATCTACCCCTCCATCTCTTCAGACCATTTATGATTTCTTGTTAGAGGAGCGAGCTGCGAGGGTACAGCTACATGCGATGATTAGAGAGCTCACAGCTGAGCAGTTACTTTTAGCTACCCAGATGTCGCGGCTAGGTGGTCAGATAGAGCAGATTTCGATGTTGCTCGGGATTGAGCAATCTTTGCGCTCATCTATGCCACCTCCACAGTCAGATCCAGCTTCGACATCAGCTCAGCCAGAGGGCGTCACCTTGGAGACACCTTCACAGCCACCACCTCCAGCTGCTGCTTCACCGCCAGCTGTGAGTGACCCGGCAGTTGTCGTCCAGACTGAGACAGCTGCTGAGGGTGACAGTGAGGTAGTTATCACGCCATCCGTTGATCAGACTGCCGATCTTTAGGAGGGAGATATGGCGAGCGAGAGAGTGTGTTGTTATTTCATTTATCTTTCTCTCTCTGTTGTCACTTTATTTTTGTATTTGTTGATATTTTGGTTATTTTTTTTTAGGTCGGTTGGATACTCTTGGGTGGTTGTTTTCAGTTTTATCTGTACATGGACTGTATTGGACTTTTGGATATTACTTTACAGATAGCTCTGTTACTCATGGATTATGTTTTATCATTTAGACTCTCTCTATTGTCCATGATTATTCTTGATCTTGGTTGTCTGCGGAGATTGTTTTGTTAACAACAGGTGAATTCTCAGATTTGTACTGAATCGCGTGAATCAGGTGATATCTTTTATTACTCGAATATCTTCCATTGAGGACAATGTCGATTTCAGTTGGGGGTAGGGAGTAGATATCCACCTGTATATTTTTGAGTTCATTACTTGTTATTATTATTATCTCCAGTAAAAAAAAAAAAAATAAAATAAAATAAAATTTGTTGTTAATATTCTAACTATCAAAACCTCGTTCCTCCTAGCTAAATTATTGTGTAATGATGCAGTTATGTTTTCCTTGCTATATTATGGATTTCGATTACATGTTACTTAGTTACTAATCTAGTTTCACATCCACAGCACGAATATATCCTGAAACAATTCTGCACGAGTTGACAGTCATGAAAGAATCTTTAAATTAAAATGAAATACGATTGTCATGTGATTGGATTAATAGTAAAACTTTTAACCCTAGTGAGTTTTGAGCTATTCGTTTATTCTGAGGGTTAATCACAAAACTCGTGTCAATTTTTTGAAACACACTTTTATCTCGTTGAGAGCCTCATTCTTGTTTCATTTGGCTAATGCATCAGGAGAACGTTCAGGATTTACTAATTTTAAAACTCAGGAAATACTCGAGATAAGTTATAATGTCTAGAAGATGATTTAGGCCATCGTTTCTTCACCTCATCTCTCGAGGAAATTTAAAACCTCACTTATCTATCACAAATCAAGGTCCCTACCTAAATCACCTTTTTATAATCAAGTATGTGACGGTTTCGTGAAAATAGTTAAAGGAGGAAAATGAGAAGTGATTGCAGATTTATATAAAAAAAAAAAAGAAAAAGAAAGAAAAGAAAAGAAAAGTGGAAAGCAATAAATAAAAGAAATTGGAGGATTGTTAAATAAAAGATGTGAAGTGGAGTTGGTTTTGCTATGTCACATGCTTGAACTCATCTCTTACCTCTCCTCATATTTCTGTCACAAGTCCTAAGGATTCTAGATTAATTTTAACAAATCTCGAGTATGAAATGAGTTTTCCACAGTAGATCGCTCTTGTTGTAATTGGCATTCCACTCATGAGACTCATGCACCTCAAATAAGCGTTTTTTCAGTGTCTAGTATGTAAGCATGTTTGATTGCCTCTACATTTACTCATTTGAGCTTCATACTATGAGTGCATAAGCTTTACGCCTGTTTCAGAGTGATTTCTATTTTGAGCGTAAACCGTGTGAGAATTGAGTTGAAACTATGAAGTCTTAAACATGTCAATCTAAAGAATTTTAAGATAAAGATTTATATCGTAGTTGTTAACTCCCCACACACACACAAGGATATATAAAGGCTGTGAATGTAACTTAACTTGAATAAGTTACTTCGTAACATGTTGTTTACTTCCATAGCATGGTAAAGGAATTCATATCCCTGTTAAGCAAAAATTTTTTAGCATAAAAGAGAAATTGAAGCTTTGATAAGTTTGGAAATTTGACATCTGAATTTTGTGGATAAATTCTCTGAAAATCCTCACGAGACACAACTCGTCCATTAGGGTAAACCTAAGGGTTCAAAGGCTTGTTGCATACGCTAAATGCAACCGCGATTCCTGCGACAGTGAGTTAGGATTTCCCTTTTGTTTTAGCTCAATAAAACTGTAACGATAATAGTTGGTCGTCTCAAATTGTGTTAATTCCGCTTCATTGCTAGAGACTAGCAAAACGCTAGTTGGGGGTCGTGATGAGAGCTGATATTAGCTTAATATTAGCTCGATAAGGAGTAAAAACTGACTGGATATAACCTCATTTCTCTAGTTTTTCCTGCAGTTGTGTTTAATTTGCTTCTTTACACAATGATACGTTTTTCGAGGTATGTTGTTGTGTTTGGCTTTGTAAGTGCAGGTTCTGAAGCTAAAGGGAACTACAAGTTGAAAGGAATAACTCAAGAAACAAATTGATGAAGTCTTGATACCAATCGATTGACATAGTATCAATCGATTGATATGTTTCCTTACCAATCGATTGAACTATTTGTCAATCGATTGACATCTTTTTCAATCGATTGACATCTTTGTCAATCGATTGACTTAAACTGGAAACAGCTTGTTTTAATGGCGCAAGATCTCAGCAATCAGGCGACGACCAGCCGTTATGGAATGAACCTGGACGCCTCTAGCTCAATTTCTGGACATTATATATAGAGGAAAGTAGAGAGGGCGAAGGGGTTGGCTCATTTTTGTATTGTTTTTGTAGGGATTCACCATTGATTTTGGTTTCGGATAAGAATTCCAGTGGATAAATTCATATTCTGTTTTTCATTCTCGAATTTCAGGTTTCAATTCTTATTTTTAGTTGCTTAGGAATTGTGATTGTTATGCATGTTATAGTTAGAATTTGATTTAAGCAATTTTAATTCAACATTTTAATCCATGGCTATGTTTGATCTTGTCTTTCGGTTTATTTATGTTTATGCAGTATTAATTATGCGAGAGTAGAACTCTGGTTGGGAATAATGTGAAGAAGCATTGTTCCCAGCCCTCTGCCATGATTCTGTGAAAGAGTCAATGTCAATCGATTGGATACAGTATCCAATCGATTGACATAGACTCCAAGTCAATCGATTGATATACTTGTCAATCGATTGAAAGCCATTCCATGTCAATCGATTGACATTAAGTCAATCGATTGATATGATTATGACTTGGGTTTACTCCTTTCTGTATTCCAGTAACTTTTGTTTCAGAAACTGAGTCCAAATTGATCTTTCAAGTTCAAATTGCAATCTGATTTTGGAATAAAAGCTCTTTTGAATAATTAATTCAATGAACACTCATAACAAACACTTCGAATATTTCATACTCAATTTGTTAGTTATTGTTCATAGTTTTAATTAACTACTTGTTTCAGTTCTTCATAAATAAGTGAGGTAAACGAACCACTAGATATGCAAGATTCACATACCTAGTGTCTAGAATGCTTAACTTAATCTTTTCGAAATAAGGAATACTCTAAGGATAAAACCCCAACTGTACATTCTCGTTAAAATCATGGTAGTGGCTGTTACTTTGTGGATTCACATGTTCCCAACTCTTTTTCATATTTGATTTTTATCACAGTTTTTAATCTTATCTAATTAAGTCTGTGCTTCATTTTAAATTGTTTCTTCTATTCTTTTTAGGACTGTTACAACCCCCTTTCTACAAGAAATCATCTTTTACTTTATTTTAGGATTCAATCTAGATTCTTCCGCCTTTACATTCCGTCCTTTGGGATTCGACCCGGTCTTACCGGTTTTTAACGCGACGCGACCGTCTACACTTGGACGTACTCTTCAGAGAACACATTTCAAGTCGTGTCATCTGTACATTGCATTGTCATATTTAAAATCAAATTTCAGTTTCTGCTCTTATTTTAATTTCAATTCTTATGTGTAGAAATTATTTCTTACTTGGTTTCATAATTGAGATTCTTTTGGGGCCAAACTGCAATTTTACAAAATTAGTAATATCTGTGTGGATTTCAAATCTGTATTTCAAAACGGTGGAAATATTTCCTTTTGACTCAACCTGTATTTTTATAAAATCAGAAAACCATTTCTTATATTAAAATGAATTTTCTGTATTTTTTGTGGTGACCACCGCACCCCGAAAATACCAGTTTACTTCCAAAACTGTCCGTGTTGCGTTAAACATACACAGTTCGTGATTTAGACGTAAAGTGAGATGTGACTATGCTCTAATTTCCATTTAAGGCAAGTCATGATTCCCTTATGCCTTGTTTGGATGATGACTCATTGTATGTGTAATTGTTATGCCATAAGCTTGTTTTGCCAAACACCTTGAGTTTGACCCCTACTAACCTATAGTTCCCCTTCAGCACTTGAGAATGTATACATACGTATGTATTATCTGTGTATTAACCCATTTATATGAGTTGTGTGTGTTTAGGATTGGAGTTAATCCTCCTAATTGTAGTGTATAGAAGGTTTATCTTGGTGGCCAAGTTCCCAAAATTGCTCATCTATATAACTCACATTCACTCCTGCACACACTCACATTTTGTATCCTTGCAATTGAGAGAGTTAGAGGGTTACACAGAGAGTTCTACAGATTTCATATAGAGAGAGAAAGCTTCAATCCACCATAGCCAAGCTTAAGTGGATTTTTCTATTGGTCTTTCTTTCTCAACATCTATTTGAATCTTTATCCTGTGAGTATTTCTAACTCACTAAGAATGTAATCTCATACTTACTTGCTGTGTATTGGTTTAATTTTGTCAACCTCCATTGGTGATTTTACGTATGAATTTCATAGCATGAAAACCATGGATTTCTAAACTCAATCAAAATTCGTTTTTAGAGATGATTATGAAAGATTATACATCCTACATGCCATGTTTGAAGTTATAGAGCCTAATTTGTTCATACCACAAAGTATATAAGAAAATAAGTTTTGACATATTTTAGTTTTTCATGAAATTGGAGAGTTGTAGTTTGAATCATGCTAAGTTGTTAATGGATTCTTAATCCTTGTGGAAAAAGGAAGAGATCCATATATAACATGATATATATACTTACAGAATTGGAAATGGGTCAATTTGGACCCCTTAAGCTGAAACAGAGCAGTTTCTGCGAGGAAGATGAAGCCTCTGCTTCACCTCGCGCCACGATCGCGCGCGCGAAGATCGCGCGAGCGGACCGCGCGAGCTACCCTTCGCGCGAGCGATCCGCGCGCGCGAGCCTTGCTCCCCCAGGCAGACAGAAGAGTTTATATATATATAATAAAAATTAGGCAGGTCGCGCAAGCGAGGGTCGCGCGATAGACCTTTCGCGCGAGCGATCCGCGCGCGCGACCTTGGCTGTTTTAGGCAGACAGAAGAGTTTATATATGAAAGAAAATTTGGGGATATCGCGCGAGCGGCCCGCGCGAGCGACCTTTCGCGCGAGCGATCCGCGCGCGCGACTTCTGGCAGCTTGTGGTTTTTGTCTGTTTTGTGTTTAGGGTCTGTTTGGTTCAACTTTTAAGTACTGTTAAGGCTCTGTTTGGGAAATTTTGTAAATCAGAACTCTTTGGGTTATGTTAGAATGATTAAAACATTGTATTATGACTTATCAATCCCCGTACGAGCGTTGTTCCTTTAATTCAGCATTTTTGCTTTCGTTTAAGTGCATATCATTCATATGGGGTCAGTGGTACATGCATGTGGGTGTCAGTCAGTGTGGAAAAGAGTAATGGTCAGAGTGGAAAGAGTACAAGGTTGAGATTGAGATTGTGTGTTTGTGGTTGTGGTTGTGGTTGAGATTGTGGTTGTGGTTGAGGTTGTGGCGAGGGTATCTTTGAAATGCAACGGTGGCAAATATGGACACTCCCTGACGCCCATGGAAGCGTTAAAGTGTGTGACGCCGAACTTGGACACTCACTGGCACCCATGGTAGTGCTAAAGTGTGGCCTACTGACACTCCCTAATACTCGAGTCTGGATACTGCGTGAGGGGTTGCCCCGGTATTTGCATGGCGGTTAGGGTATTCAAAGTGTGAGGCATTGGACACTCCCTGGTACCCCGGACCAAAGTGTGAGGTAAACTGGACACTCCCTGGCGCCCCGTTGCTAAAGTGTGGCTATCTTAGTGTTTCAAAGATACCAGGAGTAAGATAGTGGGTTGTTGTGGCTGTCGAGAGAAAAGAGTCGGCAAGATGAGTGTGGTGCATTGTCTCATACACGAGTATCTGTCCTTATGAATGAACGGCTTTTAATACATTCCTTGTTGTTTTATAAAATGAATTCTTTCTGCGGTTTAATGATTGATTTTTGCAAAATTTAATAATGGAAAAAGGTAATTGGGTATGTTTTACATTCAAAGTTATGTTTTTAATACTCACCAGCTTCTCGAAGCTGATGACGTTGATGCGTCCTGGACATTCGTGTTCAGGCTTTTCAGGTTATAACCAGGAGGAATCATATGACTATGCTAATTGAGAACGGCTGCCCTCGGATGAGAAACTATTTACTTAATTATATGCTTTAAGTTTACCTGTTTTAAGTTATGGACCGTTTTGTAATAAGGATGACTGTAACAGACACTAAGTTATTGTTTTGTTTTCAAGGCGGTCTGTGCCTTAGTTGACCCCGTATCATAAGATGTAATAAGGTAGAAAATTTTTGTAAGCCTTGATTGCTCTGCTCTGATTATTATTGTTTATTGTTGTTCGACGTTTGGGACGGAATCGATCCTTCAAACTGTCGCGACCTACGGGTCCATAAAGGAAATTAAACGTTTTCCTTATTTATGCTACGTCGGGGCGTGACAGGATTTAGTGGTATCAGAGCCAGGTTATTATTTATCTCAAGATAGTTTAGCCAGGTTAGGGTTTACCAGTATAGACCCGATTCCACATTCCATTAAGTGTTACACACCCGATGATACGACAGGGAGGATAGACTCAGAACCCAAACGCCTAAGATTATCCTTGTCCTGACTTAAGTAGTATCTTTTTATCAGGTATGGATCCAGCTCATCCACTATATGTACCAGACAGATTTGGAGGACACTTTGTGATACCTGGGGCAGTGATCCCAGCCTTTCTCGACTTATATCATGCGGCCGTTGAGCAGTTGGCCACCGCGACTGTAGTATCTGAGGTTTGGCACCAGGTTCACGTGGTAGGCCTAGTTGACCTGACTCGTATCCGCCTAGAGCTTCGTTACTTTGCCGAGGCTCAGCGCTTGGTTTTGGTTGAGGTTTTGAGGTTGATCGATAGCGATGCTTTCTACCTCCCCCTCGAGATCCAGATTGTGCATGCTCATCTGGTTCAGCTCGAGATGCCCCTGCCAGTAGTTCCCATCGCCGAGGATGATGCCGAGGCTATTCATGTGGTCCCAGTAGATGGGGAGATTATAGAGGACGGCATAGGTCTAGATGATCTCGCGCGCTGAGCTCGAGGCTGAGCTAGCACTAGATCTAGCCTTACCTGAGGAGATGGTAGTTGAGGCAGATGCCCCTGTACCTGCTTCATCGTCGACCCCTCCCAGCTATGATGGGGTTGGACCGTTCGTTGTTCAGCGATTTCGCCCTGTCGATTCGCTAGATCTCCTGATAACCGCTTATGGAGACGATTGACTTTCTAGACATGGCTTTGTACATATTAACTGCTTTTGACTATTAGCTCTGTCTCTTTTTGCAACTGTAATTACATGCATTAGAGTGTAGGGCAATGACCCCATTTTTGTAACATTAACTCTTGCATGCGTCCTAACCCATACAGATAGGGTAGGCATTGATCTGACCATACATGCTTTTTGTATCAACTTGACAGAAATTATATATATAAAATATACCCTTTTGAATGTTGTTGTCATTTAAATTGCTTCGTACACACTGTTGCATGCATGTTTCTCATTCTACTATCACTATCATGCATAGAATGGCTGGAGGATTAAGAAGGAACAGAAATCTAATCGAGGGAGCACCTGAGGCTGCCGATCCCACGGGAATATTTGAAGCTTTCATTAGACGTCTCGAAAGGGTTAGTAATCAGAATGAAAACCGACGAGACCGTCAAACTGGAGACAAATTGCTGGAAAGATTCCGTGCTCTAAGACCCGAGCAATTCGCAGGTACAGCAGAACCCTGGAAGGCCGAACAATGGTTAAGACAGATGGACCGTATGTTCGAGGCTGTCCAATGCAACGAGATGGACAAGAGGAGATTGGCTACGTTTCAGCTGACCGATGCTGCCGCAGATTGGTGGGATTCGGTCATAGCTACTATCAGGAATGGAGCTGCAATGGGAATGACGTGGACTGCGTTCAAGGGGAGATTTTTGGAGAAGTATTTCCCGGCCACGGAGAGGCATAGAAGAGAGAAAGAATTCATGGATCTGACGTAAGGAACCAAGTCGGTGCAAGAGTACACCACACAGTTTGAAAGACTGTCTCGGTTTGCTCCTCACCTGGTTGACACTGAGGAGAAGAAGATCCGTAAGTATAACCAAGGGCTAACACCGCAGATTCGTCGCCTGACTCTCGGACACTTAGATAAATCGTTTGAAGGACTTGTTGGTTTGGCTACCGATCTGGAAGAGGATGCTCGAGTGAGCCGAAAACAATTTGAGTTCCGACCGCCTCACAGGGGTAATTTTGGGAATAGACCACCGATGAACCGTACCCAGGGGCAGAAGAGAAATTTCGACGGAAGCAAGAAGACCCAGGCTATTACCTATCCGACTCAACCCCGAGTAGGAGAAGGAAGTAGTGGTGGAAAGTGCTTCAACTGTGGCAACCCTGGACATCTGGCTCGTGATTGCAAGGCACCAAGGCGTGCTACACAGCAAGGGATAGTCTGCTTCAACTGTGGTGAACCAGGTCACATCAGCAGGTTCTGTACTACTCCTAAGCAGGTGACTTATGGTCAACAGGGACAGACTCGCTTGAATGCTGTTATCCCTGATGCCGCTGGATGTGATGGAACTGCGTACGAAGAAGGAGATTATGGAGAGGTTCAACCTGATCAACAAGCAGTAGAAGGTACATTAACTCTGTTTAACTCTCATGTTAAAGTGTTATTTGATACGGGTGCTGCTCTTTCGTTCATATCTGTTAATACAATTCGGAGATTGAGTATCTTACCTCATCGCTTAGAGAAAGCTTTGAAGGCTACTTCGCCATTAGGAGCTGCAGTCAGATTAGGACATGTGTGCAAGGATTGTCCTTTACGACTGGGAGACCGTGAAATCCCTGAAAGGTTGATTGTCTTATCGATGAAGGAGTTCGACATAATCCTAGGAATGGATTGGCTCTCTCAGAATCAAGTGAAGTTGGATTGTGCGAGGAAGAGAATTACATTCCCCGACAATGAGAATCAATCCTTTGATTTTCAATGTGACCCTTCGGGAGATATGTTCCTCACGAGATGTTTGGCAAATATCGAAGTCGTCAGTACAGAGGTGACAGCGTCATCTATACCTGTAGTCAAGGACTTCGAAGAAGTATTTGAAGACATTTCTGGTTTGCCGCCCGAGAGAAGTATAGAGTTCTGCATTGAGCTTATACCGGGTACCGTACCGATCACCAAGGTTCCCTACAGAATGGACCCTACAGAACTATTGGAATTGAAGGAACAAGTTCAAGAGCTAGAGAACCTAGGTTTTGTACGTCCAAGTACATCGCCTTGGGGAGCACCAGTGTTATTCGTAAAGAAGAAGGACGGAACACTCAGATTGTGTATCGACTACAGAGAATTGAACCGCGTAACTATCAAGAACAAGTATCCTTTGCCTCGGATTGACGATTTGTTTGATCAACTACAAGGAGCTACGACATTTTCCAAGATAGACCTAAGATCGGGATATCATCAGTTGAGGGTACGGAAGGAAGATATACCTAAGACTGCGTTCAGAACCCGATATGGTCATTATGAATTTTTGGTAATGCCGTTTGGAATGACGAACGCCCCGGCAGTGTTTATGGATCTAATGAACAGAGTGTTCAAGCCTTATTTGGATCAGTTTGTCATCGTCTTTATAGATGATATTTTGATCTATTCTAAGTCAGGAGAAGAGCACGAACAACATCTACGGATTGCGATGCAGACGCTTAAGGACCACCACTTGTATGCCAAGTTCAGTAAGTGTGAGTTCTGGTTACAAGAAGTGAAATTTTTAGGACACAAGGTGTCATCTCAAGGAATTTCAGTGGATTCATCCAAGACCGATGCTGTGTCAAACTGGGTTAGGCCGAGCAACCCTACAGAAGTTCGGAGTTTTCTTGGACTCGCGGGCTATTACAGGAGATTTGTTGAGGGATTCTCTAAAATAGCTGCACCATTGACTGGGTTGACGAGGAAGAATTTGAAGTTCGAGTGGACAGAGAAGCATGAGCGCGCCTTTCTAGAGTTAAAAGAGAGACTCACTACCGCGCCGGTACTAGCAATACCCAAGCCTGATGAGAAGTTCACTATCTTTAGTGACGCATCATATCAAGGACTGGGGTGTGTACTTATGCAAGATGGCAGAGTTATAGCCTATGGATCCAGACAGCTGAAGCCGAATGAGTTGAACTATCCCATTCATGATTTGGAGTTGGCGGCAGTAGTGTTTGCACTCAAGATTTGGAGACACTATCTCTATGGTGAGAAGTTTGATTTATTCTCCGATCACAAAAGCCTGAAGTATTTGTTCACACAGAAAGAGTTGAACATGAGGCAGCGCAGATGGATGGAGCTGATCAAAGATTACGACTTCACATTGGAATGCCACCCTGGTAAAGCTAATGTGGTCGCCGATGCTTTGAGTCGACAGACTCGGGAGACGATCGCCTCCTTAATGGTTAGAGAATGGCGAGCATTGGAAACGTTGGCGGAGTTCGATGTGCAGAGTGCTGGAGAAGGAGAGGGACAACTTTTCGGATGTCTTATCCTACAGCCTGTTCTTATCGACCGCATTATTGGAGCTCAGAAAGAAGATGAGAAGTTTCAGACATGGTTCGTGAAGATGTCAGAAAAAGACCCGACAGAATAGAAGGTGGGAGTCGATGGAGCATATCGGTGCAGGAATAGATTATGTGTGCCAAGTGATGGAGAGCTAAGGAAAGATATCCTGGAAGAAGCACATAAGTCAAGATATACAGTTCACCCAGGAGGAACCAAGATGTACAAAGATTTGAAGAGAAATTTCTGGTGGGAAGGTATGAAGAAGGACGTGGCCGAGTTTGTATCCAAGTGTTTGACGTGTCAACAAGTCAAGGCCGAACATCAAAGACCGTCAGGATTGTTGCAACCGCTACCTATTCCTGGTTGGAAGTGGGAACACATAACGATGGATTTTGTAGTAGGATTACCCCGGTCGCAGCAGAATCATGACGCTATTTGGGTAATCGTGGATCGATTGACGAAGTCAGCTCATTTCATTGCTTATAATATGACTTATCCGGTAGAGAAGATGAGCCAGATGTACATACAACAAGTTGTGCGGCTTCACGGCACACCTGTGTCAATAGTGTCAGACCGTGACGCACGTTTTACTTCTGGATTTTGGGAAAGTCTGCAAGAAGCTATGGGAACCTCGCTTAAGATGAGTACTGCTTTTCACCCTCAGACAGATGGACAAACTGAGCATGTTAATCAGATCATGGAGGATATGCTTAGGGCTTGTGTGATCGATTTTGAGGAATCATGGGAGACACACTTGCCGTTGGTTGAATTTGCCTATAACAATAGCTATCACGCGAGTATCGATATGGCTCCATTCGAAGCATTGTACGGACGACCATGTCGTTCTCCTTTGTGTTGGGCAGAGGTTGGAGACACAGAATTGTTGGGACCAGATTTGGTTAGAGAAACCAACGAGAAGATTTCTTTGGTCAAGGAGAGGATGAGAACCGCTCAAAGCCGGTATAAGAGTTATGTTGATCGACGCCGGAAGGATTTGGAGTTTAGTGTTGGAGATTACGTGCTTCTCAAGGTTTTACCAACCCGAGGAGTAGTACGCTTTGGTCTCAAGAGAGGGAAGTTGGCTCCACGTTTCATCGGACCGTTTGAAATTTTGGAACGTGTCGGGAGAGTAGCATATCGACTCGCGCTACCACCGAAGATGTCTGGGGTTCACAACGTGTTTCATGTGAGCATGTTGAGGAAGTACATACGCGACCCCTCAACGTGGTTAGTTATGACGATATTGAGACGAGTCATAACGTTTCTTACAAGGAGAGACCTGTAAAGATTCTAGATCAGAGTATCAAGAAGTTGAGGAATAAGGACATTCCGTTGGTGAAGGTTCAGTGGAATCACCGTGACGAGAACGAAGCCTCGTGGGAAGTTGAAGCTGATATGAGGGAGAAGTACCCGGAGTTGTTTCAGGACTAGTTAGTCTTGATTTCGGGGACGAAATCCTGTTTAAGGGAGGAAGGGTGTAATAACCTGCATTTTCATTTAATTAATCTGTACATTGCATTGTCATATTTAAAATCAAATTTCATTTTCTGCTCTTATTTTAATTTCAATTCTTATGTGTAGAAATTATTTCTTACTTGGTTTCATAATTGAGATTCTTTTGGGACCAAACTGCAATTTTACAAAATTAGTAATATCTGTGTGGATTTCAAATCTGTATTTCAAAACGGTGGAAATATTTCCTTTTGACTCAACCTGTATTTTTATAAAATCAGAAAACCATTTCTTATATTAAAATGAATTTTCTGTATTTTTTGTGGTGACCACCGCACCCCGAAAATACCAGTTTACTTCCAAAACTGTCCGTGCTGCGTTAAACATACACAGTTCATGATTTAGACGTAAAGTGAGATGTGACTATGCTCTAATTTCCATTTAAGGCAAGTCATGATTCCCTTATGCCTTGTTTGGATGATGACTCATTGTATGTGTAATTGTTATGCCATAAGCTTGTTTTGCCAAACACCTTGAGTTTGACCCCTACTAACCTATAGTTCCCCTTCAGCACTTGAGAATGTATACATACGTATGTATTATCTGTGTATTAACCCATTTATATGAGTTGTGTGTGTTTAGGATTGGAGTTAATCCTCCTAATTGTAGTGTATAGAAGGTTTATCTTGGTGGCCAAGTTCCCAAAATTGCTCATCTATATAACTCACATTCACTCCTGCACACACTCACATTTTGTATCCTTGCAATTGAGAGAGTTAGAGGGTTACACAGAGAGTTCTACAGATTTCATATAGAGAGAGAAAGCTTCAATCCACCATAGCCAAGCTTAAGTGGATTTTTCTATTGGTCTTTCTTTCTCAACATCTATTTGAATCTTTATCCTGTGAGTATTTCTAACTCACTAAGAATGTAATCTCATACTTACTTGCTGTGTATTGGTTTAATTTTGTCAACCTCCATTGGTGATTTTACGTATGAATTTCATAGCATGAAAACCATGAATTTCTAAACTCAATCAAAATTCGTTTTTAGAGATGATTATGAAAGATTATACATCCTACATGCCATGTTTGAAGTTATAGAGCCTAATTTGTTCATACCACAAAGTATATAAGAAAATAAGTTTTGACATATTTTAGTTTTTCATGAAATTGGAGAGTTGTAGTTTGAATCATGCTAAGTTGTTAATGGATTCTTAATCCTTGTGGAAAAAGGAAGAGATCCATATATAACATGATATATATACTTACAAAATTGGAAATGGGTCAATTTGGACCCCTTAAGCTGAAACAGAGCAGTTTCTGCGAGGAAGATGAAGCCTCTGCTTCACCTCGCGCCACGATCGCGCGCGCGAAGATCGCGCGAGCGGACCGCGCGAGCGACCCTTCGCGCGAGCGATCCGCGCGCGCGAGCCTTGCTCCCCCAGGCAGACAGAAGAGTTTATATATATATAATAAAAATTAGGCAGGTCGCGCGAGCGAGGGTCGCGCGATAGACCTTTCGCGCGAGCGATCCGCGCGCGCGACCTTGGCTGTTTTAGGCAGACAGAAGAGTTTATATATAAAAGAAAATTTGGGGATATCGCGCGAGCGGCCCGCGCGAGCGACCTTTCGCGCGAGCGATCCGCGCGCGCGACTTCTGGCAGCTTGTGGTTTTTGTCTGTTTTGTGTTTAGGGTCTGTTTGGTTCAACTTTTAAGTACTGTTAAGGCTCTGTTTGGGAAATTTTGTAAATCAGAACTCTTTGGGTTATGTTAGAATGATTAAAACATTGTATTATGACTTATCAATCCCCGTACGCGCGTTGTTCCTTTAATTCAGCATTTTTGCTTTCGTTTAAGTGCATATCATTCATATGGGGTTAGTGGTACATGCATGTGGGTGTCAGTCAGTGTGGAAAAGAGTAATGGTCAGAGTGAAAAGAGTACGAGGTTGAGATTGAGATTGTGTGTTTGTGGTTGTGGTTGTGGTTGAGATTGTGGTTGTGGTTGAGGTTGTGGCGAGGGTATCTTTGAAATGCAACGGTGGCAAATATGGACACTCCCTGACGCCCATGGAAGCGTTAAAGTGTGTGACGCCGAACTTGGACACTCACTGGCACCCATGGTAGTGCTAAAGTGTGGCCTACGGACACTCCCTGATACTCGAGTCTGGATACTGCGTGAGGGGTTGCCCCGGTATTTGCATGGCGGTTAGGGTATTCAAAGTGTGAGGCATTGGACACTCCCTGGTACCCCGGACCAAAGTGTGAGGCAAACTGGACACTCCCTGGCGCCCCGTTGCTAAAGTGTGGCTATCTTAGTGTTTCAAAGATACCAGGAGTAAGATAGTGGGTTGTTGTGGCTGTCGAGAGAAAAGAGTCGGCAAGATGAGTGTGGTGCATTGTCTCATACACGAGTATCTGTCCTTATGAATGAACGGCTTTTAATACATTCCTTGTTGTTTTATAAAATGAATTCTTTCTGCGGTTTAATGATTGATTTTTGCAAAATTTAATAATGGAAAAAGGTAATTGGGTATGTTTTACATTCAAAGTTATGTTTTTAATACTCACCAGCTTCTCGAAGCTGACGACGTTGATGCGTCCTGGACATTCGTGTTCAGGCTTTTCAGGTTACAACCAGGAGGAATCATATGACTATGCTAATTGAGAACGGCTGCCCTCGGATGAGAAACTGTTTACTTAATTATATGCTTTAAGTTTACCTGTTTTAAGTTATGGACCGTTTTGTAATAAGGATGACTGTAACAGACACTAAGTTATTGTTTTGTTTTCAAGGCGGTCTGTGCCTTAGTTGACCCCGTATCATAAGATGTAATAAGTTAGAAAATTTTTGTAAGCCTTGATTGCTCTGCTCTGATTATTATTGTTTATTGTTGTTCGACGTTTGGGACGGAATCGATCCTTCAAACTGTCGTGACCTACGGGTCCATAAAGGAAATTAAACGCTTTCCTTATTTATGCTACGTCGGGGCGTGACAAGTGCACCTTTCAATTTGACAAAAGTTCTGTTAACTTCATTTGTAAAGGTTCTTGGTATATTTCTCTAATGGGTTGCTTTGACTTTACGTGAGCATGTGAAAGTCACATGGCTAGAATATTTTGGGTGGTCATAATCAAATAATTTTTGGGATATTTTTAAATGATTGTGATTATAATATTTTGGGGCTATTGATAAGCTTTATGACCTTAAATTTTAAATCATTGGAAGATTACCAAAGCTTTAGTGCGTCTTTAAGTTTTAGTGGTTATATAAGAAGTACCTATCCGCTAGTTTTCTTTGTTTATATGTATAGAATTGTGATACATACATTATGGTTTTATGGTAAAATTATATTAATGACTATGGGTTATGAAACAAGTCTTGAATGTTGCTTATTCACATCACTAGTGCGGTTCAAGTGCATGTATATAATGCTATTATGTCCGTTAGTTTTGGAGTGATCCTTATAGTGTAACAACTTTCAGTCTTAATGGTTGGTAACTTTTGTGACTTGAAGTCATGGTGTAATGGTTAATGTTAAGGAAGTTTTTTAGGATTATTGAATTGGTTATCACTTAATAAATGGGTGTGTGACATGCGTTTAATAGTAGTGCTTGTAGATTTTAGATATAAAATTTATATGTGACTTTTTTTTGGTCAATTGGTGCAAAATTTTACAAGCGTGTAATTTTTTTTGAAATTGAGGAGTTGTGGGGGGGTTTTTCAACCTCTTATTCTTGTTCCATCTATACAATTGAGTTGAGAGATTTGGCCAAAAAGGAGTAAGAAAGCTAAGTGTTCAAATTTTTTTATCCATTTACTTTAAATGAGATCCTATTTACCTAGAGGATGCTCTTACTGCTTTAAAGCTGATTTCTTAAAGAGAAATACCTCAAGATGAGATGGGCTTTTGTTATATCCTATAGTATAGAATTCTCGAGGGGATCTGAATGTATTATGATAGAAAGTTAATGCAATTAAAAAATAATAATAATAATAATAATAAATAAAAGTAAAAATAAAAAATAAAAATAAAAATTGATGTTTACTACTAATTGTTTTTATTGGAAGTTGTGAAGCTACTATAGTAGCTAAGGGTTTTAAACTACAAGGAAAATTTTGAAGTTTTGGATACCTATTTTCATGCTACGTCCATTTGAACATATTAGTTGTTGATATGTATGAGTTGTGTATTTATCAAAATGATGTTAAAACCTCAGTTTTAATGAAGGAGAAAACTTATTTGAATAAACCGGAGGGTTTATAAAACAAAGTGTGCGCACTTGTATATACTCTTTAGCTATGTGGTTCGAAAGTGGCACCCAACCAGTGGCATGAAATTTTTTATTCAAACTATTATTTCAAAATGTTTTGATGTGACAAATGGGATATATATGATTATATGGACATGTGTGTACGGTTTTTATATTTAGAGATTGCAAGAGAACCCAAGTCTTCTTGTCACTTAATTTTGATTTAAAAGATTTGGTGAATTCCTATGTAATTTTTTAGATTAAAATTACAAATTCTCCTTTTAATGTTCCGTTTGGTCAATATCACAAGATTGGAGAAATTATATATGAGCAAGGAAATTATTTTTTCGGAATAGAGTGAGAATTGCGAGAAAGGAAAAACATTTTCCAAAACAAACTAATCACAGTGTATATTTTATTGTGGGAAATTATACTCAGTCTCAGTAGTGCCAGAAGCATTGTCTGATCCACTGGCTAATGTGACTAAAATTCATTTGTGGCTATGGTTATGAAAGTAATTTCCATGACAATTTTTGAAAGAAATTTATTTATGTGAATGCCTCTAGGCATATGTGTAGTGAAGAGTGATACTCCTAAATGTTTTACTTGGTGAATCTTACAAAATCAAAATTTGGGTACTAGCACTGTGGAATTGGATTTCTTCTCTGGGAATAAAATTAAATTGAAAAATGCATTATGGTTTTCCCCGATTATGATAGCATATGTCAATGCAAATTGATTTTCGGATTCAAATGAGACGAACCAACAAGTGAATTTATTTTCACGCTTAGTGGAGGTGCAGTGTTTTGGAAGTTGTCCAAGCAAACTTGCACAGCTAAGGCAATGATGGAATATGAGTTTGTAGTTTTTGAGAAAGCTAGCACTGAGGCTAAGTGGATTAGCAACTTCTTAGTAGATATTCCTATTTGGAATAAACCAGTTCCATTGGTTTCTTTACTTTGTGATAGCCAGGTTGATTTAGGCCTGGTTATAATTAAGTCCTATAATGGCATGAGTAGGGGCATACGCTTAAGACATTATATTGTGAGACAGCTGTTTGAGATAAAATTATATCTCTTAATTTAATAAGGTCATAAGTGTTTTTAACTGACCATTTAACAATACCACTAGGGAGAAAACTAGTGTCTAAAACATCGAGGGGAATGGGGCTTATGCCTATAACAAAAATCAACAATGATGGTAACCCAACCTATGTAATTGAAGAACCCAAGAAATAGGTCCATATGGGTAATAACAAGTCATTGGTTGATTTGAGATGCGCTATAATTTGATTATCTTACTGTCCATTCCTATGGTGTATAGTGCAATTGCAATGAGAAAGGTTGAGTTAAACTCTTAATGAATTCCATAGTCCATACTGAATGGATGGTATGTTTAATTGCAATGCATACTTGATGGATTCACCTATATGAGTGTGAAAGTGGGCCGTTTTCTATGAAAACGTAGGCAAGTTTTCTAGAGCACTTATGAAAATTCAGGACTAGCGAAGGGCCTAGAGGCGCCACACCGATTAGAGTTGCTCAGATTCTGAGGAATCAATGTGGGTACAAGACGACTGGTTTACAATAAGGGATTCTGGTTCATAGAAATTTTTATTTCACCAAATTCCTGTAAATCACTTCTTGTATTCCTAGGGACTGGTTCATAGCCCTAAAGGCACCAGTTTTGATGCATTGAATTCTTTTGCTCCACTTCTTTATATATGTTGTTTAAATTTTTGAAATAGGGGGGGATTGTTGAAATTATCTTATTTGGACTTGGGCCTTTTATTTCAAAAATGCAAACAAAGTCATTTACATTGATGCAACTAGTATGCTGTATCAAAATTATGGCCGTTGGAGGCTATTAAATCTATTAATTCCTATATTAAAAATATGGCCATTGGAGGCTATTAAATCTGTTTTTAATAATATGACCGTTGGGCAATTTGTCTTATAAAATAACCTTCTCTCTTCCTATTTGAAAAATAGAAAAATTCCTCTCTTTTTGATATTCTTTAAAAATCATTCTCTCAAATATTCATCTTCATTTTTGGAGCATTCTGAGCACTCATATCAATATATATGTAGTTGACAGTACTAAATTGAGCCAGAGACTCCTTTAGAGGGTCTAAACATAAATTGAGGAAGAGTCTAAACAAAAGTTGAGAGCAGCTAAACGTAGAATTCTAAATATTTAAGATAATATTTTAAGGGAGGGCCCTGAACCCCCTATGCTGCCTCCGCCACTACATAAAAAGTCATATGTTAACCTATGGTCATGTCACGGGACATCCAATTCTTTGAAGATATTATATATAGAGTAATGCTACACACACAACCAAATGCACAACCAATTGCACAACACTGCTTAAAAATGTTGGACTTTGTGTTGAAAAGCCTGTACACACAAAATGGTGTGCAGTGTGTGTACAGGCTTTTCAGCACAAAGTCCAACATTTTTAAGCAGTATTGTGCAATTGGTTGTGCATTTGATTGTGTGTGTAGCATTATTGTTATATATAAAGATAGGATCCTATAAAATGACATGTGTCTAAAAAGAACAAGAACAAGTTTACTGGAAGTGATAGTCATTAGTTAGAACATACTACCAAATAAAGTATTCACATACAAAATCCTTTGTTGAATTTTTTTTTTTTTTTTTTTTGCAAAACCCAAAAAGAACAAGTACAAGCATATAGAATTAAGAAAATACTTAACAAATTAGAGTAAAGATTGGGACACACTCAAAAACATAATTTTTGGGACACAACCCAAAAGATGTGTCTATATCTCTCCTGTGATGTCATTGGACTCCACAGTGACACAGGAAAGAGATAGACACATCTCTTAGGTTGTGTCCAAAAAGTTGTGTCTTTGGGTGTGCCCCAAGTATTACCCAAAAATTAAGAAACACAAACTTCTTTAGACATATTGCAACCTCTCCAATCCCAAATAAAATTATCTGTGACTCGAGACTGAGCCGTTTGAGAGAGGAAACTGCATTGACCCACAACAGAGATTGCCAAAACACTTGCCTGAGTTGCGACAAGATCACACCAAAATGCCAAATTAAATTTGACAAAAGAATGTCGGATTTGATGGAGACAACACTGGATCTCATGAGTAAATCACTAAATTTAAAAGAAGAGCGTTGCATTTTCGTAGAGGAGTACCCGGATTTGACCGTGGCACATGAAGAGCAAGGAGATCTATAGAGGGAATATGTACCAAATAATGTAACACCAAGAAACACACACACATACACAAATAAAAAATAAAAATCCTCAAAGAGAGGGATAATATTCTCCTAAAGAGGGGACAAAACTCTCCTATAGAAAGGACACTAACGAACGAGAGGGTTAAATGCTCTCCCATGGAGAAATGGGAGAGCCCTAGACCATGGGAGAGCCCTAGAAAGAGGGGCTGATTGAGTGAGTTTTTTTTAGAGAGAGAGAGCGGCTAAAGATTAATTTCTTTAGAAAAAAGTGTATATACATACATTTTTTTTTTTTTTGGTTGTAATTTCATATAAGTCAAAATTTAAAATATTACTGTTTAATGAGGAAAAAAAACAAATGAACAACAAAATCATAAAGAAGAAGTTGAGGAACCCACATTTAGTCCAATAGCAAATATTTTGCTACAAAATTGCAAATATTTCATTGTTAAAAAGACCATTATTTGTAACAAAATGTTTGTTATTGAACCAAATTGAATCATGACTTATCTAACTTGGGGGTACTAAATCAAGCAAATTTAAAATATAAGGGCTAAAGTGAAATTGGCTCAAAACTTGAAGGGTACATAGTATAATTTACCCCATTATTATTTTGAAAAATAACATTCAATTCTCTTGTCAGAGTTAGTTGAGAAACAATGTTAAAGTGGTACACCAAGTAACCTTTACTAGTTAAAAGTATACTGTACTGATTTTTTATTTATTTTTTTGGTTGGTGAGTAAAATAAATAGGTCATTAAATAACTTTCTTTTATAATGACTGGACAGAAAACGAGTGGTTCTATTAGAAAGGATGTATTCAATATTTTTCTTCTTTTTTTTTTTTGACAGTTTTTTTTTTTAGGGTAATGCTATGTGCAGGGGCGTAGCTACATGTGTATCTATGGTACCCACTGAACTTGTACATTATAAATATTTCTACACTTAGATTGTGGAATGAAAGAGATTGTTGGTTTTTTATCTTAGGCTTCAACACAAAAGGCAGGGTTCGTCTCTCCCTGCCTCCTTTTTTTGTTTTCATTTTTTTTTTTTTTGAAAAATTGATTTGGTTTTCAGTCCCTTGTTTTATAAATATTACTTAAAAAATCCCACTACTATCTCTCTATTTATTTCTTTTTTCTTTTTTTGAAAAATTGATTTGGTTTTCAACCCTTGTTTTATAAATATTACTTATAAAACCCCACTATCTTTCTATCAACTGAAAATACTCACTGATGAATGTAATCTATTTCAATACTTGAAACACTATTTTTAGTTTTGCAAATTTAATCGCTTAAAATTTGCAGTAGTTAAAATGCAACACTTAATTTCCAGTACTTAGCTAAGGGTTTGTTTGATAACCCAATTAAGTTCTATTAATGAAAAGTTTTAGCGTTGCATTTTTTTTTTTCAGTTCGTTTGATAGTGTACAACTTCACTGAAAATGTGCCCAAAAACTACTAAAAATTTGAAATAAAAGGTTATATTAAAAATTGCATGGTGGTATTAGAACATTTTGAACATAAAATCAATTCTACACATAATTATGGTTAAGTAAACCCAAAAAAAAAAAAAAAAAATTCGCCTCGAGGCCGCTGCCTCGAACCCCCGCATAGCCTAAGTCCCTGATTGGTACCCACTGGATAAGATTTCTGGATACGCCCCTGGCTATGTGCACATAAAGATCTGGGCCATTCATTTTGATGGGGTCCATGCCTGCATACATGGGACTTACTGAAATTAATGGCCCAGATCTTTATGTGCACACTTTATGTGCACATTTTACGTGCATGAATCATTACTCTTTTTTTTTTTTTAAATAGAAATGCTAATGCCAAAGCAGCACTTGCTAATGCCTAAAGCAAAAAAATTAGCAATTACTACTTTGCATTAGCATTTCTCAAAAAAAAAAAAAAAAAAAGAGTAGTCAACCATTTGCGGACTAAATGGTAATTTTCATTAATAAAACTGAAAACTAAAGTACTGAAAATTAAAGGCTGAGTTTTAAATACTGAAAATTTTAAGCGATTGAGTTTGCACTACTGAAAATAGCGTTTCACGTACTGAAATAGACTGCATTCAGTGATTATTTTCAACAAAAAAATTTTATTTAATATTTTCAGTAAGTTTTTTTGGCTACTTTTTCAACTAAGTGGTACATAAGCGCATTGAAAAAAATCATAATTTCAACACTTAAAAACCTACTGAAAACTTTAATTAGAAAAGTTATATTAAAAAAAAATCATTAAATACAGTCTATTTCAATACTTGAAACATGGTTTTCAAAAGTGCAAAAGTACGTAATTTTCAATCTTATCAAACGGTACCCTAGATACATTTTCTTTAAGCACTTTTCATACTATTTTGAAATGTTATTATTATTTTTTTAATTTTTTGTTAATATTTTAAAATATTATTGGTCCCCCTGTACAAAGGTATGTATTATTACCTTTTTAAGTTAGTATACATTTCATGCATGTACATACAAGCATAAATCTGTGTCTGCGTGTGTATATATATATATATATATATAATTGTAGAAACATTTTACACATAGTTTTTATGATTTTCAAGTTTGTATTCCAAATGAAATTTATTACACATTTTTTTTTTTTGGTAAGCAGTGGGTCTCTCCAAAACAACTTTGAACCAGAGCATGCATGCATGTGATACCAGAATTATTAAATGTGGTTCCACTATCACATGTGTTGTAAAGCAAATTTGAGATTAAAATTTGAAAACAAAACCATATCCCTTGTGGTCGAGTGGTAAGCTTCTTGGGTATACGACCCAAGAGGTTTAGTGTTCGAATCATGGGGAGCGTGACCACTGGAGAACTCATCCGGCGACTCCAAGGCCTCGGGGGAATTAGTCGAGGTGCGCGCAAACTGCCCCGAACTCCCGATTACCCAAAAAAAAAAATATTTGAAAACAGTAGCATATTAGCATTACAATTAGAGCATTTCCAACATTGGCAAGCATAATAACTGTCAATAGCTATCAAATTTGTTGACTCTGACCCTGAAATTCACTCTCCAAACAGGGTCATCAAATGGGTTTGCAAAATGGTTACTAGTGATGATAGTTTGCAATTTCGAAAATTATAAAAAGAGAGTTTGGGTAACTAAATTTAGGAGAAAAGATAATAGTGATATGATTGCCATATACAAATGTATATGGTTGTAGATCCATTATTGTATTTAAAACATTGAAACAGTTACTCATATTAATTGTAATTTATCATCTACATCTATCAAAATTTACGGGTGAAAATTACTGTTTGGATCAAAAATACTATTCAAATAGTAATCAAAATATTTATTAATACATTCACCTATAGGTGTATACAAGCCGAGCCACTCAACAAGTCCCGCAAATATATTCGTTAAAGGCTCGGCTCGTTTAATAAACAAACCAAACTTAATCCTAGACTTTAGGCTCGTTTAAAAATAACAAAGCTCAAGCACACATGTGCTCAACTTGATAGAGCTCGTGAACTGTTTGAATAAGCTTTGTAAGAGCTAGTGAACACACTTGTATATTGGCTTTTGTATACAAATATCTATTATGAAATGGTTTAATTTTAGAGGATACATATATGAGCTCGACTAGTTTATATGAGTCATGTCAAACTTAGATAGAATCAACTATAGTTTCGAAGGGTCAAAATTTCGTCTTAGGCTTAGTTTGGCCCCCACGTGGTGCTTCTCTTTTTTTAAAGCACAATTTAATGTTAATTCATTTGGTTACTAGTTTATGAGCTTTGCAAAAATTGAACTTAGGGCTTTTTTGGAGGGAGCTTTTAAAAGCTCTAAATTAGAGCTTTTAAAAGCCCACGGTTGCTTTTTGGTTTATGATGTCTTTTTGAAGAATAATGTGTCACTTGTATAAAATTATCAAAAAACTTAGTAATAAATTTCATAAACTCCTTTTAAAAAGCCACATAAGAGCCAAACTAAGCCTTAGTCAAACTTGAATTTCGGGCTTGCCAAATAAATAAATCAAACTCAACTATACATGAGTTCGGGTCAGGCTCAGTTCTTTAATAAACAAAGTCGAACATAAGTGAAAATTTTAGAGTATCTAATTTTATAAACAAGACAGGCTCAAACATGTATGAGCTGAACTGGACTCATATATCCCCTACGTACCAGAAATTATCACATTTGAACCATCACACCCATGTGACTTCATGAGTATTCTGTTTCTCTCTACCTACTACCTACACCCTTCTCTCTCTCTCTCTCTCACTCTCTCTCTCCCTTCCACTGACCATGATGATCAAGTACGGCATGCAGCTGTATTGAGGTCCATTAATGGGGTTGACTACACGGATACATGAACAGGCTGATGGTAAGTAGTTGATGAGGAAAGTTTATCAGCAGAAGTAGAAGACATGCTATAAATATACAGATCCAAGAAAACTGTGCATACAGTGAAAGTGACATAACTTGGCAATAATAGAGAGGAGGGGGGGCAAGGGATGGAGAGTGGGGTGTTTGTAACTTGGCAATAATAGAGAGAGGGGGCGGGCGGGTGAGTTGTGGGTGTGGGGATAAAAATAAAAAAATGATTTGGGTTAATCAAGAGCATCTCTAACGGATATGCCAAATTTTAGTATGTTAAATAAATTTGAGAATTTATGTGGTAATTTAATATATTAGAATTTATTATTTTGGTTGGAGTAAATGATATTCAATATGTCAAATTTATTATTTTATAATTTTTACATTTTTTTAAATCATTTAACAAATTAAGTGATTGGTTTAACAAATAAATGTAATAATTTTTTAATGAAAAAGTGGAAATAGCATGTCATTTTTGACATGAACAAACATGACATTTGCACTTAAAGATGTCAAATTTTATCATTTGACAACCACATTGAAAATGACACGTCCCTTAGAGATGCGAAGCTATACCACATGGCGCCTATGGGAAATTTCCTCCTTAAAGTCTAATAGATAGATGTGACATCACTTCATTTTTTTCACTCATTTTTTTTTTTTTTTCCTCCCTATTTTTCGTTTTTCCCACCATTCCCAAACTGATCCTTTAGAACCGTGTGACATCTCTTTCCAAGTGATGGCTTTTCCTATTTTTTTAAAAAATACCGTATTAAATGTAACAGTGATCAACCATTTGCACATACAATGTATCTTAATACAAAAGTGAATACAATGCACTCTCTTGGAGACCTATACAAAGCATATTGAGAATTAAAATTGGGTCGCGGGGCACATGGACGTCTGTCCCCTAGAATCAAATCCCGACTCCACTCCTCCTGTACCTAACCTATGACGATAGTACGAGTTTCAACCGACCCGCCCCGTACCAAGTGAGATTTGGGAAAGAATTCTTTCATTACAGTGAGAAAAGGGTATCCCATACTTTAAGTCTTTTTTTTTTTTTTTTTTGGGTAACCGTGGGTGTTCGGACCAGTTTGCGCGCACCTTGACTAATCCCACGAAGTCAGGGCGTCTGGGTGAATCACCTGTGGCCACCCCTTGAGATTCGAACTTGAGACCTCTGAGTATAACACTCAAAAATCTTACCATCCGGCCACAAAAAAAGTAGTTACTTTTAAGGCTTTTGGTATAGCCATTACCATCATCTCTAGAGATGGGCCGACAAGGAATTGACACGAATGGGTAAGAAAAACAAGTGATTGGTTTGGCCATCATGAAAAAAAAAAAAAAAAAAACAGAGTAAATCAACAATCCAGTACTTGATATCACATAGCAAAATCCATGTTAATTAAATTAACTTGATTAAGAACTAACAAAAGTTCATAGCATGCAGCTCAATAAAAGAGAGATTGCTAAGATATATTAGTGATTCATTGCAAAAAAAAAAACCAGGGTGCAAAGCAAGAAATGTGAGGGCACTGACTTACAGATGCCTATCCTTGCGAATGACTTTTAACTTTTAGGTTCTCTCTGATTTTTGGATTTAAAGAAGCAAATTATTTTCATAGCCTTCCCGCGCTTAAATAATATTAAATGCTAAAAATTTTGAAAATAGAAGTGAAGTTCAAAATTTTTAATTTTAATTTTATCTCCTCCCTATTTTCCTCGTCGTTTTATTTTCCCTTGGTCTAAATCCATGAACCAATTCAAGCCACATATCATGAAGAAAACATCCATGTGACCCCAATACAAGTTATAGAAGTTGAGGGAAGTTTTGACCAAAAACAAAAAATTCAGGGAAGTTACTGGATGTTAGAGGTGAAGGAAAAATAGGTTTCGAAATCATATTTAACGTGCAGTGGAAAAACAAAGTCATAAAAACTTTATTGGTAGCCCGGATGTATTACTTATCAACTCTATGGATGCGTACAAGAGAGGGACAAGAGTTATACATTTGTGTCTTGAACCAAATTCTGAATTCTTCAAGTTCCAGCAGTCATCTCTAGGTTGTCTTCACCCTTATGACTCCTATAGATGCTTGTCGGAAAGACTAGGGTTGGTGGGAACCCTAATAGGGAGAATAGAGAAGGTTTAGGAAACCTAAACAGTTTCTGCAGCTCTGGCAGTAAAAACGACGATTAAGAAATTCTGTACGCAGCTGCCCCATTTATAGATTTCCAAACCGACTTTAAGCATTCGATCGATCGAACTTTCGATCGATTGAAACTTTTCGATCAATCGAACCTGTTTAGACTTCAATCGATCGAAACTCTTTTGATCGATCGAACCTGTCTTGACAAGATCCTCTTGTGCCTTTCCAAGCATCATGGCGGAGCTAAAAGTGGGACCTCCTAGGCTCTTTATTATTGGCTCAGACCAGTTGTCAATTCCCATGACCAAACTCTTTGCAGCAAACTAACCAACTGATCAGTTAACGTTTACTTCACTATAAAACGATAACTGAACTTCAACACAAAATATTATATCCGAAGCGATAACTAAAATTGTACGGTGTACTAATGTCTCTCTACCATCAACAATCGTAATCATATTCAGGTAGTCGGATAACTGTTATTGTCAACCTGAATCATGATTACTTCTTAAATTTCTCGGGTCTCATTCACCCCTCATGATTACCAAACATGTTAATGACTCTTATCAACAAGATTACAGTTCTCAGTAATCAACTTGGTGACTTTCTCAAAGGAATGCTTACTCTTTATCAGAGGGTAGATTCTATCTTGACAATATATGTTCACAACCCTACGAACATGACATACCCAAGATACCCAGGTGTTGATCTTTTATAGACCTCACTGATTGGTAAGTCAAAGTAGTCATATCCATAGTCTATATCCATAATCGTCTCAAAATTAAGAACATGTACCTTATACAAGTTATGAGTTCCTATCGATTGTTGACAATCGTAAGTGTCAATAGGAAAGCTCAGGTCCGTCAATGCACTATAAGCACTAGCATATAAACTAAGAGTTACACTCTAGTGATTGAGATTAATCACTCCATCCAATGGTAGTTAATCATGCTACAGTGTGAACCTGATGAGGTATCCAGTCTCATCATCTACTGTGACAAGTTTTAAGTATCAATGAATGGTAATTCGTATCTCACTCGTATGTATCTCATACATACACGAATTACCTACAATGATACTTAAGGATAAACAATCATCTCATGAAAGACATACATAACAAAACGTAAAGCTAATATCCATATATTAAAATGCCAATGTCTAATACATAAGTAATGGTTTGAGGGCACAATCCCAAGAAGAGGTTTGGAAAAACTAAAAACATGTTATATGGTTCATAAGAGCATCTCCAATGCACCTTCCATTTTTCATGCTATAGTCAAATTATAACATGGATGCTCAAAAATACCTCTCCAATACATTCCTATTCCTTCTCTCAAAACAAGCTCAAATTTGAAAACAAGAATAGCATTGCTATAATTTGAGAATAGTGATAGAAGGTGCATTGGAGAGATTTTCTTTTGGATTGATGCTATAATTTAACTTTTGCACTCATTCCAATAAAAATGTGTACATAACACAACTTAAAGTACAACAATAATAGTCAATGTGTCACAAAATAGCATTTATTTTATAATGTAGTATTGGAACAGAAATATCAAAATATAGTATTTAAGCCATGTAGCAGTGCCAAAATATAGATTTGGCATGAACAAAATGACATTGCACTGGATTCATTATTTTCAAGTGTTTGGTTCATGCTATTTAGTTGCATAGGAGTCCGTTCTTGATCTATCATGGCTCTTGAAACTGATTCTTAGGTAAACCAACTAGATGTTGGTTTATAAAATAGAGAAAAGAATAGGATTTTTTTGAAGAGTAATGTGTCACTTGTACAAAATTATCAAACAACTTAACAATAAATTTCATAAGCTACTTTTAAAATGCCAAGTGGGAGCCAAACTAAGCCTAAGACATAACACTAGCTTCAGGAGTGTTATTCATAGGATATGATTATTCACATCTAAATCCTACTCACTTCAAGCAACTAAAAAATAAACATGAGATACTAACTACTACTTCAATAAACAGGTTCAATTCTAGGGTGTGAAACATATTTGCTTGTGAGTTCAACTCAAGGCCGTGAAATATACAATGATAAAGCATATATAGATAATCACAAAATGGAATTAATCTATAACAATTGAAACAATGAAATTCTTCCTTTTAAACAGAAAATATGTAATAAAAAGCATCGTTGTTGGAATCCGTCAACTCATACGATTCATTTTGAGTTTCATACCACTTGATACGATTCACGATTCATAATTTTGAACTTTGAAGTTTGAAGTTTTTACGTGAAAAACTTTCAACATTTTGACCCTTGATAATGCATGGAACTTGCGCTAAATTGTTATTTTGTTCATTTTAAGAATTTACATGTGTTTTTATACGTATACATTATTATTTATTATCTGAATACAGTGAATCTTATGACTTTAAGACTAACGATTCAGCGCAATACATGATTCATAATTTTGACAAACTAATTCACGATTCAATTCATGATTTAACAATAACGATTAAAAGTACATTGCAGATATAAACAAAAAAACAAAAAAAAAAAACATAACATCCTAGGAGATTTCAAGATACAGAATCAGAGGTATTAGGCACATCATCGAGGATGAAAGGACCCAGTTTACCTGTCCTAAACAAAGTAAGGAACTTCTTTGATACCATTGCGCGAGCCTCGGATGCCTTGTGAGGTATTTTTAATGCCTTTTGAAGTGCTTCAAATTGCTGCTCTATGAGAGTCTCCAAGTGACTTTCGTCTTCCAAACTACCACCGAATTCCGAAAGAGTTGTATAAAGTGTGCATTGGACTTCAGTAACAAGATCCTAAAAGGAAACAGACATAGAGGGAAAGAATTTAGATTTTGCAGCGGGTGAATCAAAAATCCCTTCGATATGATGATAATAGCTTCAAATCAACCATGTAGATAGAATTCTCTGAAATATGACGGAGAGCTGAAAGTTGCACATATATATAGCTACGTAAGTGGTAATAAGGCCCTGTTTGGAATCACTTCTCAAACATATGTTTGTGCCCAAATATGCTTCTACAACCCAAAATGCATGTAGATAAATTTTAAGCGAGTATTATTTTAGACATGCCAAACTCATATTTTGGCATTGCTTTAGTGCTAAAATCCTATATTTTAGCACATGTACTCCAATGGTAAATTTCAAAAGAAATACAAAATTATAGCATAGTATCCAAAAACACCCCTCCAATGAACTGTCAAAACTCAAAAGTGATACTATAATCTCTATTGTGAAAAGCGCGCCTGAGGCACGCCTAGGCTCAAGGATTGCGCCTCGCCTAACCCTAGTTATTTATAAACATATTATAATATATTATAACATATAATGAGTTATTTATGTTTGATTAGGTGTATTTACTTGACATTTGTTCAAAAATGCGCCTCGATTCGCTCGGGCTCGAGCTTTTTCTTGCCCTTCACGCCTAGACTCCAGGAGACCTTCGCGCCTCATTGCGCTTTGAGCCTTAAATAACCTTGGCTATAATTTAACAATACCAAATTATAGCATAGCATGCAAAACCACTTCAATGGGGTGCTATAACTTGGCAAATGCCAAAGGTGGTGGCAAATTTGGCACAAGGAATAGCATTGCCAAATTGTAACACCACCTTTGGCACCCCATTGTAGGGGTGTTTTGGGGGTGATTCTACAATTTGGGAATAGCACCCTCTTTAGCACTCCCATTGGAGACGCTTTAGAGCAACAAAAGCAAAAACATGTTATTGCTGATGCAGGTGCTTCAGCTCAAAGGTGAATTTTTCATAATTACCAGGCTGCTCTTGTGGTTGGGGCTCCTGATTCTGCATAAACGAGAAAGCTACAGCCAATCGAAATGGCCCTAAGAAAAAGAAATTGTTCCTTCCTTTGCTTTGACCTCTTAGAGCACAAAAGGAGATGAATAATAAGTTACCTCGATGTAGTGTACGTCAGAACCATCTAAGGTCTTCTTCCTCTTAGGTAGAAGATCTTTAAGATTATACTCATGTTTGTCATCAGAATCATGCAGAGGCCCCTCAGATCTTCTATTATTCAAGTGTTTCCAGTGGAGAGGAGTGTTCCTAGTGTTCAAAACTGCTAGTAAATATTGAGCAATTCGCTCTTCACCAACCACTGAATCTTTCACAGATCCTGCAAGTGCATATATCAATAAGCTATTATTTGGTGCAAAGAGAAGCCATCTACCATGTACACGAAACTGACTCAACAAAGTTTCAGATGGTAAAGATGATATTTACGAAACACCTGGTTTATGGATGGTCCAACAAGAAAAACAAATAAATTGTTATGTATTTCTTATTTGAAATATAATTGTTATACACGTTTAATAAATTAAGTAATAAGTTAATAACACTGCTTATATTATATAGCAACTATCCTATAATAACCCAACTTAAATGTTTTTTAGCGCGAACAAACCCAAATTAAATAATTAGTTTACCTATAAGGCCAGAACCCAACGTACAAGTCCAAATAAAACAATTATTTAACATATAATATAATCATAATTACAATTTTTAGTTTTAGAGCCCAAACCAAAATTAAGTTATTAATTAGCATATAACATAACCCAAATCCAAACATAACTCCATATAACCCAGCCCAAACCCTATAATTAGGCAAATCCATATACCTAGGGGTGTACACGAGATGAGCCGTCCAACAAGGGCTCGCGACCATATTCGATAAAGGCTCAACTCGACTCGGCTCGTATAATAAACAAGCCAAGCTCGAGCTTGAATACCAGGCTCGTTTAATACAAGCTTGAGCACACATGGCTCGGCTCGATAAGAGGCTCGTGAACAGCTCGTGAAAAAGCTCGTCTACAAGCTCATGAATATATATATATATGTATTAATTATCCTAAGCTGTTAAAATTGTATCTTATTAACTAAAGAGTAATGCTATACTTCCCAAATTTTGCATCCCAAATGTTTTTCAAAATGTGTGATAGTGGATTTACAAGATTTTGATTAGAGGATGTTAACGTGGTCCCCCACCACTATTGAAGGTGATATCACTGCCACATGTATTTGGAAAACATTAAGAATGCAAAATTTGGGAAGCACGGGAGAGTAGAGACCTTGAGCAATTGTTCATCCGGAAAGCATTCTTGGATAGGAATAGGGTCTATATGATTGTGATCAAATGTCAAACATGACAAATGATTGGCGACTATGTTTTCCACCCCTTTCTTGTCCTTAATGGAAAGGTCAAACTCTTGTAACAGGAGGATCCAACGAATAAGCCACGCTTTAGCATCCTTCTTGGAGAAAAGATACTTAAGAGCGGCATGATCGGTAAAACAAGTTATCGGACATGTATTTGGAAAACATTAAGAATGCAAAATTTGGGAAGCATTTGGGATGCAAAGTAGTTGAACAAATGTTTAAAAGTATATTTTGTTCTTTGTTTTTAGTTTAATTTAATGAAAATGCCAAACCCAAATCAAGTGTATTACTCTCTCCGTCCCATTTTATGTGTCCGTCCCATTTTATGTGTCCCTCTTGGGAAATCCAACTATTTAAGGGGACAAAAAGAATCAACACCTACTTTCTACAATTGCCCATAATCATTACACTTTCATTTTTTGTTTTGCTTTGTTTTGGTATTGATTGCAAGGAAGGGTAGTTTGAGAAACTAAGTAAAATTTGCATACTAATTTAAGAAAGTGGACAACAATTTTGGGACATCCCAAAAAGGAAAGAGGGACACATAAAATGGGACAGAGAGAACATTAAGCTTTGATCAAAAAGCAGTGCATTAGTAAGTGGTTAATGTATCAAAAGGGCTAAAAGCTACAAGCTTTGGAAGACGTGTGGTTTGGAACTTTGGTTATGAAGTTAGAATGTGTTTGATTATATCCCACATCGGATGGTTGTAGAAATTATGGAGAAAGGTTGGCCTATAAAAGCGGTGCAAGTGGAGCTATACAAGCGTGCTTTAACAATTGGTGATGAACCGAGCTTCTAGCCAATCTCGAGGTTGAGCTTTGAGCCGAGTCTCTTGTTGACTTTGAGCTCGAGTTTGATTTTTAGTCTTAATCGAGCGGAGCTTGATCTTATGCATTTTTTAACGAACCGAGCTCGAACTTACTCGGTTAACATTTTAACGAACTCGAGCCGAGCTTCAGCAAGGTTCTAATAATTTGAGCCGAGCCTAAGCTCGATCAGGCTCGATCAAGCTCACCTCGAGTACACCCCTATGTACCCAAATTATATACCTAAACCATAGTTAATATCTCAGTGTCTCACACAAAACCCAATAAACAAAGCCTATGTAACAAATTATATCTCAGAGTATCACATATCAGTACCCAACACACAAAAATAAACACTCTTTCTTCTTACCTTCGGCTGGCGGCGGAGTTGTGAACCATGACGATTTAGATCTGCGATGGAGAGGGGAACCACCAGCTGCGATTCGCCTGTGATGGAGGTGTGAAGAAACGCCGATCTGAGAGAGAGGATATTCGAGAGAGACAGAGGTTCGAGAGAGGAGGGACACGAAGCTGCGACGTCGACCCAAATCTGGTAAGATTAGGGCTATTGATTTGCATATATCTCCCTCTTCACTGTAGCACAATACGTATCATGCGTATCGCACATCATATAGCGATACCAAGGCCGAGACGACAAAAAATCGGCGGTATCGGCCGATACATAGGACGATACATACACTTGTATATATTTTCTTGTAGAGGTCTGATATCTTCGTTTTGAACCTCTAGGAAACCAAAAGTTAACTCGGCCGATACGTCTCGATATCGGCTGATCCTTTGAACCATGGATCTTAGGTTCCTTTTGGTTGGTAGATTTGGAGAAGGAAAAGAAAACGGAAAGGAAAACTTTTTCCCATGCGTGTGCCCTAGTGTCTTCCTACATGCTTAAATAAGATTAATTAAAAAGTTTTAAAATATTATAGATACTCAAGAAAAGAGGAAGGGAAATGACTTAAAAAAAATTAATAAATTTTAAATTTATTTCACCCTATTTCCTTTGCCTTCCTATTTTTCTCATTGTCTTCCTTATTAACCAAACAAAGAAGAGAGTTTTCCCTAGTGTTTTCTTTTATTTTCCCTCCTTAAATCCATGAACTAAACAAAGCCTTAAGAAAACAAATATATTTCCTTTCCATCTCATTCGACCTGGAAATAAATTCTCAGCATATGAACAAATGAAAGTTCATGAACACAACAAAAGAGTTTCTACTACATAGTTCAACAACCTCAAGAGAGGTAGTGTTTCATGTAGTGTTTCATGTGATTGTGTAGAATAGTTCAAGTGCATAATGGAAATGTGGTAAGAGAATTCAAAGTGTTGTGTATTTAGGAATTATCAGCTTGAAGGGAATTACTGGTGCACCCACTAAAGTACAATTTTATGATGAAGATTTGAATTACATTACATAAACGATTTCCTCAAATTGAGTTTGATGAAATGATAAATTTTTTTTTTTTTTTTTTTTTTTTTATAATTTGGTGTAGCGGTCTCGAGTGAGAACATATTTGCCAGGGCCGGGGGATGGAGGCAAGGTTCGAACCCTGGGATGAGTGTGTGGCATGGAGAACCTTTTTATCAACTAGGCTACGCTATTGCTCATGGATGAAATGATAATTGAATTTTATTAATTTCTCTCCAATTTGTCATTGCCTTCTAATCAAAAAATATAAAAATCCTCTCCAGGGCCTGCTGAATTAACTGAACTTTCATTACTTCTTCCAAGCACCAACTCAAGCACACATACGCATACTGATTTATATGATATAACAAAAGGAAAGTCAACAAACATCTTGTTCCATCCTAGACTCGTTTTCTGCAATCCTGCTTCATATGATACCAAATGCAAGGGATGCAAAACCAACCAACCACATTTAAAACAAATACAGAAAAAGAAAGAATAAAAAAAATAGGGGGCTATTGAAAAAGCAGTTTTAGAGAAGATATAACAGTTGAAGTGATTCACAACAACCAAGTATGAAAAACAATAGAACATCAACCTCAACAAACGTCATACCTGCGAGAGCTAGCTTTAACCCTGTTTCTATGTCTGGGATACTGGGAACCAACACTCCCGGGGTGTCCAAAACGTATATGCTAGGCTGGTGGGCAATCTGCATGAGTTAACAAAATAAGTCTCTCTCACAAATGAGCCAAATATGCAATTGGGCTTTGTTTGGTTCATGGATTTAGTGAGAGAAGAGAAAGAAAAAAAATTTCCATTGTTTGGAAAACAAGGAAAATAGTGAAGAAAGAAAACATTGTGGGAAATAAATTAAAATTTTTAAATTTTGCGGGTCACTTTCCTCCATATTTTCATAGGTTACAATAACTTTTTAAACATTTTTAACTTTTAATGTTGTTTAATAAGCATGGAGGAAAACACAAGGGAAAACATAAGGGAACTAGTTTTCCTTCTTATTTTCCTTTCCCTTTTCTTTTCCGTCAATGAACTGCAAACCAAACAAAGCCTTAAGGGTATCACCAAAGAAATTATTATCAACACGGATGAGCGAATTGATCAACTTTGAATAGAGCAAACATTTCATCCACATCATGAGGAAAAACCAACAAAACAAAATCTCATTCTTCCTCAGACAACTAAGACACACACACTCACTTTGCTGCAAATGGAATTTAAACACTAAACCCTCAACCTCCCTTTTCGGAGGTGGAGGAGATACCATTGACGCTACTGCTTGACGGTAACTGGTACAGAAAACAAAATAATATACATCTTAGAAGCAGGAACCATCTAAAGAGGTCACGCTACCGCCTCAAACTCTCGATTCCCCGCTTCTTGCCCAGAAGCTTGTCGGAAACTCGCTCCCCTTGTTTCAGAACCTCGCTCCAATCCCGTTCCCATCACAACCAAGTCTCAAAATAGCTTATAAATAGATTCAAGCTCTTATCTCGCTCAACCATTTTATCGAAGAAATATTTTTATGTCAAAAATATGGTCTAAAACTTTCAAAAAGAAAATGTACTAGCAAAATATCTTATTTCAGTCCAAATTCCTCTTCACTAATTAAATACATTACATCTGTCTGAAATATTTGGACACTTCTTGGACGCTCCAAACCTTTGAACCTCTTAAAGTTAAACGCTTCGTAGCTTCCGCCCCCGCCCCCGCTCCCGCTCCGTGCTTCTATGATATATATTATTAAATTTACCTTATATCCTGCAATATCTTGAGTAACACCAGGCAATGGACCCACTGTAGCTCGCTTCATCTTCCGCTGCACTAAGGTAAATCTAAAGATTTCATTGCTTGAGGCAAATTGCTTCAAGGCCAGTAATGCTGACATATCTTTCGAATGATTTAGAAGAAAAAAAAAAAACTGATATAATAACAAACTGAAGACACAACGCATAATAAAGATCTTACCGGGAAAGCGAGATGACGCAATCTGATGGATGGAGTTGATTAAAGCAGACTTGCCCACGTTGGGAACACCAACTACCATAACAAGAAGAGTAGGTTCCCTAGAGATTGCCTCCTTCAGTTTGAACTCAACAAGATCAAGTAGCTATGGACGACAAACATAAATCAGAACATTTGGAAAATTCTGTAGAAAGCGTACAAGAACAGAAGTTAACTTAAGTTCAAAGCCTTGAATATGTAGTGAAGACATCTTATAAACCTAGTAGGTCCAGTTCATGAAAATGACTCATTGTGCCAAACATAGATCAACAACTGCATTTGCAGTACAGAGGCATGCACCACAAGGACATGTCATACATGACATATAATTTTAAGCTTCCAAAGTATATTTTTCAACTGCTTTTTATCCTTAATTTTGTAAGGTGCTCTTGCTTGAAGCATTTTAATTTGGAATGAATATAAAATTATGAATCATACCTATCAATTGTGATGCAGCAATTTTTACAATTTAATCAGGAGTAAAATTACAAAAAAAAAGGAGTAAATATAAGCATGATATGCGTAGAATTATCCCAAAAGAAGGGTGCAAGGACAATAAATTTCATCCATGATTTCACTACAACACTGGTAGCCCTGTGAGCTGATATTAAAAAATGTGTGGAGATCAAAATTCCCTTTAGGCTTTGTTTGGTTCTGGGACTTAGTGGTGGGAAAGAAAACAAAACAAAACATAGAGGAAACCCTTTCCTTCATTTGGTTTATAAGGAAAAGGTGAGAAAAATATAAAAGAGAATAAGTTGAGAAATAAATTAAACATTTTGAATGTTGTAAGTCATTCCACTTCCTTTATTCATAAATTCCAATTATTTTTTAAAATTAGTAATTTTCAGTGATATTTGAGCATGAAGGAAAACACAAAGGAACTAGTTTTCCTTTCCCTTTTCTTTACCCTCACAAAATCTATGAACCAAATAGAACCGTACTAAAACCATAATTACATTAGGTCCAAAGATCTTCTACTACTATAGATACAATCATAAAAGAAAGGGATTCCAATTTCAACAAAGTGGTTCCATTTCTTAGCATAAAGGATTACCAATCTAAAATAGACCAGAATATCTTAAAAGCATAAATTTGAGGACATTTTTAGAATTTTTTTTTTCCTTTTTTTGATGGGGGGCGTTTTTAGATAACACTACCAAAATGTTTGCAATTAAACTTCACTAACCTTCTTGACAGAACTTTTGCTGTGTGCATTTATCGAAAGGCTATCTTGCTTGCACGAATCAAAATAGTGAATCCATTTCTACAAAAATCAAATCAATGTCATTTGAGATTTAATGGACAAACTTCGTACAACATTTGTAAAAGGATTAATAATAATATATACCATTAAGTTTGGTCCCTTCTCACTTTAGTCCCTATAGTTTCAATTGTATTAATTTAGTCCCTAAAGTTTACATGCCATTCTGTAACCAAAAAAAATTGATGGAAGCCCACGCTTTTCAAGAGCAAAAATGGAACACCATGGAACACCACCAATCTCTCGCCCAAGTTCCATTATCATGCTTAAACCACAGTGCTACTCAGATCTCTTAAATGGGTGACTTTCGTTATTTTTCCGCACATAATGGCACATCTGGACCACAAATACAGGGACCGAGCTTCATGATACATTTTGTAATTACAGCCTATTTGGGTAAGTCTAAAACAGGATCAGGTTTAGTCCAAGTCCAACTCTTTCTGGTTATTGTGAAAACCAAGTGCAGTTAGATAGACATAGGACCTATCTATTATATATACATAAATTTCAAGACGAAAACCCTCCTCACAACCCTCCTTACAGCCTGCAATCCTACGCGGCGCTCCTCTTGTATTGAAAAACCTACGTGGCAAAGTTTCCCTTCCCACGCCTCTATTCTTCAAAAAACCTCCCCCAGCCCTAGCGTTCCAAGAGTTTCTTTTTGCCCCCTCCTCCAAACGACACCTCCTCCCCTTCTCTCCAACCGTCGCCTCCCCCCTTCCCCAACATGGCCATTAAAAACCCTATGTGTATCTCTGTTCATTGACATCAACCTTCTGTGTGCAATCTCCCGATTCCTTCGATTTCGGTGATCTGACGACTCTCAAATCCGATATTTCCTGTATTTCAAGGACCCAGATTTACTAAGTTTCAAAGACCAGGTATTTTACTTAGTATTTTGATTTCCCAAGTTTCATGTGTTGCATCCATTGCGATGGTGTGATTTTTTTCATATTTAATTTTTGTTTATAGGTGATTATGTGATGATCTGAAATGCAACAGGGATTGTGTCTTAATTTTTATTGTTGGGACCAATTGTTTGGCCTCTTTTTTTTTTTCTTTTTCTTTTTTTTCTTATTTAAAATATTAGACGAGCGTGTGTGTGTGTATATATATATACAAGTACAATTATATTTGTGTACATGAAACTGTAAAACAGTTTGCAATTCAAACTTAGATCTTTCCAAAACCGTACCAAAGGTTCTAGGAAACAAAAATCTTGTCTTCCCTCATGTTTCAAAGTTGTTTAATTGCCGACTTTTTTTTCTTTTTTTTTTTCAGACTATGTTCTTCTCAAATAGGTAGTGGCGTGTAAATAAGATAAATACATGTAAAGCATCAATTTTATTCTTACCAGAATTCCTAATTTGCTGTGGTAAAATATTTGAAGGAAGATATGACTCTACGGCTATGGCAAGGCATTTTTACGACTTTGGATTTACTGTTTCAAGGATGTTGTTGGCTTTTCCCCTTTTAGATTAGACTGGTTTTGTATTTCGTAAATTGGGTTTCAATTTGTTGTTTGACTTTCCTCAATGGATGGAATATGAGGTGATACGAACAAAAATGTTCGGTGAAAGCAAAGCTCCGTTCCTGCATAACCCGAGCGGTACGCCCAGTATCGCAAGGCCCGACCAACAGGTCGGGAACGCTGCACAGGCCGGTTCGTCACAGGCACAGCCCAGCTAAGTCCCGGGACGTGATCCAGAGTGTTCCAGACAGCTTCCTATACAAGTTAGAAGGCTAATGGAAAGTGCAGATCGTTTCCTAATCCAATTAGGAAACTCCCACGACTTGTGCTAATCAATCCCAATCAGATTGTATTACCTTATCATAGTACAAGTGCTCCGACACACACGTGGACATGGGTCTCTTCATTAACAGGACCGAACCACATACAATTTCTCGTCTTCTTCTTATCTCTAATTCAAATTTAGGCATCATCATGAGGATTAATTTTTCACATTTCCTAACATGTATATTCAAAGAAAAGGAAAGCTTGTTGGTTCAATTTTGGTTGTTTCCCTATTTAGAAAGAGCCCTAGAGAGTAGGAGAGATTGGTTTCTTCATATTTTTTAGGGTTAATTACACTCACCTCCCCTGTGTTTTGCCTTAATTACACGGACCTCCCTCGCATTTTGGGGAAGAAGAGGTCGGTAGAGGTCCGCTTGCGAGGTTAGGTTCTTTTTCCCCCTTCTTTTTCATCTTCTTCCCTTTTCAGTTCTTCATCTTCTTCCCTGCAACTAACTAAGGGCAATCCAAACAAGGATGATCCATAGATTCCAAACGATCGATTGAAAGGTTAGGGTTTTAAAAATAAAAAATAAAAATTCCGAAATTGGGGGAAATTAGGGTTCGCCTATTGTGACGTTCAGGTCGCGAACGTACCTCGTTTAGGGTCGTGCGAACCAGTTCGTAGTTCGGAGGGTGGGGCGAATTACGTGACACTGTTCCAAACCCCTCGTCTATTGCGCTTCCATCAAGACCATAACCCTACATTCTCATTCCCATTCTCATTCCTACGACTACATGTAAAATCAAAGTCCGTACAATCCTCTGTACACATTTATATTGTTTAGATCACAAGGAGAAGGTATCTCTAATCTCTCTGAATCTGTCCCTAACTCTCTTTTCTCTACCTGAAGAAATTTATTCATCAAAGAAGGTAATTATGGCTAGCAAAAGACCCATGATAACATTTTTTCCATCTTGTTGGACAAGTAGAAGAGAGCGAACAAGAAGTTTGTTCAGCATCTCTAAGTTCATTTGTTTTCTTTGTCCAAAATATTCGTTTTCTTGGCCATCTAGGTTCAATGATCAGTAGAGATGGAGAGATTGGTGATGGCGTGACCCATAGAATTAAAGTAGGCTGGCTTAAGTGGAAGAGCGCTTCCGGAGTATTATATGACCGGAGAATACCAGCAAAATTGAAAGGAAAATTTTATAGGACAGCTATTAGGCCACCTAGGGGTGTAAACGAGATGAGCCGCTCAACAAGGGCTCGAAGCTCGACTCGATAAAGGCTAGGCTCGGCTTGCTCATTTGAGCTCGTGAACACGATCGATTAAGGTTCGTGAGCAGGCTCGTGAAAAAGCTCGTTTATAGGTTTGATTAAGAGCTTGTATAATGACTTTTATAAATATATTTATTATAAAACTATATAATTTTAGAGAGATATGACAAATTTCATAAATAGGCTTGATAAATTATTGTTTTATTATTAAACTAAATAATTTAAAAGGGTGCGCGAAAAAGCTCGTTAAAAAGCTCGTGAGAAAGCTCGTGAACACTTAAAAGCTCGGCTCGTTTGAGCTCATGAGAAAGCTCGCGAGCAGGCTCACCCCTAAGGCCAACTATGCTCTACGGGACAAGAGTGTTGGGCAACTAAGAAACAACATATTAGCAAAATGAGCATAGCTGAGATGAGGATGCTAAGATGGATGTGTGGTAAGACTAGGAAAGATAGAATTAGAAATGAGTACATTCGAGAGACTGTAGGAGTGTCAAAGATTGAGGATAAGTTAAGGGAGAATAGACTTAGATAGTTTGGCCATGTGTAACGAAGACCTGTAGCTGCACCTATGCTGCGAAAGAGTGATAGGATCGTAGTGCCTGGAATAAATAGAGGGAGAGGCAGACCTAGACTGACTTAGGAGTATGTAGTGCAATAAGATATGAATATATATAATTTAAATGAGCATATAGCTCTTGATTGTGTAGAATGGAGAAAAATGATTCATACAGCCACCAACCCCAATTTATTGGGACACAAGGTTTGGTTTGGTTTGGTTTGATTTCTCTCTTTTAAAATTCTTTGTTGTTATCTCAACATGTGTTACAATATTTGCCGAAAGGACAAAGCAAAATCCTTCTATGATTGTTTTAGCTTATTTGATGGCTACAAAGCACGGGTAATCCGTTCTCAGTGGAGAACCAATACCGGGTACCTGGAGGGTACCGGTACGCGTACCATACGACTCGGTACGTACCGGGTACTCCTCCAACCGTGTCGGACTGATTTTGACTCAAAGTTTGTGCAGGCGTACGGCTCCGACACGGTATGGGTACAGTCGGACACGATCAGAGAAGAAGAAAAAAGAGAAGAAGAATACCGAAAATGGAAGAAGAAGAAGAAGAAGAAGAAGAAGAAGACAGAGAAAGAAAGGACAGACCTGATCATCGTCGTCTTGTTCTCCAGTCGGCGTCGTCTTCTACTCCAAGTCTATTCTTCTTCTTCTTCCTCTCTCTCTCTCTCTCTCTCTCTCTCTCTCTCTCTCAGTGGCTACGATCGAAGCCCTCTTTTGGGTAGATGAATGTATACGACTGACCTAAGGTTTGTATATAATTGATATTTTAAGTTTATTATGAATAGACCCCTAATATTTTTACAAATATTAAAAACTTAATTGTAATTTTTACTTATTTGAAAATAACATCACATACAAATTTATGATTATTCTTCCAGCCAAAGTGAGGATGACACGTGGGATTCGATGTGGCAGGACAGTTGGTTGAATTGGATATAACGCAGGAGCAGTTATGAATAGTTTTTCTAACTCGTTCTGTTCAAAATAATTAATTGCCAAGGGACACGTGCTGATCATTGTGGAGTAACTGAAAGAGCAAGTGTCCATTCAAGGATATACCACGTGTAGGAGCAGTTACCAGTTTGAAAAGAAGAGGAAACATTCAAACAAGACTGCTAAGAGGTCTCGACGTTTATAAATAGAAGGATTTTGTGTTCGAGAAGGATCCTTCGATCAACATCAACATATATCTTTCAATACATTTACTGTATTTTTATCTAGGCACTTAAATTTAGAAGTAGAATACCTTTGAAGTCATCTTCAAGGTTAGATTGTAGTTCGTTTTAACTTAATAAAGTAGTACGTTACTTTATTGTTTCATTTACTGTTCTTATTTAGGAGTAATTATCAATTAGTTAGTTCAAAGTGCTTCAATTAGATACATCTTTACACGTTTGAAGTCCTTTTAATTAAGGCATCGAACATCACCACAATCTCCCTGGTGAGGCACAGTTTAGATCAGTCAGTGTGCTGATGTAGGAAATAATGAATACCTTAGGCTTCGTTAATTCCTAGTTCATTAATAGATACTGCATTTACTTGGTTTATTAATTTGGCCCCTAATTCAATACATAATTGGACACAAATAGAAGAATCCTCCCATACTCAGTTTTTTCAGACAGAACCAAAGATGTTTATGGCTGATTTGGCCCGACTCTGTAAAAAACCTGATGAAAAAGCTGCCCAATTCATTAATAGATTTAAGAGGGCTAGAACAAAATGTAAAATCATTTTACCAGAGCCTGAATTTGTCAAATTGGCTCAAAATGGTCTCGAATTTAGACTTCGAAAGAAATTCAATGCATTAGAATTCAGAGACCTTGTTGAATTAACTGCTCAAGTCTCTAGTTATGATGCCTTGTTAGAAGAAGAAAATGAAAGAAATGCTTCTTCATTGAAGACATATTACAAAGATCCTAACTATAAGATAGATGCTGCAGAAATAATAGGAAAGGAACCTTTCATATGTAAAAGTCTCATAAAGAAAAATGTTTCTGCTGAAGTATATAAATCCAAAGGATCATTCAAAAAGTATTCATTCGATGTCTATAAATTGGATGAAATATTTGATCATTTGTTAGAAGGAAAAATCATCAAATTGTCTGATGGGACAAAATTACCTCCTAATGATGAATTAAAAGGCAAAAAATACTGCAAGTGGCATAATTCTTGGACTCACTCAACTAATAATTGTACTATTTTTCAAGACGGGATTCAAGATCTGATAAAAAAAAAAAGGAAGTTGAAGTTCCCTGAAAAACAGATAGGGGTTGATGAAAATCCATTCCCAGCAGTGCAAGAGGTGTCCATCAATGTCCATGACATTTCCCTCGAAGCTCTAGTCAAGGAAAGGGAAAATGCAAAGTCAGAGGACCAGATGAAAAGGTTGGAAGAAATAACAAAGAAAAATCCTGAATTATCAGTTTTCAACCAGGAGTATGCAAAGAACTTATACATTGGTTGTGGGAAAAGATATGTTGAAATCTATGATGAAAGGGTTGGGGCCAAAACAAGCAAGAAAAACAAATAATCTCCGTTCGAACAAAAGAGGAGTACTTCCTACGAACTTCCAATTCAGCCAGTCATGAATGTTGGGAGAGGGCAGTTTAGAGGACCAATTTACCAAGCCTCGACATACACTGGACCAACTACAGCAAGGTATGCTCCAAGACCAATGGCTCCTTTTAGAGCCAATTTTTCAAGGAATTTTCATACTGGTAACCAAGGATCAAAAATTCGTTTCATTTCGGTCGAAACAGCAGAAACTTTTCGGTTTCGTGGGCCACCTACACGAAACAGTAGATGAATCTCGAAATTCCAAGGTCTCGACAAGATTCGACGGTTTCGGTGTATTTCGAACGAAACACACATGTTTCGCACGAAACATGTGTGTGTGTCGAATCAAGTACAGGGATCCATGTGGAAACTGAAAAGGGGGTTTGAAAATTGGGGAAAAGGGGAGATCACGCAAGTACAGTAAAAAAAAAAAAAAGAGAGAATACATGATGTTAGTAACTGACCTGTTATTCTTCATATTTTTCTTCTTCTACTTGATCTTCTTCTTCTTCTTCGTCTTCTAAGGTTCATCTTCTTCTTCATCTAGGGTTCATCTTCGACTCTCCTTCTTCTTCTTCTTTCTTCTTCTTCTTCTTCTTCGGCGCCGACACCGAGAAGGTGTTGTCGCCTCTTCTCTCTCTCTCTCTCTGCTACTCAGTAAGTGTTTATTCTTTTCTTTTCTTTTTTATCGTCTCTTCTTTCCTCTTCTATCTTATATCATAAGATATATATATATATATAACACTAGTATATTACTTGTATTATATTAGTAATATAACTTATATAAGTTCTATTATTATTAGTAATATATAATTATTATATTACTAATAAGTATTATATTACTTGTATTGCAGTAATACTATTACTACATTATAGTAGAGAGCACTTTTACTCACCCAAATTTGGTTCACCATTGCTCACTCTTGCCATTACTTCTTACTTATATTATTAGTCATACTCAACGATTAAAATTAATTTAAAATAAATACATTTTTGCTTACCCTAAAATTGCTCACCCCAAATTGATCAAAATTAATTTTAAAATAAATACATTTTTAATACTGTGCCCCCCAGTGCATTAACCAATAGGAAAGGAGGGTGAGCAATTTTGGGGGGAGCAAAACTGTATTCATATAAAAATTAGATGTAATTTCTTGGTAATACTCATTGATATCTAAAATTAGTTGTAAAATTAATAATTAGTTATAAAATTAATAATTAGGGTATACTAATATAAGTTATATAAGTTATATTCTTAGAAATATAAAATTAGTTGTAAAATTAATAATTAGTGTATACTAAAATAAGTTATATAAGTTATATACCCTCAAAAAAAAAAGTTATATAAGTTATATTCTTAGAAATATAAAATTAGTTGTAAAATGAATAATTAGTTATAAAATTAATAATTAGTGTATACTAAAATAAGTTATATAAGTTATATAAGTTATATACCCTCAAAAAAAAAATAAGTTATATAAGTTATATTCTTAGAAATATAAAATTAGTTGTAAAATTAATAATTAGTTATAAAATTAATAATTAGTGTATACTAATTGCAGCCTATACTATTTAGTAATTAGTCATATAATTGTGGTATACTAATTCCAATTTATAAATATTCTTATAAGTATTTAAAAAATTAAATTAAAAATTATGTATTATGTGTAGGAATGTCGGGAAAAAATAACGATGACATTTCACAACCAACTAAAAAAAAGAGACGGCAACGAGATATTGGTTGGAAGCACGGGACACAGATTGGAGATAATCGGCAACATGTGCAATGCAACTATTGTCACAAAATAATGAAGGGTAGTGGTGTGTCACGTTTGAAGCAACACTTGGCTGGAGGTAATTCAAATGATGAAAGATGTGATAAGTGCCCTTCAGCAGTTTCTAAAGCAATGAGGGACTACTTGAATCGAAATAAGAAAGAGCATGAGAAAGTGGAAGAACAAAGAGCTTTAATGAGGAGGAATCTGATCGAAACTGCTAGAAAGAGAAGTGGGATTGAAATCAATGATTCGGATGATGATGATGATGATGATATGACAAGGGAGATGATTTAGAATACGCTAAACAACAATCTATTCACAATATTCATATGGCTGGTGAAATATATAGAAGAGCAAGGGGGGAATCATCCACTCAAAAGGGAGGTGCAAATGCAATGCAAGAACTAATGTGATCTCGTAGTGTGAAAGAAGCTTGGAATAAGATGTCTACCAAATCACAAAAAGACAAGAAAAAAGGACTTGACATTCATGAAATGACTCCTTCATTGCATCGAAATAAGGAAGTCCAACAAGCAAAGTTAACTCATTTGTGGAATCCAAAAAAGTGGGCAATGTCGGCAAAACATGCAATAGCAAAGTTTTTCATATACGAAAATATCCCACCATCCAAGGCTCAAGGCCACTTTTATCAATTGATGATAGATGAAATTGCATTAGCTGGTGCAGGTGTCGTGGGGCCAACACCCTACGAGATTGGAGGGCCATTATTAGATGACGAAATAGAAGAGCTAAGGGAATATATTGAGCTTTTCAAGAAGAAGTTTGACACTTATGGAGTCACAATCATGTGTGATGGGTGGTCTTCAACTACCAGATTAGCAATTATCAACTTCTTGGTTTATTGTGATGGAACGGTTATTTTTCACCGATCTTTTAATGCTTCAAATAATGATAAGGATGCAACATTCATTTATGATCTGATGGATCAGGCCATTCAACAAATTGGAGACAAACATGTGGTTCAAATCATCACGGACAATGGGAGTGCATACAAAAAGGTCGATGAAATGTTGATGGAAGTGAATCCACACTTATATTGGACTCCTTGTGCAGCTCATTCCCTTGACTTAATCTTACATGATTTTGCTGGCATTGAGGTTATTCAGAATGTCTTAGATAAGGCAAAGAGGGTCACAAACTTTATTTACAACCACAACAGAATATTGGCAATATATCGAACATACTGCAAGGGAGAATTGATTCGTCCAGAGCAAACACGATTTGGAACTAATTACATTGCTCTTCAAAGTATTTTAGAGCATAAAAGTGGTTTGCAAAGGATGTTCACATTAGATGATTGGGGTATGAGTGCTGGTAGCAAAAACGCAATAGGGAAGCGAGTACAAGCTACTATACTCGATGCTAAATTCTGGGAAAAAGCCAAGATTGTTGTCGACATTCATGCACCTATTGTAAAGGTTCTAAAGATGGTAGATGGGGAGAGAAGAGCTATAATGCCATATGTATTTGATGCAATGATACGAGCAAGACATGCCATTACAGAGATTGCCCCTAAATCTTGCAAGAAGTATCTTGACATTGTTGATGCTCGATGGAAGAAGCAAATGGCAGGTATGGTAGTGAATATTTACTATGCTATATTTAGTCATTGCATATGTAGTGACTAATTCACGATATTCATGTGCTTCATTGTAGCTTACTACTTGAATCCCGCATACCAATACGAAAAAGGTGTAGGTGTGAAAGAAAGTTTGCTGAAAGCGCTTAGAGCCGTAGTATCTCGATTGGAGCCTGATGGTAATCGTGCTTCTCAAGCACTTGCAGAGGTTAAAATGTTTCGTGAGGCAATGTATGGGTTTTCAGACCAAGCAGCAATCAGGGGGAGAACTAGGACGGATCCAGGTGAATTTTGTGCCATATTTACCAGTTTGAAACTGTTTACAATTTTAATTAACAATTATCTATTAATTACAGCTGAATGGTGGCTTTTGTATGGCACGGACGCTCCTAACTTGAGGAGGATTGCTATAAGAATTTTATCACAAACAGCTTCATCTAGTGGTTGTGAAAGAAATTGGAGCACGTTTGCTCTTATTCATACTAAAGTGCGCAATCGACTCCATTATAACAAGTTAGAAAAGTTGGCTTTCGCACAGTACAACATGCGGTTGAAGGTTAAACACATGTTTAAAGAACAAAGAAATCAAGAATTCCAACCAATTCACTTAAGTACTATATTTGACGAAGATGAAGAAAATATGGGACTTTCAGAATGGCTAGATGACCCCGGGGATGCACTCCTAGATGAGATTGATGGCAACGGTAATCCGAATAGGCCAAATACATACGTAGCTACATGGGTAAATCACCCGAGAGATGGTGGTATGGCTCAGGATAACAGTGAAGGAGGGTCAAAAGCACGTGGTAAGCAACCTATGGTTAGTAGCGATCATGACGATGATAGTGATAATGGAGATGGAAACAATGATGACGAAGATGATGATAGTAGCCCTCCACAAGGTTGGAGTCCGGGTGGCAATGTTGGTTTTTCATCACCAATAGGGAAGGGTAGCCAAAGTCCTCCAGGACCTATATTCATGGAAGAGAAAGGATTCACTCATGCTACACAAGATGAAGATCATGGCTCCCGTTGTGTGCTTTAGTATGAACGTGGTCAAGGTCGACATTGTAATCCACGCAATCAGAGAAATAATCCCGCACCAATTGATGCTATGGATATTGATATGATCGACACTGCCATGTCTAGTATGAGTATGAGTGGGGGTGATTTCTATGGGCAAGGATCATCATCTTCAAATGCTTATGGCTCAGGATACGATTCACATACAGCTGGTCAAGTTTATACATCTGGATATGACTCCCAAGTATCATCCTCACAAGGCTATGGACATGGCCATGGGCTTCAATTTGGATGTAGTCAAGTTGATTATGAGAGGTTTAGGGCTCAATATGAGGCATGGTTTCGTGCTTACATGGGTTGGACTGAGTATTGCCGATATATCCAGAACACGTATAATGTTCCTCTTGGTGAATACCCGGAGCCTGGACCAGTTTATGCGCCTGCTTGACACTCTACAGCCGGTTGGATGTGAATTTATTGGATGAACAACTACATATATTTTGGAGATGTCTCCAGGTTGGTCCTTATGTGCTTATATGTCACTTTTCTTTTTCTATGAATGGTGTGTTTTATGAATTCATTCTATGAACTGCTTGACAGTAGATTGATGCCTACATTATCAGGTATTTTCAATTTAAACTATATACTATTGATATAACTATATATATAGACCTCTCAAAGGTTTAATTAATCAATTATAAGCTTTATATGTGCATACAGTTTAGTTTGAAGTTATGTTTCCACAAGTTTCTTTGTGTTTCCAGTTTTTTCCGGTGTTTCCACATGTTTCCGAAACGTTTCCGAAACGTTTCCATTTCCGGGAACACCGAAACACTACACTGAAACGAAATTTTGATCCTTGCTGGTAACTATGTTTGACCACCAAGGAACATGCAGTATGTAAGGCCAGGTTTTTCTCATGCACCAAAGAAACATTATGTGGTGCAGAAAGAAAGACAAACTCAATTCATGTCATCAAAATTGGTACCAGCACATGTGGTACAAGCCGAGATGGACATGGGAACATTGAATAAATCACCAAAAGTTGGTGAGACATCACAATCAAGTGAACCTGCATTGGTGCCAGGGGTGCCAAATTGGTTTGTCTTGCAAGATGATAGAGTCAAATATATGATGGAACAACAAGGTTCTCAAAACAAGAATAGGATGATCAAACCTCCTCATGTTGAAAAAAATACATGGTATGTCCTTCAACATCCTAAGGAAAAAGACCAAAAGATGGTTCTTGTGATAAATAGGACTCAGCAAAGGCGACTTCGGAGAAAGTTTACTATGTGGAAGGAGTTTTCCAATATGCAGACTCGAAGTCAAGAATTAGAAAATAAAATCGAAAGAGATTTCGGTGACACTTCGAGGCCTCCTAGGTTCGATCGAAATATAGAAGTTGATAATGATACTATGTCTGAGGAAAGTATCATTAAAGCCAAAGTTTTGGAATTGGAGAAGGCTATGAGCATTGATGATGGGGATGAAGCAATGACAGTGGTAGAATCTCAAGTTTTGGGCTAAGAAGCTCCGACACGGACACGCGATACGGATACGACACGACTCAAATACGTCGATAGCTATTTCTCAAAAAACCATGATACGATACGTCGGGGACACGAATTTTTAAAATAGTTTTTTAAAATATATATTTTACCATGTTTAATCAAAACTGGCATAAACACACATAAATCTCAAGATTCACAACCGCATTATGACATTATCAATAACAACAAAGCCAACTAATATAATTCAAAAACATCTTCATTAATAGGCTAATAGCATTCATCAACAAAGTTTTGAAGCACATTTGCTAACTAGTAGTAACTACTAATAATATATGTACTTGGCCCTAACAATATGTCAATCTACATCAAACAAGTTCCAAAAGATATTTGTTAATCACTAGTATATGTCTATTATCTATGTGACCCAAAAAGTGTGTGATCATGAACCAAGTTCCAAAAGATATTTGTTAATTACTAAATACTAAATACTACATATGTCCCAAAAAAGATGTTCATCCACTCATTCTTCAATTGCCTCATCACCAAGTCCAACACCATCATCACCATCATCGGTAAATAGCATTGCCTCCAACTCCGGTTCATCAAGGGAGAGTTGTGCAATCTCAAGCTCTCCAACATCCTGAAATGAATCAAAGGAATCTCCGGCAATATCCCACAATTTGGTTTCTCCTTGCAAGTATTGTGGGGATCTTCTAGATAAAAGACGGAGATTACTATGAATGAAAACCAAGTCTTCCGCACGTTTTGGTGTCATCTTATTCCTTCTCATCAAGTGCACAAAGGAGTATGTACTCCAATTCCTCTCAGAACATGATGAAGAAGAAGGGTGCACAAGTAGCTTCAAAGCTAAGGTTTGAAGCAAAGGTGCACATGCACCATAAGTTACCCACCAACTTTTAGGATCCATTTCATAGCGATTATGAATGGAATCAACATCCGCAAACTCTCCCGACATACTTGAGAAGTCAACATACTCCGCAAACACCTTTCCTCGATCCTCCGAATTTGAAAAATATTTTTTCATGCACTTTAATCTTTCTCGAGCTACTTCCACGTCTTTGTGTGGAGGAGCTCGATGAGGACCCTCAGTAAGCCATTGCTCGCTATAGTACCTTAAATAGAAGGAAAAAAGAATTAAACGTAAGTCTACGACTAAGTCTTATGAATGATCTACTAACTCTTAGAATTTGTTAGAATTTGGAATTTATAAGTCACCTTGGATTTAGTGAATGAGCTAAGCAATGGAGAGGAGTGTTGTTCTTGTTCCAACGACTCACAAGAATTTGATGCACCACTTCAAAAAAGGTAGATGACTCCTCAAGCCGCTTTCCTTCATGCCTATGAATTGCAACCTTCACTTTTTCAATCATTGAGTCCCACATGTCGTAAACCAAGTGAAGACAAGGCTTGTCCGTATCACAAGCCCTAAGCATATCATATATAGGCGATGTGAAAGAAAGTATGTAATCAATTTTGTCCCACCAAACATCATCTAATACTTTCTCTTTCACCGTTCTAGCTTTTCCCATATCATCTTCTCTATAGGAACTCCACCTTTCACTAATTACCATGGTTTGGAGACTACCTTTTATGAGCTTAAATCTCCTAAGCATGACAATCACCGAAGCAAAACGAGTAGTTGCAACCGAAAGTAACTTCAAAGGAACAAACTCGTTAAATATAGCCAATCTCATAGAGTGGTTCATGATAAAATTCTTAATGAACATCACTTCATCCGATATGTCTATGATCCAACTACACAAATCATATGTTTCTCGATTATTTTCAAGATTCTTTGCCATACAAATATTTTGCAAGGCAAGATTGAGTGTGCGAACCACACATGGTGTCCAAACAATATTAGGATATAAACCTTCAATGAGAAGTCCCGCACCCGCACAATTCTTGGCATTATCGGTGATCACTTGAATAACATTATCAGGACCAACCTCCTCGATCACTTCTTTCATCAAACCAAAAATAAAATGTTTATCTTTGGTTTCACCCAAACAATCCACCGCTTTAAGAAACATCAGCCCACTTTCCGTTACCGCCATGAAGTTAATCAAGGGCCTCCTTTGTGAGTCACTCCAACCATCACTCACAATGCTTACACCTTTTTCTCTCCACGTGCTTTTGATAGGTTGTAACAATCTCTCAACATTTGCCTTTTCTTGTTGGAGTAAAGTTGTCCTCAACAAGTTATACCCCGGTGGCAAATATCTTTGTAAATGTGTGGAATCACAATATATTGAATGAATAAAAAGAAGATTACAAGAGCCTATATATAGGCTTCCAACACCTAGACTAAATCACTAACTAAGCGATGTGGGACAACACATATATACATATACACACTATTAACACTCCCCCTCAAGCTGGAGCATACATGTCATATGCACCAAGCTTGTTACAAATATATTTCACTCGAATCCCTCCTAATGCTTTAGTAAATAAATCGGCTAACTGATCGGCAGACTTCACATGCACTGTATGAATAACATTTTCCAAAAGCTTCTCTCGAACAAAGTGACAATCGACTTCAATGTGCTTTGTCCTTTCATGAAAAACGGGATTAGAAGCAATATGAACTGCAGCTTGATTATCACAAAATAAACTCATTGGGGTAGTTTGAGTAAACCCAAGTTCCTCTAATAAATGCTTCATCCATACTAGCTCACAAGTAGTGTGGGCCATTGCTCTGTACTTCGATTCTGCGCTAGACCGAGCTACCACGGTTTGTTTCTTGCTTTTCCATGAAACAAGGTTGCCCCCAACAATAACACAATAGCCAGTAGTGGATCTCCTATCACCAGGAGAACCTGCCCAATCTGCATCAGTGTAACCTTCAACTCGTATGTGACCATGGTCTTTGTATAACAAACCACGTCCTGGAGCACCTTTGAGATATCTCAAAATGTGCATCACTGCATCCCAATGGGTTGTTCGAGGACAATCCATAAACTGGCTAATCACACTCACAGCGAATGCAATATCAGGTCTAGTTACTGTTAGATAATTAAGCTTCCCTACTAGACGTCTGTACTGTCCTGGGTCATCAATGAGCTCTCCCTGATCTGGTAACAACTTAATATTAGGATCCATAGGAGAATCCAAGGGCTTGGATCCTAACATGCCTGTTTCAGAGAGGAGATCAAGAACATACTTTCTTTGAGAGAGACAAATCCCTTCACTAGATCTAGCCACTTCAATGCCCAGAAAGTATCTAAGTTGTCCCAAGTCTTTAGTTTGGAACTGCTTTTGCAAGAAGTGCTTCAACTCCTGAATTCCCTTGGAATCATCTCCAGTTATAACAATATCATCAACATAAACAACAAGTAGGATTTTACCTGCCGAAGAGTGCTTATAAAAGACAGAATGATCAACACCACACCGCTGGAGACCAAATTGTGCAACGACTTCACTAAATCTTCCAAACCAAGCACGAGGGGACTGTTTCAGACCATATAGGGACTTCTTCAACCGACAAACCATACTAGACTCCCCCTGAGCAACAAACCCAGGTGGTTGCTCCATATAAACCTCCTCCAAAAGAGTGCCATTGAGAAATGCATTTTTGACATCTAACTGATGTAACGGCCAGTGATAAGTAGCAGCAAGAGAGATAAAGAGACGAACGGAAGCAATCTTGGCAACCGGAGAGAACGTCTCGGAATAATCAAGACCATAAACCTGAGTATAGCCCTTGGCAACAAGACGTGCTTTCAATCGATCAAGGGTACCATCAGGATGCATTTTAACAGTAAAAATCCAACGACACCCAACCACAGATTTCCCAGAAGGAAGAGGTACCAATTCCTAAGTACCAGTTTCTGTCAAGGCAAGCATCTCATCCTCCATAGCTTGTTTCCATCCTGAATGGGAAAGTGCCTCTGCTGTAGACTTAGGAATAGAGAAAGTAGACAAAGACGCAACAAACGAAGAGAAAGTAGGAGACAAATGATCATAAGAGACAAAATTTGATATAGGATGAGAAGTACAAGTACGCTTACCCTTCCGGAGAGCAATCGGAAGGTCTGAGTCTGACGGAGGCGGATCTGAAGACACAGAGGCCACAGGCGCTGTAGCTGAATCCAAAATAGTCTCAACATGCTGATGACGGCGAGTGTATGTCTGGAGGTCAGGACGGTCCAGCCCAGCTTGGGGAGGTAGGGAGAGGGGAAGGGGAAGGGGAACAAAACTAACAAAACTAACAAAATACCGATATCCCTTAACAGAGGTAATACGGTGTGGACCCCAAACATCGGAATGCACTAATTGAAATGGACTAGTCACACGTTTATTAACTCGGGGAGCAAATTGGACACGGTGATGCTTCCCCAATTGACAGGACTCACACTCTAAAGTAGATAAATTACTTAAACTGAGTACTAAAAGCTTCAGATTGGCCAAGGAAGGATGACCAAGACGGCAGTGGATCTGGTGGGGAGACACAGTGGCAGGACACGCTGTTGGAGTAGAAGAAGTAGGCAATTCATCAAAGTAGTAAAGACCTTCGGATTCATGCCCGACGCCAATCGTCCTCCGAGTCGTCAAATCCTGAATAAGAACAGAATCAGGGAAAAAGGAAACACAAGCATTAAGATCTTTAGTCAACTTCGCAACAGATATCAAATTAAAGGGTGAACGAGAAATAAAAAGAACAGATGATAAGGATAAAGACGGGGATAATTGGACAGTCCCTATGCCTTCAACGGGCATAGAAGAACCATCTGCCAAAGTAACGGGAGGTAAAGATGAGGACGGTTCAAGAGATGAAAAAATGGTGGATATACCTGTGAGATGATCGGTGGCAGCAGAGTCAATTACCCAAGGACGAGTACGGGAAGTAAGACAAGCAGTAGAGGTACCTTTCTGAGCAAGCGAGGTACTAGGAGCAGAGGCATGCTGAGAGGCCTGGAACTGAAGGAATTGAGAGTACTCTTCACCAGAGATGGAAATCGGATCACCCGCAGTAGGAGCATGAGAAGATGGCGAAGTATCGCTAGAGACAACAGCATGTGCAAATCGAGCAGGGCGACCAACAAGATCCCAACATGTCTCCTTATAATGACCATCCTTATCGCAATTGGTGCAATGAGGACGACCACCACGACCACGGCCCCCATATCCACCACGATTACCACCACGGTAACCACCACGACCACGACGGGGATTACCATCACCCCGACCAGTAGTGGAGGGCGGAGCCTGAGTAACTAAGGCAGAATGATCAGTAACAGAGGAAGTAGAACCCTGATCACGAGACGTACTCCGGAGAACACGCTGGTAAGTCTCAGCAAGAGAAGGCAGAGAGGCACCCCCTAGAATCTGGGATCGAACAGGCTCAAAATCAGGTTTTAAACCAGCAAGAAACTTCATTACGGCCATTTGCTCCCGCTGTTCGTGCTGTTTTTTTGCATCAGTAGTAATGGGCATAACACCGTTCAATTCTTCAACTAACCGTTTGAAGGAGGCAAAATACTCAGTAACTGAGAGATCACTTTGCTGCAATTGAAAATACTGAGAGGAGAGATCATACATCCGAGTGAGATCGCTGGAGAATAAAAGATGTGCATAATCCCAAATATCCTTACAGGTGCCCAAGTGACCACACATATCCGCAATATATGGTTCCATACAGTTCCAAAGGAGGGCAACGATTTGGGCATCCATTTGTTTCCATGTCTTGATGGCCTTGTCATCGGTGGTGGGAGAAGACTCGGTAAGGTGATCATCAAACCCCAAGCCAGTGAGAGCAATATTGACAGCCCGGGACCATTGGAGAAAATTAGATCCATTCAACTTCCTAGTGGTGAGTTGAGGAAGAGCTTTGGACTCCATGGAGATTGAAAGAAACAAAATGGAAGCGCAAAGAAGCCAAAAAACGTAACACAGAAACAGATCGGAGCCCAAAAATCTTGAAAAAAGGAGCCAAAAGGTCGCCGGAGGCTCGCCGGAGGCTCGCCGGAGCTGCTGGAGGGTCGCCGGAGGGTCGCCGGAGATGCTGGAGGGTCGCCGGAGGCTCGCCGGAGATGCTGGAGGGTCGCCGGAGGGTCGCCGGAGCTGCCGGAGGGTCGCCGGAGGGTGGGCTGCTTGGGTGGGCTGCGGCTGCTTCCTTTGTGGCTGCGGCTGCTTCTTTGACTGTTAGGGTTAGGGTTTTGACTGTAGGGGCTGCGGTTGAGTGAGAAAGAAGCTCTCGAATTTCTTACGGAAATCCGGCAATGATAATGAACTCTCGAATCCTAACTAAAGATCGGCAAGATGAGCAAACCCAAGAACGATTGCTCTGATACCATGTAAATGTGTGGAATCACAATATATTGAATGAATAAAAAGAAGATTACAAGAGCCTATATATAGGCTTCCAACACCTAGACTAAATCACTAACTAAGCGATGTGGGACAACACATATATACATATACACACTATTAACAATCTTGAAAGAGGATTGTTTGCGGTAAATGAAATACAACTCACAAAGTACGGGCTCCTTGCTAGATGAAATGGTAAGCCCGAGGCATAGAACATCCTAGCAACCTCCGCGTGCATTTGGTCACGGGTCTTCAAGTTAAATGCCTTCCCAATAGCCGTATTACTTCCACTCTCACTACTAGTCTTTCTCTTTTTCAAATCATAACCTCCTTGCACAAAACTACTCAAACCACCCGATGCCACACTAGAAGTAGAAGTGGGCAACGGTACTTTCTTTGGTGCATTTCTTCGAGCTCTCTCATTGACTTGGTCCTCTAATCTTTGCATGTCTATCATGTCTTGCTTTTTCACACTTTTACAAGCGGCAATACCACACCCCGGCAATTTTAACAAATGAGCTCTAACCCTTGTGTATGAACTTATCTTATTCTCATGGCAAAAATTACATTGCCATGACATATTTCCCCCTCCGGTACTAGGCTTAGCATATCTTGTAACATATTTCCAAAGAGGTTTTTTGGTGTCTTCATCATTGCTTGGTGCCACATCATTACTAGAAGACATGTTCCCTAATCTAAGAAGGTAAAAATAAATGGACAAAAAAAATGATAATTAGAAATAGACAACTAATTCTATTTCTTGGTAAATGTTTAATAGTATGTTTGATTTTAGGAATTAGTTTTAAATCTTAAAAGCACATTACATTTGATGATTTTGCTTTTTCTAATTTTCCCCGAGTTTTGTGATTTTAGGACTGTTTAAAAAAAAATTTATTATGTGATTCATAATTAAACTAATTCTATAAATTTAAGTATTTAATGAGTGTTTAATTCCTACACATAAATGATGTGTAGGAAACATACCACTGTTAGTATCAAGTATCAAGTATCAACCTATCATACCACAGTTACCACTGTTAGTTTAAAAAAAACCCTAAATTGAAAAGCCCTAATTAACAAAACCCTAATGATTTATTTCAGGTACAAAAGGAAGAAGAAGAAGAAGAAGAAGAAGAAGAAGAAGAAGAGAAGGAAAAAAAAAAAAAGAAAATAAAGAAAATAAATACCTGGTAGACTGCTAGTCGCAGACTCGCAGTGTGTCGGTGAGAGTCGACCAACTTGGAGTCGCCGGAAGGGTCGCGACTGTCGGAGGTAGCCAAAGAGTCGCCGGAAAGTCACCGGTGGCTGGTGGCTGGAGAGTCGACTATCCCTCTCTCTCTCTCTCTCTCTCTCTCTCTCTCTCGATGAAACCGTGTAAAAATTTGATGTAGAGAGTGAGAGTCACTCGTTAGTTTTTATGTTTTTTTTTTTCATGCCCTCAAGTTTCTTTTATTATTGTTTACAACCCCCGAAATTTGAATTTTTTTAAAAAAAATACTGTTGTGTGTCCCGTGCGTATCTGCTACGTATCGGGGACGTATCGCATATAAAAATATCATTAAAATATACAGATTCGCAAAATAGAGTATCCGATACGTATCCCGAGCGTATCGGGTCATATCGGTGTCCGATACTCGAGTCGATACTGGTACGGACCTCAAATTAAGTGTCGGTGCTTCATAGGTTTTGGGAAACACTGAGATGAAATTTAATGATGAGATTGTCAAAAATGAAAATGTACACATCCAGTTTGGCACATTTCCATAGCAAATGGAAGTTAACACTGCCACATTCATACTACCAAAGATCTTCGAAGCAACAGAAGATCAACAAATAGATGAAGAAATGGAAATGGAAGCTTCTACTGAAGATGTCTCTAAGGTAAATCTTCCTGAGCTCATTTTTAGTGATTGTAATTTTGTTTATTCATTCGAAGAACCATCCACAGAAATGACTAAGCACCTTAAACCATTATATATAAAGGCTTGCTTAAATGGGGTTCTTTTAAACAAAGTATTGGTTGATAATGGTGCTGCTGTTAACATTATTCCTCAGAATACTTTGAAAAAGATTAATAAACAAAATTCAAAGTTGATACAAACCCACATTATGATATCAGGTTTTACTGGTGATAAGAAAAACACCAAAGGAGTAATACCTATTGAAACCATAGTAGGTTCGAACAAATCCAAAACTGCTTTCTTTGTGGTAGATGCTAGTCTTAGTTATCATGCCTTATTAGGAAGAGATTGGATTCATGCTAACCGATGTGTTCCTTCTTCAATGCATCAGAATTTGTTACTTGTGAAAGAAAACTATGAGATTGAAACAGTGAAGGCTGATACTCAGCCTTTTCATGCAAGTTCTAACTGTGTCGAAGCCCAATTATATCAGGAGAATGTTAAACCAATTGACATTAAAGAATCAGAAGATGAATCCCCAGAAGAAAATTGGGATATTTTGGCTGATATGCCATTTGGTTCTTTGGAACCAATAGATGATGACAGGGTGGTTTAACGGCTCACACACCCATAGAAATAGAAAATATAGAAGAGACCATTCGATTAGTCTTACAAAAGTTAATGATGGCAAATTTAGAATCAAGAATTGAGAAAGATTCAACCATAAATTGGTCAGATTATGTCTTTGAAGAAGATTCACAAGAATTAAAGGATGTTGGCAGGGAAGAGTTATATGTACTGCCAGAAAATTCAACACAAGAAGTAGCACAAGATCCTCTATTGGAAATCAATTTAGGATCACATCAACGAAAAAGAATTACGTATCTAAGTGCAAAACTTGAAAAATGTGATCAGTTTAAATTGGTCGAGTTGTTGAAAGAATTTCGAGATTGCTTTGCTTGGGATTATGATGAATTACCAAGACTCAAAAGAAGTTTGGTAGAATATAAATTGCCTATCAAAGCTGGTTATAAACCAGTAAAGCAGCAATCTCGAAGGATGACTTCAGAGGTCACTTTAAAGATTAAAGAAGAAATCGAAAGGTTGCTCAAGGCAGGATTCATTAGAACTGCCAGGTATGTTGAATGGCTTTCGAATGTTGTTCCAGTTATGAAGAAAAATGGTAAATTAAGAGTTTGTATTGATTATAGAAATCTTAATTTGGCCACACCTAAGGATGAGTATCCTATGCCAATAGTTGATTTATTAATTAATAGATCTGTTGGAAACACTATAATGTCTATGATGGATGGTCACTCAGGATATAATCAAATATGTATTGCTGAGGAAGACATTCATAAGACTGCATTTAGATGTCCAGGGAGTATAGGTACCTTCGAGTGGGTACAAATGCCTTTTGGTTTGAAAAATGCAGGAGCTACTTATCAGAGAGCTATGAATGCTATTTTTCATGATATAATTGGAACATTTTTAGAATGTTATATAGATGACATAATTGTTAAATCTAAAACATTCGATGATCACCTCATACATATGAAATTAGCATTTGAAAGAATGAGATTTTTCAAGCTCAAATTAAATCCATTAAAATGTGTCTTTGGGGTTAGCACTAGAAAGTTTTTAGGATACTTGGTGCATGAAAAGGGAATTCAAGTAGATAGGAATAAAGCTCAAGCAATTATTCAAAGTAAATCTCCTTCAACCAAAAAGTAATTGCAGAGATTCCTAGGACAGGTTAATTTCATTTGAAGGTTTATTTCCAATACTGCTGAAAAACTTTGATCTTTTCTCTTTTGTTGAAATTGAAGAATCATAAAGAGCTAAAATGGGAAGATAAACATCAGGCTGCCTTTCAAGCCTTGAAGGATTATTTGGTGAAGCCACCAGTGTTAATGCCTCCAAGAAAAGATAGGCCTATGAAGTTATATATCTCAGCAGCAGAAGCATCAATTGGGGTCTTATTAGCCCAGGATAATGATGATAAGAAAGAGCAAGCTATGTATTACCTTAGTAGGTTTTTAAATCCTGTTGAATGCAAATACTCCTTTATGGAAAAATTGTGTTTGTCTTTATATTTTGCAGTAATGAAATTAAGATATTATCTTCTTCCTACTGAAGTCTATGTGATTGCTAAGTTCGATTTGATCAAATACATGTTGACTCGACCTATTATGAGGAATCGAATTGGTAAATGGATTTTGGCCTTGTCAGAATTCTATTTATTTTATGTACCTCAAAAGGCAGTGAAAGGACAAGCCTTAGCAGATTTTTTGGTTGATCATCCAAACTGCCTCGAAACAGAGGGAAATTATGAAATTGGACATATAACCATTAGTCCATGGAAATTGTGGTTTGATGGTTCAAAAACTGAATTTGCTGTAGGTATTGGATTCATTATTGAATCACCTGAGAAGGTTAAAACTAAATATGATTATAAACTTGATTCGAATCAGTGTACCAATAATCAAGTTGACTATGCAGCTCTAGTAATGGGTCTCAAAACCCTGTTAAATCTTAAAGCTACATTTGTAGATGCATTTGGAGATTCTCAGTTGGTTATAAACCAAATGAATAGATATACAAATGTATGAGCAACACATTGAAAATATACTATGACACCACAATGGATTTATTATCCAAATTTGATAATGTGAATCTTTTGCATATTCCTAGAAGTTTTAATGAAGAAACCAATGAAGTGGCTCAGAAGGCATCTGGATTCAGAACAAATGTTGAAGATGTTGAGATGGAACAAGTTACTTATAGGAAATTATTTCCAATATTGGTAGATAGATTACTTTTCGTTAATACCTCAAATGTAGAAATTCATGATGATTGGAGGAAACCAATCATAGATTATCTCTCAGGATTGACTGAAAAACACAGTCGAGGCATAAGATTAAGACCTGTCAATTACATTATGTACAATGAAAAATTGTTCAAAAGGGGAAGTGATGGATTGTTGCTTGAATGCTTAAGTAATTTCGAAGGAATTGAGGCTATAGCTCAAATTCATGAAGGATTATGTGGGGCTCATCAATCTGGAATTAAAATGAGGTGATTAATTCGAAGGCATAGCATTTATTGGCCAACAATCTTGAAAGATTGTATCGAGTTTGCCAAAAGATGTCAAGAATGTCAGAAACATGGTCCTTTGAAGCATTTACTCAATATTGATCTTCAATATGTGGTAAAACATTGGCCTTTTAGAGGTTGGGTCGTGGATGTTATAGGAAAAATCAGTCCTCCTTCTTCGAAAGGTCATGGATTCATTATTGTAGCCATAGATTATTTCACTAAATGGGTAGAAGCAGAACCTATGCAGACTGTGACTCAGGCAACAGTCATCAAATATCTAGAGAATATAGTTTACAGATTTGGTATTCCTCAAACCATTGTATCTAACAATGCCTCTACATTTGAAGGGAATGTGATTGCTTTTGCAAATAAATTGGGGATCACAATGTCAAAATCAACCCCATACTATGCTCAATCAAATGGTCAGGCTGAAGCCACCAACAAGGCCATAAAGGAAAATATGGCTAAAGTCATAAAAAATAATCCAAGGATATGGCATGAGATTCTGCCAGAAGTTTTATGGGCATATAGAACTTCGAAGCGAACAAGTACAAGGGTGTCTCCTTATGCTTTAACTTTTGGTCATGAGGCAGTGCTGCCAATTGAGATAAAGGTTAATTCTTTTCGAATTATGAAGTAGAACCAATTATCTTTGGATGACTATCAAACATTAATGGCTATTGAATTGGAAGACATTGATGAAAAAAGAATCAAGGCTCTTAATAATATCCTGATACAGAAAAGAATAACAAAGGGGTATAATAAGAAAGTGCAACCAAGAACCTTTGATGAAGGAGATTTGGTTTGGAAAACAATATTGCCTATTGGATCTAAAGATCTAAAATATGGGAAATGGTCACCTAAGTGGGAAGGTCCATTCCAAATCCACAAAGTTTTTAAGGGTGGATTTTACCGTTTGAAAAACTTGAATGGATATGTCCACTTAAGAAAAATCAATGGTAGATTTCTTAAACAGTATTATCCCACTATTTGGGAAACAAGAGATTTAGAATAAAAGATATAACATTCAAAACAAGAACATGTAATTCACATTCAAAAGTTAAATACAAAACCAGATTTTGATAAATTACATGTTTATGTTGGTACAATCTTTCATAATAGTTTTGTTATGAATTGGGCTTTTAACCTAAAATTATCCCAAGACCTAGTGTACAGTTTTGACTGACTAAGAATGAATTTCTGCCTAGAGATTGATTCTTGATTCTTCAGAGGCTTCGATTCAAACTCCGTCTTCAAAACCAGTAGCTTTGCTTCAGCACCTCTTGCTTGATCTTCAGGTTGGCCAATTCAGTCTCTGCAAGCTCGAGCTCCTTTTATAATTTGTCTACTTAGCCAAATAGCTTTTCAATGGCAGTGCTGGTTTCATCAAATTCTGCCAGTGTTTGATCCATCTCGAGGTTCTTTTCTGTAGTATTTTCCATGTCAACCTCCAGTTTTTTCCTTCCTTCAATGACCTTCTCTAGCAGAAAGCAATCAAATCAAAAGATGACATGACTGCAGAAATGGTCTCCTTGTCTGGAACAGAGACGTCAGAGCTATCTAACATGAATTGACACAGAATCTTCATGGCCCTTTGTACTTCTTTGTCCTCGAAAATTTCAAATGAAACTTGACTGAAAAGGCTCAATGTAGCAAGAGCAGCTACTAGGTCTATCGAGGGTACTTTCGGTTCGCTTCGACCTGTCATCTGTTGGAAAAATTCTTGAACATTGATTGAAGCAGCATCTCCCATCTTTAAAACATATTTCAGACTTTCTTCAAAGTCTTTTGTTTCTTCAAGAGTCAGATTGGGAGGGAGAGGTATGTGAAATTCCTCAAAACTTGAGACACCTGGTACAGCCTGAGGTTCAAACGAGGCTGATGCTGGAGCAGCTTTACGATCAGAACTTGTGCTAGGCTGCAAAGGACCAGCTTCAGTCTCAAGAACAGATTCGACCTGGTTAACAAAAGATAAACGTTTATTTAGAATCTGTTTATGAAGAAAGATCAAATATCATAGAAGTTTAAATGACTTACCATTGGTCAATATTCAAGTAATGGGAGTTGGGTGCCCAGTCGAGGAGATTTCTGGACTTCTGAGATGTCAGGACTCTAAGATGATGGTTCTGGAATTGTTGGTGTCGCCTCAGGTTCGGGTTCCACCTTCGAAAGAGGGACTGCTGGAATAGGGACCTCTTTGATAATCTTTGAGCCAACAGGTGGTTCAACTGTTGTCTTGACCTTTTTCTTTCGAATCAAGGTTGAGATTGGACTGGTGTCTGCTTCTTCTTCAGATTCCACATTCTCAGATGCAAGAGGGGAACTTTCTGCTAGGAGGATTAATTTCCTTTTTGGCTTCGGTGGTGGTGGAGCAGGAGTTGAAACCTTTGAGGCCTTTGAGGAAATTGGAATGCTTGACTTAGCTTTCGAAGCTCTGGTTGTTGGTGAAGAACCTTCGCCAATGGATTTCCCTGTGTTGCAAAGTTCAAAACAACAATCATTCAGGATTCTTTTCATCACCTAAAAGGAAAAGGATGGAATTGGTAATTCGTTTACCTTTTTGCTTCGAATCAATATACTTCAGAAGTTGGCACTTATCCATATGCGCTGACATTAAGTTTTCCCACCAACTCGAGAAGGCAGATATGCAGTTTGTATAAACTGGCAGAGAGGTGAATTCTAAATTGCTAACTTTATTTTGATAAACTGCCAAAGCAGCAGTTATCACTGTTTCTGGAACCCTCGAGGTTGTCTTGTAGGCCATAAATATATTGGCATGGCTCCTAATAGGGTAAGGGATTGATTGGGTAAGTCCAAATTGTCTCGAAAACTGGTTAGGGAGATAGAGCTCACCATGGGGCTTGATACTGAGAGCATTCCCAAAGAATAGATCCCTACTGATTAAAAAACTCCCCCATACAGCTTTTAGTTCAACTGTACTTGCTGCTCTGTCCAATATTTGACACAGCCAGTTGGGGGAGAGAGGGGTTCTATCTTCAGAATTATAGAGGATAGAGAATGGCTGAAACAAATCATTTGACCTAATTGCTGGAATATTGAAAAAGAAGGCAAGAGACTCTTTGAAAGTTTTTTCAACATTTGGCAATAGGGCAAAGAAAACCCCATGGGAAACAGTGTTCTTTATAGGCCCTAAGTTGTGAATTTCTGGAAAATAAGCATATAGCCACAATTGCAAAATCCAGAAAGGACCACCTTGAGTAGGAAGAAAAGGGTCGAAACACAAATCAGAAAAGGATCTGTAGAGAGATCCTAGGACAAAGGGAGCTAAAGCTAGCCTTCGATCAGCAGTCAGAGCCTTGGCAATATTGGAAAATTCAAGGACAACCCTCAGAGAAGAAGTGCAGAACAGATGCCGAGAGCCAGTACAAAAGGAAGCAATGGTACTTCTTATCTGTTGCACCCCCTGATGACTTCCTGTGAGCAGTCAAGAAGTTGGTATATCCTAATGACTTGGAATCAGTGTTTATGGGAGGACTATCAGATTCGACCATATAAGGATGAGCGTCCTCTCCATGGAATAAAAACCATAATAAATGACAAATATCCAAGACGGTTGGACCTATTGGGCCAAATCGAAACTGAAAATGGTTGAAAATAGGAATCCAAAAACATAAGGCTCCAACCAACAGGTTAGGACTGGCTTCGATGGGGTATTTAGAAAGATCAACGGCGTGATAAATCCCAGTGGCAATCGGAGCCTCTCTCTTATTCTCCAAAATCTTATCTACCCACTCTGACCATTCTTTCGCAGGTTTAGGCCAATGTCTAAACCTCAATTCGGTTCTAGGGAGAGGAATTTCCCTCTGATAAGCCAAGTGTTGTTGTCCTAACCTAGGATAGTAGACATGGAGTTTGAGGTTACGAGTGCTCAGACAAGGACCTACGGCTATAGAAGATTCCTGGTTCGGGAAAGTAACAGGGACAAGAATCTCATTGATTAGCGAAGTTTCCTGCCCTTTCGAGTATTGTACTTGTTCATCTCGAATGACCTTTTCAAAGTCATCGCAAATCTTTTGAAGTTGAGTGTTATCACCAGACGTTGCCATTTTTTGGATACAAGGTAATCAGATTAGAATAAGAATGATTGTAAAGAGGATAAAGCGCAAAGGAGATAGATAGAGGAATTGGAGAGTTTGCACAAGTTAGAAGGATTTTTCTTCTTTTGTAATTAACTATTTATAGCCTTTGGTGACGTTTGGAAGGAAGCGCATTTATTTAAGAAAGTAGCCGTTACAGTTGGTTACTTATTTAGCCGTTATACAAAGTGAAAGGACATACTGGTTGGTAATGAACCATTTCAGTTTGGTTAAGACAAAGATGAATTTCTAATAATTCATTGAATTAAGAAAAGAGTACAAATACAAATTACAGACATAATTGATAAAAAGTGGGGAAAACCATAAGTCACAAGATTATGAAACATAGCCCAATGGGAAGCAAAATACTCGGCTTCTAGTTCTATCTCGAGGCATAGGTTCCTGGTTTGTAATGCCAATTTATCTTCACTTCGAAGGGTGAGATAAGCCTCCTTGAGTTGTTCTCCATACTTGGTTTAACCGAGAGTTGATCTTGGATAAGGCTTTGCGAAGGCCTCGAAGTTCCTTGGCTAATGGAGTCTTACCTCGAAGAGATATGCCAATAACTTTGGCTTCATCTTTGAGATATACAATTCGACCTTCGAGATCAGGCTTCGAGTAATGGGAAACATTGCTTTCTTCATCAGAACTTCCACAACCATAGATGTATTTCTCTTTGAATTCTGAAACTTCATCAAGGAGTGCATTGGGGACTTCCTCAAAACTTTCATAAAGATCCATTAGGTAGTTCAAATGATGAACACTTTCTTGGTGATGAGAATACCATCTGACATGAGAGGCTAAGGTTCCAAGAGTGAAATCCATTTGGGTTCGAACAAGTGTTGAAATACTCCATTCATGGTATAGGATGTGACAACTCCATTGAAAGTTAAGTCGAGCCCTTGAATCTTGCAAAATGGAGAATGGGAGATGTGAAAAGGCAACTAGAAGCCATTGAGCTTGGATGATCAAGCATAGAGAAGGTGACAGAATAGGAGGAGTATGTTCGAATATGGGACCATTCCTACACAATTGGTCTAATTTTAAGAAAGGATCACTAATATCCTCAGTAGGATCCACCACTTGAACTTTGGTATCCGGAAAACCTAGTACAGAATGATCAAAAAGAAGAACTCTTTCTTTATAAATCTTTCTCGAAAAGTTTGCATTTAGAGAGGAAAGCTCAGGAGTAGTGCTCATTGGAAAAATTTTCATGAGATGCACTTACAGATGCATGGATGGGAGGTTTGCTTGAGGAATTAAGATATTACCTCTTTGAAGCCTTTCCCCAGGAGGGCTGGTTGAAGAGATCAACCAGGCATTCAACAGGTTTTGTTCTCGAGAAAGACGGTTCAAAAACAGATAGTATGGTTTTATTATTTTGCTTCGAATGACCCCTTCAGCTTCAGGATATTCAAAGTTTGAGTGAATAACTGAAGGTGATGTAGTTGGTATTTCAAGCTTCATACCTTTGTTGTATCCCACCCCTTCACCATGGGAAATGGGTTGTTCCCAAGCAGGAGGAAAAGTTTGGTTATTATATATTGATTTCAAAAAGCTAGAAGATGAACTTTGTCCTGATGAAGAGGTACTTGGTCAGTTTAGTATATTGTACCACTTCCCCCACTTCGAATAGGTAAAGGGTTTAGGAGGAATCTCAGGGGGGTCCCAGTTAGTTCGATGAGGGATTTCAGGATGTTTGGTTGACAACATCACTTCTTCGAGAAGATCTAAAGGGAAGTAATCACTGGTATCGAATGAAGATTGAGAAAACGACATGATCAACAGAGTAGATTCGAAGTGACAAAGTAAAGTTGGGAATTCAAGGATTAAGTAAATACAGCGGCTTGTGTGAAGATAAAGGAAGGCATGGATTTTCAATTTAACCACAACGAGAGGGGTGCATGAAAGTTTCAACTACCTAGCATGATCTAACCACGATCACCATTAACTTTTTCAAATCAAAAGGAAAATGGCGCAGGGGGTAATGTTTATGATGAAAATATCCAGCCAATGTGAGGATAACACGTGGGATTCGATGTGGCAGGACAGTTGGTTGAATTGGATATAACGCAGGAGATGTTATGAACAGTTTTTTTGACTCATTTTGTTCAAAATAATTAATTGCCAAGGACACGTGTTGATCATTGTGGAGTAACTGAAAGAGCAGGTGTCCATTCAAGGATATGCCACGTGTAGGAGCAGTTACCAGTTTGAAAAGAAGAGAGGACATTCAAACAAGACTGCTGAGAGGTCTTAACGTTTATAAATAGAAGGATTTTGTGTTCGAGAAGGATACTTCGATCAACATCAACATATATCTTTCAATACATTTACTGTATTTTTATCAAGGCACTTAAATTTAGAAGTAAAATACCTTCGAAGTCATCTTCAAGGTTAGATTGTAGTTCGTTTTAATTTAATAAAGTAGTCTGTTACTTTATTGTTTCATAAACTGTTCTTATTTAGGAGTAGTTATCAATTAGTTAGTTCGAAGTGCTTCAATTAGATACATCTTTACACGTTTGAAGTCCTTTTAATTAAGGCATCGAACATCACCACAATCTCCCTGGTGAGGCACAGTTTGGATCACATACATTGTCAATTTACTTGCCTGGCACGCTCGCACACTTATAAATTTTCCAACCAAACGCCGTGTCACGTGTCAGTACCCGTGCTACATAGTTTGATGGTATTTTGTTAAGATTGCTGAGGGTGAGAGCTATTTACTTGTATTGCTTTTGTGGGAGGCACTACCTAGAATGGGATGAGGATCACCATATTCCCTTCGTTGGGCACTTGGCCGCAGCGCAATTGTTCGGGTTTCCCAGCAAATACTTGCCGATATGGTTAGCTAGTTTGATATAATTTGATTCAACAGAAGTTTTTTATCTCAATGTGTTTGTAAGTATATGTTGTTTATAATATCATACTTTCAAGGGGCATGTTTTTAGTGTGTGTTTTTTTTTTTTTTTTGGTACGTGCTTGGGGGTTGAAGGTTTGGTTAGAGATTTTATGTATTGATTTGCTTTCAAGGCAGTATTTTTCCATTTATGGGTATTTTAATAATATACTCTTCAATTACTGTTCAAAAGTTTTTTTTTCCAATTAATGTTGATTCTTTGTAGAGATTTACTTCTATTTTATTTCTACACAAATTCGAATGGCATTTCTTTATCTTTTACCTTTTTTTTTGGTTCATTTTCTATAGCACTTTGAACTCAATGGTTACATGATTCATTGGGCATACAGCCCGTGCTATATCAACTAGTTTTAAGAAATTTATGAGACTGGGCACGAACTCGATTCCTATGCAAGAAATATACCCACCAAACTAGGTTCTCACAAGAACACAAGAACCAGATAAAAATTTGGACCGAAGCTGATCCTATTTTAAATATTCCCACAGCCTCTAAGCCTTTCTAAAAGCACAAACTAGAAAAACCTAACAGTGGTATTAGCATTCAATCATACAGTAATCAAATGAACATATATATGTATATATATACATGAACTGAGATACATTACATGCATTATATTGGGATTTGCCAAATCTTTCTTGTTGAGAGCGATTACACGCTTTTTGCCAGATAGCAGAGGTTGGAGGTCTTGATTTGCAGATGACAGTGGTATCTGCAAAACCCCAAAAAAAAAAAAAAAAAAAAAAAAAAAAATCAAACTTATTATCAGATAGAGTTACTGTGCATAATGAGGGAGAGAGAGAGGGGGGGGCGGACCCGGGCGTCGCGGACTTCGATGACGAGGTCGGAGAGCTTGAGGCGGTCGCGAATGGCGCGAGTGGCGGCAGCCATGTGGCCAGGGAACCAATTGATGGTCCCACCACCCATGTTGAACCCCATCTCTCCTAAACCCTTCTTCACTGTCTTTCTCACTCCTCCCATCTCTCTCTTTGCAACTCTCTAAAACCCTCTTCTCTCTGTTCCGCGAAACAAAGAAAGAGAGCTTAGGTGCTGTTTGTATTGCACAATAGGGGGTCAAAGTTTGGCCCTTTTTTTTTTTTTTTTTTTTTGTTTGCAGATGATGATTGACCTACAACTACACTACTACAGGGCTTCTTTGGCAATTTTTAAAACAAGGGAGCTAGGGAGACTTCCAAGGTAGGTGCATAGGAAATTGCATTTTTTGTTATTTATGATAAATTTGGGGTAAGGGAGTCCTAAATAGTAGTCTTCTCAGTTTTTTTTCAAAATAAGATGAGGTTTAGATCGTGAAGTTATTCAGTGAGTCCGTCATGTCACGTCAGTATATGATGACCTGATGTGACTTTCCCAATAAGGAGTCATGTGTCAAATAACACTAGGAGGTCATGACATATGGTGGGTAGTTTATTTTTAAAATATTTGATAATCACATGGCTTGATTCCCTGGAAGGAAGGGGTATAAGTGTGATTGAGATTGAGAGGTCACACTACGTCATCATGCTGACATGGCGTGACGGGTTCACTGAATAATTTCTCGCTTAGATGGAACCTTCCTTCTCTAAATTTTGGCCTAATTACACATTACCCTCTTATACTATGCTCGTATTTTCAATTGGAGACATATTCTTTTTTTTTTTTTTTTGTTCAATCGATCTCTTAAACTTTAAAAATTCATTCAATCAGATCCAAAACCTTATGATGTTGACTTAATTTAACAGAAATTGTCACATGAGTCGCACGTAATGCTTACTTGTCACAAGTTAGGTTAAGACAAACCAAGGAGATTGTGAATGGCATGAAATTATGCGATTTTGGATAAGCTTGAATACAATTTTTTGCACCATTTACAATCTCCTTCATTTGTATTAACCTAGGCTGTGACAGGTAAGTATTGTACACAACTCACGTAATAATTTCAGCTAGTTTAAGCCAACAGCGTTAAACTTTGGGTCTGATTAACGATTTTTTGAAATTCAAGGGTTCAATTGAACAAAAAAATATGTATCCAATTAAAAACACGGGTATAGCATAAGAGTGTAAAGTGTACTTAGGCCTTAACTTTTAAATAAACAAAAATCAAATAGGGTAAATTACACTTACACTCTTGTAGTTTGGATGTGATAACATTTTGATCCATGCAGATCCAGTTTTGTCAATTTAGTCCTTACAGTTTCAGTTCGTAGTCCATTCATGAAAATTTTCTACAATCTTTGGTAGAAATAGGTCATGTGATGTGCACGTGAGGTATCATTAGGGGCATAATGGTAAATTTACTTAGAAAAATTATACTTTGCATGCCTATTGAACCTAAATCTGTCAAAAATTGTAAGAAAAATTGATGAATGAACAATATTGAACCTAAACGAAAGCTCTAAGGACAAAGTGACAAAATTTAAACTGCAGGGACCAAAATGAAATCACACCCAAACTATAAGGGTATGAAATATAATTTACCCAATCAATTATTATGTTGGTTTTATGAATTATCATGTAGCTATAAACCGAGTATACAAGGACATAGCTAGTTAAAACTGGTTTTTTGTTTGGAGAATTTTGTCATATAATAGTACAATCAAACCACCAAAGCCTTAGATGTGATACAAAATTAATCCTGGTCGTCCATCATCTTCAGCCTTATTCTGAACCAAAACCAATGGTATTTTCGGTCTAGGCAGTTGTTGGTTACCATAAAACCCTCATATCCCCCAAACTAAACTCTCAACCAAATTAGTCGCCCAACTCGTGCACCCTAATCTTCTCTCTCCCATCTTCTCCCGCAATACCTTCGGCGAGTTCATGGCTTCTGCCACGTCTTAGACCAGACCCTCTATCAAGAAAACCGAACAAGCAGCACTCTCTTTCCTTGAAAACCTTCATCTTCTCCTTTTCCTTCTCATTCTGGGACATCTCTATATTTTCCAGTGATTTCTAGCCTTTTCATCTTTTCCAAAACCTCTCTCACATTCGATACCCTCATTTATTCCAATGATATCGCAAGCAAACTCCACACTTTCGGCGATTTCAAAGTGTAACAACCTGCATTTTCATTTAATCTTAAATTGACATTTCCATAATTTATATGTATTTGCATTGTCATATTTAAAATCAAATTATATTGTCTGCTGTTATTAATTACGATTCTCATATTTGGAAACTTATTACTTGTCTAAATTCATATTTAAAATTCTTGTTGGGGTCAGACTGTAATTTTACAAATTTAGCAATACCTGTGTTGGATTTCAAAACTGTATTTTTAAAACGGTGGAAATGTTTGCTTTTGACTCAATCAGTATTTTATAAAACCAGAAAACCATTTCTTACGTTAAAATGAATTTTCTGTATTTTTGGGGTGACCACCGCGACGCGAAAATACCAGTTTATGTTCAAAATTGTCTGCGCTGCAATGATCTCCCATAATATGGGATACTCCACCAATCATGAAGTGACACATGCTTTATTTCCATTTATGGCAAATAATGATTTACTTATACCTTGTTTGGTTAATGTATTTTTGTGTGTGTTATGTTGTGCCATAAGTTTGAATTCCCAAACACACACAATTTTCCCCCTAGGAGTCTATATTTGGATCTTGGATTAACAGTTGAGTTAGTATCAATCTGTATTATATACCTATGTATATCTGTGTATATTAGTATTGAGTTAATTAGAAAATAAATCATTTTGTGGAGTATGAAAGGATGAACTTGGAGCCCAAGTTCCTCAAGTGATCATCTATGTATATGCTCTTATACACTTCTTCATTCACACAGCTCACAGTTTGCACACATTCTGCACAATACAAGCATAGAGAGAAGAGGGAGAATCTTGAGAGTTTGCTTACAGAATTTTTAGAGAGAAAAGCTTCAAAACTCCATAGCCAAAGCTTGGAGTGGAGTTCATAATTCTTGTATCTTTCTCAACAATTACTTCAATCACAACTCAGTGAGTATTTTAAACTCACTTTTAAATGTAATTCATGCTTAGTTACTACTTGGGTGTATGTAATTATTAATCACCATTGTTGATCTTAACCATGGAAGTTTGAACTTCAAAATCACCATTTTCAAAACTTAACCAAAATGAGTTTTTAGAGATGATTTAGGAAGATTATAGTCCCTAGAAGCTACTGTCAAATTATTAGAGCTTAATTCGTCCATATGAGAAAGTACATTAGGAAATTAAGTTTTGACAACTTTTAATTTTTCACTAAGTTTGAGAGCTATAGTTTGAATCATGTTAAATTGATTTCATATTCTTAATACTTACTGAAAAAAAAAAAAGAATTTCATATATTACATGCCCTATTTGCTTGAGGATTCGAAAATGGGTCAAAAGACCCCTTAAAACTGAAACAGGGGAATTTTGGGGAAGAAGACGAAGCTTTTGCATAAACTCGCGCGCGCGATCGTACGAGCGAGGGTCGCGCAAGTGACCCTCGCGCGAGAGAGGTCCGCGAGCGCGAGCCGTGATTTTCAGGCAGACAAAAAAGGTTTTAATAAGAAAAAAAATGAAAATTAGGCAGATTGCGCAAGCGACCTCCGCGCAAGCGGCCCGCGCGCACGACTTTTGACAGTTTCTAGTTTTTTCTTATTTCATGTTAAGGAACTGTTTGGTTGTTAACTTGTGGGTCTCTAAGGCTCTGTTTGCAAAAAATGTTTAAACAGATTATATTTTGGGTATGATCGGTCATTTAGGAACGATTAAGATTTCGTTTCTTTTCAAATATACGTGGTTATCAATCCTGGCATTTCATATGTTATGTTTATAGTTGGACAACATTCATATGGTGTCAGTTGTACATGCATGGTGAGTGTGAGTGTTGGTCAGTATGGAAAAGAGTAATAGTCAGTGTGGTAAAGAGAGTGTGGTTGAGATCGTGTTGTGGACACTCCCTAGTAAGTGAGTACCAAAGTGTGTTGTGGTTGAAATTGCGGCGAGAGTGTCTTTAAAATGCGACGGTGGCAAAACTGGACACTCCCTAACGCCCATGGAAGCGTTAAAGTCTGTGACGCCGAACTTGGACATTCCCTGGCGCCATGGTAGTGCTAATGTGTGGCCCACGGACACTCCCTGGTACCCGAGTCTGGATACTGCGTAAGGTTACCTCCGGTATTTACGAGGCGGATTAGGTACTAAAGTGTGAGGCATTGGACACTCCCTGGTACCCCGGACCAAAGTGTGAGGCAAACTGGACATTCCCTGGCACCCCTGTTCTAAAGTGTGGCTATCGGAGTATTTCAAAGATACTGGTGTGAGATAGTGGGTTGTTGTGTCTGTCGAGAGAAAAGAGTCGGTAAGATGAGATGGTGCATTGTTTTCATACACGGTCACATATATGAATTATATCTTTCATATGATATTGTGGTTGTTTTTCTAAAATGAACTCCTTGCTTTAATATAAACTTGTTGCATTAAATGGAAATTGGAAAATGGTAAATGAGTATGTGTTACATTTAAAGTTATGTTTTTAATACTCACCAGCTTCTTGAAGCTGACGGCGTTGATGCGCCCTGGACATTCGTGTTTAGGTTTTCAGGTTTTGATCAAGCGGAACATTATGATTATGTAAACTGAGAACGGCTGTTTTAGAAGATAGAACTGTTATCAATATCCTACGCTTTAATTTATGAACTGAATTCTGTAATAAGGATGACTGTAATAGGCGATAGATATGGTTTTATTTTAAGGCGGCTTGTGCCTTAGTTGACTCCGTATTGTAATATATAATGAGTTAGAAAATATTTGTAAGCTTTGATTGCTCTACTCTGATTATTATGTTTTTGTTGTTCGACGTATGGGACGGAATCGATCCTTCAAACTGTCACGACCTACGGGTCCATAAAGGAAATTAAATGCTTTCCATATTTATGCTACGTCGGGGCGTGATTAAACGCTTTCCATATTTTTGTTGTTCAACGTTTGGGACGGAATCGATCCTTCAAACTGTCGCGACCTACGGGTCCATAAAGGAAATTAAACACTTTACATATTTATGCTACGTCGGGGCGTGACAGGATTTAGTTGTATTGGAGCTAGGTTATTATTTATCTCAAGATGATTTAGCCAGGTTAGGATTTACCAGTTTAGACCCGATTCCACGATCTGTTAGCTTAAGCTTCACACACCCGATGATACGATAGGGAGGATAGACTCAGTTACCCAAATGCCTAAGATTTTCTCTTTCCTGATTTAAGTTAGTACCTTTTTATCAGGTATGGACCCAGCTCAGCTGCTCTATGTACCAGATGGGTTTGGAGGATACTTGGTGACTCCCGGGGCAGTAGTCCCAGCTTTTCTCGATTTATATCACACCACCATTGAGCAGCTGACCACGACGACTATAGTATCAGATCTGCGGCACCAGGTTCACGTGGTAGGGATAGTTGATTTGACGTGTATTTGCCTTGAGATATGCTATTTCGCGGAGGCTCAGCGTTTAGTGCTAGTTGAGATTCTGAGGCTAGTTGATAGCGATGCTTTCTATTTCCCTTTTGAGATCCAGGTTGTGCATGCCCATCTCGCACAGCTAGAGATGCCTCCGCCAATTGTTCCAATCGCCGAGGACGATGCTGAGGCTGTTCATTAGTTCCAGTAGGTGGAGAGGATGTAGAGGATGGCATAGGTCTAGATGACCTCGCCGCTGAGCTCGAGGAGGAGCTAGCACTTGAGCTAGTTCTGCCTAAGGAGGTGCCAGTTGAGGCAGATGCCCCAGCGCTTGCTTCCTCGTCAACCTCTCAGAGCTCTGATTTTGATTTGGTGGGCCCGTTCCTTGTTCAGCGATTTCACCCCGTCGACTCGCTAGATCTCCTGATAGTTGCTTATGGAGACGATTGACGTTCTAGATATGACTTTGTACATCTTAACTACTTTTGACTATTAGCTCTCCCTCTTTTTGTAAACTGTAATTACATGCATTAGATAGGGTAGGCATTAACTCTTGCATTAACTCTTGCATGGACAATATGTGTCCTAACCCGTATAGATAGGGTAGGCATTGACCTGATCATACACGCTTTTTGTATCAACTTGACAAGAAGTTACATATAAAATATACTCTTTTGAATGTTGTCATCATTTAAATTACTTCATAGTACTACTACATACATGTTTCTCATTCCCCCTATCATGTGATGCATAGAATGGCTAGGAGACCCAGGAGGGACAGGAATTTGATCGAGGAGCACCTGAGGCTGCCGATCCTACGGGGATGCTCGAAGCATTTATCAGACATTTGGAAAGAATCAGTAATACGAATGACAACCAACGAGGCCATTAGACTGGAGATAAGCTGCTGGAGAGATTCCGTGCGCTAAGGCCCGAGTAGTTTGTGGGTACCGCGGAACCATGGAAAACGGAACAGTGGTTAAGACAGATGGACCGCATGTTCGAGGCTGTCCAGTGCAATGAGATGGACAAGAGAAGGTTAGCTACTTTCCAATTGACTGATGTCGCCGCAAATTGGTGGGATTCAATCACAGCTACCATCGGGAATGAAGCTGCGACGGGAATGACATGGACTGCATTTAAGGGAAGGTTTTTGGAGAAGTATTTCTCGACTACAGAAAGGCACAGAAGGGAGAAAGAATTCATGGAGTTGACTCAGGGACTAAGTCGGTACAAGAGTACACTACTCAATTCGAGAGGTTGTCTCGGTTTGCCCCTCACATGGTTGATACCGAAGAAAAGAGGATCCATAAGTATAACCAAGGGCTGACACCGCAGATTCGTCGTCTGACTCTCGGCCACCTAGATAAGTCTTTCGAAGGACTAGTCGGCCTGGCCATTGATTTGGAAGAAGATGCTCGAGTGAATCAGAAGCAATTCGAATTCCGGCCGCCTCAGAGGGGTAATTTTGGGAATAAACCACCAATGAATCGTATCCAAGGGCAGAAGAGGAATTTTGACGAAAGTAAAAAGACCCAAGCTATTACCTATCCGACTCAACCACGAGTTGGTGAAGGAAGTAGCGTTGGGAAATGTTTCAACTGTGGCAACTCCGGTCATCTGGCTCGAGATTGCAAGGCACCAAGGCGTGCTGCTCAACAAGGCATAGTCTGCTACAACTGTGGCGAACCAGGCCACATCAGTAAGTTTTGTACTGCCCCTAAGCAAGTGACTTATGGTCAACAGAATTAGACTCGCTTGAATGTTATCATCCCAGATGCTGATCGATATGACGGAACTATTTATGAAGAAGGAGATTATGGAGAAGCTCAACCTGATCAGCAAGCAATGGAAGGTACTTTGACTCTGTTTAACTCCCATGTTAAAGTGTTATTTGATATGGGTGCTGCTCTTTCATTCATATCTGTTAATACAATTTGGAGATTGGGTATCTTACCTCATCGTTTAGAGAAAGCTTTGAGGGCTACTTCACCATTAGGAGCCGCAGTCAGATTAGGACACGTGTGCAAGGATTGTCCTCTACGGCTAGGAGACCGTGAAATCCCTATAAGGCTAATTGTCCTATCAATGAAGGAGTTCGACATAATCCTAGGAATGGATTGGCTCTCTCAAAATCAAGCGAAGCTGGATTGTGCGAGGAAGAGAATTACATTCCCTGACAAGGAGAATCAACCCTTTGATTTTCAATGTAACCCTTTGTGAGATATGTTCCTTACAAGATGCTTAGCAAACATCGAAGTTGTCAGTACAGAAGCGACAGTGTTGTCTATACCTGTAGTCAAGGACTTCGAAGAAGTATTTCAAGACATTTCTGGTCTACCACCCGAGAGAAGTATAGAGTTCTGTATTGAGCTTATACCGGGTGTTGTACCGATCACCAAGGTTCCCTACAGAATGGCCCCCACCGAACTGTTGGAATTAAAGGAACAAGTTCAAGAGCTCGAGAACCTAGGTTTTGTACGTCCAAGTACATCACCTTGGGGAGCACCAGTTTATATGTGAAGAAGAAGGACGGGACGCTTCGTTTGTGTATCGACTACCGAGAACTGAACCGCGTGACTATTAAGAACAAGTATCCCTTACCTCGGATTGATGATTTGTTTGATCAACTACAAGGAGCTACGACATTTTCCAAAATAGACCTAAGGTCGGGATATCATCAGTTGAGGGTACGGAAGGAAGATATACTTAAGACTACATTCAGAATCCGATATGGTCACTATGAATTTTTGGTAATGCCGTTTGGAATGACGAACGCCCCAGTAGTGTTTGTGGATCTGATGAACAGAGTGTTCAAGCCTTATTTGGATCAATTTGTCATCGTCTTCATGGATGATATTTTGATCTATTCTAAGTCAGAGGAAGAACACGAGCAACATCTACGGATTGCGATGCAGACACTCAAGGACCAACACTTGGATGCCAAGTTCAGTAAGTGTGAGTTCTAGTTACAAGAAGTGAAATTTTTGGGACACAAGGTGTCATCTCAAGGAATTTCAGTGGATTCATCCAAGACAGTTGCTGTGTCAAACTGGGTTAGGCCGAGCAACTCTATAGAGGTTAGGAGTTTTCTTGGAATCGCAGGCTATTACAGAAGATTTGTTGAGGGATTCTCCAAAATAGCTACACCATTAACTGGGTTAACGAAGAAGAATTTGAAATTCGAGTGGATAGAGAAGCATGAGCGCGCCTTTTTAGAGTTAAAAGATAGACTCACTACCGCACCGGTACTAGCTATACCCAAGCCTGATGAGAAGTTCACTATCTTTAGTGACGCGTCATATCAAGGACTAGGGTGTGTACTTATGCAAGATGGTAGAGTTATCGCTTATGGATCCAGACAATTGAAGCCGAATGAGTTAAACTACCCCATTCATGATTTGGATTTGGCGGTAGTGGTATTCGCACTCAAGATTTGGAGACATTATCTCTACGGTGAGAAGTTTGACTTATTATCCGATCACAAGAGTCTGAAATACTTGTTCACACAGAAAGAGTTGAACATGAGGCAACGCAGATGGATGGAGCTAATCAAAGATTACGACTTCACATTAGAGTACCACCCCGGTAAAGCTAATGTGGTCGCCGATGCTTTGAGTCGGCAGATTCGTGAGACGATCACCTCCTTTTTGGTTAGAGAATGGCGAGCATTAGAGACGTTGGCGGAATTCGATGTACAGAGTGCTGAAAAAGGAGAAGGACAACATTTCGGATGTCTTATCCTACAGCATGTTCTTATCGACCGTATTATTGGAACTCAGAAAGGAGATGAGAAGTTTCAAGCGTGGTTTGTGAAGATGTCAGAGAAAGATCCAACAGAATAGAAGGTGGGAATCGATGGAGGATATCGATGCAGAGACAAATTATGTGTACCAGGCTGTGGGGTTTGAGAAAGGATATCCTAGAAGAAGCACATAAGTCAAAATATACAGTTCACCCGGGAGGAACGAAAATGTACAAGGATTTGAAGAGAAATTTCTGGTGGGAAGGTATGAAGAAGGATGTGGCCGAATTTGTATCCAGGTGTTTGACGTGTCAACAAGTCAAAGCCGAACATCAGAGACCGTTAGGATTATTGCAACCGCTACCTGTTCCTGGTTGGAAGTGGGAGAATATAACCATGGATTTTGTAGTGGGATTACCTCGATAGTAGCAGAATCATGACGCCATTTGGGTAATCGTGGATCGATTGATGAAGTCTACTCATTTCATTGCTTATAGTATGGCATACCCAGTAGAGAAGATGAGTCGTATGTATATACAACAAGTTGTGCCACTTCACGGTGCACTTGTGTCGATTGTGTCAGACCGTGACGCACGTTTTACTTCTGGATTTTAGGAAAGTTTGCAAGAAGCTATGGGAACCTCGCTCAAGATGAGTACTGCTTTTCACCCTCTGACAGATGGGCAAATTGAACGTGTTAATCAGATCATGGAGGATATGCTTAGGGCTTGTGTTATTGATTTTGAAGAATCTTGGGAAACACACTTGTCGTTGGTTGAGTTTGCTTATAATAACAGTTATCACACGAGTATCGGGATGGCTCCGTTCAAAGCATTGTACGGACGACTATGTCGTTCTCCATTGTGTTGGGCAGAGGTAGGAGACACAAAATTGTTGGGACCAGATTTGGTTAGAGAAACCAACGAAAAGATTTCTTTGGTCAAGGAAAGGATGAGAACCGCTCAAAGCAGGTATAAGAGTTATGCCGATCGACACTGAAAAGATTTGGAATTTAGTGTTGGAGATCACGTACTCCTTTAGGTTTCACCGACCCGAGGAGTAGTACGCTTCGGTCTCAAGAGAGGGAAATTGGCTCCGCGTTTCATTGGACCGTTCGAGATTTTGGAACGTGTTGAGAAAGTGGCATATCGACTGGCGCTACCACCGAAGATGTCTGGGGTTCACAATATATTTTATGTGAGTATGCTGAGAAAGTACATACGAGACCCCTCGCACGTGGTTAGTTATGACGATATTGAGATGAGTCATAACATTTCTTACAAGGAGAGACCTGTGAAGATTCTGGATCAGAGTATCAAGAAATTGACGAACAAGGACATTCCGTTGGTGAAGGTTCAATGGAATCACCATGCCAAGAATGAAGCCTCGTGGGAAGTTGAAGCTGAGATGAGAACCCGGAGTTGTTTCAGGACTAGCTAGTCTTGATTTCGGGGGCGAAATCATGTTTATGGGAGGAAGGGTGTAACAACCTGCATTGTCATTTAATCTTAAATTGACATTTCCATAATTAATCTGTATTTGCATTGTCATATTTAAAATCAAATTATATTGTCTACTGTTATTAATTACGATTCTCATATTTGGAAACTTATAACTTGTCTTAATTCATATTTAAAATTCTTGTTGGGGTCAGACTGTAATTTTATAAATTTAGCAATACCTGTGTTGGATTTCAAACTGTATTTCAAAACGGTGGAAATGTTTGCTTTTGACTCAATCAGTATTTTTATAAAACCAGAAAACCATTTCTTACGTTAAAATGAATTTTCTGTATTTTTGGGGTGACCACCGCGACGCAAAAATACCAGTTTATGTTCAAAATTGTCCACGCTGCAATGATCTCCCACAACATGGGATACTCCACCAATCATGAAGTGACACATGCTTTATTTCCATTTATGGCAAGTAATGATTTACTTATACCTTGTTTGGTTAATGTATTTTTGTGTGTGTTATGTTGTGCCATAAGTTTGAATTCCCAAACACACACAATTTGCCCCCTAGGAGTCTATATTTAGCTCTTGGATTAACAGTTGAGTTAGTATCAATCTGTATTATATACGTATGTATATCTGTGTATATTAGTGTTGAGTTAATTAGAAAATAAATCATTTTTGTGGAGTATGAAAGGTTGAACTTGGAGCCCAAGTTCCTCAAGTGATCCTCTATATATATGCTCTTATACACTTCTTCATTTACACAGCTCACAGTTTGCACACATTCTGCACAATACAAACACAGAGAGAAGAGGGAGAGTCTTGAGAGTTTGCTTACAGAATTTTTAGAGAGAGAAGCTTCAAAACTCCATAGCCAAAGCTTGGAGTGGAGTTCATAATTCTTGTATCTTTCTCAACAATTACTTCAATCACAATCTCAGTGAGTATTTTAAACTCACTTTTAAATATAATTCATGCTTTGTTACTACTTGGGTGTATGTAATTGTTAATCACCATTGTTGATCTTAACCATGGAAGTTTGAACTTCAAAATCACCATTTTCAAAACTTAACCAAAATGAGTTTTTAGAGATGATTTAGGAAGATTACAGTCCCTAGAAACTACTGTCAAATTATTAGAGCCTAATTTGTCCATATGAGAAAGTATATTAGGAAATTAAGTTTTGACAACATTTAATTTTTCACTAAGTTTGAGAGCTATGGTTTAAATCATGTTAAATTGATTTCATATTCTTAATCCTTGCTGAAAAACAAAGAATTTCATATATTACATGCCCTATTTGCTTGAGGATTCGAAAATGGGTCAAAAGACCCCTTAAAACTGAAACAGGGGAATTCTGGGGAAGAAGACGAAGCTTCTGCATAAACTCGCGCGGGCGAGCGAATCGCGCGAGCGGCCCGCGCGGGCGAGCCTTGTATTTTCAAGCAGACATTAAAGGTTTTAATAAGAAGAAAATATGAAAATTAGGCAGATAGCGCGAGCGGACCGCACGAGCAACCTCCGCGTGAGCGGCTCGCGCGCACGACTTCTGACAGTTTCTAGTTTTTGCTTATTTCATGTTAAGGAACTGTTTGGTTGTTAACTTGTGGGTCTCTAAGACTCTGTTTGCGAAAAATGTTAAAACATATTATGTTTTGGGTATGATTGGTCATTTAGGAACGATTATGATTTCGTTTCTTTTCAAATATATGTGGTTATCAATCCCGGCATTTCATATGTTCTGTTTATAGTTGCACAACATTCATATGGTGTCAGTTATACATGCATGGTGAGTGTGGGTGTTGATCAGTATGGAAAAAAGTAATGGTCAGTATGGTAAAGAGAGTGTGGTTGAGATCATGTTGTGGACACTCCCTGGTAAGTGAGTACCAAAGTGTGTTGTGTTTGAGATTGCGGCGAGAGTGTCTTTGAAATGCGACGGTGGAAAAATTGGACACTCCCTGACGCTCATGGAAGCATTAAAGTGTGTGACGCCGAACTTGGACATTCCCTACTACCCATGGTAGTGCTAAAGTGTGGCCTACAGACACTCCCTGGTACCGAGTCTGGATACTGCGTGAGGTTACCTCCGGTATTTGCGAGGCGGATTAGGTACTAAAGTGTGAGGCATTGGACACTCCCTGGTACCCCGGACCAAAGTGTGAGGCAAACTGGACATTCCCTGGCACCCCTGTGCTAAAGTGTGGCTATCGGAGTATTTCAAAGATACTGGTGTGAGATAGTGGGTTGTTGTGTTTGTCGAGAGAAAAGAGTCGGTAAGATGAGATGGTGCATTGTTTTCATACACAGTCACATATATGAATTATATCTTTCATATGATATTGTGGTTGTTTTTCTAAAATGAACTCCTTGCTTTAATATAAACTTGTTGTATTAAATGGAAATTGGAAAATGGTAAATGAGTATGTGTTACATTTAAAGTTATGTTTTTAATACTCACCAGCTTCTTGAAGCTGACGGCGTTGATGCGCTCTGGACATTCGTGTTCAGGCTTTTCAGGTTTTGATCAAGCGGAACATTATGATTATGCAAACTGAGAACGGCTGTTTTGGAAGATAGAACTGTTATCAATATCCTACGCTTTAATTTATGAACTGAATTCTGTAATAAGGATGACTGTGATAGGTGATAGATATGGTTTTATTTTAAGGCGGCTTGTGCCTTAGTTGACTCCGTATTGTAATATGTAATGAGTTAGAAAAATAATTGTAAGCTTTGATTGCTCTGCTCTGATTATTATGTTTTTGTTGTTCGACGTGTGGGACGGAATCGATCCTTCAAACTGTAGCGACCTACGCGTCCATAAAGGAAATTAAACGCTTTCATATTTATGCTATGTCGGGGCGTGATTAAACGCTTTCCATATTTTTGTTGTTCGACATTTGGGGCGGAATCGATCCTTCAAACTGTCGCGACCTACGGGTCCATAAAGGAAATTAAACGCTATCCATATTTATGCTACGTCGGGGTGTGACACAAAGTGATGCGTAGGTAATACTCAAACATTTTTTTTAACACAGTGATGATACCATCAATACCCGCACATCTTTGCCGGTAATTGTGGACACCATGAATTATTAGCCAATTCGGCATAGTTCTACACCATGAGTTCACCAATTACGCTAAAACATGTGATAGTTAAGTTAAATAGACAAGCTAATTCATCACAAATGAACTCAAACAAGAATTCATCCAAAATCCATAATTAATGTCACTCGCCTCTTATAAATCGCTCCTACTTAGATATTAATGCTCATCTATACTCCGGATACAATTCCTATACAAAAACTTCGAATTATTCAGGTAGTAGAAAAACTATCACCAAATACTACAAAATTGGTACCAACACATTGGACTCACCTCCACGAGTCCGAATATGTGTTCGTTCTGAAATTGAATAACAAATAGCGAGTCATTCAGTGTCGAAAAGTTCAGTAAACTCTCAAGATTTCTCTCTCTTCTATTCGGTTGGTTACGTTAGGAAGAAGAAGAAAAAGATGACTCTTCTTGTACGTGTCCTCTATATATGTTTTGATCATATCTATTATCAACGCCCTACAAGTTTTGGTTATTCACAATTATACCCCCACCAATTATGAAACATATTAAAACTATCTCAAACTTAAGCGGATCTTTGTCTATATCATGTATGGGTCCCATAAGTGGTCTCATATAATATTATGAAGTTGTTAATTAACTTACAAATTATGCAACGTGCCTAATTAGCTCTCACAAAGTTATCTCAAATTGACTACGGAAGTGGTCCCTACTAACTCACATGATTTAAAACAATATTAAAATATTACACATATGCCCTTAATAACCATTTAAGCACATGAGATGGTTCCACATCATTGTCACATCACACATGGACCTCTCAACACATGTCCCAGTCTGGAGCCACATTGGCTACAATTGGGTTCCTAACTGGACACCCAAAATCGGCTGAGTGGGTGTAACCCATCTCACACATATATTCACAACATCATTAATTATGATTAATAATGCATGCTAAATATGATTAAATTTAATTCGCGGGAGCAAGTGTCACAAAAACTCTAAAAAAAATGTGCAAATTGGGCCTCGACCATGGGTCAGTCTGGTCAAGGTGAAGGCAATTTTGTGATCTTGGGCTTTCGGTCTAGCCTGCCCAATAGGCTATGGATTTGGGTCGGCCTAGCACGAGTATAGTCTGGACCGAACCTAGCTCGGGCTCTTTTTTCGATCGAGCTATGCAAGCCACTCGCGACTCTGGGTCATTTTTTTTTTCATGTCTACTTCTTAATATTAGTTCTAACTTTTTTAAGGAAGGATATTTGCCAATTCAAATAGTTAGAGGCTCTAACCCTAATTTCTCTTTCTTACCTTACCTGTTTATTCTCCTCTCTTTGTTTTTCCATATTCTTATTCAAAACAAACAAGGCCATTATGTAGTGCTAAGGGCCTACATGGAAATTTTCAAAAGAGGAGTATAAGTTAGTTTGCAAAGAACTTATATTTTGTATATTTTTATGTCCAACAAGACTTTTACATAGTTAAAAAGCAACTACAAAATTACCAAACTACTTAAAATCAGTTCTTTTTTAAAACCACATAATTGGTTCTCCTGCAATCAAAACAACCTACAAGTCTAGTTTTTGTGAACTATAGAAAAGATAGTTTGACCTATTTCTTACTCGGCTTGAATCTTATGTCATAATGTGTTCAAAATTGTTATAGTGAGTCTTTTAAATCCGCTTACCTTCACAAGTGAACAATTCGAGATGTCCTAACCTATATGTTGGGTATGTGCCCTCAAACCATTACTTTATGTATGGGACATTGACATTTTAATATATGGATATCGGCTTTACATTTCATTATGTATGATCATTTCATGAGATGATTGTTAATCCTTAAGTATCATAGTAAGTAATTCGTGTGTGTATGAGATGCATACAAGTGAGATACGATTTACTATTCTTTTATACTTAGAATATGTCACAGTGGATAATGAGATTGGATACCTCATCAGGTCTACACTGTAGCATAATTCACTACCATTGGATGGAGTGATTAATCTCAATCACTAGAGTGTAGCTCTTAGTTGATATGCTAATGCTTATAGTGTATTGACGGACCTGAGTTTCCTATTGACGCTTAAGGCTATCAACAGTCAATAGGAACTCATAACTTGTATAAGGTACGTGTTCTCAATCTTGAGACAATTATGAACACAGACTGTGGATATGTCTGCTTTGACTTACCAATCAGTGAGGTCTACAAAAGATCAACACCTGGGTATCTTGGGTATGTCATATTCATAGGGTTGTGAACATATATTGTCAAGATAGAATCTACCCTCTGATGTAGAGTAAGCATTCCCTTGAGAATGTCACCAAGTCGATTACTGAGTACTGTAGTCTTGTTGATAAGAGTTATCAACATGTTTGGTAATCATGAGAGGTGAATGGGACTCAAGGAATACAAGAAGTAATCATGATTCAGGTTGACAGTAACAGTTATCCGACTACCTGAATATGATTACGAATGCTGAAGGTAGAGGGACATTAGTACAACATACAAGTCTAGTTATCGCTTCGAATATGTTCTTTTGCGTTGGAGTTTAGTTATCGTTTTATAGTGGAGTAAACGTTAACTGATTAGTCGATCAATTTGCTGATCAAAGAGTTTGGTCATGGGAAATTAATCGACTGATCTGAGCCAACAATAAAGAACCTAGGAGGTCCCACTCTTAGCTCCGTCAGGATACTTGGAGAAACACTTGAGGAAGCTGTCAAGGCAGGTTCGATCGATTGAAGCTAGTTCGATCGATCGAAGTCATGGCAGGTTTGATCGATCGAGAATGGTTCGATCGATCGAATGTTCGATCGATCGAAGTCCTTCGATCGATTGAAGGTTAGGTCGGTTCTGGGAATCTATAAATAGGGCAGCTGCGTTCTGGAAAAGTAGTTCGTCGTCTTTGAACATCTAAAACTGCAGAAACTATTTTAGAGCCCCAAAAACCTTCTCCTTCCTCTCTATTAGAGATCCCACCATCTCTAGTCTCTCCGGGAAGCATCCGTAGGAGACATAAGGGTGAAGACAACGTAGTAGAGGCTGCTGCATCACCAAGGAGGAAGAAAATCAGAATTGGTTCAAGACACTAAGATATAACTCTTGTCCCCTCTGTTAGTACGCATCTATGGAATTGACGAGTAGTAGATCCTGGGTTACCATTAAGTTTTATAACTTGATTATTTCCGCTGCGCGTTTAAAAATTAATTTAAACCTATTTTTCCATCAATTGGTATCAGAGCCACGCTCGTTTGGATCTATGGATGCGTTTTGGAACACTAGTTTTGATTTGCATGTTAATTTTAGAACTGTTTTCGAAACTGCATCGTCACAGATCTGTTTCTGCAGTGTTATCGCAGCAGTATACAAATCTGTGATCGCATTGGATACAAGATGGATTCGATCGATCGAAGTAGTCTCGATCGATCGAACATCTTCTGTTCTCAAGCGATCGAACAAGGTTCGATCGATCGAACTGTGGTTTGTTCGATCGATTGAATAGGGTTCGATCGATCGAGATTGATTCTCTGTCCAGTTGTTCTTTTCACAGTTTTGAATGTTTTAAAAATTATTTACTTTTGTTTCAAAGTATTCTGTGAAATTTTTTCAAACTTTTCTGTGAAATTGAAAGTTCAATCGATTGAACATTGTTCAAGCGATCGAAGGTTCAATCGATCGAACCTTGTTTCGATCGATCGAAGTGTGACAGAGAGATAAGGTGCTGTTTTGAGTTCTAAAACAGTGCGTAAAGAGTTTACACACTATGTGAATCAATTAGGGGTTCCAATAGATATATATGCATGGATATGCGTTTGACTAACCCATTTTTGTAGGTAGTTTAGTCACTATCTCCCATGGCACCAAGACTTTTAAATTTTGTATTTAATTGTTTGAGTTTGGTGCATGTTGTAATTTTAGTTTGGTTTGGTTTTAAGGCATATATAAAGGGCGCTGCGACTTCAATCCTACGAAAAGGAAAGTCGCACCGGTTTCCCTAGCCTTTTATTTTGTTGCTGTTTCTATTTCTAGATAAATTGTAAGCTTCGAAAGAAGCATAGGACAAATGTAATAGAATCAAAAACCATGAAGATGGAGCAATGAGCCGTTGTCCATGAAGATGGAGCTGGAGGTGATCAAACCAAAAGTAGGTTCTATAGAGATAGAGCCATGGGAGATAGAGGAATCGATATGGATGCCTTTATTTTCAATTTTAGTTTTTTGTTTTATGTGCTTGGTTTGTGATTGGCGTTTTACATTGTTACTGCTTGCATGCACGTAAAACATATTTTCTAAAATAAAATTCAAAAACCGTTTTAACGCATTAGTAAACATTGGATGTTTATGGGTAATGTGTAAAAACATTTTCTAAAAAACAAAATCCTTAATTTCTAAATCTAGTGGGAAAGGGTCTTATTAATAAACACCCACAATCTTCCATTAATGGTTCATTGTAAGATGAGTGGTGCATTCTGTGTCACCTCGCCAGGGGTGATCATTCCATACGGAGGGTGCATTACTCATTGGTTACTAGATGTGAACTTCTTTTGATAGGATCAATCAGACGTGTTAGAGGGTGACCACCATACGGAGGCGCTACTTGAGACGGTTGTGATTTAATCTTAGTTAATGGTACACACTAGCTAAGCTATGGATAAGGGATCCTACACGGGGCATTATTCAGAAACTTAGAGATCGAAAAGGTTCGGGAGTCATAACTTGTTTTGCAAGAGTTGCATAGCGGACAAGTCATGATTAATCGAAAGATCGAACATTGACCATCACACGAAGGCTTTAATCTTTTGTTTCGATATTCCGGCAACTTTGTTTTAAAATAAGAGTTTTAAGGATTCTTTTATTTCAAACTGTCAAATTCTGATATCCATATTTATTTTGTTTGTTTGATTTTCAATAATCATAATGTCTGGATCTGCATTTAGTCCACTTGCCACAATACTCACTCAGAACAAGTTAACTGGAAACAACTACACTGAATGGAAACATAACCTTGACATCGTATTAACTGCGGAGGATCACATATATGTCCTCACCACCCCAAGCCCTGAAGAACCCGCGTCAAATGCTTCGGCAGCTGCCAGACGCGAGTTCGACAAATGGAAGAAGTCGAATGGTATGGCTCGTAGCTATATTCTGGCCTCAATGGCTGGTGTGTTGCAACACTAATTCCAATCGAATGATTCTGCCAGTGACATTATCATATCCCTGAAAAAGATGTTTGGGGAGCATGGCAGGCCTGCCAGACAGGTAGCCATGCAAAAGATAATGAGTGCAAAGATGTCGGAAGGGACTCCAGTCAAGGAACATGTTTTAAAAATGATTGGTTATTTAAACGAGCTGGAGACCCTAGGTGCCAACATCGATGCACAGACCCAAGTTGATATGATCCTCAATTCGTTGTCACCTTCATTCGCTCAATTTAAACTTAACTATAATATGAATCAAATGAATTTTTCAATGAGCGAATTGATGAGTTCTCTTTTGGCAGCGGAAGGGGTGATCAAACCTGGGGTCAACGTTTTGAACGTTGAGAAAAGCGCTTCCTCTTCCCGATCTACACCGAAAGGAAAGAAAGGGAAGAAGAAGGCTGGCACTGTTGGTTCAAGTGTTGGACCGGTCCCTAAGATTGCAAAATCTAAGGGAAAAGGTAAGGGCAAAGGGAAGGTAGGTGGCCAAGGCAAAGGAAAGTGTTTCCAATGCGGTGAGAAGGGCCACTGGAAGAGGAATTGTCCAGAATTCTTAGCTACAAGAGTTCAAGGTATGATTGAATCACATGTGATTGAAGTAAGTTTTATAACGGATACTTCAAACACTTGGTGCATTGATTCTGGTGCGACTAACCATATCTGTAATTCATTGCAGGGGTTCAGATCAACCAGGAGGTGCAGTGATGGGGAAATCGTACTTACTCTAGGTTCTAGCGCAACCGTTTATGCGGTTGCTATAGGAGTCGTAGTTTTAGAATTTCTAGACAATAAAGTTTTGATTTTATCAGATGTACTTTACGTCCCTTCAATGAGACGTAATTTAATTTCAGTTTCTAATTTATCGAATAATGGTTATTCTTTTCATTTTGGAACTGAAGTTGTGATTAAAAGAAATAGTTCTTTTATATGTTCTGGTGTTAAATCAAATGGTTTGTATGTGATTACTCCCAATATTTCGAAAGATTCTTGAATGGAACTTAATAACTCAGTGGTAACTGTACCATCTAAAACAAAGAGACCTTCCACTAATCCAACAAGGCTTTGGCATATGAGGCTTGGTCATATCAATCTAAATAGGATTGGCAGACTAGTCAAAGAAGGGGTCTTAGGAGATTTGGTTCTCGAACCAATGGAAGTCTGCAAGTCTTGTTTAGAGGGTAAGATGACCAAAAGGCCCTTTCCTGCAAAGGGCAATAGAACCAATACATTGTTGGAATTAGTTCATACTGATGTGTGTGGACCAATAAATATTAGAGCAAGGGGTGGTTACGAGTATTTTATAACATTTACTGATGACCACTCTAGGTATGGATATGTGTACCTAATGCAGCACAAGTCTGAAGCCTTTGAAAAGTTCAAAGAGTTTAAGGCTGAAGTGGAGAAGCAATTGGGCACACATATCAAGGCCATTCGATCTGATGAGGTGGCGAGTACCTCTCTAATGAGTTTATTGATCACCTCGTACAGAATGGGATTCTGTCACAGTTGACTGCACCTGGTACGCCTCAGCAGAACGGTGTAGCGGAGAGAAGGAATCGAACTCTTTTAGACATGACTAGGTCGATGATGAGTTATTCTGAGTTGCCATTATTCCTTTGGGGTTATGCTTTGGAAACTGCTGCTTACATACTAAATTTAGTACCAAGCAAATCTGTTCCAAGGACACCACGAGCGATGTGGATTGGGCGCAAGCCTTCTTTGCAACATCTCTGGATATGGGGGTGTCCGGCACATGTGCTAAAAGGAAAGATGAGCAAATTGGATTCTAGATCGGAAGTATGTTACTTTGTGGGGTATCCAAAGGGTTCTTATGGATGGTATTTTTATGATCCAAGGGAACAGAAAGTGTTTGTTAGTACAAATGCTATTTTCTTAGAGAATGATTATATCATGAACCATAAACCTAAGGGAAGGATAGATCTTAGAGAGATAAAGGAGAGCCCTCAGTCCAACCCGTAGTTAATAACGATATAAATCAAGAAAACACCATTTCTTCACCTATTTCTGCACCGGTACCTCGTCGTAGTGGGAGGATTATCAGCCAGCCTGATAGATACATGTTCTTAGGAGAAGTTTTTGAAGCTGTCTCCATAGAATCTGAATCTGATCCTGCCACATACGAAGAGGCAATGGCTGATGTTGATTCAGCTCATTGGGTTAAAGCTATGAAGGCTGAATTGGAATCTATGGATTCTAATCAGGTCTGGGATCTTGTAGAACTTCCAACCAATATTAAACCCATTGGCTGTAAGTGGGTCTATAAGAGGAAAAGAGGATCTGATGGAAAGGTTGAGACCTTTAAGGCAAGGCTTGTAGCGAAAGGTTATACTCAGAGGGAGGGCATTGACTATGAGGAAACCTTCTCGCCGGTGGCCATGCTTAAGTCCATCAGGATACTCTTATCCATTGCTGCATGCCTAGATTATGAGATCTAGCAGATGGACGTCAAGACTGCATTCTTGAATGGCAATCTTGAGGAGGACATCTATATGCAACAACCAGAAGGGTTCATAGCTGGTCGGAAAGGTAACTTGGTATGCAAGTTGCAAAAGTCCATTTATGGGCTTAAGCAGACATCTAGGAGTTGGAACATCCAATTTGACCAAGCGGTCAAGTCGTTTGGTTTCATACAGAATCTGGATGAACCTTGTGTATACAAGAAGTGTGAAGGAAAAGTGGTGGCTTTTCTTGTGCTTTACGTTGACGACATTCTACTCATTGGAAATGATGTAGCAGCATTGTCAACGGTCAAGGTTTGGCTAGCTAGTACTTTCGATATGAAGGATCTAGGAGAGGCGAGCTATATTCTTGGGATAAAGCTCTTTCGGGATCGTAAGCGAACGATAATGGGATTATCTCAAGCTGGTTATATCGATAAAGTGCTAACTAGGTTTTCAATGGAAAATTTGAAGAAAGGTTTGTTACTGTTCAGGCATGGTTTAGCGTTCTCCAAGGACCAGTGTCCAAAGACACAGGAGGAGAGGAATCGCATGACAGGAATTCCCTATGCTTCAACAGTGGGGAGTCTCATGTATGCGATGTTATGCACTAGACCAGATATCTGTTTTGCTGTTGGCATGGTTAGCAGGTATCAGTCGAATCCAGGTCCAGAACACTGGACAGCCGTCAAGCACATTCTTAAGTACTTGAGAAGAACTAAAGATTATATGCTTATGTACGGTGGAAGTGAGTTAATTTCAGTGGGATACACTGACTCGGATTTTATGTCAGATAAAGATTCGGGGAAGTCGACGTCCGGTCATCTCTTTACCTTGGGAGGTGGTGCTGTTAGTTGGAGGAGCATTAAGCAGAAATGCATTGCAGACTCAACTACAGAAGCTGAGTATGTGGCTGCTTGTGAAACCACAAAGGAAGCTATTTGGCTCAAGAAGTTCCTTATGGAACTCGAGGTGGTACCAGCGTCGCTGTTGCCTATTACGCTTTATTGTGATAATAGTGGGGCAGTGGCTCAGTCCAAGGAGCCAAGGAACCACGGAAAGGGAAAGCAAGTAGAGCGAAAATATCATCTTATCCGAGATATTGTTCAACATGGAGATGTGACTGTCACCAAGATTGCCACCGCTGACAATCTTGCTGATCCGTTTACAAAGGCCTTGCCACAGAAGGTCTTTGATCGTCATCTAGATAGTCTAGGTCTCAGATGTAATCCTGTATGGTTGTGAGTGCAAGTGGGAGTTTGTTGGGTCTGTGCCCTCAAACCATTACTTTATGTATGAGACATTGACATTTTAATATATGGATATCGGCTTTACATTTCATTATGTATGTTCATTTCATGAGATGATTGTTAATCCTTAAGTATCCTAGTAAGTAATTCGTGTGTGTATGAGATGCAGACAAGTGAGATACGAATTACTATTCTTTGATACTTAGAATATGTCACAGTAGATGATGAGATTGGATACCTCATCAGGTCTACACTGTAGCATAATTAACTACCATTGGATGGAGTGATTAATCTCAATCACTAGAGTGTAGCTCTTAGTTGATATGCTAGTGCTTATAGTGCATTGACGGACCTGAGTTTCCTATTGACGCTTAAGGCTGTCAACAGTCAATAGGAACTCATAACTTGTATAAGGTACGTGTTCTCAATCTTGAGACGATTATGAACACAGACTGTGGATATGTCTGCTTTGACTTACCAATCAGTGAGGTCTACAGAAGATCAACACCTGGGTATCTTGGGTATGTCATATTCATAGGGTTGTGAACATATATTGTCAAGATAGAATCTACCCTCTGATTTAGAGTAAGCATTCCCTTGAGAATGTCACCAAGTCGATTACTGAGTACTGTAGTCTTGTTGATAAGAGTTATCAACATGTTTGGTAATCATGAGAGGTGAATGGGACTCAAGGAATACAAGAAGTAATCATGATTCAGGTTGACAGTAACAGTTATCCGACTACCTGAATATGATTACGAATGCTGAAGGTAGAGGGACATGAGTACAACATACAAGTCTAGTTATCGCTTCGGATATGTTCTTTTGCGTTGGAGTTTAGTTATCGTTTTATAGTGGAGTAAACGTTAACTGATTAGTCGATCAATTTACTGATCAAAGAGTTTGGTCATGGGAAATTAATCGACTGATCTGAGCCAACAATAAAGAACCTAGGAGGTCCCACTCTTAGCTCCGTCAGGATACTTGGAGAAACACTTGAGGAAGCTGTCAAGGCAGGTTCGATCGATTGAAGCTAGTTCGATCGATCGAAGTCATGGCAGGTTTGATCGATCGAGAATGGTTCGATCGATCGAAGTCCTTCGATCGATTGAAGGTTAGGTCAGTTCTGGGAATCTATAAATAGGGCAGCTGCGTTCTGGAAAAGTAGTTCGTCGTCTTTGAACATCTAAAACTGCAGAAACTATTTTAGAGCCCCAAAAACCTTCTCCTTCCTCTCTATTAGTGATCCCACCATCTCTAGTCTCTCCGGGAAGCATCCGTAGGAGACATAAGGGTGAAGACAACCTAGTAGAGGCTGCTACATCACCAAGGAGGAAGAAAATCAGAATTGGGTTCAAGACACTAAGGTATAACTCTTATCCCCTCTGTTAGTACGCATCTATGGAATTGACGAGTAGTAGATCCTGGGTTACCATTAAGTTTTATAACTTGATTATTTCCGCTGCGCGTTTAAAAATTAATTTAAACCTATTTTTCCATCACTATATTATTGGAGGGTCTCTATCAACCGCTCCTCTTCCAAGTGAGGTCGCGGTTGGTGGTATCCCTTTTTAGGAGGGTTTTGTCTCCTTTCATGGGGTTTTTTTCCCCCTCTCTTTGAGATTTTTTTGTTTGGTTTGGTTTCCACTTACGATTTCCGTACTCTTTTCTCCCTGCAGTTAGATCTGGTTATTCCTCTTTGCATTTACGACATTGACTTTCCAGATCTTGCGATCTCATTATGCTAATCTGATATATTGTCTCCATTAGCTAAATCTGGAGTTTTAGTACGGCTTGTTCATAGATCTGGAGAGCTTAGTGGTGTAGCATTTGATATTGCTAGATTTACTACTGGTTTGCATGAAGATATCTTTTGTTTGTTTTCCCACTTTGGTTGTTAATATAGGGTCTTGTAATATTATCTATGTTATGTACTTTGCATGGAAACCAATGAAATCCCCCTTTTTCATGTGAAAAAAACTCATAAATTGCTTTCGAATGCTTAAATCGACAGCACAATTAATTCTTAATGGAGTTGATTGGGGTATCTATCTTCCCTAATTGCATAGCCCTAATCTTTGTAATATTATGGTAATTTCATAAAGCCTAGTGTGTCCAAAGTAAATATGTAAGGTATACCTTTTAAGGTTGGCCTAAATCCAAACCTAAACAACCTTATTGAGAATTCTCAATCCATTCCAAACTAAAAATTCAATTCTCATCCTAGCTTGTCTAGTAGGGTCATTCAGCCCAACAGTGCGAAATTAAAGCCCAAACTATCGTCACCTAGCATTGGTCACATGACTTGCATTCAATTCAACCCATCAAAATAGTAAACCCAATCATATCTCATAACACTAAGAAATGTAGATTAAAAAAAATGTGAGAATTGCTATTCACATTCCATGGATGAACCAATGCACTCCATGGAATGCATGGCATTGCATGATCCCGAAACAGCAAAAATAGAGAAAAACAAATTCTTTTTTGGGTCCATAGGCAGTGATTGGTGAAGTCACATGATTATCCACATCACATAGTACTAAACATTAGGAAAGTAAAGAGCTAACGATAAACAATCTCTCTTCAGGAATAAACATATCTTAAAATTTGAAACGAAGTTACTAAGCTATTATAAAACATAGTCTCGAATCAAATAAAACAATAAGTATCGAGGAAACATATATATGTCTGATTACAAAAAGGTTTGAATGCATAAATAAATAAATAAATAAATAAATAAATAAACTACTATCTAACATAATCTTCAATTGGCGTAGACGTAGCCATCAGCATAGTAATCACCTTTCGCCAGATCTCCCTCTGGATAGTCCTCCCCAGTAGCATCATTCCTGGCATAGTAGTCCTCGCCCGTCTCCCCTTCACTTGTATAGTCAAAGATATGGTACACTGGAACATGGGAATGTCCACCGGCATAAACACTGTCAACTAATGAAAGCTAAGTGAGTTAAACACTAACAGGGTGTCACACCCATCCCGAAACACAATCATTTTAAATGGATAATTGACATTTCTGGAAATTATTAATGTTGACTAATAATTGAGATGAGGATGATTGTAGGTCAACAGTGAGTGTCAATTGAGGACACGGGGAGTTGGTAATATATGAGGAAATTAATGTGATTAAGTGACGTTTATGTAAATTAAATGTTATTTGAATGACTTAGTATTTATGAATAGTAAATCTACCTGTGTAATACATATACTGATAGCTTTGATCTTGTTTAAGATCATTTTGATTATTTTTGTGATAACTAATATGATGCTTTGCATAAAAGGTAGCTTATCTTGAAATTTCATGAAAATGGTTTTCGGAATGTAATTACGGACCCAAATGGAACTTAGATGAAAACTTTTATAATTTATAGTTTTCACTCGTGAAGCAATAAATTAGATATGTAAGACATTTTTGGAAGATATTTGGGAGTTTTGAGAACTCGTGGAGAGGTAAACATAATTTATGTAAGTGTTGCCTATAAATAGTGGTGGATGAAATATTTTCCCAAAATATCTGAAACCTAATATCTAGGAGATCGAAAAAGAGAGAGAGAGAGAGAGAGAGAGAGAGAGAGAGAGAGAGAGAGATATTGCTTCGAGCTTTCTGACGTAAATCGACGAACTTCTGCCCATTTATTTTCAACCAAATTTTATATTTGGATTCCTTGAGGTAAGAGCTTCATTTTGATACCTCTTAGGCCGTGTTTGGCAAAGTTTTATGAAAATCTTAGTTTTGTATTTTCTTGGTAAACGTGTCAAAACAAGTAGGTTTTGCATATAATTGGAGATTTAGCTTAGTATCGGTATTCTTATGATCCTCCTGAAATCTTGAGACCGTAGCTTAAGGTATGAAATTCTCAACTTATGATATAGAAGGAATTTTGGATGCTTTGGATATAATGTATGAAGTTGTGATTCGGGAAAAATTCATGTGTTAATTTAGGCCCGTTAATTTTAGCGAGTACCTATGAAAAACGTGTTTGTATGACTATATGAGCATACTAAATGATTATGTGGGTCAAAGGGGAGTTTGGTACAGTTTCATGCCGGGGCAAGCCTCTCATTTTTTGAGAGTTATAGTAGCGATGGCTACTTACTTGGTTGGGAACCGACCCTGCCAGAGTAGTTGGATGCAATGGTTGATAGACTTTGGACTTGCCATTGACATTGCGATTGATATACTTTGGACTTGCCGATATACCGGATGAATGCGTGTCTCTCTCCCTAGAGACTATTTGAGGTGTTTTAGATGTTTAAAGCATGAATTGCCTCATATGCATATGTTTAGAATTGTACACTCAGTATATAGCTGAGTAGTGGAGTCCATTGCAGGTGAAAAGAAAAAAGGAAAGAAGAAGCAAGCAGAGTAAGACCGATAGCATGATGAGATTGTCCTTGTATATTTTTGTTTTGTTCCATTCCAAGAATGGAAGATGATTTTTGAGAATTAGAAGTATGCTTAACCTAAACTTCGGAATGGATTCGTAATATTGTAATTATACTTTAAAGATGTTGTAATACAATTATGACCATTGTAAAATGAGTTTGGTACGAGATTAGTCCCTGAATGGGATTGTATAACCTTGGTTTTTGGTAATTCTGTAGATGTGCTATAATTGGGAAAACAGTCGACTGGATGCTTGTTTAGAGAAAATCTTTCCTTTTGTTTTCGAAGGAACCAGTCAACTGGTTTAAAAACACTCGATTGGAAAATGTTTCAAAACGAGACTTTCTACTCGAGCTCGTCCAGACGATCGGACGGGTATCAGTCGACTGGAAGTCCGGTCCTCCAGTCGACCAAAGGTGGAAGGCAGTCGACTGGATTGGGCTGGTGAGTTGTAATGTTCTCTGTAGCTTCCAAAGCAGTCGACTGGGTCCCCGACACAGTCGACTGGATCCCTGTTTCAAAATGGTTCTTTTCTAGAAGTGTTTCAAATGAGAAAACTTTTTATAACTCTGATTTTCATGATCCATTGAATCTTTGAGAGTTGATTTATCACTATTTCACTTATATTTATTCCGCTGATATAAACCTTAATTGAACTAGATAAGCCTCGGTGGTGTGCCACGCATCCTATTTTCGCGCGTAGCACGATGGGTCGTGACTTAGGGTAACAAACTATTGGAGTTATTACGAGTTATGAATTGCTATAAGAAGTAGATTATGCTAATAATGTCTTCTCTTTATTCAATCACATCATTAACCAATTAATAGCGTCTTGTTACAAAAAGACCGACAACATACTCTATTGATAGAAGAACAGACTCAACAATAGTTCACTTCTATAGATACACTATTGCTCTGTTCACTACTTTTAAGAACATATTCATAGTCCACTACACGTTATGGACACCACGTTAGTTCGTCCCCAAATTTTAAGAACATATGCACAATCCACCGTATTAAGGGATATAATGCTTTGAGAAACAACATATCATTCTATTTTCAAGACTTATCATAATCTACTGGTGATCCTGGTCCACCGGTTTTAAGGATATATTACTAGTCCACTGCTTTTAAGGACATACTAATGGATCAACTATCTATCTTAGGGCTACTTGGTCCGGTCCACCGCTTTTAAGAATATATGCACAATCCACCGCTATTTTATGAACATATTAATGACCAAGCCCACTCCCGCAAGATTCCCAGATATTAGCAAACCTAATTTGTTCCGTTCTAACACCGATACAAGACATTCCCATATGGCCTGACTACATGAATGAAATGAACGATAACAAAAGTTGATTCACGAGGTTCTAACATTAATAGAGTTTGACACAGTGAGTTTATAACTCACTTTAGGTGGCTAGGGGGTGTTTGGGTATGTGTATTGAAGCTTGGCTTCAATGGTGGCTCTCTCTCTCTCTCTTGTGTCTTCCTTCTCTCCTTTCTTCTTTCTTTTTTCTTTTCGTTCTTCTTTTGGTCTTTCTCCTTCTTTTCTCAATCCATGAGGGTGTGTATGAGTGTGGGTGTATATAAATTTGTGAGTGCATATATATACATATGAGTGTATATATAAACCAAATGTGATTACTCTCTCTAAACTGTTGCAGGAAACAAAAATGGATGAAAATCGTCCAATATACATAGGTAAATAAGTGTTCACATGGCCAATCCTTAGCCAGAGCAAGAGGATCAAAACAGCTGCAGCCAATTGATTGGCAAGGGGTCCAATTGATTGGGGTAGGTAGTTAATGTACCAATCAATTAGGACTTGGGTCTAATCGATTGGGGTTTGATATTAATGACTCTAATCAATTGATTTAAGGTTCAATAGATTGGGTCGAGGTGCTAGGTACAATTGTGCCAATCAATTGGGAAATAATCCAATCGATTGGTAACCTAGTCCAATCAATTGGGATTCAGAATACAACAAAGGTAAAGTAAAACTCATACATAAATTTTAAAGAAGAAATGTAGGGTCTTATTATTATTAGCATATGTTGGATAAGAATACCCAAAAAAAAAAATAGCCTTCAAAAGAATCAACTGTAATGGAATCACCATCAATTCACACCATTGAAGAGAACCAATAAGAGAGTGACTGGGATGAGGTGCAATACGCTCTCTTCAGACGACACGTGCCCTCTACGGATAATACCCAGTGCAATAGGAAAAAGTACACCGTCTCTGGGATACAACAGCCAGGTCGCCCTTGCCGTATACCTATCAAATCTGTACAACTTGGTAAGGCAAGAAGCTCGTTCTCTTCTACCTTCTTTACCCAATATACTCAGTACAATATAAAGCATAATGTGTACTCTAGTACAAGAATAGTTTCTGCAAATATCATGAAACTTGAGAAAAATGATAAGGAGTAGAAGATACCCAATTCAAGAAATACCATGTATGTCTATGGCTACTTAACATTTGGCAACTAAAGAGCCACATAAACAATATTTTAAATGACCCCTTAAGCACTAAACATTTGACCCTTGATGAGCATATGACTATTGAAACAGTCCACCATTAACCAAATATAACTGTTGGATTTAGTAATAAAATGTAAATGTATACATAAACTTCAAATGCTGTGAATGCTAACTTAGAACGGCTATTCAACCGATGGGCATTTACACCACATATAAGGTAATTAAAACTAACTTTTTTTTTTATAATTAAAATAGTCCAATATTCCCCCACTTATTTTAATAAAAACAAAAATAATAACATATTGTGTAAAGATAAAAATATTATACATAGTGAGAGTGCCAATGGCTTCAACCTCCACTTAGTGTTCAACAAATCTAGCTAACTCCAGAGTCAGTAGTGACAATATCTTGAATTATGACTGCTTTGGGGAAACAAGACATTGCGTCACACACATAATTTTTCAGCACTCTAATCCAAGCTTCTAAGCTAGCACATTAAAGGCCATGTGCTATATCCCTACTTCTTGAGAGCTCTAGAGAATTAACCCCATTCTCATAGAAAATGACCCCACTTCCACACTCCAATAGGTGAGCATACCAAGGATATTCTCATGACTCTGACATCCCACCAATACAGGCTATAGAACTCATTAAGAGTTGGTAACAACTCAACCTTATACACATCATGAGAACCATGCACTTACACCATAGGGATAGCCAATGAGCTTGTACTCAATTTAGTAGACGTCAATCAAACCACTCTATGATTCGTTCTTCCCTTGAACCTAGTTCTCAGGATCTCTGGTCTCTAGGTAGGGTATCCTCATAAGCGATCTTTAAGGCCTATCCCCCTCGATGCAAACCAAACTTTTACTCTAGCTAAAACTTTTATAAATGGAGTACCTCCATAAATTGTCAAATCACTTACATAAAATCTCACAATATTGTAATTTATCTTTAACGACTTTGATTTTCCATCGTAGTATCCTAGCCATTAAAGTGATATCACAATGTACCAAGACAAGTGATATTCCAACCCACTTCTTCACTGGCTTAGGTTAGAGCTATAAACTTAGCCTCTATAGCGGACTCTACAATTTCAACAAAAAAATTCCACATCCCAAAACACTTAGCCAAAGGGTAACCAATGAATCACCTATTAGGGTATTCTAATCTCATCACTATACCTTTCGAGTACAACTGAAAGTCATAACCAATAATATCTTTAAGTACCGCATTACACAAGTAATGGTATTCAAAATATTTATAAGCGTTTTGAAAATCCTAAGTATCACAAAATTCATCTTGGTTTATATCCAAGGAAATCATGAATTTTGCATTTTGTACTTCTCATGTCATCTTTAATCAAATTCAAGGTATCACGCCATTTCGAAAAATATCCAAAGAAATAAATTTTAATAATCTTGGATTGAAACCAAAACTCCAAATTATTTATCTTGGAGAATGTCCAAGGCTATCACAAATAATCATCTTGGATAGTATCCAAGTGTTCGCATGCTATCATCTTGGATTAAATTCAAGGTACACATTATTCTCTTTTATACAGAGCTTTCCATCTTATTCATCTCATGCCTCTACCAAGCCTTGAACTCTTGATTATCAAGGAGTTAGAAATTAACATACAAGGCTCAATACAAAGATAAAATATTATATTTGTTTGTTGTACAAAAATAGAGAAGTATTAACAATGACTTTCGTCTAGAAGAAAGAGCAAAAGTGTAAAAAAAAACCTAATTGGTTACTCACGTAATGATGTATATATATTGTTATTCTCTTCAACAAATCAGTGGTCCTTTCAAAGCAAGAAAAGTAGTTAATAAAAACATTGCATGCACTTAAAAATGAATAAAATAGCCCATTAAAATATTTATCACGAAACTAAATGTGAATAAGAATTTTTGTGCCTCAAACCATCATCAAAAAACCATATTTCCCGCAAAACAAAAATTCAAGCACTTCAAAACCAAATTATGCTGATATATTTAATCTCAGAACCTTTAGTTCAAAAAATCATGAATTTTTTTTCAATAAATCAAAACCAAATAAACATATACTTGTAAAGACGTCGACATAATCATATTTCAAAAACCATCCAATGTTTATTGCATTTAATCACAATAATACATTGGCTTTCCCAATAGTAAATGGGAAGCTTATTCTACCATGAGTGTGATGTGAATCAAGAACATAGCTGATACTGGTCCAACCAAATGTTGTCCTCATGAAAGTAACTATTAGTTAGTTTTAGAGCTTATTCGTCCTAACAAATTCACTGTAGGCTAAGCTCATGACATATCTATTATACATATATATAAAGGCTGAAGCAAATTAAACCAAGCCTCCACAGCTTGCCACCTCAGCCTCCTACTCTTCTCTTAAAAATCCAACATGGCAACTCTTCCTAATTTCTTGCTCTCTCTCATTGACTTACCCATCTTCTCCCTTCTAAAGTAGTGCCTTTTTGGTTCACGCATGAATAACTCTCTCAGTCTCTATAACCGTTTTCTTTCTATTGAATAATAATCTAATCTAATCATCTTCTCTCTCTCTCTCTCTCTCTCTCTCTCTCTCAATCGATCCATATCTCCAATCCTCTTATACAACTCACTTTCCATCGCACAATCTCCTTTCGATTTATAGGTATCTCAATTTCAAAAACCCTCACAAAAATCCCAACTATTTATAATACCCTATAATTTTGGATTGTATAATAATGCATAAGATTCTGTGTACTTCCCTTGATCATACTTGAAATCTTACTTTCAATCAATTGAAGTTGTTTTAAGTGATCGATAATTTCTATGTTCAAGTGATCGAACTATGCTCAAGCAATCAAAACCCTACCGACCTACATTATGGTCCCCACTTCAATCGGTCAAACTATCTTCAAACGATCAAACCTAGCCGACCTGAGTTCAAACGATCGAAGATGCTTTGATCGATCGAACATAGCATATTCTTATCCCAGTTTTGTGCGCTGGAATGCCACATTGACCTCTTTCTTTCCCTATATTTATGAGTGTGTTGTGTATATGGGAGGTTGTTGACAACCTTGGGAAGAGATAAAGAGAGAGAGAGAGAGAGAGAGAGAGAGAGAGAGAGAGAGAGAGAGAGAGGGGGGGGGGAGGGGAGAGCGAGAGAGATAGACAGACAGATAAATAGATAAAGAAAATAAGAAGAAGACAAGAAGGAAAAGCAAAGAGAGGAGAGAAATAGAGGCTGGGATAGAAGAGAGAGAAGGAGGAGCCTCCATCAAAGCTCGGAGCTCACAGTTTGACAAACGCGCCCTTACGACGATCGGTGAGTTCCAAACTCACTCGTTTTCATAGTTATGATGTTTTACATGTTTTGGACATTTTAAATGGACCCCAAACACACCCCGAGCCTCTGGACATCCATTGTCCAAAACTATTGGAGAAGACAACTTTCAAACTTTTGAACTGAGTTCAATCGATCGAACCTTCAATCGATCGAATGGACTTTGATCGCTTGAAGCCCATTTTTCTCAATCGATCGAACTGAGTCCAATCGATCGAAACCACCAGAGTCTCAATCGATCAAAAAGACTTCAATCGATCAAGATAGCTTGACTTAAATCATTTGAAGATTATTCAATCAATCGAACTTTATTTTCTTTAATCGATAAAATGACTTTGATCCATCGAGAATAGCATAGCATGGTTCTCCCTTTCTGTTTATCATGTGTATTGCTTAACTGTTCATATCCATACCCTTTCTGTTTATCATGTGTATTGATTAACTATTTCATATATCCATACATACCTCCATTTTATTATATGGTTGAATATAGAGATAATGGGAGCAATAATGATAATACATTGTGATTAACATATTCAGGATCGACCATTAATAATGAGTGCTTCTAATCAAGCTTGGCAATCCGCTTATTTCAATATGAGTAGTCAAGCCATATGGGGCTATCATGTATCAGTAGCAGTATAACGATGAGTAGGTTTGTTAAGTTTTGAGATGGTTACGGGAGACATATTCTCAAATGCGGTAGATAAATAAATGTGTCTATGACGTGTGGTGGCTGAGAATAGGTCGATATCGACAAGTTGTGGCTGTAGAACTGATGTGCTTGCTCAAAGTGTTAAATCCCTGACATGCGGTGGACTATGCATAGTGTCTATGACTTACGGTGTAAGCGGTAGATAGCCTCTATGACTTATGGTGTTACGCAGTAGATGGTATCTATGACTTATGGTGACGCGATAGATAGAGCATTGGTGTATCCAGGGGTATTGCAATCAAGTCTTCCATTAATAAGTCTGATGTTCTAAGTTCTAGTATACAAGATGTGAATAACCGATTACTGAGATTAGGAATAACGAGAAAGATATTACTAGTTGATCTATATATTATGTTTTCCATAATAGGTAATTGCATTATACGTATGATACAGTGTTAGTTTCTATTCACTGAGCTTTCATTGAGTTGATGATGTTTATGCATGGACATCCGGTGTCCAAACTACCCTATTCCTACCCTTGCAGGTGACGATCACTACAAGGATGGTTATATGTGAGGAAGGCTATGATGAGGATGTGCTAGGTGAAGGAGGCGAGGATAGACAAGACTACTACGCTGATGACTATCCTTACGCCAGCTAAAGATGGAGGTAGATGTGTAGTTTTATATTCCTTTTAAACTTTGTAATACTTGGTACTTAGGCATATATTGCTTCTAGACCTTGTACATTCTTGTAGCATACTTTGATGGTTTTGTAATAACTAGAGCTTATATAATATTTTCAGTTTAATAGTATTATTGTTCTTGTTTCTTCTAGTTAACTAGTACTGTGTGGTGTGGACTAATTAGTGACATTCACCCATCATTCTTTATGGACCCATAAAGAAAATTTGTTTTTCTCTATTTTTGTTGTTCCAGGGCGTGATAGGATTTTTGGTATCAGAGCATTAGGTTTGATACTTTCATTCATTAATGGTCCCACACCATCTAGTCCTGGTATTTTAAGATCCTCGAGATGAGATATGATAAGATAAGTTTGTCCTTTTAATGATAGATAGTTTTTCTTTGTAGGTTAGCATAGATCCAGAGTTTCATAAGTTCGTGGCTGATGCATATCGAGGACACGTGGTTCATGGGGATACCGTGGAGCCAGCTGACCCGGAGTTCTACCATGAGTACATATGCTAGATAGCTAGTCAGTATCTAGAGGAAGATATATGGAAGGCTCTATATGTGACTGGGAATACTCACCCTATAGAGATGCATATAGATGCTTACCATTCAACGAGGATTGGGAGGGATATTTCTAGGAGATTACACGATTGATCTAGAGTAAGCTGCAGATGGACGCGATAAAGTTGCAAGCCATTCTTGGAGGACCCATTCTGCCAGCACCTACAACACAAGTAGCATCATCAGTACCCGACGTACCAATCCAAGAGCCACAAGATCAGGCTGATGATCCAGTGCTGGAGCTAGAGCTGATTCCAAACGACGAGGAGCCCGAGGATGGGGATGATGAGGATCCAACAAAGGAGGAGTCTGTAGACAAAGATGATGAAGAGCCAGAATATACACTAGTAGATGACTCAGAGGATGATCTGGAGGATCCCGAGCCAGCCGATATAGATGATGCAGTTAAGGAGGATGTAGTAGTTTCGGAGGACAATATAGTGATATGAGATGATGAGTTGGATGAGATAGCTAAGGAGGATATTCCTGACGAGTAGATCATTGTACTGAAGATACCCATGATACCTGTATTACCAGCAGGACCCATAATGCATATGGCAGACATTGCTAATATGGCAGCAGAGTGGGTAGGACAAATTACCGCGCTAGTAGAGGATGAACCTCTGTAGAGATGGACATTACATCAGAGGATGAGGCACCACCAGCAGGATCAGATATAGATGACTTTTGAGTCAGGATCTGCAGGGTTTATTTTTGTAAGTTTTATCCGGATATATTGTCCACATGATTTTTGGAAGCTTAAGAGATAGCTATTGATCCATTGCTTTTGTGTAGATGTTTATTAGTAGTAGTAGCATTATAAAAAGCTAAGCTTAGCAATTGTATTAGCCTATGTCCCATATGGTACACAGTTTGACTAGTGTGTACTATGTGGTACATCTTTTGATATACATATATATATATATGAGCTGTACTTTTGATATATTGGTGATATGATTGAATTGATACATGCTGATTAGTAGAACTGTTAGTTCTTACTGTTATTGCTCTATCTTGATTTTGTTTCTCTGCGAAGACTTTAAGCTAATTGATAGGTCTCTTGTAGGTATACTACATGATTAGGAGAAAATAAGTCCTAATTACACGTCGTAATTTACATTTGTTAGTACTTTTATCCTATTTTTTGTATACTTTTACTTTATTTTCCATCTTCTGTTAGAATTTAGAAGAAAGCAAGAGTTCCATGCTTAATAAGAAGAAAAAGCAGAAAGAAAGAACCAGAAAAAGCCATCTCGCGCGAGTAGCACGCTTGCGTGATATTCCGCAACCTCGCTCGCGCGACCTCCCAAAATCGCGCTCGCGCAGCCTGCTTGCGCGATCCGTACAAAAAACATAAAACGTGTATTTTTGAGTGCTGAAAACCCCTGCGTGAACGAAATTGCTTAATTACGTCCTGAGAGGAAAATACAACAGTTTCAGTCGAAGTAGGTTTACAAAAAGCTCTCCTAAACCCTCTATGACTATATATAGATGATTCTAAAGCTATTAGAGGGTTACATACATTATTAGAGATCAACTTTGGAGGCAAGGAGAAGAAGAAGATCTAGTTTGAAGGTTTCTGATGGCTACAATCAACTTCATCTCAATGTTTTCCTCAATTATGCGCGACTAAACTACCATTCTAGGGTTTCAATGAAATCCTAGCTATGTAAAGGGGGAATTCTTTGCTTTCTTACTTTAGGATTTTATGTATTGGATAGTAATTGTATGTTTGAGGATTATTTATATATAATCGATTTTTAATGATAATAATCAAGAGAATTTTGGATTTATTCTTATCTTAGATTCTTCCTTATGCTTATTGAACCCAATATTCCTTGATTTCTGTGATTAATAAGAATATTTACATGCAATAGTGCTTATGTGATTGCGATGATTATATCTTTTATAATTCATGCTTAGGAAAGATGAGTTATGCTACGCCTTAGTTATAGGTAGATAATTCGCTTGAACCGAAGATGAGTTATGCTTAGATTGAACTAGCGATATCCTCTTGTTGATACTATTGGGCTTGTAGCTACGATAAATCGTGACTATCCAATCACAAAACATAAAGTAGAGAGTCTAGACCCCCGATGCATAGTTAGTGGTGGATTTGTAATCCTAGATCTCATCCACTCATATCAAAACAACTTCAAACCTTGCATTCGTTTACTAAGTTTAATTTTAGAATAGTGCTTCCATAATTCTATAGTTTAATTTCATAGTTAGTTAATATTAGGAATTAAATCAATAACCAATCAAACTTTTGTTTTCAATAACTAAATAGATTTAGGTTTTATTAGTTAGAGGATAGAAATAATCAATCCTTGCGGGTTCGACTTTTACTTCCACACTACAAATCCTTAAAAAGTAAAGCATATTTTATATCTTGATTGTGACGAGATCACTTCACACGAGATCACTATGGTTGGACCAGAAGGAATCCACCAAGATTAGGACCACCTAATCCTAAGGGTATGGATCCAACAAGTGTCTTTGAGGCATTTATGCAGAGGATGGAACACATAGGTGACACATACAACCCTGCTACCAATCAATGACCTGTTCAACACCCAGTTACACCCTTATCACCCAGACAGACAGGAGATAAACTACTCAAACGTTTCTACGGATTACGTCCAGATAAATTCGATGGGTTAATCGAGCCATGGAGAGCTGAGCAGTGGATAAGGAAATGGAGTTGATATTTGAAGCTTTAGAGTGTAATGAGCACGATATACGTCTCCTTGCTATATTTTAGCTTACATACGCTGTTGTAGATTGGTGGGAGGCCAAGAGGGCCACAATTGGGATGAATACTACAAGAGTAATGCCATAAGAGACATTCAAAAGAAGATTTCTAGAGAAGTACTTCCCGGAGGATGAGAGGGATCAACATGAGAAGAATTTTCTCAGTTTGGTCCAAGGAAACTGGACAGTAAGAGAACATACCACCCAGTTCGAGCGGTCTAGATTTGCTCAGCATATGATCGATACCCCGCAGAAAAAGGTGAATAGGTTTCACCAGGGACTGAACCCCAACCCGCGACACATGATGATTGGGCACCTTAACCAATCGTTTGAAGGACTGGTTAGACTTACTGTGAGTCTAGAAAAGGATGCATATCCAATACAATGACAGGATGGGTAGACCCCAACCATCGAGAAATTTCCAACACTAGAGGAATTTTCAGAACCAGTCATCAAGGAATATCCATAGTGGAGACCTTCGAGTAACTTTCAAGGGAACAAGTGTACCTGGGACAGAGCCAGGAAGTCTCAGTAAAATTATCCTCGATCCTAACAATATCACCAATAGGGACCACTACCTTAGGCATTACTTGCTACTCCACCACTGAACGACAGAGGATGTCTTGAATGTGGGAATCTGGGATATATCGCAAGGAATTGCACTGCTCCCAAGACCCACGACCCGCGACCATAATAACCAGTTCTATCGTAACTGCAACATGACTGGTCACTTAAGCAAAAATTATCGCACACCTCGCAGAGGATATAATACACGGACCCCCAGATCAGACACGGGTAAATGTTATCACTCCTAAGAAGCAGGCTTTAATGCTGATGAGTAGCAACATTTGGAAGGTACGCTTGTACTCTTTCACAGTCAAGTTAAAGCATTATTCATTACTGGTGCTGCACGTTCGTTTATTTTTGTTAAGATTGTCCATCAGTTCGATTTAGAACCCCATGTATTTGGGCCAGCACTTAATGCTGTGTCATCGTTGGGAGTGACTGTTAAGTTTGGTAAGGTGTGTAAAGATTGTCCATTGACCTTGGGAGATAGAAAACTTTTGGAAGACTTGGTAGTTCTGTCAATATCAGAGTTTGACATTATCCTAGGAATGGACTGGCTTACCAATTATGGTGCCAACTTAGATTACTCTACCAGGACGATTGTATTTCCAATACCAGGACAATCGATGATTAGATTTCAGTGTCGCCGACAAGCAACATGTTCTTGACAAGTTATTTAGCTGCGATTGGAGGTACGAGTACGGAATCAACGATGGACTAGATTCCTATCGTACAAGACTTCAAAGATGTATTTCAGGATATTAAGGGACTTCCATCGAAGAGAGAACTAGACTTTTGTATGGAACTAGTACCTAGAACCTTGCTGATTTCTAAGACTACATATAGAATGGTACCAACTGAGATGCTGGAATTGAAGTTCAGGAACTTGAAGATTTGGGATTTGTTCACCCAAGTACTTCACCTTGGGGAGCACCAGTACTGTTTGTGAAGAAAAAGGATGGGACCCTTCGACTCTGGATAGAATATAGAGAGTTGAACAAGGTCACGATTAAGAATAAATATCCACTTCCTCGGATAGATGATCTATTCGACCAGTTGCAAAGATCAAGGATCTTTTCAAAGATTGATCTATGTTCAGGATATCATCAGTTGTTAGTTCGCCTGTAGGATGTATCAAAGACTGTATTCAGGACGAGGTATGGGCATTACGAGTTTTTGGTTATGCCTTTCGGATTAACCAATGCACCGACAATATTTATGAACTTTATGAATAGAGCATTCAGACCTTATCTAGATTAACTCATTATAGTGCTCATTGATGTCATCTTGATCTACTCAAATACTAAGGAAGATCATAAAGAACACTTATAGATTGCGTTACAGACACTCAGAGATAGTAAGTTGTATGCAAAGTTCAGTAAGTGTGAATTTGGCTACCAGAGGTCAAATTTTTAGACATATTATATCTCAGGATGGTATCTCTATAGACTCATCTAAGATTGATGCAGTTGTAAGTTAGAATAGACCAAATAATATGACGGAGGTTAGAAGTTTTATTAGTCTAGCAGGATATTATCGGAGATTCGTAGAAGGATTTTCCAAGATAGCAGAACATTTGATGAATTTGACCAAGAAAGAGACGCAGTATGAATGGATAGACAAGCATGAAGATGCATTTTAGGAGTTAAAACAAAGATTGACTTCTGCACTAGTATTGGCAATACCTAGGAGTAGAGAAAGGTACTTAATCTACAGTGATGCATCGCACCAAGGACTTGGTTGTGTACTTATGGAAGACGGGAATATGGCTGCATACAGATTAAGATAATTGAAGGTACATGAGAAGAACTATCCTACGCACGACCTAGAGTTAGCAGCAATAGTGTTCGCTTTGAAGATATGGAGGCACAACTTTTACGGAGAGAAGCTTGATTTATTTTCCGATCATAAGAGCTTGAAGCATTTGTTCTCTTAGAAGGAGTTGAACATGCAACAATGAAGGTATATGTAATTGCTCAAGGATTATGGTTTTTCATTGCAATACCATCTAGGTAAAACAAATGTTGTAGCTGATGCTTTGGGTTGTCAGCCTCAATTAGTAATCGCTGTATTATTGATTCGAGAATGGCAAGCATTGGAAGTTTAGCTGAATTCGATCTTCGGCCAGTGGAGTCCACCGAAGGACAACATCTTGGATGTCTTATGGTACAACCAACTCTGATCAGTTATATCATAGAGGCTCAACAGACAACCAAAGATTTAAAGTTATGGTTCGCTAAGATGTCAATAAAGGAACTGGAAGTATGGAGTATCGATATAGACAAAACCTTATGATGTAAAGGTAGACTCTGTGTACCTAACGAAGAAAATCTCTTGAAAGAAATATTGGATGAAGCACACAAGTCACGAATGATAGTTCATCCTAGAGGTATGAAGATGGATAATAACTTTAAGAGGAATTTATGGTGGGAAGGAATGAAGAGGGAAGTAGTTGAGTATTTAGCTCAGTGTCTTACTTGTAAGCAACTAAAGGTAGAATATCAGAAACCACCTGAACTTCTACAGCTATTGTCGATTCCCTAATGGAAGTGGGAACATATAACCATAGATTTCGTGGTAGGTTTGCCAAAGTCTCAACAGACCCACGACGCTCTTTGGGTAATTGTGGATTGACTTACGAAGACAGCGCATTTTATTGCCTATAGTATGATGTATCCAGTGGAACGATTGAGCCTAATGTAACTACAACACATTGTACGACTACACAGAGTACCTATTTTTATCATATTAGATCGAGATCTGTAGAATTCTAGAAGAGTCTTCAGACTGTAATGGGAATAACACTGAACTTGAGTTCAGTCTTTCATCCGTAGACCAACAGTCAAACAGATCGAGTTAATCAAGTGATGGAAGACATGCTACGTGCTTGCATTATTGATTTTGAAAGTTCTTGGGAGACTCACCTACTATTGATCGAGTTCGCCTACAAAATAGCTATCATACAAGCATAGGCATAGTACCGTTTGAAGCCTTATATGGAAGACCTTGCCAATTGCTTCTATGTTGGGTCGAAGTCAGAGATACACAACTTCTTGGCCAGAAATGGTACAAGAAATAAGCAAAAAAGATCCAGATTATATGTGAGAAGATGAAGACAGCTCAAACCCGGCACAAGTGTTATGCTGATAAGCGATGCAAAGACTTGGAATTTGCCGTTGGAGATCACGTACTACTTAAAGTTTCACCTGTCCGAGGCATCTTCAAATTTGGAAGAAGATAGAGAAGCTATCACCGCGATTCATCGGACCATTCGAGATCCTAGAGCATGTTGGAAAAGTTGCATATCTACTTGCGTTGCTGCCAAAGATGTCAGGAGTGCACAACGTTTTCCACATGAGTATGCTACAGAAGTGTGCTCACAACCCAGTACATGAGATCATCTTCGAAGACATTAAAGTCAATGATAACGTTACGTTTAACGAAGGATCAATACGAATTCTAGATCGAGGGATCAAGAAGCTTAGGAACAAGGAGATTCCGTTGGTGAAGATTTAGTAGAAGCATCATGATGAAGGAGAAGCTTCGTGGGAGCTAGAGTCAAAGATGCGAGAGAAGTTTCCATTTTAGTTTAACTCTACTACTTTTGATTTCGGGGCAGAAATCTTTTAATCAGTGGTGGATAATGTAATACCCTGTATTTTTGGATTGTATAATAATAAATAAGATTCTATGTACTTCCCTTGACCATACTTGAAATCTTACTTTCAATCAATCAAAGTTGTTTTAAGCGATTGAGAATTTCTATATTTAAGCGATCGAACCCTGTTCCAGCTATCAAAACCCTATCGACCTGAATTTATGATGTGGTCACCACTTCAATCGGTCAAACTATCTTTAATTGATCAAACCTGGTCGACCTGAGTTCAAGCGATCGAAGTTGCTTTGATCAATCAAACATAGCAGAATTCTAGATCTTATCCTAGTTTTGTGCACTGGAATGCCACCTTGTCCTCTTCCTTTCCCTATATATATGGGTGTGTTGTATATGTCAGAGATAATTGATAGCCTTGGGAGGGGGAGAGAAAGAGATAGAGAAAGAGAGAGATATTGGTATATATACACATCTATACATACATATATACATGTACACACATATAATATATATACTCTGTGTGTGTGTGTGTGTGTGTGTGTGTGAGAGAGAGAGAGAGAGAGAGAGAGAGAGAAGAAAAAGAAGAAGAGAATAAGGAGAAGCAGAGAGAGGAGAGAGATAGAGGTTGAGACAAAAGAGAGAGAAGGAGGAGGAGCTGCCATAAAAACTTAGAGCTTACGCTTTGCCAAGCACGCCCTTACGATGTTTGGTGAGTTCTAAACTCACTCGGTAGCATATTTATGATGTTTTTACATGTTTTGGACGTTTTAAATGGACCCCAAACACACCCCGAGCCTCTGGACATCAACTGTCCAGAACTGCTAGAAAAGACAACTTTCGAGCGATTTAACTGGATTCAATCGATCGTACCTTCAATCGATCAAATGGACTTCGATTGCTTGACGCTCAATTTTCTCAATGTCTTGAACGATTGAAGTCTTTTTGATCGATTGAGACTCTTGTGGTTTCGATCGCTTGAAGCCCATTTTCCTCAATTGATCGAACTGAGTTCAATCGATTGAAACCACCAGAGTCTCAATAGATTGAAAAGACTTTAATTGATCGAGATAGCTTGACTTCAATCGCTTAAAGATTATTCAATCGATCGAGAATAGCAAACCATGGTTCTCCCTTTCTATTTATCATGTGTACTGCTTAACCGTTTCATATATCCATACCCTTTTTGTTAATCATGTGTATTTCTTAACTGTTTCATATATCCATACATACCTCCATTTTATGATACGATTGAATCAAGAAATAATGGGACGCAATAATGAGAATACATTGAGAAAAATGCATTTGGGATCGGCCGTTAGTAGTGAGTACTTCTAATCGAGTTTGATAATTTGCTCATTTTAATCTGAGTAGTCAAACCACATGGGACTGTCATGTATCGGTAGCAGTATAATGATAAGTATGTTTGTTATGTTCTGAGATGGTTACTGGAGACATTTTCTCAAACACAGTAGACAAACGAATGTGTCTATGACGTGCGGTGGCTGAGAATAGGTCGATATTGATAAGTTGTGGCTATAGAACTAATGTGTCTTTGCTTAAAGTGTTAAATCCCTGACATGGAGTGGACTGTGCATATGTTCTTATAAGAGGGGATAGACTGGCGTAGTGTTTATGACTTGCGGTATACGTGGTAGATAACCTCTATGACTTGTTACACAGTAGATGGTATCTACGACTTGCGGTAACGTGGTAGATAGAGCATTGGTGTATCCAAGAGTATTATCAAGTCTTCCATTGATAAGTTTGATGTTCTAAGTTCTAGTATACAAGATGTGAATAACTGATTAATAAGATTGTGTATAATGAGAAAGATATTAATAGTAGATCTATATATTATATGTTATATAATAGGTAATTACATTATACCTATGATACGGTGTCAGTTTCTATTCACTCAGCTTTTATTAAGCTGACGGTGTTTATGCCTGGAAATCTGTTGTACGTCCAGACTACCCTATTCCTAACCTTGCAGGTGACAATCACTATGAGGATGGTTAGTATGTGGAGGAAGGCTATGATGAGGACGTGCCGGGGGAAGGAGGCGAGGATAGACAAGAATACTGCACTGACGACTACCCCTACGCCATCTAGAGATGAAGATAGATGTGTAGTTTTATATTCCTGATAAACTTTGTTATACTTGGTACTTGGGCATATGTTACTTCCAGACCTTGTACATTCTTGTAGCGCACTCTGATGGTTTTGTAATAATTAGAGCTTCTGTAATATTTTCAGTTTAATAGTATTACTGTTCTTGTTTCTTCTAGCTGACTAGTACTGTGTGGTATGGATTACTTAGTGACATTTACCCATCATTCCCTATGGACCCAAAAGGAAATTTATTTTTCTCTAATTTTGCTATTCTGGGGCATGACACTATTGATTATATATAACATATATATATATATGCGTGTATCTCATTGCATAATCTCCAGCCCCAGCCACCACTGCCCCCCACCCTAGCCACCTCCATTCTTTCTCTTACTCAGCCTCCTCCATTCTCTCTCTCTCTCTCTCTCTCTCTCTCTCTCACTCAGCCTCCTCCACGCTGGATCCAAACCACCATCACCGGATCCAATGTGGTCAGATCCATACCGCACCGCCACTACTACTACCAGATCAAAGTGGTCAGACCTAAATTAGCCACCGCCGCTACCCAACGCCTCTGAGAAATGTGGTAAGTGATCAATTTTTGGGTGGTCTTTCATTGGGATGATTTTTACCTCTGTTTTTGGGTGGTCTTTCACGTGGATTTCAATTTCTGTGAATAACCATTTATGTGTATAACAATTTTTAAGTGTTCAATTTCATGTGGATTTTTTACCTCTGTTTTTTAGTGTTTACCATCCGGCCACTTAGTTGATCTCTGTCAATAACCATTTATGTGTATAGCCATTTTTTATTTATGTGTATAATCTTTTTTTGGGTCATCATTGAGATTTTGGGTGAGTAATCTGGCTTATCTATTCTAGGCCTTCATTGGGTCATTGTTTTACTTTTGATTTTCTTATTTTTCTTTTTGTGATTTTGGAGGTTTCCTTCTAAATAACCTTGAGAAGTTGTTGTGGATTTTGGATTATGATTTTCTTATTTTCTTTTTGGGATTTTGGGGGTTCCTTCTCATTAATCCTTGAGAAGTTGTTGGATTTTGGAAAATTTCCTATCAAAAAGATTTTTATATGCTTGAAGCGAAAGGTTAACATAGGTATTTTCTAGGCTTGGTGAATTTTTCTCTTTAGGGATCAGTTTGTTTTGTGATGCATAGTTCGTCACCATTAGATTATGTCAACTATTAAGAAGTGCGTTGATATCTTCATATGCACAACTTGCACACTTTGTTTTGTTTATTTTTCTCAACGCTTCAAATCAGTGTTACCCCAAATCAGTATTTTGAATTTCTACATAGCATATAACAAATTTTGGGGGTTTATTCTTTCCAAAATTTTGCACACAATTAATATCTTCCTAATTTAAAAGTTGGAAATTTTGGAAATTTGTGTTGCCTAAATTAGTGTTTATTATTATTTCAGTCAACAAATCAATTATCACATTCACAATCAAGTTATCTCCCCAATCTGTCTCTCAACATTCTCTATATCTCTAGCTCTTGGAAATTGATTTGCAGAAAATGACTGAGTTTTGCCCATTTGGGTGACATCTTCTCTTAAATTTCACTAATGTGTGTAATTTATTTCATTTGTTATTTTTTAAATTCTGGGAAATTTATCAAACACTTTTTTTGGTATATCAATAGAAACACTAATTGTTCTCTCTCCTATTTTAATCTTACGCAGTAAATGATTCCCATTCTAGGATTTATTCAATCATCCAACATCACCCCGTAGCAAATATACATCAAGTCTTTCTCTCATCACCCAATATCACCCATAGCAAATTGCAAAGGATTTGATAACTCACTCTCTCTCTCTCTCTCTCTTTCTCCCTCTCTCTCTCTCTCTCTTGTATGTTTTCTGAATACTATGATTTATTAATTGCATCTTACATGAAGACTTGCTGAATTCAGGTATTTTTCAAAACCTATTTCTCAACTCCGGCCAACCCAAATGCCATTCGTATGAATTTTTTTCATTGTGCTTTTGTATGGGCATTCATTGTGTTTTTGTAGGCAATTTTTTTTTTGTTTCACTGTTTATTCCTGTTCAGCAAGATCCAAAACCTTCTCAAGGTACATTTTTTCTAAATTTATTTGTTTGAATCTGTTAGAGTTACTACAGTTGATATTTGCTTATATATGCTAACTGTTTTGATTCAAGTGAGGCGGATCATTTTTATCTTTCTCGCTGCCCTATCTCTCTTTCCCTACAGTTGATATTTGCCAGTTTTTTTCCTAATTATTTTCTGCTTCAATAAATTTGCAGAAATTCGTCAGAAGTATCAACCAGAGATAGATTACCTGACTATGATGTCACTATTTATGTCCAACAAGGTGTGATTATATATTTCTGTCTTTAAATTGATTTTGAGTGGGGCCTTTCAGTTTTAGATTTTTTTTTGCCAGAGTTGAACAGTTTTTTTTTTGGTCTATAGAGTTGAAAACATTTGGTCTAAGCATTCAAAGTGCTTTGAAAACAGTAATTTTCTTGGTTGGGTTCTCAATACACTTAAACAACTTGAGAATTTAAAATATGTTTGCCTTTGAATTACTGATACTGATTTCGCAATTTTTGGGACACAGACATGAGTTTTGATTTTTCTTCTTCTTATGCCTACTACTTAATTAAATGCTCATCTAACTATGCCTAGACTAATCTATTTTTGGCTGTACACACAAAGTTGTAAGAGGAGGAGAATGCAAGGCTTATAGAGAAGAGGTAAAATTCTTGTAAACTGCTTTTTTTTTTTTAGTAATGCTCTGCTTTCCCAAATTGGCACTAGGAAGAATCCTTGGGAAGCATAGGGAATACTTTGCTTACCTAACTTTGTAATACATGTAACTGTCAAATTACACTAACTTTTCACAGCCCAAAAACTTCTCATTTGGTGTGAAGTTAACTTTCTGAATGTTTTATTTTTTCCCAAAGTAGAACCCCGTGTTTCTTCTAGAGAATCTCCTAATTGTTCTAGATCAACTAGAAAGAGATTATTTAACCAGAAAGAATTTAGTTCAGATGTAGGATCCCTATCCCGAAGTTTTCGCAACTCAATCAAGATGATGGAATCATCAAAGATTTCACCTTTTTGAACTCTGTCTGTAACTCACTAGAGGCCCGGGAAACAAAGAGAAGATGTGTATGAACAAGATATATATCCAACAACAACAAGAAGGAAAAGGATTGATGGACGTGTTCGTTCACACAGTGCCCTTCCAAGCATTGATTTTATAACTATTACTTTACAATAGATGTTTATTGTACTGTAATTTGAAGCACATTCTGTGTATTCTTCACTAACATCCGTATCAACCTTTATGATTACCATTCAATGTCGGAGTCAGTAATACATGTTATGTGAACGGGAGAGAATAGATCCTAATTACATGCCTTAATTCACATTTGTTAGCCTATTTTATCCTGTTTTAATGTATTTTTATTTCCTTTTTTGTTTTAGAGCAGGTTTTGGAAGAAAACACTAATCCAGGCTAAATAAGAAGAAAAAGCAGGAAGAAAGAAGCTGAAAAAGGCACTTCGCGCATGCGACCCATTTGCGTGAAACCCAGGAAATTGCTCGAGCGACCCACCTCCCAATATCGCTCTCGCGCGACCTATGTAAAAACCAAATACGTGTATTTCAGTATACTGAAGACTCCTACGCGAACGAAACTGCCAAATTACATCTGGAAAGCTAAATACAGCATTTTTAGTACGAATTGGGTTAGGAGAGCTTCCAAACTTGATACAAAAATATTTATATATATATATATATCCCAAATTAACTCAATTATGGGTTGGCAATTGAGTTCCCAAGTGAGTTGACAATTGTTATACACACAATATACAACCATACTTTCAGCCATTAAAGGGAGAAAAGCAAGGAGAAGAAGAAGAAGAAGAAGAAGAAGACCAAGGATTCCTATGGCCTCCTCCATTAACCTCTTGTCTTCCACCGCTTCTATGGACAACTAAACTCAAGATCTAGGGTTTCAATGAAACCCTAGCCAAGTAATAGGGTGTATTTTATGTTTTTATTTTAGTTTTATTATGTATGAATGACAGTTACATGTTCCGAGGATTTTTATAAATAAATCGTGCTTCTATTGATTAAATCATTACTTTCAAAATCTATTCTTGTCTTAGATCTATTTTGATGGTAGTGTGCTCAATGATCTATGCTTGCTTTGCTTGTTTAGATTATTTACATGTAAATGTGCTTAAATTGAATTATGCTATCAAGTATCTGAATAGTCCATGCCTAGATTAGACGGATTATACCACAACCCTAGTTTAGTGTGGGATAATTCATGCTAATCGAAGATGGATTATGTTGGTGATTGAATCATAGTTATTTTTTTGACGGAGGAATTGAGCTTGTAGCTAGAATTCCCCATTATCATCAGTAATTCGTAAATACCCTTATTATGAAGCTAGCGGTGGATTTGCAATCCTAGGTTCCTTAAACATATTTATAAAAACAAATATTTTATTGATTTCATAATTTAGATTTACTTTTATTGTACTAGTTTAATTCAAATTAAATCCAAGATCCGTTTTTCTTAATTAACTAAATTTAGGTTTTAAAAATTAAAGTGCATAGTATTCAATCTCTGTGGGTTCGACCTTTACTTCCACACTGTAAATCTTTTGAAAGTAAAGCATAAGTAAGCATACTTTTATATCTTAATATTGACAAGATCAATTTTTGGCGCCGTTGCTGGGGATTGCATTACTACCTTTAGTTTTAGAATCTTAGTTTAGTTAATTCGTAAATACTAGATTAGGTTTTATTTTATTTTCTTATTTTTCGTTTTTGTTTTAAGTTACTAACTTTTCTTTTTGTTTTGTAGTTTCTCAAAGTAATCAAATTCTAGCATTTTGAGTAGAGCAACTGTGCATGTCAAAGGAGCTTACGCGAAAAAAAAAAAAAAAAAAACTAAATCGCTCCCTTTGAAATTCGCTTCCAACCACTGTAAGTCAGGGTACTGAGACGCACTATTTGCATTATTTTAGGAGTGATTGTTCACGTGCATTAGCTAGGAAACCCGGGGCGCTGGGCTTGATGCGGTCATTGCATTACAGGATAATATTCATGTATTATAGTAGTTGTGTGCCTGTTGCCTTATTTGTGTGATTTCGTCTTATATTTGTGGAGTCAGTTTTTGTCTTAGTGTCACTATTTTCTTGTTAGTTTATGTTTGGTACACGTTCTAGTAAACCTGAATTACAAACTTTTGATCCTGAACTTGAACGTACCTTAAGAATTAATAGATCTTCAACCCAAGCTTCTAGAGCTCGGTTGCTAGACGACAAATCGACTCCAGAACCATCATCTCTATTTCAGGCCAAAATTCAAAGTACCCTTAAAAGGTTAAGGAAAACTCGAATTTTTAAAATAAAACCTATTCTAATGGATGACGTTGGAAATAACAAAAATAATGGAAATAATGTAAATAATCCTAATATACCTCCTCTGACTCCGCTTAGGGATTACTTTATTCATACGACTTACATGCCACAAACATGTATTGATTTATCGGAGGTGTCGGCATCTCACTTTGAGATAAAGTCATCTACCATCTCGCTACTTTCTTCTTTCCATGGTCGCATGAATGAAGACCCTTACCAACACTTAGGAAATTTTCAAGATATCTGCTCTACTTTAAAAATTCAAAACTTAACTGATGATGAATTGAAACTGTGGCTCTTTCCATTCTCTTTAAAAGATAAAGCGAAGTATTGGCTCCAATCTTTGGAGCCGAATACAATTAAAACCGGAAGCCTTACACACCACATTTTTACAAAAGTTTTTTCCTATTATGCGTACAAATTAGATAAGGATATCCATAACAAACTTTGTGATGCAAGATGGGGAAACACTTTATGATACTTGGGAAAAGTTTAAAGAATTAATACGCTCATGTCCTCATCATCAGGTTCCTAAGGGGTAATTAGTTCAAGTCTTTTACGAGGGGCTTATTCCCTCTATTTGGAATACCGTCGATGCTCTTTGTGCGGGTACTTTCCTGCACAAAAGCGCCGACGAGGCATGGAAGATTTTCGAAACGTTAAGTGAGACCTCGATGCACCAGGCTGTGTCGGTACGTTCTGAAGGATATCTGCCACCACCAAAAAGAGAGGTAAAAGTTAAGTCAAGTCATTCAATCAAAATACAAGAATTAAATAGAAAACTTGACCAACTTATGATGATGGGAAATAGGTCCAATTCACTTCCTCATGAAGTATATGCATTGTGTTCTGCACCGTCACATAATATCTTTGCATGTCCTTTCGCATCTCAATTCCCAGAATTCATGAAGCAACACATTAATTATATTCAACAATTCCCAAAAAATAATTATAATCTTGTGCCGACTAATTTTTCTAATACTTATTGAACTCAGGCTCAACAATATCAATACCAACAACCCAATCCTCCTCCACCTCCACGTAATAATGCATTTGAGGAGAAGGTGTTGGCCTCACTTGAAAACTTTGGGTCAGTAGTCCAGTTAGTACATTCCCACACCCAGTCCATCGCAAAACTAGAGTCCCAAATGAGACAAGTAATGAGTACATTAAACCGTTTGATCTAGAGTAAGTTGCCAAGTCAAACTATTCAGAAACCTCAAGGTCAATACGAGAATGGGGGTAAGAGTGAGCAAGTGAACGCTGTTTCGACTAGGAAGACTATTCGGGAAGAGGAAGTTATTGAATTTCCAGATGAGGGTGAGAAAAATTTAAACTTTAATTCGAATAAAGAAATGGGTGAGGACGTGAATTAAAGTAGAAAAGAAAAAGAACCGGTCCCAACTAATTATATTCCGAAAATGCCTTTTCCACCAAACGTTGAGGAACCGTCAAATTTTTCTAAGAAAAAGTCAAAAACTAAAGATATACTCGAGGTGTTTAAGCAAGTTAAAATCAATATTCCATTCCTCAATGCGATAAAACAAATTTCCACTTACGCTAAATGCCTAAAAGACCTATTCACTCAAAAGCGCAAGATGCGCAGTCATATTCCGAAAAAGGTCTTCCTCATGGAAAAAGTAATCTCAATTTTTCAACACGCTACTCTGAAATATAAAGATCCAGGTACGCCTACGATTTTATGTGTTATAGGTGACACTATCATTCATCGGGCTCTCCTTGACTTAGGAGCTAGTGTTAACCTCTTACCTTATCACGTCTATAAACAATTAGGACTAGGTAAACTTAAACCTACGGTCGCTACAATACAATTAGCGGATCGTTCTATTAAAATACCTAGAGGAATCGTCGAGGACGTCTTAGTTAAAGTTGATAAATGCTATTATCCTGTCGTTTTTATGGTCCTTGACACTGAACCGGTGCTAGATGCTAGGAAACACACTCCGATCATTCTAGGTCATTCATTTTTAGTAACCACTAACACGCGTGTTAACTGTAGGACGGGGGTAATGAAAGTGTCATTTGGGAATATGAATTTGAAATTGAATGTTTTCAACGCTATTGATCAACCTCCCAAAGACGACAATTACCTATGTGAGGCGGAGAGTGAGGTAAGACGGAATATCGAGCCTAATATAGGAATAAATGTGGGTGAGAAAAATAATATGGTTAGTGACGAGCGGACGAATTCGAATAATCTGGACCCTAATGATGAATTCACTCGGATGGTAAAAAATAGAATTGAATATAATAAGGATGATCCGTCAATTGAAGTAATTCAAAGCGATACTCTTTCTGATTACCACCGAGCTCTTCCTGATATCCTAAGGGGTACAAAGTCTGATTTTCTGCCTCCATAAATCTTGAGCTAGAACGGTCTAGCTAAAGACGTAAAAGTTAGCGCTTCTTGGGAGGCAACCCAAGTTTTATTTCGTTCATTTCTCTTAATTTTGATTGTTTTTGGTCGATTTTGAGTCCTTGTTGAGTTTTCTGAACAGGTTTGGGGGTTGGAGTAAAATTATTTTAAAGTTATTTACATAAAATAAGTTAAAAATGAGGAAAAAACCACGTCGCGCGCGCGACCCGCTCGCGCGATTCTGGCACTTAGAAAATTTTCTAATCAAAATTCATAACAGGCCTCAGCTTTTCCTCGCGGAGGAATTTGCACGAGCGAGGGTCGCTCACGCGGTCCGCTTACGCGAGGGGGGATTTTCTGTGTTTTTCTCTTTGTTCTCTTACATTCTTTCTCCCAAACTTGGTCAGTTATTTTTCCTTTCTGTTTGTTCTCTTACACCCTGTTTAGATCTAGTCCGTTTTTGTTTTGATATTCTATTTGTTTTGTTTTCGTGAGTCTTTCAGATTTAGTTTTAGAGTTAGTTAGTTTAGTTTAGTTTGTTCTGCATTTTATTCTATTAGCTATTATTGTTATTATTCTTTTGTTTACTTTTATCAAGTATTGACAGGTGATTTGGTGCTTCATTTGGAGCATATTGCACTTTGAACTTGCATAGTTTTATACGTTCACCTGGTTTGTGTTTGTCGAGATTGAGGTAATATCGTTCCTTTCATTACGTACTCTCCTTTCTTTCGTTTTATTATTTCATTAGAGATAATGAAAGGTTTAGGTTTGGGGGTATGAACACACATGCACATTATTACACTGAAATTTTAAAAAATTTTCGATACTTGTGCTTAAATAAACGATGATTATCGACGTTTTTGCAATATCAATTTGATACTTCTTGTTAGATCACTTGGATTGTTATAGAATGATACACATGAGAAAAATATGAGATTAAACATTTGATAAAGTCATGATATGACGTTTTAAGTTATGTATCATTCTAATCGTATTTTTATATCATAGTTTTGCACAAACCTGTGCACTGCACATAGTCGCTTGAATACATGTTTGATGTGAACTATAATATGATTCGGATTTCTTGATAACACATGGTGGAGACTAAACCCGGTGAACTTTTGAGCCTATCTTTTCTTTTTATAAATACATTTTGTGTTTGTCGAATTTCACTTGAAATAGCGCATTAACTCATTGTTTAGTCTCATTATTCTTGTTTTGGTTGATAAGTCAAGTTAAAATATTTGTTACCATGCTAAATAATCTTCCGTCGTAAACATTAAAGAACTATATGACCATAGGAAATGATGGTAGGCCCTCTTTATTTGCCACCGACCGATAAATGATAAATTTCCGTAGTTCGCCCCCTTGAGCCGTTAAAATGCCATTTCTTTCTTTAATCACCATTATCCTTTTTTTGCTCCAACTTGACAAACTTGGAGTTCACCACTGAGAGATTTGTCAACTGTTAGTGGTGATAAGGCGATGTATTGATTAAGAAGAAGAAGAAAACAAGATGATGTTTGGGGTAGTACCTTGGTATTCAATGAACATTCATTTCAAATGCAACGAAAAGGAAAAGAATAAGGTTGAAAAAAAAAGCAATGAAAAGGAAAAGAATAAGGTTGGAAAAAAAAAAAGCAATGAAGAAAGGAAAAAAAAGAAGAGGAAAGAAATTAAAAAGATATACGAAAAGAAGAGAATGAAAAGATGAAGTTGGTAGAAGAGACGAATGAAAGAAACCAAACATGCCTTACAGTGCCATTCTAAAACTACCTAATTAATCCTTTCTATCCTTTTTCATTGGCCAAGCCACATTACAACCTTTGAAAAGTCCTATTTGATCCTAGAAACATGGTTTGGATATGTAAACGATGGGAAGGGGATTAAAACATGGTAATGATTAATTTTTCTTGATTGTTGGCATCCTATTCATGAGACTACTGTTCTTTTGTATCATGCGTATTTTTCGAGTCATATGTGAGCATTTCTTGTTTTGAAAACATTTTTCTTTGCTCCCATATATTGGATAAATTACACATGTTCTGAGCGTTTCATTTGAGAGTGTAATTCATTGTGAGATTCATAGTTGAAGCATAGTTAAATGATTATCTGAGTTATATTCCAAGTTCATGACATGTGTATGTTCATTTGACTACTACATCACACATATGCAATTTTATGAGAAACTCTATTGATTTATACGATGCATGGGCTTGGGATTGTTTTTCATGACTTAGGTGGATGTTTCATTATGTTCGTTATTCTATTTCAAATCTCTGTCTTGTGATAAGAAGTATTGAACGTCATATTTTTTCGTTTTAATATTAAAAGAAAAAAAAGTTTTTTCATTTCAAGTTAATAAAGATGGTTGTGGGTGACTTATTGACAAGAACCCTCACGAAACTTCACTCGTCCTACTAGGGACACCTAGAGGTTTAAAAGGCTTATTGCATAAGCTAAATGCAATCGCGATCCATGCGAAAATGGAATATATTTTAATTAGTAGTTTTATTTTTATTTTTATGTTCTTTTTGCTCGAGGACTAGCAAAATGTAGGTTTGGGGTGTGATCGGGAGAGAACAGATCCTAATTACATGCCTTAATTCACATTTGTTAGCCTATTTTATCCTGTTTTTATGTATCTTTATTTCCTTTTCTGTTTTAGAACAGGTTTTGGAAGAAAACACTAATCCAGGCTAAATAAGGAGAAAAAGCAGGAAGAAAGAAGTTGAAAAAGGCACTTCGCGCGTGCGACCCACTTGCGTGAAACCCAGGAAATTGCTCGAGCGACCCGCTCGCGCGACCTCCCAATATCGCGCTCGCGCGACCTATGTAAAAACCAAATATGTGTATTTTAGTATACTGAAGACTCCTACGCGAACGAAACTGCCTAATTACGTCTGGAAAGCTAAATACAGCATTTTTAGTACGAATTGGGTTAGGAAAGCTTCCAAACTTACTACAAAACTATATATATATATATCCCAAATTAACTCAATTATGGGTTAGCAATTGAGTTGGCAAGTGAGTTGCCAATTGTTATACACACAATATACAACCATACTTTTAGCCATTGAAGGAAGGGAAGCAAGGAGAAGAAAAAGAAGACCAAGGATTCCCATGGCCTCCTCCATCAACCTCTTGTCTTCCACCGCTTCTATGGACAACTAAACTCAAGATTTAGGGTTTCAATGAAACCCTAGCCAAGTAATAGGGTGTATTTTATGTTTTTATTTAGTTTTATTATGTATGGATGACAGTTACATGTTCCGAGGATTTTTATAAATAAATCGTACTTCTATTGATTAAATCGTTACTTTCAAAATCTATTGTTGTCTTAGATCTATTTTGATGGTAGTGTGCTCAATGATCTATGCTTGTTGTGCTTGTTTAGATTATTTACATGTAATGGTGCTTAAATTGAATTGTGCTATCAAGTATCTGAATAGTCCATGCCTAGATTAGACGGATTATACCACAACCCTAGTTTAGTGTGAGATAATTGGTGTTAACCGAAGATGGATTGTGTTGGTGCTTGAACCATAGTTATTTTCTTGACGGAGGAATTGAGCTTGTAGCTACAATTCCCCATTATCATCCGACTTAATAAGCTAAAGTAATTCGTAAATACCCTTATTATGAAGCTAGCGGTGGATTTGCAATCCTAGGTTCCTTAAACATATTTATAAAAACAAATATTTAATTGCCTTCATAATTTAGATTTACTTTTATTGTTACTAGTTTAATTAAAATTAAATCCAAGATCTGTTTATCTTAATTAACTAAATTTAGGTTTTAAAAATTAAAGTGCGTAGTATTCAATCTCTGTGGGTTCGACCTTTACTTCCACACTGCAAATCTTCTGTAAGTAAAGCATAAGTAAGCACACTTTTATATCTTGATATTGACAAGATCATTATGTTCTATGATTTATTTGTGTATTTTCAAATCCTTTCTTTTTAGACAACAAGTTATTTCCAAAATCATTCAACTACGCTGTAGCCCGTGCATGGCACGGGGTATTGACTAGTTTGTGTAATGTCTAAGTCTTAGAAACCTTCATTAACATACATGGTAAGATGACAAGCTATGTGATCAAACCTTACTGAACATCTTGAGAAGAATGTGTACCAGGTACATTCAACATTGTTCTTGAGTTGACTACATGTGGTGTCTAAGCAATGAAGCATATATCATATAAACAAGAATCTTGCTCAATAGGTAAGTAGCTCCAACTCATTGGAAAATATTTCAATTTTCTTTTGCTTGCAACCGTTTACAAACTTTGTCACTAATACCAATGATATTTCAAATTCTTCCTCTAGACCAATCAAAAGTAACTTTTAGCACTGTGATGCCCGAATACAAATATGCACCATTTTTTTTTTATAATTGTTTCACATATACGTAACAGCTAAGGCATTCTAAAAGAATTTATCATGCCCTTTTTAGTAACACTTATTTATCAAATCGCTTTTTATATTACCACATACAATATTTGAAATCCCAATTTTATATTACCAACACGTAGTCCAATTTGCTTCTTTTCACAAGATTAAAAAACTATTTAAATAATCAAATCTTATGCCCCCACTATTTCATCAAATATAATATCTCAAAGAAGCAAATGTAGAAAACATACCTTAGTCATGGGAATAGTATCCACAAACAAAAGACTGAATTCTTACCGCTCACATTATCCTCCTTACGTACCTGTAATACCTAGTAATTTTGGATTATATAAAATTGAATGAGATTTTGTATACTTCCCTTGATCATACTTGAAATTTTACCTTCAATCGATCCAATTCATTTCAAGCGATCGAGAATTTCTGAGTTCAAGCGATCGAACCACTTTCAAGCGATCGAATTTATAACCTGTTCACTTTTTCAATTGATCGAATCGGTCTCAATCGATCGAACCTGGCCGATCTGCTCTCATGCGATTGAAGTTGCTTCGATCGATCAAAAATGTCAGAAAACCTTATCTCAATTAATGCGTTGGAATGCTACCTGCCCTTTCTCTTTCCCTATAAATACTTGTATGTTCATGTGTGTGGGGGTTTTCGAAACCCAGAGAATTTAGAGAGAGCAGAAGTATTGTGTTATATATACACACACATCCATATATATATATATATACATATACACACACATATATGTTTATATATACATTCTGTGAGAAAGAGAAAGACAGACCAGAAGAAGAAGAATAGAAGAAGGAGAAGCAGAGAGAGAGAGAGAGAGAGAGAGAGAGAGAGAGAGAGAGAGAAAGAGAGAGGCCAACATTGGAGGAGCTCGGAGCTTGACGCTTTGACAAACGTGCCTTAACAATGTTTCGGTGAGTTCTAAACTCACTCAATATCATTAATACAATGTTTTACAAGTTTATAACATAAATAAGTACACCCAAACATGCCCTAACACCTTGGAAGTTCACTATCCAAAACTGTTAGAGAAGAAGACTCTCGAGTGGCTGAATTGGTTCAATTGATCGAACTTTCAATCGATTGAACTTTGCAGAATATGGTTTGTTTAGTTTGTTTATTATATATAGTCGATTGTTCGATTCTCGATTCGGACTATCATTATGCAAGTATGGGGATAATTAGGGATAATTAGGGATAATGTAATACCAAAGATAAGTATGATTGTAAATAATGGATTAAAGCTACGATGCTGGTTATCATGTCATTCTTGTATGAGTTCGATATCTGTTCATTTTAATCAGAGTAGTTAAGCCACAATGGGAAGTCATGTAACAATGTTAGTACAGAACATAAGTAGGTTTGATAAGTTCTGGGAATGGTACATGGGCAGGGCTAAGTAGTCCTGAGAAAGTCAGATGATCCATGTTATGTCCTTAACGGGCGGTAGATGGTTTATATCCTTAACGGGCGGTAGATGGGGGATCACTGGTAGACATCGATGAGTCATGGTAATAGATTGAATATGCTATTATACGAAGCGTTGTATCCCTAACATACGGTGGACGGTAATATGTCCTTAACGAGTCGGGGATGGATTGACGTGGTGTCATGACATGCGGTGGATGATTTATATCCTTAACGAGCGATGGACTGAATAATGGTATGTCGATATATGTTAAATAATTGAGTTTGTTCCTTCCAGTCTTTCAAATCAGAGTATATTGGTTGTCAGCCTTAGAATCATCAGACAATTAAGGGTTAATTACAATGCGTTTGAATAAAAAGAAGATATTACTTAGAAGAACTATATCTGACGACTTCCATAACTTGTTATTACGTTATATAATTGGTACTTTGTGAGTTTCTATTCACTAAACTCTCAGTAACCTGACGACCGTTATTACCTGGACATTCCCCATCCAGACTATCCTGCTCCTATTAATGCAGGTGATGGAGCTGGTGATGATAGCTATTACCTAGAGGAGGAGTATGCAGAGGGTGTCCCTACTGGGGATGGTTAAGTCGGGGGAGACTACTACGCTGACAATTATGCTTACGCCAGTTGAAGAACTAGATAGTTATTAGTTTTATATTATTGTTGAACTTTATTAGTTTAAACGGGTACTTGGGCATATGTTGCTTTCAGACCTGTTATGTTCTTGTGGACGACTCTGATGTTGTTATAATAGCTAGACTTGTGTAATATTTATGCAGTTGGTTTATATTACTATTTTTGTTGCTTCGAATTGACTAGTACTATGTGGTATGGACAATTTAGTGACATTCACCCCTATGGACCCAAAAAGAAAATTTATTTTTCTCTACTTTTGCTGCTCCTGGGAGTGATAGTATCGTCTTAAATTGTTAGAGAATCATACAAAAAAAAAATAGCATTCAAAAGAATCAACTATATCAATAGAATCACCATTAATTCACACCATTGTAGAGAACCAATAAGAGAGTGACTGGGATGAGGTACGATACATTCTCTTGAGAGGATACGCGCCCTCTACGGGTAATACCCGGTACAGTAGGAAAAAGCATGTCGTCTCTGGGATATAACAACCCTGCCAGCCTTGTCGTACGCCTATCAAGTCTGCACAATTTGGTAAGGCAAGAAACTCGTTCTCCACTGCCTTCTTTACCCAATATACTCAATAAAATATAAAGCATAATGTGTACTATAGTATAAGAATAGTTGCTACAAATATCATGGAAACTTGAGAAAAATGATAAGGAGTACAAGATACCCAATCCAAGAAATACCATATATGTCTATGGCTACTTAACGTTTGGTAACTAAAGAGCCACATAAATAAGATTTTAAATGACCCCTTAAGCACTAAACATTTGACCCTTGATGAGTATATGACTGTTGAAACAGTACACCATTAACCAAATATAACCATTGGATTTAGTAAGAAAATGTAAATGTATACATAAACTTAAAATGCTTTGAATGCCAACTTAGAATGGCTATTCAACTGATCGGAATTTACTGTTGGGATTATATCACATGTGAGATAATCCCATGAATTTAGGGATTATGATTTGACTAGATTCCTATTATGATTTGGTTTCCTTGATAGAGTTGTATTACTTGTCCAATAAGTAATGGATTGCAAACTCTATCTAAGGGGATGTTGTATAGGAATTTAGGAAGCCCTTTGTGTAAATTTGGGGGTCTCTCCTCATGGGGGTGCATGGTCTAGGTGAGAGAGTAAGGGTTCTTTGGGTATTGAGAGTGTGTGTATAACGGTATTGGGATTAGGTTATGGGATTTAATTCAAGTATTTTCTTGTACCAATTGTTTTTTTCTCAATAGTGAAAGAATGGTCTCTCGGGTGTGGACATAAGTGTGTTTGCCAAATCACGTAGAAATCTGTGTGTCTTTTCTTTGGTGTGCATGTTTAATTACTGTTCATGTGTGTGTTTATAATTTGGGGGAATTTGGTTTTGCATTTTAAAATTCCCAACAAGTGGTGTCAGAGCTATGTTGGTAAGATTATGGCGAGCAGAGGCACATGGGAGCAGTGATGTCAGCACATGGTAAAAAGAAAAGCAAAAGAAGAAAAAAAAATTTGAAGAAAATTGATGAGCAGCGACCACTGAAGCATCAATCACTTCGTTGGATGCATTGGCTTCAATGTATTTTGAAGTTAGTCAAGGGAGATTATCCAATGTGGCATGGTGTATGGAAACTAGGATCATGATTGGTTAGAATTTCAAGTGGCTTATGAGATAAGCTATGTTGCTTAGAATTTGGGTAAGAGATGGTTCTTAAGGTTTTTGGGCGTTGCAGATTCATCGGTGGTTGTAGATTTATGAAATTCTACACTGATAGGAATTTGTTTTTCTTGGTGACAGATCCTATATATATTTGCAGCAGGTTGGAATCTAGGGGCGAAAAATAATTTGATGCTACTGTGATTATAATAGGTTGCCTACGGTGGAGAGGTTTTCACATTCCACTCATACATGCATTTCTCTTGGTTTGTTAGATTCCGGGCACGGTAAGTAGCTGATTCTAGATAAAATAATTTGATGGGTTTCAAGAAGGCGTGGGCAGACCCACGCGCAATTATCCAACGAAGGTAATTGTTAGGATATTGATCAAATATTTTTTGGAGCAGGTTCGCTGTTTGGGTGGTGTGATAATGATCCCAAAGTTGCGGAGAATCTAATATTGTTGAAGAAATCCTTCACGGTAGTTGAGAGAAGTGTGGATGGTTGTGTCGTCTGGTTGGTAGAGTTGTACTAGCAAGTTCTCGAAGAAAAATTCTTGCAAGTTGGTGAATGATTTATTTCACAATTCAGACGATGGTGGAGAGAAATCCTGTTAGGGAGAAAGAGGGATTGAGGCTCTTCTCTAGTGGAGTTAATAGGTACATATAATTAACTCGGCATAGTTGCACATGTATTGGCCGCGGTTTGACGAATCGGAGGTGTTGAGACCAAGTTGATTCGGGGTGTGCATGCTGGTACGGAAGACGGTCAATGGTAAATGGTTGCAAAGTGGTCGAATTTGTGGGTGCTCTGGTTGAGGGGGTGCTGAACATGTGTGATAGAATGATTGGGCTGTTTCCCCACAAGTGTTTGAGGGGGTGATTGTTGGGATTATATCACATATGGTTAATCTCATGAATTTAGGGATTATAATTTGGCTAGATTCTTATTGTGATTTGGTTTCCTTGATAGAGTTGTATTACTTGTTCAATAAGTAATGTGTTGCAAACTCTATCTAAGGGGATGTTGTATAAGAATTTAGGAAGCCCTTGGTGTACCAATTTGGGGATCTCCCCTCATGGGGGTGCATGGTCTAGGATGAGAGAGTGAGGGTTTTTTGGGTAATGAGAGTGGGTGTACAACAGCATTGGGGTTGGGTTATGGGATTTAATCCAAGTATTTTCTTGTACCAATTATATTGTTTTTTCTCAATAATGAAAGAATGGTCTCTCGGGTGTGGACCTAAGCGTGTTTGCCGAATCACATATATAGAAATATGTGTGTATTTTATTTGGTGTGCATGTTTAATTACTATTCATGTGTGTATTTATTTGGAGGAATTTGATTTCACATTTAAAATTCCCAACATTTACACCACATACAAAGCAATTAAAAATAACTTTTTTCATTTTTTAAATTAAAATAGTCCAATAGTATACATTCAAATATATATATATATATATATGGTATTACATAAACAACATTAGTTCAATTTTAGGGTGGGAATAACAATTCCCTAAAATGTACTCAAATTGCTTTCTTGTTCTAGAGATGGGGTATCATCCCAAAATTGAAAATATGAGTAAGGTCATGCTCTGCAAATTTAAGTTGCTTCCTTAAGGGTCTCTTTGTGCATCTACGAAATGGAATGTGCATGATCATGAATGTAAATAATTTTAATATAGAAATTCATCATCTTGAATTTGTTCATAGTATAATGACAATTAATTTGCTGCATTTTTTCATAAATGGTCATTCTAGGGTTCCCTTAAGATGATATAATTTACGAGTTTAAGCACAACTTTTTAACATATCTATTATTTTCATAAATAATCTTATTCAAGGTGATGAATTTCTCACTAAAATATTTTATAAATCACGAATGATTCCGTTAAAATTTGTGAACATGCAAACATGCCCTTAATTTACAAATGAATTTAGATGAAATATAAAAATGTTTAAAGACAAAGTAAATGCATGTGCTCTTTTTTTATTTATTTATTTATTAATTTTTTTTTTGTTGTACATTTTGGCTATGAGGAAAAGTAGTGAGAAAATAAACTAAAATATTCGAATAAATAGATTAAAAATATTTTATCTCTACCAGAGCACTCTGCAAACCATCACTGTACACGACCACTTAATCTCAGTCCCAACTCAGTCCCAACTAAAATTTCTGAATCCGTCCTTAATTAAAATACAGTATATTTTTCAACTCTAATATATTTTAATTGAAAAAACGAGGTTCTATAGTGTTTGAAGTCATACTGCGAAGTTGCAAGGTCTAAGACTGATCTACACACATACAACAGACACTCCCATGCACATACACAAATATTTTAATGTAAGACAACGTTTAACAAATTAAGGTAAAGACAAGGGTTCGAGTTAGCAATTTGATCTATTGCATGTTAATTTAACAAATTTAAATTTATTAAACCCCACATTTATTTTTATTGCACCTACTGGGTGTATTGCAATTGCATGGCGACACGTACGGTTTGTATTTCATTGGTTCCCAACATCTTAGTGTGATGCCTACTGCGAATACAGATGTTTATAACTTTAAATATAAACTGGCACAGATATTTTTATGGTTAATATCTCCTTAAAATATCTGATCCCCAAACTATCTTATATTTATATACTTATAATAATTAAAATAGAGAATTGATTTTGGCACTCTAAAAATTACCATTATTGGCACGTTATAGTATCACATCCAGTGCATGTAGTACCACGCAGTTAATGCACTACATGAAATGTCAATGATAACTTTTGAAGTGCCAAAATCAATTCCCTTAAAAAATCTCTATAAAATATCTTATCCCAAACTATCTTTTGCCTCTCTAACACCTCATTAACATGTTCTCTCTCTCTCCATAGATACACTAACCTACACAAACGCATACGTTTTTTTTTTTTTTGGGTTGAACTAATCACATGATAGGGCATAGACCTCGAATTATTAGCAAACACATGACCTAGCTAGATCCAAATGCCACATTTTACTCTGCTACTGTTGTTGAATGCTAGAATTGTGCTATATATATATATATATATATATATTTAATTACAAGAAAATGAGGGTAAGGGTTGAACACTCTACCTATGCAATGGAGGGGCCAAAGACCCAGCTCAAGGTCAAATGAGTTATACTCACTTTGTGTGCACTATATACCTATACATACACATTATATATGTGCACATATATCGCCCTAGGGATATCGATAAGTTGATACAAAAAAATTATGCATTACATTAGTGCATGCACAACTATTTAATCACATATATTTCTAGTAAAATAAATTCTGTTATTTTGACAAAACATCTTTTTCTTGTTATTTTGGGAATTGAAAGAGAAATTCTCTTCTAATTTTCCCTTCAAAATTATAGATGTGTTAGTATACCACAACACGATAAAAAAAAAATATATATATATATATATATACTATGAGCTCTCTAACATGAGAAAACATTCAATGTAAGAATGATACTACGTCATCTGTATCACCTCAGCAATACACAAAGAAGTAATTCTTACATATAACTTTCGTTTTCATAAATTATGATAGTTAGCTAGGTGTATTTATCAAAATTTTGGGAGAAAATTTCACTTAGCTCATTGCTTTTTGTCAATTTATATACGAAAGTGTGGTAGAAAAAAAAAATCTTTATATACATTGGATTATTTGAGTTTAAAGGATAAGTTATTTTTAAATTCGGTTAAAAGTCCTTGTTATTAGTGAAACTTAATCAAATAAGATCTTTACTAGTTACAAATTTTCATGTAACTAGTTATATATGAAAATTTCTGATAATGGACCTTTTGCTAAAATTAAAAAATGGGTTGGGTCTAAAAAAAAAAATACATATACATATATATATATATATATATTTCTATTTTATGGTAGGACTTTTGACTAAAATTCTCACTTATATAGTATGCAACTTATATAATCATTGCTGTGCCTTTTGAACTGTTCACTGTTCAGATCAAATGAAGGAATTTAAAAACTTGTGAACTTAAAAAATTATACTCCGTAGGCTAGGTTTAAAAAACAAGTACTAATTGTTAGGGACAATGATATAACGACCTTAGATTAGCACTGAATAAACAGAACTAATAAGGAGTTGTCTTTGGTATATTTTAATGTCTAACCGGCTGAAAAAGGTACAATAAAGAACTAGTAATTGAGATCAGTTTGGTGAATAGATTTCAAGTTTCTCATATTTGTTTAATTTTTCTGTTTCAGCTCATGAGTTACACATCTCCAATGCCAGAGCCTTGTTTCTGAAAAGATGCTTTTTGACCCAAATACAGTTGTGAGAGATATTTATAAATATCTCAAAGTTAGCAAAAAATCCCTCCAAATATCTAATCCAAAACTCACTCTATGTATAAAAATATGGGCAACACTTGTTAATTAGTTTTTATATTGTTATAAAATACTATTGGTTCAAGCAGTGGTGAGGTTACGGCCAAAGTAGTGGGTTCAATTGAACCCAATGAAATTTTGGAAGGAAAAAATTACATATAGTGTTAATATTATTATTATTATTATTATAATAATAATAATAATAATTATTATTATAATCTGATGTAGTGATTTTGTGCGTGGACATAAGTATCGAGTGAGAAGGGGTGGGGTTCGAATCCCGGTATGAGCGTAACGTAGAACAACTTTTTAACAACTATATTAAGTCGTTGCTCATGTAGTGACAATAGTTTTCTTTTTGGTGTCCGGGCCAACTTGCGCGCATCTCGACTAATCCCATAAGGTTAGGGCATACGGGTGAATCGTCTGTGGCCACTCCCTTGAGATTCGAATTTGAGATCTCTGAATATAACACTCAGAGACCTTACCATGAAGCTTCTTTTTCTAAAGTGACCCCAATGAAGTAAAAGACAAATTAACAAAGAGAAGAGTGTCAACTTTGTTATTTAATTTGCTTAATACTATCTATTTATTTTATTTATTTTTTGGTATGTCATTGATAATTCCTCACTACTCCATTGGGTTCAAGTATATGTCGACGTGAACCAATGTATATGTCTTTCCTTATGAATATATAAATGTGTATGTGATATATACCTGCCATGGTCTTATTCTCTCTTTCTATTTTTTAATTTATTTTCCGTTGTTTTAGTGTTTTTGCTTCTCACATGGTTGTAGTTATCCTTGAGCCTACATCTGAGCGCATCTACTGGTGGGATTGTATATTGTCATCAGCATGACAAAACACACACATATATATATATATATATATATATATCAACAATGCTAAGGCCACATTCATCCACACTTAAAAAATATCTACACTTTAAGGTGTACTAATGAGAAGAGAGATAGAGACTGCGGGTATGGATGTTTTTTGGGTATGAATGGGTGTGGCTCAAACATTACTCTCTATATGTTTATACATGTCACGATCTTACGGTTAAAATAGCGACTTTCTCTTTAATTGCATCTGACAGCCAAAATAGAGACCCTCTCTTTAATTCAGAGAGGGCGTAATTCAGAGAGGGCGCCCTCTCTGAATAATTTTCGAATATATATATATATATATATTGTCTTCCCATGTGCCTCTTTGCTAGCTTCTAATCTGACTTGTTACCCACCTTTTCCCAACCCTTTTGGCACAGTTTTCATTAGGAAGAAAGCCATATGTCACTCACTTTGCTGTTGACTTTATTTGTGGTTGTTAGGTCACCGATTGTTAAAAAAACTTACGGTGTTAATTAGAAAACGATAGCCAGATAATTAATAGAGTAATGCTATGCTTCTTAATTTTTTTTTTCTCTTTCTAAATATGTTTCTCAACACATGTAGTAGTGTGAGCTCAGTTAATTTTGATTGTCGATGTTGAAGTGGTCTCACTAATAATGAAGATGGTCGCACTATCACATGTGAAACATGTTTTTTTTAATAAAAAAAAAATTGAAAAGCATGGCATTACTCAAATAAATGTATCAAGCTTTAACTCTAATAATTAAGGCTGTTTTTGGATGGATAGGATTGAAGATGATTTTTAGAAAAATCCAAAATTTCCGAAACATAGAAACTCATTCTGCTTGTAAAAATTTGGCTGTGTAAGAATGTTTCAGAATCATAATTTGCCAGAATTTTTTGATTTGTAGTTTAAATAAAATAAAACCTTGGCCCTAACTAATTTGCTTTCAGTCTACCACTATTGTTGTCAAAGTAAAGTGGTTATGTGTATCAGTCTCAATTTATACATACGGAGTAACTAATTTGCTTTGACAATAACAACTATTACTTTGGCCTTAAAAACTATAAAATTTGGGGAGAAATAAAACTAGGGCTACTTGATTTAAGGTCCCTAAGATGGAATTAATTTGAACTAAAAGATAAACCATAAACAAAAAACACACGAGGACCATCAATATATGATACAGGGACAGTACAAGAATGACATTATTGGGCTGAAGTTTGAATCTCTGATTCCTGGGGAACCAAAGCTAAAAGGAGAGACATTCCTACAAACAACTTATAAGGAAGAATCTGAATCACTCAAAATTACAGAGCACTATTTTTCATAGTACTAAAGTATGAGTGTTTTCATTTCTGGGCACAGTTTGGGAATAGAGTTCTCCAACATCTTCACAGAAAACCTTCATTAACAATGCAGAAATTTAAGACACCTTACGGCTATGTTGTTTCTTCTCCAATGGATCCTAGAATTCCAGAACCTTAGGACTCGCATGGAAACGTTGTGGTTTTGATTTTCAGTTTTTGTTTTTATATTTGAATTGATCATAGTCCACCGCCAATACAAAAACTGAAAACCAAAAATCGCAATGCTACCATACGAACCCCTAGCAATTAATTTGTTTTCAGATTAATAGTTTTGTGTACATAAGTTACACAAAGTAATAAAAACTTTGGTTCGCCATGGAGTTCAAGATTTTACATTTCAATATTCTGATGTATTTTCTCTTTATTGGGCTACTTGGTCTAAGGTTCTTAAGATGGAGTCAATTTGGACTAAAGGACAATGCATAAATAAAAAACCACACAAGGACAGACTTTAAAAAATTTATCTCCTAAAGTCCCCCAAATTTTAATTTTCCCTCCTAAAGTCTCAAATTTTAAATTTCATTGTAAGAGGCAAAATGGCCCCTAGAACCCTGGAGGACCACCACCACCACCACCATCTCTCTCTCTCTCTCTCTCTCTCTCTCTCTCTCCTCCTCCTCCTCCTCCTCCCTGCCACCATCTCTCTTCTGTCTTCTCCCTGCCATGGCCGCCACCACCACCGCGCCACCACCACCACCACCATCATGCACCACCGCCATCGTGAGCCACTACCACTAGTATCTCCATCATGAGCCACCACTGTCGCCATCGTGGGCAGCCACCATCACCATCGCCAACCACTACCACCACCACCGCTACCATCACCTCCATCATCTTCTTCATCTCCGACGAGCATTGATCTTTTTCATCTTCGACGACATGCAGCTTCATGAATGAGATAGATCTAGATCTAGATCTTGACCGGTAATTGAGATCAAGATGTAAATCTAGATATTGATCTGGACGTCGCCGCCATAACGAATTCCGACGACCACCATGCAAGGCCACCAAATATAAGGTATGTTGCAAAATGTACAATCTTAATTGAAATTTCACTTAAGGTATTATCGTAAGAGAAATTTAACTTAAGATATCTGAAGTGAAAATTCACCTTTGTTAAACAAAAAGGCAATCTTCAGCTAGTACTACCGTGAGCCACTACCACCACCATCACCACCACCACTACCTTCCTAGTTAGTTTGTTTACAATTTTCGGTGACTACCTTTGTAAGTCCTAGGGCTTGGTAGGATGCGAAGGTCTTAAGTAAAATTTCAATTAGGATATTATCTTACGAGAAATTTCATGACTTAAGATATCTTAAGTGAAATTTCACCTTTATTAAGCAAAATATAATCTTCAATAGTGATAGTGGTGGTCGTTGAGGTCAGTTAAGTGGTGGGAGTTGGTCTCTGGTGGTTAATCTTGTCAAAATCAAGATATAAAAGTTTAAAAGATTTGTAGTGTGGAAGTAGAGGTCGAACCCACAGAGATCGAAATACTAAAGCACCTTAATTTTAAAACTTAAACCTAGTTAATTAAGAAAACATAAATTTGATTTTGATTTTAATTAAACTAAGAAACTAAGTAAATAAATCTAACTATGAAAGTGATTAAAAGTTGTTTTGATAAATATGTGTATGGAACCTAGGATTGCAAATTCACCACTAGCTTCATAATAAGGGTATCTATGCATTCAATTAGCTTATTACATTGGATGATAATGGGGAATTATAACTACAAGCCTAATTCCTCCGTCAAGAAGATAACTACGATTCAAACATCAACATAATTCATCTTCGGTTAGCACGGAGTGTCTCATACCAAACTAGGGTTGCAGCACACTCCATCTTCCCTAGGCATGAACTATTCGACTACTTGATATCACAATTTAATTAAACACCATTACATGTAAATAATCCATACAAGCACAACAAATATAGATCATTGATCACATCACATTCAAAATAGATCTAAGATAAGAATAAACTTTGAAAGCAATGATTTAATCAATAGAAGTTCAATTTTATTATAAAAAAATCCTCTAAACATGTATCATCATCTGTACATAATAAATCTAAAAGAAAAACATAAAATACACCCTTTTACTTGGCTAGGGTTTTATTGAAACCCTAGATCTTGGTCTAAGCAGCCATAGAAGCGATGAACGACAAGAGATTGATGGAGGCGGCCATGGGAATCCTTGGTTTTCTTCTTCTTGCTTTCTTCTCTTCAATGGCTGAAGTTTTAGTTGTATATGGATGTATCTAATGTTGTGTAATGTTGTGTAACCCATACTTTGACTAAAAGGAGGATATATATATATACATATATATTTGGAGCAAGTTTTGAAAGCTTTCCTAAACCTAATCGCACTAAAACTGCTTTATTTACGTTTCTGAACGTAATTAGGCAATTCCGTTCGCACAGGGCTCTTCAGGATATCGAAATATGCATTTTTGACTTTTTTGTACGGGTCGCTCGCGTGGGCCTCTCACATGTGATCTCCAAAATCGCGCGAGCGGGCCACTCCAGCGAGATGGCTTTTTTTCCACTTTTTCCAGATTTTCTCAGCTTTGCGCACCGATCGTAGAATTGCGATAACATTTGACTCGGACCTCGTATTGACTCACTGTTTGTGGCCACGCGTCCGTAACTCAAAGATCTACATTTTATATCTCAGGAGAAATTTCTCAAATCTGAAGTATTCCTTATCAAAAATGTGATTTACTGAGGCTACTACTGCATTTAGCTTTTATCGGAATCATCTTTTGAGCCCAGAATGTCTTCCAATGCCACTAATTATTGAATTTTAGTACATTTTCAAGTTAAAGCTACAAAACCTACAAAATATAGAATACTTATTAAAAAACAACTAATAACTAAATGAAATGAACTAACAAAGCGTAACTTTAAGACTATAAACGGGAATTATTCGTCGCCGATCACACCCTCAAACCTACACTTTGCTAGTCCTCGAGCAAAAAAAAAACATAAAAATAAATACTACTATACTTAAAAATCCTAACTCACTATCACAGGCAACGTGATTGCATTTAGCACATGCAACAAGCCTTTTAAACCCCTAGGTGTCCCTAGTAGGACGAGTGAAGTCTCGTGAGGGTTCTCGTTGAATAAGACACCCACAACCATCTTTATTTCATTATATATTTAAAAAGTTTTATTAAAAACAAAAAACAGAACATTCAATACTCCTTATCATAAAATAGTGATTTGAAATAGTATAATAAACAAAAAGAAATGGAATCAAACGTCTACATACGTCATAAAAAAACAATCCTAAGCACATGTATCGTATAAATCAATAGAGTTTCTCATAAAATTGCTCGTGTGTGATGTGGTAGTCAAATGAACACGCGCATGTCATGAACTTGGAATATAACTCGGATAATCATCCAACTATGCTTCGACTATGAATCTCACAATGTTAATTACACTCTCAAATGAAACACTCAGAAACAGGTGTAATTTCTCGAATATATGGGAGCAAAGGAAATATGTTTTCAAAACAAGAAATGCTCACATATGACTCGTAAAAGACGCATGACACAAAAGAACAGTAGTGTCATGGATAGGACGCCAACAGTCAAGAAAAATTAATCGTTACCAGATTTTAATCCTCCTTATATCCAAACCATGTTTTCTAGGATCAAATAGGACTTTTCAAAGGTTGAAACATGGCTCAGGCAATGAAAAATGATAGAAAGGATTCATTAAGTAGTTTTAGAGTGGCGTTGTATGGCATGCTTAATTTTTTTTCATTCATTCTTCTACCAACTTTCATCTTTTCATTCTCTTCGTTCATTTTTTTTTAAATTTCATTCCTCTTCTTTTTTTTTTCTTTTCTTCTTTCAACATTTTTCTTTTCCTTTTCGTTACTTTTGAATTGACTATTCATTGAATACCGGTGCAACTACCCCAAACATCATCTTGTTTCCTTTTTCTTCTCAATTGACACACCGCCTTATCAACACTAAAAGTTGACGAATCTCTCAGTGGTGAACTCTAAGTTGGTCAAGTTGGAGCAAAAAAGAAAAAGGGCAAACTAAGGAAATTTTTATCATTTATCTAGATAGGTAAACAAAGCGGCCTACCATCATCTCCTATGGTCATATGGTTCTTTAATGTTTACAACGGAAGATTATTTAGCATGGTAACAAATATTTTTACTTGACTATCAACTAATACAAGAATAATGAAACTAAACAACGAGTTAATGCGCTATTCAAATGAAATTCGACAAACACAAAATGTATTTATAACCCTCTAAAAAGAAAAGATAGGCTCAAAAGCTCACTGGGTCTAGTCTCCACTCTATGTGTTATCTAGAAATCCGAATCATATTACAATTCACATCAAACATGTATTCAAGCGACTACGTGCAGTGCATAGCTTTGGGTGCAAATCTATGATATAAAACTACTATTCGAATGATGCATAACCTAAAACATTACAACATGACATCAGCAAATGTTTAACCACATCTTCTCATGTTTACCATTCTATAATAATCTAAGTTACATAACAAGAAGTATCGAAATGATATTGTAAAAACATTGATAACATCATTTATTTAAGCACAAGTATCGAAATATTTTTAAAAATTGATGCATAATAATGTGCATGTGAGTGCATACCCCAAAGCCTAAACCTTTCATTGTGCCTAATTAAACAATAAAACGAAAGAAAGGAGAGTACGTAAGGAGGGAACGATAATACCTCGATCTCAGCAATCACAAACTAGGTAAACGTATATGAATATGGCGATAAAGTTCAATTGCTCCAAATGGTGCCACTAATTCATCTGTTAATACTTGACAAAAGAAATAAACTAACAAAAGAACACCAATAGCTAGTAGAAATATAAATATGTAATGCAGACCGTGACATGTTGAAAAACTAAACTAAAATCGAAAAAACTCAACGAAAATAAAAAAAGAACAAGCAGAAACGGAACTAACAAAACAAAGAAGGACTCGATCTAAAAGAGACCTAAGAGAGCCAACAAAAAAGAACAAACACATAAACAAAAGTTGGGAGTGAGAAGAAAAGAACAAAAGAGAAAAAAACACAAAGAATTCCCCCTCGCGCGATGTAGATCCGAGGTTTATTTTAAGGTTCACAAAAAAATATTTTCTGAGTCAAATAATCACGCGAGCAGGCCACTAGGGCAATAGTCCCTCGCGTGTGCGATTTGAGGCTCGACATAAATCTGAGGGTATATATAATAAAAAGTTTGAAAATTTTTCTTAAGGTAAAATCTCGTCCGAGCGGGTCGCGCGCGTGACATGTTCTCTTGCTCTTTTCTCTTCCTTTCAATGTAAATAAGTTCAAAATAAATTGACCCCGACCCCCAAACCTGTCCAAAATGACCAAAATTGACTCAAAACTGACCAAAGATGTACAAAAATGAGAAAACAGAACGATAAAAGCTTGGGTTGCCTCCCAAGAAGTGTTGTCTTTTACGTCTTCTGCTAGACCATTCTAGCTCAAGACTCATGGGGGCCAAAACTCAGTCTTTGTACCCTTGAAGACATTAGAGATACTTCAGTGGAAAGCAGAAATAATGCCATTATTCGTTGACTAGATCGACGGTTGATTATGTTCAAATCAATTTCTCACCTTTCGAGTAAATTCATCATTAGGATTCGGGTTATTAGGATCTTTCTGTTCATTGTGCATTATCTCCTTCCCTTTATTCGTGTTTATTACGTTGTCGTGTCCATTAGCTTGTCTAACCTCACTCTCTGCCACACAAGGGTAATCGTCATCATTAGGAGGTTGATCGACGTATTGAATACATATAATTTTAGGTTCATGTTGCCAAATGACACCTTCATCACTCCCGTTCGACAATTGACACTTGCGTTAGCGGTTGCTAAGAATGGGCGACCAAGAATGACAGGAGTGTGTTTCCTAGCATCTATCACCGTTCAATGTCAAGGACCATGAAATCGACAGGATAATAACATTTATCAACTTTTACCAAAACATCCTCAACGATTCCTCTAGGAATTTTAACAGAATGATCCACTAATTGTATGGTAGCGGCCGTGGGTTTAAGTTCACCTAGACCTAATTGTTTATAAACCGTGTATGGAAAAAGGTTCACGCTCACCCCTAAGTCAAGGAGAGCCCGATGAATGATAGTGTTACCTATGACACATGAAATCGTTGGTGTACCTGGATCCTTATACTTTAGAGGAGCATGTTTGAAGATTGAACTTACTTTTTCCGTGAAGAAGGCCTTTTTTGGGGTATGACTGCGCAACTTGCGCTTTTGAGTGCACAGGTCTTTAAGACATTTAGCATAAGCGGGAATCTTTTAATAGCGTCGAGGAATGGAATATTGATTTTAACTTGTTAAATACCTCGAGTATATCTTCAGTTTCTGACCCTTTCTTTGAAAAATGTGACAGTTCCTCAATGTTTGGTGGGAAAGGCAGTTTCAGAACATGATTAGTTGGGGTCGGTTCATCTTCTTTCTTAATTTGACTCGTGTCCTCACCTTTCTCTTGATTCGAATTAATGTTTGCATCTCTCCTACTCTCCCTCGGAATCTCAACAACTTCTTCCTCTCGAGTAGTCATCCTAGTTGAAATAGGGTTCACTTGCTCACTCGTACCACCCACCTTGTATTGTCCCTTAGGTTTCTGAATAGGTTGACTTGGCAACTTACTCTCGGTCAAACGGTTTTGTCACGCCCCGACGTAGCATAAATATGGAAAGCGTTTAATTTCCTTTATGGACCCGTAGGTCGCGACAGTTTGAAGGATCGATTCCGTCCCAAACGTCGAACAACATAAAACTATTAATCAGAGTAGAGCAAATAGGGCTTATAAATTTTTTTCTAACTTATTACATCTTATGGTACGGGGTCAACTAAGGCACAAACCGCCTTGAAATAAGATAATAACTTAAAGTCTATTACAGTCATCCTTATTACAAAACTAATTCATAACTTAGAGCACATAAACTTAAAGCATATAAAAGTAAATTCTCTTTCCAGCAGTTGTTCTCAATTAGCGTAGTCATAAGGTTCTTCCTGATTATAACCTGCAAAGCCTGAACACGAATGTCCAGGACGCATCAACGCCGTCAGCTTCAAGAAGCTGGTGAGTATTAAAAACATAACTTTGAATGTAAAACATACTCATTTACCTTTTTCCCATTTCCATTTAAAACCACAAGTTTATATTTAAGATAAAGAGCTCGTTTAGAAAACAACAACATTATTTAAAAGATAAATTCACACATATGTGACCGTGTATGAGAACGATGCACCATCTCATCTAACCGACTCTTTTCTCTCGACAAAACCCAACAACCCTCTATCCTACTCCTGGTATCTTTGAAACACTAAGATAGCCACACTTTAGCAACGGGGCGCCAGGGAGTGTCCAGTTTGCCTCACACTTTGGTCCGGGGTACCAGGGAGTGTCCAATGCCTCACACTTTGAATACCCTAACCGCCATGCAAATACCGGGGCAACCCCTCACACAGTATCCAGACTCGAGTTATCAGGGAGTGTCCGTAGGCCACACTTTAGCACTTCCATGGGTGCCAGTGAGTGTCCAAGTTCGGCGTCACACACTTTAACGCTTCCATGGGCGTCAGGGAGTGTCCATATTTGCCACCGTCGCATTTCAAAGATACCCTCTCCACAACCACAACCACAACCACAACCACAACCACAACCACAACCACAACTACAATCTCAATCTCAAACTCTATCTCGATCTCATACTCTTTCCACACTGACCATTACTCTTTTCCACACAGACTGACACCCACATACATGCACAACAGACTCCATATGAATGTCATGAACTTAATACAGAAATTTAAAGTACTGGGAATGATAACCATGGATATACGAGAAGAAATCAAATCTTATATTAAACAACCGGTGAATTCATCAAAGAATGCTTTAACATGCTTTTATTGCTATTAGAAACACAAGTGGTCTACTTTGAAATAATTCCATTAAAAATGAGTTATAATTTGTATACATGAATTATATATCAACAGAAAGCTCTTTGAGTCTAGTTTCCAACGCTTCAAACCGTGCGCGTTTTCGAGTTTCCTAGAGGAAGTTATGGCCGTTTTACTAAAAGTCGTCAGTGCTGAAAAAGTGCAACCGGTTGGAACAAAAATGCAACCGGTTGGAACAAAAGTGCAACCGGTTGGAACAAAAAAAGTGCAACCGGTTGGAAAAAAATGCAACCGGTTGGAATCAGCTGTTTCTTCCCTGTTACGAATTTAGAACCTGTTTTTGACCCATTTCTGAAATCTACTTCAACCAAGACATGTAATATATGGATTTCTTCGTTTTTCCGCAAGGATTACGAATATGCGATCGGTTTTAACTAATTTCAATCGTAGCTCTCGGATTTCACGTAAAACCGAGAGGTGACAAAACTTTAAATCAACGGTACGTCGCGATACGGATGAATTAAGCCGTAGTATTCGAACCACAGCTTATTGGGACTAAGATCTTTCATTCCCAATTCACGGAATTGATTTTGGTTAAGTTTGAAAAATTGTGATTTTTGAAGCTCAAGCTTCCATGGACGGATTTAGCAATGGTATTCTAACTATACATACACAAAATCAGTAATTAAGCATAGAATTACATTGGGAGTGAGTTAATAATACTCACTGTGATATAGATTGAAGAAGTTGTTGAGAAAGAAATATAATTACGAATTTTTCCAAATTCAAGCTTTGGCTATGGAGGATTGAGCTCTTCTCTCTCTCTAAATTTTTGAAGAACTCTCTGCACTCTCTTATCTCTCTGTGAATTCTGAATTGTGCTGGAAGTGCAGAATGTGTAGTGTGGTTGGGTGTATAAATAATCAAACTCCCACTTAGAGGCATTGGCCTAACATTCCACTCATTACCCACTATCCTCCATTAATTAGAAAGAAAGTGCAGAAATGATGTGTATACACCGCATTATCTAAAGCTCCACTGATAATTGAGAGGGTAGGTGGAGATGATGTGGGTCAAGGTGTGTTTGGAAATTCTAGCTTATGGCATTAGGACAACACACATACTACAAGCATTTGCCAAACAAGGCCTAAGGAAAATCATTAGTAATAATAATTGGGTGTAAAGAAATTTGTCCAATCAGTCACTCCCAAAATTCTGTGGAAATTTAGCACTGCGCGGACAGTTTTAAACCTAAACTGGTATTTTCGTGACACGGTGTTTATCACAAAAATACAGAAAATTCATTTTAACGTAAGAATTGATTTCCTGGTTTCATAAAAATACTGATTGAATCCAAAGAAATTATTTTCACCGTCTTTGAAATACAGACTTTGAAATCCACACAGGTATTATTGATTTTATGAAAATTTCAGTTTGACCCCAATAAATCCTCAGCTTGCAATCATTCAAGGAATAAAATTTAGAACATGAGAAATGTAATTAAATGAAGCAGTCAATACCAAAAGAAATTAAACATGTCAATGCATTTACAAATTAAATATGAACATGTAGTTTAGAAATAAATGGAAATGCAGGTTGTTACAGGTTTAGTGTATTATCTATTTGTCCTACTTGGGACTCTAGCTTTGCAATGGACTGTGTCTGAGAGTATACTAACTGGATCACCAAACCAAAACTTTCAAGTGAGGTCAACACTTTCTCCTTAAATGCATTATTACGTGGAGATGGAGGAGGTAGAGGGTTGGGTTGTGTATATTGATATTGTTGAGACTGATGTTGCCATGCATTGGGAAAGTTAGTTTCAATTTGAGGTCTTTGGGAGGAGTATAGACCCTCATTATTTTGAGATCACCACCCAAAATTAGGGTGACTTCTCCATGGCACATAGTAATTTTTTCCCAAAGGGTTGTGAGCATTTCGTGGGAATTATTGGATAGAGTTAATGTGTTTCTCAACAAACTTTGGGAATTGAGAAGCAGAAGGACATACGAAGATATTATAAGAAGGTTCAGAACACAATGCGCATACTTCGGAAGGAGGTGGATTGGACATATGGCTGTAGACACCCCAATTTTAACCGAACGATTAAATTTAGGGGGATTTTCCTCTATGAATCAATAATGAATAATGTCCCGATAATTTTCTTCAAGTTCATCGCTTCGACTTCTGAAAAGCTTCAAGTTCCCAAACCTTGCTCCTAATACCCCTAGATTTGGCCAATCACTGACCATCTGCCTCGAGCTTACTGGATCATGGGTTACTTTCTAAAAAAAATGGAATAGATTAAATAAACAATAACAATGATATTTTCTAAAAATAACATTATTTCTCATATTTTTTTAGATTCAAAAAGAAAAAAAAATCTATTTTGTGACTTATATGATTAATTTAGATTTAAAATGAAAAATGTGTCTATACATACATATATGTGTATACAAATAAGAAAAGGAAAATAAAAAAAGAAAGCATCCCATATGATTTGGAGAGTTAGAGATTCCTTGGCATATTCCTAATCTAAGCAAATACCCAAAGAGCCCTTTGTTGGGCACTAATCTCCCATGTGCTTTGAAGATGCTCTAGAATGTTCATTTATTTTACCCAACTTAAATGCCTTTCAAGTTTCTTGGAATTACATGGAAGTGCCTTGGAGAGTTAGAGATGCCATAGAATATTCCTAACCCACCCCAAATTGACCTATCTACCCTTATCTTAGTCACTAAGGAAATCAAAGTCGACAAAAGCTCATTTCTCTCATTAGGGTAAGGGGGGAATACTTGAATTATATAGAGAAATATTAGGAGAGCTTTAGAGGGGAAAAATATAGGTAGAGAAACTCTACCAAATCTCATACCCAAAATCCCACCAAAACTCTACCCAACCATCAAATCACCATTGAAGGAGCTTGAAACTTGAGGAAGAAGAAGATGAAAAGCTTGAGGAATTCAACATCTCTACAAGTTTTGAGAAGATCTAGAGGTAAAACCTTCAAATCTATCTTCATATATAATAATTCAATCACAATTCATAGATCTAGGATCTTTACACATTTTCAAAAAGTTTCTGCCCACCTCATTTCATCACACACCACTTGAATTGTGATTGATTTTTCATTTTCTTCATTGATTTGGATCTAAATACAACTTTGGGTTAAGGCAAAACAAGTTTGTAAAAGAACTTTTGACTTGGATTTTCAAATAAGCTTTGATTTCTTTATATTTTCTCCTCTTGAGATTCATGAGATTTTCAATATCTCATTGGATTCCTTTGAGTTTGATCCTTTAAATCTCTATGATCCTATGATTTATATGAGAATTAAGGTAGATCATAGTTATATCCACACATGATTAGATGGGTCCAAGTCTTAGTCCATGATTTGGACCCTTCAACTATGAATCTCATGGAATCCTCTCTATATTCCATGAAGGATTATGTGGATTGGTTATGTTTAGTCTTAAAGGACTATTAATTTGAGAGGAGAATAGGATATAATACGTTCATATCCCTCAAGGATCATCAACTTGAGAGAGGGATTGATTTGATAACTTTTATGACTCAAATGTTGGTATTGGTGTAGTGAATTCATGAACATCTTGTGATCAACGGTTTTTTATTAAATCATGGTCCATGGGAATTAAATGAGACCAATTGGAGAATGCTCATAACACATATATGTATCACTAGAATTTTCTTTTTGATGAGATTTTTGGTCTCATGATTAGTGAGTAAGTTACTCTCTGTCCAAAATTTCTGAACAGTGAGTTCGTTTCAAAATAAGTAAATTGGAGCCTTAATCAACCTTTTATAACTTTAAATAAAATTTTCCTCAAAGTTTAACGTGTTAGGAGGATACCCGAAAAAGATCAAAGTGATTATGATAATTTGACTATTTTTAGAAAATCGCGCAAAAACTCTGGAGGGTCGAAAATTTCTGAGTGAGATTTGGTTATGGTCCAATTCCCGAAGATCAGACCGTTCAATCTTTGATTTTCTTTTTGGGTTAGAAACTAGACTCATAGAGGCATATCATATCCAAAAATCATTAAAATCCAACAATTAGAAGTATGATTTTTCCATTTTTTAAAATCTGGTCTACTCTCTGTAATTCTTACAACTCTGTCACAGCTTTGATAAAACTTGAATAACTCTAATCTAATGGACTCCTAATGTCCTAAGATCTAAATCATGTCTTAAATAATGTCAATTAAATTTAAATCCAAAGGGTAGATGATCCAAACTAATGAATATCTCCTGGCTCATATCCATGAGATATTCATTAGTTTGGTCTAAGTTGCACTTAATTGAACCTAATTGAACATGACTACGGGTTCCTTATGATCATGTTGGGGCTATGACATCTCTATATGGAAATTACATTGGCTCTTAGTTGAGACTTATATGTATATAGAGGTGCTATGGTTCCAACTAGTTAAAAAGGAATTCAAAGTTATGTCAATTCTTCCTTTACTTGATAAATTTAAGCTAGAAGTTTAGGATTGCTTATTTGATATCTTGTTCGAAGCATGTGGACTAATCTTTGTCTTGTAGCGCTTTTGAGGTACAATTTCTCAAACTTTTCTCTAGTTTATTTACTTGTTGATTTTATTGATTTTTCGACTCCATGCGCGACACCTTAGATTAGGTCTTGCCTTATGTGTATATGTGATTAGAGACCTTTTTCTTAAGATTTCTATTTTGTATGCATTGCACGTTTCCCATATCACCGCTGGATCTCGGGTAAATTCTCTAGTTTCCTATTGCATATCATATTGCTTGCTAATTGAATTACCTGGATTTGGATGCGATTTTATCGTTAGCAATCTTACACCCTTTTAGACATGCTTTTGTAATGTATATTTATACATATGTATTAGTTGAAGGCATGCTTAGATTAATAATTTGATTAAAAAGGATGTTGAAGTAGAGGCCTATCACGAGATAGGATGAGAGGGGGTGTTTTAGTCCGCCGGGCTCCTTCCCCTCTCATTCCATAATCCCCGAACCTAATTTATCTTTGGTTCGCAAAAGATCAGTTTGCTTTTCAAATGGTTTCTTAATTTTCCTTTAAAAAATTAAGCGGCGACTCTTTACATTTTAAAAAAGTGGGCCTAAATGCCAGTATCCACAATCTAGTGACTCTGCTGGGGATTGAACCCAGAATCTCTGATTTCGCAGACCAGAATTTTTGATTTTGGGTTCACTCGAGGATTCGTCTTGAAAGCATCCTTTTGATCGAATTAATTAATTTTTTGTGCCCATTGCATTGCACTTGCATGTCTCGCCAGTCGATTGCACGGAACTATGACCTTGGAGGCTCAGGGTAACCCGGTAGGTCAAGCCATCATGGGACTGTATGATCACCCTTGATCTCATACCATGTGTTGGTATATGAAGCATCCTATCGGGTGTGTGTCAAGGGTCCCTTATTTTACCAAATTCGACCTTTGCATAATAGTTTTCATAGAACCTTTCAATCTTAGGAAAATAATTCTTGATTAGGATTTATGTGCTAGGGAGTTTTGTATACCCAAAAGGGGTTACTTGAGATGATGACGATACTTAGTTGATGAAAGATGTGTAACCTCTTAATCTCTTTTGAGCAATTCCTCTTCATGTCCTATGACATTTGAGAACATGCCGAATTTTGATTATGAGGTTACATCTCTTATATCATGAAAAGCTAAGCATCATTGACCTTGTAAGTATCCGAATTCATGAAAAGTGCGGTAATTACCCAATCATGTGATCTTTCCTATTTAAAAAGTTTTCAAATCCATCTTTGCAAATCCCAAAGTATTTTGGAAAATCACTCTTACAAGCAAAATCTTTGAAACTCACTTTCTTTTGATCAAAGTAAAGTAAACCCAATCATTGTGAAAATTGTTTTAAAGGACTTCATCATCTAGAGAAATGTTTGTTAAATGAGTTTTCAAAGTAAAAAAATTTTAACTCAATCATCTTTTGTGGAAAAATGCTTTCACCTACAAAGGAAAATCCAAGGAATTCGAAGGACCCCATCATGCTTTTCAAATAATGTTTTTAAAAAAAGAATATATCCAATCTTTGGAAAAGGTAGTGAAGGAGAAATTGGCGCACTTGACATGGATGAGGATTTTATGTGCTTATGTGTCTTATGTGCTAGGATTAGGATTTGCTTTTATTTTGGCATATAGAATAGGCACACACACGCACTTGCGTTGCATCCGTGTGACATATGATTCATAAAGAATTTCACCAAGCATTTCCAAAAATAAATGTTTGAAATCAGTCAAATTAATAGAAAAATGAAACATGGTTGTAGGTAAAAGATAGACTCAGCTACAAGCACAGTTTGGGTCAGGGATTCGAGTACGAGATTAGTAAGAAGGGAGCCAGAAAATGAAATGGATCAGGGACAACACGCTGCAGAAATAGCGCAACTAAAAGAGAGAATGGATTAAATGATGATAATGCTGGAAACATTGACCCGCCAAAGGCCTGCAGTTGATCCACCAATAATTGATCCTCTGCCTGCTGCTCGGGATGGGAAAGATGATTGGTATGAGGATCTGGAACAACCCAGGGCTGGTGCAAATAAGGCAGAAAGAGAGAAAGTTGAAAAGGCTGAGAAAGAGCTTATCGAGATGAAAGAAAAAGTGGAAAAGTCAGAAAAAGTCATCCGCAAATCCAATGGGGTTGACAGTTATCTGCTAGAGTTGGAGGGATTGTTTGAGGGCACCCGAGAAAAACTACCAGTTGGTTTCAAGATGCCCGAGATTGATAAGTTCGATGGTTCTGGCAACCCCAAAAACCATGTAAGGATGTGCATTGGGGCTTTCCAGCCGAGCGGCCTGAGTCTCGCCATAATGGCCATGTTGTTTCAACAAACTTTGACTGTGGCAGCCTTGTCCTGGTATTTCACTATGGAGCCAAGCATAACCCGTGTGTAGGAAGAAGTTTTAAAAGCTTTTGTCACCTAGTATGAATATAATCAAGAACTCGATGTAACTGTGAGGGATCTAGAGACGACTACGTAAGAGAATAAAGAGAAGTTTGCTGAATTTTTGGCACGTTGGAGGGGGAAGGCCTCGAAAATGACCTAATGGCCCTCGAAGAAAGAACAGATCCGGATTATACTAAAGAATCTGCAAAGTGTGTATCAAGAGAAGCTCATGTATCAATGCATCCACACCTTTGCAGAATTGTTTGAGATTAGAACAAGGATAGAAGATGCAATCAAAGATGGGAAGATCAGGAAGGAAGAGTCCTAGGGGCATCACTCTAAGAGACCGTTTTATGGAAGGAACATGGGAAATCAGGTGACAAATGATATTAACGTTCTGAGCCAGCCAGAAGAAGGGCAGAATTTTCCAAAGAAGGAGGGTGTGTCGAGACCACGGTTGTGGGGACAGCCTCATCGCTCGATAGATTTAGGGATTTCTTTGACTACCACTCTTAAGCAGCTAATGGAAAAGGGATATCTAAAGCCATTAGATCCAAGGCCAATGCCTAACCCACTCCCACCGGGCTTCAATGAAAAACTCTATTGCGAGTTTCATCAAACTCATGGCCACACAACAGATCGATGTATGAGGCTAAGGCATGAAGTGCAAAATTTGATTGATGATAAAATCATTTCTCCTCCACCTATAGATTGGCCGAATGTGACTCGAAACCAGCTCCCCAATCATCATACTGTACCACTACTGCAAAATATCAATATTTTGGATGATAAGAAGGAAGTCTTCGACCCGTCTGCATTAATCATACCAATAGGGCAGACTGCCAAACCTTACAAATTTCCAAAGGATCAGGAGATATGCCTTATAGGAGTCGAGGAAGAGGAATGGCTGGTAGAGAAGAGGAAGAACAGGCATTCGAGGAAGACATAGACTACAAAATCCTCCAAATCAATTGGTGGGATACAAACAATCCTGCTAATGACACCATTTGGGGGGAGGAGGAGGTGTATAGTGATACAGACGGTCTGTGGTCCGAAGGAGAAGAAGAGGAAAAAGCGGAAGAAGTAATCAATCATGCTAAGCCTCACGAGTTAGAGGAGGGCAATTCGAAAAAAGGGAAAGAGATAGATCTTGAAGAAAATAGGGAAGAAGGTCAAGCGTTAAATAAACACCTCATTAAGAAAGGAGGAGATTTCCCCTACTATGGCTTTCCAGAGCCATGGGTGGACTACAAAGATAAATACTTGAAGCAAGGGTTTGAGATCTCTTTCTTACATGAATTCCCTGGCTATGAAGATCCATTCCTATAAACATCCACATAAACAATTACTGTCCAAGATTGGATTTGTGCACTGGATGGTCTGGTTATGGGGAATCTTTTTAATGAAGAAGGCAGGAAGACCGAGGAGAGCGGCCCAAAGAAGATCATAGAAGTAAAGATTGGGAAAAATCAGATAGGAGAAAAATCGAAGGAAGAGATCAAGGGAAATAAAGCAAGGGAGGAGAAGCCAGAAAATGGAGGAGAGACAGAACCAGAGGATTTTCCAATAGGTCCTCGAGTCGAATGATAGAATTCCCCTACCCCGGAAGTCTGTAATGGCCAGTATGAGCCAAACTTTTTAAATTTCTACTATCAATGAAAATGTGATTGATTATGCTTAATGATTATAATAACTGTGAAGAAAAAAAAAAAAGAAGATCCTGCATGCAAAATCATTTAGGAAACCTTGGCAATTGACTTGGGAGATGAAGTAAGACTCTCAAAGTGATTCTTTCCATATTTTACTCAATAAAGATAAAGGCATAAACTTGATCTCATTGCTAAAAGAATACAAAGTAGTTTTGTATGGTCTTATAATGATATGCCAAGACTGAATTCAAAGATTATCCAACATCACCCCTTTATACCAAGCCTAACAGGTGAGCTCGCAGTCCAAAGCCATAAACTTGGTCCCTGAGTGGTAGCCGGATGTTTTAAATGAACTTCTTATTCAAAATAAAATAAAATAAAAAAGTAGAAAAATGAAAAGAGAAAAAAAAAAGAGAGAGAGCTCGCTAGGATGAAAACTCGAAAGGGCGCCTAGGCAAAAGTTAGAGCAAAAATAAGATATGTGTTGATTTCAAAACCCAAATCCTAGCCAATCAAAGATCATAAAAAGAATAAGAGATAGTGAGGAAAAAAAAAGAAGAAGAAAATAAGAAAAGAGAAAGGGAGAATTCTGAGTGCTTCAAAGCACATCATTGGCACGTAAAATAATCTCAAAGGCTTTGTGTTGTTCCAAGCAAAGGAATGGAATCGGAAATGAAAAGAGAGATTTGAAAGGATCAATTAGTCTTAAAATTGTGAGAAAGCCCAATGATGTAGAGATATCTTTTGAAAGAAAAGAAAAAGACAAAGAGAGGTTTGGAAGATTGACATTGTTGTGAAAATATATGAGAGTGCAATCAAAGCTCGACACATTATGAGATTTGACTGGTTAGTGAAAAGGGTGAAAAGAATTATCTGCCATGAACAAAAGAGATGAATAAGAAAGAAAAAGAATAAAAGGAAGGAAAAGAAGAAAAGAAAAGAAAATGAAAAGGAGAAGAAAGTTCATCATGCTATACAAAGGTTACCACAAGTGACACGCACCCACTAGACCCAAATGACAACATGGCTCAAAAAGCCCGCAAATTCTTGAAGCCTTATTCTTTCAAGACCTCCAGAATTGATGAACTACGTTTTGACCTAATTCCCATTCGGGGATACGTAGGTAGCTTGCAAGGTTCGGTCACAACCACACACACACAGTCCATCATTGAACTTCTTTCAGGCCTCAGCTGAACTACTATAGGACCTAATGCCTATTCGGGGATAAGTAGGCAAGCCTCCCAAGGCCCTCGGTCTAAAGAAGAAATGCAACCTATTCATGGAATTACCTTGAAAATAAGGGGCAAGCTATCATTTTCCCAGAGGGCGCGTCACCTCCCTTAAACAAGGGGCAAACTGCGTTTGCCTAACATTCCAACCCCTCTATCAAACTAGGGGCAAATTGTTGTTTGTCAAATACGATATCTCTGGGTTTACCGGCTTTCCAAATAAGGATCAAGTGTGAACATCCTGAATTCTTGAGGATAAGAGCTGATAGTTTTCATGCATAAATCTGAAATTGATTTAAGATGGAAAAAAACATGAAAAGAAGAATTCTTCATTATCACAAAGTCAATCATAAAGGAAGATGCAATGAAAGAATACCATGGGATGATAATTTTCTAAAATTAATCAAAAAAGCGCAAAGAAAAGAAAGTAGATTTGGTCACAACATTTTTGAAAAATACATGTGTCTCTACTCAGTCTGAGTCTACAGTCTTGAAGATACATTCCTCAGATGGATCAACAAGAGTTGGAAACTTCGAAAGAAGGGTAATAGCATGGAGTCAGGAAGGCAAATCCCGCTCCACCAAGGATGTCAAATAGAGATCGAGTAATACTCTCAGAAAGAACAAAATCAAGTAAAAATCCTCAACAAATCGAGCTCTAAAATCATACAAGCTAATCATCGGATGTACCAGAAAGCCTTTGAACTTGTCCATAGTCAAAAGGGAAATCAATGAGTAGAAAAGTGAGGTTGTCATGAGGAATTGGCTCGTACTTCTTCTTCTTCTTGCTTGAATCACCTAAACTGCTATTCATGGCGACTAATCTATCAAAAAAAAAGAAGAATTTTGAAAAAGCATAAATCCGAAACACATAAAAACCATTTTGAGTTAGAATAGCTCCAATCAAATCTTTTTGAGCTGGATCAGCTCTGTTTCGAATCCTCGGTCTTGGTATAAGTCGTCTATCACAGCTTATAAGTCACCGACCAAATCCTTGATCTTGGTATAAGTCGTCTATCGCAGCCTATAAGTCACCGATCAAATTCTCGGTCTTGGTATAAGTCATCCATCGCAGCCTATAAGTCACCGATCAAAATCCTCGGTCTTGGAATAAGTCATCCATCGCAGCCTATAAGTCACCGATCAAAATCCTCAGTCTTGGTATAAGTCGTCTATCGTAGCCTATAAGTCACCGATCAAATCTTTGGTGTTGGTATAAGTCATCTAATGTAGCCTATAAGTTATCGATCGAATCCTCGGTCTTAGTATAAGTCGTCTAACGCAACTTATAAGTTACCGATCAAATCCTCGGTCTTGGTATAATTCGTCTATCGCAGCTTATAAGTCACCGAGCAAATCCTCGGTCTTGGTATAAGTTGTCTATCGCAGTCTTTAAGTTGCCAATCAAATTCTCAGTTTCGGCATAAGCCGTCTATCGCAGTCTATATGTTACCAATCAAATTCTCAGTTTCGGTATAGGACATCGATCGCAGCCTATATTTGCCTGAGCATGTGCACCACGATAGGATACATGCATTCATCCGTGTGATTGTTTGTGTTTAGGTGTTGCCCCTTACCCGAACTACGCTTTGGTCTGATTCCCATCGGGATACGTATGCAGCTCACCATTGAGCACGACCAGCACCGACCATCTCCGTGAAAGTTTTTGCAACGCATTTTGTTTTTACCTAAGTTCAATAGTCCGGTCAAAGGCTTGTCTTTACACAGGCTTCGACATTCGCTTGTGACACGCGTTGCATCACGAACTCTGCCGAAGAGGGGCAAATTGTAGACACCCCAATTTTGACCGAACTAATAAATTTAGGGGGATATACCTCTATAAATCAATGATGAATAATGTCCAGACGATTTTCTTCAAGTTCATTGCTTCGACTTCTGAAAAGCTTCAAGTTCCCAAACCTTGATCCTAATACCCCTAGATTTGGCCAATCACTGACCATCTGTCTTGAGCTCACTGGATCATGGGTTACTTTCTAAAAAAAATGGAATAGATTAAATAAATAATAACAATGATATTTTTGAAAAGTAACATTATTTCTCATATTTTTTTAGATTCAAAAAGAAAAGAAAAAAAATTCTATTTTGTGACTTATATGATTAATTTAGATTTAAAATGAAAAATGTGTCTATACATACATATATGTGTATACATATAAGAAAAGGAAAATAAAAAAAGAAAGTATCCCATGTGATTTGGAGAGTTAGAGATTCCTTGGCATATTCCTAATCTAAGCAAATACCCAAAGAGCCCTTTGTTGGGCACTAATCTCCCGTGTGCTTTGAAGATGCTCTAGAATGTTCATTTATTCTACCCAACTTAAATGCCTTTCAAGTTTCTTGGAATTACATGGAAGTGCCTTGGAGAGTTAGAGATGCCATAGAATATTCCTAACCTACCCCAAATTGACCTATCTACCCTTATCTTAGTCACTAAGGAAATCAAAGTCCGCAAAAGCTCATTTCTCTCATTAGGGTAAGGGGGGAATACTTGAATTATATAGAGAAATATTAGGAGAGCTTTAGAGGGGAAAAATATAGGTAGACAAACTCTACCAAATCTCATACCCAAAACCCCACCAAAACTCTACCCAACCATCAAATCACCATTGAAGGAGTTTGAAACTTGAGGAAGAAAAAGATGAAAAACTTGAGGAATTCAACATCTCTATAAATTTTGAGAAGATCTAGAGGTAAAACCTTCAAATCTATCTTCATATATAATAATTCAATCACAATTCATAGATCTAGGATCTTTACACATTTTCAAAAAGTCTCTTCCCACCTCATTTCATCACACACCACTTGAATTGTGATTGATTTTTCATTTTCTTCATTGATTTGGATCTAAATACAACTTTGGGTTAAGGCAAAACAAGTTTGTAAAAGAACTTTTGACTTGGATTTTCAAATAAGCTTTGATTTCTTTATATTTTCTCCTCTTGAGATTCATGAGATTTTCAATATCTCATTGGATTCCTTTGAGTTTGATCCTTTAAATCTCTATGATCCTATGATTTATATGAGAATTAAGGTAGATCATAGTTATATCCACACATGATTAGATGGGTCCAATTCTTAGTCCATGATTTGGATCCTTCAACTATGAATCTCATGGAATCCTCTCTATATTCCATGGTGGATTATGTGGATTGGTTATGTTTAGTCTTAAAGGACTATTAATTTGAGAGGAAAATAGGATATAATAAGTTCATATCACTTAAGGATCATCAACTTGAGAGAGGGATTGATTTGATAACTTTTATGACTCAAATGTTGGTATTGGTGCAGTGAATTCATGAACTCCTTGTGATCAACGATTTTTTATTAAATCATGGTCCATGGTAATTGAATGAGACCAATTGAAGAATGGTCATTACTCATATATGTATCACTAGAATTTTCGTTTTGATGAGATTTTATACCTAGGATGGTTTGGTCTCATGATTGGTGAGTACGTTACTCTCTGTCCAAAATTTCAGAACAGTGAGTTCGTTTCAAAATAAGTAAATTAGAGCCTTAATCAACCTTTTATAAATTCAAATAAATTTTTTTAATCAACCTTTTATAACTTCAAATAAATTTTTCCTCAAAGTTTAACGTGTTAGAAGGATACCAAAAGATCAAAGTGATTCTGATAGTTTTACTATTTTTAGAAAATTGCGCAAAAACTCTGGACAAAGAGTTGAAAATTTCTGAGTGATGTCTGGTTATGGTCCAATTCTCGGAGATCCGACCATTCAATATTTGAATTTCTTTTTGGGTTAGAAGCTAGACTTATAGAGGCATATCATATCCAAAAATCATTAAGATCCAACCGTTGGAAGTATGATTTTTCCATTTTTTAAAATGTGGTCTGCTCTCTATAATTCTTACAACTCTGTCACAGTTTTGTTAAAACTTAAATAACTCTAATCTAATGGACTCCTAATGTCCTAAGATCTAAACCATGTCTTAAATGATGTCAATTAAGTAAAAATCCAGAGGCTAGATGATCCAAACTAATGAATATCTCATGGCTCATATCCATGCATTCATTCATACTTATTGATACTCATGAGTAGAACTCATTTTTGGTCTAAGTTGCACTTAATTGAACCTAATTGAACATGACTAGGGGTTCCTTATGACCATGTTAGGGCTATGACATCTCTATATGGAAATTACATTGGCTCCTAGTTGAGACTTATATATATATAGAGGTGCTGTGGTTCCAACTAGTTAAAAGGAATTCAAAGTTATGTCAATTCTTCCTCTACTTTATAAATTTAAGCTAGAAGTTTAGGATTGTTTATTTGATATCTTGTTCGAAGCATGTGGACTAATCTTTGTTTTGTAGCGCTTTTGAGGTACAATTTCTCAAACTTTTCTCTAGTTTATTTTACTTGTTGATTTTATTGATTTTAGACTCCATGCGCGACACCTTAGATTAGGTCTTGCCTTATGTGTATATGTAATTAGAGACCTTTTTCTTAGGATTTCTATTTTGTATGCATTGCACGTTTCCCACATCGCCGCTGGATCTCGGGTAAGTTCTCTAGTTTCCTATTGTATATCATATTGCTTGCTAATTGAATTTCCTGGTTTTGGATGCTTTTTTATCGTTAGCAATCTTACACCCTTTTAGACATGCTTTTGTAATGTATATTTATACATATGTATTAGTTGAGGGCATGCTTAGATTAATAATTTAATTAAAAAGGTTGTTGAGTAGAGGACGATCATGAGATAGGATGAGAGGGGGTGTTTTAGTCCGCCGGGCTCCTTCCCCTCTCATTCCATAATCCCCGGACCCAATTTATCTTTGGTTTCACAAAAGATCTGTTTGCTTTTAAAATGGGTTCTTAATTTTCCTTTAAAAAAAATTAAGTGGCGACTCTTTACATTTTAAAAGTGGGCCTAAATGTCAGTATCCACAATGGCCCATCCTCATGAGTTGGTCAAGTTTTCTAGATAGTTCTTGTATTTCGATTGAATGACTTGACTTAAAACGCTCCTCTTGCTTGGGTTTAGGTGGAAGACACCCCTCAAGATGGACGAACAAGGCTTGGTTCATGGAGTTTTCGCTTAACATTTCAAAATTTTCCCAGGCCTCGTCGGTGCTTTTGTGAAGAAATGTTCCAGCACAAACCGCATCAACTGTGTTACGGACAGAGGGACTAAGTCCCTTGTAAAAGATTTGCACCAACTGCCACTTAGGGATTTGATGATGAGGGTAAGAGCGTAAAAGTTCTTTAAACTATTCCCACGTTTCGTAAAGTGTTTCACCATCTTGCATCATGAAATTCGTTATAGATTTTTGAATTTGATTAGTTCGGGTGATGGAAAAAAACTTTTGTAAGAACGCAGTGTGCAACCCTTCCCATGTTTTAACAGTGTTTGGCTCAAGAGATTGGAGCCAATACTTAGCTTTATCTTTTAGAGAAAATGGAAAAAGGCGCAATTTTAGCTCATCATTGGTTAAGTTTGTTATTTTCAAGGTCGTATAAATATCTTGAAATTCTCCTAAATGGTGATATGGGCATCTTTATAACGACCATGAAATGAAGGAAGTAGCGCGATGGTAGATGACTTTATCTCAAAGTGAGATGCCGTCACCTCTGGTAACTCTAAGCATGATGGTGGTGTGTAGGCCGTAGGAGTGAAATAGTATTTTAGAAGAGGAGGTTGAGGTATATTAGGGTTATTTATGTTATTTCCATTTTTCCCGTTGTTTCCTAAGTCATCCATTGGAATAGGATCGACATTAGTAGTTCGAGTTTTTCTTAAGCGTTTAAGGGTGCTTTGAATTTCGGCCTGAAATAACGACGACGGTTTCGGAATTGATTCTTTGTCTAATATCAACTGATCTCTAGAAGCTTGTGTTGAGGACCTACTGACACTTAGGATACGTTCAAGTTCAGAATCGAAAGAATGTAATTCGGGTTTACTTGAACGCGTACCAAACATAAACTAAATAAAACGAGCTAAAGCAATGACTGACTCAAACAAATACGATAAGCAACCATGCAGATAAGACAACAAGCACACAACTACTATGATACATGAAAGTGATCCTGTTATGCAGTGATTCGCGTCAAAGTCTTGTACCCCGGGTTTCCTAGCTAATGCACGTGCACATCACCCCTAAACTAATGCAAATAGTGTGTCTGAGCGCCCTGACTTACAGTGGTTTGAAGTGAATTTTAAAGGAAGCAATTTACTTGAATTTTTGATTTATTGCACTTTTTATTTATAATTCGCGTAAGCTCCGCTGATGTGCACCGCTATTCCACTCCAACTTGCACTGCAAAATACGGATAATTTTTTTTAGCGACTCGAAACAAAAATGAAAATTAAGAAGAAGAAAACCTAATATAATCTTTACGAATTAAATAAACTAAGATTCTAAAACTAAAGGTATTAATTTGCAATCCCCGGCAACATCGCCAAAAATTGATCTTGTCAAAATCAAGATATAAAAGTATGCTCTACTTTAAAAGATTTGTAGTGTGGAAGTAGAGGTTGAACCCACAGAGATTGAAATACTAAATCACTTTAATTTTAAAACCTAAACCTAGTTGATTAAGAAAACAGAATTTTAATTTTGATTTTAATTAAACTAAGAAACTAAGTAAATAAATCTAACTATGAAAGTGATTAAAAGTTGTTTTGATAAATATGTGTATGGAATCTAGGATTGCAAATCCACCACTAGCTTCATAATAATGGTATCTATGCATTCAATTAGCTTATTACATTGGATGATAATGGGGAATTGTAGCTACAAGCCCAATTCCTCCGTCAAGAAGATAACTACAATTCATGCATCAACATAATTCATCTTCGGTTGGCACAGAGTGTCTCACACTAACTAGGGTTGCGACACACTCTGTCTTCCCTAGGCATGAACTATTCGACTACTTGATATCACAATTTAATTAAGCACCATTACATGTAAATAATCCATACAAGCACAGCAACTATAGATCATTGAGCACATCACATTCAAAATAGATCTAAGACAAGAATAAACATTGAAAGCAATGATTTAATCAATAGAAGTTCAATTTTATTATAAAAAATCCTCTAAACATGTAATCATCATCCGTACATAATAAATCTAAAAGAAAAACATAAAATACACCCTATTAATTGGCTAGGGTTTCATTGAAACCCTAGATCTTGGTCTAAGCGGCCATAGAAGCGATGAACGGCAAGAGAATGATGGAAGAGGCTATGGGAATCCTTGGTTTTCTTCTTCTTGCTTTCCTCTCTTCAATGCTAAAGTTTTAGTTGTATATGGATGTATCTAATGTTATGTAAGTTGTGTAACCCCTATTTTGACTTAAAAGAGGATGTATATAAATTTTGAGCAAGTTTTGGAAGCTTTCCTAAACTTAATCGCACTAAAACTGCTTTATTTACATTTTTGGACGTAATTAGGCAATTCCGTTCGCACAGGGCTCTTCAGGACATCAAAATAATATTTTTTGACTTTTTCTACGGGTTGCTCGCGCAGGCCGCTCTAGCGAGATGGCTTTTTTCCACTTTTTCTAGATTTTCTCAACTTTACAGACCAATCGTAGAATTGCAATAACGTTTGACTTGGACCTTGTATTGACTCACCGTTTAGATCTACATTTTATTTCTCTAGAGAAATTTCTCAAATCTGAAGTATTCTTTGTCAAAAATGCAATTTACCATAATGTCTTCCAAAGCTACTAATCATTGAATTTTAGTGTATTTTCAAGTTAAAGCTCCAAAACCTACAAGATATATAATACTTATTAAATAATAACTAATAACTAAATGAAATTGGCTAACGAAGCATAACTTTAGGACTATAAACTGGAATTATTCGTCGCCGATTAGTGGTTATTGATGGTTTAGGTTTTGAAAACTTTAAATCTTAAGCGCAGCAGAAAAATATGGTTAAACATTTCTTGGTAGCACGGATCTACTACTCATCAACTCTATAGATGCGTACAAGAAGAGAGATAAGAATTATACCTTTATGTCTTGAACCCAATTCTGATTTCTTTATCTTCCAGCAGCTTCTACTAGATTGTCTTCACTCTTATGATTCCTATGGATGCTCCTTGAGAGACTAGGGTTATGGGAACACAAGCAGAGAGGATTTAGAAGGTTTGGGAACCCTAAAATAGTTTCTGCAGCTTTCTGATATAAAACGATGATTAAACAATAATGTACGCAGCTGCTCTATTTATATATATTTCCAAACCGATCTTAAGCCTTCGATCAAACTGAATAGAGTTCAATTGATCAAAGCAAGTTTGATCGATCGAGCCTCCAATCAATTGAAACTCTTTCAATTAATTGGTTCATCATCCTCATATATCTTTCTAAGCATTCTGGCAGAGCTAAGAGTGAGATTTCCTAGGTTCTTTTGTCACGCCCCGACGTAGCATAAATATGGAAAGCATTTAATTTCCTTTATGGACCCGTAGGTCGCGACAGTTTGAAGGATCGATTCCGTCCCAAAACGTCGAACAACATAAAAACTATTAATCAGAGTAGGGCAATCAGGGCTTATAAAAATTTTTCTAACTTATTACATCCTATAGTACGGGGTTAACTAAGGCACAGACCGCCTTGGAATAAAACAATAACTTAAAGTCTATTACAGTCATCCTTATTACAAAACCAAATCATATCTTAAAGCACATAAACATAAAGCATATAAAAGTAAATTCTCTTCTCAGCAGTTGATCTCAATTAGCATAGTCATAAGGTTCATCCTGATTATAACCTGCAAAGCCTGAACACGAATGTCCAGGACGCATCAACGCCGTCAGCTTCAAGAAGCTGGTGAGTATTAAAAACATAACTTTGAATGTAAAACATACTCATTTACCTTTTTCCTATTTCCATTTAAAAACCACACGTTTATATTTAAGATAAAGAGCTCATTTAGAAAATAACCACAACATTATTTAAAAGATAAATTCACACATATGTGACCATGTATGAGAACGATGCACCATCTCATCTAACCGACTCTTTTCTCTCGACAAAACCCAACAACCCACTATCCTACTCCTGGTATCTTTGAAACACTAAGATAGCCACACTTTAGCAACGGGGCGCCAGGGAGTGTCCAGTTTGCCTCACACTTTGGTCCGGGGTACCAGGGAGTGTCCAATGCCTCACACTTTGAATACCCTAACCGCCATGCAAATACCGGGGCAACCCCTCACACAGTATCCAGACTCGAGTTATCAGGGAGTGTCCATAGGCCACACTTTAGCACTTCCATGGGTGCCAGTGAGTGTCCAAGTTCGGTGTCACACACTTTAACGCTTCCATGGGCGTCAGGGAGTGTCCATATTTGCCACCTTCGCATTTCAAAGACACCCTCTTCCACATTTTCAACTACAACCACAACCACAACCACAACCACAACCACAACCACGACCACAACTCAAACTCATACTCTTTCCACACTATCATTACTCTTTTCCACCCTACCATTACTCTTTTACACACTACCAACACTCACCATGCATGTACAACTGATTCCACATGAATGTCATCAAACTTTAAACATAAAGGAATTCACAGAATTATAGAAATAACGCGCGTACGGGGATTGAAAATTCGTAATTCATTGCCTTAATCATTTTAAACATAACTAATAGCATTCTAAAAACTGCTACTGTAATCCTCGTTTTCTGTCCAAACGGTGCAGAATCTGAGAAAATTGCATTAGACGAAAAGTGTACAGAATCGAGTTTTTCTTGGGACAACGCGGGCAGAACCTTAAATTTCATTCGTTTTCCTAACAAAACTCTGAAAACAAAATTCTGCTACTGTTAAAATTAAAAGAGAAAATATTAGATTGAATTTCTAATATACTTTCTCTGCTACTGTAATCCTCATTTTCTGTCCAAACGGTGCAGAATCTGAGAAAATTGCATTAGACGAAAAGTGTGCAGAATCGAGTTTTGCTTGGGACAACGCGGGCAGAACCTTAAATTTCATTCGTTTTCCTAACAAAACTCTGAAAACAAAATTCTGCTACTGTTAAAATTAAAAGAGAAAATATTAGATTGAATTTCTAATATACTTTCTCTGCTACTGTAATCCTCATTTTCTGCCCAAACGGTGCAAAATCTGAGAAAATTGCATTAGACAAAAAGTGTGCAGAATCGAGTTTTGCTTGGGACAACGCGGACAGAATCTTAAATTTCCTTCGTTTTCCTAACAAAAATCGGAAAACAAAATTCTGCTACTGTTAAAATTAACTACCTAAATCAGTAAATAAGGAATGAGTTACATTTGGAGTGAGTTAGTAATACTCACCGTGATGTAGATTGAAGAAGTTGTTGAGAAAGAAATACAATTACGAATTTCCAATTTCAAGCTTTGGCTATGGAGGATTGAGCTCTTCTCTCTCTCTACCAAATTTGAAGAACTCTCTGCACTCTCTTATCTCTCTGTGTATACTGAATTTCTCTTGTGATGGAAGTGTAGAATGTGTAGTGTGATTGGGTGTATAAATACTCAAAACTCCCACTTAGGAACATTGACCTAACCTCCCACTCATTACCCACTATCCTCCATTAATTAGAAGGAAAGTGCAGCAATGATGTGTAAATATACACTACAATTCATAATGCTCCATTGATAATTGAAAGGGTAGGTGGAGTTGGTGTGGGTCAAGGTGTGTTTGGGAATCAAGCTTATGGCATTAGGACAACACACATACTACAAGCATTTGCCAAACAAGTCCTAAGGGAAAACTTCAGCAATAATAATTGAGTATAAAGAAATTTGTCCAATCAGTTACTCCCAAAATTCTGTGGAAGTTTAACACTGCGCGGACAGTTTTAAACCTAAACTGGTATTTTCGTGACATGGTGTTTATCACAAAAATACAGAAAATTCATTTTAAAGTTAGAAATAATTTTCTGATTTTATAAAAATATAGTTTGAGTTTTAAAAGAAATAATTCCACCGTTTTGAAATAAAGATTTGAAATTTAACACAGGTATTGCCAGTTTTTATGAAAATTGCATTTTGACCCCAAAAGTAATTTCAATTATGAGATTAGTCAAGAAATAAATTTTTCACATTGAAATTAGAATATAAACAGACAATGTATATTTAATTTTAAATATAATAATGCAAATATGATAATGTAAATTTTAAATATGATAATGCAGGAAAATGCAGGTTATTACATCTTTATTGTTGGCTTAGACCAGTTGTTAATTCCCATGTCAAACTCTTTGATCAGTGAATTAACCAAATGATTAGTTAACGTTTACTCCACTATAAAATGATAACTGCACTCCAACGCAAAAGAACATATCTGAAGCGATAACTAGACTTATATGGTGTACTAATGTTCCTCTACCGTCAGCATTCATAATCATATTCAGGTAATCGGATAAACTGTTACTGTTAACCTGAATGATGATTATATCTTCCATTCCTTGAGTTCCATTCACCCCTTATGACTACCAAACATGTTGAGAACTACTTATATATCAACAAGACTGCAGTTCTCAGTATTCAACTTGGTGACATTCTCAAGAGAATGCTTACTCTATAACAAAGGGTAGATTCTATCTCGACAATATATGTTCACAACCCTATTAGTATGACATACCCAAGATACCCAGGTGTTGATCTTACAAGACCTCACTGATTGGTAGGTCAAAGAAGTCACATCCATAGTCTATGTCCATAATCGTCTCAAGATTGAGAACACAAACCTTATACAAGTTATGAGTTCCGATCGACTGTTGAAAGTTTCATATGTCAATAAGAATCTCATGGTTCGTCAATGCACTATAAGCACTAGCATATTAACTAAGAGTCACACTCCAGTGATTGAGATTCATCACTCCATCCAATGGTACTTAACATTTCTATAATATATACCTAATGAGATATCCAGTCTCACCATCCACTGTAACAAGTTCTAAGTGTCAAAGAATAGCAATTTGAATCTCACACATATGTATCTCATATATACACAAATTGCCTACTTTGATGCTTATGGATTACAACAATTAGGGCTGTACTCGAGCCAAGCTCGAGCCGAGCTTTAAGAGTTAGCATCAAGCTTGAGCTTGACTCATTTATTATCGACCCGAGTTGAGCCTAGCCTAGGTGTTATCAAGCCGAGCCTCAAGCCCTTGTCGAGCGGCTCAACTCGTGTGCACCCCTAGTAGCAAGTTTAAGTTGCCAACCAAAACTCACGGACCAAGCTCAATTCTTGATAGTTGGCATATATATATATACCTAAATCAATTGCTTGGCACGTGAATTTAGGCTATGCATATTATACTATGCCCATATTCTTTCAATTTTAAATACTTTGCATTATACATATATTATATTTCTATAATTATCATATATATAATTTTCTTTCAATTTTAAATATTTTGCATTATACATATATTATATTCTTTATCATTGTCATATATATATATATATATAATTAAACAAGCTCTTATCAAACCTATTAATCGAACTGTTCGCGAGGCTTATCGAGCCGAGCCCATATGTGCACAAGCTTGACTTATTTATTAAACGATCTTTGTATTCAAGCTCGAGCTTGGCTCATTTATTATATGAGCCAAGCCGAGCCGAGCTTTTATTTGAGCTGAGCCACGAGCCCTTGTTGAGCGGCTCAGTTATTGTACACCCCTAACAACAATCATCTCATGAAAACATACATAATAAAATATAAACTGATATCCATATATAAAATGTCAATGTCTCATACATAAATATCGGATTTGAGGGAATTCCTGCCATGTGATTCCTCTCCTCTTGTGTCTTAGGACACTAGTCCTTGGAGAACGCTAAACCATGCCTGAAGGGTAACAAACCTTCCTTCAACTTATCCTTGGAAAACCTAGTTAGTACCTTTTCGGTATAACCAGCTTAAGATAATCCCATTATCTTTCGCTTACGATCTCGAAAGAGCTTTATCCCAAGGATATAGCTCGCCTCTTCTAGATCCTTCATATCAAAAGTACTAGCTAGCCAAACCTTGGTTGATGACAATGCCCCTACATCATTCCCAATGAGTTGAATGTCATCAACATAAAGCATAAAAAAGCCACGGCCTTGCCTTCACATTTCTTGTATACACAAGTTTAATCCAGATTCTGTATGAAACCAAACGACTTGACCGCTTGGTCAAATCGAATGTTCCAACTTTTGGATGCCTGCTTAAGCTCATAAATGGACCTTTGCAACTTGCATACCAACTTACCTTTTTCGCCAGCTATGAACCCTTCTGGTTACTGCATATAGATGTCCTCCTCAAGATTCCCATTTAAGAATACAGTCTTGATGTTCATTTACCAGATCTCATAATCGAGGCATGCCACAATGGATAAGAGTATCCTGATGGATTTGAGCATGGCTACTAGTGAGAAGGTTTTATTATAGTCAATGCCCTCTCTTTGAGTATAAACTTTTGTTACAAGCATTGCCTTAAAGGTCTTAACCTTTCCATCAGATCCTCTTTTCCTCTTGTAGACCCACTTGTAGCCAATGGGTTTAATATTAGCAGGAAGTTCTACAAGATTCCAGACCTGATTGGAATCCATAGTGTGATACCCTGTATTTTCAATAATTATTCAATACACATAGTTTCTATATATTCCCTTGTTCATACTTAAAATTTTATCTTCAACCGATCGAAGTACTCTCGAGCGATCGAACATTCTAAAGTTTAAGCGATCGAACCTTGTTTGATCGATCGAAACCCTACCGATATGAATTTATGACGTGGTCCCCACTTCAATCGATCAAACCTGACTGATCTGCTCTCGAGCGATCGATCGATCGAACCTGTAATCATTAAGATTTCTAGGTTTCACTCAAAAATAGACACCTGCACCCCCATCCCCTTTATATAAACCTTGTGCTCGTATGTGTGTGATGTTTACTAAACGTAGTAAGTTTGAGAGAGTGTGTGCATGTGTTTGGTATATATATACACACATACATATATTATACACACACATCTATATATATTTAATCAGAAAGAGAGACAGAGAAGCAGAAGAAGAGGAAGGAAAAGAAGGAGAGACAGAGAAGGCAGAGAGAGACAGAGACTGAGGAGAGAGAAGATGAGCCGCCATTAGAGGATCTCAAGCTTGAAGCTCAAGCCAAACACACCCTAAGTGAGTCTTTACTCACTTGGTCTCATTTATATAATGTTTTTACAAGTTTTGGTTTGTTTAGACGTACTTATCACGTCCTTAAGACGTTTATATTTGCTGTTTTTCAAATCTACTGGAGAAGACGACTCTCGAGCGATTGAACTAAGTTCAATCGATCGAAGCAACTTCGATCCCTCGAACATTTCTTTTCTCAATCGATCGAACTTTGCAGAACATGGTTTAGTTCTTTTGTTTATTATATGAGGTTTGATAGTTCGATTCTTGATTCGGACTTCTATTATACGATATTGGGTTAATCCGGGATAATGTGACAACACAGATAAGCTTAAGAATAATGAATTAACGTAATAATGCTAGATAATTTCAGTTCATGTACGAGTTTGATATCTGATTATTTTTATCAAAGTAGTCTTTCCACAAAGGGGGCTATCATATAACTGTTAGTAGTATAACGTTAAGTAGGTTTGATAAGTTCTGGGAAGAGAACACGGATGCATATTGGTTGATCATAAGTACACAATAGACAAACGAAGGTGTCTATGACATGCGGTGAACCTTGATCAACTGGTGAACGCGGTAGACAAACGTATATGTCTATGACTTACGGTGATAAAGTATCTATGACATGCGGTGAACCTTGATCATAGTACGCGGTAGACAGACGAAGGTGTCTATGACATGCGGTGAACCTTGATCATAAGTTCACGATAGATCTGACGATAGCTCGTGGCAATAGAATTGATGTGTCGATGCTTGAAGCGTAAAATCCCTGACATGCGGTGGACTGTGCATATGTTCTTAAAAGTGGGGGATGGACTGACGTATTATCTAAGACTTGCAGTGTACATGGTAGATGACCTCTACAACTTATAGTGTTACACGGTAGAAGGTATCTATGACTTGTGGTAACGTGGTAGACAGAGCATTGGTGTATCTAAGAGTTTTACAATCAAGTCTGTTCCAAGAGTCAGTACTGTGCTTAGTTTGTCATCAACAAGACGATAAGGGTTGAGCAAACGATGTTAAAATACAAAGAAAGATACTACTGTAATACTATATCTTAGATACTTCAATAACTTGTTATTATGCTATATCATTGATATCCTATGAGTTTTAAGTCACTCAACTCTCAGTAAGCTGACGACCGTTATTGCCTGGACATTCCCCGTCCAGACTATCCTGTACCTTATTCTGCAGGTGAGAGAGCTTACAACGACAACTACTACCCGAAAGGGGATTATGCAGAGGGTGGCCCCATGGATATAGGTTATGCTAGAGAAGGCTATTACACTGACGACTACCCTTACGCCAGCTGAAGATCTGAAGATAGTTATATTAAATTTATTTCTGTAGAACTTTAGTTTAACAGGTACTTGGGTTGATGTTGTCTCCAGACCTGTTGTGATCTTGCAGACCATACTCTGATGTTTGTAATAGATATAACTATTATTATATTCAGTTGATATTATTTTTGTTTCTGTTTATCTTGTGGACTAGTACTATGTGGTGTGGATAATTAGTGACTTTCACTTGTCATTTCCTATGGACCCAAAAATGAAATTTTTTTTTTTTATTTTTGTTGCTCCGGGGCATGACATATTTTTTGGTATCAGAGCCAGATTATGATACTTTCATTCACTAACAGTTCCACACCATCTGGTTCTAGTATTTAAGATTTCCTGAGATAAGATACGAGTTTAAGATAAGTTCGTCTTTTTAACAATAGATAGTTTCCTTTGCAAGTTAGCATGGATCTAGATTTCCACCTTTTTGTAGATGACTCTTTTGGCAGATATGTTATTTATGGCAATATAGTGGAGCTAGCCATACAAGAGATGTACTAGAGCCACATTCACCATACAACTAGTCGTTACTTAGAGGAGAGGATGTGGACTTCTCTCTATGTTGTGGGCATAACACACCCGACCGAGATATGTATGGATGCGTATCACTATGCAATGACCCGAGCAGCCATATACTAGGAGATGGCTAGATTGATTCAGAATAAGCCGTAAGTAGATAAGATTGAGTTGCAAGCAATTTTAGCTGGGCCTATTCCACCAGAGCCTGTAGCTACACTAGCACCTATAGCCCCACCATCATCGGTACCCGACGTACTAGTTCCAGAGCATAAGCAGATTTAGGGAGATAAGGACCCAGAGTCAGAGGATAAGCATCCTGACGAGGATATTGATGGAGATAGAGAAAAGGAGCCGATGGACGATGATGGGACCTAGCAAAGGAGGAGCTTGTAGACGACAACAATGATGATGAGTTGGAGGATGACTCGGATGAGCCAGAGTATGTTCCCGATGAGGAACCAGAGCCAGAGCCAGAGCCAGAGCAGGAGCCAGAGGACCCCGAGGTCGTTGAGGCAGATGTAGTCATTGGAGGGGATAACACAATAGTAGCAGGAGACATGATCATAGAGGTAGTAGAGGAGGATGTTCCTGACGAGGAGGTAGTTGTGCCGGAGATACCTATTTTGAATCAGTTACCCGTCAGACTGATAGTACACATGGTAGCTGTGGTTAATATGACAGTAGGATGGATAGTTGAGATGCTTGGACAGCCAGTTGGTTTTGTTGTGGGAGAGGCTGCATTAGTCGGAGCATTAGACAAAGCTGATGGATTTGCTGTAGTAACCGTGGACGTCACTAATCAAGCAATGATGGTAGAGGATGTAGTTGAGGATTGGGATATTGGAGTGGTAGTCGGAGATCTTGCTGCACCAATTGAGGATGCACCCCTAGAGGAGATGGATATCATTTCAGAGGATGAAGCACCACCAACAGGATCGGATGCTGACGATTTTTGAGTCAAGATCTACTGGATTTAGTTTTGCTAGTTTTATATCAGGACATGTTGTCCACATGAGTTTTTGGAGCTTGAGAGATAGCTACCGACCATAGCCTTGTATAGGTATCAGTAGTAGTGGTAGTATTGTAACTAGCTAACTTCAGTACTGTTTCAGCCTTTGTCCCATATGGTACACATTTTAACTAGCGTGTACTATGCAGTACATCCTTTGATATATATATATATATACGAGCAGTACTTTTGATATTGATTGTATGTTTGGATGATATGTGTTGTTTAGTAGAACTGTTAGTTCTTGCTGCTTCTCACTCTATCTTATTTTCGTTTCTGCGAAAAGACTTTCAGCTAAGCAGTGGGTCTCTTGTAGGTGACACTCATTATCAATATGGTTAGACCAAGGAATCAAGCATGGCTGGGAGCCCCTATTCCAGAAGGTATGGATCCAACGGGAGTATTTGAAGCCTTCATGCAAAGGATGGAGTGTGTGGGAGATACGTATAACCACTCTACTCACCAGAGACCCGTTGCACCACTGCCACCAAGGCAGATTGGTGATAAGTTACACGAATATTTCCGTGGATTACGCCCAGAGAAATTTGATGGGTTAACGGAGTCATGGAATGCAGAACAGCGGATACAGGAAATGGAATTGATTTTTGAAGTTTTAGAACATACTAAGCAAGATAATCGTCGCCTTGCCACATTTCAGTTGACTTAGGCTGTCTCAGATTGGTGGGAAGCCGAAAGAGCTACAGTGGGAGTTTAAGCTGTGAGAAGAATGTCTTGGGGGATATTCTGGGAAAGGTTTCTGGAAAAGTACTTCCCAGAAGATGAGAGAGATCAACAGGAGAGAAACTTCCTCAATCTGGTCCAAGGAGGATGGACTGTATGAGAATATACTACACAATTCGAGCGTCTATCCTGATTCGCTCAACATATGATAGACACACTACAGAAGAAGGTGAAGAGATTTCACCAAGGATTGAACCCCTACCTCAGACATATGATGGTTGGTCATCTGAACCAGTCATTTGAAGGGATTGTCAGATTTGCTACATGATTGGAAAAGGACACGTATCCAGCACAGCGAACATAGATTAATCGACCTCAGTCATCAAGAGGTTTTCAACAGCAGAAGTTTCAGAACCAGCCACCAAGATATACCCAAGGGTGGAGACATCAGGGAAATGTTCAAAGCAACAAGAGAACCTGGGATGGAACCAGGAAGCATCAGTCAAGCTACCGTCGACCCTACCAATATCAATAGCGAGGACCGCAACCTCAAGCACTGCTTACTGCCCCACCACCATGTGACGGAGGATGTTTCAACTGTGGCAAGGCGGGGCACATTGCGAGGAATTACACTATTCCCAAGCCCACTGCTGTAGTGATCAATTCTGCCACAACTGCAATAAGCCAGGACATTTGAGCAAGGATTTTTGTGCATCTTGAGGCGAATACTATGGGGCACCAGTTCAAGGACCCCCTGAGCAGACTTGGATGAATGCTATCATTCCTACGAAAGCAAGTTTTAATGATGATGAGTAGCAACACTTGGAAGGTACGCTTATACTCTTTCATAGTCCAGTTACAGCTTTATTCAATACTGGAGCTGCACGTTCATTTTGTCACGACCCATCCCACTACGCGTGGAAATAGGACATGTGGCACGCCACCAAGGCTCATCCAATCATCATCTAACGATATGCAGCGGAAAGAACTTTAAAACAACCCTGAGTATTTTAAAACTTAGGAAACATTGCCCTCTGAGTTGAAAAATCCATTGAAAAACGGAATTACAAAAAGTTTTGGCCAATTGGAATCACGTCCAAAAGAATCAGTTTTGAAAACAGAGGTCCAGTAGACTGATCAAAGAACCTAGTCGACTGCGATGGTTACTATTTTGATCAGTAGCTAAAATCTATAGTAGTTCAGTCGACTGCTCACTTCCCCAGTCGACTGTGTTATGCAGAACCAAAAATGCAACATACTCAAAAGGGGTCCAGTCGACTGATTGATGGTGCAATCGACTGGTTTTGCGATTAAAAGAAGCAGTAGCCAAAAATCAACAGTGTTCAGTCGACTGATAAAGGGTCCAGTCGACTGCTTCTCTTACTATTCACTTTCAGTGTCTCAATCACACGGGATCCAGTCTACTGACAAAGGGTCCAGTCGACTGCTCCCCTGCTGGGCAGCCCTGTTGTGAAAATTAACAACTCATGCTTCTCCACACCAACAACAACACAACCATAACTGAAATACAACATTTAAACATAACCACAGACGTTCAAATACAGGATTACCATACTACGGAACTAATCCAAGGATCTATTACAACGTATTACATAACCCAATTCCTTGATACCAGTTTAGGAAATAGAAATAAAAATATAAACAAGTGATTCCCCCGGCGTTCTTTAACGGCCTCACCCATCACGCTTCTTCTTGTCTTTCTTCTTACCTGCAATGGAGTACATCTCCACTGCTCAGCTATATGCTGAGCGTATAAGTCTAACATGTGCAATATATAATAAAACATGCTTTAATCTCATAAATCATATCAATAGTCTCTAGGGAGAAAAATACGCATTCATCCGGTAGCGGCAAGTCCAAGCCTTAAACCGCAATGTCAATGGCAAGTCCAAGCCTACAACCATTACATCCCCACAAGTGCCATGGCAAGTCCAAGCCTACAACTATGCACAGTAGCCGTCGCTACTCAAATTCTCAAACATCGAGAAGCTTACTCCGGCATGAATTTGTATAAGACTCCCCTTTGACCACATAGACAACTCAACGTGCTCGCGTAAATTTAGACATGCTTTTCATAATTTAGCTCATGCATAATTAACGGGCCTACAAATAACACATAGATTTTGCCCGGATCTCAATTTCGTCGTCGAAATATTAAACATGTATTTCTCTATATTTCACAAGTTAGGACTTCATACCTCGTGCGATTTCCCCCAAACTTTGAAGGATCGACTAAGAGGCTAATTAATCGTCGAATTTTGAATTTGAGACGATTCCTACTAGTTTTACTGGGTTTTCCCCAAAAGTCTAGAATTAAGATTTTTAAAAAAATTGGCCAAACATGGCCTAAGTAGTATCAAAACGTAGGTCTTACCTCCACGAGTTCAAATCTTGAATTGGTGAAAAACTGACGGACGAAAAGTCGCCGATCGTCGTCGCAAATCCCGTGGCAACAATCTCCCTTTCTCTCTCCTCTCTCTAGATATTTTAGAAGGATTGGGATGAGATGAAATCTCATCTACTACTATTTATAGGAAATCTTCTCGAAAATTGTGTTTACCTCCCCTCAAGTTCTCAAAACTTCTAATTAACCCCTGAAACTTCGCACACGTTCATTTTATGCCTTTACGAGTGAAATTTAAAAATTTCAGAAGTTTTCGACTAAGTCTCGTTTGGGTCCAAAAAAAAAACGTCCGAAAACTAAATCATGTGGAATCTCTACACCACCTACCTTTTTATTTAATGTGTCACTCACATTTTCACCACAGTTCTCAAAACGATATATAACAATATCAAAATTACCAGAATTTACTCTACTCAGGTAAATTTAATATTCACAAAATACCAGATATATCAAATAACATTTAAATCATATAAATGTCATTTAATCGTGCCAATGCAACATGAAAAGCCATGTTCTCTTGTCCTCACTGACACCTTACTGTTGACTCACAGACAACCTCAACTCAATATTAATAAACATTAATATTTTCACGTGTTACCACAATGTCATATTTTAAAAGCAGGCAAATTCTGGAACGGGTGTGACAACTCTCCCCTAAAGGAAGTTTGTCCCCAAACTTAAACCATCTTCTCAAGTCACCAAGACTTCACGCAAGTACTTCCAACATTTGCCACATACACAATCCACTTCACTGAGATGCCACAATCTCATGAGGAAAATAAATCCTCAGAGTCCCCGCCTCAATCTGATAGAAGATTCAAACAGAATCCTAGCAATACCCTGAAGCATCTCGATAAATGAGAACATCGATACCTGAGTAGAACATACTCCATGGTCAAACCTGATATTCAATCCCATCGCGATGTCACAACGTCAACTCCCATATATCTTCATTTTACTTGTCACATTTCATATCCGAAACTCAAAAGTTTCATCACATTACTCAAACCCAATACAACCATTCATCTCTCATTCACCTATCTTGCTTTTCGACTAAAAGGCGTTGACAACACGTCTTAGCTGGTGCACAATCATACACGATTCTTCATCTCGAAGTGAACCAAAATTAAGCACTAACATATATGCATACCCCGTCGATAAGCCAATGCTTCAATCAACTGTTTCGCACTATAGATTAGATCCCTCATCCTGTTAACCACAGAATACTTGTAGAACGATAACGTGTTTTCTAACGACTTCAAATTTCTTATCGAATTACACTCTTTCTTCCCCAGAACGCCATATCACAATAACATCAGTTCAAATGAATAGCACTTAGTCGGTGGTGCGTCGCACTAATATCCTCTCTATTTTGCATAATACTTATCATTTCGTTCAATTTAACCAATCCCGTACTATACTTTCAATCACACGTGCCTCATCAGATACCATTCAGATTTCGAGCTTACATAACGTCCCAAATCACCCACAATGAGATCAAACATATTCATCATTTAGCTCCCCAAAGTCTGCACTCAAACTACTGCCGATTTAAATAGAAGATCACACCTAACAGTTTTGATTTAGAACTTTCATCAAAGTCAACCACATTCCTTCCATGTTGTTCTTTTAAAACAAATTGATTTAAAATTACACATAACACTTCATCCCTTCTCAACACGATTACTTCCAACATCCATTGTCACGAATAACATTGTAAATAAAAAAAAATTTGCTTACTCAGTCATACACCTACCACAGAGTTCGTCAACAGGTATTCCCATGCTCAGAACATATCTTGTTCCTGTCTCAAACCTTGACCATTCACGATCCATTTTATTTATATAACATACACACATCTTGAGTCACTTATTTTTCTGTTGGAGATCTCAACTGCAATGTAATTCATTTTCATCCCATACCCCACTCGTATACTATTCTTTAGTCCATCAGTCTAGGTAGACCTCTACCATTTACGTAGTTTACAACTTTATACGTCGTTGATGTCTCACTTTTGCCTTTGCACAAGTCCATATCGCTTACACTTCTGTATCTCAACTCTCACTGAGTCCCTGACAACCGTTGTCACCAAGCCTATATTCTTTGTATAACATCTCAAGGCACCATACCTCATTCCGACATTCAATGTTTCATAACCGTAGTTGAATCTGACTCAATTTCCCATTTAACTTTCTAGTCCTTTATTTATGCTATCCGGTCTCCAATCCATTATTCCTGAATAACATATTGCTCATAGCATTAATACAATCCCCACATACAATCTGAGGATAAGCCGGTAATTAAATCTTCCCACAAAATATTATAGCCTCACTGAGTTCAATAAATTTCATATCGACTTCCAATTTACATACCTTTCACAACAATACCCCAAGGAAAAATTCTTACTCCAGTCGCCAATGCCAACTGATTCCTAACTGTCATCTTTCAAATTCTTCACACTTTATGGATCTCATCAAGTTCTCGATTGATCAAAGCCTCAAATCATTCATTACCCCAGATTACTCCAGTACTTAAATCGAAGTTGAGCTCCCTTTGGAATAATACTCACGACCACTCCTTTAAAGTCATAACTTCCAATTAGCCAAATTTAGGTACACGACATTTCACCAACTCCTTTAAAATTCCTAAGTTTAGAATCTATCCATATAGAACTCACTCGTTTGACAACCACCATTATGTCCCAAGCACTAAGCATACCATATCCTTCCACGATACCCGTCTTCCAAGGTCTACTTGATACCTAATCACAAATATTTAAAACAAATTTTCTTACTCAACGAAAGTTTTATTTTAAAACATTTTAAACACTTTAAAATGTTCTTAAGGGTGGATTTGGCATTCTCAAAACTCTCCGACCTTGTTGGAATCCAGGACACTGAGATCGCATTTCATTGTATCCACCATTGTCCTCACCATTTTACATTTCTACTATCATATTCGATAATGTACTCGACATACTGCCATGTCTTCCTCCCATTCTTACCGTTTTTGTTCACTTACTCCGTAAAGCTTCGTCTTTCCAATTTATATTTCCTCTTCTCAATCTATATTAACTTACCCAAAGTCTAGTACACAAAGTCTAAGCATGTCTTCCAATGTCTGAATCATCTGTTCTGACTGTCCGTCGGTCTGAGGATGAAATGTAGCACTGAAACTCAGTTTAGTACCCGTGGCTTCCTTTAGACTTCCCAAAACCTCGATGTAAAACAACTATCATGATCCGATATAATCACTATTGGAACTCTGTGTATTCTTACAACCCCTTTCACATACAATTTTGCCAACCTTGAAGGTTTAACCGTATTGATCGGTAGATAATGCGCTGATTTTGTCAATCTATCAACCATAACCCAAATCTTATCATTCTGATTAAACGATCGTGAAAATCCCGAAATAAAATCCATCGTGATCACATCCCACTTCACTTTGACACTGGTACTTGTCTCTCTGCCTTCACTTGCTAACATACTGAACACTCAGACACAAACTTGGCAACTTCTCGCTTCATACCTCTCCACCAAAGGTTTTCTTGCAATTCCGGTACATCTTATCACTCCCTGGATGAATTGAATATTTAGTACGGTGAGCCTTCTTTAAAAGTCACTCCTGGATTAACTTTACCCTTACCGTAGTCAACTGCATCATCTTAGGTCTTAACAACTTTCTTTTCCCAACCTCAATCCCACAAATTAGCGATTAACACTTATGCCCATACAACGCTTCATACTATGCCATTTTCGATACTTGACTGAAACCCGTTACTTCTACTAACTGTGGTCTCAAACCGTCAAAGCATACTCTATCATTTCCATTTTTAATCCTTCATCCTAGGTTAATCCTTATATACCACTTCCCACTTATACAATCAATCTGGTAGCATTCCTTACTAACCTTTATACTACATCTGAATCCACCATGGTACCACGAATATTCGAAACCAGGTTCAGTTGAGAGATTCCTCAACAACCACAATACTCATAACTCGTTGAGATATTTCCCAATTCCGATACATACCACAACATAGGTTGAGAAATTCCTCAACCGTCTAATACATACCGTAAGATTGGTTGAGAGATTCCTCAACCATCCAATCGTCTTAATGCCGTACAATAAGTTGAAAAATTCTTCAACTACCTAACATACACCGTATATACCGTAAGATACATCATAAGATAACCTCGTACGATTGTACCGTAGGTTAACACCGTAAGATAAGGTGAGAGATTCCTCACCGACCCCTACGCTAGTAATACATATTGTTGGACTATCTTTCTATCATAAACCCCAACTGTTCATTCTTATTCTCGTACATCACAATGATTAACTAATGTCTGAAACAGAACTCTTATCAATCAATCTAAATCCCAAAACTTCACTACGAACAATTTCCTTCATTTTCTATGTGGACTATGCAGAAATCTCCTCTGACGTTCTCTATTCAAACTCCGCTCTCGATTAGATCCCTCAAAGGACACTCGTCACTATAGTTGATCCTTCATTTCTGTGCATCTTGAGGCGGATACTATGGGGCACCAGTTCAAGGAATTCAAGGACCCCCTGAGCAGACTTGGATGAATGCTATTATTCCTACAAAAACAAGTTTTAATGATGATGAGTAGCAACACTTGGAAGGTACGCTTATACTCTTTCATAGTCCAGTTACAGCTTTATTCAATACTGGAGCTGCACGTTCATTTTGTCACGACCCATCCCACTACGCGTGGAAATAGGACATGTGGCACGCCACCAAGGCTCATCCAATCATCATCTAACGATACGCAGTGGAAGAACTTTAAAACAACCCTGAGTATTTTAAAACTTAGGAACCATTGCCCTCTGAGTTGAAAAATCCATTGAAAAACGGAATTACAAAAAGTTTTGGCCAATTGGAATCACGTCCAAAAGAATCAGTTTTGAAAACAGAGGTCCAGTAGACTGATCAAAGAACATAGTCGACTGCAATGGTTACTATTTTGATCGGTAGCTAAAATCTATAGTAGTTCAGTCGACTGCTCACTTCCCCAGTCGACTGTGTTATGCAGAACCAAAAATGCAACATACTCAAAAAGGGTCCAGTCGACTGATTGATGGTGCAGTCGACTGGTTTTGCCACTAAAAGAAGTAGTAGCCAAAAATCAACAATATTCAGTCGACTGATAAAGGGTCCAGTCGACTGCTTCTCTTACTATTCACTTTCAGTGTCTCAATCACACGGGATCCAGTCTACTGACAAAGGGTTTAGTCGACTGCTCCCCTGCTGGGCAGCCCTATTGTGAAAATTAACAACTCGTGCTTCTCCGCACCAACAACAACACAACCATAACTGAAATACAACATTTAAACATAACCACAGACGTTCAAATACAGGATTACCATACTACGGAACTAATCCAAGGATCTATTACAACGTATTACATAACCCAATTCCTTGATACCAGTTTAGGAAATAGAAACAAAAATATAAACAAGTGATTCCCCCGGCGTTCTTTAACGGCCTCACCCAAAACGCTTCTTCTTGTCTTTTTTCTTACCTGTAATGGAGTACATCTCCACTGCTCAGCTATATGCTGAGCGTACAAGTCTAACATATGCAATATATAATAAAACATGCTTTAATCTCATAAATCATATCAATAGTCTCTGGGGAGAAAAATACGCATTCATCCGGTAGCGGCAAGTCCAAGCCTTAAACCGCGATGTCAATGGCAAGTCCAAGCCTACAACCATGCACAGTAGCCGTCGCTACTCAAATTCTCAAACATCAAGAAACTTACTCCGGCATGAATTTGTATAAGACTCCCCTTTGACTCACATAGACACTCAACGTGCTCGCGTAAATTTAGACATGCTTTTCACAATTTAGTGCGTGCATAATTAACGGGCCTACAAATAACACATAGATTTTGCCCGGATCTCAATTTCGTCGTCGAAATATTAAACATGTATTTCTCTATATTTCACAAGTTAGGACTTCATACCTCGTGCGATTTCCCCCATACTTTGAAGGATCGACTAGGAGGCTAATTAATCGTCGGATTTCAAATTTGAGACGATTCCTACAAGTTTTACTGGGTTTTCCCCAAAAGTCTAGAATTAAGATTTTTACAAAAATTGGCCAAACATGGCCTAAGTAGTATCAAAACGTAGGTCTTACCTCCACGAGTTCAAATCTTGAATTTGGTGAAAATCTGACGGACGAAAGGTCGCCGATCGTCTTCGCAAAGCCCGTGGCAACAATCTCCCTTTCTCTCTCCTCTCTCTAGATATTTTAGAAGGATTGGGATGAGATGAAATCTCATCCACTACTATTAATAGGAAATCTTCTCAGAAATCGTGTTTACCTCCCCTCAAGTTCTCAAAACTTCTAATTAACCCCTGAAACTTTGTACACGTTCATTTTATGCCTTTACGAGTGAAATTTAAAAATTTCAGAAGTTTTCGACTAAGTCTCGTTTGGGTCAAAAAAAAAATAACGTCCGAAAACTAAATCATGTGGAATCTCTACACCACCTACCTTTTTATTTAACGCGTCACTCACGTTTTCACCACAGTTCTCAAAACAATATATAACAATATCAAAATTACCAAAATTTACTCTACTCAGGTAAATTTACTATTCACAAAATACCAGATATATCAAATAACATTTAAATCATATAAATGTCATTTAATCGTACCAATGCAACATGAAAGGCCATGTTCCCGTGTCCTCACTGACACCTTACTGTTGACTCACAGTCAACCTCAACTCAATATTAATAAACATTAATATTTCCACGTGTTACCACAATGTCATATTTTAAAAGCAAGCAAATTCTGGAATGGGTGTGACACATTTATTGTTGTTAAGATTGTGCGTCAGTTGGGTTTAGAACCCCAGACACTTGAGCCAATACTTAATGTTGTGTCACTATTGGGAGTGACTAGGTATGTAAAGATTGCCCATTGACTTTGGGAGATAGGAATCTTCCAACAGACTTAGTGGTTCTGTCAATGTTAGAGTTTGACATTATCCTAGGGATGGATTGGTTAGCTAAGTATGATGCCAATTTGGACTACCCTATCGGGACGATTGTATTTCTGATACTAGGACGTCCGACGACTAGATTTCAGTGTCAGTCAACGAGCGATATGTTCTTGACAAGTGGTTTAGCTGTAATAGGGAGTACGAGCACGGAACCAATGATGTATCAGAGTCTTACCGTACAAGACTTTCAGGATGTTTTCCAGGATATTAAAGGACTTCCACCGAAATGAGAGATAGGCTTTTATGTGGAACTAGTACCTGGTACGTTGCCAATATCTAAGACTCCATACAGGATGGCACCAACTAAGATGTTAGAATTAAAGAAGCAAGTTCAGGAGCTTGAAGATCTAGGATTTGTGCATCTGAGTACGTCACCTTGGAGAGCACTAGTTTTGTTCGTGAAGAAGAAGGACAAAACACTTTGACTCTGCATAGATTACAGGGAGTTGAACAAGGTTATGATCAAGAATATGTATCCACTTCCTTGGATAGATGACCTATTTGACTAGTTACAAGGATCAAGGATCTTTTCCAAGATCGATCTGCATTCGGGATATCATCCACTATTAGTTCGACAGGAGAATATGTCTAAGACTACGTTCAGGACAAGATACGTGCATTATGAGTTTCTAGTTATGCCTTTTGGATTGATAAATGCGCCAGCAATGTTCATGGACTTAATAAATAGAGTATTCAGACCATATCTGGATAAATTTATTATAGTATTCATCGATGACATACTGATCTACTCAAAGGCAAAAGAAGATCACAAGGAACACTTACAGATTGCTTTGCAGGCACTCAGAGATAGCAAGTTGTATACAAAGTTCAGCAAGTACGAGTTTTGGCTACAAGAGGTCAAATTCTTGGAACATGTTATATCTTAAGATGGTATCTCGGTGGACTCATCTAAGATCGATGCAATCTTAAGCTGGAATAGATAGACCAATGCGACAGAGGTTAGGAGTTTTCTTGGTCTAGCAGGATATTATAGGAGATTCGTAGAAGGACTTTCCAAGATTACAGGACCTTTGACGAATCTTTCCAAGAAGGAGGTGAAGTATGAATGGACAGACAAGCATGAGGGTGCTTTCATGAGTTAAAGGAAAGATTAACTTCTGCACTAGTACTCACAATACCTAAGATTGGAAAAATGTATGTGATCTATAGTGATGCATCACACCAAGGAATTGGTTGTGTGCTTATGCAAGACGGGAATGTGATTGCATACGAATCAAGATAATTGAAGGTACATGAGAAGAACTATCCTACACATGGTTAAGAATTAGCAGCAATAGTGTTGGCATTGAAAATATGGACTATCTCTATGGCAAGAAGTTTGATCTATTTCTGATCATAAGAGTTTGAAGTATTTGTTCTCTCAAAAGGAGTTGAACATGCGACAATGAAGATGGATGGAGTTACACAAGGATTATGACTTTTCATTGCAATACCATCCGGGTAAAGCAAATATCATAGCAGATGCTTTGAGTCGCAAACCTCGACTAGTGATCGCTGCATTACTAATTCGAGAATGGAAAGCATTGGAAGTTTTAGCTGAATTCTATCTTTAGCCAGTGGAGCTAATGGAAGGACAACACCTTGGATGCCTTATGGTACAACCAACTTTGATCAGCCGTATCATAGAAGCTCAATAGACAACGAAAGATTTAAAGTTATGGTTCGCCAAGATGTCAGCCTAGGAGCCAGAGATCTAGAGTATTAGTACAGACGGAGCCTTACGATGTAAAAGTAGACTCTATGTATCTGACGAAGAAAATCTCCAGAAAGAAATATTGGATGAAGCATACAAGTCACGGATGACGATTCATCCAGGAGGTACAAAGATGTACAAGGATCTAAAGAGGAATTTCTGGTGGGAAAGAATGAAGTGAAAGGTAGCTGAGTATGTAGCCCAATGTCTTACTTGTAACCAAATAAAGGCAGAACATCAGAAACCACTGGGACTAGTACAGCCATTACCGATTCTTTAATGGAAATGGGAACACATCACCATAGATTTCGTGGTAGGATTGCCAAAGTCACAACAAAACCACGACACTATTTGGGTAATCATGGATCGACTTACAAAGATGGCACTTTTTATCGCCTACAGTATGACGAATCTAGTAGAAAGCTTAAGTTGGATGTATCTACAACACGTAGTACGGTTACATGGAGTACTTGTGTCTATCATGTCAGATCAAGATTCGTGATTTACTGTAGAGTTTTGGAAGAGTCTTCAGACAGCGATGGGAACAATACTAAACTTGAGTTCAGCTTTTCATCCGTAGACCAATGGATAGACTGAGCGAGTCAATCAAGTGATGGAGGACATACTACGCACTTGTGTTATTGATTTCAAGAGTTCTTGGGAGGTACACCTACCGTTCATCGAGTTCACCTACAATAACAGTGATTATTTGAGCATTGAGATGGCAATGTTTGAAGCTTTGTACGAAAGACCTTGCCAATCATCGATATGTTGGACCGAAGTCAGAAATAATCAACTTCTTAGTCCAGAGTTGGTACGAGAGACAAGCGAGAAGATTCAAATTATACGTGAGAAAATGAAGACAACTCAGACTCGACTCAAGAGTTATGCTGACAAGCGACGTAAAGGCTTGGAATTCGTCTTTGAAGATCATGTGCTGCTTAAATTTCACCTATTCGAGGCATTATCAGATTTGGTCAGAAGAGAGGCAAGTTATCACCGCGATTCATCAAACCGTTCAAGATTCTAGAACGTGTTGGGAAAGTTGCTTATTGACTTACATTGTCGCCGAAGATATCAGGAGTGCACAACATGTTCTATATCAGTATGTTGAAGAAGTGTGCTCATAACCCAGCACACGAGATCAACTTCAAAGATATTGAAGTCAACGAAAATGTTATATACAACAAAGGATCAGTTCGCATCCTAGATTAAGGGATCAAGAAGCTTAGAAACAAGGTGATTCCATTGGTAAAGATTCAGTACACGCATCATGATGAGGGAGAAGCTTCGTGGGAGCTAGAGTCATAGATACGTGAGAATTTTTTGTTTTTGTTTTAGGCCTTGTATTTTTTTTATTTCGAGGACGAAATCCTTAATGAGTGGTGGATGAGATGATACCCTGTATTTTCAATAATTATTCAATACTCTGAGTTTCTATATGTTCCCTTGTTCATACTTAAAATTCTATCTTTAACCGATCGAAGTACTCTCGAGCGATCGAACATTGATCGATCAAAACCCTATTTGATCGATCAAAACCCTACCGACATGAATTTATGACGTGGTCTGCACTTCAATCAATCAAAACCTTTTCAATCGATCAAACCTGACTGATCTTCTTCTCTAGCGATCGAAAAACTTTTGATCGATCAAACCTGTAATCATCAGGATTTTTAGGTTTCACACAAAAATAGCCATCTGTACCCCCATCCCCTCTATATAAACCTTGTGCTCGTGTGTGTGTATGAGGTTTGCTAAACCTGGTGAGTTTAAGAGAGTGTGTACATGTGTTTGGTAAATATATATACACACATACATATATTATACACACACATCTATATATATTCAGTAAAAAAAAAAGACAAAGAAGCAAAAGAAGAGAAAGGAAAAGAAGGAAAGAAAGAGAAGGTAGAGAGAGACAGAGACTGAGGAAAGAGAAGAGGAGCCACCATTGGAGGAGCTCAAGCCAAACACACGCTAAGTGAGTCTTTACTCACTTGGTCTCATTTATATAATGTTTTTACAAGTTTTGGTATGTTTGACGTATTTAACACGTCCGTAAGACGTTTATATTTGCTGCTTTGCAAATCTGCTGGAGAAGACGACTCTCAAGCGATTGAACTAAGTTCAATCGATCGAAGCAACTTCAATCGCTCGAACATTTCTTTTCTTAATCGATTGAACTGAGTTCAATCGATCGAACTTTGTAGAACATGGCTTCGTTCTTTTGTTTATTATATGAGGTTCGATAGTTTGATTCTCGATTTGGACTTCTATTACGCAATATTGGATTAATCCAGGATAATGTGACAACATAGATAAGTATGCTTAAGAATAATGAATTAACGTAATAACGTTAGATGATTTCAGTTCATGTACGAGTTCAATATCCGGTTATTTTTATCAGAGTAGTCTTGCCACAAAGGGGGCTGTCATGTAACTGTTTGTAGTATAACGTTAAGTAGGTTTGATAAATTCTGGGAAGAGAATAGGGATGCATATTGGTTGATCATAATTACGCGGTAGACAGACAAAGGTGTCTACAACATGCAGTGAACCTTGATCAATTGGTGAATGCGGTAGATAGAAATATATATCTATGACTTGCGGTGATATGGTATCTATGACATACGGTGAACCTTGATCATAACTACGAGGTAGACAGACAATGGTATCTATGACATGTGGTGAACCTTGATCATAAGTACGTGATAGATCTGACGATAGGTCGTGGCAATAGAATTGATGTGTCGATGCTTGAAGTCTTGAATCCCTGATATGCGGTAGACTGTGCATATGTTCTTAAAAGCGGGGGATGGACTGACGTATTATCTGCGACTTGCGGTGTACGCGGTAGATGACCTCTACGACTTGCGATGTTACGTGGTAGAAGGTATCAATGTCTTGCGGTGACGCGGTAGATAGAGCATTAGTGTATCCAGGAGTTTTATAATCAAGTTTATTCCAAGAATCAGTACTGTGCTGAGTTTGTTATTAACAAGACGATAAGGGTTGAGCAAGCGATGTTGAAATACAGAGAAAGATACTATTGTAATACTATATCTTAGACACTTCAATAACTTGTTATTATGCTATATCATTGATACCCTGTAAGTTTCTATTCACTTAGCTCTTAGTAAGCTGACGACCATTATTACCTGGACATTCCCCGTCCAGACTATCCTGTACCTTATTCTGTAGGTGAGAGAGCTTATGACGATAGCTACTACCCGAAAGTGGATTATGCAGAGGGTGGCCCCACGGATATAAGTTATGTTAGAGAAAGCTGTTACACTGACGACTACCCTTACGCCAGTTGAAGATCTAAAGATAGTTATATTTAGTTTTATTTCGGTTGAACTTTAGTTTAACGGGTACTTGGGCATATGTTGTCTCCAGACCTATTGTGATTCTGCGGACCATACTATGATATTTGTAATAGATATAACTGTTATTATATTCAGTTAATATTATTGTTGTTTCTGTTTATCTTGTGGACTAGTACTGTGTGGTGTGGATAAGTAGTGACTTTCACTTGTCATTCCCTATAGACCCAAAATGGAAATTTATTTTTCTCTATTTTTGTTGCTCCGGGGTGTGACACATAAATTCCAATTCAGCCTTCATAGCTTTAACCTAATGAGCTGAATCAACATTAGCCATTACATCTTCATACGTGGCAGGATCAGATTCAGATTCTATGGAGACAGCTTCAAAAACTTCTCCTAAGAACATGCATCTATCAGGCTGGCGGATAATCCTCCAACTATGTCACACCTATCCCGGGAAAATACATTCATTTTAAAGGCATTAGTGAGATTTTAAGAATTATTAATGTTGATTAATAATTGAGATGAGGTTGACAGTGAGTCAACATGGAGTGTCAATTAAGGCCACGGGGATTTGGTAATTCATGAGGAATTAACACATTTCAAATAGCATTTATGTGGATTAAATATTATTTGAATTATCTGGTTTATGTGAATAGTAAATATACCTATTTTGTGTACTTTTTTGATAGTTTGATATTGTTAGAGATCATTTTGAATGAATTAGAGATAACCAAGATAATACGTTACATAAGAGGTAGGTTATCTAGAAATTTCACGAAATTAGTTTTCGGAACGTAATTACGGCGACAAATGGATCTTAGACGAAATTTTTATAATTTATAGTTTTCACTCATGAAGTAATAAATTAGACATGTAAGACATTTCGAGGGATAATTAGGAGTTTTGAACACTTGTGGGGATGTAAACATAATTTTTTAGAGTCGTGCCTATATATAGGATCTCATGAGATATTTTCATTTCAAAGTTTTCTAAAACCTAAAATCAAGAAGGAGATTTTGCTTAGAGATTCAAGGCACGGATCGACAGACTTCTGTCCGTTTGTTTTTCACTTAATTTCATATTTGAACTCCTCAAGGTAAGGGCTTCGTTTTGATAGTTGTTAGGCCCTGTTTGGCTTAGTTTTTATAAAATCCTAATGATGGAATTTTGGGTAAAAACATGTGTAAACTCGTAGGAATCGCTTGAGATTAGAGATTTGACGTTTAATCGGTCCCCTAGTACTTCCCTCAAAGTTATAGGACTTTTGCACAATATATGAATTCTAAGCCTATGAATTATAGGAAATTACATGTTTTAGATATCCGACTTGATATTTTGGATCCTAGAGAAATTCATGTATTAAGTAGGCTCGTTAATTATGCTCATGAAACTGCGAGAAAAGCACGTATATGTGATTATATAAGCATGGTATGTGTTTATGTGAGTCAAAGGGGGGTTTGGTGCAATTTCATCTGGGGGTAAGCTCTTCAATGTCTGACGATTGTGGTATTGATAGTTATTGTGCTTGGTTTGGAGGAAGGCCCAGTTAGGGCACTAGGTGCGTGGTAAGAGGAAGGCCTTCCATGCATTAATTTCATTCACCGGATGGAAACGTACCACTCTCCCTAGAGACTAATTTGATGTGTTTTGACGTCTTAAAGCATGAATTGTCATATGAGCATATGTTTAGAATTGTGCACTCAGCATACACCTGAGCAATGCAGCTTTACTCCATTGCAGGTATGAAGAAATGAAAGAAGAAGTGAGAGGAGTGAGGCCGTTGGGATGACGGGAAAATCCTAGAACATGTTTTTGGTTTCCATTCTAAATTTTGTAATAATGAGAATTGAGAAGTTAGAACTCTATACTTAACTTGTAATCCACGGAATGGATTTGTAGGATTGAAATATGCTGTAAAATCTCTTTTGGTTATGTTTAAAATATATCCAAACTCTTAGGTTCGTGTTTTGAATACTTAACATGTCAAATTCATCATTTTGGGTTGGGGTTGTTATGTTTCAAGAATTGAGCCAAACAAGTCATAACTTGTTTATTTATGTTTCCTTTCTAATGTTTTGCAAAGTCTTTGTATGTTCTTATAACCTGGGTATATTTGGGAAAAGGTTGGATGCAAGAATGAGAGTTGGGAAGTTTAAATTTGAGGAAGGTTTGGTAACTTCCATGGCAAAATTCTGCTATCAAAGAGGATTCTGCCAAGGGGTCATTCGACCGGTCGAAGGGGGTGGTTCGACCGGTCGAAATACCCCCTTGCATGTTTTCTTTTTCTACCCTTCCAAAAATTATTTAAATGTTTTGATTGGTTCTTAGGATACTTTTAGGACTCCTTTCAACATCAATTCATCTGTTTCAAAATATAATTACGTTTTCAAATTTGTACAAATTTTACAACTCGGAGGGTATTGTTTCAAAAAGTTTTAAATACTCAAGGTTGCTTTTAAGTTCTTTTCTGCTGTGTATATTTATTTCATAAATTGGATAAGCCTTGGTAGCGTGCCACGTGTCCTATTTTCACGTGTAGTGGGATAGGTCGTGACACACTATGATGAGGTACCAGTGTGGAAATGGGTGAAGATGTGGTGTCTTCTTGTCTTACATCGTTTTCAACTGTTGGAGGAATAGAGGGTTCTCCATCTATTTCTCTCAGATCTATCCTTCCTTTAGGTTTATGGTTCATGATGTAATCATCTTCCAAGAAAACAACATTTGTACTAACAAACACTTTCTGTTCTCTTGGATCATAAAATTACCATCCATAAGTACCCTTTGGATACCCTATGAAGTAACATACTTCCGATCTAGTTTCTAATTTGATCATCTTTCCTTTCAGCACATGTGCTGTGTACCCCCATATCCGGAGATGTTGCAAACAGGGTTTGTGTCCAATCCACATCTCCCGTGGTGTCTTAGGAGCAGATTTGCTTAGAACAAGATTTAGTAAATACGTAGCAGTTTTCAAAGTATAACCCCAAAGAAATAATGGCAACTCCGAATAACTCATTATCGACCTGGTCATGTCTAAAAGAGTACGGTTTCTTCTCTTTGCTACACTGTTCTGCTAAGGCATACCAGGTGGAGTCAACTGTGACAGAATCTCATTATGTACAAGGTGATCAATAAACTCATTAGAGAGGTACTCGCCACCTTGATAAGATCGAATGGCCTTGATGTGTGTGCCCAATTGCTTCTCCACTTCAGCTTTAAACTCTTTGAACTTTTCAAAGACTTCAAACTTGTGCTGCATTAGGTACACATATCCATACCTAGATTGGTCATCAGTGAATGTAATGAAATACTCATAACCACCCCGAGCTCTAATATTTATTGGACCACACACATCAGTATGAATTAATTCTAACAATGCATTGGTCATGTTGCCCTTCGCAAGAAAGGGCCTTTTGGTCATTTTACCCTTTAAATATGATTCACATACTTCCATTAGTTCGAGAACCAAATCTCCTAAGACCTCTTCTTTGACTAGTTTGCTAATCCTATTTAGATTGATATGACCTAGCCTCATGTGCTAAAGCCTTGTTAGATTAATGGAAGGTTCCTTTCTTTTATATGGTAGAGTTACCACTAAGTTATTAAGTTCCATGTTAGAATCTTTATAAACATTTGGAGTAATCACCTACAAACCATTTGACTTAATACCAGAACACAAAAAAGAACCATTTCTTTTTATCACAACTTTAGTTCCAAAAGAGAGAATAGTTTTTATTTAAAAGTACTGACACTAAAATTAAATTAAATCTCATTAAAGGGATGTAAAGTATATCTGATAAAATCAAAGTCTTATTGTCTGGAAATTCTAAAACTACTACTCCTATAGCAACTGCAGAAACGATTGCACTAGGACCTAGAGTAAGCACGATCTCCCCATCACTGCACCTCATGGTTGATCTGAACCCCTGCAACGAATTACAAATATGGTTAGTCACACCAGGATCAATGCACCAAGTGTTCGAAGTATTCGTTATAAAACTTACTTCAATCACAAGTAATTCGATCTTACCTTGAACTTTGTAGCAAAGAATTCCGGATAGTTCCTCTTCCAGTGGCCCTTGTCATCACATTGGAAACACTTTTCTTTGCCTTGACTACCTCCCTTCCCATTACGTTTGCCCTTTCCCTTAGATTTTGCAATCTTCGAGAATGGTCCAACAGTTGAACCACTAGTACCTTTTTCTTCCCTTTCTTGCCTTTCGGTGTAGATCGAGAAGAAGCGTCCTTCTCAACATTCAAAATGTTGCCTCCAGGTTTGATCGCCCCTTTCGCTGACTGAAGAGAGCTCATCAATTTGCTCATTGAAAAATTCATTTAATTTATATTATAATTTAGTTTAAATTAAGCGAATGATTGAGGTGGCGAGTTGAGGATCATATCAACTTGGATCTGTGCGTCAATGTTGGCACCCAGAGTCTCCAGTTCATTTAAATATCTAATCATTTTTATAATATGCTCTCTGACTGGAGTTCCTTCTAATATTTTCACACTTATGATCTTTTGCATGGCAATCTAGCAGGGCTGCCGTGCTCCCCAAACATTTCTTTTAGTGAAGTCATGATGGTACTTACGGAATCATTTGATTGGAACTAGTGTAGCAACACACTAGTCATAGAGGCCAATATGTAGCAATGAGCTATCTCGTTCGACTTCTTCCATTTATCGAACTCGCGTCTGGTAGCTATTGACAAGCGGGGGTATTTGTAAAATACCACCACGCTAAAATAAAGAAATAGACTAATTAAGTCTACAACTCCCTTATAAATTTGCAATTTGGATTACAATGCCAGCTTTTACATAATATGATTAATCTATGATAAGTTGTATTGTTTTAGCTATAATTTGTTCAGATCACCGCTTGTTGTGTGAAGAAATGAATAAGCAGGATAAAAGGGATGCTTGATTTTAAGGAAGACAGTTGAAACATGAAAAGTGAGTCTCGAGCGATCGAAGATCATTCAAGTGATCGAAGTTTCGATCGATCGACGAAGGTTCAAGCGCTCGAGAATTCCAGAAGTTCAATCGATCGAGTGATGTTCGATCGATGGAGCATGGCTTTTATCAGAACTTACGCGCACGCAGCAGAGACGAAGTTTTTAACCCTAGCTTTAGGTTTTAGTATTTATATTCATTTTGTTCACGTCCAAAGGGACGCCCACTTCAGTTTTTATCAGTTTACATAGAGAGAAGAGAGTTTCTTCTTCTATTCCAGGTTCTGAAATCTCAGTTTATTCACATTTTAGTCACTTAAAATCGTAGTTTAATCTGTTAGAATTGATTGTTATCATAGTAGTAGTTTTAAATCACTTAGTTTCATAGATTTTATGATAAAATCACAACCAAACATGCCTTTAATGAACTTTTACGTTAAAAACAAATCTGTGACATTCCAGACCATGTCCGAGTAGTCCCCAGGTTGGAAGATCACAATGAAATAGTGATCTCCAGCCTCTGCCATGCAGAAGTATAAAACCTGCACTCGATCGATCGAAGTAGTTCGATCGATCGAAGCAGACACGTAGTCAAGCGATCGAAGCCATTTCGATCGCTCGAGAGATGATGATATTCGATCGATCGAACCTTCAGATTCTTGAGAAGTCTTTTTGCAGTATTCCAAAACTTTCTTCTTTTGAGATCGATTTGTTATCAAACTGTCCCTAAATGCTCAGTTTGTCAAAACAGTTTCATTACTTTAAGCCTTAAGGCATTCTTCTTCAATAACTTTTGCAAACCATTTTGAATGCTAACAACATTCAGAATGCGAGACTTAACTATTGTTTTAAACTACCTTCACATGTTTTGGAAACAAATGTGATGATGTAATCCTAGCTATGAACGGACTATTGATTCTCTATCTTTAGAAAATATGGAATACTGTAGATAGACACACTCCTTAGAGCTTAAATGTAATGCATGGTAGATGGCATGATCGCTGTGGATTCGTGTGATCCTGATATTCCCTTTATATAAAGAAAACCACTTTTAAAATATTGCTGTAGTTAATTAGTTAGTCATTAGTTTACTTTAATTGCTCTAGTAGTTATAGTCTGTAGAACTTCGTGTTCTACACCTTGTTTTAAATCTTGAATTTTTTTTTCCTTTAGAGTTTAATCTAAGTTTTTAGTTTAACACCTTCCCTATGGGATCGACCTGGTCTTACCAGATTACTACTTGCACGTCTACCTACACTTGGGTATAGCATATAAGCGCACACAACTTTTTATTCGTGCCAAGTTTTTGGCACCGTTGCCGGGGAAAGCGACGATTTAATACTTTACCCCAATCTACCTTTATCTAGTTATGTTTTCTTTTTCTTTTAGTTTTTTTAGATTAAAATCTCCTTAGGAATCTTTCCCTTTCATGTCTGACAATTCCATTGAAGGAATTTTCAGAAATTCATTCCACTTTGCCGATTCCTCTAATTCTATTAATCCCGTAGCCACACCTACTGATTCAATGGCCGATAATCAAAGTGAAAACAATGAGAATATGATTGTACCAATTGATGAATCGCTTCGTCCTTTGTACGATCTGATGACACCCGAACACGCACCTACACCTTCTTAAATTCTCATTCCACCCCACGCAGGCGAATTTCAATTTTGCAATGGAATGATTCAACTCCTTCCAACCTTCCATGGAATAGAGAGCGAGAAGGCATATCTACATATTAAGGACTTTGAGAATATTTGTAAAACATTCTCACAAAATTATCCCGTAGATGTGACACGCCTAATGCTATTTCCCTTCACCGTGAAGGATAAAGCAAAAGCGTGGCTGCTCACTCTTAAGCCGAATTCAATCTATACCTGGCATGCGATGAATACTGTATTCTTAAAGAAATTCTTTCCACCTCCCATGACCACCGAGCTTAAACGACAAATAAACTCTTATAAACAAAAGAGCCATGAAACCTTCACCCAAACTTAGGAGCGTTTCAAGGATTTACTTCTCTTATGCCCACATCACGGGTATGAGAAATGGCGAACCGTGAGCTACTTTTACGAAGGGTTAAATGGTGAAACTAAAAAGTTGGTCGAAACCATGAGCTCAGGTCTGTTTCTTCGCAAAAACACTGAAGAGGCTGAAGCTCACTTCGAGTGGCTAGCCGAACATGCTCATGAATGGTCGAATACTGAAGATGTCTCATGCTCACAGATATCCTGTGTAGAGGAGAAAAGTTTGTACCAATTAAAAAGTGAGGATCATCTGATGAACAAATATAAAGAACTAGTTAAGAAAGTAGAGGAGTCAGGGATGATGAAAGGAGAAAGTTCTAGGCAGGTTTAACCTGAAGAACCGTACGGCACATGCAATATATTGGGACATACCACTCAATACTGTCCCAATGTGCCATACTTTCAAGAACAAGCCCCCATGGAAATTAATGGCATGCAAGGGTATAGGGGGGCGGGGAATTCCTATAACAATCATAATTCGCAAAATAATAACAATCGATGGAATCACCTCAGTTTTGATTGGAAAAATGATGCTGGGACCCAAAATCAATACTATCAACAATAGCCCTATAATAACAATAACCAATATCAAGGGCAATATAATAGGCAATCCCAGCCATTCAATCAAAATAGATCAAATAACTACAACCAAGCTCACCCCTCTAACAGCCAGCAATTAAATGTATACGTGCCACCTCATAAAAAGGTGCAAGAGGATGATCCACTCTCTAATGCAAATTTAACACAACAATTAATTCAGATGATGAGTAAAATGTCCGCAACATTAGAAAGAATGGATGCACGACAAGAGGGATCGAGTGGAACGTTTCCTGTCCAACCACTTTAAAACCCGAAGGAATTCAACAATGGTCCCAATAATCAAGAGCATGCTAAAGCCATGACTACTTTGAGAAGTGGCAAGGTTATAGGGAAAAACATGCCTCGTTCTACTCTCGAGGAGTATGAAGAGGACGAAGTGGTAACTAAAAACAAATAGTCCACTCAAGAAGAGGAGCAATTCGATAATAACGAATCATAAGATGCAAAAGATGAAGCTCCTAAAGAAGCAGAAGAAGTTAAGAGAAGGCACGAAAAGGAACAAGTTAAAGACGAAGTACCTAAATGCCCTTTCCCCGTGCCTTACCCTCAAAGGCTTAAGAAACCCAAAAAAGAGGCAAAGAATCAGGAGTTCTTGGAATTGTTTAAACAAGTTAAAATAAACCTTCCACTTCTTGATGCAATCAAACAAGTGCCGGCCTACGCTAAGTACCTTAAAGACTTATGCACGGTCAAAAGAAAGCAAAGTGTGAAGAAACACGCGTATGTCGCTTGCCAAGCAAGCACAATCATCCAAAATGAATTGCCTCCGAAACTCAAAGACCCTGGTACTCCAATTATCTCGTGCCAAATTGGAAATCAAAGGATAAATAACGCACTCCTTGATTTAGGAGCAAGTGTAAACCTACTGCCATACTCAGTTTACAAACAACTAGGGTTGGGTGAACTCAATCCTACCCGAGTTGCATTACAACTGGTAGATAGGTCAGTCAAATATCCTAGAGGAATATTGGAGGAAGTTCTCGTACAAATAGACTCCTTTGTCTTCCTGGTCAATTTTATAATTTTGGACATTGAACCTGTGTCTAATCCATGTTCACAAATCCTGGTGATTTTCGGACGTCCATTCCTTAATACAATAGATGCCACAATAAAAATAAGAAGTGATATAATGACCATCGTATTCGGGAACATGACTCTAAATGTCAAGATTTTTTCAAATCCCCGACTTGAAGAATACGAGGATGAGGAAGAAATCAATTACAACAAAACAGTCATTGAAGATGAGGCTGATTTTGTAGATTACAAAGATCCCTTGGAGGTAGTTGTGTCATAATTCAACGCTATCTATCAACCTAATGATTCTACCCCATTGGATGCTTTTTTAAATCACACTTGCCTCATGATGGAAACGAAAGAGGAGGATAGAGATGAATGCATGTGGGTAACACCATATGAACCACTACCTCCAAAAATGAAATTAGTCATGCCCTCTAATTTTTAGTTTCCCGATTTGGAGTTAAAGGAGTTTCCGATAGAGCTCAAATACGCCTACCTAGGGACCGAAAAGACTTATCCTGTCATAATTTCATCTATATTAAATCCTGAACAAGAGGATAAGTTAATCCAAATATTGAAACAACATAAGGGAGCATTAGGATGGACTATTGCTAACGTCAAAGGCATAAGCCCGCCTGTTTGCACCCATAAAATATACTTGGAGGAAGACGCTAAACCTTTGCGGTAAATGCAAAAGCGTCTAAATCCCAACATGCAAGAAGTCGTCAAAAAGGAAGTTTTAAAACTACTTGATGTTGGGATCATATATCCTATATCTGATAGCCCTTGGGTTGGTCCAACCTAAGTAGTGCCAAAGAAGGCAGGCATAACGGTCATTCCTAATAAAGATGGCTAATTGGTACCGACACGCGTCCCCACTGGATGGCGGATGTGTATTGATTATTGAAAATTGAATACTGTGACCCGAAAAGACCACTTTCCATTACCATTTATGGATCAAATGCTAGAACGAGTGGCGGGTCATAAATATTATTGCTTTTTGGACCGGTATAGTGGCTATAACCAAATCGAAATCGCTCTTGAAGATCAAGAGAAAACAACTTTCACGTGTCCATTCGGTACATTCGCTTACCGTCGTATGCCCTTCGGCTTATGCAACGCACCTGCTACCTTTCAGCGGTGCATGTTGAGCATATTCAGTGATATGGCCGAACAAATACTCGAGGTTTTCATGGATGACTTCTAAGTGTTTGGCCATAGTTTCGACAATTGTCTGGAGAACCTTGAAAAAGTGTTAGCAAGATGCGAGGACAAACACCTAGTACTGAACTGGGAAAAGTGTCACTTCATGGTGACCAAGGGAATTGTCCTCGGCCATATTATTTTTGATAAAGGTATCTAAGTTGATAAAGCAAAAATCGTATAATCTCGAACCTGCCTGTCCCCCATACACTTAAAGACATCTGCTCTTTTCTGGGACACGCGGGATTTTATCGTCGCTTTATCCAAAATTTTAGTGCGATTTCCTGACCACTGTGTCAACTCTTAGTCAAAGACGCACCTTTCGAGTGGTCGGACAACTGTCAAACATCTTTTGACGCACTAAAGGAACACCTTACCTCCGCACTGATAATACAGGCACCCGACTGGAGTTTGCCATTCGAACTAATGTGCGATGCTAGCGATAATGCCATTGGTGCAGTCCTGGGATAGAGGAAGGATAATAAGCCTTATGTAATCTACTATGCCAGTCGAACACTTAACGAAGCTTAAATGAACTATACGACTACCAAAAAAGAGCTACTGGTAATAGTTTTCGCTCTAGATAAATTTCGGTCATATCTGATAGGGTTCCCAATCGTCTGTTTTACAGACCACTCAGCCCTCAAGTACCTGTTATCTAAGAAGGACGTGAAGCAAAGGTTTATCCGTTGGATACTCCTACTCCAAGAATTCGATATCACAATCAAGGATAAAAAGGGAGTAGAGAATGTGGTTGCTGACCATTTATCTCGATTGACGTTAACTGACAACACTGAACCCGTACCAATTAAAGATGAACTCCCAGATGAGCAACTGATGATTGTTTTCAGTTTACCCTGGTATGCGGATATAGTAAATTATCTTGTTATGGGAGAGACCCCGAGTCATTGGTCAAATCAGGGCAAGAAACGGTACCTTTCGTTCGCACGTCACTTCTTTTTTGATGACCCGTACTTATTAAAGTATTGTGCTGATCAGGTCATCAGACGTTGCATCCTGAACGAGGACATAACTGTAATTTTAGCCTCTTGTCATTCCGAAGCCTGCGGTGGCCATTTTGTTTCGCAAAAGACCGCACAAAAAGTCCTACACAGCGGATTCTATTGGCCCACCGTGTTTATGGATGCCTATTCTTTTTACAAATCGTGCCAACGCAATCAAAAGCTAGGTACAATTTCAAAAAGGAACTCTATACCCTTAACTCCCATTATCACAATTGAAATATTCGATTGTTGGGGCATAGACTTCATGGGACCGTTTCTGAAATCAAACAACAGTGAATACATACTCTTAGCTGTGAAGTATGTATCAAAATGGGTAGAAGCAATACCGACAAGACGCAATGACCACAAAATAGTAATGTCATTTCTTAAGGAACATATTCTATCGTGTTTCAGAACCCCAAAGGCACTAATAAGTGACCAAGGCAAGCATTTTTGCAACAGACCTTTGGAGATACTCCTCAAGAAATACGAGGTCAATCATAAGATCGCTCTCGCCTACCACCCACAAACGAACGGGCAGGTGGAGTTAGCTAACCAAGAAATCAAGCATATACTAGAAAAGACGGTTAGTTTCAACAGAAAGGACTAGGCATATAAACTGACCGATGCTCTATGGGCCTACCGTACTACTTATAAGACAAACTTGGGGATGTCCCCATACAGGCTAGTGTACGACAAGGCATGTCACCTCCTTGTAGAAATCGAGCACAAAGTGTATTGGGCAACATGCTCATTGAACTTTGACATTAAAGAGGGAGGTTATCTTCGAAAACTCTAGTTGGCTGAACTGGAAGAAATACGTTGAGATGCATATGACAATGATAAATTATATAAGGAAAGGTTGAAGGCTCGCCACGATAGAACAATCTTTCAAAAATCATTCGAGCCGAAGCAGAAAGTCTTACTATATGACTCTCGCCTCTACCTTTTTCCAGGTAAGCTCCGATCCCGGTGGATAGGTCCATTTATTGTTAAATCTATTTTTTCACATGGGGCCATTAAGCTTATAAATCCCAAGAACGATGATTGTTTCAAGGTTAACAGCCAAAGGTTAAAACCGTTCTTGGAGAACTTCCTACCAGAAGCTGAGCACATCCAGTTAGATGAGCCCAGCTATTCCTCCACTTAAAACACTAAAGAGTGTTCACATTTTGTTGTTGTATTCTTTCCTTTACTGCACTTTGTTTTATTTCATTTATTTCTGTCTCTTTTTGAGTGTGACCTCGATTCTAATCTGCTATTCCATGTTATCTCTCCCACGCCGGTCATTAAAAATATGAGGGATGACGATGTTCATTCAATCGGGTCATGGGCTGATTCAAAATATCCTAACCCTCCATGGACTACCGAGGAGATTGCATTCTGCCTCTCTCCTTATCAAGGGCCCGGAGCGGACGATGTCATTGACCTGACCCAAGGGTACATCCCTTACAATCCTGCACTCCTCCATATTAACCCCTTTGAGCATATGGACTTCCCTGAAGAGGAAGGTTAACCAGAGGGGTATTTTTTTGGGGGAAGTAGATGATGCCCTCTTGTACAATGGGAGAACGACTCAATGTGGGAACCATGGGATGAAGAAGATTTACAGGATGTGGTGCCAGAACGCCATAATGCTATCTTCACATATGTTGATGACTTCCTTGTCATCGAATTGGTTCCGTACATTTATGTGCACATGAGTTATTTGTTATTCCGACTTCAATGCCCTCTACCTGCTAGTGCACATGGTTTTATCACGCCAATAGTGAGGTTAATTCCTTGTTACACATCATTTTCTTTTTGTTTTTCTGTGTTTATTCCTTTCTGTTGGTTTTTTCTTTTGTTTTATTTAATTTCTTCCTTTTTGGTTTTCTTTTGTTCTTCCTTTGTCAGGATTTTCACTATGAATCCAATGTTACCGCCATTGTTCCTTCCGCATCAATTGTTTTATGGATTTGGACCATACATAGGGTCCCTGGATACTCCGCCGCAAGAAGAAATTCCGTTGAGAAATTACACTCCATTATCTTTGTCACCATCTGGATCACCTCTTGCTTGTGCAATCAATTTCTCAGAGATTTCAGACTCACTCGATGATATCCTTGCTACTTTTCGACTGTTCTGGGAAAGGGAATCATCAAGTTTGGAATCCACACTCGAAGATGTGGTGGAGAAAGAAGCAATTGCGGAAGATAGAATATTCATGTTTGAAAATTAGTGCTCCACTTCAATTGCGTTTTGTCAGTTGGTCTTTCTATTATCATTTGAAGTGTAATGCTGGACAAAGGATTGTTAATTTTGCTTTTAATTTTAGTTTTTCGTTATTAATAAGGTCTTAATTACCATGGTTGTGGACAACAATTTTGCAAAGAGGATGCTATTACAAAGTTAAATTTATAAGGTTGCAATTTTATATTACTTTGTTGATGATGATTTTTGGCCTACATGTCTTGTGAATGAACTGTTTTTATCATTTTCTTGTATGTCCAGAACAATCTTGGTTAGTTGGGGGTGCATAGATTTTCCATTCACAAAGATTTTAGAACTTTCAGGTTCGATCGATCGAACCACACTCGATCGATCGAAAACATCCAATCCTCCAAAGCTTGAGCAATGCTCAATCGATCGAAAGTTTGATCGATCGAGAGTGGTCGATCGCTCGAGACTTGTATTTAAACAAAGCGTTCAGCGTACATTTCTTCTATCTCTTCCTCTCCCTCACTCTCGAGCGCTTTAAGATAGACAGAGAGAGAACCTGGGGATTTTCCTCCAACTTCCATTTTCATCATTTGAGGGTAGCCCCTGCTCATCACCAACTATCATCATCATCACCTCTCCCTCTCCGCTGCGCTCAAACCGAGGTAAGGATCCTCTGAACCCCCTATTCCATTTTTGGTTAAAACCTTAAGGGGTGCTCCCCATTGGTCCTAAGACCTAATTGTAATCTTAGAAATCTTAGGTTCTTGACTGTTTTCTTTTGTTTGTGTTTCTGGCATTTTTCTGCGCCTCTCGCTGTGCTCGATCGATTGAGCTGGTTTCGAGCGATTGAAGCCATCAATTATTCGATCGATCGATCGATCTAGTTTTGAGCGATCGAATGCAGCAAGTTTTCGATCGATCAAAAACTTTTCGATCGATCGAATTGATGCAGAGGCAGTTTCTTCATTTGGTCTTCTACTTTTGTTTTCTTTAATCTTTTCTGTTCATTTTCACTTTCTGGGCATTCTAAATGAATCCTATTACAGGGTATCATAAATCCAAACCCCTCGACCTCACAATACCTAATCCGGTACCTAATCACGGGTTTTAGAATGACGAGGATCGGGTTTGGTTCAACCGATACTTTCAAGCGCAGAAGGTGATGTTAGAGCGGCCACTTGAAGTTGTGTGGCTTTCCGCCCCGTGTTTTCTTGCACGGATCCGTGCCATGCCGAGTTGTTTTGAGATGTTGATGCAGTCTAAGAAAATCAACATCAATTGGGTGCGGGAGGCCTGTGCGACCATGATTAAGGATCCTGCGGCCCCGTTCACATACAGATTTTTCTTCCGAGGTCGTGAGATCATATTCAGCCCAGCTACCGTGGCCACTGCTTTGGGAGTATTAGAGACCCCCGACCACTTTTACCCCCACATACGCGGTACACCATAGACTCTGCCCTCTATCATTATCCGTGAAATTATCGGCGGTGCGGTTCAGATCTGGAATGGCATCTCCCTGATTGAGGATCAGTTTCTGACCGAGCAGTATCATCTCCTCCACCTGGCGCTTACCAATTGCATTTTGATGACTTCATATCATGAAAAGGTGGTGCCGTGGTACGCTCGGGTTCTCTATGCCATTGGGACGGGGCTGCATGTCTACCTGCCTCGACTCTATATCGACTTCCTGATCTAGCCCATGCGGTACATTACCGCCAAGCGTCATTTGAAGGGCGCTTGGCCTATCCATCAGGTGATTAAGCAGGCTGGATTGCTCCTATTGGCCACAGACACGATTTTATAGGCTTTGAGTCGGTTTGGAGAGACAGCAGCGCGCTGTTCTGATGCACAGAAAAAGAGAAAGTTGAAAGGTAAGGCGAAGATCGGGGAAAAGAGGAAGAGAGGGGGAGGCACCGACACAGAGGGTGCAGCTTCTGGGACGCCCACTGAGGCTGAGGAGCTAGATTCAGATGAGGAGGACAAAGTTGCGGCCGTACAGCAGTTCGAGCTGAGACAGAGGTCTCAAGCTCAGGCCCAGGGAGAGTCGTCTTCCGTATCCCTCCAGACTCTCCACTCATTGCTTATTGAGGAGAGGGAGGCACAGATACGGCTCAAGGGCAAGATGGATCATATGACGACCTTATTAGAGGCGATCTTGATACAGATCAGGGTAGATCAGTCTATTCACACCGCTTTACACCCACCTAGTACCCCTTCTGCACCACCCACCACCGGTCCATCTTTTTCTGTTCCGCCACCATCTTCTAATCCTGCAGCTCCATCTACATCCATAACTCTGTCTACTATTTCTGTTACTCCACCTCCACTGCCTATTGATCCCTATGCCCCATCATCATCATCTGCACCACCTCCAGTCGTGGCTGACCCATCATTCTCTACATCAGTTGCCCCGACTGTGAGTGACCCGACTACGGCTACTACTGTTGCTGAGGGTGGAGATGAGGATGCTCCTGCTGCACCGATCGTGATTTTATCTGATATTGGTGATGATTAGATTATGTCCATTGAGAGTGGGAGTTTCGTTGTATTTTGCTTATTTCTGTTCTCTCTCTTCTCTCATAGTTTTCTCTTGGGTATGTGGATATTTTGGACTGTGAGAATATGATTGGATATTTCAATCACTGCTCGGATTTTATTGTTTTATCATCCCAGTGATAAGTTTTTTTTTTATTATGAATGGATCTCTTGTTCTTTCATTTCATATTTGCTTTTTATTCATCTTGGCTGCTTGGTGTTTGTATGTCTTCTTTACAGATTGCTATGCTTGTGGTTATTGCTTTGCTGTATCAGGTGATATCTCTCTATTTATTTTTTAAAATCAACTTATGGGGACACCGCAATTTTCAGTTAGGGGTGGGATGTAGATAGATAATCATCACCTACACATGTGTATACTTAGCAATCTGGATAACTTTATTGCACATATCATATATCATACAATCTCGATTGCAAAATAATAATAATAATAAATAAATAAATAAAATTTTGAACTTTATTGGTAGAACAACTAAATTTAAGATCGAAGCACATACAAACGTTGTCCCATACATCGTTGTTTTGTGGACTACGATGCCTTGTTCTTGATGATACTACGATCTAACAATTGCAGTACAACAAACTTCAATTGTTCTGCAGAATTGTATGTAAATAAAATTTTCTCTATAGACACTAGAATATTAAGAAGAGATAAAATATGTTAAAAGTATATCAAAATAACTAACTATATTATATATAAAGGGGTCTATTGGGTAAGAGATGTCTCTCTACACAAACGGTTGTGTCCCAACACCTATACACTAAGTATTTATCAGTATATACACATTTATCAGCCATTAGAATAGATGAAGTTCAAACAAATTCGAAGTTACAACATGAAAAGTTGTGACTTTCCACAAACTGGAACTGGTCGACTGGTCGAATGCCCTCTGCCAGAAACTTGTTTAAACATCATATACCCGGTGACCCAGTTGATCGGTCGAGAACCCCTCTGCCAGAAACTTGTAACTTAACGTTCCATGCCTTTCCCTGAGCGTTGAGCTGGTCCATAGCAATCCTAATGATCCCATTGAACTTAAATAAGCTCCATTTAAACCCCCAAACCAAACACTAATAATGTGGTATCCTTGTTGTATTCAATATCTATTCATACATATGTGAGTGTAAAGAAATTTGGGGATGAACTCGAATGCTCAAACATTTCAACACCATGTATGGTTGGCAGAGATGGACAGTTGATTAAAATTATGCTTGTCAACATACAAAAAAAATATTCATACATACTTTTCAAAAATGTTCAAGCTTAAATATTAATTATGTGCATGTAGATATAGAGTTCAGCTCTAGTGTGCACTGGGTGAATGCACCAAGTTTTTAAGCCTAAAAAAATAGCGGGTCAGTGAGGCAAAAATCCTACCACACCCCAGAATGGAAAAAATAGAGAAAAATAAATTTTATTTTTGGGTCCAAAGGCAGCGACTGGTGAAGTCACATGATTGTCCACATCACACAGTACTAAACAACTGAAAGGATAAAGAAATAACAAAATATAATTTGGGTGGTTCTGGTTAAAACATAACTAAATATCAAAAGGAAGTTACTAGCTATTACAAATCAGAGTGTCGAATAATAGAACATAGAAATGTTAAGGCAACATATGCCTGGTACAAAAAAGATCTGAAAACAATAAGGATAATTAAACTACTATCTAGCCTAATCTTCAATTGGCATAGAGGTAGTCCTCGGCATAGTAGTCATCTCATGTCTGACCTCCATCGGGGTAATCTTCCATAGGAACATCGTCACGAGCACAGTAGTCCTCGCCCCCAGGTCCTTCACCTGTATAATCATAACTAGGGTGCGCTAGAACATAGAAATGTCCAACAGCATGAACGCCTTCAGATTAATGAAAGCTGAGTGAGTTAGATACTAACAGGGTAACAATTATTGAAGTTATTACAAGTTATGAACGATAACAATTAAATTCCATTGAGGGCATCTTCTTTTTAATCAAACCGATTATCCGATTACTAGCGTCTTACTAAATTAAGACCGACAACACATTCTGATAGAAGAACAGACTCAACAGTAGTTTACTTCTAAAGATACACCATTGCTCCGTCTACCGCTTTTAAGAACATATGCATAGTCCATCACATGTCATGGACATTACATCAGTCCATCCCCAGCTTTTAAGAACATATGCCCAGTTCACCGTACTACAAGGATATAACGCTTTAAGTAATAGTACATCATTCTAATGCCACAGCTTAACATCATCTACCTGTGATCACGATCCACCGGAAGTCATAGACACCTTCGTCTGTCTACTGCTTTGAAAAACATATGATTAGATCATCTGGCTATCTTAGGGCTACTTGGTCCGGTCTACTGCTTTTAAGAACATATGTACAATTCACCGCTTTTAAGAACATATCATAACCAAGGCCCATCCACGTAAGATTCCCAAATCCCGAACAAACCTACTTTAGTTCAACTCTAACATCGACACATAAAAATCCCATGTGACTTGACTACATTGAAGGAAATGGATGAGAATCCAAACGGTTCATAACTAATATGCTATTCAATGTTATAGCATCATCCGTTAATCTTAACATTACTACGATCCTACGTCGAATTATCTCATTATCACGTCTGTATTACATGCGGGGGATTTAGAATAGTACATAAACTACTAAATAGTAACATTAATATAAACTAAATAGGGAAAAAATAACATTCTATACCTGCCAATCAATTGGGACAGAGGTCCAATCGATTGGTATAAAAGTAGTGACAATCGATTGGGAAAAGTCCAATCGATTGGATCATAATCCATGCCAATCGATTGCTAACTTTGGCAATCGATTAAGGTATCTCAAATGGCAATCGATTGGGATCTTATCTATGGCAATCGATTGGAAAAAGTCCCAATCGATTGGGACTTCGTGTTCTTTACAGTGAAGGCAGTCCAGTAATATAAATACGAGAAATAATGGTCCATGCTTCTTTTCTTCTTCTAAACAAGTCCTAACATCAATATTATGCTACCAAGTGAGTTTAGAACTCACCTTAGATGATAAGGGTGTGTTTGGTTGGTGTATTTGAAAGCTTGGGATCTCCAATGGTGGTCCTCTCTCTCTCTTCTTCTTCTTTTTCACTATCTTCATTCTCTTCTCTTTTCTATTTTTCTTTCTCTCTCCTGGTCTTCTTTCTTGTCTCTTATTCTTATCATAATGAATGTGTGAGTGTCTGGATGAATATATGTGTGTATATATGTAAGTGTACATATATATAAAACACACACAAATACCCTCTCTCCATTCTCTCTATTTTCTGAAATAGAAAAACGCCCAAAAGGGTCTCATATATATAGAGGGATTAGTGTTTACGTGGTCTCTCCCCAGCCAGAGCAAAAGAATCTATCTAGCTACTGCCAATCGATTGGCAAGAGTGGCAATCGATTGGGGTTAGGAATTAAATGATCCAATCGATTGGTATAGGATGCCAATCGATGGGTATCCAAGATAAGGCAATCGATTGGGATACAGATTACACCAAAGGTAAAGCTAAACTCATACAAGTATTTTAAAAGAAGAATGCAATGTCTTTTTCATAGAATACATTACAAAAATATAGGGCATTACATCATCCACTACTTATCAAAAGATTTTATCCCCGAAATCTAAAGTAAGCAGGCTCAAAACAAAAACGGAAACTTCTCTCGCATCTCTGACTCCAATTCCCACGAAGTTTCTCCTTCATTATAGTGCTTCCACTGAGTCTTCACTAGCGGAATCTCCTTGTTTCTGAGCTTCTTTACTCCTTGGTCTAGAATACGTACTGGTTCTTCGTTAAATGTCACATTCTCATTCACCTCGATATCTTTAAAACTAATCTTGTGCACTGAGTTATGGGCACACTTCCTCAACATGTTGATGTGGAAAACGTTGTGCACTCTTGATATCTTCAGTGGTAACACAAGTCTATAGGCTACTTTCTCAACACGTTCTATATATCTCGAACGGTCCGATGAATCGCAGCGATAGCTTGTCTCTCTTCTGTCCAAATCTGACGATACCTCGAACTGGTGAAACCTTGAGGAGTACATGATCTCCAACTACGAACTCTAGATCTTTGTGTCATTTTTCAGCATAGCTCTTGTGTCTGGATTGCGGTGTCTTCATCTTTTCACGTACAACTTGGATCTTCTCATTAGTTTCTCAAATCATCTCAGGCCCAAGTAGTTGAGTATCTCTGACTTCAGCCCAACATAGCGGCGATCGGCAAGGTCTTCCATATGACACTTTGAATAGTGCCATCCCTATGCTTGTGTGATAGCTGTTGTTGTAGGCGAACTCGATCAAAGATAGGTACGTCTCCCATGAACTCTCGAATTCAATAACATAGGCTCACAACATATCATCCATCACTTGGTTGACTCGTTCTATCTGACCGTCTGTCTGTGGATAAAAGGTTGAACTCAAGTTCAGTGAAGTTTTTATTGCTATTTGAAGGCTCTTCCAGAATTCTGTGCTGAAGGGCAAATCTCAATCCGATACTATTGAGATAGGTACACCGTGCAGTTGCATAAGTTGCTGTAGATACATCCGGCTCAATTGGTCTGCTGGGTACGTCATGTTGTAGGTGAAAAAATGCACCGACTTGGTGAGTCGATCTATTATTACCCGAATAGCATCATGGTTTTGCTATGACTTTGGCAAACCTACCACAAATTCCATGGTGATGTGTTCCCATTTCCATTGGGGAATCAGTAGCGGCTATAGAAGTCCAGGTGATTTTTGATGTTCTGCCTTCACTTGTTTGCAGACAAGACATTGCGATATATACTTAGCCACTTCTTGCTTCATTCCTTCCCACCAGAAGTTCATCTTCAAGTCCTTATACATCTTGTTTCCTTTGGGTGGATAATCATCCTTGACTTATGTGCTTTGTCCAAAATATCCTTCCTAAGACTACCGTCATTCGGCACATAGAGTATACCTTTGCATCTCAATGCTCCGTACATACTGATACTCCATATTTCTGGTTCCTTTATGGACATCTTACTAAACCAGAGCTTCAAATCCTCGTTTAACTGTTGAGCTTCCAAGATATGGCTGATGAGAGTCGATTACACGACAAGACATCCAAAGTGTTGTCCTTATCTTGATTCCACTAGTTGGAGGTTAAATTCGGTTAATGTCTCCACTGCTCACCATTCTCTGATCAAAATTAAAGTAATCAAAAGGCGGGGCCTTCGGCTCAATGCGTCAGCTACAACATTTACTTTACCCAGATGGTATTACAAAGAGAAATCGTAGTCTTTGAGTAGTTCCATCCATCTTCGTTATCGCAAGTTCAACTACTTCTAAGAGAACATGTACCTTAAACTCTTGTGATCCGAGAACAAATAGTACTTCTCTCCAAACAAGTAATGCCTTCAAATTATCAGTGCAAATATGATTGAAGATAGTTCCAAGTCATGCGTCAGATAGTTATTCTCATGCGGTTTCAATTATCTCGATTTGTATGCAATAACATTTCCATCTTGCATTAGCACACAACCAAGTCCTTGGTGCGATGCGTCATTATCGATTATGAATTGTTCACCACTCCAGGGTATCACAAGTACTAGTGCTGAGGTTAGTCTTTCTTTTAATTCCTAAAATGCATCGCCATGCTTGTCAGTCCACTCATACTTCATCTCTTTCCTTGTCAGGATCTTCAACTGTAACAACCCTAATTTTCTAAGTGCTTTTAATAATTTTTATAATATTATTTTCGAGTATTAGACATTAACTGTGTGTATGTATCTTAGTGACACCTAATAAAAATGTTGAAGTAGCGTGTACGGGTAGTTAGTATGTTAAGTAGTGTGCTTAACATAGAAATTTAGTGCCTGGGGTCATGGGTATCCATTGGGCTAATCATTTGTTACTTTAGAATGCATTTTCGGGTCCATATAAAGCCTTTTTGTGAGGCCCTTAGATAAAAAAACTGGATTCACATGTTTGTGTGTGTTTTATTTATAAGTGTTGTGTGTGAAATATATATACACATATATTAAACCCTAGCCCCCATTTTAACAAAAAAAAAAAAAAAAGGAAGAGGAGAGAAGAAACTAGAGAACAGACGTATGTGTGTGTGTGTGTGTGTGAGAGAGAGAGAGAGAGAGAGAGGAAGAAGAAGAAGAAGAAGAGAGGAACCTCAACCTTTGGTTTGTGTAATCATCATCAACCTTGAAGCCCTAAATTGGTGAGTTAACTTGTTATTTTCTTTCAATCTCGTTTGATTGAAATTTAGATAGATAGAATATTAAATTAGCATGGTTATGGATTATGCGAGTTATGTAATTTTTTACAATGATTGAAGTTGTGATTTGAGATTTATAGATGAGCATTGAATATGCATTTGAGCAATTATTCAATTTTCGTATTTGGGGTTTTCACGGATCAGATTTGAGTAGAAAATTCATAATAAATCATACGTTACAATTTTCGTGATTCTGTTTGCCTAGGCCTGTAGGAAACGCAATTCTGGACAACTTTCGTGTAATGGTATTTTTCCCAACTCTGCACCGTTTGGGCAGAATATGCATATTACAGTAACAGTTTTATTAAGGTTAAAATAAGTGTATTTGCTATATTATATTTTTGTGTGATTTCGTGTTCGTTAATATGAATTGATATGTTTGTACTTAGAGAGATATGAGTTCTCGTGTATAGTTGAGCTTTGTGAAATTGTAACTGTGCGATTTTGTAAGGGTTATGAATCTGTGTGAACATGTAGCTGTTAATATGATTTTAACAGAAATCTGATTTGAGATATATGAATCTCTTATAAAGTTGAGTTTTGTGAAAAACGTGGATATATGAGTATTAGAAAAGTCCTTATAGTTCACCACTACTCCTTATAATTTTAGGCGGCGACTTCGTGGATGACCCGTCCTTGTGTAATTAGACGGCGACTACGTGGATGACCCGTCTCTTCATTTGTAAGCCTTATGCCCGGCTTGTTGGTCTATTTCATGTGTATTTAGACATTGTTTTATTGACGTCAAGAACGTAAGGACTAGCCTTTTGGTGGATACTCAAATCCCAGTGATACCCCATGGGAGTTGGGACCGGAGTGGGAGTTGGTATTACGTTAGGAGACACATGGGATATATGTGTAGGCTGAACCATGGATGGGTGGCCGAGGTGGTGAACATAAGGTGTAAATTGGATCGAATATTATGTGTTTTTTTTATTTGCGGATTTACAGTTGTAATGTGGTTTATGATTTTCAGTTATACGAAATTCTAGAAATTTGTAGTCGTGTAGTTTTCAGGATTTTAAATAATTTCGGTGTTGTGCCCGTTAGCTGAAACCTAGCATTCTATGTGTAACGTACCATTTTTGGGAACGTAGTAATTTGATAATAAACTGGACCAGATTAGTAAATTGAATATTTTGGATACTTAGATTCATAGTTTATGGCCGTTTCGCGCACACTGAAGTAAAACGACGATTCGAACAACTTTCGTGTTGTACACGTTTTCTAAAAACGTCATCTTGACCCTATTTTCATCGATTTTCAGAATCTGCTGAACATCATCTATGTAAGAGCTGAATTTTAATAATTAATTTCTGAATTATCTATTTAGAATTTATGAACGAAGACGCGTGTCATTCCTTGAAAATTTTATTCTTGACATTTTTCGTGTTTTAAGTTTTGTCTAATTCCAGTTCTTTGTTAGAGATAAAATCATTTTAATTAATAACACATTATTATTGGTTTATATTATTGTGTTAAGTTCTATTTGCAGGATGGTGGGCCCACTAATGTTTTACAGGTTTGGCTCACCATAAGTAAATGGGTAAGTATGAAATTCGTAGTAACCTTGGATTTTTGGGCGGTTGAATATTGATTAGGGTATGCACTTGATTGAATATTTGTCTTTCCAAAAATCGGGGTGTGACAGTTTGGTATCAGAGCTTAAGGTTAGCTTAGCGAGTCTAAGTGATTCTCGAAATGTGGTTTATGGGTTGATCAGAGCCTTAGGTTTGCGAATTTTTAGGACAGGGATTATGTGTTATTTCGTGCTTCTATTGCTTTGTGCTATAATGTGTTTTATGGTATTTTGTGTTTTGTTCTATTATGTACTTTGTAACGTGTTAGTCTTAAATGTATGTCATTTTCTGGATGACTTAATAGGAGCATACATGATATTGTTTAGATTTACATGTTAGTGCATGCATCTTTGGTTGTAACGTTGGGGATCTTATCAAGGGGAGTGTTATTTTGGCTCATGGAGTAGCAATGTGGATGACTATCTATGTGAAGGACTGATATCTTATTTGGGAGTTGGAGGCAGAGATTGGATATTTGGACTTCTTATGTGATCAACTGGTTTCTTATCTCTATTGATTATCTACCGCTTTTCTGATGCGGAATCTATTACTATTGGTATTCTGGATTTCTTATCTTCTTATGTGAATATTATCAACGGATATTCTGGATTTCTTATGATTATGCTGTTGCTATTATTATATATGGGAACTCTATTCTATATGATTTCTCTGGAGTGATTATCGACGATATTTTCTTCTCTATGACATATTATGATCCGGATGGTTATGGATTTCTCTTCAATGGCAATATCGCCTTCTCAAGCTTATTATTAGCAAGGAGTTTTGGAAGAATGAGCATTCGCAGATACATTGGTTGATCACCGAGTATTGATTATTCCAAGGAGTATTAGAGTGGGGGTAAATGGTTTCATTCATAATTTTATTCTTATATGTTGCATTATTATCTCTGTCTTAATTAGCTGCTAACATTTAACAATTGACTATATGAGGCTAAATGTATATACATGAGGGTTTCCTTGTTTGGATTATTCGCTCGATGTACTAAGCCTTGTATTGTTGAGAGTTAAAAGTGAATCAGTGTTTTCTATTAGTTGTGTGTTTAACAATATTTATGAATAAGTATTTGTTTTACCGTCGCTTCAAATTTCGGGACGAAATTTTCTTTAAGGAGGGTAGAATGTAACAACCCTAATTTTCTAAGTGCTTTTAATAATTTTTATAATATTATTTTCGAGTATTAGACATTAACTGTGTGTATGTATCTTAGTGACACCTAATAAAAATGTTGAAGTAGCGTGTACGGGTAGTTAGTATGTTAAGTAGTGTGCTTAACATAGAAATTTAGTGCCTGGGGTCATGGGTATCCATTGGGCTAATCTTTTGTTACTTTAGAATGCATTTTCGGGTCCATATAAAGCCTTTTTGTGAGGATCTTAGATAAAAAAACGGGATTCACATGTTTGTGTGTGTTTTATTTATAAGTGTTGTGTGTGAAATATATATACACATACATTAAACCCTAGCCCCCATTTTAACAAAAAAAAAAAAGGAAGAGGAGAGAAGAAACTAGAGAACAGACGTATGTGTGTGTGTGTGTGTGTGTGTGAGAGAGAGAGAGAGAGAGAGGAAGAAGAAGAAGAAGAAGAGAGGAACCTCAACCTTTGGTTTGTGTAATCATCATCAACCTTGAAGCCCTAAATTGGTGAGTTAACTTGTTATTTTCTTTCAATCTCGTTTGATTGAAATTTAGATAGATAGAATATTAAATTAGTATGGTTATGGATTATGAGAGTTATGTAATTTTTTACAATGATTGAAGTTGTGATTTGAGATTTATAGATGAGCATTGAATATGCATTTGAGCAATTATTCAATTTTCGTATTTGGGGTTTTCACGGATCAGATTTGAGTAGAAAATTCATAATATATCATACGTTACAATTTTCGTGATTCTGTTCGCCTAGGCCTGTAGGAAACGCAATTCTGGACAACTTTCGTGTAATGGTATTTTTCCCAACTCTGCACCGTTTGGGCAGAATATGCATATTACAGTAACAGTTTTATTAAGGTTAAAATAAGTGTATTTGCTATATTATATTTTTGTGTGATTTCGTGTTCGTTAATATGAATTGATATGTTTGTACTTAGAGAGATATGAGTTCTCGTGTATAGTTGAGCTTTGTGAAATTGTAACTGTGCGATTTTGTAAGGGTTATGAATCTGTGTGAACATGTAGCTGTTAATATGATTTTAACAGAAATCTGATTTGAGATATATGAATCTCTTATAAAGTTGAGTTTTGTGAAAAACGTGGATATATGAGTATTAGAAAAGTCCTTATAGTTCACCACTACTCCTTATAATTTTAGGCGGCGATTTCGTGGATGACCCGTCCTTGTGTAATTAGACGGCGACTACGTGGATGACCCGTCTCTTCATTTGTAAGCCTTATGCCCGGCTTGTTGGTCTATTTCATGTGTATTTAGACATTGTTTTATTGACGTCAAGAACGTAAGGACTAGCCTTTTGGTGGATACTCAAATCCCAGTGATACCCCATGGGAGTTGGGACCGGAGTGGGAGTTGGTATTACGTTAAGAGACATATGGGATATATGTGTAGGCTGAACCATGGATGGGTGGCCGAGGTGGTGAACATAAGGTGTAAATTGGATCGAATATTATGTGTTTTTTTATTTGCGGATTTACAGTTGTAATGTGGTTTATGATTTTCAGTTATATGAAATTCTAGAAATTTGTAGTCGTGTAGTTTTCAGGATTTTAAATAATTTCGGTGTTGTGCCCGTTAGCTGAAACCTAGCATTCTATGTGTAACGTACCATTTTTGGGAACGTAGTAATTTGATAATAAACTGGACCAGATTAGTAAATTGAATATTTTGGATACTTAGATTCATAGTTTATGGTCGTTTCGCGTACACTGAAGTAAAACGACGATTCGAACAACTTTCGTGTTGTACACGTTTTCTAAAAACGTCATCTTGACACTATTTTCATCGATTTTCAGAATCTGCTGAACATCGTCTATGTAAGAGCTGAATTTTAATAATTAATTTCTGAATTATCTATTTAGAATTTATGAACGAGGACGCGTGTCATTCCTTGAAAATTTTATTCTTGACATTTTTCGTGTTTTAAGTTTTGTCTAATTCCAGTTCTTTGTTAGAGATAAAATCATTTTAATTAATAACACATTATTATTGGTTTATATTATTGTGTTAAGTTCTATTTGTACAGGATGGTAGGCCTACTAATGGTTTGCAGGTATCGGCCTGCCATAGTTAAGAAAGGTAAGCGTTTAATTGTTTTTATTCGGGCAAGAAACTCTTGCCACCACATAAATGGAAACTACTATATTGTCCAGATATGTGTGTGGAACTACCTGTCTTGGCCCAAGAATGTTGTAGTATGATTTGTAGTCTACGGGTTCAAGTTGGATCCCTAAGACTTGTGTTTTGTTTAACTCATACCAGTCATGTGACTGACCCGAGTGTGTTATGCATTGGGGTGCGTTTTGAAACGTAGTCGGATGACATGTGCAGGATAGTATAGTTGGAGTTCATTGTGGAGCAGCCGATCTGTTCGTGAAGTTGAAGATACCTTCTTTTTATTCTTTAATTACTATATGATACTCTTTTATTTAGTTGGCATTGTGAGCCATGGTTGAGATCTTGTATTAGATGTAGTTATATTTCAGTTGTATTATTGGACTTTTGGGGACGTTTATAGCAGATCTGACCTGAGATAGTGTAGTATTGAAATTATTCCGTTTATTATTATAACTAGATACTTTTATTGTGATTCGATGGAGGAAATTATATTATTTTTATGTAAAGGGAAACGTTTGGTTTTCATTTTGTAATAAATGAGAATGGGGAAAATTTGAAACGTGGATTTTTCTTGTAATGTTTTTTGGGACTGAATTTGACGATAAATGAGTTTTGTTTAAATAGAAATCATGTGGTTTATGAAAACAATTAAATTCAGTTTATCTTAAAATAGTCTTTTAAAATTGGGTATAGGTTGTCACCCTTGGATTTTTGGGCGGTTGAATATTGATTAGGGTATGCACTTGATTGAATATTTGTCTTTCCACATCGCCTGAGGTGAAGTTCCTGGACTAGTTTATAAGGATTAATCGCCCCTCTATATGCAACAATGCCTTTTAAAACCGTGAGGGAGTTAAACACGAAAGAACTTCACAGTTAAGCGTGCTGCTGCCAGAGCAGTACCAGGGATGGGTGACTCCCTGGGAAGTTCTTTGTGTTTAGACCCAAAGCGGACAATATTGTTGCTAGATGGGGAGGTGGGTCGTTACATCAACGGTCCTGCAATATTGGAGAATCCTTCCACGAATCTCTGGTAATACCTAGCCAATCCAAGAAAACTGCTAACTTCGGTCGCGTTGGTTGTCTATTCCAACTTAAGACTGCATCGATCTTATATGAGTCTATGGAAATTCAATATTACATGTCCTAAGAATTTAACTTCCTCAAGCCAAAATTCACACTTGCTGAACTTTGAATACAGACTATTGTCTCTAAGAGTCTGTAGAACAATCTGTAGGTGCTTCTTATGCTCTTCTTCCGTCTTTGAGTAAATTAGAATGTCGTCGATGAATACTATAATGAATTGATCCAGATAAGGTCTGAATACTCTATTCATTAGGTCCATGAATACTGCCATGGCATTGGTCAATCCAAAAGACATCACCAAAAACTCGTAGTGCATACCTCGTCCTGAAGGCAGTCTTTGATATATCTTCTGATCGAACTAGTAATTGATGATAACCTGAACGCAAATCAATCTTCAAGAAAATTCTTGATCCTTGTAACTGATAGAAAAGGTTGTCTATCCAGGGAATTTGATATATGTTCTTGATTGTCACCTTATTCAGTTCTCTATAGTTGATACAAAGTTGTAGCTCTCCATCCTTCTTCTTCACAAATAGTACAGGTGCTCCCCAAGATGACGTACTCGGGTGTACAAAACCTAAGTCTTCAAGTTCCTGAACTTGCTTATCCAATTCTTGCATTTCTATTAGTGCCATCCAGTACGAGGTCTTGGAAATCGACAACGTTTCGGGGGCTAGCTCAATGCAGAAGTCTATCTCTCTCTTCGACGGAAGTCCTCAGATATCTCAAAATACATCTTCAAAATCTTGAATAACGGGGATCTGGTTGATAATAAGCTCCATGTTTGAAGTCTCGATTGTGGCAAAATAGCTCGTAAGAAACATATCGCTCGATGGTTGGCACTGAAATCTGATCTGAAGCCAACCCGGTGTCAAAAAGACAATGGCCCGACTAACATAATCCAGGTTGGCACCATACTTGGTAAGCCAATCCATTCTAGGATCACGTCGAACTCAGACATTGACAAGACTATCAAGTCTGTTGGGAGATTCTTATCTTCTAGGGTCAATGAACAATACTTACACACCTTACCTAACTTAACAGTTACTCCCAAGAGTGAAACGACATTAAGGGTCAACTCAAGTGCCAGGGGTATCAAACCTAAATCACATACAATCTTAATAGCTATGAAAGAATGGGCAGTACCGGTATCAAACAAAGCTCTAACGTGACTGTGAAATAAATAGAGTGTACCTTCCAAGCTCTGCTGTTCCTTAGCATTGTATCCAGCATTGTTAGGGATGATGGCATTCACCCTAATCTGTCCTTGTGTTGTCTTTATTATCCCTGAGTAGGCGCTCTATAGTAGCCTCCACAAGGTGCTCGGTGATCCTTGCTTATATGGCCAAGCTTGTTATAGTACGGGAGACGAGGTCATTGCGGCGGTTGGTCTTAGGAGTTGTGCAATACCTTGCAATGTGTCCTGGCACTCCACAGTTGAAACATCCACCAGTGTTTTGTTGATGGGTAGCCAGTTGTGCCTGAAGTTGTCCTCGCTGCTGATTCTACTGTCGAAGAAGGTTGGCTTGGGGCTTCCTTGTCCCGTCCCAAGTGCGCTTGTTTCCCTAATAGTTTATAGTATGGGGTTTCCATCCCTAATTGTTCTGTGATGGCTGAGTGAGAAAGTTCCTAGGTTGGAAGGTCCTGGGTGGAGGTCAATTCACTTGTGGTCCTTGCACAGAGTAAGCATCATTTTCTAAACTTGATGCAAGACGGACAATCCCTTTAAATGTCTAGCCCAGATGACCTATCATCATGTATCAGAGGTGTGGGTTGAGTCCTTGATGGAATCGCTTAACCTTCTTGGCGGGGGTATCTATCATATGCGAAGAGAAATGGGAAAGTCGCTTGAATTTTGTGGTGTATTCCCTGACCATCCAATTCCCTTGAGTTAAACTCAGGAAATTCCTTTCTTACTAATCTCTTTCATCCTCGGGGAAATACTTCTCAAGAAATCGAGTCTTGAATGCTTCCCAAGGCATACTCTTTGCAATATCGATCCCAATTGTGGCACTTTCGGCCTCCTACCTGTCTGCGGCAGAAAAAGTCAGCTGAAATGCGGTTAGATATCTCTTGTCAAGCTCGCTGCATTCTAGGGCTTAGAAGATTAGCTCCAACTCTCGTATCCATTGTTCGACTTTCTAAGATTCTGCCATGCCATCAAACTTCTAGGGTCATAGGCCACGAATATTCCAATAGCTTATCGCTTGTGGTAGACACCCCAATTTGTCCACTATCAGATTTAAGAGATCCATAGCTTGGTGGTTCACAATGATCGAAAATGACTTAAAAAGGACTCTTGGAAGTTAGTTCCATCTTTCAAAATACTCAGAAAGTGGCACAAATGACCAAAATAACCCTGAAAGCCCAAATACTCCCAAATTTGGACCAAAAGTTTTGAAAACATGCTACGTCGTAAGAAAATTAAGAAAATGAGTTTTGAAGCAAAATCAAATGAAATCGTCAGTTCCTAGAGACACCGGAAGTTCTGGAAGTTCTCGAAAAGTCCCCGTTGACCGGTTTGACCCATGTTTGACTAGGTTTGATCATGATTTGATCGAAATCATCCAAATTTACTGGAAAGTTTCGAGATCATTCTAGATCATGTGAAAAGTACTAAAAATGAGTTTTAAAAGAAAATCGAACAAAAACGTCAACTCCCGGAGCTCCCAGAGGTTCTCGAACTTCCTAGAGGTCCTTGGTTTGACTAGTATGACCTAAAGGTTTACTCCAAGAGCAAAGCACCACATCATTTTTCAAACATTTTTAATAGATACTAGAGATCAATAGCTTTCCAACGGTATATCGCGCATAATTTTTGGATTTAAAACGAATTTATTATGAATTTTCGAAGACCAAAAAAGACGATCAAATCAGCTTTTATAGCAAATACCGCAAAACTTTTCAAAGTGACATATCTCCAAACTATTTTTTATGAAAAGTAGGCTCCATTACCTTTCCAACAGTATATCACAAGCTCAATTTGGAGTTTGTACACATTTTCTGTGAATTTTGGACAAAATAGGGCCTTTCGAAATTACCAAAACCTCTGGGGGCCTAAACGTAATTTTCTAGGTGTCTGAGGAGCAGTGCCGCGGGAGCACATGGCCAGTACTGTGGCGGCACTCAAACCCTGATGAATCCATTTTTGTAATTTATTTTGGGGGTCCAAATTGAATATTTGTAAGTTAAAATGACGTAGTTTCTTATTCACAGATGTTTTGGACTAACGGGAGCACTTTCTAAATCCCAAAACTACCCCAATTTGGCCTATATAAACCCCCCCTTTGCTCTTCATTTTTGGGGGGTCAAGTGCAAAGTTATAGAAAGTTGTAGAGAGAAACAGAGAGAGTTAGAATTAGAAGTGAGAAAGGAGCTTCCTCCTACTGTTTTTCTATAAGAAAGTGAGTTTTAATCTTGTTTTCTTCCATTACCTCTCTTATACTTCACATTCAAATCCTTCCCAATCACCATTTTTGAGCAATCTTGAGTTAAGAATCTACTTCCATGTCCAAATGTCACCACATTTGAGTGAAACATCAAGCTACAAGTCCAATATCTCAATGCTTATAAACTATTGATTGCTATTTACTTGCTTGTTTATAAATGTTCATCTCTTCTTACCTCATTTATTTTTTATTTTTCTTTAATTACTTACATGTTTGTCATCATCTAGATGACATGTTGTTTGAGAAGGGTGAATCCTTATGGATGGTAGCTCTTGACCTCAATTAAATGTTTGAAGGATGATGATTCTAACTTCAATAAATTCTTATGTATTCTTAAAGTTATATTCTCAAACAAAACTATGTTTGTGCAAGTAATATTGGGAGTTCTTGATGATGAGTTTGATGTTGGCTTCCTAAGTGGTTATAATCTTCTTTTAGTGCTGGAAATGTGCTTTCAAAACCTCTATTTCAAAACCCCTCTAAAACCCCAAAAAATTTGGATTCCAAGAAACAAACCTTGTTTTCTCAAAATATTCAAAACAGTGAGTTCTTCAACTTTAAAATGTCATTTTGAGTTCCATACTCAATGGATGATTACAAAACCACTTGAAAAGTCTTCCTAACTCATTAGAGAACATCCTTGATTTTTGGTTTGATTTAAAAACACTTGGAAGGGTTCCATTTTGACTCAAACATTCCTTCCAGACATTCTCTCTTCTCTGTCACAGTAGCTTGGTCGACTTTCAACTTATTTTTTAGAAAACTTTTAAAAAAGAGAGTGGTCCCAACTAATTTTTCCTTTGAACTTAAGTGTCTTAGGGAACGTTCTGTATAATATGGGCCTCCAAATTTTTTATTTTCATTTTCTAAGATTTTTCTACATTTCAGTCCATAGTACGAACTCTGTTTCTGTAACCTCTCTTGTTTATATGATTTCTCTCAATCTGTAACTTCAATAGTGATTTAGTTTTTTGATATGTGTTCTAGATACAATAAGGATGATCTCCATACAAAATCATGAATTAAAAACATTCCTAACCCCACTTTTCCATTTTTACAAGATCATCTCACTATTCTGTCCACTATTCACAGCAAGCTTGTTTTACTTTCATTCTTTGATTGGATGTTTACATGCATTCCAAATTAACCCATCCCTTAGAAAGTTGTTCATACCACATTTGTACATATCTTACAATAACAATCTTCATTCATTCATGCATATTTTAGACTTCTAAATCACTTTAGCGAATCCATGAACACAAAGCACACTACTACTTTGCACATTCTAGGATCATACATTGCATCCATGCAAGATTTGTGATTTTTGTGACTCCTAATCTAAGAAGATTATAAGGAATGAACTTGATCACAGGTTATGCTTCCCGATCTAATCTTCCTTTCTCATTTGTCCCGGGGGATTGAGAGATCTTCTTTTCTCAAAGAATCTCATGCATTCATCCTAGCTTGCTAAGCATATTTTGTTTTCTTTGATTATTTGTTTCAAGAACATCCCATGTCCCCTTTAGATTAGGAAAACTTGATTACTTGCTATGCGATTAGACAATTTTTCCTAGGTTTATTTGTGTGATCTTTCACTATTTGCATTGTGTGATACTTGGCTTAGATCTTATGAATGATATCTTATCTTTTGATCTTACATTTCAAAATTCTTGTGTGATGTACTATACTATCATAGTATTAATTGATGAACCAAACATAGTATAAGATGATTAATTGGATGCTAATTGAGGCCCGTCGAAAGACGGGGCGAGTTAAGGGTGTTTAAGTCGTGACAAAGGCTCCTTTCTCTCTCGCACTAAAATCCCGAGCCAAGTTATTTGGTTATGAAGCGCCGGTGCCCTTTATCCATTTGGGTGAGTCAAATTGGGTTTCTTAGATCCCTAAAGACCAAGTGGTGACTCTGTATTTGTTTTCACAGACCTTTCTTTCATTTCTTCAAAACAATTTTAAAGGAAAATCAATTCTAGAACCTCCAGAAAAGGGGGGTGGACTCCCGAGGCCGCGTGTCCACACTTGTTTGTCTCGGAGGAGCAATGTGGTTGTTAGTTCGATGGGTGGCATTGTTGTAGGTGTCACCAACGTGTTCCATTCATTGCATGAACACTTCAAAGACTCTGGTTGGGTCCATACCCTCAGAAATGCGTGCTCCTAGTCGGGCTTGATATCTCGTGTTCCCTGCCATAGTGTTCCGTGTGAGGTATACCTATGAAAGATCTAACGATTAGCTGATAATCTTCTCAGGGAAACAACCATATAACAAATCAACAGAAAGTATAACACAATTCTAAATCACAAGCATATCAAAAATAAATGAGATGATGATAGAGATAATCAAAAGAAACGATCTACTATATATATAAATATCCAAAAGATGTACATCAGAGTACACAACATACCATCTGTGTATCGCGTAGTACATGAAGCTATATAAGATCAAGCAAAAGATGTAAACAAGACCACCACTGGTGGCTACCTATACAAAAGGCTATGGTCAATAGCTATCTATGTAAGCGTCAAAAGTAAGTGGATAACTTGTCCTGAAGTCAAAAGAAAAAGTCTAAGTCCTAAAGGTACTGGACTCAAAAGTTGTCCACGCCAGATCCATAGATAGAAGCCTCATCCTCTGGGGCAATCTCGGACAAGTCATCATTCTCATCCATGTCATCGTCATCCATCAAATCCTGCTCGGGTTCATCATGCTCCCCAATAACTCCTAAATCTCCCACGTCTGTTATGTCGGCTTGGGCTGCATTGAATGCAGCTGCGAGTGCCACAACCTCTGTCATAGCGTGTGCCAACTCTACTGCTCCTATCTTAAATCCATGAGGGTGTGCAGCCATCTCTATAGCGCACTCTGCTGCCAGTTGCGCTATCACGCTGCCTGGTAAGACTGGTACCAATACGTCATCACTTACCTCATCCTCTGCTATTTCATCCTCCTCCATCGGGTAACCCTCTGCTACTTCAACATCGACACCAACTAGAACATCCATGCCAACTGGGTCCTCCCCCGGATTATACTCCGACTCCTCGTCGTTGGTATCCTCACCCTCCATCTCCTTGTCATCATCCTCCGGCTCATCGTTGTCGTCGTCCTCATCCTCGTCCGGATCCTCATCCTCTGGGTCCTCATCTGCTGGGGGTGCAGCAATCATGTCCTCCTCTGGTGGGGGTAAAGGTGTCTGTGGTGGTGGCTCTGTCGGGGGAGGTAGGGGCATTGCTCTAACCTCTGCAAATAGAACCTGATAAGAAAAGCGGTCTCGTAACATCTGCAGTGAATCCCCCTCGATGCATCCAAAGGTGTTCTTACGGTAGGTCATCTCTTCGTGTATCACCTCTGGATCCTAGATCCCAAATCTCTGCTGCTCAATCCAAATATCTTGCTCGGTCTCTATGATGGCTCTTTGCCTAACCTTCCAAGCATAGTATTGTGGATCTGCTGGCTCAATACTGCCCTCATACACATAGTGTCCTCCAAACTTGTCGGGAACGAATAGTGGTGGTGCTATGCTACCTGAAAAGAGACTACTAATCTTAATGCTCATCTATAGGAATCTCAAGGTTCTAAGACCAGATGGTGTGGGACAATCTGTGAACGAAAAGGTATAACTTGGGGCTCTGATATCAAAAATCCTGTCACGCCCCGGAATGGCAAAAATAGAGAAAAATTAATTTCCTTTTTGGGTCCAAAGGCAGCGACTGGCGAAGCACATGATTGTCCACACCATGCAGTACTAAACAATTGAAAGGATAAAGAGATAACAAAATATAATCTGGGTTCTGGTTAAAACATAACTTAATGTCAAAAGGAAGTTACTAGCTATTACAAATCAGAGTCTCGAATCAAATAGAACATAATGGAAATACAATTTTAAGGCAACTTATGCGTGATACAAAAAAGGTCTGAAAATTATAAGGATAATTAAACTACTATCTAGCCAAATCATTAATTGTCATAGAAGTAGTCCTCTCCTGTCTGACCTCCGTTGGGGTAATCCTCCACATGAACGTCGTCACCAGCATATTAGTCCTCGTCCGCAGGTCCTTCACTTGTATAATCATAACTAGGGTGCGCTGGAACGTAGAAATGTCCAACGGCATAAACACCGTCAGCTTAATGAAAGCTGAGTGAGTTAGATACTAACAGGGTATCAATTATTGAAGTTATTATAAGTTATGAACGATAACAATTAAATTCCATTGATGATATCTTCTTTTTAATCAAACCGATTATTCGATTACTAGCGTCTTACTAAATTAAGACCGACAACACATTTTGATGGAAGAACATACTCAATAGTAGTTCACTTCTAAAGATACACCATTGCTACGACCACCGCTTTTAAGAAATTATGCACAATCCACCGCATGTCATGGACATCACGTCAGTCCATCCCCAGCCTTTAAGAACATATGCCCAGCTCACCGCACTACAGGGATATAACGCTTTAAGTAACAGTACATCATTCTAATGCCCCGAATTAACGTCATCTACGAGTGATCATGGTCCACCGCAAGTCATACACACCTTCGTCTGTCTACTGCATTTAAGAAAATATGATTAGATCATCTGGCTATCTTAGGGCTACTTAGTCCGGTCCACTACTTTTAAAAACATATGCACAGTTCACCGCTTTTAAAAACATATCATGACCAAGGCCCGTCCACGTAAGATTCTTGAATCCTGAGCAAACCTACTTAAGTTCAACTCTAACATCAACACATGGCAATCCCATATCATGTGTCGATGTTAGAGTTAAACTTAAGTAGGTTTGTTCAGGATTCGGGAATCTTATGTGGACAGGCGCCTGACTACATTGAAGGAAAGGAACAAGAATCCAAACGGATCACGAATAATACGTTATTTAACGTTACTGCATCATCCGTTAATCTTAACGTTACTACGATCCTACGTCGCATTATCTCAGTATCACGTCTGTATTACATGCGAGGGATTCAGAACAGTATATAAACAACTAAACAGTTACATTATAAACTAAACAGGAAAAAAAATAATATTCTGTAACTGCCAATCGATTGGGAAAAGTCCAATCGATTGGATCACAATCCATGCCAATCGATTGCTAACTTTGGAAATCGATTGGGGTATCTCAAATGGCAATCGATTTCATTACGCGGCAATCGATTGTGATCTTATCTATGGAAATCGATTGGGAAAGTCCCAATCGATCTGGACTTTGTCTTTTTCATAGTGAAAACAGTCCAACAATATAAATACGAGAAATAATTATCCATGCTCATTTTCTTCATCTAAACAAGTCCTAATATCAATATTATGCTACCAAGTGAGTTTAAAACTCACCTTAGATGATAAGGGTGTGTTTGGGTGGTGTATTTGAAAGCTTGGGCTCTCCAATGGTGGTCCTCTCTCTCTTTTTCTTCTTCTCTGTTTTTTTTCTCTTCTCTTTTCTATTTTTCTTTCTTTTTCCTGGTCTTCTTTCTTCCGTCTTCTTGTGATCATAATGTGTGTGTGTGTGTGTGTGTGTGTGTGTGTATAAATGTGTATATATACATATGAGTGTATATATATATAACACACAAACACCCTCTCTCCCTTCTCTCTGTTTTCTGAAACAGAAAAACGTCCAAAAAGGGTCTCATATGTATAGAGGAATTAGTATTCATATGGCCTCTCCCCAGTCAGAGCAAAAAAATCTATCCAGCTGTTGCCAATCGATTGACAAGAGTGGCAATCAATTGGGGGTAGGTATTAAATGATCCAATCGATTGATATCCAAGATAAGGCAATCGATTGTGAAACTAGTCCAATCAATTAGGATACAGATTATACCAAAGGTAAAACTAAACTTATCCAAGTATTTTAAAAGAAGAATGCAAGGTTTTATTCATATAATATATTACAGAAATACAGGGTATTAAAACGGGTCAGTGGGGTGCCCCGCGATTTTATTTTAAAATTAAAAGTCCAGTGTGTTCATCCAGTGCGCTACCCAGTGCGCACTGGAACCTGACTTTGGAAATATATCTTATCTTTGAGTGCTACTCGAGACCTGATTTAAAGTTATCAATAAAAATTAAAAACAACATAAATAAGTAAACAACGATTAAGTGACTTTAATTTCAAAGTTGCTATTGAAACGTCAGCCAATAAACATATCTAAGGAACTAAACCCAGTGTATTTATCTTTTTTCTTTTAATCTCCGCACTGACAAATTGATAATAATTCATGAAGAGTCGTGTTTTTCCGCTAGTAGGCTAAAGAGAAATGCTAGATGCACTCCCAAATGCACAATTATATACATAACTCTGTTTAAAAAATTTAGACCTCGTGCTGAAAAGTCTATACACAAAAAAGAGAGTTTGCGGGGTGTGCAAGCTTGATAGTACGAAATCCAACATTTTTAAACAAAATTGTGTATTTGAGAGTGCATATAGCATTACTCTAGGCTAAATGTCGAAAAATATTTTTATCAAAATATCAGCATAGGAGCAATCATTTATGTTCACAGAGCATTGTTCTGTAACATGACTGGTTCATTAATGCCATGGCCGGTCCAAAGGGGAGACCAAAGGGGCAACCGTCCCGGGTCACTAAAGTTCACAAAATTTTGAGGGTCCCATGAAATTTTCATAATTACATTTTTACTTTGAGATTTTTAGCATTTTACATTTAGGCCTCCCCAAGGCCCAATTTAGTATCATCGACTACCTATATATATATATATAAATATTGACATACATGTATATAAAACTAAAAAATAAAGGTCCTAGAATTTTGAAAATTACATTTTTATGTAAGAATTTTTTTAGTTTTAGAAATAGGCCCCCTACAATGTTTAAGTTTCACAAATAAAATCATATTATAAGTAGATCCCAAAAAAATCGTCAATTATGTATAAGTAAATCCTAAAAAAATTGTGAATTATGTATAAGTAGACCCAAAAAAAATTGCCTCGAGCGCTGCCCCCGAACCTCCGTATGAGAGCCTCCCTTTTAATGATTCGCTCCAGGCCTCCAAATACTCAGGTCCGACTCTGATTAATGCAAGAGCAACACTGTATACAATTCTACATAAATAAGTAAATAAAAAGAAATGTTAAAAGATTGCTATTTATTTAACTATATAGTTTTATTTTTTTTTAGATATGAGGGAGGAGATGAGGTTCAACCGTTCAAACTCTGAACTTATGTATTGGAGGGGACTTCTATATGCCAAACTCTTTGTCTTTAACTATATAATTTTAATACTCGAGACCTTGTGTCTCAAGTGGTATGGCTGGCTTCTCCCAAGGGGGAGGCCAGTGTTCGACTCCTATGAAGTCACTCACTTTGGAGAGTTTGTCCTATGAGACTTGTTGAATTGTGAGTCTGTGGCCCATTCAGTGTGTGCATGGTGTCTGTGGGTGCTTTGCCATCAACACACACAAAAAACAAAACCTCTATAATTTTAATTGTGCCAAAACCGCACAACCATGCATTTGGGAGAAGTGCAAGGCAAATCTTACAAACATACAAAAATCATTTTATTTTAATCTGTGGGAAGATTATTCCATTTCTTCCATCTATGATTTGTCCAAGTTGCAATAAAAATTGAAGGCTACGTGGAGATCAATAAACCTTCTTTTCATCATTTTTTATATACCCTTAACTCGTCATTAATTAAGTGATTAACCCATCATTAGTCTATATTTTATGTGATGATAGACCTAATCCGCATGCGCGCAACTAAAAATATTCCCTAATACGGTAATACCAAAACAATATTAATTAATTGGGGAAATTATTAGAAAATCCTAAAAGTAACTCTCATAAGTTTCAAACTCCAATTTATTTGACCATTTGTTAAAAAGGACAAAAGGAATCTAAATCAGTGCTCGTACGGTATAAATGTGCACACCATAAAAAATTTCGTGCATGAATTCAGCTCCCACGCGCCCCCACGCGCGCCCACTCGCCCATCTTCTCCCAAAGGCTGCTCGCACCGTGCGAGCAGCGTACTGTAGTATTTCTAATTTCGAAAAATGTTTTTAAACTTTAAACATCCATAACTTTTGACCTATAACTCCATTTTTCGCAAATTTTATACCGTTGGAATCGTGTCGACGAGAGCTACAAAACTAGTACCATTGTTGATATGTTTTGAGAAAAAAAAATTTCATGTTTTTATATACATGAATAATAAGTGAAATTTCACTTGATATACATAAAATATTATTAAGTGAAATTTCACTCAATTCTAGAGCTTTTAAAAGCTCTCCCAAAAAAACCCTACTTCAATTTTTGCAAAGCTCATAAACTAGTTACCAAATGAATTAACATGAAATTGCGCTTTAAAAAAGAAGAAGCACCAAAATGGGGGCCAAACTAAGCCTTAATGTTCATGAGTTAAGTGAAATTTCACTAAATATTCATGTTGGCATGGTGATTTGTTTTTTTTTTTTTTTTTTTTTTAAACAATACATATTTTGTTATAATAAGCAAATTTCATAATCAATTATAAAACTCAAATTTTCAACCGAAACAAATGCAGGAATTCTTGTTAAAATTCGTATTTTTTTAACTTTATTGTTGATATTTTTGAGAAAAAAGATTTTCATGTTTTTACATACATAAATAATAAGTGAAATTTCACTTAATATACATAAAATATTAAGTGAAATTTCACTCAATTCTAGAGCTTTTAAAAACTCTCCCCAAAAAAGCTCTAAGTTCTATTTTTGCAAAGCTCATAAACTAGTTACTTAATGAATTAACATGAAATTGTGCTTTAAAAAAGGAGAAGCACCAAAATGGTGCCAAACTAAGCCTTAATGAGGTAGCAGTGGCTTTATTGCTATTCGTCTTTTTTTAATTTTTTTTTCTCAAAACATATAAATTTGGCATACATAAATATTAAGTGGAAATTCAATGAACCGTACATGCTTTCTTCCTGAAAAACTTGAAGTTAAACTTAACATTCGTATACTCGTTTAGTGAGATTTCACTTAGTAGGTTAAGTGAAAATTCACTAACTATCCCAAAGGTCGCTAGAAGTAACTCTCTAGAGTTTAAGGTCTAATTTGATACTTACTTTGTTAAAAAGTCCCTCAAGTGTCAATTTAAATTAAATTTCACTTAATATTCATGTACAAGTTCAGTGAAATTTCACTTAATATTCATGTACAAGTTCAGTGAAATTTCACTTAATATTCATATATGCCAAAGTGAAATTTTACTTTTTTTTTCTCTTTCATATTAAACAATGCATATTTCCTTTATAAAAAAAATCAAATTTCACAAATCAATTATAAAACATAGTTTTTCAATCCAAACAAATGCAAAATTCTTGTAAAAATTCACTAAAACTCTCTTTAAGAACAAAGTGAACATTCGGTTTTTTTTTTCTCACATCATATGAATTTGACATACGTGAATATTACGTGAAAATTCAATAACTCATACACAAATATTATGTGAAAATTTTATTAGGTTCGTCTGGAGCATAACATATAAAAATAAGAATTTTTTTCTTTTGCTCAAAAGGTATCAACAATGGTACTAGTTTTGTAGCTCTCGTCGACACGGTTCCAACGGTATAAAATTTGTAAGAAACAGAGTTGTAGATCAAAAGTTACGGGGGTTTAAAGTTTAAAAAAACTTTTTCGAAATGGATATGATATGGTACAGCCACTCACACGGTGTGAGTGGCTGAAAACCAAGAACGCGCGCGTGAAGGGCGATGTTCACATGGGATTTTCTATGGTACGTGCACTTATACCGTGTGAGCACTGACAAGATTCCTTTTGTCCTTTTTAGAAAATGGTCAAACATTTTGGAGTTTTAAACTTATGAGGGTTACTTGTAGGGATTTTCCAACAATTTTTTATAATTAATTTGCTCAGACCCACAAAAATTTTAAAAATAAAATGATCAAACATAAAGATCACAATTAGAAATTAGAGTACGTTTTAATACATGTTTATGAAGTGGTCCTTATTTAACATCATCAAGAGCAAGCTAAACAAAGCAAATGGTCAAAAATACAAATCTTTAAAAATAGAAGGAAATAAAAAAAAAAACACAATACAAAGTCATTACACATTAATTAAAGGCCCACTAGTTCTTTATCTAACAAGCATCCATTAATACGAGAAATTATTTTATGGTCCTGGACAATTATTGAAATGTGGTGGTTTCGGTCAGTAGGGGCTGTCATATAATCAATTGTAACCTTTTTGTCTTTTAAAAGGTAAACAATTTTGTCATATGACAAATTTCTAGTGACTCGAATCACCACATGTCAATGGTCAAAGACCATAGAATAACTTCTTAATTGATACCTCTAATGCCAATGCTTCACAGTATCCAAATGGTTCCAAAATACTTGTGACTACGAGTCCCATTGAAGGTAGACCTCCCTATGTGGGATGTGCTTGAGAACTATTTGGAATAGAAAATTTGATAATCATAACATTACTTCTAACAAAATACTTCAACCAAACTGAAATTTTCTTCCTTTCTTTTTTTTTTTTTGTCAGATTCTTAGAAGAAATATACTGAGTTCAGGTCCACCACTGCCGTCCGGGTTCATCATATAAAAAGCCTCCGAGTCACGACTCCCCACGACTCGCTCAAACCGAGCTCTCATATACAGCAACTCGCCTTCCGACGCACCACCTTTCCTGCCGTCGTCGAGCACCGGAATCACTCCGGCGCCCACAGACACACTCTTCACCGTGCTCAGCACGTGCCAGTCCGACTCATTACACGCGCGCGGCGGCGCGTAGCCACACTTCCTTCCGTTACAGTACATAGTCCACATCGACTCAGTGAACAGCTTCGCCGGCCGGCAACCACGCACCGACGGTGTTTTTTCACACTCTAGCGCTATTCGGACCAACCCAGATGACATCTCTTTCACTAGAGTCGATGTGGACATGGCGAGTTCGATTAGTAGAACGGGTTCGGATCTCGGGTCAAGTTGAACAGCGAAGGTTACGTGGCCTCTCCGGTTACCGAAGAGAGTTCCGGTTACTTTCCGGCCGAGAGACGGCGTAATTGAGAGTTGGGTTGGAATGCTTAACCATTTGCAAGTGGGTATTAGGGTCGGAATTGTGATGAAATTGAGGAGTGATCGTAGGAACGTGGAGATTATGGGTCGGGTTCGGGAAAACCGGTGGATATTGACCGGTGACTCTCTCGGGATCAGGAGATTGTCGGAGATATCTTCCGGGTCGGGTACAAAAGATGTTGATCTCATTAAGGTAGAGGGTATGATCTTGTTTGAGCTCTTGCAGCTGCTTGTTCTTGGAAGGGTAATTTGGTCATATTTCATTGTGGAGAGAGAGAGAGAGAGAGAGAGCTTGTTACTATGATCAAGAGGGCAATTGGATAAATGGGTTAGTTTGTGCTATACCCAAGGAGAGAGAGAGAGAGAAGTTTGTTACTGTAATCAGAAATTGGTTAGTTTGTTTGTGCTATAACGACGAGAGAGATGTAGAGAGAGAGAGTTGATATTAATGTTTAGAGAGAGAGAGAGGGAGAGAGAGAGTAGGGGGGACAAGGTGATGATAGTGTTGGGAAAGTGGGCAGTGGAAAGGGTAACGATGGAGGTTTGTGCTTATGATGATCATTTTCATGGCCTTTATATACACATTTGAATTTCTATTTTATTAGGAGAGAAGTTATTATATGTTCGTGCGCACCATCATGGTTGCTCCTGCACTTCTTGGAAATCAAATTATCTTAATTTTATTTTAGGAATAACTACATTTACCTCTCCCGAGTTTAGGTCCAATTACACGGACATTTTCTATAGTTTTCATAATTACATTGATTTTCTTTGAGTTTAATATTTAGGTAATATTGATCTCCCATCCATTAAAAAAACGTTAAGCCACTAACGAGAAAAATGATTATGTCATCAAATAATTGCGGTGTTTATTCGAAAATGCCCCTTATAGTTTCTCTAATGTTTACTCTTACCTCCCTAGAAATTATTGTTTTTTTTTGTTTTTTGGATTACACTAACCATTTAAAATTTGAAATTCAATTTAAAATTTAAAGCTACTCTTATTTTTCAGATTTTTTTTACCCCCGTAACTGATAGAAATTATCTAGCATAACATAATCTGTTAATTTTAGACAAAACCGTAACTTGCTTGTTTTTTTTTATAGCCTTTTTGGGGTTTTTTTTAGCCTCGTTTTGCTTTTTTATCTGTTTGAACAAATAGTATTATCTATTGACAAACATATATATATATATATATATAATGTTTGAATTAAACAACCACAACTTCCTTATTTTTTGGTCTTTTGGGATGATGTTTTATTTTTATTTTTATCTCCTGTATTTCTTTGAGATTTACGAATTGGACTTGAAAATTTTACAGAAACAAATAATTTTGCTCTCCCAAGCTTCCCATTGGTTGAGCAAGTGAGACTGACCACTTTAGATCTTTTGTTTATTTCAGGTTTATTTTTTTTATTTTTTTCAAATCTACTCAATTATGGATATTAATTTTACAAGAAGGGTATATTTTTATATGATTCACGACCAAAAAAAAAATCATGTTTTTACATTTTAACTTAAATTTTAAGATTTTTATTCTCCAAGATTTCATAGTCAATATTCGGGTTTTTGTGTGTGCGTATAAATCTAAATCGAACAAGTAATGTGTGTGTGTGTGTATATATATATATATATAGAGAGAGAGATAGAGCATTCAAAATCTTTAATTGTAGATGTAATAAGCATGAGCATCAGTATTTTAAGAAAATGTAACTTAAAATTTTCAATTTTTCTTTTTTTGTCAACAGTGGTTTTTGGTTAAATGAGAGGAGGTGAGTGTTACACAACTATAAATATCAAAGGAGATTTGTGTAATTAGACCATAACTCATAGGAGGTGAGTGTAATGTATCAATTGAGGGTAAATATGTAATTTCGAATAAATTTTAACGATGTTAGTCTTCCATTACAAAAAAGGGAGGTCAGTGTAATTATGAAAATTATAAGAGAAATCCGTGTAATTAGACCTAAACTCGGAGAGGTCAGAGTAGTTATCCCTTTTTTATTAGTGGGCCCACAAAACTAGCTTGATAATACGGTCGTAAATATATGTATGATGATCCAATGGTTGGGAATTGATCGTAATGTTTATATGTGATACGGCAACATTAGATCTTACCGTGGACTTGCGTTTTTGGTCAGCTATTTGGATGATTCGTCTTGGCCGTTTGATTAGAATCCCAAGGATGCATTGGATGGTAGTGGTTAAGACACGACAGTGACGTAAAGTAATAGAAAGAGAAAATTTAGGCCACGCTCACGTAGAGAGGTGCGAAACACGCTCAAGAGTCAAGAGTCAAAAGGTCTTCAAGGCTTGGACTAGGAGAGGGAGCTCCGTTATTCATACTCTCTTCGTCCCTTTTTTTGAGTCCACCTTTGAGAACTCAACTTATTAAGGGGACAAAAATAATTTACACCTAATTTTCACAATTATCCATAATCATTACAATAACTTTTTTAGTTTTGTCTTGGTGTAGATTTCAAGGGAGGGTAGTTTTGGAAAGTAAGTAAAAATTGTATGCAAATTTAGGAAAGTGGACACTAATTTTGAGACATCTCAAAATGAAATATAAGACTCAAAAAAAGGGACGGAGGGAGTATTAAAAAAAGGGGGACTTGGTGTAAGGTCCTTAAGATTGGGCTAAGTTGGACTAAAGGACAAGTCATAATCAAACACACATACAAGGACACACTCTAAAAAAACTTTCCCTCCTAAAGTCTTTTAAAATTTAAACTATCTCTCTTAGTCCTATAAAATTTTAAATTTCATTCTAAATGGCAAAATTGCCCATGGAATCCTAAGAGACCACCACCACCATCTCTCTTCTCTCTCTAACTTTCTCTCTCCTCCATAGCCACCACCACCAACATCTCTCTCTCCTCTCTCTCCATAGCCACCACCACTAACATCTCTGTCACGCCCCGACGTAGCATAAATAAGGAAAGCGTTTAATTTCTTTTATGCACCCGTAGGTCGCGACAGTTTGAAGGATCGATTCCGTCCCAAACGTCGAACAACAAAACATAATAATCAGAGCAGAGCAATCAAGGCTTACAAATATATTTCTAACTTAATAAGTATTACAGCACTGGGTCATCTAAAGGCACAGACCGCCTTGAAACAAAACAAAATAATAACTCAAGGTCTATTACAGTCATCCTTATTACAAAACGGTTAAACATGTAAACTTAAAGCATATAATAAATAAACAGTTTTCTCATTCCAAAAGCAGCCATTCTCAGTTAGCATAGTCATAAGGTCCCTCCTGATCATAACCTGAAAAGCCTGAACACGAATGTTCAGGACGCATCAACGTCGTCAGCCTCGAGAAGCTGGTGAGTATTAAAAACATAACTTTGAATGTAAAACATACCCATTTACAAATTCTTTCCTTTCAAGTTTTGTAAAAATCAACGGTTTCACCATAGAAAGAATTCAATTATAAACCAACGGGGAAGTATTTAAAATGTCGTTCATTCATGAAAACATATGATCGTGTATGAGACAATGCACCACACTCATCTTACCGACTCTTTTCTCTCGACAGACACAACCACCCAATACATCACTCCAGTATCTTTGAAACACTAAGATAGCCACACTTTAGCAACGGGGCGCCAGGGAGTGTCCAGTTTGCCTCACACTTTGGTCCGGGGTACCAGGAAGTGTCCATTGCCTCACACTTTGACTACCTAATCCGCCATGTAAATACCGGAGCAACCTTACGCAATATCAAGACTCGGGTATCAGGGAGTGTCCGTAGGCCACACTTTAGCACTACTATGGGTACTAGGGAGTGTCCAAGTTCGGCGTCACACACTTTAACGCTTCCATGGGCGTCAGGGAGTGTCCATATTTGCCACCGTCGCATTTCAAAGATACTCTCGCCGCAAACTCAGCCACAACCACCACCGCAATCTCAACCACAACCACAATCGCAATCTCAACCACAACCACAACCGCAATCTCAATCTCAATCTCAATCTCATACTCTTTCCACACTGACCATTACTCTTTTCCACAATGACTAACACCCACATGCATGTACTACTGACCCCACATGAATGACATGGACCTAAGCATAAAGCAAAATGCTGAATTAAAGCAACAACATACGCACGGGGATTGATAAGTCTTAATACAACATTCTATTCGTTCAAACATAATCAATTAAGATCCTGTTTTAATAATTTTCCCAAACAGAATCTTAACAGTACTTAAAAGTTGAACCAAACAGTTCCTTAACACAAAACAAAACAAAAACCACAAACTGGCAGATCGCGCGCGCGGGCCGCTCGCGCGACGGGTCGCTCGGGCGATCTGTCTATTTTTTATTTTTATATATAAACTTTTCCAACGGCCAGAAAACACAGGGCTCGCGCGATATGCCCAATTTTCATTTTTCTTATTAAAACCTTTTACGTCTGCCTGAGTTCACGAAGATCGCGCGCGCGGGCCGCTCGCGCGATTCTCGCTCGTGCGATCGTGGCGCGAAGTGAAGCAGAGGCTTCATCTTCCTCGCAGAAACTGCTCTATTTCAGTTTAATGGGGTCTATTTGACCCATTTTCAAATCTGTAAGCGATTAGGGCATGTAATATATGGATTTCTTTGTTTTTCAACAAGGATTAAGAATCTACAATCAATCTAACATGATTTAAACTATAGCTCTCCAATTTCATGAAAAATCATAACATGTCAAAACTAATTTCCTTATATACTTTCTCATGGGGTTAAATTAAGATCTAAAATTTCAACCATAGACTATATGTACTATAAACTTTCATTATTATCTGAGAAAATGGATTTTGGTTGAGGGGGAAAAATCTTGATTTTCAAGGCTATGGAGTTCATACGTAAGAGCTTCAAGGGTGATATACAATTATACACATACAAGCAGTAAATGAATATGAATTACATTAGGAGTGAGTTTAAATTACTCACTGAGTTCAAGAATGAAGAGTTTGTTGAGAAAGAAGTAGATATATAAGAAACCCAATTGAAGCTTCAAGCTTCCTAGCAATGGTGGATTAGCTCTCTCTCTTTCTAAAATTCTGAAATATAGACTCTCTGCACTCTCTAAACTCTCTGTGATTAGTGTTGAAATGAACAGATTGTGAGATATGTGTGTGAGAGTGTTGGTTAAATAGAATTTCATGGACTTGGGCTCCAAGTCTCTTGAACAAGACTCAACAAATGGAATTGTGTTTCAAATTAACTAAATCAGAATATGCATAGATATATCCTACGTATATGCATTCTCAGATGGTGAAGGGGCAATTTAGAGTAGTAGGGGTCCAAGCTTGGGGTGTTTGGCAATGAAGCTTATGGACCCAACAATAACATACACAAGACAAGTTTATCCAAACAAGGCATAAGCCAATGATCACTTGCCATAAATGGAAAGTAAAGCATATGTCATGTCCAACTTTACATCACTTTCAAAAATCTGTGGAAGTTTAGCACAGCGCGGACAGTTTTGAAAGTAAACTGGTATTTTCGTGGCGCGGTGTTCACCACAAAAATACAGAAAATTCATTTTAACGTAGGAAGTGATTTTCTGGTTTCATAAAAATACAGCTTGAATTAAAAGAGAACATTTCCACTGTTTTGAAAAACAGATTTGAAATTCAATACAGGTGTTGCTAAATTTCATATAATCGCAGTTTGACCCCAAAGGTAATTTCAATTATGAGATCAGTCAAGAAATAAATTTCACACATAAGAATTGAAACTAAAATAAAAGCAAACAATGTATGTTTAATTTTAAATATGACAAGACAAATGAATGAAAACGCAGGTTATTACAATCTCTCTCCACCATCTCCATAGCCACCACCATCACAACCACCACCACCATAGCCACCATCTTCTCTCCTCCTCCCTCCATCATCTTCTCTCTCCTCCCCCACCATAGCCACCACCACCACCGGAGTTGTCGCCGTCGTCGCCGGAGCTGGAGCCGTTGCCATCGCCACTACCACCAACTCTCTTCTCTCTCTAACTTTCTCTCTCCTCACCCTCCATAGCCACCACCACCACCATCTCTCTTCTCTCTCTAACTTTCTCTCCTCCTCCCTCCATAGCCACCACCATCGGAGCCACTACCGGAGCAGTTCTCGTCGTCGCCGGAGTCGCTGCCAGAGCCGGAGCCGAAGCCATCGCCACTACCCCAACTCTCTTCTCTCTCTAACTTTCTCTCTCCTCCCCCTCCATAGCCACCACCACCACTATCTCTCTCTCTTCCCCCTCCATTGCCACCACCACCGCCGACCACCACCACCGCCGGCCACACAAAAATCATGGTCAAACTGATCTCAGTCATCCTAAGAGAAATTTCTCTTACGATGACTGATCTCAGTCCACCTCCACCACCGACACTTCCACCTCCACCACCACCACTACTAGTCTCTACCGCCACCGTCCCTAATCCACCACCACCACCAGTCTCCATCGCCACCACCACCACCACCATCACCACCGTCCCATTTGAATAGAGAAATTTCTAAGACAAATATCACTTAGGATATATCCTAAGATAAATTTCACTTAGGATATATCCTAAGTCAAATTTCACTTACTGAGTGGTCGTCGGAGATTGAGAGGGTAGTGGTCGCCGGAAATGGCGAGGGTGGTGGCTGGAGGTCAATCGAGTGGTAGGGAGTGGTCACTAGTGGTTAGGAGTGGCGTTGTGGTGGTCAAAAGGTGCAATGGAGGTGGTCGCCGGAGATGGCCATGTGGTGGTCGCCGGAGATGAGGGTGGTGGTCGCCGGAGATGCCGAGGGTGGTGGCCGGAGGTGGCAGGGGTGGTGGTCGGAAGTGGTGTGGAGTAGGGGTAATGGTGGCTAGGGTTTGTTTAGGGTTAGAGGTTGAAGGTGAGGGTATTTTGGTCTATGGACATTGGGAGGACTCATACCCAATGTGTATTTTAAGTTGTCCTTGATCCCAATAAAGGACAACTTAATGACCTTTTAGCCAATTTTCCCTTAAAAAAAAGACTGTATACTGCACAAAGCACCCGTTATTATAGGGTCTAGGGGAGGATGAGATGTACACGGCCTTCAAAGTTAGGACTAGGAGATGGAGCTCCTTTGTTCATACTATTAGGCTAAAATACATCATAATCATTATAATTACACAAAAAAGTTTTATTTTAAATCATGTGTTATTGATTGTAATACTTAAGTCCCTCAATTTGTTACCGTTGTAATTTAAGAACTATCCTTAATAATATTCCAACAAAATTGAAGAGGGATATGATGCTATCAAATTGCAAGGACGTCGTCATAATCCTTTTTATGCACTCTCAATCTCAAATTCCTATTTTCTATTCATACACTTTTGGACATATTAGGAAAGTGACCTTTTTTTTCTTGTGATTTATGTATTTGTTTTTGGTTTAATGTGAATGTGGGGGAGGAAATGGGTAATAGGTGTAAAAACGGATATAGAACTATTATAGAGTGAGAGTTATTTAATATAGAAATTGTGGAGCATGCATAATATTCCGTCAATTCTCAACTTGTTTCACAATATGTAAAATTTATACATACCTTAGAAGTAGAAGCAAATAAGGCGTTTTATATATATATATATATATATATATGAGGATTTATTTAACTTTCAAATAAATAATAGACAAAGAATCATAACTTTATTACATAGATATGAATATCTTGTAATGTCATTCGAAATTGTTGAAATTAGATGAAATTGTTCAACACTGTCTTCTAGCTCGAGTGAGCTGGCCACTCGGGCAAGCTTGGGCGACTTGGGACATTGAAATCTCGAGCAAGCGACCCACTAGACCGAGCACGGTGATTTGTGTGCAAAAATAAGGTTTCCTAATCTGATTGAGAGTACTAAATGGAATAGTTTCCAAAAGTGTTTGGCTCCCCAAGAGGTTTTTTGATGTAGAAGACTTATCATGTGGATAATCTTACTTCTGCTAGGATTTGGCAATGTATTCTATACAAATAGAAACTTATGGTTAAGGTGAAGAGTGTCATGGCCTCTTGGCTCACCAAGAGATCGAGCCTTATTCACACATATTCACAAGCTCTATCAAATTGAACTCACGTGTGCTTGAGCTTGGCTAGCTTGTTTATTAAATGAGCCTAAAATTGATCTAGGCTTGAGCTTGACTTTATTATTAAATCAATCGAGCTGAGCCAAGTCTTTATCGAACATGTTCGTAAAGGGTTTATTGAGCGACTCAACTCATATCCTAGTCATCAACTTCGTCCCCAGTGGATGAAATTCTTGAGCCCGCCACTGTCAGTGATTAGTGGTACCAAATACCATTGCGTATGAATATACTGGTAAAGGCATTTGAGAACTAAATTTGGGATCCAAATCTGGGAAGCATAGCATTACTCTTAGAGAAATTTAAGATAGTCGGGACTTTTTAAAGAGTAATGATATACTTTTTAAATTTGGTTTTAAAATGCCAAATACTTTAACAGTTGTACCATATAGTAAGACTTTGATTGATGGTACTATCTACCTTTTCATATTGTAAAATTGACAACATTTTGAGATTCATATTCAAAAAAAAAAAACAGTATTATTCCTCTTTAAATGGAAGGGTGGGAAAGCATTTCCAAGTGGTGGGGAAGACAAATGAAGGTGACATTGGGGTATAGCATGATATATATGTAGGGTCAATGCAAAATAATGTTGCATATTAGAGGCCACTTTGTCCCCATCCTTTTGGAATGGCAAGCATTTTAAAACTCAAATTAATTAGACTTAATAATAACACTTGTGATATTTAATTACTATACCGTTTGGGACGGTTCCAAACCAAGCATGCATTGGTAACTCTGACCAATCAGATTGGTGGCCTAACATTTTTGACGGCTAGGTTTGATGGCAAACATGCAAAATATTTTGCCAAATTTTTTTTAAAAAAATTTGATTTCGTAACACCAAGTTATTAGGTTAATGTAGCATGGCATAACAATCATATATTCATATTCACTCGCGTAATGAATAAATACCTGTTTTATCACGATTAATAAAAATTCAAAAATGTTAGGCTCACAGTGTATTCTATAACATATTCTATAATAGGGTTTTAAATGTATTGTATCCTGTGTTGTATGAATTATTCACACTTTTCTATGCACCACTTACACATCACAGATTACATGCATTTAAAATTCAATTGTGAAATATATTATAAAATATACTGTGTGCCTAATATTGTTGATAAAAATTCAATACACAGTACTAACTACAATGAATATTCGCTTTATCATGATTAATAAAAACTCACTATTACATGTACCTAAGGCGCAGTTGTAAAATTAACTGATAGCCCATGAAAAGTTATAATTGGCACATCACATTACGTGAGCAAGATAACGTGATGTAATGGTTTTTTTTTGTTAGTAACTGTGAGTGTTTGAGTCAACTTACGCGCACATCGACTAATTCCACGAGGTCAGAGCGTCTGGACGAATCACCTGTGGTCACCTCCTTTAGATTCAAACTTTAGACTTCTGACTATAACACTCAGAGACATTGTCATCCAACTACAAAGGAAGTAGTTTGATATAATAATTACTCTATAAAACTTCTCATTTGCCACGTGGGCGGTATCACCACCACAAGTAGACATTACTATATTTATCCTTAGTTATTTGTCATCACACTTTCGATCACCGCCTCGCATTGTTTATGATAAAAATATGATTAAAATGTTTATAAGACATATATTTAGAACGATATCAAGAAATAAAAAAATAGCAATCTATATATTAAAAACTAACCAATATGGCGATCAAAAAAAAAAAAAAAAACTAACCAATATGAAGTTAAAATTTGATCGTCTGGGATAATAACACTAGGAGCGACAAGTGATGTGTGTTTTATTCTGAACCACATTTATGAAAATTTGGAGTAAAGCATTGATTATTAATGTAGACGTCTATCATTTTCAGACTTCAATCGAAAATTGTAAAATTTTCAACTGGGTTGGATATATTGCTGGTTGGAGAGTATGCATATCAAAATATTTATGCGAAGTTGTTCTGCTCTTTGTATCGCTATTAGGCCAATTTATATTCTTGTCAAAAAAACATAAAAAATGAAAGACAAGATTAAGGCTTTGTTTGGTTTGCAAGTTCATTAAAGGAAAAATAAAAAGAAGAAGAAGAAGAAGAAGAAGAAGAAGAAAAAATAGTTCTCTCATGTCTCCTCCGTTCTTAAACAATTAGAATGGTTCAAATAAAAATTTGTAAAACATAATTGGAAATTAAGAAATTGGGGGGGAACATGGGCGGATCTAGAAAATCAAATCAGATGGGGCTTGATAGAGGTGGAAGTTTATACAGTGCCCCCGGATTTTATTTTTTGTGGGCTATTTATGCATATTTTGTTTATATTTTGTATAGACAATACAAGCTAATGCCAAAAAAAAAAAAAAAAATTAGCACAAAAACATAAGAGGGAGACTAGGAGAGTCTACGAAGTGTGAATGGAAAATGAAAGTTCTTAACATTTTATTTATGGGGTGGCTTGAGTATTGACAATTTTGTGATAGAAAGGGGGCTTTTAAAATTGTTAGGGGGGCCTAACTGTAAAATATTTTTTTATAGTGTAACTCTACAATTTATAAAAATTCCGGGGTGGGATCGATCTCCCCCCTCCCCTTTACACATAGATCCGCCCTGGGCGGTGGGACATATAGCCCAGTGTGGGTCCTTACTCCCCTGAACTTGTGAAAATCATACTTTCAACCTAGACATTTTATCATTTCATATTAATTTGGTCCCCTTGACAGTGGAAATTTGTGAATTATGCTAAAAGTTGATAGTTGAATTATGTTGGAAATTTGTGAATTTTGATAGTTGATTCATTTGAATAGCTGTATAATCAATTCTACCTGTTGCAATGGCTACAGTGGAGAGGACATTTTTAGGTATGAAGATTGTGAAAAATTGCTTGCGCGGTCAAATGGGAGACTAATTTTTAAATGATAGTTTGCTTGTTATATAGAGAAAAAGAGATTGAATGAGGTTAAATGACAGGATAATGAAACGTTTCCATGATATTAAAACCCATCGCGAATATTTGTAAAGTGTAACAGGCTTAATTAAAAATATGTTATCATCTGTTGTGAATATTCTATCTATACTTACACTAGACCTCGTTGACCAAAAATTATGACTCCACCCCTATGGAAGAAAGTAATTGATCACAAACTTCAATATTTTACCTTACATCTCATTAAATTTACTTTTCCTTCCTATTTTTTTTTACAGTAACCAAGCAAATGAATACATTTTTCTTATCTTTTTTCTTTCTTTACACTCAGTAAATCCATAAATCAAACAGAGCCCAAGTGATATTAGTAAGTAAATGCAATAGAAAATTGAGAAAAATATGTACTCTCTCCGTCCCATTTTATGTGTTCTCCTTTTCTTTTTTGGGATATTCCAAAATTATTGTCAACTTTTTTAAATTAGTATGCAAATTTTACTTAGTTTCTCAAACTACCCTTCCTTACAATCAACACCAAAATAAAATAAAACAAAAAAGAAAATAGAATAATTATGGGCAATTGTGTCAAATAGGTGTGGATTCTTTTTATCCCTTTTAATAATTGAATTCTCCAAAAAGAACAAATAAAATGAAACGGGTGGAGTACTTTGCTTTCCGTGTTTTTGCATGATTGATTGATAGTGAGCGCGATAATAGAGCCACAATTTTTATAATATATCTTTAATGATGTACGTACAATAGTAATTTAAACATCCAAACCCCTTGTCATTTGTGTGACTCACAGAATTATATAAGATCAGACTCTGTTGTTAAATACAATACAATATGCCCAGCCCAAAAAAAAAAAAGAGAGAAAGAAAGATGTGTCTGACTTAAAAACATGAAGTGATTATATTATTGATCGATGGGGTAAGGATTGGTTAAATTCAAATTGAAGATGATGACCACAAGAATAATAAATTGTTCAAGTCTTTTACAAGGTGTCTACATGTTAACATCACAGCACCAGCTCAAAAGGACACTTATGAATCTTATTTTATTTATGTTCTATTTTTTTTTAGCACAATGAATTACACTGACCTCCCTTGAAGGCTTGATGTTAGGTCAAATTACAAGGACCTCCCTTGTGGTATGCAAAATTACACTGATCTCGCTTGAGGTTTATAGTTGGGTAACACTGACCCCCCTTTCGTTACACTGACCTCCCTTTTGGTCTGCAAAATTACACTGACCTCCCCTAAGGTTTGACAAAATTACACGGACCTCCCCTCTAGTTTGAATAATTAAACTCCGAATTGGGTTTTGAGTTTTCATTGTCTGTTGTAATTAGTGGACTATTTAATTCTTGCAGTTTGGAGATTTTATAGATAAACATTTGGAGTGCAGTTTTGTTCACCCCAAAATTGCTTATCCAACTCTCCCATTGGTTAATAAAAAGTCATAGGTCACACTACATTAACCAAAGGAAGAATTAGATGAACAATAGGTGAACAATTTTGGGGTGAGCAAAAATGTTTTGATCAACCAAATTCATTAATTAACAAAAACAATTATTGAGAAAAAAAAACAAATCTTCAAGAAATAAACCAATATGGACATCGAGAAAACATCTTTAAAAAAAGGATAAATTGCAAATTACACCCATAAAGTTTTAGGGTTGGGACAATTTGATCCTTGTGGTCTCAATTTTGGCAATTTACACTCTATAGTTTAAAAATTGTGCAAAATCCAACCAACTACAAAAAAATCAAGGGCACAATTTTCAAAATTGTGCAAAATCCACCCAACTACAAAATTGTTTTTGTTAATTAGTGAATTTTGTTGATCAAAACACTTTTGCTCACCCCAAAATTGTTCACCTATTGCTCATCCAATTCTTCCTTTGGTTAATGTAGTGGGACCTATGACTTTTTGTTAACCAATGGGAGAGTTGGATAAGCAATTTTGGGTTGAGCAAAACTGTACTCCAAATATTTATTCTATAAAATCTCCAAACTGCAAGAATCAAATAGCCCACTAATTACAACAGACAATGAAAACCCAAAACACAATTCGGAGTTCAATTATTCAAACTAGAGGGGAGGTCAGTGTAATTTTGTCAAACCTCAGGGGAGGTCAGTGTAATTTTGCATACCACAAGGGAGGTCATCAGTGTAACGGAAGGGGGTAGTGTTACCCAACTACAAACCTCAAAAGAGGTCAGTGTAATTTTGCATACCACAAGAGAGGTCCTTGTAATTTGACCTAATCTCTGGGGAGGTCCGTATAATTTACCCATATCTTTATTGGTCAAATCAGTTATTAATATGACCCTTCTATCGTCCTAAAGCCATTGCACTTATGGTCACTTCACTCACTTGTATAGAGCTAAAGTGCTTTTTCAACAATTAAAAAGTGCTTTAGCGCCAAATTAGCAAGTCAGCCAACAAGATTACATAACGCATGCTTTATAGTGTCCAATATTTTATATATATATATATATATATATATGTGTGTGTGTGTGTCAATGCATATACCTCAATCAAACTAGGTTGTTTCATGTTTTTCTAATATTCAACAGAAGTTAAAATGCAGTCCTTTAAATCCTTAGTCATAGATACATGAGTGCGTGTTCGCATGTGTGGAGGAGTGTTTGATTTAGATTCTGGTTTAGAAAGCACTTTGGGATTTTTGTATTTTAACAAAATAAATTATTTAAAAGAGAATTTTCTGTAGAGATTTTTTTTTAAAATCAGGTATTATTGCGGGAATTAGAGATTTTTTTGCTTTTCCAAAATTGCTGTTTTTTTAATTAATCCATTTTTTTTTTATTTTGATTTACAAAAATTCAAAAATTGGCTGTTAAAGGGGCTCAAATTTTTTAATGCTTTCAAGTAATCAGAAATAATTGGTTACCAAACGAGTAATTAAAACCTTTGTTTAAAGTCCATGCACTATATATAGATTATCAGACAAAGGTTTTAAGTACAAGGTTTTAAGTACTCATTTGGTAAGCAATTATTTGAGATTACTTGAAAGTATTAAAAAATTTACAAGGATAAGTAAAATTGCTGAAAGATAATAGTTCCACTCCAAAGCTCATAGTATTGAAGAAAGACAAGTTTACTCCTATTTTCCAGTTTTAGAACAGAAGATTCCCAAGAATTAATTTTCCGAGAAAGTTTTATTGAGAGGCCATTTGACTCCCGGAATCATTTGGAACTGGTTCAATTTTGGCTACTTTCCTCGTGTAATAAACATCACCCAACAACCTGAGGAACATACAGTGAAGCAAGATATTAAAAACAATACTTAGCACAATGTTGAAATTAAAATGACTCAATTGTAAAATAATAACTTCTTAAAATAATAATAACAAATTGTAGCTTTATTGAAAATCTTATTTTTAGCTTTAAAATGAAATTTGATTTTTTTCAAAAACTTTGAAAAAACTAATTCTAACAGTCACAACTTATTTTTAGCTTTGGCAATAGCTTCCACTTCTTCCTATGATTGAAATCGCAGAAAGTACAAATTGGAATTAGAGATTTTTGTAATAATTACTTTTTGAAATTAGAGAGATTTTATTTTTAAAACCTACAAATTGGAGCTTTTTAAAAGAGAGTATTTTTGCTCACCCAAAAAATAGTTCACCAATGCTCATCCAAGCATCCCATTGGCCAATGGGATGCTTGGGTGAGCATTGGTGAACCCTTTTTTGGTACTACATTGACCAATGGGATGCTTGGGTGAGCATTGATGAACCATTTTTTGAGTGAGCAAAATGATTTTCTTTTTTAAAAAGCCTATTTTTTTAGCTTTAAAAAGGAATTCAACCTTTTAAAAAGTTGTGAAAAAAATAATCCAAACAACCATAGCTTTTAAATAGTCACTTCGGCCAATTTGGCAACAACTTCCGCTTTTGTCTGCCATTGACTCACAAAAATTGGTTTGCCAAACAACTTCCTAAGGTAATTACTGGCCTAGAAAAGGCTTTTCCAAAGGCGTCATGAGCTCCAAGCACTATTCATAAAGGGGGAAATAAAAAAAAATAAATAAAAAATAAATCATCCCATATTTGTTCAATTGTAGCATTAGATTTCATTTCAAACTTGTAATGAGATCACTTGATTGACATGGTTTCTAATAAAAAAAAAGTGGGAAATCAAAGAAAGCTCAAATGTCATGAACAAGGACGAGACTATCCTAGAATAATAAAACTTAGTTTGCATAGATTATAATATTTCTGTATGTTATAATGGACACAAATTTGAAAATTTATACTTATAATGACCCATTTGTTACAGTTTAAAATAAGTTGAGAAATTATAATCTTAAAAGGATCTAAACTGCTTTTGATTAGTCAACTTATTTTCCACCTTTAAGTTAATTTCTACTAAAAATAAATTGTGATATGTACAAAAATATCAGGTCAAAGTCTAGCCTTGCCACCTCAGCAAAGAGAAGCCAAGTCACCTTGAATCTGCGCTGACTACTCAACCATCCGAGCCGTTACACAAAATCGCCCGATTCGGTCCAAAACCCGGGTGTTCGCTCCAGACTGGCCCCACATGGGCGCACCTCTAGAATGCGTGGTTGCTTGCCCAGCAATCCTTCAGACAGTTTCCTATCCCAGCTAGAAGACTAGATGGAAGGAGCAAGTGGTTTCCTAAACCACTTAGGAAACTCTTCTAAATTCATGTAAATCAGTTGTAATCAGATTAGGCTTCCTGATCTGCAGACTTACCTTGTACGGGTGGTCTCTGACACCTATAAAAGAGGCCACTAACTCCTATGAGGGGGGGGGGGGGGGGGGGGGGGGAGGTGGCATTCTGACTCTAAAGAATAGCATACAAACAACTCACTATTACGCATATACCCGGTCGGTTTCTGATAGTGCTGCCCACTCTGTTGGCTCACCAATAGCCGTCAGTGATCTGTTAGTGAAAGCGCACCGACGCACCTGTGGACGTAGGTCACCTTATTAACGGGGCCGAACCACATACAAAATTCATCGTGTCCATCTCTCTTTCTAAATTATTCTTACCCAGATTTTGGCATCATCAGTTTGGCGCCGTCTGTGGGAATAGACAAATTTCCAATGAAAACAAATTTTTAGCTAATTGCCATGGCACCGAAGAAAGATAAGAAGACCACTGCTTCAACCGGTCAGGCGGAATCGCAGTCCGGGCAGCCAGTTGCCTCCATGACCCCCGAGCAGATTACCGCGGCTCTTGCGCAACTCATGAAAGGCCAGCATCGAACCCAACAACAGATCGAAATACTACTAGCCCGACAGGAAAAGCTCCCATTGATCGAGGATCAGCCCGAGAAGAGCGTTCCCGATCGGGAGCCGATCAAACCTCGAAGGTGTGCCTACACTGAGCCATCGTCCCTGTCGGCTAGGGGACGGCTCGGGAATGACGAACGTAGCCAGGCTCCCAAACGGACCCTACCACGCCCACGAGGCCACCCGCGTCGGACAGGGGACGCCCGAGATATCATCAATAACAGGCGCACTGCCAAAGGGGAAGAACAAAGGCAAACCGCCCAGGATTCGGTCAGAGATCCCCCGGTCTTAGACTGTCGGGATCTCAGGCACACGATTACCCGAAGTCGAAGCCGGGTTTCATCCCTAAGGACCATACACTTCGAGGAAGAAACCTCCTCATTTGACTCAGCACACCGTTCGGATACGGAGAAGAAGACCAAGCGAGATGTAAAGGCCCAAATCGAGGACTTGCATCAGCAGATTGAAAGGTTAAGTCGTAAGTCTGGCCAGGACCTCACCAACACAGAGACCGAGTCGGCCTATACCGCCTAGGTAACTTGATTCCCCATCTCGCGAAAATTCAAATTGCCACATCTCAACTCTGATGACGGTTCAGGGAGCCCAGTGGATCATGTCCGCAGTTACAAGGCTCAGATGGCTCTAGTCACTACGGTCGATGAGTTACTGTGCCTGGCCTTCCCCAGCACCCTTAAAGGACCAGTCGCGCAGTGGTTCCATGCTCTGAAACCCCGAACGATCGATAACTTCAAGACATTGAGCAAGCTCTTCATCAACTAGTTCGTGGGAATGCTCGACCGATCACAACCGAACACGCAGTTGCTGACCGTCAAGCAGCGAAAGGGGGAATCTCTTAGGGAGTACGTAGACCGTTTCAATCAATAGAGGCTCCAGATCCACAACCTGAACGAAGCAGCCGCAATCATGGCCTTCTGCTCGGGAGCTCAACACACCAAAGTTGCCATGTCATTTCACCGCAACCGACCGACAACACTGGTGGAGCTCTCAGAGAGGGTCGAAAAGTACATTGACACCGAGGAGTTCTTGAAAGTAAAGCGCACCAACTTATAGGATATGAGTCCCCGAAAGCAAAACGGAAGGGTGGTGGCCTCGAGAAGGGACCGGGATAGAAGCCAAAGCAAGACCAGTAGAGAGGTGGTCAGGATCAAGCCCCTATTACCTTTACACCACTTTCCCGGTCTATCCACGAGGTCATGGCAGCCGTTGAAACTCAAAGACTGCTCCAGCAGCCAATGAAGCTAAAGAGCCCGCCCGGTAAGAGGAATCGGGACAAGTTCTGCCGCTTCCACAAAGACCACGAATGTGACACGGAGGACTGTTTCAAGCTTAAGATCGCCATTGAGATGCTGATTGAGCAGGGCCATCTCGCCGAATTCGTCGCTATAGATAGACGACCTTGGCCAGATGCCCGAGCCCAGGATCAGTCACAACCCCTCGGGTAAATCATTGTAATCTTAGGAGGAACTTTGGGCAGGGGGATTCACAGTCGACCAGGAAGAGGCATGCTCGGGCATCCCGATCGGATGTCTGGCATGTCCAATCCACCTGCTCCTCCCCGACCAACGTGTTAACATTCTCATCCGATGATATACGGGATTTGCATTGCCCCCACGATGACCCACTGGTGGTAACGCTCCCCGTAGCAAATTACGTGGTGAAAAGGGAATTGGTGGACACGGGAAGCTCCTCTAATATCATGTTCATTTCAGCATTCGATCAACTCAAGATATCCAGAGATCAACTTCGACCAGTAGCTACTCCGCTGGTCGGATTCAACGGGTCCAGTACACAACCGCTCGGTACCATCGAGCTTCCGGTTCTTATGGGGACTTACCCCCAGCAGACATCTGTACTAGTAAGCTTTGTGGTCGTGGAAGCTCCATCCGCGTACAATGTCATCCTTAGGAAGCCAACTCTCAACAAGGCCTAGGCGGTTGTGTCGTCGTACAGCCTGGTGGTAAAGTTCTCGACTCCTCAGGGACCTGGGAGCCTACGTGGAGACCAAGCGGTCGCCCGGAGTTACTTCGTCAGTTCCTTGCCGGGAAGCCTTACTGAAATATTAAATAATCAGGAGAATGACCCTAGAGACAAAAGTAACGAAATGGGTCCAGTGGAGGAGCTGGAACAAGTGATACTGGATCCTCAGTTTCCTGACCGGTCCGTCAGTATTGGCACTCTCGTAGAGCCAGGCCTAAAAGAGAAGTTGGTTCATTTCCTGCGATAAAGCCAGGACGTCTTCCCCTGGAGCTATGAAGACATGCCTGGGATAGATCCCCGGGTTATGTCTCACCGTTTCAACATCAACTCCGACTGCCGGCCGGCTGTCCAAGCAAAAGAGGCGGGGTATGGCACCCGAAAGGCAAATGGCGGTATGTGAAGAAGTCGAGAAGCTCCTGAAAGCGAATTCCATCTGAGCAAACGTGCTACTGGTCAAGAAAAGCAACGGGAAGTGGAGAATGTGCGTGGATTTCACCGACCTGAACAAGGACTGCCCCAAGGACTGCTACTCATTGCCCAGGATAGACCTCCTTGTAGACTCCACAGTCGGTCATGCGCTCTTCTCGTTCATGGATGCCTACTCGGGGTACAATCAGATCAGCATGTACCCCGGGGATGAAGAGAAGACTTCCTTCATAACAGATCAAAGAACATACTGCTACAAGGTGATGTCCTTCGGCCTTAAAAATGCCGGGGTAACCTATTAATGCCTGGTCAATCACATGTTCAAGAATCTGATCAGGAAGTCCATGGAGGTCTATGGTGATGATCTTTTTGTTAAAAGCCGAGACTCGACCATCTCGAGCATCTGGCCGGGGCCTTCAGCATTTTGAGAAAGTTCGGGATGAGGTTGAACAAGGCCAAGTGAACATTTGGCGTCTCGTCCGGGAAGTTTTTGGGACACTTGGTCAGCGGACGGGGAATCGAAGCCAATCTCGAGAAAATCCAGGTCATTATAAACATGCGGTCACCCAGGTCAACCAAAGAAGTTCAGAGCCTGGCCAGGTGGGTCGCCGCATTGAACAGGTTTGTTTTCTGAGCTACCGACCAATGCCTGCCATTTTTCAAAATCCTCTTAAGGCCTTTCAGTGGTTGGAAGAGTGTGAGGAGGTGTTTCAGGAACTCAAGAAGTACTTAGTATCGCCCCCTCTACTCTTAACACCCGCGTCGAACGAGGTGTTATTTTTATACTTGGCGGTCAGCTCGGCTCTCATCCGAGAAGAACAAGGGATATAATTCCCAGTCTACTACACCAGCCAGGCACTTCAAGGCACGGAAAGCAGATACTCATGCATTGAAAAGCTTGCCTTTGCCCTCATTACTTCTGCTTGGAGACTTAGCCCATACTTCCAAGCCGACGTGATCGTGTTCTTCATAGATCAGTCTCTTCGCCGAATCTTAAGCAGGCCTGAAACGTCCGGAAGGCTCGTCAAGTGGGCCTTGGAGTTGGAAGAATTCAAGGTGGTTTACAGACCTCGGACGGCAATTAAAGGACAGGCTGTGGCAGACTTTCTTGTGGAGTTCACATACCCGGATGACCCAGTTGAAGAGCTCAGCCCGCCTGACCTACCGCCTGCCTATAGTCATATATCCCGGCCTGGGTGCTTTAAGTGGACGGGTCTTCCAACAAACAAGGAAGCGGGGCAGGGATTATCCTAACTACTCCCGATGGAATCCAACTTGAGTATGCACTGAGGTTCAGATTCCGTGCCTCTAACAATGAGGCCGAGTATGAAGCCCTGTTGGTAGGATTACAGCTGGCTACTTCAATGGGTGCACAGCAAGTTCAAGGGTACAGCGATTCCCAGCTCGTGGTTAATCAAGTTAATCAGGAGTACGAAGCCCGAGAAGATAATATGGTAGCTTACCTAGCCCTCATCCGAACGGTTTCGAAAAAGCTTAAGGGTTTTTCGATCACACAAATCCCGAGGGAAGAGAACACTAGGGCGGATCAGTTAGCCCGCCTCGCCTCATCCTCTGAGTCAGACTTGTCCGTGATAAGGATAGAATACTTGTCCAAGCCAAGTGTGATCAACTCAGAAGGCATGGAGGTCGAGCTGGTCACCTTAGGCCCCAGCTGGATGGATCTGATCATGACATTCCTCACAATTGGCGCGCTGCCGGACGAAAAGGAAGAAGCCCGCCGAGTCAAGTACCGAGCGGCCAAATATCACGTTATCGATGGAATCCTCTACAAGAGGGGATTCTCTATCCCGTATCTCTGCTGAGTCCACCCTGCACAGGTCCAAGCAGTACTACAAGAAATCCATGAAGGTGTTTGTGGAAGCCACATAGGAGGTCGGACACTCTCTCGAAAAGCCCTACTACAAGGTTACTACTGGCCAACGATGGCCCAGGACTCCCAGGAATATGTCAAACGGTGTAATAAATGCCAGAGATACTCCCCATGATCAACCACCAGGGAGAGCCCCAGACACCAATACTCAGCCCTTGGCCGTTCGCTAAGTGGGGTATCGATATTGTTGGCCCCCTCCCGATGGGAAAAGGACAAGTCAAGTTTGCTGTCATTGCCATGGACTACTTCACCAAATGGGCAGAAGTCGAGCCTTTGGCAACAATTACCGAGAAGAAAATGGAGACCTTCATTGAAAGAAACATCCTCAGTCGGTTCGGCGTTCCCAGGGTCCTAGTCAGCGACAACGGCAGGTAGTTTGACACCCCGGTCTTCAGGCAATTCTGCTCGGGATATGGAATATCCAATCACTACTCTTCGCCCGAGCACCCTCAAGCCAATGGCCAAGTCGAGGTAACAAACCGGACTATTCTACATTCAATCAAAACTAGCCTTGAAAATGCCAAAGGACTTTGGGCAGAGGAATTACCGACCCTCCTGTGGGCCTACCGTACCATTCCCCCAGCAGCAAAGAGCGAAACACCGTTCTTTCTCGCCTACGGGCTCGAGGCGGTGGTCCCCATGGAGCTCGAGTTGCCCACTTACCGAGTGGTAAATTTCAGCGAACCGGATAATGAGGAAGCCCTCAGAGGGGAGCTCGTCTTGGTCGAAGAAAAAAGGGATCGGGCCTACCTAAAAGTAGCAATGTACAACTAAGTGTATCCCGGTATTTCAATAGCAAGGTGAAGCACCATAGTTTTCAAGTGGAAGACCTCGTTCTTAAGGCGGTGAACCAATCTACCAGAGTCCCGAGCCACGGAAAGTTAGGGCCAAACTGGGAAGGACCCTACAGGGTTACCCAGGCCAACCGGCCAGGCACATACTGGTTACAGACTCTGGACGGGGATGACCTTTCTTACCCATGGAACGTGCAACATCTTTGAAAGTACTTTCAATGACGCTTCGATAAGGGCGAGCTAACATTAGTTGGGAAATTTTTAGCTCTACTTGGGCATCTATTACGATTTTTCAAAATGAAATAAAAGATTTTCTATTTTTCCTACAAGAAATGAGAATTGACCCCTACAAGTATCCTGTGCAAAGACCTCGGACTACTACCCGAGGCAAAAGACCTCGGTCAGACACCTGAGGCACTGGCTTTGCTTAGGCCTTTAACCTATGACGGGGGCAAACCCCCCTAGGTGGCTGACAAGGGCAGGTCCCAAAAGACCTCGGGCTACCACCCGAGGCAAAAGACCTCGGTCTCAAATCCGCAGCACTGGCTTCGCCTAGGTCCCCAACAGACGATGGGGGGCAAATCCCCCTAGGCGGCTGATGATGGCAAGCCCCAAAAGACCCTGCAACCACCCATGTTCCAGGTTAGTTCCCTAAGGTCCGTCCCCCTCTCTAAACGCCCACCTTAGCAAAAACTTGGGGGGCAGGGGGATACTAGTGTTTAACTCCGGACCAAAACAGGGAATCACACCAGGCATTCAACAGGACACGGGACTAGGCACATGATGCCACCGATAGACAGCCCCGGGTACCTACAGTGTCCAGAGAAACCAGGCATTCAACAAGACACGGGGTTGGGTACATTGTGCCACCGTTAGACAGCCCCGGGTACCTACAGTGTCCAGAGAAACCGCTTGAACAATAACAGGACCCAACGGCCTACATTATACCGAGCAGGACCTATCATACAGGTCCCTAAACAAACAGGTGCTCTCTGCCGATTACGGCCCTAAAACTTTTACTTAGGCAGAGTTAGGGAAAGACTAAAACCGGTCGGTCTAAGGCACCAACATGGCTGGGAATTCTAGAACATTCTTAAGTACCTACAGCGTCCAAGAGAGACTGCTCGGATAATAACAGGACCAACGCCCTACATTATACCGAGCACATCCTTCAAAACAGGTTCTTAAAAGACCGAGTGCTTTCTACCGGTACATTCCTAAACTTTTGCTAAGGCAGGGTTTCCATGGGATGTCCAACTGGTCGGGCACAGAAAATCACAATCAGACATACAAGTATGAACACTTGATGAAAAAGTTAGCCTCAGAGGACCTTTTCATTAATTAGCAAAATTTTGTACAAAGCCTGGGGGGCAGTTGTAGTAGCCTTCCCAAAAAAAAAAATACAAGAGAGGGGAGCTACGGGTCATCCACTATGACCACAGTCCCAGTCTCTTCATCCTCTCCCCCTGCAGCAGCAGTGTCCCTAGCAGGACTAGCTCCCAGGGCAGAGCCCCAGCCAGGGGAAGCACCTCCATCAGGCCCATCTCCAGCGGCAGTGCCATCACCAGAAGCAGGGTCATCTCTGGCAGCGGGAGCCACATCCCAATAGTCTGAATCAATCCTTTCGTAGGACGAGGTGTCCCACTCGGGGTGATCCCGGGCCATCCTCTGCTTCAGATCTTCATACCCTTGGAAGAAGCCTTCATTGAAGGCCTCCTCTGTTGACCTCGCCGCTACGGCCTCTTCCAAGGCCTTTGCCTTGGCTTCTGCCACCGCCGACACCGCCCAGGAAGCCCCCAGGTCTGCCAGTGTAGACGCTAACTCCAGCTGTGCAGCCCCAAGGCTCAGAGCCATCCCCCTGACTTTGTCCTTCTCTGCTGCCAGAGCAGCCTCCTTGGCCTCCAGAGCGGACCACTCCCTTGACAGAGCAACCTCAGCAGCGGTAGCCCTCTCGGTCAAGAAGGGTAAGAAAGACTCAGCACCAGCGGCCATGCAGCCAACCTGCAAGAAACAACAACGATCTATTACCAGGGGGCCAGAAATTAGACAAAATAAAGGTACAACGGTAGAAATACTTACATGGTGGGCCATATTGTATAGCCACCCCTGGAAAGCCTCGGGAGACATGTTCGCGCATGTCTCTACTTGGCTGGGGAGGAGCATTGGCCTGATCCTCTCCCTGATCTCGACGGACTCACCGATGGGCGTCCCGAACGGCATTTTTGCCCGAGGGGTGATCTCTTCCACCACTACAACAGGGGGTGCCGATGTCTCCCCTGGTGTCAAGTGAACCCATAGCCCGTGTCTCAGTCTCTGGAGCGAACGGTTACTGCGCGAGCCCTCAGTAGCAGGCTTCTTTCCTCTGCCTGTGACCCATGCGGCAACAGTAGCGATGGCAGCGGCTTAGCCCTTAGCTGCTCAAGGTCTCTCCGGGGACCCATTTCTACGAAGGGATAGAAAAATCATACGGTCAGTACCTAGTAAGGTTGGTAAAGAAATACAACAGAAAAGGAGATAAGACCAGATGTTCCCGAGCACTTACCGAGGATGATTGGAGGAAATACCGGAGCTTCAGTGGGCTCGTCCAAGGTGTATGTGGCAATAAAATCACCCGTCCGGGAAATCACGTTCCAAATATTCGTGGGCAGGCTGGCCATGTGTCGAAATCGGTTCTTGCGCACCTCGGGAATGTCTGGAGGATTGAGCAACCCCGCTGCAAAGCAAAAATGAGGAAACGGTTAGTTACATGAATGTTCTCAGAAACAAAGATAGGTAAAGGAAAATACGCCGGGTGGGCTTACCTCTAAGCTTTCCCGCCCAGGAGGTCCTCAACTGAATTCCGGGGGCCCTATCACACAGCCTGAGGGTGGAAACTTGGAAGAATTTGTTCTTCCACCCTTTGTTGTTGCTCGGGCAGTTAACGATAATCTTCCTTCCCTGCCGAGCCGACAAAGAGAAGAACCCGACCTCCCCATGAACGGGGAACGGTCGGTGGGCCCACAAAAACTTTTGAAGGGTAATTTCATACCCAAAGACCTGGGGCCGCAGAGAGATTGACCCCATCAGAAACCTCCACCTGTTCGGGGCTAACTACCCAGCGGAAATACCGAGGTAGATCAGAAGATCCCGGGCAACGGGGCAATGGGGTAAAGGGGAATGCAAAAACCTGCCATGAGGGCATCCTCGTAGAGGGTAACGAAGCCCGGCTGGTAGAGGTGGGCTCCGCCAGGATTAACGGCCAAGGAGCATCCGCCAGGAATAGCGTACTGACCCCTGATTCGGCCGAGGTCCTGGACGCGCAAGGTGGATGGAGTAGACTTACAGGCAAAAATGACCTCGGGGTCAGGCTCTCCCGTCGTCTTGTCGCCCGGGCCCTGCGAAACAGAGGCTAAGGGGGCCTCCTGATCTAGCTCATCTTTTGATACTCTAATCGGGATCCTACCTTCACTGTGGTGGTCCGACGGCGTAACAGACGGGGGTTCCAGGCTGGGGTCTAGTGTCCCGAACTGCGACTATTCGTCCTCCGACCGGGAGGACGAATCAAAACTAGTGGGACGGCCAATTAAACGACGACCTTAATATAGGTCGGGAACTCCTAGCCTGAGATACAGACGGGGCAATGTGACCAACCTAAAAGGCAGAGAGTAAAGGGTCCTCAGGGTAAGGTGGCACTCGGTCAAGACGATCCCAGAACAATCGGCTTGGTTCAGGCGACTTAACGTGCCCCCTGATCTGAAGAAGAAACAGAACCTAAGAAAGATGAAGTCCCACTCCCACTCTAGCCCTAGTAGATTCGCTCTCTCCAGCCTCACTCCGAAAAGAAAAAGAGAATAAGAGATGGAAGGAAACAACGAAATGGACTGGGAAACAGGGACTTACAAGAAATAAGGAAGGGAAAAGGGCTCGAGAGGCTCGGCTGGGAACTTTTGCTCTCAAAACCACTCAGTTGTCTCTATCATTGGCAGCAAGAATAAACGAAATGGATAAGTGTTCCTTATATACATGACGTCAATGGCCTAGATCAAACCTAATCTAACGACTGCGAAGCTTTCCCGCTTAAATTGCCTGACAGTTGTTACCTCGGGCACGTGGAGTGTCGCCTCAAAAAGTGCGCGCATCGAATATGTGACGTGACGTTCCGGTTACCATACAACTGACCAGTTATGTCAACACCGATTTCGTTAGATCCTAACCAGGCCAACTACTAACTGACACGTGGCAGACGTCGGCCTCGGTGCCTCAGAGCCACCGCCCGGTCCGGACCCCGGTTGACTAGCACGACTAATCACGCCCCGGGTGTGATCCCGGCCTATTCCCCAGACGGTTTTTCGGAAGCAGTCTTAATTTTCAAACCTCATCTGATAGAGCATCACATCAGTTTCGAAAATGAGGGGCAGTTGATATGTACAAAAATATCAGGTCAAAGTTAAGCCTCACCACCTCAGCAAAGAGAAGCCAAGTCACCTTGAATCTGGGCTGACTACTCAACCATCCCGGGCCGTTACACAAAACCGCCCGGTTCGGTCCAAAGCCTAGGTGTTCCCTCCAGACTGGCCCCACATGGGCGCACCTCCAAAATGCGTGGTTGCTTGCCCAGCAAGCCTCCAGACAGTTTCCTATCCCAGCTAGAAGACTGAATGGAAGGAGCAAGTGGTTTCCTAAACCAATTAGGAAACTCTCCTAAATTCATGTAAATCTGTTGTAATCAGATTAGGCTTCCTAATCTGCAGACTTACCTTGTACGGGTGGTCTCTGGTACCTATAAAAGAGGCCACTCACCCCCATTGAAGGGGGGCGGGAGGCATTCTGACTCTAAAGAATAACATACAAGCAACTCACTATTACGCATATACCCGGTCGGTTTCTGGTAGTGCCGCCCACTTTGTTGGCTCACCAATAGCCGCCGGTGATCTGTTAGTGAAAGCGCATCGACGCACCCGTGGACGTAGATCACTTCATTAACGGGGCCGAACCACATATAAAATTCACCATGTCCATCTCTCTTTCTAAATTATTTTTACCCAGATTTTGGCATCATCAAGCTATAAGTTAATCCTGTTTGATGTAGTTTAAACTTATAATAAGCTATAAACTGAAAAATTAGCTTATAAGCTGCAACAATACCTCCAATATATAATATGGCCAAAGTAAATGAATGGCATTATTACCCCAAGCGCAATGAAGTGTCTGAATCTCCTTCTCTCTCTGCTCTGCAATTACGAACTGTTTTTGAAGTTACAGTAGAATCTCTCCTTCCAACCGAATGAAATTCATGATATGTCATCCAGCTTCTTTGAAGCTCTTCAATCTACAAATATTCAACAATTGGATTAGATAATGAAATTCTAAACAAACCACACAATATTAACAAGGAGTTACTACACTTACCATACTGCCCATATAAAAAGAGGAGTGATATATAGAGGTAATTTTGGTATATCGCGTTGTTTGACTTAAAGTGGATTCATTTCTCATCAAATCCTATTAAAGTGGTGGGATTTGTTTTTGGGCTAAAACAAAAATTGGCTAGAATTGAAAATCAATTCTTTTGTCAAACCAAATATAAAATGTTGCCACAAATAAAAATTGCAAATCATTTCTTTTCTTGTTTGTGGTAAACCAAACAGACTGTAAAGGAGTTAAGGTTAAATATTAGGACATTCTTGTGCTTTGAAAAATTACACAGACCTTCGTAGAGTTTATTTGATTATTGTGTGTCGGCCCTTAATTCTTATATTAACTTTTTAAATTTTTTTTTTTTTAAAATAATGATCAAATTACTCTTACCAAAGTCAATAAAATTCCGTAAATATTTTTCTTTCTAATATGCATATATATAAGTATAAGAATATAGCAGTTCCCTCCATCCCCCAACCCCTAGTTAGTCACATGTCTATTGACCGTTAATTTCTTTATCAATACTTTTTTATAATGACCAATTTAAATCAATAAAGGCCCATGAATTTTTTTTTTCTTAGTATGCATGCATGTATGAGTATATTTATTTTCTAATATTACCTTGCCCTTTTATAATGTGTTGACTTTTAAAATAAAATTTACCATAAACACAGTTTGAGTTTCATCTCTGACAATAAAGGTTACTGTATTTTGCGTACTATAATGGAAGTACATGTGTTTTCATCTTACCTCAAGAAAGGCCAACGTACATATCCTATTAACAATTATCATTATCAGTAAAATAGAATGTAATAGCTAGTATTTCATGCATTAATAGTTCAATTGTCAAGTTTGTGCTTTTACCTGTTCGCGCAATGTTTCGTTCTCTAACACAGCCTTTTGTTCCTAAAATAATAATAATAATAATAATAATAATAAGCATTTCATTACAAAAAAAGAAAAAAGATGCTTGCTCAGGTTGATCACTTTGGATGAGGGGAGAAAAAGAAAGTAAAACACGAAAGAAACACTTTTCTTTCCTTAATTGCCATAGAAAATTATGAGGAAAATAGTGAGAAAAGGCAAATTTTATTGTATTTTACATTTCAATTCCTTTTCTATAACATTTTATAAGAACAAAACATCAGAGAAAAAACCAATATAAGCACTTTTTTTCGAAAGTCTACAAGAACAATTCTTTTTTGTAGTTTAATATGCACATATTGAAATTAAGAAAATATAATTCTATGTTTTTAGGGGGGAATTGCTAGCAAGAGCTTATATGGTCCACACCTATTCTATATAATTAATGTTTCCATTGACTTTTTTTTTTTTTTTTTAACGAAAAGGGGGCATTTCAATTGTATCTTGCAGCAAATGGAATTGTGTGTGCGAATATATATATATATATATATTCTTCATATAAGTACAGTTAAGGTTTACCTGTAATCGCATATCAAAAAAAAAAAAAAATGTTTTACCTGTAATCTTGATTTCTCAAGCTGCTCCACCAGTACTTGCTCCTGAAAATAACAATGTCTGTCATTTTAAGGCCTAATAAATAACATATTTTCTTCACAGCTTCTAAATAATAAATAGTTATCCAAACTAGCTAGGAATCAATTTGGACCTTTAAGGATGTTCCGAATAATCACAAAGTTGGATTGCCAAGCGGCCTGTCCAATTGGCATAGCCTCTCTCTTCATACTAGGGAGAGAGATGGTTCGAATCCCCATAGGGGATATTCTAATTGCTTGTCCCCCAGTTATTCTTCCGTCGGAATGAGTGGCGCTTGTTGGGCTTTGCTGTAGGCCAATGTGGAGCTTTGAGGTTTGGTTGGGGTTGGGGTTGGGGTTGGGGTTGGGGTTGGGGTGTGCGTGTGTGTGTGGGCTGTGTGTGTATCCAATCCGGATCCAGGTAAGTATAAAAAAAAAAAATACAAAGTTGGTTAGGATTTGATAAACCGCATTTTCTTTCATGAAAATTTTGATTAAATTATTAGAAGATTTGGGGGACATTTTAGTATTCCTTAAAAAAAAAAAAAAAGGATTCTAAAAAGTTAATTAAATGAAGGATGAATTTGATAAATAAAAAAAAAAGCTGTGACTCGTCATCTTTTTTAATTGGATGAAATTAAGCAAGAAAATTTTAATTACATTTTTTTTTTGCATTTTCTTTTTTCCCTTTTTTTTTTTTATACTCCAACCCTTTTAAGAAAAAGTTCTAGTTCTAATGTTGTTTCATCAAGAGAAGAAGAAAAGAAAATTTAAAAAAAAAAAAATTCCCCATTTACTTTCAATTTGTTTACTATGTTGAATTTGGAGTCTTGTGGTTCAATTTGTAAAGTTGAAGAAAATCTTGTCAAGGTGGAGATTATTGGAAATTGACTCAGATTTTGATTGAAGAAGAAGAAGGAATCTGAAAAGCCCGTTATCACCCGAGAGGGCCGCTTGGGCGAGCCCTCGCTCGAGCGAGTTTCAGTGCGAGCTGCGTGCGAGTATTTTATATTTTTTTATTGGAATGTCTCCCGCTAGGTGGCCTGCCCGAGCTAGGCTAGATCGAGCGAGCACGCGAATTTTAGTTTTGGCAGCTTTGACGGAAATAAGATTTCCTATTTGTTTTTGGGATTCCTAATTCATTTTTGGCAGCAAATCCTTAGCATATTGGAACATTGAATATGTGTAGCCCTATATACGGAGTCTTTGGGTCAATTGGGAGTAACTTTAAGTAATTGAATTTAGGGGTTATTGTTTTTGGAGAAACTTTACATCTTTTGAGAGAGAGAGAGAGAGAGAGAGAGAGAGAGAGAGAGAGAGATGGTATTGTTCTTTGTAGAACCTTAGGGTTTATTAGGATCTCTATTTGTTAGAATTTGAGTGATTGTCTGAGGCTTTGTTTGGAGAGATCAATTTGTTTTGTTTTGGTGAGGGTTGTTAACTCTCTTTGGCACACTGCAATCATCCGTTTGATAGAGGATTTTGATAGTGGATTGGTTGAACCACTTATGTGTGTTTGCTTTTCTCCGCTTCTTTCTCGTTTGTTTGTATTTGTTTAGTGTCTTTGTGGATGCTTCCGCACAACAAAGCGGTATCAGAGCTCCATGGTTGAGACTGGGCATATGGAGAAAGACGGATCTGGGTCAAAGATAGGTGAACTCAAGTTAATGGCATCTGGTTCGGGCACCCAAGGTACGAATATGTCGGTTATGGGTGGTAGATTTGAAGTTGAAAATTTTGTTGAAACAAACAGTTTTGGGATGTGCAGTGCAAGATGATGGATGTTCTTGTGCAATAAGGATTAGGTTTCGTTTTAGAAGACAAACCTTTAAATTTGGATGAGACAAAATGGTTGAAGATGAACAAGTTGGCATCGGATCCATTTGGCTTTGTCTCGCTAAGGATATGAAGTATTTTGTCATGAGAGAGACCGTGGCAAAAACTCTTTAGAAGAAATTGAAAGACAAGTATGTGACGAATATCATGAAAAATTGGCTCTATTTGAAGAAGAAGTTATTCCGATTTCAATATGTTGAAGGTACGTCTATGTTCGGTCATTTGAATGCATTCAATAAATTACTTGCCGATTTATTGAATTTGGAAGAAGAGGTTAAGGATGAGGATAAGGTTCTCACTCATTTGAATTCCCACCCAATTCATATGAACACTTGGCTACTACGTTGATTTATGAAATGGATTCAGTCAAGTTTGAGGATGTGTCTAATGCTCTCGTGAACAATGAATTTAGAAGAGAGATAAGGACGACTACAACTATGCATCTGAAACTTTTGCAACAAGAGAAAGACCAAAGGATAGAGAGTCACAATTTGGAAACAAATCTCGTAGGAGAGGAGTTCCATGTGGAAGGTTATAGTTGGCCAAAGATGAGTGTGCTTACTATCGCAAACTTGGTTATTGGAAGAAGGGTTGTTCTAAGTAGGTGGCGATATGAAGAAGGATGCCAATGTGGTTCAAGTTGAAGATGATGATATAGAATTTGTGTTGGCTACCACAATTGAAGAAGGTTACTTGGATAAATGGGTTGTCAATTCAGCTTGTTCCTATCATATGTATCCCAATAGGGATTGTTTCACCAATTTGAATATGTTAAAGGGTGGAACAATTCATATGGCAATGGTGTAGTTTGTGAGAAGATGGGAATTGGAGATGTTCGTTTGAAGCTATATGACGGAACCATTTAAGAAGTTGACGGATATGTGGTATGTGCCGGATTTAAAGAAAAATTTGATTTTGTTTGGTGTTTTGGAATCTTAGGGTTTCAAATTTAGTATTGGTGATGGAGGCTGGAGGTCTCAAAAGGTGCCCTCGTTTTGCTTAGAGGGGTAAGGGAGAAAAAATTGTATATCTTGCGGGGTAATTCGATTGGAGGTGGAGTCGTCACCATTGGAAAGATACTTTTTGTTCTTCCGCACTTGAAGCATGGGAAAGTTGTTTTGGGGAATCGTCAAGGTCCATTGGAAGAAAGTTTATTTGATTGTGTCAAGATCCACAATGTTCGATTTGGAGAGCAAGTTATTTTTGGGAAGAATACTCGTTTAGATGTTGACACATATTGGACTGTTGTTTGGATGGGCCAGTTGATGTGCATTCGTTTGTTGGGAAACCTATTGGAAGAGTTGATTTTGGAGAATCTCCATGTGTGGAGAAGGTGGAGTGCGTTAGTCCCCTTATCTAAGTTGGCTTGGAAGAGGTGTCTCCTCAACCTCATTTGTTTGTTTTGAAAGCTGGCTTTTGGAGAGATGGTCGCGATAATCCAAAATTTGCTCACTTTGGTTGTGTGTTTGGATTAGAGTTAGTACAACCCAATTTGAATTTGGAAGATGATTTGTTTGGTGATCATTTTCGTTAGGAAACTTTTTGACTTTGGTCATTAGTGGGTTCAAGTTCAAACGTGGTTTGGACTTGACAAATTTGCTTTGATGATCACAATTTGGAGGAGCAAGGAAATTTGGTTTGGTCTTGGCATGAGATTTCATGCTAAGGCGGAGGATGATTACAGTGGTTTGATTTGCTTATGGATTATTTGTTAGCCTACAATTCACTCCAAGATGGAGATTGTTGGATTTGGAGTCTTGTGAAGTTGAAGAAATCTCGCCAATGTGGAGATTGTTGAAAATTTGCTCAATTAATTGAAGAAGAAGAATGAATCTGAAAAGGTCGTTGTCGCTCGAGCAAACTGCTCGGGCGAACCCTCGCTCAAGAGACTTTAGTGCGAGCTGTGTGCCAAGATTTTGCATTTTGCTGTTGAAATGTCGTCCGTTAGATGGCATGCCCGAGTGAGGCCTGCGCGAGCGAGCACGCGAATCACTCAAAAGGCTAACAAATACAGATCCTATATAAGGACTCTTTCAGTCAATTGGGAGTAATTTTAAGTAATTGAATTTAGGGATTATTGCTCTTGGAGAGACTTTACCTCTTTTGAGAGAGAGAGAGAGTATTGTTCTTTGTAGCACCTTAGGGTTCATTAGGATCTCTATTTGTTAGCCTTTTGAGTGATTGTGTGAGACTTTGTTTGGGAAGATCAATTTGTTTTATTTTGGTGAGGTTTGTTAACCCTATTTGGCACACTGTAATCATTTGTTTTATTGTGGATTTGTTCTTTAGCTCTGGTGTGTGGACGTAAGCATAATTGGCCGAACCACACGTGATATCTTATGTTCTTGTGTGTGTTTATTTTTCTCCATTTCTTTCTCATTCGTTTATGTTTATCTATTATTTTTGTGGATGCTTCCGCACAACATACTAAACCAACAAACCAAACGAAGTCTATGCGTTTTAAATAATAATCACAAAATTGAGTTGTGATGTCGAAAAGAGAGCACTAAAGTAGAGATTTTATGTCAATATTATTAATTTCTTCACCTTCCTATCCTTAACAGATAGTATCCCTTCATTTAATTGATGCTCCAAGTGCTGCAACTCCTTGAAGCTCAGTCCCTCCAACTCCTTACCCATCATACACCTTCCAAAACAACAAAAAATAATAATAATTAAGAAAAAACAAACAAACACCCACCCCCAAAGGAAAGAAAGAAAGAAAAAGAAAAAGAAAAAAGAAACGGATTAGAAAATTAAAGCAAGAAAAGTAATGTTTGAAAATAAGAATATTCAATTGTGTTTTACAAAGCGTCTGAAACGGTTAATGTAGCATCGTGCTTTTATTTTTATTTTTATTTACTATTAAAAAGAAAAAGAAAAGGAAAGTAAAACAAGTTCTATTGTGTTTTTTTTTTCTTGCTCAAATAATTTTAAAAGTTAAAATTTTTAAAATATAATTGTACGCTAAGAAAAAGAGAGTATATTCACAATTTTTTATTTATTTCACACTATATTTCTTTGCTTTCCTATTTTTCTCACTATTAATTGGCCTTAGTAACCAAACAAAAAAAATGTGTTTTTTTATATGTCCTTTTCTTTTTAAGAAACAATCAGACCCTAAACGGAACAACTTCATTTTCATTCTAATGGCCTGTTCAAATGCACCCTAATAAGCTCTAAAAATTTAGAGACTAATAAGATAAACTACAACATAAATTGAAGACTTACCGGTACACACTTCGCAGTTTTGCAACTTCAGCTTTTAAAGCATTTATCTCAGACTGTGATTCATGCTTTTAAAACCAAAAAAAAATATAAGTATAAGCCCCCGTTTGATAAATTGAAAATTGAAAAAACAGGCACTTTAGTCTCTTCTTCTTCTTTCTTTTTTTTTTTTTTTTTTTTTTTTTTTTTTTTGAGTTTTGAAAACTGACTGAAGAGTTTTTCAACTTAGGATATTTTTAAAAAAATCGACAGTTCGGCTCGGTTCGATTTTTCGGTGTTGCCCCTAGCTGGAACTCACAATCTATTCCCATCACGAAATGACTTGGGCGGTTATGGGTTTAAACTTTAAAGGCAGTTGAAGTGGACTGGGCCAACCTTCGTGGCAGTCCAGTCCAGTCCCCTAATTGGGATTGGGCTTTGAAAAGGCCTGGGCCAGAGGGAGTAACAAACAATAGTATAGTTGGTAATAAATAATTTTCCGTCTTGTGAATAAAGAGTGTTGGCGTTTGAACAATATTGTTTTTCTTTTTTTAGAAATCATTGTAAGACAATTACCAAAAAAAAAAACAAAAGGGAAAGAAAATGGATCTATATCAATTAAATTACCTCAGTGACATGCTCAACTGAGGGAAGCTCTGTACTCTGGACCCTTGTTGTATTTTGCAATAATTTCTTCCATGCTTCCAGAAAATAAAATGTACATTAGACAAACTTATTTTCTAGACTTAATAATTAGAGAAGACAACTACTATCCATAATTGTGCTCTTTATATGTACTTGATTTAGTGTTTTTGTGTTGGTGTAAAGGCATAAGCTTGAGCATGACTTCAATATTTGGTACAGTTTCTTTGGTATATATATGTGTGGTTCGCATCTAAGAAATGATTGGTTTACTTGTACTTTTGATTGCAGTGGCGTAGTCAGAAGCATTTTTCAGTGGTGCCATCCAGCAAGTTAACACTACATTAGAGGTATACTTTCACACACCAAATTGTCTCCAACAAAATTAACCAAAAAAAAAAAAATTTCTAAATATTATAATTATAAAAAAAAAAGAAAAAAAGAAACTTGACTGCTTTAAAATCATTACGTCGAAATGGCTAAAAGATACCTTTCAAATTATTTTTGACGATTTTTTAATTTTAGAAATGTTACATTATATATAGGTTCATTGCTTATAACATCCAATCTTTCTCAATGTATGTAACCAAATAATCATTCATTCATCGATTACCCATTTGGTAAAACGTATGAATCAAATAGTACATGTTTTGGGCTATTTGAACTTCATCATATTACAAATTTGACATTCCTCTTTTATTTTTTCTTAATTTTAGTGGGTTCAATATATTTTTTTTTATTATAAAAATGCAATTTTTAAAGTATAGAGTTGTGTATATAATTATCTTTTTCCAAATTTAGTGGGTTCATTTGAACCAACTCCTCAAGTCATGTACATGATTGGTTCACTTGTAATCTACATATATAACACTTATATATGGATCGATCACGTCTCGAAATAGTACAGTAAATACCAAAAAAAAAAAAAAAATTACAATGAAGTGTTCAAAAATTAAAACAACTCAACCTGTAAGTTGTAACCACCTTTTTTTTTAGTCCAGTTGGTTGGTTTGGACTTTAGAAAAAGGGTAATGCTAGACCCACACCCAAATTTCACACCCATTCATCCATATCCTGATGTGGACCAATGGAGAGAGGAGAGAGACTATGAAATTCATTGTGGTCCACACCACTTTACAATCTCTCTTCTCTTCTCATTGGTCCATATCAAAAAGTTGATAAATGAGTGTGAGATTTGGGTGTGAGTCTAACATTATCCTTGGAAATTGGGTCAAGTTGGGAGTTAACTTCCAACACAAATTTCTTGGTGTAGGGGTTGGGCTTGGTTAGTCATTTAGCCATTTTGTTGTGCCTTGGGGTTAACAGATAGGTTAGTTTCCACTTCCAGTTTAATGGGTGGGCTGGGTCGGTTTGGGGTCCACCTTTTTCCCAATTTTAAAAAAGACTATTTTTGTTCACTCAAAAAAAGATTTACTAATGCTTACTCAAATATTTTATTGGCCAATACAGTGAGACCCAGGATTAATGAGCCCCACTACATTAGCCAATAAAATGCTTAGATGAGCATTAGTGAACCATTTTTTAAATAAACAAAAGTGTTTTCATTCTAAAAAGAATACCAAAAGCACCTTATTGATCTCACTTACCCAAAATAGTACTACCAAATTCATCACTTAAAAATATAATAGCTAAAAAAAATAAAAATAAAAATAATGAGTCACTTACATCACTTAGACCCAGTCAACTCGGATCTGTGAGACTCAGTAACCCAAAAACTAACTCAAAAGCTATTCTTCATGAGAAAATATTGTTATTTTTGTAAAACTTTTGTCCATTTTGAGTTAATTCTTTTGGGAGAATTGGACAAATCACACCACTTGTCCTCGGAGTCCGAATTTACCGTCATATTTATCTAAGGTAATACTATTCGCACTCTATTGATTATTGAATACACTCCATGGACTGCATTGAGTGCATAGTACGACAGATTATCAGAGTGATACCATAGAGTGCATTAGTTCATTTTTGGAGTGCTAAGAGTAATTCTCTTTATCTATTGTAAGATATAAAACTTTTAACTCAAGAGTTACGCAATTATCCTGAGTTGCAAACTTTCAGAAATTGAGTCCCCCCAAATTTAGCAAAACATACTATAAAACATGGGCAAAAATCGTGTATGCACACATATATAGGCAGTGGTTGATTAGCCTGACTAGGGGTGGCCATGGCCTCCCATAAACATTTTAGAAATACCAATTAAGTCTCTATGTAGAATTTTAAAAGTTTTTAAATGTTAAAAAATATGGCTCCCAAAAATGTTATTATTATTACACAAACCCCTCCACCCTTTATTCATGGATTCTTCACTATATATAATCACATAAATCGAAAACTTTAATACCCACAAATTAAAGTCACATACACACACATAAATTCCCATAAACCAAATTATACATAAACATTTTTTCTGAATAGGTATATAATATATACATATGTTCACCATTTTTTATTCAAGAATTGCATATAAAGTTAATTAATCTCGTCAAGAAATGAAGAAAAAATATATTGTAATTACATACCGAGAACTAGAGAATTCATAAAGCTTTCCGGTGGTAGAAAAGATTATAACACCGACCTCTGCATCACATAAAATGGACAATTCCTTGGCCTTCTTCAGCAAACCGGCTCTTCTCTTAGAGAATGTCACTTGCCGGCTATTCACATTCTCAATCTTCTTTATCTCAATCTTTCCCCTACCCATTCTCTCTCTCTCTCTCTCTCTCTCTCTCTCTCTCTCAAAAACCTCTCTTATTATTATACAAGAAAAGCACACATAACAACACATATGATACATTTCAGAGAATGGAATGCTCTCTATATTTATCTTTCTTGTTTGGTTGAATTCTTGGCTTCCAATGAAGGAAAGTGTAACTAAATGTGGAAGAGGAAATTAGAAAGGAAACAATAGGTTTACTATCCAACTATGGTAATGCCCAATTTCATCTTGGTGGGGGGTTTTAGCCACTTTTGGAATCCTTATCACAAAAGGTTGGTTGGTTTGAGAAATTTTTGGGTATGGTGAGGGTTCCACTAAGGGCAGAAAGCTAGTGAAGTGAGGCCCTATCAGAGTTGGTTGACACTAACTTCTTCTATACTTTTGGCATGGGTTCATATCCTCCCTATTGTTCACTAATAAAATTATGTGGTGGTGTGTCAAAGAGGTTGAAAAAAAACCTAATTTAACTTCTAATTCAAGCTGTTATTGAAAGCGACTAATAACAACAATGGATCTTACTTTACTCTAATGCAAGTAAGTAAAATACAAATGGAAATGGAAATAAACAATCGAACACTTGAACTTAAAATACCTCAAAGAACACCATCTTCATTAATCCAATTGAACGGCAATTACAATCACTCAGGAAAATGAAGAACACTCACAATCACTCAAGGATCAAAGCAGTATTGCTTGAGGAAATATAAACAAATCTGCCAGGGCAGAGGTGGCGTGTGTGTTAGCCAAACTAAATGTTATATGATCAAAGCAGTATTGCTTGAGGAAATATAAACAAATCTGCCTGGGCAGAGGTGGCGTGCGTGTTAGCCAAACTAAATGTTATACAACCTTCTCAATTTATAGACAGAGTTGATAAACACCCATGATAGTGGGGTTGTGGATCCTAAATTCTAGGCACGAACAAGTGACTGCCCCACTCTACATCCCATGATCTCTACTTCTCTACCACATTGCAATTTTAATAGGGATGTAACTGCCATTATTCCAGCTCAACAAAAACCACGTGCACATTTTCATCCACGTTCAATTGCCAATTGATCCTGCAAATATTGCCCTCATTGCCCGATTTATTCTCGCTCTGAGCTGCTTGGCACTCGTTGATTGACATATCTCAGTCTTGGTCTTATGGAGTCCCAACTGGTGACCATCGGTCTCAGTGATCGATGTCCTTACAATCATTGCACTAGTTTCCTGATTAATTACATGAGCCCGAGGTTAGCATTGATGAAAATCAACACCGTGTTGTCTTCTTTAGTCTGTCGATCACATGAGATGAGCCCGAGGTCTTGTTGGTTTGACCAGTGTCATGATGCCTTCATCTTGAGACCGATGATTACATTACCTGATACTGTCACTTTGTTCAGAGATCGGTTTAAACTCTATTTTGGGCCTTATCCTTGGTCATATAGCCAGTTGTACTCCTAGTGACATCATCAGACCATGTGACTCACGTGATTCTGAAAATCCCAAATTAGGGTGTAAACAATGCCCCCAAACGTCTTGTCAAATGTCATCCAGCAGTTTAATGAGACGTTTGAATTTCAATTCTACTGTTAATGCTATAAATGATGGTATACCGCTCCATGTGTCACAACCCTGATGGTTCATCCTATCTCGTTTCAAGGACAGAGGCGTGCCTCCTGGGAACCCATTCTAAAGTAATGATGACCCCCTTCTTTTGCTTGTATAAGGCACTATAACTTGTCATATTTCACATTCCTTTTGCCTTCAACTTTCTTGGAAAATCCTCTTCATCTTCCATCAGCAAGTTTCCATGGCCTCTTCTTCTGCAACCAGTGCTTCACAAGCCGCTGATGCCACTTTTTCTTCTCTGGCTGCCACTACTACTGCACCGGTCACCAAATCCACCAATGTCACGGCCGTTAATTAGGCCCTTGAGGCCACTCCTGTGTTAAAAAAACCCTCAGGTATTAATTTTTATGCCCTCTGGTTCTTAATAGGGCTTGGTCCTGCTTTTGAATCCTTTCCTCCTCCATCTCTATACCCTTATTTTCCTTTAGTTATAGAAGAAAATGAGTTACTTTACCAATTACCCTCCTTTGATTGGCGCAAGCAGTATGCCTCTACAATTCCCTTAAGGAATTGGCCCATTCCTTCTACAGATTGGATTTCTTGGGTAAACCGATTGGCCGAGAAAAAAAAAAAAGGACCTGTGGAGGGCCCTTGATATCTATGATGCCATTATTCTTAGCCGAGAGAAGTTCTTCCTTGACAAACCTCTCTTCTTTCCTTCTCTCTTTTTCTGGTCGACCTCGGCAAATGCTTTCTTCTTCTGTTCTGGCCCTATGAGCCCGACGATTCAAGATGTCTGCTTCTTCACTGGTGTTCCTACCTATGGTGAAGAAATTACCCCCAATCTCTCTTCCTCTCTAGAATTTGAGCACCCTTAGACCGATAAGGGTAAGGGGTTTAGATTTATTACTACCTTCGATTAATTTATCCCGGTCTGTATGGGACAAGGGGAGGTCACCGATTAGGAGCACATTGCCTTCCTAATCTACTAGCTTAATTGCTTCATTTTTTGCTTGGCCTTTTATGGTGTTACCAAGCAGTACCACCATATCACCCCTGCCTTAGCCTCGGGCCAAAAGATTGCTTTTACTCCTCTTGTTCTCTCCCATCTCTATCGTGGCACTTAAACTCATCTTTTTCTAATTTCAAAACCTCAGGAGGAGCCCTCTAGCTCCTCCAATGGCTCCAATCATACTTCCCTGAGAAGAGCATGGTCGATAACTTTGATTCCAACACTCTCCCCAAGTATTCCTCTGCTTTTGCCTTTCATTTTTCTGGTTTCGGCACGAAGGATCTTTCTTTTGATCACTTATTCTCTTTCTTCTATGAACACATGGGTACTCGATTACCCTAACAATTTATCCCTTTTCACCCTCGGCTTAGATGTTCGAGCTAGCTACTTCATAATCCCAGCCAGGCTCCTGAGGTCGAGAGAGATGAACATAAAGCCATCTGGGCTAGCTTCTTGGTTGGTCAAGATCTTTGGTACAACCCCATCATCCCTCAACACAATAATAAATGCAGGGTAGAATATTACAATGCTCCAACCTTAGCCCAACAATTCGGGCTCCGACAATTAATCCCCATTCCTTCTTTTAGGACATTTAACTAAGCTATGGCTGGCCGATATCACTTTTCTAATATGTCCAAGATTGGGAAATGTGAGTCTAATAACAGGACTGCTTGGGCAGGCCTGGAGTTTTTTTCATTTTAAGAGTTTCCATCAACATCCATCGAGTTTGATACTTGATGGTTCAAAATTATTTCGGGCTTACGAACTGAGCTCATATTTTGTATACTTAAACGTGTTTCTCCTCCCATCTCTGAGAAATCTTCTCGTTCCACTAACCCTTCTATGGCTCAGGCTATAGGCCAGAAGAGGAAGGCCCCAACACCCAAAGGTAATTCTGCTTACCATGAAGTCATTACATTTGAGAAGTTTTTTAAATTCAAATTCAACCTCAGAGTGCCCGAGGTCATGCAGTCCATTATGAGATGGCATATAAAAGCGCTTAAGTAGGAACACAAGGAAATGATGATGAGGGAGTACAAAAGGTACTTACGAACAACTGATTATTCGGCCATAATCCCTTATGAACAATTCCTCAAGCCTTTTCAATGTTGGGCTCCTCCACTTCCCAATACCGATTTCGCCATTGCCATCTCGATGGTGAACAAATAAGTGTCCTCGATGGTGGATCCTTGGGAGAGAGTTACTTATGCCGAGCTTTATGACTTGGGAATGATTGACACTCATCGACAATCTGGGTTGTGCAAACTGGAGAACTAGTTTTAGGTATTTTCCTTTTACGTTTCCTTATGCTTTCCAGTTCTCTGTCTGATTTCCACTTTTCATTCTTGTTCAGTGGCCCTTGATCTCGTTAGAATCAAGATATAAAGTATGCTTTACTTTTTAAGGATTTGTAGTGTGGAAGTAAAGGTCGAACACCCACAGAGATTGGTTATTTTTATTCTTTAATTAAGAAAACCTAAATCTATTTAGTTATGAAAAACAGGAGTTTGAATTGTTGTTGAGATGAAGTTGGATGTAGCCATCAAAACCTTCAAACTAGATCTTCTTCTTCTCCTTGCCTCCAATGGATGTAAGTATTGATGTGTATAAGGATGTATAACCCTCCAATGGCTTTAGATTCATCTATATATAGTTCTAGAGGGTTTAGGAAAGCTTTTGTAAACCTACTTCGACTGAAACTGCTGTACTTTCCTTTCGGGACATAATTAGGTAGTTTTGTTCGCGTAGGCGTCTTCAGCACATTGAAATACACGTTTTCACTTTTTTGTACAGATCGCGCAAGCGGGCCGCGCGAGCGTGATATTGGGAGGTTGCGCGAGCGGGCCGCGCAAGCAAGGTATGGATATGTCGCGCGAGCGGACCGCTCGCGCGAGATGGTTTTTCCTTGTTCTTCCTTCCTACTTTTCTCCTTATTTAGCCCGGAACTCTTGCTTTCTTCTAAATCCTGACAAAAAATGAAAAACAAAGTAAAAGTACACAAAAAGGGATAAAGTTCTAATAAATGTGAATTAAGGCGTATAATTAGGATTTGTTCTCTCCCGATCACACCCCCAAATCTACATTTTTCTAGTCCTCGAGCAAAAAGAATAGAAAAATAAAACTACTAATAAAAATAAAATTCCTACTCCATTTTCTTATGGATTGCGATTGCACTTAGCATGTACAACAAGCCTTGTAAACCTCTAGATGTCCCTAGTCGGACGAGTGAAGTCTCGTGAGGGTTCTCGTCAATAAGTCACCCACAACCATCTTTTTTAACTTTTAAAAAAAAAATTTATTCAAATTTTAGTATTTCAACATTAACATCTTTCCTTGATAAAACCAAATTTCAAGTAAAAACTTTAAATTATCGAGAGTAACATAATCGTACATCCACCTATATCATGACAATAATTTGAAAACATATATCAAGAGATTCAATAGAATCTATCGAAGACCCGCATGTGTGTGAATGGTAATCAAGTGGATACACGATAATTATGAACTTGGAATATAACTCGGATAACTAACTAGCGATGCTTTGATTACAAATCTCACGTTGTTAATTACACTCTAAAGTAAAATCTCTCGGAAACATGTGTAATCCCTCAAATATATGCGAAGAAGATAAGTATTTGTAAAGAAAAAAAAATCTCACATATGACGCAGAATAACGTATGACACGACAGAAAATAGTCTCACAAATAGATATTGATTGTCAAGTAAATATCATTAGTACCATGCTTTTATTCCCTTTCGTATCGTTCCCATATTCAAATCATGATTCCCTAGGATCAAATAGGACTTTAAAAAGGTTATATTATCGGTCAAGGGTTATGACTAAGAAAAGAAGGGTCAAAGGAATTCAAAAGGTCCGCAAGTAGATAGGAATGGTTGTACATGTAATGCAAGAGCTTTTACTACAACGACTATTTATTTTTTTTCATCTACTACTTCATATTTTTTCCAATCTCTTTTCATTCTTTTTCCTTTCTTTTATTTTCTTCTTTTTTTTTTTTTTTTTTTATTCTTTCGAATACTCTATTAGTCGCTTATTAGCCCATTTTCTTTATGAGAACCATTCTCAAACTACTCTTGGACATGGGTTAGGTAATTTTCATATATTGGCGAACTCCATATCGAAGTGGTTAAGATAATAGGTGAACAAAGAAAAGGATTTTGTAAAAAGGCTCAACGGGCTAACTAAGGATATAAATAATATTTTATTGGGTAGGTCAAAGACCGAAAAGTGTTTATATGAACAGATGGCCTACAATCATTTCCTAGTGTCACATAATTTCTTCAATGTTACGATATCAAGGGAATATATTATTTATTTCTTAACACGTAATTATAATAATAACTCGAATCTCATTCAAAATCAAGAAATATTAAGACTAATCAACAAATTAATGCTCTTTGTCAAGGAGATTCGCTAAATTAATTTTAAAACCCTCAAACAAGGATGAAAGGCTCTAAAGCTCAACGGGTTTAGTCTCCACAATATTACTATCTAGAAATCTGAGCTATATTATAATTCAATATAACGTGCATCCACATGACTATGTGCCGTGCAACAATAAATATGCAAGTTTAAGATATAAAATAGTGATTCCAACGAGATATAATTTCAAGACATACCTTCATAGCTTTAGTAGACAATGGATTACATACTCTCTTAATCTCGAGTTTTAAGGAAATCTAGTCAAGCCAGAAATAATGGAACATTGAATAGCATTAAGAAAACATATAGGAAAACGTATTTTATTTATTAATACTACTATTAGAGTTAAGTGTTTTTTACAATGAATGAAAGAAATAACGAATTAAAGAAAATAAAAGAAATAATTAAAAAGAAATAAAACAAAAAAGTACTAAAACTATTAACAATTGAAAATAACAACTGAAAATAACTTAAACAAAAATAAAAGACTACTCCTATACAAACAAAAATCCATATACTCCCCCAAGCCTAGTCACCGCATGTCCCTATGCAGGTGGGAACATGACAATGACATGGATATAAGCTTCGGTGAAGATGACCAAGACGTCCACTCCGCGAAAAGCACCTGAAGGGGGTGGCACGTCAACTCGAGCATACCAATCAATCAACTCCCACTCCGGATGCTCAGCTAGATCGAACGGCGGTCCTATTTCCTCATCCTCTTCCTCATCCACAACCCCTGGGACCTCCGGAACCAAATCCACCTCATCATCCTCAGTGATACTCGGTCCCAAATCGACCTCATCATCCTCAGGACCAGTATAAGGTGCAAAGATAGAGGCTATGTCCTCAGGAGACCAATCAGGGTGACCTGGACGTTGTCGAACAACGTCTGGCACGTAATCAGGTAGGTCCCTATATGGATATGTAACTTCAGGTGAAGGGACAATGGTCGTATGGGCTCAACTGAATGAGTATCATTGAGACTCGGGATAACACCCTCATCATCCTCGGCCTCATCATAATCGATCGAATAATCGACCAAATCCAATGAAGAAGAAGACTCAGAGGATGTAGGTGAGGCGCCATAAGGGCCATCGATAACTGTCAGGTCATCGCCAAAGAGATCGTCCTCATCTGAAGAATCAGAACAAACATGAATAGGAACACAAGGACGACGACGGCACCAACTGAGATGACCGACTGGACCGTAAGGTTTGGCTACCCTAGGACTCAGTGAAGTGTCATCGGTGGATGAACCAGAGTCGGTATGACGACTCGACGGACTTGAGGACCTATCAAGTGAAGAGCAGGGAGAAAGAGGATGATCCATAGGACTAAGAGGAAACTGGGATCTGAGGATCAAGGTAAGCTATATGGATTTGTGGAAACAATAAACCTAAAACCAAAAATTAGAGCACAACTGAAACCTGATTAGTTTTAGTTATCAAAACACAAAGTCAAAATTAACTGTTATTGAGATGTGTAGTACCAATGAGTATGAAAATTGAACCTATGCCACTTATTTTTAATGTTTAATGAAATTTTAGGGCATTATTTCCCCCAAATCTGAACTTTATGATTCCTGTATAGTGCAATGGGGTCGAAGTCGCTCCGGAATAATAATATCTATAAACGTTGCACAAATTAATAATCCACAAAATTGTATAAACAACTATAAATGTGGACTCATAATCAAAAAATAGTAACGTTAACTGTGCGACTAATATCAGTTTCAGAAATATAATCAAACCACAAAGAAAAGAAAAAAAATGCGAGAATAAAATAGAATAATACAGGCCCAAAATGAAAAGAATGAAATAAAAGACAATAAATGAACTAGACCGGTCGTAGTCGGGTACATCAATATCCTAATAATAAACAAAAGAAAAGGAAACTGAAAAATAAAAGAAGAAACATAAAATAATGGCCAAATGTTTGATACATGTCCATACCCACCCACCAAATACAATCAAAAGTGAAAAAGAAATGAATGTCTATCACCCAACCAAACCCACCCTAGTCGTCATTAGGGATGGCAATGGGGCGGGTTTTTCGGGTTCCCCGCCCCGCCCAGCCCCTAATAGGTAGGGTATGGGGGTGACTTAATAGGGTTAGGGGCGGGTATGGGGGAGGTTTTCAAAACCCGGGTCGGGGTCGGGGTAGGGCCAAAAAACCCGAACCCGCCCCGAATATTCTTGTATTTATATTTTTACCCCTCAATAGTTATGTGTATTACCATTTTAAAAAAAAAAACTGCACTATTGGGGAACTAATTGGGTAAGTTAAAAAAAAACTGCACTATTAGGGAAAAAAAATGCATTAAAAAATTGCTTTTTCAATTTGTGTACCAAAAAACAAAAACAAAAAAAAAAATCATAATCGGGGCGGGGCTGGGCGGGGTCGGGGACCCCGGGGGCGGGGGCGGGGAGAGGCACTATGCGGGGCGGGGCGGGGGCAGGGGAGGGTTTACTGAAGCGGGGCGGGGGCGGGATATGGGGGCCCCGTCCCATACCCGCCCCGTTGCCTTCCCTAGTCGTCATCGCCCTCCACTAACACCAGCTCTAACCCAGTACTCCCCTGGCCAGTATCACCATTACCATCGCCATCACCATCTCTCCTATCACCCCCCTCACCTCCCTCGTCACCAACCTCCTCCTCCTCCTCACCAGCCACCTCAGCAGCCTGTTGTACAAGTTATGGAAATGCAAACTGGTATGCAGCCTCCCCCTGAGCTAGGATGTCCTCCAGCTGATCGGGATGTACTAGCTCAAAATTAGAATGCATGTAGGATTGTAGCCGGAGGGTCTCGCCGCGGAAAGCACACACGTCGCCGTAGGTCCAAGAATAGGGTGTGCCCTCTGGCAGAGGTGGACGTTGTGACTCCCGCTCCCGCCTCGCCTGGGCCTGGTCCTAGGCCCTCCTAACCTCCATGTCTAAAAGATCCAAGCTCAACTTACAATCGGCAAAAGCGAACTCCAGGATCCGTCTATCTACAGGCTCGTTAGTAGGTATAGAAAAGGCCTTGACCGAAGGATCGTAGTAATGGTGCGTTCTTGTTTGTGGCCAAGGGGATAAAGGTTGCGTTTGAAGACATGGTCGACAAACCACATCTAGCGGTGCATATGAAATTGGCAAATAGTTTGCCCTGATTCAGAGGAGCCACCGCGCATGTCCTGGGTGATATAGGTGAAGTGATGTAGGTAAGAAAGAACGTTGAGTTTGGGGACCTGGTAGGAGTAGGAGGGAAGTTAGAGGGTGTCGGCGATGTTATCGGGGTTGATTATGATGTCGTTGCCGTCTAGGGTTGTGTTCAAATAGGCGTGTTGGGTGAGTGATTGTTTATGCTATCGTAGGTTTTGGTAAAATAAACGTACAAGGCGTGGGCAACTGATAAGGTAAGGGTTACAGAAGAAGAGAGGTGGGGCCAGTTTTTGGGCGACTGAGGTGTTATATTCCATCTCACGTCGACATCAGACGCGAAGACATCAGTGTCGATGGTTGTCTTGTAGTTTAGGTCGCGGTTTGCGTATTTGGGTCCTAGTTCGTTAGGGTTTGGTTCATTAGGTAGAGGTCCAGTCTGTTTCTCTTTTCCCTTGGATTTCTTTTGGGGTGACTGAGAACTGGACACAAATTTTACAATTTTTTTGGTCATTATTTAAATAGGTGTAGGGGATAAAAGAAAAATTTTGAAAATGTAGGCTTTAAAAATTGGATATACCCAGAAAAGAGAAAAAGAAAATAGGGAAAGGGTAGGGTCACTTGCAAAGAGAAAAATCCCGACAAGGGATACAATCAATATATAATCAACAGTCAAAATAAAATGGGGTTCACGAGGGAATACCCAGCAACTGTGAACAAGGGCACACACATTGCGATAAGTCACGGTGTACATGCCAAGTGTTTATGTATAATGTTCATCAATATTAGAAAGTAACGTAAATGCTAAAATTTATTCGAGCTTAGAAACGAAATTCTTGACTTAGCCATGACCAAAGAAAGGAAATTGTTTAACGTACATAACAATTGAAATCACTTTTATAAGAATCCTGATTACGTGAAAGGCCAAATTGAAATATTACTATGTTAGGTTCCAATTTCTTAGTAATGTGGTTCTTGAGTCATACGTATAGTTGATTAAACGGTTGTTAATTAAAGTCAATAGTTAAACTGGTAAAAGAGTCTGAATCCCCATTGTCAAGTATCAATGCAGGTAGAAATTGGTCTCAAACTGAAAGGGTAGTGAACTTAATGTTCACCCTAGACGTATTCGAATGAACCAATTTCTAACCGTATTGATACCCAGGGCAATGGGTTAAGAACACAATTTTAGTGATATAATATCCCATACAATTCATACTCCTTATAAAATATGCGTGAATCTTAATTTGCACAGGTTGAGGGACGTATCAAATATTCAAAGAGTTTATCAATTTGTACTTGAATATTATAGCCCGAATATGTGCAAGCACAATACAAAGTAAGCTTCTAGTTAAAAAAAACATTCAGAAATCTGAAAAAAATTTCAATCGAGTAATTTAAGAGTGTGCAACCACTTAAATAACTACGAAGCCGGCTTTGGGAGGTTACGTGTCGAATTATATTTTCTATGCTTACGTTCGTTTCAATTCTGTCACTTATTAAGGTGATTTATAAGTATAACGTGTAGGAAAAACAGGTTTAAACTAATTTTAAATGCGCAGTGGAAAAGGTTGAGTTACAAAAACTTATTGGTAGCCAAGGATCTACTACTCGTCAATTCCATAGATGCGTATACTAAAGAGGGAGAAGAATTATACCTCAGGTCTTGAACCCAATTCTGATTTTCTTTCTCCTTGATGGTGCGGCAGCCTGTACTAGGTTATCTTCACCCTTATGACTCTTGCAGATGCTTCCTAGAAAGACTAAAGATGGTGGGATCTCTGTTAGAGAGGAAAGATAAGGTTTGGGAGCTCTTAAAATAGTTTCTGTAGCTTCTGCGTATTAAAACGACGAACCCTTTTTTCTGGACGCAGCTGCCCTATTTATAGATTCCGAGAACCGACCTAATGTTCAAGCGATCGAAGTGGATTCGATTGATCTAACATTCGAACAATCAAACCACCTTTGAACGATCGAACCTGTCCAGACTTCAATCGATCGAGACAACTTCGATCGATCGAACCTGTCTTGACATCATCCTCATGTGCCTTTCCAAGCATCCTAGCGGAGCTAAGAGTGGGACCTCCTAGGCTCTTTATTATTGGCTCAAACCAGTTGTTAATTCCCATGACCAAACTCTTTGATCAACAAACTAACCAACTGATCAGTTAATGTTTACTCCACTATAAAACGATAACTGAACTCTAACGCAAAAGAACGTATCCGAAGCAGTAACTAGACTTGTATGGTGTGCTAATGTCCCTCTACCATCAGCATTCATAATCATATTCAGGTAGTCGAGTAAATGGTTGTTGTTAACTTGAATTATGATTACTTATTGTATAATCATGATTACTAAACATGTTGATACTTACTTATCAACAATACTGCAGTTCTCAGTAATCAACTTGGTGACATTCTCAAGGGAATGCTTACTCTTTATCAGAGGGTAGATTCTATCTTGACAATATATGTTCACAACCCGATGAGCATGGCATACCCAAGATACCCAGGTGTTGATCTTTTATATACCTCATTGATTGGTAATTCAAAGCAGCCATATCCACAGTTTGTGTGCATAATCGTCTCAAGATTGAGAACATATACCTTATACAAGTTATGAGTTCCTATCGATTGTTGATAGTCTTGAGTGTCAATAGGAAAGCTCAGGTCTATCAATGCACTATAAGCACTAACATATTAACTAAGAGTTACACTCTAGTGATTAAGATTCATCACTCCATCCAATGGTAGTTAATTATGCTATAGTGTAAACCTGATGCGGTATTCAATCTCATCATCCACTGTGACAAGTTCTAAGTATCAAAGAATAGTAATTCGTATCTTACTTGTATGCACCTCATACACACATGAATTACGTACTATGATACTTAGGGATTAACAATCATCTCATGAAAGAAACATACACAATGAAATGTAAAGCTGATATCCATATATTAAATTGTCAATGTATCATACATAAAGTAATGGTTTGAGGGCACAAATCCAACAAACTCCCACTTGTACTCATAAACATTCAGGACTACAAATGAGACCTAAACTATCGAGATGACGATCAAAGACCTTCTGTGGCAAGGCCTTTATAAGATTGTCAGTTGTGGCAATCTTGGTGACAGTCACATCGAAACATTGAACAATTCTCGAATTAGATGATATTATTTCTCTCTACGTGATTTCCCTTTTCGTGGTTCCTTGGCTCCGTGGACTGAGCCACTGCCCCGATATTATCACAATAAAGCGTAATAGGTGACAGCGACGCTGGTACCACCTCGAGCTCTATAAGGAACTTCTTGAGCCAAACAGCTTCCTTTGCGGCATCACAAGCAGCCACATACTCAGTTTCTGTAGTTGAGTCTGCAATGCATTTTTGCTTAATGCTTCTCTAACTAACAGCACCACCTCCCAAGGTAAAGAGATGACCGAACGTCGACTTCCTCAAATCTTTATCTGACATAAAGTCCGAGTCAGTATATCCCACTGGAATTAACTCACTACCGTCGTACATAAGCATGTAATCTTTAGTCCTTCTCAAGTACTTAAGAATGTGCTTAACGGCTGTCCAATGTTCTAGACCTAGATTCGATTGATACCTGCTGACCATGCCTATGGCAAAGCAGATATTCGGTCTAGTGCACAACATCGCATACATTCCCATTGCTGAAGCCTAAGGAATTCCTGCCATGCAATTCCTCTCCTCCTGTGTCTTAGGACACTGGTCCTTGGAGAATGCTAAACCATGCCTGAAAGGTAATAAACCCTTCTTTGAATTATCCATTGAAAACCTAGTTAGCACCTTATCAATATAACCAGCTTGAGACAATCCCATTATCTTTCGCTTACGATCCCGAAAGAGCTTTATCCCAAGGATATAGCTCGTATCTCCTAGATCCTTCATATCGAAAGTACTAACTTGCCAAACCTTAACCATTGACAACGCTGCTACATCATTCCCAATGAGTAGAATGTCGTCAACATAAAGCACAAGAAAAGCCACCTCTTTCCTTCACACTTCTTACATATATAAGGTTCATCCAGATTCTGTATGAAACCAAACGACTTGACTGCTTGGTCAAAACGTATGTTCCAACTCCTGGATGATTGCTTAAGCCCATAAATGGACTCTTGTAACTTGCATACCAAGTTACCTTTCCCACTAGTTATGAACCCTTCTGGTTATTGTATATAGATTTTCTCCTCAAGATTGCCATTCAAGAATGCAGTCTTGACGTCCATCTGCCATATCTCATAATCTAGCCATGCAGCAATGGATAAGAGTATTCTGATGGACTTGAGCATAGCTACCGGCGAGAAGGTTTTCTCATAGTTAATGCCCTCCCTCTGAGTATAACCTTTCACTACAAGCCTAGCCTTAAAGGTCTCAACCTTTCCATCAGATCCTCTTTTTCTCTTGTAGACCCACTTATAACCAATGGGTTTAATATTGGCTGGAAGTTCTACAAGATCCCAGACATGATTGGAATCCATGGACTCCAATTCATCTTTCATAGCTTTAATCCAATGAGCTGAATCAACATCAGCCATTGCCTCTTCGTATGTGGCAGGATCAAATTAGATTCTATGGAGATAGCTTCAAAAACTTCTCCTAAGAACATGTATCTATCAGGCTGGCTGATAATTCTCCCACTACGATGAGGTACCGGTGCAGGAATGGGTGAAGAAGTAGTATTTTCTTATGTTACATCATTATTAATTGTGGGTGGGACTGAGGGCTATCCTTCTATCTCTCTAAGATCTATCCTTCCCTTAGGTCTATGGTTCATGATATAATCATCTTGCAAGAAAATAGCATTTGTACTAACAAACACTTTATGTTATCTTGGATCATAAAAATACCATCCATAAGTACCCTTTGGATACCCTACAAAGTAACATACTTCCGATCTAGAATCTAATTTGCTCATCTTTCCTTTCAGAACATATACCGGACACTCCCATATCCGGAGATGTTGCAAAGAAGGCTTGCGCCCAATCCACATCTCCCGTGGTGTCCTAGGAACAGATTTGCTTGGTACTAGATTTAGTATATATGCAAAGGTTTCCAAAGCATAACCCCAAAGGAATAATGGCAACTCCGAATAACTCATCATCAACCTAGTCATGTCTAAAAGAGTCTGGTTCCTTCTCTCCGCTACACCATTTTACTGAGGCGTACCCGGTGCAGTCAACTATAACAAAATCCTATTCTGTACGAGGTGATCAATAAACTCATTAGAGAGGTACTCACCACCTCGATCAGATAGAATGGCCTTGATATGTGTGCCCATTGCTTCTCCATTTCAACCCTAAACTCTTTAAACTTTTCAAAGGCTTCAGACTTGTGCTGCATTAGGTACACATATCCATTCATAGAGTGGTCATCAGTAAATGTAATAAAATGCTCATAACCACCTCTTGCTCTGATATTTATTGGTCCACACATATCAATATGAACTAATTCCAATAATGCATTGGTCCTATTGCCCTTTGCGGGAAAGGGCCTTTTGGTCATCTTACCCTCTAAACAAGACTCGCAGACTTCCATTGGTTTGAGAACCAAATTGCCTAAGACCCTTTCTTTGACTAGTCTGGCAATCCTATTTAGATTGATATGGCCAAGACTCATATGCCAAAGCCTTGTTGGAATAGTGGAAGGCTCATTTCTTCTAGATGGTACAGTTACCACTGAATTATTAAGTTCTATACAAGAATCTTTAGAAATATTGGGAGTAATCACATACAAGCCATTAGTTTTAACACCGGAACATATAAAAGAACTATTTCTTTTAATGACAATGTCTGTTTCAAAATAAAAAGAATAACCATTATTCGATAAATTTGAACTGAAATTAAATTACGTCTCATTAACGGGACATGAAGTACATATGATAAAACTATTATCTTATTGTCCAAAAACTCTAAAACTACTACTCTTATAGCAACTGCAGAAACGGTTGCGCTAGAACCCAGAGTCAGCACGATGTTCCCATTATTGTATTTCCTGGTTGATCTGAACCCCTACAATGAATTACAGATATGGTTAGTCACACCAGAATCAATGCACGAAGTGTTTGAAGAATCTATAATAAAACTTACTTCAATCACATGTGATTCAATCATATCTTGAACTCTTGTTGCTAAGAATTCTGGACAATTTCTCTTCCAGTGGCCCTTCTCGCCGCATTGGAAACACTTTCCTTTGCCTAGGCGACCTACCTTTCCTTTGCCCTTACCTTTTCCCTTAGATTTTATAATCGTAGGGACATGTCCAACACTTAGACCACTAGTGCCAGCCTTCTTCTTCCCTTTCTTTCCTTTTGGCGTAGATCAGGAAGAGGTAGAGCTTTTCTCAATATTCAAAATGTTCACCTTAGGTTTGATCACCCCTTCTGCTGCCAAAAGAGAACTCATTAATTCACTCATTGAAAAATTCATTTGATTCATGTTATAGTTAAGTTTAAATTGAGCAAATGAAGGTGACAACGAGTTGAGGTTCATATCAACTTGGGTCTATGCATCGATGTTGGCTCCCAAGGTCTCCAGTTCGTTTAAATAACCAATCATTTTTAAACCATGCTCTTTGACTGGAGTCCCTTTCGACATCTTTGCACTCATTATCTTCTGCATGACTATCTATCTGGCAGGCCTGCCATGCTCCCCAAATATCTTTTTCAGGGATGTGATAATGTCACTAGTGAAATCCTTCGATTGGAATGGGTGTTGCAACACACCGGCCATTGAGGCCAGAATGTAGCAATGTGCTATTCCATTCGACTTTTTCCATTTATCGAACTCGCGTCTGGCAGCTGTCAATGCATTTGCCGCGGGTTCTTCGGGGCATGGGGTGGTGAAGACATATATGTGATCCTCCGTAGTTAATACAATGTCAAGGTTTTGTTTCCATTCTGTGTAGTTATTTCCAGTTAATTTGTTTTGAGTGAGTATGGTGGCAAGTGGACTAAATGCAGATCCAGACATTATGATTTACTGAAAAATCAAACAGACAAAATAAATATGGATATCAGAATTTGAATGTTTCAAATAAAAGAATCCTTAAAAACTCTTATTTTAAAACAAAGTCGCTGGAATATTGAAAAGAAAGAGTAAACCCTCTGTGTGGTGGTCAATGTTCAATTTTTCGATTAATCATGACTTGTCTGCTATGCAACTCTTACAAAACAAGTTATGACTCCCAAACCCTTTTGATCTCTAAGTTTTTGAATAATGCCCCGTGTGGGATCCCTTATCCATAGCTTATCTAGTGTGTACTATTAACTAGGATCCAATCACAATCGCCTCAAGTAGTGCCTCTGCGTGGTGGTCACCCTTTAACACTTCTGATTGATCATATCCATAGGAAGTTCATGTCTAGTAACCAATGAGTAGTGTACCCTCCGTATGGAATGATCACCCCTGGCGAGGTGACACAGAATGCACTACTCATCTTACAGTGAACCGTTAATGGAAGATCGTGGGTGTTGTAAATAAGACCCTCTCCCACTAGATTTGGTAGTAAAGGATTTTGCTTTTAAAAAATTGTTTCCACATATTACCCATAAACATCTAATGTTTACTAATGTATTGAAATGGTTTTTGAATTTTATTTAGAAATCTTTTTTACGTTCATGCAAGTAGTAACAATATAATTAAATGCCAATCACAACCAAGCACATAAAACAAAAAATTAAAATTGAAACAAAGGCATTCATATGCCTCTATCTCCCATGGCTCTATCTCCATAGAACCTCCTCCTTGGTTTGATCGCCTCTAGCTCCATCTTCATGGACAACGGCTTGCTCTTCCATCTTCATGTACATTCTAATTCTATTACATTGGTCCTATGCTTCTTTCAAAGCTTACAATTTATCTAGAAAAAGAAATAGAAACAATAGAAATAAAAGGCTAGGGAAACCGGTGCGACTTTCCTTTTTATAAGATTGAAGTCACAGCGCCCTTTACACATGCCTCAAAATCAAACCAAAATAAATACAACATACACAAATCTCAATATTCAAAATAGAATTCAAAAGACTTGGTGCCATGGGAGATATCAGACTAATCTTATTGCAAAAGGGTTAGTCACACACATCCACGCATATATAACAAATTTATGTAACTATTGGAACTCCTTAATTGATTCACACAGTACATAACTCTTTATATACTGATTTAGAACATAAAACAACATCTCAATTATTTTCCATACTTCGATCGATCGACATAGGTTCGATCGATTGAACCTTAGATCGATTGATCATAGTTTAATCGATTGAACTTTCAATTTCACAGAAAGGTTTGAAAAAATTTTATAGCATAATTAAAAAATTAAAGTACATATTTTAAAAACTTTTAAATTGTAAACTGAATACCTGGACAGAGAATCGCTCTCAATGTATTGAACACCATTCAATCGATCGAACAAAACCAAAGTTTGATCGATCGAAACTAGTTCGACCGCTTGAGAGCAGACAAAGTTCGATCGATCGAGACTTCTTTGATCGATCGAATCCATCATGCATCCAATGTAATCACAAATTTGTATTTTGCTGCATAAACACTGCAGAAACAGATCTAGAAAACAACTCTAAAATCTACAGGCAAATCAAAACTAGTATTCCAAAACGCATCTATAGATCTAAACAAGCGTGGCTCTGATACCAATTGTAGGAAAAACAGGTTTAAAATAATTTTAAACGCGCAGCGGAAAGGTTGAGTTACAAAAACTTATTGGTAGCCCAGGATCTACTACTCGTCAATTCCATAGATGCGTATACTAAAGAGGGAGAAGAAGTATACCTCAGGTCTTGAACCCAATTCTGATTTTCTTTCTCCTTGTTGGAGTGGCAGCCTCCACTAGGTTGTCCTCACCCTTATGAATCCTGCGGATGCTCCCTGCAAAGACTAAAGATGTGGGATCTTTATTAGAGAGGAAAAAGAAGGTTTGGGAGCTCTTAAAATAGTTTCTGCAGTTTCTGTGTACTAAAATGACGAATCCCTTTTTTTTGGACATAGCTACCCTATTTATAGATTCCCAGAACCGACCTAATGTTCAAGCGATCGAAGTGGATTCGATCGATCGAACATTCGAACAAAACCACCTTCAAGTGATCGAACCTGTCCAGACTTCAATCGATCGAGACAACTTCAATCAATCGAACCTGTCTTGACATCATCCTCATGTGCCTTTCCAATCATCCTAGCAGAGCTAAGAGTGGGACCTCCTAGGCTCTTTATTGTTGGCTCAGACCAGTTGTTAATTTCCATGACCAAACTCTTTGATCAACAAACTAACCAACTGATCAGTTAACGTTTACTCCACTATAAAACAATAACTGGACTCTAATGCAAAAGAACATATCTGAAGCAGTAACTAGACATGCTGTACTAATGTCCCTCTATTGTCAGCGTTCATAATCATATTCAGGTAGTTGGATAAACGGTTCCTGTCAACCTGAATCATGATTACTTCTTGTATTCCTTGAGTCCCATTCACCTCTCATGATTACTAAACATGTTGATAACTACTTATCAACAAGATTGTAGTTCTCAGTAATCAACTTGGTTACATTCTTAAGGGAATGCTTACTCTTTATCAGAGGGTAGATTCTATCTTGATAATATATGTTCACAACCCTATGAACATGACATACCCAAGATACCCAGGTGTTGATCTTTTATAGACCTCACTGATTGGTAAGTCAAAGCAGCCATATCCACAGTTTGTGTCCATAATCATCTCAAGATTGAGAACACGTACCTTATACAAGTTATGAGTTCTTATTGACTGTTGACAGTCTTAAGTGTCAATAGAAAAGCTCAGGTCCATCAATGCACTATAAGCACTAACATATTAACTAAGAGTTACACTCTAGTGATTGAGATTCATCACTCCATCCAATGGTAGTTAATCATGCTATAATGTAAACCTGATGAGATATCCAGTCTCATCATCCACTATGACAAGTTCTAAGTATCAAAGAATAGTAATTCGTATCTCACTTGTATGTATTTTACACACACGCGAATTACTTACTATGATACTTAAGGATTAACAATCATCTCATGAAAGAAACATACACAATGAAATATAAAGCTGATATCCAAATACTAAAATGTCAATGTCTCATACATAAAGTAATGGTTTAAGGGCACAAACCAAACATAACGTGTAATTGAATTCAAGATGAACTAGTAATTTGTAAACTTGAACAGTGATTTGGAATCCATATGAATTCAATGTGACCTTAATTCAGAATAAATCTAGGATCTAGGGTTTGGGGGTGTGTGTAGATAGATATATGTATTTAGATACATGCATCCCCAAACCTCAAGTCTAATCATAATCAATGAGTATGTATGGAAAATATCATCATGTATGTATATATACATATATATGTGTGCGTATCTGGCTATGTCTATATACCTAGACATACTTACATATGTATATACAAATATAGACAATCGAATACTAACCCCTACTGATGTTGTCAATATCAAGATATAAAAGTATTCTTTACTTTTCAAAAGATTTGTAGTGTGGAAGTAAAGGTCGAACCCACAGAGATTGATTAACTACCGCGTTTTAATTTTAAAACCTAAATTTAGATAATTTAAGAAAACGGATTTTAATTTGATTTTAATTAAACTAAGAACATAAAAATAAATCTAGACTATGAAAGCAATTTAAATATTTGTTTTTAAATAATGTTTAAGGAACCTAGGATTGCAAATCCACCTCTAGCTTCATAATAGGAATATTTATGAATTACTTTAGCTCATTACGTTGGATGAATATGGGGAATTGTAGCTACAAGCCCAATTCCTCCGACAAGAAGATAATCATGGTTCAAGCACCAACATAATCCATCTTCGGTTAGCACGAATTATCCCACACTAAACTAGGGTTGTGATCTAATCCATCTAACCTAGGCATGGATTATTCGAATACTTGATAGCACAAATCAATAAAGCACCATCACATGTAAACAATCTAAACAAGCACAGCAAGAATAGATCGTTGAGCACATCACAGTCAAAATAGATCTAAGACAAGAATAAATTCTGAAAGTAATGATTTAATCAATAGAAGCACGATTTATTTGTAAAAATCCCCTCAACATGTGGCTGTCATCCATACATAATAAAACTAAAAGAAATTCATAAATAAAACCCTATTACTTGTCTAGGGCTTCATTGAAACCCTAGATCTAAGATCTAGCCGTCCATAGAAGTGATAGATAGCAAGAGGTTGATGGAGGAGGCCATGGAAATCCTTGGTCTTCTTCTTCTTCTCCTTGCTTTCCTCCCTTCAATGGCTGGAAGTATGTTTGTAGAATGTGTATGGATGGGTGTGTCACCCTTAATTTGAAGTAAAATAGAGTATATATAGATTACAACAAGTTTTTGGAAGCCTTTCTAACTCGAGACGAACTGAAACTGATGTATTTTACAATCTGGACGCAGTTAGGACATCTCGTTTGCACAGGAGTCTTCAGAATACTGAAATACGCAACTTTGATTTTTCCACATATCGCGCGAGCGCGACATTTGGACCTTCGCGCGAGCGATTCTGGGGATCTCGCGCGAGCGGATCGCGCGAGCGGTTTCTGGTTTTCGCGGGCGCGGGTCGCGCGCGCGACTTGGCTTTTTCAGCTTCTTTTCTTCTGCTTTTTCACCCTGTTTAGCCTGGTTTAGTTGATTTCTTCCAAAACCTGTCAGAAATTAGAAAACGAAGTAAAAATATACAAAAACAGGATAAAAAGGTACTAACAAATGCTCGTTAAGGCGTATAAATAGGATTTGTTCTCTCCCGATCACACCCCCAAACCTACATTTTGCTAGTTCTCGAGCAAAACTAAAATAAAAACTACTACTAATAAAATACTACTCCATTTTCGTATGGATCACGATTGCATTTAGCATATGCAACAAGCCTTTTAAACCTCTAGGTGTCCCTAGTCGGACGAGTGAAGTCTCGTGAGGGTTCTCATCAACAAGTTACCCACAACCATCTTTATTAACTTGTCAATTTAAAAACTTTTATTAAAAAGAAAAACAAATCATTCAATACTCCTTATTATAAAACAATGATTTGAAATAGAATAACGAACAAGAAGAAACGGAATCAAACGTTCACCTACATCATGAAAAACAATCTTAAGCACATGCATCGTATAAATCAATAGAGTTTCTCATAAAATTGCACGTGTGTGATGTGGTAGTCAAATAAACACACGCATGTCATGAACTTGGAATATAACTCGGATGACCATCTAACTATGCTTCGACTACGAATCTCACAATGTTAATTACACTTTAAAATGAAACACTCAAAAACAGGTGTAATTTTTCTAATATATGTGAGTAAAGGAAATATGTTTTTAAAACGAGAAATGCTCACATATGACTCGAAAAAGACGCATGACACGAAAGAACAGTAGTCTCATGGATAGGATGCCAATAATCAAGAAAAATTAATCATTACCATGTTTTAATCATCCTCCCATCGTTTTCATATCCGAACCATGTTTCCTAGAATCAAATAGGACTTTTTAAAGGTTGTAATGTGGCTCAGGCAATGAAAATGGATAGAAAGGATTCATTAGGTAGGTTTAGAATGGCATTGTAAGGCATGTTCGATTTCTTTCATTCATCTCTTCTACCAACTTTCATCTTCTCTTTCTCTTCATTCCTTTTCATTCTTTTTTTTTTTTTCTTCTTTTAATTTCTCCTTCTGTTTCTTCTTTTTTTTTTTTCAACCTTATTTTTTCTTTTTTTTTCTTTTTTTCTCTATTCTTTCCCTCCTTGTTGCTTTTGAAACAAATATTCATTTAATACCAATGCAACCACCCCAAACATCATCTTATTTTCTTCTTCTTCTCAATCACACATCGCCTTAACACCACTAAAAGTTGATCAATCTTTCAGGGGTGAACTCCAAGTTGGCCAAATTGGAGCAAAAATAGGATAATGGTAGTTAAAGAAAAAGAGGCATTGTAACGGCTCAAAAGGGCGAACTAAGGAAATTTTATCTTTTATCGGTCGGTAATAAACAAAGAGGGCCTATAATCATGTCCTATGGTCATATGGTTCTTCAACATTCACGACGGAAGATTATTTAGCATGGTAACAAATATTTTAACTTGACTATCAACCAAAACAAGAATAATGAGACTAAACAACAAGTAAATGCGCTATTTCAATGAAATTCGACAAACACAAAATGTATTCATAACCCTCTAAAAAGAAAAGATAGGCTCAAAAGCTCACTGGGTTTAGTCTCCACCATGTGTTATCTAGAAATCCGGATCATATTATAGTTCACATCAGACATGTATTCAAGCAACTACGTGCAGTGCATAGATTTCTGTGCAAATCTATGATATAAAACTACGATTCGAACAATACATGACTTAAAACATTACATCATAACTTTAGCAAATATTTAATCACATCTTCTCTTGTTTATCATTCTATAACGAATCACGTTAGATAATAAGAAGTATCAAATTAAGATTGCAAAAACGTCGGTGACATCGTTTATTTAAACACAAAAATTTTAAAATTTTTCATAAAAATAATGTGCATGTGTGTGCATACCCCCAAACCTAAACCTTTCATTGTCCCCAATGAAACAATAAAATGAAAGAAAGGAGAGTAGGTAAGAAAGGAACGATATTACCTCGATCTTGACAAGCAAAGAACAGGTGAACACAAAGGAATAAGGCAATAACATTCAATGTTACCTGTTACTTCTAAATAAACAAAAAAAACTAACAAAAGAATATGATAAAAATAGCTAAAAGAAAGATAAATAGATTAACCTAAACTAAAAGAACTATACTAGATAACAAAATGATGAAAACAAAACAAAAGTAAAATAAAACATAATTAGAACTACGAAACCAACAAAGGACTCGATCTAAAACTACCTAAGAAACAAAAACAGAAAAGTTAAAACTACTAGAACAGGTGTGGGGGAATGGTATAGAAAACAAAAGAAGAAAATGCAAAAATAGGGGAATCGCGCGAGCGGTCCGCGCGAGCGGCCGTCGCGCGCGCGAATCCCAATTTTTTTTTTTTTTTTTTTTTAAATCGCGCCAGCGGGACTCCTCGCGCGCGCGAAATGAGGCGCGAAGAGAACCCGAGGGTTCATAATAAAGAAAACAAAGAAAAACACTAAGGGGGAAACTCGCGCTAGCGAGCCGCGCGAGCGACGTCTCGCGCGAGCGGTCCGCGCGCGCGAGAATGGGATTTTCTTTTGGTTCACTTATTTTATGCATATAGATTAAAAACAACTTAATTCCAACCCCCAAACCTGTTCAGAGCCACAAAAACATACTGAAATCACCCAAAAACAAAGAAAACAAACAAAATTAAGCTTGGGTTGCCTCCCAAGAAACGCTTTGTTTTACGTCTTTAGCAAGACCTTTCTAGCACAAGACTCATGGAGGCCGTAAATCGGAGTTTATACCTTTTAGGGCGTTAGGGAGATTCTGGTGAAACGTCGAAACAAGGTTATTATGTGGTAATTTATTTGACAATTCACCATTATCGTCATTACATCGATTCCTTACCTTTCGGGTAAATTCATCGTTAGGGGCCGAAGGATTAGGATTCATCCACTCGTCATCCTCTATATTATTCCCCTCTCTCCTATTTATTACTTTGTAAGGCTCAGTATTCCCTCTTACCTCACCTTCCGCCTCACATAGGTAATCGTCGTCTTTAGGAGGTTGATCCATAGCATTAAAAACGTTTAATTTTAAGTTCATGTTCCCAAACGACACTTTCATTACCCCCGTCCGGCAGTTAACACGTGCGTTAGCGGTTGCTAAGAATGGACGGCCTAAAATGACAGGAGTATGTTTCCTAGCATCTAGCACGGGTTCAGTGTCAAGGACCATGAAGTCGACAGGATAATAGCATTTATCAACTTTAACCAAGACGTCCTCGACGATTCCTCTAGGAATTTTAATAGAACGATCCGCTAATTGTATAGTAGCGGCCGTAGGTTTCAATTCACCTAGTCCTAATTGTTTATAGACGTGATAAGGTATGAGATTAACACTAGCTCCTAAGTCAAGGAGAGCCCGATGAATGACAGTGTCACCTATGACACATGAGATCGTAGGCGTACCAGGATCCTTATACTTTGGAGGTGCGTGTTGGAATATAGAGCTAACTTTTTCCGTGAGGAAGACCTTTTTAGGAGTATGACTCCGTATTTTGCGCTTTTGAGTACAAAGGTCTTTTAAACATTTAGCATACGCGGGAATTTGTTTTATAGCATCGAGGAAAGGAATATTAATTTTAACTTGTTTAAATACCTCGAGTATATCCTCCATTTTTGACTTATTCTTTGTAAAATGTGATGGTCCCTCAACGTTTGGTGGATATGGCATTTTCGGAATATGATTCGTTGGGACCGGTTCTTTATCTTTCTTATTTTGATTCCTATCCTCACCCCTCTTTTTATTAAAGTTGATGTTCATATCTATCACATTCTCATTCGGAATTTCAATTACCTCTTCTTCTCGTGTAGTCATCCTAGTTGAGACGGCGTTCACTTGTTCATTCGACCCCTTAACCTCATATTGTCCCTTAGGGTTTTGAATTGTTTGACTAGGCAACGTCCCCTCGTTTCTACGACTCACTACAGTAGCTAGTTGTCCCATTTGGGATTCAAGCTTCGCAATGGATTGTGTATGAGAGTGCACTATTTGTGCTTGTGCTTGGACTTGCGTTTCAATAGTCTTAAGGGACGCCAACACCTTTTCCTCAAAAGTATTACCTCTTGAAGGATTCGAATTAGGAGGCGGGTGTTGGTATTGACCTTGTTGAGGTCTATAGGCGTTAGGGAAATTAGTCGCCTCATTAGGATTATTATTATTATTTTTCCACGAGAAGTTAGGATGGTTCCTCCATGGCGCATCCGGATTATTATTAGTCGAATTATAGTTATTTCGTGGGTATTGTTGAATAGAATTTATATGTTGCTCCACGAATTCCGGAAATTGCCTTGCCGATGGACATGCAAGTATCGAATGTGACGGATCGGAACATAAGGCACATACTTCACGAGCGGGTGGGGTTGAAGTTTGGTTCATTGTTAAAAGTCGGTCAAGTTTTTTAGATAATTATTGTATTTCAATAGAATGACTCGACTCAAACTTCACCTCTCGTTTGTGTGGAGGAAGGTATCCTTCCGAACGTACCGACACAGCCTGATGCATCGAGTTCTCGCTTAAAGTTTCAAATATTTTCCAGGCCTCGTCGGCGCTTTTGTGTAGGAAAGTTCCCGCACAAACAGCATCGACGGTATTACGGACAGAAGGAATAAGTCCCTCGTAAAAGACCTGGACCAACTGCCACTTAGGTACCTGATGATGTGGACACGAACGTAATAATTCTTTAAATTTTTTCCACGTGTCGTAAAGTGATTCCCCATCTTGCATAACAAAATTTGTTATGGATTTCCTTATTTGATTCGTACGCATAATAGGAAAAAACTTCTGTAAAAATGCGGTGTGTAAGGCTTCCCATGTCTTAATTGTGTTTGGCTCCAAAGATTGAAGCCAATATTTAGCTTTGTCTTTTAAAGAGAATGGAAAGAGCCGCAATTTTAATTCATCATCAGTTAAGTTTTGGATTTTCAAAGTAGAGCATATATCTTGGAAATCTCCTAAGTGTTTGTATGGATCCTCATTTAAACGACCATGGAAAGACGGAAGTAGCGAGATGGTAGACGACTTTATCTCAAAGTGAGATGCTGTCGCCTCCGGTAATTCGATACCAGCTTGTGGCGTGTAAGTCGTAGGAATAAAATAGTTTATAAGTGGAGGAGGTGGCGGTATATTAGGGTTATTCATATTAGCTCTGTTGTTATTTTGGTTGTTTTCGTTATTATTTCCAATGTCTGCCATTTTAATCGGTTCAATTTGAAAAGTTCGAGTTTTCCTTAACCGTTCACGGGTACTCTGAATTTCGGCCTCAAACAACGACGACGGAATCGGAGTTGATTCGTCGTCTTGCAACCTAGCTCTAGAAGCTTGGGTTGTGGACTTACTAGTTCTTAAGGTACGTTCAAGTTCAAGATCGAAAGATTTTAATTCCGGTTTATTTGAACGTGTACCTAACATAAACTAAAAGAAAGTAAACTAAAAACAAAACTGACTCAACTAAAAAAAAAACAAATAGCAATCACACAACTAAGATAACAAGCACTCAACTACTGTGATGCATGAATATTATCCTGTAATGCAATGACCGCGTCAAGCCCAGCGCCCCGGGTTTCCTAGCTAATGCAGTGCAATTAACCCTAAACTAATGCAAATAGTGCGTCACAGCGCCCTGACTTACAGTGGTTTAAAGCGAAGTACACAAGAAGCAATTTATTTTATTTTTATTTATTTTATTTGCGTAAGCTCCTTTGATGTAATTAGCTACTCCACTCGGAAACGTTAGGATTTGATGACTTGAGAAACTACAAAAATAAAAGAAAAGTTAGTAACTTAAAATAAAACGAAAAAATAAGAAGACTAAAAACTAATCTAATATTTACAAATTAACTAAACTACGATTATAAAACTAAGGGTAGTAATGCAATCCCCGGCAACGGCGCCAAAAATTGATGTTGTCAATATCAAGATATAAAAATATTCTTTACTTTTCAAAAGATTTGTAGTGTGGAAGTAAAGGTCGAACCCACAGAGATTGATTAACTACCGCGTTTTAATTTTAAAACCTAAATTTAGATAATTTAAGAAAACGGATTTTAATTTGATTTTAATTAAACTAAGAACATAAAAATAAATCTAGACTATGAAAGCAATTTAAATATTTGTTTTTAAATAATGTTTAAGGAACCTAGGATTGCAAATCCACCTCTAGCTTCATAATAGGAATATTTATGAATTACTTTAGCTCATTACGTTGGATGAATATGGGGAATTGTAGCTACAAGCCCAATTCCTCCGACAAGAAGATAATCATGGTTCAAGCACCAACATAATCCATCTTCGGTTAGCACGAATTATCCCACACTAAACTAGGGTTGTGATCTAATCCATCTAACCTAGGCATGGATTATTCGGATACTTGATAGCACAAATCAATAAAGCACCATCACATGTAAACAATCTAAACAAGCACAGCAAGAATAGATCGTTGAGCACATCACAGTCAAAATAGATCTAAGACAAGAATAAATTCTGAAAGTAATGATTTAATCAATAGAAGCACGATTTATTTGTAAAAATCCCCTCAACATGTGACTGTCATCCATACATAATAAAACTAAAAGAAATTCATAAATAAAACCCTATTACTTGTCTAGGGCTTCATTGAAACCCTAGATCTAAGATCTAGCCGTCCATAGAAGTGATAGATAGCAAGAGGTTGATGGAGGAGGCCATGGAAATCTTTGGTCTTCTTCTTCTTCTCCTTGCTTTCCTCCCTTCAATGGCTGGAAGTATGTTTGTAGAATGTGTATGGATGGGTGTGTCACCCTTAATTTGAAGTAAAATAGAGTATATATAGATTACAACAAGTTTTTGGAAGCCTTTCTAACTCGAGACGAACTGAAACTGATGTATTTTACAATCTGGACGCAGTTAGGACATCTCGTTTGCTCAGGAGTCTTCAGAATACTGAAATACGCAACTTTGATTTTTCCAAATATCGCGCGAGCGGGTCGCGCGAGCGCGACATTTGGACCTTCGCGCGAGCGATTCTGGGGATCTCGCGCGAGCGGATCGCGCGAGCGGTTTCTGGTTTTCGCGGGCGCGGGTCGCGCGCGCGACTTGGCTTTTTCAGCTTCTTTTCTTCTGCTTTTTCACCCTGTTTAGCCTGGTTTAGTTGATTTCTTCCAAAACCTGTCAGAAATTAGAAAACGAAGTAAAAATATACAAAAACAGGATAAAAAGGTACTAACAAATGCTCGTTAAGGCGTATAAATAGGATTTGTTCTCTCCCGATCACCTACTACGAACAAACAACCACCAAGCCTGAGCAAATTGTTCATGGGTTTGAAATTGTTCCCAAAATCATAAACATGATATCAGGGTTTGAACTTGTTAATTGGTTATTTGATTAGGGTTTGGTGTATACTGAGTATGTATATCATATATATATATGTATCAATATCTAAATATGTATAAACCTATGGGTGCTCATACATTAGTAGATATACGAATCCCCAATTTAGAAGCCTTAAATAACTAAGTTTGTCTAAATCGGGGTTAGGGTTTATAATTAATGTATGTATGAAAAAATACATGTATATATATAAATCGGACTAAAATACGGACTATAGACTGAAATCTGTCTAGATGTGTGTATGTGTACATCTATATATACTTGTGTTTGGAGAGAGAAGGAGAGAAGAAAATTTTGGCCGCAATCCGCGGCGGCGACTGCGGCGTGTGGTGGTCACGGCGGCAGTGTCTGGCAGTGGCTGGTCGACGGTGGTCAGTGGTGATGTGGTGGTGAAGGAAGATGAGAGTGAGAGAGCGAGAGTGAGAGAATCGCAGAGATGAGAAAGAAGAAGACGAAAAGAAAGAGAGAGAGAGAGAGAGAGAGAGAGAGAGAGAGAAAGAGAGTTCTGATAAATTAGGGCACACAGTCCTGTTTATAGCTGGATGGGGACCTCGCATGAGCGATCTTCGCGTGCATGAATCCCTCTGCGAGGAAAAGCTGAGGCCTTGTATTATGGTTCAAAAAGAAAATTTCTAAGTCAAAAATTCGCTCGAGCGGTAACCTCGCGCGAACGATCCCAGGTGTGAGCAAAAACTGAGAGTTCCTATAAAATTTTTCAAAAACTTTCTCAAGGCACAAAACTGCTCAATCAACCTACTCACACACGCAAGTTTGAGCACGAGTAAAGGCTGAGAGTTCTTATAAAAAGTTTCAGAAATTTTTGTCTAAGGGGCAAACTCGCACGAGCGGGCTGCGCGAGCGAGCCGCATGCGCGAGGGGTCAATTTTTCTCTTTTTTCACTTATTTTGATGTATAGGGGTACAAATAGTCAAACTTTCTTCTGTTAGGTCTTGAAAAATTCAGACATCGGCCCTAAAACTACTAAAAAGTGTACAAAACTTAAAGAAAAACTTTGTAAATGCTTGGGTTGCCTCCCAAGAAGCGCTAAGTTTTATGTCGTTAGCTTGACCGATGCGTGTGCTCAGTCAAAATAATCTAGTCTACCAGATCTATAGATTCAATTTCTCTTTCATCTGTCTCGTCAGACCGGTACGGCTTAAGCCGTTGGCCATTTACTTTAAAAGGTGTTTCACCACTTGTATCTTGTATGTCGATCGCTCCATGCGGAAACACTTGCGTTATTATGAACGGACTGTCCCATCGGGAACGTAGCTTACCCGGGAATAATCTTAATTTTGAATTAAATAACCATACGCGTTGTCCAACTTCAAAATTTTTTCTTATGATCATTTTATCATGGAAAGCTTTTGATTGTTCTTTATAGATTTTAACATTCTCATAGGCCTCTTTTATCAATTCCTCAAGTTCTTGTATTTGAAGTTTATGATGGCATCCTGCTGCTCTTATATCTTGGTTAAGCGATTTTACAGCCCAATAAGATCTATGTTTAAGTTGTGGCATGCTTTTCCAAAGACTAGTCAGTAAGAAGACATTCCAATAGGAGTTTTATACGCTGTTCGATATGCCCAAAGCGCATCGCTCAGTCGTTGTGACCAATCTTTGCGATCTGGACGTACCATTTTTTCCAGTATACTTTTGACTTCTCTATTCGAAACTTCAACTTGGCATTGGGTTTGCAGATGGTACGCGGTTCCTACCTTATGAGTGACAGAATATTTTTGAACGAGGGCCTCAAAGTGGCAATTACATAAATGTTTTCCCCCGTCGATTATAATCGCTCGTGGTGTACCGAATTGGCAAAGTATATTATCTTTAATAAAAGAAACCACAACTTGATGGTCGTTGGTTCTTGTCGCCACTGCCTCCACCCACTTAGAAACATAGTCGACCGCGACTAAAATGTATTCGAAACCACAGGACGAAGTGAATGGACCCATAAAGTCGATGCCCCACACGTCAAATATTTCAATAATAAGAATCGGAGTAAGAGGCATTGCATCTTGACGGGACATATTACCTATTCGTTGACAATGTACACACTTTAGACAATATTCATGTGCGTCCTTAAATAGGGTTGGCCAATACAAGCCACATTGGAGGACTTTAGTAGCTGTACGACAGCCACCAAAGTGTCCTCTACATTCTAAAGAGTAAGAAAAGTTTAATATAGAGTTGAACTCACTTTCTGGAACACAACGTCGTATTTTTGATCAGAACAGTGCTTAAATAAAAGTGGGTCATCCCAATAATAATGTTTCATTTTTTAAAAGAAGCGATCTTTATCTTGGGTAGACCAAGTATGAGAGGTATATCCCGTAGCTAAAAAGTTTACAATGTCGCTGAACCATGGACGTTTTATAGTGGCTAGAGCAAATAATTGTTCGTCCGGAAAGGAATCTTGGAGTGGGGTAATATCTTTAGACTCAGCAAAGATTCATGACAGGTGATCGGCTACAACATTTTCACAACCCTTTTTATCTCTTATCTTGCAATCAAACTCCTGAAGGAGTAAGATCTAACAAATTAGATGAGGTTTTGTTTCTTTCTTATTCAACAGATGATGTAATGTGGCGTGATCGGTATACACTATAACCTTTGACCCTAATAAATATGAACAGAATTCATCAAGGGCAAACACGACCGCGAGTGATTCTTTTTCAGTAGTCATATAGTTCAATTGCATGTCATTAAGGGTTTTAATCACGTAATATATCACATGAGGCACTTTATTAACTTTCTGCCCTAAAATAGCTCCAACGGCATAATCGGAAGCATCGCACATAAATTCAAACGGAAGTGACCAATCAGGGGATTGGATCACCGGAGCTGTGGAAAGTAGGGATCTTAATGTTTCAAATGCCCTAATTATCAAAGACAAAAGGGACATCCTTGGCGAGTAGATTGCACAAGGGTCTTGAAATTTTACTAAAATCTTTGATAAACCTTCAGTAAAAACAGGCATGACCGAGAAATGAACAGATTTGACAAATGGAAGACGGTGATGGAAGTTTGTCTATTAATTTACTTTTCGCTTTGTCGACCTCTATACCACATTTCAAAACAACATGACCCAAGACTATTCCTTCTTGAACCATAAAATAGTTCTTCTCCCAACTCAAAACCAAATTCGATTCCTCATAACGGGTGAGGACTTTCGTAAGGTTTTGAAGACACTCGTCAAATGTAGGACTAAAAATCAAAAAATCATCTATGAACACCTTTTAAAAAATTTCAACCATGTCTAAGAAAATTGCCATCATATACCGTTGAAAGGTGGCTGGTGCATTGCACAAACCAAACGACATCTGGCAATAAGCAAAGGTACCAAAGAGACATGTAAACGTTGTTTTCTCTTGGTCGTCAGGATAGACAGGTACTTGGTTATAACCCGAGTACCCATCTAGAAAACAATAAAAGCTTTGACCTGATGGACATTCCAATATTGATCAATGAATGGAAGAGGGAAATGATCCTTTCGAGTCATAGTATTAAGTTTACGATCGTCAATGCATACCCGCCAACCAGTAGTTTGATGGGAGGGTATGAGGACACCTTTTTTGTTTGGCACAACTATAATGCCTAATTTCTTTAGGACAACCTGCGTGGGACTGACCCAATTATTATCGGAGATTGGATAAATTATACCAGCATCTAAGAGCTTAATGACCTCTTTCATGACCACTTCCTTCATATTAGGATTAAGATGTCATTGCATTTTTCTCGATGGTTTTGCGTTTTCTTCTAAGTTAATTCGATGCATGCAAACAGACGGGTTAATTCCTTTTAAATCAGCAACTGTCCACCCTATCGCTTTCTTATAATTTCCTAGGATCTGTAATAGTTGCACTTCTTGAATCATAATTAAATTTGATGCAATTATAACTAGGAGTGTTGTATTAGGTCCTAAAATGCATATTTCAATAAGTTCGATAACAGTTTAAGTTCAAGTGTCAGGGGACACTCGATAGATGGTAATACAGGTTCATGTGCGAGAGGTGGTAGGGCCTCTATTTTGGGCATCCATAGAAGGACACTGTCGTGTTCACTAATTCCACCAAATTATTCAATTCTTCAATATTCGTGTCAATGTTGAAATCATTAAAATAAAAATGAGATAAACATGCTTCCAATGCTTCTTTAGTTAATATAAAAGGCCCCGCCTCTTCTACCAATTTGTCAATTAAATCAATTGCATAACAGTCTACCTCCTCATCATTTTTATTAGGTTGATTCGATGCCTTAAAGATGTTAAGACGAACGGTCATATTTCTAAACGTTATATCCATTACTCCAGTCTTACAATTGATAATTGAATTAGCTATAACCAAGAAAGGATGTCCTAGGATAACTGGGACGTGTTTACTAGCATCAAGGACCGGTTTAGTGTCTAGCATAATGAAATCAACAGGGTAGTAACTTCTATCCACCTTTACCAACACATCCTCTATCACCCCATGTGGTACTTTAATTGACCGATCCGCTAGTTGTAAGGTCGCAGTGGTTGGTTTAAATTCCCCTAAGCCCAAATGTTCATATACTGAATAAGGTAATAGATTCACCTCGCTCCAAGGTCAAGAAGGGCCCAGTGAATATATTTGACACCTCTATGACACGCGATTGTTGGTGTACCCGGGTCCTTGTACTTGAGTGTGTTATGTTGAAACATAGAGCTAACCTTTTCTATTAAAAAGACTTTTTTAGATAAATAATTTCTAGATTTCCTCTTTTGAGTGCATCAGTCTTTTAGAAATTTTGAATTGGAGGTATTTACTTAATGGCATCGAGCAGTGGAATATTTATTTTTACCTCTTTAAATGTCTCTAGGATATCCTCCGATCTTGTTCCCTTCTTTGAAAAGTGAGATGGGACATTTGTACTTGGGGAAAACGGCATCCTAGGTACATAATTCGACAGGTTTGTCGCTTTAGACGCATTAGGTACCGAAGGAGTAGAGTCCTTCATAACTGTATTGTTATTATCATCGTGTTCTTTACTGACTTCTTTTCCCTTATCTTTTCAAGGCTCGGGAGGAGGAGCGACTTCCTCCGGACGCTCAGTTGTTCTAGTCGACACTACATTTACTTGGTCACTTGCTGTACCCACCTCATACTGCCCTTTAGGGTTTTAAACCGGTTGACTCGGTAATTTTCCTTCGTTATGACAATTTAATGTATTAGCTAGTTATCCTATTTGGGACTCTAGCTTGATAGATTGTGTATGGGAGTTAACGAGTTGAGACTGCGATTGCGATTGGGCCTCTAAGTTTTTTAACGAAGCCAACACACTCTCTTCAAAAGTTGTATCCCTAGAAGGATTAGTACGGAAGGGAGGTTGTTGGTATTGATTAGATTGAGGCCTATATGCATTTGGGAAGTTCGTCGTCTTAGGTTTTGAGTATAGTCCTTCACTATTTGACTTCCATGAAAGGTTTGGGTGAGGTCTCCATGTCTTATCTGGTTTATAACCAACGGGGTTATAACTGGGTCTTTGGAACTGTTGAACAGTATTAATATGTTGTTTTAAAAATTAAAAAACTGTGAAGCAGAAGGACATGCCAATGTAGAATGAGATAGATCATAGCATAACTGACATATTTCGGCAGGAGTAGGTGGGCCTTGCATGTGGCCCATCATCATAAGTTAGTCCATTTTCGTATTTAATTCTTGAATTTCAAATGAATTGCTTAACTCAAATTAACCTCTCTTTTTGGTTGTGGTGGAAGATAGCCCTCGGGGCGTACGAACACAGCTTGGTGCATTGAATTTTCACTTAGAGTTTTGAATATCTTCCAAACATCCCCGCACAAACAATGTTGATTGTGTTTCGAACAACGGGCACTAGCCCTTCGTAGAAAACCTGTACTAACTGCCACTTCGGTATCTGATGATGAGGGCAAGAGCGTAGAAGTTCCTTAAATTGTTCCCATGTATCATAAAGGGTTTCCCCATCTTGGATCGTGAAATTCGTTATAAATTTTCTAATTTGATTTGTGCGAGTGATGGGAAAAAACTTATATAGGAATGCCGTATGCAACGCATCCCATGTTCTTATAGAGTTTGGCTCCAAAGATTGGAGCCAATACTTCTCTTTATCTTTAAGGGAAAAAGGGAAAAGACACAATTTTAGCTCATCATCTGTTAAGTTTTGAATTTGTAGTGTAGCACAAATATCATGGAATTCACCCATATGATGGTAGGGATCTTCCTTAATGCAACTGTGAAATGACAGAAAGAGTGCGATAGTCGATGACTTGATCTCAAAGTGAGATGTAGTGACTTCCAGTAATTCTATGCACGACAATGGCGTATAAGTAGTGGGAGTAAAATAATCCTTTAAAGGTGGAGGTGGAGGTATGTTAGGGTTGCCTCTATTGTTTTGATTATTTATGTTATTCCCGTTATTTCCAACGTCAGCCATTGGAATTGGTTCGATTTTAAGAGTTTTCCTTAGACTTTTAAGAGTACTTCAAACTTCAGACTCAAACAAAGACAACAGTTCAGGTGTGAAGTCGTTGTCTAGCATCAACCGAGCTCCAGAAGCTTGGGTTGAAGACCTCAGGACTCTAAGGTTTCGTTCAAGTTCAAGATCAAGCGGAGATAATTTAGGTTTACTCGAACGGGTACCAAACATAAACTAGAGGATTGATACTACTAAAAGGACTAACTCAATAAAATAAGAAAATAAACTACGCAATTAACCAAGCATGCAAGCACACAATACTACTATGATGCATGTAGTTATCCTGTTATGCAGTGATTTGCGTCAAAGCCCAACGCCTCGGGTTTCCTAGCTAATGCAGTGCTCACTCCACACCTAACCTAATGCAATACCAAACCTAATGCAAGTAATTGCATCTCAGCACCCTGACTTATAGAGGTTTGATGCGAAATTAAAAACAATGAGTTTACTCGATATTTTTAAATTGATTGCAATTGTAGTTTTCAGGTTCGCTTAATCTCCGTTGACGTGCACAGCTGCTCCACTCGAACTTGCAAGAATTTGATGACTTGTAAGCTGCAAAACACGGATAGTTTTAGCGATTCGAAAATTAAACTAGAAGTAAAGAAAATAAAATCTAAGCTAATATTTACTATCTGAATTCAGATTCTAAAAATTAATGGCAAAAATATTGCAATCCCCGGCAACGACGCCAAAAATTGATCTCGTCAGAATCAAGATGTAAAGTATGCTTTACTTTTTAATGATTTGTAGTGTGAATGTAAAGGTCGAACCCACAGAGATTGGTTATTTTTATCCTTTAATTAAGAAAACCTAAATCTGTTTAGTTATGAAAAATAGGAGTTTGAATGGTTGTTGATTTAATTCCTACTATTAACTAAACTATGAAATTAAACTGTAGAATTATGGAAGTAAGAGTATAAAATTGAACTAATTAAACTACTGCAAAATTTGAGATTGTTTTAATATGAGTCGATGAGATCTAGGATTGCAAATCCACCACTAACTATGCATCGGAGGTCTAGACTTTCTACTTTAGGTTTTATGATTGGATAGTTCCGATCTATTGTAGCTACAAGCCCAATAGTATCAACAAGAGGATATCGCTAGTTTAACCTAAGCATAACTCATCTTCGGTCCATATGAATTATCTACCTATAACTAGGGTGTAGCATAACTCATCTTTCATAAGCATGAAGTATAAAAGATATAAACATCACAATCACATAAGAACCATCGCAAGTAAATATTCCTATCTATCACTGAAATCAAGGAATATTGAGTTCAATAAGCATAAGGAAAAATCTAAGACAAGAATTGATCCAAAATACTCTTGATTATTATCATTAAAAATTGATTATATATAATTAATCATCAAACTTACAATTACTATCCAATACATAAAATCCTAAAGTAAGAAAGCGAAGAAACCCCCCTTTACATAGCTAGGGTTTCATTGAAACCCTAGAAGAGTTGTTGAGTTGCGCATAATTTCAGAAAACATTGAGATGAAGTTGGATGTAGCCATCAAAACCTTCAAACTAGATCTTCTTCTTCTCCTTGCCTCCAATGGATGTAAGTATTGATGTGTATAAGGATGTGTAACTCTCCAATAGCTTTAGATTCATCTATATATAGTTCTAGAGGGTTTAGGAAAGCTTTTGTAAACCTACTCCGACTGAAACTACTGTATTTTCTGGACGTAATCAGGCAGTTTTGTTCGCACAAGGGTCTTTAGCACATTGAAATACGTGTTTTCACTTTTTTTTGTACAAATCGCACGAGCGGGCCACATGAGCGCGATATTGGGAGGTCGCGCGAGCGAGGTACGGATATGTCGCACGAGCAGGTCACTTGCGCGAGATGGTTTTTTCTTGTTCTTCGTTCCTATTTTTTCTCCTCATTTATCCCAGAACTCTTGCTTTCTTCTAAATCCTTATAGAAAATGAAAAACAAAGTAAAAGTACACAAAAAGGCAATAAAAAGTTCTCACAAATGTGAATTAAGGGGTGTAATTAGGATTTGTTCTCTCTCGATCAGCCCTTCCAAGGAAAGGAGAGGACCCTCTGGGTGTGACCGATGTGGAGTCAGATGAAGATGTCCCCCTATCAATCGGTCAAGGTAAAAATCCATACCTATGCCTCTGTTTCATTTTACCAGTGAGTGAGACTGACTTCTATTTTATGTGATCACAGGAGACCAGTAGCCCTGCCTCAAGAAAACGGGGAAGGCTTCGATAAAGCCCCCAGCCCCTTAGGATAAAGTACCCCCAATGGCCAAATCACCTCTTCGGCCTTCCACCCAAGCCACCTCGCAAACAACTCCCACCGAGGCCACTTCGCCTATGACCTATGATCAATTGGTGGCTGAGCTACAAAGGCTGAGGGGACTAGATAAAACCCGCTAAGCTGTGCTGAAGGGTGCAGTTGATATCGTGACACTCTATACTGGCAGCACTACTGCCGGTGACACTTCGGACGCAACTAGTGATGAGAGACCGATGAGATCTGAACACCTTAATCCCATCGATCTAAGTGATCCGGGGACTCTCCTCGAAGCAGAGATTCTTGTAGAGAAGGGCATTGCCGATCCCCCCCTCATGAATTTCCACTCGGTCCGAACCCATCTGCTTTTGCTGGTGCCTCCCACACAGAGACATCGGCCTCTCCTTCAACATAGGAAACTCAAGCTCCACTTCCACTTCCACCTCCACCTCCGCTGCCTACAATCTCTTCCACTAATTCCCCCACTGTTTAGGTAATTCGGCCTCTTCTATTATTGACCTCTGGATACTTTTATCATATTACTTACGCAAGATGACTTACTCGTAGGTTTGTAGCTCTCTTTCAATACCTAACTTCAGTTCAGTGTCATCCATCGAGGCCTTCCATTTTGAACCCTGAATGGCTTCTTCAGGCCAAACCAATGGTAGCACAGGCTGAAGTGGGCCCTTCTCAAGCTGAATATCAATGGGCTAAGGAATGGTTCAAGACTACGGTCTAGCGTAAGCTCTCCCAATTTTCAGATGATGGGGAGTTCCACTCAGCCATCATTCTCCTGCTTGGTTGGCTGGACTAATCTGATGAAATGAGGCTCAGTTTAGGGAGCTTCAACTAAGATTGCCAGACTACCTGAATCGACATCGGGCTATAACCAAGCTGGTGTCCGATGTTGAAGAAAAAGTCTAGGATACGCAAGGCCCAAGCTACTAGTCTTGCATCTTTTAAGAAACAATACGAATCCTCTGAGGCTATAAAGGAAACACTTCTTAAGGAAAAAACAAGGCTAGAGGTCAAATTTTCCAAGGTTTAGGCTGCGCTGCAAAATGCTGATGCTGGCCTTGCCCTTTCTAAAAAAGACATCCTTAAAGTTTGCCGAGAAGTAAAGGAGCATTTGGAGAATCTGAATGAGACCGTGGTAGCTGTAGTAAGTGGGAGACTGAAAAATTGAACGTTGAGAGAGAGTTGGAGTATTTAGATCGGGCATGGGACGAGCTGAGACTGAAGTTTTCTTATAAGTAGGTTTAGGAAGTGGGTGATGATATATGTATTTCTGTTTTGTAATAACCGTTTAAAAATACGGCTTCAGTGTATATTGTTGATCGATCAATGAAAATTATTTTGCATAGCACTTCCCTCTTCCATTCTTATAGTTTCCTATAGAGATGGTACATACCGTTTTAAATATTTTCCATTTATCAGTCTTGCATGCATTTCCTAATCCAAGTCCATTAACTGATAGGCTTCCCCCATAATGAATGAAACTACTTGGAATGTCCCTTCCTATTTAGCTAACCATTTCCCATATCAACCGCCTTTCTCACCCAGAGGGAGCACAACTTTCCAAACTGGGTCCCCTTCACCAAAACATTTGTGCTTGACCCTTTTTATTGTATGCCCGAGCAACTCTATTCTTTTAGGCCTTAATATAGTCTAGAGCTTTGAGACGAACATCATCAAGCTCTTCCAACTCGGCCAGCATTGCTCGGTGTACTCTGTAGACTCTTTCCTGAGTTGGAATGCATGTCTTGTTGACCAGACCGTAACCTCCATAGGTAGCATGGCATCGTGCCCATAGGTTAACATGAATGGGGTTATGTTTGTGGCCGATCTCTTCGATGTCTGATATGCCCATAATGCTTTAGACAATATATCGTGCCATACCCTGGGGTCATCTTCTACCATTTTTTCCACTATTCCCTTAATAGTCTTATTAAAAGATTCGGCCTGTCCATTTCCTTGACCAAAATAGGCCGTAGAATTAAGAATTTTAATACCTCAGCTTTTAGCAAATTCCTTAACTTCATCCCCTATAAAGACCGATCCTTGATCCACTATGATTGTTTCTGGAAGCTCGAATCGGTGAATTATATGCTTGTTAATGAACTTGATCACGTAGGCTTGATTGGCCGATTATACGGGCACAACTTCTACCCATTTAGTGAAATAATCAGTGGCCACAACGATAAAATAGTGCTGGCCCGATGATGGTAGAAATAATTTACCTATCAGATTCATAGCCCAACTGTGGAATGGCTAGGGCCTTACAATGGGCTGCATCTCAATGACCGGTACTCGTTGTATCAGCCCATGTTTTTGACAAGCCGGGCACCCTTTAGCGTAGTCGATGTAGTCTTTCAACATGCTTGGCCAATAGTTATTGTACCTTCTGAGGAGTCATTTCATTTTTGTACCTGCTTGGTGTGCTCCACATATGCCTTCATGTACTTCAGCCATTACCTTCATTGCCTCGAGTTTATCAACACACCTAAGCAAGACTTCATCTTTCAAATTCGCCTTGAATAATTCTCCATCAAGCGGCACATAATTTACCGACAATAGTTTTGTCTTTCTCTCAGCTTGCCTGCTTGGGCAAATGAGACATCTAATTATCGGCGTCCTCCAATCTTGGTAGTCAAAGATTATCGAGAAAGCTTCGATTGCCATCTCTCATTGCTTCACCGATTGCAATACTCTTCTCTTGTAACAACCTATATTTTCAATTATTTGCTAAATGTAAATTCAATATTATCTTCTTATTACTTGTTTGATTTAATAAAAATTCTTTATTTGGGGGTTAAATTGTAATTTTTATAAATCCAGGAACACATGTGTTGGATTTCAAAATTGCATTTTCAAGACGGTCAAAATATTTACTTTTGACTCAAACTGTATGTTTATACAACCAGAAAATTATTTCCAACGTTAATATAAATTTTTTGTATTTTTGTGGTGATCACCATGCCGCAAAAATACTAGTTTATAAATGAAAACTGGCCACACCGCAATGAACTCTCACAGATTTGGAATCTCGTCGAATCAGGATTTGACGTATACTTTTTAGTTCATTTAATTTACCAATGATTATGTTATGCCTTGTTTGGCAATGCTATTTATGTGTGATTTATCCTTGTGCCTAAAGCCTTTTTTACCAAACATCTAGCTTGACCCCTAGCTAACGAATACAACCCCTACAATCTCCTTCAGCAGATTGTATCTATTTATGTATATATATTACGTATGTGTATATTTAGGCTTTTAGTAAATTAGAAATCAATTTTGGTTTGTTGAGTGAAGCTCAATGAACTTGGGCTCCAAGTTGTAATTTTGTTTATATACTCACACTCTCTCTCACAATCTGTACCTTTTTACAAACTGAATTTCCAAAGAAGAAAATAGAGAGTCCAGAGAGATTTACAGAAATATCTCTAGAGAGAGAGAGAAAGCTTGAGAACTCTATAGCGAAAGCTTCAATTGGGTTTCTTGAATTGCTATTCTTTCTCAACACACACACCATCATCTATCTCAGTGAGTATTATTAACTCGATTCTAATGTAAATTCATGCTTATTTACTATTGTATCACCATTGGTGAATTTTTCATAAAGCTTGAAACTTGAAAAATGGTGATTTTGTGAAACTTGACCAAAATTCATTTTGATAGATAAAAATGAAATATTACAGTACATAGAGGTTGTATTTAAAGTATTAGAGCTTAATTCATTCGTATATGAAAGTATATTAGAAATGAAGTTTCATCACCTCTCGATTTTTCGTAAAATCCGAGAGCTACAGTTTAAATTAGTTTAATCCGATCACATATTCATCATCCTTGCAGAAAAATGAAGAGAATCATATATTGTATGTCATGTTTTAGTTTGGAACTGAAAATGGGTAAAATTAGCCATAAAAAAAATAGAGGAAAAAACTGGTAAAGAAGACAACCAAGACTGGTCGCGACTATGACCAGTCCCGATATGACCAGGACTGGTCACGACCAGGATCAATCTTGCTAAAAGACCATGACCGGTCCCACCCCCCTGTGACAGAATGATTTATATCTTTAATACAGTAACTGTAGGAAAATTTTGGGTGCTCTGTAAAGTTATACCTGCTGCTATACACTGTTGTACCTGATTGGTTTATTAGAGAATTAGTTTCCATAAATCATATTAAAGTAAAAATGGATTTATTTATATTGATCTGTATAAATCATTTTGATACTGCGAAGATCGAATATAAGCGAGACAAGTTTTAAAATTGCTCTGATGTTATATTTAGGGAGATCACGAAATATGATAAATAACTCTGATACCATATAGAGAATGTGTAAAAAGGGTATTAAGAATCGCTCTAATATCCTTATAAGGAATTATGTAAAGAAAGAACAAGTCATACGTCGCTCGAATCACTTTATATAGACAAGAAAGAGAATAAGTTGCACATTTGCATAGTCGAGTGGCATGTTTGAAAGGAGTTGAGTTGACATGCATGGTATGTGTTGGTGAGTTGAGAAGAGTCAAGGTAATATGTTACGTGAGTTGCGACCCCAATTATCCCAGGTCAATTCAGATACGGCAGTTAATTGGGAAGGATTGAGCCTAGGTCGACTCAAATATGGCAAGACAATTAGTGATGTGTGATAGCATTAATTATCCCAGTTCGATTCGGACATAGTAGGGTAATTAAGAGGGATTGAGCCCAGGTCGACTCGGATATGGCAGGCCAGTCCGATCGTGTCCAGGCCGATTCAGATACGATAGACCGATCAGGTTTTTGTAACCTTGAATGTCTAGGTAAGCCCAGGCCGATTTGGATACGGTAGGCATTTCGACAGACATTCTAAACCTAATAGCCGTGGGCCGGTGGTTCAGGGGAACCGTTTATGTTTGGTTTTGTAGTCGAGGTAAAAGAGTCAGCGAGATGAGTGGGCTGCATTGTTTCATGCACGGTCACATGTTTTTGAATATTATTATGTTGTCCTTTGTTTCCGTTTAAATACAAATTCATTCTTGTATTTCTAACATGTTGAATAATGAACCTGTGAATTAGAAATGGTAAGGAAGCATGTTTTACATTATAAGTATATATTTTTAATACTCACTAGCTTTTTGAAGCTGACAGCGTCGATGTGCCCTAGACATTTATGTGTAGGCTTTTCAGGTTATGATCAACATGGACAATATGATTATGCGAATTGAGAATAACTACCTGTGAAGAGAAACTAGATATTATAACTTATTTACTTAACTGAACTTATAATAAGGATTCATGTAATAGATGTTAATATTGTTGTAAGGCAGGTTGTGTCTTAAGATTCCTACATGCTGTAATAATTATTATGTTTGGAAATTTTTTTAAGTCTTGATTGGTCTTACTCTAATATAAGTTATAATGTATTTAATCCTTGTAGGGTCGTAACCCCAAGGTCGATCTTTTTCCTTGGCCTATGTAGGGTCGTAAAGTGAGATGCTACCATATTTGCGCCCACCACTGCAGGAAATGGATTGATATCAACCATCATGACCTCTTTCTCTTTTCTGCGAGCTTTAAGTTTCCCTTGTCGATCATATCCTGCAAAACATTCCAGAATACAAGATAATTGTTAGTGCTGTGACGCCAAGAGTTATGCCATTTGCAATACTCTTTCTCTTTCAGCTCATTAGCCGAAGGTAACTTGACGTTATGTGGCAGCCGAATTTGCCTATCGACCATCAGAAGTTGAAGATTTGATCATCCATTGCAATATTAAAAGAGTACTGTTTGCCGGTTTTGAAAGGCTGATTCTTGACTGACGATAGTTGTGCCTTGGTTGGTTTTGACAGTGGCTGGCACATATATGGCGGTTTTGATACAATCTCGGACACATCGAATTCGGTGTTAACTTCGCACTCGACCGTGTGTATATCATAGTTGGGATCCCTATAGTAGGTTCCCTTTGAGGAATTATTTTTCTTCTGTTCCTCTTTTAGCATACGTTCATATCAGGCTGCTCGGGTTGCCAGCTCGAATATGTCGCGAAACCCATTCCTTCGAACTTCTTTCTTAGTTTAAAGGTAAGTCGTCCTAATATGATATTGACAAATTCTTCTTCAGGCAGCATGATCTTGCAACGGTGCTTAGCCCGTTTATATCTGGTGATATATGCTTTGGCCGATTCGCTCGGGAGCTGATACAGCCTGGTCAGATCGGCCATAGATACTTCGGGCTCAGTCTGATAGAATTCGGCATGGAAAGCTTCCTCAATCTGATTCCAAGTATGGAATGAGTTTGGGGTAAGCTTTATAGACCAATTGAAGGCTACCTCGGTCAAAGAATTGGGGAACAGTTTCAGTAATATATCCCCTCGGTGGCTTACTTCCCCCACTTTGGAGTAGGAAGTGACCGATATGTTCCACGGTCGACTGGTCACTTTCACCAGAAAATGTATTGAAGTTGGGCATCTTATATCCACTCGGAAGAGGAGTTCTCTCAATTGCGTCACTATGCGGCCTCATGTACACGGGCCATTGTGTCCTTCAAAGTAGGCCACCGAAGTCCTGGTGGATGACCTCAGCTCCTCACCGTTTGAGCAGGGACACCCCCTCTCAAACTGACCTCATGTCCTGCTATCAGTCTTTCATTCCCCGAGGGCTCGTCATCGATTTCTTTAATGTTTCCGAACAACGGGTTAATTTTTCCCCACTATTGGTCCAAAACTTGCTGGTTTTGGTCGAGCGCTGGCTCCTTGATGCGATGCCCGCTTGGGCCGAAGGCTGTGGTAAGTTCATAGTCTCTCCTAAAACTTGTTTACTATTCATCTTCAGAGGGGTAATGTATTTCTCAGTCTGGGAGAATGAAGGGGCGTTATGGCTTGCCCCCAACCCAACCTACGACAGCAAGGTTGGTGGTATCGTTGGCTGTGAAAGACCACTCACTTGGTGTTCCTTCCATTCCTTCATTTCATGGATCATCTTACTCACTTGGCCAAAAGTCTGATCTTACCTAATGAACATCTCAGCAAAACAATGATTAAAGTTATGCTACTACCCATGTTAGACAAGTCAGCCTGGCTGGCTACCAAACTCTCTGAGGATTCTACATCTCTAATAGGCTCGCATGGGCCCATCTCTTAAGAAAGAAGCCTAGATTTTGTTCCTTTTCTAGCCATTTGACACTATTCTACCGGGCATGCCAAAAATTGTTCACTAATAAAATTCTATGGTGGTACGTTTGGGCGTGCCAGATTCCACTTGGACTTAAAGAGGTTGAAGAAAAACCTAATCTAACTTCTGATTCAAGCAGTTGTTACTGAAAGCAACTAATAACAACAATGGATCTTACTCTACTCTGATGCAAGTAAGTAAATGCAAATGGAAATTAAAAGAAGCAAACGAACACTAGAACTTAAAATACCTCAAAGAACCCCATCTTCATTAATCCAATTGAACGGCAATCACAATCACTCAGGAAAATGAAGAACACTCACAATCACTCAAGGATCAAAGCAGTATTGCTAGAGAAAATATAAACAAATTTGCCTGGGGCAGAGGTGGCATGTGTATTAGCCAAACTAAATGTTATATAACACTCCCTATTTATAGACAAAGTTGATAACTACCCATGTGGCTACTAAATTCTAGGCATAAACAAGTGACTACCCCACTCGGCATCCCATGATCCTGTTAGGAAAATGCGTTCCCATAATCTGTTAACAACGCGGATAAGTTGGTACTACAAAAAATTTTGTGAAATCTATAAAAACCCTACAAGGACGGAACTAGGGTTACCTTGAACTGCAAAAACGGATTGCTGTAGTAGACGAATCGAGAACACGGTCTCGATAACAGCTCATGATCTTCTACCGTATTCCTCTACTGCCAGAATATCGAACTGAGTGTGGGCTCTTTCGAAAACCTTTCTGTTTTCTGCTCTCCCTCTTTATGCTGTCTTTTCTATTTCGAGTTATAATCCTCTTAATGGAAAAAACGCAAACTGAGAACAGAGCCAAAGCAGCATATATAGGCTAGAATAGGGACCATAAGAAGTCAATAAGGAATAGGCTTCCTTATGGAATTAGGAAACCCTAATTCGAACTGAATCAGATTTCTATTTTCATAACTTATAATTCATACCACTAAAGAATTTTAATTGCACTCCTACCTTATCTCAAAAATATATTTCAAGCTCCATGTTATTAAATGCTTATTATCTCCCCACGTTAAGATTACAAATATCCATTAATTAAATAGAATTACTGACAATCATATATAATTAATCTCTTAAAATTCCTTGAGATCCTCTGCTTAACTTATCTGATATGTCGGATACAAATCCACCTGTAGGGTTTGACATAATCAAAACTTATAAGCTTTCTCAAGGGGATATCATCAATCCCAAAATTAGACAAGAATTCCATTATTAGTTAATATCCACCACACAATCAATATTGTCACCCAATCTAATGAGATATTGACTCATTTAAGGATCTTACCATTTTAGGGATCAAAGCGTAAATATCAAATGTATGTATTTATAAATTAACTTAGGATTTAGAGCATAAGCACTCATAATAGCCATGAGGTATTAATTATCTTATAAGTCAGTACAAAGATAATTATCCCAAGTCGGTCCCGTTTAATACACAAAGTGTACCAGCATAGTGAGTTGAAACTATACCGTTTCCCGTGGTCAAGACAAGCCTATTACATCACTATGCTGCAGTCCTACCGATGATGTGTCCAATCCCATCTAAGACTATAAACCAAAATCTTACATTCTACAAGATCTGATGGTCTGATCTTCCGTGTGTAAGCCGAACTCTACACACTAAACCACCTACTATGTAGAATAAGAGACACACATGCACAATAAACAATATAATGCAAACATTGTCCACACATATTCTCATAAAAATGGAATAACTGATTTTATTAAATGAATAATAAACCAACTACATAAAGCATGGCTTTTAGTATATATTCCTAACAGATCCATCCCATGATCTCTACTTCTCTGCCACGTTGCAATTTTAAAAGGGATGTAACCGCCATTACTCCAGCTCAATAAAACCCATGTGTACATTTTCATCCACGTTCAACTGCCCAATAGATCCTGCAAATATCGCCCTCATTGCCCGATTTCTTCTCGCTCTGAGCTGCTTAGCACTCGTTGGCTGACATATCTCGGTCTTAGTCTTATGGAGTCCCAACGGGTGACCATCTGTCTCGATGACCGATATCCTTACAATCCTTGCACCAGTTTTCTGATTAATTGGATGAGCCCGAGGTTAGGATTGATGAAAACCAACACTGTGTTGTCTTCTTTAGTCCCTCGGTCACATGAGATGAGCCCGAAGTCTTGTTGGTTTGACCAGTGTCATGATGCCTTCCATCTTGAGACCGATGATTATATTGCCTGATACTGTCTCTTTGTACATATTGAGATCGGTCTAAACTCTGTTTCAAGCCTGATCCTTGGTCATTTAACCAGCTGTACTCCTGGTGACATCATCAGACCACGTGACCTTCATGTGGTTCTAAAAACTCCAAATGAGGGTGTAAACACCTATCCCGATTGCAATATAATAATAATAATAAAGGAGGCAGAAGCCAAAAACCGTTTCAGGTGTGCTAAACTGAAATTATGAAGAAGAAAAAATTGTAACTGGATTACATTGTCAAAATATATGAAGGGCTAAATTGGAAAGTAAGAAGAAAAGTTTTGGGATAAATAAAATAGACAATATGTTATATACAATTTTTTTTTTTTTTTTGCAACATTTATGGGGGGCTAGAGCCACCATAGCCGTCTCATAGGTTCGCCATGGGCAAAGGGCTGATGTAAAGATGGACAAGGGGCTTGGGTCCCCCAAAATTTTTAAAAATTCTTACATATCCTAAAAAATTATAGTTAAGCCCCCTTAAAAATTTCAAAGAGCCACCTGTTTTTATGAGAATTTGAGATTTTGATGTTAATGCACTAATTGTAATCCACTCCATCATAAACCTCACAGAATCTAAAGAGGAGATGAACTTATAGTAACACAATTGTTATCTAGCTCATCCTGAATATTTGGCCCAACACATTTTCTTTTCATGTTTTAGCTTAAACTAGTTATAATAAAAATATTTTACATGAAAATATGTAGAACTAGATCCAAAAAAAAAAAAGTTGGCTCATAAATTAAATTGCCCCCAAGTGCAACTTCTTGGTTCCGTCATTCCCAAGCTTCCTCAACTTCATATTTCGGCATCCGTCACAGCCTTGGGGAACCAAGTGGCATGCCTTTGTGTTATCTTGCATTCAATAAAAATTGTGGGTCTTTTGCATGGGATTTGTCGATCTTGAGGCATGGGTCCGATAGAAAAAGAAAACCATTTCTATTGGAGTTATTATTCATTGGTCTAGGATTATTGCCACGTGTTGGTCCTGGCTAGTAGTGGTCTGCCATATGGTCGGATTATCTCCCATAAGTGAGACAACCAGGCCACATGACACTCTCCGACTGGCTGGGATCACTACATGGCTTATGTTCTAGGAATATTGAACAATTTCTCTTGTATTGACTATAGAGTACCAGCACCAAGTAAGCATGCCACGTAGTAGCTTAAGAATACCCAAAAGTCAGTTTGTAGGGTTGGAAAAGGTTCAAGAAATTGAATCATTTCCCCATAGGATTTTATGCATGATTTCAATGAATTGTGAATTAATGAGGCCATTGCTGGAAGCAAAAAAAAAAAAAAAAAAGGGCTATCACTTTCTTAAACATTAATGAAATTTGGAACATGGACAATTCATGAAATTCTAACGCAATTCCCAATTTACTAAAATATGTTGTTGTGGTTGGAATTTTTTTTTTTTTCTTTTTCTTTTGGATCATTTTCAGTAACAGGTTTCAAATCAAAAGGCATCTACGTATAATAATGGAGCCCTTCACTATATATGAGGTGTCTAAATGCACCCTTTTAGTCTAAACCACCAAACCCCAAATACAAAATTCCAGTTTTCTATGGTTGGATTTTTGCGTCTTTCAATTAGTTGAAAATAAGAGAATTTTTAGGTGTACCGTGATCAAAAAATGCAGAAATTTTAATTTTTTTGGAGCATGTCATATCATGACTTATAAAACATTCTTTAATTTTTGATAAATAGGTCCAAACCTGTTTTTTTCATGTATTTTCTTAGGATCAAATTAATTTCTATTTATGGAACCAATGGTGGGATTAAGACCATCTTTCCTATTTTATCCCAAATAATCATTTCAAATCTAACACCTTACATATGTAGCAAATCTCAACAAGAACGTCTAGCTAACAAAGAAAATCTCAACAAGAACGTCTAAAAAAGACATTTTGCTGTTTTCCTATTAATGTATTTTTTTCATCTTTCTGTTCTTTTTTTATTACAAATAGGGAGGGGGAATCAAACATGCGCCTAAGGCGTGGAGAGAGTTGGGGCCAGCCAACTCGGATCGGACCTCAGTCCTATGTAATTACAATTAGGAGGGAGATTCAAACATGCGCCTAAGGCGTGGAGAGAGTTGGGGCCAACCAATTAACTCGGATCAGACCTCAGTCCTATGTAATTACAATTAGAAAGGGGGATTCAAACATGCACCTAAGACATGGAGAGAGTTGGTGCCAGCCAACTTGGATCAGACCTCAATCCTATGTAATTTTTTTCCTTTTTAACTTCTTTTATTCTCCTTGGCTTATGTTGGTTTATTCTCAATTTTACTTTTTCTTTAAAAAATAATCATATTTTGTTTTTGGCATTGAGTATATAATAAACGTACTGCTATTCTTCGTGTATTTGAATATCAAATTTAGTTCTCAATTGCTTTAAAATTAATGTATCACAAGTTGTAATAGTGAATTGAGAAACCAAACTCAAGAAGAATAGCATTATATAATAAAGTTGAAGGCATGAAAGTGGAAGTGAACAAAAGAGTAATACTGCCCGTAATTTCCAAATTGAATATCACATTTGGCTCGCAATGCTTTAGTAGTTGTTTTACATGCATACTTTGTCATTGATCAATGATACTACATACCAGTATGTATGGTTCAACAGTTAAAATATTTAAAATTATATTTAGGAGTTAATTTGGGCCCGTCCCACAGTTTGAGTTGCACTATTCCAAGTTGACCTGCGGGCTGAACGTGGAAAGCCCAATATTGGAATTATTTTGGGCCCGTCCCACAATTCGAGTTTGTCTAAAATTACTGTATTTATTTCAAAGCTGCATTTTAATTGATGACTACTTCTACGGCAATGTCCTATTATGCAATTCTTTGCTAATCCAATTAAGTATTGAATTTTTTTTTTTTTTTGGTCTGAGGATTTGATAATGTTTTAAGACATCACCACTTAACTAAAGAAGTTGCCAAATATCTAATGAACACTTTAATTAAAGAGATTCTTCTCTAAAATTCTACTAAACTTTTTACGTAAAATTTTAGGATTAAATATACTTTACCCCCTTGGGGTTTAGCGTGTTTTCACATCACCCTCCTCTCTTTCAATTTGTAACAACTAACCCCTCTGTAGTCTCGGGCAAACTGAAACCGTCAATAAAAGTGTGAAATCTAACGGAATCATTCAAAGGACAAGGGTTAAATGCATCTAACCCCCCTGTGATTAAACTCATATACATATTACCCCCCTGCGGTTTTGGCCTAAAGTGAAATTGTTAAAATTTCACACAAAATTGATGAAAATTCTAAAATGGGCCAAAAAATAGTAACATTTAACCCCCTTTGTGTGGTTAATTTGGGGTTAATTCCCTATATGAAGATAATGCTGTCATTTAATACAGGTATGTGAGGTTAATATTTAACACTTAATCCCTTTAGGGGGCTACTTTTGGGGTTAACTGCATTGTGGGGTTGATTTTGACCCCTAAACTCTCTTATGTGGGCATTTTAATTCAGGTATGTGAGGTTAATTTTTAACACTAAATCCCCTTATGACGCTATTTTGAGAGAATTATCTCCACATAAGGAATTAACCCCAAAATTAACCGAACTGATACATACACCCCCCACAAACACATGTACACCCCAACTCCAACCCAACCCCAATGCCCTACACTGGCCCACGGCAAAGCCCAACAAGGGCCACTCATTCCGACTTAAAGAGCAACTGGTATTCTCTCAACATACTGATATGAAATATATTATGTACTCCGGACATCTTTGGTGGTAACGCGAGTCGATAAGCTACTTTTCTAACGCGTTCTAGTATCTTCAAATAGTCCTGCTAGCCTTGAATTTCTTTAAGGCATTATTTATATGTGTTTTGATGATGACAAATCTTTTCATGAACTTAAATGTTCTAACTTTGTTTAAGAACATGAGATAGCATATGGTGAAGTCCAAGAGTGATGGAGCTCAACAAGGATCAAGTTTGAAGACTTGAAGATTTTTCATCCTTGGTTGAAGACTAGGATTTATATGTAAGCATTTTGATCAATCACTCATAGGGGCTCAAATAAATTTAATTGGACTTTAATCCTTGCTCTCACACTTTAAAATACTTTCAAGGACCTAAACATACTTAGATCACTCAATTAAATTCATTTAACAAAAGCTTTCAAGTGGCTAAGTCAAAACAGAGACCTTTGTGCAGATGGGTCATCTTTAAATCCAAACCTGATCTGATTGGTAAGTAACTAGATGTTGAGTTTTATATGGTTGGAAAGGTATTTGAATCTAGTTTTCGAATCTTCAAACGGATTGCAAAAACGAGTTTTGTAGAGGGAGTTATGGTCGTTTTAGTAAAGAGGTGTCAGTTTGACAAAAAGCAGCAGAAAACCAATCGACTGATTTTTGAAGGGTCCAGCGACCGGATTAATGTCCAATCAACCGGAGGTACTATTCCAGTCGAATGGTTTGTAAAAAGTCGACTGTTTTCAGTTTTTGAAAGGTAGACACTGCTACAAAATTTCCAATCGACTAGAGCATTTTTTTCAGTCGACTGGATCGCGCTGAATGCACTAACGGCTAGTTTTCTAAACTATCCAAAAATTATTTTTACACCTCCCAACCAATCCCAACGGCTATAATCTTTCAAAAGCTATATATAGGGATGTTTTTAAGGGTTATAAACAAGTAGAAAGATCAACAAAATCATTCAAACATCTTGTTTAATTATTATTCTCATTTGAACCCTAGTTTGAATAAAAAATCAATTTGCTCTAGATTTCAATTGTAATTCTTGAGAGAGCAAATTGTAGTGAGCTTTCAATTGTATTATCGACTCACTAAGGAGTTGTTGTGAGAGCTTTTAATTGTATTATCCACTCTATCATCATTTGTAAAGAGTGAGGGTTAGTAACCCTTGTGTGCAAAGAAGAGGTATTCTTCTTTGAGAGAGATTGAAGGCACTTATAACGGTTTGGTCTACACCCGTAAAGTAGATCGAGTAAAGGAATCCTTAAGAGGTGTTCTTGAAGGGTGGATGTAGGCCGCAGTGTGCGGATTGTCGAATCACTTGAAAATTTGGTTTGCAAGTATCTCTTCCCTTCTCTCTTTACATAATTGTTTGTGATTGTGTTTAATTTGTAATTAAGTTTTAAAAAGGTTTATTTTTCGCGAAAACCTTATTCACCCCCCCCCCTTAAGGTTTCCATATTTGGGCCAACAAGTCCGATGAAATATGTTTAACTTGAACTTACTGTCCTTGGAAAGATAAATCCCAAGAAAATGTTTCATATTCTATAGAAAGCAGAACAAATTATGGAAGCAATGTTGTGGTTTGGGGTTGCTGCTACTGTCATCATCCCATAGAATGTGAAGTATAGACATAAAGGAGGTTAAATATTAAAATTTTTGGCCAATTTTAGAATTTTCATCAATTTTGTGGGAAATCTTAACAATTTTACTTTAATTCAAACCACAAGGGGGTAAAATGTATATGATTAACCGCGGGGGGGGGGGGGGGGGGGGGGGGGGGGGGGGGTTAAAATGTATTCAACCCATTTCACACTTTTATTAATGGCTTCAGTTTGTCCGAGACTATAGGGGGGTTAGTTGTTTCGAATTGAAAGAGAGGGTGGTGATATGAAAACACGCTAAAACCCAGAAGGGTAAAGTGTATTTAATCCAAAATTTTATTTTCAACAGTTAAAAATTTTCAACACTAAAAATTCACAAGGGGGGGGGGGGGGGGGGTTAAATAAACACCCCCATAACCTTTTAATGATTTCATTAGATTTCACACTTTTATTAATGGTCTCAGTTTGTCCAAGAATACAGGGGGGTTAGTTGTTACGAATTGAAAGAGAGAGTGGTGATATGAAAACACGCTAAACCCCAAAAGGGTAAAGTGTATTTAATCCAAAATTTTATTTTCAATAGTTTAAAATTTGTATTTAACCCTTAACCTTTCAATGATTTCATCAGATTTCACACTTTTATGAATGGTTTCAGTTTGTCCGAGACTACAGGGGGGTTAGTTGTTAAGAATTGAAAGAGATGGTGGTGATATGAAAACACGCTAAACCCCAAAAGGGTAAAGTGTATTTAATCCATTTTTTTTTTTAATAGTTTAAAATTTTCAACACTAAAATTCAGTAGTTAATTTTAGTTTAAAGTATGGCTAGCTATAATTTTTTTTTTCTCCAAAGGACTTTCTCTATTCCGAGATGGGCCAGTCAACCAATAAGCTAATTATGTAGTCATTTGATTGGAGCCCAAATCTACATGGCTGTTACTCTCCAAGCCCAAAGCAGGGATGGGTTAGTTTACAGGACGCTTGACGATTTGGTGATGACTAGTGGCTCACGAGTTTAAAAACCACAACATATATCATTTGGGATTGTTGGAGATTTGGCTCAAAAATACATACTCTACAAATTAAAATTTGGGAAATGTTATTCGCACTCCAAGACTTACTAAAAACAAATCCATGGTATCACTTTTAAAGTATGTGATAACATGTACAGTATGTGTTAAATTCAGGGTGTGAATGAGAGCTTATGTAAGCGTAAGGGGGTCGTTAAGATCGCTATGGACCAGATCTATGCTCAGGGAAAGGCTTGGAACATTAAGTTTCAATATTCTAGCATAGGGGTTTTCGACCAGTCGACCAGGTCCCTTCGACCGGTCGACGGGGTCAACGACTATATGAAGTTTTAAACAAGTTCTGGCAGAGGGGTGTTTGACTGTCGACCGGACTAGTTTGACCGGTCGACCGAACCCTGTTTGTGAAGAGTCACAACTTTTCATGTTATAACTTCAAATTAGTTTGAACTTCATCTGTTCTAATGGATGATAAACGTGTTTATACTATTATATACTTAGTGTATAGGTGTTGGGACACAATCATTTGTGTAGAGAGACATCGCTTACCCAACAGACACCTCTATATATACAATATAGTTAGTTAGTTTTGACTTACTTGATTTTTAGATTTTCTCTTCTCTTTTCTTCTCTATCTATTCTAGAGTCAATTGAGAGCAATTTATATACATATATTATGTAGAGTATAATAGAATTTGTTGTTTCTATCATACTAGATCGTAGCATACTCAAGAATGATATGTCTTAGTCCACAAACAATTAAGTGTGGGACGTAAATTCATTTTTCAAACAACACTTTGCGTGCTTGATCTAGTCACTGTTTTGTTTTGTTTCATATACATAGTTTTCAACAATCGAAAAACGAATTTATTATTTGTTGGAAGTATGGCTATTGAAACAACTATTATCAAGAACTCACATGCCAAGAAGCCCGAAAAGTTCGAGGGAGAAGACTTCAAGAGATGGAAAATGAAGATGATGTTCTATCTCACAACGCTTAATCTTGCACACATCCTACGACAAGAGAAGCCAGTGGTTCCTACAGAAAATCCTTCAAAAGAACAAGAAGCCGCATTGGAAGCATGGAAACATTCCAATTTTCTGTGTCGAAATTACATTCTAAATGGGCTAGAAGATGTTCTTTACAATGTCTATTCGACATTTACTACTGCCAAAGAGTTATGGGAGTCCTTGGAGAAAAAGTATAAAATCGAGAATGCGGGGACTAGGAAGAAATGGTGATTAGTGAACCGTTCTATTCCCGTGGTAAAGCAATTGGAAGAGATTCAAGTGATCACTAACCAAATTATATTAGAAGGAATGGCGATTAGTGAACCGTTCCAAGTGGCATCCATAATTGAAAAATTGCCGCCTTTGTGGAAAGAATTCAAGAGTTATCTCAAGCACAAGTGCAAGGAATTATCAATGGAAGATCTTGTGGTTCGTTTGAGGATTAAGGAAGTTATTCGTAAAGGAGATAAGAATGGGCAGCAAGGAACTATGGAGTTGAAAGCCAATCTCGTTGAAGGTAAGTCTTCAAAATAAGTTCTATAGGAGGCAAGAGGAAGTCTACATACAATGGGTCTAAGGACCGCAATTCCAAGAAGATTAAAGGGAATTGTTGGGTATGTGGAATATCCGAACATCATGCAAGCGAATGTTGAAATAAGAAATGATCTAATGGAGGAAACAAGAAGTCTAATCATGCTAACATGATGGAGACCGACAATCTTGTGACGGGGGTCTTGGAAACTTGGGTGGTGACCGACTCTAAGGGTTGGTGGATATACACCAGGGCCACTAAACATATTTGTGGAGATAGAAACATGTTTTCTACATACACAAAGGCGGATAGTGGTGACAAGTTTTTTATGGGCAATGTTGCAGCTTCAACCGTTGAAGGAAAGGAGAATGTGATGATTAAATTCACTTCCAGAAAAGAGATGACCCTCCTAGATGAAATTCACAAGAATTTGGTGTCCGGACCTATGCTAAGCAAGAAAGAACTCAAGCTAGTCTTTGAATCCGATAAATTTGCTTTAACTAAGGGTGAAATGTACGTAGGAAAGGGTTATCTTAATGAAAGGTTCTTCAAAATCAATTGTACTCCTAAAATTATTAGTAATGAGAATGTTATAGCTTCTTCTTATATTGTCGAGTTATATTCATTGTGGCATTCTAGATTAGGACATGTGAATTTCAAATACATGCATAAAATGATAAATCTTGGATTGTTGCCTAAATTTGAAATTGACAAGTCACATAAATGTGAAACATGTGTAGAATCAAAATTTGCTAGAAAGTCATTTAAATCCATAGATAAAACAAGTGAATTACTAGACTTAATTCAAACCGACTTATGTGATTTAAAACTAACTCTAGCAAGAGGTGGAAGGAAATATTTTGTTGCATTTATAGATAATAGTAGTAGATATTGTTATGTTTACTTAGTTCTACGGATGAAACAATGGACAAGTTTAAGACATATAGAGCTAAAATTGAAAATCAATTATCTAGAATAATAAAAAGAGTTAGATCAGATAGAGGAGGTAAATATGATTCAACTCCACTAGCCGAGTATTGTGCTACTAATGGGATTATTCATGAAACCATTGCGCCGTATACACCACAACAATAAAATGGTGTAGTTGAGAGGAAAAATAGAACCCTCAAGGGAATGGCAAATGCTATGCTAAATAGCTCGGGTGTGCCACACAACTTGTGGGGGGATGCTATTCTTGCAAAGAATGTCATTCTTAGTAGAATTCCACATAAGAAGACTAACAAGTCTCCTTATGAAATTTAGAAAGGTAGAGTACCCTCATATAAAAAGCTCAAATTGTTGGGGTGTCTAGCTAAGGTACAAGTTCCGCTTCCTAAACGAACAAAACTAGGACCTAAGACCGTAGATTGTGTATATATCGGTTATGCAAATAATAGTGCTGCATATCATTTCCTTGTGGTTAGGTTTGAGAATGTCGACATTCGTGTCAATACATTCATGGAATCGATAGATGTTGAGTTCTTTGAAAATATATTTCCTTTTAGGGAAGAAAGACAAAATTCAGCACCTAAAAGAAGAGTTAAAGAAATTTTTTCAAGTTCTAAAAACGATGAAGAAATCAAAGTTGCTTCTAGAAAGAGCAAAAGAGCTAGGAAAGCTACTTGTTTTGGACCAGATTTTGTGACACTATTTATCATAGGTGGACCTCAAACCTTTAATGAGGCTATGAGTACACCTGACGCGCCTTATTGGTAAGAAGTAGTAAATAGTGAGGTGGACTCCATTATGCAAAACCATATATAGGAGTTGGTTGACTTACCTCTAAGTAGGGGTATAAATGAGCTGAGCCGCTCAACAAGGGCTCGAAGTTTGACTCGATAAAGGCTAGGCTCAGCTCGCTCATTTGAGCTCGTGAACACGGTCGATTAAGGCTCGTGAGAAGGCTCGTGAAAAAGCTCATTAATAAGTTTGATAAAAAGCTTTTATAGTGACTTTTATGTATAAATTTATTATAAAACTTTATAATTTAGAGAAAATATGACATATCTCATAAATATACTTGATAAATGATTATTTTATTATTAAACTATATGGTTTAAAAGGGCACGCAAAAAAGCTCATTCACAAGAATGCTTGCAAACACTTGAAAGCTCAACTCATATACACCCCTATCTCCAGGTAGTAAACCAATTAGTTGCAAATGGATTTTTAAGAAGAAACTCAAAGGCGATGGTACCATAGATAAGTACAAAGCTAAGCTAGTCGCAAAAGGCTATAGACAAAAAGAGGGAATATATTTCTTTGAAACGTATTCCCCGATTACTAGGATCACTTCTATTTGGATGGTAATCTCTATGGCCGCCGTCTATAATCTAGAATTATATCAAATGGATATGAAAACTATGTTCCTTAATGGAGATCTAGATGAGGAGATCTATATGAAACAACCAGAAGGTTTATTGTAAAGGGACAAGAACATAAAGTGTGTCGATTTGTTAAGTCTCTTTATGGTTTGAAACAAGTTCCAAAACAATGGCACGAGAAATTTGACCACACCATGATCGCAAATGGTTTTTAAATCAATGAATGCGATAAGTGTGTGTATGTCAAGTAATGTAAGGATTCGTTTGTTATTGTTTGCTTGTATGTTGACGACTTACTTATGATGGGAACGAATAAACAAGTAATCAATGAAACCAAGAAAATGCTAAGCTTAAGCTTTGACTTGAAGGACATGGGTAAAGCTGATGTTATTCTTGGTATACAAGTGAGAGAAATTTTTGAAGGATATCTTCTCACATTCACATTATGTTGAGAAAATATTGAAGAAGTTTTGAAAATTGGATATCAAGTCGGTTCTAATACCGTTTGATGCCAATTGTAAGTTGAGGAAGAATTTGGGTGAAAGCATATCCCAACTTGAATATTTGCAAGTAATACGGAGTTTGATGTACATCATGAATTGTACACGTCTGGATATTGCATATTCAGTGGGAAGGCTTGCTAAATACACTAGAAATGTGGGAAGAGATCATTGGAACACTCTTGTGAGAGTGTTAAGATATCTAAACCATTCCATGAGTTATGGATTGCACCACAAATGATACCCACCCGTGGTTGAAGAATATTCCGATGCGAACTGGATTTCAGATAGTCAAGAGACAAAGTCCACAAGTGGATATATATATATATTTACTTTAGGTGGAGCTGCGATTTCTTGGAAATCAACTAAGCTATAGGACGTTTGACGATGGAATCGGAGTTCATAGCCTTAGACAAGGTGGTAGAGGAAGCCAAATGGCTTCGGAACTTCCTAGAGGATATTCCATTATGGGCAAAACCATTAACGACAATAGTTATGAATTGTGACTGCAATACAGCATCTTCTGTAGCTAAGAATACCGTCTATAATGGCAAGTCAAGGCATATAAGACGTAGACACAACATAATCTAGCAGTTGCTCTCTAACGGTGTAATCACGATAGACTATGTCAAGTCAAAGGAAAACATTACGGATCCTCTTACGAAAGGATTACCTAGAGATCAAGATTAGTATACGACGAAAGGAATGGGCCTAAAGCTAATACTTTGAACAACCTGGAGGAAACCTAACCTAGTTGATTAGAGATCCCAAGATCTAGGTTCAATAGAAAAACTAGTTAGGAAAGTTCATGTTGTAAACACACATTCATTGTGGCATCATTCATGTATACTATTCAAGTGTGTAATAAAATTTGTTGAGGTTATGTACTTACATTTAATGATATTGATGAGTAATGATAGTACTCTTAATTTGTATCACCTACATGAGAATGGAAGTGGGGTCGCTTCGATGAGAACTTCAAAGGCTTGGTTCTCTAAGAGTTCTCATGAATAAGGATCATGTTCAGGACCAAAATGAACACAACCAAATGAATTAATATGTATAAGGATATGCGGTGTGTTATCTAGTGTTGGTTTACACTAAAAGGTTGAACAGTTCAATACTTAATGTACACTGCGTCACCGAGTAAATCCAGTAGATATTCACTATGGGAAAGTTCAAGTCCAACATACACTCTCCTAATGCATCCCAAGTTCGTGAGTTGCTCTCATAGTTTTATTGTATTTCGTTTTTGTTTACGTAGCCAAAATCATTCACATGTGCAGAATTGTTAGATTCGGGGTGTGAATGGGGAGCTTGTCATGCCCCAGCTTAGTAAAATAAGGAAAAAAAATTTCATTTCCATTTTGGACCCATAGCTTATGACAGGTGATGGATCACTCGTCTTGTACTTAATTTAACATGTACCAGAAAATAGAGTATATAAAGCAATAGGAAAGAAAGTATTAAACATTATTACAACTTCAAATAATATAACATTGTCCTTTAATAAATATTCTTAAGGCACAACTGCCTTATTCAAATTAAAAACATTATCCATATAATAATTACAAGTTTATTAAATTATAAAAGTAACGCTACAGGCTCCTCTTGCTGGCATAATCATATTGCCCTGCATAACCATTTCCTGAACATTTTGGATGTCCAGGACAAAATAAAGTCATCAGCTAATGAAAGCCGAGTGAGTATAACGAACACACAAGCAATGTATATAAAAGTACATTAACATTTATTATTAATGTTCAGTACCTTAGAGTACGGTTAATCCATTATTCCAGTCATCGCATAATAACAATTAGTAACAGTTTGAGTAATGAATATTTAAGACCATGCATGAATAATGAAACTATCTCATCTCACTAACTCTTTTATTTGGATCACAATCTCTAGACTCATTCGATCCACCTAGAACCATCCGGCGCAATGCCGTTAATTTAGAAGGTCTGTCGATATGTCTGCCATGTTTAAGTTTGGCTTGGATGTACCTAGATATTCAAGGTTAATAACCTACTGAACACCCTTATTAGTCTACCGTATCCGAGTCGGCCTGGACGAAGTCTGGAATATCCAATGATCGGTCTACCATATCCGAATCGGCCTGGACACGATTAGATTGGCCTACCCTATTTGAGTCAGCCTAAGCTCAACCCTCTTAGTTAATCTACCGTATCCGAGTCGACCTGGAATAATTAAGGCTATCACAAGAACTCTGACTGGCCTACCGTATTTGAATCGGCATGGGCTCAATCCTTCCTAATTAACCTACCGCACTCGAGTCGGCCTAGGATAATTAAGGTTACTCATCCCAAGACATTCTCTCTTTACTCACTTCTCACAATGTATATGCTAACCAAATGACCCCTTTCAAAAATGCCAACTCGACTATGCAAATATGTAACTTATTCTATTTATTGTTTATATAAAGGTATTAGAGCAGACGTACGACTTGTTCTCTCTTTATATATTTCGTTATAAAGGTATCAGAGTGATATGACTTAAATCTTTCTTTTCGCATTTTCTTTATAGAAGGTATCAGAGTGGTTTCTACTTTTCCTTAATATGGTATCAAAGCTATTTATATTTTGATTTTTTTACAAATGGTATTTAGAGCGATGGATTCCTATTCTCATAAAAAGGTATAAGAGCTAATTACAAATATGATTACTACGAATTAAAACAACTTAGTCCAGAAAAGTCAACCATTGATCCAAAATGACAAAAATGGCTAAGTATAGTCAAAAATAATATTTTTGATTCAAGAGTTTAAAAGTCCCGCGAATAGTTCATCTAGACCCTCATACATCAAATGTGATTTTTAAGAATTTTTAAAGGGAAGGGAACCTAGTAAAAATAATACTCCAACATCATACACTGTGCAAAAGTCAGTAATTTTGCTTTCGGAGGGAAAGTTGACTTTTTATCTATAAGGAATTGATTTTTTAAAAGTATTTTTATTGAATCCAAATGGGGGGTATTTCGTTAATTACATTGTTGACTTAAATAAAATGATAAACGGAAGGGAGAAATGATTTACTTACATGGAATGAATGAAATTAACATGCAGTGAAAGCACTATTCAATGAAGCTAGAAAAACTGCTTAGAGAAATAGATCATTCTATCACAAAGGGGCAGGACCGATCTTGGTCTTTTAACGGGATTGGTCATGGTCGCGACCGGTCCTGATAGTCATGCTGGAACGGTCATGGTCGCGACCGGTCCTGGTCATGTTTTGCGATGGATCTTGGTCGTCTTCAATCTCTGGACTATACAGGAGCATAACTATCCACGAGTTTTACAAAGTTAAACAATACAGTGAGTACAATATACCATTCTCTTTGTTTTTCCGCATAGATTATGAATTTATAAGTCTTAAGTCTTATTTCCTAACGTAGCTCTACTTATTAATGAAATCCGAGAGTCACCAAAACTTCGCTTTAACCGTAGGTCGCAACCGTTACAAAGTAAGGCCTAAGATTTGAAATAGAGCTTACGGGGGTTGAAATCTTTCATTCCCAATTTACAAAATTCATTTTCATCAAGATTTAAGAGACCACCATTTTTAAGCTTCCATAACTATATACATATATACGTATATCTTTATAATTGATACCTCTGGCTTATGCGTAATGACAAATACTACATTATAAGTGAGTTCAAGATCGAGAGACTCATCGAGCGTTAAATTGAGCTACATTATAATTAATACCCCTAGCTTCTGTTAAGATAGGATTTACAGCTTGTAAAGATTTGACAGCAATCATTCTTGCAACAATAATTCAGTTAGTCTATTTAAGTTAGTTCCGTTAGGTTGGTCCGAGTAGTTTAGAAAAATACCTTAACAAATTATTAGGGACCAAAAATGTAGTCGACGTGATAAAAGATTTATTAATGGTTGTAATCCTAAGTCATAGGGTAACTTAGGAGCACAGTCTTAATCATAATTAATTAAATTAAAATTACTAACGGGTCACAAAACTAAGGGTATTGCATTAACAAATAAATCAACACAGATATTAATTATTTATGGAAATATTATCATTATTAAAATAATACACCGTGGTAAGCTAAAATTGGCATTGCACTTAAAATTAAAACCATAACTAAAAATAATACCTACTAATAAAATAAAAACTGACATTTTATTTATTATTAGGGAAGCAAACTTATAGGTGCTACACCACTCCCTCCTTAACAGAGATTTCATTCCGAAATCTAAGCTGACTAGCCTTGAAACAACTCCGGGTACTTAGGTCTCATTTCTGATTCCTAAGATCTTCATTCTCATCGTGATAATTCCACTGAACTTTCACTAGAGGAATATCTTTGTTTCGCAGCTTCTTCATACTGTGATCCAAAATACGTGCAGGTGTAGACACCCCCATTTTGTCGGCTAACAGATTTAGAAGGCCACAAGCATGTCAAACCTCGATGATTAGAAAGATCGAATTTTCAGAGATTGTCTCTAACTTTCAAGAAAAGAATTGGCAGAAATGACCAAAGTGCCCCTAAAAGCCCAAAACTCTTCGGATTGGCACAGAATCTCAGAAATCATTTAATGTCGTTCAAAATAAAAAGAAAATTATTTTAAAAGAGAAATATTTGAAAATTGTCAGCTCCCAAAGACCCCCGAAAGTCTCAGAAGTTCCCGGAAAGTCCCTATTGACCGATTTGACCAAGTTTGACCAAGGTTTGACCAAAATCATCCGAATTCGTCCAAAAGTTTCGAGATCATCCTAAATCATGTGAAAAGTTTAAAAATATGTTTTAAAAGAAAATTGAACAGAAATGTCAGTGTCCGGAGGCTCCCAGAACTTCCCGGAATTTCCTAGAAGTGCACTGTTTGACTGCAAGTTTAACCAAAAGTCAAAGTCGCCTTTTCAAAATTAAAATGTTTTTATAAAATACTAGAGGTCATTAGCTTTCCAACGGTATATCGCACATAATTTCTGGATCTAAAACGAATTTGTAATGAATTTCTGAAGGTGAAAAATGCGATTAATTCGGCTTTTATCACGAATACCGCAAAACTTTCCAAAGTGACCCAACTCCAAATTATTTTTTTTTATGGAAAGTAGACCTTAATACCTTTCCAACGGTATATCACAATCTCAATTTGGATTTTGTATGAATTTTCTGTGAATTTCGGACAAAATAGGGCCATTTCGCGAATTCTGGGAGTTCTGTGGGCCAAAATGCAAATTTTGGTCAAGGGGAGGGTTGACTGCCGCGGCGGCACTAGCCCACTACCGCGGAGACAGTGGCCAAGTGCCGCGGCGGCACTCTGAGTGATTTTTCTTTTTTTTTTGTAATTTTTGGTTAATTTTTGGGTTTTAATTCAAATTTCCAACAAATAAAACGACATAGTTTTGATAATCTAAAGATTTTGGACCAATTAGAGACTTTTTAAAACCCAAAATACCTCCCCAAGTTGGCCTATAAAGGAGACCCATTTGCTTCCATTTGGAAAGAGAGCTTGGAAGCCATTAGAGAGAGATATAGAGAGTTAGGAAGAAATAGAGAGAGAAACAAAAATTTTCTTCTTCAAATCCAAGCCAAATGTGAGTTTTTATTTAGTTTTCTCAAAACTAAATTAGTATTTACAAGATTTTAATTCATTTTCTTCATCTCCTTTGAGTTTCCAATGAGTTAGAGAGCAATCTACACCCACATACACACATATATGAGAGGTTGAATGCTTGTGGTTCCACCATTGAATATCATCTATTGATTGTTTATTTTCTTGCTTATGTACAATGTTCATCTCCTCTTACCTCATTTCTTTTTTATTTTCTTTGTTTTACTTATAGTTCACCATCATCTAAATGATGACATGAAGTTTGAGGTGAGTGAATCCTTATGGATAGTAGCTCTTGACCTCAAAAACATGTTTAATAGATGATGATTTTAACTTCAATACCTCCAAGGTATCCTTGAAGTTATATTCAAAATAAAAATGAATCTCTCCAATAATATTGGGGATTCTTGATGATGAGTTTGATGTTGATATTCCAAGAGGTCATAATCTCTATTTGATGTTGAAAATATACTTTCAAAACCTCTATTTCAAAACCCCTCTTTAACCCCCTCATTTTGATCTCAAGAAAGAAAAACTCTAGTTTTTCCCAAAATCTTCAAAACAGTGAGTCAAAACAGTGAGTAATCCGAGTTCAAAGATTTTTCTAGAACTCAATACTCAATATATGGATACAAGACCACTTGTAAAGTCTTCCTAAATCATTAGAGAACATCCATGATTTTTAGTTTGACTTGGAAGCACTTGAAAGGGGTCCATTTTTGTCCAAACATTCTGCCTCTGCTGTCACAGCAGCTAGGTTGACTTTCAACTTGTTTTACAGAAAACTTTTCCAAAAGACTGGTCCCAACTTATTTTTACCTTGAACTTTCTTAGGGAACTTTTCGTGTAATATGGGCCTCTAGATTTTTTTTTTTCATTTTCTAAGATTTTCTAACATTTCAGTCGACAATACGGACACTGTTTTTGAATAACCTCTATTGTTTATATGATTTCTCTCAATCTGTGATAGTTATTAAAGATTGGATTTTTGGGTTGTGTTCTAGACACAATAAGGAAGATCGCCAAAAAAATTCATGCATTGAAAACATTCCTAACCCCTCTTTTCAATTTCCAAAAGATCATGTCGGTGTTCTGTCCACTATTCACAGCAAGCACACTTTTACTTCCATACTTTGATTTGATGCTTACATGTACTCCAAATTTATTCATGTCTTAGGAAATGGTCCATACCATATTTGTACATATCCCATGATGATTTTCTTCATTAATTCATAAACATTCTAGACTTCTAAGTCATTCTAGGAATCCATGAACACAAAACACACTACAACCTTTGCACATTCTAGGATCATACATTGCATTCATGCAAGATTTGGGGTTTTTGTAACTCCTAATCTAAGAAGATTATAAGGAATGAACTTGATCATACGTTCATGTTTCCCCTCGATCTAATCTTCCTTTCTCATCCATCCCGGGGATTGAGAGGTCTTCTTTTCCTCAAAGATTAACATGCATCATTCTAGCTTGCTAAGCATATTTTGATTTCTTTATTCATTTGTTTCAAGAACAATTCATGTCCCCTCTAGATTAGGGAAACTTAATTACTTGATATGTGATTAGACGATTTTTCCTAGGATTGTTCATGTGATCTTTCACTTTGTATTGTGTGATACTTGGCTTAGATCTTATGAATGATATTTTATCTTTAGATCTTCCATTTCAAGTTTCTTATGTGATGTAATATACCTATCATAAATATTAACTGTCGAACCAAATAGAGTAAAAGATGATTATTTGGATCCTAATTGAGGCCCGTTGAAAGACGGGGCGAGTTGAGGGTGTTTTAGTCGTGACAAAGGCTCCTTCCTCTCTCGTACCAAAACCCCGAGCCAAGTTCTTTGGTTATGAAAGGCCGGTGCCCTTTATCCATTTGGGTGAGTCAAAATTAGGTTTCTTGGTTCCTTAAAGACCAAGTGGCGACTCTGTATCTATTTTCAACAGACCTTCCTTTTCTTTTCCTTTCAAAACAATCTCAAAACCAAAACCAAACAGAGTGGATGAGCGATTCCGCGTGTCCACAGCAGGTCTCTCTCTGTAGGTGACATTCTCGTGGATCTCTATGTCATTGAAATCAATAGCGTGTGAAGGGTCTCCCTTGTATTCCCTTAGCATACTGATATGAAAGATATTATGTACTCCAGACATCTTTGGTGGCAACGCGAGTCGATAGGATACTTTTCTAATATGTTCTTGTTGGAATATATTGGTCAAACCCAATCACGGGTTTTTAGGAATAGATTAATTCTGATTGATTGTAATTTGTCTATGATTGATTGTAATTTGTCTATTTCCTTTCTTTTTCTTTCCTTTTTTGGTTTCCTTAGTTTGTATATAAACCTATACATATTGGATGAATGAAACAGATAAAAATTATTCCTCTCATCTCTTTCCTCTTGGTATCAGAGCTAAACCTAGGCTCCCTCTTCCCACAACCTTACCATCCGCACCACCTCCACTCTCGGCGCAACCCTCCCAGCCACCACCACCCCTCGCCCAAGCCCCCAGCCCCCCTCCACCTCTCGGCGACCCTCCCTAGCCCCTCCACCCTTCGCCGCAAGCCCTCAGCTCCTCACAGCCCTCACCGACACTTGTCGGCCCTCTGTTCATCGGTGGCAGCTTGTCCTGCTGCCGCCTGCCCCTCCGTGGGCCTCTTTCGCATCCGTGTGATGCAGTAGAGCCTTAGTGCTCTTTTCCTCCTTTTGCTTCCGATTCTCTATAATTCTGTTGGCTTTTATCCAGATTCAGACATTCCAATATGACTGACGGTAAGGACACTGCTACACCTGTACGCCCAGATCTGTCGCTCTCCCAACACACCCCTGCTCATAGGGTTACGAGCGTGTTGTTGAATGGAAGGAACTTCGCTGCTTGGTCCCGTTCTTTTCGTCTTTATCTCGGTGGATGTGGCAAGTCTGGGTGGATATTGGGTACTGAACCGAAGCCGGCAATTTCTGCTCCCACATTTGCACAGTGGGATATTGACAACTGTACCATATTAGGGTGGTTGTTTAACTCTATGGAGGATCGGATCTATCATATGTTCATGTTTCATGACACCGTTCACAATCTGTGGACCTCTTTGACTCAGATGTATGCCCATGAGTGCAATGACTCCCGTATCTTTGAGCTTTATCAGGAGGTTGCCCACGTATCTCAGCTTACATTGGGTCTTTCCGTTGTTGATTATTTTGGCTATCTTCAATCACGTTGGGAGGAGTTGGCTCAGTATGAGCCCCTTAGTGAGTTTCCACCCGAGGCAGCCACCATTGCTCTTCGACGTCTTAATCGCCAGCACACATATCAGTTCCTGATGGGTTTAAAGCCTGAGTTCGAATCTCTTCGTACACAGATTTTAAATACCTCACCTTTGCCCTCTTTATTTGAGGCCTTTGCCACTCTTGATGGTGATGAGCGTCGTCGACGCTTGATATCTCCTGCTTTACTTGAGCCATCCCCAATGCCGGACCAGATGGCTCTTGCTGCCCCGTCTGGACCTTTCACCCATCCTCCTAGTTCTGGTAATCGCCCATTCTGTACTCACTGTGGTATTCTTGGTCATGTCAAGGACCGTTGCTTCAAGCTTCATCCTGAACTTCGGGAGAAGCCTCCTCGTAATAAAGGAAAGGTCCCAGCTCGCACTGCTGCTATTGTTGAAACAGCACTACTCCGGATCTTCTCCAGCTACAGACTCAGATTGGTCAACTTCAGTCTCAATTGGGATCTTTACTTCAGCAAGGTTCTCAATCTGGCACTACTCCCACTGCTACTCTGGCCTCAGGTACATCTTCTACTGCACTCCATGTTGGGTCTAGCAACCCATCTTGGATTCTAGATTCCGGTGCCAGTGATCATATGACTGGTAAGTTGTCTTTATTTTCCTCCTCTCTGGTCCCCATCTCCCAGTCTGTCCGGATTGCTGATGGGTCTACTATCTTTGTAAAAAGTAAAGGCGATATTTGTCTCTCTCCAAGTATCACTTTATTTTCTGTTCTTCATGTCCCTACATTTCCTTATAATCTTCTCTCAGTTAATCGTCTTGCCAAATCTCTCAATTGTGCAGTTGTGTTCTTACCTGATTGTTGTCTCTTGCAGGACCGGATTTCGAAGAAGATTTTTGGCAAGGGATATGAGCGGGATGGCCTCTACTACTTCGGTGATCCACCTGGCGGGAGTTTAAGTTTGTCGTCTTCGAGTCTTCAGGCATCAGTTTTGCCTGATTCAGAGTCATCTAAGTTGTCTAGTTTTTCTTTTGAGTCAATAACCTTGTGGCATGCCCGCTTGGGCCATGCTAACTTTAATTATCTTTGTCAACTTTTCCCGAAATTAAATAAAGCCTGCCAGAAATTTAAATTTAGTTGTGTGGTGTGTGAATTATCTAAATATACTCGTTCTCAGTATATACCTGTGGATATCGCAGGTTGACTTACCCACAGCTTTTCTGTTTAACATTCTTTTCTAAATTTCAATTTCAAAAACAAATGAGTCGCCAATTAATTTTTAAAAGGAAAATTAAGAAACCATTTAAAAGGAAACTGATCTTTTACGAAACCAGAGATTAATTAAGTCCGGGGATTATGGAATGAAAGGGGAAGGAGCCCGGCGGACTAAAACACCCCCTTTCATCCTATCTTGCGATAGGCCTCTACTCAACATCCTTTTTAATCGAATTAATAATTTAAGCATGCCCTCAACTAATACATAAATATATATACATTACAAAAGCATGTCCAAAGGGTGTAAAATTGCTAATGACAAAAATATCATTCATAAGCCACATATGTCAAGTAGCAAGCAATATGATGTGCAATAGGGAACAAGAGAACTTACCCGGGATCCGGCCGCGAATATTAAACGTGCAATGCATGCGATTAAATAAAACCTAGGAAAAGAGTCTCTAATCCATATATACACATAAGACAAATCTTAATTCTTAGGTGTCGCGCATTTAAGTTGAAAATCAAATAAAATCAATGAATTTAATAAACTAGAGAGGGATTGAGAAATCGTACCTTAATAGCGCTACAAAACAAGGGGTTAGTTCACATGATATGCAAAATATGACGTTAGAAATATCAATCCTAAATTTCTAGCTTAAATCCGTCTAATGTAATTAAATCCAAGGCAGATGAGTCCTAATTACAAGTGTCAAACCATATGGATGAATATGTACATGGACAGGAATAAACTATGAAATACTCTTAAGTTTTAAATTCAAACTCAACTAATCATTATTGAAGCATGGTTTAAGCCCTAAGTTATAAAAAAATCATTTGACCCATTATTAACAAAATCGGTCAAGTGTGTCATAAAACTCTGAAAATTGCAGAGAGCAGACCAGACATTTAAGAAAATAAAAAGCACGTCTCTTATGGTTTGATGTTGATGAATTTTGGACACAAAATGCCTCTGTGAGTCTAGTTTCCAAATCAAAAAGAAAATCAAGGTTTCAACGGTTAGATCTCCGGGAATATGGAAAGCACTAGACATCACTCAGCATCTTACACCCTCCTGTCCAGAAATCTTGCAAGATTTATTAAAACTAGTAAAAAAATCAGAATTGCTTTGTTCTTTTTAGGGTGACTTCCTAACACATTAATCTACTTAGAAAAAATTATTTTGGGTCACAAAAACTTTGTTAGAACTCCGATTTAATTATTTCAAAAGAGTGTTGCTGTTCTGAAACTATTCTGAAATTCTGGACAGATTATTGTTGCTTCACAAAACCCATGATCAAACCATTCTAAACATGAAACCACCTTAAAACAAAAATTACAGTGGTAGAATATTGTGTTATTGACACTTTCCCGTTGGTTTCACTTGATTTCAACGGTTAGATTTCGAACTAAAAATCTTTGATCAAAAACAGTTTGTAGACTCACTATTTTCATCTTTAAGTTCAACATTTATTTGTTAACCCCAACTATTAAACCATGAAGTTGGACTTAACTAAACTATTTTTTCCTACCATTTGATGGTCATTGGAAGCTAAAGATCTTTATATTTGTAGATTTCAAATGAAGTATGATATAGACTTCATGAAATCTCAAGACAAAGAATATAAACCATGGGAATGGGTTTAGACTCCAAACCACTTTCTCTCATCATTTGATGATCATTGAGAGATGAAGATATGACTAATACTTAAAAGTCTCGAAGGAATATGGAAAGGATTCCATGAAACATCAAGCTAGAGGACCTAAGCCATGAGTATGGACTTAGATCCATCTACTTGATTATAAGATAAAAAAATGATGATCAAACCTTGACTTCCATGTAAAGCATAAGCTCACATGGGATTCAAGGATGATGCTCAAGAGATCAAGAGAGATATTGAAGATCTCTAAGACTCTCAAGAGAATAACATAAACAAGAAAATGGAAGAAAGTATTGGAAACAAAAGAAAACTCCTAAATTTACTTAATAAACATAGAAGATAGCAAAAGTTTTATTTGAATTCCAAAGGAAAGAGATGGTATGTAAAAACAATCTATGATTTAGAGGATCACCTCCAAAATATCCTCAAAGTTTCTCTCCTTTGAAGATCTTCCAAGCTCTTCTTTCTTTCAACTCTAGAAAATGTTGGTGAATATATGTTTGTGTGTGTTTTCTCCTTTCCAATATTTTCTCCCTTGGTCCCCCTTTACAAACAAGAACCCTTCTCTTTTATAGGCAAAAATACCAGGTATTTTTGGTGGATTTCGGAGCAAAAAACAGGTGTAATTCTCTCATTTGGTGGTACAATGTGTACTTTCTGAAATTGGTCAGACTGCTGCCCAGCGCGGCAGTCCAAGGACTGTCGCGGCAGTCCGTGACTGCCGTCGCGGCAGTTCATGACTGCCATTGCGGCACTTCATGACTGCCGCGCGGCATTCATCAAATGCCGCGGCAATTAATGGATTGCCGCATTTTTGTCAGTCTTACTTTATCAGTTTTTTGTTCTTATTCGCATATGCATACGTATTGCTCTGCAAAATACAGACTTTAAAAGTGAACGGCAGTCAGAAATTGTACGCGGCACTTGGTGAGTGCCGGAACGGTACTCTGTGACTGCCGTGCGGCACTCAGTGAGTGTCGCGTCTTCTGCCGTGTGCCGTTTTTAACTGAGATTCCCTTTTTTAGGTCTTCCCCCTTTTTGAAATAAATTATTTTTGAAGATCCTTTCCGAAAATCATATCTTATACCTGAATTCTCTTAAATACCTGGTATTTTTCCTCTTTCTGTGAAATTTTATCGCGTTTTGGAGATTTTTCTGAAGAGCTTGGAATACTTCGATTTTTCGGTCCTTGTCATCATCGGATACGGAGGTGACACTCTCCTAAATTCGACGGTCGGTCAAAATTGGGGTGTCTACAGTTTGCCCCTCTTTGACAGAGCTTGTGGGGCAACGCGTCCCATAAGTGAATGTCAAAGCTTGTGTGAAGACAAACCTTTGACCAGACTATCGAATTTAGGTAAAAACAAAATGCGTTGCAAAAACAGGCGAAATTCTAATTGGTCGTGCTCCAGGATGAGCTGCCTACGTATCCCATCAGGAATCAGACCAAAGCGTAGTTTAGGCATGGGTCGAACATTCACAAACGCAAGTAGTCACACGGATGGATGCACCTATCCTGTCGTGATGCAAGTGCCATGCAATGGTGATTTCTGTATTGACCTAGTTGTATAGATGTCATGCTTATCATGTTTTCCCCACGTACGACACACATTCCGTGACGTGTTATCCAGGGAAAATTGCCTGATTCTTTTTGAAAATTTGCTTACAGGGGTTACAAAAAGCGCTTTTGATTTGATTGCGGGGGTTAACGCAAATCCGTTGCGGAAACTGGGAATATAAATCCGTTATATTCTCGAAAAGAGGGTTAACGCAAATCCGTTGCGGAAATCGGGAATATAAATCCGTTATATTCTCGAAAGGAGGGTTAACGCAAATCCGTTGCGGAAACCGGGAATATTAATCCGTTATATTCTCGAAAGAAGGGTTAACGCAAATCCGTTACGGAAACCGGGAATATAAATCCGTTATATTCTCGAAAGGAGGGTTAACGCAAATCCGTTGCGGAAACCGGGAATATCAGTCCGTTATATTCAAGAAGGAGGGTTAACGCAAATCCGTTGCGGGAACCGGGAATATAAATCCGTTATATTCAAGAAGCGAGGGTTAACGCAAATCCGTTGCGAGAACCGGGAATATAAATCCGTTATATTCAAGAAGCGAGGGTTAACGCAAATCCGTTGCGATAACCGGGAATATAAATCCGTTATATTCAAGAAGCGAGGGTTAACGCAAATCCGTTGCGAGAACCGGGAATATAAATCCGTTATATTCAAGAAGCGAGGGTTAACGCAAATCCGTTGCGAGAACCGGGAATATAAATCCGTTATATTCAAAAAGCGAGGGTTAACGCACATCCGTTGCGAGAACCGGGAATATAAATCCGTTATATTCAAAAAGCGAGGGTTAACGCAAATCTGTTGCGAGAACCGGGAATATAAATCCGTTATATTCAAGAAGCGAGGGTTAATGCAAATCCGTTGCGGAAACCAAGGAACGCAAATCCGTTGCAAAAACCGAGAATATAAGTCCGTTATATTCTCGAAAGGAGGGTTAACGCAAATCCGTTGCGAAAACCGAGAATATAAGTCCGTTATACTCTCCAAATTCAAGTTTTTAAGGTTCGGGAGCCCACGAGCTTAAAATCCACTTTATATTTTCAAAAACCGGGGCCCGCGGGCTAGGATTTCATCTTTTGAATTTTTGGGGCCCACAGGCTCAAATTATATTTTCAATTTCTGGGAGTTGGGAGCCCACAGGCTAAAATTTATACCTACATTTTGAAATTTGTAGTCGATTTAAACCTAGCAACAAAACCAGGGTCAAAAAGTGCAATGAGAGCACATTTTGGGGGGCTCGAATTCAATTTTTGGGACTTGATTTGAATTTTTGGGGGGGAAGTAAATATCTTTGAACCGCCTTAAACGTGGCACACGCGGATTTTCGCGGCAGTCCGTGACTGCTGCGCGGCACTCACGGAGTGCCGTTGCGGCACCCGGTGAGTGCCGCGCGGCAGTTGACTGACTGCCGCGCACAGAAATTTGAGTGCCGCGTTTGAGCGGCAGTGGCTTAAACCGCCGGGGTTCAGAATAGTTTTCTCATTCTTTCACTCTCTCCATCTCGAAATCTCTCTGGAGAAATTTTCTCCCATCCTCTTCTTTGCTTCTGTATTATTCTACGACACTCACAGGTATGTTCTGCTTGATCAAGACTTGTTCAAGACCCCTTTATTTCATTTATTTTTCTGAATTTTCCTGAATTTTAACGTGTTGATCTCTTCTTTTGTTTGACAGATTATGGCGAGTGGTTCTAGGAAGAAGAAGGCCAAGTATACGGCCACCCATCATCCAGATGCTACTCTCCTATTGAGGGACCCTGATGAGCATTTGTCAGCCCTCGCGTTTAAGCGCGAGGTAAACGCTTCTCTTTTATTATTTCTCGTATTTCTTTCTCGTATTTCTTCCTCCTTGTGAATGTAACGTAGAATTGTCACAACTTTTAGATACCCTATTCCAAACGTCATGCTTGTGGCGTCTCCGAGCGTCTCAGATGTTTTATTACATGCTCTTTGTAAAAAAAATTTTATTTTTATTTCTCATGTAACGCTTGAATTTTCCAAACACTTATCCTTATTTTCTCCCTCGTCTTTTTTACAAAAGCTTTTGAAAGCCATTTAATCGGAATCTCAAACATTGCTTGTGAACAAAGAATCCAATGTTCGTGGAAATGAAATCACGAACCTCTTCCTGTACTTACCGCCCTGGCGAGTTTTCCTCGAGCATTTCTAATGCCATTTTATTATTCAAAAATTGATTCTTGAATGTTTGCAATCACGCATTCCTTTTTACAACCAAACTCTTTCCGGGCCCAAAATCTCCTTTAAAACTTATATATGCATGTTTTCAAAGAAGGTGGACAAAAACTACTCTTTCTCTTTTCTTTTCTTTTCGAAACCTTGCTAAAATTTTGAGCGTTTTCTTTTATTCATTTTCTCTTGAATGCAAACGAATGTCTTACTTGTGAAATCCTATATGAACACTTCTAGACTTTCTTTTCTTTTATTTATTACTTATCTCCTTCTTTATTGCTTTCTTCTTTTATTTATTATCTAACAACAAATCTTGTGATTCTTTCTTGCAGCTGCAGCCCAAAGTGCTGAAGAGTCATGGCAGCCTTGCACATGGCCACGAGTGGTACACCGAGCTGAGCCCGACCGTGAGGGCTCTGGTGGACGCAGCAGGGTTTGGAGACTTCGTCAAACTCTTGACGAAGAGCTCCAACGACTTGCAGCAGATACACGCGCTGGCCGAGCGGTGGTGGGATACCACGAGTACCTTCCACTTTTCTTTCGGCGAGATGACGTTGACCCCGTTGGACTTCTCGATGATTACCGGGATCGCCTTCGGCGGAGAGCCTCTGAGGCATTTGACAGATCAGGAGTGGGATCAGATGGAGCCACTGTTAGGGGTGGTCCCGGAGGAGGCTTTAGTCACGGCCCGGTGGTTCATGGATACTTTCCGGGGAAAACCCGGCTTTACGGACGAGCAGATGGCCCGTGGCTTTTTGATGTACGTGCTGGGGTGCTCCTTGTTGAGCACCAAGGGTGACCGGATTTCCACTTCCTTGGTGGCGTCGCTGGAGCATCTGGACCGGGTCACTGAGTTTGATTGGGCTGGTACAGGATTAGCTATCCTGTACAGGCATATGAGTGACATCTCCCGGGATAAGTCGACTGCTACCAGTGGGTATTGGAGAGCGTGGGAGGTATACATTTTTTATTTTTTTACATTCCATCACTTATTTTACTTCCAGAAATTTATTTACATTGCGATACTAATTTCCCTTTTTCTTTCTCTCTTTTACTACAGATTTGGTCCCATGAGTATCTCTGCATGATGTCTCCTGAGACACGTGCTGCTGACGCCCTCATCATGCCCCAGGGGCTAAAGTGGGCGAAGGACAGGGTCGGGCGCAAGACCGGGGCCCACGATTTCATTTCGTTCAGGAACTTCCTGACGAACCTGAGGGAGGATCACGTACGCTGGCAGCCGTGGCTCCTGGTGTTGCCCGAGGCTCGCGCGGGGATTCAGGAGTCGGCCGGGTATGACCCGATGAGACGGCTTCTCGATGGTGGGTCGGAGGGTATGGCGTGGTACTTGGGAGAGAGGGTGACCAGGCAGTCTATAGCGGCTCCCAGTTTCTTTGTGCCGTTCCCTACTCCCGACTCTATGAGGGCTACAGACACACTTCAGGGCGGCGACTACTCGGCTGCTCGAGCCGGCTTTGGTATCCACGGCTTTCTGGACAGTCCTGAGGGATATGCGGCTTTCCGTACCGCCAAGCTGATGCCAAACTTCCCGCTGATGGAAGTGACCCGGGTGAGTAAATGATTCCTTTATTATTTTTGTGAGTTCTTCCTTTTACTCTTCACCCATGTTTTATTACTTTTGTTTGCAGCATGTCCCTGCCGCGGTCCGCCCCCCTGGCCTACCTGAGTGGGACTGGACTATGTCTACCGTCTCATTCGGCGAGCCCCACGTGACGACGATCCCCCGGCTCTCACAGGGTGCCCCCACCATTCCTATCCATTATGACCTTGTCCCGCGCGCTTACGCGGAGGAAGGCCTGACGTATGCCCATAGCGTGCGACAGTGGGTTCTTGGGCGCGAGTGGATGGTAAGAAATTCATCCCCACTCCTACTTTTGACTGGGATTGCGTTTCTTTCTTACTGATCTTTTACTCCTGGTTCTTGTTTTCAGTCCGAGGGAGCTCGAGCGACTACTGCGACCCAGCTGAGGGCCCAGGTATGATTTTTTATTCCTTCTATTCTTAGTATTTTATCCGTCATTTCAATGCTGTCTGGACTCATTCCTTTTTTATTTCAGGCGGAGGAGATTAGAGTCATGTCCCAACAGGTGGGGCAGCTCCAGCAGCGGCTTCAGCAGTTCGGCATCCCTCTCAGCGACATCCCTGGAGGTAGCGGTGCTGGGCGTGGTGGAGGTGGCGGCGAGGGTACTAGCGGTGGCAAAGGCCGAGGCGGCGGTAGTAGCGGACATGGCGGGACTGGTGGAGGCAGCGGGACTGAGTCAGAGGAGGAGCCTCTCAGACGCACGACTCACCAGACTCGCGGTCGGGGTCGGGGCCGGGGTTGACCCCTGCTTTGCTATTATTTTTTAGAGTTCTGGGTGGATTTATATTTTGGTGGATGACTGTATATATATATACACATATGCTTTATTTTGATAGCTGCTTCCCTTTATTTGGTAGGGTAGATGCTTTAAACATTTTATTTACATTTTCCTTGCTTATTCACCGTATGTGTGACCATAGCTTGGTCCAATTCCTGCCGTATGTGGGACCATGGCTTGGTCCCGACTTTATTTTTATCTTTGAATGCTTCTATTTCTTTTACTTATTTGATATATACAAATGAATGAAATGAATGAATGAATGAATGAATATATTTGCACGTGCTGCATGATGCGCACGTTTTATTGTTTTTCTATTTAGTTTTCTGTTTGCAGGTGGGCAGATCGTGTTACAAACAAACCCTGGCCAGTGAAAAGCTCGGAACGGCACTCGAGTAGGCCTTCACGGCACTCGGTGACTGCCGCGACGGCAGTCAGTAAGTGCTCAACGGCATTCACGGACTGCCGTGCGGCACTTCATGGAGTGCCGCTGCACTTTATCGAGTGGTCAGCCTTATTCTCCTATTTATACCCCTCTTCCTCTAACACTCTGCAAAACATCTTCTTCTTCCTCCACTTCTTTTCAAATGGCCCCTATTAGCTCCCAAATTCTCTTCCCATGGATGGATACTCTCTCAGGCATTGAAAAGCTCAACTTTGAATGCTTTAGATTGAACAATCTCTTCTCTTTCTGACGTATGAATTTGAACGAGGGCTTACTTCTAGCTGCTATTCAGTGTTGGGACCCTGCTCTCAACGTCTTTCGTTTTGGCTTCCAGGAGATTTGTCCTCTGTTCGAGGACTTCAGCGCCATTTTGCATACTGACCCTTTTGCTGAATTGATGGTTCCTCTAATTCAGGCTGGGTATGTCCGGGACTTAGCCACTCTTCTCCACACGTCTCGAAATGCGGCAGGTTCTTTTGTTCATGATGGGCAGATCGACTTTGAACGCCTTTCTTCCGTTTATGCTCCCATAGGGGACCCCTATGATGGTAAGTATCAGATCATCCGGCATAGTGCCTTGTCAATTGCCATGCTCTCTTACTTCCTATTTCAGTCGTCTTCTGACATTCTTATACCCATTGCCCGTGGTTTGAGGGAGATAAAAAGTGCTGTTATGCTGGTTCTTGGCGAAACTTTGATCGGATTGAGCCGTGCCCATGTTACCGGGGCCATGTTATCTACCGGGGCACCCTTCGTCTTGCAGGTTTGGCTCATGGAACGTCTCGACCTCTTCATTCACCCCTCGCATCTTCGCGGGCCACTCTCTTATGACCGTATGGAGGTCCATTGCTTATTTCATTCTGCCGACGCATGGCTCGTTTGGCTCCAGGGCCTTTCTTCCAGTGATATTTGTTGGATTTGCCCTCAGTGGACTCCTCGTTCTATTGCTGTACGTCTTCCTGGGCGACCTGGCATCTGGCTGCCGGGCTTGAGTGCCACTACCTTCTACATTCCCGATCGGGTGGTTCGCCAGTTTGGACTTCTGCAAGATACTACTGAATCTGTGACTGCTGATTTCACCAGGGGTTCTACTCTGCGTCCTTCTACTGTGAAGGCTTTTCTTGAGGTTTGGCATAGCAGGATTGCTGCTCCGTTCCCGAGGGTTCCTGCTCCGACTGTGCCCACTACCCAGTATCTTCTAGAGATCCAGGCCTTGGTTGCAAGGCGAGCTTGACAGACACATGCATAACAAAGTAGACGAAAACAGGAAAAAGCTTGCCATTTTACAAAACTTTCTGACAGACCCTGCCTACTCTTTTCACGCTTTTGAATGTGATTTTTATTTTTTCTTTTTCAAGAAGTGTTGTCATGATAAAATCAAAAGTGTTCACCCCTTCAATTAACCTTTTATGAAGTATTCTCTTTTCAATGTCTTTACTTGGCTCTTTACTCTGCTGTTTTGCTTTCTACTCATTCTATTCCACGAATTTTCATTTATTTCTTTATAGTACTCATTTGACAGCCAGGTGACCTGAGGGATGGTTTTGTATCCGGGTTCTTTGGCTAGCAAACGAAGTTTGCCCTTGGTTTTAGGGCTTCGGAGTGATTCTGGGCAAACGCCAGTTTGCCCCTAGTTTAGCACAGTTGTTGCTGCTTCCCTAGGTTTTCATGGGCCGAAGGCTTTTGAGGGCCTGCCTACTTATCCCAAAATGGGTATCGGGCCTGCAGTAGTTTAGTTTGAGGTTTTGACGAAGAGCGCCTTTTTGGGCAATTATTAATGACCGAACCGAGTGGGTTGCCTACGTATCCCCTAGCGGGAATCAGGTCAAGCGTAGTTCATCAAGGTAGGAGGCTTTGAAAGAAATGGTTTCAAGCAAAGTATTTCTTGAGGCGATCGAGGTTAATCGGCTGTTTAAATTCAACCCCGTCCAGGTCCATGAGATAAGCCGCTCCTCCGGAAAGGAGGGTCTTAATGATGTATGGCCCGACCCAGTTAGGTTTGAATTTTCCTCTGGGGTCATAAACGGGCACCTTAAGTTCTTTGAGGACCAGGTCACCCTCATCAAGCTTCCTTGGGCGAACCTTTTTGTTGAAAGCACGAGCTATCCTCTTCTGGTACCCCCGAGTATGGTTTATCGCGGTCAACCTCTTTTCATCGAGCAACATCAACTCCTCATACCTTCCCTGTATCCATTCTGACTCGGTGACTTCGCACTCTGCCAAAACCCTGAGAGAGGGTATTTCCACCTCGACTGGAAGGACTGCTTCCATCCCGTACACTAATGAGTATGGTGTAGCACCCGTTGAAGTTCTCACTGAGGTCCGGTATCCCCACAAATCGAACGGCAGCTTCTCATGCCAATCTTTGTATGTATCTGTCGTTTTCCCCAAGATTGCCTTAACATTCTTATTTGCTGCCTCTACTACTCCATTCGTCTGGGGCCTATACGGGGATGACTGGTGACGAGTGATCTTATACTTTTCTAAGAGCGGGATAACTTCTCCCTGGAAATGACTGCCATGATCAGAGATGAATTCATTGGGGACCCCATACCTGCAGATTATGTTCCTCTCGACGAAATTCACTACGTCCTTGGCTTTCAAAGTCGCATATGAGGCTGCCTCTACCCATTTGGTAAAATAATCAATTGCCACGATTATGTATCGGTGTCCATTGGAAGCCTTCGGGACTATCTCACCAATGATATCGATTCCCCACACAGAAAATGGCCAAGGGGTGGTCATGCTGTAGAGTTGTGACGGTGGGGTATGCATCAGATTTGCATGAATCTGACACTTGTGACACCTTCTAACATATTCGCAACAATCTTTGTCCAAGGTCGTCCAATAGTACCCTTGTCGGATGATCTTTTTCGCCAGCATGTGCCCATTCATATGGGGCCCACACACTCCTTCATGTATTTCCTCCATCATTCTCTTAGCTTCTTTCCCATATAGGCACTCCAGATTATACCCGGTGTAGGATTTCTTCCATAGCTTATCCTCGTAAATCACAAATTGAGCAGCAAATCGTCGAATCGCCTTCTTGTCTTTTTCTGAGGCTCCTTCGGGGTACTCTCCCTCTTTGATGAACTTCCAAACATCTTTATACCAAGGCACCTCATCTTCTCCTTCTATGGCCGCGATCATTTCAAATGACGGTTGATTCCTCACTTCTACGGATAACGGGACCATGGCAATTTTGGAAGGAATTTGGATCATTGAGGCCAAGGTAGCCAAAGAGTCGGCTAGTTGGTTTTCTTCGCGAGGGAGGTAGTAAAAGGAAATCTTTTGGAATTGTGCCTTCAGGCTTTCCAGATAGTCATGGTAAGGTCTCAATTTCTCATGTTTTACCCTCCAATCTCCTCGAACTTGGGATATAATCAGGTTGGAATCTCGAAAAACATCGATCCGTCCGACCTTCAAAGCCAAGGCTGCTTCCATCCCCATTATGCAGGCTTCGTATTCTGCGGTATTGTTGGTCGAGTTATACCTGAGTTTGACGGCTAATGGGGTAGGGACCCCATCGGGTGCTATTAGAACGATTCCAACTCCGTAACCCATTTGGTTGGCCGCTCCATCGAAGTACATCTTCCACAAATCCTCCTTAACCTCCATTATTCCTTCATCCGGGAACTTGAAATCTCCCTTGTCTTCAGATTCTACAGCGAGGTCGGCTAAAAACTCGGCGACGGCCCTTCCCTTCACGGATTTGGCGGTGACATACTTGATGTCGAACTCGGCCAGCATCATGGTCCAACGGGAAATCCTACTGGTCAAAACGGGTTTTTTGAACAGGTATTTTAATGGATCCATTCGGGATATCAAGATTACAGGGAAAGCTAGCATGTAGTGGTGGAGGCAACGGGTACACCAAACCAAGGCCCAACAGGCCTTCTCCAAGGGCGAGTACTTCAACTCATATCCGACCATTCTCTTGCTTAAGTAGTAAATAGCCTTCTCCACGTGCCCCTCTTCTCCTTCTTGGGCCAACATACATCCCATTGAATCTTCGGATACAGAGAGATAGAGTAACAGAGGTCTCCCAGGCGAAGGTGGTGACAAGACAGGTGGGTTCTAGAGGTAGGCTTTGATTTTGTCGAAGGCCTGTTGACACGGGGTGTCCCATTTGAATCTCTCTCCCTTTCTGAGTAGTTTAAAAAGTGGGTCGCAGGTCAAGGTGAGTTTGGAAATGAAGCGGCTGATGAACTGTATTCTCCCCAAGAATCCCCTCAGTTCTTTCTCGTTTTTCGGGGGCTGCATTTCGGTTATTGCCTTTATCTTGGTAGGATCCACCTCTATTCCCCTCTGAGTAATAAGGAAACCTAATAACTTCCCGGTGGTGACTCCGAACGTGCACTTTTGCGGGTTTAGCCTCATTTTGAACTCCCTCAACCTCCCAAAGAACTTTCTCAAAGCTCCTAGGTGCCCTCCCCTTTCTCTGGACTTTACAATCATATCATCCACATACACCTCTACCTCTTTGTGGATCATGTCGTGCAGTAGGGTGGTGGCAGCCCTTTGATACGTTGCTCCTGCGTTCTTAAGTCCGAATGGCATGACCCTATAACAATATGTCCCCCATGGAGTGATAAACGTGGTTTTCTCCCTATCCTCGGGCGCCATGAGGATTTGGTTATATCCAGAGAATCCATCCATGAAAGATAGAAGCTCATGCCCCGCAGTGTTATCAACCAACACATCGATGTGGGGTAGCGGGAAATCGTCTTTAGGGCTCGCCTTGTTTAAATCTCGAAAATCAACGCAAACCCTAACACGACCATCCTTCTTTGGGACAGGTACAATATTGGCAATCCATTCCGGATACTCGGTGACCATCAAGAATCCAGCTTTTAATTGCTTTTCAACTTCCTCTTTTACTTTAAGTGCCCATTCTGGCCTCATTCGCCTCAATTTTTGTTTTACGGGTTTGGAATTGGGAAAGAGGGGGATGTGGTGTTGGACTATTTTTGGATCGATACCTGGCATATCATTGTAAGACCATGCAAAAACATCTTTGAATTCATTTAATAGACTGATTAGTTCTTTGCTTTCTTTATTGCTAAGTGTAGAGCCGATAAAGACATTTTGAGGATCATTTTCATTTCCTAGATTAATTGTTAGGGTGTTCTCTATGATTTTGCATGCAGATTCATTTTCCTTTTCAACTAATTTTTGCAATTCAATAGGTATTTCATGATCATCACATTCATCACATTCATTAAGCGCGTTCGAGTAGGCAGAATCAGTCGTACTTTCATTGATTTTCTTTGGGGTGATTACAACAGACATAGAAATTGAAAGACGCCTCATTTGGGCCATTACAGACTCTGGGTGTGGGGGGAACCTATCGCTAGACTCAAAAACCCACTCTTTCTTACTTTCTCCTCCCAAGTCAGTAATGAAGCATTCTTCCGGTTCTCCTGTCTTGGTGACTTCTTCCATCTCTTCTTCCTCAGCCTTCCCCTTGTCGGCTTTTTCCTGATCCTCCCCATCTTCCTCGCTTTCGGCTGCTTCCTCCACTATGCCCTCGACATATTTGCCCTTGGTTTTCCCAGGATCTTCCTTTATGACCTCCGTGTTCCCTTCGCCCAACAGATCTTTCATGGCGGAACCGTCTAGCGCCCCGATCCAATCCTTGGCAGCAACAGACTTTTCAGGCATTTGTAGAAATGGGTCCTTGTACTCAGAAATTTCATGGGAGAAGAAGATCTCGAACCCTGGTTTCATGCATTTGTCCTTTTGGTCCATCCATGGCTCTGGGAAGCCACAGAAAGGGAAATCTTCTCCTTCCTTCACAAAATACCCGTTGAGGGTCTTCAAGTAAGGGTCTAGCGGTGCATTGACGGCCTTTTTCTTTGCTCTTAGTTCCCCTTTCGTTGGCTGGTACCCCAGACCGTGAGTGTGGGTCTGAGTAGGGATCCTTGGAGCCTCAGGCAGGCCTTGAAGGTTCTTCCCCAACCCCAATCCTGGAAAGAATCCCATCTTCTTCATGATTCCTGCGACCACTGGACTAGCATACTGATCGGACTGAGGCGGTAGAAACTCTCTCGACTTTCCCTCTTCTATCACGCTGATGAATTCGAATCCTCCCATTTTCGCTTCTTCTTCTTGCAGCTGTAATTCTAGGACCGGTGCACTTGACGATGCTTCGGACGGACGAACCCAACTGTCCCCGAGGATATCACAGACCTTGTTTTCCCAGACATACTTGACCTTTTGATGGATTGTGGATGGTATAGCACCCAAACTATCCAACCAAGGCCTTCCCAGTAGCAGATTGAAGGAAGCGGGGATATCGATGATTTGGAACTCGGCTTCTTTATCCATTGGCCCGATAGCAAGGTTAAGAAAGATGATGCCCATGATTGCCCTTTGGGTGTTATCGTATGCCCGGACCTTTTGCTGAGACGGCACAAAAGAGGATTCATCTAAGCCCATTCGCTTGGCTGTGCGGAAAGGACATACGTTAAGAGCAGACCCGTTGTCGACGAGACAAGCGGGTACGGTGTTCCCCAAACATTCAACAGTGACGTACAACGGCTTATTGAGCATGGGTCCTCCCGGAGGTAAGTCATTTGATGAGAAAGTAATAGCCGAAGTCAGAATTTTGCTGATCAGCCCTACGAGGTCCTCTGGAGTGGTGTCGATGGATACGTCAGCTCGGTTCAAAGCGTCTAGGACTGCCTGCCTATGACGTTTGGAGGCAATCAGCAACCCCCAGACGGTGATGTTAGCCTGAGTCTTCTTCATTTGCTTGAGGACTCTATCCTCTTCTTCTTCTTCATTCATCTTCCCTTTTCCTTTGTCTTGATCTCTCCCTGGGTGATATTCCTCTAGTTCGTTCGGTTTGAAGTGTCTGCCAGACCGGGTCAAATGATCTATCTCCTCTCTTGCCCAAATGTTGTCGACTTCTGAAACGGTCTTTGAGCCCTCCTTTGCCTCTTCGTCGCTTTGATACCACAGGTCATCCTCCCCCACTTGGTCTATGTTACGATCATTAGTTCCTTGAACCCACCAGTCTGATTGCCCCGCTGCTTCTTTCTCCCATATCTCTGGCTGGCTTCCAATCATGCAGATTTCCGAATTTTCTAGTAACTGATAAAACTTCTTTGGTTCCCCGACCTTTGTGATTAGCTCGGATGGATCAAATGTTGTTTCTCCCACCCCTAAGAAGTACAGACCCCGCGGTGGTGGTACAGCACGATGGTTCGGCAGTGGATTCTTGGTGACATTGGGGGCCTTGACAGGTGGCTCGGATATCACTTTGTTGTCAATGAGGTCTTGTATGTCATGCCTTAACCTCATGCACCGATCAGTCGAGTGGCCCTTTTGTTGATGATATTTGCAGTAGAGATCTCCTTTGAAGTACAGCGGGAGTGGACTCGGCCGTGGTCGAGGTTCCAGCTGACGGAGATGCCCTTTTGCTAACAGCCTATCGAGGGCGGTTGATAATGATACTCCCAAATCTGAAAACTTTCTCATTGGCTTATCCTCCCCTCTTCTTGGATGGCTTTTGGTGATATCGAATTTTCTCTCCGGCTCGCTAAGTGCATTGACATCGGTGTGGCCAGAGTGACCCCCCGAATGCCCTCCATTTGATCCATAACTGGGCCTCCGATATCGGTTCTGTGGTTCTTCCTTCTTTATTGTTCCCTCTTGAATTGCATCTTCGATTCTCGTCCCCACATCGAACACCTCAGCAAAGGTATTGATTGACTGAAATCTCATCTTCTCCTGATAAACTGGCTGTAGATTTTTCATCAGCATTCGGATTTGGTCCTTCTCGGATGACCTTTGCACCATTTTCGCAGCTTTCCCTCTCCATCGGCTTAAATACTCGGCAAATGATTCTTTGTTCCCCTGCCTGGTTGTTTCCAAATCTCGGACAGTAACATCCAAGTCCTGCTTGTATTCGTACTGCGCCACAAATGCCTTAATTACTTCTTCCCATACCCTAGTTTTACTTGGTTCAAGAGTAAGGTACCACGATAAAGCGGCTCCTGTTAAGGTTTGTTGAAATAGGACAGCCATCATGGTGGTGCTCAGTCCACTAGGCTGAAAAGCTCCTATGCACATTCGGACATGACTGCGGGGGTTGCCTGTGCCATCAAATTTATCAAAGACGGGCATTTTAAAACTGGCCGGCAGCGTCTCATGGACTCCGTCGTACAACCCTTCCAGTTCCATCAGATAGGTATCCACCCCTTGAGCTTTGCGCATTACCCTTTCCAGCTTTTCTATCTTCTCGGTCAGCAGCTTCTCCTTTTCATCTTTCTCCCTGTCCCTGTTGGCTCTCAATGCATCATTCCAATGTGCCTCTTGGTCATCGAACCAATCTCCGTCTCCTCCTCCCAAAGGCGGGTCTATAATGGGTGGAATTACATGCGGCGGCGGTCGGCGATTCAGTTCCTCTATCATTCCCATCATGCGATTCATGTTCTCGGCCTGTCTCCTCATCTGTTCAGCTTGTTGTTCGACTAGTACCCTCAATCCGGTCATCTCTTCATTGTTCCTTTCTTCGGCCATGTTAGTGTATCCTCTCCTTACTAACCTTGTCGTAGGATCTCTAAACCACCCTTGGTTTGCTATTTTTGCTCCTACAATAAATTTTGAAAATTTCTTTTTAGAAAAACCTTTTTACCTTTATTTTATTCGAGGAAGACTTTTATTTTATGCATCATGCGGATGTAATGCATGTGTGTGTGTGTGTGCCTACTCTATATGCCAAAAAAAGAAAATCCTAATCCTAACACATAAGCACATAAACACATAAGATCCTCATCCATGTTGAGTGCGCTTAACTTCTCCTTTCGTTGTGATTCCCACTACCCGTTCAAAGGTCGGATATTTTCAAAATTTATTTAAAAGGAGCATTTCTTTAAAATGATGAGATCTTTCAAAGCAATTTCTCAGGAATTTTGAATCTTTTTATTTTAAGAAATGAGGATGTGAAAACACTTCTCAATGAAGATGATTGGATTAAAACTCATGATCATCTGAAAATGTACCTTAACAAAGGTAATTAATTTTTTGGGGTTTTTTTTTTTTTTTTTTTTTAAAAAAAAAAAAAGGTGAAAACCTTGGAGAAAAGATAAAAAAAACTCTTTGGGCAGGAGGATCACATGATCGGATTATCGCCGTACTTTCCATGAATTCGGATACATACAAGGTCAATGATGCTTAGCTAACATGATATAAGAAGCATAATCTTATAACCAAGGTTCAGCATGTTCCAAAATGTCGTGGGACATAAGAAGGAATTGCTAAAAGGTGGTTAAAGGATTATACATTTTTCATCAGGTAAGCATCATCATCATCTCAAGTACTCCCCTTTGGGCATACAAAAACTCCCTAGCACATAGCCCTAATCAAGAATTGATTCCCTAAGATTGAAAGGTTCTATAGATACTACCGTGCAAAAGCTGGGTTTTGGTCAAATAAGGGACCCTTGACACACACCCGATAGGATGCTTAATATACCAAATCATGGTACGAGATCAAGGGTGATCACACAGTCCCATGATGACTTGACCGACCGGGTTGCCCCGAGCCTCCAAGGTCATAGTTCCGTGCAATCGACTGGCTGGACATGCAAGTGAAATGCAACAGGCACACAAAGATTAATTAATTCGATTAAAGGATATTTTTCAAGTCTAATCCTCAAGTGAACCCAAAATCAGAGTTCTGGTCTGCGAAACCAGAGATTCTGGGTTCGATCCCCAGCAGAGTCGCCAGATTGTGGATATCGCAGGTTGACTTACCCACAGCTTTTCTGTTTAACATTCTTTTTTAAATTTCAATTTCAAAAACAAATGAGTCGCCACTTAATTTTTAAAAGGAAAATTAAGAAACCATTTAAAAGGAAACTGATCTTTTGCGAAACCAGAGATTAACTAAGTCCGGGGATTATGGAATGAAAGGGGAAGGAGCCCGGCGGACTAAAACACCCCCTTTCATCCTATCTTGCGATAGGCCTCTACTCAACATCCTTTTTAATCGAATTAATAATTTAAGCATGCCCTCAACTAATACATAAATATATATACATTACAAAAGCATGTCCAAAGGGTGTAAAATTGCTAATGACAAAAATATCATTCATAAGCCACATATGTCAAGTAGCAAGCAATATGATGTGCAATAGGGAACAAGAGAACTTACCCGGGATCCGGCCGCGAATATTAAACGTGCAATGCATGCGATTAAATAAAACCTAGGAAAAGAGTCTCTAATCCATATATACACATAAGACAAATCTTAATTCTTAGGTGTCGCGCATTTAAGTTGAAAATCAAATCAAATCAATGAATTTAATAAACTAGAGAGGGATTGAGAAATCGTACCTTAATAGCGCTACAAAACAAGGGGTTAGTTCACATGATATGCAAAATATGACGTTAGAAATATCAATCCTAAATTTCTAGCTTAAATCCGTCTAATGTAATTAAATCCAAGGCAGATGAGTCCTAATTACAAGTGTCAAACCATATGGATGAATATGTACATGGACAGGAATAAACTATGAAATACTCTTAAGTTTTAAATTCAAACTCAACTAATCATTATTGAAGCATGGTTTAAGCCCTAAGTTATAAAAAAATCATTTGACCCATTATTAACAAAATCGGTCAAGTGTGTCATAAAACTCTGAAAATTGCAGAGAGCAGACCAGACCTTTAAGAAAATAAAAAGCACGTCTCTTATGGTTTGATGTTGATGAATTTTGGACACAAAATGCCTCTGTAAGTCTAGTCTCCAAATCAAAAAGAAAATCAAGGTTTCAACGGTTAGATCTCCGGGAATATGGAAATCACTAGACATCACTCAGCATCTTACACCCTCCTGTCCAGAAATCTTGCAAGATTTATTAAAACTAGTAAAAAAATCAGAATTGCTTTGTTCTTTTTAGGGTGACTTCCTGACACATTAATCTACTTAGAAAAAATTATTTTGGGTCACAAAAACTTTGTTAGAACTCCGATGTAATTATTTCAAAAGAGTGTTGCTGTTCTGAAACTATTCTGAAATTCTGGACAGATTATTGTTGCTTCACAAAACCCATGATCAAACCATTCTAAACATGAAACCACCTTAAAACAAAAATTACAGTGGTATAATATTGTGTTATTGACACTTTCCCGTTGGTTTCACTTGATTTCAACGGTTAGATTTCGAACTAAAAATCTTTGATCAAAAACAGTTTGTAGACTCACTGTTTTCATCTTTAAGTTCAACATTTATTTGTTAACCCCAACTATTAAACCATGAAGTTGGACTTAACTAAACTATTTTCTCCTACCATTTGATGGTCATTGGAAGCTAAAGATCTTTATATTTGTAGATTTCAAATGAAGTATGATATAGACTTCATGAAATCTCAAGACAAAGAATCTAAACCATGGGAATGGGTTTAGACTCCAAACCACTTTCTCTCATCATTTGATGATCATTGAGAGATGAAGATATGACTAATACTTAAAAGTCTCGAAGGAATATGGAAAGGATTCCATGAAACATCAAGCTAGAGGACCTAAGCCATGAGTATGGACTTAGATCCATCTACTTGTTTATAAGATAAAAAAATGATGATCAAACCTTGACTTTCATGTAAAGCATAAGCTCACATGGGATTCAAGGATGATGCTCAAGAGATCAAGAGAGATATTGAAGATCTCTAAGACTCTCAAGAGAAGAACATAAACAAGAAAATGGAAGAAAGTATTGGAAACAAAAGAAAACTCCTAAATTTACTTAATAAACATAGAAGATAGCAAAAGTTTTATTTGAATTCCAAAGGAAAGAGATGGTATGTAAAAACAATCTATGATTTAGAGGATCACCTCCAAAATATCCTCAAAGTTTCTCTCCTTTGAAGATCTTCCAAGCTCTTCTTTCTTTCAACTCTAGAAAATGTTGGTGAATATATGTTTGTGTGTGTTTTCTCCTTTCCAATATTTTCTCCCTTGGTCCCCCTTTACAAACAAGATCCCTTCTCTTTTATAGGCAAAAATACCAGGTATTTTTGGTGGATTTCGGAGCAAAAAACAGGTGTAATTCTCTCATTTGGTGGTACAATGTGTACTTTCTGAAATTGGTCAGACTGCTGCCCAGCGCGGCAGTCCAGGGACTGTCGCGGCAGTCCGTGACTGCCGTCGCGGCAGTTCATGACTGCCGTTGCGGCACTTCATGACTGCCGCGCGGCATTCATCAAATGCCGCGGCAATTAATGGATTGCCGCGTTTTTGTCAGTCTTACTTTATCAGTTTTTTGTTCTTATTCGCATATGCATACGTATTGCTCTGCAAAATACAGACTTTAAAAGTGAACGGCAGTGAGAAATTGTACGCGGCACTTGGTGAGTGCCGGAACGGTATTCTGTGACTGCCGTGCGGCACTCAGTGAGTGCCGCGTCTTCTGCCGTGTGCCGTTTTTAACTGAGATTCCCTTTTTTAGGTCTTCCCCCTTTTTGAAATAAATTATTTTTAAAGATCCTTTCCGAAAATCATATCTTATACCTGAATTCTCTTAAATACCTGGTATTTTTCCTCTTTTTGTGAAATTTTATCGCGTTTTGGAGATTTTTCTGAAGAGCTTGGAATACTTCGATTTTTCGGTCCTTGTCATCATCGGATATGGAGGTGACACTCTCCTAAATTCGACGGTCGGTCAAAATTGGGGTGTCTACAATACCTCGTATGCATCGTGCTCCCTCTATGTTTGATATTATTCATACTGATGTATGGGGTCCTTCCCCAGTTACTGCTATCTCTGGACACCGTTATTATGTTACATTCATTAATGACTACACTAGGTGCACATGGGTTTATTTGCTTAAAAAGAAATCTGAAGGTTTTTCCTTGTTCTCTAATTTTTTGCAAATGATTAAAACTCAATTTAGCACAGTGGTCCGTCATTTGCGTTCTGATAATGGCAGGGAATATATTACTAATGAATTTCGGGCTACGCTTAATAAGCATGGCATTCTCCAAGAACTCACTTGTCCTTATACTCCAGAACAGAATGGTGTGGCGGAACGCAAGAACTGCTCCATCATGTCTGTTGTTCGGTGTCTTCTTTGCGGGATGAATGTACCCAAATACTTCTGGCATTTAGCTGTTCTTACTGCCACTTTCCTTCTCAATCGAACTCCCAGTCGTGTCCTCCAGGGCAAGGCACCAATGTAACTGCTACATCCCGACAAAACTCTCTTCCCTATTTTACCCCGTGTGTTTGGTTGTACCTGTTTTGTCCAGAATCGCAGTCCCACTCGGACCAAATTAGACAATAAAGTTGTCCGCTGCTTCTTCCTTGGCTATTCTCCTATGTCCAAAGGTTATCGGTGTTATGACCCAGTCACCCGTCATATCTATCATTCTATGGATGTTACGTTTCTGGAGGATACTCCATTTTTTGCAGGTTCTCAGTCTGTCTCTACTCCTTCTCCAGATGCCTTATCTGGAAATGTTGAGTTGCTTCCGCGTCCGGTTCCTCTGTTTGAACCATCTCTGGAGACTTCCTCCTCCCTTCCTCCGGTCATTATCACCGCTCCCACTCAGGTGTATTCTCGCCGGCCTCCTGCTCAGACTCCACTTCCAAGATCTTCGACGAAATCTGGTAATGCTTCTACTCCTTTATGGTTTCTCTGCTAGTACTAATCATCCTATTGCTCAGTATGTGTCTTACCAGGGCCTTTCAGACTCCTATTGCTCTTTTCTTAGTCAGGTTGATTCCACATCCATCCCTCGGTCTGTCTCTGAGGCACTTCAGGATCCACAGTGGGTAGCTGCCATGACTTTGGAACCAGATGCACTTCAACGTAACCAGACTTAGGAACTTGTGTCTTTACCCCCCAGGTGAGAAAACAGTTGGGTGCAAGTGGGTCTTCACTATTAAATATCAGGCTGATGGTACAATTGAGCGATATAAGGCCTGTCTTGTGGCTAAGGGCTTTACTCAGATTCCCGGGAAAGACTTCAGTGCTACCTTTGCTCCTGTAGCAAAATTGACTTCAGTTCGTCTTATTATCTCACTAGCTGCCTCTTACTCTTAGCCCTTGCACCAAATGGATGTAAAAAATGCTTTCTTAAATGGGGATTTGGATGAAATTATCTATATGGATCCTCCACCTGGTTTTCGCGCTGAGGGGGAGTATTCAGGGAAGGTATGTCGTCTCCGGAAATCATTATATGGACTTAAGCAATCTCCTCGAGCTTGGTTCAACCGGTTCAGTGATGTTATCTTATCTTTAGGTTTCACCCGGTGCCATTCTGATCATACTTGTTTTACGCATCGTCTAGCTGATGGACGGACAGTTATTATACTAGTGTATGTAGACGATATTATTATTATAGGGGATGATGTTTCAGGTATTACTAAAGTCAAGAAGGCCCTTAGTCAATCTTTCGATGTTAAGGACTTGGGTTTCCTTCGATATTTTCTCGGGATAGAAGTTGCTCGCTCTCGTCAGGGAATCTCACTCTCTCAACGAAAATATACTCTGGATCTTCTGCAAGATTCATGTATGATGGGGTGTCATCCTGCCTCCACCCCCATGGATCCCAATCATAAGTTGTCCACTGAGTCTGGGGAACTTCTTCCTGATGCTTCGGTATATCAGCGGCTTGTTGGTCGTCTTATCTATTTGACCAACACTAGACCAGACATTACATTTGCTGTTAGTGTAGTGAGTCAATTTATGCATGCGCCCCGATCATCTCACCTAGATGCTGTTCATCATATTCTGCGGTATCTCAAGACTTGTCCAGGTCTTGGATTATTTTACTCTGCAGGAACACAGTCTGGGGTGTCCTGCTTTACGGATGCAGACTATGCGGGATCTAAGAGTGATCGTCGGTCCACATCTGGGTTCTGCACGTTCTATGGAAATCATCTTATCTCATGGAAAAGCAAGAAACAAGCTGTGGTTTCTCGTTCTTCAGCTGAGGCAGAGTATCGGGCCATGGCCCAGGGTACATGTGAACTTCTATGGGTACGTGCAATATTGAAAGAATTGGGTTTCCCAGTTAGTGGCTCCTCTACCTTATTCTGTGATAACAAGTCTGCTCTTATGCTTGCCTCTGACTCAGTTCTCCATGAACATACGAAGCATATTGAAGTCGATGTTCACTTCATTAGAGAAAAAGTTCGATCTGGAATCATCGTCCCAGAATTTGTGCCTTCCACCAATCAAACTGCCGATATGTTTACAAAGTCGGTTGGTCCTTCACTTCTGCAGTCATCTTTAGTCAAGCTGGGTCTGATTAATATCTTTACTCCAACTCCAGCTTGAGGGGGAGTGTTGGAATATATTGGTCAAACCCAATCACGGGTTTTTAGGAATAGATTAATTCTGATTGATTGTAATTTGTCTATTTCCTTTCTTTTTCTTTCCTTTTTTGGTTTCCTTAGTTTGTATATAAACCTATACATATTGGATGAATGAAACAGATAAAAATTATTCCTCTCATCTCTTTCCTCTGTTCTAGAATCTCAAATGGTCCAATGAATCAAAGTGACAACTTACCTTTCTTCTGTCCAAAGCGAACTACTCCATGAATCGGTGATACTTTCAAAAGTACGTGATCTCCGACAATGAACTCTTTATCCTTCCTATGTTTATCTGCGTAGCTCTTCTATCTACTCTGTGCAGCATGCATCATCTCTTTCATAATGGTTATCTTCTCATTGGTTTCCCTAACCAAGTCTGGTCCTAACAGTTCTTGATCTCCAATCTCTGCCCAATAAAGTGGGGATCGGCATGGTCATCCATACAATGCTTCGAATGGAGCCATCCCTATTCTTGAATGGTAACTATTGTTGTAAGCACATTCGATTAAGGGAAGATGTGTTTCCCATGAACTTTCAAAGTCTATAACACATGCCTTGACCACATCCTCCATAACCTGATTGGTGCATTCAGTTTGTCCATCGGTCTATGGATGAAAAGTAGTACTCAAACTTAATGAAGTTCCTAAAGCTTCTTGAAGACTTTTCCAAAATCCTGAAGTAAACTGTGAATCACGATTTGATAAAATAGACACTAGCACTCCGTATAGTCGTGCAACTTGTTGCAGATAAATTCTACTCATCTTTTCTGCTGGATAAGTCATGTTGTAAGCGATGAAGTGAGCAGACTTCGTCAAACGATCCATAATTACCCAAATAGCATTATGGTATTGTTGTGTTCGGGGCAATTCAACTACAAAATCCATAGTGATGTGTTCCTATTTCCAACCTAGAATAGGTAGGGATTACAGAAGTCCTAAGGGTCTTTGATGTTCGGCTTTCACTTGTTGATAACTCGAACACTTAGACACGAACTCGGCTACATCCCTTTTCATTCCTTCCTACTAGAAATTTCTCTTCAGATCCTTATACAATTTTAGTTCTTCCTGGATGAACTGTTAATCTTGATCTGTGCGCTTCTTTGAGAATGTCCTTCCTTAGACCATCCGTGTTGGTCACACATAACCTATCTCTGCACCAGAATGCTCCATTGGTCCCAATTTTCCATTCCTCTGGGTCCTTTGTCGACATTTTCTGAAACCATAGTTAAAGATCTACGTCTTTCTGTTGTGCTTCCAAAATACGGTTTATAAGTGTTGGTTGCATTACAAGACATTCAAAGTGTTGTCCTTCATTTTCTGTAGAAATCTGAACATCGAATTCAACTATAGTTTCCAAGGCTTTCCATTCTCTAACCATTAGAGATGCAACTATACCTCGAGGTTTCCGACTTAAGGAGTCTACAACTACATTAGCTTTACCAGGGTGGTAATCTAACATGAAGTCATAGTCCTTAATCAATTTCATCCATCGACATTGTCTCATGTTCAGCTCCTTTTGAGTAAACAAATATTTTAGACTCTTGTGATCGGAGAAACAAACCTCTCTCCATATACATAGTGTCTCCAGATCTTAAGAGCAAACACTACTACTGCCAATTCCAAATCATGAGTTGGGTAGTTCAATTCATTTGGCTTTAACTGCCTTGAACCATACGCAAAACATTTCCATCTTGCATGAGTTCACATCCCAGACCTTGATACGATGCATCACTAAAAATAGAGAACTTTTTGCCATCGCTTGGTATTACTAATACTGGTGTTGTGGTGAGTCTTTCATTTAATTCCTGAAAAGCCTACTCACGCTTATCATTGCATTCGATCCAGTTAGAGGAGCTGCTATCTTCAAAAATCCTTCTACGAATCTCCGATAATAACCTGCGAGGCCAAGAAAACTTCTGTCTTCTGTAGGATTGGTTGGTCGAGTCCAATTTAAAATAGCATAAGTTAAGTTTCATTTTCCCCGTCCTTTTGTCCTCAATTACTTTTTCCTTCGGCAACGAACATTTCAATCTCAAAAGTTTCTCAAACCCCGTGTTTTTTGGCATCAAAAGACAGGTATTAGTTATAAGAAATCCCCGGTTGGATAAGGCAGAGCGAGGGGAAGAGCATGAAACCATTCTATCACAGACAGGAGCCCGAGCATCTAAGTGCTATGGACAGCTAGCCTTGCACAAGAGACAGGAAAGAGGCTGACTAGGACCGATGGGAGGGAACTGGCTTGCTACCCTTTGACTGACTTGCTTTCCTCCCTGATTGGCTTTCTTGCCTGGAATGACGAAAGGACTTAGCGCTTGAAACTCCTAGCTCAACTAGCGCTTCGCTCCTTGTCAGGGTTTGATGAATCCACAATGATTCCTTGTTGTGAGACCACATGCCCTAGAAATTTCACCTCTTGTAACCAAAACTCATACTTACTGAACTTCGCATATAAGTGATGACTCTGAAGTGTCTGTATTACGATTCGCAAGCATTGTTCATGTTCCCCCTTGGCCTTTGAGTAGATCAAGATATCATCAATGAAGATTATGATATATTGATCCAAGTAAGGCTTGAATACTCTATTCATCAGATCCATGAATACTACCGGGGCATTAATTAATCCAAACGACATTACCAAAAACTTATAGTGACTGTACCTTATTCTGAAAGCTATCTTTGGTACATCCTTGGGTCGTCCGAGTAACTGATGGTATCCTGATTGTAGATTTATCTTGAAAAAGATTATAGCTCCTTGTAATTGATCAAACAGATCATCTATTCGGGGTAGAGGATACTTGTTCTTGATGGTGACTTTGTTTAACTCCCTGTAGTCAATGCACAATCGAATTGATTCATCCTTCTTCTTTACGAATAACACTGGTGCTCCCCAGGGTGATGTACTTGGATGTATAAATCCCAGATCTTCAAGTTCTTGAACTTGTTTCTTTAGTTCTAGCATTTCTATAGAAGCCATTCTATAAGGTGATTTGGATATTGGGATAGTGCTAGGCACTAGATCAATGCAGAAATCAATCTCTCTCTTAGGTGGCCATTCAGAGATATCTTGAAAAAAATCCTCAAAGTCTCTGACTATGGGTATCGATGAGATAACCACTTTTCTTACTGACAACCTTGATGTTAGCTAAATAGTTAGTGAGGAATGTTTCACTCATAGTGTTACACTGGAATTCAAAAGGCTGACCTCCAGGTATCGAAAAAGTAATACTCTTCTTAACACAGTCCAACTTAGCGTGATGCTTAGTGAGCCAGTCGATTCCTAATATCATATCAAATTCCTTCATTGTTATGATAACCAAATTAGCTGAAAGATTCCGATTCTCCAGGTATGCAGGGCAATTCTTGCATACATGTTTTAGTGTGATAGTAGCCCCTAACGATGAGATAGCATTCAATACTACGTCTAACCTCTGAGGTAATTTATTCATACTCAGAAGAATTTTGGCAGCAATGAAAAATTGTGTGGCACCTGTGTCAAATAAGACTTTCACACGATGACTATAAAGTGTTAAAGTACCTTCCATGACTTGCTGCTCTGGCTGTTCTTCATATTGGACCTAGTTTCATTATAACCACCTTCTTCATACCCTACGACATTGGGAATGATTGCATTCAATTGGGCCTGTCCCTATTGACCATAGCTTCCTCCTTTGGGGGCACGACAATACTTGCTGTCGTGACCAACCTTGCCACAGTTATAGCATACTGTATTCTGACGATCATCGCCTGTCCCTATTGACCATAGCTTCTTTTTTTACGCTCTCTTTTCTATTCCGAGTTATAATTCTCTATATAGAAAAACGCTAACTGTGGAGAGAGCCAAAGCAGCATATATATAGGCTACGATAGGGACCATAAGAAGTCAACAAGGAATAGGCTTCCTTATGGAATTAGGAAACCCTAATTCGAACTGAATCAGATTCCTATTTCCATAAATTATAATGCATACCACTAAAGAATTATAATTGCACTCCTACCCTTATCTCAAAAATATGTTGGTATCCATTATAATTTTAATACACAAAGTGTACCAGCATAGTGAGTTGAAACTATACCATTTTTCATAGTCAAGACAAACCTACTACAACACCATGCTGCAGTCCTACCGATGGTGTGTTCAATCCCATCTAAGACTGTAAACCAAAATCTACATTCTATAATATCTGATGGCCTGATCTTCCGTGTGTAAGCCGAACTCTACACACCAAACCACCTACTATATAGAATGAGAGATACACATGCATAATATTAAATAAATAATAAAATACAAACATTGCCTACACAGATTCTCATAAAAAAATGGATTAACTGATTTTATTAAATGAATAATAAATCAAGTACATAAAGCATGGCTTTTAGTATATATCCCTAACAATCTCCCACTTAGACTCAAAGCCATGATGCGACACACCTCACTCCTATCCCTTCTACATGACTGTCAAAAGTCTTGGCCGGTAAGCTCTTGGTGAAAGGATCTGCCAGGTTATTTGCTGGTGCTATTGTGGTCACTTCAACATCACCTCTTTGCACGATCTCTCGTATCAGGTGATACTTACGCTCAATGTGTTTTCCCTTCTTATGGGCCCTTGGTTCCTTTAAGTTAGCAATCGCTCCGCTATTATCGTAATAAAGAGTAATAGCCGATTGTACCGCAGGTACCACTTTTAGATCCATAAGGAAGTTTCTGAGCCAAACGGCCTCCTTAGCGGCTTCCGAAGCAGCCACGTACTCGACTTCCATGGTGGAATCAGCAATACATGACTGCTTGATACTCCTCCAAGTAATGGCTCCACCTCCTAGGTAAACACATATCCTGAGGTAGACTTTCTGGAATCCCTATCTGACATGAAATCAGAATCTGTGTACCCAATGGGTACAAGACTGTCTGCTTGGTAAACTAACATATAGTCTCGAGTCCTTTTCAGGTACTTGAGAATATTTTTCACCGCAGTCCAATGTTCTTGCCCTGGATTAGATTAATATCTACTAACCATACCAACAGCAAAGCAGATGTCAGGTCTAGTACATAGCATAGCATACATTAGGCTTCCTACTGCCGAGGCATAAAGAATTGCCTTCATCTTCTCTATCTCATCAGGTGTCTTAGGACACTGATCCTTAGATAGAGTAATTCCGTGTCTGAAGGGAAGGAATCCCTTCTTGGAATCTTGCATGCTAAACCTTGCAAGAATATTATCAATATAAGTGCCTTGTGACAAGCCCAACATCTTATTCTTGCGATCTCGCATAAGCTTGATCCCTAGGATGTGACCGACTTCTCCCAAGTCCTTCATATTGAATTGACTGGACAACCATACCCTTACAGAAGATAATACCCCCACATCGTTTCCGATTAGCAAGATATCATCCACATATAGTACTAAGAACACCACCACTCTTCCATCATGTTTCTTGTACACACAAGATTCATCCGCACATTGATCAAAACCAAAAGACTTGATTGCTTGATCAAAGTGGATATTCCAAGACCTAGATGCCTGCTTAAGTCCATAAATGGACTTCTTAAGCTTGCACAACATGTGTTCTTGGTCCTTCGCAATGAACCCGTCTGGTTGCATTATATAGATGCACTCGTCAAGATTCCCATTTAGAAATGTTGTCTTGACATCCATTTGCCAAATTTTATAATCGAAATGTGCAGCAATGGATAAGAGGATCTGGATAGACTTTAGCATGGCCACCGGCGAAAAGGTTTCCTCAGAATCGATTCCCTCTTTTTGAGTGAACCCTTTCGCAACAAGCCTTGCTTTAAAGGTTTTGACCTTACCTTCTGCTCCTCTCTTCTTCTTATAGATCCACTTACATCCAATAGGTTTTATTTCATTGGGTGGTTCTACAAGATCCCAGACTTGATTGGAGTACATAGACTCCATTTCAGATTTCATAGCCTTTTGCCAAAGATCTGCATCTTTATCTTGGAATGCTTCATTGTAGTTACAGGGGTCGGTACCTTGTTCATCAGGGACCTGGTCATAAGACTCTCCCAAGAACATATACCGGTCAGGTTGAATAATAACCCTCCCACTACAACGAGGCACAACCCGTGTCTGTGTATCACTGATATTTTGTTGTGAAGATTCTGAACTTAATACACCATTATCTACACGTTGTACTGGTTCAGGAACCTGCATGTTAATGGTTGGTTCAGGATCTACACGAGTTTCGATAATCCTCCCACTATGATGTGGTAATGGAATATCGATAACTATTTCTTGTGGTGTTTCTTCTCATACCGTTGGTATCGAAGAAGTATGTCTCGGTGTCTCTCTTCTCATTTCCTCTAGAACAATACGGCTTCTGGGCTTGTGGTCCATAACATAGTCCTCTTCTAAGAATGTGGCATTGGTGCTAACAATAACCTTCTGATCCTTAGGACTATAAAATAGACCACCTTTAGTTCCTCTTGGATACCCAACAAAGAAACATACTTCTGTTCTTGATTCCAACTTTTTTGCGTTCCCTTTCAGCACATGTGCTGGACTACCCCAGATCCGAACATGCCGCAGACTAGGCTTTCGCCTAGTCCACAATTCCGTGGGAGTAGTAGGTAATGACTTAGATGGTACCAAGTTTAGAATGTATGCAGCTGTCTCTAATGCGTATCCCCAAAAGGAAATTGGTACATCCGAGTAACTCATCATAGATCTTACCATATCCATGAGAGTCCTGTTCCTTCTTTCTGCTACACCGTTCTGCTGAGGCATACGGGGTGCAGACAATTGGGATGTAATCCCTTGCTCCAATAAGTATTCCCTAAACTCTCCCAAGAGGTACTCTCCACCACGATCAGATCGTAGTGTCTTGATACATTTACCTAGCCGCTTCTCCGTTTCAGCCTTGAAGTCTTTGAATTTCTCAAAGCATTCAGACTTACGCCGCATTAAATAAATGTACCCATACCTTGAGTAATCATCGATAAAAGTGACAAAGTACTCAAATCCCCCTCTTGCTTGGACAGTCATAGGACCACACAAATCAGAGTGAATCAGTTCCAACGGCTCTTTTGCTCTATAGCCCTTGGCCGAGAATGGCCTCTTGGTCATTTTACCTTCCAAGCAGGATTCACAAACTGGAAGTGCCTCCACTTCCAATGAGCCTAATGGCCCATTTTGAACCAGTCTTTGAATCCTTTTCAAATTAATATGACCAAGGCGTAAGTGCCAAAGATGCGTTTGGTTCATCCTCGAAGGTTCTTTTCTCTTAAATGGCAAACTATTTGTGTTATTCAATTCATTAAGTTGCAGTATAGGAGAGATAGGATTTATAATATAAAGATCATCCACCAATTGACCAGAACAAATAAAACGTTTATTTTCTTTAATAACTACTACTTTATTAAAATGAACCGAATATCCATTCTTTACTAAACTAGAAACTGAAACTAAATTCCTTATAATAGAAGGTACATAAAAGCAATTTCTTAATATTAAAATCCTATCTCTACCAAAACTAAGATGTAGATCTCCTACTGTAACTGCTGCCACTCTCGTAGCATTTCCCATATATAGATAAATCTCTCCATCACTGAGCTGCCTGGTTCCTTGGAACCCCTGCAAAGAATTGCATACATAATCAGTGGCTCCCGTATCTACACACCAGGTACCGGTTGATCGGACCACTAAACATGTTTCAACGACTAGTAAATCAGATTTACCTTAATTGTTCTGTCTGGCGAGATAAACTGGACATTGTTTCTTCTAGTGTCCTGGCTGCTTGCAAACAAAACATTTTCTTTTAGGCTTTCCCGGTTCTCCTCGTGGCCTTTGGATTGGCAGAGGACCCGCGGCCTTCTTTTGAGCCTTTTTCATTTTCTTCTTGCCTTTCGGCTTTGAAGCAGAACCTTTCTCAAACACAAGAGCACTCCCTGACTTTCTGTTGAGACCCTCAGCTGCCTGGAGTTCTTTAAGCAGCTCCGCCAAGGTATATTTAGATGTATTCATGTTGTAATTGAGGCGAAATTGCTTAAAAGACTCTGGCAGTGACTGGAGTACGATATCGACCTGGGTTTCCCCGTCGATTTCAGCTCCAAGGATCTCTAGTTCATTAAGAAGAGATATCATCTTAATAACATGATCCCTTACATGCGTCCCCTCAGCCATGGTTGTGTTCATCAAGTCTTTCATAGTAACCTGCCTAGCAGCACGACTTTGATCCCCGAACATCTCTCGGAGGCTCTCCATCATGTCATAGGCACTAGTCATTGACTGATGCTGATGTTGCAGAACATTTGACATGGATGCCAAAATGTAACACCGCGCCATCTTATCAGCCTTGACCCATTTCTTGTGAGCCTGGGTTTCCTCAGCGGTTGCCCCCTCACCAGGTTGCTCAGGACATTCTTGAGTAAGCACAAACTTGTACTCTTCAACAGTTAACACAATATCCAAATTCCTTTTCCAGTCTATATAGTTTGGTCCAGTAAGTTTGTTTTCTTTAAGTATAACAGCAAGTGGATTGAAAGTACCCATTTGAAGGCCTGAGAATCACATAACATAAATAATTACGTTTGAGCTAAAATTATTATGGATTCGAGTTGAAAATATTGGTTCCCTCTACCATATTTGAAAGGAATCCGCCAGCAACCTGATACACCGCGAATAGTATGACTCGATGGGAAGCCATATACTATCCATCATTTGTTCAGATAGACAATTGCCTTTTAATTTTACTATCTAGGCAATGTACTTTGCCTAATAAAATTAAACTGCTGACTTGCTTTGGTCCTATAAATAATAACAGTGACTCAGATGGAGATGATATTATTATTTATAGCTAAGTGTTTACCATCACTTAATTCTAGGTCAAGAGTTCCATGAGGAACACCTCTGATGGAGAGGTGACCCACACCAACAATCACCCAAAACATTCTTTTAAAGAAGTTTGTACTCATGATTCCATGATTAACTACATCTGATAGGGAGGATGACACTAGAGCCATCACACAAAATTAATCATATCATCTACAAACCAGTGATGGAGACTATGGGATTTATACTTGATAAATTCCCTCTCCCACTTAGAATTTTAAAAAAATTTGAGGGTTATAATTTTTTAGAAAAACTTTTTAATTTAATTAATAAAAAATAATGGAATACTTGACAAGGATTAATTCATCCTTACTTGTGAAACCCACATGTGTAGATAATAAAATTATTCTATTCTTATGATTTTAGAAAATAAGTACTTATGTTTTCAAATTATGGAATTAGTTTTATTTCTAAATACACATGTAGTTGTCCATCATTTTCAATTAATATAAATTAAACATGCAGCTAGACATCTAAAATAGGTCTAGGAACAATTATCCATGTTGTCCTATTCATTAAACATAAAACAATAATAATCATTCAATCACATAAATAAGGAAACCACAATAAAATAGGAATCCCACTATTATGGTCAAGCTGCAACTCTTGTGAAGAAATCTTCATTGAACCCGATTAGCTCTATGTCGTCACTACACAACGGGGGTCGAGCTGCCCGGTCAGCTCGCGGGGATCGAGCTGCACGCCCCTCGCGGGGTTTCCGGGGCAGCGCCCCGGAAGCTAAATCCGATTTACCATCAACAACTGCCTTCCAGAACTGTTTTCTGAAACTGCCTTCAGAAACTGCCTCCAGATTGCTTTCTGAAACTGCTTGTAAACTGTCTTCATGAGCTGTCTTCACGGATTTCCTTGAGATATATTACACAAACCCTATGCCTCCATAAAGGAGTTCACATGCTATTTCTTTGCAGTAAATTAACCACACATCAATCAAGCGTGGGATCCAATACACACAAATCCTATGCCTCCATAAAGGAGTTTACATGCTATATTAAAACAGCAAAATTAACCACAGATAAAACCATCGTGGGATCCAATCACACAAAATTCGTGACCATAATAGTGGAATAAGAACGCTGCAAAACAAGGGTTAGCACAATTCTACGTTCTATCCATCCATCAAAACACGCATAAGATCTGTTTTATTGGACAACATGGTTGCGTCCAACCCATACGCAGAATCAACGTTGCTCTGATACCACTGTTAGGAAACTGTGTTCCCAGATCCTCTGCTTAACTTATCTGATATGTTGGATACAAAATCCACCTACAGGGTTTGACATAATCAAAACTTATAAGCTTTCTCAAGGGGATATCATCAATCCCAAAATTGAGACATGGATTCCATCATTAATTAATATCCACCACACAATTAATATTGACACCCAATCCAATGAGATATTAAGCCATTTAAGGATCTCACCCTTTTAGGGATCAAAGTGTAAATAACAAATGTACGTGTCTACAAATTAACTTAGGATTTAGAGCATAAGCACTCATAATAGCCATGAGGTATTAATTATCTTATAAGTCAGTATAAAGATAATTACCCCAAGTCAGTCCCGTTTAATACACAAAGTGTACCAGCATAGTGATTTGAAACTATACCGTTTTTTGTAGTCAAGACAAACCTACTACAACACCATGCTGCAGTCCTACCGATGGTGTGTCCAATCCCATCTAAGACTGTAAACCAAAATCTTACATTCTATAATATCTGATGGCCTGATCTTCCGTGTGTAAGCCGAACTCTACACACCAAACCACCTACTATATAGAATGAGAGACACACATGCATAATATTAAATAAATAATAAAATACAAACATTGCCCACACAGATTCTCATAAAAAATGGATTAACTGATTTTATTAAATGAATAATAAATCAACTACATAAAGCATGGCTTTTAGTATATATCCCTAACAATGTCGACGTGATAAAATATTTATTAATGGATTTAATCCTAAATCATAGGGTAACTTAGGGGCACAGTCTTAATCATAATTAATTAAATTAAAATTACTAACGGGTCACAAAATTAAGGGTATTGCATTAACAAATAAATCAACACATGTATTAATTATTTATGGAAATAATATCATTTTTAAAATAATACACCGTAGTAAACTAAAATTGGCATTGCACTTAAAATTAAAACCACAACTAAAAATAATACCTACTAACAAAATAACAACTGACATTTTATTTATTATTAGGGAAGCGAAATTACATGTTACTACAGAGCTTATGTAAGCTCAAGGGGATCGTTAGGATCGCTATGGACCGGATCTATGCTCAGGGAAAGGTTTGGAACATTAAGTTTCAAGATTCTAACAGAGGGGTTTTCGACCGGTCAATCGGGTCCCTTCAATCGGTTGACTGGGTCAATGGCTATATGAAGTTTTAAACAAGTTCTGGCAGAGAGGTATTCGACCGGTCAACCGGACCCTGTTTGTGAAAAGTCGCAACTTTTCATATTGTAATATCGAATTAGTTTCAACTTCATCTATTCTAATGGCTGATAAACATGTTTATACTATTATATACTTAGTGTATAGGTGTTGGGACACAACCATTTGTGTAGAGAGGCATCTCTTACCCAACAGATACTTCTCTATATACAATATAGTTAGTTAGTTTTGACTTACTTGATTTTCAGACTTTCTCTTCTCTTCTCCATCTATTCTAGAGTCAATTGAGAGCAATTTATATACATATATTATGCAGAGTATCATAGAGTTTGTTGTCTCTATTACACTAGATTGTAGTATCCTCAAGACGATACGTCTTAGTCCACAAACAACTAAGTGTAGGATGTAAATTAGTTTTCAGACAACGCTTTGCGTACTCGATCTGGTCACTATTTTGTTTCATATATATATATATAGTTTCCAACTATATGCACTCCATGGAGTACCATAGAGTGCATTTATTAGTCCATGGAGTGCCAAAAGTTGTTCCTCAAAAAATTATAATTAAATAACGAGAGAAAAGTGATTTCCGCACAAAACCGTGAATCAAAGAGCTTACCACCATTTTGGTACAACATTGTATCAAAATTTGGTATCATATAAAGTTATAGCTTTTGGGTAGTGGCGCGTACTAGGTTGTACTATTTAAGACGATTTGTGCTTCTCACAGTATTGACCGGTGTAGTAGGAATTACACGTCACCTTTAGAATATAACAACCCAGCTCATGGTTGCGGTCTCCCTCAATCTACACTTTTGGGAAAGATCAAAATTTCTCACATCCTTCTTTGCCCAAAAGGATTTTGAGAAGGAATACAATTTCTATTCATTCTCACTGTATAAATATATTTACAATGATAGATAAGATTGGAAAGAAATAAAGTGCAATAAAAGAGAATAAAATTAAACTGGGAAAGAATAAAATATATGGTCAACATGACCTCATAAGGAAAGAATAATAACTCTAAAACTTTCTTAATTCCAACACTCCCCCTCAAGCTGGGGCGAAGATATTGACGAGCCCTAGCTTGCGGAGAGATGACTGAAGGAGGCTAGGACCAATAGACTTGGTGAACATATCCGCAGTTTGTTCTTGTGAGGGAACAAAAGTGGGTGAAATGACCCCTAACTGAACCTTTTCACGAATAAAATGGATATCGACTTCTATATGCTTCGTTCTCTCATGGAGGACAGAATCAGATGATAACATAATGGCCGACTTATTATCACAAAAGAGAGTGGATGAATCCATCACTGGGAACCCCAACTCATCCAGAAGAGAACGAATCCAAAGTAGCTCACAAGTCCCCTGAGCCATAGCACGATACTCTGCTTCAGCTGAAGAACGCAAGACCACCGCTTGTTTCTTGCTTTTCCAGGATATAAGATGAGTACCACGAAAAGTGCACAAACCAGAAGTAGAACGTCTATCACTTTTCGAGCCCGCATAATCAGCATCTGTGAAACAGGAGAGACCTGACTGTGCTCCTGTTTTAAAGAACAAACCAAGACCAGGACAGGTCTTAAGATAACGAAGAATATGATACACAGCATCCAAATGTGAAGTACGAGGTGAATGCATAAACTGGCTCACCACACTAACAGCGAACGTCAGATCTGGTCTAGTGTTCGTCAAATAGATGAGACGACCCACAAGAGGTTGATAGACCGAGGAATCAGGTAGTAACTCACCCATCTCACTGGATAACTTCAGATTCGGATCCATAGGGGAAGAGGCCGGTCTACATCCAAGCATGCCTGTATCCTGAAGGAGATCAAGAGCATACTTCCTCTGAGATAAGGAGATACCGTGACTAGACCGAGCCACCTCAATACCAAGAAAGTACCTCAAAGGACCCAAGTCCTTAATATCAAAGGATAACCCAAGTTCACGCTTCACTTGAATAATTCCCGATGTATCATCACCTGTAATAATAATGTCATCGACATAGACTGAGATAATAAGGCACTGTCCTTGGGAATTACGACGAATAAAGCAGGTATGGTCAGAATGACACCGAATAAAACCCATAGTAAGTACCACATCACTGAAACGCTGAAACCATGCTCGGGGAGACTGTTTCAAACCATACAAAGATTTTCGGAGACGACATACTTTCCCAGAATACTCCCCCTGAGCCCGAAAACCGGGCGGTGGATCCATATAGATGGTTTCAGACAGATCACCATTAAGAAACGCATTCTTGACATCAAGCTGATAAAGGGGCCAAGAGAAAGAAGCAGCAAGCGATACAAGAAGGCGAACAGTGGTTAACTTAGCCACAGGAGCAAAGGTAGCACCAAAATCCTTCCCAGGAACTTGCGTAAAACCCTTAGCAACCAGCCGGGCTTTATACCGATCAATAGAACCATCAGCCAAATATTTAACATTGAATACCCACTTACAACCAACAGTGCGCTCACCAGCTGGGAGAGCCACAAGATCCCATGTTTGATTGCCCTGAAGAGCACTCATTTTTGCTTCCATAGCAGCCACCCATTTAGGATTCTGAAGGGCCTCATGAACAGAACGAGGAATAGGAACTGAATCAATTGCACTAACAAAGGAGGAAAAAGCATTGGACAGTCCCTGGTAAGAAACATACTTGGAAATGGGATGGTTAGTACTCTGTGAAATAAGAAAACGGGAAGGGGGGCGACGAACACGAGTGGGATAACGGGGGGAAGGAGGGGGAACAGTATCAATAGTAATATCAGGAGTAGTATCAGGAACAGTATCAGGAGGAAGAGCAGAAGCTAAAGGAGTGATACCTGAGTCCGGAGAAGAAGCTGGCGGGGGGGCAAAAGCGTGCTGGCGCCGAGAATAAACCTGCAACGGAGTATGAGAAACAACAGGTGGCAGCGACTCAAAGACAGGAACAGGGCGTGGTTGTACAGAAATGTCCTCCAGAACAGGGACTCCAGAAGCAGGTTGTGACGAACCGGGATAAAAAGGGACAGTTTCAAGAATCGTAACATCTAAAGAGTTATAGAAATGACGTGTGAGAGGATCATAACAGCGATACCCTTTTGACATTGATGAGTACCCTAGGAAAACACAACGAATAGCCTTATTATCCAGTTTGGTGCGAGTTGGACTTTTATTTTGGACAAAGCAAGTACAGCCAAAAACACGTGGCACAATGGGAAAAAGAGTACTTCTAGGCTTAAGGACGTGAAGGGGCGATTTCCCGAGAAGGACACGACTCGGGGTACGATTTATTAGATATGTGGCAGTGAGGACAGCCATATCCCAAAAATATTTAGGGACATTCATACCACACAAAAGACATCGAACCACAGACATGATATGACGGTTCTTTCGTTCCGCCACACCATTCTGTTCAGGAGTATAGGGACATGTAAATTGTTGGAGAATCCCATCCTTGTTAAGAGCAGCCCTAAACTCATCAGTAATATATTCTCGGCCATTATCAGACCGAATGTTACGCACAACAGTTTGAAATTGGGTTTTAATCATCTGTAAAAAAATTTCGAAAGCAAGAAAAAACTTCAGATTTTTTCTTCAGAAGGTAAACCCAAGTACAACGGGTGTAATCATCAATAAATGTGACATAATAGCGATGATGTGATAGGGCAATGGTAGGTGAAGGGCCCCAAACATCTGAATGAATAAGGTCAAAAACACAAGGTGCTCGGTGCATGCGAGGGATATAAGATGTGCGTGTATGTTTTGACAATTCACAAACCACACATTTAAAATGAAAGTCTTTGCAAGCTTTATTCAATGGAGGAAACAACCAACACAAATACTAAAAATTTACATGTCCTAAACGGGCATGCCACAAATCTAAAGTCTTAAGAGAAAAAACATAATTATTTGAATCCGGTAGGACTAAGTCATTGGAAACAGGAGAGGAAGTAGCTTGCAAGCTGGAGGACACTTTGGGAGACTGAGGATCGCCAAAATAGTAGAGACCATCACGCTCATGGCCCCTGCCAAAAATCTTCTTCGAAGTCAGGTCCTGCAAATAGCAACAATGGGGTAAGAACACAACAGGACAATTATGATCTTTGGCTAAACGATTTACAGACAGAAGATTATAGGCAAAATTAGGGATAAAATAAACAGACGAAAGAGTGATATCTGGAGATAAATATGCATCACCCTGACTACGAACAGGAACAAAAGATCCATCAGCAATCCGAACTGACTGGTTAATGGAGGTAAATGGGGAAGTAAAAGACGAAAGCTCACCAGTCATATGATTATTAGCCCCGGAATCCAGAATCCAAGTAGGATGGGCAGACTTACCATGGAGAGCAGTCGGAGTACCTGAAGGAATAGCAGCAGTGGAACCGAAAGCAGTCGAGGAGAAGGTACCAAGGCCCAAATGTGACTGTAGCTGGGCAATCTGAGACTGAAGTTCAGTATAATCGGGCAGAGGTGGAGCCGTCTCAACGATAGCACCCGTACGGGGAGCACCCTTCCCACGACCAGTAGCTCGAGTTTTATTATATTGCTGTTTCAACGCAGGATGAAGATCAAAACAACGATCAATGGTGTGACCTAGCTGATGACAGTGCTGGCAATATGGACGGTTGCCAGCAGGACGGGGGGCCGATGGGGCATCAAAAGCAGGTCGAGGGCCTGAAGAAGTACCAAAAATTGGGCGTGGGCCCGAGCGGGCAGCCAAAGCCATCTGATCAGAGACAGGAGATGTATGCCCGGATGGTGGAGACAACAGGCGACGGCGACGCTCATCACCTTCCACGATAGCAAAGGCCTCAAATAAAGAGGGCATAGGTGAAGTATTCAGGATCTGGGTGCGTAGGGCCTCAAATTCGGGCTTTAGGCCCATCAAGAACTGATATGTATGACGACGGTCAAGACGTTTGACCTCTACCTCCCCATCATTAGGAAAATCACTAATGGGCTCATACTGGGCTAACTCCTCCCAACGAGTCTGTAAATATCCAAAGAAATCGGACACAGAGAAACCCAAGGTGGCCTGAGAGGCATGAGAAATGTCCTGGTAAAGCTCAAAAATACGGGAGTCAGAATGAGCATGGGCATACATCTTAGTTAAAGTTGTCCAGAGCCCATGAACAGTGCTGTGGTACATGAACATATGATATATCCGCTCTTCCATCGAATTAAACATCCACCCCAAAATAATACAGTTATCGGTAAACCATTCATCATATGTAGTATCAGATTCTGCAGGTTTAGGTGATTTACCGAGTAGCCAACCAATCTTCCGTTTGCCTCCAAGATAGAGGCGAAGAGAATTAGACCAGGCATGGAAGTTTTTTCCGTTCAACAAGACACTAGTAACCCGTTGAGCGGGAGTGTCTAGACGAGCTGTGGTAGGAGCGGCAGGGATAGTAATGGACTTGGGAGGATCACCCATGGAATCAAGACAATAAATCCACAAAGACGAGAGAAGCAGGCTCCAAGAGTCACCGTATAACACGCGGCAAATAAAGATAGAGGCAATCAGACACTTACACTCGATCACCTAACATTAACGGAGAGCCCACGAGACAGACGGGCAGCCAGACAGGCTGCGAAGAGACGACGAGAGTGCCCTGAGGCCTCTAATACATTGGAGAGAAGTCCACAGGGACAGACACGCAGCCGGACAGGCTGCGGAAAGGCCTGAGAAGGCCTGGGGATGCGCCGGAGGTGCGCTGGCTGCTACGAGGGCTAGGGTTGGTGGGGTCTGCTGCGGCGAGGGCTGGAGGGGTGGAAGTGGGTGCGCAGAGGACCTAGGGTGGTGGGTTTGGTCTCAGGGATGACTGAGGTGATGGGATGGTGGTGCCGAGAGGTGGTGGTGGGTGGTGAAAGTGTTAGGTTGAGCAGGCTCTGATACCAAAAAGGATTTTGAGAAGGAATACAATTTCTATTCATTCTCACTGTATAAATATATTTACAATGATAGATAAGATTGGAAAGAAATAAAGTGCAATAAAAGAGAATAAAATTAAACTGGGAAAGAATAAAATATATGGTCAACATGACCTCATAAGGAAAGAATAATAACTCTAAAACTTTCTTAATTCCAACATGCCCAAATAAAAACTATAATATAAATACAATAAAGTAGCATACTAGCATGTATGCCAGCTCATGGACTTGTATCCATCTTTTTTCCATACTAGTCAGCAACCTGTGCAAATGCACGGATTTTTTTTCCTGTCAAATTGCTCTTGTACCAGTAGACATACGTAAATAATACATCTATCCTTTTATAGTTGTCTAAAAGACCTAAAAGTTATTATATTTATAACAAATACATCAACGTACATTTTTATTTTTTGTTTCTTATGATAGCCGTGAACATAAATTGAACATAATTGAACCACTGTACGTATTTTCTAATACATTAATCAATAAATATATATATATATATATGATGCCAAAAGTTGGTAAGATAAATTAAAGCAGTTTAAGGAGAGAGAGACAATGAGAGACCAGTTTTTTGTATGTGGTTCGGCCTGTTAATGAAGGAATCTACATCCACGTGTGTGTCTGAGCACGTTCACTATACTGTAAAAAGCCAGGGACCTGTGGTGAACCAACAATAGTTTGGAGCTATCGTAGGTCGGCCGGGCATGATGATGACTGCTATAGAGGTGCTATATAGACTAAGAGTCGATCTCCTTCTATGGGGGTGAGTGGTCTCTTTTATAGATGCAAGAGACCTACTCGTACAAGGAAATTGGGCATATTAAGTAATCCAACCCCGATTAGGATGTGATTGATATAAATCAAGTGAGTTTCCTATTTATATCAGGAAACTTTCCATACATGTCATCAGTCTTTTAACTTGAGTAGGAAGCTGCTTGGAATATTCTGGGGCGTGTCTCACGGGCCTGGCTGGACTGTGCCTGTATGAACCGAGCCCGTAATGCACTCCCGACCTGTTGGTTGGGGCCCGTTGATATTGCGTGTATCGCTTGGGAGATCAGGATAGAGGTCAGTCGCTGAGTATAATCGTTCAGTCACAGAGTAGGGCCAAGTTTGGGCGTATCAGTTGCCTCTCATTTCCAAGGTTGGCTTGATGCTATATCGCGGCAAGTTTGGAAATCTATCTGAAGTCGTTTGCCATTGTCTAAGTGCTCGGGAAAGTTATCTTGGAACTTTTGAGTCTTTTGAATTGCTCGAGAATTGGCTAAGAGTTGAGACTCAGCCTAATTCGGAGTCTTTTGCTTGAGTTAGCTCCCAGGATGGCTATCATTTTGCCCGTAAACCTTTGTCAAGGTTATGAGTAAAAGAATTTTACCAGGTTGGAAAAGCCGACCTAAAGCGTATTACTTTAGGGTCCTTTTATTTTAACTCCCCAGGATGGTTATCTTCTACCCAGCCAGACTTAGTCAAGCCTGTTGGGAGAAGAGTTTGACTATGTTGGTAGAGCCGACCTAAAACGTGTTGCTTTAGGGTCTTTTTTTTACTCCTCTATCGTGGGCCAACCTAAGAGAATTTAGTCACCTCTATCGTTAGTTTGGGCCTAAGTGAAGTTGGTACCTCTGAGATTGTAGGCTCCCGACTTGTTTAAGAGTTTTGCTCAGTTACCTCAAGGCCTATAAATACTCGGTTTGACCTCCTGTAGTTTTTATTCCCTCTTACCCCCCAAGCTTTCGTTGAGCTAGGTATTGCAGGAACAAATACTGTAGGCGGCCGACCTAGAACGTTGGTAGTTCTAGGGTCTTTTGATGCCCTGAATGTGATCCTGAGGTCTTTTGCCAACTGCAGAGCAGTGGTCTTTGGTTGCCTCGGGGTTGAGCCTGAGGTCTTTTTAGTGCCTCGAGAGTTGAACCCAAGGTCTCTTTGCACCTCGAAAGTTAAACATGAGGTCTTTTTGGTGTGCTTCGGGGATCGACGAGGAGTTGATAGGTGAACCGAATCTTTGTAGCAACCTTTGGCAGTTTGAGCTTTGTGCTATGGTCGGGAGAAAGTACCATTGTAGTTGGACTCGTTTGGTCTATTGGAGACATAAGGTCGGGTTAGGATCACAAGGCTCCTGATTATTCTGAATTGGAGGCAAGGTAAGGATCACTAGATCCTGACCGCTACAAACTGGAGGTCAGGTCAGGACTGCCAGATCCAGGCTGCTGTGAACTAGAGGTCGGGTCGGGGCTGTCGGACTCAGACCTCTATGAACTGAAGGAACTGCCACTACTATCGGGCTCCTTTGCGTTGCTCCTCTCAGGCTGATCTCACTTCCGTTTATTTCTTGAAGGTTCGTTGTTTACTTGCCTGGGGTCTTTGGTCTTTAGAAACTCTTCTGTGTCAACATACTTTCCAACCCTCTCTGCAAGTTCGGCCAAGGTTTTCGACCGATTTCGGTGAAACGTGTGGCGCACTTGGTGTGTTGAACTCCCAAGCAAAAGGCCATAATTACGACGGTTACATCAAGATCATAGATCCCGAGCTTCTCTTGGTTGAACCAGTTGGTGAATTCCTTGAGGGACTCATTATTCCTTTACCCGAAAGTCAACAACTGTATGTTAGGCTTTGGTCGTTCATGCATACCGATGAACTGGTTGATGAACTGCTTGTTGAGTTGCTTGAAATCTTTGACCGATAAGGAGTGGAACCATTGTGCGGCCAGGCCTTTCAAAGTGCTGGGGAAGGTCAGGCAGTACAGTTCGTCGGCGTTGGTAGCCAGGGCCATCTAAGTCTTGTAGGTCCGGACGTGGTCGATCGGGCTTCCAGAGCCGTTGTAAGAATCTAGATTGTTTAAATTTGCGTAGGAGGGCGAACCTCGTGATTCGGCTGGAGAACGGTGACTCTGCCTCGGTATTGACACGGTCATGAGTAGCATTCTGGCCCAACTTCTTGGCCATCCCATCGATCTGTTTCTCCAAATCCTTGATACGGGCCACCGCACTTTCCCGACCGGTATTTGGGACATAGGTTAGGTCAGTGGAAGATGCCTCCTCTTCGCGGTGTGCTATCTCTTGGGATCAGGCTCGGCTATGACTCTGGTTGATCGTGTACCTAGGATCACTTCGGCTCTTGATCGAGCAGTCTTGGACCAATCCCATGGTCATATGAGGAGTTTCTCTACTCGGACAATATACCTTTCGTTGATTTCTCCTACACCTCCAACATGGTTCGGGTTCTTTCGGGCACGGTGTCGGGTCCAGATGGGCTCCCGACCATGTACTGCAATCCCGGGCTGTGACTCGGTCAGTGGTGGATTACTCCATTGGGCTAACAGGGCTTCGATCTGCTGTTGGATTTGCCGTTGGCCTTTCAAGAGCTGTGTAAGAGCTACGGTAATTTGCTCTGGGGAGAGGACGGTTGCTAGCGGCGTCGGGGCCGGTGGGTCCGCCTGTCTAGTTTGGTGAGCAGCCTTCTTACTCTTCTTCAACGGCATAATTATCAGCTAAGAGACTTTTTTTTTAGAAATCTGTCGATTCCCACAAACGGTGCCAAGCTAATGATGCCAAAAATTGGTAAGATAAATTAAAGCAGTTTAAAAAGAGAGACAGTGATATATGGTTCGACCCTATTAATGAAGGAACCTACGTCTACGTGTGTGTCAAAGCACGTCCACTATACTATAAAAAGTCAGGGACCTGTGGTGAACCAACAATAGTTTGGAGCTAGTAAGTTACCGTAGGTCGGTCGGGCGTGATGATGACTGCTATAGAGGTGCTATATAGACTAAGAGTTGATCCCCTTCTATGGGGTGAGTGGTCTCTTTTACATATTAAGTAATCTAACCCCGATTAGGATGTGATTGATATAAATCAAGTGAGTTTCCTATTTGTATCAGGAATTTTTCCGTACATGTCATCAGTCTTCTAAGCTGAGCTGTTCAACAACAGCTCAAAGCTCGGCTCGATATATATATATATTATTAAACTATATAATTTTAGAGAAAACATGTCATATCTTGTAAATAGTAGGGATGGCAACGGGGCGTGTAGGGGACGGGGTGCCCATACCCCGACCCTGCCCCCGTTGTATGAACCCTTCGCCCGCCCCCCGCCCTGCCCCGAGAGGTTGTGTGTCCCAACCTCGACCCCGCCCCGTAGTCAAAAACCCGTCCCCGCCCCGCCCCGCCCAGAATTTTTTTTCCCTGAAAGTGAAAAAAAAAAAGAAGACAAAAACATAGCAAAGCATTGAAAAATTAGGTCATGTACAAATAGATATTTATGGTATAAATTAAATCTTCATAGATGAGATGGAATGAATATTCAGTAACTCACCTAAGGCAAATTGATCAATTGATCAAATGCGAGAACCCATCAAGGCACAAAAAAAAAAAAAAAAAATCAGAGAAATCCAATATATAAGAAGATGAAAAAAGAGGAAGAAATCTCTCTCTATATACACACAGATCTCTCTCTCTATATATATATACACACATACACACACATATCTATATCTATATATACACACAGAGATCTATATCTATATCTATATATACACACACACATAAATCACGAACACACACACAAACTTACTTCAATCACGAACACACAGGCAGATTGTGACTCTCACATTTTCTTCTTCTTCTTCTCCTCTCTCTCTCTCTCTCGATCTCTCTCTCTCTCTCTTTCTCTCTAAATTCCATTCGTTGCTAAGTGATGACTGAGTAATGAGGCCAAATAAGGGGGTAAGCCCTAAATTTAAGTATTTATACTTCAGGTATGTTAGGTAATAGCATGATACAGAAGGGTAGCTAAGTAAATAACTACATAATCGGGGCGGGTTCGGGAAAATCAGCCCCACCCCGACCCCGACCCGAACCCGAACCCAACTCGGGTTAAAGATTTATATCCCATACCCGCTCCTAACCCTATTGAACCACCCCCATACCCTACCTATTAGGGGCGGGGCGGGGCGGGGAACCCGAAAAACCCGCCCCATTGCCATCCCTAGTAAATAGGCTTGATAAATGATTGTTTTATTATTAAACTATATAGTTTAAAAGGCAATGCAAAACAACTCATTAAAAAGCTTGTAAAAAAGCTTATGAACACTTGAAAGCTCGACTCATTTGAGCTTGTGAATAAACTCGCAACAGGCTCGACTCAACTTGCGAACAAACTCGATTCAACTCGTATACACACCCAAATCAAAATGTAATGATTTCTTGATATATATTGGAGTACCCATATAAACATGGTAACTTAATAATATGTGTAACTTTATTTTTCAATTTAAATGTGTCACGCCCCGACGTAGCATAAATATGGAAAGCGTTTAATTTCCTTTATGAACCCGTAGGTCGCGACAGTTTAAAGGATCGATTCCGTCCCAAACGTCGAACAACATAACACCATAAATCAGAGTAAAGCAATCAAGGCTTACAAATCATTTCTAACTTAAGAAATATTACAGCACCGGGTCATCTAAAGGCACAGACCGCCTTGAAACAAAATAATAACTTACCATCTATTACAGTCATTCCTATTGCAATACAGTTCATAACTTAAAACATATAACTTAAAATATGCAATGACGATAACAATTTCTCTTCCAAAAGCAGCCATTCTCAATTAGCGTAGTCATAAGGCTCAGCATAGTCGTAACCTGAAAAGCCTGAACACGAATGTCCAGGACGCATCAATGTCGTCAGCTTCAAGAAGCTGGTGAGTATTAAAAACATGACTTTGAATGTAAAACATACTCGCATACCTTTTTCCATTTTCAATTTTGTAAAATCAATAGTTTAACCGTAGAAAGAATTCAATTTATAAAACAACGAGGAATATATTAAAAGTCGTTCATTCATAAAATATATGCTCGTGTATGAGACAATGTACCACACTCACTCATCTTGCCGACTCTTTTCTCTCGACAGACACCACAACCCACCATCTCACTCTAGTATCTTTGAAATGCTAAGATAGTCACACTTTAGCAACGGGGTGCCAGGGAGTGTCCAGTTTGCCTCACACTTTGGTCCGGGGTACCAGGGAGTGTCCATTGCCTCACACTTTGAATACCTAATCCGCCATGCAAATACCGGAGCAACCTTACGCGGTATCCAGACTCGGGTATCAGGGAGTGTCCGTAGGCCACACTTTAGCACTACCATGGGTGCCAGAGAGTGTCCAAGTTCGGCGTCACACACTTTAACGCTTCCATGGGCGTCAGGGAGTGTCCATTTTTGCCACCGTCGCATTTCAAAGATACCCTTGCCGCAATCTCAACCACAACCACAACCACCACCCCAATCTCAATCTCGATCTCATACTCTTTCCACAATGACCATTACTCTTTTCCACACTGACTGACACCCACATGCATGTACCACTGACCCCACATGAATAACATGAACTTAAACATAAAGTAAATCGCTGAATTAAAGGCACAACGTACGTACAGGGATTGATAAGTCTTAATACAACGTTCTACTCGTTCAAACATAACCAATTAAGATCCTGTTATAATAATTTTCCCAAACAGGGCCTTAACAGTCCTTAAAAATTGAACCAAACAGTCCCTTAGCAGAAAACAAACAAAAATCAGAAACTGGCAGGTCGCGCGCGTGGGCCGCTCGCGCGACGGGTCGCTCGCGCGATCTGCCCATTTTTCCTTCTTTTTTTTCTTTTATAAACTCTTCAGTCTGCCTGGGGACGCAGGGATCGCGCGCGCGGATCGCTCGCGCGATAGTTCGCTCGCGTGGTCCGCTCGCGCGTTTTGCCCGATTTTCATTTTTCTTATATAAAACTTTTCCATCGGCCTGAAAACACGAGGCTCGCGTGCGCGGGCAGCTCACGCGACGGGTCGCTCGCGCGATTGCACGCGCGAGTTTTTACTGAGGCTTCTTCTTCCTCGTCAGAACTGCTCTGTTTCACATTTTGATACCATTTTTACCCATTTTCAAATCTGGAAGCAATTAGGGCATGTAATATATGAAATTCTTTGTTTTTCAACAAGGATTAAGAATCTGTAATCAATTTAACATGATTCAAACTATAGCTCTCCAATTTTATGAAAAACTAAAACATGTCAAAACTTATTTTCTTATATACTTCCTCATGTGATCAAATTAAACCCCAATACTTTAAACATAGTCTATATATACCATAATATTTCATTATTATCTACGAAAACAGATTTTGATTTAGTTTGAAAATTTATGATTTTCAAGCTATGGAACATCAACGTAAAATTAACCATGGTGATTTTTCAAATCAAGCTATATAAACAAAATCAAGACATGAATTACATTGGGAGTGAGTTAATAATACTCACTGAGATTGAAGCTAGAGATTGTTGAGAAAGAAATAGTTTTAAACACAAACTGGTATTTTTGTGACACAGTGTTCATCACAAAAATATAGAAAATTTATTTTAACGTAGAAAATAGTTTTCTGATTTCATAAAAATACAGTTTGAGTTAAAAGCGGATATTTTCACCGTTTTTGAAATACAGATTTTGAAATTCACACAGGAATTACTAACTTTATAAAAAATGCAGTTTGACCCCCAAAGAATTTTAATGTGAAATACGACCAGTATCAAAATTCAAATCATGAGAACTGTAGCTAAAATAAAAGCTGACAATGTTAATTGTATTTAAATGTGCCAATGCAAATACAAATTGAATTTAAACATGACAATGTAATTTAATGTTTATGAATTTTCAGGTTGTTACAAAATACAAATGTTCACATAGTTGAATATCGTGACTATTACAAAGTGGAGTCCCCATATAAACATGGTAACTTAATAATATGTGTAACTTTATTTTTCAATTTAAATGCACATGTTCACATAGTTAAGGGTGGGTAACATGTGTTATTGGACATGTTAAGGTTTTAAAAGTGAAAATAAATAAGAAAGACAAAAATTAAACCCACACCAGACACTCAAACCCACACTGTATTCCTTATTTATTTTTATTTTTAGAACCTTAGCATGTACCCGCAAAACCCTAATAACAATAATAATAATAATAATAATAATAATAATAATAATAATAATAGGATTTTGTTAACATGTGTCATTAAGTTATATGTTAAGGTTTCAAAAGTAAAAATAAACAAGGAAGGCAAACACTGAACCCTACACCGAATGAAACTCACATTATACCCCTTGCTTATTTTACTATTAGAACCTTAACATATGTCTTAAGAGCGCATGGTAACAAAACCTATAATAATAAAGGGCCTATAGGGCGGCTACAAAGCATATTTTAGTTTAAGAGTAAAGATTGTGACACACCCAATCCAGTGACATCGCAGGAGAGAGATAGACACATCTTTTGCGTTGTGTCCCAAAAATTGCATGAATGAGTGTGTCACAATCTTTACTCTTAAAATAAGAAATTGTGTAAATGATTATGTCCCAAATATTACCCTTAACTGAAAAATACTAGTACTTAATTAGATTTAGATTACGAAACACATCAATGTTTGCACATGCACTTCTTTTTCGGCAATAAGGAAAGAAATCCCATTGACAAAGAGCTAAAAATGAAGCAAATCCCAAACTTTTTGCGATCTATCATCATTTACTTGATTGCAAATTATGACCGCGTCACCGCAACTGTGAATTTAAGTCAATTTTAGTCTTTCCCAAAAAACAAGAAAAAACAATTGTGAAATTAGAGTGAAAAATGTCATTAAATTCTTACCCACGCGCAGGACAAGCACGTGCAGATACAAGAGAATAGAAATACCACCACGTGTACTAAAAAAGCCCAAACCCAGAACCCAAAGCTAAATCTAATCCGTTGGCTAGCATTCAGTTGCTTGGATAAATAAACGGTCCAGATCAATCTTCATCCCCACTAACTAAGCCATGTGTGGCCCCTCCCCTACCCATTTGAATTCAAAAACAGTTGTAACGTTACGATCCCGTAGCAACAGGTTCGGCTCCGAACCTAAAATAACCCCCATTGGCAATTACTAGTACAGAGTAGTTCTCAGTTGTCTCATTTCAACTGAAAAACAATCGAACTTTAGGAAGTACACAAGTGATAGATACATATACAAACTCACAAACACACTCTCTCTCTCTCTATCTCTCTGGAACTTATGTTTAGGGCTTTTCGTTTGATAACTGGTCAGTTGTAGAGAGACCATTCTCAGAGGTATGTTCTTGAAAACCCACTTACATTCTCTCCATATAAACAGTTAGAGATACATCATACACACACACACACACACATATATATATATATATTTACAGAATTCTTGTCATAGGAGTCCTCATTTAAACAAATTAGGACTTTATATTACCTTAATAAAAACGGAATCTAACGGCCGTAAATAAAAGTCCTAATTTAATAAAATGAGGACTAGAAGGGTTATATATATATATATATATATAAATTGATAAATAATCTTATATATATGAAATTGATGAAGATACCAAGTTCCTGTTAGGGTTTTTAATGATCTTTTTGCTGACTGATACAGAGAGATTGGGTTTTTTAATGGAGGATTCATCAAGAAGAGGGCGACATGACTCGAATTTGGCTTCAAGAAAAGCTGAAGAAGCAGGTTAACCCTTTTTTTTTTAAAACCCATTTCTTAGTAACTGTTTGGTTGCTGAGAAAATGTGGGTAAATGCAAAGACTCTTTAGATTTGGAATCTTGGAAAATCCAATAAGAAATGAGAGAGAAAATTCATGGGTTTCCCCTCCCCCCCCCCCCCCTTTTTCTCCTCCATTTTCTTGGTAACCAAACAGAGATTGGTAACCAATTTATTTAGTATTTATTTTTATTTTTATTTTTATTTATTTATTTTTTTTATTTGTGGGTTATAGCTTGGAGGCGATTTCAAGCCACCGAGTGGCTAGAGAGCTTAGTTGGACAACTGGGCATATGTAGTCAACCATCAGAGAGAGAGTTCATTTCTTGCTTGAGAAATGGTTTGATCCTATGCAATGCAATTAACAAGATCAAACCAGGATCAGTCCCTAAGGTATAACTTTACCACTCGGTTTTTTAGTAAAAGCTTCATTTTATATGAAGCTTTCCAATAAAGCTACTTATAATAGTATGTTATTATCTTGTCTAAAAAAGGTATAGAATTCAAGTAAGAGCATATCCAAACCTATATCAAACCCATACGAAATCAAATTTGTGTCAAAATCATTAAAAAAAAAAAAGAGCCCCCCAACCTGCAATCAAACCAATATCAATATTTAAGTATGTGAGTAGTGTAAATTCAATTTTGGTTTCGTTTGAGCAAGACTAAATGTCATACTGATTTGGGTTTAGGATTGGAGGAGGTTTTTGGTTACTTTTATCCAAATTTAAATTTGGTATGGGATCTGAGTTAGGATGGGGATGCCCTAATATTTATGAATGCGTGTATCGTATATGTACATACATACATGTATATGGATTAGCATTTTTGCTAATTATGATTTTATGATCTAAGGTTGTGGACAATAACTCAACGTCACAATCACTGATGTGGGATTCTCAGCCATTGCCAGCATATCAGTACTTTGAAAATGTTCGAAACTTTTTGGTAGCAGTTGAAGATTTGAAACTGCCAGCTTTCGAAGCATCTGATCTCGAAAGGGTAAATTTGGGAACCTCATCACAAAATCGCTTTAACCCTGTATACATTTTAGGTACGTATGTCTTACAAAGAATTGCATGATAATATTACAGGAAAATTTGGACGGCGGATCAACAGCTAAGGTGGTTGATTGCATTTTGGGGCTTAAAGCATACCATGAGTGGAAGAAAATGAGTGGAGCTAATGGGTCATTTAAGCCCCCGAGATCACCTCTAATTATGTCCTCGGCAAGTAGGATTCACTTGCGAGCTTCAGGGGCAATTTCATCAGACCCTTGTCGGCGATTGGAAATGTCTGCAGCCTGTGATAAACATACAACTTCCGAGAGCGAATCTCGGAAACTTGAAGGTTTTTCTGTCTTTCTTATTATCAGTATGTGACTATGTGTGCAATGCTATACGGAACATTATATCTTGATAGAACTAGAAAAGATAATTAGCATGTAAAGTAGAATTGGTTGATAACTAGATATAATCGAGGAAAATCTTAGATTGTCTCATAATCTTATAATACAAATTTATTGCAGCATCACTGAATTATATATTGTCTGTAAGTTTATTAAATGAAGTGGCAGCTAAAGTTAAAATTAGACGATATTCGAATAGATCTAGTTACGTTCAATTTGGCCCGTTTGGCACTGCGGTTTAATCACAGAAATCTGCGATTGGCTTCATGCCCGTTAGAAGCTGAGTTTTCCAAATGGTTTTGTAATAGCTTCTGCAGTTTCATTATCACGTATGGGGTCCAAAAGATATTGCCAGATGGCATTTCTGTAATATGTGCGTTTGTCCCTCGTGATATTCACTTGCCCTTGATTTCTTTAATTTTGTTTTATTCTTTTCTCTTATTTTTTATTGTGCTCTTTATTTTGTAGATTCAATCATAAAGGCTCTGGCCGAGTGTATGGTTGATGCAAAGGAAAACATAGACGATAACCTTCTTGCTTCCTTTCATAATCGAGATCTGGTGAATGTTAATTCTATTAATGAGTAAAGTTTGCTTGATTTGCCAAAGAGTCTTTGTTTGGTTCATGGATTTAGGGAGGGAAAAGAAAAGAAAAGAAAACACTGTGGAAACACACTTTTCTTTCTTTGCCTCGGGAGGAGAAGTGTGAGGAAAACAGGAAGGAAATGAAAATTGGGCGGAAAGAAAATTGATAATCTTGAATTTTGTGAGTCAATTCCCTTCCTCTTTTCTTTAGGTCCTATTAGATTTTTAAAATTCCCAATTCCAAGCGTTGTTACAGCATGGAGACAAACGGTACAGAATTCCTTATTGTTTTCCTTTGCTTATCATTTTCCTCCTCTAAACCCACAAATCAAATGGAGCCTTGAGCATATTGGACTATGGAGCTAGAGTTGAAATGGTGTTCTTTTTGTCCTCTTCAGAGTTCAGTCAGTTTATTCGGCAGGATCATGACAAATTGTCTTGAGGAACGTCAAAATAAGTTCCCTGAGGTGGTGTGTTGATTGTTCTTTCATGATGAGTTGCATTTGCATTTCTACTTATATGCTCCAACAAAAGAGGAAATTTTTGACTTGTTTGGCTCCATTTGTTCATTCTCCTTTCCATATCTACATATTTATAAATATGTATGTGATTGCATAGTTATAAATATGTATACATATATATCTGTGTTTTTCTAATTCTAGTTTTGCGGGAGAGGCTCAACATAAGTAATGGACTTCTAAATTATTTACCATAGTTCCATCATAGAAATGCTTTCTATAACTGTTCGGAGAATATCCTTTGGAAGTTCAGCTCAAAAATAATACCTTGTATTGGATACTTCGAAAATGTCTACAAAAATTCTAATATTATCACCAGTTCATTAAGTTAGAGCTATATAAATTTTGAGCCAGCTGAATGAAATCAGTAATCTTGGAGAGAGAGAGAGAGAGAGAGAGAGAGAGAGAGAGAGAGAGAGAGAGAGAGAGAGAGAGAGAGAGAGAGAGAGGAGGGTTTAAGGTGCATTACATCGCTTAGAATGTGTTCTATGATCTATCGGACAAAAATAAAGTCCTTGAGAATTTTAAGTGAACTAAGGAATCATGGGGAAGCTCGACTTTATTTTAGTCTCGTTTCAAAACTATGCAGTTTGTTACAAATATTACCAGTGTTTCAGTTCCATGGTTTGTTATTATACTCTCATTGACTTCCTTAGTCTTCATGAACTTCCATTGCATTTAAGGAGAACAAAATGGCACAATCTTGATTTGAAAAACTAGGCCATCTGTATTAAAACACGATTGAAATGGTTTCTCTGTGATTATTATTTAATTGTAGTTCCTCACATATTTCCATAAGTCTATTTTATGATTGAAAAATATTTTGGGTTCAGACTCATTGTCTGTGTGCGCAGGCATGTGAGGTCTCTCTCTCTCTCTCTCTCTCTCTCTCTCTCTCTCTCTCTCTCTCAATCGATCGATCAATCAATCGATAAGTAAACACATTCAGCAACGTAATTGTAATCGATAAGTAAACACTTTCATGTTTTTGCTTACTAAAGTTGCTATGAAACTAAACATTTACTTCGTTTTTTGATAATAGCTGAATACGATTTTAAAAGATCTTGTGAGAGAAGGAAGCAGCTCACTTGCCTGTTCAACATCTACACCTCTGGAGAATTTATCTCCTATTGGAAACCACAAGGTAACGCTTTTTTCTTATTTAATGAGGTCACCACTTCCTTTCAACAAACACGAATTTTATTACAAGATTTTCTATTATAGCTTATTATATTCAAGGTTAAAAAACGTTTTCGTACCCTGTAGTTACAATGGAGTTTTACTTTGGGTCCTGCATTTTCAAATGCATCACTCTGGTCCCTAAAGTATCACAAGCGTTTTAATTTGGGAACTTTTTCGGACCTTTATAGGTCCCAAGTTGACATGTTTTCGAAACTTGAGGGTAAAAGTGATGCATTTGAAAATTCAGGGCCCAAATTGAAACTCCACCAAAGCTATGCGATGCTACAGTGTTTTTTTATCATGAAGTCCTAGTTTTAGGTTGCATGCAATGTATGAAAAATTTTCAACATTAGAATTGTGATGAAATGTATTTCTTTTACCATTTTATCTTAAAAGTTTTAATGGAATGTGCTTGTGTCATACATAAATGCTTTATATTTTTATGTGTAACGCACAAAAATTCTTTTTTATAGTGCTGCAGTGCTTGCTTGAGAAAAGGTAGCTGCAACCACTGGCACATGTTTCAAACTCAAGAGAAAGAACTATCGGTAAGCTTTCTAGGGATGTACTTTAGTAATTCTAAGTACCAACATAATTGAGCTTTGCTTGGAATGTTTCATATGAAGTTCCACTACAACTGTAGAATTACTAAATGAGTAATGCTATGCTTCCCAAATTTTCATCCCAAAAGTGCTTCCCAAATGATGTGGCAGAGGGGCCATGTCTAATACAGTGGGACCAATTGAATTTTGATTGGAAACTGTATTAGACATGGCCCCTTTGCCACATTATTTGGGAAGCACTTTTGGGATAAAAATTTGGGAAGCATAGCATTACTTTTACTAAATTTCATCAACAGTTATTCCTGGGTCATCATCATGCACCGATCTTACTGAGTTATCATTTTATGTATCAATACATTGTAAGACGTCACACAAAATGCAGTAGACTCGTTATGCTAATGTTCGGTAGAGATATTTGCATTCGACTATTTATTCTACTTCTGATTTACAAAGCCTCCATCATCATGCACCGATCTTACCGAGTTATCATTTTATATATCAATACATTGTAAGACGTCACACAAAATGCAATAGACTCATTATGCTAATGTTCGGTAGAGATATTTGCATTCGACTATTTATTCTACTTCTGATTTACAAAGCCTCCATCATCGGTTCGTTTGTGGTTATATATCAGTGGCATATAATAATAAGGACGAGACTGTTGCCTCTGAATTTTTTTGGGTAAACCATTGTTTGTTTTGTAGAATCTCAAGGCTTTACTATCGAGAACAAAGGAGGAGTTCGAGGACTTGCAAAATCAGTTGCAAAGTGATTTGAAACAACTGGGTATGTAAAACGAATCCCATTAACTTTTCCCGAGGATTTAAATCAGTCAAATCATTATCCTTGCATTACAATCTAATCAACTGCAGATGTGCTCTTGAATAATGGCATAGATCCATTTTTCTTTAGGCTCCATTTGGTTTGCGGATTTAGAGAAGCAAAGGAAAGGGAAACGAGGAGGAAAACTATTTCTGTAGTGTTCCGAAGCGCTCATATAATATATTATCTGACAAATTTCCCTCACAAAAATTCAGAAATTCAATTTATTTTTCACCATACTTTACTTTTCTTTTCCTTTATATTTTCCTCATTGTTTCCTAATTAACCAAACAAAGAGAAGTGTTCGTCTTAGTATATTATGGTCCTTTCACTAAATCCATGAACCAAACAGAGCCTAAAATTTCAATGTGATTCCAATTTTCATGGGTTCAGGAAGCCAGGTAGAGGAGATGTCTTCTGCTGCTCTTGGGTATCACAAGGTTGTGAAAGAGAACAGGAACCTATACAACATGGTGCAGGATTTAAAAGGTGAATTAGCTAAACATATTAGTATTAAAAGCTTTTATTTAATTTTTGGTACTTCGAAGAGTCAATTATGAAGCATACGCTTTGAGAGTTTAAATTTTCTTCAGGAAATATTCGAGTTTATTGCAGAATCAGACCTGCCTTTAGTACTGAAGAAACAAATGTAGTAGATTTTATTGGAGAGGATGGTTCATTAGTTGTCCTAGACCCTTCAAAACCACAAAAAGATGGAAGGAAGGTTTTTCAATTCAATCGCGTGTTTGGTCCGACCGCTACTCAAGGTAATTTTTCACCACATTCTTGTATTTTACAATTTCACTTTAAATGCATATAAATAAGATTTTTAGGACAGTAACTTTTTTCTTTTTTGTTTTCAGATGAGGTATTTAGGGACACTCAGCCATTAATTAGGTCCGTGATGGATGGCTACAATGTATGCATTTTTGCTTATGGTCAAACGGGATCAGGCAAAACACACACAATGGTAAGCAATTTATCTGATATAACATCAGCATAGAAGATTTGGTGCAATTTTTACTTTTACAATATAGTTTGGTAAGGGCACGTTTGGAATGACATGTTCCTAATACGCTCTCACCAGTTGTTATTACATTTATCTTCTTTTTCATTTTCCATTTATTTTAAAGATGCATTCAGTTACAATTTGTACTTTTTCAAAAAAGAAGTCTTACTTCCTTCCACTTTTAAGTTGGAGACTGTGTTTCTATCTCCATCTGATACACAGCTAATGTTTCTATCTCCTTCTCTACCCTCTTTCTTTTTTCCTCTCTCCACACCTAATGCACATCAACACTTAGGGTCCATTTGATAAAACTGAAAATTAAGTACTGAAAATTTAGTGCTGAAAATTTTAAGCTATTGAATTTGCAATAATGAAAATAGTGTTTCAACTACTGAAATAAACTGCATTAAGTAATTATTTTCAGTACAAAATTTTCATTAAAATTTTTTAGTGGGTTTTAACTGCTTTTTCAATTAAGTGGTAGATTATAAAACGCAGTGAAAAAGAAAATTTTCAACACTTAGTTGGGTTATCAAACACGCCCTTACACTATGGACCACGAAAAAAATTACTTTTGTGCCAAAGATGCCTTCAGTTACAATTTATACTTTTTCAAAAAAGAAGTCTTACTTCCTTCCACTTTTAAGTTGGAGACGGTGTTTCTGTCTCCATCTGATACACAACTAATGTTTCTATCTCCATCTCCATCTCCATCTCTACCTCTTTCTTTTTTCCTCTCTCCACACCTAATGTACATCAACACTTAGGGTCCGTTTGATAAAACTGAAAATTAAGTGTTGAATTTGAAGTACTGGAAATTTTAAGCTATTGAATTTGCAATAACGAAAATAGTGTTTCAAGTACTGAAATAGACTGCATTCAGTGATTATTTCAGTACAAACTTTTCACTTAATTTTTTTTAGTGGTTTTTAGCTGCTTTTTCAATTAAGTGTAGATTATAAAACGCAGTGAAAAAGAAAATTTTCAGCACTTAGTTGGGTTATCAAACGCGCCCTTGCACTATGGACCACGAAAAAATTACTTTCGTGCCAAATGCAGCATAAGACTTGCTATATGGTATTAACTTCTCTTTTGAAGTAGGGACATTTTATTATTGACTTGTGCTTATTTCATATTGAACTATTCATATTCAAACTGTTGAGAGTTTTTTTTTTTTTTTTTTTCTCGTCTTTTTTCTTATTTCTCCTTTTGTGTACGGACTCATATGTAATTATTTTTTCCTCTTCTTAATATTCAATATAAAAGGGGCATAACTTTTTTAGTTAGCCCCAAGTTATTGCCTAACCTTTTTCTACATTGCCTAACCTTTTTCTACACAAACTAAGGTGGTTGTAGCTGATGTTTCTCTTTAATGACAGAGTGGTCCGTCGGATGGATTGACTAGGGACATGGGAATTAATTATCTAGCTCTGAGTTATCTCTTTGAGCTGTCCGATACAAGGAAGGAAGTCGTAAACTATGATCTTCATGTTCAGATGGTTGAAATATATAATGAACAAGTTCGAGACCTTCTTGCAGAAGATTCTGAAACCACCAAATATCCTTTCACAATTGGCAGTGTATAAAAGTACACATACACACACACACACACATATGTCATCACTTTGATTTTTTTTTTCTTTAGAAAAATGAACACTAAAAAGAGAGAATTCAAAAGAAAAAGGTGTTTGTATTTGAGGAATTTTTGTGTTCTTAACTATCTGCAAATTAGAGATACGGAGTTGTACTAGTGATGATGGCTTGAATCTTCCGGATGCAACAATGCATTGTGTGACTTCAACCACCGATGTTCTTAACTTGATGAAGCGAGGTGATCTGAATCGCGCTGTGAGTTCCACCGCCATCAACAACCGAAGCAGTCGTTCCCACTGGTCAGATTTTAAGAACTAAATCATATGATTCATACATTTCTTTTGGTTCTTATATTTATTTTTAAATTTTGGTCTTTTTCCAACATACTTTGTGTTTGGTATGAAAGAAAAGGAGAAATGGAAGGAAAGAGGGAGACAGAAGAGGGAAGGAACATGACAAAATCCCTCGTTTGGAAGAGTGGAAAAGGGGAGGGAAGAAGTGTCCCTCCTGTCCCACAACTTTTCATCCGTCCAAAAGTGGACCGACTGGGATAGAGAAGAAGCTACTCTCCTTTTCAGGCTTTTGTCCTTCAAACAAAATCATATTTTTACTATGGAAGGGTGAATAGTAAAATACACAGTAGTTTATACTTTCTTTGATCCTTTCTTTCTTATTTAACCAAACATTCCCTGCCTCGTCCCTTCCGTTCCTTCCACTTTTGCACCCCCCTACCAAACATAACAACGAATGTCTAGTAAAGTAAGAGAAAAAAGGTTATCGGGTTTATTATTATTATTTTTTTATCTTTGTAGTTACTGATAATCTTATATATATATATATATTTATTTGCAGCATATTAACGGTACACATTCATGGGAAAGATGCATCTGGAAGCATCATCCAGAGCTGCCTCCATTTGGTGGACCTCGCGGGAAGTGAACGAGTGGACAAATCAGAAGTTACAGGGGATGTTCTCAAGGAAGCATTGTATATTAACAAATCGCTCTCTTGTTTAGGAGATGTGATCACAGCCTTGGCTCAGAAGAGCTCGTACATACCCTACAGAAACAGCAAGCTTACACTGCTCTTGCAGAACTCTCTAGGTTAGATATGCAATTTCAGCTCTTTCGATCAATTACTTAGCTTTTTTATTTTTTATTCTACATAATTTTTGAAAATTTCTGTATAAGGCTTTGTTTGGTTCATAGATTTTTGTGAGGGAAAGGAAAAGAAAACAATGAGGAAGATTCTTTTATTTGTTCGGATAATAAGGAAAATAAGGAGGGAACTTTCCCTGGTGATTTTTTTTTTAATTCAAAATTCGTGAGCCACTTCCCTTCCTCTTTTCTCGATTTCTTAATCTTAATTATTCAAAAAGGTTTCAATTTCTAAGTGGAGTAAATTACTAGGGAAAGTTTTCCATCTCATTTTCTTTTCTTTTTCCTCCTCGAAACCACTAACCAACAAAGCCTACGATTTAATGGCCGGAATATCTAAAGGGAAATGTTAACTTACTTAATATTTAAAAAGACATTTTAAATCGAAAAAAAGAATCCCTACCACCTCATTGAGAAAAGGACACTAAACTAATTTACAAATGACCTTAAAGTATACCACTTTAGTGCCCTCGTTGTAGAATTACTAACGCGGTGGTAAAGACTTCTTCGTGTAATAGGGTAGCAAGCCCCATGTTTAGAAACTTTATTGCATTACTAGTTTTTTATTTTACATTTCAAGCATCTCATTATATTTTGATGTGGTCTTACGTGATTGGTGACGTTACTGGTGAAGCTTGATCCTACAGTACCCTTGATATAGGTTATAGAACTCATGGACAATTTACATTTGGACAGGAGGACATGCGAAGATATTGATGTTTGCTCATGTGAGTCCGGAAGGAGATTCTTTTGAGGAAACAATTAGTACTTTCAAGTTTGCTCAGAGGGTATCAACCGTTGAACTTGGTGCTGCTCGAATGAACAAAGAGAGCCGAGAGGTCATGGAACTCAAGGAACAGGTAAAATTTCTGCGCTCACATTTCCACAATAAAGCTTGCTTACATGTTGCATTTATCTTATGTCCCTTAAAGTGTCGAATAATGTTTGCACAGCTTTTCCGTATACTTACAAAAGTATATCTTGATGATTTAGGTTGGGCTGTTCAGATTCAATTCTTAAAGTCCACTCATCTTCCAAGTACTAGCATTTTCTGTTGGTTCTGTTCAATTGTTCAAAATACCAGTTTGTCAACAACTTTGAGGAAAACTTCAACGTGACGCTATATAATAAGGGCAGACATGTTTTTTGCATCCCCCCAATGTTCACAACACTAACACAAATAGACAATGTGTTGTTCTCTAACACCCTTTTTAATGGTTCATTTGATTTTTAGCTAATCGAGTTAATGAGATGGATGGCTTCTAATTGTATGACTACCACCGTTTTTTTCACCCACAGAGTTTCAGAACAAAATAATGCATTTAGCTTTGCTTCCACCTTCACGCACTAGTATGATTGTATTTAGGTGTTATTGGGAAAATAATATACAATATTAATGGTGATACCACGTCATCTGTATCATAGTGATGCACATACATGGTGCTTATGTGTAGACATGTTTCCGTGAAATTAGGATAGACGGGTGTTTAAATGGTGAAACTTTATTAGTTTGTGATACTACGTGCATCAAAATAACCATTGGACTGAATATAATAGAATTCTGACTCATCCCGTTTCCTAGTCAATGTCTTACTTAATGACATAAATTTTCTCATACCTTGCAGATTGAAAACCTGAAGAAGGCATTGGCTAACAAGGAAGCAAGACAACCATTTGAGAAACCAAAAGCAACTGCCGAGCGGACCCCTCCACATCCACGGAGATTAAGTATTGAGAGTTGCAGCTCTGCAAAATTGAAGAAACCGATGATTTTTGAAGACAATAAGGAAATGAAACGCAATAAACCCAAAGAAGCAAAATCGCCTTTCGAGAAACCAAAAACTACTTCTGAGCGGACCCCTCCACGTGCCCGGAGGTTGAGCATTGAAAATTGCAGTGCCACAAAAATTGAAAAACTGGTGAATTTTGAAGACAGCAAGGAAGTGAGTCAAAAGCGTAATAAACCACAGGAAGCAAAATCTCCATGCGAGAAACGAAAAACAAATGTTGAGCGGACCCCTCCACGTTCCCGGAGGTTGAGCATTGAGAATTGCAGCGCCACGAAAATGGAGAAACCGAAGAATTTTGAAGACAAGGAAGGAAAGCCTAATAAACCGAAGGAAGCAAGATCGCCATTTGAGAAACCAAAATCAAATGGTGAGCAAACTCCACGTACCCGGAGGTTGAGCATTGAGAATGGTAGTGCCGTGAAAATGGAGAAAACGAGGAATTTTGGAGATAATAATGAGCCAAAAACCCCATATGTACCACCTCGCTCACGGAGATTAAGTCTAGAAGGTTCTACAAATGGTATGCATATTAAAGTATCCGAAACTGTCTTAAAGCAGAGTGGACATAACAACAATGGTGATTCCGTGGTGGATGGATTCCGTGATAGGGTGGCTCCTAGAAGTCCGATAAGTTCTGCTTTTCAAAGTCAAACGGTAAAATTGGACAACACAACCAAAATTCGACCTCTTCAACTACCAAAAACTCCCGAGCCACAACTACCCCTAAGAAATGAAGTTCAGGTATTGATGCAAAGTGAGCCTAGAACAGCAGATTCTCGGAAAACTGCATTGACTAGTAGTACAAATGGGAAAGCATCTCAGATAAGGAAATCGCTTCGCACCATTGGGAAACTAATCAATGGCTCTGAAAAAAGGTAATTAGAGTGTTCATCTAGCAATATCTTGTTAGGCTCATTCAAAATTTACGTTGTATATTAAAGAAATTCACTCGGATAAATATGAAACTTCTTATATTGCCATGTCTATGTTAATTTGGAACGTGAAAATTCATGATTTTAAGCAGTCATAAACAGAACTATTTAAGATTATCACCTTTTCAGAAAACATGCTATATAACTATACGAATGCAATTATTGTATTCAAGGAAATGCCCAAACAAGCCCAAATTATTCAGTTTGGTTGCTCCTGTTGTTACTATTAATTTAATGACATGGGAGTAAAGTTGTTTCTATGACACTGTAAATGTTTCGACAGTTCACACAGTCACAGTTTCAACTTTCAAGACATCATATTTTGGTCCAAAAACGAACATTATCAAGATATGCTCATTCTGTTTTTTTTTGCGTAATGTGTTGTATTGTGCTATGTATTGATTTTGATTTAAAATGACAGGAACCAACAGAAACAGATTGAAGTGAAGTCACCCGTAAGAGGCACAAGCGTCATTTCGGATGCAAAGTCGCCAATTCCAGCTAGTGCAAGGGCATTGAGGAGACAATCACTCACTGGCGTCCAAACGTCACGGAGATCTTCTCTCGGAGGGAATTCAACCGAGCATTGTAAGTTAAATTCAACACGAGATTCATTTGCTAGGCATTTTGTTTTCCTTTCCGATTCCTTTATACTATAAGGGCTTGTTCGATATGAAATCTTTTCAATGCACTCTCACCATGTCTATTTATGTAATCCTCGTCATTTTCAACTTATGTTAAATATGCATTCTAATTCATAGCAGCACATCTTGCTTGCTTTTGTCTTTATGTTGGAGATGGTGTTTTGCATACAAGTATATGAGTCAGTTTTTTGATACCAATGCTACTCAATTTATGTAGCAAATAAACTGTCACCGTGACTCACTATACACTTTTCTACCTCAAGATCTCTTTTGTTTGTATTTTTTTCCACTCTCTTTGTTTGTCTTAAGTAAATCGCTATTGATATTTCATATTTGTACTTCATAAAGAAAAAGTTAATTCCATTCCCAATCGTGGGACACTTTTTTCTTATATTTTTGCTAGTGACATTGAGAATTGTATATTTTTGTAGGTATAGATGAGGCTAGGAATGTCAAGACACCTCCTCCGGTCCACGGATCAGCCAAATTGATGAAGCGATGGTTATAGATAATTCGATGGTTGTGCTTCACCTTGAAGCATACTTGACATGGCTGACATTAGATTTAGGACTCAAAAGTTTGTAACTCCCAAAAGAGCTGACCAGAATAGTGCAGTCCTGTTTACCACATCCTAAGGTGAAAAACTAGTTGTTTATTGTTATTGATTAATAATTCATCGATATGATATAAAAATTCCATTTTTCGTCTGGCTATTATGGATGTTTTGATGAAGTAAGTTCAATTTTCGCGAGTGAAAAGCTCCTTTCTTCCTTGAAGCTCCGCTCCTTCGACTGATTGTTCGTATCGGATCTCAGGTTCTCAATTGCACTCCCTAAGGAAGGTTATATTGAATGTACAATATGATCAATGCATAGAGGTTTAGATGTTGCAGGTGTAGTAGGATAGAATTGCAGGATGGTCTATTAGTTTCTTAATGTGAGTTTTGGTCCAAAAGTCTCATAAAAACAGACTTTTCTTTAGGCCCCTCAGCAAAAAGTTTCACATTAACTAGTGTGGAATTTTGTAACATAAGGATTTGATTTGATCAAGTTTCACTAATCAAGGACCAAAATTAAATATGAGGTATTTTTTTCTACCAAATTTCTATTTCTTAATACTCCTATTAATCATCTACTTGATGCTAATTTCCAGAATTTATTTTTGGCCAATATCATAGTTAGGAAGCACTGATACTTCAAATGAAGTGTTGTATGTGTATGCGCTACACCTCTGACACCTACACATAGACACATGCCTTCGACGTTCCAAAAATGTGTCTAAATTTTAAGGGAAAATTAGATGGGGGATCCCTAGTTTGGAAAATATAGTGGTTTAAGAATAACTACTTATTTGCACTTTGATTTAGATTCCTTACCAAACAAATATCTTTGACAAAAGAATAAAATAAAGCAAAAAAGACGAAATTAGCCTCGTCACACGTGCCTCTAGTTGCTACCTACGATTTGCAGTTTTGCAATTTAAGCACAAAGATATTTTCCAATACAACACAACACTGTCCTCATGACATGTGTCACGCTCACACAAATGGGTCAAAAATTCATCAACTAGTAGTACACTTACACATGTCCATGTCACATGATGGAGATGCGCTCGCACTGTGTGAGCGCGCACAGCCTTCTCAACGGCGGGTGATGGAGCCCATTACAAAATTGTTTTTCAAACTTTAAACCTCCATAACTTTTGATTTATAACTGTATTTTATGTAGGGGCGGATTTAGAAAATCATTTTAGGGGGGGCTTAATATATGGGGGGTTCGAAATTTTTTTTTGGATCTAGTTATACATATTTTGCATATATTTTAGACCTACTATGACAAATTTATAATAATTTTCGACCTATTTATACATATCTTGTGTATATTTTAGACCTAAGATGACAAACTTTATAATGTCAGTGGGGCTTTTGGACCTATTTATACATATGTTGTGTATATTGTAGACCTAATATGACAAATTTACAATGCAATGGGGGGCTTTTATAATTTTTAGGGGGGGCTTAACTTAAAAAAAATTTTTAGTACAAATATACAATTTTCAAAAAAGCTGGGGTGGGCTTGAGCCCTCCTACCCTAACACAGAGATCCGCCCCTGATTTTACGCTAAATTTATATCGTTGGAATCGTATCCTCGAGAGCTACAAAACTAGTACCATTGTTCATATATGTAGAATATAAGCACACAAGCATATATGTCGAGTATATGTTCGTTACCTAGCGGAACAATCCAACGGATCACCGAACGGTGTTGTTACGAACCCAACGACTTCACCCACGAACTGCTGCTCCTTGTTAGCCTCCGTGTACCCTCTTGTGCTTCGCATAAGTCGTGGAAGACGCTACTAGAGTGGTCTCCGTCAATGTCATGCGCTATATCCCATGGCTCCAATGGTGATGACTTTAGAGAGAGAAAACCGTGACGGATAGAGGGGAGAGAGAGAGAGGCTGCCCAATCTATTAGGAATAGAATATAATATGTGTGTTTATATCATATATATACACACATAATAACCATACCCTAGGGCTTCAAGAGCCAAAGCCCATTGGACCCGGTCCAATGATATGTGGGTGCCCGTATGACCCACATATTTCTTACATCTGCCACTCGCCCACATAGGGCTAGTGCTAAAATCAATATCTCGAAACAGAACTTCTCATCTCTTCATACAGGGAAATAGAACGTGCGACCTTACGAAAAGAAAGTACAGCGACAGGAGTGTAATGCCAAATCATCACCATAACCAGCAAGACACATCACTCGGAAGCTTCTCGCGTGTGCCTTAGATAGTTCAATCACACTGGACACAACATTCTCAATCACTCGGTGAAAAGAATTGCTGCACCACCTTAATGTAATGTACTCATGACATATCAGTAACAAATTACGATTGTCACAAGCCTGCTAATGAGTCACAAAAATATGGTGTGTTATTAAATGGTCTTCCCTAAGTCCACATGTCAATCTGACTAACTTGACCGCTTGCCCAGACACGCCCCATAGAACGGAGTTGTCTCTTCGTCCTAGAATAGCATGCTAAAGTATCTGTCATCAAGCGTCCTCTTCATAACATAGTCTCAGGTCGTGAAGGCAACCAGTTTGTAGGATAACCAATGTCTTGGATATGCTACGTTGCTCACACAGCAATGAAGAGGAATCCATTCATTGCTCCACTGTCGATCGCAAAAGCATATTCAGTATGAAATGTATGCTATGACATTCTTCCATAAAAATAGGCATGTCACTCTGTGTTTGGAAAAACAGGTAACGCCGTACGAATCTTAGTCTAGACGTTTCACAAAACGTCTAACCTGAGTTTTCCAGCACAGTCGCCACTCTTGGCACCCATCTGAAAACTTGCATTCGGCTACAAACAGGCTACATAGAGTCATGGGATCTCTCTATGTTCGATCAAATATAAAAGGTCTCATCTTAGCTCCATCTAAGGCGACATATAGACATAATAAGGGTTTATATTTAGCTCGCTGTTCTTACTCTGCGTAGATATAAGTGTTCAAGTTCGCTTTCTAAGTGCTATGGACACACATATCCTAGCTAGCTATCCAAGTGCCATAAACACAAATGTCTCATCTTGCTGGCCATCTAAGCGCCGTGGACACGCATGTCCTAGTTCGCTATCTCGGCACCAAGGTGAATCACCCGTGTGAGCAGGTCGATTCAAGCCCAGTGACATATTAGAAATGTGCATCCGTATATATATATATTTATATATAGAAACCAACTAGTTTATAAAAAACTTGAATAATAATGTCAATACCACAATAAAATGTCTAAGCATATCAAATCCCCAAGTGGAGATGTACCTCAAGACAATTTCCCTTTGCGCAAACTACATCTCAAATGTGACAAAAAAGAATGTCTACGTGCTAGAATGGCTTTGAGATCTTTTGCATATGCTTAGGCTTAGCTATCACCGTAGATGAGCACAACCTCATTGCTATGAGGTGAAAAGCTTAGCCACTGCAAAAACTCTTTAATCAAAACAGCTCCTCAAACAGCTGGTAAGCACACCACATATTAGCTTCCGTCGTGAATAGCATAAGGCAAGGTCCACAGTCCTGCAAACATATCGCAAGATAGTCTTCACTACTCTCTAATGATAGGACCATGGTTAGAACGACAACGACTAATTAAACCAGCCGCATAGCAGACAACTGACCGAGTACACAACATAGCATACTTCAGATTCCCTAATGTAGACGCATATGGCAAATTAGACATTTGTTTCCTCTTCTCATTATTTTTAAGACATTGATCTAAGGTCAAGGTGAATCCCAAAAAAATGGGATGTGAATGGGTTTTCAGCTTTTCATGTGAAAACGTTCAAGAACCTACATCTTGTAAGTCCCTCGAGACAAACAGAGGAGCTTCTAAGAACAATATCTCACAGTCTAAACTCCCAACACATAGTTGATATCACCCATGTCCTCATTCTCAAACTGAGGGGATAACCACTCTCAAGTGGCGACAATGGAACTCATCTCATTCCCAGCTAGAAGGACGTCATCAACATATAAAGAATTAGAACACTTTCCTTGGACCATTTAATGTACACACATTGTACCACTGCCTAGATGATCGCCAGCTTGAGATAATAAATGGAACGTTTGAGACGACATACTTTCTGTGCTCATTTCCTTTGGTCACAACACCAATGGGCTAATCATATTTATCTCGTTGTCTTGTTCTCCATTGAGAAAAGAACAGTTTAAACATCCAACTAAAAAAGGTTCCAAAACTAAATATGTGACAATTGCTAGGATAAGGCGAATGGAGTCAGATCTCACCATTTGGGAGAACATGCTTCCATGTTCTATACCCTCTCTGGGTAAAAACTATCGCCATAAGGCGCGCCTAATACTTGTCTCCAATAGTCTTACGCACAGGTGGAATGTCAACTAACTCCCAGATCTTATTCGCGTCCATAGAGCTCATCTCATCTGGCATATCAACTATCCACTCAGCTTCAGCAGATGAAGAAAAATGCTTCTGCAAAAGAAGTAGGCTCATCCTCATCCACTTGTGCACACATTTGCACACCTAGGAAAGTGTCTTCCTCAATTTTAAAACAGCGATAGGGAACTTTTTCCTCATCACCATACATCGTAGTACCTGAGAATCTTGAGTGCCTAGTGGTGCACTCCCATTATCTGGTACACTCCCACTAGCATCTAGCGGTGTACTCCCACTCGACTAGAGACTAGTACCATATTTCAACGATTACTGGATGTGGATTCTCAATCTCCCTACCCTCCCTTAAAGATGGTATGTTGTCTTCAACATCCTCCAACTCATAGAGATCAAGATATCTCTTAGTATTACCAACTTGGGGAAGTCATTTTCAATATCATGTGACACCATTTCTATCATTCCTATACCCGTTTGTTCATTACACATAACATAGCCTGTCGAGCTGTTAGAATGCCTTATAAAGGTATGCTTTCCAGCTCTCGAGCGTAGTTTCTCAAACTTATGCGAGGTATAGTGAACATAACCTCCTGAGCTCTACGGGCGTAAATGCTCCAAAATAAGCTTTTCACCTTTCTATAGCTCATAAGGGGTAGAAAGAACTGACTAAGAAGAGGCACTCTAGTTTGTAGGCAACAATCAAGAGTACATTTTCCCAAAACAACATTGGGAGGTTGACTTACACCATCACAGTCCTAGCCATATCTAGGAGTGTCCTATTCCTTCTTTTTGCAACATCATATTATTGCGAAGTTTCCAAAACAGGAAGTCTGTGTTTCCCCCTTTTCCTCACACAATTCTATGAACTGATTAAATAAGTACTCGCGATCCTCATATCGCATGAAATCATTTATAAAAGTGAGAAAATAAGAGGCATCATGACTTGCCTTTATAACCATAGGTCCACAGATATCTGAGTGAGCTAGCTCTAATGCTTGGGTAGCTCTAATAGCCATTCTAAAAGGTTGTCAGCATGCTTTTCCAACTAAGAAACACTCACACATAGGTAGGTCAACCTTAGCAAGTGGGCCCAAAAGGGCTTCTCGAGCTAATCAAGTCATCCTATCTCATCCTATGCGTTCAAGTCCAACATGCCATATCTCAGAATAAATGAATAACAGAGGGAACTAAAATTTATTAAAACAACTCTTAAGTTGTCACACACCAACCCACCCTCGGCGGATTAGGACACGTGTAACAAGAGTAACTGCACCCAAACCACACACTATTTAGAAAGAAAATGTGAATAAACCACTTTAAAGAACTCCATTGTGACAAAACAGCCCCCAAGGGCAAAATGGTCATTAAGAAAGTACGTAAAATTTTTATACCAAAAGTTAGAATTTTGTGTCCCAGTCCAACGCAACAAACGGTGCGTGAATCCGAATTTTCTAGAAAGAGTTATGCACGTTTCCGTAAAAGTGGACGTGCTGTGAAAAATACAAGCGGATCGATCCCTTCATAAAACCCGGATCGATCCATTACCCTGTTTTTCTCGCAGAATGTTCCCTTAAAAGGCCGGATTGATCCCTTCATAAAGCCGGATCGATCCGCGACCTACAGAACAGTTCCTGCTGGTAAATTTTGCTGTCAAAACAGTACCAATGCATGTCTAAACCAAGCCAAACTCCATGGGACATTAGAAAACCATTTCAAATCCATTTCTAACACATTCCCAAATATTTTTAAGCTCAAGTCAAGCATGGATCACACAAACACATTCACCATTTGATCAAATCCACTAAGAATTCATTTCATTTGAACTAAAACAAACTTTTAAACTTTGAAATTCAACTCTTAACCAAAATACATGAAACTTGCTGGGGATAAACTCAATGTTATAACTAGCATTATGAGCACTAAAGAAACATGTCCAAGACACTAGCGACACATTCGGACTTGCCGAGACGGTCAAACCCATTACTTGAACCACACTTGAGCAAAACAAAAGAGATTATACATTGGTTCTCAAATTCACTTCCAACCATCAAAATACACATTTAGGATTCAAACTATTTTCCCAAACCCAAATATGAACATTAACATAAACCAAACCATAATTTACATCATTTTTACAAATTCAAAGAAGTTCTTATACTCAAGATCCCAAAGCTCCCCCATCTCTCCCATCTCTCTCCCAATGCGCGCGTCATTTCCCCTCCGGATATGGCTCCAAACCTGCGGTAGTTGTTATGTACCACAACAGAAATAGGAAAATGGTTTTCTTAAGCATTACGCTTAGTGAGCATTCTAACATGATTGTATGTTTAACACGTGCAATGCTACAATGCATACATAAGACATAACCGTAATCGCCAAGTCACCGGTTATATGGTTCATTCAGACCCGAAGACCTCCCTTGGTCCCGTGGCCACTTCTATTCCTTGGACTTCCATATTTATCGGATTATTCCTCTACACCACCCTTATTACTCCCAACAATGAACCATTTCCCCGGTGCTCATTGACTACCACATAGACATATAAGCACATAAACACATATTCATGTATCAACATATAATTTTCATAGAATTAACATGGAATTCACATGATTAACATCTTTATAACTCTTAACCATGAATTATCATCTCTAACATCACATATAGCTTTGAACCCATTAAACACAATCATTTGATTTTTTTAGAAAACTCACCTTAAGCAAGATTATACCCAAATTCAAGCAATAAAAGTTTTGAATTTCACCAATTAGAGCTCAATTTCAACACCAAAATGAATCCTACAAGAATTCGATAGACGACGTTTCACCGTTAAGTATGAGCTACCAAAATCCAGCAATTTAAACGTAAATTAAGGGTATAAAAACGTTCGTCTCACCTCCACGAGTCTGAAGATGGCTTCGATTCGTGAATCCGACGAACGGCGGCGACGGAACGGCAGAAAACGGTATCGACGTCTCGTCTCCGTCTTCTCCCCCGAGTTCTCTCTTGTTTTGTTTAATTTCTATGCAAATAAGAGACTCCTTGGTCTCTTGACACATACTTGTATGTATATAAGGTGTCATCACCTCAATTCCCATCATTTTTGTTTACACCCCCGGAACTTCCTAAGTTCTTATTATGAAATCCCCCAAACATTCTATTAACTACCCAATTATCTAATGAGTGTTTGTCTAAGTTTCGTATGGGTCCCAACGTGGGTTCCACATATTTTGTGAAATTGCTATCGCACCTACTAATTTTAAATCTTTTTTTTCATTTATACCCTTATTTAGGTGTCCAAACTAATTCCAAATGCTACAGATATATTAACATATAATATGAAGGCATTTAAACAAATATTCATGTAATCACGTAAAAATGCATTTAATCATTTTAAAATGCAAATTATAAATTTACCCTTTGTTGGGTTCTATTTTAATACCTGTCTCACCTCACTGGGGACTTTTCCAATTAGTGTCCCTCTTTGAACACTTTTTACATGGGCGAGTCCAAGCCTCCCCTTAATCCATTTTATACACTAATTATATTAATTAATGAATATAAAAATAATAATTTACCCATTCTCCGGGTACGGGTGTTACATTTCTCCCTCCATAGAAGGAAGTTTGGTCCCCAAACTTACTCTTACCTCAAGAATCGAAGAGATGCGGGTACTTGGCTCAAATCTCATCCTTTCGTTCCCAAGTTGCTTCCTCGGCGGAATGGCTACGCCATTGAATCATCACCAAGGGAATTACCTTAGTTCTCAAGATTTGATCTTTTCTATCAAGAATTTGCATTGGATGCTCCACATAAGTCAAATCTTCCCGAATTTCTAACGGCTCTGGAATTATAGCACGTTTTGAATCCGCTACATAACGTCGAAGCATAGATACGTGGAACACGTTATGAACATTTGCCAGCTCTTGTGGCAATTCCAACCGATAGGCTAACGATCCAACTCGATTAAGAATCAAAAAAGGTCCAACGTATCTTGGACTGAGCTTACCTCGCTTACCAAGCCGTGCTATACCTTTTGAAGGCGATACCTTCAAAAACACATAGTCACCAACCTCAAACTCTAACGGTCTTCTACCCGTATCCTCATAACTTTTATAACGACTCTGAGCCGTTTGCAATCGCTGTTTAATCAGTCGAATCTTATCAATAGTGATTTGAACTATCTCCGGCCCCAAAAGCTGTTTCTCTCCAACGTCTGTCCAACAAACCGGCGATCTACACTTTCTACCATACAGTGCCTCATAAGGCGCCATTCCAATACTAGTTTGAAAGCTATTGTTGTCAGAAAATTCAATCAATGGCAAATGAGTTTCCCAATCTGCTTTAAAATCCATAACACAAACCCTTAACATGTCTTCCAAAATCTGAATCACCCTCTCGGATTGACCATCGGTCTGGGGTTGTGCAGTACTAAAATGTAAAGTTGACCCCATGGCCTTCTGTAAACTCTCCCAAAATCTTGATACGAATCGGGTATCACGGTCTGACACTATCAAAACCGGTGCTCCATGAAGCCAAATAATTTCCTGAATGTAAATTTCTGCAAGTTTCGATGGATCTTTGGTCTTGATAGGTAGAAAATGGGCTGACTTAGTCAACCGGTCGACAATAACCCAAATGCTATCATTTGACTTCTGAGACTTTGGAAATCCTGAAACGAAATCCATTGTGATATGCTCCCACTTCCACTCTGGTATCTTTAGCGGGTGTAGTTCTCCTCCAGGTCGTTGATGTTCCAGTTTCACCTTTTGGCAAGTCATACATTTAGACACAAATTTTGCGACTTCTCGCTTCATACCACTCCACCAGTAAATTTCTCGCAAGTCTCGGTACATTTTGGTACTTCCCAGATGTATCGAATATCTGGTATTGTGAGCTTCTTTCATAACTTTATTTCTCAAATCACCAACTTTAGGAACACATAATCGATTGATGCATTTCAGAACACCATCTTGGAAAATAAATTCTGGCCTTCTTCCCTCGGGTAATTCATCCACAATCTTCTTAAATTCTGGGTCTAGAAGTTGATTTGTCTTGATTTCACCAATTAAACTCGACTGTGCCACAATCGCCGCCATTAAACCACCTCTAATCTTGGGAATCACCTCAAGCTTTAATTGTTCAAAATTCCTTTACCAACTTTTCCTGTCCAGTTAAGGTATAAGCTAAGTTTTCTGATGATTTCCGACTCAAGGCATCGGCAACTACATTGGCCTTTCCCGGATGATACTGAATGTTTAAATCATAATCTTTCATAAGTTCCAACCACCTCGTTTGTCGCATGTTAAGGTCTCTCTGAGTGAATAAGTATTTCAGGCTTTTGTGATCGGTGAAGATTTCACAAGTTTCCCCGTATAGATAATGTCTCCAAATCTTTAATGTAAAAATTACCGCCGCTAACTCCAAGTCATGGGTCGGGTAGTTCTTCTCATGGGGTCTCAACTGTCTTGAAGCATAGTCTATTACCTTGTCATCTTGTATTAGCACGCATCCCAAGCCTTGGTGAGAAGCATCACTATAAATTCTAAAATTTCCAGTACCTGTTGGAATTGTAAGTATCAGTGTCGTTATTTTCTCCTTGAATGCTAAGAAGCAATCTTCACAGTCCTTATTCTACTCAAATGGTACGTCTTTTCTCATTAGCCTTGTCATCGGAGTCGAGATTTTAGAAAAGTTTTTAACAAACCTTCTGTAATATCTGGCTAACCCCAAGAAACTTCGAATCTCGGACACATTTGTCGGCATTGAACAATTCATAACAGCTTCAATCTTCTGCGGGTCTACAGAGATACCTTCTTTAGAGATCATATGCCCCAGAAAGGTGACACTCGTCAACCAAAACTCGTTTTTCTTTAATTCCAAAACAACTATTTTTCTCGTAGTCACTGTAAAACTAATCTCAAGTGTCGTTCGTGCTCCTTCGGACTCTTAGAATAAATAAGAATGTCATCAATAAAAACAATCACAAATTCATCCAAATACGATTTGAACACCCGATTTATTAAATCCATGAAGGCGGCAGGCGCATTAGTAACCCCAAACAGCATCACTAGAAATTCATAGTGCACGTAGCGAGTCCTAAAGGCTGTCTTCTCCACATCCTCAGCTTTAATTTTCAGTTGATGGTACCCAGATCGTAAGACAATCTTTGAAAATACCTCAGCCCCTTGAAGTTGATCGAATAGATCGTCAATACGTGGCAACGGGTACTTGTTCTTAATTGTTACCTTGTTGATTTCCCCGTAATCAATGCACATCCGCATTGTACCATCCTTCTTCTTCACAAATAGTACCGGTGCGCCCCACGGAGACACACTAGGTCGGATAAAGCCCTTGTCTAGCAACTCTTGCAACTGTATCTTTAACTCTTTCAACTCAACTGGTGTCACACGATATGGTGCTCGTGAAATTGGTTGAGTTCCCGATATAACATCAATACCAAACTCAATCTCTTGATCAATTAACACACTAGGTAATTCTTCTGGAAACACATCCGGAAATTCTCTAACTATCGGAATATCCTCAAGTTTCAAATCATTACCCCTAGTATCCAGAATACTACACAAGAACCCCGGCAACCTTTCTTCAACAAACGACATGCTTCAATAGTTGACACGATATACGGGGGTGATACAACACCCTTCCTTGAAAATAAAACTCATCTTAATTCAGAATACGGAATACTACTCCTTTAGTGTTACATTCAATATTAGCATGATTAGCCGCTAACCAATCTATACCTAATATAACATCGAAGTGCTGAATAACTAACGATACCAAATCAACGGTTAACTCTTTACCATTCACATTAATCGTACATTTTCTAAACACACCCGAACAAACCAACGGAGCCACCAATGGTATTGTGACAGATAAATCATAGTTTAGGAACTCTAATGGTTTATCTAGATGTTTAGAAAAGTGGTGTAGCACGAATGAGTGTGTGGATCCCGAATCTATAAGTACATTTGCTAGATGTGAGCAAATGGGAACCATACCTGAGACAATAGTGTCGGCAGAAGCGATATCTCCTGGCCTGAGTTGTAATGATCTTGCCTCTCGCTGCTCCCTCCTCGGAGGTTGAGTAGTCCTTGGTGTGATAGCGCTGGTCGCGGAAGAACCAGAACCCGAAGCTCCTTGGCGTCTAGTAGGACAGTCCTTAGCTTGATGTCCCAACTCCTTACAAGTAAAGCATCGGCCCCTCATATCCATACTTTGATTCGGACAATTCCTAGCGATGTGTCCCGGTTGTCGGCATATGTTACAAGTGATCAGATTTGAAAGTTGATTACATCGACCCCAATGAAATTTCTGACAACTCTGACACCTCGGCTTGTTTCCACCAGAACCACTGCCGATACTAACTGATGATCCCCCTAAACTCTGCCTCTTTGCACTGCCCTGTCCACTAAATTGACTTGATCCCGGTTGTTTACTTTGTTGACTCGATGGTGGTGGTAAGTTTGAAGTGTACCCGAGATCCCTCTCAGCTATGGAGGCAATATCCAGCGCCTTAGCAAAAGTCTCTGGTCGGAACACAATCACTCGTCCCCGGATGTCACTTCGAAGCCCTGCTACAAACTTTCTTGCTTTCACATTTTCAGTTGTTATCATATCCCTAGCAAACCTTCCCAAACTTGTAAACTGTGTTGAATATTCGGGGACTGACTTTCCCCCTTACACCAATTCCATAAATTCCTGAGCTTTCTGATCTCCAAATGATTCTGGAAAGTATTGTTCATTAAATATCTCCTGGAAGTGATCCCATGTAGTCAGTTGACCCGGGCCCAGCTTAGTACGCCACCAATATTGCGCTTCATCCTTTAATGTGTCGGCGGCAAATAGAACTTTCTGTTCCTCCGTACACGGTAATACCCTAAAAATTTTCTCCATATCCGAAATCCAGAAGTTTGCTCTCATCGGGTCGACTTCCCCATGGAATATGGTTGGCTTTTGCTTATGAAATTTAGAAATAGTGACAAATTCCTCCCTTGGATTTGGATTAGGTTGTACCGGTCTTTCTTCAACCACATGAGTTTCAGCCACTCGAACCAATCCCTCAATTGCTCTTTCAACTCGTTCCATTCGGTTTGAGGTGTCACCTCTAGACATAACGCCTGGCACCCACATATAGTACACACATGCACGTTACTTTTAAGAAACACATGACATGCTAATCAACATTTAAAAGCATCCTAAGTAAACGTGTATGCATGTTTATGCAACTACGTGTTGTTGTGTGCATACTACGCGTCGTATACGTCTCTCGTTCCCAAAGGCTCTAGCCTACTGCTCTGATACCAAAAATTGTCACACCCCAACCCACCCCTGGCGGATTAGGACATGTGTAACGAGAGTAACCGCACCCAAAACACACACTATTTAGAAAGAAAATGTGAATAAACCACTTTAAAGAACTCCATTGTGAAAAAATAGCCCCCAAGGGCAAAATGGTCATTAAGAAAGTATGTAAAATTGTTATACCAAAAGTTTGATTTTTAAGTCCCGGTTCCAATGCAACAAATAGCGCTTCAATCCGAATTTTCTAGAAAGAGTTATGCACATTTCCGTAAAAGTGGACGTGCTGTGAAAAATACAAGCAGATCGATCCCTTCATAAAACCCGGATCGATCCATTACCCTGTTTTTCTCACAGAATGTTCCCTTAAAAGGCCGGATCGATCCCTTCATAAAACCGAATCGATCCGCGACCTACAGAACAGTTCCTGCTGCTAAATTTTGCTGTCAAAACAGTACCAATGCATGTCCGAACCAAACCAAACTCCATGGGACATTAGAAAACCATTTCAAACCCATTTCTAACACATTCCCAAACATTTTTAAGCTCAAGTCAAGCATGGATCACACAAACACATTCACCATTTGATCAAATCCACTAAGAATTCATTTCATTTGAACTAAAACAAACTTTTAAACTTTGAAATTCAACTCTTAACCAAAATACATGAAACTTGCTGGGTATAAACTCAATGTTATGACTAGCATTATGAACACTAAAGAAACACGTCCAAGACACCAGCGACACATCCGGACTTGCCGAGATGGTCAAACCCACTACTTGCACCACACTTGAGCAAAACAAAAGAGATTATACATTGGTTCTCAAATTCACTTCCAACCATCAAAATACACATTTAGGATTCAAACTCTTTTCCGAAACCCAAATATGAACATTAACATAAAAAAACCACAATTTACATCATTTTTACAAATTTAAAGAAGTTCTTATACTCAAGATCCCAAAGCTCCCCCATCTCTCCCATCTATCTCCCAATGCGCGCGTCATTTTCCCTCCGGATATGGCTCCGAACCTGCGGTGGTTGTTATGTACCACAACAGAGATAGGAAAACGGTTTTCTTAAGCATTACGCTTAGTGAGCATTCTAACATGATTGTATGTTTAACACGTGCAATGCTACAATTCATACATAAGACGTAACCGTAATCGCCGAGTCACCGGTTATATAGTTCATTCAGACCCGAAGACCTCCCTTGGTCTCGTGGCCACTTCTATTCCTTGGACTTCTGTATTTATCAGATTCTTCCTCTACGCCACCCTTATTACTCCCAACAATGAACCATTTCCGGGGTGCTCATTGACTACCACATAGACATATAAGCACATAAACACATATTCATGCATCAACATATAATTTTCATAGAATTAACATGGAATTCAGATAATTAACATATTTATAACTCTTAATCATGAATTATCATCTCTAACATCACATATAGCTTTGAACCCATTAAACACAATCATTTGATTTGTATAGAAAACTCACCTTAAGCAAATTTCTACCCAAATTCAAGCAATAAAAGTGCTGAATTTCACCAATTAGAGCTCAATTTCAACACCAAAATGAATCCTATAAGAATTCGAATTCGTATTTTGATGGCTTCGATTCGTGAATCCGACGAACGGCGGCGACGGAACGGCGGAAAACGGTATCGGCGTCTCGTCTCCGTCTTCTTCCCCGAGCTCTCTCTTGTTTTGTTTAATTTCTATGCAAATGAGAGACTCCTTTGTCTCTTGACACATACTTGCATGTATATGAGGTGTCATCACCTCAATTCCCATCATTTCCGTTTACACCTCCGGAACTTCCTAAGTTCTTATTATGAAATCCCCCAAACATTCTATTAACTATCCAATTATCTAATGAGTATTTGTCTAAGTTTCGTATGGGTCCCAACGTGGGTTCCACATATTTTGTGAAATTGCTATCACACCTACTAATTTTAAATCTTTTTTTTCATTTATGACCTTATTTGGGTGTCCAAACTAATTCCAAATGCTACACATATATTAACATATAATATGAAGGCATTTAAACAAATATTCATGTAATCACGTAAAAATGCATTTAATCATTTTAAAATGCAAATTACCAATTTACCTTTTGTTGGGTTCCATTTCAATACTTGTCCCACCTCACTGGGAACTTTTCCAACTAGTATCCTTCTCTAAACACTTTTTACATGGGCGAGTCCAAGCCTCCCCTTAATCCATTTTATACACTAATTATATTAACTAATGCATATAAAAATAATTATTTACCCGTTCTCCGGGTACGGGTGTTACATAAGTAGCTATCCCTAGATAACCATGTCCTAGTAACACTACCACCCAAAAACATCCATTCTATTACCACTGAATTGAAAAACGCCCTCGATTACGCTCTTCCACCTTGTTAGCCTTGGGCGCAAACTTGCTAGCCCCACCCTGCCTCTAGGTGGATTTACCCTTACCATTGTGTTTAGGCCCACTGGCCTTGCGCTTACTTCCATTTATGGAAGTCATGGTCAAGAGTGTAGCTATACAGTTCGCCTAACTTTTTTGGCGCTTCGTATTCAGCTCAACATGTCGAAAAATGTGAAAAAATCAAAATTTTCACATTTCCATTGTGGATCATGATTTGTTTTCTGTGGACCCGCGAATCAGGCAAAGAACTAATCACAGCCTGAAACTGCAGTTTGCCAGTAAAGATGTTCCCAGTAATCTGAAATTACGAATCATACCTGACATTGACCTTAGATGTTTAGTCATCATGTACTTGGAACGTTTCTTTTACTTTCCCAAACTTCATAACTAGATGCTCAATCTAGTAGTGAATGTTCCACCGAAAACAAATTCGAGCTGATCTCACAATTCTTTGGCTATTAGGTAGTACATATACTTCCCAACAAGATTATGGTGCATGCTGCTTATCACAAAGCATGTGCTATGATCCTTCTCGAGCCAAGTATTATAGGCTATTAAGGTTATAATGATGTTAGACCAGAGGCCCATTATTCGGTCAATAGGTTGGACCATAGAATAAGTTCAAAGTCCATAAGTTCTTACTCATCCTGTAGGTGTATTACTTTGCAGTGTCATATTATAAAAAATTAGTCCATTTTAGACTTGTTATCTTTGTAAAGATTAACTACGTGTGGTTTAAAAACATTTAAGAACATGCGCAAGGGATTGACGTTATTATTTGCACATTTCATAAAGTTTGTTTTAAAATCCAATTACAAATGAGTTTTCCAGTCTTTACAATTTAAGAGCAAAAAATTTGCTATTGCTCATTAATCAAATCTTAATTTTATAAATCACGAAAAACCTTTTATAATTGATTTTTCTAAACAAACATCAATTAGATGGTACAATTACCTATCTAAGATCATTCACAATGATATAAAGTGCGCCATACAACAAAAAGTGCGCAGCGTGGGTCCGAATTGATAACTTAGAGCTTATGCTAAGGTAATTCAAGTGTATGATATATGAGCAAAGAAAACCATCCCTTTACAAGTATGCTTTTCCAATACAAAAAAGTAAACACTCGTTCTCACATTACATTTATAGCCCATGAAAATAGGGATACTTTGTTCATAAACATATACAAGAACAACCTTAAACATACATCGTGATGACACAAGCTCCACAAATTGTCAATTAATCGTCCATTTATTTATTCCAGATTAATGCATTAATCACATACACCAAGCACTCATGTGGTCTATGTAAAAATAAATGGACTAGTCCATCACTCCATTTAAGGAGGAAGATTAGAGGTCTCGGGTCATCCAATCACAAACAATAATTAAATATGACCAGCTATGCAATGAGCCTCTAAGAAATAATAAAATTTGTAATAAAATAATTATTGCATAGCCCGGATCGTTCCCATAAGCTAAGTAAAATCAATGAAAATATCCTGAATTTTTCATCGATTTTAACCCAATTTTAGGTCTTAAAACATAATTTAAAACCAATTCATTAAGGGCTTTATAAATTAACAAATTAATTTAATACTTCATGAAAAATTTAATCAACTAAAAAAAATGATTTTTCATTATAAAAAAATAATTTCCAAAATTTCATCAAGGCCCAAAAATATTTTGAATCAATTTAACAAAATAAATTGATCTAGTTAAACAAAATTAACTATGAGCAACTAAATTTCCAAAAAATACAAACAAATTTAAGGAATTTGTTCTTCAAGGATATTCAGTGGTCTAATATGGTATTCTAAACACCCCGTATTAATTTAAAAAATTAATAGTCTATTTTGGCTATTTTAAGCAATTAAATAAATGCACATAAGCATAAATTTGATGCTCTAAAATACCAAAAAAAAAAAGAGAGAGAGATAATTCACAAAATATTTTCAAATCTCCAAATAGTGTACAAAAACACCATTCATTTCAAGAATTAACAACTTAATTGTGATATTTTAAGCAATTAATATTGCGTACTCAAACACAATATATGCTCTAAAATATATCCCAAAGAGCGAGAAAATTCACTAAAAGTTTTCAAGCTGCCACTAGTGTTCTAAACACATTGTATTAATTCCTTGAACTAATAATCAATAAAAATATTTTAAGCAATTTAATACGTGTACAAAAACACATGATTATATGCTCTAAAATATTAATATGATTCAGATAATTTACCAACGATTATCTATGGGTCCCACAAACTTTTATATAGTCTCTAAACAGTGTCTTTTATGTCCCATATTAATTATAAAAATTAATAGTGTATTTTGGCTATTTTAAGCAATTAAATAAGGATGATGCTATTTCCACTCCATCATTGAACTAAGGCACTCCATGGTATCATTCTTAAAGCATGTGGTACATGCATGTCATGCATTACATACATGGTACCACATGCTCTGATAGTGGTGCCATGGAGTGCATTGGTTCAATGATGGAGTGGAAATAACAATTCCCTAAAATAACCGCCCAAAAGCATAAATTATATGCTCTAAAATATAAAAAATACATGATAATTTACACAAAATTATCTAACAGTCCCTTATAGTGTACTAAACTGTCACACCCGTTCCAAAAATTTATAGTTTTATCATGCATAATTGTAATTTGAGAGTTATCAATGTTAATTGATAATGGTGATGAGGTTGACTGTGAGTCAACGGTAAAGTGTCAGTGAGGACACGGGAACATGGCAGTTCACATTTCATGAGCATGAGTAAATGACCTTTATATGACTTAAATATTATTTGACCTTATCTGACAGTTTGTGAATAGTAATTTTACCTGTGTTTGGTAAATTGTGGTAATCTTTGATATTGTTATATCATTTTGAGAACTGTGGTGAGAACGTGAGTAATCGTGATATTAAAAAGGTAGGTTGGGTAGAGATTCCACAGAATATAATTTTTCGGACGTTATTTTGGACCCAAACGAAACTTAGTCGGAAAACTTTTGAAATTTATAGTTTTCACTCGTAAAGGTATAAAATGGACGTGTGCGACGTTTCATGGGTTAATTAGAAGTTTGGGAAACTCGTGGGGAGGTAAACGCGATTTCTGTATAGTTTGTCTATATATATGGATGAGGATGAGATTTCAATCTCATCCAAACATTCCAAATATCTAGAGAGAGAGGAGAGAGAAGGGAGATTGAGCCAACGGGCTTTGCGACGCCAAACGACGACCGTTCGTCCGTCAGATTTTCTCCAGATTCAATATTTGAACTCGCGGAGGTAAGATCTACATTTTGATACTACTTAGGCCGTGTTTGGCCAATTTTTGTAAAAATAGTAATTCTAGACTTTTGGGAAAAATCAGGTAAAACTTGTAGGAATTTTCCCAAATTCGAAATCCGACGATTATTTAATCCCCTAGACGATCCTTCAAAGTTTGAAGAGATTCGCACGAGGTATGAATTCTAGATCTATGAAATATATGGATTTTCATGTTTTGGACATCACTTTTGATATTCTTGGATCCGGGCGAAATTCATGTATTAGTTAGGCCCGTTAATTATGCACGTGAAATTATGATAAAAGCACGTATAACTCTTTATGTGAGCATGTTATGTGTCTACTTGGGTCAAAGGGGAGTTTGGTGCAAATTCATCCGGAGTAAGCTCCTCGAACCTTGAGGATTGTGATTGTGATTGGAATGGAATTTGAAATTGTGGTTCTGTCTGGATTGGAGGTGGGCCCAACCAGTACACGGTACCTGGTATGGAGGAAGGCCCAACCAGTGTACGAGATGTGTGGGAGAGGTGGGCCTCCTACGGCATCGACCGGATGAATGCGTACCACTCACTCTAGAGACTATTTCTATGTGTTTTCGATGCTTAAACCATGAATTGTCATATAAGCATACATTTAGAATTGTACGCTCAGCATATAGCTGAGCAGTGGAAATGTACTCCATTGCAGGTAAGAAGAAAGATAGGAAGAATCGCGATGAGTGAGGCCGATGAACGCCGGGGAATCACCTTTGTAAATGTTTTTGTTTTAATCCTAAAACTTGTGTAAGGATTGGTAATATGTTGTAATAGAACCATAGATTAGTTCTATAGTATTGTAATCTCGTAATTGAACGTCTGTAGTTACGTTTTAATATGTTGAGATCAGTTATGGTTGTGATCGTGGTTGGTGTGGAGGAGCATGGGTTGTAATTTTCTATACAGGGCTGCCAGCAGGGGAGCAGTCGACTGGACCCTGGTCAGTCGACTGGAACTCGTGTGTTGGAGACACTGTAAGTGTATAATAGAAAAGCAGTCGACTGGACCCCTTGGGCAGTCGACTGGACACTGTTGGTTTTGGCCACTGCTTTCCTTATTTGAAAAGCAGTCGACTGGATTCCCCATAATAGTCGACTGGACCCTTTTGCAATATGTGGTATTTATGGTTCTGCTTGACACAGCCGACTGGGCAGTCGACTGGACTCTAGTGCAGTCGACGGTGCAGTCGACTGGACCTCTGTAATTTCAAATAGATTCTTGTGACCACTTTCTATTGAACAAAATTCTTTTTGAACTCTGATTTTCAATGGATTTTACAACTCAGAGGGGAATGTTTCCTAAGTTTTAAATTACCAGGTTTGTTTTAAAAAGTTCTTTCCGCTGCATATCTTTATTGTTGTTGATTGGATGAGCCTTGGTGGCGTGCCACGAGTCCTATTTCCACGCGTAGTAGGATGGGTCGTGACATTTATTGGTATCAGAGCTATAGGTAACAAAACTTTGGGAACGTTCGACGATGAGTGGAGTGTTGAGTGATTGTCACATGCTTTCAATTGCATTCATGCATATTAGAGATGTTTGACGTTTATGGTATGTTGTTATACATACATGATTATGTTATTGTTATACATGCATAGTGTTTATGCATTAAGAACTACAGGATTGTAATCATGAGTGTTGATGAGCGAGAATTATCGCCACACACCCGCCGAATGAATGAAATGGCAGAAATGATGGGGAATATGGGGGAGATGATCCGGAATATAGCAGAACGGTTGCCTTTAATAGCTCAATTGGAGCCAGAGCCGATAGTAGTAGTTCATGCGCCTGAGAACAGAGGTATGAGATCGATATCTGAACAGTTTGCGAGGAAGAAACCAATGGAATTTCATGGGACGCCTGATACAACATTGGCAGAGCACTGGGTCATGGACATGGAGAGAATTTTCCGATCTATTCCGATGTCGGATAGAGAGAAGATTGAGAATGCAAGTGATGTGCTGAGGGGTGAAGCTCAGAACTGGTGGGTAAACGTTTTAGATCAAGGAGCACCGATTACTTGGGAAGGGTTTAAGGCAGAATTCAATCACCGATTCTTTCCACGAGCTGCCTACAATGCAAAGAAACGAGAGTTTGATAACCTCAAGCAAGGAGACATGACTGTAACGGAGTATACTTCCAAGTATAACGCGTTGTTGAGGTTTGGTAAAGGATCAGTGCCCGAAGAGGAAGATAAGGCGAGAAAATTTGAAGAAGGTTTAAGGGATAATATCCGGTTGAGAGTAGAGACCTACGAACATTCGACTGTTGCCGCAGTACAACAGACGGCGCTTGTAGCCGAAAGTGGAATAGAGAGATCGAGACAAAATCACCAAGGAAAGCGAAGTTTTGAGGGTGGTGACCGAAGCCAGGGAGGATCTTTTAAGAAGTCGTTTTCACGAGGCTCTAGTTCTGGTTTTAATGATTCCAGGAGAGTACCAAGTAACATACCGTTGTGTTCACTTTGTAACCGACCACACACTGGTCGATGTTTTCTGACCAACTTTCAGAACAAATATATAGGGGGAAATAGTGTGAGTTCTGCGACCTACCCGCAACTCAAGTGTTTTGATTGTGGTACCTTGGGACACCGAGCGAAGGAGTGCCCAAAGAAGCGTTCTCAACAAGGGGCAAGTTCTATGGCTTCCAGTGGTTCGAAGCCTAAGCAGTCTAGTGACGGAGGACAAAGGACAGAGCAACGTCAGGGAAGATCATTCCAGATGAACCCTGGAGACGTGGCTGCTACTGATACAGTGGTCTCAGGTATGGTGCTTATATGTTCGCACTTAGCACGCATACTTGTTGACTCGGGATCTACGCATTCGTTTGTATCGCATGCTTTTGTTAAACATTTGGATGTTAAATCGGCACCGTTAGGATATGAATTGTCTATTGCTGTACCACTTAGTAAATCGATAACGACGTCTACCGTATATAAGAATTGTGAGATCAAATTAGGTGAGAAGTTAATGACAGTAGACCTTATACCGATTGTGGTGAACCATTTCGATGTGATTCTAGGAATGGATTGGTTAGCTCTTAATCAAGCCACGATAGACTGTGAACGGAAAGAGGTTAATTTTCGATCACCGGTACATGGGAGCTTTTGTTTCCAAGGGTATGGGGTTATACAGCCGCCGTACTTGATTTCAGCTATCCGAGCAGGAAAGTTATTGAAAAAGGGATGTCAAGGATTTCTATGTTCCGTGACTGATGTCTCAGCGACTGAAATAAAAGTAAAAGACATTCCGATAGTACGAGAATATCTAGATGTATTTCCTGATGACTTACCAGACGTTCTGATTGAGAGGGAAATTGAATTCACCATTGAGGTAAATACAGACGCAAGACCCGTATCCAAAGCACCGTATAGAATGACACCAGTAGAATTGAAGGAACTGAAGGTTCAACTACAAGAGTTACTTGACAAGGGTTTCATTCGACCAAGTGTATCACCGTGGGGAGCTCCAGTGTTGTTCGTAAAGAAGAAAGATGGTTCGATGCGTATGTGCGTTGACTACCGAGAGTTGAACAAGTTGACAATCAAGAACAAGTATCCACTGCCCAGAATTGATGACTTATTTGATCAACTTCATGGGGCACAAGTGTTCTCCAAGATAGACCTGAGATCGGGTTATCATCAATTGAAAGTGAAGGCCGAAGATGTTGAGAAAACAGCTTTCAGAACGCGTTATGGACACTATGAGTTCTTAGTTATGCCATTTGGAGTTACCAATGCACCAGCTGCGTTCATGGATCTTATGAATCGAGTATTCAAAGATTATTTGGACGACTTCGTGATTGTATTCATCGACGATATCCTTGTTTATTCGCCAAGTGAGATAAAACACGAGAATCATTTGAGATTTATACTTCAGAGACTGCGGGAAAAGCAGTTATTCGGGAAATTCAAGAAATGTGAATTTTGGTTACCTAGCATTACTTTTCTTGGTCACGTGATTGACAAGAATGGAGTATCAGTTGATCCTCACAAAGTAGAAGCTGTATCTAATTGGCAAAGGCCGACATCCGTATCTGAAATTCGAAGTTTCTTGGGATTAGCAGGATATTACCGCCGTTTTATTGAACATTTCTCGAAGATTTCATTGCCAATGACAAAGTTAATGAGAAAGGGTGTCATTTTTGAATGGAGTCAGGAATGTGAAAACAGTTTTCAGGAGTTGAAGTCAAGGTTGACGAGGGCACCTATTCTGACAATACCATCCGGAACCGAGGGTTTTGTGATCTATAGTGATGCGTCGCATCAAGGGTTGGGATGCGTGTTGATGCAAGGTGGTAAAGTGATTTCTTATGCTTCTAGACAGTTGAAGACACATGAGATTAATTATCCGACTCACGATCTCGAATTGGCCGCGGTAATTCATGCTTTGAAAATTTGGAGACACTACCTGTATGGGGAAAAGTGTGAGATATTCACGGACCACAAGAGTTTGAAATATATTTTCACCCAACGAGATTTGAATATGAGACAGCGAAGATGGTTGGAATTGATGAAGGATTACGATCTTTCGATAGAGTACCATCCGGGAAAGGCAAATGTAGTAGCCGATGCTCTAAGCCGTAAGACGCCGAGGAATTTAGCCGATGAGCTAACACAACAAAAAGAATTGATAAAAGAAATGGAACGTTTGGATTTGGATGTGATTCCAGAAGCTGGTGGTGGCTTAATGATGGCGATTGTAGCACACCCAGATATTATTGAAGAGATCAAGAGGGAACAGTTTTACGATGTGTATTTATGCAAAATGAGGGACGAGATACCTTTGGGAAAACGACATGGTTTTGTGTTGGAACGAGGAACGTTGAAACTGGGAAATCGATTATGTGTACTGAATGTGAAAGACTTGAAAGAAAGGATTCTAGAAGAAGCTCATAGTACGAAATATTCAGTGCACCCGGGAAGTAATAAGATGTACAGGAACTTGAGAGAAAACTTTTGGTGGAAGGGTATGAAGCGTGAAGTCGCTAAGTTTGTATCCGAATGTTCGGCATGTCAACAGGTCAAAGCAGAAAGACAAGTACCCGCGGGGTTACTACAACCATTGCCAGTGTCGGAGTGGAAGTGGGACGAGATCACGATGGATTTTGTTTCAGGATTTCCACGATCATGCAATAAGAATGATAAGATTTGGGTTATAGTTTACCACTTAACCAAGTCAGCTCATTTCCTCCCAATTAAGACGACTAAGCCGTCCAAGTTAGCAGAGTTGTATGTGAAAGAGATTGTAAGATTACATGGGGTTCCATCTGTGATTGTATCAGATCGTGATAGTAGTTTTACGTCAAGGTTTTGGGAAAGTTTGCAAAAAGCTATGGGTACGAAGTTAAGTTTCAGTACCGCATTTCATCCTCAGACCGACGGACAGTCAGAGCGTATGATTCAGACCTTGGAAGATATGTTGAGATTGTGTGTGTTAGACTTTGGGAATGATTGGGAGCACCATTTGCCATTGATTGAATTTGCTTACAACAACGGGTTTCAGTCAAGTATCGGCATGGCACCGTATGAGGCATTGTATGGGCGTAAATGTCGATCACCGGTTTGTTGGACCGAGGTGGGAGAAAGAAAGTTGTTAGGACCTGAGTTAATACAGGTGACTACTGAGAAGGTGAAGTTGATTCAGGAGCGACTCAAAATAGCTCAGAGCCGATATAAGAGTTATGCAGACTCGAAACGACGACCGATGAATTTTGAAGTTGGAGATTTTGTATATTTGCGAGTATCGCCTTCGAAAGGCATTGTACGATTTGGAAAGAGGGGAAAGCTCAATCCAAGATTCATAGGGCCTTTTGAGATTCTAGAGAGAATAGGGCCGGTGGCTTATCGATTGGCATTGTCGTCAGAGTTGGAACATGTGCACAATGTATTTCACGTATCGATGTTGAGAAGGTGTATGACGGATGCGAGTAAGATCATTGTACCTGAACCGCTGCAAATTCAGGGGGACTTGACTTATGTGGAACAACCGGTCGAGATTCTAGATCGAAAGGAACAAGTCTTAAGAACTAAGACGATTCCGATGGTAAAAGTGCTATGGCGTAGTCATACGGTTGAAGAGGCTACATGGGAGAGTGAGGAAGACATGCGGAATGAGTATCCGTACTTGTTCGACGCTTGAGGTAAAGTTTGGGGACAAACTTCCTTTTTGGAGGGGAGAGTTGTCACACCCGTTCCAAAAATTTATAGTTTTATCATGCATAATTGTAATTTGAGAGTTATCAATGTTAATTGATAATGGTGATGAGGTTGACTGTGAGTCAACGGTAAAGTGTCAGTGAGGACACGGGAACATGGCAGTTCACATTTCATGAGCATGAGTAAATGACCTTTATATGACTTAAATGTTATTTGACCTTATCTGACAGTTTGTGAATATTAATTTTACCTGTGTTTGGTAAATTGTGGTAATCTTTGATATTGTTATATCATTTTGAGAACTGTGGTGAGAACGTGAGTAATCGTGATATTAAAAAGGTAGGTTGGGTAGAGATTCCACAGAATATAATTTTTCGGACGTTATTTTGGACCCAAACGAAACTTAGTCGGAAAACTTTTGAAATTTACAGTTTTCACTCGTAAAGGTATAAAATGGACGTGTGCGACGTTTCATGGGTTAATTAGAAGTTTGGGAAACTCGTGGGGAGGTAAACGCGATTTCCGTATAGTTTGTCTATATATATGGATGAGGATGAGATTTCAATCTCATCCAAACATTCCAAATATCTAGAGAGAGAGGAGAGAGAAGGGAGATTGAGCCAACGGGCTTTGCGACGCCAAACGACGACCGTTCGTCCGTCAGATTTTTTCCAGATTCAATATTTGAACTCGCGGAGGTAAGATCTACATTTTGATACTACTTAGGCCGTGTTTGGCCAATTTTTGTAAAAATAGTAATTCTAGACTTTTGGGAAAAATCAGGTAAAACTTGTAGGAATTTTCCCAAATTCGAAATTCGACGATTATTTAATCCCCTAGACGATCCTTCAAAGTTTGAAGAGATTCGCACGAGGTATGAATTCTAGATCTATGAAATATATGGATTTTCATGTTTTGGACATCACTTTTGATATTCTTGGATCCGGGCGAAATTCATGTATTAGTTAGGCCCGTTAATTATGCACGTGAAATTATGATAAAAGCACGTATAACTCTTTATGTGAGCATGTTATGTGTCTACTTGGGTCAAAGGGGAGTTTGGTGCAAATTCATCCGGAGTAAGCTCCTCGAACCTTGAGGATTGTGATTGTGATTGGAATGGAATTTGAAATTGTGGTTCTGTCTGGATTGGAGGTGGGCCCAACCAGTACACGGTACCTGGTATGGAGAAAGGCCCAACCAGTGTACGAGATGCGTGGGAGAGGTGGGCCTCCTACGGCATCGACCGGATGAATGCGTACCACTCACTCTAGAGACTATTTCTATGTGTTTTCGATGCTTAAACCATGAATTGTCATATAAGCATACATTTAGAATTGTACGCTCAGCATATAGCTGAGCAGTGGAGATGTACTCCATTGCAGGTAAGAAGAAAGACAGGAAGAATCGCGATGAGTGAGGCCGATGAACGCCGGGGAATCACCTTTGTAAATGTTTTTGTTTTAATCCTAAAACTTGTGTAAGGATTGGTAATATGTTGTAATAGAACCATAGATTAGTTCTATAGTATTGTAATCTCGTAATTGAACGTCTGTAGTTACGTTTTAATATGTTGAGATCAGTTATGGTTGTGATCGTGGTTGGTGTGGAGGAGCATGGGTTGTAATTTTCTATACAGGGCTGCCAGCAGGGGAGCAGTCGACTGGACCCTAGTCAGTCGACTGGAACTCGTGTGTTGGAGACACTGTAAGTGTATAATAGAAAAGCAGTCGACTGGACCCCTTGGGCAGTCGACTGGACACTGTTGGTTTTGGCCACTGCTTTCCTTATTTGAAAAGCAGTCGACTGGATTCCCCATAATAGTCGACTGGACCCTTTTGCAATATGTGGTATTTATGGTTCTGCTTGACACAGCCGACTGGGCAGTCGACTGGACTCTAGTGCAGTCGACGGTGCAGTCGACTGGACCTCTGTAATTTCAAATAGATTCTTGTGACCACTTTCTATTGAACAAAATTCTTTTTGAACTCTGATTTTCAATGGATTTTACAACTCAGAGGGGAATGTTTCCTAAGTTTTAAATTACCAGGTTTGTTTTAAAAAGTTCTTTCCGCTGCGTATCTTTATTGTTGTTGATTGGATGAGCCTTGGTGGCGTGCCACGTGTCCTATTTCCACGCGTAGTGGGATAGGTCGTGACATAAACACTATAAATTAATTTAAAAAATTAACATGTATTTTTGGATATTTTAAGCAATTAAAAACACATATAAAATATATATTTTATGCTCTAAAATACCAAAAATAATGAAATAATTTACCACAAATTATTTCTGGTCCCACTCAGTGTCCATAATATAGGAAGAATAAAATATTAATTTTTTTTTTATATTTTTCCATAATTTTAAACCAATTAAAACAGTTTAAAATATTAAAAACTATTTAATTTAATAGCAAAAACTGTTTTAATTATAAAATAATTAAAAAATTTCCAATAAAAATATATAAAATATATGTTATGGACCGGGGCCAAGAGACAGACTTCCACTCTCCGGACCCATGGTCGCCGAAAAAACGTTGGCCGACAAGTGGGCCCCACTCTCCTCAGCGAGAGTGGACGTAGCCAATCTCTGGTTTATCTTTCCCAAAACAAAACCAATCTGGGTTTTGAAGGCTGCTCAACCCTCCTACTTTGCAAGCTCATATCTCACTCGTTTTTCGTCGAAAACTTACAAATTTTATATCGTTGGAAAGCTCTCGTGGAGTACTACAAGATTATGCCAACTAACAGATTGATTAAACAACTAAATCTTTCGAAAACAAAGAGCAAAGTTCTGAAAGAATTTCGTTTTCAACCCTAAACCAAATCTTGGGTTTGTGATTTTTCCCTCATGGGAGATGATCAACCCATGAGACTTAATGGGGGGGACTCTAGGGACCATAAGGAACACAACCATATAAAAAATTCGGACCCCTATTAGAGTTTTGTATTAGACCCACTTGAAAATTAATTTTTCTAAGTTTTTTGTAAAAAAGCTTGAAATCCATCAATGGTGGATTCGTTTTTGGTGTATACGGGCGAATCAACAACCTATATGGCTCTGATACCAATGTAGAATATACTCACACAAGCATATATGTCGAGTATAGGTTCGTTACCTAGCGGAATAACCCAACGGATCGTCGAACGGTGTAGTTACGAGCCCAACGAACTGTTGCTCCTTGTTAGCCTCCGTGTACCCTAGGGGTGTTAGCGGTCGGTTTCTGTCGGTTTTTTTCGATTTTTTGTGTTTTTCAAAACTGACCAATAGGTTCGGTTTTGGTCGGTTTTAGCTTGTACATATATTTTATAAACCGACCAATCAGTTTTTTGGCCAATCGATTTTGGTCGGTTTTCGATTTTTCGGTTTTTGTGATCACCCCTAGTGTACTCTCTTGTGCTTCGCATAAGTCGTGGAAGACGCTACTAGAGCGGTCTCCGTCAATGTCATGCGCTAAATCCCATGACTCCAATGATGATGGCCTTAGAGAGAGAAAACCGTGAGGGATAGAGGAGAGAGAGAGAGAGAGAGAGAGAGAGAGAGAGAGAGAGAGGCTGCCCAATCTATTAGGAATAAAATATAATATGTGCGTTTATATCATATATATATATATATACACACACACATAATAACCAAACCCTAGGGCTTCAAGAGTCAAAGTCCATTGGACCCGGTCCAATGATATGTGGGTGCTCGTATGTCCCACATATTTCTTACAATATATTTTGAGCAAAAATAAAAAATAAAAAAATTGCATGCCTTAACATCCTTGTTCCTGAAAATACTGGTGAAATTTCACCACTTTGAATTTTTTTTTTCCCATGAAATTTGTGAAAAAAAAATGTGATGGTGAAAGTGATAAAATTATGATTGTAGTGAATACTTTCACAAGCTTCACATGTTATGATATCCATGACTAAGACCATCTCCAACGCGGCTGCCAATTGGGTTGCCAATTTCATTTTATAGCATGACCATTTGAATATGGCTGCTCCAATGCAAGACCATTTATCATGCCAAATTTTGACATGACCAATTTTCATGCCGTATTTGGCACAACAAATAGCACATGTCATTTGTGCTATATCAGCATTATTAAAATGATATATTTTGACCATTTTCCTTGCTATGTTTTACAAATTTTTCATCCTAGATTGTTCGCCAATACATGTGATAATGGTACCACTTAATTTTGATTGAAGGATATTGAAGTGTCCCATTGCCACATGATTTTTTTTTAAGGCTACAAAGTTCTCCACCCACATGTATTTGAAAAGTATTTGGGATGCAAAATTTGGGAAGAATATATATTTATTAACTGACCATTTTGCCCCTTAACAAAGACTACTTTGAAAGACAAATGGTAGTTGGGCCAAAATATAGCATTTGAAATGACATATATCATTGGAACAAAAAGATCAAATATTGCATTTGACATTGTAACAATGTCAAAAAATATAATTGGCATGATGAAAATGGCACGTAGCATTGAAGTTGCTCTAAAAGTGGTGAAATTTCACTAGTAATTTAAAATGTGCCAAAAACAGTTGTGAAATTTCACTACTTTTTGGGAATAAGGCTCACAAGGCATGTAAATATATATTTTTTTTACTTCAAAACATATCAACAATGGTACTAATAGTAATGGGGGGAAAAAAAACATGAATAGCACCAAGCATGAATACTGTTCAAAAGTGGTGAAATTTCACCACTTTTCAGGAACAAGACTATCAAGGTATGTAAAAAACAAAAAAAAAAATTGGTACTAATTTTGTAGTTCTTGTCGACACGATTCCAACAGTATAAAATCTTTAAAAATTAGAGTTGTAGATCAAAAGTTATGGAGGTTTAAAGTTTAAAAAACATTTTTGAATTTGGGTTTGATATGGTAAGTCACTCACACCGAGTGACTGTCATGGGAAGTGACTGTCATGGGATGCGCGCGCGTGGCACGTACGTGTGCTGTCAGGTTCAACTTTGAGGGAAAGAGAGATTATTTGGTGTGGTTGAGGGTATGTTCGTCCAAGAAAAAATTGAGGGACTTAAATCAACATTATTTTTTAAGTTATCCTTAAATCAACATATTTACATTAAATTGTTCTTTTAACTAATTGACCCAATTTTTTTTTTCATTTTTCTTTTTTAAATTTCACATGGTACGATGTTTTTTTGAAAAGAATTCTAAATTTTGGTTGCGAAAGTCACGATATGCATAAGAAGCGGAAGAGGAAAAAACAAAAAACATTTAAGACATTTTATGGTAATTAGAATGTTCTATGTATCTTGTTGCTTTATGGATTAAAGTTGTTTTGTTAAAAATGCTTAAATGGAAGAGTTCATAGTATTGTTATGATATTTTCGGATTGTATTATTGTTTGGAGGGAATTTACTTTACATCTTAATTTTTAGTTTTGTTAAAAATATTGATGGTTTATAAGAGTAATGATTCGTGCACATAAAATGTGCACATAAAGTGTGCACATAAAGATTTAGGCCATTCATTTTGGTGGGTCCTACGTGTGCAGGGATGGATCCCACCAAAATGAATGGCTCAGATCTTTATGTGCACACTTTATGTGCACATTTTATGTGCACGTAGCATTACCCTTTCTCCACGATTGAATAACAGTAGAAATAAAAAATAAAATTCAAAATAGAATAGAACCAAATAAAAAGGGACAATTGCATCTCCCAAAAATAAAAATCTACATTTTGCTCACCCCTTTTTTTTATTTTCCTTGTTTCTTCCCCCTCCCCCTTCATTCGAACTTCCAAAACAAGTTGAAAAATGTGATCCATAGTGTCGCATGCCTTTTCTTTCGTTCACTATACACACATGACCGAAAAGTCAGGCGAATTTTAAAAACGAGTTGAAAAGTGTTTTCCTCAATATTTTTCTGTCCTTCCATTCACTGACCATACATAGTCAAAAGATTCATCCTAACTTTTGGGCAAGATCTCGTCAAGATAATTACGGTCTATTTTGGAGTACTCAAAATAGGACCAAGTCTCACTTTTATCTGGTCTTCATTTAAACCAACATAATTTGGGATGACCAAAAAAGGAAAGGACACATAAAATGAGTATGGAACTAATTCTAATATTATCCCAACAGTGTCTCATTTTCCCCTCTCAAAGGAAGTTTCCTTGCTAGGATGATTTAGATGTGTCATTTCTGTACTTTAGGTGAGGAGAAAGGAAAGGTATGGGTCCTTGACAGTAATCTCATGGGATGATGTTGAAAGACAGAAATAAACAACTCAAAGGAAGGACCATGTGGTGTTTTCCTCTTTATAAAAAAATCAAAGGATGGACCGTGAGGTGTTTTCCTCTTTGATCCATTACTCTCTTTTATGCATCATACCACAAAACAAAATAAAAAATGGTAGCTCTTTATTCCATAATTTATTTTGCATGCGACATTACTTTGGTTTTGCTTTCCAATGCTTCCAAATAAGGGTGGACACGAGCTAAGCCGAGTCGGTCGAGTTCATGTGTTTGCGAGTTTGCTCATGAATTTAAATGAGCCGAGTTTTCAAGTGATTGTAAGCTTTCTCGCGAGTTTTTTCATGCACCCTTTAAAACTATATAGTTTAATGATAAATAAGTCATTTATCAAGCCTAGTTACGTGGTTTGTCATATTTTCTCTAAAATTATCAAGCCTATTTACGTGGTTTGTCATTTATCAAGCCTGTTTACGTTGTTTGTCATATTTTCTCTAAAATTATATAGTTTTACAATAAATACATATATACAAGTTAATATACAAGCTCTTTATCAAGTCTACTAATGAGCTTTTTTACGAGCTTACTCACGAGTCTTAATCAATGGTGTTTACGAGATCTGTTGAGCGAACCGAGCCTAGCATTTATTGAGCCGAACCGCGACCCCTTATTGAGCGGCTTGGCTCATGTCCACACTATTTCCAAATTAGTTTCATAATTCTAAGCCCCAAAACAAAAAAGTTTCTTAAATGAAAAATTGAAAGGTAATGAAAAAAGGGGGGCTACTTAATCAAGGCCCTTGGTATGCTAAAAAATTGAATTGCCCTAAGTGATCAAAATATTAGATCTTAAGTTCTTAAACAATTTGGGAATGCACCTAGAAAATACTTTTATTCAAAACAAAATTTAGTTGGAAGTTGGTGCAAATGTCTGAGGAAAAATCTTATTTATATATATATATACATACATTTTTATCTTTTATATTTTGGTCCTAGGCCATATTATATGCTTCAATTGATTGGAAGGTTGAGGATAAAAAAAATTCCACTTAAAGCATCTCACAGCTCATGCTACAACACACTTATTAGCTGGCCTTGCTTTACATTGCAATATTTCTAACTGGAAGAGAAAATGACCTAAGCAGTTGTACTACCAAAGAGTTGGGCAAAACAATCCAAATGGTGAAAACTTTTCACAGAAGCAACTTTTCTATTTATTTCTAAATCACCCCAAATCCAAGTATCACACATACTTAGGTAAAATTTAGAGTTGCTCCAAAATTTGTTTTACCCATGAACGCATTTCAACTAATTGTGTTTATGGTTCACAAATGGATATGTTAAAAGTTATTATCAAAATAAAAATAAAAAATAACATGGTAAAACTCCAAGTATTAGCGATAAAAAAAAACCCCTCCAAGACTCCAAGTATACATTTTTTTTTTTTTTGGGGGGGGGGGAAAACCTCCAAGTATACTTGGGAAAGACATGATCAAAGATGCTTAAATGAAAGAGTTTTTGAAACTTGTCAAAGACATATAGTGTGAAGTCTTTTAGCTCTGTTTGGCTCATGGATTTCATGAGTGAAATAAAAGAAAACGTAAAAGAAAACAGTTTTCTTTATTTGACTTGTAAGGAAAATAGTGAAAAATATAGAAAGGAATACAAAATAGAGTGACAAATACAATAAAATATAATATTTTGAATTTTGTGAGTCATTTGATTCCTCTTTCCTTGATTTTCTATTTTATTTAAACGTGGTGAAAAAAAATTGAAAAATATTAAGCAATTAATTTTCCCTAGTTTTCCTTTCTTTTCTTCTATCTAACTAAATTTGAAACAAACAGAGCCTTAAAGTAGATGCGTAATGTTGTAGATTTCAAAGATATGGTTTCCCAACGATGTTGCATTGGGGATCACATCCAATTACATTAGGATAATTGGAATTGGTTTTTTTGCAGTCAAATTGACATCATATGGTTCTGAAATTTTCCTCATCGATGTGGTATCAATCTTAATGTGACCATCTAAAGTTTTGTTCAAAAATTGTTGAAGGCGGTTCTATTGCCACATGAGACAAAAAAGTAAATTTGAGAATGGTAGCATTACTCTACTCACAATGGCTAGTAAAAATTTATCCGAAGAAAATGAATCTTCAGATACATTAAAAAGTAAATTGAGCCTACGTAGAGCATAGCAGATCACAAAAGTGAAGTTATGCATAAAACCAGCTATTACCATGAATGGGATGTAGGGCCGGTCCCGAGTATTTGGAGTCTTGGAATGAATTACTGAAAGGAAGGCCCTTATACATGAGTTTCGGGGGCAGCACCCGCAAGGCGATTTTTTTAGGGTCTACTTATATATAATTGACAATTTTTTTAGGATTTATTTACACATAATTGACGATTTTTTTGAGAACTACTTATAATAATATAATATGAGTCTTTTTGTGAAACTTAAATATTATATGGTGTCTTTCAAAATTCTAGAGGGGCTTATTTCTAAAACTTAAAAAATTCTTATACTAAAAGTGTAATTTTCAAAATTCTAAGAGCTTTTGCTTTTGAGTTTTATATACATCTATATCAATTTATCTGTAGTTGGTGGCACTAAATTGAACCTTGGGGGAGGCCTAAATATAAAATACTAAAAAATCTCAAGATAAAAATGTAGTTATAAAAATTTCATAAAGACCCTCAAAATTTTATGAATTTTGGTGGCCCTGGACTATTGCCCTTTTTGGTCCCCTTTGAACCTGTCATGGGATGTCATTTAGAATTACAATTATTTGGGAATTAAAACAAACTCAAAATAACAATGCCAAATATCACAAGTGTTGGCATTCTTAATATTTTTAGGTGTGCCAAATTGTTTCCATGTATAAGGGTATCTATTAGACCCTAAAATCAGTTCAATCAATACAGATTTTTAGTTTGGAACATATCACATCTATATATTACTACAACTTCAATTTTTGAAGGGCAATATGCTCACGGAATGTTGTTTACTGAAATGTGCACCACAAAGTCATTGTTTGGTAAGAGAGATGGGAAGAGAAGGAAGAGGTATTTGAGGGTAAGGTATGGTTTTCTCTCCTTTTCTTCTTTTGATTAAGGAAAAGATGAAGTAAGGAATGTTTGTGTTTTTACTTTTACCCTTACATAGCAAAAGAATGATCGACAAAAAAAGAGTTAAAAGATAAGAGAAGTTTCTTCTGGCTCTGAAGTGGAAGGATAAGAACTGGTTGATCCTTTGTAACTCGAATAATCTCCCCCTTTCCAAACATGGTTCTCAAATATACTCTATATGTCCCAAATTAAGAATCTATTTTGGGATTCTAACTATTTAATGAAACTAGTATTGGAAAAATGGATTTCAATACTAAAGTTTTTGTAAACTTTAGCCTAACTTTTAGGTAGGACCCGCACGTCTATTGGGGCGAGACCACATTAGAACGTGTTCTTCTCCGTGAGGAGATGTACGCCATATATTCATATGTGAAAATCCATTAAGAGGTGAATGAGAAATTATCACCTAATGTGCCCATGTGAAACATTGGTTGAGGAGGTGTGAGATGGGAAGTTTAGCTTGTCTCATATTGGAAAACCAACAAAGAAGTTGGGAGTATATATAAACTAGGTTCCTTACAAGGGGTATGCCCCAAAACCCCTTTTGGGGTACCTCTTTTGTTAAAGGGGGTCGACCTAGGTCCATCACACCTGCTCGCCGCATCCCGACCGAGTCGGGCATGGCGTGGCTTGTGGGCTTCTTTGAACAAGTTTATTTAAAATTTTAATAATTCATTTTTGAAAATTTTGAACTTCTGTTTCCCTCCAAAAGCTATCTATTCTTGTGCCTTGTTTGGATATGTCTTTTTCGAACAGTCATGTGCCTTGTTTGGGTGTGTCTTTCGAAAAACACAAATTAATTATATATACAGCCTCTCTGCTCATTCATAAATCACGAATTCATTCTCTCTCTCTCTCTCTCTCTCTCTCTCTCTCTCTCTCTCTCTCTCTACATATTAGTGTTCCAGCAATTCGAGTATTATATATATATATATATATATTTGTGTTCGCCAGTTTCTGTAGATTGAAGTGCACTCTCTACGGAATTGTAAATTCGTTCTATCTTGAGAGATGATTGTTCATCAACCTTGTGCACCAAGAGAGAGCAATTTCATATTAAGGAATCAATGTGGTCACTGGGCTCGAATTCTTTCTCAAATATTAATTCTTTATTTATTTGTTCTTGTAGTAAGTCAAAGTTTGTTTCTGGTTTTTTGTTTAGTTTCTGTTCTTTATTTATATTTCTGTTTCAAATTTAGTTTTTCTATTTCAAATTATGTATTCTATATTAATATAGCCAATTGTCATTAGGGAATAACAAGTGGTTGATTGTTATGTTCAAAATTCCACTCGTACATCAAATTAAAAATGTGATAGTTTCATTTAAAACAAAAGTAAATGTAGAGTGTATAGTTAAGTATATAAACCTTTTGAAGACTCCTCTTAAAACAAAGACATTCAAAATTAGATTGCAGGACTCTTGTAAATCATCCTCAACTAGCAAATTCTCTCCTCTTGGTGCAGTCTTTAAATGCAAGGTCCAAATTTCACTAAGCCAAACACCCTGTAGCTCTAAATTTCACTAAGCCATTGAAAACATGTTTTAACAAAAGTAGCTCACACCTCAGTCTAGTTTAATCCCAATCATCAGAACATTAAATCATCCTTGATTCTAGATTTGGCCAAAAAGTTACCCAATCTAATACATTAAATGACCAAAACATTTACAAGAAAAATAAGAGAATGAATATTTATATCAAACAATATATATATATTTTTATATCAAACACCTCAGTAAATATATACCAAAAAGAGGCTTATTTTTTGCTACCTTTCATGTACAAAAAAGAGAAGTACTACAAACATCTTCTAGATCTTCTTGTAGTACTTCCTAATCCACAACTATATCAAAGAATTCAAACAATGGCCTGAAAATGACAATATATGACAAAAATTACTGTGATTGACGATGAACTCGATGTTTCATAGAGTACTCGTAGGCACGGACCAACCTCTTTCGAAATCTTCCAAGATTCAATCTCACATTTTGGCGATCAAGATAGATCTTCTTTGTTATTTCCCACCCTTTGTTGGCTACACTAGCCGGGTCGGTCAGAACCGGATCATTCTTTGCATAATCGTCATACAATGAGCTCTCTTTCACATGGATCTTGTACCCCATGTACTTCAAACCAAGTTTCACAGCAGGCTCACCATAGTAAGTCTCCGCAGCCCATTCAGTCCCAAGTGGCACTACTTGAATGAAAACCGAACCAGGTTTCAAAAACAGAAAATGGGTCATGGCCGCCCCATGGACCCCAACCATAACATCACTCGAATTGAGTGACCGATAAATCTTAGCCAATTCCGTTGTCTTTTGAGGCCTCAAAACTTCGACTCGAAACCCAATTTTCTCCCCCATTTTCACGACTAAATCTTCGTTAATGATTGCTCTAGATCCATTTCTAGACAATATAACAAGTTTTGGTTTCTTCAACTCTAACAATGCGTTTTTTGGTGCTTGCTCTATCAATTTTGATTCGACTTCGCGTTCCTCATCTTGAATTAGGTCTCTAATTCGGGGCCAATAAGCTCGATCCAAAAGGTCCCGAAAATCCCTAATTGTTTTCTTCCCCTCCATCAACGACGAATCCACGGTCAGCTCATCGTGGATTCTCAAACCAACAATGGCTTCCGGGAAGCAATGTGTTCGATTATCACCACTAAAATCAATCGGGGGATAATCCGAGAGGTGTGACAGAATGTCCGCATACTTACTAATCCACCAATCATGATATTCAAGAATAACAAACACAACCTTCTTGTTCAAATGCTGAGAAGTAATGAACAAAGGCAAAATCCCATCGTTGAACTCGTGATAAACGTTACCCGTATAGCCCCCGGTAGAGAAGAACAAAGCCGGGACATCGTGATAAACATCGCAAACGTGTTGATTTCCCGAGTTCTTTTTCTTCGAAACGAGGTTTAATTCATCAATGGTTTCCATAGTACCTTTCTCCCATTTTCGGGTATACGGTCTAATTTTTTCGTGTTGGAGTTCATATTCTCCTTCTTCTTCTTCTTCTTCAATGAAATCTTCGTCTATGCCCGAAGATGAATAATCGATTAGTCCATTCGTGGGTTTTTTGTAAAGGAAGATCGAAGAGGAAGAAGAGTGTGTTCTTAGATCACCCTTCATGATACATATATCGGTTCGTACACTGCTTCTATCGCAACAAATAGTTCCTGAATTTGAATCCCAAATATTTAAATTATTAGATGGAATACAAGTCAATAACCAAATGGAAAAAAAAAATCTACAAGTTGTTTGAGAGAGGGAGAGAGAACCATAAGTTGAAACTTGGAAGAACAAAAAGCCAGCTCCATTACAGCATGATGAAGTACCAATTTTTAAGTTACAAAAAAAAAAAAAAAAAGGAACAAATATAAACTGACAAAAAGATAAATCCCAAAACAATAAATCATAGGAGATGGATGAACAAATGGGATTGTTTATTCATCATGGTCAAAACACTAAAATAAATGGGTTTATATGGGCAAATACTATTTTTTTTTTCCTTAGATAAAATACTATTTGTGACTGAGTACCAAAGTTTGATTTTATTCTATTTTCTATGCTCCCATATTGAACAAAGGGGGGAAAAGAAGAAGATAAAAGTGGGAAAAGAAAAAACAGGGTAGTTTCATTTCTATTATGATTATGATTAAATTTTATTTAGCAAACCAAAAAAATACATGATGAACAGTTTTATTTATAACAATATCAAAATGTAATGATAGAAAATGCTAACCCCAAACAGAACTTTAAATAAGAAATACAGAAAAGGGCAGAGAGAGAGAGAGAGAGAGAAACTAACCATTAGAGACTGATGAACAAAGGGGAGCATTTACATAGTTTTCATCTTCACCTCCAAATGAATCTACAAAAGCCAAAAAAAAAAACAGATTCATCAATAAACAGAAATATTTAAGAAATAAATTGAAAAAAAGAAAATAGAAAAAGGACTCACATAGGAGAGAGAAGCCGGAGGGTAAATCGAAAAGCTGAGGGGCTAAGATCAGGCAGCAGGAGAGAATAGAGAGAAAGAGGAGAGAGATGAGCTTGGGCTTTGTTCTCTTATTACAAGTAAACTTTCCACATATTAAACCAAAGCTCTGTGATTCCTCATCATCTTCTACTTCCCCTTTTTTCAACTGATGATATCTGTGATAGTGCACCATCTTTCTGCAACGTCCAAGTTCTCAAATATGTGTGTATATATATATATAGAGAGAGAGAGAGAGGAAGAGAGAGAGAGATTTGAATGGAACAGAGGAAGTTGAAAACAGAGATATATATGGAGCAGAGAGACTCAGAGAGATGAGGCAAGTGGGTTTTTTTGTATTTGTGGGGAGGGGGGATCTGGGGTGGTGGTGTGTTGATGCTTTTGAAATGTACAGAGAGAAAGTGAGAGAGAAAGAGAGAGAGAGAATAAAATGGAGGTGTCAAGGCAGAGGAGTTTCGGATAAAAACTCTTTCATTTTCAACAGTCAAATGCGTGTAAAGGGAGGAGAGTGTGTATATGAAAAGGAGACCTGGCTCTGGGTTGGCTACCTCTCTGAACTCTCTCTCTCTCTCTCTCTGGTTTCCAAGAAATTATGGACATGGTGAGTCTCACGCGCCTTGGAATTTGTGTATAATCCTCACTGGCCTCCATTGGGCCCATCCCTCTAGAAATTTTTTAGATACTCCATAATCCATATTTTTAGATACTCCATTATCGAAAGTGGGTCTTAGTCCAGGTGGTCTCACCTCCATCTCTTCCGAGTTGGAGGTGGAGGGTTCGAGTCTCATTGTGGGGAATTGGGGGTTTGTTTCCTCTTCGGCCGTTCAATTTGAAAATAACAAACTAAAATCGAACAAATCAAAATTTCAATTTTGTTCGACTTGGTAATTCGGTTAACCAAATTGTAAATTACTCTCTTTTTTATTTTTTATTTTTTATTTTTTTTGCCATTTTCGCAACTTTTATGGTTTTTTTTTTAAATTTCATATTGCAAAGAAAATATACTTTTCTTTGTTTTCAATTGTAAAAATACTTATATTTTTATCATATATTTATATTATATATATAAAGTATATTAATAATATTAAAAAAATAATAATAATATTCTATTTTTCGGTTCGGTTCGGTTCGGTTCGGTTCTGTTCTGTTCTGTTCGATTTGCCTATAAGCTATCGAAAATCAAACTGAAATTTTTAACTAAAATAACCGAACTGAAATTTGAAATTCGGTTCGATTTTCAGTTAACCGAACTATTTGCCACCCCTACACACCGGACACTGAAACTCCATACTATACCCCTTTATTTTCACTTTTAGAACCTTAACATATGCCCTTAGGACATATACGAAGGGCACATATTAAAAAAAACCCTTTGATAATTAGTCCATTTTGACTAGTCATATGGAAATTGACTGCATTGACCAAACGATTGATCCGATCCAATTCAATCGATTTATATGAATGTACACAGTTTAAAAATCGATTGAATCGACCAAAGCTAAAAAAATCGACCGAACAAACTAGGGGAGTTCAAGCAAATCGAAAATTTTAAAATCGACCGAAATCAAAATGACCAATCACTGATTAGTCGATTTTCAAAGTACAACACAAGCTAAAATCTACCGACACTGCATAAAACCGACTTATCGAAACCAAATGGTCAGTTTTAAAACTACTAAAAAAACTGAAAATAAATCGACCGCAAACACCCTGAAAAGGGATGAATAGTTCCCGATCACTAAGCCTATCCTGAGATTCAATTATTTGAAAGATATTATGCTTGTTTTATTTTATTTCAGGCTACTAAGTATATCATCAATATAGATGCAATTCTAAAACTTAAAGGAAAGAATTCAGGCAAAATTAGGAGTTGCGCCCGAGCGGACCGTCCGAGTGGTAAAGCAATTTGTCTCTGAGCGAAAACAGAAACATACAAGGACGCAGAAAAGGATAATTTTAGTGTTTATATATATATATATATATACTAGTTGGAGCCTTGTGTGTTGCGCAGGAAATTTAATTATGTCGTTTCGTGTGGTTAAGTGGTTGTTAAAAGTATATAATAAGATGTTAAAATAGTTAAATAGGAAATTGTAAATGTAACTATTTAATCTAAAACTCTTCTTACGGAAGAAGTTGATAATTCTGACTATCTTATAAATGAGTAGTAAGGGTACCTAATAAAGCGCCACTAAAAATATATGACACAAGTAAGGTATTTCCTCTAAAAAAAAAGGCATAAATGTGTTTATAGGCCTTAATTGATATTCGAATACAATCTATAAATCCTGAACTTGAGGGAAGAAGTTGGCCAATATGTTAATATTAGTGACCAATTAATAATAGCTACTAAAATAGTCACTTTAATTGACAATTTAAATATACTAGAACTTAAATTTTAGAGAAGAAGTTGACCAAAATGTGAAATAAGTGACCAATTCCTAAATAGCCACTAAAATAGCCACTTTTTAAAACTTGTTTAAAGTGAATAATAAATATCCCAAAACTTGCTGGCCTAAATGCAATTACACATATTACAATATATGAATCCTAACTTTGAGAGAAGAAGTTGAGCAAATTATAAATATTAGTGACCAATTCCTAAATGACAACTAAAATAGCCACTTTTTTGACTTTTATGAAGTGAATAATAAATATCCCAAAAATTATTGACCCAAATGTAATTAGACACAAATTGTTGATTAAAACCTCATTTGAGAGAAAAAGTTGACCAAATTGTAAATATTAGTGATCAATTCCTAAATAGCCACCAAAATAGCCACTTTTGTTGACTTTTTTTAAAGTCAATAATAAATATCCCAAAAATTATTGACCCAAATGTAATTAGACACAAGATTGTTGATTAAAACCTCATTATTATATTGAATAAAATTGTAAAAGCTGACTTGAATGTAATTATTTATCCAAAATGACAGATTTACCCTCACACAAATCAGTTTATCCTTACGATGTATAGATAGATATATGAGTAATTATGGTGTAGTGAAGGGCAAAAGAGGAAGTTCATATTTTTTTGACGTGCTTGCTTATTCGTTTTTATATTATAGTAGATATATGTGATATATATTCATCATATAAACTTTTGCTCATCTTTACAAGATAAAGAGAGAGAAGGCAAAAGGAGAAGAAGAAGAAGAAGTTCAAGGTTTTCCATGAACTCCAGCAATGCATTCATCTCGATCCATGACCAATTAAACTCTTGTTATAAGGTTTCAATGATAACCTAGTGATGTAAAAGCGTTCTTTTTTGTTTTGTTTTTTTTTGTTTTTTTTTTTTTACTTGTATTCCAAGGATGATGATTGCATGCTTGAGGATTTATTTATAAAATCGTATTTAATGCTTAAATTATTATTTTTAAAGTTTATTCTTGTCTTAGAACTATTTTAACTTCAATGTGCTCCACAGTTCATATTTTCGGTGATTGTATAAGATGTGTGCATGCAATGGTGCTTAAGAAACTATGGTTGCAATTATTGAATATGCCAGGCTTAGAGAAGATGGAGTGTGTTGCAACCCTAGTCTAGTGCAAGACACTCCATATGCTAATCGCCGATGGGATATGTTAGTTAAATCTTGATTATTTTCTTGACGGAGGAATCGGGCTGGTAGCCACAGTTCCCCAAAATCATCCAAATACAGTAATATGAAAGAGTGAATGAATCAATCTTTTATATAGTTAGTGGTGAATTTATGATCCTAGATCCCTTTCTTCCATACTATTCACAAACTTTATCACTGCTTTAATTAGTTAATTAATTAGTAGTTTAGTTAATTATTTTGATTACGTTATTCAAAGCTACTTTTACAAATCTCAGAAATTTCACAACAAAACAAACTTATTTTTAAAAGTCGACTATAATTAGTATTATAGAATCTAAAAAAATTCATATCATAATACCTATGGTTTCGACCCCGACTTATAACTATCTTATTATTGTTAGTAGGATAATTTTATCTTAATATTGACAACATCATACCCCTAAACAGACCATATTCGGTCGATTATGGAACTTCAAAAACTGACCGAACCTACTGACTTACACCCCAAATTATAACTGAATAGTCCCATGGAATTTATACAATATAATATATCTATGGGTTTCTATTTAGTTAAAATATACTATTAATATCTTTTGTTCAAACATACTCAAATGGCGGACTATTCACTAAAAATGGACTATTAATTCAATCTCGCTCAATTCCGAAAAACATATGCTGCTTGTATGGGCATTGGACTATTAGACCACTTTTGTTTTGGAAGATTATGAAAAATTGGACTATTAATCCAATAAATAGTTTGGCATTTATTTAGTTCATCTCACGTCAGAACTATTAATCAATTTTGACTAAATATTCTGAGACGTAATTTAATTGATATTTTAATTTATCGAATAAAAATTGTTCTTTTCATTTTGGAATAGAAGTTGTCATTAAAAGAAATGGTTCTTTTATATGTTCTGGTGTTAAAACTAATGGTTTGTATGTGCTTACTCCCAATATTTTAAAGACTCTTGTATGGAACTTAATAACTCAGTGGTAACTGTACCATCTAAAAGAAATAAACATTCCACTAATCTAACAAGACTTTGGCATATGAAACTTGGCCATATCAATCCAAATAGAATTAGCAGACCAGTTAAAGAAGGGGTCTTAGACGATTTGGTTCTTGAACCAATGAAAGTCTGCGAGTCTTGTTTAGAGGATAAGATGACCAAAATGCCCTTTCCCGCAAAGGGCAATGGGACCAATGCATAATTGAAATTAGTTCATACTGATGTGTGTGGACCAATAAATATTATAACAAGGGGGTGGTTATAAGTATTTTATAACATTTACTGATGACCACTCTAGATATGGATATGTGTACCTAATGCAGCACAAGTCTGAAGCCTTTGAAAAGTTCAAAGAGTTTAGGGCTGAAGTGGACAAGCAGTTGGGAACACATATCAAGACCAATGCTTGAAATAGCAGTTGAGGATCTTGTCAAGAAAAGTTTAATCGATCGAAGTGTTTTGATCGATTGAAGTCTAGACATGTTCGATCGATTGAAGATCCTTCAATCGATCAAAGGTTTGATCGATCGAAGCCATTTCGATCGATCGAAGGCTTAAAGTCGATTTGAAAATCTATAAATAGGGTAGCTACATACAGAATTAAAGGATTTGTCAATTTTTTATACCAGAATTGTAGAATCTGTTATAGGGTTTTCTTAGCCTTCTTATCCTCCCTATTAGTGTTCCCACCAATTCTAGTCTCTCCAGAAGCATACACAAGAGACATAGGAGTGAAGATCACCTAGTGGGAGTTGCTGCATCATTAGGAAGTTTAAAGACTCAGAATTGAGTTCAAGACCATTAGGTATAATTCTTGTCCCTCCTTTATACGCATCTATGTAATTGATATGTAGTAGATCCAAGCATACCAAAAAAATTTTGAACAATGTTTTAACGTGCGCGTTTAAAAGAAATATTTTTAAACCTAATTTCCCTACACCTTGTGTTGTGTGAATTTTTCACACAGGGCCCACACTTTTTTAGAAAGCACAATGTACATGCATTTAAAATATAATTATGGTTTCTATTATAGTTTGTGTTGTGTGCCTAACATTATTCTTCTTCAATTAGTTGAGTCCCTAGCTTCTGAGTTCCACCGATGGAGAAGGTTCTAAATATAGCCATTGCGCTTAAATGATTTTCAAAATTGCATTTTCTTATTTCAAACACTTTACAACAATTAAGTTTTTATTTTTTTTATTTTATTTTTTTTATGTGAAGTTTGTTATTAAAATAGCAAGCATGAATTCCATAAATAAAAGAAATTAATAATAAAAATAAAAAAATGATGGGAACTAAAGTACAAAGAGAAGGCCCTAAAATCAGGCTTGTGATTGTCATTTAACTAAACAAGTGCATCTAATGTGAAAAATCAAGAAATGATTATTAAATAATAAAGTACACCTTAACATGCTCTAAAAAGAGTAAAGATTGTGACACACCTTAAGATTCAATTTTTGGGATACAACTTAAAAAATGTGTCTATATCTCTCCTGTGATGTCACTGAACTGAACCCTATAATAACACATGAGAGAGATATACACATTTTTTAAATTGTGTTCCAAAAATTATATATTTAAATATGTCCTAAATATTACCCTTATAAAAATTGTGGAATAATGAAATTTCGGTACTAATGGAGTAGTAAATTTAATTTCGTACACTAGCAGTCTAGCACTAATCATTTCATTTAAATGCGATAAAATCAATAACTTATATACAAAGCTTTTTCTAAAAAAAGGTTGAAGATTGAGAACATCTAAATGAAGGAATGTTTGTTAAAATGAAAACAAAATACAATTTGGACACCGTGGAGTTACACATAACTATTTTAAAAATATCACACAATTCGAGAATTAAAACATATAGATAATGGTTAATGACTCATCACCAATTGGAAGTCACATGCTAATGATATAAAATTTGTCTTAATGAGCTAATGGTATCTTTGAGTTTGGTTGTCAAAAAGATGTTAGATTTCACCAACTCGCAAATGAGGCGCGTGGACGCGCGAAATGTCAACATTATCATTCTATGGTGGCATTGCTTGACCAAAACAAATTCTTAAAAATGGACGCCATACCAAGTTACCAACATAACAGAGTAATATCCTGGATCGGAAAAAAAAAAAAAGAATGAAAAGAGTAATCTAGTCACACTTTGAAATTTATATTGAATTTAATATTTTATGTTTTAAATACGTATATTTTGTACTGTATGATTTTATTTATACTTCATGCATTTAATGTTGGGTGACAAATTCAGTGTAGATTTTAAAGTGTGCCTAGCATTACTAAAAAAAAATAAATTATTAAGTCACACTCATCTAAAATGATGTGGCAGTAATTATCTATAGGGATTTGTTAACTTAAAGCATAGAAAACTTTTAGCGACGAAAAATAAGGTTTTAGTGACGAAATTTTTCGTCGCTAAAAGTTGGAAGATTTAGCGACAAAAAATTCGTCGCTAAACATGTTTTTCGTCGCTAAAAGGACTGTTGTATGCTGCTAACTTATAACCATCATGTTTTAAGTTAGCAGCCCCTTATCTATAATAAAGAATAATGTTATAAATTATGCATTTATCTACAAGGGAGAGGTTCTTAGGTGCACTGGGTAAAATTATCAAAGAACTTAGTAATAAATTTCATAAGCTCCTTTTAAAAAGCCACATGGGGGCCAAACTAAGCCCAAGTGCACTGGGCTTTTAAGCTTAAAAAACCCGCGAACTGGGGCTAACCCACCCCCTGTCCCATCGCCCCGCTGATCTGCGAATTTTTTAATTTGTTAGGCTTACAAGCTCAATGCACTGGGTCAGTGTACTTACTCAATTCAGTGCATCTAAGAGTCTTTCCCTTATTTAAAAATGAGTTTCAAACATATACAATGGAAGGACCTAAAGAACCCGTTTGTCATTGCTTATTTGACCACGTTAAGTAGTTTTGGTGATCCAAACTGCTTATCGGTCCGTTTATTTCAACAAAAATGATAAGCAGATTTGGTCCAAAAAGCAATTAAAGAATAAGAAGGTGAGGGAGTGCTTCTCAAGATTATCTCTATAGTAGATCAATTCCACAACATATTAACCAAACACTCAAACCATAATTAGCAGTTCTACTTTAAACAATTATACCAATCACGATCAAAATCGCATAAACATAAGTACAGACAAACAGACTCAAAACCCTACTCGACAGCTAACTTAAACAAGATATGCTCACCTTGCGTAGTCATAATTGATTTGGATGTGAATCCATTGCCAAATCTTTTGGTAATCAAATATTTAAGATGAAATCACAACATTACTCTTCAATGCTATTCTGAGTGGACTCACTGTCTTTCTTTTTCTGTTCTTTCAGATTTAGTGAACCAAACCTAATAGTATGGAAAAAAAATAATTTATCTTACTCAATAGTAATTAACAATTAAATCGCCCCACAAAATTTATTTGCTAAATTTTTTTCCTTTTTTTGCATGCATATTTAGGAAATACATGACGTCAAAATGGTGTGATTTAATAGGCAGAATAGTGTGATTTTGATTTTTTTAGGTGTTCAAAATTAGACGCTTTGATTCTTCAATCTTTATTTCCCAAACATATATTATACGTCAGTCCAATTCCTAAATGAGTCGGATCCATATTGGGACCAAATTTTGGAACTATATCATCATTCAATTACTAAACATTACTATTGAAGCATTCCGATAACTTTTTCACGTGTTGATTAAAAAAGTTAGCACCGCAATGTAGGTAGTCCAAATTGTAATTGGTACTTTAGGAAGAAAAGGAATTTAAAAGTGCTTTGGAAGTCGTAAATTAATTAAAAATTCAAAAAGCAAACCATACCGCGTTCGGTAATTAAGGTGTTGAGGCCATATTTGGTGGCGTCACTATATGCAAATACACACCTTTTCCCCCGTCCTTGGTACTTAAGCTATGGAGTAGACCTCATTCTTGAATGAGAAAGACAGTAATGATATGTGTTTAAATTTCTATCTCAAAAGTGTTTTTTATATGATGTGGTAACATGGTCAAGTTTAATACAGTGAGATTAATTAAATTTTGATTAGAAGTTATTAATTACACTCACTACTATATCATTTGAGAAGCGTTTTAGGATATAAATTTGGGAAACATAGCACTACTTTTAGAAGTTGTGTAATGTTACATACACAACACATTGCACAACACAAAGTACAACAAGACTTTAAATGCTTGTACCCTGTGCTGTGTAAGTGGTGCATCGAAAAGTATGAAAAATTCAAACAACACAGGATACAAGGCAATTAAAGCCCTATTGTGCTTTATGTTATGTAATGTATTGTGTCTATAGCATTTCTTCTTGAGAAAGATTATCTTTTTTCAAGTTTGAATATGATCGTTTGTTTGTTACGACAAAGAATTTGTTTTGTGATTAATAAGCAAAATAGTTTACATTTGACACCAATACGACCTCATCCACCTTTCTTTTGGAATAAAAAAGGATAAATTACACTGACTTCCCTTGAGGTATATGACAATTATAAGAACCACTCTTCTAGTTTGAAAAATAACACTCACTTCTCATCTACTTATTTTTGAGTGTAAAATTACCAATTTACCCCTTATCTAATTATATATATATGTATGCGTGTGTGTATATGTGTGTGTGTGTGTGCGCGCGCGCGCATTAGATAAAATTATACATACATTAGCAAATTTTACAGATTTAGATTTATAGTACTAAGCCCTAACTTTATAAAAATTTGCAGCTCGAAAACAAAATTTATAAAATTTCAAATTTAGGATTTATATTCTTTAGCCTAACTTACAATAGTTTACGGATTTAGTTTTTTTTAAATATTAAGCCATTAACTTTTTTGTCCAAGTAGTATGTGAAATATATTAGAACATTTATTTATATGATGCTTCCCAAATTTTTATCCCAAATGATGTTGAAGTGGGAAACACTTTTGGAAAGAAATTTGAGAAGCGTAACATTACTCTTTTATTTATAAATATCAATAATAATTTAAAAACATAAAAAAAATCATCAACAAAATTATCTACTACCACTTTTAAATGAAAAGAATAATAACAATAATGAAAAAAAAAACATCAACAAAATTTTTTAAAATGAATCGTTACATTGCTTGTTTGTCTGCTTTATTATTATTATTTTTTAAAAAACATGCTCAGTGGAATCTCATATATATATATATATATATATACTAGGGCAATGCCCGTGCAAAACGTGTACTAAGATTCATTGGAGGAGCTCATTCACAATGTTGGGTGCAAGTTCACAATTTTAAAAATATAAAACAGACAAAAATACGATATAACTATTCTTTAAAAAAAAAAAAACTGTTGATATATTTTTTCATTATTGTTATTATTCTTTTCATTTTAAAGTAGTAGTAGATAATTTTGTTGATGATTTTTTTTATGTTTTTTAAATTTACTTTTTATATTTTTTTTTAAAAAAAAATTAGTAAAAGTTTGATTTGGTATGTACTGAAATTTTGTTGACGATTTTTTTTTTTTAATTTTTTTCATAATTGTTAATATTTTTTGTTCATTTTTAAAAGGTAGTGGATAATTTTTTTTTTATGATTTCTCTAAGGGTATAACAGTCATTTTCAAAATAGAAAGGAGGTGAGTGTAATTTTTGAAAACACAGAGAAGGTCCTTGTAATTGTTAGATACCTCAGGAGAGGTCAGTATAATTTGCCCTAAAAAATAAGTGAACTAGTTTTATAAATTAAAGTATATGACGAAATTTCTATTTCTTCATAGGATTTTATGCCAAAAGTCTAACATTTCTCTAAAAATTGAATTTTTTTTAACAATTTTTTTTTTTATTTTTTAAAATATATATCAAATACGAGAAAATTTTATTTAAAGATGAAACGATGCAACATCATTCAACACCAAATGGTGACACTCGAGTGGGTAAGATCCAACCCAAACCATACAACATTGAAAATTCATTGCTAACTTGCCTAACATACGAGCCGCACAATTACCATCTCTAGATGCATGTCTGACTTCATTAACCTTGATCTAGCAAGCACAATAATATCATGAGTTAAGTGCCCAACGACACCTCTCTCATAGCCAACATTAGCAATCGCTTGGACAATTGACAAAGCATCCGTCTAGGGGTGGGCATTCGGTCGGTTCGGTTCGGTTCGGTTTGGCACTATTCGGTTCGGTTTGAGTTCGGTTCAGTTCGGTTTGAAAGATTGTCAACTGTTAACTGACTGAAATTTAATTCGGTTGGTTCGGTTCGGTTAACTGAATTACAAATTCGGTTCGGTTTGGTTATTCGGTTAACCGAAATGTAAAAAACCCAATTTTTATTTTATTTTTTATTTTTTCATTTTTCACAACTTTTTGGTGTTTTTTTTCCTTTTTCTTTCATATTACAAACAAAGCGTACTTTTCTTTATTTTTAATTGTAAAAACACTTATATTTTATTATCTATAGTAATGTATAAGTATATTAATAATATAGAAAATAAAAATAAAAAATAAAATTTCGATTTTTCGGTTCGGTTCGGTTTGCCTATAGGCAACTGATAACCGAACTGAAATTTTTAATTCGGTTCGGTTTTTAACCGAACTGAAATTTTTAACTGAAATAACCGAACTGAAATTGAAAATTCAGTTCGGTTTGTTCGGTTAACCGAACTGTTTGCCCACCCCTACATCTGTCTCAATTGTAAACCCATCGAAGCCAATACCAGCCATGGTTTTCATTGCCTGTGAGATTGCCATGTACTCAACAACCCCCAAAACAACTCTTGACAAAATGAGAAAACGAAGCAATTCGATCCCACCCCCTTGAATTGTCACGATCCATCCCACTACGGATGGAAATAGGACACGTGGCACGCCACTAAGGCTCATCCAATTCAATTATATCATTATAGCAGTGGAATAAGTATAAGTGAAACAGTGATAAATCAACTCTCAATGATTCAATGGATCGATGATGAAAATCAGAGTTATCCAACCTCAACTGTTTTCCCAATCGACTGTTTTCCCCATTTACTACACATTCTGCAGAACTTCAGTCTAAGTTCTCCAAACTCAAACGGGGATTAAAGTACATGCATCAACTCATCCCAAAGCAGTTCTATTTGTATTACAACATTATTAAAGTATAATTACAACCATTTTACAACGAGTATAACGCTACAGACCCATTCCAAGATTTAAGATAAAACATGCTCTTAATTCTTACAAATTCTTATTACAGCATTGGAATGAAACAAAAACATGCACAAGGACAATCTCATCGTCCTATCGGCCTCATGCTGCTCGCTTCTTCTTCTCTTTCTTCTGATCACCTGCGATGGAGCAAGTCTCCACTGCTTAGCTATATGCTGAGTGTACAATTCTAAACAAATGCATATGAGGCAATTCATACTTTAAACATCTAAAATATGTCAACTAGTCTCTAGGGAGAGAGATAAGCATTCAACCAGTATATCGGCAAGTCTTAAATCTTAAACTGCGATGCCAATGGCTAGCCAAGGTCACTCAACCATTGCATCCAACTGCTCTGGCTGGGCCGGTTCCCAAACCAAGTAAGTAGTCATCACTACTATAACTCTCAAACATCGAAGAGGCGTACCCTAGCATGAACTTGTACCAAACTCCCCTTTGACCCACATAGTCATTTAACATACTCAAATAATCATATGAACATGCTATTCATACGTACTTGATGAATTTAACGGGCCTAGATTAATACATGAGTTTTGCCCGGATCACAACTTCATACACAATATCAGGAGCGCTATATTTCACCAACTCCTTCTTTTAGAATTTCTAAGTTCACCATTTGCTCATGTAGAACTTATTCGTTCGACAAATACCGTTGCATCCTAAGCACTAAGCATACCCTATCCTTCCACGATACCTGACTTTCAAATTCTACTTGATATCTTATGACAAGCATTTAATACCACTTTTCTTAATAAAACAAAAGTTATATTTTTAAGACATTTTCAAAACTTTAAAATTTTCTTGAGGCAAAATCCGACATTCTCAAAACTCTCCAACCTTGTTGGAATTCAGAACAACTGAGATAACATTCCATTGTATCCACCATTGTCCTTTAACTACTTTACAAACCTACTATCATATCTGATAATGTACTCAACATACTACCAAGTCATCATCCCACTTATGCCGTCCCTGCTCACTTTCTCATCAAATCTTTATCTTCCCAATTTATATTTTTTTTCACTTTTCTATATTGACTTACCCAAAGTCTTTTTACTCCTCTATCCTTTCCACAATCGCTTTTGTTCATTATGATCATACTAGTCGTACTCTAGCGTCCTGTTGATAACAACTCACATTAAACACTCAAAGACATTTTAAAAGCATTAAAAAGATTTTTCGTTTTATTCTGAAAAATGCTCAAAATTCGGGTTAAGGTTATCCGTACTACCACTCTCTATAATAACGACCTCCTCTACCAGATTCTTTACCAAGATCCTCTTATCTTTATGATATCCAAATATCAACTTGATTTATTTGGACCTCTTATCACATTCAATCAATCACACTTATATTTTACTTCCAGTCTCGTATTCTTCTTTCCTTTGACAATCCACCTCAAACACCAAGGAAATCTTAATATTATTCATTCCCCTTCATTTGTTTCCCACCAAGAAACTGTACGATTTATCCTCCGACCAATGTCGTCTTTTAATATCATCCATCCTTATTCCTTACCGTTACACTCCTACAGTCATAACCATCGAGTCTAAGCAACTACTCCTGAAGTCTGTCATTAATTAAACTTCTACCATCTTGGTCAAGTGTACTCTTTCATTTGCATTCTTAACCCATCGTCTTAAGTTAATCCTTAAATCCCAACCATTCCACTTATGCAATCAATCCAGTACCATTCGCTACTAGTCTCATGCCACATCCAAATATACTATGGTACCATGGTCATTTAAACCCGGGTTCAGTCGAGAGATTCCTCAACAACCATAATACGTACCGTAAGATAGGTTGAGAGATTCCTCAACTCTCCAACATCTCAAACACCGTACAATATGTTGGAAGATTCTTCAATAGCCATAATACATACCGTAAGATAGGTTGAGAGATTCCTCAACCATCCAATCATCCCAAATGCCATTCAACAAGTTGAAAGATTCTTCAACTACCCAACATACACCGTAAGAGAAAACCATAAAATAACCCGTGCGATCATACTGTATGTTAATACCGTAAGATAAGGTGAGAGATTCCTCACCTACCCCATACACAAACAATACATGTTGCTGGATTACCTTTCTATCATAATGCCCAACCATACATCTTTTCCCTCACGTCACGACGTTTAACCTATGTCTGAAGTAAAAATTTTATCAGCCAATCCCAATCCCAAAACTCGACTACGAACAATCACTTTAATTCTTTATGTGAACTATAAGGAAAACTCCTCTGACCTTTACTACTCAAACTCTGTTCTTGGTTAGATCCCTCAAGGACACTCGTCACTATCATTTAAAACATTCACCATTCGATCAAAAATCATTTTATTTTCATTTAGTAATTCAACTGTTCATCACTACCAAGATTGCATCTCTATGTCACCACACCTTGTCTATGATAACGCACGATAAACCTCATCTCAACACACAAGTTCTACGTCTATAGGATTCCACGGATTCATGAATGCATAAATACTATACATGTATGCTAGCAATTGAATTCATGTATGTATAATAATATACGATATGCATCAACATTTCTACTATGTGGGGATGCATTCTAAGGTATACGAAAAAACACTCAACACTCCACTCGACGTCGAACGTTCCCAATATTTTGTTACCTATAGCTTTGATACCAATAAATGCCCGTAATGGGTGGAAATAGGACACGTGGCATGTCACCAAGGCTCATCCAATTCAATTACATCATTATAGCAGCGGATAAATATAAGTGAAACAGAAATAAATCAACTCTCAAAGATTCAATGGATCATGAAAATTGGAGTTATCAAAAGTTTTCCCCTTTAAATCACTTAAAGAAACAAGTCCAATTTGTAAATAGGCAATCCAGTCGACAGACCCTTGGTCCAGTCGACTGGGGTGTCAAAACTCTAGTCGATTGGAACTCATCCGGTCGACTGGACCTTGATCCAGTAGAATGCCTGATTTAAAAACACTTTCAGTCAACTGGTTTGGCAACCCACTCGACTGCACTTCTAAATTTGGGGAAATTTTTTTATTAAAATAGAGGGTCCAGTCGACTGTGGCCCCGACCCAGTCGACTATTTTTCCCATTTACTGCACATTCTGCAGAACTTCAGTCTAAGGTTATCCAAACTTAAACGGGGATTAAAGTACACACATCAACTCATCCCAAAGCAGTTCTATTTGTATTGCAAGATCATTGAAGTATAATTACAACCATTTACAATGGGTTACAATGTTATAGATCCATTCCAAGATTTAAGATAAAACATGCTCCTATATCTTACAAATTCTTATTACAAGATTGGAATGAAACAAAAACATGAACAAGGACAATCTCATCGTCCTTTCGGCCTCACTCTGCTCGCTTCTTCTTCTCTTTCTTCTTATCATCTACAATGGAGGAAGTCTCTACTGCTCAATCATATGCTGAGTGTACAATTCTAAACAAATGCATGAGGCAATTCATGTTTTAAACATCCAAACACGTCAACTAGTCTCTAGGGAGAGAGATACGCATTCATCCGGTATATCGGCAAGTGTTAAATCTTAAACTGCGATGCCAATGGCTAGCCAAGGTCACTCAACCATTGCATCCAACTGCTCTGGCTGGGCCGGTTCCCAAACCAAGCAAGTAGTCATCACTACTATAACTCTCAAACATCAAGGGGTGTACCCCAACATGAACTCGTACCAAACTCCCATTTGACCCACATAGCCATTTAGCATACTCACATAATCTTACGAACATGCTATTCATACGTACTTGCTGAATTTAGCAGGCCTAAATTAATACATGAGTTTTGCCTAGATCACAATTTCATCCACAATATCTAAAACATCCAAAATTCCTTATATGTTATAAGTCAAGAATTCATACCTTAACCTATCATCCTAAAACTTTAAGGGAAGCTTAAGAATATCGATTCTAAGCTGGATCTCTGATTATACGCAAAACCTATGAGTTTGACACATTTTCCAAGAAAAGATAATATTAGAATTTTTGTAAAACTTAGCCAAACAAGGCCTAATAGGTATCAAAACGAAGTTCTTACCTCGAGGGGTCTGAATATGAAATTTGGAGAAAAACTGACGAACTAGATAGGTCAAATAACATTTAATCACATAAATGTCATCTAATCATTTCAATGCCTCATGCACTACCAATTTCCCGTGTGCTCGATTAACACCCACCGTTGACTCACAGTCAACCTCACCTACCATTATTAATCAACATTAATAATTCCCAAGAAATCGATTATTGCATTTAAAACAAGAATTTTCTGAGATGGGTGTTACATGAACACTGCTCCATCCACATTAAGCTTAAGATTCCCTTTGTCTTTTCATAAAAACCAGATAAAAGAAAATGAGGCTCACTAATAAGTCTAGATAACGATTCATTATTGTTGCCCTTGTCACGTACATTTAGTTAATTTTAGTTCTTTTTTCATGCTTAATCAAATTTAATAGGATAAATACTACCAAGGAAAGAGCTTCATAAATTCCAACCAAAAAAAAAAAAAAAATGAAAGATGTATAGAGATGGATACACAAGTATGGTGAAGTGAAAGTCTTTTGTTATAAAATTTAGAAGCATGTGGCACTATCAATCTCCAACTAAAGTTTTTAATCCAGTCCGTACTTTTTTCAAGTGATAAGGACATATGTTTTTGAATTGTTTGGCATTAAGTCCACTTTTAAATTGAAAAATAAGGTTATTGACAATTTTACCTTCATTTTCACGTAGAACATGCTGGAGTGCCACCTCAGCACGCATCCCAAAATATTTTTTTTTTAAACTTTAAAATGTCATTACTTTCGAACCACAACTCCATTTTGAATAAAATTATATATCTGTAATTTAGAAGAAAAGATCTATCAAACAAGATCCATAGTGACTATGGAAAAAATGAAAAGAAAAAGTCATATCACTGACGGACCACTATAACGTAATGTCACTGTCTTTTGTGATAGTGACATGATACTACTTTTGAATCATTTATTTATTTATTTATTTTTTGCATTTGATGATATGTTACTATCTTCAACTGAACAGTTACATTTGAAAATTAGCTATAATTTTGCGATTATTTGGTCAATTGAAAGAAATGTTACTGTCAATGAGATGTTACTATTTCTTTATTTAATACCATTTTGCTAATCTTTAATGGTACGTTTTGTTTTTTTCTTAGAGATAGTTTTTAAAAATAGTAACATCTGCTAAATGACCCATGTTTTGCAACTTATTGCAACTATGATATTTTAATATTGTTGTAACAACGTTTAATTTTTGATAAAATGTGTTTTTTTTGCTATAAGAATTGATGACTGGATTCTTTGAATTACACAAATATATGCATCACAATTATGTACACAACTACTCGTAAAACAAAACGCAGATTCAAATACAATAGGATTTGAAGATATAGAGAAAAACTGCACATCTAATAGAAAAACAATATACAAATATTTTGAGAAACTTGCCCTATAGTCGTGTTGTCCATTCATGATTTTATCTCCACCTAGTTTGCTGATTATTGCTTCTATTGCTATCACCTTCAATTGTATCAGAAACTCTTTCGTCAAACCAATTATCTTCTTCTTCATAATCACGTTGGGAACGGTAAGGTTCTCATACCAATTTTTAATAATCTGTTACTGTATTTATGTTACACCCGCTCTCGCAGTTTATGTTTAATCACATTTAGCATGCATCAATAATAATTAAGGATGTTGCGGTGATATGAGTCACACATTGAAGGTGGATTTAACCCACTAAGTTGATTGAGGGTGTCCAGTTGGGAACCCAGCTATGGCCAATGTGGCAGTTACAAATTGTGACATGTGTTAAGATGTTCCATTTGTGATGGGACATTGATGAGAATATTCTTATGTACTTAGATGTTTATTAAGGCTTATGTGATTATTATTATTATGTCGATTTAATAATATGTCAATTGTTGGGGACCACTTTTGTGGTCAGTTTGGGATAACTATGTGAGAACGAATTGGGCATGTTGCATAATTAGTAGGTTAGTTAGCAACTTCATAATATTATACGGGACCAGTTATGACACCCATGCAAGACATGGACAAAGACCCATTTAAATTGGGATAGTTTTAATCTAGTTTTATAACTAGCACGGGTATAATTGTAATAAATCAGAACTTTATGGGGTGTAATAATAAACCACATAAGTTGGATTGCTAGCAACATGACATGTGGATGGTGACTCATGTCACCATCTTCATTATTTCTTTTCTTTTCATTTCGATTGATACAGAGATAGATACATGGAAATTACAGTAGAATTCCTCCGAGCTTTCGACGTCAATCGCCGCTCCGTTTGACTTTCAATCTCAATTCTGACTACGTATTTGGACTCTTGGAGGTGAGACTAATGTTTTGTTACCAATTTGATTGATTTTTGTGACAGATTTTCTACTACCCATGTTGGGGTGATAGCTTATAATTTGTAGATTTTGTATAGGATTTGTAATCGGTGATTAGAGGACATTTAATTTCAAGTTTAGGGATGAATTCTACGAGGTGAGTGATATTAATTATAATATATGGATGGTTCCATGTTTGGGTTTATTTGGGATGTAAAAGCATGTAAATTAGCTTAATAAAGCTTATTTAGTTTATTAATGGGCAAAATGCATGTGGTTAAATTATGCCCAATTTGATTGTGAAAGCATGGTGTAATGACTTATGTGAGCTTGTTGAGTTGCCTATTTGGATCAATGGAATTACTGGGTTCTTGTCACACCCCAAACTTGACTGTGGGAGCTCGATGATGTGGCAACTGCCGCATGTCCACAAAGTATGACCTCGTGAACATGCAAGGCCGAAAATTACTATTCACAAAATTCTCTATTAAGTACAATTTCAAATCCCAAAGATATTACATTAACAACATTCTAATTTTGGTATTCGAGATAATCAAACGTTTTACATAACCCAAAATAAACAAGAATTTGAATAGCTAGCATTCAACATTAAGGCGACCTTCTGTCTATTTTTGATACCCGCTTATCCATCTGACTACTAATCTGCAATTGTAAAATGTTAGGTTATGTCAGCTTGACAAGTCAGTAAGCAACCATTACCCTACCAGAGGGTCCAAGCAGTGTCAAATAATTTTGTTCAACAATCAGAATTCATAAATATGCTCTATGGATTCCAATAAATTTTCATATATAATATATATATAGGATATCATACACAATATACTCAAAGTCGATTTGACTATGGCCACATATAATCGCTGTGATTGGGTCCAAAATTTGTTGATATGTCACATATAACACCTGTAACTGAGTCCAGAATTTCAATGTGTAACATATCATCCCTGATGGGGCCAGAGGTAGACTAGTCCCAATGATCATGCATGATACCAATGTTTAATCCATGTTGGCGAGTCCTAGAGCATAGTCAAACTGAGAGTATCAATAACAATGGTTCTTAACAGAAAACTAAATTCGTAATAAATTTTACTTGCAAATCACGATAATAGTTGAACATTAATAATAGATATGAATATCTCAAAATTTTAGTTTCAAAAGCGTTTATACACTTGGTCCCAATTTTGTAAAAATGTATTTCAAATAGATTATATAAGACAAATAAGTATTTAGAAAATACTAGCAGGATATAGATCACTTAGACGATTGCTTAAGCATTCCAAATTCGCCATAGAAGTTTTACCACCCCTAGCCTTATTTTTCATTTCACAAAAAGCCGAATTTTCTCAACCTATTCTCTCTCTCTCTCTCTCTCTCTCTCTCTCTCTCTCTCTCTCTCACTCTCTCTCTCTATCTATCTATCTATAATTGCGTGAGTACCTAATGACATGCATAATTTGTATTTATTCATTGGTGGGATCAAAACATATGTCCGTATAAAAACACATATAGTACATATGCATACTTAATTAACACGTTACACTCACCTATGAATTAATACATTAAATGTACTTTAAGCAATTAATAACTTAAAACCATTTAAGGTCTTTGTATTTTTCTTCTTATTTTAACCCCCTATTTAGCTTCCATCCTCATGCTACTTGTAAAATGTGCATTGACCCAAAAGTCTCATTTTGACCCTAGAACTGAAGCCTTTTTTTTTTATTTTTTTAATTTTTTATTTATTTATATAAATAATTATGTTTGGTCCGACTGTACTTAAAAGTATTATGTTTGTTTGCAATTACAAAAATTGGGTTTTCACTGTTCTAGACCACCACGAGTGAATGGTGATGATGATCACGGCTGCTAGAGGCCTTTGGACCACACGTGTAGAGGCATGGGTCATGACTAGGTCACATGGGCTTAGGGAGTGGAGCCGCGAGCTAGTTGGTATTGGTGGAAGTGAGCTAGTAGTTGTCAGAGACTATAGACATGTATATTGAGATGAAATTGGGTATGTCTATTATCCATGAGCATAATTATTGTTATTCACTAAGCATATAACTTATATATTGTAGTGGTTATGGAATAACCATTGTAAGTGTTGAAGGTGAAGCTTCGAAGAAATAAAATAGAACTGGTGACTATTCGCAGGCGTGGGACTGTAAGTACATTGTTTAATAGACTTATGTTTAATTAGTAAAACTTGTAAGATGTTTTAATCGGTTGATAATACGGTTTGTAATATACTAGTTGTTGGAAATTGGGCAAAATTTCTCAAAGCTAGAATGCCGACCGAGCGAGCCCTGCCCGAGTGGACTCTCAGGAGAAGCTAAAAAGGGATTGGAAACTAGAATGTCGCTCGCACAGGGATCCTCCCGAGTAGGAATAGGAAATCTGTGCGGGGCAGCTTTCCTAAATGGATTACGAGCGCAGTTGTAGGATAGTTTCCAACGTTGATTGGTCTTCTAAAAGGTGAAGGTTTCCTAATATGATAAGGAGTTTATATTAGGATGGATTCTAATCGAGGAAGGTTTTCTAATTATGTATAAGTATTTGCAAGGGAAGTTTCTTGGTGGAGAAGTATTACCATATGTAGGGCAATATTCTTCTACTAGAATTTGAAAGGTATTTTATATGAATAGGGGATCATGGTGAAGAAGAGGAAAATCTTGAAATCTTAAGAGAGAAAATCAAGGTCCTTGAGGGAACTCAAGTAAAAGAACGTGGGAGCTTCGGCTCAAGCCAGTCTGTAGGCGTGGCCCAACCAGGGTAATGGTGAAGAATCCTTGGCGAAGAATAATCGGTGAATCCTTAGATAGAAGGAGAGAGTAGTCAGTGTGTCCTCATGGGTAAGAGCTCTTGACGGGTTAGGCATTCAGCACAAAGAGGTGGATTGGAAGCCTTAACGTCCAACAAGGGAATTGGAGCCCATGCGCATAACACTAGTTTGGTCACTAGACTATGTTTTGGTGGTATTGTAGAGATTAGTCCGTTAATAGGAATTTGAGTTGTGAAATGGAGAATTAGCGGTAATAAAATTTGTAATATATGGGTTACATTATTTTGGTTGGTTATGGGTTGAGATTGTATTTCTGTAGCTTTTTTAGTTGGAATGGGGTGACGAACTCGGAGTTTCTACTTGACAAGTTTGATTTGAATTGATTATAGTTTATACTTTCTTAAAGTATTTTGAAACTCTTGCTTTGGGCTCTAAAAGCTCATGTTTATGACCTTAGAATGGTTCTAAATTGGTTTCGAGTTTGGATTTTAATCCAACTTGTGTTTTGGTGATATTAAATATGGATTTTCAACTTGCAAAATAGGTTATTTGAATGTATGGACTCGCAGAGGGGTGTTCGACCGGTGGAAGGCACCTGTGATGTGAGGCTGTTCTGCAGAAGGAAGTTTGACTGGTCCAAGGGAACCATTTGACCGGTCAAAAATCCCTTGCTAGACTTTGGTTTCAATACCTTCCTAATGTTTTAATTCAAACTTTTCACTTAAATGAGGTCTCTTGGGAACCCTTCAAAAGGAACTTTTGAAAATGGACTTTCTTAAAGTGTGCTTGAGTGAGTGTAGTCCAAAACCTTTGAAAATGTTCATTATTGGATGAGTTACTTTGGTTTAAGCTTTGTATTAAACTTGTTTTTGGAACTTTAATAACTTGAGATGAGCCTTGGTGGCGTGCCACTTGTCCTGGGATCATTTGGGTGGTTCCGGTGCGTGACAATTTACTTGGAAAGTATTGTAAAGGCAGAATTATCTGATAGGATGGCCATAACTTTGCAATTGTTTTGGTCAATTTGAAAATGTTACTGTTGACAGTATCATGTCACTGTCTTTACCTGTGCATAACCTTAAAGGCAGTATCATTTGCTAAAATGGCCATCACTACGTGATTCTTTGGCTGTTTTGGATGGGTTTTTTTTATTATTTTTTATTTTTTTAGATTGATTTTTCGAGATCTACGCAATGGAAATGTCGGTTTTACCAAAAAAAAAAATTTTAATTTTTTTAATATCTGTTTTTAAGCTGCAAAATTTCAAATTTTTTTTGATGAATTTAATATGCAATATGCATCTTGTTTTGTAGATCTTGTTTAATTTGTAGATCACGGATATATGAAATTTAGCGAAAACTGATTTGTATTTTGAAAGTTATGGCATTTTGAAGATTGGAAAACTTTAAACAAAAAAATTGTTTTGAAAAGTTGCTGAAAATAAGGGGAGAGACATGTTAATAGCATTTTAGGGTCATTTTGGTCCCAAAAAAACTCAAGGACTCTTAGCATGAAAAACAAAATGTGTGGACTATTGCTTATTTTGGTCCATATTAGGGAGCTATGAGCAACTGCCCCTTAAAATTAAATAGAAAATATTGAGATTTAAGTGAGAAGAGTACTGTCATGCTTTCTAAATTTGGTTTTCAAAACTTTAATAGTTGTACCACGTGTTGTAATAGCGATTGATGGTGTTATATACCATTGCATGTAGTGCAATTGGTGAAGCATTTGAAATTCAAATTTGAGAATTGTAGCTTTAGTTTAGTGAGAATGCCTTTTGAAAAGTGTATTGTTATGCTTCCCAAATTTTGTATCACAAATGATGATCAAATATATGTGTAGTGCGACCACCTTTATTAGTGATGAGACCATTTTAATATCCTCCAATCAAAATTCAATGGGCTCATTGCCACATGTATTTGGGATGTTTTTGGGTTTCCAAAATTTGATAAGCATAGTATTACTCTTTTGAAAATGACGTTTCGAACACACCTTAGAGGTTGTTTGGGAAAGAAAAGTATCGGTTATGTTGTTCGTAAATAAACTAGTTTTACACATTTAAGTGTTAGGTGAGTGTCAATTTCTTACATAAGAGTCTGTGTCCAAGCTAAATAAATATTCAATACTTGTTCTTTGTCAAACATAATAACCAACGTTCAAACAAAAACTATATAAAAGTGAAATCTGGATTGAATTCATTGGTCCAATTTTAGATTTTTCCAAACACGCCCTAATGTATTAAGGCTTTGTTTGATTTATAGATTTCACGAATTTTCTATCTTGTCTTCATTTCACCTCTCTTTTCCCTCATGATAATAATTGAATGAAGTCAAGAAAAGGTGTTTACCTAAAAAAAAAAATGGCTACCACTACTGTTAAAAGTAATTATAACGGTTATTATCAAAGCAAATTGACTATGTGTATTAGTCTCAGTTTAACATACAACTAGTTTGCTTTGGCATGAATAGCCACCAGCCAACAAAAACCAGAAAGAAGGGGAAAAAAAAAAAGAGTCTATTATCAAAGCAAATTGACTATATATATAAGTCTCGATTTTGAATATGACTAGTTTGCTTTGGCATGAAATTATGAATAGCCACCAGCCAAAAAAAAAAAAAAAAAAAAGTCAAGTAAAGGTCACATGAGTCGGATAAATTCATATGTGATTCCAAAGTAAAGACCTGGCAGTTGGCAGGTGTTACAAATGAGACTCTCAAGTCTCAACTTATTTTTTTTGAAATTTGACCACGAAAATAATAATAAAAATAAAACTCAATTATCGAATTAAATATAATTCTTTGAAAATAAAAATAAAGCATATATATATCTCTGTTTCATAAATAATAATTTTTTTTTCATCTGTGTCTCAGAACTCTAATTGACTCTGAGACATGACCAGAGTTCGTAGTCTAAATGTTAGTAACACATGCACACACAAGGGGGAGACCATACCTCACTTTAAACAAATCGTCTACCTTGATCACCTACCTTACAAGGATTAAAGCTCAAATCCATAACCTCTCCATTGAAAAGTATGAGTCCTAGCCAACTTGATTAAAGCGAGCTGGTTGTTTCATAAATAATTGAGATCCAAGGTCAGAACTCCAGAATTCATAATTATAGATATATACGGAGTATTTTTTTTGAGGAACATAATTATATATATATATATATATTGTACTATCATCATCCAATTATAATTTTAAAATCTATACACTACAGTATAGAATTCAAATTCACGCCATTGGTGCAACCTCATATTTGACTGTTGATAGTTTAATTATATTTTTGGGCAAATTACGTTGACACCCTTCGAAGTTTATTTCTTTTTTACAAACCTCTCTTTTAATTTCTGACATTTCTGATATGACATTTATCTCCCTCGAAGTTTAGTAAAGTATACCCCATTGCCGTTAATAGCTGCTAGATGCCCAAACTATTTTTGCTAAGAGCAACAATTTATTTTTTTAAATGTCAATTATACCCTTAAAGTTGACAAAGTGAAAACTCTCTCTGTCATCCTATGATTCCTATACAAATATTACCAAATTGACATACCCATTCTCTTCTCCACCACAGTTTCTCTCTCTCTCTCTCTCTCTCTCTCTCTCTCTCTCTCTCTCTCTCTCCACCGCTTAAAACCATTCTAACTGCCATAAGCCACCACATGATTCCTCCCCCCCTCTTGAAAGGCTGCTAGTGTGAGCAAAGAGTGAATTAAATTTACAATTCATCAAACCAATTTAACCCAACCCATAACCCACTTCCGTCACATCCCCATTCAACTCATCCGACACCCACACCACAACATATTCGGCACTGTTAACGTATCCAATATCCACCGTAACATCCAATATCTAATTACACATTTCAGATTAGCCAAAAAAATTAATAATAATAATTAATTCCGCATGTCAGTTTTGAAAAGTCCATTTAATTCACCATAACCCAACTGGTCGGCTTCACCTCTATTAGTTTTTTTTTTCCTCTCCCTCTCTTAATTGTCTCTCTGTTGTTAAAAATAAAAATAAATTAAAGAGAATAGAGGTCAGTGACATTGATCATGTTGAAAAGGGAGGTCAATCGAGGGTAAGATAGTTTTTAGATTCAGGGTGTGAATGAGAGTTTATGATAGCTAAAGAGATTATAAGAATTGCTATGGACCAGCTCAAGTTTAGGAAAATGCTTAGAACGTTAAGTTTCAAGTTTCTGGCAGGGGGGTTTTCGACCGATTGAAGATACCCTCGATCGGGTTAACGACTATATGAAGTTTTAAACAAGATTCTACCAGAGGGGCATTCGACCGGTCGATCGACCCCGTTCGACCGGTCGACCGGACCCAGTTTGTGAAAAGTCATAACTTTTCATGTTGAAACTTCGAATTTGTTTGAACTTCATATGTTCTAATGACTGATAAACGTATATATACTGTTACATACTTAGTGTAAAGGTGTTGGGACACAACCCTTTGTGCAGAGAATTATCTCTTACCCAATAGACACCTCTATATATACAATATAGTTAATTATTTTATATTGTACTTTTTACATATTTTAATCCCTTCTTCTTCACCATTTTTAGAGTCTAAAGAGAGCAATTTATATACATACAATTCTGCAGAACAATTGAAGTTTGTTGTACTTCAATTGTTAGATCATAGTATTTTTAAGAACAAGACATCATAGTTCACAAAACAACGGTGTGTGAGATGTAAATTTATTTTTCGGATAACGTATTTATATGTGTTTCGATCTTAAATTTAGTCTATTTCTATTTTTTTTCATATCTATTAATTTTCCAACAATCGAAAACTAAGTTTATTAGTTGGTATAATGGCCGAAGAAACTACTTCTACTACAACTATTGTCAAGAATATTCATGCCGAGAAGCCAGAGAAATTCAAGGGAGAAGACTTCAACGATGGTAAATGAAGATGCTTTTTTATCTCACAACCCTTTGTTGGAAATGATTTCCAAACGCAGCAGAAAGACTATTTTAAAATTATTTTAAATTGGATCTTGAAATTTGTTCGATTGCTTATGATTGAAAGGAATTAAGAGAATAGCTTCACCTTTGAAAATTATCCGAATCTTAAAACGAGAACTCTTCATGTCCTTCTCTCCTAGCAGTCTTCACCTCTATGGCTTTTTGATGCATGCAAGGAGGCTAGGGTTTGTGTGGGCAACCCTAATAGAGTAAGAGACTATATATATATATATATATATATAGAGAGAGAGAGAGAGAGAGAGAGAGAGAGAGAGAGAGAGATTCGGCTAGGGCTCTCAAAAGACCAACAAGTTGCCGGCCCCTCTCATGCCCTTATAAATATAGAGACTGTTATATCTTTACCTCTACCCTAGTCATCTTATCCCCGCGTCCAAACACCCGTTAATCTAGAGATGAGATTTCTAGGGTCTACTATTTTGGCTATATTAAAACTAATTTCCATCTAACTTAACTCTTAAGCTAAGGAAATAATTTTAATAAATTATTATCAATTCCACTATATGATAATAATTGGACTCCAGATTTAATAGACATAATTACCCGAAGATAAAACCTAGACTTGCATAATAAATACAATGATGTTCCTCTACCAAATGTATTCATAATTATCTGCGGGATTAGTTTATGAACTATACTGTCAACCCAGAGTTAATTAATTCTTATTCTCCTTGAGCCCCAGGCACTTCTCATAAATTACTGAACATGTCAATAATGACTTGCTGACAAGACTGCAGTTCTCAGTAACCAACCCAATGACATTCTCAAGGTAACACTTACTCTTTAGAAGAGGGTAGATTTCTTCTTGACAACTAGTGTTCACAATTCTATTCACTTAACTATCCAAGATATCCAGGTGTTGATCTGTGAAGACCTTACTGATTGATAAGTCAAAGTAAGCAAGTCAACAACTTGTGTTTACAGTCATCTCAGAATTAAGAACATATGTCATATACAAGTTTGAGAACCTATTAACCTATGATAGTTAATCGTTAATAGATTTAACTCAATGTCCGTCAATGCATTTAATCCACTAACACATTAACTAAGTCTAATGAATGAGATCCATCACTCTATCTCATAGAAGTTAATGTTTTACACTCTAGACCTGATAATCTATCCATACTTACATTGACTGTGATAATTTGAAAAACTGTTGAAGATAATTCTTATCTCCCTTATGGTAATCTCATTAACACAAATGAATCTGGCAATGTTGTCTATGGATAAACATGCCAAAATATTCAACTCATGAATTACACATATATGAATATGTAAAGATGTTCATAAACAAACGAATCAAAGATGTCTGATTACAATTACTAACTGGTTTGAGGGCATAGTCCCAACAAACTCCCACTAGCAGTCACAACCAATTAGGATTATATTTAATGCCAAGATTTTCCAAGTAACGGTCAAAAACCTTAGAAGGTAAGCTTTAGTAAAGGGATCAGCAAGATTATCAGTTGTGCCAATCTTAGTCACTACAACGTTGCCACATTGTCCAATCTCTCTAATAAGATGATACTTCTTTTCCACGTACTTTCCTCCTTTGTGGTTCCTTGGCTCCTTGGATTGAGCAATGGTCCCACTATTCTCACAATGAAGAGTAATAGGGGACTATGCCAATAGTACCACTCCTAATTATATCATGATCTTCTTGAGCAAACAGCTTCCTTAGCTAGCTCACTAGCTGCAGCATATTCAGCCTCTGTAATGGAATCTGCAATGTATTTCTGCTTGATGCTTCTACAACTTACAACACCACCCCAAGAGTAAACACATATCTAGAAGTCGAATTCCTCACGTCCTTATTTTACATGAAGTCAGAATCTGTGTAGCCAACTGGAGCTAAGTCTTCTGTACCATAGATAAGCATATAATCTCTAGTTTTTCTCAAGTACTTGAGAATATGCTTCACAGCTGTCCAGTGAGGTGCAGAGCATTGCATACATAAGACTACCCACCGCAGAAGCATAGGGTATCTTAGCCATGCGATCTTTGTCCTTCTGAGTCTTGGGACATTGACTTTGAGACAGTGAATGTCCATGCCTGAAAGGTAAAAAACCCTTCTTAGACTTATCCATTGCAAACCTAGTCAGTACTTTGTCAATGTAAGAAGCTTGATATAATCCCATTATCTTATTCTTCCGATCCCAATAAGCTTAATCCTTAAGATATATCTTGCCTCACCAAAATCTTTCATGTCAAAATTACTGGCTAACCACACTTTCACTGTTAATAATACTCCTATATCATTCCCAATGAGTAGGATATCATCAACATACACAACTAGAAATACCACCACGCTTCTTTTACTTTTTTTTATATACACAAGGCTCATCCATATTCTGTTCAAATCCAAAAGATTTGACAGCCTGGTCAAAACGAATGTTCTAACTCCTGGATGCTTACTTAAGTCCATATATGGACTTATGCAGCTTGCATACCATACCTACTTGACTATTAGCTATGAACCACCGTGGGCTATAGCATATAGATGTCCTCGTTTAGATGACCATTTAAGAATGCCTTCTTAATGTCTATTTACCATATCTCATAATCGAGACACGTTGTAATGGTTAAGAGAATTCGGATGGACTTAAGCATAGCTACTAGAGAAAAGGTTTCCTTACAGTCAATGCCCTCTCTTTGAGTAAATCCTTTCACTACAAGTCTAGCTTTGAAGGTCTCTACCTTCCCGTTTGGTCCTCTCTTCCTCTTGTAAACCCACTTACAGCCAATGGGTTTAATATTGGCAGGTGGATCCACAAGTTCCCAAACCTAATTAGAGTACATGGATTCCATCTCAACTTTCATAGCTAGTTTCCAGGATTCTAAATCCTGGTAAGCAATTGATGGAAAAACCGGTTTAAATTGAAAGTTTAAACGCGCAGCGGAAATAATCATGTTATAAAAACTTATTGGTACCCCAGGATCTACTACTAGTCAATTCTATAGATGCGCACAAGAGGGGACACGAGTTATACCTTAGTGTCTTGAACCCAATTCTGATCTTCAACTTCCAGCAGCCTCCACTAGATGATCTTCACCCTTATGACTCCTGCGGATGCCTGCCAGAAAGACTAGGGTTGGTGGGAACCCTAATAGAGAGGATAGAGAAGGTTTTGGGGCTCCAAAACAGTTTCTGCAGCTTCTGACGTTCAAAACGACGAACAACTTTTTCCAGAATGCAGCTGCCCTATTTATAGATTCCCAGAACCGACCTAACCTTCGATCGATCGAAGGACTTCGATCGATCGAACATTCGATCGAACCTGATGACTTCGATCGATCGAACTAGCTTCAATCGATCGAACCTGTCAGGACAGTTTCCTCAAGCGTCTTTCCAAGCATCCTTGCGGAGCTAAGAGTGGGACCTCCTAGGCTCTTTATTGTTGGCTCAGACCAGTTTATTAATTACCATGACCAAACTCTTTGATCAGCAAACTAACCAACTGGTCAGTTAACGTTTACTCCACTATAAAACGATAACTGAACTCCAACGCAAAAGAACATATCCGAAGCGATTACTAGACTTGTATGGTGTACTAATGTCCCTCTACCGTCAGCATTCGTAATCATATTCAGGTAGTCGGATAACTGTTACTGTCAACCTGAATCATGATTACTTCTTGTATTCCTTGAGTCCCATTCACCTCTCATGATTACCAAACATGTTGATAACTCTTATCAACAAGACTGCAGTACTCAGTAATCGACTTGGTGACATTCTCAAGGGAATGCTTACTCTGAAACAGAGGGTAGATTCTATCTTGACAATATATGTTCACAACCCTATGAACATGACATACCCAAGATACCCAGGTGTTGATCTTTTATAGACCTCACTGATTGGTAAGTCAAAGCAGTCATATCCACAGTCTGTGTTCATAATCGTCTCAAGATTGAGAACACGTACCTTATACAAGTTATGAGTTCCTATTGACTGTTTGACAGTCTTGAATGTCAATAGGAAAGCTCAGGTCCATCAATGCACTATAAGCACTAGCATATCAACTAAGAGCTACACTCTAGTGATTGAGATTAATCACTCCATCCAATGGTAGTTAATTATGCTACAGTGTAGACTTGATGAGGTATCCAGTCTCATCATCCACTGTGACACATTCTAAGTATTAAAGAATAGTAATTCGTATCTCACTTGTGTGCATCTCATACACACACGAATTACTTACTATAATACTTAAGGATTAACAATCATCTCATGAAAAGAACATACACAATGAAATGTAAAGCTGATATCCATATATTAAAATATCAATGTCTCATACATAAAGTAATGGTTTGAGGGCACAAACCCAACAAACTCCCACTTGCACTCATAACCATTCAGAACTACATCTAAGACCTAGACTATCTAGATGACGATCAAAGACCTTCTGTGGCAAGGCCTTTGTAAACGGATCAGCAAGATTGTCAGCTGTGGCAATCTTGGTGACAGTCACATCTCCACGTTGAACAATATCTCGGATAAGATGATATTTCCGCTCTACGTGCTTTCCCTTTCCGTGGTTCCTTGGCTCCTTGGACTGAGCCACTGCCCCACTATTATCACAATAAAGCGTAATAGGCGACAGCGATGCTGGTACCACCTCGAGTTCCATAAGGAACTTCTTGAGCCAAACAGCTTCCTTTGCGGCTTCACAAGCAGCCACATACTCAGCTTCTGTAGTTGAGTCTGCAATGCATTTCTGCTTAATGCTCCTCCAACTGACAGCACCACCTCCCAAGGTAAAGAGATGACCGGATGTCGACTTCCTCGAATCTTTATCTGACATAAAGTCCGAGTCAGTGTATCCTACTGGAATTAACTCACTACCACCGTACATAAGCATGTGATCTTTAGTCCTTCTCAAGTACTTAAGAATGTGCTTAACGGCTGTCCAGTGCTCTGGACCCGGATTCGACTGATATCTGCTAACCATGCCAACGGCAAAACAGATATCTGGTCTAGTGCATAACATCGCATACATGAGACTCCCCACTGCCGAAGCATAGGGAACTCCTGTCATGCGATTCCTCTCCTCCTGTGTCTTTGGACACTGGTCCTTGGAGAACGCTAAACCATGCCTGAAAGGTAATAAACCTTTCTTCGAATTATCCATTGAAAACCTAGTTAGCACCTTATCGATATAACCAGCTTGAGATAATCCCATTATCTTTCGCTTGCGATCCCGAAAGAGCTTTATCCCAAGAATATAGCTCGCCTCTCCTAGATCCTTCATATCGAAAGTACTAGCTAGCCAAACCTTGACTGTTGACAATGCCGCTACATCATTTCCAATGAGTAGAATGTCGTCAACGTAAAGCACAAGAAAAGCCACCACTTTCCCTTCACTCTTCTTGTATACACAAGGTTCATCCAGATTCTGTATGAAACCAAACGATTTGACCGCTTGGTCAAATCGGATGTTCCAACTTCTGGATGCCTGCTTAAGCCCATAAATGGACTTTTGCAACTTGCATACCAAGTTACCTTTTTGACCAGCTATGAACCCTTCTGGTTGTTGCATATAGATGTCCTCCTCAAGATTGCCATTCAAGAATGCAGTCTTGACGTCCATCTGCCAGATCTCAAAATCTAGGCATGCAGCAACTGATAAGAGTATTCTGATGGACTTGAGCATGGCCACCGACGAGAAGGTTTCCTCATAGTCAATGCCCTCCCTCTGAGTATAACCTTTCGCTACAAGCCTTGCCTTAAAGGTTTTAACCTTTCCATCAGATCCTCTTTTCCTCTTGTAGACCCACTTACAGCCAATGGGTTTAATATTGGCTGGAAGTTCTACAAGATCCCAGACCTGATTAGAATCCATAGATTCCAATTCAGCCTTCATAGCTTTAACCCAATGAGCTGAATCAACATCAGCCATTGCCTCTTCGTATGTGGTAGGATCAGATTCAGATTCTATGGAGACAACTTCAAAAACTTTTCCTAAGAACATGTATCTATCAGGCTGGCTGATAATCCTCCCACTACGACGAGGTACTGGTGCAGAAATAGGTGAAGAAGTGGTGTTTTCCTGATTTACATCGTTATTAACTATGGGTTGGACTGAGGGCTCTCCTTCTATCTCTCTAAGATCTATCCTTCCCTTAGGTTTATGGTTCATGATATAATCATCCTCCAAGAAAATAGCATTCGTACTGACGAACACCTTCTGTTCTCTTGGATCATAAAAATACCATCCATAAGTACCCTTTGGATACCCCACGAAGTAACATACTTCCGATCTAGAATCCAACTTGCTCATCTTTCCTTTTAGCACATGTGCCGGACATCCCCATATCCGGAGATGTTGCAAAGAAGGCTTGCGCCCAATCCACATCTCTCGTGGTGTCCTGGGAACAGATTTGCTTGGTACTAGATTTAGTATGTAAGCAGCGGTTTCCAAAGCATAACCCCAAAGAAATAAAGGTAACTCAGAATAACTCATCATTGACCTAGTCATGTCTAAAAGAGTCCGATTCCTTCTCTCCGCTACACCGTTTTGCTGAGGCGTGCCAGGTGCAGTCAACTGTGACAGAATCCCATTCTGTACGAGGTGATCAATAAATTCATTAGAGAGATACTCGCCACCTCGATCAGATCGAATGGCCTTGATATGTGTGCCCAATTGCTTCTCCACTTCAGCCCTAAACTCTTTGAACTTTTCAAAGGCTTCAGACTTGTGCTGCATTAGGTACACATATCCATACCTAGAGTGGTCATCAATAAATGTTATGAAATACTCATAACCACCCTTTGCTCTAATATTTATTGGTCCACACACATCAGTATGAACTAATTCCAACAATGCATTGGTTCTATTGCCCTTTGCAGGAAAGGGCCTTTTGGTCATCTTACCCTCTAAACAAGACTCGCAGACTTCTATTGGTTCGAGAACCAAATCGCCTAAGACCCCTTCTTTGACTAGTCTGCCAATCCTATTTAGATTGATATGACCAAGCCTCATATGCCAAAGCTTTGTTGGATTAGTGGAAGGTCTCTTTCTTTTAGATGGTACAGTTACCATTGAGTTCTTCAGTTCCATGCAAGAATCTTTAGAAATATTGGGAGTAATCACATACAAACCATTTGATTTTACACCAGAACATATAAAAGAACTATTTCTTTTAATCACAACTTCAGTTCCAAAATGAAAAGAATAACCATTATTCGATAAATTAGAAACTGAAATTAAATTACGTCTCATTGAAGGGACGTAAAGTACATCTGATAAAATCAAAACTTTATTGTCTAGAAATTCTAAAACTACGACTCCTATAGCAACCGCAGAAACGGTTGCGCTAGAACCTAGAGTAAGTACGATTTCCCCATCACTGCACTTCCTGGTTGATCTGAACCCCTGCAATGAATTACAGATATGGTTAGTCGCACCAGAATCAATGCACCAAGTGTTTGAAGTATCCGTTATAAAACTTACTTCAATCACATGTGATTCAATCATACTTTGAACTCTTGTAGCTAAGAATTCTGGACAGTTCCTCTTCCAGTGGCCCTTCTCACCGCATTGGAAACACTTTCCTTTGCCTTGGCCACCAACCTTCCCTTTGCCCTTACCTTTTCCCTTAGATTTTGCAATCTTAGGGACCGGTCCAACACTTGAACCACCAGTGCTAGCCTTCTTCTTCCCTTTCTTTCCTTTCGGCATAGATCGGGAAGAGGAAGCGCTTTTCTCAACGTTTAAAACGCTGCCCCCAGGCTTGATCACCCCTTCCGCTGCCAATAAAGAGCTCATCAATTCGCTCATTGAAAAATCCATTTTATTCATATTATAATTCAGTTTAAATTGAGCGAATGATGGCGACAGCGTATTGAGGATCATATCAACTTGGGTCTGTGCATCGATGTTGGCACCTAGGGTCTCCAGCTCGTTTAAATAACCAATCATTTTCAAAACATGTTCTTTGACTGGAGTCCCTTCCGACATCTTAGCACTCATTATCTTCTGCATAGCTACCTGTCTGGCAGGCCTGCCATGCTCCCCAAACATCTTTTTCAGGGATTCGATAATGTCACTGGCGGAATTGTTCGACTGGTATTGGTGTTGTAACACATTAGCCATAGAAGCCAATATGTAACAACGAGCCATCCCATTCGACTTTTTCCATTTATCGAACTCGCGTCTAGCAGCAGCCGAAGCATTTGCAGCGGGTTCTTCGGGGCATGGGGTGGTGAGGACATATATGTGATCCTCCGCAGTTAACACGATGTCAAGGTTACGTTTCCATTCAGTGTAGTTGTTTCCAGTTAACTTGTTTTGAGTGAGTATGGTGGCAAGTGGACTAAATGCAGATCCAGACATTATGATTTACTGTAAAAATCAAAACAAAATAAATATGGATATCAGAATTTGACAGTTTGAAATAAAAGAATCCTTTTAAAACTCTTATTTTAAAACAAAGTCGCCGGAATATCGAAACGAAAGAATAAAGCCTCCGTGTGGTGGTCAATGTTCGATCTTTCGATTTATCATAACTTATCCGCTATGCAACTCTTGCAAAACAAGTTATGACTTCCGAACCTATTTGATCTCTAAGTTTCTGAATAATGCCCCGTGTGGGATCCCTTATCCATAGCTTAGCTAGTGTGTACCATTAACTAGGATCCAATCACAACCGTCTCAAGTAGCGCCTCCGTGTGGTGGTCACCCTCTAACACGTCTGATTGATCCTATCAAAAGAAGTTCACATCTAGTAACCAATGAGTAATGCACCCTCCGTATGGAATGATCACCCCTGGCGAGGTGACACAGAATGCACCACTCATCTTATAGTGAACCGTTAATGGAAGATCGTGGGTGTAATTAATAAGACCCTCTCCCACTAGATTTTAGTAAAAAAGGATTTTGCTTTTTGAGAAAATCTGTTTCTACACACTTCCCATAAACATCTAATGTTTACTAATGTGTTGAAAACGGTTTTTGAATTTTATTTTAGAAAACTTGTTTTGCGTGCATGCAACAATGTATTATACGCCAATCACAAACAAAGCACATAAAACAAAAAACTAAAATGAAATAAAAGACATCCAAACGATGCCTCTATCTCCCATGGCTCTATCTTCATAGAACCTGCTTTTGGTTTGATCGCCTCCAGCTCCATCTTCATGGACAACGGCTCCTTGCTCCATCTTCATGGATATTCTAATTCTATTACATTGAACCTATGCCTCTTTTGAAGCTTACAATTTATCTAGAAATAGAAATAGCAACAACAAAATAAAAGGCTAGGGAAACCAGTGCGACTTTCCTTTTCGTAGGATTGAAGTCGCAGCGCCCTTTACATATGCCTTAAAACCAAACCAAACTTAAAACAACACACCAATCTTAAAACATTCAAACACAAAATTAAATGCTCTTGGCGCCATGGGAGATAGCGACTAACTTTTGCTGCAAAAGGTTAGTTGAACACACATCCACACATATATATAACAAAAATATAACTATTGGAACCCCTAATTGATTCACACAGTATATAAACTCTTTACATACTGAATCAGAACTCAAAAACAACATCTAACTTCTCTGTCACAGTTCGATCGATCGAAGCCCGTTCGATCGCTCGAACCTTCGATCGATTGAACATTGTTCAATCGCTTGAACATTCTGTTTCACATAATGATTTGAAAATTTTACAGAATATTTTAAAATTAAAGTTTTTTAATTTCAAAACTCTTTAAGACTGTGAAACAAAGATCCTGACAAAGAGTCTGTCTCGATCGATCGAACTCTATTCGATCGCTCGAACAACAGAAGGTTTCGATCGATCGAAACCTGTTCGATCGCTCGAGTACAGAGCGTTCGATCGATCGAGACTACTTCGATCGATCGAACCCATCTTGCATCCAATGCAATCACAGATTTGTATACTGCTGCGATAACACTGCAGAAACAGATCTGTGACGATGCAGTTTCGAAAGCAGTTCTAAAATCAACATGCAAATCAAAATAGTGTTCCAAAAACGCATCTATAGATCCAAACGAGCGTGGCTCTGATACCAATTGATGGAAAAACCGGTTTAAATTGAAAGTTTAAACGCGCAGCGGAAATAATCATGTTATAAAAACTTATTGGTACCCCAGGATCTACTACTAGTCAATTCTATAGATGCGCACAAGAGGGGACACGAGTTATACCTTAGTGTCTTGAACCCAATTCTGATCTTCAACTTCCAGCAGCCTCCACTAGATGATCTTCACCCTTATGACTCCTGCGGATGCCTGCCAGAAAGACTATGGTTGGTGGGAACCCTAATAGAGAGGATAGAGAAGGTTTTGGGGCTCCAAAACAGTTTCTGCAGCTTCTGACGTTCAAAACGACGAACAACTTTTTCCAGAACGCAGCTGCCCTATTTATAGATTCCCAGAACCGACCTAACCTTCGATCGATCGAAGGACTTCGATCGATCGAACATTCGATCGATCAAACCTTTCTCGATCGATCGAACCTGATGACTTCGATCGATCGAACTAGCTTCAATCGATCGAACCTGTCAGGACAGTTTCCTCAAGCGTCTTTCCAAGCATCCTTGCGGAGCTAAGAGTGGGACCTCCTAGGCTCTTTATTGTTGGCTCAGACCAGTTTATTAATTACCATGACCAAACTCTTTGATCAGCAAACTAACCAACTGGTCAGTTAACGTTTACTCCACTATAAAACGATAACTGAACTCCAACGCAAAAGAACATATCCGAAGCGATTACTAGACTTGTATGGTGTACTAATGTCCCTCTACCGTCAGCATTCGTAATCATATTCAGGTAGTCGGATAACTGTTACTGTCAACCTGAATCATGATTACTTCTTGTATTCCTTGAGTCCCATTCACCTCTCATGATTACCAAACATGTTGATAACTCTTATCAACAAGACTGCAGTACTCAGTAATCGACTTGGTGACATTCTCAAGGGAATGCTTACTCTGAAACAGAGGGTAGATTCTATCTTGACAATATATGTTCACAACCCTATGAACATGACATACCCAAGATACCCAGGTGTTGATCTTTTATAGACCTCACTGATTGGTAAGTCAAAGCAGTCATATCCACAGTCTGTGTTCATAATCGTCTCAAGATTGAGAACACGTACCTTATACAAGTTATGAGTTCCTATTGACTGTTTGACAGTCTTGAATGTCAATAGGAAAGCTCAGGTCCATCAATGCACTATAAGCACTAGCATATCAACTAAGAGCTACACTCTAGTGATTGAGATTAATCACTCCATCCAATGGTAGTTAATTATGCTACAGTGTAGACTTGATGAGGTATCCAGTCTCATCATCCACTGTGACACATTCTAAGTATTAAAGAATAGTAATTCGTATCTCACTTGTGTGCATCTCATACACACACGAATTACTTACTATAATACTTAAGGATTAACAATCATCTCATGAAAAGAACATACACAATGAAATGTAAAGCTGATATCCATATATTAAAATGTCAATGTCTCATACATAAAGTAATGGTTTGAGGGCACAAACCCAACAGCAATTGCCTCATCATAAGTGGTGGGATCAAAATCAGGCTCTTCGGGAACTACTTCATAAGCTTATCCCAAAAACATGAATCTTTCAGGTGCCCTGATAGTCCTCCTACTACGACAAAGCTCTTCTGCAGGAATTTGTGAGGATGTGGCAGTTTCAGTTTTAGTTTCTTAAATAGTTATGACTAGTGGGGATTCTGAGGGCTTTTTCCTTAACTTCCTCTAGAACTATCCTTCATTTAGGTTTGTGGTTCATAATATAATCCTCTTCCAGGAAAACGGCATTTGTACGAACAAAAACCTTATGTTCCCTAGGATTATAAAAGTACCACCTTGTGTGCCCTTTGGATATCCTACAAAATAACATACTTCCGATCTTGATTCCAACTTTCCAGTGTTCCCTTTCAGCACATGTGCTGGACAATCCCATATTTGAAAGTGTAGCAAAGAGGGCTTTCCCCACTCCACAACTCTCAGGGTGTCTTAGGAATAGACTTAGTTGGAACATGATTTAGTATGCATTTTACTGTATCTAAAGCAAAACCCCATAGAAATAATAGGAATTTAGAATAACTCATCATAGACCTAGTCATGTCTAAAAGTGTATGATTCCTTCGTTCTGCTACACCTTTCTATAGAGGCGTGCCTAGTGTAGTCAACTGAGACAGAATCCCAAGTTCTTGACTTGAGTTTGATGCTGATATTCTAAGAGGTCATAATCTCCATTTGATGTTGAAAATGTGCTTTCAAAACTCCCTATTTCAAAACCCCTCTAAAACCCCAATATTTGGATTCCAAGAAATACACCTTGTTTTCTCAAAAGTCTTCAAAACAGTGAGTTATTAAACTTCAAAATAATATTCTGAGTTCAACATTCAATGGGTGATTTCAAGACCACTTGGAAAGTCTTCCTAAATCATCACAGAACACCCATGATTTTTTGGTTTGACCTAAAAACACTTGGAAGTGTTCCATTTTGGTCCAAACATTCCTTCCAGACATTCTGTTTTTACTGTCACAACAGCTAGGTTGGCTTTCAACTTGTTTTTCAGAAACCTTTTCCAAAAGGGATGGTCCCAACTCAATTTTCCCTTGAACTTTAATGTCTTAGGGAACTTTTTGTATAATATGGGCTTATAGATGTTTTGTTTTCATTTTCTAAGAGTTTTAAACATATCAGTCGACAGTAGGGAATCTGTTTCTGAGCAACCCCTATTGTTCATATGATTTCTCTTAATCTGTAATAGTTATTGCAGTTTGGCTTTTTGTTTTGTGTTCTAGACATAATAAGGATGATCTCTACAAAAAATTATGAATTAAAAACATAACTAACGTTACTTTTCCATTTTTACAAAATCAACTCACTGTTCTGTCCATTATTCACAAAAAGCATGTTTTGAGTTCTTTTCTTTGATTTGATGCACACATGCATTCCAAATTAGCTCATCTCTTAGGAAGTAGTTCCTACTACATTTGTACATATCCTATAATAACATCCTTCATGCATTCATGCATACTCTAGACTTCTAAGTCACTTTAAAAAGTCCATGTACACAAACACACTACAACTTTTGCACATTCTAGGATCATACATTGCATCCATGCAAGATTTAGAGTTTTTGTGACTCTTAATCTAAGGAGATTATAAGGAATGAACTTGATCACATGTTCATGCTCCCCCCTCGATCTAATCTTCATTTCTCATCCATCCCGGGGATTGAGAGATCTTCTTTTCTCAAAGATTAACATGCATCATACTAGCTTGCTAAGCATATTTCGTTTTCTTTGATTATTTGTTTCAAGAACAATCCATGTCCCTCTTTAGATTTGGAAAATTTGATTACATGATATGTGATTAGACGATTTTTCCTAGGTTTGTTTGTGTGATCCTTCACCTTTGCATTGTGTGATATTTGGCTTAGATCTTATGAATGATATCTTATCTTTTGATCTTCCATTTCAAGATTCTTATGAGATGTAATATACTATCATAATATTAATTGTCGAACCAAGCATAGTAAAAGATGATTATTTAGATGCTAATTGAGGCCCGTCGAAAGACGGGGCGAGTTAAGGGTGTTTTAGTTGCGACAAAGGCTCCTTCCTCTCTCGTACCAAAACCCCGAGCCAAGTTCTTTGGTTATGAAGGGCCAGTGCCCTTTATCCATTTGGATGAGTCAAAATTAGGTTTTTTGGTTCCTTAAAGACCAAGCAGCGACTCTGTATCTATTTTCAACAGACTTTTCTTTTCATTTTTTAATCAATTTCAAAACAAAAGGAAAATCAATTCCGCGTGTCCACACTTTCATTTTAAATAAAATTGTTGTGCAAGGTTATTCTTAAAATTCTTGGTCTTTCGCTATGTTGCTAAGAGACTAGCAATGTGCTAGTTGGGGGTGTGATTCGTGTTCAATAGCATACTTTTTACTTCATGTTTGTACCCTTATTGGACACGAATTATCACTTTTACTGGAAGATTTAATGAATAAATTGTACTCTTTTATTCTTGTTATTGTTCGCTCTTAGTTAATAAAAATCTCTTTCTTGAAGGATTGGAGAACTTGTTTGAAGTTGGAACCAAGTCATATGGTTTGATCTCACGAAATGGGCAAGAAATGAAAATCAGCAAAGCCGGATCGATTCGGCCTTTCAACACGGATCGATCTGCTTGTTTGGAGGAAGCTACTACCCAAAACATCAAAATCAGATCGATTTGACCTCAAAGGGCAGATCGGTCCACAATCCTAAAAACGTATCCCAAATGACCAGATGAACATCGAATCGATTCAGCCCTAAGCCTCGGATCGATCCTCCCCTACTGTGTTTTCTCCCTTCATTTTACAAGTTTGCCATTTGGTTTTAGGGATATAAATAGGAAGATATGTTTTTTTAGGGTTATCTTTATCTTTACTTAGTTTGTATTTTGGGATTTTTACATCCTCTCTCTCTCTCTCCATAACTTCTCTTCCTCTTGCAATCAATTCCCCCATCTACTACAACCTACATTTAAGTTCTAGAGAGAGAGGGAGATGATCTTGTATTGAATGCTTTCAAGATTGGTTTTATATATGAAAGTTTTTCTCTTATGAGGATGTCTTTGTGTTGGTAATATCTTTCTCTCCCTCTCTTTAATGTGCTTGCTTTTATATTCATAAGTAGCTAAATTATGTAGGTTGGGGATCATAAACCCATCATTGGACCATGTGAGCTCTAATGTAGGATTTTAATGTCTTGTAGTATTTCTCGAGTTCATATGTGTAATGTTTGAATTCTTAGGACTCCACTTGTAATGTCAAGCATCACAAGTTGTTAAACCCTTAGTTTCAAACCCCACCTTCTGTATTTCATGAAAGTTTCTATCACACATTGTAGGTTGACAACCACATGTTTGATAGTTTGCCTCAATGAAATTCTTTACCCTAGAAAATGATACAAATATTGAATCAATTTGTTGTTTGGTCCAATGTGGAAGAATGCTCCCCAACCTTGATTTCTCCATTTCAAAAACCCCAAATCTCTAATTAAAACTTGTCTTCGATTAAAGCTCTCCTTTTACTTTATAATTATCATTGTAGTTCAAATAGTTGTGATTTGAGAACCACCTATAGTCGAAAAGACTTAATTTTATTTCTTAGCTTCATAATTTCTAATCGCATTACAATTGGTTATTAAGCTTCTATAAGAGTTGTTGCATTCTAATCCCTATGGACTCGACACCGTACTTCCAAATACTATATTTTTAATTGGGTTAATAAAGAACTTGATTTTGACACAATCAATATGATTCAACTCCACTAACTAAGTATTGTGCTAATAATGGGATAATTCATGAAACCACTGCACCGCAAACACCACAACGAAATGGTGTAGTTGAGAGAAAAAATAGAACCCTCAAGGAAATGGCAATATGCTAAATAGCTCAGGTATGCCACACAACTTGTGGGAGAGATGCCATTCTTACGGCAAATGTCATTCTTGATAGAATTCTACATAAGAAGACTAACAAGTCTCCTTGTAAAGTTTGGAAAGGTAGAGTACCCTTGTATAAAAAGCTCAAAGTGTTGCAGTGTCTAACTAAGGTACAAGTTCTGCTTCCTAAATGAACGAAACTGGGACCTAAGACCATAGATTGTGTATTTATCGGCTATGCTAATAATAGTACTGCATATCGATTTCTTGTGGTTAAATACGAGAATGTAGACATTCATGTCAACACATTCATGGAATTGGTAGATGTCGAGTTTTTTGAAAATATCTTTCTTTTTAGGGAAAGAAGACAAAATTCTGCACCTAAAAGAAGTATTGAAGAGATTTCTTCAAGTTCTAAGAATGATGAAGAAATTGAAGTTGCTCCTAGAAAGAGCAGAAAAGCTAGAAAAGTTACTTCTTTTGGACCGAATTTATGACACTAGTTACCATAGGTGAACCTCAAATATTTAACAAGGCTATGAGTAAACCCGAAGCACCTTATTGGCAAGAAGCGGTAAATAGTAAGGTGGACTCCATTATGCAAAACCATACATGGAAGTTGGTTGACTTAACTCTAGGTAGTAAACCAATTGGTTACAAATGGATTTTTAAGGAGAAACTCAAAGCCGATGGTTACCATAATAAGTACAAAGCTAGGCTAGTCGCAAAAGGATATAGACAAAAAGAGGGAATAGATTTCTTTGATACTTATTCCCCAGTTACTAGGATTACTTCCATTAGGATGGTAATCGCTATAGCCGCTGTCTATAACCTAGAATTACATTAAATGGATGTAAAAACCGCGTTCCTCAATGGAAATCTAGATAAAGAGATCTATATGGAACAACCGGAAGACTTTGTTGTAAAGGGACAAGAACATAAAGTATGTCGACTTGTTAAGTCTATTTATAGCTTGAAACAAGCTCCGAAACAATGGCATGAGAAATTCGACTACACCATGATCGGAAATGGCATCAAAATCAATGAATGCAATAAATGTGTATATGTCAAGGAATTTGATGGCTCATGTGTCATTGTGTGTTTGTTCGTTGATAACTGACTTATAACGGGTTCGTCTAAGAAAGTCATCGTTGATACAAAGAAGATGTTAAGGTCAAGCTTTGACATGAAAGACATGGGTAAAGCCGATGTTATTCTTGAAGTTCAAGTAAAACCAATTTCCGATGGATATCTTCTCACACAATCACATTATGTTGAGAAAATATTAAGGAAGTTTGATCAATTTGAATGTAAAGCAGCTATAATGCCGTTTGTTGCAAATTGTAAATTGAAGAAAAATGTGGGGGTGGCCATAATTGGTAGGGAGACTTGTTAGATACACGAGAAATCTGGGAAAAGACCATTGGGATGCTCTTATTAGGGCATGTTTGGTAGGCAGGAATGGAATAAGGCAGGAATGGAATGGACTCATGAATGGAATGAAACAGGAATGGAATAGCAATAGTCATTACATTCCTCTGTTTGGCTAAGTTTCTAGGAATTAAATGCCAATTACATTCCACTTTGAGTTTTAAACAATCAATTAGTAGAATAAAATCATATTTAAGAAAATATTTTATATTTGTACAAAAAATTTATGGTACAAACATTCATTATTATTTATGCAATATTTTGAAATTTTGAATTTTTTAAATATTTTTTAGCCTAAATAGTTAATATTTAGTTTTTTTATGAAATAATATTACATTTTTAACAATTTTAGTCCACCTTATTTTTATTCATCTATTTGCAAAATCTCTTTAAAAATTTAATATGTTTGCTAGTTATAATTAAATTTTTTTAAGTCCAATGTTAAGTTTAATAAGTATTTTATGATTTTTTTAGTATGAATAATATTTAATATTTTATAAAAAATTAATATTTAAAAAAGTAATTAATATTTTTTTAATATTTTAAATAATATTTAATATATACATATTTTTATAAAATATATTTTAAGAAAAAAGTTTTATATTTTACAATTATAGTCAATCCTTTGGGAATGGAATGAGCATTCCTTGGGTTTTGGCAAGGAATGCCCATTCCTGCTTAAGTAGGAATGACCATTCCAAAAGGAATGCTCATTCCACTGCATTTGGTCACACCAACCACAGGAATGGAATGAACTCAGGAATGACCATTCCATTCCAAGTTGCATTCCTGCCTACCAAACGTGCCCTTAGAGTATTAGGCCTCGTTTGGTAGGCCAGATAAAATTGTCAGATAGGACAGGATAAGGTAGGATTGTAATCCTGTTGGATAAGCTGTTATGATGTCCTGTGTTTGGAACATGCTGGATAACCTGTCATATAAGCTGTTCTATCCTAATTTTGTGTTTGGTCGTGCCCGGATATAAGTTCAAGATAATAACTAAATTTTGCTTTTTAACACAAAATGGGGTCTGAACAAAGGGGATAAAAAAAAGAGTAGATCTAAAAAAAAGTGTGGGTGGAAGAGATTTGAAGGAAAAAAAAAAGAGAGAGATCTGAAAATGAAAAAGGGGAAACAATGGATCTAAACAAAAAAAAATGAAAGAGATCTGGGGAAAAAAAAGAGAACAGAAAAGAAAAGAAAAGAAAAGAAAGATATGAGGAAAAAAAAAAAAGAAAAGAAAAAAAGAAGACATATTTGCAAATGAAAAAGAAAAGAAAAGAAAAAGATTTAAGAAAAGAAAAGAAAAAGATTTAAAATAAATAAATAAATAAATTAGCAGATCAAAAAATGAAAAGAGAGGGAAAAAAGGCATATATAAAAGAAGAAAAAAATTATCTACAAAAAAAAAAAAGAATAAAAAATCAAATCTTAAGAAAAAAAAAAAATTTGTCCCAAGAAGTTATCCCAAACTTTAATCTCACCTCCCCCCATGGGTTAGAGTTATCCCACTCTTTATGGGATAAAAACCTAGTTCATGATTATTTTATCTTGTCCAGCGCCGTCAAACGTCGTATAGCATAAAAGTTATCCTATCCTGCCTCTTATCCTGACCACCAATCAAAGCCTTAAGGTATCTAAAGCATACCATAAGCTATGGTTTGCACTACACACGATATCCACTCGTGGTAGAGGGATATTTTGATGCGAATTGGATCTCGAAAAGTCAAGAGACGAAGTCCACAAGTGGATATATTTTCACTTTAGGTGGAGCTGCGAATTCTTGAAAATCATCTAAGCAAACATGTACAGCAGTTCAACAATGGAGTCGGAATTCATTGCCTTAGATAAGGCAAGTGAAGAAACCGAGTGGCTTCGGGATTTCCTAGAAGATATTCCGTTATGGCCAAAGCTAGTAATGGCCATAGTAGTGCATTATGATTGCAATGCAGCGTGTTCCGTAGCTAAGAATCCTGTCTATAATGGTAAGTCAAGACACATAAGGCGAAGACACAACACAATCAAGCAGTTGCTCTCTAGTGGTGTAATCACAATTGATTATGCCAAGTTGAAGGAAAACATTATGGATCCTCTTACGAAAGAATTGCCTAGAGATCAAGTTCAATATACGACGAAAGGAGTGAGCCTACAACCAATATTTTGAACAAATTGGCGGAGACCTAACCTAGCTGACTGGAGATCCCAAGATCTAGGTTCAATAGGCAAACCAGTTGGGGTAGTTCATGTGATAAACACACATTATAAATGTGGTCTATTCATATATATTGAAAAGTGTGTAATAAAATGTTGAGGTTATGTATTTACATTTAATGATATTGATGAATAATGTGAGTACTCTTAATCAATGTCACCTATATGACAATAGAAATGGGGTCGCTTTTATGAGAATTTCAAAGGCTTGGTTTTCTAAGATTAATTTTCATAAAATAGGATCATGTTTAGGACCAAAATGAACACAACTGAATGAATTAAAATGTACAAGGATATGTGGTGTGTTATCTAGTGTTGGTTTACACTAAAATGTTGAACATTTCAATACTTAATGTACACTACTTCATTGAGTAAATTTAGTAGATACATACTAGGGGAAAGTTCAAATCCAAAAGAAACTCTCCTAACGCATCACAAATCTGTGAATTGCTCTCGTAGTTTTATTGTATTTTGTTTTTGTTTAGATAATCATAATCATTCACATGTGGGGAATTGTTAGATTTGGGGTGTAAATGGGGATTTATGGTAGCTCAAGGGGATCGTAAGGATCATTATGGACTAGCTCAATGCTCAGGGAAATGCTTGGAATATTAAGTTTCAAGTTTATGGTAGTGGGATTTTCGAAGATCTGTTCGATCGGTCGACTGGGTCAACGACTACATGAAGTTTTAAACAAGTTTCTACCAGAGGGGCATTCGACAGGTCGACCGACCCTGTTTGACAGTCGACCAGACCCAGTTTGTGAAAAGTCACAACTTTTATGTTGAAACTTCGAATTTGTTTGAATTTCCTCTATTCTAATGGTTGATAAACGTGTATATACTGTTATATACTTAGTGTAAAGGTTTTGGGACACAACCCTTTGTGTAGAGAAGCTTCTCTTATCCAATAGGCACCTCTATATGTACAATATAGTTGGTCATTTTATAGGGTTAATTAAACTCGCCTCCCTTGAGGTTTGCCTTAATTACACGGACCTCCCTCACATTTTGAGAAATTACATGAACCTCCCTTGAGGTTTAGGTTGAGTTACACTTGCCTCCCATACGTTAGTTGACCGTCTACCCTCTTAACAGAAATTGATGATGCAAGCGATTTTTGCTTACCTAATGCCAAAAATACCCTTGCTTCCCTAATAGAAAATAAGAATAATTACACTAACCTCCCTTGAGGTATGACCTAATTGCACGAACCTCCCTCATAACACAATTGCTTTTCATTATTTTTTCTCTCTCTTCTTCTTCCTCTCTTGTTCTGTCTCTCAACAAAAATTAATTTTTTTTCAAAATTTAAAATCATCACACTTAATTTTAAGAATGACCACATTTTTCATATCATTTTTACAATCCCTTCAATTTCACATGAAGCACATAAAGTTCTTTCTGACAAACCAAATTGCAGATTGCCCATATTATTTGTCATATTTATTCCATAAATAGGAGAAACTAATAAGTAGAAGAAATAAAAAACCAAATCTAAGAAATATAAATTATGAAATATAAAAAAATATATAATTTTTTGTTTATTTTTTCTCTCTTCTTCTTCCTCCCTTGTTCCGTCACTCAACAAAAATTAATTTTTTTTCAAAATTTAGCATAGTACTCCCTCCGTCCCATTTTATGTGTCCATCTTTCCTTTTTGGGATGTCCCAAAATTGTTGTCCACTTTCCTAAATTAGTATATAAATTTTACTTAGTTTTCCCAACTACCCTTCTTTGCAATCAATACCAAAATAAAATAATAAAAAAAAAAGTGCAATGATTATGGGCAATTGTGGAAAGTAGGTGTAGATTCTTTTTGTCCCCTTAAATAGTTGGACTCCCCAAGATGGACACATAAAATGGGACGGAGGTAGTATCTCTTATTATTCATAATAACTATATTACCCTTACCATTTTTCACAGTCCCTTCAATTTTTCACGAAACACAGGAAGTTCTTTCCAACAAACTAAATTGCAGATTGCCCAGATTCTATTGACATATCATATTCGTCAATGAGAAACTAACAAGTGGAAGAAATTAAAAAAAAAATCAAACCCAATAATTTAAATTATAAAATTGAAGAATTTGAAGAAATTGCTAGAAGGAATTTGAAAAAAAAATTACTAAAAGATACACTTCTTAGTAGTATGAATAGTTTAACCTAAATCATTTCTCATTGTAAAAGCAAATTTTATTTGTGGATATGATAATACATATGAACAAACTGTAATTATGGGTGATAAGGGAGGTCCGTGTAATTTTTTAAAATTCGAGGAATGTTTGTGTAATTAGACCATAGTTCAGGGGAGGTTTGTGTTATTTTATGTAGGGGCATTTTGATACTTTCATTTAATCTGTTATAGACGTTACTCAACTAATAGCGAGATGGGAGGTCCATGTAATTTCTTAAAACACGAGGGAGGTCCGTGTAATTAGAAAAAACCTCAGGGGAGGTGAGTGTAATTAACCCTATTTTATAATAAACTTTTTACAGATTTTAATCTCTTATTCTTCACCATTTCTAGAGTCTAAAGAGACCAATTTATATTAATACAATTCTACCGAACAATTGAAGTTTGTTATACTTCAATTGTTAGATCGTAGTATCCTCAAGAACAAGACGTCATAGTCCACAAAACAACGGTGTGTGGGACGTAAACTTGTTTTTCGGGCAAAAAATTTATACGTGCTTTGATCTTAGGTTTAGTCTATTTATGTTTCTTCATATCCATTAATTTCCCAACAAGATAGTCATTTTACCCTCTCCGTTAATTGTGTTAAGCCAACATGACTGACAAAGGAGGTCAGTGTTATGTCAGAAACTATAAGGGAGGTTTGTGAAAATGTGCTAAACCTCGGGGGCAGTCAGTGTAATTTATCCTATATTTTTCCAACTGGGTATGGACCGAGAAATTAAAGACTAGTTTGTTATCATCACATCAATTAATGGAAAAGTTCCACATGTGGTTTGCCGATGACACTTTACCCCCCAATGGTTTGACCCGATGACACTAAACTCCCTTATGCTTTCGGGGAAAAGTGCCAACTTAATACTTTCTGTAACGGTGATACTTTACCCGAAAGCACAGGAAAGTCAGGTGGTTATTTTTAAACCACAAGAGGATAAAGTGTAATTAAATTTTTTGTTTATTTGTATATATGAGTACTTTCTTTTATTGGTTTGGACCACCAAATCATTTGTTTGGAAAAAATAATATATATTACATCTATGTTAAGAGTAATGTTTGGGGCATACTCTTACACACCCAAAAAATATTCATACCCTGAGGTGGACCAATGAAAAGAGAGATAGTGACAACAGGTCCACTGTCAATCTCTTTTCATTGATTTACCTCAAAGTATAAATATTAATTTTTTTAGATGTATAAGAGTGTGCCCCTGGCATTCCTATGTAAATTGTCATGCATGCTATCAACAATTGTGTTGGATCCAAAGCATATGTGATGACTAAAAAAATAAAAGAATCCAAGCACATGTTAAACACGTGCTTCTTGTCAGACAAACACCATTTTTCATATATGCATATGTATGTTTGTGTATATCTCTATCTACGATAATCATCAAAAGCCACCAAGGGAATAAGCAACAAAATAATAGAGGCACATGCATTACAGCCAGAGAAAGCTGCCAAAAATTTAGTTGGGTGTCTGTTGGACCAAACATGTCAAATTGAGTTTGGCGACAAAGGAAATTTTTTTTTTTCCTCCTTTTTTTTTTTTTTTTTTTTCTTTTCTTATTTATGTCTCACAGAATCAGATATGGAACTAGGGGTGGTAGAACTGAGCCCAACTTTTTTGCTAATTGTATAAAGTTTGGCTATTTAATTCTTTTTTTGAATATATATATATATTGAGGCAACAGAGCAGCCACGTTTGTGATCAATTGGGATGCTCCTCTCTGAACTCACTTTTATTTTGGGACCCTTGGAGCCATGCCGGATCAAGTCCGATCCCCAATAGCAAGACTGCTTCAAAAAAAATGTTGTGTGGTGCTAGTGCTGCTGGGCAGCCTTGTTGTCGAGATCTAGAGTCTGCTGGATCTCTCTCTCACACACACATGTACAACATGCTCACATGGTTAGTGAGAGATTTTGGATAAGATGCCTATATTTTCTGCATTTTTTTTTTGGGGGGGGAAAGAAATCTAAATTAATGAATAATGCTATTGCGAAAGTAGAACTTCAAATGATTTATTAGTTTGTACCACATGCAGTAGTGTGTAGAGTGATATATCATTGTCATAGCATATAATACAATTATTACACTATTTGAGAAATTAAATTCAAATTTAAGAAGCACAACTTTACTCTCTCAAGGTCTAGCGAATGGAAGACTACCAATATTTCATGAGCCTTTATTTCTTTTATAAAAAAAAATTCTTTGGAGGGACTTCAAAATTAATTGCTAAAACTTCCTTTTGTTGGGCAATAATTCTTGTTATCCTGCAACACAACACTCAAGTTGTAAAATACTATATCTCATATTTAAATTGGATGACTCTTGAGTTTCAGCCTAACTATTACAATTCCAATGTAAAAGAATTCATAAAAATGTTCATGGTAATAAAGTTCTGACATTGCATTGCATTTAAAAATTAATAGTAAAGCATTGCATTCTAATAGTTGCACAAATTAACTCTCAATGAAAAACTCAGTTACACTTAATTGAACCACACTCTTTACCTATGTTCTTCAATTCATGACACAATCTCTCTTGCTTCTAGCAAGTAATAGTACACTAGTAAGTCTGGTTTTTATATGTAGTGGGGTGAAAAGAGAGCATTTTTACCCCCATTTTGGCCACTCATTGTTCATTCAGATCTTTACTGGGTGACATGTGTCCAATTTCAGTAATATGTTGTTAGTACAAGGGTAAAATATGAATAGAATGTGACATATGTCACCCAGTAAAGACTTGGACATGAGCAAAATGGGGGTGGGCAAAAATATTCTCGGGTGAAAATAGCCAAGGAAAGATGGACGAGAAGGGGAATGAAAGAATAACGAAAAAAGCTATTATTATTTTTTTGCTTGGAAAATAAATAAATAATTTTTTTTTTTTAAAAACCTACTCTTAAGTTATTAGTTAAGGTTGTTAGTTTAGTATACATGATTTTTGTTTGTTTTCAACATTATATGTTATTTATAATTTAGGTTATGATGATGCCGAAATCTGGGTAAGAGAGATTTAGAGAGAGAAAGAGAGAGATGTACACCAAAGGATTGTATGTGGTTCGGCCCCGTTAATGAGATGACCTACGTCCACGTATGCGTCGGTACGCTTTCACTAACAGATCACCGGTGCTTTTGGTGAGCCAACAAAGTGGGCGGCACTACCAGTAACCGGCCGAGAATATGCGTAATAGTGATATATTTTGCTATTCTCTAGGTTAAGAATGCAATCCCCCTTTACGGGGGTGGGTGGCCTCTTTTTATAGATGTAAGAGACCACCCGCACAAGGCAACTATCAAATTAGGAAGTCTAATCTAATTACAAATTGATGAGCATAAATCATGGGAAGTTCCCTTAATGGTTTCGGAAACTTGTTTACACATTCCATTAGTCCTTTGGCTGAGTTAGGAAACTGCCTGGAGGTTTGAGGGGCAAGCAATTGTATCTTCCTGAAGCATGCTCACTGTGGGGCCAATCCAAAACGAATGCCTGATCTTCGGGTTTGGGCTATACCAGGCGGTACCAACAGAACAACCCAAGGTGGTTAAGTGGCCAGCCCACACTTGAGATGAATTGGCTTTTCTTTGCTGAGATGGCAAGGATTGATTTTGACCTGATATTTTTGTACTTATCAGCTACCCCCCATTTTCAAAGCTGATGCAATGTTTCATCGGATGAGGATTGAAAATTAACACTGCTCTGAGAACCGTCCATGAATGAGGTTGGGACCTTACCAGGGGCATGATCGGTTGTGCTAGTCAGCCGGGGTTTGAACCGAGCGATGGCTCTGTGGGCCCGAGGTCAATGTCTGCCACATGTCAGCTAGTGGTTGGTCTGATTAGGACCCCACGAAGTCGGTACGAAAGTAACCGAACAGTTGCGTGGTAACGGACCGTCATGTCACGCATTTAATGCGCGCGACTTTTGAGGCGTCATTTCACGCGCCCAAGGTGATAGCTGACAGATGCTTTATGCGAGAAAACTTTGCAGCCGTTGGATCTAGTTTAATCTGGGCCGTTAACGCCGTATATATATATGGAACACTTGTCCATTTCTTTCATTCTTACTGTCAAGAGATAGAGACAATCGAGCAGTTTTGAGAGCAAAAGTCCCTGGTAAAACTTCTCGAGCCCTTATTTTGCGTTAATTCCCATAAGTCCTCTCTCCCCAGTTTTAATTCATTATTTTAATTCGTTGCATTCTTCCTTCTCCCCCTTCTTTTTCTGCCTTGGGTGAGGCTGGAGAGAACAAACCCAATAGGTTTTGCCCGGGACTGGAACTTCTTTTTCCTTAGGTTCATCTTCATCCTTAGGTTAAGTAACCCATCCTTTGTAGTAGAGCAGTTGAACAAGTTGGGTTGTGCCATAGCAGTGTTGACCGAGTGTTACCTTACCTGAGAGCTCTATACACTTTACCTTTTAGGTTGTTGGACTTGTCCCCTTTGTACCTTAGGCTTGGAGTTGCTGACCCCTATTAAGGCTGTCACTTATACCCTGGTCCACCTCCCGGATCCTTAGGGATGCAGCATTCTGGTTTCAATTCCTCCTCTCGATCGGAGGATGAATAGTCGCGATCCGGGACCCCAGATACAAGCCTGGACCCACCATCCGCTACATTGTCAGACCACCATAGTGAGGGTAGGATCCCAATTAGAGTGCCAGATGACGAGTCAGACTAGGAGGCCCCAGTAGCCTCTATTTCGCATGGCTCGAGCGAAAAGACGGCGGGAGGTCCCGACCCCGGGGTTGTGTTCGCCTATGAGTCTACTCCATCTGCCTTGTATGCCCAAGACCTCAGCCGGATTAGGGATAGGTACACTATTCCCAATAGCTGCTCCTTGGCCATCAATGCCGATGGAGCCCATCTCTACCAACCGGACTTCGTCACCCTTTATGAGGATGCCCTTATGGCCGATTTTCGCATTCCCCTCCACCCCGTTGCTCGAGATCTTCTAATCCACCTTGGGATTGCCCCTGGGTAGTTAGCTCCGAACGGGTGGAGGTTCCTGATAGGGTCAATCTCTCTCTGGCCCCAAGTCTTCGGGTATGAACTTATCCTTCAAGAATTCTTGTGGGCCCACCCACCGTTCCACATTCACAAGGAAGTCGGGTTCTTCTCTCTATCGGCTCGACAGGGAAGAAAAATTATCATCAATTTCCCGAGCAACAACAAGGGGTGGAAGAATAAATTCTTCCAGGTTTCCACCCTAGAGCTTTGCGATAGGGCCTCGAGAATCCAGTTGAGGACATCATGGGCGGGGGAGCTGAAGGGTAAGCCCGCCCAGTGCTCTTCCTTATGTTTTTCTTTGCTTCTGAACACAACCACGTGACTAAACGTTTTCATGTGTTGTTTTGCAGTGGGGTCGCTTAATCCTTCGAACATCCCCGAGGTGTGTCAAAATCAGATCCGACACTTGACTAGCCTGCCCACAAATATCTGGAACGTGGTTACCCAGATAAGAGATTTCGTTGCCACTTATAGCCCGAACGAGCCCGTTGAAGCTCCAGTATTTCATCCAATCATTCCTGGTAAGTGCTTAAGACCATCTAGCCTTGGCCTTTTTCTTGTTGTATTCTTCACTATTTTTGCTGGCTACTAACCGCATGATTCTCTTGTTCCTTCACAGAAATAGGTCCCTAGAGAGATCTCGAGCAGCTGAGGGCTAGACAAGTCGCTGTCGCCACCGCTGCTGCTGCCCGGGTTGCGGGTAGAGGAAAGAGACCCGCTCCTAAGACCTCGGGCAGCGACCGCCCGCTTCAGCGATTAAGGCATGCGTCGCAGGCTCATCTAACGCCCGGGGAGACTTCGGCTCCCCCTATGGTGGTGGTGGAAGAAATCGCCCCCGAGCAAACATACAGTCCGGTACACCTCTTAGTGAATCGATTAAGACCAGGGAGAGGGTCAGACCGGGCCTTCTCTCCAGCCAGGTGGAGATATGTGCAAACATGTCTCCCCAGGCCTTCCAGGGGTGGCTGTACAGCCTGTCTCACTTTGTAAGTCTTTCTGCCTCTGTTCATTTATCATCATTCTCTTCTGTTTTCCTTGTTTATTTAGTAACCGATCGGTTTGTGTTCATTACAGGTCAGCTGCATGGCTGCCGGTGTTGAGTAGGGGTGAAATCGGTTCGATTCGGTCCGGTCGGTTTTTAGAGGGGTTAATACACCGAACCGAACATTCAGTTTTTTGTACATCATAAATCAAAATAGACCGAACACATTTGAAAACCGAACCAAACCAACCGAACCAATCTCGGTTTGATTTCGGTCGGTTCCGATTTTCTACTGTTCCAATGTTGATTATCAAGAAAGCAAAATACAAAATGCAAAAATCAATGTGGAAAGAAACCCAAATCGAAGGAACTAGTTGAACAAATATGAATTTTGAGACTCAAAATGAAAAAATCAAACAGATTTGAGTCAAGTCACACTCAAAATACACTAAGATCTATCAGAGATCTCAACATAGAATACGATTTTGGGACTCAAAATACAAAAATTGAACAAATGGGTTGCCTTACCTTCGAGCCATATAGCATTGACGATGGCAATGATGGCTTCATCCATGGCAGCGATGGCTACCATGAGTCCATGACTCATGCTTTTCGATAGCTTGATCGATGGTTAAACCTCACCCTTGCTTAGAAGTTTTGACAATGGCAGTGATCTATGGCTTTGTCCATGGTATTCTTCCTTAAAACTAATGGCATGACTGAAAGTAAGAAAGAGAGAGATAGGCATAGAAAGATACTCATCCAAGAGAGAGAGAGAGAGAGAGAGAGAGAGAGAGAGAAATTAAAAAGGGTTTCGTTTGAAATTTGGAATTCATTGGGCTTGTAATGGAGCCCTTGTAGTTTGTACTGATCAAACAAAACCTTTAGGAGGTCTAAATTGTCTTGGGATGATGAGATAAACAAAATGGTTCAAATTAAAGTGGCTTGGGGAATGATGTCATTGGGAAGAGTGAAGAAAGAAATCAGTAGGCGTAGCCGCGTGGATTCTGTGAATTTTATTGGGAATTGTTTGACCAAAAGTCTAAGCTAGAGTCTAGACTATCATTATATGTATAAGTAAACTATTATATATACAGTATATCATTATACATCTAGCCTGGGAAGTTTTGGGTTTCTTGGGTTTGTAGAATATTTAATTGTATTGTACTATATTGTCTTGGTTTATGGGAAAAGTATGACTTGGAAGTGATGTTGCCTTGGTTCACGAGAAAAGTCTTGACCTTGAGAAAGTGATGTTACCTTGGTAGTTGGTTCATGTATTATATCTGATTATTTTATTATATAATCAGTTTGGTTCTGTTACGGTGTAAATATGTGGCCAACCAAAATCGAACCGAAAGATAATTTTTAAAATTTCTCTGAACCAAAATCGACCGACAGATTGGTGACACCAAACCGAACCGAACCGAACCGAACCAAACCAAATCAGTCGGTTCGATCGGTCGATTCGATTTTTTTGATTTTTCTTTCACCCCTAGTGTTGAGTCCTTCTTTCCTTCTCTAGTTAGGAGGGCCACTACCGCCGAGGCTGCCTTATCTCAAGAACGGGCTGATTTGGAGGCCAGGAAAACCGCCCTGGTTGTGGAGAAGGATAAGGTTGAGGTCTTAGCCCTAAGCCTCGCGCAGCGTAGGCAAAGTTGGCAACTGCCCTGGCAGATTTAGAGACCGCCCGGGCCGTTGAGGTAGCGGCGGAGGCCAAGGCGAAGGCCTTGGCAGAGACAACAGCGGTGGGGTCCATAGAGGAAGCCTTCGACAATGGTTTCTTCCAAGGCTGTGAGTACCTGAAGAGGAGGCTGGCCAGGGACCATCCTGAGTGGGGACATCTCGTCCTACAAAGGGATCGACTCTGACTATTGGGACATGGGTCCCGCTGCTGCTGATGAGGCCGAGGTTATTGAAGACATTGCCCCGGGCGAGGGCTCTGCCCCGAAGGACGGCATAGCCCTGGAGGGAGAGACTAGAGAGACAGAGGACGTGGTCATCGTAGACAGCCCTTAGCTTGCTTTCTTTTTCTTTTTTTTTTTGGGAGACTACTACTACTGTTCCCAGGCTCTGTACAAACTTTTGTCTAATTAATGAAAAGGTCCTTCGAGGCCACCTTTCTTCCTTAATCACCGTGTTGTTTCTGCACTTGCCTGTTTATTATTGCCCGTGACCGACCAGTTTTTAGTCTTTCCATAACTCTGCCTTAGCAAAAGTTTTAGGACTAGGACCGGTAGAGAACACTAGGCCTTTTGGGGACCTATATTATAGGTCATGCTCGGTATGATGTGGGATTTTGGTCCTATTATTATTCGAGCAGTTTCTCTGGACACTGTAGATACTTAGGAATGTTCTAGAATTCCCAGCCCTGCTAGTGCCCAATGTGATTTCCTATTTTAGTCCAGTATTCCCCTGTCCCCCAAGCTTTTGCTAAGGCAGGCGTTAGTGAGAGGAATGACCATAGGGAACCGACCTGGAATAAGGCTGGTTGCAGGGTCTTTTGAGACTTGCTATCGTTAGCCACCTAGGGGGATTTGCCCCCATCGTAGGTTATAGACCTAAGTGAAGCCGCTGCCCCGAGTATGACCCCGAGGTATTTCGCCTCGGGTGTTATCCCGAGGTATTTTGTGCCTCAAGTGTTATCCCGAGGTCTTTTGTGCCCCGGGTGTGAGCTCGAGGTCTTTTGGCCTGACCGAGCGTGGGGTGAACGGTTTGTAAAAGCATAATTTCATTTGATAAATAAATAAAAATCCTCAGAAGAGCTACAGATAAGCAGAGATTTTGACTTTCTAACCTATGTTGGTCTATCCCTATGCCTTCATCATTGAAAATACTTGTGGAGATGCTGTATATTCCAAGGGTGAGATAAATCATGCCCATCCAAGGTTTGTAACTAGTAGGTACCCGGCCTGTTGACCAGGGTAACCTGGTATGGTCCTTTCCAGTTTGGCCCTAACTTTGCATGGCTCAGGACTTTGGTGGAATGGTTCATAGCCTTAAGGACGAGATCTCCTACTTGAAAGCTGTGGTGCTTTACCATGTTGTTGAAGTACCGGAAGACCCTCTGTTTGTAGGCTACCACTTTCAGATACGCCCGATCCCTTTTTTCTTCTATTAAGTCAAGCTCTCCTCTAAGGGCTTCCCGTTGCCTTGTTCGCTGAAATTTGTCACTCGGTAAGTGGTTAACCCGAGCTCCGTGGGGACTACCTTCTCGAAGCCGCAAGTAAGTGAGAATGGTGTCTCACCTGTTGCCGCCCGGGGAGTAGTTCGATATGCCCACAGGAGGGTCGGTAGTTCCTCTGCCTAAAGACTTTTGGTGTTTTCAAGCCTAGTGTTGATTGAATGCAATATTGTCCGATTTATCACCTCGGCTTGGTCATTGGCTTGGGGGTGCTCGGGAGAAGAATAGTGATTCGATATCCCGTAGCCCGAGCAGAACTGTCTAAATACCGGGGTGTCGAATGGTTTGCCATTGTCGCTGACCAAAACTCGGGGAATGCCGAATCTGCTGAGAATGTTTTTCTCAACAAAATTTTCCATCTTTCTCTCTACAATTGTTGCCAAAGGCTCGGCCTCTGCCCACTTGGTGAAATAGTCAACAGCGATGACGGCAAACTTGACTTGTCCTTTTCCCATCAGGAGGGGACCAACAATATCGACACCTCACTAAGCGAACGACCAGGGATTGAAGATTGGTGTCTGGAGTTCTCCCGGGTGGTTGATCAATGGCGAGTATCTCTAACACTTGTCACACCTCTTAACATATTCTTAGGAATCCCAGGCCATCGTCGGCCAATAGTAGCCCTGTAGTAGGGCCTTTCGAGAGAGTACCCGTCCTCCCACGTGGTTCCCACACACTCCTTCGTAGATTTCATACAATATTACTTGGACCTGTGCGGGGTGAACACAACGGAGATAGGGAATAGTTAACTCCCTTTTGTAGAGGATACCATCAATGAGGTGGTATCTCGTTGCTCGGTATTTCACCTACTGAGCTTTTTCTCTTTGTCTGGTAAAGCACCGGTGGTGAGGTAGGTCACGATCGGGTCCATCCAGCTGGGCCCTAAGGTGACCAGTTTGATCTCCATGCCCCCTGGGTTAACCATGCTAGGCTCGGGCAGGTATTCCACCCTTATCCCGGGTAAGTCTGACTCGGAGGAAGAGGCAAGGCGGGCTAATTGATCGGCCCTAGTGTTCTCATTTCTTGGGATCTGTGTGATGGAAAATCCCTTTGAGCTTCTTGGAGACTGTTTGGATGAATGTCAAGTATGCTACCATGTTGACTTTTTGGGCTTCATATTCCTGATTGACTTGGTTGACCATAAGATGGGAGTCGCTATACCCCTGGACTTGTTGTGCACCAATTGAAGTAGCCAACTATAATCCAACCAATAGGGCTTCGTACTCTGCTTCATTGTTAGAGGCGCGGAACCCGAATTACAATGTGTACTCTAACTGGACCCCATCGGGTATGGTCAGGATAATCACTTCCCCGCTGCCCTGTTTGTGGATGATCCGTCAACATATAGTACCCAGGTCGGGTGGTATATGGCTGTAAACCGAGCGGTGTGACCAGCGGGTCAAGCTCTTCAGTTGCCTCTTCTGGGTAGGTGAACTCTACAAGAAAATCCACCACTGCTTGTCCCTTTATCGCCGTTCGGGGTCTGTAAACTACTTCGAATTCTTCCAACTCTAATGCCCATTTGACCAGCCTCCCGGATGTCTTTGGCCTGCTTAGGATTCGGCGGAAAGTTGGTCTGTGAGGACTATGATGATGTGGGCTTGGAAATAGGGATGGAACCTCTAGGCAGAGGTGATGAGGGCAAAGGCCAGCTTCTCAATGCAGGAGTACCAACTTTTCGCACCTTGGAGTGCCCGACTAATGTAATACACCGAGAATTATATCTCGTGCTCCTCTCGAATGAGTGTTGAGCTTACCGCCAAGGGCGATACTACCAAGTACAAGAATAATTCCTACCCTGGTATTGGTGTTGAGAGCAGAGGGGGCAACGCTAGGTACTTCTTGAGTTCCTGGAAGGCCTCCTCACACTCTTCCGACCATTAAAAAGCCTTTCGAAGGATCTTAAAAAATGGCAGGCACCAATCGGTAGCTCGGGAGACGAATCTGTTTAATGTGGCTACCCGTCCGGCCAGACTTTGAACTTCTTTGGTTGACCTTGGTGATTGCATGTTGATGAGTGCTTGTATTTTCTTGTGGTTCGCCTCAATTCCTCACCTGCTGAATAGGTGCCCCAGGAACTTCCCGGACGAGACACCAAATGTGCACTTGGCCAGTTTCAACCTCATCCCGAACTTTCTTAAGATGCTGAAGGCCCTGGCCAGATGCTCGAGATGGTTGGACTCGTCATGGCTCTTGACCAAAAAATCGTCGATGTAAACCTCCATCGATTTTCTAATTAAATCCTTGAACATCTGATTGACCAGATGTTGGTAAGTCGCCCCGACATTTTTTAGGCCGAAGGGCATCACTTTGTAGCAGTAAGTACCCTGGTCCGTGATGAAGGAGGTCTTTTACTCGTCCCCGGGGTACATACTGATCTGGTTGTACCCGGAGTAGGCGTCCATAAACGAGAGGAGTGAGTGACCTATCATTGAATCTATAAGGAGGTCTATCCTGGGTAGTAGATAGCAATCCTTGGGACAAGCCTTGTTCAGATCGGTGAAATCTACACACATTCTCCACTTCTCGTTACTTTTCTTGACTAGCACCACAATTACCAACCAATCGGGATAGTGGACTTCTCTGATGGAATTTGCCTTTAGAAGCTTTTCAATCTCTTCCCACCCTGCTGCTTCTTTTTTCAGAGCCATGCCCAGTCTCTTCTGCTTGACCAGGCGGGAGTCCGGGTCGATGTTGAGACGGTGGGATATAACCCGGGGATCAATCCTAGGCATGTCTTCATGATTCAAAGCAAACATATCCTAGTTCTATCGCAGGAACTGGATTAACTCTTCCTTAAGGCCTGGCTCCAAGTGAGTCCCGATGCTGACGGACCGATCGTAAAGTTGAGGGTCCAGCACCGCTTGCTCTAGTTCCTCCACGGGGCCCATTCCATCACTTTTGTCTCTCAGGTCCATCTCTTGGATGCTCAACATTTTTACAATGGCCTCCCAGCATAAGAAGCTAACATAACAGCTCCGAGTAGTTGCCTGATCTCCCGGTAGGCTACCGGGACCTTTAGGGGTTGGGAACTTAACCACCAGGCTGTACGTTGACACAGCGGCTCTAGCTTGATTGAAATTTGGCCTTCCAAGGATGGCATTGTATACGGACGGGGCCTCTACAACCACAAAGTTTGCCAGTGTGGAGGTCTATTGGGGATAGGTCTCCATAAGAACTGGGAGCTCGATCGTGTCGAGCGGTTGTGTGCTAGATCCATTAAACCATACCAGAGGAGTGGCTACTGGTCGAAACCGATCCCTTGATACCCTGAGATGATCGAATGTTGCTGTAAACATAATATCATAGGAGCTACCTGTGTCCACCAAAACCCTCTTGACCACATAGTTAGCTATGGAAAGCGTTACCACCAGCGGGTCATCATGGGGGCAATGTAGATCCTTTGCATCATCTGATGAGAATGTTAGTATGTCGGTCAGGGGGGAGCTGGCAGATTGAACATGCCAGATATCCGACCGGGATGCCCAAGCATGTCTCTTCCTAGCCGACTGTAAATCCCCTCCACCCGAAGTTCCTCAGGAGATCACGTTTATTTGCCCGAGCGGTTGCAGCTGATCGGGAGCTCTAGTATCTGGCCGAGCTCGTTTGTCCATCGCAATGAACTCGGTGAGATAACCTTGTTCAATAAGCCTTTCGATGGCCATCTTGAGCTTGAAACAGTCCTCCGTGTCGTGGCCATGGTCTTTATGATACCGGTAAAATTTATCCCGGTTTCTTTTCCCGAGTAGGCTCCTCAGCTTTGCCGGCTATTGGACCAGCCTTTGGGTCTCCGCGACAGTCATGACCTCGTGGATAGGCCAGGAAAGTGGAGTGAAGGCAATTGGAGCTTGATCCCGACCACCTCTTTGCTGTTCCTGCTTAGGCTTCTTTCGGGCCCTTTTCGGAGCCCTCGCACTTACGATTAGATCTTGGGGACTCATCTCCCTCGAAGCTGGCGCGCTTGGCCTTTAGGAATTCTTCCGTGTCAATATACTTTCCAACCCTCTCTTAGAGTTCCACCAGGGTTATCGATCAGTCGTGGTGGAACGACATAGCAACTTTGGTATGCTGAACTCCCGAGCAGAAAGCCATAATGGCAACTGTTTCATCTAGGTGGCGAATCTGGAGCCTCTGCTAATTGAAATAGTCGACGTAATCTTTTAAGGACTCCCCATTGCGCTTCTTAACAGTCAACAGTTGGGTATTCGATTGTGATCAGTCTTGCATCCCCACAAATTGGCTGATGAAAAGTTTTCTTAGTGCCTTGAAGTTATCAACCACTCGGGGTTTAAGAGCATGGAACCACTGTGTGGCTGGGCCTTTAAGAGTGCTGGGAAAGACCAGGTACAGCAGTTCGTCAGCGGTGGTGACCAGTGCCATCTAGGCCTTCTAGGTACGAACATGATCCACCAGGCTCCCTGAATAGTTGTAAGAATCAAGGTGCAGTAGCTTGAGCTTCCGCGGGATGGCAAATCCTGTGACCTGGACGATGAAGGGCAATTCGGTCTCCTTATTAGTGTGATCATGGAATGACTTACAGCTTAGTTGTTTGATCTGTTTCTCCAGGTCCTCGATCTGGACCTTTTCGTCTTCCTGCCCGGTCTTCCTCTCTGTATCTGAGCGGTAAGTCGGGTCACAGGACAAGGCCTCTTCTTCAAAGTTTATGGTATTTAAGGACTGGGCTCGGCTCCGACTCCGGGTAATCGTATACCTTAGATCCCCACGGCTCTTGGCCAGGGAGTCTTTGGTCGATTCCCAAGCCATCTGTCCGGGCCATTCCCCTCTGGCAACACGTCTATTATTGATGATTTCCCTAACATCCCCTGTCTGACCCGCGGTAGCTCGAGCAGGTCGTCGAGTTTGTTCGGGAGCCCGACTACGCTCATCGTTCCTGAATCGTTCAAACGACGGCGGGGAAATTGGTTCAGTGCGGGCACGCCTTCAAACCCGTACGGGCTCCTGATCGTGCGCGCCCTTCCCGGGCTGACCCTCGATTTGAGGAAGCTTCTCTTGTCAGGCCAGCAGCACTTCGATCAACTGTTGAGTCTGCCACTGGCCCTCTAGGAGTTGCGCAAGTGCCGCAGTAATCTATTCAAAGGTCATGGAGGCGGTCGGTTGTCCGACCTGTGAGCTTACCTGACCTGTTGGAGCAGCAATCTTCTTACCCTTCTTCGGCGACATGCTGATCAGTCAAAGATTTGTTTTCGGAGAAAGCAGCCATTTCCCACAGACGGTGCCAAACTGATGATGCCGAAATCTGGGTAAGAGAGATTTAGAGAGAGAGATGTACACCAAAGGATTGTATGTGGTTCGGCCTTGTTAATGAGGTGACCTACGTCCATGTACGCGTCGGTGCGCTTTCACTAACAGATCACCGGCGCTTTTGGTGAGCCAACAAAGTGGCCGACACTACTAGTAACCGGCTGGGTATATGCGTAATAGTGATATATTTTGCTATTCTCTAGATTAAGAATGCGATCTCCCTTTTTACGGGAGTGGGTGGCCTCTTTTATAGATGTAAGAGACCAACCGCACAAGGTAACTATCAAATTAGGAAGCCTGATCTAATTACAAACTAATGAGCATAAATCATGGGAAGTTCCCTTCATGGTTAAGGAAACTTGTTTACACATTTCATTAGTCCTCTGGCTAAGTTAGGAAACTGCCTAGAGGCTTGAGCGGCAAGCAATTGTATCTTCCTGAAGCACGCTCACTGTGGGGCCATAGCGTGCTCACTGTGGGGCCAATCCAAAATGAATGCCCGATCTCCGGGCTACACCGGGCAGCCCCAGCAGAACAGCTCGAGGTGGTTGAGTGGCCAACCCACACTCGAGATGACTTGACTTTTCTTTGCTGAGATGGCAAGGATTGACTTTGACCTGATATTTTTGTACCTATCAGGTTACTTTATATATTTTATTAGACTATATTACAGTACTGGGTGAACTTTTGGTCAAAATTTATAGAATGATTGTCCTATTTTTAATTTACATTCTTTGTACATGATTACAACTTAAGTGTAATGCATATAAATTTATAATTGCAAAGTGAGTACAGCTCGAGCTTGGTTATAGACTCTTCTATTGCATAGGTCGAGTGTTCAAACATACCCTTTTCATTGTAATCGACAAATAAATATAAATTTCAATTAAGATAAACTTCAAACATATTTAAAAAATGATGATTATGAATCAAAATGGTTAATTGCTAAAATGGATAATGATGATGCTAAAAAGTGAATGGTTTCCTCCCGTTGAAGATCTCTTACTGCAATTGAGTCGATGGGATGTTTCCATATTCCTAGGCGATATTCGTTCGTGCTGATTTTGCAAATATCACCTTAGTTTTGACGCAGGATCTTAGTCTTAATGGAGGTTGACTGAGTCTAATCCGTCGTGGAGAACCAGCTCGAAATTATGGCTCGCATGACAGATTAGACTCAGGTTCCAATTTGAAAGCTCAGGATTAGCATTCCCTTCTTCCAAAGTGAGTCAAATGGCACGTCTCTCAACTGTTATCTGTTAATTTCATTTGAGTAATTACACACACAATTTCACATATTTTTCCACACCCTACAATCCTGAAACTGAATTTTAGTGGACCACATGTATCTCATATGGGTCCCACGTGAGAGCAGCACATGAGGTCCACTGAAATCAAGAGTCATGATTGTTGGATGTGAAAAAGTGTGTAGAATTGTGTGTGTATCATCATTGATTTCATTTTCATAAGGAAAGATTAAAAGTTTTAAGATGATACAATTCTAACGAGGATGTATGGAGAAGTACTTTTTGTGTACTTTAAGATAGCGCCTATATAGTGCCCCACACGAGCCACATCTAATGAGTTATCGCCACATAAGATTATTGATCCATTTAAATTTTTGTGGTAAATTTTATTATTCATGTGATGTGTTTTTATTGGATGCGGGATACCTTGGGATATCCTTGGGAGTACCCAAAAATTTCTCCCATAAATGACAAATCATAAATAAAAAAAAGTACAATATTTCTGTCAAATTCAGATTTTATTCTAAACTCTGACACATATTATGAACCCTTTTGCCAGAAATTGTGAAAGTTCATTTATGTCTCTTTAGGAGTATATTTATGAATGAAAGTAAGTGAGTGTTGTCGCATTTTTTTTTTAGCTCCAAATAAGCTACGGAATTGGACCGTTGTGATATTGATATCCACAGTCCCTGTAAAAATAAATAAATAAATAAAAGAGGATACCCAGAGTCCTAACTGCCTTAATTGGACCATATGGTGACCGTCACGTGAGAGTAGCATATGGTATGACCACATAAAAATGTAGATTTTTTTTTTCTACTTTTTTTTCTTTTAATGGGAAAGACTAAAATTCGTTCCACTAAAGCCAAAGAAGGAACATCCAAAGAGACACAATGAGAAATACAAACTGGGAATGAATTAAGCCAAATATGGGAGCTCTCCCTAAACTATGCATTCCTAGCTAAGATGTGAGTCACTGTGTTTGCACTTATTCAAACAAATCTGCAGGACCTCACCCCCAAATCTTGAATGAGAACCTTAATATCAGCAAAAGCACCCGCGGTAAGAGGCCAAATCATGATCCGTGGACTTGACGCAATGACGCCATTGGTTCATTCTTCCTACCTTCAAAAATGAAAAAGGTTTCTGTTGTGCCAAATAAACCAAGCACAAGCAACCCCTCTAACCACGTCACTGCTACTCCCCTTTTCTAAAAGCGACTCAAACCAATCACCAAAACTCATACCATGTTGCACCAAAGCAAACGCAGTGGGATGAGGCACATTCCATACCTCGGTTGCCCAACGAACAAAATAATAGAGTGTGTGGAACATTTTCACACATTGCTCCACACAACGTGCATCGGGCATTCTGCATAAGCTTTCTTTTTCACAAAGTTTTCATTACATGCAAGCATGTCTTTACAGGCAAGCCAAAGAAAAATTTTTATTTTGTTTGGAATTGACAAAACCCAAATGCTACTCCATGGAAAACCAGCCCCAGAGTGTGAAGTTGAACCAAGAGCCCTCTTTTCTCTCTTCAAACCAACAGCAATCTGATATGCGGATTTCACCGTAAACTTTCCTTTTGGATCCCAGTGTCACAGCCATTTGTCCTCATTATCCGGTCTGGAAAGGGGAATGCTTTTGATCGCAGTTGCATCATAAGCCAATAACATTTGGTCTATCAACGCATGGTTCCATTGCTTAGAATCTGCGAGAAAAAGAAAGCTAACTTTTTTCATTTTGGAAACTCTGAGGCAGGGGCGAAAATTGGCTTAAAAGTTGAAGGGGTTGGAAGCCATGGATCAAGGCCAATCCGAATACGATTCCACCAAATTAACCCACTCATAAGAACATCACGAGCCTTGCATTAAGAAAATCTCCCAAATGCTTCGCCAAACGTAAGATGGTTGATTTCCCAACCTTGCATTAAGAAAATCTCCATCACGAAAATCAGTTGTACAATAAACCTAATTCTACGCAAGAGAATTTGTATTTTGGAGTAGCCTCCACCCCTTGTTTTGTAAGTAAAGCCCATACCTCCTATTTTCTTGGAAACACATAAGGACTCCCAATCCAGCCATTGAATTTTCCTTTCATCACCCCTTTGACCCCACCAATATATATATTCTTAATTAATAATTCAAAAAATCCTTAAAATTTTGAAAATTCATAATAAAAACAAACGAAGCCTTCTAAAACTTTTCCATACGAACAATTTCTGTAACATACGATATTTTCAAAATTTTGCAATTGGAATGAAATTTTGAGACTGGAATTTTAAAATCGGAATTGGAATTAGCTTTGAGATTCCAAATATTTAAGAATTTATTTCGAATTTCTTAATTTTGATCTCATCTATCCGAAAATCAACTCTAATAATAACCAGTTCTGAAAAAGCTATCCTGATAAATTTGAAATTACCTTATTATTGGCCGTCAGCATTCTTTTATTATACCAAGATACAGTGGCATGCTTCCTAGGTACCTTGTTTTAATTTGTGTACTTGTTTGCATTTTTACTTATTGAGATTATTAGGAAGAAGGCATAAATCTACTCAATAATTTTGTGGAAGGCAAGAATATCATTTTCTTATATAATTATTGTATTTACTTTGCAATCTTTATCTGGTTTCCTTTTTTTTTTTGCTGAAACTATCTGGTTTCCTGTTATTTTGAAAGGATAATGATCTAAAGAATCTAAAGTATTAGGGTTTAGAGTAATAATCTAAAGTATTAGGGTCGGTTTGATAAAACTACAAACAACAATGCTAGGCACACAACACATTTCACAACATGACTTTAAATGCATGTACCCTGTGCTGTGTAAGTGGTGCATAGAAAAGTGTAAAAAAATTCAAACAGCACAGAGTACAACACATTTAAAGTCCTGTTGTGGAATGTGTTATGAAATGTATTGTGTGCCTAACATTTTTCAATTACAAATTAAGTGTTGAACAATTAAATTTATAATACTGAGAATAGTATTTCAAGTATTGAAATAGACTGCACTTAGTGATGATTTTCAGTACAATTTTTTCACTTAAAGTTTTTAGTGGATTTTTGGCTACTTTTCAAGTAAATGGTACATTATTAAACACACTAGAAAAAAAAAATGTGTTGAAAATTATAATTTTCAGCATTTAATTGAGTTATCAAATACTCCGTACATCCTTAGTTTTGTACCATAATATTATAATGATAATCAAAGGACATTTGAAAATTAAAATCTCATAAACAAAGTGCTAAAAAAAGATTGAAATTTTGGCTGGCAGGGATAAAATGTCTGTCATATGAATCAATTGAAGTAAGAGTAAGGCTTAACTATGAAATGCACCCCTGAAGTTTGGTCTCAGTAATTTAAATTGTGTTGATTTGGTCCCTGAAGTTTTTAATTAATAGAAGCAATATGGTCCAATTATAATGTCCCATTCTGTCAAAAAATTTGACGGAATTCACCCACTGCAACACATTATCACGCTGATAAGCGGGTGGGGAGATTGGTGTGGTTCCATTGTTGCCCCTAAAAAGTGAAACTGTGCATAGCATGTGAGTAAATTCCGACAAATTTTTGACAAAATTAGACATTTGGACCACATTGCTTCTATTTAAGCCTAAGAATAATGTTATGCTTTCCAAATTTTGTATCCCAAATGTTATTTCTAACACATGTGGCAGTGAGACGACCTTCAATAATAGTGAGACCACTTCAACATCTTCCAATAAAAATTAAGTTAGTCTATTACCACATGTATAAAAAAGCAATTCTAGAATACAAATGTGACAAGCATAGCATTACTCTTAAAGTAATAAACCTTTAATATATGTAAACCTTGGGTTGCTAAGATCATGTTTAGTTCTGTCTCTTCTTAGTTCTTAGACTGTATAAGCCCCGAGTGTTATTTTTATTTATTTTTTTTATTGCTGAATTTGTAGTACAAAAAAAATGATGTTACAACCTTCCACTTTAGAATCAATGATTTTTTTTCAGTAGAATTTCTTTACTTATAATTTCCGATAAGTTTGTGACTTCTTTTTCTTCTTTTCTTCTTTTATTTTATGTTTTTCCTTTTTTTTTTGTTTTTAATATTGTTCCGATAATTTTCGATAATTTTTTTTTGTTTTTAATTTCTGATAGACTACCTTGTTCTTAATATTGCAAGTGATGGAGCTTACGATGACGGCTACTACCTGGAGGGAGAACATACAGAGGGTGGCCCTACCCAGGATGGCTATGTAGGAGGAGACTACGACACTGATGATTATGTCTACGCCAGCTGAAGACTAGATAGTTATCAACTTCTATTTCTGTAGAACTTTATAATTGGTACTTGGACATATGTTAGCTTCCAAACCTTTTATATTACCCCCTGTCGCGGACTCTAATGCTTGTGTAATAACTAGAATGATTGTAATATATTCAATTTATGTATATTATCGTTCCTGTTGTTTTGTCAGACTAGTACTGTGTGGAGTGAACAATTTAGTGGCATTCACCCGTCATTCCCTATAGACCCAGAAAGGAATTTTTTTTTTTTTTTTTGTGTAAAGGAAATCAAAAGCAAACTAGCTTCCACGAGAGAAGTAAACTGTCACGACCCATCCCACTACGCGTGGAAATAGGACACGTGGCACGCCACCAAGGCTCATCCAAACAATACATAACTATACGCAGCGGAAAGAACTTTAAAACAACCCTGGTAGTTTAAAACTTAGGAAACATTCTCTTCTGGGTTTATAAAATCCATTGAAATCAGAGTTATAAAAGAATTTTGTTCAATTAAAAGTGTTCACAAGAATCCATTTCAAAATACAGAGGGTCAGTCGACTGCCCAGTCAACTGTACTAAGGTCCAGTCGACTGTGCCTGGCAGAAACTAAAACCCTAAAATCCTCAACAGAGGTCCAGTCGACTGGGTTAAGCAGAACCCAAATATGCAACTTAATCAAAGGGGTCCAGTCGACTGATCTGAGGACTCAGTCGACTGCTTTTCCATATTTAGAAGCAGTGGCCAAAAATCTACAGTGTTCAGTCGACTGACAAAGGGCCCAGTCGACTGCTTCTCATACTATTCACTTTCAGTGTCTCAAACATACGGGATCCAGTCGACTGACCCAGGGTCCAGTCGACTGCTCCCCTGCTGGCAGCCCTGTGTTGTAAATTAACAATACATGCTTCTCAAAACCAACAACAATCACAATCATAACTGATTTCCAACATATTAAAATGCAATTACAGACGTTCAATTACAAGATTTCCATACTGTGAAACTAATCCATGTTTCTATTACAACATACTACAATATTCAAATCCTTACACAAGTTTAGGATTTAAAACAAAACATATACAAGTATGATTCCCCCGGCGTTCATCGGCCTCACTCATCGCGCTTCTTCTTGTCTTTCTTCTTACCTGCAATGGAGTACATCTCCACTGCTCAGCTATATGCTGAGCGTACAATTCTAAATGTATGCTTATATGACAATTCATGGTTTAAGCATCTAAAACACATAGAAATAGTCTCTAGGGTGAGTGGTACGCATTCATCCGGTCGATGCCGTAGGAGGCCCACCTCTCCCACGCATCTCGTACACTGGTTGGGCCTTCCTCCATACCAGGTACCGTGTACTGGTTGGGCCCACCTCCAATCCAGACACAACCACAATTCCAATTCCAATTCCAATTCAATCACAATCACAATCCTCAAGGTTCGAGGAGCTTACCCCGGATGAATTTGCACCAAACTCCCCTTTGACCCAAGTAGACACATAACATGCTCACATAAACAGTTGTACGTGCTTTTATCATAATTTCACGTGCATAATTAACGGGTCTAACTAACACATGAATTTTGCCCGGATCCAAGAATATCAAAAGTGATGTCCAAAACATGAAAATCCATATATTTCATAGATCTAGAATTCATACCTCTTACGATTCTCTTCAAACTTTGAAGGATCGTCTAGGGGGCTAATTAATCGCCGGATTTCAAATTATACGCGATTCCTACGAGTTTTACCTGATTTTTCCCAAAAGTCTAGAATTAATATTTTTACAAAACTTTGCCAAACACGACCTAAGTAGTATCAAAACGTAGGTCTTACCTCCACGAGTTCAAATCTGAAATCTGGAGAAAATCTGATAGACGAACGGTCGTCGTATGTCGTCGCAAAGTGTTTGGATATTTGGCAAGTGTTTGGATGAGAATGAAATCTCATCCTCATCTATATAATCTATATATAGACAAACTTTCGGGGAATTACGTTTACCTCCCCACGAGTTTCTCAAACTTCTAGTTAGCTCTCGAAACTTTGCACACGTCCATTTTATAACTTTACGAGTGAATATTATAAATTTCAAAAGTTTTCGACTAGGTTTCGTTTAGGTCCAAAATAACGTCCGAAAACTATATTCTGTGGAATCTCTACACAACCTACCTTTTTAATTAACGTATCACTCACGTTCTCACCACAGTTCTCAAAATGATATTTAACAATATCACAATTGCCAGAAATTATCAACACAAGCATAAAATTACTATTCATAGAAATGCCAGATAAATCCAAATAACATTTAAATCACATAAATGTCATTTACTCATGCCCATGCAATAGGAACTGACATGTTCCCGTGTCCTCACTGACACCTTACCGTTGACTCACAGTCAACCTCAATCCACCATTATCAACTAACATTGATAATCCACAAAATCTGAATATGCATATTAAAACCATGAAATTTTTGGAACGGGTGTGACAACTCTCCCCTCCAAAAAGGAAGTTTGTCCCCAAACTTTACCTCATGCGTCGAATAAATACGGATACTCATTCTCCATGTCTTCCTCATTTTCCCACGTAGCCTCCTCCGTCGTATGGCTACGCCATAGTACTTTTACCATTGGAATAGTTTTGGTTCTCAAAACTTGTTCTTTGCGATCCAAGATCTCTACAGGATGTTCAACATAAGTCAAGTCTCTCTGAATCTGTAGCGGTTCAGGTACAATGATCTTACTTGCATCAGTCATACATCGTCTCAACATCGACACGTGAAATACGTTATGCACATGCTCCAACTCTGATGACAAGGCCACTCGATAAGCCACTGGACCTACTCTCTCTAGGATCTCAAAAGGTCCTACGAATCTTGGATTGAGTTTTCCCCTCTTTCCAAATCGCACAATGCCTTTTGAAGGCGATACTCGCAAGTATACAAAATCTCCAACTTCAAAATTCATCGATCGTCGTTTAGAGTCTGCATAACTCTTATATCGGCTCTGAGCTACCTTGAGTCGCTCTTGAATCAACTTCACTTTCTCAGTAGTCACCTTTATTAACTCAGGTCCTAACAACTTTCTTTCTCCAACCTCAGTCCAACAAACCGGTGATCGACACTTACGGCCATACAAAGCTTCATACGGTGCCATTCCGATACTTGACTGGAATCCATTATTATAAGCAAATTCAATCAATGGTAGATGCTTCTCCCAATCACTCCCAAAATCTAATACACAAAGTCTCAACATATCCTCTAGCGTCTGAACCATGCGCTCTGACTGTCCATCGGTCTGAGGATGAAATGCAGTACTGAAACTTAACTTCGTACCCATAGCTTTTTGCAAACTTCCCCAAAACCTTGACGTAAAACTACTATCACGATCGGATACAATCACAGCTGGGACTCCATATAGCCTTACAATCTCTTTCACATACAATTCTGTCAATTTGGACGGTTTAGTCGTTTTGATCGGTAGAAAATGAACTGACTTGGTTAATCGGTCAACTATAACCCAAATCTTATCATTCTTATTGATTGATCGTGGAAATCCTGAAACAAAGTCCATTGTAATCTCATCCCATTTCCATTCTGACACTGGTAATGGTTGTAATAACCCCGCGGGTACTTGTCTCTCTGCTTTGACCTGCTGACATGCCGAACATGCGGATACAAACTTAGCGACTTCACGCTTCATACCCTTCCACCAAAAGTTTTCTCTCAAATTTCTGTACATCTTATTACTTCCCGGGTGCACTGAATATTTTGTACTATGAGCTTCTTCTAGAATTCTCTCTTTCAAGTCTTTCACATTCGGTACACATAATCGATTCTCCAACTTTAGAATTCCTTGTTTTAATACAAAACCAGGTCGCTTTCCCAAAGGTATCTCGTCCCTCATTTTGCATAAGTAAACATCGTAAAACTGTTCCCTCTTGATCTCATCAATAATATCTGGGTGTGCCATGATTGCCATTATTAAGCCACCACTAGTCTCTGGAACTACATCCAATTCTAAACGTTCCATCTCCTTTACCAATTCTTTTTGTTGTGTTACCTCGTCGGCTAGATTCCTCGACGTCTTCCGGCTTAGTGCATCGGCTACTACATTCGCCTTTCCCGGATGGTACTCAATCGAAAGATTGTAATCCTTCATCAACTCTAACCATCTTCGTTGTCTCATGTTCAAGTCCCGTTGGGTGAAAATATATTTCAAACTCTTGTGATCCGTGAATATCTCACACTTTTCCCCGTACAAATAGTGTCTCCAAATTTTCAAAGCATGAATTACCGTAGCTAATTCGAGATCGTGAGTTGGATAATTAATCTCATGTGTCTTCAACTGTCTAGAAGCATATGCAATTACTTTACCACCTTGCATCAACACGCATCCCAACCCTTGATGCGACGCATCACTATAGATCACAAACCCCTCGGTTCCGGATGGTATTGTCAAAATAGGTGCTCTCGTTAGTCGTGACTTCAACTCTTGGAAACTGTCTTCACACTCCTGACTCCATTCAAATGTAATTCCTTACCTCATCAACCTTGTCATAGGTAAAGAAATCTTTGAGAAATGTTCAATAAAACAGCGGTAGTATCCCGCTAATCCCAAGAAACTTCGAATTTCAGATACAGATGTCGGCCTCTGCCAATTAGATACAGCTTCTACTTTGTGAGAATCAACTGATACTCCATTCTTGTCAATTACGTGACCAAGAAAAATAATACTAGACAACCAAAATTCACATTTCTTGAATTTACCAAATAATTGTTTCTCTCGCAATCTCTGAAGTATCAACCTCAAGTGGTTCTCGTGTTCTATCTCACTCGGCGAATAGATTAGGATATCGTCGATGAATACAATCACAAAGTCATCCAAATAATCCTTGAATACTCGATTCATAAGATCCATGAACGCGGATGGTGCATTTGTAACTCCAAATGGCATGACTAAGAACTCATAATGTCCATAACGCGTTCTGAAAGCTGTTTTCTCAACATCTTCGGCCTTCACTTTCAACTGATGGTAACCCGATCTAAGGTCTATCTTGGAGAATACTTGTGCCCCACGAAGTTGATCAAATAAGTCATCAATTCTGGGTAATGGGTACTTGTTCTTAATCGTTAACTTGTTCAGCTCCCGGTAATCAACACACATACGCATTGAGCCATCTTTCTTCTTTACGAACAACACTGGAGCTCCCCACGGCGATACACTTGGTCGAATGAAACCCTTGTCAAGTAACTCTTGTAGTTGAACTTTCAGTTCCTTCAGTTCCACTGGTGCCATTCTATACGGTGCTTTTGATACCGGTCTTGAGTCTGGCTTTACCTCAATGGTGAATTCAATTTCCCTCTCAATCAAGACGTCTGGTAAATCATCGGGAAATACATCTGGGTACTCTCGCACTACTGGAATATCCTCTACTATTGATTCAGTCGCTGAGACATCAGTCACTGAACACAGAAATCCCTGACATCCCGTTTTCAATAACTTTCCCGCTCGGATAGCTGAAATCAAGTACGGCGGCGGTGTAACCCCACTCCCTTGAAAACAAAAGTTCCCATGTATCGGTGATCGAAAATTAACTTCTTTCCGTTCACAATCTATCGTAGCTTGGTTAAGAGCTAACCAATCCATTCCCAGTATTACATCGAAATGGTTCACCACAATCGGTATAAGGTCTACGGTCATTAACTTCTCACATAGTTTGATCTCACAATCTTTATATATCGTAGATGTCACTACCGGTTTACTAAGCGGCACGGCAATGGATAATTCATATCCTAGTGGCGCGGACTTAACATTCAAATGATCAACAAAGTTATAAGATACAAACGAATGCGTAGATCCCAACGAGTATGCGTGCTAAGTGCGAACATACAAGCACCATACCTGAGACCACTGTATCAGTAGCAGCCACGTCTCCAGGGTTCATCTGGAATGATCTTCCCTGACGTTGCTCCGTCCTTTGTCCCCCGTCACTAAACTGCTTAGGCTTCGAACCACTAGAAGCCATAGAACTTGCCCCTTGTTGAGAATGCTTCTTTGGGCAATCCTTCGCTCGGTGTCCCAAGGTACCACAATCAAAGCATTTGAGTTGCGGATAGGTCGCAGAACTCACATTGTTTCCCCCTGTAGATCTGTTCTGAAAGTTAGTTAGAAAACATCGACCGGTGTGTGGTCGGTTGCAAAGTGAACACAACGGTATGTTACTTGGTACTCTCCTGGAATCATTAAAACCAGAACCAGAGCCTCGTGAAAACGATTTCTTAAAAGATCCCCCCTGGCTTCAGTCACCACCCTCATGACTTCGCTTTCCTTGGTGATTTTGTCTCGATCTCTCTATTCCACTTTCGGCTACAAGCGCTGTCTGCTGTACTGCTGCAACACTCGAATGCTCATAAGTCTCTACTCTCAACCGGATATTATCCCTTAAACCCTCTTCAAATTTTCTTGCCCTATCTTCCTCTTGTGGCACGGAACCCTTTCCAAATCTCAACAAAGCATTGTACTTGGAAGTATATTCGGTTACAGTCATATCTCTCTGTTTCAAGTTATCAAACTCTCTCTTCTTTGCATTGTAGGCGGCTCGCGGAAAGAAACGGCGATTGAATTCGGCCTTGAACCCCTCCCATGTAATCGGTGCTCCTTGGTCTAGGACATTCACCCACTAGTTCTGGGCTTCACCCTTCAGCACATCACTTGCATTTTCAATCTTTTCTCTATCCGACATCGGAATAGATCGGAAAATTCTCTCCATGTCCATAACCCAATGTTCTGCCAATGTTGTATCAGGTGTCCCCTGAAATTCCATTGGTTTCTTTCTTGCAAACTGTTCGTATATAGGTCTTATACCTCTAGTTTCGGGTGCATGTACTACCGTTATTGGTTCCACTTCGATGTGGGGTGTGGGAGGCAGTCGTTCCGCTATATTCCGTATCATTTCTCCCATATTCTCCATCATTTCTACCATTTCATTCATACGTCGAGTGTGCGGCGATAGTTCTCGCTCTTCGTCACTCATGATTACAATCCTGTAGTTCTCAATGCATAAACACTATGCATGTACAACAATAACAATATCATGTATGTAAAACAACATCCATATGCATCAAACATCTCTAAGATGTATGAATGCAATTAAAAATATGTGACAAATCACTCAACACTCCACTCATCGTCGAACGTTCCCAAAGTTTTGTTACCTCTAGCTCTGATACCAATAAATGTCACGACACATCCCACTACGCGTGGAAATAGGACAAGTGGCACGCCACCAAGGCTCATCCAAACAATACATAACTATACGCAGCGGAAAGAACTTTAAAACAACCCTGGTAGTTTAAAACTTAGGAAACATTCTCTTCTGGGTTTATAAAATCCATTGAAATCAGAGTTATAAAAGAATTTTGTTCAATTAAAAGTGTTCACAAGAATCCATTTCAAAATACAGAGGATCAGTCGACTGCCCAGTCGACTGTACTAAGGTCCAGTCGACTGTGCCTGGCAGAAACTAAAACCCTAAAATCCTCAACAGAGGTCCAGTCGACTGCCCAGTCGACTGGGTTAAGCAGAACCCAAATATACAACTTAATCAAAGGGGTCCAGTCGACTGATCTGAGGACTCAGTCGACTGCTTTTCCATATTTAGAAGCAGTGGCCAAAAATCTACAGTGTTCAGTCGACTGACAAAGGGCCCAGTCGACTGCTTCTCATACTATTCACTTTCAGTGTCTCAAACATACGGGATCCAGTCGACTGACCCAGGGTCCAGTCGACTGCTCCCCTGCTGGCAGTCCTGTGTTGTAAATTAACAATACATGCTTCTCAAAACCAACAACAATCACAATCATAACTGATTTCCAACATATTAAAACTCAATTACAGACGTTCAATTACAAGATTTCCATACTGTGAAACTAATCCATGTTTCTATTACAACATACTACAATATTCAAATCCTTACACAAGTTTAGGATTTAAAACAAAACATATACAAGTATGATTCCCCCGGCGTTCATCGGCCTCACTCATCGCGCTTCTTCTTGTCTTTCTTCTTACCTGCAATGGAGTACATCTCCACTGCTCAGCTATATGCTGAGCGTACAATTCTAAATGTATGCTTATATGACAATTCATGGTTTAAGCATCTAAAACACATAGAAATAGTCTCTAGGGTGAGTGGTACGCATTCATCCGGTCGATGCCGTAGGAGGCCCACCTCTCCCACGCATCTCGTACACTGGTTGGGCCTTCCTCCATACCAGGTACCGTGTACTGGTTGGGCCCACCTCCAATCCAGACACAACCACAATTCCAATTCCAATTCAATCACAATCACAATCACAATCCTCAAGGTTCGAGGAGCTTACCCCGGATGAATTTGCACCAAACTCCCCTTTGACCCAAGTAGACACATAACATGCTCACATAAACAGTTGTACGTGCTTTTATCATAATTTCACGTTTATAATTAACGGGCCTAACTAACACATGAATTTTGCCCGGATCCAAGAATATCAAAAGTGATGTTCAAAACATGAAAATCCATATATTTCATAGATCTAGAATTCATACCTCGTGCGATTCTCTTCAAACTTTGAAGGATCGTCTAGGGGGCTAATTAATCGCCGGATTTCAAATTATACGCGATTCCTACGAGTTTTACCTGATTTTTCCCAAAAGTCTAGAATTAATATTTTTACAAAACTTTGCCAAACACGACCTAAGTAGTATCAAAACGTAGGTCTTACCTCCACGAGTTCAAATCTGAAATCTGGAGAAAATCTGATAGACGAACGGTCGTCGTATGTCGTCGCAAAGCCCGTTGGCTCAATCTCCTTTTCTCTCTCCTCTCTCTAGATATTTGGCAAGTGTTTGGATGAGAATGAAATCTCATCCTCATCTATATAATCTATATATAGACAAACTTTCGGGGAATTACGTTTACCTCCCCATGAGTTTCTCAAACTTCTAATTAGCTCTCGAAACTTTGCATACGTCCATTTAATAACTTTACGAGTGAATATTATAAATTTCAAAAGTTTTCGACTAGGTTTCGTTTAGGTTCAAAATAACGTCCGAAAACTATATTATGTGGAATCTCTACACAACCTACCTCTTTAATTAACGTATCACTCACGTTCTTACCACAGTTCTCAAAATGATATTTAACAATATCACAATTGCCAGAAATTATCAACACAAGCATAAAATTACTATTCATAGAAATGCCAGATAAATCCAAATAACATTTAAATCACATAAATGTCATTTACTCATGCCCATGCAATAGGAACTGACATGTTCCCGTGTCCTCACTGACACCTTACCGTTGACTCACAGTCAACCTCAATCCACCATTATCAACTAACATTGATAATCCACAAAATCTGAATATGCATATTAAAACCATGAAATTTTTGAAACGTGTGTGACATAAACACCCTTAGTATCTACCAACAGAGGCGTACAAAGATTCCTAATTGGAGCATCTAACAAACAAGGGGGTTTGGTTGCCTTCCCTGTGAATATGAGTGATAGTGCCCTTACATAATTCTAATAAAAATTTACAGTCCTCAATCACACTTCTAAGGTAATAGTTTTCCTCCTATTTCTGAATAAGTTGGCAGGCCGCTAAAGAGTCCGTCTCAACTATTACTCCTTCGATTCCTTCTCTATGGACTATGGTAGGTCCTTTTCCTGGTGCTTTCTAGCTCCGCATAGAGGCTTGAACACTTGGTGAGATGTCCGTAGTGTCTAGCCTTCCATCTACCTTGCTCATCGCGAATGAGGCCTCTGATACATCCTCTTCTTGGGTTCCCTTTGTTGCTCTCGTAGGTATTGAGCACGAACAATACTGCATTTGGAACAGACTAACCATTAGAAATGTATTCATAATTTGTTGATTACTTACTTCCTTTTTAAAAGCTTTAGCAATATCAGTAGGTAAGCTTGTGGCCGTAATAAAGATAGTGGAGTTAGAAGTTGAGGTGCCGTTAAAGCTATGGTTATTCCTTTCCTTCCAGAGATACCATCAGTTTGAAGAGTAGAGGCATTACAGCAAGAAATATTTTTTATAAGAGCATGGATCCAATTATGAAGATTGAAATTGAGGTAAGTAGGACTTGTAGCCTTTGGAAGGAAGATGCTCCAAAAAGATAGAGCATGAGGACAATCTCTAAGGATGTGTAATGAACTTCCTTCTAATGTTTGCAGCTCTCGCATGTGGAGTCATTAGTAATGTTCTTGATAAGAAGGATATTCTTCAAGGGAAGTCTATCTAGAATACATTTCCAAAGAAAGAGTTTGAGCATGTTGGGAATGGTTTCATATTAGTCCAAGCCACACGATGACACATTTGAAACTACAGGGGTCACGTTAAAAATGGCGTAAGTACATGGGGGTATAAGTGTAATTTTCCCTTTATCAATTATGGCAATTCTATCCACACTCACCTCATTTACTCTTTACACCCACCTTTTAATAAATTTTATTCATTACAATTATATCCTTATATAAAATGACATTTAAAGACGGGTAAAAAAAGGGTGGGGCTAAATACACCACTTTTTTTGTTAAATACACCACATTCATTCACAAATTTTTTATCTTTTAGCACTGCAGGGTGGTGTATTTAGCAGAAAAGGTGGTGTATTTAGTCTCACAAAAAAAAACTCTAAAAAATTACTCTTTACACCCAGTGCATATATATATATATATAACTCTATATTACAATAATCCAAACTCCATGGTTGGCATGAAATTACAAATTATTCCTGATACTTATACGTAGTAACGTTTATGAATATGTGTATGTAAATTACCTTGTACATATATCCGTGGAAGGTAATATGTATATGGATATACATATATGTTTATAACAAGCAAGACCCTAGGTTGAGATGTCGTCATTGTCTCATGTAGGAACTGGTGTGTTTCCTTTGTTTAAAAAAAAAAATCTCCAAACTAGTAGCATTAAGATGTTTTTCAAAAGGTTATTTGGGGATGAAAGGTATGCAGAGATTAAATTATTTTAATTTTAATTAGAGTAGTAAGTGTATGAAGTAAGAAGTTATAGAAAGTAAATTATGTAGGTGTGATATGTGTGGCGTGCTAATTTTTAATTTCAGACGTGGTCCCACATCTATCCAGCGTCACACTTTCCTTTCGAGAAGTTATTCAGTGTGTCCGTCACGCCACATCAGCATGATGATGTGGTGTGACTTCTCAATTTTAGCCACACATATACCCCACTAGGAGGTTATGACATGTGGTGGGTAGTTATTTTTTAAAAAAAATCTTTATAACCACATGGCATGATCCCCTAGAAGTAAGAGGTATATGTGTGGTTGAGATTGAGAGGTCATACCACATTATCATACTAATGTGACGTGACGGATTCACTGAATAATTTCTCCTTCCCATACCACCAACCTTGTCATTAACTCTATAAATACCCCCTATGACCTGCCTTTCTTTATTCCCCCTGCCATCCCTCCAGGCTCCAACAACTCTCCCATAGAGAGAGAAAGGAATCCAACACACAGACGTTCACACTCCAACCCACAAATCCCAACACACACATATATTAATATATGGGGGACTTCTTCTGTACGGACTGCAAGCAGGACACCGAGGTAGTGTTCGACCACTCGGCTGGCGACACGGTTTGCTCCGAGTGTGGACTCGTTCTCGAGTCGCGGGCCATAGACGAGACCTCCGAGTGGCGGACTTTTGCGAACGAGTCGGGCGACCGAGACCCGGAACGAGTTGGGCACCCGGTTAATCCTCTCCTTAGCGCATGTGGTCTCTCGACGTTTATATCGGGGCAACCCGGTGGTGGCGACTCGTATACGAGTCGGTTTCAAAACCGCGCGGGTGACCCGGACCGGTCTACCGTTTTGGCATTCAAGACCATTGCTAACATGTCCGATAGGTCTGTCTGTGCAAAACTGCAAATATGTATTGATATATTTATACTGGTATAGTTAATTTCAAAACCCTTGGGCTAGGGCTCTGTTTGGCCATTAAGGTATCGAGAAAAAGAAAAGCAAACTAAATGTGGCTGGCAATAAAGATTTGCAAGAACCTTGGTTAAGAAAAGAACCAGTTTTAAAAAGTTTCGGGTTTATGAAGTTGTTGCACAATTGGTTCTTTGTCAAATCAAAATGATCTTGACTTAGATTTTCATAAAATCATATAAAAGTGAAATTTGATCTGAACCTTCTATTTAGCATTCCCAAACAAACCCTTGATTGTAGAAGGTTTTTTTGAGAGAGAGAAAAAGTTGGCAGGCGGCACTAATTACTGACATCTGTATATGGAAAACTTTTAAATAATTAAGATTCAAATTTGGAAGCTTATTCAAAATGAAATCAGACTTGTAGGATTGAAAATTGAAATTAGTAAATGGAAACAACTTCAGTGCTGTTTATTAGGTCCTGTTTGTGCTGTTTTCACACATGAACAGTAAAAACAGTTTGGTCAAAATTGTAATTTTATATTATTTTTACTGTTTATGTGTGGAAATAGCACAAGCAAGACTCAGTAAACAGTACCAAAGTTGTTTTCTTAGTAAATTTGGGATTTTGGGAGGAAATCTAGTAATCACATGTATGCCCATGAGTTTAGATAATAATTTTTCTTGGGGTCAGACTAGAGAAATTATTCTAACTGTGTCACAACGTAATCAATTACAGTGGAAATCACACTGGTGTGACGCACACACGAGTCGTCTAAAAGTACCTTTTTAATTAAATATTTGATTTTAATTATGAGTTTGTAACGGCCATCGCGAAACTTTAGAGAGAGAGAGGGGGAATGAAGGGACTAGTAATATTGTTTGATTTTTGAAACATGTATAGGTTAAAGAAAATGAAATTTATATCAATTTATTGTTTGACTGAATTTCACAAGTTCACTGAATCTCTGAAGTAGTTTTATATCATAACCTTTTTGCATCTCTATATAATATGTTTGTTTGTTTGACTTAGAAAATTGTCAACTTTGATACTTTATTAAGTCAATTAGTGGTCAATATTTGTTGAAATTTGTCCTGAAGTTCCATTGATAGTGAAGTTGTATTCAAAGCATGGATATTAAAAGCTTGACTGCTATTGCATCTCCATTTCTATTTTGTCAATTTCATGGATTTGTCTCTTTCTAGGGTTTTGGGTGATAGTGGAATAGTACATATTTCTCTGAATCTATTTTTATTGTTTTTTTTTTTTTTTTTTTGTATTCTAGGCCAGGGGAAAAAATTAAACCTTTTTGCTTTGGATTATGAATCTTGAATCTAAAACCCTTGTGCCAGTACTAATCTGACCCTAATAGTTTGGAGAAGAGACTTGTTCACTTGACCAATGTTAATCTGACCAACTTTTTTCTCCTTTTCTCTAAATTCTTTTTATGGTATAAAAAAGTTAAGCTTGTAGCTTTGAATTTATTTGAATCATTTGACCCCAAATAGTTTGGGAAAACAATTTGTTCAATATGGTTCTAATGTTAACTGATTCAGGGAGATAGTATTCTTAATGTTATGCTTCCCAAATTCCCAACAGATGTGGCAGTGGGTGCACTTGTTTTTCATTGGGCGCACATGTGTTGGGATCCGTATTTGGGATACAGAATTTGGAAGCATAGTATTACTCGTCTTTTGATGTTTGTAGTGATGTTTAAAGGGAAATTACACATCAGCACTCTACTAATTTAGTGATTTTTTGTGTGTCAGGTTGAGCCTTGTTGCGACGATAAAGGTATGCTTTTGGTTCAACAATTGTCTTATGCTTTGTTTGGTTCATGAATTTAGTGTAGGAAAAGAAAGGTAAACCCAAAGGAAAGCTTTTTCCTATGTTTAATTACCTGGAAAAACAATGAGGAAATAGGAAGGAGAAGAAAATAGTATTAAGCATGGAAGGAGACTAGTTTTCCTTTCCCTTTTCTTTTCCTTCATAAGTGAGGAGAGAAAAGCAGAGAAGAGAAAATCATAAGTGAAGAGAGAAAAGAAAAGAAGAGAAAATTGTGAGTGAGGAGAGAAAAGAAGAGAAGATAAAGGATGGAGATTTCTTTCATCTTGTTTGGCAGTTTAGGGCAGAAGAAAAACTTTATTTCCTCTTGTTTGCAAGTTGAAAAGAAAAGAAAAGAAAAGAAAAAAATAGAAAGTAATAATTCTACCCATCAAGGATGTCAAGTAATAGTCTCTTACACCTCTTCTTTTCCTTCTTTCAACACCAAATCAATGGAGAGGAGAGAGATAAATCATTTGATGGGAAGAGAAATGAATCCTTTTTCGCATAAGCAACATATATTGTGTATTTGTGGGTGTCTTAGGACATAGATGTTATAAAAAATTTGCTAGGCATTTTGAGAACATGATGGTATAGGAAGCCTGCAGTGCATTTACTCCCAACCCAGAGGTAGAAAGATTCATTAATCCTCACTTTCTTTTCTCTCCTTTTCTTCCCAATTTTGGAGAGAAATATATTGAGAGAAAGTGGGGGTTAGTTTTCTTTCTTTTTCTCTCTTTTTCTCCCAAACGAGAGAAAGTAAGGTACTTTCGCACTTTTTCTCTTCTTTCTCTCATTTTTTAAACTCCCAAACATAGTGTCAATAAGTAACTGTTAATTTCTATCTAATTTCTGCTTCATCTGATACAAGTGTTATATATGTATTGATGGTGCTTTTGTCATTGATCTGAAGGATCGAGCTTGTGAGATATTCAAGAGATTGGAGGATCAAAAGTGTTGCAGAGGAAGAAACCAAGGTGCTATAATGGCTGCTTGCCTTTACATTGCTTGTCGAAGTGAAGGAAAGCCACGCACCGTAAAAGGTACGCCGTAGATACTTTTTACATATCAGTTATCTTTCTCCGACCCCGTTTGGCAACAGCTTCTACCTCTGCGATTCAATCGTAGAAACTGAATTCGCTAAACAATTTTATAATACATTTTGGAGTTGTATATAATCATTTGTGGGCTCCAAAAGTTGGTGCCAAATGGAGTCTCTTTAAGTACGAGCTCTTCTAAAGCTGTGGATTTGAAATTAGAAATTTGCTGCGTTGCTAACGGAGCCACAAAGAAGGAGATTGGGAGAGCAAAAGAGTTCATAGTGAAACAACTAAAGGTTGAAATGGGGGATTCGATGGAAATTGGAACTATACATGCTGGGGACTATCTGGTGAGCTCCTAATATAGCAACATTGCTTTGTAATTCTATGGTTGTAACTTTGATATATATATATATATATATTTTTGTTTGGCTTGTTTAGTAACACTGACATTAGTGTAAAATTTGATCTTTTAGAGGCGCTTTTGTTCCAATCTTGGTATGAAGAATGAAGAAGTTAAAGCAATTCAAGAAGCTGTCCAGAAATCAGAAGAACTTGATATACGGTAATTTGTATTCTTTTGTAGTGATGGACTTCATTGTCTTTCAAACAAGTTTCTCTTCTGATTTTAATTGATTGGAAATTTGAAAATTTGTATGTTAACAAGTAACTTGGTGAGAAGGTTTGGGCCTTTGGGTCTAAATGTAATGCTTTGTTTGGTAGGACTGATGGAAAAGTAGAGAGAGGGAAAGAAGGGGAGGAGGAGGGAAGAGGGATTCAAAGGGAAGGGAATTTGTGCTTCTTTACTGGTGTTTGGTTGAATAGGAGGGAAAATCTCTATATATTTACCGGCATACAGCCTATGTTTTCAAGCCTAAGAAAGTCGTTTTGCCTAAATTTCCTCTGCCCTTGTCCAATCCGTTGACTTTTGGACAGATTGAAATTTTCGGGCATATTATAAATTTATACATATTACATATTACAAGATGAATCAATACATATTACATTAACATCATATAGTTCACATTGGAAGAATAAAATTTCATTTTGCCTTAATTCCCTCTTCCCTTCTCCAATCCGTCCACTTTTGCACGGGGCATGAAAGAATCCCTTCTCTCTTCATTTCTTTCGCGATTCTTCCCTATCCCTTCCCTCCTTCGGTCCTTCCCCTTTACCCTCATACCAAAACATGCTGTAAATCTGAGGAAGTCCAACCTTAAGGCACCAATGAGAAAGGATTAATTATAAGGTGCTAAGTAGGCCAAACATAGTCATTGTTGAAGTTTTGAAGTAATGACTCTATAGACGAAGTGATATATTTACCAATATTGGGTGTTTGTGAATATGAGCAGATCATTATGGTCCTTTTGTTTTTTCTTCCTAGATGGTTGATTATATAACTTAGTTAATCCTTTCTTATTTTTCTCATCGTTTTCCTTATTAACCAAACTAGGGAAAGGGTTTCCCTCTTATGTTTTTACTTTCTTTTCCCTCACTGAATACAAGAACCAAACAAAGCATGTATGAAGAATACTCTTTTATCATTTTTGATTGATTACAGGAGGAGCCCTGTATCTATTGCTGCTGCAATAATTTACATGATAGCTCAGCTCTCAGGTGAAAAGAAGCATCTTCGAGGTTTGTTTATCCATCTATTTCTTTGTTAAAAGAGAAGGATTAGCACATGAGCTTGAGATTATGAAGGATTGGGTTTTAAGCTTCCCTATGATTGTTCATGTTTCATGAATTATTCTCAGCTAGTTGGTCACTTGGGCTATGTTTGGTTCATAAATTTAGCGAGGGTGTGGAGTAAAATACTATGGGAAAGCACTTCCTTTTCTTTTCGGTTAATACATAAAATTGTAAACTAGTGAGAAAATAAGAAGGAAAAGAATATAGGGTAGAAACAATTTTGCAGATTTTGAAATGTCTAAGTCACTTATCTTCCTCCTTTCTTGGTTTTCTATTTTTTTTAAAACAAATTTAAACTCAATTTTAATTAAGTATGAAGGAACACGCCAGTGAAACCACTAGGAAAGCCTCTAAATCCACAAACCAAATGGAAGCTTAATAGGAGATTGTCAGTTATTAATCACTTGATAATTTGATGTCAATGTTTTTTTTAAAAAAAAATTTGTTTCTTATTATTTACGTTAGATTGGCCCTCGGATCCTTCCAATACTTGTTGAAATAGGTAGTTTTACATGGACTCTCTTGTTGCCCCAAGTACCCGTCATGATTCATGACATGGGTATGTATTTATTTACGTGCCTCAAGCACGTACATAAATCGGACTCTCGGATCTAACAAATCGGACTCTCGGATCTAACATAATCTTAGATGAACAAATAGATAGAAATCCCTTAATTTGAAAAAGTTGTAGTCAAGAATATCATAAAGTACGATAACACATTCCACAAGACAATTCTATCTGGAATATAATATATTTTTTTACACAATTAGGAAGTGTTTCGGAGGGCAAAGAAATGGTTATGTGGTTCACGAACTGAACATATTTTATAAATTCAAGTGTTTGCAATGTTATGGTCATTTTTTGTACAGAAGCCCGGGCCCATTCTAATATCTTTTTAAGACCGGTTCTTTGTCCAACCAGCATAATAACATTGAACCATATAGAAAGTGAGACTATGGCTGAACCAGATCCTTTTTTAGTATTTCCAAACAAGCCCTATATGTTGAGTTTTTTATGTCAAAAACCTAGAGATACACAAGAACATGACATAGTGTGTGTGTGCAGAGATTTCAATGGCTACAACAGTTGCAGAAGGGACAATCAAGAATGCATACAAGGATCTTTATCTTCATGCATCAAGGATAGTACCAAACTGGTATGCCAAGGACAAGGACCTCATGAAACTTTACAGCCTTAAAATTTGACATTTGATTCTGAACACAGACAGTTTGGAATAAATGGCATTGACATGAGTTGGGAGCTTCCTGTTTTGTTATTTTGATGTTTTATAGGACACATATCAGATTGATACACAGATTTAGACATCCATCTTAGTGAGTATTATTTTTTTCTTTTTTTTTTTTCCATACAGTTTCTAAATTTGGGACAGTTCATTGATTTTCAGTGGAAATTTTACATTGCAAATGTATATATTCCTTGGTTCTTGACTGTATAGTTCAATTTCTTGATGCTTTTAGATCTGCCTTACTTTTAACAATTTTAGCTGGATTATTTATTCAACTATTTTGTACTGATATTTATAAATGGGATATTAGCCCCTAGACCCCTAAAAATTAAGTGTATTAGTCAAAAAAACACACGATTTGGCTATTTTTAAATAGTTCATTGCTACTTTTTTGTTCAGTGAAAAGTCCATCTGACAGATATAAATAGATAATATTATCTGTTGACAGACATATAATATTCACTAAAACGATCATAATTTTCTCATTTTTTGTCTTTATGGGATTTTTTTTTTAGATCTACGCATTAGACTGGAAAATTTTACAAAAAAAGATAAGTTATAGCCTGATTTTAAGACTTTTTTCTGTCTAACATATAATATTATCTGTTTGCAGGCAGATAATATTTTCTGTCAACTTTAAACTACCACAACTTTCTCAATTCTTGGGTATTTTGGGTGATTTTTTTTTTTTTTTTTTTTTTTTTTTTTTTTTTTTTAATTTCATGGGGTTTTTTTTATTTTTTTTTAGATCTATGCATCTATAGTGTCAGTTTTATGAAAGAAATGTGTTTTTATTATATTTATGCGAAAAAATGCAATTTTTCATATATGTTTAATTTTTAGTGTTTTTTTTCCTGCTGTATTTCATGGTCAATATTGATCTCGTTTGATAGATTTCATTTTGCTAATTTCAAAACATCAAATTTTATGAAAACGGATTTGTAGAACAAAAATTATAGCAATTTAAAGTTTGAGTAAAAAAAAAAAAAAAAAACTAATGAGTTAGAAAAAAAATAGCATGAATTTTGACTTAAAAGGGTTTTATTTGAGGAACTATGACAGAAGCTCCCTTATAAATAAACTTTTGCCCCGTAAAAATTCCTAGGTGGTCTGCACCTGTTCCTAACTTGTGTCTGAAATCTTTTTTAGTTTCCAAAAATATATATTATATATACATTGGGCAAAAAGGTTCATTTTCGTCAACTTGCTCTTCTTTTTCTTGATTTGAACCATTTTTTAGAATTTTCATTTACTAATTAAAATATTTGAATTAAGTAGGAAAAGAAAATTAGTCCGTACAAATTAAAATATAAAAAATCGTTCCCATCTGCTTCTTATTTCAGTTTTCTTCTTCATTGTCACGGAATAGGTAATACTCCCTCCGTCCTATTTTATGTGTCTATTTTGGGGAATTCAACTCTTTAAGGGGACAAAAAGAATCTACACCTATTTTCCACAATTGCCCATAATCATTGCACTTTCTTTTTTTTGTTTTGTTTTGATTTTGATTGCAAGGAAGGGTAGTTTGGGAAACTAAGTAAAATTTGCATACTAATTTAGGAAAGTAGACAACAATTTTACGACATCCCAAAAAGGAAAGATGGACACATAAAATGGGACGGAGGAAGTATCAATTTACTTGTATAAATTGACAATTTAGGGCAATCAACTATGGGTGATTTAACCAAATCCTTGGTAGCCCAAGTGGGGAGGCGGACCAAGACAGGGGGTGTTCTACCATTTTGGTCTTGTATTCGAAATTTTTCATGGGTAAATATTAAGGATTTAGCCAGGGCCTTTGGCCTCCCAAAGGGAGGTTAGGGGTTCGAAATCCCCCAAGTGTTGTGTAAGCTAGTTGGAGGGATGAATCTCAAGATGGATTTTAAAAAATGTCCAGCTTGGCGTGGGTTCAGATCCTACCGTTAGTTTACCTCCCTGATTTACCTGGTGCGTGTGTTGTGGGGTCGGTGCACTTGCCTGGGGTTTGCCCCTTGTTCTACTCCGATAAAAACGACAATAGGTATCGATCCCGAAGTCGCGGAGGACAGACATGGGGATTGTCCTCGTGTCACGCCCCGGAGTAGCCAAAAATAGGAAAATTTTAAAATTTCCTTTCTGGACCCGTAGGGAATGACGAGTTACATAAAAGTGACCTGTCCGTACAACAAACTTAACAAAATATATATGGATCAGAGTAAGAAATTTGCAAAAAGCGTCTAATGGTATTCATGGGGGAACTTAGAGTGTTTTGCTACTTAGGCTAATGCAAGAGTTCCAAATGAAAACCACAAAAGATAAGTCTGGGCGATTTATGCCACTTAAATATTACATTAACCAAAAGATAATTAAAACATAAGAGAAGTCTTAATGCGGAAGTAGGCCAGGGTCCTCTTTCTAACTGGCAAACTCATAACCCTCGTTATCAAGCTCTTCCTGATAGTCTGTCTCAGGATCACCTTCCTGATAATTCCCATTCTGAGGATAGTGATATTCATCTTCATTGTTACCTTGATAGTTCTCCTCATCATAACCTAGACGTAAAAAGTCCAGGGCAGGGAAGGAGCCGTTAGCTTTTGAAGCTAAGTGAGAACGTCTTAAGCAATCACTCCTAATACATGTAAGGATATACAAGTACAACATATCTTGAAACAACATTAATGGGCATATGACATGTTGAATGATGACATAATGCATTATCGATATATTCGACTTTAACTCGACCATGAACACCACAACCGACTCATGTGACTTGTTACATTACCAGTGTAACGCCGTTAGCTCAGAGTAGAATGATCACGTTGCTATCGTCGCCTAGCAGGGCCCTATAGCAGTTTTGGTTTTAAAAAGAGTGTAATCATCGGACTCTTAGGTCCTCGTGACCTTGCCGAGAGAATAGAATAGTTACAGCGCTATCGTCGCCTAGCAGGGCCCTATAGCATTTGAAAGGTAACTATTGTATTCTGATGGATACATTGCTATCGTCGCCTAGCAGGGCCCTATAGCGTATCAATCATCAATCCATGCATAACTTCAATGATTTCAATGGAAACTCTGGCTATCGTCGCCTAGCAGGGCCCTATAGCAGTTTCATTGTTGTTCCCATTTACTTGACTGTACCACTCGGACCACCGCGGTCCATTCAATGTATATATTGATATGATTGGGTTAGTCCCCGTGACTAACCATGCAGACGTCAATGTTGACATCAAGACTCGACCGTGTTCATATGAATGTTCATGTGACTATAGGAACAGAAATCATGATAAACAAGAATATCAGCGATTATTAACTAATCATGGAGTATAGTTAACTAACATGCGTTCATTATATAAGAAACAATCTCACGTACACATACTAATACTTATCAGTATCGTCCACACAGGACGTACTGTGCATACATATATGATCAAAGAATAATTCTATAATATACCAAGTGAGTTAGGACGACACACCTCGAAGCGGTTGCGTAAAAACAAGCGTAGCGGTTCCTACAAAGTATTAAGATTACATAGAACATTGATTAATAAGTCTACTAAAATCAGGGGCATAATGGTAATTGTGCCGGGTGGGTTCCTAAACCTCAACATGATGATCTGGACATCATTTTGAGTCCAACGCCATTGACTAGACTCAAATCGGAGTACGTCGCATAAAAGGCTGGGTTTTCTATACCAGTTTGGGCCCTAAAGATAAGCTGCATTTTTTACCGTGTCGAAAGGTCACCAAACTTTAAGGGAATATTCTAGACATAATTCTAAGACTCTGGGAACTGACCGCGTATTTTTCTGAGCTACGGTTTATTTATTACGAATTTCCGAAGTTTAAATCGTCTAATAATAGACTGCGGGATCCTATAATTATAAAATATAGTTTAGGGAGACATTTGGCCCTCATAATTATTTTTATTAAATACTAGGCCTTAAATTAGGCTAGTAGTATTTTTCTCGTAATTTTCGGGACTCGTTTGGTATTTTAAATAATTAAAATACAACCAAACGGATATTTTATAAGTAATTAATAATTATTAAAATATTAAAATTAGGGTCTTGTAAATAATAATTTACAATATAGAGGCACTAGACCTTAGGAAAATTTCCTATACTCAAAAAGGTGTCATTAGATATTTATTACCTAATTATTTAAAATATTTACTTATTATTTATTTAAACCAATAAATAATAAGTATATAATAAAATGATAATTTCATATTTTCATAATATAAGAATATTATAAAAATAATATTACAATTTATTAAAATATAACTTATAGCATTATTGAAATTATTTTAGATATTTAAAACAATTTAAAAATCATTTATAATTCTTTATATTACTAATTATATCATAAGTAATATATTTATACACTAAATCTTGATTAATATATACTAATCTTAGTTAATATATGTTAATTATTACTAAAACAGTATTTTAAAACATTAATTAGGATTAACAGAATACTTAACCATTAAAATAGATTAATAAAACCTTAATCAAGGTTATTAGAATAATCAAGACATTAATAATTATAAAACAGACTTTAAATCTATTAATCTAGATTAACAGAATTATTAATAATATAAAAACAGATTAGTAATCTTTAATTGAGGTTAACAGAATAATTAATAATATAAAATAATTAATTATAATTAACAGTAAAACTCGCGGGTTAACCCAAATCCGGATCCGTACCCACGGGTCGCCCGAATGCACACTAAAGCCGATCCAACTTAAAAGATCCGACCCGCTACCCGTTACATTGATATAACCCAAACCCATTAATCATTTAGCCTAACAAACTAACCCATACCCACGGCCCATGACCCATGACCCGACCCATTGGGTAAACGATATAACCCGCATCCTATACGGGTCGCGTCTTCTCCGGCGAGCCAGGCTTGCCGCCGACGAGCCCGATTTGGCCGGAAAACTTCAAACGTTCATATCTCTCTCTCTACTCTATGAAAATGGCTCTATCCAACGCCATTAGCACCGGTTTGGGCTCCTCTATCACATACTACCAGCTGGAATGGTGGTTGATTCGTTTTCCTATCCCACTGTTTGATTATTCTTTTCGGGTTTCAAGAGGATAATGTTGTGCATGGCCTACCTAGGGTGCACCAAACTCAAAACTGAGTTAAAGGGGGTCTAATGGGAACCTTAGGGTCAGTTTGGTATGGTTTTTAGAAGCTGTGGTTGAGTTGCAAAAATAAAGCTCCGGTGAGGGGCTTTAATGGCAGATTCGTCATCTTCAGAGCCTAAGGCTCTGTTTGATTCGTTTGGGAGGGTCTAGGGAACGTGTGTGGGTGTATGTTAGGATACAAAATAAACCAGGGGTTGGGGTTTTACCTGCAGGGGGCCTCGGGTCTCTCTCTCCCTTCCTAAACTCCGGCGAGCTCTTCTTCTCTCCTGCGCCTTCTTCTCCTGCTTTTTTAGTGTGTGTGTAATGGTAAGGGGTAGAGAGTGAGGGCAGTGAGGGAATGTGTGGGTGGTTAAATTTCTTGCTCTCACTCTAACTCTCGGTTTTCTCTCTCAACTCTCAATCCTCACGATTTCTTCATATATACACAAGGGTGTATATACATACACACAGATGTGTAATCTGTTTGGACAGGATTGAGGGTGATTGAGGGAGGGGTTGATTTGAGGGTGAGCTTTGGGGGGAATGCAAAAGTGGCCGGCGGTGGAGGTGGGTAGGTTAAGTCCAGTGGGTTAAAGGGGGTGGTTTTTTTGGGTAATGGGATTACTCAATGGGTAGGGGTGGGTTAGGCAAGTACACACCCAAATAAGGGAAGATTCCTATTGTACCTAAGTTTCCAAATTTGTAGGGATAGTCGTCGCTAGGTTCCACGTGCAATACAGTCCAATATAAACACAGATTTTACGGGTTCGCGTGCCGAGTCAGTCTGATGTTGAAACTTACGGTCTAAGTAATGATTATTAAATACGCACACGTATAAGTTCGGGTCTCCGGGATTATGAAATCACCATACTGGAAATTAATGCGGTCAAAAAAAATACGGGGACTCGTCTCATTATTGATAGAAATTTTACGGGTATTACATCATTCACCTGCTATTAAAGATTCCGTCCCCGGAATCGGAGCTAGCTATACATTGAAAAGGTAAGGGAATTTCTCACGCATCTCTGATTCTAACTCCCAAGAAGCTTCTCGCTCATCGTGATGTTTCCACTGAACTTTTACTAGCTGGATCTCCTTAGTCCTTAATTTCTTAGTTCCTCGTTCCATGATCTTCACCGGTCCTTCATTGAAAGTCACATTGTCGTTCACCTCGATATCCGTGAAGTTGATCTCATGAGACGGATCATGCACGACTTTCCTCAACATGCTAATGTGAAACACATTATGCACTCCTGACATCTTGGGTGGTAGTGCAAGTCTGTACGCAACTTTTCCCACGCGTTCTAGAATTTCAAACGGTCCAATGTAACGTGGCGAAAGTTTTCATCTCTTTTGTCCAAATCTGACAACTCCTCGCACGGGTGATACTTTTAGGAATACGTGATCTCCAACACTGAATTCCAAGTTCTTTTGATGTTTATCCGCATAGCTTTTCTGTCGGCTCTGAGCTGCTTTCATCTTCTCCTTGACGGTATTGATCTTTTCGTTCGTCTCTCGAATCATCTCTGGTCCTAGCAGCTTGTCATCTCCAACTTCTGCCCAACATAAAGGTGATCGGCACGGTCTTCCATATAAAGCTTCAAATGGTGCCATTTCTATACTCGTATGGTAGCTGTTGTTATATGCGAATTCTATCAACGGTAGGTTCTCTTCCCATGAACTTTCGAAATCTATTGCACAAGCTCGAAGCATGTCTTCCATGACTTGATTGACTCTCTCGGTCTGTCCGTCGGTTTGGGGGTGAAATGCTGAACTTAACTTCAATGAAGTTCCAAGTGCTGTCTGTAAGCTTTCCCAAAATCCAGACGTAAAACGTGAATCACGATCTGACACAATTAACACGGGTACTCCATGTAGTTGAACAACTTGTTGGATATACATTCTGCTCAATTTCTCAACCGGGTAAGTCATACTATAAGCGATAAAGTGAGCCGATTTGGTGAGTCGATCCACAATTACCCAAATGGCGTCATGATTCTGCCTTGACCTTGGCATTCCGACAACGAAATTCATCGTTATGTGCTCCCATTTCCATCTGGGAACTGGTAGTGGTTGTAACAATCCTCCTGGTTTCTGGTGTTCAGCTTTGACTTGCTTGCATGCCATGCATTTGGATACATAATCTGCTACTTCTCTCTTCATTCCATCCCACCAGAAGTTCCTTTTTAGATCCTTGTACATTTTTGTTCCTCCAGGATGAACTGTCATCCTTGACTTATGTGCTTCGTCTAATATATCTTTCCTCAAGTTGTCCTCATTGGGCACACAGAGTCGATTGCGACATCTAAATCCTCCATCTGCTCCTATATTCCACCCGGCGGGGTCCTTTGCCGATACTTTTTCAAACCATTGACGAAGTCCTTCGTCCTTTCCTTGTGCTTCAAGAATACGACTTATGAGCGTTGGTTGTACCACGAGACATCCAAAGAGTCGTTCTTCACTTGATTCAGAATTTTGAAAATCAAACTTCGTTAGTGTCTCTAACACTTTCCATTCTCTGATCATGAGAGAGGATACGACGAGTTTTCGGGGTTTCCGGCTCAATGCGTCAGCAACGACATTTGCTTTGCCAGGGTGGTATTGCAGCGTGTAATCGTAATCTTTTAACAATTCCATCCATCTTCGCTGTCTCATGTTCAACTCCTTTTGAGAGAACATGTATTTCAGGCACTTGTGATCTGAAAATAGATCGAACTTCTCTCCGTAGAGGTAGTGTCTCCAAATTTTGAGTGCAAAGACGATTGCAGCTAGTTCCAGATCGTGCGTAGGATAGTTAAGCTCATGAGGTTTCAATTGTCGTGATCCATACACTATCACTCTTCTGTCCTGCATAAGCACATATCCAAGTCCTTGATGTGATGCGTCGATGTAAATGGTGAACTGTTCACCGCTCTTTGGTATTGCAAGCACTGGTGCCTTGGTTAGTCTTTTCTTCAATTCTTCGAATGCGCATTCATGCTTGTCGCTCCATTCGTATTTCAAGTCCTTTCTAGTTAATCCAGTAAGAGGGGCTGCGATTTTCTAGAATCCTTCCACGAATCTCCGGTAATATCCGGCTAGGCCGAGAAAACTTCTGACTACTGTTGCTGTGGTCGGTCGATTCCAATCTAAGACAGCTTCAATCTTCGATGAATCCACCGCTATTCCTTCTTTTGAGACAACATGTCCTAGAAATTTGACTTCCTTTAGCCAGAACTCGCACTTGTTATACTTGGCATACAAGTGGTTGTCTCATAGAGTCTGAAGTGCTATCTCTACATGTCCTTCGTGTTTTGCCTCTGTCTTAGAGTAGATGAGGATATCATCTATGAATACAATGATGAACTGATCCAGGTAAGGTCTGAAAACTCGATTCATTAAATCCATGAACACTGCCGGAGCATTGGTCAATCCGAACGGCATAACCAGAAATTCATAATGTCCATACCTGGTTCTGAAAGCCGTCTTGGGTACATCCTCAGATCGAACGAGTAATTGGTGGTGCCTAGATCGCAGATCTATCTTTGAAAATGTGGTAGCTCCTTGTAGCTGATCGAATAGATCGTCAATCCTCGGTAGTGGGTACCGATTCTTGATTGTGACCTTTGTTCAGCTCTCTGTAGTCGATACAGAGTCGAAGTGTTCCATCCTTCTTCTTGACGAACAACACCGGCGCTCCCCATGGTGAAGTGCCTGGACGAACAAATCCGAGGTCCTGGAGTTCCTGCGCTTGCGTCTTTAGTTCTTGCATCTCCATCGGGGCCATTCGGTAAGGTGTCTTTGATATTGGGGAGGTTCCAGGCATTAACTCGATACAGAAATCGATGTCTCTCTTGGGTGGCAATCCTTTAACTTCTTGGAAAACATCTTCAAAATCTCGAACTACTGGAATTTGATTAATAGGAATCTCATCACTCGTGGTTCCAAGGGTAGCTAGGCAGTTGGTGAGGAAAACGTCACACGAGGTATTGCACTTGAATTCAAATGGTTCACCATCAGGTACTGAAAAGAGTATGGATTTGCTAGCACAATCTAACTTGGCATGGTATTTCGCAAGCCAATCGATTCCTAGGATTACATCGAATTCCTTCATCGACAAAACTATCAGATCAGCGGGGAGATTCTGATCTTTCAAGTTTAGAGGGCAGTCCTTGCATACTTTGTCCAACTTAACGCTCTTTCCTAGAGGTGACGTAGCATTCAAAGCCATATCCCATCGTTTGGGGCACTAAGCCTAAGCGTTGCACGATTCTAATTGCAATAAAAGAATTAGATGCGCCCGTATCGAACAAAGCTTTCACTTGACTGTTAAAGAGGGTTAGAGTACCTTCCAGATTTTCCTGCTCTTCTTCGTCAAATCCTGCTTCCTCTGGGATAATAGCATTGAGGCGGGCCTGTCCTTGAGTTGACGCTCCATAGTAACCACCTCGAGGTGCTTTACAATCCTTGGACAGATGTCCCTTCTTGTTGCAGTTGAAACAGACCACATCAGAGCGACTGTTCTTCCTCTGGGTCCTCCTCTTCGGGCGGGGTGAATGACATCGATCTCTCATTATCCCACCCTATCGGCCAGTTAGGGTCATACACGTACAATGTTCCCTTCTCAATGAGATCCTCATCGGCTAAGTAAATCTCTATTTCTTCGTCTTCAGAGCTGCTTATCGAACTGTCGGGAGTCTCTAAGGGGGTGATTTCTGCTTGTGCTTCTTCTAAGCTGATGGTTACTGGGTCGTTAGGAATATCAGAGGTTCCATCCACCTCTATTGGCACTAAGCGGGGTGCAACAACAATATGACGCACGGTTGGGGGAACCTTCTTCATAAGGAATAGACATCTCATCAACTTTCCTATCTTTTTGTAAGTCTGATGGCGGAAAGCAGCACCAAAGCAACCTAAACTTTGGGAAAAAGCTCCTTGGTAATTCTCCATACTACCTGCTGGACAGAAAGACTATTTTAGTATTGGCTGTCGTTTCTAAAGTACCTTAAGGTTCTTAACTTAAGGGTGTCGGACAGTCAGCGAGCACAACCAAACCTAGTGCTCTGATACTAAAAATTCTGTCACGCCCCGGAGTAGCCAAAAATAGGGAAAAATTAAAATTTCCTTTCTGGACCCGTAGGGAATGACGAGTTACATAAAACTGACCTGTCCGTACAACAAACTTAACAAAATATATATGGATCAGAGTAAGAAATTTGCAAAAAGCGTCTAATGGTATTCATGGGGGAACTTAGAGTGTTTTGCTACTTAGGCTAATACAAGAGTTCCAAATGAAAACCACAAAAGATAAGTCTGGGCGATTTATGCCACTTAAATATTACATTAACCAAAAGATAATTAAAACATAAGAGAAGTCTTAATGCGGAAGTAGGCCAGGGTCCTCTTTCTAACTGGCAAACCCATAACCCTCGTTATCAAGCTCTTCCTGATAGTCTGTCTCAGGATCACCTTCCTGATAATTCCCATTCTGAGGATAGTGATATTCATCTTCATTGTTACCTTGATAGTTCTCCTCATCATAACCTAGACGTAAAAAGTCCAGGGCAGGGAAGGAGCCGTTAGCTTTTGAAGCTAAGTGAGAACGTCTTAAGCAATCACTCCTAATACATGTAAGGATATACAAGTACAACAAATCTTGAAACAACAATAATGAGCATATGACATGTTGAATGATGACATAATGCATTATCGATATATTCGACTTTAACTCGACCATGAACACCACAACCGACTCATGTGACTTGTTACATTACCAGTGTAACGCCGTTAGCTCAGAGTAGAATGATCACGTTGCTATCGTCGCCTGGCAGGGCCCTATAGCAGTTTTGGTTTTAAAAAGAGTGTAATCATCGGACTCTTAGGTCCTCGTGACCTTGCCGAGAGAATAGAATAGTTACAGCGCTATCGTCGCCTAGCAGGGCCCTATAGCATTTGAAAGGTAACTATTGTATTCTGATGGATACATTGCTATCGTCGCCTAGCAGGGCCCTATAGCGTATCAATCATCAATCCATGCATAACTTCAATGATTTCAATGGAAACTCTGGCTATCGTCGCCTAGCAGGGCCCTATAGCAGTTTCATTGTTGTTCCCATTTACTTGACTGTACCACTCGGACCACCGCGGTCCATTCAATGTATATATTGATATGATTGGGTTAGTCCCCGTGACTAACCATGCAGACGTCAATGTTGACATCAAGACTCGACCGTGTTCATATGAATGTTCATGTGACTATAGAAACAGAAATCATGATAAACAAGAATATCAGCGATTATTAACTAATCATGGAGTATAGTTAACTAACATGCGTTCATTATATAAGAAACAATCTCACGTACACATACTAATACTTATCAGTATCGTCCACACAGGACGTACTGTGCATACATATATGATCAAAGAATAATTCTATAATATACCAAGTGAGTTAGGACGACACACCTCGAAGCGGTTGCGTAAAAACAAGCGTAGCGGTTCCTACAAAGTATTAAGATTACATAGAACATTGATTAATAAGTCTACTAAAATCAGGGGCATAATGGAAATTGTGTCGGGTGGGTTCCTAAACCTCAACATGATGATCTGGACATCATTCTGAGTCCAACGCCATTGACTAGACTCAAATCGGAGTCCGTCGCATAAAAGGCTGGGTTTTCTATACCAATTTGGGCCCTAAAGATAAGCTGCGTTTTTGACCGTGTCGAAAGGTCACCAAACTTTAAGGGAATATTCCAGACATAAATCTAAGACTCTGGGAACTGACCGCGTATTTTTCTGAGCTACGGTTTATTTATTACGAATTTCTGAAGTTTAAATCGTCTAATAATAGACTGCGGGGTTCTATAATTATAAAATATAGTTTAGGGAGACATTTGGCCCTCATAATTATTTTTATTAAATACTAGGCCTTAAATTAGGCTAGTAGTATTTTTCTCGTAATTTTCGGGACTCGTTTGGTATTTTAAATAATTAAAATACAACCAAACGGATATTTTATAAGTAATTAATAATTACTAAAATATTAAAGTTAGGGTCTTGTAAATAATAATTTACAATATAGAGGCACTAGACCTTAGGAAAATTTAATGAAATTTTCCTATACTCAAAAAGGGGTCATTAGGTATTTATTACCTAATTATTTAAAATATTTACTTATTATTTATTTAAACCAATAAATAATAAGTATATAATAAAATGATAATTTCATATTTTCATAATATAAGAATATTATAAAAATAATATTACAATTTATTAAAATATAACTTATAGCATTACTGAAATTATTTTAGATATTTAAAACAATTTAAAAATCATTTATAATTATGTATATTACTAAATATATCATAAGTAATATATTTATACACTAAATCTTGATTAATATATACTAATCTTAGTTAATATATGTTAATTATTACTAAAACAGTATTTTAAAATATTAATTAGGATTAACAGAATACTTAACCATTAAAATAGATTAATAAAATCTTAATCAAGGTTATTAGAATAATCAAGACATTAATAATTCTAAAACAGACTTTAAATCTATTAATCTAGATTAACAGAATTATTAATAATATAAAAACAGATTAGTAATCTTTAATTGAGGTTAACAGAATAATTAATAATATAAAATAATTAATTATAATTAACAGTAAAACTCGCGGGTTAACCCAAATCCGGATCAGTACCCACGGGTCGCCCGAATGCACACTAAAGCCGATCCAACTTAAAAGATCCGACCCGCTACCCGTTACATTGATATAACCCGAACCCATTAATCATTTAGCCTAACAAACTAACCCATACCCACGACCCATGACCCGACCCATTGGGTAAACGATATAACCCGCATCCTATACGGGTCGCGTCTTCTCCGGCGAGCCAGGCTTGCCGCCGACGAGCCCGATTTGGCCGGAAAACTTCAAACGTTCATATCTTTCTCTCTACTCTATGAAAATGGCTCTATCCAACGCCATTAGCACCGGTTTGGGCTCCTCTATCACATACTACCAGCTGGAATGGTGGTTTATTCATTTTCCTATCCCACTGTTTGATTATTCTTTTCGGGTTTCAAGAGGATAATGTTGTGCATGGCCTACCTAGGGTGCACCAAACTCAAAACTGAGTTAAAGGGGGTCTAATGGGAACCTTAGGGTCAGTTTGGTATGGTTTTTAGAAGCTGTGGTTGAGTTGCAAAAATAAAGCTCCGGTGAGGGGCTTTAATGGCAGATTCGTCATCTTCAGAGCCTAAGGCTCTGTTTGATTCGTTTGGGAGGGTCTAGGGAACGTGTGTGGGTGTATGTTAGGATACAAAATAAACCAGGGGTTGGGGTTTTACCTGCAGGGGGCCTCGGGTCTCTCTCTCCCTTCCTAAACTCCGGCGAGCTCTTCTTCTCTCATGCGCCTTCTTCTCCTGCTTTTTTAGTGTGTGTGTAATGGTAAGGGGTAGAGAGTGAGGGCAGTGAGGGAATGTGTGGGTGGTTAAATTTCTTGCTCTCACTCTAACTCTCGGTTTTCTCTCTCAACTCTCAATCCTCACGATTTCTTCATATATACACAAGAGTGTACATACATACACACAGATGTGTAATCTGTTTGGACAGGATTGAGGGTGATTGAGGGAGGGGTTGATTTGAGGGTGAGCTTTGGGGGGAATGCAAAAGTGGCCGGCGGTGGAGGTGGGTAGGTTAAGTCCGGTGGGTTAAAGGGGGTGGTTTTTTTGGGTAATGGGATTACTCAATGGGTAGGGGTGGGTTAGGCAAGTACACACCCAAATAAGGGAAGATTCCTATTGTACCTAAGTTTCCAAATTTGTAGGGATAGTCGTCGCTAGGTTCCACGTGCAATACAGTCCAATATAAACACAGATTTTACGGGTTCGCGTGCTGAGTCAGTCTGAGATTGAAACTTACGGTCTAAGTAATGATTATTAAATACGCACACGTATAAGTTCGGGTCTCCGGGATTATGAAATCACCATACTGGAAATTAATGCGGTCAAAAAAAATACAGGGACTCATCTCATTATTGATAGAAATTTTACGGGTATTACACCTCGTATTCCCAAAAAAAAAAAACTATGGGTGATTTTGACCCAAAAAAAAAACTATTGGTGATTTAAATTTTTTTTTGCTGCTAAAATATTAATTCATATCACTAAAACAAGCACAAGGATATGAAAAAAAAATTGACTCGCTTACAACACATGGATAGCCTTTGACTAGTAACGACAGAAAATCATGTAAGAGACAAGATCCCCTCCTCATTTGGAAAAGAAAAAAATAGAAAACCAAGAACACTTCATCGTGCACCTAAGATAGGCAACCAAGGAGAGTTTATACCCACATGCTTGAAAGCTATGGGAACTCCCCATCCACCGGAATACTAGAGTACTACCATGAACGGGTAGGAGATTGCAGTTGCCGCTTTCCTCGAGGAAAGAACTTAGATGTGTCGGTGTCGGAATTGACGTGAGAACCCCAACTCCGGACAAGACAACACTGGATCTGCAAAAAAAAAAAAAAAAACATCTTCAAATTTGGAGAAAGCACACGGGAACAACCTTCACAAAGGAAGGTGAAAAGCTTTATAGAGGAAGGGGAGGAACCAAACAATGCCTTACTGAGATCTGGGGCAAAAAAAGGGTAAGAAGGGAAGGGGGAAAATAAGGGTTTTTTTTTTTTTTTTTTTTTTGGAATTTTTTTTTTTAATTTACAAAACTGTTTATGGCTTCAATTTGTTTTATTAAATTAATCTATTTTTCTCATTTTTCAACCTTTTAAAAAGTTGTGAACTTTTTTGATTGGAAAAAGCGGTGAGAATTTGGGTGCCAAACAGACACAACTTTTTCAACATTCTCAAATAGGTAAAATCACTAAATGGCCGAAGCAAAGGGAAATCCTACGTGGATTCCAAAGAAAAGTCAAAAATCAAGGATTGACCCACGAGGACCAAACGGGTCAAATAAGGTCAATCAACATATGTTTGGTTTCGAAATGAGTTTAAAAGAAAGTTGGGCCTAGCCCCATTGAGAACCAAAACAAAAGTTTGAGTTTTACTTTAAAAGTTTACAATAATATAAGCTTCTGGAAATTTACGACTAAACGGTCCTTAGGAAATTTAAAGTGGTAATTTTTCCATAATAGGGTAACCATGGGCTATGAAATGTTAACTATTATTAAAAACATACTTTAACAAGGATCCTAGAGGATCCAACTATTCAGATTAAGATTAAGAGGGGAGATAACTAAGATCTCCAATATAATACGAGATCAACTAAGTCTAAAAGAACGATTTTAAAAGCAAGGGCTAAACATGTGCCCAATTATAACTTCGATGCAAAATAATTATGATAAATCCTTGCAATTCAAAACTATAATTAAGATAAATGAATTACAACTTGAGCAATGCTCCTACCATGAGTCGTGTCAAAGAAATATTTTCTTTCAAAACATAAGACTTCCTCGTAAGGAATCTTCCAATGGGACGCCACGCGTCGAATATTTTTGGGTCTTGCCCTAATTAATAATTCCTGGAAAGCACGACGGCTCAGTAGAAAACATTGTAGAAATGTACTACTACTTCTAAAATCATGCTATGACATGCGGTGCAATGCTTTGCCGCCGTGGCGATGCAACTAGTCGGATGGCCAAACCGTAAGACATTCCTAACTCAATATCCCAATCACACACTCTCACACAGGATAGCGAGCCACTCAAACGTGAGTGTATCATACAAGATCTCCGGTAGCTAGCCGAATATGATCTTGCGTTTTCGAATGTTTTAATGATCACAAACAACCTTACTCACTTCACACTCGCTTCTGAAATTTCATCAAATTACAACCCCAAACGGGGATTCCAAAGGCATTCCCCAATCGTAAAAATTTTAACAATTTCATATGCCCCAAGCCAATGCCATGAATGCTATGCCGACTTGGCGACTATGATATGCTACTAAATTCGATTATGCTTTAACAATGTCATTTCTAAGAATACAATGACAAGAAGTAAACATGGTAGTTCATATAAAATGTAATCATCACATTAGGCAAATAAGAGATTTTTAACATCAATTAGTCTTTGAAACCACAGAACTCAAATAGCATTTAGGTTTAACATGGATTCAAGTAAGCATGTAAGGGCAAGTAATCATTTAATTAATCACATAGGAAGATTTCCAAAACAAGATTAATGTCTATTAACACTAACTTACACATGGCAAACCATGAAGTTAGAAATAATAGTGCACTTAAACAATGAAATCTACCTCTTGAGCCCTTGGGCAAGAAATACCAAACCGCAAACCTTACGGACGATCCGAGAACAATAGTGTATATGCCTTGTTGAGATGATTGATTTTGTCTCTAATAGCCAAGCTCCAAATATTCCATAAAGGTCTTCAAAAATGAACTTGAAGCTCTAAGTGTCTATGGAGGTTTTAGTCTCCACAACAAGGGAGAGAAATGAGAGATATAGGGGGAAAAAATGAGAAGGAGAGTGAGATATAGGTTGGTTATATAGGGGGAAAGAGAGGGGTCCTAGGGAAGCTTTAATGGTTGAGGTGGTTGAGAGTGGTTGGGAGGTGACTTGTGGGTCTCGTCCTTGTCTCCCACACATACACACACCCACACACAAATATGTAACATACATATACACACATGTGCCAAAACAAAACACACAGTCCCAAACCAAGACCCACATTGGTCCAAAATTACCAAAATGCCCTTTTTAAAATTTTGGGTTTCTACAATCTTCCCCCCTTAAAAGAATTCTGTCCCGGAATTCAAACAAGAGCGAAAAGTACTCAATCAAAGAATGGTCCACGACCATAACAAAATGTCGTAGTGTCACAAAACATTGTGAACACTAGCACAACGTGAGAAAATGAAACATCTCACACATCGATTCCAGAAAAGAAAGGGAAGCTCAATAAAATAGTTAGCAAGCATACCATGGCTGCTGAGGGGCAATCGCCAGGGACAGAGGTTCAACATTAAAAGACAGAGTCAACTTCAAAGATCGACAATGTAAGGGACATGAACCTCCAAACCATTGGATCAACCAAAAATGTACTTGAATGAAAATAAAGTACAACTAGATATCTCAAATTCATCAAATCAAAACAAAAGCAATCCCTTCAACAGAAACATGTGATCACAAAGAATACAATGGGTTGTTCTATACCCAAAATTTGTCTCAAAAACGAATAAGCAACAAGTATACAAAAGATATGTATACTAACAAAAGATATAATCTAATCGTCAACCACACACAATCCAAAGAACAGAGGGTAACCCGTAGAATGGAAATAACATTCTACAACCATATTATGGTGAAAACATTCGCAAGACGTTAGGAATAAATGGGATAAGCTTCTATCGATATATAAAAGAATCGAAGGAAGATGTCACACAAGCGTGAATATCACTGTTTGTGATGAAAATATCCAGCCAATGCAGGTTTGACATGCAAGATATGATGTGGCAGGATAATTGGTGGATACTGATGGACATTAGAATCGTTATAAGCAGTTGAGGCTGATTCATTTCGTTCAAATATTTAACTGATGGAAGACACGTGTTGACCATCATGGAGTAACTAAAGGGCAGTTGTCAACTTGAGAAAATGCCACGTATAAAAGCAGTTATCAGTTTGAAAAGAGGAGGGAACATTCAAATCAAGTTGCTGAGGCCTCGACGTCTATAAATAGAAGGATTGTGTATTCGAAAAGGATCCTTTGATCAAACATCAACATATATCTCTCAATACATCTACTGTATTGTTGTCTAGATACTTAGATTTAGGAGTAGAACACCTTCGAAGTCATCTTCAAGGTTAGATTGTAGTTACTTTAATTTAATAAAAGTAGTTCGTTACTTTTAGTCACTTTACTGTTCTTATTTAGGAGTAGATATTAATTTAGTCAGTTCGAAGTTCTTCAGTTAGTTACATCTTCACACAATTAAAGTCCTGTTCAAGGCATCGAACGTCACCACAATTCCCTGGTGAGGCGCAGTTTGGATTATCACATTTACACATTGGCAATTTGTTTGCCTGGCACGCTCGCACACACTATACAAAATTTTCCAACCAAACATTTTTGGCACGCCCGGTGGGACACTAGTGTCAAAGGATGGCAAACAGAAACCTTCAAAGCAATAGGTCTGTTGATAACGCCAATGTTAGTGTTAATATTGCTGAAATTGGTGGTTCTTCACACCAAGATCCTCAGAATAGCAATACTGGAAATCATACAACCAATGAAAACCCAGAAGTGGGGATTGAAAATTTAAATTCGATTCAAAATAATGGGAATGTTGGTTCAGAAAATCAACATGATTTGGTGAGTCAGTTGACACCAATATTTGATCACTTGGGAAATATGCTTCAGAATGTTAATGTTCTGATCACTTCCTTTAACAACAGTTTACCACAATTTGCACCAACAATGGTGCCAAGTATAAATCCTTCTATGATTCGACAGAATGAAAGAGGTCATAGCCATGGCTTGTTTCAGCCAAATCCTATGAATCATACAAATGGGCTTCCTCTTAGGCCTAATTCACAAGAAAGTTTCTATGTGTCTGTCCCTAATAATACATTCCCAGTATTCGAAGGGATCCAAGGAAACCATGTGAATGGTCAAGATCATGGTCATAGAACAATAAATATCGAAGAACCAAGGCCTAGAGAAAACATGATAGGCCAGAATAGGAGAATAAATAACAATCCTATGTTCGAACCAGACCCTACTGGGATAGGAGTGGGTCGAAGGAATGAAAATCCTAGGAGGATGGATAATAATCCTCAACCACCACCAGTACCACCAATGAATCATCTTTTTGGCCAGCCAGGTCATCAACAACCATTTAATATGGTTGATAGGAATGACATGATTAATTTAATCCATGAGGTTTGTGGACCTATGGCTCAGGGGGTACAAACTCCAGTTTATAGGAAGCCTTATCCTGATTGGGTTGATAGGATCGAATTCCCCAGGGGATTTAAATTCCCTACTTTTGCTATGTTTGCAAGGGATGGGAGTCAATTCACAGTTGAACATATAGCAAAATTCATCAGTCAGTGTGCTGATGCAGGAAATAATGAATATCTTAGGCTTCGTTTGTTTCCTAGTTCATTAACAGATACTGCATTTGCTTGGTTTGCTAATCTAGCCCCTAATTCAATCTATAGTTGGGCTCAGATGGAAGAATCTTTCCATACTCAGTTTTTCCAGACAGAACCAGAAGTATCAATGGCTGATTTAGCCAGATTATGTCAAAAGCCTGATGAAAAGGCTACTCAATTCATAAATAGGTTTAAAAGGGCTAGAACAAAATGTAAAATCATGTTACCTGAACCTGAATTTGTTAAGTTGGCTCAAAATGGCCTCGAATTTAGACTTAGAAAGAAATTCGACGCTTTGGAATTTAGAGATCTTGTTGAATTGACTGCTCGAGTCTCTAGATATGAAGCTTTATTGGAAGAAGAAAATGAAAGAAATGCTTCTTCAATAAAAACATATTATAAGGATCCCAATTATGAGATAGATGCTGCAGAAATAATAGGCAAAGAGCCTTTCACATGCAAGAGTCTGGTGAAGAAAAATGTTTCTGCTGAAGTGTATAAATCTAAAGGATCCTTTAAGAAATATTCATTCGATGTTTATAGATTGGATGAAATATTTGATCACCTATTAGAAGGAAAAATTATTCAATTGTCTGATGGGACAAAATTACCTTCGAATGATGAATTAAAGGGTAAGAAATACTGCAAATGGCATAGTTCTGGGACCCATTCGACTAATAATTGTACTGTTTTTCGAGACAGGATTCAAGATCTGATCAAGAAAGGGAAATTGAAATTCCCTGAAAAACAAATGGGGGTTGATGAAGATCCATTCCCAGCAGTACAGGAGGTGTCAATCAATGTTCATGACATTTCCTTCGAAGATCTGGTCAAAAAAAGAGAGAGTGCAAAGTCAGAAGACCATATGACAAGACTCGAAGAAATGACAAGAAAAAAACCTGATTTATTAGTTTTCAACCATGAATATGCAAAGAATCTATGCATTGGTTGTGGGAAAAAATATGCTATGATGAAAGGGTTGGGATCAAAGCAGGCAGGAAAAACAAACAGCCTTTGTTCGAACAAAGGAAACCAAGCACTTCTGGTGGACCTCCTTTCCAACCAATCATGAATGTTGGGAGAGGGCAGTTTAGAGGACCAATTTATCAAGCTTCAACATATACTGGACCTATGACAGCAAGGTATGCCTCAAAACCAGTGGCTCCTTTTAAAGCCAATTTTTCAAGAAACTTCCATCTTGATAGTTATGTTCGACCATCAAGGAACATGCAATATGTGAGGCCAGGTTTCTCTTATACACCAAAGAAACATTATAGGTGGCAGAGAGAAAAGCAGATTCAGTTCATATCATCGAAAGTGGTACCAGCACATGTGGTGCAGGCTGAGATAAATATGGAAGTATTAAAGGAATCACCAAAAGTTAGTGAGACATCACAATCAGGTGAGTCTACATTGGTACCAGGAGTGCCAAATTGGTTTGTTTTGCAAGATGATAGGGTAAAAAATATGATCGAACAGCAAGGTCCTCAAAACAAAAATAGGATGATCAAACCTCCTCATGTTGAAAAGAAATACATGGCATGTACTTCAACATCCCAAGGGAAAAAACCAGAACATGGTCCCTATGATAAATAGGACTCAACAGAGAAGACTGCAGAGGAAGTTTACCATGTGGAAAGAATTTTCTAACATGCAGGCTAGAAGCCAGGAGTTAGGAAGTGAAATGAAAAAGGATTTCAGTGATGATTCGAAGCCTAATCCTAGGTTCGATCAAAATTCAAAGGGTGATACTGATCGGGAGAGAACAAATCCCAATTATACGCCTTAACTCACATTTGTTAGTCATTTTTATCTTGTTTTTATGTAATTTTACTTTATTTTCTATTTTCTATCAGGTTTTAGAAGAAAACAGGTATATGAGGTTAAACAAGGTGAAAAAGCAGGAAGAAAGAAGCAGAAAAAGACACCTCGCGCGCGCGGTCCGCGGGCGCGAAAATCTGTGAATCGCTCGCGCGATTCGCTCACGCGAGACCCCCAATAACTCGCTCGCGCGATCCCCGCGCGCGAGGTCCCCAATGTCGCGCTCGCGCGACCCGCTCGCGCGATATGTGTAAAAACCAAAGTTGCGCATTTCAGTATTCTAAGGAGTCCTGTGCAGACGAAATTACTGGAAGACGTCCAGATTGGAAATAACTGCTGTTTCAGTGCAATACGAATTGAAAGAGGCTTCAAAAAACCCTTGTAAACTATATATATCTAGTTTTTATGAGTTTTAGGGGTTACACACCTTGAGACAATCCATCAATACATACATTCAGCACTTTTTGAAGGCAAGAGGAAGGTTTCTAATGGCTTACATCAACTCCATCTTCATGCTTTCACCTACCATGAGCAACTAAACTCCTCATCTAGGGTTTCAATGAAACCCTAGCTATGTAAAGGGGGATTCTACGCTTCTTCATTCTAAAATTTTATGTTTTCTGGATAGTGATTGTATGTTGGTGGATTTTATATAATCAGTTTTTAATGTTAATAATCAAGAGTACTTTGGATCTATTCTTGTCTTAGATTTTTCCTTATACTTATTGAACTCAATAGTCCTTGATATCTGTGATTGATAGGAGTATTTACATACAATGGTGCTTATGTGATTGTGATGTTTACTTCTTTTATAATCCATGCTTAGGAAAGATGAGTTATGCTACACCCTAGTTATAGGTAGATGATTCATGTGAACCGTAGATGGATTATGTTTAGATTAAACTAACGATATCTTCTTGACTATACTATTGGGCTTGTACCTACAATAGATCATAACTATCCAAAACATAGAACTTAGAATAAAAGGTTTAGACCCCCAATGCATAGTTAGTGGTGGATTTGTAATCCTAGGTTCCATCTCCATATATTTACATCAATTTCCAAAATTCGCATCCAAGTTTACTTAGATTTAATTTTAGATCTTATTTTCATAATTTCATAGTTTAATTCATAGTTTAAAGTAGTAGTGACAATCAAAACCTAAATCAAAGCAACTTCCGATTTTCTTATACTTAGATAGATTAGATTTTAGTAATTAAAGGATTAAAAATTAACAATCTCTGTGGGTTCGACCTTTACTTTTCACACTACAAATCTTTTGAAAGTAAAGCATAAACAAGCATACTTTTATATCTTGATTCTGACGAGATCAATTTTTGGCGCCGTTGCCGGGGATTGAAATAATTTTTGCCGTTAATTATTAGAATCATAATTTACTTAGTTAGTAAATATTAGTTTCCGTTTTAGTGTCTTTGTTTTTCGTTTTACTTTTGAGTAGCTAAATTTATCCTTGTCCTACAGTTCACAAGTCATCAAGATCTAGTACGTTCGAGTGGAGCAGCTGTGCACGCCAACGGAGTTTACGCGAACCTGAAAAGAAAATTGCAATAAAAGTAAAAACAAGTAAATTCGCTAAGTTTTTAAATTTTGCATCAACCACTGTAAGTCAGGGCGCTGAGACGCATTACTTGCATTAGGGTAGGTGTGGAGTGAGCACTGCATTAGCTAGGAAACCCGGGGCGCTGGGCTTGACGCGGTCATTGCATTACAGGATAAATTCATGCATCATATTAGTCTTGTGTGCTTGCATGCTTGGTTATTAGCGTAGCTATTTTTGTTTTCTTTTATTGAGTCAACCCTTAGTGTATGTTTGGTACTCGTTCAACTAATCCTAAATTATATCCTCTTAATCTCGAACTTGAACGTACACTTAGAGGCCTTAAGTCATCAACCCAAGCTGCGAGAGCTCGGTTGATGTTAGACGACGAGTCCACGCCGGAACCGTCATCTTCATTTGAATTAGAAATCCGTAGTACGCGTAATCGCTTAAGAAAAATTAAAACAATAAAAATCGAACCTATTCCGATGGCCGATTTTGGACAAAACCGGAATAATGGGAATAATCGAAATGAGGGGGATAATCCTAACATACCCCCACCACCACCATTAAAGGACTATTTCACTCCTACGGCCTATACACCACCATCGTGTATTGCATTGCCGGAAGTGACGGCAGCTCATTTTGAAATTAAATCCTCAACTATTGCGCTCCTGCCGTCATTCCACGGGCGTGTTAAGGAAGACCCTTATAATCATCTAGGCGAATTTCAGGGTATCTGTGCGACTTTAAAGATTCAGAACTTAACAGATGATGAATTGAAAATGCGCCTGTTTCCGTTTTCACTTAAAGATAAAGCGAAGTATTGGCTCCAATCGTTGGAGCCAAATTCAATAAGAACATGGGATGAGTTGCAAACTGCGTTCCTACAAAAGTTTTTCCCCATAACTAGAACGAATCAGATTAGAAAGTCAATAACTAATTTTACAATGCAAGATGGGGAGACACTTTACGATACTTGGGAACAGTTTAAAGAACTCTTACGCTCTTGCCCTCATCACCAGATACCTAAATGGCAGCTGGTGCAAGTCTTTTATGAAGGATTAATTCCTGCCGTTCGAAATACCGTCGATGCTATTTGTGCGGGGACGTTCCTCCACAAAAGTGCCGATGAGGCATGGAAGATATTTGAAACATTAAGTGAAAACTCTATGCATCAAGCGGTATCCATACGACCTGAAGGACACATTCTACCTAATCCAAAGAGAGAGGCGAAAGTTGAGTCTAACCATTCGTATGAAATTCAAGAACTAAATAGAAAAATGGACCAGCTTATGATGATGGGCCGCATGCAAGGCCCACCTCCTTCTGCAGAAGTATGCCAGTTATGCTCAGATTCGTCACATTCAACATTAGCATGCCCGTCCGCATCCCAGTTCCCGGAATTTGTAGAACAGCATATAAATGCGGTTCAACAGTTCCAACGACCTAATTATAACCCCACGGGGTATAAACCAAACACGACATGGGGACCTCATCCGAACCTTTCTTGGAACTCCAATAGTGAGAAACCGTACTCGAAACCTGATACAACTAATTTCCCTAATGCGTATAAACCACAATCTAATCAGTATCAGCCGCCTCCGAACCAACAAAGTCAATACCAACAGCCCCCCTTCCGTGCTAATCCTCCTAGGGATAAAACCTTCGAAGAGAGTGTGTTGGCATCACTAAAGACCTTAGAGGCCCAATCACAATCGCAGTCGCAGTCTCAACTTGTAAATTCCCATACGCAATCTATAGCAAAGTTAGAGTCATAAATGGGACAATTAGCTAATACATTGAATCGACGTAATGAGGGAAAATTACCAAGTCAACCTGTTCAAAATCCTAAAGGTCAGTATGAGGTGAGTTCGGCGAGTGATCAAGTTAACGCTGTCTCAACAAGGACAACTGAACGTCCTGAGGAGGTAGTGCCTCCTCCCGAGGCGAGAAAAGATAAAGGTAAAGAAAAAGAAGTGGGTGAAAAGGAAGAGAGTTCTACGCCAGTTTCAAAAGACGCTAATCCTTTGATACCAAATAAACCATCTAAAACAGTAAACCCTTCCGATTATGTGCCTAGGATGCCATTTCCACCAAGTGGGGAAGCCCCAGCTCACTTCACTAAAAAGAGCACGAAACCGGAAGATATACTTGAAATATTTAAAGAAGTTAAAATCAATATTCCCCTACTAGATGCAATTAAGCAGATACCCCCGTATGCTAAGTTCTTAAAGGATCTATGCACTCAGAAAAGGAAATCCAGAAACCATCTATCTAAGAAAGTGTTCCTAACAGAAAAGGTTAGTTCCCTATTTACTACTAACACTCTTAAATATAAAGACCCGGGTACTCCAACCATCGCTTGTCACATAGGTGACAAATACATTCACCGGGCTCTTCTTGATTTAGGTGCGAGTGTGAATTTGATACCCTATTCAGTTTACGAACATTTGGGTTTAGGAGAACTGAAACCGACTGCGGCCACTTTACAATTAGCCGATAGGTCAATTAAAGTTCCACGGGGGGTAGTAGAGGATGTATTGGTAAAAGTTGATAAATGCTATTATCCGGTCGATTTTATCGTACTAGACACCGAACCCGTCCTAGATGCGAGTAAACAAGTTCCAGTCATTCTAGGAAGCCCTTTCCTAGCTACGGCTAACTCAATTACTAATTGTAGGACTGGTGTGATGGATATAACTTTTGGTAACATGACCGTGCGTCTTAACGTCTTTAATGCATCGAATCAACCATATAGAGATGATGAAGAGGCAGATTGCTATGCCACAGACTTAATAGATGAATTAGTCGAAGAGGCAGCGCCTTTTATGTTAACTAAGGAAGCGTTGGAAGCATGCTTGTCACATTTCAATTTTAATGATTTCAACATTGACACAATATTGAAGATGTAAACACTCTATTGGAATCAGTAAATACAACCAATGCACTTCCATGGAAACCTAAACTAGAAGCTTTACCGCCTCTTGCACATGAACCGGCCCTACCATCCATTGATTATCCTCCGACACTCGAACTTAAGCCGTTGCCAGATTCTTTAAAATATGCATTCTTAGGGAATAACGGAACCCTTCCTGTTATAATAGCGTCAAACTTAACTGAACTTCAGGAAATACAACTAATAAAGGTTCTAGGAGATCATAAAAAGGCGATTGGATGGACGGTCGCTGATCTAAAAGGAATTGACCCGTCAGTGTGCATGCATAAAATAAATTTAGAAGAAAATGCTAAACCATCTAGGGCAATGCAAAGACGTCTCAACCCTAATATGAAAGAAGTGGTTATGAAGGAAGTTATTAAACTCTTGGATGCCGGTATTATATACCCGATCTCCGATAGTAATTGGGTCAGCCCAACTCAGGTTGTCCCAAAGAAATCAGGTATTACGGTTGTACCCAACGAAAAAGGAATCCTTATACCAACCCGTCAAACTACCGGTTGGCGGGTTTGCATTGACTATAGAAAACTTAACACGATGACTCGTAAGGATCACTTCCCCCTTCCATTTATTGATCAAATCCTTGAACGTCTGTCCGGTCAGAGCTATTATTGTTTCTTAGATGGATACTCTGGTTACAACCAGGTGCCCGTTTATCCCGATGACCAAGAAAAGACAACGTTCACTTGCCTTTTTGGCACCTTTGCTTACCGACGTATGCCGTTTGGCTTGTGCAATGCACCGGCAACCTTTCAACGGTGTATGATGGCAATTTTCTCGGACATGGTAGAGAAATTTCTCGAGGTATTTATGGACGATTTCTCCATTTTCGGACCTACATTCGATGAATGCCTCCAAAATCTGACAAAAGTCCTCGCCCGATGCGAGGAAGCAAATTTAGTATTAAGTTGGGAGAAGAGCCATTTCATGGTTCAGGAGGGAATAGTCTTGGGTCACGTTGTTTCCAAAAGAGGTATAGAGGTTGATAAGGCGAAAGTTGAGTTAATAGACAAACTTCCACCGCCATCATCCATTCGTCAGATCCGTTCCTTTCTAGGTCATGCTGGTTTTTATAGACGATTTATCAAAGACTTTAGTAAAATTTAACGCCCCTTATGCAACTTGCTTGCTAAGGATGTTCCGTTTGTCTTTGATAATGATTGCCTGAAGGCTTTTGAAACATTGCGCACCTTACTATCCACGGCTCCGGTAATCCAGTCCCCTGATTGGGCATTACCGTTTGAATTGATGTGTGATGCTTCTGACTATGCCGTTGGAGCTGTTTTGGGACAAAAAGTGAATAAAATTCCTCACGTAATTTATTATGCGAGTAAAACACTAAACGACGCGCAATTGAACTACACAACAACTGAAAAAGAATTACTTGCAGTTGTGTTTGCCCTTGACAAATTCCGTTCGTATTTATTGGGTTCGAAAGTCATCGTTTATACAGATCATGCGGCATTGCATCATTTGCTAAATAAGAAAGAAACGAAACCGAGGTTAATCCGATGGATTTTACTCCTTCAAGAGTTTAATTATGAAATACGGGATAAAAAGGGTTCTGAAAACGTTGTAGCTGACCACTTGTCACGAATTCTTATAGAATCAACCGATAATACCGCTTTAAAGGATTCGTTTCCAGACGAACAATTATTCGCGTTATCTACCGTAAATCGTCCGTGGTTTAGTGACATCGTCAATTTCTTAGCTACGGGATATATCCCGAACAAATGGTCTCGTTTAGATAAAGATCGATTCTTCTCTCAAATTAAACATTACTATTGGGACGACCCACTGTTATTTAAACACTGTCCTGATCAAATTATACGACGTTGTGTTCCGGAAAGTGAATTCAAATCCATATTAAATTTTTGTCATTCTCTAGAATGCGGAGGTCACTTTGGTGGCCGTCGTACGGCCGCTAAAGTCCTCCAAAGTGGGTTATATTGGCCAACATTGTTTAAAGACGCACATGAATTCTGTCAGAACTGCGTACGTTGCCAACAAACAGGGAACATGTCACATCGTGATGCGATGCCCATGACCCCAATCCTTATTATAGAAATATTTGACGTTTGGGGCATCGATTTTATGGGTCTATTCCCGTCGTCTTGTGGTTTCGAATACATTTTAGTCGCGGTCGACTATGTTTCTAAGTGGGTGGAGGCAGTAGCGACAAGAACCAACGACCATAAAGTTGTGGTTTCTTTTATTAAAGACAATATATTTTGTCGATTTGGCACCCCACGAGCGATTATAAGCGATGGGGGTAAACACTTCTGTAATCGTTACTTCGAAGCCCTAGTCCGCAAATATTCTGTCACCCACAAAGTAGGAATCGCATATCATCCACAAGCCCAAGGCCAAATTGAAGTGTCTAATAGGGAGGTCAAAAGTATATTAGAAAAAACGGTACGTCCAGACCGTAAAGATTGGTCACAACGACTGACCGATGCGCTCTGGGCTTATCGTACAGCGTTTAAAACTCCTATTGGGATGTCTCCTTACCGATTAGTGTTTGGAAAAGCGTGCAACTTACCAGTAGAACTCGAACATCGATCATATTGGGCCGTGAAAACTTTTAACCAAGATATAAAAGCGGCAGGATGTCATCGTAAACTTCAATTGCAAGAGCTTGAAGAATTGAGAAACGAGGCGTACGAGAATTCAAGAATCTATAAAGAACGATCTAAAGCTTTTCACGATAAAATGATTTTAAGAAAGAATTTTGAGGTCGGGCAACGCGTCTGGTTGTTCAATTCAAAATTACGATTATTCCCGGGAAAGATACGATCCCGATGGGACGGTCCGTTTACTATAACGCAAGTGTTCACGCATGGAGCGGTCGAAATTCAAGATATGAACGGTGGAACACCATTTAAAGTAAATGGTCAACGGCTTAAGCCGTATCGAACAGAGGAGACAGATGGAAGAGAAATTGAGTCTATAGACCTGGTAGATCCGGTCTATCTCGATTGAGCACATGCATCGGTCGAGCTAGCGACGTAAAATTTAGCGCTTCTTGGGAGGCAACCCAAGCATTAGTTAGAATTTCTTCAATTTTGTACACTATTTAGTAGTTTTTGGCCATTGTCTGAACATCTAAATGCCCAGAAGATGTAAAGTTTAAATTTCATAACATATATACAATTAAACAGAAAAGAAAATGGAGATATTAGCATCTCGCGCGCGCGGCCCGCTCGTGCGAAATCTCGCTCGCGCGGTCCGCTCGCGCGAGAAATCCCCTTAGCCAAAACTTTTGGAACGTCTTTAAAAGGACCCTCAGGGTTTTCTCGCGCCAGAAATCGCGCCCGCGAGGTACTCGCTAGAGCGGCCCGCTCGCGCGAAATTTCCCCTTAGAAAAAATTTATTTTAGCTTCTAAATAGAAGCCTCAGCTTCTGTTCGCGCTCGAAATCGCGCGAGCGAGGCCCTCGCTGGAGCGTCCCGCTCGAGCGAAGCTGAGACTTAGAAAAATTCTTAACTACTATAAAAAAGAAACCTCAGCTTTTCCTCGCGGAGGGATCCGCGCCCGCGAGGTTCGCTCGCGCGGTCCGCTCGCGCGAGGTTTGCGTTTCTTTATATAGAGGGCTGCGCCCTAATTTCTCTGAACGTCTCTCTCTCTCTTTATCTGCGTCTCTCTCCCCCTCTCGGCGACACTCTCTCTCTCTTCCCTCCACCACGAACCACCATATACCCCCACTATCTCCACCATACATCTTCATCACCGGACCACCACCACATCAAGCCGCAACCGCCGCGGCACCGCCGCCGATACTTGCGATAAAACAGAAACCCCCCCCCTCATCTCGAATCTTCCACCACAGGTACATCTATACCCGTATATGTAGATATACATCTGACATATATATATATATATTTATATATACATACACACACTGATTAGATTTCAGGTTTAAGATTTTGTGGGTTTCTTGATTCATATATATACACACGCACAAACAATGATCCCTATAATCGATATATATATATACTTACATATATATTCTTACATATGTATACATATATATACAGATGATCTAAAAATCTGGATTGATATATATATATATACGTATACACAAAGACACACCCTAATCACAGTTAGGGTTTGAAGTTTGGGGATTCTAGAAAACTCTAAGATTAGGTTCCCAAGTTTCGGGGTATGATCACTGTAACACTAGGGTTTGCATTTGGGGATTTCTGCCTACATGTCTTGATTTACACACAGATTCATACACATGCACCACTAATCATGTTAGGATAATCAAATTGGGGTTTTTGAAACCCTGAGCCTTACTCACACATACATTTATACACAATCACACACTGAGATGCACCCAAATCCTAAGTCTTGCAGCCATACATATATAGATCCATGTACACACATAGATATGCAGATTTAGACATATATATCAATATACACACATACAGTGATAGGCTGAAATCTGTTAAAGTGGAATTAGGATTTGTGAATGTACAGGTAGGGGTGGTGAAATAATTGAAATAGTTAGGGCTTGTGAATTAATTGATGTATTGACCCCCAAATCTACGTATATTGTCACTACTTTCAAACCCTGACCCTGATTACGACATACTATTTAAAGATTAATGTTTGGGGGCTAATATTCTCGTAATAAGTGCAACAGATGTCAACTAATTTAAAACTCAGTGCATGGATTGGCTCGAGTATTGGTCTTGGATATAAGCTCAAGTGTGATTCACTAAATGCCCCTGTTTCACTCTATGGGTACAATTTCAGAATGGATGTACCTTAATGTCTAGTTCGTTACATATAACCACGGATTGAAATTTGGGAATTCTAGTGATTCATATAGAAAGGTTTACATATTTTCTATCATTAATTGAAATTTTTTTTACGTTTCACCGTCCAAACAATAAAGCCCTAACCCCCGGTATACACACAGATTCATACACATACATAGATTTATATACTGGTTTATATACATACACACACACCCTGAATTCTATACCCTAAATTCAATAAAGTTCATATGAACGTTCATGCTTAGAATAAAGTCAGGAATTTTTCTAATGACCCCATTTATGTATACAGGGATGCATATACCTGAACATATTCTCTTTTAGGAACGTAGAGATTCAGGTGTATACAGTTTTTCGGAACTACGCTCATTTATACATTTGAATCTATCACTATGACCTAAAAGTCTTAATTAGGGTCGATTAAATACAATTGACCTAAACACCTGAATACTGTTTTCAGTTTTGAATAAAATGTTGGGATCAATAGTCTTAAGGATTTCAGTGTATAGGCATAGTTCTATATATTTACTGATTCTGACAAGATATCCGGTTCAGTGTTTCTTCATTGTGTTCACATTCTAATGAATACGTCGACATTAGTTTTAAATATTCATACATTGAATCAGAAAGCATATACTAGAGCTCGAATGATAGTTATGTTGTTTTCCTTCACATGCTTTACACATTTGCGCTCATCTTGTATACAGGAAGCGTATTCCTAAAATTGAATGTGAATTTGAGTGTGTCCATAATTCATATTGCTAACCGGATTTCGACGTTGAAATGATTTAATGAGTTTTGGCGTTGCATCAACGTATTAACCCAACTTGGGACTTTCATACTAAACACTTGAAATGTTGCTTCTTGTCATTTATCTATTTCCATATCTACATTGCTATTTAACACGCGGCAAGTACCCCGTGACTTGCCGCAAAGTGTGTGCCCTTGTCGGGACAGTGGGTGGGAAGGGGCTGACTCTTCTCACAGTTGCTGGGTGTTCCCCCGTGAACCCCAATTTCTTTTGAACTGTTGAATATATGTTGATTGTATCCCTTGCCGGGATTGTTTTTCTTGCAGGTGACCCATTCCCCCTATCCCTTTCTTTTTCTTTTTCTGGGCACAGTCCTATTTTAAAGCCGACATTTTCAATTTTTTTCTAAAAATCCGTACCTTCTTTTTAAAATATGACCAAAAGAACCGTACGATCCGCTTCTTCGTCCCAACCGCCACAGAAAAAAGCCAAAGGCAAGGAAAAACAGACTGACCCACCACCACCGCCCCCAGACGACCCTAACCCAAACGAATTAGGCCCTAAGTATGCCACCCGCGGCCTCAATTACGAGGCTGCTATAGATGCTGAGTACTTCGCGTCTGATAAAGACACGAAGTGGGGCCATAGTAACCTAGTAGCCCGAAAACTGGCCCCACAGCTCTATTATAGAAACCCAGACCTAATTAGTTATCCCCGATTCGTCCGCCTCTTCTACCAAAACCTCCGCTACCATAAACAATCCCTCAGCCAACACGCCTTCTTGTCCACCACTATAGATGGCCACGACATTACCCTCAACCCAGACAACATCGCTGAAATCCTTCAACTCCCCTCCCACTCATACCAAGTTCCCAAATTAACCGTCCTCAACAAAGCCCACTCCTTCATTCATATCATTTAGGACATGTGTGGCGGCCGCTCTGGTTCGGGGCAATCTATTCGACGATCGCATATACCCCGCCAGATGTGGTTCGTCGACCATGTCTTTAAACGAAACATGTACCCCCTTGGTCATGAGCAAGAACGGACCAAGGAAATTCACCATGCCCTCCACGCTGTTTACCGCAGCGATTGGTTCCACCCTGGTTTGATTATTATGGAGGGCATGCGTCTTGCGGCTCATGCCATTGACCACTCCCTTGATTCTAAACTTCTTTTGCCCTATCCTCGCACTATCACCGCTATTCTCCGGGCTAAGGCCTTTCCTATTCCTGCCGATGAGCCTATTGACGCCCATATTCCAGAGTTCGCTTTCGCTGATTGGAAGCTGAGTTTGGATCGACTAGACCTGGAGGTTAGGAGAGCCCGAGAGTAGGCCCAGGCCCGTCGTGAGCAGGCAGCCCAGCGTCCACCCCCTCTTGAGGATTCCCCTTACGCTTGGACGTATGGGGATGTGTGCGCTTTCCGAGGTGAGACGCTGCGCTTGCAGTCCTACATGAGGTCCTTTTTCCAGCTTCATCATCCTGATCAGCTGGAGGACATTCTTGCTCAGGGAGAGGCAGCTTACCAGTCCGCGTTTCCGCGACAGGCGCAGCAGGTGGCTGAGGAGGGAGTTGAGGAGCAGGGGGAGGTACAGGGTGAGGAGGAGGCTGGAGATGCTGGTGACGATGACGATGGGAGTGACGGTGATGGGGATGGTGATGGTACTACGGGGCAGGGGAGTACTGGGTTGGAGTTGATGTTGATTGAGGGTGGTGATGACTGAGTAGGTTTTGGTTGGGGGGGGGGGGATTCGGCATTTTTTTTTTCCTTTTTCATGTATTTGGATGGGGAGATTTAGACATTTTCAGACATTCGGGCCTGTACATTATTTTATTTTGTTGCTTTTTCCTGTTTATTTAGTCTTTTGGTTATTATTAGGATTTTGTTGTACCCGGCTTCGACCGGTTTAGAGTATTTCCTTTTATTTTATTTCCTTTGGGTCTGTAATTATTTATTTTGCGCTCTTCTTTTGTTTTGTGGTTTGCTATATGTCTGGAACATTATAGTTACTTCACTGATCTTATTGTCATGTACTGCTTATGATGCTTTACTCCATTAATAGTTTGCATAAAGAAGTTGGGCTATTAAACGACTAGAAAAAAATAAATGAGTACGATGTATGGAGTAGTAGAAAAAAAAAGGGAGTAAAAAAATATATATATATATATATATAATGTTAAAAAAAAATAATGTTAAAAAAAAAGGGAAAAAAAGAAGGGATATGATTCTCTTGAAAGAGATATAAAAAAAAGAAAGGAAGAAAAAAAAAGAGTAATATAAATAGTCGTTGTAGTAAAGCCCTTGTGTTACACATTAAGGCTATTCCTAGATACTTACGGACATTTTGAATCCCTTTTACCTTTCTTTTCTAAGCCTTAACCCTTGACCAACATTACAACCCGTATAAAGTCCTAGTTGATTCTATGGGAACATGATTTGGATATGTGACCGATAAGGAAAAGGAAGTAAAAGCATGGTAGTAATAATATTTACTTGACGATCAATCTCTATTCATGAGACTAGTTTATTTCTGTCGTGTCGTACGTTGTTGAGAGTCGTATGCGAATTTATTTGTTTTGAATAGTAATTCTTTCTCGCATATATCTAAATGAGTGCTTACACTTGTTTCAAAGTGATTTTATTTTAGAGTGTAATTAACAACATGAGATTTGTAGTCAAAGCATCACTAATTAGCCATCTGATTTATGTTTCACGTTCATAGTTGTTGTGTATCCACTTGACTACTATTTCACACACATGCGAGTCTTCGATATATTCTATTGATTCTAGTGATATATGTTTTCGGATTATTTCTTATAGTATAAGAGGCATATGATTGTTTTACTCTTGAAAATTTTAAAAAAAAAAAGTTTCATTTGAGGTTGAATTTATCTAAAAAGGAATGTGACATTGAAATATTTAAATTTTGAATAAGATCTTTACAAGTTAATAAATATGGTTGTGGGTGACTTGTTGACGAGAACCCTCACGAGACTTCACTCGTCCGACTAGGGACACCTAGAGGTTTAAAAGGCTTGTTGCACAGGCTAAGTGCAATCGTTATCCATACGAAAATGGAGTAGGAATTTTATTATTTGTAATTTTATTTCCTTTTTGCTCGAGGACTAGCAAAATGTAGGTTTGGGGGTGTGATCGGGAGAGAACAAATCCCAATTATACGCCTTAACTCACATTTGTTAGTCGTTTTTATCTTGTTTTTATGTAATTTTACTTTATTTTCTATTTTCTATCAGGTTTTAGAAGAAAACAGGTATATGAGGTTAAACAAGGTGAAAAAGCAGGAAGAAAGAAGCAGAAAAAGACACCTCGCGCGCGCGGTCCGCGGGCGCGAAAATCTGTGAATCGCTCGCGCGATCCGCTCGCGCGAGACCCCCAATAACTCGCTCGCGCGATCCGCGCGCACGAGGTCCCCAATGTCGCACTCGCGCGACCCGCTCGCGCGATATGTGTAAAAACCAAAGTTGCGTATTTCAGTATTCTAAGGAGTCCTGTGCAGACGAAATTACTGGAAGACGTCCAGATTGGAAATAACTGCTGTTTCAATGCAATACGAATTGAAAGAGGCTTCAAAAAACCCTTGTAAACTATATATATCTAGTTTTTATGAGTTTTAGGGGTTACACACCTTGAGAGCAATCCATCAATACATACATTCAGCACTTTTTGAAGGCAAGAGGAAGGTTTCTAATGGCTTACATCAACTCCATCTTCATGCTTTCACCTACCATGAGCAACTAAACTCCTCATCTAGGGTTTCAATGAAACCCTAGCTATGTAAAGGGGGATTCTACGCTTCTTCATTCTAAGATTTTATGTTTTCTGGATAGTGATTGTATGTTGGTGGATTTTATATAATCAGTTTTTAATGTTAATAATCAAGAGTACTTTGGATCTATTCTTGTCTTAGATTTTTCCTTATACTTATTGAACTCAATAGTCCTTGATATCTGTGATTGATAGGAGTATTTACATACAATGGTGCTTATGTGATTGTGATGTTTACTTCTTTTATAATCCATGCTTAGGAAAGATGAGTTATGCTACACCCTAGTTATAGGTAGATGATTCATGTGAACCGTAGATGGATTATGTTTAGATTAAACTAACGATATCTTCTTGACGATACTATAGGGCTTGTACCTACAATAGATCATAACTATCCAAAACATAGAACTTAGAATAAGAGGTTTAGACCCCCAATGCATAGTTAGTGGTGGATTTGTAATCCTAGGTTCCATCTCCATATATTTACATCAATTTCCAAAGTTCGCATCCAAGTTTACTTAGATTTAATTTTAGATCTTATTTTCATAATTTCATAGTTTAATTCATAGTTTAAAGTAGTAGTGACAATCAAAACCTAAATCAAAGCAACTTCCGATTTTCTTATACTTAGATAGATTAGATTTTAGTAATTAAAGGATTAAAAATTAACAATCTCTGTGGGTTCGACCTTTACTTTCCACACTACAAATCTTTTGAAAGTAAAGCATAAACAAGCATACTTTTATATCTTGATTCTGACGAGATCAGATACTGATACTATGTCTGAGGAAAGTATCATTAAAGCCAAAGTATTGGAATTAGAAAAGGCAATGAGCATTGATGTTGAGGATGAAGCAATGACAATGGTGAAATCTCAGGATCTGGGAAATGCTGAAATGAAATTGAAAAATGAGGTGGTTAATGATGAGAATATGCTCATTCAATTTGGTACATTTCCAGAACAAATGGAAGTTAACACTGCTACATTTGTGTTGCCAAAAATTTTCGAGGCAGCAGAAGATCAACAGTTAGTTGAAGAAATGGAAGTGGAAGCATCTACTGAGGATGTTTCTGAGGTAAATCTTCCTGAGTTTATTTTTAATGATTGTAATTTTGTTTATTCATTCGAAGAACCATCCACAGAAATGACTAGACACCTTAAACCATTATACATAAAGGCTTGTTTAAATGGTGTTCTTTTAAACAAGATATTGGTTGATAATGGTGCTGCTGTCAACATTATTCCCCAGAATACTTTGAAAAAGATCAATAAACAAAATGCAAAATTGATAAAAACCCACATTATGATATCAGGATTTACTGGTGATAAGAAAAACACCAAAGGGGTAATACCCATTGAAACCATAGTAGGTTCGAATAAATCCAAAACTGCTTTCTTTGTGGTAGATGCTAATCCTAGTTATCATGCCTTATTAGGAAGAGACTGGATTCATGCTAATAAATGTGTTCCTTCTTCAATGCATCAGAAATTGTTGCTAGTGAAGGAAAACTGTGAAATTAAAACAGTGAAGGCTGATGTCCAGCCTTTTCATGCAAGTTCCAATTGTGTCGAAGCTCAATTGTATCAAGAGAATGTCAAGCCAATTGACCTAAAAGAGTCAGAAGACGAATCCCCAGAAGAAAATTGGGATATTTTGGATGAAATGCCATTTGGTTTCTTGGAACCATTGGGTGATGACAAGATAATTTGATGACTCATACATCCATAGCAATGAAAGATGTAGAAGAGACCATTCAACTGGTCTTGCAAAAGCTGATGATAACAGATTTAGAGTCAAAAATTGAAAAAGATTTGACCATAAATTGGTCAGATTATGTTTTTGAAGAAGATTCACAAGAACTTAAAAATGGTGGCAAGGAAGAATTATCTGTATTGCCAGAAAATTCAATACAGGAAGTATCACAGGATCCTCTTTTAGAAGTCAATTTAGGATCAGATCAACAAAAGAGAGTTACTTACTTAAGTTCCAAACTTGGAAAGTATGACCAGTATAAATTGGTCGAATTGTTGAAGGAATTTCGAGATTGTTTTGCTTGGGATTATGATGAATTGCCAGGACTAGAAAGAAGCTTAGTAGAGCATAAGTTGCCTATCAAAACTGGCTACAAACCAGTGAAACAACAACCTCGAAGGATGACTCCAGAAGTCACTTTGAAGATTAAAGAAGAAATTGAAAGATTGCTCAAGGCAGGATTCATTAGAACTGCCAGGTATGTTGAATGGCTATCGAATGTTGTTCCAGTAATGAAGAAAAATGGTAAATTAAGAGTTTGTATTGATTATAGAAACCTTAATTTAGCCACACCTAAGGATGAATATCCTATGCCAATAGTTGATTTATTAATTGATAGATCTACTGGAAATACTATAATGTCCATGATGGATGGTCACTCAGGATATAATCAAATATGTATTGCTGAGGAAGACATTCATAAAACTGCATTTAGATGTCCAGGTAGTATAGGTACCTTCGAGTGGGTACAAATGCCTTTTGGTTTAAAAAATGCAGGGGCTACTTATCAAAGAGCCATGAATGCTATTTTCCATGACATGATTGGAACATTCTTAGAATGTTATATAGATGATATAATTGTTAAATTAAAAACATTCGATGATCATCTTATTCACATGAAATCAACATTCGAAAGAATGAGATTTTTCAAACTTAAGTTAAATCCATTAAAATGTGCCTTTGGAGTCAGTACTGGAAATTTTCTGGGATATTTGGTACATGAAAAGGGAATTCAAGTGGATAAGAATAAGGCACAAGCAATCATTCGAAGTAAACCCCCTTCGACCAAAAAAGAATTGCAGAGATTCTTAGGACAAGTCAATTTTATTCGAAGATTTATTTCCAATACTGCTGGAAAAACTTTGTTTTTTTCTCCCTTCTTGAAATTGAAGGATCATGAATAGTTGAAGTGGGAAGATAAACATCAGATTGCCTTTCAAGCCTTGAAGGATTATTTGGTGAAACCACCAGTGTTAATGCCTCCAAGAAAAGATAGGCCTATGAAGTTATATATCTCAGCAGCAGAAGCATCGATTGGGGTTTTGTTAGCCCAGGATAATGATGATAAGAAAGAACAAGCCGTGTATTACCTTAGTAGGTTTTTAAATTCTGTTGAATGCAAATATTCCTTTATAGAAAAGTTATGTTTGTCTTTGTACTTTGGAGTTATGAAATTAAGATATTATCTTCTTCCCACTGAAGTTTATGTTATTGCTACGTTTGATTTGATTAAGTATATGTTGACTCGACCTATTCTAAGAAATCGAATTGGTAAATGGATTTTGGCCTTGTCAGAATTCTGTTTGTTTTATGTGCCACAAAAGGCAGTAAAAGGTCAGGCTTTGACAGATTTTTTGGCTGATCATCCAAATTGCCTTGAAACAGAAGGGAATTATGAAATTGGACAAATAAATATCAGTCCATGGAAATTATGGTTCGATGGTTCAAAAACTGAATTTGCTGCAGGCATTGGTTTTGTCATTGAATCACCTGAGAAATTAAAACCAAATATGGTTTCAAACTAGATTCGAATCAATGTACCAACAATCAAGTTGAGTATGAAGCTTTAATCTTGGGTCTCAAAACCTTGTTAGATCTTAAAGCTACATTTGTAGATGTGTTTGGAGATTCTCAGTTGGTCATAAATCATATGAATGGGACCTATAAATGTATGAGTAGTACATTGAAAGTGTATTATGACACTACAACGGATTTATTATCCAGATTCGATAATGTGAACTTGTTGCATGTTCCTAGAAGTTTTAATGAAGAAGCTAATGATGTAGCTCAGAGGGCATCTGGATTTAGAACAAATAATGAGGATGTTGAAATGGAGCAGGTGACTTATAGGAAATTATTACCAATATTGGTAAATAGATTATCTTCTGTTGGTATCCTAAATATAGAGGTTCATGATGATTGGAGAAAACCAATCATAGATTATCTCTCAGGATATAATGAAAAGCCTGATCGAGGTATAAGGCTGAAATCTGTCAATTACATCTTGTATAGTGAGAAATTATTCAAAAGAGGAAGTGATGGATTATTACTGGAGTGTTTAAGCAACCTCGAAGGATTAGAAGCTATAGCTCAAATTCATGAGGGATTATGTGGAGCTCATCAATCTGGAATTAAGATGAGATGGTTGCTTCGAAGACACAACATTTATTGGCCAACTATTTTGAAAGATTATATTGAGTTTGCCAAAAGATGTCAAGAGTGTCAGAAGCATGGTCCTTTAAAACATTTACCAACTGTTGATCTTCAGCATGTGGTAAAACCTTGGCCTTTTAGAGGATGGGCCATAGATGTAATAGGAAAAATCAGTCCTCCTTCTTCGAAGGATCATGGATTCATTATTTTAGCCACAGATTATTTTACTAAATGGGTAGAAGCAGAATCTATGCAGACTGTGACTCAAACAATGGTTGTAAAATTCTTAGAGAATATAATTTACAGATTTGGTATTCCTCAAACCATTGTATCTGACAATGCCTCTATATTCGAAGGGGATGTGATTGCATTTGCAAATAAGTTGGGAATTACAATGTCAAAATCAACCCCATATTATGCTCAATCGAATGGACAGACTGAAGCCACCAACAAAGTCATAAAAGAAAATATGGCTAAGGTCATAAAAAATAATCCAAGAATGTGGCATGAGGTTTTGCCAGAAGTTTTATGGGCATATAGGACTTCAAAGCGAACAAGTACAGGTGTATCTCCTTATGCCTTAACTTTTGGACATGAGGCAGTTTTGCCTATTGAAATAAAGATTAATTCTCTTCGAGTAATGAAGCAGAATCAGTTATCTTTGGATGATTATCAAACATCCATGGATATTGAGTTGGAAGATATTGATGAAGAGAGAATCAAAGCTCTCAATAATATTTTGATACAAAAGAAAATAGCATCGAAGGCATATAATAAAAAAGTACAACCAAGAACCTTTGATGAAGGGGATTTGGTTTGGAAGACAATATTGCCTATTGGATCCAAGGACCCAAAGTTTGGGAAATGGTCACCTAAATGGGAAGGCCCTTTCCAAGTTAATAAGGTTTTTAAAGGTGGATTTTATCATTTGAAAAATCTGAATGGGTATGTCCATTTAAGGAAAATCAATGGTAAATTTCTCAAGCAATATTATCCTACTATTTGGGAGGCAAGAAATTTAGAATAAAGCATTCAAGAAAGAACTTGTATTTCATATAAAGATAAATACAAAAACCAGCTATTGGTAAATTACAAGATCTACATTGGTATAGATTATTCATACCAACTTTGTTATGAATTGGGCTTTTAACCTAAAGTTATCCCAAGACCTGGTGTACAGTTTTGATTGACTAAGGATGAACTTTTGCCTTGAGATTGATTCTTGAGTCTTTAGAGGCTTCGATTCAAACTCTGTCTTTAAAACTAGAAGTTTTGCATCAACACCTTGCTGTTTGATCTTCAGGTTTGCCAATTCAGTTTCTGCAAGTGCAAGATCCTTTTTTAGTTGATTCACTTTGGCAGATGCTTTTTCAATAGACATGTTGGTTTCTTCAAATTCTGTCAAAGTTCGATCCATCTCAAGAGTCTTCTCTGTAGTATACTCTATGTCAACTTCTAATTTCTCTCTTTCTTCGATGACCTTTTCTAACAAAAAGCAATCGAAATCAAAAGTTGACATGACTGCAGAAATTGTCTCCTTGTCTGGAACAGAAATGTTAGGACTTTCTAACATGAATTGGCATAAGACCTTCATAGCTCTTTGTACTTCCTTGTCCTCAAAAACCTCAAAAGAAACTTGACTAAAAAGCCTCAAGGTAACAAGAGCAGCCACTGGATCTATTGAAGGTGCTTTTGGTTTGCTTCGACCTGTCATTCGCTGGAAGAATTCTTGAACATTGGTCGAAGTGACATCCTCCATCTTCAGAACAAACTTCAAACTCTTTTTAAAGTCCTTGACTTCTTCAGGAGTCAAGTTAGGAGGAAGAGGTAGGTGAAATTCTTCAGAACTTGAGACACCTGAGGTAGCTTGAGGTTTAAATGAAGCGGATGTAGGAGCAGCTTTAGGATCAGAACTTGCACTTGGCTTCGAAGAGCTAACCCCAGTTTCAGGAACAGACTCAACCTGTTCAACAAAGAGTTAGGAATTAGTTCAGAATTTATCTATGAAAGGAGATCAGGAGTCAAAGGATTTTGGACGTCTTACCACTGGTTGGTACTCGAGTAATGTAGCATGAGTGTCCAAGGGAGGAGATTTCGGGACTTCTGGGATCTCAGGACTCTGAGTTTTTGTTTCTGGAATGATTGGCGCTGTTTCATGCTCAGGATGGGGTGCTACCTTCGAAATGGGGACTGCTAAAATAGGTACTGTTTTCATGATCTCTGTGCCAGCAGAAGGTTCACTGGCTGTTTTGGCCTTCTTCTTCTTTTGAATTAATGAGGAGATTGGGCTGGTGTCCTTTTCTTCTTCAGAATTAGCATGTCCGGAGGCTACAGGAGAACTCTCTGTTGATAGGATTAGTTTCCTCTTTGGTTTAGGAGATGATGGAGCAGGAGCCTTTGAAGCTTTTGAGGGGGCTTGAGCGCTTGGTTTTGTTTTCGAAGCTCTGGTTGTTGGTGAAGAGCTTTCTCCAGCTATCACCCCTGTGTTATGAAGTCCAAACAATCATAAGTCAAAGTTCTTTCCATCATTTAAAAAGGAAAGGATTCGGTAAGAATTATGATTACCTAGTTGCTTCGAATCAATGTATCTCAGAAGATGGCATTTGTCCATCTCCACTGACATTAAATTTTTCCACCAGCTTGAGAAGGCAAGAGTGCAAGTGGTATACACTGGTAGAGAAGTGAACTCCAAGTTGCTGACTTTATTCTGATAAACTGCCAATGCAGCAGTTATCACGGATTCTGGCACCTTCGAATGAGTTTTATAGGCCATGAGTATATTGGCTTGACTTCTGATTGGGAAAGGAATTGACTAAGTAAGTCCAAATTGCCTCGAAAACTGATTGGGGAGGTAGAGTTCACCCTGAGATTTGAGGCTAAGGGTGTTCCCAAAGAATAAGTCCCTACTAATTAGGAAACTTTCCCATGCAGCGTTTAGTTCGAGAGCATTTGCTGCTCTGTCCAAAATTTGACAAAGCCAATGGTGGGAAAGAGGAGATCTGTCTTCAGAACTGTAGAGGATTTCGAATGGTTGGAATAGTTTGTTTGACCTCATTTTAGGAAGATTGAAAAAAAAAAGAGAGGGATTCTTTGAAAGTTTTATCAACACTTGGCAATAAAGCAAAAAAGGTCCCATGTGCCACAGTATTAGATAGGGGTCCTAAGCCGTGAATTTCTGGGAAGTAAGCATATAACCATAACTGCAAAATCCAGAAAGGACCACCTTGGGTGAGAATGAAAGGATCGAAGCACAAATCAGAAAAAGATCTATAGAGAGATCCTAGAACAAAAGGTGCTAAGGCTAACCTTCGACCGCCAGCCAGAGCTTTGGCAATATTAGAAAATTCGAGGACAACCCTCTGAGAAGAAGTACAAAATAGATGCTTCGAAAGCCAATACAGAAGGAAGCAGTAATATTCTTTATCAGTCACTGCTCCTGATGTTTTTCTGTGGGTAATTATAAAGTTGGTGTACCCTAATGATTTGGAGTCAGTGTTGATTGGGGGACTATTAGATTCAGCCATATAGGGATGAGCATCTTCCCAATGAGATAGAAATCCTAATAAATGACAAATGTCTAGAACAGTTGGACCTATTGGACCAAATCGAAATTGGAAGTGATTGAAAATGGGGTTCCAAAAACAGAGGGCTGCGGCTATTAAGTTAGGACTGGAATCGATGGGAAATTTCGAAAGATTGACAGCATGGTAAACCCCTGTGATGATCAGAATTTCTCTCCTATTCTCCAAAATCCTATCTACCCATTCAGGCCAATCCTTTGCGGGTTTAGGCCAGTGTCTAAATTTCCAGTCATACTTGGGATTTGGGAGTTCCCGTTGGTAAGTCAAGCGTTGTTCTCCTAATCTAGGGTAATAGACATGGAGTCTCAAGCTTGGAACGCTTAGGCAGGGACCCACAGCAATTGAAGATTCCTGGTTGGGAAGAGTAATGGGAACAAGAATCTCGTGAACCAGAGAAGTCTCTTGCCCACTCGAATAGCGCTCTTGCTCATCTCTAATGATCTTTTCAAAATCATCGCAAATCTTTTGAAGTTGAGTATTGTCATCAGATTTTGCCATTTTTTGGATTGCGAAGAAATAAACAGGTAGGGAAAGCAAAGTGCAAAATAAATGGGTTAGGGCAAAGCAAATTGGTGGAAGCCAGAAGGTTTGTTTTTCTTTGTGCTTATCTATTTATAACCTTTGGTGATGTTTGGAAAGAGGTGCATTTATTGAGAAATAGCCGTTAGATTCGGTTACCTTTTTTGAACCGTTGTATCAAAGGAAAAGACATACTGGTTCAGAATGAACTAATTTATTAATAGAAATGTGAATGTTCCATCATTCATTACATTAAGAAGAGAGTGCAGTTACAATTCAAAGACATAATTGGTAAAAGTGGGGAAACCCATAAGTAACTAAATTGTGAAACATAGCCCAATAATAGGCAAAATACTCTGCCTCTAGTTCTATCTCGAAACATAGGTTTCTGGTTTTTAATGCCAGTTTATCTTCACTTCGAAGGGCGAGGTAAGCTTCCTTGAGTTGTTCTTCATATTGGCTTAACTGAGAGTTGATCTTGAATAGAGCTCTGCGGAGACTTCGAAGTTCTTTGGCCAATGGAGTCTTGCCTCGAAGGGAAATACCAACAGCTTTGGCTTCATCTTTGAGATATGCAATTCGACTTTCGAGATCGGGCTTCGAATAATGGGAAATGGTGCTTTCTTCATCAGAGCTGCCACAACCATAAACATACTCTCTTTGAATTCTAGGACTTCATCAAGGAGTGCATTGGGGGTTTCTTTGAGACTTTCATAGAGATCTAATAGATAATTCAGATGATGGACACTTTCTTGATGATAAGAATACCATCTCATGTGGGAAGCCAAAGTTCGAAGGGTAAAATCCATTTGAGTTCGAACAAGCGTTGAAATATTCCATTCATGACATAAGATGTGACAGCTCCATTCGAAGTTGATTCGAGCCCTCGAATTTTGCAGAATAGAGAATGGAAGATGAGACAAGGCACTAATAGCCTTTGAGCTTGAATAATCAAGCATGGGGAGGGTAATATAATGGATGGAGTATGCTCGAATGTAGGACCATGTCTACACAATTGGTCTAGCTTTAAAAAAGGATCACTAATGTCTTCAGTAGGATCTATCACTTGAACTTTGGTGTCAGGAAAGCCTAGTATAGAATGATCAAAGAGAAGTACCCTCTCTTCATAATCTTTCTCGAAAAGTTTGCATTTCGAAAGGAAAGCTGAGGAATAGTGTTCATTGGAAAAATTTTCATGAGATGCCCTTACATATGTGTGGATAGGAGGTCTGCCTTGAGGAATTAAGACATTACCTCTTTGGAGTCTCTCACCAGGAGGACTGGTTGAAGAGATCAGCCAGGCATTCAACAGATTTTGCTCTCGAGAGAGACGATTCGAAAATGGATAATATGGTTTTATTGTCCTACTTCGAATAACACCTTCGGCCTCAGGGTACTTGAAGCTTGGATGAACAACTGAAAGCACTGTGATTGGGGTTTCGAGCTTCATTCCCTTGTAATATCCTACTCCTTCACCATGGGAAATATGTTGTTCCCAAGCGGGAGGGAACGTTTGGTTATTGTAAATCGATTTAGAGGAGCTCGAAGATGAATGCTGCCCTGATGAAGGAGCACTTGGTCTGTTTAACATCTCATGCCATTTTCCCCATTTTGAGTAGGTGAAAGGTTCGGGAGGAACCTCAAGGGGATCCCAATTGGTTCGAGGAGGAATTTCAGGGCGTTTAGTTGATAGCATCACTTCTTCGGGAAGATCAACAGGAAAGTTATCGCTAACATCGAACGAAGATTAAGAAGAAGTCATGACCAAGAGAGTGAATTTAAAGTAACAGGGGCTCAAGGGTCAAGCAAATGCGATGGTTTGGAGTGAATTGAAGAGATGGCCATGCAATTTAAGAACATTCAAAGATTGCATAAGATGTTAACTGCCCAGCATGATCTAACCACGATCACCATTATCTTTTTAAACCAAAAGGAAAATGGCGCGGGGGGTAATGTTTGTGATGAAAATATCCAGCCAATGCAGGTTTGACACGCAAGATGTGATGTGGCAGGATAATTGGTGGATACTGATGGACATTAGAATCGTTATAAGCAGTTGAGGCTGATTCATTTTGTTCAAATATTTAACTGATGGAAGACACGTGTTGACCATCATGGAGTAACTAAAGGGCAGTTGTCAACTTGAGAAAATGCCACGTATAAAAGCAGTTATCAGTTTGAAAAGAGGAGGGAACATTCAAATCAAGTTGCTGAGGCCTCGACGTCTATAAATAGAAGGATTATGTATTCGAAAAGGATCCTTCGATCAAACATCAACATATATCTCTCAATACATCTACTGTATTGTTGTCTAGATACTTAGATTTAGGAGTAGAACACCTTCGAAGTCATCTTCAAGGTTAGATTGTAGTTACTTTAATTTAATAAAAGTAGTTCGTTACTTTTAGTCACTTTACTGTTCTTATTTAGGAGTAGATATTAATTTAGTCAGTTCGAAGTTCTTCAGTTAGTTACATCTTCACACAATTAAAGTCCTGTTCAAGGCATCGAACGTCACCACAATTCCCTGGTGAGGCGCAGTTTGGATTATCACATTTACACATTGGCAATTTGCTTGCCTGGCACGCTCGCACACACTATACAAAATTTTCCAACCAAACAATCACACAGAGATCAAATTACAATTGAACATAGGATTCTCAAAGAAGGTCAATGATATAGTATCAAAGAATCGTCATACGAAGCAAAATTATGATGTTTTAAGACACGAGTTCCAAAACTAACCAAATAACTGGGTCAACTCCCAAGGATGGTCCAAACACTCAAGAATGAAACCAAAGAAAACTTCACAAAGCAAATGATATACTCGTACTAAAGATTGTAACGACTCAAAGCTATGTCTTAATCACATAGGAGGTACGAGTCACAAAGACTTACTCGTAGTACATCACTTCTCACAAGAAGACAGTGATCAATATAGACACAAATGTCTATAACAATGGCAACAGGAAGTCGATAGAAGAAAGGATTATCATATTTCAAAACATAAACATCACTATAATCAATTATAACGATTTCACTAATAGATGGGTCTATTGAGAGATCCCATATCAAAACAATACAGCAAATGAAAGGCCATTGCCAAAAAGTCAAAGGGCCTCACAAGAAAAGGTGTTCAAGAAGACCAATGATGCCATCAACAAGACAACAATAAATCAAACAGGTGAACGAATGGATATAAATAAACAAGTTCACCCACCTTCGTTGTCACACGTGACAACCAAAAATAATATATCAAAGAATTACGCCTTGACCAAAACAAAAAAAAAACTATATGGTCATAACGATACCAAGCACCTGAACTTTCAACTATTGAAAAGCTCGAAACCCATCAAAACGAACTAGAAGTTCCCGAAATGGGTGACCTTAAGTGTCACACGAAGGATGGAAGTAAACTAGGCGACACACCTAAAACAAGAGTCATAACAAACTCACGTCACAAACGGACCACAAATAACGAAAGTGTTCGGGGAAACACAGTCGAAGTTTCTCAACAGACTGAAGACAACTCTACAGAAGTTGCCACACTAACCGAACGTGGTCTTAAAACAAATGATCACCAAGAATCCTCCTCTTCTAGAAGCAATGATGAAATCGAAAGATCGTAATGATTTTGAACAAATCACTGAATCACAATCTTATGATAGGGTGAGGAAAAAAAAAGACTCATCGATCACAATAAACAAGTAATGCATCAAGTGCACGAATTAAACTCGTCAACGATGACATCAATAGTAATATATCAAGATGATATGGAAGTAAAATCTAGGGGTTCGTCTAGCTATTGAAAGCCCGTAACCCAAATAAAATCTAAACTTACTAGCACAGAATCTCACATGATCCACTTTCAAACACAGAGTAATCGAAATTACTAACAAGAGAACATGACCTAGGCATATTCCTATCACCAATATAGAAATAAGGTGGATGGGGTTAAACAGGTACTCTCATTCGAATAACAGAGTGAGAGATAAATCAACGAAATCAAATGATGAAACTAAATACAATCTAATGGATAATTCATAGAATCAACAAAAAAAAATCCCCCCTATGGATCAATCGTAAGGTCAAAGAAATAATAACAGTTCACATCGATAGGCCATCTCAATAGGCCACAAAATTAGGCAACATCAATAGGCAATTGCCAGAAAGCCCAAAATAACAGATATTACAACAATGTCCCTTAGCAAGGACAAGGTAAGCTCGAAACATGAAACGAAATCGGAGATCTCCAAATGACTAAGTCCAAACAGCAAAATATACATCTAATGCAGATTTACACGAAAATCTTGCACAATCCAGCAATTAGGTACTATGCAAACGACCATAGTATTCAAGATATAAAAGGTCACACTATTGCAAAACAACAAGCGCTCAAGGTATACAATAAAACGCAATTGCACTGAAGCCTTAGCGAACAATAAATTAAGGTTGCTAATAACAAAAATCCACAACACGTAAGAGATCATACTACCAAAAATCGGTATGATCTTGAATTCATGGAGACAGTGGAATCAAGGATCTCAAAAATAAATCATCTAATAATATATATCCCTCAAGAAGTGGGAAAAGATCCGAGTGTTCAACAACTCAAGTTCGAATTCAATGAAATAAATTCCAAGAATTTAATAAGGCAAAACTGTCGAAGAAAGATTGATTAAAAAAAATCAACGGGTCCAAAGAAAAAGGTCATCATAGCACTACAATATGATATACCCAAGTTCAAAACTTAAGGGCGAACTAGTTTGAAATCAACAACCCTCAATCACAAGAATCGAATCAACAAGGCACAAATGTGCTTTCAAGAAAAGACTTGGAACAATGGAACCACAACGCTCTAGCAAGAGCTCAAAGATCATAGGGATCAAGGATAACCCTATTTCCAAAAAGTACAACAAAAACAAGAATCTATACTTACTCACAAGGGAAAAAAAAATACCATAAAGCGCATGTTTCTAAGACCAACATCACATCATTAACCATACAATGTTAACAACGAATCCTTAATGAAAATCACAACAAAAATCGATAAACAATTCATAGAAAAGATTTCACCAACCAACAGGATACGCAGTCTCTAAAGGAGAGACGATCCTCAGAGTCGTGGAATTCACTCAAATGTGAAAATCATCGAATAAAGGAACTAATAGACTTAGAACAACACCAATCAATTCCTCACAAAATCTAGAATCCTCACAATGATTCATACGATATGATTCGATCATATACAATGATCACATAGTGAAATGACAATTTGATTGTGAAGATTTAAGCAATCACCAGAAATTTGGGTCAACCGACCAACCACAAGATAGAAAACTCGTAATCTACTCAGAAGAGTAATTACAATGTCAAATTGACATCCGAACAATGAAATTCTCACAAGACAAATAGTATGACAATTCTATAAGAAGGAAGAACTATTCCAACGATAAACAACAAGTATTCGTATCCACATGAAATATACATGGACTACCAACCACAATCGAGAGCTATAAGATAGAATGCTCTCACAAAGATCAACATAGCCATTAGAGATGTTTTGTATCACGTGCGAAATAAAACACATGCCACCCAAAGGTAAGCATATCAAGAATGTACACGAAAACGTAAGAATACCCGAGTCTGAAGACACAACCTATATAAGCCGTCTAATAGTACGTAACACTGCGTTATTAGAACCAATAAGTTATTCGCCGGATTAGAAAACATCTTTTAAGTAATTCAAAAGCACAAATAGATATAGGTTTTCACAAGTTCAAAACTTATCTTCCAGATTTTTTTTCCTCAATAAATCTCATTATGAAACACCGATCAAAGAATCTATGAGTACGCATATGAGCTACTCTAAACACGTAAAACATGAATTATTATCTCAACATGGTATCGTTATCATGCTTAACAATTCAATGATATTGAAAAAAAGTAATCACGAAAGAAAAAAGCACATTAGAATGTTATCACATAATCCCGAAGGCAAGTAAGCATTCTTTTCCTCCTTTTCATTTATAACATGAAAATCTATCGCGTAATGTGTTAACCAATACATTATGTTACAATAGTATAAATATATAAAATATATGCACGAAAACATACAAACACATAATTTCAAAGGCATGTAGCACCTAAGCATGCTCGCGTAACATCTTCCAACTTAAAGAAAATCGATGACGATTTGATCATATTGACATGCAATACTTAATCATGTTTCCTCAACAACTGAAATGTAAACAATGATCAATGTAAATCAAATAAATTTAAAAGAGATTTTTAAGCATACAACTCGATGCAAAGCACTGATCAATACCTAACCACCAATCTTACAAGGTGTAGTACGTCGAGCGAATAATCCAAACAAGGAAACCCTCATGTATATACCTTTTAACCTTGCATGATCAATGGTTAAACATTAATCGAAGGTTACACCAAGATGTAATACAAAAGATAGTTCTAATGAATATAACGTTTAAGGTGAATCGAAAAGAAAAGACCACCTCAAGTCCACGAATCACATAGTCAACATATACATGCATGTGATCACATAAACACATAAGCACTTAAGCATGTTAACACACAGTCCCATAGGCAAGCAAACATGCTATCATAATCAACTCATTATTTAAATGAAACGGAACAAATCATTTAACTATGAATGATTGAAATCAAAAGAGGTGCAACGGTCACACATGGACCCAATTAACTCCCAGAGTACCGAGGTATTCGAACCCGGTTAGCTCTGATACCATTCTGTAATGCCTCGAAAACCAAGCCACGTGGACAAGGTCAACGAGTCAAACAATACATCATAAAACACGGAATAGTCCAACGTGGACCAATCCATATGGCCGAAGCAAAGGGAAATCCTACGTGGATTCCAAAGAAAAGTCAAAAGTCAAGGATTGACCCACGAGAACCAAACTGGTCAAATAAGGTCAATCAACATACGTTTGGTTTCAAAACGAGTTTAAAATAAAGTTGGACGAAGCCCCATTGAGAAAGGAAACAAAGGTTTGAGTTTCACTTTGAAAGTTTACAATAATATAAGCTTCTGAAAATTACGACCAAACGGTCCTTAGGAAATTTAAAGTGGTAATTTTTCCATAATAGGGTAACCATGGGCTAAGAAATGTTAACTAGTATTAAAAACATACTTTAACAAGGATCCTAGAGGATCCAACTATTCAGATTAAGATTAAGAGGGGGGATAATGAAGATCCCCAATATAATACGAGATCAAATAAGTCTAAAAGAACGATTTTAAAAGCAAGGGCTAAACATGTGCCCAATTACAACTTCTATGCAAAATAATCATGATAAATCCTTGCAATTCAAAACTATAATTTAGAGAAATGAATTACAACTTGAGCAATGCTCCTACCATGAGTCATGTCAAAGAAATATTTTCTTTCAAAACATAAGACTTCCTCGTAAAGAATCTTCCAATGGGACGTCACGTGTCGAATACTTTTGGGCCTTGCCCTAATTAATAATTCCTGAAAAAAAAAAAAGGTTTTATAGATTCACTAAGCACGACGGCTCAGTAGAAAACATTGTAGAAATGTACTACTACTTCTAAAATCATGCTATGACATGTGGTGCAATGCTTTCCCGCCGTGGCGATGCAACTAGCCGGATGGCCAAACCGTGAGACATTCCCAACTCAATATCCCAATCACACACTCTCACACCGGATAGTGAGCCACTCAAACGTGAGTATAGCATACAAGATATCCGGTAGCTAGCCGAATATGATCTTACATTTTTGAATGTTTTAAGGATCACAAACAACCTTTCTCAATTCATACCCGCTTCTGGAATTTCATCAAATTACAACCCCAAAATGGGGATTCCAAAGACATTCCCCAATCGTGGGAATTTTAACAATTTCATATGCCCCAAGCCAATGCCATGAATGCTATGCCGACTTGGAGACTATGATATGCTACTAGATGCGGTTATGCTTTAACAATGTCATTTCTAAGAATACAATGACAAGAAGAAAACATGGTAGTTCATATAAAATGTAATCATCACATTAGGCAAATAAGAGATTTTTAACTTCAATTAGTATTTGAAACCATAGAAATTCAAATAGCATTTAGGTTTAGACATGGATTCAAGTAAGCATATAAGGGCAAGTAATCATTCAATTAATCTCATAGGAAGATTTCCAAAATAAGATTAATGTCTATTAACACTAACTTACACATGGCAAACCATGAAGTTAGAAATAATAGTGCACTTAAATAATGAAATCTACCTCTTGAGCCCTTGGGCAAGAAATACCAAACCGCAAACCTTACGGACGATCCGAGAACAATAGTGGATAGGCCTTGCTGAGATGATTGATTTTCTCTCTGATAGCTAAGCTCCAAATATTCCTTAAAGGTCTTCAAAAATGAGCTTGAAGCTCTAAGTGGCTATGGATGTTTTAGTCTCCAAAACAAGGGAGAGAAATGAGAGATATAGATAGAGAAAAGAAAAAGAAAAAAATGAGAAGGAGAGTGAGATATAGGTTGGTTATAGGGGGAAAGAGAGGGGGAAGCTTCCTAGGGAAGCTTTAGTGGTTGGGGTGGTTGAGAGTGGTTGGGAGGTGACTTGTAGGTCTCGTCCTTGTCTCCCACACACACACACACACACCCACACACAAATATGTAACATACATATACACACATGCGACAAAACAAAACACACTGTCCCAAACCAAGACCCGCATTGGTCCAAAATTACCAAAATGCCCTTTTTAAAATTTTGGGTTTCTACAGTTACTTTGCTAGAAATATGAATATATGCAAAGTGTTTGATTCTCCAATCCAGTATCTGGTTGGGACAAGGAAAATAGAAGGAGATTAAGACAATAACGGCGTAAGACTAAAAGAGGATTAGATATTATCAAAAAAGAGACCGAACTAAAAAAGTTTCTTCCTAAAGTTTTTAAAAATTGAGACATAGTTTCCTAGTTTGGTAACATTTCTAAAATAAACTTGAAAATATGCCACATAATAATATAGACTTAAACATGATTCAACAGTTTATATGTATATAAAGAGTTCTGAATAGTATAGTGCCCACTTTCAAATCATAATCCATCAAATATGTACATGTAGACTTTCCAATCACTAAAAATCGACAACCAAAATTCTAATCCAATTATTAAATATTATGTAATATAACCTTAATGCCATAAGAAATCCTCATAAAACATCTCATTATACTCACAATTTTTGCAGGGACGACTTGTGATATTTTTTATAACCTAATGTCATTGATTATATTTGTATTCACAAATTTGAGGTCTAGTTTAGAGTTTATGAAAAAAGTAAATCAAAAGCCCAGCAAAATTTTAGAATACTATCAGATTTAGAATCCACCATATTTTTCTACCTGAGAGCTCGTTTGGTTTAATTATAGATTCTGATGGTAGATTTTGATTCTACCCAAAGATTACCAGTAATTCTAATTTTCTTTTGCCATGTTTAGTTCTAGATTCTTTATCAAAATATAGACCCCATTAGATTAAGAATCCACTTAAAGGTGGAAAATATGATAGACTCTATATGATTATATACTAGATTGGAGGTTGTATTCTAAAATATTACTTGAGTTTTGATTCAATATTTTCATAATACCTAAGTTAGCCCTTACACTTGTGAAGGGTATTTGTTAGGTTATGAAACAGTTTCAACTTATTGCAAATTAAACCTGAAAACTTAATTACATGGACATAAATTGTCAACTAAGTTTATATGCATATAAAATTGTTGACTTATGTTTACGCCTAAATTACCATATTTAATCAACTTTTAATCTTAAGTCATTATTAATCACCCTTCAATTTTAGAGATGTGAAACTTTGATTTTAGCTCATCATTTATTTTAGCCTCAAAGGATAGCTTTGGTAATTAGCAGTCTTCCTATTTCATTTTTCTTGCCCAAATCAAACACTGAATCTATATCCTTAGAATTTCACTGGTGAATCCAACACTCTACAATGATCGATTCAGATTCCTGGTAAAAGTAATCACTAGTATAATGATTCATGATAATCAAAATCCAGCTAAAATAACTCATGAACCCTACAACCTATAAATTTGGTAAGGAATTGCGTTACATTTCATTATTCATCGAAATATATACATTTTTTTTGTTGAAAACCAAAAAATATACATGTTCATACATATTTTTGAGCCTAGGTTACACATCTTTTATGCCACATTTCTTATGTATTTAATGCAAAAAGGATAACCTCACATGGGTTCTCCAATTGCACACAATTTGGTTTTGTTTAGATATTTCTCTTTTCTAACACGGTCCTGTACATTGCCCGTGTTTTTTGCCTAATTTTTATTTATTTATTTTAGTGTTTCAATTTGATAAGTGATAAGTTTCAAAGCATTTTTTTATTGCAAATTTCAAAGCATTAAAATACTCCCTCCGTCCCATATTAAGAGTCTCTTTTGGGAGTTCCAACTTATCAAGGGGACAATCTTGATTTTGGTGAGATTTTCAACTTTCCAACATTGCCCTTTTTGAAATTCAAAATTATAGTGTCACTTCACAAAAAAGAGAGAGAAGAGTTGGATGTAATAAAGGACAAATTTGGAAAGTGTGTATTAAAGTACTTTGACTTTTCAAAGAGAACTCTTAAAATGGGACATCAAAAAATGGCATCAAAGACTCTTAATATGGGACAGAGAGAGTATGCACATAATTGTGTTCTTCCCAAATGCAATGGGTTCAATTGAACCACTCAAGAACACCTTGCCCTGCCCTGAACATAACACAAGAAGATTACCACGATACATACAACAAATAATAATGCTCTGCTTCCACAAATGGCTTAATAGTCGGTCTATATATTATGGTTGTGATCAATTATACAACATGTCATCGTATATGGTAAAACTGACAAAGTATTTGAATTTTGTACGATATCAAACCTATATCTACCCTATATTTTATTCAACAAAAAAATACTTTGAAATAATTAAAGCACTTTTCTTAAAAGCTTCTAAGTGGCAAAACTCATATATATAGAGGATAAAAGAACGTCTTAATGATAAGTAAAATTTTAGCAAATTTTGAGACCATGTTATCGAATAGCCATTTTTTTGGGAGACGAGGACAAACTTTTCCAACCATCCTCCGCGACCTCGATTTTACAGTTATTTCAGGCAGAGTTATCTGCATTATTTTATTAGAGTAGAACAGAGGACAAGTCATGGGCAAGGGCAAGGGCACCGACCACACAACACATGCGCTTGGGCATGTCAGGGAGGCAAGTAGGCTATATGATTAGAACCAACGCCAAGCTTTGGATACTATAAGTCCAGCTACTTGATATTCTTCCAACTCACTTACTTCAGCCCATGGAGTTTTTGAACTTGTAAAACTCAGGGAATCCAGAGATTCTGTCCAACTCGGTTATCGAATAGCCATTTGTAATGACTATTTCCTCATGTAAAATACATTTTTGAAATGCCAAACATAACCTAGAAAAATTATCATCATACATGCATCCAAACACCCCCTTCTTTTTTGTTTTTTTGCTTGAAAACTAGAATTCATTAATTATAACCAAAGGACAAACCTTACAAAGACAAAAAAAAAAAAAAAAAACAGAAATAACAAGAAGAATAACAAAAAGAAGGAAAACACCAACCCAACAAGTTACAAGAAAAACCTACTATCACACCATAGAGACCGCTACATAGAGAGAATCAGAACTAAAAGCTACTTCAACTTCGAAGATAGTAAATACCATCCAAACATTGAAGGTGACTCAAACTCAAGCACCAGGGCCGACCCTGAGTTACCGGGGGCCTTAGGCGAGCTTCTAAAATGAGGCCCTCTGTGTATTATCAAGGATTAGCTACTATAAGGTATCTAACTATAACAAACCATAAAAATAACCACGAATTAGACACCGTAAAGCAATTAACTAACATGCAACTCAAAAAAAAACCTTGCATATACAATTAGCTTAGAACAATCCACTTTACAATGAGCCAAAACATTCTAATCTATCAATGAAACATTGCCCTTCTCGCGTTTTTTGCCGCAAAATTACTAATTAAGCTTGTATAATCAAGTTTTTCTATCATATACTTTTCAATTGATAACATGGCTAATCCATTCAATCTTTCTTGTGACATGGTTGATCGAAGATAGGATTTGATCAACTTCAACTTTGAGAAGCTTCTTTCAGCAGATGCAATTGTAACTGGTATAGTCAATAATATTCTATAAGATATCCATGCATTTGGGAAACAACCCTCCATTGCTTTCAAATAATTAAGCACTTCGATGGACTTCTTTTTTTCTTTTGGTAAAACTTCTTTCAAGACTTGCAACTCTGAAAATAAATCACTCCCATCAATATCTGAATGCGTGTTATGTTTTAGAAAATTTTCAAGATTGACACAAGAAGTCATCAAACTATCGTTATCCATAGATTTCAACTTCTCCAACTCAAACAAAAAGCCAAAAGTTTGGGCATAGGCTTGAAATTGTTCAAACCTTTTCTTAAGTGAAGAAAGAGCTTGATCAATTATAAATATGAAGTAATTAACTCGAAAAGATTCCTCAGCCCATTGTATCTCCTCTTCACTAACAATTTTCATCAAATTGTTTTTTCCTATGAATGATTCGTTTTTCACGAAATATAGGTTCAATATCCATTGTAGAGGCAACTTCTTTCGCTTCAATCATGGCCTCTTGAAACCCATTTTCTCTATAACTTTTTAAATAGGAAATGAGTCCTTTCAACTGATCTAGAGCAACATCCATATGCATATCCTCAGTTTGAAGAGTCTTGCTAACAAAATTAACAGCAAATAGTAGATTATGCCAAATTATCATGCCAAGCAAAAATTCAAAATTCTCCATTTCATGTGTTGCAAGAGACTCGGCTTCATTCTTTGTCTTAGGATCCTCACTAGTACTTGCCAAGTGAACCAAAGCATCTCTTATTTGTGGAGCTTGATACTGTAATGCTTTAACACTTTCAACCCGACTTTCCCAACGTGTTTGTGACAATGGCTTTAGAGTAAGACCATGGACATGATCTTTGAAAACTTTCCATCGCTTTGTAGAAGATGAAAACATTGCATATATTCGTTGGACCACTCCAAAAAAAAGATATAACTTTCGAACAAGAGTTGGCCATATCACAAAGTGCAAGGTTTAGACTATGACAACCACATGACGTATAGAATGCTCTAGGATTGATTTCTAGTAACCTACTTTGTACACTTTTGTGTTTGCCCTTCATATTAGATCCATTGTCATATCCTTGTCGCCTCACATCACCGATGTCAAGTTGAAGAGTGTTCAATACATCTGGAAGCTCGTTAAAAAGTCCAAGCCCCGATGTATCACTCACCTTTAAGAACTCTAAAAAGAACTCATCCACCTTTATTGGACTCGTTGAAACATCTATACACCGGACTACAAGAGAAATTTGTTCTTCATGGCTTACATCCGGAGTACAATCAAGTATAATTGAAAAGTACTTCGCTCCTTTGATCCTTTTAACAATTGTACCTTTGATCTCACTAGCCAATAGTAGTATCAATTCATTTTGGATTTTGTGGCCGAGATAGTGATAATGAACCTCGTGCATTTCAATACGTCAAAGATGCTCTTGCATTACGGTATCAAATTCGGCAATCATTTCAATGAGGCTTAAAAAGTTACCATTATTTTCTTGATAAACCTTCTCATTGTCTCCACGAAATGCTAAATTATTCTTAGCAAACGTTTTCACCACAACAAGTATCCTGAGTAATACTTGTCTCCAATGTTCTCACTCTTTATTCATTTGTTCTTGCGCACTTTTTTCAATTGTTTTATTCTGTTCCATTCTAAAATCTAACTCAATCCACATGCTCATACAAGTAATGTGTTCATTACTAGTTTCATGACTTTTAAGCCTTTGAGCAAGATTTTTCCAATCATTAAACCCCTTATTAGCCAAATGTGTTGTGTTTCCTTCTTTCTTAAACAACTTGCAACAAAAACAAAACACCTTGTCCCCGGCAACCGAGTACACTAGCCATTTCCTTTCATGCTTCTCTTTGTTTGGTAGATGTCGAATGTAATGCACATGAGAGAAATGTCTCTTACCCCCATCTTTTTTTGGATATTGAAAATGGATGTCACAATCTCTAATAGGACCTCTTTCTACTAGTGAGTCCCTCACTGTTTGATCAATATTATTCCAATTTATTGGATCATATAAGTTTGAATTTACACATGCTTCATCCCGATGCTCCTCCTCATTCACTAATTCTTCTTGTTCTTCGTTACAATTCTCATCCGGGAGTTCCTCTTCCTCATTCACTAATTCTTCTCGTTCTTCATTATAATTCTCATTTCGAAGTTCCTCCTCCTCATTCATTACATCTTCAATTGGAACTTCAATTGGAACTTCATTTGGAATTTCATTTTCTATTTGACGAGTAAAAAACTTATCAAGTGCTCCCGCTTGACATTGAATAAGTTCTTCTACCTTTTGCTTTTTTTTTTTTCTTTTCTCGTATCCAGAAATATATTTCCTAATCCAAAACCAATCCTATACCAATAAAATTATAAAACACTAATTAACATTCAACAATTTGCTTATAAAGTCAACATGATTTGATTCAATCTCATTAATTTACATGAAATTGATTTAGGTCTTAGAACAACCCATAAGATAATTAGCTAAGATAGAAACAACCTCAATATATACTGTATATAATATACTACACAGCCCCAACTTCCTTTTCTTTTTTTTTTTTTTTGTTTTTTTTTTCCTTGATTCTCATGTCATAGGTAATTAAATCTTATTAATCTACTTCATCCAAAAGCCCCAACATCATAAATAACAACAAATGTACAAACCACAACTCAACAATTCAAGATTATATATTAAAATCAACAAACCAAAATGAAACCCAATACATATGATAACACATCCAAAAAAAAAAAAAATGAAAACCAATAAACTATTGGAATGATGAGTGATCACTGATCTTCAAACAATCAAACTTCAAAGTTAAAATAAGAGAGCTTACCGGAGAAGCAGAGCAGCAACCTGAGGCTGAGCTATCGTCGGACGTCGGTCACCAATCACCGTTGCCGATCGGAAGTTGCATGTCAAGAGTTTCAACTTTCTAAGCTTGGGTTGGGTTTTCAAGTTTATGGAGGGAAGGAAATGGAATTTGGGGATTTGTAATTTATTTTTTTTCGTGAATAAGAGAGTCAGAGACTGAGAGTGTATTTGTTTTATTGTTTAGTTAGATACTTAGATTGCCTTGGGGCTTGGGCACGGGTAGACTCTGTTTGAGTAAAGAAAAATTAGTGGCTAGTGCAAATTGGTTTAGGAGTTTTATCAATTGGGCTGAGGTATCTTGGACTTTATAACTACTATTGAAATATTTTCACACATATATGGGTCCTAAAATTTTATATACATTTGGAAGTCCGAGGCAGTCGCCTTGGTGGCCTTTGCCCAGATCCGGGCCTGTCAAGCACGAAAAAAAACAGTGAAAGAAACTTCGGAGTAAACAAACAAACCAACCAACCATCAAACTCACATGAGCTTCCTAACAAGTACAACCCCCCCTCTCTCTCTCTCTCTCTCTCTCTCTCTCTCCTATAAATACCCTTGCCCCACCCGATATTCCAACTCCCATTTTCCTTCGTCCTTCTCAGTACCATCTTCACAACACAGTGATCGGAGAAGGAAACAAACATACGCAAAACAAAAAACTACACAAAAAAAAAAAAAAAAAGAAAAACCCAAATTCCTTCGCCGATTCTCTGTATCAAACCCCACCGTAACCTCCCTGGACTCACCAATCGATGGCGGACGTGTACTGCACGGACTGCAAGCGATTCACCGAGGTGGTTTTCGACCACTCGGCGGGCGACACAGTCTGCTCCGAGTGCGGACTCGTCCTCGAGTCCCACTCGATCGACGAGACCTCCGAGTGGAGGACCTTCGCGAACGAGTCGGGCGACACCGACCCGGTCCGTGTAGGGGGACCCACCAATCCGCTTCTCACCGACGGCGGACTCTCAACGGTCATTTCGAACCCTAACGGCGTGACGAGTGATTTCCTGTCGTCCTCGTTGGGTCGGTGGCAGAATCGCGGGTCGAATCCGGACCGGACCCTCATTTTGGCATTCAAGACCATCGCCACCATGTCTGATAGGTACATTACATTTTGGGTTTCTATATATATATATATATATATATATTTATTGGTGTTGTGTGTTGTCTTTGAAAAACCCTAGGAGTGGCTTTGTTTGGTTGCTGAGAAAATGGGGGAAAGGGGAAGAAAATTGGAATAAGGTACAATTTAGGGTGAAAAATGGAAACATTTACAATTTACTTGACCAACCCTATTGTAGGGTTTTGAGAGGAAGTTTACTTTTAGAGAAATGCTACGCTTCCCAAATTTGTATCCCAAATGTAGTTTTCAACGCTTGTGCTAGTGGGCACACTGTGATTTTCATTGGAGGATATTAAATTGGTACCACCATTATTATGCAGTTATACTTGGGGGCAAGTTATTGGTTAGGTACTCAAGAGGGCCACATGGGAGTTCGGGAGCCGGCAAATTTTTTTAATCTATTTATACATATTTTTGAGTATGATTTTTTGTATCTGGAAAACTACAGTTTACTATTTGAGCTATTCTGCCCCTTTTGAGAAAAGAGAGGTTTGTTGTTTGTAATTCTTATAGTATAATGTAATGCTTTGATTTATAGTTTATGACAACTGAGTGTTGTAATTCTATACAAAAATGTGGATCATTTTGTAAAAATTCATAGGCATGGATCATTAATGTTTAGAAATGTAAAGGCAAAAGTCCAATTTTTTTAAAAAACCTGGACGGACCATGGCCCCCCATGCCCTCACTATGTTTCGTCCTTGAGTGTTCGGTTTGTAAGGAAATGTTGGAAAGGAGAATGAAATGGAATATGCTACAATTTGGGGTGAAAAATGGAAACATTTACAATTTACTTGACTGACACTATTATAAGGTTTAATAGGAAGTTTACTTATATTTTTCTTGGCAACCACAGTCGAATTTGCATCTGATGATTTGGGTTTGGACTATTGTGTTAATTATATTTGATGTGTAGATTGAAACATATACGCGTGTGTGTGACTTTGTGTTTGAAGGCTTGAAGGTATTAGAAAACAGACCTATAATATAATGACTGACTGTATTATGAGAAAGAAGAAACTATAGAAGAGATTGTAAATAAAATGGGCGATTGAACGCGACATATATTTAGTTAAACAGCAATATTATTCACTTGTGTGAAGTCACTCTTTTAACTCATTCGTTGAAAGACAAATTAGATTAGAGTTGGTGGTGTATATCACTTCCTTTTTCATTTCCAGCGCGGAGTAAATGCGAATTGTTTGATTCATTCGTAATAACGGCAAGTGATCATAGTCACAAATATTAAATGGATTGGCAAACTGGAGTATAGGTATCATCGGGTTTTTGTGCCCTAGATGTAGGGGTGAAAGTCAAAATCCAAAAATCGAACCGACCGACCGAATCGAGTGATCCGGTCGGTTTTTGAAAAAATCCTCAAAGCTAAAAACTGAGCCGAAACGACCAAAACTGACGAAAAACCGACCTTTTCGACCAATCGTTCGGTTTTTAAGACGCGGGAAAACCGAAAAAATCTGACCAAATTGTACCCCTAGCTAAATGTTATGTTTGGTTGGTGGTAGTCTAGATAGCACTGGTGCGGGGATTCGAGTACGGGGATGCGGGTGCGAGTGATTTGTCAATTTTTCAAAAAGTAAGGGTGCAGGTGCAGCAAGAGTACTTGGATAAAATATTAGAAATATATTTTTATGTAATAGTACATACAAATTTTATAATAACTATTAGTGCATTAATGTATACATTAGATAATTGCTGTTATTATTTTCTATTATTTCTTGTTTAAACCCCCAAAGTTTTCAAAATTGTATTAAGAATTTGTGTTTTTTTTTCAAAAGAACGCTACAAAAAAGCCACAGTCACACGAAGTGCGAGTGAGTGCGGCGACCTTTTTGAAGAGTTCGTGCTTCATAGGTGATAGTGCAAGCTTCTAAGCTTGCATTGTTTGAGATTTGGTCTGGCTAGGTAGTGAAATTAGCAATGAGGGTTTCTCAGCCACTCGCCGTATGAGATTTTAGTTTTAGCGACAATGTCTCATGATGAGATGCTTGTGGATCATTGGTGCATCAATATAGAGGTAAATTGCGTGGAACTATTTTCCACACATCTGTATGATTTTAGGCAGCTCTAAAAGCTCAAGATGGGTTCTTTTAGCTGCATGATTCAGGTGAATCTCAATTAGTTCTTAGCATTTGGTTCATTTAGTTCTGCATCAGTTAGGAAGGTAGATATTATTCATGTTGAGGGGGATGTTGGGGGTATGGGAGGACCAAAATTGACATGTGTTGAGGCAATGAAGAAAGTTTTGATAGAGTATGCTTTCAGACATAGTAGAACTAAACAAGATTAATGTAGTCGAATGCAAATAGTTTGGGACCTGGCTTGATTGTTGTCCTTATTGCCGTTCTTTAAATTTAGGTAGCGCCAGCTTTGATTAATTTGTTATGCACATGCCATTAGAGGTTGGTTTTTTTTTTTTTTTTTCTTCCCTTTCTCGTGTAGTCTTTACAATGCGCTCGAAATTGGAGGTGTAGATATAACGCATACATTTGGGGGGGTGTTTGCTGCTTTTATCAATGTACAATGAAAATGTGCATAATATGTGACTCTTAAGTCATTATCAAATCGGTATTTGATGTAACATTTGGCTTGAAGTAGAAGCACCAATGAAGCTAGTATAGACTATAATGCCAATTGTTAGTTTGGTTTGTACATGCCTATGCCTTATTTGACCATCTAGTTGGTGTCTTGTCATCATTGAGCTTTTAGTGTCTGTTGCTAAATTACCAAGGGTAGTGAACAGTAGTGATAGAAGTTTGAAGGAATGGTGAACCTTGTGATCCCCAGTTGAATGATTGAAAAAGGGGAATGTTTGGGGATTGTAAAGTAGTTTTCTCAAATATGGAATTTGGGGTTTTTACTGATTTCTAGTTGGGGGGAAAATTAAAGTGGAGAAGAGAGGCTAGGAATCACTCTTAGCATCTCTATTCCACAAGTGTTTTCTCTGATTTCCAGAGTAAAGAGGAGAAGAGAGGCTAGGAATCACTCTGATTTCCAAATATGTTTAATTTTGTAGTCTTTCAGGAAATGTGATATTTTTGCTTTGATAATCTATTCCACAAGTGTTTTGGTCTTGGCCTCAATTTTAGTTGTTTATTTACCAAATGAAATTCATGTCTTGAAAAGAACACCTAATGTGGCTGATTTGCCTTTCAGGTTGGGCCTTGTTGCCATTCTCGTGTAGTCTTTACAATGCGCTTGAAATTGGAGGTGTAGATATAACGCATACATTTGGGGGGTGTTTGCTGCCTTTATCAATGTACAATGAAAATGTGCATAATATGTGACTCTTAAGTCATTATCAAATCGGTATTTGATGTAACATTTGGCTTGAAGTAGAAGCGCCAATGAAGCTAGTATAGACTATAATGCCAATTGTTAGTTTGGTTTGTGCATGCCTATGCCTTATTTGACCATCTAGTTGGTGCTTGTCATCATTGAGCTTTTAGTGTCTGTTGCTAAATTACCAAGGGTAGTGAACAGTAGTGATAGAAGTTTGAAGGAATGGTGAACCTTGTGATCCCCAGTTGAATGATTGAAAGAGGGGAATGTTTGGGGATTGTAAAGTAGTTTTCTCAAATATGGAATTGGGGTTTTTACTGATTTCTAGTTGGGGGGAAAATTAAAGAGGAGAAGAGAGGCTAGGAATCACTCTTAGCGTCTCTATTCCACAAGTGTTTACTCTGATTTCCAGAGTAAAGAGGAGAAGAGAGGCTAGGAATCACTCTGATTTCCGGATATGTTTAATTTTGTAGTCTTTCAGGATATGTGATATTTTTGCTTTGATAATCTATTCCACAAGTGTTTTGGTCATGGCCTCAATTTTAGTTGTTTCTTTACCAAATGAAATTCATGTCTTGAAAAGAACACCTAATGTGGCTGATTTGCCTTTCAGGTTGGGCCTTGTTGCCTTTCTCGTGTAGTCTTTACAATGCGCTCGAAATTGGAGGTGTAGATATAACGCATACATTTGGGGGGTGTTTGCTGCCTTTATCAATGTACAATGAAAATGTGCGTAATATGTGACTCTTAAGTCATTATCAAATCGGTATTTGATGTAACATTTGGCTTGAAGTAGAAGCGCCAATGAAGCTAGGATAGACTATAATGCCAATTGTTAGTTTGGTTTGTACATGCCTATGCCTTATTTGACCATCTAGTTGGTGTCTTGTCATCATTGAGCTCTTAGTGTCTGTTGCTAAATTACAAAGGGTAGTGAACAGTAGTGATAGAAGTTTGAAGGAATGGTGAACCTTGTGATCCCCAGTTGAATGATTGAAAGAGGGGAATGTTTGGGGATTGTAAAGTAGTTTTCTCAAATATGGAATTGGGGTTTTTACTGATTTCTAGTTAGGGGGAAAATTAAAGAGGAGAAGAGAGGCTAGGAATCACTCTTAGTGTCTCTGTTCCACAAGTGTTTACTCTGATTTCCAGAGTAAAGAGGAGAAGAGAGGCTAGGAATCACTCTGATTTCCAGATATGTTTAATTTTGTAGTCTTTCAGGATATGTGATATTTTTGCTTTGATAATCTATTCCACAAGTGTTTTGGTCTTGGCCTCAATTTTAGTTGTTTCTTTACCAAATGAAATTCATGTCTTGAAAAGAACACCTAATGTGGCTGATTTGCCTTTCAGGTTGGGCCTTGTTGCAACTATAAAGGTATGCTATCTACTTGTCATTATCATAATTGGTTGTCGAATATGCGAATTTCAGCATGTACATGACTGATTCTACAACCCTGGTGTACTTGGTGGAAGGCATTAAGTCCATACTAGTTTATTGATCCAATGAAGCAAAGACATGGACAGGTTGACACGACAAGTACTAAAAAAATTGCATGTCGACATGGCAGGGAAAAATATCCATGTGTCGTGTCCCGACATGCTACCTTCTTAGAACTGTCTGTGCTTCCTAGATTTGAACATGACTTATAGATGTGGGTGTATGTTTCTTTTTAGCGTTTGTTTTTATGCAAACCCTCTTGAGGTTTTTCGAAAATGCAGTTCACTTTCTGATACTGCGTCAACCTTTCTTCTACTTTAGTGGTTGTAACAAATATCCCTTCTCCCTACTTTTCTATTAAGCTGCCCTTGGTGGCAATGATTGAAAAATGTTCACCTCATTTATAAATAATCCACAAATATTAATCTTTACCTCTAACAGAGTCAAACAAACATGAAGTCGAAAAGATATAGAAGAAAATACTGATTTTGCGCTTCTAAAAAAAAAAAGAAGTTTAAATATATTTATGCATGTGCACGGGAAAAAAAATTTCTGCATAACATCATTAGATTATCTTGACAATAGTTTTTGACATGCGACCTTGGGCTTCAACAACAGTTTTTATTTATTTATTTTTTTGGAAATTGAGTTGTAGGAGTCGGACTATCAATAATTGGAGTTGCTAACTGTGAGTGAATACTTCATTTGCTGGAGTTTTGTGTTTATATCAAGAATGTTGACAAGCATTGCATGTCTGGCCCCCTAATTGGCTAATTTTTGACGTTCATTAAGGGAATGGTTAGAAAATTTATGGGATTTAACTTGGTTATAATTGGAAGCTTTGATTCGCATTTTTATGTTTCTTCTCCCGCCGCGCCCCCCCCCTTACGAGTAAATTATGTTATGAGATGACTACAACGGTTGTGTGGTCTTTGGTGATAAACTCATATTCATAATTATGCTTTCATAATAGCATTTCTGGACAGGCCTAAAAAAGAGAAGCGTGATTAGGTTAAATGAATGTAGAGTTCAGGCTTTCGGATTTCATTGGTGGCCTGAGGTCATTTAACAAACTGTGAGAGTGAATATCTTTTGAATTTGTTGTTTCCTTCCTTCTTAGAATTACATTCACTTCATCATATTGTTTCTATTTATTTGTTTTTTCAGTTGTCACAGTTCCACATTTAGGATATCAAAACATATAATATTTGAATGAGGTTTGAGTTCTCTTTATGCTCTTCCCTCTATCTCTCTCTCTATGGAACTTTTGCGCCGAAGATGAACAGGCTAAACGATATGCCGTAAACAAAAACGAAAACGAAAAATAAACTGTAACCTAACAACAAAATATGAATCTGATTTCCAATGATGAGATGGTGTTAGATACTCTAATCTATTTTGCCGCATTTGTGGGTCGGGCTCTGTTTTTGTTCAATTTATATTATTGTCTCAAGCAATAGGATAGACAACCTCAAAATTTGGCGTCATCGTTCACTGTAAATTGTAATCAATTGAACTCTCGACTTTTTCGTTTCTGTGTACTGGTTGTACAACTGCCCCTGTGATCCGCTTTGCTTTATGCATGCAAGGGAGTGTTGGTTTGATGCGTTCTTCTACTTTGTCTGAAATAGTCTGACTCGTTAAATTATCAAACTGCGGTTGTATAGGCCACGTTTTCTATACGTCAGTTACTATTGGGCGTTTGAGATTATTCTGTACTTGCATTACAACCACCACTCCGGAGCCATTGTCTAGTTTACGGCACATATTTCATATATTACTTGCAAAATGCTTGTATTATTTCTTGCCACGGGGATATTTTCTGTCTATATATTTTGAATGCTCTGCCTTTTCGTGATGGGGCTTTTGTTTTTTTTTTTTGTTTTCTTAAAAAGGACCGGGCTAATGAGATTTACAAGAAGGTAGAAGATCAAAAATCTAGTAGAGGAAGAAACCAGGATGCAATATTGGCTGCTTGCCTCTACATTGCTTGTAGACAAGAAGACAAGCCACGAACTGTAAAGGGTACAACTACTAAAGCTTTTTTATTTTATATATATTTTTTATTTTTAATTTTTATAACAACGGGATACATCCTGATTTATGCTCCGTTTGGAAGGAAACAAACTTTTCTTCTGAGCCATATGTATCATTAAAGATGTACTTTGATGTAGAGAGAGAAAAAGAACGAAATAGGTGTAGGTTCGGAGATAGAGACATGATAGAGTCATTTATTTGGTACAGTAGGCAAGGATCATGAACTTTCGTTGGCTCTCAGTTCATGCCTCATTTGCAAAACTCCATCTTCAACTTAAAAGCGGAAGTGAGTAAGACTTGTTTTGTCCAAAAATTATAAACAGTCTCAAAATGCATCTTTAATGTAAGTTGAAAATGAGGAGGAAAATGTAATTATGATGGGATGAGAATGCATTATGAAAATGTCATTCCACAACACCTTTACTTTCTTTATGTGAATAAACTTGCCCTGAACCTATGGATTTCAAATAGAGATTTGCTCCGTTGCCAATGGAGCGACAAAGAAGGAAATTGGCCGAGCAAAAGAGTATATAGTGAAACAGCTAGAGCTTGAAAAGGGTCAATCTGTGGAGATGGGAACTATACATGCAGGGGATTTTATGGTGAGGTTCTTGTGAAATTAAGCACTCTTTGACTTTGATTTTATAATTAATCTTTTAGAATCTGTTGATTAGTGGATTTAGAGAAAGAAAAGACAAAACAAAGGAAAACTAGTTCCATACTGAAGTAACATTAAAAGTAAATTTCTCAAAAATACAATTTAAATTGGGAAAAATATAGGGAATCACTCACAAAATTCAAAATTTGTCATTTATTTCTCACTCTATTTTCTTTTACTTCCTATTTTCCTCAGTATTTTCCTTGTTAACCACACAAAGAAAAGTGTTTTCCTTTTCTTTCCCTAAACTAGATCCATGAACCATAGCTTTATGGGCTACCACCACTTAACACGAATCTTAATTGTAGAGGCGTTTTTGTTCGCATCTCGGTATGACCAATCAGGCAGTTAAAGCTGCCCAAGAAGCTGTCCAAAAGTCTGAAGAGTTTGATATAAGGTAGTACTATTTTTCTCTCTCGTGTTCATATGTTACTTCCAGAGATTTGATCTTATTCATTTTATTGATTATTTTCTTCTTCTTCTTCTTCTTCTTTTTTTTTTTGGTCTTGAGACTGACTATGTTTGATTTACATTAGTAGATCGCAGAATCTTACTTCTCTATATGCCCTCCACCTCTTCTACTATCTTAGGGCTTGACAGGAAATGCTTAAAACAGGAAAAAAGGTTCAGACCCAATCTCACTTTTATCTTGTTAATTTTCTTTTATTTTATGAAAACCAATATTATGTTGCTTGGATAAAGAATCCTTTCTTAAGGTATTTTTAAGTTAGGTACATACTTGTATATAATCAGAAAGTAGCTACCCAAACGCCGACCTATTGAGAACCGGTACTTTTGTGAACCACTGACCAAAACCCAAGTATTTTTAGTTTTGGCCACGTGCGCAAATACTCAACCTATTGTTTTGTGCACATGGTAGAACAAACATCTGTGACACCCAAAATTGTACCACTTCTGAAACACATAGTGAGGGTTTGTACTAGACATTGGAGCAATGTATGTCCAAAATACAAGTAGCTTTAGTTTTGGCCTTCTGTGCATTTACCCACACAGCCTCTTAAGTTCATATAAATTTATTATACCTTGCGAATTTTTGGATGGACCATGGATGAGTGTAGTGAATACGGAAAGAGTTGCGTTAGTTACTCCAATGCAAGAAGATAGGATATCGAGCTCATTTTTATTTATTTATTATATATTTTAAGTTTTTAGATACCTATTTTTTATGAAGATTAATGACGCTTACATTGAGAAGTGGCCTGTTCGTACCGATGGTCAGGAGGCCAAAAATGAAAATAAAAGCATTTCCAAATCAGCGAATATCTACATTTAACATTTTAAAAGACTTTGCATCTACTTCTATTTGCATGTTCTGAGGGTTTGGGTAGGTGTCATCAGGAACTCTGAAAAGGAGAATGAGTTATTATTGGGTAGGTGTCTACTATACTTTTCCCTTCTCCCCCTTAGAAATCGTAGTAATGCTCAAGTTCTATAATCTCTCTCTCTCTCTCTCTCTCTCTCTCTCTCTCTCTCTCGCACACACACACACACATATGTAGCAGCTATAGTATATATCCCAAAATTAAATCAGTCCAAGATTAGCTATAATATACTTTTTGAACCATATCAAACCTCATCAATATCTAATCTATCCAATCTGTATAAATATGTATACATGTATCTCCCAATGTACACATACATGATACAAACTAAACTAATTAATTAAAATAATATAACTATATTATATATGAATTAATAATACCACTAACAAATTTACGTACATAAAATTTACTTCGCAAAAACATAAACATGAAATTTAGAAACATTTTCCCGGACATCGCATGGGTTTTGATTCTAGTTTTGTATGTATATACAAATGTATGTAAGTGCTTTTATTGAGAGAATGTTGATGGATTTTACTAATGGTCAGTAATACTTATTTCTTATGCTGTTGCAGGAGAAGTCCTATATCAATTGCGGCCGCAGTTATTTACATCATAACTCAGCTTTCAGATGATAAGAAAGCTCTCAAAGGTATAAAAGATACAGTCGCATTAGATCGGTTATTTAAGAACATTTCCATCTGAGCCTCAAGTATGGTTCCTTAAAAGTTAGAGTTATGTATGACCACTAGGCACTAGGGATGTTTACTCGTCACCTCTGTGACTTCAGGCCATTTCATTTGAATATTTTCCTTTAGATATTCTATGTTCAATAGGTTTTTTCACAAGCCTATATTGCACGTTGAAACCCGAGGGTCCAGAACCATTTTGTTATTTTATTTGTCTACTAACCTTGGTTTTATAATTACGTATTGTTGGTGATAAAGGCTGGCCAAACACTTTTCTTTTTTTGGTTTGGTTTCTTATCTGTGTTGGTTCAATTCATTGGTGTACATGCAGATGTTTCACAAGCAACTGGAGTTGCGGAAGGGACAATAAGAAATTCATACAAGGATCTTTATCCCCATATCTCAAAGATCATTCCAGACTGGTATGCCAAGGAGGAAGCCTTCAAGAACCTCTCCTGCCCTTGATAGAATTGAACCAACAACCGCGGATAAAATAAGAAAAGAAAAGTTAATCGAATCAGTTCGGAGTTTCACCATGAAAAAGGATGAACAAATAAATTTTAGTTTTAGTTTTAGTTTTATTTTTATTTATTTATTTTTAATTTCCTCATACTCAAGCTAAGCATACATAGATTTGGATTCTGCTTGAACTGACAGAAAAATCTAAAGATGAATTCCTATGCAAGATGAATTTTTTCCCCACAGGAAAAAAGGAGGAGAAATTATCTGGTGATATGAGCAATGAAAGAGTCCAACTCGAGGCGAGAAACACCACCTTCCTCCACCGACCGCCGCACAGCACTGCCCATCTCCGCAGCCCTATTCCTTATCTCATCCCCTTCTTCAGAACCCATCAATCTTCTCACAACACTTTCAACCGTTGATGCACTGATCAACTCATCCCGTTTATCCCAATCCTTGACCACCACACCAATTTTGAGAAACTTGGTCACAAGCACAGCATTTCTTGGCTGGTCTGAATGCATAGGCCATGCTGCAATAGGCACTCCCATTGTAATGCTTTCCATGCATGAATTCCACCCACAGTGACTCATGAACCCACCTGTTGATGGGTGTCCCAAAATCTCCAATTGGGGTGCCCATTCTCTCACTACAATTCCCTTCTTGCTCACTCTCTCTTCATACCCTTTTGGCAGCTCTATTTTCCTTTCTCCTCCGACAAACACATCTCCTTTATCTGCATCTCTCAACACCCAAATGAACTTTTGATTGCATTTTTCCAACCCAATCGCGATTTCTTTGATTTGTTCATCGCTTAATGAGCTCGTTGTACCAAAAGAAACGTATATCACCGAGTTTGGATCTTGTGTTTCAAGCCATTCCAAGCATTTGTGGCGGCCTTGATGATTTGATTTTGATTGAATTGTGACAGGATTGAATGGCCCTATGGCCCAATGCTTATAAACTTGATCTGTACTCTCTTCTTTTGCTAGGAAATCAAAATATGGACCTTCTACTATTTTACACGTGTTATATAGATTTCCAGAGTGGAATTTGAATGGACGTCTTTGTGTGGCTACAAATTCAGTGAACTCGGTTGTGAAACACCCTTCAATGGAAGGAATCTCTTTTTGTATTTCAGGGTCAATAGTGACATTTAATTGGTTTCTTTCCCAGTTGGAGGACATATGATAGAAAGCAGAGACACTGTGAAAATTATAGGACTCGGCGTTTGGTATTGAAACCAAGTCTTGAACCACCCAAGCCATTAGAGAGTCATAAATTACTATAAGTCTTTTAGCCGCGGGTGCAAGCTCACGTAATAGCAAAACCACGGGCTCACGGAGGTGTGCTGACGCTTCGAATGATGGGAAGAGGTGGGAGGGGAATTTGATTGGGGAGTTGGGATTTGGAGGAGGAGAGAGAAAGGATGGGATTGGGAATTCGTGGAAACAGATGTTGGCGACAGAGAGTGGGTCCCACCCCTGGACGCGGAGCTTGGCTTGGCGGTTGTGGGTGGTGGTGCCGACATAGTGGACAGGGAGGTTGTAGGCGGAGACGAGGCGGGACAAATGGAGGAGCTGGTTAAGGTGGCCTTGTGCTGGAAAAGGGACCATGACCACAGTGACTTGGGCTTGATTTAAGCCATTTTGATGGTTGGCCATTTGGATTGGAGTGTGAGGTGTGGATTTTAAGTGGTTTGTGTATTTATTTATAGAGTAAAGATTGAAACACACTCAAAGACAATTTTTGGGACAAAGAAGACAGATAGACATCTTTTGGGTTGTGTCCCAAGAGTTGTGTTTTTTGGTGTGTCCCAAGTATTACCCTTATTTATATATGGTTTTTGTGATTGATGATTTCAATGCCACGCTAACTTTGATGACGAATGCTACCATACAATTAAGTGGTTTGGTTGTATCAAACAATCAAACCATTTGACATGTAATGGTAAAAAATGTTTGTACCACGGGTATAAAAGTTTCTTATCATAAGTACAAAAGGTTTTACCATAGGTATTAATGTTTTTTATTATGGGTACAAAGCTCCCTTACAACAAGTACAAAATGTCATAGGTACAAAGTTTTCTTATCATGCGTACAAAGCTCACTTACCATAAGTACAAAGATTTCGTACACGGGTAAAATCACAAGTGGTTGTTATTTGATACAAACATTTCATATAAGGGTACAATATTTTGTTATCTTGGTACAAACAGTTTGTATAAAAGTGCAATTGTAAAAATTGGGACACACCCAAAGACATAACTTTTGGGACACAATCCAAAAAATGTGTCTATATCTCAGACACAAGAGAGATAAATACATCTTTTGGGTTGTGTTCCAAAAATTGTGTCTTTGGGCGTGTCCCAAATATTACCCTGGTACAAACATTTGTTACAAAAGGTATAAGCATTTTCTACCTTAGTACAAACAATTTTTACCAATTGTTTGATTGTACCATACAATCAAACCACTTCCACTGTATGGAAGAATTCTCCTACTTTGATATTCCAAATTGTATACATAATATGCTTACGCATACATAGATAAGGAGACAAAATACCATGTAACTTTCTTGGGAAATGATAGGAAACTTCTTTATAGGGCAAATTACACTTTAGTCTATTAAATTATACACATGTTTTCATTTGGGTCCATAAACTTTTTTTTTTCGTAATTGGATCCTTGAACTTTAAAAATTCATTTAATCAGACTCAAATTCTGACACTGTTAGCTTAAATTATTAGAAATTGTCACGTATATTGCGCGTAATGCTTACTTGTCACATGTTAGGTTAAGACAAACACGGGAGACTGTGAATGGCTAAAAAATGATGTTATTTTTTTAATGCAATTTTGGATCTAGTCGAATGTGTTTTCGAATTTGATTGAACGCGATTTAGATCTGATTGAATGGGATTTTTTGCACTATTCACAATCTCCCGTGTTTGTCTTAACCTAACATGTGACGGGTAAGCATTATGCGCAATATACGTGACAATTTCTAATAGTTTAAGCTAACAGTGTCAGAATTTGGGTCTAATTGAATGAATTTTTAAAGTTCAAGGACCCAATTGCAAAAAAAAAAAATAATATGGACCCAATTAAAAATAAGTTATAGTTTAATAGACTAAAGTGTAATTTGCCCTTCTTTATAAGAGAAGAGACAAGCCAAGTTCCACATGGGCTGTACTTAGAGCATCCCCAAAGGAGAAGGCAAAATTTGCACATCAAATGACTCATTTGATGCAAGAATTTACATTTGCCTCATGAATCAAACACATGCTCTCCAAGGGATACACCAAATATTGATTATTTTAATATATATTTAGTTTTCCATCTTTTTATATTCAAACTTTTTAATCATCCAACCACACACTCTCTCTCCCCCACTTTCTTTATTCTAAAAAAATAGATTTGATGCAATAGGCAAATGTAGCAAAGTTGCTGCAATTGACAAGGGCAGCAAAGTTACTGTTGCTGTTTGATGCTTCCTTTGGAGCTCATTTGGCGCAACAAATAATTTTGGTGCAATGATTTGCTATCATTGTTGGAGATGGTCTTATAATAGTTTTTAACATCTAGGCAGTTAAATACTAGAAATGAGTGGACCAATTTGACATTTGATGATAATTTTGGGTGTTACTCGGTATACAAGTTGCCAAAATGGCTATAATTATTGTCACAGTCAGGCTCTAAAGCACACCAGGTATGCAAACTTGGTGCGTATACCCGGATTGGACGCGTGGGTTTTAGCCTGTGCAAACCCGGTATGCATACCCGGTGCGCTTTAGAGCCGAGTATGCGCACTGAATTAAACCCAGGAGTCCAATCTGGTATGCCCATTGAGCTAACCTTTTCTATATAGAACTAGGATAGGATAGAGGCCCGTGCAATGCACGGATCCGTTAAAATTGAAAAATTAATTAGATGTTTTTTACTGTTGATGCATTTAATAGTAAATGTATTAAATATGCACTACTAACAAAATAAAGTTGTAAACGTAAAAGCTTCAATAATTTTGCATGGAAGCAAATATATTTTCTTTTCTTTATTTTCTTTTTTCGTTTTCAAATCTTTCTTTAGGGTTTTCACTTCTGTTTGTTTTTAGCATTTCTCTCCTTTGATTTACTTATTTTTTTAACCACAATTTATCGTATGATCTATGTACAAAATAATGCAACTGCGAATAAACTTTATACAATAAAGTTGAGAGTAATGTTGTTTAAAAGTAATAACTTATTTTTAATATCATAACACGTGATATTTTGAAAAACCTTATCATCTTTTGTCATTTGTCTGTCTTTTTTGTTTAATTACATATAAACTTTATACAATAAAGTTGAAAGTGTTATTTAAAAGTAATAACTTAGTTTTAACATTATAACACATGATATTTTGAAAAAACTAATCATATTTGTTCTCCCCCCCCCCATTATAACATGTTATAACACATGTTATAACACATTATAACATTATAACACATGATATCCTTTATGGGAATGATATGAAATTGCATGAAATTATATTTCAAAAATAAATTTATTAAATTTATTAAAACTATTGTTATTATATACTCCCTCCGTCCCATAATAAGTGTCCACATTTCCTTTTCTGGATGTCCCACAATAAGTGTCCACTTTCCTAAATTGACATATATTTTTTACTTACTTTCCAAAACTACCCTTATAATAAAGACAAAGAAGCATTTATTTGTGGTCTCAAAACAAGCAAAAAGTCAAACACCCATCACATCTAAGGGTAAAATTGGAAAGAGACTCTTTAATGAACCAAATAAATTAATATAATACAACTTTCTTAAACATTGTGCAAAAAAGAAGTGGACACTTATTATGGGACGAAGGGAGTATTTATTATGAGTATGTAAGTAATTGTAAATTATAATTTGTCTTTTAAGTTTGCAAAGTATTTCATATATATTTATTATGCATATGATAGAAGTGTATGTGTGTGTGAATTAAATTTATAGAAATGCGTATTTAATAAAATATGATTGTAGATGTATTAGTAATTGTAAATTACAATTTGTCTTTTCACTTTGCAAAGTATTTCTTATACATGTATTATTATTATTATTATTATTATTATTATTATTATTATGATGATGATGATGAATTAAATTTATTATAACTATTATTATTATATATTTATGAGGAGTATGAAATGATGTGAAATTAAATTTAAAAAGCAAACGAACGTATGTGTGTGTGTGAATTAAATTTATAGGTATGTGTGTATGATAAAATATGATTTTAGATATATTAGTAATTGTAAATTACAATTTATTTTTTAACTTTGCCAAGTATTTCTTAAATATGTATTATGATTATTATTATCTATTTATTATGAGTATCAAAAGATATGAAATTGTATGAAAAATAATTTTATAAAAAAAATGAATTAAATTTATTAAGCGTAAATTATATATGTGTAAAGCCTTGTTTGGAAAAAACCAAACAAAAAAACAAAAACCAAAGCACAAAATCGATTTGCCAAACAAGGCACCAAAATTGTTGACTTTTGATCCAATATATGTGTGTAAAGTATTGTTTTGGAAAAACGAAAACAAAAAAAATAAAAACAAAGCACAAAATCTGTTTGCCAAACAAGTTAGCCGAAATTGTTGACTTTTGATCCATGGGTTTAGTGCCTTGTTTGGGAAAAAGTGGAACAAACAAGACAAACAAAGCCACGACTGATTTGCAAAACAAACCCTATTATTTTTGGAGTGCCTTGTTTGGTTTTAAAAAAAAAAACACTAACACAAATGAAGGCAAAATTCGGTTTGCCAAACAAGACATAGCATCTAAATGTATTAGTAAATGCAAAATTACATATAAGGAGCAAACAATTTAAAGAATTCCAAATTAGGACAAAATTGAAATTAAAAACTACTCTAAGGCTCTTTTATAGTATAGTGTAGACTAGAAGAGAAACAAAAATTAAAAGAGAGCATTTTTACTCACTTATTGGTCCACCATTGTTCATTCAGGTTTCTCTAGATGACATGCGTCTCATCTCATTCTCATTTTATCCCTGTATTATTAATATAATTATTAGAATGTGATACGTATCACCTAGTGAAGATTTAGGTAAGCAATAATAGACCAAAAAATGGATGACTAAAAATACTCTCAAAATGAAATAAAAAAATTTGAAATCCCTAGAATTTTAGTCCGGTGGGAGGATGAGTAGGGTAATGCTTTTCAACCCCGTGTCAAAGTTCTACGCGTTAGTCAAATTAAAACTACAAAGGTGAGCTATATTAATTTATTGGAGTTGATTTTTAGGAGCTAATGCTACAAATTAGTATGCTAACATAGCAGTAGATAAACTTTTCTCAATACAAACAAAAAAAATTTGCGCATTTTAATTTAGAATGTATCATCACAGTATATATATACATTGGAAAATAGTATGTTAATATTGTGAAGATGCGAAGCAATGCCAAACATTTGTCATTGGAGATGCTCATACTTGTCTGAGGATGGAAAAAATATATATATATAAACCATCAAGGGGTCACTATTAATTCAAGAACTTACCAACTGTAATTTTAAAGAAAAGATGTGTCCACACAGGCACTATACCCACGTATATTAGTACAGTGACATCAATAACATGATATCATCGTTGTATTGAAGATTTACTCATGAGGATGGGAGGATGCACCACTGCTTGCACCCCAAACAAATGGTGAGCCTAAAATGAATATATCCTTCTTGAGGGAGAGGAAGGAAGACCAGTATCAACTTAATAGTTTCCATATGGAGGACTATTTACTCAAGGGTGTGGCATTAACTGTCCCCCATAATAGAGAAGGGGAAGAATAATACTCAACTACCTAGTTCATGAGATAAGAATGACCTAAATCTAACCGACTAAACTACTCTTTCGACTCTGTCTCGCACTTAAAATATGTATAAAGGGATTAAATTTTAGACGGCTTAGCCGTACTGCATAGGTATTACGGTATCCAATAGGGATCATACACCTCACTATTTTACCTCATCATTTTGTGACCCATCTTTACACAATTTGTCTTTCGTGTGACTCACACTCTCTCTCTCTCTCTCTCTCTCTCTCTCTCTCTCTCTCTCTCTCTCTCTATTTATATATATATATACACCCATGTGATTGTACGACACTACAATTCTTTTATATGGTAACAGTACTTTCCATGTGACTCTCTCTCTCTCTCTATATATATATATACCTATGTGATTGTACGGCACTACAATTATTTTATATGGTAACAGTACTCTCTTTCTCTCTCTCTCTCTCTCTCTCTCTCACTCATGTCTATATCTATCACCAATATCTATCTATTGTACGGCTCTACAAAAATTTAATTTGGTCCATTTATTTCTCCTATTAATAATTATACTTCTAATTAGACACTGACACAATATAAGAAATAAAAGTCCATTAAAAAACAATTAAGTCATACTTCAAAAGCATCCAGTGACACGCTATAGAAGAAATGATATTCCAATGTTTTGTGGTACAAACTCCAAAGTGTCTCAAGACGCATAATTGAAATCTGGTAAATACAATTTCTTTCTCTCTCCTGCAAGAATGATGTTTTGCTGCCCAAATTTTGAACTCCAATTTAGTTCCCAAGTTTTTTGTCAGTTGTACCACATGCAATGACATGGTGTACCACGATCAATTTCACAGCTTGTGGTACGACTATTGACAAACACTTGGGAACCAATTTGGGATTCAAAATTTGGGAAGTACGGCATTACTCATATTTGTTTATATAAATATGTATATATAAATATATAGCATGTATCTACATGATTAAAGTCATTAAACTCATATATGCATGTGTTTATTTATGTGTGCTTGTATTACAATTCACATATAATAATTGTGCTATAACTTCATTAGTATGTTAACCTGGCGACCAGAGTTGCTTTGCTTTTCTTTGATTTGTTTGTTACTCGATATAGAGAAGAAAAAATTGACACCTTATATACATAATCAAAGGTAGCTCATATATTTTTGTTTAGGTAAATAGTTCATATATCTAATAGACTAATATCTTAGTAGAACTAGGATTCCCTTTTACATATAATGACATTGGGATTATTCTATTATATATATGTGTATATATATATTTCTCTGTTTCTATATACTTCTATAGAATACACTTTTTTTCACTCCCAAAATTGCTCACATTTGCTCACCCTCCACCCTCCTCTTTCATTGGCTAATACAGTGGGACTCAGGATTAAATAAGAATTAATTAATGGTGTAAAGTACTCGGCCCCACTACATTAGCCAATGAGAAAGAAGCGAGAGCAAAAGATGAGCAATTTTAGTTTGAGTGAGAAACAATGTCTGTATATTTTCTCTCTCATGGCGTACAACAAAATTTTAAAACATATGAGAGGAGATAAAATCCTACTTGGTATCCGATCATACTCAATATTTATTCCTAAAATCCTGTGCAACAAAATTTTGACAATTTTTATGATAAAATTTGATTTGCTAATTTCTTAGTTTGTCAATTTTGAAACCAAACACAGCTTGATCGGCGAATACTTAATAGGCTTATTCCTAATAGCTAATTCGCAATTTGGTGAACCAAACGCACCCTTAGTGCATATGTTGGTTATATAGAGTAATTTTAAAAGCCACTTACAAGATAATTGACACTTAAGTGCATATGTCTGTTATGTTATGTTATTTATTTGAATTTTAGTGTAATTTTATTGTATCTTTGAAAATAATTCATTTTGTGTTGTAGAATCACTATGTCAATCACATCTACTGAACGTTCTGAAATAGAACTATCTCATGACCAATTAGAAGAAGCATCATATGTTTAACCAATAGTGGTGGGTGATTTGAATAGTTCATATTTATCAAATAAAAACTTTCAGTAGGATTTTGTCAAATCATGTACATATAGTGGTCCTTCTAAACCATGTGAAGGGATGATATTTGATGCACTCGAAGATGCTGAGACATGTTATAAGGCATTGAGATAAGGTTTTAGTATTAAGAAAAGTCATACACGTTTATCATGCAAAGATCAGTCACTAATAGGAGTAGAGTATGCTTATTCAAGGGAAGGACATTGTCGTCAAAATTACCAGAAGATGGACAACATTACTAGGATTGGATGTAAAGCAATGATGGGTTTGCAAAGAGATAAAACAAACTACATTGTTAGCAAGTTTGTAATAGGGCGTAATCATGATTTATGTTCTCCAAAAAGTATGCGTTTACTCCGTGGACATAGAAAAATAACATCAGCTCAGAAGAATCTTATTAATGTGCTTAATGAGGCCAGCGTTCCTATTAGAAAGATAATGTCAGTGTTGAGCCAAAAATCTAGTGGTGATGTTATTTTTATCGAGAGATCGTGGGGGATTTATCGAGGATCGCTGAATTCTTGTTGGCAACCAAAGTGTGTTCATGGGGAACAGTTCAACAAAGGATGTTCTAGGAGTTGGCACTTATCAGTTGAAGATGCGGTCTATCGCACACTGATTCTCTATGACGTTCTTTACGCGCTTGGTGTTCGAAGAAACTTGATATCAATAGTAGCTTTAGTTCAGCTAAGATTTTCTTTTGATTTTAGCATAGATAGAGTTTCCATTTTCCTGGATAAGTCCTTATTTGGACATGGTTTTATTTCATATGAATTTTATGTTTTGGATGTGGATGGTTCAAATTATTCTTATATGACTTTTCATGATGATAATGACATTTCTAATACTGTGAAGTGGCATGCAAGGTTAGGTCATATTGGTAAAGATAAGATGGCTAAGTTAGCTAGAGAACGCCTTTTAGGCTCACTCGCTAAAGTCAATCTACCAATATGCGAGTCTTGTATGGTAGGAAAAGCAATAAGAATACCATTTGGTAAAGCAGTGCGAGCTATTAACCCTCTAAAGCTAGTACATTCTGACATTTGTGGACCCATTAATGTAAGGACACGCCATGGGGCTAGCCATTTCATCACATTTATAGATGATTATTCGCGATTTGGGTATATCTATTTGATCTCTCACAAATCAGAATCATTAGATTGCTTTACCCCGATTTGTTAAGGAAGTTGAGAATAAAAAAGAAAGAACTTTAAAAGTTTTTAAGACAGACCATGGACACGAATACTTATTTGAGCAATTGAAAGAGCTTTGTGAGGATAAAGGTATCCAACCATAGTTAGAGATACCTGGCACTCCGCAACAAAATGGTGTTGCAGAGAGAAGGAATCATACACTGTTGTAGATGATTAGATCGTTGATGGCGCATGCTAATCTTCCCATTAGTTTTTGGGGAGATGCATTATTGACTGCTGCCTATATCCTTAACTGCGTGCCAAGTAAGTCAGTTGCTTCCACACCATATGAATTATGGACAAGTAAAAGGCCAGTCCTAGATCATTTAAGACCCTGGGGGTTGGCATGTTATGTGCGTATTCCTACCAAACAGCTTGGGAAACTAGATTCTAGAGGTAGGAAGGGTATCTTTATAAGGTATCCTGAAAACTCAAAGGGTTATGTTATGTTTTGCGAACTACCTGATGGGGATGGACTGAAATTGAGTCACGAAATGTGGATTTCATTGAGCATGATTTCCCAAGCAAAGGTAATGTGAGGAAGGATCTTGAGCTTTATGAAATAACTGAATCATAGGAAGTTATTACCCCTATTCTCAACATGGGAAGCTATTTACAACCTTTTCCTATGGACGCTGAGGACACTGGGAGTAACTTGCCGCCTAGTGGGAGCTCTGCACTGGAGGAGGATGATTCACAAGATCATGCACTACGTAGAAGCCAACGTGTAAGTGTACTTCATTTTAAGATTGAGGGGGAAACTTTCATGTGTTGTCTACGAGAGGAAGATGAGCCTGGTTCGTATGATGAGGCATTATCTTCACCTGCTTGTAAAGAATGGCTAGCTACTATAGAGGATAAAATTAGCTCTATGGGAAAAATTCAAGTATGAGAGTTGGTTGATCTTTCACCTGGGTGCAAGACTGTTGGAAATAAATGGGTCTTAAAAATCAAGTGCAAGGCAGATGGATTAATTGAAAAGTATAAGGCCCGTCTCGTGGCGAAGGGTTATACCTAAAGAGAGGGTATCGACTATGATGAGACGTTCTCCCAGTGGTGAGAATTGCATCAATTCGCCTCATTCTAGCTATTGTCGCACATTTATATTTGGAACTTTTCCAAATGGACATTAAAACAACATTTCTCAATGGAGAACTAGATGAAGAGATCTATATGGATCAACCTGTTGGCTTTAAGGTCAAGGGACATGATCGCAAAGTCTGCAAGCTCAAGCATTCTATTTATGGCCTTAAGCAATCATCTAGGTAATAGTATATGAGATTCCATCGAGCCATTATTTCTAATGGGTTTACGATGATCGAGGATGACCATTGCATGTATGTCAAACGGTTCCAAGAAAAGTTTCCTTATCCTTTCTTTCTATGTTGATGACATTCTTCTAGCTGAAAATGACATGGAGAGTGGTTATCCGTAAATTTTGATATGAAGGACATGGAAGAGGCAAATTTTGTGCTCGAAATTAAGATCTTAAGGGATCACTCAAAAAGGTTTCTTGGGTTAAGCCAAGAGACCTATGTTCAAAAAGTTCTTGAGCATTTTTGAATGTAGAATTCCAAACCTATTGACACTCCAATCGAGAAGGGACATACTTTGAGCCTTGATTTATGCCCTAAGACTACTCAGGAAAAGGAGATAATGGCTCAGGTTCCCTATGCGAGCTCAGTTGGGAGTATGTATGCCATGTTATGTACTCGACCTAATATTTGCTTCGCAGTAGGCTTAGTAAGTCGGTTTCAAAGCAAACTCAGACTTGATCATTGGAGAGCTGTGAAAAGGGTACTTCGATACCTGTGAGGCACCATTGATTACATACTTTGTTATCACGGTGGAGACTTGCGTCTATGAGGGTATAGTGATGCAGATTGGGGCAGTGATCTAGATAAGCGCAAATTCACTCCGGGATATGCATTCTTGATTGCTGGAGTGCCTATTTCCTGGTGTAGCAAGAAACAGACCTGCATTGCACTATCCACTATGGAGTCAGAGTATATAGCATGTTTTTCAGCAGTCCAAGAGGTTGTTTGGTTGCGGAGATTCTTGCGGTATTTTCATACAAAGGATCGATCGAGCGAGCCTGTTACTTTGTATTGTAATAGTATTGCTGCTCTCGCATATGCCAAGAATCCCAAGTACTATGGAAAATCCAAACAGATTGACATTCACTTTCACTACATTCGAGATATGGTTGCGCATGGAGAGGTGGTCCTGAAATATATATCCACGACTAGCATGGTAGCTGATCCCTTGACTAAGGATATAGCTAGGGATATTTTCCAGACTCATGTTAGGGGTCTAGGACTTCATAGGATTTGATGTTTTTATGTTTCCTTGTAGACATCGTTGGGATATTTGAATATTGTCTCATACACTGGTTTATATATTGGATTATTGTTTGTTACCATGTTGCGTGATTGATAGTTTTGCACATACACATTTATGTTTATGTATCACAAGGCTTAAGGGTTGACTATCTCACACAGCAACCCGCCTCGGCGCCTGTTGGCGAGCGAGATGAGACAAGTAAGTATATTGGTAATTAGAGATTACTTTGAGATACTTATTCTTAAGTGAATGTCACCTTGGCTTGACTAAGATGAGGTTATTTGAGACCGAACACATAATATTTTTCACTTTTATGTGTAGCCTTTATTGGAGCCAGATGTGAGGTCTAAATTAGGTGTAAAGACATGCGACAAATTTGAGTCTCAAGTTAGGCGCTTGTATAGCGATTGAACTTATATCTGTACGATGTTTTCTTTTGGAGTGATATTATCTTTATAAATAACTCCACCATAGCATGTGAATCATAAACGTGTGCTGATGACGATCATGTTTAGAGAAGTGATAGAGAGTGGATCCCTATCCTATCACTATGTGAGCTCTAGAGATCATTGATTTGATCACTCACTGCCCTTACCTGACTTGATCAGTCTATGTCAAGAAGCAGAAACCTTGTATTGCTACTCTAGCTTGACTACCTAAGGTCACGGAATGTCAGGATCCCATGGAGCATGTCTGGGAAATCAGCAAGCTCAAAGTAGATTGGCATGAGGGCTCACAGAAGACATATTTGGCACCACATTCTTTAGATCATGCAGTTGATGTTGCTCAGTGCCGGCACATATGGTTTTTTTTTATCTATATATTATATAAATTATTACAACATATTTTAAATTGAGAGCACATCAATGCAAGTGTGTTGAGCATGACTCTGAGCTAGGACTCATGAGGGATTAGAGTTGCTCAAATCCAATGTGGCCAAATTAGTCTAGGGCAATGACGAGATTCGTGGAGTGATGCACCATGTTAGTTTGATGGAAGCTTGATATGGTGCTCCTAGCTTTATTTATCTTCTCATTGGTCGCACACCCCATTTCCTGTGTGAAGAGAGAGCGGTGAAGATTGATGTGAGATGAGGAGTTGATAGCCCAGTATGTATGAGTGGGAGATATTAGTATATATATATAAATTACATCTACATGGGTTAAATTGGTTAGGAGATAATTATAATTCGAATTAAATTTAATTCAAATTAAATGTATTTCTATCCATGAGCAGCCTAGTCGTAGTGGGACTCCAAAACTTATTTATATGAGATAAGTCTATAGAAAATATATGTACAAAATACTGAACAGACATTAGTTTTCAGTATTGGCTTATTCTCTGTCTCTCTGTCTCTCTCTCTCTCTCCTTCTCTAGGGTTTCCATCAAGATACAAGATATAGGCTCTAGTAGTCTATTTTGTGTGACGAGAAGTTGTCCGTGATTGAGTGTTCGTGTGATTACTTGTAGAGCGGGTCTCGGTTCGTTGATTTAGATTTATTCCGTTGCGTATTCGTAAATGTATGAATTATGTGTTTTTTTATTGCCTTTATGAACCCTAATTTTTTCTACAACTATATTTGACACACTACTACAATGACGAAATACTATTTGTACATATTTATGCTGTGTTAAGTTATCAGTTGCTCCAAAATTTAAGTTGCTAGAAAATGGTTATGAAAAACAAGGGTATAAAAAACTAATAGAGAATATTGGTTATTGCTCCATATCATTACGTTCTCATTTGTAACTTCAACCTTTCTGATAGGGGTGTAAGTAAAAAATTGAAAATTGAAAACCAACCGACCAAAAAATCGATTGGTCAGTTTTTTAAATGTATGTTCAAGCCAAAATTGATCGTCGACTGCCACTATTTTTTTTCTTCATGCTAAAACTGGGAAAACCGACTACTTACACCCTAACTTTCTGAATTCATGCATTCAATCAGAGTATTTTTTAAGGTTAATTCATGATGCAGTTATTGCACATGCCCAACTAAATATTGAGCAATAGAATCCTTTACCCAAAAAAAACAACTCTTGAGTAGAACAAGGCATGTTACTTAACATTGCTCAATAGAATCCATTTTCAAAAACAACTCTTCATAGAACAACGCATCATGCTCTCGAAGAAACCAAGATTTGCATATATATATATATACATAAATACTATATCTCAATTTCCCTATGTTTTCATTGAACAACCTATATATAACTGTTTCATCAAACATCTTAACTGCAAAATCTCAACTTTCAAGTTATCACCATTCCTAAAAACACAAAGTCAACGAATAAAATAAGCTAAAAATGTGGCAAAACAGAACTCGATTATTACTAGTATAATACTATTGTATATAAAAAATTTCTAAACTACAAACCTGCTCACCCCATACAATACATATGTGTACAAATGAAACAAAGAGAGTATGAAGCAAAGTAGAACTTTGACCGTAATCAAAATTGACAATTTTCTTATTAGTTCATTGAAGAAGTTCTATTAACTCAAAAAAATTCCCTCAGACAGCTTAATAATTCTAGTCCACACGATATTTAGAAAATTAAGCTAAAAACTTTACAAGATGACCTTTAGGGATGTAAAAAAAGCCCGGCCCGACGGGCAGCCCGATGCCCAGCCCAAAAAAATGGGCCTTAAGCTCGGCCCAAGCCCGAGGTAGGGCCAGTCCGGCCCTAGGCCCTTACATCCCTGGGTAGGGCCTGGGCCTATCTCTTGAAGCCCGAGCCCGGTCCGAAGCCCGACCCGATCAAGCCCGACCCAAAGTCCAGCCCGAGGCCCGCCCCGATCAAGACCAAAAGCTTTCCAACAATTCATATAATCAAAATTACAAGTGACAAAATTTATAATATTGCCAGCTTGCGAGTAAATTGAGCAATGCTATGCTTCCAAAATTTTGTATCTCAAATGATTCCCAAAAATATGTGACAATGAGCCTACTTTAATTGGACGATGTTGAAGTGGTCCTACCATTATTGAAGGTGGGCCCATTACCACTTATGTTTGGGAACCATTTAGGAAAAGGAGCATAGTGTTACTTGAATAATTTAAGGATATAATACAATTATACATAGGAGTAATGCCAAATTTGGGGCGTAATCATTTTTATTTCTAATTTCTTTTAATAAAAGATAATGATTTTTATGTTATTTATTTAATTAGACTCTAACCCTTTATATTTTCCGTTACTTTGTCACTTGTTTACATATTTATAGTGTCTTTATATATCTTATAAGAGTAATAAATAAAAAAAGAAGACAACTTAGGCCTGGCCCTGCACGGCCCGAGGCCTTAAGCCTAGCCCTAGGCCCTAAGCCCAGCCCAAGGCCCTAGGCCAGCCGGTAGGGCCTAGAGCATGAACCCTCTAGCCCGGCCTGAGCCCGGCCCGACCCGAAAGAGAGAAGGAGCCCGTGGACCAAAGCCCAAGCCCACCCAAGCCTGATCAATGTAGGGCAGGGCCGGACCCGATGGGCCATTTTTACATCCCTAACGACCTTTTAGACTACAACAATATAACTAACTGCCTCACCCATTCAATGAATTCTTTTACATAAAAGGAAATAATATTAATTCAGAATGTAACTATATATATGTACCTTCCCTATCTTCCTCTCTAATCATACCTAAACGGTATATGACTAAACAATTAGTCTACCTAAATTGGAAAATGCTAGGCCCACATAGTTTTCCACATACTTTTTCACACACTATGCTTTAAATGCATGTACCTTGTGCTGTTTAAATTTTTTACACTTTTTTGGGGCACCACTTACACAGCATAGTGTACATACTTTTAAAGCTGGGTGTGAAAAAGTGTGTGGGTGTAGTAGTGCTCACCTAAGTTTAGCATTTGCTACAAGAAATGCACACATTGACATGTAAAACTTAGTTTCCTAAGCATGATTTAGGCCATAGATACTCCCAATAAACTTCTAGATACACAGAAGAATGAATATTGAAAATCTCTCCCAAAATTGACAAGAAACATAATACTCAAGGTATAAGTATTATTGTGAAACCAAGTTATCCTTTCTTTTTCTTTCTTGAGAATCCCTGGAAAACATGCCCTATGACATTAGAAACTATATCTATTTCAATTAATGAGAGAAAAAAAAATTGGGAGCTAAGCTTTCAAACCAATAAAACCGTTTCTTGTTCAGGCTCATTCCTCAGTACTAGTTCTTGTTCTCTGCACAATAATTCTTTCATTAGTATAAAATTAAAAATAAAGAGAAATGCTTTGCTTCCCAAATTTTTTTTCCAAAAGAATTTCCCAACACATGTGGCAGTGGATCCAGTTAATTTTGATTGGTTGATGTTGAAGTGGTCCTACTATTAATAAAGAGGGACCCATTGTCACCTGTGTTGGGAAACACATTTTGGGGGAAAAATTTGGGAAAGCATAGCATTTCTCAAAAATAAATACAGTTAAAATAACACATTAATACAAAATTAAAGCTAATCTAATTGGAAAACAAGATAAACCTTTGCTTATGAAGTATATCCCTCAGGTCTTTTAGTGGCTTGCAAAATTATTCCCTCATTATCTCATGAAATCAAAATATATAGTTAAACGAATTAAAAATGTAAATAAGTAACCCATTAACACCATCCAATTCATCTTGATTCTCACAGCTCTATAATAAAATAAAAAAAAAATAGTAAATGCACATTCAAAACATAAGAATATGCAAGTACGATGTAAAATTTCTAAGGATGTAATAGCAGAAGACATGAATGATGTGATTATGATAACAAGTTATTGTTGGGGAAACTGTGTTGGGAATGGGCCCACAATCACAACAAGAAAATCACACCCACAAAGATGGGAGATAAATAGAACAAGAACGACACAAAGTACTGGATGAACAGTGAGTTAAAATGTAGTAAAGTGAGAAATGGATAGACAAGGTGAAAAGGTAGGAGAGATAAAGGACCAGCATCGAGACCATATCGTGAAACATAGACCTTGAGAAAAGAATGGAGAGATTCTGTACTGCGGGTGATCAGAGTTCTTTCAAGAAGGGTGTGCTGCAGGTGTAAAGGCATGAGAGAATTTGAGAGGTCAGGGAACCAGTATCTGGTGGATCAGGGGGAATTATGGATGGTTCTCCATGTTCAAAAGTAGCGATCATTGGAAATGATGGGATGGTAGAGATGGGGTTAATCTCAGTTTTGAGTCTGGCCAGGAAATCAGAGAGAGTATTATGTTTCCCTTTGATATAAACAGCATCAAAGCTCCACAGTGAAAACCAATTTGCCCACGAAGAAGTTGTGTTGGGGGAAGAGAATTTTGTTTAAATTTGAGCATCTGGGGAAAACTCATCAAATCTGTTTCAATGAGGAAATGGTGTCCAATAAGATGAAATTTGAATTTTCAACGACTTTCATTATGGCATGGATTTTCTTACAAGTGGAGGAGTGCATTTCTGCAAGTGTAAATGCACCACTTTTGTATCCACAAAATTTTCTGTTTCCATTGTCATCTTGTTCTAATAGAACTGCTCCCCAAAATAAATCAGAAGCATCAGTTTGCAATACTCTTTTTCCTGTTAAGGGAATCTACAAAGCAGGTAAAGATGTAGCAAGCTATTTAATTTGCTTTATAGCTTGGGTACATGAGGGAGACCAAGGAGGAACATTTTTTCATAATTGAGACAAAAGAGTTTGTCTTTGCTTGGCAATATGAGGAATGAAATCAGCCATATAATTTACAATGCCAAGGAACTGTTGTAACTGCTTAATAGTTAAATTGGAGTCAGAAAAATGATCCAGTTGGCTGGCAATATGAGGCTATAATGTGTACTGGCCATGAGAAATGTTTAATCCCAAAAAATCAATTAAGGAAGCACCAATTATCATCTTTTTTCGGGAAAGCATTATTCCATATTTTTGGACCAAAGCATGTAATTTGTGTAGGAGAGCTGCATGAGAATCTAGATCAGGAGAGAACAACAATATATCATCAATGTATATCAAGGCAGAGGATAAGAATGGTTCAAATATGCAGATCATTGCCTTCTGAAAAAGAGATGGGGCTGTCTTTATACCAAAGGGCATAACAGCCCATTGAAAATGATGGTCAGGAAGACAAAAACCAATTTTGGGTCTCTCTTCTAGGTGGATTCCTAATTGCCAAAATTCAGCTTTCAGATCGAACTTTGAAAAGATTCGAGCTTGAGGCAAGTGTGCCAATAGAACATTACGATGAGGCAAAGGAAACTTATCATTGCGATGAGGCAAATGAAACTTATCATCATGGAGGAAGTGATTGAGAGGCTGGTATTTGATAACAGACGGAGTTTTCCTCGGACCTATTTTGCTCATTTGTTAACATAGAAAGCTTCACATGCCTATTGTGAAGTGGTAGGTTCTATCAAACCTTCTGATTGCAACTGGGTAATTTCTTGCAAGGCAAGCTCGTAATGTTCAGGATTCATCCCTTGATGACTGGCTTTGGTAGGATTGATATCTTCATTTTTCTTGAAAGGAAGAGATATGAAGAAATCTAGATTTTTCCATAAAGGATGAGGGCATTTGGACAGAAACTTAGAATGAGATTCTGCACATGAGGTTTTGATGATTTCTTGTTGGATAGGGACAAGGGCTTCAAGGGTGAAGAGGTTTGATTGTGTAGTCTATGGAAAAAAATAGCTTTTATACCGAATACCTTTTGGAACCCATGAGACTTTGGTTAGGGTTTGGAGTATATCAAAATCTAGAAGAAGATCTTTTCCTGGGAGATCAGATCCATAGACTCAGTGTTTGATAGAGTATCCAGGGAAAAGTTGGATTGTGTTTGGTTTGCTAAGGAGATTGATGACAAAACTTTGTCCATTAGCGGCTTTGAAATGTCTGTAGCAGGATTGCCAATGTGACCGGGGCAAGATGGAATGGTTGATGATGGAAGCAGCAGCACCAGTATCTGGTAAGAGGTAGTTGATGTATGGGGAAGTATCATCAAATGAATCTTCTGGTTTGGAGTTCTCATCTTCTGAAGAAGAGTAGTCATCTAGAGCAAGGGCTAAACAAGTATTATCTTGTGGTTCATCATCCATGGAGAAGAATGATTCAATGTCGGCATCATCATGTTCAGTTGTATCAATCTGGGATAAAGACTGAATCATCTTGCTGTTGGATTTTTGGGGGCATTGTTTAGTATAATGACCTGTCTTTCTACAAATAGAATAATTATCTGATTTCTTATGTCCACGAATTTTTTTTTTCAAAAGTACTTCCAATTTTTCTGTCGAAGAATGAATGAGGAAGACTTGGACTTAGATCGATATTTGTAAAAGTGTTTGGATTTTGAGGGGAGATTCGACATATGCAATTCTTGTTTTTACACTTAAGAAGCAGATCTGGGTGTTCACAGACATTACTAAGTAATTTACCATGGTCATGCAGAGTCTTGAAAAACTTTTGTTGATTATAGAGCTTGTCAAGAGCCAAAAAAAGATGCTGATAATTTTTGCCGAGAGAGGTTTGAGCCAGTTGTTTGTTCTTTGTTTGTAGGAGACGAGATGTCTCTATTCCAAGAGGATCTGGATGAGAAGTGAGAAAATCCTATTTAAGATTGACATCATCGATGCCACCAAGATAATAAAAAAGCTTTGTCATTTTCTCATAATGCTTTTCCAGATCATGGCACTTATAAGAGCAACAACGCATACACAGATAATCCTCACGTGCTTGGTCCTTGTGAATATCCATTATACCAAGAAATTCAGTATGAATTGTGTTTAGAAAATTATCAATGGATGGTGTCTGGGCCAAATTAAGTTGACGATATTCTCCAAGACAAAGGTACCATTGGCGTAGACGGCCATGGAATTTTGAAAGGCACTTGAGAATCACCGAAGTAGTGGTTGCACCAAGTTGCAGAAGTTCAGCTGTGCACTAAGCATGCATTTCATAGATACAGTCAAGCTAATTGGATGTTGGATCTTTGTCAAAAGAAAAACCTTGGTTTGGTGGGTTGGAAAAAGGAGGAGCAGTTGATTGTGCAGTTTGTGCTTCTGGAGTATTTTTAGGGTCATTTATTTCTTCAACCATGTGGAATCAGGATGCATCTATGTGAACTTCAATATGAATTTCATTGCGAAGTCCAGTGATGTAGTCATCTAGCGACTCTTGGTCAGAAACGGTGAGGGAGTCCTCATCACTGGGTAGTTCAGAGAAGGATGCTAATGGTTCTACTAACAGTGGGGACATGGGGATATTGGTGGCTAAAGTACGAAGAATGGTGGATAATGGGTTTAAAGTAGGAGTAGTGGAAAGGCTTTCAACTAACATTGCGGAAGTTGTAGGAGATGTAGGTGGATGTTGTTGAACAATTGATGAAAAAGTAGCTGATTGATAAGGGCTAGGTTGAGAGAGAATGATTGGAAGTTGTGAAGTAGATGGTGGAGGAGAAGGTTTGCGCTTTATCCTGGATGGTTTGGTGTGGCGAGGGAGAAAAGTAGTAGTATTGAACATTCTGCCACTATGATCATATGAAGGTGAAAATGGTAAAGGTTGCTGTGACAAGGTAGGTACCGGAGGTGAATATGGGTATCCAAAGAGTGTATTCTGGGGATCAAAAGAAGACGAATATGGGTCCTTCTGACTTTGAACTTGGAGATAATGGAGTTGGACCTTCAAGTGTTTTAATCCAGCTTCTTTTTGAGCAAAAGCTGAAGAAAAGACGCTTGTTGAATGAGCCATGTGAAGAAGTCCATGATGTAACTCTTGAATATTTTCTTGCAAGTCAAAGATAATTGTTTCCAGTGAGGAGACTTTGTTATCTAAATCAACTTGCTTTTGAGCAATCTTTTGAAGGTAAAGATTTTGAACAAGAGCATTTGCAGATTGCTAATTCAGGATAGCTTCGGTTGCAGAGATGGATTTTTTAGAGCCATTTGGTGAGATCACATATGGTGCTAGAATCTTGTAATCATGATCAAGATCAAGCCCATCATAAGTGAGTTAAGTAAATTTTAAAGGAGGGAATTCATCTTCCCATGTTCTAGAAGAGGATCCAAACATATAAATGGGAGATATGGGAGGAGGAGGTATAGGTTTGGTCAAGGTGGGTGTAGGAGGTGATTTACAAGGTGAAGGACTTTGAATTTTGGCTTTGGTGGTTTCTTCTAGTAATCTAAATAAAGCGTACAGTAATCAAATTTACCAAATGGTTCATCTAGTAAATCAACAGCAGGGTCACCAGCATCATAACGCTCTTTGATAGAATGCTGAGAGGATTTTTTTTCCCTTTCTTGGGAGGATCATCATCATTGCCATAGAGAGCATCTTGGTATCATTCATCACAGTCACATGTATCAAAGAACTTATGACCAGTAATTGGATCTTTAAAATAAAAGATTGTTTAGTCATCTGCTTTGAAATACTGGATGTGCATTTTTCCAAAACCACAATTGGAGAGATCTTTAGGCTGGATCGTACTTATGAGGGTGTGGAAAACATCAGGAGTTTCATGGGTTGGTTTGAAAAAAAAAAGATATTTCTATAACTCCATTGGGCTTTGAAGTGAAAGTAGGATCTGTAGCTTGGGCTGGTTTGGAAGGTCGCTGAAGTTGTTCATAATTGGTGATCCAAGAAGTTGGTAACATTTTGCTGAGCTCTTTTCGAGGAAGTTATCTTGAAATATGAACACATGAGACCTGAGTGGGAGAATCAATGCTTACAAACAGAACTTCGTCTGAGGCTGTAGTTTGGCAGTTATCAAAAGCATAATTCTGGAGTCTGTATGCCATCTAATAATGCAATGTGGCTGTATAAGTGTCATGGGCAGAAGAGGCACCACCAATCTGAACTTGTACCTTCAGGGTTGAGAGAAGGTATGGGTCTTGTAATGGCATGTTGAAATTTGGAAGAAAGTGAGAGAAGGATTGCTCCAAAATGAAGATGAATGTAACCATGCAGTTTCTATTGGGGAACAAAAGTAGCTGGGATATCCAGACTAAATAGTTGTTCAGTCTTTGTGGTTGTGGAATAAAACATTGACCAAACTTGGAGGCCTGGACATATTCTTTTATTGAGGAAGGACGAGGAGTAGAGAATATCTTTTTGACAGTAGTGGTTAAAGAGGTGGATGGTTTAGTAAAGGAAAAATATGGGTTCAAGAGTGGAAGATTAGTAAGAGGAACTTTCTGATCTTCAGGTAGATAGTCAAAACTCATAAAGATATTCAAGATTAGAGACAAATCTACAAGAAGAAATAGAAGCAGTAAATGAAGATCTAGTGAGAGACATATTGAATAGTAGAGTTGTTGGACAAGTGAAAAGAGTGACTAACCATATACATCACGTACACCCAAATTCTTCAATCATCCAATAGGATAAATGAAAAACTAGATCAAACAAGAGAATAAAATTTTTCAAGGAAGATAGACTAAGATCTTTGCTACTCTGCTTTATCTCAAAGTACGTTATCCTGGAAATTTCTATTATCAGGTTGAACTAGAGTTTCAAATGATGCATCTTGCACATACATGTATGAATCTACTATAGTTCGTGTATATGAGTTAGGGAGAGGTATGTGTATATCTATGAAGTGCTTAGATTGTAGATCTATCTACCTGTAGACACCCCATTTTGTCGGCTAACAGATTTAGGAGGCCACAAGCATATCAAACCTCGATGATTAGAAAGATCGGATTTTCAAAGATTGCCTCTAACTCTCAAGAAATCAAAGAAATGACCAAAATGCCTCTAAAAGCTCAAAACTCTCCGGATTGGCCCAAAAACTCAGAAATCCTTTGATATTGTTCAAAACAAAAAAAAGTATTTTAAAAGATAAATATTTGAAATCGTAAGCTCCCAGAGACCTCTGGAAGTCCTGAAAGTTTCTGGAAAGTCTCCGTTGGCCGGTTTGACCAAGTTTGACCAGGGTTTCACCAAAAGTCAAATTCTCCTTTTTGACGTTGAAATATTTTTATCAAATACTAGAGGTCAATAGCTTTCCAACGGTATATCGCACATAATTTTTGGATCTCAAACTTATGAATTTCTGAAGGTGAAAAATAAGATCAATTCGGCTTTTATCACGAATACCGCAAAACTTTCGAAAGTGACCAAACTCCAAACTATTTTTTATGGAAAGTAGACCTCGATACCTTTCTAACAGTATATCACAATCTCAATTTGGATTTCGTATGAATTTCTATGAATTTTGAAAGAAATAGGGCTGCTTCACGAATTTCGGGAGTTCTGGGGGCCTAAATGCAAAATTTGGTCAACCGGGAGGTTGACTGCCGTGGCGGCACTGGCCCACTACTGCGGCGGCAGTGGCCAAGTGCCGCGGCGGCACTCTGAGTGTTTTTTCATTTTTGTTTGTAATTTTTAGTTAATTTTTGGGTATTAATTTAATTTTCCAACAAATTAAACGACATAGCTTTGATATTCTGAACTTTATGGACCAATGAGAGACTTTTTCTAATCCCAATTACCTCCCCAAATTGGCCTATAAAGGAGACCCATTTGCTTCCATTTGGGGAAGAACTTGGAATCCATTACAGAGAGATATAGAGAGTCAGGGAGAAATAGAGAGAGGAATAGAGATTTTCTTATTTAAAATCCAATCCAAATGTGAGTTTCAATTAGGGGTGGCAATCGTGTCGTGTTAGGTCATAATCGTGTCATGTCATAATCGTGTCGTGTCATAATCGTGCCGTGTCAATAATCGTGTCATTTCTAAACGTGTCAAAAACCTAAACCCATACCCGTCTAATGCAATTCACGTGTCACCCATTTAACCCACCAACCCGTGTAATGATCAAGCCATTTTCTTGTAACCTTTTTTTTTTCTTGTATAACGTGACATATTTAATAGATTGACTTCATGTTATAAAAAAACCAAATATAGAGGGAAAAAAAATGAAGAGGCACGATTCTAAGAACACAAGTCTTCCCGCCTAATGTACTAGTACCAACTACCAACAAGTCAACAATAGTAAATGATCAATTGTTCCAAATTTAAACTAAATAAGTCCCATATAACAATATCTAACTATTATAAAGGTAGGAGTGTAGGACACAAAAGTGCGTACATTATACATATGCCGTCAAAATAATCTCCCACTTCATTCCAAATTCAAGTCACCTACAAAATCATAATTTATTGGGTACTGATGAGTAAAAACAACATGAATAAGAAGCATAGTTTTTATAGATGCATAAAGAAATTTTCTTCACTTACCATTCATCAAGAATCAAGATCAACAACTGTACTTGAACTCCCAACTAAACCATCCTCGTCTTCTTTATTGACCAAATTCGTCACATCTTCAGTGTGCTCATCTAATTTCACTTGTTCATTTTCTAAATAAAAAAGACAAATTCAAAGAAATTACAATTAGCTCTTTATAAAGCATTTGTGTTAGTTATTATTAATAATTCCTACTTATTATCTGTTCTTTCAAACAACCAATCCCTTGTGCAAACTAAAGTTTCTACAACTTGAGGCCTTAAAGCACTACGATATTGATCAAGAACTCGTCCACCCGTACTAAAGGTGGACTCCGATGCAATAGTTGAAATAGGAAAGCTCAATATATCACGCGCCATCCGAGAAAGTTCAGGATACCGAAATTGATGAGCTTTCCAATAAGCAAGAACATCGATATTTGTATCTCTTTTAACCCTTGGTTCATCCAAGTATAATTCCAATTGGATTTTTTGAGCACTAGTAACAAATTCTGAGCTTTCAAATATATCAAACTCCTAAGGTGGTAACAAAGACGTCAATTAGAAGAGTAATATAGAAAAATGGAAATAAAGAAAGATAAAATAAAACAATATTTTCATGTTACCTTGAAAACATCCTCTCCATTTTTCTCAAGATCCATGTGAGAAGCACCATCTTCACTGATGCCCTTAGAAAAGCTTGAAGCACATTTAGGAGCTTTGGACATGTACTCATCAAAGAGTGAGAAACATTTTTCACGAACACGATTGCACTGTTTAGAACTATTACCATAAAGGGTGTTGTAACAAAATTCCACAAATTGGATTTTATAACGAGGATCAAATATCACAGCTAGAGATAAAATCAAGCTAAATTGCGACCAATACTTTTCAAACTTACTAAGCATTTTTGTTGCCATTCTAGACATAAAGGCATCCGAATGTTGCACTTCTTTAGACAAACTTAACTGAACCTTGAAAATGTGAGGGAAATATAAGCTTGATGTGGGATACTTCACTCCTGAAAATATGCAAATGATTTCATAAAAAAGTTTCAAAAACTTGCAAATCTTTTCCACTTTAACCCATTCATCTTGAGATGGACAATGTTTGAAGTTAGAGTCACTTAGTTGCAAATGGCAAAAAGCACGTCGATAGTATAGTGTACTTTCAAGCATTAGATATGTTGAGTTCCATCTTGTAGGAACATTTTGTCGCAAGGCCTTCTTGCTATTCAAAGAAACTTGTGTAACACATTCCAAGAAGTTTTGTTTCCTTACTTGTGACCCTTTAACATACTTAACACACTCCTAAATCTTTCCTACTGACTCATCAATTTCTTTCAATCCATCTTGAACTATTAAATTGAGAATATGAGCACAACACCGATTATAGAAGAGACTGCCATCACTCAAAAGTGCATCTTTTATACTAAGTTGGCTCTTCAATAATCCAACAAACACATCATTAGAAGAAGCATTGTCCAAAGTAATAGAAAATAATTTCTTTTCAATTCTCCAATTGCATAACAAACTATAAATCTTTTCTGCTAAAGCAACACCACTGTGTGGAGGAGGCATGTAGCAAAAATTGAGAATTTTTTTTTGCAATACCCAATCTGTGTCAATGAAGTAGGCAGTTAAGCACAAATAACCATCAGTGACTATAGAGGTTCACAAATCAGAAGTTAAACTAATTCTACCAGGACATGATTGTAAAAGATTAGAAAGTCTATGTTTCTCTGTTCCAAACAACTTCAACACATCTGTCTTAGCGGTATTTCTACTAAAATGCTTGGTATCCACAAACACGTACTTAAAAACTTCTCTAATGCCTTCGTACTCAACAAATTGAAATGGCAAGTCATGCTTAATCATTGCCAATATAACCAACTCCCTAAATTTCTCTTGATTAAACTGTTGAGAGCGCATAGACATAGATCCTTCAGATTGAGATATAAGTAATTGGCCAATATCTTGCATATCTCTTTTCGGACAAACGGGTATATGGTGAGACATATTTCCTGTACCATAGTTACTATTAGCAAGATATGTTTTCGGACATTTCTTACACTTTACTTTTTGCTGCCCACTTGAAACCAAGGGAAGCACTTCAAAATAACTCCATACCATTGAAGTTTGTCTTCGATGGCATTTTGTGCCTTTTTTTCTTGTAGCATTTTGCGCACCAATAGTTGTAGGAGTTGATTGTTCTGTAGCGTTCTCCATCTCATTACTGTCTTCTTTGATTTCAATTTCAACACGATCCATCTACACAATAAAAAAAATGTTCAACAAAATTAACACTATTGTCATCAGTTTAAAAAGAAAAAGAAAAAGAAAAAGAAAAAGAAAAAGAAAAAGAAAAAGAAAAAGAAAAAGAAAACAATCTGTGAATGTGAAGTTGTGAACCCTCCGTTAAGGCATTAACACGACTAAATCAAAACCAAAAGAAAAGAAAAGAAAAGAAAAAGCAGCATCAATTTATAAAATAAAAGAAAATAAAAAAAATAAAAAAGTGCAAACAAAAACAACTAACCTCTGAAGTTTGAATAAAAGATCACAACGAATGGAAGAAGGAGAAGGAAGAAGAAATCTCGATCCAGGCCCCCAGGGGCTGCTCAAAGGGGCTCGAATTAGGGGCTGCTCGAATCGGTGGATTTCGTTTGGGTAGGAAGTAGGAACTTGGAGATCTTATGTTTTTTGGAACCAAGGGTCCAACACTCCAGCCATCCAAGAGTGAGATTGAGAGTCTGAGAGATTGATCTAGGGTTTTAACTTTTAGCTTTTAGTTTTAGACTTAGTGTATTCATAGTTTAATTATTTGTTTTATAACCCCATGTTTTTTTTCCCTTTTTATATAAGTATCCCTAAAAAATTGATTTCAATATTCTTAACTCCACTTTTCCCTCCAAAAAAAAAATAATAATAATAATAATAAATATTACTTGTTTTTTTTTTTAAGTATTAAAAAATTTCCAAAAATACCCTCTATAATCGTGTTAAACGGGTTGACCCAATTAAAACATGACCCAACCCGTTTATTAATCGTGTTAAACGGGTCAATCTGTTTATGACCCGTACCCGTATAAGCTAAACCCAAACCCGTTTAATTCGTGTCGGGTTCATGTCGTGTTACCGTGTCGTGTCGTAAATTGCCACCCCTAGTTTCAATTAGTTTTCTCAAAACTAAGCTTGTGTTCACAAGATTTCAATTCATTTTCTTCATTTTCTTTGAGTTTTAGAGAGCAATCTACATCCACATACACACATATATGAGAGGTTGAATGCTTGTGGTTCCACCATTGAATATCATCTATTGATTGTTTATTTTCTTGCTTATATACAATGTTCATCTCCTCTTACCTCATTTCTTTTTTATTTTCTTTGTTTTACTTATAGTTCATCATCATCTAAGTGATGACATGAAGTTTGAGGTGAGTGAATCCTTATGGATAGTAGCTCTTAACCTCAAAAACATGTTTGATAGATGATGATTAAAACCCCAATACTTCCAAAGTATTATTGGGGTTATGCTCAAATTAAAACAATGCCCTCCAATATTCTTGGACGTTTTTGATATGAGTTCAATATTGATATTTCAAGTGGTCATAACCTTCATTTAAATGCTGAAAATATACTCCCAAAACCTCTATTTCAAAACCCCTCTTAAACCCTTCTTTTTGATTTTAAGAAACAAAACCCTATTTTTTTTTCCAAAAATCTTCAAAACAGTGAGTGAACTGAGTTCAAAGATTTCTCTAGAACTCAATACTCAAAGTATTAACATAAGACCACTTGAAAAGTTTTCCTAACTCATTAGAGAACACCCATGATTTTTGGTTTGACTTGAAAATACTTGGAAGGGGTCCATTTGGACCCAAACATTCCTTCCAGACATTCTATTTTTGCTTTCACAGCAGCTTGGTTGACTTTCAACTTGTTTTACAGAAAACTTTTCCAAAAGGAGTAGTCCTAATGCATTTTTTCCTTTAACTTCACTGTCTCAGGGAACTCTCTGTATAATATGGGCCTCTAGATATTTTGTTTTCATTTTCTAAGATTTTTTGACATTTCAATCGATAGTATGGATTCTGTTTCTGAGTGACCTCTATTGTTTATATGATTTATCTCAATCTGTAATAGTTATTGAGGATTGGATTTTTGATTTGTGTTCTAGACACAATAAGAATGATCTCTATAAAAAATCATACATTTAAAACATTTCTAACCATACTTTTCAATTTCCACAAAATCAAGTCACTGTTCTGTCTACTATTCATAGCGAGTATACTTTTATTTCCATCATTTGATTTGATGCTTATATGTACTTCAAATTAGTTCATATCCTAAGAAGTGGTCCATACTATATTTGTACATAACCCATGATGATTTCCTCCATGCATTCATTCATCTTCTAGGCTTCTAAGTCACTTTAGAAAACCCATGTACACAAACACATTACAACCTTTGCACACTCTAAGACCATGCATTGCATCCATGAAAGATTTGGGATTTTTGTGACTCCTAATCTAAGAAGATTGTACGAAATGAATCTGATTACACGTTCATGCTTCCCTCCATCTAATCTTCCTTTCTCATCCGTCCCGGGGATTAAGAGATCTTCTTTCCTCAAAGATAACATGCATCATTCTAGCTTGCTAAGCATATTTTTGATCTATTTGTTTATTTGTTTCAAGAACAATTCATGAGCCTTTTAGATTAGGAAAACTTAATTACTTGATATGTGATTAGACGATTTTCTTAGGTTTGTTTGTGTGATTTTTCACTTTTTGCATTGTGTGATATTTGGCTTAGATCTTATGAATGATATCTTATTTTTTGATTTTCTATTTTAATATTCTTATGAGATGTAATATACTACCATAATATTAATTGTCGAACTAAACATAGTATAAGATGATTATTTGGATGCTAATTGAGGCCCGTTGAGAGACGGGGCGAGTTGAGGGTGTTTTAGTCGTGACAAAGGCTCATTCCTCTCTCGTACCAAAACCCCGAGCCAAGTTCTTTGGTTATGAAAAGCATGTGCCCTTTATCCGTTTGGGTGAGTCAAATTAGGTTAATTTCTTGGTTCCTTAAAGATCAAGTGGCGACTCTGTATCTGTTTTCAACAGACCTTTTCTTTTCCTTTCAAAACAATTTCAAACAAACAAGAAGTAGAATTTCGCGTGTCCACACTACCACATAGTTTAAATACCCATGTACTCTACCTATTTTAAAATTACATTTTCAGCTTTAAAATTATGAGCCCCTAGAATTTTAGATGATACCCTATAATGTTTTGAAGAATTACATCTCGTACTCTAAAATGGGGTCTAATCTAATTCTACATTTTTCTACATCGTTTCTCCCTCTTTTAATTGGAGAAGATGTCAACCAAAAAATAATAGAATTGGGGAATCTTTGTGATTTTTAATTTTTTGAGGGTTGTTTGTGAATATTGAATTGGGGTACTTGTAAATTTGTGCACATGTAAATTTGTGCCTTATGTAGTTATGTTGAATTTTATAAGATACCCTAGAATGTTTTGAAGAATTACCTCTCTTACAATGAAATGGGGTCTAAAACTAATTCTACATCTTTTTTCTCTCTTTTTAATTGGAGAATATGTTAACTAAAAAATAATAGAATTGGAGAATATTTGTGATGCTATTTGTGAATATTGAATTAGGGCACTTGTAAATTTATGCACATGTAAATTTGTGACTTATGTTGAATTGGGAAATTGATGCATAATGAGTAGACCAAAAAAAAAAAAAATCAGCAAAAAAAAAAAATAATAATAATAAAAAAGACCCAAAAAAAATTCGGGCGGTTCCCGTGAACCCCGTATTGCTTTAGAGTAATTCTTTGGTGACAACTTTCATACAACTTTCATACAACCTCCTAAAAGATATGTCTATCTCTCTCCTGTGTCACTGTGGGGTCCAGTGACATCATAGGAGAGAGATAGACACATCTTTTTAGGAGATTATATGAAAGTTGTCACCGAAGAATTACTCATTGCTTTAGCCGCTTGACCAATAATCTTTGCCCTTAGTGAATATGAGAGTAAAAGTGATGTAGAGTAGAGTAGAGTTGAGTTGAGTGTGAAGTCCAATTTAATATGGTCATATGAGTGAAGCAAAGTTAATCAATTTTTCTCCTCCATATATTACTCTCCACAAGTTTGAGTGTGCAGTATTATTCCTGACTTCACCAAGTGATATTAGAGTCTCCAAAAATCCAACAGGTTTACCGAACAATTTTCCCAAAATCCAGCTTTGATCAGATGATAAGAAATTCTCAAAGGTAAAAAACGAAACAGCAGTATTGAATTCGTGTTGTTTTTTAAATTTTTAATTTTTTACTTTTAAGAATACTTGCCAGTGAGGTTGTCTTGTTCCATGTTTTTTTTTTTTTTTTTTTTTTTAAAGAATACAGCAGTATGGCTGGCGAAAGTAGAATGGCCAAACACTTCTCTTTGTTTCTAAACAACATTTTAGTACCGTTTAATTTTAGCGAAGCTTCATTTTGAGCAGTGTATTTTAATATGCAATATTTTGATCCTCAGGTATAAAAATCGTTTTAATTTGATACCAAAAATGTTAAAAACATAATGTCTAAAGTGAAATTTTTTGTTCCGTGAGAGACCAAATAAATAATACTTTCAAAACGCATGGCCCAAAGTGGAAATTTTCTAAACCTACAGCCTACTAAAATGTTGTTTAGCCTATAATAAAGTGTCCAATTAAAGAAAAGTTAATATATGCTGTGATGGTACATTTTAAATTAAAATGCATTTTTTTCTTTGTTTGTATTGAGAAATGTTTATCTACGTGCTTTGTTAGCATACTAATTTTGTAACATAACATCTAAAACCAACCCCAATAAGGTAATGAGTAATATTTGGGGCACTAATAAATTTCATTAACACTCACACTCATACTCTATCTCTCTACTAGTGGCACTGGTAAGCCCGCAGTGGACCCCACAGTGTCAATAAGAGAGATACAGAGTGTGGGTGTAAGTGTTAGTGATATTTATTAGTGCCTAACGTTATTGTAAAGTAATATAGCTCACTTGAATTTATCATAGCATTAACATTGTGTAACATATGTCAAAATTGATTGTTTTTACTTTTTGTTTCGTCTTCTATTCTGTATGGAAAAGGTTGCAGACTTGGAGTAGGCTGGTTTGGTGGTTTACTTAAAGCTTAGGGAAGGAGCTAAGTTAGGCCAATTTGGTGATACTTTGTGCGCTAGAGGATAATTTTTTTTTTTTTTTTTTTTTATTTTTTTTATTTTGTAATCATCACCTCACGGTACGATTGTTGTGATATCTTTATTTTATTCTGCGCCAAATGGATGGGTGACTATTTGGGAAAAAAAAAATCGGCCTGAAATTTTTTTTAAATAAAAAGATATTTAAAAATGGAGAGTATTTTTATTCATTCATTGTTCACTCAGGACTTCATCATGTGATATTGTGTCACATTTTATTCTCATTTTGTTATAGTATTATCAATATAATTACTAGAATGGGACACATGTCACGCAGTGGAGGCATGCTTGAGCAATAGGTGAGTAAAAATGCTCTCCAAAAAATGAAAAAAAAAAATGATTCGAAAAAAAAAAAAAAGAATTTGAAAAAAAGAGGAAAAGAAAAAGAAAAGAAAAAGTTTTTGGTCCAAGAAGCTATCTCAAACTTCTAATCCCACCTACTATCCCCCTCCTCCGTGGGTCATAGTTAGCTCAGTAGAGCCATGGCATAAAAACCTTCAGGATTATTTTATACTGTCCAATGGCGCCACCAAATATTGGATATGATAAAAATTATCATATCCTGCTTCTTATCTTGACCACCAAATGAGGATTAAGTAACAAACATTTGACTCAATCAAGCACTACAATAAAACGACAGATTAAAATAAATTACACTTGCCTAATTTATGTCTTAATCTTTGACAGATAATGGTTCTCTCTCTCTCTCACACTCAATTATTTTATTGTTTGGGGTCATTGACACCCATTTGTTACGCAACAAGTTATTATCATGTGGTCAAATTATCTGACTAATAAAATATAAAAAAATATGTACTTAACCATATGTCAATCTTCTATTCGCTAGTACCACTATGTGGCAATGGTTTTGGAATTTTTCTTGACATCATCTTGCGTTTGGCGTTACCCTATAACATGCCACCATATTACAATGGTCCTGACCATTCATTAATCAACAATAATAGATGCACAACGAATTGCACAAACGTGCTGTACAGTGTTAGACTTTGTACTGAAAAGCATGTACACATAAAAATGTGTATGCAGACTTTTCAGCACAAAGTCCAACACTGTATTACACGTTTATACAATTCATTGTGTAATTTTATTGTGTGACTATCATTACTCTTCGTTAATTTCTTCCTCACCTATCTCTGTCTTTCTTGACAGTAATCTTGCATTCCTTGACCATATGATAAAAGGGTTGAATTGATCAGTGCATTTGGCATTATCCTTTTATATATCGCGAATGGTACATTTTGGAATTTATAGCCACTTGGTAGTGGACATTGGGCCAGGTCTGCTTCCAAAAGACTTTGTTTGCATTTGATAATCCCAAAGAAAGATGATTTATTCCACATAATTTCAAATCCTCTATCCCCTACTAATCATCATGGTTTTAAAAACCGGACCGGACCGGCCGGTTTGACCGGTTGGACCGTCGACCGGTCAGTTTTCCGGTCCGGTTTGACTCGGTAACCGTCAGTGGCACCAAAACCGCCCAGAACCGGTGAGAACCGTTCGAAAACCGCTCAAAACCGTTCAAAACCGTTCAGAACCGTTCAAAAACCGTTTTTTGACCAAAACCGCTGAAAACCGTTTTTTGCCTACAAAAGGTTTTTTTTTATTTTTTTAAATTTTTTTAATTTTTTTATATTTATTTCCCCTACATTTATACTTATGATAGGATAGTGTAAAAATAAAATTTGAGTTTTTGTATATTTTTGTATATTTTTTTGTTTATATTTATTTATTAAAACTTATGTATAAATATAAATAATTAAATATTACATAATTATGACATCACGGGTTGATTACGGTTCACCCGACGGTTGAACCTCTAACCCGTGACCCGGTTAATTTTCCGATTCGACGAACGGTCCGGTTTTCAAAACATTGCTAATCATGTCATTAAATAAAGGGTAATATTTGGGGCACAACCTTCATACAACTTTCATACAACCTCTCCAAAAGATGTGTCTATCTCTTTCCTGTGTCACTGTGGGGTCCAGTGACATCACAGGAGAGAGATAGACACATCTTTTGGAGAGGTTGTATGAAAGTTGTATGAAGGTTGTGTCCCAAATATTACTCTTAAATAAAAAAGATCTGTTTTTGATTTCCACAGGGAAAAAAAAAAAAAAAAAAAAAAAATGAAAAGATATAACTTATCTGGTGATATGAGCAATGAAAGAGTCCAACTCAAGGCGAGAAACGCCGCCTTCCTCCACCGACTGCCGCACAGCACTGCCCATCTCTGCAGCCCTCTTCCTTATCTCATCCCCTTCTTCAGAACCCATCAATCTTTTCACAGCACTTTCAACCATTGATGCACTGATCAACTCCGCCCATTTATCCCAATGCTTGACCACCACACCAATTTTGAGGAACTTAGTCACAAGAACAGCATTTCTTGGCTGATCTGAGTGCATAGGCCAAGCTGCAATAGGCACTCCCATTGTAATACTCTCCATACATGAATTCCACCCACAGTGACTCATGAACCCACCTGTTGATGGGTGTCCCAATATCTCCAATTGGGGTGCCCATTCTCTCACTACAATTCCCTTCTCGCTTACTCTCTCTTCATACCCTTTTGGCAGCTCTATTTTCCTTTCTCCACCAATAAACACATCTCCTTTATCTGCATCTCTCAACACCCAAATGAACTTTTGATCACTTTTTTCCAACCCAATCGCGATTTCGTTGATTTGTTCATCGCTTAATGAGCTCGTTGTACCAAAAGAAACGTATATCACCGAGTTTTGATCTTGTTGGTCAAGCCATTCCAAGCAATAGTGGCGTTGCCGATTTGGTTTTAATTCAGTTGTCACAGGATTAAATGGCCCTATAGCCCAATGCTTATCAACTCCTGTAATGTCTTCTTTTGCTAGTACATCAATATACGGGCCTTCTACTATTCTACACGCGTTATAGAGATTTCCAGATTTGATTTTGAATTGAGGTTGTCGCGTGGCAAAAAATTCATAGAACTCTGGTATTGAACACCCTTCAGAGGAAGGAATCTCTTTTAGTATTGCAGGGTCAAGTGGGAAATTTTCAACATTTTGTTCGCAATAGTAGGACATATTAGCGAAAGCAGAGATACTATGGAAATCATAGGACTCGGCATTTGGTAATGAAACCAAGTCTTGAACCACCCAGACCATTAAAGAGTCATAAATGACTACAAGTCTTATAGCTGTGGGTGCCAGCTCACGTAGAAGTGAAGCCACGGGCTCGCGAAGGTGTGATGAAGCTTCAAAGGATGGCAAGAGGTGGGAAGGGGATTTGTTGAGAGAATTGGGATTTGGAGGAGGAGAGAGAAAGGACGGGGTTGGGAATTCGTGAAAATGGATGTTCACGAAGGAGAGTGGATCCCACCCTTGGACGCGGAGTTTGGCTTGGCGGATGGTGGTGGTGGTGCCGACATAGTGGATTGGGAGGTCGTAGGCGGAGACTAGGCGGGACAAATGGAGGAGCTGGTTGAGGTGGCCTTGTCCTGGAAAAGGGACCATGACCACAATGACTTGGGCTTGATTTATGCCACTTTGATGGTCTTGGTTTAGGGGGTTGGCCATTTGGATTGGAGTGTGTTCTCTATGAGGGGTGGATTTCAAGTGGTTTGTGTGTTTATTTATATAAATGGTTTTTGTGCTTTGAATGCCAACGCGTTAGCTTTGACATCCCAAAGGCAAATGTTAGAACTACAGTGAATCACACACTTTTTTCATGCAGTTTTAAATATTTGTATCTTGTGTTGTTTGAATTTTTTTTATTTTTTTGTGCCCCACTTGTACAGCCTAAGGTACATGCATTTAAAGCTGTGTATGTAAAAAAAAGTGTGTAATTCACTATATGAGTCTAATAGTGCTCTATTCCAAATTGTATACATATATATAGGGAGACAAATTACTAATTAGCTTTCTTGGGCAACGATAGGAAAATTCATTAGAGACAAGTCAAGTTCTCACATGGGCCATACTTCAAATAATTTTTAACATCTAGGCAGATGAATACAAGAAATGAGTAGACCAAATTGACATTTGATGATAAATTTGGGTGTTACTTGTCATCAGAACCGGTCGGAGTCTTTAGGGGCTCGAGACGAACTACTAAAAAGGAAAGTCCTTATACGGGTGTTTGGGGTAGTTTTTGGAGACGATTTTTTTAGGGTCTATTTATACATAATTGACGATTTCAGAATTTGCTTATACATAATTAGCAATTTTTTTTGGACTCTTGTGAAACTTAAAGATTGCATGGTGTTTTTCAAAATTCTAAGAGGGCCTACTTCTAAACCTCAAAGATTCTTATACTAAAAGTGTAATTTTAAAAATTCCAAAGGTCGCTACTTTTGAGTTTTATATACACTAGCCATAACCCCGTGCATATGCACGGGATATGTAGAGACAAAATGATTGCTTTTTTTTTTCTTTGATAGCAAAGATAAAATGGATTAAACAGAAGCAGATGCTGAAGTATCTAAATTCAACATATAAACAATATTATGGGACGTTCCATTCTCCAAGCTTTAACACCCTCTAATTCCAACATAGCTTGGCTAACTTGTATCAGTTGTGTAGGCGCAAAATATGTAGACAACAAAGTAATATTATGCAATTATTAAAAAAAAAAAAAAAAAAAAAAAAAAAAAAAAAAACGATATGAAAAAACCAAATAAAAGCACAAAGTTGCATATTTATATTCAGAGCGGGACAACATACGCCCCTGCAATTTTGTTTAATTAAGAGTTTGATTACAGCATTATGCATATGTAATATGTATTGCCCTTCAAAATTTTTAACTTTAAAAGAGTACGTTGTAAATAAAAAAAAAATGAAGAAGAAGAAGAGAGAGAGAGAGTGAGAATATTTTGAGATTCCAAAAATAAATTCCAAATTTGGTACCAAATGTTTTGTCAGTTGTAACACATGTAGTGACATGTTATACTATCAATTAGTACCACAACATGTGGTACAATTATTAAAACTTTGACGGCCCGTTTGGTTCACGGATTATTTTAGGTGGATTCTGATTACTAGGAATCATAATACCAGTAATCACTTTACTAGGAATCTGAATCCCTGCAGAGTGTTTGGTTAACCAATAGAATTCTAGCTGGATTTAGAATCCAGTGTTTGGTTGGGTAAAGGAAAATGAAACGAAAAAATTGTTAAATACCTAAGCTACCCTTGAAGGTTAAAAAAATGTATGAGTAAAAATCAAATTGTCAATCTTCTAAAAATGGAGGGGGATTAAAAAAATAATGGTATAAATCTAAAAATCAATGACACATAAAAAATTAGATAAATAGAGTAATTAAGACATGAACATGAGTCTAAACTATTACATGTAGTTCAAATATATTTGAATAATAACAAAAGATATATTATATTTTTAAGCATAAAACATGTATAGGTCTAACGTACAAATCACAATATGCCAAATATGTAGTTATTGTAGGGGTGTCAAACGGGGCGAATTGGCCCGCCCCGCCCCGCCCCAATTCGCCATTTGGCGAGTCGCAATTCGCCCCGCCCCGTGGACGAACCCAGCTCGTGACTCAATTCATTGGGTATGGGTCCGGGTCGATTTTCATTTTTGCAACCCACAACTCGCCCCGTGACCCAGCTCGTCTAACCCACCAACTCGTCACCAACCCGCCTCGCCTCGTAACCCGCCTCGCCTCGCGGACCCACCCCACCCCGCCCCGCCAACCCGCGAGCCAACTCGCCTAAACCCGCGAGCCAAGTCGCCAACCCGCGAGCCAACTCGCCTAAACTCGCGAGCCAACTGCTTTTTAAAAAAACTGTTATGTATATAAATTACAAAAACTGTTTTAAATTGTTTTTTAGAAACTGCTTTTCTAAAATCTGCACTTGCAAAAATTGCTTTTTAAAAAAACCTATGTATATAAAATGCAAAAAGCTGTTTTAGAAACTGTTTTTTTTTTTACAAACTGTACATTATCTATATAAAAATACAAAAAACTGTTTAAAACTATTCTTTTTAGAAACTGTTTTTTTTTTTTAAAACAAACTGTTATGTTATCTATGTAAAAATTTAAAATACAAAAATTGTTTTTTTTTAGACTTTTTGAAGATTTCAAAATTATTTTTTAAAGCTTTTTTTCTAACCCGTGGGCCAACCCGCGAATCAAAACCGTGGGCCAACCCGTGAATCAAACCGTGGGCCATTCACGGATCAACCCATCAACCAACCCACTACCCCAATTCGTGAGTTGACTCGCCCCGCCCCGCCTCGCCCCGTAGACCCACGAATTTGTGGGCCGGGTCGAATTACTATAATTTCACTTTCGAGTCGCCCCGCCCCGCCCCGCCTGTCTCACCGACCCGCCCCGTGACCCGTCCCAATTCGTCTAATTCGTAAGTGTGGCGGGGCGGGGCGGGGCGGGCCGCCCCGTTTGACACCCCTAAGTTATTGTAATATCATATAGACTTTTCAATCATTAACATTTAGCAACCAAAATTTGAATTCAGTTATTAAAGTAACATCAAATATAATGTTTCAAGCATACGAAATCATCATAAACAATCTCATCTACCAATCTCATCTACCAATCTCTCCATTTTTGAAAGAAAACACTTTTGCTCACCCAAAAAATGGTACACCAATTCTCACCCAAGCATCCCACCATTGGCCAATGCAATGGGATCCAAGATTAAACAAATGTTTAATGGGATGCTTGTGTGAGCATTGGTGTACCATTTTTTGGGTGAACAAAAATACTCTCTTTTAGAAAATAATAATAATTATAATTATAAATTTCTTTTGATCACATTAATTGTTTGTTTAATAGTCTAATAAAGGTTAGTTTGGGTATTATGAAAATAATAAATCAAAACCCCAGTAATCCTTGGGAATACCACCTCTAAGCTAGGATTTAGAATCCACCCTAGTTTCCACCTTTGGGTGGATTCTAAATCTAGTGGGACTCACAATTCATTAAATATTCCATGAACCAAACAAAGATATATTTTAAGATTACTGGTAATATTCGGGTGGAATCAAAATCCACCCTAAGAATCCATGAACCAAACGGGAGTGTATTCCACATTTCTCGATATGACAAAAGACATTAAACTACATTCCTTAAGTAAATAGCCAAACTAACTTTTAGCCTCGCCATTAAATCAATTTATATAAACTATAATACAAACACTTGCTAAGTGCCATACATATTTCTAATTCTCTCTTTTCAATAGAATCAATAGTCAATTTATATAAGTCAAATTCGAAATACTTGCTAAATAATCAAATCTGCATTAATGATTAAGGCAAAACCAAGTTATCAAATGCACTGTTTTCACCAAAAATAACTTTGTTCCGACAAATTTAAAAAATGAACCTATGTGTCATGAAGTACCCACAAATTAAACCACGATCCTAAAGACACATCTCTTCGCATTGAGCTGAAGTTGTCGCTGCTCCTGCCGCAATCCTCGAAGCTGCTTGAGTTCCTGAATAAGATAATTGATGTTTAAAAAAAAATGATAGTGCTAATCCAAAACTAACATACTACAACCACATTCTCAAATAAAGCAAATTTCTTATTCAATTTACATTGCTATGGTTATAAGTAATCTGTAATTTAATTAAAATTCTGAGGGAATTGATGAAACTTGAAGGAAATCTAATTAAAGCAATGTTACTTTTAAATTTAAAAATACATAGAAACCATTTGAATTAGGTTATTCACTACGTCTCAAAAAAACTTAAAGCTAAAAAAGACTTTCATCAAAACCTCCAATTTGTAGTTTTAAATAATAACAATAATAAATTTTTGTTTAAAAAAATTGTTACTTGAAAAAGTGATAAATTTAAAAACTAACTCAAACGGGCTCTAAATATGAACAATAATGCCACCAAAATCTTTGTAAACCACGCTTTCTAAATTTTGAAATTAAATAAATATTACCTTTGCGAGGACTATGTCCAAAAGCTCAGTCCCAGCCTTAGAGTCATAGCCAACATTTGGTAGCTGCAAAATCACGGCGAAAAAGGAAAAAGAAAAAAAAAAGAAGGTTGATTTACATGAATTTGTAAAATTAGGGAAAAAAAAGGTTGATTTGCATAAAAGTGATAAACATTAGATGTGATTTCTATAAAACTTATACTAACCCATATATTAGACTTTGGATTTCTATTCCTTTGACAATTACACGAACATGTCAACTACAATATAGAGAAGGTAATTCGAAAATTGCAATAGACCATTACAAAGGACCACGAATATAGACCCAAAGAAAAATATAGAGCTTAGTAAGGCAACCACATCAACTTCAAACTACAAAATTATATAGAAAACCAAAAGAAAGTCAAATAGGGAGAGATTGAATACTGATGAGAAAGAGGAGATAGAGAGAGAGAGAGGTGGGGGCTCGAGAGAGAGGGATATAGAGATCATGAGGGGTCAAGAGATGAGGGGCGAGTAAGTTTCGTGAGAGAAGAGAGGGGACTGGAGTGAGAGAAAGAAGCGTGTTGCTGCATATTCAGAGGAGCTGTATAGTAGTTTGCGAATTACAAGAGAAACGTATGGGTGGGGAGAGGGAATTACGTGAGTAGATGGAGGAGGAGAGAAAGAAACACACGAGTAGGGTTAATTAGCATTTAAGAGGATGTTTGACTAGGCTAATATCTCTCACATTGTTTAGATTGGATATATATATATATATTAGAAATTCAAAAAATTTGACACGTGGCAGAACCTAAGGATTCTGTTTTCATATATATATATATATATATACTAGCATGGAACCGGTATGATGTGGGGGTACGTTGTTTGTGCTTATGTTAATGTCGCTTAGTTATAGTGCTTAAGAAATTGTGCTATGATTCCACTTTAGCATAATATTATCATGTTGATTATACATGGTCTAATATACAATCTCATAATTTAAATGAATGCCAAATCTGTGACACCCGCTCCCGTGGTTTATATTTAATGTTGCCTTAGCATGCATAATCATGAGTTAATATTAATTAATATGTTACGCAACACTTATTGGAGGTGGGATTAACCCAATAAGTTGATTATGGGTGTCCAGTTGGGAACCCAGTTATGGCCAATATGGCAATCCCAAGTTGGGATATGTGTTGATGGGTCCCAGTTGAGATGGGATAGCAATATGTGGAACACCCTATGTGCCTTAATGTTTATTAAGGCTTAAATGATTTATTATTTTATTGTTAATAATATCATGTTATTAGTTGGTGACCACTTTTGGGGTCAATTAGGGGTACCTTTGTGAGCGCGAATTGAGCACGTTACATAATTAGTAGGCTAGTTAGCAACTTCATCTAATTATATGGGACCACTTATGGGACCCATGCGAGACATAGACAAATACCCATCCAGATTTGAGTAGTTAATTCATTAGTTATAAAATTAGTTAGGGTTGTAAATAGGAATAACTAAGACATGAAGGATTTAGTGATAAATATAATTAGTACATATAGATGTTGATTACATTAGAAGACACTCACGTCTTCTTCTTTTCCAACTTGGCCGACCAGAGAAAGAGAGATTAGAATGAGGGTTTTCGACACCACCTTTGACGACAGTTGACGTGCCTAACGACGTCGATTTTCAAAATAGGCTATATAATCGGACTCCTGGATGTGAGTCTAATCTATTTGTACTAATTTTATTGAGTTCTGTGACAGCTTTTTCGCAACCCTTTCTGGGGTTTAAGCTCATAACTTGTAGTTTATGCATAGGATTTGTACCTGGTTTATAGTAGGACTCTAATATTGTAGCTAGGAGCAAAACCCAAGAGGTGAGTGATGTTAATTTTGATATTTGGATGATTTTCATGTTGGGTTCAATTGTACTGCCAAAACATGTCTAATTAGCATAATTTAATTTATTTAACTTATTATTGGGCAAAATTCATGTGACTAAATTAGGCCCAATTTATTTGTGAGAGCACGGTGTAATGATTAAATGAGTATGTTGAGTTGCTTATTTGGGTCAATGGAAATTGCTAGTTCTATACTACCATAAGGTATCTTTGTGGTGATGACCACGGCCGCCAAAGGCCTATGGGACCGCACATGTGAGGGCGTGTGTCATGACTAGTCACGTGGGCTTGGGGAGTGGAGCCGCAGGCTAGCCGGTAGTGGTGGGAGTGAACTAGTAATTGCCAGAGAATGTAGTTCTTTGTAATATGTTGAATTGACGGTGTTTATTATCCATGTTCATGATTGGCATTGCTCACAATACATTGTAGTGGTTATTGAATAAGCATCGTAGGTGATCGCAGTGAGAAATCGAGGAAGTGACCTGGGAAGCGGCTTGGCTAGTTTATGAGTTTGAGAAGTTGTTGCAATTTTGTTAATAGTTACCTGTTTTTTAGTGTTAAACTTGTAATATGTTTGTAATTAGTTTCAAATTTCGATGGTAGTGTATGTTGTAACATAGATAGCTTTCAAGATTTCTAATGGAATTTTACCATTACTAATATGTAACAATAAAATTCCATTAGAAATCCACAAAATCCATTAGTAATATCCATTAAAATTCCCTCTTTGTTATCCATCTTCTCGCTAGAGAATAGACCTTTCTTCACCTGTTCCACCATTATTTTATCTCTCCCATGTAATAGTGTATTGAATAATTGATTATGGGTAGATTTTACCGACGTAAGGAGAATGATACCTTTGTCCTCGTCGTCTAGTTTGAAGCCAACATTGCATAGCTTGCACAATAACTTGTTAAACTCGCCAACATGGGCTTGAAGATCAACTCATTCTTTCCGCCTAAAGGAATACAACTCTTGCTTCAACATAAGACGGTTGGTGAAGTTTTTCCCCAAATAGAGATCCTCAAGCTTTTCCCATAAAGATTTTGTGGAGGTCTCTCCCATGACATCGTACACCGCATCGTCCACCAAACTAAGCTGCATGGTGCTAATGGCTTTAGAGTTAATCCTCTTCCACATCTTGTCTGTCATCCCTTCCGGCTTGTTATCTTCACCGCACAATGCATCCTTTGTACCTAATTGCACCAAGGCATCCTTCATACGCACTTACCACATGCTGAAATTCTTCTTGCCATCGAACTTTTCTATTGCCATTCGCATATCCCCAAGCGAACTATCTCCAGCTGCCATGGATTCTCAACCGAGCTCTGATACCACTTGTTGGGAATGGACCCACAATCACAATAAGAAAAACCACACCCACAGAGATGCAGATAAATAGAACAAGAACGACACAACCATGAAAGAAAAATCAAGCAAACCAACACAACAAGATTTAAATGTGATTTAGCCCAACAATGCCTACGTCCACATGCAAAGGCGATCACTACGATTAATGTGAAGATTACAAGCACACAAGACCTCACGTGTATAACTCTCCAACCAAGTTATATGACACACACAATTGCTAGAAACTAATATCTCCCTCACTAGTTTGCAGCCCTCTCTTGTGTATGTAGAAGATTTTCAACCAATCTTATCAATTTCTTGAGTAAGCTCTATATTTATATAGATTGTAGAGTCTCAATCCTAGTTGTAGTAGGATTTACCCCTATGGTAAGTCTTGTACATCAAGGAATACTCTCACAAATATTCCTATATAAACTAGGTAACTTCCATCATCAAAGGAATCCTTATTTGATAAGGAAACCACCAAATAAGAAATCAAATCATAATTAGGAAATAATTTTACTAATGGAATTTTAGGCACAATCCTAACACAAGATGTATCTTGCACATACATATATGAATCTAGTATAGTTCATGTATACGAGTTAGGGAGAGGTATGTGTATATCTAGGAAGTGCTTAGATTGTAGATCTATCTATCGCATAGTATAAATACCCATGTACTCTACCGATTTGATAATGTCAAGAAATTAGTGAGAATCAAGTGAGCACGCCGGTGCCACATAGGGACGAGGGTGGGCCTAGGCCCCCTAGAATTTTAAAAATTACATTTTTAGGTTTAAAATTATGAGGCACTTGTAATTTTAGAGGATACCCTATAATGTGTTGAAGAATTACATCTCTTACCCTGAAATGAGGTATAAAACTAATTCTACATCTTTTCTAGATCATTTCTCCCTCTTTTAATTAGAGAATATGTTAACCAAAAAATAATGGAATTGGGGAATATTTTTTATTTTTTATTTTTTGAGGGATGGTTGTGAATATTGAATTGGGGTACTTGCAAATTTGTGCACATATTAATTTGTGACTTATGTTGAATATTATAGGATACCCTATAGTGTTTTGAAGAATTACATCTCTTACCCTGAAAATGGGGTCTAAAACTATTTGTAATTCTTTTCTCTCTCTTTTAATTAGAGAATATGTTTAACCAAAAAATATTTGAATTGGGGAATATTTGTGATTTTTGATTTTTTTTTGGAGATATTTGTGAATATTGAATTGGGGTACTTGTAAATTTATACACATGTAAATTTGTCACTTAGAGCATCTGCAACGGTGTAATTTTTGTATAGGAACTTATGTTTGTTACACTACACACTCACGCAGTGGAGTAGTTGGCCTAGGTAGGGTAAAGAACTTGAATATATAGTAACGAAACTTTAGTTTACACTTCGGCTAAATTTCTTGCCATACAAGATAGACGACAGAGGCAATGTCGGCCAGGCTCTAGCCGGCAGACTCTTAGTCGGCCACTCCTAGTCGGCCAACCCTTAGCCGTTTAGTTATTCTTTTTTTTTTTTTTTGTGTGTGTGTGTGTGTGTGTGTTAAAATGCCCAACTGGCTAAGGCATAACCGGCTGGGAATTATTTTCATTTTTTTTGGTTTGTTTGTTGCTTGCAAAGAAAAGATTAAAAAAAAAAAAAGAAAGAAACTCACCAACTAAGGCATAGCCGGCTACTCACAACCACCTTTAGTCGGCAGAGGCTTGGCCGGCAACCCTCTAGCCGGCATTCCCCTAACCGGCTATCCCTTTACACCGATGTAGAATTCCACCCATCTATATAGGAACTTAAGTTAGATTTACACTATACACCATTACACCGCTGGAGATGCTCACTTATGTTGAATTGGGGAATTTATGCATAATGAGTAGATCCAAAAAAAAAAATCAGCAAAAAACGATAAGAAAAAAAGACCCAAAAAAATTCACCTTAGGCCCCCCTGACCAATAATCTTGGCTCCACCCCTGAGTGAATATGAGAGTAAAAGTAATGTAGAGTTGAGCTAAGTGTGAAGTCCATGTAATATGGTTATATGAGTGAAGCAAAGTTAATCAGTTTTTCTCCTCCATTACTCTTCACAAGTTTGAGTGTGCAATAATATTATTCCTGACTTCACAGAGTGATATTGATGGTGTGTGCGCCTTCAACCTTCCAACAAAGTGGTATTAGTGTCTCCAATAATCCAACAGGTTTACCGAACAATTCTCCCAAAATCCAGCTTTGATGAGATGATAAGGAAATTCTCAAAGGTAAAAAACGATACAGCAGCATTGAATTCGTTTTTTTTTTTCAAAGAATACTTGAAAGTGAGTTGGTTAATTTTTTTGGACAAATTCCGGTTACTTAAGACCATGGCATTTCCATTCTTTCCTTTGGATATTTTCTGTTCAGTAAGTTTGTTTGAGCCTATACATAATCGAAACCATTTTGCTAATTAAGTTGTCTTTTCCCATTTGTTTTTTATTACTTCTTGCTAGAGATAACGGCTGCGAAAGTAGAATGGCCAAACACTTCTCTTTGTTTCTAAACAACATTTTAGTACCGTTAGTTTTAACAAAGTTGCACTTAGAGCGCTGCATTTTCATACAATAATGGCATCACCGACCCAAACAGAAAAATGCACCGAATTAAGTGGTGGCCCCCACATACTGTTCATACTTGGCTGTTTAAACTGAATATGGGTCGGGTATTGAACGGTTTGTCTTTTACCCATTTCACAGCAAAATCAAAACCCCGCCCAAACAAGAATTAGATAAATAAAACACCCGCCCAGATCTTATATGCAACACCCGCCCAAAGCTCTCTCTCTCTCTCTCCTCACTCTCCTCAGTCTTCTCTGGCGCGATTTGGGTGAACATACAGGTTTGGGAAATCTCTCTCTCTCTCTCTTTCTCTCTCTCTTGTAGTCGCAAAATCTTTACTCTCTCTCTCTCTTCTCAATCTTAGGGCAGTGAATTGGGTTTACAAATCTGGGGTTTACAAATCTGCATTTTGGGGCCGCGAAGGGCTGCGATTGTTGAAAGGTGAGAACCTCTCTCTCTATCTCTCAATTTATGTATGTATGTATGTGTTTATGTAAAGTCAATTTCTATTTGTGTAAAGAATCTAGTTTCATTCCATCGGCCTTCATTGCTTTGAACAAACCCAAGGCCTCCTTGAATCTGAATTTTTTTTTTTGACAAAAGCCGTATATCATGGACCCCCATGCAACCACATCCTTTTCATTTATGGTACTGAAAATCAAAATGGCATCCTCTATACTACCACATTTGGAGTACATTGTTAAAAGAGCACTCTGAGAAGCAATATTACTCTGCCTAGGTCTTTTCATCATATCCCCATGAAGTGTCCTACCTAAACCACATAGTCCAAACATACTACAAGAAGCTAAAAGATTTGATGCTGTAAAGGAATCAGATTGAACAACATTTAATCTCATCTGATTGTAAACATTCAAAGCATCATAAGCACAACCATTACCAAGATAAGCTGAAATCTCATAGTATAAGATCTCTCTTTTTCCATCTCCCAACTTAAAAAAAATGTCATGATTCTTATGTATTCGTTTTTTGGACTGAAGTTACCCAAATTGTAAATTGCAAATTGCATGATTGAAGGGGCATATCAAGAACAACTTAATATATTAAGAACTCTACGTCTTTTTTCCTTAAATAATCAAAACATTAAGTTTACATTTTACAAATTAGAAAAATTAATTCATTAAATTTGTTGTTCTTTTATTTCGATATATCAATTTATATATTATCACCTTCAATTCTAAATAATTAGCTGTTGGAAATAGTTGGTCTCAAAATCTTGATATTTCTCTCTAACGTAACATATCTTTGTAGGAAAATAAATGGAACATATAGACGAAGGTGCTTCGAGCCAATCACTACCGGCAGAAGTTGGGACTTCTCAATCGAACTATCACTCGCAATCTCCTTCCTTCCACGCACCCTCAGGTAACTCTCCTTGGGAAGTAGATAATATTTATACTATCGTTGAGGAGGAGAACGTGCAAGAGAGGGTTGAGGAGAACTTGCAAGACAAGGTTGATGAGCCTACGGTTAATATGTGTTTTGGTAGTGTTAATGAGTTGACAGACTACTATAGAACATACGGTAACCAAAAAGGCTTCGCTGTTTGCACTAGAACTTCAAAGAAGGACCTTGATGGGGTCCAAAGATATGTTACGTTAGTATGTAGTCGGAATGGAACTTCGAGGCGCACAACAAAAAATGTGTTGAAACCACGGCCGATTTCAAAAACGAATTGTGAAGCTAGGATCACAGCAACACTAGTAAATGATGGAAAGTGGGTAGTGCCAAAAGCATTTCTTAACCATAACCATGTATTAAGTCTGGGGAAAACTCGGTTCCATGTGAGTAATAGGATAATAAATAAGGGTGCGAGAAGAAAACTTGAGCTTAATGACCGGTCTGGGATAAGAATGAGCAAGAGTTTTCAATCATTGGCGGTAGAAGCGGGGGGATATGATAATTTGGGTTTTTCAGAGAAAGATTGTCGAAACTATATTGACAAAGTAAGGCGGTTGAGATTAGGGGAGGGGGATGCTAGTGCAATTCAACGCTATTTTATGCATGTTCAAGCCACTGATTCCAATTTTTTTTATATGGACTTAGATGATGAGAATAGGCTAAAGAACTTATTTTGGGCAGATGGTAGACAAAGGGCAGCTTATGAGGAGTTTGGTGATGTTGTTACATTTGACACGACTTATTTAACTAACAAGTATGACATGCCATTTGCCCCTTTTGTAGGAGTCAATCACCATGGCCAATCAACATTGTTTGGTTGTGGGTTACTCTCAAATGAAGACACTGCCACTTTTACATGGTTGTTTAATGCATGGCTTACTTGTATGTTAGGTCGAGCTCCACCTGCTATAATCACTGATCAAGACCAAGCCATGCGTAATGCAATAGAGATAGTGTTTCCAAATGCTCGCCATAGATGGTGCTTGTGGCACATAATGAAGAAAATCCCAGAAAAATTAAGTGGGTATAACCAATATGAGAATATTAAGTATTTTCTCGCAAATGTTGTGTATGATTCCTTAACCGTTGATGAGTTTGAAAAAGGTTGGAATCAAATGCTTGACAAGTATGATCTTCAAACAAATGTATGGTTGAATGGGTTGTATCTTGAGAGGTATAGGTGGGTTCCTTGTTATGTGAAAGATTGTTTTTGGGAAGGCATGTCCACCACGCAACGAAGTGAGAGCATGGATGCTTTTTTTGACAAGTATGTCAACTCAAAACTTCTTTGAAGCAGTTTGTGGATCAATATGAAAATGCTTTAGCTGATAAGGTTAAAAAGGAGAATGATGCGAACTTAAGTTGTTACAATTCATGGATTCCCACTGTTACTCGATATGCTATGGAAAAAGAAGTCCAAGATGTATATACAACCCCAAAGTTTAAGGAGTTTCAAGAGGAGCTAACAGGAACAATATATTGTATAGTGTTTAAGTTACAAGATCATGGTTCCATTTCAGAATATGAGGTATCTGAGGATCTTATGCAAGGAGAACGGATGAAGAGGGTGAAGTTCAAAGTGAGTATGGTGAAAGAAGAAGGAAAAGAGTGCGATTTAAAGTGTGTTTGCTGTCTTTTTGAGTTTCGAGGAATATTGTGTCAGCATGTCATTGCCATTCTAATCTCGGAAGGAATTTATTCAATTCCTAGTAAATATATTATACGTAAGTGGAGGAAAGACATAAAGAGGCGTCATACCAAAGTCAGGGTTAGTTATAGTGATTGGAGTGTAACTGAAGAAGAACGCCGCTACAACCTTATGTGTAAGGCATTTTTTGACATTGCGGACATAGCAGCTGAATTTCAAGAGAAGTGTGATTATGTTATAGATGGGTTAGGTCACCTAAAGATTGGTGTAACTAAGAATAATTGTGTATGTGGTAGTAATAGTCCCCAATCAACTCCAACTCATATATTGGGACAACCCAAATCACAAGGGAGCAAAACTATATTGAGCCCATTGATTGTACGTAGCAAAGGATGTCCACCGTTCAAAAGGAAGCAATCGAAAGTTCAAACAATAGTACAAAGAAAACAAAAGGGGAAAAAGGTAACTTTAATAATAAAAAGCTTTTTTTGATCATTTGTTGAATTTTTGTTCTACTTATTGTTTTTTTTTAATTTCATAGAAAGCATTGAAACAAACAATCGATAATTTTGAGCAAGTTGTGGATTTTCAAGGGAGCGTTCTTAAGCAAAACAATGTCACGCAATTCGAGGTACTTTTAAAGTTCCGTTATACAAATTGTTGAATTTTAGTTCTACTAATTGTTGTCTTTTCTTTTTTCTTTTTCATTGCAGTTGAATCAAGAATGAATATTGAGCTTGTTCATCAAGAAGAATATTGAGGAACTCTTTTGTATTAATTTTAGTTCTACTAGTGTTTGTTTCATAGTTGTTTGTAACAGTTGGAACGGTTGTTAGTGACATTACTTGCTAGTGGGTTTGTTTCATTCATGTATGTAAAACATGTATGCTATCTGAGGATCTTGTTTTATGAAGGTTTTGTGCAGTTTTTTTTTTTTCAGAATTGGTGCAGTTTTTTTGTGTTTGTGCAGTGTTTTCTAAAGATTTTGTCCAGGTTTTTGTCTTAGTATTTGCAGTTTTTTTGTTCATAAGTTGTGCAGTTTTTTTGTTCATAAATTGTGCAGTTTTTTTGTGGTTGTGCAGTATTTTGTGAAGGTTTTGTGCAGTTTTTTTTGTGTTTGTGCAGTGTTTTCTGAAGATTTTGTCCAGGTTTTTGTCTTAGTATTTGCAGTTTTTTTGTTCATAAGTTGTGCAGTTTTTTTGTTCATAAATTGTGCAGTTTTTTTGTGGTTGTGCAGTATTTTGTGAAGGTTTTGTGCAGTTTTTTTGTGTTTGTGCAATGTTTTCTGAAGATTTTGTCCAGGTTTTTGTCTTAGTATTTGCAGTTTTTTTGTTCATAAGTTGTGCAGTTTTTTTGTTCATAAATTGTGCAATTTTTTTGTGGTTGTGCAGTATTTTGTGAAGGTTTTGTGCAGTTTTTTGTGATTGTGCAGTGTTTTTTGAAGTTTTTTGTCCAATCAATTTTGTGTCTGAGTCTGTGCAGTAATGGAAGCAAATTGACAACGAAACACAGTAATTGAGCATACCAAAGTAATGCTAGCATTCATTTAACATAATCTACAATTAACGTCAATACATTACAAACATTATGGTGATGGCAATCGAATTATGCTTTTGCTATTATCACCGTTACTTTTTTGGACACCAATTACAATTGCTAGACATACGACTATGCCACAAACAAACAACCCAAACATGTAGCCCCATGACCTTGGCCGATATCTTGCCAACTCATTCTCTAATTTCCGTACTTTCTTTTATCTACTCCTAAGTTGATGTTTCAACCTATTAATCTCCATTGAACATTCTTTCTGAAAATCTTCTTCCCTTTTCTGCAATTCTTCTTCTCTCTTCTGCAACTTTACCTTCAAGCAATTGATCACTTCTTTGCCACGGTCACAGATAGGACTGTCATACCAAGCAAAAAAATTGCAACCTCCATTTTCCTACATGTAAAAGGAAGTATCTTTAGAAAACGAAATTGGGTTTTAACATTGAAAACTATTCATCGAGCGATATAAAAACAAAAAATAGGTTTTGATTCAAACCCTAACCCGATGTAAAGCGCATCCATGAAACCTTCGACCTGGGTTCTTCTCCATCCAAGATGTCCTCATAACAGCAGCTTCTCCGCAGAAACAAACAATCCTAGATCCATACGATGCCCCAGAATTGTTGTTGGACATTGCACTTGTTCTCTCTCTCCTACTCTTCCTTTCTGCTTCTCAACATGTAATTAGAAAAAAATAAACAAATTGCAATCAACTGTGACAAATAAACATAAACAATATCGTTTCTATTTCTCATTGTATTCCTCATTAACCAAATAAAGAAAGTGTTTTCCTTATGTTTCATTTTCCTTAATTTTGTCGATAATCTTTCTTTGACAATATCTTGATATCAACTATCCTCACAACTTACTTGATAATTATACTCCCTCTATCTGAAATTGAGTGTCTTCCTTTTTGTTTTGGTTTATACCAAAATATGTTTCTACTTTCTAAAGCCATAGAATTAATTTTGTAGCATTCCCACTTCACCCTTTGCTACAAAATCAGTAAATATTGCCACTGAGTGTCACTTTTGATGGGTTTAGAGGATTACACAAAAAAAATGTGCTGGGTTTGGAGGATTACACAAAAAAATGTGCTGGGTTTGGAGGATTACACAAAAGAAATGTGAGAATAAGTAATGTAATAGCCATAAATTTTGTAGCATTCCCACTTCACCCTTTGCTACAAAATCAGTAAATATTGCCACTAAGTGTCACTTTTGATGGGTTTAGAGGATTACACAAAACAACGTGCTGGGTTTGGAGGATTACACAAAAAAATGTGCCGGGTTTGGAGGATTACACAAAAAAAAATGTGAGAATAAGTAATGTAATAGCCATAAATTTTGTAGCATTCCCACTTCACCCTTTGCTACAAAATCAGTAAATATTGCCACTAACGGCCCGTTTGGTTCATGGATTCTTAGGGTGGATTTTGATTCCACCTGAAGATTACTAGTAATCTTAAAATATATCTTTGTTTGGTTCATGGAATATTTAAAGAATTGTGGGTCCCACTGGATTTAGAATCCATCCAAAGGTGGAAAATATGGTGGATTCTAAATCCTAGCTTAGAGGTGGTATTCCTAAGGATTACTGGAGTTTTGATTTACTATTTTCATAATGCCTAAACTAGCCTTTATTAGACTATTAAAAAAACAAATAATGTGATCAGAAGAAATTTATGATTATAATAATTATTATTTTCTAAAATGGAGAGATTGGTAGATGAGATTGTTTATGATGATTTTTTATGCTTGAAACATTATATTTGATGTTAGTTTATAATTACTGAATTCAAATTTGGGTTGCTATTTGTTAATGATTGAAAAGTCTATATGATATTACAATAACTACATATTTGGCATATTGTGATTTGTACGTCAGACCTATACATGTTTTAAGATTAAAAATATAGTATATCTTTTGTTATTATTCAAATATATTTTAACTACATGTAATAGTTTAGACTCATATTCATGTCTTAATTACTCTATTTATCTCATTTTTTATGTGTCATTGATTTTTAGATTTATATCATTATTTTTTTTCAATCACCTTCCATTTTTAGAGGATTGACAATTTGATTTTAACTTATACATTCTTTTAGCCTTCAAGGGTAGTTTAGGTATTTAACAATATTTCTATATCATTTTCCTTGACCCAACCAAACACAGGATTCTGAATCCAGCTTGGTGAACCAAATATTTTGCAGGGATTCAGATTCCTGGTAAAGTGATTACTGGTATTATGATTCCTAGTAATCAGAATCCACCTAAAATAATCCGTGAAACAAACAGGCCGTAAGTGTCACTTTTGATGGGTTTAGAGGATTACACAAAACAACGTGCTGGGTTTGGAGGATTACACAAAAAAATGTGCCGGGTTTGGAGGATTACACAAAAAAAAATGTGAGAATAAGTAATGTAATAGCCATAAATTTCTTTTGTCTTTCTTTTGCCACTAAGTCTTCTGGATTTCTTTTCTTTCTTAGCTAAATTTCTACTAATCTGAAATTTTGTAAATCAGTTTTCAGGCAAGCCAGAGGCTACTAAAAAAGCAAGCACTATTGCAATATCAAAATCTCCAAGTCCAAAACAAAAGGTACCTATGAGGTCTGTAACCCCAAGTCAGAGACAAACCATTTCATTACAAGATATCAAGAACACTAAAGGCAAACCAATGCCAAACCACAAATTGAATCAATTGAACACAAGTGTTGACCTCACAAAAAAACCAAATGTCTCTAAATCGCAGAGAGAGAAGACAGAGATTCAAACCTATTGGTGGTAACCCAAATCGCAGTCTTTGGCCCCAAATCGCAGCAGCAATGGTCCACCCCTAATCGCACCGCAGCCCTTACATTAAGCAAGTGAATTTGTGAATATTTTGAGAGAGAGAGAGAGAGAACCTTGTGGATGGCTTGAACAATCGTTGCTTGCTCTCTTCTCTGTCTTCTTCGTACAGTGCTTGTGAGGTTGGGGACCAAATTTAGGTATTTGGATTTTCAACAGGTTTGGGTTAAAAGAAAAGACCCGCCGAAAATAAGAAAGAACCAAAACTTGCTCTGTTTGTGGTCCCCACGCATTTAGTTCGGTGTATGTTTTCGGTAGCACTCGGTTGATCTAGCATTATTGATTTTCATATGCAATATTTTGGTCCCTCAAGTATATAAAAATCATTTTAATTTGATACCAAAAATGTTAAAAATATAGGGTTCAAAGTGAAACTTTTTGCACCGTGAGGGACCAAATAAATGTAGCATTTAAAATGCGTGGCCCAAAGTGAAATTTCTCTAAACCTACAGGGTACTAAAATATTGTTTAGCCTATAATAAAGTGTTAAAGGAAAACACTTCATTGGTTTGGTTAAACAAGGAAAAATAATTAAAACATTAACATAGAACAAAGAAAGAAGATAACGTAAATATCAAATTAACTTTTCTTTTGCATTTTTGAGTCACGTCTCATTCTCTTTTCTTAAAAACCTATTTTATGTTGAAATTTTTTTAACTATTATAATTACTTAAGCGCAGAGGAAAATACTGTAAAGGGAACCTTGAGAAAAATTTTTAAGTTCTCGTTTTCCTTTCTTTTCACCCCTTTAAATCCACAAACCAAATGGACCACAAAAGACTCAAAGCATACTAATACATATTGATGATGCCAAAATTTGGTAAGAGTAAAGTAGAGCAGTTTAAGGGGAGAGAGAGTGAGAGACTGGTTTTTTGTATGTGGTTCGGCCCTGTTAATGAAGGAACCTACATCCACGGTTGTGTCTGAGCACATTCACTATACTGTAAAAGAGCCGGGGGTCTGTGGTGAACCAACAAGTCTGGAGCTACCGTAGGCCGGCCGGGCATGTAGATGAATGCTATAGAGGTGCTGTGCAGACTGAAAAGTCGGCCCCTTCAATGGGGGGTGACAGGTCTCTTTTATAGATGTAAGAGACCTACTCGTACATGAATAAGGAAATATAATCCATTTAGGATGTGATTGACACCAATCAAGTAAGTTTCCTAATTGTATTATGATTGACTGACATTAATTGTGGGGGTTTCCTAATTGGATTAGGAAATAGTTTGCACTTTCCATTAGTGATTCGTGTCCAATACTGCATTTGGAATTTCATAATTTTACCCGTATTGGACACAAATTATTACTCAAATCGGAGATTTAATGGATAAATTGTGCTTTCCATTGTTCTTACTGTTACTCTCTTTTAACTAATAAAGGTCTCTTTTTGTAGGTTTTGTATGATTGGATATTGAGGAACTCAACTCTCTTGGCACTCTTGAAGTATAAAGGAATGAGAAAAGATCTCAGTAAAGGCGGATCGATCCGCCATTTAAAGGGGATCGATCCTCGTGTTTAAAAGGAGCTCTCTACCAATCTCGGAAAGGGCGGATCGATCCGCAAGTTTTGAAGGGATCGATCCGCGTTTTAGTTAGGACATTCTGCGAGAAATTCTTCCAATTGGATCGATCCGGCCATTTTAGAGCGGATCGATCTGCGTTTTCTCGAGAAGCCAGTAAAACCCCTGATGAAAGGCAGATCGATCCAGCCTTTACAAGGGGATCGATCCGCGTCTCTGCTGATTATCCCTCTTCTTTTTACAATTTTGCCATTTTGGTGAGGGGGACTATATATAGTTTAAGATGAGTTTCTTTTAGGTTATGTTTTGTTTAGCTTATTTTTAGTGTTCTTCTCTTAGGGTAGAAGCTCTCTCTCTCTCTAATCCTCTCATCTCTCTCCCTCATTACTCCCCATCTACCAACATTCACTTCCATTTATTGTTAGAGAGAGAAGAGAGTGTGCATGTATTGAATGATTGAAGATTTTATTGGAGCAAGTTTTGGATTTCTTCTAGCATTTATGATGATTTCATCTAGTTGGTATAATTTTCTTTCCCCTCTCTTTAATATTGTTGTCATTGTGATTATGGGTAGCTAAACCTTCAAGGTTGGGGATCATAAACCCACCATTGGATCTATGTGTATATTATTGTAGGACTCTCACACTTTGTAGCATATCTAGAGTTTGTGGTGGTATGGTTTGATGTTTTGAGACCTCACTTCTAATGTCAAGCATTTGAAGTGATTAAATCTTTACACTCTAACCATACACCCATGTGTTGCATGGGAACATCCATCTAGCATGTTGGTTGACTACCACATGTTTGATGGTTTGCCACAATGTAATTTTCTACTCTAGAACGTGCTTCAAGTGTGAAAGTCATGTGTTGTTGGTCTAAGGTGGGGGAATGCTCCCCAACCTCAATTTCTCCATTTGCAAAATCCCCAAACATTCACTTACACTTAACTTTGTCCAAAGTTACTTTTCACCTTCGAAATAGTCATTAGAGTTAATCTAGAAATAATTGAATCAAACCCATAGTCGAAAAGACTCTTTTTATTTCTTAGTTTGTTAATTGCCCTTCGCATTATAATTGGTTATTAAGCGCCCACCAAGTATTGTTGCACTCCAATCCCTGTGGACTCGACACCCTATTTCCACCGTACTACGTTTCTAATAGGGTTAACAAAAGAACTTGATTGTGACGTAATCAATTAGTCTCCTAGCTTGAGTAGGAAACTGCCCGAAATGCTTGGGATCATGCCTGTGGGCCCGGATGAGCTGTTCCCGCAATAGGATGTGCCTGTGCGGTCTTCCCGACCTGTTGGCCGGGTCGTGGATGAACCGCTCGAGAGGCATCAAGTGGACCAAACCGCTCGGGATGATGCTTGTTAGTATTTGCATAATAGAACCGCTCGGGCATGAGATGATTTTGGATGTATCACATATAAATATGGTGGTGATTGTTTTTCGTGACTTTAATAGGGTAAACTATAGTAACACCCCCTGAATAATGACCATTTCTCACTAACACTCCCTAAACTTTAAAATTGAACAAACTCACCCCTTGAATTATCATAAATAAGCCAACTCACCCTCTAGAAGGGGTTTAAGTGTTGGAAGTGAGTTTGTTCAATTTTAAAGTTTAAGGGGTGTTAGTGAAAAACGGTCATAATTCAAGGGGTGATGCAATAATTTATCCATATTAATAAGACAAGTTTCTACTAAGTGGGTCTGGCACAATTGGTATGACCTCTCTCTCCCAGTGGGGAGATTGAGGGTTTGAAATCCCTAGGGAGATTCCTTGCTTGCCTCCCTATTGTTCGTTAGTCAGAGTGAGTGGTTCTTGTTGGACTTTGTTGTGGGCTATTGTAGGGCTTTGGGGTTGAGTTGGGGTGGGATGAGTGTGTGTGCATGTCCTTCCATAATCCAAGTAAGGTCCGGTCTACCGCTCTGAAGGACATATGCATAGTCCACTGCTCTTAAGGACATATTAATGACCAAAGCCCGTCCACGCAAGATTCCAAAATCCTAACAAACCTACTTAGTTTCATACTAACTCCGATACATGACATTCCCTATGTGGCCGAACTACTCTGGATTAAAAAAAAAAAAACAATATATGACCAAATTGATTCACGACCGATATGTTAACTAACGTCACAGACATTAGCACATTACTCTTAAGTTACTATATTATGGCGTCGCATTATCTCTTTATTACAACAATATCATATATAAAAAGCATGGAACACTGTTTAAACATCTAAGTAGTTCATAGTATAAGTAAAAGAAAATATCCATAATCTGAACTTCCAATCGATCGAGACATGGGTTCAATCGATTGGGGTAAAACCAATACCAATTGATTGCAAACATTTGCAACCGATTGAGTAATAACTAATGACAATCGATTAGACAAAAAGCGAATCGATTAGTATTATAAACTTGTCAATCTATTGGGAAAAGTCCAGAAATAGTATTTTGGGGAAGATTCCATAAGAAAGGTACCAAGTGAGTTTAGGACTCACCTAGTGTGTGTGTGTGTGTGTGTGTGTGTGTGTGTGTGTGTGTGAGCTTTGGAAGCTTGAGGCTTCAATGCTCTCTCTCTCTCTCTCTCTCTCTCTCTCTCTTCTCTCTCTTCTATTTCTTTCTTTCTTACCTTTCTTCTTCTTCCCCCTTCTGTCAGTGTGGTTTGTATGTGTATATATATGGGTGTATATAATCTCTTCACTCTAAAATTTCTATAAACCAACAGAAATACACGAAAAAACCACCTGGATTATATATATATATATAAAGAGGTTGCCATGTATCAATACCCCATGCAAACTTGGAGCCCAAGACCAGTCCCGTCGAATCGATTGGGGTCAGTGCCAATCGATTGGTGACAGCTAACGAAGGGCAATCGATTGGTAGAAGTCCAATCGATTGGTTCTAAGGCGGTCATATACTAATCGATTAGGCCTTCAAATTGAGCAATAGATTGATAAAGTCTTACATAACAAGTTAAGGCAATATAATTGAATTTCATTCATAAATATACAACCAAAAATACAAGGTATTACATATGGATCTCCACACTTTCTCTCTCCATCGATTATAGTTTTGGGTCCCCAACTATGGTCGATGGATTTTGGATGCTCATTTGCAGTCGCCGTTGAAGCTCAACGTTTTTTACAATAGCTGCCAAAATGTCAATTATTTGAAATGGACACCCATATACATGCTGCGTTGGAATTGGTCTTACTCAATCCACTTTGTATGGACATTGAAGAAGTTGTTTCACGATTAAACTTGGCAGCTAAGCAAAGCCACTTCATTGGGTAAACTGACATCATCGCCACCTATGCAAATAATGACCACCAAGACTATCTTTCTTTGTTTCAATCACCAATACGTGGCCCATTTGATCACCAATAAGATCAAACATAAGAGTTATACTTATCCACACAGTGAACTACACATTTTTTTCACACAGTTTTAAATATTTGTACCTTGTGCTGTTTGAATTTTTTACACTTTTTTGTGCCCCACTTATACGACACAGAGTACAAGCATTTAAAACTGTGTATAAAAAAAATGTGTAATTCACTGCATGAATTTAACTTTTTCCAAACATAATTGTGAAGATTTCTCAGCTATGGGATGGATCCACAATACGTGGCTGATGATCCACAACATATCTTGCATTAATTGGACATTTCCGGACCATATATGTTTTAACTTCTTCTTTTCTCTCTCTCTCTCTTCACATTATCTTGCAATCCTTTCTTTCGTCAGACATTATCTTGCACTTGGCATTATCCTTTTATAGAACCCGAATGGGTAAATTTTGGAATTTAACTACTTGGCAGAGCACATTGGGCCGGGTCTGCTTCCAAAAGACTTTGTTTGCATTTGATAATCCCAAATAAACACTAGCAATTACCATGTATACAGCATAATTTCATATCCTCTATGACCAACAAATCATGTCATTAAATCAATATATAGATCTATAGTCCTGTAGTGTTCTTTTAATTTTTGCTTTTTATTTCCACAGGAAAAAAATGAAAAGAAAAAGAAAAAAGAAAAAAGAAGAGATAAATTATCTGGTGATATGAGCAATGAAAGAGTCCAACTCAAGGCGAGAAACGCCGCCCTCCTCCACCGACCTCCGCACAGCACGGCCCATCTCTGCAGCCCTCTTCCTTATCTCATCCCCTTCTTCAGAACCCATCAATCTTCTCACAGCATTTTCAACCGTCGATGCACTGATCAACTCAGCCCAATTATCCCAATGCTTAACCACCACACCAATTTTGAGAAACTTAGTCACAAGCACAGCATTTCTTGGCTGGTCTGAGTGCATAGGCCAAGCCGCAATAGGCACTCCCATTGTAATGCTCTCCATACATGAATTCCACCCACAATGACTCACGAACCCGCCTGTTGATGGGTGTCCCAAAATCTCCAATTGGGGTGCCCATTCTCTCACTACAATCCCCTTCTTCTCTCTCACAGCTCTCTCTTCAAACCCTTTTGGCAGCTCAATTTTCCTTTCTCCTCCCACAAACACATCTCCTTTATCTGCATCTCTCAGCACCCAAATGAACTTTTGATCACTTTTTTCCAACCCAATCGCGATTTCTTTGATTTGTTCATCGCTTAACGAGGTCAATGAACCAAAAGAAACATATATCACCGAGTTTTGGTCTTGTTGGTCAAGCCATTCCAAGCAATAGTGGCGTTGCTGATTTGGTTTTAATTCAGTAATTGTCACAGGATTAAATGGCCCTATAGCCCAATGCTTATCAGCTGATCCTGTAATGTCTTCATTTGCTAGTACATCAATATATGGGCCTTCTACTATTCTACACGTGTTATAGAGATTTCCACAGTTGATTTTGAATTGAAGTTGTCGCGCGGCAAAAAATTCATAGAACTCTGGTGTTGAACACCCTTCAGAGGAAGGGATCTCTTTTATTATTTCCGGGGCAAGTGGAATTTTTTCTATATTTTTGTCGCAATAGAATGACATAAGAGTGAAAGCAGAGATACTGTGGAAATCATAGGACTCCGCATTTGGTAATGAAACCAAGTCTTGAACCACCCAGGCCATTAGAGAGTCATAAATGACTACAAGTCTTCTAGCTGTGGTGGCGAGCTCACGTAGGAGTGAACCCACTGGATCGCGAAGGTGCGATGAGGCTTCCAAGGATGGCAAGATGTGGGAAGGGGATTTGTTGGGTGAATTGGGATTTGGAGGAGGAGAGACAAAGGACGGGGTTGGAAATTCGTGAAAATGGATGTTCGCGAAGGAGAGTGGGTCCCACCCTTGGATGCGGAGCTTGGCTTGGCGGTTGTGGGTGGTGGTGCTGACATAGTGGACTGGGAGGTCGTAGGCGGAGACGAGGCGGGACAAATGGAGGAGCTGATTGAGGTGGCCTTGTAATAGAAAAGGGACCATGACCACAATGACTTGGGCTTGATTTAAGCCATTTTCATGGTCTTGGTTTGGGGGGTTGGCCATTGGGATTGGACTGTGTTCTCTATGAGGGGTGGATTTTAATTGGTTTGTGTGTTTATTTATATATGGTTTTTTTGTGGTTGATGATTTCAATATGCCAACTTTACGTCAACTTTGATATTAATTCCAAAGAGTAAATATCAGTTAGACTTTTTGAGGTTTACTCTAATTAGATTTAGACCCCTCATATTTCAACAATTTTACCTACACTCTCTGAGATTTGAAGTGCATATCACTTAGACTCCTCCATCAATTCAACATTAAAAAAGGGACAAATTACTCTTTAGTCAATTAAACTACACACCTATTTTCAATTGGATCCATAAACTTATTTTTTTTTTCAATTGGATCCTTGAACTTCAAAAATTCATTCAACCAGACCCAAATTCTAACACTGTTAGAATTTCTAATAATTTAAGCTAACAGTGTTAGAATTTGGGTCTGATTGAATAATTTTTTGAAGTTCAAGGACCCAGTTGAAAAAAAAATAGTTTATGAACTCAATTGAAAACATGTGTATAGTTTGATGGACTAAAGTGTAATTTGCCCTTAAAGAAGTGACGGGCTGACATAAATAAATACAAAAAATACCCCTGAAAGTTTGGTCCTTGTGTCATTTTAGTCCCTATAGTTTCAATTGGGTCAATTTGGGCCCTAAAGTTTCAAATTGAAGCAATTTGATCCAAATGTTCAATTATGTGAGAAAAAATTGATAGAATTTACTTACATACTATGCATTGTCACACTTTTAAGGGCAAAAATGGAACACCACCAATCTCCCAACACGCTTATTAGTGTAATTGGGTATAATAGTGGATAAATTCTGTCAATTTTTCTCACATAATAGATGTTTGCGAAGGAGAGTGGATCCCACCATTGGATGCGGAGCTTGGCTTGGCGACTGTGGGTGGTGGTGCTGTTTGCTGTAATTTGCGCGGGCGTGCCAGAACCAATCTGTGGTTCAGTGTGTGTGTGTACGTGCAAACTAATTTCCTATCCGCTTGTGTGAGTGATACACAAGGCTTTAGATCTGACTTCTAACAGTGTGATTGTGTGTAGTGAGTAGGAAAGTACCCCCACTGAAAGTCCTTTAGAAGTACTGAAGCGCATAAGCTAAAAAGTGTCAAGTTTAAACGGGTAAACAAAATCACAAACGGTTTAATAAAAACAGATTTTTATTAAATACTTGGAAAAACTAAACAGATCTCAAGAACACACCAGAAAAGGCTGGATATTCAAAAGAACAAAAGAAGAAAAAAAATAACAAAAGGACAGACCAAATTGCTACTAAAGCTGAGAAAAACAAAGACTTGAAGAAAGTGCTCTGAATGCTTCAAATGTGCTGAATGCTGAATGCTGTGTATGCTGTTTTCGAAAGAGACGCGGAGTCCTTTGCTTGGAGGGCATGCCTCAATATTTATAGCGGCCAAGGCTGATTTCTACTTGGACTATGATTCCTTATCTTACGCCCCAAGCTGTTAATTGATTGGTTAATTGAAGAAGTCCTTTTATATCAATGATTCCTACCTTATCAAGAACTTGATTGCATCAATCCCTTTAATTTAGGGATCAGACGCCTCAATCCAGCTGGCCATGCTCATATTCTGTCCTAAACGGATTCTTGTTTCTAAAACTCTTGAAGGTGATGTCATCCTGCCAGCTGTGAACAGCACCGCCCTCTTTTCATCAATCGGCCTCATCATTGCTCCTCCTGGATAAACCGGGCTCAATCAGCTTGCATGACTTTTTCATGCCCGATCATACTTTTTCAACTTCCCATGGTCAATCGGACTAACTCTCATTTTTCATTACACAATGCCCGATTGGTTACGCTGCTGCTTCACTCCACCGTTGGGCTCTCAACATGATAAGTTATGTTTTCCCATAGCCCGACGATCCCACCATCGAGCTCTCCTTATTTCTCCCAACAGCCTTGTTCCTTCCATCGGCCTCACTTCTACGTTTGAATCCGATGGTTCAATCATTACTTAGCCCGGCCTCTCCTTCATTCAACTCTACTTAAATCGGGCTAAAAAACATTGACGGTTTTTGGGTGCAAACAGGTGCTGACATAGTGGACTGGGAGGTCATAGGCGGAGACGAGGCGGGACAAATGGAGGAGCTGGTTGAGGTGGCCTTGTAATAGAAAAGGGACCATCACCACAATGACTTGGGCTTGATTTAAGCCATTTTGGTGGTCTTGGTTTGGGGGGTTGGCCATTACGATTGGACTTTCTCTGTGAGGGGTGGATTTTAATTGGTTTGTGTGTTTATTTATATATGGTTTTTGTGGTTGATGATTTTCATATGCTAACTTTACGTTAACTTTGAGATTAATTTTAAAGGGTAAATATCACCTAGACACTCTGAGGTTTACTCTAATTATATTTAGACTTCTCACATTTCAATAATATCATCTACACCTCCTGAGATTTGAAGCGCGTATCACTTAGACCACTCCGTCAATTCAATGTTAAAAAAGTGACAGACTGACATAAATAAACACAAAAAATACCCCTGAAAGTTTGGCCCTTGTGTCATTTTAGTCCCTATAATTTCAATTGGGTCAATTGGGGCCCTAAAGTTTCAAATTGAAGCAATTTGATCCAAATGTTCAATTATGTGAGAAAAAATTAATAGAATTTACTCACATACTATACATTGTCACATTTTTTAAGAGCAAAAATGGAACACCACCAATCTCACGACCCGCTTATTAGGGTAATTGTGCATAACAGTGGGTAAATTCTGTCAATTTTTCTCACATAATAGGAAATTTGGATCAAAATACTTCAATTTAAAACTATAGGGACCAAATTGACCCAATTGAAACTACATCGACTAAAATGACACAGCGACTAAACTTTCAAATATATGTTTTGTATTTATTTATTTATTTATTTCAGTCCGTTATGTTTTTAATAGTGAATTGACGGAAGGGTCTAGATGATACGGGCTTTAAACCTTAGGGGTGTTAGAGAAATCACTAAAATATGAGGAGATGTAAGTGTAATTAGAGCAAACCTCAGGACATCTAAATGATATTTACCCAAATTCCAAATTGTATACATATATGCTTACGCATACGCATATAGGAGACAAAATACCATGTAACTTTCGTATACAAGTTGCCAGAATGACTATTTATTGTCATATATACAGAACCAAATTACGAGAAATTTTTTCGTGGGGCTGTCACGCTTTTGTGATTTTTACAATCATTTTAGTATTCCCTTGATTCTACAATAATGTAGGAACCACCGAGACCGGAGCATATTACGACGGTCACATGGAATAATTTTTCTGAAATAACATATTATATAACTTAATTTCTCCGTCTTTTTTGTGACGAGAAACCTCAAGGCCCACAGTCCTTTATAGGGTAGTTTTCAGATACATGCAAACCATCAGTACTATCCACACAACATTTAAGTTGTGCGAGTGTCTACATTCTCCCATTTTCAATTGTCTTAAAGAGAAGTTATACACATAGGCTTCGTTTGGCGGTCAGAATAAGGCAGGATATGATAATTTTACCATATTCAATGTTAGTGGCATCATCAGATATGATAAAATAGTCTTAAACAACGTTTTTATGCCATGAAGAGTGGGCTAAATCTAACCCATGGGGGGGGGGGGGGGGGGATTTCTTTTCTATTTGAGATACATTTTTTTTTTTTTTCTTTTTTTTTTTATCTCTTTTATTTTTTTTTCTTTTATTTTTTATTTTTCGGGAGAGTATTTTTGCTCACTTATTGTTCACATAGACTTTCATTAAATGACATGTATCCCATTACAATAATTACATTGATAATATTAAGGCAAAATGGGAATAGAATTAGCATATCACATAATAGAGGCCTGGCAATAAGTGGCAAATTTGAGTAAGTAAAAATATTCTCATTTTCAGATTTATTTTATTTTATTTTTTTTATTTCGACCCGTTTTTATTTTCTCTCCTTTTTCCAAAGTGATAGTCACCATTTATTTAACGCAGAATAAAATAAAGATATCACAACAACAATGGTCCCACGATGTGATGGTTACGAGAAAATAAACCACCAAACCAGAGAGTCCTAACCTAGGTCCTTCCCTAAGCTTAAGTAAACAACCAAACCAGCCTACTCCAACCTTATCCATACAGAATAGAAGACAAAACAAAAAGTAAAAATAAACAATTTTGAAATCCGGTTGGAGGATAAGTAGGGTAATGTTTTTCAATGACGTGTCAAAGTTCTACGCTGTACATAGTCAAATTGAAACATATGTTAGACAATGTTAATGCTATAACAAATTCAAGTGAGCAATCTATATTATTACCTCCGTTCCATTTTATGTGTCTATTTTGAGAAATCTAACTATTTAAGGGGATAAAAGAATCTACATCTACGTTCCACAATTGCTCATAATCATTGCACTTACTTTTTTTGGTGTTGATTGCAAAGAAGGGTAGTTTGAAAAACTAAGTAAAATTTATATACTAATTTAGGAAAGCAGACAACACTTTTGAGACATCCCAAAAAGGAAAGATGAACACATAAAATGGGACGGAGGAATTACTATATAAAAGGAGAAGTAAGGGTACCAAGAAAAAGGAGTCTATCACTTAAAATTACAATTATACCATAAAATTTTGCCTATATAAAATATAATAATAAGGATAAAACAAAACAAAGTAATTATCCAAAAAAAACCTGTGTAGGACTTATTTAATATTTAAAAACTACTAAAAACTGCTCTGGAATAAATTACCCAAAAAGTGATTCAAAGAAGAAAAAAACACAAAACAAAAATTCTCTAAAAAGAAGTTTAAAACTTACACTCACAAAGTGAACCACATTAGAACTACTTTATTGGAGTGGTTTTTGTGGTGCTATGCTACAAATTAGTATGCTAATATAGCACGTGGATAAACTTTTCTCAATACAAACGAAAAAAATTGCATTTTAATTTACAATGTACCATCCCAGCATATATACTTGAATATATTATGTTGGTATTGTGAAAATGCGAAGCAATGCCAAAGGTTTGCCAATCGAGATGCTCTCACATGCCTGAGGATGGAAAAATAAATGTTGGTACAAGATATTTTGTTGATGTGGTATTATAAATCATCAAGAGGTCACTAATCTAGCACTTGTCAGCCTTGATTTTAAAGAAAAGATGTGTCCACACAAGTACTATACCCACGTGTATTTATGTGGTGATATATATGACATAGTATTACCGTTGTATTGAAGATTTATTCTTGAGGATGGGAGGATGCACCGTTCACTACTTGCACCCCAAACAAATGGTGAGCCTAAAATGAATATAACCTTCTTAAGGGAGGGAAGGGTACCAGCCAGCGTACGTATGATTTTTGCTATATAATTTAACACTATTACAATGTAAAAATGCTATAGTCTTAACATTTATGCTTTAACGATAAATTGCTGGTAAATTTGACATGCCAATACTAATTGGATATTACTACTACACTTTTCTTGCCAACTACCACCAACATGAAATAAAATAAAAAAAAGTTGTATGAGCACCAAATTGGTTTTTTTTTTTAAAAATTTTCAACGGAATATATTGTATTGTTCAAGCATTATTTTCTTTTCTCGTGTCAAGTTATAGAAATTTCATAATAGATCACACTAATATTGAAGATGCTTCAACGGCATCTCCGAAATAAAATGTAATTTTCTCTACGCAAAAGGGGTGCACTAAAATGTGGAATCAACTAAGGATGCATTCCCTAAATACTAATCGTTAAAAAATTGATACTACTACCAACTGTGTAATCTCAAAGGATGAAATGTGAATTACCATACATTTCCTATGTCAATATAATTTAAAACATTGATTGTATTTTATTGTAAGGAAAAAAGAATAGTCATGCACTGTATAAACACCCAATTTTGTCGGCTACTAGATTTAGGAGACCGCTAGCTTGGTGGTTCATGATGATTGAAAAGAAGTGAAAATAACTCCCGGAAGTCAACTCTATCTCTCAGAATGCTCGAGAACTGGTACAAATGATCAAAATGCCCCTGAAAATCTAAATCTCCCAAATTTGGATCGAAAGCTCTGGAAACACACTATGTTGTATAAAAGACCTAAAAAGAGTTTTAGAAGAAAATGCGATGAAAACATCAGCTCCCAGAGGCTCCTAGAAGTTCCCAGAACTTTCCGGAGATTTCTGGAACAACCGAACTGGCCTAAATTTTGACCCAAAATTGAAGTGCCATTGCAATTTTCAAATATTTTTCATAAATACTAGAGGTCAATAGCTTTCCAACGGTATATCGGTAATAATATTCAAAGTTAAAATGAATTTATTAAAGGCGATCAAATCGGAAATTTTTTTCAAAGTGACCCAACTCCAAACTATTTATTATGGAAAGTAGGCTTCAACACCTTTCCAACATTATATCACAAGCTCAGTTTGGAGTTCGTATGCATTTTCTGTGAATTTCAGACGAAATAGGGATTTTTTGTGAATATCAGAACCCCGGGGTCCTAAATGCAAATTATAAAACATCTGAGGCGTAGTACCACTACGTGGTATTGACCTTGTGCCTCCGCGAATACTAGAACCCCGCGATACTCTCCATTTTTGTAATTTTTTTTAGGCTCAATTTGAATAATTGGAAACCAAAATGACGTATTTTCTTGTTCACAGAGCATTTGGACCAATGGGAACACTTTTGAAATCCCAATTTTTTTCCAAATTGGCCTATATAAACCCCCCTTGGTACTTCATTTTAGGGAGAGCAAGTGCAAAGAATAAACAAATTTGTTGGGAGAGATACAGATAGAGAGAGAGATAGAAGAGAGAAAATGACTTTTAGCTACTGTTTTGAATCAAAAGTGAGTTTCAAACTTGAGTTTCTACCACTACTACTCTACATTTCTTTCATTTATCACTTAGGACTACAATTGTTTTGAGCATTTATGACTTGAGAGTTTACTTCCATGTCCAAAGTCACTATATATGAGTGAAACACCAAGCTATAACTCTAATACATTGATGATATATATCTGTATTGTTGTTGATTCTTACTTTATATATTGTTGTCAATCTCTTCTTACCTCATTTCTTTGATTTATTTTCTTTTCATCATCATCTAGATGATGACATAGGTTTTGAGGGAGTGAATACTTATGGATAGTAGCTCACAACTCAAAAACATGTTTGATAGATGATGATTCAACCACAACCATACTTTCACGGATTCTTGAAGTTGATTTTCAAAAGAAACTTTGCTTAGAAATGTTCTTGACAAGCTCTTGAAGTGAGTTGTAAGTTGACATTCCAAGTGATTGAAACCATATTTTGAGTGCTGAAAACCACTCTCCAAAACCCCCATTTCAAAAGCCCTCTTAAACCCCAACTTTTGGTTTTCAAATATTAAAGTTCATTTTTCTCAAAAAAAAAAACTTCCAAAACAGTAAGCAAGCTGACTTAAAATGACTTTTTCAGTTCAATATCAATGGATGATGATGAAACCACTTGAAAAGTGTTTCTAGCTCATCAAATTATGTCCATGATTTTTGGTTTGAAAGGAAAATACTTGGAAGGGTTCCTATATGACTCAAACATTCTTTCAAAACATTCTATCTTTCTGTCATAGCAGCTTGGTTGACTTTGATCATTCATTCCAGATAACCTTTTCATTAAAAGTGGTCAAACTTTATTTTTCCCTTAAACTTCAGTTTGCTAGAAAACTTTGTTTTTCCCTTAAACTTTGTGTATATTTTGGTGCTTTGGAGGCTTCATAAGCATTTTCTAACATTTTTCTACATTTCAGTCGACTGTACAAACTCTGTTTCTGAACAACCTCTCTTGTTTGTTTGATTTCTCTCATTCGATAACTCCGATTGTAGTTTGGATTTTTCCTATGTGTTCTAGACTCAATAAGGATGATCCTTGTTGATTTCCATGATTTTTTTCATGCTCCTAACCCTTCTTTTCCATTTTTACAAGATAATACAAACATTCTGTCTACTATTCACAGCAAGCATATTTTTTACATCTAAGTCTTGATTTGATGTATACATGTATCCCAATTTCATCCAAGCTTATGAATGTCTTATTCCATATTTGGTTGCATCCTATTTCATCCATCATCCATGTTTCATACTTCCATGCCTCTTTAGAAAATCTCATGTACGTATGCACACTACTACCTTGGACATCCTAGGATCATAACATTGCACTCATGCTAGATTTTGGGGTCTTTGTGACACCTAATCTAAGAGGATCATAGGGAATGAGATTGATCACACGTTTCATGTTTCCCCAATATCAAATCTTCCCTTTTCATACATCCTTGGGATTAAGAGGTCCTCTTTTCTCAAAATCAACATGTATTCCATTCTAGTTTGGTAAGCATATTTCATTGTCTTGATTAATTGTTTGAAAATAATCCATGTCCCTTCTAGATTAGAAAAACACTGTATTTGTTATGTGATTAGACAACTTTTTCCTAGGTTTATCGTGTGTGATTTTCACTTTACATTGTGTGATACATAACTTAAATCTTATGAATGATATATTTCTCTTTTGATTTTCCAATTCAAGATTCTTATGTAATGTAGTATACCTACCATAATATTAGTTATAGAACCAAACTTAGTATGAGATGATTATTTGGATGCTAATTGAAGCCCTTTGAAAAATGGGGCGAGTAGAGGGTGCTTTAGTCTTCGCGGAGGCTCCATCCTCTCTCGTACCAAAACCCCAAACCGAGTTCTTTGGTGATGAAGGGATGGTGCCCTTTATCCATTTAGGTGCGTCAAATTGGTTTTCTTGGTTATCTAAAGACCAAGTGGCGACTCTGTATCTGTTTTCATAAACCAGTTGAAAATAAGCAAATTTCAAAAGAATTTCAAAAACAAAAAGGGACATTCGAAAAGCAGCCCCCTTGGGTGGAACCTCCGCGTATCCACAATCTGGCGACTCTACTGGGGAATGCTATTTTAAAATAATACAGAGGTTTGACTCATAAGAAGCATCCTTATAACCATCTCTTTACTGTGTTTGGTTCACTGCATTGCACTCCTGCATTTTTTTCCCCGATTATGTCTAAAACACGGCGCTGACATCATTCAGGTCTGTTGTGCCAGGACACGGTTGTGGATATCGCATTTTTCTTACCCACAACTTTTCTCTTAAAATACTTTCTCAAAATCAAATTCAAAACAAATGAGTCGCCACTTAATTTTTAAAAGGAAAAATTAAGAAACCATTTTTAAAGCAAACTGATCTTTTAGAAACCAGAGATTAACTAGGTCCGGGGATTATGGAATGAGAGAGGAAGGAGCCCGTCGGACTAAAACACCCTCTCTCATCCTATCTTGCGATAGGCCTCTACTCAACATCCTTCTAATCGAATTATTAATTTAAATGTGCCCTCAAATAATACGTATGTATAAAATATACATTACAAAAGCATGTCTAAAGGGTGTAAGATTGCAAGTGATAAAATATCATTCAAAAGCCACGTAATTCAGGTAGCAAGCAATATGATATGCAATAAGGGACAAAAGAACTTACCCAGGATCCATCCGCGGTATTAAACATGCAATGCATACAAAAATGAAGATCCTAAGGAAGGGTCTCTAATCACATATACACATAAGTCAAAACCTAATTCTAAGGTGTCGCGCATTAAGTCGAAAAATCAATAAAATCAAGAAATTAAAATAAATTAAGAGGAGTTCAAGAAATCATACCTTAATAGCGCTACAAAACAAAGGGTTAGTCCACATGATATACAAAATATAAAGTTGGATCTTAAATAACAATCCTAGACTTCTAGCTTAAATCTATAAAATATAATTAAATCTAAAGCAAACAAGTCCTAATTACAAGCATCAAGCCACATGGATGAATATGTACATGAACAAAAATAAATTATGAAATACTCAATGATTTAGATCACTTAAATTTTGAATTCAAGCTTAATTGATCATTATTAAAACATGATTTGAGCCCTAGGTCATAGAAAAGTCATTTGGACCATTATTTACAAAGTTGGTCAAATTTGTCATAAGAATTCTGAAAATTGCAGAGAGCAGACCAGAACTTTAAGAAAATAAAAAGCATGCTTCCCGTGGTTTGATCTTGATGCTTTTTGGACACAATATGCCTCTGTGAGTCTAGTTTCCAAATCAAAAAGAAAATCAAAGTTTCAACGGTTAGATCTCTGGAAAAAGGACAAATACCAGACATCACTCAGAGATGTACAACTCTCTGTCCAGAGATTTTGTTTGATTTTTTTAAAAATAGCAAAAACATCAAAAACACTTTGTTCTTTTTATGGTATCTTCCTAACACATTAAACCTCATAGAAAAAATTATTTTGGGTTACAAATACTTTATTAAGGTTCTGATTTACTAATTTCAAAAATGTTTTACTGTTCTGAAACTATTCTGAAACTCTGGACAGATTGTGGTTAACTCACAAAACCCATGATCAAACCACTTTAAACATGAAATTTCCTTAAAAAAAAAATTACAGTGGTAGAACTTTGAGTTATAGAAATTTTCCCGTTGGTTTCATTCAGTTCCAACGGTTTGATGTTGAACTAAAAATCTTTGATCAAAAACAGTTTGTGAACTCACTGTTTTCATTTATCAAGTTCAACTTTTATTTGTTAACCCCAACTATTAAACCATGAAGTTGGGTTTAAACCAAGCCACTTCTCCTACCATTTGATGGTCATTGGAGATCAAGACATGACTAAAACTCATGAGTTTTCAAGGAATATAAAGAGACTCCATGGAAACTTAAGCTTAGAGGACCCAAGTCATGAATATGGACTTTGATCCATCTATTTACTTATGAAATGAAGTGATGATCAAACTTTGATTCTCATGTGAAGCATAAGCTTACATGGGATTCAAAAGATCATGTTCAAGAGATTTCAAAAGAGATATTGAGAATCTCTAAGAGTCTCAAGAAGGAAGTATAATCAACAAAAGAAATGGAACAAAGAATTAGGAACAAGGACTTCCAAGTTTACTCAACAAACTCTAAAGCTTAATCAAGAAAGAAACTAAATGACATTAAAGGTTAGAAACCAAAAGCATAAATAAGATTAGAGGGTCACCTCCAAGACTATCCTCAAATTTCTATATGAAGATCTTCCAAGTTCTTCCTTAAGCTCTCCAAAAAAGAAATGTGTTGTGGTAGTGATGCTCTCTTGGTAGTGTATTTTGTTGGTTGTTGTTGGGATCCTTTCTCAAGGAAGATCCTCCATCTTTTATAGGAAAAATTTCAAAGTTTTTCTCAGTGAATTCGGAGCAAAAAACAGGTGTAAACATCTCATTTGGTGGTATAATATGTACTTCCTGAAAATGGACAGACTGCTGCACAGGGCGGCAGTCAAAAACTTTTCGCGGCACTCCGTGAATGCCGCGGCGGCACTTCGCGAATGCCGCGGAGGCCTTTCGTGAGTGCCGCGCGGCTCTCACCAAATGCCGTGGATTTTTACTGTTTGCCGCATTTTTGTCAGTCTTACTTTATCAGTTTTTTGTTTTTATCTGCATACGCATACGTATTGTTCTGCAAAATACAGACTTAAAAAGTAGACGGCATTCAGAAAATGTCGGCGGCACTCGATAAATGCCGGGCCGGCATTCAATGACTGCCGTTCGGCACTCACCGAATGCCGTTCGGCACTCACTGAGTGCCGCAGAAATCTACCGTGTGCCGGTTTTTGTTGGACTTCTCCTTTTAGGTCTTTTCTTCCCTCCTTTTTCTCAAAGATACTTATTTTTGAATATCTTTTCCAAAAATGATGCTTTTATACCTGAATTCTCCTAAATACCTGATATTTTCTTCTTTCTGTGAAATTTTATCTCGTTTGGAGAACTTTCTGAAGAGCTTGGAATACTTCGAATCTTTCAGTCCTTATCATCATCGGACGTGGAGGTGACGCTCTCCTAAATTCGGCGGTCGGTCAAAATTGGGGTGTCTACAGTTTGCCCCTCTTTGACAGAGCTTGTGGGGCAACGCGTTCCATAAGTGAATATCAAAGCCTGTGTGAAGACAAGCCTTTGACCAAACTGTCGAATTTAGGTAAAACAAAAACGCGTTGTAAAAACGCCTTCACAAACGGTTTATGTTGGTCGTGCTCAACGGTGAGCTGCCTACGTATCCCATCAGGAATCAGACCAAGACGTAGTTTGGACATGAGCCAAACATATACAAACACAAGTAATTATACGGATGAATGCACCTATCTTGTCGTGATGCAAGTGCTATGCAATGATATCTTCTGAATTGATCTGGTCACATGTGCCATGCTTATCATGTCCTCCCTACGTACGACGCACTTTACTTGACACATTAGTCAGGGAAGATTACCCAATTCCGTAACTGATGCGAAGATCTGTTACAGGGGTCACGATGCTTTTGATTTGATTTCGAGGGTTGTGGATATCGCAGGTTTTCCTTCTTACCCACAGGTTTTCAAAATCAATTTCTAAAAACAAATGAGTCGCCACTTAATTTTTAAAAGGAAAATTAAGAAACCATTTTAAAGCAAACTGATCTTTTGCGAAACCAAAGATAAACTGGGTCCGGGGATTATGGAATGAAAGGGGAAGGAGCCCGACGGACTAAAACACCCCCTTTCATCCTATCTCGCGATAGGCCTCTACTCAACATCCTTTTTAATCAAATTAATAATCTAAGCATGCCCTCAATTAATACATATGTACATATACATTACACAAGCATGTTGAAAATGGTGTAAAATTACTAACGGTAAAATATCATTCATAAGCCACGTAATTCAAGTAGCAAGCAACATGATATGCAATAGAGAACTAGAAAACATACCCGGGATCCGGCCGCGAATATTAAACGTGCAATGCATGCAAGAACAAAATAAATCTAAGAAAAGGTCTCTAACACATATATACACATAAGGCAAAACCTAGGCTAAGGTGTCGCACATGGAGTCGAAAATCAATATAAATCAAATAATAGAATTAAACTAGAGAAGAGATGAGAAATTGTACCTCAAATGCGCTACAAAACAAAGATTAGTCCACATGCTTCACATAATAATATGATATAAAAAAAAAATCAATCCCAATTCTCTAGCTTAGATATATTAAGCATGAAATCCAACTTTATTCAATAGCTAGTTCTAATCATAAGCATTGATGTACATGAATGAATGAATGTGAATAAGAATAAAACATGGATTTATTCACTAATTTGGATCACTTAGCCTCTGGATTTAAGCTAAATTATTATTATTCAAAACATGATTTGGGTCCCAAGACAATAGGGAACCATTTGAGTTGAAATAAATAAGATTAGACAAAACAGTAGCAGTTTTTTATGAATTACAGAGAGCAGACCAGATTTTAAAAAATAGAAATAAAATACTCCCAACGGTTGGATCTTAATGATTTTTGGATATGTTAAGCCTCTGTGAGTCTAGTTTCTAACCCAAACAATGAACTCAAACTTATGGACCAAAACTTGAGTTCAAATCATTACTCCTACCACTTGGTGGTCATTGGAGGATAAAGACACACATATATATAGGTTTTAGATGAAGTATGAAGAACTTCTCAAAACCCAAGGAAGAGATTAGTCCAAGCCATAGAGATGGACTTAAACTAAAACATTTCTCCTACCATTTGATGGTCATTGGAGACTAAAAAAAAGCAAATCTAATCTAATCTCCATGGAATATAGTATGAATTCCATAAGATTCATAGTAAAGAGATCCTAGTCATGAGTTGATACTAGCATCTCACCAACTATGTGTAGATTATAATCATGATTCATTTTAATCTCCATATGGATCATATGATCATAGGAAACTAAGGAATCAAATTCAAAGAGTTTCAATGAGATATGGAAGATCTCATGAACCTTATGAATGAAGTAGAAATAAAGGAAATCAAAGTTTTATTTAGGAACACAAATTCTTCAAAACTAATTTATCTCAAACCCAAGGCATTAATTAGATCCAAATTAATGAGATGTCATGAAATTCAATCACAAGTTCTTGGTGGTGTGTGATGAAATGGGGTAAGAAGAGAGGTTTTGAAAATGTGAAAAGTTCCTAGATCTAAGAACTTGTGATTAAATTATCCTAACTCTACCAAGGATTAAGAGGTTACCTCTATGACCTCAAAGAATTCTTCAATTTCTTGTGAAGCTCTTCCAAGATCTTCAAAAACTCTTCAAATTCTTCAAGAAATTCTTCTCTTCTTCTCAATTCTCTAAATAATTCTCTCTCTAAACTCAAGTATATCTCTTGTATATGTATATAATGATTCAAAAGCTTCAAGTCCCCTTCAAAATGAAGATGAAGGTATGTTTATAAAGGCCATAATCTCAAGGATAAATGGGTAAATTCGGGTGGAGACCCATGTGCAAAGATTTCTTCTAGAACATGTGAGAAAAGCAGTCTGTTACAGCCAGCGGCACTCGACCGCTCCCGACGGCATTCGCTGAGTGCCGGGCGGCACTCGCTGATTGCCGGACAGTATTCGCTGAATGCCAGGCGGCATTCGTTGAGTGCCAGGCGGCACTCAGTGAGTGCCGCCGGGTTTTCCGGGTGCCGGGGCTAACTGAATTTTGCCCTACTTTTTAATTTTCAACATATATATTAACATAAGCTTAATTATTGACGAATTATGTAAAAAAACTTGTATTTGTAATACATTTTATTAAGAATACATCCAAAATATGCACTCTAAATGTATTATTCCTCCTCTCTTTTTCCTTTTCTTTTCTTCCTTTTCTTTTCAAAAAATTCCTCTTTATTTTAAAATTCCTTTTTTTCATAATTTTTATTTTATATTTCTTTTCAAAACTCTTCTTTTATATATATATTGAGCAAATTCTCAGACTGATTTCCTCATGTGTTCTTCAATGTTCGGGTCTCTCCCGAATACCCAGACTCTCTCTCTTCTTTCTCCTTTTTATATTTTATATTTTTAATTTTGAAATTTGTCTTGAAGAATCAATTGAAGATTTTGAATTTCCTGGAAAATCTTCGAATGTCACCGGCCATTGTCATCATCGGTCATTTGAGAGGTAACCAATCCCTAGATTTGACGTTTGGTCAAAATTGGGGTGTCTACAATTTGCCCCTCTTTGACAGAGCTTGTGAAGCAACGCGTATCACAAGTGAATGTCAAAGTCTGTGTGAAAGACAAGCCTTTAACCAAACAGTCGAATCCAGGTAAAAACAAAAGTGCGTTGCAAAAACGGGTGCGCAGAGAGCCAAATGCTGGTCGTGCTCAAGGGTGAGCTGCCTACGTATCCCATCGGGAATCAGACCAAGACGTAGTTCGAGCAAGGGACGACAATACACAAACGCAGGTAGTCACACAGATGAATGCTCCTATCCTATCGTGATGCATGTGCTCAAGCAAATTTATGCTCTATGCTCCCAAACGCGATGATCCCGAGTCACGTTGATTTTCCTATTATCAGAAATGCACCCTATACGTTGAATTATCCTATTATGATCTTGTTCTATTCTAAAAACATCATGATGGATGTATGCATGCTTTATGTGAGTTTTTGAGAATCGTCTGATCGACTGAGATGCGCCTTGCGCCTTACACTCCGTAGTCGAATTAGGAAAAGTGCTGAAAGACTGAGATGCGCTTCGCATCTTATACTCCGGTATCTTGAGGATCATCTGATTGGCTGAGATGCGCTTTGCGTCTTAGACTCTGGTGCCGAATCTAGAAATGTGCTGAAAGACTGAGATGCGCTTCGCGTCTTATACTCCGGTGTCTTGAGGATCATCTGATTGGCTGAGATGCGCTTTGCGTCTTAGACTCCGGTACCGAATCAGGAAATGTGCTGAAAGACTGAGATGCGCTTCGCGTCTTATACTCCGGTGTCTTGAGGATCATCTGATTGGCTGAGATGCGCTTCGCGTCTTAGACTCTGGTGCCGAATCAGGAAATGTGCTGAAAGACTGAGATGCGCTTCGCGTTTTATACTCCGGTGTCTTGAGGATCATCTGATTGGCTGAGATGCGCTTCGCGTCTTAGACTCCGGTGCCGAATCAGGAAATGTGTTGAAAGACTGAGATGCGCTTCGCGTCTTATTCTCCGGTGTCTTGAGGATCATCTGATTGGCTGAGATGCGCTTTGCGTCTTAGACTCCGGTGCCGAATCAGGAAATGTGCTGAAAGACTTAGATGCGCTTCACGTCTTATACTCCGTTGTCTTTCAAGAAAAGAGATGTTTTGCAGAAAAGTCAGAATTGCTCCAGATTCGATGACCCCAGATAGCAGAAAAGTCAGAATCGCTCCAGATTCAATGACCCCAAATTCGCTCGGTATTGCAAGGGTAATTTTATTTTTCTTTTCCTTTTCAGAACAGTCACGTGGATTTAAACAATTCATTTTCTATCGAGAGTCGCGCAGACTCGGAAATTGATTTCTACTTTTCAAAGATTGGGAGTCGCGTGGACTCGAAAATTCATTTCTACTTTTCAAATATTGGGAGTCGCGCGGACTCGAAAGTTCATTTCTACTTTTCAAAAGTTGGGAGTCGCGCGGACTCGAAAATTCATTTCTACTTTTCAAAAGTTGGGAGTCGCGCGGACTCAAAAATTCATTTCTACTTTTTCAAAGATTGGGAGTCGCGCGGACTCGAAAATTCATTTTCAAAAACATTCATTTTATTTTTCGAAGACCTGGAGTCGCGCAGACTCGACAACTTATTTTCGGCATTTCTAAATTTGGTTTTATCCCTTCCCTTTTTGTTTTGATCGGTAACCCCAGGCTGCAGTAGATGACTGATGCCAAGATCGAAGATTTGATTGCTGACCTCAAAGGCTGCGATAGACGACTTATACCAAGATCGAGGATTTGATCGGTAACTCATAGGATGCGATAGATGACTTATACCAAGACCGAGAATTTGATCAGTGACTCATAGGATGCGATAGACGACTTATACCAAGACCGAGGATTTGATCGGTAACTCATAGGATGCGATAGACGACTTATACCAAGACCGAGGATTTGATCGGTAACTCATAGGATACGATAGACGACTTATACCAAGACCGAGGATTTGATCGGTGACTCATAGAATGCGATAGACGACTTATACCAAGACCGAAGATTTGATCGGTAACTCATAGGATGCGATAGATGACTTATACCAAGACCGAGGATTTGATCGGTGACTCATAGGATGCGATAGACGACTTATACCAAGACCGAAGATTTGATCGGTAACTCATAGGATGCGATAGACGACTTATACCAAGACCGAGGATTTGATCGGTGATTTATAGGATGCGATAGACGACTTATACCAGGACCGAGGATTTGATCGGTGACTTATAGGATGTGATAGACGGCTTATACCAAGACCGAAGATTTGATCGGTGACTTATAGGATGCGATAGACGGCTTATACCAAGACCGAAGATTTGATCGGTGACTTATAGGATGCGATAGACGGCTTATACCAAGACCGAGGATTGATCGGTGACTCATAGGCTGCGATAGACGACTTATACCAAGACCGAGGATTTGATCGGTGACTTATAGGATGCGATAGATGACTTATACCAAGATCGAGGATTTGATGAACGGAGCTGGTCTAGCTCAAGAAGATTTGCCTTGGGGCTATTCTAGCTGAAGAGACGTTTATATGCTTCTTATTGGATTTACCTTTTTCAAAATTTCCTTTTGATAGATTGCTTGCTATGGACAGCAATTTTAGGTGATTAGAGCAAGGAGAGGAAGAAGTACGAGCCAGTTCCTCACAACAACCCCACTTTTTTACTGATTTCCTTTATAGACAAATCCAAAGGCTTTCTGGTTCATCTGATGATTAGCTTGTACGGCTTGGAGCCTGATCTGCTGATGACATTCACTTGATTTTGCTTTCTCTGAAGATATTACTCGACCTCTATTTGATTTCCTTAGCGGAGCAGAATCTGACTCCCTGACCTCCCTGCTATTACCCTTCTTTTTGAATCTTCAATTCTTGTTGATCCCTCTGCGGAATAAATCTTTTGGATTTCAAGAAGGTAGACTCAAACTGAGTTGAGATACACACATTTTCAAATTTGTGACCAATTCTGCTTTCTTTTCTTTGCGCTTCTTTGATCAACTTTAGAAAAAAACAATGTTATCCCATAATATTCTTTCATTGTATCTTCCTTTACGGTTGACTTTTTGATAATGAAGAATTCTTCTTTTCATGTTTCTTTCCATCTTAAATCAATTCTAGATTTATGCATGAAAACTTCAACATTTTTACTTCAAGAATTCTTAGGATGACTAAGCTTGGTCCTTAAAAGCCAGTGAACACAGAGATATTTTATTTGGCAAACGACAGTTTTCCCCTAGTTTGACAGGGGGCTTGGAAGTGCTAGGCAAACAAAGTTTGCCCCTGGTTTGGGGGAGATGACGCGGCCTCTGGGCAAACGATAGTTTGCCCCTAGTTTTCAAGGTACTTTCATGAATTGGTTGGGTTTCTTCTTTGGACCGAGGGCCTTGGGAGACCCGCCTACTTATCCCCGAATGGGCATCAGGTCCTATAGTAGTTCGGTCGAGGCCTGAAAGAAGTGCAATGATGGACTTTGTGTGTGTGGTTGTGACCGAACCTTGCAGGCTGCCTACGTATCCCCAAATGGGAATCAGGTCAAAACGTAGTTCATCTACTCTGGAGGTCTTGAAAGAATAAGGCTTCAAGAATCGGTGGGCTTTTCGAGCCATGTTTTCATTTAGGTTCAATGGGTGCCTTTTCTGGGCAGATTTTCTGAAACATATTCCTTGTGGCAGCTTTCGAACAAGATGATGAACTACTTCTCCTTCTTATGCATTTTTTTCTTTTCCTCTTTTCTTCCTTCTTTTTTTCTTTTCTTTTCTTCTTCCCCCCCCCCCCCTTTTGTTTTGTGGCGGTTGATTCTTTTCACCTTATCACTAGCCAGTCAATCTTTACAACTCTCATAATACATCCTGTTTTACTCATACTCTATCATACTCACATAGTAATATCAGCCCTCCAAATTACTCCTTATCTTTTTCAAAGATATTTCTGCATTGTCTTAGGTCCACTTATCACTTATCCATTGAGTTTCTCACAAAAAATTAATTGATACTTTCAAATCTTTCTTTTCATTTCCAATTTCTTTCCTTAGGATAATTCATGTACTTTGAAGTACTCAAGAATTCTCAATCTTATTTATTCTCTACTTTTTTCTCTTTTTTTTCTTTCTTTTCTCACTATCTCTTATTCTCTTCATGATTTTGACTGGCTAGGATTCGGATTTTGAAATCAACACGCATCTTATTTTGCTCTAACTTTTGCCTAGGCGCCCTTTCGGGTTTTCATCCTAGCGAGCTCTTTTTTTTTTTCCTTTCTTTTTTTTTAGAAGAAGAAGTTCATTTAAGATATCTAGCTACCATTAAGGAACAAGTTCATGGCTTTGGACTGTGAGCTCACCTTTTAGGTTTGGTATAAAAGGGGGTAATGTGGGATAATTTCTGAATTCATTCTGGCACATCATCATAGGACCATGCAAGGCATCCTTGTATTCTTTTAGCAATGAGATCAATTTTATGCTTTTATCTTTATTGAGTGAAATATGGAAAGAATCACTTTGAGAATCTTCTTCATTTTCTGAGTCAAATGCCAAGGTTTCTTCAATGATTTTGCATGCAGGTTCATTTGCTCTCTTTTTTTCACAGTTATTAAAAATAAATCATTAAGCGGAATCAAGTAAGCAGAATCAGTCACTTTCATTGATAACAGAAAATTTAAAAGGTTTGGCTCATACTGGCCATTACAGACTTCCGGGGTAGGGGAATCCTATCACTAGACTCAAGGATCTCTTGGCAAATTCCCTGATTCTATCTCTCCTCCATTTTCCGACTTCTCCCTCCTTGCTTTATTTCCCTTGACCTCTTCTTTCAGTATTTCTTCCATCTGTTCTTTCCCAATCTTCACTTCTATGATCTTCTTTGGACTGCTCTCCTCGGTCTTACTGCCTTCTTCATCAAAAAGGTTCCTCATAGCCAGACCATCCAGTGCACAAATCCAATATTGGACAGACATAGGTTCTGTGAACGCTTGCAGGTATGGATCTTCATAGCCAGTGTATTCATGTAAGAAAGAGTACTTATCCTTGCAGTCCACCCATGGCTTTGGAGAGCCGTAGCAGGGGAAATCTCCTCCTTTCTGGATGAAATGTGACGCTTAACCTTTTTCCGAATCATTCCCATCTAACCCACACAGCTTGGCATGATTGACCACTTCCTCAGCATTTCCTTCTTCTTCTCCTTCGGACCACAGACCATCCGTGTCACTGTAAATCTCTTCTTCCCAGACGGAGTTATCAGTAGGATTGTTCGGATCCCACCAATTGATTTGGATGATTTCATTGTCCATATCTTCCTCAAATGCTTGTTCTTCTTCTCCTCCTATCAACCAATCCTCTTCCTCGACTACTATAAGGCATATCCTTTGATCTTCTGGGAATTCATAAGCTTTGGCAGCTTGTCCTACCGGTACGATCAACACAGATGGGTCGAAGATTTCCTTCCCAACATCTAAGAGATTGATGTTCCGTGGTGGTGGTACAGCATGATGATTGGGGAGCGGGTTCCGAGTCACATGCGGTCGAGTTGCAGGTGGAGGGGAAATGGTCTTATTATCAATCAGATTTTGTACTTCATGTCTCAGCCTCTTGCATCGGTCAGTTGTATGGCCATGAGCTTGGTGAAACTCACAATAAAGGCTTGTATTAAAGCCTGGTGGAAGTGGATCAGGCATTGGTTTTGGATCTAGAGGCTTGAGATATCCTTTTTCCTTTAATCGCTTGAGAATGGTGGTCAATGAGATCCCTAAATCAGTGAACTGACGTGGTTGTCCCCCCAATCTCGGTTTTGGTGCACCCTCATTTCTTAAAACATTGACATCAGTTGCTACCTGGTTTCCCGTGTTCCCTCCATAAAATGGTCTTCTAGAGCGGTTCCCCTGGGATTCTTCCTTCTTAATCCTTCCATCCTTGATTGCGTCCTCGATCCTGGTTCCAATTTCAAATAATTCTGCAAAGGTATGAATGCACTAATACATGAGTTTCTCCTGGTAAACACTCTGCAGGTTCTTGATTATAATCCGTATCTGTTCCTTCTCTGATGGACGTTGGGTCATTTTTGCAGCTTTCCCCCTCCATCGTGCCAGGAATTCAGCAAATGACTCTCTATTCTCTTGCATGGTTGTTTCCAGATCCCTCACAGTTACATCGAGTTCTTGGTTGTATTCATATTGGGTGACAAAGGCTTTCACCACTTCCTCCCATATGCGACTCTTGCTTGGCTCTAATGTGAAATACCAGGATAAAGCTGCCCCAGTCAAAGTTTGTTGAAACAGTATGGCCATCATGGCAGGACTCAGACCACTTGGCTGAAAGGCCCCGATGCACATCCTCACGTGGTTTCTAGGGTTGCCGGAACCATCGAACTTATCTATCTCTGGCATCTTGAAACCAACTGGCAGTTTTTCCTTAGTCCCTTCAAACAAACCCTCTAGCTCTAGCAGATAACTATCAACTCCATTGGACTTGCGGACAACTTTCTCTAGCTTTTCCACCTTCTCCTTCATCTCGATACGCTCTTTCTCAGCTTTCTCAATTTTCTCTCTCTCTGCCCTAGGTATGTCAACTCTTGGCGGTTCCGGATCCTCAAACCAATCATCTTCCATATCCCGAACAGGAGGAGGGTCGACTATCGGTGGGTCAATGACGGGCCTCTGACGGGTCAGTGTTTCCAACATGGTCATCATTTGGTCCATTCTCTCTTTCAATTGTGCTATTTCTGCAGCATATTGTTCGTGATCCATTTCTCTTTCTATCTCTGGCTCTCTTCATACTAACATTGCACTCGAATCCCTGACCCAGACTGCCCTAGTGTCCAAAGCTATCTTGCCTACAACCATTTTTATTTTTAATCAATTTTCAAACAACCTTATTTTTTTATTTTGAAAATGCTTGGTGAAATTCTTATGAATGGCTCATATGTCATGCGGATGCGATGTATGTGTGTGTGAGTGTGCCTATTCTATATGCCAATAGAAAAGAAAATCCTAGTTCTAGCATATAAACATATAAGCACATAAAATCCTCATCCATGTCAAGTTCGCCAATTTCTCCTTTCATTGTGATCCTCATTACCCCTTTTAAGTATTAAAATTTCGAAATTTTATGGAGGATAAAATCTTTTGAACACATTTTTTTTTTTTGAGAATTCTTTTGAGAATGAGGATGTTTAACCTTTGCTCAACAAAGATGATTAGATTAAATTTTTGCTTTGAAATTCATTTGAGAAGCATTTCTCCCAAAAACAATTCCTGAGTTTTTTTTTTTGAATTTTTTTCTTTAAAGTGAGGACATGAAAATATTTCTCAATAAAAATGATTTGGGTTTTACTTGAAAAATGAACCTTAAACACTTTTTTCTTTGAAAGGGTAAATTTTTTTTCAAAACAATTTCTTCTTTTTTTGGATAAAAGATGATGATTAATCAAAAATTTTCATAAACCATGAACTTTGGATTCTTGGGTAGGAACATCACACGACTAGATAATCATCGCACTTTTCATGAATTCGGATGCATACGAGGTCAATGATGCTTAGCTAAACATGATACAAGAGATGTAATCTTATAATCAAGATTCGGCTTATTCTTTAATGTCATAGGACATGAAAAGGAATTGCTCAAAAGTGATTAAGAGGTTATACATCTTTTATCAAGTAAGCATCGTCATCATCTCAAGTAATCCCTTCCGGGCATACAAAACTCCCTAGCACATAAATCCTAATTATGAATTGATTTCCTAAGATCGAAAGGTTCTATGGAAGCTATCATGCAAAGGCCGGGTTTTGGTCAAATAAAGGACCCTTGACACACACCCGATAGGATGCTTCATATACAAAAACATGGTACAAGATCAAGGGTGATCACACGGTCCCATGATGACTTGACCGACCGGGTTGCCCCGAGCCTCCAAGGTCATAGTTCCGTGCAATCGACTGGCGAGACATGCAAGTGCAATGCAACAGACATACAAAAATTAATTAACTCGATTAAAAGGATGCTTTCAAGTCTAATCCTCGAGTGAACCCAAAATCAGAAATTCTGGTCTGCGAAACCAGAGATTCTGGGTTCGATCTCCAGCAGAGTCGCCAGATTGTGGATATCGCAGGTTTTCCTTCTTACCCACAGCTTTTCAAAATCAGTTTCTAAAAACAAATGAGTCGCCACTTAATTTTTAAAAGGAAAATTAAGAAACCATTTTAAAGCAAACTGATCTTTTGCGAAACCTAGTAAGACGAAAATGAATAAAGAATGATAATACATGCCATGACTGATAATGTTAACAAGTAAAGGATTGTGATCACGAGCATTCACTGCATGGTGTCAGCATGCATTGCATAGTCTGGATTCTATAAAGAGAGAAAGGAATGGTGTAAGACCCGTTGAGGCAACAAAATTTATAGTGATCAACGGCTGATGATTCGGGGTTTTCTTATTATTGGGCTTTAATTGTCCGAACAGTGTTGAATGTGATAGTGTTTGGACTTGGCGGGATATGCTAGAAGTCTTCAAACTTGGCTGGATAAGCTAGAAGTCTTCGGACTTGGCGAGATACGCTAGAAGCCTTCGAACATGGTTGGATAAGCAAGAAGTCTTTGGACTTGGCAGGATACGCTAGAATCTTCGAACTTGGTTGGATAAGCTAGATGTCTTCGGACTTGGCAGGATACGCTAGAAGTCTTCGGATTTGGCTGGATAAGCTAGAAGTCTTCGAACATGAGTTTAACACTTCGATTCTTTGTAACGAAGTGACAGTTGTGAAAGTTGTGCATCATTTCGAATCTTTGTGATGAAATGGATACAGCCTCCGTAACAAAGTGAAGGTTGTTCTTATGCCAGAATTGATTAGAGACGTCGTTCAAGATGGGATAATATTATTCGAATTTCTTATTATATTCAGGAGGATATAAGATAATATGGGAAGACGTGGACTCAGCGTCCCGTCGGACGATATTATTATTATTCAGATTCCTTATTATATTCTGGAAGACATGAGATGATTTAGGAAGTTGCGGACTCACCATTCCGACGGGAGGTATAATGCATTAATCACGCATTAGCATGGATGCGCACGATGTAAAGATAAGAGATGTGTTAATCTGGTAATAAGAACGTTGGAAGCTTGTTATGAGTGTTATGACTTATTTTATGAGATCACGTTTCAATTTATGTTGAAGATGATATGTGTGTATGATCTGTTTATTGAGTTATTAATACCTTTGTTATGCCCGTGGAAGGAACATCTTTTTATAAGAGACTGTGCGCATCTTAAGATGCTGAACATTAACGCGAGAGTGAGTGGTTATTATGTATATTGGTGTTATGTTATGAATACTCACTCAGCTTATATTCTAGCTGATGGTATTATGCCCTGGACAATCCAATGTCTAGACATTTTACAGGTATAGTAGATAAGCGCAGGATAAGGTCTAAGGCGTAAAGAAAGGGTAAAGCCAGGCAGAAGACCAGAGTTAGCTATCAAGCAGTTATAATATTTATGTTTAGAGTCTTGTAATCGATATGTATATTGTTTTAGTCAAGTTGAGGCCATGTGGGCTAGGCAGTTGTAATATTTCCTTCTATGACCTGATGATAAGCTAAGTTCTAGTTTGGATTGATTCTTGGTGTTTATATTATGCTGTGGTTATGTTTATGTTTAGCATTTCCCTTAATTAGATTATATGTGCGGAGTTAGAAGGACCGGTCAGTAATTCAACTGGTCACGTATCCACAGTTCCAAAAGTGGAAATTTAAAATTTTTTCCCATTTTGCTACGCCGGGGCGTGACATCCCCACTTCAATCGATCAAACTTTGTTCAATCGATCTAACCTGATCGAACTGATCTCGAGCGATCGAACTACCTTCGATTGATCGAACTTATAATCATTTGAATTCCCAAGTTTACCGCAGAAACAGCCATCTGCCCTCTCCATTCTCTATATATATGTTATGCTCGTGTATTATGTGTGTTTGCTAAATTAGAGAGTTGAGAGAGAGAGTGTGTGTGTGTGTGTGTATATGTATATGTGCTTGTGTGGTAATATATATACACATACATCTATATATATACACATATATATACTCACAGCTTGAGGAGAAGAGAGAAGTAGAAAAGAGGAAGAAGAAGAAGAAGAGAAAGAGAAACAGAGGCAGAGACAGAGAGAGGAGTAAACAAGAGAGAGGAGACTTCATTAAAGCTCAGAGCTTCAACCTTGCCAAATGCGCCCTTACAAGCTTTTGGTGAGTTCCAAATTCACTCAGTAGCTTAGTTATGATGTTTTACTAATTCTGGATGTATTAATTATTACCCATACACACCCTATTAGATTCTACACGTTCACTGCAGAATCTAGAGAAGACCAAGTTTGACAGATTGAACTAAGTTCAATCAATCGAACAACCCTGATTCTCGAGCGATTGAAATGACTTCAAGTAATCAAGACCATCTATACTTCGATCGATTGAGAGTGCTTCAATCGATCGAACATCACATTTCTTTAGTCGATCAAAAGGCCTTCAATCGATCGAACCCAGCAGAACATAGATGTGTTCCTTAAGTCTATAATTCATAATGCGTAGCTGTTTAATTATTGTTCCATGTTCCTATTATGCGATATTATGGGTTACAGAGGTAATGGGATACGATAATGAGACCGAGATAATATGGTGAGTAACGTAGTCGGTTCGAAACATTAGTGAACATTAGTAATAATACGATGCGATAACGAGATACGTTGGAGTTAATAACAATGGGTAGCATTGGATAACTAGGACTTGAGTCAGTGGGATATTAGTATGTTTTGAGGTTATGCGAGTTGAGCTGATGATTTACTTAGGTTGAATCGGATAAGTGAGTTAGAAGGATTTGACTAAGATCATGAGAATTATGGGTGCACAGTACTCGCAAGAGTTCTTAAAAGTGGTGAACAGTAGGAGTTCTTAAAAGCAGTGAATAGTAAGAGTTCTTTAAAGTGGTGAACAAGAGTAGTTATGGCACGCCCATGGTTTATATTACCCAGAGCTATGTATGTGCAGTACTCACAAGCGTTCTTAAAAGCGGTGAATAGTAAGCGTTCTTAAAAGTGGTGAACAAGAGTACGAGTACGTCTATAGATCGATCGATATATGAGAACGATGTATTATGCTCGCAAGAGTTCTTAAAACCGGTATAGCGATGAACAAGAGCATGAGTATGTTGTAATGATATAATCAGTTCGAGATAGTCGATCGGGAGTTGGTACAAGCAGTCTTAAAGTTGGGAGATGATGAGAATTGGTTAATGATAAGCCTGAATGAAAGAAAAAGATATTATTATTATTATCATTGTTATATATGGTTCATAACTGGTAATTACATTATTTCTATGACACTGTGTTAGTTAGTTCTTACTCAGCTTTCAGTAAGCTGACGACCTTTATTGCCTAGACAATCCCCGTCCAGACTACCCTGTCCTTAACATTACAGGTGGTAGAACCTATAATGACGGCAACTACTCGGAGTTCGGCTATGCAGAGGGTGGCCTTACTAATACCAGTTATGCCAAAGAAGGATATTATGCCGATGATTATCCTTATGCCAATTGAAGATCTGAAGATAGTTAAATTTAGTAGTTTTGTTTATGGTTGTTGAACCTTGTTTTTAGTTCGACGGGTACTTGGGCATTTGTTGTCTCCAGACCTGTCGTGATCCTGTGGACCACACTCTGTTTTTGTAATAGATATTATGGTTATTTTCATATTTTACTGTTCCTGGCTTTTGGACTAGTACTGTGTGGTGTGGATAATTAGTGACTTTCACTTGTCATTCCTTATGGACCCAAAAAGGAAATTTATTTTTCTCTATTTTTGCTGCTCTGGGGCGTGACAGGATTTTTGGTATCAAAGCCTGGTTCTTTTCTTTTTGGTGTTCTAATACTTTCGTTCACTAACATTCTACACCATCTGGACCTAGCATTTTAAGATCCCTGAGATAAGATATTAGTTTTAGATAAGATTATCCTTCTGACGGTAGATAGTTTCCTTGCAGGTTAGCATAGATCCGACGTTTCATAGATTTGTGGATGACTGTTATGGAAGACACGTGATCCATTGGGATACCATGGAGCTTGCTGACCCAGAGTGTTACCAGGATCGTGTATGCCTAATAGCCTGCCGTTATTTGGAGGAGGATATGTGGAAGGCCCTCTATGTTGACAGACGGACTCACCTGACCTAGATGTGTATGGATGCTTACCATTCAGCGAGGATTGGCAGGGATATTTATTAGGAGATTTCTATCTAGCTATGAACCATTCTTGGGGGACCTATTGAGGTAGCACTTGTAGTAGTGCCACCACCACCGGTAATCGAGGTACCTATTCCCGAGCCATAGGAGCAGCCTGAGGAGCTAGAGTCACCAGAGGCCGAGCCAGTAGTACATGTTGACCCAAGGGAGGATCCCGTAGAGGACGATGAGCCTGTTGATGATGATGATGAGCCAGAGGATGACCCCGAGGAGCCAGAGTTTGTTCCTGATAAGGAACCAGAGCCAGAGCAGGAGTTAAAGGACCCCGAGGTTGATGAGGTTGATGTAGTAGATGGAGAGGGAGATGTGATCATGGAGGTAGCAGAGGAGGATATTCCAAATGATGAGGTAGTTGTGCCAGAGGTACCTGTTATGCTTCAATTACCAGCCGAACCGATTGTACATATGGCAGCCATGGCTGATATGGCAATAGGATAGCTGAGATGGTCGATCAGCCTACTGGTTTTGTGATAGGAGAGGCTACCATAGCAGGAGCTCTTAACATAGCTTATGGATTTTTCGCAGTCACCGTTGAGGTTACCAACTAGGTAATAGCAGATGGAGGAGAATCACAAGGAACACTTACAGATTGCTTTGCAGACACTTCGAGATAATAAGTTATATGCAAAGTTCAGCAAGTGTGAATTTTGGCTACAAGAGGTCAACTTCTTGGGATATGTTGTATCTCAGGATGGTATTTTAGTGGACTCATCTAAGATTGATGTAGTCTTAAGCTGGAATCAACCAACTAACGCGATGGAAGTTAGAAGTTTTCTCGGATTGGCAGGATACTACAGAACATTCGTAGAAGGATTCTCCAAGCTAGTGGGACCCTTGACGAATTTGACAAGGAAGGAGACAAAGAATGAATGGACAGATAAGCATAAGGGTGAATTCCAGGAGTTAAAAGAAAGATTAACTTCTGCACCAGTACTTGCAATACCTAAGAGTAAAGAAAGATATATGATCTATAGTGATGCATCGTACCAAGGACAAAAATGTGATTGCGTAAGGATCAAGACAGTTGAAGGTGCATGAAAAGAATTACCCTACGCATAATTTGGAGTTAGCAGCAATAGTGTTTACATTGAAGATTTGGAGACACTATCTCTATATAGAAAAGTTTGACATGTATTCCGATCACAAGAGTATGAAGTATTTATTCTCTCAGAAGGAGTTGAACATGTGACAACGAAGATGGATGGAGTTACTCAAGGACTATGACTTTTTATTGCAATACCATCCCGGTAAAGCAAATGTCATAGTAGATGTTTTGAGTCGTAAACCTCGACTAGTGATCGCTGCATTACTAATTCGAGAATGGAAAGCATTGGAAGTTTTAACTGAATTCGATCTTCAGCTAGTGGAACCAATGGAAGGACAGCATTTTGGATGTCTTATGGTACAACCAACTTTGATCAACTGTATCACAAAAGCTTAAGAAACAACTGAAGATGTAAAGTTATGGTTCGCGAAGATGTCAGCGAAGGAACTAGAGATCTGGAATATTGGTACAAACGGATCCTTACGATGTAAAGGTAGATTCAGTGTACCTGACAAAGAAAATCTCCGGAAAGAAATATTGGATGAAGCACATAAGTCATGGATGACTATTCATCCGGGAGGTACGAAGATGTACAAGGATCTGAAGAGGAATTTCTGGTGGGAAGGAATTGCGAGAGAAGTAGCTGAGTATGTAGCTCAATGTCTTACTAATCTTGTCAGAATCAAGATATAAAAGTATACTTTACTTTTTAAAGTTTTGCAATGTGGAAGTAAAGGTCGAACCCAGAGAGATTGAAATACTAGAGCACTTTAATTTTAAAACTTAAGTCTAATTAATTATAAAGATAGAATTTTGGTTTGAATTTCAATTAAACTAAGAAACTAATGAAAATAAATCTAAATTATCAAAGCAATTTAAAAGTTGTTTTTATAAATATGTTTAGGGAACCTAGGATTGTAAATACACCTCTAGCTTCATAATAAGGGTATTTATGCATTCAATTAGCTTATTAAATTAGATGATAATGGGGAATTGTAGCTACTTGCCCAATTCCTCCGTCAAGAAGATAACTACGATTAAAGCACCAACATAATTCATATTCAGTTGGCACGGATTGTCTCACACTAAACTAGGGTTGCGGCATAATCCGTCTTTCCTAGGCATGAACTATTCAGCTACTTGATATCACAATTCAATTAAGCACCATTACATGTAAATAATCTATACAAGCACAGGTTATACAGATCATTGAGCACATCACATTCAAAATAGATCTAAGACAAGAATAAACTTATAAAGTAATGATTTAATCAATAGAAGTACAATTTTATTATAAGAAAATCCTCGAAAGATGTAATTATCATCCATACATAATAGAACTAAAATAAAAACATAAATACCACCCTATTACTTGGCTAGGGTTTCATTGAAACCCTAGATCTAGGTCTAGGCTACCATGGAAATGAAGATTGGCAAGAGGTTGATGGAGGAGGCCATGGAAATCCTTGGTCTTCTTCTTCTTCTCCTTGCTTCTCCCTCGTCAATGGTTGAGGTTTTGGTTTGTATAATGATGTGTATAATGTTGTGTCTAACAATGACCAACCTTGTGTAACACGAAACTTGAATTAAATCCATCTATATATAGTTGTAGAGGGATTAGGAAGGCTTTTGTAAACCTATCCCATCTAAAACTGTTGTATTCTGCTTTCTAGACGTAATTAGGCAGTTTCGTGCATGTAGGAGTCTTCAGTATGCAAAAATATGTAACTTTGATTTTTCTATATGTCGCGCGAGCGCGTAATTTGGGAGGTCGCACGCGCGGGCGCGCGAGCGAGATTCGATAAGTCACTTGTGCGGGCCGCTTGCGCGATATGGGTTTTTCAGCTTCTTTTGCTCTATTATCACACCTATTTTACCCTGAAACTCCTATTTTCTTCTAAACCTGCCAAGAAATCAGGAAATGAAATAAAAATATACAAAAACAGGATAAAAAGTGCTAACAAATGTGAATTAAGACGTGTAATTAGGACTTGTTCACTCCCGATCACTTACTTGTAAACAAGTAAAGGCAGAACATCAAAAGCCACCTAGGCTTCTATAATCGTTACCTATTCCTCAATGGAAATGGCAACATATCACCATGGATTTCGTGGTAGGATTGTCAAAGTCACAGTAGAACCACGATGCAATTTGGGTAATCGTGGATCGACTTATGAAGACGACACATTTTATTGCCTACAGCATGACGTATCCAGTAGAATGTTTGAGCCAGATGTATCTGCAACACATAGTACGGTTGCACGGCATACCTGTTTCTATCGTGTCAGATCGAGATTCGCATTTTATAGCAGAGTTTTGTCAAAGTCTCCAAACAGCAATGGGAACAACATTGAACTTGAGTTCAACCTTTCATCCACAGACCGATGAGCAGACTAAAATGAGTTAATCAAGTGATGGAGGACATGATGCGCGCTTACGTTATTGATTTCGAGAGTTCTTGGGAGATGCACTTACCGTTGATCGAGTTCGCCTACCACAATAGTTATCATGCAAGCATAGGGATGGCGCAGTTCAAAGCTTTGTACGGAAGACCTTGCCGATCGCCGCTGTGTTGGACTGAAGTCGGGGATACTCAACTTCTTGGGTCAGAGATGATACGAGAGACAAGTGAGAAGATTCAAGTTGTACGTGAGAAGATGAAGACAGCTCAAACCTGACACAAGAGTTATGCTGACAAGCGACGCAAAGACTTGGAGTTTGCAGTTAGAGACCACGTGCTACTCAAGGTTTCATCTGTTCGAGGCATCGTCAGAGTTGGTCAGAAAAGGGGCAAGTTATCGCCGTGATTCATCGGACTGTTCGAGATTCTAGAATATGTTGGGAAGGTTGCTTATCGACTTGCGCTGCCGTCGAAGATGTCAAGAGTGCACAACTTTTTCCACATCAGTATGCTGAGAAAGTGGTTCATAACCCAGCGCACAAGATCAACTTCGAGGATATTGAAATCATCGACAATGTTACGTTCAATGAAGGATTAGTTTGCATTCTAGATCGAGGGATCAAGAAGCTCAGAAACAAGGAGATTCCATTAGTAAAGATCCAGTGGAAGCATCATGATGAAGGAGAAGCTTCGTGGGAGCTAGAGTCAGAGATGCATAAGAAGTTTCTGTTTTAGTTTTAAACCTTGTATATTTGATTTCGAGGACGAAATCCTTAATGAGTGGTGGATGATGTAATACCATGTATTTTCAATAAATATTTATACAGAGAGATTTTATGTACTTCCCTTGACAATTCTTGAAATTTCAACCTTCGATCGATCGAACATTTCCAAAGTTCAAGCAATCGAACTTTGTTCGAGCGATCGAAACCCTACCGACCTAAATTAATATGTGGTCCCCACTTTAATCGATCAAACTTTATTCAATCGATCTAACCTGACCGAACTGATCTCGAGCGATTGAACTACCTTCGATCGATCGAACTTGTAATCATTTGAATTCCCAGGTTTCCCATAAAAACAACCATTTGCCCTCCATTCTCTATATATATGTTGGGCTCGTTTGTTGTGTGTGTTTGCTGAATCAGAGAGTTGAGAGAGAGAGAATGTATGTGCTTATGTGGTAATATATATACACATACATCTATATATACACACATATATATATACTCCCAGCTTGAGGAAAAAAGAGAAGCAGAAAAAAGGAAGAAGAAGAGAAAGAAAAAATAGAGGCAGAGACAAAGAGAGGAGCAGAGCAGAGAGAGAGGAGACTTCATTAAAGCTCGAAACTTCAACCTTGCCAAACGTGCCCTTCAATCTTTCGGTGACTTCCAAACTCACTCGATAGCTTAGTTATGATGTTTTACTAATTCTGGACGTATTAATTATGACCTAAACACACCCTATTAGATTCTGCACGTTCACTGCAAAATCTGGAGTAGTCGAAGTTCGACCGATCGAACTAAGTTCAATTGATCGAACAACCCTGAGTCTCAAGTGATCGAAATGACTTCAAGTGATCGAGACCATCTTAACTTCAATCGATCGAGAGTACTTCAATTGATCGAACATCACATTTCTTCAATCAATCGAAAGGCCTTCAATCGATCGAAACCTAGTAGAACATGGATGTGTCCTTAAGTCTATAATTCATAATGCATAACTGTTTAATTATCATTTCATGTTCCTATTATGCGATATTATGGGTTATGGAGGTAATGGGATACGATAATGAGATCGAGATAATATGGTGAGTAACATAGTCAGTTCGGAACATCAGTGAACATTAGTAATAATGCGATGCGATAACGAGATACGTTGGAGTTAATAACAATGGGTAGCATTGGATAACTAGGACTTGAGTCAGTGGGCTATTAGTATGTTTTGAGGTTATGTGAGTCGAGCTGATGATTCGCTTAGGTTAAATCTGATAAGTGAGTCAGAAGGATTTAACTAAGATCATGAGAATTATAGGTGCACAGTACTCGTAAGAGTTCTTAAAAGCGGTGAACAGTAAGAGTTCTTAAAAGCGGTGAACAAGAGTAGTTGTGGCACGCCCATGTTTATATTACCCAAAGCTATGTATGTGCAATACTCGTAAGTGTTCTTAAAAGCGGTGAATAGTAAGAATTGGTTAATGATAAGCCTGAATAGTCGGTCGAGAGTTGGTACAAGCAGTCTTAGAGTTGGGAGATGATGAGAATTGGTTAATGATAAGCCTGAATGAACAGGAAAAGATATTATTAGTATCATTGTTATATATTGGTCATAATTGATAATTACGTTATTTCTATGAGACTGTATTAGTTAGTTCTCACTCAGCTTTCAGTAAGTTGATGGCCTTTATTGCGTGGACATTCCCCATCCAGATTACCATGTCCTTAACATTACAGGTGGTAGAACCTATGATGACGACAACTACCCGGAGTTCGACTATGCAGAGGGTGGCCTTACTGATACCAGTTATGCCGGAGAAGGATATTACGCCGATGATTATCCTTATGCCAGTTGAAGATCTGAAGATAGTTAAATTTAGTAGTTTTGTTTATGGTTATTGAACCTTATTTTTAGTTCGACGGGTACTTGGGCATTTGTTGTCTCCAGACCTGTCGTGATCCTGTGGACCTCACTAGGATTTCTGTAATAGATATTATGGTTATTTTCATATTTTAATTGTTTACTGTTCCTAGCTTTTGGACTAGTACTGTGTGGTGTGGATAACTAGTGACTTTCACCTGTCATTCCTTATGGACCTAAAAAGGAAATTTATTTTTCTCTATTTTTGCTGCTTCGGGGCGTGACATTCCTACTCGGGGATACGTAGGCAACCTGCTCGGTTCGGTTATCACCCTCGCCATCTCATGGCATCTTTCTTTCAAGCCTTGGTCGAACTACTTTGGACCTGATTCCCATTCAGGGATAAGTAGGCGAGCCTTACTTGGTTCTCACTCCTTCAATGCCATCCTTTGCGCCTTTTTGGCTCTATTCCCGTAGACTAGGGTAAACTTTGTTTGCCTAGAGTCATATATGAATTGCTAAACCAGGGGCAAACTCTGTTTGCCCGACCCCATGTTCCCTTTAATGTTGGGTTATCCTACCTTATCCCACTTTATTCGTACAAGTTGCCTCCAAGATAGGAGAAACTAGGCATCAGGCATCGTTGTGCCAACATCTTATCAAAACCAATTGGAATAAACCTACATGCTCTCTATTACCTCTCCAGACCCAGGAAAAACTTTGTTTGCTGAAAGCCCCATTTTATCCTAGAAGGAAGTGCCCAAGTCCTATTCAAACTAGGGGCAAACTTTGTTTGCCAAAAGCCCTCTATGCTAGGGGCAAGTCCTCAAGTCATTTAGTTTGTTTTGAAAGTTTTTAAAATGGAATGTCTTTTATTCTTTAAGCTAAAGCACTAATTTGAAACACCCTTTGGATAGACAAAGAATCCGTTAAATTAGAAGGGAGAAGTTTTCAAAGTTTAGATTTCTTCAGCAGAGCACTATCAAATGAGATGTTGAAAAAAATAGGAGTTGAGCTGATGCATTATTCATGATGAAAGCACATTGATTCATAATAATGTAGAGTTTTAGTCAGTCGTCTTGTGTAATTGGTTTTGTTAAGTCTATCCTCCTTTAATGAGTCAATAATGGTCTCAAATGCGTGGGTTCAAGATGATGAATAAAGATTTAAAAATTCTCTATGAGCATCCCAAGAGCAATACAAATAGAGGTTCTAACACTGTCACTACATCAGTTAAAGTTACAGCGTGAGAAGTGTCGAAAGTAGGTGTGATGATCTTCCTCATTACATTAGCTCATCAGTGATTATTGAGCACAAGGCATTGAATCGAGTAAGAATCCTTAGAATTGAACAATTGATAATTGGAATCAAAGCAAAATTAGTGTGCATCAGTTTAGTGGGTGGTAATTGGAATTGAGTTAGGCCTACATTGATTAAGAATTGTTGAGTCAATCGGTTAAGCCTTGAACAAGTCGAGTATCTGCCAGAATCGTATGAGAGGTCAAATCAGAATCATGATACGCTATCAAATTAAAAATAGGAGTTGGAAGAACATTAGATGAATTGAGTATCAATTGAGAGCAGAATCAAGAATGATCAGTTGAAGTAGCAAAGTTAAGAATTTGAATATGGAAGCATCAATTGAGCAACCAGGGTTGCTTAGGAATGAACTTGAACCTCACTAAGTCAAAAATCAGTCAGCTAAATCCACGAAGTCGTTTGAGAATCAGCTTGATACCAGTTAATCAATTTTTTCTATCGTATTACAACATAAGTCCCCCAAAGGGTTGTTGATTGTCGGTTTTGCAACATAAGTCCTTGAAAGGTTGTTGACCATCATTCTTGTAATGTAAGTCCCTGAGTGGATTTGATCATCGTTTTTGCAACATAAGTCCTTGTGAGGCTGTTGATCTCCGTTTTGCAACATAAGTCCCCCAAAGGGTTGTTGATTGTCACGTTCCCAACATAAGTCCTTGAAAGGTTGTTGACCATCATTCTTTCAATGTAAGTCCCTGAGTGGCTTTTGATCATCGTTCTTGCAACATGAGTCCTTGAAAGGCTGTCGGACATTGTTCTTGCAACATAAGTCCTTGAAAGGCTGTTGACCATCGTTCTTGCAATGTAAGTCCCTGAGTGGCTTTAGACAATCATTTTTGCAATGTAATGAGTGGCTATCAATCAATATCTCTCTCCATAAGAGTAGTCCAGTCGATTGCATTTTGAAAGAGCAAACATGCATTGACACTGGAGTATAAGGCGCAAAGCGCATCTCAATCAATCAGATGATTCTTGGAAGACACCGGAGTATAAGGCGCGAAGCGAATCTCAATCTTTTAATCAGCTCGATTCCTGATTCGACACCGGAGTATAAGGCGCGATGCGCATCTCAGTCAATCAGATGATTCTTGGAAGACACCAGAGTATAAGGCGTAAAGCACATCTCAGTCTTCCAAATAACTCAGTTCCTGATTCGACACCGGAGTATAAGGTGCGAAGCACATCTTAGTCAATCAGATGATTCTTGGAAGACACCAAAGTATAAGGCGCGAAACGCATCTCAGTCTTTCAAAATAGCTCAGTTCCTGATTCAACACTGGAGTATAAGATGCGAAGCGCATCTCAGTCGATCAGATGATTCTTGAAAGACATCGGAGTATAAGGCGCGAAGCGCATCTCAGTCTTTCAACTAGCTCAATTCCTGATTTGACACCAGAGTATAAGGCACGAAGCGCATCTCAGTCGATCAGATGATTCCTGGAAGACACCGGAGTATAAGGCGCATAGCGCATCTCAATTTTTTAAATAGCTCAGTTCCTGATTTGATACTGGGTATAAGGCGCGAAGCGCATCTCAGATGATTCTTGGAAGATACCAGAATGTAAGGGCGTGAAGCGCATCTGTATCAATCATGACTTTCCCAGAATAGGACGACATCATAATAGAAAATTTAAGGTGTAGAACGCATTCTTATCATTAGAGAGAGCAGTATGATTCTGAATCATCATGCTTGGGAGCATAGAGCACAAGACTGCTTGAGCATGTGCATCACGATAAGATAGGTGCATTCATTCATGTGATTACTTGCATTTGTGTGTGGTCCATTGCCCGAACTACGTCTTGGTCTGATTCCCATTGGGATACGTAGGCAGCTCATCATCGAACACGACCAACACCGACCGTCTATGTGACTGCTTTTGCAACGCACTTTATTTTTACCCGAATTTGATAGTTCGGTCAAAGGCTTGTTTTCACACAGGCTTCGACATTCACTTGTGATACACGTTGCTTCACAAGCTCTGCCGAAGAGGGGCAAACTGTAGACACCCTAATTTTGACTGATTGATTGTCGAATTCAGGGGATAATTACCTCTAAAACCAATGATGATATTGTCTGAAAGAATTCAAAATCCTCAGTGATAAAATCATGCTCTTCAGAAAGATACTTAACTCGAAAACTTGCCAATTTTAAAGCCAAAATGACCAAAATACCCTGGGAGTGACACGTTTTGACTAAGGTGTGAAAACATATACTAAAATATGGAAGCATCCTTGGAATATCCTTTTGATAAAAGGAATTGCACTAGAAAAAGCCGGAAGTTCTAAATATGCATTTCAAGCAAAATCAATACAAAATGGTTCTTCAAGGGCAAAATGGTCACAAATAATTTTTTATGATTTTCAAACCATTTTTATAAAATACTAGACTTCAATACCTTTACAACGGTATAAGAATTGCAATTTTTTGGATTTACAATGATTTAGATATGAATTTTTAAAGATTTTGAAGGTGAGGCACTCGATGCGACGAGGCGGTACTCAGCGAGTGCCGCTGTGGCACTCAACAAGTACCACTTTGGCTTCATCGAGTGCCGCCCTAGTGAAAATCACAGTTTTTTTTGTGTGACTTTAAAATCACATTTTGATCAATTGGATAGACCAAATGTCACCATTTTTTTTGTGTGTGTTCACCACTCATATGTCACACTTTCATACCTATAACACTTCAAAAATTACCTTTATTCCCTCACTTCATTAGTCTATAAATAGAAACCCATTTTTTCACAAAAGAAAGGAGGAAAACCCTAGTTTGGATTTGGATCTTCATCTTAGAATGAGAATGAGATGGTGAGTTGGTGTGAGTGATTTTCATAGAAATTTTAGAGAAAGAAAATCATCCAAAAACAAGAGGAAACTCTACCCAAATTGGATCAAACCCACTTTGAAGTCATAGAAGCTTAAAGAAGAGCATTGAAGATCTTCAAAAATTCAACCAAACCAACTCAAAATCTGAGGAAATTTAAAGGCAATTTTCTCATCTTAGATCATATTCTATTATAATTCAATCACAATTCATAGATCTATAGGATTTTTACACAATTTCAAAAGATCTCTTCTCCATCCCCTTCTTCACATACTGCATTGAATTGTGATTGAATTCTCTTAAACTTCATGTTGATTTGGATCTAATTAGTCATCAAATCTATAAGAAACTTGTTTTGAATATGGATCTAGCACTAGATTCTTCAAATTCATAAGGATCTCATCTCCTCTCTCTTATGCTCTTCACTTGGAGTTCATGAAATCTTCCATGTTCCATTTGAACTCCTTAAGATTTAATCTCTTAATTTCTATAAATCTATGTTTATATATGTACTTTGAGTAGATCTAGATCATATATATATTGATAGGCCTTAGCCTATGTTCATAATTTTGGTTACTCCTTTGAATCTCATGAAGTTCTTCATATTTTTCATTGAAATCTATGGAGTTTGGATCCTTAATCCTCTAAGATAATTAACTTGGGAGAGGAATCAAAGGAAGTAAGTTATGAACCCTCAAGGACCATATATTTGGTAGAGGGAATCAATGTAGATCTAGTGGATTTCATAATATTGGATTCAAGTGAATTCAAGTGTCCTAGGTTCATTCATGAGGTTGAGTAAGACCTTAGGACCCATTTCTCTCATGAGATTTATGATTGGGGTTCCCTTAAGGCTAAATCCATGGATCTTCATAATAAGTGAGTATTATTGTGTTGGTTGCAATCATACTTGATCTATATTCTTCATAGAATTATCGATCAAGTTTGGTTTAAGTTATGGATGTTAATTCATCTATGGTGCAGTGATTTCAATAACAATATGTGATTAAGGATTTTTAATTAAATCATGATCCATTGGAATTGAATGAGACCAATTGGAATTTGTCCCTAACTCATAGATGCACCACTGCAATTTTTTTTTTTTTGACGAGATCTCATAGTTAACATGGTTTGATCTTAGGATTCATGAACTAGTTATTCTCTGTCCAAAATTTCAGAACAGTAAAGTAGTTTTGATTTGAATAGATCAGAGCCTTAACTGAACATTTTTGACTTCAAATATTTTTTTCCATAAAATTAAATGTGTTAGTGAGATTCTCTAAAAAGATTAGAGCAATTCAGATTCATTTACTATTTTTAAAAAATCATACAAGATCTCTGGACAAAGAGTTATTAGATTCTAAGTGATGTCTAGTGTTAGTCCAATTATCGGAGATTGAACCGTTGATCTTTGATTTTTTTCTTTTTGGGTTAGAAACTAGACTCATCGAGACATATCATATCCAAAAATCATTAAGATCATACCCTGGGATCTATGCTTTTTCTATTTTTTAATCTTAGGCTTCCTCTCTGTAATTTCTGGAATTCTGCTGTAGTTTTGATAAACTTTGTAAATGATGATCCAAATGAATTTTCTAAAACCTAAGACTTAAACTATGATTTGAATAATGTTAATTAAGTCTAAATCCAGAGACTAGATGATCTAAATTAATGAATGACTCTTGGTTTATTTATGTTCATGTATTCATTATCATCACATATGCATTGATTCTTGCAATTTAGCACATTATTTTGTTGAGATATGTCATGATTAGTTGAATATAACTATGGGTTCTTTATGATCATGTTGGGACTACATCATCTCTGTATGGACAATACATTGACTCCTAGTTGAGACTTGTATATCTATAGATTTGTTGTATTTCTAACTAGTTAGAAGGAATTCATGATTATGTCAACTCCTTCCATGCTTGATAGATTTAAGCTAGGGGTTTAGGTATGATATTTAGGAATTTATATTACATATTTTGTTCAAAGCATGTAGACTAACCCCTTTGTTTTGTAGCGCTATGGAGGTATGATCTCCAAGTTCTCCTCTACTTTATTTATTTCTTGATTTTATTGATTTCCGACTTCATGCGCGACACCTTAGAACTAGGTCCTGCCTTATGTGTATATATGAATTAGAGACTCTTTTTCTAGGGTTTTCCATTTTTCGCATGCATTGCACGTTTCTATATCGCAGCTGGATCCCGAGTATGTTTCCTAGTTCCCTATTTGCATGTCATTTTGCTTGCTATTTGAATTATATGGTTTTGAATGATATTTTATCCCTAGCAATCTTACACCCTTTTAGACATGCTTTTTGTAATGTATATGTGTATATATATTAGTTGAGGGCACACTTAGATCTTTAATTCGATTAAAAGGATGTTGATTAGAGGCCTATCACGAGATAGGATGAAATGGGGTGTTGTAGTCCGTCGGGCTCCTTCCCATCTCATTCCATAATCCCCGGACCTAGAAATATCTGGTTTCCAAAAGATCAGTTTGCTTTTAAAATGGTTTCTTAATTTTCCTTTTAAAAATTAATTGGCGACTCGTATGTGAATTTGAATTTAAAAATGTTTTGAGAAAATGTGGCTAGCCTGCGATATCCACACCCATGCATCCACCTTTACGTCGGGACGCTGAATTCGCGACTGAACAATCATCTTATTAGACATTCTCATACTTATATCCATTTCTGTATCCATTCATCGATACAACAATACCAATATGTATCCATACGTCGATACCATAATACCAATCTGAATCCATACATTGATACCATAATACCAATCGGAATCACCCGACTAGGAAACAAGTCCCACGATCCCTTGATAGGGTTACCGGTTGTCTACACGGTACCACCTATCTGCAAACGATGGAAGCAGCACAACGGACGTCTTCTACGCTGTGTATATTCTCACTGGTTGTCTACACGGTGAGTTTACATTAGGGCACTAGCCGGACGTAATCGTCAACGGTACACTAGACGTCTTCAACAGTGCATACGCATCACTGGACGTCTTCAACAATGAGAGGCGCACTAGGAACTCTAACCGTCCCACGTCCACCCAACTCGTCAGCCGTTGATCCCATGGATCCAAAGTACATATATCTCATATTCCACATTTAAGAACATATCCCATTTCTCATCATATTCTCTTATCTCTTCATAATACTATCCCATGCATACTGACCATATATTGTGCAATGCTCTAGATAACCAGACTACCACATGCTCTGTGTTTAACATAACTACTCATTACTGATTATTAACATGCATTTGCGTTCCACTATCCAGTTCAACAATGTCGTCATGTAACAGTTCAATAGTTCATCTTGCTACAGTGTTGTATTATCTCTTAAATTAACAATATTGCATCTTGAAAACCATGGATCAATATTTAAACAGCTAAATTGAATGTATGATAATCAACATGAATTAATCATGTTCTGTTAGGTTCGATCGATTGAGGTCCTCTCGATCAATTGAAGTCAAACTAAGTTCGATTGATCGAAGTTAGTTCAATCGCTTGAGAAACAGGCAGTTCGATCGATTGAACCAAGTTCAATCGCTTGAACCAAGTTCAATCGCTAAACTGGCAGAGACGAACTGGTATAATGGGGTTACAATATACACATTCTAAACATATAGAAATCATACTAGAATCATCTCTTGAGTGAGTTAATGAGCTCACCTCTCTCTGGCGATTCAGTGGCGACGTCCCGAGCTCTGCGACGGTGGCTATGGTGACGGCAAGCTTTTTCTCTCCTCTCCTTCTTCTCTGTCTCTTCTCTGGTCTCTCTCTCTTCTTCTTCTTCTTTTTCTTCTTCTTCTTCTTTGACCAAGAATATATATATATATATCACACATGCATACATACAGTTATATATATATAGAAGACATATACACAAACAAACTCTCTCTCTCTCTCTCTCAAACTCTCCTGAACTGCCAAACACCACACATACACAAAACACACGTATATATAGAGAGAGCGAGAGGTGTAAGTGGCCACTTCTACGTATCATAATAATAACACTTTCGATCGATCGAAGTGAGTATGATCGCTCGAGAACAGGTCGGTCAAGGTTCAATTGATTGAAAGAAGTTCAATCGCTCGAGAAAGGGTACACGTCACAGAATCAGGTCAGCAAAGTTTCGATCGCTCGAAGTAGGTTCGATCGCTCGAAAAGATAGAAGTTTGATCGCTCGAGAAGGATTCGATCGATCGAGAAAGATTCTACACCAAGGGTTCACACTAGGCCTGTAAACGGGTCGGATCTGGACCGGATCCACACAAATCAGATCCAGATATGTTAACAATTCTACTATCCAGATCTGGTCCATTTATCCGTCGGATCTGCCTTATTTAGTCCTTATCCAGATTTGATCGAATCTGGATATTCGGATCTGTTTGTCGGATCTAAAACGGCAAATTAGCTACTTATATGTATTCTAGTATTACCATAGAAAGTATTATTTTTATTATTTTTCTCTATGCAAACACAAAAATCAATCAACGTTTAACCTTTCAATACACTTGATTATGTACAAAAATCCTATCTTTAAATCAAAATAATATATCACTGAAAGTAAATATATATAATGTATTGTATACTATATACGTTGTTCAATATTATATGTAATAGTAATCTTATCTTGTGTAATGTATATATATTTTTTGTGCATAGTTTATTCTTATTCGGATTCGGATCTTAGACAGATTGGATACCACAAAACCATATCTGATCCGTCAACCTAACATTCTAAACGGATCTGGACATGGATATGGATCTGGATCTGAAAAAAGCTCAGATCCATCAAAAAGTGCCGGATACGGATTGGATCCGGGTCAAGATCCGGTCCATTGACAGGCCTAGTTTACACAAGCATGCAAGGTCTTATTTATATAACCATGCCTCCGAAACAGGGTATTACATTTTTAATACTATCTGATACATCCAAAATTGGCTCTATCATATGGCCGAGCAGGCCAACCCCCATCCTGTCCGGTCATAGTACAGCTCGGTAACAGCTCGACCAGCCTAGAGGTACATCCCAAACAGCTCAGCTCCAACAGTTTTCTAAATAGACCAGGACAGGTCAGCAGGCTTGTCTCGAGGGGTAGACTCGGTGAGCCGAGGCCCGACCAAGTAGGCCGGGATTGTAACGCTAGTATGGCCCGTCAGGGATATAGCATGGCTCGGTCCCAGGACGTGATCCAGAATGTTCTAGATAGTTTCCTGTTCAAGTCAGAAGACTAATGGAAAGTGCAAATTATTTCCTAATCTAATTAGGAAATCCCCAAAATTGGTGCCAACCAATCCTATTCAGATTGTATTACCTAATCTGTATAATTTCCTTGTACGAGTAGGTCTCTTGTATCTATAAAAGAGACCACTCACCTCTTTTAAGAGGAAGCACTCTTAATCTGCATAGCACCCCTATAACAATCATAATCGCGCCCGACCGACCTCTGGTAGCTCCAAACTGCTGATGGTTCACCAACGGTCACTGACTTTTTACAGTATAGTGAACGTGCTTAGACACACACGTGGACATAGGTTCCTTCATTAACAGGGCCGAACCATATACAAAAAACCGATCTCTTATTGTCTCTCTATCCTTAAACTGCTTTAATTTATCTTGCCCAAATTTTGGCATCATCACTATCTATTTCAGTTTCTGTCTAAAATACATACGCAATACATACTAATTATAACCAAACAAATAATAAGAATCCGTTTTAGAAGAGGATCAAACAAAATAAATGCGAAGATTAAGCAAAACAGAGATTGGCTAAAACAGATACTATGATATACAAAGTAAACTCCATATTACAATGTCTATATATCATACATTCATTGAAAACAGAGATTCAAAAGCAACAATTCAAAATGAAAAACCCTACAAAAATAAAAAACAATCTGAAATCATACCTGTATTACAATGCTATAAGAAAGTGATGCAGAAAATCGAGATCTGAAGACGAATTATGTAACTCGAACAGCTGAAAGTCAAAAAACTAGATCAGGAGTTCTTCAGTTGCACAGTAGACTCGAAGGATGGAGAGAAAGAGCGAGAGAGAGAGAGAGAGAGAGAGAGAGATCTAATCAGAGGCGAAGGAGAGAGGGGGAGAAATTCAATCGTAAATACAAAATGGGCAATTTTGTCCAAAAAAAAGGAAAAAAGGGCTACATTCATAACCGAAAAACGCGCAAGGGCCTCTATCTTGTACAGTAATACAACTTGATTTTTGTCTCATATGAAAATAATTTTAGGGATTTGTTAGCAAATTTCCCATTTTTTTACCAGATTTAGGCTTACACTATTAAGTATTTCTATTCAAATCGTACCTTTCTAGACCACTAGGGCTTGCGGCAGCCGAGGGTTCTCACCTAGGAGACTAGGACTCAAGCCTTTCACAAAGACGTCGCCTCGTTTGTGGTCGGGGTAGGTCTTTTTCTTAGGGATGGGAATGGGGCAGGTTTCGCGAATTCTGCCTTGCCCCGCCTCTCCCCTAATAGGCAGGGTATTTGGGTGGTTTAGTAGGATTAGTGGCAGGTATGGGGAAAGGGTGTCCAACTCGAGTCAGGGTCGGGGTTTGGTTTAAAACCCACCGAGCCCGCCCCGATTATACTAAAAATTACTTTTCTACCCTTATTTGTCATTATGTATTACTTTTTTTTTTTTTTTTTTTTTTAATGTGAGGAGATTATGTATTACTACCTAATAACCTTTCAATAATGATATACTCACTCCCTCAACCACACAACTAATCACATTTAGCACATCATGTCCTTTGATTCTAATGGATCCTATGTGGAACTCACTTGAAAGTTGTTGGGGGTGTGGATGAGAGTAGGGGTGGCAAATGGGCGGGTTGGGTTGGTTTTGGGCGGGTCAGATGAGGGTCGGGTGAGAAATGGGTCGCTGACCCATATTTGGCCCGTTTTCTCGGGTCAAATTTGGGCGGGCTAGAATCGGGTCAGGTCGAACCCAATGACCCATGTTTTTGCGTGTGTGTGTGTTGATCGAATCACACCGGGGGCACTTCTGAGACTATTGTGGTTGTTGATTCAGATTTTAAGTTGGTCCGGCGGCCTCAATTGTCGATTCTGATGTTGATCTTGATGCTGCTGTTGCTGCTCCATATCTCTCTCTCTCTCTCTCTAACTTTTTCTCTACTAAGATGAAAATATTTGGGTGTCTATTTAATATTTATACATCAATCTGGTTTGACTAAATTGCTTGATTTAATAAATTGCTTGATTTAATGAGTTGGGTACTGAGATCAGATTTGGGTGAGATTGATTTGACTTTGTGGTGCATCAAAGCTTTATTTCGGAGCCGTTTCAAACTTGAGATTTGTATGAAAACTCAACGTGTTCTGTTTGGAGATTATGAGAATCAACTGACAGAGAGAGAAAATGAAATAAATAAAACAAACAAACAAACAACTGAGATTATAGCTTATTGCATGTGTGTTTGTTTCTCTCTCTCTCTCTCTCTCTCTCTCTCTTTCCAAAACCCAAACAACCAAAATCTGATCAGATTCTCATCTAAGCGAGGGAGAAAGTGGAGAAGGATGTAGAGAGAGAAAGTGAAATTAACACCTGTAGAACCATTAATTAAAAACCCACATGAAAGAATTGAAAAGCTTGAAGAAAAATTGTAACCCAGAAAGATGAGAGAGAGAGAGGTGGTGAACGATTGATGAGAGAAAGGAGCTGAGGAGGTGTTGAGGACGGTGCAAAAGAATGGGGATATTGGGAAGAATTAGGGTGTACGTGGGTGTGTTGTTCGCTGGTGATAAATGGGTCCAACGTGGACCCGCTACGACCCGCTCGCTAAAAGACGATTGATCAGCGAACCCATTAACAACCCGCATGTGGAATGCCAAGAACCCAACTATGTTTATTTCCGGGTCAAATTGGGTGGATTCGTGGTTTCGGATTGAAGTTGCCAGGCCTAGATGAGAGTGTGGATAAAAGTGGTCGGGGGAGTGGATTATTCATAACCTTTTGAGTATAAATACTCTCTATTAGGGATTTATAATCCGTTTAGTATGCCACAAACTAGAAAAGAATTGATTTGCAATTTTTGTTTGTGACAATTCTTGTGTTTGGTTTGACAAAAGAATTGATTTTCAATTCTGGCCAATTCTCACCAATTCTTGTTTTAGCCCAAAAACAAATCCTATCACTTTTGGTAGGATTTGGTGAGAAATGATTTTCAATTTAAGTGAAATAATGTGATATACTAAACTTATCCCTGTATATTTCACACCTCCTCTCTTTATATGTGCAATGTAATAAATCACCGTGATTCATTTCATTTCATTTCTCTTTCAAATCAAAAACAAGAATTAGAATTACAAATAATTCTATTTATTCCTTTTATTTTCTATTCTCCCCAATTCAATTCAATTCAATTCAATTTTAGAATCGTTAAGAAACGGAGTAAGGGCACAGAATAGCCATTCGATACACTGCTGCTCGTCTTCGGCCGCTGGCAACAGCTCCTCTTCCGACCCCGCCGACGCGATGTGAGTGTGTTTTTACTGTGTGTATCAAATCTATCGATCTGACTCTCTCTCTCTCTCTCTCTCTCTCTCTCTCTCTCTTCCCTTATATATGCATGTCCAGATGAACATCGATTTCATTTATTGATTTAGTCAATCCAGCCCAGCAGTTAACTAAAAATAGAGTTAACATGACCAACTTGAACGTCGTTCCGAGAAAACCCATCAGACGAACGATCCAAATCATATTAGTTCATATATATATATGAGATTGATGAGATGATATTTGTGTTCGATGTTACTCAAACTTGCTTTCTCACTCTACCATTGAATTTTAATGTAGATTTTGAATAATTTCTCAGTTTGATTCTGTTTTGAAGTTTATTCTTACCCTCTGATTTCAAGCTCTTAGCAATTTTAAACTTGGATATAATATACATATATAGATAGATAGATGCAGCAGTATACAGCAAAACAAGGGTTTGTTGGAGTTCGATAGGCCCTTTTAAATATATAACGTATTATGTATTTGTTCCATTTCGGCAGCGTGAATGGCTCCCTATACTCGAGGGCGTAAACGCTTTTATGAGGGTAAAGAGGAGAAATCATCATCAGTGGTTGAGATTGTTGAAGTTAAAATATCAGAAAAAAAGGTTGCTGAAGTTGGTCATCATCATCATGGATCATCATCATCACCACCTGTTGAAGCTACCACTAAGCCTGTAGGGCATCATGGATCCTCATCATCACCACCTGTTGAAGCTACCACAAAGGTTGTAGGGCATCATGGATCCTCATCATCACCACCTGTTGAAGCTACCACAAGGGTTGTAGGGCATCATGGATCCTCATCATCATCACCTGTTGAAGCTACTACAGAAAAGCCTAAGCCCAGATATCGCCCAACTGTTCTTTGGATGAGTGAGGAAGAAGCGTTGAGATATGGGAAGCAGGTCGAGGAGAGTGAGGTTAGTTTTTCCTTGCTTTTTTTTTTTTTTTTTTCAATTTGTTTCCTATTTTCCTAGCTTTACTTATTCTATATGTACACACACACACACACACACACACACACACAATCATATATATATATATATATATTCATTTTTTTGTTTGTTGGAGTTTGTATTCTTATTTTTACAGGGCTTTGATGTGGACAAGTACTTTGGTCGTTTTTCGGGGTACAGTATGATTAGGCCACTTGTTTTGGAAGACATGGAGTTTAATAGAGAGCTCAGAAAATTTTGCAATGTTGCTATAAAACACTACAAGCAGAATGTGTCTAAGGTTTTCTTATTCTAACTTAATTTGTTCTTCTCACATTATAATAATAGTAATAATAATTATAATAGCAATCACAATACTATCAACAGCTACATTGATGGATGGTATGTACTATGTAGGATGCGAATTTCCAGTTTGTTAGAGTTGTGAATGCAAACTACCGTAATGGTAGATATTGTGACTACTACATTACCTTTGAGGCTAGGGACGCTGCTGCTAATGATCAGGTTAAAACCTTACAAGCCCATGTTATCGTGGATTATGTTGGGGGCGAACCGGTTGAGGTGGAGCTTTGTAGGCTAAAACCTACACCTACTCCTTCAGCAAAAAAGGTAAAACTTACTACTATTGGTCTTCCGACTAACTTATATGCAAAATATGAAAATTTTGTTAAATTGGTTGCTCTTTCATTCCTTCCTATCAATTGCTTTTTCAACCATCCCTATTCCCTACTAAGTAGTATTGCTAATCATAGTAAAATATGTCTCACCATATGATTGGTGCTAGGAAGTTCAATTTTTACATTTAATGATTTAACACTCATATTATATAGGTTTCCAGTTTATTATTACTATGGTGATGTTCCAAAATTATTACTATTGTTATTATTTGTTAGGGTGGTGAGGGTATTTACATACTATCTCAGTAAATTTTCTTATACTAAGGAGTACTTCTATGGTTCTCAATAGGTGATAGGCGCCGCATAATTGTTAATTGTTGAGCAACATCGTTGAGATGCACCATATCATTGTTGGAGTCACAAATTTTTGTAGCTACTTGTAAATTGTTGGGTTATGGCTTTAGCATATTTGTTTCCTGTTATTCATAGTTGATTTGTGTTTTTTTTAATGTTAATAGTTGCTCCCCGCTTCTTGCGCTCTAGGCAATCACAACATGGTGCATATTTATTACTTGTTAGGACTTTCAAATCCTTATCTTGTTTCTTTTAATTTGCTATTACTGATCAAACTTCTGAAATGGAAGCTCATTTAGCTATTGAATTCACTGGTTTGTCTAAAATAAAAATAAAAAAATCGTTTTCTGGATACAACAATATTCGTAACATTGGCACCGTAATTCAAAGGTTTAGACTTTAGATAGATATATTTAACCTTTGATGTAACTTTTCAATTATTAATAAAAATAATCATTATACCTTTATTGTGCATCTTATTATTATTATCTACTATTGTAACTTGTGTTAAGGCAGTATGGAGGAGGAAATATGCTTTCTATGGTTTTATTTAGGAAAGTAAATGCTATATGTTGCAAAAATTCAAAATTATGTTAATTCACTTGCCTTTACAAAGAAAGTAAAATAAGACATTATTGTGAGGCATTTGTTATTGGTTTAGTGGTGAGAAATTAGTATGAATGTGAAATGTGAAACTACTTGATGTTCATTCAAATTTGATTTGAACCATGCACTTGTGAACATGAAATTTCATAGTTTTTGGCTGACAAAGAATTTGTTCTGCTGTCACCGTTTTTACTGTGATGTTTTCTATTAGCCTCTCTATAAGCAGTCCAGACTTCAAATAACAAACATTGTTAGTTTCTATATGAGCATTTCATTTACTTTAGACTATTTTATTAGTAATTTGATTTTCTTTCCTTCATCCAAGGTAAACCATGGATCGCCATGATCCATTAATGGATAGTATTTCTTGACTGCCTCTACTTGAATATCTTTGTATGAATGCACATGCATTCACGCAGGCCCACTCGCTTTTGCTCTATTGCTCGCTCACTCTAAGTGTTTTAATAGTTTTTGTTTAGTATGAGAAATTAGAGGATATTCAATCAACTCGATAGTTATCTTGAGCGTAGAATTGGTAGCTTATGTGATTCCCCAACTTAGTACGCTAGAATCCAAGGGTTACAGACTTGGTGTTCTAATAGATTCAGTTACATTATTTCAATACACTATTTACTTGTGCAAGAAAAGATTTTTATGCTCGACAACAAAAGACAAAAAAACAGAAAAGATTTTTAAATTTGGGTAAATTAAAAGAACACCCCCCAAACTGTAGCCCTTTTTCGCAAACACGCCCCCTAATCTATCTGAGTTGAAATGTCTATTGATACTGTCAACAAAGATAATGAAATGACCAATTTGCCCTTTTCATTTGTCAGCACCTATGTAGCACGGATATGGATACGTGACACGGAGATAACACGACACGGAGACAGCGATACGACAAATTCCAAAAATGTAGGATGCGGAGACGCCTATGATACGTCGAATAAAAAAATATTTCTAAAAAATATAATTTTGTTTGAAGTAAAAGAAAAGGAGGAGGATTAAATATCAACATTACATTATATATTCTGATATTCACCCATAGAAACTAGGCAAATAGCAACTTAGAACATATACTCATAAAATGATTACAAAACATAACAATTTAACAGGATATAGACACAAAAGGATACAACGATTAAATTATTATATCTTTGAATTAAATATGCAATTTGCAGTTCCATGTCCATTCATGTTTCCATAATTCTCAAATAAACCAATTGTTTATCCCCAATTTTACAATATTAAGATTATTGCCTCAAAGTTTTAAAACACATTTCTAATGAGAGGCCACGATGCTGCATTCACTTGTGTGTTCGGCCATGTCGGCTGCGTATCCGACATGTGATCAAGGTGTGTCCGATGTTAAAATATTTAAGACACGTTTTATAGCGTGTCTGACATGTGGTGATGCGGGGCTGACAAGTGTCGTTTGCTGACACGGACACGATACAGATACGATACGGATACGGCATCCAAAGTGAAGTGTCCGTGCTACATAGGTACTTAGCACCCAAAAAACAAATGCTTACGAATATTCTCCCTTTCTTGTCAAACAAACCTTAATTCCTTAATTGAATTAAGTTAACTCCTCTCTCCCATCTTCTGCCAAATGCACCCTAAGTCTCGAATGAATGCTCCACCACAACACCCCAATACCCCAACCCAGCTACCACTTCTCAGTCACAGCAACTCACATGCCCTAAAAATGCCACAACTGTTTGCAGCTCTCTCTAACACTCTACCCTAACTTTAATTTTAGTCGGTTCTTGTTTCTTGTTAATTTTATCTATTCAAACCCGTTTATTAACCAAAATAGTGTGGCCACATGGTAAGGCCTCTTTTTCCCTCCCAAGAGGTCCTGTGTTCGAGTCTTCCCCTTGACATTTCGGAGTGGTGGGAGCTAATTGGTTGGGCCACCACTCAAAGGCCCCCAAAAAAAAAACCGTTATCTCATTGTGAACTCCGAGATCTATCCCAAAAAACCAATTTGCACAGTGCAGTTCAACAAGATTTCACTCATTGGAGATGAGTATTGGTTTGAAATACATATCAATTTCTTTGTTTGGGAGAGAACACCACCACCTCCATCAATTTGCAAGTTTATGATTGGAAATTAGCAATTTTTAAGATGCCTTTTACACTTTTTGGGTCTCGTCAAAGAGGGATTTGGGCTTGTGTTGGAAAATGAGATTAACTGGTGAAGGTGGAGGTTTATTAATGGAGGTGTCCATAGCAATCCAACGAACTACACTGCAGCACTAACCACCATATCCTCTTCCCCATTGTTGGTAGTACTAGGAGGTGATTTTCTGTGGGTTCACGATATTGGGGCCTGTGATGCTGGCCCTTGCTAGTTTGGCCTTGTCGGAGTTAGTTACTGTAAGGAAGAGGTGGCTGAAATTGGGGCCGACAATGGTGACTGTGGAGGTGGTTTGGATGTCACCATTTAAATCTAAGTAAAAAAGGAGTGATAGTTAAGGAGGTGTTGATGTAATTTACCCTTAAATTTATCGTGCTGCTTTTATATCTCAGTTGTTTTTTGAATATTTTTTTTTCATTTGATTTTGCCATGATTATGAATTAAATTTCCTAGCTTTCAGCCAGGAAGGATTGTGAATAGTTAACACTATTGGAATAGAATAAGTCTTTGGGCACCAACAAATATCACACACAATCCACAAACACCACAATGTATCTATCCCCTTTGTGGACTCCACCAAGACACATTGTGATGTTTGTGGATTGTGTTTGTGTGATTTGTTTGTGCCCAAAGACTTGGGGTGTGTTTGATAACCCAATTAAGTGGTGAAAATGAAAATTTTCAACACTTAATTTTTTCCAATGCTGTGCCACTTAATTGAAAAAGTAGTCAAAAATCCACTGAAAACGTTAAAGTGGAAATTTTCTACTAAAAATAATCACTGAGTGCAGTCTATTTTAGTTCTTAAAACAATGTTTTCAGTATTATAACTACAAATCACTTAAAATTTTCATTACTTAAATTCAGCATTTAATTTTCAGTACTTAATTTTCAGTTTTATCAAACGTACCCCTACTCATTGGAAAATCAATAGTGCTATGGGTACACCTTTACATACCCAAAAAGCACCCTGAGGTGGGCCAATGATAAGAGACTGATAGTGGATCCTGCAGTCTCTATCTCTCTTCTCATTGGTCCACCTCAGGAGTGGATGCTTTTTGGGGGTGTAAGGGTGTGCCCCAAACATTACTCTTGGAAAATAATCTCTTCATGAATGTATTGTTTTTAGTTTGTACGTTCTACTTGTTGCCATTCTTTTATTTCTTTAGTTTTGTATGAGCAAATCATGCTTTGTGAATAATATTATGAGCTGAGCCATAATTTTGAAATGGTAAACTAAGGGTGTGTTTGATTGCACTTATTTTCTATGAAATACATTTTACTGGCCAATTTTCCACCAAAATGTGGTGTTTGATTGGATAAAATTTCTATAGAAAACTTTTCCCCAAATCAGTCACATGACTTTATTTTTACTCATTTTCACTCATTTTTGTGGAAAATCAAATCCTCCTCCCGACTAAAAAAAAGATTTCCATGGAAAATATTTTGTTCATCGCTAGCGGGTGATCTCTCGACTCTGTCGATCTATCTCTCAAACTTCAGGCGACCTGAGCGCTCTCTCTCTCTCTCTCTCTCTCTCTCTCTCAAATCGGTACTCTCTCTCTCTCTCTCTCAGACTCTCACACACGCACACAGATTCTGATATGTATATAGATAAATTGATATACTGATACATACATAGACTCAAATATGTTTCTCTCTCTTTCAATTTGATATGTACGTATACATATAGATATACAGATGCATGTATAGATGCAAATCTGTGTATACATATATATATACACAAATCTGTGTATACCGATACATACATGGACACAAATCTGTTTCTCTCTCTCTCTCTCTCTTGATCCGATATATATATATATACATAGATATAGACACAAATCTGCTTCTCTATCTTTTTCTAGGGATTTTTAGGGTTTTTCTTTGACATTGCTTGATTTTTGATTGGTTTAGTAATTTGGGGGTATATATCGATACAGATATATACATATCCACACATGTATGTATATGTATATGTTATTCCCTATCATAGTTTGTCTCTGGTTGTTCTACTGAGCAATATAGAGGAGCCAAATTGCCTCCCCCTATATCGTAATATTTTCTTTGTTTGGATTTACAGAACATGAAAAGCTTTGTTAATGAAAAATGCTCATCTTGGTATAGGTATATGCTAGAATTGTACATAACAGTATAAACCTATCAATGATATCATAAACCAAAGCAATGCATATGCCAAGTATTTAGCCCCAGACACTACTTCAAACTTGTCAAAATACAAGAATTACTTTATTTGTTTGAGTGAACATGTATGAATTTTTTTTCAAAAAAAAGGTGGAGAGTGTTAAAATGATCAACTCTTCATATATAGTCTAAATCATTAGTTCTTAAATTTTGACACAAGTTGCAGGAAACAAACAAATATGAAAAAGAGGGGCAAAAAAATTTTCGACACAGCTCATGTTTCTTTGATTTTTTTGCGGGAAACCAATTTCAGGGTTTTGCTATAGAAAGAAAAAGATTTTCAGAGAGTAGTTAACAAGCAGGATCCATAATCTTGGATTAACCAAACACTTTCCTTCATTAGAAACTTGTGTCTATGAACTAATTGAGATCGGGTAACTATTTTGAGAGACAAGTGTTAAGCTTTGGTGTTAGGGAATGGAGTAAATTTCGATTAGCTTATTGCATACTTTACTGTGTCTTTGTTTCTTAATAATGAGTGTATAACTGCTGACTTCTTACTTCATTTTGAACACAGATTGAGTACATTTTTTTAACTGAAAAGTTATAAGTAAATCAGGCATAGCATTTGGGTGCTTATGTTAGTTGGTACAATCAGGCATAGAATTTCTTATAGGGATTGACTTTCTGAATTTTGCGAGGGGTGTTTTTTCTGGTTGTAAACGTTTAGCAGAATCAGTGACATATATTCATAAGAAGCAAATAGAATTTTCGGAGAGATGCGAGTGATTTGGAAGAAATAATCTCTTATTGGAGTCTCAAATTTGTTAATTTGAATGATTGTCATGCCTCTTAATAGAGGCAGGTTCACTCACATCATGTAAGCAAGTATTTGGAGTTGCTTAGATAGTTCTTGCGACAGATATCACAACAATTTTTTTTATTGTTTGCCAGAATTTGGATGAATTCATGTTTTGTTGTAGCAATGAATTGCTGTCATAGATATGATTTCTCTATCTTGTGCATTTGAGCAGTCATCTCTTATTAGTGTTTTATAGTTCATTTTCCAGTCTTTGTTTTTATCCTTTGGTGTGGCTTAAGAGTTCATTGATGAAATGCAAACTGTTTTCATAGCAATGGTGTTTAGTGGCATATGTAGTAGTCACTTTATTTTCAGTAATTAATGTGTTCAATGTTAATTTTGTTGCCCTTGATTACCCCTAAAATTGCTATGAGTTGGACGGGTTATGAATTGGGCCTAGGATGCTAATAACTTGTGGGTACACGGGATGTTTAAGTGAACCAAGATGAATTCTGACTGAGTTCCCCATTTGTGTCTAAGCAACATCCAGGACCCCTTTCTCTTTTAAACTTAACACATGAATAATATATCATTTTTTCCATGAGAACCATTAATTGCATTCTCTTTTTCATATTGAGTGGCACCCATTTCTTTCTTTTTGGTTGTTTTTGTATTTGGAGTCCCTTTCTTGTTGCAATTTACAGTAATATTTTAGCAGCTGCTTGTATTTGGTGAGAAACTACTGAATTTTGCATTGTAGTCTATGATAAAGAACAATGGATAGCTAGTTCAATTTTTAGTCTAAAGAAGAATATGGGTTTCTGTTTTCTTTTCAAACTTTTGGGTTTGATGTAGTAGAAAAAAGAAAAGAAAAGAAAAAGGGTTCCTTTCTGGCTTTTTTTTTGGAATTATAATGTGGAATTTTTACAATCTTAGCTCAAGTATCGGAAAGTAATATGTTAGTGAAGGCCTTGGGGCTTGAGCCTTTTTAAGTTCAATAGGCAGAGGAATACTCTAGCTAAGAATTACATTTCTCTTGAGGAATCTGACAAAACACTAATCTTGTACTGATTTAACCCAGAAAATAGAAGGTCTAAAGTAAGATTTTAGATATTTAAGCAGATGTTTGGTCTGTTTTAATGCTTTTGTGATTTACTATTTTGTAGATGGGTTCAATAAGTACAAATCTAACATTTACATTCTATTTTTGGAACAGTAAGACAGTCACATGCTTGGCTTTTGGTGTGGATGGAATTTCGTTGATTTCTCGATTAGAGGATGGCATGGTTCGAGTTTGGGACACTAAACCCATAACATCATTCGCATTTTTTAAGCAGGCGAAAGGTAAGTCCAAATGATCATAATTGGTTCTAACTTGCTTAATTTTTCTATAGCATTAGTAATACAAAACTGGGCTTAAATTAATACCCATGAGTCCCTCTTTTTTTTTTTTTTATTAAAAAGGGATCATTAATATTTGGTTTGTTCTTTCAGTATTATATCATATATTTTGCTGCTTAAATTTGATGAGGCCGATGCTATTATTTGGACAGGAAGGGGCTTAAATTAATACCCATGAGTCCCTTTTTTTTTTTTTTTTTAATAAACTTTTATGAGCACTTTTAATTTTCCGTTTGGCCATGAAGTTTGGAGCAAAAAAAAAGTACTAATTTTTATATTGTATATCCATTGTTTGTGAAATTGACTATTGATATGAGTAGTTGTCTTAATTGTTTGAATTTGTATCATTTTCAAAATTTTTGTTTGTAATTCATAGGTTAATTGCTTGAAAAAATGTAAGTTTTTAAAGGAAAATGTTAATTTTTCATGGAAAATTATTGCAATCAAACAGCAAAAATGTTGTTTTCTATGGAAATGACCATTTTTCACTAGAAAATAGTGACAATCAAACAACAAAATTAGATTTTCCATGGAAAATGTTAGATTTTCCAACCAGAAAATAATTGCAATCAAACAATCCAAAATTTTATTTCTATGGAAAAAATTTTCAAGTAAAATAATTTCATGGAAAAAATTTCTTTTCAACCCATTTTTTACCTTGCAATCAAATGCACCCTAAAGATAAATTAGAACTGATCAATTTTGTGAGGTAGCATCCACTTGAGTCTTGAATGCGAACTGGATTTTAGAATATGCAGCTGTATAAAGGAAAGTCAGGAGGGAAAGTAATAAACGTTTTTCTTATTTGCAGGTTATAAAAGATAATGTGAATTGTGAAGGTTGCTTGTTGGGTCAGTTGAAGGAGGTCACTAAAAGTATGTTCTACGTGTATTAAAAGAAATGAAAGTACTTCTAGTTTGGATTTGTATGACATTAGACTTGCAAATGGGTTTGTGAGGCTCCTATATAGAAAGTGGTAAGACATTTCTAAAATCTATACGCATATTAACAAAGAATTACGGTTCCTCTCCTGTATTAGGCAACACGCTTTCTCAGTCGTGGTGGTTATGAAAGTAATTTGTATTACATGTCATGAATGGAGAGGAAAACTTAATGTTGGATTGGTGTAAAGTGAATGTATGGGGCTTTTTCCTATTTAATTGGTTGAATGCTTTGTGCATGTTATGCATGTCTGTAACTTGTGTGAGGTTTACACGAGCCAAGATTTTAAGGCTAGGCTCGAGCTTGGCTAGATTTGTTAGAACCATTCTCAAGCTCGACTTGAGCGAGCTCAATTAAACTGATCAATTCGAGCTCAAACTCGAACATAAGCTCTGCTTGAGCTTGGCTTTGGCTCGAGTAAACTTGAAAGTCAAACATAAACAAAACAAGCTCGACCTTGGCTTGAGATAATATGCCCAAGCTCGGCTTGGTTAGTCTTAGTCCATTGCCTCCATTATATGAGTAATGTTGGGTCAACGCCCATTTCACAAACAAATTGCTCACACCTTGGGTTGGGTGGTGTGATTAAGTGGATTTTAAATTCCTGTGGTCTCCATCCGCAACATCAGCTGTCGCATCAGGGTGTTTGGTTTGAGAAATCGGTGAGGCCCAACCATTACTCTCACTATATAGGCCATCATTCCTCTTACATTGCTTTGAGTTTCTGATGTGTGATGCGGGACATTTAAACTACATAACCAATGTAGTTTTACAATTCTTTGATTACAATAAGGTTTTTTTTTTTTTTTTTTTTGTTTTTTTTGTTTTTGTTTTGTCCTTCCCACGTTGTTGTGCTATTTGGTTCCAATGGTCAATGGCCAAATCAAATTAAAATGATTCTACACTTGTTAATGACCAAATCAAATTAAAGCAAGCTCTGTGTTCAAATAAGGAAAAATTAGAGCCCAATTTTTTATTTTTTATTTTTGCATATCAAATGTTTTACTAAATACACAAGTATTTACTCGTGCCCATGGGCACCGCGGAAGAAGGAAAAAAAAGACAAATGAAACAATTGAATCACATCGTTATCAGTCAAAACAATACACGTGTCACTAAAAAGCACAATAATCCTAATCCTGAAAATAATATACATACATTATTTAAGCAAAAGTACCGACTCAGACTCTAAAAAAGTTGTCCAAGCCAGAGTAAGTTAATGCTTGGGCGATGATTAATTGGCTCACCCACGTTACAACCCTAGATTGTAGATTCATCTATTGGGATATAAAATTTGGGAAGCACATTACTCAAAAGTCAAAACCAATTGGTTGAATACCTAGAAGGAAGACTACTAATTTAAAAGAACTGATAAAATGGAAAGGATTGAGAAGAAATGCAACTTAGATAAACTTTCAAAACCGAAAGGAAATCACGAAGCTTCAAAACATTTTGGTTATTTAGAAAGTAAAGTCTCAAAACATTTCCTGTAATGTTTCAATTAGCAACACACACGTTCTAAATTCACTTAGAATGTGAAAAAAAATATATGAAGAAATTTCACTTAAAAGTTCACTCAGAATCCGCGGCCAAAAGCTGAAAATCCTTTTGTAATTACCAACAAAAATAGGTGGCTGGGGTCCATTATAAATAAGTGCCAAATGACCATTCTACCAAGAAATGACTAATACGTAGCACCCACCACACAGAGAAATCAATGAAATTTCATAGCTAAACTGACATATATGAGACCCAAATAAAATCCCACATAAAAAGTGGTGAAACAAACTCATAAATTCCATATTTGCATACCCATTTGGATTGAGAAAAAGATTCATATTCACATACACAAACACACGCATATATGTATGATGAGATATAGTTTCTTCTTCATGACTAAAATCTCCATATTGGTTGGTGGGCTTAATGACTGAGTGCAGCATCCAGAAGGAGCACACCCTTTAATATGCACAAAAATATCATGTTAAAGTCAAGTCTCGTCACTTCAGCAAAGAGAAGCCAAGTCATCTTGAACTTGAACTGACTACACAGCCATACCGGGCTGTTACACAAAATCGTCCGGTTTGGTCGTAAGTTCGGTCGTTCTTTTTAGATGGACCCCACATGGGCGCGCCCCTAGTAGGTGTGATTACTTGGTCAGCAAGCCTCCAGGCAGTTTCTTATCCCAATTAGAAGACTAAATGGAAGGAGCAGGCAGTTTCCTAAACCACTTAGGAAACACCCCTAAATTCATGTAAATTAGGCTGTAAATAGATTAGGCTTCCTAATCTATAAACTTACCTTGTACGAGTGGTCTCTTGCACCTATAAAAGAGGCCACCCGCCCCCATTGAAAGGGGTGGCATTCTAAACCAAAAGAATAGCGTATTATTTTCACTAAGACGCATACACCCGGTCGTTCTTACTGGTAGTGCCGCCCAACTGTTGGCTCACCAGGCACGCCGGTGATCTGTTAGTGAAGCGCATCGACACACCCGTGGACGTAGGCTACCTCATTAACGGGGCCGAACCACATACAAACTTCATTGTGTCTGGCTCTCTTGTATATTTCTTCTTATCCAAATTTCGGCATCATCAGTTTGGCGCCGTTTGTGGGAAAATGATAAGTTTTTCGCCAACAAAATTCTTGACTGATGAACATGCCACCGAAGACGGGTAAGAAAAATACTACCCAGGCCGGTCAGGAGAACTTGCAACTCAAACAACAGGCCGCCTCTATGACCTCCGAGCTAGTGACAGCAGCGCTCGCGCAACTTCTGGAAGGCCAGCGGCAGACCCAGCAGCAAATCGAAGCGCTGTTGGCCTTGCAAGAAAAGCGTCCTCAATCTGAGAACCAGACCGGGAAGTGTTCTCCCGACCGGGAGACTGCACAAGTCCGGAACCATACCACTCTGCGCCGGTGTCTCCATCGGATTGGGAGCACGTCCGGGATGGTGACCATAGCAAAGCGCCCAGGCGTACCCGACGACAAGCTTGGACCAATCCGCGCTGGGTGGAAGATGCTAGAGATATCATAAACAGACGACGCGCCACCAGCAAGGAGGAATCGGGACGAAAGGCCTGTGAATCGATAAAAGACCCTCCGGTCCGGAGCCGGGGAGATCTTAGGCATACGATTACCCGGAGCCGGAGCCGGGTTCTATCCCCGAGGACGACGCACTTCGAGGAGGAGGCCTCATCATCAGACCCGACATTCCGCTCGGATATGGAAGGGAGAACCGGACGAGATATAAAGGCCCAAATCAAGGACTTGCAGCAACAAATCGAAACACTGAACCGCAAGCAGCTCCACGATCATACCAATATAGAGACCGAGTCGCCCTACATCGCTCGGATCACCGTAATCCCCATCTCGCGAAAATTCAAACCTCTACATCTCAACACTTATGACGGTTTAGGGAGCCCAGTGGATCATGTCCGCACTTACAAGGCTCAGATGGCTCTAGTCACTACGGTCGATGAGTTACTGTGCCTGGCCTTCCCTAGTACCGTTAAAGGCCCAGCCGCGCAGTGGTTCCACGCTCTGAAACCCCGAACAGTTGATGACTTCAAGACATTGAGAAAGCTCTTCATCAGCCAGTTTGTAGGGATGCTCGACCGGTCACAACCGGACACCCAGTTACTTACCGTCAAGCAGTGAAAAAGGGAGAGTCCCTGAGGGAGTATGTGGACCGTTTCAATCAGTAGAGGCTCCAGATCCGCAACTTGAACGAAACAGCCGCAATCATGGCTTTCTACTCGGGGGTTCAACACACTAAAGTTGCTACGTCGTTCCACCGTGACCGACCGGCAACCCTGGTGGAACTCTCAGAGAGGGTCCAAAAGTACATTGACACAGAGGAGTCTCTGAAGTCAAAGCGCGCCGGCTTTACGGGGGAAGAATCCCCAAAAGCTAAACAGAAACGTGAGGGCTCCGAGAAAGGTCCGGGAAAGAAGCTCGAACAGGATCAGCAGAGAGTCAGTCGGAATCAGGTCCCGGTTACTTTCACCCCATTTTTCCGGCCAATCCATGAAGTTATGGCCGCCGTAGAGATCCAGAGGCTGCTCCAGGAGCCCGCCAAGTTGAAAAGACTGCCCGGTAAGAAGAACCGGGACAAGTTTTGCTGCTTCCACAAAGACCACGGGCATGACACAGAGGACTGCTTTAAGCTAAAGATTACCATTAAAAAGCTGATCGAGCAGGGCCACTTAGCTGAATTCATGGTAGTAGACAGGCGACCTCGGCAAGAAACCCGGGCTCCCGAGCAGCCGAGACCCCTCGGGCAAATTGATTCGAGATGAAAAGTGCATATTCATAGCATATTATATGGTCTTTTATGTATGCTTTTATCCCCAAAGTCCCTACATTTAGGTGCATTCTAATAACAATGTTATTTTTATTGTGTTAATGCTAAAATATATGTTTATGCGTTGTTTTATAGGTATTAGAATGTAAATCAATGAAGTAAAGCTAAAGAAAAGTGATTCTGGTGAAAAGAATAACGGAAGCAGCTGAGAAAATGCCAATTTTGACAATGAAGACTTCAGATTTGGAAGCTTTTCCCTGAATTATGAAATGTAAATCTTTGAGTTGCGGTCGCGTGGCCGCAAACGGAAGGTCAATCTGAGGTCCGAGTGAAAAGTTATGGCCATTCTCCCATCGGTGTGCAGAGCTGTAAAAATCAGAGAGTTCAATCAATCGAACCTTCGATCGATTGAGCTTTATTTTCTCCCAAAAGTTGCGTAAACTCTACAGGAACCCTATAAATAAGTCGTTTTGATACCAGACTAGGATAGGACTCACCAGAACGCAAAAACAACAGTTTTAGGGCAGTTTTAGGGTTAGATTAGGTGTAGATTAGGCTAGATTCATGTTTTCTTCCTCCTTTTCCATTGTTAAACTCAAGATTGATGTTGATTACAAGTTAGATTCAGATCATTTTTAGGTTTTTCTTCTCCTTTTTCTTTATTTGATTGTTTATTGATTTAGATGTTAATGATTGTTATGTTTTGTTGTTTCTGTATTAGTTTTATCATGTTTCCGTAGTTTAGACGTTGGAAATATATGATGAAATATTGATTCTTAGCCTCTGCCATGTATGATATAGAAAACCTGGGCTCGATCGATCGAAGATATTTCGATTGATCGAACCAAAGCCATAGTCAAGTGATCGAAGACATTTCGATCGATTGAAGGATGATGATGTCCGATCGATCGAGAGCACTTCGATCGATCGAACATGTTAATTCCTGAGATGATTCTTTTAAGTATTCCAAGACTTTCTGTTTTAGATATTTGTCATCAAATTGTCCCTATAAACTCAGTTTGTCACAATAGTTTTAGAACTTAAAGCCTTAATGCTATTTTCTTCAATGACTTTTGAAAACCACTTTGAATGCTAACACTATTTAGAGTGCAAGTAATAACCATTTTTTTAAACCGTCTTCTAAGTATTTTAAATCACTTGTGATGATATAGTCCCGGTCATGAAAGGATTATTGATTCTTTATCTTTAGACAAATACGGAATGCTGAAGAGGAATGAACTCCATAGAACATTAATGAATGTGCATGGTAGATGGTTAGGATCAATGTGGATTCACGTATTTCCAGCACCTTTAGTTTATTTGTTTAATTAGTTATGTTTCTTTATGTTTTAGTTTATTATTTAGTTTAATTTAATTAATTAGGATTCGTTAGAACATCCACTCCCAACATTCTTATTTTCTTTTCCTTTTCGTTAGGTTGTAACTTAGTATATTCTTCCTATTCCTTCCCTGTGGGATCGACCTGGACTTCCAGTACTATATTACTTGCACGATCACCTTCACTTGGGTGTTGCACAAAAACGCACAACTTTTTAGTTGTGTCAAGTTTTTGGCGCCGTTGCCGGAGAAGGCAACTAGGTTAGAATTTTACTAAGTTATTTCCAATTTTTCTTCCTTTAAAAAAAATAAAAAATTTTCTATTACAAGAAAAAAAATTATAATTAAATAAATAAAATTTCTTTTGTTTTAAAAATTTTGGGTAAACATGTCTTATCCATATTACTCTCCATACAACACAAGTGCCACCAATAGGTACACATTTGAAAATCAAAATAATTATCCCCCAAGTTGGCAAGCACCCATCTATGACGCGTATTATCAATCTGAGTGCTACCAACCACCACAATGGGAAAATGATAGTTGTAGTCCCCCATGTTATCAAATGTATCAAGAATCTCCACATGAAGAGTTCTATTAACCGCAATGGGGGATATAACCAAAATAATAATGTAGGATATTATAGTTCCCACGATTACCAAACGCACCAAGACTTTCCCTTTGGCGAGTCTTGTCCACAAACACAATAGGAAGGGGACTATCATCAACAACAATGGGGTGAAACTTCATACAGTATTAATGAGGAGAACAACCAAGTTGAGAATAATGGTATGTTAAAATTTCTACTTAGTGAAATGAAAAGGCTAGATAGTACACTTGATAAATTAGAAACTAGATATCAACAGACATATGCTAGCCATCCTTTAGAAGACTATACCAATCCTTCAACAGTACAACCTAAATTTCAAGACACTAATAATGGAATGGAATTAGAGGACAATGATAGGTTTATACCGAATGAGGTAAACAACTCACTCGAGAATGTCATAACCCAACAAGAACTCCAAAACCAAATCATTGAGCATGAAGTTGTAGAACCAGCTTCTCTTCAATATACAACCCCAGACATCGACTCCTTCACTGCCTGGATAAAATTGCACAATCTTTTTGTCCAGAGTTCCTCAATAGATGACATATATAGTGAGGAGAGTTACACGGATAAGAATGAGGTTTTTACAGATAATGAGAGTTTAAGTGACTGCACACAATTAGGAAAGGATGAGTCCCCTGTTGACTCTACCCCTACCTTTGATAGTGACCCTAGGGAGGACATCATTGAAAAATCTAAATCCTATTTAGATTCAGGTGATTTTCATGAACTCTCACCTCTTTCGGCCGAAGAGGTGGTGTCACCAAGTTGCCCATCAACTATCTTCTCTATTAGTTAAAGCTCTTATCCCGAGTGTGAAAGTCATGTGTACCCCAATATTGAACAAAATGAATGTGTTGTGGAAGAGGATGGTAAGGATTCTAGAACATGTTCTTCACAGAATTTCAACTTTCAAAATTCTTTGAGAGAAGACTTGGAAAATATTGGGCCCACATTAGATGATTTTAAACTTCAACAAGAAGCTAGTAATCTTCTAGACTGCTTAACCTTCTTGAGTAATAATGACATTGAGGCTCAAACAGATAGCTTTATCCAAGTCCAATCCAAAACTAGTTACATAGAATAGAAATTAAATTCCTATGATCATATATCCATAGATTCTGTTCTAATACAAGAGAAGGGTAATGAAGCTAAATTAGAACATCACTTAGACCCTGCCCCTTTTATCGAACCGTGACCACCTCCTTGTATTAAAATAGAGGCCGTCACAACAACAAAAATGTGTTTTAGCGACAAAACATGGCGATGAAATTTAAATTTCCTCACCAAAGGTAGAGTATTGGGGAGGAAATAAATTTTTGTCGCCAAAAAAGCTAAAAGGCACAGATATTTGGCGACAAAAGTCCAATTTCCTCGCCTAAAATGTCAAATTTGACGAGGAAATTAAATTTTCTCGTCAAAAGTAAAGTCTTTGCCAACTAAATATTTTTTCCTCGCTAATAGTGTTAAATTTGGCGACGAAAAAATAATTTTCCTCGCTTAAAGTGAATTCTAAAAATTATTATTTTCTCATTTATTTGGCAGCGAAATAAAATTCCTCGCCAAAAGTGTCATGTTGGTGAAGAAACATTATTTTCTCACAAAAGGTGAAGTTATAGTGACAAAATATTATATTCCTCGCCTAAAGTGTTTTATTTGACGACGAAACTCATTTTCCTCGCCTTAGGTGCAGTCTAAAAAAAAAGAGTAATGCTATGCTTCCCAAATTTTATTCAAAAAATGTTTCTCAAATGATGTGACAGTGGAGCCAAATAAACAACTTCTAATCAAAATTCAACTGGTCTCACTGTATTAGACTTGACCCCACTGCCATATTATTTGGGAAGCAATTTTGGGAAATTTTTTTTGGCAAACATAGCATTACTCTAAAAAAACATAAGTAATGGTATATTTCCCAAATCATAATCTCAAATTCACATTCCAAATGATGTGGTAGTGAGCCCATTAATTTTTATTGGATGATATTACAGTACGCCTATTATTATTAACCATCTGCCCCATCATTGGGAAGAATAGCATTGCTCAAAAAATATTTGCCCGCTCTTTCCCAAAAAGTGGCTATTCTCCATAATTTCCCCCCAATCCACAAAGATAAGCTCTCTCTCTCTCTCTCTCTCTCTCTCTCTCTCTCTCTCTCTCTCAGTAACTCACACATCCCGAGGCTCATACACCGCCGAAGCTCACATACCGCCCACCACTCACACACCACCGTCACCGGCCGCTCACACGTCGTCGGTCTCTCTGTTTCTCTCTGTTCAGGTAAGTCAAAATATTATGGCAATAAAACCTGAAATTTTAGGGCAATCAAACCTGAAATTTTGTGTATACACTCTGCTAATCAAACCTACAATTTAGGACTATGGTTTTAGTTTGAACACTGCCAATCAAACCTGAAATTGGGAGTGTGTTGGTATTTTGCGCCTTGGATAGATTTTTAGTTCATAATTTATTTAGGGTTTTTAAAGGGGGATATATTTTTAGTTCATAATTTAGTAACAGTTTTTAAGAGGGGGGTGGGGGGAAATGGTGTATGAGCTCAATTAAATATTTCGTTTGGGTATGTACTTTAATGAATTTCTGATTTTTTAGACAATTTCTTTGGGTTTTCTGTATTTGGGTTTTGAGATTTTCGTTGGTTTTGAAACAGAGTTTCCTTCAGTCTAAGTTCAAAAGAGTTCTCATGTCTCTCTTTTTGTTTTGCTACAGCCATAGGATCCTTTAACTTTCATAACTTGATTGTTCACCAAGGGTCTACTGTGAAATCTATATGTAATGTCGAACCTAATAGGTATTCTTCCCTTAATATGATGGATCAGATTTGAGAAACAATCGGTGTAATGGTCATTTAGCTACTATGTTGGTAATGCAATTCTCATTTTGCTCTTATTTTGTAAATGTGCTATTGAATTTGCTCTTCACTGGTTGTTCATTTTGCTACTAAATTGGTAACTGGAATGGTTCATGTGTTGTACAAGCTCTTGTGCTCCATTAAGATAGTAGAAAATTTCAAAAAAGCAAAAGAAAAAAAGAAGCAGCAAAGAAGGATTCTATTTTCAATTTTTTTCTCAAGAAGGGTCCAAAATGTTCAATTTTTTTGCCCAAGTTATTCTATTTTCTTCATCATTTTCTTTATTAACTAAATGAAGGATTCACTTTCCTCTATGTTTTCTTTCTCTACCCTCACTAAATCCAAGATCCAAACAAAGCCTAAAGGTGTTTGTGCTTATGTCTCTAAGGATGGTGGTGGTCTACTTTGCAACCTTTAGTTTTCTGGTGTGTATTCAATGAAATTCACTTGATCTTCAAAAATAATAATATTGATGGACTGATTTATTAAATTGAACGTGCTACTTGTGGTAAGTTCTTGTTGTCCTTGACCATGCTTGAAGAAGATAAGAATAGTGCTACAAGAGTTAGCATAGCCTAGTCCCGACATGGTAGACATGGTTTGCTTGTCTAAAAGACTAAAACTAAGAGGCTTAGGCTCTAGTTTTGGTCATGTAGATGAGTAATATTGATCTTGGAGTTGGGCACTAAAATGTTGTATCTTGAAAACTACTTTGCAATTAAAAGCAATGTGATATACTAAGTTACAACATATTGGGACCCACTTACTACATGTTGGGACCTAAGGTACATCATTTTAGTTAATGTCGCTAAATTTCTTTCTGAGCATACATCGAGTTTCCAAATTGGTTTAGACTGAAACTTTGTTTCGTCCAGAGTTCTGATAAAATTTGATAGTTTTTGATATTTTTCTTATTTCAGATTCAGGTTGCGAAGTACTAGCTAATCTAATTCTTTCCCTATATCTTTTTTTCCCTTCCCTTTGTAGGCTGAAATTCTGGCTAACTTTTATGATTTGTGCAAAGGTTTGGAATTGGATCTTGCCAAGAACTTTCAGTTTCCAATTTTAAGACAGGTTTATTGCTCATGCTTGAAAATTTAAAATCTCTAGGTTTATACATTCATGTACAGATATTAATCCGTTGCAATTTTAGATACCAACCTTTTTGATGAAATTTTAAATTGGAAAGTGGCTATTATCTATTAAAGGTTACTTGTTGAGTCAGACACTTTGTGAGAAGTGCACTTGTTGAGCCAGACATCTTTTTTTGTTATGCTTCTTCCTTCTATTTTGTTTTTCTTTCTCTGTGTTGACTTGTAGATTGACGATTTTTTTGGTTGAGCAATTTCTTTATTGTTGGGTTTGGCACCATGAGCTATGGTTGTTTGGTCCAAGTACCTTGAATCAAATATAAATAACTAACTAAATAACTAATTTAGTTATTGGCATTTGGCACCATGAGGGTTTGTTTTTCTGGGACTGTTAATTTTAACACTTTGCTTTCCTTTTCTTTTTCTTTTTTGCAGATTCGTCGTATACGACCATGCTTAACTGACTTCATGCTTATGATCTATTTTTGTGACTTTCAAGTTTCAAAACACTCCATAACATGTGGTGGTTTTTTTAGGTGGCTTTTACTTCAAGCTGTCCTAGGGGACTTGGAATCCTATACTTATTAGAATTGCTAGCAAACTTTTAGTAGACTCAAAGGTGGGAAAGAACCTATTTGATGGCTATAGAATCTTTATATTTATATATATATAATTATTTTTTTGTTTCACTTCACTTGACTTTAGAATCTTATGGTCTTAAATGAGCAAGATGGAGGAAAATATATATATATATATATGTATATATTTATATTTCTGTTTTTACTCGGCAAAAAAAATTGTTATTTTTTCTTTGCGCCATGCCCACGTGCACGGGCAATTGCTAGTTCTAAATATGTTTTCTTGTTTTTTAAAAACTTACAATATTCTAATGATCTCCATTTGTTTTTGTCGCAGATTCGATGTGGACGTGATTGATTGGTAGAGGATTGACTACATTTAGTTTTGTTGGAGAGTTATGAACAATGGAAAACATTAGTTCATTCGTTTTTTTTTTCTTTTTTCTTTTTTAAAAATCGATTAGTGTATGTTTGAATGGACATGATGTATTAGTTTGTTAAGTTGTAGTTTTTATTTTTTTATGAATACCCCAAGCAAAATTTATTCAATGAAATTTGTTCAGGTTTTGTATAGGATTTTGTAATGATATTTGTTTTAATTACTATTATGTGATGTTGGGTGTAGAATCAGGAATAAGAATAGGTTTATTTGAGGCCAAAAAAAAAATGTAGCGACGAAAATTTTCGTTGCCAAAACTATTTAGTAAATTTTGTACAAACTCATTAGCGAGGAAATATTTCTTCGCCAAATATATTTTTGAAAATTATTAGAGAATCTTTTGCGAGGAAATTTTTTGTCGGCAATGATCAAATTTGTGAACACACATTAGAATTTTGGCGACTAAATTTCTACTCAATGGCGAGGAAAAAATTTGTTGCTAAAATGTTTTCATTGGCGAGGAATTTTTTTCCTTGCCAGATACTTTATAAGACAACCTTTTGGTGGCAAAATTGGCGAGGAAATTATTTCCTCGCAAAAGGCTTTGGCGAGGAAATACCTAGTTTTGGCGAGGAAAATCAATTCTCACTAAAACCACTTTTTGTTGTAGTGCGTTATAGAATACACCAACGATCATTTTTTGAGTATAATTCATAAAAAGTGTGGTATACCTCTTATAACTGTCCCCAACAAATTGGGAGGCCATAGGTTTTGTATCATCTCCTCTGACCTTGAGCCTGACATTAGATGGGGGGGAATTGCAATTTTATGAGGATCCCTACATTCTTCTCACTGTTAAATTATTTCACTGGGAAGATCCTAAAAAATTTCGGTTGTTATTTTATGATAATAATCTTGATTAACCGAATTTATTTACTTGTAGTATTATATTCTCTATTTTTCCTTGTTGCTACTAATGATTTTGAAGGTAACTAAAAAAAATAAAAAAATAATGGATATTAACGCCTCGAGGTAACATCCTTCCTTCTATCGCTTTGCTTTACATGTCCATGTGCTTAGTTTAGAACATTGGGGACAATGTTTAGTTTTAGTTGGGGGGAGTGAGCCATTGCATGCCTCATATCTTTTTGTTATGCTTTAGTGTCACATACCTGCTTAGCAACATGTAACTCAGTAAATTAAAATTGCAAAAATTTTAATTTTTTTTTAATTATTTAAGATAATAAGATGGTTCTTGTATTTCTCTCTTAATTAATGTAGTTAGTTATGATGCATTAGCATTACTTTCTGTATGTTATTACTATGTGATATACTATGATAGTTTCTTTACTATCTTAGTTATAGTATATTTTATGCTTTTTAGTCTTCAAACAACTTTGAGCATGTTGTGACAACCTTGTACTTAGCTCAAATGGATGAGTAAGCATAGCTTAGATGTCTTGAGAGACTGTAGTAGAGACTAATAACCCAAGTTTGTTTTTGAGGATTTTATAAATTACTCTTACTTTTTGAAAAGCGTATTAATTCGTTGAAAGTATCATTTTTCTTCTTCATTTTGATTGATTATTAGAAGAGAACGTTCAGGATTTACCAAATTTAGAGCTCTTGTATTTACTGAAATGAATAATCCTAATAAACTTAGAAGATGATTTAGGCCATCTTTTGACCATACACGCATAATAAAGCCTTGGCTTACCTCCATGATATTCCTTTATTTCACCCTTTGAAAAAAAAAGAAATAGATAGAAGAGTGAAAAAAAAATATACTAAAAGAAAAGAAGAGAGAGATTGGAGATGTGGGAAAGTTTGAAAAGTTGTAATAGACATTCCAATCACATCCGTTGACCTAATTGAATATCACGAGCTCTTTCTTCTTTCACCTAACACCTCTTTTTCAAAGTCCTGATGATTTTAGGTAAATTGGATTTGAAGTTAAGGTAATGAGAGAGTTCTCCACGGTATCTCGCTCTTCTAGTGAAAAGTATCCTTTCATGAGACTTTGTGCACTAAAATTTCCATTTTTCAATTTAGACATGAGAAGCATTTGATTCCATTCACATATACTCTTAATAGCTTTCATATCATAAGTGATAATTATTACACCTAATTCGGAGTGATTTCATCTTGAGAGTGTAATCCCGGTGAGAGTTGAGTCAAAATGAACGTCTTGATAGTATCTTAGGTCATGCAAGCTATGAAATTAATGTTTTGTATTTTGATTGTCCATTCACACACACACTTGAAGATTAATAGGTATGGAAGATTCTAATGACTTTGATAGTAGATTAACTGTAATGTGTGTGTTGCATGGCTATGGCATACTAGAGAGTTTCATAGTATTTGTTGATCTTAACCACATTGCTAAATGAGAGGAAAAAAATTTCTAGAAAAAAATTTAAATGAGAATCATTACCTTAAATATGAATTTTGTGGGTAGATTCACTGCAAACCCTCATGAGACAACACTCGTCCACTAGGGGAAACCTAGGGGTTTAAAGGCTTGTTTCATACGCTAAATGCAATCGCGATTCCTGCGAAAGTGAGTTAGGATTTTTACTTTATTTTGTTTTCAATTTTTAGAGTTCAAATAAACATTGCTGTAGTTCGCTTCATTGCTAGGGACTAGCAACGAGCTAGTTGGGGGGTGTGATTCGAGGTGAAAAGTGCATATTCATAGCATATTATATGGTCTTTTATGCATACTTTTATCCCCAAAGTCCCTACATTTAAGTGCATTCTAATAACAATGCTCTTTTTATTGTGTTAATGCTAAAACATATGTTTATGCGTTGTTTTAAAGGTATTAGAATGTAAATGAATGAAGTAATGCTAAAGAAAAATGATTCTGGTGAAGAGAACAACGGAAGTAGCTGAGAAAATGCCAATTTTTACAATGAAGACTTCAGATTTGGAAGATTTCCCCTAAGCTATGAAATGTAGATCTTTGAGTTATGGTCACGTGGCCGTAAATGGTAGGTCAATCCGAGGTTCGAGTGAAAAGTTATGGCCATTCTCCCATCGTTGCGCAGAGCTGTCAAAATTAGAGAGTTCAAGGGCTTGAGGAGAGTTCAATTGATCGAACCTTCGATCGATCGAACTAAGCTCGATCGATTGAACTTTATTTTCTCCCAAAAGTTGCATAAACTCTACAGGAACTCTATAAATAAGTCATTTTGATACCAGACGAGGGGAGGATGCACCAAAACGCAAAAAACAGCAGTTTTAGGGTAGTTTTAGGGTTAGATTAGGTGTAGATTAGGTTAGATTCATGTTTTCTTCCTCCTTTTCCATTGTTAAACTCAAGATTGATGTTGATTACAAGTTATATTCAGATTATTTTCAGGTTTTTCTTCTCCTTTTTCTTTATTTGATTGTTTATTGCTTTAGATGTTAATGATTGTTATGTTTTGTTGTTTCTGCATTAGTTTTATCATGTTTTCGTAGTTTAGACGTTGAAAATATGTGATGAAATATTGATTCTTAGCCTCTGCCATGTATGATAAAGAAAACCTGAGCTCGATCGATCGAAGATATTTCGATCGATTGAACCAGAGCCATAGTCGAGTGATCGTAGACATTTCGATTGATTGAAGGATGATGATGTTCAATCGATCGAGAGCACTTCGATCGATCGAACATGTTAATTCCTGAGATGACTCTTTTAAGTATCTGTCATCAAATTGTCCCTATAAGCTCTGTTTGTCACAACAGTTTTTAGAACTTAAAGCCTTAAGGCTATTTTCTTCAATGACTTTTGAAAACCACTTTGAATGCTAACATCATTTAGAGTGCAAGTAATAACCATTGTTTTAAACCGTCTTCTAAGTATTTTAAATCACTTGTGATAATATAGTCCCGGTCATGAAAGGACTATTGATTCTTTATCTTTAGACAAATACGGAATGCTGAAGAGGAATGAACTCCATAGAACGTTAATGAATGTGCATGGTAGATGGTTAGGTTCAATGTGGATTCACGTTTTTCCAGCACCTTTAGTTTATCTTCACGTATTTCCAGCACCTTTAATTAGTTATGTTTCTTTATGCTTTAGTTTATTATTTAGTTTAATTTAATTAATTAGGATTCGTTAGAACATCCACTCCCAACATTCTTATTTTCTTTTCCTTTTCGTTAGGTTGTAACTTAGTATATATTCTTCCTATTCCTTCCCTGTGGGATCGACCTAGACTTCCAGTACTATATTACTTGCACGATCACCTACACTTGGGTGTTGCACAAGAGCACACAACTTTTTAGCGTGTCACAAATCAATGTAATCTTCGGAGGCACTTCAGGCGGAGGGGATTCACAGTCGGCCAGGAAGAGGCATGCCCGGCATCCCGATCGGATATCTGGCATGTCTAATCCAGCCGCTCTCCCCCAATCGACGTGTTGACGTTCTCATCCGAGGATATGCTAGATCTGTATTACCCTCATGATGATCTGCTGGTGGTGACGCTCTTTTTAGCAAACTATGTGATCAAAAGAGTGCTGGTAGACATGGGCAGCTCCTCCGATATCATGTTTGTCTCAGCATTCGATCAGCTCAGGATATCCAGGGATCAGCTCTGACCAGTAGCCACGCCCCTGGTAGCCTTCAACGGGTCCAGCACCCAACCGCTTGGAACCATCGAGCTCCCGATCCTCATAGGAGCTTATCTTCAACAGACATCTGTACTGACGAGCTTTGTGGTCGTGGAAGCTCCTTCTGCGTACAATGTCATCCGTGGTAGGCCAACCCTCAACAAGGACAAGGTGGTGGTGTCAATGCATAGTCTGGTGGTTAAATTCCCAACACCTCAAGGGCCCGGGAGCCTACACGAAGACCAAGCCGCTGCCCAGAGTTGCTATGTCAGTTCCTTATGCCGGGAAGCCATTACAGAAATGCTAAACATTCAGGAGATGGACCCTAGAGGCAAGAGTGATGGAGTGGGTCCAATGGAAGAACTAGAATAGGCGGTGTTGGATCCTCGGTTTCCTGACAGGACCATCAGCATTGGTACTCTCTTAGAGCCAGGCCTCAAGGAGGAACTTGTTCAATTTTTGCAACAGAGCCAGGATGTTTTCGCTTGGTGTCACGAAGATATGCCCGGGATCGATCCCCAGGTAATGTCTCACCGACTTAATGTCAGTCCAGAATCCCGGCCGGTGAAGCAGAAAAGTCGAGGAATGGTACCCGAAAGGCAGACGGTGGTGTTTGAAGAAGTAGAGAAGCTCCTGAAAGCAAGATCTATCCGAGAGGTCCATTATCCTGACTGGCTAGCAAACGTAGTACTGGTCAAGAAAAGCAACGGGAAGTGGAGGATGTGCATGGACTTCACCGATATGAACTAAGCCTGCCCCAAGGACAGCTATCCACTCCCCAGGATAGATCTCCTTGTGGACTCCACAGCCGGTCATGCGCTCCTCTCGTTCATGGATGCTTACTCGGGGTACAACCAGATCAGCATGTACCCGGGGGATGAAGCGAAGACCTCCTTCATCATGGACCAAGGGACGTACAACTACAAGGTAATGCCTTTCGGCCTCAAGAATGCCGGGGCAACCTATCAACGCCTGGTCAATCACATCTTCAAGGACCTGATCGGGAAATCCATGGAAGTCTATGTTGACAATCTTTTAGTTAAAAGCTGAGACGAGTCAGACCATCTTGGACATCTAGCCGGGGCTTTCAGCATTTTGAGGAAGTTCAGGATGAGATTGAACCCGACCAAGTGCATGTTTGGGGTCTCGTCCGGAAAGTTTTTGGGGCACCTAGTGAGCAAACAGGGTATTGAAGCAAACCCTGACAAAATCCAGGCCATTATAAACATGCGGTCACCCAGTTCAACCAAGAAAGTTCAGGGCTTGGCCGGGCGGGTCGCCGCATTGAACAGATTTGTTTCCCGAGCCACCGACCGGTGTCTGCCATTTTTCAAAATCCTCCACAAGGCTTTTCAATGGTCAGAAGAGTGCGAGGAGGCGTTCCAGGAACTTAAGAAGTACTTGGTATTGCCCCCTACTCTCAACACCCATGACGGATAAGGAATTGTTCTTGTACTTAGGAGTGTCACCATCGGGGGTTAGCTCGGCCCTCATCCGAGAAGAACACGGGATACAATTCCCAGTCTATTATACTACCCGAGCGCTTCAAGGAGCAGAAAGCAGATATTCCCGGATCGAGAAGCTCGCATTCGCCCTCATCACCTCTGCTCGGAGACTCCGTCCGTACTTTCAGGCCCACATCATCGTGGTCCTTACAGACCAACCTCTTCGCAGGATCTTGAACAGGCCCGAGACGTCTGGGAGGCTCATTAAATGGGCCTTGGAGTTAGAAGAGTTCGAAGTGGTCTACCGACCCCAGACAGTGATCAAAGGATAAGCCGTAGCAGACTTTTTCATCGAGTTCACATACCCGGAGGATCCGGTAGAAGAGCTCGACCCGCCAGACCTACCGCCCGGGATACAGTCAGACATCCCAACCTGGACACTATACGTGGATGGGTCTTCCAACAAACAGGGCAGCGGGGCAGGAATCACCCTGACCACACCGGATGGGATCCAGCTCGAGTATGCACTTAGGTTTGGATTCAGGGCCTCCAATAATGAGGCTGAGTATGAAGCCCTGCTAGTCGGACTACAAATGGCAACCTCAATGGGTGCACTACAGATTCAAGGGTACAGCGACTCTCAGCTCGTGGTAAATTAAGTCAATCAAGAGTATGAGGCTCGAGAGAATAACATGATAGCTTATCTAGCCCTTGTCCGAGCAGTTTCAAACAAACTTCAAGGGTTCTCCATCACGCAAATACCTAGGGAGGAGAACATTAGGGCTGACTGGTTAGCCCTCCTTGCTTTATCTTCTGAGTCAGAATTGCCCGGGATAAGGATAGAGTACCTACCTGAGCCAAGTGTGTTCAACTCGGAATGCATAAAAGTCAAACCGGTCAATCTAGAACCGAGTTGGATGGACCCAATCATGGCATTTCTGGCAATAGGCACGTTACCAGACGGAAAGGAAGAAGCCCGCCGGGTTAAATACCGAGCGGCAAGGTACCACCTTATTGATGGCATCCTCTACAAAAGGGGATTTTCTCTACCGTACCTCCGCTGTGTCCACCCAGGACAGGTCCAAGCAATACTGTACGAAATCCAAGAAGGGGTGTGCGGGAACCACATCGGAGGCCGGGCACTATCACGCAAAGCCCTGCTGCAAGGTTACTACTGGCCGACCATGGCCAAGGACTCTCAAGAATATGTCAAGAGGTATGATACGTGCCAAAGATTTTCTCCCATGATCAACCGTCCGGGAGAACTTCAGATGCCAATCCTTAGCCCCTGGCCGTTTTCTTAGTGGGGTATTGACATTGTCGGTCCTCTCCCGAAGAGAAAAGGGCAAGTCAAGTTCGCCATCATAGCCGTGGACTACTTCACCAAGTGTGCGGAGGCCGAACCCTTGGCAACAATCACCGAAAAGAAAATGGAAAGCTTCATGGAGAGAAGCATCCTCAACAGGTTCGGCATCCCCCGGGTTCTGGTTAGTGACAATGGTAGACAATATGACACCCCAGTATTCAGGCAGTTCTGCTCGGGCTACGGGATATCCAATCACTACTCATCCCCCGATCACCCCTAGGCCAATGGCCAAGCCGAGGTGACCAACCGGATTATTCTTCAGTCAATCAAAACGAGGCTTGAAAGTGCCAAAGGACTATGGGCAGAGGTACTACCGACCCTCTTATGGGCCTACCGCACTACACCCTGAGCGGCAACAGGTGAAACACCGTTCTCTCTAACCTATTGCTTTGAGGTAGTGGTCCCCACAGAGCTTGGGTTACCTACTTACCGGGTGGCAAATTTCAGTAAGCTAGACAATGAAGATGTCCTAAGGGCAGAATTTGACTTGGTAGAAGAGAAAAGAGACCAGGCGTATCTGAAAGTGGCAGCCTACAAGCAGAGAGTCTCCCGATACTATAACAACAAGGTGAAGCATCGCAGTTTCCAGATAGGAGATCTGGTCTTGAAGGCAGTCAACCAGTCTATGAAAGTCCCGAGTCATGGGAAGTTAGGGCCAAGCTGGGAAGGTCCATACCTAGTTACCCGAGTCAACCACCCGGGCACCTATTGGTTACAAACTCTAGACGGGCACGACCTCTCTCATCCTTGGAATGTGTGGCACCTCCGTAAGTACTTCAGTAAAGTATGACAATAATGTTGGCTAGTAACCATGTAGCTCAACCAGAGCATATCTATTCATATAGTAATAAAAGTTTCTTTTTTCACCAAACAAGTCTTCTCCGTGCTTGTTCACTTAAAAGACCTCGGGGTCCGACCCGAGGCACTTAAAAAGACCTCGGGGTCCGAACCCAGGCACTTAAAAAGACCTCGGGGTCCGACCCCAGGCGCTTAAAAGACCTCGGGGTCCGACCTCAAGCACTTAAAAGACCTCGGGGTCTGACCACATGCACTTAAATGACCTCCGGACCATAAACCGAGGCACAGGCTTCGCTTAGGCCCAACCAACGATGGGGGAAACTCCCCCTAGGTGGCTGACGATGGCAAGTCCCAAAGGACCCTGCAACTACTCACGTTCTAGGTTAGTTTTCTATGGTCACCCCCTCTATACGCCTGCCTTAGCAAAAGCTTGAGGGGCAGGGCAGCCTAAACAGGAAATCACACCAGTCACTAACAGGGAGGGGAATCCTAACATTCCTAAGTACCGACAGAGGCTAGAGAAAACCGTCCAGATAGTAAAACATGATAGATTCCTATAATACACCAGACAGGACCTTTCAGGCAGGTCAAGAAGACCAGTTGTTCTACCAGTTACGATCCTAAACCATTTGCTAAGGCATGGACTGAGATCAGTCACGGTCAAATAACAAATCCTAACTTTTGCTAAGGCAAGGTTCCTATGGGATTTACGACCAGTCGGTCATAGGCAATCACAAACAGGCATTTAAGTGAAAAATGCAAAAACAACTGATGTAAGAGGTGGCCTCGAAGGACCTTTTCATTAATTAAAAAGAGTATTTACATTGACTGGGGGCAGTTGTAGTAGCCTCCCCGACAAAAAAAAAAAAAAACAACAGCAAGAAGGAGGGAAATAGAAAATACAATTCAGGGACTAAGCGTCGCTGTGGACACGTGGAATTCCACCTCTTGTTTGTTTTGAAATGGTTTTGAAAAGGAAAAGAAAAGGTCCATTGAAAACAGATAGAGAGTCGCTACTTGGTCTTTAAGGAACCAAGAAACCTAATTTTGACTCACCCAAATGGATAAAGGGCACCGGCCCATCATAACCAAAGAACTTGGCTCGGCCCAAATCTTTGCATGGATGCAATGTATGTACCTAGAATGTGCCAAGGTTGTAGTGTGCTTTGTGTTCATGGATTCCTAGAATGACTTAGAAGTCTAGAATGTGTATGAATGAATGAATGAAATCATCATGGGATATGTACAAATGTAGTATGAACTACTTTCTAAGACATGAACTAATTTGGAGTGCATGTAAGCATCAAATCAAAGGGGGAAAGTAAAAGTGTGCTTGCTGTGAATAGTGGACAGAACAATAACATGATCTTTTAAAAATTGAAAAGAGGGGTTAAGAATGTTTTCAATGCATGATTTTTTATGGAGATCTTCCTTATTGTGTCTAGAACACAATCCAAAGAGCCAATCTTTAATGTCTGTCACAGATTGAGATAAATCACATAAACAATAGAGGTCACTCAGAAATAGAGCCCGTACTGTCGACTGAAATGTCAAAAAATCTTAGAAAATGAAAACAAATGATCTAGTGGCCCATTTTATACAGAAAATTCCCTAAGACATTGAAGTTTAAGGGAAAAATAAGTTACGACCACCCCTTTTGGAAAAGGTTTATGAAAAATAAGTTGAAAGTCAACCAAGCTGCTGTGACAATAGAGGCAGAATGTATGGAAGGAATGTTTGGGTCCAAATAGATCATTTTCAAGTATTTCCAAGTCAAACCAAAAATCATGGGTGTTTTCTAATGAGTTAGGAAGACTTTCCAAGTGGCCTTGCATCCATACACTGAGTATTGAGTTCTAGAGAAATCTTTGAACTCAGATCACTCACTTTTTTGACTCACTGTTTTGAAGATTTTGGGAAAACAAGGTTTATCTCTTGAAATCAAAGTGAGAGTTTTAAGAAGGGGGTTTTGAAATAGAAGTTTTGAAAGCACATTTTCAATACTCAATGAAGGTTATAACCACTTAAAATGCCAACATCAAACTCATTACCAAGAACCTCCAAGATTGTTGGAGAGATTTATTTTCATTTGAATATAACTTCAAGGATACCTTGGAGGTATTGAAGTTATAATCATCATCTATCAAACATGTTTTTGAGGTCAAGAGCTACTATCTATAAGGATTTACTCACCTCAAACTTCATGTCATCATCTAGATGATGATGAACTAGTAAGTAAATAAATAAAATAAAAAAGAAATGAGGTAAGAAGAGATGGACATTGCATAAACAAGCAAGTAAATAACAAGCAATAGATGATGATCAATGTGATATTGGACTTGTAGTTTGATGTTTCACTCATATGTGATGACATTGGACATGGAAGTAGCTTCATCTCTCTTAAATGCTCACTAAAATGGTGGTTGGGTGCATTGAATATGAAGTAAATATGAGTAATGAAGTAAAAAACAAAGTTTAGAACTTATTTTTGTTTTGAAATCAAAGAAGAAAGCTTCTTTTCTCTCTATCTTAACCTTATCTCTACAACTTTCTTTCCCAGAACATTTCAAAGCTTACATTTGATACCCCCTAAATGATAAATCAAGGGGGGTTTATATAGGCCAATTTGGGGGTTTTAGAAGTGTTCCCATTGGCTCCAAACATCTGAAAACATAGAACTACATCGTTTTGAGTTTTAATTAATCAAAATGGAACCCCAAAAATAATTGCAAAAATATACTGTTCTGGAGGAGAGTGCCGCGGCGGCACTGGGCCTGTGCCGCGGCGGCAGTGGGTCAGTGCCACATCAGTACTGCTCCTCAATCGTCTGGATAATCCTGTTTAGGCCCCCAGAGGTTCCGGTATTCGTAAAAAGGCCCTTTTTCTTCCGAAATTCACAGAAAATGTATACGAACTCCAAATTGAGGTTGTGATATACCGTTGGAAAGGTAATGGAGTTTATTTTACATAAAAAATAGTTCAGGGATAGGTCACTTTGAAAATATTTGTGGTATTTGTGATAAAAGCCGATTTGATCGCCTTTTTCGCCTTCAGAAATTCACAATAAACTCGTTTTAAATCCAAAAATTATGTGCGATATACCGCTGGAAAGCTATTGACCTCTAGTATCCATGAAAAATATTTGAAAATTGTTATGGCGCTCTGGTTCTAAAGTCAAATTTTGGTCAAACTGGTCAAACCTGGGATTCCCGAGAAGTTCTGGAAATCTCTAGGAGCTCTCAAGAGCTGACTTTTTCGCTCGATTTTCTTTTAAAACTCATTTTAATACTTTTCACATGATCTAGAATGATCTCGGTGAATTCGGATGATTTGGTCAAACTTGGTCAAACCTAGTCAAACCTTGGTCAACCTGGTCAACGGGGACTTTTCGAGAACTTCCGGGTCTTCCGGGGGTCTCTGGGAGCTGACGATTTCATCTAATTTTAGTTAAAAACTCATTTTATCCATTTTCTTACGACGCAGCATGTTTCCAGAACTTTTGGTCCAAATCTGGGAGTTTTCGGGCTTTTAGGGGCATTTTGATCATTCTGAGCATTTTGAGAAATAGAACCAACTTCCGGGAGTCCTTTTGAGTCTTTTGATCATCGTGAACCACCAAGCTATGGGTCTCCTAAATCTGATAGCCAACAAAATGGGGTGTCTACAGTTTGCCCCTCTTTGGCATGAACTTGCGAGGCAACGCATGTCGCAAGCAAGTGCCAAAGCTTTGAAGAGACATGTCTTTTCAAGGCTATAAAGCGTTACAAAAGATGCAATCATGCTGAGACTAGTGGTGGTCATGCTCTGCGTGTACTGCCTACGTATCCCAAGGGGAATCAGACTAGGACGTAGTTCGGGGTATAAAGGAACAAATCACACATGCACAACAAGACATGCAGATGCTATGCTATGAGGATGATATGCAATGCATGGATGTGATATGAATTGTGTCATCAGTCCTATTATGTCTAGTGTTATGATCCTAATATGAGTAGGTGCTGTTGGGTGTGCCACTCTGAGTGGGCTGGTGTCGCGCTAGTGTTTGCAACTGTGATGTGGTGGATGACTCGGATAAGGACATCAAGGTTTTGGAAGACTCTGGGTCTTGGGGCGAACTTCTTAAATTACCGGAAGTGTGCTTCGCAAACAAGTAAAATAGATCAGATGTGCGTTTTTTAGAAGATGACAGCTAAAGGTGACCGAGGGATCTTGCGATGAAGCTATGAAAATGGACAGATGAGAAAGCTCATGATAATCAGGAGACACGGAGCCGTGGAAGGACGGTGCTTCGTTTTCAAAATTTGGATGCGGGCGATGTTCTGATTGTTCCTGATGGCCGATATTCCGGAGTCGGTTCCTCTTTTGTTACTTTCTGCTGGGGGTAGTGGGAACTAGTATCTTTCCGTATCTGTCCTCGGGGGATGACGTAGGGTTCTCGGAGAATATCTTTTTTCTTGATCAGGAACCAGGACCCATCTCTGAATCTCTCACGGTTGATAAAATCTTTCGGCGCTCAATTCGAGAGGGTCGATCGGGGCCTCCGGGAGCTGGTATCTGTCCTCGGGGGATGACGTAGGGTTCTCGGAGACCCATCTCTGAATCTCCCACGGTTGATCAATTCTTTCGGCGCTCAATCCAAGAGGGCCAGTCGGGGCCTCTGGAAGCTGGTATTTTTCTGTTTCTGTCCTCAGAGGATGATGTAGGGTTCTCGGAGAATCTCTTTTTCCCTTGATCGGGAACCAGGACCAATCTCTGAATCTCTTACGGTTGATCAATTCTTTCCGCGCTCATTCCAAGAGGGCCAGTTGGGGCCTGCGGGAGCTGGTATCTTTCTGTTTCTATCCTCAGGGGATGATGTAGGGTTCTCGGAGAATCTCTTTTTTTCTTGATCGAGAACCAGGACCCATCTCTGAATCTCTCACAGTTGATCAATTCTTTCGGCGCTCAATCTAAGAGGGCCGGTCGGGGCCTCCGAGAGCTGGTATCTTTCTGTTTCTGTCCTCAGGGGATGATGTAGGGTTCTCGGATAATCTCTTTTGTTCTTGATCGGGAACCGGAACCCATCTCTGAATCTCTCACGGTTGATCAATTCTTTCGGCGCTCAATCCAAGAGGGCCAGTCGGGGCCAACGGGAGCTCGTATCTTTCCTCGGGGGATGACGTAGGGTTCTCGGAGAATCTCTTTTCTCCTTTATCAGGAACCAGGACCCATCTCTGAATCTCTCACGGTTGATAAATTCTTTCGGCGCTCAATCCAAGAGGGCCGATTGGGAAGAGCTTATTTCTAGAGACCTTTGAAACAAAATAAACAAAACAAAACTTGGCCCGACTGATTCTACTTCTTTCTTCCAAGTGTCTTTGATATTTGTGATTGCTTTCTGAAAGAACTCTTTATGTTTTCATTTATCCCTGCTTATATAATATTCGAAGTTTGTTTATTGGTGAACCTTGGTTACTTGGAGAACCTTAATTTATGCATTTGGCTTTCTGAAAATATTTTTAGTATTGATTTTGATCAGATGTTTGCTTTTGGTACTTGCTTGGGCATGCTAGGACGATTAGAGGCAAATGAGGCGGGTAGTCGAAGTTTGCCCCTAGTTTGGGTTATGGATGGTTGTGAGGCAAACGAGGTGGATGACCGGCGTTTGCCCCTAGTTTAGGAGGGTTTTAGGCAAACGAGGCGGGTGGCCGAAGTTTGCCCCTAGTGTGGAGGGTGATTTCTGGGTTATGGTAAGGACTGCGACTTTATTTTTCTCACATGCTCATAATTTTGCCTAGGCACCAGTTAGGTGACCTAGCGAGCTCTTTTCTCTCTTTTGTTATTGCTCACTTTGGATTTAACTCTAACTTTTGCCTAGGCGTCCTTTCAGATTTTCAACCTAGCGAGCCATCCTTCTTTTCCTTTTTGAAAGTCTGCCTACGTACCCCCGAACGGGGATCAGGTCCAACGTAGTTTGGGCCAAAGCTTAAAATAAGTTGGGCTATCTTTGTGGGTGGGACGATCAAACCGATGTGGTTGCCTACGTATCCCCGAGTGGGAATCAGGTCAAGCGTAGTTCGGGCCAAAGTTTTGAAAGAAAAGGGCTTTGGGGAATAGTCAAGCATAGTACTTTTTGAGGCGATCCATGTTGATTGGTTCTTTAAATTCAACGCCATCGAGGTCCATGAGGTAGGTCGCTCCTCCGGAAAGGATAGTTTTGACGATATAAGGGCCGACCCATTTGGGTTTGAACTTTTCGCGTGGATCAAAGATCGGGGCTCGCAATTCCTTAAGGACAAGGTCACCCTTGACAATTTTCCTCAGACAAACCCTTTTGTTGAAAGCGCAGGCTATCCTCTTTTGATAGATTCGAACATGGTCGACTGCCGCTAGGCGCTTTTCATCTATGAGAGCCAGTTCTTCGTACCTTTTCCTCAACCAATCTGATTCCAAAATTTCACATTCTGCCATTATGTGCAGAGATGGTAGTTCTATCTCGACTGGAAGTACTGCTTCCATTCCATATACTAGTGAGTAAGGAATTGCTCCTGTGGATGTCCTTATCGATGTTCTGTATCCCCAAAGTGCGAACGATAGCTTTTCATGCCAGTCTTTGTAGGTATCGACCGATTTCTGCAGTATGGCCTTGACATTCTTGTTTGCAGCTTCGACCGCTCCATTAGTTTGTGGTCTGTATGGTGATGACTTGTGATAAGTGATTTTGTATTCCTCAAACAGATCTCTGACTTCAGCTTTGAAATGACTACCATTATCTCAGATGATCTCATAGGGTACTCCATAGCGACATATGAGATTCTTCTTGATGAACTTGGCCACTTCCTTGGCTCCCAACTTGCTGTAGGATGCGGCTTCTACCCATTTTGTGAAGTAGACAATGTCCACCAAAATGTATCGATTCCCATTCGAGGCTTTCGGAATGATTTCACTGCTGATATCGATTCCCCAGGTTAAGAATGGCCAAGGTGAGGTCATGCTGTGTAGAAGGGATGGTGGTGCATGCATCATGTTTGCATGGATCTGGCACTTGTGACACCTTCTTACGTATTCACAACAAACTTTCTCCAATGTTGTCCAGTAGTACCCTTGTCTTACAATTTTCTTGGCCAGCATGTGACCGTTCATGTGCGGGCCGCATACCCCCTCGTGTATTTCCTCCATCATTCTTCTGGAGCATTTTCAAAACAAGCAAGTCAGGTTGTGACCATTGTACCATTTCTTCAACAATTTTCCACCGCAAATGATGAATTGCGTTGCGAATCTTCGAATTGCCCTTTTGTCTTTCTCGGTAGACTCTTGGGGGTACGTCCCCTTTTCTATGAATTTCCAGACATCCTGATACCACGGTGTTTCATTCTCTTCTTCTTCGATTGCGGCGACTATGTTGAACGAAGGCTCGTACCTTTTGCTCAATTACCAAAGGCATCATCCTGACTCCCACAGGAATTTTGATCAAGGAGGCTAAGGTAGCCAATGAATCTGCTAGTTGGATTCTCTTCCCTAGGCAAGTAGAGGAATGTGATGTTCTTGAACTGCCTCTTGAGTTGATCGAGATGATCGTGATAGGACTTCAACCTTTCTTCTTTTACTTTCCATTCTCCTCTAGCTTGCGATATAATGAGGTTTGAATCCCCGAAAATATCCAGCTTCTGAACTTTCAGTTCTATGGCTGCTTCCATCCCCAGAATGCATGCTTCATATTCAGCAGTGTTGTTGGTGGAGTTATAATTGAGCTTGACTGCCAGCAGAGTGTGGTCCCCACTTGGTGATACTAGAATCATTCCTACTCCATATCCTTTCATGTTGGCTGCTCCATCAAAGTACAACTTCCACTATTCTTCCTTGATTTCCATGATATTTTCATCCAAAATGGAAAGTCCCCACTTTCTTCAGAGTCAACAGCGTGCTCTGCGAGATGCTCAGCTACGGCTCTCCCTTTTACCGATTTGCTTGTAACGTACTTGATATCAAATTCGGATAGTAGAAGCAACCAATGGGATATACGACCGGTCAGGATGAGTTTTTCGAGGAGGTATTTTAGAGGATCCATACGAGATATGAGTACAATCGGGAAGGCCAGCATGTAGTGCCTCAGTCGGTGAGTGCACCAAACAAAGGCCCAACAGGTTTTTTTGAGGGTAGAGTAGTTGAGCTCATACCCAGCATCCTCTTGTTGAGGTAATATATGGCTTTTTCGGAGTGGCTTTCTTCTCCTTCTTGGGCTAGCATGCAACCCATGGCATTTTCGGAGACAGATAGGTAAAGGAATAAAGGCTTATGAGGAGTGGGTGGTGAAAGGACAGGCGGATTTTGAAGGTAGGCTTTTATTTTGTCGAAAGCGGCTTGGCATTGGTCATCCCATTGGAACTTTTCTCCTTTTCTCAGCAATCGGAACAAAGAATCGCATGTAGTTGTGAGTTTGGAAATGAAGCGGCTGATAAATTGGACTCTTCCGAGAAACCCTCTCACTTCTTTTTTATTCTGTGGTGGTGTCATTTCTACGATTGCCTTGATCTTAGAGGGATCTACCTCTATTCCTCTTTATGTGATGAGAAAACCCAGGAGCTTACCAGAGGTCACACCGAAAGTGCATTTCTTAGGATTCAATCTCATCTTGTATTTGTGCAACCTCTCAAAAAACTTTTCCAGTGCCACTAGGTGTCCTTCTCTGTCCTTGGACTTCACGATCATGTCATCTACGTACACTTCTACTTCCTTGTGAATCATGTCATGCAGCAGAGTGGTGGCAGCTCTTTAGTAGGTTGCCCCAACATTCTTGAGTCCGAAAGGCATTACTCTATAACAGTAGGTTCCCCAAGGGGTGGTGAATGTTGTTTTTTCCCGATCTTCTGGCGCCATTAGAATCTGATTGTACTCCGAAAACCCATCCATGAATGACAGTAGCTCATGTCCTACGGTGTTATCCACCAAGACATCAATGTGGAGAAGCGGGAAGTCATCCTTGGGACTGGCTTTGTTTAGATCACGAAAGTCGACGCACACACGAACTCCATCTTTCTTGGGGACTAGCACGATATTGGCAACCCATTCCGTATACTCGGTGACAATGGTGAACCCTGCCTTGAATTGCTCCTCCACTTCTTCTTTATCCTTGAGTGCCCATTCTGGCCTCATCCACCTCAGTTTTTGCTTGACAGGTTTAGAATTGGGGAGGAGAGGAATATGATGTTGGACAATGTCGGGATCGACCCCAGGCATGTCCTCGTAAGACCAAGCGCAAACATCCTTGAATTCTTTTAGCACGTGAGTCAATTTTTCTTTTTCTTTTTTATTAAGAGTTGAGCCAATTTGCACAATTTGTGGATTATCTGTTTCACCTAGGTTAACCGATAAAGTATCTTCGATTATTTCGTAAGCAGGTGGTTTTTTAATTAGTTGCTTAAATTCGATTGGGAGATCCTCGGAGGGATTTGTGCATTCACAAGTATTAGACACAGAGGAGTAAGCAGAATCGTCTTTCATTTCATTCATGACAGGTGAAGTGATTACATTGGACAGCGATGAGCCTACAACAGCCGACTCTGGTAAAGACTCGATAATTGGCAGTACAGACTCTGGGGGAACAGGGGATAGGGAGACACAGACAGATGACTCTACAGCCTGGTTGCTCAGACCCTCCTCAGTTGGCTTGATCTGATCATCTTGGCTCTCGACCCTCTTTTCTTCCTTCTTTTCAACAAATTCTTCCCACATTTTCTCGATGGATTCAGTGTCCAGGTACTTCAACCAGTCTTCCTCCAGGGTTTTCACAACTTCTTCGGGATAGAACGGATCTTGATAGGGGGGCCTTTCACAGTCGGCGAAGATTTCAAGCCCGAGGTGCCTTCTTCTAGTGGTTTGATGGATCCAGGGTTCTTGGAATCCAAAGTAGGGGAAATCATCCCCTTCTTTGATGAATTGCCAATTCAAGGTTTTGCGGTACGGCGGGAGACTCCTCACTCTTTTCTACCAAGGCCTCTGTATCTCGACGTCTTCTTCAGTGGGCTTGTACCCCAACCCAAAAGTACCTTGTTGCCCTTTGATATGGGAGAACTCCCGAATTCCTTACTGGCGTCGGTCCAATCCCATTCCAGGGAAGTAGTTCATTTTGCGGACAATGTTGACAACTGCGGAGTGAATCTCGGGGAACCTGTCTTCATTATTGATCATGTGGACTTCTTCCATGAAGAATCCCCCGATTTCTCCTTCTTCTAGCTCAGGTATTTGGACTTCGAAGATGGGAGCGTAGTTTGGGAAAGCTTCATTACCCCAACTATTGCCGAGGATGATTTTCACCTCCTTCTCATGAATACTTGATCATTTGATGCACAGTGGACGATACAGCTTTGTTCACATGCAGCCAGGGCCTTCCTATCAACAAGTTGAATGAGGCAGGTATGTCCATGACTTGAAAGACTTCAGTGCTCACCAAAGATCCTACCCGGATTTGGAGAGAAACAGTTCCCATCACATTTCTCTTGGTGTTATTGTAGGCCCTCACGGATTACACAGATGGTGTGATGTCAAGGACATCGACCCCCAAGGCGGTGGCAGTCCTTAGGGCACAAACATTTAAGGCAGAGCCTGTATCAACCAGACAAAATAGCATCTACTGTCCCTTACATCCAACAGTGATATACAATGCTTTATGTGCAGATCCTTCTGGTGGCAGGTTTTCAATAGAAAACGTAATGATCGGGTCAGGGTAAGTGTTCCCAAGAAAGCCACCATGTCTTTCGGTGCGGCGTCAATGGGTACCTCTATTCCAGCCATGGAATTTAACACAACTTGCCTATGCTTGTAGGATGTTACCATGATGTCTTACATCGAGCGACGTGCTTGGGTTTTCTTTAACTGCTTTATCAGCTCATTATCTTCTTCGATGATCTCATCTATTTTCCCCTTTCCCTTGTCTTTGATCGGACTTTTTTTGGTTACTTCAGTGGTAGGCTGAGGAGGCTGATAATGACGGCCTGACCTAGTCAGATGATCAATTTCGGCAGGGGTAGGCCCTTCTACAGTCCCATCTTCTTTGAACCAGTTGCAATCTGTTCCCACAAATGGTTTCTCCGACTCATTCCAGATAGAAGCATCGCTTTCATTGTCGGGATCATACCATTTGAGGTACACTACCCCCAGATCATGTTCTTCCAAGAAAAATAGGTCTTGTTCGGCAGCCAGCTGTTGCTGCCACTCGTCATCCCCTCCGTCAATCAGATGAATTCCTATAGATTCCGGATGTCAATGAGGGGTAAAGGTTGACCTACAGGGGTGATATAGGTAGCAGGGTTGAAAGATACAAGGTTGGACTCAATGAGGCTGATGTTTTGGTGGTTTAGTAAAGGATTTTGAGTAATGTTGGGTTGCTTTGGAGGTGGCTCGATGATATTTTGGTCAATGAGGTCTTGGATATCATGCGGAGGCGCATGAAATCATCAGTGTTGTGGCCATGGGCTTGGTGGTTGGTGCATCTTTTGGACATGTCACAGTTTGGCCGGAGTGGGGTATTTCGAGGCTGGAGTAATTGGAGGTGGCCTTTTTTAAGGAGGCGATCTAAGGCTGAAGAGAGGGGGATTTCTAGTTTGACAAAGTTGCGAGGAGGCTCTTGTTTTTTGATCTTTCCTTCCCTTATGGCATCTTTAATTCGAGTCCTAACTTCAAACAACTCTTCGAAAGTGGAGATGGACTGATAAAACAATTTTTCATGGTAAAACGGTTGCAGATTCCGGATTAGCATTCTCACCTGTTCCTTTTCAATCGGCCGGTGGGTTATTTGGGCCACTTTGTTCCTCCATCTGCTCAGAAACACAGCGAAGGATTCATTGCTGTTCTGCCGAGTAGTTTCCAAATCCCTGATAGTGACGTCAAGTTCTTGGTTATAGGAGTAGTGATCAACAAATACCCGAACTATGTCTTCCCATGCCCGAGTTTTGGAAGCTTCCAAGGTAAGGAACCATGATAGTGTAGACTTCGTGAGAGTTTGTGGGAATAGCATTGCGAGATGCTCGTGGGTACAGCCCATAGATTGGAAGATGTTCATACACAGCTTTATATGGTTTCTTGGTTAAAGATCAAGTGGTGACTCTATATCTGTTTTCAACAGACCTTTTCCAAAATCAATTTCAAAACTTAAAGAAGAAGGAAAAATCGATTTCCGCGTGTCCACACCTCGCTCATGGCTTTGAGTGGTACGAGTCTCTGAATGAGACTGTGAAGGGATACATTGTCACGACTGACTTCGGAGATTTTGTTAAGCTCTTGACAAAGAGCTCAAATGACCTCAGGTAGATTCATGCTCTCACAGAGCAATGGTGGGACACCACCAACACATTCCATTTTGAGTTCAAGGATATGACGATGACCCTCCTTGATTTCAGTATGATCATAGGGATCCCCTTCGGGGGAGAGTGTCTACGGATATTGATGTGGTGACAGAGTGGGACCAGTTACTCGTGCTATTAGGAGTGGTCTCGAATGAACCTTTGGTCACAGTCAAGTGGTTCTTTGATACGTTCAAGGACCAGAAGGGCTTCACAGACGAGCAGACGGCCAGAGGGTTCATTATGTACTTGTTGGGGTGCTCTCTGCTGAGCAGCAAGGGTGACCAGGTCGCCGTTGCACTGTTGGGGTCCCTAGAGGTGATGAACCAGATTTATGAGTATGATTGGGCTAGTGCTGGACATGCCATCCTCTACAGACATATGGGACGGCTCTTCCGGGATCGCCCATCCTCCATGGGCGACTTTTGGAGAGCGTGGGACGTACGTTCCTTTTTGATTTTTACCTTTTCATTGTCTTTTAATTTTTTAATTTTGAATTGCTAATCTTACATTCTTTTCTCTCATTCAGATTTGGTCCTACAAGTATCTTCACAAGATGCCACCCAGGATATGACTGGCGGATGCCCTTGTTATGCCTCAGGGGCTGAAGTGGCAGAAGAATCGGGTTGGGCAGAAGATCGGGGCCCACAACTTCGTTATGTTCAAGAACTTTGACACGCGAAAAATCTTGTGCGCTCTTGTGCAATACCCAAGTGTAGGTAGACGTGCAAGTAATATCTGGTAAGACCAGGTCGATCCCACAGGGAAGGTGTTGACCTATCGAATTAGACTAACCTCCTAAAAGAAAACAAAATAATTTTGAACAATGGTGCAGAACACAAAGTTCCACAAACTAGGATTACTAATGAAAATAATTAAAATTAACTAAACAATCTAACTAGCTAATTAAAACGGTACTTTGAATTAAAGCGTTTAACTTAAAAAAGAAAGTGTTGGGATTACACGAATCCGCAGTAACCTAGCCATCTACCATGCATTTGCCTTGAAGCACAACGGAGTACATTACCTACAGTTTTCCGTATTCCTCAAAAGATAAAGAATCCATGGCCCTTTCATGACCGGGACCATATCATCACAGTTAAATTGAAATACACAAAAGCGGTTTAATTCAATAGTTACTCGCATCCTCAATGGTGTTAGCATTGAAGATGGTTTGCAAAATGTATTGAAAGAAAATGCCTTAGGGCCTTATTTTTAAAACTGTTTTGACAAACTGAGCATTTATTTGGGACAGAATGATAACACATCTTAAAAGAAAAGGTCCTGGAATACTGCAGGGAACATCCTCAAGAATCAGGGAGTTCGATCGATCGACGCGCCTTCGATCGATCGAAGACCTTCATCCCTCAATCGATCAAACTTACTTCGATCGCTTGACTGTCTCTGGTTCGATCGATCGAACTAACTTCGATCGATCGAACACAGCGATTATTCTGCTGCATGGCAGAGGCTGGAGATCACTGTTTCATCGTGTTCTCCCAACCTGGGACTACTCAGACATCGTCTGGAGTGTCGAGGATTGATTTTTAACGTAAGGAAACATTAACACCTTGTTTGATTGTGAGTTATTCATGAAAACTATAAAATCTATGGTTTTATAACTATCTAGCATGCAACACTGTAAAACAAGCGATCTAACTACGTCTAACACGTGCAGAATGTAAATAAGTGATATATAGTTAACCTGGAATGAAGAATACTAGTACTAACTCCGAGAAATCAAGTCCACAATGTAAATATTCAATGTAAACCTACAAAACACAAGCAAAACTCTCTATCTCTCTCTCTAAACTGTTAAAATGTAAAGTGGGCGTCCTACTGGACGTGCATAATACTCCTATATATAAGAAAACCTAAGACACTAGGGTTAAAACCCGCATTCTGCTGCGCACGCAAATGTTACTGGAAATACCCCGTTCGATCGATCGAACTGCTTTCGATCGATCGAACCCTTGATCTTCAAGCGCTGTAACACTCTTCAAGCGATCGAACCCTCGATCGATCGAACCTTCTTAGAGCGATCGAACCCCACATTTCAGCTTTGACTTCTTTTGGTTGTATTCCAGCATTCCATTTATTCTGATGTTCATCTGTTTAGTCCGCACAGCAGTGATCTGCATAAACAACAGCTAAAACAATACAACTTATCATAGATTAATCATATTGTATAAAAATTAACCTTGCAATGCAAATTGCGGATAACACGGGAAGTTGTGATAAAAACTAATACAATTCTTCCTTTTAGCGCGATTATATTTTACAAATACCCCCGCTTTGCACAACCCCCAACTAGCTTATTGCTAGTCCCTAGCGATAAAGCGAAAATAAAATAAAATACAAACTCCTAAACTAATACTACCACGACTAAGAAACAAAGAAAAACTAAAAAAAAACAACCTAAACTAAGATAGAAAGAAAGATCCTAACTCACTTTCACAGGAATCGCGGTTGCATTTAGCAAATGCAACAAGCCGTTAAACCCCTAGGTTCCCCCTAGTGGACGAGTGTTGTCTCGTGAGGGTTTGCAGTGAATATACCCACAAAATTCCAATTTTAAGCTCAAAAAGAATTAGAATAACTTGTAGAATTTCCCCTTCCTTTAAGCTGTTAATTCAACTCTACAATAATACAATATCCTCTATCAACCCATGAAAGAGATCCACATGCTCCCCTATATTACCAAGTAAAATATACAAATGTATTACCATCATGCATCCGTGTGTGTGTGAAATTACCAACCATGCGTCCAACCCTGATTAAGAGTTATCTAGACTATTGTACTTTGGAAACTTGCAGTTTTAGCTCAATTCTCACATTGGTCACACTAAAAAAGAACGTCTCTCCGAAACTTGCTTTACAATGATCACACATCGTATGAAAGCTTTGATAAGGATGAGATTATAAGTACTAATGCTTTCATACTGGACTCTATGAAAAACGGACATTTAAGAGTGTATAGTCTCATGAATGGAATACTACCTACTAGAGGAGCGAAATACCGTGGAAAACTCAACTCACACTTTCATGTTCAAACCAATTGTTGAGAATCTTCAAGACTTTGAATTATGGCTTTTATTTAGTAGGTGGGGATGTTGTAGAGAAGAGTATGCTTTTTAGTATGTGATGGAATTTCAACTTCTCTTTTTATTCTTTATTCTTTTCTCCACCCAATCTCCCATTCATTTCATATACTTTTTTTTTTTTTTTTTTACTCCTTCATTCATCATCATTTTTTTTTTTATATATAACCTGGAATATCCCACAACAACTTCCTTCCATTTCACATACTTTGATGACTCATTCTCAATAAATTTATCAAACGGTTCAATGAGGTCAAGGTATAGATCAAGGATTTAGATTCTTGTGATCTCATTGGAAATATTTATTTGAGGTGGGATCAGGGGTGAAACGATTCAATGAATGTAGGTGAGCTATATTAGGTAAAGGAATGGGTAAACGTTGGCTTGAATCATTTTCTCAACTTTCAATTTTTAGCACTTAAGTGTTTATTGAGTTTAATTGGTAAATCCTGAACATTCTCCTCTAACAAGCAGTCAAAACTAAAAAAAACTGAGACTTAACAATGAATTCACAAGTATACGCAAGAAAAACCATTCGACAATGTATGAGAATCCCCTCAGAAATGACGATTGGCTCAATAGCTCACAAAGGGTTATTAGCTTCCACTACTTGTTCTTTTCGCACAATATTCATTTTAACTCAATTTTCAGGTTTTCTACATAGCTGCTAATTTGTGTGCAAAAATATTGGGTACATAATAGCTTTACAGATGCAATTCATTTCAGTGATATAGAAAAACGCGTGGATTTAATCCATAAAAAGATAAGAATACTACAAATGTATCATTGTCTAATTAACAAGCAGGCGAGGTTATTCAGAGTTATTCTATCAATACGATTCAATAAAAATTTTCAAAATTTTAACAGACTGTGTTCTCATTAAATTTAAAACATATCTAGGTGCAAAACCTGATTATAACGGGTGTATACCTATCTATTATCTCCTACCCCCAACTGAAAACAACAAAGTCCCCAGAAGTTGATTTTCAATAAATAAAATAGATGGGTATCACCTGTATGGAGCAAATTGAAGATCGCAAGCAAACAACCTAGCATCGAAAAGTAGAACACAATCTCCAAAACAAACAGGATCAATAAATAAGAATAACACGATAAAACCATGATCCAACAAACCAAACCACTGGAATATGAACATAATAAAACACAAACAGAGATACATAATGTCCATACAAAAAAAAAAAAAAAACAACCAACCACATAATACAACCAAAACCACCAACATCTATCCAACCTACCAAAAATACATAAATACCCCCTCCCCGACGAAAACTAATCGACCCCAGACGGCGTATCATCGGCTATATCAGAAGGGATGTCGATGGGAGTAGGCGGCAATACTGTAGTAGTAGGAGCAGTAGTAGATGGCTCGGAAGCAGTGGTCGAAACAGGATCAGCAGCCTCAGAAGCTGGGGCAGCAGCAGATGATGGATCAGTAAGTGGTGGATCTGTAGGAGTAGCAACCTGCGATGGATCAGCAGCAGGCGTAGCAGACGGGGTGGCTGTGGGATGGTGAGCAGAGTGAACAGCCTGATCAACCCCTATCTGAATCAATATAGACTCCAACAAGGTCTGTATCTGATCCATCCGGCCCTCGAGTCTAATCCTGGCCTCTCTCTCCTCCAATAATAGCTCGTGAACTGTCGAGAGAGGCACAGAAGAAGAAGACTCTCCCTGGGCACGAGTCTGCGACCGCTGTCGCAGCTCAAACTGCTGAACCGCAGCAACTGGATCATCCTCATCATCCGAATCAAGCTCCTCCACCTCGGTGGGTGTCCCTGAAGCTCCGGCCTCCGTGTCTGTACCGCCACGCCTCTTCTTCCTCCCCCTCACCCTCGCTGTCCCTTTCCCCTTTCGCTTCCTCTTCTGGGCATCGGAGCGGCGAGCAGCCGCCTCGCTAAATCGGCGGGGAGAAGGGCGGATATCATCCCCAGCGAGCTCGAGGAATCCGGCATCAGCCATGACCCTCTGAATAGCCCAAGCACCCTTCAGGTGCTTCCTGGACGAGATATAACGGGTGGGGTGGACCATAAAATCAATATATAGGCGTGGTATACAAACAGGCTGTCCCGTCCCCACTGCATATAAGACTCGCGCATACCAAGCCGCGATCTTCTCTCGATAGGACGTCACTAGGAGGCAATTGCTGAGGACCAAATGAAGCATGTGGTAGTCATCAGTGAGAAAGTGGTCCTCGATCAAAGCATCGCCATCCCAAGACGGAACGGCGCCTCCAGTGAGCTCTCGGATAATAGCGGATGGAGGGGTCACTGGTGCGTCAGGCCGGTGGGGGCAAACATAATCAGGTACCTCGGGTACCCCCAACGCGGCGGAAACGGTGGCGGGACTGATGATGAACGGCCGGCTCCGAAAGAAGGCATGGTAGGTGAATGGTGTAAACGGGTCGCTGATCATAGTCGCACACGCACCTCTAATCCAGGATAGGTTGACCCTCTTGGCCAACGATAGGAGATCGAACCAGTGAGGCATAACGCGGATCCGTGTGAGGAACCATGGGCTCTCAGTCCATATGTGCTCAATAGGGCGCTCTACCATCACCATCCTCGTCTGAAAGTATCGCTCAAACCAAACCCTATCCTCGTCATTCCGGAACCCGTGAGCGGGTACCGGATCTGGTATAGTACGGCTGAGAGGCTTAGACTTATGGTAGCCCGTCACTGGATTCATCTGGCAGTCCTGAAAATAAGATCACACAAGATACAGATAAGAACAGGGAGAAAAAAGAAACAAAACAAACACTGCTGGAGTTCGATCGATTGAACTGAGTTCGATCGATCGAACTGGAGTAGATTTCGATCGCTTGAACTTTGTTCGATCGATCGAACAACTTCCCTTCGATCGCTCGAAACCAGTTCGAGCGATCGAACACAGCGGTCGCAGAAACGAAAAGGAAACAGAAGTTACGCTAACACAAGACGAACCTAAGACCAAGGGGACACCCCCTTGGGATTTTCTAACACAATCAGAGATGAAAAGAGAAACACAACCGAGTTGGGCCTACCTCAGTGAAGAACCCGCAGTGGGGATGGAGAGATGATGAGATGAAGATGAGGATGATTAGAGGGTTGATCAGGGCATCTATTTGGATGCCAGAAATCGAGAATTGCCCAGTCGCCTTCTCCTCTGTCTTCGAGCGATTGAGAGTGAGAGTGAGGAAAATGAAGAGATGTGCTGAAGACGCCTCGTTTAAATGCTTCGTTCGATCGATCGAAGTATGTTCGATCGATCGAACAAAAATCCCTCAATCGATTGAACATAAACTACAAGCGCTTGAACATCCAGGTTTCGATCGATCGAACTGCGTTCGATCGATCGAACACAAAAATTTCAGAATTCAATTGGGGCATGAACCACATCACCCCCAACTATCAGAAACAATTCTGGACATACAGAGAGACTGAAAAACAGTTGAAGTACAAGCATGTATGACAGAAATTCATCCTCAAAATAGAAAATTGCAATTTATATAAAAATAAAACTTTATAATTGCATTCAAATTGCAACATTATCATCCCCAACTGTGGTTAAAACCTTATTTAACTAAAGAAAACCAAAAATAAAACTAAAACTAAAACCAAAACTATTCTGTCAAGGATTACACTCCAGTTGATAAACAAAAGATTGAAATTGAACAAAAACAACTGAAATGTAGCACTAATCTTCGAGTATAAAGATTTCCTCTTCCACAATCTCTTCATAACTCGCCGAATCGTCAGAAGTGAAGTCCAAACTCGATGATTCCCTTTCCTAGAACAATCAAAAAGCAGCAAGGACATCATCAAAACAAGTCTGGCATCTCCAAAGAATTGAAAACCCATGCAAGAGGTGATCCGGACGGAGACAAGGATAACGGAGTATGATTGCGCAACGGACTCTCCTCTCGCGGCGGAGTGTGTGGAGGCCTTATGTAGGGCCCAAGACCATGAATCAGTTGATGTGGAAGGAATACCGAGATGCCATTTAGGAACATAGTGACAATCCTGGACAAAAGACAACAAACTGAAATTAAAACAACAGAACACAAGAAACACGAATTAAAACAAAAAGAAAAACAAAGAACAGAAACAAAAGTACGAAGAAATGCGACAAGTTCCAACCTCACTATTGGCATTGGTTCCCAAAATGCACTGGCTGGTAAGGGGCATCGGAGCCTGAATAGCAAGTAGCTCAAGTGCACGTAACGGTATGGGACCAACTCAGGCACAAGGAAATCGTCCACGAAAACAAAGACGGCATTGTGGCGTTCTGGGACGACATCCTGAAGGTCATGATCCTCCCATGGCTCCCACATGTCATCGTTTTCCCACTGGGCCATGAGTGCATCATCCACCATGCGTCCCATGTACAGGTCTTCTTCCTCTTCCACCTCTTCATAATCCTGAAACCCCATATTTTCGTATGGATTGATGTCCAGGAGGGCTGGTGGATATGGAATGTACCCGTGAGCAGCATCAATGAGAGAATGAGCTTCAGGATCTTGATGAAGCAAGGGGCAAGGTATGAGTTCACCCTCAATCCAAGTGCCATAGCGACATTCTGAATCAGCCCAAGTACCGACAAAATGAACATCATCACCTCGCATCTACGCACCTGCAACAGAGTGGTTTAAGGAATAATGGATTAGAACTAAATCACAAACACGAAATAAAGAACGAAAACCAAAAAGAAACAAAAGAGAGAGAAACTAAAATGCAAGGAAAGAAAAGGAATACAACAACAATTTGGAATTCCACTTCGGATTTTTAAGTGGTGGAATAGCTGGGCTCATCCAGCTGGATGTGCTCAGCTTCAGTGTGGAAATTCTCCAAGAACGGCTTCAATCTTTGGCCATTGACCTTGAAACACTCATCGTTCTTTGGATTGACAATCTCAACCGCCCCATGTGGAAAAACAGTTTTTACAATGAACGGGCCTGTCCAACGGGAACGGAGCTTTCCTGGGAAAAGGTGGAGGCGAGAGTCATACAACAATACTTTCTGCCCCGGCTCAAATGATTTACGAAAAATCGTACGATCGTGTCGAGCCTTTAACTTTTCCTTATGCAACTTTGCAGAGTCATACGCGTCGCGTCGTATTTCCTCTAGCTCTGCAAGTTGGAGCTTGCGTAGCTGACCTCCCTCTTGAATATCAAAGTTCAATGAGCGTGTCGCCCAATAAGCTTTATGTTCAATTTCAACAGGAAGATGGCAAGCTTTCCCGTAAACCAATCTGTACGGGGACATACCAAGATTAGTCTTATAGGCAGTACGGTATGCCCATAACGCGTCAGTTAATTTGTATGCCCAGTCTTTTCTATTGGAACTAACCGTCTTCTCGAGAATATGCTTTATTTCTCGGTTAGCCAATTCTGCTTGCCCATTTGACTGTGGATGATAGGCAAGAGCGATTTTATGATGGACTCCGTATTTCTTGAGAAGTGACTCCAAGGGCCTATTGCAGAAATGCTTGCCTTGGTCACTTAGTAAAGCTTTCGGAGTACCAAAACGAGACAAAATATGCTCTCTTAGAAATGACATGACCGTTCTGTGGTCATTTCGTCTCGTTGGTATCGCTTCTACCCATTTGGATACATACTCGACAGCAAGGAGTATGTATTCACAGTTATTCGACTTGGGAAATGGGCCCATAAAATCTATGCCCCAACAATCGAATATTTCAATTGTGATGATCGGGGTTAAAGGCATAGAATTCCTTTTAGAAATGGTTCCAAGCTTTTGACAGCGTTGGCATGTCTTACAAAAGGAGTAAGCATCTTTGAAGACTGTGGGCCAGTAAAAACCGCTTTGCAACACTTTTTGTGCGGTCTTCTGTGACGCAAAATGGCCACCGCATGCCTCAGAATGGCATGACGCTAATATTACGGTTATATCCTCGTTGGGGACGCAACGCCTGATGACCTGATCAGCACAGTATTTGAAAAGGTATGGGTCATCAAAGAAAAAATGGCATGCGAACGAGAGGAACCGTTTCCTATCTTGATTCGACCAATGAGTCGGTGTCTCACCCGTGACAAGGCAGTTTACCACATCAGCATACCAAGGCAGACTACTTACTGCCAGTAGCTGTTCGTCTGGGAACTCATCTTTAATGGATTGGGATTCAGTGTTGTCGATAACAGTCAACCGGGATAAATGATCCGCAACCACATTCTCTACTCCTTTCTTATCTTTGATTGTTAAATCAAACTCTTGGAGTAAGAGTATCCAGCGAATAAGCCGTTGTTTAGCGTCTTTCTTTGACAAAAGATACTTGAGGGCCGAATGATCTGTAAAACAAACGATTGGTGACCCTATCAGGTAAGACCTAAACTTGTCCAGAGCGAATACTACGGCCAGCAGCTCCTTTTCAGTAGTAGTGTAATTCATCTGAGCTTCATTTAAAGTTCGGCTGGCGTAGTATATCACATATGGCTTATTGTCCTTTCTCTGGCCTAGGATTGCGCCAATGGCGTAATCACTAGCATCGCACATTAATTCAAAAGGCAAACTCCAGTCGGGTGCCTGTATTATAGGTGCGGAGGTGAGGAGATCTTTTAGATCCTCAAAGGACTTTTGGCAACTCTCTGACCACTCGAAAGGTGCATCTTTGACAAGAAGTTGACAAAGGGGTCGAGAGATTGCACTGAAGTTCTGGATAAATCGACGATAAAAACCTGCATGCCCCAAAAATGAACGAATATCTCGCACTGTACGGGGGACAGGTAGATTTGAGATTATGTCGATCTTAGCCTTATCCACTTGGATTCCTTCATCGGATATTATGTGGCCTAGAACTATACCCTTGGTCACCATAAAGTGACACTTTTCCCAATTCAAGACTAGGTGTTTGTCCTCACACCTCATTAAAACCTGTTCAAGATTGCTGAGGCAATCCTCGAAGCTATGGCCGAACACTGAAAAATCATCCATGAAAACTTCAAGGATGTTTTCGACCATGTCACTAAAGATGCTTAGCATGCACCGCTGAAAGGTAGCCGGTGCATTACATAAGCCAAACGGCATTCGTCGGTAGGCGAAAGTACCGAATGGACACGTGAACGTGGTTTTCTCCTGATCTTCAGGAGCAATCTCAATTTGATTATATCCACTGTATCCATCCAAGAAGCAGCATTTGATCCATGAATGGCAAAGGAAAATGGTCCTTTCGGGTCACAGTATTTAACTTCCTGTAGTCAATGCACATCCTCCATCCAGTGGGGACACGTGTCGGTACTAATTCACCCTCTTTGTTTGGGATGACCGTTATGCCTGCTTTCTTTGGAACTACTTGGGTAGGACTAACCCAAGGACTATCAGATATTGGATATATCATCCCAACATCAAGTAGTTTAAACACTTCCTTTTTAACCAGTTCTTGCATGTTGGGATTTAGACGCCTTTGCATTTGCCTTGAGGGTTTAGTGTCTTCCTCCAGATATATCTTGTGTGTGCATATGGATGGGCTTATGCCTTTGAGGTCAGCAATTGTCCATCCCATAGCATCCTTATGCTTAGTCAGCATTTCCACTAGCTTACTTTCCTGTTCATGAGTTAAAGCCGATGAAATAATTACAGGATAAGTTTTTCCAGTCCCTAGGAATGCATATTTCAGCTCTTTTGGAAGCTCCTTCAATTCTAACTCCGGGAACTGGAAACTAGAGGGCATTATCAACTTGGTTTTAGGAGGCAGTTGTTCATATGGCATTACCCACATGCAATCGGCTCTATCCTCCTCTATCGTATCCATCATAAGACACGTCTGGTTCAGGTCAACATCCAATGGAGTTGACTCTGCAGGCTGATAGATATCGCCAAATTGAGTCATCACAACTTCCAAAGGATCTTTGTAGTCGACCAAGTCAACTTCATCTTCAATGACCGTGTCTATATAATGGATTTCTTCCTCATCATCGTATTCTTCAGGTCGGGGATTAGAAAAGATCTTGACATTCAATGTCATGTTCCCGAATACGATTGTCATGATACCACTTCTAATCTTGATTGTGGCATCGATGGTGTTGAGGAACGGCCGTCCAAATATAACCGGGATATGTGCACCAGGATTAGACACAGGTTCTGTGTCTAATATCACGAAATCAACCGGAAATACAAAAGTGTCTATTTGGACAAGGACGTCCTCCAATACCCCTCTAGGGTACTTCACAGATCTGTCTACCAATTGCAAAGCAACTCGAGTGGGTTTGAGTTCACCCAACCCTAGCTGTTTATAGACTGAATATGGCAGCAGGTTCACGCTTGCTCCTAAATCGAGGAGTGCATTGTCTATCTTTTGATTCCCAATTCTGCATGAGACAGTAGGTGTACCGGGATCTTTGAGTTTTGGAGGCAACTCGTTTTGAATGATCGCGCTTGCTTGGCACGCGACATACGCATGTTTCTTCACGCTTTGCCTCCTCTTGACCGTGCATAGATCTTTGAGATACTTAGCATAGGCCGGCACTTGCTTGATAGCATCTAGGAGTGGAAGGTTAATCTTAACTTGCTTAAACAATTCCAAAAACTCCTGATTCTTTGTCTCATTCTTGGGTTTCTTCAACCGTTGAGGATAAGGTGCAGGAAAGGGGCATTTTGGTGGTTTCTCCTTAACAGATTCCTTTCCAGGCCTTCGCTCAACTTCTTCTTCTACTCTAGGAGCTTCAATGTTTGCCTTTATTGGTTCGTCATTAGTAGACGGCTCCTCCTCTCGAGTAGATGGTAGCTCAACTTCTTCATCCAACACTTCTCCCTCTTTGTACACTTCGGGCGTGGACAGAGGCATGCCTTTCTCTATGATTTTTCCACTTCTCAGTGTAGTCACAGCTTTAGCGTATTCTTGATTGCTAGGACCATTGTTATGTCCCTTGGGGTTCTGAAGTGGTTGGGCAGGGAATGTTCCTCCTGAGCTCTCTTGCCGTGCATCTATCCTCTCTAATGTAGCAGACATTCTACTCATCATTTGGATGAGTTGCTGCGTTAGATTGGCATTAGCAAGTGGCTCTTCTTCTTGTACCTTTTTGTGCGGGGGCACATAGGCATTGGTTTGTGGTGCATTGGAGGGTTGAGCTTGATTGTAATTATTAGTTCTGTTTTGATTGTAATGCTGGGACGGCCTATTGTTTTGCCCTTGATATTGATTGTTGTTGTAGGGCTGCTGTTGATATTGATTTTGGGCCCCAGCATTATTCCTCCAATCAAAACCGGGGTGATTCCATCTAGTGTTACTTTGAAAGTTATTGTTGGAATTCCCCGCCCCTCGAAAACCTTGCATGGCATTCATCTCTACAGGGGCTTGCTCTTGAAAATATGGCACATTAGGACAATATTGAGTTGTATGTCCCAACATGTTGCATGTGCCACATGGTTCTTCAGGCATGACTTGCCTAGAACTCTCTCCTTTCATGCTTAACTCTTCTACCTTCTTTGCTAGCTCTGCATACTTAGTCATGAGGCGATCTTCATTGGTTAGCTGATATAGGCTTTTCTCTTCTACACAGGATATCTGTGAGCGTGAGATATTGTCAGAATTTGACCATTCATGAGCGTATTCAGCTAACCATTCGAAATGGGCTTCGGCCTCTTCAGTGTTTTTTCGCAGAAATGGTCCAGAGCTCATTGTTTCCACCAACTTCTTTGTTTCACCATTCAATCCCTGATAAAAGAAGCTGATCGTTCGCCATTTCTCAAACCCATGGTGTGGGCATGAGAGAAGCAAATCTTTGAAACGCTCCCACGCTTGTGTGAAGGTTTCATTGCTCTTTTATTTATAGGAATTAATTTGACGCTGCAGGTCTGTGGTCATGCGAGTAGGATAGAATTTCTTCAGAAACGCGGTGCTCATCGCATGCCAGGTGAAAATTGAATTAGGCTTTAAGGAGTGAAGCCACGCCTTCGCTTTATCTTTCAAAGTGAAGGGGAATAGCATTAAATGCGTCACCTCCCTAGGACAATTTTGCGAGAATGTTTTGCAAACATCCTCGAAATCGGTGACATGTAAATACGCCTTCTCGCTTTCCATCCCATGAAAAGTGGAAAGCAATTGAATCATCCCATTGCGAAACTGAAATTCGCCATTATACGGTGGGATTTGAATGCAAGAGGGCGTAGGTGCATGTTCTGGTTGCATAAGATCGCAAAGAGGACGGAGTGCCTCATCAATTGGTACCACAACATTGTCACCATTCTCACTCTGATGATCATCCATTGATGCAGTTGGAGTGGCTATTGGGTTGATGGAGCTATCAGAGTCAGACAGGTAGAAAGGATTTCCAAAAATTCCTTCAATAGAATTATTGGACATGAACTGGGAAAGTTCCTAGGGTGAGAACTTACCTAAAGAACAGAAAAGAGAAAATAAAAATAGAAAGAGATGAAGAGAGACTGAGGTAATCTAAGGAATTGATCGTTGCCTTCCCCGGCAACGGCGCCAAAAACTTGACACGCGAAAAATCTTGTGCGCTCTTGTGCAATACCCAAGTGTAGGTAGACGTGCAAGTAATATCTGGTAAGACCAGGTCGATCCCACAGGGAAGGTGTTGACCTATCGAATTAGACTAACCTCCTAAAAGAAAACAAAATAATTTTGAACAATGGTGCAGAACACAAAGTTCCACAAACTAGGATTACTAATGAAAATAATTAAAATTAACTAAACAATCTAACTAGCTAATTAAAACGGTACTTTGAATTAAAGCGTTTAACTTAAAAAAGAAAGTGTTGGGATTACACGAATCCGCAGTAACCTAGCCATCTACCATGCATTTGCCTTGAAGCACAACGGAGTACATTACCTACAGTTTTCCGTATTCCTCAAAAGATAAAGAATCCATGGCCCTTTCATGACCGGGACCATATCATCACAGTTAAATTGAAATACACAAAAGCGGTTTAATTCAATAGTTAAGACTCGCATCCTCAATGGTGTTAGCATTGAAGATGGTTTGCAAAATGTATTGAAAGAAAATGCCTTAGGGCCTTATTTTTAAAACTGTTTTGACAAACTGAGCATTTATTTGGGACAGAATGATAACACATCTTAAAAGAAAAGGTCCTGGAATACTGCAGGGAACATCCTCAAGAATCAGGGAGTTCGATCGATCGACGCGCCTTCGATCGATCGAAGACCTTCATCCCTCAATCGATCGAACTTACTTCGATCGCTTGACTGTCTCTGGTTCGATCGATCGAACTAACTTCGATCGATCGAACACAGCGATTATTCTGCTGCATGACAGAGGCTGGAGATCACTGTTTCATCGTGTTCTCCCAACCTGGGACTACTCAGACATCGTCTGGAGTGTCGAGGATTGATTTTTAACGTAAGGAAACATTAACACCTTGTTTGATTGTGAGTTATTCATGAAAACTATAAAATCTATGGTTTTATAACTATCTAGCATGCAACACTGTAAAACAAACGATCTAACTATGTCTAACACGTGCAGAATGTAAATAAGTGATATATAGTTAACCTGGAATGAAGAATACTAGTACTAACTCCGAGAAATCAAGTCCACAATGTAAATATTCAATGTAAACCTACAAAACACAAGCAAAACTCTCTATCTCTCTCTCTAAACTGTTAAAATGTAAAGTGGGCGTCCTACTGGACGTGCATAATACTCCTATATATAAGAAAACCTAAGACACTAGGGTTAAAACCCGCATTCTGCTGCGCACGCAAATGTTACTGGAAATACCCCGTTCGATCGATCGAACTGCTTTCGATCGATCGAACCCTTGATCTTCAAGAGCTTTAACACTCTTCAAGCGATCGAACCCTCGATCGATCGAACCTTCTTAGAGCGATCGAACCCCACATTTCAGCTTTGACTTCTTTTGGTTGTATTCCAGCATTCCATTTATTCTGATGTTCATCTGTTTAGTCCGCACAGCAGTGATCTGCATAAACAACAGCTAAAACAATACAACTTATCATAGATTAATCATATTGTATAAAAATTAACCTTGCAATGCAAATTGCGGATAATACCGGAAGTTGTGATAAAAACTAATACAATTCTTCCTTTTAGCGCGGTTGTATTTTACAAATACCCCCGCTTTGCAAACTTCTTGACGACCCTGAGGGATCCCCATGTCAACTGGCAGCCCTGGGTTTGTGTACTTGCTACCCTTACTCCAGAGAGGCGGAGGTTAGCCGATTTTAACCTGATGAGGTTGGTACTAGATGGTCCTGATGCTCGGGAGTGGTATCTGGGAGAGAGAGAGAGAGAGAGTGACCAGGCAGTCACTGATGGCTCCCGCGTTCTATGTGCCGTATCCTCCTCCTGATTCTATGAGAGCCATTGAGACACTTCATGGTAGTGCCCTGATGGCTGCCATGAATGGTCTCTCCATTCAGGATTACTTGGAGCCTCTTGAGGGGTACGAGGCATTCTGTGTAGCCAAGCTGATGAAAAACTTCCCGCTAATGGAAGTGACCAGAGTAAGTATCGTTTATGGCTTTCTCATTTTCTCTTTCGATCTGTTTTGTATTCTTTTTTGAATTCTCTTTTCTACTCCTGCAGCTTGTTCACACCGTGGCTCTTCCTCCTGCTCTACCACAATGGGATTTAAGCTTCCCGATGATTTACTGTGGCGAGCAAAGGACGACCACGATTCCTCGATACCACCAGGGTGCTCCCACTATCCCACTTCAGTACGATCATGTCCCTCGGGACTATGTTGAGCAGGGCCTGCTTCACATCCATAGCGTGAGTCATTGGGTCCCCGGACGGGAATGGTGGGTAACTATTCCAAAACCTGGCTCTTCTTATTTTCTCTTTCGTGTTTCTGACTCTTATACTGATTTGCAATCTTTCCAACTTTCTAGTCCTCATTTCTAGTTTCAGATTCAGGCAAAGGGAGCTCGGGTGACTGCTGAGGCTCAACTGAGAGCTAAGGTATTTCTATTTCACCTATTCAGTATTTCATTTACTTTTTTATTTTCCTTAACCATTTCTGGATTCACTCTTTTCTTCTTTTTTATTCTATTATTCAAATATTCACATTTCAATTTGCTTAACTAATTTTGGCTTTCTCTTTCATTTATTCAGGATGATGAGATTAGGACATTAACCCTGCGAGTGAGGGAGCTAGAGTTGCAGCTCGGGACGGGTCCTAGTGATGCTCAAAGAAGTGTCGGTCGAGGCAGAGGCAGAGGCAGAGGTCATGGAGCCAAAAGTTACACAGCGTCAGAGAAGGAGCCCCTCAGACGCGTCACTCGCCAGACCCAAGGTCGAGGCCAGGGTTGACTCCACATCTCTTCTTTTCCCTCTCTCTATTTTGTTTGAGTGTTTGGGAAGGATTCGTACATTTGGATGACTGTATATACACATTATTTTAATGGCGACTCCAGGTAGCCGGGATTATCTTTTTGGATAGAATAGGCACACACCTACCCTACTATGGACATGATCTGTGCCTTTTATTTCTTTGCATGCTTTTGATGTGACTATGGCTTGGTCTTACTCTTTATTTCTGTGAATGCCTTATACACATGTGACCATGGTTTGGTCCTTTATTTTATTATGGATGATGTTTTCTTATGCATGTGCCCATAGCTTAGTCTTGCTTGCTTTTATTTTTGATGCACGTGATGTGAATGATGCACACATTTTATTATATATCTTGCTTTTCCTTTACAGGTTAGGGTTAAAAATGCTTCAAAATAGGTTTTGGCAAAACCTGGCTCCTTGCGAAACTCAATTATGTGTGAGCGGCACTCGGTGAGTGCAAGAATGGTAGTTAGTGACTACGGTACGGTAATTACTGACTGCCGTGCAGTACTCACGGGAGTACCGTTGAGCTCCCTGAGCACCGTTCGGTGGTCTGGGCAGGATCTATTTCTCCTTTTATACTCTCTTTTCTCCAAAACTTTGCAAAACATCATTCTCTCTCTTCCATTTCATTCTTAAATGGTTCCCATTAGCTCTCAAATCCTCTTTCCATGGATAGATAATCTCTCAGGCATTGACAGGCTCAACTTCAAGTGTTTTAGGCTGAACAACCTTTTCTCTTTTGACAGATGGCTTTAGATGAAGGTTTACTTTGAGCTGCTATCTAATGTTGGGACCCCACATTCCATCTCTTTTGCTTCGGCTATCAGGAGATCTGTTCCTTGTTTAAGGAGTTTAGTGGTATTCTCCATGCTAATCCATTTGCTAATCTGAAGGTTTTCCCTGTACAGGCCAGCTACACTCAAGATTTGGCTGCCTTCATCCATATATCCTATAATGCTATAGGTTCTTTTGTTCATGACAGGCAAATTGACTTTGAGCATGTTTCTTCAGTCTATGCTCCCATGGGTGACCCTTATGACGGCGGGTACTAGATTATACGACGCTATGTATTATCTATTGCTATGCTTTCTTATTTCCTCTTTTTGTCATCTTCTGACGTTCTTACACCCATCGCATGCGGTTTATGGGAAATGAAGAGTGCCGTTATGCTGGTCCTTGGTGAAACTTTGATGGGATTAGATCATGCCCACACTGCTGGAGCCATATTATCCTCTGGGGCTCCCTTTGTCTTACTGGCTTAGCTCATGGAGCACCTAGATCTTTTTATCCACCCTCTATACTCCTGCAGGTCACTTCTCTATGATCGTCTATAGGTCCACCACCTATTCCACTCCGTCGACGCCTGACTTGGTTGGCTTCAAGGTCTCTCCTCTGATGACATTTGTCGAATCTGCCCATAGTGGATTTATTGCTCTGTTTCAGTACGACTTCCAAGACGGCCTAGCATCTGGTTGCCTGGCTTGCATGCTATCACTTTTTATATTCCTGGCCAAGTAGCCCGTCAATATAGACTTCTTCAGGATATCCCTAGGGATGTTACCGTGGACTTTACGAGGAGTTCTACCATGTGCCCTTCCATCGTGAAGGCTTTCACTGAGGCCTGGTATGACACGGTGGCTGCTCCCTTCCAGAAAGTTCCTGCTTCAGTCGTGCCTACTACCGAGTACCTTCTGGAGATTCAGAACCTGGTTGAGAGACCGACTCCATAGACAGACATAGATAAAAGCAAAATAAACAAAGGGCAAAGCTTTGTCTTACAAAACTTCTAACAAACCCTGTATACTCTTTTACGCTTTTTGAACGTGCTTTCCTTTTTCTTTCCAGAGAACATTCTTGTATTAGAAAACATTATGGCATGTGATTCGTGGTGAAAAGTGCATATTTCTAGTGTATTACGTAGTATTTTATGCATACTTTATCCCCAAAGTCCCTACATTTAGGTTCATTCTAATAACAATGTTCTTTTTATTGTGTTAATGCTAAACTATATTTTTTTGCATGGTTTTATAGGTATTAGGATGTAAATCAATGAAGTGGAGCTAAAGAAAGTGATTCTGGTGGATAGAACAACAGAAGCAGCTGAGAAAATGGCAATTTTGACAATGATGACTTCAGATTTGGAAGATTTTCCCAGAGACAAGAAATGTAGATCTTTGAGTTACGGTCGCGTGGCCGTAAACGGGAGGTCAATCCGAGGTCCGAGTAAAAAGTTATGGCCATTCTCCCATCGGGGTGCAGTGCTGTCAAAATCTGAGAGTTCAAGCGATTGAAGAGAGTTCAATCGATCGAACCTTCGATCGATCGAACTGAGCTCGATCGATCGAACCTTTTATTCACCCAAAAGTTGCGTAAACTCTGTGGGAACCCTATATATACGTCGTTTTGACGCCAGACGAAGGGGGGACGCTCCAGAACGCGAAAAACAGCAGTTTAGGGTAGTTTTAGGGTTAGATTAGGAGTAGGTTAGGTTAGATTCATGTTATTTTTCATCTTTTCCATTGATTCATTGAAGATTATTGATGATTCAACTGTATTACAAGTTATTTACAAGTTTATTTCAGATTATTTACAGGTTTTGCTTCTCCTTTCCCTCTATTTGATTGTTTATTAGTTTAGATGATTTGCTTACTTTAGTTTACTATTTCTGCAATAGTTTTATCATGTTTTCGTAGTTTAGACGTTGGAAATATGTGATGATATATTGATTCTTAGCCTCTGCCATGCAATCTTTAGAAACCTTGGGTTCGATCGATCGAAGGTATTTCGATCGATCGAACAAGAGATAGTCAAGCGATCGAAGATAGTTCGATCGATTGAAGGATGATGCTGTCCGATCGATCGAGAGCGCTTCGATCGATCGAACTTGCAGAATCTTGAGATGATTCTTTGAAGTATTCCATGACTTTCTGTTTTAGAAATCTGTCATCAAATTGTCCCTATAAGCTCAGTTTGTCACAACAGTTTTTAGAACTTAAAGCCTTAAGGCTATTTTCTTCAATGACTTTTGAAAACCACTTTGAATGCTAACACCATTTAGAGTGCAAGTAATAACCATTGCTTTAAACCGTCTTCCATGTATTTTACTCAAATGAGATGATGTAGTCCCGGTCATGAAAGGGCTATTGATTCTTTATCTTTAGAAAAATACGGAATACTGAAAAGGAATGAACTCCATAGAGCGTTAATGAATGTGCATGGTAGATGGTTAGGATTAATGTGGATTCACGTGTTTCCAACACCTTTAATTTAGTTGTTCAATTAGTTATGTTTCTATATGTTTAGTTTATTTTTTAGTTTAATTTAATTAATTAGGATTAGTTAGAACCTTCTCTTCTACATTCATCTTTTCTATTTCTTTAGGTTATAACTTAGTAGATATTCTTCCTATTCCTTCCCTGTGGGATCGACCTGGACTTCCAGTACTATATTACTTGCACGATCACCTACACTTGGGTGTTGCACAAGAGCGCACAACTTTTTAGTCGTGTCAAGTTTTTGGCGCCGTTGCCGGGGAAGGCAACTAGGTTAGGATTTTATTAAGTTATTTCCATTTTTTTTTCTTTTTCTTTAAAAAAAAAATAATAATAAATAAATAAATCATTGGACTTTTTCTCTCTAAAGAAAAAAAAATTTTCTTTTGTTTAAATATTTTGGGTAAACATGTCTTATCCATATTACCCTCCATACAACACAAATACCACGAATGGGTACACATTAGGTAATGATAACTATACCCCGAGTTGGCAAGCACCCACATATGATGCACATTATCAACCTGAGTGCTACCAATCACCACAATGGGAAAACCATCGTGTTAGTCCCCCATGTTATCAAACGTATCACGAACCTCCACCTGGAGAGTTCTATCACTCGCAATGGGGATATAACCAAAATGATAGTGTAGGATATAGTAGTAGTTCCCACGATTACCAAATGCACCAAGACTTTCCTTCTGGGGAGTCTTGCACACAAACACAATGGGAAGGGGACTATTACCAACAACAATGGGGTGAAACTTCATATAGTTATAATGAGGAGAATAACCAAGTTGAGGATAATGGTATGTTAGAATTGCTGCTTAGTGAAATGAAAAGGCTAGAGAGTGCAATTGATAAATTAGGAGCTAGATATCAACAAGCATTTGATAGCCAACCTTTAGAAGACTATACCAGTCCTTCAATGCTACAACCTGAATTTCAAGACACTAACAATGGAATGGAATTAGAGGACAATGATGGGTTCATACCGAGTGAGGTTAACAACTCATTTAAGAAAGTGATAACCCAACAAGAACTCCAAAACCAAACCATTGAGCATGAAGTTGTAGAACCATCTTCTCCTCAACATACAACCCCATACATCAACTCCTTCACTGCCTGGATAAAACTGCACAATCTCTTTGTCCAGAGCACCTCAATAGATGACATATATAGTGACGAGAGTTACAAGGATGAGAATGAGGTTTTAAAAGATGACGAGAGTTTAGGTGATTGCATGCAATTAGGAAAGGATGAGTCCCATGTTGACTCTACCCCTACCTTTGATAGTGACTCAAGGGAGGACGTTATTGAAAAATCTAAATCCTGTTTAGATTCATGCGATATTCATGAACCCTCACCTCTTTTGACCGAAGAGGTGGTGTCACCAAGTTGCCCATCACCTATCCTTGCTATCAATCAAAGTTCTCGTCCTGAGCTTGAATGTTATGTGTACCCCATTCGTGAACAAACAGAATGTGTTGTGGAAGAGGATGGTAAGGATACTAGCACATGTTCTTCACAAAATTTTAACTTTCAAAATTCTTTGAGAGAAGACTTGGAAAATATTGGGCCCACTTTAGATGATCTTAAAATTCAACAAGAAGCTAGTAATCTGCTAGACTGCTTGACCTTCTTGAGTGATTATGACATTGAGGCCCAAATAGATAGCTTTATCCAAGTCCAGTCCAAAACCATGTGCATAGAACAGAAATTCAATTCCAATGATTATATCTCCATAGATTCTGTTCTAGGACAAGCGGAGGGTGGTGAACCTTCATTAGAACATCACTTCGACCCTGCCTCTTTTATTGAACCATGGCCTCCCCCTGTTTTTAGTATTCAAATAGAGGCTGTTATAGGAAATACCAACACTAAAGATCGTTTCTTGCATATAATTCCTAAAAAGTGTTGTATTCCTTTTATAACTGTCCCAAAAAAATTTGGAAGCCATAGGTTTTGCATCATCTCCTCTGACCTTGAGCCTGACATTAGTTGGGGGGAGTTGCATTTTTATGAGGATCCCAACATTCTTCAAACTGTTAAATTATTTTATTGGGAAGATCCTCAAAAATTTCGATTATTACTTTATGATAAAAATCTTGTTAACCGAGGTTATTTACTGAGTAGTGTATTATATTCTATATTTTTCCTTGTTGCTACTAATGATCTTGCAGGTAGCTTGAAAAAAAATGGATATTAACGCTTCGAGGTAACATCCTTCCTTCTCTCGCTTTACTTTACATGTCCATGTGCATAGTTTAGAACATTGGGGACAATGTTTAGTTTTAGTTGGGGGGGAGTGAGTCATTGCATGCCTCATTTATTTCTTTTTATGGTTTCGTGTCAATATACCTGCTTAGCAACATGACTCAGTAAATCAAAATTGCAAAAATTTTGAAATTTTTAATGGTTCTTGTATTTCTCTCGTAGTTAATGTAGTCAGTTATGATGCATTAGTGTTATTTTCTATATGTTATTAGTATGTGATACACTATGGTAGTTTGTTTACTATCTTAGTTATAGTATGTTTTATGCTTTTTAATCTTCAAATACTTTGAGCACGTTGTGACAACCTTGTACTTAGCTAAAATGGATTAGTAAGCATAGTTTAAGTGTCTTGAAAGACTGTAGTGGAGACTAATAACCCAAGTGAGCTTTTGTGCCATTCTTTTGTTTTTGAGGGTTTTATAAAATTACTCTTACTTTTTGAAAAGCGTATTAATTCGTTGAAAGTCTCATTTTTCTTCTTCATTTTGACTGATCACTAGAAGAGAACGTTCAGGATTTACATGTTCAATTAAAGTGTTTGCTTCTTCAATTTATCTTTGAGTCATGAAAATCTTCCTTTTAATGTTTTTTCTTAGCTTTTTTACCATTGCTTTGAAAATTTCTTAGAGCTTTAATCATCCTATACCATGAATCCTTATTTGTTTCTTTATAGTGCTCATTTCGATTGCCAGGAGATCCAAAGATGAGTTAGGGTAAATATCTAGATTCTTCGAATAGCAAACGAAGTTTGCCCCTGGTTATGGGGCCTTGACATGGTTTTTATGTTTGTCCCTAATTTAGCATAGGTTCATTTTTTTTTTTGTTTTTGTTTTTTTTTTTTTTTTTGGGTTTTCATGGACCGAAGGCTTTCGAGAGCGCGCCTACATATCCCCGAGTGTGTATCAGGTCCAAAGTAGTTCAGTTTAAGGCTTGAAGGAAGGTGCCACCCAGGCAATTTATTAATGACCAAACCGAGCAGGTTGCCTATGTATCCCCTAGTGGGAATCAGGTCAACCGTAGTTCATCGATGTAGGATGTCTTGAAAAGAAAGGTCTTAAGGAAATTTTTTTTTGAGGCAATCGAGGTAGATTGGCTGTTTAAATTTAACCTTGTCTAGGACCATAAGATTGGCAGCCCCTCCGGAAAGGAGAATCTTACTGATGTATGGTCCGACCCAGTTGGGTTTGAATTTTTCTCTGGAGTCATAAATGGGCACTTTAAATTCTTTAAGGACTAGGTAACCCTGAGCAAGCTTCCTTGGGCGTACTTTTTTGTTGAATGCACGAGCTATCCTCTTCTGATATATCCGAGTATGGCTTACTGTGGCCAACCTTTTCTCATCAAGCAATATCAACTCCTCATACCTTTCCCGCATCCACTCAAGCTCAATCACTTCACATTCTGCAAAAATCCTAAGGTAGGGTATTTCTACTTCAATCGAAAGGAAAACTTCCATCCCATAAGCTAACGAATACGGCGTAGCAACCGTTGAGGTCCTTACAAAGGTTTGGTATCCCCATAATGTAAATGGCAGTTTCTCGTGCCAATCCTTATATGTATCCGTCATTTTTCCTGGGATTACCTTAACATTCTTATTTGCTGCTTCAACCGCTCAGTTTATTTGGGGTCTATACGGGGAGGATTGAATACGGGTGATCTTATAACTCTCTAAAATCGAGATGACTTCTCAATGGAAATGACTACCATGATCAGAAATGAACTCATTTGGAGCCCCATATCTGTAAATTATATTTTTCTTAATGAAACTCGCCACATCTTTGGCTTTCAAAGTCACATATGATGTCGCTTCTACCCATTTAGTAAAATAATCAATTGCCACAATTATGTATCGGTGCCCATTGGAGGCCTTTGCAACTGTTTCACCAATAATATCAATATCCTATACTGAGAATGACCAAGGCATGGTCATACTGTAGAGTTGGGAAGGTGGGGTATGTATCAAGTTTGCATGGACCTGACATTTATGGGATCTCCTGACATATTCAAAACAATCCTTATCCAAGATCATCCAATAGTACCCCTACCAAATGATCTTCTTTGCTAGCATATGCTCATTCGTATGGGGTCCACAAACTCCCTCATGTATTTCCTCCATCATTCTCTTTGCTTCTTTTCCATACAAACATTCCAAATTATATACGGTATACGACTTTTTCCAGAGTTTGTCTACGTAGATCACAAACTGGGCAGCGAATCTTTGTATCGCTGTTTTATCCTTTTTTGAAGCTCCTTCGGGGTAATCTCCCTTCTCAATAAAGTTTCGAACATCCAAATACCATGGTACCTCACTTTTTTCCTCTTCAATGGTTACGATTATTTTAAACGGGGTCGGTTTCTCTCTTCTATGGATAGCGGGATCTTGGTAACTCCTACAAGGATTTGGATCATTGAGGCTAGGGTTGTTAATGAATTAGCTAATTGGTTCTCCTCATGGGGAAGATAGTAGAACGAAGTCTATTTAAATTGTACTCTTAAAATCTCCAGATATTCATGGTAAGGTCTCGACTTCTCATGCTTCACTCTCCAATCACCTCACACTTGGGATATGATCAAATTAGAATCTCCAAAAACATCTATTCTTTCAACTTTTAGGCTCAGGGCTGCTTCTATTCTAATTATACATGCTTCGTATTCTGCCGCATTATTGGTTGAGTTGTACTTAAGCTTGACGGCTAACGGGGTAGGGGTTCTATTAGGTGCTCCAAGGATAATTCCGACCCCATAATCCAATTAGTTAGCTGCTCCATCGAAATACATCTTACACAAATTTCCCCTATTTTAATCACTCCTTTATCTGGGAACCAGAATTCGCCTTTTTCCTCAGAATCTATTGCAAGATTGGCTAGGTACTCAGGGACAGCTCTTCCCTTTACGGATTTGGCAGTGACGTACTTAATATCGAATTCGGTCAGTGATCTTGTCAAAATCAAGATATAAAAGTATGCTTATTTGTGCTTTACTTTCAAAAGATTTGTAGTGTGGAAAGTAAAGGTCGAACCCACAGAGATTGTTAATTTTTAATCCTTTAATTACTAAAATCTAATCAAGCTAGTTATAAGAAAATCGGGAGTTTGATTAGTTTAGAATTTGATTATTACTACTAATTAAACTATGAAGTAGACTATGAAATTTTAGAATAAAATCTAGAAGTAAATCTAAGTAAACTTGTATGCAAAATTTAAAGTTGATTTAAATATATGGAGATGAGATCTAGGATTACAATTCCACCACTAACTATGCATTGGGGTTCTATACTTTCTAATCTAAGTTCTATGTTTGGATAGTTATGATCTATTGTAGCTACAAGCCCAATAGTATCGTCAAGAGAATATTGTTAGTTCAATCTAAGCATAATCCATCTATGGTTCACATGAATTATCTACCTATAACTAGGGTGTAGCATAACCCATCTTTCCTAAGCATGGATTATAAAAGATGTAAACGTCACAATCACATAAGCACCATTGTATGTAAATACTCCTATCAATCACAGAAATCAAGGACTATTGAGTTCAATAAGCATAAGGAAAAATCTAAGACAAGAATAGATCCAAAATACTATTAATTATTAACATTAAAACTGATTATATATAAATGATCCACCAACATACAATCACTATCCCAAAACATAAAATCTTAGAGTAGAAAAGCACAGAAAATCCCCCTTTACATAGCTAGGGTTTCATTGAAACCCTAGATTAGGAGTTTAGTTGTTCATGATGGTTGAAAGCATGAAGATTGGTTGGATGGAAGCCATGAGAGACCTTCAAACTTGCTCTTCTCCCTTGCCTTCAAAGCCTTGAATGAATGTATATGAATAGCTCCCTAGATGTATGTGTAACCCTAAAAACTTATAAAATCCCCATATATATAGAGTTTACAAGGAATTTTTGAAGCTTTCCTATCCCGAAACTACCTAAAACAGCTATAATTTCCAATCCGGATGTCTTTAAGCAGTCTCGTTTGCACAGGATTCTTCAGTAGAGCATATTACGCAACTTTGATTTTTGTACGGATCACGCAAGCGGGCCGCGCGAGCGCGTAATTGGGCAGGTCGCGCGAGCGAATTATGGGATCTCGCGCGAGCGGGCCGCTCGTGCGAAGGGCTTTTTCCAACTTCTTTCAGCTTGCTTTTTCACCTTATTTAACCAGATCACCTTGCTTTCCTCTATAACATCACAGAAAGTAGAAAATAAAGTAAAACTACATAAAAACAGGATAAAAACAGATAACAAATGTGAGTTAAGGTGTATAATTAGGATTTGTTATCTCCCGATCACACCCCCAAACCTACATTTTGCTAGTCCTCGAGCAAAAAGAATAAAACTACTCCATTTTCGTATGGATAACGATTGCACTTAGCCTGTGCAACAAGCCTTTTAAACCTCTAGGTGTCCCTAGTCGGACGAGTGAAGTCTCGTGAGGGTTCTCGTCAACAAGTCACCCACAACCACCTTTATTAACTTGTAAAAATAAAAATTTTACTCAAAATCTACAATATTTCAATGTTAACATCCTCCTTTTATAAAATCAACTTCACATGAAACTTTTAAATTATCAAGAGTAAAACAATAATATGCCTTCCTACACCATGAAAAATATTCCGAAAACATATATCACCAGAATCAATAGAATATATCAAAAACCCGCATGTGTGTGAATTAGTAGTCAAGTTGATACACGGCGACTCTGAACTTGGAATATAAATCGGATAACTATCTAGTGATGCTTCGACTACAAATCTCACGTTGTTATTACACTCTAAAATGAAATCATTTTGAAACAGGTGTAAACACTCATATGTATATATATGTGAGGAAGAATTATCGTGCAACTAATAAACTCGCATATGACACAGAACAACGTACGACACGACGAAAATAAAATAGTCTCATGAATAGATATCAATCATCAAGTGAATATCATTACTACCATGTTTATATTCCCTTTCCTTTATCGGTTCCATATTCAAATCATGTGTCCATAGAATCAACTAGGACTTTATAAGGGTTGTAGCATTGGTCGAGGGTTAAGGTTCAGAAAAGAGGGGTAAAAGGGATTCAAAGAGTCCGTAAGTATCTAGAAATAGCATTGATGTGTACCGCAAGGGCTTTACTACAATGACTAGTTATTTCTCTTTTTTTTTTCTTTTCTTTATCTCTTCCAAGAGATTCGTATATCTTTTTTTTTCTTTTTTTTTTCCTTTCAACTCCTTTTCCAATATCTATTTTCTCTCTTTTTTTTTTCATACTTCTTTTCTTCTACTACTCAATCCATCACTTTTCCGTAGTCATTTATTAGCCTTATTTCTTTATGGAAAACTATTCTCTAGTTACTTTTGGACATGGGTTAGGTCAATTTATAATGGCGAACTCCATATCAGAGTGGTTAGGATAATAGGTGAACAAAGAAATGGCTTATTTAAAAACGGCTCAAATAGGTTAACAAGGGATAAAAATATTTATATTGGGTAGGCCAAAGGTCGAAAAGGTGTATTAGAACAGATGGCCTAGTGTCATTTTCCAAAGTCACATGATTCTTCAATGTTATAATGTTAAGGGAAATATAATTTTTTCTTAAGCATGGTAATTATAATACCGACTCAACTCTCAATCAAAATAAAAAGAATAATGAGACTAATCAACGAAATAGTGCAAAATGTCAAAGAGATTCGATCATAATAAATTTAAAACCCTCAAAAGGATGAAAGGCTCTAAAGCTTACCAGGTTTAGTCTCCACAATTTTACTAATTAGACATCCAAATTATATTATAGTTCAAATGTTACTAGATATCCATCTGACTACATGCCGTGCAACAAGATATGCAAGTATAAGATATAAAACATTGATTCTAAGGATATATACTCTCAAGACATACCTTCATAGATTCGGTAGACATCAAATTACATACTCTCTAAATTCCAAAATCTCAATGAAATCTAATTACAAACAGAAGTAATGCAACATTGAACAATATGAAGAACTAAAAATAACGAACTAACAAAATACTAAAAGAAATAACAAATGAACGAATTAACAAAATAACGAACTAACAGAAGAAACCGAACAAAAATAATCTGAAGTACTAAAAATAAAATGAAAAATAAAACGACAATACTAAAAAGAATATCCATATACTCCCCCAAACCAAAGCACTGCATGTCCCTATGCAGATGGGAACATGACAATGACATGAATGTAGTCCTCGTAGAAGATCACCAAGACATCCACACCACAAAAAATGTCGGACGGTAGCGGCACACCAGATCGAAAGTACGAATCAAATAGCTCCCACTCCGGGTGCTCCGCAGGGTCGAACGGTGGTCCCATCGCAACAAAATCAGCATGTAACTCTGGACTCACTTCCTCCTCAATCTCCTCTATGACACTCGGACCCAAATCCACCCTATCATCCTCAGGACCAGAATAAGACGCAAATATCGAAGCAATGTCCTCAGGGGACCAGTCAGGGTGACCCAGACGCTGTCGAACAACGTCCGGTACATAATCCGGGAGGTCCCTATATGGATAGGTAACCTCAGTCGGAGGCACAGTAGACTCAACAGGGTCAGATAATGAACTAGCAGCTAAATCGGAAACCACACCCTCGTCGTCATCATCGGTCAATGAATCGGCCGATTCAGACGAAGAAGACTCGGAAGATGTAGGGTGAGCGCCATAAGGGCCATCAATAACAGTAGGGTCATCGCCAAACAGGTCATCCTCAGCAGAAGAATCAGAACAAGTGGGCATACGAGGCTGACGACGGTACCAGCCGGGACCAGCAGGTTTGGCTACCCTAGGACTCAGTATAGGAGTATCAGAAAGCGAGCTAGAGTCAGAATAATAACTCGACTTACTAGGAGACCGATCAGGTGACGAAGGAGGAGAAATCGGATGGTCCATGCTATGAGGATGTAGATGATATATAAGGGTCGAGGTACTATACAGATATTGGAAAAACAAAAACCTGAAACCACAAATTAAGTCACAATTTAACCTTATTAGTTTGAAATTGTTAAAAGTATGAAACGTAACATTACTATTTGCTTAAATGTATGGCCGTAATTAATGTCAAATTTTTAAACGTAAGCAATAGAAAATTGCATTGAAATTGAAATTTTGACAGAATTACCCCCAAACCTGAACCGAAGAGACCCCTATTCTAGTGCAATGGTTGGTGAGATTGCTATTCAATAGTAATTCAACGACAATTGCTTCCAAGTGAATAAATGAGACATTATATAGCTGAACATGAAATTGGAGTAGTAATGAATAACAATTTCAAGTTGTGATGAATTAGAGGCAAGAGTAATAACATAACTATAAACGAGAAGCCACAAAAGAAAAAGGATATAATTACAGACCAACTGCTCAAAAGTAAACTAACCGGTCAAAGCCGGGTACAGCAAAATCCTAATAATAATAAACAGACAAACGAAAAGTAAAAACACAGGAATAATAAAAGAATATACAAGCCAAACTGTCTGAAAATGTCTAAACCACCCACCAAATACATGAAAAAGGAAAAATAAATGTCCAAACACTCCCCCCCAAAACCTAGTCTAGTCCTCACCACCCTCAATCAAAACCAGCTCCAGCCCCGTACTCCCCTGGCCAGTAGTACCATCACTATCCCCATCACCGTCACTCCCATCTTTATCATTACCATCATCTCCAGCCTCCTCCTCCTCACCCTGTACCTCCCCCTGCCCCTCAACTCCCTCCTCAGCCACTTGCTGTGCCTGTCGCGGAAACGCCGACTAGTAAGCTGCCTCTCCCTGAGCAAGAATGTCCTCCAGTTGATCAGGATGATGAAGCTGGAAAAAGGACCTCATGTATGACTGCAAGCGCAGCGTCTTACCTCGAAAAGCACACACGTCCCCATACGTCCAACCATACGGGGAATCCTCAGGAGGCGCTGGGCTGCCTGCTCACGACGGGCCTGGGCCTGCTCTAGGGCCCTCCTAACCTCCAGGTCTAGTCGATCCAAGCTCAGCTTCCAATTAACGGAATCGAACTCTAGAATATGTGCGTTAATGGGCTCATCGGCAGGAATAGGAAAGGCCTTAGCCCGGAGAATAGCGGTGATAGTGCGAGGATAGGGCAGAAGAAGCTTAGAATCAAGGGAGTAGTCAATGGCATGGGCCTCAAGACGCATGCCCTCCATAATAATCAGGCCCGGGTGAAACCAATCGCTGCGGTAAACAGTGTGGAGGGCATGGTGAATTTCCTTGGTCCGTTCCTGCTCATGACCAATGGGGTACAGGTTACGTTTAAAGACATGGTCGACAAACCACATCTAGTGGGGCATGTGTGATTGTCGAATAGATTGCCCCGACCCAGAGCGGCTGCCACACATGTCCTGAATAATGTGTATGAAGGAGTGGGCTTTGTTGAGGACGTTTAGTTTTGGAACTTGGTAAGAATGGGAGGGGAGTTGGAGGATTTCAACGATGTTATCTGGGTTGAGGGTAATGTCGTGGCCATCAATGGTGGTGGATAGGAAGGCGTGCTGGCTTAGGGATTGTTTATGGTAGCGGAGGTTTTGATAAAAGAGGCGGACGACGCAGGGGTAGCTGATTAGATCTGGGTTCCTAAAATAAAGCAGTGGGGACAACTTAAGGGCAGCTAGGTTGCTATGGCCCCACTTCGTGTCTTTATTAGATGCAAAATACTCAGCGTCTATAGCGGCCTCGTAGTTGAGGCCTCGGTTGGCATACTTTCGGCCTAGTTCGTTCGGGTTTGGGTCGTCTGGTGGCGGTGGTGGTGGTTCTGTCTATTTTTCTTTTCCTTTAGATCGTTTCTGAGGTGGTTGTGACGAAGAGGTAGATTTCACGGTTCGTTTTGTCATATTTTGGAGAGGTGGGTGTAAGTTTTTAGAAAAATTTTAGAAATGCGGGCTTTAAAATACGGCTCTGCCCAGAAAAAGAAAATGAAAGGGGAAAAAAGGGGAATGGGTCACCTGCAAGAAAAATCATCCCGGCAAGGGACACAATCAATACAAAGCATTGCAATAGTTTAAAAGAAATTGGGGTTCACGGGGGAACACCCAGCAACTGTGAGAAGAGCCGGTCCCTTCCCACCCACTGTCCCGACAAGGGCACACACATTGCAGCAAGTCACGGGGTACTTGCCGCGTGTTCAATGTATATAAATCTTTAAACTGTACGCAACTGCGAAAAGTAATCTAAGCTTGAAGACATAATTATAATATAACGTACGTAAATTTTTAAAATCGTTTTAATAGAAGCATAGTTAAGGTGCGTAACTATTGAAATCATTTGATACATATCGTTATTACGTGATAAATCCCAATTTGAACACTCAAGGCGCTTGTCACCGCTTGTGAATTATGTCGCTTAGGATTTAGATGTGCAGTTGCCTAGTCCAGGTGTCAATTTTGATCAAGTAGCACAATACTATTGTGTTAAGTTAGAGGCACCAATTTTTGGGAAGATATGACTGCATGCACGTCATAACGCATTATAAATAGATAAGCACAAATCTTAAATGACATAATTTGAGAGACGTATACGTCTAAATTATCTAGGTTTGTGAAAAGAAATCATGGCGTGACATAGGGGTTAGATATGTGTCAATATAAGCCCAAAGAAATGAAAAATTGAAAATTCGTAGCAATTGAAGTTACGTTTACAAGTATCTTTCGTATTTCAAATGTGCAGAATGGATAAAATGTCAACAAATATGAGGGATTTTCAACAAAGGTGTTTATGGCCCTATGTATAGAAACCAACGACTCAATTTCCACCCAAGGTTGGATTGCAGGACATGCGTACAGCTATGCGCAAAAATTCACAGCCCTATTGACCACTGTTAAAAGAGTCGCTCAGTGCTTGTATAGTTCGAATACAAGGGTTCATGTCACACAATTCAGTAGGTGTGTAGTGAGCAATCATTAACACATGATGCCGTCTTAATCTTAATCACAGAAAATACTTCTAGTTCAATTCAGGGGTTGTGTGCACTCTAGTCCACGTGTAGAGTAATATATAGACGGCTCCATATATCTATGTGAAAATCTGCATGGGTCTACCCATCTTTGGGAAACAAAAGTGGGCATACAAAAATTCCCAAGGCATATACTTGTATGTAATCTCAGTATAGGAATATAGATTTGGGAAGAGAAAAAAAAAATTCTAAATTTACTAACCCTAAATCGATCTACTCACAAAGACTCCAGAGTATGTGTGGTATGTATATCAAAGAATCGTGAGTGATCATATGTATGAATATCCAAGAAATTAGTGATTAGGGTCTCATTCATCTACGTATATATATAGATGTTGAAAATTAGGAGATTCAGGATTAGTATATATATACCTGCAGCTCGAAGATTCGAGATTAGGGGGTGGTTTTTGGCTGCAGATCAGTGGCGGTAGCAGCGGTATTTAGTGGGCTCGGTGTTCCGGCGGCGGTCCGTGGCGATGTGAAGTGATGATGATCGGTGGTGGTGTGGTGGTAGAAGGTGGTGGTTTGTGGTGGAGAGAGGAGAGAGAGACAATCGCCGAGAGAAAGAGAGAGAAACGAAGAGAGAGAGAGAGAGGAAAGGGTTTTCTGAAAATTAGGGCTCAACCCTGTATTTAAAGGGACGGAAACCTCGCACGAGCGAACCGCGTGAACGAGCTTCGCGCGCGCGGATCCCTCCGCGAGGTGAAGTTGAGACTTTGTTTATGGTTTCATACAAAATTTTTCTAAGTGTAAAGTCCGCCCGAGCGGACCAATCCAGCGAGAACCTCGCGCCCGCGATTTGAGGCGTGAGGGAAAGCTGAGGCTCCCTTTTCGTTTATTTAGAAATATTTTCTAAGTCCCAGGTTCGCTCGAGCGGGCCGCTCCAGTGAGGGTCTCGCTCGCGCGATTCTAGGCACGAGCAAGAGCTGAGGCTTGTTATAAAAACTAGAAGAAATTTTGTCTAAGGGGCAATCTCGCGCAGGCGCACCGCGCGAGCGATATGTCGCGCGAGCGGGCCGCGCACGCGAGATGTAGGTTTCTCATTTTTCTTTTCTGTTTTCTTGTGTAAATATTATATAATTTGAACTTTTCATCTTTAGGGGTTTTTTAACGCTCAGACACTGGCCAAAAACTACTAACTAGTGTACAAAATTGAAGAAAATTCTAACTAAAGCTTGGGTTGCCTCCCAAGAAGCGCTAAGTTTTACGTCGCTAGCTCGACCGATGCAAGACTCAGTCTACATAGATCGGATCTACCAGATCTATAGATTCAATTTCTCTTTCTTCTGTCTCTTCCAACCGGTACGGCTTAAGTCGTTGTCCGTTTACCTTGAACGGTGTTCCACCGTTTGTATCTTGAATTTCGATCGCCCCATGCGGGAACACTTGTGTTATAGTGAACGGACCGTCCCATCGGGACCGTAACTTACCCGGAAACAACCTTAATTTTGAGTTAAATAACCATACGCGTTGTCCAACTTTGAAATTCTTTCTTATAATCATTTTATCGTGGAAATCTTTAGATCGTTCTTTATAGATTCTCGAATTTTCATACGCTTCCTTTCTCAATTCTTCGAGTTCTTGCAATTGAAGTTTACGATGGCATCCTGCCGCTTTTATATCTTGGTTAAGCGTTTTTACGGCCCAATAGGATCGATGTTCCAATTCTACCGGTAGGTGGCACGCTTTTCCAAATACTAGTCGGTAAGGAGACATCCCAATAGGAGTTTTAAAAGCTATGCGATAAGCCCAAAGCGCATCGGTCAGTCGTTGTGACCAATCTTTACGGTCTGGACGTACCGTTTTTTCTAATATACTTTTTACCTCTCTATTAGACACTTGAACTTGGCCTTGGGTTTGCGGGTGGTATGCGGTTCCTACTTTATGGGTGACTAAATATTTTCGGATGAGGGCTTCGAAGTAACGATTACAGAAATGTTTACCCCTGTCGCTTATAATTGCCCGTGGCGTACCGAATCGACAAAATATATTATCTTTTATAAATTGAACCACTACTTTATGGTCGTTGGTTCTCATCGCCACTGCCTCCACCCACTTAGAAACATAGTCGACCGTGGCTAAAATGTATTCAAAACCACACGACGAGGGAAACCCATAAAGTCGATGCCCCACACATCAAAGATTTCTATAATAAGAATTGGGGTCAGGGGCATCGCATCACGATGTGACATGTTACCTGTTTGTTGACAACGTACGCAGTTCTGACAGAATTCATGTGCGTCTTTAAACAGTGTTGGCCAATATAATCTACTTTGGAGGACTTTAGCGGCCGTACGCCAGCCACCAAAGTGTCCTCCGCATTCTAGAGAGTGACAGAAGTTTAATATAAAATTGAACTCACGATCCGGAACACAACGTCGTATAATTTGATCAGAACAGTGTTTAAATAACAGTGGGTCATCCCAGTAGTAATGTTTAATTTGAAAAAAGAACCGATCTTTGTCTAAACGAGACCACTTATTCGGGATATGTCCTGTAGCTAAGAAGTTGACGATATCACTGAACTATGGACGCTTGATGGTGGATAATGCAAATAATTGTTCGTCCGGAAATGAATCCTTTAGGGGGGTAAGATCATTAGATTCTATAAGAATTCGTGACAAGTGGTCAGCTACTACATTTTCAGAACCCTTTTTGTCCCGTATTTCGTAATTAAACTTCTGAAGGAGTAAAATCCATCGGATTAGTCTCGGTTTCGTTTCTTTCTTATTCAATAGATGACGTAATGCGGCATGATCAGTATAAACAATAACTTTTGACTAAAAGATATGAGCGGAACTTATCCAGGGCAAACACAACTGCTAATAATTCTTTTTCCGTAGTCGTATAATTCAATTGCGCGTCATTTAGTGTTTTACTTGCGTAATAAATTACGTGCGGAATTTTATTAACTTTTGTCCCAAAACAGCTCCAACGGCATAATCAGAAGCGTCACACATTAATTCAAACGGTAAGGACCAATCGGGAGATTGGATTACCGGAGCCGTGGATAGTAAGGTTCGCAACGTCTCAAAAGCTTTCAGACACTCATTGTCAAAGACAAAAGGAACATCCTTGGCAAGTAGGTTGCACAAGGGCCGTGAAATTTTGCTAAAGTCTTTGATAAATCGTCTATAAAAACCGGCATGACCTAGAAAGGAACGGATTTGACGAATGGACGATGGCGGTAGAAGTTTGTCTATTAACTCGATTTTCGCTTTATCAACCTCTATACCCCACTTGGAAACAACGTGACCCAAGACTATTCCCTCTTGAACCATGAAATGGCTCTTTTCCCAACTTAATACCAAATTTGCTTCCTCGCACCGAGCGAGGACTTTCGTGAGATTTTTAAGGCATTCCTCAAATGTAGGCCTGAAAACTGAAAAATTGTCCATAAATACTTCGAGAAATTTCTCAACCACGTCTGAGAAAATTGCCATCATACACCGTTGAAAGGTTGTCGGTGCATTGCACAACTCGAATGGCATACGACGGTAGGCAAAGGTTCCAAAGGGACATGTGAACGTCGTCTTTTCTTGATCATCAGGATAAACGGGCACCTGGTTGTAACCAGAGTATCCATCTAAGAAACAATAATAGCTCTGACCGGACAGACGTTCGAGGATTCGATCAATAAATGGAAGAGGGAAGTGGTCCTTACGAGTCATCGAATTAAGTTTTCTATAGTCAATACATACCCGCCAACCAGTAGTTTGCCAGGTGGGTATAAGGACTCCTTTTTCGTTAGGTACGACCGTAATACTTGATTTCTTTGGGACAACCTGAGTTGGGCTGACCCAATTGCTATCGAAGATCGGGTAGATAATACCGGCATCTAATAGTTTTATAACTTCCTTCACAACCACTTCTTTCATGTTAGGGTTGAGACGTCGTTGCATTTCCCTAGAAGGTTTAGCACTTTCTTCTAAATTTATTCTATGCATGCAAACGGACGGGTCAATTCCTTTTAGATCGGCGACCGTCCATCCAAATGCCTTTTTACGATTACCTAGAACCTCGATTAGCTGTACTTCCTGAATTTCAGTTAAATTTGACGCGATTATGACTGGAAGGGTCGCGTTAGATCCTAGGAATGCATATTTCAGAGAATCCGGCAATGGCTTAAGTTCGAGTGTTGGAGGGCACTCAATGGATGGTACGGCTGGTTCATGTGCAAGAGGCAGTAAAGCCTCTATTTTAGGTTTCCATGGAAGTGCATTGGTCGTGTTTACTGATTCCAATAAAGTATTTACATCTTCAATATTCGTGTTAATGTTGAAATCATTAAAATTGAAATGAGATAGACATGCTTCCAAGGCCTCCTTAGTCAACATAAAAGGCGCTGCGACTAATTCGTCTATTAGGTCTATGGCATAGCAGTCTGCCTCTTCATCATCTCTATGTCGTTGATTAGATGCATTAAAGACGTTAAGACGCACGGTCATGTTACCAAACGTTATATCCATCACACCAGTCCTACAGTTAATAATCGAATCGGCCGTGGCTAGGAAAGGACGTCCTAGAATGACTGGGACTTGTTTACTAGCATCTAGGATGGGTTCGGTGTCTAGAACGATAAAATCTACCGGATAGTAGCATCTATCAACTTTTACCAAAACATCTTCCACTACCCCCCGTGGAACTTTAATTGACCTATCGGCTAATTGTAAAGTGGCTGCCGTCGGTTTCAGTTCTCCTAAACCCAAATGTTCATATACCGAGTAGGGGAGCAAATTCACACTCGCTCCTAAATCAAGGAGAGCCCGATGAATGTATTTATCCCCGATGTGACAAGCGATGGTTGGAGTACCGGGATCCTTGTATTTTAGAGTATTGTTATGAAACATGGAGCTAACCTTTTCCGTTAAGAAAACTTTCTTAGATAAATGGTTTCTAGACTTTCTCTTTTGAGTGCATAGATCCTTTAAGAATTTAGTGTACGGAGGTATCTGTTTAATCGGATCTAGTAGTGGAATATTGATTTTTACTTCTTTAAATATTTCATGAATATCTTCCGGTTTCATGCTTTTTCTAGTGAAGTGAGCCGGGGCTTCCCCGCTCGGTGGGAAAGGCATTCTGGGCACATAATCGGAAGGATTCACTACTTTAGATGTTTTAGTGGATACTAGAGGATTAGCGTCTTTCGAAACTGGAGTTACATTCCCTTCTATTTCACTCTTTTCTTTTTCTTTACCTTTATCTTTTCTTGCCTCGGGAGGAGGTATGACCTCCTCAGGACGTTCGGTGGTCCTTGTTGAGATAGCATTAACTTGATCACTCGCCGAACTCACCTCATAGTGACCCTTAGGATTTTGCACAGGTTGACTTGGTAATTTTCCCTCATTACGTCGATTCAATGTATTAGCTAACTGGCCCATCTGGGATTCCAATTTAGCTATTGCCTGCGTGTGAGAGTTAACAAGTTGAGATTGTGATTGTGACTGCGCTTCGAGGTTTTTTAATGACGCTAACACGCTCTCTTCGAAAGTTTTCTCTTGGAGGATTAGTGCGGAAAGGCGGCTGTTGGTATTGATTTTGTTGATTTTGAGGCTGCTTATACTGATTAGGTTGTTGCCGATACGCATTAGGAAAATTCGTCGTATCGGGTTTCGAATATGGTTTCTCACTATTAGAGTTCCAAGAAAGGTCCGGGTGAGCTCCCCATGTCGAGTCCGGTTTATAACCCCCGGGGTTATAATTTGGTCGTTGGAACTATTGGACAGCATTTATATGTTGTTCCACAAATTCCGGGAACTGGGACACAGACGGACATGCTAATGTCGAATGCGATGAATCCGAGCATAACTGGCATATTTCAGCAGAAGGAGGTGGCACTTGCATGCGACCCATCATCCTAAGTTGGTCCATTTTTCTATTTAATTCTTGGATTTCATATGAATGATTAGACTCAACTTTCGCCTCTCTCTTTAGGTGAGGTATAAGGTGTCCCTCAGGTCGTACGGATACTGCTTGGTGCATAGAGTTTTCACTTAAAGTTTCAAATATCTTCTATGCTTCATCGACACTCTTGTGGAGGAACGTCCCCGCATAAATAGCGTCGACGGTGTTTCGGACGGAGGGAATTAATCCTTCATAGAAGACTTGCACCAACTGCCATTTGGGTATCTGGTGATGAGGGCAAGAATGTAAGAGTTCTTTAAACTGTTCCCATGTATCGTAAAGTGTCTCCCCATCTTGCATTGTAAAATTAGTTATTTGTTTTCTAATCTGATTCGTCCTAGTTATGGGGAAGAATTTTTATAGGATGCAATTAGCAACTCATCCCATGTTCTTATTGAATTTGGCTCCAACGATTGGAGCCAGTACTTCGCCTTATCTTTAAGTGAAAACGGGAACAGACGCATTTTTAACTCATCATCTGTTAAGTTCTGAATCTTTAAAGTCGCACAGATACCCTGAAATTCGCCTAGATGATTATAAGGGTCCTCCTTAACACGCCCGTGAAAGGACGGCAGGAGCGCAATAGTTGATGATTTGATTTCAAAATGAGCTGCCGTCACTTCCGGTAATGCAATACACGATGGTGGTGTGTAGGCAGTAGGAGTGAAATAGTCCTTTAATGGTGGTGGTGGAGGTATGTTAAGATTATCCCCATTATTCTGATTGTTTCCATTATTCCGGTTATGTCCAAAATCGGCCATTGGGATCGGTTCGATTTTTATCGTTTTTGTTGTTCTTAAACGGTTACGGGTACTACGGATTTCTGATTCAAACGAAGATGACGGTTCCAGTGTGGACTCGTCGTCTAACATCAACCGAGCTCTTGGAGCTTGTGTTGATGTCCAAAGGCCTCTAAGTGTGCGTTCAAGTTCGAGATTAAGCGGATTCAATTCAGGTTTAGTTGAACGAGTACCATACATAAACTAAGGACTGACTCGATTAAAAAAAAAAAACTACGCTAATAACCAAGCATGCAAGCACACAAGACTAATATGATGCATGAAATTATCCTGTAATGCAATGACCGCGTCAAGCCCAGCGCCCTGGGTTTCCTAGCTAATGCAATGCTCACTCCACACCTACCCTAATACAAGTATTGAGTCACAGCGCCCTGACTTATAGTGGTTCGATGCGAAATTTAAATGACGGATTTACTTGGTAATTTTAAATTGATTGCAATTTATTTTTTTGCAGGTACGCGTAAGCTCCGTTGACGTGCACAACTGCTCCACTCGATCTTGCTAGAATTGACGAATTGAGATCTGTAGAAACAAGGATAATTTTAGCGAAGCGACTCGAAAATAAAGTGAAAAACAACAAAAATAAAATGGAAACCCAGGTCCGAGAGCAGGCCCAGGCCTGTCGTGAGCAGGTAGTCCAACGTCCACCCCCTCCTGAGGATTCCCCGTATGCTTGGATGTATGAGGACGTGTGTGCTTTTCGAGGTGAGACGCCGCGCTTGCAGTCATACATGAGGTCCTTTTCCCAGCTTCATCATCCTGATCAGCTGGAGGACATTCTTGCTCAGGGAGAGGCAGCTTACCAGTCGGCGTTTCCGCGACAGGCACAGCAGGTGGCTGAGGAGGGAGTTAAGGAGCAGGGGGAGGTACAGGGTGAGGAGGAGGAGGCTGGAGATGATGGTCATGATGACGATGGGAGTGACAGTGATGGGGATGGTGATGGTACTACTGGCCAGGGGAGTACGGGGCTGGAGTTGGTTCTGATTGAGGGTGGTGAGGACTAGACTAGGTTTTGGGGGGGGGGGAGTGTTTGGACATTTATTTTTCCTTTTTCATGTATTTGGTGGGTGGTTTAGACATTTTCAGACAGCTTGGCTTGTATATTCTTTTATTATTCCTGTGTTTTTACTTTTCGTCTGTCTGTTTATTATTATTAGGATTTTGCTGTACCCGGCTTTGACCGGTTAGTTTACTTTCTGTCTTTTGGTTTACTTTTGAGTAGTTGGTCTGTAATTATATCCTTTTTCTTTTGTGGCTTCTCGTTTATAGTTATGTTATTACTATTGCCTCTAATTCGTCACAACTTGACATTGTTATTCATTACCGCTCCAATTTCATGTTCGGCTATATAATGTCTCATTTATTCACTTGGAAGCAATTGTCGTTGAATTACTATTGAATACCAATCTCACCAACCATTGCACTAGAACAGGGGGTCTCTTCGGTTCAGGTTTGGGGGTAATTCTGTCAAAATTTCAATTTCAATGCAACCTTCCATTGCTTACGTTTAAAAATTTGACATTAATTACGGCCATACATTCAAGCAAATAGTAATGTAACGTTTCGTACTTTTAACAATTTCAAACTAATAAGGTTAAATTGTGACTTAATTTGTGGTTTCAGGTTTTTGTTTTTCCAATATCCGTATAGTACCTCGACCCTTATATATCATCTACATCCTCATAGCATGGACCATCCGATTTCTCCTCCTTTGTCACCTGATCGGTCTCCGAGTTAGTCGAGTTATTGTTCTGACTCTAGCTCGCTTTCTGATACTCATATACTGAGTCCTAGGGTAGCCAAACCTGCTGGTCCCGGCTGGTACCGTCGTCAGCCTCGTATGCCTACTTGTTTTGATTCTTCTGCTGAGGATGACCTATTTGGCAATGACCCTACTGTTATTGATGGCCCTTATGGCGCTCCCCCTACATCTTCCGAGTCTTCTTCGTCTGAATCAGCCGATTCATTGACCGATGATGACGACGAGGGTGTGGTTTTCGGTTTAGCTGCTAGTTCATTATTTGACCCTGTTGAGTCTACTGTGCCTCCGACTGAGGTTACCTATCCATATAGGGACCTCTCGGATTATGTACTGGACGTTGTTCGACAGCGTCCGGGTCACCCTGACTGGTCCCCTGAGGACATTGCTTCGATATTTGCGCCTTATTCTGGTCCTGAGGATGATAGGATGGATTTGGGTCCGAGTGTCATAGAGTAGATTGAGGAGGAAGTGAGTCCGGAGTTACATGCTGATTTTGTTGCGATGGGACCACCGTTCGACCCTGCGGAGCACCCGGAGTGGGAGCTAGTTGATTGGTACTTTCGATCTGGTGTGCCGCTACCGTCCGACATTTTTCGTGGTGTGGATGTCTTGGTGATCTTCAACGAGGACTACATTCATGTCATTGTCATGTTCCCATCTGCATAGGGACATGCAGTGCTTTGGTTTGGGGGAGTATATGGATATTCTTTTTAGTGTTGTCGTTTTATTTTTCATTTTATTTTTAGTACTTCAGATTATTTTTGTTCAGTTTCTTCTGTTAGTTCGTTATTTTGTTGTTTTGTTCATTTGTTATTTCTTTTAGTATTTTGTTAGTTCGTTATTTTTAGTTCTTCATATTGTTCAATGTTGCATTACTTCTGTTTGTAATTAGATTTCATTGAGATTTTGGAATTTAGAGAGCATGTAATTTGATGTTTACCGAATCTATGAAGGTATGTCTTGAGAGTATATATCCTTAGAATCATTGTTTTATATATTATACTTGCATATCTTGTTGCACGACACGTAGTCAGATGGATATCTAGTAACATTTGAACTATAATATAATTTGGATGCTAATTAGTAAAATTGTGGAGACTAAACCTGGTAAGCTTTAGAGCCTTTCATCCTTTTGAGGGTTTTCAATTTATTATGATCGAATCTCTTTGACATTTTGCACTATTTCGTTGATTAGTCTCATTATTCTTTTTATTTTGATTGAGAGTCGAGTCAGTATTATAATTACCATGCTTAAGAAAAAATTATATTTCCCTTAACATTATAACATTGAAGAATCATGTGACTTTGGAAAATGACACTAGGCCATCTGTTCTAATACAGCTTTTCGACCTTTGGCCTACCCAATATAAATATTTTTATCCCTTGTTAACTATTTGAGCCGTTTTTAAATAAGCCATTTCTTTGTTCACCTATTATCCTAACCACTCCGATATGGAGTTTGCCATTATAAATTGACCTAACCCATGTCCAAAAGTAACTAGAGAATAGTTTTCCATAAAGAAATAAGGCTAATAAACGACTACGAAAAAGTGATGGATTGAGTAGTAGAAGAAAAGAAGTATGAAAAAAAAAGAGAGAAAATAGATATTGGAAAAGGAGTTGAAAGAAAAAAAAAGAAAAAAAAGATATACGAATCTCTTGGAAGAGATAAAGAAAAGAAAAAAAAAGAGAAATAACTAGTCATTGTAGTAAAGCCCTTGCGGTACACATCAATGCTATTTCTAGATACTTACGGACTCTTTGAATCCCTTTTACCCCTCTTTTCTGAACCTTAACCCTCGACCAATGCTACAACCCTTATAAAGTCCTAGTTGATTCTATGGACACATGATTTGAATATGGAACCGATAAAGGAAAGGGAATATAAACATGGTAGTAATGATATTCACTTGATGATTGATATCTATTCATGAGACTATTTTATTTTCGTCGTGTCGTACGTTGTTCTGTGTCATATGCGAGTTTATTAGTTGCACGATAATTCTTCCTCGCATATATATACATATAAGTGTTTACACCTATTTCAAAATGATTTCATTTTAGAGTGTAATAACAACGTGAGATTTGTAGTCGAAGCATCACTAGATAGTTATCCGATTTATATTCCAAGTTTAGAGTCGCCGTGTATCCACTTGACTACTAATTCACACACATGCGGGTTTTTGATATATTCTATTGATTCTGGTGATATATGTTTTCAGAATATTTTTCATGGTGTAGGAAGGCATATTATTGTTTTACTCTTGATAATTTAAAAGTTTCATGTGAAGTTTATTTTATAAAAGGAGGATGTTAACATTGAAATTTTGTAGATTTTGAATAAAATTTTTATTTTTACAAGTTAATAAAGGTGGTTGTGGGTGACTTGTTGACGAGAACCCTCACGAGACTTCACTCGTCCGACTAGGGACACCTAGAGGTTTAAAAGGCTTGTTGCACAGGCTAAGTGCAATCGTTATCCATACGAAAATGGAGTAGTTTTATTCTTTTTGCTTGAGGACTAGCAAAATGTAGGTTTGGGGGTGTGATCGGGAGAGAACAAATCCTAATTATACACCTTAACTCACATTTGTTAGCTGTTTTTATCCTGTTTTATGTAGTTTTACTTTATTTTCTACTTTCTGTCAGGTTATAGAGGAAAGCAAGGAGATCTGGTTAAATAAGGTGAAAAAGCAAGCAGAAAGAAGTTGGAAAAAGCCCTTCGCGCGAGCAGCCCGCTCGTGCGAGATCCCATAATTCGCTCGCGCGACCTGCCCAATTACGCGCTCGCGCGATCCATACAAAAATCAAAGTTGCGTAATATGCTCTACTAAAGAATCCTGTGCAAACGAGACTGCTTAATGACGTCCGGATTGGAAATTATAGCTGTTTTAGGTAGTTTCGGGATAGGAACGCTTCAAAAATTCCTTGTAAACTCTATAGATATGGGGATTTTATAAGTTTTTAGGGTTAGACATACATCTAGGGAGCCATTCATATACATTCATTCAAGGCTTTGAAGGCAAGGAAGAAGAGCAAGTTTGAAGGTCTCTCATGGCTTCCATCCAACCAATCTTCATGCTTTCAACCATCATGAACAACTAAACTCCTAATCTAGGGTTTCAATAAAACCCTAGTGATGTAAAGGGGGATTTTCTGTGCTTTTCTACTCTAAGATTTTATGTTTTGGGATAGTGATTGTATGTTGGTGGATTATTTATATATAATCAGTTTTAATGTTAATAATCAATAGTATTTTGGATCTATTCTTGTCTTAGATTTTTCCTTATGCTTATTGAACTCAATAGTCCTTGATTTCTGTGATTGATAGGAGTATTTACATACAATGGTGCTTATGTGATTGTGGCGTTTACATCTTTTATAATCCATGCTTAGGAAAGATGGGTTATGCTACACCCTAGTTATAGGTAGATAATTCATGTGAACCATAGATGGATTATGCTTAGATTAAACTAACAATATTCTCTTGACGATACTATTGGGCTTGTAGCTACAATAGATCATAACTATCGAAACATAGAACTTAGATTAGAAAGTATAGAACCCCAATGCATAGTTAGTGGTGGAATTGTAATCCTAGATCTCATCTCCATATATTTAAATCAACTTTAAATTTTGCATACAAGTTTACTTAGATTTACTTCTAGATTTTATTCTAAAATTTCATAGTCTACTTCATAGTTTAATTAGTAGTAATAATCAAATTCTAAACCAATCAAACTCCCAATTTTCTTATAACTAGCTAGATTAGATTTTAGTAATTAAAGGATTAAAAATTAACAATCTCTGTGGGTTGGACCTTTACTTTCCACACTACAAATCTTTTGAAAGTAAAGCACAAATAAGCATACTTTTATAGCTTGATTTTGACAAGATCAATTTCAAGATATAAAAGTATGCTTATTTGTGCTTTACTTTCAAAAGATTTGTAGTGTGGAAAGTAAAGGTCCAACCCACAGAGATTGTTAATTTTTAATCCTTTAATTACTAAAATCTAATCTAGCTAGTTATAAGAAAATTGGGAGTTTGATTGGTTTAGAATTTGATTATTACTACTAATTAAACTATGAAGTAGACTATGAAATTTTAGAATAAAATCTAGAAGTAAATCTAAGTAAACTTGTATGCAAAATTTAAAGTTGATTTAAATATATGGAGATGAGATCTAGGATTACAATTCCACCACTAACTATGCATTGGGATTCTATACTTTCTAATCTAAGTTCTATGTTTCGATAGTTATGATCTATTGTAGCTACAAGCCCAATAGTATCGTCAAGAGAATATTGTTAGTTTAATCTAAGCATAATCCATCTATGGTTCACATGAATTATCTACCTATAACTAGGGTGTAGCATAACCCATCTTTCCTAAGCATGGATTATAAAAGATGTAAACGCCACAATCACATAAGCACCATTGTATGTAAATACTCCTATCAATCACAGAAATCAAGGACTATTGAGTTCAATAAGCATAAGGAAAAATCTAAGACAAGAATAGATCCAAAATACTATTGATTATTAACATTAAAACTGATTATATATAAATAATCCACCAACATACAATCACTATCCCAAAACATAAAATCTTAGAGTAGAAAAGCACAGAAAATCCCCCTTTACATCGCTAGGGTTTTATTGAAACCCTAGATTAGGAGTTTAGTTGTTCATGATGGTTGAAAGCATGAAGATTGGTTGGATGGAAGCCATGAGAGACCTTCAAACTTGCTCTTCTTCCTTGCCTTCAAAGCCTTGAATGAATGTATATGAATAGCTCCCTAGATGTATGTCTAACCCTAAAAACTTATAAAATCCCCATATATATAGAGTTTACAAGGAATTTTTGAACCTTTCCTATCCCGAAACTACCTAAAACAGCTATAATTTCCAAAATGGACGTCATTAAGTAGTCTCGTTTGCACAAGATTCTTTAGTAGAGCATATTACGCAACTTTGATTTTTGTACGGATCGCGCGAGCGGGTCGCGCGAGCGCGTAATTGGGCAGGTCGCGCGAGCGAATTATAAGATCTCGTGCGAGCGGGCCTGCTCGCGCGAAGGGCTTTTTCCAACTTCTTTCTACTTGCTTTTTCACCTTATTTAACTAGATCTCCTTGCTTTCCTCTATAACCTGACAGAAAGTAGAAAATAAAGTAAAACTACATAAAACAGGATAAAAACAGCTAACAAATGTGAGTTAAGGTGTATAATTAGGATTTGTTCTCTCCTGATCAACCAGCATCCTGGTTTATCGGGAAATCCTACTGATTATAGTGGGCTTTTCAAAAAGGTATTTGAGTGGGTCTTTTCGGGATATCAGGGTTATGGGAAGGCTAACATGTAATGCCTAAGGTGACGGGTACACTAGACTAAGGTCCAACAAGCTTTCTCTAAAGGTGAATATTTCAGCTCATATCCAGTCATCCTTTTGTTCAAGTAATAAATGGCCTTCTCTACGTTCCCTTCTTCTCCTTCTTAGGCCAACATACACCCGATTGAACCGTCATTCACAGAAAGGTATAGTAACAATGGCCTTCTTGGTACAGGTGGTGATAGGATAGGCAGATTTTGGAGATGGTTTTGATTTTATCGAAGGCTTGTTGGCATAGGCTATCCCATTCAAACTTTTCTCATTTTCTAACCAATTTAAAGAGCTGATCACAGGTTAGGGTGAGTTTTAAAATGAATTGGCTAATGAATTATATCCTACCCAAGAATCCCCTCAGCTCCTTCTCACCTGCATCTCAACTATGGCTTTGATTTTGGTTGGGTCCACCTCTATTCCTCTTTGGGTGATAAGAAATCCTAACAACTTTCCGGTCGTAACTCCGAAAGTTCACTTTTGTGGATTCAACCTCATTCTAAACTTTCTCAACCTCTCGAAGAATTTCCTCAACGCCTCCAAGTGTCCTTCCCTCTTCTTACACTTCATAATCATATCATCTACATATACCTCCACCTCCTGATGAATCATATCGTGCAATAATGTGGTGGTGGCCCATTGGTATGTTGCCCCTGCATTCTTGAGCCCAAACGGCATTCCATATAACAATATGTCCCCCAATGAATGATGAATATAGTTTTTGTTTCTATCTTCTAGTGCCATGAGGATTTGATTATACCCTGAGAATGCATCCATGAAAGATAACAACTTATGCCCCGCCGTATTATCAACCAGTATATCAATGTGCAGTAGAGGGAAATCGTCTTTAAGGCTAGCTTTGTTTAGATCTCAGAAGTGAATGCATACCCTTATATGACCATCATTCTTGGGAACTGGTATGTGTTGGAAACCCATTCGGGGTACTCTGTGACTAATCAAGAATCCAACTTTCAATTGCTTTTCAACTTCCTCTTTTACTTTAAGCGCCCATTCAGGCCTCATTCTCCTCATTTTTTATTTTATCGGTTTTGAGTTAGAAAAGAGGGGGATATGATGTTCGACTATCTCTGGATTGATACCTGGCATATCACTATAAGACCATATAAAAACATCTTTGAATTCACTTAATAGATTGATCAATTCTTTACTTTCTTCATTGCTAAGTATAGAGCCAATAAAAATATTTTGTGGATTATCTTCATTTCCCAGATTAATTGTTAGAGTGTCATCACTAATTTTGCATGCAGATTATTTTTCGTTTTTAATTAGTTTTTGCAATTCACTTGGTATTTCATGGTTATCACATTCATTAACTACATTCAAGTAGGCAAAATCAGTCCATTAACTTTGTTCGGGGTGATTACAACAAACATAGCAATAGTAAGACGCATCACTTGGGTCATTATAAACTCCGGGGAGGGGGGATACTTATCACTAGACTCAAAGACCCACTCTTTATTGACACCTCTCTTGAGCTCCACGGTGTCGCAGCCTGGCAGACCTCCTGTTTCTGTCTCCTCTTTATTTTTTAGCTCTTCTTCCCTTGCTTTATTTCCCTCGTCTTCACCCTCCGAGGCTTTCATCTCATCTTGCCCTTAATCTTTTTCGACTTTGACTTCTATAACATTCTCTGGATCACCCTTGGCTTCTACCTCCATGATCTTCTTAGGACCACCCTCTTTGGTCTTTCCACTTTCTTCGGTCAATAGATTCTTTATGGCTAGGCCATCCAGTGTACAAATCCAATCCTTGCCAGAGATCAGTTTAGCGGGCATTTGCAAGTACAATTCTTCATAGTCAGTGAACTTATGTGGGAAAAAGATCTCAAACCCGTCTTTATGCATTTATCATTATGATCCATCCATGGCTTTGGAAAACCACAGAAGGGGAAATCTTCTCTTTCTTTGATGAAGTACGCGTTGTGCATTTTTGCATATGGCCCCAATGGCACGTCAACTGCTTTCTTCTTTTCTTTCAACTCTTTCTTTGACGGCTAATAACCTAATCCATGAGTGTGAGTTTGTGTTTTGATATCTGGAAATTCTGACAGCCCTTGATGCTTTTTACCCAAACCCATTCCTAGAAAGTACCCCATCTTTTTAATGATCCCAGCGACTAGGGGACTTGCATACTGATCAAAATACAACAGTAACAATTCTTACAGCTTCTCATCTCTTATCATATTGATGAACTTAAATCCTCCTAGACTTGTTTCCTCCTCTGGCAATTGTACCTCTAAAACTGGTACGCTTGACGAAGCTCTAGACAGACGGACCCAACTATCTGTAAGAATATCACATACCTTGTTTCCCAAAACACACTTGACTTTTTGATAAATTATTTATGGTATAGCACCTAGACTGTCCAGCCACGACCTACCTAGTAGTAAGTTAAAAGAGGCAGCGATGTCGATGATCTGAAACTCAGCTTCTTTTTCCAAAGGCCCGATAGTGAGATTAAGGAAGAATATACCCATAACCGTCCTTTGGGTGTTGTCGTATGCTCTTACCTTCTGCTCAGACAGTATTAAAGTTGACTCATCCAGACACATTCACTTGGCTGTTCAGAATGGATATATATTTAGAGTAGATCCGTTGTCAACGAGATAAGCGGGCACATCATCCCCCAAGCATTCAACAGTGACGTACAATGGCTTATTGTGAATTGGCCCTCCGGGGGGTAAGTCATATGAGGAAAAGGTGATAGTGACAGTGGGAATTCTGCTAATTATTCCCACGAGATCATCTGGTGCTATATTGATAAAGACATCGGACTGATTTATGGCATACAGGACTACCTGCCTATGACATTTAGAGGCGATCAATAACCCCCTGATGGTGATATTGGCCTGGGGCTTCTTTATTTAATTCAAAAACCTATCCTCTTCCTCTTCTTCATTCATCTTCCTTTTTTCTTTGTCTAATTCTCTACCCAGGTCATCTTCCTTTATCTCATGTTGTTTAAAATGTCTTCCCGATCGGGTTAGATGACAAACCTCCTCTTTTGCCCATAAGTTTTCTGTTTCCCCAAAGATTTCTGAACTTTCTTCTCCCTTTTCTGTCTCTTCATCACTCTCATACCACAAATCATCTTCCACCTGATCTATATATCGACTAACATCTTCTGCACACCAGGCAGAGTTGTTAGTTTCTTAAACCCACCAATCTATTGTGGCCATTTGCTTCGTTGTTTCCCCTCTACATTCCTTTGACTGATTCCTAGAGTACAGATTACCAAATCTTTCGACAGCTGGTAAGGCTTATTTGGTTCCCCAACTTTAGTAATCAACTTGGATAGGTCGAAGGTCGTCTCCTCTAACCCCAAGAAAATAGATGCCCTGTGGTGGTGGTGGTACAGCATGATGATTCGGCAGTGGGTTTCTGGTAACATTGGGAGCTTCGACGGGTGGTTCTGGTATTACCATGTTATGGATGAGATCTTGAATTTCATGCCTTAACCTTGTACATCGATCCGTAGTATGACCCTTTTGCTGGTAAAATTTGTAGTAGAGATCTTCCTAAAAGTTTGGTGGAGCCAATTTGGCAAGGATCAAGGTTCCAATGGGCGAAGGTGTCCCTTTGTCATCAGCTTATCAAGGGCGGTTGATAGTGAAACTCCCAAATTAGAAAACTGCCTCTTTGGCTTGTCTGTTCCTGGTCGTCCTCTCGTTATATCAAACTTCCTCTCTAGCTTACTTAATGCATTAACATCGGTGGGGCCAGAGTGACCTCCGGAATGTCCTCTATTCGACCTATAGTTTGCCTCCTATACCTGCTTGGTTGCTCATCTTTCTTAATTACCCCTTTTTAGATTGCATCCTCTATCCTGGTTCCTACGTCAAAGACTTTGGCAAAAGTGTTGATTGATTGGAACCTCATCTTTTCTTGGTGGACACGCTGAAGGTTCTTCATTAGCATCCGGATTTGTTCTTTCTCAAATAGCCTTTGCACCATCTTGGCTGCCTTTCCTCTCCATCGACTCAGGTATTCAGTGAATGATTTCTTGTTTCCTTGCCTAGTGGTTTCCAAATCCCAAACTATGACGTCTAAGTCTTGATTGTACTCATATTATGCCACAAATGATTTAACCACCTCTTTCAAGACTCTAGTCTTGCCTGGTTTGAATGTGAGATACTAGGCCAAGGCAGCCCCGGTTAAGGTCTGCTAAAATAGAATGGCCATCATTACAGTACTCAACCCTCTAGGCTGGAAAGCCTTGATACACATCCTCACATGGCTGCAAGGATTTTCCGTTCCATCAAACTTGTCAAAGATAGACATTTTGAAACCGACAGGCAGCGTCTTGTGGATGCCGTCGTATAACCCTCCAATTCCAACAAATAGGTATCAACTTCATAAGCCTTATGCACCACTCTCTCAAGCTTCTCTACTTTTTCAGCCATTACCCTTTCTTTCTCAGTCTTTTTTCTTTCTCTTTCAGCTCGTGGCGCATCAGCCCTCTGTGCCTCCTGATCATTATACTAGTCTTTTTCTCTTGCCATTTTTGGGACACGAATCTAGATCCATTTTTTGTCAAAATCATATTTGGAAAAGTATATTATAGAATGGTTAACCCTTTTTATTTTTGAGCCTAGATTATATTCGAAAAATTGTTGATAAGATCATGGTTTATTCAACCTTCTAAGTCCCTGGTCTCAAATTTAATCCACACATGCATACTTAAATTCCAATTTTGAATTACGAATGGATTTTGAATTGAGAATCAGTAAGTTAACTAAGTGGGCACATTGAAATTTCAAACCAGACATTCAAGTATAATTAACTCACTGGTTGATATTTACTTTAATTGCTCACTAGGCAGGACCATATTTGATTCATCAAGCCTGATTCACAGTTTGACTTCAAGTTGTTTTGTTTTTATATATTTAACACATTTTTCAAATCAACCACAATCAAGCCACATCAAGTCTTCCTCAAAACAAACTCCTCAAACTTCTCAGCTTTTTGCAAACAAACGTCGACAAATGTGCTACTATCGACTATATTTACATTATTCATTGAACACGCAGCAATTCCCCCTTGACTTGCCACAATGTGTGTGCCCTCATTGGGACGATGAGTGGAAGGGGCCAGTCCCTTCTCACAATTGCTGGGTGTTCCCCCATGGACCCCATTTTATTTACAATGTTACTGCAGATTGATTGTATCCCTTGCCGGGATGTTCTTTGTTTACAGGTGCTCTTCATTTTTCCCCTGTTCCTTTTCTTTATCCAGGACATTAGACCATTTTTTAAAGGGACATTTTCAATTTTTTCCCTTTTTCCTTTGCATCTACACTAACCTAAACCATGACCAAAAGATCAGTTAAATCAGAGTCGAGTTTACAACCTCCATAGAAAAAATCAAAAGGAAAAGAAAAACAAACTGACCCTAACACTAACGACCTCTCACCTAGATACGCCACCCGCGATCTTAATTATGAGAACGCCATCGACGCTGATTTCTTCGTGTCTGATGTAGACGCTAGGTTAGGCTACATCATTTTGACAGCCTATAAACTAGCTCCACCACTTTTCTTTCGAAACCCTGACCTTATTACATTACCCTAAACTTATATGCCTTTTCTACCAAAATCTCTAGCACCATAAGGTATCCCTGAGTCAGCAAGTGCACCTAAGCACAACCATTGATGGCCACACCATTACCATTAAACCAGATAATATATCTGAGGCCCTCCAACTCCCCTCTCACTCGTACGAAATCCCAAAGCTCAATGTCCTGTCCAAACAACACCATTTCACACATATTACCCAGGATATGTGCGGCGGCCGCACTGGTTTAGGGCAAACTCTTCAATGATAACATATACCCCGCCAAATGTGGTTTGTCGACCATGTGTTTAAAAGAAATCTTTACCCCTAGGACATGAGTAGGAGAGGACAAAACAGATTCACCATGCCCTTTACGCTGTTTATCACAGTGATTGGTTTTACCCTGGTTTGATTATTATGGAGGGCATGCGTATTGCTGGCCATATTATTAACCACATCACCGACTCTAAGCTATCCCTGCCTTATCCGTGAACCATTATGGCAATCCTCCGATCCAAAGCCTTTCCTATACCTTCTGATGAGCCTTTCGATAGACGTATCTTAGAGTTCTCTTCTACCAATTAGACATGGAGGTTAGGAGGGCTAGGGACTAGGCCCAGGCACATCAAGAAAGATAGGCTTAACGCCCACCTCCACTAGAGGATACGCCATGCTATTGGACTTACGGTGACGTATGTTCCTTCAGAGGCGAGACCCTCTGACTTTAGTAGTACATGCGTTCATACTTCTAGGTAGCACATCCTGACTAGCTGGAGGATATCTTAGCTCAGGGAGAGGCCGCCTACCAGTCCTTATTTCCACGACCTACACAACAGGCTTCTGGGGAGGCTGTCGAGGATGAGGAGACTGCTAAGGCTGGTACTGAGGGAGGTGATGGTAAGGATGGGAGTGATGGTGATGGTGATGGTCAAGGAGGTTCAGGGTTAGAGTTGGTATTGGTAGAGGGTGATGACGAGTAGGAGTTGGGTGATGGGCTTCATTTTTCTCTTTTTATGTATTTGATTTGATAGGTGGGGTATTAGACATTTTTAGACATTTGGCCTATATATTCTTTTATTTTGTTTCTATTCCTTGTACACTCTTTTCTTTTTGTTTTTAGGCTTCTGATGTACCTGGCTTCGACCGGTTTAGTTTGCATTCCCGTACCTTTATTTTCTTTTTGGGTCTGTATCTATTATTTTGGTTTCTTTTCTTTTCTTTTCTTTTCTTTATGGTTTGATTATATTTTTGATATTTATGTTGGTTAGACTACAGGATTAGCTTTATTGCTTATTGATTCTGCATCCATTGGTGTTTACATAATGTTTTGAATTGAAAGCTTATGCGGCCTTATTCATTAGCACAGCTCGTATCCCAAGCATTATACGGAAATCCACTACGATTCGAGTTTGGGGGAGGTGCTGCCCAAAGTGTCGGTGATATTAAAATTATGTCACATAATTTGAAACATTATATTCATCATCAATGCATGTTAATCACCAATAAACTCAATTTTATTTTATGGTTTAATAACAAACCCTAATTAAATTACAGTTTAATTTTGATTTTCAGGTTTAGTCCTTCAAAGATCCTACGGCTTTGCCTCATCCCTCTATTCGTTTATTTTAAACTATCATGGACCACCCTATCTCTCCACCTTCTTCACTGGATAAGCATTCTAGTGAGTCGAGTCGTCACTCCGATCATAGTACATCTACCGACGACATCTCACCCAGATCTAGTGTACCTAAAGTTAAATACTATGGTCTAATCGGCCCTGCCAGTTATGACCCATGTTCATGGCACCGTCATACTCGTGTCCCTATTCCTATGGGCTCTGATTCTTCGGACGACGAGGTCACTATGTTTGGTGACGATCCTACATATCTTGATGGACCTTATGGTGCTCCTCCAATGTCTTCTGAGTCCTTATCTTCTTTCGATTTGGACGAGTCATTGACCGATGACGATGACGATGACAAAGAAGAAGAGGAGATTGATCTCACTGATATCCTTGTCGCACCATTGGAGGCCAATTATCCTTATAGAGACTTTACTGATTATGTTCTAGACATTGTCCAATAGCGTGCGGGACTTGATTGGTCCTCGGAGGATATAGCCTCCATTTTTGCACCATATGACGGGCTAGAGGATGATGAAATAGACTTAGCACCGAAGATTGGTGATGAGCAAGAATAGCTAGAGATGATACCCTTTGATCCTACAGAGCATCCGGATTAGGTATTGTTTGATACATATAGACATGATGCCTCGCGACCTTTGACTGACACTTTTAGAGGAGTCGACGTTATAGTGGTGTTCTCCATGGACTACATGTATATCATTGTCATGTTCCCATCTGCATAGGGACATGCATTGAGTCGATTTGGGGGAGTTATATGGATTTTGTCTTTTATATTTTAGTCTTTGTTTTTCTTTGTTTCTATTTCACTATTATTAGGTTTAATATTTCGTATAGTTTTTCTTTGTTTTGAGTTGTTGCCCCTATTCTGTTAAAAAAAAAAAAAAAAAAGGAAAGTAGTCATACTGTGAGAGTAGTAAAAATTTAAAACTTCGTTTAAGATAAAAATTTTAAAATTTGTTTATGTTTTTAAAAAGTTTAGTGAAGTAAGAATATTCCAACCTTTAACATCTTGAATGTTTGACATGATTTCTTTCGAATCAAAAGTTTTGGGAGCCCATAGCTCAATATTTTCTATAGTCATGGAGGTATGTTTCGAGAATCGTGTATCATAGGAATTACATTTTCATATCGTTAACTTGCACACTTTCTTATGCACTACACGTAGTCACTTGAATGCATGTTTAATGTGAACTATAATATGATGTGGATCTCTAATAACTTATTGTGGAGACTAAACCCAATGAGCTATCGAGCCATTCTTTCTTTTTGAGGGTTTTACACATAATATGATTGTCGAATCTCCTTGGAATATCACGTTAACTCATTGATGATAGTATCATTATCCTTGTTTTGATCATTAGTCAAGGAGATATTGTGTTGCCATGTCTAATAAGCATCTAAAGAATAATTTTTCTGTGATATCATAAGAACTTAAGTACCATGCAACTTTAGGACATGATTGTAGGGCCTCTTTGTTTTTAACCATTTTTGGCCTTCGACCTACACCCATTAGATATAACTATCTCTCTAGTTAGCCCTTTGAGCCTTTATATAAGCCTTTTTCTTTGTTAGCCCATTTTCCTACCCACTCCAACATGGAGTTAACCAATTAATAAAATTTCCCTTACCGAAGTCTGAGAGTGGTTGTAAATAGTCATTAAAAGAAAAGTGGGCTAATAGCGACTAGTTGAATAAAGTGAAGTGTAGTGGAAGAAGAGAAAATTAATGTTAAAGAGAGAGAGAGAGAGAGAGAGAGAGGGAGAGAGAGAGAGAGAGAGAGAGAGAGAGAGAGAGAGAAGAGTACTCCTATTCTAAGAAAAAAGAAAAGAAAGAGAATAATAAATAAAGTAGCCGTTGTAGCATTAAAAGCCCTTGCAACGAAAGGATACGAGTTTACACCCGATCTCAGACTTCTTTGAATTCCCATACCTTCTTTTTCTTAGCCTTAACCCGTGACCACATTTTATCCTTTAAGAAAGTCCTATTTGATCATAGGGAAGCATGGTTTAGAAATGAGAACGTGATCTCGTCAAAATCAAGATATAAAAGTATACTTTACTTTTCTAAAGATTTGCAGTGTGGAAGTAAAGGTCGAACCCACAGAGATCGAAATACTACAGTGCTTTAATTTTAAAACCTAAATCTAATTAATTAAGAAAAATAGATTTTGATTTGATTTTAATTAAACTAAGAATAATAAAAGTAAATCTAAATTATGAAAGCAATTAAAGTTGTTTTAAAGATATTTAAAGGGAACCTAGGATTGCAAATCCACCACTAGCTTCATAATGGGAATATTTATGAATTACTTTAGCCTATTAAGTTGGATGATAATGGGAAATTGTAGCTACAAGCCCAATTCCTCCGTCAAGAAAATAACTATGGTTCAAGCACCAACATAATCCATCTTCGGTTAGCACGAATTATCCCACACTAAACTAGGGTTGTGGTGTAATCCGTCTAATCTAGGCATGGACTATTCGGATACTTGATAGCACAATTCAATTAAGCACCATTACATGTAAACAATCTATACAAGCACAGCAAATATAGATCATTGAGCACATCACAGTCAAAATAGATCTAAGACAAGAATAGATTTTGAAAGCAATGATTTAATTCATAGAAGCACGATTTATTTATAAAAATCCTCGGAACATGTAATCATCATCCATACATAATAAAACTAAAATAAAATAGAAATAAAACCCTATTACTTGGCTAGGGTTTATTTGAAACCCTAGATCTAGAGTTTTGTTGTCCATAGAAGCGGTAGATGGCAAGTAGTTGATGGAGTAGGCCATGGAAATCCTTGGTCTTCTTCTTCTTCTCCTTTCTTCCCTCCTTTCAATGGCTGAAAGTATGGTTGTATATTGTGTGTATAATAATTGCCAACCCTTAATTTGAAGTAAAATAGGGTATATATAGATTTACAACAAGTTTTTGGAAGCTTTCCTAACCCAAAACGTACTAAAACTGCTTTATTTTGCAATCTGGACGAAATTAAGCAGTTTCTTTCGCGTAGGAATCATTAGTAGAGTGAAATACGCAAGTTCCATTTTTGCATAGGTCGCGCGAGCAGACCGCGCGAGCGCGATATTGGGACCTCGTGCGAGCGGATCGCGTGAGTGATTTCCTGGGTTTCGCGCGAGCGGGCCGCTCGAGCGATGTGGATTTTCTTGCTTCTTTTGCTTTGATTTTTCACCCCATTTAACTTGGTTTACTTGATTTCTTCCAAAACTTGTCAGAAAATAGAAAACAAAGTAAAAATATACAAAAACAGGATAAAAAAGTACAAACAAACATAAATTAAGGCATATAATTAGGATCTGTTCTCTCCCGATCACACCCCCAAACCTATATTTTGCTACTCCTCGATCAAAACTAAAATAAAAATTAAAATTCTAATAACATAGTACTCCATTTTTGCATGGATCGCGATTGCATTTAGCATATGCAACAAGCCTTTTAAACCTCTAGGTGTCCCTAGTCGGACGAGTGAAGTCTCGTGAGGGTTCTCATCAACAAGTCACCCACAACCATATTTATTAACTTATAAATTTAAAAAGTTTTATTAAAAACAAAGAACATAATATTCAATACTCCTTCATCATATAACAAAGATTTGAAATAGAATAACGAACATAAAGAAACATAATGAAACATCCACCTAAATCATAATAAACAATCTCAAGCACATGCATAGTATAAATCAATAGAGTTCATCATACAATTGCACGTGTGTGATATGGTAGTCAAATGAACACGCGTATGTCATGAACATGGAATATACTTCGGATAACCATTTAACTATGTCTCGACTACGAATCTCACAATGTTAATTACTCTCTAAAATGAAACACTCAGAAATAGGTGTAATTTTTCTAAAATATATGAGCAAAGGAAATATATTTTCAAAATGAGAAATGCACACATATGACTCAAAAAGGATGCATGACACGAAAGAATAATAGTCTCATTGATAGGATGCCAACAATCAAGAAAAATTACTCATTACCATGTTTTAATCACCCTCCCATCGTTTTCATATCCAAACCATGTTTTCTAGGATCAAATAGGACTTTTCAAAGGTTGTAATGTGGCTCAGACAATGGAAAAGGATAGAAAGGATTTGTTAGGTAGTTTTAGAATGGTATTGTAAGGCATGTTCGATTTCTTTCATTCGTTTCTTATACCAACTTTCATCTTTTCATTCTCCTCCTTTTCATATTTCTTTTAATTTCTTTCCTCTTCTTTTTCTTTTTCTTTTTTTTTTTCAACCTTATTCTTTTTTTTTTCTTTTCTTTTTCTCTATTCTTTTCCTCCTTGTTGCTTTTGAAATGAATATTCAATAAATAACAAGGCAACCACCCCAAACATCATCTTATTTTCTTCTTCTTCTCAATCACACATCGCCTTAACACCACTAAAAGTTGATCAATCTTTCAGGGGTGAACTCCAAGTTGGCCAAATTGGAGCAAAAACAGGATAATGGTAATTAAAGAAAAATGGCATTTTAATGGCTCAAAGGGCGAACTAAGGAAATTTATCATTTTTCAGGATAGGACAAAAGTCAAAAGGGTGGAAGACAAAGAAGGCCTAAAATCATGTCCTATGGTTATATGGTTCTTCAACGTTTACAAAGGAAGATTATTTAGTATGGTAACAAATATTTTAACTTGACTATCAACCAAAACAAGAATAATGAGATTAAATAACAAGTTAATGCGCTATTTCAAGTGAAATTCAACAAACACAATGTACTTATAACCCTCTAAAAAGAAAAGACAGGCCCTAAAGCTCACTGGGTTTAGTCTCCACCTTGTGTTATCTAGAAATCCGAATCATATTATAGTACACATCAAACATGTATTCAAGCGACTACGTGCAGTGCATAGGTTTGTGTGCAAATCTAAGATATAAAACTACGATTCGAACGATACATGACCTAAAACGTCATATCATGACTTCAGCAAATATTTAATCACATCTTCTCTTGTTTACCATTCTATAACAATCATAGTTACATAACAAGAAGTATCGAATCAAGATTGCAAAATCGTAGGTGACATCGTTTATTTAAGAACAAATATTGAAAAATTTTGAAAAATTTTGAAAAATTTCAGTATAATGTGCATACATGTGCATACCCCCAAACCTAAACCTTTCATTGTCCCCAATGAAACAACAAAACGAAAGAAAGGAGAGTACGTAAGGAAGGAACGATATTACCTCGATCTTGACAAGCATAGAACAGGTGAACACAAAGGAATATGTCAATAAAGTTCAATGTTAAAAGTATACTTTACTTTTCTAAAGATTTGCAGTGTGGAAGTAAAGGTCGAACCCACAGAGATCGAAATACTACAGTGCTTTAATTTTAAAACCTAAATCTAATTAATTAAGAAAAATAGATTTTGATTTGATTTTAATTAAACTAAGAATAATAAAAGTAAATCTAAATTATGAAAGCAATTAAAGTTGTTTTAAAGATATTTAAAGGGAACCTAGGATTGCAAATCCACCACTAGCTTCATAATGGGAATATTTATGAATTACTTTAGCCTATTAAGTTGGATGATAATGGAAAATTGTAGCTACAAGCCCAATTCCTCCGTCAAGAAAATAACTATGGTTCAAGCACCAACACAATCCATCTTCGGTTAGCACGAATTATCCCACACTAAACTAGGGTTGTGGTATAATCCGTCTAATCTAGGCATGGACTATTCGGATACTTGATAGCACAATTCAATTAAGCACCATTACATGTAAACAATCTATACAAGCACAGCAATTATAGATCATTGAGCACATCACAGTCAAAATAGATCTAAGACAAGAATAGATTTTGAAAGCAATGATTTAATTCATAGAAGCACGATTTATTTATAAAAATCCTCGGAACATGTAATCATCATCCATACATAATGAAACTAAAATAAAATAGAAATAAAACCCTATGACTTGGCTAGGGTTTATTTGAAACCCTAGATCTAGAGTTTTGTTGTCCATAGAAGCGGTAGATGGCAAGTAGTTGATGGAGTAGGCCATGGAAATCCTTGGTCTTCTTCTTCTTCTCCTTGCTTCCCTCCCTTCAATGGCTGAAAGTATGGTTGTATATTGTGTGTATAATAATTGCCAACCCTTAATTTGAAGTAAAATAGGGTATATATAGATTTACAACAAGTTTTTGGAAGCTTTCCTAACCCAAAACGTACTAAAACTGCTTTATTTTGCAATTTGGACGAAATTAGCAGTTTCTTTCGTGTAGGAATCATTAGTAGAGTGAAATACGCAAGTTCCATTTTTGCATAGGTCGCGCGAGCAGACCGCGCGAGCGCGATATTGGGACCTCGTGCGAGCGGATCGCGCGAGTGATTTCCTGGGTTTCGCGCGAGCGGGCCGCTCGAGCGATGTGGATTTTCTTGCTTCTTTTGCTTTGATTTTTCACCCCATTTAACTTGGTTTACTTGATTTCTTCCAAAACTTGTCAGAAAATAGAAAACAAAGTAAAAATATATAAAAACAGGATAAAAAAGTACAAACAAACATAAATTAAGGCATATAATTAGGATCTGTTCTCTCCCGATCACACCCCCAAACCTACATTTTGCTACTCCTCGAGCAAAACTAAAAAAAATATTAAAATTCTAATAACATAGTACTCCATTTTTGCATGGATCGCGATTGCATTTAGCATATGCAACAAGCCTTTTAAACCTCTAGGTGTCCCTAGTCGGACGAGTGAAGTCTCGTGAGGGTTCTCATCAACAAGTCACCCACAACCATATTTATTAACTTATAAATTTAAAAAGTTTTATTAAAAACAAAGAACATAATATTCAATACTCCTTCATCATATAACAAAGATTTGAAATAGAATAACGAACATAAAGAAACATAATGAAACATCCACCTAAATCATAAAAAACAATCTCAAGCACATGCATAGTATAAATCAATAGAGTTCCTCATACAATTGCACGTGTGTGATATGGTAGTCAAATGAACACGCGTATGTCATGAACATGGAATATACTTCGTATAACCATTTAACTATGTCTCGACTACGAATCTCACAATGTTAATTACTCTCTAAAATGAAACACTCAGAAATAGGTGTAATTTTTCTAAAATATATGAGTAAAGGAAATATATTTTCAAAATGAGAAATGCACACATATGACTCAAAAAGGACGCATGACACGAAAGAATAATAGTCTCATTGATAGGATGCCAACAATCAAGAAAAATTACTCATTACCATGTTTTAATCACCCTCCCATCGTTTTCATATCCAAACCATGTTTTCTAGGATCAAATAGGACTTTTCAAAGGTTGTAATGTGGCTCAGGCAATGGAAAAGGATAGAAAGGATTTGTTAGGTAGTTTTAGAATGGTATTGTAAGGCATGTTCGATTTCTTTCATTCGTCTCTTATACCAACTTTCATCTTTTCATTCTCCTCCTTTTCATATTTCTTTTAATTTCTTTCCTCTTCTTTTTCTTTTTTTCTTTTTTTTTTTCAACCTTATTCTTTTTTTTTCCTTTTCTTTTTCTCTATTCTTTTCCTCCTTGTTGCTTTTGAAATGAATATTCAATAAATAACAAGGCAACCACCCCAAACATCATCTTATTTTCTTCTTCTTCTCAATCACACATCGCCTTAACACCACTAAAAGTTGATCAATCTTTCAGGGGTGAACTCCAAGTTGGCCAAATTGGAGCAAAAACAGGATAATGGTAATTAAAGAAAAATGGCATTTTAATGGCTCAAAGGGCGAACTAAGGAAATTTATCATTTTTCAGGATAGGACAAAAGTCAAAAGGGTCGAAGACAAAGAAGGCCTAAAATCATGTCCTATGGTTATATGGTTCTTCAACGTTTACAAAGGAAGATTATTTAGTATGGTAACAAATATTTTAACTTGACTATCAACCAAAACAAGAATAATGAGATTAAACAACAAAATAATGCGCTATTTCAAGTGAAATTCAACAAACACAATGTACTTATAACCCTCTAAAAAGAAAAGACAGGCCCAAAAGCTCACTGGGTTTAGTCTCCACCTTGTGTTATCTAGAAATCCGAATCATATTATAGTACACATCAAACATGTATTCAAGCGACTACGTGCAGTGCATAGGTTTGTGTGCAAATCTAAGATATAAAACTACGATTCGAACGATACATGACCTAAAACGTCATATCATGACTTCAGCAAATATTTAATCACATCTTCTCTTGTTTACCATTCTATAACAATCATAGTTACATAACAAGAAGTATCGAATCAAGATTGCAAAATCGTAGGTGACATCGTTTATTTAAGAACAAATATCGAAAAATTTTGAAAAATTTTGAAAATTTCAGTATAATGTGCATACATGTGCATACCCCCAAACCTAAACCTTTCATTGTCCCCAATGAAACAACAAAACGAAAGAAAGGAGAGTACGTAAGGAAGGAAGGATATTACCTCGATCTTGACAAGCATAGAACAGGTGAACACAAAGGAATATGTCAATAAAGTTCAATGTTAAAAGTATACTTTACTTTTCTAAAGATTTGCAGTGTGGAAGTAAAGGTCGAACCCACAGAGATTGAAATACTACAGTGCTTTAATTTTAAAACCTAAATCTAATTAATTAAGAAAAACAGATTTTGATTTGATTTTAATTAAACTAAGAATAATAAAAGTAAATCTAAATTATGAAAGCAATTAAAGTTGTTTTAAAGATATTTAATGGGAACCTAGGATTGCAAATCCACCACTAGCTTCATAATGGGAATATTTATAAATTACTTTAGCCTATTAAGTTGGATGATAACGGAGAATTATAGCTACAAGCCCAATTCCTCCGTCAAGAAAATAACTATGGTTCAAGCACCAACATAATCCATCTTCGGTTAGCACGAGTTATCCCACACTAAACTAGGGTTGTGGTATAATCCGTCTAATCTAGGCATGGACTATTCGGATACTTGATAGCACAATTCAATTAAGCACCATTACCTGTAAACAATCTATACAAGCACAGCAAATATAGATCATTGAGCACATCATAGTCAAAATAGATCTAAGACAAGAATAGATTTGGAAAGCAATGATTTAATTCATAGAAGCACGATTTATTTATAAAAATCCTCGGAACATGTAATCATCATCCATACATAATAAAACTAAAATACAAATATAAATAAAACCCTATTACTTGGCTAGGGTTTCATTGAAACCCTAGATCTAGAGGTTAGTTGTCCATAGAAGCGGTAGATGGCAAGTAGTTGATGGAGGAGGCCATGGAAATCCTTGGTCTTCTTCTTCTTCTCCTTGCTTCCCTCCCTTCAATGGCTGAAAGTATGGTTGTATATTGTGTGTATAATAATTGCCAACCTTTAATTTGAAGTAAAATAGGGTATATATAGATTTACAAGTTTTTGGAAGCTTTCCTAACCCGAAACATACTAAAACTGCTTTATTTTGCAATCTGGGCGTAATTAGGCAGTTTCTTTCGCGTAGGAATCATCAGTAGAGTGAAATACCCAAGTTCCATTTTTGCATAGGTCGCGCGAGCGGGCCACGCGAGCGTGATATTGGGACCTCGCGCGAGCGATCTCCCGGGTTTCGCGCGAGCGGGCCGCTCGAGCGATGTGGATTTTCTTGCTTATTTTGTTCTGTTTTTTCACCCCATTTAACTTGGTTTACTTGATTTCTTCCAAAACCTGTTAGAAAATAGAAAATAAAGTAAAAATATACAAAAATAGGATAAAAAAGTACTAACAAACATAAATTAAGGCATATAATTAGGATCTGTTCTCTCCCGATCAGAACGATATAAAAGGAGAATAGATATGCTGGCAATAATATGTACTTGACGATCGATATTTTTTCGTGAGACTACGTTTCTTTTGTGTCATGCGTCTTTCTGTGTCATATGTGAGCATTGTTTGTTTTGGAAATTTATTCTGTAGCTCGATATAGTTGAGTGATTACACTTATTTCGGATGGTTTCTTTTTAGAGTGTAATTAACAATGTGAGATTTGTAGTCAAGGCAGTGTTAGCTAGTTATCCAAATTATATTCCAAGTTCATGGTAGGCATGCATTCACTTGATTACCACTCATACACGTGCGAGTTTTTGATATATTATATTGATTCCTATGATACGTGTGTTTGAATCTATCTCCATGATTCAGGTGGACGTTGGTGATGATGCCCTTGGTAACTAAAGTTCTAATTGAAATTGTGTTTATCATGAGGGATGTTGGATGTTGGATCGTCATCTAAATAAAATTTCTTATTAAAACTTAATAAAATGGTTCTGAGTGACTTGTTGACGAGAAACCTCACAAGACTTCACTCGTCCTATTAGGGATGCCTAGAGATTTAAGGCTTGTTGCACATGCTAAGTACAATCGCGATCCATGTGACAATGGAGTAGCATTTGTTAATAGTTTAGTTTTATTTTTATAATTCCTTTTTGCTCGTGGACTAGCAAAATGTAGGTTTGGGGGTGTGATCGAGAGAGAACAGTTCCTATTTACACTCCTTAATCCACAATTGTAGCACTTATTATCCTATTTTCTTGTCCTTTTTACTTCATTTTTCATTTTTGTCAGGTTTTAGAAGGCAACAAGAGTTCCAAGCTATTAAGGGTGTGAGAATAGAGCAAAAGAATCAAAAAAAGGGCATATCGCATGAGCGGTCCGCTCGCGCGACTTACCTGGATCATGCCCGTGCAGCCTGCTCGCACGACCTGTAGAAAAACCAATGTTGCATATTTTTGTGTGTTGAAGACTTCTACACAAACAAAATTGATAAAATGCGTCCAGAAAGTGGACAGTTGTTTCAATCGGTATAGGTTTATGAAAGCCTTCCTAATCCCTCTCCAACTACATATACATCATTCTAATTCAATTTTGGTGTTGTACATCATTACATACAACTTTGAAGGCACTTGGGAGAGGAAAGCAAGGGAAAAAAAGATCTATCTTGAAGGTCTCTAATGGTGACAATCAACTCTATTCTCATGTATTCCGTGACTATGCGCAACTAAACTTCTAATCTAGGGTTTCAATGAAACCCTAGCTATGTAAAGGGGAATATCTCTGCTTTCTTTCTTTAAGATTTTTTTGTATTTGGATAGTGATTGTATGTTTGAGGATTATGAATATATAATTAGTTTTAATGTTAACAATCAATAGTATTTCAGGTTTATTCTTGTCTTAGATTCTCCCTCATATTTGTTGAACTCGATATTCCTTGATTTCTGAGATTGATAGGAATTTCTGCATACAATAGGGCTTGCTTGATTGTGATGTTGATATCTTTTATGACTCATGCCTAGGAAAGATGGGTTGTGCTACACCCTAGTTATAGGTAGACAATCTATGCCAACCGAAGATGGGTTATGTTTAGAGTAAACTAGTAATATCCTCTTGTCGATACTAGCGGGCTTGTAGCTATGGTAGATCTTAACTATCTTATCATAGATCTTGAAGTAAGAAGTATAGATCATCGATGCATGGTTAGTGGTGGATTTGTAATCCTAGATCCCATTCACTCGCGTCAAAACAATCTTCAATATTGTATTCGTTTACTTAGTCTTAATTTTAGTATATTATTTCCATAATTTCATCGTTTAGTTCATAATAGTAGTTAAATTAACAATCAATCGAACTTCTATTTTCTATAACTAAATAGATCTAGGTTTTATTAATTAAAGGATAAAAATAATCAGTCTCTGTGGGTTCAACCTTTACTTTCGCACTATAAATCTTAGAAAGTAAAGCATACTTTTATATCTTTATTTTGACAAGATCAGTTAAACTTCAAAACTTTGAAGATTCGTTGACTTTATATTATGAGGATTGCACGTGCATTAGTTTTAGGAAGCTTGGGAGGACAAAAGTTGGGGGCCTGCAGCCTGTCAGAACCCCCCCCCCCCCCCCCCCCCCCCCCCCCTGCAGACGACTTCCCCACCCTAGCATGTACCTAACAGTATAAAAAGTTGTCCATGTACCACACCAAACCTTGTATTGGGGGGTATATAGGACACTCGCTAGGGGGACCCTTGTTGACTCTATCCACCTTGATGCAACTAGTAGCAATAGATCCAATCCTTTAGGAACATGGCAGACCTGCTTGACAAGCTGCTATGCAAAAGATAATGAGTGCGAAGATATTGGAAGGGACTCTAGTCAAAGAACATGTTTTAAAAATGATTGATTCTTTAAATGAACTAGAGACCCTGGGTGCCAACAACGATGCACAGACCTAAGTTGATATGATCCTCAATTTGCTATCATCGTCATTCGCTCAATTTAAACTTAACTATAACATGAATCAACTGAATTTCTCAATGAGCGAATTAATGAGTTCTTTACTGGCAACGGATGGGGTGATCAAGCCTGGGGGCAATGTTTTGAGCATTGAGAAAAGCTCTTCCTCCTCCCGATCTATACCAAAAGGTAAGAAAGGGAAGAAGAAGGCAAGCACTGGTGGTCTAAGTGTTGGACTGGTCCCTAAGATTGTAAAATCTAAGGGAAAAAGGTAAGGGCAAGGAAAAGGTGGGTGGCCAATGCAAAGGAAAGTGTTTCCAATGCGGTGAGAAAGGCCACTTGAAAAGGAACTATCCAGAATTCTTAGCTACAAGAGTTCAAGGTGTGATCGAATCATATGTAATTGAAGTAAGTTTCATAATACATACTTCAAACACTTGGTGCATTGATTCTAGTGTGACTAACCGTAACCGTATCTGTAATTCATTGAAGGGGTTTAGATTAACCAGGGAATGCAGTGATGGGGAGATCGTATTGACTCTGGGATCTAACGTAACCATTTTCGTGGTTGCTATAGGGGTGGTAGTTTTAGAATTTTTAGAGATAAATTTTTGGTTTTATCAGATGTCATTTACGTACCTTTAATGAGACGTAGTTTAATTTTAGTTTCAGAACTTCTAATTAAAATTATTCTGTCTCTTTTGGAACTGAAGTTGTGATCAAAAGAAATGGTTCTTTTCTGTGTTCTTGTATTAAATCAAATGGTTTGTATGTGATAACTCCAATTGTTTCTCAAGATTCTAACATAGAACTTAATAACTTAATGGTAACTGTACCATCTAAAAGAAAGGAACCTTCCACTAATCTATAAAGGTTTTGGTATATGAGGCTTGGCCATATCAATCTAAATAGGATAGGCAGACTAGTCAAAGAAGGGATCTTAGGCAATTTGGTTCTCGAACCAACGAAAGTCTGTGAGTCTTGTTTAGAGGGTAAGATGGCCAAAAGGTCCTTTCCTGCAAAGGGCAGTAGGACTACTGCATTGTTGGAATTAGTTCATTCTGATGTGTGTGGACCAATAAATATTAGAGCACAGGATGGTTATGAGTATTTTATTACATTTACTGATGACTAATCCAGGTATGGATATGTGTACCTAATGCAGTACAAATCTGAAACCTTTGAAAAGTTCAAAATTTAGGGCTGAAGTGGAGAAGCAATTAGGAAAACATATCAAAGCCATTCGATCTGATCAAGGTGGTGAGTACCCTTTTAATGAGTTTATTGATCACCTCATACAGAATAGGATTCTATCACAGTTGACTACACCCAGTATACCTTAGCAGAATGGTGTAGCGGAGAGAAGGAACTGGACTCTTTTAGACATGACTAGGTCGATGATGAGTTATTCGGAGTTGCTAGTATTTCTTTGGGGTTATGCTTTGGAAATCGATACATACATACTAAATCTTGTTCCAAGAAAATCCGTTCCTAAGACACCACGGGAGATGTGGATTGGATGCAAGCCCTCTTTGCAACATCTACAGATATGGGGTTGTCCAGCACATGTGCTGAAAGGAAAGGTGAGCAAATTAGAAACTAGATTGGAAGTATGCTACTTTTTAGTGTATCCAAAGGGTACTTATGGATGATATTTTTATGATCCAAGAGAACAGAAAGTGTTTGTTAGTATAAATATTATTTTCTTGGAGGATGATTATATCATGAACCATAAACCTAAGGGAATGATAGATCTGAAAGAGATAGTAGGAGAGCCCTCAGTCCTACCCACAGTTGATAATGATGTAAGATAAGAAAATACCGTTTCTTCACTCATTTTTCGCACCGGTACCTCATCGTAGTAGGAGGATGGTCAACCAGCCAGCCTAACAGATACATGTTCTTAGGAGAAGTTTTTGAAGCGGTCTACTAGAATCTAAATCTAATCCTACCACGTATGAAGAGGCAATGACTGATATTGATTCAGCTCATTGGGTTAAAGCTATGAAGGCTGAATTGGAATCTATGGATTCTAGTCAGGTCTGGGATCTTATAGAACTTCCTGCTAATATTAAACCCATTGGTTGTAAGTGGGTCTACAAGAGGAAAAGAGGATCTGATGAAATGGTTGAGAACTTTAAGGCAAGGCTTGTAGCAAAAGGTTATACTCATAGGGAGGGCATTGACTATGAGGAAACCTTCTCGCCTGTAGCTATGCTCAAGTCCATCATAATACTTTTATCCATTGTTGCATGTCTAGTGATTCGAGGTGAAAAGTGCATATTCATAACGTATTACATGGTCTTTTATGCATACTTTTATCCCCAAAGTCCCTATATTTAGGTACATTCTAATAAGAATGTTCTTTTTATTGTGTTAATGCTAAAATACATGTTTTTGCATTGTTTTATAGGTATTAGAATGTAAATCAATGAAGTGGAGCTAAAGAAAAGTGATTCTGGTGGATAGAACAACGGAAGCAGCTGAGAAAACGCCAATTTTGACAATGAAGACTTCAGATTTGGAATATTTTCCCAGGCATATAAAATGTAGATCTTTGAGTTACGGTCGCGTGGCCGTAAACAGGAGGTTAATCCGAGGTCCGAGTAAAATATTATGGCCATTCTCCCATCGGTGCGCAAAGTTGTCAAAATCAGAGAAGTTCAAGCGATTGAAGAGAGTTCAATCGATCGAACTTTATATTCACCCAAAAGTTGCGTAAACTCTGCGGGAACCCTATATATAAATCGTTTTGATGCCAGACGAAGGGAGGACGCTCCAGAACGCAGAAAACAGCAGTTTAGGGTAGTTTTAGGGTTATATTAGGAGTAGATTAGGTTGGATTCATGTTCTTATTCATCTTTTTCATTGTTATATTGAAGATTATTGAAGATTCAAGTTGGTTTCATGTTATTTACAAGTTATAATCAGATTATATTCATGTTTTTCCTTTCCTTTATCTTTATTTCATTGTCTATTAGTTTATATGTTATGATTGCCTTGTTTTACTATCTCTGCATTAGATTTATTATGTTTCCGTAGTTTAGACGTTGGGAATATATGATGAAACATTGATTCCCAACCTCTGCCATGCAACCTTTAGAAACTTTGGGCTCGATCGATCGAAGGTATTTCGATCAATCGAACCATAGCCATACTCAAGCGATCGAATGCATTTCGATCGATTGAAGGATGAGGCAGTCCGATCGATCGAGAGCGCTTCGATCGATCAAACTTGCTAATTCTTGAGATGATTCTTTTAAGTATTCCATGACTTTCTGTTTTAGAAATCTGTCATCAAATTGTCCCTATAAGCTCAGTTTGTCACAACAATTTTTAGAACTTAAAGCCTTAAGGCTATTTTCTTCAATGACTTTTGAAAACCACTTTGAATGCTAACACCATTTAGAGTACAAGTAATTACCATTGTTTTAAACTGTCTTCCAAGTATTTTAAATCAACTGTGATGATGTAGTCCCGGTCATGAAAGGGCTATTGATTCTTTATCTTTAAAAAAATACGGAATGCTGAAAAGGAATGAACTCCATCGAACGTTAATGAGTATGCATGGTAGACGGTTAGGATCAATGTGGATTCACGTATTTCTAACACCTTTAGTTTGTTTATTTAATTAGTTATGTTTCTATAAGTTTTAGTTTATTATTTAGTTTAATTTAATTAATTAGGATTTGTTAGTACACCTCCAATCATTCATTCTTGTTTTCTTTTTCTTTAGGTTATAACTTAGTAGACATTCTTCCTATTCCTTCCTTGTGGGATCGACCTGGACTTATCCAGTATTACTTGCACGATCACCTACACTTGGGTGTTGCACAAGAGCGCACAACTATTTAGTCGTGTCAAGTTTTTGGCGCCGTTGCCGGGGAAGGCAACTAGGTTAGGATTTTACTAAGTTTTTGGCGCCGTTATCGGGGAAGGTAACTAGGTTAGGATTTTACTAAGTTATTTGCATTTTTTTTCTTTTTTCTTAAAAAAAAAATAAATAAAAATTGTTGGACTTTTTCTCTCATAAGACAAAAATAAATAAATAAATAAAATTTTATTGTTTAAAAATTTTGGATAAACATGTCTTATCCATATTACCCTCCATACAACACAAACACAAATAACATGAATAGGTACACACTTGAAAATCAAAATAGTTATTCCCCAAATTGGCAAGCACCCACTTATGACGTGCAATATCAAACCGAGTGCTACCAACCACCACAATGGGAAAACAATAGTGGTAATCTCCCATATTATCAAACATATCACGAACCTCCACATGGAGAGTTCTATCAATCTGAATGGGGATGTAACCAAGATAATAATGTAGGATATGATAGTAGTTCCCATGATTATCAAATGCACCAAGACTTTTCTTCTGGGGAGTCTTGCACACAAACTCAATGGGAAGGGGACTATTATCAACAACAATGGGGTGAAATTTCATATGGTAATAATAAGGAGAATAACCACGTTGAGGGTAGTGGTATGTTGAAATTGCTACTGAGTGAAATGAAAAGGCTAGATAGTGCACTTGATAAATTAGAAACTAGATATCAAAAACCATATGCTAGCCAACCTTTAGAAGACTATACCAATCCTTCAACACTACAACCTAAATTTCAAGACACTAATAATGGAATGGAATTGGAGGATAATGACGGGTGTATAATATTATCTGAACTCCAAAACCAAACCATTGAGCATGAAGTTGTAGAACCATCTTCTCCTCAATATGCAACCCCAGATAGCAACTCCTTCACTACCTTGATAAAATTGCACAATCTCTTTGTCCAGAGCACCTCAATAGATGACATATATAGTGAGGAGAGTTATAAGGATGAGAATGAGGATTTAAAAGATAATAACAGTTTATGCGATTGCACGCAACTAGGAAATGAGGAGTTACATGTTGACTCTACCCCTACCTTTGATAGTGATCATAGGGAGGACATTATTGAAATTTCTAAATTCGATTTAGATTCATCTAATATTCATGAACCCTCACCTCTTTCGGCCGAAGATGTGGTGTCACCAAGTTGCCCATCACCTATCCTCTCTATTAATCAAAACTCTCATCCTGAGCTTAAAAGTTATGTGTGCCCTAATATTGAACAAATAGAATATGTTGTGGAAAAGGATGATAAGGATTCTAGCACATGTTTTTCACAAAATTTTAACTTTCATAATTCTTTGAGAGAGGACTTAGAAACTATTTGGCCCACATTAGATGATCTTAAACTTCAACAAGAAGCTAGTAATCTGCTAGACTGCTTGACCTTCTTGAGTAATACTGACATTGAGGTCCAAATAGATAGCTTTATCCAAGTCCAGTCCAAATCAATGTACATAGAACAGAAATCAAATTCATATGATCATATGTCCATAGATTCTATTCTAATATAAGAGGAGGGTAATAAAGCTAAATTAGAACATCACTTCGACCCTACCCCTTTTATCAAACCATGGCCTCCACCTATTTTTAGTATTAAAATAGAGGCCATTATAAGAAATGCCAACACCAAAGATCTTTTCTTGAGTATAATTCCTAAAAAGTGTGGTATTCCTCTTATAATTGTCCCCAATAACTTTGGAAGCCATAGGTTTTGCATCATCTCCTCTGACCTTGAGCCCGACATTAGTTGGGGGGAGTTGCATCTTTATGAGGATCCCCACATTCTTCTCACTGTTAAATTATTTTATTGGGAAGATCCTCAAAATTTTCGATTATTACTTTATGAAAAAAAAGCTTGATTAAACGAATTTAGTTACTGAGTAGTTGTATTATTTTCTATTTTTTTCCTTGTTGCTACTAATGATTTTGTAGGTAACTTAACAAAGAAATAAAAGAAAATAAAAAAAAAATATGGATATTAATGCCTCGAGGTAACATTTTTCCTTCTCTCGCTTTACTTTACATATGTCCATGTGCTTAGTTTAGAACATTGGGGACAATGTTTAGTTTTAGTTGGGGGGAGTGAGTCATTGCATGCCTCGTTTATTTCTTTTTATGGTTTCGTGTCAATACACCTACTTAGCAACATGACTCAGTAAATCAAAATTGCAAAATTTTTAAAATTTTTATTTTTTTTAATATAATAAAATGGTTATCGTATTTCTCTCTTAGTTAATGTAGTTAGTTATGATACATTAGTGTTATTTCTGTATGTTATAAGTATGTGATACACTATGGTAGTTTGTTTACTGTCTTAGTTATAGTATATTTTGTGCTTTTTAATCTTCAAACAACTTTTAGCACATTGTGACAACCTTGTACTTAGCTAAAATGGATTAGTAAGCATAGCTTAGGTGTCTTGAAGGACTGTAGTGGAGACTAATAACCCAAGTGAGCTTTTGTGCCATTCTTTGTTTTTGAGGGTTTTATAAATTACTCTTACTTTTTGAAAAGCGTTGTAATTCGTTGAAAGTCTCATTCTTCATTTTGACTGATCACTAGAAGAGAACGTTCAGGATTTATCAAATTTAGAGCTTTTGAATTTACTGAAATGAATAATCCTATGAACTTAGAAGATGATTTAGGCCATCTTTTGACCATACACGCATAATACAACCTTGGCCTACCTCTATGCTATTCCTTTACTTCACCTCTTGAGTTTATCATAATCGCCTTGTCTTCACAATCCTAAAGTTCATACCTAACTCCAAATTAGGAGTTCAAGCCTCAGTTCTTCATTTAGGGGTGATTGGAATGTGTTATCTTGACAAGAAGTTTGGTTGTGTGAATAAGGGAAAGTTGGCAAAGGAAAAAAATGATGAAAAAAAGGAAAAAAAAAGCATGAAAAGTAAAAAAAAAAAAAAAGTGCCAATGGTTGTTACAAAAGAAAAAAAAATAATAATAAAAAGAAGAGTGTGAAAAAGAAAAGAAAAAGAAAAAGAAAAAACAAGACAAGAGAGAGATTGGAGATGTGGGGGAAGTTTGAAAAATTGTAGTAGACATTCCAATCACATCCTTTGACCCAATTGAATATTATAAACCTCTTTCTTCTTAACCAAACACCTCTTTTTCAAAGTCCTGATGATTTTAAGTAAATTGGATTTGAAGTTAAGGTAATGGGAGAGTTCTCCACGGTATCTCGCTCTTCTAGTGTAAAGTATCCTTTCATGAGACTCTGTTCACTAAAATGTCTGTTTTTCTATTTAGATATGTGAAGCATTAGATTCCATTTACATTTACTCTTTATAGCTTCCATATCATGAGTGATAATTATTACACCTAATTCGGAGTGATTTCATCTTGAGAGTGTAATCCCGGTGAGAGTTGAGTCAAAATGAACGTCTTGATAGAATCTTAGGTTATGCGAGCTTTGAAATTAAAGTTTTGTATTTTGGTTGTCCATTCACACACACACTTGAAGATTGATAGGTATGGAACATTCTAATGACTTTGATAGTAGATTAACTGTAATGTGTGTGTTGCATTGCTATGACTTACTAGAGAGTTTCATAATATTGTTGAGCTTAACCACATTGTTAATGAGAGGAAAATTTTCTCGAAAACATTTAAACTAGAACCATTACCATAAATATGAACTTTGTGGGTAGATTCACTCCAAACCCTCACGAGACAATACTCGTCCACTAGGGGGAACCTAGGGGTTTAAAGGCTTGCTGCATACGCTAAATGCAATCGCGATTCCTGCGAAAGTGAGTTAGGATTTTCATTTATTTTGTTTTCATTTTTAGAGTTAAATAAACACTGTTGTAGTTCGCTTCATTGCTAGGGACTAGCAACGAGCTAGTTGGGGGGTGTGATTCGAGGTGAAAAGTGCATATTCATAACGTATTACATGGTCTTTTATACATACTTTTATCCCCAAAGTCCCTATATTTAGGTACATTCTAATAAGAATGTTCTTTTTATTGTGTTAATGCTAAAATATATGTTTTTGCATTGTTTTATAGGTATTAGAATGTAAATCAATGAAGTGGAGCTAAAGAAAAGTGATTCTGGTGGATAGAACAACGGAAGCAGCTGAGAAAACGCCAATTTTGACAATGAAGACTTGAGATTTGGAATATTTTCCCAGAGATGTAAAATATAGATCTTTGAGTTATGGTCGCGTGGCTGCAAACGGGAGGTCAATCCGAGGTCCGAGTAAAATGTTATGGCCATTCTCCCATCGGTGCGCAGAGCTGTCAAAATCAGAGAAGTTCAAGCGATTGAAGAGAGTTCAATCAATCGAACCTTCGATCGATCGAACTAAGCTCGATCGATCGAACTTTATATTCACCCAAAAGTTGCATAAACTCTGCAGGAACCCTATATATAAGTCGTTTTGACGCCAGACGAAGGGAGGACGCTCCAGAACGCAGAAAACAACAGTTTAGGGTAGTTTTAGGGTTAGATTAGGAGTAGATTAGGTTTGATTCATGTTCTTATTCATCTTTTCCATTGTTATATTGAAGATTATTGGAGATTCAAGTTGGTTTCATGTTATTTACAAGTTATAATCAGATTATATTCAGGTTTTTCCTTTCCTTTATCTTTATTTCATTGTCTATTAGTTTATATGTTATGATTGCCTTGTTTTACTATCTCTGCATTAGATTTATTATGTTTCCGTAGTTTAGACGTTGGGAATATGTGATGAAACATTGATTCCCAACCTCTGCCATGCAACCTTTAGAAACTTTGGGCTCGATCGATCGAAGGTATTTCGATCGATCGAACCAGAGCCATACTCAAGCGATCAAAGGCATTTCGATCGATTGAAGGATGAGGCAGTCTGATCGATCGAGAGTGCTTCGATCGATCGAACTTGCTAATTCTTGAGATGATTCTTTTAAGTATTCCATGACTTTCTGTTTTAGAAATCTGTCATCAAATTGTCCCTATAAGCTCAGTTTGTCACAACAATTTTTAGAACTTAAAGCCTTAAGGCTATTTTCTTCAATGACTTTTGAAAACCACTTTGAATGCTAACACCATTTAGAGTGCAAGTAATTACCATTGTTTTAAACTGTCTTCCAAGTATTTTAAATCAACTGTGATGATGTAGTCCCGGTCATGAAAGGGCTATTGATTCTTTATCTTTAGAAAAATACGGAATGCTGAAAAGGAATGAACTCCATCGAACGTTAATGAGTATGCATGGTAGATGGTTAGGATCAATGTGGATTCACGTATTTCTAACACCTTTAGTTTATTTATTTAATTAGTTATGTTTCTATAAGTTTTAGTTTATTATTTAGTTTAATTTAATTAATTAGGATTTGTTAGTACACCTCCAATCATTCATTCTTATTTTCTTTTTCTTTAGGTTATAACTTAGTAGACATTCTTCCTATTCCTTCCCTGTGGGATCGACCTGGACTTATCCAGTATTACTTGCACGATCACCTATACTTGGGTGTTGCACATGAGTGCACAACTATTTAGTCGTGTCATCTAGATTATGAGATCTGGCAGATGGATGTCAAGACTGCATTCTTGAATGGCAATCTTGAGAAGGACATATATATGCAGCAACTAGAAGGGTTCATAGTTGGTGGGAAACATAACTTGGTATGCAAGTTGCAACATTCCATTTATAGGCTTAAGCAGGCATCCAGGAATTGGAACATTCGTTTTGACCAAGCGATCAAGTCGTTTAGTTTCATATAGAATCTGGATGAGCCGTGTGTATACAAGATGTGTGAAGGAAAAGTGATAGTTTTTCTTGTGCATTATGTTGATGACATTCTACTCATTGGGAATGATGTCGGGGCATTGTCATTAATTAAGGTTTAGCTAGCTAGTACTTTTGATATGAAGGATCTAGGAGAGGCGAGCTATATCCTTGGGATAAAGCTTTTTCGGGATTGTAAGCGAAAGATAATAGGATTATCTCAAGCTGGTTATATTGATAAGGTGCTAACTAGGTTTTCTATGGACAATTCGAAGAAAGGTTTATTATCTTTCAGGCATGAAAGGTTTATTATCTTTCAGGCATGGTTTAACGTTCTCCAAGGACTAGTGTCCTAAGATATAGGAGGAGAGGGATCGCATGGAATGATTTCCATATGCTTTTGCAGTAGGAAGTCTCATGTATGCAAAGTTATGCTCTAGACCAGATATCCGCTTTGACGTTGGCATGGTTAGCAGGAATCAATCGAATCTAGGTTCAGAGCACTGAACAACCGTTAAGCACATTCTTAAGTACTTGAGAAGGACTAAAAATTACATGATTATGTGCGATAGGGATGAGCTGATTCTAATGGGATACACTGACTCAGAATTTATGTCAAATAAAGATTCGAGGAAGTCGACATCCGAACATCTCCTTACCTTAGGAGGTGGTGCTGTTAGTTGGAGGAGCGTTAAGCAGAAATGCATTGTAGACTCAACTATAGAAGCTTAGTATGTGGCTGCTTGTGAAGCCACAAAGGTAGCTGTTTGGCTCAAGAAGTTCCTTATGGAGCTCGAGGTGGTATCAGCGTCGTTGCCACCTATTATGCTATACTGCGATAATAATGGGGCAGTGGCTCAGTCTAAGGAGCCAAGGAACCACGGAAAGGGAAAGCACATAGAGCGGAAATATCTTCTAATTCGAGATATTGTTCAACGTGGAGATGTGACTATCACCAAGATTGCCACCGCTGACAATCTTGCGGATCCGTTTACAAAGGCCTTGCTCCATAAGGTCTTTGATCGTCATCTAGATAGTCTAGGTCGCAGATGTAGTTTTGAATGGTTATGAGTACAAGTTGGAGTTTGTTTGGGATTGTGCCCTCAAACCATTACTTTATGTATAAGACATTGGTATTTTAATATATGGATATCAACTTTACATTTTATTGTGTATGTTTCTTTCATAAGATGATTATTAATCCCTAAGTATCATAGTAAGTAATTCGTGTGTGTATGAGATTCATACAAGTGAGATACGAATTGCTATTCTTTGATACTTAGATTGTATCACAGTGGATGTTGAGACTGGATATCTCATCAGGTTTACACTGTAGCATAATTAATTACCATTGGATAGAGTGATGAATCTCAATCACTAGGGTATATCTCTTAGTTAATATACTAGTGCTTATAGTGCATTGACGGACTTGAGTTTTCCTATTGACACTTAAGACTATCAATAGTTGATAGGAACTCATAACTTGAATAAGGTACGTGTTCTCAATCTTGAGACGATTATGAACACGGATTGTGGATATAGCTGCTTTGACTTACCAATCAATGAGGTCTTAAAGATCAACACCTGGTAATCTTGGGTATGTCATGTTCATAGGGTTGTGAACATATATTGTCAACATAGAATCTACCCTCTGATAAAGAGTAAGCATTCCCTTGAGATTGTCACCAAGTTTATTGCTGAGAACTGCAGTCTTGTTGATAAGTAGTTATGTAGACACCCCCATTTTGACCAACCATAGAATTTAGGGGATTATTACCTCCAAAACCGATGATGACAGTATCCGACAAATTTTGGGTTTCTGAGGTGATTCAAGCTCTACGAAAGGCTCTTCAATTTCAATTTCAAAAATAAAATTAATTAAGAAAGAAAGAAAGAAAAATGGAGAACATGAGAAAGAAAAGAAAATGGCACACAGCGAGGCCTGCGATAGCCACGTTGTGCCGTAACGGCACTCACCGGGTGCCGTACCAGCATTCAATGAGAGCCGCACCAGCAATAACTGAATGCCGCAGAAAACTCGTTGAATGCCGCGACAAACGGAGTTTTTGAAATCAAAAAGAAAGAAAAAGAACAAGAAATTGAAAACAAGGCAAAATGAGGTGAACAAAAAGACGGCAGTCTGTGAGTTGTCTATGGCACTCGCTGAGCGCCGTTCCGGCACTCAATCAGAGCCATGCCGGTGGTTGGTGAGTGCCGCATTGTACCATCAAAAGTACCTTCGAGATTAGGGTTTTTACCCCCAAATTTACCAAAATGACCCTTAAAATTTGCCTATATAAGGGAATGAATATCCTCATGAGATGGGGATGGTTGAACAACTTCTTGAGAGAATTAGAGGCCACTACTGAGAGAATTTTAGAGAGAGTTAAGAAAATAGTAAGGGTTAGAAGAAGAACTTGGAGATCCTTTCGAAGACTTTCAAACCAAAAAGAAGTTGAGGATAATTGGAGATAGCCTCTAATCTTAATTAGTTCTTAGTTCAAGTCCAATCACAATCCATAGAACTTCTTAGGTTCTTTTACACATTTTCCAAAAGTCTCTTCTAACCTCATTTCATCACACACCTCTTGGATTATGATTGGACTTTCATTTTGTGTTTATTGGTTTGGATCTAAACAACCATAGATTTGATTCAAAATAAGTATTCTAAGAGGAATTTAACTTGGATTATGACTTGAGTTTTTCTTTTAACTCTCTTTCATGCATTTCATTTGGGATTCATGAGATCTTTAATGTCTCACCTGAGTTCTTCGGCTTGTATCATTTGATTTTCTGTAAATTTATGATTTACATAAGCATTAAGGTTGATATAAATTATCCTTGTATATAGTTAATGAGCCCAAACCTATCTTCATGGTTTAGGTTCATTAGTTTGAAAATTCATGAAGTTCTTTCCATACTTCATTGAAATCAATAAGAGTGGTGTCTTTAATCTCCAATGACCATCAATGGGAAGGAGAATTAGACTTAGGATAAGCCAATCTCCATGGCTTGATTGATAGATTTAAAAAATAAATGGTGAACTTAACATTGGTGTAACGAATTCATAAACCGACTTTGATCAAGGATTTTTAATTAAATCATGATCCATTGGAATTGAATGAGACCAATTGCAAAGTGTTCATAACACAAAGATCTACCGCTGTAAGTTTTGTTTTAATGAGATTTAATAGTTAACATGGTTTGGTCTTAGGATTTGTGAACAAGTCACTCTCTATCAAAAAATTCAAAACAATAAGTCAGTTTTGAATTAAGTAAATCAGAACCATAATCAAACATTTATGACTTAAAATAATTTTTTCTATTCATTTTAATGTATTAATAAGATCCCCTAAAAAGATTGAATAGATTCAGATTCATTTACTATTTTTAGAAAATCATACAATATCTCTGGATAGAGAGATGATAAATTCTGAGTAGTGTCTGGTGATGGTCTAATTCTTGGCGGTTGGACCGTTTGATCTTTGATTTTCTTTATGGGTTAGAAACTAGACTCATAGAAGCACCTTGTGTCCAAAAAACACTAGGATCGAACCATGGGATATATGTTTTTCCTATTTTTGAAAGTCTGGTCTGTTCTCTGTAATTTTTGGAATTCTGTCATAGATTTGATAAACTTTGCAAATGATGAACTAAATGACTTTTCTATAACCTAAGGCTTAAAACATGTTTTTATTATGATTAATTAAACTCAAAACCAGAGGCTAAATGATCTGAATCAATAAATGATTCATGACTTGTTCTTGTTCACGTTCGTACATTTATCACATATGAATTGATTCTAGCAATTAGGACATTATTTTGCATTGTTTTAAGTCATAATTAGTTGAACCTAGTCATAGGTTCCTTGTAATTATGTTGGGATCATATCATCTCTATATAGACATTATATTGGTTCCTAGTTGAGACTTGTATATCTATAGAGGATTTATGATTTTAACAAATTACAAGGAATTCATTATCATTGTCAACTTTCTCCATGTTTGTTAGGTTTAAGCTAGAAGTTCGATGTAATATTAGCTGATGAGTTAGTTAATTCACCGATTAAGGAGTCTAATCACAGAGAAGTTAATAACTGATCTAAGCCAATAATTAAGAACTGACAAGGTCCCATTCTTAGCTCCATATAGAATGTTAGGAAAGGCAAAATACATTGACCAATCAATTGTCACTCCCATCAATCGATTGGTGCTAGATAATAAATTGCCACTCAGCCAATCGATTGGTATATATTGGTAAATATCGATTGCCACTTTAGGAAATTGATTGCTACTAAGGTCGATTAGAAAACTTATAGATAGAGAACTTGCAGGGAAAAAATAACAGAACATCGTTTTTACCTCTTCCAAAGTTCTAGATCTATTTATATGCCTTCTAGACATTCCTCCTCTCTCTAGTAGGGTTGGCACTAGCCCTAGCATTCCAGGATGCATTCGAGGAGTCATATAAGTGAAGACTTTCTGGTTGATGCATCTCGAATTCAAAGAGGTATGTTCTCTTTACTACGCATTGCTAGATTCAATAAAAGTTAGGTCTTCTTGAATACCGAAAAGTTTTTCGCATATCTTTCTGCTATAAATTAAGTTTTTTGAAAACTATATCCTATAGCAACCCTGTCTTCCACGTGCAGAGTTGAGTTCGCAAACTGATTAACAGAGTATGAGAGCGAGATCTAATGAAATGGAGCTAATATTAGAGTGTACCACAATGGGGAGAAGAGCTATGATACCACGTTAAGTTATAGTTACTCTAAAAGATTAAGCTGTTAGAGAATTGACCCAATAATGTATTTCAAGTTTTAATAGCAAATATAATTACAGTTCGGTTGTAAGAATTGCTTGCAATATCGTGGTACAATTCATTTTTGGTATAAAAAAATTAAGACAGAATCAAAGTTATATTTAAAACCTGGGAAAATTGCTGCTAATTAATTGATGAATATTTTACAACCATCAGAAGATTGAATATAGATGATCATAACAATTATTTTAACATCACAAAAGAACACTCATATAATTTAATATTCATGCAAGTTACGTAACTAACGGTATTTGAAAAAAAAAAACAGATAACAAATATAGTCCCACTCAATTTATTTTGTCATTGATCTGAACAAGATCTGAAAAGCATTGGACTCCCGACTAGAGCCTAGACATGGAAACCAGCAACAATGCATATGATAGAGGTCGAACAATCTGTTGGAAATTGAAGGATGAAACTATGATTTTTGGTTGAGGCGTGCAATGTATTGCACTGTCCTTAAGAACAATTCCGATCCTCTAAGTCAGTGACTCGATGCACAAGGTCACAGCGCTATGTTCTCCATGATTCAGCAACCGACTCTTCCAAACATGCACTTGAATTGGAAGAGTAAATTGAGTACTCAGAATTTGCTCCAGAAAAATTGAGAAGAACCAGAAAGGAGAATTGGTTTTGTTGTGTTATTTTCTGGAAGAATGTGATCATATATATTTAGCAAAACAGTGTAAGAGATTAATGACTCTCCAACAGTCATATTATCTAATACATAAAATAAATGATGACTCTCCAACAGTCATGATATAAATAATCACTCTCCAACAGTCATAATATAGTTTTTAGCATGTGTAAAAATACTCTAACAGTAAAAAATATTTTTAGCATGTGCAGAAATGATGCGCGAAGGTACAATTCGAGGCGCATTCGTGTCCGCAGGACGTGCACGCGCAAGTCTCAAAATTCAAGCCAAATTGGTGTCCCAAATTTGGGATTTGCACCCCCCTGCGCGCGCGTGAGAGAGCCTCTCTAGTATATAATCTTACAATGCTTAGAATGAGAGATCATATATAAGGAGTAAAAGGTTCTTGTAAAATTTCAATGTGGGATAGTAGTCAAAATCATGCTTTTAACTTGGGTTTGGGTTTTAGAAATAAAGAGGCTCTTGGCCCATGGTTTGGTTTAACATGTAAAAGCCCAAACAAGTAGATAAGCCACAAAGCCTATGAACACAAAACAATTAATCAAACAATCCCCCCCCCCCCCCCCCCCCCCCCTATTTCAAAAATTCAAACGACGAATAAAAGAAGTGGAGCAAGAAGAGAGATCAATGCATCAGAACTTGTGCCTTTAGGGCTATGAACCAGTCCCTAGGAATATAAGAAGTGATATTACAGGAATTTGGTGAAATAACATTTCTATGAACCACAATCCCTTATTGTAAATCAATCGTCTTACACCCACATTGATTCCTCAGAATCTGAGTAACTCTAATAGGTGTGGCGCCTCTAGGCCCTGCGCCTTTCTTGGTTTTTCATAAGTGCTCTAGAAAACTTGCCTAAGTTTTCATAGGAAGTGGCCCACTTTCACACTTATATAGGTGAATCCATCATGTATGTATTGCAATTAAACATACCATCCAAATAATACGGACTATGGAATTCATTAAGAGTTTAACCTCAACCTTTACACATTGCAATTGCATTATACACCATAGGAATGGACAAAAGATAATCAAATTATAGTGCATCTCATATCAACCAATGACTTGTTATTACCCATATGAACCTATTTCTTGGGTTCTCCAATTACATAGGTTGGGTTACCATCATTGTTGATTTTTGTTATAGGCATAAGCCACATTCCCCTCGATGTTTCATATACTAGTTTTCTCCTTAGTGGTTTTGTTAAAGGGTCAGCCAAATTAACTTCTGACCTTACAAAATCAAGAGATATTACTCCATCATCAAGCAGCTGCCTCACAATATTGTTTCTTAGGCGTATATGCCTACTCTTGCCATTATAGGACTTATTCATAGCTCGACCAATGGCGGCCTGGCTATCACAGTGTAAAGATACCGATGGAACTGGCTTATTCCAAATAGGAACATCTGCTAAGAAGTTTCTTAACCACTCAGCCTCGGTACCAGCTTTCTCAAGAGCCACAAACTCCGATTCCATCGTTGACTTAGCTGTGCAAGTTTGCTTGGACGACATCCAAGAAATTGCACCTTCACTAAGTGTAAAGATAAACCCACTAGTTGATTTCGTCTCATCTGAATCTGAAATCCAGTTAGCATCGCTACATCCTTCTAAAATTGCAGATAAACCAGAATACATTAATCCATAATTATTTGTTCCTTTCAAATATTTAAGTATTCTGTTTAAGGCTGTCCAATGCTCTCTGTTTGGACTTTGGGTATAGCGACTCAACCTACTAACCGCATATGAAATGTCAGGACGAGTACAATTCATCAAGTACATTAAACTACCAATGCCTTGTGCATACTCGTTCTGAAAAACACTAGCTTCTTTATTCTTCTTTAATTTAGAATTAGCATCATATGGAGTAGAAACAGATTTACAATCAAAACGATCAAATTTCTTTAAAATTTTCTCCACATAATGCTCTTGTGAGAGCATAATCCCTCTATTGGATTTTTTAATTTTAATGCCAAGTATAAAATCTGCCTCACCTATATCTTTCATATCAAAGCTAGAAGAAAGAAACTTTTTAGTTTCAATCACAACATCTAAACAAGTACCCATAATAAGCATGTCATCAACATATAGGCAGATAATAACACCAACATAGCCATCAAATTTACTATAAACACATTTATCCGCCTCATTGATCAAAAAACAATTAGATAATAAAACTTGATCAAATTTTTCATGCCACTGTTTTGGTGCTTGTTTAAGACCATACAAAGATTTCACAAGTTTACAAACCTTATGTTCATTACCAGAAACAACATATCCTTCCGGTTGATCCATATAAATTTCTTCATTCAAATCACCATTTAGAAAAGCTGTCTTAACATCCATTTGATGAATAACTAAGTTATGAATAGCAGCCAAAGCAATTAAAATTCGAATAGAAGAAATTCGAGTCACAGGAGCAAAAGTATCAAAATAATCAATATCTTTCTTTTGAGAATATCCTTTAGCTACTAATCTAGCTTTATACTTATCAATGGACCCATATGGTTTAAGCTTCCTTTTAAAAATCCATTTACATCCAATAGCTTTAGAACCAGGAGGTAGGTCCACTAACTCCCAAGTATGATTAGATAAAATAGACTCTAATTCATTGTTAATAGCTTCTTTCCAAAGTGTTGAATCATGAGAAGTAATAGCTTGTGTGTAAGTAAGAGGATCATCTTTAACAAGAAAAGTATAAAAATCATCTCCTAGATTTGATTCTTTTCTAACCCTTTTACTCCTTCTCAATTCAACTTCAACATTCTCATTATCAACAAACTCATCCAATGAAGCAATTTCAGGTACATGAGCAATTTTATCTACACGAGTTTTTAAAGGGAAAACATGCTCAAAAAAGTCTGCATTCTTAGATTCAACTATTGTATTAGGATTCATAACATTACTTTTAACAAGTAAGAATCTATAAGCAGCACTATTATAACCATAACCAATAAACATGCAATCAAAGGTTTTAGAACCAATTTTTCTCTTTTTAGGTTTAGGTAATAAAACCTTAGCTAAATAACCCCAAACTTTTAAATACTTTAAGTCTGGTGCATAACCTTTCCATAACTCGTAAGGTGTTGTACCAGTTTCCTTAAAAGGTACTCTATTTTGAATGAAACATGCAGATAAAATAGCTTATCCCCATAAATTAGGAGGAGCTCCAGAACTAATCAACAAAGCATTCATCATTTCTTTTAAAGTTCTATTTTTCCTTTCAGCTATCCCATTAGAGGCAGGAGAGTAAGGAGGTGTAGTCTCATGAATAATACCATGTTTCTCACAAAAATCACTAAGAAATCCATCTTCATATTCTCCTCCTCTATCAGACCTAAGTCTTTTAATCTTTTTATTCAACGGATTCTCAACTTCTGATTTATATTTAATAAACATATCACATGCTTCATCTTTAGATCTAATTAAATATAAAATAGTATATCTAGAGTAGTCATCCACAAAAATAATATAATATTTTTTACCACCTCTAGTCATAGTATTTTTTAAGTCACCTAAATTAGAATGAATTAATCCTAACAGTTCAGATTCTCTTTCCACAGATTTGCAAGACTTCTTTGTTGATTTGGATTCAACACATACTTCACATTTCATATTACTAGAATCTTTCATGTTATGAATTAATCCTAATTCTTTCATTTTTTTAATATAAGACATATTCACATGTCCTAGTCTAGCATGCCACAAATCAATAGAGTCCACCATATAAGCAGAAGAAGATGCAATCTCATTAACAACATTAAGGACATTCAAAATAAACAGTCCTTGGTTACAGTACCCCTTACCAATAAATATGCCATTCTTAGTCATAACCATTTTATCAGACTCAAAAGTGAGCTTACAGGCAGCGCCTCGGAAAGCACGGACGAGCCACATGCAGGGAAACTTGCACGTGTGGTTCTGGCCGGGGACCCCGGTATACTGTACTAATATGTGTAGGTCCCCGTAATTCGAGTGAGATTGTCATGGCGCAAAAGCAGATATGGTCCGGTATTCCCTTGTTCCCTGTATTGGTTATGTTCCTCATTTCTCGTCTAGCAGAAACTAATCGAGCTCCGTTTGATCTCCCAGAAGCGGAAGCTGAATCAGTTGCAGGCTATAATGTAGAATATGCGCGGGATGCGATCCTTAATAGTTCACTGTTGGCGGAAGCCAATGTCCCGGGGTCCCGGGGACTCATTCTGACTGAAACAAGGGGCGGGTCTTTACCAACTTCAAAATCTTCGAAAACTTACCAAGCAAAGCAACTGACACTAAATTAGCACGAATATTAGGAACATGCAACATATCACTAAGAGAGAGGGTTTTTCCTGAAGTGAGTTTAAGAAGAACTTTCCCTTTACCAACCACCGGTGCAGCAGAAGAATCTCCCATAAAAACTTGCTCTTCACCATTTTTAAGAGGAGTATATGAGTTGAAGGCACTTCTGTTTCCACAAATGTGTCGTGTTGCTCCAGAATCAATGACCCAATCCTTGGAAGTTGCAGCCATTAGGACTTGTGAAACAACGGCAGCAATAATATCTCCATCATCCGCTTCCACCAAATTTGCCTTAGGAGGAGGAAGAGGCCCCTTTCTGAATTTGCATTGGGAGGCACAGTGACTTGGGTTTCCACAAACAAAGCAACTTCCTTTCTTCTTGAAAGAAGGAGGAGTAGGAGCTTGGAAGCTCCGATTAGTCTTATTTTTATTAAATTTAAAAAAAAAAAATTTCCTTTGAAATTCTGTTGAGAACGAAATTGAGGTTTGCTTGAACCACCCTCTATCAAATTAGCCTTGGAAGCAATTTCTTTAGCAAGATTAGCCTTGTCCCTAAGCCTATTCTTTTCTTCAATACGAATGTGGACAATAACATCTTCAAGTGTCATGTGCTTCCTCTTGTGTTTAAGATTATTTTTATAATCTTTCCATGACTCCGGCAACCTCTCAATAAGAAATCCAGCAATAAAAGTTTCGGGCAAAGTGATTTCTTCGATTTTGAGATCATTGACAAGAACGTGAAAATCATGTATTTGGGATGAAACATATTTTCTTCATTCATTTGGAAATTAGAAAAATTGCCTATGGCATACTTTTGATTTCCGGCATCTTCTACTATATATTTTTTATGTAACAAATCCCAAATTTCTTCCGCATTTTTATAATTGCAATATATGTCAAACAATTCATTAGAGAGGGTGCTAAGAATTGTATGACGACATATTTTGTTACCTTTCTCCCAAATCAAAAAATTTTGCTCATATTCTTCGGACCCAAGGATCGGTTGTTTTTCTGTTAGAATATGCGCCAAGTTGTGCACGTCCAAAGTGGAGCGCACCTTTTGTTGCCAACGCTTGAAACATGTACCATTGAAGCGATCAATCTTGGAAACATCAGGCAGTGACTTTGCAGCAATCATAGCAGCATCCATATTGTTCTTAAGATTGTTGGAAATTGAAGGATGAAACTAAGATTTTTGGTTGAGGCGTGCAATGTATTGCACTGTCCTTAAAAACAATTCCGCCCCTCTAAGTCAGTGACTCGATGCACAAGGTCACAACGCTATGTTCTCCAAGATTCAGCAACCAACTCTTCCAAACATGCACTTGAATTGGAAGAGTAAATTGAGTACTCAGAATTTACTCCAGAAAAATTGAGAAGAACTAGAAAGGAGAATTGGTTTTGTTGTGTTATTTTCTGGAAGAATGTGATCATATATATATAGCAAAATAGTGTAAGAGATTAATGACTCTCCAAAGTGACAGTACCACCCCTATGCGCAAAGGTACAATTCGAGGCGCATTCGTGTCTGCAGGACGTGCACGCGCAAGTCTCGAAATTCAAGCCAAATTGGTGTCCCAAATTTGGGATTTGCACCCCCCCTGCGCGCGTGTAAGAGAGCCTCTCTAGTATATAATCTTACAATGCTTAGAATGAGAGATCATATATAAGGAGGAAAAGGTTCTTGTAAAATTTCAATGTGGGATAGTAGTCAAAATCATGCTTTTACCTTAGGTTTGGGTTTTTGAAATAAAGAGGCTCTTGGCCCATGGTTTGATTTAACTTGTAAAAGTCCAAACAAGTAGATAAGCCACAAAGTTTATGAACCCAAAACAATTAATCCAACACACTCTTCTTCTTATGTGGTATTTCAATACGAACTAATTTGGTACCCTTCACATTTTCTACCTGTAAGAAAACGATTAAAAAAAGAAAATAATTATTAAACTCCCAGACTGACAGTGATTAAGAAAAAATTTTTTTGCTTGATATCATTTTGGCATAAAACAATAAATATATAAAGTAAAACAAAATTTAAAAAAATTATTTTACAAGGATTTCCTAGATTAGACCATCCCATGACTTTTGTGAAAAAATGAGTAATCAAGTTTTTAGGTAAATCACCATTTAAATGGTCCTTAAAGTTTACTTTGAATAAAGATCCCTGTTCTATATATGTTGTTGTGTAATTATTTGAGAATAGGAAACCTGATTTAATACTGGATAAGTTTTTTCATATGAGTGGCACACCGTGCAACGATCATTGAGATTTTTCCGTTGTTGGAGAATCATATGTAGGGGTTACACAAGGGTGGTCATAAGGCATATTATAGTGTGTTGTAGTAATTAAATCTTTTAGGTTGGTATATGTACTCACATATGAGCAAATGAGGCAATAATACATGAATTGATAATTCGTTTTTAGCTTTAGACATATCTCAAATGATTCAAACAGATGATGTTAAAACCTTAAGGACAGGGTCATCAACACTATAAGAACCTGCATTAAATTTTAAAAGAATTCAATACATTAATAAAGATTTTCAATATTTATTGATGATGCCAAAATTTTGTTAAAGGAAATTAAAGCAATTTAAGGGGAGAGAGAGTGAGAGACTGTTTTTTTTTGTATGTGGTTCGGCCCTGTTAATGAAGGAACCTACGTCCACATGTGTGTCTGATCATGTTCACTATACTGTAATTAAAAAGTCGAGTACCTGTGGTGAACCAACAATAGTTTGGAGCTACCGTAGGTCGGCCGGGCGTGTTGGTGACTGCTATAGAGGTGCTGTAGAGACTGAAAAGTCGGTCCCTTTGAAGGGGGGTGAGTGGTCTCTTTTATAGATGGAAGAGACCTACTCATACATAGATAAGGAAATATAATCCAATTGAGCTTGATTGGATTAGGAAACAATGTCCACTTTTCATAAGTCTTCTATCTTGAGTAAGAAACTGCCTTGAATATTCTGGGGTATATGTTGTGGGCCCAGCTGGCCTGCGCCTGTACGGACTATGCCAGTATGGTCTTCCCGACCTATTAATTTGGATGGTGAGTCTCGGGTAGACTAGACCACTCGGGCTGATGCTTGTCCGAGGAGTTGTGCGTGATTTGACCGGGACAGGGACTGGCTCAACATTGACACATGAAACACGTTGTGCACGGATGCTAACTCCGATGATAAGGCTGATCGATAAGCCACCGGTTCTACTCTCTCTAGGATCTCAAAAGGTCCTATAAATCTCGGGTTAAGCTTTCCCCGCTTTCCAAATCGAACAATGCCTTTCGAAGGCGATACTCTCAACTATACAAAATCTCCTATTTTAAACACCATCTGTTGTCGCTTAGAGTCTGCATAACTCTTATAACAACTCTGAGCTACCTTAAGTTGATCCTGAATTAACTTCACGTTCTCCGTAGTCAACTGTATTATCTCAGGTCCTATCAACCTTCTTTCTCCAACTTCGATCCAACAAATTGGCAAACGACACTTACGCCCATACAAAGATTCGTACGGTGCCATTCCAATACTCGACTAAAACCCGTTATTGTATACAAACTCGATTGACAATAGATGTTTCTCCCAATCACTTCCAAAATCCAGAACACACAATCGAAGCATATCCTCTAACGTCTGAATCATACACTCTGACTGTCCGTCGGTCTAAGGATGAAATGCAGTACTGAAACTCAACTTCGTACCCATAGCTTTTTGCAAACTTCCCCAAAACTTTGATGTAAAACTACTGTCGCGATCTGATATAATCACTGTTGGAGCCCCGTGTAGTCTTACAATCTCTTTCGTATATAACTTAGCTAACTTCGAAGGCTTAGTCGTCTTGATCGGTAGGAAATGAACTAACTTTGTTAATCAGTCCACTATAACCCAAATCTTGTCGTTCTTATTAGGCGATCGCGGAAATTCTGATACAAAATCCATTGTAATCTCATCCCATTTCCACTCTGATGATGGTAATGGCTGTAGCAGTCCTGCAGGAAATTGTCTTTTTGCTTTGACTTGCTAACACGCTGAACATTCAGACATAAATTTGGCAACTTCCTGCTTCATACCTCTCCACCAAAAGTTTCCTCGTAAATTTTGGTACATCTTGTTACTTCCAGAATGCACTGAATATTTCATACTATGAGCTTCCTCTAAAAGTCGTTCCTTTAGGTCTTTCACATTCAGTATGTATAATCAATTCCCAAGCATTAATACTCCTTGTTCCAAGGTCAAACCCGGTCATTTCTCCAAAGGTATCTCGTCCCTTATTTTGCACAAGTAGACATCGTTAAACTGTTCCCTCTTGATCTCATCAATAATATCTGGGTGTGCTATAATCGCCATCATTAAGCCACCACTAGTCGCTGGTATCACATCCAATTCTAAACGTTCCATCTGCTTTACCAACTCTTTTTGCTGGGTTAGCTCATCAGCTAAATTCTTTGTCGTCTTTCGGCTTAATTCATCGGCTACTACATGAGCCTTTCCCGGATGATACTCTATCAAAAGATCGTAATCCTTTATTAATTCTAACCATCTTCTCTGTCTCATGTTCAAATCCCATTGGGTGAAAATGTATTTCAAACTTTTATGGTCTGTGAATATCTCACACTTCTCCCCATACAAGTAGTGTCTCCAAATCTTCAAGGCAGAGATCATAAACGGCCAATTCAAGACAATGAGTCAGATAGTCAACCTCATGTGTCTTGAACTGTCTAGAAGCATAGGCAATTACTTTACCACCCTGCATAAGTACACATCCTAACCCCTGATGCGAAGCATCGCTATAGATCACAAAACCCTAGGATTCGAATGGTATTGTCAAAATAGGTGCTCTCGTTAGGCGTGCCTTCGACTCTTGAAAACTGTCTTCACACTCTTGACTCCATTCATATGTAACACCCTTCCTCATTAATTTCGTCATTGGCAATGATATCTTTGAGAAATTCTCTATGAACCTGTGGTAGTATCCCGCTAATTCCAACAAACTTTGAATTTCAGATTCGGATGTCGGCCTCTGCTAAATTAGATACGACTTCTACCTTGTGAGGATCAACTGAAACTCCATTCTTGTCAATTATGTGACCAAGAAAAGTAATACTAGGCAACCAGAATTCACATTTCTTAAATTTCCCAAACAGTTGCTTCTCTCGCAATCTCTGAAGTATCAACCTCAAGTGGTTCTCATGTTCCATATCACTCGATGAATAGATAAGAATGTCGTCGATGAATATGATCACAAAGTCATCAAGATAGTCCTTAAAGACTCGGGTCATGAGGTCCATGAACGTGGCAGGTGCATTTGTAACCCCAAATGGCATAACTAAAAACTCATAGTGACCGTAGCGCGTTCTGAAAGCTATCTTCTCTACATCCTTGGCCTTTACTTTCAACTGATGGTAGCCCGATCTCAAATCTATCTTTGAAAACACTTGTGCTCCCCAAAGTTGATCAAATAAGTCGTCGATTCTCGATAGTTGATACTTGTTCTTGATTGTTAGCTTGTTTAACTCCCGATAGTCAACACACATACGCATTGAACCATCTTTCTTCTTTACAAACAACACAGGAGCTCCCCACGGCGATATACTAGATCGAATGAAACCTTTGTCATGTAGTTCCTGTAGTTTCACTTTCAATTCTTTTAACTCTATTGGTGCCATTCGATATGGTGCTTTCCATACGGGTCTTGAGTCTGGCATTATCTCGATGGTAAACTCAATCTCCCTCTCTATAATAACATTTGATAAGTCATCTGGGAATACATTCGGATACTCTCATACTATCGGAATATCTTCTACCTTCAATTCGGTCACCGAAGTATCAATTACCGAACATAGGAATCCTCGACATCCTTTCCTCAACAATCTACCTGCTTAGATAGCCGAAATCAAATATGGTGGCGGTGTAACCCTACTCCCTTGAAAACAAAAGTTTTCATGTACCGGCGATCGAAAATTAACTTCCTTCCATTTACAATCTATCGTTGCTTGGTTAGGGCTAGCCAATCCATCCCTAGTATCACGTCAAAGTGGTTCATTCCAGTCGGTATAAGATCTACAGTCATTGACTTTTTACCTAGTTTGATCTCACAATCCTTGTGCACTGTAGATGTCACTTTTGGCTTACTAAGCGGTACTGCTACAAATAATTCATATCCTAATGGCGCCGATCTAACATTCAAATGTCCAACAAAATCATGCAATATAAATGAATGCGTAGATCCTGAGTCAACAAGTATGCGTGCTAGATATGAACATATATGCACCATACCTGAGACCACTGTCTCTGAAGCAGCCATATCTCCAGGGTTCATCTGAAATAACCTTTCCTCGCGCTGCTCGGTCCTTGGTCTCCCGTTGTTAGTCTGTCTAGGCTTCTAACCACTGTAAGCCATAGAGATAGCTCCTTGCTGGGGATGCTTCCTCGGGCATTCCCTAGATCGATGTCCAAGCATCTCACAATCAAAACACTTACCCCTCATATCAGGTGTAGAATTGGTACTACCCATTCCTTGGTTCTTATTCTGTAAGTTAGTCATGAAACAGCGGCCGGTGAGTGGTCGATTACAAAGTAGACAAATCAGTATGTTGCTCGTTGTCTTTCCTTGTCCGCCTAAACTGGAACTAGAACCAGGACCCCTCGAGAAAGGCCTCTTGAACGATCCACCTTGGTTCTGATCATTACCCTCATAATTTCTCTTCCCTTGTTGGCTTGGCTGATATTACCTCGATCTCTCCATCCCACTTTCAGCTACAAGTGTCGTTTATTGTACGGTGACAACCATTGAATGGTCATTGGTTTCGACCCTCAAACGGATATTCTCTCTCAATCCATCCTTGTACTTCCTTGCTCTATCTTCCTCTACCAACACATACCCCTTTCCAAATCTTAATAAGGCATTGTACCTCAAAGTGTACTATGTGATAGTCATATCTCCCTGTCGAAGATTATCAAATTCTCTCTTCTTTGCATTGATAGCAGCCCTTGGAAAGAATCGGCCATTGAACTCCGCTTTGAACCCCTCCTAAGTAATCGGTGCTCCCTGTTCTACAACATTCACCCACCAATTCTGAGCTTCACCTCTGAGTATATCACTAGCATTCTCAATCTTCTCCCTATCGGTCATCGGGATAGATCGAAAAATCCTTTCCATGTCCATAACCCAATGCTCTGCCAGTGTCGTGTCAAAAGTCCCATAAAACTCTGTTAGTTTTTTTCCTAGCAAATTGTTCAGATATTGATCTAATACCACTATTCTCAGGCACTGGCACCACGGTTATCGGTGCTGGCTCAAATGGAGGTGTGGGAGGCAATCGCTCCGCTATATTTCGTATCATATCTCCCATGTTTTCCATCATTTCTGCCATTTCATTCATCTGTCGGGTATGAGGCGATAATTCTCGGTCACCCATGATTGTAACTCTTGTAAGTCTTGATGCATAAACACTATGCATACACAACAATATCTATAACATGTATGTAAAATAGCATACATATGCATCAAACATCTCTACCATGTATGGATGCACTCTAGAACATGCGACAATTCACTCAACACTCCACTCGTCGTCGAACGTTCCCAAAGTTTTGTTACCTATAGCTTTGATACCAATAAATGTCACGACCCATCCCGCTAACGTGAAAAAATAGGACACGTTGCACGCCACCAAGGCTCATCCAACCATTTAATAACTATACGCATCGGAAAAGAACTTTAAAACAACCTTGGGTGTATAAAACTTTAGGAAACATTTCCCTCCGAGTTGTAAAATCCATATAAAATTGAAAACGTAATTATATTTCGAATCGGATGAATATATGTTAAAAGGGGTCCCAAAGGTACCCTATGAACCAATCAAAACCTTTTAAAATTTTTCGAAAGGTATAGAAAAAAAATTCTGGCAGGGGTCATTTTGACCGGTAGAACGACCAACTACTACCAGTCGAATGACCCTTTAGCAGAATCCTGCCTAAAGCTGCAGAATTTTGCCTAAGGCACCATTCAACCTCACTCCTAACATTCCTCCAAGCATGATTATATCCAACCAACTTCACAAGTGATAAGAAGACTTAAGGACATCATTAAGACATACCAATCTACGAAAAGAAACGATAACAGAACAAGTTAAGGCTTATTTGGCTTTAAAACATAAAAGTTCTATTACATGCCTACAAAAACATGAGTTTGACGAGTTAAACATTAAAAACACGAATCCATGAGTTCAGATTCATTACAACATAACCACAAGTAGTTTGACTACTTATTACAACATCCTAAGTCATTCCAAATCTTCCAAGTTGAAGTTAATAGTTTTAACTTCTCAAAATTTCATTTTACATCATTTGGAATTGAAAAGAAAAACATATACAAAAGAAGGATCCCGTCGCTCCCGCGGTCTCATTCCTCACGCTTCTTCTTTCCTTTCTTTGTTCGCCTGCAATGGAGTAAATCTCCACTGCTCAGCTATATGCTAAGTGCACAATTCTAAACATATGCTTTTATGACAATTCATGCATTAAACATCTAAATCACATCAAATAGTCTCTAGGGAGAGAGACGCACATTCAACCGGTATATCGGCAAGCCCAAAGTCTATCAATCGCGATGCCAATGGCAATCCCAGAGTCTATCAACCATTACACCCAACTACTCTGGCAGGGTTGGTTCCCAAAGTAAGCAAGTAGCCGTCGCTACTATAACTCTCAAACATCGAGAGGCGTACCCCGGCATGAACTTGTATCAAGCTCCCTTTTGACCCACATAGACACATAGCATGCTCATATAATCAAATATACGTGCTTTCATGGCATATTCATATGCATAATTAACGGGCCTACTTAATAGATGAATTTCGCCCGGATCCAAAATATTAAGTCCGAAAATTAAAACATGAAATTTCCTATAATTCATAGGCTTAGAATTTATACCTCGTGCGATCGTCCTATGTTTTAAAGGATGAACTAAGAAACTAATTAAACGTCGGATCTTGAATTTCAAGCAATTCCTACAAGTTTACACGCGTTTTTTCCAAAATTCCAACATTAAGATTTTTATAAAAACTTAACCAAACGAATCCTAAGAGTTATCAACAGGTAACTATTACCTTGGGAGGTTCGAATATGAAATTTGGTTGAACACAAACGGGCAGAAGTCTGTCGATTTGCGTCAGCAAGCTCTAAGCTCCCAAAATCCCCAAATCTCCCTTTTAATTTCAATTTTTAGGAAAGTTGTAATGAAAAATATCTTGGACTTCCTATATATAAGCAACACTCTAAAAAATTGTGTTTACCTCCCCACGATTTCTTAAAACTCCTAATTAACTCCTGAAACGTCGCACACGTCCATTTTATTACTTCACGAGTGAAAACTATATAGTACACAAGTTTTCGACTAAGTCTTGTTTGTCACCGTAATTACGACCGAAAAATAGTTTCCGTGGAATCTCTAGATAACCTACCTTTATATGCAACAATCACTCACGTTCTCACCACAGTGTTCAAAACAATTTAAAACGATATCCAAACCATCAAAAATTTACTCTACACAGGTAAATTACTATTCATGGAAATCAGGTAAAGTCAAATAACATTTAATCCACCTAAATGTCATTTAATCACACGAATATCTCAATGACTACCGAATCACCGTGTCCTTACTCGACACCTTCCATTGACCACAGTCAACCACTTATATCAATTATTAATAAACATTAATAATTTCACATGTTACCACAACGTTGTATTAAAAAACATATAAATTCTAGAACGGGTGTGACATATATATAAGTATATACATTCCAAAAGCATGTCAAAAGTGGTACAAGATTTCTAATGATGAAACGACATACAAAACCACATAATTCAAATAGCAAGCAAAATGATATGCAATAAGGAACAAAGGAACTTACCCGGAATCCAGCCGCGAATATTAAACGTGCAATGCATACAAGAGTAGAAATCCTAAGAAAAGGTCTCTAAAACATATATACATAAAGGCAAACCCTAATCTAAGGTCACTCATGAAGTCAAAAATCAATAAAATCATGAAATAAAATGAACTAGAGAAAATTTGAGAAATTGTACCTCCATAGCGCTACAAAACAAAGGGTTAGTCCACTTGCTTTGAACACAATATAATACAAAATCTTGACCTAAATCTAACAAAGATGGGGAAGTTAACAAAATTATGAATTCCCTTCCAATTGGTTGAAACCACAACATTCCTATAGATATACAAGTCTCAACTAGGAGCCAATGTAATGTCCATGTAGAAATGATATGACCTCAACGTGGTTGAAGTGAATCCATGACTAAGTTCAACCAATCACAACCTATTCTAATGATTTACAAGTTAAAGTCCTATGATACAACTACCTATGAAGATTGTGAAATGCATGAGCATGAATAAGATATGAATCATTCATTGATTTGGATCACTCAATCTCTGGATTTGAGTTCAATTAATCATAACCAAAACATATTCCAAGCCTTAAGGTATTAGAAAGCCATTTGGATCAAAATTAGTAAGATTTTCAAAATCTGCATCAAATTTCCAGAATTTACAGAGAAGAAACTTGAGATTAAAAATTTGAAAAAATGTAGTTCCCATGGCTTGATTTCAATGATTTTTTTGTATGTCTAGTTTCTAACCCAAGAAGAAAATCAAAGATCAAATGGTCCAATAACTGGGAATTGGAGTATGACCAGATGATCGGGAGAGAACTAATCCTAATTATACGCCTTAATTCACATTTGTTAGTTCCTTTTTATCCTGTTTTTTGTATATTTTTACTTCGTTTTCTATTTTCTGACAGGTTTTGGAAGAAATCAAGTATATCAGGCTAAACAGGGTGAAAAAGCAGAAGAAAAGAAGCTGAAAAAGCCAGTTCGCGCACGCGACCTGCGGGCGCAGAAATCCAGATATCGCTCGCGCGATCCGCTCGCGCGAGAATCCCAGAATCGCTCGCGCGATCCGCGCGCGCGAGGTCCCAAATGTCGCGCTCGCGCGACCCGCTCGCGCGATATGTGTAAAAATCAAAGTTGCGTATTTCAGTGTACTGAAGACTCCTGCGCAAACGAAACTGCTGAACGACGTCTAGCCTGTAAATTACATCAGTTTCAGTTCGTTTCGGGTTAGGAAGGCTTCCAAAACTTGTTGTAAATCTATATATACCCTATTTTATTACAATTAAAGGGTTAGACATTGTTAACAATTATTATACACACATTCTACAACCATACTTCCAGCCATTGAAGGGAGGGAAGCAAGGAGAAGAAGAAGAAGACCAAGGATTTCCATGGCCTCCTCCATCAACTACTTGCCATCCATCACTTCCATGGACGGCTAGATCATAGATCTAGGGTTTCAATGAAGCCCTAGACGAGTAATAGGGTTTTATTTATGTTTTTATTTTAGTTTTATTATGTATGAATGACAGTCACATGTTTAGAGGATTTGTATAAATAAATCGTACTTCTATTGATTAAATCATTGCTTTCAGAATTTATTCTTGTCTTAGATCTATTTTGACTGTGATGTGCTCAACGATCTATTCTTGCTGTGCTTGTTTAGATTGTTTACATGTGATGGTGCTTTATTGATTTATGCTATCAAGTATCCGAATAGCCCATGCCTAGGTTAGACGAATTAGATCACAAACCTAGTTTAGTGTGGGATAATTCGTGCTAACCGAAGATGGATTATGTTGGTGCTTGAACCATGAATATCTTCTTGTCAGAGGAATTGGGCTTGTAGCTACAATTCCCCATTATCATCCAATGTAATAAGCTAAAGTAATTCATAAATATTCCTATTATGAAGCTAGTGGTGGATTTGCAATCCTAGGTTCCCTTAAACATTATTTAAAACAACTTTAATTGCTTTCATAGTTTAGATTTATTTTTATTGTTATTAGTTTAATTAAATTCAAATCAAAATCCGTTTTTATAATTAATTAGATTTAGGTTTTAAGATTAAAACACGGTAGTTAATCAATCTCTGTGGGTTCGACCTTTACTTCCACACTGCAAATCTTTTGAAAAGTAAAGAACACTTTTTATATCTTGATTTTGACAAGATCACCAGACATTACTCAGAATTTATCAACTCTCTGTCCATAGATATTGTATGATTTTCTAAAAATAGTAACCTAATTTGAATCACTTCATTCTTTTGAGAGGATCTTATTAACTCATGAAACTTCATAGAAAAAATATTTGAAGCTCAAAATGTTTTATTAAGGCTCTAATCCATTCATTTTAAAAAGATGTTACTGTTTTGAAATTCTGGACAGAAAACAATTGGGTTGCAGTGGTATATCTATTAGTTAATGACAGATTCCAATTGGTTTCATCCCATTTCAACGGATCATGATTTAACAAAAAATCTTTGATCACAGATCGTCGTTGGAATCACTGCACCACTGTTGAATTGTCATTTCTTTGTTGAAGCCAAATCACCAAGCCATGAAATTTGGCTCTTCCTAAGCCTAATTCCTCTCTCTAGTTGATGACCCTTGAAGAATTAAGACTTAATTTGATTACCTCTCCTCACAAATTATTGGTCCTTGGAGACTAAACATACCTAATCCACATGAATCTGATTGGAATATGGAGAGAATTCCATGAAACTTTAAATTGGAGGACCCAAATCATGAACAAAGACTTGGATCCACCAATTATGTATAAGTATAATTAATTAAGATCAGCTTTAATTCCCATGTAAATCATAAATTCACAGAAAATTAAAGGATCCAAATTAGAGAGTTCAAGTGAGATATTGAAAATCTCATGAATCTCAAAAGAAGAACATAAACAAAGAGAATTAAAATCTAAATCAATTGATGATCCAAAGAAAATTTTCTTTCAAGAAGCTTATTTCAAAACTTAACTCATGATCAACTAGATCCAAATCAACAAATAGATGAGAATTTAGTCACAATTCAAGTGGTGTGTGATGAAATGAGGTGGGAAGAGACTTTTTGAAAATTGTGTAAAAGATCCTAGAATTCTATGAAATGTGATTGAATTTAGACTAAAACTAACTAGGATTAGAGGATTACCTTTAAAAAAATCCTCACATTTTCTCTTGTTTTGATGAAGATGTTCAAAGCCTTCAAGTTCTTCAAGTTCTTCAAGTTCCCTCACAAATCTTCTTTTTCAATTCTCCCTATCTCTCCAAATTGTTCTCTTAAAAAATCTCTCCAAAAGTGTCACTCAAAATATTTTTCCTCTTGTAATGGAGATATAAATCTCCTTATATAGACCAACCTTGAGAGGTTAATTCAGTAAATTCCGGGTAAAAACCCTTGTGCAATGGCATCTTTGTTTGTTCAATATGTATTTAAAAAAAAACAGACTATTACAGTGGGCGGCACTCACTGAGTTGTCCACGGCACTCACGGACTGCCAGTACGGCACTCAGTGAGTGCAGTCGCGGCACTCAGTGACTGCCGTCGGCTTTGCTGCGAGCCACCTCGTCTTTTATATATAGGTCATTACATATATGTTTGTTTTCTTTTCTTTTTCAAATTTTCTTTTCTTCTCTTTTTTATTTTTTTTTGAAAGAGTTTTCTTGAAATGCTTTAAACCAAGATCAAATTTTCCAAACTGGTTTTTTTATTTCTCTTATACGTAGTTTACACCCGAATTTTTCCTAAACACCAGGTCTTTCCTTTCTTTTCCAAAGTTTGTAATTTTTATAGATCGAGGAGCTTTCTGAAGATCTTGAAGACTTCAAATTCGTCGGACATTATCGTCATCGATTTTGGAGGTAATCGTCTCCTGAATTCGATGGCTGGTCAAAATCGGGGTGTCTACACATTGAAGTGCAGTTATTGTTATTTTGTGGAGTTAACATTAACTGATGAGTTATTAATTCACCGATTAAGAAGTCTAATCATAGAGAAGTTAATAACTGATCTTAGCAAATAATTAAGAACCTACAAGGTCCCATTCTTAGCTCTATATAGAACGTTAGGAAAGGAAAAATAGATTGACCAATCCATTGTCACTCCAGTCAATCGATTGGTGCTAGGTAATAAATTGCCACTCAACCAATCAATTGGTATTGGCAAATATCGATTGCCACTTCAGGTAATTTATTGCTAATATAGTCGTTTAGAAAACTTATAAATAGAGAACCTGCAGGACGGAAATAACAGAACCTAGTTTTTCCCTCTCCCAAAGTTCTAGATCTATTTATATGCCTTCTAGATCTTCCTCCTCTCTCTAGTAGGGTTGCTACGTACTAGCACTAGCCTTCTAGGATGCATTAGAGGAGTCATATGAGTGAAGATGTTTTGGTGGAGGCATCCAGATTTTATAGCAAGGGTTCAAGTCTTTGATTCTCGGATTCAAAGAGGTATGTTCTCTATAGTACTACACATTGCTAGGTTCAACAAAAAGTAGGTCTTCTTGAATACTGAAAAGTTTTTCGCATATCTTTCTGCAACAAATTAAGTTTTTTGAAAAGTATGTCCTACAGCAACCCCGTCTTCCACGTGGAGAGTTAAGTTCGCAAACTGATTAACAGAGTATGAGAGCGAGATCTAATGAAATGGAGCTAATAATAGAGTGTACCATAATGCATGCACGACAGAATGGGGAGAGGAGCTCTGGTACCATGTTAAGTTATAGTTACTTTAAAAGCTTAAGCTGTTAGAGAATGCACCCAATAATGTATTTCAAGCTTTAATAGCAAATGAAATTACAGTGCGGTTGTATGAATTGCTTGAATCGTGGTACAATTCATTTTTGCTATAAAAGAAATTAAGACAGAATCAAAGTTATTTTTAAAACATGGGAAAATTGCTGCTAATTAATTGATGCATATTTTACAACCATTAGAAGATTGAATATAGATGATCATAACAATTATTTTCACATCACAAAAGAACACTCATATAATTTAAGATTCATGCAAGTTACAAACGGTGATAGAAAAAAAAAAAAAAAAAAAGAACAGATAATTAATAAATATAGTCCCACTCAATTTATTTTGTCATCGATCTGAACATGGTCTTAAAAGCATTGGACTCCCGACCAGAGCCTAGATACGGAAGCCAACAACAACGCACATGATATACGGTCGAACACTCTTCTTCTTATGTGGTATTTCAATACGAGCTAAATGGGTACCCTTCACATTTTCTACCTGTAAGAAAAAAATGCATACCAAAAAAAAAAAAAAAAAAAAAAAAAAAAAACGAAAGAAAATAATTATTAAAACAACTCCCAAACTGACAGTGATTAAGAAAAAAAAAAAGATTGCTTGACATCATTTTGCCATAAAACAATAAATATATAAAGTAAAACAAAATTAAAAAAAAAAAAATTTATTTTACAAGGATTTCCTAGATTAGACCATCCCATGACTTTTGTGATAAAATGAGTAACCAAGTTTTTATGTAAATCACCGTTTAAATGGTCCTTAAAGTTTACTTTGAATAAAGATCCCTGTTCTATATATGTTGTTGTGTAATTATTTGAGAATAGGAAACCTGATTTAAAACTGGAGAAGTTTTTTCATATGAGTGGCACACCGTGCAACGATCATCGAGATTTTTCCGTCGTAGAATCATACGTAAGGGTAATAATACGTGAGCACATATGAGCACATGAGGCAATTGATAAGTCATTTTTAGCTTTAGTCATTTCTCAAATGATTCAAATACATGTATTGGTGTGTAGCACTATGTATACAGTAAGATAACTTACTAGACCAAAATCCTTGGTTAGGGTAAATACAATCTTGAAAGGAACGCCAACAGGAACTGGACAACTTGTCGTGCTGCAGAGACTAAATTTTTTAATGGGAAATACTCCAAGTGCAGTGTTTAGTACCGAGTCATCGATCAGGTATTTTTGCACCTGTGTATCCAATTTTGTGGCTATTAAAAGTAAAATTCTAGACAAGAATTCGTATAGAGTAGGAAAATAAATTGGTGACATTTAGAATTTACTTGCTAATGCAGTAACTGTGAAAGTGATATTCCTGATAGGTCCTTTCCCAACAGATGATGTTAAAACCTTGAGGACAGGGTCATCAACACTATAAGAACCTGCATTAAATTTTAAAATAAAGATTTTCAATAACTAACATCAATACCATCATCTTCAACATGTAGTTTGTGCTATATTAGTAATTCAGTGCTGAATTCAACATTGCTACATTCTTGGAATTTTAGAATTTTTAGCATTAACTTTTAGAAAATACTTGTGCTCACCCAAAAAATGGTTCACCAATGCTCACCCAAACATCCCATTGGCCAATGCAGTGGGATCCAATTAATCCTGGGCCCCACTGCATTGGCCAATGAGATGCTTGGGTGAGCATTAGTGAATCATTTTTGGGTAAGCAAAAATGCTCTCTAATTTTTATTGATTGGTGTCGCCAAAATATAACATGTGTTAAACTCATGTACGTGGCATTCATGATATATTTTAGCTTTTGTATTGATTGTTGAAGTACTATTTTTAACGAGTAATGTTACATTATTCAATTTTCGAATCCCAAATTGATCGATCACAAATGCTTAACAGATGTACCACATGTTATGTTAGTGATTGGCAGTACCACATATCATCACATGTGGAACAACTAACACGTGACTTGAAATCTAAGTTTAGGATTTAGATTCAGGAAGTACATCATTACTTTTTTCAATTGTTCGTTCCAAATTTTAGTAATGCAGGTAAGCACACCTTCCAAGAAAAATTAACTATAATTATAAAATCAAAAGAAAAAAATTTAAGTTGAAGTTTTACTATCTAACTGTCTACAATAGAACTAGTAAATAACTTACTGCAGTTATGCAAACTGGCTCGAGCCAATGATACGATTGATGAAAGGAGTAAGAGGCTGATGAGATGAACTAACGCCATTAATTGCTTTCTCCAATCTGTCACAAAAGATGAATATACTTACATGTATTTAGTTATTTGTAATTTCGGAACTTGAGTTTAAAGAGGATAGAGTTGGGAATTATTTTTACGTACCCTTTTACCTCTGAGATTGAGATGAATATTGAACTGTGAAGGTGTAAGGAAAGTTTGTATGCAAAATGAGACTTTATATACTAAGCGTACGTAATTTAAATTATTATTTTGTGGCTAATTATAAGAAAATGAAGTAAAATCCCACAAGTGGCCATGTGGAAAGAGCAGAGAATGTGGAAAATAAGAAACTGAAGGAAAATCCCACAAGGGCCATAACGTGCAGAGGTTGACTCATTCACCCTAAATTAAACAACGCCGCATGTGCAAAACGGAAAACTAGATTATAAATAACCCGCATCAAGATTAACTGATCTTTCAAGATTTTATGATTTAAAAAATAAAATAAAATCAAAAATTGTTTGTCAAAATCGATTGCGTGCCACGCACTCTTTACCTCATCACTTTGCAATATTGTTGTCGAAAATTGGTAACTCCGGCCATAGTCCTTCAAATAAAACTTTGAAACTAAAATTTATGCTACTTTTCTTTAATTTATTTGTTAATTTTATGCCTAAAAAATTTCAAATTGTTATAACTTCTGTTCTACAACTCAGTTTCTTCATAAAATTTGATGTTTTGGAATCAACAAAATGAGATCTATCAAATGAGATCAATATTGATCATGAAATACTTGGGAGAAAAAGAAAAAGAAAAAAAACAAAAAATTAAACAAATATGAAAATTTGTGATTTTTCGCCAAAATTTTCGTAAAATTGGCACCATAAGTGCAAGGATCTCGAAAAAATACAAGAAATCAATAAATAAAAAAAATCACCCAAAATATCCAAGAATTGATAAAGCACTACAACAAAAACAGAAATTTTCAAGGAAGCTTGGCAAGGAAAGGTACATTTTCTTGCTAAAAGTATAGTAATTGCCAGAAAATTTGATTTTGTTGCCAACAGACTGCAAGACATACACATTAGGCCAGGAAAATGATAATTTCTTGCTAAAAATAAAGTAATTGGCAAGGAAATACCATTTTCCTTGCCTAAAGTGAATTATTTGGCAACAGATTAAAACTCAAATTCCTTGCTATAAGTATGTTTTTGGCAAGGAAATTATTATTTCTTGCCTAAAATTAAGTAAATATTTGTGAGAATACTTTCAAGCAAGGAAATGTGTTCCTAACTAATATCTATTTGTAGCAAGGAAACTTACTTTCTTGCTACAAATATATTTTAGTAAAGAATTATTAATTTATTCATTGCATAAAATTTGGGAAAAACACCTTTGCAAGGAAATTCTTTCCTTGCTAATACAACTAATATTCTCCCCCCAATTTTCCATTTTTCCCTCTCAAAATTTTCCCCAAAACTTTCCCTACCCCTAACAACTTCAACCCCACACTCTCTCTCCTCCGACAGCCTATCTCTCTTCTCTCTAAACTTCAACCTCACACTTCGTCGGAGCTCGGAACCTAGTCTCTCCGGTGACTCAACCTCTCCGGCTGGTGACTCAACCTCACAGTTTTGAGCTGTGACCAACATTAAATTTGTCATTGCTCTAGACTGTGACCAAATGTTTCACTGTTTAAGCTGTGACAAAACACAGTGACAATAATGGTCACCGATATAAGCGGTGACAAATCAGTGTGATAAATGTCACTTTTTAACTAAAAAGCCCTAAAAAAAACTCTCTCACACTCTTCCCATTCCCCCCCCCCCCCCTATTTTTTTCGCTAAAAACACTTTCCCCCCTAAACAACTTACAACCCCCCAAATCTCACTCACTCTCTCTCTTGTTTTTTCTTTTGCTGAGAGTCACTCACTCTCTCTCTTGTGAACATTTCTCCCCTAAAAGTACAACGCCTAAATCTCACACACTCTCTCTCTTGAACATTCCCCCTCCCAAAAAAAACCCCCTCTCCATCGCCCCTACCACTACCCCAGCCCACCCCACCGCAGACCCCACCCCCAAAACCCCCATCGATTCCTCTACACCTGCCTCTCAGAAAACTCTCTCTCTATCTCTCTCTCTCTCTCAGTGTGTGTGTGACATGTGTATGCGAGTTTGTGTGCTATGTGTGCACGAGTGTGTGTGTGTATGTGTATGTGCTCCAGACTCTGTGTATGTGTGTGTGTGTATGTATGTGTGTGTGTGTGTGTGTGTGTGTGTGATTTTGCGCGTGTGTGCGAGTCTGTCTGTATGCATGCGAGTGTGAGTGTCTGTGTGTGTATGTGTGTCCGACTCTCTCTCTCTCTCTCTCTGTCTAACTAATTTTTTTCCCCATAAATTTCTGTTACATGCTTGTAGTTTGGGTCTACAAGGATGGAAGACTGGATAAATTTCATCTTGAAAAAGCTCATCGATTATATGACTTCCAAAGTGCTGCTTTAAAAGTTCTTCCCTGTAATAACCATAAATTTTCATAATTATATAATGGACCTCTGCATTGTTATTTCCGTATTTTTGGTAGTAATGCGTAGTTGTAAGATTATTGACACACTTATTTTAACCCCGTATATTAATATCGTAATTTTAATATTCATAGTCGCTAGATTTATAACTATAGATTATAATTTCGTTGTTAGAGAATGACTATAGATTATTTTAATATTTGTAGTCGCTAAGTTTTATAGCTATAGGATATTTCATATAGTTGCTGCCACTTGATTTATACCATAGGTTATATTATTCGGACCCGATAGTTGTGCCTATAATTAGGACTATATATTCGACGTTATTTAACTCCGTAATTATAATATTATTATTGAAATTTTATTTTTGTGACTATGATTGGAATCATTATTATCAGTATTAATTTTATTCGAGCCCCGGACTATATGAACCCGGACTATAACATTAGGATCCGATGTCATTTTAATTTCGTAAGCTATAATTAGCATTATTGTAACACCAGTACCCGAGAAAAGGGGTAATTATCATGTTAATATCTATTAATTAATATAATTAGTGTATAAAACGGATTAAGGGGAGGCTTGGACTCGCCCATATGAAAAGTGTTCACAGAAAGACACCATTTCGAAAAGTCCCCAGTGAGGTGGGACAGGTAATGAAGTGGGACCCAGTGAAGGGCCCGGATAAAATAAATGTGCATTTTATCTGTTAAGTGCGTTTGATATGATTACATGGATATTTGCCAAGTTGCTTTTATATTCTATTGTTATGTGTTAGCATTAGTTTGGATACCCAAATAAGGGTATAACTGAAAAAGACTTATAATTGGTAGGTGCGATAGCAACTTCACAAAATATTTGGGACCCATTTTGGGACCCATACGGGACTTAGACAAATACTCAATAGATAATTGGGCAGTCAATGGAATGTTTAGGGGATTTAATAATAAGAACTTTAGAAATTCCGGGGGTGTAAATGAAAAGTGAGGAATATTGTATGTTTGACAACACAACATGCATTGCTTGTGTGTGTCAATAGGAGAAGACTCCCCAAACTAAAAGTTACAGAAAATTAAAACAAAACAAGAGAGAGAGAGAGCTCGAGAGAGAAGACGGAGACGAGGCGCTGACGTCATTTTTTCGCTGTTCCGTCGCCGTTGTTCGCTGGATTTACGATCCAAGACCACTTTTGGACTCGTTGAGGTAAGAGGATCACATGCCCGTAAATTGTTTTCATTTTCGGCAACGTTTTTCTGGCAACCGTTCTTGATAGACGATATTTGTTGTATCAAAACTATGTAGGATTACTCTAGAACAAGAATTGGCTTGGGTTCTAGCTTGAATCGGGATTTTAGGAGCATAATTGTGCATAAATTGAGGAGGTGAGGTTTCTAACCAAAAAGTGATTGTGATTTAAGCTGTTTAATGTTTTTATATCTATTTTGAGTTGTGGAAATCATGCTTAGAAGCTATAAAATTGTTAAATTGTGAATTACATGCCAATTGTATGACAAGTTGCTATGATTATGTGCTTACATTGCTTATATGTTTATGTGGTATTCAATGAGGACCGGGTAAATGATTCATCGTTTGGAGTAATAAGGGTGGTGAAGAGGAAGAATCCGAGAAATACGAAAGTCCAAGGAATAGAAGTGACCACGGGACCAAGGGGGGTCTTCGGGTTTGAATGAATCATTGAACCGGTGACTCGGCGATTATGGATATGAATGATGCGTTATTTGTAGTATTGCACATGTTAAACATTCAATCCTGTCTAGATTTCTCACTAAGCGTAGTGCTTAAGAAAACCGTTTTCTGTTTTTGTTGTGGTAAATAACAACCACCGCAGGTACGGAGCAATATCCGGAGAGAAAGTGACGTGCTCGGAAATGGGAGAGAGATTTAGGACTTGTGAATATGTTCTTAACTTGTATTATAGTGTAACTTGAGGCTTGGAAACCTTAACTTGTGGCTTGGAGCCTTAACTCACGTGTTTAATGTAAACTTGAATAAACTTACGTATTTTCCTACGTTAATGTTTAGTCATGCGTAAGTTGTATGTTTGGATTATTTCAGCATGTCCGGATATATATATGGTTGTAGCTTTTAGGTAAGTTCCGTTTTGTAACCAAATGTTTTAAACGGTTTGTAATCTTTTTTGGAAAGGCTATTTGAATGGTTGTTCTTGAAATCGACTAGGAGTGATTATTTGTTTGGCTCATTTGAGGTTGTATACATTTATTTTAAATGAGGGAGAGAACTTGTGTAGATACTTGTTATGTCTTCCAACGTGTTTTGCTAAGTTTGGGGAAGTGTTGGTTTGAATTGAATCCATTACTAACAAGTTCATGTAAAAGGATGTGATTTAAAGGAATTTGTTGGATTGATTGAGGTTATATTCATGAATTCTTGTTTCAAGAATTTAAATTTATGTTAGAGAGTGTTTCTATGTGTTTGTAGATGGTTTCTTGAAGTTCCATGTGAGTTGGTTTGAATTTGGTGAAGTTTGGAACTTATAAAACAGGGGAAATCTGCTAAATGAGGTTCTGCAGAAACCGGATCGATCCGGGCCTTGAGCGGATCGCTTCGAAGCATCTGGAGGAGCCAGAGTGGTCATTCTGTCAAAACCGGATCGATCCGGTTTTGGGCGGATCTATCCGTTGGTCCAGATTCAGTACCAACAGCTTTTACGAAAACGGACGTAACGCTCTCTAGAAAACTCGGATTCGCGCGCCGTTTTTTGCGTTGGAACCAAGACTCAAAGACCTATCTTTTAGTATAACATTTTCTATACCTTATTAATGACTATTTTGCTCGTGGGGGCTATTTTGTCACAATAGAGTTGTTTTATGTTTTTAAACACATGCGTTTCTTAGTAATTCGCATGCTTCTTTGCAAGTAAATATAGTTAAGCGCTTGTAGCATTGTTACACATGTCCTAATCCACACGAGGTTTGTTGTGGTGTGACAATTTTTGGTACCAGAGCATTAGGCTAGAGCTTTTGGGGACGAGAGACGTATACGATAGGGTAGTGTGCACACAATGACACGTAGTTGCATAAACATGTATACACGTTTACTTAGCATGCTTTTAAATGTTGATTAGCATGTCATGTGTTTATGAAAAGTAACGTGCATGTGTGTATTATATGTGGGTGCCAGGCATAATGTTTGGAGGTGACACCTCAAACCAAATAGAACGGGTTGAAAGAGCAATCGAAGGGTTGGTACGAGTCGCCGAAACTCATGTGGTCGAAGAAAGACCGGTACAACCGAATCCAAATTCGAAGGAAGAAGTTGTTACCATTTCAAAATTCCACAAACAAAAGTTGACCGTATTCTGCGGGGAAGCCGATCGGATGAAGGTAAATTTTTGGATCTCAGATATGGAGAAAATCTTCAGGGTATTACCGTGTACAGAAGAACAAAAGGTGTTGTTTGCAGCCGATACATTGAAGGATGAAGAACAATATTGGTGGCGTACTAAGCTGGGTTCGGGTTAACCAACTACTTGGGATCAATTCCTTGAAATCTTTAATGAACAATACTTTCTGGAATCATTTGGGGATCAAAATGCTCAAGTGTTTATGGAATTGGTACAAGGGGGAAAGTCAGTTCGGGAATTCTCAACACAATTTACCAGTTTGGCGAAGTTTACCAGGGATATTGTAACGACTGAGAAGGTGAAGGCATGGATGTTTGTAGCGGGTCTCCGGGGTGACTTTCGAGGGCGAGTGACCGTATTCTGTCCAGAGACCTATGCTAAGGCATTGGGTATTGCTTCTATCATTGAAAGAGATCTCGGGTACACTTCAAACTTACCACCACCACCACCACCACCAAGTCAACAAAACAAAGGGCCTGGGGTGAGTCAGTTTAGTAGTCAAGGGAGTGCAATAAGGTAGGGTTCAGGAGAATCATCGGCTAGTATGGGTAGTGGTTCTGGTGGAAATAAACCGAAGTGTCAAACTTGTCAGAAATTTCATTGGGGTCGACGCAATCAACTTCAAAACCCAATCATTTGCAATGTTTGCCGATAACCAGGACATATCGCCAGAAATTGTCCAAATCAGAATGTGGTTATGAGAGGTTGATACTTCACTTGTAAGGAGTTGGGACATCAAGCTAAGGATTGTCCAACAAAACGTCAGGGAGCTTCTGGTTCCAGTTCAAATGCAGCTAGTGTTATTACACCAAGGACTACTCAACCTCTAAGGAGGGAAGAGCGAGAGGCAAGATCATATTAGCTCAGGCCGGGAAAGACCATTTTTGCCGATACCGTTGTTTCAGGTATGGTTTCTATTTTCTCACACCTAGCAAATGTACTTATAGATTCGGGATCCACACATTCGTTCGTATCACATCACTTTGCTAAGTACCTAGATAAACCATTAGAGCTTCTGGACTATGATTTATCTATTATAATACCATTGGGGGTTCCGATGATTAGCTCAGGGGTGTTTAGAAAACGTGATATAAACATAGGTAGTAAATGTTTAACAGTTGATTTAGTATCGTTAATCGTTCGGCACTTTGATGTTATATTGGGAATGGATTGGTTGGCGGCTAATTATGCAAATATCGATTGTAACAACAAAGGGGTATTATTCCGTATTCTGAACCAAGATATGTTTTATTTTCAAGGCAAGGGTATTGTGTCACCGCCATATATAGTGTCAGCTATTGAAGCATGTCATTTGTTAAAGAAGGCACTACAAGAAAAAATGCTATTTATGTCACTTTTAAAATTGTATTTATGTCACTTTTATTTTGGGTGACATAATTATTTCTTGCTTGAGTTTTTTATGTCACTTTTTAAGTTTTTATGTCAGTTTTTACAAAAGTGACATAAATTCTTGATTATTTATGTCGGTTTTTTATTAAAACTGACATAAATAATAATGTATTTATGTCACTTTTTAAAAAGTGACATAAATAAAAACGCGGTGGCAATTTTGTAAATAAAATAGTTTATTTTTATGTCACTCTGTATGAAAGTGACATAAATAACAAAATATTTATGTCACTTCTACCAAAAAACTGACATAAATGAAGTTTTTACTTTACTTATTCAGCGTATCACAAAAAAGCGACATAAAAGGTTACACTATATATATTTTCTAATTCACAATCTAGGGTTCACTCCTCCATATCTTCGTCTCCAGTTCCTCTCACTCTCTCCAGCTCTTCTCCCTCTCGCAGCGCCATTTTCACACACACACACACACACACACACACACACACACACACACACACACTCTCTCTCTCTCTCTCTCTCATGGTCGAGCATAGAGGAAGGATAATGACAATACCATGGATTCCCTTTCAAGCAGCAGATCTTTTTCCCCCTCCCTCTCTCCCTCTCTTCCCCGCGACCCACCACTCCATCGCCGCCGCCCAACGAGAGGGGTTACCGATTTCCCTGAAACCCAGTTCCTAATGTTAGCCTCTCTCTCTCTCTCTCTCTCTCTCTCCCCCCCCCCTCGGTGCCTCGCTGCAACCACTAAGCTTTGCCGGTCTTCCCCCTTAGCGCCACCACCACACGCCTTCCCCCTTGCCATTGTCGCCGGAACATAGAGGTAATTTCTTCTTCCATCTCTTTTTTACTAGGGTTCCATATCCAACCTAAACTATTTTCATGTATTGACTTTTGTAGATTTGAGGTTACCACATCCCAGATCTCCATTTTTGAAAAATTATTCCACTCAAGGTATACCAGTTGCTAATTTATTTTACATATTTATTTATGAGCACTTTCATTTTGTTAATTGGGGTTTTTGAGTACACCCAATTAGGAATATATATTTTTTTCAATGTAGAATCTTTGAGAGACAAGGGTATCTTTTTTTTTTTTTTTTTTTTTCTTATTGTTGTTCTACCTCAACTAGCCGTTCAATATTCATTGTAACGAAAGGTTACAGTTTCATTGTTTGGTTCCCTACAACTTACATGTGCTGGCTTGAGTAGATAAAATATGTCTGTACTTCTTCTTTTCCTTTCTTCTTTATTTTGGGTTCTAATCTTAATAATAGAAGATGTCTATAGTAGCACCTAGGTAGCATGGGGACAAGGCTTACCATGTGCTAAAGTTGTATAGAAGCCTTTTAGAACTTTTCTAGCCCATTTTTTTCTCGGCTTGGGTCCAACTCTGAAGTCCCTAATCATAATGGCTATATATATATAGAAAAAGTTCAACTGATTGGTTCAAGATTTCAAAGTTGTGTCTAGCATATAGCATCTTCATCAAATGGAGTTGTGTCTAGCATGTAGCATCTTCTACTTTCATAGTCAATTTACTGCTGATTAAATAAAGAAATTAAAAAAAGTAGTCATTGATCATCATTTTGACCCTTTTTCTTTCTAAACTTGTTTAGCTTCTTCATCATGCTGCGAAGGGTGAACATATGAATGTTATCATGTTGTTGCTGGTAACCAAGGCTTCTCCTTGATCTTACTAGAGTGTTTAAAACAAAATGAATGTTTTCTTAGTTTGTGGGACGATTTCCTTCCTATTTTCTCGAGTTCCTACTCTGTGTTGGAAAATTTTAATTTCGTGGGGAATTCACTTTTCCTTCCCGTTTCTTTTCCTCTCCAAATCCGCAAACTAGATGGAGCGTAAAACACTATTTGGTATATTAATTGCAAAGGACTTTTATTTTTTTATTTTTATTTTTAACCATTTGGGAACCAGAATTTCATGCATTATGTGAAGGCATGGTTGTGAAGGATTCTGTGTGGACAACAACTACCAAGATGTCTTTAACACATGGATTTCCTTCTTCCTGATTGTCGAGCACATTGGTCAAATTTGCATTATTTTTCCTGTCAACTAATTCAATAATTTTTGCATGTCAGCTCTTCCTTGTTGGACGATTAGTGAAACGAGAAGATGCTGATCTACTTATTGTCTCATCTCAGTGGGCTGGTGTTGCCTATGTCCGACAGGTGATGATCAATGGTTCTATTGTAATTTAGATTTCAAAAATAGAAGCCAAGTGTGGTGAATAATACATATGTTTTAATAGTAGATTTATTTCTGATATAGTACATACACTAAATTACAAATTTATCCTCCCCAATCTTTTGAAGCTTTTTGTCACGCTTGAACATATTTGGTATTCGCAGCACCTAGGGGTTTCAGCCATTTAGGCTTTACCATTATCATCTTGCCATGTCGTCGTCTCTTCACTGAGTTCTGTAATGCCAATATCTTACTATCTTATTTTCTTTACCTTTCATTTTTGTGTGTTAGGGGAAAAATCCAGAAGGAATTGTGCATCTAGAAAGAGTTGCAGAGTCGAAAGAGCCTGATGATTCAAAGGGCAAATCTCATTACTATGATGGATTGGTCCTGCTTGCGAGGTATGAATATGAACAATCAGCTATGACATTTTCATGGAGTTTCTGATTAGCACTCAACATTTTCTCATAATTTGCGCCACTCTCCCAATTCCTCTAGGCTTATGGATTAGTGAGGTGAAAAGAAAAAACACCAAGGAAAACACTCCTGTTTGGTTAATAAGGAAAATGATGAGAAAAATAGGAAAGCAAAGAGAATAAGTTGAGAAACAAATTAAACATTCTAAATGTTGTGAGTCATTTTCGCCCCTTTATTCATATATTACAATAAACTTTGAAATTTTTTTTTTATTTTATTTAAGCCAGAAGGAAAACACAAAGGAAAACACGAATGAAATTTTCTTCTTCTTCTTCTTCTCTCTCTCTCTCTCTTTCTCTCTCTCTCTCTCTCTCTCTCTCTCTCTGACAAGTCAATGCCCTTGATGAGATGTGGCATTAATACCCAGAGAAAGAAAAGCGGGCCAATAGTAACTTAGAACAGGACCTTTGCTATAACATTAGAGTGCTTCAGTGTTTAATGTTTATGTCTCCGTCTTGATTTAACAAATGTTCTTTCTGTTGTGATATACATTATTGCATGTGCAAATTATATCTGACAGTGATATGCGTAGGTTAATGCGTATGTGTTAGAGGATAGTCTGGTAGACCACAAGCCGAGTTTGATTGACAACCGCAGGATAGTCTGCGTATGCGTATGTGCTTCAGTCGACCCACACAAACCTCTCGACGACAGTGTTCTTTCTTCGATTTCTTCGCCCCTTTTTGATTTCTTCGTCCCTTTTTGATCTTCTTCGAATCTTCTTCCTTTTCATTTTCTATTTGTTTCTTTTTTCTCTGTTTCTTCTCAACCGATAGTGTGGTCCAAGACTCCAAGTGGAGAATATGTATATTAGGGTTTTTCTCAGCCGACAGTGTGGTCCAAGACTTGAGAATTACTTGAAATTTAGTAGTTGTGAATCTTGTGATTTGTGAATCTTGTGTTGAATGTAATGAATTAATGGTTTAATGAAGTATGTTTCGTTGCATTCATCTATTTTGATCACGGTGGGAATCGAACCCACATTTTTTGCCATTAACGCACTGTCTTTCCAAAGCTTAGATGACGTAATCGTGTAATTAGATGTGTTTTCTATCATTCTTTGATTGCTATTTTCTTATATTTTTCATTCTACATAGTTTCCATCCTTGCTATAATTTTTTTTTTAAATTTGTTACCGAATCTTACGATTCACGATTCGCGAAGATTCGATTCACTAGTGACATTTCGATTCACGATACGAATCCCGATTTGACAACTATGTGTGGGACATCTTTGCTACTTGTCTTTGTTTACATTATACATAATGCTTCTTTTATCATTACTCACTTTCCTATTGTGAATCCTTGTAGTATTAAGGAACTTTTATCTTCTTCGTACTTATGCTCGCTCAATAGTTCATTGTTAACTGTGAAATAAGAAAATAAGATTCTGTATCTGGTTTTACAGTTTGTATAATGCTCACCTTTTTCAGTTAGTTCTCTTGTTTTCCTTTATTGAGCTTTATTGTGCAACACAGAGAGGTGGTTGAAAGCATGGCGAAGGCAGACGAGGCTACTGCACACTTGAAACAAGTGGAGTTGGCTTTGGATGCTGCAGCACTGGGTAAACATGTTTAGGGAAACTTAGACATAATCCATGTTTTTTTTTTAGTACTACCTGCATTGCACAACATAATCCATGTTTTTTTTTGGTTACTATTGATATTTCAACTTTTAAGCAATTTTGAAATAACTGATTATGATACTAAACTTAGACCGGAATTAATGAAATATGATATTGAACTTAGGGACAAGAATGTGGAGAAGAGGAGCGAACTTTGAAGTAGACGCTGCTAATTTATTGAAACCAAGCAAGTAGTATGCAGGGTTTAGGTCCTCGTTTTTGCAGGTAATTCTTCTGGAACAGTTAGGTTCTCAGATAATGATTGTGTGCTTCAATAGTTTATCTAACAGAATATGATTATTTCCTTGCTCTACCAAGTAGGGTATTTTTTTATCCTCATTTTTTCAGAGGACCCAACTATGAAGAACTTGAGATTGAAAAAAATCAATCTTTTTCTTTACCTGCATTCAATCGGTAACCAAAAAACCCATGGTTTGATAGCATGTGATATGGGAAACCAGAAATTATTCTTCTTTTAAATTCCCATTCAATGATCTCTCTAGGGAAAAAAGCTGAAATGCATATCAATTTATAATAAACACGTGGTTTTAACTTTGATGTTCTTGAATTTCTAATACACTTCTCTGAACCAAGATGTTCTGGAAGTTGATCTCATATTTTAGTTCTCAGTTTCTTATTAAAGCTTTCACAGGAGATGTATCTCAAGGCCTATAATTCTTTTAACTAAAGCATACGTCATGTAATCTCTTAAATTATGTTTTTGAGTTAGGTTTACGTTATCCGCGGGGGTTGTTTTGATCTACTTAGAAGTTAGTTTATAAGAAAAAACCATCGTATTGTACCTTAAATGGCATGGGAGTAGTACTTATGTTGGTTTTGAACTGGGGTGCTTCTAATGTGTTTCAACCTCATCCATTGTTCCCCTCTCTCTCTCTCTCTCTCTCTCTCTCTCTCTCCTCTCTCGTGCACACTTGACATGCTCACTGATCCTGCTAATGGTACTTATTCTTCTTCAACTATGGCGTACCAACAAAGGCGTTTGTTGGGATAAGAATAATCGGTTTGTTGCCCTCATAGCTTGACTGAAAAAAGAAATTACAAAGTTGTTAACTGAGGTCTGAACTTGGGTACCTTGAAAATAAGAAGATGTTATATTGAGGCATGATTAGGGGATTTGATCTAAGCATTGATTTTATACCAGGGAGAAATTGCTAATTTTATTCAACATAAAAACCTGGTCTTCTATGGGAACTAATTTTGGTATGCCTTTGTTGTTCCAAAAATTTGGCTTTATTGAAGTTCAAAGTTGGGTAACTTCCTGAACACACAAGGGAATTTATAAAACTAAGTCGGTAACAAAATTAAAGCAATGCCCTGTATATAACCAGAAAACATTCGAAACACATTATATGGATTTTGCTACTAATCTCTACTTCATTTGGCAGCTTCAGCCATATTTGCTAGCTCCTATAACGAAGATGTATAAATCAGACAGAATTTCAGAAGCCTTGGTCTTTCTAATTTTCCAACTATTAATTGTTTTGCTTCCCAACTATTTAAAAGGATTAGATTAATGCTTTTGTTCTTGTCCTTATGCTTCATCTTTTTCTGTTTCTCTATCCAATCAATGGAGATTTCAATCTATTCATTCTAATGTGAGATTTTATCCATGGATATTATGTAGCACTATTCATGAACTACTTGCATATCTAACAGCTTTGAACTGCGAGCAAAATTCTTCTAAGCAATCTAGACTTTTTGCAAAAGCCAATTTAAAGTATTGGGTCATTTTTAGAGTGTTTCCACTTAGTGTAAACCTTGGTCCAATTTGAGGAGCGCCTTCAGCCTAGTAGAATGGATGAGTTATATATGATATTCCTTGCACAGGAGAAAATAACTGTATGATTTCTGTATTACCTTCGCAGTTTAGTGGAGTCTTTATAAGTGTTACTAATACAAGTCTTCGTTTTGCACACTTAGTGGAGTCTTCGTTTAGTGGATTCGTAGTTAAGTGTAGAAATTTAGCCGAGTAGAGTTGCTGGATGAGATGCAACCTATAAGATTGAGTTGTTGCAGCATGGTGAAGAGAATTATCAAAATGAAATCCCTAACAAACAGGTTGATTTTCACTTTCTTTTGTTCAATGCTTCTCTTGGATAAGTCACTCAAGAGCATTCGCTTGGGTTGAAGTGTGCAAAAGAGTATTATCAGAATAAAATTTTGTAGGAATAAGGAGAGCTTTAGGGTCTGTCCATTACTATTCAAATTTTTGACAGATTTATGATAATGGTGGGAAAATAAGCTTTCCCAAAATTGTTACACAGTAAGGAAAAGATGATTGTTTTAAGTACGTCAAGTGATTTAATTTCCTCCAATTTTTCTATTAGAGAAGTGAGAAAATAGTTCTAACTTTTCCTCCAACCATCAACCTTTTGACTAGCCTAAATATTTGACCACGTTGAGATATATGAACTAATTTGAACTCTTGTTATATGGGATTTATAAATTATGACCAAAGAAGTTATTTGGGATTTATAAAGTATGACCAAAGAAGTGACAACGTTAAGATCTTGATCATAGCAACAACATTCAAATTCCGTTCTTCATCAATTTTTTTGAATGGTTCAGAAAATGCGCATTTCATAACATGTTTGTGGGACAAATTTAGTGTTATAAAGTTCCATATTCTTGAAACAAAATTCCAAAACATTTTCTGTCTCTTTTTTCCAATATTTCACATCTAAAAGTGCAGTCGGCCAAGCAAGGATAGAGGAAGTGAAAGTCACAAGGATGGGCGGTGACGATAGCTTAGCTACAGCAAAGGGCAGAAGTGCAACACCTACCAGCTGATTCTTCATGGAGCAGAGACCCATCAGCTAGCGAAATGTGAGTAATTGAATTGATGAAAGTGTTCATTTGATTGTTGCTGTTGATTTCCTTAATTGAAGTTGTTAGGGCTTGTGAAATAAGAGTATTTGAATTGGCACTATTGATTTAGTCTTAAAAATACATTGAATAAATATCCATCGATCGTTGTCGGAATGCGTCGTACATCCACCCCAAAAAGCCATTGAGATCAAGTAGCACTGAAAATTGAAAGAGTGCCAAATTCTCTGTAAGAGCATCAACTATTGGTGATCTAACCATATACCTTTACGATTTCTGAGCTTCAATTAGACTGCAAAAACTACGATCTATTTGAAACTATACAAGAGGAATTGAAACATTGTCTTTGTTCTCCCAACTTTTACTTTTTAAAGTTCAATTCTTACCCTGATCTCATATGCCAACCCACAAAATTAGGCCGACACACGCCAAATTACACAATCACCATCATCTTAACCACGGGCAATAAACTGCGTGCCTTGCACGCAGTCTCTTTAATTAGTATATATATAAGCTCATTTAATATATATATATATATATATATGCAAACACAATTGAAGAAACTGTCAAATCTCTGTATATTGGAAATATAAAAGCTTACTGTGTCTACATTACACTTTTTTCCTCATGTTGGATGTTGATTATTATGTTTTCCTCATTTGTATTTGATATGTTGGACTTGACTTGACATATACAATATGCTAGTTGTTTATCCTAACTACTACCTACTAGGAGTACTTCATAAAGAGAATATGGAGACTCTGTTTGCTTCAAAACTAAAACTAATCTGCACCAAAAAAAAAAACAACTAAAATTACTTTTCTATGCTAATTGTTGAGAAAAATAGTGAATAAATATGATGTTGCTTTAATTGTGAAAACACTTGATTATATAACTATTGAATATTGATGTTGCTTTGAAATAGGGGAAGTTCTAATTTTCTTATACCTTTGTTTCTTTTCCTCACTCTTAGAAATTGTTATGGTTTTGGCAGCTCCTGCAGCGGAAGGAGTATTTTGGTCAGTATGGAAAAGTTACCAAGCTCGCCCTATCTCGAACTGCTGGTGGATCTGTGCAGCAATTTGTCAATGACACTTGTAGTGTGTAAGTTCAACCCCTTTGACCTTAAGTAGCAGCCCTTTGAATTAACATACTTCCCAAACAGTCTGAGCTTCAATTCCATATATCTTGTTTTTTTTATGCAGATTGATTAAAATGTGGCGAGAGAGATCATAAATCACAGATCGCTTCGACACCCAAATATAATTCAATTCAAGGAGGCTAGTTTTTTGATGAATATGTTATATGTATATGTTATTAGTTTAGCACTTGACTCGGATCGATTGTATATGCTTTTGTTCATTCCAATATATTAATTAGTTGATATTTAGATGAATCGATGAAATTTAGTAGTTGAAATAGATCATTAATTGAGTTGGATTTAATTTTGTACAGGGTGGTATTGTATATATGTACAGGGTGGTATATATTGTTTTTACAGGGTGGTATTTATGTCACTTTTACAGTATTTATGTCACTTTTAAGACTTTGATGTAATAATTTTGTTTTGTATTTATGTCACATTTTTACTTTTATGTCACTTTAGGTTAAAAGTGACATAAATAAAATTATATTTATGTCACTTTTAAGTATTTATGTCACTTTTAAGACTTTGATGCAATAATTTTGTTTGGTATTTATGTCACTTTTCTACTTTTATATCACTTTAGGTTAAAAGTGACATAAATAGGTATTTATGTCACTTTTTATTAACAAATGTGATAGTTTTATGAAACATTTATGTCACTTTTAAAACATTTATGTCGCCTCCATTTATGTCACTTTAAAAGTGACATAAATACCTATTTATGTCACTTTTTAAGTGACATAAAAAGCCTCCATTTATGTCACTTTTAAAACATTTATGTCGCCTCCATTTATGTCACTTTTTACTGAAAAAAAAAAGTGACATAAATACCTATTTATGTCACTTTTTAAGTGACATAAAAAGCCTTTTTCCTTGTAGTGAGGGTTGCCAAGGGTTCTTGTGTAGTATTCTGGATACTAGGGGTAATGATTTGAAACTTGAGGATATTCCGATAGTTAGAGAATTTTCGGATATGTTCCTAGAAGAATTACCTAGTGTATTAATTGATCGAGAAATTGAGTTTGGTATTGATGTTATGCTAGGGACTCAACCAATTTCACGAGCACCATATCGAATGGCACCAGTTTAGTTGAAAGAGTTAAAGATACAGTTGCAAGAGTTGCTAGACAAGGGCTTTATCCGACCTAGTGTGTCTCCGTGGGGCGCACTGGTACTATTTGTGAAGTAGAAGGATGGTACAATGCGGATGTGTATTGACTACTGGGAGATCAACAAGGTAACCATCAAGAACAAATACCCGTTGCCACGTATTGACGACTTATTTGATCAACTTCAAGGGGCTCAAGTATTTTTGAAGATAGATTTGAGATCTGGGTACCATCAATTGAAAGTCAAAGCAGAAGACATAGAAAAGACCGCCTTTAGGACTCACTATGGGCACTATGAATTTCTAGTGATGCCGTTTGGGGTTACTAATGTGCCTACTGCCTTCATGGATTTGATGAACCGTGTGTTCAAATCATACATGGAAGAGTTCGTGATAGTATTCATTGATGACATTCTCATTTATTCTAAGAGTTCGGAGGAGCATAAGCAACACTTGAGACTAGTTTTGCAACGACTTCGAGAGAAACAGTTATTTGGGAAATTGAAGAAGAGTGAGTTTTGGTTGACAAGTGTCACTTATCTAGGGCACGTGATTTCTAAAGAAGGTATTTCTATGGACCCACAAAAGGTTGAAGCTGTTATGAATTGGTCAAGGCCGACTAATGTGTCTAAAATTCAAAGTTTCTTGGGGTTAGCCGGATACTATAGAAGATTCGTCAAAGATTTCGTTAGAATTACGACTCCGATGACAAGGTTAATGAGAAAAGATGTACCGTTTGAGTGGAATAAGGAGTGTGAAGATTGCTTCTTAGCATTGAAGGAAAAACTAACAACGGCACAGATACTTACAATTCCAACAAGTACCAGGAATTCTTAGAATTTATAGTGATGCTTCTCATCAAGGCCTAGGATGTGTGCTAACCCAAGGTGACAAGGTAATAGCCTATGCTTCAAGACAGTTGAGACCACACGAGAAGAATTACCTAACACATGATCTGGAGTTAGTGGCGGTAATCTTCGCCTTGACGATTTGGAGACATAACCTATACGGAGAGACATGTGAGATCTTCACCGACCACAAGAGTCTAAAATACCTATTCACTCAGAGGGACCTTAACATGTGACAAAGAAGATGGTTGGAACTCATGAAAGACTATGATTTGAAGATTCAATATCACCCGGGAAAAGCGAATGTGGTCGCCGATGCTTTAAGCCGGAAGTCGTCGGAAAACATAGCTTATGCCTTGACCGGACAGGAAAGGTTGGTAAAAGAATTTGAACAATTAAAACTTGAAGTGGTTCCCAAAATTGAAGGTGGGTTGATGGCTACGATTGTTGCACAATCGAGTCTTATTGATGAGATAAAATCTAATCAACTTCTAGATCCAGAGTTCAAAAAGATTGTGGATGAATTACCCGAGGGTAGAAGGCCATAGTTTAGTTTTGAAGGTGGTGTTCTAAGATATATTAACTGGTTATGTGTACATAAAGTTGGGGATCTGAGAGATCAAGTTATGGAGGAAGCTCACAATACCAGGTATTCAATACACCTGGGTAGTACCAAAATCTATAGAGATTTATGAAATATTTATTGGTGGAGTGTTATGAAACGAGAAGTAGCAGAATTAGTCGCTAAGTGCATGACTTGTCAAAAAGTGAAGTTGGAACATCAACGACTCGGGGGAGAACTACACCCGCCAGAGATACCGAAGTGGAAGTGGGAACATATCACGATAGATTTTGTATCAGGATTTCCAAAATCGACAAAGTCAAATGATAGTATTTGGGTTTTTGTTGATCGGTTGACTAAGTCAGCCCATTTCCTACCTATCAAGACCAAAGATCCATCCAAACTTGCGGAGATTTAAATTAGAGAGATTATACGGCTTCATAGAGCAGCGGTTTCGATAGTGTCAGACCGTGATACTCAATTTGTATCAAGATTTTGGGAAAGCTTACAAAGAGCTATGGGAACATCTTTACATTTTAGTACCGCATTTCATCCCCAGACTGCTGGTCAATCCGAGAGGGTGATTCAAATTTTGGAAGATATGTTAAGAGTATGTGCTATAGATTTTAAAGCTGATTGGGAAACTCATTTGCCATTGATTGAATTTTCTTATAACAAATTTTTTCAAACTAGTATTGGAATGGCACCTTACGAAGCACTGTATGGTAGAAAGTGTAGATCGCCGGTTTGTTGGACAGAAGTTGGTGAAAAACAACTTTTGGGGCCAGAGATAGTTTAAGTTACTACGGGCAAGATTCGACTGATTAAACAGCGGTTACAAACGGCTCAAAATCGTTATAAAAGTTATGCAGATACGGGTACAAGACAATTAGAGTTTGAGGTTGGTGACTATGCGTTTCTAAAGGTATCTCCTTAGAAAGGCATAGCATGATTTGGTAAGTGAGGTAAGCTCAGCCCGAGATATGTTGGACCTTATTTGATTCTTAACCAAGTGGGACCATTAGCTTATCAGTTAGAATTGCCACAAGAGTGGGAGAATGTTCATAATGTGTTCCACGTGTCAATGCTTTAACGTTATGTGCCGGATTCGAAACATGTTATCATTCTAGAACCGTTAGAAATTTGAGAAGCTTTGACTTATGTGGAGCATCCAGTGCAAATTCTTGATAGAAAGGATCAGGTCTTGAGAACTAAAGTGATTCCTCTTGTTATGGTGTAATGGCGAAGCCATTTAGTCGAAGAGGCTACCTGGGAACGCGAAGACGAGATTCGAGCAAAGTACCCTCACTTATTCGACACTTGAGGTAAGAGTAAGTTTGGGGACCAAACTTCCTTTTAGGGAGGAAGAAATGTAACACCCGTACCCAGGAAAAGGGGTCATTATCATGTTAATATGCATTAATTAATATAATTAGTGTATAAAATGAATTAAGGGGAGGCTTGGACTCGTCCATACGAAAAGTGTTCAGAGAAGGACACCATTTGGAAAAGTCCCCAGTGAGGTGGGACAGGTAATGAAGTGAGACCCAGTGAAGGGCCCGAATACAATGAATGTGCAGTTTATCTGTTAAGTGCATTTGATATGATTACATGGATATTTGCTAAGTTGCTTTTATATTCTATTGTTATGTGTTAGCATTAGTTTGGATACCCAAATAAGGGTATAACTGAAAAAGCTTATAATTGGTAGGTACGATAGCAGCTTTACAAAATATTTGGGACGCACGTTGGGACCCATACGGGACTTAGATAAACACTCAATAGATAATTGGGTAGTTAATGGAATGTTTGGGGGATTTCATAATAAGAACTTTAGAAATTCCGAGGGTATAAACGAAAAGTGAGGAAAATTATATGTTTGACAACACAACATGCATTGCATGTGTATGTCAATAGGAGAAGACTCTCCAAACTAAAAGTTACAGAAAATTAAAACAAAACAAGAGAGAGAGAGAGCTCGAGAGAGAAGACGGAGACGAGGCGCCGATGTCATTTTTTCGCTGTTCCGTCGCCGTTGTTCGCTGGATTTACGATCCAAGACCACTTTTGGACTCGTTGAGGTAAGAGGATCACATGCCCGTAAATTGTTTTCATTTTCGGCAACGTTTTTCTGGCAACCGTTCTTGATAGACGATATTTGTTGTATCAAAACTATGTAGGATTACTCTAGAACAAGAATTGGCTTGGGTTCTAGCTTGAATCGGGATTTTAGGAGCATAATTGTGTATAAATTGTGGAGGTGAGTTTTCTAACCAAAAAGTAATTGTGGTTTAAGGTGTTCAATGTTTCTATATCTATTTTAAGTTATGGAAATCATGGTTAGAAGCTATAAAATTGTTAAATTGTGAATTACATGCCAATTGTATGACAAGTTGCTATAATTATGTGCTTACATGCTTATATGTTTATGTAGTATTCAATGAGCACCGGGTAAATGATTCATCGTTGGGAGTAATAAGGGTGGTGAAGAGGAAGAATCTGAGAAATACGGAAGTCCAAGGAATAGAAGTGACCACGGGACCTAGGGAGGTCTTCGGGTTTAAATGAATCATTGAACCAGTGACTCGGCGATTACGGATATGAATTATGCGTTATTTGTAGCATTACACATGTTAAACATTCAATCATGTCTAGATTTCTCACTAAGCGTAATGCTTAAGAAAACCATTTTCTGTTTCTATTATGGTAAATAACAACCACCGCAGGTACAGGGCAATATCCGGAGAGGAAGTGATCTGCTCGAGAATGGGGGAGAGATTTAGGACTTGAAAATATGTTCTTAACTTGTATTATAGTGTAACTTGAGGCTTGGAAACCTTCACTTGTGGCTTGGAGCCTTAACTCATGTGTTTAATGTAAACTTGAAGAAACTTATGTATTTTCCTACGTTAACGTTTAGTTATGTGTAAGTTGTATGTTTGGATTCTTCCGGCAAGTCCGGATATATATATGATTGTAGCTTTTAGGTAAATTCTGTTTTGTAACCAAATGTTTTAAATGATTTGTAATCTTTTTCGGAAAGGCTATTTGAATGGTTGTTCTTGGAATCGACTAGGAGTGATTATTTGTTTGGCTCATTTGAGGTTGTATACATTTATTTTAAATGAGGAAGAGAACTTGTATAGATACTTGTTATGTCTTCCAACATGTTTTGCGAAGTTTGGGGAAGTGTTGGTTTGAATTGAATCCATTGCTGATAAGTTCATGTAAAAGGGTGTGATTTAAAAGAATTTGTTGGATTGATTGAGGTTATGTTCATGAATTCTTGTTTGAAGAGTTTAAATTTATGTTAGAGAGTGTTTCTATGTGTTGGTAGATGGTTTCTTGAAATTCCATGTGATTTGGTTTGAATTTGGTGAAGTTTGGAACTTATGAAACAAGGAAAATCTGCTAAATGAGGTTTTACAGAAACCGGATCGATCCGGGCCTTGAGCAGATCGATCCATTGGTCTAGATTCAGTACCGACGACTTTTACGAAAATGGACATAACTCTCTCTAGAAAACTTGGATTCACGCACCGTTTTTTGAGTTGGAACTAGGACTCAGAGACCTATCTTTTGGTATAAAATTTTCTATACCTTAATAATTACCATTTTGCCCTTGGGGGCTATTTTGTCACAATAGAGTTGTTTTATGTTGTTAAACACATGCGTTTCTTAGTATATTCACATGTTTCTTTGCAAGTTAATATAGTTGAATGCTTGTAGCATTGTTATACGTGTCCTAATCCGCACAAGGCGGGTTGGGGTGTGATAATTATATTTTATCAACGATTTGTAATATAGACCCAGACTGTAATATATAAACTTTGACTGAAACTTATAGACCTGGACTGAGATTTACGCGGACCCATAGAAATCTGGTATTTCCTGGACTGTATAGCACGTGGACCTAGATGAGCACAAGATCCCACAAATCAATGGTACAAGTACTACATAGGATACCCAGTTGACCACTTATACCCATAGTTTAATACCTCTCCCCGAAGCCCCCCTAAACCCGCCAGATATTTCCCCCAACCCCTCAAATCAATCCCTCTCAAATCCCTCCTCAACCCATTGGATATTTCCCCCTCTATCCCATCTATTACCTCTCGGATCTCCTCACCACAACCGCCGGATCCCCCCATCAATTCACACAGATATGTAAGTCTGCTTATGTGTATATGTATACTTTGTAGTTGTGTTATATATGGGACCTTACAGAGAGGGATAGTCACCAAGAGAATCAAGAAGAAAGAAAAGCAGAACCCAAAAACAATCACTCTCATACCCCCTCCACTCTCTGCAACACCAACTCACTGCCCCTGCCCCTACCCCAAACACACACCCACAGACCATACATCCATACGCAAGAGAGAGAGAGAGAGGGAGAGAGAGAGAAGGAGACCACTGAGAAGAGAGAAAGAGAGAGAGAGAGAGAGAGAGAGAGAGAGAGAGAGAGAGACCGAGACTGTTAAGGTAAAGTCACCACACCCCCTTATTTATTTTTGTACAAACACAAGCATTCTGGACGTACCCAAACAGAGCCTAAGGCTCTCCGTGAGATCCAGTTAACATTAAAGCTCCACAATCGGAGCTTAATTTTTGGAGTAGCACCAAAACCTACCAAAATTATACCAAAATGACCCCTAGGACTCCCACATACCCCCACGAGAGCAGTTTTGACTAGGACCTTGTTTTCCTAGACATGCAAGCCGTTATTCTCATTTACCTAAACAGAATAATCCTATGGTTCGAGCTCAAAATGAATGAACCCAGTTCTCAGCCCCTAGTATGTTGTAAAGGAGGCCGAATTGATCATTTTGGTGTTCGATTGGTGTATTTCTATGGAGAGGTGAACGAGTTATGGCCATGAAAAGAATTTTTGGCATCACAGGCTCGCCGGCGGCAACCTGGTTTGCCAGGGAAGGTAACCGGAGGTAGAGGTGACGTAAAGTGTTGTACATCTGGCTTGATTGGGTATACGTACCCATTTAGGATTAGGGTTATATCATTTACCCATTTTAATTCCAAGTTGGGTAAGATACAGGGTATGGATCGGGGTTTGCGAAGATCCAATCACCCACGGGTTCAGTTTAGTTTATATATAACTTAGGTTACCCAGATTTTGAATACGGGTCGGATACGGGTTTCAAGATCTGAACCCTCTTGAGTTTATAAGTGGATAACCCGTTTCAAGTCTGGTCAACCCGCCAATCTCGGAGGTTGGACTCCCTTGAGTCTGGAAACGGACTACCCGTATATTCGGGTCAAGTTAGATTAACCCACAGATTCCATAATAATAGTAATAAGTATTATTACCATTAATTTGATTTTAATTATGTTTTAATAATCCAAAGATAGTTGTAAATGTATGTTTAGTATGTTTAATAATTCTAAAATATGATTAATCATAATTACATATTATACCTATTATTTATTTGGTTGCAAGTAAATAATAATTGTTAGGTGATTGAATTAAAAAGATACGTGTAGTTACTAATTGTTTTAACAATAGTTTTAAAGCAAACACTTGTTAGTTCAAATTCTGAAATATTAATTAATAATATTTCTTATATTCCCGAAATTTTTTTAGCATTTGTATAGGATGTATTTATTATTTATTCTCTTCAAATAAATAAGAAATGTTAGTTTGAATTATAGTAATTAGGTAATAAATACCTATTGGCCATTTTAAATTCCAGAAAATTACATTACCATTACCATTACCAAGTCCAAATATCATTGTTTTATAAATTATTTAATTATAAAACGAAGCCGTAGTATTTATTTTTTAAATACGGAACCGTTTATCCTTTGTGTTAATTATTCTAAATATCAAACGAGTTCCAAAAATTATGAGATAAATACCACTAGTGTAATTTAGTACATGGTATTTATTAAAAATACTTTTAAGTACTATTCCCTATGTTGGAATATGTTTATGTAAATTAGTGCACCGTCGGTGGTATTTTCTATATTGAATGATCTTCAATAATTCGTAATAAATAAACCGTAGCTCAGAATAATACGCTGTCAATTTTTAGAGTCTTAGAATAATGTGTAGACCTATTTCCTTAAGATTAATGACTTTCTGACTTTGTCTAAAATACAGCTTATGGGTAGAGCCCACACTGGTATAGAAAATCCAACCTTTTATATGACAGACTCCGATTTGAGTCTAGTCAATGGCGTTAGACTCATAATGATATCATCATCATGTTGTGGTTTACAAATCCATTCGGCATAATTACCATTATTCCCTTGTGAATAGAATGAATGTTAATTGTCGTTCTATGAATTTATATGAATTGTAGGGACCTAAGCAACACTTGTATTCGTAGATTTGCATCGAAGTGAGTTGTCTTAGCTCACTTGGTATATTATAGAAATACTCTATGTGTATTATCTAAATATCTCGTGTGTCTTGTGTGAACATATTTGATGAGTATTATATGTGCGTAAGTTTAACTGCCTATATGAAAATGCATGTCTAGAAACTATACCCCATGCTTGATTGATAATTGTTGCTATGATTCATGCTTGTTACGTTATACGTCATACACTCGTATAAACACTCATATGAACATAGTCGAGTCGTGATGTCAAAGTTGACATCTATATGGTTAGTCGAGGAGACTAACCCAATTATATTGTCACACATGTTTGAGTGAAATGCGGAGGTCCGAGTAGTGCAGTCAAATCAATGGGAACAACGATAAATGCTATGGGGACCTGACAGAAAAGTACCCATTCGAATTAATGGAGTTAATCATAAGTTGGTGGTTTATACGCTATTGGGCCCTATTAGGTGACGATAGTAAAATATCCATCTAGGTCTTGAATACAATAGTTACCAATTATAATGCTATTGAGCCCTGTTAGGCGACGATAGTACTGTAACTATTCTATTCTTCAGGCAAGGTCACGAGGACCTAAGAGTAAAGTGATTACAATCTTTTTAACCAAAACTTCTATTGGGCCCTGCTAGGCGACAATAGCAACATGATCATTCCACTCTAAGCTAATGACGTTACACTGGTAATGTAACAAGTCACATGAGTCAGTGATGGTGTCTGGGTAAAGTAGAACATATCGATATTGCATTGTGTTGTCACTATCTCACTTATACTATCATATTATATACTTATCAAATGTTTAGTTCAAGATGTTTGCTGTACTTGTGTATTATTGTTTGTATTATGAGTGATCGGTTAGGTCAACTTACTTAGCTTTAAAAGCTAGTGACTCTTCCTGTCCTGGACATATTACGTCTAGATTTCACAAAAGACCACTACCAAGATGAAGCCACTCGAAGGGATACAACAAATATACAAGTTGAAGCGAAAGGACTTTGATGTAGCTGTATTAGAACTACTTAATATGATTTGTTATCTTATATTTGAGGTAATAGTTTAGATATGTATTGTGATTAGTATAGATCGCCTTAGACTGCCTTTATAGATCTTTTATTTGAAACTCATGGTGTAATAGCTAGATCCCAGACATTTGAGTTCTATTGAGGAGTACCAATAGATATTGTTATGCTTCAACTTACTCTTTAACCATGAGTAGAATGTAAAAAGGACAATCAATTAATGTAACTAGTCATGGCTTACGGATCTGGAAAGGAAAATTTTATTTTCCTCTAATTTCTGCTACTCTGGGGCGTGACATTCCCAAACAGCTCTGAGAGACAACATTCAAGAAAGAGTCTCATCAGGTTTGGATCATCATCATCATTCTTATCAACCCAATGCCGCTGATATTGTTTACTTGTTGGTTTAATGAATTTCTTTCCTAGGTTTTCGTTTTAAATTCTTATATTTAACTTGCTAATCAAAACTTCATTTGACTAATTCAGGTTTTGGTTTGGCATTATTGCCTTTTTCTTAACTGTCAATGTCCCGAGGTTTTGCCTCAATTGTTGTTCAATAGTTTATTATTGTCATGCCCATCTTGGAAAATACATTTATTTTAAAATGCATAATTGATTTTAAAAACTTATCAATGTTATTTGATAATGGTAGATGGAGTTGAGTGTAGGTCAACTGTGGGTGTCGATTGAGGACACGGGAAGTGGGTAATTTCTGAGGCATTGACATGTCTTAAATGACATTTCTATGATTAAATGTTATTTGACTTTATCTTGTAATTATGAAAAGTAATTTTTACCTTTTCTGGCATACTTTCTGGTAGTTTTGATCTTGTTTAAGATCATTTTTATTGTTTTGGAGATAACGAATATGATGTGTTGCATAAAACGTAGGTTATAGAGACAACCAAATGGAACTTAGATGAAAACTTTTATGAAATATAGATCTTCATTCGTGGATTGATAACTTAGACGTTTAGGACATTTTGGGAGATAATTAGAAGTTTTGAGAACTTGTAGGGCGGTAAACGCAAATTTTGAGACTCGTGCCTATATATAGATGAGGTTGTGATATTTTCCAAAATATCTCACAAGCCAAGAGAGAGAAAAGGGAGATTTTTTGGCTTCGAGCTTCACGACGCCAAACAACAAACTTTCGAACGTCAGTTTTTCTCCAAATTTCATATGCGGACTCATCGAGGTAAGAGCTTCATTTTGATACCTCTTAGACCATGTTTGGCTAAGTTTTACAAAAATCCTAATTCTATAATTATGGGAAAAACATGTAAATACTTGTAGGAATAGCTTTTAATCGGAGATCAGACGTTCAATCGGGCTACTAGTGCTTTCCCTGAAATTATAGGACCGTAGCTCGAGGCATGAATTCTTGACTTGTGACATATAAAGAATTTTGGTATTTTAGATATCATGTATGAAATTCTGATCCGGGCAAAACTTATGTGTTAACTTAGGCCCGTTAATTTAAGCGAATACGTATGAATAGCATGTTGGTATGACTATGTGAGTATGTTAAATGATTGTGTGGGTCAAAAGAGAGTTTGATATAATTTCATGTCGGGGCACGACTCTCGATGTTTGAGAGTTTTAGTAGTGATGGCTACTTACTTGGTATGGGAACCGGCCCAGTCAGAGTAGTTGAATGCAATGGTTGAGTGACTTTGGCTAGCCATTGGCATCACAGTTTAAGATTGAAGACTTGTCGATATACCGGATGAATGTGTATCACTCTCCATAGAGACTATATTATATGGTTTAGATGTTTAAAGCGTGAATTGCCTCATATGAATATGTTTAGAATTGTACACTCAGCATATAGCTGAGCAGTGGAGACTTCTTCCATTACAGGTGATAAGAGGAAGAACAAGAAGAATCGAGAAGAGTGAGGCCGATGAGATGCTAGGGATGTCTCTTGTATATGTTTTTGTTTTCCATTCCAAATATTGTAACAAGAATTTTGAGAATTTAAAACCAAGTGCTTAACTTAGAAATCTTGGGGAGGATTCGTAGTATTGTAATCTGTAAAACTCATATAATTATGTTTTGGAACGTTGAAATATAGTTGTGATTATGCTAGAATTGGGTTGGAGAATCATAGCTTTGAAATTCTGTAGAATGTGCAAAATTATGGGAAATCAGTCGACTGGGTTCTCGACAAAGTCAATTGGACCCCTATTTTAACAAAATATCTTTTCAGTTTTCAAAGGGAAATAGTCGACTGGGTGATGAAAAACAGTCGACTGAAACGTGTTTCAAAATATGACATTCTGTTGGATCTAGTCCAGTCGATCGGACAGGTAGTAGTCGACCGAGAATTTGAGACCCCAGTCGATTGGATCCCCTACACCGTCACTAGTCTGGGCTGTTGATCTGTGAGGCCTCAGTGACTTCCAAAGCAGTCGACTGGGACCCCGCTATAATTGACTGGTTTGCTATTTTCAAAATGAATTGTTTCTTTAAGTGTTTTCAATTGGGGAAAACTTTTTCTAAATCTGAAAATGATGGATCCTACTTATTTTCATTATGTTCTTTAAATGAATTGGATGAGCCTCAGTGGCGTGCCATGTGTCCTATTTTCGTGCATAGCGGGATGGGTCGTGACATTTATTGGTATCAAAGCTATAGGTAACAAAACTTCGAGAACGTTTGGCGACGAGTGGAGTATTGAGTGATTCGACGTATACTCTAGAATGCATCCACACATAGTAGAGATGTTTGATGCATATGGTATGTTGTTATACATACATGAGCACGTTATTGTCATACATGCATAATACTTATGCATTCATGAATCGATGGAATCATACAGACGTAGAAGCTGTGTGATAAGATGAGGTTTACCATGCATTATCATTGACCTGGTGTGGTGACACGAGGGAAAGATGCTACCTTGGTAGTGATGAATAGTTAAATTTCTAAATGGAAAAAAAATGATTTTTGATCGAATGGTGAATGTTTTAAACGATAATGACGAGTGTCCTTGAGGGATCTAATGAAGAACGGAGTTTGAGTAGTGAGCATCAGAGGATATTTTCTTATAGTTCACATAGAATGAAAGTGATTGTTTGTGGTTGAGTTGTTGAGGAATCTCTCAACTGAACCAGATTTTTGAATGGTTGTAGTACCATAGTAGATTTGGACATAGTATAAGGATTGGTAACTAGAGCTACCAGATTGATTATGTAAGTGGAAAGTAGTATTTGAGAATTGATCTGAGACAAAGGGTTAAGAATGGAAATGTAGATTATGCATGGATAGTTGAAACTACAGTTGGTAGAAGCTTAGTCGAGGATGGACTTCTGGAGCAGTGGTGTAGACTTGATGATTATGTGCATATGAATGTAACAATAAGGACGATATGGGTCGGAGGAGAAACTGTAGAACTTCTTGATGGAGAATAAATGGACGGAAATGAATAGTAATAAGATTTCTTTAGTATTTTGAAATGGTTTGTTAGAGGAAATAGAATAAAGGAAGTAAGAATAGGAAATAAAAGATAAGTGTGATTGAGTGAACGCGATAAGATATTCAGAGGAACCAAGATGATATTTGGGTATCATAGAGATAAGAGGATCTTGATAGGGGAAAACTACAAGAAAATTAACTTTTAGTGGCACAAAATGTTGTCACTAAAACACAAAATATTGTCACTGATAGATTTAGTGAAGAAAAAACTAGTTGCCACTAGGTTGTCACTAATTGTATTGTGACTAAAAATTTTTGTGACAATAATAACTAAATCGCCACTAAATACAACTGCTTTAATCACAACTTAAGAATCATGACAAAACCAATTATATAGTGTCAACCAAAAAAGTCGCCATTAAATTTTAAACTTTTTGTCACAAAGAAGATATAGACACTGAATAATTCTTTTAGTCACAACAAATTTTGCCACTGAAAATTTAGCATTTTGAGACTCAACACAAGTCAACACTAATAAAACCCTTAGTCACGAAAATTGCTACCACTGAAAATCAAATCTTGTGACTCAACACATGTCAGCATTTATATGCATCCTATAGTCATGAGAAATACTATGAGCAGTTAACCTTGTTACTAACTCATGTCTCCTCCACAAAAAATTCCAAGAATTTCATCAAAGTAATTCATTACATTTTATATGAAATTGAATACACTTGTCTTTACATATAGTGCAACTAACATATATTAAGTTGCATGCGATACACCATCACTAATATATACAAAGTATGCACTCGGACAAAGTATTATAAAATGACCATTGATCACTAATAACGGACAAAAGAAAAGGAAAACAAAAGATAAAAAAAAAAAAACAAGTCTTAATTCGTACAAGCCCTTCCCGTATTTCAAAAGAAGTCATGATCAACAGCTTTAAAACAAAAACTTCAAGTGTGTTTAACCTGCAAAATGCAAATAAAACACAGAGGTCAAATTAGTATATTATTCCAAAGATATTTTAAATGGAAATGAATACAAGTACATGAACCCTACATATGTAAAATGGGTTAGCAAAATACGAAATAACAAGTACGACCAAAGAATAGGATGATGCATATTGATACTTAGGAATCTGCAATGAAACCTTTTTATCATGTGTAAAGGAGTTGCAACTTGCAACAAGCAAATGGGAGCTTTATTGTAAAAACCAAAACAACACATACAACTCAAACCAAATGAATCTGGGCACACGCACAAAAGTAAGTAATAAATATTCATCTTGTGCAAGTCTTCTTTTTACAATGTTCAAAACAATATCAGTAAGAAACATAGGCTTCTCAAAATAGACAAATCCACTCATCTAGATGCAACCACATACAAAAAAATCACATTGAAAGTTAATTACCGAGCTGGTGGGCATGAAAGCAACACAAGCAGTAAACTATGTCTGCTTAGCCATTGAAGATCAAATAAACAAATAGTGCACTTCAAAAGTCATACCCAACCAAAATATTCAAGAACATGAAAGACTGTTGAACAAAAAAAATAAGAGAGGAAGGCTACAACCAAGCTATTATGTGTGATTTCCAATTGTATTCCAGGAAAAGTGATGTGGTTCACAAATTTAAATTCCAAATGTGGTTCCCAACACACGTGCGCAAGACATGGTTAATGAAAACTACTACAACAAAGCTCTTGAAGATGTGTCACTAAGTTTGATTGAAGTTAGATATAAGACAATTAGATTATAGAGCCCTAGTAATGCAGGTTACCGAGAGGAGGTAGGAATCAAAATGAATGAGTTACTTACTTTTGAGTTACATCAACCTATTTGTTATACTCCCAATTTTCTATGCTAGAAACACCCAACTAGCAACAAACCAATTACTATCATGTTGAAAAGCAAACTACTTACTGTTGAAATCCACACAAATTGGTTAAACCTTGATTACGAGATGTTTCACAAAGAAAGAACTTACATAGACTTCTTTGTAGTTTTATCCACCCATAAATGTGATCCATAATCTTCTGCCTTCTCTAGTTTTTTTTTTGTCTCGCTAATTTACTGCACTAATTGGAAAAGGGAAAAAACACATGCAACTAATGAATAAAATATGAATACATATACAAATAAGCATTTTTTATTTTGTCATCGTTATACTCTTTCGTGCTGATTGGAAAAGGGAAAAAACACATGCAACTAATAAAATATGAATACATATACAAATAAGCATTTTTAATTTTGTCATCGTTATACTCTTTCCTGAAAAGAAACACAATCATTTTCGCAAGCATGATACATCTCATAGTCGAGGCCTTAGTCTCGAATTACCTTTTTAGTCTCATCATAAGAGCTAGGGTATCTTTGCCCTGAGAAAATGCCTCTTTCAACAACTCAAGTAATAGTGTGAAGGATTTACACCTCCAATGACTAAGTATTTTGAGGCATAGCAATCAAAAATAAAAGGCAACTTAGAAAATTTCTCACAATTGGATCTGTCTTTTGGTTGGCGTCTCTTAACAATCTTATAAATTTATTTGCTTCCCCTTTAAGAACGGCATTCCTACTCTAATTACGAGGAAATCATAACCTTCCTACTGTGTAAGGTAGGAAAGAATGCTCCAACTACTAATTGCAAGGAAAAAGAAAAAGAAACTAGGTAATCGAAACAAATAATGAAAGACATATATAAGTAAATTTGGCGTTAACTCAACAAGAGATCGAAACAGAATACGCTAGGAAGCACCAATGCAGGGATGCAAATATTGAGGCGTGGGTGGAAGGGATTCGTCTATTTTCGAAGAATCATGGGTGCGGGTGTGGGGTAATTTTATAAATTATTTAAAAAAGTATACTTTAATCTAATTTATAAAGCTTACATTATCGTCATTCTTTTATATAATTAACTCAACTAACAAGCATAAATAAGCAATCCCTCCTTTGATGGATAATCCACCTCCCAACATTTTTCAATTCACTTCGAAACTTTTAAAATTTTGATAAGATTCCCCTATTTTAAAACAGAATAATTAAAACAACACCCTGCTGCCTCCGACAAGATCCACACTAGTATAGGTGTTGGTGTACATCAATTGCGGACTCTTCGACATTTTAGAAGAGTACTTCCTAGAGAATGAGTATAAATTTGTGTACAATATACATAATTGTATGTCACATTTCAAGCAAATCCCAAGTTGAAATACATAAGTATCGATTTACCTAATTCCACAGTAGAAAAGGGAAAAACCAAAAAAAGAAAAAAAGAAAAAAAAAAGAAAAGAAAGGGAAATTCATCAATTTGTATAACCCAAAATTACCAACATGGAGATAAGAAAAATGAAGTAGAGAGACAAAAACAGACCTAGGATAGTAACTTGTGGCATTTCTTCAGATTGCTTCAAGAATTGCTCAAATTCTTATTACAAACTAACAGAACCCAAAACTCTTTCAGGCCAAAAACATTGGTGGAGAAAGGAAGATGAGAAGATCAATTGTAAGCTACATAAGCAATACGATGCGAGAAGAACAATAAGCTAATATATGATCTACAAATTTTTCCTTTTTTCAATTTTTTTTTCATTTATAGTACTCTTTTTATAATTGAATATCATACCAAACCAGTTTATGCTGTTAATAGGTTATGTTTCCTCATCTTACTATAACTGATTATATTGAAGGAGCAAAGTTAGCAAATTATCATACATGAACAAGTTTAATCGACAAAGCTAGTTCACTTCAGGAGGTAGATAAGTAATCTAAAAACTAGCAACACAAAACTCTCATCATATACATAACCAGATATCTTATTGTTGTAATATAAATTGAGTGGCTTGTTACCTATAAAATGTTAAACGTACAACTTACATACACTTCCCAAAAAGTTTCATATTTTCATCCACCCACTTCGTCTTTTTGTCTTAATCATGTCGCGAACCTTAAGTACAGGCCATCCTCTCTTGTATCTACATCATGTTATAAAATAAATTAATGCATATACCTGGTATACTCAATACAAAAAACTGAATAAGATTGCCTTACTGAATCTAAAATAACAAGAGTAATGCTATGCTTCCCAAATTTGGTATCCCAAATGCATCCCAATACATGTGACAATGGGCTCACTGAATTTTTATTGGAGGATGTTAGAGTGGTCTCGTCATTATTAAAAGTGGTCCCACTGCCACATGTATTTGTGAAGCATAGCGTTACCCTAACAACAAACACAAGAATAAAACTTCAATTAGTTAAACTAACTAATTGAATATAAGTCGATAAATGCAAATAACAGAGAAAAAAAGAAAAATGAAAAATGAAAAAGTTAGCAATAATAAATAATGAGAGAAAGAAATATGCATATAAACTGTAGTGGTGTTCGATTGTCTACGGCTAAGAATAAATAAATTTAGGAGCCTAATGGATATTAGTTCAAACAGGCCCAATCTGGAATCCACTAACAATTTCTTGAGAATGAGTGCCATGTTCAAATGACTTTAGTTTGCAATTTAGGAATCAGGGTGCCACTACCCTACATCGTATAGGACATGACCACTAAAGCAATCAACAAGAGAGGACAGAACTGCTTTGCATCCAAATGAGACACAAGCCAAAAAAATTGAACATGAGAATAATAAATCAGCATAAATTGCAGCATATGAACTTGTAGAATTTGAAAAAAAAAAAGCCCGTGAAAATACAAAACCCCACATGCGTTTCTCCTATGCACAAATGAAGGAAAATTCTATGATTCTTCATAGTAGTTTTGATTGTATCATATATACTTGTGGTATTGGATGCTAAAATATTGTGGCTATGTCCCAAAATGTGTTACTAAATCCTAACATGTTGTAAATTTGAAAACCATGATTTAAAAAAAAAAAAAAAAAAAAAAAAAAAAGCAAAGTGGTTTCCAAAGTTACAACATTTTGGGACCTATTAACATATTTAGCGACTAAGTTAAACCATCTTGGCCCCAAATTAGGTTGTATGGTATAACTTCAACCACTAGGATGTATAATAGAAGACCCCACAAACGAATATACACATATTCACACATGAGATTAAGATTAAATGAAAGGTGATGATGCCAAAAATTGGTAGAGGAGATAAGAAGAAACAGACAACAGGTTTGTATGTGGTTCGGCCCCGTTAATGAGGTGACCTACGTCCACGTGTTGCGTCAGTGCGCTTATACTAACAAATCACCGGCGAGATCTAGTGAACCTACAAAGAGGACGGCACTACTGGATCACCGGCCGGGTATATGCATGTGTATGTATTCTGCTATTCTTGACGAGTTAGAATGCGATCCCCTTCAATGGGGGTGGATGACCTCTTTTATAGGTGCAAGAGACCACCCATACAAGGTAAGTCTGTGATTAGGAAGCTTAATCTGATTACAACTCATTTACGTGAATTTAGGAGAGTTTCCTAAGTGGTTTAGGAAACCATTTGCTCCTTCCATTTAGTCTCCTAGCTGGGATAGGAAACTATCCAGAGGCTTGCTGAGCAAGCAACCGCGCCTTTTGGAGGTACGCTTATGTGGGGCCAGTGTGGAGTGAACGCCCGGGCTTTTGACCGAACCGGGCGATTTTGTGTAGCTGCCCGGGATGGATGGGTAGTCAGCCTGGATTCGAGATGACATGGCTTCACTTTACGGAGGTGGAGAGACTTGTCTTTGACCTGATATTTTTTTACGTATCAGTTGCCCCCCATTTTCGAAACTGATGTGATGCTCCATTAGATGAGGTTTTGAAAATTAGTATTGCCTCCAAAAAATCGTGCGGGAACAAGGCCGCAGTTTACCTGGGGCATGACCGGTCGCGTTGGTCTTCTGGGATCTGGACCGAGTAGTGGCTATGTGGGCCCGAGACCGAATTCTGCCACGTGTCAACTAGTCACTAGCCTGGTCAGGATCCTGCGAGCCTGGTGTGAACACAACCGAACAGTTACGTCGTAACCGGACCATCACGTCCGGCATTAAATGTGCGCGTCTTTTGAGGCGACATTCCATGCACCTGAGGTGACAGTTGTCGGCATGTTTTGGCGGGAAGGCACTACAAGGAAAAATGTTTTCATATCACTTTTCAAATTGTATTTATGTCACTTACATTTTGAGTGACATAATTATTTCATGTATGAGCTTTTTATGTCACTTTTCAAGTATTTATGTCATTTTTTTAAAAAAGTGACATAAATAAGAAAGTATTTGTCACTTCTTGTATAAAACGACATAAATAATGAAGTTTATATGTCACTTTTTAAAAACAGGCATAAAAAAATAAGCACGGTGGCAATTTTGTAAATAAATCATTTTTACATTTATGTCAATTTATGTAAAAAGTGACATAAAAAAAACGCGGTGGCAATTTTGTAAATAAAACATTTTACATTTATGTCAGTTTATGTAAAAAGTGACATGAAAAAAATGCGGTGGCAATTTTGTAAATAAATCATTTTATACTTATGTCGGTTTTTGATAAAAGTGACATAAAAAATTTATGTACAAAGTGACATAAATGAATTTGGCGGGCTGATGAAAATTTGTGGGCGGAGTATCTAAAATTTTTTTATTTCGTTTCTTCATTCCCAAAACTTCATTTTCAAACCCTCCCCAAGCCATCTCAATCGCACCTCTCCCTCCACCACCACGCCGCCCCCTGCTCGTGGCCATGACCGCCGCCGACTCCTCCTTCCTTCAGCCACCGCCGCCGCCTCCTCCTGCTCTCAGCCTCCTCCTCCTCCTCCTCTCAGTCGCGGTAGCTTCCTCCAAGATCTCCTCTCCTCCTCTCCAGGTTTCTCCCTCTCTCTCTCACAAACCCTCTCCTCCCTCTCTCGATGACCCCCTCCTCCCTCTCTGTATCATCGTTGCCGAGCTGTCGCTGCCCTCCTCTCACATAGCCACTGCAGCCGCCGCCGCCGCTCGTTCCAGGTTTCTCTCTCTCTCTCGTTGTGTGTGTGTGTCGATTACATATGCTCCGAATCAATATCGTTATTTGGGAATATGATTATAGCTCCGATAGTCTGTGCGGAAGTGAATGCGATTATGTTATTTTATTTTTTGTTTTACAGAGACTTCGTTTGGTTTCTCAGAAAATGTGAGAGAAAATCTGGTTACAAACATTCTGTCAAAGGTACCATTTCTTTGTTCTTCGAACTGTGAACTCTGCAAATCACAACCAATTTCTTCTCCGACTTGAATCAGCTAGGTCACGGTGGATTTAGTCCTGTCTACAAGGTATGTATATTTGCTTCGTTAATTCAGTAAAAACCTAATAATTTGATTTTCGTATTCAAATTTGGGATCTCTTTCTTTCAGACAGTTGAATTATTTCAAATGTTTGAGTTCGTGTGAGTAAATATTAGCCTTCGTAGTTCAGTTTTGGATCACATAAATTTGCTTCTTGTTGTTTAAATTGTGTCATTTGATGACAAGAAGATAGTTAGATTTTTGCAAATCCTGATTAAACCAGTGTTTTAGTTTTACAAATAGCAACTCTATGCATAATCAGGTGTTGTAATCCCATTACATTGCATTGTAATGTCTAAATGCGAGTGTTACATGATCTTAGAGATAGGGGCTATGTTCTAAGAATTCATTTCATCAAGATCATATTTCTCCTAATTTTCCATAACCCCCTCTTGTAGTAATAGGAGAGGGTCTCCACACATCAGAATGAACTAAATCAAATGGTGCAAGAGAATAAGAGATACTTCTATTAAATGGTAAAGCGGAAAATTTTGCCAGTTTACAACCACTACAATAAGAAATGTAATGAGTTTATAAATCTCCTAATTTTCCTGTAGAAGCTAAATATTTTAAACGAGAGGCTGAAACATGACCAAGGCGAGAATGCCATAAATAAAAACTAGATGAAGATGAACTCAAACGAAAGGAAGACAAGTCAACACTAGAAGCTGCAACCACTGGTACATTGAGCTTGTCCAAGATGTATAATCCCCCTTACCTACGACCTGTCCCAATCGGCGTCTGAGACTGCGGATCCTGCACATGACAAAAAGTAGAAGAAAAAGAGACTAAGTAACCTGCATCACAAAGCTGACCAACAAAAACAAGATTCATAGTAAGTTTGGGAATGTGGTAAACACTAGGGAGAGATACATGAGGTGTGACAACAGACCCAACACCTGCTAATGGCATGGGAGTACCATCAGCAGTCATAACAGGTAAAGAGGAAGCAGGACATAAGGAAGCAAAAGATGATAAGTCAGGTGACATATGATTAGAAGCTCTAGAGTCTAAAACCCAAATACCTGAGGACATACCTGAAGACATACCAAGTGAAGAGGTGGCCATAGCATGTGGCTGTGTGGCAAGGAACTTCTGAAATTGCTCAGCAAGGGAGGTTATGGACGGAGTGGATGGGGAAGGGGAACTGGGTGCAAATGAGTCTGATGGTGGTACGACTGCTGCAATGTTAGGCTGTGGAGGCCTATATGAATGCTGCTAAGATTGGTTGTCAGATTTCCAATGAGAAGATTGAGGTTGCTGTTGTTGTGGTGGTCGACCATGTGAGGGCTGGTTGCTGCTATTGGGCTAGTTTGCACGACCCAACCTAGGACACTGAGCCTTCCAATGACCCTGCTCTTTACAGTAGCTACATACATCACTACGAACTCTCGAGTAAGACTTATTCTGATTCTTGGACTGTAGTCGAAAAGGGGTTGCTAAAACAGACAGAGTAGAATCGGGGAGAGTTCCATTTCCAGACTGTGTCTTGAGACGTATTTCCTCGGCCACTAACTCATGGACAATAGAATCAACTGACGGAAGTGGACTACGATGGAGAATGGACCCATGAAGGCCCTCAAAATCATCACATAGAGCCATCAAAAACTGAACCAGATGTTGTTCCTCCCTACTAGTGATATATAGTGCAAAGGCCCGCAATTCGGGCGACTCCATGAGAGCTAACTGATCCCAAAGATCTATCATTGTAGAATAGAACTCTTGAATACTCAAATTTTTTTGTTCAAGGGCACGAATATCACACTCTAATTGGTATCTTTTCGCAAAATTGGACTGTGTAAATAATTTAGCCAAATGATCCCACACCTTCTTTGCATATTCAAACTTTGCCAACTGCATACCTATTGAGGGAGCAACGCAGGTGTTGATCCAAGTAATGATTTTCGAATTATTTGTGTCCCAAATATCTAGCAATTTTGCAAATTTATCAGCATTTTCATTCGCAGGTTTACTAAAATCCCCATTGATATAACCCCACATCTTCTTCCCCTTCAGAAAATTTTTCATCACATAATTTCAATATGCAAAATTCTTGCCATCGAGTTTAACACTAATCGCTTGAAGCGAATCATCACGTTCAGCAGCCATTACGAAAACGAAGCAATGAAATAACACAAAACAATCGAACCCAAAATCAAAGACAGATCCAAAAACACAAAACAAACGAACCAGAATTAGTGACAGATCCAAAAACGAGCGCGAAGCAGTGCGAGATCTAAATACGAATTCGAATCAGCGAGAAATCCAACAACAAACTAGTTGGATCTGCGAAAATCGTGGATGAGATTCAAACCTGCTTTGATAGCATGTGAATATATTAAATAATCAAGAAAACAACAAAAGGGAAAGAGAAAAGAGAGCTAGAGTTTCTCATAACACAAAAACTGAATGAATGAATATAATGGAAAAGAAGAGACAATAATAATAGAATATCTAGGTATACAGTATTACCCTAATATAAAGGAAAAGACTAAACTAACCTAAAACTAATAAAACTAATTCTAATAACTAGATGGATTCACACTGAGTCTGTATTGAGTTGTTGTACAACCGTTGCACTTAATATTTACACCAAAACTGCTCCTTCTCCCAATCTTATCTCTCTCTCAATAACTCCCTGGTACAAAACAAAATAGGAAAACAAAGAAATTTGAACTTAAAAAACCAGCCAACACATACTCCAACAAGCATGATGAGAGAGGTTTTTGGATTTCATATAATTCTAACCCAAGGTTTGTAATTAAATATAAAAAAAAATCAGTTTTTTCGGTGGACGTGGGTTTACCTTTGCCATGAAATTTTGTTTGTATGACAAAAGAAAAAAGTTTGTTCTAATTCTGTCACATCAATAGCAATAACTGCAAATGTCAATATCTTTTCCAACTGTAAAATCCATCAAAAATTTTATATGATCAAGAGTGACATTGAGTATCAAGTTAACTGCTTGAGCCAAAAAAAGAAAAGAAAAAAAAAAGAGTACGTATCAAATTAACTGCTATTTTTTGTAGGATCTATGATAAGGTAGAGGTATGTATTGCTTTGATTATTTAGTTATGGTGGCAAAAGCTATATCAAATTCAATTACTTTTGGTTTTAAAGGCTAATCATTATGTTTTGTTAAACAATTTTTCCAATTCTTAGTGTCTAATCTTTGACCCAAAAAAAAAAAAAAACTATTGCTATCTAAATATTTAAAGCACAAGAAGTTTCGAAATCAACCCAATTAAATTTTGCAGCCACCAGGAGCAATTCGAATACAATTTTTGTTATAAATTATGAAGTCAATTTATGTTCAATTCGGGAATTACACCTCAGTATAGTTGAAACCTTTTATTGATTTAGATATAAGTAGGAGCCCATTCGTCCCCTTAGTTTATTCTCCACTGAAGTTATCATATTTTCTCTCAATGGTTTATTTTTGTACGGAGTATTGATTTTTACTTAGTTTTACTTTTTCCTATTGGTCGATTTTACAAACGCATAATAATGTGTTGCACACGCAACGGATGTGCCTCCACCGCTAATTTAGATATATAATATTAAGTCCCATTCCTCAACTATGAATAAGGTCCATTCTAAACATTGATTATGTTGTGAAAGGTCCTTCATCTCTAATTATCATACAGCTTATAGACATTTTTGTTGGAATTTTTAATTAAAATAAAATAATTTAATTTCTTAAGAGTCACAACTTTTTGTGAAAGGGTATTTTTTTTGTGTTCTATGAATACATAAATTCTATTCATTTTACGTACTTGCAAAATATACTAGACATATACAATGATACATGTACAGTAATTTATTATCCTCCTATATTTTCTACGAGTGCAGTTTTGTTCACTCTAAAATCGGTCACACCTTTTGGTTACCCTCCTTTCTCATTGGCTAATGCAGTGAGGCCCAATACTTTATATCATTAATTAATTCTCATTTAATCACAGGTCCCACTGCATTAGCCAGAGAATTAATCAATAATGTAAAGTACTGGACCCTATTGTATTAGTCAACGGGAAAGTAGGGTGAGCAAGGGTAAGCAAAGGTGATCGAGCAATTTTGGGGTGAACAAACATGTATTCACTACAAGAAAAAGGGGCATTGGCCACGAACAAAACACGACGGTTGTAAAAACTGTGGTTAATTTTCCACGGTTGTCTTAAAAGCCGTGATTAATTAGCCACGGTTTTAAAACCATGGTTAATTTATCAAAACCGTAGTTGATTAACCACAATTTCTAAAACCATGGCAAATTGGCAACGGTTATTAAATGAACCGTGGTTAAGTTTGGGCTCAATTAAACAAACAAAGTTGTGTCAAAAAAAAATTAAACAAACAGTGTTGTGCCCTAATTTTTTCCCTTTCTCACCAGCCGCCGCACCTCAGTTCCCTCTCTCACCAGCCGCACCCCCTCATCGCCGTCAACCCTTCATCACTGTCGCCTACTTATCGCCATCACCCCCTCATCGTCGTTGTCAACTCCTCGCCTTGACCAGCTTTGTCTCTATCTCTCCAATTTCCTCTCTCTCTCTCTCTCTCTCTCTCTCTCTCCGATTTCTTCTTGCTCACTCTCTGATTGATTTGTTCGATATCTTGTTTTTACTACACAATGAAAGTGAAGAGATACACACAAAATCGAGATATGGAGTGAAATCGTGGCTAACCTTAAAAATTAAACTACCCGAGCCGTCGATCGATTTGGGGTCAAATTACTCCACCCACCTAAGGTATTTTTCTGTATATATATAACTATTTATGAAAGTAGCAATCCAGGTTTCATAACTGTTTGTTTACCAGTAGAATGGGAAGTGATTTTTGAGTACTTGTATCACTTTAGATGATATTTCAGTCGTGGTCCTTTTGAATTGCTTACTCTGTTGGTTTGGTTCATGGATAGTAAGAGAAACGACAAGATATTTTTTCTTGTTTGAATGGGTAATAAGGCAAATTCTAAATTCCATTGATTCCTTCATTGATTCCATTGTTAGAAACCTTTTTTTTGTAAAACATACATGATCCTTGGGCCGAGAGTGTCTTTCCCAGTGTATATGCATTGCTAGATTTTAAATAACTATTATTTGCTGTGATTGAAAAACTATGGAACACACAAAACTGTAAACCTTAGGTGGCAGCTGAACTTGAACAGTGACATCGGTGCTGCAGAAGGATTTAGGCCCCGTTTGACATCGCTTATACGATTGCCTGCGGTTGGTAGAAGTGGCCCTTGGGGTGCTTCTGTCCTAAAGTTTATTTTGGCGATTGCCACCACAATTGCAAATCCTTGACTTCTTTGCTCAATCGAGATATGGAGAGAAACCTTGGCTAACCTTACTCAGTGAAGTACAAATTAAACTGCCGATACCTATCCTTACTCAGTGATGAGAGAGAAAGTGAGAGAGAGAGAATCCAAATGTTAGCATAGAAAACATCAATTTGAAAGCTCAGATGAGAATATCAAAAGGTGTTTCAGTGAACATGAAATCCCAATTAACCTTACTCAACCCTTGTGGCCATTGCGATTCAGTTACCCCAAAACTATTTGAGTTTGAATTTGTTTTGCTGAAGATCAATGCGATTGGTACTATCTATTTTGTTGATTTTAACTTTATGATGCTTGACTATTGTTGAAATTGAGTTTCAGCTTTGATTCTGTTTTGAAATTTGATACGTTATGTTCTGCTTTTCTGATTTGATAGTCACTATGTTGCTCTGTTTGACTATGATTTTAAGCTCTTAGAATTCGGAATTTCTAATTGGTGTAATAAATCTTAAAACAATGGAGCTAAAATCTAAATCAAACTCAATCGCTCAGATGTTCCTATTATTGACATCATATATTTCTATTCGATTTGATTTACATTTTCTATATACATGTGTAAGCAAATGTATATGCTTTACAAACTGTGACTATTCCTCCTGTGCATTTAGCGACGGATGAGTGGCTCTGCATTGTAGGTATTTTCATACTCGATGCTATCCTGGTCTTGCTCCTGCTCAACTGGTAGGTCATTTAGCATAGGACTTGACATTCAGCAGTTGTTCAAAGTAATGACATTCAGCTGGAGTTCTTGCATTAGATATTCTAGATTTCAAAATTTGTCGGTGATATTATTTTATTGATGTATTTGTTCTTTAACTGCTGCTATTGGTCTTGCAGGTGCCCAACTTGTAGCAATTATAAGGTACTTCTATGGTGTACCTTTTCTCACTGTTTCTTTCAAAGAATTGTCTATACTTCACTTTCTTATTGCTTGAGCCATAATTTTGCTGCCCCATTATAAAAAGGTAGTCAGGCTTTGCAATGGAGCTAATGCAGTTCATCCAGGGATCCTATTGATGACGAGGGTAGACTGCGCATTGAAGGTATTGTTGCCATGGTTGTCAAATTGTGAATCGGTTTGTAAAAGTTATGATCGTATCGAGTCGTGAATCGTGAGATTCACCTTTCTTAGAAAATAAATAATATATATGTTGATATTGTACACAAAGAAGACACCTGCAAAATGCTTTAAATGAACAAAATGCCAATTTAAGACCAGTTTCATGCTATATCATCTTATCAATGCTCAAAACGTTGAAAGTTACTTAAAACTTAAAAATGCAAAGTTCAAAATTATGACTTATGAATCGTATCAAATTGAATGAAAAACTGAAATCAGCTTGAATGAACCTCTTCATGAATCAACTGATTCTAACAACCAGGATTGTTGTCGTGCGTGTTTTATATTCATCGTGTAGAAGTGGTAGGTATGATGTAGGACAGATTATGTTAGCTAGGGATAACGCTCCGTACAAGTGATATTACGGTGGCCTATGGAAGTTCTTAGGACCGAGGCTTAAATGGGTGAAGAGTGAAGCATTTGTAGATGGTTGGATTTAGTTTCATCTGAACAATTGAAAGGCTACAGAAAACATTAATAGAAATTAATAGAAAGTTCAGGGGAAGTGTGTTGGAACCTTTGGACAACATGTATTCTAGGGTTTAGGCTTAAATCAATAGAAATTTAGCATTAAATCTCCCGTTAGGGAAAGTTATTACAATGAAAACATTTTTGGTAAAAAGTCCCTCAATCCAAGTCCTTTGCAAGAATATAACCAATCTAAACAAAAATCTTGAGGAGTTGTGAAATTTCACTACACTTCCAAAACCAATAGTCCCGACGAGTTGTGAAATTCCACTAAAAAAGTTCAGTGAAATTTAACTATTTGTCGGGATTTTTGTTTAGTTTTATGTGCAACAGACCTTTCCTACTCTGTCTCTGTCTCTCTCTCTTTCTCTCTCTTTCTCTCCCCCAAGTTCTCTTCAGCCAAATCTAATACAAAAAATTACCTCTCAAATTCCATAACAATGATGAAAACAAGTGGCTAAATCAGGTCTTCGACCCTTACTAAAAAGTCCAGTTGGCGTCCTATCCATCAGAACTGAAAATTGCATTATGGAGATACAAAACTAGATTCACTTCCTCCATTTTTTACCAAAGCCTATCATCTACGTAGTGTACATCGAGAAACCCTCACTGGGGATGGTCAAAAAGCCTCCTCTACAGACAATTTGCATGACACTCTTGAAGTACCACCAACTTTTATGCTTTGTTTGATATAGGGGTGTACGCGGTCGGTTTCGGTCGGTTTTTTGTGTATTTTAAAACCGACCAATAGGCTCGGTTTCGGTCGATTTTGCGGTTTTGGTCGATTTTGCGGTCGGTTTTAGCTTGTACATGTATTTTATAAACCAACCAATCGGTTTTTTGGTCGGTCGGTTTCGATCGATTTTTGGTTTTTCGATTTTTTTGTTCACCCCTAGTTTGATATGAATTTTTTCCTTGGCAAATTTTAACTTTATTCCTATGTTTAAGCTTCAAGGATTACTCTTTTATATATATATATACATATATACCTGTGTGACATTTCACCTTAGTGATTAGTTCCTCTCCATTTCACTTGTTTGGTAGATAAACACTAAACTTTGCGATAGGTTCTCTGTAAGCCATTATCCGGTGCTCTTTTGGGGCCCTCCTTCTAAATTTGTCTCTGGTGGTTGGTAACCTAACCAAGAAAAAGTGATATACAAAGCAATGACAATAGGCGTACACTTGGAGAAGCAGAAAACGAATACATAGCATGGCCATCTGCAAATGTAATGTATCCATTATCGAACATAGTTTTTTCAAGTTTTATGTAAACTTACCCATTGTAACAAATTTGTACTTATGGTTTCTTTTGTACTCTTGTTTTACAAGTTCACGAGGAATAAGGAGCACATAATTTCTACATCAGTTATCTTTTGTTTTACTCTATTCCCAATTAGTAGGAAACATTTCTAGACTTTTTATGACTTTCCATGTATCACGATATTGTGGAGATTTTAATGTTTTGATGTTTTGGGATGTTGACTATTACTTATTACTATTGTGGTTATAATTTTATTTAGGTTTTATGTTTTTTTTTGCATTTGCCAGCTAAATAAATTCGAAAAACAGGTTTAATTAGGTACCACGCAAGAAATAATTACAAATTATTTCATTCGTCACAACTATAACTTTTAATCACGGTTGTAACGCTTGTTGAAATAGGTAAAATATTAAAAAGTTCATTTAGCGACGGTTCACAAACTGTGACTATTCCTCCCATGTGTTATTTAAATGAAGCATTACCCACGGTTCCTAGACTGTTGCAAATACAGAAGGCAACACCCACGGTTTTCTCAACCGTCGCCCCAACCGTCACATAAAATACAATATTCCAACACTTTTGGTCAATTTTTTACGACGGGTGTAACCGTCGTAAAAACTGTGGCTAAAACTATTCGTCACGGTTTACCAACCGTGGCGTACCAATAACCACAGCCGTAGATTCCACGGGTGAAAAAACTGCGGTAAAGCCGTCGCGAAAGGTTTTACCCACGGTTTCTACTACCTTTGGCGACGGTTTTTGAACCGTCGCGAATTATCGTTTTTCTTATAGTGATACATTTTCTACGACACTCATATTTTGGGCGAGTGATACAGACTCTAGATCAAACCTTCTGTGAGCATTCTTGGGTTGTATCTTGGAGTTGAGTGTGACTCATAGCCAATGGGAAAATTGCTTCTAATTGATGCATAATTAACAACCATCACAAGATTGGATAGAGATGATCATAACAATTATTCGAACATCACAAAAGAACACTAATATAATTCAATATCTATTTGCCTGTAATTTGCGCGGGCGTGCCAGAGCCAAACGGGCTTAGTATGTGTGTGCAAACTAATTTCCTAAACGCTTGTGTGAGTGATACGCAAGGCTTTATGAATATGACTTCTAAACAGAGTGATTGTGTGTAGTGAGTAGGAAAGTACCCTCACCATAAATTCTTTAGCAGTACTGAAGCGCATAAGCTAAACAGTGCAGAGCTTACCAAGTAAACAAATCACAAACGATTTAATAAAACGTAGATTTTATCATGTGTTTGGAAAATTAAACAAATCCAAAGAACAAACCAGAACAGACTCTGATTGTCCCAAAGAACAAAAAGAAATAACAAAAGGGTAGACATATTTGCTATTAATGCTGAAGAACATAAAGGTTTGAATGCTTTGAATGCTTCAGATGCAGTGTGTGTGCTATTTTTTGAGATGTCGCGGGGTCCTTTGCTCGATTGGCCTGCTTCCATATTTATAGCGGCCTCTAGGAATTATGATAAAGAAAGAACTCCTTTACTTGCGCCTTAAGCAGTCCTGATTGATTGATAGTGGCAGAATCCTTCCTATTCTTCAACTCTTGCCTTATCTTGACTCTTGATTGAACTAATCCCTATATTCTAGGGATCAGCCTTCCAATACAGCTGGACGTGATTAAATACCTTCCAAACCGGACTCTCGCTTCCCAAAAATCTGGGATGACGTTGCCTTGACAGCTGTGAATAGCACCGCCTTCTCCTTTTAGTCCATCAGCCTTGTCAACTTCTTTCTTTCAGCTGAATTGGGCTTAACCAATTTCAATACTGTCTTTGTTGCCCGATGACCTCTTTACAATTGCTTGAACCCAATCGGACTCACGCAATGGGCCTTCACCATTCTTATCGGATATGATGTCCAATACTCCTGCGTGCTGCTCTTATCCCCCATCGGGCTTACCCTGCATTCATTTATACCTCTATAATGCCCTGAGCTTTATCTATGTTCATCGTTCTTATCGGGATTTCATTCGTGCTATAGCCCAATGGGCATGCCAGTGAATCATTACACTAATCGAGCTCCACCATACCACCTAACAGCCTTGTATTTGCAAACCATGTGACATCCTCCACTTGAGTCCAATGAGAGTTGGATTCACTATGTCACTCGGGCTCAAAAACCTTTGGCGATTTTTGGGTGCAAACAATTGCCTCCCAAAAGGTCATATCAAACGTCCCGCCTTGATTGATGTGATATTTTGAATTTTAAAATTGCCATGTGTCAGCTATGCAGAGACGTGTCAGATCTGGAGAACCCCCCCAGTCACTCCACATTAAATGCGGCATGGTATAAAGAGGCAAGATTTTGAAAAATCTCTCCACTTTCCTCACTTGAGTCTTCTTTCTAGAATCCCAAACATCCAGAGCTTCTCTCTCTAATCTCCATTTTTTTCGGCTATACAAACCTTCATTCTACCTCTAAAATGGCTCCTAAAACAGCACCAGCAACTACTTCCAAGGGCAAGACAACCTTTGTGGATGCTCCACCGCCACAGAACAGATGTAAAGAGGTCAGAACATTAGCCGAAACCCAAGCTGTAGACATATCTACAGAAAACCTCACCCATTATAGTACCTCCGATGGTTCTCCGGAAGTGCCAGGGCTTGGCGCGACGTTTCACGGCGATCCACCGGAAGCTTTCCTCCCCTTCTATCCTCCAGTGGCAAATGAGATGTTCTTCCAGCTGCCCTCCAACTGGAACAAAATTTGGACTGCTACACACCCCATCAGGGGCTGGCCTACCCCTACAGCTGACTGGGACAAATGGGTAGTGAGGGTATCGGCCTCTAAGGCCGATGTCTGGAAGCAGACCGGCATCTATGACGCTATAATGCTCAACCGCTCAAGGCTGGAGATTGACCGACAACTTCTCTTCTCATCTCTTCTGTTCTGCTCAGCCTCCTGCAATTGGTTCCTCGTCCGTTGTGGCCCAATAGGGCCATCTTTCAAGGACATCAGCTATCTGCTTGGGCTCCACCCCTATGGGCAAGAGATCATGCCCGGTCTTGACGTCGGAATGGCTAGTTTCTCTTATCCCCAACAAGAGACTGTTAGAGATGGAGCAGTGTCTCACTGGCCAATCACCGCCATTGGCGGTTTCCTCACAGCGTGCATGGGCGCCGAAGGGACCGAAGTGTCCGATGCAGAATATACAGCCTTTCTCATCTACTGGTTGAACAGGTACCTCTTTTGTTCGGCCAGTCAGGCCATAACCAAAGAATATACCATTCTTGCCCTGGCTCTGGTGTCTAGCAAGCCTCTCGCCCTGGCTACCTTAGTCTGGGCTCATCTGGTCCGTGGAGTGACCGATTACGTTCATTCGGGCTTCAACGTTGGTGGCAGCCCGATCTGGATTCTACAACTGTGGCTGTTTTCCTACTTCCAGCAATTTCAGCCAGCTACACGCGACCTGGACAGCTCTCCCATTTTTGTTGTTCAATTCATGGATGTAGCTCCCACCTCTCACTCCTTCGAGGAGTGTTTCTCATTCTTCTACGAGGGGTGCGCCAATCGGGCTGCCCCACTATTTACTCCTTTCTCTTCTCCTGACTTTTCTTCATTTCTTCAACTTCCTCACAACCCTACCAACTGGGGACCGGGCACCCAGTCCACATACAATGAAATCTTCTCTAGCTACTTGGTGGCTAGGGATATAATTTTTAGCCCAAGTATCCCTTCTGCCAACAATAAATGTGGAACAAAGTATTACTTTGCTCCCCTCTATGCCCGTCAGTTCGGGCTTACTCAACTTGTGCCCGTTCCACCGGGCATCACTGTGAATGTCGACTGGGTTGAATGCGGCCTGATCGTGAATGATGGGCAAGTGAAGAAAATCAAAGACCGGTCAGACCGATTAAAGGCGGCCATTGTGTTTAGCCCGTTTGTAGGCCGGCCCGTTGAATCGGAGGAGTTTACCAAATGGTGGGCTGACCGGTCTGCCCAAATCTTCAAGAGCACCGCTGTTGAGGCTCTTCTCCAATTTTCCATGTCATCGGCTACGGACGCCGACGCACCTGCCATAATAGCAGCTCCAACCCGGCAAAAACAAGTGGCAAAAAGGCCAACTCGCAAGCTAGCAACAAGCCATGGTCCAGCTAAAAAGAAGCAGAAACAAACATCGGCCTCAACAACCCAGGTTAACTTTTCCCTTAATATTGCTAAATTAAACCCCCTTTTCCCACTTCTCTAAGTCCGATTATATCTGTTTATTCTAATTTCAGCTTGTCGATGAGGATTCTGGAGAAGAGGTAATACTAGCCGGGCAAGCCTCTCAACCACCACCAATCCAAACCCAAACTTTTCCTGCAAGCTTCCCTACCTCTCCTTCATTAGCGGCGGCCTATCTCGAGCGCGTTGCTGTGAGGGTCATGCCACTGCATATTATCCCACCATTGACTCCTTTGGGCGATGACGAAGACGCTGATCTTACTGGAGGCAATGTCCCCGAACAAGTCGTTCTCTCCTCCAGCAGCGAGGATGTGCCTGATACCGAAATGGCAACAGAGATAGCTGGGGAAGAAATTGAGCAGGCAGCCCCAATTGTAGTTGGAGCCCCTTCCGGCCTGGATGACTCCACCGCTGTCACAGGATCGGCCTCTCAGGCAACAGAGGAACCTGTTGAGGCTGATCCCTCCTATACTCCCGAAGATCCTACAGCTCCAAGGGTTGAAGATGAGGCGGGTAACGTGGGCTCTACCCTGGGTGTTCAAACTTTACCGAATGAAGGGATTGCTAGCCCACTGGTGGAAACCAGTATCGCTCCCTCCTCTGAACTTGGTCAGCAGTCCTCTCAACTATCAACCTCTCAACCGTCAACCTCTCAGCTAAGTGAGGTCGATGTTCGTCAAGAGATCTCGGCCTCACTACTCCCTCATGCCCAGGTATTGTAGCCTCACTTTCTTATTTCATTCAAGAGTACTTAAAACATCTTTTGACCTCTATTCTTTTGAACAGGCCGTTCCCATAGGCCCAGAGGCGTACATCCCATTTGACGACTTCTTCTCCACCCTGGACCTGGGAGCTTTTGAACTTGGTCATCTCGAGCCTGAGGCGGTCTCTCCTTCACGCCTTCAGCAATCAAAAGACCTACTCCTTGGGCTTGCTGATCAAGACCTCTCTAATCTCCCTTATGTTGCTGATGTTGAAGCAGCTCTGAACACACTCATGGCCAATCCCTCTCTATCTGACGGACAGCAGTCCCTACTCCGTGAGACGCAGAAAAGACTCCCAAGTTGTCGTCTCCTGGACCGATCAGCCTTGAAGGTTCAAGCCAATGCAGAAGTTCACTTTGGCTCTCAGCAGAAGGCAGTGAAGTTTCTTGAGGGGGCCAAGGCTAAGTTTGAAGTAGGGAAGGCCTCTCGGGCTCAGGTGTTAACCAAAGACGCATGGCTGCAAAACCGCATTGCTGCACTTAAAGCTCAGCTTGAACAATGCGAGGCCGAGGTCATCACGAATAATGCGGCATTGGTAAAAATCGAAAAACTCCTGACCCAACTCAGTGGAGACGCCCAGAAATGCAGTGACCAATTACAGGCTAGTATCCCGATATCTCGAGCATGGGCCCAAAAACTTGACAAGGCAAAGCGAGATCGGGCTGGAGCTAACAAGGCTTGGGAAGATTTAAGGGCCAAACTTTGGAATTTTGAGCCGACCTAGGGGCCGACTCCTATCTTCTGTACTTTGTATATGTTTTTTTTTTATTCTTCATTTTTGTAAGTAAGTTGTGCTCAGCTTTATTAATGCAAATGATGCTCTTTAGTCACTCGGGCTCTGGCTCATAATTAATAAGTTGCTCGTATTCTAACCCTGGATTTGGTTTGTATTCAAGATCGATAGTCTCCCACAATGTAGGATAATAGGACTTTAAATACTGACCATTAATCAACCTAGCATGAACCGTCCTATCAATGTCCCTTAGCCTGTACGCTCCACCTTTCTTGACTTGATGAATGATGAAAGGTCCTTCCCAATTGGCCGACCATTTACCGTATTGGTTGTCTTTGTCTCCAATAGGCAAAACGGCCTTCCAGACAAAGTCTTCATTACAAAAAGATTTCTCTCTCACCCTCTTGTTGTATGCTCGGGCTACCCATTGCTTCTGAACCTTCAACGAATCCATGGGCGTAAGCCGCGCTTCATCAAGCGCCTCTAACTCAGCTATCATAGCCTCTGTATACTCAGCAGGCTCAAGCTGATTTTGTAATGCCCTCCTAGCCGATCGGACTGTGACCTCCATAGGCAGCATAGCATCATGCCCATAAGTCAGCATGAATGGTGTAACTCTGGTGCTTGACCTTTTAGAAGTCTGATAAGCCCATAATGCCTCGGACAACAGCTTGTCCTACTCCCTTGGATTTTCTCCTATCATTTTCTCAATGATCCCCTTGAGGATCTTGTTTGTTCACTAGACTTGTCCGTTAGCCTGAGCGTAGTATGGAGTGGAGTTGAGGATTTGAATTCCCCTACTTTCTGTAAAAATCATTGTTTCGATGCCCGTAAACACAGATCCTTGATCGATCATAATTGTCTCTGGGAGGCAGAAACGGTGTATAATGTGTTCTTCGATAAACTTAATTACTGTTGCCTGGGTCACCGTCCTTTAAGGTATAGCCTCGGCCCACTTAGTGAAGTAGTCCGGGGCCACTATGATGAAACAATGTTGGCCCGATGAAGGCGGAAGAATCATACCAATCAAATCCATGGCCCATCCTCTAAACGGCCATGGCTTGATAATTGGTTAGAGTTCTTTAGCTGGAACTCTTTGAATCGGGCCATGCTTTTGACAAGCCTGACACCCCTTTTCGTAGCTAATACAATCTCTCAGCATGCCTGGCCAATAGTAGTTATACCTCCTCAAAAGCCACTTCACCTTGGTACTGGCCTGATGTGCTCCGTAAATTCCTTCGTGTACTTCGGCCATTACCTGCATGGCCTGCTTCTTTCCCAAGCACCTCAAAATCACATCCTCTCTAATAGGTTTCTTGAATAGTTCCCAATCAAGTATCACGAATCAGACTGCAAACAACCTAACTTTTCGGTCTACCCTCACATTTGGGTGATTTAAGTACTCGATGATAGGAATTCTCCAATCATTGTCCTCCATTAAGACCGAATTGGCTGTCACGTGCCAACCCCTCTTTGTTACTGAAGGTAATGATCGAATTTGAATAGAGATTGCCTGATCCTCGAAGTCTGTTCTAGCTGTTGAAGCCGATCCCTTCTTTGCTAATTTATCAGCCTCCGTATTTGTAGACCTAGGGATATAGCTCACACTTACGTCATCAAAAGAGTCCATAAGTTGTACAGCCACTGAGTGGAATGGGCATAACTCCCAACTCTTTATTTGGAATTCACCTGATATATGCCGGATTACCAAGCCTAAGTCTCCTTTGACATGTATAGATGATGCCCCCATCTCAAGGAGTAACTCAAGTCTGATAATAAGAGCTTCATATTTGGCCTGATTGTTTGTGCATTTGAAATCGAGCCAAAACGACATCTTCGTCTTCCTATATTTAGGCGACACAATGACCACCCCTACCCCAGCACCTTCTGCATTCTTTGATCCATCAAAGATTAATGTCCATGGGACTAGGGATGTACTTTGTACCTTTGGTGCTAGTGACAAATCCCCCAGATTGGTAGGATCTGGGTGATCGTCCAGGAAATTGGCTATGGCCTGACTATAACCGATTGATGTGATCGGTATTGAATGACAAATTCCATCATAGCCAAGGTCCATTTTCCAATTTAGCCTCTCATGATCGGTCTTGACAACATGTATTTTATCATATCAGCTTGACATATGATGTAGGTAAAAACTAGAAGCATCTATATTCTTAATTTTTTAGATAAAAAATACGATGCCAAGCATAATTTCTCAATCGGCGCGTAACGTTGCTTGATTGGAGTCAGAATTCTGCTTAAATAATAAACGGCCTGCTCACTACCTTGCTCATTATCTTGAGCTAACATACTTCCTATTGAGTAGTCAGAGGCCGATATATAAACCTTAAGGTACCTGACAAGCGGGGGTATTTGTAAAATACAACTGCGCTAAAAGAAGAAAATGCACTGATTTAGTTTACAACTCCCTAGTTTATCTGCAGTTTGTGTTATAATGCCAGTTAACTTACAATGTAATGAATCTGTGATAAGTTGTGTTGTTTTAGCTATTATTGGTGCAGATTGCTGTTGTGCTGTGTGCAGGAATAAATGACAGATAAAGGATAAAGCTGAATTACAAGCAAAACAAATAAAAGATGAAATGTTGAGTTCAAGCGATCGAGATTTCGATCGATCGAAGACAGTTAAAGCACTCAAAGATTCCAGAAGTGCGATCGATCGAGAAAGGTTCGATCGATCGAACATGGCTTTTATCAGAACTTACGCGCACGCAGCGAGGAAGTCTTTTGTAACCCTATCCTCAGGTTTTTCTATATATACTAGTTATGTTCACGTCCACAGGAGGCCCACTTTTTGTTTTTCAATAGTTTATAGAGAGTAGCGAGCTGTGTTCTTAATGTTTTTGTAGGTTTTCAAGGATTATCGTTGTTTGGCTTGGATTCTCAATAGTTCAAGTAAAATTCTTCACTCTAGGTTACATATTATCATTCTCTTTATTGTTTACTTACAGTTTATCATAGTTTAATCAATTAGATCGTAGCATTGCATGTTAGAATAGTGTGAAACCATTAGTTTTCATAGATTTTATGCAAAAATCACAACCAAACAGGGCTTTAATGAATATTTATATCAAAAATGAATCTGTGACACTCCAGGCCATGTCTAAGTAGTCCCCAGGTTGGGAGATCACGATGAAACTGTGATCTCAAGCCTCTGCCATGCAGTAGAATAATTTCTGTGTTCGATCGATCGAAGTTGTTTCGATCGATCGAATCAGAAGATAGTCAAGTGATCGAAAACATTTCGATCGATTAAGAGATGAAGATGTTCGATCGATCGAAAGCGCGTCGATCTATCGAACTGTCAGATTCTTGGGTAGTCTTTTTGCAGTATTCCAAGACTTTCTATTTTTGAGATTTGTTATCAAACTGTCCCCGAATGCTCAGTTTGTCAAAACAGTTTCATTACTTTAAGCCTTAAGGCATTTTTCTTCAATAACTTTTGCAAACCATTTTGAATGCTAACACCATTTAGAATGTGAGACTCAACTATTGATCTAAATCGCTTTCATGTGTTTTGATTTAACTGTGATGACATAGTCCCGGCCATGAAAGGATTATTGATTCTTATTTTTAGGGAAATACGGAATACTGTAGAGACATACACTCCTCAGAGCTTAAATGTAACTGCATGGTAGATGGCATGATCGCTGTGGATTCATGTAATCCCAACATTCCCTTTTTATAAAGAAAACCATTTTTAAAACATTGCTTTAGTTAATTAGTTAATCATTAGTTTACTTTAATTGCTCTAGTAGTTATAGTCTGTAGAACTTCGTGTTCTACACTTTGCTTTAAATCCTAAATTTTCCTTTACCTTTAGAGTTTAATCTAAGTTTTTAGTTCAACACCTTCCCTGTGGGATTGACCTGGTCTTAACCAAATTACTACTTGCACGATTACCTACACTTGGGTATAGCACACAAGCGCACACAAGATTTTCAGCGTGTCAAGTTTTTGGTGCCGTTGCCGGGGAAGGCGATAAGTTAATACTTAGATTACCTCAATCTGTCTTATCTATTTCTGTTTTCTTTTTTTTCTTTGAGTTCTTTAGAATTAAAAATCTCTTTAGGAATCTTTTCCTTTTCATGTCCGATAATTCCATTAAAAGAATTTTTGGAAATCCATTCTATTTTGCCGATTCCTCTGATTCTATTAATCCCGTAGCCACACCTACCAATTCAATGGCCGATAATCCAAGTGAAAATGGTGAGAATGTGGTTGTGCCAATTGACGATTCGCTTCGTCCTTTGTGCGATCTCATGACACCTGAACACGTACCTACACCTTCTTGTATTCTCATTCCACCACATGCATGCGAATTTCAATTTTGCAATAGAATGATTCAACTCCTTCCAACCATCCATGGAATGGAGGGCGAGAAGGCATATCTACACGTCAAAGAATTCGAGGATGTTTGTAAAACATTCTCGCAGAATTGTCCTGTAGATGTGACGCGCCTAATGTTATTTCCTTTCACCTTGAAGGATAAAGCAAAAGCGTGGCTGCTCACCCTAAAGCCGAATTTGATCTACACCTAGCATGCAATGAACACTGCATTCTTAAAGAAATTCTTTCCACCTCGCATGAACACCGAGCTAAAACGACAAATAAACTCTTATAAACAAAAGAGCAATTAAACCTTCACCCAAACATCAGAGCGTTTCAATAATTTGCTTCTCTCATGCCCACATCACGGGTATGAGAAATGGCGAACCATAAGCTACTTTTACGAAGGGTTAAATGGTGAAACTAAAAATTTGGTCAAAACCATGAGTTCAGGGCCATTTCTTCGCAAAAACACTGAAGAAGCTGAAGCTCACTTCGAGTGGCTAGCTAAACATGCCCACGAATGGTCCAATTCTGAAGATGTCCCACGCTCACAGATATCCTGTGTAGAAGAGAAAATTCTGTACCAATTAAAAAGTGAGGATCATCTAATGAATAAATATGAGAAACTAGTTAAGAAAGTAGAAGAGTTAGGAATGAAAGGAGAGAGTTCTAGGCAGGTTTTACTTGAAGAACCGTGCAGCACATGCAACATGTTGGGACACACTAGTCAATACTATCCCAATGTGCCGTACTTTCAAGAACAAGCCCCCATGAAAATGAATGCCATACAAGGGTATAGGGGGGCGGGGAATTCCTATAACAAGCACAACTCGCAAAATAATAACAACTGATGGAATCACCCTGGTTTTGATTGGAAAAATGATGTTATGACCCAAAATCACTACCAACAACAACAGCCCTACAATAACAATAATCACTATCAAGGGCAATACAATAGGCAGCCCCAGCCAATCAATCAAAATAGATCACACAACTACAACCAAGTTCAACCCTCTAACAATCAGCAATCAAATGTTTACGTGCCACCTCATAAAAAGGTGCAAGAGGAAGATCCACTCTCTAATGTGAATTTAAAGCAACAGTTAATTCAAATGATAAGTAAAATGTCCACGACATTAGAGAATATGGATGCACGACAAGAGGGGTCGAGTGGAACGTTTCCTGCCCAACCACTTCAAAACCCTAAGGGATTTGACAATGGTTCCGATAATCATGAACAGGCAAAAGCCGTGACTACTCTGAGAAGCGGCAAGATTATAGGGTGTAATACACCTCTCTATACTCCCGAGGAGTATAAAGAAGACGAAGTGGTAACTAAAAACAAATCGTCCACTCAAGAGAAGGAGCAATTCAATAATAATAAACCATTAGAATCAAATGATGACGCTCCTAAAGAAGTGGAAGAAGTTGAGAGAAGGCCCGAGAAGGAGCCTGTCATTGATGAATTACCTAAATGCCCTTTCCTCGCCCCTTACCCTCAAAGGCTTAAGAAACCCAAAAACAAGGTAAAGAATCAGGAGGTCTTGGAATTGTTTAAGCAAGTTAAAATCAATCTTCCACTCCTTGATGCAATCAAACAAGTGTCGGCTTACGCTAAGTACCTTAAAGACTTATGCACGGTCAAGAGGAGGCAAAGTATGAAGAAACACGCTTATGTTGCTTGCCAAGCAAGCGCAATCATCTAAAATGAATTACCTCCGAAACTTAAAGACCCCGGTACCCCAACTGTCTCGTGCCGAATTGGGAATCAAAGGATAGACAACGCCTTCCTTAATTTAGGAGCTAGCGTAAACCTGCTGCCATACTCAGTTTATAAACAACTATGGTTGGGTGAACTCAAACCTACCCAAGTTCTACTACAACTGGCAGACAGGTCAGTCAAATACCCTAGAGGAATACTAGAGGACGCTCTAGTGCAGATAGATTCATTTGTCTTCCCGGTCGATTTTGTGATCTTGGACACTGAACCTGTGTCTAATCCAGGTGCGCAAATCCCAGTAATATTTGGACGTCCATTCCTCAATACCATAGATGCCACAATCAAAAATAAGAAGTGGTATTATGACCATCGTATTTGGGAACATTACTCTAAATGTCAAGATTTTTTCAAATCCCCGACCTGAAGAATATGAGGATGAGGAAGAAATCAATTATATTGAAACGATCATCGAAGATGAGGCTGACTTCGTTGATTATAAAGACCCTTTGGAGATAGTAGTGTCACAATTTGACGCTATCTACCAACCGAACGATTCTACTCCATTGGACGCTGCTTTAAATCAAACCTGCCTCATGATGGAAATGAAAGAGGAGGATCGAGTTGAATGCATGTGGGTAACACCATATGAACCCCTACCTCCAAAAACAAAATTAGTCATGCCCTCCAATTTTCAGTTTCCTGATTTGGAATTAAAGGAGCTTCCAGAAGAGCTCAAATATGCTTTCCTGCGGACTGAAAAGACTTATCCTGTTATAATTTCATCCACTCTCAGTCTGGAACAAGAGGGTAAATTAATCCAAATGCTAGAACAACATAAGGGAGCATTGGGATGGACCATTGCCAACCTCAAAGGCATAAGCCCGTCCGTGTGCACTCATAAAATATATCTGGAGGAAGACGCTAAACCTTCGCGACAAATGCAAAGGCATCTGAATCCCAATATGCAAGAAGTAGTCAAAAAGGAAGTCCTAAAACTTCTTGATGTTGGGATCAGATATCCTATTTTTGACAGCCCTTGGGTTAGTACAACCCAAGTAGTGCCCATAAAGGCAGGCATAACGGTTATTCCTAATAAAGACGGCGAATTGGTACCAACACGCGTCCCCACCAGATGGCTGATGTGTATTGATTATCGAAAATTGAACACTGTGACCCAGAAAGACCACTTTCCATTACCATTTATGGATCAAATGCTAGAACGAGTGGCGGGTCATAAATATTATTGCTTTCTAGACAGATATAGTGGCTATAATCAAATTGAAATTGCTCTTGAAGATCAGGAGAAAGCAACTTTCACGTGTCCGTTCGGTATATTTGCCTACTGTCGTATGCCTTTTGGCTTATGGAACACACCTGCTACTTTTCAGCGGTGCATGTTGAGCATATTCAGTGATATGGTCGAACAAATACTCGAGGTCTTTATGAAAAATTTTTCGGTGTTCGGCCATAGTTTTGAAAATTGCTTAGGCAATCTAGAACGTGTGCTAACACGATGCGAGGACAAACACTTAGTACTAAACTGGGAAAAGTATCACTTCATGGTGACCAAGGAAATTGTCCTCGGCCACATTATTTTTGATAAGGGTATCCAAGTTGATAAAATGAAAATTGACATAATCTCAAATCTACCTATCCCCAGTACAGTCAAAGACATCCGTTCTTTCCTGGGACACGCGGGATTTTATCGTCGTTTTATCCAAAATTTTAGTGCAATTTCCCGACCACTGTGTCAACTCTTAGTCAAAGACATACCATTCGAGTGGTCGAAAAATTGTCAAACATCTTTTGATGCACTAATGGAACACCTTACCTCCGCACCGATAATACAGGCAGCCGACTGGAGTTTGCCTTTTGAACTAATGTGCGATGCTAGTGACTATGCCATTGGTGCATCCCTCAGACAAAGGAAGGATAATAAGCCCTATGTAATCTACTATGCCAGTCGAACACTTAACAAAGCTCAAATGAATTATACACTATCGAAAAAGAGCTACTGGCAATAGTCTTCGCTCTAGATAAATTCAGGTCATATCTGATAGGGTCCCCAATCATATGTTTTACAGACCACTCGGCCCTCAAGTACCTGTTATCTAAGAAGGACGCAAAATAAAGGCTTATCCGTTGGATACTCCTACTCCTACTCCAAGAATTTGATATCACCATTAAGGATAAAAAGGGAGTAGAGAATGTGGTCGCTGACCATTTGTCTCGGTTAACATTCACTGACAACACTGAACCTATACCAGTTAAAGATGAATTCCCAGATGAGCAACTGATGACTGTTTCTAGTTTGCCTTGGTATGCAGATATAGTAAATTATCTTGTTACGGGAGAGACCCTGAGTCATCGGTCAAATCAAGACAAGAAATGGTTCCTCTCGTTCGCACGTCATTTCTTTTTCGATGACTTGTACTTATTCAAGTATTGTGCTGATCAGGTCATCAGACCTTGCATTCCAAATGAGGATATAACCGTGATTTTGCCATCTTGCCATTCTGAAGCCTGTGGAGTCCATTTTTCTTTGCAAAAGACCGTACAAAAAGTCCTACATAGCGGTTTCTACTGGCCCACTGTGTTTAAGGATGCTCATTCTTTTTGTAAATCATGCCAACGTTGTCAAAAGCTAGGTACAATTTCAAAAAGGAACTCTATGCCCTTAACTCCCATTATCATAATTGGAATATTCGATTTCCAAAATCAAACAACTGTGAATACATACTCCTAGCTGTGAAGTATGTATCAAAATGGGTAGAAGCGATACCGACAAGACACAATGATCACAAAACGGTTATGTCCTTTCTTAAGGAACATATTCTGTCATGTTTTGGAACCCCGAGAGCATTTATAAGTGACCAAGGCAAGCATTTTTGCAATAGACCTTTGGAGTCACTCCTCAAGAAATATGGGGTAAACCATAGGATCGCTCTAGCTTACCACCCACAAACTAACGGGCAGGCAGAGTTGGCTAACCGAGAAATCAAGCATATACTCAAAAAGATGGTAAGTTTCAACAAAAAGGCTGGGCTTATAAACTGACTGATGCTCTATGGGCGTACCGTACTGCCTATAAGACAAACTTAGGGATGTCCCCATACAGGTTAGTGTACGACAAGGCATGTCACCTTCGTGTTGAAATCGAGCACAAAGCATATTGGGCGACACGCTCATTAAACTTCGACATTAAAGAGGGAGGTCATTTACGAAAACTCTAGTTGGCTGAATTGGGAGAAATACGTCGAGATGCATATGACAATGCTAAATTACACAAGGAAAGGTTGAAAGCTCGCCACGATAGAATAATTTTTTGAAAATTATTCGAGCCGGGGCACAAAGTCTCGCTGTATGACTCTCACCTTTACCTATTCCCTGGAAAACTCCGTTCTAGGTGGACATGACCATTCATAGTCAAATCTGTTTTTCCACATGGGGCAATGGAACTCATAAATCCCAAGAACGAAGATTGTTTTAAGGTTAATGGCCAAAGGTTAAAACTGTTCTTGGAGAACTTCCAACCAGAAGCTGAGCACATCGAGCTAGATGAGCCTAGCTATTCCTCCACCTAAACCCTAAAGTGTGTTTACACGTTGTTGTTGTATACCTTTACTTTTATAGTACTTTGTTTTGTTTCGTTTATTTCTGTCTCTTTTTGAGTGTGACTTCGATTTTAATTTGCTATTCCATTCTATCTCTCACCTGCAGGCTATTAAAAATATGAGGGATGACGATGTCCATTCAATCGGGTCATGGGCTGATTCAGAATATCCTAATCCTCCATGGACTACTAAGGAGATTACATTCTGCTTGTCTCCTTATCAAGAGCCAGGAGCAGATGATGTCATTGACTTGACCCAAGGGTACATCCCTTATGATCCTGCACTCCTCCACATTAATCCCTTCGCGCATATGGACTTCCCTGGAAGAGGAAGGCGAACCAGAGGGGTATTTTGTTGGGAAAGTTGATGATGCCCTCTCGGAACAATGGGAGAACAATTCGATGTGGGAACCATGGGAGAAAGACGATTTACAGGATATGGTGCCTGAACACCACAATGCCGTCTTTACTTTTGTTGATGACTTCCTTGTCATTGAATTAGTTCCGTACATTTATGTGCACATGAGTTACTTACTATTCCGGCTCCAATGCCCTCTACCTGCTAGTGTACATTGTTATATCATGCCAATAGTGAGGTTAATTCCTTGTCACAATTTTTTTTTCTTTTTGTCTTTCTGTGTTTATTTCTTTCTATTAGTCCTTTCACTTGTTTTACTTAATTTTTTCTTTTTTTGGTGTTCTTTTTGTTTTTCCTTTGTCAGGATTTTCACTATGAATCCAATGTTACCACCGGTGTTCCTTCCGCATCAGCTGTTCCATAGATTTGGACCGTACATAAGTTCCCCCAGTACTCCGCCACAAGAGGAAAGTCGGTTGTGGTATTACACGCCGTTATCTGTGTCTCCATTCGGATCACCTCTTGCCTGTGCAATCAATTCTGTAGAGATTTCAGACTCACTCGATGATGTCCTTGCTGCTTTCCGACTGTTCTGGGAAAGGGAATCATCAAGTTGGGAATCCACACTCGAAGATGTGGCGGAGAAAAAAGAAAATGCGGAAGATGAAATATTCATGTTTGAAAATTAGTGTTCCACTTCAACTGCGTTTTGTCATTTGGTCTTTCTTTTATCATTTGAAGTGTAATGCTAGACAAAGGATTGATAATTTTGCTTTTAATTTTTAGTTTTTCTTTATTAATATATTCTTAAGTACCATGGTTGCGAGCAACAATTTTGCAAAAGCAGATGCTATTACAAAGTTAAATCTATAAATTTGCAATTTCATATTACCTTGTTGATGATGATTTTTTTTCTGGCTTGCATGTCCAGTAATTAAACTACTTTTATGCTATTCTGTATGCCCAAATCAATTTCTGTTAGTTGGGGGTATACAGTTGTTCTGTACAAAGATTTCTGGTGTTTTTCATGTTCGATCGATCGAACCACCCTCGATCGATCGAAAACGTCCAATCCTCAAGCGCTTGAAAAATTCTTAATCGATCTAATTTTTGATCGATCGAGAATGCTCGATCGCTCGAAATTTGTATTTAAATGCGGCGTCGTCCATACACTTCATCAGTTTTTCTACTTTTCTCCTTCACTCTCGAGCGATTGGAGACAGAGACAACTCGGGGTGATTTCTTTCACTCCCCTCCTTACACTCATCATTTGGGATCTCCTGATTCCCCCTGAGCCATCATCCTCGTCATCTCATTCCTCTCCTCTACGAGTATCGAGGTAAGAATCCCGAGACCCCTCCTTTTCTAATTTTGGTTGAAACTTCGATGGGATGCTCCCTATTGGTCCTAAGACCTCATAACAACCTTAGAATCCTTAGGTTTGTGTTGCTATTGTTCCCTCTTTTTTTCTCTACAAAATCTCGTTGTGCTCGATCGATCTAGCTGGTTTTGAGCGATCGAAGGCAGCTATATTTCGATCGATTGAGTAAGTTTTGAGCAATCGACGACATCAAGTTTTCGTTCGATCGAGACTATTCGATCGATCGACGTGATGCAGTGGTAGTTTCTTCTTTTCTCTTTAGTTTCCTATTTTAATTAGTTCTTTTTTCCATTTCAGGGTTTCAGCTATGAATCCTATCACGGGGTACCACAAGTCCAAGCCCCTAGACCTTGCTATACCTGACCCGGTACCAGATCATGGGCTCAGAAACGAGGAGGAACGAGTTTGGTACACCTGATACTTCCAAGTGCGGAAGGTGATGATGGAGCACCCACTTGAGGCTGTGTGGCTTTCTGCCCCGTGGTTTCTTGTACGGATCCATGCTATGCCTCGATGGTTTGAGATGTTGATGCAGTCTAAGAGAGTCAACATCAATTGGGTATGGGAGGCGTGTGCGACCATGATTAAGGATCCTGCAGCTCTGTTCACATACCGATCATTCTTCCGGGGTCGCAATATCATTTTTAGCCCAGCCACAGTTGTCGTTGCTTTGGGTGTACCGGAGACGCCCGACCACTATTACCCACACATACCCGGTACACTCGAGACGCTGCCCTCTGTCATTATCTAGGAGATTACCGCCGGAGCGATCCAGATCTGGAACGGCATTTCCCTGATTGAGGACCAGTTTCTGACCGAGCAGTATCATCTCCTTCACCTAGTGCTCACCAATTGCATATTGATGACTTCTTACCACAAAAAGGTGGCGCCATGGTATGCTCAGGTTCTGTATGCTATTGGGACAGGGCGGCGTGTCTGTCTGCCCCAACTTTATATCGACTTCTTTGTCCAGCCCACACGGTACATTGTCGCCAAGTGCCATCTGAAGGGCGCTTGGCCCATCCATCGGGTGATTGAGCAAGCTAAATTGCTCCCATTGGCCACTGACACAATTTCTCAGGCCTCGAGTTGATTTGGAGAGATAGCAGCGCGCCGTTCGAATGTACAGAAAAAGAGGAAGCTAAAGAGAAAGGCCAAAGTGGGAGCGAAGAGGAAGAGAGGGGGTGGCACTGACACAGAGGGTGCAGCTTCTGGGATGCCTACCGAGTCTGAGGAGCTAGATTCGGATGATGAGGACCATGTTGCTGTCGTGCAGCAGTTCGAGTTGAGACAGCGATCTCAGGCTCAGGCCCAGGGAGAGTCGTCTTCCGTATCCCTCCAGAATCTCCACTCATTGCTTCATGAAGAGAGGGAGGCGTGGATACAACTCGAGGGTAAGATGGATCAGATGACGACTTTACTAGAGGCGATCTTGATACAGATCGGGGTTGACCAGTCTATTCACACCGCTCCATACCCACCGACTGCTCCTTTTGCACCGCCTACCACAGATCCATCTTCTTCTACACCACCCACTACCGATCCATCTACGTCCACTGCCCCACCTACTATTTCTATTACTCCACCTCCACTGCCTACTGATCCCTATGCCCCATCATCATCATCTGCACCACCTCCAGTCGTGGCTGACCCATCATTGTCTACATTAACTGCCTCAACTGTGAGTGACCCGGCGACGGCTACTATTGTTGATGCGGGTAGGGATGAGGATGCTCCTCCTGCACCGATCGTGATTCTTTCTGATATTGGGGATGATTCGATGATATCCATTCTGAGTGGGAGTTGTTGTTGTATTTTTGCTTATTATTGTTTCTCTCTCTTCTCTCTTAGTTTCTTTTGGTTGTTTGGTTATGATGGGTTGTTTGGTGGTTTGGTTATGATTGGACATTTGTATCACTGTTCTGTACTTATATTGTTATATCATTCCAGTGATTGGGTGTTTGTATTACATATGGCCATTGCTTTATCAGTAGTTATTATTTCTTGTGATCTTGGCTGCTTGGAGTTGACATGTCTTTACAGATTGCTATGCTTGCGGTGTTTGCTTAGCATTATCAGGTGATATCTCTCTATTTATTTTGAAAATCAACTTGTGAGGACATCACAATTTTCAGTTGGGGGTGGAATGTAGATAGATAATCACCTGCACATGTTTATACCTAGCAATCTGGATAACTTTATTGCACATATCATATAATCTCGATTAGAATTGGTTTAAGCCTATAAAATAAATTGAAGAAAAATTATTAAAGAATTTTTTAACTTTATTGGTAGAACAACTTTGAATATTCACTTCGATTTAGCTGTTATCAAGCAATGATACATTCATGTTAATCTCATCCTTTTATGGATTAAGTTCACGCATTTCTCTAGTTCTACTAGGATGATTGCATTTGTTAACCTTTCATGTATCCAACATACATTTACACTATTTGGTAGCTATGTTGAAAACCTAAAAAATGAGTTAATATGACTATTGTGCTAAAAGAACGAGTAGTAGAAACTATTTAACCCTTAGTGAGTTTTTGATCCAATCTTTATTTCTGAGGGAATTTCCACATAAATTCGAATTGTTTTTCTTACATAAACATATTAAATTCATTGAATAGTCTCTAATTCTTCATTTTGACTGCTTATTAGAGGAGAACGTTCAGGATTTACCAACTAAACTCAATGAACACTGAAGTACTAAAATTAAGAAGTTAAGAAAATGATTTAAGCCATCGTTATCCGTTCTTTTACCTTTTCATCTACTTGTATCAACATTCCAGAATCTGTGTTGTTCTCAACCCCATACCTAGTAAATACTGCCAAGTCTATTATGAAAATCTAAATCCCTAATCTTATACTTGGACCTCAATGAAACCCATTACACATCTAACATGATTAAATTGTTGAAGTATGTGACGAGGAGGGAGTAAATGTGGGAGGGACCGCATAAAAGAGAAAAGGAAAGAAGAAGGAGTCCAGGTTACAAAAAAAACATATATGAGAATAGAGGATGGTTAGAATGAAAATAAATAAATAAATAAATTTACTAAACTCAATCACATGCTAAAGATGTGCGATATTGTACCCCTCTCATTTCTGTCCCACTCTATATAAAAAAAATAATAAATAAATAAATAACCGAAAAGTCAAAGCCTTAATGATTTTTAACAACTTAGTTTGAATATGAATGTGTAATTTGAGTTATCCATGGTATTTCGCTCCTCTAGTGAGTTGTATCCTTTTCATGAGACTATACACTCTAAATGTTCGTCCTTTATTGAGTCAGGTGTGAAAGCACTAGCAACCAAAATTTCATTCTTAATAAAGCTTTTACATCATGTGCGATCATTATTAAACCAGTTTCTGTGAGATGTTCATTTTTGAGCGTAAACCCATGTGAGAATTGAGTTGAAACTACAAGTTCTGAGATAATAATAGTCTAAACAACTCTGAACAAGGTTGGATGCATAGCTGTTAACTTCACACACACGGATACATAATTGTGATGCATATGTTATGTCTATCTTGGTGGCATAAGGAGTATGTGGGTTTCTTTCATGGTTCGCTTGAGGTTAATATCTTTTTGTAGAGCTAAGTTAACAGTTAAAGGGAAGAGAGTGTTTAAAAGTTTTTTTTCTGTCTTTTTGACTATAAAATTGAGAATTTGGTGGGTATTTTCACTATAAACCCTCACGAGACAACACTCGTCCACTAGGGGAAACCTAGGGGTTTAACGGCTTGTTGCATTCGCTAAATGCAACCGTGATTCCTGCGAAAGTGAGTTAGGTAGTTTCTCTTTCTATTTAAGCTTAGTTTGCTTTAGTTTAATTTATTTTATTTTAGTCATTGTAGTATTAGTTTAGCTTGTTTTATTTTCGCTATATTGCTAGGGACTAGCAATTCGCTAGTTGGGGGTTGTGACAAGCGGGGGTATTTGTAAAATACAACTGCGCTAAAAGAAGAAAATGCACTGATTTAGATTGTAACTCCCTAGTTTATCTACAGTTTGTGTTATATTGCCAGTTAACTTACTATGTAACGAATCTGTGATAAGTTGTGTTGTTTTAGCTGTTGTTGGTGCAGATTGTTGTTGTGCTGTGTGCAGGAATATATGATAGATAAAGGATAAAGCTGAATTACAAGCAAAACAAATAAAAGATGAAATGTTGAGTTCGAGTGATCGAGGATCATTCAAGCGATCGAGAGTTCGATCAATCGAAGACAGTTAAAGCGCTCGAAGATTCCAGAAGTGCGATCGATCAAGAAAGGTTCGATTGATCGAACTTGGATTTTATTAGAACTTACGCACACGCAGTGGGGACGTCTTTTGTAACCCTAGCCTTAGGTTTTTCTATATATACCAGTTATGTTCACGTCCACAGGAGGCCCACTTTTTGTGGTTTATAGAGAGTAGAGAGCTTTGTTCTTAATGTTTTTGTAGGTTTTCAAGGATTATCGTTGTTTGGCTTGGATTCTCAATAGTTTAAGTAAAATTCTTCATTCCAGATTACATATTATCATTCTATTTATTGTTTACTTGGAGTTTATCATAGTTTAATCTATTAGATCGTAGCATTGCATGTTAGAATAGTGTTAAACCATTAGTTTTCATAGATTTTATGCAAAAATCACAACCAAACAGGACTTTAATGAATATTTATATCAAAAACGAATATGTGACACTCCAGACCATGTCTGAGTAGTCCCCAGGTTGGGAGATCATGATGAAACTGTGATCTCAAGCCTCTGCCATGCAGCAGAACAATTTCTGTGTTCGATCGAAGTTGTTTTGATCGATCGAATCAGAAGACAGTCAAGCGATCGAAGACGTTTCGATCGATTGAGAGATGAAGATGTTCGATCGATCGAAAGTGCGTCGATCGATCAAACTATTAGATTCTTGGGTAGTCTTTTTGCAGTATTCCAAGACTTTCAGTTTTTGAGATTTGTTATCAAACTATCTCCGAATGCTCAGTTTGTCAAAACAGTTTCATTACTTTAAGCCTTAAGGCATTTTTCTTCAATAACTTTTGCAAACCATTTTGAATGCTAACACCATTCAGAATACGAGACTCAACTATTGATTTAAATCGCTTTCATGTGTTTCAATTTAACTGTGATGACATAGTCCCGGCCAAGAAAGGACTATTTATTCTTATTTTTAGGGAAATACGGAATACTGTAGAGAGATACACTCCTTAGCGCTTAAATGTAACTGCATGGTAGATGGCATGATTGTTGTGGATTCGTGTAATCCCAACATTCCCTTTTTATAAAGAAAACTGTTTTTAAAACATTGCTTTAGTTAATTAGTTAATCATTAGTTTACCTTAATTGCTCTAGTAGTTATAGTCTATAGAACTTCGTGTTCTACACTTTACTTTAAATCTTAAATTTTTCTTTACCCTTAGAGTTTAATCTAAGTTTTTAGTTCAATACCTTCCCTGTGGGATCGACCTGGTCTTAACCAGATTACTTCTTGCACGATTACCTACACTTAGGTATAGTACACAAGCGCACACAAGATTTTCAACGTGTCAGTACCTACCCTTCTTGGGTGGCATCAAAACTGGGGGTGTAGACAAGTATTGTTTTATGCCGTCAAAAGCCTTTTGATGGCTATCTTCCCACTTGAATTCTTCATCTGTCTTGATCTTCAACAGTGGGGTCCATACTTGGGTTCTTCCAGCACAATTGGATATAAACTGCCTCAGAAAGTTAATCTGCCCTAGTAGCCTTTGTAATTCTTTCTTATTGGCTGGTGGCTTTGCCGCCTGGATCGCTCGGGCCTTATTTTTATCTACCTCGATCCCTTGCTGGTGCACAAGGAAACCCAGGAAGTTTTCTGCTGAAACGCCGAATGCACATTTTAGAGGGTTCATCTTCAGCTTGTGAGCCCGCTTTCTTTGAAATGCCTTCTCCAACTCCCTCAAGTGATCGGTGTTATCACCAGACTTTACCACCATATCATCAATATAACCTCCATGAAATGTCCAATCATATCGTGGAAGATTGAGTTCATTGCCCGTTGATAAGTAGCTCCAGCGTTCTTTAATCCAAAAGGCATAACAACCCACTCAAAGGTTCCAATTGCCCCCAGGCACCGAAAGGCCGTCTTAGGGACATCTTCTTCAGCGATGTTGATTTGGTTGTACCCTGAATTCCCATCCATGAAGGATAGAATTTTGTGCTTGGCGGCCGAATCAATCAACTGATCAGCCATTGGCAAAGGGTACTCATCTTTTGGGATGGCCAAATTTAGGTTTCTGAAGTCAATGCAGACCCTCAGCTTCCCATTCTTCTTTACTACCGGGACCACATTCGAGACCCATTCAACATATCGGGCAGTCCGAATAAAACCAGCGTCCAGTAGTCATATCTTGAATTTCTGCCTTAACCTTCAGAGTAACTTCTGGTGACATCCGTCGAGGTAGCTGCTTAAACGACCTGAACCCCGATTTAATTGGCAATCGGTGTTCCACCAGTTCCCTAGATAACCCTGGCATTTCATCATAATCCCAGGCAAAACAATCTTTGTACTTATGCAAGAGTGCAATGAACTCGGCCTGACACTGTGGATCAAGCATCTGACTTACATAAGTAGGCTTGTGCTCTCCTTCTCTGCCTAGATTAACCTCCAAGAGGGGGTCTTGGACATCGGCCTTCAAATCATCCAACTTTGCACTAGCCGTTTCCAGTTCATCTATTTGAATTTCTTCCTCGCTTGGCGCTTCTTCTTCATAGATACAATCTGCCAAATTGACCATCCCGTCGACTGGGCCGATTTTTAATCTTCTATCGGCTAGATATGTACACCATCTGGCCATGCTGGCCTTTAAGGCCAGTTGTCTTCGTTTTTCAATAATCGGTGGCTCCACTGACGTCCTCTTGTTCGATAATCTCAATCGGCCTTAACTCTTCAGTCTGACTGAGGTTATGGTAACATGTCTTCATGTCCGATCGATTTCTTTTAAGGAAGGTAGCTGCATCGGCCGTTTGCACACGGGCTACAAATGGCTTTGTATCTACTCCAACCACCTCAACCTCATCGCCTCGCCAAAAAATTAGTAGCTGATGGAGTGAGGAGGGAATGTAATAATTTGGGTGTATCCAATCTAGGCCCAGTAATGCATTATAGGCCGCCGAGGTGTCTACGATGAAGAAAGTAGTCATGACCGTTTTACTGTCAACTATCAGCTCAAGGGGTAGGATACCCTTGGTTCTTGAGGGTGCCCCTATGAAGCTTTGAACGTCCATTTCGGTCGGGATCAGCTCCAATTCGGACTTCTGAAGGATTCTCAACATTATCTGAGGCATAATATTGATAGTAGATCCACCATCAACCAGGATTCTGTTTATCAGGACCCCCTCAATATGTCCTTTCACGTACAATGGCTTCAAATGCTGGGACATCTGATATGTGGGTTTCTCAAAAACAACTTTGACTGGCCCGCTAGGCTTCAGCCCTTCTTCAGTCTGATGTCCCTTCGGACTCAAAATAGTGATCTTAGGCCGATCAGTCTGCTCGTCGGTGGCATCCACATTCTTGTTTGTGGTCTCCACCACATTGGGTTTAACGGTCTCTCCCCCATTCCAGAATACGTCTTCTATCATGGCTGAGTCTTTGGTTAGGCCTTCCATTATATCCTCTTCCATGGCCGCAGGCTGGTCTGGCTGGCCATGAAGGATATAGGCAAAGTAAACACCATGTTAGATGATAGACTTACCGAAATAGTTCCGAATTAAATTGGCGAGGTGCTGGAGTCAAACAGATGACCATCGGATTCCATACTTATCATGTCCGATGTGGGCTTGCATCCCTCCAGTGACTTTTCTCGTCTGAATCTTTCCTTCAGGTGCCTAGCATTATGCATCGCTCCATCCTCTCTGTCCCAAAACGGTTCCACCTCAACTGAGAGTTTTTGGGTATCAGGCATTGTAGGCGCGGTGGGCTTAAGAGGGTTTCCAGCCCGATTTTTCCAGTACTGACATTCCCATTCGGCCTATCTCATGCGTTGATACCTCCATTTTTGAGACTTGTTGTACTGTGGCTGCGCTGGGAATTTGGAATGTTTAGCCCTATGCCACCTCCTGTCTTCCATCCGGGGTAGTAACACCATCCTTGGGCTCATGTTTGAGATCGATGACTTTGTTAGCAGCCTAGGCTTTGGAACTGCTCGGGTACCCCTTGCCCCTTATCGGGTTGATTCACTTAGGCCAGTTTGTGGAGCAAAGGAGGGTTTCGCCCGCCATTCAAGCTTCGCCTGATTCTGCCTAGGCAGTGACAACCTCTCATATACAGATCTTCTCGGGCTTTATTCGCGATGTTCATTGACTCTGGGCCTCTTACTTGGGCTAGAAATCTCTTTTTTGTTATCAGCCTTGCATCTTGGGCAAAGGCCTTGTTCAATGAACTCCAGTTGTCGTCGCAGATCCGCTATCAAGTTATCAGTATTGGACCTAGCCGTTTCTTCCTCGGCCTTATGGCCCTTTTCTTTACGTTCTTGATAACTTCTTTGGAGCTCATGTATTGTCTCTTTCGGCCTATCTGTGGCCAAAATGGCGATTTTCTTTCCCTCTCTCTGTTTTGGGAGCCCTTCTTTGTCAGTCAAGTCTATCTTCGGCCTTGGCCTTGTCAACTTGGTTAAATCGGGCATAACCACATTGGTGCCGATGATTTGAGGAAATGGATTTGCATCAATCCCCATAGCTTTGTCCGAGAACTTGAAAACTCCTTTCTCTATGTTTTCCTGTATAACATTACGAAAAACAACGCAATTATTAGTGGAGTGCTTCCAGGAATTGTGCCACTTACAGTATTCTTTATTTTTTAGGTCATCGGCCTTGGGGATCTGATGGCCTTCACTCAGCTTGATCACTTTATCGGCCAATAAGGCATCGAATATTTGATCAGCCATGGTTATGTCAAAAGTAAAATTTTTTCCAGCCTCAAACGCCATCTTCTTTGCAGCGGCATTATTGTTGATAGGTTTATTCAAGGAGTTACATACAATCGACCGTTTGCAGATTAACTCAGCCATATCGCTCTCTGCTTTGAGGTCACAATCCGCTAGGTGGACCTCGTAATTAGGGTCTTTATAATACGTACCTTTGGACGAGTTCTTCTTCTCTTGCTCATCCAAAAGGATGCGCTCATACTGAGCGGCCCGCGTGGCCAGCTCGAATAAATCATGGAAGTCAGTTCCTTCAAACCTCTTGCGAAGTTCAAAGGACATGCCCCCCATGGCCATTTTAGCATACTTTTCCTCAGGCAAAACCGTCTTGCACCGATACTTTGCCTTACGGAAATGGGCTATGTAGGTTTCTATAGTTTCTCCTACTAATTGCATCATCCTGGATAAGTCTTCCAGCGATGTTTCGGGCTCCGTCCTATAGAACTGGCCATGAAATAGCTCTTCCATCCCCTGCCAAATTTTCACCGAATTGGCGGGGAGATTGACATACCACAAAAACGCCATGCCCGTTAGCGAATTCGAAAATAACCTCAACTTTAATGGGTCACTACTACCCACATGGCCGCATTGAACAATGAAACGGCAAATATGCTCCACCGAAGACTGTTCACCCTATCTAGAGAATAGAGTGAAGTTTGGTACTTTGTACCCCTGGGAAAATATAACCTGGTCAATTTCGGGGGAATATGGCCGTCTGTACGTAGGCCTCTCCATTCTTCTCATAAACGGGCCATACTTTTCATTTATGGCCGCTACCAACTCCTCCTTATTGATGGGTTGTGGAGCTACAGGCTGTGCAGCCCTCAACAGGGGTATCACCGGCGGTGGTAGTTGCTGTTGATTGTTATTGGTCTGATGGGTCCAAAACCCACCATTATTTCTTTACCCCCAGTAGTGTGAACTAGGGGTTGTGTGTGGTCGGCTGAACCTTCAGCATGGCCTGTTGATCGAACAAAATCCAGTGTTGCCGATCCATTAGGATCGGTGACTACCAAGCCACTAGCATATCCGTTCTGTGACTCAGATTGCTTGCCTGAGCCATTACCCTCCCTAAGGTTCGGACAAATGTAGGGTGGATCTTTCGGCTTATCGAACTCAAGTAATGTGCCAGAGCCCGATCCGGTGACCTGCTCTTTGCTACCCTCGGCTTTATAGGTATCTATAAGTTTTTCGATCATGTCTGTCAGGCGATCCAATTTTATGTGGGTAGTCCTAGTCTCTAAGACCAGGTTAGCTTGACTCTGATGTACATCAGCTGTTTGGCTGATGACCGCCTTGAGATAACCCATTGAACCTATTAGCGCGTTGTATTCCTGCCACATGGGCTCAACGTTCACTCTCATGGCCTCCGAAATTGCCTCAAGAGTGACACTACCGTCTTGTAGAGAATGACCAGCACTCTCCTCCATAGGTGGGTCAACGGGAGAATCGTCTTGGCCGTTTTTGCCTGTCTGTTTGTCCTTCTTTGGAGGCATGGCTTGACACTGTTAGTCCCATCGGGCATGCCAAAATGTTTCCCTATAATTTGCGCGGGCGTGCCAGAGCCAAACGGGCTCAGTATGTGTGTGCAAACTAATTTCCTAAACGCTTGTGTGAGTGATACACAAGGCTTTATGAATCTGACTTCTAAACAGAGTGATTGTGTGCAGTGAGTAGGAAAGTACCCTCACCATAAATTCTTTAGCAGTACTGAAGCGCACAAGCTAAACAGTGTAGAGCTTACCAAGTAAACAAATCACAAACGATTTAATAAAACATAGATTTTATTAAGTGTTTGGAAACTAAACAAATCCAAAGAACAAACCAGAACAGACTCTGATTGTCCCAAAGAACAAAAGAAATAACAAAAGAGCAGACCTATTTGCTATGAATGCTGAAGAACATAAAGGTTTGAATGCTTTGAATACTTCGGATGGAGTGTGAGTGCTGTTTTTCGAGATGACGCGGGGTCCTTTGTTCGGTTGGCTTGCTTCCATATTTATAGTGGCCTCTAGGAATTCTGATAAAGAAAGAACACCTTTACTTGCACCTTAAGCAGTCCTGATTGATTGATAGTGGCAAAATCCTTCCTAATCCTCAACTCTTGCCTTATCTTGACTCTTGATTGAACCAATCCCTATATTCTAGGGATCAGCCTTCCAATCTAGCTGGATGTGATTGAATACCTTCCAAACCGAACTCTCGCTTCCTAAAAATCTGGGATGACGTCGCCTTGACAGCTGTGAATAGCACCGCCTTCTCCTTTTAGTCCATCGGCCTTGTCAACTTCTTTCTTTCAGCTGAATCGGGCTTAACCAATTTCAATACTGTCTTTGTTGCCCGATAACCTCTTTACAACTGCTTCAACCCAATCGGACTCACGCAACGGGCCTTCACCATTCTTACCAGATATGATGTCCGATACTCCTGCGTGCTGCTCTTATCCCCCATCGGGCTTACCCTGCATTCATTTATACCTCTACAATGCCCTGAGCTTTATCTATGTTTAGCGTTCTTATCGGGCTTTCATTCTTGCTATAGCCTGATGGGCATGCCAGTGAATCATCACACTAATCGGGCTCCACCATACCACTTAACAGCCTTGTCTTTAAGAAACCATGTGACATCTTCCACTTGAGTCCGATGAGACCTGGATTCATTATGTCACTCGGGCTCAAAAACCTTTGGCGGTTTTTGGGTGCAAACAATATTCAAGCAAGGTACACACGGTAATTGAAAAAAACAAAATAAGATAATAAATTTAGTCCACACAATTTCAAGTACACTCAAAATGAAGTACTTAATTTATTTTGTCATTGATGAACTGGATCTTAAAAGCACTGGAGTCCTGACTAAAGCCTAGGGATGGAAGATAAATTGAACGCATATGATATAGGGTCGAACACTTGAATCCTTCTTCTTATGTGGTATAGCAATACGAAATAATTCGGTATCACCCACATTTACTACCTGCAAGAAAACGATGCATACAACAAATTTCCACAATTAAGAAAAATTAAAAATAAATAAATAAAATAAATAAAAATAAACAACTTTTAACTTTTAACCACTTCCTTTGTGGCCGGATGGCAAGGCCTCTGGGTGTTATACTCAGAGATCTCAAGTTCGAGTCTCAAGGGGGTAGCCACAGGTGATTCACCCGGACGCCCTGGCCTCGTGGGATTAGTCGAGGTGCGCGCAAGTTGGCCCGGACACTCACGGTTATAAAAAAAAAAAAAAACTCCTAGAGTACTGACAGTGATTAAGAAAAAACAAACTTGCTTGATATAGTTTTGGCATAAAACAATAAATAAATAAAGTCAACAAAATTAAAAATAAACAAATTATGTTACAAGGATTACCACGATTATAGACCATCCCATGGCTTTTTTTTTTTTTTTTTGTTGATACAGTGAGTAGCCAAAATGTAAATCACCAGTTAAATGTTGTAAATTAATTATTAAGCATAAACATAAAAGCTTAATTAGTCCAAAACCTAGAACAATCATGATTTTACTAATACGCATTATGCGGAAATAAATTATACACTACGTACATTGATCCATGATACAGTATGCAAAGAGATCAAACCTTGGTCTCCAATTCTTTAGCCACCGCGGTGGAAAACATTTTCTCTCTCTTGGCCTCTTTTCTTATAGCTAGGAATTCTGTCAGGGACACTATAAGATGATGGGAAATAAACCCAAAACTTATCTTTTATAGGCAGAGAGAGGACCGGTTTCCTTATACTGTCATAATTCCACTTACCCATCAAAGTAGGTGCGTTTTAGGAAACTACTTCTCTTATTTGACCAATGAGGTAAGAGTTTTAAATTGGAAACATAATATTATTAAACTCAAAATATATAAGATATATTATGTGGGACATAAAAAATATCATACATTCTCCCACTTGGCCCATATGATAACTTAAGCATTGAGTTCAATAATAATACCATAAGGCGTTCATAAAATTCCAATTTACTCTTGCTTTAATTTTGGTCATTATAATACCATAATTAAACAACCCATTCATGCGAGTCATGGCGGTTGTGTGTCAATAGAATGACACAGTTCCTTCCATGTACCACAACACTAATGAGTTGTTTAATATGGTCTATATGTGAGAAGGGTCAATAAAGGTCCAACAATAATGTCCTTGTCAAAGACTATTCCTGTATCGTTCATCCAATAAATCATACATGTATGTACATAATGGAAAACAGAAAATTTCAGAAACACCTTAAGTGATATCTTAGAGTGTCGTACAACAGAATAAAGTATTAAGCAAATCCACATAATTAAATATAATACAACAACATTATGGGCTATACTTAAGACCCATTCTACTAATGTTTTGCTTATATTTCTTTAATGGTAACCCTTTCGTTAACGGATTTGCAATCATTAGCTCGGTGCTTGTATGTTCAATAGACACTCTATGTTTCTGACTTTCTTCCTTAATGGGAATGTATTTTAACTCCATACATTTAGCACCATTAGAAAATTTATCATTCTTGGAGGAAAAAATACCGCTACTGTTATCACAATAAATTCTCAGCGACTTGGCATTAGAGTCGACAACTCCAAGTCCTGAAATAAAATTTCGCAGCCACAATTCATGATTAGTGGCCTCAAAGCATGCCACAAATTCTAATTTCATTTCTTTACGTTCCCAGTCATTCTTTGAGCATTGCATAAGCTGAACTTATGCCCTTTCTATATAGGAGTATCAATAACTGAACATTTGCCTTATCAAATCTCTCTAGAACTCTTTCTATATATGCTTTTCGAGACAACCTTAACAATCCGCATGGTCCATTCAAGAATATTTCAATTCCTATTGTATAAGGTGCCTCATCCATATGTATTTCACTTCAAAGTTCTTTAAGAGAAATTTCTTGATTTCGTCCAAGAAACAAAGATCATTACTGGAAAGCAACATACCATTAACATATAAAATCCTCAATAAAAACTTGCTCCCACTAAACTTTAGATATATGCATTAATTAACAGTGTTTTTCCTTAAAATTTAAAGGAAGTAACAGTATCATTAAACATGAGATATCTTTGGTGGGGAGCTCGTTTACGTCGATAAGTTGGCTTCTTAAATATGTTAGCCAACTATTTCATTCTCTTTGGTGTGAACCTTTTAGGTTTATCCATATTTACATCTTTATCTAAACTCCCATTCAAAATAATGTATGTTCTAGAACACTGTCCACCATTAGAACCTAAACACGTGGTGTAATCTTTAGCCATCCATTTTCAGGGGGGATGTCGATAAATAGAGAGTTCTATAAACTATCTTATATAACTCTAAATCATAATGAGCTTCTAACACCATAATGATTTTTCCAAGTGAAAAGCTTTCATTATGATCAATGCCTTCTCTCTGAGAGAAATCTTTAGTTACAAGTCTAACATTATGTCATTTAATATTGCCCTCTAAGTCGCGCTATTTGTCTTAAAAGACTCATTTGCAGCTGACTTTCCTATGATCTTTGGGCAATTCAACAATGTCTCAAACTTCACTCTATTCCATTTATGTCAACTCATCTTTCATGACATCAATACATTTATTAGAATCATACTTTCATGGCACGTGAAAATGAAAGAGGAAATTTACTTATCTTTGGGACAAATTCAAATTTTGTAGATATGCCATGTAACCATCCAAAATAACAGATTTTCTTTCCCTTTGGGGTCTTCTTAATGTTGTTCTTTGTGGCTTATCTACCATTGGTTCATTGGTGACAATCTCATAATGGAGTGGTTGATCATTTATTTGTTGTTCAACATTGTTAGATCGTTTGACAATTGTAGGAACAACAAATTCCTTCAAAGTCATGGGTAATTGGACTTGTACCCTAACTTCTTTAGTAAACACATTTCATAGTTCACCACTCCCACTGATGTCACCATTCTTAATGAATTTAACATTTCCACTTTCTATAATTTTCGTATTATGGGTAGCATAGTAAAACTATTTATATTTATTTTTTCAAGGTAACCTAAAAAATGACCAGCAACTATGGTAAAATCCAATTTCGTTTTCTTTTAAATTCTATACCATAATAAATATTTTTTTTGGGACAACCTCAAACATACAAGCATCACATACTCGATTTCCTCCCCATTCATAATAAATAAATAAAAAATTAGTCTTTGAACTACCCTACTAGGAACCCAATCAATAAATAGACCGTGGTCTAAAAGGATTACATTCACAATAACATTGAAAGTATGGAATTATTTAGCATACTCTTAACCATATCCATTATAATACGAATATGTCTTTCAGTTATACCATTCTATTAAAACATACCTAGTGTAGTGTATCGCTTACATGCCATGATTTCATGGAGTTTAGCAAACAAGTCAGAGTACTGACCCAATTCATTATGCTTGCTATAAAATTCGTCACCATTATCCAATGTGATGATTTTACTTTTCTATCTAGCTTTCTTTCAACCTCGTTAATGAACAATTCAATAGCATTCATTTGCTGAGACATATCATGTGATAAGTAGATATAAACATAATGAAAAATCATGGGTAAATTACACGGACCTCCCCTGAGGTTAGGTCAAATTACAATGACCTCTCCTTTGTTTTGCATAATAGCAATGACATCCCTTGAGGTAAACGGAAGGGCAACGGCGTTAGTATTTTTGTGTAAAAACGATATTACACCAAACCCATTCATTATATTGATAAAATAAGTCCCAATCTTGTATCTCACATCTCATAATTGAAAACCCTAAAAAGTTGCAATAAGAATACCAAAGCAGATCAGATCTCGAAGCTTCGAACGATGAGAAATCATACCAGATCAGTTCATCGAAGGTTTGAACTAGCCATACCAGATCAGCTCATCAAAGCTTCAGCGAGGATAGGATCCACGTCGTCGTCTCCAAAGAACACGGATGGGTTTTCGTTGGAATCTATGATGGGTTCAACGGTCCAAATTCTCCTAATTATCTTCTCTCAAAAGTATTCATATGTTCATAAAGAGCTTAAAGGGTTGTTATGGGATGATAAGAATAAATCTACTAGTAGTAATAGTTCAAGTCCAAAAATAGAAGAGAACTACCCAAATATATATGGGGATTTGAATTTAGATTCAAGAAAGAGGAGGGGAAAGAAAAAGAATTTGAAGGAAAAATATAGAGGGGCAACAAAAAAGTGGGAGGAAAATTAGGGAAGATGGAAATGTGAATGGTGGGACCTCAAAAGATTAGAACTTGATAGGAGATTAAAGGAATAATTGAATCAAACTGGGTGTGGTTCAATTAATCATTTAGATGTTTTGAAAGCTTTGTCTCAAGCTTTGAAGAAAGCTGAGGAGGCTTATTTGGATATTGTAGACAAGATGGTTGTGGAAAATCCTGATTTAGATTTAATGGGTTCTTGTAATGCTAATGAAAGGGGAAGATGTTTATGTATTGAATGTGGGCAATAACCGAGCGGTTTGGGTCAAATATCGGAGCCCCATTTTTGGGGCAAGGATTTAGAGATGATTAATGAAGAAACACTTCATGATCTTGAAGGCTGTGATGGTTTAAATCTAATTCAGAGACTTGTTTAAGTGCTTTTCAACTCACTATGGATCATAGTACTTCAGTGGAAGAGGTAAAAAACAAAAAAGTTGTAGTGATTCATAGTGGTATTGATTTATAGTGGTATTTTGTTTTGTTTGATTTGAAGATGAACTTTACTTCATATGTAATGTTGCATTTTTCAAGAAGTTGAGAGAGAGAAGAAATTAGGAAAAAAACATAGGGCATTTTCGACCTTCTGGAACTAATTTGAAGTGACATCGGCATTTTCCTTCCATGATTTTAACTCTTCATTAACGGAAGGGGCATATTGTAACCCAAACATAAACCTCAAGGGATGTCATTGCTATTCTGAAAACCACAGGGGAGGTCATTGTAATTTGACCTAACCTTAGGAGAGGACCATGTAATTTACCCAAAAATCAGCTACAAAGGTACGTGATTAGGTAAATTTTTCAAGATGAAGTGTCAAATGGTTCACAATTATCAATAGAAAAAATTTCAAGGAGACTTGAACTTATTGCGGCATCTTTCTTGGTGTATTTGATTTGTTTTTTCACTTTATACAATCCACACACACACACACACACACACACACACACACACACATAGATTAGTAAAATTAGGTTCGAGAAACCTCATCCCTTACTAATTATGTTTTTTTGAATATAAGTCATGACACAAATCAGGAGACCTTTCATTAATCAAGATACTCTTAGTTCCAACATTATTAATCAAAATACTCTTAGTTCCAACAATATGACACAAGTAATAAATAAGAGATTCATTAAAATATTATCAAACTTTAGTCTATATAAACCATATAAAGAGTACTAGAACCAAGAAGTATCCTTAAATAAACAGAAACTTTTATTTTCAATAAAATTTCTAGACAACGAAATAAAATTTCTGAAAATAGAAGTAACATAAATTTTCTTAATCAAGTTTAAATGATGACTAGTATTTAAAATAATGAAAGTCACAACGGCTTTAACTTGATCTTTAACCCAATTCCTCATAGATAAGAAACTTTCATTTGGATTTGCGATTTGGGTTTTATGGAATCTCTTTTCTTTTCAAATTTGAAACATTCATAATACTAGTACTACAGTCAATCAACCAAAAATTAGAAGGACCTTCAGTAAGGTTTGATTCAAAACTTGCATAAGCTAAACGCTTACCTTTTCTTTCAAACCGTCATTTCGGGCAGACTTTTGAAAGTGTCATTGCTTTTTATAGAAGTCATACTTATCATTTAGTTCCTTCTTATAAGCCTGAGTAACCTAAGTAGGCCCATAAACCTTGAGTGGTCCTCACTTTATGCTTTTTTCGGGCTTCCTCCATTTTTCTTTCAGCTCCTTGACTTACGAGATTAAGTGAATGATGTCCTTATTACTTAAGTCTTGCCTCTTCTTGAACAAACATAATGTCCAATTCATTTACATTCACTTATAATTAATAGTGTTTGCAATGAATTTGTAAAGACTCATATCGAGGAGGCAAGGAGTTCAAGGACATGCACATGCCCATTGTCATTTGAATAACATACTACTTAGTTTGTTCAACATTCCCATGCCTCTTTTTTTTTTTTTTAAAGGCTTTCATGTCATACTATTTGAATCAGTAAAAGCATGCGGTTTCATAGTTAGAAGTGTCAAATCTAGATCCAGAACACGTAAGCGGGAATGAACTTGTTCTCCCCAATCTAAGAAATTCAATTCATTATGAAGTTGGACAAACAAAGTGAGCAAATGAAGTGGAATGGGAACTGGTCATTACAGTTAATTTAAATGCTCACAACATTAGGCTTCGAGTTATAATATATAATGATATGTCAAAATAACATACATATTTTAACAAAATTAGTAACACCGTGATTTACCTTTGGGTCAATCTAATGGTGTACTAATCAAACTATTATGGTGATTCCCTTTTACTTGATTATGTGTTAATAATTAGGTAGATTAATTACCTTTGGGTAACGAGTTCCAACCTAATAAAAAAATATCAACCATTCATCCTTTCCCAATTCATTTATCACTTGAAAGTGGTGCACCTTTGGGCCTACCTAATATTCTTGTGATAAAAGAATTGCTATTCGCAATGTCATTATAACTTAACCCTTGGGTTGGCATAAAATTTCATCATGTGGCTAATAATTTATGAAACATTCTAGTTGGGCCACTTTAGTGGCTACCAAATTTTATCATAATATAAATTAAAAATCACTACTGACATTATCCAAACATTATCTCGAACATAATATATATTTTCAATTTCATATCAGCAAAGGTACATAATGATAGCCAGCAACGTTCAGTGTTAAAATAATAAACAGTTCACAAATACTTTGTACTTATCGACGGCCTCACAAATGCAGTGAATAAGATTAACAAGCCACTCTTTATCACAGTCAAATAATCAATAAGTTAACTACTATGGCTTTAAATAACAACTAACGTTATTATGATTATTGGGAGACCCACAATCGAGCAATTTAGAAGTGGCTTTGGATCGTCAGAATCAGACAAGACATCCGTGATCTAAGATTGGATCCAAAAGTTTTTTTAAGTAGCTAGACATGAACTTTGTTAAAATCTCCGAGGATTAAATCATGTATCCACAAATGCCATTCAATCAAGATAGGGTATACACATATATGAATCATTCATCTATAATAAAAAAAATTCCGATCGAATGAAGCATGATGCTTTATAAACAGGGATTCTATTTTTTTTTAATATATAAAACATGTTGCTCTTCGTTACAGAAAATCATGATGGCTCTCAACCTTGCTATGATGTCACATGTAAATTTATTATTAAGGATAAACATATAAGCTTAATCATTAGTCCAAAACCTAGAACAATCATGATTTTACTAATACACATTATATGGAAATAAATTATACACTACGTACCTTGATCCATGATACAGTATGCAAAGAGATCAAAACTTGGTCTCCAATTCTTTAGCCGCCGCGGTGGAAAACAATTTCTCTCTCTTGGCCTCTTTTCTTATATCTAGGGTTTCTGTCAGGGACACTATAAGATGATGGAAAATAAGCCCTAAACTTATCTTTTATAGGCAGAGAGATGACCAGTTTCCTTATACTGTCATAATTCTACTTATCCATCAAAGTAGGTGTGTTTTAGGAAACTACTTCTCTTATTTGAACAATGAGGTAAGAGTTTTAAATTGAAAACATAATATTATTAAACTCAAAATATATGAGTTATATTATGTGGGACATAAAAAATATCTTACAAATGTTTCTTAAAGTTTACTTTGAACATGTATATTCACTGATTTAATACACAATTGATTTAGAGTGATTAGAATTGGACTTTAGAATCATGACCTTACGTGTTTTTTTTTTTCTGGGAGAGAGGAATGAGGATCCTTGTTATATATATGTTGTTGTGTAATTGTTTGAGAAATGAAAACCTGGTTTAATTATATCATGGCTTACAAATGATGACGAAGTTTTTTCATATGAGTAGCACACCCTAACTTTTGCAAAATTACACTTTAATACATGTATTTTAGAAAAATTTCAAATTTTATTAAGCTTTGTCCCCCAAAATAAGTAAAGTTATTATATAGCCCCCCAAAAAATATTAGTTAGGCTAAAAAAAGGGATTTTATATGTAATATGTTGACCCAATTATACTTCATTCTTCCAAAAAAAAAAAGCCTTTTTTATGTAATATATAGGCCTAATTACAAATAGACCAAAAAAAATTTATCTCGGGGGTACTGCCTCAGAACCCCCATGTGACACAACCCCCCTTAGCTGAGATTCCTGGATCTGCCACTGCATATAGTAGTGTGCTGTAGTAAATCTTTTAGTTTAGTATGTGTTCTCACATATGATCAAACGATACAATAATATATGAATTGACAATTCATTTTTAGCTTTAGACATATCTCAAAGGATTCAAATAAAATGTATTTGTCTATAGTACTATGTATATAGTAAGATAACTTACTCGATGAAAATCTTTCGTTAGGGTAAATACAATGTTAAAAGAAACACCAACAAGAATTGGACAACTTGTCATGTTGTAGAGACCAAATTTTGACCTTGTTCAATAACCGCCTGTAGTACCGAGTCATTAGGTATTTTTACTCTTGTACGTAACCAATTTTATGGCTATCAAATAAAATTCTAGACAAGAATTCGTGTAGAGCCAGAAAATAAAGCGGTGAAAGTTAGAGTTTACTTGTGATTGTAGTAACTGTGAAAGTAATATTCCTTATACGTCCTTTCCCAACAGATGTTATTAAAACCTTAAGGACAGGGTCATCAGTAAGATTAGTGTGTTAAATCCGGATCGTGGATTGATCAGCGTGTAAAATCTGGATCGATCTGACTTTCCAAGAAATAGTCTCCAAGTCCTATGGAAGAAGCGGATCGATCCGCCCTTGCTACCTGGATCGATCTGGCCTAGCAGAATTTTGATCTATGCTTCATTTTAAGATCCAAACTGAAGTTCTTAGTTCCAATCTTCTATCAAGCTCCAAAACATCTACAAAAAAGAGATTTTTATTAGTAAAACAACAATAACAAAGAGGATTAACAAGCGTACAATTTATCCATTAAATTTCTCGGATTCGGTGATTAGCTATGTCCAATAGTAGCAAATTATGAGGGCACAAATGCAATATTGAACGCTAATCACTCCCACCCCCAACTAGAATGTTGCTAGTCTCTTAGCAACAAAATGGAAGACCAAGGGATCAAAGAAAAACCTTGTACTGGCATTTATTTAAAATGAAAGATAATCCATTTTCATGGGGGAACACGATTGCATTGAGCAATGCAACAAGCCGTTAAGCCTTTCGGTTACCCATCGAGGCGGAGTGTTGTCTCCGGAGGGTTCTCAGAATGATACCCACAAACATACAATTTCCTCACGATAGTTACCCACTATCTAATGCCGATACTCAACATAGTCACAAGTTTTTCAAAAGATTTTTGCAAATAACACACGAGTTCCTAAGAGTCTACAAACTATCAAAATTATTGGAAAACTTCATTCATTCCAACTTTTGGATGCGTGTGTGGTGTTGAATGCATGACTACAAGTAACTAGACAGTGCAATGCTCTCATTAACTGGATTTCATCAAAAATGCGCTTCAACACAATTCTCATTGGTTTTACTCTCACAAATAAGACACTCGAATCTGGTAAAACACTCGTGACATGCGGGCAAAGAGTAATGGAAAAGAGAATGCAAAGTCGCGCACATGTCAAGTATGAAAAACGTTAACATTTCGGGAACAAATTATTTAGGTTCATGAGGTTACATGAGTACTACACAAAATTATAGATGAGTTGGATTCTTTGAATCACAAATTGAGAAGTACTTATTCACATGAATTAAGCTCTTATTTTCTTTTCTTTTGGGTATGTATGGGTATTAAGAAGGTATGAAGGAGAAATGCGGAAGGGTGGTAAAGAAGGGGCCTAAAATTCTTTCCTTGGGGCATTATGTTCCTTCATTCTCCACTAGAGTGACGACAAACAAGAATTTTATATTTCACAAGAATTTCCTCTAATGCATGATCAAAACAATGACCTTGATACATTTTTCAACAAGAGAGAAATCGTGTATTGACAATCAATAATGGGAAGCGGCTCGACATCTCACAATCGAAAAGTCTCCACAAGTGTTTCAAAAAATTTCCGGATTAAAATTACATTAAGCACCATCCTATCACAAGCAATCATGCAAACATGCCACAAGGTCTAAGATTTTGAATTTATGAAGTTTACTATAATCAAGATAGTTATAGGACTAAAAGGATTCAACGAGTGTCATGCACCAAATCGAAGGAAACCTCACGGCAAGCGTCATCACTAGGCATTAGTGTAGGGCAACTATACAAAAATCATTGGAAACACGGGACAAAGCCCAATTTTTTAAAAAAAAAATTAAGAATTGGGACTAAAATTGACATGTGAAATGCAAAGATAGGAGTTCATGAATGTATATCTCACACCCCTCAACCAAAATTGAGCATTGTCCTCAATGAAAGAAGACAAACAATTAAGTGCAAGGGGAGGAACAATATTATCAGAACAACAAGCAAAGCAAGTAAGCAATAAATGATTGTACCTGCCAATGTTAGTACCAAAAACATAATGCAAAAAAGAAAGGAGGTAAGAAAAGAAGTATTGAAATTGGCACAAGATACAAGAAATAAGCAAAGCCAATAAGTCAATACATAACTACAAATCCATACCATCCGAATCAAATCCAACCAAAACCAACATGTAAAATTATTCAAGACCACATCCCCAAGATCCAAATATCCAAACCAACATCCAAAAAATAAAAATAACTAATCTGAATTACCCTAAGCACTGAAATAGAAGTCCCCAAAATGTGAGAGTTATCAAACAACTCCTAAACTCTCAAAGATAAATGCCTGGTGTACTACATTTAGATCCTAAAGAGTTAGAATTTGCAGAAGTGCCACTAAAAGTCATCGCTATCTCTGCCACCTGAGCCACCCGCTCCACCATGAGGATTTTAAAATAGTCCGGGGGGTCCATACCAGGGAACTGCATGCGATAAAAGTCACTCTGAAAGCGCATCATCATCCCTACATCTCGTTGATAGTCTCCACGGAAGTCCTGAAACTCTTCGGGAAAACCTTGCAGATCCCGACCCTGTCTCTGTTGCCCATCCCCCAAGCTATCGAGACGCTGGTACACCTCGGACATGTTGTAAGCGGGGCATGCTTCCTCCTCGGTCTAAGCACCACTCGACCCCTCCTTAGTACACGCCCTCTTGGATAGGGAATGTATTTGTGCGTCACTTTTTGTAGTAGTTGAATTGACTTTTAACGGCGCAGGATTTTGAACATCAGATGATAAGGCATGCACCCACGAACTGTGCAAAGGCGAGTAATGAGGGTAGGGAAGGGGAGGCTACCGGAGGTAGTGGTGTCATTTGTAGACACAAGCATGTGATTAATGTTGAGGGTCGCAAAATCCACTAGAATGGAGGTATCTCTAACAGCAAACAGGAGGGCGCCATGAATCGTCCGAACGATCTTATGCTTGGTGGGTGGCACCGCCGCCCGTAAAAATTAGGTTAACCAGGCTATAAAATTTAGTGAAGCTAGAGGGGACCAATTGGTCAGAAATCCATTGCGTGGGTTGGCCAACAAACCAAGTGGCCATATCATGGGCGTCCGACCTTTTGTTCAAGTCCTCTAAGAATGGCACGTGGTTGGTGACATGAGAGACACCCATGAACACTACAAGGGATGCTGCATCGACCGGAATGCAGATGCCGCGAACATAGGCCTAGAAAGCACGGGGGCCCGTGGCGACCACACTCGCATAAAACATCCGCACCCACGTCCAGATCTGCGCAATGGAGTTGAAAATTGTACAAAATAATGTAATTTGGAACCCCATTTTTTTTATTTTATCTATATCTGTAATGACAATTAATATTATCTGTTTTGACATATAATATTAATATTATCTGTCAACTTTAAACCACCATAACTCACTCGTTTTTTAGCCTTTTGAGTGATTTTTTAGCCTTTTTATTTTATTTTATTTTTATTTTTAGCCTTTTTGAGTGAAAGAAAATACTTCATTGTCATTGTTGATCTCGGTTGGTAGATCTAATTTTGCTGATTCCAAAACATCAAATTTTACGAAAAATGGACTTGTAGAACAAAAGTTATAGCAATTTGAAGTTGTTTAGGTATAAAAATGACCTATAATACGTTAAAGAAAAGTAGCATAGATTTTAGCTTGAAAGTGTTTTATTTAAGAGGGCTAATGGCGAAGCCCCCTTGAAAAGTTGTCTCATGAAAAACTCAGCCATCGTAAAAGAACGGGTTTAACAGCTAACGCTAGCTAGGCAAAGAAATCAATTTTTTTGGATTTTCTTTTTCTGAGAACCCATTTCACATGAAAGACTTAAGATGTTAAGGTGTGTGATAACCAAATTAAGTGGTGAAAATAAAATTTTTTAGCACTTATTTCTTCAGTGCGTTTGATAATGTACCACGTGATACACCCAAATTTGGGTCTATCCTATGACCGAGCGGTTTAAATCAGCAGAGAGTCCATGCCCCGGGCAAATCATGCACAACTCCACAGAAGCATCAGCCCGAGCGGTTCATCTACGACCCGGCCAACAGGTCGAAAAAACTGCACAGACACATCCCACCGCGAGAACAGCCCATCCGGGCCCACAAGCATGATCCCGAGCTTCACAAGCGTGATCCCGAGCATTACGGCCAGTTTCCTACTCAAGCTAGAAGATTAATGGAAAGTGCACACTATTTCCTAATCTAATTAGGAAATCCTCATAATTAATGCCAATCTATATTAATAGGATTATATTTCCTTATCCATGTATGAGTAGGTCTCTTACATCTATAAAAGAGACCTCTCACCCCCCATTGGGGGGGCCGCCAATTCTGTAGTCTACACAGCACCTCTATAATTCACCATAATACGCATACACCCGGCCGGTATTACTGGTAGTGCCGCCCCTCTTTGTTGGCTCACCAGACCCGCCGATGATCTGTTAGTGAACGTGCTCAGACACACAGTGGACGTAGGTACCTTCATTAACAGGGCCGAACCACATACAAAAAATAGTCTCTCGGTCTCTTTCTCTCCTAAAATTGCTCTACTTTACTCTTACCAATTTCTGGCATCATCAGTTTGGCGCCGTCTGTGGGAAACGACAAGTCTTCTCATCAACAAATCTGTTGACTGGTCGTCATGCCACCGAAGAAGGGTAAGAAGGTTGATCAGCAGTCCGACCGGGATGTTCCTTCTGCCCCGGCACCGGCTACGGCAGCCATGACATATGAGCAGATCACCGCGACCCTCACACAACTCTTGGAGGGCCAGCGTCAAATCCAGTGACGGATCGAAGCCCTGCTGGCCCAGCAAAGCCGTCCTCCAAGAGTCAGGAAACGACCCGGGAACGTTGCGTAGGGTCGGGAACCAATCTGGACCAGACAACGTGCCCGAGCCAACCCGTCCCGTGTTGAGGATGCCAGAGACATCAACAGTGGGCGTGCTGCCAGAGAGGAAAGGCGGGAGCATATGGCCCAGGAATCAGTCCAGGGTCACTCAGTCAAGAGCCGAGTCGTCCCTGGGGATACGGTTACCCGGAGTCATAGCCGAGCCCGATCCCATAGGACAGCACCCCGCCATGAAGAAGCATCTTCCACCAACCCTACTAGCTCCTCAGATACCGATCGGGAAGGAGTGGAAGCCCGAATCAAGGACTTGCAGAAGCAGATCGACGGAGTGGCCAAAAAGCTTGGTCAAAACCGTGTTCCGAATCAAGCCAATACGAAGACAGAGTCACCATTCTCTAGCCAGATCGCGAGGTTCTCCATCCCGCGCAAATTTAAGCAGCCTCGGCTAGATTCATATAACGGCTCGGGAAGCCCGGTCGACCACGTCCGGACCTATAAGGCTCAGATGGCCCTAGCCACCAACTCCGATGAACTACACTGCCTAGCCTTCCCCAGCAATTTGGAAGGCCCGGCCATGCAGTGGTTCTACTCCTTGAAGCCCCGATCGGTCTGCAGTTTCAAATAACTCAGCAAGTAGTTCATCAATCAGTTCGCCGGTATGCATGAGCGGCCAACGCCAGACATGCAGATACTGACAGTCAGACAACGGAATAATGAGTCCCTCAAGGAGTTCACTGACCGGTTCAACCAACAGAAGCTTCAAATCCACAATCTGAACGAGACAATTGCCATCATAGCCTTCTGCTCGGGAGTTCAACACACCAAGTGTGCAGCGTCGTTCCACCGAAATCGACCGGTAACCTTAATCGAACTCGCAGAGAGGGTTGGAAAATACATTGACACTGAAGAATTTATAAAGATCAAAGACCCCGGGCAAGAAAGCAACAAGTCTTCCAGAAGTAAGCAAAAGCGAGATCAGCCCGGGAGTTCCGACAGTTCTTCCAGTTCACAGCAGTCTGGGTCAGGCAGCCCCGACCCGACCTCCAGCTCATAGCAAGCGGAGTCCGGCAGCCCCGACCCGACCTCCAGTTCATATCGGTCAGGATCAAGCAGTTCTGACTTTGCCTCCAGCCCAGAGAAATCTGGAGCCCGACGATCCTGATCCGACCTCCTGTCTCCATCGGTCTAGAAGAGCCCGACTATAGTGGTACTTGCTTGATCACCACATGAGACTCCACCGATTGTCAGAGAACTCATACAAAGACCTCGGGCCAAACCCCGAGGCATACAAAGACCTCGGGCCAAACCCCGAGGCATACAAAGACCTCAGGCCTAACCCCGTGGCAGACAAAGACCTCGGGCCTAACCCCGAGGCATCTAAAAAGACCTCGGGCTCCGAACCCAGGCACTCAAAAGACCAGGCACTAAAGACCTTGGGGTCACGCCCAAGGCACCGGCTTCGCTTAGGTCCAACCGACGATGGGGGCAAACCCCCTAGGTGGCTGATGATGGCAAGCTTCAAAAGACCCTACAACCACCATGTTCCAGGTCGGTTACCTACAGTTCATAGCCTCTATAAGACCCTCGTCTTGGCGAAAGCTTGGGGGGCAAGACGGTGTAGTGAACTAAACAGGTAATCACACCGGGTATCTACAGGCCTCGCGGATAACCAAGTCAAAATCTTGGACAACCCGAGCACCTACAGTACTCAGAGGCATTAACTCCACTTAGGTCCAAACCGACGATAGAGGTGACTAAAATCTCTTAGGTTGGACGACGATAGAGGAGCAAAAGGACCCTAAAGCAACGTGATTTAGGTTGGCTCCACCAACATGGTCAAGCTCTTCTCCCAACAGTCTTGACGAAGGGTGACCGGGCGGAAGACAACCATCCTGGGGAGTTAACATAAAAAAGGACCCTAGAGCAATACGCTTTAGGTCGGCTTTTCCAACATGGTAAAATCCTTCTACCCACAGCCTTGACGAAGGTTTACGGGTAGAAGATAACCATCTTGGGAGCTAACTCAAGGAAAAAAGACTCCGAAGTAAGCCGAGTCTCAACTCTCGGTCACCTCCCTAGCATTCAAAGACTCCGAATTAGGCTGGGTCTCAACTCCCGGTCAGTTCCCGAGCATCTAAAGGTCCCGAGCTAGGCTGGGTCTCAACTCTCCGTCAGTTCCCGAGGACTCACCAGGCTCAGATGCCCCGAGGAAGCTTCTCCAAGCACTCAGACAGTGGCAAGTAACATCAAACAGATTTCCAAACTTGCCCCGATATAGCATCTGGCCAACCTTGAAAATGGGGGGCAGCTGATACACCCAAATTTGGGTCTATCCTATGACCGAGCGGTTCAAATCAGCAGTCAGTCCATGCCCCGGGCAAATCATGCACAACTCCACAGAAGCATCAGCCCGAGCGGTTCATCTACGACCCGGACAACAGGTCGGGAAAACTGCACAGGCACATCCCACCGCGGGAACAGCCCATCCGGGCCCACAAGCATAATCCCGAACTTCACAGGCGTGATCCCGAGAATTACGGGCAGTTTCCTACTCAAGCTAGTAGATTAATGGAAAGTGCACACTATTTCCTAATCCAATTAGGAAATCCCCATAATTAATGCCAATCTATATTAATAGGATTATATTTCCTTATCCATGTATGAGTAGGTCTCTTACATCTATAAAAGAGACCTCTCACCCCCCATTGGGGGGGCCGCCAATTCTGTAGTCTACAAAGCACCTCTATAATTCACCATAATACGCATACACCCGGCCGGTACTACTGGTAGTGCCGCCCCTCTTTGTTGGCTCACCAGGCCCGCCGGTGATCTGCTAGTGAACGTGCTCAGACACACCCGTGGACGTAGGTACCTTCATTAACAGGGTCGAACCACATACAAAAAATAGTCTCTCACTCTCTTTCTCTCCTAAAATTGCTCTACTTTACTCTTACCAATTTCTGGCATCATCGCCACGTAATTGTAAAATCAACCAAAATTTCAGTACTTGAAACATTGTTTTAAGTATGCAAATTCAATCGCTTAAAATTTTCAGTACTTCATTTTCTATTTTATCAAACGAACCCTTAGTATGGTATGCATAGAATCAAGTCACTTCTACTAATTAATAGCTTGGGCTTGTGCATTTTAAAGGTCACTACAGTAGGCCAATCAAGTTATTAACATATTGGTCATCACTAGTGGCAATGCAAATGGTATCAAAGTCAATCTTGGTCCTGTGGGAGCGTTGTGGTGGTGTGGTGGAAAATTAGAGGCTCCGAAGAGGGGTAGAAGCTAGCCCCATGGTAGTTATATATTGTGCCCGCTAATGGACTGTTCTGCGTGTCTATCCAACGATTTGTAACCAATTGAGCTACTACTAATAATTTGGGTTTTAGCATTTTAATGGCCACTATGCAAATGCTTTGTTATTCTGTTGCCCTATATTCATGTGATACAACTGTTAAATCATTTGAAAATTAAATTTCAGTATTAAGTTTTGTAAACTTAAGCATTATTTAACACTAATAAAAATGCAAAATGACGCACTAAAGAGTTGCCAGCACGATGAGCTTTGTCAACCGGTTTTTTTTTTTTTTTTTTAACTTATTTAATTTTTTTAATCATAAAATCCCTGAAGATCTGTTAGTTAATTTAGAATGAATCACTTTCCGTTTTGCACATGTTTAGCTGTTTATTATCTGTGCCAACACCAAAACTTAGCCAAAAAATATTATATGTATTTTGATAAGGCTTTACTATAAATCTACTAGAGTATTACATACTTCGTTCATTTCAGAGGCCAAGCAAGATAGAAATATCCTATCTTATCCTGGTCTAGTGCTCAAGAATTTTCTTACACTCTAAAACATAAGGCTCATTTTGGTTCATGAATTTTGCGGGAAAAAAAAAAAGTAAAAGGAGAGAAAAACAAGAATGAAAATTAGTTCAAATATATTTTTAAGAATTTATCAACTTATTATCTTTTTTCTATTTTTCTCAATATTTTCCGTATTAACTAAACAAAAGAAAATGTTCTACGTTATATATTCCTTTCTTTTCTTTTACAAAATTCCACAACCAAAAAGAGCCTAAGTTTTTTGAATTACATGTAGTTTAAAATTACATTCCTCTCTTTCATGACAGATTGGAGAAAGCAATTAATGGCGGTGGCTCACCTCATCAACCTCTTTCTCCTTTTATCATTCTTTCTTCTTGTAACTTTGACTCAAGCCAAAGTTACCAGTTTTGGAAACTGCACTACTGAGTTAACTAGTAATTCTTTGGCGACAGTTAGCTACATATTTCATCATTCATATTTATTTCTTCAATCTCATAATTATAGTTTATTATTTTTATTGGAAAAATTACACTTATACCTCCTGTACTTAAAATATCAATTTCACCATGATCTCTTATAATCGCAAGGTGTCTCTAGTACTCCTGTACTTTCAGTATTTAAGTGTTTACCTTTGGGTAATGCTCTGTGTACATAAAATGTGCACATAAAGTGTGCATATAAAAGATCTGAGACATTCATTTCGGTGGAGCCCGTGCCTGCATCATACATGGGATCTACCGAAATTAATGACCCAGATCTTTATATGATAAGCAAGTTTTCAAATACAATATACCAGCCGTATTCTGTTAAGTAACAGATTTACTTAGGATGACACTTAAAGTGAAAGTATATGATGAATTAGTGATACAAATAGACATATAAGGTTTCAAGGTTAAATTGACCTCCCCTTTATTATATATATATATATATATCAATTAAGTATCATGATTGACTCTTGATTTTACATATGATATGGTATATTTTGGCAACACCAATCATGAATGCTATACTGAATGCCTCAACATTAAAATGCAGAGCTTACTGTCAATGTCCATAGCGTTTCAACAACATCTGTTGGGCAAGGACATGTTACTTTTACAATTTCTGCAACCACAGGTGAAATCTAAGTTTAACCAATTTATTTTTTTCCTTTATTTTCTATTACAATTGTATTTTTATAAATTTTGTTTATTAATTTATGCTAGTTTTCATTCTTGTTTCCTTTTTTTTTTTTTTTCTTCTATGCATCTACAAATTAAGCAAACAAGAATTGCTCTCTGTTATTTTATTTTCTGATATGCAAAATTGTTTATACAGAAAAAACAATTTCTGATGACTCAAAACTACGGATCATTCCAGTCCATCCAGTTTTCGGAATAGAGGAAGTTAGTCTCTCCAGCACAATAAGTTCTCCAATTTATGCTGGCAATTATTTTGACATAGTTGTCACCCCAAAGCATCATTTTGCTCAAGTAAGTTATCTTTCTTCATATATATATATATATATATGTATATATACGGTCAGGCTCTTAAATTAATATGGTCGAGTGAATTTACCTAGTGAACATTGTATTTCCCTCACATCTGTCTCTCTGTATGTCATTCATCCCCACTCAATAGTCAATAGTACCCCTCTTTCTCTCTAAATTAAATGAAAGCATTTTTGCTCACCCCTCTTTTGCTCACCCTTGTTCATTCATACCTCCACTGTTTGACACATGTCAAATTTTATTCTCAATTTGCCCCTGTATTATCACCATAATTACTGAAATGTGACACATGTTAGCCAGTGGAGGCCTGGGTGAGCAAACGGTGAGCAAAAAGGGGTGAACAAAAATGCACTCAAATTAAATATGTACCTGCATATTAATATTATTTAATTAATATTTATAAAAATATGATTAACTTAAAGTCAATTTATTTTTTGGTAGTGCCATGTAAGGAAAATTTCTATTGGGGTTATACATCTAAATTTGTCTATTTTTTTGTTACAAAACTTCGGACGGTCTAATCTTGAAAATCCATGAAAATTTTCTATTCTATTTTATTTATTTATTGTTCTATGCCAAAACGCATCAAGTGGTTTTTTTCTTAATCAATTTTAACCTGATAGTTGTTTAATAGGTTTATTTTATCTTTTTTATTTTTTAATATGCATTGTTTTCTTTTTTTTTTTTTTTTTTTTGAATGGCAAATATCATTGATATGATCAATAAAAGGCGATAAAGTATCGCATTTTACATATACAACGTCTGGATGGAATCTACAAAAACAGCCCCAAAAAATCCAACAGACTAGGTTCCGATTTGAAACAAACTCCATTTAAGAGTTTCAGGAAAGGAACCCCAAAATGACCCCCTCAAAAAAGGAAAAAGCAACCAAAATATAAATATCCCCTGCCAAACTCAAACCAAAGGTCAAGTATAAAGCACAACAAATGTTCAGCATCACAAAAACCATTTGTAGGGCAAGCACAGACAACCCCAAGATAGAAATTAATCCTTCTAAATGAAACTCTACTCCACAAAGCTTTGCACAAAAACCATTGTTTTCTTGCAGCTAACAAATGTTTGATAAATGCAGGGTGCCAACTTTCTTTTCATGGAAATACCATTACCAGATACAATTGCTTTTCATAACTATATGTGCATTTCAATCCATTTCGATGTCGACTACTAGGGACTATCTCGTGAAGTCACAGCTGTATGACTTTTACTATGATTATGAGTGTTAAATAGGTCACATGTAGATCTTACAATAATGAAGAAGTCATAGTGATTGTGATCACGATCAATAATTTCTCATGGAGTAGGCTGTGATCGGATGATTTTTAAGATTCAGTTTACCCGTAGGAAAATAAATTAAGTACTTAATATTGTGTTGAATTAAATTTGTTGTTATATTCTTTCATTATCGGGTGTTATGTTTGAATAATTGTTATATATGATCGTCTCTGTTCACTCCTTTGATGATTGTAAAATATGCATATCAATTAGCATTAAGATTAATTTAAATCCCTTTTTTTGGTGTGTGTGTGTAGTTTGTCTTAGTTTTTGATAGCAAAATGAATTGGACCATGACCTTACTCCTCACAACAAAATCCGGTGCCAACATTTAACGCCACTGAATTTTAATTGGGTTTTTTTTTTTCACACGAACAAATAGATTTCATTGATTTCCATGCAAATTACATAATAGATAGAATCATAATATACATAATAGAAAATGGTTTTCGCTAGAAAAAAATTCCTAGCTATATGCAGTGCAGTCCAGTACTTTACATCATTAACTAATTCTCATTTAATCCTGGGGTTCCCACTGCATTAGCCGATGGGAGAGCAAGGTGAGCAAGGGTGAGCAAAGGTGATCGAGCAATTTTGGGGTGAGCAAAAATGTATTCATTTTCTACGACACTCATATTTTGGGCGAGTGATACGGACTCTGAATCAAACCTTCTGTGAGCATTCTTGGGTTGTATCTTGAAGTTGGGTGCGACTCATTGGCCAATGGGAAATTGCTTCTAATTGATGCATAATTAACAACCATCAAAAGATTGGATAGAGATGATCATAACAATTATTCGAACATCAAAAAGGGTAATTGAAAAAAAAAAAAAAAGGGGTGGGAAAATAAATTTTTTATTTATTTTTTTTAAAACAGATACTTTATTAATGATCACAGCGGAAACGCACAGGAATTACAACACACCCAATAAAGGCCTCTCCTAGATTGATCAAACATCAAGGATACCGAAGCAGTAAAGAAAAATAAATTACATCAATACAACCCCACATTAAAAGAACAAATCACCTCCCCAATGACACTTGAATCCTCCCAAAAATTCAGATTACCAACTATGAACCGAACCAGCTTCACATGCCCGCTATAGTCCCACACAATTTCAAGTACACTCAAAATGAAGTACTTAATTTATTTTGTCATTGATGAACTGGATCTTAAAAGCATTGGACTCCCGACCAGCCTAGCCTGCCTAGGGCTTCGTTTGGCCCCACGTCGTGCTTCTCATTTTTTAAAGCACAATTTTATGTTAATTCATTTAATAACTAGTTTATGAGCTTTGCAAAAATTGAACTTAGGACTTTTTTGAAGGGATCTTTTAAAAGCTCTAGAATAAAGCTTTTAAAAGCTCAATGTTGCTTTTTGGTTTCATGATATCTTTTTGAATAGTAGTGTGTCACTTGTGTAAAATTATCAAATAACTTAATAATAAATTTTCTTAAACTCCTTTTAAAAAATCACGTAGGGACCAAACTAAGCCTAGGAATACTTGAAAGTACCCATGTCGCATATGATATAGGGTCCAAGACTTGAATCCGTCTTCTTATGTAGTATAGCAATACGAAATAATTCGGTATCACCCACATTTACTACCTGCAAGAACGATGCATACAAAAAATTTCCAAGATAAGGAAAAAAAAAAAAAAAAAAGAACTCCCAGAGTACTGACAGTGATTAAGAAAAAAAAATTGCTTCATATCGTTTTGGCATAAAACAATAAATAAATAAAGTAAAATAAATTATTTTACAAGGATTACCACGATTAGACCATCCCATGACTTTTTTTTTTTTTGATAAAGTGAGTAGCCAAATTTTGATGTAAATCACCAATTAAATGGTTCTTCAAGTTTACTTTCAACATGTTTAGTCACTGATTTAATACACAATTGATTTAGAGTACTGATTAGAATTGAACTTTAGAATCATGACCTTATGTGTTATTTTTCTATTTTTAAAATTTTTTTTTTCTGGGAGAGAGGAATGAAGATCCTTGTTCTATATTATGTTGTTGTGTAATTGTTTGAGAAACGGAAACCTGGTTTAATAATATCATGGCTTACAAATGCTGGAGAAGTTTTTTCATATGAGTGGCACACCCTAGCTTTTGCAAACTTACACTTTTATACATGTATTTTAGAAATTTTTAAATTTTATTATGCTTTGCCCCACAAAATAAGTAAAGTTATTATATAGCCCCCAAAAAATATTAGTTAGGCTAAAAAAAAAGATTTTATATATAATATGTTGACCCAATTGTACTTCATTCTCTAAAAAAAAACCTTAATTTATGTAATATATAGGCCTAATTACAAATACACCCAAAAAAATTTGCCTTGGGGGTGATGCCTCCGAACACTCGTATGACACAGCACCCCTAGCCGGGATTCCTGGATCTGCCACTGCATATAATAGTGTGCTGTAGTAAATCTTTTAGTTTGGTATGCGTACTCACGTATGAGCAAACGATACAATAATACATGAATTGATAATTCATTTTTAGCTTTACACTTATCTCAAAAGGATTTAAATAAAATGTATTAGTCTGTAGTACTATGCATACAGTAAGATAACTTACTCGATGAAAATCTTTCTTTAGGGTTATTAGATATCCAGGCTCAATTGATCTCATAGTTTTATCAGTTTGTTTTAGTTTGTTTGTTATCCTTGTTGAGTGAGTTAACTCAATAAATAGGTAGTTAACTCAATTGTAAAGTAGGGTAACTCATTTTGACAGTTTGATGACTCTATCTATAGGTACAGAGTTTAGTTCTTCCGTTTATTCCACTGAATAAACATTTTATTTCATTCTTCTTTTAGATTTTAATATGGTGTCAGAGCCAAACCGAAAATTTTCTTTCCTTCTGCAAATTTTCTTTCATTTTCTTAGATTTTCCTTCATTTTCTTAGATTTTCATTTTCTTTCATTTTCTCAGATTTTCGCATTTCTGTCCTTGATTGTTAGATAACATTTGTCAAATCCTTCGATGATCCTTTTCCTTGATTCCGATTGTTGAAGTTCTACAGTAATTCATCAATTTTCGAGTGTTTAGGGTTCTTCTTGTTTGCATTTTTCTTCGCACATTTTCTGAGTTACCATGCAAACATCCTTGAAACATCTCAAAATTCTTCGATCTTCATAATTGAACATCATGCCTCCAGTAAATCAAAATCCAGCAAAGCAAACTCCTGTAGATCTATGACCATGGCACTTACTTCGAAGAACAATTTAGGTTTTATCGATGGATCCATTGTCCAACCCCCTCCTAATTCTCAAAATTCATCTGCTTGGATTCGTTGCAATAATATGGTTCTTTCTTGGTTGCTCAACTCGGTTTCTCGTGAAATCGTAGCAAGTGTGATTTACATAAACACTTCCAGAGAGATGTGGTTAGATCTCAAAGATCGCTTTTCTCGGAAAAATGGTCCAAGAATTTACCAATTGAAGAAGTCCCTGTCTTCTTTAACTCAAGATCAACTTACAGTCAACTCATACTTAACCAAACTCAAAGATTTTTGGGATGAACTTGTGAACTATGGCCATTGTACATGTGGAGCTCAACATGCTGAATATGCTATCTAATTTTTAATGGGATTAAATGATTCCTTCTCTCACATCCGACGTCAAATCCTCTTATTGGATCCTCTCCGTCCCATTAACAAGGTCTTCTCTCTAGTTGTTCAAGATGAGAACAAAGGAACATTGGTAATATTCCTTCCTCAGTGCCTGATCAAGTTTCTTTTCTAGCCAAGTCTGATCATATCAGGTCATATCATGGCTCCTTTGGATCAAAACCTCCTCATAAAGACAACCTTTTGTGTACTTATTGTGGTAGAGTTGGCCACACTGTGGATAAATGCTACAAGTTACATGGCTTTCCTCCTGGCTATAAGTTTAAGGGCAAAGCTTCCTCTCATCAGGCTAATCAAGTTGCCATTTCTCAACCAGACTGCAAAGATACTTTTTCTTCTACTGGTACATTTCCCTTTGCACTGAATCAAGATCAATGTCAACAACTACTGTCTTACCTCAATTCACATGCTTCCTCAAGTGCAACATCTAATGTTGCACTAGTTTCTCCTCAACCACCCCCTTCAATTCTGTCTGGTATTTCAACTGCCTTAACAACAGTCTCTGTATCATCTGACTATTGGATTATTGATACTGGTGCCACAGACCACATGACAAACTCTCTCTCAACTTTTTCCTCCATTAATCCTGTATCCAATATATTTGTTCAGTTGCCTAATGGAGTCTCTGCACCTATCACCAACCTAGGCACTGTTAAGCTCACTGAATCTATTATCCTCACTAATGTTCTTTGTATCCCTTCTTTCACTTTTAATTTGCTCTCAGTAAGTAAACTTACTTACTCTCAGCAATATTCTTTTGTCTTCGTACATGATCGTTGTTTTCTTCAGGACCTCACCCAATGGAAAGTGATTGGGATGGGTGAACGAAGACACAATCTTTACTTCCTCAAGGCCAGACATGCTGCTTCTATTGCACTTTCAAATACTTGTATGCCTTTTACTTTTCCTGTATCTGTTGCTTGTACTTCTATCCATAATAATGTCTGGCACTATAGATTGGGACATCCATTTCCTGCTCAGATGGATATCCTCAAACATATACTTCCAGATTTTCCTTCCTCATTTCAAAATAATCTGCCTTGTCATGTTTGCCCCTTAGCTAAACAAAAAAGGCTACCATTTCAGTGTAATAACCATTTGTCAACTATTCCTTTCTCTTTAATTCATTGTGACATTTGGGGTCACTTCACTGTGGATGATTCTCCATCTATTTTCAAGTATTTTCTTACTATTGTAGATGATTGTACTAGAAGCACTTGGGTTTACCTTATGAAATCCAAATATGAAGCAAAATCTCTGCTCAACAATGAGAGTAGGTTTTTTTGGGTGTGACGCACATCTCGTGGTTCGTTACAGGGGCCTCGCGTGATGAGGAGCCCCCAAATAGTCAGATCGGCCATTCACCAACCTTTTTTTGCCAAAAATACCCTTCCATGACTTTCAATCTTCAAAATTTAATAATTCTTTAATTCTTCAAATACTTTTTTTTTTTTATAAAGTTTGATGTAATGGAATTAGAAAAATGTGATCTATCATAAGATATCCATAACGACGATGAACCTCTATTGAAAAAAAAAATACACACACACGTATGAACATGGGCGAAGCCACTAAGGGTCCAGGGTGGGTGTGGACACGCGAAATCGGACCACTTCTCTTGTTTGAGATTGTTTTGAAAAGGAAAAGGAAAGGTCTGTTGAAAACAGATACAGAGTCGCCACTTGGTCTTTAAGGAACCAAGAAACCTAATTTTGACTCACCCAAATGGATAAAGGGCACCGGCCCTTCATAACCAAAGAACTTGGTTCGGGATTTTGGTACGAGAGAGGAAGGAGCCTTTGTCGCGACTAAAACACCCTCAACTCGCCCCGTCTCTCGACGGGCCTCCATTAGCATCCAAATAATCATCTTATACTATGTTTGGTTCGACAAATAATGCTATGATAGTATATTACATCACATAAGAAAAATTTGAAATGGAAGATCTAAAGATAAAATATCGTTCATAAGATCTAAATCAAATATCATGCAATGTAAAGTGAAAGATCACACAAATAAACCTAGGAAAAAATCGTCTAATCTTGTATCAAATAATCAAGACTTCCTAATTTAAAGGGGGCATGAATTGTTCTTGAAACAAATAATCAAAGAATCAAAGTATGCTTAGCAAGCTAGAATGATGCATGTTAATTTTGAGAAAAGAAGACTTCTCAATCCCCGAGACGGATGAGAAAGGATAATTAGATCGAGGGGAAGCATGAACATGTGATCAAGTTCATTCCTTATAATCTTCTTAGATTAGGGGTTACAAAAACCCCAAATCTTTGCATGGATGCAATGTATGTACCTAGAATGTGTAAAGGTTGTAGTGTGCTTTGTGTTCATGGATTCCTAGAATGACTTAGAAGTCTAAAATGTGCATGAATGGATGGATGAAATCAATATGGGATATGTACAAATGTAGTATGAACTACTTCCTAAGATATGAACTAATTTGGAATGCATATGAGCATCAAATCAAAGAATGAAAGTTGAAATGTGCTTGCTGTGAATAGTGGACAGAACAGTATGTATTACTTTGTAACATTATAATGGGAGGTCAAACGTGCCTAGAAAAATGTGAGAAAAATCAGAGATCATCCTTATTGTGTCTAGAAAATAACCCAAAAAGCCAAACATCAATAGCTATCACAGATTAAAAGAAAAAAATCAGAATGTACACATGACTCAGAAACAAAAGCTGCACTGTTGACTGATTTTGTATGATTTTTCATAAATCAAAGAAAAGGTTTATGATGACCCATTATATACCAAAAGTTTCCTAAGACACCCAAGTTTTATAAAAAAAATAGAAAAGATATATGTATAGTGATGAAAATATACAGAATAAGTGCAAGAAGTTGGGTGAACATTCTGTGAGAACAGAGGCAGATTATGAATATGAACTTCTCACATCCAAAACAAATACTTTCACATCTCTATAATTGATGGGAAAAAATGGGGACAAACTATGATGTATTAGGAAGATTTTCCAAGTGGTTTCATCATCATAACTCGAGTATTTAATTCAAAACAAATCTTTGAATCTGAACAGCTCACTGTTTTGGATCATTCTTGAAGAAAATGGATTTGGGTTTGAAATAGAGTTTGAGTTTTTGATTGGGGGTTTTGAAATAGATGTTCAAAGCATGAACTTAAACTCTTGAGATGACCATGTAACCACTTAGAACCTCATCCAAACTTGAATCATCAAAGAACTCCCAATATTATTGGAGAGATTCATTTTTATTTTGAACATAACTTCAATACATTCCAAGAATACCTTGGAAGTATTGAGGTTATGATCATCATCTATCAAACATGTTTTTGAGGTTAAGAGCTACTATCCATAAGGATTCACTCACCCCAAACTTCATGTCATCACTTAGATGATGATGAACTAGTAAGTAAATAAAGAAAAGAAAAAGAAATGAGATAAGGAGAGATGAACATATATATAATCAAAGCAAGTAAATAGCAATCAATAGATGATAATCAATGTGATTTTGGACTTGTAGCTTGGTGTTTCACTCATAGATTTTGACATTTGGACATGGAAGTGGCTTCCTAACTCAAGAATGCTCAAGAATGAGGGTTGGAATGGACTTTGAATGTGAAGTATATAGAAGGATAATGAAAGAAATCAAGAATAAAACTCACTTTCTTATGGAAAATCAATGGGAGAAGCTCCCTTTCTCTCTTCTAAACCTATCTCTATCTCTCTTCTTCTCTACAACTTTTTAAGCTTTTCACTTGGCCCCCCCAAAATGAAGAGCAATGGGGGGTTTAAATAGGCCAATTTGGGGTGGTTTTGGGGTTTTAGAAGTACTCCCATTGGTCCCAAACAACTGTGAACATAAAACTATGTCGTTTTGGCTTTCAATTAATCAAATTGGACCCCCAAAAAAATTACAAAAATGGACTCTGCGAGGGATGAGTGCCGCGGCGGCACTGGGCCAGTGCCGCGGCAGCACTGCTCCTCAGAAGCCCAGAAATTTACGTTTAGGCCCCCAGAGGTTCCGGTATTCGCGAAAAGGCCCTATTTTGTCCGAAATTCACAGAAAATGCATACGAACTCCAAATTGAGGTTGTGATATACCGTTGGAAAGGTAATGGAGTCTACTTTACATACAAAATATTTTGGGGATAGGTCACTTTGAAAAGTTTTGCGGTATTCGCGATAAATGCTGATTTGATCGCCTTTTTCGCCTTTGAAAATTCATAATAAATTCGTTTTAAATCCAGAAATTACGTGCGATATACCGTTGGAAAGCTATTGGCCTCTAGTATCCATGAAAAATGTTTGAAAATCGTTTTGGTGCCCCGGTTCCAAAGTCAAATTCTGGTCAAACTGGTCAAACCTGGGATTCCCGAGAAGTTCTGGAAACCTCCGGGAGTTCCCAGGAGCTGACGTTCTCGCTCGATTTTCTTTTGGAACTTGTTTTAACATTTATCTCATGATTTAAAATGATTCTGGTGAATTCGAACGATTTTGGTCAAACTTGGTCAAACCTGGTCAAACCTTGGTCAAACCTAGTCAAACCTTGGTCAAACCGGTCAACGGGGACTTTCCGGGAACTTCCGGGACTTCCGGGGGTCTCTGGGAGCTGACGATTTCAACCGATTTCTCTTAGAAACTCATTTTATCGCTTTTCTTATGACATAGCATGTTTTCAGAACTTTGGGACCAAATCTGGGAGTTTTCGGGCTTTTAGAGGCATTTTGGTCATTTTGAGCATTCTGAGAGATAGAGCTGACTTCCAGGAGTCCTTTTGAGTCTTTTACGATCATTGTGAACCACCAAGCTATGGGTCTCCTAAATCTGATAGCCGACAAAATGGGGTGTCTACAGTGGGCCCAAACCCCCCTAGAGTTTTTAAAATTATATTGTTAGTTTAAAATTTTTATTAGTTTTAGAAATGGTCCCCTGGAATTTTAAAGACACCCTAAAATGTTTAAGTTTCAGCAAATAGACCCATATTGTATTTTCAAACATCACATTCAAAATTTAAAATTGCATTTTTACCCGAAATAGGGTGTAAAAATAATTATACAAGATCAATCTGCACATAAAACAAATTTTACACATAATTGTACACATAAAATCAATTATACACATAATTTTGTGTAAGTAGACCAAAAAAAAAATTGCCTCAACCCCCTGACTGCAACCCCCTGACTAAAATTCCTGTCTCAGCCCCAGCATATGAAAAGAAGTAACGATTAAGGATGAAAGATGGAATAATCGTCACTTTTAAATGCACTATACCATGAATTCCTTACCTATTAATATTAAGGATGAAAGATTATCAAAAAAATTCTTTTTTTTTTTTTTAATCCAAGTTTGAAGAACTATTTATTTCAAATTCTTCTGTGTCTGATTAAATTGGAAAAGAGCATAGAAGGTGGAAAATAAATTAAAAAAATGAAGGAAAATCCCACAAGGGCCACAGTTCATTAAGGAATTCTTCAGATGTTGTCTCACCCAAAATTAAACAACTCAGCATGTGCAAAACGAAAACCGGTTTATAAATTATCCGAGTAAAGATTAACGGATCTTTCAAGATTTTATGATTAAAAAATTTAGTAAAATAAAAAATTTATTGTCAAAACGAGTTCGTGGTGGACGGCCTTTAGCTCGTCATTTTGCATTATTGCTGTTTCTGGTAAATTCTATGAAACATGTTAGTGGTTAAAGATGCATCATACATTTTGGTAGTTTTGCTGCTAAAACTAATGTTTACTTCAATACTAAAATATTGTGTACCTTTAACAAAATTATGGTTTTAAAAAAATGAAGTGGTTTTTCAAAAATTAGGTATGTGGCTTTCAAAGTTACAATAGCTTAGGACTATATAAGTTATTATATTGTGGTACCAAAGTGATACCAAAAGTGATAACACCCCAAATTCAAGTAAAACTTGTTTGGATTAAACTGATTTGAAATTGCATTTTTTTTTTCATATACCTTACATGAACCCGAACTGAATACACACTTACTTCAGCCCAACCCAAGCCCAAAACTCCAAAAGTGTATTTTCAAGGGCTGTAGAGGTTCTTGAGGTCGTCCTCGTTAGCATGTCTACCACTTTGGAATTACCTTTGAAATATATATGGGGATAAACCCCCTCGCAGAGATTCTATTTGCACATTTTCCAATTAAACGTTAACACGTTTAATTTTTAACCCAAAAAGTTTCCTCACTTTTTTTTGGACATTATTGTCCCTCTTATCCACAACCACGCACTCTCCTCATTGTAATAAATTTTACATAATGGTCCATATTAGTGTACATATTGTAACACTAATTTAACATGTTTTAAAAGCTTTATAAATTATGTATGTGGTCGGACTTTAGTATTGGAAAAAAAGTGACAGTATGTACAAATATACCTAAAATTTGTATCAATATGTATGATTAAACCTGATGTTGTCAATATCAAGATATAAAAAGTGTTCTTTACTTTTCAAAAGATTTGTAGTGTGGAAGTAAAGGTCGAACCCACAGAGATTGGTTAACTACAACGACTTAATTTTAAAACCTAACTTTAGTTAATTATGAAAACGGATTTTGATTTGATTTTAATTAAACTAATAACAATAAAAATAAATCTAAACTATGAAAGCAATTAAAAGTGTTTTTGTAAATATGTAAAGGGAACCTAGGATTGCAACTCCACCACTAGCTTCATAATAGGAATATGTTATGAATTACTTTAGCTTATTACATTGGATGATAATGGAGAATTGTGGCTACAAGCCCAATTCCTCCGTCAAGAAAATAACCATGGTTCAAGCACCAACATAATCCATCTTCGGTTAGCACGAATTATCCCACACTAAACTAGGGTTGTGGTATAATCCGTCTAATCTAGGCATGGGCTATTCGGATACTTGATAGCACAATTCAATAAAGCACCATCACATGTAAATAATCTAAACAAGCACAGCGAGCATAGATCATTGAGCACATCACAGTCAAAATAGATCTAAGACAAGAATAAACTTTGAAAGCAATGATTTAATCAATAGAAGTACGATTTATTTATAAAAATCCTCTAAACATGTGACTGTCATCCATACATAATAAACCTAAAATAAAAACATAAATAAAACCCTATTACTCGACTAGGGCTTCATTGAAACCCTAGATCTATGATCTAGCCGTCCATGGAAGTGATGGATGGCAAGTAGTTGATGGAGGAGGCCATGGAAACCCTTGGTCTTCTTCTTCTTCTCTTTGCTTCCCTCCCTTCAATGGCTGGAAGTATGGTTGTAGAATGTGTGTATATTAATTGCCAACCCCAAAATTGAAGTAATTTTGGATATATATAGAGTTTACACAAGCTTTTGAAGCCTTCCTAACCCGAAACGAACTGAAACTGATGTAATTTACAATCTGGACGCAGTTAGGACGTCTCGTTTGCACAGGAGTCTTCAGTATACTGAAATACGCAACTTTGCTTTTTACACATATCGCGTGAGCGGATTCTGGATTTTTGCGCGAGCGATTCTCGGTTTCTCGCGCGCGCGGCTCGCGCGCGCGGCTCGCGCGCGCGACTTGGCTTTTTCAGCTTCTTTCTTTGTGCTTTTTCACCCTGTTTAGCCTGATATACTTGATTTTTTTCAAAACCTGTCAGAAAATAGAAAACGAAGTAAAAATATACAAAAACAGGATAAAAAGATACCAACAAATGCTCGTTAAGGCGTATAAATAGGATTTGTTCTCTCCCGATCATACCCCCAAACCTACATTTTGCTAGTCCTCGAGCAAAACTAAAATAAAAATTAACTACTAATAAACTACTACTCCATTTTCGTATGGATCACGATTGCATTTAGCGTATGCAACAAGCCTTTTTAAACCTCTAGGTGTCCCTAGTCGGACGAGTGAAGTCTCGTGAGGGTTCTCGTCAACAAGTCACCCACAACCATCTTTATTAACTTATAAATTTAAAAAAAAAAATTCTTTTAATATTAAAATGAAAAATATAACGTTCAATACTTCTTATCATAGAACGATGATTCGAAATAGAATAACGAACATAAAGAAACAGAATCAAATGTCTACCTACATCATGAAAAACAATCTCAAGTACATAAATCGTATAAATCAATAGAATTTCTCATAAAATTGTACGTGTGTGATATGGTAGTCAAATGAACACGCGCATGACATGAACGTGGAATATAACTCGGATGACCATCTAACTATGTCTCGACTACGACTCTCACAATGTTAATTACACTTTCAAATAAAACACTCAGAAACAGGTGTAATTTTTCTAATATATGTGAGTAAAGGAAATATGTTTTCAAACCGATAATTGCTCACATATGACTCGAAAAAGACGCATGACACGAAAGAACAGTAGTCTCATGGAAAGGATGCCAACAATCAAGAAAAATTAATCATTACCATGTTTCAATCCCCCTCCCATCGTTTATATATCCAAACCATGTTTCCTAGGATCAAATAGGACTTTTCAAAGGTTGTAATGTGGCTCAGGCAATGAAAAAGGATAGAAAAGATTCATTAGGTAGTTTTCAGGATGGCATTGTAAGGCATGTTCGATTTCTTTCATCCGTCTCTTCTGCCAACTTCATCTTTTCATTCCCTTCAATTTTTTTATCCTTCTATTTCTTTTTCTTTTTTTTTTTTCCTTTTTTTTCTATTATTTTCCTCCTTGTTGCTTTTGAAATGACTATTCAATAAATAACAATGCAATCACCCCAAGCATCATTTTCTTTTCTTCTTCTTCTCAATCACACATCGCCTTATCAACACTAAAAAGTGACGAATCTTTCAGTGGTGAACTCCAAGTTGGTCAAGTTGGAGCAAAAACAGGATAATGGTAATTAAAGAAAAATGGCATTTTAATGGCTCAAGGGGTGAACTATGAAAATTTATCATTTATCAGACGGTAGTAAACAAAGAGGGCCTAAAACCATGTCCTATGGTTATATGGTTCTTCAACATTACAACGGAAGATTATTTAGCATGGTAACAAATATTTTAACTTGACTATCAACCAAAACAAGAATAATGAGACTAAACAACAAGGAGATGCGCTATTTCAATGAAATTCGACAAACACAATGTATTTATAACCCTCTAAAAAGAAAAGATAGGCTCAAAAGCTCACCGGGTCTAGTCTCCACCTTGTGTTATCTAGAAATCCAAATCATATTATAGTTCACATCCAACATATATTCAAGTGACTACGTGCAGTGCATAAGTTTATGTGCAAATTTATGATATAAAACTACGATTCAAACAATACATAACTTAAAACGTTGCATCATGACTTTAGCAAATGTTTAATTACATCTTCTCTTGTTCATCATTCTATAACAATCCAAGTTACATAACAAGAAGTATCGACTAGAGATTGCAAAACCGTAGGTAATATTGTTTATTTAAGCACAAGAATCGAAAAATTTTAAAAAATTGTGAGTAAAAAATTGCAGTATAATGTGCATGCGTGTGCATACCCCTAAACCTAAACCTTTCATTGTCCCTAATGAAACAATAAAATGAAAGAAAGGAAAGTACGTAAGGAAGGAATGATAATACCTCAATCTTGACAAGCATAAAACAGGTGAACACAAAGGAATATGGCGATAAAGTTCAATATTACATGTTACTTCTTGATAAAAGAAAAAAAAAACAAAATAATAAAAGCAGCTAAAAGAATTATAACTAAACTAAACTAAACTAAATAAACTATAAGACTTAAAGAAATTACGAAAACAAAAAGATAATCAACTAAAAAAGAAAATAAAACATAACTAGAATAATGAAACAATACATGACTTGATCTAAAAGTACCTAAAAAACAGAAACAGAAAAAATAAAAACTATTCGAACAGGTGGGGAGAAGGATATAGAAAACAAAACAAAAAATAGGAAAATGGGGGATCGCGCGTGCGAGAAGGGTATTTCTCGTGGCTCACTTGTTTTATGTATATTAAGCAAAAATACAATTACTCTGACCCCCAAACCTGTTCAGAAAGACCACAACTGACTCAACAAGACCCAAAAACGACCAAAAATAAGAGAAACAAACTGAATAAAGCTTGGGTTGCCTCCCAAGAAGCGCTATCTTTTACGTCTTTAGCTAGACCGTTCTAGCTCAAGATTTTATGGAGGCTGAAAATCGGAATTTATACCTCTAAGGATTTCAGGGAGACTCCGGTGGAAAGTAGAAATAACATCACTATGAGTCAATTCATTTAACGGTTCATCTTGCTCATGTTCACATCGATTTCTCACCTTCCGAGTAAATTCATTGTTAGGGTCCAGATTATTTAAGTTCATCTGCTCTTTACGAATTATATTATTCTTCTCACCCATGTTCAATTCATTAGTAAGTTCAGTATTCCGTATAACCTCACTACCCTCCATACATAGATAATCATCGTCTTTGGGAGGTTGATCGACATCATTAAACACGTTTAATTTTAAGTTCAAATTCCCGAATGACACCTTCATCACCCCCGTGCGACAATTGACACGCGCATTAGCGGTGGCTAAGAATGGACGACCAAGAATAACAGGGGTGTGCTTCCTAGCGTCTAGGACAGGTTCAGTGTCAAGGACCATAAAATCGACAGGATAAAAATATTGACCAACTTTAACTAAGACGTCCTCGATGATTCCTCTAGGCACTTTAATGGAACGATCCGCTAATTGTATGGTAGCGGCCGTGGGCTTAAGTTCACCCAGTCCTAGTTGTTTATAGACGTGGTAGGGTAAAAGATTAACACTAGCTCCTAAGTCAAGGAGAGCCCTATGAATGACCGTGTCACCTATGACACATGAAATAGTTGGCGTACCAGGATCCTTATACTTCGGAGGTGCATTTTGAAAAATAGAACTTACTTTTTCAGTGAGGAACACCTTTTTCGGAGTATGACTCCGTATTTTTTGCTTTTGAGTGCACAGGTCTTTTAAACATTTAGCGTAAGCGGGAATTTGTTTAATAGCATCGAGGAATGGAATATTAATTTTTACTTGTTTGAATACCTCGAGTACATCTTCCATTTTTGACCCTTTCTTAGACAAATTTGACGGTCCCTCAACGTTTGGTGGATATGGCATTCTCGGAATATAATTCGTTGGGACCGGTTTTTTATCTTTCTTATTCCTATTCGTTTCCTCACCCTCCTTATTCATGTTATTATTTATATTTCTCTCACTCATTTCTGGAATTTTAGCAACTTCCTCTTCTCTACTAGTCGTCCTAGTCGAAACAGCGTTCACGCTCTCACTCAACCCCTCCTTTTCGTATTGTCCCTTAGGGTTTTGAACAGTTTGCGCAAGCAACTTTCCCTCGTTTCTACGACTCACCGCAGTAGCTATTTGTCCCATTTGGGGTTCAAACTTTGCAATGGATTGTGTATGAGAGTGCACTATTTGTGCTTGTGCTTGGACTTGAGTTTCTATGTTTTTAAGGGATGCCAAAACCGTAGCCTCAAAAGCGTTATCCCTAGGAGGGTTAAGATTAGGAGGTGGGTGTTAGTATTGACTTTGTTGATATTGGGGTCGATAAGTATTAGAAAAATTGTTCGACATAGAATTATAATTATTCCGTGGGAATTGTTGCATAGAATTAACGTGTTGCTCAACAAATTCCGGATATTGAGATGCAGAAGGACATGCAAAGATATTATGTGACGGTTCAGAACATAATGCACATACTTCTGAAAAGGGTGGATTGGACCTATTCCCCATCCTCATAAGTTGGTCAAGTTTTCTATTTAATTCTTGTATTTCAATTGATTGACTTGACTCAAACTTTACCTCTCGCTTAGGTCGAAGGTACCTCTCAGAACGTTCCGACACAGCCTGATGCATCGAATTCTCACTCAGCGTTTCAAATATTTTTCAGGCCTCATCGGCGCTTTTGTGTAGGAAGGTACCCGCACAAACGACATCGACGGTATTACGGACAGAGGGAATAAGTCCCTCGTAGAAAACCTGTACCAGCTGCCACTTAGGAACCTGATGATGTGGACACGAGCGTAATAATTCTTTAAATTTCTCCCATGTGTCATAAAGTGTTTCCCCATCTTGCATCACAAAATTTGTTATCGATTTTCTTATTTGATTAGTACGCATAATAGGGAAAAACTTTTGTAAAAATGCGGTGTGCAATGCTTCCCATGTTTTTATAGTGTTTGGCTCAAGTGATTGAAGCCAATACTTCGCTTTATCTTTTAAAGAGAATGGGAAGAGACGCAGTTTTAATTCATCATCAGTGAAATTTTGGATTTTTAAAGTAGAGCATATATCTTGAAAGTCTCCTAAGCGTTGATATGGATCTTCATTTAAACGGCCATGGAAAGAAGGAAGTAGTGAGATGGTAGACGACTTTATCTCAAAGTGAGATGCCGTCGCCTCCGGTAAATCAATACATGTTTGTGGCGTGTAAGTCGTAGGAATAAAGTAATCTTTAAGTGGAGGAGGTGGCGGTATATTAAGATTATTCATATTAGCACCATCGTTTTGATTGTTATCGTTATTTCCACCGTCAGCCATTTTAATCGGTTCGATTTTAAAAGTTCGAGTTTCCCTTAACCGTTCACGGGTACTTTGAATTTCGGCCTCAAACAACGACGACGGAATCGGAGTTGATTCGTCGTCTTGCAACCCAGCTCTAGAAGCTTGGGTTGTGGACTTACTAGTTCTTAAGGTACGTTCAAGTTCAAGATCGAAAGAATGCAATTCAGGTTTATTTGAACGCGTACCTAACATAAACTAAAATAAAGAAAAAGAAACTAAAAACAAAGACTGACTAAACAAAAGAAACAAATAGCAATCACGCAAATAAGACGACAAGTAAGCACACAGTACTACTATGATGCATGAATATTATCCTGTAATGCAATGACCACATCAAGCCTAGCGCCCCGGGTTTCCTAGCTAATGCAGTGTTCACTCCACAACTAACCTAATGCAAGTAATTGCGTCTCAGCGCCCTGACTTATAGTGATTTGATGCGAAGTTAAAGCGAGCAATTTACTTAATTTTTATTTATTTTATTTGCGTAAGCTCCTTTGATGTAATTAGCTACTTCACTCGGAAACGTTGGAATTTGATGACTCGAAAACCTATAAAATAAAAGAACAAATTAGTAATTTAAAACAAAAACGGAAATAAGAAGAATAAAAACTAATCTAATATTTACGAATTAACTAAACTAAGATTATAAAATTAAAGGTAGTAATGCAATCCCCGGCAACGGCGCCAAAAATTGATGTTGTCAATATCAAGATATAAAAAGTGTTCTTTACTTTTCAAAAGATTTGTAGTGTGGAAGTAAAGGTCGAACCCACAGAGATTGGTTAACTACAACGACTTAATTTTAAAACCTAACTTTAGTTAATTATGAAAACGAATTTTGATTTGATTTTAATTAAACTAATAACAATAAAAATAAATCTAAACTATGAAAGCAATTAAAAGTGTTTTTGTAAATATGTAAAGGGAACCTAGGATTGTAACTCCACCACTAGCTTCATAATAGGAATATTTTATGAATTACTTTAGCTTATTACGTTGGATGATAATGGAGAATTGTGGCTACAAGCCCAATTCCTCCGTCAAGAAAATAACCATGGTTCAAGCACCAACATAATCCATCTTCGGTTAGCACGAATTATCCCACACTAAACTAGGGTTGTGGTATAATCCGTCTAATCTAGGCATGGGCTATTCGGATACTTGATAGCACAATTCAATAAAGCACCATCACATGTAAATAATCTAAACAAGCACAAAGAGCATAGATCATTGAGCACATCACAGTCAAAATAGATCTAAGACAAGAATAAACTTTGAAAGCAATGATTTAATCAATAAAAGTACGATTTATTTATAAAAATCCTCTAAACATGTGACTGTCATCCATACATAATAAACCTAAAATAAAAACATAAATAAAACCCTATTACTCGACTAGGGCTTCATTGAAACCCTAGATCTATGATCTAGCCGTCCATGGAAGTGATGGATGGCAAATAGTTGATGGAGGAGGCCATGGAAACCCTTGGTCTTCTTCTTCTTCTCTTTGCTTCCCTCCCTTCAATGGCTGGAAGTATGGTTGTAGAATGTGTGTATATTAATTGCCAACCCCAAAATTGAAGTAATTTTGGATATATATAGAGTTTACACAAGCTTTTGAAGCCTTCCTAACCCGAAACGAACTGAAACTGATGTAATTTACAATCTGGACGCAGTTAGGACGTCTCGTTTGCACAGGAGTCTTCAGTATACTGAAATACGCAACTTTGCTTTTTACACATATCGCGCGAGCGGATTCTGGATTTTCGCGCGAGCGATTCTCGGTTTCTCGCGCGCGCGGTTCGCACGCGCGACTTGGCTTTTTCAGCTTCTTTCTTTGTGCTTTTTCACCCTGTTTAGCCTGATATACTTGATTTTTTTCAAAACCTGTCAGAAAATAGAAAACGAAGTAAAAATATACAAAAACAGGATAAAAAGATACCAACAAATGCTCGTTAAGGCGTATAAATAGGATTTGTTCTCTCCCGATCATACCCCCAAACCTACATTTTGCTAGTCCTCGAGCAAAACTAAAATAAAAACTAACTACTAATAAACTACTACTCCATTTTCGTATGGATCACGATTGCATTTAGCGTATGCAACAAGCCTTTTTAAACCTCTAGGTGTCCCTAGTCGGACGAGTGAAGTCTCGTGAGGGTTCTCGTCAACAAGTCACCCACAACCATCTTTATTAACTTATAAATTTAAAAAAAAAAAATTCTTTTAATATTAAAATGAAAAATATAACGTTCAATACTTCTTATCATAGAACGATGATTCGAAATAGAATAACGAACATAAAGAAACAGAATCAAATGTCTACCTACATCATGAAAAACAATCTCAAGTACATGAATCGTATAAATCAATAGAATTTCTCATAAAATTGTACGTTTGTGATATGGTAGTCAAATGAACACGCGCATGTCATGAACGTGGAATATAACTCGGATGACCATCTAACTATGTCTCGACTACGACTCTCACAATGTTAATTACACTTTCAAATAAAACACTCAGAAACAGGTGTAATTTTTCTAATATATGTGAGTAAAGGAAATATGTTTTCAAACCGATAATTGCTCACATATGACTCGGAAAAGACGCATGACACGAAAGAACAGTAGTCTCATGGAAAGGATGCCAACAATCAAGAAAAATTAATCATTACCATGTTTCAATCCCCCTCCCATCGTTTATATATCCAAACCATGTTTCCTAGGATCAAATAGGACTTTTCAAAGGTTGTAATGTGGCTCAGGCAATGAAAAAGGATAGAAAAGATTCATTAGGTAGTTTTCAGGATGGCATTGTAAGGCATGTTCGATTTCTTTCATCCGTCTCTTCTGCCAACTTCATCTTTTCATTCCCTTCAATTTTTTTATCCTTCTATTTCTTTTTTTTTTTTTTTTTTTCCTTTTTTTTCTATTCTTTTCCTCCTTGTTGCTTTTGAAATGACTATTCAATAAATAACAATGCAATCACCCCAAACATCATTTTCTTTTCTTCTTCTTCTCAATCACACATCGCCTTATCAACACTAAAAAGTGACGAATCTTTCAGTGGTGAACTCCAAGTTGGTCAAGTTGGAGCAAAAACAGGATAATGGTAATTAAAGAAAAATGGCATTTTAATGGCTCAAGGGGTGAACTATGAAAATTTATCATTTATCAGACGGTAGTAAACAAAGAGGGCCTAAAATCATGTCCTATGGTTATATGGTTCTTCAACATTACAACGGAAGATTATTTAGCATGGTAACAAATATTTTAACTTGACTATCAACCAAAACAAGAATAATGAGACTAAACAACAAGGAGATGCGCTATTTCAATGAAATTCGACAAACACAATGTATTTATAACCCTCTAAAAAGAAAAGATAGGCTCAAAAGCTCACCGGGTCTAGTCTCCACCTTGTGTTATCTAGAAATCCAAATCATATTATAGTTCACATCCAACATGTATTCAAGTGACTACGTGCAGTGCATAAGTTTATGTGCAAATTTATGATATAAAACTACGATTCAAACAATACATAACTTAAAACGTTGCATCATGACTTTAGCAAATGTTTAATTACATCTTCTCTTGTTCATCATTCTATAACAATCCAAGTTACATAACAAGAAGTATCGACTAGAGATTGCAAAACCGTAGGTAATATTGTTTATTTAAGCACAAGAATCGAAAAATTTTAAAAAATTGTGAGTAAAAAATTGCAGTATAATGTGCATGCGTGTGCATACCCCTAAACCTAAACCTTTCATTGTCCCTAATGAAACAATAAAATGAAAGAAAGGAAAGTACGTAAGGAAGGAACGATAATACCTCAATCTTGACAAGCATAAAACAGGTGAACACAAAGGAATATGGCGATAAAGTTCAATATTACATGTTACTTCTTGATAAAAGAAAAAAAAAACAAAATAATAAAAGCAGCTAAAAGAATTATAACTAAACTAAACTAAACTAAATAAACTATAAGACTTAAAGAAATTACGAAAACAAAAAGATAATCAACTAAAAAAGAAAATAAAACATAACTAGAATAATGAAACAATACATGACTTGATCTAAAAGTACCTAAAAAACAGAAACAGAAAAAATAAAAACTATTCGAACAGGTGGGGAGAAGGATATAGAAAACAAAACAAAAAATAGGAAAATGGGGGATCGCGCGCGCGAGAAGGGTATTTCTCGTGGCTCACTTGTTTTATGTATATTAAGCAAAAATACAATTACTCTGACCCCCAAACCTGTTCAGAAAGACCACAACTGACTCAACAAGACCCAAAAACGACCAAAAATAAGAGAAACAAACTGAATAAAGCTTGGGTTGCCTCCCAAGAAGCGCTATCTTTTACGTCTTTAGCTAGACCGTTCTAGCTCAAGATTTTATGGAGGCTGAAAATCGGAATTTATACCTCTAAGGATTTCAGGGAGACTCCGGTGGAAAGTAGAAATAACATCACTATGAGTCAATTCATTTAACGGTTCATCTTGCTCATGTTCACATCGATTTCTCACCTTCCGAGTAAATTCATTGTTAGGGTCCAGATTATTTAAGTTCATCTGCTCTTTACGAATTATATTATTCTTCTCACCCATGTTCAATTCATTAGTAAGTTCAGTATTCCGTATAACCTCACTACCCTCCATACATAGATAATCATCGTCTTTGGGAGGTTGATCGACATCATTAAACACGTTTAATTTTAAGTTCAAATTCCCGAATGACACCTTCATCACCCCCGTGCGACAATTGACACGCGCATTAGCGGTGGCTAAGAATGGACGACCAAGAATAACAGGGGTGTGCTTCCTAGCGTCTAGGACAGGTTCAGTGTCAAGGACCATAAAATCGACAGGATAAAAATATTGATCAACTTTAACTAAGACGTCCTCGATGATTCCTCTAGGCACTTTAATGGAACGATCCGCTAATTGTATGGTAGCGGCCGTGGGCTTAAGTTCACCCAGTCCTAGTTGTTTATAGACGTGGTAGGGTAAAAGATTAACACTAGCTCCTAAGTCAAGGAGAGCCCTATGAATGACCGTGTCACCTATGACACATGAAATAGTTGGCGTACCAGGATCCTTATACTTCGGAGGTGCATTTTGAAAAATAGAACTTACTTTTTCAGTGAGGAACACCTTTTTCGGAGTATGACTCCGTATTTTTTGCTTTTGAGTGCACAGGTCTTTTAAACATTTAGCGTAAGCGGGAATTTGTTTAATAGCATCGAGGAATGGAATATTAATTTTTGCTTGTTTGAATACCTCGAGTACATCTTCCATTTTTGACCCTTTCTTAGACAAATTTGATGGTCCCTCAACGTTTGGTGGATATGGCATTCTCGGAATATAATTCGTTGGGACCGGTTTTTTATCTTTCTTATTCCTATTCGTTTCCTCACCCTCCTTATTCATGTTATTATTTATATTTCTCTCACTCATTTCTGGAATTTTAGCAACTTCCTCTTCTCTACTAGTCGTCCTAGTCGAAACAGCGTTCACGCTCTCACTCAACCCCTCCTTTTCGTATTGTCCCTTAGGGTTTTGAACAGTTTGCGCAAGCAACTTCCCCTCGTTTCTACGACTCACCGCAGTAGCTATTTGTCCCATTTGGGGTTCAAACTTTGCAATGGATTGTGTATGAGAGTGCACTATTTGTGCTTGTGCTTGGACTTGAGTTTCTATGTTTTTAAGGGATGCCAACACCGTAGCCTCAAAAGCGTTATCCCTAGGAGGGTTAAGATTAGGAGGTGGGTGTTAGTATTGACTTTGTTGATATTGGGGTCGATAAGTATTAGAAAAATTGTTCGACATAGAATTATAATTATTCCGTGGGAATTGTTGCATAGAATTAACGTGTTGCTCAACAAATTCCGGATATTGAGATGCAGAAGGACATGCAAAGATATTATGTGACGGTTCAGAACATAATGCACATACTTCTGAAAAGGGTGGATTGGACCTATTCCCCATCCTCATAAGTTGGTCAAGTTTTCTATTTAATTCTTGTATTTCAATTGATTGACTTGATTCAAACTTTACCTCTCGCTTAGGTCGAAGGTACCTCTCAGAACGTTCCGACACAGCCTGATGCATCGAATTCTCACTCAGCGTTTCAAATATTTTTCAGGCCTCATCGGCGCTTTTGTGTAGGAAGGTACCCGCACAAACGACATCGACGGTATTACGGACAGAGGGAATAAGTCCCTCGTAGAAAACTTGTACCAGCTGCCACTTAGGAACCTGATGATGTGGACACGAGCGTAATAATTCTTTAAATTTCTCCCATGTGTCATAAAGTGTTTCCCCATCTTGCATCACAAAATTTGTTATCGATTTTCTTATTTGATTAGTACGCATAATAGGGAAAAACTTTTGTAAAAATGCGGTGTGCAATGCTTCCCATGTTTTTATAGTGTTTGGCTCAAGTGATTGAAGCCAATACTTCGCTTTATCTTTTAAAGAGAATGGGAAGAGACGCAGTTTTAATTCATCATCAGTGAAATTTTGGATTTTTAAAGTAGAGCATATATCTTGAAAGTCTCCTAAGCGTTGATATGGATCTTCATTTAAACGGCCATGGAAAGAAGGAAGTAGTGAGATGGTAGACGACTTTATCTTAAAGTGAGATGCCGTCGCCTCCGGTAAATCAATACATGTTTGTGGCGTGTAAGTCGTAGGAATAAAGTAATCTTTAAGTGGAGGAGGTGGCGGTATATTAAGATTATTCATATTAGCACCATCGTTTTGATTGTTATCGTTATTTCCACCGTCAGCCATTTTAATCGGTTCGATTTTAAAAGTTCGAGTTTCCCTTAACCGTTCACGGGTACTTTGAATTTCGGCCTCAAACAACGACGACGGAATCGGAGTTGATTCGTCGTCTTGCAACCCAGCTCTAGAAGCTTGGGTTGTGGACTTACTAGTTCTTAAGTTACGTTCAAGTTCAAGATCGAAAGAATGCAATTCAGGTTTATTTGAACGCGTACCTAACATAAACTAAAATAAAGAAAAAGAAACTAAAAACAAAGACTGACTAAACAAAAGAAACAAATAGCAATCACGCAAATAAGACGACAAGTAAGCACACAGTACTACTATGATGCATGAATATTATCCTGTAATGCAATGACCACGTCAAGCCCAGCGCCCCGGGTTTCCTAGCTAATGCAGTGTTCACTCCACAACTAACCTAATGCAAGTAATTGCGTCTCAGCGCCCTGACTTATAGTGATTTGATGCGAAGTTAAAGCGAGCAATTTACTTAATTTTTATTTATTTTATTTGCGTAAGCTCCTTTGATGTAATTAGCTACTTCACTCGGAAACGTTGGAATTTGATGACTCGAAAACCTATAAAATAAAAGAACAAATTAGTAATTTAAAACAAAAACGGAAATAAGAAGAATAAAAACTAATCTAATATTTACGAATTAACTAAACTAAGATTATAAAATTAAAGGTAGTAATGCAATCCCCGGCAACGGCGCCAAAAATTGATGTTGTCAATATCAAGATATAAAAAGTGTTCTTTACTTTTCAAAAGATTTGTAGTGTGGAAGTAAAGGTCGAACCCACAGAGATTGGTTAACTACAACGACTTAATTTTAAAACCTAACTTTAGTTAATTATGAAAACGGATTTTGATTTGATTTTAATTAAACTAATAACAATAAAAATAAATCTAAACTATTAAAGCAATTAAAAGTGTTTTTGTAAATATGTAAAGGGAACCTAGGATTGTAACTCCACCACTAGCTTCATAATAGGAATATTTTATGAATTACTTTAGCTTATTACGTTGGATGATAATGGAGAATTGTGGCTACAAGCCCAATTCCTCCGTCAAGAAAATAACCATGGTTCAAGCACCAACATAATCCATCTTCGGTTAGCACGAATTATCCCACACTAAACTAGGGTTGTGGTATAATCCGTCTAATCTAGGCATGGGCTATTCGGATACTTGATAGCACAATTCAATAAAGCACCATCACATGTAAATAATCTAAACAAGCACAACGAGCATAGATCATTGAGCACATCACAGTCAAAATAGATCTAAGACAAGAATAAACTTTGAAAGCAATGATTTAATCAATAGAAGTACGATTTATTTATAAATATCCTCTAAACATGTGACTGTCATCCATACATAATAAACCTAAAATAAAAACATAAATAAAACCCTATTACTCGACTAGGGCTTCATTGAAACCCTAGATCTATGATCTAGCCGTCCATGGAAGTGATGGATGGCAAATAGTTGATGGAGGAGGCCATGGAAACCCTTGGTCTTCTTCTTCTTCTCTTTGCTTCCCTCCCTTCAATGGCTGGAAGTATGGTTGTAGAATGTGTGTATATTAATTGCCAACCCCAAAATTGAAGTAATTTTGGATATATATAGAGTTTACACAAGCTTTTGAAGCCTTCCTAACCCGAAACGAACTGAAACTGATGTAATTTACAATCTGGACGCAGTTAGGACGTCTCGTTTGCACAGGAGTCTTCAGTATACTGAAATACGCAACTTTGCTTTTTACACATATCGCGCGAGCGGATTCTGGATTTTCGCGCGAGCGATTCTCGGTTTCTCGCGCGCGCGACTTGGCTTTTTCAGCTTCTTTCTTTGTGCTTTTTCACCCTGTTTAGCCTGATATACTTGATTTTTTTCAAAACCTGTCAGAAAATAGAAAACGAAGTAAAAATATACAAAAACAGGATAAAAAGATACCAACAAATGCTCGTTAAGGCGTATAAATAGGATTTGTTCTCTCCCGATCATACCCCCAAACCTACATTTTGCTAGTCCTCGAGCAAAACTAAAATAAAAACCAACTACTAATAAACTACTACTCCATTTTCGTATGGATCACGATTGCATTTAGCGTATGCAACAAGCCTTTTTAAACCTCTAGGTGTCCCTAGTCGGACGAGTGAAGTCTCGTGAGCATATAAACTTAAAATACCTCCACGAACACGAAAAAGAAACAAACGAGCATATAAACTTAAAATACCTCCATGAACATCATCTTCATTGATCAAAGTTAAAGTAGCAATTACAATCAATCACCAAGAACAATGAAAACTCACAATCACTCAAGAACAATAGTAGTATTGTTTGAGGAAAATAAAATAAAGTCTGCCGAAACAGAAGTGGCATGTGTGTTAGCCCCCCTTCTTAAACGTTGCACCTCTTGCCCTATTTATAGACTCTAAATATCTAACTGTCAATGATAGTGGGGTTAGTGGATGGTGGCCCCTAATTTCTAGGCATGAGCAAGTTACTGCACCCACTCTTTGTCCCATGATTAACTTCCATGATCTGTTTCGTGATCCCATTTCTGCCACGTTACCCTTTTATGTAACCGCCTTTCTTCTAGCTCAACGCAACCTATGCTACGTGTTTTATTCATGCTTAACTTCCTAAAAGGCCTTGCGAATATACCCTCGTTGACTGACTACACTTTTCTTTGAGCTACTTGGCGTTCGTTGGCTGATAGATCTCGGTCTTATTCTTCGCGGGAAGCTCACTGGTGTCCATCGGTCTTGGTGACCGATGTCTTCATTCAACCATCCCGTGGGTTCTTTGTTAATCATTTTCTAAGCCCGATATTACGTTTTCTCGCTTACCTATTCTGTTGATTATCATCCTTCGGTCTTGCAACTGCACGACCCTCACGGGTGGTCATCGGCCTTAATTGACCGATATTATGGCTATCACTGCTCCTACTTTGCAACCTTAGCCTTGCTTATTGAGGCCGAGGTATCCCTTAGTGGAACCAATATCATCCCGTCCTCGGTCTTCACACCGATACATATGAACTGGGTGTATTATCCCCCAGGTATGTGATACAAACATCAGTCTTTTTTCCGTGCTCAGCCTTATTCCCTGTTCATCTTCCTGCCTGCTTCTGTGATGATATCACTAGGCCACGCGACTGTCATGTGACTTGGGAAATTCCAAATTAGGGTGTAAACAATGCCCCCCAAACGTCTTGTCAAACGATGTACATCAGTTTGATGAGACGTTTATTGACACGAGAATTATTCTTCTGTGCGCTTGTGTGCTATACCCAAGTGTAAGTAATCGTGCAAGTAGCAACTGGTTATGTCCAGGTCGATCCCACAGGGAAGGTGTTAAACTAATTACTCAGATTAATCTCAAACAAGAAAATAAAAATCATTATTTTAGAGGAATGTACAACACTAAGTTCCACAGTTTATCAACTACTAAAGATAAAACAATTAAACTAGATTAAACTAATTCCTAACTAATTAATTAAAGCGATGATTTAAAATGTGTTTGTATTAAAAAAAAGAATGTTGGGATTACACGAATCCACCGCGACCTAGCCATCTCCCATGCAGTTACGTTGAAGCTCAATGGAGCACATTCTCTACAGTATTTCGTATTTCTCTTAGGATAAAGAATGTATAGTCCTTTCATGACCGGGACTATATCATCACAATTAAGTTTGAAATACACAAAAGCGGTTTAAAACAATAGTTTAGACTCTCACCTACAATGGTGTTAGCATTGAGGGTGGTTTGCAAAATATATTGAAGAAAAATGCCTCAAGGCTTAAAGTTCACAGACTGTTTTGACAAACTGAGCGTTTGGGGACAATTTGATAACAAATCAGTAAAGCAGAAAGTCTAGGAATACTGCATAGGATGTCCTCAAAAATCAGAAGGTTTGATCGATCGACGCGCTTTCGATCGATCGGACTTTCTTCATCCCTCGAGCGATCGAACTGACTTCGATCGCTCGACTGTATCTCTGTTTTGATCGATCAAACATATTCGATCGATCGAACACAGGATTATTCTGCTGCATGACAGAGGCCTGAGATCACGGTTTCATCATGATCTCCCAATCTAGGGACTACTCAGACATGGTCTGGAGTGTCTCAGATTTGTTTTTAACGTAAAGTTCCATTAAAGGTGTGTTTGGTTGTGATTTTTGCAATGAATCTATGAAAATTAATTGTTTAACTCTAACTAACATGCAAGACTACGGAATAATAGATTACATTACTATAGACTAAGTGCAGAACGTAAACAAAGTAACCTGGAAACGAAAACTTGTATTGAACTAAGAGGAATCCAAACCAAACAATGTGTATCTTGATTAAAACCAACAAAAATAACAAAGTAAAGCTCTACACTCTCTGTAAACTGATGAAAATGAAAGTGGGCGTCCTTATGGAGGTATACAATATGAGTATAAATACTGAAAACCTAATGCTAAGGTTAAAATCCCGCTTCTGCTACGTGCGCGTAAAATATGATAAAAGCCATGTTCGATCGATCGAACATCTTTCGATCGATTGAACTTCTGGGGTCTTCGAGTGCTTGAGCTTCTTTCGATCAATCGAAACTTCGATCGATCGAATGGTCTTCAATCGATCGAGGTTCACTTTTCATCCTTTACTTGTCTTCATTAAAAGTCAGCACTCCCTTTTATCTTTCTCACCCAATTCTTCACACAGTAATAGTAATCTGCACAAACTATAGCTAAAACAAACAACTTATCATAGTTTAATCAAATTGTGTACAAACTAGCATTGTAATTCAAATTACAGATAAATGAAGGAATTGTGAAATAATTTAGTACATTTTCTTCTTTTAGCGCGGTTGTATTTTACAAATACCCCCGCTTGTCATAACCCCCAACTAGCGATTTGCTAGTCCCTAGCAATAGAGCGAAAATAAAAACAAACTAAACTACAACTATAGTAGAAAAACTAAAATAAACTAGATCCAGATTAACTAAAATAACAAGAAAGAAAATACCTAACTCACTTTCGCAGGAATCACGGTTGCATTTAGCAAATGCAACAAGCCGTTAAACCCCTAGGTTCCCCCTAGTGGATGAGTGTTGTCTCGTGAGGGTTTGCAATGAATGTACCCACAAAATTCTCTGATTTTAAGCTCAAAAAGATATAGAATAACTTTTAAATCTTCCCTTTTATTCAACTATTAATTTAGCTCTACAAAACATATCATCCTCATTCAAACCATGAAAGAAATACACATGTTCCTCATGTCACCAAGATAAAAATAACATACGCATCACATCCCTGTATCCGTGTGTGTGTGAAATTAACAGCTATACATCAAACTTTATTTAGAGTTGTTTAAACTTTCATACTCTTAGAACTTGTAGTTTCAACTCAATCCTTACATAGTTATTACACTAAAAAATGAACATCCCACAGAAACTTGGTTAATAATGATTGCACATAGTATGAAAGCTTTCATAGGAGTGATTTTTCGGATACTAATGCTTTCATACTCGACTTTATAGAAGATGAACATTTTAGAGTATATAGTCTCACGAACGGAATACTACTTACTAGAGGAGTGAAATACCGTGGATAACTCAAATTACACGTTTATGTTTAAACTAAGTTGTTGAGAATCATTAAGGCTTTGACTTTTCGGTTTTTATTTAGTAGGGTAGAAATTAGAGGGGTAAGAAATTGCATATTTACAGCATGTGGCTGTGTTCAGTAATTTCTTCACTTTATTCCAACCATCCTCTCCATACGTATAAATATATATCATCATTTTTTTTATATACAGCCCTTCCCACTACTACTCCCTCCTCATACTTCAACAATTTAATCGCATTGGGTATACAATGAGGTATATTGAAGTCAAAGCATACGATTAGGGGTTTAGAATTTCATAATGGATTCGACATTATTTACTAGGTGTGGGGTTAAGAACAATGTATATTCGGAAATGTTGATATAGGTAAATGGAGAAGGCAAGGAGCAAATACGATGGCTTAAATCATTTTCTCAACTTCTTAATTTTTAACACTTACATGTTCATTGAGTTTAGTTGGTAAATCCTGAATGTTCTCCTCTACTAAGAAGCCAAAATGAAAGAATTAGAGACTATTCAACAAATTTAATCGGCATATTCAAGAAAAACAATTCGAGTTTTAATGTGATAATTCCCTCAGAATTGAAGATTGGATTCAAGAGCTCACTAAGGGTAACTAGTTTTCACTACTTTATTCTTTAAAGTACGAAAATCGTATTAACTCTTATTTTAAGTTTTTTGCATAGCTATTAACACGTGCAAATAATTTGGATACAAGAATAATCAACATATGTATTCATCCTAGAGAAACTAGAAAAACGCGTGAACTTAATTCATAAAAGGATGAGAATAAAACGGTTGTGTCATTGCTTGATAACAGCTAAATAGGAGTGAATATTCAAAATTATTCTACCAATTTAATTCAAAAACTTACTTAATTATTTGAAAATTTTGCAAAGTTGTTGAATGTGAAATTTGTGTAATTTAATTTAATTTATTTGCAAACTTCGATTGGAGATTGTATGACATAAGCACTAGATAGAGTGGTCCAGGTTGCTAAGTAACAGTATGCACAGGTGATTATCTATCTACATGCCACCCCCAACTGAAAATCACAATATCCTCAGCAGCTGATTTTCAAAAATAGATAGAGAGATATCACCTGATATATATCATCATAAGAATGGCAAGTGTAACAACCTGTACAGAAAGCATACAAACTCCAAGCAGCAGAGATCAAAAGAATATGAAATATAGAGCAAGGGATCCATGCTTAGAATGGAACTAATCACTGGAAATATAATAAAGTGAAAGAACAGAACAGTGATAATAAGCGCCATATAAACTAAAATAAAAAATATACAAACCATCCAACAATACAAAATATCCCAACAATATCCAAAAATATCCAACAACCAACCAACACATCCAAATCCAACCACAATGTCCAAAATATCTAACAACCCAAAAAAAACAAAAACAACCAACAACAGAGATCCAGCAGAAACTAGACATCATCAGCGACATCCGATAATATCTCAATAAAAACATCGGGAGCATCCCCACCGCCACCCTCAGCAACAGTCGGTGCTGCCGGGTCACTCGTGATCGTGGTAGCTGGAATAGATAAGGGTGTGTCAGCCACGACAGGAGGAGGTAGAAGTGGTATCTCCGTAGCAGGCGGTATCGCCGATGATGATGAAACTGTAGGATCGAGCTGGGAAGGTGGAGCAGAAGATTATGGACCGGTGGTGGGTGGTGGAACTACAGAAGTGGTAGGTGCGTCGGTGGAAACGGCAGGAGCAGCTATAGGTAGATCGCTAGGTGGTGGTGCAGAAGCTGCATAAACTGCCTGGTCGACTCCAATCTGGATCAAGACTGACTCCAGTAGAGTCGTCATCTGATCAACCTTACCCTCAAGTCTAATCCGGGCCTCTCTCTCCTCCAATAGCAACTCATGAATAGACGGGAGAGGCACAGAAGAAGACTCTCCCTGGGTACGAGCCTGAGATCTCTGTCTCAGCTCAAAACGGGCAACCTCCTCAATAGGATCCATCTCCTCCTCAGAATCATGCTCCTCAGCCTCTGTGGGCGTCCCAGAAGCAGCACCCTCCGTATCAGTGCCTCCTCCTCTCCTCCTCTTCTCGCCAACCTTCGCCTTGCCTTTACCTCGCCTCTTTCTCTTCTGCGCATCATACCGGCGGTAAGCAGTCTCGCCAAAACGACTGTGAGACTGGGCAGTCGCATCACCTGCCAATGGAAGTAGACATGCCTGCTCAATAACCCGGTGAATGGCCCAAGCACCCTTCAGGTGCTTCTTGGCCTGAATGTATCGTGTGGGGTGCCTCATGAAATCAATGTAGAGGCGAGGCAAACAGACAGGCTGCCGTGTCCCTATCGCATATAACACACAGGCGTACCATGCTGCAATCTTCTCCCGGTAAGATGTCACTAAGAGGCAATTGGTGAGGGCGACGTGCAGCATATGATAATTATTTGTGAGGTAGAAGTCAGGAATAAGGGCCTCGTCATCCCAGCCCAGAAGAGCACCCCCAGTGATCTCTCTGATAATAATAGTCGGGGAGAGCAGCGGTGTGTTGGGGCGATGTAGACAAACACAATCAGGTACTTCGGGTACCCCAAGAGCAGCAGAGACAGTGGCCGGACTAAAAATGATCTCCCGGCCACGGAAGAATGAGCGGAGGGTGAACGGAGCAACTGGATCCCTGATCATCGTCGCACACGCCTCCCGGATCCAAGACAGATTAACGTGCTTAGGCTGTGAGAGGAGCGTGTACCACTGTGGCATAGCGCGTAGTCGGGCAAGATACCAAGGAGTAGCCAGCCATGCTGTCTCGAGGGGTCGTTCGGGCATGACCTTACGCGACTGGAAGTATCTGGTGAACAATACCCGGTCTTCTTCGTTTCTGAACCCGTGATCGGGTATAGGGTCGGGTATGGTTAGGTCAAATGGCTTGAACTTGTGATACTCGGTGATAGGGTTCATTGTTTAGCCCTAAAACAAAAGAAACAAACAAAGAAACATTAAAACAGGGAAACCAGAAAGGAAAATGAAGCTGTCACACCTCGATCGATCGAAGCATGTTCGATCGATTGAGAAAATCGCAGGTTCGATCGCTCGAGACTTGTTCGATCGATTAAAAGGATGCTGGGTTCGATCGCTCGAACCCAGTTCGATCGATCGAACACAGCGAAGTGGCAGTCTTGAGCGTTGAGAATGGAAAAAGCCCGAAAACATAAAATACAACAAGACAATGAAGACAAAGAGCAAAATAACCAATGGGGGCACCCCCATATGAATTTGAAATGGAAAGAACAACGAGGGGGTTATCGGGGCCTCACCTCGAGAGACGCGCCGAGTGGGTTCTCGGGGCCTCACCTCGAGAGACGCACCATGTGGAGGATGACGGCGATGCCAATGATGATTAGGGGTCCAGGTACTCCTCAATTGATGGGGTTGTAAGTGGGAGGTTCGAAAATCGCGTGAGTCTTCTTTTTATCTTCGAGCGATTGCGAGTTAGGGAGATGAAGAGAGACTGAAGAAGATTCTGAACGATGCCTCGTTTAAAAACAGGTCTCGATCGCTCGAGATGGTTCGATCGATCGAACCTTCGATCGATTGAGCCCTGCTGAAGTGCTCGAGGTTCTGGTATGTTCGATCGATCGAGATCTGTTCGATCGATCGAACTCTAAAATTCTACAAGATCATATAATTGATAAATTAAACACCCCCAACTAACCAGCATTGGTCTGGACATACAGAATGGTGATAAAATAGTTCATTGGCACGACATAGAAGCCAAAAACAACATCCTCATAGTAGAAAATTGCAAATTTATATAAATAAATCTTTATAATAGCATCCACTTGCAATATTATTGCCCCCAACATGGTCTTTAAATCCTTATTGAAAAAGAAAAACTAAAATAAAGCTAAAATAAATAAAACTTTGTCTAAGAATACACTCCAATTGATGAAAGAAATATGAAATGACATAATACAATTGAAGTCGAGCACTATTCTTCAAGCAGGAACATTTCGTCTTCTACAACCTCCTTCTCTACCGAAACTTCAAATGTAGAGTCTAAACTTGATGATTCCCTTTCCCAAAACAAGCGAAAAGCAGCGAGGACATCATCGAGCAAGTCCGAACTCTCTAAGGAATTGATTCCACTAACAATAAGGGATCCGGATGGAGACAAGGATAACGGAGTGTAATTGCGCATCGGACGTTCCTCTTGCGGCAGAGTACCCGGGGACCTTATGTATGGTCCAAATCCATGAAAGAGTTGATGTGGAAGGTACAACGGTGGAAATGGTAGATTCATAGTGGTATTCCTGACAAAGGGGAACAAAAAGGAAACGAATAAAATAAATTAACTAGAGCAAAAGAAAGATCAAACAGGAAGAATTACACAAAGCAACATAAAAAGAAAAAGAAAGGAATGTGACCCAGAGTTAACCTTACTATTGGCCTGATATCCCCAGGTGCACTAGCAGGTAGAGGGCGTTGAAGCCGGAACAACAAATAACTCACGTGCACATAAGTGTAGGGAACCACTTGGATGACAAGGAAGTCGTCAACATATGTGAATACGGCATTATGGCGTTCGGGCACCACATCCTGTAAGTCCTCTTCTTCCCATGGCTCCCACATTGAGTCATTTTCCCACTGTTCCATCAGGGCGGCATCGACTTCCCACACAGCATATCCCTCTGGTTCTCCCTCCTCTTCAGGGAGTTCCATGTGTTTAAATGGGTTGATCTGGAGGAGAGCAGGATCGTATGGGATGTATCCGTGGGTTAAGTCAACAACGTCTTCGGCTCCTGGCTATTGGTATGGAGATAAGCAGAATGCTATTTCATCAGCAGTCCACGGTGGGTTCTGATATTCTGAATCATCCCATGACCCTATCGAGTGAACATTGTCATCTCTCATGTTGGACAGCCTGCAGGAGATAGAAATGGAATAGCAGATTATGATCAAGATCACACTAAAAAAGAAATAGATAAACAAAAGAACAAAACACAACGAGAAACAGTAAAAGAAAAAGTATAGCAACATTGTTAAAACGCACTTGAGCGTTCTAGGTTGAGGCATAGTCGGGCTCATCCAGTTGGATGTGCTCGACCTCGGGTTGGAAATCTTCTAAGAACGGTTTTACCCTTTGGCCATTGACTTTGAAACTTCCGTCGTTCTTAGGATTAAATAACTCCACGGCCCCATGTGGAAAGACAGATTTGACTATGAAGGGTCCTGTCCACCGAGATCGGAGTTTTCCTGGAAACAGATGAAGGCGCGAATCATATAGTAAAACGTTCTGTCCAGGCTCGAAAGATTTTTGAAAAAATATTCTATCATGGAGAGCCTTCAATATTTCCTTATGAAGTTTGGCATTATCATATGCATCTCGTTGAATTTCTTCCAATTCCGCCAACTGAAGTTTCCGGTGATGACCTCCTTCTTTGATATCGAAATTTAATGAGTGTGTTGCCCAATATGCTTTGTGCTCAATTTCAACGGGGAGGTGACATGCCTTACCATACACTAGCCTATATGGGGACATTCCCAGATTTGTCTTGTAGGCAGTACGGTATGCCCAAAGAGCATCAGTCAGTTTATAGGCCCAGTCTTTTCTGTTGAAACTAACCGTCTTTTCTAAAATGTGTTTGATTTAACGGTTAGCCAACTCTGCCTGCCCATTCGTTTGTGGGTGGTAGGCTAGAGCGATCGTATGATTCACCCCGTATTTCTTGGGTAGTGATTCCAAAGGCCTATTGCAAAAGTGTTTGCCTTGGTCACTTATTAGGGCTTTTGGGGTTCCAAAACACGATAAGATGTTTTCCTTAAGAAAGGACATTACCATTTTATGGTCATTGCGTCTCGTCGGTATCGCTTCTACCCATTTTGATATATATTCCACAGCAAGGAGTATATATTCACAGTTATTAGATTTAGGAAATGGGCCCATGAAGTCTATGCCCCAACAATCGAATATTTCAATTGTAATGATGGGAGTTAAGGGCATCGAATTCCTTTTCGAAAGTGTACCAAGCTTTTGACATCGTTGGCACGATTTACAAAAAGCGTAGGCATCTTTGAACATGGTGGGCCAATAGAAACCGCTGTGCAGTACTTTGTGTGCGGTCTTTTGGGAGGCAAAAATGGCCACCGTAGGCTTCAGAATGACAGGAGGCCAAAATTACAGTTATGTCCTCATTCGGAACGCAACGCCTGATGACCTGATCAGCACAGTACTTAAATAAGTAAGGGTCGTCAAAAATGAAATGGCGTGCGAACGAAAGGAACCTTTTCTTGTCCTGATTTGACCAATGGCTCGGGGTCTCGCCTATAACAAGGTAATTTATTATATCTGCGTACCAAGGCAAACTAGAGACAGCCATCAGTTGCTCGTCTACGAATTCATCTTTTATAGGCACAGGCTCAGTGTTGTCAGTGAATGTCAACCGAGATAAATGGTCAGCGACCACATTCTCTACTCCCTTTTTATCCTTGATGGTGATATCAAATTCTTGGAGTAGGAGTATCCAGTGGATAAGCCTCTATTTCGCATCTTTCTTAGATAGCAGGTACTTGAAGGCCGAGTGGTCTGTAAAACAGACTATTGGGGACCCTATTAGATAAGATCTGAATTTGTCTAGAGCGAATACTATTGCCAGTAACTCTTTCTCAGTAGTCGTATAATTCATTTGAGTTTCGGTAAGTGTTGGGCTGGCATAGTAGATTACATAAGGCTTGTTGTCCTTCCTCTGTCCTAGAACTGTGCCAATGGCATAGTCACTAGCATCGCACATTAACTCAAACGGTAAACTCTAATTGGGTGCTTGTATTATCGGTGCGGAGGTAAGGTGTTCTTTTAGTGCATCAAAAGATATTTGACAGTTTTTCGACCATTCGAAAGGTGCGTCTTTGACTAAGAGTTGGCACAGTAGTCGGGAGATTGCACTAAAATTTTGGATAAAGCGTCGATAAAATCCAGCATGTCCCAGAAAAGATCGGATGTCTCGGACTGTACGAAGGACAGGCAGATTTGAAATTATATCGATTTTTGCTTTATCGACTTGGATACCTTTATTAGAGATAATGTGGCCGAGGACAATTCCCTTGGTCACCATGAAGTGACACTTTTCCTAGTTTAGTACTAAGTGTTTGTCCTCGCATCTCGCTAACACATTCTTAAGGTTTTTCAGACATTTATCAAAACTATGGCCAAACACTGAGAAGTCGTCCATAAAGACCTCGAGTGTCTGTTCAACCATATCACTGAATATGCTTAACATGCACCACTGAAAGGTAGCTGGTGCGTTGCATAAGCCGAAAGGCATACGACGGTAGGCGAATGTACCGAACGGACAAGTAAAAGTCGTCTTCTCCTGATCTTCAGGAGCTATTTCGATTTGGTTATAGCCACTATATCCATCCAAGAAGCAATAAAATTTATGACCCGCCACTCTATCTAGCATTTGATCCATGAATGGCAATGAAAAGTGGTCTTTCCGAGTCACAGTGTTTAACTTTCGGTAATCAATACACATCCGCCATCCAGTGGGGATGCGTGTTGGTACTAACTCGCCGTCTTTGTTTGGGATAACTGTTATACCAGCCTTTTTGGGCACCACTTGGGTTGGACTAACCCAAGAGCTGTCAGAGATATGATATATTATCCCAATGTCCAGAAGTTTTAAGACTTCCTTTTTTTACTACTTCTTGCATATTGGGATTCAGACGCCTCTGCATTTGTCGCGACGATTTAGCGTCTTCCTCCAGATATATCTTATGGGTGCAAATAGATGGGCTTATACCTTTTAGGTCGGCAATAGTCCATCCCAATGCTCCCTTGTGCAGTTTGAGCATTTGAATCAACTTATCCTCTTGTTCTGAATTCAACGTGGATAAGATTATCACAGGATAAGTCTTTTCAGTCCCTAGAAAGTGTATTTGAGCTCTTTTGGAAGCTCCTTTAATTCCAAATCAGGAAACCGAAAGTTCGAAGGCATAGTTAACTTTGTTTTCGGAGGCAAGGGTTCATATGGTGTGGACCACATGCATTCATCTCTATCTTCCTCTTTAGTTTCCATCATGAGGCAGGCATGATTAGGGCAGCGTCCAATAGGGTAGAATTGTTAGGTTGATAAGTAGCGTCGAATTGTGACACAACTACCTTCAAAGGATCTTTGTAGTCAACACGATCAGCCTTGTCTTCAATGATCGTTTCGATGAAGTTAACTTCTTCTTCGTCCTCGTATTCTTCAAGTCCGGGATTTGAAAAAATCTTGACATTTAAAGTCATGTTCCCGAATACGATGGTCATGATACCACTCCTTATTTTGATTATGGCATCAATGGTGTTGAGGAATGGACGTCTAAAAATCACCGGGATTTATGAGCGTGGATTAGACACAGGTTCGGTGTCCAGAATCACAAAATCGACCGGAAAGACAAATATATCTATCTGTACCAGAACGTCCTCCAGTATTCCTCTAGGATATTTGACTGACCTATCTGCCAATTGCAATGCAACTCTGGTAGGTTTGAGTTCACCCAACCCTAGTTGTTTATATACTGAATATGGCAGCAAGTTTACGCTAGCTCCTAAATCAAGGAGTGCGTTGTCTATCCTTTGATTCCTAATTCTCCACAAGACAGTTGGGGTGCCAGGGTCTTTAAGCTTTGGAGACAACTCATTTTGAATGATCGCGCTTGCTTGGCAAGCGACATAAGCGTGTTTCTTCACACTTTGCCTTCTCTTGACCGTGCATAAGTCCTTTAGATACTTAGCGTAGGCTAGCACTTGTTTGATTGCATCAAGGAGCGGGAGATTAATTTTAACTTGTTTGAACAACTCCAAGAACTCCTGATTCTTTGCCTCATGTTGGGGCTTCTTGAGCCTTTGAGGGTAAGGCACGGGGAAAGTGCATTTAGGTAATTCGTCCTTGATGGGCTCCTTTCCAGGCCTTCTCTCAACTTCTACTTCTTTAGGAGCATCCTCATTTGATTCTAATGATTTCCCATTAGTGGACGACTCCTCTTCTTGAGTAGATGGTTTACTTTTAGTTACCAATTCTTCCTCTTCATACTCCACGGGAGTAGAATGAGGTATGTTTTTCCCTATGACTTTGCCGCTTCTCAAAGTTGTCACGGCTTTTGCCTGTTCATGATTAGGGGGACCATTGTTGTATCCCTTAGGGTTTTGAAGTGGTTGAGCAGGAAACGTTACACTCGACCCCTCTTGACGTGCATCCATTCTCTCTAATGTCGCGGACATTTTACTCATCATTTGAATTAGCTGTTGTGTTAAATTCGCGTTAGAGAGTGGTTCTTCCTCTTGCACCTTTTTGTGAGGTGGCACGTAAACATTTGGTTGTTGATTATTAGGGAGTTGAGCTTGGTTATAGTTATTTGCTCTATTTTGATGGAATGGCTGGGATTGCATGTTGTATTGCCCTTGATATTGATTATTGTTATTGTAGGGCTGTTGTTGTTGATATTGGTTTTGGGTCCCAGCATTGTTTTTCCAATCAAACCCGGGGTGATTCCATCTATTGTTATTATTTGGTGAATTATAATTATTGTAGGAATTCCCCGCCCCCCTATACCCTTGAATGGCATTCATTTCCATGGGGGGTTGTTCTTGAAAATACGGCACATTTAGAAAGTATTGAGTAGTGTGTCCCAGCATGTTGCATGTACCGGATGGTGCTTCAGGCAAAAACTGCCTAGAACTCTCTCCTTTCATTCCCAATTCTTCTACTTTCTTTGCTAGTTCTTCATACTTATTCATCAGATGATCCTCACTTTTTAGTTGGTATAAACTTTTCTCTTCCACATAGGATATCTGTGAGCGTGGGACATCGTCTGAATTTGACCACTCATGGGCGTGCTCAGCTAACCACTCGAAATGAGCTTCAGCTTCTTCCGTGTTTTTACGAAGAAATGGCCCTGCACTCATGGTCTCGACCAGTTTCTTAGTTTCACCATTTAATCCTTCATAAAAGTAGCTAATGGTTCGCCATTTCTCGTACCCGTGATGTGGGCATGAGAGTAGCAAATCCTTGAAACGTTCCCAAGTTTGGGTGAATGCTTCATTGCTCTTTTGTTTGTAAGAATTTATTTGTCGTTTAAGCTCAGTGGTCATGCGAGGTGGAAAGAATATCTTTAGGAAAGCAGTGTTCATCGCATGCAAGGTGTAGATGGAGTTTGGCTTCAAGGTGAGTAACCACGCTTTTGCTTTATCCTTTAGAGTGAAAGGAAATAGCATTAAACACGTCATGTCTACAGGACAATTTTGTGAGAAAGTTTTACAAACATCCTCAAAGTCCTTGACATGTAGATACGCTTTCTCGCTCTCCATTCCATGAAAGGTAGGAAGGAGTTGAATCATTCCATTGCGAAATTGAAATTCGCCTGCATGGGGTGGAATGAGGATACAAGAAGGCGTAGGCGCGTGTTCAGGTGTCATGAGATCGCACAAAGGATGAAGTGAATCGTCGATTGGTACGACCACATTATCACCGTTTTCACTTTGATTATCAGCCATTGAATCGATCGGTGTAACTATGGGGTTAATAGAACTAGATGAATTGGATGAATAGAATGGGTTTCCGTAAATTCCTTCGATGGAATTATCGGACATAAAGGGAAAGACCCTAAGTAGTTTTTAATCTAAAGAGCGAAAGAAAAAGAAAAACAGAAAGAGATAAGGATAGATTGAGGTAATCGAAGTGTTAGCTTGTCGCCTTCCCCGGCAACGGCGCCAAAAACTTGACACGAGAATTATTCTTCTGTGCGCTTGTGTGCTATACCCAAGTGTAAGTAATCGTGCAAGTAGCAACTGGTTATGTCCAGGTCGATCCCACAGGGAAGGTGTTAAACTAATTACTCAGATTAATCTCAAACAAGAAAATAAAAATCATTATTTTAGAGGAATGTACAACACTAAGTTCCACAGTTTATCAACTACTAAAGATAAAACAACTAAACTAGATTAAACTAATTCCTAACTAATTAATTAAAGCGATGATTTAAAACGTGTTTGTATTAAAAAAAAAGAATGTTGGGATTACACGAATCCACCGCGACCTAGCCATCTCCCATGCAGTTACGTTGAAGCTCAATGGAGCACATTCTCTACAGTATTTCGTATTTCTCTTAGGATAAATAATGTATAGTCCTTTCATGACCGGGACTATATCATCACAATTAAGTTTGAAATACACAAAAGCGGTTTAAAACAATAGTTTAGACTCTCACCTACAATGGTGTTAGCATTGAGGGTGGTTTGCAAAATATATTGAAGAAAAATGCCTCAAGACTTAAAGTTCACAGACTGTTTTGACAAACTGAGCGTTTGGGGACAATTTGATAACAAATCAGTAAAGCAGAAAGTCTAGGAATACTGCATAGGATGTCCTCAAAAATCAGAAGGTTTGATCGATCGACGCGCTTTCGATCGATCGGACTTTCTTCATCCCTCGAGCGATCGAAGTCAGATCGAACTGACTTCGATCGCTCGACTGTATCTCTGTTTCGATCGATCGAACATATTCAATCGATCGAACACAGGAATTATTCTGCTGCATGATAGAGGCCTGAGATCACGGTTTCATCGTGATCTCTCAACCTGGGGACTACTCACACATGGTCTGGAGTGTCTCAGATTTGTTTTTAACGTAAAGTTCCATTAAAGGTGTGTTTGGTTGTGATTTTTGCAATGAATCTATGAAAATTAATTGTTTAACTCTAACTAACATGCAAGACTATGGAATAACAGATTATATTACTTTAGACTAAGTGCAGAACATAAACAAAGTAACCTGGAAACAAAAACTTGTATTGAACTAAGAGGAATCCAAACCAAACAATGTGTATCCTTTATTAAAACCTACAAAAATAACAAAGTAAAGCTCTCTATTCTCTATAAACTGATGAAAATGAAAGTGGGCGTCCTTATGGATGTATACAATACGAGTATAAATACCGAAAACCTAATGCTAGGGTTAAAATCCCGCTTCTGCTGCGTGCGCGTAAAATCTGATAAAAGCCATGTTTGATCGATCGAACATCTTTCGATTGATTGAACTTCTGGGGTCTTCGAGTGCTTGAGCTTCTTTCGATCGATCGAACCTTCGATTGATCTAATGGTCTTCAATCGATCGAGGTTCACTTTTCATCCTTTACTTGTCTTCATTAAAATTCAGCACTCCCTTTTATCTTTCTCACCCAATTCTTCACACAGCAACAGTAATCTGCACAAACTACAGCTAAAACAAACAACTTTTCATTGTTTAATCAAACTGTGTACAAACTAGCATTGTAATTCAAATTGCAGATAAATGAAGGAATTGTGAAATACCCCCGCGGTTGTATTTTACAAACTAGCATTGTAATTCAAGTTGCAAACAAACAACTTATCTTCTTTTAGCGCGGTTGTATTTTACAAATACCCCCGCTTGTCATTTATAATTCAAATTTATTTCTCACAATGCAAATGACGGTGTATAGCTCCACGTGTCCCTACCCTAATAGCTCATTCTGTCTCGTTTCAAGAATCGAGGCGTGCCAGAATCCGTTCCTAAGTCATGATGGCCCCCCTTTCCTTTTCCTATGTAAGTCACAATTTCTTGTCACTTTCCACTTTCTTCTGCTCTTAACTTTCCTGGAAAAATCCTCTTTCTCCTAAAGCTTCCATGGCTTCTTCTTCTGCAACTAGTGCTTCTCAAACCGCCGGTGCAATTTCTTTCTCTCCTGCAGCTACCGATACTGCACCGACTACAAAACTACTAATGTCACCGCCGTTAAACAGGCCATTGATGCCATTCCAGGGTTGATAAAATGCTCAGGTATTAATTTTTCCATCCTCTAGTTCTTCAACAGGACTTGGTCCTGCTTTTGATTATTTTCCCCCTTCGTCTCTAGACCCATATTTTAGGAATTGTTCTTATATTTGGCAGTGTCGCTCTCCGCGGTCAGCTCGACTCTCATTCGAGAAGAACACGGGACACAGTTCCCGGTCTACTACACTAGCCGGGCACTACAAGGCGCGAAAAGTAGATACTCTCGCATAGAAAAGATCGTCTTCGCCCTCATCACCTCTGCTCGGAGACTTTGCCCGTATTTTCAGGCCCATGCAATCGTAGTCCTCACAGACTAGCCTCTCCGCCGGATCTTGAGCAGGCCCGAAACAACCGGAAGGCTTATCAAGTGGGCCTTAGAGCTAGAAGAATTCGAAGTAACCTACAGACCCCGCACGACGATCAAGGGACAGGTCGTGGCGGACTTTCTTGTGGAGTTCACATACCCGGAGGACCCAGTTGAAGAGCAAAGCCCTCCCGACTTACCGCCTGGTCTACAGTCAAATATCCCGACCTGGGTACTTTACGTGGACGGGTCTTCCAACAAACAAGGAAGCGGGGCAGGGATCATCCTGACTACCCCAGACAGAATCTAGCATACGAGGCCGAGTATGAAGCACTGTTGGTAGGGTTACAGCTGGTCACTTCAATGGGTGCGCAGCAGGTCCAAGGGTATAGCGACTCCCAGCTCGTGGTCAACCAAGTTAATCAAGAGTACGAAGCTCAGGGAGAGAACATGGTAGCTTACCTAGCCCTCGTCTGAATGGTCTCAAAGAAGCTTAAGGGCTTCTAGATCACACAAATCCCGAGGGAAGAAAATACCAGGGCCGATCGGTTAGCCCGCCTCACCTCGTCCTCCAAGTCAGACTTGCCCGTGATAAGGATAGAATACTTACCCGAGCCAAGTGTGATCAACTCAGAAGGCATGGAGGTCAAACCGGTCACCTTAGGACCTAGTTGGATGGATGCAATCATTATGTTCCTGAGAACCGGTACGCTGCCAGAAGAAAAGGAAGAAGCCAGCCGGTTAAAGTATCGGGCGGCCATATATCACCTCGTTGATGGCATCCTCTACAAAAGGGGGTTTTCTATCCCATATCTGTGATGTGTCACATAGGTCCAAGCAATATTACATGAGATCCATGAAGGTGTTTGTGGTAACCACGTAGGAGGTCGGGCGCTCTCACGAAAAGCCCTGCTGCAAGACTGCTACTGACCGACAATGGGTCAGGACTCTCAGGAATATGTCAGACGATGTGACAAGTGCCAAAGATACTCCCCCTTGATCAACCGCTCGGGAGAACCCAGACACCAATATTCAGCCCTTGGTCGTTCGCTCAGTGGGGCATCGATATCGTTGGTCCCCTTCTAATGGGGAGAGGACAAGTTAAGTTCGCTATCATCGCCGTAGATTACTTCACCAAGTGGGCAGAGGCCGAGCCCTTGGCAACAATCACCGAGAAGAAGATGAAAAATTTTATTGAAAAAAACATCCTCAGCAGGTTCGGCTTTCCCCGGGCTCTTGTCAGCGACAACGGAAGGTAGTTCGACACCCCGGTGTTCAGGTGATACTGCTCGAACTACGGAATATCCAATCATTATTCTTCTCCCGAACACCATCAAGCCAATGGACAAGCCAAGGTAACACACCGGACCATTCTGCATTCAATCAAGACCAGGCTCGAAAACACCAAGGGGCTTTGGGCGGAGGAATTACCGACCCTTCTGTGGGCCTACCGTACTACTCCCCGAGCGACAACAGGCGAGACACCTTTCTTACTAACCTATGGCTTTGAAGCAGTGGCCCCCACCGAGCTCGGTTTACCTACGTACCGGGTGGCAAATTTCAGCGAGTAGGGCAATGAGGAAGCCCTCAGAAAAGAACTCGACTTGGTAAAAGAAAAAAGAGACCGAGCATATCTGAAAGTAGCAGCTTACAAATAGAGGGTCTCCCGGAACTTCAATAGCAAAGTCAAACACCTAAGTTTCAAGGTCGGGGATCTCGTTCTAAAGTCGATAAACTAGTCTATAAAAGTCACGAGCCATGGTAAATTAGGACCGAGCTGGGAAGGACCACAAAAGGTCACCCAAGTCAACTGGCCGGGAACATACTGGTTGCAAACTCTAGAAGGACACGACCTCTCATACCCTTGGAACGTGCAGCATCTCCGCAAGTATTTCCAGTAAAGCATGAAGTTAGTGTTGGCTATGAACATTGTAGCCCTACACAAGCGATTCTATAGTAATAAAAGTTTCCTTTTTTCACTGAACAATCTTTCTCCATGTTTGACCACTCACAAGACCTCAGGGAAAAACCCCAGGCACTAAAAAGATCTCAGGGTAAAACCCCAGGCACTCAAAAGACCTCGGGGTCAGACCCCAGGTATCCAAAAGACCTCGGGATCACACCCGAGGCACAAAAGACCTCGAGTTAAACCCCGAGGCACCGGCTTCGCTTAGGCCCAACCAGCGATGGGGAAAAATCCCCCTAGGTAGCTGGTGATAGCAATCCTCAAAGGACCCTGCAACCATCCACGTTCCAGGTTGAATTCTTATGGTCACTCCCTCCATACGTCCGCCTTAGCAAACGCTTGGGGGGCAGGGTATACCAGGCTAAACACCTAAACAGGAAATCACACCTGGCACTAACAGGACTTGGAATCCTAGAATACCTAACATTCCTAAGGACCTACAATACCCAGAGAAACTGCTCGGATAGTTAATAGGTCACAGGCCTACCCTATACCCAAGCGGGACCTACATAACAGGTCCTTGAAAGATGGAGTATTCTCTGCCGGTTACAGTCCTAAATCTTTTGCTAAGGCATGTATTTAGAATAACTGACAACCGGTCGGGTATTGGCAATCACAAACAGGCATACATGAAAAAGCAGTAAAAATAGTTGATGACAAAGATGGTCTTGAAGGACCTTTTCATTAATTGAAAACAAAAGTAGCCTCCCACCCCCACCCCTCCAAAAAAAAAAATAGGAAGTCCAAAAATGATTATAGAAGAGGAGTCACTTGTCGTCTACAACGACCACGTTCCCAGTCTGCTCGCCCTCTCCCTTGGCGGCGGCCTTCAGTCCCAGGGCCGAGTCCCCGATCGGTGCAGCTTCAACATCAACCTCCTCGGTGGTCAGATCCTCCCTTTAGTCACTGGACTCCGCCCACGAGTAGCCGGAGAGGTCCCAGTCTGGATGGTCAGTAGCAGCCCACACGGTCAGATCGCGTAGCCCTTGAGGAATCCTGCTTCAAATTCCTCCTCCGCGTCCTTGGCTTCCGCATCCCGAGCAGGGATAAGGTCAAAAAGGGTCGCCTCCACGGTCGCCGTGTCCTTCTCAGCAGTTATCCTCCCAGCTTTCGCTGCCTTCTGGGCGACCCGATCGGTGGAAACCGTCTCACGAGCCTCCCCCAGTTCTAAGGCAAGGGCTCTGGACTTCTCCTCCTCCACGGACAAGGCAAAGTCTGTGGTCTCCCGGGCTGCCTTCTCCTCGAACAAGGCTGCCTCAGCAGTAGCTAGCCTCTCAGCTAGCCCGAGCAAGGTAGCCTCGGCCCCCGCTGCTATACAGCCGACCTGCAAGAGGAAACAGTTGTTAGGATCCCAAACAGGAAAACAGGTGGCATTCGTGTAGTGTGCAAAAGGACTTACCATATGGCTGACGCTGTAAAGCCAGTCGATTATAGCCTCGGGGCTCAGCAAAGCGCAATTATATATTTGGTTCTGCAGCAATTCGGGCCGGACTCTCCAACGGACTTTGTCCGCCGTTTCAACCGCGGGCTTCGCGGACGGTCCCGCATGGGTTAACTTGTCCATACAGGGGAAGGAGACCCCGGCCGGTTTGGTAGTGGGGGCAGCATCGGTAATGCAACAATGGTGACCCCGGGCGTTGAGGTTTCGACCGCCTCCTTGTCGACCCGGATGGTGATACCCCGAGAGACCCTCTTCAACTTCTGACCCTCAATAGGGTCCTGTTTCTTTCTCTTCTGACCCGCCCGAGCCAGCAGGGCCGCCTTCTTCTCCTTCAGAGCCGCCGCGTCTTTAGATACCATCTCTGTAAGATAAACAAGGACGTATCAGTTATGTATGAAGTTGAACAAACAGCAAAGCATCCCGAGGATGAAATTGGACTACATACTAGGAATAATTGGAGAGAAGATGGGAGCATCGAAGTGGTGCTTGGGTTGGTACGAGACCTTCGGACTTCCTGACTGGGTCCTCAATAGGGTCCTCAATCAGTAGGGTCCTCAATCAGCGAAAGGATCCTCGCCTGGCACTCGTCGGGAATACTGGGTGCGTCCACAGATCCCAGTGCAAAAGAAAAATGGGCGTCAAATTTAGTAACGGCAGCGAAGTTAAATGAAGGAAGAAAATGGGTAAGGTCTTACTCCTCAATTTCCCCGCCCAGGACGTCCTTAACTGATGGCTCAGTGCCTTCTCGTAAAAGCCCAGGGTGGATACTTGGAAGACTTTCTTCTTCCACCCCCTATTGTTGCTCGGATAGTTGATTACTATTTTTCTCCCCTGCCTGGCCCCTAGCGAGAAGAACCCGGCCTCCACGTGCACTTGAAACTGCCGGTGAGTCCAGAAGAACTCCTACAGGGTAAGCTCGTACCCAAGGACTTGGGGCCACAAGGACATGGCCCCTATCAAGAACCTCCAACCGTTCGGGGTGAGCTGCCCGGGGGAGTTCCCGAGGTATAAAAGCGCGTCCCGGGCGATGGGGTGAAGAGGAAGATGGAGGCCCGCCATAAGGGCGTCCTCATATAGGGTGACGAAACCCGACTCGTGCAAATGGGCCCCGCCATCGTGCACGGCCATAGCGAAGTGGTCGGGAATGTTGTATTTATCCCTAATACAGCCCAAGTCAGAGGCACACAAGATGCTTGCGACTCGCTCGCAAGCAAACACGACGTCGGGGCTATTTGGTCTTGACTCCTCAGTACCCGACCTTCCAGACACCGAGGCAATAGGGATGCCCTGAACCACCTCGTCGTCGGGCACTTGGACAGGGATCCTCCCCTCGCTATGCTGATCAGAAGGGGTCGTAGAAGGTGGATCTAGGCTCGTGTCCGGTGTCCCTGATCGAGACCGCTCCTTCTCCAATCGGGAGGACGAGTCAAAACTGTAAGGATTAGTTGGCGGCCTATGTAAGGGTATGGAACCCTAAGTCTGACGTACAGGGGAGGCAAAGCTACGCACCTGAGAGGTAAAGCATACAAGGCCCTCACAGTCAGATTACACTCGTACAGAACTAACACGGGACAACCGATCGGTTCAACCGCTCGGCTATGCCTCCTGTCCTAATGAAGAATGTAAACCTAAGGAAAAAGAAATCCCACGCCCGGGAAAATCCTAGGTGGTTCGTTCTCTCCAGCCTCACTCAAAAATAAAGAAAAAGAAAGGGGAGAAGGAGGAATGCAGCAAATGGAAACTTGGGGAGGAAAAACTTACGAGAATGAACGTCGAAAAGGACTTGGAAGACTTGGTCAGGAAACTCTTGCTCTCAAAACCACTCGGTTGTATCTATCGTTTGACAGCAGGAATGAAAGAAATGAGCGAGCGTTCCTTATATAAGAAGCACGGACGGCCCAGATCGGATTAGATCCAACGGCCATGGAGCTTTCCTGCTAAAACCACCCGATAACTGTCATCTTGGGCATATGAACCGTCGCCTCAAAAGACACGCACATTTAATGCCAGGACGTGATGGTTCGGTTACGACGTGACTGTTCGGTTATGATCGTACTAGCTACATTGGATCCTAACCTGGCCAGTGACCAGTTGACACGTGGCAGAAGTCGGTCCCAGGCCCACATAGTCACCGCTGGGTCCAGACCCGGAAGACTACGCTACCGGTCACACCACGGGTGAAATCCCGGCCTCTTTCCCGCACGGTTATTCTACAACAGTACTAATTTTCAAAACCTCATCTGATGGAGCATCACATCAGTTTCGAAAATGGGGGGCAGCTGATACGTACAAAAATATCAGGTCAAAGTCAAGTCTCACCACCTCAGCAAAGAGAGGCCAAGTTACCTTGAATTTGGATCGACTACTTAGCCATCCCGGGCTGCTACACAAAACCGCCCAGTTCGGTCAAGAGCCCGGGCGTTCGTTCCAGTGGTCCGCGTTGGAGCACCTCTAGAGGGCGTGATTGCTGCCAGCAAGCCGCCGGACAATATCATATCTTAGCAAGAAGACTAAATGGAAGGAGCAAGTGGTTTCCTAAACCATTTAGGGAACTCTCCTAAAATCATGTAAATCGGTTGTAATCATATTAAGCTTCATAATCTGCAGACTTACCTTGTACGGGTGGTCTCTTGCATCTATAAAAGAGGTCACCCACCCCCATTAAAGGGGGCATTAAAAAAAATCTAAAGGATAGCATCTTACATTCACTTACACGAATAAACCCGGTCGGTTTGGCTGGTAGAGTCGTCTACTCAGTTGGCTCGCCAGTCCCCGCCGGTGATCTGCTATTGACAGCGCACGGACGCACCCGTGAACGTAGGTCACCTCATTAACGGGGCCGAACCACATTCAAAATTTATTGTGTTAACCTCTCTCTCAGTCACTCTTATCCAATTTTTGGCATCATCAATATATATATATATATATATATATAGGGCACATGTGAAATGCTATATCAAATTGATTTCATCTATCAGATTTTGATTGTAGTTGTTTTTTAAAATCCTAAAATCCCTAAAGATCCGTTAACCTTGTCTCTTATGACTTGATTCCGGTTATTTAAAATTTAGTCCCCTTTTTATGGTTTTCCGTTTTGCACATCTTTAGTTGTATAGTCTTGGGTGAGACATGTAACCTCTTAAAAAAATCCGTAATTAATTGTCTATTTGTTGGTTTTTCTTTCATTTTCTTTTATGTTTCCCACCTTTTGTTATAAAGCTAAGTATGTTTTGGTCTCAAAATTTTGTAGTCAAGTCCTAAAGTGTTGTATGTAAGTCTCAAAATATTGTAAATTAAGAAAAGCAATTCAGTTTTAAAATCATAAGTGATTTTCAAAGTTACAAAATGATATGACCAAGTTACAATATTTGAGAACCAAAATACAACTTTTTTATTCTAAAGTGAGATGTATGATACAACCAATACCACCACATAAGACGGTATCAGAGAAGGCGCCAACAACATACAAAGGTTTGCATAAAAATCAAGAATATTATCATATAGTTAGCATTCATGTAGTGTAGACAATTAAACATCATTAGTGCAACTTGGTTTCACATTTACACTTGAAAAAGCATGTTGAAAAGAATTCTTTAATGCCTTTGCTTGTAATGCAGCATCTCATTGCGAGCAAAACCAAACCAGTGGTCATCATTTAATTCCCACATGATCCAACAACTTCAACAAACTAAAGTTATATGGAATTGAGTAATGGTATGGATACCAAACTTGGTTCCCAATGTATGTGGTATTGGAATTGCCCCAAAAATAATTCAAATAAAAATTAAGCGTCATATTGTTATTAAATGTGATCACACACAAATTTGAGAAGAAATTAGAAAATCATAGCATTATTGTTTAGAATGAGCAGAAACTCATCTAAAAGACAAAATATTGATTTAAAAGTTCTCATATAATTTGAGGCAATCAAATTGAAACTGGTAAGAAAGGACTCGATATGCACACACCCCACACACGTACACACATCCCACCTCAACCCAACCCCAAGCCTCTTAATGGCCCCACAGTAAAGTCCAGCAAAGGCCACTCATTCTGACCGACATACATGTACAACAAGGGGCAAGAGCAAAGAAATCCCGTAAAGGGATTCGAATACACCCCTTCCCCACTGAATAAGTGGTGCAATGCTATCTGCGCTACAAGTGCTTGGCGAGAAGAGAATTAGGCCACCTAAAATTGACAAAAGGAGGAAAATTTTACAAGTGACAGAAGAGAAATAACAAAAGAGTAAGTTGGTGCTGCAATAGTGATGGTATCCTCGCCGTGGCAATTTAAAGAAACGAAGATAGAAAGAGAGGTCGTGAGAGAAACAGAAACGGTCCAGGAGCCGTACGTCCTCTAATCCATAATCAATTAAGCAAACAAGAGATTGGTTTTCATAAAAATTTGATAGAAATTAGATTAGAACGGAACCTAATCTCGTTTTGTGCATGTCCAAATAGGACCTTAAATTTGATTGAAGTCCCTATTCACCTATGTATCCTTTCAATTAATTAGTGCTTTTTATATATATATATATATATATATATGAATCTTATAGCGAGGAATCTAAACAAAGCCTAATTTTTTTGTTTTTTAATTTTTTTTAGTTTTTTTTAACCTCTATTTTATAGTCTCTGCTAATTAAGTAGCAATGGTCAGTGGTCACATATAATAACGGAGCATGAGTTCCGAGAGCTCGCAAATATATGGTTCTACTTTTATCAGTCCCATAAGAGAATATTTATTGGTCCAGTTAGTTGGTAGACTAATTTCTTATATAAGTTTTTCTATGTAGTAAATATAATTAATAGAAGGTTTGTAGGGTGTCAGTTTTTCTATATAGTAAATAGTACTACCATACAGTAAAGATTAGTTGTGTCCCAAAAACACAATTTATTGTTTAATTTTTATACGAAAAAACTTTTGTTTATCTAATTTTTGGCGCACCAATACTTAGTTAAGTCTTCCATTGGTCAATATAGTGGGATTTAGAATTTAATTAATAGTGTTTGATACTGAGTCCCAGTACTGCATTGACCAATGAGAGACTTGGGTGAGTATTGGTACACTAAAAATTAAATTAGGTGAGGGAAATGTAAGATAATATATTAATGCATGTTTATTACTATATAGTAACATCAAGTGGCTGACTATATATATATATATATATATATCTTTGGTTCGACTGTAATGTGAGTGCCAGTGTCTCCTTGTGATAACAGATATAGCTTATTCCCATGTACACAGGTGAGGTGACCAAACCGGTCACCGGCCACCACATAGTGGCCATGGTCTACCCAGGTCGAGGCCACGTCAATCCCATGATGAACTTTTGTTCTCTCTTTGCCTCGGAGGACATAACGGTCACTTTCGTCCTAACCGAAGAGTGGCTCGGCTTTCTCGAGCCACTTCACCACAATCCCTTCATTCGGCTCCGCTCGATTCCCAACGTTGTGCCCTCGGAGCGGACTCGTGAGGCTGACTTTCTCGGCTTCATTAACGCCGTCTACACCAAGATGGAAGCCCCGTTCGATCGGCTCCTTGATCGGCTTGAGCCACCGGCTTCTTGCATTATAGGTGATACTTTCTTGCCATGGACTACCGCCGTGGGGAAGCGGCGGAATATTCCTGTGGTGTCGCTTTGGACCATGGTGCCATCGGTGTTTTCTATTTATTACCATTATGACCTCTTGGCTGCTCGTGGACACTTTCCAGATGAAATTGAAAACCTATCAGGTATGTAAACTAAGGCAACGTTAGGCTGTAAAGCTAGGATTTGGAGTATTCATTTTAGATTGTTATGTGTCAATTTCTTACATAACAGTCATAAGAGTCTGTCTAATCTAATAAAAATCTTGAAATCGGTTCTTAGTGAAACAAACATTTTTCCTTGGTTCTCAACAAAATAAAAAATCCGACCTAGACTGAACCTGATTAAGTTTTAGACTTTCCATTGTTTTGAGTTACGACCTATTTGGGATATCTAAAATTGGACCAAGTTCAATCCGGTCTGACTTCGATTAGTTTTTGTGAGAGCCAAGCTACATTGTTTTGATAAAGAATCAGTCTTCAGAGAGTTATTAGTATGGGCAGGAACTCATACCCAAGAAAATGGAACTTAACAAAAACTTAAATATGTAGAACCAATTTACTTATAAACTACAAAACCAATTCTTTGTCTCCCCAAATAGCCTTCAAAAAAAAAAAAAAAAAAAAAAGAGAGAATTAAGGGAACATACTTATTTCAAACTGAGAATGTAGCTAGGTGAATAATACAGTCATATATTTGGCCCTTCTTATATGAACCCATTTTTGCTCACCCTTGCTCATTTAGGCCTCCACTTGGTGACATGTGTCCCATTTCATTATCATTTTGCCTCTGTATCATCAACATAATTACTGAAATGGAACATATGTCACACAACGAAGACATGAGTGAGCAAGGCTAAGCAAAAATGATATCTTATATAGTTGTACGGAAAAATTGTTCATTGTACAATGCAATCCCTAAGAATATGAGATCAAAAGATATATTGGAAATATGCTGATTTGGGTGTTTGCTTGAATCAGAAAGAGGAGAGGAGATAATTGACTACCTTCCAGCAGTGACTAAAATGTGTTTAGTTGACTTACCATCTCAACTCAAACATGCCCTTGAAGCTGTCTCTTCTGCAACCAAATCACAAGCCATTTGCTTCACTTCATTCTATGATCTTCAACCACATGTAATAAATGCTCTAAGAGCCAATCTCCCAATACCCACTTATTGTATTGGCCCTTCCATTCCATACAATTCCCTCAATGTCCCTCCTTCAAATAATCATCTACCATACTTCAAATGGTTAGAGGCACAACCGAAAGCTTCTGTTTTGTATGTATCATTGGGTAGCTATTTAAGAACATCGAAGGAACAAATTCAAGAGCTCGCTTTGGGGTTAAAAGCTAGTGGTTTTCGTTACTTGTGGATTGACCGTGGTGAGACTTCATTATCGAGAGAAGATTGTGGTGAAAATGGACTAATTGTGCCATGGTGTGACCAATTGAGAGTTTTGTGCCATTTTTCAATCGCGGGCTTTTTGACACATTGTGGGTGGAATTCGACATTGGAAAGCATTTTTGCTGGTGTTCCGATGATCAGTTTTCCTTTGTTTGTGGATCAAATTTACAATAGTAAGTTAATAGTGGACGATTGGGGAGTTGGGTTGAAGTTGAAGAAGATTTTGGGAGGAGAACATGTGGTTGGAAGAGAGGAAATTGCTGAGAGTGTGAAAAGGTTGATGGACTTGAATGGAAATGAAGGTAAAGAGTTGAGAAGAAGAGCTAAAGAGCTTCAAGAGACTTGCCAAAGAGCTATTGGAATTGGTGGTTCTACTCATTGTGATCTCAATGCTTTTGTTAGAGATTTTGTGAAAGGGCAATGTAAAACAACAATATTGAAGAATGACTAGGTGATTGTAGAAGAGGATTTAATTAACGCATTAAGTTTATAAAATCATCTGGCTAATGCAATGTCAATTCTAGTTGTTTTGATATTCAATGTGTCATTGTGATGATAAATTGATTAATATTAATTAGTTTTTCGTTGGCCTTCGTGCAACGGGTAATCTATGTGGAGGGTATGAAATGCAAAAACAGCTTCTCTCAGACCCAATCGTGACAAGGCCCAAGAAATGTCCATATGAGCTGAGTTTGGGGCAGGCTAAGGTAAGACCAGCCCAACTCATTAGAAATTAACAAATGCCTATGCATGATCAAAGCCCAACCCATTTGCTTTACTACGTTTAAACCAACCTCCAAAAATATATGTATATATATGCAGTCCGAATCTTAAGCTGACTCAAACGGACGGACCACTTTTAGTGACGAAAATGTCGCTTTTAGCGACGAAAACTTTCACACTTAAAATCATTGTTTTAGCGCGACATTTTTGTCGTTAAAGTGATCCGCCCTTTTGAGTCTGCACTTGATCTTTGTCTTATATATATATATATATATATATATATTAAGGATTAATATCACCACCCTTGAGTTTTAACTATAGAACAATTACCCCTCATGTTTGAAAAATAGCATTTTCTCTCTCTCTCTCTCTCTCTCTCTCTCTCTCTCTCTCTCTCTCACCTAATAAACCACCCTCCCTCCCCCCCCAACCAATCACCGAACTGCCCCCAATCACCTAATGGCCTTAGTAAAATTACATTAAAATTTTTTGGCTTTCACAATTCTTCAAAAGTTATCTTTCTTAAATATGTTTGAACAATTTTCATAGTTCTTCAAAATTTTCTGAAATTTCCTCGAATGTGAAATCTATTTTCAATAGTTTGATACTTGAAACATATCCAGTTTTTTTTTAAAAACATATGATTTTTTTTCCATATCTTATGCTATACATAGTGATGATGCCAAAAATTGGGTAAGAGTAATTATATGAGAGAGGTGGACACAGTGAACTTTGTGTGTGGTTCGGCCTCGTTAATGAGGTGACTTACGTCCACGGGTGCGTCGGTGCGCTTTCACTAACAAACCACCAACGGGAACTGGTGAGCCAACAGAGGAGGCTGCACTACCAGCCAAACCGATCGGGTATATGTGTACAAGTGAATATAATATGCTATCCTTTAGATTTAGAAAGCGTGCCCCTTCAATGGGGGTGGGTGGCCTCTTTTATAGGTACAAGAGACCACCCATACAAGGTAAGTCCGCCGATTAGGAAGCTTAATCTGATTACAACATGATTTACACGAATGTAGGAGAGTTTCCTAAGTGGTTTAGGAAACTACTTGCTCCTTCCATTTAGTCTTCTAGCTGGGATAGGCAACTGCCTGGTTGCCTGTTGGGTGAGCAACCATACCTTCTGGGGGCGCGCCCATGTGGGGCCAATCTGGAGCGAACGCCCGGGATGCTGAACATCCCAGGAGGTTTTGTGTAACGGCCCTGGAACGCTGAGCAGTCGGCCCGGATTCATGGTGTCCTGACTTCCCTTTGCTAAGGTGGCAGGGTTTGATTTTGACCTGATATTTTTGTACATATCAGCAGCCCCCCATTTTCAAAACTAATGGGATGCTCTATCTGATGAGGTTTGAAAATTAAGAATGCTTTCGAAAAACCAATCAGGGAAGAGCCCAGGGATCCTACCCGGGGCGTGACCGGTCGCGATGGTCTTCCAGGGTATGGACTGTGCGGTGAATATATGGGCCTGGTACCGACTTCTACCATGTGTCAATTGGTCACTGGCAAAGTCAGGGTCCAGCAGGGCTGGTTCGAACGTATCCGAACAGTCACGTCTGGCATTAAATGCACGCGTCTTTTGAGGCAACGCTCCGCGTGCCTGAGGTGACAGCTGTCAGCAAGTCTTGGCAAGAAGGCTTCTTGATCGTTGGATCGGATTTGATCAGGACAATCCACCATGTGTATATAAGGAATACTTGTTCATTTTAGCCATCCCTACTGCTAAAGGCTTGAGATACCGAGCGGTTTGAGAGCAAAAAGTCCCCGTTCACGCTTTTCGAGCCCTATTCCTGCGTTGATTTGTGTAAGTCTCTCACTTTCGAGTTTCGATTAGCTGTTCTTCCCTTTATCCTCTTTTCATTTTCTTTCTTTTGGAGTGAGGCTGGAGAGAGCAAACCACCTAGGATTTTCTCGGGAGTACGATTTCTTTTTCCTTAGGTTCATATTCTTCATTAGGAGAGGAGGTGTAGCCGAGTGGTTGAACCGATCGGGTTGTCTTGTGTCAGTTTTGCACAAGTGTTATCTGACTGTGCGATGTTTGCATGCTTTACCTCTTAGATGCGTAGCTTCGCCTCCTCTATATGTTAGACTTGGGTTTTCAAACCCATACCTAGGCCACCAACTATTCCCCTAACCAACCACAAGGAACTTAGAGATATGTCATTCTAGTATTGACTCATCCTCCCGATCGGAGAACTAGCGGTCATGATCAGAGATGTCGGACACGAGCCTAGATCTACCTTCTATGACCCCCTCTGACCAACACAGGGAGGGGAGGATCCCCGTCCATGTGCTCAACGATGAGGTGGTCCAAGGCGCCCCTATCGCCTTGGTGTCTGGAAGGTCGAGTAGTGGGGAGTCACGGCCAAACAGCCCCGACGTTGTGTTTGCTTGGGAGCGGGACATGAGCGTCCTGTGGGCCTCTGAGTTGGGCCGAATTAGGGATAAATATGACATTTTCGACCACTTTTCTATGGCTGTGCACAATGGCAGGGCCCATTTGCACGAGTCGAGCTTTGTCACCCTGTATGAGGACAACCTTATGGCAGGCCTCTGTCTTCCCCACCGCCCGGGACGCACTTATTTACCTCAGGATTTCCTTCGTGCAGCTCGCCCCAAATGGTTAGAGGTTCTTGATGGGGACCATCTCCCTGTGGCCCCAAGTCCTTGGTACAAGCTCACCCTGCAGGAGTTCTTCTAGACCTACCGGACGTTTCAGGTGCACGGGGAGGCCGACTTCTTCTCGCTAGGGGCCAGGCAGGGGAGAAAAATAATAATCAACTGCTCGAGCAACAATAGGGGGTGGAAGAAGAAATTCTTCCAAGTATCCACCCTGGGCTTTTGCGAGAAGGCGTTGGGCCAGCAGTTGAGAACTTCCTGGGCAGGGAAATTGAGAAGTAAGACTTACCCGCTTTTTTCCTTCATTTTACTTTATTGTTGCTACTAAATTTTGACGCCTCCCCCCCCCCCCCCCCCCCCTCCCCTTTTTTCAGTAGGATCTGTGGATGCGCCCAGCATTCCCGACGAGTGCCAGGCGAGGATCCTTTCGCTGATAGAGGACCCTACCGATGTCAATGACATCTTAACCCGGTTAGGATATCCGAAGGTCTCATACCAGCCCAAGCACCGCTTCGAGGCTCCTGTCTTCTCTGCGATTATTCCTGGTATGTAACCCGATTTTACCCTTAGGTTACTTTGCAATTTGTTTGACATAACTGACAATTCCTCACTTGTTTCACAGAGATGGCCCCTAAAGATGCGACGGCATTGAAGGAGAAGGAGGCAGCCCTTCTAGCCCAGGCGAGGATGAAGAGGAAGAAGCAGGACCCTGGGGTCCGAAGTTGAGGATCTCCTGGGGTATCGCCATCTGGGCCGACAAGGAGGCGGTCGGGACTTCAACGCCTAGGGTCACCATTGCTGCACCGTCAAATCTGCCCCTATTGCAAAAGCTGGTCGGGATCTCCTTCCCCAGAATAGACGAGCTGGCCCGTGCGGGACCGTCCGCGAAGTCGGCGGTTGAGATGGCAGACAAAGTCTGCGGGAGAGTCCGACCCAGGTTACTGCAGAGCCAGGTGGATTAATACGCTTTTCTGATCCCCGAGGCCATAATTGGTTAGCTTTACAACGTCAGCCATATGGTAAGGCCTTTTGCACACTGCGCGAATACCACTTGTTTTTCCGTTCGGGACCCTAACAATTGCTCTCTCTTGCAGGTCAGCTATATAGCAGCGGGGGTCGAGGCTACCTTGCTCGGGCTAGCTGAGAGGTTGGCCGCTGCTAAGGCTGCCTTGTCTGAGGAAAATACAGCTTGAGAGGCCGCAGACTTTGCCCTATCGGTGGAGGAGGAAAAGTCCAGAGCTCTTGCCCTGGAGCTGGAGGAGGCTCAGGAGACGATCTCCACCGAGCTGGCCGCCCGAAAGGCAGCGGAAGCTAAGGCTGCAGCCGCAGAAGCCGGGAGGATATCTACTGAGAAGCACATGGCGGCCGTGAAGGCGACCCTTTCCGAGCTCATTGCTACTCGGGATGCGGAAGCTAAGGACTCGGAGGAGGAATTTGAAGCACGGTTCCTCAAGGGCTACGCAGACCTGACCGAGCGGGCTACTGCTGACCATCCAGACTAGGACCTCTCTGGCTATTCGTGGGCGGAGTCCAGTTATTGGACGGAGGATCAGACCGGTGGGGAGGTAGATGCTAAGGCTGAACTGACCGGGGAGGGCGAGCAGACTGAACGTGGTCGTTGTAGATGACCAGTGACTCCTCTCCTGTAACTATTTTTGAACTTGTTTTGTTTTGTTGTTTTGTTTTATTATTATTTTTTTTTGGGGGGGGGGGGGGGGGGGGGGGGAGGGGGGAAGGCTACTACAATTGCCCCCTAGTCATTGTAAATATTTTTGCTTTTCATTAATGAAAAGGTCCTTTGAGGCCACCTTTTGCATCAATTGCTTTGTATTTTGCACTTGTACGTATATGCTTGTTTGTGATTGCTAACAGCCGACCGGTTTTTAGCCGATCTAGATCCCTGCCTTAGCAAAAGGTTTAAGACTATAACCGGCAGATAGTATTTGGTCTTTTAAGGACCTGTTATGTAGGTCCCACTCGGGTATAGTGTAGGCTTGTGACCTATTTACTACCCGGGCGGTTTCTCTGGGTACTATAGGTACTTAGAAATGTTAGGTATTCTAGGATTCCAAGTCCTGTTATTGCCCGGTGTGATTTTCGATTTAGCCTGGTATTTTCCCTGCCCCCCCAAGCTTTTGCTAAGGAGGGCGTATTGAGGGAGTGATCGTATGAAACCGACCTGGAACTATTAGGAAACTGCGTTCCCTGAATCCGTTGACAGCGCGTATATGTTGGTACTGCAAAAATTACGTGAAAACTACAATAACCCTATAAGGGCGGAACTAGGGTTATCTTAAACTGCTAAAACGGATTTCTGTAGTAGACGAATCCAGAACACGGGCTCGATAACAGCCCACGATCTTCTACCATATTCCTTTGCTGCTAGAATATCGAACTGAGTGTGGGCTCCTTCAAAATCCTTTATGTTTCTTCTCTCTCTTTTTACACTCTCTTTTCTATTTCGAGTTATAATGCTCTTGATGAAAAAACGTAAACTGAGGAGGGAGTCAAAGCAGTATATATATAGGCTACGATAGGGACCATAAAAAGTCAATAAGGAATATGCTTCCTTATGAAATTAGGAAACCCTAATTTGAACTGAATCAGATTCCTACTTCCATAAATTATAATTCATACCACTAAAGAATTATAATTGCACTCCTACCCTTATCTTAAAAATATATTTCGAGCTCCATGTTATTAAATGCTTATTATCTCCCCATGTTAATATTATAGATATCCATTAATTAAATATAATTACTGACAATCATATTTAATTAATCTCTTAAAATTCCTTGAGATCCTCTGCTTAACTTATCTGATATGTCAGATACAAAATCCACCTGCAGGGTTTGACATAATCAAAACTTATAAGCTTTCTCAAGGGGATATCATCAATCCCAAAATTGAGACATGGATTCCATCATTAATTAATATCCACCACACAATTAATATTGTCACCCAATCCAATGAGATATTGACCCATTTAAGGATCTCACCCTTTTAGGGATCAAAGTGTAAATATCAAATGTACGTGTCTATAAATTAACTTAGGATTTAGAGCATAAGCACTCATAATAGTCATGAGGTATTAATTATCTTATAAGTCAGTATAAAGATAATTACCCCAAGTCGGTCCCGTTTAATACACAAAGTGTATCAGCATGGTGAGTTGAAACTATACCATTTACCGTAGTCAAGATAAACCTACTACAACCCCATGATGCAGTCCTACCGATGATGTGTCCAATCCATCTAAGACTGTAAACCAAAATCTTACATTCTACAAGATCTGATGGTCTGATCTTTCGTGTGTAAGCCGAACTCTACACACCAAACCACCTACTATGTAGAATGAAAGACACACATGCATAATATTAAATAAACAATATAACGCAAGTATTGCCCATACAGATTCTCATAAAAATGAATTAACTGATTTTATTAAATGAATAATAAATCAAATACATAAAGCATGGCTTTTAGTATATATCCCTAACATGAACGTGGGTGGTTGTAGGGTCTTTTGAGGCTTGCCATCATCAGCCACCCAGGGGGATTTGTCCTCATCGTCGGTTGGACGTAGGCGAAGCCAGTGCCTCGGGTGTTGATCCCGAGGTATTTTGTGCCTCAGGGTTTAACCCGAGGTCTTTTTAGTGAAACATTGGTATGGTTCATTGCTTGTAGTAAAAATAGAAAACCTTTATTTCCTTAAAAAATTTATAATAATTGCTTAAATAGAGCTACAAAATTTCCTAACTAGTGCTAACCCGCTCGCGGCTGAGCATTACTGAAAATACTTTCGGAGGTGTTGAACATGCCATGGGTGAGGAAGATCATGCCCATCTAGAGTTTGTAACCAATAGGTCCCCGGACGGTTGACCCGTGTAACTTGGTATGGTCCTTCCCAGTTTGGCCCTAACTTCCCTTGGCTTGGGACTCTATTCGACTGGCTTACTGCCTTTAGGACGAAATCCCCGACCTGGAAATTCCGTTGCTTGACCTTACTGTTGAAGTACTGGGAGACCCTCTGTTTGTAAGCTACCACTTTTAGATATGTCTGATCCCTTTTCTCTTCTACTAGATCGAGTTCTCCTCTGAGGGCTTTCTCATTGTCCTACCTGCTGAAATTGGCTACCCTGTACGTAAGCGACCCGAGCTCCGTGGGAACCACCGCTTCCATGTCATAGGTTAGTGATAATGGTGTCTCGCCTGTTGTCCCCTGGGGGGTGGTGCAGTAGGCCCACAATAGGGTTGGTAATTCTTCCGCCCATATGCCTTTGGCATTTTCGAGCCTCATTTTGATTGACTGCAGAATAGTCCAGTTAGTCACCTCGGCTTGGCCATTGGCTTGTGGGTGTTCGGGAGAGGAGTAGTGATTTGATATCCTGTAGTCGGAGCAGACTGCCTGAACACCAGGGTGTCGAACTGCCTCCCGTTATCACTCACTAGGACCTTGGGAACGCCAAACCGATTGAGGATATTCCTTTCGATGAAGGTTTCCATCTTCTTGTTGGTGATTATCGCCAAAGGCTCAGCTTCTGCCCACTTAGTAAAATAGTCCACAGCGATGACAGCGAATTTGACTTGTCCTTTCCCCGTCGGGAGGGGCCCAACGATGACGATGCCCCACTGAGCGAACGGCCAGGGGTTGAGAATTGGCATCTGGAGCTCTCCCGGGTGGTTTATCATGGGGGAGTATCTTTAGCACTTATCACATCGCCTGACATACTCTTGGGAGTCCTGAGCCACTGTCGGCCAGTAGTAGCCCTATAGCAGGGCTTTTCGGGAGAGTGTCTAACCTCCTATGTGATTACCATAAACACCTTCATGGATTTTGTGTAATATTGCTTGTACCTATGTGGGGTAGACACAGCGAAGATATGGGATAGAGAACCCCTTTTCATAGAGGATGCCATCAACGAGGTGATATCTGGCCGCCCGGTACTTTATTCGGCGGGCCTCTTCCTTCGTGTTTCGTAAAGTGCCAGTCGCGAGGAATATTGTGATCGAATCCATCCAACTGGGGCTTAAGGCAACCAGTTTTACCTCCATGCCCTCCAAGTTGATCACACTCGGCTCGGGTAAGTATTTTATCCTTATCCCTGGAAAGTCTGACTCGGAGGATGAGGCGAGACAGGCTAACCGATCGACTCTCATATTCTTTTCCCTAGGGATCTATGTTATGGAAAAACCTCTAGTTTCTTTGAGACCTTTCGGACAAGGCCAAGTAATCTACCATATTATCTTCCCGAGCTTCATATTCTTGAGTAACTTGATTGACTACGAGTTGGGAGTCACTGTACCCCTGGACTTGCCGTGCACCCATCGATGTGGCCAGTTGCAATCCAGCTAATAGGGCTTCATATTCGACCTCATTGTTGGAGGCCCGGAACCCGAACCGCAATGCATACTCAAGCTGGATTCCGTTGGGAATAGTCAGGATGATTCCTGCCCTGCTGCCTTGCTTGTTGGAAGACCCGTCTAGATAAAGTATCCAGGTCGGGATGTCTTTTTGTATCCCGGGCGGTAGGTACGGAGGGTTGAGCTCTTCAACTGGGTCTTCTGGGTATGTGAACTCCAGAAGAAAGTCTGCCACGGCCTGGCCTCTGATCGCCATGCAGGGTCTATAGGTTACTTCAAATTCCTCTAACTCCAAGGCCCACTTGACGAGCCTTTTGGATGTTTCTTGCCTGCTCAAGATCCAGTGAAGAGGCTGATCTCTGGCAACCACAATTATATGGGCCTGAAAATACGGGCGAAGTCTCCGGGTAGAAGTGATGAGGGCGAAGGCGAGCTTTTCTACGCAGGAATATTTGCTTTCTGAGCCTTGAAGTGCCCAACTTGTGTAGTAGACCGGGAATTATATCCCGTGTTCTTCTCGGATGAGAGCCGAGCTGACCGCTGAAGGTGACACTGCCAAATATAAGAACAACTCCTCATTTGGCACAGGCTTTGAGAGTAAAGAAGGTGATGCCAAGTACTTCTTGAGTTCCTGAACGCCTCCTCGCACTTCTCTGACCACTGAAAGGCCTTGCGGAGGATTTTGAAGAATTGTAGACACCGATCGGTAGCTCGAGAGATAAACCTGTTCAATGCAACGACCCGTCCGGCCAGGCTCTGAACGTCCTTGGTTGACTTGAACGACCGCATGCTTATGATAGCCTGGATTTTCTCGGGGTTGGCTTCAATTCCCCGTCTGCTGACCAGGTGTCCTAAAAACTTCCTGAACGAGACACCAAACGTGCATTTGGCCGGGTTCAACCTCATCCTAAACTTCCTCAAAATGCTGAAGGCCCCGGCCAAATGCTCGAGGTGGTCGAGCTAGTCTCGGATTTTAACAAAGAGATCGTCAACGTAGACCTCCATGGATTTCTCGATCAGATCCTTGAACATGTGATTGAACAGACATTGATAGGTTGCCCTGGCATTTTTTAGGCCGAAGGGCATCACTTTGTAGCAGTACGTTCCTTGATCCGTGATGAAGGAAGTCTTCTCTTCATCCCCGGAGTACATGCTGATCTGGTTGTATCCCGAGTAGGCATCCATGAATGAGAGGAGTGCATGACCGACCGTGGAGTCTACAAGGAGGTCTATCCTGGGTAATGAGTAGCAATCCTTGGGGGCAGGCCTTGTTCAAGTCGGTGAAGTCCACCCACATTCTCCAATTCCAGTTGTTTTTCTTGACCAGAACAACGTTTGCTAACTAATCGGGATAGTGGACCTCTCTAATTGAATTTGCCTTCAGGAGCTTCTCGACTTCTTCACACACCACCGCCTGTCTCTTGGGCGCCATACCCCGCCTCTTTTGCTTGACCGACCGGGAGTCCGGGTTAGTGTTGAGACGGTGAGACATAACCCAGGGATCTATCCCCGGCATGTCCTCATGGCTCCAGGCAAAGATGTCATGGCCTTACCGCAGGAATTAAACCAACTTCTCCTTGAGGCCTGGCTCTAGGAGAGTGCCAATGTTGACGGACCGGTCGGGAGATTGAGGATCCAACACCACTTGTTCCAACTTCTCCACTAAGCCCACTCAGCTACTTTTGCCTTTCGGGTCCATCTCCTGAACATTTAACATTTCATTAATGGCTTCTCTGTGCAAGGAACTAACATAATAGCTCCGAGCGACTGCCTGGTCTCCACGCAGACTCCTGGGTCCTTGTGGGGTTTGGAACTTAACCACCAGGCTGTATGTGGACACCAACGCCCTGGCTCTATTGATAGTTGGTCTGCCGAGTATGACATTGTACGCGGACAGAGCTTCTAAGACTACGAAGTTTTCCAGTATAGATGTCTGCTGGGGGCAAGTCCCCATAAGAACCGGGAGCTTAATAGTACAAAGCGGTTGGATGCTGGACCCGTTGAAACCTACCAGGGGAGTGGCCACTGGTCAGAGCCGATCCTTGGATATCCCAAGCTGATCGAATGCTGAGACGAACATGATGTCAGAGGAGCTACCCGTGACCACGAACACCCTTTAAACCACATAGTTTGCTATGGAGAGCGTCACCACCAGCGGATCATCATAAGGGCAGTGTAGGTCTAGCATATCCTCATATGAGAACTTAACACGTCGGTCGAGGGGGGGGATCTGGTGGATTGGACATGCAAGACATCCAATCGGGATGCCTGGGCATGCCTCTTCCTTGCCAACTGTGAGTCCCCTCCGCCCGAGACTCCTCCAAAGATTATATTGATCTGCCCGAGGGATCTCGGCTACTCAAGGGCCTGGGTGTCTTGCCGAGGTTGTCTGTCTGCCATCACGAACTTGGCTAGATGGCCCTGCTCAATCAGCTTCTCAATGGCGATCTTTAGCTTAAAGCAATCTTCTGTGTCATGTTCGTGGTCTTTGTGGAAACGGCAAAACTTATCCTGATTTTGCTTACAGGACGGGCTTTTCAACTTCGCTGGCTGTAGGAGTAGCTTCTGGGTCTCAGCGGCGGCCATCACCTCGTGGATTGGCCAAGAAAGTGGCGTGAAGGTAATCGGGGCCTGATCCCGACCACCTCTTTGCTGATCTTGCCTGAGCTTCTTTCCCAGCCCCTTCTCAAAGCTCACATTTCCGTTTAGCCTTTGAGAACACATCCTCCTTGAAGGTGATGCGCTTGGACTTCAAAAACTCCTCTGTGTCGATGTACTTTCTAACCCTCTCTAAGAGTTCCACTAGGGCTGTCGGTCAGTCATGATGAAACGACGTGGCAACATTGGTGTGCTGAACCCCCGAGCAGAAGGCCATGATAGTGGACGTTTCGTTCAAGTGGCAAATTTGTAGCCTCTGTTGATTGAAACGGTCCACGTAGTCCTTTAGGGATTCCCCTTTACGTTTCTTAACGGTCAGTAGCTGGGTGTCCGATTGTGACCAGTCAAGTATTCCCATAATCTGGCTGATAAAAAGCTTGCTCAGTGTCTTGAAGTCATCAACCATTCGAAGTTTAAGGGCGTGGAACCACTGTGCGGCTGGCCCCTTGAGGGTGCTGGAAAAGGCCAGGCACAGTAATTCGTCGATGGTGGTGACTAACGCCATCTGGGCCTTATAGGTACGAACGTAATCCACTGAGCTTCCTGTCCCGTTGTAAGAGCTGAGATGCGGGGGCTTAAACTTCCGCGGGATGGGGATCCGGTGACCCGAACAGTGTAGGGCGACTCAGTCTCTGTGTTGGTATGATCATGGCGCTGATTGCGGCTCAACTGTTCGATCTGTTTCTGCAAGTCCTGGATTTGAGCATTGTAGTAACCCATAATTTTTTGCATTTATTTATTATACATGATAGTACATAATATTTGTTGGGGGTGGGACCTACCCTATCAATCCTAGCCGGATTTGTTGAATTTCTTCTTATTAAACTTCTTTCCGTTGGCTTGTCATCGATATTGTTCTCGTTAGAAATTCTCTGCCCAGAGTTTGCTCAATCAAACTTTTCTCTGCTTAATCCAACTTCTGTAGAATGAATTCTCTGCCCAGAGTTAGCTCAATCAAACTTTTCTCTGCTTAATCCAACTTCTGTAGAATGAATTTTCTGCCCAAAGTTCGCTCAATCGAACTTTTCTCTGCTTAATCCAACTTTTGTAGAGTAAATTCGCTACCCAAAGTTCGCTCAATCGAACTTCCTTTGCTTGATCCAACTCTCATCAGAATGCATAGATTAAATGCATAAGTCCCCTATACGATATCAATGTTTAAATGAGTACTCCTTCATATATTTTAAGACCTTGTTTTCAAATTAATTATTGCTCTAAAAATTTTTCGTGGAATAAATACATGTAAGTGAAATTGTGAGAGTTTGATGTGACCATAATTGGTTCATTTAGGGTAATAGTTGGACATATATGTGCATATATGAGTGGTTTGTGTGCATTTATACATACACACACCCTAGAGAAATGATGGGTGGGACCCAACCCATCACCCAACACCACCCGCTCCCCCTTTATCTTTCACGTCTCTCTCTCTCTCTCCCTCTCCCTCTCCCTCTCCCTCTCCCTCTCCCTCTCTCTCTCTCTCATTCACCTTTTCTTTTCTTTTTCTTTTCTTTTTCTTCTTCAATATAGGGAGCTATGGCTCTCATTTTTTCCAAGGGTTTTCTTTCCTCTTTTCCTTCATTTAGAGAGCCTTAATGGCTTCAACTCCCAAAGTATCCAACATGAAAGTTGTAGAGCTCGACAAGATCTACACAAGGGTACTTTCAAAATTATGATCAAGGACCGTTGACTTTCTGTGGTGTTTGCTCAAACCCATTTTGGCTAGGGAAGCTTATGGATCTCAGTGAGGGCTCTCTAATGGCGTGCTTAGAATTTATTTCGGAGGTATTTTGGATAGTATGATTTCCTCAAATCCACTAAGGTAGGGTTTACTTCCTTTCTAGTACCCTTAGCTTGAATTATTGTCTAAATTTATGTCTTATAGAAATTCTATGAAATCAAGAATGTGATATACTTGTTGAAATGGTTAATTTTCTTTTTGTGATTAGCTAAATGAAAAATAAGCATATTTGTGCTTATGAGGCTAGTTATGGCTAACCATGAGTGGTTATTTTGTAATATGATTAAAGTTAAAATTTTGAAGGATTTGACTATTTAAGGTCATTTGGATCTTAAATTGGTTGGTTTGTAATTAGGAATTTTTATGTAGTATTTCTACATAGGATTGTTTGGTAGTGTAATTTCAATGTAAATTTACATTACTTGGTAGTTTAGTATCTTTGCTTGGTTGGTTGCTTAGATGATGATATAAGTTACTTGATTATAGTAACTTATAAGGATATGTATCCGGGACTCTTAACTTTCCTTTGAAGAGGTTTATGTAGTATGTGGACTGGCCTTAAGACTCTTGTAATTCATATTTATGTAGTTATCTCGCGTAGACACTCGTATTTGACAATGTGTTTGATTGTGGTTGTTTTGGGACAGGATACAAAAGTATTTAATAGCATTTTCAAAGTTTCATTTTGTTAGAAATCCACAAAATTCTAGTTTTTACATGAAGTTCAAATGAGATTTTAAATGCTTTATTTTCAAAATGGGTTCGTAGTTAAAACACTTGTAATCCAAAACATTTTGAAATCAAAATGGTGTTGGTTGACCCTCTTTGACCTGTTTGATCCGTTGGTGTCAACCTTTGAATTATTGACCGTGTTGGGAATCCACGTGGGATTTCCTTATAGTTTTCGCATCGTTTGGCTGGTCCATGTGAGACCTTTGCCTTGTATATGACTCTTTGACCTTGCCCTCGTGTGTTTAGTTTTTGGGGCGTTACAAATTGGTATCAGAGCTAACTGGGTTAGAATATTACCTAGGGGCTATGGGAGTTATTTGGGCATATATGTGACATATAGAATCGAGTAAAGGCGTATTTGATAGCATGAGAATTATTTTAAGTTATATGCCTACTTGATTGCAAGCTCTCATAATTATGTGCTTACTTGATTTGTGTTTAATGACATGTGCTTACGTGGTAGATGAGATTAAATCACTCGAGACCATAATGTTATTTAGTAATTTAGCTAATTTCTTAATGTGTTATAAATGCTAAGGGTAAGTAGATGACGTGAATAACATTTATTTATTTATTGGTGGATTGATAAGTGTTACTTCTTTGTATAATTAGTGTATACACTCCGTACTACTTGCCTTGTTCTGTTAACTTGTTAGGTACAAATTCTTGCTTGTAATACGTAACTTAATTTACATACTTTCTTATTGTGATTACGTGTCAAGCATATGTCTTATCTGCCTAGTGCTTGTGTGACTTGTCTTTTACTTAAGGTAACGTGCTATTTATTTTGTGTTCCTTGGGAACATGCGAATGATGGATTAATGTATTATCTAGAGTAATACTTTAGGTGTTGATTGCCTTGGAATTGAAAAAAAAAAGAGTATGAGCCCTAAGATTATTTAGTTGATCAGATTATTGTTTAATGTGTTGTAAATGCTATGTACACGGAAATTATATGAATAAGGAAATATTATTTACTAACAGATTGTAAAGAGTTACTTTAACTAGTGCCGGTTAAATGTAAATAGATTGTCATGCTACCCATACGTGTAGTTCTTGCGTGTACATGAAGTATGACTTTTATTCTGGTGCAATGTAACTTATTTTACATACTCTATGATTGTTATCGCATGTCAAGTATATGTCGTACGTACCTTGTGCTTGTGGGACTTATCTTATGTTTAAGATAGAGTGCTATTGATTTGGTATTCCTATGGAACGTGTTGATGATGAATGAATTCAATTTCTAGAATTATACTTTAGGTGTTGGTTTCCTTGAGATTTTTTTTATGAGGAATTCTTTAGAATTTATTGTTAGAGTTATCGAGGATTTAGAGTGAGACATCACTATAGTTGGATTGAAAAGTTTAATGCTTGAGAGATCGGTTCACAAAAAGTTTTGGATAAGCCTTTGGCTAGCATCGGTTAACGGTTATTCTTGATGCTAAAATTTTAACTTTTGGCACGAATCTTGTTATTTAATTATTAGCATTTTGTATGGTTGTGCTATGCGGGTGACGGTATTTTTGAATATCGTATTACAACATTGAGAAGTTATGGGTTGAATTACATTGATGATTATCAATTGGATTGCGTGATTTAGTGTACATCCATGCTCTAAATGAATAGCTGATGTCGGATGTGCATTTAATATAATGCTACTTGACAGTGTTTACTTAATGATTGGAATTTATACTTGGAAATGCACATATGACGCGTTGGGATTTGGAATGTTTATGATTTGCGGTGAATTGCATATCATTGCATCACACTCATTGCATTGCGTTGCATCTCATTATTATACCCATTGCATTGCAACCCACTACCGGAGTGTGTGGACTTGAGCCGTGCCTTCTCTTGAGCCGTGGGAGACTAGACTCCTGTATGGGAAGAGGTGTATGGGATCCCACATTATCGGAGGGGAGGTTATTGATTTCGGAAAACCGGAGTGTATGGACTTGAGCCGTGCCTTCTCTTGAGCCGTGAGAATCTAGTTCCTTCTCATATGGGAGAAGGGTGTATGGGATCCAACACTTACGGGATAAAATGGGTTTTTTTTTTTAAAAAAAAAAACGCGATCAATGTGTTTTCGAAAGACAAAAGCGATCAATGTGTTTTCAAAGATGTTTTTGAAAGATGAAAAGGACTAATGTGTTACAATTTCAGAGATAACATGTTTATCCAGCTTGAGGACTGATACAGGTTTTGTTGAGTAGTGATGTAGCAATAAAGTATTGCTTGGACATCCGTTACCATTGTTTACTTGCGTAATTTACATGATTTCATAGGTGTTCAAGTGAGCTCCATCTTACATCACAAGTAATACAGGTAAATAGAATAGGGTTGCTAATTGATCGAGTGATATCTGTAACTTTCGGTGAAAGACCGAGAAAATAACGAATAACGGTAATTGTAACGATGCGATGATGTATGTCAGGTTAGGTGACTGAATTTCGAGACAAAATTCTTTTAAGGGGGATAGAATGTAGTAACCCATAAATTTTTGCATTTATTTATTATACATGATAGTACATAATATTTGTTGGGGGTGGGACCTACCCTATCAATCCTAGCCGGATTTGTTGAATTTCTTCAAATTAAACTTCTTTCCGTTGGCTTGTCGTCGATATTGTTCTCGTTAGAAATTCTCTGCCCAGAGTTTGCTCAATCAAACTTTTCTCTGCTTAATCCAACTTCTGTAGAATGAATTCTCTGCCCAGAGTTCGCTCAATCGAACTTTTCTCTGCTTAATCCAACTTCTGTAGAATGAATTTTTTTCCCAGAGTTCGCTCAATCGAACTTTTCTCTGCTTAATCCAACTTCTGTAGAGTAAATTCTCTACCCAAAGTTCGCTCAATCAAACTTCCTTTGCTTGATCTAACTCTCATCAGAATGCATAGATTAAAAGCATAAGTCCCCTATGCGATATCAATGTTTAAATGAGTACTCCTTCATATTTTTTAAGACCTTATTTTCAAATTAGTTATTGTTCTAAATATTTTCCATGGAATAAATAATGTAAGTGAAATTGTGAGAGTTTGATGTGACCATAATTGGTTCATTTAGGGTGATAGTTGGACATATATGTGCATATATGAGTGGTTTGTGTGCATTTATACATACACACACCCTAGAGAAATGATAGGGGTGGGACCCAACCCATCACCCAACACCACCCCCTCCCCCTTTATCTTTCACGTCTCTCTCTCTCTCTCTCTCTCTCTCTCTCTCTCTCTCTCTCTCTCATTCTCCTTCTCTTTTCTTTTTCTTTTCTTTTTCTTCTTCAATATAGGGAGCTATGGCTCTCATTTTTTCCAAGGGTTTTCTTTCCTTTTTTCCTTCATTTTGAGAGCCTTAAAGGCTTCAACTCCCAAAATATCTAACATGAAAGTTGTAGAGCTCGACAAGATCTACACAAGGGTACTTTCAAAATTACGATCAAGGACCGTTGACTTTCTGTGGTGTTTGCTCAAATCCATTTTGGCTAGGAAAGCTTATGGATCTCAATGAGGGCTCTCTAATGGCGTGCTTAGAATTTAATTTGGAGGTATTTTGGATAGTGTGATTTCCTCAAATCTACTAAGGTGTGGTTTACTTCCTTTCTAGTACCATTAGCTTGGATTATTGTCTAAATTTATGCCTTATAGAAATTCTATCAAATCAAGAATGTGATGTACTTGTTGAAATGGTTAATTTTCTTTTTGTGATTAGCTAAATGAAAAATAAGCATATTTGTGCTTATGAGGCTAGTTATGGCAGACCATGAGTGTTTATTTTGTAATATGATTAAAGTGAAAATTTTGGAGGATTTGACTATTTAAGGTCCTTTGGATCTTAAATTGGTTAGTTTGTGATTACGAACTTTTATGTAGTATTTCTACTTAGGATTGTTTGGTTATGTAATTTTGAATGTAAATTTACATTACTTGGTAGGTTAGTATCTTTGCTTGGTTGGTTGCTTAGATGATGATATAAGTTACTTGAGTATAGTTGCGCTACTCTTCTAATTCTTGTGTGTATGTGTACGTTCATGTGTGTGTATATATATATGTGTCTATATATCTTTTTACATAGTGTTGAACAGCCTTGGAGCTATGGATTTGAGTTAAGAGTTTAGTTGGGCAAAAGCCCCTATGTGGAATAAAAGACTAATTATAAATCGTGTGGATCCCCTAGGGTAGGTATTGAACCGTTAGAGCGAGTTTTGAAATTTGAAGGGGGTTATATGGTGCAGCGATGCTAGGTGGCCCGAAAATTTAATTAACAAAGATATTAATTAAACATTATTATTAGTGGATAATTATGTGCATTGTTATTTAGGCTTTGGTCTGCTTATTGGATTAGTGTTTATATTTGTATTTTTATGCTTAATATGAATACTAAGTGATTTACTATGGTTTGTGATGTTGCACTTTGGTTAATAGCTATTAATTAAATTGCACTGTTAAAAGTGTACTGGCATGTCTTTGAGCGGGATCCTAGATTGGCAGTAGTGAGCACTTGCTTAATATATGTATATAGAGATCTATATATATATATATATTAGTTCACCCCCACACAATTTTTGCAGGATTTACTAACGGAATGCTAAGTTTAAGGAGCTTGAGCTTGAGGTTGACTGCCTCAAATTTTGAATTCATGTATATTCTCTATTTTAGTAAATTGAACCTTGTAATTCTGATATGATGGATTTAGGCGTTGAGGGCAATTGTTTAGCCCCTTTATAAGGATATGTATCCGGGACTCTTAACTTTCCTTTGAAGAGGTTTATGTAGTATGTGGACTGGCCTTAAGACTCTTGTAATTCATATTTATGTGGTTATCTCGCGTAGAGACTCGTATTTGATAATGTGTTTGATTGTGGTTGTTTTGGGACAGGATACAAAAATATTTAATAGGATTTTCAAAGTTTCATTTTGTTAGAAATCCACAAAATTCTAGTTTTTACAGGAAGTTCAAATGAGATTTTAAATGCTTTATTTTCAAAATGGGTTCGTAGTTAAAACACTTGTAATCCAAACATTTTGAAATCAAAATGGTGTTGGTTGACCCTCTTTGACCTGTTTGATCCGCTTGGGGTCAACCTTTGAATTGTTGACCGTGTTGGGAATCCACGTGGGATTTCCTTGTAGTTTTCGCATCGTTTGGCTGGTCCACGTGAGACCTTTGCCTTGTATATGACTCTTTGACCTTGCCTTCGTGTGTTTAGTTTTTGGGGCGTTACAAGCATCCATGTCTTTTCGCTCGGTCTTCCTTTCCATGTTCGAGCGATAGGTCTGATCAGACGACGAGGCCTCTTCTTTGAAGTGTGTTGTCTTTGGGGATAGGACCCGGCTCCGGCTCCGGGTGATCATGTGCCTGAGATCTCCCCGGCTCCTGGCCGTGGGGTCCTCGGCCGATTTTCGGGCCACATGTTCTGGCCCCTCCTTTCTGGCAGCACGCCTACTATTGATGATGTCTCTGGCATCTCCCGCCTGGCGCGGATTAGCCTGGGCATATCGTCAGGTTCACCTAGGGGCCTGGCTACGCTCGTCATCCCCGCGCTGTCTCCAACCTGGCGGTGTTGCAAGTGCAGTATGGGTATGTTATTTGACTTCGTGGAGGCTTTCGGTTGGGCGCATCTTTCCCGGGCTGCCCCTCGATTTGGGGGAGCTCATCCTTCCGAGCCAGCAGCACTTCAATCTGCTACTGGGTTCGCCGCTGGCCCTCTACGAGTTGTGCGAGGGCCGCGGTGACTTGCTCTGAGGTCATAGAGACGGTTGGCCGTCCGGGCTGTGAGTCCTCCTAACCGGCTTGATCCTCCTGACCGGTTTGAGTGGTAGTCTTCTTACCCTTCTTCGGGGGCATGTTGATCAGTCAAGAGATTTGTTGATTAGAAACTGGATGCTTCCCACAGACGGCGCCAAACTGATGATGCCAAAAATTGGGTAAGAGTAATTATATGAGAGAGGTGGACACAATGAACTTTGTGTGTGGTTCGGCCCCGTTAACGAGGTGACGTACGTTTACAGGTGCGTCGGTGCGCTTTCATTAACAAATCACCGGCGAGAACTAGTGAGCCAACAGAGCAGGCGGCACTACCAGCCGAACCGACCGGGTATATGCATACAAGTGAATATAATATGATATCCTTTAGATTTAGAATGCGACCCCCTTTAATGGGGGTGTGTGGCCTTTATTATAGGTACAAGAGACCACCCATACAAGGTAAGTCCGCCGATTAGGAAGCTTAATCTGACTACATCATGATTTACACGAATGTCCGAGAGTTTCCTAAGTGGTTTCGGAAACTACTTGCTCCTTTCATTTAGTCTTCTAGCTGGGATAGGCAATTGCCTGATTGCCCGCTGGGCGAGCAACCATGCCTTCTGGGGGCGCGCCCATGTGGGGCCAATCTGGAGCGAACGTCCGGGCTGTTGAACATCTCGCGAGGTTTTGTGTAACGGCCTAGGAAGGCTGAGCAGTCGGCCCGGATTCATGGTGACTTGACTTCCCTTTGCTGAGGTGGCGGGGTTTGACTTTGACCTGATATTTTTGTACATATCACATAGTTTTCAAATTTATGTAGGTTTCGATTCGAAGAGGAATGATGTGTTTGATAACCCACTAAAGTGGTAAAAATTAAAAAAATGTCCGCACATTTTTTTACAATGTGTTTGATACTGTACCACTTAATTGAAAAAGCAGCCAAAAAATTACGAAAAACATTAAGTGAAAAAATTCGACTCAAAAGAATCACTGAATGCAGTCTATTTCAGTACTTGAAATATTCTTTTCAGTATTGCAAACTCAATGGCTTAAAAGTTTAAGTATTTAAAATTCAACCCTTAATTTTCTATTTTTTAACAAATTGACTTGAAAAGACGGGTTTTTATGGCATCCCCAAGGTCATTTCAACTTTCTAAAATGTGGGCAAGGGTAGCTTTTAGGTATATTTTAATAAACTCAACATTATTTAATAAACAAAATGGGGGGATTTGTTATAACTAATAAAAGCTCAGGGGAGAAGTATTGTTCTTCAAACTTGAGGGGGTAAGTGTTCTTGGTTTAAAACTCAAAGGTGGTAGATAATATTAAGCCTTGTATTAATTAAGAAATTGTTAAATACACCACCTTCTTATGGTATAAAAAGATAAAATTTTTTTGAGTAAAGGTAGTGGTATTTAGCAATTCCCTTATATTATTGGCATGACATAATTAATTCAAGATGGAACCTATTAGATGTTAGGAGTTAGAACTGACATCAAGTTTTTATTCATCTTGCTTCAATTCATTGTTCAAGATCTAATTTGGTTTTGTGCTTTTATAACATTTATACCTTTGATTATTACATCACTCACCCAAAGCTATAATTTTTTATTTTTTTTTCTTCAGTTTAGTTTACTTCTTCCGATAATCGCATCTTTGTTATGTTTGTTTGACAACTTCAGATAATGCGACATTTCAATTTAAAAATTGTATGAAATTACCTTAGATTACTTCTTAAAAATAAAAAAGAAAAAAAAAGACCATGTTACATTGTGTTTTACAGAATTAATGTTAAACATCACAACTAAAATTATATAAAATTAACATACTTTTACTTCTTTCGAGAAATGTCACACATGTTTTTAAATGTGTAGGAAGTTTTTTTTAGGAAATTATTAAACAGTAATCAAATCTCTTATAAAAATCGGTTATATATATGTATATGTATATATGTGTGGATATATATACATGATTCTGTGAATGTCTCAAATTATATTATATTTATGGGATTTGCTTATCAAAATTGGATATATATATATATATAACACATATATATTTATATATTTTTTGTGGTTTGGGATTGAGTATGATCAGCCAGGCTCTTAAGTGAAGAAGGTTGATATGTTCACAGAACCCTGTTCACTTAAGAGGCTGGTCGTGAGTACTTTTAGGCTAAAAACAATGTTCATTGGGTATGTTCACTCAATCATGTTCACTTAAAAGCCCGACCGTGAGTATGATTATTATAGATTATGAAGTCTAAATGAGAATTTTCCTAGTTTTTGCCATTATTCATTTGCAATTTTACGTTTGATAGATCGTTCATATACTTTATGCAAGTTTCCAATATCTTGACTTCAAAACAAAAATTGGCAAAACACGTCCTTGAATTGTATGAAAATTTTCTTACATGGTTTATAATAAGCATCTTACTACTTCGATGTTGCGATTAAACGAACCCAAATTAAACGACAAGCTTAATATAGATGTGAGAATTTTTTTCATAAACCTAAAACTATGTGATAAATTTCGAATGTGGTAATAATCAGCTTAGAATTTGTAGCTTTTGTCAAGGAAAAATTCTATCATGTTCTGACTGTTCTCATATAAAATGGACCCAAAGTACAAGCTATACAGATATGAGAAATATGAGAAATTTCTCATGAACCTGAAATATTATGAGAAACTTCGATTTAACCAAATTTTGTTTCAAATTTATAAGTACTTAGTTTGATAAATGTCTAACAAAATAACTCTATCAATGTATGTACGTATTTCTTCGTAAATGAAAAGCGTGTAACAATTAGAAGTTATGTAGTTTTTTTACAGATTGGGCAAAGCTATTGTAAACGCGATTGCATATGCACGATCGCTTCACAACAATTGGATAAGTATTCACAATCTCGATTCAATTTGGATAATCCAAAGCTGTGTTACTTCTACATAAGCAAACAAGTTTACAATAGCCCTGCCCTTATGGAAACGGTTTGATTTATGATCACGTCAATCTCTCAAACTACATGTATGCAATTTGTTTACCAAAATTGGTTATATGTATATTAAGAGTAATTTAGTCATCAACATTTATAAATATTTTAATTAAGGCACCTATTTTAATAGAATAATACTAGGTACACATAAAACATGCACCAAAGAAATTACTACACTTGCATGTAGACTCGACTTTTCGAATCTGGCACCTGCACCCGGCCTAGTCTGCCAGCTCTTAGTGGCTCTATATGTCCGGTCCTGCATGGTATGTTCGCGATTCGTACAAATGGAGCGCATCTTGTGACAATAGGCTTTGGACTAGGAATGGCAACGGGGCGGGTATGGGACGGGGCCCCCATACCCCGCCCCCGCCCCCGCCCCGCTTCAGTAAACCCTACCCCCGCCCCCGCCCCGTCCCGCATAGTGCTCTCCCCGCCCCCACCCTCGCCCCGCCCCCGCCCCGCCCCGCCCCGATTATGTTTTTTTTTTTTTTTTGTACACAAATTGAAAAAGCAATTTTTTTAATGCATTTTTTTCTCTAATAGTGCAGTTTTTTTTTAATTTACCCAATTAGTTCCTTAATAGTGCAGTTTTTTTTTTTAAATGGTAATACACATAACTATTGAGGGATAAAAATATAAATACAAGTATATTCGGGGCGGGGGCGGATTTTTTGACCCTACCCCGACCCCGACCCGACCCTGACCCGGGTTTTGAAAACCTCCCCCATACCCGCCCTAACCCTATTAAGCCCCCCCATACCCTATCTATTAGGGGCGGGGCGGGACGGGGAACCCGAAAAACCCACCCCATTGCCATCCCTACTTTGGACTGGGCCATTCCATCAAATCTTTGAGAAGAGGCCCAATCTTGTATTTAATGGTTGGCGTGGCAATTGGCTTTGCTTCTACGACTACCTTCTCAACCGTTGCAAACACTGAGCACTTTTTAGTTCCCAAATATAAGAATATATATATATATATATATATATTATTTTTAAAATTTTCATCACCACATCAGTACGTACGTGTGTTTTGTAGATGTAAATTTTAGATGTTCCTAACATTTTCTATTTTAACATTACACATTGAGCGGTCTATTATCAGTCCGAGTATTTTGGGTATCCTTTTAACCAGCTAAGGTAGGTGGCCAGAGACTTACTGTTACATATCTAGAAGTTTGTAGAATTGGAGAATTATGCATAGCCAACGTTTGTAAATTCAACTATTCAATTATGAAGTATTGGCTTAAGCACAAGGCCAAAGTTTAGGCACAGGCAAAGTGACTTTTAACTCATTTGGTGCTGAGGTAGGACTTAGGCTCCTCCATTGCATACGCAAAATAATATGAAATTGAGATGGGGCTTAAGCCCTTCCGATGCATAGGTGAGTATTCGACCCATGGGTGGATCTACGTTTTGGGGTGGGGGGCTCAAACTCACCCCAGATTTTTTAAAAATTGTAGAATTAATTGCACTAAAAATATTTTACAGTTAAGCCTCCTCGACATTATAAATTTGTCATATTAAGCCATCCCTCTTATGTTTTTTTGTGCTAATTCTATAAAACCCCCTCCCTCTTATGTTTTTGTAATAATTTTTATAATATTAACTTACTACGTAAAAAATGTATAAATAGGTCCAAAAATTTTGTTTCCACATTCAAATAAAATCCTAACAGTTGTTTAAAAAAAATCTATCATCATTGTATTTACACATTAGATCGAATTGCACCTTTTAAGTTTAATATTGTCTCGAGCCGCCCTGCAATTATGTACCACCAATCCCAAATGGGGCCAATCCAGAGAAAGATTATCTTGACTATGCACTGGTGTCCACATTATGCTAACTTTAATTTTCTTATATATCCAGTGAAGATAAGCTAGACATGTAAAGCAATTTTAAACAATATAACACTTAAGTACCTATTTTTTAGGTACATATGGTATCATTTGGTGACCCAAGTAGTCTAGGTGCACAATTAATGGCCACGTGAACACTATGCCTAGCTAGCAGTTAGGCAATACTATAGTCTATTGTAGGGTATACAAAACATATTCAATTGAGTATTTGTGGTTTTCTTTTTATGAGTTTATGGTTGTCATTTCATTTTCACATATCAAAAAGATTTATTGTTCAATAAATACGTGTCGTGACAATTTATTATATAAAAAAAAATTTAATAAAATAAAATAAAAGATATAGGACAAATTACAGTATCATTCTATGATTATGACTATTTTTTATTAATATCTCTTAAACTTTAAAACTGAACAGACTCATTCTTGAACTATCTAAAATGAACAAATTTATCCCTAAATAAGGAGGTGTAGTGTTAACAAAGAATAGTTTAGAAGGTGTAAGTGAAAAACGGTCATAAATCAGAGAGTGTTACTGTAATATGACCAAAGATATATTGTTGGTGACATTTCAATAAATTCCCACGTCTGGGTCTATTTCGATCACATTTCGATGTTCAAAGGTCATAAAATACAAATTCCAATGGCAATGAGTAATGCTACACCCATACCTACATCCACATCACACCCAAAACCTCACACTCACTCACAATAACTCCTAGGTGATACCGTGAGATCCACTGACACTGTAGAGTCCAACAGGAGTGATTGTGAGTGAGTGTGAGTTTTTGAATATGAAGTGAGTGTAGGTGTAGCATTACTCAATGCCAATTCAAGCACGTTGGGTGAGTTGTATATTTATATCCACCAATATACATGTATTAGACTATATACTAGATATGACACATGCTTAAAAGTACTACTGGACAATTATAAATTTATAATTATGTTTATCAAGGACTAATAATTAACTTCACGTGTCCTCACCGCTTTCCATTAAATTATGACAAAAACATTCTCATAATACATTCTTGAACAAAGACCCTTCAATCAAAAGTCAAACATCCCTTAAGCCAAACAACTCTTAAGGCAAAAATAAGTTTCCCAACTATTTTGTTTTAAATAAATTAATTAGGATTTGTTGGTCTTTGGTTTACGAATTAGGGGCTAATTGGGTTAGGGTTGGGGTTAGGGGTTGTTTGGTTATACTTGGGGTTAAGGCTGTTTGGCAAAACATAAAATAAGCTATTCGAAAAAAGAAATCCAAGAAAAAAATTCCAAATAAACTTTTCTGAAGTGGAAGTTGCATTTAGAAAATTTGCCAAATTTTTTCTAAGGGGGAAATTCAAAATTGGGGGAAAATCTAGTTGAAATTTGGTGCATTGAATTGGACACACTCAAATTGGGAACAACATAAAAACTTACCTAGCTAGTTTCAATAGAGTAATTCATACCATGTCTTGAGTGGTTTTTTGGGCTTTTCTTTATTGATTTGATCAACCTTCTAAATAAGAAGTTGATACAGGGCTAGAGATTAGTTTTGGTGGGTGATACGTCCAAGAGGTTGGTCCAACCCAGCCACCCGATCTGACTGAGTCAGAGGTCGGTCGGGGAGTTCATGAGTGGACCTGTGCTAGCTGGACATTCCCACTCCAGCTTGAAAAATAAGTCAGCCAGATTCGTTAAGGAGGGCGTTGAATTTTCCCATGATTGATCATTCCCCTTATCCAAGATTATCAAGATAAGGTCAAAATGATCTAATCAAATCCCCTAATCTAGATAGGTTACACAATTTGAAAAAAGACCCTCTTGTCCAATAAAAATGGGGATCTCGGGGCCATTAATTCTCTTCCCAAGTTAACTACTCTCACGTTAAAAGAAGAGAAAGATAGATCATTAGGATCAGTATGTGTGGTAGCAACTTGCTAGTTCCAGTCTGGTTGTTCGATCATCAAGGTCTCCTGCACTAAACACTGTAACAATTATCTACATAGTGGAATCACCAACATATACTCCACTGGTGGACATAGGCCGCTTCATTAATAGCGTCGAACCATACAGAAATTCTCTATCTCTCTCCGCCTCTCCCTACCTTTTCTTTCTCTTTACTGATTCGCAATTCATTTTACCTCAAAGCATTAAACCAAATCTGAGTGTCAATTTCTAGCCCCATCAAATTGGCGTCGTCTGTGGGAACGATAGATCTCTCATAAACACAAATCTTCAACTAATCAGAACCAGAAATCATACTCTATGAAATAACCAGGCCGCTGCAACAGGCGAGCTAACTCCAATCACTATGACACCCAAACAAATCACTGTGGCCTTTGCGCAATTAGTCGAAGGGCAATGCCAAAAACAGCAACAAATTAATGCTCTGATGGCAAATCAAGCCCCTGCAATACCTGTTTCACTGCCCTAGGCACCTAGGTCAAGGTAACTACCCCCAGCTTAGGCTGATGAGGCACGGGATCAGGGACCTATTAGTGCATAATAGTGGCGGATATGGGGGTGGGGGACAGTGGCCACCTCTAGCTAGTCCCCCAAAAAATATTAGTTAGGCTTAAAAAAAGGGATTTCATATGTAATATGTTGGCTCAATTATACGTCATTCTCCCAAAAAAAAAACTTATTATATGTAATATATTGGCCTAATTACAAATAGACTAAAAAATATTTGCCTCACGGGCGCTACCATCGAACCCTCGTGTGACTTACACGCAGCCCCACTGGTCGAGATTCCTGGATCCGCTACTGGTGCCAGATGCCATACTCAGGCACACGCGATCAATGGGGTCGATGCCCGAAGAATGGTTGAGAACCGACAAGCGATTGGACAAGTACAAACAGAACGCTCTGTACGTGAGCCCGATCGGAATGCCCCTGCCATAAGCCAAGATGATCTTTGAGCGCCAATCAATCACAGTCAGGCATAGGCTAGTTCCCAACAAACTGCTTGGTCAGGTCAGAATGAGAACTCCACCACAAGGGGGGCAACAAAAAGCCCTTGGTCTGACTGATTGAGGCAAACAAAAGACCCTGGTCCAATTGATTGAGGCACTAAAAGACCTCAGTTTCGAGGCACAAACACTGGTGGATTCACCCAAGCAATCCTTTCACTCTACTCGAGATATGAAAGGTAAAAAAAATGGGGGGCACTTAACCTAACGACCTAGTGCCTTAAGAAATTGAGCATTAAAATAATAAGGAAGACGAAAGCAGTCACTTAAAGGAACACATGTAAAGAAAAGTATACATCTTCATTGTTAGTTCGGGAAATGTACAAGCACACGACGCAATTATTGTAGCCACACTGCAAAATAACAACAAAAAAAACCCTCGGAGGTCATTTGTTCTCCATCGACACCACCCTGTTCATCAGATCTAGCCTCTAGCCTCTTGTCTCGCCTCATCTCTATATCCCAAACCCTCTCTTAACTCTGCTGAAGCCTTTTAATAGTAGCCTCTAACTCAAAGTACTTCGTCTTCAACACCCTCAACTTCTCAATAAGGTCAATGGCCTCCTCGGTTAGGATACTATTTCTGGAGGAGGTGGTAAGGACTGGGCGGCCCAAGAGCTCCACGGACTCCAAAGGTACTCTCTGCTCCAAAGCGTCTCTTCCCTTCTAGTCTCATGTGGCAGAGGAAGAAGAGATGGATATCAAAGGGCCCTCAGAAGAGTCCTTGTAGACCTCCCCATAAGCACTAGCCGGGGTGCTCCCAACAGTCGGAGTCGCTAGATAGTCAAGCGACATCAGACAGACCAAACAATGAGGCTCTGGCCGGCAGATTGAGTGTCACACCCCAACCCGCCCCGGCAGGTTAGGACACATGTAACAATGCCACAAGCAAACATTCATACTAATTAGCGAAGAAAATAAGTGAATTACTAAGAAACACATGGTTTAAATGACATAAAAGAACCTTACCGTGACAAAATAGACCCAAGGGTAAAATGGTAATTAATAAGATATATTAAATTTTATACCAAGAGATAGGTCTTTGAGTCCCGATTCCAACACAAAAAATGGCGCGCGAATCCGAATTTTTTGGAGAGAGTTATGCCAGTTTCCGTAAAAGCCGACGGGCTGAAAACGGAAAAGCGGATCGATCCGCCCCAAAACCGGATCGATCCGGATTTAGCAGAACTTCATTTTCTGCACCTCTGGATGCCCCGGATCGATCCGCACGAGACCCGGATCGATCCGGATTCTACAAAAGTGAAATTCCTGCTACTAAAGCCCTGTTTTATCAGTTCAAACATTTCCCAACTTCCACTTTTCATTCCAAACATCCCAAAAACTTTTGTAAACATCCTCCAAACATTCATGAACATGTCAACTACATGTTTAAGCTTGCACAAACATTTTAAACACATTACCAACCTCAATCAAATGAAGAACTTGACACCAATTTCATAAAGTAGTAAAATTAGAAATCCTTTTTACCAAGATAAGTTCAAAATCCCCAAAACAACATGATTAACTAAAGAATTATCACATGAGGTTCCATAATCTCATTTCCAAATGCTTTCAAGTTCTCTTAATCATCAAGATCCATGAGAAATGCATTTGGTAGAGCAAGCTTACATTCTATTAACAAGCAAGACTCAATATTCACCAACATGACTTCCAAATCAACCCAAGTTCATATCTTAAGACATGAGTTCAAATGCTCAACAACCCAAACTCAAAGAAACAAAACACCCAACATGTTAACAAGTTCCCAAACTACATTCTAAAGCATTACAAGTGGGTGGTTGACATTTTACAACATACCAAAAGAAGTTTAACCTCAAGTACAACTTGTTCTTCCAACAAAATCATTTACAACTACAAACTACAACATGAGTCCATTACCACCAAGACTAACATATTTACATGCCTATAAACATATAAACAAGATGATGCTCTGCCCGGATTCCCGATCACTTCCTTTCCTCGTCACGATCCGCACCTGCGGTGGTTATTCAATAACCCCATAGAAAACAGTTTTGGTTTTTAAGCTTACGCTTAGTGAATACTATAACTGTGGCATGGAGTATGAAATGTGGCATATGCAATGTTAAGCAACACAACAATACAAGTAGTCGCCGGTATGTCAAATAATTAATCACCATCGCATTGGACCCAATATTCCGGGCCTTTTCTCACTTCAACGTCGCATATAGCGAAAACACACACTCTCACGTGACCGTAAATCGTTGTGGTCGTCACCACCGTCCCCTTTTTCTTGAGGAAAACATCGTCCCGTTACTACGGGCTAAATAATGGTGATTAACACTTGACATCCATTGACCCAATTAAGCACATCAACACATCATATAGCAATTTTCATAAAATTGACATGTTAAGCACAAATTTAATACATGCTTTAACTACAACTTCAAGAACTAAGCATTTTAATCATACTCAATATCACATAAGCACCATTTAACACCCAAGTTAGGATTAGAGTACTCACCTCACAAATTGCTCCAATTAAAGCCTAAAATCCCCAAATTCCTTGCTAATTTTAGCTCTAATTAACTCCAATGATATTCCTACATATTAATTTCATATATATATATCGTCACCTCAAAGAAGGTCACGGAAAAACGTTAACGAAATTGAAAATGAAAGGTATAGAGACGATCCTCTCACCTCCACGAGTCGGAATACGGTCTCGGTTCGCGAAACGGTGTACCGACGGCGACGAAACGGCAAGACGACGGAGTCGACGGAGTTTCCGTCAATGGCCGAGATTTACTTCTCCTGCAACTCTTTTCTCTATATTGATATATGGAGAAGATGATGAGTCACTCAAGAGGTGTCAACCTCTTGAGCCTCCTAGCCAAGTTTTAGTTTATTTCCGTTTACACCCTCAACATTTCTTTGAACTTTATTATGAAATCTCCTAAGCAATTGTATTAACTACCCAATATCTAAGTGGGTGTTTGTCTATGTCACGCGTGGGTCCCAAATGTGGTCCCACATATTTTGTGAAGTTGCTAATTAATCTACTAGTTATGAATTTGATTCCTATTTATTCTCACACGGGTACTCAAACTAGCACCATAAAAATTACAGATAGCAATAAGATATTAAAGCAATTAAACAAATATTCATATAATCATATAAATGCAACTAAATGCAATTTATTTAATCCGGACCTCCCGTGGGTCCCACTTCATATTCGTCCAACTGTGCTCTTTTATTAAGCACTTAACACGTCGGGATAGCTGGTACTTACCCAAATCATCACATGCTATTAAAATACTAATTAATGCATGCTAAGCAGATATTAACTCCTTTATCCGGGTGCGGGTATTACATTTCTCCCTCCCTTTTTGAAGTTTGTCCCCAAACTTTTCTTACCTTAAAAGTTGAACAAGTGAGGATACTTTTCTCGGATCTCGTCTTCACGTTCCCACGTCGCCTCCTCTACTGAGTGATTACGCCAAAGCACCATAACAAGAGGAATGACTTTGGTTCTCAACACCTGATCTTTCCTGTCTAGGATTCGAACTGGATGTTCAACATAAGTCAAGTCTTCTCGTATCATTAACGGTTCTGGAGTAATACAGTGACTCGAATCTGATAAGCAACGTCGTAACATAGAAATGTGAAATACGTTATGAACGTTAGCCAAATCTTGTGGCAATTCCAACCGATATGCAACAGGACCAACTCTATCCAAAATCAAATAAGGTCCTACGAACCTCGGATTCAACTTGCCCCGCTTTCCGAACCGTGTTAAGCCCTTCGAAGGCGATACTTTCAAGAAAACATAATCACCTACCTCGAATTCCAACGGTCTTCTTCTAGTATCTGCGTAACTTTTATATCGACTCTGAGCTACTTGTAGCCGTTGTTTAACTAACTTGATTTTGTCGGTAGTGATTTGCACGATCTCGGGTCCTAAAAGTTATTTTTTCCCAACTTCGGTCCAACACACCGGTGATCTACATTTCTGACCATACAATGCCTCATAAGGCGCCATCCCAATACTCGTTTGGAAGCTATTATTATAAGAGAATTCCACCAATGGTAAATGGGTTTCCCAATCTAACTTGATATCCATTACACATCCTCGAAGCATATCTTCCAGAATCTGAATAACTCGTTCGGATTGACCGTCTGTTTGAGGATGAAAAGCTGTGCTAAAGTGCAAGGCTGTCCCCATTGCTTTTTGCAAACTTTCCCAAAATCTAGATACAAATCATGTATCCCGATCCGACACGATGGATACCGGTGCCCCGTGTAATCTAATAACTTCTCTGACATAAAGCTCTGCTAACTTTGTTGGATCACGAGTCTTAATTGGCAAGAAATGGGCTGACTTAGTCAATCGGTCAACGATCACCCAAATACTATCATTAGACTTAGGAGATCGCGGCAAACCTGTTATAAAATCCATAGTGATATGCTCCCATTTCCATTCTGGTATCTCTAACGGTTGTACTTCTCTGACGGGTCGTTGATGTTCTATCTTCACTCGTTGACAAGTTATACACTTAGCTACAAACTCGGCAACTTCTCGCTTCATACCACTCCACCAATACACTTCCCGCAAATCTCTATACATCTTGGTACTACCCGGATGCACAGAATACCTCGTGTTGTGAGCTTCTTCCATAATCTTATCTTTCAATTCTTGGATATTAGGAACACATAAACGATTAATATACCTCAACACATTATTCTGAAAACTGAACTCTGGCCGTCTACCCTCAGGTAACTCTTCAACTATTTTCTTAAAATTTGGATCCACAAGCTGATTTACCTTGATTTCATCAATCAAACTCGGTTGTGCTATGATAGCCGCCATTAATCCATCTTGAATTCTAGGAATCACTTCAAGTTCTAATCACTCAAATTCTTGTACTAACTTTGCTTGAGCTGTTAAAGAATAGACCAAATTTTCTGACGACTTTCGACTCAGAGCATCGGCAACCACGTTAGCTTTACCTGGATGGTACTGAATCTTCAAGTCATAATCCTTCATTAATTCAAGCCATCTTCTCTGTCTCATGTTTAACTCCCTTTGGGTAAACAAATATTTCAAACTCTTGTGATCGGTAAATATTTCACATGGTTCCCCGTACAAGTAGTGACGTCAAATTTTTAATGCGAAGATCACTGCCGCTAACTCCAAGTCATGGGTTGGATAGTTCTTCTCGTGTGTCCTCAACTGCCTTGAAGCATAGGCTATCACCTTACCCTCTTGCATTAGAACGCATCCTAGGCCCTGATGAGAAGTATCACTGTATATACTAAAACCCCCCGCACTAGACGGAATAGCCAATATCGGTGCTGAAGTCAACTTGTCTTTTAACTTTTGGAAACATTCTTCACATTCTTTATTCCACATAAAGGCCATATCCTTTTTCATCAACTGGGTCATTGGAGTCGCTATTCTAGAAAAATCTTGAACGAACTTTCTATAGTAACCGGCTAACCCCAAGAAGCTTCGAACTTCTGAAACATTTGTCGGTCTTGACCAATTTTCAACGGCTTCTATCTTGTGTAGATCTACGGAAACACCATCCTTAGAAATCACGTGTCCAAGAAATGTAACACTTGTTAACTAGAACTCACTTTTCTTTAACTTTCCAAATAATTGCTTTTCTCTAAGTCGTTGCAAAACCAACCTTAAGTGTCGTTCGTGCTCTTCCCGACTTTTAGAATATATTAAGATGTCATCAATAAATACAATTACAAATTCGTCTAAATAAGTCTTGAACACCCGATTCATCAAATCCATAAAAGTGGCTGGTGCATTTGTGATCCCAAACGGCATAACAAGAAATTTATAGTGTCCATACCGAGTTCTAAAAGCAGTCTTCTCAACATCTTCAGCTTTAACCTTTAACTGGTGATACCCAGATCTCAAGTCAATCTTAGAAAAGACTTCTGCCCCTTTTAACTGATCAAACAAATCATCAATACGTGGTAATGGATACTTGTTCTTTATGGTTACCTTGTTGATCTCCCGGTAGTCGATGCACATTCGCATTGTTCCGTCTTTCTTCTTCACAAATAAAACCGGTGCACCCCACGGCGATACACTTGGCCGAATAAACCCCTTATCAAGTAACTCTTGTAACTGAGTTTTCAACTCCTTTAACTCTACTGGAGCCATCCTATACGGTGCCCATGAAATCGGTTGAGTTCCCGGCATCACATCTATTCCAAATTCAATTTCCCTCTCAATCAACACACTTGGCAAATCTTCTGGGAAAACATCTGGAAATTCCTTGACTACAGGTATGTCTTCAAGTTTTAATTCAGTACTTCTAACCTCGAGTATGCTACACAAAAACCCTTGACAACCCTTTTTCAATAAACGACAAGCTTTGACGGCTGACACCAAATAAGGTGGTGATACTACACCTGTCCCTTGAAAACAAAATTAATCTTGATTTGGCAATCGAAACGTTACTCTCTTGTTCTCGCAATCGATAATAGCATGATTTACAGATAGCCAGTCCATCCCTAAAATAACGTCGAAGTGTTGAATGACCAACGGTACTAAATCAACAAACAACCTTCTACCATTCACATCAATCCCACAAGCTTTAAAGACACCCGAACTCACTAGTGGCGCTCCCGATGGAAGTGCAATAGATAAGTCAAAATCTAGTAATTCTAAGGGTTTGTCTAAATTCTTAGCAAATTGATGTGATACGAAAGAGTGAGTTGACCCCGAATCTAACAACACATTGGCAGGTTGCAAGCAAATAGAAAGTATACCTGAAACCACCGTGTCAGTCGCAGTGGTCTCCCCAGGCTTGAGCTAAAAATACCTTCCTTGTCGTTGTTCCCTCCCTTGGGATTGCTGCTGAGATGGTCTCTGCCTTGGTGCACTACCCACGGATGAACTGGAACCTCCTTGTCTTCTCTTGGGACAATTACGTTCTCGATGCCCCAAATCACCACACGAATAACACCTTATGCCACTGTAATCTGTACTTTGTCTTGGAATAATACTTTGTCTTAGAGGATTAGGACAATCCCTTGCCTTGTGCCCTGGTCGTCGACAAATATTGCAGATGATAGGAGACATGTTGCATATTCCCCAGTGATATTTACCACAAGTCTGACACTTGGGTTTATTACCCCCACTCCCCGATGAACTGCCAGAACTCTGCCTTTTTGAATTACCCTGTCCTTGGAATTGACTACCTCCCGGCCTCTTGAATGTTTGACCTTGCCCTGTTGGCAACACACCTCGTTCAGCGATCAAAGCAACGTCGAGTACCTCTGAATATGTTGCTAGCCGATGTCTATCCACTTTTCCCCTGATTTCATCATGGGGTCCTTCCTCAAATCTTCTTGCCCGGGTGAACTCATTCGGAAGCAAGTCCATTGCAAATCTGGCCAAACTTGTAAATTTTGTGGCATAATCTCTAACGGTCATATTACCTTGGCTGAGATGAGAAAATTCTCGGGACTTTGATTCACTGAAAGACCGAGGAATGTATTGTTTTGAGAATTCATCAATAAATCCATTCCAGGTAGTTGGCATTCCTTGCCTTAATATTGACGTCCACCAATTCTGTGCTTTCTCTTTCAAGGTATCGGAGGCAAACAAGACTTTCTGTTCCTCTGAACATTGCAAAACACGAAAAATTCTCTTCATATCCGTCAACCAATGGTCAGCCTTCATTGAATCGGATTCCCCTTTGAACTGCCCTGGCTTTTACTTGTAGAACGTGACAATCGTTATCGGTTCCACCCTCGGTCCTGGATTTGACGAACCCGGTCCTTCCTCAACAACTTGAGTTTCGGCCACTCTTACCAATTTTTCCATAACCACCTTTATTCTATCCATACGAGCTGCAGACGGGGTTTCACCTCCAGACATCCTTGCCTGGCACCCACCACAAGATGTATATACATGCACGTTACTTATAAATAAATCACGGTGCATGCTAAATAACATTTAAAGCATGCTAAGTAAATGTGTATGCATGATCGTGTCACTATGTGTCATTTTATTCAATTTATACGTCATAGTAATAGTCGTCGTCTCTCGTCCCCCAAAGGCTCTAACCTATTGCTCTGATACCAAAAATTATCACACCCCAACCCGCCCCGGCAGGTTAGGACACGTGTAATAATGCCACAAGCGAACATTTATACTAATTAGCGAAGAAAACAAGTGAATTACTAAGAAACACATGGTTTAAATGACATAAAAGAACCTTACCGTGACAAAATAGACCCAAGGGTAAAATGGTAATTAATAAGATATATCAAAATTTTATACCAAGAGATAGGTCTTTGAATCCCGGTTCCAACGCAAAAAACGGCGCGCGAATCCGAATTTTCTGGAGAGAGTTATGCCAGTTTCCGTAAAAGCCGACGGGCTGAAAACGGAAAAGCGGATCGATCCGCCCCAAAACCAGATCGATCCGGATTTAGCAGAACTTCATTTTCTGCACCTCTGGATGCCCCGGATCGATCCGCATGAGACCCGGATCGATCCGGATTCTGCAGAAGTGAAATTCCTGCTGCTAAAGCCCTGTTTTATCAGTTCAAACATTTTCCAACTTCCACTTTTCATTCCAAACATCCCAAAAACTTTTGTAAACATCCTCCAAACATTCATGAACATGTCAACTACATGTTTAAGCTTGCACAAACATTTTAAACACATTACCAACCTCAATCAAATGAAGAACTTGACACCAATTTCACAAAGTAGTAAAATTAGAAATCCTTTTTACCAAGATAAGTTCAAAATCCCCAAAACAACATGATTAACTAAAGAATTATCACATGAGGTTCCATAATCTCATTTCCAAATGCTTTCAAGTTCTCTTAATCATCAAGATCCATGAGAAATGCATTTGGTAGAGCAAGCTTACATTCTATTAACAAGCAAGACTCAATATTCACCAACATGACTTCCAAATCAACCCAAGTTCATATCTTAAGACATGAGTTCAAATGCTCAACAACCCAAACTCAAAGAAACAAAACACCCAACATGTTAACAAGTTCCCAAACTACATTCTAAAGCATTACAAGTGAGTGGTTGACATTTTACAACATACCAAAAGAAGTTTAAACTCAAGTACAACTTGTTCTTCCAACAAAATCATTTACAACTACAAACTACAACATGAGTCCATTACCACCAAGACTAACATATTTACATGCCTATAAACATATAAACAAGATGATGCTCTGCCCGGATTCCCGATCACTTCCTTTCCTCGTCACGATCCGCACCTGCGGTGGTTATTCAATAACCACATAGAAAATAGTTTTGGTTTTTAAGCTTACGCTTAGTGAATACTGTAACCGTGCCATGGAGTATGAAATGTGGCATATGCAATGTTAAGCAACACAACAATATAAGTAGTCGCTGGTATGTCAAATAATTAATCACCATCGCATTGGACCCAATATTCCGGGCCTTTTCTCACTTCAACGTCGCATATAGCGAAAACACACTCTCTCACGTGACCGTACTCAATCGTTGTGGTCGTCACCACCGTCCCCTTTTTCTTGAGGAAAACATCGTCCCGTTACTACGGGCTAAATAATGGTGATTAACACTTGACATCCATTGACCCAATTAAGCACATAAGCACATCAACACATCATATAGCAATTTTCATAAAATTGACATGTTAAGCACAAATTTAACACATGCTTTAACTACAACTTCAAGAACTAAGCATTTTAATCATACTCAATATCACATAAGCACCATTTAACACCCAAGTTAGGATTAGAGTACTCACCTCACAAATTGCTCCAATTAAAGCCTAAAATCCCCAAATTCCTTGCTAATTTTAGCTTTAATTAACTCCAATGATATTCCTACATATTAATTTCACATATATATATCGTCACCTCAAAGAGGGTCGCAGAAAAATGTTAACGAAATTGAAAATGAAAGGTATAGAGACGATCCTCTCACCTCCACGAGTCCGAATACGGTCTCGGTTCGCGAAACGGTGTACCGACGGCGACGAAACGGCAAGACGACGGAGTCGACGGAGTTTCCGTCAATGGCCGAGATTTACTTCTCCTGCAACTCTTTTCTCTATATTGATATATGGAGAAGATGATGAGTCACTCAAGAGGTGTCAACCTCTTGAGCCTCCTAGCCAAGTTTTAGTTTATTTCCGTTTACACCCTCAACATTTCTTTGAACTTTATTATGAAATCCCCTAAGCAATTGTATTAACTACCCAATATCTAAGTGGGTGTTTGTCTATGTCACGCGTGGGTCCCAAACGTGGTCCCACATATTTTGTGAAGTTGCTAATTAATCTACTAGTTATGAATTTGATCCCTATTTATTCTCACACGGGTACTCAAACTAGCACCATAAAAATTACAGATAGCAATAAGATATTAAAGCAATTAAACAAATATTCATATAATCATATAAATGCAACTAAATGCAATTTATTTAATCCGGACCTCCCGTGGGTCCCACTTCATATTCGTCCAACTGTGCCCTTTTATTAAGCACTTAACACGTCGGGGTAACTGGTACTTACCCAAATCATCACATGCTATTAAAATACTAATTAATGCATGCTAAGCAGATATTAACTCCTTTATTCGGGTGCGGGTATTACATTGAGGGAGGTTTATCAGCTTAAGGGGAAGAAGTTGGATCTTGGGTGGCCCTAAGGGTGGGTAATCGGTCGGTTCGGTTTCTCTCCAGTAAGTTTGGTTTGGTTTGAAGAAAACAGTGCCAATAATCGATCGATAAAAAGTTCGATTTAAACAGATCGGCTTCTAAACTTAAAGTTCGAGTTCAGTTTTAAAGTTCGGTTTGAAACTAACCGAAATTATCTGGAGCTATTTCAAAGAGACAAAGACTCAAAAAGTCACTGTCTATTTCAATTTCTAACTTTCTAAATTCTAAGTAACGCCACCATCACCATGTAATACCCTGTATTTTGGAATATATATAAATAAGACTTGGTATTACTTCTGTGTACTTGTAAGACCCTTACCCTTTTGCTGAACAAATCTATATCCCAATCGATTACCCTTGCATCCTAATCTATTGCCACTTTTTCAATACCAATTGATTGCCACCTTTTCCAATCGATTGCCAACCTGTCGACCTGAATTCATTACGTGTCTCATCCCAATCGATTGCCAATGACTCACAATCGATTGTTATGGAATATCTATAACTAATCGATTGCATTTGGTCCCAATCGATTGCCTCTGGTCCCAACCGATTGCCACCTGTAGAGATTGGTTTTGAACTTTGATTCATGGTTTGACATATGGCACTCTCATTTTCTATAAATATGAGTTCATTTCAGGCCTTAGGCCTGGTTGGGCTGTCTTTGGTTAGAGAGAAAGATTGTATACATATATATATATATATATATATTGTCACGACCCATCCCGCTACACTCGAAAATAGGACACGTGGTACGCCACCAAGGTTCACCTAATCCCATTAAAGTATAAATAGCACTGGAAAACAGAAGTAAAATCCATTAAAATCAGAGTTATAAAAAGTTTTACACATTAAAAATGCTTAAAGAAAACATCCTATTGAACACAGCAATCCAGTCGACTGATCGGGTGTTCGATCAATTGGAAATGCAAGATACAGAAAGCCAAACATCTCAGCAAATTAAACAGTCGACTGATCATAGGTCCGGTCGACTAGAAATGTAAGATACAGAGAGCTAAAAATTCTCAGGGGTCCAATCGACTGTGGCAGACACCCAGTCTACTAGGGTCTCAATTTCTCAATCGATTGAATCTATCAGTCGACAAAACCAAAAATCCCATTGCTTGAAAATGCCATCCAGTCGACTGTGGTCTTATACGCAATCGATTGTTTCTTTCATAGAACCAAAAGTAGCATTTCTATTAATAATCCAGTCGACTGTGACTGTGTTGGGGACTCAGTCGACTGTGTGTCAATATATTAGGGTAGTGGCTAGATCAAACAGGCCTCCAGTCGACCATTTCCCAGAAACCAGTCGACTGCTTTACTTCAGTTACAAGCATTCTGCAGCTTTCAATATGTAGTGATTCTAACTCAATAACCAACACATCTATCACTATGATTCAACGATTTTCAACATAGTTATAGAAATTTTACTATAACTTACCATACTACTAATCCTTCCAGTGCTTCAATTTTAATATATTATGAGTTTCAAAACTCTTATTACAACATTTAGATAAAGAAACAAAAACATCTACAAGAGTACTCCCGTCATCCCATCGGCCTCACTCTTCGCGTTTCTTCTTTCCTCTCTTCCTATCACCTGCAATAGATATGTTGAGTGCACAATTCTAAATATATACTTACATGATAATTCATGCTTTAAAACATCTAAACACATCAAAAGAGTGTCTAGGGTGAGTGATATGTTTCCATCCGGTAAATGAAACCGGTGTCGTGGAAGACCTTCCTCTTCCACGCACCCCGTGCTCTAGTTGGGCCTTCCTTCATACCATGCACCATGTCCTGGTTAGGCCTTCTTCCACATCAGACACCACAACTATCAATGTTATAATCCTCAAACTTCGAGAAGCTTCCCCTGGATGGAATTGCACCAAACCCCCTTTTGACCGAAGTAGACATATAGTATGCTCACATAAATAGTTATACGTGCTTTATCACATATTTGCATGCATAATTAACGGGCCTAGCTAATACATGAATTTTGCCTAGATCCACAATATCAAGATCAATATTTACGACATGTAAACTCCATATAATTCATAGATCTAGAATTCGTATCTCGTGCTAACGCTATATAACTTTGAAGGGTTAACTAGAGAGCCAAATAAACGTTGGATCTCCATTTATATGCAATTCCTATAAGTTTTACCTGATTTTTCCCAAATTCTAAAAATTTGATTTTCATAAAAAGTTGCCAAATGTGGCCTAAAAGGTATCAAATTAAAGCTCTTACCTCCAGGAGTTCCAATATGAAATCTGGTTGAAAACTGACGGACGAACGATCGTCAATCTGCGTCGTGAAGATCAGGGAAAATAATCTCCTTTTCTCTCTCTCTCTCTCTCTCTCTCTCTCTCTCTCTCTCTCCAAGATATTATTGGAAAGTTATGACAAAGTATCTCATGTTTTCCTATTTATAGGCACGACTTTTGGAAAATACGTTTACCTCCCCATGAATTCTCAAAATTTTTAATTATCACCCGAAACGTCCTAAACGTCCATTTTATCACAAAAATCGTTAAAGGTTTCGTCTAAGTTCCGTTTGGGTCCAAAATTAAGTTATGAAACATATTTCTGAGGAATCTCTATAAAACCTACTTTTTATGCAACGCATTATCTACATTCTCAAAATAACCATCATAATGATCTAAACAAGATCGAACTATCAGAAATTTACTCTACACATGTAAAATCATTATTCGCAAAATACCACATAATTCAAATAACATTTAAATCACATAAATGCCATTTAATCATGCCAATGCATCAAGACTCCTTTGATTACCGTGTCCTCACATGACACCACACCGTTGACCCACCTCAATTATTAATCAACATTCACAATTTCAAAATCTTAAGTATGCAATATAAAATAAAAAGTTTTCCACAATGGGTGTGACATATATGCACAAACACACACTCATACCCTTTGTTGGACAGAGAGAAAAAGAGGAAGAAGAGAAAAATAAAAAAAAAAAATAGGAGAAAGAGAAGGAGAGAAGACAGAGAGACAAAGACAGAAGGAGGAGAGAAGAGAGAAGAGAGCAATCTTGAGGTTTTGAGAACTCCATAAGCTAAACACACCCTTAAGTGAGTTCTAACTCACTTGGTTCCTTTTAAATGAATGATTATGCATTTCATAGAAGATTAGACGTAGTTAATATGTCCCTTGGACGTTTATTTCTGCTAGACTAAGTTTCTGCTGGAGGACGAAGTCCCAATCGATTGGGATCTTTCCCAATCAATTACCATCAGTTTGGACACAATTGATTATATAGTTTTCCAATCAATTGACATTCTTTGTAACCCAATCGATTGCCAAAGTTTGCAATTGATTATCATTGTTTTGGATCCAATTGATTGCCATTTATTCCAATCGATTGTTACAATTTTTACCCCCAATCGATTGGACCCTTGACCTAATCAATTGGCACTTGCAGAACATGATTATTTCTTCTTGTTTATTATACATAAGGTTTTATAGTTCAGAGAGCATTTTATACTTCTGTTATCCAACCATGGGGTAATAAGGGATAGCAAGATACTAAAATAATAGTATGTTTGTGACTAATGTACAAATATTACAACATTGGATGTTTAAGTCAATTTATGTATGAGTTTGATATCTTGTTCATTTCAATTAAAGTGGTCAAGAGGCCATATGGGAATGTCATATAGTCGCTAGTATATAGATGCTAAGTAGGTTTGATAAGTTCTTGGATTTAGACAGGAATGAGCGTTGTTCAATCATATGTCCTTAAGAGTGGTAAACTAAGCATATGTCCTTAAGAGCGGTGGACCGGACCAATTAGCTCTAAAATGGCTGATAATCTAACCATATGTCCTTAAAAGTGGTTGACTTATGCCGCTGCAGGCTGGTGGGAGGTTGAAAGATCCACTGTTGGAGTAAACATCACAAGGGTAATGCCCTGGGAGACGTTCGCCTTGAGAGACGTTCAAGGGTAGATTTTTGGAAAAGTACTTTCCAGAAGTCGAGAAGTATTAGCAAGAGAAGAATGTTCTCAGTTTAGTTCAGGGAGGTTGGACTGTGAGAGAGTATTGGACTCAGTTCGAGCAATTATCAAGATCCATTCAACATATGATCGACACCCTGCAGTAGAAGGTGAAGAGATTCCATCAGGGTTTGAAACCTTAGCTTCGCCACATAATAATTGGCTGTCTTAACCAGAGATTTAAGGGATTAGTCTGACTTACTGTGAGCTTGGAGTAGGATGCGTATCCAATACAGCGATAGCAGATGAACTGACCCCAGCCGGTAAGGAACTTCCAATAGAGGAATTTCCATAACCCGCCGCCAAGGAATACTCAAGGTTGGAGACCTCAGGGTAATTTTCAAGGAAATAAGAGAACCTGGGATGGAACCAAGAAACCTCAATCAAGTTATCTTCAACCTCACCAATATGACAACAAGGACTGCAACCTCAAGCGCTTCATACAACCCCACAATCAAGCACCAGGGGATGTTTTAACTAAAGGATACTCGAAAATACTACAAGGAATCGAACAGCTCCCAAGATCCACCGTCGTATCGACCAATTCTACCGTAACTGAAATAAGCCTGGTCACTTAAGCAAAGATTACTACAGACCTCGCGGAGAGTATTATAGGGCACCTGTCCAAGAAGTGGAAGGACCCCAGATCAAACCCGGGTGAATGCTATCATCCCATGGGAAGTAGGCTTTAATGCTGAAGAGCAACAATGCTTAAAAACTTATACTCTTTCACAGTCAAGTTAAAGCTTTATTCAATATTGGTGCTACACGTTAGTTTATTATTATTAAGATGGTTCGTCAGTTGGGTTTAGAACCCTAAACACTTGAGCCGATACTTAATATTGTATCACCGTTGGGAGTGTCTGTTAAGTTTGGTAAAGTATGAAAAGATTGCCCACTAACCTTAGAAGATAGGAATCTTCTGGCAGACTTAGTAGTTCTGTCAATGTTGGAGTTTGACATTATTCTAGGGATGGATTGGCTTACCAAGTACGGTGCCAACTTGGATTACCCCAGCAGTATTTATGGCCTTAATGAATAGAGTATTCAGACCCTATCTGGACTAATTCATTATAGTATTTATTGATGACATCCTGATCTACTCAAAGACGGATGAGGATCACAAAGAGCACTTACAATTGCCTTACAAATGCTTCAAGATAGCAAGTTGTATGCTAAGTTCGGTAAAAGTGAATTTTGGCTATAGGAAGTTAAATTTCTCGGATATGTAATATCATAGAATGGTATCTCTATGGACTCATCTAAGATCGATGCAGTTTTGAGTTAGAATACACTGACCAATACGATTGAAGTGAAAAGTTTTCTCGGACTAGGAGGATATTACCGGACATTTATCGAGGGATTCTCCAAGATTGCAAGACCTTTGACGAACTTGATGAGGAAGGAAGTGAAGTATGATTGGACAGATAAGCATGATGATGCATTCCACAAATTAAAGGAAAGATTGACTTCCATACCAGTACTTGCAATACCTAAGAGTAAAGAAAGGTATGTATCTACAGTGATGCATCGCACCAAGGACTTGGATGTATGCTTATGCAAGACATGAATGTGATTATATATGTATTGAGATAGTTGAAGGTACATGAGAAGAACTATCCTACGGATGATCTATAACTAGCTACGATAGTGTTTGCTTTGAAGAGCTGGAGACATAATCTCGATAGAGAAAAGTTTGATCTATTTTCCAATTATAAGAGCTTGAAGTATTTGTTCTCTCAGAAGGAGTTGAACATGCGACAATGAAGATGGATGGAGTTACTCAAAGACAATGATTTTTCATTACAGTACCATCCGGGTAAAGCAAATATCATAGCAGATGCTCTAAGCCGTCAACCTCGATTAGTAATCTCTACATTATTGATTCGAAATAGCAAGCATTGGAGGTTTTATCCGAGTTTGACCTTCGACCGGAGGAATCAACTGAAGGACAACATCTTGGATGTCTTATTGTACAACCAACTCTGATCGGACGTATCATAGAGGCTCAATAAACAATGGAGGATTTGAAGCTATGGTTCGCTAAGATGTCAGCGAAGGAACCAGAAGTATGGAGTATCAGTATAGATGGAGCCTTACGTAGTAAGATAGACTCTGTGTGCTTGACAAAGATAATCTCCAGAAAGACATATTGGATGAAGCACACAAGTCCCGTATGACTATTCATCCTAGAGGCACGAAGACATACAAGGACTTAAAGAGGAACTTCTGGTATAAAGGAATGAAGAGAGAAGTAGCTGAGTATATAGCTTAGTGTCTTACTTGTAAGTAGGTGAAGGCAGAACATCATAAAGCACCAAGGCTTCTATAGCCGTTGTCGATTCCCCGATGGAAGTGGGAGCACATAATGATGGATATCGTGGTAGGTTTGCTGAAGTCTCAGCAAAACCACAATGACATTTGGGTGATAGTGGATCGACTTATGAAGACGGCACATTTCATCGCCTATAGTATGACGTACATAGTGGAACGATTAAGCCAGATATACCTACAACAAGTCATACGACTACATGGCGTACATGTTTTGATAGTGCCAGGTCAAGATTCACGTTTTATTGCAGAATTCTAGAAGAGTCTTCAAATAGTAATGAGAACTACACTGAACTTGAGTTCAACCTTTCATCTGTAGATAGATAGTCGGATGGAACGAGTCAATCAAGTGATGGAAGACATGTTGCGTGCTTGCGTTATAGATTTTGAGAGTTCTTTGGAGATGCACCTGCCGTTGATAGAGTTCGTCTACAACAATAGCTATCATACAAGCATAGTTGGAGATACTCAACTTCTTGGGCCAGAAATGGTACAAGAAACAAGCAAGAAGATTTAGATTGTATATGAAAAGAGGAAGACAGTTCAGACTCGACACAAGAGTTATGCTGAAAAGTGACGTAATGGCCTGGAATTCGCTATAGGAGATCATGTGATGCTCAAGGTCTCACATGTTCGAGGCATCGTCAGATTTGGTTAGAAGAGAGGCAAGCTATCGCCTCTATTTATTGGACCGATTCGAGATCCTGGAATGTGTTGGAAAAGTTGCCTATAAACTCGTGTTGCCATCGAAGATGTCAGGAGTACACAACGTTTTCCACATCAGCATGCTGAGGAAGTGTGCCCACAACCCAGTGCACGAGATTAATTCAATAACAATGTCACATTCAATGAAAGACCAGTGTGGATCCTAGACCATGGGATCAAGAAGCTCAGAAACAAAGAGATCCTATTAGTGAAGTATCAATAGAAGCATCATGACAAAGGAGAAGCTTCATAGGAGCTGGAGTCAGTGATGCGAGAGAAGTTTCCCTTTTTATTTTAACCCTACTTACTTAGATTTTGAGGATGAAATCTTGTAATAAGTGGTGGATGATGTAATACCTGTATTTTGGAATATATATATATACATAAGTAAGACTTGGTATTGCTTCTGTATACTTGTAAGACCCCTACCCTTCTGTTGGACAAATCTATATCCCAATCAATTTTTACTTTTTGAATACCAATCGACTGCCACCTTTTCCAATCGATTGCTAGCCTACCAACTTGAATTCATTACGTGTCTCATCTAAATCGATTGCCTATGACTCACGATCGATTGCTATAGAATATCTGTAACCAATCGATTCCTCTGGTCCCAATCGATTGCCACCTGAAGAGATTAGTTTTCAACTTTAATTCATGGTTTGACATGTGACACTCTCATTTTCTATAAATAAGAGTTCATTTCAGGCCTTGGGTCTGTTTAGGCTCTCTTTGGTTAGAGAGAGAGATTGTATACATATATACACCCACACACATATATCTATGCATATATATATATACACACAAACACACACTCACACCTCTACTGGGCAGAGAGAAAAAGAGAAGGAAAAGAGGAGAAAGAGAATGAGAGAAGACAGAGAGACAGAGATAGAAGGAGAAAAGAATCGATGAGAGAGAAAGCTTGAGGTTTTGAGAACTCCATAAGCAAAACACACATTTAAGTGAGTTCTTACTCACTTGGTTCCTTTTTATATGAATGTTTATGAGTTTTGTAGAAGGTTACACATAGTTAATACGTCCCTTGGACATTTATTTCTACTGGAGAAGACGAAGTCCCAATCGATTGGGCTCTTTCCCAATCGATTGCCATCAGTTTGGACCTAATCTATTGTCTAGTTTTCCAATCAATTAACATTATTTATAACCCAATCGATTACCAAAGTTTATAATCGATTGGCATTATTTTGGATCCACTCGATTGCCATTTATCCGAATCGATAGTTATAATTTTTACCCCCAATCGACTGGACCCTTGCCCCAATCGATTGGCACTTGTAGAACATGGTTATTTCCTCTTGTTTATTATATATAAGGTTTGATGGTTCAGAGAGCATTTTATACTTCAGTTATGCAACTATGATATAATAAGGGATAATGAGATGCTAAAATAATAGTATGTTTGTGAATAATGTACATGTCATGCCTCGGAGAAGTAAAAATAGAGAAAATAAATTCCTTTTTGGTCTCGTAGGCCCGTGACTGGTGAATAACTGCATTGTCTTCTATTCAAACCAATAAACTCAACGATAGGGAGGATGCTATTCATAGAACATATCTTATTAACATAATCAGATGCTAAAGCGGAAACATAAAATATTTGGAAGCAACATATGCCTAAGTACCAATTATAAAAGTCTACTAAATCTATTACAACAGCAGGCTTATATTCTGAAGCCTATAATAATATTAACAGAAATACCATAGAGATACAAACTAGCTATTACAAAATCAGCATGTCTTCGTGTTTAAGCTTCCAGCTCCAAGTTCGGTGCAACATCAGACCTCCATCCTCAAATCCTGCGAAGCTTTAGAAATTGGAATGTCTAGGGCATAAATGCCATTAGGTTTAAGTACAAAGTTGAATGAATACATCAAAACACTCCTTACCCATTACTGTTCAGCATCTTAAAATGCGGTTAATCCCTTATCAATGACGTCTCTCACGGACATAGCGGAGGTCTCATTAAACATTAAATCAATACGAACAGGAAATAGGTAAATAAAGACAAAGATAACTGTAGACACCCCATTTTGTCGCCCATCGTATTTAGGAGACCCATAGCTTGGTGGTTAACAATGATTGAAAAACACTTAAAAAGGACTCCTAGAAGTTAGTTCTATCTCACAAAATACTCAGAAAGTGGTACAAATGACCAAAATGCACCATGAAAGTCCAAATACTCCCAGATTTGGACAAAAAATTCTAGAAAGATGCTACGCCGTAAGAAAAGTAAGAAAATGAGTTTTGAAGCAAAATCAGATGAAATCGTCAGCTCTCAGAGACCCTCGAAAGTTACCGAAAAGTCCCCATTGACGGGTTTGACCCAGGTTTGACCAAATTTGACCAGGGTCTGACCGAAATCATCCAAATTCGCCGGAAAGTTCCGAGATGATTCTAGATCATGTGAAAATTACTAAAACGAGTTTTAAAAGAAAATCAAATGAAAACGTCAGCTCTTGGGAGTTCCTAGAGATTCCCAGAACTTCTTGGAGGTCCCTAGTTTGACCAGTTTGACCTAAAGTTGACTCAAAGACCGGAGCACCGTATCATTTTTCTAACATTTTTCATGAATACTAGAGTTCAATAGCTTTCTGACGATATATCGCACATAATTTCTTGATTTAAAACGGATTTATTATGAATTTCTGAAGGTGAAAAAGGCGATCAAATCGGCTTTATCGCGAATACCGCAAAACTTTTCAAAGTGACCTATCTCTGAACTATTTTTTTTTATGTAAATTAGACTCCATTACCTTTCCAACGGTATTTCACAAGCTCAATTTGGAGTTCGCATGCATTTTTTGTGAATTTCGGAAGAAATAGGGTCTTTTCACAAATACCGGAACCTCTGGGGGCCTAAATACAATTTTCTGGGCATCTGAGGAGCAGTGCTGCGGCGGAGACACTCAACCCCTAATGAATCCATTTTTATAATTTATTGGGGGTCCAAATTGAATAATTGAAAGCCAAAACGACGTAGCTTCTTGTTCACAGATGTTTGGGACCAATGGGAATACTTTTTAAATCCCAAATCCACCCCAAATTGGCCTATATAAATCCCCCTTTCCTCTTCATTTTGGGGGGGTCAAGTGCAAAGCTTGGAAAAGTTGTAGAGAGAATGAGAGATATAGTTAGAGTTAGAAGTGAGAAATGGAGCTTCCTCCACTGATTTTCTATAAAAAGTGAGTTCTAAACTCAAGGTCTTCCATTATCCTTCTATATACTTCATCATCAATACACCCAACCACCATTTCTCTAAGAATTTATGAGTTAGGAAGCTACTTCCATGTCCAAATGTCAATATCTATGAGTGAAACACCAAGCTACAAGTCCAATATCTCATTGATTATCATCTATTGATTGCTTTACTTACTTGTTTACATACTATGTTCATCTCTTCTTACCTCATTTCTTTTTTTGATTTTTCTTTGATTACTTACTAGTTTATCATCATCTAGATGATGACATGGTGTTTGAGGTGAGTGAATCCTTATGGATAGTAGCTCCTAACCTCAAAAACATGTTTGACAGATGATGATTTTAACTTCAATACATTCCTATGTATTCTTGAAGTTATTTTCAAAATGAAAACAATACTCTCCAACAATCTTGGAGGTTATTAATGTGAGTTTAATGTTGATATATCATGTGGTTATAATCTCCATTTAGTGCTGAAAATGTGTTTTCAAAACCCCTATTTCAAAATCCCTCTAAAACCTCAACATTTGGATTCCAAGAAATAAACCTTATTTTTCTCAAAAATCTTCAAAATAGTGAGTTATTCAACTTTTAAGTAATATTCTGAGTTCAATACTCAAAGGATGACTATGAGACCACTTGGAAAGTCTTCCTAACTCATTAGAGAACACCCATGATTTTTGATTTGATCTATCCCAGACATTATGTTTTTACTGTCACAGTAGCTTAGTTGACTTGCAACTTGTTTTTCAGAAATATTTTATAAAGAAATTAGTCCCAACACATTTTTTCCTTGAAATTAAGTGTCTTAGGGAACTTTATGAATAATATGGGCCTCCAAATGTTTTGTTTTCATTTTCTAAGATTTTTCTACATTTTAGTCGACAGTACAGACTCTGTTTCTGAGCAACCTCTCTTTTTCATATGATTTCTCTCAATCTGTAATAGCTATTGTAGTTTGGCCTTTTGATATGGATTCTAGAAACAATAAGGATGATCTCCATAAAAAATCATAAATTAAAAACATTTTTAACCCCACTTTTCTATTTTTACAAGTTCAGCTCACTGTTGTATTCACTATTCACAGCAAGCTTTTTTAACTTTGACTCTTTGATTAGATGTTTACATGCATCCCAAATTAGCTCATCTCTTAGGAAGTAGTTCATACTACATTTGTACATATCCTACAATAACATTCTTCATCCATTCATGCATATTTTAGACTTCTAAGTCACTTTAGAAAGTCCATGTACACAAACACACTACAACCTTTGCACATTCTAGGATCATACATTGCATTCATGCAAGATTTGGAGTTTTTGTGACTCCTAATCTAAGAAGATTATAAGGAATGAACTTGATCACACGTTCATGCTCCCCGATCTAATCTTCCTTCCTCATCCGTCCCAGTGATTGAGAGATCTTCTTTTCTCAAAGATTAACATGCATCATTCTAGCTTGGTAAGCATCTTTGTTTTCTTTGATTTATTTGTTTTAATAACAATTCATGTCCCCCTTTAGATTAGGAAAATTTGATTACTTGATATGTGATTAGATGATTTTTCCTAGGTTTGTTTGTGTGATCTTTCACTTTAAATTGTGTGATAATTGGCTAGATCTTATGAATGATATCTTATCTTTTGATATTCTATTTTAATATTCTTATGAGATGTAATATACTATCATAATATTAATTGTGGAACCAAGCATAGTACAAGATGATTATTTGGATGCTAATTGAGGCCCGTCGAGAGACGGGGCGAGTTGAGGGTGTTTTAGTCGTAACAAAGGCTCATTCCTCTCTCGTACGAAAACCCTGAGCCAAGTTCTTTGGTTATGAAGGGCTGGTGCCCTTTATCCATTTGGGTGAGTCAAAATTAGGTTTCTTGGTTCCTTAAAGACGAAGTGGCGACTTTGTATCTGTTTTCAACAGACCTTTCTCTTCTTTTCTTTAAATCAAATTCAAAACAAAGGAAAATCAATTCCTCATGTCCACAATAACTATCATGGTATAATATCTCCTCATGCTACTCAATGTCTAGCATTACCAAATCCATGCATGTAACCCATGCAACCACCCCATGCATCTATCTTCATGCTGGTATGCTGAATCCCTGACTAAACAATGATCTTACTAACCTTTGTCATATTCATATCCATTTCCGTATCCATTCGTCAATATAACAATACCAATCTGTATCCAGGCGTCGATGGAATAATACAATTTTGTATCCATACATCGATACAATAATACAAATCTAATATCACATAACTTAGCTAGCAGGCCACACCGGTCGCTTACCCGTTCGTGTCCTACGCCACATGATTCTATCCATACCGATATCCACATTTGTACTTGTATCCATACGTCGATACCACATAACTGAGCCAGGAGGCCATACCAGTCGCTTACTCGGTGGTGTCCTACGCCATATGATTCTATCTATATCGATATCCATATTTATACACATATCTATACGTCAATACTACATAGTTGAGCTAGCAGGCCAAATCGGCCGCTTACCCGATGGTGTCCTACTTCACACAATCCCTTGATAGGTTACCGGTCGTCTACACAGTACGTCCTATCTGTAAACAATGGGAGCGGCATATCGAACGTCTTCTATGATGTGTATATCCTCACTGGTCGTCTATATGGCAAGTATACATTAGGGCACTAGCTGGACGTAATCGTCAATGGTACACTAGACGTCTTCAATAGTGCATACGCATCACTGGATGCTTCAACAATGAGAGGCGCACTAGAAAGTCTAGCCATCTCATGTCCACCCGACTCGTTAGCCGTTGATCCTACGGATCAAAAGTACACATATCTCATATTCCACATTGAGGCATAGTTCTCGATTCTCATCATATTCTCTTATCTCTTCATAACACTATCCCATGCATGCTAACACATGTTATGCCATGCTAATGCTCTAGATAATCAGAGTACCACATGCTCTGTGTTCAATACCCATTACTGATTATTAACATGCAGTTGTGTTCTGTTCCACTATTCAGTTTAACAATATCAACATATGGAATCATGGTACAACATTTAACCAACTAAACAGTTCATATTATAATCAACAGGAATTCATCATGTTTTTTGAGGTTCGATCTATTGAACTCATTTCAATTGATTGAGAAAAAGTAGTTTCAATCGATCGAAGTCCCTTCGATCGAGTGAGAAAACAACAAGTTTGATCGATCGATAATCGTTCGATCAATTGAGAATCATCTTCCACCCAGAAACTGGGCAGAGACAAACTGGTATCTCAGGGGGTTACTGTATACACGATCTAAACACACATAGAACATCCTACAGTCATCCCTTGAGTGAGTTAATGAACTCACCTCACACTAGTAGTCCGACGGTGGCGTTCCGAGCTCGGCGGCAGTGGCGGCTATGGTGAGCTCTCTCTCTCTCTCTCTCTCTCTCTCTCTCTCTCTCTCTCTCCCTCTCTCTCTCTTTCTTCTCTGATCTCTTTCTCTCTCTATCTTCTGCTCCTCTTCTTCTCTTTCTCCTTCTTCCTTCTTTCTCTATTCCTTCTTCTTCTCTCTGCCCTGGGGTATATATATATCACACATACACGGTTATATATATATAACACATATACACACACACACACACACTAACTCTATCTCTCTCTCTCTCTCTCTCAAATCTTTAAACTATCAAACACCCCATACATACATGAACTAAAATATATATATATATAGGGGAAAAGAGCAGGTGGCAAACGTTGGGATCAAGATCTTAACATGCTCGATCGATTGAAGTAAGTTCGATCGATTGAAAATAGGTCGGTCAAGGTTCGATCGATTGAAAGGAGTTCATTAGCTTAAGAAAAGGTCCACGTCACAGAATCAGGTCAGCAGAGTTTCGATCACTCGAAGTAGGTTCAATTGATTGAGAAAGCAAAAGTTTGATCACTTGAGAATGCTTCGATCAATTGAGAAATAAATGAGACCAATTTATTGAGAAAGGTTATACACCAAGGGTTCACACAAGCATACAGGGTCTTATTTACATAACCATGTATCCAAAAATACAAGGTATTACAGTACAAATATTATGACGTTGGATGTTTAAGTCAATTCATGTATGAGTTTAATATCTGGTTCATTTCAATCAGAGTAGTTAGGCCATATGGGAATGTCAGGTAGTCGCTAGTAGTATAAACTCTAGGTAGGTTTGATAAGTTCTGGGATTCAGACAGGAATGAGCGTTGGTCAATCATATGTCCTTAAGAGAGGTAGACTGAGCATATGCCCTTAAGAGTGGTGGACTTGACCAATTAGCTCTAAAATGGATAGTAATCCAATCATATGTCCTTAAAAGCGATAAACTATTAAAATGTCCTTAAAGGCGATGGACCGGGATTACTAGTTGACGTCGATAAAACGTGGCAATAGAACTGATGTGTCTTTACTCAAAGTGTTAAATCCTTGACTTACGATGAACTGTTCATATGTTCTTAAAAGCGGGGGATGGATTGACATGGTGTCTATGACTTATGGTGGACTGAGAATATGTACCCTGTGTTCTCAAACGTGGTAGACAGAGCATTGGTGTATCCAAGAATATTATAATCAAGTCGATTTCTTATGTAAGTTTAGTCTCCGTATAATAAGACGCGAAATCGGGTAACGAATGGTTCTAATGAGTCAAAGATACTATTATAGAACTATATCTTATTCATTTCATAACTTATTATTACGTTATATAGCTGGTACCTTGTTAGTTTCTATTCACTCTGCTCTTGGTAAGTTGATGGCCGTTATTACCTGGACATTCCCTGTCTAACCTACCCTTCCTAATAATGCAGGTGATGGAGCCCATGATGACAGCTACTACTTGAAGGAGGAATATGCAGAAGGTGGCCCTACTGATGATGGCTATGCTAGTGACGACTACATCTACACAAGACCCGGAGAGAGACAGTAGTTTAATATTTCTGTTAACTTTATTGTACTTGGTACTTGGGCATATGTTGCTTCCAAAACTTGTACTTTCCTGTTACAAACTCTAATATTGCAATAACTAGGACTTTTGTAATATACATCTCTGTTGGTTGTTTTACGACTCTTGTTATTGTCTGTTAGCTGATACTGAGTGGGGTGGACAATTTAGTGACTTTAACCACTCATTCCCTATGAACCCAGAAAGAAAATTTAATTTTTCTCAATTGCTGCTGTTCCAGGGCATGACACACCATGGATTAATTAAATTTCAACATCTAACTTTCTAGGAGTAAGTTCTAAGCAACTATCAAAAATTCAAAATTGAAATTATATTGGTCATTGGACATACATACACATTACACACTACTATTAATTAAATTTTAAGCAAGTAAAAATTCTAAATAAAGCTTAAAAGAATTAAAGAGCGCGCGCGCACACACACATACACACATACACACGCTACACTGAATCACTAATCTGAAGTTTTGAATCACTGATCTGAAATTCTGAATCATACCTAAAGAGAGATCAGCATTCCTTTTGCTGTCGATTGAACACACTAACACACGGTGCAGACACACTTGTCACCACCACTGGAGAGAGAGGGAGAGAGAGAGAGAGAGAGAGAGATATAGAGATAGAGATGCCCCTTTAGGCTTTAGCCCAGGCTACTTCGTGACTTCGTCGGTGCCATTGGTCTGTTGGAGATGGAGAGGGGAGGAGAGAGAGAGAGAGAGAGAAAGATTTATAACTTTGGTAAATGGTTTGGGGATAAAAAAAAACCCTAGATTTGATAAAGAGTCTTAACTCGTAAGACTCTCAAGAGTCACGTAATCAACTTGAGTGGGACAGGTTTAATCAAATTATATATATATATATAATATATCTATTATGGATAGTTCGGAAGTTCGGGTCTATTTAATTTCTAAGAACTGTTCCGATAACCGAATTGTGAATTGTAACTTCAGTTGGATACAAACCGAACCGAACTTTTGACCCGAACTACCTGACTCAAAAATGAAAAATTCTTCAGTACGACCCAAAACTTCAATTGGAACTGAACAGTGCCGATCCCTAGGCAGCCTGCCCCTTTAAGGGGAACGTGCGGAGAAGTCACGAGAGGTATCTAGGCAGGAATTCGTACTAGAGTATCATAGGAGATGCTGACATTTTGGGAAACCGTAATTTAGGCCAACTCACCCTTCGATAGCTCATCCTACCTAAGGACAGCGAAGCGACGGAGGAACTCAGTTTTGTCAAAAGCCTGCTGAGGAGAAACGCCTTCTTTAGTGGCCCAATGGCCGAAGACCTGTGTCTTTGGGAATCTATCCCAACCTTTATTGTCATGGTTGATCTCGTTCATCCAATTCCATTCAGAGTAAACTAGCGAAAAGCTCACCGAACCATCATGATAGGACTTCAAGACTTGGAAAACCTGAGGTTGAGTCTAAGTTGTTGGTTCAGCTTCTCGATGACGATGAATAGATGAAGTAGATTGGACTTGTAGTGCTCGAGAAGAAGGCCTAGAATCCTTAAGAAATGACGAAGAGTCTCTGGTATGGGAAGCACGAGCCCTACATGTTGCAACATGTAACTGCAGACAAGGGCCAAACCATCAGGGAAATTTTTCCCTAAGTAGAATTAACGAATGATGATATCATTAGGAATCTCGCATTGTCTATGAAATTCTACATGGTCCTTGGCAAGGGTAAAGTTATGAAAATGAGCCATGGGGGACTTGGAGTTGAGGGCGGGGGAGTCGAGGGCGGGGGAGTCGACAAAGTTGGGAGTATGACCAAGGTGCCTAAGTTCTCTAAAGGCACCTCCAGTTTCTTAAGCAAGGGTTTTGTAAGCACCAATAGAGAAGGAGAGGAAGCCTAGGACTCCTCATTTATAAAGAGCATCAACACCCAGATTGACTCGGATCCAATGGCTTGGAGTGGTTCCCGCCCAAGTCACACGTATCGACACTAGCCGAAAAGATGGGCAGGTTCCCATTAATTAGAGCATATTACATGCGCTCGTCGTCCCACGCCATCCATTGCCAACCGCACAAGTTCAGGCCTAACGATTTCAGTCGGTCTCCAATTACCTTACTTTGCCCAATGAGACACCAGCCCAAGCACGAAACGATGGCCTAAGCCCAACAGGTTGAACCGCATCGAAAGTCTAATTACCTTAGGGCAGCCAGATGATTTCCAAGTTTACCCACATGCTGCATCCGGCCAAGACTTGGAAATGGGGGTCAACTGATATGCCCAAGAGGTCTGTCCGATCCGACCACCCGGTTTGACTGCGCTAGAGGTCGGTTAGGAAGTTCATAGTGGACCTGTGCTAGCTGGAGATTCCCACTCCAACTCGAAAAACAAGCCGTCCAGTTTCGTTAAGGGAGTCATTGCATTAGTCCTTGATTAATCCTTCCCCGTATCCAAGATTATCAAGACAAGGTCAAAATGATCTAATCAAATCCCCTGATTAGCTATGTCACCCAATTTGAAAAAAGGACCCTTTTGTGCTATAAAAGGGGGGATCTTGGACCCATTCTTTTCCCAAGTTAACTATTTCTACGTTAACAGGATAAAAAGATAGATCATTAGGGGCAGTGTGTATGGTAGCACCTTACTAATTCCAATCTCGTTGTTGGATCATCAAGGTCTCTTGCACTAAACTCGATAAACGATTATCTATCTAATGGAAATACCAATACACACTCCATAGGTGGACGTAAGTCCTTTCATTAACAATGCCGAACCATACACAAATTCTCTCTCTCTCTCTCTCTCTCTCTATCTCTCTCTCTCTCCCCACCTTATCTTTCTTTTTATTGATTCGCAATCCATTTCACCCTAAAGCACTAAATCATATTTGAGTGTTAATTTATAGCCGCATCAGTGGGCTTATTTTTTTTATAAGAATTTGTATTTGTGTTTAAATCGGACATTAAATAAAGAAAATTGCCAAATACACCACCCTGTAGTGTAAAAAGTTGAAAAAATTATGAGTAAAGGTGGTGTGTATTTAACAAAAAATATGGTGTATTTTGCAATTCCCTAAATCAATTTTGTATTTTTTTTTGTTCAAACTAACATGATATTTGTTTTCAAAAGAACGAGATTGACATTGAGCATGAGACTCAACCTGCACTAATTTTATACGCTCTCAAACAAACTTAATTAATTCCATTAGACTAGTGCCACATGTATAAAGAACCACATTAATTGGTATTCAGATTTGGAAAATATAGTGTTACTCCCATCCAGAACACTAGTGCTACCATGGCAAAACGAGAAGCATTAAAAAAAACTCACCAATAGTTCATGTCCTATTCTCTTCATGTCATTTTGTGGTGAGCCTAGTGCTCCCTATTTTTAGGGGAATATGATAAGCAGTGGGGCATGACATGTTGCATAATGTCAACTATTACTTGGCATATATCCCCTAAAAGTAGGGTTTGCATGGCCTTATATTATTGCGAATGATTTGGTGTGATAAGCTCACTGAAGAGCAGACCTATGTAAAACTTGACTTCAAAATCACAAGTCCTAAGGCCATGTTTGCTTTGTAGGAGTAATCTAGGGACTCAAAAAATCGAACTAATTGTCCATTTTCATTCAACATTCCGTTATTGGGATAGGTCGAATATGCGAGATTAATTGCCAATTTCGACTTTATAGGACCTTATATGGAGGACTATTGACTTAAGGGCGTGTGGCATTCATAGTCCCTCATGATAGCGAATGAGAAGAGTATACCTCTTTGCCCAACTCGTGTGACAAACAAGACCTAAACCTTATTGAGACAACTACTTTTTCGACTCCTGTCTTGCACCACAAATATGTATAGTCCCTCATGATAGCGAATGAGAAGAGTATACCTCTTTGCCCAACTCGTGTGACAAACAAGACCTAAACCTTATTGACACAACTTCTCTTTCGACTCCTGTCTTGCACTACAATTATGTATAAGTAGATCTAAATGTTTTTACCTTGGGACGCTGCCCCTGAACTTCCACAGAGAACTTCTTTACTTGTGAATCCGAGTCCAAACAAACACAAATTCTTGAGTCTACCACCGAGCTCACGGAATAAATTGATAAGAGGGCCATAAAGTTTAAGGGACAAATGGTTCATGTCCTATTCTCTACTTGTGTGCCCATAATACATATCACTTCTACATTCACGTGAATCAATCAAAATTTAAAATGGCCTAAAATCATGGAACTTCTACATAAGGGTGTGCATCGGTCGGTTCGGTCGATTTTTGTCGATTTTTTCATGTTTAAACACCGACTAATAGTCTCGGTTCGATGGGGGTTTTTTTTGCCACTTTCGGTCGGTTGGTATGGTTTTCTTTTGTGAATATATTTTTGAAAACTGACCGAGTAGGCTCGGTTCGCTCGGTTCGCTCGGTTCGGGGTTCGATTTTTTTTTAACAGCCTTAATTCTACATATAACATCTTAGTGGTTTAGGATGTATTATAAATCCGTCGAAATATAATAATATGGTACTAAATTGTTGTAACTTTGAAAACCACATAACTTTTTAAAAAATATTTGTTTTACTCTTCAAAATCAATATTTTGTAAAGAGTAATGATATGCTTCCCGAATCTTACATCTCAAATATTATTTTCAACACGTGGTAGTAGAACCACATTCAATAAGGATAGGAGCACTTCAACATCTTCTAATGAAAATCAAGTGGACCAACTGTCATATGTGTTGAGAATAGCATTTGAGACACAAATTTGGTTTAACATAACATTACTCCTTTGTACATTACACAATATGTTAGTACCAAAATCACTAAAATGTACAATTTCTAAACAACTAAGATGTACTTCGTTCATCCCATTTTATGTATCACTCTTAAAAGTCATGAAAAAATTTATGAAAATATAATGATTATGTCACATGAACATATAATTAAATTATCTCAAAAGTACCTTTTTTTTTACCGTGGCTAAAAATTTGTCGTTAAATGGTCTTAGTTTTGACACATTTAAAAATGGAAAGATTGATATAAAATAGGACGAATGAAGTTTATATATCTATTAGTTGGAGGCATGCGTGTTGCACATGAAATTTAATTGTGTCGTTTCATGTGGTTAAGTGGTTGATAAAAGTGTATAATAAGATGTTAAAACAGTTAAATAGGAAATTGTAAATGTAACTATTTAATCTAAAACTCTTCTTACGGAAGAACTTGATAATTCCGACTATCTTATAAATGAGTAGTAAAGGTACCTAATAAAACGCCACTAAAAATGTATGACGCAAGTAGGGTATTTCCTATAAAAAAAAAAAAAAAAAAAGGGCATGAATGTGTTTGTAGGCCTTAATTGATATTCGAATACAATCTATAAATCCTGAATTTGAGGGAAGAAGTTGACCAAAATGTAAATATTAGTGACCAATTCATAATAGCTACTAAAAAAGCCACTTTATTTGACATTTTAAATATACCAAAACTTAAATTTTAGAGAAGAAGTTGACCAAAATGTGAAATTAGTGACCAATTCCTAAATAACCACTAAAATAGTCGCTTTTTTAAATTTTTTTAAAGTGAATAATAAATATCACAAAACTTGCTGACCTATATGCAATTACACATATTGCAATATATGAATTCTAAATTTGAGAGAAGAAGTTCAGTAAATTGTAAATATTAGTGACCATTTCCTAAATAACCACTAAAATAGCCACTATTTTTACTTTTTATGAAGTGAATAATAAATATCCCAAAAATTATTGACCCAGATGTAATTAGACACAAATTGTTGATTGAAATCTCATTTGAGAGAAGAAGTTGACCAAATTGTAAATATTAGTGACTAATTCCTAAATAGCCACCAAAATAGTTATTTTTGTCGACTTTTTTTGAAGTCATTAATAAATATCCCAAAAAATATTGACCCAAATGTAATTAGACACAAGATTGTTGATTAAAACCTCATATTATATTAAATAAAATTTCAAAAGCTGACTTGAATGTAATTATTTGTCCAAAATGACATATTTACCCTCAGATAAATCAATATATCCTTACGATTTATAGATAGATATATGGGTAATTATGGTGTAATGAAGGGCAAAAGAGGAAGTTCATTTTTTTTGACGTGCTTGCTTATTCGTTTTTATAGTATAGTAGATATAATGGTGGTAAGTTTTTTGTGAAAAACTTCTCATATAAAAAGTCAAATTTTAACCGTTAGATGATAATTTATATAATTTAAATGAACATATAGCTTTTGATCGTGCATAATAGAGAAAAATAATTCATATAACCGACCCCAATTAATTAAAACACAAAACTTAATTTGATTTGATTTGATTTGATTTAGATGAGAATTTAATAATAAAATTCTTAAGATACAACTCACATTCCATATAACAAGCTACTCACGGTAGAGTTGAAAAAAAAAAACAATACTAATCTCGTCCGCCTAACACAGCCAAAATAGTTGATGTCATGACCTATTAACATCACAAGATATGGTCGAACAGGCTTTATTGTAGACATGTGCCGTAGTAGGGACTAGCCACGTGGTTATGGCCAGTAGATATCCAATGAGTTTTGGCTTCCTTTTCGACACAGAAATTATTGTAGACTCTAGACTCTGGACCAATAAACAAAAAAAAAAAAATCAAAATGTTAAACACAACTTTATTGTTTTAATAATTTGGCTATCAAATTTTGGTTATATTAGAGCATCTGCAGTGGGCGAGTATGTACAACAAATTTAGTTGAAATTAGTTGTGCGCATCTGCAGTGGTGTAGATCTACGAAAGTAATGTGCCGTCTCACTCCCAAGCGGCGCTCACAAAGCCGCCCAATCTCCCACACGGCACACACTGTGCCGTCCACTCCCAAACGGCACAGTGTGAGCCGTTTGGGGCAAAATATGTTTTTTTTTTTGTGTGCAAATGATGTATTTCATATAAAACGATGCCGTTTCATCTCAAACGGCTTTGGGAGTGCCGTTTGAGAGCTACACCATTACAAGCACATTCAGCTTGTACAACAAACTTAAACTAAGTTTTGCTTAAATTTGTTGTACCCACTGCAGATGCTCTTATACTGAATCTTTTCTGAGATATATATGTCCTAGTTATGATCCCCTTGTTAGGGATGAAATCTTAAACTGTGTTGAAATTTTATGCAAAAGTGGCGATTTATCCTTTGAAATAATAAAAATGATCGATAATGTTATGAAATGACAAATCTATTCTTAATAAACCTAAGACAACGAGGAGGGAAAAAAAATTTAATTGTCAATTATTGTTTTTGACTTCAACAAAGGTAAAGTGGTCCTTCTGTAAAGTTATAAACATAAAATCAATAGTCAGCTGTTGGCTCACTAATGGAAGGAAAATGAGAGTTACATGACAACAAACTTTAAGGGAGTTCAGTGCAATTTGTAAAACTATGAAGAAAGTCTCTATAATTACGATATATCTCAATGAGATCAATGCAATTGACACTGGAATCTTTGTTCCTTGTGCATTTTTTGTCACGTGGCTTCCATTTATGATCATTGTGCCCCACTATAAAAGAATAACCACGCAACCAATAATTGCTGTGTAATTAGCCCAAATTGAACAAAATTAGTTTCCAAGAGCTATATTCATACCGAGATTAATTTAGCCAAAAATAATTACTTCAAATTTTGCAACTCAAAATCAGGTGTCAAAAAACTATCATGTTGTAAACTCGGCACATTACTTTCGTAGATCTTAAAGCAAATAAAAAATTAGCCGAAAAAGGATTAAAACGGCCACACAGTTATAAAATTTTGGTCCATTTTAAAAGTATGTCACTATCTTTTAAAATAGAATGTTAAAGAATCATTGTCGTGACAATTATTTATGATTATGAATCTTTGATATAATGGCACTAACAATTTACTATTTTTATTGCTATTCTAAAGATTTCACTGTGATTGGCTGTTTTCTTTTTGATATTTGGTCTGTGTCTCAAAAATAAATCACCTCTATGATATGAGTGAAGTTAATTGGTTAGAGTTAGTAACACACACACATGGGGGGTTGCAAATCCCTCTTTAAAGAAAATCTCCCTTGTTTATGCTCCCTTCCCTATGGGGAGCTTCCGACTTCTAACCTACAACCTCCCAATTGGAGGGATAGGCCCTAGCCAACTCCACTACAGCCGAGTTCAAATGTACTAAATGGTTAAGAGAGCAATGTAGAACAATGTACGCGATTATCAATCAAAAAAAATTGTTAACTTTTCTCACTTGTCACCCTGAACATGAGCCAATCATGCTCGGAGTAGATTTTTTCTTTTAGGTAAAAAACATTTTGCACCCTTAATTGATACACACCGTTTTGGATTTTGCATCTTAATATTTTAATTTTCTCAAATTGGTCTTTAATGTATATAGCGAGTTGCAATGTGGCCCTTCCGTCATAATTTCTATCAAAAACTAATGGAAACTCGCTCATGTGCGAGTCATGTGACTTATTTCAGGGTATTTTAGTCATTTACCATAAATTAAAAGCATTTTGCTCCCTTAATATTTGGTTCATTTGGCGATTTACACCTTTAATGTTTGGGTCGTTTGGACATATTTTACTTTTATTTTTATTATTTTTTTAAAAAATGTGTTCTGGCATAATTTTTGGGTTCCTCTACTGCTACCCATTACTAATAGTAAGAGGCCTAATCCAAATAAAACGGAGCAAATCTAAAGATATCCAACCTATCCTAATGGAATTTTAAATAAACTCTAATTCTAAAATTCAAGGTGTTAGAATTTTGTGGGTTATGGGTCACCCACATATTATTTGGACCGGGTACTACGAACTTAACTTAGGCCCCAGGTAATCCTTGTGGGTTTAAACTAATTAAAACAGAACCTTTACTTTTTGTTTATTAATAAACAAAAAGATAGTTTTATTATAAAAAAATTGAGTTTTAATTAGTTTAAAATTCTGAAAAATAATATTTTTGACTGCTACATTTTTTTCAGTGTTATGTACACTGCATGGGACTCTAGGGCAAGTTTTGAAAATTATTGCAATCGTTTTGATGTTTTAAAGTATAAATAATATATTATGTAAGTGTTTTTAATTGCTTAAAATATCCAAAACTGAATATTAATTTTTACAATCGTTTTAATTGATTAAAATATCTAAAATACATTGTTAATTTTTGAAATGAATAAGGGATGTTAGGGACACTGTGTAGGACCATATAAATCCTTGGAGGTTTAGTTCCTTTTAAAATATTTTAAAGGAATATTTTAGAGCACCTAAATTATGTTTTGTACATCATTTTAAATTGCTTAAATATCTTTGATTGGTTGTTAATTTATGGAATTAACACAAGATGTTTAGTACACTAAGGGAAACTTGCTAAATTATTTGGTAAATTTTCTCAATTTTTGGGAATATATTTTAGAGCATATATATATTGTGCTATGTACACGATATTAATTGCTTAAAATATAACAAATAAAGTTTTTAATCTTAAAATTAATGTATAGTGTTTTGTACACTATTTGGAGACTTGAGAAAATTTTGAGTAATTATCTCAAGTTTTTGATATTTTAGATCATATAATTTATGCTTATGGACATTAGTTTTAATTGCTTAAACTATCCCAAATAGATTATAAAATTTTGAAAGTAATATGGGTGTTTCGAGCACCATATTGGACCACTGAAATTTCTTGGAGAACAAATTTCTCAAAAGTTTTGTATTTTGCGGAATTTATTTATTTATTCATAGTTAATTTGTTTAACTAAATCAATTTAATTTGCTAAATTGATTAAATTGAGGGGACACAAATATATATAACGTAAAATATAAAAGGTAAAAGTAAATAATGCACTCTCAAAAAGTGGTGAATTTACCAAAAAAATGTGGTGGGTTTAGCCCCACCCTTTTAGAATTAGAGTTTGTTTAAAATTTCAATTAGGATATGTTGGATAAATTTAGATTTGTTTTATTTTATTTGGACTAGTCCTCTTACTATAATTAATAGGTAGCGGTAGAGGCACCGAAAAATTCTGTCGGAATGCCTTTTTTTATTTATAAAAATAAAAATAAAATATGTCCAAACAACCCAAATATTAAGGGTGCAAATCGCCAAATGAACCAAAAAATTTGGGGTGCAAAATGCTTTTAATTTATGGTGAATGACTAAAATACCCTTAAAGAAGTCACATGACTCGTACATGGACGAGTTTTCATTAGTTTGTGATAGAATTTCTAACAGAAGGGCCACATTGCAACTCATTATATATATATATATATAAATGACCAGTTTGAGAAAATTGAAGCATTATGGTGCAAAGTCCAAAACGGTATATACATTAGGGGTGCAAAATGTTTTTTTACCTTTTTTTAATTGAATTTTTGACAACTGAAGTAGTCACTTAATTTGAACAGTACATAAATAGATTATTTGTGGAGTTCGCATTACTAAAAATGAAAGGAAAAAATAGTTATAAGTCCCTCGTTTTAGCACTTTCAGGCTATAAGTCCAATCCAACTTTAATTAGCTCATAAGGACTTAAAGGACATTAGATTCTAACTAACCGTAGATCCATTTTTAAGTCAATTTAGTTGGTATTGGCAAATTTTCCCACACATTCACTTGCAGTGTACCTACAAATATGATATTAACGCTCCAATGGGTAAACTGTGACTTGTTATGTGTGTGCAGGGGATGTATCAAGGTAATTTAGGAAAATTTCGGATTTACTCTGAAAAGAATTTTATTTACACTTAAGCATTTACACTTAAGCGCACACCCACTCGGACACGCTGAAGACAAGCTCGTCAAAGAGTCTGGAATGTCACTCACTTGCAAGACCACACAAGTAAGTCTCGCTCGAGCGGCCTATTCGAGCGACACGCGCAGTTTAGGTTTTTGTTTCCTTTTTTGATTAGGAAAGGATTTTATGTTTTCTGTTTTGATTAGTAAACTGTTTAGTGTTTTCTTGTTTGACAAAGAAACCGTTTTGGGTTAGGAAACTGTATAGGTTATATATATATATATATCCATCATATTCATTGTATTTGTGTGAGTCTCTGTGAGAGAGAGATCACCGTATCAACTAGAGAGATCAAGTTGAGAACCCCTCTTGTAATCCTAGAGTATAATGAAACTCTGCATGGTGTGAACGTAGGCATATTTGATTGAACCACGTAGAAATCTGGTGTTCTTATGTTCTTGATTATCTTTCCTCTTTTATTTTGTTGTTTGCACCTCACACGGTCATAGGGAAGGGATTTGATTGTTTCGCACTTTGATCATATTCCCAACAACTGGTATAGAGCTTTTGGTTCGAATGGGAGAGCGATGGCTGCAAAAGAAGGAAAATTCCAAGTTCTTATAGGTGGAATTCTTTTAAGTGGTGAAAAGGTTTCTTCACGAGTTAAAATTCTTGTAAGTAGTGAATGGTTTTTTTTCACTGTTGAAATTCTTGCAAGTGGGAAAACCAGATTTGAAGAGAAGGATGGAGTGTTGTTGGTTTAACAGGCACTAGTTGTGATCTAGTCGATGAAAATTCTCCGAGTAGAAGAAAAACATGGCGATTTGAAGTTTCAGACCTTTGGGTGGCAAAGGTTGAAGCATTTTTCTTGGGAAGGAGCAATCTTGAAGGCGAAAGCTTTGGTGCCTTCAGATGGATGTTTGTGCTCGGAATGGGTTTGGTTTTGAAGGGGCTATTTTTTGTGGTGAAAATACATTGATGTCATTAATCTCCAAGTGGGAGATTGTTCGGATTGTGGAGTCTAATTAATTCTATCGGACGTGTTTCCTAAAATGTTTCCAATTAAAGGCAAAGGACTCAAAGAACTGAGGGGCTGCCGAAGTAGCCGGGACACACGGTGATGACAAGCTCACCAAAGAGTCTGGAATGTCGCTCACTCGTAAGACCGCTTGAGCGATATGCGCAGTTTAGGTTTTTGTTTCCTGCTTTGATTAGGAAAGGATTTTGTATTTCCTGTTTTGATTCAGAATCTGTTTTGTGTTTTCATGTTTGACAAGGAAACCATTTTTTGTTAGAAAGCTGTATAGGCTATATATCCATGATATTCATTGTATTTGTGTGCGTCTCTGTGAGAGAGAGATCACTGTATCAACTAGAGAGATCAAGTTGAGAACCCCGACCTCTTTTAACCCTAGAGTATAATGAAACTCTAAAAGATATGGACGTAGGCATATTTGGACAAACCACGTACAAATCTGGTATTCTTGTGTGCTTGATTATTTTTCCTGTTTTCTTTTACTTTTTTGCACCTCACACGATCCTTGGGTAGGGATATGATTGTTTCGCACATTGATCAAATTCCTAGCATTCATTTGGTTAAAATATTTGAGGGGCCATTCGTGGGTTATATTGTATATTGGGTAATAATTGGTCCCATAGTTTTGTAATTTTGATATTTATAACCTAAGGTTGTAACAAAAAGATCATCTCGGGGGCTTAACTCTCAGGTGCAACTTCTTTATTTTGCCTTCACCAAGCCCTTCAACTTCTAATTTCTACATCCCCGTGTGTGTGTGTGTGTGTGTGTGTGTGTGTGTGTGTGTGTGTGTGTAAGAGAGAGAGAGAGAGAGAGAGAGAGAGAGAGAGTGTGAGTGATAAACATGTGATCGAAGATTCCAAATCAAATTCAAATACTGCTATCTCATCTCCTTGATTCTGTCCGAGCCATTGATTGCAAAACTGTTAGAATTGTATATTTATGTATTTAGCTTATTCTAACATTATTGTAAATCCCACAGTTCAGGGAATCATGTGTGTAACTTAGAGTATAAATACAAGTTTGATATCACCTCACAGATTGAGGTATTCAACCCAATACTATTCTCCTCTTTGATATTCTTTATGGTATCAGAGCAAGAATAAGTCCAGTGACTGTGTCTTCTTCTCCTCTCATTTTTGTTGTTCGTAGTGGAAGCCAATAACTCTTTAACTGGTGTCGTGGTGCCCAGTCAATCCGGGTTCATGTCAATCAAACTCGACAGAACCAATTATCCTCTGTGGCTTGCTCAGATTGTTCCGATTATGAAGAGCAAGTCTTTAATGGGTTTTGTAGATGGTACAAACCCATGTCCTCTGAAATTCAAATGTGACAAGGATGGTAAGGAGGGTACCGAAGTCGATCCCTCTTATGTCACCTGGCATCAACAAGACCAAAGGATCCTCAGTTGGATCAATAAATCTTTGTCTCCACCAGTGCTATCCACAGTGGCTCGGTTTACATCATCTCATGCTACTTGGATGTCTCTCGAGAAGAGGTTTGTTTCTCAATCAAAAAATCGTATCTTGCAATTAAGAAACGATTTGCTTACTACGAAAGGTGAAGGTCTGTCTGTTTCTGATAACCTTGCCTTAGCTGGTAAACCCATTGATGATGATGAACTTGTCACCATTATAATGAATAATGTTGGCTCTGCATATGAAGTCACTGTCAGTTCTGCACAAGCACGTGACACTCCAATCTCTTATGATGATCTTGTGACATTACTTTCTCAATGCTGAAATGAGGATTAAGGCACACAATACTCCTGCACTTGAGACCAACCCAACTGCGATGTATGCACAAATCTCACAACACCTCTCGAAGTCGAGGCTCTATGCATAACCGAGGATCCCACATGAGAGGGAGAGGTTTTTCGGGATCACGGCGGCTTTCAAATACTTGGTCTTCTTCAAACTCGGGATCCATGAATTTTGAGGCATCTAGTAACAAATCATCCCGTCCCATTTGTCAAATCTGCAATCGTCCAGGCCATAGTGATATTGATTGTTTTAACCGCATGAACCAAGCTTATGAAGGTTGGGTTCCCACTCAAAAACTTACTGCTATGGCTGCCGCTGCTACTCCATGGCTCACTGATATTGGTGCGTCGAACCATATTACTTCTGATCTTGCTAATATGGCCATCCACAATGAATACCATGGAAAAGATCAAGTTACAGTGGGTAATGGTGCAGGTTTGGATATTGCTCATATTGGTTCCAATACAATTTCTTTTGATCCATCCTCTTTTGCTATGAACAATGTTCTACATTGTCTATCGGTTGCTGCTAACCTTATTTCGGTTTCTCAATTCACTCGTGATAATAATTTCTTTTTATGTGAAGGACCTAAAGACGGGGAGGACACTTTTTCGCGGGAAGAGTGAAAATGGTCTCTACCCTTTCAACATTCATAATCACATCACAATCAAATCAGTTCATCCATTTGCATTTGTTGGTGTATGTGTTGGTGCTCAGATTTGGCACTCTAGACTGGGTCATCCTGCTTCCAAGATCTTTTCCCGTCTTCTCTCAAATAAATGTCTTCCTATGACAGGATCAAGTTTAATTTCTTTTTGTAATTCTTGTCCTTTAGGCAAGAGCACTAAATTGCCCTTTCAATTGTCGGATTCAACTTTCGATTTTCCTTTGGAATTGGTGCATTCTGATGTTTGGTGCTCTCCTACTGTTTCTGTGAAAGGATCTAAATATTATGTCTTATTTGTGGATGATTTTTTCTCGATATTCTTGGATTTTTCCTATGCAATTTAAACATGAAGTCTTTGATATTTTTGCCAAATTTAAGTTGCATGTTGAAAATCTTTTCTCATCCAAAATTAAAGCATTTCAATCGGACGGTGGGAGTGAATACACTAAACGAGCATTTCAAAATCTTTTAGCCCGGCATGGGATTAGTTTTCGCTCATCATGTCCGAGTCATCCAGAACAAAATGGACTGGCTGAACAGAAACACATTCATATTGTTGAAACTGGTCTCACCCTTCTTGCCCATGCTCATATGCCGGTTACTTATTGAGTTGATGCGTTTAATACTGCATTATATTTAATTAATCGGCTACCAACTCGTGTTTTATAGTATCTCACTCCACATGAAAAATTATTTCAAAATTCTCCCACTTATGCCAGTCTTCGCGTTTTTGGTTGCTCATGCTTTCCTCATTTACGACCATATAATACAAATAAGCTGCAATTTCGTTCTAAGCAATGTGTATTTTTGGGATACTCTCTTAATCATCAAGGGTACCGATGTCTTGATCCGATCATTGATCGTATTTAGTTATCTCGTCATGTTGTGTTTGATGAACAATCCTTCCCTTTTCAAGAGACCACCCACTCTAATCCTTCAATGATGACTTCCCCCGGATTCTTTTGTGCCTGCACTAGAAATGGTTTCCCTACCGCCACTTCCTCCATCACCTATCTCACCAAGCATTTCTTCCCTTTCTACAAATCCTACACCTATCCCATCTATTTCATCTCCCCCACCCCTCTGACCTTACTACTTCTCTAATCGATCCCACAGTCGACCCGTACCCTCTCATCCCATGGTTACTTGGCGCAAGGATGGGATTTGCAAACCAAATCCCAAATATGCTATGCATGTGGCTTATGATCCTCAGTTAATTGAACCTTCTCGTTATAGTCAAGCAGTTAAACATGAAAATTGGCAAAATGCTATGGGGGAAGAATTTAATGCTTTGCAACGGAATGGTACTTGGTCATTGGTGCCTCCTCGTTCAGATATGAACATCTTGCCGAATAAGTGGGTATTTTAAATCAAGAGACGCTCTGATGGTTCTATTGAGCGCTATAAGGCTCGCCTAGTAGCCAATGGATTTTATCAACAGGAAGGGATTGATTCCTTTAGTCTAGTTGTAAAACATTCCACTATTCACACTATCCTTGCTTTAGCTGTGCACCACAAATGGCCTATACGACAATTGGATGTTCAGAATGCTTTCTTCATGGAATTTTATCCGAAGAGGTCTATATGCGCCAACCTTCTGGATTTAGGACCCCAATTATCCTCAATATGTCTGCAAGCTCCATAAGTCTCTCTACGGTTAAAAGCAAGCTCCCCGGGCATGGTTTCAGAAATTTTCTGACTAATTAGACGCACTCGGTTTTCATGAGTCCAAGGCCGATTATTCCTTATTCACATTCCACAAGGGCGGTTTGATAATTATTTTACTCATTTATGTGGATGATATTTTAATTACTGGAAATAATTCCACTCATGTCTTGCAGCTTATACATAGCCTAGGAAAATTGTTCTCTATGAAGGATTTGGGACCTCTTAATTTTTTCCTTGGTATTGAGGCAGTCTACAGTTCTCATGGTTTGTACTTATCTCAAACCAAATATACCTTGAATTTGTTACACAGTACAAAATTTCAAGATGTCAAGCCCATCTTGTCTCCTGCTCAACCTGGTACAAAGGTAAGTCTCTTTGATGGTGATCCTCTCCCTGATCCTACTGAATATCAGAGTGTCGTCGGTGCACTGCAATATTTGACACTAACGCGTCCGGATATCTCTTTTGCGGTTAATCAAGTGTGTCAGTTCATGCACCAACCTACAACCATTCATTGGACTGCTGTTAAACGGATATTACGATATTTGAAGTCTACCCATGACCATGGTCTTTTTTACCAACCTGGTTCTCTTCGTTTAGAAGCATATTCGGATGCCGACTACGTTGGGAGCCCTGATGATCGTCATTCCACTAGTGGGTATTGTGTTTATCTTGCTCAGAACCCCATCTCCTGGAGTGCCAAGAAACATCGTACAGTCTCTCGCTCAAGCACTGAGGCAGAGTACCGTCAATTGGCATATACTGCAGCTGAAAATTCGTGGCTAAGATCATTATACAATGATTTGGGTGTCTCTCTTTCGACACCACTTATTTGGTGTGACAATATTAGTTCGATCTCTTTAGCTTCTAATCCGGTTTTTCACGGCTGAACAAAACATGTGGAAGTAGATTATCATTATGTGCGCGAAAAGGTGGTTCAAAAGGAGCTTGAGGTCCGTTACATTTGTACTCAAGATCAGATCGCCGATGTGTTCACTAAAGGTCTCTCCAAAGCTCGCTTCATTCTATTAAATTCCAAGCTTATGGTGCGATCTCGCCCCATAAGCTTGCGGGTGTGTGATAAACATGTGATTGAAGATTCCAAATCAAATTCAAATACTGCTATCTCATCTCCTTGATTCTGTCCAAGCCATTGATTGCAAAACTGTTACAATTGTATATTTCTGTATTTAGCTTATTCTAACATTATTGTAAATCCCACAGTTCAGGGAATCATGTGTGTAACTTTGAGTATAAATACAAGTTTGATATCACCTCACAGATTGAGGTATTCAACCCAATACTATTCTCCTCTTTGATATTCTTTAGAGAGAGAGAGAGAGAGTCTTCTATGGTGTAAGCGAACAGCCCAGCAAAATGAGTTAAAAAGATAGTTAAATTTGTTCGAAGGCATCAAAATGCAATTGCAATTGCAGTTCAAAATACACTGAATTTTTTTAAAAGCGAGTGTTATATGTCTAAATGGATTTTTGAAAAACAAAATCAACAAAAACGTGTTTTAAAAAAAAAAAAAAAAAAAAAAGCCTATCATTCTAGGTCATGTGCTAAGGTATCAACATGCAAAGTGTCCTATGAGAAGAAGTGAAATCTGTAGCAATCATGCTTATTTTCAGGGGGAGAACTCATATGCTCATTCAATTTGGTAGCAGACATGATTGATGTTTCCTTTAGTTTTGTGAATGAATTGTATAGGCATAGGGCTGTCATAGGTTGGTTAGGATTGAATCCCCCATGCATACTAGGTTGGTGATAATGTTTGCCTTTTGAGTTTGATTGGAAAGTGATTTGGGTCTCATATATGGATTGAACCTCATATCGTTTTGTCTATTCAAGTATGCATGAATGATTTAAGGCTATGATTATCAACACACTTGGCCATTGGGCCCAACTAAACTAACTTTCAATGAAATTCAACTTATCCAACTATCATTTTGTTGTCAAATTATATATATACAGTCAGGCTATGGAGAGGGCGCCCTCTCTTTAATAAAGAGAGGGCTTCTATTTTGGCCGTCGGATCGTGTTTTCATTAAGGGCAGTTCTGTCATTTTACAGTTTTTAAACACGATCTGACGGCCAAAACAGATGTCCTCTCTTTAATAAAGAGAGGACGCCCTTTCCTGAGAATTCCTGTATATATATATATATATATCTGAAATCTAGATCAAACCAACAAATTAATCTGCAATAAATATACATAATGTAAATAAATATGGAACGTGGAATATATGTAAAAACAAAACATAAGATGGAGTCTTGTGTTGTGGCAAACATCTCTCAATACAATGGTCTTTTACCTAAATATAGTAGCACTTTAAATAAGAAGATATTTGTACTCTCATTCACCGTTGATTACCCAATTTGGTGCAAGCTGCAAATTATAGTTTATACTTTATAGTTTAGATAAAGTTGAAATGAAGTTTTTGGTGTGGCTTGTTTTTGGTGTGGCTTATAGTTTTAGAACTTGTAGTTTTTTCCCAACTTATTTAAGGGTCAAAAACCAATTTATTTGCAGTTGGGGTAGATATGTTTTTTCAACTTCTAGCTCATTTGTCATTTAATGAATCTCTAATTAGACAACTTTGTTCTTTACTTTTAGAGTAATTCTTTGGTGATAACTTTGATACAACTTTTATATAAATTCTTAAAAAGATGTGTCTATCTCTCTCCTGTGATGTCACTGGATCCCACACTGACACAGGAGAGAGATAAACACATCTTTTAAGAGGTTGTATGAAAGTTATATGAAAGTTGTCACCAAAGAATTACCCTTACTTTTATTTCTATTGACATAAATTACCCCAAAATTAAATCTTGTACTTGTCTAAAAATTCTATCATCATTCATTTTCTCTCCTTGAACTTGCAGCACTAATACCTTATCATTAGTTGATGTGCGTATCATAAAATTCATATTTTTTTAATAAATAGTTTTTAAATTATACCTAGATAGCTTTTTAAGGGCATTTTGGACAATTACACAACAAATAAGTTATTTGACTACTTAGGTTACCAAACACCACTATAAATTTATCGCTGCTTTTGAAAAGTTGCACAAAATAGGTTCACAGCTTATTATGAGAACTAAAAGCTATAATTTGAAAATCTAAAAGCTATAATCTGTCTAGGTAATTAATTACGTAGCAACAAATTAATGGAGCCTATAAACTATATCAAAATCCTTTTTGAAATGAATGTATAAGACACATAGATATAGGTTACAAGGAACTGTTCGTCAGCAATCACAACCATTCGATTGGAGACACTTCGACAACAGTTACACTCATTCGATTGGAAACTCTTCGTCAACAGTCACAACCAACTTCGCCTGTAAGATTAGGAAAAGCTCAATGCATAAGATTAGGAACCTACAGGCCCCTTTAAACTCTTCCAACGACCCTTCGACTCTAAATATGGTTTTGGCCCAAAATTAATTGTATCTCTTATTTAAATAAATTTTAAGCACTTTATAGAATTCAAAATGCAGGTTTGGTAAAGTAAGTCAAAAGTGCTTTGACCCAAACGTGATACATGAAGCAAATTGAATTTTAGAAAATTTTATTAATTCTTATGGCGTTGTTGTGATTTGAACTTCACCTTCTACACAAACATAAAATTTATATACTGTAATTCTTAATTGTTAATAGTATTTCTTAAGAATTCAGACAGACCATTAGACTTGGTGTTCGTATGATGTAATCTTTTCTGTGTGCAAATTCTCATAAGTGAACAGACTAGAACCAATCTAATAAAAACATTATAAATATATGGAAATAGTTATATTTAACAAATAACGAAAGAGAATTAGAATTATACATTGTTGGTCAAATCTATCTTTCTTGTATCTTTTAATCAATCTAGATTGATGATTTTCACTAGCACATGTAGTCCTTTTTTTTTTTTTTTTATCTATTATCTTCTGGCATTTCCAATCTATAGTATGAGTATTTTTTTTTTCGTGAGTCCTTCCATATTTTAGACATCAAGGATAATAAATTGTGACATCCTACATCAGTTAACTAATGGACAGGACATGATTTTTTTTTTTTTATTTAATTATCATTTTACTTATTATTATTATTTTTTTTCAAATAAATTTCGTAAAGGGAAAATTATTGTTTCGCTAATTTAATTAACAATGCGAAAATATTATTTTATGGGAATTAGATTACATTTGAAATGGAAATTTCTATTCAATAGAAGGGAACTGGGTACATTTGTAGAAATAATCACACCGTGTGATGGTCGTCGTGAATTTTAATTGTATAAGTTTGTGCCCTTTCTAGAATGAACAGAATACTTAAACCATAGTAAAAGTAACTTAGATATGACAGTCATACAAGATTATTCCTCCTATATTTAATACTTTTTAAATATGTAATTAGTTCTTGAATTCCAGTTAATTTATATTACCAGACCGAGTAATGCAATGCTTCCACAATTAAAACTCAAATTTGCTTCTCAAAATATGTGGCAGTGCGATGATCTTGGTGATTTATTGTATACAATATAATCTCACTGTCACATATATTAAAAAATAAATTTAAGATACAAATTTTAGAAGTATAACATTATTCTACCTGAAATGAGAGGTAATTAGTAGTGTTGAAAGGCTAAGTAATAGCTTTATTTGAACAAGAATCGAGATACTTAGAACAATATACAAAAAATAATAATAATAATAATAATACGGCCACTCCATAGACTATTTATTTATTCCACATACATATTTCCTGTTGGTGGGGACTTATAACCGTGGATGACGTCAAGAACGGATCTAGGAATTTAGTTTAGGGGGCGAAAATATACGGGGTTTAGGGGTAGCGCCCCCTGAAAAAAAAAAAAAAAAAAAAAAAAAACATTTGGCGTTTGCTTATACAATTTTGATAATAAGATAACTTTATAAGGAGAGAAAAATACAAACTATTTGAATCATCAAGGTATGGAGTAATTTGTAAACTAAATTCAGAATTTATATTTATAAATACACCAAACTTTTTCAAAAATTACATATACACATCAATTTTTTAAACAAAATAAAAAATCCAAGGAGGGGCGAGCTTAATAATTTAGAAAAAAAATTAGAGGGACGAATGTATATACTTAATATTCCCTCCGTCCCATTTTATGTGTCCATCTTTTCTTTTTGGGATATCCCAAAATTGTTGTCCACTTTCCTAAATTAGTATACAAATTTTACTTAGTTTTTCAAATTACCCTTCCTTACAATCAACACCAAAACAAAACAATAAAAGAAAGTGCAATGATTATGGGTAATTGTGGAAAGTATGTGTAGATTCTTTTTATCCCCTTAAATAGTTAAATTTCCTAAAATGAACACATAAAATAAGACGGAAATAGTATATATTTACGATTAATATTAATATAATTAAATATATTTTGTTTTTCCAAATTTAAAGGGGCAACCCTAGATCCATCCTTGGATGACGTGATAGGTCCATACTACTAGGCTTAGTTTGGCCCCCACATGGTGCTTCTCCTTTTTTAAAGTACAATTTAATGTTAATTTATTTGGTAACTAATTTATGAGCTTTGCAAAAAATTAAACTTAGGGCTTTTTTGGAGGGAGCTTTTAAAAGCTCTAGAATGGAGCTTTTAAAAGCCCAATGTTGCTTTTTGGTTTCATGATGTCTTTTTCAAGAATAGTGTGTCACTTGTATAAAATTATCAAAGAACTTAGTAATAAATTTCATAAGCTCCTTTTAAAAAGCCACATGGGGGCCAAACTAAGCCTAAATAATTTTCGCATTGTGTAATTTGTGTGATGGTTCCAATGAAAACCCATTTTGGAGGTATCTTGGAAAGCAGGGTATGTTATCCATGTTGGGAAGAGAGCTGACATATATAGAAGATTTGACAAATGACAATATATTAGGTACACATATATCATCATCGACATCTAACACTACACAGAAAGGTCAAAATGGACGGCTGAAATGAAACTATACATATCCTTGAAAGGCCACAGGCCCATAAGACTCTTTCCTTTGCTTGTTGAAAATTTCAAAGGCCAGCGAAGTTAGGATAACTTGGGTGCCTAGTAGGATGTTTGTTGCCTTCCAAAAAAAGGTGATACTTCGCACAAATTTTTATACAATTTTTTGTGCACAATTTCTAAAAGTGTGATCTTTCTTTGATATCACTATAGAGTCTATTGACATCACAGGATGACACAAGAGTGAGATAGACACACTTTTATAGGTTGTGCACAAAATGTTATGTGAAAGTTATGTGTAAAGTTTTATCTTTGAAAGAAACAAAAAAAAAAAAAAAAAAATTAACCAACAAAGCAACAAAACTTTTTAATATTTAAAAAAAAACCATGAAAATTGTAAAATAAATTCGAAATTTGGCATAAAAAAACCCCTAATACTATATTATTTTGGACAAAATTCTTTGATTAGTGAAACTTCGTCATATCAAATTCTTATGTTATGAGAAATATATGACTTAACCTAATTGGTAAAAAAGCTCTAATGACAAGCTCACACCAGGGTTCAAACCTCGTCCCCTCCCCCGGCGATGGCACTTGTGTCCTTACATAAGACCACTACACCAAAATTACCACAAAAAAAAAACCATCTTTTCTACAAAATTTTACACAATTAATCATGTGAGATTTAAAACTTTCACATAATTAGTTATGTGAAGTATTCGTTTGAGGGACCTAGTACTAAATTTAAAAAAGGGTTAGAACTAAGATCCAAAAAATCTACTCCTATGAGGCTTTAAATTTGACTAAGTTAAAGTTTCCAAAATGGGAATATTTAGTAACTAAGACACCGATTCATTCAAAATTTTATCAACTTTGGAAAGGTGTAAATAAAGAGTAAAGATTGATCAGACATACTCAAAGACACAACTTTTGTGACACAACCCAAAAGATGTGTTTATATCTCTCCTGTGACGTTACTGGACCTCACAGTGACACAAGAAAGAGATAGATACATCTCTTAGGCTGTGTCCAAAAAGTTATGTCTTTGGTTGTGTCCCAAGTATTATCCGTAAATAAAATAGATTGAGCACTCAGAGAGGACTCTTAATTAAAATGGGAAATCAAAAAATAAAATTAAGTACTCTTAATTTAAGACGGATGGAGTGTAATTAATAGATCGGAAAAATATCGTCTCGATGGCGTTGTCCCTAAACCCCCCATACGACCATGTTGGATAGCCTTACAATTAAATTTGGCCCCACAAGGCACAAAATCCTTGTTCCAGCCGTGGTGTTTCTCAACCCCAAATCTCAAGGGATGTTAGTGTAATTATGCAAACCACGAAGGAGGTCTTTGTATATGATTTTTATGGGGAAAAAAATTATATGTCTATGTATAATATTAGTAATTAGCCACTCCCAAATTCTTGAAAAAACAAATTATGTATGATATATTGACCAATTGTAACTCTACACAACTCAAATATTTCTTTCATTGCGTTTTTTTATTTTAACACTTCCCAATTTAGCCTAAACTTAATTGTTTTTATCATCGGCCAATCTTTACAAATTACAATAAGCAATTAAACTTTTTCATCAAAAAAGTGAGATATGTATATATATATATATATGTATACACAAAACCTAACTCAAATCTATAAATAAATATGTCCAAAAAAATTCGACTCACGGCCACTAACCCCTAACCCCTCTATAGATATATCATTATTCATACATTCAAGCCCTGCCTAAAAAAAAGTCATAGCCCTGCCCTTGCATTAAGGGAGGTCAGTGTAATTTTCTCAAAAAGAAATATGTTAGTGAATTTTCCAACATGTCTCATGGTAACTTAATCTATCTTTGTTGGTCCCATATAATACAAAAACATGGTAAGCGTCATACTGTCTGAAAACGGTTATACAATATAATTTCTGGATGTAATGAAATCCCCACTTTAATAAAAACCCACATGAGCGCAAGTGATTTTTGGTGAAACCCACAATTCATCAACTGCTATTTCTCAATACAGAATAATTAAGTAGAAGATTTTGTCTTACCCCCTAGAAGGAGATTAACCATATTAAAGGTTTACAACGTTAGTATATCAAAACTATCAGAGTAGGATAGTATGGATTGTGTAATTGTAGTTTGGGTTTCAAAACTACCTTATTAGCCTAATTCTAAACTTTAGAAACAGTAAGGCTTTGATTGGTTCATAGATTTAGTGAGGGAAAGGAAAAAGAAAATGGAAACTAGTTTTATTGTGTTTTCTCTTGTATTTTCATTTATGCTTAAATCTTCAAAATTAAATATTTTCAAAATATAATTATAAATAAAAGAAGAAAAATAACTCACAAAAATCTTCTTCTTTTTTCCATCATTTCCCTCATTAATCAAACAGAAAAAAAATATTCTTCTATTTTTCTTTTCTGTTTCCTCACCGAATCTATGAACTAAAAGACCGGTACGTAAGTCACCGGCCTTAATCTTAACACTAGTTGTCGACCCGTGCATTTGCACAGGATGGTTGAAGATCAAATAAATTTGTTAAAAAAAAATAATAGTTGGATCTAACTAATTTACATTAGCCATAAAACCATACGATTCTATGTTGTTCATTGGAGACCATAGTTATCATGTTTGGTGTGGTTCAACTTTAAGTCGTGGCAAAATCTTTGTTTCACTATGATAAAATAATTGACTGTATTAGTATAATAAGAAATATCTGCACCCTAGATATATATTTTTGAACATATAATGGCCAAAAAAAAAAATATGCAGCTCTGTTTGAAAAAGATATGAGTTTAAAATAAAGGACAATTATTCTCCTAATAATTCTCGCTTTAACACCACCAATAAATCAAGACTACAAAAAGCTTTGAAAACATATAAACAAATTAACCAATACATTTAAGTGTCAAAATTGAAAGGAATTCATGTTACCACGACCCATATCATATTTGATAAATTCGAGTAGTAGTTATTTAGCTTCCTCAAACTATATATATATATATATATATTTTTTTTTGAAGATGAGCATTTCTATGTTGTTACTCAAACCTGTAAAATATGATATTTGATACAACCAGCAAAATATTCACAATGAGGCAGTAGTTTAATCTTACAAAAAATTAAACAAAAATTGCATTGTATATCCTTTGATCAATGACAATCTGATAAAGAAAAAAAAAGGTGAAAAACAATCTTATTAAGAAAACTCCTCCACAACGTAAAAAATGTATCGAAAAGGCACAAAAAGAATTAAAAATTAAACAATTTTAATGACAAAGTTGTGGCACTAAACAAAAAAAAATGAACGTTATCAACCACTTCTATCCTAGGCATATATTCAAGAAAGAGAACAATAAAAAATTTGCCCAGATTTGGGAACGATAAGAAAACAGATGAATAATAATTCTTTGTTCTCAGTAAACAACCCTTAATCAAGTTTTTAAAAGATATAATAATAACTATATGTGTTCAATTTCGGTGCAAACCTTTTCAAAATTCCAACTATTGAATCACTTATACATGGTATGAGTTGTATATCTAACATGATTATAAATTCAAGATTTACTTATCAATACATCACTATCTTTTTTTATGTATATCCTATTATGAACAAGATCTCTAAATTAAATCATAACGGTTTTAGAACAGATACACATTAAGACTTTTTAAAAAAAAAAATTAAAATATTATATCAGACATGTACTTATCTCTTTAGATATTCTGTAGATATTCCTTATAAAATTTTACATTAGATAGAACAATAATGGTGACTAAATGGAATTCTTATTTTATTGTATTCACAACATCATAAAGTAGAGAGTATAGTATATCATAAGAATAAGTGATTACAATTTACAACATCTCAGTAATACAAAAAGTAAACTGATTTGCATATTCGTTTCGTCATAGTTCAATCTTACTAGAGAAATCTACATACTGTATCTTCTTCTAGAGTAGTGTGGTATTCTTGTCCCCTTATATATAATAGAAATAAAAAGAAACAAAAAACCAAAAAGTTTGAATTTTCATAGAAATAAAATAGAAAAGAAAACCTTCCATCTATAAGAAGTTAGAGATGAAGGTTGGAACTTGGAGGTAAAAATGTGAATCTCCGTTTATGAAGTTTTGGTTTATATTAGAATCTTGTCGGTCAATGTTTAGTATTTATTATATAATACTTATATGTTCTATATTTATCTGAGATGAACCACAACATAAATTTGAGATATTGATTAGTACATGCTATCAAAAAAAAAAAACAAACACTAATCTCTTAAGATGTATATCTACGGATAAGAATTAAAATATAAATTGTAGCAATAACTTACATGTTAATAAAAATTTATTGAGTTGTAAATGTGCTTAAATTGTAAATTTTCAGTTATAAATTTTAAATCTTATAGTGGCAGAAGAGAAAGCTTTATAAAAAATATTACATTAGTAATTATATATATTTGTAATATGTTAGATATGTTTTCAAAATTTATATCCCAAGTGTAGTTTCCAATATATGTGGCAGTGGTCCCACTGTCATATATGTTGGAATCACATTTGGGATACAAAATTTGAGAAGCATAGTTTTACTTTATCTTTTTTTTATGTCACTCAAGTTTTTTTAACTCGGTAGAATAAAAATTACTCAATTTATTTTTTAATCCTTTTTTAGTAGGTGCAAATTACAAAGCGTGATGTAGATTTTTTTTTAATGCTAAAATGATGCTCAATAAAAGGCTCTAGAGTGAAACCAAAGGTGCACTCCTAATCATTGGCAAAATGAAGCAAAATGTTTTCTAAAAATATCAAAATAATGCTAGCTAAAACATAGCTACATAAACACCAAAGACACATATTATTATAGATAATTTATCATACCCTTCCATGGATACCTACATAATTTAAATTCAACCTTATAAATCAAAGAAACTTATTATTTATATATCTAATAAGTGAAATTCATGATTGGTAGAGAGAGAACAGGACAATTAATTAGTTAGGATTAGATTTAATGAGCATTAATTTCAATTTATTCAATTTCAAATATTGAGTGAAATAAAAAAAATAAAAATAAAAATAAAAAAGATAGTTAGAGGAAAATTACACGTAGCGCTGAGGTGGCAAAACTAAAATCGTTTGTTTTCATATATATATATATATATTAGATACCCCATCAAAGCCAAAAATAATTGAAAGAATGTGTATATTATTACACGCATCTGTCTGGGTGTTGGGTTTGTGACAAAAACTCATAAAAAGACAAAAAGAATATGACGACAAGAAGCCGACCCGAGCGGCATCGCCTGAGCGGACGAGGACGAAGAACTTCTGTGGACATTCTGGAATGTCGCCCGCGGGAGGAACTGCCCTAGCGGGGCATGGAGAGCAGCAACAGAAATTCTTGTTTCTTATTAGGTTTAGTTTTTCTTATAAGAGAGTTTCCTAATCCTATATGTTTCTTGTAGAAGAAGAGTTTCATATTATAAATATAGGACTAAACCCATAGGGGAAGTAGATCCCAATTCTAGAGAGAAAAGACAAATCTCACACAATTGTATTTTCGTAAGAGAGAGAGAGAGAGAGAGAGAGAGAGAGAGAGAGGTGAGGGATTGATTGTCTTGTAGGGTTTATTTTCAATAGGGCGGAATTGTTTTTACCTTAATTCTTTTGCTTATTTTTCTATTTGTTTTGTTCATGTGATTGTTTTATGACTAATATTGTGAACCACACAAGGAAAGGTATTGGGTATATTTGCTTGATCACCATTATATCCCAACACTGGGTATCCTGAATCTTCATAGAATCCATTTCAAAGCTTAAAACTGTGTAAGACTTCTCGTCAAATAATTATTGACCAATAAAAGAAAATACACCCAAGTCATAAAATTGTACGTATTCATAGTAATTTTGTTTAAGTTGATCTCAAAAATAAAAGTACCCAAGTCTCAAAATGTTGTACCCATATTTCGATCGTATGATACGACAAAACCGCTAGATCGTATTATGGAATTCTCCAGTGAAAACGGTCTGAAAGAAGAATTTTGTAGATTCTACTTCGTTCATAGATGTAGTGAGAGAACCAAAAGGAAAGGAAAATACTTTCCTTTGTCAGGTTAATAAATGAAATACTGAAGAAAAAAAAAATAGAGAGAAAAAAAAATGTGAACTAAATTGTAATTTCGCTCTTTTAAGTCACTTTCCTCCTCTTTTTTCTCCATTTATAACTATGCTTTTTTTTTTTTTTATAAATAAAAATGCATTTTTAATGTTATTAAGCATAGAGAAAAGTAAAAGAGAACCAAATTTTCTTTTTTATTTTCCATTTTCTTTTTATTTATTTTTATTTTTTATTTTTTATTTTTTCCCCTTTTCTAAATCTCCAAACCCAACCAGCCTTGTAAGACCCACACTAAAATGAAACAATTTCAACTCTTGGGATTGATATTTTCATGCAACTTGTGGAAAAGAACCCCTACTGATAGTGTAGAAAACAGTAGCCAGGGGCTAGATTGTTTTTGTGGTCAAATAGGGTACTTGTCAGTTGTCACAAGAGAAGTGATAGGCACAAATCTCAAATCACACCCCAAATCACACTATATGCTTTAAATACATGTACTCTGTGCTGTTTGAATTTTTCACACTTTTCTGTGCATCACTTATACAACACATGGTACATATATTTAAAATAAGGATATAATTTAAAGTATGATTTGAAGTGTGTGCCTAACATTGCTAGCTTGTCACAATAACCGTGCCAGCTTCTTGTACATCCATGCATTGGCATTGTTGTGTTTCCATTTCCTACAACAAGGGAAATTTTCAGTGTAATTATGGTAGTGATGGAACATTAAAGTTAACAAGTTGGCATATTGAAATCATCATCATCCACAAAATCCTACTTTCTCTATCTCTATAAATACCCACACACACACACAGTAACAACTAAGTACTAAATATATATCCCAACCATATTGTCCACAACACCCTCCAAAATGGCCAATCACAACCAAAATGACCAAAATACCTCTCAACAAGACCAAGTTGTAGTCGTCATGGTCCCTTTTCCGGCACAAGGCCATCTCAACCAACTCCTCCACCTCTCTCGCCTTGTCTCCTCCTACAACATACCAGTTCACTATGTCGGCACCACCACCCACAACCGACAGGCCCGGCTTCGTGTCCAGGGTTGGAACCTTAACTCTATCGCCAACATCCGTTTCCACGATTTCCAAACCCCTTCCTTTGTTTCTCCTCTTCCAAATCCCAACGTGGCAATCAAATTCCCCTCTCACCTCCAACCAGCATTCGATTCATCATCCCACCTCCGCGACCCTCTGGCCCTACTTCTACGTAAAATCTCCTCCACATCGCGGAGAATTATCGTCATCCATGACACAATGATGTCTTCAGTGATTCAAGAAGTCACTTCAGTACCAAACGCAGAGTCCTATGCATTTCACAGCGTGTCAGCTTTCGCAGTTTTTTTGTTTTTGTGGGAAGTCGCAGGTAAACCATTTAGTATTACTAGCAAAGTACCGGAACATGTTCCATCAATGGAAGGTTGTTTCTCGACCGAGTTCATTGAATTTGTTAACACTCAACACAAGTACTTAAAATTTAGCTCAGGCCGTATATACAATGCATGTAAAGAAATAGAAGGTCCTTTTATTGATTTACTAGCAAGGGAAGAGATTACTGGGAGAAAGAAACAATGGGCTCTTGGTCCATTCAATCCTGTCACTCCCAAGAACTCAAATCAAGGCCACAAATGCTTGGAATGGCTGGAAAAACAAGATCGAAACTCGGTAATTTTTGTTTCTTTTGGAACGACGACGTCACTAACCGATGAACAAATCAAAGAAATCGCGATTGGGTTGGAAAAAAGCGACCAAAAGTTCATTTGGGTGTTGAGAGATGCGGATAAAGGAGATGTCTTTCGAGGAGGAGAAAGGAAAATTGAGCTACCAAAAGGGTATGAAGAGAGAGTGAGAGAGAAGGGAATTATAGAGAGAGAATGGGCACCCCAAATGGAGATTTTGGGACACTCATCCATAGGTGGGTTCATGAGCCATTGTGGGTGGAATTCATGCATGGAGAGTATTACAATGGGAGTGCCTATTGCAACTTGGCCTATGCACTCAGATCAGCCAAGAAATGCGATTCTTGTGACTAAGCTGCTTAAAATTGGTGTGGTGGTTAAGGATTGGGATAAAAGGGATGAGTTGGTGAGATCAGTGATTATTGAGAAGGCAATAAAGAGACTGATGGGTTCCAAAGAAGGGAATGAGATGAGGAAGAGGGCGGCGGAGTTGGGTGGCGCCGTCCGGCGGTCAGTGGAAGAAGGGGGCTCATCTCGGGTAGAGTTGGATTCTTTTATCGCCCATATCACTAGATAGATGTACACACGTGTGTAAATGTGTCATAAGCATCATGGTGTGATTGAAAAGCTTATTGATAACATGTATTGGAACTGAGATGTGTAGTGATTTTCTAGGATAATGTTCTCTACTTTTTTTGTTAATTGATGTGTGTGTCCGGGGCTTGTTTGGGATTAATTAAGGATGGAGTCAAGAGTTTTAATTTATTGCGTTGGGAGTGTTTTCGATATGATTTTTTATTTTATTTTTATCTATTGATATATTTTTGGGATTAATATTTACTACTCCATCATTTCTTATTTTTATTTTTATATATATAAAAGAGTTGAAATACAATTAGGCCAATATGCTCACACACTTAGCGCAATATTTGAGGTGGTTGATTACACATAGTTTTTGCTTTCTACCTACCAAAAAAGAACAGAAAAAGAAAAGCACAATCAAAATCAGAATTTGTTTAATTAGACCATATCTCAATTTTATTGGGGTCTTTATTATATGTAAAAATAGGACAGTGCTGCAATACTTTTTGTTCGTTAATTTTCTTTCAATTCTAATATATATTAGAGCTTATTAGTTTATTAATTTGTGTGCCACATTTGTGTTGCACATGGACTAATTAGACTTCAAAAAGATAGGAACGATACCTAAAGAAATGCACATAAGTCTTTTTTCTTATTTCATATTAGGGTATATTACACTGACCTGTCCTGACCTATGTCCTGACCTATGCCCTAATTATAGAGATATCTCTCGTAGTTTTAAATGTGCACTTACCTCTATTGTCATAGACGAAATCCTAAATCTTAATAGTGTTAAAGTTGCATACCAGAGTGCCGATTTACCATTGAAATAAAATAAATTTATTTTACAATAATAAAATCAACAATGTGAAATAAAAAATTCATCCTTAATATATGCCCTTAAAACAAATAGGAATAAAACTTCATTTTTGGAAATTTTTATTTTTATTTTTTATTTTACTTTGTAAAGACAAAGTAATCATTTCACGAAATTTTAACTATAAAATTAACAGTCATCAGACCATGACTAAAGGAGGGGAGTCGATTATTTCACAAACAAAACTCATGAGAGGTTCAATGTAATTTCTAAAACTACCAAGAAGCTAGGTCTCTCTACTTGCGACATACTTCAAGGGAGACCAATTCACCAATGTAATTCGCCTTGATGTTTTACGTTGATTTTATAAAGAATCATGCAATTTTAAGTGAGAGGTTGACGTATATTTACTGGATCCATAGGCCTTGTTTTCTTTTTTCTATTTTTTTTTTGAAAATAAATAAGTAAATAAAACTCTGTAGAACTTGTTGATAATACAAAAAAGATAAAATTGGGGCACTAATAAAATACACTAATACTTACAAGTTTGTAAGTATTAGTGGATTTTGTTAGTGCCCCAAAGTGTGATTGTTCCCTAGCATTGCCTATAGAAAAAATGGTCAGCATTAAGAGTATTAATAAGTGTTAGTAAATTTTGCTAGTGCCTCTAGCATTGCGGATGAAAAAAATGGTCCAGGTGGTTGTTGCTTTATGTGTTTGTCGTAAAGTCTAAACTGATAATGCTAACAAAATTTACAAACAGACGCATAACTAACAGCCGGCCACGTGGCATAGCGGCGTGACTTGAGAAAGTTTTTGCCACCCCACGTTTAGTCTTATCTTCTTGGTTTCTGAATTTAGGCCGAAAAATTAAAACTAGAGTAAAAATAATTTTCAAACACTTTGTTTGGTTTTTGGATTTATTGAGAGAAAATGAAGGAACAACGAACAAAGTAGGAAATCCCAGAGAATAAAAAAGAATATTATATAGTAACGTTTTCTATTTTTAGTTTTCATTTTTTAAATAAACGAAAATCAGTTTCTAATTTTTTTTTTATTAAATAGAAAAATAGAAACATGTTTGTTAAGATTGTTAATTTTGAAAAAATAAAATAAAATAAAATAAAAAGAACAACGTAAAATGCGTTTAGTAATGGTATCTTTGTCAAAAATAATTTCTTAAATATACCTTACCAAATTACATTTTCAACAAAATGTTGATTTGATATTTTTTATTTATTTATTTATAAATGCAACCAACATATTTAACGTACATTATATTCACTTGTATTAATGAGATGATACAAATAACGTGGTATAAGCAATAAAGTGATTTGGTATATATAAGCAATGCATGATGCATGTTTTTGTAGGGATAATTGAGTTTCAGTCTACTTTTCGTATAAAATTTATAAGTCAGTCTATTAATTTTTTTTTGTTAAATTAATAAATATAAACTTTTTTTGTAAAAATAAAAAGTCTATCAAATTTACATAACGTTTTGTAGCAACTATTTATAAGATTGGGAGCAATTCGTTTCAAAGTCTGGTGCAACACTTCACAAGGTTAGGAGCAAGTTTTCACAATGTTAGGAGCAATCATTAGAATATTAATTTTGGTGCAAATTTACACCGTTGAAAACATAAAGTAGACTAACACAAAATTACTATTTAAAAGTTGATTTTTGTAAGGCCTAATTACACTTTACAACCTTATACTATACCCGTGTTTTCAATTGGATAAATACACTTTTTTTTTTGTTCAATGGAACCCTCGAACTTCCGAAATTCATTCAATTAGACCCAAATTCTGACACGGTTGGCTTATACTAACAGAAATTGTCATGTGGGGTTGCGTGTAATACTTACCAATCACAGGTCAGGTTAAGACAAATGAAAGAGATTGTGAATTGTGTGAAAAATCACATTTAATCATATCCGAAATCGCATTCAATTAGATTCGAAATCACAATCAATCAGATCCAAAATCGCATTCAATCATACCCAGAACTGCATCATTTTCGAGCCATTTGTAATCTACTTCATTATGCGCAACTCACGTGACCATTTCCATTAGTTTAAGCCAACGGGTCTAATTGAATGAATTTTTGAAGTTCAATTGAACCCAAAAAAAGTATATGTATCGAATTAAAAACACGGGTATAGTATAAGGGTGTAACGTGTAATTAGGCCTTTCTTTAGTTTTTTTCATGACTTTTTAAAATTTTTGTCTATTGTTAATAATTTTTTAATTTTAAATAGTAGACTGACTTTTTTTATTTCATATTAAAAGTTGACTGAATTGTAAATATCCCTTTTTTTTTTTTTATCAATAATGTACACTGCTAGAGTCTGAGGAAAAAAGGGATCTTTACATTTCAGACAATATTTTGTATGAAATTTAGAAGTCAGTCTACTACTTTTTTAAAATTAAAAAAAATAGGGTAAATTACACAAACATCCCCTAGGGTTTGCCTTAATTACACGGACCTCCCCTCTTGTTTCAAAAATTACACAGACCTCCCTCGAGGTTTGTAATTAGGTAACAAAACGCCCCCTCCCCTATCGGTCCGTTAGTTTTTTTTACATTAGCCTCCCCTGAAAATTACAATTAGCCCCCCTAATATTATAAAATTGTCATACTAAGCCCCCTCTCTCTTATATTTTTGTTTTAATTATAAAATCCCTCCTTCCTCCTATGGTTTTGGGTTAATTTTTTTAGCATTAATTTATATCATCTACACAAAATACATATAAATAGGTCCAAAATTTTTTTTTCCCCAAACACACCTCTATCAAGCCCCCCATGTATTAATTTTCTAGATTCGCCCCTGTCCCTATGCTTCAAAAGTAGACACTTAACCCCCTGTGATTGTGGATTAAAATGGAATTGTTATGATTTCACTCAAAACTGACAAAAATTCTAAAATTGGTTAAAAATATGAACACTTAACCCATTTTGTGATGTTAATTTTGGGGTTAACGCTCTTTGAGTGAAATCATAACAGTTCTATTTTAGTCCACAATCACAGGGGGTTAAGTGTCCACTTTTGAAGCATAGGGACAGGGGCGGATGTAGAAAATTAATACGGGGGGGGGGGGGGGGGTATTTATATATGTTCTGTGTATATTTTGTGTAGATGATATAAATTAATACTAAAAAAATTAACCCAAAAACATAGGAGAGAGGAGGGATTTTATAATTAGCACAAAAATATAAGAGAAAGGGACAATTTTATAATATTAGGGGGGCTAATTGTAATTTTCAGGGGAGGCTAATGTAAAAAAACTAACGGACCATTAGGGGAGGGGGCGTTTTGTTACCTAATTACAAACCTCGAGGGAGGTCTGTGTAATTTTTGAAACAAGAGGGGAGGTCCATGTAATTAAGGCAAACCTCAGGGGAGGTTTGTGTAATTTACCCAAAAAAATATCAACAATAAATAAAAATTTTAAAAAGTTATCAACAAAATTGAAAAAACATCAACTATTGAATATTGATTTTGTATTTTAGTCTATTTTATGTTTTCAGGATTGTAAACTTGCACTCTCAACGTGTGAAGAGTTTTACCCAACTTTGAAAAGAGTTGCTCCCTGCGTTCTGAAAGTTGCTAGTTGCTACCAACAGTATAAAGAGTTGCTCCAAAACGTCATGTAAAATTTGATATTTTTTTTATCTTGGACAAAAATTTGTCATTTTTTATTTTTGAAAAAACAGTAGAGTGGATTTTAAATTTTATACAAATAGTAGACTAATAATTAATTATCCAAAAAAAAATAAATAAATACACTACCTAAAGAGAGAAAGAAGACAGAGCCTTGCTCTTGATCTGAAGGGTATTGATGTGAATTGGTGTTTACTTTTTTTTGCTGGGGATAGACGATTTGAAAATGAAGGACCGAGGAATGAGAACGTGTTTTCATTTTTTTGAAATTTGAAAACAACTTTTATTCGTTTTTCAGTTTTTAACATAATTTATTTGTTTAAAAAAAAAAAAAAAAAAAAAACAAAATGTTACAAAACTTATTTTCAATTTTCAGTTTCTGAAAAAATGAAAAGGGAAAACAGAAAACTACAACATTACCAAACGAGCACAACGTTAAACAGTTTGAATGTTGTGAGTCATTTTCCTTCATTTATTCATGTATTATAATTAAATTTTAGAAGTTTTTAATTTTTAATTCTCATATTATTTAATTATGAGGGAAAACACAAAAGAACTAATTTTCCTTTTTCTTTTTCTCTTCTCTAAATCTGAAGCCAAACATGGCCTCAATGTTTCCCCTCGTGCTTTTATCCATACTTAAATAACATTAAAAGTTAAAACTTTTTGGGAGTATGACAGAAAATAGGAGGGATATTGACTCATAAAATTCAAAAAATATAATTTCATTTTGTACTTCTTGTGTGGAAGCTTCTAATTCAAAACACAAACAAAGAGTCCAAATGAGAAAACAATAAAGGAAAAACAATCACAAATGCAAGACAAAAAAAAAAAAAAAAAAATTACGTGTAGTTCGGCCAACGAAGCCTACGTCCACAAGCTAGAGCAACTCGAATCAATACTATGATGGTGGTGAAAAACAAATCTAGAGAGCTTTATAATATCTTCCAATAGTTCTATAGTGCAAATGTCACACCCCAACCCACGTCAGGCGGATTAGGACACTTGTAATAAAGTCCACATGCTAAATCACCCTTAATTTACTAAGAAAACACAAATTAGACCTCATAAACAGCTTTAGTGACACAAAATAGCCCCAAGGGAAAAATTGTCATTAAATATGTATATCCAAATTTTACACCAAAAAATAGGTCTTTGAGTCCCGGTTCCAACGCAAAAAACAGCGCACGAGTCCGAGTTTTGTAGAAGGAGATATTCAAGTTTCCGTAAAAGTGGACAATCAAAATCTGCAGAGGCGGATCGACTCGCCCTTTGAGGCCGGATCGATCCGTTAGACCATTTTTCAGCAGTAAGTCTCCCGAAAAGCGCGGATCGATCCGCGAAAAGGCCGGATTGATCCGGCTTCTGCAGACAGTTTCCTACTGCTTAAAAACATCAATTTTCCATATCAAAACTCAAACCGACCTTAACCAAACTTGTGCAATCATCAAAGATCATCTCTAAAACATTTCCAAGTGCTTTAAAAACATTAACACAACGTATTCAAGTATGAATTGACAATCAAAACACAACAAATCCCCATGAGGTTCATAAGTTTACCCCAAAAAATCACGATTCTCTCAAATACACACACAACCATTCAATATAGAGAAAACCAAGTTAAATTTACAACCAAAATCACTTAGGTTCCTCAAAGTTACTCCCAAAACTCACGACTTGTAATTAGCAACTATGACACAAGGTTCGTTACACAACCAACCTCAACACCACAACTTAACATATTACAAGCTTTAATCAAAACATGAGTTGTTCACATGTCTATTATAAAGGCTACATTTGAAACTAAAGTTAACTAGTCATATGAACATATCCACATGTACACAACTTCTACGACCAACCCGTCGCGCGGATCATTTCCTCTCATCTTCTCGTGCCGTGCTTGCGATGTTATTCAATATCCACAACAAAAAAATACATTTTCGTTTAAGCTTTCGCTTAGTGAGAGAACTAATCATGCTATTGGAATGTTTAATATGCAAATGCAACAATCAATATAAACAATAACAAATTGATCTCCGGGAAGTCAAGTCATTCCAGCCACCACCCCCGGGTCCTTCTCACCCCGGATCTTTATCACTTTTGGCGCATATAGAGCAACACACACTCTCTTGTGACCCCGAAGGTGTCACCAGCTGTCACGACCCATCCCACTACGCGTGGAAATAGGACACGTGGCACGCCATCAAGGCTTATCCAGTTCCAATAAAGTAAAAATAGCAGCGGAAAACATTATTAACATCCATCAAAATCAGAGTTTTAAAAAAAAGTTTGGCCATTTGAATCCTTTTAAAAGAAAACAGAGGTCTAGTCGACTGGTGATCTCCAACAAAGAGGTTTCAAAATATGACAGCCTATCCAGTCGACTGTGTCGGGGACCCAGTCGACTGGTGCCTAAAATTTTCAGTCGACTGAAGACGTCCAGTCGACTGGTACCCTCATCCAGCAGAATGTCATAGCCTGGGGCCCCATCCAGTCGACTGTTTTCTCAACCCAGTCGACTGACCCTCAGACGAAACAAAGCAGTAACCAGTTCAACACAAAGATCCAGTCGACTGGATCAAAAACCAGTCGACTGATTTCTATCAGCAAACTCAAAAACTGCAGCTTTCCCATTCAAAGTTCTTCCAATTCCAAACCAACATAAAACCACTCTATTCCATCATTCAAAACATAAATGCAAGAGCGTTTACTAGGGATTACAAGTACTAAATCTTAGTTCAGATTATATTACAACATACTACGACTTCAAGGTTATTATTACAAGTTCGGAATAGAACAAAAGTATAAACAATTGATTCCCCGGCATTCGACGGCCTCACTCTTCATGCTTCTTCTTGTCTTTCTTCTTACCTGCAATGGAGTACATCTCCACTGCTCAGCTATATGCTGAGTGCACAAGTCTAACATGTGTAATATATAACAAAACATGCTTTAATCTCATAAATCATATCAATAGTCTCTAGGGAGAAAAATACGCATTCATCCGGTAGCGGCAAGTCCAAGCCTTAAACCGCGATGTCAATGGCAAGTCCAAGCCTATAACCATCACATCCCACAAGTGCCATGGCAAGTCCAAGCCTACAACCATGCACAGTAGCCGTCGCTACTCAAATTCTCAAACAGCGAGAAGCTTACTCCGGCATGAATTTGTATAAGACTCCCCTTTGACCCACATAGACAACTCAACGTGCTCGCGTAAATTTAGACATGCTTTTCACAATTTAGTGTGTGCATAATTAACGGGCCTACAATTAACACATGGATTTTGCCCGAATTTCAATTTCGTTGTCGAAATATAAAACATGTATTTCTCTATATTTCATAAGTTAGAACTTCATACCTCGTGCAATCTCTCCGAAACTTTGAAGGATCATCTAAGAGGCTAATTAAACGTCGGATTTCGAATTTGAGAAAATTCCTACAAGTTTATACCTGTTTTTCCCAAAAATCTAAAATTAAGATTTTTACAAAACTTGGCCAAACATGGCCTAAGTAGTATCAAAACGTAGATCTTATCTCCACGAGTTCAAATCTTGAATTTGGTGAAAATCTGACAGACGAACGGTCGTCGTTTGTCGTCACAAAACCCGTTGGCTCAATCTCCTTTTCTCTCTCCTCTCTCACAAGATATTTGTGTTTGGATTTGGATGAGATTGAAATCTCATCCTCATCTATATATAGGCAAACGTTCTGAAAATTACGTTTACCTCTCCGCAAGTTTCTCAAACTTCTCATTAACCCATGAAACGTCGCACACGTCCATTTTATAACTTTACGAGTGAAAACTATAAATTTTAAAAGTTTCCGACTAAGTTTCGTTTGGGTCCAAAAATAGCGTCTGAAACTAAATTATGTGGAATCTCTACACAACCTACCTTTTTAGTTAACGTGTCACTCACGTTCTCACCACAGTTCTCAAAATGATATATAACAATATCAAAATTACGAGAATTTACTCTACTCAGGTAAATTCACTATTCACAGGAATACCAGATAAAGTCAAATAACATTTAAATCATATAAATGCCATTTACTCGTGTTCATGCAATATGAACTGCCATGTTCCCGTGTCCTTACTAACACTTTATCGTTGACTCACAGTCAACCTCATCTCAATCCAATTATCAAATAACATTGATAACTCCCAAATTACAATATACATGATAAAATTATGAATTCTTGGAACGGGTGTGACAACTCTCCTCTCCAAAAAGGAAGTTTGTCCCCAAACTTATACCTCATATGTCGAACAAGTACGAATACTCATTCCGCATGTCTTCCTCATTTTCCCACGTAGCCTCTTCAATAGTGTGACTACGCCATAATACCTTCACCATCAAAATCGTTTTAGTTCTTAAAACTTGTTCCTTTCGATCTAGAATCTTGATCGGTTGTTCCACATAAGTCAAGTCTCCCTGAATCTACAGCGGTTCAAGTACAATGATCTTACTTGTATCAGTCATACAACATCTCAACATAGACACGTGAAACACATTGTGCACATGTTCCAACTTTGATGACAAGGCCAATCGGTAAGCTACTGAACCTACCCTCTCTAGAATCTCAAAAGGTCCTATGAATCTCGGATTGAGTTTTCCCCTCTTTCCAAATCGTGCAATACCTTTCGAAGGCGATACTCGCAAGTATACGAAATCTCCAACTTCAAAATTCATCGGTCGTCGTTTAGAGTCCGCATAGCTCTTATAACGGCTCTGAGCTACCTTAAGTCGCTCCTGAATCAACTTCACCTTCTTAGTAGTCACCTGTATTAACTCAGGTCCTAACAACTTTCTTTCTCCAACTTCGGTCCAATAAACTGGTGATCGACACTTACGGCCATACAAAGCTTCATATGGTGCCATACCAATACTTGACTGAAATCCGTTGTTATACGCAAATTCAATTAACGGCAAGTGGTGTTCCCAATCATTCCCAAAGTCTAATACACACAATCTCAACATATCTTCCAAGGTCTGAATCATACGTTCTGACTGTCCGTCGATCTGAGGATGAAATGCAGTACTGAAACTTAACTTCATACCCATAGTTTTTTGTAAACTTTCCCAAAACCTTGACGTAAAACTACTATCACGATCTGATACAATCACAGCTGGAACCCCATGTAATCTTACAATCTCTTTCACATATAACTCTTCTAACTTGGACGGTTTAGTCGTCTTGATCGGTAGAAAATGAGCTGACTTGGTTAGTCGGTCCACTATAACCAAAATCTTATCATTCTTATTGAATGATCGTGGAAATCCTGAAACAAAATCCATCATGATCTCGTCCCCCTTCCATTCCGACACTGGTAATGATTGTAGTAACCCCGCGGGTGCTTGTCTCTCTGCTTTGACCTGTTGACATGCCGAACATTCAGATACAAACTTAGCGACTTCACCTTTCATACCCTTCCACCAGAAGTTTTCCCTCAAGTTTCTATACATCTTATTACTTCCCGGGTGTACTGAATATTTCGTACTATGAGCTTCCTCTAGAATCCTCTCTTTCAAGTCTTTCACATTTGGTACACATAATCGATTTCCCAGTTTCAGCGTTCCTTGTTCTAATACAAAACCAGGTCGCTTTCCCAAAGGTATCTCATCTCTCATGTTGCACAAGTAGACATCGTTAAATTGTTCCTTCTTGATCTCATCGATAATATCTGGGTGTGCAATGATCGTCATCATTAAACCACCACTAGTCTCTGGAATTACATCCAACTCTAATCGTTCCATCTCCTTTACCAATTCTTTTTGTTGTGTTAGCTCATCGGCTAAATTCCTCGGCGTCTTCCGGCTTAATGCATCGGCTACTACACTTGCCTTTCCCGGATGGTACTCTATCGAAAGATCGTAATCCTTCATCAACTCTAACCATCTTCGCTGTCTCATATTCAAATCCCGTTGGGTGAAAATATATTTCAAACTCTTGTGGTCCGTGAATATCTCACACTTTTTCCCGTACAGGTAGTGTCTCCAAATTTTCAAAGCATGAATTACCGCGGCTAATTTGAGATCGTGAGTCGGATAGTTAACCTCGTGTGTCTTTAACTGTCGAGAAGCATATGCAATTACTTTACCACCTTGCATCAACACGCATCCCAACCCTTGATGCGGCGCATCACTATAGATCACAAACCCCTCGGTTCCGGATGGTATTGTCAATATTGGTGCTCTCGTCAACCTTGACTTCAACTCTTGGAAACTATTTTCACATTCCTGACTCCATTCAAAAATAACACCCTTTCTCATTAACTTTGTCATTGGCAATGAAATCTTTGAGAAATGTTCAATAAAACTGCAGTAGTATCCCGCTAATCCCAAGAAACTTTGAATTTCAGATACAGATGTCGGTCTTTGCCAATTTGATACAGCTTCTACTTTGTGAGGATCAACTGAAACTCCATTCTTGTCAATCACGTGACCAAGGAAAGTAATACTAGGTAACCAGAATTCACATTTCTTGAATTTTCCAAATAGCTGCTTTTCCCGTAGTCTCTGAAGTATCAACCTCAAGTGATTTTCGTGTTCTATCTCACTCGGTGAATAGATAAGAATGTCGTCGATGAATACAATCACAAAGTCATCCAAATAATCCTTGAATACTCGATTCATAAGATCCATGAATGCGGCTGGTGCATTGGTAACTCCAAATGGCATAACTAAGAACTCATAGTGTCCATAGCGTGTTCTAAAAGCTGTTTTCTCAACATCTTCGGCCTTCACTTTCAACTGATGATAACCTGATCTCAGGTCTATCTTGGAGAATACTTGTGCCCCACGAAGTTGATCAAATAAGTCATTGATTCTGGGTAATGGGTATTTGTTCTTAATCGTTAACTTGTTCAGTTCCCGGTAATCAACACACATACGCATTGAGCCATCTTTCTTCTTTACAAACAATACTGGAGCTCCCCACGGCGATACACTTGGTCGGATAAAACCTTTATCAAGTAACTCTTGTAGTTGAATTTTCAACTCTTTCAATTCTATGGGTGCCATCCTATACGGTGCCTTTGATACCGGCCTTGAGTCTGGCTTTACCTCAATGGTGAATTCAATTTCCCTCTCAATCAGTACGTCTGGTAAGTCATCAGGAAATACATCGGGATATTCTCGCACTATCGGAATGTCTTCTACTTTTAATTCGGTCGTTGAGTCATCAATCACTGAACATAGAAATCCCTGACATCCCTTTTTCAATAACTTCCCCACTCGAATTGCTGAAATCAAGTACGGCGTCGGTACAACCCCATTCCCTTGGAAACAAAAATTCCCATGTACCGGTGATCGAAAATTAACTTCTTTCCGTTCACAATCTATCGTAGCTTGGTTAAGGGCTAACCAATCCATCCCCAATATCACATCGAAATGATTCACCATAATCGGTATAAGGTCTACGGTCATTAACTTCTCGCCTAATTTGATCTCACAGTTCTTATATACAGTAGACGTCATTATCGATTTACTAAGTGGCACAGCAATAGACAATTCATATCCTAACGGTGCCGATTTAACATTCAAATGTTCAACAAAAGCATGCGATACAAATGAATGCGTAGATCTCGAGTCAACAAGTATGCATGCTAAGTGTGAACATACAAGCACCATACCTGAGACTACTGTCTCTGAAGCAGTCATATCTCTTGGGTTCATCTGATATGCTCTTCCTTGACGTTGTTCCATCCTTTGTCCCCCGTCATTGGATTGTCTAGGCTTCGACCCACTGGAAGCCATAGAACTAGCTCCTTGCTGAGGATACTTCCTCGGGCAATCCTTGGCTTGGTGCCCAAATACTCCACAATCATAACACTTGCCTCTCATGTCAGGTGTAGAATTAGTACTACCCCCTCCTTGGTTTCTGTTCTGGGGTTTTGTCATGAAACATTGGCCTGAGTGCGGTCGGTTGCAAAGTGAACATAACGGTATGTTACTCGGCGTTCTCCTGAAATCACTGAAACTAGAACTAGAGCCTCTTTGAAATGGCCTCTTGAAAGATCCGCCTTGATTCTTATCCCCGCCCTCATTGCTTCGTTTACCGTGCTGATGCTGCCTCGACCTTTCCATTCCACTCTCGGCCACTAGCGCCGTTTATTGTACTGCTATCATGGTCGAATGTTCATAGGTTTCTACCGTTAGACGAATATTTTCCTTTAAACCCTCTTCAAATTTCCTAGCCCTATCTTCTTCCTTTGGCACGGAACCCTTTCCAAATCTCAACAAGGCATTGTACTTGGAAGTATATTCGGTTACAGTCATATCTCCCTGCTTCAGATTATCAAATTCTCGCTTCTTCGCATTGTAGGCGGCTCGCGGAAAGAACCGGCGATTGAATTCTGGCTTGAACCCCTCCCAAGTAATTGGTGCCCCTTGATCTAGAACATTTACCCACTAATTCTGGGCTTCACCCTTCAGCACATCACTTGCATTTCCCATTTTCTCCCTATCGTTCATCGGAATAGATCGGAAAATCCTTTCCATGTCCATAATCCAATGTTCTGTGAGCGTTGGATCAGGTGTTCCATGAAATTCCATCGATTTCTTCCTCGCAAACTGTTCGGATATTGATCTCAAACCTCTATTTTCAGGCACATTCACCACCGCTATCGGTTCTGGTTCCAATGGAGGTGTTGGAGGTAACCGTTCGAATATATTCCGGATCATGTCACCCATATTCCCCATCATTTTTGTCATGTCATTCATACGTCGAGTGTGTGGCGATAGGTTTCGTTCTTCGTCACTCATGATTACAATCCTGTAGTTCTCAATGCATAAACACTATGCATGTATGACAATAACATAATCATGTATGTATAACAATATACCATATGCATCAAACATCTCTAATATGTATGGATGCAATCTAGAATATGTGACAATTCACTCAACACTCTACTTGTCGTCGAACGTTCCCAAAGTTTTGTTACCTATAGCTTTGATACCAATAAATGTCACGACCCATCCCACTACGCGTGGAAATAGGACACGTGGCACGCCATCAAGGCTTATCCAGTTCCATTAAAGTAAAAATAGTAGCGGAAAACATTATTAACATCCATCAAAATCAGAGTTTTAAAAAAAGGTTGGCCATTTGAATCCTTTTAAAAGAAAACAGAGGTCCAGTCGACTGGTGATCTCCAACAAAGAGGTTTCAAAATATGACAGCCTATCCAGTCGACTGTGTCGGGGACCCAGTCGACTGGTGCCTAAAATTTTCAGTCGACTGAAGACGTCCAGTCGACTGGTACCCTCATCCAGCTGAATGTCATAGCCTGGGGCCCCATCCAGTCGACTATTTTCTCAACCCAGTCGACTGACCCTCAGACGAAACAAAGCAGTAACCAGTTCAACACAAAGATCCAGTCGACTGGATCAAAAACCAGTCGACTGATTTCTATCAGCAAACTCAAAAACTGCAGCTTTCCCATTCAAAGTTCTTCCAATTCCAAACCAACATAAAACCACTATATTCCATCATTCAAAACATAAATACAAGAGCGTTTACTAGGGATTACAAGTACTAAATCTTAGTTCAGATTATATTACAACATACTACGACTTCAAGGTTATTATTACAAGTTCGGAATAGAACAAAAGTATAAACAATTGATTCCCCGGCATTCGACGGCCTCACTCTTCATGCTTCTTCTTGTCTTTCTTCTTACCTGCAATGAAGTACATCTCCACTGCTCAGCTATATGCTGAGTGCACAAGTCTAACATGTGTAATATATAACAAAACATGCTTTAATCTCATAAATCATATCAATAGTCTCTAGGGAGAAAAATACGCATTCATCCGGTAGCGGCAAGTCCAAGCCTTAAACCGCGATGTCAATGGCAAGTCCAAGCCTATAACCATCACATCCCACAAGTGCCATGGCAAGTCCAAGCCTACAACCATGCACAGTAGCCGTCGCTACTCAAATTCTCAAACAGCGAGAAGCTTACTCCGGCATGAATTTGTATAAGACTCCCCTTTGACCCACATAGACAACTCAACGTGCTCGCGTAAATTTAGACATGCTTTTCACAATTTAGTGTGTGCATAATTAACGGGCCTACAATTAACACATGGATTTTTCCCGAATTTCAATTTCGTTGTCGAAATATAAAACATGTATTTCTCTATATTTCATAAGTTAGAACTTCATACCTCGTGCAATCTCTCCGAAACTTTGAAGGATCGTCTAAGAGGCTAATTAAACGTCGGATTTCGAATTTGAGAAAATTCCTACAAGTTTATACCTGTTTTTCCCAAAAATCTAAAATTAAGATTTTTACAAAACTTGGCCAAACACGGCCTAAGTAGTATCAAAACGTAGATCTTATCTCCACGAGTTCAAATCTTGAATTTGGTGAAAATCTGACAGACGAACGGTCGTCGTTTGTCGTCACAAAACCCGTTGGCTCAATCTCCTTTTCTCTCTCCTCTCTCACAAGATATTTGTGTTTGGATTTGGATGAGATTGAAATCTCATCCTCATCTATATATAGGCAAACGTTCTGAAAATTACGTTTACCTCTCCGCAAGTTTCTCAAACTTCTCAGTAACCCATGAAACGTCGCACACGTCCATTTTATAACTTTGCGAGTGAAAACTATAAATTTTAAAAGTTTCCGACTAAGTTTCGTTTGGGTCCAAAAATAGCATCTGAAACTAAATTATGTGGAATCTCTACACAACCTACCTTTTTAGTTAACGTGTCACTCACGTTCTCACCACAGTTCTCAAAACGATATATAACAATATCAAAATTACGAGAATTTACTCTACTCAGGTAAATTCACTATTCACAGGAATACCAGATAAAGTCAAATAACATTTAAATCATATAAATGCCATTTACTCGTGTTCATGCAATATGAACTGCCATGTTCCCGTGTCCTCACTGACACTTTACCGTTGACTCACAGTCAACCTCATCTCAATCCAATTATCAAATAACATTGATAACTCCCAAATTACAATATATATGATAAAATTATGAATTCTTGGAACGGGTGTGACACCAGCTAGCATTTTATTGTGGTCGTCACCACGCTCCTTCTCTTGAGGGCTTACTATCCCTTACATATGGGACCTCTATGGTGACCACTACTTGACTTTCCTTTGATCCACATAAGCATTTAAAGCAACTTAGCATATAAGCATATATGCATAGCAATTTCATAATATTGGCATGCTTTTACCCAAATTCATCATATTCAAAGCTACATAGGAAAAATTAAAAACTAGCAATTATCACACTAACATAAGTAAACACCCAATTGTGGGATTAGAACACCCACCTCTTCAAATTTTACGCAACTAAGCTTAGAACTCCCCAATTCTCTCCCAATCTCAGCTCAATTTCTAACCGGTGATAATCCTACATAATTTTGATACACCAAACATCATCTATCAAGAACGGTTGCCATATAAACATTGCCAAAAATGAAAATAAATTACGCGCATGTGATCCTCTTACCTCCACGAGTCCAAATATGGTCTCGGTTCGTGGGACAACGAAGGAACGGTAAGAAACGTCACAGGAATTTCCGTCGTCGACTCGAGAGCTCTTCGTCCTCTCTCTCTCTCTCCTATGCCCAACTGTGTTTTTAGAAATGAAACACATATGCAAGACAGGCATATGTGTTCAACTCCTCTTTCCCTTATTTTCATTTACACCCCCAAACTTTCTTTAAACCTTATTATGAAACCCCTTGTTATTTACATTAACTACCATCTTTTCTAAATGGATTTAATCTAAGTCCTGCGTGGGTCCCGAACGTGGTCCTGCATAAATTATGAGGTTACTATCAAAGCTACTAATTATCAATTGTATTCAAATACGCCCTCACATGGGTACCCAAACTGGTCCCCTTACCTATCACATGATATAATAATATCTTTAAGCATTAAAACGAATATGTATATCATCATATAATAACATCAAAATGCAAATTATTTTAATTAGACCCTCGTTGGGCCCTACATTTATACCAGTTCTGCCTTTTACAGAACTTTCATCTGTGTCCGCATTTGAACATCTTTTTACCTATGGGTTCATAACCCCACCTTAAACCATCTCATGCATTAATTATCTTAAATTAGCACATATTAATATCATGTTAATCTTCTTTCCGGGTACGGGTGTTACATTTCTCCCTCCCTTTTAAGAAGTTTGTCCCCAAACTTATTCTTACCTCGTCAGTCGAACAAGTGCGGGTACTTCTCCCTGATCTCATCCTCTCCCTCCCAAGTTGCCTCTTCAACGCTATGATTACGCCAGAGGACCATGACTAACGAAATTATCTTTGTTCTTAAGACTTGATCTTTCCTATCTAGAATCCGTACCGGATGCTCAACATATGTCATGTTATCTCGGACTTCCAACGGTTCTGGTTCAAGAATATGACTCGGATCTGACACATTGTTTGAGCATAGACACGTGGAACATGTTATGAACATGTGCCAACTCTTGTGGCAAATCCAATCTATAAGCTACCGGTCGTACCTTATTCAAAATCAGAAAATGTCCAACATACCTTGGACTCAGCTTACCCTTCTTACCAAACCGCGTAATGCCCTTTGAAGGTGAAACCTTCAAGAACGCATAACCACCAATCTCAAACTCCAATGGTCTCCTACCTGTATCAGCATAACTTTTGTAGCGACTTTGTGCCACTTTCAACCGTTGCTTAATCAACTTAACTTTGTCGGTGGTAATTTGCATAATTTCTGGCCCTAGAAGTTGCTTCTCCCCAACCTCTGTCCAACATACAGGTGATCTACATTTTTGACCATATAATGCCTCAAAAGGCGCCATTCTGATGCTCGTCTGAAAACTATTGTTATAAGAAAATTCAATTAACGGCAAGTGAGTTTCCCAGTCAGCCTTGAAATCCATGACACAAACTCTAAGCATATCCTCGAGAATCTGAATAACTCATTGCGACTGTCCGTCAGTTTACGGGTGAAATGCCATGCTAAAATGTAAAGCTGTCCCCGTTGCTCTTTGTAGCCCTTCCCAAAATCTGGACACACGTGTATCACGATCCGAGATAATAGATATCGGTGCTCCGTGTAATCTTACAATCTCTTTAACATAGCGTTCCGCTAACTTCATCGGGTCGATGGTCTAAATCGGCAAGAAATGGGCTGACTTAGTCAACCTGTCAACAATCACCCAAATGCTATCATTAGATCTAGGAGACCTCGGTAATCGAGACACAAAATTCATTGTAATGTGATCCCATTTCCATTCCGGTATTTCCAATGGTTGTATCTCCCCAGCGAGTCGTTGATGCTCAAGCTTTACCAATTGACATGTCATACCTTTAGCTACATACTCAGCAACTTCATATTTTATAACACTCCACCAATAGACTTCCCTCAAATCTCTATACATTTTCGTACTACCCGGATGCACGGAATACCGAGTACTATGAGCATCTTCCAAAATTCTTTCCTTAAGGTTACCAACATTGGGCACACATAAACGATTAATGTACCATAACACCCCATCATGCAAACTAATTTTATGGCCGTTTACCTTCAGGTAATTCATCTACAACTTTCTTCAAGTTTGAATCCAATAGTTGATTCATTTTAATCTCCCCAATCAAATCAAGTTGTGCTATAATCGTTCCTATCAAAAAACCTCCAACTCTAGGAATCACTTCTAACTCCAATCGTTCAAACTATTTCACTAACCTTTCTTGTGCCGTTAAAACACATGTCAAACTTTCTGATGATTTTTGACTCAAAGCATCGGCGACCACATTCGCCTTACCCGGATGGTATTGAATTTTTCAGGTCGTAGTCCTTCATTAACTCTAACCATCTTCGTTGTCGCATATTTAGATCCCTCTGAATAAACAAGTACTTTAAGCTTTTGTGATCAGTGAAAACTTTACAAGTTTCCCTGTATAAGTAGTGCCGCCAAATCTTTAAAGCAAAAATTATCGCGGCAAGTTCTAAATCGTGAGTCGGATAATTCTTCTCATGAGTTCTCAATTGCCTCGAAGCATATGCTATCACGTTGTCCCCTTACATAAGGATACATCCCAAGACTTGATGAGAAGCATCACTGTAAATACTAAATCCTCCGGTACTTGTCAGAATTGCAAGGATCGAAGCAGAAGTCAACTTACTCTTCAACGTTTGGAAACATTCTTCACATTCCTTATTCCATTCGAACGGAATATCTTTTCTCATTAATGTAGTCATCGGGGTAGCAATCCTTAAAAAATCTCGAACAAACCTTCTATAGTACCTAGCCAATCCCAGAAACCTACGAATCTCTGACACATTGGTTGGTCTCGCCTAGTTCATAACAGCTTCTATCTTTTGCGGATCAACTGACACACCATCTTTAGAAATCACATGGCCAAGGAAGGTAACACTTGTTAACCAAAACTTACTTTTCGTCAATTTTCTGAATAATTGTTTTCCCGTAGTCGTTTTAACACCAATCTCAAGTGCTTATCATGCTCTTTCGGACTCTTTGAGTACATAAGGTTATCATCTATAAAAACAATAACAAATTTATCAAGGTGCGTTTTAAAGACCCTATTCAACAAGTCCATAAACGCAGCTGGTGCATTGGATACCCCAAATGGCATTACAAGAAATTTATAATGACCGGACCGAGTTCTAAAGGTTGACTTCTCAACATCCTCAACTTTTACATTTAACTGATGATACCCTGATCTCAAGTGAATCTTTGAAAATACTTGAGCTCCTTGTAGTTGATCAAATAAATCATCAATCCGCAGTAAAGTATATTTCTCTTGATAGTTACTTTGTTAATATCACGATAATCGATACACATTCTCATCGTCCCGTCTTTCTTTTTCACAAAAAGGACCGGTACACCCCAGGGTGATACACTTGGCCGAATGAACCCCTTATCCAATAACTCCTGTAACTGAGTCTTCAACTCTTTTAATTCTACCAGAGCCATTCTATATGGTGCCTGTGAAATGGGTTGTGTGCCCGGTATCACATCTATACCAAATTCAACCTCTCTCTCAATTAACACACTCGGCAAATCTTCTAGGAATACATCGGAAAATTCCCTAACCACTGGTATATCTTCCAACTTCAGTTCTGTACTTCTAGTATCCAATATGCTACAAAGGAAACCTTTACATCCTTTCCTCAATAAATGACAAGCCTTGATGGCGGACACAAGATAAGGTGGTGACACAACACCTACCCCTTGAAAATAAAAGATTCTATGAATCAGTGCCTGAAATTCTACCCTTTTATTCTAACAATCAATGACTGCACGATTTACTGATAACCAATCCATCCCTAAGATGACATCAAAATGTTGAATTACTAGTGGTACTAAATTGGTAGTCAACACTTCATCATCGATTTTAACTTCACAATTTTTATAAACTCCCGAACTCACTAATGATCTTCCCAGCGGAACATCAACAGACAAATCGTATTCTAGAAGTTCTAAGGGTACATTCATATTTCTAGCAAATTGGTGCAACACAAAGGAATGTGTAGAACCGGAATCCATTAACACATAAGTAGGTGTTGAACATATAAGAATTTTACCTAACACAACCGTATTAGCAACGGTGGTCTCCCCCGGGTTAAGTTGAAAATAACGGCCCTGACGTTGTTCCCTTCCTTGTGGTTGTTGTTGTTGAGGTGGTCGCGGTGTTGTTGCGCTACTCGCAGTTGCACTAAAACTTCCTTGCCTCGGCTTAGGACAATTGTGCATTCGATGTACGAGCTCCCCAGAGTTATGACAGACCATCCCACTATCATCAGTACGCCTCATCGAAGCATTTGTACTTGGCCTTATACCCGGATAGTTCTTCACCACGTGTCCCATTTGACGACAATTATTACATACTGTTGTCGGTAGGTTACACACACCCCAATGAAACTTTCCACACGTGTTACACCATGCCCTGTTACCTCTACCTCCCCAAGAACTCCCAAAACTTTTCCTTTTCAAACTCCCTTGACCGCTATATTGGCTTGACCCCGGCCTCTTGTGTTGTTGGGTTAACAGTGGTTATGAACTTTGTTGATACCCCATGTCTCTCTCGGCGATTGAAGCCACATCAAATGCCTCCGTAACTTTATGCAATCGTTGTACTTATACTTGGCATCGGATCTCATCCCTAAGCCCCGTCACAAACTTTCTAGTTCTGTCTCCTTCATTCGGTACTATCTTTTCAGCAAATCATGCCAAACTTGTGAATTTGGCGAAGTACTCTCGAACTGTCATTCCCCCTTGTTTTAGTTCCATAAACTCTTGAGCTTTCAAATCTTCAAACGATTTTAGAAAATATGACTTCTTAAAAAGTACTACAAACTCCCCCCAAGTGTTCGGTCTATCGTGTCCCAACTTTGTACGCCACCAGTACTGTGCTTCTTCTTTTAAAGTATCGGCGGCAAATAGAACCTACTGAGCCTCGGAACACGGAAGAACTCTTAATATCCTCTCCATATCGGACAACCAAAAATTGGTTCTCATTGGATCCGTCTCCCCCTTGAATAGTGTCAGTTTTTGCTTGTAAAATTGTGAAATAGTGGTCACCTCCTCCTTAGGATTAGGATTCGGTTGATCACATCTCCCTTCTATCGTATGAGTTTCAACTACTTGCACTAATCTGGCTACCACTCTTTCCATTCTTTTTCCATTTGCGTAGGCAGTGTCGAACCAGACATTTTCTCTCTGGCATTCACAATACATTTCTAGAAACACGTTATGTTTATACTTTTCAATGCATGCTCTACATCATTCAACATGCTAAGTAAATGTGTATGCATGATTTATATATTCATTAATCATTTATGGTTATTACGCGTCGTGATTGTCACTCGTCCTCAAAGGCTCTAACCTATTGCTCTGATACCAAAAATTGTCACACTCCAACCCACATCGGGCGGATTAGGACACGTGTAACAAAGTCCACATGCTAAATCACCCTTAATTTACTAAGAAAACACAAATTAGACCTCATAAACAGCTTTAGTGACACAAAATAGCCCCAAGGGCAAATTTGTCATTAAAAAAGTACATCCAAAATTTACACCAAAAGATAGGTATTTGAGTCCCGGTTCTAACGCAAAAAATGGCAAAAAGAGGCAGATCGATCCGCGAAAAAGCCGGATCGATCCAGCTTCTACAGAATGGTTCCCTACTGCTTAAGAACATCAATTTTCCATATCAAAACCCAGACCAACCTTAACCAAACTTATGAAATCATCAAAGATCATCTCTAAAACATTTCCAAGTGCTTTAAAAACATTAACACAACTTATTTAAGTATGAATTGACAATCAAAACACATCAATTCCCCTTGTGGTTCATATGTTTACCCCAAAAACCATGATTCTCTCAAATACACACACAACCATTCAGTATAGAGAAAACCAAGTTAAATTTACAACCAAAATCACTTAAGTTCCTCAAAGTTACTCCCAAAACTTACGACTTGTAATTAGCAACCATGACACAAAGTTTGTTACACAACCAAACTCAACACTCCAACTTAACATATTACAAGCTTTAACCAAAACATGAATTGTTCACATGTCTATTATAAAGGCTACATTTGAAACTAAAGTTAACTAGTCATATGAACATATCCACATGTACACAACTTCTACGGCCAACCCGCCGCGCAGATCATTTCTTCTCGTCTTATCGTGCCGTACATGCGAGAGTTATTCAATAACCACAACAGAAAAATACATTTTTGTTTAAGCTTTCGCTTAGTGAGGGAACTAATCATGCTATTGGAATGTTTACTATGCAAATGCAACAATCAACATAAACAACAACAAATTGATCTCCAAGAAGTCAAGTCATTCCAGCCACCATCCCCAGGTCCTTCTCACCTCGGATCTTTTTCACTTTTGGCGCATATAGCACAACACACACTCTCTTGTGACCCCGAAGGTGTCACCAGCATTTCATTGTGGTCGTCACCACACCTCTTCTCTTGAGGGCTTACTATCCCTTACATATGGGACCTCCAAATGGTGACCACTGCTTGACTTCCCTTTGATCCACATAAGCATTTAAGCAACTTAGCATATAAGCATATATGCATAGCAATTTCATAATATTGGCATGCTTTTACCTAAATTCATCATATTCAAGGCTACATAGGCATAAATTAAGCTTGATAAACTAGCAATTATCACACTAACATAAGTAAACACCCAATTGTGGGATTAGAACACTCACCTCTTCAAATTTTACGCAACTAAGCTTAAATTTCCCATTTCTCTCTCAATCTGAGCTCAATTTCTAACCAGTGATAATCCTACATAATTTTGATACACCAACATCATCTATCAAGAATGCTTGTCGTACGAACGTTGCCGAAAATGAAAATAAATTACGTGCATGTAATCCTCTTACCTCCATGAGTCCAAATATGGTCTCGGTTCGTGAATCCGACGTCGGACGGCAACGGAACGGTAAGAAACGTTTAGGGAATTTCCATCGCAGACTCGAGAGCTATTCGTCCTCTCTCTCTCCCATGCCCACTTGTGTGTTTAGAAATGAGACATATATGCAAGACATGCATATGTGTTTAACTCCTCTTTCTCTTATTTCCATTTACACCCCAAACTTTCTTTAAGCTTTATTATTAAACCCCCATGTTATTTTCATTAATTACCCACCTTTTCCAATTGGATTTAATCTAAGTCCCACATGGTTCCCGAACATGGTCCCACATAAATTATAAGGTTACTATTAATGCTACTAATTATCAATTGTATTCAAATATGCCCTCACATGGGTACCCAAACTGGTCCACTTACCTATCACATGATATAATAATATCTTTAAGCATTAAAACGAATATGAATATCATCATATAATAACATCAAAATGAAAACTATTTTAATTAGACCCTCGTTGGGCCCTACATTTATAATAGTTCTGCCTTTTACAAAACTTCCCTCTGTGTCCGCATTTGAACACCTTTTTACCCGTGGGTTCATAACTCCACCTTAAACCATCTTATGCATTAATTATCTTAAATTAGCACAGATTAATATCATGTTAATCTTCTTTTTCGGGTACGGGTGTTACAGCAAAGGAGAAAGATACAAAGCTATTTCCAAATAACCTAAGTTTAGGTTTAAATAGTAGATTTTCCATAATCCAATTAGGAATCTAAATTCGTATAACTTCCCAAAACTCTGTCCACCTTAGCATGGACACTATGCTAATCCAAACAATCATTTCTTTACTTCAATCAAACACACAATTAAGTGTGTACAATATTGGCTAAGTTCAAATAATGTTGAAACTTGACCCCCACTATAACACCCGCATATGTGTTATTGCATTCTCATTTCATTGTCATGCATGATAATGTGATGTGTTGTGCATTTTGGCACATGTTTGAGTGAGTTTTGACTCACGAGTTGATTTGGGTGTCTATGTTAGAGAACCTTTGAGACTGTGTTGATGAGCATTTTGTTATTATGACATCTCTCCTAGTATGACACAGTCATTGTGGAATACTTTAAATGTTTATTTAAAATTAAATGTTTACCTGTGTATTTCACTACCTGTATTATTTTTTGGATTAGAATATATTTCTGTTGTTAGTTTTAGTATCCTGGTAAGGACGAATTAACACACTATTAATTTGGTAGGCTAATTAGCAACTTCGGAAAAGTCATGTAAAAACTTGCATTTTAGCATCCAAATGGAACTTAGTCAGAAACTTTTATTATTTTGAGGTTTCACTTGTAAAGCTATGAATTAGCTGTGTAGAGAGTTTTAGAGACTAATTAGGAGTTTTGAAAACTCGTGGGGAGGTAAACACAATTTTTGAAAGTTTTGCCTATATATAGATAGAGATGACTTTAGATTTTCTAAACTCTTCACCTAAAATTCAAGGAGGACAAAAGGGAGATTTAGAAGCTTAGAGCTTTGCAACGCTAAACAACGACCTTCTTTACATTTGTTTCCTTCTAGATTTCATATTTGAGCTCCTCGAGGTAAGAGCTTCGTTTTGATACCTGTTAGGCCATGTTTGGCTAAGTTTTCCGAAAAGTTATTTTCTAAGATTTTTCTTAAAAGTTGATAATCGGACTTTTGATCCATAGGGATTTTACTAGACGGACTTCTGAACGTTTTTTGTGCACGGGTTTTCTTTGGATCGAACTTTAGGAGCGCTAATCGGAGGTGAGTGATTCAACTACGTTTAGGAATGATTTCTTGACATGTATTCATGTTTTGTATAAATAACTTGTCTTAGTTCATGGAGATATATTGTGTTGTTCATATTGGGCAATTATATTGATAAGTAGGCCCAATAGCATGGTGACAAGTTTTGTTTACCACGAGTATGGTGATATGTATTTGAGCATGTTGAATTGCTTATTTGGGTAAAAGGAGCATGTGGTTACTGAGCCATTTTGTGGAGCCGATATAGGCATTAAGGTTGCACGATTGAAGAGAAGAATCGTAGGTCTTACCCTTTCGCGTGGACTTATTGGTGAGGAGTCGCGGACTGGGAGTATAGGACGTACACATGAGGCTCCGGAGACTAGTATTAATTGTAGAAATGTGAATGCGAGCATGTTTATCATTCACGTGCATATGTTGTTTTATTCACTAAGCGTTAGCTTAAATAAATCAAAATATGTGTGGTTATTCAAATAACCTAATGCTGGCGAGGAATCGCAGAAGTGAGCACGTGGGCTTGGGAGTTCACTTAGAAGGCAACACATCATGTTTATTTCGTAGTTTTGGAAATGGAAGTGTTGTAATAAGAATTTGTACAACTTTTGGTCATGTTTAACTTAGTTTGTAACATGAGTAGCATGTTGTAATTATACTTTGGTAATGTTTTAATGCAGTTAGGATTACTTTGGAGTACTTTTGGAAGTGTGTGTTTGGTCCCTGTAGATTTTTAAAAAGCTTAAAAACTTGAAAGTTCTGCAGAATGTGCTGCTGCCATAAATCAGTCGACTATTTTGTGGAACAGTCGACTGGACCCTATTTTTTAGCAACTCATTACATCTTTTTATAGAGGATCAGTCCACCCAGTCGACTGGGTCCCTAACACAGTCGACTGGGTCATGTTTTCAAATTAGATATCTTTTGTCTAGGTTAGACTTCCGTAGATCAGACCGAACCAGTCGACTAAAAATTTGAACCCCCAGTCGACTGGACATAGAAAATAGTCGACTAGATTGTCAACTTTCTGCTGGACTAGCATCAGTCAACTGGGCCTAAGGTGCAGTTGACTGGACTGCTACTTTTCAAAATGTTTTGTTTTCTTTCCACTACATGTGTTCTTAAAACTAATCTTTTGGGAACGTTAATGAATTGGTTTAACCTCGGTGGCGTGCCACGGGCTCCGCCTATAATGGGATCGGGCTATGACATTTATTGGTATCAAAGCTATAGGTTTAGAGCCTTAGGAACGAGTGACGTTATATGCTGAGCGATATTGAGTGGAGTGTGAATTCGTGAAGATAATATTGTTATCATTGTAGAAATGCTCATATGTTAGCATATGTTGATTGTGATGATGATCTGTGCATAGTTATATATTATAGCATGGCATGCATCGTCTTTATGCATCAAACTTAATAGAACGAGTTCTTAAAACGTTATGGCCTATCCGGTAAGAGAATTGTCACCGCATTCGCAGATGGACCAAATAATGAACATGGTGGAAAACTTTATACAAGCTATAAGTAAAACAGAGCAGATGAATTTCAGGCTCCACCAGTTGGAATTCGTTATATCAATGCACCATCGGTACCGAGACCTCAACACACCATCAGAGAACAATTCCATAAATGAAAACCAACTTTGTACCATAGACAGGTCGACATAGACTTGGCCGATCATTGGATGATGGACATAGAAAGACATTTTCGTCAACTGATATGTACTAACAAGGAAAAAATCATGTGTGCATCCGATACGTTAATGGGAGAAGCATTGGATTGGTGGAACAATGTGCTTGAGCAAGGGAAGCCAACTACGTGGGAGGCATTTAAGGATGAGTTCAACAAGCGTTTCTTTCTGCAATCTGCTTATACTCAGAAACGCCAAGAGTTTGCAAGTTTAGTTCAGGGAGAGATGACTGTGAGTGAGTACGTATCCCGTTACATTGCCTTGTTGTGCTTTGGGAAAACTACCGTTCCAACTAATGGGGATAAGGCTCGTAAGTTTAAGGAAGGGCTTAAGGAGAATATCCGTAGCTGTGTAGACATGCTATAACACCCGATCGTTTCTTTAGTTGAGGAAGCTGCCCGTATTGCTGAGAAAAGTGTCAATCACTTTCAACAAGGATAATAAGGAAAGAGAGCAAATGACAATAGGGGTAAGAGTCAAGGGAATGCAAAGAAACCATTTACGCAAGGTTCGGGATCGAACATAGGTAATCAAGGAGGGAGTATGTTCACGAGAGACTCGAGACCATTGTGCCCAATATATAATCTGCAACACAGAGGAACTTGCTATCAATTGAGCATGTGTTACCTTTGCAAACAACTGGGACACATATCCCGTAATTGTCCTATGAAACAAACATAACTACACCGAACACAACCTCGAATACTAGGAGCTACAACCCAGAGATGAGGGGGAAATGTTTTGAGTGTGGACAACTGGGACATACAGTGAAGAATTGCCTGAGTAAGACACAACTGGGAATAAGTACTGGGGCATCGATTATGCCGAGTGGATCAAAGGCAGGACAACAAGTGGATAAAGGAAAGGGAGTCGAACAACAACAAGGACGATACTTCCAGCTCAGGCCAGGGAATACGGATGATATAGTTGTATTAGGTATTCTTCCTATTTGTTCATATCCTGCACGCATACTTATGGATTCTGGTTCAACGCATTCATTTGTATCACATGACTTTGTTAAGCATTTAGCTGTTAAGTCAGAACCACTAGGATATGAATTGTGTTTATCATTGTCTAGTAGTGAACCGTTAGTAACTTCTTTGGTATTCAAGTCATGTGAGATCAAAATATGCTATAAGGTCTTGAGCGTTGATTTGATTCTGTTGGTAGTGAATTACTTTGATGTTATCTTGGGCATGGATTGGTTGTCGGTCAATCAAGCTAAGATCGATTATGAACAGAAACGAGTTAGTTTCTATCCATCAGGTCAAGAGGATTTTACTTTTCAGGGTAAGGGTGTGACCGTACCGCCGTACTTGATATCGATGATTAAAGCAAGAAAGATGTTGAAGAGAGGTTGTTCAGGTTTCTTATGTTCGATTGTTGGCACGAGAGTTCTTGGACCACTAGTAGAAGACATTCCAGTAGTTTGAGAATTTTTAGACGTTTTCCCAGATGAGTTACCCGATGTATTGATTAAAAGAGAGCTTGAGTTCACGATAGAGGTAGTACCAGGGTCACAACCGGTATCTAAAGCACCGTACCGAATGGCACCGGTAGAATTGAAAGAATTAAAAATTTAGTTAGAAGAACTGTTAGAGAAGGGTTTCATCTGACCGAGTGTTTCGCCATGGGGAGTTCCAGTTTTGTTTGTAAAGAAGAAGGATAGGACAATGTGTATGTGCATCGACTATCGAGAGTTGAACAAGTTAACTGTCAAGAACAAGTATCGGTTGTTGCGAATAGATGACTTATTTTTTAAGATTGACTTGAGATCCAGTTACATCCATTTAAAAGTCAAGGAGGAAGATGTTGAGAAGATAGCTTTCAGAACTAGATATGGTCACTTTAAATTTCTAGTTATGCCGTTTGGAGTGACTAACGCACCAGCTACTTTCATAGACTTGATGAACCGTGTTTTCAAGGACTACTTAGATGAGTTTGTCATTGTGTTCATTGATGATATCTTAATTTACTCCAAAAGTGTTGAAGATCACGAGCATTATTTACGATTAACTTTACAATGATTACGTGAGAAGAGATTTTTTGCCAAATTGAAGACGTGTGAATTTTGGTTGACAGAGATAGCTTTTGTTGGGCATATTGTATTAGCTAAAGAAATTTCTGTAGACCCTCAGAAGATAGAAGTCGTTACTAATTGGGTGAGACCAACGCATGTGACAGAGATCCGAAGTTTCCTAGGATTAGCTAGTTATTATCGGAGGCTTGTAAAAGACATTTCAAGTATTGCAATGCTGATGACACAATTGATAAGGAAAGATGTTGCTTTTGTATGGAGTCCGGAATGTGAGGAAAGTTTTCAAGAGTTAAAGAATTGATTAGTGGAGGCACCAATCTTAGCTGTTCCAACGGGGACTGAAGGGTTTATTATTTACAGTGATGCTTTATATAAGGGTTTCGGCTGCGTTCTTATGTAAGGTGATAAGGTTATTGCATATGCATCGAGACAACTTAGATCGCATGAGAAGAAATATCCGACACATGATCTAGAATTGGTCGCTGTAATTTTTGCATTGAAGATTTGGCGTCATTATCTGTACTGGGAGAAATGTGAGATATATACGGATCATAAGAGTTTGAAGTACTTGTTCACACAACGAGATTTGAACATGAGGCAAAGGAGATGGTTAGAGTTGATGAAGGACTATGATTTGTCAATTCAGTATCATCCGAGCAAGGCGAATGTAGTCGCCCGTGCTCTTAGTCGTAAAGCACCAACCAACATCGCATCAGATTTGACTTCTCAGAAAGAATTGATCTGAGATATGGAGAATTTAGAGCTTCAGGTTATTCTGAGGATTGAAAGTGGCTTGATGTCGACAATTATGGCACAACCACTATTAATTCACAAGATCATGGAGAAACAACTTCAAGATGTGGCTTTAAAGAAGATTTGTGATGAGATTTTGATGGGCAAGCAACCAGAATTTACTTTTGAGAACAATGTCTTGAGATTGAGGTGTAGAATCTGTGTGTCTAATAAGAAGGAATTGAAATGGAATGTCCTAGGAGAAGTACACAATACGAATACACCATTCATCCAGGAAGCACCAAGATTTATAGAGACTTGAGACATGTTTATTTGTGGCCGGTAATGAAAAGAGAAATAGCACGCTATGTTTCACGATGTATGAGTTGTCAGTAAGTGAAGGCCGAACGCCAAGTACCTTCGGGATTGTTATAACCACTATCGATAGCCGAGTGGAAATGGGAACACATAACAATGGACTTTGTTAGTGGGTTTCCAAGGTCGAAGAGATCGGATACTATTATTTGGATAATCGTTGACCATTTAACGAAGTCGTCGCACTTCCTACCACTTCGAACAACTAAGACGATGACGTTAGCTAAGTTGTATATCCGCAAGATTGTGAGACTCTATGGTATTCTAGTTTCTATTATTTCAGATAGAGATAGTAGTTTTACATCAGAGTTTTGGAGAGCCTTGCAAGAAGCAATGGGTACCAAATAGCATTTCAGTATTGTTTTCATCCTTAGATCGATGGTCAATCAGAAAGAATAATCCAGATTTTGGAAGACATGCTTCGTTTATGAGTACTTGATTTTTAGGGTGATTGGGAAGACCATTTGTCGTTGATTGAGTTCGCATATAACAACATTTTTCAATCGAGTATTGGGATGGCTCCTTATGAAGCTTTGTATGGTCGAGTATGTCGTTCACCGATTAGTTGGACGAAAGTCGGAGAAAAAATGATAGAAGGGCCGAAAATTGTACACGAGACAACGGACAAAATAAAGGTGATTCGACAACGGTTACTTACAGCTCAGAGTAGGTATAAGAATTATGCCGACAAGCGTAGACGACTGTTGGAATTTGACGTGGGAGATTTGGTTTACTTGAAGGTGTCACCTTCAAAGGGGATCACTAGATTTGGAAGATACAAGAAACTTAATCCGAGGTACGTAGGACCTTTTGAGATCATTAGGAGAGTTGGACCCGTAGCGTATCGTTTGAACTGTTCGAGTGAGTATGTTCAAGTTCATAATGTATTCCATGTATCATTGCTACTGAAACACTTAGTAGAGGATAGAGATCAAGTGATGACTCCGACATCGATTGAGATTCAGAGTGATTTGACATATGTTGCATATCCGGTAGAGATCTTGGATCAGAAGGATCAAGTCTTACGAAATAAAGTAATATTGAAAGTGAAAGTGTTATAGCGTAGCCAAACGACAAAATAATCGACATGGGAAATCGAAGAAGAGATGCGTACTCAGTATCCGCATCTTTTCGAGACATGAGGTATAAGTTTGGGGACAAACTTCTTTTAAGGGGGAGAGTATTGTAACACCCGCATATGTGTTATTGCATTCTCATTTCATTGTTATGCATGATAATGTGATGTGTTGTGCATTTTGGCACATGTTTGAGTGAGTTTTGACTCACGAGTTGATTTGGGTGTCTGTGTTAGAGAACCCTTTGAGACTGTGTTGATGAGCATTTTGTTGTTGTGACGTCTCTCCGAGTATGAGACGGTCATTGTGGAATACTTTAAATGTTTATCTAAAATTAAATGTTTACTGTGTATTTCACTATCTGTATTATTTTCTAGATTAGAATATATTTTTGTTGTTAGTTTTAGTATCCTGGTAAGGACAAATTAACACACTATTAATTTGGTAAGCTAATTAGCAACTTCGGAAAAGTCATGTAGAAACTTGCGTTTTAGCAACCAAACGGAACTTAGTCAGAAAATTTTATAATTTTGAGGTTTCACTTATAACGCTATGAATTAGCTGTGTAGAAAGTTTTAGAGACTAATTCAGAGTTTGAAAACTCGTGGGGATGTAAACACAATTTTTGAAAGTGTTGCCTATATATAGATAGAGATGACTTTAGATTTTTCTGACTTCTTAACCTAAAATTCAAGAAGGAGGCCAAAAGGGATATTTAGGAGCTTAGAGCTATGCGACGCCAAACGACGACCTTTTGTCCGTCTGTTTCCTTCTAGATTTCATATTCGAGCTCCTCGAGGTAAGAGCTTCGTTTTGAAACCTATTAGGCCATGTTTGGCTAAGTTTTCTAAAAAGTTATTTTCTAGGATTTTTCATAAAAGTTGATAATCGGACTTTGATCTATAGGGATTTTACTAGATGGACTTCTGCACGTTCTTTGTGCACGAATTTTCTTTGGAACGAACTTTAGGAGCGTTAATCGAAGGTGAGTGATTCAACTATGTTTTAGGAATGATTTCTTGACGTGTATTCATTTTTTGTGTGAATACCATGTTTTAGTTCATAGAGATATATTGTGTTGTTCATATTGGACAATTATATTGATAAGTAGGCCCAATAGCATGGTGACATATTTTGTTTACCGCGAGTACGGTGATATGTATTTGAGCATGTTGAGTTGCTTATTTGGGTCAAAGGAGCACATGGTTACGGAGCCATTTTGTGGAGCCGATATAGGCATTAAGTTCGCACGATTGAAGAGAAGAATCGTGGGTCTTACCCTTTCACATGGACTTATTGGCAAGGAGTCGCGGATTGGGAGTATGGGACGTACATGTGAGACTCCGGAGACTAGTATGAATTGTAGAGATGTGAAGGCGAGCATGCTTATCATTCACGTGCATATGTTATTTTATTCACTAAGCGTTAGCTTAAACAAATCGAAATATGTGTGGGTATTCAAATAACCATTGCAGGTATTAATGCTGGCGAGGAATCGCAGAAGTGAGCACGTGGGTTTGGGAGTTCACTTAGAAGGCGACACATCATGTTTATTTCGTAGTTTTGGAAATGGAAGTGTTGTAATAAGAATTTGTATAACTTTTGGTCATGTTTAACTTAGTACATTAGAATGGATCTAAAACATTGTAATAGTGAGTAGCATGTTGTAATTATGCTTTAGTAATGTTTTAATGCAGTTAGGATTACTTTGGAGCAGTTTTGTAAGTGTGTGTTTGGTCCCTAGAGATTTTCAAAAAGCTTTAAAACTTGAAAATTCTGCAGAATGTGCTGTTGCCATAAATCAGTTGACTGGTTTGTGGAATAGTCGACTGGACCCTCTTTTTCAGCAACTCACAACATCTTTTTATAGAGGATCAGTCGACTGGGTCCCCGACACAGTTGACTGGGTCATGTTTTCAAATAAGATATTTTTTGTCTAGGCTGGACTTCAGTCGACCGGACCGTACCATTGACTGAAAATTCGAAGCCCCAATCGACTGGACATAGAAAATAGTCGACTGGATTGTGTTTTAAAAATCAACTTTTTGCTGGACCAACATCAATCAATTGTGCCTAAAGTGTAGTCGATTGGACTGCTGCTTTTCAAAATGTTTTGTTTTCTTTCCGCTGCGTGTGTTCTTAAAACTAATTTTTTGGGAACGTTAAGGAATTGGTTTAGCCTTGGTGGCGTGCCACGGGCTCTGGTTCTGCTATTGTAGGACCGGGCTGTGACACCCACTTACCACCTTGGTTAACATATCCGCCAGATTGTTAACTATTCTAATCTTTTAGAGTAGATTACTCCCCTAATCAATGATTCTCGCACAAAATGGAAACGAATATCAATATGCTTGGTCCTAGCATGATTAACTTGGTTCTTCGCTAAATGTATGGCACTTTAACTATCGCAAAATACATCCACCTTCTTTCGATGAATATCCAAGTCTTCAACCAACCATATAACCAAATAGCTTCCTTCATAGCCTCAACAATTGCCATGTATTCAGCTTCCATGGTGGACAACGCTACCATGGATTGCAACGTCGACCTCCTAAGTACCAGGATCACTAGCTATTGTAAACAAATACCTGGTAGTAGATCGTCTCTTATCCAAATCTCCTACATAGTCCAAATCCACGTATCTCAAGGGAAATATTCTAATATCTTCATTTTTTTTTCAAATCTCAACCCCACATCCTCTATACCCTTGATTTACCTCAATGCCCATTTTTCAACTTCCCTATCTTCTTCCCCGGATGCATATAACAACTAACCATGCTAATAGCTTGAGAAATATCGGGTATAGTACATATCATGGCATACATAAGGCTTCCAACCAAACTTACAACACTTGGGCCATATTCCTCTTCTCTTCTCCAGTACTCGGAGACAACTTCTCACTTAACTTGAAGTGGGAAGCCAATGGTATAGTAACATGCTTTGTGTTCTCTTCCATACAAAACTTTGCAACACCTTCTTCAAATTTTGTCTTTGTATCAACCCCACAATTTCAATCGCTTTGTCTCGAGCGATATCCATGCCGAAAATCTTCTTTGTTTCACCAAAATCCTTCATCTCAAATTCACTATTCAATTGGGCTTTCATCTAAGCAGCTTCCCAACGCTCTTAGATGCATTAACATATCAGCTACATATAAGAGTAAGTAAATGAAGGATCCATCATGTAGTCTAGGAAAGTACATACAATGATCATATTAACTCCTAGTAAACATTTGCACCGTCATAAACTTGTCAAACCACTACAAGGAAAAACATTATTTATGTCACTTTTAGAATTATTTTTATGTGACTTTTATTTTGAGTGACATAATTATTTCTCGCATGTGCTTTTTATGTCACTTTTTAAGTTGTTATGTCGGTTTTTAAAAAAGTGACATAAATACTATACTTATTTATGTCTGTTTTTTTTTTTTATTTATAAAAGTGGCATAAATAATAAAGTACTTATGTCACTTTCTTAAAAACTGACATAAATAAAAACGCGATGGCAATTTTGTAAATAAAATACAATACTTATTTATGTCGATTTTTTTGTAAAAGTGAAATAAATAATTAAGTATTTATGTTACTTTCTCAAAAACCGACATAAATAAAAATACGGTGGCAATTTTATAAATAAAAAACAATTTATATTTATAAAAGTGACATAAAAAAACCCATGATATAAACAAAAATTTTAGGGATTTTGTTAGCTGGTTCTCCTCTCTTCTCCTCTCGTTCCTCTCTTGTCATCGCCTCCCTGATCCTCTCTTCCCCTTCTTACTTGTTCCCCTCTTCTCTGGCGAGTGGTGGCGGTGGTGGTGGTGATTGGTGATTGTTACTCGGAGGCGGCAATGAGGTTTAGGAAGGTTAGGGAATGAGATGAGAAAGAGGGCGGCGGAGTTGGGTGGCGCCGTTCGGCGGTCAGTGGAAGAAGGGGGCTCATCTCGGGTAGAGTTGGATTCTTTTATCGCTCATATCACTAGATAGATGTACACACGTGTGTGTATGTGTCATATGCATCATGGTGAGATTGAGAAGCTTATTTATAACATTTATTGGAACTCAGATGTGTAGTGATTTTCTAGGCTGATGTTCTCTACTTATTTGCTAATTGGTGTGTGTCTCCGGGGCATGTTTGGGATTAATTAAGGCTGGAGTCAAGAGTTTTTATTGGGTTCGGATTTTTGATTTTATTTTTATCTATTGATATATTTTTGGGCTTAATTTGCATTATATCACTTTTTATTATATATATAAAAGGGTTGAAATACAATTAGGCCAATATGCTCACACACTTAGCACAATATTTGAGGTAGTTGATTACACATAATTTTTGCTTTCTACATCCCAAAAGAGAACATAAAAAGAAAAAAAAAACAATCACAATCAGAATAGAATCAGTTTAATTAGACCATATTTCAATTTTATTGGGGTCTTATTACATGTAAAAATAGGACAATACTGCAATACTTTTTGTTAGTTAATTTTCTTTCAATTCTAATATATATTAGAACTTATTAGTTTATTAAATTGCATGTGTTGCACATGAACTAATTAGACTTTAAAAAGATAGGAATTAATGATATGTAAGGAAATGCACTCAAGTCTCTTCTTAATTCATATTAGGGTATATTACACTGACCTACCCCGTCCTATGTCCTAATTGCAGAGACATCCTTCGTAGTTTTAAAATTGCACTTACGTCTATTGTCAGAGACAAAATTCGAAATCTTAATATTGTGTTAAAGTTTCATACCAGAGTACCAATTTATATACCATTGAAATAAAATACATTGATTTTATAATAATAAAATCAACAATGTGAAATAACAAATCCGTCCTTAATATATGCCCTTAAAACAAATAAGTTTGGAAATTTTTATTTTAGTTTTTCATTTTACTTTGTAAGGATAAAGTAATCATTGTGAATATATTAAATAATCAAGAAAACAACAAAGGGAAAGAGAAAAGAGAGCTAGAGTTTCTCATAACACAAAAATTGAATGAATGAATACAATGGAAAGGAAGAGACAATAATAATAGAATATCTAGGTATACAGTATTACCCTAATATAAAGGAAAAGACTAAACTACCCTAAAGCTAAATAAAACTAATTCTAACACCCCTCCTCAAACTCATGATGCTGCAGCTAAAAGCATAGAGAGTTTGCCAACTAAAAAACGAAAACGCTAAATCGGATGTGACTTTGTAAACAAATCAGCAATCTGTGCGGAAGAAGAAACAATAGGCAAAGTGATAGCTCCATGCTTAAGGTGATGACGAGTAATGTGACAATCAATCTCTATATGCTTGGTCCTCTCATGGAAAACGGAATTGTGAGCAATCTGAATAGCACTCTTATTATCACAATACATAGATGAAGGGTGAGGAAGGGAGACACCCATATCTGTAAGTAGTCGGCGTAACCAAATAACCTCACGGGTAGTCGAAGCCATAGCACGATACTCAGCTTCTGTGGAAGACACAACAACAACATCTTGCTTCTTGTTCTTCCAAGAAATGAGAGAATCACCCAAAAATATACAAAACCCAGTAACAGACTTGCGATCTGTAGGATCACCGGCCCAATCAGCATCAGAGTATGCACGCAGCTCCAAGAAAGATGATGATGAAAGTAAAAGACTTTGAAACCTAGTGCCCCTCAAGTACCTCAAAATACGATGAACAACAACCCAATGAACTGTAGCAGGGGAAGTAACAAACTGACTAACAACATGAACAACATGAGCAATATCCGGACGAGTAATAGTAAGATAAACCAAGCTACCAACAATAGTGCGATATAAGGTAGGATCAGGCAAAGAAACGCCATCAGAAGGGGAAAGACGAACATTAAGCTCCAAAGGGGTATTAACAATCTTATTATCAGTGAGGCGAGCATGCTCAAGAATGTCACCTGTATACTTAGACTGAGAAAGATGATAACCTTTTGGAGAACAAGCTACTTCAATCCCCAAAAAATAATGTAGTGGACCTAAGTCCTTCATTTCAAAACAACGAGCTAATTCAGACTTCAACACTGCAATTCCATCAACATCATCACCAGTAATAATCATATCATTAACATACAAAGAAAGCATAATACGACCAGCAGTGGTACACCTAATAAAGAGAGCTGAATCATACTCACTTGGGGAAAACCCAAATGAGGTAATCACTATGGAAAACTTCTCAAACCAAGCTCGAGGGGCTTGTTTAAGACCATATAAGGCTTTTTTTAAGCCTGCAAACTTCACCAGGACCATAAGGAACACCCGGAGGAGGAACCATATAAACCTCCTCTTGGAGGTCTCCATTCAAGAAAGCATTTTTAACATCCATCTGAATTATATGCCACTAACGAATAGAAGCAACTGCAATAAGAGTACGAACAGTAGTCATTTTAGCAACAGGAGCAAAAGTCTCCTCGTAATCCATACCATACTGCTGGGAAAAACCCTTGGCAACCAATCTTGCTTTGTACAGCTCAACAAACCCATCTGACTTGGTTTTGATTTTATAAGCCCAACGAGAACCAATATCGCTCTTACCAGAAGGTAAGGGAACCAAACTCCAAGTATCTGTCTTATACAATGCTGAGAGTTCCTCTGCCATAGCCTGTTGCCATAGAGGATCAAGAGCTACCTCTTTATAGGACAGAGACTCAGAGAGATCATGAACTGAAGCTAAAAATGAAGCAAAAGAATCCGAATAATAAGAATAAACATAATCAGGTGTTTGAGTAGACTTACGAGTGCAAGCAGGATAGAGAGGAGGTTCCACAGTCTCAGTAGGTGCTTGGGTGGCCTTTGGAAGGGAGGTAGCATCAAGCGGCAAGGTACCAGTATTAGCAGAAGTAGAACCATGAGATGAGACAATATCAGTGGTGCATGGGGCTTGAGAGGGTACACTATCGGTATCATCAGAGAATGGGTCAAGATGGATGAGATCAGATTTAGTCAACTCATAATGATTATCAGGAATAGAAAAGAAGGGTATGTGCTCGAGAAATACAACATGGCGAGAGACATATAGTTTCTTAGTAACTGGGTCAAAGCAACGATATCCCTTCTGACCCTCACCATAACCTAGAAAAACACAAATAGCAGACTTAGGTGACAATTTGGTACGCTCTACATGAAGTCGAAGGACAAAATAAGTACAACCAAACACCTTTAAGGAAGAATAATCAGGAGCATGCCCATACAATTTTTCAAAAGGTGACAGACCTGAGCAGTGAGAGGACGGAATTTTATTAATTAGATTGACAGCAGTAAGGACAGCCTCTCCCCAAAAATCACTAGGGACATATGCAGATAATAAAAGAGAGTGAACAGTTTCAACAATATGCCGATATTTCCTTTCAGCAACACCATTTTGCTCAGGAGTGTCTGTACAAGAGGACTGGTGAATAGTTCCATCTAAAGCAAGCAACTCATGAAATTTATGATAGGTATACTCTCCACCTAAATCACATCTAAAACATTTGATGACAGCAGAATGTTGAGTTTTAACAAAAGCACGAAAGGTATTGTAAATATCAAAGAAGTCTGAATGGCGTTTCATAAGATAAACCCAACAGTAACGAGTGCAATCATCAATAAATGATACATAATATCAAGACCCCCCTCTTGTAGTAACAGGAGAGGGTCCCTACACATCAGAATGATGCAAGAGAATAAGAAATACTTCTATTAAATGGTAAAGCAGAAAATTTTGCCATTTTACAACCACTACAATCAGAAATGTCATGAGTTTGTAAATCTCCTAATTTTCCTGTAGAAGCTAAATATTTTAAACGAGAGGCTGAAACATGACCAAGGAGAGAATGCCATAAATAAAAACTAGACGAAGATGAACTCAAACGAAAGGATGACAAGTCAACACTAGAAGCTGCAACCATTGGTACATTGAGCTTATCCAAGATGTATAATCCCCCTTTCCTACGGCCTGTCCCAATCAGCGTCTGAGACTGCGGATCCTGCACATGACAAAAAGTAGAAGAAAAAGAGACTAAGTAACCTCCATCACAAAGCTGACCAACAGAAACAAGATTCATAGTAAGTTTGGGAATGTGGTAAACACTAGGAAGAGATACATGAGGTGTGACAACAGACCCAACACCTGCTAATGGCATGGGAGTACCATCAGCAGTCATAACAGGCAAAGAGGAAGCAGGACATAAGGAAGCAAAAGACGACAAGTCATGTGACATATGATTAGAACCTCCAGAGTCTAAAACCCAAATACTTGAGGACATACCTGAAGACATACCTGAAGATATACCTAGTGAAGAGGTGGCCATAGCATGTGGCTGTGTGGCAAGGAACTTCTGAAATTGCTCAGCAAGGGAGGTCATGGACGGAGTGGATGGGGAAGGGGAACCGGGTCCAAATGAGTCTGATGGAGGTACAACTACTGCAGTGTTAGGCTGTGGAGGCCTATATGAACGCTGTTGAGATTGGTTGTCAGATTTCCAATGAGAAGATTGAGGTTGCTGTTGTTGTGGTGGTCGACCATGTGAGGGCTGGTTGCTGCTATGGGGCTGGTTTGCACGACCCAACCTAGGACACTGAGCCTTTCAATGACCCTTCTCCTTACAGTAGCTGCATACATCACTACCAACTCTCGAGTAAGGCTTATTCTGATTCTAGGACTGTGGTCGAAAAGGGGCTGCTAAAATAGACGGAGTAGAGTCGGGGAGAATTCCCTTTCCAGACTGTGTGTTGAGACGTATTTCCTCGGCCACTAATTCACGGACAACAGAATCAACTGACGGAAGTGGGCTACGATGGAGAATGGACCCACGAAGGCCCTTAAAATCATCACGTAGAGCCATCAAAAACTAAACCAGACGTTGTTCCTTCCTACTAGCGATATATGGTGCAAAGGCCCGCAATTCGAGCGACTCCATGAGACCTAACTGATCCCAAAGATCTGTCATTGTAGAATAGAACTCCTGAATACTCAATTTTTTTTGTTCAAGGGCACGAATATCACATTCTAATTGGTACCTTTTCGCAAAATTGGACTGTGTAAATAATTTAGCCAAATGATCCCACACCTCCTTTGCATATTCAAACTTTGCCAACTGCATACCTATTGAGGGAGCAACGGAGCTGTTGATCCAAGTAATGATTTTTGAATTATTTGTGTCCCAAATATCTAGCAATTCTGCAAATTTATCAGCATTTTCATTCGTAGGTTGACTAAAATCCCCATTGATATAACCCCACATCTTCTTCCCCTTCAGAAAATTTTTCATCACATAATTCCAATATGCAAAATTCTTGCCATCGAGTTTAACACTAATCGCTTGAAGCGAATCATCACGTTCAGCAGCCATTACGAAAACAAAGCAATTAAATAACACAAAACAAGCGAACCCAATCAAAGACAGATCCAAAAACACAAAACAAACGAACCAGAATCAGTGACAGATCCAAAAAAGAGCCCGAATCAGTGCGAGATCTAAATACGAATCCGAATCAGCGAGAAATCCAACAACGAACCAGAATCATCCGAAAAAAAAAATCTGCAAAAATCGTGGATGAGATTCAAACCTGCTCTGATACCATGTGAATATATTAAATAATCAAGAAAACAACAAAGGGAAAGAGAAAAGAGAGCTAGAGTTTCTCCTAACACAAAAACTGAATGAATGAATACAATGGAAAGGAAGAGACAAGAATAATAGAATATCTAGGTATACAGTATTACCCTAATATAAAGGAAAAGACTAAACTACCCTAAAGCTAATAAAACTAATTCTAACAATCATTTCACGAAGTTTTAACTATAAAATTAACAGTCATCATACCATGACTAAAGGAGGGGAATCGTTTATTTCACAAGCAACAAAGGGAAAGAGAAAAGAGAGCTAGAGTTTCTCATAATCAAGAAAACAACAAAGGGAAAGAGAAAAGAGAGCTAGAGTTTCTCATAACACAAAAACTAAATGAATGAATACAATGGAAAGGAAGAGACAATAATAATAGAATATCTAGGTATACAGTATTACCCTAATATAAAGGAAAAGACTAAACTACCCTAAAGCTAATAAAACTAATTCTAACAATCATTTCACGAAGTTTTAACTATAAAATTAACAGTCATCATACCATGACTAAAGGAGGGGAATCGTTTATTTCACAAACAAAACTCATGAAAAGTTCAATGTAATTTCTAAAACTACCAAGAAGCTAGGTCTCTCTACTTGCGACATACTTAAAAATCTGGCAATTTTATAAAGAATTTACAAACAGACCAATTCACCAATGTAATTTGACTTAATGTTTTACGTTGATTTTATAAAGAATCTGGCAATTTTAAGTGAGAGGCTAACGTATATTTACTGGATCCATAGGCCTTGTCTTCTTTTTTCTTTTTTTTTTTTGAAAATAAATAAGTAAATTAGTACATAAAAATCTGAAGACCTTGTAGATAATGGAAAAAATGGTCCAGCTGATTGTTGCTTTATGTGCTTGTCGTAAAGTCTAAACTGATAATGCTAACAAAATTTACAAACAGACGCATAGCTAACAGCCGGCCACTTGGCATAGCGGCGTGACTCGCGAAAGTTTTTGCCACCCCTCAAATAATAATAATAATGCTAGGTATACACACTTTTCTACACATTTTTTGACACATTATGCTTTTAATGCATATACCTTGAGCTATTTGAGTTTTTCACACAGTTCTATGCACCACTCACACAACACAAGGTACATGCATTTAAAGATGTGTGTCAAAAAGTGTGTAGAAAAGTGTGTGAGTGTAGTAGTGCTCCCCCCTCAAATAGCCTTATCTTCTTGGTTTCTGAATTTAGGCAGAAAAATTAAAATTAGAATAAATATGATTTTCTTGACTTTGTTTGGTTCTTGAATTTATTGAGGGAAAATGAAGGAAATAATGAGAAAAATGGGAATGCACAGAGAATAAGTCAAAAGAATATCGCATGGTAACGTTTTCTGTTTTTAGTTTTCATTTTTATTAAAACGAAAATCAATTTCTAATTTTTTTTAATTATTAAATAGAAAAACAGAAACACATTTGTTAAGATTGTTAATTTTGAAAAAATAAAATAAAATACAGTAAAAAGAACAACAAAAAATGCATTTGGTAATGACATCTTTGTCAAAAATAATTTCTAAAATATACCTTACCAAAATACATTTTCAACACAAAATGTTGATTTGAGAATTTATTTTGAATTTATAAACGCGACCAATATATTTTTAACGTACATTATATTCACTTGTATTAATGAGATGATACAAATAACGTGGTATAAGCAATAAAGTGACGTGGTATAAGCAATGCATGAGGCATGTTTTTGTAGGGATAATTAAGTTTCAGTCTAATTTTCGTATAGAATTTAAAAGCAGTCTATAAATTGTTTTTTTTTTACATTAAAATATATATATCAACTTTTTTTGTAAAAATAAAAAAGTTTTCAAATTTACATATCGTTTTGTAGCAACTATTTATGAGATTGGGAGCAATTTATTTCAAAGTCTGGTACAACTCTTCACAAGGTTGGAAGCAAGTCTTCACAATGTTGGGAGCTATCATTTACAACATTAATTTTGGTGCAAATTTACACCGTTGAAAATATAAAGTAGACTAAAACACAAAATTACTATTTAAAAGTTGATTTTTTAAGGCCTTATTACACTTTACAGCCTTATATTATACCTGTGTTTACAATTGGATACATACACTTTTTTTTGTTCAATTGAACCCTTGAAATTCAAAAATTCATTCAATCAGACCCAAATTCTGACACTGTTGGCTTAAACCAATAGAAATTGTCATGTGGGTTGCATGTAATACTTACCAATCATAGGTTAGGTTAAGACAAACGAAACATATTATAAATTGTGTGAAAAATCGCAATCAATCATATCCGAAATCGCATTCAATTAGATTTGAAATCACATTCAATCAGATCCAAAATCGCATTCAATCATATCCAGAATTGCATCATTTTCGAGCCATTCGTAATCTACTTCATTATGTGCAAATCACATAACCATTTCTATTAGTTTAAGCCAACATTGTCAGAATTTGGGTCTGATTGTATAAATTTTTGAAGTTCAAGTGAACCCAAAAAAAAAAAAAAGGAGAAATTGGTAAAAAGGGTATTAAGACAAGCTAAATTGGAATAAAGGACACTTAATAAAACAACTTGGTTTTTATTCGTAATTTTTTTGGACCAAAATATCATCATCTTCATTGTCTAACCTTACTATCAAACCCTAGCCACTATTGCCACTACCCATGCCTAGCCTTCGGCCCCTACCACTCCCACCTCCGGCGACCAACACTACCATCTCCGACGACCGCCACTAGCATCTCTGGCGACCATCCACCATTGCCACCACCCATGCTAACCTCCGGCCACCACCACTTCTACCTCCGGCGACCTCATACGACCGCCAATAGCACCTCCTGCGACCATCACCTATCATTCCACCTTCATTCAACAGTTCTCTCTTAAGATGACTGATCTTAAGAGAAATTTCTCTAAAGTTCAATTGGCCATGGAGATTTGTGTTGGTGGTGGTGGCCAGTGGTGGTGGTGGCAATGGAGGGGGAGGAGAGAGAGATGGTGGTGGTGGTGGTGGCTATGGAGGGGAAAGAGAGAAGAGAGTTGGTGGTAGTGGCGATGGCAATGGCAATGGCAATGGCAATGGCTCCGGCGACGACAAGGATGGCTCCGGTGGTGGTGGTTGTGATGGTGGTGGCTATTGAGGGAGGAGGAGAGAAAGTTAGAGAGAGAAGAGAGATGGTGGTGGTGGTGGTGGCTATGGAGAGGGAGGAGAGAGAGAAGAGAGTTGGTGGTAGTGGCGATGGCAATGGCGACGATGACGACGACGGTGGCACCGGTGGTGGTGTTTGTGATGGTGGTGGCTATGGAGGGAGGAGGAGAGAAGATGGTGGCTATGGTGGTGGCGGTTTTGAAGGTGGTGGCTATGGAGGGGGAGGTAAGAGAGATGGTGGTGGTGTCTACGGAGGGGGAGGAGAAAGAAAGTTAGAGAGAGAGGAGAGATGGTGGTGATGGTCTCTTAGGGTTCCATGGGCAATTTTGGCATTTAGAGTGAAATTTAAAATTTTATAGGACGAAGAGTGATAGTTAAAATTTTAGAAGACTTGGGAGGGAAAGTTTTTTTAGAGTGTATCCTTGTGTGGGTGTTTGATTATGACTTGTCCTTTAGTCCAACATAGTCCAACCTTAGGGGCCTTACACCAAGTCTCCCAAATATATATATATATATATGTATCGAATTGAAAACACTGGTATAGTATAAGGGTGTAAAGTGTAATTGGGCCATTTTTTAAATTTTGTTCATGACTTTTTAAAATTTTTATTGATTGTTCATAATTTTTTAATTTTAAGTAGTAGACTGACTTTTTAATTTCATATTAAAAGTTGATTGAAATGTAAATATCCATTTTTTTTAGGATAAATTACACGGACCTCCCCTTAGGTTAGGTAAAATTATAGCAACCTCCCTCGTGGTTTACAAAATTATATTGACCTCCCTTGTTTGGGCCAGCAGACTAACAATGTTAGATTTTAGTGTGAAAAGACATTACCACCCCCTTCAAAGAGAATAGAGACAAAAAAGATAAAATTAAAGTCTTTTAACCTCACTCCTCCCCAACACCCCCACCCATTCCCCTCCTTCACCGTCGGTCTTGCCTGAGACCCACCCATGACCTCAATGGTGATACCAAAGCGAGAATTACCATCTTCAAGAGTGCCATTGCTGAGATCTTAACCCGCTTAAAGTAGTGAGGGTCGGGGATTTGCAATGACGAATTGCAAATTGGGTAAGGGATTTGCAATGATGAATTGCTGGTTTGAATTGGTAAGAGCCCCTGTTTAATTTCACTCTCATCTCTTCTCTCTCTAACAAACCCAATGTCACTGGGTTTAGGTGTGTACACAAATGTATCAGATTTGGATGTTTAGGGATCAAATTTGTACATTTTACACATGTATATACATATTTATGGTGTGTATCTGATTTGAGTAGGGCTTAGATTTGTATACATTTTACACACATGTATATACATATTTATGTTCGTGAATCAGATTTGAGTATATATATATATATAAGGAGAGGATCTAAAGTGAACTGGGTTGAGTGAACTTACCTAATTGGATATTAAGCCTAAAAGAACAAGCGGGCTGTCCTGCTAACCCGCCCGTTCCGATGACCCACGGGTTCTTTTAGGCTTAAAATTCAGTTCACTGGATAAGTTCACTCAACAAAGTTCACTTTAAATCTTCTCCCTACATATATATATATATATATATGTGTATGTATACGCAAGTTCCATTTTGACACAGTTCGCGCGCGCGGGCCGCGCGAGCGCGATTTTGGGACCTCGCGCGAGCGATTTCGGGATCTTCGCGCGAGCGGGTCGAGCGCGCGATTGACTTTTTTCAGCTTCTTTCTTTGTGCTTTTTCACCCTGTTTAGCCTGAAATACTTGATTTCTTCCAAATCCTGTCAGAAAATAGAAAATAAAGTAAAAACATACAAAAACAGGATAAAAAGGTACTAACAAACGCGTGTTAAGGCGTATAAATAGGATTTGTTCTCTTCCGATCAGTGTACACATGGATGAATAGTGTGTCTCTGTGTCTTGTGTGAGAGAGAGAAACCAAAGAGTTGAACTGTTGAAGTGAGAAAGTGGAAGAATGAGAGTCTTAATTAAGTTTTTTTTTTTTTTTTTGCCTTTTTTGGTCATTGGTAAGGGTAAATTAGTCACTATTAAAAATTGAATCCCAAAAACTAACAGCGTTTTCATTGCTTTTCGAAAAGAAACTCTATTATTTAATTGTCCGGCTATAAATTCTGCAACTTACAGTTGACTAATGGATGGGGGTAAGTGTTACATAGCTATAAACCTCAAGGGAGGTCAGTATAATTTTGCATACCAAAAGGGAGGTCGCTGTAATTTTACCTAACCTCGGGGGAGGTCCATGTAATTTACACTCCCCCCCCCCCCCCCCCCCCCCTTTTTTTTATCAATAATGTGCACTGCTAGAGTCAGAGAAAAAAAGGGATATTTACACCTCAGTGAATATTATGAATGATATTTAGAAGTCAATCTACTACTTTTTAAAAATTAAAAAAAAAATCAGCAATAAATAAAAATTTTAAAAAGTTATCAACAAAATTGAAAAAAATTAACTTTTGAATAATTATTTTGTGTTTATTCTACTTTATGTTTTCAGGGTTGTGAACTTACACTCTCCATGTGTGAAGAGTTTCACCTAACTTTGAAAAGAGTTGCTCCCTGCGTTCTGAAAGTTGCCAGGTGCTACCAACAATGTAAAGTGTTGCTCCAAAACGTCATGTAAAATTTGATGATTTTTTAATTTTAGAAAAAAACTTGTCATTTTTTATTTTTGAAAAAATAATAGACTGGCTTTTAAATTCTATACAAAAAGTAGGCTGAAAATTAATTATACAAAAAAAAAAACCTCTGCCTAAAGAGAGAAAGAAGACAGAGAGCCTTGATCTGAAGGTTATTGATGTGAATGGGTGTTTACTTTTTTTTTTGCTGGGGATATAGATGATTTGAAGATGAAGGACCAACGAATGAGAACGCGTTTTCATTTTTTTGAAATTTGAAAAAAACTTTTCTTCAATTTTCAGTTTTGGCCCATAATTTGAAAACTTTTTTTGTTTAAAAAAAGAAAACAAAAGGTTACCAAACTTATTTTCAGCTTTCAGTTCTAAAAAAATGAAAAGGGAAACAGAAAACCATAATGTTACCAAACGAGCCCTAAGTTAAGAATGTTGTGAGTCATTCTTCTTCATTTATTCATGTATTATAATTAAATTTTGGAAGTATTTAATTTTTAATTCTCCTATTATTTAATTATGAAGGAAAACACAAGGGAGAACACAAAAGAACTAATTTTCCTTCTCTTTTTTCTCTTCTCTAAATCTGAAGCCAAACAAATCGAGCCTCAATGTTTTCCCTATTGTTTTTATCCGTACTTAAATAACTTTACAAGTTGCAACTTTTTTGGAGTTAGTAAATCAAGAAATTAATGGGAGGATTATTGACTTAGAAAATTCAAAAAATATAATTTCATTTTGTACTTCTTGTGCGGAAGCTTCTAATTCAAAACACAAAAAACGAATCCAAACGAGAAAACACTAAAGTAAAAAAAAAATTACATGTGGTTCGGCCAATGAAGCCTACGTCCACACGCTAGAGCAACTCGAATCAATATTATGATGGTGATGAAAAACAAATCTAGAGAGCTTTACAATATCTTCCAATAGCTCTCTTGTGCAAAGGAGAAAGATACAAAGTTATTTCCAAATAACCTAGGTTTAGGTTTAAATAGTAGACTTGCCATAATCCAATTAGGAATATAAATTCGTATAACTTTCCAAAACTCTATCAACCTTAGCATGGACACTATGCTAATCCAAACAATTGTTTCTTTGCTCCGGTCAAACACACAATTAAGTGAGTACAATATTGGCTAAGTTCAAATAATATTGAAACTTGACCCCACTTACCACCTTGGTTAACATATCCGCCAGATTGTCAACCGTTCCAATCTTTTGGAGTAGATTACTCCCCTCATCAATGATTCTCGCACGAAATGGAAATGAATATCAATATACTTGGTCCTAGCATGATTAACTTGGTTCTTCGCTAAATGTATGGCACTTTGACTATCGCAAAATACATCCACCTTCTTCCAATGAATCTCCAAGTCTTCAACCAACCCATGTGACCAAAGAGCTTCCTTCATGGCCTCAGCAATTGCCATGTATTTGGCTTCCATGGTGGACAACGCTACCATGGATTGCAATAATGACCTATAACTGACAGGACCACTAGCTATTGTAAACAAATACTCAGTAGTAGATCGTCTTTTATCCAAATCTCCTACTTCGTCCAAATCCACATAGTATCTCAAGGGAAATCTTCTAATATCTTCATTTTTTGTTTCAAATCTCAACCCCGCATCCTCTGTACCCTTGATATACCTCAATACCCATTTTGCAGCTTCCCAATGCTTCTTCCCTAGATGTATATAACAACTAACCATACTAACAGCTTGAGAAATATCGGGTATAGTACATATCATGGCATACATAAGGCTTCCAACCTAACTTACATACATCACTTGGGCCATATTCCTCTTCTCTTCTTCAGTACTCGGAGACAACTTCTCACTTAACTTGAAGTGGGAAGCCATTGGTGTAGTAACATGTTTTCTGTTCTCTTCCATACAAAATGTTGCAACATCTTCTTCGAATCCTGTCTTTGTATCAACCACACAATTTCAGTCACTTTTTCTCGAGCGATTTCTATGCCCAAAATTAAATTTTCTTGGTTTCACCAAGATCCTTCATCTCAAATTCACTATTCAGTTGGGCTTTCATCTGAGCATCTTCCCAACACTCTTAGATGCATCAACATATCAATTACCTATCAGAGTTGGTAAATGAAGGCTCCATCATGTAGTCTAGGACAGTACACACAATAATCATATTGACTTCTAGTAAACGTTTGCACCTTCATAAACTTGTGAAACCGTAAGTACATTGCCTCAGAGATTGATTGAAACCATATAGGGACCTTGAAATTTACATACCCAATCTTCCTTGACAGGAGCTTTGAACCCATCTGGTCGTGTCATATAAATTTACTCATCCAAATCTTCATCTAGAAAGCGCAATTTCTATCAATGTTAGATTGATTTTAACGTTTCTAAAAACAGTTTCTATAATTTATTTATTATTTTATTATGGTGGGGGTTGTTGTGCCCTCACTCACTCATAATATGTTCTTCAGATTCTGGAAGATTAACCAAAACAGGGGATGATGGAGAACAATCAAACACTTATAACAGTATTGGTTCAAGATGTTTTTAATTTTCAAACTTTGAAAGTTGGAAAAAATAAATGAAACCTAAAGGGGGTCAAGTGGCAGTGGCTATTTGAATCTAAAAAAAAATGTTTTGATTTGCGAGTGATTCGAAGGTTAATGTATCTCAAGTCTTTGATTTGCACAATGTGTCCATATACGTACAGATATATATATATAGAGAGAGAAACCTGTAGAGAAAGGAGGACGCTGGTGGTGGCGTCTATGAGTGGCGGTGTGGCATCTGTGAGCGACAGTGCGTGCGTGACAGTGATGGTGGCTCAGCGGCGTGCATCGACTGTGATGGTGATGATTGGTGATGACAAACAGAAGAGTTAAGGCAAATAAGGCTCTTTTGCCTTTTGATTTAGGCGGGTGAATTTTGGGGGAAAGTTTGGGCAGGTAAGGGGCTATTTGGCAACTACTACAACGGGTTCTTTTGGGTGTATGTGTGGCTCCTACAAAATGGGCCTTAGTTTGGTAAGTGTAAGGGTGTGATTGATAATCCAATTTGAGTAATGTTATGCTTTCCATATTTTGTATCCCATTAGTGCTTCACAAATAATGTGGCAATGAGGTCGGGTCTAATACATTGGGACTAGTTGAATTTTGATTGGAATTAGTTGTTCACTTGACCTCACTGCAACATCATTTGGGAAGCCCTTTCGAAATAGAAATTTGGGAAACATAGCATTACTCATCCAATTAAGTGTTGAAATGAAAATTTTTAGTACTTATTCTTGCTAAAACCATACTTTTGAATCTAAAAAAAAACTTATGAAGCAATAATAATTAATTGTTTCCATAAAAAAAATATTTGTTAAAATTATGTGCACTATAAATTTTAAATGCTAATCTTGGGATCGATTTTGAATGCTAAATTAATTCTCAAATGCTTTGTTGTTATACCATGTAGTACAACTGCAATTAACATGTGGACTTTTTAAAGCGATAGTCATAAATTGAAACATATTGACATTTAATAAATTTGATTTATAAATCAACTAAGGAGCTTAATTAATTAATTCAATTGGTACTATAGGGAAGGACTAATTCACTTGGTACTATTCAATTGTCTTGCCAGTTATACTCCGTGGTACCACCAATCACTATCATAATACGTGGTATAACTGACAAAGCATTTAAAAATTGACTAACGATGTGATTTTCAAATTTTGAATCCTAAATTAGTCCTCAAATGCTTTATCAGTTATACCATGTGGTACAGACCTATCATTATCACAATATGTGGTACGTACAATTAGATAAGATATTATCAATTTCATCACGTAATAACTGTTGTTGGCCCAAATATGGAAACCTTAGAGGGGGGTGAATAAGGTTTTAGCGGAAATTAACCTTTTTAAAAGAAATTGCAAATTTAAACAAGATCACAAGCAAATATGTAAAGAGAGAAGGGAAGAGAAATTTGCAAACCGATTTTTCAAGTGGTTCGGCAATCGCACCCCGCGGCCTACGTCCACCCCTCAAGAACACCTCTTGAGGATTCCTTAATCCGATCTACTTACGGGTGTAGACCAAACCGTTTCCCGGAGCACTTACGGGTGTGCACCAAACCGTTACAAGAGCCTATGATCTCTCCCAAAGAAGAACGCCTCTTCTTTGCACACAAGGGTTACTAACCCTCAACCTTTACAATGATTTGAATTACAAATGATAACTCTCTCTAAGAGTAGATGATACAATGATAGCTCACACTATAACTCCTTAGTGAGTGGATAATACAATTGAAAGCTCACTACAATTCACTCTCTCAAAGATTACAATTTGAAAGCTAGAGCAAATTGAGAACTCACACAATTTGGGGCTCAAATGTGAATGATTAGAAATCAAAGAGTTGTGTGATTAAATAGATGTTTTCCAATTGATTGATCAACATTAAATGGTGTGGGAAAACATGTATTTATAGGCCAAGAAAGATTATAGCCGTTGGTGGCAAGTTTGGTAAATAAAAGCCCCTTTAAAAACTAGCCGTTATGCCTTTCCAGGTCGCTTCAGTCGACTGAACCTTGAAGCAGTCGACTGGTCCTTGAAGCAGTCGACTGGAATGTGTTTACAGAGGGTTCTGTTAGCATTCTGCTCACTTCGGTCGACTGCTCGGTCGACTTCCCAGTCGACTGCCCCGTCGACTGCCCCTCTGTTTGACAGCCTGACATAACTTCACTAAAAAGGCCATAACTTCCTCTACAAAACTCGGATTTTCGATCCGTTTGATGTTTTGGAAACTAGATTCAAATACCTTTCCAACCATATAAAATTCAACATCTAATTATTTTCCATTTGGTTGGAGCATTGATTTAAAGATGACCCATTTAAAATTTGTTTCCAAAACTTTAACTTTTAGCATTTGTTTGAGCCCCTATGAGTGTGAGATCAAGATGCCTTACAATGGTGGTCCTAGACTTCAACCAAGGATGAAATATCTTTAAGTCTTCAAGCTTGATCCTTGTTGAGCTCCTTGTAATCTTGATCTACATCAATTGAATCTCATGCACACAAAGATGTTAATACATTGATACAATATTGATACATGAGATTATATATGAGCATGAAAATGACTATGATAATAACAAGGAATGAATCAATATGAATTATGTAATTATCATAGCATATTTGACATCATCAAAACATAATTAAATATGCCTTAATATACCTTAAGGCTAACAATCTCCCCCTTTTTGATGATGGCAAACAACCAATGAAAGATATGCCAATATAAGCACAATTTGGTCATTTTCATATTATCATTCGTAATGGATACCATATGTTAAAGAACATGAATGATAACTACCCAATTACTTCTCCCCAATACTTCTCATATTTCTCCTCCTTTGACATTATCAAAAAGATTTGGGGATAAAACAAAAAGCTCCCCCTCACAATAGGCATACAAATCAAAATGCCAAAAAGATACCAAAAATAAGCAAATATAACCACATGTGAGAAAATTAATTCATGAAAGTGCTCCCCCTAAGCATGTGCAATGATAAAAGATACCAAAAGATATGAATAGAGAGCATATTCTCCTCAAAAGATACCAATTATAAAGTGGGAGAACACAAAATCAAAGATAAACAAAAAATTATCAAAACAGTCGACTGTATCGCAAGAGCAGTCGACTGAAGAACAAATTAGGGTTCAGAAATTTGGGGCTAACAGAGGATCAGTCGACGCCTCAGTCGACGGAAGTGGGCAGGGATTAAGGATGCAAAAACCAGTCGACGCCTCAGTCGACTGACTAAGACAGAATCAAAAAGTTTCAAAGCCTCACACCTGACTCAGTCGACTGTGTCGGGGTACCAGTCGACTGCTTTGATCAACAGTACATAAAAATAACAGTTTTAGCAGCAAAAGCATATCATCATTTTTCAAATAAGCAATAAGTATGCAATTCTAAACAAATTAATCTATCCTACTCCTACTAGGCTTAAGGTAAGATATTTAACCATTGTCCAAGTGCCTCTTGGATGCTACATTTGCCAAGGAGGTAAGAGAGGATCCCTTCACAACCCAAACCATGTTAATTTTATTTCGAAATGAACATTTAAAATTAACATGCCCCTTTTTCATACAATAATGACATGTTACATGGGGGAGGGTCTCATTTGAGATTGATTCTTTAACAAAGATTTTCTTGTGAGGATTTTGAGAATTTGAAATAGAGGGAGTGGATTTTACAAAAAAACTTTTGTACTTCTTTTCCTTATATGTGGGATTAAATCCCAAACAGGCCTTATCAAAAACACATTTTTGTTTACCCAAAAGCATATTCAAATTTTGTTCACCTTGGGTAAATTTGGCCAAAGTTTTTGTCAAATCATCCACCTCCTTTCTCAATTCAACCTTTTCATTTTCAATAAATTCACTTGAAGGTTGATTGGTTAAAACAAGCTTTTCTTTTCTCAAAATTTCATTTTGAGATTTTAAATCATCCAATTGCTTTTTCAACTCCAAATTTTCTTTTTCAATCTTAATTGAAGATTGTGCTCTTAATACAAGTTTTTCATTTTCAATCTTCAAAGATTCATTTTGGGATTTCAAAATATTTAACTCATTTGAAAGTTTGAAAAAATTCTTTTTAAGAGTTATATATTTAGATCCCATATTCTCCAACTCCTCATGTAACTCCTCAAATGCACATTGAAGTTCATCATAATTAGCGGATGAGTTGGAGTTTACCTCTTTTACCTTATTTTCATGGGTGGCTTCTTGGTCGCTTGACTCGTCCTCGGAAGCATCATTATCCGAATCGCTCCAAGTGCCCTCTTTTGCCATTTTCTCATTCTCCTCTTCTTTTTCATTGGCAAATAGGCATATATAACTTTCTTCTTTCTCTTGTACAAAATCCCCTTTTTGTAGTTCTTGTTGATGGGTTAGATTTTCAACATTTCCTATAACAACTTCATCAACATTGTTTTCTTCAAAAATTTGGTTAGTACCATTTTTCATAGTTTCAAGAGATAACCAAATTTCATTAGCATTAGAGCATGAACGAATTCTATTATATGTGGTAATATCTATAGCATCATATAGAATTTTTGTCACGCCCCGACGTAGCATAAATAAGGAAAGCGTTTAATTTCCTTTATGGACCCGTAGGTCGCGACAGTTTGAAGGATCGATTCCGTCCCAAACGTTAAACAATAAAACATAATAATCAGAGTAAAGCAATCAAGGCTTACAAAAATTTTCTATCTTATTACATCTTATAAACCGGGGTCACTAAGGCACAAACCGCCTTGAAAATAAAATAATAGCTTAGTGTCTGTTACAGTCATCCTTAAAACAAAACAGTTTAAATCTCCAACAAATAAACTTAATGCATAAAATAAACAGTTTCTCTTATTCCAAAGCGGCCATTCTCAATTTGCATAGTCGTACGATTCCTCCTGATTGTAACCTGAAAAGCCTGAACACGAATGTCCAGGACGCATCAACGTCGTCAGCTTCGAGAAGCTGGTGAGTATTAAAAACATGACTTTGAATGTAAATCATACCCATTTACCTTTTTCCATTTTCAATTTACAAAATCAATAGTTTGATCATAAAAAGAATTCATTTTAGAGCACCACGAGGAATATATTAAAAGTTGTTCATTCATTAAAACACATGCTCGTGTATGAAATAATGCACCCCACTCATCTTACCGACTCTTTTCTCTCGACATCCACAACAACCCACTATCCTACTCCTGGTATCTTTGAAACACTAAGATAGCCACACTTTAGCGACGGGGCGCCAGGGAGTGTCCAATGCCTCACACTTTGAATACCCTAACTGCCATGCAAATACCGGGGCAACCCCTCTCGCAGTATCCAGACTTGAGTTATCAGGGAGTGTCCGTAGGCCACACTTTAGCACTACCATGGGTGCCAGTGAGTGTCCATATTTGCCACCGTCGCATTTTCAAAGATACCCACGCCTCTTTTTCAACTATAATCACCACCGCAATCTCAATCACAATCACAATCACAACCACAATCACAACCACAACCACAACCACATCTCATACTCTTTTCCACCCTAACCATTACTCTTTCCACACTGACTGTCACTCACATGCATGTACCACTGACCCACATGAATGTCATGAAACTCTAAAACATAAAGCACTTTACTGAATTAAAGGCACAACGCAAGTACGGGAATTGATAAGTCAAAACACAACGTCCAACTCGCTCAAACATGAATAATTGGGGTTCTGTTTTAAATAAACTACCCAAACAGAACCTTAACAGTATATGAATTTCATCCAAACAGTCCCTTAGCACAAAACAACAAAAACCACAAACTGCAGGAAATCGCGCGCGCGGGCCGCTCGCGCGAAAGGTCGCTCGCGCGGGCCGCTCGCGCGATATGCCCATTTTTCCTTTTATAATAAACTTTTCTGACCGCCTGAAACAGCCAGGGTCGCGCGCGCGGATCGCTCGCGCGAAGGGGTTCTCGCGCGACCCTCGCTCGCGCGACCAGCCAATTTTCCATTATATATATATAAACTCTTACGTCTGCCTGGGGAAGGCTACCTCGCGCGCGCGGGCCGCTCGCGCGAGGGGTCGCTCGCGCGGGCCGCTCGCGCTATTCTCGCGCGCGCGATCGTGGCGCGAGATGAAGCTGAGGCTTCATCTTCTCCGCAGGAACTGCTCTGGTTCAGTAAAACAGGGGTCTTTTTGACCCATTTCAGTTCGGTTAGTGTATATGTCCTATTATATATGGATCTCTTTGTTTTTCAACAAGGATTAAGAATCTATGGTTAATTTAACATGATTCTAACTATAACTCTCCAATTTTATGATAAACTAAAACATGTCAAAATTTAATTTCTAATATACTTTCTCATGTGAATCAATTAGGCTCTAAAACTTTCACCATAGTCAATACATACAGTAATCTTCCATATTCATCTCTAAAAACGAGGTTAGATTAAGGTTTGAAAATCTTGATTTCAAGCTATGAATTTCATACGTAGGATCAACAATGGTGTATTACCAAATTAAACAAACACACAGTAAATAGACATGAAATTACATCCTTAGTGAGTTTAGAATACTCACTGATATTGAGAACAAAGGAATTGTTGAGAAAGAAAATCAAATGGAGAAATTCAAACCCAAGCTTGAAGTTATGGTGATGTGCTATCTCTCTCTATAAAACTCTGTGTATCTCTTCTCAAATCTCTCTGTGTTTATAACAAAGTCCAGAATGTGTGTGTGTAATGAGAGTTATACCTATATAGGCCCCAATAGAGAGAACTTGGGCTCCAAGTTCAACCTTGGAGACTCCACATTGAATTTCAAGTATTAGTTTCTCAATCAATCCCATATGAACTACAAGAATTACAGATGTGTGTGTGTGTGATACACTTACGTATACATATATATCCTCAGATTGTGAAGAGGTAAGCTAGAGTAATAGGGGGCAATTCCAATAGTGTTTGGGAAAAATAGCTTTTGGCACAACAATACACACACACACCAAGCATTGACAAACAAAGCTTAAGCAAATGATGAGTTTCCATTAATAGCAATAAAGTACAAGTCATGTCATACTTTACGTCACTTCCAAAAATCTGGGGAAATTAAACACAACATGGACAGTTTTGAACATAAACTGGTATTTTCGGGGCGCGGTGGTCACCACAAAAATACAGGGATTCCATTTTAACGTAAGAATTGATTTTCTGGTTTCATAAAAATACTGATTGAGTCAGTAGGAGTTACTTTCACCGTTTTGGAATACAGATTTTGAAATCCACACAGGTATTACTAACTTTTGTAAAATTCCAATTTGACCCCAAAAGAATTTTGAATATGAATTAGATAAGAAATAAATATTCCAAACAAGTGACTGAAAATAAAATAAAAGCAGACAATGCTAATAGAATTTAAATATGCCAATGCGATTACAATTAAATTAAATATGGACAATGCAATTTCCAATTAAATATGAAAATGAAATTTGGAATTAAATGGAAATGCAGGTTATTACACCCTCCCTCCCTTAAACAGGATTTCGCCCCCGAAATCAAGACTGACTAGTCCTGAAATAACTCCGGGTACTTCTTCCTCATATCAGCTTCAACTTCCCACGAGGCTTCATTCTCGTCATGGTGATTCCACTGAACCTTCACCAATGGAATTTCTTTGTTCCTCAGCCTCTTGATACTCTGATCCAAAATTTTCACGGGCCTTTCCTTGTAAGAAACGTTATGACTTGTCTCAATGTCGTCATAACTAACCACATGTGAGGGGTCTCGTATGTATCTCCTCAACATACTCACGTGAAACACGTTGTGAACCCCAGACATCTTCGGTGGTAGTGCCAGTCGATAAGCTACTCTCCCGACACGTTCCAAAATCTCAAATGGTCCGATGAAACGCGGAGCTAACTTTCCTCTCTTGAGACCAAAACGTACCACTCCTCGGGTTGGTGAAACCTTAAGGAGTACGTGATCTCCAACACTAAACTCCAAATCCTTGCGCCGTCGATCAGCATAGCTCTTATACCGGCTCTGAGCGGTTCTTATCCTCTTCTTGACCAAAGTAATCTTCTCATTAGTTTCTCTTACCAAATCTGGTCCCAGCAACTCTGTATCCCCAACTTCAGCCCAACACAAAGGGGAACGACATGGTCGTCCGTACAGTGCTTCGAACGGAGCCATACCGATACTCGTGTGATAACTGTTGTTATAGGCGAATTCTACCAATGGCAAGTGTGTCTCCCAAGATTCTTCGAAATCGATCACACAAGCCCTGAGCATATCTTCCATGATCTGATTAACACGTTCAGTCTGCCCATCTGTCTGAGGGTGAAAAGCAGTGCTCATCTTGAGCGAAGTTCCCATAGCTTCTTGCAGACTTTCCCAAAATCCAGAGGTAAAACGTGCGTCACGGTCTGACACAATCGACACCGGTGCACCGTGAAGTCGCACAACTTGTTGTATATACATCCGGCTCATCTTCTCTACCGGGTACGTCATACTATAAGCAACGAAATGAGCTGACTTCGTCAATCGATCCACGATTACCCAAATAGCGTCATGATTCTGCTGCGACCGGGGTAATCCTACTACAAAATCCATCGAAATGTGCTCCCACTTCCAACCAGGAATAGGTAGTGGTTGCAACAATCCTGACGGTCTCTGATGTTCAGCTTTGACTTGCTGACACGTCAAACACTTGGATACAAATTCGGCCACGTCTTTCTTCATACCTTCCCATCAGAAATTTCTCTTTAGATCCTTGTACATCTTCGTTCCTCCCGGGTGAACGGTATATCTCGACTTATGTGCTTCTTCCAAGATATCCTTCCTTAACTCTTCATTACCTGGCACACATAATCTATTCCTGCATCGGTATCCTCCATCGACTCCCACTTTCCATTCTGTCGGGTCTTTTTCTGACATTTTCATGAACCACGTCTGAAACTTCTCATCTTCTTTCTGAGCTCCAATAATGCGGTCGATAAGAACAGGCTGTAAGATAAGACATCCGAACAATTGTCCTTCTCCTTCTTCAGCACTCTGTACATCGAATTCCGCCAAAGTCTCCAAAGCTCGCCACTCTCTAACCATTAAGGAGGCGATCGTCTCACGAGTCTGTCGACTCAGGGCATCAGCAACCACATTAGCTTTACCCGGGTGGTATTCTAACGTGAAGTCATAATCTTTGATCAGCTCCATCCATCTGCGCTGCCTCATGTTCAACTCTTTCTGTGTGAACAAGTACTTTAGGCTCTTGTGATCGGAGAATAAATCAAACTTCTCACCGTAGAGATAGTGTCTCCAAATCTTGAGTGCGAAAACTACTGCCGCCAATTCCAAATCATGAATGGGATAGTTCAACTCATTCGGCTTCAGCTGTCTGGATCCATAGGCGATCACCCTGCCATTTTGCATAAGTACACACCCTAACCCTTGGTATGATGCGTCACTAAAGATAGTGAACTTCTCATCGAGCTTGGGTATTGCCAGTACCGGTGCGGTAGTGAGTCTCTCCTTCAACTCTAGAAAGGCTCGCTCATGTTTCTCTGTCCATTCGAACTTCAAATTCTTCTTCGTCAACCCAGTTAAAGGTGCTGCTATTTTTGAGAATCCCTCAACGAATCTCCTGTAATAGCCTGTGAGTCCAAGAAAGCTCCGAACTTCCGTAGGGTTGCTCGGTCTAACCCAGTTTGATACAGCATCGGTCTTGGACGAATCCACAGAAATTCCTTGAGATGATACCTTGTGTCCCAGAAATTTTACTTCTTGCAACCAGAACTCACACTTACTGAACTTGGCATACAACTGATGGTCCTTGAGCGTCTGCATCGCAATCCGTAGATGTTGCTCGTGTTCTTCTCCTAACTTAGAATAGATCAAAATATCATCAATAAAGACGATGACAAACTGATCTAAATAAGGCTTGAACACTCTGTTCATCAGATCCATAAACACTGCCGGGGCATTCGTCATTCCAAACGGCATCACAAGAAATTCATAATGACCATATCGGGTTCTGAAAGCAGTCTTAGGTATGTCTTCCTTCCGTACCCTCAACTGATGATATCCCGACCTAAGGTCTATCTTGGAAAATGTTGTAGCTCCTTGTAGTTGATCAAACAAATCGTCAATCCGAGGCAAGGGATACTTGTTCTTGATAGTCACACGGTTCAGTTCTCTGTAGTCGATACACAATCTGAGTGTCCCGTCCTTCTTCTTTACAAATAACACCGGTGCTCCCCAAGGCGATGTACTTGGGCGTACAAAACCTAGGTTCTCGAGCTCTTGAACTTGTTCCTTCAATTCCAACAGTTCTGTGGGGGCCATTCTGTAGGGAACCTTGGTGATCGGTACGGTACCCGGTATAAGCTCGATACAGAACTCTATACTTCTCTCGGGCGGTAGACCAGAAACATCTTCAAACACTTCTTCGAAGTCCTTGACTACAGGTATAGATGACGCTGTCACCTCTGTACTGACGACTTCGATGTTGGCTAAGCATCTCGTGAGGAACATATCTCCCGTAGGGTTACATTGAAAATCAAAGGGTTGATTCTCATTGTCGGGGAATGTAATTCTCTTCCTCGCACAATCCAGCTTCACTTGATTCTGAGAGAGCCAATCCATTCCTAGGATTATGTCAAACTCCTTCATTGATAGGACAATCAACCTAGCAGGGATTTCACGGTCTCCTAACCGTAAGGGACAATCCTTGCACACGTGTCCTAATCTGACCGCAGCTCCTAATGGCGAAGTAGCCTTCAAAGCTTTCTCTAAGCGATGAGGTAAAATACCCAATCTCCGAATTGTATTAACAGATATGAACAAAAGAGCAGCACCCGTATCAAATAACACTTTAACATGGGAGTTAAACAGAGTTAATGTACCTTCTACTGTTTGCTGATCAGGTTGAGCTTCTTCATAATTCCCTTCTTCGTACGCAGTTCCATCATATCCAGCGGCATCAGGGATAACAGCATTTAAGCGAGTCTGACCCTGTTGACCATAAGTCACCTGCTTAGGAGCAGTACAGAACCTGCTGATGTGACCTGGTTCACCACAGTTGAAGCAGACTATCCCTTGCTGAGTAGCACGCCTTGGTGCCTTACAATCACGAGCCAAATGACCAGGGTTGCCACAGTTGAAACACTTTCCACTACTACTTCCTTCTCCTACTCGAGGTTGAGTCGGATAGGTAATAGCCTGAGTCTTCTTGCTTCCATCGAAATTCCTCTTCTGCCCTTGGGTACGGTTCATTGGTGGTCTATTTCCAAAATTACCCCTTTGAGGCGGTCGGAATTCAAATTGTTTTCGGCTTACTCGAGCATCCTCTTCCAGATCGGTAGCCAAACCAACAAGTCCTTCAAACGTTTTATCCAAGTGGCCGAGAGTCAAGCGGCGAATCTGCGGTGTCAGCCCTTGATTAAACTTCCGGATCTTCTTCTCCTCGGTATCAACCAAGTGTGGGGCAAACCGAGACAGTCTTTCGAACTGTGTGGTGTACTCTTGCACCGACTTGGTTCCTTGCGTCAGATCCATGAATTCCTTCTCTCTTCTGTGCCTCTCCGTAGCCGGGAAGTACTTCTCCAAAAATCTCCCCTTGAACGCAGTCCACGTCATTCCCGTTGCAGCTCCATTCCCGATAGTAGCTATGACCGAATCCCACCAATCTGCGGCAGCATCGGTCAACTGAAATGTAGCCAATCTTCTCTTGTCTATCTCGTTACATTGGACAGCTTCAAACATCCGGTCCATCTGTCTCAACCACTGTTCCGCCTTCCAGGGTTCCGCGGTACCCGTAAACTGTTCGGGCCTTAGAGCACGGAATCTTTCTAGCAACTTATCTCCCGTTTGACGGTCTCTTCGGTTGTCGTTCGTATTACCGATTCTTTCTAGCCGTCTGATAAACGCTTCAAACATCCCTGTAGGATCAGCAGCCTCGGGCGCTCCTTCGATCAGGTTCCTGTTTCTCCTGACTCCTCCAGCCATTCTATGCATGATAGTGGTAGTAGAATGAGAAACATGCATGCAACAGTGCTATGAAGTAATTTAAATGACAACAACATTCAAAAGAGTATATCTTATATATATAACTTCTGCCAAGTAGATACAAAAAGCATGTATGGTCAGATCAATGCCTACCCTATCTGCATGGGTTAGGACGCATGCAAGAGTTAATGCTACAAAAATGGGGTCATTACCCTACACTCTAATGCATGTAATTACAGCTTGCAAAAAGAGATAGAGCTAATAGTCAAAACAGTCCATATGTACAAGGCGATATCTAAATAATCAGTCATCGCCGTAAGTAGCCATCAACAGGTCAAGCGAGTCGGCCTGATGCAGTCGCTGAACATGGGAGGGGCCTGCCTCAAAGTTACAGCTGTGAGAGGTCATCAGTGAAGCAGGTCCAGGGACATCTGCCTCAGGCAAGGCTGGCTCAAGTGCAAGCGCCTCCTCAAGGTCGACCGCAAAGTCGTCCCATCCTAAGCCATCCTCCTCGGAAATGGAAGCGAGCACAACGTCAACGTCATCATCATCCTCAATAGCAGGGACGACTGGTGGAGGTACCTCCAACTGTGCAAGGTGGGCCTGCACAATCTGAGCCTCCAAAGGAAAATAGAAGGTATCGCTGTTAACCAAGCGAACCATCTCAACGAGTACAAGGCGCTGAATCTCTATGAAGTAAAGAATCTCGAGGCGAGCACGAGATAGGTCGACCAGTCCTAATATATGAATCTGATGCCAAAGGTCTAGCTCGACAGTAGCAGCTGCACGCTGCTCCACAGCAGTGAAATAAAGGGTCGCCGAGGCCGGCACTATAGCTCCTACCGTGACCCAATGTCCTCCAAAAGGATCAGGTACAAACAGGGGCTGAGCTGGATCCATACCTGAAAAAGGTACTACTTAAGTCAGAACAGAATAATCTTAGGCGTTTGGGTTCTGAGTCTATCCTCCCTGTCGTATCATCGGGTGTGTAACACTTAATGGAATGTGGAATCGGGTCTATACTGGTAAACCCTAACCTGGCTAAACTATCTTGTGATAAATAATAACCTGGCTCTGATACCACTAAATCCTGTCACGCCCCGACGTAGCATAAATAAGGAAAGCGTTTAATTTCCTTTATGGACCCGTAGGTCGCGACAGTTTGAAGGATCGATTCCGTCCCAAACGTTAAACAATAAAACATAATAATCAGAGTAAAGCAATCAAGGCTTACAAAAATTTTCTATCTTATTACATCTTATAAACCGGGGTCACTAAGGCACAAACCACCTTGAAAATAAAATAATAGCTTAGTGTCTGTTACAGTCATCCTTAAAACAAAACAGTTTAAATCTCTAACAAATAAACTTAATGCATAAAATAAACAGTTTCTCTTATTCCAAAGCGGCCATTCTCAATTTGCATAGTCGTACGATTCCTCCTGATTGTAACCTGAAAAGCCTGAACACGAATGTCCAGGACGCATCAACGTCGTCAGCTTCGAGAAGCTGGTGAGTATTAAAAACATGACTTTGAATGTAAATCATACCCATTTACCTTTTTCCATTTTCAATTTACAAAATCAATAGTTTGATCATAAAAAGAATTCATTTTAGAGCACCACGAGGAATATATTAAAAGTTGTTCATTCATTAAAACACATGCTCGTGTATGAAATAATGCACCCCACTCATCTTACCGACTCTTTTCTCTCGACATCCACAACAACCCACTATCCTACTCCTGGTATCTTTGAAACACTAAGATAGCCACACTTTAGCGACGGGGCGCCAGGGAGTGTCCAATGCCTCACACTTTGAATACCCTAACCGCCATGCAAATACCGGGGCAACCCCTCTCGCAGTATCCAGACTTGAGTTATCAGGGAGTGTCCGTAGGCCACACTTTAGCACTACCATGGGTGCCAGTGAGTGTCCATATTTGCCACCGTCGCATTTTCAAAGATACCCACGCCTCTTTTTCAACTATAATCACCACCGCAATCTCAATCACAATCACAATCACAACCACAATCACAACCACAACCACAACCACATCTCATACTCTTTTCCACCCTAACCATTACTCTTTCCACACTGACTGTCACTCACATGCATGTACCACTGACCCACATGAATGTCATGAAACTCTAAAACATAAAGCACTTTACTGAATTAAAGGCACAACGCAAGTACGGGAATTGATAAGTCAAAACACAACGTCCAACTCGCTCAAACATGAATAATTGGGGTTCTGTTTTAAATAAACTACCCAAACAGAACCTTAATAGTATATGAATTTCATCCAAACAGTCCCTTAGCACAAAACAACAAAAACCACAAACTGCAGGAAATCGCGCGCGCGGGCCGCTCGCGCGAAAGGTCGCTCGCGCGGGCCGCTCGCGCGATATGCCCATTTTTCCTTTTATAATAAACTTTTCTGACCGCCTGAAACAGCCAGGGTCGCGCGCGCGGATCGCTCGCGCGAAGGGGTTCTCGCGCGACCCTCGCTCGCGCGACCAGCCAATTTTCCATTATATATATATAAACTCTTACGTCTGCCTGGGGAAGGCTACCTCGCGCGCGCGGGCCGCTCGCGCGAGGGGTCGCTCGCGCGGGCCGCTCGCGCGATTCTCGCGCGCGCGATCGTGGCGCGAGATGAAGCTGAGGCTTCATCTTCTCCGCAGGAACTGCTCTGGTTCAGTAAAACAGGGGTCTTTTTGACCCATTTCAGTTCGGTTAGTGTATATGTCCTATTATATATGGATCTCTTTGTTTTTCAACAAGGATTAAGAATCTATGGTTAATTTAACATGATTCTAACTATAACTCTCCAATTTTATGATAAACTAAAACATGTCAAAATTTAATTTCTAATATACTTTCTCATGTGAATCAATCAGGCTCTAAAACTTTCACCATAGTCAATACATACAGTAATCTTCCATATTCATCTCTAAAAACGAGTTTAGATTAAGGTTTGAAAATCTTGATTTCAAGCTATGAATTTCATACGTAGGATCAACAATGGTGTATTACCAAATTAAACAAACACACAGTAAATAGACATGAAATTACATCCTTAGTGAGTTTAGAATACTCACTGATATTGAGAACAAAGGAATTGTTGAGAAAGAAAATCAAATGGAGAAATTCAAACCCAAGCTTGAAGTTATGGTGATGTGCTATCTCTCTCTATAAAACTCTGTGTATCTCTTCTCAAATCTCTCTGTGTTTATAACAAAGTCCAGAATGTGTGTGTGTAATGAGAGTTATACCTATATAGGCCCCAATAGAGAGAACTTGGGCTCCAAGTTCAACCTTGGAGACTCCACATTGAATTTCAAGTATTAGTTTCTCAATCAATCCCATATGAACTACAAGAATTACAGATGTGTGTGTGTGTGATACACTTACGTATACATATATATCCTCAGATTGTGAAGAGGTAAGCTAGAGTAATAGGGGGCAATTCCAATAGTGTTTGGGAAAAATAGCTTTTGGCACAACAATACACACACACACCAAGCATTGACAAACAAAGCTTAAGCAAATGATGAGTTTCCATTAATAGCAATAAAGTACAAGTCATGTCATACTTTACGTCACTTCCAAAAATCTGGGGAAATTAAACACAACATGGACAGTTTTGAACATAAACTGGTATTTTCGGGGCGCGGTGGTCACCACAAAAATACAGGGATTCCATTTTAACGTAAGAATTGATTTTCTGGTTTCATAAAAATACTGATTGAGTCAGTAGGAGTTACTTTCACCGTTTTGGAATACAGATTTTGAAATCCACACAGGTATTACTAACTTTTGTAAAATTCCAATTTGACCCCAAAAGAATTTTGAATATGAATTAGATAAGAAATAAATATTCCAAACAAGTGACTGAAAATAAAATAAAAGCAGACAATGCTAATAGAATTTAAATATGCCAATGCGATTACAATTAAATTAAATATGGACAATGCAATTTCCAATTAAATATGAAAATGAAATTTGGAATTAAATGGAAATGCAGGTTATTACAATTTTCATAGCTCTAAGATTCAAGAAAACCTTATTTCTATCATATTCATCCCATTCCAACTTTGGATTAAGAGCAAATCCATTTTTAACAATATCCCATAGATTAAAATCAAGTGATAGGAAATAAATTTCCATTCTCCTCTTCCAATGATCATACTTATGATCACTCAATGATGGAGGAGTGTTAATACAATATCCATTTTCAAAAAATGTAGTTTCCATGGATCTTAACTCAAAATTTTTAACAAAAAATTGAGCCGAGGCTTTGATACCAATTGTTGGCCCAAATATGGAAACCTTTGAGGGGGGGTGAATAAGGTTTTAGCGGAAATTAACCTTTTTAAAAGAAATTGCAAATTTAAACAAGATCACAAGCAAATATGTAAAGAGAGAAGGGAAGAGAAATTTGCAAACCGATTTTTCAAGTGGTTCGGCAATCGCACCCCGCGGCCTACGTCCACCCCTCAAGAACACCTCTTGAGGATTCCTTAATCCGATCTACTTACGGGTGTAGACCAAACCGTTTCCCGGAGCACTTACGGGTGTGCACCAAACCGTTACAAGAGCCTATGATCTCTCCCAAAGAAGAACGCCTCTTCTTTGCACACAAGGGTTACTAACCCTCAACCTTTACAATGATTTGAATTACAAATGATAACTCTCTCTAAGAGTAGATGATACAATGATAGCTCACACTATAACTCCTTAGTGAGTGGATAATACAATTGAAAGCTCACTACAATTCACTCTCTCAAAGATTACAATTTGAAAGCTAGAGCAAATTGAGAACTCACACAATTTGGGGCTCAAATGTGAATGATTAGAAATCAAAGAGTTGTGTGATTAAATAGATGTTTTCCAATTGATTGATCAACATTAAATGGTGTGGGAAAACATGTATTTATAGGCCAAGAAAGATTATAGCCGTTGGTGGCAAGTTTGGTAAATAAAAGCCCCTTTAAAAACTAGCCGTTATGCCTTTCCAGGTCGCTTCAGTCGACTGAACCTTGAAGCAGTCGACTGGTCCTTGAAGCAGTCGACTGGAATGTGTTTACAGAGGGTTCTGTTAGCATTCTGCTCACTTCGGTCGACTGCTCGGTCGACTTCCCAGTCGACTGCCCCGTCGACTGCCCCTCTGTTTGACAGCCTGACATAACTTCACTAAAAAGGCCATAACTTCCTCTACAAAACTCGGATTTTCGATCCGTTTGATGTTTTGGAAACTAGATTCAAATACCTTTCCAATCATATAAAATTCAACATCTAATTATTTTCCATTTGGTTGGAGCATTGATTTAAAGATGACCCATTTAAAATTTGTTTCCAAAACTTTAACTTTTAGCATTTGTTTGAGCCCCTATGAGTGTGAGATCAAGATGCCTTACAATGGTGGTCCTAGACTTCAACCAAGGATGAAATATCTTTAAGTCTTCAAGCTTGATCCTTGTTGAGCTCCTTGTAATCTTGATCTACATCAATTGAATCTCATGCACACAAAGATGTTAATACATTGATACAATATTGATACATGAGATTATATATGAACATGAAAATGACTATGATAATAACAAGGAATGAATCAATATGAATTATGTAATTATCATAGCATATTTGACATCATCAAAACATAATTAAATATGCCTTAATATACCTTAAGGCTAACAACTGTGATTCTTACTATAGCTCAGTTGTGGTCCTTGTGGATTATTGAAAGTGATCGTCATAAATTGAACAGATTGACATCTGTTAAAATCGATTTTGATGCTCACCCTAATTAACTAATTCAATTGATACTATATCAATTCAATTGATACTAGAGTGAAGGATTTTTAATTGATACTAGACCTCAATTTGAATACCCCTTAAATTATTTATTATTTCATGCATTGTTTTCTTCATCTACGCATATTGGATTTTCAATTTTGCAAAACAAATTGACATCTATTAGAATCAAGTTAGAAACCAAGAATCACAATTAACTAATTCAATTGATACTAGAGTAAAGGACAATAACTTTATTATTTTAATCATATACAAACACACAATATCAATGAAAACGGCCATAACTTTATCATTTTCTGGCTTTTTTGAGTGATTTTGTTTATTTCATGTATTTTTTTTGAATTATGCGCATCTACATAGTCCAATTTTGTAATATATATGTGTGTATATATATGGTCCGGCTTTGGGGTGAATCGGGTTAAAAAATTAGGGGAAATGGGTTAAGAGATTTGGGGGGAAACCAAAGCTCTCTCGCTCTCCTAGAGACGCTCGTCGGAGCTGTGACGTAGAGGGGCAACGCCGGCGACCTGGTGAGGTTCCGAGAGAAAGAGCACCGTGAAGGAGATAGAGAGAACACAGTGAGGGAGAGTGAGAGAGAGCACAATGAGAACAAATAACCAGATCTGTTTGGCTGCTAAGGAAATTGAGTAAAATGACAATTTGTACGGTATGCTCAATTTGATTGAGTTTTCATTGTTCCTAACCATAGCGATGGAAAGTTAAACTGCGTTCAATTAAGGGTAAATTACCTTTTACTCCCCTGTGGTTAGTCTCTGTAGTACTTTACCCTCCTGTGGTTTAAAATGTAACACATTACCCCTCTGTGATTTACCTCTGTGGCACTTTATCCCCCTGTAGTTTGGAATGTAGCACATAAGCACCTGTAGTTTTCTTGTTCGGCACTTTGCCCCCCTGTAGCCAAAATAAATTGCGTAAATGACCAAAATGACCTCTTCTTCTTCATTACACTAATATACATGTTCACATACAGATGATAAAAAAATCCAGAGCAATGAGGTCAATTGAAAAAACTAGAGCTGTGATTCTACTAAAAATTTTAAACTATAAAATTTAGTTATGAAAATAATATTTCAAAGTATGTAGTAATTTTTCTTTTTTATTTTGAATTTTGAATAGATTTTTGATTGCTTTTCCAATATAAGTAGTACATTATACATGGGTGAGATGTTAGAATCTTAAATTATAAAACTGTAGAACCCTAGAGTAGTAAAACCACAGCCCTAGGATCCTATCATGTTAGATTATCAAGGATATAATATAGTAGAATACATACCTGTATCCATGGAAGCAATTAGCAAACCTTAGAAGAACGATGATGACCGGTTATGTCTTCCTCAGTCAAATCTCTTGAGTTCTTTAATGGGTTCCTTCTCTTGATGGGATGGAGGAGGAAGTAGTATAATGATTTGACATATTGGGGACCATAACCTATATGTCTTTATATACTGATATGTTAGGGTTCCCATTATTCCTAACAGGATCAGTATTTGGTATCCACTCATTAAACCCATACCCAGTAGAAGTACATGGCTTACTACAATTAGACCACATAATATAAGCCTTTTTAATTAATAGCCTTATAATATAATTGATATTAATATGTTGCCCACTCTTATTAGGAAATATAATTTCCTAACATGAGAGTCTTATTTTCTCTCTGTAGAACTGTCTGCTTTTTTCATTGACCTCACTGCTCTGATTTTTTTCAATCACATGTGTGTGCAACAGATATATTAGAGTGATAAAGAATAACATGTCATTTTGGTCATTTAAACAATTTATTTTTGGCTATAAGGGGGTAAAGTACCACAGAGACAAACCATAGGGGGTTATGTGTTACATTCCAAACTAGGGGGTAAAGTGCCACAGAGGCAAACCACAGGAGGGCTATGTGTTACATTTCAAACTACATGGGGTAAAGTGCCATAGAGGCAAACCACAAGGGGGGTAAAATATAATTTTCCCTAAAATTAATTTTACACTTTTTTTGTTTTTAATAAAATTAAGTTTACACTTTTTTTGTTTTTAATTTTTTTTTTGCTCTTATTCTTCTTCTGTTTCTACTAGATGTTAAAATAATAATAATAATAATAATAATAATTAATTGAACTAGCAAAAATAATAATAATAAATTGAACCATCAAGGATTTATACATTGATTTAAAGAAAGTTCCTATACAACCCACCTTGGTGGAGCTAAAAGTAGACACTAAACAAAAGAAAGTACAAGCCCCCAGAAAAAATAAATAAAAAGAAAAAAAATAGTTGAAACAGAAGTAAGTTGCTCTGCAACAATTACAGAAAGCAAAACTCCAGTATGCCATAACCAAAACACTGATGTATAATTCAAGCAGACATGCCCAATCATGATGATCTAAACTCCCCTGTAAACAAGGCAAAGAGCCACTTCCAGAGCAAAAGAAACCAAAAGAACCCCATTAAGGAACTAAGAGAAATATTTGTCCGAATTCATCAGCTACCCAAGCCTCAATCACCATGATTCTGTCCACCCTTTATAATTATGAAAGAAACCTGTCATAGAGTTTGCACTTTCTCAGGACAACATATGAACTAATTCTTATAAATCCCCTTATTGTGGGATACATATCTATGCCAAAAAGCAATGTAAAGATATTGACTTTCCCAATGCCAGCAAGTTTGCAACTCTCTAGTGGCAAAACTCCATTGTATGTAAATTTGTCTGCTGCTTCACCATGAGAATTGATGAAAAATCACCTATTATGTAATTCCCATAGATCAACCTTTCGCTGGAGACGCTCGCCAGAGCTGCAACGTGGAGGGACGGCGGTAGTGACCTGGTGACGTTCCGAGAGAGAGAGCACCATAAGAGAGAGAGAGAGAGAGCAGTGACGGAGAGTGAGAGAGAGCACAATGAGAGTGAGAGAGCTTTGGTTTCCCCCCAAATCTCTTAAACCCATCTCCCTCTAATTTTTCTAGCCCAATTTTAAAAGAACCGGGTCGTACCGATGTTCACCGGCTAGTTCACTTACCCGGTTCACCCTAGAGCCGAACCGTATATATATAATTATATATTTATATGCATATATGTTTCTACCTTGTATTTCAAAGTTTATTACTTTTTTTAGTATTTGAAAAAAAATCTTCTGAAAAGTACATTATGATAAACAAAAAAAATAAAAAATAAAAAATAAAAAAAAATTAGAGTAAAGGACAGTAGGATTCAATAAAAGAAAAAATGGGTATTAGCGACGAAATATTTCATCGGTAAAAGTAACATTTTTCGTCGCTAAAAGTAAAAATAATTCCTATCAAAAAATTTTCGTCAGCAATTGTAACAATTCCCGACGAAACTATTTCATCACGAAAGGTTAAAAAATTCCTGACGAAATTTTTCGTCACTAAAAGTAAAACAGTTACCGACAAATTTCGTCACCAATTATAACAATTCTCGACGAAAAAATTATGTCATGAAAGGTTAAACAATTCCCAATGACATATTTTGTCACTAAAAGTAAAACAATTACCAACAAAAGTATTTCGTCACCAATCGTAACATTTCCCAGCGAAAATATTTCGTCACAAAAGTTAAACAATTCCCGATAAAATATTTCGTCACTAAAAGTAAAACAAATCCCGACGAAAGTATTTCGTCACCAATTGTAACAATTTTCGACGAAACTATTTTGTCACAAAAGGTTAAACAATTCCCGATGAAATATTTCATCACTAAAAGCAAAACAAATGCCGACGAAAGCATTTCGTCGCCAATGGTTACAATTCTGGATAAAAATATGTTGTCATGAAAGGGTAAACAATTCCTGAAATAATATTTCGTCACTAAAAGTAAAACAATTACTGACGAAAAACTTTCGTCACCAATTGATGATGTTTTGTCACCTAAAATTTTTCCCCCAAATTTTTGGCGAGGAAAATTTCCCGCCAACTATTAGTAAAAAAACTTTAGTGACGAAAAGAATTTTCGTCGGCAATTGTTCGACGCTTACCCGCGAAATTGGTTTCGTCGGGAAAGGTAAACACTTTTGCCAATGAACAATAATTTCGTTACTAATAGTATACTATTAGTGACGAAAATAATTTCACGAGTAAAAGTTTCGTCACTAATAGTCGGATTTGTTGTAGTATTTAAAGCTAGTAAAACATGAATAGAGGAATGCTTCATAACCTATGAGAACACCTGATTGTAGTCAATACCTTCCTTTGGAGCATACCCGTTTGCAACTAATCCAGCCTTGAATTTCACACTGTCTGTCCCATGACTTCCTTTCTTCTTTGAATACATCCATTGACACCTAATTGCTCCCTTTCCATTTGGTAACTCAACAAGCTCCTGAGTTCAATCTTATGGGGATAATCCATCTCTTCACCCATGGCCTAGTTCCACTCCACCCTTTCCGAGCTATGGACAACTTCTTTTAATGTGGAGGGAATATCTTCATCAACAATCGGTAGGGCTTAAGCAACCATATCCATAAATCGAATCGGCTTCTTTATCTTTGTTTTTCGTCTACTAGTTACAGTTGATTCCTTATTTTGAGGAGGGCTTTAAGGAGAAGCCTCCACCCTCATCCACGTCATCTTCATCCCCTTCTTCTTCATCTTTTGAAGGAGTATTGCTGGACTATACTCCACCTGCTGCACATTACTGTCATATTTTTTTCTCTACACTCGACTCATTCTTCTTTCCCTTGGTAACCAATTTACCTTCATTGACAGTATCATCCCTGCTAAGAGCCATCCTTTTCAAAGATGAACACCAAAGTCTGAACACCTTTACTCCACTACTTGGATCGAGTTTGCTATCTTCCGTAACATAGAAGTAAGCTGGGCAACCAAATATTTAGAAAGAATAATAATTATTAGTAGGTTTACCAGTCCATATCTCAATGGGTGTCTTACCCCCAATCGCAGCAGAGGGGAGTTTATTAATTAAATGACCCACATAAGTAACAGCTCTGCCCAAAAAAATTTTATCAAGCTGGCATTAGACAACATGCATCTCCCTTCCTCTAGCATAGTTCTATTCATTCTTTTCACTACACCATTTTGCTTGGAGTCTTCCTCGCGATAAAATGCATAATTATCCCTTCCTTCTTGGACAACTCTAGGAATGGATCCGTTTTGTATTCTCTGCCATTATCTGATCTCAATACCTTTATCTTCTTGCCAGTTTAAACTTCAACCATGTTCTTCCAAGTGAAGAAAATGTCAAGTACCTCATCTTTGTGCATCATTGTGTACACCCAAAGTCTTCTTAAGTAGTCATCAACAAATGTCACAAACAATGTCTTCCACCCAAAAGATGCATCCTTCGTGGGACCCCAAACATCCATTTGCACATAATTAAATATCCCTTTTGTTTTTGTGGACGACTATGCTAAACTTTACCCTGGTTTGCTTTCTCAACATACAATGCTCACAGAAGTCTAACTTGCAAGTCTTGGCACCTTTCAATAACCCCTGCTTCACCAGACCTTGCATGGCCTTCTTTTCCGTATGACCAAGCCTCATGTGCCAAAGCTTAGTCGTATTAATAGCAGTCTTGACAGTGGTTGCTCCACCTACAATGGTCTTCCCTTGCAATAAATATACATTATTCCTACTAAGACCCTTCATGACAACTAAAGCACAGCGCGTCACCTTCAATACTCCAGCTTCCATTGATACCTTGAAACCGTTAGATTCCAAAGCTACCAAAGAGATTATATTCTTCTTCAAATCATGCACATACCATACATTCATCAACTCCATTGTGGTTCCTTCATGCAGCTTCAACTTGACTACTCCAACACCTTTCTTATCACACACATGATCGTTCTCCATAAGGATTGTTCCACGACTTGTAACCTCCAATATAGTAAAATAATCCTTGTTAGTGCATATGTGATAAGAACATGCCGAATCAAGAATCCACTCATCAGTACAAGTACTTACTGTGGCAACCAAAACAAAATCTGACTCATCTTAAACTCGGATCACATTTTCATTAGTCTTCCCTTATTTTCCAACTTCGGACAATCATTTTCCAAAGACCCAAATCTCTAAAAAAGCATACTCATCCTTTACCGGACTTCTTCTTCCATTGACTAAAGATCCACTCGATTTGGACCAAGGTTTGTTTCTAGCCTTGCCTTGCTTTCTATTCTCCGGTCTACCCCTTATCGTCAATGCCTCAGATGTATCAATTTGGCTTTGTTTGTCTATTTTGCGAAATTCTTTATTCATTAAGGTATTCGATACATCCTCGAACTTTATTGAGTCTTTCTCATAGATCAAGACTATCCAAGTGCTCATATGAATCGGTAGCAAATTCAACAAGACTAAGGTCTTATCCTCATTCTTGAGCTCCCTATCCAAGTTTAATAATTGGCAAGCAATTTGTTGGAGACATTCAAATGATCCAACATAGAAGTACCTTGTATTGAAAATGAAATAGCTTCTTCGTCAAATACAGTTTGTTCACAATACTCTTCGTCATGTACATATCTTCAAGCTTTTGCCATAACAATTTGGCCATATTCTCACCCCACAAAGTATTTGACATCCTTTGTGAGGCAGAGGCGAATAGACCCACATGCCAATCTGTTCATCTTCAACCACTATTGTCTCTTCCCTTCCAGAGTTATGTCCAAGCCCTGTTAAGCAAGAGCATCATTCATCTCACACTACCACATCGATCTATCATAAAGCTATTTGATCAGTCAAAATATTTCAACTCGAATTTAGCATTCGAAATTGTCATCTTTACTGCATTCGTGATAGAGCTGGATGCCTTAGAATCAACATCACCCTTCTTCGAAGTCTTACCTTCTTCCACCATATCTCCAAGATCTCAACCTAAATGCTTTAATACCACTTTGTTGTGTAGAAGTGTCTAATTCAAAACACAAACAAATAATCCAAACGAGAAATCAAGAAAGGAAAATAATCACAAACACAAGACACAAAGATTTACGTGTCATTAGGCCAATGAAGTCTATGCCCACAACCCCGGAGCAATGCGAATCAATACTATGATGATGGTGAAAAACAAATCTAAAGAGTTTTATAATGTCTTCCAATAGCTCTCTAGTGCAAAGGAAAAAGATTCAAAGTAGTTTCCAAATAACCTAGGTTTAGGTTTAAATAGTAGACTTGTCATAATTCAATTAGGAATCTAAATTCGTATACAATTGTAACACCCCATATATTTCTAATATAAATATTCATTTTTAAATATTTTAAGGAAGCAATATGATTTTTTACATGTTATTAATTGGCTATGTGTATTTATATTTTTATGGTCATTTATTAATCTATGGGTATTTCTTTATTAATTTGTTTTTTTGTTATTAATTATTGTATGAAGTTTTGTAAAGTTAAGTGATGGGATTAAGTGGTAAAAGTTTAAATTGGCCAAGTTATTGAAGAGTGATGTGTTAATTTTTTAGCAGTATTTATAGGTCCGTAAATGCATTAAATAATATAATTAATATTGAAATTAAGTATCGGGGTCATGGGTACCCATTGGGCTACTCATTTTAGTACTTTGTACTGTATTTCGGGCCCATATGAAGCCTTTTTGTGAGCCTACGGGATTTATATGTTTGTGTGTGTAGTATATATATATGTACATATATTAAACCCTAGCCCTCATATAAGAAAAGAAAAAGAGAAGAGAAAAGAAGAGAAGGGTTATAAGAGAGGAGGATTCATTACCTTCATTCCATGGAGTTCACCATTATAATCATCTTTCTTTTTCCCAAGTCGGTTAGTAAACACTTTGATTTGTAGGGTTGATTTGTAGTTGTGATTGATTTTCGTTTTGTGTTCATTCTCGTCGGAATAAATTGTCTGGATGGTTGTTTATATAGATACGGATCTCTATATATATATCAAAGGTTGGATATGAGTTATTTGGAAAATTGTAGAAAAGAAAAAGTCTAAGATAAATTCGGATTTGGGTAAAATTGAAGAAAGCTCTCAGATCTATTTTGGAGAATAATTCTTATTAATTCATACATTTTATTTTTGGTAAAACCGTACACTTAAGTCGATATAAAACACAATTCTACATAGGGGTGTAAGAAAAAGCCGCGGGCCGCAAACCGACCAAACCGAAAACCGATTGGTCGGTTTTCAAAATACATACACAAGCTAAAACCGACCGCAAAACCGACCGAACCCCTAAAAAAACGACCGACCGATTGATTTATACCCCTATTGATCGGTTTTTATACACCAAAAAACCGAAAAAATCGACCGACCGACCGATTTACACCCCTAATTCTACACGTCTTTTATCTAATGGTGTTTGTCCCGATTTTGCACTGTTTGAAAAAAAAATTTCATATTACAGTAGCAGTAAATGTCAACTCCGAATTTTGAATTTATGTTTATGAAAATTGTTAGAAATGTTTTTTTGTGCAAAATTATTATGATGAACAAATTTAGCCTAGGTTGGTTTTGGGGCTGTTTAATATAAGGGTATGTTTGGGACTATTTTAAATAGTACTATTGTGTGCTGATTTTAAATGTTATGTGTTCCCCCAACTTATGTTATGTGTGGTCTTAAATGATGAATATGGTAATATTACGTTAGAGACGTGAATAGAATTTTGGTGCAAAGGCCTTATCATAAATAATCGGATAATGATAATACATGGAATAAATGATAAATTCTCGAAGTGGTTAATGACGTGATTAAACTCTCATGAATGGTAAGAAATAGCGTAGATGGTAAGAAACTGGAAAAAAAAAACCCTTAGTGTTCACCATATCCCGTTATTGTGTTATTTTGGTAGCTTGACTTGCTGAGTGTACCCTTTTGCTCGTGGCTTCGTGATCAAGCTGGCTAAGCCTTATGCTTGGCTTAAGTTATAGACGTCTAGGCCTATTGATTGGCCTTCCGTTGTGTATACCTGGTTTAGTTGATATACAAACCAAACTAGCACCGAAGTGGATGTTGGTAGTATGTCCGGGCACGCATGGGATATATGTGTGGGTTGTACCACGGAGGGTGGCCAAGTGGTGAAGCTAGGAAATTGAATAATGAACCTAGGGCTCATAAAAAGTAAGTCAGCCATGTGTAGGGTGACCATGATGGTGAACCTAGGGCCAAAAAAAAAAAAACAAAAACAACAGTGATTGTAGAGCGTTAAATGCAAATGGATAAACTGTTGCGAAACATTAAATTGAAAACTCGAAATGGTTATCATGGTATAATGCGAAGGAAATTTATAAAATGATTTGGAAATGGAGAATTGCTTATTAAAATATTAAGGATTTGTGCTAACTCTCGAGTTGCAGGATGGTGGGCCCACTAACCATTGTATGCAGGCTTTGGCTCAGCATGGTATTTAAGAGTAAGTGTTTATTTTACTTTGTGGGTGGAACAAACTGCCGACGTGACTTGGGAAAACTACCGCTTGTCCTCACTCATGTGTGGAACTACAGTTCTGCCTACAACTCTGTATGTGTATGTGATCAAGAAATGGAGGGAATCCAGTGGATTCCCAACCTTAGGAAAATTTATTGGGTATTATTACATTAATTGGTTATTATTGGGTTGGAGTTGAGGGGACCACGAGAGATCCCTGAGACTGGAGCGTGTTGACTCATACCAGTGTTGTTATACAATACTGACCAATGTGATATTTATCATGCGGGGGTGTTTTTGAAGAAACTCAGCCGTTTTGCAGATTAAGGAGTAGACCGGTTTCAAAGCGGGGGTTTTTGTAAAATACAACCGCGCTAAAGGAAAGAATTGTATTAATTTTTATCACAACTTCCCATGTTATCCGCAATTTGCATTGCAAGGCTAATTTCTATACACTATGATTAATCTATTATAAGTTGTATTGTTTTAGCCGTTGGTTGTGCAGATTACTGCTGTGTGGACTGAACAGATGAACATCAGAATAAATGGAATGCTGGAATGCAAATAAAAGAAGTCAAAGCTAAAATGTGAAGTTCGATCGCTCTAAGAAGGTTTGATCGATCGAGAGTTCGATCGCTTGAAGAGTGTTGAAGCGCTTGAAGATCAAGGGTTCGATCGATCGAAATCAGTTCGATCGATCGAACGGGGTATTTCCAGTAACATTTGCGTGCGCAGCAGAATACGGGTTTTAACCCTAGTGTCTTAGGTTTTCTTATTTATAGGAGTATTATGCACGTCCATAAGGACGCCCACTTTTACATTTTAACAGTTTAGAAGGAGAGATAGAGAGTTGGCTTGGTTTTTTGTAGGTTTTTCATTGAATATTCGTATTGTCGATTGGATTTCTTGAAGTTTATACAAGTATTCTTCATTCCAGGTTAACTATATATCACGTATTTACATTCTGCAGTTCGTAAGTGTAGTTTTATTGCTCATATCGTAGTATTGCATGCTAAATATTGTCAAAACCATTGTTTTTAGATTTTTAATGAAAAACTCGCAACCAAACAGGGTATTAATGTTTTCTTACGTTAAAACCAATTCTGTGACACTCCAGACGATGTCTGAGTAGTCCCAGGTTGGGAGATCACGATGAAATAGTGATCTCCAGCCTCTGCCATGCAGCAGAATAACCGCTGTGTTCGATCGATCGAAGTCAGTTCGATCGATCGAACCAGAGACAGTCAATCGATCGAAGTCAGTTCGATCGATTGAGGGATGAAGGTCTTCGATCGATCAAAAGCGCGTCGATCGATCGAACTCTCGGATTCTTGAGGATGTTCCCTGCAGTATTCCAGGACTTTTTGTTTTAGGATTTGTTATCATTCTGTCCCAAATAAATGCTCAGTTTGTCAAAACAGTTTTAAAACTAAGGCCCTAAGGCATTTTCTTTCAATACATTTTGCAAACCATCTTCAATGCTAACACCATTGAGGATGCGGGTCTTAACTATTGAATTAAACCGCTTTTGTGTATTTCAATTTAACTGTGATGATATGGTCCCGGTCATGAAAGGGCCATAGAATCTTTATCTTTTGAGGAATACGAAAAACTGTAGGTAATGTACTCCTTTGTGCTTCAAGGCAAATGCATGGTAGATGGCTAGGTTACTGTGGATTCGTGTAATCCCAACACTTTCTTCTTAAATTTTAAACTCCTTAATTCATAGTACTGTTTTAATTAGCTAGTTAGATTGTTTAGTTAATTTTAATTGTTTTCATTAGTAATCCTAGTTTGTGGAACTTTGTGTTCCGCACCATCATTCAATCTTAGTTATTTTATTTTGTTTTCTTTAGAGGTTAGTCTAATTCGATAGGTCAACACCTTCCCTGTGGGATCGACCTGGTCTTACCAGATATTACTTGCACGTCTACCTACACTTGGGTACTGCACAAGAGCACACAAGAAAATTCTCGTGTCAAGTTTTTGGCGCCGTTGCCGGGGAAGGCAACGATCAATTCCTTAGATTACCTCAGTCTCTCTTCATCTCTTTCTATTTTTATTTTCTCTTCTTTTCAGTTCTTTTGGGTAAGTTCTCACCCTAGGGACCCTCTCAGTTCATGTCCGAGAATTCCATTGAAGGAATTTTTGGAAATCCTTTCTATCTGTCTGACTCTGAAAGCTCCATCAACCCCATAGTCACTCCAACTGCATCAATGGATGATCATCAGAGTGAAAATGGTGACAATGTTGTGGTACCAATCGATGAGGCACTCCGTCCTCTTTGCGATCTCATGCAACCAGAACATGCACCTACGCCCTCTTGCATTCAAATCCCACCGCATAATGGCGAATTCCAGTTTCGCAATGGGATGATTCAACTGCTTCCCACTTTTCATGGGATGGAAAGCGAGAAGGCGTATTTACATGTCACAGATTTCGAGGATGTTTGCAAAACATTCTCGCAAACTTGTCCTAGGGAGGTGACGCATTTAATGCTATTCCCCTTCACTTTGAAAGATAAAGCGAAGGCGTGGCTCCACTCCCTAAAACCTAATTCAATTTTCACCTGGCATGCGATGCGCACCGCGTTTTTGAAGAAATTCTATCCTACTCGCATAACCACAGACCTTCAGCGTCAAATCAATTCCTATAAACAAAAGAGCAATGAAACCTTCACACAAGCGTGGGAGCGTTTCAAAGATTTGCTTCTCTCGTGCCCACACCATGGGTTTGAGAAATGGTGAACGATCAGCTTCTTTTATCAGGGATTGAATGGTGAAACAAAGAAGTTGGTGGAAACGATGAGCTCGGGACCATTTCTGCTTAAAAACACTGAAGAGGCCGAAGCCCATTTCGAGTGGTTAGCTGAATACGCTCATGAATGGTCAAATTCTGACAATATCTCACGCTCACAGATATCCTGTGTAGAGGAGAAAAGCCTATACCAGCTAACCAATGAAGATCACCTCATGACGAAGTATGCAGAGCTGGCAAAGAAGGTAGAGGAGTTAAGTATGAAAGCAGAGAGCTCTAGGCAAGTCTTGCCTGAAGAACCATGTGGCACATGCAACATGTTGGGACATACAACTCAATATTGTCCTAATGTGCCACATTTTCAAGAGCAAGCCCCTATAGAGATGAATGCCATGCAAGGTTTTCGAGGGGCGGGGAATTCCAACAATAATTTTCAAAATAACAATAGATGGAATGACCCCGGTTTTGATTGGAGAAATAATGCTGGGGCCCAAAATCAATATCAACAGCAGCCCTACAACAATAATCAATATCAAGGGCAAAACAATAGGCCAGCCCAGCATTACAATCAAAACAGAACTAATAATTACAATCAAGCTCAACCCTCCAATGCACCACAAACCAATGCCTATGTGCCCCCGCACAAGAAGGTACAAGAGGAGGAGCCACTTGCTAATGCCAATCTAACGCAGCAACTCATCCAAATGATGAGTAGAATGTCTGCTACACTAGAGAGGATAGATGCACGGCAAGAGAGCTCAGGAGGAACATTCCCTGCTCAACCACTTCAGAACCCCAAGGGACATAACAATGGTCCTAACAATCAAGAACATGCTAAAGCTGTGACTACACTGAGAAGTGGAAAAATCATAGAGAAAGGCATGCCTCTGTCCACTCCCGAAGTGTACGATGAGGAGGAAGTGGTGGATAAGGAAGTTGAGCTACCATCTACTCAAGAGGAGGAGCAGTCTACCAATGACGATCCTATCAAGGCAAACATTGCAGCTCCTGGAGTAGAGGAAGAAGTTGAGCGAAGGCCTGGGAAGGAGTCTGTTAAGGAGGAACCACCAAAATGCCCCTTCCCTGCACCTTATCCTCAACGGTTGAAGAAACCCAAGAATGAGACGAAGAATCAGGAGTTTCTGGAACTGTTTAAGCAAGTTAAGATTAACCTTCCACTCCTAGATGCTATCAAGCAAGTGCCGGCCTATGCTAAGTATCTCAAAGATCTATGCACGGTCAAGAGGAGGCAAAGCGTGAAGAAACATGCGTATGTCGCGTGCCAAGCAAGCGCGATCATTCAAAATGAGTTGCCCCCAAAACTCAAAGATCCCGGCACACCTACGGTCTCATGTAGAATTGGGAATCAAAAGATAGACAACGCACTCCTCGATTTAGGAGCAAGCGTGAACCTGCTGCCATACTCAGTCTATAAACAGCTAGGGTTGGGTGAACTCAAACCCACCCGAGTTGCGTTGCAATTGGCAGACAGATCTGTAAAGTACCCTAGAGGGGTATTGGAGGACGTCCTTGTCCAAATAGACACTTTTGTATTTCCGGTTGATTTCGTGATATTGGACACAGAACCTGTGTCTAATCCTGGTGCACATATCCCGGTTATTTTTGGACGTCCATTCCTCAACACCATTGATGCCACAATCAAGATTAGAACTGGTATCATGACTATCGTATTCGGGAACATGACGTTGACTATCAAGATCTTCTCTAATCCCCGACCTGAAGAATACGATGATGAGGAAGAAATCCATTATATAGACACGGTCATTGAAGATGAAGTTGACTTGGTCGACTATAAAGATCCTTTGGAAGTTGTGATGACTCAATTTGGTGATAGTTATCAGCCTGCAGAGTCCACCCCATTGGATGCTGACTTGAACCAGACGTGTCTTATGATGGATACGAAAGAGGAGGATAGAGCTGATTGCATGTGGATACAGCTATATGAACAACTGCCTCCTAAAACCAAGTTGGTAATGCCCTCTAGTTTCCAGTTTCCGGAGTTAGAATTGAAGGAGCTCCCCAAAGAGCTAAAATACGCATTCCTAGGGACTGGAAAAACTTATCCTGTGATCATTTCATCTGTTTTAACTCATGAACAGGAAAGTAAGCTAGTGGAAATGCTTACCAAGCATAAGGATGCTATAGGATGGACAATTACTGACCTCAAAGGCATAAGCCCATCCATATGCACGCATAAGATATATCTGGAGGAAGACGCTAAACCCTCAAGGCAAATGCAAAGGCGTCTGAACCCCAACATGCAAGAAGTAGTTAAAAAGGAAGTGCTTAAACTACTTGATGTTGGGATGATATATCCTATATCTGATAGTCCTTGGGTTAGTCCTACCCAAGTAGTTCCAAAGAAAGCAGGCATAACGGTCATCCCGAACAAAGATGGTGAATTAGTACCGACACGTGTCCCCACTGGATGGAGGATGTGCATTGACTACAGGAAGTTAAATACTGTGACCCGAAAGGACCATTTTCCTTTGCCATTCATGGATCAAATGCTAGAACGTGTGGCGGGTCACAAATATTACTGCTTCTTGGATGGATACAGTGGGTATAATCAAATTGAGATTGCTCCTGAAGATCAGGAGAAAACCACATTCACATGTCCATTCGGTACTTTTGCCTACCGACGAATGCCGTTTGGCCTATGCAATGCACCGGCTACCTTTCAGCGGTGCATGCTAAGCATATTCAGTGACATGGTCGAAAATATCCTTGAAGTTTTCATGGATGATTTTTCAGTATTCGGCCACAGCTTCGAGGATTGCCTCGGCAATCTCGAACAGGTTTTAATGAGGTGTGAGGACAAACACCTAGTCTTGAATTGGGAGAAGTGTCACTTTATGGTGACCAAGGGTATAGTTCTAGGCCACATAATATCCGATGAAGGAATCCAAGTGGATAAGGCTAAGATCGACATAATCTCAAATCTACCTGTCCCCCGTACAGTGCAAGACATTCGTTCATTCTTGGGGCACGCAGGTTTTTATCGTCGATTTATCCAGAATTTCAGTGCAATCTCTCGACCCCTTTGTCAACTTCTTGCCAAAGATGCACCTTTCGAGTGGTCAGAGAGTTGCCAAAAGTCCTTTGAGGATCTAAAAGATCTCCTCACCTCCGCACCTATAATACAGGCACCCGACTGGAGTTTGCCTTTTGAATTAATGTGCGATGCTAGTGATTACGCCATTGGCGCAGTCCTAGGCCAGAGAAAGGACAATAAGCCACATGTGATATACTACGCCAGCCGAACCTTGAATGACGCTCAAATGAATTACACTACCACCGAGAAGGAGCTGCTGGCTGTAGTATTCGCTCTGGACAAGTTTAGGTCTTACCTGATAGGGTCGCCAATCGTCTGTTTTACAGATCATTCGGCCCTCAAGTATCTTTTGTCAAAGAAAGACGCTAAACAACGGCTTATTCGCTGGATACTCTTACTCCAAGAGTTTGATTTAACAATCAAGGACAAGAAAGGAGTAGAGAATGTGGTTGCAGATCATTTATCCCGGTTGACTTTTACCGATAACACTGAATCCCAATCCATTAAAGATGAGTTCCCAGATGAACAGCTACTGGCAGTAAGTAGTCTGCCTTGGTATGCTGATGTGGTAAACTACCTCGTCACGGGTGAAACACCAACTCATTGGTCGAACCAGGATAGGAAACGGTTCCTCTCGTTCGCGCGTCACTTCTTCTTTGATGACCCATACCTTTTCAAGTACTGTGCTGATCAGATCATCAGGCGTTGCGTCCCCAATGAGGATATAACCGTAATATTAGCATCATGCCATTCTGAGGCATGCGGTGGCCACTTCGCGTCACAAAAGACCGCACAAAAAGTCTTACAGAGCGGTTTTTACTGGCCCACAGTCTTCAAAGATGCTTATTCCTTTTGCAAGACATGCCAACGCTGTCAAAAGCTTGGAACCATTTCTAAAAGGAATTCTATGCCTTTAACCCCCATCATCACAATTGAGATATTTGATTGTTGGGGCATAGATTTTATGGGCCCATTTCCCAAGTCAAATAACTGTGAATACATACTCCTTGCTGTGGAGTATGTATCGAAATGGGTAGAAGCGATACCAACGAGACGAAATGACCACAGAACGGTCAAGTCATTTCTAAGAGAGCATATTTTGTCTCGTTTCGGTACTCCGAAAGCTTTATTAAGTGACCAAGGCAAGCATTTCTGCAATAGGCCTTTGGAGTCACTTCTCAAGAAATACGGAGTTCATCATAAAATCGCTCTTGCCTATCATCCACAGTCTAATGGGCAAGCAGAATTGGCTAACCGAGAAATCAAGCATATTCTCGAGAAGACGGTTAGTTCCAATAGAAAAGACTGGGCATACAAATTGACCGACGCGTTATGGGCATACCGTACTGCCTATAAGACGAATCTTGGTATGTCCCCGCACAGATTGGTTTACGGGAAAGCTTGCCATCTTCCTGTTGAAATTGAACATAAAGCTTATTGGGCGACACGCTCATTGAACTTTGATATTCAAGAGGGAGGTCAGCTACGCAAGCTTCAACTTGCAGAGCTTGAGGAAATACGACGAGATGCGTATGACTCTGCAAAGTTACATAAGGAAAAGTTGAAGGCTCGACACGATCGTACGATTTTTCGTAAATCATTTGAGCCGGGGCAGAAAGTCTTGCTGTATGACTCTCGCCTCCACCTTTTTCCAGGAAAACTCCGTTCCCGTTGGACTGGCCCGTTCATCGTAAAAACTATTTTTCCACATGGGGCGGTCGAGATTGTTAATCCAAAGAACGATGATTGTTTCAAGGTCAATGGCCAGAGATTGAAACCGTTCTTGGAAAACTTCCAAACTGAAGTTGAGCACATCCAGCTGGATGAGCCCAGCTATTCTCATGATTGATAATCCAAAGTGAAGTTCCAATTGTTGTTGTATTTCTTTTCTTTCCTTGCATTTTAGTTTCTCTCTCTTTTGCTTCTTTTTGGTTTTCGTTCTTTATTTCGTGTTTGTGATCTAGTTCTAATCCATTATACCTTAAACCACTCTGTTGCAGGTGCATAGATGCGAGGTGATGATGTTCACTCTGTCGGTTCTTGGGCTGATTCAGAATGTCGCTGTGGCACCTGGATTGAGGGTGAACTCATACCCTGCCCCTTGCTTCATCAGGACCCTGAAGCTCATTCTCTTATTGATGCTGCTCAAGGGTACATTCCATATCCACCAGCCCTCCTGGATATCAACCCATACGAAAATATGGGATTTCAGGATGATGATGATGTGGAGGAGGATGATGACCTGTACATGGGACGCATGGTGGATGATGCACTCATGGCCCAGTGGGAGAATGACGATATGTGGGAGCCATGGGAGGATCATGACCTTCAGGATGTTGTCCCAGACCGCCACAATGCTGTTTTCGTTTTCGTGGACGATTTCCTTGTTCCTGAGTTGGTCCCATACCACTACGTGCACCTGAGCTACTTGCTATTCAGGCTCCAATGCCCCTTACCAGCTAGTGCATTTTGGGAACCTACGCCAATAGTGAGGTTGGAACTTGTCGCAGTTCTTCGTATTTTTGTTTCTGTTCTGTGTTTTTTTCTGTTCATTGCTAATTCGTGTTTCTTGTGTTCTGTTGTTTAATTTCAGTTTGTTGTCTTTTGTCCAGGATTGTCACTATGTTCCTAAATGGCATCCCGGTATTCCTTCCACATCAACTGATTCATGGTCTTGGGCCCTACATAAGGCCCCCACTCACTCCGCCGCAAGAGGAGGGTCTGTTGCGCAATCATAGTCCGTTATCCTTGTCTCCGTCCGGATCACCTCTTGCATGGGCTTTCAATTCTGTGGAGACGCCAGACTTGTTTGATGATGTCCTTGCTGCTTTTCGATTGTTCTGGAAAAGGGAATCATCGAGTTTGGACTTCGCGTCTGAAGATTCGGCGGATTATGAAGAGATCGTGGAAGAGGAAATTTTTATACTCGAAGACTAGTGCTACATTTCAGTGTTTCTGTTCAATTTCAATTCTTGTTTAGCAACTGGAATGTAATCCTTGACAAAATGTTTTTAGTTTTAGTTTTACTTTTGGTTTTCTTTAGTTAAATAAGGTTTTAACCACAGTGGGGATGATAATGTTGCAATTTGGATGCACTTATAAAGTTTTATTTTTATATAAATTGCAATTTTCTATTCTGAGGATGAATTCCTGTCATACATGCTTGTACTTCAACTGTTTTTCAGTCTCTCTGTATGTTCAGAATTGTTTCTGATAGTTGGGGGTGATGTGGTTCATGCCCCAATGAATTCTGGAATTTTTGTGTTCGATCGATCGAACCAAGTTCGATCAATCGAAACCTGAATGTTCAAGCGCTTGTAGTTTTCGTTCAATCGATTGAAGGATTTGTGTTCGATCGATCGAACATAGTTCGATCGATCGAACGAAGCATTTAAACGAGGCGTCTTCAGGACACCTCTTCATTTCCCTCACTCTCACTTTCAATCACTCGAAGACAGAGGAGAAGGCGACCGGCAAATTCTCGATTTCTGGCATCCAAATAGATGCCCTGATTAACCCTCTGATCATCTTCATCTTCATCTCATCATCCGTCCATCTCCACTGCAGGTTCTTCACCAAGGTAGGCCCCGTTCGTTTGTGTTCTCCTTTTCCTTCTTGTTTGTGTTAGAAAATCCCAAGGGGGTGTCCCCTTGGTCTTAGGATCGTTTTTTTTGTTAGTATAACTTTGGTTTTCTTTTCGTTTCTGCGATTGCTGAACACCGCTGTGTTCGATCGCTCGAACTGGTTTCGAGCGATCGAAGGGAAGTTGTTCGATCGATCGAACAAAGTTCAAGCGATCGAAGTCTACTCCAGGTCGATCGATCGAACCCAGTTCAATCGATCGAACTCCAGCAGTGTTTGTTTTGTTTCTTTTTTCTTCCTGTTCTTATCTGTATCTTGTGTGGTCTTATTTTCAGGACTGCCAGATGAATCCAGTGACGGGCTATCATAAGTCCAAGCCCCTCGACCGTACTATACCAGATCCGGTACCCGTTCACGGGTTCCGGAATAACGAGGATAGGGTTTGGTTCGAGCGGTATTTTCAGACACGGATGGTTATGATTGAGCGCCCTATTGAGCACATCTGGACTGAGAGCCCATGGTTCCTCACACGGATCCGCGCTATGCCTCACTGGTTCGATCTCCTGTCGTTGGCCAAGAGGGTCAACCTATCCTGGATTAGAGGTGCGTGTGCGACTATGATCAGCGACCCGTTTACACCATTCACCTACCATGCCTTCTTTCGGAGTCGCTCATTCATCATCAATCCCGCGACCGTTTCCGCCGCGTTGGGGGTACCAGAGGTACCTGATTATGTTTGCCCCCACCGGCCTGATGGACCCGTGACCCCACCATCCACTATTATCAGAGAGCTCACTGGAGGCGCCGTTCCGTCTTAGGATGGCGATGCTTTGATCGAGGACCACTTTCTCACCGATGACTACCACATGCTTCATTTGGTCCTCAGCAATTGCCTCCTAGTGACGTCCTATAGAGAGAAGATCGCGGCTTGGTATGCGCGAGTCTTATATGCTGTGGGGACGGGACAGCCTGTTTGTATACCGCGCCTATATATTGATTTTATGGTCCACCCCACCCGTTATATCTCGTCCAGGAAGCACCTGAAGGGTGCTTGGGCTATTCAGAGGGTCATGGCCGATGCCGGATTCCTCGAGCTCGCTGGAGATGATATCCGCCCTTCTCCCCGCCGATTTAGCGAGGCGGCTGCTCGCCGCTCCGACGCCCAGAAGAGGAAGCGCAAGGGGAAAGGGACAGCAAGGGTGAGGGGGAGGAAGAAGAGGCGTGGCGGTACAGACACGGAGGCCGGAGCTTCAGGGACACCCACCGAGGTGGAGGAGCTTGATTCGGATGATGAGGATGATCCAGTTGCTGCGGTTCAGCAGTTTGAGCTGCGACAGCGGTCGCAGTCTCGTGCCTAGGGAGAGTCTTCTTCTTCTGTGCCTCTCCCGACAGTTCGTGAGCTATTATTGGAGGAGAGAGAGGCCAGGATTAGACTCGAGGGCAGGATAGACCATCTCCAGACTCTACTGGAATCCATTTTGATTCAGATAGGGGTTGATCAGGCTGTTCACTCTGCTCACCATCCCACAGCCACCCCATCTGCTCCGCCTGCTGCTGATCCGTCACATGTTGCTACTCCTACGGATCCACCACTTACTGATCCAGTATCTGCTGCTGCCCCAGATTCTGAGGCTACTGATCCGGTTTCGACCACTGCTTCCGAGCCATCTACTACTCCTACTACTACTGTATTGCCGCCTGCTCCTATCGACATCCCTTCTGATATAGCCGATGATACGCCATCTGGGGTCGATTAGTTTTAGTCGGGGAGGGGGTATTTATGTATTTTTGGTTGGTTGTATATGTTGGTGGTTTTTGGGTGTATTATTTGGTTAGTTGGTATTGTATGGACAGTATTTATCACTGCTTGTATTTTATTTTATTATGTTCATATTCCAGTGGTTTCGATTGATTGGATCATGGTTTTATCGTATTATTGTTATCTTTTGATCCTGTCTGTTTTGGAGATTGTGTTCTACTTTTCTATGCTAGGTTGCTTTGCTTGCGATCATCATTTGCTCTATACAGGTGATACCCATCTCTTTTATTTATTGAAAATCAACTTCTGGGGACTTTGTTGTTTTCAGTTGGGGGTAGGAGACAATAGATAGGTATACACCCGTAATAATCAGGTTTTGCACTTAGATATGTTTTAAATTTAATGAGAACACAGTCTGTTAAAATTTGAAAATTTTTTATTGAATAGTATTGATAGAATAACTCTGAATAACCTTTCCTGCTTGTTAATTAGACAATGATACATTTGTAGTATTCTTATCTTTTTATGGATTAAATCCACGCGGTTTTTCTGTATCGCTGAAATAAATTGCATTTGTAAAGCTATTATGTACCCAACACTTTTGTGCACTAATTGGCAGCCATGTAGAAAACCTGAAAGTTGAGTTAATATGAATATTGTGTGAAAAGAACAAGTAGTGGAAGCTAATAACCCTTTGTGAGCAATTGAGCCAATCGTCATTTCTGAGGGGATTCTCATACATTGTCGAATGGTCGTTTCTTGCATATACTTCGCAAATTCGTTGTTAAGTCTCAGTTTTCTTTTAAGTTTTGACTGCTTGTTAGAGGAGAACGTTCAGGATTTACCAATTAAACTTAATGAACACTTAAGCGCTAAAAATTGAAAGTTGAGAAAATGATTCAAGCCATCGTTTACCCATTCCTTTACCTAATATAGCTCACCCTCATTCATTGAATAGTTTAACCCCTGATCCCACCTCAATTAAACATTTCCAATAAAATCACAAGAATCCAAATCTTTGATCTATACCTTGACCTCATTGAACCGTTTGATAAATTTGTTGAGAATGAGTCATCAAAGTATGTGAAAGGGAATGAAGTTGTTGTGGGGATGTCCAGGTAAAAAAATATATATATATATATATATATGAAATGAATGGGAGATTGGGTGGAGAAAAGTATAAATAATAAAAAGAGAAGAAATTCCATCACATACTAAAAAGCACACTCTTCTCTACAACACCCCCACCTACTAAATAAAAGCCACAAGTCAAAGTCTTGAAGATTCTCAATAATTGATTTGAACATGGAAGTGTGAGTTGAGTTCTCCACGGTATTTCGCTCCTCTAGTAAGTAGTATTCCATTCATGAGACTATACACTCTTAAATGTCCGTTTTTCATAGAGTCCAGTATGAAAGCATTAGCACTTAGAATATCATTCTTATCAAAGCTTTCATACGATGTGCGATCATTGTAAAGCAAGTTTCTGAGAGACGTTCTTTTTGAGTGTGACCAATGTGAGAATTGAGCTAAAACTGCAAGTTTCCAAAGTATAATATTCTGGATAACTCTTAATAAGGGTTGGACGCATGGTTGTTAATTTCACACACACACGGGTGCATGATGGTAATACATGTGTTATATTTTACTTGGTGATATGGGGGAGCATGTGGATCTCTTTCATGGGTTGATAGAGGATAGTATATTATTGTAGAGTTGAATTAACGGTTTAATGGAAGGGGAAATTCTATAAGTTGTTCTAAATCTTCTTGAGCTTAAAATTGGAATTTTGTAGGTATATTCACTGAAAACCCTCACGAGACAACACTCGTCCACTAGGGGGAACCTAGGGGTTTAACGGCTTGTTGCATTCGCTAAATGCAACCGCGATTCCTGCGAAAGTGAGTTAGGATTTTTTTCTTTTTATCTTAGTTTAGGTTGTTTTTAGTTTATTTTATTTTCGCTTTATCGCTAGGGACTAGCAATAAGCTAGTTGGGGGTTGTGCAAAGCGGGGGTTTTTGTAAAATACAACCGCGCTAAAGGAAAGAATTGTATTAATTTTTATCACAACTTCCCATGTTATCCGCAATTTGCATTGCAAGGCTAATTTCTATACACTATGATTAATCTATTATAAGTTGTATTGTTTTAGCCGTTGGTTGTGCAGATTACTGCTGTGTGGACTAAACAGATGAACATCAGAATAGATGGAATGCTGGAATGCAAATAAAAGAAGTCAAAGCTAAAATGTGAAGTTCGATCGCTCTAAGAAGGTTTGATCGATCGAGAGTTCGATCGCTTGAAGAGTGTTGAAGCGCTTGAAGATCAAGGGTTCGATCGATCGAAATCAGTTCGATCGATCGAACGGGGTATTTCCAGTAACATTTGCGTGCGCAGCAGAATACGGGTTTTAACCCTAGTGTCTTAGGTTTTCTTATTTATAGGAGTATTATGCACGTCCATAAGGACGCCCACTTTTACATTTTAACAGTTTAGAAGGAGAGATAGAGAGTTGGCTTGGTTTTTTGTAGGTTTTTCATTGAATATTCGTATTGTGGATTGGATTTCTTGAAGTTTATACAAGTATTCTTCATTCCAGGTTAACTATATATCACGTATTTACATTCTGCAGTTCGTAAGTGTAGTTTTATTGCTCATATCGTAGTATTGCATGCTAAATATTGTCAAAACCATTGTTTTTAGATTTTTAATGAAAAACTCGCAACCAAACAGGGTATTAATGTTTTCTTACGTTAAAACTAATTCTGTGACACTCCAGACGATGTCTGAGTAGTCCCAGGTTGGGAGATCACGATGAAACAGTGATCTCCAGCCTCTGCCATGCAGCAGAATAACCGCTGTGTTCGATCGATCGAAGTCAGTTCGATCGATCGAACCAGAGACAGTCAATCGATCGAAGTCAGTTCGATCGATTGAGGGATGAAGGTCTTCGATCGATCGAAAGCGCGTCGATCGATCGAACTCTCGGATTCTTGAGGATGTTCCCTGCAGTATTCCAGGACTTTTTGTTTTAGGATTTGTTATCATTCTGTCCCAAATAAATGCTCAGTTTGTCAAAACAGTTTTAAAACTAAGGCCCTAAGGCATTTTCTTTCAATACATTTTGCAAACCATCTTCAATGCTAACACCATTGAGGATGCGAGTCTTAACTATTGAATTAAACCGCTTTTGTGTATTTCAATTTAACTGTGATGATATGGTCCCGGTCATGAAAGGGCCATAGAATCTTTATCTTTTGAGGAATACGGAAAACTGTAGGTAATGTACTCCTTTGTGCTTCAAGGCAAATGCATGGTAGATGGCTAGGTTACTGTGGATTCGTGTAATCCCAACACTTTCTTCTTAAATTTTAAACTCCTTAATTCATAGTACTGTTTTAATTAGCTAGTTAGATTGTTTAGTTAATTTTAATTGTTTTCATTAGTAATCCTAGTTTGTGGAACTTTGTGTTCCGCACCATCATTCAATCTTAGTTATTTTATTTTGTTTTCTTTAGAGGTTAGTCTAATTCGATAGGTCAACACCTTCCCTGTGGGATCGACCTGGTCTTACCAGATATTACTTGCACGTCTACCTACACTTGGGTACTGCACAAGAGCACACAAGAAAATTCTCGTGTCACCGGTATAACTGTTGGATTGTATGGATTTGCTTGAAGGCTTGAAAACCTTTATTGTTCATTTGCTATTTTCATTTTTTTTTAGCATTAGTTGGCATTAGGATGTTTAGTAGCTCTGACCAGAGGTTGTAATAGAGGTTATTCTTTCAAAACTTTAACTGTAAATGAAAATATTTTTATTATTAATGAGAATTTAAAAATGTTTATTCAGCTTTCGCTTTTCAATTTAAATGATTTAGTTGATTTAGCTTTAATCAAATGGATTTGAGAATTTTTGGAACCGCGTGAGTTATTTTTTTGAAATAGAAATGTGGTGGTTTTGTTTAAAAAAGAAATGGAGATTTATTACAAATGTTTTAATCAGGTTTTTAAGAACAAATCTATTTTCATTAAAAAGTTTTAATAGGATGGGCTTTGTGGTATTCACTCCGATAGTTGGACAGTCAAATAGTAGTCTAGATTTATTTCTAGGCTAATTATTTGGCTTTCTAAAAATCGGGGTGTGACAACAACTTCCCAAAATTCGCTACTAGAAAATCTCATAGTCCTCGAATCCCTTCTTTACTCTCCCCTTCTTTGTTCTTCCTTAATTAAATAGTCCACAGTCCAAATAACTGCCATTACCAGTTAAGAAACAACCCACTATATCCATGATTCGGAATAATGGAGTTTCAATGTAAACTGCACATAATATTACCCCCATTGCCACATGTGATGCACATGTAGCCCCCATAACTACCACTAATCGTCTCACCACTAACGTGGCAAGCATACTAGATAATAGGGATGTCAAAATGGCCAATCGGGCCCGGCCCAACATTGATCGGGCTTGGACGGGCTTGGGCTATGGCCCACGGGCTCCTTCTCTCTTTCGGGTCGGGCCGGGGTCGGGCTGGGCTAGAGGGTTCATGCTCTGGGCCCTACCCGAGAGCCTAAGGCCTAGGGCCTTGGGTAGGGCCTCGGGCTGGGTTTATGGCCTCGGGCTGTGCAGGGCCGGGCCTAAGTTATCTTTTTTTTTTTCATTTATTACTCCTATATGATATTATAAAGACATTATAAATATGTAAACAAGTGAAAAAGTAATGGAAGATATAAAGGGTTAGTCTAATTAAAAAGATAAATAAAAATCATTATCTTTTATTAAAAGAAATTGAAATTAAAATGATTACCCCCCAAATTTGGCATTTTTCACACCCCAAAACCGCCCCCACACGGATTAGGACGTGTAACAAGGAAGAATAACAGTGATTTAAGTGTCTAAACAAGTTAAAACTCATTATGAAACCCTTTTTAAAACAAAATGCTTGAAATAAACCCTACGGGTAGAAAGGTCATTTAACATTTTATAGCCAAATTTTATATCAAAAGATAGTCCTCTGAGTCTCGGTTCCAACGCAAAAAAAGGCGCGTAAATCCGAATTTTCTAGAAAGAGTTATGTCCGTTTCCGTAAAAGTCGACAGGCCAAAAATAGACCTGCGGATTTTCCTGATCAAATTTCTACTTCATCTCCCAACCCAAATGAGTACACCCACAAACTACGTATTAACATATACAACAAAAGAAACATACTCCAAAGTTGTCCAGAACTCCGTGGTCCAATGCTTCTCACTGTGATGCTCATTTGAACTTGCGTGGTCATTAGCCACAAAATTGAATAAGCTTTCGCTCAGTGAGTACGTGGTGTTAATCATGCAATTGGAGTATTTAATGCTTCATAACACCAATTAAACATTCATAACAATAAATGGTCGCAGGCATGTCAAGTAATCAATCACCATCGTTCTGGACCCCTGATTCTGGGCCATTCTCACTTTTTCTGTCGCATATAGCGAAATCACTCACTCTCTCGTGACCGTAGTCAATTCGCTGTAGTCGTCACCACTGTCCCCTTTTCTCTTAGTACTTCATCATTATCCCCCTTTTCTCTGTGGAATGGGCGTCCCTTATATATGGGCTAAATAATGGTGATTATCAATTGTAGGGGTGGGCAAACGGTCGGCTCGGTTTCGAACCGACAAATTCGGTTTGATTTATTCGGTTCAGTTTGAGAAATATTATACCGATAACCGACCAATTAAAAGTTCGGTTTCCTCAGTTCGGTTTCCGTAATAAAGTTCGGGTTCGGTTTTAAAGTTCGGTTTAATACTTAACCGAAATTATCTGGGACTCTTTTTTTTTTTTTTTATATATATATATATGGGTTTTTTGACCCAAGTAAATTAAGTAATAACTAATTACTAATATCACTTTCATTGGCAATTTGGCATTACAATGTATGACAACTTGGTCACAAGGCCCACAACCATTGATATTTTGACCACAAGCCCATAACATGATAACACAACAACCTGTTATTAAGCAACTAAGGTCCAAGGATTAAGCAAGCACCAGCAAGGCAGCAACAGCATTGCACAATTTCAAACAAAAAAACCAAAAAACAGCATTGCAAAAAACACTAATAATAAACTAATAGTCATCATTCATCAGTCACCACCGCTGTCCATACTCCACACCATATTTCAAGTGATTAACTAATAGCCACCACCACACTACCTGCTAATAGTCACAACCACAATAATCAGTATCCCTGTCCATGGACCATGATGAAACTATGAAAGTGAAAAAAAAAACCCAACAAAGTTCAACAAGAAGATAAAACATTATACAATCCATGAATCCACCACCACTCACCACAACCCATTAAACATTATACATGATTCAAATATAGAAAAACAAAGTCTGAATTCTGAAACTAAATTCCCCACTCCACGTTTCACGCATACGCAATCGGTGTCGGCTACCACATTGTGAAGAATGCTCACTAATCACCAATGACTGAATTACTTTAAAGATCTACAATGTTTGAGTCATTTGCAATCTTCAACAACTCTACAAAATGAAAAAATAAATAAATAAATAAAAATATAAGATATGACAAAAAATTAATTAGCAAATAAGTTATATAAGTCATAACTCAGAAGTGAAAACTAAAAAGTAAATGAGTACCAACTCACCTTCCTCGACCTTCTCTAGATTATCCAAATCCTCTTCAACACTTACTGGGCTGGATCTAGGACGCAACCAATCCTGAGCACATATAATGGCTTGTACTATCCTCGGAGTCAAGGAGCTCCTAAATGCATCAAGAACACGCCCTCCAGTACTAAAAGCAGACTCAGAAGCCACAGTAGTGATAGGAACCGCCAACACGTCACGGGCAATATGTGCAAGGACAGAAAATCGAGGCGAGTTAACCTTCCACCAATTCAAGATGTCAAAGTTGTCATCATCATCCTCGGTCTCCTCACTAAGATACTTATCCAATTCCAATTTAGTATCCACATCTCCACTTTCATATTTAAACTTCTTGTACTCCTTCTTTCATAAGGGTTCTCATCCTTGATGTAGGCTCCGCAATACTTGTCACACTAGATCCTCTATTTGATGTGTTCAAAATGGAAGATGTATCCTTAAGGGGTGAGTAAATTTTCTTATACTCATTAAACATGTTATATAATTCATTTTTCATCAACCGATAGAGGTTTTGTCCCACAACTTCTCCGTACATGCTTCGAATGACAAACTCCACAAACCCTAGTTTATGTCGGGGATCTAATACCATAGCAAAAAAAATCAACAAGTTCATTTTTTTTTTCGGATTTCCCCAATACTTGTCATACTTAGCTTTCATCTTTGTTGCCATAAGACTTAATTCTAAATCATCACTACATTGCCATTCCTTCAACAAACATAGGATCTCACTAATTTCACTGAGGAATGAATTGGATGTGACATACAAAGAGCCAGAGATCCTCACTGTTAGGTGATAAAAATGTTCTAAAAACTTAACTAAATGCCTAACATTAGCCCAATCTTCCTCACTTGGCACACCTTTTCCATCATTATCTGTTAGATCAGATTTATAATTTGGATCTTGCAAGCTATACCTATCAAAGGCCCTCTTAAACTTCTCAGCTGTATCTAACATTAGATATGTAGAGTTCCACCGAGTGGGAACATCAAGGCATAATAATCTCTTACTCTCTATCTTTTCAAATTCAACACACTCTTTGAATCTTCTCAATCTAGCCGGTGATTGCCTAATAAATCTCACAGCTCCACGAACTCGAGCAATAGAATCACCCACTTCTTTGATTCCATCAACAACCATAAGATTTATAATGTGTGCCGCGCACCTCACATGGAGATGCTTGCCACCTAACACATTTGTACCCCATGTGTCAAACCTCCGCCTCAAGTATGCAATAGCTACATCATTAGAACTAGCATTGTCAACAGTAATGGCCATAACTTTATCAATACCCCAATCAAGTAAGCATTTCTCCACTGCTATTCCTATGTCCTCACCTTTATGACTTCGAATTGGACAGAAATTAATAATTTTTTTGTGCAAAGTCCAATTATTATCAATAAAGTGTGCTGTGAGAACCATGTAGTTGATTCTTTGCAAAGATGACCACGTATTAGTAGTGAGACAAACCCTCATATTCGGTTCCTTCAACAAAATTTTCAATTTTGCTTTCTCTTGCAAATAAAGATCATAACAATCTCTGTTGATAGTCCTTCGTGATGGAAGACGGAAGTCGGGGGGTAGGGCATCAGTAATTAACATCTCACTGAGTGCCTTCCTAGTAGCCGCACACTCAAATCTCCAAGTGCCCATTACTCCCCCAGTTTCACTACCCCCTGATTGTTGAAACCCAGTTAATTTTGTTTGACTAAGGTCATGATTGTATGGGTTTGCCTTACAACTGTTTATGTGACTTTTCATTGAAGCGGTCCTACAGGTTTTTGAATCAGCCATATATGGTTTATCACAATAGTTACACTTAGCTTTCTTAACACCATGTTCATCAGTGAACTTAGTAAAGTGGTTCCAAACCACTGATCTAGGCTTTATTTCTTTCCTTTTTTTGTCACATTTACGGCGTCACTGTCAACTTCAACATCAACTGACTCTCTACTTTCGATGTGGTCACTTTCACTCGACATATTCGCGGTGTTACGTTACCTAAGTAAATTACGCAAAAATAAGCATGTAAGCAACTATCAAAGAGACCCCAATCAGTATTCTAACTTTCTAAATTCTAAGTAAATAAAAAAACAACCATAAGGCATCACCATCAATTTCACCCTTTAGACTGAATAGAGTACTAATCAATGAAAAACTAGAAGCCAAAAGACTAATGCAACTAAAAAAAATAAAATCAAAGAATCAAAGATTTCTTTGTAACAACTGTACACTGTTAGCCAAAAAGGCCCAAAACATGCCCTAATTTATTATGTCTTTTTTTTTTTTTTTTGGTTTCATATAACTAATTAGTGTTCCACAAATTCTAACTTTCTAAATTTTAAGCAAGTAATTTGTAAAGCAACCAAGCCAACCATCAGTCCATTAGTCATCACCAATTCAAAAAATTAATGTAACTAAAAAAATAATAATAATAACAGTAGCAAATTAGCAATTAGCAAAAGGCCCAAAACATGCCCTAAATCCTAATTTAATATGAATTTTTTTTTTTGGTTTCATTAAATTAGATTAATTAGTCTTCCACAAATTCTTCCACAAACATGGAATTATGAAAATTATGGAATGATCTAAGTCTAACTACTCATAGTTTCATACCTTGCTCAGAGCTTTGTGTCGTCACTCGTCGGAGAGAGTGAGGGAAATAGAGACTGGAGACTCGAGAGACTCGAGACTCCGAGAGAGAGAGATAGATATATATATATATATAGAGAAAGAGAGGACAATTTGGGAAAACAAAAATGCCGGCTACCGATTCTTCTTGATGGTGAATCGGTGATGATCTCCTTGAATCTTCTTGAATCAGTGAATGGTGATGCCTTGAGGTTTGGTAATGGACCTAATGGTTGATGCTTGGTGTTGGTGATGGTCCGATCATGGAGCCATTGGAGCCTTGCTGCCTTGGGGCTTGGTTCTTGCCCCTTGGAGGTGCGCTGCTGCCTTCGGATCAGATGGAGTCTTGGTCCTTGGAGATGGAGTAGAGACTAGAGACTAGAGATTAGAAATTTGGGGAAATGTAAAAACCCTAAGTGACTAAGTAAAGTAAGTCTCCATTCTCCAAAGTCCAAAGAAACTGAAGAGTCAAAAGACTCCAAACGCACGTGTATGATGTATGATGTATCAACATACTATAATGTATAATATATTATATATATATTATATATGCATGAGTTAAAATTTCGAAATTTCGGTTCGGTTCGGGTGACTATGAAAATTTCAAAATCCGAACTGTAGTTTTAAACTATAGTTCGGTTCTCAACCGAACCATTTTTTTGACCCGATTTACCCGACCCGAACAGTGAAAAAATTTCAGTTCGGTTCAAAATTTCGGTTTGGCCCGAACAATGCCCACCCCTAATCAATTTACACCCTTTGACCCAAATAAGCACATAAGCAATTCAACATGTCAACATGGCAATTTTAGCATTTTTGGACATGTTAAATAATAACTAATCACATGCTTTTATACTTAATCACATGATTTTCTACTTAATAATAATTAAGCATTCACTAACAAATAAACAACATTAAACATCCAATTTTGGGATTAGGACACTCACCTCACAAATAGGTCCAAAATAAGCCTAGAATTCCCAAATTCCTTAGTAAAACTAGCTTCTAATAATTCCAATGATATCCCTACATATATAGATCACATATATGTATCATCCCTTAAAATGGGTCGCGGAAAAACGTTATCAAAATTGAAAAATAGAGGCATAGAAATAATCCTTTCACATTCACGAGTCCGAATATGGATTCGGTTCGCAAAACGGTGTACCGACAGCAGAGAAACGGCGACGAAACGACGACGAAATCAATTTTCCTCCTATTCTGGCCGAAGCTCCCTCTTGCTATTATTTTTTTTTCTTTTTTTTGGTATGTGATGATGATGAGTCATAAAGAGGTGTCAACCTCTTAAGCTTTCCAACCAAACTTTTATTATTTCACTTGCACCCCCATAACTTTTAAACTCCTATTGTGGAACCCCTTAATAATAATATTAATTACTCAAATATCTAAGTGGGTATATATCTATGTCACGTACGAGTCCCAAAAGTGGTCCCAAATATTTTATGAAGTTGCTAATTAATCTACTAATTATGAATCATGTTCCTATTCGCTCTCACTAGGGTATCCAAACTGGTACCATAAAAGGTCATAATTAACAATAAAATATTAAAAACAATTTAACAAATATTCATTTAATCATATAAATGCAACTAAATGCAATTCATCCAATCTGGACCTCCCGTGGGTCCCACGTCATATCTATCAAACTGTGCCCTTTATCAAGCACTTATCACATCGGGGTGACTGAAACTCACCCAAATCATCACATGCAATTAATCACACTAATTAATGCATGAGAATTATATTTTATTATCATTTTCCTGGTACGGGTATTACATCTCTCTCTCCCTTTTAGGAAGTTTGTCCCCAACTTTTCTTATCTCAAGTACCGATTGCATACAAATATATTCCCTCGAACATGCAATTCACTGTTCAACTCTGACCTTCAACACTGTAACACGCAATTTAGAATGCATTGCGCCCATTGGTTAATACCGACTACAATCTGAGTTGGTAGTCCACTGATTCCCATTCTTTTGAACATTTCAAATGATCCCATCAAATCACTCAATTCTGCAAACCATATCATTCTCTAATGATAACACGTTTAGAATATTTTTGTCCTCGTAGTAGACATTTCTATCAACTTCTTGAAACAAGATTCACTTACCTGTGATGTATTCTCAACCAATCGCTGACTTGTCAAAAGTTATCAACTTGTGGAAGGTACTCTTCCATAATTCAGTTTTTTCCCATTACCTCGTGCGAACTCCCAAAATATCGATACAAGTCAAGTAGTTCACTTTATGATGATAGACATCTGTAAGCATAGAATTTCACAATTCCTTTTCGCATACAAATCGATTAACTCCAACAAATTTTGTATTTCTAATCATTAACAATCGAATATCTACAATCATTCACCTGTCAATATCTAATATTTGTTGACTTTGACTTTACAGTCACAAAGTTTATCATGACAGATATTCATTCCGACTTGGTCATTAGCATCATTGACAATAACACCCTATGATTTTTCGATATTTTTATTAAACCACACATCTCTAGTATGTTTTACAATTCTCATCTGAAGATGATCTTCTCAACATCGTAGCTTTAACTGCTATTAGTGATACCCGAATTTTGAATCTATCCTTGAAAGCTTTTGTCCCATGTATTCAATTAACGAGTCATCATGCATAATAAAATACAAGTAGCATGATCTCATATTTGCCTATTAACATATCATTCTATAATCTCATTATTAGCTTCAATACATCTTTTAGAATCCATTCCTTGAGCTATCTGCATTCAAAACATATAGTAGGCTTCTATATTTCAACACATTTAACTGTAGAATAATACCCAATCGCTTCCCTTTCAGTAGTTGACCCATCAGTAATTTCTCTTTCCCCCTTTTTAAATAAACAGAAACCCAAACATATCTTTAAGTCAATTCCCTATGACACAATAGTATTGGTTGACTCAAATTACTCCTTACTTACTCATACTTTCCAAAATACTGACAATAGGTGCACCGACTCAGCGATTCTTTGATATTCTGTCTCTATACTTGATTAACTCAACAGTTAAGCACATAGTTAACAATTTATCATCTGTAGATAATCTTCTCAATAGTTCAACTTTAACTTCTACTGGCAATATCAAGACTTCAAACTAAATATCAACAAACTTATATCCCTGCAGCTGATTATCAAATAAATATATACAACAGAATACAATCACAATCTCTTCCCTGGATCGATTTAATTCAAAATACCTACTTAATTAACTGTAAGGTAGAAATCTGATTTCCCCTTTTAGTAATTTCATCATAAATTTTCTTTCTCCAAAAAGCACAAAAACAAACGGATCCCTGAGTCAATTCCCTCTAATCTGATGCAATAGTGTCACTTGTACCTATACTTATGCTGTTATCATCTCTTGTCTAGTTGTCTCAGAAAATTTCAATTTCTACCAAGTCTCTATTTCAATGCAATCATTTCTGGATAATCAATACACAGATAAATTTCTTGTGTCAATCTCTAACTCAAAATACTAATAATCATTTTGGCTTTACCCGAATAACGTTGATTGTCAAACTGTAGCTCAATAAAAGTTTCAACTATCTTCTTTGCAATATACTCAATTCCTGTCACGTAATAATGTATTTCAAATCTATGCAATTTATGTAAGCTCCATACTTGCAAATTAGCACTGCTAAATATTCAATACGGAATTAATCTCTCAGAATTCAAATCTTGTGTCTGATGATTTGCCTCGTGAAGTTCCCAATTCCCCGTAAAATACAAGTAGTTATCGTATCAACATACAACTCAATCTCAATTCAAAGATTCATCTGAATCAACAAATGTTCAGGTGTAGAACAACCAATCAAATATGCATCTTCACGAATCAATTCTTTAGTTCCTCAAAATTCTTTCATGTGATCAATATAAATTCACAAGCGTTCCTACATAAATAACCAAATCTATGGTGCAGTTATGATAGTTATCACTCTCAAGTCTTTTATTAGCTCATCTCTTGCCTTAGGGTTTCAACCATTGTAGAAAACTTATTCATTCATCTCCAATCAAAACTCAATCTTCAACAATTTTTTTTTATTATAATAGATTACATATCAGCATCATTACAACTTGGGTCTTCACATAATACTCACAAATATCTTCATATCCCGTGTCCTTCTAAACTATATATACACTAATGCTGAATAATAACATCATCACTAATATCGTCACATATATATAAGTTTATAAATTTCAACTGGTGTTGTGGTTACCCCAATTATCTTCACAAATATTCACATTTTCTATACTGGGTGTTCAACAAATCTTAACAATGTCTTCACTCTATTCTTCTGTTACTCGTACCCAAATCTCAAGTTTATATCAGGAAGCACATGTACGTACCATTAAGACTAACAGATAATTCATTTACTCATTGCTCATATATTGCTTCTTAGCTATAGTTTCAATCAACTTCAGTTGATTCTGATTACTCTGTCTTTCTTCTTATAATAACACTTATAATCTCCACTGTATTATCCTTGGATGAACAAATCTCTTATCAAATAAATTCACGTTCTGCATCTTCCTCATTATTAACTCTATAACTCCATTAGATACGGTACCCTGAATATTAGTTATTTCTAATATTTTGTTGATAGTAATTCTATCTTCTTCCAATCAAATTATTTAACCAATCTTCAAATGACATCAAAATTTGTTTACTACCCAAACATTTCCAAACGTCAATTTGATGTTTTCTCATAATTTAAATAAACCCAATTCTTGACAATTCTTTTTTCATTAACCGGCAAACTTCGCTACTGTCACCATACTGACTGATAACACTTTGTTAACTGCCTTGAAAATAAAACTCATTTGACTCGGTATCTGACCGTAATACAATCAACTAAAATATTCCCAACCAGCAAGCAACTCGTACCTTATAATATATCATAATAGAAGTACTGTACCATCTATTAGCATTCGTGTACTACCCTCACATCACATACTACTGATGTACTGGAATCAAACACGATAGCCACTGATAAGTTATTACCAACTAAAATCCCCCATTCATGTACATGACCAGTTAACAGGTTCCACGATGCAATAAACAGACAACTCTTCTCAGAATCAGAAACACTTACGAGATCATAATTAAACAAATAAATAGATAAATAAATAATTGAAAATTTTTACCTTTTATTTGATGTCTGTGGTATCCCAAGAATAAATTATTGTTGTTCTTCCCCCCTCCCCTTCCACTTTTTTTTTTTTGGACGATTGAGCAAATCTTGAAGTAGTGTTAGATATCGAAGCATTTAGATCCCCTTGTCGTTTAGTAAGACAATCTAGCATTCGGTGACCCTACTGACCATATCTAAAACAATTACCCCTGAACCCCAAATCTCTGGTTCGACAATTTCTTACGATGTACCCGATTGCTGACAAATATAACAAATTCAAAAGACACACGGCATATACCCCCAATGTCGTTTACAACAGATTGGACAACACATCTTTTTTTTTCCTAGAAATACCACTTGTCGATGAACTTCCCTCATTTACTCTATTCAAACCTTGACTTTCCTTTGAATTTTTCTCTAATTTCTTACCTTTTTAATATTGATTGAACTTTCTCAGAAACTCTTCTGTAGTCAATGATACCGTTCTTACCTCTGGGTTCAGATTTCCATGCCCCCCTTCCACTGATGCTGTACTAATTTCTACTATTCTCATTATTATTCCTACAACCCTTCTCATTCGATCCACCACTATGGATAATATTTGTCTCTTCTTTGAGTTCATTTCTACCAGACAATTAAGACTGACAACCAATAACCTTAACAGTCACCATTCATACTATGTTATGAACATCATAAGCATGCTATTTAATATCTTAAGCATGCTAAAATAAACGTGTATGCATGATAGTGCAACTACGTTTCGTTGCGTGCACACTCCCGTGTCATATTCGTCGTCTCTCGTTCCCAAAGGCTCTAACCTATTGCTCTGATACCAAAAATTGTCACACCCCAAACCCGCCCCCACACGGATTAGGACGTGTAACAAGGAAGAATAACAGTGATTTAAGTGTCTAAACAAGTTAAAACTCATTATGAAACCCTTTTAAAAACAAAATGCTTGAAATAAACTCTAAAGGTAGAAATGTCATTTAACATTTTATACCCAAAATTTATATCAAAAGATAGTCCTTTGAGTCTCGGTTCAAACGCAAAAAACGGCGCGTAAAACCGAATTTTCTAGACAGAGTTATGTCCGTTTCCGTAAAAGTCGACAGGCCAAAAATAGACCTGCGGATTTTCCAGATCAAATTTCTACTTCATCTCCGAACCCAAATGAGTACGCCCACAAACAACGTATTAACATATACAACAAAAGAAACATACTCCCAAGTTGTCCAGAACCCCGTAGTCCAATGCTTCTTACTGTGATGCTCATTTGAACCTGCGTGGTCATTAGCCACAAAATTGAATAAGCTTTCGCTCAGTGAGTACGTGGTGTTAATCATGCAATTGGAGTATTTAATGCTTCATAACACCAATTAAACATTCATAACAATAAATGGTCGCAAGCGTGTCAAGTAATCAATCACCATCGTTCTGGACCACTGATTCTGGGTCATTCTCACTTTTTTCATCGCATATAGGCAAATCACTATTCTCTCGTGACCGTAGTCAATTCGCTGTGATCGTCACCACCGTCCCCTTTTCTCTAAGGATTTCATCATTATCCCCCTTTTCTCTGAGGAATGAGCACCCCTTATATATGGGCTAAATAATGGTGATTATCAATTGACACCATTTGACCCAAATAAGCACATAAGCAGCTCAACATCTCAACATGGCAATTTCAGCATTTTTGGACATGTTAAATAATAATTAAACACATGCTTTTATACTTAATCACATGATTTTCTACTTAATAACAATTAAGCATTCACTAACAAGTAAACAACATTAAACATCCAATTTTGGGATTAGGACACTCACCTCATAAATAGGTCCAAAATAAGCCTAGAATTCCCAAATTCCTTCACAAAACTAGCTTCTAATAATTCCAATAATATCCTTACATATATAGATCACATATATGTATCACCCCTTAAAATGGGTCGCGGAAAAACGTTATCAAAATTGAAAAATAAAGACATAGAAATAATCATTTCACATTCACGAGTCCGAATACGGCTTCAATTTGCAAAACGGTATACCAAAAACGGAGAAACGACATCGAAAGGACGACGGAATCAATTTTCCTCGTATTGTGGCCGAAGCTCCCTCTTGCTATTATTTTTTTTTCTTGTTGTTTTTGGTATGTGATGATCATGAGTCATAAAGAGGTGTCAACCTCTTAAGCTTTTCAACCAAACTTTTCTTATTTCACTTACATCCCCATAACTTTTAAACTCCTATTGTGGAATCTCCTAATAATAATATTAATTACTCAAATATTTAAGTGGGTATATATTTATGTCACGCATGAGTCCCAAAAGTGGTCCCAAATATTTTATGAAGTTGCTAATTAATCTACTAATTATGAATCATGTCCCTATTCGCTCTCATTAGGGTACTCAAACTGGTACCATAAAAGGTCATAATTAACAATAAAATATTAAAAAAATTTAACAAATATTCATTTAATCATATAAATACAACTAAATGCAATTTATCCAATCTGGACCTCCCGTGGGTCCCACGTTATATCTATCAAACTGTGCCATTTATCAAGCACTTATCACATCGGGGTGACTGAAACTCACCCAAATCATCACATGCAATTAACCACACTAATTAATACATAAGAATCATATTTTATTATCATTTTTCGGCTACGGGTATTACAACATTACTCCTATGTATAATTGTATTATATCCTTAAATTATTCGAGTAACACTATGCTTCTTTTCCTAAATGGTTCACAAACACAAGTGGTAGTGGACCCACCTTCAATAATGGTAGGACCACTTTAACATCGTCCAATCAAAGTAGGCTCATTGTCACATATTTTTGGGAATCATTTGAGATACAAAATTTTGAAAGCATAGCATTGCTCAATTTACTTACAAGTTAGCAATACTATAAATTTGGTCACTTACAATTTTGATTATTATACTCTTGAAAATGACAAAAAAATTAATTGGTGGGATCTTCTGGGCTTAATCGGGTCAGGCCTTGGGCTGGGCTTGATCGGGTCAGGCCTTGGGCTGGGCTTCGAGTCGGGCTTGACAGGGCTCGGGCTTCAAGAGATAGGCCCAGGCCCTACCCGGGGATGTAAGAGCCTAGGGCCGGACTGGCCCTACCTCGGATTTGGACCGAACTTAAGACCCATTTTTTCGGATTGGACTTCAGGCCGTCCGTCGGGCCGGACTTTTTTTACATAATGGCATTGTGGAAGACTACATTAGCCTGCCTTCAGCTATTGACTTAATCCACATGTGGCCTGATTTAGATTTTGGGTGGACCCAACTAACTTTAATTTGTGGTGCAAAACAGTTCTGTATTATTTTTTCTGCGAATTTTTCTCACTATCTTCCTCACTAGCTAAACAAATAAAATGGTTTTTTGTTGTGTTATCTTTTCTCTCTCTCTCTCTCTCTTTAATTCCTCAAAAAATCCATTAAGAATTTTGAGAACCCAGCCAAAGCTAAATATAGAATACACATGTGTATTATCTCCAAAGTTGTTGTCACATGATGTGATCAAAAGTACTTTACATGATCAACATAATCCTTAAATCCACGATCGAGTAATGATATGCTTCTATCTCCCAAATTTAGATTCCTACGAATATGTAATTTCAATGAACTTGGGGTGCCCACTGTAGAGAATCACTGACATTATTCTTGTTCTAGTCCTGCAAGATGCTCACAGAATTACAAATTAGGTATTTAAAATGAAACCGTTATTATTAGGCAATTTAATTTGAGGTGTTTGATTGTTAAAATTAATAAATTTTACTTTATTATTGAAAACTCAAATAAGGTTATTTTTCAGAAAAGTTGAAATGTCCTAATTCAAAGAAGAGAATTCAACATTGACGCCTCTCCTTGCTAATGTCAAGATGTTCAGTGCGCTTTCTTCATTGGCCAGACATAGTCAATCTCCCTATCCACTCTTCTGTAACGTACCTATAATATAGTTATGTATGTATATATTCATGCATAAGGTTGCGAATTTTCAAATTTAATAAAATCATCATTCACTAATTTTTTAATTCATAATCAATTAATTTATAACATAATAATTTTTAAAAACTAGGCAATTTGTGTGACGAAATGCACCATTTTTAATTTCATCTAAGTGACAAATAGTAGATTGCTAAATGGACAGAACTGACACATGCCATAAGTTAAAAGTTTCTACCTAACAGATGCATATGTAGTCCATATTCTACAAGTGTGACACTAAAATTTTAATCTTGAAGAAGGGCACGTCATACTAAAAAGTTCAAAAATTTTATTTCGCAATATAATAAAAAAAAAAATTTAATTAGTTAGAATTGAAAAAATGGTCCCATAATCTGGGAGGAGTTAACTATATATAACATAAAACAACATACTTTTTTTAAGGGAAAATTGGGAAAAGGGTCATCAAGTAGTCGAAAATTGGTACTTAGCCCAAATAACAAAAGAAAGTGGAATTAAGGACATGCGCTAGTTTTTTGTGTCCAAATGTCTTAAATATCCTTCGCGCGTAGGTTAATTTCCAACTATGACTTCTGTGAACTGAAGCACGCGCATTTTTTGAGCTTTGATTTTGTGATACGTTTTTTGGAGAATCCTTTCATTTGGAAACACGCGCAATTTGTGATCTCAAAGCATTTGGAAAATCATTCGAAACCGTACTCGAAGCCCTAAAACAACTACCGATTGTTTACTGGAACTAGAAGGTTGAAGCATTTTCAAAAAATGGCATTTACTGAAGGTAGAAGCTAGAAGCATTGGAAAATCTGTGATTCGAATTCTTCGAAACCCTAAACGAATCCATAAATTGAAGCCCTAAATCAACTACTGATCGTTTACTGAAGCTAGAAGCTAGAAGGATTTTCCAGTATTTTTGTCTGCTCAAAAAATGGCGAATCGCAAAAGTAAGTTTTTGGTTTTAGTGTTGAGGTCACAAGTATGAACTATCGTATCCTAATTTTACACGATTTCGACAAATTTTCTGATGTTTTCGAGTTTTGAGTTTTGAGTTCATAAGTATGCTCTGCGACTGTTGAGATTTGATATTTGTCATTTTTCAGTCTAAATATTGTAGGATAGGTATGAATTATTAAGAATAACCCTAGTTTTTGAATTTCGTTTTATATGTAGAAGAAACATGATGGTCTGCTTATAATAAGAGAAATTTAGGTTGATGTTTGTTAGTTTAGTTTATGTTGTTAATTTTAGAGAATTTTCATGTCATTTGTTATGTAGATGGAAATTGATTGTTTGCTTTTCGTAAGAGGAAATTAACTTTGTGTTTTAAGTGTATGCCTTGTGCTATACATATTGCTAGTATTGAGGTTTGTTATTTGTCATTTTTCTGCCTAAATAATGTAGAATAATTTTGAATGATTTTAGATGATTTTTGTGTCATTTGATGGTCTGCTTATCGTAAGAGAAACTTAACTTGATATTTCTGTTGTATGCTTTTCTCTGTTCATCTTGCTATTGTTGTTCTTTGAGTTGATTTTAGAAAGTGATATCAATAAACATTTATGTTTTAGGACGGGCAAATCGGTGTTTGAGTTCAGCAAAGGCTAGAAAAGCGAAGAAATGTAATGATCTTAAGAGCGGTTCTTTTTATTATCAATATAAGTCTACATTGGTTAGTACGACGAAGCTTTTCAAAGATTTGAAGCTTAGGGATAAACATATAATGGTTTTGAAGCAAACTCCGTTCTGGAACTTCTACAAACAGTTTATTGATGGGAAAGTTGTCTATGACAAGAGCCATGATGAAGTTTCTTTAATGATTTTAAGATCATATAGTAGGGAGGATGGGAAGTTTCTAATAGGTCCAAAATTGATGAAGATAACTGACACGGATATTGGACTTATTTTCGAAATTCAATCGGGGCCTATTCGAATGTCAATCAGTTATAGCAACAAACCGGACACTGGATTTGTTGCTAGGAGGTTTCCGGGAGATAAAAGGCCTATATTAGGCGATATTAGAGATGCTTGTCTAGCTGCAACGAAGGGAAATACTGATGATGATGTGGATGATGTTGTGCGATTGCTTTGCCTTCATTTGATTCTGTCTCTTCTCTTTCCGACTTCTGGTAACACTCTTAAGTGGGTGTTCATTCAATATGTTGAAGACATTGATAGAATGAAGATGTATTCATGGTCTTCTGCTGTTAGGGATGTCTTAATCTCTGCAATTGAAAGAGGTTCACGGAATCTTTTGAAGATCAGCGGATGTGTTCTTGTATTGCAGGTATTGTGTTTGTATGTTTAATTTGTTGCATTTTTTGTTAGTTTTATGATTTTTTAACAATTTAGTGATTAATTGTGAATATTTGAATTTGTAGTATTGGCTTTTGGAACACAGCATGTTGATGGAACCATCAATCGATGATGCTGCACCACGTTTTGTGAAGTGGGATCTTTTGAGGCTTCTAAAGTGCTTGAGACAGAATAGGTTGTCCAGGTTGAAGAGAGATATGGTATGATTATTCTAAGTGAAATTTCAGTTATTATAAATTATCATAAGTGAATTATGAGTTAGAATTGTAAATGTGAAATGTTGAATGTAAATCAATGAAACATCATATTTTTATGTAGATTGTTAATGGGTATTTGACTTATGTTTTATTATAAGTAGAACATAAGTGAAATTTGAGTTAGGATAAATATTTTGTAAGTCTCATATGATATGAAAATCTTATATGCTGAAATAAAAAAAAAAAATTGTAGGTGTTACATGAATCCCTGCAAATGACAGCAAAGGAGAAAAAGATGTATGGAAAGTATGGTTTACAAGTATTGGGTGAGACGAATGAAAGTAGTAGTAGGTCTGATACTGATGGGGATGAGAGTGAAGGTGAGATAAAATTAGGTGTTTGTTCAGGTGTGTCAGGTGATGATGAGGCTGAATATGTGGGTTCAGATGAGGTCGAAGAAGAAGACAGTGTTGGGTTTGTGCCCTCAAACCATTACTTTCTGTATGAGACATTGACATTTTAATATATGGATATCAGCTTTACATTTTATTGTGTATGTTCTTTTCATGAGATGATTGTTAATCCTTAAGTATTATAGTAAGTAATTCGTGTGTGTATGAGATGCACACAAGTGAGATACGAATTACTATTTTTTAATACTTAGAATGTGTCACAGTGGATGATGAGACTGGATACCTCATCAAGTCTACACTGTAGCATAATTAACTACCATTGGATGGAGTGATTAATCTCAATCACTAGAGTGTAGCTCTTAGTTGATATGCTAGTGCTTATAGTGCATTGACGGACCTGAGTTTCCTATTGACGCTTAAGACTGTCAAACAGTCAATAGGAACTCATAACTTGTATAAGGTACGTGTTCTCAATCTTGAGACGATTATGAACACAGACTGTGGATATGACTGCTTTGATTTACCAATCAGTGAGGTCTATAAAAGATCAACACCTGGGTATCTTGGGTATGTCATGTTCATAGGGTTGTGAACATGCATTGTCAAGATAGAATCTACCCTCTGTTTCAGAGTAAGCATTCCCTTGAGAATGTCACCAAGTCGATTACTGAGTACTGCAGTCTTGTTGATAAGAGTTATCAACATGTTTGGTAATCATGAGAGGTGAATGGGACTCAAGGAATACAAGAAGTAATCATGATTCAGGTTGACAGTAACAGTTATCCGATTACCTGAATATGATTACGAATGCTGACGGTAGAGGGACATTAGTACACCATACAAGTCTAGTTATCGCTTCGGATATGTTCTTTTGCGTTGGAGTTCAGTTATCGTTTTATAGTGGAGTAAACTTTAACTGACCAGTTAGTTAGTTTGCTGATCAAAGAGTTTGGTCATGGTAATTAACAAACTGATCTGAGCCAACAATAAAGAGCCTAGGAGGTCCCACTCTTAGCTCCGCCAGGATGCTTGGAAAGATGCTTGAGGATGATGTCCAGACAGGTTCGATCGATCGAATATGTTTCGATCGATTGAAGTCTGAAGGTTCGATCGATCGAAGATGGTTCGATCGATCGAATGTTCGATCGATCGAAGGCACTTCGATCGCTCGAAGTCTAGGTCGGTTCTGGGAATCTATAAATAGGGCAGCTGCGTTCTGGAAAATGTTGTTCGTCGTTTTGAACGTCAGAAGCTGCAGAAACTGTTTTGGAGTCCCAAAACCTACTCTATCCTCTCCATTAGGGTTCCCACCAACCCTAGTCTTTCTGACAGGCATCCGCAGGAGTCATAAGGGTGAAGATCATCTAGTGGAGGCTGCTGGAAGCTGAAGATCAGAATTGGGTTCAAGACACTAAGGTATAACTCGTGTCCACTCTTGTGCGCATCTGTAGAATTGACGAGTAGTAGATCCGGGCATGCCAATAAAGTTTCATAACTTGATTTTTCCGCTGCGCGTTTAAACTTTCCATTTAAACCTGTTTTTCCAACAGACAGTGAGAGTGAACGTGAAGATGACATTGTGTCCGAGGAAAGTTGGGGAGTCCGGATCAGTGAGTTTGTTCTGAAGAAGAGAAGACGCATTAATGTTGGTGTTGGAGGAGAAAGAAAATCAGAGGAAGAACAAGCTATTAGGGACCGTGTCTATTTATCAGATGGAGGTTGCAAAGAAAATGAGATCCGTGTTACACAAAAGGCAGGTGATCAGAAACAATTGTACAGTAGTGGTAATGAAGTGTTTGATACTGCTGATGATAATGTAGATGGGAAAGGGACAGAGACTCCCCAAAGAACAGCTGACTTGAGAGCTGATGTATATGACAGTGGAAAAACGGATTCTTCTTCGAAACGGACTGATATGAAATGGGGTGTTCAGCAATCAGGGTCTGCTATTAAGAAATTGAAGAAAATGAACAAGTGTTTAAGAGAAGAGATGGAAGTTGTTGTGGCAGATTTGAGAGGTAAGAACATTCAACTCATTGAAAAAGCTGAGGAAGTTGTGCGGGCAAACTTACAGATGGGGTATCTTCTTGGGCAGAATTTATCTGAGTTGCAGTCAATGAGGGAAGAACTGCGGATTAGTAGAAAGGAAAATGGTGTCTTGACTGCAAGGGTGAAGTACCTAAATGGCCTAATTGCTGAGAGTGAATGCCAAGTTGCAGACCTTCTAGTACAAGTGGACTCTGTGACGTTTTCTCATGGACCGGAAGTTGTAAAGTCTGATACAGATCCAAAAATGCAGAGTGTTGTTAACCTCACGGTCAGCCTTGAAAGAGCGAAGAAGAAAGAAAGAAGTGCACTTGATATGGTTGAGCAGTTAGAGAGGTCGAAATCGGAAGAAAGCGTGGTTTTGGAAAATAAGTATAATAATGTTCGAAAGAGAAATGGTGAACTTGAGAGGAAGTTGGTTGATGTTTGTGTACAGGTGAAAGCACTTCAGGTATATAAAAAAGAAGTAGTAGTTTTACTTTTATTATTATATGATGTGCTGAATTTTAATTATTGTAGTTTGCTTTCTGGTTGTAGTCTGTTATTGACAAGAAAGAGATGGATAGTATTGGGACAAAAGTTGAGAAACGGATTAATGATCTCAGTGCTGAAAAGATGCCACAGCAGGTATATTATTGAATTAAAATCATTCATTGGATATTTTTTTTTATCATTTGTTGATGTATTAACATTGGAAAAGCATTGCAGGTGATGGAACGATCAATGAGTGAGTCCACTCCAGAGATCAGGGTTTTGAAGCGGAAGAAAGCAGCATATATTAGGGAGTCTTACTCATTTTATAGAAGGCGAAGGTTGATTAAACGGTTACGAAAGAAGAAAAGACTTGAGGGTTTTGTTTATCCTTCGGACAAGAAGGGGATTGTAGATGCTGATGGAGAATGTAAGAAAGTGGAGGAAAATTTTATCCCTCTGATTGATGAGCTTGTAGATGATCCTATAGTTGAGCCTACAGTTAAGCCTACATTTGTGGATTTAGAAACAATGGAAACCCCTCAGACACATCGAAGAGATAGGTTTGTTATCCCCACATCTGCTGAAGTCTTTCGTCTTCTTGGAAAGGTTGACCAAGAGAAGCTACATACGATTTTTATGCTTGATAGAAAGTAAGATTAGTATAATTTGAAGTATTTGTTCTTTATTTTTTCTTCATGTTATTCTTTTTATTTATGTATTTTATGTTTTCGCTTGATAATTTTCAGTTAATGAAATTTGATTTATAATGTTTTAAATGCAGTGGAGAAGTTTACCGCCCTGATGATGGTGGTGTGGACTATGTCACGCTGAAGGATGTTGTTGACATAATCCTTGAAAGGGAAATACCAAACAACGTAAGATTCATATTTTGTGTTAACTATCTAAGTTTTTAAGTGCGCTTTGTTTTTTGTTTGTTCCTTTTGTTGAAATGTCTTTCTGTTTATCTTTAAGTGAAATTTTGCTTAATATTTTTATCTTTTGTACTTCAGTGAACTGATTTGAATTAGAACTTTTGTAGATTGAAAGTTGCTATAAGTAAGTAAAGATCTATGGTTTTAATTGGACTTTGTTTTTTGGATTCTTTCTTATGTTGATGTGCTTTAGACATATTAAGTGAAATTTTACGTAATATTTTGATTTGTTTGATTCAGTTATCTCATTAGAATTAGAAATTGTGTAGAAGTGTATATAAGTAAGGATATATGGTTTCTAAGTGGTTTTTTTTTTTTTTTTTGATCCTTTGGTTGAAATGTTTGTTAGACATATCAAGTGAAATTTTGCTTAATATTTTTATCTTTTGTACTTCAGTGAACTGATTTGAATTAGAACTTTTATAGATTGAAAGTTGCTATAAGTAAGTAAAGATCTATGGTTTTAATTGGACTTTGTTTTTTGGGTTCTTTCTTATGTTGATGTGCTTTAGACATATTAAGTGAAATTTTACGTAATATTTTGATTTGTTTGATTCAGTTATCTGATTAGAATTAGAAATTGTGTAGAAGTGTATATAAGTAAGGATATATGGTTTCTAAGTGGTTTTTTTTTTTTTTTTTTTGATCATTTGGTTGAAATGTTTGTTAGACATATCAAGTGAAATTTATGGTTTTCAACTTGATTTGACTGAAAAAAAGGGCAAAGAGGAAACAGAAAAGAAATGTTGCAGAAAATTAGAAACTGGCCGCTTTAGCAAAGATCTATGGTTTTAATTGGACTTTGTTTTTTGGGTTCTTTCTTATGTTGATGTGCTTTAGACATATTAAGTGAAATTTTACGTAATATTTTGATTTGTTTGATTCAGTTATCTGATTAGAATTAGAAATTGTGTAGAAGTGTATATAAGTAAGGATATATGGTTTCTAAGTGGTTTTTTTTTTTTTTTTTTTGATCCTTTGGTTGAAATGTTTGTTAGACATATCAAGTGAAATTTATGGTTTTCAACTTGATTTGACTGAAAAAAAGGGCAAAGAGGAAACAGAAAAGAAATGTTGCAGAAAATTAGAAACTGGCCGCTTTAGCTGGTAGTAATTCATGTGTAGGTAGGCCATTCAACATGTCAAGACCCAAATAAAGAAGAATATATGTATAAAGCATGCTATGATCCATATTGTAGGTAATGGAGGTGTATCCATACTGTATGAAATTATGGTGTTCAACTTGACTTGTCTTTTTTTCTTAAATGTCCTTTGATCCATATTGTAGGTAATGGAGGCGTATTCCGATCTTCTAATGTTGGACCAAGGAAGCAGAGATCGTGAGGAAGGTGAAGCGAGTATTAGTGGACAATGTTACATATTCAAAAGCTTAATATTGGTAAGAATGCAATATATTCAATGTTTGTTATATACAATATGTGTTAATTGTTTGATCTTATAATCATGATAGGATGCGATATGGAAAAATGATGAGGTTTATCTTGACAAGTATTTTTACCGGTTACTTTCGGAAGCATCATCTAGAGCACAATTTGGAGTGTTCCCTTTACTTTGTAAGGGTAATGGGTTGATTGCTAATCACTGGATCTTGGTAGTGATAGAGTGGGAGGAGAAGAAGTGGAGATACTACAATTCCTTGTTGCCGAGAAGAATCGGATTGCCGGACCAATATTTGCAAGATGCTCAAACTTTGGTGCTGGTCAAACTTGTTTTTTAGTAACATTATTGAATATTTTTTTTAACATTAGTGGAATTGTAAACTTGTTTTAATGTTTTTTATTTGTTTCCAGATTGAATATGAAAAACAGTACTTTAAGGGCAAATTAGGTGATAAAGAAGAGTTTGAAAGTCCAGATTTTGAAATGACGTTGGATATTGTTCGTGATGCACCACAACAAGGGGCCGGGACGTGAGTAAACCAAGACCCTATTTCAACAATTTTGTTTTTTAAACATGGTTACATATTAGCTTGTTTTCAACTGCAGGGTCGATTGTGGTGTGATTGTTATGGCAGTGATGGAGAAGATCGTCCATGGAGATGTAATCACGAGGAAGTGTGCAGGAAAGAGGTTGAGAGCACATATAATCCACCGCTTGCTTAATACCGTGGGCAGATCTTGGAGCATGGATGGATTTGTTAAACATCAGGATCGTTTGTTGTCACGGCCATCTTTTACGTTGATGACACCTTAGGTAGAATGTGCAGAGTTATTTTGATTAAACTTGTGGTTGACTTTGTTGAATTAGTATTGTGATGTAAAGAATTGGATGTTTGTTATATGAAATGTTTATAGAACTTCAGATATACCTTAATGCTGTGACAGGTCTGTTTTTTCGAGAAATTGTTCTTAAGATTTGGCTTCACTTTTTGCTTGACTATGATGATTGCAGAAGATTTTCAATCTGATCTGATTTCCTATCTTATTTTCTATCTGATCTGATTTCTATATCATCTAATTTTTTATAACATAGCATCTATGTTGACTGATGTGCAGTAGTGTCAGTATTGAGAAAAACGAGAAGATGACTGAATTGTGTGGAAGTTATGTCAAATTTCTATTAGGATGTATGCTGCATAATAGCCAAACTAAGTACTTCACATACAAATAGTGATGTGTTTGTTCAGTGAGTTGCACATAAGGATGACGCTTAACCATCAGTAATTGCTGAACATCTCATTATGTGTCCAATATCATATGAGAAATTTAACTTAGGATAGTGAATGTGAAGAATTATATTATTGAATTGTGTTGAACTTGTGTCAAATTTTTCTTTGGATGTATGCTACATAATAGCCAAACCAATTACTAATATCATAAAAGAAATTTTGTAAAAAATTAAATATGGATGTGGAAAATTATGTGTCCAATATCATAATAGAAATTTAACTTAGGATATTGAATTTGAAAAATTATAGTTTCATTTTTATTTCAAAGCAATCTCACTAATCAAATGATATGGGCAAGAGTGTTAAGTGATAAATCATACATATTGAATGAAAATTCAGTAAATGCATGATCAAACCTCGATTGTATACTACTTTTCTTTGGTCTTTAGGTTTATCTTTTGGTTGTGGTGGTAGGACAAGTGCATCATCAGTACTTGGTGGTGTTGGTGGTTTTGCATCTGTCATTACGGTGTAGATAGGATGTTCATAGCTCTTTTGGTAACTCCATACGAAAGGGTTAAAGTGAGATTTAAGGGTTAAAGTGACATTTTTGAGTTTAAATGTATAAATTTAGACAAATTTAAAGATCAGATTTAAAGATTAAAGTGAGATTTTTGACTATAAAAGGGGTAAATTTAAGCATTCTATAGCTTTTTAAAATCTCATTTGAAAGAGCCGTAAGTTCAATTTTTGCAAAGCTCATAAAATACTTACCAAATGATTTGACATGAAATTGTGCTTCAAAAAAGGAGAAGTGCCATTGAATCTTAAATGGGGTCCAAAAGAAAGTTTGGTGCTGTTAAGGGATAAGGGTCATTAAACAAAGAAACAAAATGAAATGGGGATGCAAGTGCAATTACTAAAAGAAAGTTGTATAAAGGATTCGCACATTCTGTGCATGCCAAAAAGACGAAAATGGCATTGGCGCCATATTAATTTACCAAGCTGACAGTGTAGGCCGAAAGCTTCATTACCGACCGTTGTGTTTGAATGATTTGCAAGTACTGATTCTTTACTGAAACTAGAAGCTCGAAGGATTGGCAAAAAATTGCATTTACTGAAGCTAGAAGCATTTGGAAGATCTGTGACATCAATGATTTGAAACCCTAAAACAACTGATCGTTTACTGTAGCTAGAAGCTAGAAGGGTTTTCCACGATTTTTGTCTGCTAATAAATGGCGAATCGCAAAAGTAAGTTTTAGGTTTTAGGGTTGAGGTCGTATCCTAATTTTCCAGGGTTTCGACAAATTGTTCTGATGTTTTCGACGTTTTCGACAAATTGTATCGTAAGTATTGTAGAATAAGTATTAATTATTAAGAAGATCCCTAGATTTTCGATTTCGTTTTATATGTAGAAGAAACATGATGGTTTGCTTATAGTAAGAGACATTTAGGTTGATGTTTTATATGTATTGTTGATTTTAGAGAATTTTTATGTCATTTGTTAGGTGATAAATTGGTTTATATGAAGAGAAATTGGTTAGTTTCAGTGTTCATAATCAAATTTGAATTCTCATATGATTTGTTATGTAGATGAATACTACTGTTTTGGTTAGTGTAAGAGAAATTTAACTTGATATTTGTTAGTGTAGAAATAGAGTAGAATAACTATGAATGACTTTGAATAACTATGAACTTAGTGTTGTATATTGTATATTCTGTTTTAGAAATTACATATTAAAGAAATTTCACTTATTGTTTACATGATGTAATATATGTTGTTGCAGGAAAAGCAAACAGAGAGTTAATCCCCAGCAATCCAAAAAAAAAGTCAAAAGGAAATAGACAATTAACTCCTATCAAACGCAAACAGACACGTATTAGTCGCGTAAAACTAGGTAGGCGAAAGAGGCAATCAACTTCCAAAAAACCTATCAAACAAGCAAGGAAGCGCAACAGGCTGTATATGGGAAATTATTATTTGCAATATAGGTCAACGTTGTGTAGTACGTCGGGACTTACAGCAGCTTTGAATCTTAAGGAAAAGTATATAAAGTTGTTGAGAACAACTCCTTTTTGGAATTTTTTTAAGCAGTTTATTGATAAGAAAGTTGAGTTTGACAAGAGTCATGATGAGGTATCGTTGGTTATATTACAAGCATATAGGAGAGATCGTAGAAAGTTGGAGATAGGTGGAAAGCTAATGATGATTGATGAATCAGACATTGCATTGATTTTTGGGATTCAGTCGGGGCCGATAACGATGTCTTATTCTTATAGCCGAAAACCGACAACTCCTTTTGTTGAGAGAAGGTTTCCTGATGATAGAAGGTTAACATTAACGTACATACAAGATGTTTGTATAGTTGCATTGGCTGGCAAGACGAAAGAGGATGTTGAAGATGTTGTGAGGTTATTATGCCTTCACTTAGTACTGTCCCTTTTGTTTGCAACCTCTGGCAACACTATGAAATGGGGATTTATTCCATACATTGAGGACATTAAGAGAATGAATATGTATTCATGGACGTCAGCAATTAAGGATGAGTTGATAAATGGAATAGAACGATCAAGGGATCGCACGAAAGTCAGCGGATGTGTACTTGCATTACAGGTATTAGTTGTGACTGATGCAATTTATTTGCTTTTTGGTTTTATTATTGTTTAATATTACACTAAAAAGTTTTAACAATCCTAGTACTGGCTTTTGGAGCACACCAATTTAATGGATCCATCAGTCGATAATTTAGCTCCGAGATTTTTGAAGTGGGACCTGCTGAGACTGTTGAAATTTGTTCAGGACAAAAATTTATCAAGTCTGAGAGGAGTTAAGGTATATTTTTCACTTAGTATGAAGCATTATAAGTGAATATTCATTTGTTATTTATACAATTAATATGATGTCTAAAAAAACTAATTGCAGATTTTATGTGAACCGTTAAAGATAACTGAGAAGGAAAGGAAATTATATGGAAAGCATTGGATTCAGTGTTTGGCTGGGAGGAAGGAAAATGAGTGTGAAGACTTACAAGGCGATTCAGTTGATGATGAGTTAGAGTATGCAATTAAAGACTTGAAAGAGAATATAAAAGAAGAGAGAACGAGTGGAAGCCGTGATGATTCGGATGGAAGTTGGGGAGCACGTATCAGTGAATATTTGTTGAAAAAAAGACAAGGCAATGATGATGGAGTGAAATATGAAAAGATTCCTGAGGGGGAAATAGTGATGGAGCATGATGTTTTTGGTACTGTAGAAGAAAACATAGAGGTAAAAGGGAGTGGGAGTCCACAAAAAACTTGTGATATTGATGATGGAGTGAAATATGAAAAGATTCCTGAGGGGGAAATAGTAAGGGAACATGAGGTTTTTGGTACTGTAGAAGAAAACATAGAGGTAAAAGGGGGTGGGAGTCCACAAAAAACTTGTGATCTTGGAGTTGATATTTATGACAGCGAAAGAGTGGACTTCGATGAGAAAAGCAAGTATATGAAACGAAAACTCGAAGATGCGAAGTATGAGATTATGATGTTGAAGAAAAAGAACAAAAGATTGCAAGGATCCATGGAATGTGAAGTAGGAGATTTGAGGGCTAGAAACATTGATTGCATCCAGAAAGTTGAAGATACAATGCGATCAAATTTAGAGATGGGATATCTACTTCGGCAAAATCTTAGAGAAATGCAAGAGTTGAAGGATGAGTTGGTGACAAAGGATGAACAAATTAGATTATTGAATGAGAGAGTGAAACACCTCAATGTTGTGATTGCTGCCAGTGAAACTCAAGTTGATGATTTGTTGATGCAAAATAATGGAGACTTGTTTTGTGGTGGATCTGAATCACCAAAGAGTCCTGAAGACCCTAAAATTCAGGGTGTTATGAACCTTATGGTGAGTCTTGACAGAGCAAAGAAGAATGAAAGGTTTGGACTAGATATGTGTGATAGTTTAGAGAAGTCAAAATCAGAAAAATATCAGAGTTTGGAAGCTAAGTATAAAGATGTTGTAAGAATAAATTCTGAACTTGAGATGAAGTTGCTTTATGTTGCGGTGGAGATGATATCACTTCAGGTATACATAAAAGGATTAAAATTTCACTTTTGTGAATATGTTGTGTATAATTTCGCTTACAATATATCATTTGTGGGTTCAGGGTGTTATTGCGAAGAAAGACATGGAGAAATCTGGAACAGATATTGACAAAGACATGAAGGATGTCAACCTTGAAAAGACACCACATCAAGTATATCAACTAAGAAATTCACTATATGTATATATCAGTTGTAGTTTCATTACATTAAAATTGTAAAAACACTGCAGGAAAGTTCTTTGGAGAAGAAAGGAAAGGAAAACCAGCAATCAATGAGTCAGTCAACCCCAGAAATCAGAATTTTGAAACGCAAAGGAGCAGCACGTATCAGAAGATCATATTCGTTGTACAGAAGTTTAAAGGCGCGCTCTCGAAAAAAAAAGAGACTGAAGAGTTTTGTGTACCGTTCAAATAAGAATGAGAAGAATCTGATGCACAATAAGGAGAAGAAGGACGATGAAGAAGATGGGAAGAAGCTGAAGGACAATAAGGAGGAGAAGGATGATAAAGAAGATGAGGAAGTGATGGGGAATGTTAAGAAAACAATGCAGCCTATATTCGTGGATCTAGACACGATGTTAATTCCAGGGACACATCAGAGAGACATGTTCATCATACCGACTGCGAAACGTTTTAAAGTCTTTCATTATCTGGATAAGGTTGATCAAGAAATGCTTCATTCGATATACATGCTTGATAGAAGGTACTTGCATTATTTGAGGTTATTTTTATTGTGTTTCAATTTGATTTTTAGTTAATCATTCTGATTTCCACTGTTGTTCATGCAGTGCACCAGTTTACAAGCCTGAGGATGGTGTTGACTATGTGACACTGAAAGATGTCGTCGACATAATCCATGAAAAAGCACTTCCAAACAATGTAAGAATCAAAATTAAAATCAGTTTCAACTATATTTTAAAGTGCTTACTAGCAATTTTCTACATTTTTAAATTTCATTCTGTTTTTGTTTTCTTAAAAAAGTACCTTAGAGTTCTAATGCATGAACTCTATGCCTAAGGTAATGGATGCCTATGCCGAACTTCTAATGCTAGGACAGGAGGTCAAAATTGTTGAAGATGGCATATCAACTAGCAGTGGGAAATCGTACATATTCAAATCCTTAATTCTGGTAAGCATTAGTTGTATAGACAACTTTGCTCTTTACAAAATATAGTGTATGCTAGTAGTTAATATATTATTTGTGACAGGACGCAATAACGAAAGAGGATTCTGTTTTCCTCGATAAGTTTGTTGCTCAGCCACTTTCGAAAACAGCGGGTATAGTGCAATATGGAGTGTTTCCTCTGCTGTGTAAAGGGAATTGTGACATTGCAAATCACTGGGCTTTGGGAGTATTAGATCTCTATGAGAAGAAATGGGATTTCTACAATTCATTTATGCAAAGAAGTAGGAATACAAAGGATCCATATCTCAAAGACCTTCAACTCATGGTCATCTCATTGTCTATATTGAAATATTATGTAATCATTTTATAAATCTTTTTGAATTGTAAAGTGCTTTTAACCTACATTATTCATGTGCAGATTGATTATGAAAAGGACTACTGCAAGAGGCAACAAGCTGGAAAAGAAGAGTTTGAAGGTTTAGATTTTGAAAGAACAGTGAAGGTTGTTGGCGATTGCCCACAGCAGCAATCCGGAACGTGGGTAACGTTGGACTTTTTTACAAATTATTGTTGACATTTCCTCGATGAATTCTAACATGTTAACATGCTTTGAAATGCAGGGTAGACTGTGGAGTTATTGTGATTGCATTGATGGAGGATATATTGGAACAAGTAGAAGTCAGAAAAGAATGTGATGCAATGAAGTTTAGAGCACATATAATCCACAGGCTACTGAACACTCCAGGCAGATCTTGGAGCATGAAGCGATTCATAGAGAAGCAGAGACAATTGGAGGAATGTCCGTCATTTAGTTTAAATTGATCGTAGGAATAGTCTGATTTGCTTTTGGGAGAAGTGTCGTTGAATAGATTTTGTTTGGGCAATCTGTGATTAGATTTTGTTCTGGTAATTTGGAAGTACAAACGTTGGTACTGAATATTTTTGGTAATCATTCTTTTGGTAATGTGTAATGTTAATGTGAATAGTTATTGTTGGTGCTGATTAGTGAATGTGAATAGTGAATGTTAGTAGAATTGTTTTGTAAGAGTTTCCATGTGGAATTTGAATTAGGTTCAATATCATAATAGAAATTTAACTTAGGAAACTGAATGTGAAAAATTATAGTTTCATTTTTATTTCAAAGCAATCTGACTAATCATATGATATGGGCAAGAGTGTTAACTGGAAAATCATACATATGGAATGAAAATTCAGTATATGCACTATCAATTCAACAGTAAAAGTAAGCGAAATGAATTCTGTATTCAATATCATAATAGTAATTTAACTTAGGATACTGAATGTGGAAAACAATAGTTTCATTTTTATTTCAAAGCAATCTCATGAATCACATGATATGGGCAAGAGTGTTAACTGAAAAACCATACATATTGAATGAAAATGAAGTAAATGCACGATCAATTCAACAGTAAAAGTAAGAGAAAAGAACACATTTTATTGCATTAAAGTCTAAACAGTGAATGACAATTGCATGATCAGCCAAGGTTTATTTTGTTTGATTATTTCAAACTTTTATTTATACCATTGAAACTTTATAGTGGCTCTTTGCAAGTTTTCTTATTATGATATCCAACAACACCACATCTACCACACTTTCTCTTTCTCACAACACCTCCTTCAAATCTCGATGGCATCCTACTTTTCTTTGGTCTTCCGGGTTGTCTTTTGGTTTGTGGTGGTAGGACAAGTGCATCATCAGTACTTGGTGGTGGTGGTGGTTTTGCAGCTGTGACTACGGGGTAGATAGGATGTTCATAGCTCTTTCGGTAACTCCACACGTGAAAGTAACTCTCCACGTGGTCTCGTACATCCTTGCCACTGTTAATGAGGATGGCAGCAACGTGTGAACACGGGAAACCTTTCAACTGCCATTGGTAACACGAGCACGTGCGTAATTCAAGGTTAACAAGAACCGATGGATGGGAATGAACTTCATAGATTGTTTTAGAGGATTGGCTGACTAGCCATGCTCTGCAATCTTTCACAGCTTTTTGCCATAAGTCTTGAAACTCAGGGCAGAAAGTGTCAGTCCATTTTTCGCTTCTATTTCTTCTCTGTGTCATTTGCTGCATTAGTTGTAATCTTATCTTGTCTACCATATCTGTGACTGGAAGGTGTCGAGCCTCCATAATTTGAGCATTGAATGACTCAGCTGCATTGGAGTACATTTCCCCGTATCGCTGCCCCTTGAAATGAGCATTGGTCCACTTTTCGATGGGCAAATCAGATAGAAACCTTTGTACTTTTTTGCCACCCTCAGCTCTTAGTTTCGATATGTGATGCAGAAATGTAGTCTCTGTTGGAGCGTAAGCAACCTCTGAGAGCTGTTGTACCATCTTATCTCGGAATTCCTTCTTTACTCCTTCGAGCTTCTCTTTCAAATTCATTGTCAAATGTCGTAAACAAAAAGCATGTTTACATTCTGGAAAAACACTACCAATAGCATGTACCAAACCAGGGTGTCGATCTGATATGAATGTGAATATACGGTCGAAGACGAGAATTTTGCATAATTGGTTGCAAAACCACATCCAATTGTCCTCGTTTTCGGAAGTAACAACTGCATATGCAAGGGGGAACAACTCTGCAACAAATAAGAGATACAACATGTCTTTAAAGATTTGTAAATTTAAGAATGTATGTCAAAATGAATGAATTTGACATCGGAATTAGGCTGCAGAATCAGAAAACTGTCTGTTTTGAGAAGTTAAGTGAAATTTGACTTTATTTATTTATTTTTCATAGAGTAACATTCTGAAATAGAAAACCTGACAAACATAACACAAGCAATCTGTGGTTATTTAAAGAGGATCACTTACGTTGATTGGCATCTTTTCCGGTTGCACATAGCAAGTTCCCCTTGTACCTTGCTTTCAAGAATGTGCCGTCAAGAAATAACATTGGACGACAAAATTTAAAACCTTCTATGCATCCATGAAATGCAACAAACAACCTTTTAAAGTGCTTACTGTCATGATCATAATCCAGCTGAATATGACTCCCAGGATTTGTCTTATTCGCTTCATCGACATACCATCGCAATTGATCAAATGAAAGTGTTTGATCGCCATAGATCTCTTGTTTTGCCTTTTCAACACTATACCATGCGGCGTTATAGGAAATTTCTAAGCCATACTTTTTATTCATATGCTTCTTCACATTAATTGGCCGTGTTAGAGGACCATCACGTACATCATCGAGTATAAGAGTCCCAACCAAGTTCGAAGTCACTCTTGGATTCTTGTCTGTACGAAGGACAGCACCACAAGTATGATTGTTTTCCAAGGTTTTAATGTAGAAGTATCCATTTGCATTCTGTAACGTAGCATGAACTCTCCACAAGCATCCCTTTGATTCCCTCAAAGAACAAACTGCTGTCACTCTTTGTTTGTCATTCTTTAGGTAGTTGAATGTGAACCCAACTTCAATAGAATACTTTGTAAGCACATTCCGAAATTCTGTAACACCTCCTTCAAATACATCACCAACACTACATATCCCTTTAGACCAAGTATTACCCAACAACACTATCTCACTATGATGACAATACTTTGCTAGTAGATCAGTCTCAGTCCTTTGATCAGTACGACTCTCCACTTCATCAATATGGTATGGATCAACTACTATACTATTCGAAGAGACTGCACTATCTTCAAAGACGCATACTTCTATGTGATCAATTTTTAAACAATATGCTAGGGATAGCAAGTTTAGAAAGTCATCATTACTGTCAAGCATGCATTTAGAGTTTCCGGGAATAGAGTAAGAAAGATGAATACGAGTATCTTGCAAATTTCTCCACCTCGAATAGACAAAGTCAAGTAAATCCATATAGTTTGTTTCATCAGAAACTTTCAACACTGCTGTAAACTCTCCATACTTAAAGAGAAGCAAGACAGTAATATTCATTGAAGGCTACAAAAAATAAAACACCAACATTAGCATACAGATGCTATGTTAAGTAAAATTTCTCTTATTATCCCATATATCCTAAGTGAAATTTTTATGAACATGTATGACATCCAATATATAGATTACCAATCACTGTGAATGATATTCTTAGTCAACATAGGAGCAATATAAGTTGTGTTAAGTGAAATTTCACTTAACATACATAATTTTGGATTTCTAGACCACCACACATTCAATGACATTTTCTCTGAACATATAAACAATGTAAGTAGAAGCTAAGTGTAGTTTCAGTTATGATGCTGCAATTGATGAGAAAATTAACAAAATTTTCATCGAAAAAGGACAGGGAATTAATAGTTTTCAGCAAGTTATGTACTGGAATTGGACATTTTCTCTGAACATATAAACAATGTAAGTAGAAGCTAAGTGTAGTTTCAGTTATGATGCTGCAATTGATGAGAAAATTAACAAAATTTTCATCGAAAAAGGACAGGGAATTAATAGTTTTCAGCAAGTTATCTACTGGAACTGGATTGTATTCAGTTGCTTGTATATATTGCAATGAATGTAACTATTATCCATGAGAACGAAGCAAATGCAGATACATTTTGACTCTAATCAGTGAAGCTGGAAACATTAGGTTGAAAACATAAAGAAATGGATTGAATCTGTAATAGTTAACGAATTGGTGATTGATCCTGTATGGAATCGCGATCTATGATTTTAAGATGATGAACTCGCGATCTATGATTGATCAGTGATGAACTCGATTTTTACGATTGAGAATGATGAACTCGATTTTTATGATTGATCTCTATGTTTCTGTGATGAACTCGTCTTGTATGATTGAGAATGATCAATTGAAGAGAGATGCAGAAGATTGAGATCGCAAATCAGTCTGGAGATGAAGATTCAGGTCGTCGTTGAAGATTGAGAGACACGAGTGTTCGTTAGCTCTGTTTGTTTGGAATTGATGAAACAAGGGTATTTTGGTCAGATGAAAAAAGTAAAATGGACTTGAAAAGTGAAAGTTGAATGTTGTGGATTGTAGGTAAATGTGGGCTTGGGCTTTTGTCCTAATAGAGTTTTTTGTTAATGGGCTGTCTTTTAATTCAAGTATGCCCAATCTTAGGGACCTTAGGCCAAGCCTCCCTTTTTTTAATTAGTTAGAATTGGAAAAATGGTCTATGAGCCTTATACTTAATTTAGGCCCTAATTGGGAAAAGTGTGGAGGCCCAAACATGCGCAACTGGGCTTAGAGCAAAAAAATTTAGTTTGTTTGTGCAAGGGTCTCTCTCTCTCTCTCTCTCTCTCTCTCTCTCTCCTATATAGATAGTTATAGAGATTAGCTGTAATTTAAGCTGCTAACTAGATTTACATCTCTTGTATACTACATGAGTTTCTGGGTAAGACATATCATTTGTTTGCTTTGCAAATTAATTGACCGAAAAGAATATGGAAAGGAAAAAACAAAAAAAATAAAAATAAAAATAAAAAAGAAGAAAACCTAATTCCCATGTGTTTTTCTTGTGTTTCTCTATGTTTTTTCTCTAGGCATATATAGACTATTCACATGCATGAAATCAATGATATTTTTTTCAAAACTACCCTTTTTGGATTTTTCCCTCTTCTACTTATTGTTGGATATTTTCAAACAAGGACAATTTTGAAAAGTTTATATTAAATATTCCAAACAATAGTTTTGGTTCGGCCAAAAAAGAGAAGAATGACATATAAAATGGGCTGGAGGTGTATATTTTAGCACATTTATTCCAATGGTATATTTACAACCAAAAAAAAAATTTGCTAGTCCTTCGTTTGTAGAGATAAAAGTTGATTCGTTGCTATGCTTGCATATCAAATTATAGTGGCACTCCCAAAATACAAATCCCTTGGCGTGTTATAGCTCATGATAAATTATACCATATTGGCAAAAAGTATAGCTTTTTTTTTTTTTTTTTGCATGAGTTTTAGCATACTATTAATGGAGTTTTATTTTTGGGAGGGTCATTCTATAATTTGAGTATTGCATGGGCTTTAGCATGCACATTAGAGATGCTCTTAGAAGGTGATAATAAAACTACCGTGCTTAGATCTATATTTCTGCATATTAAAGTCTTTTTTTTATTTTTATTTATTGACGATGAACCCTTCAAAATCTGGCCACTTGTTCTAATGCTCTAGAGTAAATTCTAGATGTGTGCAACCCTGCACTACACTAGCCACACACATTATTTAAATTTTGTGAGAGGGAATTCGATCACATAATTTCCAGGTCATAGGGTACATCCAATTGTCTACTCAATCACTGGACTATTTTGAAATGGGTTGAATATTCGATTCTTTTATAGATATTCTTTTAACTTACGAGAGGGTACACTACACCTTCCCCACCCGTTGCCCAAAGAAAAAAAAAACTTGCAAGAGAGTTTGTGTAATCTAAAAACGCTAGTCTTAAAATAACTTCTTTTTTTTCAAACTAACATGACAATATTATCATGAATGTGGTCTCATTTCTAACATGCATGCTTCAAACTTCTCCGTTTATTAGGGCTCATTTGTCAACAATTTCTCATTTTACAATTTAATCACAAAATATAATAATAATAATAATAATAATAATAATAATAATAATAATAACAACAACAATAATAACAATAACGATAATAATTTATCAAAGACTTAGCTACTTTTTCTTAAATACTTTTACAGCTATTGTTTAATGTGATTGGTCCACGTATACAAATGTATTTAATATTGTACATAGGTTTCACATAAGTGGATTAATTGTACAAGTGTGTTTAATACAAGTGTGGATCAATTGTACAAAGTTTTTGTCCTTCATCAATTTGTTCTATTTCAACTTCCGGAATTCCGTGATCACTTAGGCCCTTTTTGGATGGTAGTAATCCTGTTTGGGGGTGGGTATCAAAATCCTATTCCGACCATTCATACGTTTGGTGTAAAAAAATTAATAAGAATTCTAACTGGGTATTGCATACCCATTGTATATGAAATACAGATTATGGCATTATCTACCATGATATATGGTGGTATTTTAATTTTCATTGATTGCGTATTGTGAACAGGGTAATAACATAACTTTGGCTATAATCATATTTTCATAATGTTTAGATATTATAACGAATCACTGGTCGTAGCTCTCTAATGTGCAACAAAATGCACAATTAGTCCACACGCTTTATTTTTTATGCCAAAGGTCCTTGAAGTTTTTTGGACCAAAATGACCCTAAAATATTATTGTTTGTACCCAAAAACTGCCAAAGATTTTTGAGCCCAAATAGGAGGGATGGAGTGGGCTTGGATTTGGATCTGCTCGGCCCATGGGACATTGAAACTGTAAGCCCAGATACGTGTTAGGACGATCGGACTCAAGAAACAAAATGCCATAAGATTCAGAATGGGCTAAGGCATGAACCCAGCTATGGAAGGAAACATGGTGCCCAATAAGGAATGGACACCATGTTTTTAAGGACGCTTAAGATAGCATTCAAGAAATCAAGCCCGATTGGACAGAGGCATGCATATCATCGTCATCGGGATAAATATTGCAATTCAAGGAGAAAGCTTGGCAGATGGGCAATAAGGGAGCAACTCGATGACAGAAAGAGTAGAACAAAGGAAGCGTGGATCGTTCCTTATCTGATAAGGCTAGGATAAAGGAAAGAAGTTTGTTTAGGAACAGATCTGATCAAATCCAGTTGGACATGGAAGGCAAATCCAATGATCTTAGGATCAATTAAAATTTTCATGAAGATGGAAAGAGTTGGGATTAGGAAGGATTCTGGGCGTCCTTATCTTGTTTGAGGCATAATTCAAGGAGTCTCTGCCATATCTGGATTCTCTGAGGCCGCTATAAATAAAGCAGGCTATCCAACCAACTAGGGCACTCCGCGTCACTCTCGAAAACAGCATTCAAACAGTATACACAACTTTCAAAAGCATTCAAACCTAGCATTCTAGCTTTTCTACACTTATAGCAATAAGTTTGTCTTTTGTTATTTACCGTTTTTAATCTCTCTTGAATAATCAGAGCCTGCTATGCTCTCGTTCTTTAGTTGTTTTTTTTTTCCAAGCATATTCAATCAAATGTCTTCATATTTTATTAATTGTTTGTGATTATTTACATAATAAATTCATCACTATTAGACTTGTGTGCTTCAGTACTGTCTAGGAACTCCGACCCAAGGTACTTTCCTACTTGGCCATCACAAGTACTTGTTAGAAGTCAGATCCCAAAGCCTTGTGTATCACTTACACAAGCATTTAGGAAATTAGTTTGCACAACTGAACCACTTTTGGTTCTGGCAAGCCCGGACACAAAATTATTGCAAGCATTTTAGCACGCCCGGTGTGACACTAGTGCAAAAATATGCCTTTGAAAAAAGATAATAAAACTGCGAAAAATGGCCAGGATGACCTGGCCATTGTTGATCCACTAGAGAAAGAAAGCACTGCCTGTTCACCATAAGACAGTGCCCTAACTTTGGAAGTGCTCTCAGAAGTCATGAGATAGAGTGCAGAACCTATGAGGCACGATTACCATGCTCTGTTAGGTTCTATGGAAAACTTTAAAGAGTTAGTCGGCCAAACAGCCAACATTAGAAAGGGTCAGAGCTATTTTATTGAATCCACGAAACATACCCATGCGACACTGGGCAGTTTGACATTAGAAGTATCGGGCTTATCAAAAATCATTGCAAAAATTGTTGGTGGTCTGAAGTCTGGAAGCACTAAAGAACACATCGGCGGATCTGGCTCAGCCAATAAGCTAAAAGACCCTCCCTATGTTATTCCGAAACTCTGGAAATAGAATGGCTCTAATAAATAGCCAAAACCACGATCCTCTGATGTCCATGTAGAAGAGTCCTGTAGCACGGTTGTCACTGGTCCCACTGGATCGGTGACACCAGAGACCATTCAAACTAGAGCCCGAAACACTATCTTGGCTGGAAACACAAATCCTCTTGCCCACGCTACTGGGCGGCAAAGGGCTAATGACACTTTCTGCCCTTACCAAGCCATTAATAATCAGCATCAAATCTCACCTCCTTTGGCACCTCCTATGGCAACACAGCCCGTTGTCCAATAAGCTATCAATAGAGAACAATTAGTAGCAGCCATACACGAATAGTACAGCCCCTTCATGAGAAGGACGGAGAGGCCGACGTATAAATGGCCGTACTCACTTGAGGTCAACCAAACCAATTTTCCTCAAGGTTATAAGGTTCCAAACTTTACCCTATTTTCAGGAGAGGACGAATAGTCAATAGTAGAGCACATAGGCCATTTCATAGTGCAATGTGGCCATATGGGTGGTATTGTCCACTTGAAATTGAGGTTATTCCCTAATTCCCTTATAGGTATAGCTTTTATGTGGTATGTCAAGCTCCCTACCTACTCTGTCCAAAATTGGCAAGGATTGAAGAATTGTTCCATGGCTAGTTCTACAGGACTAAGATCGAAACATCGTTAGCAAATCTTTTAAGGATGCTACAGTTGACAGGTAAAACAGTTGAAACCTACATAACCCGTTTCAGGAAAGCTAAGTACAGGTGTAAGATTGTCCTGACCGAAGAAGAATATATTAAGATTACAATGGGAGGGATGACTAGTGAACTTCACAAGAGGTTTGAGGGGACTGACTTTGTGATTTATTTGAGCTGGCCACGAGGGCCGCCCGATTCGAACGTATCCTTTTAGACGAACAGGAGATGAAGAATTCATGTAAAGGGACATATTATAAAGATCCTAATTATGAGGTCTATGTCGCAGATTGTGACCTCGAAGTAGGAAAAATAGATATGGCCGAGCTGATTTGTAAACAGTCAATAGTTTGTAATGCTTTGAACAAACCAATAAATAATAACGCGGTGGCAAAAAAAGATGGCATTCGAGGCTAGAAAGAATTATATGTTTGACATCACAATGGATGATCAAATTTTTTATGCCCTCTTGGCTGAAAAGGCGATCAAGCTAAGTGATGGTCATCGGGTCCCGAAGGCCGATGACATAAAAAACAAAGATTATTGTAAGTGGCATAACTCTTGGAAATATTCTACTAATAACTATGTTGTGTTTTGTAATGTCATATAGGAAAATATGGAAAAGGGAATCTTTAAATTCTCGGACAAAGCCATGGGGATTGATACCAACCCGTTTCCTCAAATGATAGGTTCAAACATGGTGTCACTCGATTTGTTAAAGCTAACCCAGCCCAAACCGAAGGTAGATCTGTCAGAAACTTTGGAGGAGAGGCCGAGGTAGAGAGAAGGCAAGTAGGTGGCTATGTCTGAATCTGATAGGCCAAGATAACCATCCATGAGCTTCAAGGACATACCAGGAAAGAAAGGAAGCAGAACGGAAGCGGCCCGATTAAATACTGATAATTTGATCGTCGATCTGCGACACCAACTCAACCTAATCGAACAGGATCTATGCTTAAGGTGCAAGGCCAAAGTAAAGAGGGAGACCACTGGCTCGAGCAAAAGGCCGAGAACTAGTGAGCACCGTGAGCACAATCTAAAGAGGTCAATTTATGATAGGGTCTCAACGCCCAAGCAAGGCCAAGTTTGGCCGAATGGATAACGAAATCATTACTAGCTCTATAGATCGGCACCAGAGAGTCAAGTCAATCATAAAGAAGGTATCATGAAAGCTCTCCAAGGCTAAATAAGCCATGGGAAACGTCGTCATCGTTAGACTTGCGCTCAAGGATGGTGTTACCACCAAGAGTAGCAAAGCCAAATACACCAAGTCCCAAAAAAGGAGATTCCAAAGGGCAAGGCAAGTGGAAAAAGAACGACAGTATTGGGAAGATCCGGCTAACAAACTATCCTCAAGCCCTATGTGCGTAATGCCCTGTATTTTTATTGTACTTTTATACCCTTGTTAAAATAAATAAGATTCAGGGTGCTTGTCTTTACCTTTCCTACAATTTCAGTTTCGAGTGTTTGAGCAAGCTTCGAGCGATCAAGAGTTTCATTCTTTAATCGATCGAACCCACTTCGAGCGATCGAAACTCTGCCGACCTGAATTATAACGTGAATCCTTTTTCTCAAGCGATTGACCTGCTCTCAATTGATCAAACCTTGACCGACATGTACTCAATCGATCGAACTCACTTCGATCAATCGAACTTAGTATTTCCAGTATACGTAGAGCTGCCACATACACCCTCCCCCTCCCTATATATATGTTGGTTTTGTGTGCGTGTAAGGGTTCTGAATTTTGGGAGAGTTAGAGAGGGGAAGATGTAAGAATATATATATATACAGACTCATATTATATATATACACCAGTATATATATACATATATACATACACAAATACATACATTCTTAGAGAAAGAGAAGAAGAAGAAAAAGAAGAAGCAGGAGGAGAGAAAGAAAAGAGACAGATAAAGAGAAGGAGAAAGAAAAAGAGAGAGAAAAGAGATCTCCCGAGACCACCCACGGCCACCCCGATCTCGCCGGCATCACTGATGTTAACGGTGAGTGCCTATACTCACTTAGTTGTATAGATATGTTTGTATGTATGTGTTTTGGCAAGAAAGAATGGACCCCGAACGTGCGTGAATGGTCCAGTTCTATTTGGGAAGAAAACTAATGTTCAATCAATCAAACTTCTTTTGAGCGATTGAACACAGACCGATCTCGATCGATCAAACTTAGTTCAATCGATCAAATATTACTTTCATCAATCGATCATAAGGACTTCAATCGATCGAACTTGACAGAATATAAAACGTTTAGTTTGTTTATATTCGATGGACTGTTAAGCTAATTATTAACATGCGTTATTGGATAGCTGTATTGAATAATACACACGTGAAATAATGGACTTAATGCATTGAATAGTGGAACCAATTGTATAATGATGGTATAATGTTGTAAATCAGAATGAGAAGCTGACGTGAAGAGTAGTAAGTCTATCGACCATAGAGATGGATACTATTTATATTTGTGCGTATGAATACGGTCACTAAGATCGTATGATGTCGAGTGTGGGATCCCAAGGTGAACGGATAGGATTGGGACTACGTGTCAGGTTTTACGTATGATAGAGTTAGACTGCGTGTCAGATTTGGGAGGTTATGTGATGTGGGACTTTGTGTCGAGTTTAATACATCGGGGCTGGTGGCCGTAATATTTTAGGGCTGGAGTACCGTAGTAGTATATCAGGGGTTGCGTGCCATAGTAGCATAACGGGGCTGCGTGCTGTCATAGCATAGCAGAGCTAAGTGCTGAGATACTACTAAATGCTGTAGTATTATTGAGTGTTGTGATATTGCTGAGTGCTGTAGTATTGTTGAGTGTTGTAATATTGCTGAGTGCTGTAGTATTGTTGAGTGTTGTAATATTGCTGAGTATTGTAGTATAGTTGAGTGTTGTGGTATGGTAGAGCTGAGTGCTATGGTATAGCGGAGCTGAGTGCTGCAATATGTTTGGGCTGCATACCGTATTATATTAGGGATGCGTGCCGGACTATATCAGGGCGGGTTGGACAGAATGTTAGGACTGTGTGTCGGGATTTGATAGCTCGTATGATATAGGACTACATGTCTGATTTATGTGTTAAAGCGTGGGACTTCGTGTCAGGTGTGACAGACCGTAGGTATGGGACTACGTGTTTGATTAATGTAGACCCAAGAGGCTATGTTATGTATTAGGATTGGTTGGGATGACGTCCGCTGTTATATATTGAGTTGGTGCATACATGCATGCGAATGATGAGATGATCCTTTTGTTGATGCTGTGTATGCATACTGCATATCTATAGATACTCTGTTAGTGTTTGCATTTACTCGGCATTCGTAGTTGATGGCGTTTATGCTGCTGGATATTGGACATCCAGCTGGCCAGGTGTAGACACCCCATTTTGTCGGCTATCAGATTTAGGAGACCCATAGCTTGGTGGTTCACAATGATTGAAAAAGACTCAAAAGGACTCCTGGAAGTTAGTTATATTTCTCAAAATGCTCAGAATGACCAAAATGCCCCTGAAAGCCCGAAAACTCCCAGATTTGGACCAAAAGTTCTGGAAACATGCTATGTCATAAGAAAAGTGAGAAAATGAGTTTTTAAGTAAAATCAAATGAAATCGTCAATTCCTAGAGACCCCCGGAAGTCCCGGAAGTTCCCGGAAAGTCCCCGTTGACCGGTTTGACCTAGGTTTGACCAGTTTGACCAGGGTTTGACCGAAATCATCCGAATTCGTCAAAAAAATTCCACGATCATTTTGGATCATGTGAAAAGTACTAAAAACGAGTTTTAAAAAAAATCAGAGAAAACGTCAGCTCTTGGGAGCTCCCAAAGGTTCCCAGAACTTTCTTAAGATCCCAGGTTTGATCGATTTAACCTAAAAGTTGACTCCGAAACATTTTATGTAGAAAGTGAGTTTTAATCTTGTTGTCTTCCATTACCTCTCTTATACTTCACATTCCAAATACCCCCAATCACCATTCTTGAGCATTCTTAAGTTAGGAAGCTACTTTCATGTCCAAATGTCAATATCTATGAGTGAAGTACCAAGCTACAAGTCTAATATCACATTGATTATCATCTATTGATTGCTATTTACTTGCTTGTTTATATATATGTTCATCTCTTCTTACCTCATTTCTTTTTATTTTTTCTTTATTTACTTACTTGTTCTTCATCATCTAAATGATGACATGAAGTTTGAGGTGAGTGAATCCTTATGGATAGTAGCTCTTGACCTCAAAAACATGTTTAATAGATGATGATTATAACTTCAATACCTCCAAGGTATCCTTGAAGTCATATTCAAAATAAAAATGAAGCTCTCCAATAATATTGAGGGCTCTTGATGATGAGTTTGACGTTGATATTTTAAGAGGTCATAATCTCTATTTGATGTTGAAAATGTACCTTCAAAACCTCTATTTCAAAACCTCTCTCAAACCCTCTCATTTTGATCTCAAGAAAGAAAACTCAAGTTTTTCCCAAAATCTTTAAAACAGTGAGTCAAAACAGTGAATGATCTGAGCTCAAAGATTTCTCTAGAACTCAATACTCAATGTATGAATGCAAGACCACTTGGAAAGTCTTCCTAACTCATTAGAGAACACCCATTATTTTTGGTTTGACTTGGAAATACATGGAAGGATTCCATTTTGGTCCAAACATTCTCTCCAGATATTCTGCCTTTATTGTCACAGCAGCTTGGTCGACTTTTAACTTGTTTTACAGAAAACTTTTCCAAAAAGAGAGGTCCCAAACTATTTTTCCCTTAACCTTCAGTGTCTTAGGGAACATTCTGTATAAAATGGGCCCCTAGATAATTTGTTTTAATTTTTTAAGAGTTTTTGACATTTTCGTCGACAGTACAAACTCTGTTTCTGAGTAACCTCTATTGTTCATACGCTTTCTCTCAATATGTAATAGTTATTAAAGATTAGATTTTTGGGTTGTGTTCTAGACACAATAAGGAAGATCTACATAAAAAATCATGCATTGAAAACATCCCTAACCCTTCGTTTCAATTTCCAAAATATCATGTTACTGTACTGTCCACTATTCACAGCAAGCATACTTTTACTTCCATCATTTGATTTGATGCTTACATGCACTCCAAATTAGCTCATGTCTTAGGAAGTAGTTCGTACTACATTTGTAAATATCCCATGATGATTTCCTTCATTCATTGATACACATTCTAGACTTCTAAGTCATTCTAGGAATCCATGAACACAAAACACACTACGATCTTGGCACATTCTAGATACATACATTGCATCCATGCAAAGATTTGGGGTTTTTGTAACTCCTAATCTAAGAAGATTATAAGGAGTGATCCTGATCACACGTTCATGCTTCCCCTCGATCTTATCCTCCTTTCTCACCCATCCCGGGGATTGAGAGGTCTTCTTTTCCCAAAGAATAACATGCATCACTCTAGCTTGCTAAGCATATTTTGAACTCTTTGATTATTTGCTTCAAGAACAATCCATGTCCCCTCCTAGATTAGGAAAACTTGATTACTTGATATGTGATTAGACGATTTTTCCTAAGTTTGTTTGTGTGATCTTTCACCTTTACATTGTGTGATACTTGGCTTAGATCTTATGAATGATATTTTATCTTTTGATCTTCCATTTCAAAATTCTTGTGTGACGTAATATACTATCATAATATTAACTATCGAACCAAACATAGTATAAGATGATTATTTGGATGTTAATTGAGGCCCGTCGAGAGACGGGGCGAGTTGAGGGTGTTTTAGTCGTGACAAAGGCTCCTTCCTCTCTCGTACCAAAACCCCAAGCCAAGTTCTTTGGTTATGAAGGACCCGTGCCCTTTATCCGTTAGGGTGAGTCAAATTAGGTTTCTTGGTTCCTTAAAGACCAAGTGGCGACTCTGTATCTGTTTTCAACAGACCTTCATTTTCTTTCTTTGATCCAAATCAATTTCAAACAAAAAACAAAAAGAAGTGGAATTCCGCGTGTCCACAATCTAGCGACTCCACTGGGGATTTTTATCTTCAAAACAAAATAATACAGAGGTCTGACTCATAAAAATCATCCTTAAAATTATCTTTTTACTGTGTGTGGTTCACCGCATTGTACTCCTGCATTTTCCCCTCCGACTGTGTCTGAAACGCGGCGCTGACATTGTTCAGGTCTTGCTGTGCAGGGCACAAGTCACCATTGATACTGTACCTTCCAAGGTATATATCAAAAAGAGTAAAAACCTCCGTACTATCTCTCCGACGGTATATTGGAACTTTCGTCAACGGACCCTCTTTGACTAAAACCCAGCCTTTGCATATAGATTCCTGTAGAACCTTTCATCGGACTGCTCGTTTATCTTTTCAGATAGGACAATGTGATATAACTGCTATATGCCCTGGTAGGATTACTTGCGCGGTGTAGACGCTTATGTGGCATAGAACAGAACCTCTTTCTTGTGATTCCCAAGGCAATCACTCACATGTGATTACATTGAGTTGACTTGCCTAAGCACCATGACAAGGATGTCTGCTCCTCACAAAGATATACACAGCAAACCTTGTTTGTTGGTCCTGAGACATAGGAGTATGAAAACTTGCTCGACAGTATGATCACCATCATCACCTGTTCTCGTCATATATCCCTATTTCTTCTAGAAACTCTACCCAACTCATCAGGATATCACTGTTTCTCCTAGAAACTCTGTCTGAATCACCCAGATTTCCTAGAAATCCTTATTTCTCCCCAGATTACCCAGAAATCTCAGTTTCTTCTAAAAACTCTGATATACTTGTGTCCCCCAGATACTCTGTCTGAATTACCCAGATATTCTTGCTTCCCCCAGAATACCCAGAAACCTCAGTTTTTCTTAGAAACTCCGATATATTTGTTTCTCCCAGAAACTCTGTCTGACTTACCCAAATATACCTGTTTTCCCAGAAGCTCTGTCCAAATCTCCCAGATTTCCCTAAATCCTAGCAACTCCGTCCAAACTTCCCAAAAATGTCTAAATGTACCAATTTCTCCCAAAAGCTCCCAGACATAACCAGTTTCTCCCAATAACTCTGTCCAGTTTCTCAGAAATACCTGGATATAGCAAGTTTCTCCCATAAACTCTATCCAAATTTCCCAGAAATACCCATAGTACTTGTTTCTCCCAAAAACTCTGCCCAAATCACCCAGAAATGCCCAGATATACTTGTTTCTCCTAGAAACTCTATCCATATTTCTCAGAAATACCCAAAATACCAGTTTCTCCTAGAAGCTCAGTCCAAATCAACCAGAAATCCCTCTTTCTCCTAGAAACTCAAATAACTTCTAGAAATTTCTCCGAATCTTCCAAATCCCTATTTCTCCCAGAAACTCTGTCCAAAATTCCCGAAGTATCCCGAAAATCCCTATTATCCCTTGGTGATCTTACTGGAAAGTAAGGTTAGCACACTCTGTATGGCTAGGACCTTATTTGTTTAACTGCTATCGGTTAAAAGTAGGGACATCATATCAATTAGGGCTTGCATCCGCATGCTTGTCTCATATGCATACACAATTCATGTCAGTTCATATGCATGTACATCCCTTCAGTCTCACACATGTTAGTCTCTACACATCAAATGCGTACGTATCATCATCCTCACCCATCTCAATCATTGTACAGAAGTCATATACTTACTGCAATCGTCCTCGATTTGCATCGTTAAATCCTTCAAAATTCTGATCATATCCTCCCGCTAGGGGTCCATAAGAAGTATTTTTGCGCCTCTGCTAATTTGGGCTTTTACTTCTATTTGCAAAAAACGTAGCCCCGGGTAAGGACACTATTTTACCTCCCCGAATTCATTGTCGTGATCGCGAGTTAGCCCAGGCTATCATAAACCCACTAATGGCCTACCAAGCTCTCGAAGGGAAAGTGAACAAACTACAAACCACTGTTGAACATCTAAGTTTAAGGATAAGCCGATTTGAGAAGATGGTGCAGAGCATCAACAAAAGGAAGTATGGGTTGTTCGACGCCGTCTATCCAAGCCCATTTCCACATCCGAATCCTTACTCATGTCCAAGTCCACACCCTTGCTTGGGTAATCCTATTTCATATCCAAACACAAGAGCCACTCCGAGGACCCACTTAAACTCAAAGTTTAATAAAGCCCGCAACCCAAGAACCTTTACCAACCTGGGTATGCCGTTGTCTGTTATCCTTGATAACCTCATCACAAAGGGGCACCTCCAACTTCTTCAGCCTCGTGGTGGTATCCCTTCGCCTAACTGTAACCTATCCAAATGTTGTGCCTACCACCAAGGCCCAGGTCATGACACCGACAGCTGCATGCGCCTTCACCATGATATCCAAGACCTCATCGATCAGAAAATCATCGAGCCTTCACCCATCCAATCCTATGTCAATCGAAATGTCAACTTCATCGAACCTAAAGCCCCTGGCTCATCTGTTCAAATGATCCCTTTTGCTGATACCCATGAATGTTGAATCTGTGCCGGTGAAGCGATGGTGTTTGGGACTTTTGCTAGCAAAACAAATGATGATGCTCTTTGAAAAAAAAAAAAGAATAAGCGAGTCACCGTGACACTCCATTTGAGACCAAGCCGAGTCTAGTCGAGTCTGTCCTATGTTTTGAATCTATTTCAAGTTTAGTCTTGTTGTCGAGTGTGTCAGTCTTCAAGTTGTTATGAGTCTGTGTAGAGTAATATAATCCTTCTTCTTTTGATAGAATGAAATCTCATTTTTGTCTAATTTGATGTGTCTAGTCATCAATGCACGAATCATTGAACTGAAATGTCACTTTTCAAATTACCATAGATATTGCTCTGCTAATACTTTTTCTATAACAAAACAAAAAAGTATCCTAAAAGGTCAAAGTCGATTTCACGTTGACACCAATGAAGAGCTGAGAATTGAATAGTCTTAATTTAAGAATTTAAAGATGTTCTTGCCTCAATCTTGAAAAGACATGTTTGAAACTGACTTGGGGCTTGCCCAACACCCTTTTTCCACCATTTCAAAGCCTTGAGCCCAATCCAATGGGGAGCCATACAATCTGTCTGTTGAAAGCACTGCAGACTTATTCCTTGATGGTAGCTAAACACTTTCAATGAGTTTCTTCTCCCCGTTCAAAACAAAAAAAAATGAAACAATAAAAAGAGAAAAAAAAAGAAAAAGAAAGAGAAGAAAAGCTCGCTAGGTTGAAAACCTGAAAGGGCACCTAGGCAAAAGTTAGAGCTAAAAAAGGTGTTGATTTCCAAGATCTGACCTTAGCCAGTCAAAATGATGGAGAAAATGAAAGGAAGAAAATTTTGGTGATACAGAGAATTGTACACTTCAAGGTACATCATGAGAACATGCCTAGATCACATTTCAAAAGGCTCGGAACGACCACAAATAAATTCCTAGAACCGGTATGCACATTCTGGAATTCTGAAATTGTGATCAAAATATCTCACAAGAATCAACTACATGAAAAGCAAAATTAACTGGCTAGGCGAAAGTGAAAAGGATCAATCCTGACAAAGAAAGAAAAGAAAAGAAAAGAAAAGAAAAGAAAGGGAGATCGATACTGAATCCTTTTATTCAAGGCTACCACTAGTGAGCTAAGTTTAAACTTCTTTGATAATTGGTTTGAAAAACCCTCAACCAATTTCTTTCAAGACTTTGGCCTGAACTATGCTCGACCTGATTCCTGCTCAGGGGATACGTAAGCAACCGCATCGGTTCGGTCGACATCATCATAATCAAACCAATTTCTTTCAAGACCTTGCCTTGAACTACGCTTGGCCTGATTCCCACTCAGGGATACGTAGGCAACCGCATCGGTTCGGTCGACACCGTCATAATCAACCCCCTTTTCTTCAAGACTTTGGCCTTGAACTACGCTCGACCTGATTCCCACTCGGGGATACGTAGGCAACCGCATCGGTTCGGTCGACACCGTCATAATCAACCCCCTTTTCTTCAAGACTTTGGCCTAAACTACGTTGGACCTGATCCCCGCTCGGGGGTACGTAGGCAGACTTTCAAAAAGAAAAGAAGGATGGCTCGCTAGGTCAAAAATCCGAAAGGACGCCTAGGCAAAAATTAGAGCTAAATCCAAAGTGAACAATAACAAAAGAGAGAAAAGAGCTCGCTAGGTCACCTCACTAGTGCCTAGGCAAAAGTTATGAGCATTTGAGAGATTAAAATCACGGTCCTTGTCTCAAGCCAGAAAATCACCTTCCACACTAGGGGAAAACTTTGGCTACCCGCCTCGTTTACCTGAATTTTACTATCTACCCTTCATACAAGGGGCAAACTTCGGTCACCTACCTCATTTGCCCAAAACCTCCAATATACCATCATTCTAAACTAGGGGCAAACTTCGGTCACCCACCTCGTTTGCCTATAAATTCCACTTCGTACACCTCAAACTAGGGGCAAACTCCGTTTCCCTAACATAATTTATTTCAAGGGTAAGTTTTCAAGTCACCAAGTTGTTTTAAAAATTTTGAAATAGATCATCTTTTATTCTAAAAGCTAAGGCACTAATTCAAAGCACTTCCTAGGAGAAGTAGAGAATTGATTAGATCAATAGGGAGGAGTTTTCAAAAACCAAATTTATCAGCAAAGTACTATCATATTAAGATGAGGAGTGAACATAAAAGATGAGCAGTACACCATTTATGATAGAGACACATTTAATTATGCTAATTTGGGCATTTTGTGTCGTTACTTTTGTCGAGTCAATCCTTCTTTGGTTGATTCAGTAATAATCTAATCGAAACTGTATCAGAGTTCAAGGTTCATACAAACCAATTCAATTTTCCTTGTCATCGTTGTTGCTGTCAAGTCCATTTGTCCTAATGGTCTCAAATGTGTGGGTTTAAAGTGATTACCAATTATAAAACCTATGAATACAAGCAAAAATTCCAAACACCATTACTGCACTTGTTAAGTCTACAACTTGATATGAGTCCCAAGACCCTCGAGCATTGGTGATACCCCCAATCACAGTCACTTGTCTTCATAAATCAGTTCATAAGATACACTGGCTATCTTCTACCAACTCCTCAGCAACTAAGCCAAAATTGTGTCACGAATGTTCTTCATCCCCAGTTGAACTACTCTATTCACAATGCAACCATTCTTTCCCCAGCCGAATCTTCTCATTCCCAACAGAGCTAGTTCATCTCTAGAAGAGTGTCCTGAACAAATATGGTGTATCTCAGTCAAGACTACATCCTTTCCTCAGAACAAAGAGTTGTTCATCCCCAGCAGATTCAATTTAATCCCCAGCAGGCATATCAATTCGTCAGTTCTTTAGATCACAGTTAGTCCAACCGTTGGTCCAAAACATGACAGTCATAGTAGTTCACTATCAACTCGTCATCTTGATTCGTACATCATCAGTTCAATCCTTGACAGTCACAGTAGTTCACTGTCGACTCGTCATCTCGATTCTTACATCATCAGTTCAATCCATGACAGTCACAGTAGTTCACTGTCGACTCGTCATCTCGATTCGTACATCATCAGTTCAATCCCTGACATTCACAGTAGTTCACTGTCGACTCGTTATCTCGATTCGTACATCATCAGTTCAATCTATGACAGTCACAGTAGTTCACTTTCGACTTGTCATCTCAATTCGTACATCATTAGTTCAATCCATGATAGTCACAGTAGTTCACTGTCAACTTGTCATCCCGATTAGTACATCGTCAGTTCTGCTGATCACTATTAGTCCAACCATTGGTCCAATCCATGACAGTCACAGTAGTTCACTGTCGACTCGTCATCTTGATTTGTACATCGTCAGTCCTTCTGATCATGGTTAGTCCAACCGTTGATCCAATCCATGACAGTCATAGTAGTTCACTATTGACTCATCTTGATTCGTACATCGTCAGTCCAATCCATGAAAGTCATAGTAGTTCACTGTTAACTCATCATCTTGATTCGTACATCGTCAGTCCTTCTGATCACGGTTTGTCCAACCGTTGATCCAATCCATGACAGTCACAGTAGTTCACTGTTGACTTGTCATCTTGATTCGTACATCGTCAGTCCAATCCATGAAAGTCATAGTAGTTCTCTGTTTACTCGTCATCTCAATTTGTGCATCGTCAGTTCATTAATCATCATTAGTTCACCATAACTCTTATTCAAAATATGTCCTGTTCATCGTCCCCTCTAGATTGAGGCAAATCTGTTGTCATCAGCCTTATAGATTGAGGCAAATGCTTCGGTGTCAGTCCTCTAATTTAAGGAAAATCATTCATTGTTAGCCCTCTAGATTGAGGCAAATCTATTGTCATCAGCCCTCTATATTGACGCAAATCTTTCGTTGTCAGCCCTCTAAATTGAGACAAATCTTTTATTGTAGACCCTTTGGATTAAGGTAGGACTTTCGCGTCCACCAGTTATCTCGGGCTACCCCATTTACTCTTTGATATCTGGGACTACCAAGTCCATCAATCATCTTAGGGATTCCATGTCCATCATTAGTGCTTCAACGTTCGTCAATCATCTTGGAGGTCTGAATAGGCTTTTCGGACCGACCATTGCAAGATTTGATCAACCGTGAGAGATACGGATTTGAATCCTAGTTCTCGGTCAAGAATTTAAAATAGTTAAGAGAGATTCTCAGAGAATCCCCTACCATCCCCAGCAGAACCTGCACTAAATTTTTGGATTGGTCATCATAAAAATTGTTCAACAATTGAAAAACACCGCTCGTAGTCAAAAGACGCCGACTCCTAGGGCAAGCATTGTCTATTCATAATCCAAGGATCCGTGTCCGTTGATTATCGTGTGCTTCTTCACTTATTATAAGCTTTCTTACTTATCGTGAACTTTCTCACTCCTTTATCCAAAACCGTGAGCTTTCTCACTTATCGTGAGCTTCCTCACTCCTTTGTCCAAAATCGCGAGCTTCCTCATTCCTTCGTCCAAAATTGTGAGCTTTCTAACTTATCGTGAGCTTCCTCACTCCTTTATCCAAAATTATGAGCTTTCTCACTTATCGTGAGCTTTCTTACTCCTTTATCCAAAACTATGAGCTTTCTCACTTATCGTGAGCTTCCTCACTCCTTTGTCCAAAATCGTAAGCTTTCTCAATTATCGTGAGCTTCCTCATTCCTTCGTCCAAAATCGTGAGCTTTCTTACTTATTGTGAACTTTCTCATTCCTTTATCCAAAATTATGAGCTTTCTCACTTATCGTGAGCTTTCTCACCCCTTTGTCCAAAATCGTGAGCTTTCTCACTTATCATGAGCTTCCTCATTCCTTCGTCCAAAATTGTGAGCTTTCTCACTTATTGTGAGCTTCCTCACTCCTTTATCCAAAATTATGAGCTTTCTCGCTTATCGTGAGCTTTCTCACTCTATCCAAAACCATGAGCTTTCTCACTTATCATGAGCTTTCTCACTTTTTTGTCCAAAATCGTGAGCTTTCTCAATCATCGTGAGCTTCCTCATTCCTTCGTCAAAAATCGTGAGCTTTCTCAAAAATCGTGAGCTTCCTCACTCCTTTATCCAAAATCATGAGCTTTCTCACTTATCGTGAGCTTTCTCACCCCTTTGTCCAAAATCATGAGCTTTCTCACTTATCGTGAGCTTCTTCACTTATCATTAGCTTCCTCACTCCTTCATCCAAAATTGTGAGCTTTCTCACTTATCATGAGCTTCCTCACTTCTTTATTCAAAATTATGAGCTTTCTCACTTATCGTGAGCTTCCTCACTCCTTTGTCCAAAATTGTGAGCTTTCTTACCCCTTCGTCCAAAATCGTGAGCTTTCCCACTCATCGTGAGCTTCTTCACTTATCGTGAGCTTTCTCACTCCTTCGTCCAAAATCGTGAGATTCCTCACTCCTTCGTCCAAAATCATGAGCTTTCACACTTATTATGAGCTTTTTTACTCCTTCATCCAAAATCGTGAGCTTTCTCACTTATCGTGAGCTTCCTCACTCCTTTGTCCGAAAATCGTGAGCTTTCTCACTTATCGTGAGCTTTCTCACTTATCGTGAGCTTCTTCACTTATCATAAGCTTCCTCACTCCTTTGTCCAAAATTGTGAGCTTTCTCACTTATCGTGAGCTTCCTCACTCCTTCATCCAAAATCGTGAGCTTTCTCACTTATCGTGAGCTTCCTCACTCCTTTGTCCAAACTCGTGATCTTTCTCACTAATCGTGAGCTTTCTCACTTATCATGAGCTTTTCCACTTATCGTGAGTTTCCTTACTCCTCTGTCCAAAATTGTGAGCCCCCTCACCTATCCATCGGTTATCGTGAGCTTCCTCAAATAAAGATCATGAGCTTCCTCGGCAAATAAAAATCGTGAGCTTCTCCCTTATCGTGAGCTTCCTCACTCCCTTATCAAAAATTATGAGCCCCCTCACCTACCCATCAGCTATTGTGAGCTTTCTCGCTCGTCGGTTATCGCGAAACCCTTCTTCGATTGGCTATCTTGAACTTCCTCATCCATCGCTTGGTATCCAGGACTACTGTGTCCGTCGATTATCTTTAATTGTCGTCCTCTGGGACCCCACGTTCGATTATATTTATTTGCGAAGCAGACTTCCCGTAATTTAAGAAGTTTGCCCAAGACCCTGAGCCTCCAACACCTTGCTATCCTTATCAGGATCAACCACTGCATTAGATTCAACACTAGCACAACATAAGTCCACTCAGGGTGGCACACACCCCATAATACCAGCTCATGCTAGGTGATTCGAGGAGAAAAGTGCATATTCATAGCGTATTACAAAGTCTTTTATGCATACTTTATCCCCAAAGTCCCTACATTTAGGTGCATTCTAATAACAATGTAATTTTTATTATGTTAATGCTAAAACATATGTTTATGCGTTATTTTATAGGTATTAGAATGTAAATCAATGAAGTGGAGCTAAAGAAAAGTGATTCTGGTGGAGAGAACAACAAAAGTAGCTGAGCAAATGCCAATTTTGACAACGACGATTTCAGATTTAGAAGATTTTCCTAGAAATGTAAAATGTAGATCTTTGAGTTATGGTCGCGTGGCCATAAACGGGAGGTCAATACGAGTTTTGAGTAAAAAGTTATGGCCATTCTCCCATTGGTGCACAGAGTTATCAAAATCAGAGAAGTTCAAGGGCTTAAGGAGAGTTCAATTGATCGAACCTTCGATCGATCAAAGTAAGCTCGATTGATTGAGCTTATTTTCTCCCAAAAGTTGCGTAAACTCTGCAGGAACCCTATAAATAAGTCGTTTTGATACCAGACAAAAGGAGAACGCTCCCAAATGCAAAAAAAAAAAAAGCAGTTTATGGTAGTTTTAGGGTTACATTAGTAGTAGATTAGGTTAGATTCTTGTTTTTCTTCCTTTTTTCCATTATTATATTGAAGATTATTGAAGATTCAAGTTGGTTTCATGTTTATTACAAGTTATATTCAGAGTATTCCAGGTTTTTCTTCTCCTTTTCTCTATTTCATTGTTTATTAGTTTATATATTATGATTACTCTAGTTTGTTATTCTTGTATTAGTTTAATCATGTTTTCGTAGTTTAGACGTTGGAAATATGTGATGAAATATTGATTCTTAGCCTCTGCCATGTATAATATAGAAAACCTAGGCTCGATCGATCAAAGGTATTTCGATCGATCGAACCAGAGCCATAGTCAAGCGATCGAAGACATTTCGATCGATTGAAGGATGATGATATCCGATCGATCGAGAGCGCTTCGATCGATCAAACTTGTTGATTCCTGAGATGATTCTTTTAAATATTCCATGACTTTCTGTTTTAGAAATCTGTCATCAAATTGTCCCTATAAGCTCAGTTTTTCACAACAGTTTTTAGAACTTAAAGCCTTAAGGCTATTTTCTTCAATGACTTTTGAAAATCACTTTGAATGCTAACACTATTTAGAGTGCAAGTAATAACCACTATTTTAAACCGTCTTCTAAGTATTTTAAATCAACTGTGATGATATAGTCCCTGTGATGATATAGTCCCGGTCATGAAAGGGCTATTGATTCTATATCTTTAGAAAAATACGGAATACTGAAGAGTGATGAACTCCATAGAACATTAATGAGTGTGCATGGTAGATGGTTAGGATCAATGTGGATTCTCGTATTTCCAACACCTTTAATTTATCTGTTTAATTAATTATGTTTCTTTATACTTTAGTTTATTATTTAGTTTAATTTAATTAATTAGGATTCGTTAGAACATCCACTCCCAACATTCTTATTTTCTTTTCCTTTTCGTTAGGTTGTAACTTAGTATATATTCTTCCTATTCCTTCCCTGTGGGATCATCCTAGACTTCCAGTACTATATTACTTGCACTATCACCTACACTTGGGTGTTGCACAAGAGCGCACAACATTTTAGTCGTGTCATGTTTTTGGCGCCGTTGCCGGGGAAGGCAACTAGGTTAGGTTTTTACTAAGTTATTTTCAATTTTTCTTACTTTTCAAAAAAATAATGGAAAAATAAAATCAAAAAATAAATAAATAAATAAATAATTAAATAAAACTTTTGGACTTTTTCTCTCACAAGTAAAAAAAATAAAATAAAATAAAAATTCGATTGTTTAAAATTTTTTTGGGTAATTATGTCTTATCTATATTACCCTCCATACAACATAAACATCATGAATAGGTACACTTTAGTTAATGAAAACTATCCCCCAAGTTGGCAAGCACCCACATATGACGCGCATTATCAACCTGAGTGCTACCAACCACCACAATGGAGAAATGATAGTGGTAGTCCCCCGTATTATCAAACGTATCAAGAACCTCCACATGAAGAGTTCTATCAACCGCAATGGGGATATAACCAAAATAATAATGTAGGATATATTAGTAGTTCCCACAATTACCAAACGCACCAAGACTTTCCTTCTGGGGAGTCTTGTTCACAAGCACAATGGGAAGGGGACTATCATCAACAACAATGGGGCGAAACTTCATATAGTAATAATGAGGAGAATAACCAAGTTGAGGATAATGGTATGTTAAAATTGCTACTTAGTGAAATGAAAAGGCTAGATAGTGCACTTGATAAATTAGAAACTAGATATCAACAAGCATATGCTAGCCAACCTTTAGAAGACTATATCAGTCCTTCAACACTACAACCAAAATTTCAAGACACCAATAATGGAATGGAATTGGAGGACAATGATAGGTTTATACCGAATGAGGTTAACAACTCACTCGAGAAAGTCATGATCCAACAAGAACTCCAAAACCAAATCATTGAGCATGAAGTTGTAGAACCATCTTCTCCTCAATATACAACCTCAGACATCAACTCCTTCACTGCCTGGATAAAATTGCACAATCTTTTTGTCCAGAGCACCTCAATTGACGACATACATAGTGAGGAGAGTTACAAGGATGAGAATAAGGATTTAAAATATGATGAGAGTTTAGGTGATTGCACGCAACTAGGAGAGGAGAAGTCCCTTGTTGACTCTCTCCCTAACTGTGATAGTGACCCTAGGGAGGACATAATTGAAAAATCTAAATCCGATTTAGATTCATGTGATATTCATGAACCCTCACCTCTTTCGACCGAAGAGGTGATGTCACCAAGTTGGCCATCACTTATCCTCGCTATCAATCAAAGCTCTCATCCCGAGCTTGAAAATCATGTGTACCTCACTATTGAACAAGTAGAATCATGTGTTGTGGAAGAGGATGGTAAGGATTCTAGTACATGTACTTCGCAAAATTTTATTTTTCAAAATTCTTTGAGAGAGGACTTAGAAACTTTCGGGCCCACATTAGATGATCTTAAACTTCAACAAGAAGCTTGTAATCTTCTAGACTGCTTAACCTTCTTGACTGATAAAGACATAGAGGCCCAAATAGATAGCTTTATCCAAGTGCAGTCCAAAACTATTTACATAGAACAGAAATCCAATTCATATGATCATATCTCTATAGATTATGTTCTAATACAAGAGGAGGGTAATGAAGCTAAATTAGAACATCACTTAGACTCTGTCCCTTTTATCGAAACGTGGCTACCTCCTAGTATTAAAATAGAGGCCGTTATAGAAAATACCAACACCAACGATCATTTTTGAAGTATAATTCATAAAAAGTGTGGTATACCTCTTATAACTGTCCACAAAATATTTGGAAGCAATAGGTTTTGCATCATATCCTCTGATGATGCCGAAAATTGGTAAGCGAGATTTATGCGGAAAAATAAAGTAGAAAGAGGTTTGTATACGGTTCGGCCCCGTTAACGAGGTGACCTACATCCACGGGCGCGTCTCAGATCACCGGCGGGCCTGGTGAGCCAACAAAGACGGATGGCACTACCAGTAATACCGGCCGGGTGTATGCGTGTAAGTGATGAGTTCTCTAATAGAGCTTGTATGCTTAGAGAAGATAGATTTCGGATCCCCTTTTGACAGGGTAGGTGGCTCTTTTATAGATGCAAGAATCCACCCTTACATGGTAGGTTATTAGGATTAGGAATCCTAATCTAATCACAACAGATTTGCACGATCTTTGGAGAGTTTCCTAAGTGGTTTAGGAAACTACTCATCTTTCCTTGATAGAGTCCGGGTTTCATAAGGAAACTGCCTAGAATGCTCTTCACGAGTTGTGCCTGCTGAGAAGCTGCCGCATATCACGCCCGAGCTATTCACCTCACTCGAGCGGTGACGTCTAATGCGGGGGCGCGGGCCCCATGGTCTCTTTCTGAATAGCTCTGGTCCTTCGGCCACGTAGTGGTTGCTCTTTAGCTGATATTTCCGGACACACCAGTTGCCCCCCATTTTCAAAGTTGATATGACATCTCGACAGAGGAAGTTTGAAAATTAAGACCATCTCCATGATACCGCTCGGGCGTAGATCGGGATTTCACTCGGACTGGGAACGATTGTGGCGGTTTGTCGGGATGCTGACCGAACGGTGACTAGGCCCGGCATCCCGAATGCTACGTGCCACCTGGCTACTGGTCTAGTTAAGATCCAACGATGCCCATGCAGAAGTAACCGAATCGCTTGCGTGGCAACCGAAACATCATGTCGAGCATTAAATGCTCACACCTTTTAAGGCGACGCCCCATGTGCCCGAAATGACGGTGTTGGCGGGAGGACATATGGGCCGTCCGATCAATTCTGATCTCTACGTTCACGATGCCTATATAAGGGGCATCTGTTCAGTCCATTCCTTACTGCAGATCATCAATCGAATTTACCGAGCGGTTCTCGAGAGCAAAGCGTCCCCGAACTCTCCTCCTTTGCTTCTATTGCCCATACCTTCTCTTCTGATGGCTTCTCTCGTTGACCTGAATTCCGACGACGGACTTAGAAACTTTCGAGAAGACTACGAAATTCCAGACGACGTCGGAGTTCGCCCCTACATCGACGGGGAGGAGGTGGCCTTCCCCTTTGTCCTCATTAGCAGCTATTTGCTGCTAGTTGTGGGCCTACGCTTTCCTCTCCCGGCCTCTTTCTACGACCTGCTACAGGGGTTGCGCATTCCGCTCTCCCAGTGTTGCCCAAATGTTGCCCGCCTCCTCTGGGGGATATCAGCACTGAACCAGCGACTTGGGTTGCTCCTCCGTTCAGTCGACATCGTTAAGTGTTATGTCCTGGGCATCGATCACGGGGGCCCTTACCTACGCCCCGGGGCCGAGGGGAGATACCTTGTCCAGGGTTTGGACTTCCCGAACAAGAAGTGGCGCCAATATCCTTGGGTCGTGGTATCCGGCAACTGGATAGTGGACCCTTCTCTCTACCCCCCTACGACCTTTAGCTCGGAACTCTGCAAAGGATCCTGTAGACACCCCATTTTGTCGGCTATCAGATTTAGGAGACCCATAGCTTGGTGGTTCACAATGATCGTAAAAGACTCAAAAGGACTCTCGGAAGTCAGCTCTATCTCTCAGAATGCTCAGAATGACCAAAATGCCCCTGAAAGCCCGAAAACTCCCAGATTTGGTCCCAAAGTTCTGAAAACATGCTACGTCGTAAGAAAAGTGATAAAATGAGTTTTTAAGAAAAATCGGATGAAATCGTCAGCTCCCAGAGACCCCCGGAAGTCCCGGAAGTTCCCCGAAAGTCCCCGTTGACCGGTTTGACCAAGGTTTGACCAGGTTTGACCGGAGTTTGACCAAGTTTGACCAAAATTGTCCGAATTCACCGGAATCATTAGAAAAGTATTAAAATAAGTTTTAAAAGAGAATCGAGCGAAAACGTCGGCTCCTGGGAGCTCCCGGAGGTTCCCAGAACTTCCCGGGAATCCCAGGTTTGACCAGTTTGACCAAGATTTGACTTTGGAATCGGGGCACCAAAACAATTTTCAAATATTTTTCATGGATACTAGAAGTCAATAGCTTTCCAACGGTATATCGCACATAATTTCTGGATTTAAAACGAATTTATTATGAATTTCCAAAGGCGAAAAAGGCGATCAAATCAGCTTTTATCGCGAATACCGCAAAACTTTTCAAAGTGACCTATCCCCGAACTATTTGTTATGTAAAGTAGACTCCATTACCTTTCCAACGGTATATCACAACCTCGATTTGGAGTTCGTATGCATTTTCTGTGAATTTCGGACAAAATAGGGCCTTTTCGCGAATACCGGAACTTCGGGGGGCCTAAACAGCATTATCCAGACGAAGGGAGGAGCACTGCCGCCGCGGCACTGGCCCAGTGCCGCCGCGGCACTCCCCTCCAGAACAGTGAGTTTTTGTAATTTCTTTTGGGGTCCCATTTTGATTAATTAAAAACCAAAACGACGTAGTTTTGATTCCCAGCTTATTTTGGACCAATGGGAGACCATTTTAAACTTTTAAAAACTCCATTTACCACCCCTCATTTGCCTATAAAAGAAGCCTTTTACTTCCATTTAGAGGAGAGACATGGAAGCTTAGAGAAAGCTTAGGAAGAAACTCTAGGGAAATATAGAGAGAGAAAGAGAAGAAGTAGTCTTCTTCTTCCATTTTTTCCAATCAAAGTGAGTTCTAATCTTGTTTTCCTCCACCATTTTTCTATATACTTCATCATCAATATACCCAATCACCATTCTTGAGCATTCTTGAGTTAGGAAGCTACTTCCATGTCCAAATGTCAAAATCTATGAGTGAAACACCAAGCTACAAGTCCAAAATCATATTGATTATCATCTATTGATTGTTATTTACTTGCTTGTTCATATTATGTTCATCTCTTCTTAATCTCATTTCTTTTTTATTTTCTTTATTTATTTACTTACTAGTTCATCATCATCTAAGTGATGACATGAAGTTTGGGGTGAGTGAATCCTTATGGATAGTAGCTCTTGACCTCAAAAACATGTTTGATAGATGATGATCATAACCTCAATACTTCCAAGATGTTCTTGAAATGTATTGAAGTTATGTCCAAAATAAAAATGAATCTCTCCAATAATATTGGGAGTTCTTTGATGATTCAAGGTTGGATGAGGTTCTAAGTGGTCACATGGTCATCTCAAGAGTTTAAGTTCATGCTTTGAACATCTATTTCAAAACCCCCAATCAAGAACTCAAATTCTATTTCAAACCCAAATCCATTTTCTTCAAGAATGATCCAAAACAGTGAGCTGTTCAGATTCAAAGATTTGTTTTGAATTAAATACTTGAGTTATGATGATGAAACCACTTGAAAAATCTTCCTAAGACATCATAGTTTGTCCCCAATTTTTCCCATCAATTATAGAAATGTGAAAGTATTTGTTTTGGATGTGAGAAGTTCATATTCATAATCTGCCTCTGTTCTCACAGAATGTTCACCCAACTTCTTTCACTTATACTGGATATTTTCGTCACTGTACATATATCTTTTCTATTTGTTTTATAAAACTTGGGTGTCTTAGGAAACTTTTGGTATATAATGGGTCATCATAAACCTTTTCTTTGATTTATGAAAAATCATACAAAATCAGTCAACAGTGCAGCTTTTGTTTCTGAGTCATGTGTACATTCTGATTTATTTCTTTTAATCTGTGATAGCTATTGCTGTTTGGCTTTTTGGGTTATTTTCTAGACACAATAAGAATGATCTCTGATTTTTCTCACATTTTCCTAGGCACGTTTGACCTCCCATTATAATGTTACAAAGTAATGCATACAGTCTGTCCACTATTCACAGCATTTCACTTTTTGGCTTTCACACTTTGATGCAACACTCTCTTGTATCTAGATGAACCCATATCCCATGCACATGTTCTTTACCACTTTTAGCATGCTATATCATATCATGTATCATCTATCCTCTCATGTATCATGCTCCCATAGATTCTTGAGTTTGATTCCCAAATAAAACCATGGTTTGCAAATACTTGGGAAGTTCTTGAAATAAGTTAGGAATTGATATTCCAAGTGGTTAGAATATTCATCCAAGATCTGGAAGTATACTTTCAAAACCCTCATTTCAAAACCCCCCTCTTAAACCCCTCATTTTGATTTCAAGAAATAAACCTTGTTTTTCTCAAAACCCTCAAAACAGTGAGTCATTTAACTTCAAAGAATTATTTTGAGTTCAATACTCAATGTATGAATGCAAGACCACTTGGAAAGTCTTTCTAACTCACTATAGAACACCCATGATTTTTGGCTTGACTTGGAAGTACTTGAAAATGGTCCATTTGGACCCAAACATTCCTTCCAGACATTCTGTCTTTGCTGTCACAGCAGCTAGGTCCACTTCCAACTTGTTTTACAGAAAACTTTTCCAAAAGGGGTGGTCCTAACTTATTTTTCCCTTAAACTTACATGTCTTAGGGAACTTTCTATATAAAATGGGCCTCTAGATCATTAGTTTTCATTTTCTAAGATTTTTCAACATTTCAGTCGACGGTACGGACTCTGTTCCTGAGTAACCTTCATTGTTTATATGATTTCTTTCAATCTGTGATAGCTATTCAAGATTGGCCTTTTGGGTTGTGTTCTAGACACAATAAGGAAGATCTCCATAAAAAATCATGCATTGAAAACATTCCTAACCCCTCTTTTCAATTTCCAAAAGATGATGCTATTGTTCTGTCCACTATTCACAGCAAGCACATTTTAACTTTCATTCTTTGATTTGATGCTTATATGCATTCCAAATTAGTTCACATCTTAGGAAGTAGTTCATACTACATTTGTACATATCCCATATTGATTTCATCCATCCATTCATACACATTTTAGACTTCTAAGTCATTCTAGGAATCCATGAACACAAAACACACTACAACCTTGGCACACTCTAGATACATACATTGCATCCATGCAAAGATTTGGGGTTTTTGTAGCTCCTAATCTAAGAAGATTATAAGGAATGATCATGATCACACGTTCATGCTCCCCTCGATCTAATCGTCCTTTCTCATCCGTCCCGGGGATTGAGAAATCTTCTTTTCTCAAAGATTAACATGCATCATACTAGTTTGCTAAGTATATTTTACTTTCTTTGATTTATTTGTTTCAAGAACAATTCATGTCCCTTTAGATTAGGAAAACTTTATTATCTGATACATGATTAGACGATTTTTCCTAGGTTTATTTGTGTGATCTTTCACTTTGCATTGTGTGATATTTGGCTTAGATCTTATGAATGATATCTTATCTTTAGATCTTCCATTTCAAATCTCCTTATGTGATGTAATATACTATCATAGTATTATTTGTCGAACCATACATAGTATAAGATGATTATTTGGATGCTAATTGAGGCCCGTCGAAAGACGGGGCGAGTTGAGGGTGTTTTAGTCGCGACAAAGGCTCCTTCCTCTCTCGTACCAAAACCCCGAACCAAGATCTTTGGTGATGAAGGGCCGGTGCCCTTATCCGCTTGGGTGAGTCAAAATTAGGTTTCTTGGTTCCTTAAAGACCAAGTGGCGACTCTGTATCTGTTTTCAACAGACCTTTTGTTTTCTTTCCTTGATTCAAATCAATTTCAAAGCAATCTCGAACAAGAGAAGTGGTCCGACTCCGGTGTCCACAGATCCTTTGCCGCCTTCCGCAGCATTGCCCCTGATGTTGCTGACACGGAGGCGATCGGTTGAGCTGTCAAAGCCGGACTCTCATTCTCGGATTTGACCGAGGGTCCCGCTGGTGAAGTTGGCGGTGGGGCTCCATCTGTGACCCCTGCCGCTGCTGCCTCCGGGTCTCGCCGCTACACACAGTCCATGGCTACCGGTCCGCGTTCTACCGGCAGGGCCGGCCCACCCAAGGGGCCAGTTTCTCTATCCTCCAGTAACGATTCTGCCTCGTCCGGGGATGCAAGCCCGCCACCAGGCCCGTCCAGAAAGGGAAAAGAGAAAGCGGTCTGGGAAGGATCTCCACCTCCACACAAGAAGAGTCGGATGGAATACCCGGCTGGCCTTCACATGCCCAGCTCTTGGATTGGCCTCTCCCTTGCTAACCTGGAGGGACCGTTCACCTGCAGAGGGGCTCTGCCATGCAGGAGGTGGACATTCACACCCTTGAGCTCACTGTAAAGGAACTAGTGGCGAGGATGGCGGCTCTGGAAGAGGAAGTCAAGGCTCTGAAGGGCAAAGGAACTTGAAGGCTTCTCTTCCTCTCCTTTTTTTTTTTACCGGGGAGGCTACTACTACTACCCCCCCGTTGTACAAAATATCGGAAATAATAGAAAGGCCCTCTGAGGCCACCCTTTCTATTTTTTTTCAATTGCGTCATTTGTGATTGCCAGTGCCGGCGGTTTGTCTTATACCATTTTGAAAGCTAAGCACCCCCTTAGGAACCGTTCAGTAATAGATCGAGATCACGATAGGAGGATACCAGTTAAACCGATCGGTCGCGTCCCTGGTCATCGTTGTGTCACGTGTCAGCCGGCCATGAGTCTGGTTAGGATCCAACGATACTAGCTGGGGAGTAACCGAAACGTCTCCATCATGCACTTAATGTACGCGCCTTTTGAGGCGACGTGTCAGGTCCCCGAGGTGACAACTGTCTGTCACTTTAGGCGGGAAAACACACGAGCCGTCGGATCTGCTTTGATCTGGGCCGTTCCTGATTTCTATATAATGACCTCTTGTCCATTTCTCCAACTCTTCACAACAGAGGTTGGAGTACCGAGCGCCTTAAGAACAAGAACGATTCTGAGCAAGACTCCCAAACCCCTCCTTCTGCGCCAGACTTTGTAAGTTCTTTCTTTTTACAGTTTTAGTTCATCATTTCTCCTCTCTCTGCCCTTCTCTTTCCTCTCGTCTGATCGAGACTGGAGAGAGTGAGCCCACTTAGGTTAAGACAAGAGTGGGACTTTTTCTTTCTCAGGTTCTGTTTCTTCTTTCGGGCAGGGGGCACTTTAGGTTTGTTAGAGCGAGCGAGTGTCTCCAGAATAGCCTCGAGAGAGTGCCACTTGGTGTTAAGGACTCTCTATTCTCTGCCCTTTAGGCTAGTAGTCCTGCCACCTTTGTACACCAAGCTCGGTGTCCCTGATCCCTACTCAGGTCGTGCCCTTCTGCCTCTCCCCTCCATAGGTGCACAAGAGATGGAGCATTCTGACTTCAAGTTTGCTTCTCGGTCGGGGAGTGAGATGTTCCGGTCAGGGTCGCCCAATACTAGCTTTGACTCACCTTCTGGTTCTCCTTCGAATCATCACAGCGAGGGCCGGATCCAGTTCGAGTATCCAGCGACGAGTCGGGCCAAGAGGCCCCCATTGCCTCGGTGTCACGGGGTTTTGGTGATGAGGCGCCTAGGGAGCTGGCTCCTGAGGTAACGTTCGCCTGCAAATTTATCCCCTCGGCTCTGCATGCCGGGGACTTTGATCAAATCAGGGATCGGTACACCATCCCTGGCAGCAGTTCTTTGTCTGTCCGCCCCGGCAGGGCTCATATTTACCATAGAGGTTTCGTTACCTTGTACGAGGACGCCTTCATAGCCGGCCTCCGTGTCCCCCTTCATCCGGTCGCCCGGGACATTTTGATCTTCCTGGGGATAGCTCCTGGACAGTTAGCCCCGAACGGGTAGAGGTGGCTTATGGGGTCCATCTCATTGTGGCCTCAGATCTTCGGGTATGAACTTACCCTTCAAGAGTTCTTCTGGATCCACCGGCCATTCCCAGTTCACGGGGAGGCCGAGTTTTTCTCCCTGGGGGCTCGGCAGGGAAAGAAGATGATCATCAACTGCCCGAGCAACAACAAGGGGTGGAAGAACAAGTTCTTCCAAGTATCCACCCCTGGGTTTTGTGAGCCAGCCCTGGGGAGTGGGCTAAGGACCGTGTGGGCAAGAGAATTAAGGGGTAAGCCCATCCCGTATCTTCTCTGGCCTCATTCCCTGCTCTGTTTGAGGTTTTTGGAACTAATTACCTTGATTTGTGTCGTAGCAGGACCCGTCGATCTCCCAACCATTCTGGCGGACTGTGAGGATAGGATCAGGAGCTTGATTGAGCAACCCGTCAACATTTGGGATGTGTTGACCCGGTCGGGAGACCAAAAAGGTGATCACCGACCCCTCCGTCCTGCCGAGGCACCCGTCTTTTCTACTATCATCCCGGGTACAAATTTCGTCACTTGCCTTAGCTTTGGGTACTTCTGCCGCCTTGGTATCTCGACTACTGATCCTATAGCTATTTTTCTTTTGCAGAGATGGCCCCTAGAAAAGATCCCACGCAACTGAAGGCTCTGCAGGCTGCCGCTGCGAAGCGGATGGCGACAGCCGGGAAGAGGCCGACCGCTGAGGCCTCCGGCAGTGCGCCCGCCTTCAGACGACTTAGACGCGGCATATCGGCTGCGGCCCAAGCTCCCGGAGTTGAGGCCCCGACTCCCCGGGTGGTGGTAGTAGGGGAGACCACTGCCCCCCAAGCCGAGATTCCCGCTGGGGCACCCCTGGAGCAACCTGGGGAGACCCGGGACAGAGTCAGATCGTGCCTGCTCCCCGGTCAGGTGGAGAAGTGTGCCGGCATGTCGCCCCAAGTTTTTCAAGGGTGGATGTACAGCATCTCCCATCTGGTAAGTAACACTTTCTTGCACCTTCTGACTTCTTTGCATTTTCTGCTCTGTCGGTAGTAGTGACCGCATTCTTTTTACTTTGATTGTAGGTTGGCTGCATGGCGGCCGGGGCTGAGTCCTTCATGCCGGCCCTTGTCGGGAGGGCCACCACCGCCGAGAACGCCCTTGCCGCGAAAGAGGTTACCTTGGAGACCAAAGAGAGGGCCTTGACCGTAGAGAAAAACAGGGTCAAGGGCCTAGCTTCGAGCCTCGGCGTAGCCCGAGAAGAACTGGCGGTGGCTCTGGCGGAACTGGAGGCCGAACGGGCTGGCCGCGCGGTAGCTGAAGCTCGGGAGAAGGCGCTTTTGGTGGCAGCGATGGCCTCTGGTCCTTCGGGGGAAACATTTGACGACGGCTTCTTCCTCGGGTACGAGGACTTGAAGAAGAGGCTAGCCCTAGACCACCCGGAGTGGGACACCACTCCCTACCAGGGGGTGGACTCCGACTACTGGGACATGGTGTCCGAGTCCACCAAGGACGCTGCTGCGGCCGTGGGTGCCGTTGCCCCGGCTGTCCAGGAGGGGGATGTTGCTGCGACTGAGGGCGCCATTGCCCTGGCCAGCCAGGAGAGAGATGCTGAGCTGGAGGGACAGGCCGGGGAGGCGGTCGAGGAGGTTGTGGATATTGTTGATATAGACGACGCCTAGGCTCCCTGCTCCCGGATTGCTGTTATTTTTTCTCTTTTTTATTTTTGTTGTAGTTTCTTTTTTATGGGGGGCTACTACAACTGCCCCCTAGGCTTTGTACAGTTTTGCATTAATAAAAAGGCCCTTGAGGTCAAATTTCCTTCTCATTAACTGTTTTCTTTTTTTTTATACTATGCCTGTTTATAGTTGCTAGTATCCGCTCGGTTTTGGCCGACCTAACACCTGTCTTAGCAAATGCTTCAGGACCATAACCAACAAAACGCCTAGTCTTATTAACCTTTTTTTTAAAAGGTAATTGCCCAGAGCGCTGTAGGGACTAGCCCTACCTAGCATCTGGGATCGTCCGGTGTATTATAGGAGTACCCTGTATTACCGTCCGGGTTGTCCCGGCGTATCATATGCGTATCCTATTTTACGACCCGTGATATATCTCTGATCACTGTAAGAACTTAGGAAGATATCTTAAGCTCTTGTAGTGATCGGTGTGATTCCCTGTTTTGGCCTAATGTTTCCCTGCCCCCCAAGCATTTTGCTAAGGCGGGAGTACGGGAGACGGCGACCGTAGGGAACCGACCTGGGACATGGGTGGTCGCAGGGGTATTTAAAGCTCGCCATCGTCGGCCACCTAGGGGTTTGGCCCCATCATCGGCTGGGCATTAGCGAAGCTTGAAGTAATTTCCTGTTTAGGTCGACAATCCCCTTGCCCTAGACGTCCTGTTAAGGCGAGGGCGTGTTGGGGAGTGGCCATAGGAAACCGACCTGGAACATGGGTGGTTGCAGGGTTCTTTTGCGCCTGGGTTCGGAGCCCGACGTCTTTTCTGCCTTGGGGTTGAGCCCAAGGTCTTCGTTGCCTCGGGGTTAGGCCCGAGGTCTTTTCTGCCTGGGGGTTAGGCCCAAGGTCTTTTTGTGCCTCGGGGTTAGGCCCGAGGTATTTTGTGCATTGCACAGTGCACTGAAAGGAATAAATTTTCGAAGTAGAACCATGTAACTTTATTTAAAAGATAATAAACTACATCGACTGTCCAATTGGAGCTACAAGAAAGAATTTTTCCTATAATTCTAAACTCTCGTGGTCCTCTGCTACTGATAGTACTTGCGGAGGTGTTGCACATTCCAAGGATGGGTGAGATCATGCCCGTCCATGCTCTGTAACGAGTTGGTTCCCGGTCGGTTAATCTGAGTCACTTTGTACGGGCCTTCCCAGTTTGCCCCCAATTTGCTGTGGCCTAGGATTCGGGTTGACTGGTTCACTGCCTTGAGGACGAGGTCCCTAACTTGAAAGCTACGGTGCTTCACCTTGCTATTGTAATATCGCGAGACCCTTTGCTTGTAAGCTGCCACCTTGAGATAGGCCTGGTCTCTTTTTTCTTCCACCAGGTCGAGCTCTGTCTTGAGGACTTCTCCATTGTCTGGGTCATTGAAGGTAGCCACTCGGTATGTGGGCAGCCCGAGCTCTGTGGGGACCACTGCCTCAAAACCATAAGTTAAGGAAAATAGAGTTTCGCCTGTTGCCACTCGAGGTGTGGTGCGGTAGGCCCACAGGAGGGTCGGTAGTTCTTCAGCCCACAGGGCTTTGGCGCCTTCAAGCCTTGTCTTAATCGACTGCAAAATTATGCGGTTGGTTACCTCGGCCTGACCATTGGCTTGTGGATGCTCGGGGGAAGAGTAATGATTTAGTATCCCATAGCCCGAGCAGAACTGCCTGAAGATGGGTGCGTCAAATTGCCTTCCATTATCGCTGATCAGGACTCGCGGGATACCGAACCTGCTGAGGATATTTCTTTCCACAAAGCCTTCCATTTTTCTGCTCTGTTATCGTTGCCAAAGGTTCGGCCTCCGCCCATTTGGTGAAGTAGTCAACAACTATCACAGCAAACTTAACTTGCCCTTTTCCTGTCGGTAAGGGACCGACGATGTCAATTCCCCACTGGGCGAATGGCCATGGACTGTGGACCAGTGTTTGGAGTTCTCCCGGTCGGTTGATCATGGGAGAATATCGCTGGCACTTGTCACACCTTCGAACATACTCCTGTGAATCTCGGGCCATGGTTGGCCAACAGTAACCCTGTAGTAGGGCCTTTCTGGAAAGCGCCCGACCTCCGATATGGTTCCCACACACACCTTCATGGATTTCAAACAGTATTGCTTGCACTTGCGCAGGATGGACGCAGCGGAGGTACGGGATAGTGAATCCCCTTTTATAGAGAATACCGTCAAGAAGGTGATATCGCACTGCCCGGTACTTGACTCGGCGTGCCTCATCCCTGTCGTCTGGTAGCCTTCCTGTCGTTAAGAATGTCACGAGCGGGTCCATCCAACTAGGTCCCAGGGTAACCGGGTCGACTTCCATGCCCTCTGAGTTGATCACACTTGGCTCGGGTAGGAACTGTATCATTATCCCGGGCAAGTCTGACTCAGAGGACGAGGCGAGGCGAGCAAGCCAGTCCGCTCTGGTATTCTCTTCTCTAGGTATTTGGGTGATGGAGAACCCTTGGAGCTTCTTGGAAGCCGCTTGGACAAGGGCCAAGTAGGCTACTATGTTGTCTTCCCGTGCTTCATATTCTTGATTTACTTGGTTGACCACAAGCTGGGAGTCACTGTAGCCCTGGACCTGCTGCGCACTCATCGAGATGGCTAACTGCAACCCGACCAAGAGGGCTTCGTACTCGGCCTCGTTGTTGGAAGCGCGAAACCCAAACCTTAGAGCATATTCGAGCTGGATACCGTCCGGGGTAGTCAAGATAATTCCAGCTCTACTACCTTGCTGATTGGAGGAACCATCCACGTGCAGTACCCAGGTCGGGATATCGGAGTTTAATCCGGGCGGTAAGGCCGGAGGCTCGGACTCTTCGATTGGGTCTTCGGGGTATGTAAACTCAACCAGAAAATCCGCTACCGCGTGCCCCTTGATTGCTATCCGGGGTCAGTAGATTACTTTGAACTCTTCCAGTTCCAAAGCCCACTTGACGAGCCTCCCAGATGTGTCTGGCCGAGAGAGAATTCTGCGGAGAGGTTGATCGGTCGGGACTACAATGACATGGGCCTGGAAGTACGGGCGGAGCCTTCGGGCTGAGGTGATGAGGGAGAAGGCCAGTTTCTCGATGTGGGAGTATCGGCTTTCCGTACCCTGCAATGCCCTGCTGGTGTAATACACTGGGAACTGTATCCCGTGCTCCTTCCGAACAAGTGCCGAGCTAACCGCCGAAGGCGACACCGCCAAGTACATGAACAATTCCTCTCCGGGTGTGGGTGTTGATAGTAGAGGAGGAGAGGCCAGATATTTCTTGAGTTCCTAGAATGCCTCCTCACACTCTTCTGACCACTGAAACGCTTTGCGGAGGATCTTGAAGAATGGAAAGCACCGGTCGGTAGCTCGGGATATGAATCTGTTCAGTGCGGCCACCCGTCCGGCTAAGCTTTGAACTTCCTTCATTGATTTGGGCGACCACATGTTGGTGATAGCTTTGATCTTATCGGGGTTTGCTTTGATTACCCGTCTGCTGACTAGATGGCCGAGGAACTTCCCGGACGAGACGTCGAAGGTGCATTTGGCCGGGTTCAACCTCATCTTGAACTTTCTCAAAATGCTGAAGGCCCCGGCCAGATTCTCAAGGTGATCGGACTCGTCCCGGCTCTTGACCAGGAGATCGTCCACATATACTTCCATGAATTTCCCGATGAGGTCTTTGAACATGAAATTGACCAGGTGCTGGTAGGTTGCCCCGGCATTCTTGAGGCCGAACGGCATGACCTTGTAACAAATACGTGCCCTGGTCGGTGATGAACGCTGTCTTCTCTTCATCCCCGGGGTACATGCTGATCTGATTATACCCCGAGTAAACGTCCATGAATGAAAGGAGTGAGTGGCCTGTCGCTGAGTCAACAAGGAGGTCTATCCTGGGCAGCGGATAGCAGTCCTTGGGGCAGGCCTTGTTGAGGTTGGTGAAGTCCACACACATTCTCCACTTCCCGTTGCATTTCTTGACCAGAACGACATTGGCTAGCCAGTCAGGATAATGGACTTCACGAATGGACTTCACCTTCATGAGTTTCTCGACCTCTTCCCCGACTGCCTTTTGTCTCTCGGGGGCCATGCCCCTCCTTTTCTGCTTAACCGGGCGACAATCCGGGCTAACATTGAGATGATGGGACATTACCCAGGGGTCAATCCCGGGCATGTCCTCGTGACTCCAAGCGAAAACATCTTGTTCTTGCCTCAGGAACTGGATCAACTCTTCCTTCAAGGCCGGCTCCAGTAAGGTCCCTATGCTGACTGTGTGGTCGGAGTGATCAGGGTTCAGAATAATCTGCTCCAGTTCTTCCATCGGTCCTATCACATCGCTCTGGTCCCGGGGGTCCATCTCTTGGACGTTTAACATTTCTGTTATTGCCCCCCGGCACAATGAGCTGACGTAACAACTGCGGCCGGTGCCCTGATCCCCACGCAAGGCTCCAGGCCCCTACAGAGTTGGGAACTTCACTGTTAGGCTGTATGTGGAGACAACTGCCCTGGCCCTGTTGAGAGTTGGGCTGCCAAGGATGACGTTGTATGCTAACGGGGCCTCTACGATAACAAAATTGGCGAGCACGGAGGCCTACTGAGGATATGTCCCCATGAGAACCGGAAGCTCGATTGTTCCGAGCGGTTGTGTACTGGAGCCGTTGAATCCGACAAGGGGAGTAGCGACCGGCCGGAGCCGATCCCTGGAGATCCCGAGCTGGTTAAATGCCGATGTGAACATAATGTCTGACGAGCTGCCAGTGTCTATCAACACCCTCTGGACCATATAATTGGCTATAGAAAGCGTTACCACTAACGGGTCATCATAAGGGCTATGGATCCCCTGCAGGTCGTCGGACGTGAATGTGAGGACATCGACTGGGGAGGAGGCGGTGGATTGGACTTGCCCGACCTCTGTTCGGGAGGCTCGGGCATGTCTCTTCCGCGCCGACTGTGAGTCGCCTCCGCCTGATGTTCCTCCAGAAATCACATGGATGTGGCCGAGTGGCGGTGACGGCAACTGGTTAGGAGCATGGACATCCTGCCGAGGCCGTCCTTCTATGACGAACTCGACGAGGTGTCACTGCTCAATCAGCTTCTCGATTGCTATCTTCAATTTGAAGCAATCTTCTGTTTCATGGCCGTGATCCCTGTGGTAGCGGTAAAACTTGTCCCGATTCCTCTTACCAGGCGGGGCCCTGAGTTTAGCTGGCTGCGAAAGCAGCCTCTGCGCCTCGGCGGTGGCCATGACCTCATGGATCGGGTGGGAAAGAGGCGTGAAAGTAGTCTGGGGCTGATCCCTTGCATCTCTCTGATCCTGCTTCGGCTTCTTTCCCGAAATCTTCTCGAACCCTTCGCGCTTGCGTTTGCCCTTGGGGGATTCGTCCTCCGTTTAGCCAGCGCGCTTCGCCTTTAAGAACTCCTCGGTATCTATGTATTTCCCGACCCTCTCTGAGAGTTCCACCAGAGTCGCCAGGCGATCATGATGGAATGACGTGGCGACTTTGGTGTGCTGAACTCCTGAACAGAAGGCCATGTTGGCGGCCATTTCGTTAAGGTTGCGGATCAGGAGCCTTTGCTGATTGAAACGGTCCATATATTCCCTCAAGGATTCCCCGTTGCGCTGTTTGATGGTCAATAGCTGGGTGTCCGGCTGTGACCGGTCGAGCATCCCAACAAACTGACTAATGAAGAGTTTGCCGAGGGCTTTGAAGTTGTCAACCGTTCAAGGCTTCAATGCATGAAACCACTGGGCGACCGACCCTTTTAGGGTACTGGGAAAAGCCAAGCACAGCAACTCGTCTATCATGGTGACCAATGCCATTTGCGCCATGTAGGTGCGGATGTGGTCTACCGAACTTCCCGTTCCATCGTATGAGCTGAGATGCGGGGATTTGAACTTTCGCGGAATAGGGAACTGGGTCACCCAAGCAGTATAGGGCGACTCCGTCTCCGTATCAGTGAGGTCGTGACTGGACTTGCGGTTTAGCCTCTCGATCTGCTGCTGCAGTTTCTCGACCTGGGCTTTGACGTCACTCTGCCCTGCTCTCTTATCCGTGTCTGAACGGTAGGTGGGGTCGGAGGATGAGGCCTCCTCCTCAAAGTGCGTCGACCTCGGAGATAGTACCCGATTGTGGGTTCGGGTAAGCATGTGCCTAAGGTCCCCTCGGCTCAGAACGGGAGGATCGTCGACCGATTCTCGGATTTTCCGTCCGGATTTTTCTGCCCTGGCTGCGCACCGCCGATCAATGATGATTCTGGCATCCTCCGCTCGGCGCGCTCGGCGAGGGATGTACCGAGGTACCCTTTGAGAGTGCTTAGTGGCCTGGTTACGCTCTCCATCTGTAGGACGTTCCCGGTCTGGTGGGGACACCGGAGCAGATCGTGCATGCCCACGCACCCGAGCCGGCTTGCTGACGGGAACGCTTTTCTCAGGTCGATTCTCTGACGCAGGGCGCTTCTCACGTTGGGCCATAAGCGCGTCTATCTGTTGTTGTGCTCGACGCTGGCCCTCTAGGAACTGCTCCAATGCCGCCGTGTCCTGTTTGGTAGTCATGGAGGTGGCCTGCGGCTCGATCTGCAGGTTTTCCTGTCCGGCTGAGTCGGCGGGGTTGTCGGTCTTCTTACCCTTCTTTGGCGGCATGTCGATCAGTCAAAGATTTTTGTTGATGAGAAAACTGTGTCTTTCCCACAGACGGCGCCAAACTGATGATGCCGAAAATTGGTAAGCGAGATTTATGCGGGAAAATAAAGTAGAAAGAGGTTTGTATGTGGTTCGGCCCCGTTAACGAGGTGACCTACATCCACGGGTGCGTCTATGCGCTTCTTACTAGCAGATCACCGGCGGGCCTGGTGAGCCAACAAAGACGGATGGCACTACCAGTAATATCGGCCGGGTGTATGCGTGTAAGTGATGAGTTCTCTAATAGAGCTTGTATGCTTAGAGAAGATAGATTTCGGATCCCCTTTTGACAGGGTAGGTGGCTCTTTTATAGATGCAAGAATCCACCCTTACATGGTAAGTTATTTGGATTAGGAAGCCTAATCTAATCACAACAGATTTGCACGATCTTTGGAGAGTTTCCTAAGTGGTTTAGGAAACTACTCATCTTTCCTTGATAGAGTCCGGCTTTCATAAGGAAACTGCCTAGAATGCTCTTCATGAGCTGTGCCTGCTGAGAAGCTGCCGCACATCACGCCCGGGCTGTTCACCTCACCCGAGCGGTGATGTCTAATGCGGGGCGCGGGCTCCATGGTCTCTTTCCGAATAGCTCGGGTCTTCGGCCACGTGGCGGTTGCTCTTTAGCTGATATTTCCGGACACACCATCATCTGACCTTGAGCCTGACATTAGTTGGGGGGAGTTGCAATTTTATGAGGATCCCAAAAGTCTTCTCACTATTAAATTATTTTACTGGGAAGATCCTAAAATATTTCGGTTACTGTTTTATGATAAAATTCTTGATTAACCGAAGTTATTTACTGAGTAGTTGTATTATATTCTGTATCTTTCCTTGTTGCTACTAATGATTTTGCAGGTAACTTAACAAAGAAATAAAAGGAAATAAAAAAATTGGATATTAACGCCTCGAGGTAACATCCTTCCTTCTCTCGCTTTACTTGACATGTCCATGCATGTGCTTAGTTTAGAACATTGAGGACAATGTTTAGTTTTAGTTGGGGGGGGGGGGGGAGTGAGTCATTGCATGTCTCGGTTCTTTCTTTTTTGTTGTACTTTAATGTTAATACACTTGCTTAGCAATATCTTTAATGTCAATACACCTGCTTAGCAACATGACTCAGTCAGTAAATTAAAATTTTCAAAATTTTAAAAAATTTTAAAATTTTTAATTTTTTTTTCAAAAGATAATAAAATGGTTCTTGTATTTCTCTATTAGTTAATGTAGTTAGTTATGATACATTAGTATTATTTTCTGTATGCTATTAGTATGTGATACACACAATGATAGTTTCTTTACTATCTTAGTTATAGTACTCCCTCTGTCCCATAATAAGTGTCCACTTCCATTTTGCACAATGTTTAAGAAAGTTGTATTATATTAATTTTTTGGGTTCATTAAAGAGTCACTTTCCAATTTTACCCTTAGATGTGATGGGTGTTTGACTTTTTGCTTGTTTTGGGACCACAAATAAATGCTACTTTGTCTTTATTATAAGGGTAGTTTTGGAAAGTAAGTGAAGGCTATATACCAATTCAGGAAAGTGGACACTTATTGTGGAACATCCAAAAAAGGAAATGTCGACACTTATTATGGGACGTAGGGAGTATGTTTTATGCCTTTTAATCTTCAAACTACTTGAGGTCAACGTGCTCAAGTAGTTTGAAGATTAAAAGGCATAAAATATACTCCCTACGTCCCATAATAAGTGTCGACATTTCCTTTTTTGGATGTCCCACAATAAGTGTCCACTTTCCTGAGTTGGTATATAGCCTTCACTTACTTTCCAAAACTACTCTTATAATAAAGACAAAGTAGCATTTATTTGTGGTCCCAAAACAAGCAAAAAGTCAAACACCCATCACATCTAAGGGTAAAATTGGAAAGTGACTCTTTAATGAACCCAAAAAATTAATATAATACAACTTTCTTAAACATTGTGCAAAATGGAAGTGGACACTTATTATGGGACAGAGGGAGTACTATAACTAAGATAGTAAAGAAACTATCATTGTGTGTATCACATACTAATAGCATACAGAAAATAATACTAATGTATCATAACTAACTACATTAACTAATAGAGAAATACAAGAACCATTTTATTATCTTTTGAAAAAAAAATTAAAAATTTTAAAATTTTTTAAAATTTTGAAAATTTTAATTTACTGACTGAGTCATGTTGCTAAGCAGGTGTATTGACATTAAAGATATTGCTAAGCAAGTGTATTAACATTAAAGTACAACAAAAAAGAAAGAACCGAGACATGCAATGACTCACTCCCCCCCCCCCCAACTAAAACTAAACATTGTCCTCAATGTTCTAAACTAAGCACATGCATGGACATGTAAAGTAAAGCGAGAGAAGGAAGGATGTTACCTCGAGGCGTTAATATCCAATTTTTTTATTTCCTTTTATTTCTTTGTTAAGTTACCTGCAAATCATTAGTAGCAACAAGGAAAGATACAGAATATAATACAACTACTCAGTAAATAACTTCGGTTAATCAAGAATTTTATCATAAAACAGTAACCGAAATATTTTAGGATCTTCCCAGTAAAATAATTTAATAGTGAGAAGACTTTTGGGATCCTCATAAAATTGCAACTCCCCCCAACTAATGTCAGGCTCAAGGTCAGATGATGGTGTGTCCGGAAATATCAGCTAAAGAGCAACCGCCACGTGGCCGAAGACCCGAGCTATTCGGAAAGAGACCATGGAGCCCGCGCCCCGCATTAGACATCACCGCTCGGGTGAGGTGAACAGCCCGGGCGTGATGTGCGGCAGCTTCTCAGCAGGCACAGCTCATGAAGAGCATTCTAGGCAGTTTCCTTATGAAAGCCGGACTCTATCAAGGAAAGATGAGTAGTTTCCTAAACCACTTAGGAAACTCTCCAAAGATCGTGCAAATCTGTTGTGATTAGATTAGGCTTCCTAATCCAAATAACTTACCATGTAAGGGTGGATTCTTGCATCTATAAAAGAGCCACCTACCCTGTCAAAAGGGGATCCGAAATCTATCTTCTCTAAGCATACAAGCTCTATTAGAGAACTCATCACTTACACGCATACACCCGGCCGATATTACTGGTAGTGCCATCCGTCTTTGTTGGCTCACCAGGCCCGCCGGTGATCTGCTAGTAAGAAGCGCATAGACGCACCCGTGGATGTAGGTCACCTCGTTAACGGGGCCGAACCACATACAAACCTCTTTCTACTTTATTTTCCCGCATAAATCTCGCTTACCAATTTTCGGCATCATCAGTTTGGCACCGTCTGTGGGAAAGACACAGTTTTTTCATCAACAAAAATCTTTGACTGATCGACATGCCGCCAAAGAAGGGTAAGAAGACCGACAACCCCGCCGACTCAGCCGGACAGGAAAACCTGCAGATCGAGCCGCGGGCCACCTCCATGACTACCAAACAGGACACGGCGGCATTGGAGCAGTTCCTGGAGGGCCAGCGTCGAGCACAACAACAGATAGACGCGCTTATGGCCCAACGTGAGAAGCGCCCTGCGTCAGAGAATCGACCTGAGAAAAGCGTTCCCGTCAGCAAGCCGGCTCGGGTGCGTGGGCATGCACGATCTGCTCTGGTGTCCCCACCAGACCGGGAACGTCCTACAGATGGAGAGCGTAACCAGGCCACTAAGCACTCTCAAAGGGTACCTCGGTACATCCCTCGCCGAGCGTGCCGAGCGGAGGATGCCAGAATCATCATTAATCGGCGGTGCGCAGCCAGGGCAGAAAAATCCGGACGGAAAATCCGAGAATCGGTCGACGATCCTCCCGTTCTGAGCCGAGGGGACCTTAGGCACATGCTTACCCGAACCCACAATCGGGTACTATCTCCGAGGTCGACGCACTTTGAGGAGGAGGCCTCATCCTCCGACCCCACCTACCGTTCAGACACGGATAAGAGAGCAGGGCAGAGTGACGTCAAAGCCCAGGTCGAGAAACTGCAGCAGCAGATCGAGAGGCTAAACCGCAAGTCCAGTCACGACCTCACTGATACGGAGACGGAGTCGCCCTATACTGCTTGGGTGACCCAGTTCCCTATTCCGCGAAAGTTCAAATCCCCGCATCTCAGCTCATACGATGGAACGGGAAGTTCGGTAGACCACATCCGCACCTACATGGCGCAAATGGCATTGGTCACCATGATAGACGAGTTGCTGTGCCTGGCTTTTCCCAGTACCCTAAAAGGGTCGGTCGCCCAGTGGTTTCATGCATTGAAGCCTTGAACGGTTGACAACTTCAAAGCCCTCGGCAAACTCTTCATTAGTCAGTTTGTTGGGATGCTCGACCGGTCACAGCCGGACACCCAGCTATTGACCATCAAACAGCGCAACGGGGAATCCTTGAGGGAATATATGGACCGTTTCAATCAGCAAAGGCTCCTGATCCGCAACCTTAACGAAATGGCCGCCAACATGGCCTTCTGTTCAGGAGTTTAGCACACCAAAGTCGCCACGTCATTCCATCATGATCGCCTGGCGACTCTGGTGGAACTCTCAGAGAGGGTCGGGAAATACATAGATACCAAGGAGTTCTTAAAGGCGAAGCGCGCTGGCTAAACGGAGGACGAATCCCCCAAGGGCAAACGCAAGCGCGAAGGGTTCGAGAAGATTTCGGGAAAGAAGCCGAAGCAGGATCAGAGAGATGCAAGGGATCAGCCCCAGACTACTTTCACGCCTCTTTCCCGCCCGATCCATGAGGTCATGGCCACCGCCGAGGCGCAGAGGCTGCTTTCGCAGCCAGCTAAACTCAGGGCCCCGCCTGGTAAGAGGAATCGGGACAAGTTTTGCCGCTACCACAGGGATCATGGCCATGAAACAGAAGATTGCTTCAAATTGAAGATAGCAATCAAGAAGCTGATTGAGCAGTGACACCTCGTCGAGTTCGTCATAGAAGGACGGCCTCGGCAGGATGTCCATGCTCCTAACCAGTTGCCGTCACCGCCACTCGGCCACATCCATGTGATTTCTGGAGGAACATCAGGCGGAGGCGACTCACAGTCGGCGCGGAAGAGACATGCCCGAGCCTCCCGAACAGAGGTCGGGCAAGTCCAATCCACCGCCTCCTCCCCAGCCGATGTCCTCACATTCACGTCCGACGACCTGCAGGGGATCCATAGCCCTTATGATGACCTGTTAGTGGTAACGCTTTCTATAGCCAATTATATGGTCCAGAGGGTGTTGATAGACACTGGCAGCTCGTCAGACATTATGTTCACATCGGCATTTAACCAGCTCGGGATCTCCAGGGATCGGCTCCGGCCGGTCGCTACTCCCCTTGTCGGATTCAACGGCTCCAGTACACAACCGCTCGGAACAATCGAGCTTCCAGTTCTCATGGGGACATATCCTCAGCAGGCCTCCGTGCTCGCCAATTTTGTTATCGTAGAGGCCTCGTTAGCATACAACGTCATCCTTGGCAGCCCAACTCTCAACAGGGCCAGGGCAGTTGTCTCCACATACAGCCTAACAGTGAAGTTCCCAACTCTGTAGGGGCCTGGAGCCTTGCGTGGGGATCAGGGCACCGGCCGCAGTTGTTACGTCAGCTCATTGTGCCGGGGGGCAATAACAGAAATGTTAAACGTCCAAGAGATGGACCCCCGGGACCAGAGCGATGTGATAGGACCGATGGAAGAACTGGAGCAGATTATTCTGAACCCTGATCACTCCGACCACACAGTCAGCATAGGGACCTTACTGGAGCCGGCCTTGAAGGAAGAGTTGATCCAGTTCCTGAGGCAAGAACAAGATGTTTTCGCTTGGAGTCACGAGGACATGCCCGGGATTGACCCCCGGGTAATGTCCCATCATCTCAATGTTAGCCCGGATTGTCGCCCGGTTAAGCAGAAAAGGAGGGGCATGGCCCCCGAGAGACAAAAGGCAGTCGGGGAAGAGGTCGAGAAACTCATGAAGGTGAAGTCCATTCGTGAAGTCCATTATCCTGACTGGCTAGCCAATGTCGTTCTGGTCAAGAAATGCAACGGGAAGTGGAGAATGTGTGTGGACTTCACCAACCTCAACAAGGCCTGCCCCAAGGACTGCTATCCGCTGCCCAGGATAGACCTCCTTGTTGACTCAGCGACAGGCCACTCACTCCTTTCATTCATGGACGTTTACTCGGGGTATAATCAGATCAGCATGTACCCCGGGGATGAAGAGAAGACAGCGTTCATCACCGACCAGGGCACGTATTTGTTACAAGGTCATGCCGTTCGGCCTCAAGAATGCCGGGGCAACCTACCAGCACCTGGTCAATTTCATGTTCAAAGACCTCATCGGGAAATTCATGGAAGTATATGTGGACGATCTCCTGGTCAAGAGCCGGGACGAGTCCGATCACCTTGAGAATCTGGCCGGGGCCTTCAGCATTTTGAGAAAGTTCAAGATGAGGTTGAACCCGGCCAAATGCACCTTAGACGTCTCGTCCGGGAAGTTCCTCGGCCATCTAGTCAGTAGACGGGTAATCAAAGCAAACCCCGATAAGATCAAAGCTATCACCAACATGTGGTCGCCCAAATCAATGAAGGAAGTTCAAAGCTTAGCCGGACGGGTGGCCGCACTGAACAGATTCATATCCCGAGCTACCGACCGGTGCTTTCCATTCTTCAAGATCCTCCGCAAAGCGTTTCAGTGGTCAGAAGAGTGTGAGGAGGCATTCTAGGAACTCAAGAAATATCTGGCCTCTCCTCCTCTACTATCAACACCCACACCCGGAGAGGAATTGTTCATGTACTTGGCGGTGTCGCCTTCGGCGGTTAGCTCGGCACTTGTTCGGAAGGAGCACGGGATACAGTTCCCAGTGTATTACACCAGCAGGGCATTGCAGGGTACGGAAAGCCGATACTCCCGCATCGAGAAACTGGCCTTCTCCCTCATCACCTCAGCCCGAAGGCTCCGCCCGTACTTCCAGGCCCATGTCATTGTAGTCCCGACCGATCAACCTCTCCGCAGAATTCTCTCTCGGCCAGACACATCTGGGAGGCTCGTCAAGTGGGCTTTGGAACTGGAAGAGTTCAAAGTAATCTACTGACCCCGGATAGCAATCAAGGGGCACGCGGTAGCGGATTTTCTGGTTGAGTTTACATACCCCGAAGACCCAATCGAAGAGTCCGAGCCTCCGGCCTTACCGCCCGGATTAAACTCCGATATCCCGACCTGGGTACTGCACGTGGATGGTTCCTCCAATCAGCAAGGTAGTAGAGCTGGAATTATCTTGACTACCCCGGACGGTATCCAGCTCGAATATGCTCTAAGGTTTGGGTTTCGCGCTTCCAACAACGAGGCCGAGTACGAAGCCCTCTTGGTCGGGTTGCAGTTAGCCATCTCGATGAGTGCGCAGCAGGTCCAGGGCTACAGTGACTCCCAGCTTGTGGTCAACCAAGTAAATCAAGAATATGAAGCACGGGAAGACAACATAGTAGCCTACTTGGCCCTTGTCCAAGCGGCTTCCAAGAAGCTCCAAGGGTTCTCCATCACCCAAATACCTAGAGAAGAGAATACCAGAGCGGACTGGCTTGCTCGCCTCGCCTCGTCCTCTGAGTCAGACTTGCCCGGGATAATGATACAGTTCCTACCCGAGCCAAGTGTGATCAACTCAGAGGGCATGGAAGTCGACCCGGTTACCCTGGGACCTAGTTGGATGGACCCGCTCGTGACATTCTTAACGACAGGAAGGCTACCAGACGACAGGGATGAGGCACGCCGAGTCAAGTACCGGGCAGTGCGATATCACCTTCTTGACGGTATTCTCTATAAAAGGGGATTCACTATCCCGTACCTCCGCTGCGTCCATCCTGCGCAAGTGCAAGCAATACTGTTTGAAATCCATGAAGGTGTGTGTGGGAACCATATCGGAGGTCGGGCGCTTTCCAGAAAGGCCCTACTACAGGGTTACTGTTGGCCAACCATGGCCCGAGATTCACAGGAGTATGTTCGAAGGTGTGACAAGTGCCAGCGATATTCTCCCATGATCAACCGACCGGGAGAACTCCAAACACTGGTCCACAGTCCATGGCCATTCGCCCAGTGGGGAATTGACATCGTCGGTCCCTTACCGACAGGAAAAGGGCAAGTTAAGTTTGCTGTGATAGTTGTTGACTACTTCACCAAATGGGCGGAGGCCGAACCTTTGGCAACGATAACAGAGCGGAAAAATGGAAGGCTTTGTGGAAAGAAATATCCTCAGCAGGTTCGGTATCCCGCGAGTCCTGATCAGCGATAATGGAAGGCAATTTGACGCACCCATCTTCAGGCAGTTCTGCTCGGGCTATGGGATACTAAATCATTACTCTTCCCCCGAGCATCCACAAGCCAATGGTCAGGCCGAGGTAACCAACCGCATAATTTTGCAGTCGATTAAGACAAGGCTTGAAGGCGCCAAAGCCCTGTGGGCTGAAGAACTACCGACCCTCCTGTGGGCCTACCGCACCACACCTCGAGTGGCAACAGGCGAAACTCTATTTTCCTTAACTTATGGTTTTGAGGCAGTGGTCCCCACAGAGCTCGGGCTGCCCACATACCGAGTGGCTACCTTTAATGACCCAGACAATGGAGAAGTCCTCAAGACAGAGCTCGACCTGGTGGAAGAAAAAAGAGACCAGGCCTATCTCAAGGTGGCAGCTTACAAGCAAAGGGTCTCGCGGTATTACAATAGCAAGGTGAAGCACCGTAGCTTTCAAGTTAGGGACCTCGTCCTCAAGGCAGTGAACCAGTCAACCCGAATCCTAGGCCACAGCAAATTGGGGGCAAACTGGGAAGGCCCGTACAAAGTGACTCAGATTAACCGACCGGGAACCAACTCGTTACAGAGCATGGACGGGCATGATCTCACCCATCCTTGGAATGTGCAACACCTCCGCAAGTACTATCAGTAGCAGAGGACCACGAGAGTTTAGAATTATAGGAAAAATTCTTTCTTGTAGCTCCAATTGGACAGTCGATGTAGTTTATTATCTTTTAAATAAAGTTACATGGTTCTACTTCGAAAATTTATTCCTTTCAGTGCACTGTGCAATGCACAAAATACCTCGGGCCTAACCCCGAGGCACAAAAAGACCTTGGGCCTAACCCCCAGGCAGAAAAGACCTCGGGCCTAACCCCGAGGCAACGAAGACCTTGGGGTCAACCCCAAGGCAGAAAAGACGTCGGGCTCCGAACCCAGGCGCAAAAGAACCCTGCAACCACCCATGTTCCAGGTCGGTTTCCTATGGCCACTCCCCAACACGCCCTCGCCTTAACAGGACGTCTAGGGCAAGGGGATTGTCGACCTAAACAGGAAATTACTTCAAGCTTCGCTAATGCCCAGCCGATGATGGGGCCAAACCCCTAGGTGGCCGACGATGGCGAGCTTTAAATGCCCCTGCGACCACCCATGTCCCAGGTCGGTTCCCTACGGTCGCCGTCTCCTGTACTCCCGCCTTAGCAAAATGCTTGGGGGGCAGGGAAACATTAGGCCAAAACAGGGAATCACACCGATCACTACAAGAGCTTAAGATATCTTCCTAAGTTCTTACAGTGATCAGAGATATATCACGGGTCGTAAAATAGGATACGCATATGATACGCCGGGACAACCCGGACGGTAATACAGGGTACTCCTATAATACACCGGACGATCCCAGATGCTAGGTAGGGCTAGTCCCTACAGCGCTCTGGGCAATTACCTTTTAAAAAAAAGGTTAATAAGACTAGGCGTTTTGTTGGTTATGGTCCTGAAGCATTTGCTAAGACAGGTGTTAGGTCGGCCAAAACCGAGCGGATACTAGCAACTATAAACAGGCATAGTACAAAAAAAAAAGAAAACAGTTAATGAGAAGGAAATTTGACCTCAAGGGCCTTTTTATTAATGCAAAACTGTACAAAGCCTAGGGGGCAGTTGTAGTAGCCCCCCATAAAAAAGAAACTACAACAAAAATAAAAAAGAGAAAAAATAACAGCAATCCGGGAGCAGGGAGCCTAGGCGTCGTCTATATCAACAATATCCACAACCTCCTCGACCGCCTCCCCGGCCTGTCCCTCCAGCTCAGCATCTCTCTCCTGGCTGGCCAGGGCAATGGCGCCCTCAGTCGCAGCAACATCCCCCTCCTGGACAGCCGGGGCAACGGCACCCACGGCCGCAGCAGCGTCCTTGGTGGACTCGGACACCATGTCCCAGTAGTCGGAGTCCACCCCCTGGTAGGGAGTGGTGTCCCACTCCGGGTGGTCTAGGGCTAGCCTCTTCTTCAAGTCCTCGTACCCGAGGAAGAAGCCGTCGTCAAATGTTTCCCCCGAAGGACCAGAGGCCATCGCTGCCACCAAAAGCGCCTTCTCCCGAGCTTCAGCTACCGCGCGGCCAGCCCGTTCGGCCTCCAGTTCCGCCAGAGCCACCGCCAGTTCTTCTCGGGCTTCTTTACTCATTCAAAATTTCCTTTCCTCCTTTCCTAGTTTTCTTTTCCTTCAAGAATGTTTGATGCCGCCTAGCCTCTATTCACATCAGAAATTTCCTCTAGTATGCTAAGAGGATGTGGGTAATATAAGAACCGATTTTGTGGTTCAAAAAAGAACCAGTTCTAGACAATTTGGTGTTTCTGTAGATGTTTTCTGGTTAAATACGACTCTGAGCCTGACTTAAAAATACCCCAAGAATAGGATCTTTATCAAACCACACAATACTGGTTTTCATTAATAAATAAAAAATAAAAAGAAAAAAAGCTTGACTTTGCCAGAACCTAGTCCTATTTTAAGCATTCCCAAACATAGCCTTAGATCCAAATTAATTACAGAAATATAATGCAGAAAAAAGACAAGTCGTTTGTCATAGAATGAGGAGTGCAGACTTACCAGTTCACAACCGAAATTATCTGGGAACCAGGGAGATTGCAAGCTAATCATAACAAATCTAGTAGGATGCCCAGGCATATCTTCACTTCTGACGTGAGTGTCATCGGTTCAAGAATGGGGTGACCACCAACCAACCATGAGATGTTAAAAGCCCCTCCACTTCTTGTTATAGCTACAGCAAAAGGAATAAAAGAAAGACCAGAAGACAAGGTAAGGAATTAGGCAAACAAGCTGAAAGCAGACCGTAACAGACTCTTCTTTGCAGTAGTTTCAATCCTAAGCCCTTAAACACGTGGAGTGGGAAAATTTTGAACTAAACAGATCCTGAATTCACAAGTGTTCTTTTACTTATGGGCTTCTTTACTCATAGCTAGAATTCAGTTTTATTTACATTAAATTACAAGCACATATCAATCCATGTTAAGTTGTCTAGATTCCGCACAACTCCCACATCCATCTTCATGTAGAAGCACAGCGCTTGTGTCCATTTACACAAGTAATAGCCTCATGATCAGCTGACACACATTTCAAGTAACAGAAGAGACAGTAATATCTAGGTGGTTGAAGGACACCAGCTCCAGATTCATTCTCAGAACAAAACTAGGTGGGATAAAAGGAAACTGTTTATTACTTGGGGCACATTAATATCTATCTTGGTTTGCAACATTGTCGTCTTTTTCCATTTTCTTAAGAAATCCTCGTGCATTTGCACGGGTGGTTGATTAGTTTGGTTTTTAATTTTTAACCCCAAGTAATGCTACACATTTCTCTCTTCTCAACAAAACAACTCTAGGAAACACTTGAACCTCTCTCTGTCTCTCTCTCTGTCTCTCTCTCTCTCTCTCTCTCTCTTTCTCTCTCTCTCTCGGTGCACTTCGGTGCCTCTAGCGTTACATCCCTTGGTGGACGAGTATTCTAGCTGGTAACAAGTTAAATAAAATAAAATAGCACTTCTCATCATTTCATCCTTGTGTTCTACTCACTTAGAAAGCTTTGAACATATTAATTGGATCTGGCTACACGGAGTTTCTAAATTCCCCCACCAAATTTCTCTCTTCACCCATAAGTACAACATTGAATGATGCATGCACTCATTGCATAACGTGAGTGTAAAGACAAACTTGGGGTATTGTGTTTAGCAGCACTCCTACTCACATCCATCTTCTGAAACCTCCTCTTCGTAAAACCATACCACCCTAAAACAAAGGTTATCATACCCAGACTCTGCCTTGGCATCTTCTGGTCATTTTAGGATCATACCTCCAGCCTTGTTCCTTTATCTTCATTTTTAAGGAAAAAGTATTACAACATGTATCTCCTTATGGCCGTATTTTTCCTTTCCTCCTTTCCTAGTTTTCTTTTCCTTCAAGAATGTTTGATGCCGCCTAGCCTCTATTCACATCAGAAATTTCCTCTAGTATGCTAAGAGGATGTGGGTAATATAAGAACCGATTTTGTGGTTCAAAAAAGAACCAGTTCTAGACAATTTGGTGTTTCTGTAGATGCTTTCTGGTTAAATACGACTCTGAGCCTGACTTAAAAATACCCCAAGAATAGGATCTTTATCAAACCACACAATACTGGTTTTCATTAATAAATAAAAAATAAAAAGAAAAAAAGCTTGACTTTGCCAGAACCTAGTCCTATTTTAAGCATTCCCAAACATAGCCTTAGATCCAAATTAATTACAGAAATATAATGCAGAAAAAAGACAAGTCGTTTGTCATAGAATGAGGAGTGCAGACTTACCAGTTCACAACCGAAATTATCTGGGAACCAGGGAGATTGCAAGCTAATCATAACAAATCTAGTAGGATGCCCAGGCATATCTTCACTTCTGACGTGAGTGCCATCGGTTCAAGAATGGGGTGACCACCAACCAACCATGAGATGTTAAAAGCCCCTCCACTTCTTGTTATAGCTACAGCAAAAGGAATAAAAGAAAGACCAGAAGACAAGGTAAGGAATTAGGCAAACAAGCTGAAAGCAGACCGTAACAGACTCTTCTTTGCAGTAGTTTCAATCCTAAGCCCTTAAACACGTGGAGTGGGAAAACTACACAAGCCCAGGAGGATCAGTCAGAGGCCTCGAGACCTCTCACCTCTTAAATAGAGAGAGGGAGGGAGCCTTCAACTAAATATTGATAGAGCTTTGAGCAGTGAAGTGCGAAAGGAAACTTATTACCATAAGTTATGGTAATAAGTTTCCTTTCGCACTTCACGTGTTTAAACACTTGTCCAATCAGGTAGATGATTTTCACTAATTTTACAATCTGAGCCAGCATTTCTGGTTTACGAAGTTTAGAGCTACCGAATGAAGCTCTTAGTGGGAGCAGAATAAACTTAAAATGAAAACTATGGATACACAATATATATGGTTTGGTCCCAATGAAGAAAGAGAACCACATGCTGTAAGGCTAGTTACTAAGGATGTACTTTGTAAAATAACACAAGCTTATACACCCAATCATCAAAAATGGTAAGATAAATATCATACCTCCTCATCACACCAAGGAGCCAAGATCAGTTTCTTTTGGCTTAATGCTTCCAGGAATTCATTCCAGGTTTTTGCAACCTTAACACAGGCATCTCGTTTTTGTTTTGCGACATCTAACAAGTTTTGTTGTATATTAGCCAACATCCCTTTTACTTATTCAACTAAATTTGCCATGGGAATGTCAATTTTCATTGAATTATCACGGCGAATAGCACAAACTTGTGAAGGGATGAAAGTTTGACATTCTTCCAGTATACAAAACAAAAGAAGGCATTAAGCGTGACAACATTAAAAAATCAAACTAATACAACAAAAATAAAAGTAGAAGTAAACAAGGACAGGAAACAATGTTAGCAAACCGATTTGATTAACCTGATTATTAGCTAGATCTTTTGGTCCTATTTCAATCCTCAAAGCAACACCTTTCAAAATGTGAATACTTCCAACCAGGTGATTAGTTGTCTCTGAAGTCTGCCTCAACGCACAAACCTGATTCACTCAAAGTATTCACAGTGGCAGCACACGCAAATGGATATGATGAGATGTTGAAAAATGAAAAAATCAAAACATCAAATGAACAATCAAACATAAATGCATACCTATATGTACAAGAGAGATGGAGAGAATGAGGAAACGATTGAGCGGCGTCGGCAGCGGCGGTGGCAGCGGCAGCGGCGTGTGGGTCGCGAACTCAATCATAATTCAAAACCAACTTCCTAAAATACCTGTCAAGAGGGTTATTGATCAACTTCTCAGCAGCTTTACCCCAAGCAGATCCACCGCTTGCACCATCTTTTCCCTTTCCCCACGAATCCACTGGGTTCTTGCCAGCAGAAGCATTGTTCCAGCTGCTAGTCAGATTCCCAGTAACATTTTTCCCTTTATCCAATTGTTCATTTGACTTTTTCCAACCACTATCCTGATTTTCATTTGATGAATCATCCGGATTTGCAATTCCAAGTTTCGCTTTACCCCAGGTATCTCCAGTATTTTGATCTCCACCGGATGATTATCGTTGCTTTTCCCCAGTTATCAGATGAACAGCTGCCAAAACCACTATAGAAGTTGTAGCCTTGTTCCAGCCTCCCACTTGTTCACTGTTATCAACTGGTTTCTCGTCAGCTGCAGCTATACCCCAAGATGAGGTCTTGTTTGAAGTCACTTTTGTCCCCCAAGCACCATCTCCCACATCTTGACACCATAGGGGAAAAAAGAAAAAAAAAAGGAAAAGCAAAAAGAGCATCAGAAGCACAAGATTAACGAATGTCTTAGATGTGTGCTTTTGAGAGACATCGTAATCTGAGCGTACCTTTCTTAGCATCATTCTGAACAGAATCGCCTTCTGGCTGAATCTGTACCATTAAAATACTGATCAGAAAATTGAAAAGAGAGAGAGAGAGAGAGAGAGAGAGAGAGAGAGAGAGAGAGAATTGGAAAGACAAAAGTGCACAAGGAGTATATGTCTCGAGCTAATCCTGAACTAACTGAGACGCTTGAGCTAATCCTGAACTCTCCGTAAACCTGTCATACAATGTAAATTACAAGAGGCATAAATCTCCAAATGCACTTCCATTCAACATAAATTTACGGATTATTGTAGCACCGACATTGACATAAGGTCATATCTAGACATGAAAGACAAACAAATTATTTCAAGTGTTTTACATAGGTCACTCAGCACAAACAAAAATATAACGGGACAATCAATAGGCTGTATCAACACAATAATCTATAAATTAAATAATGAAGTTAGTTCTATGCCAATGATGAGTATCCAAATTTAGCTTCTTTTTTCCATAATATTGGGAATATATGGCCTAAGAATTAGAACAATATTTCATTAGACTGATTAAATGGAGAGGGCATGAGATAGAACTAGTGATCATGGATTAATTGGAAAAGTGAATAAAAAATACCAAGGGAATGGTATAGCTTATGCAGGTGCTAGGAAGGGTAGATTTGAGACAAACCTAACATCAGACATTAGTATTGAATGAAATAGCTAATCCTGCATCCCTATCCCTATGATTGTCAGTTCAATGTTTACCGATGCCCCAAAAATGGCTTCTAGATGTAAGAAAAACGAGCATTCTTTTCTTTCATGTACAAAAAACTTCTTCCTTTTTTTATAACTGAGGTTTTCCTAAAACTATTATTTTTTCCATTTAAATGATTACAATAGATGTAACTTACACCGTCCCATATCTTTTCCTTTCTTTTTCTTTTCCCAGGTGAGAGAGGGGTCTTTGGTGGAGATGATAGTATAAGAACCTATGTCATCTGTTCCATAATGGTCACAAATTATTATAAGGAATTTAACCATTTCTGCATCCATTACCCACTTGATAAATTATTGATATATTCAAAGCACATCTGGAAAATCGATCATCCATGTACACAAAGCGCTCGTCTTTGATCGCTCACGGTTGAAACCTGAAAAACATTTTGTTTACTCTGCCTCCGATACCCCGTATACTTTAATTGTGTGCTCCACATGTCACCGTAATAAAAGGATTGTACATTTTGTGAAGGAAGCAGAATCTGTCTCATTATTATCAATAAAAGTTTCAAGTGCATTAGCTACCATAAGCATAAATCTGCTTTATACTGAACTTTCATTTTCTACTTTGTTTTGTTAAGACTGGTTGCTAGAGGATAAAAGCTATGAAATCAAGCTATAGAATCATCAATAAATTGATATTTCGAATGTCACTTTGCAACAAACTACAAAGATTGAATGTAAAACAGATTAATAACGTGAAAATTACAATCACTAGTGATAGAATGTTTATCTTTTATTCACCATTTCCTGAAAAAAAAAATGTTTGTTCTAGTGGTATTGCAAATCAGTTGATGAACGAAATAATTTCAATCCTCTTTATAAACATCAATCTTAGAACTCAGATTCTCACTCCAGACTACTGACTCTGAATTCCCTTTATAACATTCCGAAATTGAACCACCACTTGGTCATGCCCAACAACAAAAAATTAATAAATAAATAAAAACATTTGGTTACGAACAGGTAACAAATTGTCAATGCACAAGTAAAAAAATGATTACAACAATTTAACCATAAACTCTGCACAAGTCTAACTAATCTAACAAAACTAACAATAAATGTGAGTTGCCACATACATTTCTAAAGAATCTTACAGTAGGGAGGCCCATTTAAAAACAAGTTACTTCACTACAATAGGTACCTAAATTTATTGGTATATCATAATTGAAGACGAAAAGATGACTCACCCAGATTAGTTCCTTTCGGAGACAAAAATCATCTTCTTATCATTCCTACATTTCAATTGCTATCATCACTACATATGGAGAATTAAAACTAATTAAAAAAAATTATTTTTTAAATTAAAATCGTATATGTATAGATTACAAAACTCAATCTCAAGGCGAATCAATCGCAGGTCCAAACCATTACAAAGCCTAATCAACCAAGTAAGAATCAATCCCATCGGATGCCACGTGGGATGTCACATCCTTATGTGAGCATCTCTTTGTAACCCCTTTGCCATTGTAGATGCATCAAGACCCTTGCTAGCACGAGATTGCACAAAAGGAAATTCGTAATGAGATCCAAACATGAGAAATTTCAACAAGTAAAAACCATAGACCAAATCAAGAAGATGTCAACTTCCATATATTGTATCTATGAAGTAAAATTAGAAAATACTAGTCAATTTTACAAAAAACTAGTCCATTTTACATCATCCAGGATCCAATCTGAACTGTGTATAAATGTCATGAGTATGTCATTAGATGAACTACGCAACATGGTCCATTTCTAGCCAGATATATTAAACCTTATGAGTTGTAATTTTCAAACCCCTCTATAGAAGTATAAGCCAGAGAATTGGAGATTGACAAAAAGGCACTTGAAGAATGAAAAAAAAAAGACATATGAATTGGTTGCAAAGGATGGTGATTGATGCATGAGCTAGGAACTGTTACAACTTATACTTCATGACTAAAACATGACTCCCAGATGAAGTCTATCCATTTTGTCCAATAGATTCTAACAATACAGAGTTGTGCAAGAAGAAGAGACAGAAAGAATAGTATTAAGTTTCATATAGTGGAATTGAAGAAAAAGAACTAAACTTGCATCGTTGCATGTATCAAACAAAATAAGGAAAAGAAAAATTAATGTTCTGATGTTTCTTTATCCACAACTGAAGTGTAAAAAATTTTTGCCTCCACTATAGTAAACTATTTTCTCTTCTTCCCTCCTTTATACCAAGCTTAACATTAAATAGAAGTAATGCTTCTTATTAAAGAGAAGGAATACAATTATCAATAAGCGTTAGCAGTATTGATTGTTAAAAAGTTCCTTTCGATTGTTTTGTCTAGGATTTGCTTGTAGTAGGCCGTTAGCAAAATCCACCCTAAGAATCCATGAACCAAATAGTACAAATATTTAGGGAATAGTGCAGATTCTTTATATTACATTGCAATTCATAACAGTACAAATATTTACTATAGCCATGTAGTAGAGAAGAGATGCGGCTCCGTGAATCCCATCTATGCTTTAATTTCCATTGTATTAACTTAAGATTGTGTGGCTACTATTGTCAAATTGAACACCATATTTACATGCCTAACTTGACAATCGCAACCATTCATGTATATTCCTTTGGAAAAAGATAGCAATATGAGAAAAGTCAAATACAATCAATTAATACAAAGTATCAAGGAGGAGAACTCATAACAGGTTCCTATAGAGTACAGAGAGAAAACTTCAAAACAAAAAGTTAACCAAAATGCCAGTTTATGACCTGAGGTAACCTCTACCCTACTCTGGGTAAGTTGTTATCTATGTTACCCAGACTCGGGTATGGATGTCGGTGCGGGTGTGTATTTAGGTGTTGAACCTCCTCTAAATCCAAATCTTAGGATCCGGGGACGTGTGTAAATGTTGGATACGGGTATGTAGACACCTTCTAAACGTATAAACATATTGTTTCTTAATATCAATAGTTAGAAACCTCTTTGCCCACAATTTTGAGCTTTTTCTTACCTTTTCAACATCACCAGTGGAGGATCCAAGTGTCCGAATTGGGTACGGGGATCGGGTACTTGGGGGTAGTAGGAGAGTCCAAGCAATATAGGCTGATTGGCAAAACAACCCAGTTAGTTGATTTGACAGTTACAAAAAGGGTGAATATCACTTGCCTCCCCGGAGGTTTGATCTTAATACACATACCTCTCCTCACATTTCAGGAATCCCATCTTCCTCCCTTATTTTTGGATTTTAGTATCATTTCCCCCCTCACTTTAACAAATCGTTAGAAAATTTAAGGGAATCTAACACTAAAATTCAAAAAATAAGGGAGGTAAGTAAGGTTTCTGAAATGTGAGGGGAGGTATGTGTATTAAGGCCAAACCTCAAGGGAGGTAGGTGATATTTACCCTTACAAAAAATAGGAGACACATATTGATAGGATTGCAGATAACAATTAAATCTACTCTTACAAAGAACAAGTCGCAATCCTAATTGAATTTCTATAAGTATCACATATAGTAAAGGGCAAGGATTATGAAGTTTGAAACTTCAAAACGGGTTTCAAGATTATTCTGTTTGGCAGATAATGACTGTACATTTTTTCTAGAAATTTAGAATGTGTTGACTAGATTAGCTATCCCTTGAGTCTTGACAAGCCATATTATAATAAGCATCCAGGAAAACATAAGGATAGGATACTAATAGTTAACTGAATCCAAAGTCTCCAAAAATTTAAAAATTACAGAGACAACCAAAAAATAGGATACTACTAACAGTTAACTAAATCTAAATGTATTTGACTATGAATCCATGAACCAAATAGGCAAAATCATGAGTTAACTTGCTAAATATCAATAAGCGTCAAACACAAAACACGGGCTATTTTTGGAAACTCCATCAAAAATAAAAATATACATCTATAAAAATGTATGTAGACAAAAAAATGTACGTACGATATACATCTATTTTTGATTTCTTGATTAAAAATGCGTAGACAAAAAAAAATGGCAACAGCCACGTAGGATATATACGTGCCACGTGTTACCACCCGGGTGGGTGACTGAGACTTCTCTAAGCAAGGCAGTCAACGAATGGTCCAGCGTCACCTTCGGATATACGGATGAGTACGGACACCCCCACCTATATAACTAACCCTCTCTTTAGACCATTTTTCTTTCTAACATTCTCATCCACCCCCCCCAAATTAAACATGTACTCCTCTCTAAAAATCTGTTTAATTTCTCTCTCTAAAAGTTCTTTCTATGTTATCTTACTTCATATGAAAGCTTGGATGGCAAAGCAAATTATGTGTTCTTCATTGATGTTTTAGATATTTTTAGAGAGAGAGAGAGAGAGAGAGAGAGAGAGGAAAATTATCAAACTTCTGAAACTATAGGTTAATGTACCCATCCCATTACTATTTGAAGGAGCTTCTTAAGAAACTATTCCCATTGCCCATCTCTGTAGTTCTCTTGACTCCCTCCGCAACTTCACTGAACAGAGCATGACATAATCACTTGGCACTCCATTTGCTTTAGAAGACTCAATTTCTTTCGATCGACCATTTGTACCTTCCCTAGATAAAAAAATTGTCATAAAGCAAAAGGGGAAGGTGGCAAAACGTTTGGGAGTTCTCTATTCATTGGGGGTCTGTATACTGAGAGGAACTTTATGTGGTGGTTGATGACAGTAATCTGTTGACAAACTTGAACAAGAATTCTAATACATGCAGGTAGCAACAAAACTAATATATTTCTAAGATTAGCAAGTCATGACCATCACTACCAGGAACTCTTTCTACAATTTTAAATAGCAAACAATACATGATCTTTATATTATACATAAAAGATCTCATCGCAATTCTTTCAAAATGCCAAATCACAGGTCCACAACAATAGGCCACAGCAATCCAATACAAAGTTTGTAAAAATAAAAAATCCAATAGCAGACACCACATACGAAAGCACACTAAATACCAATCAAAATCTCTTAACAAGTTAAAAAAAATGTAATTTAGGTGCAATAATCACATATTAAAGGCCAAGAATATGCATCGATTTGTCGAAACTTTAGTAGTGAATAATCACATATTACAGATGCTGGCAATATGACTTACCTAGGTGTTTTTTTTTGGCTTAGAAGCCCCTACAGCTTGTATCCTCACTTGAAGTCTGATATAAATCTTTGAATGTATACATGTATAACAACAGAAAAATAAATCCCTAAACACAAAGGAGCAAAAAAAAAACAAAAAAAACAAAAATCACACACACACACACACACACACACACCACACACACACACACACATAGAGAGAGAGAGAGAGAGAGAGAGAGAGAGAGAGAGAGAGAGAGCAACAGAATGTATGCATATATAATTTTTGCTTAAAAAGAATGTATATATAGGAGAGCTTACTTTTAAACCCAGAAATGAGATTGCAACAAAGGAGTATTCATGGGCTTGAACAGAACGATAGACCTCTCTGCACTTGAATCCAATCCTCTATCACTGGACCGCCCACTCCCTCTCTAGTGCTCGAAAGGTTCCTTTCAGACATAGATTGCTCAAAAACCACCGGAACAACCTCTGGCTCTTCCTCTTCCATTATCGGCGGTAATTTAGCAACCTATAATCTCACACACACACACACACACACACACACACACACACACATAGAAATTAAGGATGTGTTTGGTTTCCAATAAAATGGGGAAAAATCAAGGAAATTCTAAACTTGGAAGGCTAAAGAGAATAATCTAAAATCATTCAGTTGGAGAAGAAGAGAAGTGAAAAAGCTTCAGCAATCGCAGAAATTTGACACAGAAAATGCAAAAATTTCTAGAAATCACACAAGATGAGAAGGGAAAAAGAGAATATAACTTCACAGATTTTCATAGAGAAAAAGAGAGAAGGGAAGAATAAAAAGCAGGGCAAACATTAAATTTCAGAAAATTCCAAATCATAGTGAGTAACCGAACCCTTTTATTGCTAGTAATGAAACATTACAAAGTATTCTTTGGAGAATCGAGGTATCCCAACTCTCCTGCCTTCTTCTTTTGATAAGCCTTCCAACTGTATTTTTTTGGAATTCGCCTCCATCGCCGATCAAATGTGCTCTTCAAACATATTTGGTAATTTTTTGCCAAGAGACCATTCGTAAATAATTTCCTAAAAATTATTGCTAGATGTAGAAATATATATACATAGATGTACCATTTTCCTAAAATTTCTAAACTTGCAGGGTTAGATCTAAGCAAGAAATAAGTGTAGTTTTCAACAATATTAGCTTAAAAACCTAGATCTTCAAAACTCCAAACCCTAGGTTCTAAAAATAGTTGCCTCAAATCTGTATAGTATTCAGTCGAGAGAGAGCGAGAGATAGATAGATAGAGAGAGAGAGAGAGAGAAACCTGGAGAGCGAGGTGTGATGGCCGGCGAGCAGCAAAGCGGCGGCATGCTAACGACGGAGGCGTCATGAGAGCAGTGGCAGCGGCGGCGGCATGAAAGGTTTGTGAGGGTCACGCAGAGGGAGAGTTTCAAGATTATTCAAAATGGGTTTCAATTAGGGTCGCGGGGGTTTCAGAGGGAGATTGAGGGTTTTTTTGTTTTGCTAAGAAGGAGAGGGAGGGTTTATTGACAAAAAGTAGTATTTATGTGGGTTTTAGAAAAAGTGACATAAATACGGAAAGTGACATAAATACATAAAGACTTAAATGTGTTTTATTTACAAAATTGCCACCGCACTTTTATTTATGTCACTTTTTTAAAAAGTGACATAAATACATAAAAACTTAAATGTTTTTTATTTACAAAATTGCCACCGCTTTTTTATTTATGTCACTTTTTAAAAAAGTGACATAAATACTTTATTATTTATGTCATTTTTTGAAAAAAGTGACATAAATAATAAAGTATTTATGTCACTTTTTTAAAAAGCGACATATATACTTAAAAAGTGACATAAAAAGCTCACGCGAGAAACATTTATGTCACTCAAAATAAAAGTGACATAAATGCAATTTTAAAAGTGACATAAAAAGCCTTTTTCCTTGTAGTGTATTCTATATTAATTAGCTAGCTATATCCCTAATGACCTATATAAAGGCTCTCAATGTATTGTGATTAATCATCCAATTCTAATATAAACCATTCTTTTATATTTAACATAGTATCAGAGTCACCAATCCTCTGGTGGTAGCCTCTATTCCGCTTCCCGGCGGGCGGCAAATCGTCGTTCGCCGAATATTTCCTCATCTAGCTTTGCCAAACCAAATTCCACCAATCATCACCACCGCTTCTGCCCAATTCTCGCGCTCATTTTTTGATTTGCCAATCAAGCGCCAATATTGTCGATTCTTCGTGGTCATCTTGACACCTGCCGATTTATCTGGTCAAGCATCCTAATCACTGGCTTTACTCGGTCCTGCTAAACGATATTATCTCGCTTCATGGTATTAGCCCCACAATCATCAGTTTATATCACGCTCCGGAACCATACATACAATTCTAGTACACGTGATACGCCACCAAGGTACACACTATACTCTTAAAGGTTGTTAAAATTATAGCAATACAGAGTTATAAAAAGTTTTTCCCATTTAAACATTTACAAAAACAATTCATTTTGAAAGAGAGAAAATCATGTCGACCGATCGGTCATCCAATCGACTATAAATGCAGGAGTCCGGTCGACTAGAACCATATCCGGTCAACTGTACCCCTACCTACAGAATATCTCATTTAGAAACACAATCCAGTCGACTGTTTTGAGTCAGCAGAGTTCCATCGGCAACAACACAAGTTCTAACCAAAATTAAACCAAACACACTCAACACCTGGTAAATGCGATCAAACTCAACATAACCGACATGATAACACCCTTACATACAACCATCAACCTACTAACAAACTATTACATGATCCAAGCCACCAAATTTACATAAATTCCCAATAACTTAGCATATTCTTGAACCATATACAAAACATAAGTTAATGGTTAACCAGAATTCCCCAAATACAACCAGGACCTGAACTAACATATTACAAGTTCTAATTTTAAAATATAACATTAATAGAAACTACCCTTGTCATTCCCAAAACTCCCACGTTGTCTCACCAATTCCATTCTTCATTTCCTTGATGCTCCGTCTTTATCACCTACAATGGTTATTCAATAACTATTACACTATATAAGCTATATGCTTGTGAATGCCAATAATTATAACCATGAATAGTAAACATGCTCAATCTCATATTTTTACACATCTCTATAGTCTCTGGGAACGCAAGTACCAGCCACCATTTTGTTAGGAAACTGCGTTCCCAGAATCCGTTAATAGTGCGTATAAGTTGGTATTGCAAAAAATTACGTGAAAACTACAATAACGCTACAAGGGCAAAACTAGGGTTACCTTAATCTGCTAAAACGGATTGCTGTAGTAGACGAATCGAGAACACGGGCTCGATAACAGCTCACGATCTTCTACCGTATTCCTCCACTGCCAGAATATCGAACTGAGTGTGGGCTCTTTCGAAATCCTTCTGTTTTCTACTGTCCCTCTTTTTACGCTTCTATTCCGAGTTATAATTCTCTATATGGAAAAATGCAAACTGAGAAGAGAGCCAAAGCAGCATATATATAGGCTACGATAGGGACCATAAGGAGTCAATAAGGAATAGGCTTCCTTATGGAATTAGGAAACCCTAATTCGAACTGAATCAGATTCCTATTTCCATAAATTATAATTCATACCACTAAAGAATTATAATTGCACTCCTACCCTTATCTCAAAAATATATTTCGAGCTCCATGTTATTAAATGCTTATTATCTCCCCATGTTAAGATTACAGATATCCACTAATTAAATATAATTACTGACAATCATATTTAATTAATCTCTTAAAATTCCTTGAGATCCTCTGCTTAACTTATCTGATATGTCGGATACAAAATCCACCTGCAGGGTTTGACATAATCAAAACTTATAAGCTTTCTCAAGGGGATATCATCAATCCCAAAATTGAGACATGGATTCCATCATTAATTAATATCCACCACACAATTAATATTGTCACCCAATCCAATGAGATATTGACCCATTTAAGGATCTCACCCTTTTAGGGATCAAAGTGTAAATATCAAATGTACGTGTCTACAAATTAACTTAGGATTTAGAGCATAAGCACTCATAATAGTCATGAGGTATTAATTATCTTATAAGTCAGTATAAAGATAATTACCCTAAGTCAGTCCCATTTAATACACAAAGTGTACCAGAATAGTGAGTTGAAACTATACCATTTTCCGTAGGCAAGACAAACCTACTACAACATCATGCTGTAGTCCTACCGATAGTGTGTCCAATCCCATCTAAGACTGTAAACCAAAATCTTACATTCTATAATATCTGATGGCCTGATCTTCCGTATGTAAGCCGAACTGTACACACCAAACCACCTACTATATAGAATGAAAGACACACATGCATAATATTAAATAAACAATATAATACAAATATTGCCCACACAGATTCTCATAAAAAAATGGATTAACTGATTTTATTAAATAAATAATAAATCAACTACACAAAGCATGACTTTTAGTATATATCCCTAACACCTTTCACACTAGTCCGCGACTACTCCATTAATCCGTACGACTAGCCAAGACCCACACCTCTTTCTTTCAGGCGTGAGACCTCATGGCCAATTTGGTACCTGATCTCACTTCGATGGCAAGTACAAGTTTCCCTTCAACCCATATTATAACTCAACATGCTCACATAGTCATTTCACCGTGAAATTGCATGAACAATACATGAGTTATCGAAACTACTCTAAACATGTGAAGTTAACACTAACTAAACATGTTTTTCATCACATAGATCATTTCAAACATCCACTTATCCAAATTCTATAATTATTATCCCTCACCTCTGGGCTTAGCACTCCTAATCGCAGAATTAAGACCCTAGAAATTCCCACGTATAATACTTATACAGAATATACAAGTTATGAGCTAAGCCCCCGAATCGAGTCACAAAAAAAAAACTATCTCATAAATCAATAAGAATGGTACCACTGCGTTAAACTCAACTACAGGAGTTCGAATATGTAGCCTGTTTCGAAAGTCGATGACAAATAGTGCATCGTTAGTCGTCAACAGCGTCGTCGAATTCCGTCGTAATTCTCCGAACTCTCTGCAACTCATTTTCTTGAAATGAGGAAGAAGAGGCTGAGTTGATGAGTCATGAGAGACATGTCTCATGGCATATAACTCAACAAGTTTGTGATTCTAAGCCTCCCTACATTTTATCAGTTTATGGTTATACCCATGCTAGTTAATGAAACTTATTAAAACTATCACAAACTTAAGTGGGTGTTTGTTTATGTCACGTATGGGTCCCATGAGTGGTCCTACATAATTTTATGACGTTTCTAATTAGACTACTAATTATGTAATGTGTCCAATTCGCTCTCACAAAGGTACCCCTAACGAATCACAAAGGTACCCCTAACGGATCACAGAAGTGATCTCTACCAATTAATGTGTTATTAAACAACACAATATAATATCACATATGCCTTAATAAACATTTAAGCACATAAGAATTATTTTTCCATATCTGTCCCGTCACACGGGGACCTATGATAAAATGTCCCAAACTGGGACCGCCACATGGCCTATCTCGGGGTTCCAAACTGGACACCCCTAATCATCTTAGTGAGTTAAAACTCATTTAACACATATGACCACGTCACCTATAATGTTAATGGTGCATGATAATTGCAATTAAATACTACCCGCAGGTGCGGGTGTTACATCCCCCCCCCCCCCCCCCCCCCTCCTTAAAAAGGTGTTTGTCCCCAAACTCGTTGTACCTCAAATGTCGAACAAGTATGTATACCGTTCTCTCATTTCCTTCTCTGTTTCTTATGTAACTTCCTCGACTGAGTGGTTCCACCACAACATCATAACTAATGGAAAGCCTTTGTCCTCAATACTTGCTCTTTCCTATCAAGGATCTTGACTAGATACTCGATATATGTCAAGTCTTCTCTGATTTCCAATGGCTCTGGTTCAATCACTTGGCTCGAATCTGATACACATTTCCATAGCATTGATACATGAAAAACATCATGCACATTCTCTAGTTCTTATGGCAAATCTAATTGATATGCTACAGATCCAACTCTCCCAATAACCTTGAATGGTCCGACATATCTCGGATTCAATTTCCCTTGCTTTCCAAATCTTATAACTCCCTTTGTAGGTGATACCTTCAAGTATACATAGTCTCCCACATCAAACTATATCGAACTTCTCTTTAAGTCCGTATAACTCTTGTATTGACTTTGAGCTATTTTCAAATGTTGTTGTATCACTTTGATCTTATATGTGGTTTGTTGGACAATCTCAGGCCCTATTAATTTTCGTTCTCCTATTTCAACCCAGCAACTGGTGAACAATATTTTTGCCCGTATAAAGCCTCAAAAGGCGCCATTCCAATACTAGATTGGAAGCTATTATTGTAAGCGAATTCTACTAGAGGCAAATGCTCATCCCAATCACCTTTGAAGTCCAACACACAAATTCGTAGCATATCCTCCGATATCTGAATCACACACTCTAATTGGCCATCGTTCTAAGGATGGAATGTCGTACTAAAACTCAGTTTGGTACCCATAGCTAGTTACAGTCCCTGCCAAAATTGTGATGTAAACTTATTATCTCTATCAGAAATAATCGATACTGGAGCTCCATGCAATCTCACAATCTCTTGGACATATACTTCCCTTGGTTTCATCGGGGCATTGGAATTGATTAGCAAGAAGTGTGACGATTTGGTCAATCGGTCAACGCTTACCCAGACGGTGTCATTCGATTTTCAAGATCTCGACAAACCTGACACGAAGCCCATCGTCATATTCTCCCATTTCTATTCCGGTATAAGTAATGGCATCAATTGTCCTGCCGGTCTCTGATGCTTTATCTTGACTTTTTGACATACTACACATTTGGCCACATGTTCCGCTACTCCCCGTTTCATCCCTGACCACCAATAGACTTCTCGTAAGTCACGGTACATCTTCGTGCTTCCCAGATGAATCGAATACTTGGTGTTGTGCGTCTCTCCCATAACTATTTATTTGATTCCATCCACGTTGGGTATACAAACCCGATTCCTGAACTTCAATATACCATTTTCAAGAGTGAACTTCGATTGTCTACCCGCAAGTATACCATCATAAATCTTCTTCAGAGCTGGATCCTGGAGTTGCTTGTCACGAATTTTATCTACTAAAGATGGTTGTGCGATAATAGCCAACATCAAAGCATTTCTTCTAAAATCACCTCTAGTTTCAACTGTTCCATTTCCCGTATTAACTTATCTTGAGTAGTCAAAGCTTAAATCAAGTTACTTGTTGACTTTTAGCTTAATGCATCGGCCACCACATTGGCCTTTCCCATATGATAACAAATACTCACGTTATAGTCTTTCATCAATTCCAACCAATGCCTTTGCGTTATATTCAAATCTCTTTGAGTGAAAAGGTACTTCAAACTTTTGTGATCGGTGTAAATTTCACATTTTTTCCCATATTTTAATGCTGCCAAATTTTGAAAGCAAAAAAATCATAGCAGCCAATTCCAAGTCGTGTGTCAAATAGTTGGCTTCATGTTGTCTTAGCTATCATGAAGCATAGGCAATTACTTTGTCGTTTTGCATCAAGACACATCCCAATCCCCGATGCGAAGCATCATTGTATATGTTAAACCCCTTAGTCCCTGATGGAATAGTGAAGATCGACTTTGACATCAGTCGAGTCTTCAACTCTATAAAGCTCTCCTTGCACTCCGGACTCCAAACAAATGGTACATCTTCTCTTATTAATCGAGTCATAAGTGTTGCAATTCTTGAGAAATTTTCCACGAACCTTCAGTAGTAAATGGCTGACCTCCAAAAAGTTTCGTACTTCTGACACATTTGTTGGCGGATTCCAATTTGCTACGGCTTCAACTTTTTGTGGATCTAATAATACCCCTTCCTTTGATATCACATGCCCCCAAAAAGGCAATTTCAGTCAACCAGAATTTATATTTCTTTACCTTCCCAAACAACTTCTTTTCTCGGAGTCGTTGTAGGATCAATCAGAGATGGCTTTCATGGTCTTCTACACTTCTATAATATATCAAAATATCGTCTATGAAGACAATCACAAATTCATCTAAGTAATCTTTGAATATCCGGTTCCTCAAGTCCACAAATGTTGTCGGCACGTTAGTATCCATGAATGGCATGACCAGAAATTTGTAGTGGCCATAGCGGGTCCTAAATGCAGTATTTTCTACATCCTCATCTTTCACCTTCAACTGATGATAGCCCGATCGCAATTCAATTTTAGAAAATACCCGAGCTCCTTAAAGTTGGTCAAACAAGTTGTCAATTCAGGGCAACAGATAATTGTTCTTGATGGTTAGCTTGTTCAGTTCACGGTAGTCAACACACATTCTCATGGTTCCATCTTTTATTTTTATTTTTTTGATAGATAAGGCCAATGTAACCCACGGTGATACAGTAGGTCGGATAAATCCCTTTTCCAATAGCTCTTGCAATTGAATTTAAGTTCTACTGGTGCCATCATGTACGGTGTCTTTGATACGAGGTGTGATCCTGAGGCTACTTCAATAGTAAATAACTGTTAGTTCTGAAACGTGGAGGGAGGTAAGTATTATTAGGCCAAACTTCAAGGGAAGTAGGTGATATTTACCCTAATAATATTTATAGTCAAGTTTGACATTGGATCCTACATTTTCGGTTACAACTTATAATACTTGGACCCTCAAATTACAAATTTATTCCAATTAAGTAAAATCGTTAACAACACTAAAAAGTATGATGAAAATGACCACATGAAGGAGGTTTTTAGCCTTCCCGTCACTATTCATCAAAATATTACGCAATCCATCACTGTTTCAACTTATTTCTCAAATTCATCACCTTTTGAAAGTCGCTACTTCAAGTATTCATCATTTTTTTTGTAGAAGTCACTACTCCTACTTCTCGACTTCTTGTCACAACAAGAAGTCGCTAGTTTGAATTTTTTTTATGAAGTCGCTACTTGACGAGCGACTTCAAAAAAATGATGGGTTTGGGAAATAAGTTGAAACATTGATAGGTTATGTAAATATGGCTGGTGCATGGATGGGTTTGGGTAAAAATTCTCATATGAAGGTACGAAGGGTCCAAAGTGAAACTTTTGTGAAATTATAAAGTATTCAAGTGTCCAAAGTGAAGTACAGGATACCAAAGTACTTTTTATCCTCTCTTTTTCTTTTCTTTTCTTTTTTTTTTTCATTCATGGGGTTGTGGTGGGGGATTCACTTTACTCTTCGATACTTCAAAATTAACACTTATCGATGGTGTGATCGTGTGTTAAGTGCAAATATCAATGGTGTTGATCTTTGAGTTTCGATAAAATATATATATATATATATATAAACTTTATTTCAGTCACAATTACAACAACATAGGATTAATGTCAACTATTGAATGTAAAATAAAAACGAGTCTAGCTAGGTAAAACGTATTTAACTCATTAATTTTGATGAAAATCCTAATGCTTTCATTTCAATCACAACCACAGGACGATTAAGTGTAACTTCTTTTTTTTTCTTTTCAAATGTTAACTTTTGAAATATATGATGGTGAAGTGAAATTGGGTTTAAGCACATCTTATAAAATATATTTCTTTGAGTCCCAAAATGTTTACTCCAATATGAGGGATAATTTGGGAGTCAAAATCTCTCCCGGTGACATGGAAATCCAAATTTATAAGTTGTAAAAACAACTGCTAATTGTACCCACTCAATTTATCTAAACACACTTATCATGTAGTGGTGAGATGGATACTAAGAGAAATTTGATAGATACATTTAGTAACTCACTTGTAGGAGAGGAGAGAGACTACCCAGATTCTTAGGGATTAGTGCTAAGAGTTCTGAACCTAAAGTTGTAGGGAAGAATCCTTGCGCACTAACGTTGTCTGTGGCTTTTCAGTTGCAATATATGGTTGAAAACTTGTACGTTATGAATCAAAAGTACATACAAAATTATAATGACTACGAGTAATGCTACAAACACAATACATTGCACAACACAAGCACAACAAGGCTTTAAAATGCCTGTACCGTATGCTGTGTAAGTGGTATATAGAAAAGTGTGAAAAATTCAAACAGCACATAGTGTAAGGCATTTAAAGCCTTGTTGTACTTTGTGTTGTGCAATGTGTTGTGTCTATGGGATTACTCAATGACTACTCGTTTTGACTCTTATTATTGTAATATATTATGGCGGAAGAAAATATAATACACTACTAAAAGTAGTTATATACCATTTTGACTGTTTAAATTGTCTGCTACTGATGATGCCTAAAATTGATATCAGAGAGGTTTAGAGAGAGATATGGAGACAACAAATTATATGTGGTTCGGCCTCGTTAATGAGGTAACCTACGTCCACGATTGCTTCGGAGCGCTTCACTATCAGATCACTGGCGGGCCTGGTGAGCCAACAGTGTGGGTGGCACTACCAGTAAAATCGGTCGGGTCTAAGCGTAATAATAAGTAAAGCTATTATTCCTTAGGTTAAGAATGCCCTTTCCCCGTAAAGAGGGTAGGTGGTCTCTTTTATAGATGCAAGAGCCCACCTATACATGGTGAGTGTGTAGATTTGGAAGCCTAATCTGATTGCAATCAATCTACACAAATTTAGGAGAGTCCCCCAAGTGGTTTAGGAAACTACTTGCTCCTTCCATATAGTCACCTAGCTGGGATAAGAAATAGCTCAGAGGTTTGTTGGGCACGTAACCATGTCGTCTATAGGCGCACCCATGTGGGGCCAGCTTGGAACAGGCGCCCAAAGTTCAGACCAAACCGGGTGGTCTTGAGCAAGCGCCCGGGATGCTCGGGTAGTCAGCCCAGACTTGTGATGACTCGTCTTTTCCATGCTGAAATGGCGAAGCTTATTTTTGACTTGATATTTTTGTACATATCAGCTGCCCCCCATTTTCAAAGTTGATGTGACGCTTCGTCAGATGAGGGTTGAAAATTGATGATTCTTCAAAAAATTGACCGATATGGTAGTTGGGACCTCTCCCGAGTGGTCGGTCACCTCAGTTAGCCGGGTCCCAGACCGACTGGTAGCTATGTACGATATGGGCCCACTACCCGCCACATGTCGATTGGTCGTGGGTCCAATTAGGATCCAATAAGGTCGGTGTGAGCATAACCGAATAGTTACAGGGTAACCGGGCCATCACGTCGAGCATTTATTGCACGCGTCTTTTGAGGCGATGTTTCAAGTGCCCGAGGAGACAGCTGTCGGGCAGTTTTGGTGGGAGCGATGCTCAACCATTGGATCTGAGTTGATCTGGACCGTCGGTACTCTCTATATAAGAAGCACTTGTCCATTTCTTCCATTCTTGCTGCCAAGTGATAGAGACAACCGACCGATTTTGAGAGTGAAAGCTCCCCGAGCAATCTTCCTGAGCAAACTTCTTCCGCCTTATTTCTTGTAAGTCTTTGTTATCTAATCTCCATTCATTGTTCTCTTCTATCTCTTTTCCTGTTTTTCTTTTCTGAACGAGGCTGGAGGAAAGAACCTGCTACGATTAGAACGAAAGTGGGATTTCTTTTTTCTCAGATTTTGCTCCTTCTTCAGATTGGGAGGGACACTAGGACAGCTTAACTGAGTGGTTTGTCCAGGGAGAGTTCTGACCGAGTACGGCCTTTCTCTACAATATCTGTATTCTGCACCCGATAGGCTTGTAGCTTTACCCTCACTCTACCTTCGCCTCGGGGTCCCCGACCCCTACTTAGGTCGCAAGCTGCTTCCCAGATCCACCGTAGAAAACTTAGGGATGTGCCACTCTGACTTCAACTCGTCTTCCCGATCGAAAGACAAGCAATCACAGTCAGGGACCCCGGATACAAGTCTGGACCCTCTTTTATTAACCCCCTCTGACCAGCACAGTGAGGGGCGGATCTCTGTCTGGGTGTCTTCTGGCAGAACTCCCCGGGATGCTCCTGTAGCCTCAGTGTCTCGAGGGTCAGGTGATGAGGGGTCTGTGCCAAATAGCCCTGGCGTGATCTACGCCTGTGAGTCAATTGTCAGCACCTTGCGTGCCCCTAATCTGGGTCGGATCATGGATAGATACGACGTTCCCAACCTCTTCTCCATGTCCGTCCATGATAGCGGGGCCCATGTACATGAATCGGGCTTCGTTACCTTGAACGAGGACGCCCTTATGGCGGGCCTTCGCCTTCCTCTCTATCCGACCGCCCGGGACGCCCTCATTTACCTCGGGATCTTCCCAGGGCAACTCGCCCCGAACGGTTGGAGATATTTAAAGGGGGCTATATCTCTGTGGCCCCAAGTCCTCGGGTACGAGCTTACCCTGCAGGAGTTCTTCTGGACCCACCGGCCGTTCCAAGTGCATAGGGAGGCCGGCTTCTTCTCACTGGGGGCTAGGCAGGGACGGAAGATAATAATCAACTGCCCGAGCAATAATAAGGGGTGGAAGAAGAAATTTTTCTAAGTGTCCACCCTAGGGCTGAGTGAGAAGGCACCGGGTGTGCAGTTGAGGACTTCCTGGGCGGGGAAGTTAAGGAGTAAGCCGTTACTCGCTTTTCTTTCATCTTTTGCCTTACTCTAATTCACCATGACTAAGCCATTTCTATTTTTGTCTTGCAGTGGTATCACTTGACCCACCTAGTCTTTCCGACGAGTGCTCAGCAAGGATCCTATCCTTGGTTGAGGATCCCACCGACATCAACCAGTTACTGACCCGGTCGGGAAGCCAAAAGGTCTCATACGAGCCTAAGCACCACTTCGAGGCCCCTATCTTTCCTGTGATCATCCCTGGTAAGCTCTATTGCTTTGCTTCTTGGTTGCTTTTTGCTTTGGCATCTGGTTGAACTTACTTGTGTCCCTCATTGGCTTTGCAGAGATGGCCCCTAAAGACGCGGCGGCCTTAAAGGAGAAGGAGGCGGCACTAATGGCATGGGCGAGCCAGAAAAGGAAGGAGGCTGACCCTGTTGAGGGCCAGCCACTCAAGAGGATCTCCCGGGGGGCTCACCCGAGCGGGCAAGGAGGCCGCCGGGACTTCAACTCCCGGCATCACCGTGGCTGTAATGCCCAAACCGTCTCCCGTGGGACCGGGCGGGACATCATTCCCCTGTCTGGACGAGCCGACTCCACCGGTGCCACCAAAGGGGCCGTCCGCCAGGCCGGCGGTGGAGACGTCAAAAGACGTCCAAGGAAGGGTTAGGCCTGGGCTCCTACAAAGCCAAGTTGATAAATGCTCCTTGCTGGGGCTCGAGACCCTGATCGGCTGGCTATACAGCGTCAGCCACTTGGTAAGTCTCTTGTACTCATCTTTTTGTTCACTACTCCTACTTCCAATAGGCTACTAACGACTTTTCTTCTTTTTTGCAGATCTGCTACTTGACGGCGGGGGCTGAGGCCATCCTACCCAGAGTTGTCGAGAGGCTGGCTGCTCTTGAGGCTGCCCTGTCAGTGGAGAAGGCTGCCCGGGAATCCGTAGAGTTTGCTCTCTCCGTGGAAGAGGAGAAGTCCCGGGCAATGGCTCTGGAGCTAGGGGAGGCCCGCGATACTATCTTTACCGAGCGGGCTGCCCGGAAGGTGGCGGAGATGAAGGCTATAGTCGCGGACGCTGGGAGGATCACTGCTGAGAAAGACTTGGCGGCCATGACGGAGTCGCTTTCCGAGCTCAATGCCACTCAGGAGGCAGAAGCCAAGGATTCCGAGGAGGAATTCGAAGCAGGGTTCCTCACAGGCTACGCAGATCTGGCCAAGCAAGCTGCCGCCGACCACCCCGACTGGGACCTGTCCGGTTACTCATGGGCAGAGTCCAGTTACTGGAAGGAAGGCCAAGCCGTCGCTGAGGTCGCTGCTGAAGATACACCGACGAGGGACCCTGCTCCGGGAGAACAGGCGAGCGAGGGTGAAGTTCTGGTCGTGGGGGACGACCTGTGACCTTTGTGTAGGCATACCCCTTTTTTTGTTTGTTTTGTTTTTTTTTTGTTGGGGTGGCTACTACAACTGCCCCCCAGAATCTGTAAATATTGTTTAATTAATGAACAGGCCCTTGGAGGCCATTTTTCCATCAATTGTTGACTTTCTGTACTGAGTTTGCCAATTCCCGACCGATTTTTATTTTTAGATGACCAATTCTAACTCCTTGCCTTAGCAAATGGTTTTCTTGACCTACTTGAAGGTCCCGCCCGGTGTATTATAGGGATTTATCCTATTTTACTGACCGGACAATTTTTCTCTGGCCTCTGTAGATACTTAGGAATGTTTGGATTCCAAGCCCTGTTAGTGACCGGTGTGATTTCCTGTTCTGGTCTAGTATCCCCCTGCCCCCCAAGCATTTTGCTAAGGCAGGTGTCTAGGAGGTAGAGACCATAGGAAACCGACCTGGAACGTAGGTGCTTCCTGGGTCTTTTGAGGCTTGCCATCATTAGCCACCTAGGGGGTTTGCCCCCATTGCTGGTTGGGCCTAAGCGAAGCCGGTGCCTCCGGGTTAGGCCCGAGATCTTTTATGCCTCGGGTACGTTTTCGAGGTCTGTACCTTGGTTTTAAGCCAAGGTCTTTTGCCAAGGGTGTTTTCCTGAGGTCTTTTTTTGTTTTGTGCCTTGGTTTTGAACCAAGGACTTTTGACTATAGCCCTTATAGGAATCACTAGAGTGAAAATAGAGGAAAAATTGGTTTATTTCAAAATATGTAAAACTGCTCAAATAGAGCTACAAAATTTTCTAACTAATGTCAGATCTCTTATCCCTTCGCCTTACTGGTAGTACTTGCGGAGGTGCTGCACGTTCCAAGGGTGAGAAAGATCATGCCCATCTAGGGCCTGTAACCAGTATGTGCCCAGACGGTTGACCTGGGTAACCATGTATGGACCTTCTCAGTTTGGCCCCAACTTTCCGTGGCTCGGGACTTTTGTAGACTGGTTTACCACCTTCAGAACGAGGACCCCTACCTAGAAACTATGGGGTTTAACCTTAATGTTGTAGTATCGGGAGACCCTCTGCTTGTAGGCTGCCACTTTCAAATATGCTCGGTCTCTTTTCTCTTCCACCAAGTTGAGTTCCGCCCTGAGGGCATCTTCGTTACCTAGCTCGCTGAAATTTGCTACCCAGTGGGTAGGTAACCCGAGTTCCATGGATACTACCGTCTCAAAACCGTAGGTCAGAGAGAATGGCGTTTCTCGTGTTGCCGCTCGGGGTGTAGTGCGGTAGGCCCATAGGAGGGTCGGTAATTCTTCTGCCCAAAGTGCTTTGGCGCTTTTGAGCCTCATTTTGATCGAATGAAGAATGGTCCGGTTGGTCACCTCGACTTGGCCAGTAGCCTGGGGGTGCTTGGGGGATGAGTAGTGATTAGATATCCCGTAGCCCGAGCAGAACTGCCTAAATACCGGAGTGTCAAATTGTCTACCGCTGTCATTAACCAGAACTCGGGGAACACCGAATCTGCTGAGGATGTTCCTCTCCATGAAGCTTTCCATTCTCTTCTCGGTGATTATTGCTAAGGGCTCAGCTTTCGCCCATTTGGTGAAGTAGTCGACGGCTATGACAGCAAACTTGACTTGTCCTTTTCCCATCGGAAGAGGACCAACGATGTTAATGCCCCACTGGGCAAATGGCCAGGGGCTAAGGATCGGCGACTGAGGTTCTCTCGAATGGTTGATCATGGGAGAAAATATCTGGCATGTATCACACCTCTTAATGTATTCTTGAGAGTCTTTGGCCATGGTCGGCCAGTAGTAACCTTGTAGCAAAGCTTTACATGAAAGTGCCCCGCCTCCGATGCGGTTCCCACAAACTCCTTCATGAATTTCGTGCAGTACTGCTTGGACCTGTCCAGGGTGGACATAGCAGAGGTACGGTATAGAAAATCCTCTTTTGTAGAGGATGCCATCAATAACGTGGTACCTTGCCGCTCGGTATATAACCCGGTGGGCTTCTTCCTTTCCATCTGGTAGCATGCCTGTGGCCAAAAAGGCTATGATTGGGTCCATCCAGCTCAGTTCTGAGGCGACCGATTCTACCTCCATGCATTCTGAGTTGATCACACTTGGCTCGGGTAGGTACTCTATCCTTATCCCGGGCAAGTCTGACTCGGAAGATGAAGCAAGGCAGGCTAACCGGTGGGCCCTAGTGTTCTCCTCCCTTAGAATCTGAGTGACGGAGAACCCTTGGAGTGTCTTTGAAATTGCCTGGACGAGGGCTAGGTAAGCTATCATGTTCTCCTCCCGAGCCTCATACTCTTGGTTGACTTGATTTACCACGAGCTGGGAATCGTTGTACCCCTGAATCTGCAATGCCCCTATTGAAGTTTCCATTTGCAATCCGATTAGCAGGGCTTCGTACTCAGCCTTGTTATTAGAGGCTTGGAATCCAAACCTAAGCGTGTACTCAAGCTGGATCCCATCCGGTGTGGTCAGGATGATCCCTGCCCCGCTGCCCTGTTTGTTAGAAGACTCATCCACGTAAAGTGTCCAGGACGGGATGTCTGACTGTATCCTGGACGGTACGGGTGGTGGGGTGAGCTCTTCTACTGGGTCCTCCGGGTATGTGAACTCAACGAGGAAGTCTGCTACAGCGTGTCCTTTGATTTCCGTCCGGGGTCGGTAAACCACTTCAAATTCTTCTAACTCCAAGGCCCATTTAACGAGCCTCCCGGACGTCTAGGGCCTGCTCAAGATCCCTCGAAGAGCTTGATCTGTGAGGAGCACGATGACGTAGGCCTGAAGTACGGACGGAGTCTCCGGGCCGAGGTGACGAGTGCAAAGGCGAGCTTCTCGACCCTGGAGTATCTGCTTTCGGCGCTTTGGAGCGCCCGACTGGTATAATAGACCGGGAATTGGATCCCGTGCTCTTCCCGAACGAGGGTCGAACTTACCGCCGAAGGGGACACCGCTAGGTACAAGAATAGCTCTTCGTTTGGGATAGGTGTGGAGAGCAGAGGGGGCGATGTTAGGTACTTTTTCAGCTCTTGAAACGCCTCCTCGCACTCTTTCGGCCACTGAAAGTCCTTGCGGAGGATTTTGAAGAAAGGAAGGCAGCGGTCGGTAGCTCTGGATACAAATTTGTTCAATGCGGTGACCCGCCCGACCAAGCTCTGAACTTCCTTGGTCGACCGGGGTGATCGCATATTGATACTAGCTTGGATCTTCTTGGGGTTAACCTCGATTCTTGGCCTGCTGACCAGATGTCCCAAGAATTTACCGGATGAGACGTCGAAGGTGCATTTGGTCGGGTTTAACCTCATCTGGTACTTTTGTAAGATGCTGAAGGCCCCGGCCAAATGCTTGAGATGGTCAGTTTCATCTCAGTTTTTAACCAATAGATCGTCAACATATACCTCCATAGATTTCCCGATTACATCCTTGAACATTGGGTTGACTAGGCGTTGGTAAGTCGCCCCGGGATTTTTGAGGCCGAAGGGCATCACCTTGTAGTAGTATATCCCCTGGTCCGTAATAAAGGAGGTCTTTTCCTCGTCCCCGGGGTACATGCGAATCTGATTGTACCCTGAATATGCATCCATGAATGAGAGGAGCGAATGGCCGGCCGTGGCATCCATAAGGAGGTCTATCCTAGGCAGCGGATAACAATCCTTGGGGCAAGATTTGTTGAGGTCGGTGAAGTCTACACACATTCTCCACTTCCCGCTGCTTTTCTTGACTAGCACTACGTTTGCCAACCAATCGGGGTAGTAGACTTCTCGGATTGACTTTGCCTTTAAGAGTTTTTCAATCTCTTCACGCATGGCGGTCTGCCTCTCCGGGGCCATGCCCCTTCTCTTCTGTTTGACTGGCCGGTGATCCGGGTCAACATTGAGGTGGTGAGACATAACCCGGGGATCTATCCCCGGCATGTCTTCGTGACTCCAGGCGAAGATGTCTTGGTTATGCTGCAAAAATTGGACCAACTTTTCTATCAGGACCGGCTCAAGGGGGGCACCAATTCTGACGACACGATCAGATGCCTCGGGACTCAGGACCACCTACTCGAGCTGATCGACTGAGCCCACTCCATCTTTTGCGTCCCTCGGGTCTAGCTCCTAGACGTTTAAATTTTCCGCCACGGCCTCCTTGCGCAAGGAACTGACATAACAGCTTCGAGCATTGACTTGGTCTCCACGTAAGCTCCCGGGACCGTTCGAGGTCAGGAACTTCACAGCAGGCTCTACGTTGATACAACTGCTCAGGCTTTATTGAGCGTCGGTCTCCCGAGGATCACGTTGTAGGCCGAGGGAGCTTCCACAATCACAAAGTTAGCCATCACCGAGACTTGCTGGGGATAGATTCCCATCAGAACCTGTAGTTCGATGGTACCGAGCGGCTGTGTGCTCGATCCGTTGAATCCCACCGGTGGTGTGGCCATCGGACGGAGCCTATCCTTCGATATCCCTAATTGGTCAAATGTTACAGCGAAGAGAATGTCGGAGGAGCTACTCGTGTCCACCAACACCCTTTTCACGGTGTAGTTGGCTACAGAGATCATCACAAACAGAGGGTCATCATGGGGGCAGTGGATGTCCCTAATGTCGTGAGAGGAGAATGTTAACACATCGATTGGTTAGGAATCGGTGGATTAGATATGCCAGACATTCGATCGGGATGCCAGGGCATGCCTCTTCTGTCACGCCCCGACATAGCATAAATATGGAAAGTGTTTAATTTCCTTTATGGACCTGTAGGTCGCGATAGTTTGAAGGATCGATTCCGTCCCAAACGTGGAACAAACAAAACATATAATCAGAGTTGAGCAGTCAAGGCTTACAAATACTTTTCTAACTTATTACATATTATAGTACGGGGTCTCTAAAGGCATAACCGCCTTAAAACAAAACAATAACTATTGTCTATTACAGTCATCTTTATTACAACCCAAATTTATAACTTAAAACATATAAAAGTAAATTCTCTTTCCAGCAGGGATTCTCAGTTTGCATAGTCAGATGGTCCAGCAATATCATAACCTGAAAAGCCTGAACACGAATGTACAGGGCGCATTAAAGCCATCAGCTTCAAGAAGCTGGTGAGTATTAAAAACATAACTTTGAATGTAACACATACTCATTTACAATTTTCCTTTTCTCATTTAATACAACCAGTTTACATTAAAGCAAGGAGTTCATTTTAGGAAACAAGCACAATATTATTTAAAAGATATGATTCACATATATGGGACCGTGTATGAGAACAATGCACCATCTCATCTTACCGACTCATTTCTCTCGACAAAACCCAACAACCCACCATCACACATCAGTATATTTGAAACGCTAAGATAGCCACACTTTAGCACAGGGGTGCCAGGGAATGTCCAAGTTTGCCTCACACTTTGGTCCGGGGTACCAGGGAGTGTCCATTGCCTCACACTTTGACTACCTAATCTGCCATGCAAATACCGGAGGAACCCTCACGCAGTATCCAGACTCGGGTATTAGGGAGTGTCCGTAGGCCACACTTTAGCACTTCCATGGGTGCCAGGGAATGTCCAAGTTCGGCTTCACACACTTTGACGCTACCATGGTCGTCAGGGAGTGTCCAGTTTTGCCATCGTCGCATTTCAAAGACACCCTCGCCGCAATCTCAATCACAACACACTTTGGTACTCACTTACCAGGGAGTGTTCACATCACAATCTCAACCGCACTCACTATGCCACACTGATCATTACACTTTTCTATACTGACCAACATTCACAGTCACCATGCATGTACAACTGACTCTATATGTAAGTCATGAAACTTTAAAACATGAGGCAATTCACTGATTTATACAAACAACGTGCGTATGGGGATTGATAAGTCACAATACAACGTTTTAATCGTTCAAACATAACCAATTAAGATTCTGATTTGATAAATTTCCCAAACAGTACTCAAACAGTATATAAATTTTATCCCAAATAGTCCCTTATCACAAAACAAGCAAAACTAGAAACTGCCAGAAGTCGCGCGCGTGGGTCGCTCGCGCGAGGGATCGCTCGCACGGGCCGCTCGCGCGACCCTTGCTCGTGCGATCGCGCGCGTGAGATGAAGCAGAGACTTCGTCTTCCTCGCTGGTTTTCCCCTGTTTTCAGTTTTAAGGGGTCTTTGGACCCATTTTCAGAACTGTTAGTATATATATCATGTTATATATGGATCTCTTTGTTTTTCAACAAGGATTAAGAATATGTAATCAATTTAACATAATTTAAATCATAGCTCTCCAATTTTAGGAGAAATTAAAAGTTGTCAAAACTTAATTTCTTATATACTTCTCCTATGAATAAATTAAGCTCTAAAACTTTAAACATAGCATGTAGATCATGTAGTCTTTTATAATCATCTATCAATCAATTTTGATTGAGTTTGAAAAATCCATGTTTTTGAGCTTCAAGCTTTAATTAGAAATTAACAATGGTCAGATCACAATTACACCTACATGAGCAGTAGATAAGCATGAAATATATTCATAGTGAGTTAATAATACTCACTGAGATTAATGGTGTAGAGATTGTTGAGAAAGATATAAGATATAGAAATCCAATTGAAGCTTCAAGCTTTAAGCTATGGAGAATTGAGCTTATCTCTCTCTAAAATTTCAGTAAGATAACTCTCAAGCTCTCTCTTTTCTCTCTGTGTTTAGTTTGTAATGAACTCCATGTGTGTGTAAGAGTGTAGTATATAAAAGAGAACAATTTGGAAATCTTGGGGACCAAGTCCCTTCACTCTCACACTACAATTGAAATAAATTTTCAATTTTCTGAAAATACACAAAATACATATACGTATATAAGTTCTACAGATTGTAAGGACTCTTTGATGAGCTAAAGGTCAAGTATAGATATGTAGGGGCCAACACAAGGTGTTTGGGAAAACAAGCTTATGGCACAACAATACACACTCAGACAAAGCATTTCCCAAACAAGGCACATCCAATGATGAGTTGCCATAAATGGAAAGTAAAGTGTATGTCACATCAGCTTTACATCACTTCCAAAATCTGTGGAAGTTTAGCACAGCACGGGCAGTTTTAAACATAAACTGGTATTTTCGTGGCGCGGTGTTCGTCACAAAAATACAGAAAATTTATTTTAACGCAAGAAATGATTTCCCGGTTTTATAAAAATACTGCATTGAGTTAAGAGTAAATATTTACACCGTTTTGAAATCCAACACATGTATTGTTAAATTTTATAAAAATTGCAGTTTGATCCCAAAAGAGTTTTAATTATGAATTTAGACAAGAAATAAGATTCCAAATATGAGAATCGAAATTAATGGCAGCAGACAATACATATTGATTTAAATATGACAATGCAAATACAGATTAATTATGGAAATGAAATTGAAATTAATTAATGAAATGCAGGTTGTTACATCTTCTAGGCCGACTGTGAGTCCCCTCCGCCCAAGGTCCCTCCGGAAATCACACTGATTTGCCCGAGCGGTTGTAGCTGCACGGAGGCTTGATTGTCCGGCCTAGGGCGTCTATCTGCCACGACAAACTCGACAAGGTGGCCCTGCTCGATCAGTCTTTCGATGTCCATCTTGAGTTTGAAGCAATCTTCTGTGTCGTGGCCATGGTCCTTGTGATACCGGCAATATTTGTCTCGGTTCCTTTTCCCGGGGGGACTCTTTAGCTTTGTTGGTTCTTGGAGGAGCCTCATGGCGTCGGCGGCTACCATAACTTCATGAATAGGATGGAAAAGTGGCGTGAAGGCCATTGGGGCCTGGTCTCGGCCACTCTTCTGCTGATCCGACTTAAGCTTCTTTCCCGGGCCCTTCTCAGAATTGTCTCACTTCCGTTTGGCCCTCGTGGACTCGTCTCTCGCAAGGCTGGAACGCTTAGCCTTCAGGAAATCCTCCATATCGATGTATTTCCCAACTCTCTCAGAGAGCTCCACCAGGGTTTTCGGTCGGTCATTGTGGAAAGACGTGGCCACCTTGGTGTGCTGAATCCCCGAGCAGAAGGCCGTGATTGCGACCGCCTCATTCAGGCTGCAGATTTGCAACCTCTGTTGGTTGAAACGATCGATGTAATCATTCAGGGATTCCCCCTTGTGCTTCTTGATGGTCAGTAATTGGGTATCAGGCTGCGACCGATCAAGCATTCCCACGAACTGGCCGATGAAGAGCTTACTCAGCGTTTTGAAGTCACCCACCGTTCGGGGTTTGAAGGAATGGAACCACTGCGCGGCGGGCCCTCTAAGGGTGCTGGGGAAGGCTAGGCACAATAGCTCATCAACGCCGATTACCAGTGCCATCTGAGCCTTGTAAGACCGGACATGATCGACTGGGCTCCCCGTACCGTCATAGGAGTTGAGATGCGGTTGCTTGAATTTCCTTGGAACGGGGTACCCAGTGATTTGGGCGGTGTAAGGCGACTCAGTTTTGGCATTTGTATGATCACGGTTTCCTTGGCATCGTAGGATTAAAGCAAAGGTGGTTACATGAAGAACAACGGCTATGGATGAAGATGGAAGTTATTTTGGAGGGTGCTTGTAATACCCTGTATTTTGGTATATTAATAAGACCTGGTATTTCATTTCTATACTCGTATAAACTTTCTCTTCCTTTTGGTGAATTTTGATACCAATCGATTGATAAGTTTTCCCAATCGATTGACACTTTTCAGATACCAATCGATTGACATGTTCCCAATCGATTGACATTCTACCGACTAAAATTGATGACGTGTCAACATTTCCAATCGATTGACATCATTCCAATCGATTGACATCAAATATCTGTCTCCAATCGATTGACATTATATTCAATCGATTAACATAACCTGAGAAACATTTTCTTCTTTCCTTCAGCTTTGAACGTGTGGCACTCTTAACCCTTATATATACTTGTTCATTTGTGGCCTTGGGCCAAGTTTTGGCAGCCTTGAGAGAGAGAGGTGCATACTCTTATATATATATATACACACACACATATATTGTATATATATTACACACACACACTCTCGGGTAGAGAAGAGAAGAAGAAGAAGAGAAGAATAAGAAGAAGAAGAGGAGGAGACCAGAGAGAGAACAAAGACAGACAGAGAGAGGGAAAGAGAACCACCATAACCGCCGCCGCGGAGCTCGGGACGCCGTCAACGGAACGCCGGGAGAGGTGAGTTTATTAACTCACTCAAAGAGGATTGTTTTTGTGATGTTTATGTGTGTATAATAACGTGCATGAGGAGGAAAGAGGACCCCAACGTTTTTATAATAAAACCAGCAGTTTTGAGGAAGAAGACAGAGTTCAATCGATTGACATTAAGTCCAATCGATTGACATTATTTCTAATCGATTGACATTATTTCCAATCGATTGACATTATTTCCAATCGATTGACATTATTTCCAATCGATTGACATTAAGTCCAATCGATTGACATTATTTCCAATCGATTGGGAAGAGCAGAATGTTGTTTATCTATTGTTATATATTATGAGCTGATTGTAATGTACCCAAGCTGTTAATAGTTGTACCATATGTGATATTGGATATGTGCTTAGTCAACATGATACTACGTAAGCCTTATATGATGTTTATGTTAATGTTACAAGATGAACTGTTTATTATTTACTGTCGATATGAGATGCTCTAATGGTTAAGTAACTGCCATATGTTATTGACAAACTGAATAGTAGAATGGAACACGACAGCATGTTAATAATCAGTAACGACAGATATGTTGAATACAGAGCATGTGGTATTTCCTGTACTTAGTATATGAGCATTTCACAATATGTGTCAGCATGCATGGGATAGTGATGTGACGAGGTAAGAGAATCTGATGAGAAATGGGATATTGATATGAAGAGATGAGAAGATATGATGAGAAATGGGATATGTGATTTATATGGAATAATGAGATATGTGTACTTTGGGATCCGTGGGATCAACGGCTGACGAGTCGGGTGGACGTGGGATGATTAGAGTTCCTAGTGCGCCTCTCACTGTTGAAGACGTCCAGTGATGCGTATGCACTGTTGAAGACGTCCAGTGTACCGTTGAAGACGTCCGGCTAGTGCTCTAATGTATTCTCAGCTGTGTAGACGACCAGTGAGGGTATACGCATCGTTGAAGACGTCCGATGTGCCGTTCTATCGTTTACAGATAGGTGGTACCGTGTAGACGACCGGTAACCCTATCAAGGGATTTTAGGATCTATTGCCTAGTCGGGTGATTCCGATTGGCATTACTGTATCGACTAATGGTTTTCAGATTGGAATGATGGGATTGACGTATGGATACAGAGATGGATAGAGATATGAATATGAGTACGGATATGATGAGATAAAGGTTCAGTCGTGGATTCAGCGTCCCGACGTAAAGGTAGATGCATGGGTGGTTGCATGGTTACATGCATGGATTTGGTGAATACGTGATGAGATATGTTATACCATGATGTTTATCCTTGTCATTACTTAATATGATTTCTGTTATTATTGATTAATGCACAGTTTAATGAGACCTCTGCTATGTCCGTGAGAGACGCCATTGTTAAGAGATTAACCGCATTTTAAGATGCTGAACAATAGCGGTGAGGAGTGTTGTTTAATGTACTCACTCAGCTTTGTATTCAAAGCTGATGGCGTTAATGCCCTGGACATTCCAATGTCTAGGGATTTGTAGGTCTTGAAGACTGAAGACTGATAGTTCTGCCAGACTTGGAGCTGAAGGCTGGAAGACGAAGATGTGCTGCTTTATATAGTTAGTTTGTATATCTGTTGTTGTTATTGTTATAGGCTTGAGACTATAAGCCAGCTGTTGTAATAGTGTTAGTAGACTTTTATAATTGGTACTTGGGCATCTGTTGCTTTCATACCTTTTATAGTTTCCGCTGTAGCCTCTGATTATGTTAATAAGATATGTTCTATGAATAGCATCCTCCCTATCGTGGTGTTTATTGGTTTGAGTAGATGACAACACGGTTATTCACCCGTCATTCCCTATGGACCCATAAAGGAAATTTATTTTTCTCTATTTATGCTGCTCCGGGGCGTGACAGTGCTTCTATTGGAAGAATGTATTCAAATTCAAATGGGTAGCTATAGACTCCATCTATTTATATATGTAATGCACTCCTTTGTAAAGGGTCCTTAACCAAACCAACTACATCAATATATTATCTCTAATTTGTTCTTCATTTCTTTCAGCCACCATGGCCATTTTACTTTAGTCTAGTTTGGACTAGTTTATTGACTTCAGTTTTAGTTTAGTTTAATTAGTAGTCCTTCTTTTATTCAATTCCTAGTTTAGCTTAGTTTAGTTTAGTTCAGTTTTAATTTAGTTCTTCTTTAATTCATGTACTACTAGTTCCATTTCCTTTACTATCAATCCACTTTCAATCTGTTGGACATTACTTTCCCACTTTGCAGGTCTATGTTTGGTTGAATTTTTGACCACAAACTCTCTCTTTCCCATCTCCAAACCAAGCTTTCTTGAAAATTTGCTTAAGTGCTATGTGTTCTTGATGTTTATGTGTTTTTTCCTTCATGAATAAGGTATATTATGTGCTTAATTGGAAGTTGAAACCATGTCTACGAGCTTTACTTAGGAATTGATAAGTATGCTTAGATGAGATTTCCTGTCTCTTGATTATACTTGAAGTTATGTGATCACGTTTATATGCTTGTTTAAGTAGCATATTATTGTTCATTAGCATTTCATAACATGAGATAAGCATGGTTATGAATTTGAGCATGAACGCGTGAATCAACATGAAAATGCACGAAAAGGATTTTGGGTGAAAGACCTCCATGTGTGGGGCTTTCGATTTAAAAAGGGAAAGCTCTCTATGTACGGGACTTCCGGATTTTAAAGATCATGAAAACCTCTGTGAGAGGATTTTGATTTGAAGTTTAGATAATCCCGGTTGTAGGTGTGAATGTGAGGTTTGGATCTAGTAGGAACGCGATGTCATGGTCTTGCAAACCATAGAAATCGTAAGCTAAAGAACGTATGAGGTGGTTAAATGCCCCCCATAACGTGGTGGCCCATAGACCAGGTGTTGTATTAAGAGTGAGTGTTTGGAAAATTCACGAAAGGGCCTACGGGCATCATCATTTTGCTTCAACAACAAACCATTACATTCACGCATTCACGCATATAAGTCACTGTATCATTGAATATTTATATGACTATACGGGTCGTCATGCTCATAAACTGTGTTTAAACCCATTTTCAGGTGAAATGGATGCGTAATGACCCCGTATATGGGGAATTTCTATCCTAATTTAATACATAGCTTATCTAGTGTAATTTAGCTCAATTTGAAACTTTCAGGTTTAGGTTCGAATTATAGAAATTACATGTGTTGATATTGCAAGTTATGTTTTCATATCGTAGTTTTGTTATCAGACACTTGATAGTCCGCTTTCCACTAAACTTGTATCCATGTTAGAAATGAGATACATGTTATCCCCTTATCCTTTACTTGCATCATTGAGTCCTAAAACTTGTTAGGATTTATAATATTTACATCGGCATGTAATCGTGACATAAATCACTCAACTTTTTACAAGATTGCATTTTTTATGTTGTTGCTCGAACCCCTCGATTTCATCTTTAACTTGCTTAGGTTGAGGTTGTGTTTAATAGTCCTTACTCTCTTTTATGATGGTTGTGAAACATTCTTTTTAGATTGTAACTGTGAGAGTATGGGTGTTGTGCTGTAGATTTTTCTACTGCTAAGAAACAGTCGACTAAATGGGGGTCCAGTCGACTGGATTTGCTAAGATAATGAGATCAGTTTTTTCAGTTTCAAATACAGTCGACTATATTCCCTAAAGTAGTTGACTGAGTTGAACCTCTGAGTTTTGAGCTCTCTGTAAATGGAAAAACAGTCAACTGAATGGGCATCAGTCGATTGGATTTTAACTGCCCCTTTGCAAATGTAGTCGACTGGACCTTCTACCAGTCGACATGATCAATCCTTTTCAAAATATGTTCTCTGGATCTCAGAAAATAATTGACTGATGCCCCGATTAGTCGAATGGATCTGTAAATTTCCAATTTTCTTGTTTTGTATATGTTTTAAAGAGACTGTTGACTTACTTATTCCCCCTAACCCTCATTTCTGGGATTTGGGGCAAGAGGATGAGTGAGGGAGAAAGAGGATGGAGATAGGGAAAGGGGGGAGGTTGGTTGACCATGTGGGGAGAAGGGAAAGGGTGAGTGTTTTGGGGGGAGTTTGTCTCCATAGTCAAAAGATGTAGGGGGGTGTTTGGTTGGGTGTAACACACACACACCCCACACATGTACACATATGCACAAATATGTAGCCCAAGAATTAACTAGTGATACCAAAACATAAATGTAAAATAAATACACTTACCCAAACAAGGCCAATCACTGTCCAAACTACCAATTTACCCTTACAACTTATAGGATATTATAGAAACACAGATAACAAAACCACAAAAGCATACGTACCCAATATGCAAAAGTAAAAGAACAAAAAAAAAAAAAAGAAAAAAGAAAAGAAGAACACGCAACTTATAAATGCACCTAATAATTGGTTGTTGCTTGAATTTATGAAAATCCTTGCAATAGAAGATGACCTCAAGTAGCCTTCGCCTCCAACCACTAAAATGAACCTAATAAAAAACAATAACATATCTAAAAACTAAAGTAAATGGTCTTTTTTATTTATCTTTTTCTAAAAAAAAAAAAAATGAGCCCATTCTTGTGTGAATATATAACAATTTAGTCTGCAAACTACTTTTAGTTGGGGAAAGTCCATTTATGGAGGGTGAGGGGTTAAATATCTTATTTTCTTGGGTTATTTAGTTATAAGGACAAAATAGAAAACTTCTATGTCATAAGATTCCTCTGAAAAACATCTTTGGTTAGTAGTCCCTAGCCAATATTTAGTCCAAGAATACCCCTTTCAATCACGCCTCATCCTGTTATGTATCCCCACTTTTAAATCCAAAGATGTATCCCCGCTGCATAAAAAAATGATAGCCTCGAACTCAATTACCCTTCTCTCACGTGAAGCAGCGCCAACCAAAGCGCCCAAGGTGTTTCTTTTCCAGCTAGGGTTCGTTGATTGTTCTTCAGCGGCTCGTGTACATCTTCTACTTCCTAACTATGGTTTGTTCTAGCCATTGAGGTTCTCAAGCTGAAAGAAAAGGCTAAAAGTGGTACCTCAACTAGGATTACTAGGATTTTGTGATTACAAAAACATTTTATCAATCGTTAAGAAATTTCTCAGAAACCTAGTTCTGATACATGACTTCTTCTTGTTCATTGATTCACAAAACATTGGTGTTTTTCTTTTTTTGAAATTTCTCTAACTAATCTATCATTTTTCTTCATATGTTTTTGGATTTTCACACACCATTGTTAGATTTAAAAAAAAAAAAAAAGAGATTTGAGATAGATAACAAGATGCTTTAAATCACGATTGTCACGGTTTTGTCTTTACAAAAACATTGAACCAAATCGTTGTTATAAATTTTCAAAATTTTTCAAAACCCTAGTTTTGTAGATCATTGTCAGATTTAACAGATTGGTTGCTTGATTTTGAGAAATTTCTCAAAACCCTAGGTTTCATAGATTGTTGTTATTTCGAAATTCCCAAAAGAACGGTGCTTAGTTATTTGTGAAAATTCTCAAATGGTGTTCAAACAACCATGTGTTCACTTGTACAAATTTTTCAAGAAGCAAGGCTTGAGAACTACACATGGTATTGGATGTCACAAATAGTTTGAGAATTTTCACTGAACAATAGATTGAGAAATTCCTCAAATAATCAGTTTGAGAAAATACACAAATAGTACCTATTGAAAAATGAACCACGATTTCAAAATTGTGTACAATCACTTTTTCGCTCTTCAAAACTGATCCTTTCCATATTCTCACACTCCACAATTGATTGGAAATCGTGTGACTTAAGGGAATTGTTAAATGAGCTTTATCATCTTAACTGCAGGGTACATTAGTCCAAAAAATCTCCTAAAAATGTGGATGAGGGATTTAAACCAAATTAAGTTTGCAATCCACTTAAAACGGCAGCTTGGGGAATTTCTCAAAAACTAATTACCACAGTCATGGATTTGTGGAAATTCTCAAAAGTATCCTGGTAAATAGTTGGATACTTAGAAAAATTACTCAAAGTATCCTGGTAAACAGTTTAAGACTTTGAGAAATTCCTCAAAGTATCTTGGTAAACAGTTTCGAGGTTCATGTCATAATATTCCAAAAATCAAACATAAGAGAGATTTTTCTCAAAAGGAAACACACAACACTGTTTTGCGCATTCCTCAACATTGGATATGAATGATAATGATGAAGTATACAGATGAAGGATATGTTACCATTTTTAAGGAATTGACATAATATCTATTCAATAAATGTCAATTTTCAAAAAATCTTTCCATAAATGTCAAACTAATGGCATTTATCCACATTCTATAACTAAAAGATACGTTACCATGTTTAAGGGATTGATATAATCTTCCCTTTTATCACTAAAGGGAAAACCAGTCCAAGAAAATCCAATAAAATTTGAATAAGGGACTTGTTACTGATTAAGTCTGATTGCAATGAACTTTTGATCGAGAAAGAGATAGAGAGGGGCTTTTACCACTATTGATTGATCATAATGGATTTTTTGGCTAAAAATCTATATTTTATTCTACCAATTTAATTGGATCAGATACACAAGTTTAAAGATTAATCCACTTGCTCTTCCACAATATATCTGTGAGTTGATTTATCCATATTTACAAACAATTTTAATCTACAATGCCTTGACTTGTTCACCTAAGTTTACTATTCATAAGATGGCTAATTTTAATGATAGATTTTACGCTGGAGAGGGAGAGAGAGAGAGAGAGAGAGAGAGAGAGAGAGAGAGAGAATTGGGCGTGATCTTTGGAGTTTGTAAGAGAGAGAGCGTATGTAGTGCCTTCAATATAATTTTAATGACAGATTTTATGTCTGGTTGAATTTTGGTCATGCCTACAATATGCTCAAATCAATCCCATTAGTAAGATTTGATACCGTGGATTTGATACTTTACAATTTTTGTGGGACCAAATATCTAACGGTTGAAAATTTCTCATTCTCTCTCAATGGTAGAAATTGAAAGTTGTTAAAGTGGGAGGGATACACACAGTCCTCCCTTATTATATAAATTATTGGAGTGCGTCAAAGTATAAAAAGATATTGAATTGGTTACTATTTATTAAAATAGTCGGATGTCATTTTGATGACTAAATTTGGCTACCACCATGCCCTAAAACCAATTTCTTTTGGGCTTTTTGGCTACAGATTAAGCTTCTCTGGGAGGAAAAGACCCTCGTGGGGAATTGTGAGGGATTTATCCCCTTTTGGCCGTCTATGGGAGGAAGTCCCTTTGAAGTGGGCCCATGGCACCCCTGACTCGTGTGTGTGTGTGTGTGTGAAACTTGCAGGTACTTTGCCTTCAGCAAAAAAAAAGAGAAAAAAAAGACGACTGTTCTTTTATGCTGGCTTTCTTTAAGAGTCGCAACAAGACCTCCTTCACTTTCCAATTATACATGTTGGTCAGTGTATGAATTACATTATTAGATTTGAAAAGTCGATCTATATGGTCCAATTTATGAAGGCCCCTAGATTACATATTTTCCTATTCACAACAACTCAGAGAAGTTATTCAGTGAGCCCATTACACTACATTAGCATAATAACATGGTGTAGCGTCTCAATTATATGGGGTTATAATTGTTGGATAATTTTATTAACTTTTGCTTTATTATTTCAAAAACCCAAATAAAGCTTTTTAAGTGATGTGACATATTTCCCACATTGCTTAGAAATGGAACAATCTTACTCCTTATATATTGATCCTCTTGATAAGCTTGTAAGCTTATGTAGTTGAGAGGCTCTTTCACGCACACGCAGGGGGGGTGCAAATCTTGAGTTTGGACTACCCAATTTAGCTTGAAATTTGATACTTGCGCATGCACGTCCTGCGGACACGAATATCATTCGATTTGTACCCTCACATGTACGAGATTGTGGCTCACAGTTTTGTTACCCAAAATATTTTTTCAACTGACAGTTAATGCACAGTTTAATAAGAAACTATTACTGATTTTTTTTTTTAAATAGTATACGACTCTTAGAGATCCATGTTTATAAAAGATAGTTTCTTCTTTCATTCGGATACAGACGAAAAATCTTCTCTTTATCAGTTCTTTAATTTTCTCTTTTTCACTATGATTGGAGCAATTTTTGAATGCTCATATATGCTTCCAATTCGAGTGCACGTTTTGAATCATGGAGAGCATAGCACTGAGACCTTGTGCATCTAGTCATTGACTCGGAGGGGCGGAATTTTTCTTAAAAATATTGCAAACTGTTGCACGCCTCAATCAGATTCTTAGCATCATCCTCCCACATTTTTTCAACAATCTTAAGAATAATTTTGGATGTTGTTATGAAGAGAGTGACCTAGTCTCCTACTCAACCTAAGATTTGTTAAGGAGACTTCTAATATGGTAATTTCGATTTTACTTTATTTCCAGTAAATTTTAAAACATTACAATCTGTTATTGATTCATAGACTCTTGAGCCAAACATAGACTTAGACTTTATCATTTTGGTAATAGTACACATCTACTACGTAGATGAATTTTTGAAAGTAAGAATTTACAACAAAACAAGTACCGGTTGAATTTCTGAAAGTTTGAATTTGCGACAAAAACAAATACCTTTGAAGTATTTCACTTTCTTTCTGTGGTAAAGTTTAATACCTTGGAAATTGCTATTATACTTTTAACAAATAAGCAAACCAATAATATAGGCCATATAGTGAAATGCTATGATTAAGTGTCCACTGTTTGTTAATGATAAAAACACTAGCTCTGGTGCGATCGTTGTTATTGTCTGAAAAATTGTTTACGCTATTACAAGATAACGTGAGTATGGTATAAAGCATATTAGTGGTTGAAGGGTATGTATATGCTGACCGTGTATGAGTCATGAGGCTATTGAAATGGGTTTATTTTTATTATTTAATTGCCATGTCATACGTTCAAGTATACAAGGTTGTATATATTTGTCACGCCCCGGAGCAGCAAAAATAGAGAAAAATAAATTTCCTTTTGGGTCTATAGGGAATTGTTGGCTCAAATGTGGAAACCTTAAGAGGGGGGGGGGGGGGTGTGAATAAGGTTTTAGCGGGAATTTTAACCTTTTTAAAACTTAATAGCAAATTAACACAATCACAAGCAATAATGTAAAGAGATAAGGAAGAGATACTTGCAAACCGATTTTTCAAGTGGTTCGGCAATCGCACCCCGTGGCCTACGTTCACCCCTCAAGAACACCTCTTGAGGATTCCTTTAATCCGATCTACTTACGGGTGTAGACCAAACCGTTTCCCGGAGCACTTACGGGTGTGCACCAAACCGTTACAAGAGCCTATGATCTCTCCCAAAGAAGAACACCTCTTCTTTGCACACAAGGGTTACTTGTTGGAAAAACCGGTTTAAGTTCTAAGTTTAAACGCGCAGCGGAAAAATCAAGTTATAAAACTTAATTGGCATGCCCGGATCTACTACCCATCAACTCTATAGATGCGCACAAGAGGGGACAAGAATTATACCTTACTGTCTTGAACCCAATTCTGAAATCTATGACTTCCAGCAGCCTCCACTAGATGGTCTTCACTCTTATGACTCCTATGGATGCTCGCAGGAAGGGCTAGGGTTGGTGGGAACCCTAATGGAGAGGATACAGAAGGTTTTTGGGGCTCCAAAATAGTTTCTGCAGCTTCTGACGTTCAAAACGACGAACCTCTTTTCCAGAACGCAGCTACCCTATTTATAGATTCCCAGAACCGACCTAGCTCTCGAGCAATCGAAGTGGTTTCGATCGATCGAACATTCGATCGATCGAACCATCTTCAATCGATCGAACCTGTCTAGACTTCAATCGATCGAGACAACTTCGATCGATCGAACCTGTCTTGACATCATCCTCATTTGCCTTTCCAAGCATCCTAGCGGAGCTAAGAGTGGGACCTCCTAGGCTCTTTATTGTTGGCTCAGATCAGTTGATTAACTCCCATGACCAAACTCTTTGATCAGCAAATTAATCGACTGATCAGTTAACGTTTACTCCACTATAAAACGATAACTGAACTCCAACGCAAAAGAACATATCCGAAGCGATAACTAGACTTGTATATTGTACTAATGTCCCTTTACCATCAGCATTCGCAATCATATTCAGGTAGTCGGATAAACAGTTACTGTCAACCTGAATCATGATTACTTCTTATAATCCTTGAGTCCCATTCAGCTCTCATGATTACCAAACATGTTGATAGCTCTTATCAACAAGACTGCAATACTCAGTAATTGACTTGGTGACATTCTCAAGGGAATGCTTACTCTGAAACAGAGGGTAGATTCCGTCTTGACAATATATGTTCACAACCCTATGAATATGACATACCCAAGATACCCAGGTGTTGATCTTCTGTAGACCTCACTGATTGGTAAGTCAAAGCAGCCATATCCACAGTCTGTGTTCATAATCATCTCAAGATTGAGAACACATACCTTATACAAGTTATGAGTTCCTATCGACTGATTGACAGCATTGAGCGTCAATAGGAAACTCAGGTCCATCAATGCACTATAAGCAGTAGCATACTAACCAAGAGTCACACTCTAGTGATTGAGATTTATCACTCCATCCAATGGTAGTTAATGATGCTACAGTGTATACCTGATGAGATATCCAGTCTCATCATCCACTGTGACAAGCTTTAAGTATCAAAGAATAGTAATTCGTATCTCATTGTATGTATCTCATACACACACGAAATACTTACTATGATACTTATGGATTAAACAATCATCTCATGAAAGAAACATACATAATGAAATGTAAAGCTAATATCCATATATTAATATGTCAATGTCTCATACATAAAGTAATGGTTTGAGGGCAAAAACCCAACAAACTCCCACTTGCACTCACAACCATACAGGATTACATCTGAGACCTAGACTATCTAGATGACGATCAAAGACCTTCTGTGGCAAGGCCTTTGTAAACGGATCAGCAAGATTGTCAACGGTGGCAATCTTGGTGACAGTCACATCTCCATGTTGAACAATATCTCGGATAAGATGATATTTCCGCTCTACGTGCTTCCCTTTTTCGTGGTTCCTTGGCTCCTTGGACTGGGCCACTGCCCCACTATTATCACAATAAAGCGTAATAGGTGACAGCGACGCTGGTACCACCTCGAGTTCTATAAGGACCTTCTTGAGCCAAACAACTTCCTTTGCGGCTTCACAAGCAGCCACATACTCAGCTTCTATAGTTGAGTCTGCAATGCATTTCTGCTTAATGCTCCTCCAACTGACAGCACCACCTCCCAAGGTAAAGAGATGACCGGACGTCGACTTCCTCGAATCTTTATCTGACATAAAGTCCGAGTCAGTGTATCCTACTGGAATTAACTCACTACCACCGTACATAAGCATGTAATTTGTAGTCCTTCTCAAGTACTTAAGAATGTGCTTGACGGCTGTCCAGTGCTCTGGACCTGGATTCGACTGATATCTGCTAACCATGCCAACGGCAAAGCAAATATCTGGTCTAGTGCATAACATCGCATACATAAGACTTCCCACTGCTGAAGCATAGGGAACTCCTATCATGCGATTCCTCTCCTCCTGTGTCTTTGGACACTGGTCCTTGGAGAACGCTAAACCATGCCTGAAAGGTAATGACGACATCCTATTGACGCGTTTTCTTATCACACCCAAGTGTAGGTGATCGTACAAGTAATAAAGTTCTGGAAGTCCAGGTCGAACCCACAGGGAACGGAATAAAATTTTATAAAGTTAAGTATATAACTATTTTGTCACTAAAAAGAAAATAAAAGATGATGGGTTTTTGTGGGGTTTTACTAAACTACTAATTTTTATATGTTTGCAATAAAAGTAATTAAAGCTATTTTTTTCTTAACAGTTTATGGTAAAGATTTTAACAGTGCAAAATAAATTAGCTAACATACTAGTAAGAAAAGGAATAAAAATATATAAAAGCTAAATTTTTATGAGACAAACTTTTTAGATTTAATAATAGCGAAAGATGGAAATAATACAGATATTTAAGCAAAACTATTATAAAACAGGAAATATTAATTAACTAGGGGAAATGATTTAAAGGAATTGGGAATATGCAAACCAACACTAGATCCCACAACTTTTGTGCATTTGAAAAGCGTTTGGCATTTAAGACCGCAGAGTCATTCTTTATTTAAAAATAAACTTTCACTAGTCAGGGTCATATCAAGTGTGTCAGGTTTGATATGAAACGACATCGTTTGGTTTAAAGAAAAATAAAAAGGCAATTGGGCAGTAGCCAGGTTCGAACCGTGCCCCGCCGCGGACGTGGGTTATTCGGCGTCCAGTCCCCACCACTCTGCCACTACACAATTGCTTATCTATTATTGGATAGAAATATATATAAACACATATTTGAAATATTAACTTTGTCATATGAGTTGTTTGAGTATGTTAGGTGTTTTTTATGACAAAAGACATAGTTTGACAATCCACATAATTAGGCTTTTTATTTCAAATATGTACTCTTTTGAGCCCAATATAGCCATAGTATATAAACATGTTAAATGGTCATAAACTATAGATACATAGATATTTTTGGCCATAAATGAAAAAATAACTCATCCAGATAAATTTGCCCATTTAAGATTAGTGCACAGAAGTTGTGGTTTCTAAGTTTTTATTACATATCCCCAATTAAAGTTTTAGCCTACCATTTTGGAATTGAAACTGTCTTCCAAATAAAATTTAAAGATAAATTAAATAGGTGTAAACAGTGACTGCTCAATTAAAACTAAAGTTGTGAAACTAAGGTAGGAGTGAAATATACTATTATTATATTATTTTTTTACTTAACATGAGCTGGGGTTGAATTTGTGGAATCTGCAAAATAGCAAAGTTTAGTACAACTAGGCTAATAAAATACACATAAATGGAAATACTGAACCAAAAATAAAATACTAAACCTTTGACTTTGGATTCTTGTGGGGTCACAGTGATTGAACTCCAAGAACACAAATAAGGCCAAACCAAATCCAAATATACTTTTGGAGTGAGATATGAGTATGATGTACTTTTGGACTTTAGTAGGTGATTACAACAACTAGGTGGCTAAGAAATCTGGCATTTAATCGCAAAATCTGTCTTTTAGTGAATGAAAATATTGCTATAAAAATTGGAAATTTGGAGTTTCTAACTATTTTAGGGGACAACTATAAGTACTACTAGACTAGAAATATTAAATCTAATTTTAAATAGGAATATTTTACTACTACAAATTGACAAAGGTCATACAAGAAAACAAATATTTTAAATTTAAGAAATACAGTACACAAAGTTTTGCTATATATTTTTGAACATAAAATCATCAATTACATAAAAGTAAAATTTTACAACTACTAGAACTAGAAAAGGCAAAGAAAAACTAAAGTTTCCTATTTCTAGGGACAATATAAAGTGCTCACATAATAACCTCCCCTAAACTATTCTCTCCAAACTGTGATTATAAACTGTTGTTGAATTGTTGTGAATGGTGTGTCTTCTTTCCTCTGCCTCCTCCTTTCCTTTTATAGACGAACTGCGATGAAAATTCATCACCGCGTTCGTCACGTTTGAGCACGAGCTTTGCCATTTTTCTTCATGCGCCTCGATTGTCTTTGGCATTCTGACATCTTCATTGACAAAACTGCAAAGAAGGAAATCGTTATATGCAAATGTGTCAACATCCAAACACTGTTTGGATGTTGATTTCTTTTCACGAGATTTTTTTTTTTTTTCCTTTCTTTTGGACGTTTTTTTCAAAATTTTTACTATTCACTACTATTCATTACTATTCATCTACTATTCATTACTATTCATATGAATATACTATGGTGTGGTTGCTACTTCTTTCCTTCCCTTTATTTCACTTCATTTTTACCTAAAGATATAAAATATGTAAAAACACATTTTTACACGCATTTGAGTGACATCACTATTAAATTATATTAATTCAAATATGCATGTAAAACTAGAAATTTGGGGGATTAAATGAGCAATATGTCTATTATATTGGCACATAAATGCGCAATATTCAATGTTCGTCAGGTAACAATCCTTTCTTCGAATTATCCATTGAAAACTTAGTTAGCACCTTATCGATATAACCAGCTTGAGACAATCCCATTATCTTTCGCTTGCGATCCCGGAAGAGCTTTATCCCAAGAATATAGCTCGCCTCTCCTAGATCGTTCATATCAAAAGTACTAGCTAGCCAAACCTTGACCGTTGACAATGCCGCTACATCATTCCCAATGAGTAGAATATCGTCAACGTAAAGCACAAGAAAGGCCATCACTTTCCCTTCACACTTCTTGTATACACAAGGTTCATCCAGATTCTGTATGAAACCAAACGACTTGACCACTTGGTCAAATCGGATGTTCCAACTCCTGGATGCCTGCTTAAGCCCATAAATGGACTTTTGCAGCTTGCATACCAAGTTACCTTTCCGACCAGCTATGAACCCTTCTGGTTGTTGCATATAGATGTCCTCCTCAAGATTGCCATTCAAGAATGCAGTCTTGACGTCCATCTGCCAGATCTCATAATCTAGGCATGCAGCAATGGATAAGAGTATTCTGATGGACTTGAGCATGGCTACCGGCGAGAAGGTTTCCTCATAGTCGATGCCCTCCTTCTGAGTATAACCTTTCGCTACAAGCCTAGCCTTAAAGGTCTCAACCTTTCCATCAGATGCTCTTTTCCTCTTGTAGACCCACTTACAACCAATGGGTTTAATATTGGCTGGAAGTTCTACAAGATCCCAGACCTGATTAGAATCCATAGATTCTAATTCAGCCTTCATAGCTTTAGGCCAATGTTCTGAATCAACATCAGTCATTGCCTCTTCGTATGTGGCAGGATCAGATTCAGATTCTATGGAGACAGCTTCAAAAACTTCTCCTAAGAACATGTATCTATCAGGTTGGCTGATAATCCTCCCACTACGACGAGGTACCGGTGCGGAAATGGGTGAAGAAGTGGTATTTTCTTGATTTATATCGTTATCAACTACGGGTTGGACTGAGGGCTCTCCTTCTATCTCTCTCAGATCTATCCTTCCCTTAGGTTTATGGTTCATGATATAGTCATCCTCCAAGAAAACAGCATTCGTACAAACAAACACTTTCTGCTCTCTTGGATCATAAAATACCATCCATAAGTACCCTTTGGATACCCTACGAAGTAACATACTTCCGATCTAGAATCCAACTTGCTCATCTTTCCTTTCAGCACATGTGCCGGACACCCCCATATCCGGAGATGTTGCAAAGAAGGCTTGCGCCCAATCCACATCTCCCGTGGTGTCCTGGGATCAGATTTGCTTGGCACTAGATTTAGTATGTATGCAGCGGTTTCCAAAGCATAACCCCAAAGGAATAATGGCAACTCTGAATAACTCATCATTGACCTAGTCATGTCTAAAAGAGTCCGGTTCCTTCTCTCAGCTACACCATTCTGCTGAGGCGTGCCAGGTGCAGTCAACTATGACAGAATCCCATTCTGTACTAGGTGATCAATAAACTCATTAGAGAGGTATTCGCCACCTCGATCAGATCGAATGGCTTTGATATGTGAGCCCAATTGCTTTTCCACTTCAGCCCTAAACTCTTTGAACTTTTCAAAGGATTCAGACTTGTGCTGCATTAGGTACACATATCCATACCTGGAGTGGTCATCAGTAAATGTTATGAAATACTCATAACCACCCCTTGCTCTAATATTTATTGGTCCACACACATCAGTATGAACTAATTCCAACAATGCATTGGTCCTATTGCCCTTTCCGGGAAAGGGCCTTTTGGTCATCTTACCCTCTAAACAAGACTCACAGACTTCCATTGGTTCGAGAACCAAATCGCCTAAGATCCCTTCTTTGACTAGTCTGCCAATCCTATTTAGATTGATATGGCCAAGCCTCATGTGCCAAAGCCTTGTTGGATTAGTAGAAGGTTCTTTTCTTTTAGATGGTATAGTTACCATTGAGTAATTAAGTTCCAAGCAAGAATCTTTAGAAATATTAGGAGTAATCACATACAAACCATTTGATTTAACACCAGAACATATAAAAGAACTATTTCTTTTAATCACAACTTCAGTTCCAAAATAAAAAGAATAACCATTATTCGATAAATTAGAAACTGAAATTAAATTACGTCTCATTAAAGGGACGTAAAGTACATCTGATAAAATCAAAACTTTATTGTCTAGAAATTCTAAAACTACGACTCATATAGCAACCGCAGAAACGGTTGCGCTAGAACCTAGAGTAAGTACGATTTTCCCATCACTGCACCTCCTGGTTGATCTGAACCCCTGCAATGAATTACAGATATGGTTAGTCGCACCAGAATCAATGCACCAAGTGTTTAAAGTATCCGTTATAAAACTTATTTCAATCACATGTGATTCAATCATACCTTGAACTCTTGTAGCTAAGAATTCTGGACAGTTCCTCTTCCAGTGGCCCTTCTCACCGCATTGGAAACACTTTCCTTTGCCTTGGCCACCCACCTTCCCTTTGCCCTTACCTTTTCCCTTAGATTTTGCAATCTTAGGGACTGGTTCAACACTTGAACCACTAGTGCTAGCTTTCTTCTTGCCTTTCTTTCCTTTCGGCACAGATCGGGAGGAGGAAGCGCTTTTCTCAACGTTCAAAATGTTGACCCCAGGTTTGATCACCCCTTCCGCTGCCAAAAGAGAACTCATCAATTCGCTCATTAAAAAATTCATTTGATTCATATTATAGTTAAGTTTAAATTGAGCGAATGAAGGCGACAGCGAATTAAGGAACATATCAACTTGGGTCTGTGCATCGATGTTGGCACCTAGGGTCTCCAGCTCGTTTAAATAACCAATCATTTTTAAAACATGTTCCTTGACTGGAGTCCCTTCCGACATCTTTGCACTCATTATCTTTTGCATGGCTACCTGTCTGGCAGGCCTACCATGCTCCCCAAACATCTTTTTCAGGGATGTGATAATGTCACTGGCAGAATCATTCGATTGGAATTGGTGTTGCAACACACCAGCCATTGAGGCCAGAATATAGCAACGAGCCATTCCATTCGACTTCTTCCATTTGTCGAACTCGCGTCTGACAGCTGCCGAAGCATTTGCCGCGGGTTCTTTGGGGCATGGGGTGGTGAGGACATATATGTGATCCTCCGCAGTTAACACGATGTCAAGGTTACGTTTCCATTCAGTGTAGTTGTTTCCAGTTAACTTGTTTTGAGTGAGTATGGTGGCAAGTGGACTAAATGCAGATCCAGACATTATGATTACTGAAAATCAAACAAACAAAACAAATATGGATATCAGGATTTGACAGTTTGAAATAAAAGAATCCTTAAAACTCTTATTTTAAAACAAAGTCGCCGGAATATCGAAACAAAAGAATAAAGCCTCCGTGTGGAGGTCAATTTTCTATTTTTCGATTAATCAAGACTTGTCCGCTATGCAACTCTTGCAAAAACAAGTTATGACTCCCGATCCGTTTTGATCTCTAAGTTTCTGAACAATGCCCCGTGTGGGATCCCTTATCCATAGCTTAGCTAGTGTGTACCATTAACTAGGATCCAATCACAACCGTCTCAAGTAGAGCCTCAGTGTGGTGGTCACCCTCTAACACGTCTGATTGATCCTATCATAAGAAGTTCACATCTAGTAACCAATGAGTAATGCAGCCTCCGTATGGAATGATCACCCCTGACGAGGTGACACAGAATGCACCACTCATCTTACAGTGAACCGTTAATGGAAGATCGTGGGTGTAATTAATAAGACCCTCTCCCACTAGTTTTAGTAAAAAGGATTTTGCTTTTTGAGAAAATCTGTTTCTACACACTTCCCATAAACATCTAATGTTTACTAATGTGTTGAAAACGATTTTTGAATTTTATTTTAGAAAACTTGTTTTGCGTGCATGCAACAATGTATTATACGCCAATCACAAACCAAGCACATAAAACAAAAAAACTAAAATGAAATATAGGCATTCAAACAATGCCTCTATCTCCCATGGCTCTATCTCTATAGAACCTCCTTTTGGTTTGATCGGCTCTAGCTCCATCTTCATGGATAACGGCTCCTTGCTCCATCTTCATGGATTTTCTAATTCTATTACATTTGTCCTATGCTTCTTTCGAAGTTTACAATTTATCTAGAAATAGAAATAACAACAAAATAAAAGGCTAGGGAAACCGGTGCGACTTTCCTTTTCGTAGGATTGAAGTCGCAGCGCCCTTTACATATGCCTTAAAACCAAACCAAACTTAAATTACAACATGCACCAATCTCAAACAATTTAAATACAAATATTCAAATGATTTGGTGCCATGGGAGATAGCGACTAATCTAGCTGCAAAAGGGTTAGTCGTACACGCATCCATACATACATAACAAATATATGTAACTGTTGAAACACTTAATTGATTCACACAGTATATAAACTCTTTACATACTGAATTAGAACTTAAAACAGCATCTTACTTCTCTGTCACAGTTCGATCGATCGAAGACCGTTCGATCGCTCGAACCTTCGATCGATTGAACACTATTCAATCGCTTGAACATTCCGTTTCACAGAATGATTTGAAAATTTTACAGAATATCTTAAAATTAAAGTTTTTAATTTCAAAACTCTTAAAAACTGTGAAATAGAGAACCTGACAAAGTATCTGTCTCGATCGATCTAACTTCATTCGATCGATCGAATACCAGAAGGTTTCGATCGATCGACTATTGTTCGATCGCTTGAGAACAGTATGTTCGATCGATCGAAATATGTTCGATCGATTGAACCCGCCTTGCATACTATGCAATCACAGATTTGTATACTGCTGTGATAACACTGCAGAAACAGATCTGTGACGATGCAGTTTCGAAAACAGTTCTAAAATCAACATGCAAATCAAAATAGTGTTCCAAAAACGCATCTATAGATCCAAACGAGCGTGGCTCTGATACCAATTGTTGGAAAAACCGGTTTAATTTCTAAGTTTAAACGCGCAGCGGAAATATCAAGTTATAAAACTTAATTGGCATGCCCGGATCTACTACCCATCAACTCTATAGATGCGCACAAGAGGGGACAAGAATTATACCTTACTGTCTTGAACCCAATTCTGAAATCTCTGACTTCCAACAGCCTCCACTAGATGGTCTTCACTCTTATGACTCCTATGGATGCTCGCAGGAAGGGCTAGGGTTGGTGGGAACCCTAATGGAGAGGATACAGAAGGTTTTTGGGGCTCCAAAATAGTTTCTGCAGCTTCTGACGTTCAAAACGACGAACCTCTTTTCCAGAACGCAGCTGCCCTATTTATAGATTTCCAGAACCGACCTAGCTCTCGAGCGATCGAAGTGGTTTCGATCGATCGAACATTCGATCGATCGAACATTCGATCGATCGAACCATCTTCAATCGATCGAACCTGTCTAGACTTCAATCGATCGAGACAACTTCGATCGATCGAACCTGTCTTGACATCATCCTCATTTGCCTTTCCAAGCATCCTAGCGGAGCTAAGAGTGGGACCTCCTAGGCTCTTTATTGTTGGCTCAGATCAGTTGATTAACTCCCATGACCAAACTCTTTGATCAGTAAATTAATCGACTGATCAGTTAACGTTTACTCCACTATAAAACGATAACTGAACTCCAATGCAAAAGAACATATCGGAAGCGATAACTAGACTTGTATGTTGTATTAATGTCCCTCTACCGTCAGTATTTGCAATCATATTCAGGTAGTCGGATAAACAGTTACTGTCAACCTGAATCATGATTACTTCTTATAATCCTTGAGTCCCATTCACCTCTCATGATTACCAAACATGTTGATAGCTCTTATCAACAAGACTGCAGTACTCAGTAATCGACTTGGTGACATTCTCAAGGGAATGCTTACTCTGAAACAGAGGGTAGATTCTGTCTTGACAATATATGTTCACAACCCTATGAATATGACATACCCAAGATACCCAGGTGTTGATCTTCTGTAGACCTCACTGATTGGTAAGTCAAAGCAGCCATATCCACAGTCTGTGTTCATAATCATCTCAAGATTGAGAACACATACATTATACAAGTTATGAGTTCCTATCGACTGATTGACAGCATTGAGCGTCAATAGGAAACTCAGGTCCATCAATGCACTATAAGCAGTAGCATACTAACCAAGAGTCACACTCTAGTGATTGAGATTTATCACTCCATCCAATGGTAGTTAATGATGCTACAGTGTATACCTGATGAGATATCCAGTCTCATCATCCACTGTGACAAGCTTTAAGTATCAAAGAATAGTAATTCGTATCTCATTGTATGTATCTCATACACACACGAAATACTTACTATGATACTTATGGATTAAACAATCATCTCATGAAAGAAACATACATAATGAAATGTAAAGCTGATATCCATATATTAAGATGTCAATGTCTCATACATAAAGTAATGGTTTGAGGGCAAAAACCCAACATTACTAACCCTCAACCTTTACAATTGATTTGATACAAATTGAACTCTCTTTATAGAGTGGATAATACAAGTAAAGCTCACTACAATTTTGCTCTCTTAAGAATTACAAATGAAAGATTTGAGCAAATTGATAAACTCACACAACTAGGGCTCAATTGTGAATGATTAAGAATTAACAAGTTGTGTGATTGAAATAGATGTTTTCCAATTGATTGATCAACATAAATGGTGTGGGAAAACATGTATTTATAGGCCAAGAAAGATTATAGCCGTTGTTGGCATGTTTGGTAATTAAAAGCCCCTTTAAAAACTAGCCGTTATGCCTTTTCAGGTCGATTCAGTCGACTGGACCTTGAAGCAGTCGACTGGTCCTTAAAGCAGTCGACTGAGATGTGTTTACAGAGGGTTCTGTTTGCATTCTGCTCAGTTCGGTCGACTGCATCGGGCCTTCAGTCGACTGCCCCTCCCTGTTTGACAGCCTGACACATCTTCACTAAAAAGGCCATAACTCTCTCTACAAAACTCGGATTTTCGATCCGTTTGAAGTTTTGGAAACTAGATTCAAATACCTTTCCAACCATATAAGATTCAACAATTAATTATTTTCCAATTGGTTGGGGCATTGCTTTAAAGATGATCCACTTAAAATTTATTTCCAAAACTTTAACTTTTAGAATTTGTTTGAGCCCCTATGAGTGTGAGATCAAGATGCCTTACAATGAAAGTCCTAGACTTCAACCAAGGATGAAATTGTTGGAAAAACAGGTTTAAATGGAAAGTTTAAACGCGCAGCGGAAAAATCAAGTTATGAAACTTTATTGGCATGCCCGGATCTACTACTCGTCAATTCTACAGATGCGCACAAGAGGGGACACGAGTTATACCTTAATGTCTTGAACCCAATTCTGATCTTCAACTTCCAGCAGCCTCCACTAGATGATCTTCACCCTTATGACTCCTGCGGATGCCTGCCAGAAAGACTAGGGTTGGTGGGAACCCTAATGGAGAGGATAGAGAAGGTTTTGGGACTCCAAAACAGTTTCTGCAGCTTCTGACGTTCAAAACGACGAACAACCTTTTCCAGAACGCAGCTGCCCTATTTATAGATTCCCAGAACCGACCTAGACTTCGAGCGATCGAAGTGCCTTCGATCGATCGAACATTCGATCGATCGAACCATCTTCGATCGATCGAACCTGCAGACTTCAATCGATCGAGATATCTTCGATCGATCGAACCTGTCTGGACATCATCCTCAAGCATCTTTCCAAGCATCCTGGCGGAGCTAAGAGTGGGACCTCCTAGGCTCTTTATTGTTGGCTCAGACCAGTTTATTAATTACCATGACCAAACTCTTTGATCAGCAAACTAACCAACTGGTCAGTTAACGTTTACTCCACTATAAAACGATAACTGAACTCCAACGCAAAAGAACATATCCGAAGCGATAACTAGACTTGCATGTTGTACTAATGTCCCTCTACCGTCAGCATTCGTAATCATATTCAGGTAGTCGGATAACTGTTACTGTCAACCTGAATCATGATTACTTCTTGTATTCCTTGAGTCCCATTCACTACTCATGATTACCAAACATGTTGATAACTCTTATCAACAAGACTGCAGTACTCAGTAATCGACATGGTGACATTCTCAAGGGAATGCTTACTCTGAAACAGAGGGTAGATTCTATCTTGACAATATATGTTCACAACCCTATGAATATGACATACCCAAGATACCCAGGTGTTGATCTTTTATAGACCTCACTGATTGGTAAGTCAAAGCAGCCATATCCACAGTCTGTGTTCATAATCGTCTCAAGATTGAGAACACATACCTTATACAAGTTATGAGTTCCTATTGACTGTTGACAGCATTGAGCGTCAATAGGAAACTCAGGTCCGTCAATGCACTATAAGCACTAGCATATTAACCAAGAGTCACACTCTAGTGATTGAGATTTATCACTCCATCCAATGGTAGTTAATGATGCTACAGTGTATACCTGATGAGATATCCAGTCTCATCATCCACTGTGACAAGCTTTAAGTATCAAAGAATAGTAATTCGTATCTCATTGTATGTATCTCATACACACACGAAATACTTACTATGATACTTATGGATTAAACAATCATCTCATGAAAGAAACATACATAATGAAATGTAAAGCTGATATCCATATATTAAAAATAAATCAATGTCTAATACATAAAGTAATGGTTTGAGGGCACAAACCCAACAGAAATATCTTCAAGTCTTCAAGCTTGATCCTTGTTGAGCTCCTTGTAATCTTGATCTATATCAATTGAATCTCATGCACACAAGATGTTAAAACATTGATACAAAATTAATACATGAGATTATATATGAGCATGAAAATGACTATGATAATAACAAAGAATGAATCAATATGAATCATGTAATTATCATAGCATATTTGACATCATCAAAACATAATTAAATATGCCTTAATATACCTTAAGGCTAACAATCTCCCCCTTTTTGATGATGGCAAACAACCAATGAAGGATATACCAATATAAACATATTTGGTCATTTTCATATTATCATTCATAAAAGATATCATATGTTAAAGAACATGAATGATTACTACCCAAATACTTCTCCCCAATACTTCTCATATTTCTCTCCCTTTGACATTATCAAAAAGATTTGGGGATAAAATACTAAGCTCCCCCTCACAATAGGCATACAAATCAAAAGTCCAAAATGATACCAAAAATAAACAAATATAACCACATTTGAGCAAATGAATACATGAAAGTGCTCCCCCTAAGCATGTGCAATGATAAAAGATACCAAAAGATATGAATAGAGAGCATATTCTCCCAAAAGAAACCAATAATAAAGTTGGAGAACTCAAAATTAAAAAAAATCAGACGGATCAGTCGACGCCACAGTCGACGAGAGAGAGCAGAAAGCAAAATAAAAGAGAAACAGTCGACGTCACAGTCGACGGGAGTGGGCAGGGATTAAGTTGTGCAAAAACAGTCGACGCCACAGTACACTTAACAATGCAAAAAAAAAATTCAAAGCCACACGGCTAAATCAGTCGACTGTGTCGGGGTACCAGTCGACTACTTTGATCAGCAGTTCATAAAAATGACAGTTTAGCAGCAAAAGCATATCATCATTTTTCAAATAAGCAATATCAAGTATGCAAATCTAAACAAATTAATCTATCCTACTCCTACTAGGCTTAAGGTAAGAGATTTAACCATTGTCCAAGCATTTCTTGGATGCTCCATTTGCCGAGGTAGTAGAGGATCCCTTCATAACCCAAACCATGTTAATTTTATTTCGAAATGAACATTTAAAATTAACATGCCCTTTTTTCATACAATAATGACATGTTACATGGGGAAGGGTCTCATTTGAGATTGATGCTGTAATACCCTGTATTTCGGTATGTTAATAAGATCTGGTATTTCATTTCTATACTCGTATAAACTTTCTCTTCCTTTTGGTAAATTTTTTATACCAATCGATTGATAAGTTTCCCAATCGATTGACACTTTTTAGATACCAATCGATTGACATGTTCCCAATCGATTGACATTCAACCGACTAAAATTGATTACGTGTCAATATCTCAATCAATTGCCATTTATCCCAATCGATTGACATTGTTTCCAATCGATTGACTACAAATATCTGTTGCCAATCGATTGACTTGTGTCCCAATCGATTGACATAACCTGAGACAAGTTTTCTTCTTTCCTTTAGCTTTGAACTTGTGGCACTCCCATACCCCTATATATACTTGTTCATTTGTGACCTTGGGTCATTTTGGCAGCCTTGGGAGAGAGAGATATATACCTCTTGAGTTATACATACATATATCTATCTATATATCTATATCTATACACGCACTCACTGCCTTAGCAGCTAGGAGAGAGAGGAAGGAGAAACAGAAAGAAGAACAAAGAAGAAAGGAGGAGACAGAGAGGGAACACAGAGACAGAGAAGAGGAGAAAGAGAGAGAGCTTGGAGATTTCAAGCCCCCACACACCCAAACGCACCCTAGGTGAGTTCTAACTCACTTGGTCCCTTTATGTGATGTTTATGCAAGTTATTATGATGTTTAAATGGGTTACATGCATGTAGTGCACGTTTATATATGCTATTTTTACAATCTGCTGGAGAAGACGTAGTATCAATCGATTGACATAAATCCCAATCGATTGACATCAGTCTGGACCCAATCGATTGGATAGAATTCCAATCGATTGACATATTCTCAATCGATTTCCATGTTTTCCAATCGATTGACATAATCTCAATCGATTGCCATGTTTCTCAATCGATTGACATAACTTTTGCTCCAATCGATTGAACCTCTGTTCCAATCGATTGGCATAAGCAGAACATGGTTTCCTTTGCCTATTTATTATATAAGAGGTTTAGTTGTTCGATTCCTGATTCGGAATTTCTTTATGCGACTATGGGTTAGACAGGAGTAATGTGACACCAAAGATTAATGGATAATGAATAAAAAGAATATGAAGACATGGGTGACGTGTTGATTCTTGTATGAGTTTGATATCCGTTTTCTTTTAATCCGAGTAGTCAGGCCACATTGGGAATTGTCATGTGTCGATGTAGAATGGAACGTAAGTAGGTTTGGTAAGTTCTGGGAATGGTACGTGGATGGACGATTGGTCATGATATGCTCTTAAAAGCGGTGAACCGGACCATGGTTCTTAAAAGCGGTGAGCTGGACCAAGAAGTCTTAAGATAGACTGGATGATCTTTGATATGCTCTTAAAAGCGGTGAACAGGACCATTGTTCTTAAAAGCGGTGAGCTGGGATCACTAGTAGATGATGTTGAGTCGTGGCAATAGATTGATATGCCTTGTTCGAAACGTTATATCCCTGAAATGCGGTGAACAGGACCATTGTTCTTAAAAGCTGGGGACAGACTGACGTGGAGTCCATGACATGCGGTGAGTAGGATATATTGCTCTTAAAAGCGATGGACAGAATAAGGGTGTATCCCTAGAGTTAAACGATTGAGTCTGTTCATGAAAATCAGAATGTGTTGAGTTCGGTATTCGATTAACAAGACGTTAAGGGTCGGTTTACAAGGACGAATAAAGAAACAAGATATGGAGATAATAAGATGTTAAACCGTGTTTTCATAAGCTTGTGTTTACTTCAGATAACTGGTACTTCGTTAGTTCATACTCACTCAGCTCTCAGTAAGCTGACGGCCTTTTATTGCCTGGACTTTTCCCGTCCAGAATATCCTGTCCCTTATTCTGCAGGTAATGACCAGTACACTGATGACTATTATCCATAGGAAGGCCCCACCGATGATGGTTATGCCAGGGAGGACTATCCTTATGCCAGTTAAAGGCTGAAGATGTTATGACTAGTTTTATATTTTCGGTTGTTCTGTTAAACCTTTAGTTAACGGGTACTTGGGCATTTGTTGTCTCCAGACCTGTTGTGATCCTGTGGACACACTCTGATATTATTTTGTAATAGTTAGCACTGCGTGTTATTCTCAGTTGTTTACAGTTGCTGTTCTTTTGGACTAGTACTGCGTGGTGTGGATTATTTAGTGACTTTCACCTGTCATTCCTTATGGACCCAAAAAGGAAATTTATTTTTCTCTATTTTTGCCGTTCCGGGGCGTGACAGATGCTTTAGCAAAGAAATTCTTGTGAGCATTTTGAGAATTTGAAGTAGAGGATGTGGACTTTACAAAGAAGTTTTTGTACTTCTTTTCCTTGAATGTGGGATTAAATCCCAAACCGGCCTTATCAAAAACACATTTTTGTTTACCCAAAAGCATATTCAAATTTTGTTCACCTTGGGTAAACTTGGCCAAAGTTTTTGCCAAATCATCCACCTCCTTTCTTAATTCAACCTTTTCATTTTCAATAAGTTCACTTGAAGGTTGATTGGTTGAAACAAACTTTTCTTTTCTCAAAATTTCATTTTGAGATTTTAACTCATCTAATTGCTTTTTCAACTCTAAATTTTCTTTTTCAAGCTCATTTAAAGATTGTGCTTTTAAAACATGTTTTTCATTTTCAATCTTCAAAGATTCATTTTGGGATTTCAAAATATTTAACTCATTTGAAAGTTTGGAAAAATTCTTTTTAAGAGTTATATATTTGATTCCCAAATTTTCCAACTCCTCGTGTAATTCTTCAAATGCACTTTGAAGTTCATCATAATCATGAGATTGAATAATTGAGGTTGGTTTAGAATTTACCCCAAAATATGTAGTTTCCATAGATCTTAACTCAAATTTTTCAAAAACTTTTGAAAATAGAAGAGCCGAAGCTCTGATACCAATTGTTGGCCCAAATGTGGAAACCTTAGGGGGGGGGGGGTGAATAAGGTTTTAGCGGAATTTTAACCTTTTTAAAACTTAATAGCAAATTAACACAATCACAAGCAATAATGTAAAGAGATAAGGAAGAGATACTTGCAAACCGATTTTCAAGTGGTTCGGCAATCGCACCCCGCGGCCTACGTTCACCCCTCAAGAACACCTCTTGAGGATTCCTTTAATCCGATCTACTTACGGGTGTAGACCAAACCGTTTCCCGGAGCACTTACGGGTGTGCACCAAACCGTTACAAGAGCCTATGATCTCTCCCAAAGCAGAACACCTCTTCTTTGCACACAAGGGTTACTAACCCTCAACCTTTACAATTGATTTGATACAAATTGAACTCTCTTTATAGAGTGGATAATACAAGTAAAGCTCACTACAATTTTGCTCTCTCAAGAAATACAAATGAAAGATTTGAGCAAATTGATAAACTCACACAACTAGGGCTCAATTGTGAATGATTAAGAATTAACAAGTTGTGTGATTGAAATAGATGTTTTCCAATTGATTGATCAACATAAAATGGTGTGGGAAAACATGTATTTATAGGCCAAGAAAGATTATAGCCGTTGGTGGCATGTTTGGTAATTAAAAGCCCCTTTAAAAACTAGCCGTTATGCCTTTTCAGGTCGATTCAGTCGACTGGACCTTGAAGCAGTCGACTGGTCCTTGAAGCAGTCGACTGAGATGTGTTTACAGAGGGTTCTGTTTTCATTCTGCTCAGTTCGGTCGACTGCATCGGGCCTTCAGTCGACTGCCCCTCCTTGTTTGACAGCCTGACACATCTTCACTAAAAAGGCCATAACTCTCTCTACAAAACTCGGATTTTCGATCCGTTTGAAGTTTTGGAAACTAGATTCAAATACCTTTTCAACCATATAAGATTCAACAATTAATCATTTTCCAATTGGTTGGGGCATTTCTTTAAAGATGATCCACTTAAAATTTATTTCCAAAACTTTAACTTTTAGAATTTGTTTGAGCCCCTATGAGTGTGAGATCAAGATGCCTTACAATGAAAGTCCTAGACTTCAACCAAGGATGAAATATCTTCAAGTCTTCAAGCTTGATCCTTGTTGAGCTCCTTGTAATCTTGATCTATATCAATTGAATCTCATGCACACAAGATGTTAAAACATTGATACAAAATTAATACATGAGATTATATATGAGCATGAAAATGACTATGATAATAACAAAGAATGAATCAATATGAATCATGTAATTATCATAGCATATTTGACATCATTAAAACATAATTAAATATGCCTTAATATACCTTAAGGCTAACAGGAATGACAAGTGAAAGTCACTAACTATCCACACCACACAGTACTAGTCCACAAGAAAATAGGAACAGAACAACTGGAATAAACTTACAACGTATTTATTACAAACATCAGAGTGTGGTCCTCAGGATCACAACAGGTCTGGAGACAACAAATGCCCAAGTACCCGTCAAACTAAAATAGAGTTTAACAGAAATATAAACTAGATATAACTATCTTCAGGTCTTCAGCTGGCGTAAGGGTAGTCGTTAGCATAATGGCCTTTTCCGGCATAACTGGCATCAGTAAGGCCACCCTTTGCATAATCAAACTCCAGGTAGTCACCATCATCATCGGTTCTGCCACCTGTAATGTTAAGGACAGGGTAGTCTAGACGGGGAATGTCCAGGCAATAAAGGCCGCTAGCTTACTGAAAGTTGAGTGAGAACTAACTAACACAGTCTCATAGAAATAACGCAATTATAGGTTATGAACAATATATAACAGTGATATAAATACGATCTTTTCCTCTTTTATTTAGACACATCATTAACCGATTCTCATCATCTTCCAACTCTAAGACTTACTGTACTAATCCCTGTTTACTATATCGAACTGATTATATCATCACGACATACTAGTGCTCTTGTTCACTGCTTTTAAGAACTCTTACTGTTCACCGCTTTTAAGAACTCTTGCGAGCACTTATACATCGTTCTCATGTAACGATTGGTCTATGGACGTACCCGTACTCTTGTGCACCGTTATACCACTTTTAAGAATGCTTGTGAGTACTATACATACATAGCTCTGATAAATATAAACCATGGGCGTGCCACAACTACTCTTGTTCATCGCTTTTAAGAACTCTTACTATTCACCGCTTTTAAGAACTCTTGCGAGTACTGTGCACCCATAATTCTCACGATCCTGATTAAATCCTTATTACACGCTTACTGGATTCAACCTGAGCGAATCATCATCTTGACTTACACAACCTCGAAAATAGACTAATCACCTACTGACTTAACACTCAATTATCCCATGTTACCCATTATGTCCCAAACCTCTTCTCGTTATCGCATCGTATTATTACTAACCTTCCGAACCCGACTACGTTACTCACCATAATTATCTTGATCTCGTTATCGTATCCCATTACCTCTGTAACCCATAATATCGCATAATAGGAACACATGATAGCAACCAAACAACTACGCATTAAGGATTAAAAACTTAAGGAACACATCCATATTCTGCTGGGTTCGATCGATTGAAGTCATTTCGATCGATTGAGGAAAAATGTTGTTCGATCGCTTGAAAGGTTTTCGATTGATCGAAGAGAAGGTGATCTCGATCGACTGAAGTCATTTCGATCGATTGAGACTCAGCGTTGTTCGATCACTTGAACTACGTCTTCTACAAATTTTGCAGTGAACCTCCAAAATATGAAACGGTGTATTTGGGTCCTTATTAATGCGTCCAGAATATGTAAAACATCACAACTAAGCTATTGAGTGAGTTTGGAACTCACCAAACGATTGTTAAGGGCGTGTTTGGCTCGTCAAGCTTTGAGCTTTCTCTCTCCAATGGCCTCCTCTCTCTCTCTCTCTCTCTCTCTCTCTCTCTCTCTCTCTCTCTCTCTCTCTCTCTCCGCAATTAGCAATATGCCCTGGCTTTTCGCAATTAAAACATCCTCCTTTATTGCTTGGCGGCGCTATTATTAGCACCTGAGGCTGTGATCCCTGCTGGCGGTATTGCTGAGGTTGGGAAAAACTTGACTGAGGCTTCCTAGTTCCATTCCAGATTCTCTTGTTGCCTTGAAAATTTCCTTGAGGTCTCCATCCTTGGGTATTTCTTGGCGGCTAGTTTTGAAAATTCTTCTGTTGAAAACCTCTCGACGACTGAGGTCGATTCATCTGGGGTTATTGTGCTGGGTAAGCATCCTTCTCCAGCCCTGCAGAAAATCTAACAATCCCTTCAAATGACTGGTTCAGATGTCCTACCATCATATGCTTGAGGTAAGGACTCAATCCTTGGTAAAATCTCTTCACCTTCTTCTATGGGGTGTCTATTATGTGTGGAGCGAATCGAGACAATCGTTCAAACTATGTAGTATATTCTCGTATAGTCTATCCTCCTTGTACCAGATTGAGAAAGTTCCTTTCCTACTGATCTCTCTCATCTTCTGGGAAATACTTCTCCAAAAATCTTCCTTTGAAAATCTCCCAAGACATTGCTCTTGCAGCATTCATCCCTATAGTGGCTCGCTCAGCTTCCCACCAATCTGCATCGGCATAAGTGAGCTGGAACGTAGCAAGGCGGCACTTCTCTTGTTTGTTGCATTCTAGTGCTTCAAAGATTAACTCCATTTCTTTAATCCATTGCTTGGTTTTCCATGGTTCTGCTAGCCCATCAAAATTTTCAAGACGTAGTCCATGAAAATTTACCAGTAACTTATCACCCATCTGTCTTTGCTAGAACGGTGCAACTGGGGGTTGGACCAGTCATTGATTTTTAGCATGATTGTAGGTATCGCCTACATGCTCCATTCTTTCTATGAATGCTTCAAAAACTCCAGATGGGTCCATTCCTTTCGAAATAGGTGCTCCAATGCGCGCTTGGTGATTTCTCAAGGGTTCTACCATAATGATAACGAGTATCGCCTGCAAGAGGCCCATGATTAGCTGAAAGTCTTCTCGTAGAAATGAAATCAAGATAGAACGAGAAGCAACAAGAACTAACAGTTTTACTAAACAACACATAACAATACAAGTACACAATCAAAATCAAAGGTACTGCTCGTATATATCAAAAGATGTACTGCATAGTACACACTAATCAAACTGTGTACCACGTGGGACAAAACTACAACAGCACTAAAGCTAACTATTTACAATACTATTACTATTGGTAATCTCTATACAAAGCTATGGTCAATAGCTATCTCTCAAGCTCACAAAAATCTAGTGGACAACATGTCCTAATAGAAAACTAACAAAACTAAACCCTGTAGATCCTAAATCAAAAGTCGTCAGCATCTGATCCTGCTAGTGGTGCCTCGTCCTCTAAATCGATATCCATCTCCTTGAGTGGATCACCTCAACTGGCGCGACAAGATCTCCGACTACCACTCCTATATCCCAATCTTCTACTATCTCTGCATCAGCGTCCTCCATCGTGTCTGCTATCGCCTGTTTGGCGACCTCGGCTGCTACTACAGCAAATCCATCGGCTATATCATTGGTCCTGCTATCGTAGCCTCCACCTTAACAAAACCAGTTGGCTGAGCGACCATTTCAGCTATCCATCCCACTGCCATATCGGCCTTGGCTACCATATGCATAATAGGTCTGGCTGGGTACTGAATCATAACGGGTGCCTCCGACACAACTCTCTCCTTATCAGGAACATCCTCCTCTACCTCTACGTTATCCACTCCAACCAAGATATCTGCCTTAACGGCCTCGGGGTCCTCTAGCTCCAGATCCTCATCAGGAACATACTCTGGCTCCTCCAGGTCATCCTCCGGCTCATCATCATCATCATCTGTAGGCTCCTCCTCGGTTGGGTCCTCGTCGTCCATCGGCTCCTCCTCTCCATCTCCGTCAATATCCTCATCAAGATGTTCATCCTCTAGCTTTGGGTCCTTCTCTCCCCGAATCGGTTGAGGCTTTGGAACTGGTACGTCGGGTACCGGTGATGGTGAGGCTACAGGTGCTGGTGCAGCTGCAGGCTTTGGTGTAACAAGCCTGGCTAAAATGGCTCACAACTCAATCGCGTCTACCTCTGGCTTACTCTGGATTAATCTAACCATCTCTTGCTATATGACTGCTCGGGTCATGGCATAATGATATGCGTCCATACGTATCTTAATCGGGTGCGTCGTGCCCAAAACATAGAGAGAAGTCCACATCCTCTCCTCCACGTAACGATTAGCGGTCTAGCGACTATGACTCTGGTAGATCTCTGGAATGGCTGGCTCCACTTTATCGCCATGAATCACATACCCTCCATAAGAATCATCCATAAACAGGTGGAAATCTGGATCCATGCTAACCTGCAAAGGAAACTATCTATCGTCAAGAAGACGAACTTATCTTAATCTCATATCTCATCTCAGCAAATCTTAAAATACTAGAACTAGATGGTGTGGAATTGTTAGTGAACAAAATTATCACAACCTAGAGCTCTGATACCAAAAAAACCTATCGAGTAAAACTTGAGACACACCCAAACACACAACTTTTGGGACACAACCCAATTAATGTGTCTATCTCTCTCCTGTGATGTCACTGGACCCCACAGTGACATAGGAGAGAGATGGACACATTAATTGGGTTGTGTCCCAAAAGTTGTGTGTTTGGGTGTGCCCCAAGTATTACTCAAACCTATCACGCACCGGAGCAACAAAAATAGAGAAAAATAAATTTTCTTTTTGGGTCCATAGGGAATGACAAGTGAAAGTCACTAACTATCCACACCACACAGTACTAGTCCACAAGAAAATAGGAACTGAACAACTGGAATAAAATAACAGCATATCTATTACAAACATTAGAGTGTGGTCATCAGGATCACAACAGGTCTGGAGACAACAAATGCCCATGTACCCGTCAAACTAAAATAGAGTTTAACAGAAATATAAACTAGTTATAACTATCTTCAAGTCTTCAGCTGGCGTAAGGGTAGTCGTCAGCATATTGGCCTTCTCTGGTATAATTGGCATCAGTAAGGCCACCCTTTACATAATCAAACTCTGGGTAGTCGCCGTCATCATAGGTTCCACCACCTGTAATGTTAAGGACATGGTAGTCTGGACGGGGAATGTCCAAGCAATAAAGGCCGCCAGCTTACTGAAAGCTGAGTGAGAACTAAATAACACAGTCTGATAGAAATAACGCAATTACCGGTTATGAACAATATATAACAGTGACATAAATACTATCTTTTCTTCTTTTATTCAGACACATCATTAATCGATTCTCATCATCTTCCAACTCTAAGACTTATTGTACTAATCCCAATTTACTGTATCAAACTGATTATATCATCACGACATGCTAGTGCTTTTGTTCACCGCTTTTAAGAACTCTTACTGTTCACCGCTTTTAAGAACTCTTGCGGGTACCCATACATCGTTCTCATATAACGACTAGTCTATGAACGTACCCGTACTCTTGTTCGCCGCTATACCACTTTTAAGAACGCTTGCGAGTACTGTACATACACAGCTCTGATAAATATAAAGCATTGGCGTGCCATAACTACTCTTATTCACCGTTTTTAAGAACTCTTACTATTCACCGCTTTTAAGAACTCTTGCGAGTACTGTGCACCCATAATTCTCACGATCCTGATTAAATCCTTATTACATGCTTACTGGATTCAACCTGAGTGAATCATCAGCTTGACTAACACAACCCCAAAAAATAGTCTAACCACCTACTGACTTAACACTCAATTATCCCATGTTACCCAGTATGTCCCAAACCTCTTCTCGTTATCGCGTCGTATTATTACTAACCTTCCAAACCCGACTATGTTACTCACCATAATTATCTCGATCTCATTATCGTATCCCATTATCTCTGTAACCCATAATATCGCATAATAGGAACACAAGATAGTAACCAAACAACTACGCATTAAGGATTAACAACTTAAGGAACACATCCATGTTCTACTGGGTTCTATCGATTGAAGTCATTTCGATTGATTGAGGAAAAATGTTGTTCGATCGCTTGAAAGGTTCTCGATTGATCGAAGTAAAGGTGGTCTCGATCGATTGAAGTCATTTTGATCGATTGAGACTCAGCGTTGTTCGATCACTTGAACTTAGTTCGATCGCTCAAACTAGGTCTTCTACAGATTCTGCAGTGAACCTGCAGAATATGAAAGGGTGTATTTGGGTGCTTATTAATACGTCCAGAATATGTAAAACATTACAACTAAGCTACTGAGTGAGTTTGGAACTCACCAAACGATTGTTAATGGCGCGTTTGGCTCGTCAAGCTTTGGGCTTTCCCTTTCCAATGGCCTCTTCTCTCTCCCTGTTCCTTTCTTATCCCTGTCTCTCCTTCTCTGCTTCTTTCTCTGGATCTCTTCTTCTCTCTGACAGATATATATATGTGTGTGTGTGTATATAGATGTGTGAGTATATATATAGCAAAACACAAGCACAGACTCTCTCTATCTCAAACTCTCAAGTGTTCTGACCTCACACACACACACGAAACTAATGTATATATAGAGAGGGGAGGGGTGCATGTGGCAATGCTTACACAGAAACTTGAATTATGATGATTACAAGTTCAATCGATCGAATGGAGTTCGATCACTCGAAAGCAGATCTGTCAGGATTGATCGATTGAAAACAGTTTGATCGATTGAAGTGGGGACCACGTCATAAATTCAGGTCAGTAGGGTTTTGATCTCTCGAACAGGGTTCGATCGCTTGAACTTTAAAAATGCTCGATCGCTCGAACAGACTTCGATCGATTGAAAGTGAAATTTCATGAATGATCAAGGGAAGTATATGGAATCTCTGTGTATAAATAATTATTGAAAATATAGGGTATTACAATATACATGGTCAGAGGAGTATCATTTAAATGATGTTAACTTTGATAAAATTTATATCCTAAAATTCCTTGGAGGTTACTATATATTATTCTATATATAATAGAGCTCTAATTCACCACATTACAACTTTAGTTGTTACAAGAACTTTAATGGATCATCAATTTTGGTGGTTATGGAAGGATTAACGGCTAGTTTGCATTGCTTACATTATAAATATAAATAGTATGTTGTATGTATGAGCATTCTCACATGTAGTTTCCATTTACTTAAAGAAGAATTTTTTATTGTTGTTCACTCAAACCTTTTAGTGACACATATGCTTCAATTGTTGCCATTTTAGTAAAAAGTTTTTTACATATACTATTATATTATAATCTCATGGGGGCCATACCAAGTCATGAGTGATGGTCTATGGATAATGGATTGTATGTATATGGTCTATACGTACGTCTTATAACATATATATTACATTATACATCATATTATATGAAGAGATGGGATCGTGGCGAAGACTTAAATCCTTGAGTGGATATTATTGGGTGTGGGAAGTTTCATTTAAATTTGTATACCTATAGATCCAATAGTTTTGATTCATGATATTTAATTTATTCGAGATCTAATTGAGATGATTCAATTATTTTGGGATAAAACTTTACTACTTATATTTCTTGTTTTTAATAGAGTTCCTACTCTAAAACATAAATTAATCTTTTAAATATTGGAAAAGAAGAAGAAGGAGAAAACCCAATTTATTATCTTTGAATATTGGGTTGTTTGGCTTTTGTTAAAATTTTTAATCCTAAGGAACTTGATAGTAAAGCCATAAAATATGCATTTTTTGGGATACACAATTTTATTGTAAAGCTTGTCATTTTTTGGACATTAAAATTTATATGACTTTTAAGTCTATTGTTGCTAATTTTTATGAGCATTGGGTGAGAGAATGCAGTATGAATTGTCCATAAATGAATGACTTTATGAATACAAGTTTGTAAAATGTTTCATTAGCATTCCCCGTGCAATAGTCCCATGTTTTAATGATGACTGCATCTTATGTTTAAATAGCCGTTTGTTTTGGTCTGTTACAATCTGCTAATCAAACACATTTTTATGTGTGTATTGAGTGATGGCTGATGACTCTTAATGTATTATATTCACAGTTATACATCAATTCTTTAGAATAAAAATGATAAGAACATGTGTTTGGGGCTTTGATTTTTGGTGTCAAAGTTTGTTCGGGAAAAGAGATATTTTTGGGTGAGACATGTTCTCTTTAAACTTATACAGATCCGATAAATTTGACTCATAATGTTTAATTTGTTCGAGGTATAGTTAAGATGGTTAGATAGCTATACATTGTCTTCTAGAATTATTTGATAGGAAAAGTGGGAAAAATAGATTGACTATTAAGAGCATAATGCACGGAATGGTGAAGTTGATCCAATGATAGTTAAATGTTACATGAGATATATGCTTAGTGTTACACTCCTTTATGTTATGAGTTATGTGGTTAAGACAAAGTGGGGGTTAGAAAAGTTGATTTTCTGTAAGTATGACAATTTGCGCTTACTAAGTCTATATTTTGAGCATACTTAAGCTTAGAATTAACTTGATGTGTTGGCACTTTTCTACCTACGATATTTTCCCAAAAGTATTGAGTATGGAATTCTTTCTTATGAAAAGAGAAATTGAGATACATAAGTATTTTAAATGAAGGAATTTTAGTGCAAAAAGCAAATTTTATTTTAGCAAAACTCTATGCTCATTTGGTGGGATATGTGAATCTCAATTTTGTACTTTTGAGAAACCGTGTTTTTTCTTGGAGGAGAAATTTGTAGTGCCTAGTAAGAAAATTTTTGAGAATTGAAAAATAAGATTTTTTGGAAAAAAATGTGGTTTTTACAAGCTTTTTAGAAAGCTTGAGGTTGTGACTTTTGGAGACTAATGTACGAGTTTTACTCGGAATATTTTGAAAAGATTTGAGTAAATTGACTTCTCAAATAACTTAGTGATGAAGAATATTTTTCGTTGAGTCTTGCTTCAACTTTTTATAATGACTATATTATATATGTCCAATGTTGCCCAATATTTACTCCAGGAAGAAATGAATTTTAAAATACAAAATATTCTAATTTTCCTAGAGTTGTGGAAGGATAGAGCGATTCGAATAAGTTTTCGGATTCATATAAGGCTAAATCAATGAGTGGATTTATTTCTCATTTAGTGGAGTTGCAATGTCTTGGAAGTCGTCCAAGCAAAGTTGCATAGCTAAGTCAGTGATGGAAGATGCAGTTATAACTCTTAAGAAACTGGCACTGAGGCTAAGTGATTATAAACTTCTTAGTAGATGATCCTATATGGAATAAACCATTTTCCATCGGTTTCTTAACTTTGAGATAGCCAGGCTATAATAGGTCGAGCTATGAATAAGTCATATAATGGCAAGAGTAGGCATACATGCCTAAGACACAATATTGTGTGGTAGCTGCTTGAGATGGAGTTAAATCTCTTAACTTTGTGAGGTCAGAAGTAAATTTGGCTGACTAAACCACTAGGGAGAAAACTAGTGTATGAAACATCAAGGGGAGTGAAACTTATGCCTGTAACCTATATAATTGGAGAACCCAAGAAATAGGTCCATATGGGTAACAACAAGTCATTGGTTGTTTTGATATGCACTATAAACTTATTCTCTTTGTCCATTCATATGGTGTATAGTGCAATTGCAATGTGAACGGTTGAGTTAAACTCTTAATGAATTTCATAGTCCATACTGATTGGATAGTATGTTTAATTACAATACATACTTGATGGATTCACCTATATAAGTGTGAAAGTGGGGCCGCTTTCTCTGAAAACTTAAGCAAGTTTTCTAGAGCACTTATGAAAATTCAGGACCAGCGCAGGGCCTAGAGGCGCCACATCGATTAGAGTTGCTCAGTTTTTGACGAATCGATGTGGGTACAAGACGATTGGTTTACAGTAAGGGATTCTGGTTCATAGAAATTTTTATTTCACCAAATTCCTGTAAATCACTTCTTGTATTTCTAGGAACTGGTTCATAGCCATAAAGGCACCAGTTTTGATGCATTGAATTCTCTTGCTCCATTCCTTTTTCCCGTTGTTTGAATTTTTGAAATAGGGGGGGGGGGGGGGGGGGGGGGGGGGGATTGTTGGATTATTTTATTAACTTTTGCTTTATTATTTCAAAAACCCAAATAAAGCTTTTTAAGTGATGTGACATATTTCTCACATTGCTTAGAGATGGAACAATCTTACTTCTTATATATTGATCCTCTTGATAAGCTTGTAAGCTTTTGTAGTTGAGAGGCTCTGTCACGCACGGGCAACCGGGGGGGGGAGTGCAAATCTAGAGTTTGGACCACCCAATTTAGCTTGAAATTCGATACTTGCGTGTGCACATCATGCGGACACGAATATCATCCGATTTGTACCCTCGCACGTACGAGATTGTGGCTCACAATTTTGCTACCCAAAATATTTTTTCAGCTGATGGTTAATGCATAGTTTAATAAGAAACTGTTACTGATTTGTTTTAAACTCCTTGGGCTATTTTTAGTCCTGTATTAAACTGATTTAATTTCCGACTTTAGTATATGGCTCTTACAGAACCAGGTTTATAAAAGATAGTTTCTTCTTTCATTCAGATACAGACGAAAAATCTTCTGTTTATCAGTTCTTTAATTTTCTCTTTTTCACAATGATTGGAGCAATTTATGAGCTCTCATATACATTTCCAATTCAAGTGCACGTTTGGAAGGCCTGATTGCTGAATCCTAGAGAGCATAGCACTGAGACCTTGTGCTTCGAGTCATTGACTCCAAGGGACGGAATTGTTTTTAAGGACAGTGCAAACTGTTGCACGCTTCAATCATATTCTTAGCATCATCCTCCCATATTTTTCCAACAATAATTGAAAGGTTATCACAAGGGGGAAGGATGTGCTCTTGAAAATAGGAGCCATGACTTATTGTCATGCTACATCATCTTAGTGGCCACATGACCCTATGTTATTGTAGCGCCACACGTCAGCATAATAACATGGTGTGAATAATAACCCCAAATTCCTTCTTGGTCCCATTTATACACAACATTTAATAATGCAATAAATTTCTTCAACAATCCTCCCCCACCCCCCCCACCCATTCTCTCTCTCTCACACACACACTACAAGCCATGAATTATTTTCAGTGTTGTCAATTAATAACTTAACACTATAACAAAAAAAAAAAATTTATAGTTTTAACCAAATGAAATAACATAATTGACACCCTTCAAGGCTTCAACAATGCAAGCATTTTTGTTTTTCCCAAAAAAAGTTAGTAGGTCTGCCACTGCCACTGTAAATGATAAAACTGACAAAGTATTTGGATTCACATTTGAGAAGTATAGCATTACTCGTTTAATAGAAGTGGAAAATTAACTTGATTTAGAAGTCCCATAATAATTTGGAAAAACAAAACTTATTTTTTTACTTAAAATTGTCTCCAAATATATTGAAGTTGCTAAGTAGAAGAAGTTATATCAATCGTGTGGTTTGAAACAAGTTCAATACTTGCGTCATGCTAAGTACGGTGTTAGCTGAAAATAAACCCCTAATTCACGGTTTCATACCCTAACATCAGTGGAGGAGTCCGAATTTTTCCCATTGGTATCAACCAATAAGTCAACACCGCATTAAATAAATACTTCTACACATCAAATTATCTTCAACAAAATTAACAAAAAATAAATAATGCTTAAAATTCTAAATAAAAGAAAGTAAACTTTATTACTTCAACATCATTATTCAAATGAAAATGTTCTGATGACCGAAGGACAACTTTCACAATTATCTTTGTTGATTTTTTATATTTTGAAAATGTTAAATTATAGGCACTTTGCTTCTGCCGTCAAGTACATATTCTTCAAAGTAAACAACCATTCATCCATTGATTACCCATTTGTTGAACGCATGACTTGATGATTATCCAATATGGGATGTCCGAACCTCGTCAAATTATAGATTTGACCCCTCTCTTATTTTTTTCATTATTTTAGTGGGGTGAACGAAGTAAAGAACAATTGTCAAAGCAGATAACTGTCATGTAAATTTGCATTTACCAAATTTCAGTGGGCTCAATTGAACTCAGTACAATATGACTACGCCACTGCATGTACACACAAGGCATAAGCAGAGTTAGGATAATTGTTCCCTCTAACTCAACAAATGCCCAACTAACTTGTATTTATGGGATCCTTACCAGCAGGATATTGGAATTTCTGCATTCAAAAAGCACCAAGGCATGCATTGATGTGATTAAAGCAAAATCCTAGTTAACGAAATGAAATTATATTATAAAGACCAAATATAAATACAGGGATAAATTATACAAACATTCCTTGAATAATGACCCAATTTTAACTCTCTATCCTAAACTAATTTAATCGATGGGTCAATCCCTCGAGTATCACATTTTGATGCTTTGACCCTATCTTTTAAGCAGCCTTTTAGAAAACTAATGAAAGCAGGTCACATGACAATCATGTGACACTTTAAGGACCTTTTATGGCAAATTTACCCCTCTCGTGAGAGTATAAGACCATCTCTAAAACGAGGTCGTAAATATTATATTTTGTCAAATTTGCTACCTCAAACTCTAAAATCCTAAATCCACTACAAACTAAGGTAGTAAAAAGGGCAGTCAATTGTACTACTTCAAAATGAGGTAGCAAATATAAGGGTTACTGTAGCAAATATCAAACATTAAATAACATTTCAATGTAACCATTGAAAAAAAAAATTCACAAAATTCATCTAGATCCACTACAATGAAGGTAGTCCTACTGTCATATTCGTTGGGAAACAAATTTGTTAACCACGACATTCATAGTTCATAGGGTAATGCACACTTACACCCCTTTTGGTTTCGCCGATTTTTAGTTACTTCATGTGCTTTAAATTGGCACTAATAACCTCTGTGGTTCAGACCAAAGTGTAACTATTAAAATTGCTAACAGAGCAAGTTGAAATGATTAAATTACCCCCAAATGTTCACAAAAATGATAAGTACAGAAGCTATTCACATCAATTCATTTAAGGAGAAACCCACGATTTTGAATTGATGTGAAAAAAAAAACCTGTCACAATTTTGACGATTGTCTTGGTACATGTCGTGTGCTTGACCCAAAATAAATGGATTATGACTTATCTTCCTTTTAATGAGACTTTTAGTGGCAAAATAGATATTTTATCCTTCAAATTAGGGCTCAAATAGACTGTATTCAGTGATTATTTTCAGCCAAAAATTTTTACTTAAAGTTTTTAATAAAAATTTGACTATTTTTTTAATTAAATGGTACGCTAATTATTGACCCAATTTTAATGTTGCAATTTGGCTGCTTTTGCCTCATTCCAGTTTTTCACTGTTTTAGATGGGGCTCACAATCCAGTTGATAATTATTTGATTGATAAGCCGAATGGGAACGCGATGCGGGGCCACCAGTAGGTCCAGTACTATTGCGTCAACTTATTAACTTTTGCGTTGAAATTCCTTTCTTCTTTTTTTTTTTTTTTTGGTTAAATTACGGCAACACCTCCTGAACTATGACCCTTTTTAATTAATGTTCTTAAATTTTAAAACTGAACAGACTCACCCATGAAGAAGGGGTTTTAGTGTTAACAAGTAATAGTTTAAGGGTGAATTTGTTCAATTTTAGAGTTTAGGGAATGTTAGTGAAAAATGGTCATAGTTCAAGGAGTGCTGTAATTTATTTACTCCGTCCGTCCCATGATAAGTGTTTACTTTCATTTTGCACAATATTTAAGAAAGTTGTATTTTATTAATTTTTTGGGTTAATTACACGGACCTCCCCTGAGATTTGGCAAAATTACACGGACCTCCCCTCTATATTACAAAATTACACAGACCTCTCTTGAGGTTTAGATTTGCATTACACACACCTCCCCTCTAGATTGCAAAATTTACAGAGACCTCCCTTCTTAATTTGTTAATGCCGAAAATACCCTTAGTTAAAAAAAAACCATACACTCATCTCTCTCTCATCTCTCTCTACTGTATATACATATATACATGCATACATACACGCACACCATATAAACGTACCATGCATGCAAACATACATACACACACACACACACACCATATATGCATACCTACTTGTATACATATAGCTATTGAAACATATACACATATATACATCTTTAAGACGTGTTTGGTATTTTGGATTTAAATCTTAGATTTTTGGAACAAATTAATTTTGGGTTTAAATCTTAGGAACATATTAGTTTTTGGAACAAACTGATTTTGGGTTCAAATTTTTGATTTTTTGAACAAATTTATATACATATACATACATATATATATATATGTGTGTGTGTATGTGTGTGTGTGTTCATATATTATGTATATCCTTGTATATCTATATCCATATCTATGTATGTATATTTACACACATTAGAGAGAGAGAGAGAGAGAGAGAGAGAGAGAGAAAGAAAGATGTATATTTTAGTAAATAGTAAATGAGGTAAGGGTAAAATAGTAAATTTCACGCCAGAGGGGAGGTCTGTGTAATTTTGCAATATAGAGGGGAGGTCCGTGTAATTTCGCCAAACCTCAGGGGAGGTCCGTGTAATTAACCCTAATTTTTTTTGTTCATTAAAGAGTCACTTTCCAATTTTACCTTTAGATGGGATAGGAGTTTGACTTTTTGTTTATTTTGGGACCACAAACAGGGGCGGATCTAGATAATCAATTCAGGGGGGGCTTGATGTATGGGGGTTGCCCCCGAAATTTTTTTTTTTGACCTATATACATATTTTGGACTTTTTTTACGCATATTTTAGCCATATTTATACATTTTTTTGTGTATATTTTGGATCTTTCTATACATATTTTATAATTAGTACAAAAACTTAAGAGAAAGGGGACTTAGTATGTAATTTTATAATGTCGGGAGGGCTTAGTAGGTAATTTTCATAACTAGAGGGGACTTGAATGGAATTTCAAAGGGGCTTAAATGTAAAATATTTTTACTTATAAAGTAACATTTGTAAATATTGAAAATCTAGGGGGGGCTCAAGCCCCCCTTTGGCCTTTAGTACATCCGCCCCTGACCACAAATAAATATTACTTTGTCTTTATTATAAGAGTAATTTTAAAAAGTAAATAAAAACTATATATCAATTTTAAAAAATAGATACTTTTTGTGAGACATCAAAAAAAAAAAGAAATATGAACACTTATTATTATTACTAGAGTACTTGTTTTCTTACAACCATAAACCATTCATTTCTCTCTCTCTCCTCTGTCCTGCTTGTTCGCGCAAGACCACTCGTTTTCTCTCTTTAATAATTGAGATAATGTGTCAGTCCTTTTCTTGCACAAGTCAGATTTAATATCATATCAGTGCAGCTGTCATGCACTAACAAATTGAAGAGAGCACTTTCATGATTATGTTTCAACTTTCATATGATCAATTCTCATTACCAATCTCTATTCGTGGTGGTTCATGTGATCAACAACATCTGCTCTAATCATCTGATCGATCTCAAACTCCAGGTGTGTGTTAAGTCGTTGTTAAATCATTTTCCTTCCTAGTCCATCTTCACTTTGGCTCCCCCTTAGCCATTGTACAATTCTTGTTTTGCTTCGTTTCTGTCATATGGAGTAGAAATCATTTCATTTCTTGTTATATATAGTTTTCTGATCTTCATTTGACTTCTCCAAAAAAAAAAAAAAAAAAAACAATAAACAACAAAAAAAAACAAAAAACAAAAAACAAAAAATAAAGAAAATACTCTCTCCGTCCCATAATAAGTGTCCACTTATATTTTACACAATGTTTAAGAAAGTTGTATTATATTAATTTTTTTGGTTCATTAAAGAGTTATTTTCCAATTTTACCCTTAGATGTGATGGGTGTTTGATTTTTTGCTTGTTTTGGAACCACAAATAAATGATACTTTATCTTTATTATAAGGGTAGTTTTGAAAAGTAAGTAAAAGCTATATGCCAATTTAAGAAAATGGACACTTATTGTGGGACATCCAAAAAAGGAAACGTGGACACTTATTATTAATATACTGTAAAAAAAAAAAAAAAAAAAAAAAAAAGTGAAAAAAAATACTCCGTAGAAGCAATGGAGGTTGTTCTTGCTCTCTTTGGAAAAATTGCAGAATACACGGTTGCACCGATCGGGCATCAGCTGGGTTATCTGATTCAATATAGCAGCAACACTGAAAGTTTGAGAGATCAAGTAGAGAGTCTGAAGAGTGTTCAACATGGGAACCAAGGAGAGGTTGATGCAGCTGAAAGGAATGGACAGGTTATTCGAGAAGATGTTCGAACATGGCTTATGAGGGTGGAAGAGATCACTGCAGAGTCGGACGTCTTTTTCCGTGATGAAGTCAACCCAAACGTGAAGTGCTCCTCCTTTTCCTTGTGTCCTAACTTGGTTTTACGGTACAAAGTGAGCAGGAAAGCCAAGAAGAAGAAATTGGTTGTTGATGAGTTCCTCCTTAAAGGCAACATGTTCAATAATGTCTCTTTTCCTCCTCAACCCCCTCCAATATTAGAATCCATGAATCTCGGTGATGTTGAGGTTTTCAAGTCAAGGGATTCAATTTTTAAAGGGATTATAGAAGCGTTGAAAGATGACAAAACAAACATCATTGGCGTGTATGGTATGGGAGGCATCGGAAAGACCATGCTCGTGAAAGGCGTTGCGAAACATACCAAGGAATACAAGCTCTTTGATGATATAGTGTTGACTGTTGTGTCCCAAACTCCAAGCATAACTAAAATTCAAGATGATATTGCATCAATATTGGGCCTAGAGTTGCACGAGAGGGAGAGTGTACTAATTCGGACGGGTTGGTTATGTGAGAGAATAAAGAAGTCGAAGCGGATCCTGGTCATACTGGATGACTTGTGGACCAAGCTTGATTTGAAGGAAATCGGGCTTCCTCATGTTGATGTTCACAAAGGGTGTAAAATTTTGTTCACCACTCGAGACTACCGCGTGTGTGTTGAGATGCGTAGTCAAATAAAATTCCCGATCAAAGTCTTATCTGAATTAGAGACATGGGATTTATTCAGGAAAGTGGCAGGTGATGTCATTGATTCGTCAGATCTGAAACCTATAGCGAATGAGGTAGCTAAAGAGTGTGCAGGATTACCACTTAGTATTGTAACAGTTGCAGGAACTTTGATGGAAGTTAAGGATTTAAGTGTTTGGAGAGTTGCTCTTCGCCGGCTACAAAATCCTTCAACTACCAACATCCCAGGAATGAGTGCAAAAGTTTATTCATCTCTGAGTTTGAGTTACGACTTTCTAGATGATAAGGAAGCAAAAGATTGTTTCTTGCTTTGTTGTCTAGCTGAAGAAGATTCAGATATTCGGATTAACAATTTGGTGGGATTTGGGATGGGCTTAGGGATATTTGACTATAGATATACGTTACTAGACGTAAAGGACACAGTACGGGCATTGGTGACTAAACTCAAAGACAAGGGCTTGCTATTAGAAAGTAAATATGTAGACTGTGTTAGAATGCATGACGTGGTTCGAGATTTTGCAACGTCAGTTTTATTAGAAGTTCAGCATAGGAGTTGGGCAAGAATAGAATGGTCTCAAAATATTCTCTCTGCAATGAACAATGATAAATTTGATTGTTCGACGCTTAAGATGTTATTTTTAAAGAGTTATGATGATTCATTGGTCATACCTGACAATTTATTTGAACAGATGAAGGATCTCACAGCTTTAAGCATGCATATTCCAAAACTACCATCATCTGTCCTATTTTCAGTGAAACTTCGGACATTGTACTTAGAGGGTTGCAGTGTAGAAGACATATCCTTCATTGGAAATTCGAAGTGCCTTGAAATTTTGAGCTTTGTTCGTTGTCATATTCAGGAGTTTCCAAGGGAGATTGAACAATTGAAAAGTCTGAGGGTCCTAGAGTTCAGTAAATGTGTTGGCTTAAAAGTAATTCCAGTGGGCTTCTTATCAAGCTTGTCCCAATTAGAAGGTTTGTACATGTACATGAGCTTGGTGGATTGGGGAAAAGATAGTAATGCAAGCCTAGTTGAGCTGAATGATTTGCGTGGTCATTTAAGTACCATAGATATACACTTACCAGATGTTAAGTTTTTCCCCAAAGATCTACACTTGGAAACCTTGTCGGAGTTTAAAATTTCTCTGGGAACAGAATTTTCCGGTGTAGAGTGGAATGATTCTTTCTTTCCAGGCTTTAATGCATATGACACGTTCAAGTGTTTCAATCCACGAATGTTGAAGATTGGAAATATTGATCAGAGTATTGCTTCACATTGTGGAGTAAAAAAGTTGGTGAATAAAGCTGAATCTTTAATAATAGAGCATTTTGAGGTGGATTTGGAGAATATACTATCCGAGTTAAAAAGAGAAGGCTTTTCGAGATTGAAGTGCTTAAAAGTCATTGGGAATCAAAAGATTGAGTATCTAGTTGACAAAACGAAAGAAGATATGCTGCAAAAAATCTTTCCTGACTTGGAGGGATTAAAACTCGACAACATGCGAAACTTGAGCGAGTTATGTCGTGGTCGTCTTCCAAGTGGATCCTTTTGTGAACTCTGTGAGCTGGAGTTAATCAACTTACCTAATCTAGAAAATCTGTGGGTTGGAAATGCTAGCCTTCCGAACCTAAGGGTTGTAAAGATAAGAGATTGTGGTAGGATGAAGAATCTCTTCTCACAAAACGTACTTAGCGGTTTCTGGCAGCTCTCGTCATTACAAGTAAAAAATTGTCAAAATATTGAGGAGATTTTGGCATACGATGGAGCAGAAGCAATAGAAGACGATGAGATTGAGTTCTCCAACTTCAAAATCTTGAGACTTTCCCATCTACCAAACCTCACTACATTTTGCAGTAAAAGGGGGAATCACATTTTAGATGAAAGGGATAATGCCGCCCCTCCCATACAAAGGGCTTTCTTCAGCGAAAAGGTATTTTTTTAAAAATCAAATCATAATATTATGGAAAATGTTATTAACATTATATGTATGTATACATGTATGTGTATTACAGGTTTTTATTTTTTCTTCTAAGAAATCTTTTGCTTATTTTAGTCGTAGTATACCATTTATGCCATTATTAACAAAGTAACAAAGTGGCTGTTTGGCTATCACGGTTGGGGTCCCATAATTTCTATTGAGAGCTCCAAACGTGATTTAATACATCTTCTGGGTGTTTGGCTGAATCTATGCCAACTTAAGATCAACAGATTCCAATGCACAAATGTGCAATGGCCGAGAAGCTGCCCATGGGCTGCTTTTGCGCTATCGCACATTTGTGCGATAATGTCGGTAGCTGATTTTACTGGTATACCCTCAATTGTAATGATAATGCTAATACTTCCCAAGTATGAATCTCAAATTTATTTCTCGAATGGTATTGTCAATTGTATTACACATTGCATATGGTACCACTGATCGTTGTTACAATGTGGTACTGTTAAACCATTTGGAAACCAAATTTGGGATCCAAATTCAAGAGCAAAGCATTATTCTTTTTTTTTTTTTATATACATTTTACACTTTTTCATACTCCGTACTAAATTAAGAGTCTTTTATTTGACTTTGGGATGCCCAATTTATTTGAGTAGTCATTAAGTACGACAATGATGACAGTGATACCACTTCAACCAAGCGTGGAGCAATGGCTGGGGGGGGGGGGGGGGGGGGGGCAAATTCTTTGACTAAATTTTTTTTTTTTACATTGCAAACAGAAAAATATTATAGGTGATATATGTAATTAGCCCCTCCCAAATTTTGAAAAAAAAAATTGTGTGTAATATATTGACCCAATTATAATTCAACCAACCTTGAATATTTCTCCCATCACTTTTTTTTTCCCCCTCACTTCCCTGTATAGTTCCACCAAAATGATCAACACTGAATTATCGAGAAAAAAATAATACACAAAAAATACTTGACAATATGTATAAATAAACCAAAAAAATTTCGCCTCGGGGCAGTTGCTAAATGCATGTCTATTAAATTCCAGCCCCTCCACCCCCAATAAAAATAAAACCTGGTTCTGCTCTTGACGTCGACGGCATCACACCACTTTAATACATGCTTATGTGACACATCTTTTCCTTAAATTTATGACTAATAATAGAAAGAACAGTGACCTCTTACTCAATTTTTTTTGCCTTACAAGGGAAAGTTGTAACTTATAAGATTGTTTGCGTAGACCCATCAGAAAACTTGATATTAATTAAATGAAGCTTTTACTCAAATTCACAATCAAACTTGAGTGAAAATTTGAGCAAGTGTTGGGGATAGTCTAAAAAGAGAGAACTAAGTCCATCTTCACCAAATATTTCTATAAAAGACTCATCTTAATTTTTTTATTATTATTTTTTGGTTTATGTATACAGATTGCATTTCCCAACTTGGAGGAATTGAAAGTTAGCGGAAAGTTCGAAGAGATATGGCCCCAAAAAATTCCTGGTAACAGCTTTTGCAAATTAAGAGTTTTGTACATTTATGGTTTTCACAAAATCAAAACAGCAATTCCATCCAATTTGGTACAAAGGTTACAAAATTTAGAAGAACTCAGAGTTACATGCTGTGGGGGTTTGAGATGTCTTTTATCTGCTTCCCAAGCCAGAGATTTAAATCAACTCAAAAGAATTAAAGTTTATTCATGTGAGATGATGAAAGAGATAGTCGCCACAAAGGAATTAGGAGAAGAAGAGACAGGTGACATGAAGATTGTGTTGCCTCAGTTGGATGAAATTGAATTAAAAGATCTTCAGAAACTTGCATGTTTCTGCAATGGAAATTGTACTTTAGAGCTTCCATTGGTCACGAGATTGAGAATTGAGAAATGTCCCAAATTGGAAACACTTTTCATTAGTTCTGGATGTGAAGGCAAAGAAAGTCAGACAGCATCATCATCCAACAGTGGAGCAAACTTGACAGAAGGCTTTAACCGTGCTGTACAATCGCTTTTCAACGAAAAGGTACTTATAACTTGTTTGGTTTAGCCTTTAAAATAATTACTTTCAGATAATAGAGAAAGTTTAGTGAAATTTCACAAGTCGTCCGAATTTTTTTGTTTAGAGTGGTTCTAGTCTAACAAAAGACTTGTTTTGAGAGACATTTTATCAAAAAAGTTTTCAGTGTGTCCTATAACCCATAACTTTCCCTAACTAGTGATTTAACACTAAATTTATATTGATTTTAATTGATTTCTATTGTTGATTTCAATTGGGCACATTGTTCAGTCCCCTCAATTGTTATATTCGTTTGGCCTCAATTGAAAACAATTCAAAAATCAAGGACTTGAGTGTTACTATGAGGCTAAAGTAAAACTTTGTAAAATATAGGAGGTGCCGAAGTTTATTTGTCCTCTTTATCTTTTTTTTTTTTGCAATTTTTAATTTTTCTAGTATGATTGCCACTGACAATTATTCTTCCACAACTTCAGCACAGATTTACTGAGGAGGCCTGTTGACATAATACCTTAATTATTATGATACTTTGTTTTGTGAAAATCATTTAAAGAAGTATTTGAAGGTAAAATTGATTGATTCATTTGAATTAAAATACATTTATGCTCACAACAAAGACTATAATATTCATTATTTTCAACCAAAATAACTACCTCTTTTTATTTATCCAAAACTAAATAATTGACTAATAATTTTTAATATCTTTACTTACAATTCCATTCAAAGTTGAAAGACTGAAAGAAAAAATATGCATGGGTCTTATTTGTATTCACGGCTTGTTAATAATTGGCCAGTGGGGATAGATTAGTCAAAATTATGAGTAATGCAATCATTTCAAAATAGATGTCCTTAGTCCTTAGTTTGGATCTCAAGTGACGTTTCAATTGGACTACTTAGAAGTGCTTCTAATTTCATGTCCCTCCATTAACATTGGTGGTGGCCCATTGCCACTGCACTTGGAATCCAAAAATGGACCAAATTTTGTAACTATTTTATTATTCCAAAGAAATTATGGACCCATTTGGATTGGCTATGCATTTTGTGCTCATGCAAAGCAGAAGGCTTGACCATAGGAGCATGGTGGAAATTAAAAAATATCTATTAAAATCGTAATCTACATCTTGCATCACGTTTGGTTACCTCACGACTTACTTCAGTCACATACTTTGAAAGTTGTATAGTGCTTCTTAAACTTAATCCAAACAAGTTAAATGTACACGTTTTGGGTCGTAGAAAGCTTTATTTGGTTTATATGTTTCGCAAGGGAAAATAAAATGGAGAGGAATATAAGAATCCCTCATATTTTTCCTTCATGATTAAATCACATCAAAAATTAGAAGTCTCTACAATATAATTGTAATATGTGGATAAAAGAAGGGAAATAACTTTCAACATGCAAAACGATTAATTTATTTGTCAAATTATTATCTTTTCTTTCGTATTTCCTCGTCGTAATCCTTATAAACCAAACAAACGAGAATGTTTTACTCTATATTTTCTTTTCTTTTCTTTTCCCTCACTAAATCCAAGAACCTATATTAAAGCCGAAACATGATTGGATTTGAAATTTTCAAATTGGTTTTGAAAAGTGATTACATAAATACCCTACATGTATCTCTATAGGCAACCACAAGTCAATCAGGATATAAGTAGTGTACTAATTAGCTCGTTAGAGTCTGCTAAATAAATCCTTTACATTATTTTACATGAGATTCAACTACAAGTCTCTCAGGATTTAGGACTTAATTAGCTAGTATACTAAGCTCAGTATAGTCTACACAGCACAAGGTACATGCAATTGATTTCTATTTAAATGCATGTACCTTGTGCTTCCCAAAAAGTGTGGGCTCCGTGTGAAAAATCTACGCAGCACAAGGTACATGCAATTTAAAGCATGGTTGTGATTTGTGTTGTGGTTTGTGTTGTGTGCCTAGTATTATTGATTTTTTTTTTCTCAATTTATTATCTTTTCTTTCCTATTTTCCTCAGCGTAATGGTAACAAAAATATAAAAGGCAAAAGTGTAATTTAGTTGAGAAAGCAAATTAATGTTTTAATTGACCAATAGAATGTATTTGACAGGTTCTGTTACCTTCCTTGGAGAAATTGGTTATCTTGGATCTAAAATTCTTGAAAGAGATATGGTACAATCAAAGGCTTCCAGCTGATCACTCCTTTAGTCAGCTAAAAGAACTGCTAATTATCAATTGTAAATGTTTGAGAAATGTACTTACGCCTTCAATTGCCAAAGTTCTTTCGAGTCTGACTGATATAACCATAAGTTCGTGCTCGAGTTTAGAAGCAGTAATCGTTGCAGAGGAAGATCAAAGGCAAGAAATGTGTATGAGGGAAGAAGAAGAAGAAGAAGAGAAGAAGATTATTATTACTGTGTTCCCTCAATTAACACAACTCTGGCTACAACACATGCCCCAACTCAAATGCTTCTACAATGGCCGCCATTGTAAACTTGAATTTCCATCATTGGCTACTGTGCGGATCATAAGTTGTCCCAGGATAGAAGCGTTAATGGGTTCTACTTCTGGATATAAATGCACAGAATTAAGGAGAAAAGAATTACTAATTGATGATGATGATGATCAAGGTTCAACCAATATTATTGCAAAAATGGAAGATGATGATGATGATATTCATACTATTATGCTTTTCACTGAACAGGTAACGTATATTATGCTCTCTATCATCTCTGTGTTAGTTAATTACTTTAGATTATTAATTAGAAATTTTTTATCTTCGTGAAATTGATAGATTGATTGTTTTCAATTCATGAACCACTTCCAATCTGTGCTCAATTTTGATTTGACTCTGCCCACCAACAAAGACCTGTTTTCATTGATTGAGTCCACCAATAGCTACCTGATTTTATGATATTTATGCTACCACTTTCTTTTTTATGAATTATTGTTTTTCAATTTTTATGTTCTTCTAATTAATTTGTTGTCTTGGAACTATCTATAGTGTACCCTAAATTTCACATTTCATTTGTTATTTCTAGCTTGCTGTTATTTAAAACATAGTTCAGTAGTGTTATTGTAGTATTTTCTTTAAATTTTTTCATATCGATGGGAGTATTTTCTTTAAATTTTTTCATATCGATCGGAGTATAAATATTGTCAATGCTATTTATCGTAGTTCTTAACTCTAATAAATATAAGGGTTAATTACACGGACCTCCCCTAAGGTTTGGCGAAATTACACGGACTTCCCCTCTATATTGCAAAATTACACAGACCTCCCTCTAGCTTGAATTTACTATTTTACTCTTACTTTGTTTAGCATTTTACTAAATCAAACACATCTCTCTCTCTCTCTCTCTCTCTCTCTCTCTCTCTCTCTCTCTCTCTCTCTCTCTCTCCTCTCTCTACTGTGTGTGTGCACTTAAGATCAGATTTAAGTCTAAAATCAATTTATTCCAAAAACTAATTTGTTACTAAGATTTAAACCCAAAATCAATTTGTTCCAAAAAACTAAAATCTAAACACAAAATACCAAACTCACCTCAAAGATGTATGCAAAGTATCTATGTGTATATGTATTCAATAACTATATATATACAAATACTTATGTATATATGGTGTGTATGTATGTATATTTGCATGGTCTGTATATATGGTGTGTATGTATGTTTGCATGTACATATGTATACACAGTAGAGAGAGAGAGAGAGAGAGAGAGAGAGAGAGGTTTTCTTTATTTTTATTTTTTATTTTTTGTTTTTTTATAACTATGGGTATATTCGGCATTAGCAAATTAAGAAGGGATAATGTCTCCGTATATTTTGCAATCTATAGGGGAGGTGTGTGTAATGCAAATTCAAACCTCAAGGTCTGTGAGAATTTGCAATATAGAGGGGAGGTCCTTGTAATTTCGTCAAATCTTAGAGAAGGTCCGTGTAATTAACCCTAAATATAAATAATGATTTTGTTTTATTTTCTCTCTGGTTTTCCCTTTTTCTTTTCTTTTTTGTACTAGATAATTGTTTTAATCTTGTAGTCTTACTTACCCATTCTCTTAATTAAGGTTTTTTTTTTAATTATAATTTCCAGTGATGTATAAATAATTTAATTGTTTTGCCAATGTACTTATATAGTGAGTAATTTTTTTCTAGTCGTTCTACACATGCACACTTATTAAACTCAGGTATATATTATTCATAAATTTTAGAGTGCAGTTTTGCTCATTCCAAAATTGCTCACTGCTTGTTCACCCTCCTTTTTTATTGGCTAATGCTGATTAATTATCATTTAATCCTGTGTCCCACTGCATTAGCCAATGAGAGAGGAGGGTGAGCAAATGTGAGCAATTTTAGGGTGAGAAAAAATGTATTCTAATTTTATTGTATTCTATCACGGACAATACTACCCTTATTAGTTCCTATATAGGTAAGTTGCAGGTAGGGGTGTACATGAGCTGAGCCGCTTAACAAGGGCTCACAGCTCGGCTCCATAACAGCTCGGCTCGGCTCGACTCGTATAATAAACGAGCCAAGCTCGAGCTTGAATACAAAGCTCGTTTAATAAACGAGCCAAGCTTGAGCACACATGAGCTCAGCTCGATAAGACTCGCGAACAGTTCGATTAAGGCTCGTAGAGTAGGCTTGTGAAAAATCTCTTTAATAGGTTTGATAAGGACTTGTTTAAAAATATATATATATATATGTATGTATCATAATTATAAAAATATAATATGTATAATGTAAAGTATTTGAAATTGAAAGAATATTATATATATATGATAATTATAAAAACATAATGTATGTATAATGCAAAGTATTTAAAATTGAAAGAATATTGGCATATTATAATGTGCATAGTCCTAAATCTACGTGCCAAGCAATTGTTTTAAGTAAAATATATATACATATATACCAACTGTCAAGCATTGAGCTTGGTCCGTGGATTTTAATTGGCAACTTAAACTTACTACTAGGGGCCTACACGAGTTGAGCCGCTCGACAAGGGCTCGAGGCTCGGCTCGATAATAGCTCGCTCGGCTCGGCTCGGCTCGACTCTAGTCGGCTCGATAATAAACGAGCCAAGCTCAAGCTTGAGCAGGATGCCAACTCTTAAAGCTCGGCTCGAATTTGAAAAGCTCGGCTCGCGTATAACCCTAGGTATTGCTTTTAATTGGTTTTATAGTTTCATGTGCTTTGTTTTACCATAATATACTAAACTCTAGTGACCTTTTGTGGTACTATGAAAGTTAAATCTAGGGTCATTTAGTATATAGTCCAAATTACTAGGCTTTTCTAGCAATTAATCCAGTCCAATAACTTCTTAGTAATAGGTCCCTCCTATTTTATTTAGACACTTTTGCCGTTATTCCATATATGGAAATTAGAGCTTATTAATTTTTTTCCTAAAATCTTGGGATTCAATTATAACTTGTAATTGATTGAAAAATTATGTTTGAAATTCAAATAATTTCCAACTGTAATTTCAACTCTATTCAAGCAAAATCAAACTACATCTCCATATTTTGAGGAGACAAACACAATCTCCATGTATCTTTTTTCTTTCTGTCTATTATGAAATTTCACATGTTTGTGATGTGTAATTTCACAATCAGATTTACTGTTATGAAATTTTAATTGAAAATTTACAAAAAAAAAAAAAAATTTGTTATGAAATTTCAATAAATAACGACTTATTGTTATGAAATTTCAACAAATAACTTAATGTTATGAAATTTCAAAAAAAAAAAAAAATTTACTGTTATGAAATTTCACAATCTTCAAAACACGCACAACAAAAAAAAAAAAACCACAAAAACCTTGCAGCTATGAAATTTCACATGTTACTGATGTGATATTTCACATTCAGACTGCTGTTGGGAATTTCATGCGTTGGGGATGTGAAAATTTACATCTTGACTTTGATATTCAATCCGTCTTCACTATCCAACATACATTTACGTATCATCCTTCACAATGCTGGGCTATCTTTGACAAACAAAATCCATCAACTCATTGAATCTCGTTGTAACAGAAATATTAGTCACAGCAGTCTCGCCGGCGTATGTGCAGCAATGAATCGTATGATCCTCCATTAAAAAGGCGTCTGTAGAAAAAAAAATGAAATTACAAAAGAACATGAGAACAAACAAAATTCAGTGATATGAAAATTCACATTGAATAAAACATTGAAAATCCTGGAAAATGATATTGCGATCTAAAAATCGTTTTTGTAATGCAACATTATTTATATCTCGATCAAAACCTTACGGATTTGAGAAAAAACGTTATCAAACAACGTGTGAAAAATTGTTGAATATGATACACACTTACTGTAGAGAATGAATAAGCTCGATCAGTTCTTCTTACTTTCAACAAATCTCAAACTTTTGATCTTCAAATCTGTTGATCTTCACAATCAGTATAAAGTCTTCAAAACTCTTAAAAATATCAACAATTCGCAACTGAAGTGGTGTGAGAATTCAAACAAAAGATCTTCCTAAAATCGTGGATATACCAAGCTGATTTGGTTGAATTTGATTTAAATATGCTTAATTGCTGATTTGTTTCACTTTCCATAACAAACTTTGACCATTTAAAAGACATAAATGTATGCACTTATATATAGACATATATATATATATAATATCCTTATATATTTAAGGGTAAAATTGTCATTAAAAATAGTAGTTATGTGGGGATAGGGACCTATTATTGCAAACGTTGGGTTGGTGGGGATATATTACTAAATTAGGAGAGGGGGTAATTCCTATTGATGCACAGCCATGGTAGGTAGGGACTAACTACTAAATTTCTATTAAAATCTATTAAGTGACTTAGGATGCCAACAATAATTAATGCCAAGTTCGCTGCTGAATATATTCAGCGTGCTTAAACCTGATCAATCATTGGGTGAAAAAGTGAGACCCGCTACTTTCCATCATTCATTGATAACCTTTTACCCATGTAAAGTGATGGGTCTCTCTTGCTCACCCAATAAGGTATTTGGGTGAGCAAAATTTGAGTGAGCAAATTTGTTCTCTTAAACTGGCATACTTTGCAGTTAGCATTACTTTAATTTATAACGACACCACAGTAGATAATTCAAGCAACTTTAATTAGGATAAGTAGTTCGAAATAAATATTTGTTTATTGTACCTTGTTATTGGATTTAGTGAGGAAAAAAAGACAACATAAAGGAAAATATTTTCTTTTGTATCAATGAGCAAGAAATAAAATAGATTAAGTTGAGAAATATATAAAACATTATGAATATTAAATTGTGAGTCATTTCTCTTAAATCATATATTTACAATTATTTTAGTGTTGAAAAAACTAGGAATCATAAAAGGCAATAAAATAAACACACAATTCATACTTTGATGAATACGCAGTGGAATTAATAAATCTAGATCAACGAACTGAGACACACTCTACAAGCAATCGCACAAACACACGAACAATCGATCACGAACAACTTCTCATTGTACGAAATAGACTACTAGAGCCTATATCTAATATCCACACCACAAGACCTAGGGTTCTTAATGGGAACCCCATAGAAGGGGAGGGAGAGAGAGAGAGAGAGAGAGAGAGAGAGAGAGAGAGAGAGAGAGAGAGAGAGAGAGAGAGAGAGAGAGAGAGAGGTTTTCTTTATTTTTATTTTTTGTTTTTTTTTATAACTATGGGTATATTCAGCATTAGCAGATTAAGAAGTGATGTCTCTGTATATTTTGCAATCTAGAGGGGAGGTGTGTGTAATGCAAATCCAAACCTCAAGGAAGGTCTGTGTAAATTTGTAATATAGAGGGAAGGTCCTTGTAATTTCGTCAAATCTCAGAGAAGGTCTGTGTAATTAACCCTAAATATAAATACTGATTTTGTTTTATTTTCTCTCTGGTCTTCCCTTTTTCTTTTCTTTTTTGTACGAGATAATTGTTTTAAACTTGTAGTCTTACTTACCCATTCTCTTAATTAATGGTTTTTTTTTATTTTTTATTTTATTTATTTTTTATCTTTTTTAATTTTAATTTCCAGTGATGTATAAATAATTTAATTGCTTTGCCAATGTACGTATATGGTGAGTAATTTTTTTTCTGGTCATCGTTCCACACATGCACACTTATTAAACTCAGGTATATATTATTCATAAATTTTAGAGTGCAGTTTTGCTCATTCGAAAATTGCTCACCGTTTGTTCACCCTCCTTTTTTATTGGCTAATGTTGTGGGCCCAGTACTTTACACCATTAATTAATTCTCATTTAATCCTGGGTCCTACTGCATTAGCCAATAGGAGAGGAGGGTGAGCAAATGTGAGCAATTTTGGGGGTGAGAAAAATGTATTCTAAATTTTATTGTATTCTATCACGGACAATACTACCCTTATTAGTTCCTATATAGTTAAGTTGCAGGTAGGGGTGTACATGAGCTGAGCCGCTTAACAAGGGCTCACAGCTCGGCTCGACTCTTGTAATAAACAAGCCAAGCTCGAGCTTGAATACAAAGCACGTTTAATAAACGAGCCAAGCTTGAGCACACATGGGCTCGGCTCGATAAGGCTCGCGAATAGTTCGATTAAGGCTTGTATAATAGGCTCGTGAAAATCTCTTTAATAGGTTTGATAAGGACGTGTTTAAATATATATATATATATGACAATTATAAAAATAATATATATATATATAATGTAAAATATTTGAAATTGAAAGAATATTATATATATATATATATATAATGTAAAATATTTGAAATTGAATGAATATTATATATATATATGACAATTATAAAAACATAGTATATGTATAATGCAAAGTATTTAAAATTGAAAGAATATTAGCATATTATAATGTGCATAGTCCTAAATTCACGTACCAAGCAATTGTTTTAAGTAAAATATATATACATATATACCAACTGTCAAGCATTGACCTTGGTCCGTGGATTTTAATTGACAACTTAAACTTACTACTAGGGGCCTACGCGAGTTGAGCTGCTCGACAAGGGCTCGAGGCTCGGCTCGATAACAACTAGGCTCGGCCCAGCTCGACTCGATAATAAACGAGCCAAGCTCAAGCTTGAGCATGATGCCAACTCTTAAAGCTCGGCTCGAGCTCGGCTCGAATTCGAAAAGCTCGAATCGCGTACAAAACTAGTTGCAGGTACTGTTTTTAATTGGTTTTATAGTTTCATGTGCTTTGTTTTACCATAATATACTAAACTCTAGTGACCTTTTGTGGTACTATGAAAGTTAAATCTATTAAGCGACTTAGGATGCCAACAGTAATTAATGCCAAGTCCACTGGTGAATATATTCAGCGTGCTTAAACCTGATCAACAAATTTGCTCACCTAAGCACCTCATTGGGTGAAAAAGTGAGACCCACTACTTTCCATCCTTCATTTATAACCTTTTGTTGGATAAATATGTGTGTTTGACCATGTTTAAGGGCTAATAAAAGTGGGACCCACTTAGAGTTTAAGTGGGGTCCTTATGGATTTGTGTTCTCCTCCATGAGGAGATGAAGTTTGGATATTCACATGTCCAAAACTATTGATGGGTGAATGAGAAATTAATGGTTAAAGGTTGCCCCATACAAGGAGTTGTTGAAATGAAAGAGGTTCACAACTTGCCTTGTCCCACATAGGAAAATTAGAAGTAGCTTTTAATGTATTTATAAGGCTACTTCATGTTTTGGGTTTGGGACCCAAGGGGTACTGACCGGCCGTGCCGAGCCGGGCCGGGTCGTGGTCGTGAGTGCGGGTGCGGGTGCGGCCCGTACAGAATATTTCTTTTTAGACCCCTCAAGTTTTGGTATTACAAGTTTGTAATGAATAGACCCTTGGAATTTCTGTACATGTTTAACATTGCAGAAACCTTTGGGATTTCTGGAAGAGTTACAGAACTCCAAAAGGTTGTAGTTACAACCTTTGGAATTTCTGAAATGATGAATACACAAATATATCCCAACTCTCCTTCAGAATATACACACCTTCAAGATCAAACACAGTTGAGACATATACTATTCTTCCTTCCACTCAGTTTCAGAGAGAGAGAGTCACAGAATATAGTTAGTTCGCCAGAGCAGTTGTACGTTGTGCAAGTACCACTGTTAGAAGCCGCTGTATCCTGGGAGACAGACGCCGACGATTTCCTCAAGCACACTCGGTGAGGCGGCGAATCTGTTTTAAGGAAACTGTGAATAAAAATCACAGACCTTGGTTTGATAATTTTCTTGTTTATTTTTCTGTTTCTGTTAAAGTGTAATTTTCCTGTTTTCATTACTTATAATCAGAATCTGTTTCTGTTTCCAATTATGTCAATGAAATATTTCCAACAGTATTGAAGAGGAAATATTTCCAGCAATCTTAAAACAGATTCGATATATTTTACAAAACGAAAACAGATTCGGTTTTGGGAAACCAAAAACTATTTTGAAAAACAGTTTTACAAACAGTTTTACAAAAACTGCTACTGTAATCCTCGTTTTCTGGTCAAACGGTGCAGAATTAGGGAAAATTGCATTAGACGAAAAGTGTGCAGAATCGCGTTTTGCTTGGAATAACGCGTGCAGAATCTTAAAATTCATTCTTTTTCTAACAATTATTTGAGAAAAGAAATTCTGCTGCAGTTTAAATTAAAAAGAAAATATTAGATTTAATTTCTTTTCTCTTGTGATAATTTCAGAAATGGAAAATGAGACCATGAACTCTGTTGCGACCGATGGTGCTACCAACACCGTGATGATTGGTTCGAGTATTGTTAAGGTTCCCTCAATCCAAATGGTTCCTGTGAACCACTGGGAGAACCCCGATAAATCTAATGAACATGAACAAGAACAAGAGGTTGTGCTAACAATTGATGCTTTGAAGCACTCGGACTTTTTGTGCCGAAACTATGTCTTAAATGACTTAGACGATACACTCTACAATGTGTATAGGGTCAAAACCATTGCTAAGGAACTGTGGGAGTCCTTAGATATGGTGGACTCAAAGACTGTGATCAGTCAAGTCCAAGAGACAAATGTGACGGAGTTAGATTATATCTCAAGAGATGTCTCTGACATTAATCTGTCTGCTGTGGTCTCTGAAGTGAACTTGGTGGATTCAAACCCAAGGGAGTGGTGGATAGACACTGGCGCTACTCGCCACATACGCTCCGACAAAGTTATGTTCACTTCCTTCGAACCAATTACTAATGGTGAGAAGATGTATATGGGAAATTGTGCCTCCTCAGATGTTGAAGGGCAAAGGAAAATAATTCTAAAAATGACTTCAGGAAAGGAGCTAACTCTCAACAATGTCCTTTATGTACCGGAAATTCGCAAGAATTTGGTATCCGGATCTCTCCTAAGCAAGCATGGCTTCCGAATGGTCTTTGAGTCAGACAAGGTGGTGTTGACCAAAGCGGGAATGTATGTGGGGAAGGGGTATATGTGTAATGGGATGTTCAAACTTAATGTAGCAACTGTATTCCCAAAAGTTAATAAAATGAGTACCTCTTCTGTTTACTTGCTTGAGTCTTCCAATTTGTGGCATGGTAGACTAGGACATGTTAATTTTAATTCTTTGCGAAGATTAATTAAATTAGACCACATACCAAACTTTCATATTGATGCAAGTTATAAATGTGAAACTTGTGTTGAAGCAAAGTTAACAAAGACTTCATTTCAATTAATTGAAAGAAGCACTGAACCTCTGGAATTAAGCCACACTGATGTATGTGATTTAAAAATGGTTCAATCGAGAGGTGGAAATAAGTATTTTATTACTTTTGTTGATGATTGCACTAAATACTGTTATGTGTATTTGCTAAAAAGTAAGTATGAAGCTTTGAATAAGTTCATTCTATACAAGACAGAGGTTGAGAATCAACTAAGTAAAAAGATTAAGGTGTTGAGAAGTGACAGGGGTGGTGAATATGTGGCACCATATGGTGAGTTTTGTGCACAAAATGGAATTATTCACCAAACCACCACACCTTATTCACCTCCATCAAATGGAGTTGCTGAAAGGAAAAATCGTACCTTAAAAGAAATGATGAATGCTATGTTAATAAGTTCTGGATTGCCACAGAACTTGTGGGGGGAGGCAATTCTCTCCGCAAATTATATTTTAAATAAGGTACCTCGAAAGAAAGTTGATTAAACCCCGTATGAACAATGGAATGGTCGAAAACCTTCCTACAAGTTCTTACGAATGTGGGGGTGTCTTGCAAAAGTTCTTGTACCTACTCCTAAGAAAGAAAGGATAGGTCCAAAAACTGTTGATTGTTTATTTATTGGCTATGCACATAATAGTAGTGCGTATCGGTTTCTTGTACATAAATCTGAAAACCCAGATATACACAAGAACACGATCATGGAGTCTAGAAATGCGTCTTTCTTTGAGAATATATTTCCTTGTAAAGAGGAATATAGTTCTAAAAAACGCACATTTAAGGCTATTGGGGAAACTAGTAAAACCCAAGAAGAAAATGTAGATATTGAGCCTAGACGTGGGAAACGAGCTAGAACCTCAAAATCTTTTGGTCCAGACTTTCTAACTTATGTTATAGAAAGTGAGCCCCAAAGCTATAATGAAGCTATTAGATCACCAGATGGTCCATTGTGGAAAGAAGCAATCAAGAGTGAAATTGATTCTATTCTACAAAACCATACTTGGGAACTGGTAGATCTCCCTCCTGGTTGTAAGCCATTGGGCTACAAATGGATTTTTAAAAAGAAAATGAAGACGGATGGTACTATTGATAAGTATAAAGCAAGGCTTGTCATCAAAGGGTATAGACAAAAGGAGGGTCTAGACTACTTTGATACGTATTCTCCTGTTACGAGAATAACATCCATTCGTATGATTATTGCGATCGCAGCGTTGCGAGGACTCGAAATACATCAAATGGATGTTAAGACTGCCTTCCTTAATGGAGATTTGAATGAAGAAATCTACATGGAACAACCTGAAGGATTTTCTGCTCCAGGGCAAGAAAATAAAGTGTGTAAACTTGTCAAATCATTGTATGGCTTAAAGCAAGCTCCAAAACAATGGCATAAAAAATTTGACCAAGCTATACTCTCTAATGGGTTTAAAATCAATGAGTGTGATAAATGTGTTTATGTCAAAGACACAATTGAAGGCTATGTCATCCTATGTCTTTATGTTGATGACATGCTCATAGTGGGTAGTAATGATAAAATCATTAAATCCACTAAGAAAATGTTGAATTCTAAATTTGACATGAAAGATATGGGACTTGCTGATGTTATATTGGGCATCAAGATCTCTAGAAATACTAATGGACTTGTTCTGTCACAGTCACATTATGTAGACAAGATCCTAAAGAAGTTCAACAAGTCTGATACTAGTATAGCCAGGACGCCTGTGGACTTAAGTCTACACCTATCTAAGAATACTGGTGAGAGTGTTTCTCAACTAGAATATTCTCAAGTGATAGGAAGTTTGATGTACTTAATGAGTTGTACAAGGCCTGACATTGCTTATTCTGTTAGTAGACTAAGTAGATATACTAGTAATCCTAGTACTGAACACTGGAAAGGGATAGTAAGGGTACTGCGGTACTTACGATATACACGTGATCAGGGATTGCACTACACGAGATATCCAGCTGTATTGGAAGGATACAGTGATGCAAACTGGATATCCGATATGAAAGATTCAAAATCTACAAGTGGATATGTTTTCACACTTGGTGGAGCAGCTGTATCATGGAAATCTTCAAAACAAACTTGTATTGCTAGATCGACAATGGAATCTGAATTCATTGCGCTAGACAAGACAGCTGAAGAGGCTGAATGGCTTCGCCATTTTGTAGAAGATATTCCTAGATGGTCAAAACCTGTGCCAGCTATTTGCATACACTGCGATAGCCAATTTGCTATTGGAAGGGCACAAAGTAATATGTATAATAGTAAGTCTAGACATATTCGTCGTAGACACAATACCATTAAACAACTACTCTCAAGTGGGATTGTCACAATTGACTATGTAAAGTCAAAGGACAATATTGCGGATCCGCTAACCAAAGGGTTAAATCGAGAATTAGTTAATAAATCATCTAGAGGAATGGGACTAAAGCCTATGACGTTACAAGGGAATGGAATGGAAACCCAACCTAGTTGACTGGAGATCCCAAGATCTAGGTTCAAAGGGACAACCTAATTTCATGTACCTTAAGAGAATCACTGAGAAGAATTAATCCTCTGCCCATTTCTATAATTCAACAGTGATACCTGTATGGCGTGAGGGTAAGCTTAGCTTTTAATGACTATGTGCGTTGGTAACCAATCGGAGTATAGCAGGATACTCTAAATAGTCACCTATGTGAATGTGAAGTGGGGCCGCTTCTAAAAGAATTTGAGAATGGCAAAATTCTTTGATAAACATTTACTGAACCAGGCGAGTGTTCAAGGCCAAAATGAACACAAGTATAAGAACTAAACTATGTTTGGAAAGCTCCTGTGTGAGGTCTGTCGGTTGTTTACACTAATGGCAATCAGTTCAAGACTATACGTTCACTGGTCAGCCAGTAAATCTGATAGATTGTCACAAAGGAAGGTTCAAAGCCAAAAGCTACCTATCCTTTGCAGGAGTGATCCGTTGTGCTCTCTCTCTTGTCGAGTCACTGTCTCACATCGTTTCGGTTAATTTCATTCATGTGGGGGGTTGTTGGATAAATATGTGTGTTTGGCCATGTTTAAGGGCTAATAAAAGTGGGACCCACTTAGAGTTTAAGTGGGGTCCTTATGGATTTGTGTTCTCCTCCATGAGGAGATGAAGTTTGGATATTCACATGTCCAAAACTATTGATGGGTGAATGAGAAATTAATGGTTAAAGGTTGCCCCATACAAGGAGTTGTTGAAATGAAAGAGGTTCACAACTTGCCTTGTCCCACATAGGAAAACTAGAAGTAGCTTTTAATGTATTTATAAGGCTACTTCATGTTTTGGGTTTGGGCCCCAAGGGGTACCTAGTTTTGTGGAAGGGGGAGGACCTAAGGCCCTTTGGGTTTACTCCACACACGCGCGCGCGCGCGCCATCGTCCGTCCGACTGACCGGCCGTGCCGAGCCGGGCGGGGTCGGGGTCGTGGGTGCGGGTGCGGCCCGTACAGAATATTTCTTTTTAGACCCCTCAAGTTTTGGTATTACAAGTTTGTAATGAATAGACCCTTGGAATTTCTGCACATGTTTAACATTGCAGAAACCTTTGGGATTTCTAGAAGAGTTACAGAACTCCAAAAGGTTGTAGTTACAACCTTTGGAATTTCTGAAATGATGAATACACAAATATATCCCAACTCTCCTTCAGAATATACACACCTTCAAGATCAAACACAGTTGAGACATATACTGTTCTTCCTTCCAGTCAGTTTCAGAGAGAGAGAGAGAGTCACAGAATATAGTTAGTTCGCCAGAGCAGTTGTACGTTGTGCAAGTACCACTGTTAGAAGCCGCTGTATCCTGGGAGACAGACGCCGACGATTTCCTCAAGCACACTCGGTGAGGCGGCGAATCTGTTTTAAGGAAACTGTGAATAAAAATCACAGGCCTCGGTTTGATAATTTTCTTGTTTATTTTTCTGTTTATGTTAAAGTGTAATTTTTCTGTTTTCATTACTTATAATCAGAATCTGTTTCTGTTTCCAATTATGTCAATGAAATATTTCCAACAGTATTGAAGAGGAAATATTTCCAACACCTTTTACCCATGTAAAGTGATGGGTCTCTCTTGCTCACCCAATAAGGTATTTGGGTGAGTAAAATTTGAGTGAGCAAATTTGTTCTCTTAAACTGGCATACTTTGCAGTTAGCATTACTTTAATTTATAATGACACCATAGTAGATAATTCAAGCAACTTTAATTGGATAAGTAGTTCGAAATAAATATTTGTTTACTGTACCTTGTTATTGGATTTAGTGAGGAAAAATAAAAAGAAAACATAAAGGAAAATATTTTATTTTGTTTGGTTAATTAGGACACTATCAATGAGCAAGATATAAATAGATTAAGTTGAGAAATATATAAAACATTATGAATATTGAATTATGAGTCATTTCTCTTAAATCGTATATTTACAATTATTTTAGTGTTGAAAAAACTAGAGTTCTTAAAAGGTAATAAAATAAACACATAATTCATACCTTTACGAATATGCAGTGGAATTAATAAATCTAGATTAACGAACCGAGACACGCTCTACAAGTAATTGCACAAACACACGAACAATGGATCACAAACAACTTCTCTTCGCACGAAATAGACTACTAGAGCCTATATCTAATATCCATACCACAAGACCTAGGGTTCTTAATGGAAACCCCAGAGAGAGAGAGAGAGAGAGAGAGAGAGAGAGAGAGGTGAAAAGCCAATTTAGAAAAACTAACATCTGTTCTGTATTATCTGTATTTTCTATAGGCTTGCCTCATAAATAAGTCTTCGAGTCCCACTTAGACTAGACTTCTAATAGATAGAGATACATTTAATTAATTTGAATTAAATTAAATTTAAATCATAATTATCTCCTAACCAACTTAACCCATGTGGATGTGATATATATATATATATGCTAACATCTCCCACTCATACACACTGGGTTATCAACTCCTCAACTCGCATCAATCTTCACTGCCCTCTCTTCGTACAGGAAATGGGGTGTGCGACCGACCAGAAGATAAATCAAGTTAGGAGCACCACATTAAGCTTCCATCAAACTAACATGGTGCATCACTCCACGAATTTCGTTATTGCCCTACACTAATCTGGCCACATTAGATTTGTGCAACTCTAATCCCTCACGAGTCCTAATTCCCAGTTGTGCTCAACCCACTTGCATTGATGTGCTCTTAATTTAAATTTTGTAATAATTTATATTATATATAGATAAAAACCATATGTGCCGGCATTGAGCAATATCAACTGCATGATCTATAGAATGTGGTGCCAAATTAGTCTTCCCTGAGCCCTCATGCCAATCTACTCCGACCTTGCTTCTTTCCCAGACATGCTCCATGGGATCCTGACATTCTGTGATCTTAGGTAGTCAAGCTAGAGTAGCAATACAAGGCCTCTGCTTCATGACATACTCTCAAGTCAAGGGTAGTGAGTGATCAAATCAATGATCTCTAGAGCTCACACAGTGATAGGACAGGAATCCACTCTATCACTTCTCTAAACATGGTCATCATCAGCACATGTGGTATGATTCACATGCTACGGTGGAGTTATCTATAAAGATCGTATCACTCCAAAAGAAAAGCACCGTACAGATATAAGTTTAGTCGTTATACAAGTGCCTGACCTAAGATTCTCAAATTTGTCGCATATACTTACCCCTAATTCGGACCTCACATCTGGAACCAACAAAGGCTACACATAAAATTAAGTAAAAAAATATCATGTGTTCGGTCTCAAATAACCTCATCTTGGCCCAGCCAAGGCGACATTCACATAAGAATAAGTACCTCAAAGTAATCTCTAATTGCCAATATACTTACTTGTCTCATCTCACTCACTAACTAGCGCCGAGGTGGGTTGCTGTGTGAGATAGCCAACACTTATGCCTTGTGATACATATACATAAATGTGTATGTACAAAATTATCAATCACGCCACATGGTAACAAATATAATAACAATAATCCAATATATAAGCCAGTGCATGAGACAATAATCAAATATCCCAAAGATGTCCACAAGGAAACATAAAAACATCAAATCCTACGAAGTCCTACCTAACATGAGTATGGAAAACATCCCTAGCTATAGCCTTAGTCAAGGGATCAGCCACCATGCTAGTCGTGGATATATGTTTCAGGACCACCGCTCCATGCGCAACCATTTCTCGAATTTAGTGAAAACAATATCAATGTGTTTGGATTTTCCATGGTACTTGGGATCCTTGGCATGAGAGAGATCAGCAGTACTATCACAATGCAAAGTAATAGGCTTGCTCGATCGGTCCTCTATATAAAAATGCCGCAAGAATCTCCGCAACCAAATAACCTCTTGGTCTGCCGAAGAACATGCTATATTCTCTAACTCCATCGTGGATAGTGTAATGCAGGTATGTTTCTTGCTACATCAGGAAATAGCTCCTCCAGCAAGCAAGAATGCATATCCCAAATTGGATTTGTGCTCATCCAGATCACTGCCCCAAGTTGCATCACTATACCCTTGTAGGCGCAGGTCTCTACTGTAATAACAAAACATATAATCAACAGTGCCTTGCAGGTATCGAAGTATCCTCTTCACAACTTCCCAATGATCAAGTTCGGGGTTACTCTGAAATCGACTCACTAAGCCTACTGCGAAGCAAATATTAGGTCAAGTACACAACATGGCATACATCAAACTCCTGACTGCGCTCGCATAGGGAACCTGAGCCATTATCTCCTTTTCCTGAGTAGTCATAGGGCATAAATCAAGGCTTAAAGTATGTCCCTTCTCAATTGGAGTGTCAATGGGTTTGGAATTCTGCATTCCAAAACGCTCAAGAACTTTTTTAACATAGGTCTCTTGGCTTAACCCAAGAAACCTTTTTGAACAATCCCTTAAGATCTTAATACCGAGCACAAAATATGCCTCACCCATATCCTTCATCTCAAAATTTAAGGACAACCACTCTTTAGTGGCGAAAATCATCTCTATGTCATTTCTAGCTATAAGAACAAAATTAAAATTGGAAATCACATTTAGCCTCTTTTATATAGGGTGTAGGTATGGATATAGATATATATATATATTTTTATAGGGTATATAAAACAAATGTTAGTGCTTTGTTTGGGAAAACCAAAAAAAAAGAAAAACAAAACATACAAAACAAAACAAAACAAAACCAAACAAAGTATAGCCCAATTTGGGTCGTGATGTACCTTGTTTGTGTTAGTGGTTTGTTAGTGAAAACCCAAAAAAAATAAAAACAAAACCTAACAAAATACCAAATAAAACCAAACAAGCTAGTGACTTGTTTGGGAAGAACGAAAAAACATACAAACCACAAAGCCGAAAAGCGGTTGTGCCAAATAAGGCACAACCTAAAATTGTTGACTTTTGGATTTTGAACCAAATTGTAAATATTTGTAATTATTGCTTGAAAAGTTGATTGAATCATTATTTGTAGATTAAATAATTTTAAAAGTTGAATGAAATTATAAATTTTTTTAATTATTATTTGAAAAGTTGATTGAATCATCATTTCTAAATAATTTAATTTTAAAAGTTGACCTAATAGTAATAAGGGTTGTTTTGTGGGTGAAATAACCAACCTACCCTCACAAAATGACAAAAAATAAAAGTAATCATTAAAGGGAAATGGAACAAGAAAGAAAAGTAAGGGTAAAATTGTGATTTCAAACAAATCAAGAAATGACAAATTAGGACAAAATTGAAATTGAAACCACTCTAAGCCTCTTTTATAGTGTAGATAGATATGCTTGTGTAATAGTCTTTACTTAATGGCTAGTGACCATCGAGCATTATATTATTATATATTATATGGATAGAGGGATGCATTCTGTGAGATTTTCTTGAGAGCAAGTCCACCATAGAGTAATCAGTTACTTTGAGAGAGAGAGAGAGAGAGAGATTCAATTTTAATTGAATTGTCTCAAATTTTCTTTTCGCTGATTATGGTAGTAACGGACAAGTCAATATTTAATCTGTAACAAGTTTCCTTATGTGCGCCTAATGTGATAGCGTTGAAGTATTTTAATATAAATATTTATAAGTACATGTATTATGTAGAAATGATTATTTAAAGCTTTTAATATCCAAAAGTTAGTGACTTGTTGCAGGTTTCTTTGTCAATGGCTATAAGAATTCATTTGACTTTAATTGGTTGTTCAAGTCTTGAAAGGTTTTACCCAATGGGTTTAACACCATTATGTAAAAAGATTACTTTTATATTCCAACGATTAATGACAATTTAATAGTGAATGTCTGTTTTGTAAAGATCACACAATCAGCTTATGAACCAAATATAGAAGGTTCTCATATATACGTGTATGTATGTATATACAGAAATATATCGACCAGTACAAGTTTTCTCTTTGAGAGAGATTCCATTGTGTCCAATAGCTATTGTGCCTAAGAAAAACCTTATTTTCATAATAGAGTTGTTTGGATAAAGAAGACATTATATTAATGATTACAGAGCAAGTCTTTAAAATCAACTAGTATTGTTTTTTGGTGTGTGAACATATGTAAGGTTTTATTGGGTAAGGCAAGTTCCACATGAAATTATTAATCTTTGGACCTTTGACTTGCGATGTATAATTCATTCGAGATCCATTTAAGATGATTCACATAGTTATTGGGGGATTGTTGGATTATTTTGTGGGTTATGACATTTGTGGGTTATTTAATTGATTGGGTTATAACATTTGTCGTTTGAGACTTTTAATTTAAAACCAAACAAAGCTTGTTTCGGCCTCTTTATTTCAAAAAACCAAACTCAAGCTAAAAGCTTACTGTGTATCCCATATTGCTAATTTACAAGACATTTCAACACCTTATATATACTTTACTTTTATAAGCTAGTAAACTTGTGTTGGGGAAATGCGCGACATTTCAACACCTTATATATACTTTACTTTTATAAGCTAGTAAACTTGTGTTGGGGAAATGCTCTCTCACGCGTGCGCAAATAGGGAGGAGGGGGGGGGGGTGTGCAAATCTTGGATTCGGACCGTTCGATTTGGCTTGAAAATCGTGACTTGCGCTGGTGCGACGAATTGTACTCCCGCGCATATGGGTGGTACTGCACATGTTAAATACATAAGCTGCACATGTTAAAAATGGTTTAATCCCTTGATTTAATATATGACTGTTGAGCATAAACTACACATGTTAAAAATGGTTTTAATCCCTTGATTTATTATACAACCTTTGAGCAGTCATGTTTAATGTCTTGTTTTTATGGGGTTCATAATATACATATAAAAATGATTTTCGTTTTTGAGACATGTATGCAGAAAGCATTCTTCTATTACGGCTTTTCTTCCTCTTTGTTCTAAAAAAACTATTCTTAAAATTCCCTTTTTATTTTGGAGCAATTCTGAGCGCTCGTACACTCTTCCAATTCGAGTGAACGTTTGGAAGATTTGATTGCTGAATCCTGGAGAACATAGCACCATGTTGAGACCTTCTGCATCAAGTCACTGACTCCGAGGGGGCGGAATTGTTTTTAAGGACAGTGCTACCGTAGCACGCCTCAATCAAAAATCGTAGCACCATCCTCTCTTTTTTCCAATAGGATGTTCTAAAGTACTTTCAAAACTTAATCCTAACAAGTTAATATACACGTTTTGGGTCCTAGAAGGTTCTGTTTGGCACATAGATTTTGTGAGGGAAAAGAAAATGGAAAGGCAAACAGAAAGGAAAACTAGTTCCCTTGAGTTTTCTCTTGTATTTTCCTTCTTGTTTAAATAAGATAAAAAATTAATAATCTCTAAATTATAATTGTAATTAATGGATAAAGGAAGATAAATGACTATCAAAATCCAAAATGCTAAAATATTTTAAAATAATGCTAGGCACACAATACCAACCACAACACAAACTACAATTATGTTTTAAATGCATGTACCTTGTGCTTCCCAAAAAAGTGTGGGCCCTGTGTGAAAAATCTACACAGCACAAGGTACATGCAATTTAAAGCATGGTTGTGATTTGTGTTGTGTGCCTAGTATTATTGATTTTTTTTTCACAATTTATTATCTTTTCTTTCCTATTTTCCTCGGCGTAATGGTAACAAAAATATAAAAGGCAAAAGTGTAATTTAGTTGAGAAAGCAAATTAATGTTTTAATTGACTAATAGAATGTATTTGACAGGTTCTGTTACCTTCCTTGGAGAAATTGGTTATCTTGGATCTAAAATTCTTGAAAGAGATATGGTACAATCAAAGGCTTCCAGCTGATCACTCCTTTAGTCAGCTAAAAGAACTGCTAATTATCAATTGTAAATGTTTGAGAAATGTACTTACGCCTTCAATTGCCAAAGTTCTTTCGAGTCTGACTGATATAACCATAAGTTCGTGCTCGAGTTTAGAAGCAGTAATCGTTGCAGAAGAAGATCAAAGGCAAGAAATATGTATGAGCGAAGAAGAAGAAGAAGAAGAGAAGAAGATTATTATTACTGTGTTCCCTCAATTAAGAGGACTCTGGCTAGAAGGATTGCCCCAACTCAAATGCTTCTACAATGGCCGCCATTGTAAACTTGAATTTCCATCATTGGCTACTGTGCGGATCATAAGTTGTCCCAGGATAGAAGCGTTAATGGGTTCTACTTCTGGATATAAATGCACAGAATTAAGTAGAAAAGAATTAATTGATGATGATGATGATCAAGGTTCAACCAATATTATTGCAAAAATGGAAGATGATGATGATATTCATACTATTATGCTTTTCACTGAACATGTAACGTATATTATGCTCTCTATCATCTCTGTGTTAGTTAATTACTTTGGATTATTAATTAGAAATATTTTTTCTTCGTGAAATTGATAGATTGTTTTCAATTCATGAACCACATCCAATCTGTGCTCAATTTTGATCGACTCTGCCCACCAACAAAGACCTGTTTTCATTGATTGAGTCCACCAACAGCTACCTGATTTTATGATATTTATGCTACCACTTTCTTTTTTATGAATTATTGTTTTTCAATTTTTATGTTCTTCTAATTAATTTGTTGTCTTGAAACTATCTATAGTGTACCCTAAATTTCACATTTCATTTGTTATTTCTAGCTTGCTGTTATTTAAAACATAGTTCAGTGGTGTTATTATATTAACATGCCATCTTTCCAGTGGTTTTCATCATTTAAAGTAGTTGTTTCACTATCTTTTTTTTACTTTAGATTGTTCTTTTTTGTTACTATGTTTTTTCAACCATATACATTTATTTATTATTAAACTGTTATTGTAGTATGTTTTTTTAAATGTTTTAATGTCGATCGGAGTATAAATATTGTCAATGCTATTTATCGTAGTTCCAAACTCTAATAAATATAAGGGTTAATTACACGGACCTTCACTAAGGTTTGGCAAAATTACACGGACCTCCCCTCTATATTGCAAAATTACACAAACCTCCCCTCTAGCTTGAATTTACTATTTTACTCTTACTTTGTTTACCATTTTACTAAATTAAACACATCTCTCTCTCTCTCTCTCTCTCTCTCCTCTCTCTATTGTGTGTGTATATATATAGATATAGATATACAATACATATATAATATATGGACATACATACATAGGGAGACCCAGCCCCTGCTGAACCGCGAGTTTTTTTTAGGCTAAAAAGTCAGTGTACTGGGTAGAGTGCACTTACCCAGTGCACTTAAGATAAGATTTAAACCTTAAATTAGTTTATTCCAAAAACTAATTTGTTACTAAGTGATGATGCCGAAAATTGGTAAGAGTAATCTAGACAGAAAATAAAGCCACAAAAGATTTGTATGTGGTTCGGTCCCGTTAACGAGGTGACCTACGTCCACGGGTGCGTCTGTGCGCTTCTCACTAGCAGATCACCGGCAGGCCTGGTGAGCCAACAACGGTGGGCGGCACTACCAGTAATACCGGCCGGGTGTATGCGTATATGGTGGTGAGTTCTCTGATGTATGCTTGTATGATCAGAGAATTGATATTCGGATCCCCCTCAGGAGGATAGGTGGGCTCTTTTATAGATACAAGAGTCCACCCTTACATGGTAAATTTATTAGATTAGGAAGCCTAATCTAATCACAATAGATTTGTACAATGTTTGGAGAGTTTCCTAAGTGGTTTAGGAAACCATTGATTCTTCTTGATAGAGTCATGGCTGTATAAGGAAACGTTGAAAGCGTGATCCATGCCGCGTCTCATGGGCACTCCCCACGCCTCGTGTCCGAGCTGCCGAGTATCCCAGGCGGCAACAGCTGGTTATCTCAGGAGTGTGGGCTCCACGCCCCCAATCCGGATTTCCCGGGCTATTGGCTGAACACGTGGCGGTTGGACTACTACAGAATATTTCTGGACATATCAGCTGCCCCCCATTTTCAAAGTTGAGATGACGCCTTGTCAGATGAAATTTGAAAATTAAGAATGTCTTTCGATCACCGACCGGGAAAGGACCGGGACCCTCGTCGGAACGGGGCCGGCTTGGAACGACCCGGCGGTATATCTACCGAGCGGTGATTCCGCAAGACCGGGCTCCCGACGCCACGTGTCTGCTGGTTACTGATTTGGTTCGGACCCAAAGCAGCCGGTTGAGAAGTAATCGAATCGTCCAGGTGGCAACTGAACCATCACGTAGCGCATTCAATGCTCACGCTTTCTGAGGCGACGCCCCACGTGCCCGAAATGACAGTTTCAGCGGGAGATCCTGTGAGCCATCCGATCAAGCTGGATCCCAGCTGTTCGTGCTGCCTACATAAGGAGCACCTGTTCAATCTTGTTTCTTACTGCAATTCATCAACTAAGTCGCCTGGGCAAAACACTCCGAGCTCCTCCTCTGCCTTTTTCGTTTCCCAAACTTTCACCTCCATCAAATGGCTTCGCATATTGACCTGACATCAGATGAAGGACTCAGGGCATTCCGAGAGGACTGCCAAATTCCGGACGATGTTATAGTCCGCCCACACATTGAAGGAGAGGAAATAGCCTTTCCTTTCGTCCTCATCAGCAGCTATCTGCTGCTTATCGTGGGATTACGCTTCCCCCTCCCTGTCTCTTTTTGCGATCTTCTTGAGGGGTTGCGCATCCCACTCCACAAGTGCCGCCCAAACGTTGCCCGCCTCCTCTGGGGAATATCAATGCTGAACGAGCGACTTGGGTTGTTCCTCCGTTCCGTCGACGTCGTCAGGTGCTATATCTTGGGCATCGACAACGGAGGTGCTTACTTCCGCCCCAAGACCGAGGGGAGGGACCTTGTTCACGGCTTGGACTTTCCGAACAAGAACTGGCAGCGGTACCCGTGGGTTGTGCCGTTGTGGTCACCGGAAACTGGTTGGAGGATGCCGCTCTCTACCCTCCTACAACTTTTGATTCCAACCTCTGCAAGCAGGCTTTTGCTGCCTCCCGTGGTGTTGCCCCTACTGCTGACGACACGGAGGCGATTGACCGAGCTATTGAGGCCGGCTTGTCGTTCTCTGATCTGGTCGGGGGACCTGCAGATGATATGGGCGCCGGGCCTTCCTCTGTTGCTCCTGCCGCTGCGGCTTCTGGGTCGCGCCGCTACACTCGACCCATGGCGACCGGGGCGTGTACCACCGGTAGGGCCGGCCTATCCGAGGATCCGGTCACCTTGTCCACCAGCAGTGATTCTTCCTCATCTAAGGACGCAAGCCCGCCACCAGGCCCATCCAGGAAGGGCAAGGAGAAGGAGGTTGAGGAAGAAACTCAGCCCCAACCGAAAAGGAGCCGGCCAGAAACATCTGCCAGTCTTCGCATGCCTCGCTCTTGGTCGGACTTCTCTCTTGTGAACATGGAGAGCCGTTTGCAGGAGGTGGAGAAGATGGGCGCTGAGCTGCAGATGGATTCCGCCTTGCGGGGGGTGGACGTTCATGCCCTGGAGCTCACCGTAGAGGGGCTGGTGGCGAAGGTGGCGGCCCTGGAAGAAGAGGTCAAGGCTCTGAAGCGCCAAGGAACTTGAAGGCACCTCGTTCTTTTTCTTTTTCCTTTTATTTTTCTTACTGGGAAGGCTATTATAACTGCCCCCGGCTTCTGTATAGTTCATCTTTATAGCAATAAAAAGGTCCTTGAGGCCAATTCTTTCCTTCATTATGCCCTTTTTGACTGTTTATCAATTCTATATGACGCTGGGCGGTTGATACCCGACCGGCTTCTGATTGCGCCCGAGTTGTGACTGCTCGGGCCCGGACCACTGCTACCCTGTACCAACCAATCATCAGTTAGGTTAGATCCTAACAAGTGGAGGTGTGGTCGTAACCGAAACGTTTGCAGACTAACGGGACCGTCTTTTCACGCATTTAATGTGCGCGCCTTTTGAGGCGACTCCCCACGTGACCGAAGCGATGGTTTGGGCGGGAAATCTTCTGAACCGCTGGATCTGTTCTGATCTGGGCCGTTCAGAGTCTTTATATAAGGAGCACTCGCCCCAGCTCCTGCATCCCTTCCTGATCCTCTATTCTCTGCTTTTCTTCCCTATTTTCCTGTCCTTTTTCATTTCGGAGCGAGGCTGGATAAAACGAATCTTGTGAGGTTCGAGCGAGAGTGGGATTTCTTCTTCCTTAGATTCTGTGCGTTCTTCGAGTCGGGTGGTACTCTAATTCATCTGAACCGAGCAGGTGTTTCTTGCGCTGTTTTGAAAGAGTGCTATCTGGTGCTGAGGAGTGTCTACTCGTTACCATTCAGGTTAGTAACTCTGCCCCCCCCTGTACATCAGGTTTGGGGTTTCCGATCCGTTCGCCGGTCGTAGTTTGTGTCCGTTCCTTCCCATCGGATTTCCAGAGATGGAACACTCCGGCTTCAATTCTGCGTCAAGATCAGAGAGCGAGCAATACCGGTCAGGGTCTCCCGGTGCCAGCCTGGCCCGGCTTCCCGAGTCCCTGTCCGACCACCAAAGTGGGGCCAGGATCCCCGTTCGTTTGTCTGACAGTGAGTCTACCCATGAGGCCCCCGTTGCCTCCGTCTCGAGAGGTTCAGGCGACGAGTTGCCCAGGGAGACCGGTCGTGTGGTTTTCGCTTGTGAGTCCATTCCTTTTGTACTGCGCTCGCAAGATCTTCTCCGGATCAGGGAGAGATACTCTCTTCCTGATGGTTGCGCCTTAGCCGTAAACCTTGGCGGCGCACACCTTTATCAGTCGGGGTTTGTTACCCTGTTTGAGGACGCCATGATGGCGGGCCTTCGGCTACCCCTTCACCCCGTAGCCCGGGATGTCCTGATCTACCTTGACATAGCTCCCGGGCAGTTGGCCCCCAACGGGTGGAGGTTTCTGATGGGGTGTATATCGTTGTGGCCTCAAGTGTTCGGGTACGAGCTTACCCTCCAGGAGTTTCTCTGGGCCCACCGACCATTCCCCGTGCATCGGGAATTGGTGTTTTTCTCATTTTCTGCCCGTCCGAGCAGGAAGATTATTGACGATTGCCCTAGCAATAACAAAGGGTGGAAAGGCAAATTTTTCCAGGCGTCAACCCTTCGCCTCTGCGACATGGCTCCGGGGATCCAGCTGGGACATCCTGGGCCAGGGAGTTGAGGGGTAAGACCTCCCTTCCGACCTCATCTGCTATCTTGGTCTTTTGGGAACATGGTGGATTACTGACTAATCTCTTTTCTCTGTCCACAGTGGGATCAACTAAACCCCCCAAAATCCCTGAGTCGTGCCAGGCCAGGATCTTGAGGCTAGCAGGGCTACCCACTAGCATTTGGAACGTGTTGTCCCGAACGGGGAATTTTGTCGAGACCTATTCCCCCCAAGAGCCCGTTCCGGCCCCCAGCTTCTTACCGATCATCCCTGGTGAACATCTGGACCCCCTCACTTGTTGGTCCTGCCACTGTTGTTTTCGTTTCTTGTACTTCTGACCTTGCGAATTCGTTTTTTTTTTTTTTTTTTTTTTTTTTTTTTTGCAGAAATGGCCCCCAAGCACAATCTAGACCAGCTGCGGGAGAGACAGGCTGCCGCCGCCGCCACTACTGCCGCTCGGGCGGCGATCGCCCAAGGGAAGAGACCAGCCGCGGAGGCCTTGGGCGGTGAGCGCCCGCTCGGGCGTATTCGCCACGGGACGACCACCCGACACGACCCTGTGGGGACATCGGCTCCCCACAGGCCGGCTGCTGACGAGCCCGTGCCCAGGGCTGATATTCCGTCAGGTCTGCCCCTGGGCGGGCCTGAGGAGGTCCAGGAAAGGTTGAAGTCCGTCCTTGTCCCAAGCCAGGTGGAGGCATGTGCCGGGTTATCTCTCCAAGGCTTCCGAGGGTGGTTGTATAGCATATCCCATCTGGTAAGTGTTCTGTCCCCCTTTTAACATTGGCCTGCTCCCCTTTTTACTTGCCTAACTGATTTTCATCCTCTTGCTGTAGGTTGGCTGCATGGCCGCGGGATCCGAGTCCGTCCTGTCTTCTCTGGCCGAGAAGGTCAGCGCTGCTGAAGCCTCCCTTTCGAAGGAGCGGAAAGAGTTGCAAGTAGGGAAAGCCGCCCTAGCCGTGGAGACAAGCAAGACGAAGTCACTGGCCTTGAGCTTGGGGGCGGCTCAGGCAGACCTGGCAGCGGCTTTGGCCGAATTGGAGGTTTCCCGGGCTCTGACCGCGGCAGCTGAAGCCCGGGCGAAGGTGGCAGCCGAGACACCTGCTGCAGAGGCCCTGGAGGGCGCGTTTGACGACTGCTTCTTCCAAGGCTATGATGATCTGAAGCGGCGGGTAGCCCGGGATCACCCCTAATGGGTCCTTTCGGCCTACGAGGGGATTGACTCGGATTACTGGGATCTCGGTGAAGACCCCACAGCTGGCGAAGCTCTTGCGATTGGTGAAAACCCTGTGGCCCCTGCTGAGGCCACAGAACTCGCCCCAGACGGGGGCTTGGGGGAAGAAGGACCTGCCGTACCAAGGGAGCAGACCGGGGAGACCGAGAATGTGGTCGATGTGGAAAACTGACTCCCCGGTCCCTCCTTCCTGTTGTTTGCTTTTACTGCTTGTAGATTTTTATTTTTCGGGGAGGCTACTACAACTGCCCCCCAAGCTTTGTACATTTGTTTTAGTTAATGAAAAGGTCCTTGAGGTCATCCTTCCATCAAATTTGTTGTACTGTGCTTTAACTTTTGCTAGTATTCGTATGGCTTTGGCCAACTTAACATCTGCCTTAGCAAATGCTTTAGGACCGTAACCCACAGAACACCTAGTCGAACATTGTAATTTCCTGTTTTAGCCTTAGTGTTTCCCTCTGTCCCCTGCCCCCCAAGCATCTTGCTAAGGCGGGTGTGCGGGTGCTCGGAACTAAATGGCCGTAGGAAATCGACCTGGAACATGGGTGGTTGCAGCAGCATTTGAAACTTGCCATCGTTGGCCACCTAGGGGTTTGGCCCCATCGCCGGCTGGACCTAGGCGAAGTTTTAGTTAATTTCCTGTTTTGGTGCAGAACCCTCTTGCCCCCGGGACTCCTGTTAAGGCGGGGGCGCGCTGAGGATCGACCATAGGAAATCGACCTGGAACATGGGTGGTTGCAGGGTCCTTTGGTGCCTGGGTTCGGAGCCCGCGGTCTTCTCTGCCTCGGGGTTAGGCCCGAGGTCTTTGTTGCCTTGGGGTTAGGCCCGAGGTCTTTTGGGTGCCTCGGGGTTAAGCCCGAGGTCTTTGGGTGCCTCGGGGTTAGGCCCGAGGTCTTTTATTATTTGCACGGTGTAAACTCTCGAAACAAACTTTATCAATTTTATTTAATAGAAACAATTTGTAGTAGTTGCCCAACCAGGGCTACACGGAAAGAACTTATCCTAGAGTACTAGGTGCCCGTAGCCAGGCACTACTGATAATACTTGCGGAGGTGTTGCACGTTCCAGGGATGACTGAGATCGTGCCCGTCCATGCTCTGTAGCCAGTAGGTTCCTGGGCGGTTGACCCAAGTCACTATATACGGTCCTTCCCAGTTTGCTCCCAACTTCCCATGGCTTGGAACTCGGGTAGACTGGTTCTCTGCCTTAAGGACGAGGTCCCCGACTTGAAAGCTGGGATGCTTCACCTTACTATTGTAATACCGCGAGACCCTTTGCTTGTACGCTGCCACCTTGAGGTAAGCCTGGTCTCTTTTTTCTTCTACCAGATCTAGCTCGGTCCTGAGGGCTTCTTCATTGCCTGGGTCGTTGAAGGTAGCCACCCGGTATGTGGGCAGCCCGAGCTCTGTGGGGACTACTGCCTCAAAACCATGAGTTAATGAAAATGGAGTTTCGCCTGTTGCCGCCCTGGGTGTAGTGCGGTAGGCCCACAGAAGGGCTGGGAGTTCGTCGGCCCATAAGCCTTTGGCACCTTCAAGCCTCGTCTTAATCGACTGCAGGATCGTGCGGTTAGTCACCTCGGCCTGACCATTAGCTTGCGGATGCTCAGGAGAAGAGTAATGATTCAGTATCCCATAGCCCGAGCAGAACTGTCTAAAGATGGGTGTATCAAATTGTCTTCCATTGTCGCTGATCAGGACTCGTGGAATACCGAACCTGCTAAGGATATTTCGTTCCATGAAGTTTTCCATTTTCCGCTCGGTTATCGTTGCCAAGGGCTCGGCCTCCGCCCACTTGGTGAAGTAGTCAACCGCTATCACAGCAAACTTAACCTGCCCTTTTCCTGTTGGTAAGGGACCAACGATGTCGATCCCCCATTGGGCGAATGGCCAAGGACTATGGACCGGGGTCTGAAGTTCTCCCGGTTGGTTTATCATGGGAGAGTACCGCTGGCACTTGTCACACCTTCGAACGTAATCCTGCGAATCCCGGGCCATGGTTGGCCAGTAGTATCCTTGCAGTAGGGCCTTTCTCGAGAGTGCCCGACCCCCTACGTGGTTCCCGCACACGCCTTCATGAATTTCGTACAGTATTGCTTGGACTTGCGTAGGATGATCACAGCGGAGGTATGGGATGGTGAATCCTCTCTTATAAAGGACACCGTCGAGAACATGGTATCGTGCCACCCGGTACCTGACCCGCCTTGCTTCCTCTTTTTCATCCGGCAGCCTTCCCGTTGTCAAGAAAGTCACGATTGGATCCATCCAGCTAGGTCCCAGGGTGACTGGGTCAACCTCCATGCCCTCTGAGTTGATCACACTTGGCTCGGGTAAGAATTGTATCCTTATCCTGGGCAAGTCTGACTCAGACGACGAGGCGAGGCGAGCCAGCCGGTCAGCTCTGGTGTTCTCTTCTCTAGGTATCCGAGTGATGGAGAATCCTTGGAGCTGTTTGGAAACCGTCCGGACGAGGGCTAAGTAGGCTATCATGCTATCTTCCCGTGCTTCGTACTCCTGGTTTACCTTATTGACCACGAGCTGGGAGTCGCTGTAGCTCTCGACTTGTTGTGCACTCATTGAAACGGCCAACTGTAACCCGACCAATAGGGCTTCGTACTCGGCCTCGTTGTTGGAGGCACGAAACCCGAACCTTGCTGGATTCCGTCGGGGGTAGTCAGGATGATCCCGACCCCGCTACCTTGCTGGTTAGAAGAACCATCAACGTGCAGTACCCAAGTAGGGATGCCGGGTTGCAATCCGGGCGCTAATGCTGGAGGCTCAGGTTCCTCGACCGGATCTTCTGGATATGTAAACTCGACCAGAAAATCTGCGACGGCTTGTCCCTTGATTGCCGTCTGGGGTCGATAAGTTACCTCAAACTCTTCCAGTTCCAAAGCCCATTTGACGAGCCTCCCGGATGTGTCCGGTCGAGATAGAATTTTGCGGAGAGGCTGATCGGTCAGTACTACCATGGCATGGGCCTGGAAGTACGGTTGGAGCCTTCGGGCTGAGGTAATGAGGGCGAAGGCCAATTTCTCGATGCGGGAGTATCGGCTTTCCGCCCCCTGCAGCGCCCGGCTGGTATAGTACACTGGGAACTGTATCCCGTGCTCTTCCCGAATAAGTGCCGAGCTAACCGTCGACGGTGACACTGCCAGGTACAGGAACAATTCTTCTCCGGGTACGGGCGTCGATAGTAGGGGAGGAGAGGCCAGGTACCTTTTGAGTTCCTGGAATGCCTCCTCACACTCTTCTGACCATTGAAACGCTTTACGGAGGATTTTAAAGAACGGGAGGCACCGGTCAGTAGCTCGGGAGACGAATCTGTTCAGTGCGGTCACTCGTCCGGCTAGGCTTTGAACTTCCTTTGTTGACTTGGGTGACCGCATTTTGATGATAGCCTGAATTTTGTCGGGGTTTGCTTCGATTCCCCGTCTGCTGACTAGATGACCGAGGAACTTCCCGGACGAGACCCCAAAGGTGTACTTGACCGGGTTCAACCTCATCCTGAACTTTCTCAAAATGTTGAAGGCCCCGGTCAGGTGGTCGGTCTCTTCCCGGCTCTTGACCAGGAGGTCGTCCACGTACACTTCCATGGACTTTCCGATGAGGTCTCTGAACATGAAATTGACCAGGCGCTGGTATGTAGCCCCAGCATTCTTGAGGCCGAAGGGCATAACTCTGTAACAGTACGTGCCTTGGTCGGTGATGAACGCCGTCTTCTCTTCGTCCCCGGGGTACATGCTGATATGATTATACCCCGAGTAGGCGTCCTTGAACGAGAGAAGTGAGTGGCCTGCCGTCGAGTCAACAAGGAGGTCTATCCTGGGCAGCGGATAACAGTCCTTGGGGCAGGCCTTGTTGAGGTCGGTAAAGTCCACACACATCCTCCATTTCCCATTGCTCTTTTTGACCAAGACAACATTGGCCAGCCAATCGGGGTAGTGGACCTCCCGGATGGAGTTAGCTTTTAGGAGCTTCTCGACCTCCTCGCTTACTGCGTTTTGTCTCTCGGAGGCCATGCCCCGCCGCTTCTGCTTCACTGGGCGGCAGTCCGGGCTGACGTTAAGTCGATGGGACATTACCCGGGGATCAATACCGGGCATGTCTTCATGACTCCAAGCAAAAACGTCCTGGTTTTGCCTCAGGAACTGGATCAGCTTTTCTTTCAAGGCGGGCTCCAGCAGTGCGCCTATGTTGACCGTGCGGCCTGGGTGTTCGGGATCTAACACAACTTGCTCCAATTCTTCCATAGGCCCGATCACGTCCCTCTGACCCCGGGGGTCCATTTCTTGGACGCTCAGTGTTTCGGTGATTGCCCCCCGGCGCAACGAGCTGACATAACAACTTCGAGCCATGGTCTGGTCTCCTCGCAAGCATCCGGGTCCCTGGGGAGTCGGGAATTTCACGGTCAAGCTGTATGTGGAAACAACTGCTCGGGCTCTGTTGAGGGTCGGCCTCCCGAGAATGACGTTGTAGGCCGACGGGGCCTCCACTATCACGAAATTGGTGAGCATGGAAACCTGCTGCGGGTAGGTCCCCATGAGAACTGGGAGTTCGATCGTGCCGAGCGGTTGAGTGCTGGAGCCGTTGAACCCGACCAGGGGAGTAGCAACTGGCCGGAGCCGATCCCGGGCAATCCCGAGTTGGTCGAACGCCGCTGTAAACATTATGTCGGACGAACTGCCCGTGTCGACCAGTACCCTTTGGACCATATAGTTAGCTATGGAAAGCATCACTACCAGCGGGTCGTCGTGAGGGCAGTGGAGGCCCTGCGTATCGTTGGACGAGAACGTTAGGACGTCAGTTGGTGAGGAGCCGGTGGATTGGACCTGCCCTACATCCACTCGGGACGCTCTGGCATGCCTCTTCCCTGCCGGCTGAGAGTCACCTCCGCCCGATATTCCTCCGGAGATCACGTTAATGTGGCCGAGCGGTGGAGGGGGCTAACCGGGGGCGTGGGCGTCCTGTCGGAGCCGTCTGTCTGCTGTGACAAACTCGGCAAGATGTCCCTGCTCGATCAGCTTCTCGATCGCTATCTTCAGCTTGAAGCAATCCTCCGTTTCGTGGCCATGATCCCTGTGATAGCGGCAAAACTTCTCCCGGTTTCTCTTACCGGGTGGGGCTCTGAGTTTAGTTGGCTGCGGGAGCAGCCTCTGTGCTTCTGCAGCGGCCATCACCTCATGTATGGGCCGGGAAAGGGGAGTGAAAGCTGTCGGGGGCTGGCCCCTAGCATCCCGCTGATCTTGTTTCGACTTTTTTCCCGGGCCCTTCTCGGACCCCTCGCGCTTGCGTTTAGCTTTTGGGGATTCATCCCCCGCCTGGCTGGCGCGTTTTGCCTTTAAGAACTCCTCGGTATCGATATACTTTCCAACTCTTTCCGAGAGCTCCACCAGGGTTGCCGGTCGGTTTCGATGAAACGACGTGGCCACCTTGGTGTGTTGAACTCCCGAGCAGAAGGCCATGATTGCAGCCGTCTCGATGAGGTTGCGGATCAGGAGCCTTTGCTGGTTGAAACGATCCACATATTCCCTTAAAGATTCACCCTTTTGCTGCTTGACAGCTAGTAGCTGGGTGTCCGGTCGTGATCGGTCTAGCATCCCGACAAACTGGCTGATGAAGAGTTTGCCGAGGGCTTTGAAGTTGTCAACCGTCCGGGGCTTCAGGGCATGAAACCACTGTGCGGCTGATCCCTTTAGAGTACTGGGGAACGCTAAGCACAGCAACTCGTCCGTTGTGGTGACCAGCGCCATCTGTGCCTTATAGGTGCGGATGTGGTCCACTGGACTTCCCTTGCCGTCGTATGAGCTGAGATGGGGGGGGGGGGGGGGGGTTTGAACTTCCGCGAAATTGGGAACTGCGTCACCCGGGTAGTATAGGGTGACTCTGTTTCTGTATTTGTGAGGTCGTGACCGGACTTGCGGTTCAACCTCTCAATCTGCTGCTGCAGCTCTTCGACCTGGGCTTTGACGTCAGCGTGCCCGGTCCTCCTTTCGTCTGAGTGGTAAGTGGGGTCGGACGATGATGCCTCATCCTAAAATCGCGTTGACCTCGGGGATAGCACTCGGCTGCGGGATCGGGATAGCCTGTGCCTGAGATCTCCCCGGCTTAGGACGGGTGGATCATCGACCGACTCCCGAGCTTTTTGTCCGGGCACTTCTCCCCTTGCGGCTCGCCGCTGTTCAATGAGGGTCCTGGCGTCCTCCACTCGACGCGCTCGGCGAGGGACGTACCGAGGTCCTCCCTGCGAGCGCCTGGTATGTTGGCTACGTTCTCCTTCCGCATGACTTTCCCGATCTGGTTGGGACACTGGGGCGGATCGGGTTTTTCCGCGCGTCCGAGCGGGCCCTTGGCTGGGAGTGCTCTTTTCTAGCCGTTTCTCCGACGAAAGGCCTCTCTCATGGTCCCCGACCACCTTTTCGTGCCGGGCCATAAGCGCCTCTATTTGCTGTTGTGTTCGGAGCTGGCCCTCCAAGAGTTGTTCCAGCGCTGCCGTGACCTGGTCAGTGGTCATGGAGGTAGCCCGCGGCTCGATCTGCAGGTCTTCCTGACCGGTTGAATCAGCGGTTTTCTTACCCTTCTTTGGCGGCATATCGATCAGTCAAAGATTTTTGTTGATGAGAAAACTGTGTCGATTTCCCACAGACGGCGCCAAACTGATGATGCCGAAAATTGGTAAGAGTAATCTAGATAGAAAATAAAGACACAAAAGATTTGTATGTGGTTCGGTCCCGTTAACGAGGTGACCTACGTCCACGGGTGCGTCTGTGCGCTTCTCACTAGCAGATCACCGGCAGGCCTGGTGAGCCAACAACGGTGGGCGGCACTACCAGTAATACCGGCCGGGTGTATGCGTATATGGTGGTGAGTTCTCTGATGTATGCTTGTATGCTCAGAGAATTGATATTCAGATCCCCCTCAGAAGGATAGGTGGGCTCTTTTATAGATACAAGAGTCCACCCTTACATGGTAAATTTATTAGATTAGGAAGCCTAATCTAATCACAATAGATTTGTACAGTGTTTGGAGAGTTTCCTAAGTGGTTTAGGAAACCATTGATTCTTCTTGATAGAGTCATGGCTGTATAAGGAAACGTTGAAAGCGTGATCCATGCCGCGTCTCATGGGCACTCCCCACGCCTCGTGTCCGAGCTGCAGAGTATCCCGGAGGGCAACAGCTGGTCATCTCGGGAGTGTGGGCTCCACGCCCCCAATCCGAATTTCCCGGGCTATTGGCTGAACACGTGGCGGTTGGACTACTACAGAATATTTCTGGACATATCACTAAGATTTAAACCCAAAATCAATTTGTTCCAAAAACCTAAAATCTAAATCCAAAATACCAAACTCACCTCAATTAACAGAACTCTGGCTACAACACATGCCCCAACTCAAATGCTTCTACAATGACCGCCATTGTAAACTTGAATTTCCATCATTGGCTACTGTGTGGATCAGAGATTAATGCTTTTCAGTGAACAGGTAACTGATATGCTCTCTATCTCTGTGTTATATAATTACTTTGGCTAATTAATTAGAAATATTTCATCTTCGTGAAATTGAGTCCCGATTTCATTGAATACCTAATTCAGTTTCTACGGCATATTTTCCATCCAATTAATTTCTTTCTTTTCATATTAGCCATTCTATATTTCTAGTTCGTCTTCTAATATTTAAAAAAAATTGTCAGTTCTTCTGTAGTTAAGTTGTCTGAGAATTCCAGTTCTTCATTTTTACCTACTGTTATGTTTATTTTATTCAAATTAAAGTCCTTTCATATGGGTATATATATCCATAGCTTCCTTTGGTATTGCTTTCTTCTTTTATGAATTATTTCATATTCTTTTTACTGAATTTATAGGGTAAAGATTATTTTAATTAAATATGTCATTAACACAATTATAACTATAATTATATAAAAAAACGACGTGGAAACATATGATCATGTCACATAGCATCCAATTCCTTGGTCATGCCACATAATTTACCCAAAATTGAGAGTTAGCAAACATAGCATCTTTCACTTGCTAGACAGCTCCAAAATTGAGATATTTTCCTTTCAGAATTCATCAAATAGTGTTTCAATATTATCATTTCATAATGCATTCCTAAATTAAATTATTTCCTAATTTTATATTTACCATCTTCTGTTTCTAGTTAGTTCATCTTCTTCTAGTAATTAAAAATTGTCAGTTCTACTAATGTTATCAATGAATTCCAATTCGTCGTTTTTATCTTCTTTTTAAGTTATTGTTTTTCTACTTTTATGTCCTTCTAATTAATTTGTCTTGGAATTGTATATAGAGTGCCTAAATTTCACGTTTCATTTGTTATTTCTAGCTTACTGTTATTTAAGACATAGTTCTGTAATGTGATTGTATTAACATTTCGTCTTTCCAGTGATTTATATAATTTAATTAAGAATTAATTACATTTACCTCCCTATGATTAGGCCAATTTTCACTTTACCGGTGGTTCAAAAGTGGACACTTAATCTCTTGTGCTTTCGGACTAAAGTGAAATTATATATTACAATTTTCGTCAAAATTGATGAAAATTCTAAAATTTACCAAAACTATTAGCACTTAACTCCCTTTGTGAGCTTAATTTTGGGGTTAACCCCCTAAGTGGGGATAATCATGCCATTTAGTCCACCTATCTGAGGCTTATTAATATTTAACACTTTTTGGGGGTTATCTTCCTATGTGGGGTTAATTTTGACACTTACTTTCTAATGTGGGGCTAATTTTAACACTTAGTCCAAAATTACAGGGGTTAAGTGTCCACTTTTAAACCACATGGGGTAAAGTAAAATGGGCCTAACCACGGGGAGGTAAAATGTAATGAACCTTTTAATTAAAGTAGTTATTTGACCAGCCTTTTTTGACTTTAGATTGTTCTTTTTTTGCTACTATTTGTTCAACAATATACATTTATTTCTTATTAAACTGTTGTAGTATTTTCTTGAATTCTTTTAGTATCGGAGTACAAATATTTTCTATGCTAGTTATCGTAGTTGCTAACTTTAACAAATATAAATACGAATTTTGTTTTGTTTTCTTTCTGGTCTTTCTAATTTTTTTTTTGGTTTTTTGGTACTAGATACGAGTAGTTGTTTTATCTTATGGTCTTAGTACTCTTTCTTCTAATCTAGAATTTCCTATTAGGTTTTTTTCTCATTGCCAGTGATGCATAAATAATTTAATTGCTTTGCCAGTGTACGTATTCTATAATAGACAGTGATACCCTTTTTAGTTCTTAGTTAAGTTGTAGATACTATTTCATTTGTTTTGCTTTAGCGTAATACTAAACTCCAGAGACTTGTACTTGGTTAATTAAAAAAATATATATATATATATTTATCAACTAATCAGAATGTAATTGGCAGGTTTTACTGCCTAACTTGGCGGAGTTGACAATTGAAGGTTGTGATTCATTGAGAAATTTACTTACTTCTTCAGTACTCAAAACTCTTTCGTGTCTTAAAGAACTAAGAATAGAAGAATGCTCGGATTTGGAACAAGTGGTTGTAGAGGAAGAACAAAGAATACAAGTGTCTGGTCAAGACAAAGTTATAGTGTTGCCTCAATTACATAAAATAGAGCTAAAGAATCTATCAAAACTCAGGAGTTTCTACCCAGGGAATCTAACGCTTGAATTTCCATCTCTGGAAACACTCCAAGTGGAAGAATGTCCCCACATGCAAACTTTCTCTCAAGGACACGTACTTATACCAGAGAATACTGCAGTGACTGCCTATTATTCTCGAGAAGGCGAACGTGTCACACAATATTTATTCAAAACAGGGGTACGTACTAAATAAAATACTATTATGACTAAATTCTTTTGGCTTCCTCACTAGGCATATCTTCGTCTTATGTGGATTGTTTTTATTTTAAATGATTTTGCTGGAACCATGGATTATGTTAAATTAGGTCTTCTTTTTCACTTCTGATGTTGTCAATATCAAGATGTAAAAAGTATTCTTTATTTTTCTAAAGATTTGTAGTGTGGAAGTAAAGGTCGAACCCACAGAGATTGATTACTACAGCTCTTACTTTTAAAACCTAAGTCTAATTAACTAAGAAAAACGGATTTGAATTGGATTTAATTAATCTAAGAACAATAAAAGTAAATCTAAACTAGGAAAGTAATTGAAAGTGTTTTAAATAATGTTTAAGGGAACCTAGGATTGCAAATCCACCACTAGCTTCATAATAAGAATATTTATGAATTACTTTAGCTTATTACATTGGATGATAATGGGGAATTGTAGCTACAAGCCCAATTCCTCCGACAAGAAGATAATCATGGTTCAAGCACCAACATAATCCATCTTCGGTTAGCACGAATTATCCCACACTAAACTAGGGTTGCGATCTAATCCGTCTAACCTAGGCATGGACTATTCGGATACTTGCTAGCACGAATCAATAAAGCACCATCACATGTAAACAATCTAAACAAGCACAGCAAGAATAGATCGTTGAGCACATCACAGTCAAAACAGATCTAAGACAAGAATAAACTCTGAAAGTAATGATTTAATCAATAGAAGTACGATTTATTTATAAAAATCCTCTAAACATGTGACTGTCATCCATACATAATAAAACTAAAATAAAAACATAAATAAACCCTATTACTCATCTAGGGCTTCATTGAAACTCTAGATCTATGATCTAGCCGTCCATGGAAGTGATGGATGACAAGTAGTTGATGGAGGAGGCCATGGAAACCCTTGGTCTTCTTCTTCTTCTCCTTGCTTCCCTCCCTTCAATGGCTGGAAGTATGGTTGTAGAATGTGTGTATAATAATTGCCAACCCTCTAATTGAAGTAAAATAAGGTATAAATAGATTTACAACAAGTTTTGGAAGCCTTTCCAACTCGAAACGGACTGAAACTGATGTAATTTACAATCTGGACGTCATTCTGCAGTTTCGTTTGCACAGGAGTCTTCAGTATACTGAAATACGCAACTTTGATTTTTCCACATATCGCGCGAGCGGGTCGCGCGAGCGCGACAATTGGACCTTCGCGCCCGCGGATCGCGCGAGCGATTCTCGGATTTCGCGGGCGCGGGTCGCGCGCGCGACTTGGCTTTTTCAGCTTCTTCAACTATGCTTTTTCACCCTGTTTAGCCTGGTTTAGTTGATTTCTTCTAAAACCTGTCAGAAACTAGAAAACAAAGTAAAAATATACAAAAACAGGATAAAAAGGTACTAACAAATGCTCGTTAAGGCGTAAAAAGAGGATTTGTTCTCTCCCGATCACACCCCCAAACCTACATTTTGCTAGTCCTCGAGCAAAACTAAAATAAAAACTACTAATAAAAATCTATTCCATTTTCGTATAGATCACGATTGCATTTAGCATATGCAACAAGCCTTTTAAACCACTAGGTGTCCCTAGTCGGACGAGTGAAGTCTCGTGAGGGTTCTCGTCAACAAGTTACCCACAACCATCTTTATTAACTTAGAAATTTAAAAAGTTTTATTAAAAACTAAAGAACATAATATTCAACACTCCTTATTATAACACAATGATTTGAAATAGGATAACGAACATAAAGAAATAGAATCAAACGTCTACATACATCATGAAGAACAATCTCAAGCACATGCATCGTATAAATCAATAGGGTTTCTCATAAAATTGCACGTGTGTGATGAGGTAGTCAAGTGAACACGCGCTTGTCATGAACTTGGAATATCACTCGGATAACCATCCAACTATGCTTCGACTACGAATCTCATAATGTTAATTACACTCTCAAATGAAACACTCAGAAACATGTGTAATTTTTCTAATATATGTGAGTAAAGGAAATATGTTTTCAAAACAAGAAATGCTCACATATGACTCGAAAAAGACGCATGACACGAAAGAATAGTAGTCTCATGGATAGGATGCCAATAATCAAGAGAAATTAATCAGTACCATGTTTTAATCCCCCTCCCATCGTTTTCATATCCGAACCATGTTTCCTAGGATCAATTAGGACTTTTCAAAGGTTGTAATGTGGCTCAGGTAATGAAAGAGGATAGAAAGGATTAATTGGGTAGGTTTACGAATGGCATTGTAAGGCATGTTCGATCTCTTTCATTCTTCTTCTATAAACGTTTCATCTTTTCTTTCTCTTCATTCCTTTTCATTCATTTTTCTTCTTTTCTTTCATTTTTTTTTTCAACCTTCTCTTCTTTATTTTGTTTCTTTTCCTTTTTCTTTTCCTCCTTGTTTCTTTTGATGAATATTCAATAAATAACAAGGCAACCACCCCAAACATCATCTTATTTACTTCTTCTTCTCAATCACACATTGCCTTAACACCACTAAAAGTTGATCAATCTTTCAGGGGTGAACTCCAAGTTGGCCAAATTGGAGCAAAAACAAGGATAATGGTAATTAAAGAAAGAAATGGCATTTTAACAGCTCTAAGGGCGAACTAAGGAAATTTATAATTTATCGGTCGGTGGTAAACAAAGAAGGGCCTAAAATCACTTCCTATGGTTATATGGTTCTTCAACATGTACGACAGAAGATTATTTAGCATGGTAGTAACTATTTTAACTTGACTATCAACCAAAACAAGAATAATGAGACTAAACAACAAGTAGATGCGCTATTTCAATGAAATTCGACAAACACAAGATGTATTTATAACCCTCGAAAAAGAAAAGATAGGCTCAAAACCTCACCGGGTCTAGTCTCCACCATGTGCTATCTAGAAATCCGAATTATATTATAGTTCACATCAAACATGTATTCAAGCGACTACGTGCAGTGCATAAGTTTATGTGTGCAAATTTATGATATAAAACTACGATTCAAACGATACATAACCTAAAACATTTCAACATGACTTCAATAAATATTTAACCACATATTCTCATGTTTGCCATTCTATAACAATCATAATTACATAACAAGAAGTATCAAATTGAGATTGCAAAAACGTTAAAACTATCGTTTATTTAAACACCGTTTTTGAAAAATTTTAAAATTTTGCATAAACTAATGTGCATGTGTGATTACATACCCCCAAACCTAAACCTTTCATTGTCCCCAATGAAACAATAAAATAAAAGAAATGAGAGTACGTAAGAAAGGAACGATCATACCTCGATCTCGGCAATGACAAACAGGTGAACACAATGGAATATGTAAAAAAATTTCAATGTTACCTGTGATTACTAGATAAACGAAAAGAACTAACAAAAGAATATTAAAAGTAAATGAAACAGAAATATAAAATAGAAATTTAAAAACTAATGTAAACTAAACTGAACTATCAAATGGAAAAGAAATAAAATGAAAAAGTATACATGTAATAATAAGGAAAACAACGAACACGAATTAAACTAAACCAAATAAACACAAACAGAAAAGAAACACAAATAAAATAGGTAGGGGGAAAGATATAGGAAACAAAAGGGAAAAACAGGAAAATGGGAGAATCGCGCGAGCGGCCGTCGCGCCCGCGAATTCCCCTTTTTTTTTTTTGTTTTTTTTGTTTTTTTTTTTTTTTGAATCTCGCTCCCGCGAGCTACCTCGCGCCCGCGACATTAGGCGCGAGGAGAACCTGAGGCATCATAAAAAGAAAACGAAAGAAAAAACCACTAAGGGGAAAACTCGCGCTAGCGGGCCGCGCGAGCGACGTCTCGCGCGAGCGGGCCGCTTGCGCGAGAATGGTTTTCTCCATTTTTTAAACTAAAATTATGTATATATTACTAAAGTAAATTAATTCCAACCCCCAAACCTATCCAGAATGCTCACAAACTGACCAAAACGACTCAAAAACATCCAAAAATCAAAGGAACGGACGACATAAAGCTTGGGTTGCCTCCCAAGAAGCGCTATCTTTTACGTCTTTAGCTAGACCGTTCTAGCTCAAAATTCAAGGAGGCTGAAAAGCAGAATTTGTGCCCAATAGGATATCAGGAAGAGCTCGGTGGTAAGTAGAAATCACGTCGATTTGAATTAATTCGATTGATGGTTTGTCATTATGTTCGAATCGATTTCTTACCTCCCGAGTAGATCCCGCATTAGGGTCTGAAGTATTAGGATTCATCCACTCATCATCCTCTATATTATTCCCCGCACTTATATTTATTACGTTCTTAGGTTCAATATTCCGTGTAACCTCACCACCCTCCACACCTAGATAATCATCGTCTTTGGGAGGTTGATCAATAGCATTAAAAACATTTAATTTTAATTTTATATTCCCAAATGACACTTTCATTACCCCCGTCCGACAGTTAACACGTGCGTTAGCGGTTGCTAAGAATGGACGGCCTAAGATGACAGGAGTATGTTTCCTAGCATCTAGCACCGGTTCGGTGTCAAGGACCATAAAATCTACAGGATAGAAACATTGATCAACTTTTACTAGCACGTCTTCGACGATTCCCCTAGGTATTTTGACAGAACGATCCTCTAACTGAATAGTAGCGGCCGTAGGTTTAAGTTCACCTAGACCTAGTTGTTTATAGACATGATAGGGTAAAAGGTTAACACTCGCTCCTAAGTCAAGGAGAGCCCGATGAATGATAGTGTCACCTATGACACATGAAATCGTAGGCGTACCTGGATCTTTATATTTTGGAGGAGCGTGTTGGAATATAGAGCTTACTTTTTCCGTGAGAAAGACCTTTTTAGGAGTATGACTCCGTATTTTGCGCTTTTGAGTACAAAGGTCTTTTAAACATTTAGCATAAGCGGGAATTTGTTTAATAGAGTCGAGGAAAGGAATATTAATTTTAACTTGTTTGAACACCTCGAGTATATCTTCCATTTTTGACCCTTTCTTAGAAAAATGTGACGGTCCCTCAACGTTTGGTGGATATGGCATTCTTGGAATATAGTTTGTTGGGGCCGGTCCTTTATCTTTTTGAATTCTACTCGTTCCCTCACCCTCCTTATTCAAATTTAAGTTAATTTTCCCATCTTTCTCACTCTCATTTGGAATCTCAACAACTTCTTCATCTCGAATAGTCGTCCTAGTCGAAACAGCGTTCACGCTCTCACTCGTACTACCCACTGCGTATTGCCCCTTAGGTTGCTGAGTAGGTTGACTCGTCGACTTACTCTCAGTTAAACGGTTTAATGTAGTAACTACTTGTCCCATTTGGGACTCTAGCTTTGCGATAGACTGAGTATGAGAGTGCACTAACTGAATTACCGACCCAAAATTTTTAAGTGAGGCCAGCACCTTTTCCTCAAATGCATTATTGCGTGGAGGTGGAGGAGGTGGTTGGTATTGACCTTGTTGGTATTGGGGTCGGTACGTATTAGGACAATTAGTCGACCTAGGATTATAATTATTTTGTGGGAATTGTTGCATAGAATTAACGTATTGTTCAACAAATTCCGGATATTGAGATGCAGAAGGACATGCAAAGATATTATGGGACGGTTCAGAACATAATGCACATACTTCTAAAGAGGATGGATTAGACGTTTTGTTCATTTGCATAAGTCGGTCAAGTTTTCTATTTAATTCTTGTATTTGAATTGATTGACTTGACTCAACTGTCACCTCTCGCTTAGGTTGAAGGTATCCCTCAGAACGTACCGACACAGCCTGATGCATCGAATTCTCGCTTAACGTTTCAAATATTTTCCAGGCCTCGTCGGCGCTTTTGTGTAGGAAAGTTCCAGCACAAACGGCGTCGACGGTATTCCTAACAGAGGGTATAAGCCCCTCGTAGAAGACTTGAACCAATTGCCACTTGGGAACCTGATGGTGTGGGCACGAACGTAATAATTCTTTAAATTTTTCCCACTTGTCATAAAGAGTCTCCCCATCTTGCATCACAAAATTAGTTATATATTTTCTTATCTTATTTGTACGCATAATAGGGAAAAACTTTTGTAAAAAGGCGGTGTGTAAGGCTTCCCATGTTTTTATTGTGTTTGGCTCCAAAGATTGAAGCCAATATTTAGCTTTGTCTCTTAAAGAGAATGGGAAGAGCCGCAATTTTAATTCATCATTATTTAGGTTTTGTATTTTCAAAGTAGAGCATATACCCTGAAAATCCCCTAAGTGTTGGTAAGGGTTTTCACTTAGACGGCCATGGAAGGAAGGTAGTAGCGAGATCGTAGACGACTTTATCTCAAAGTGAGATGCCGTCGCCTCCGGTAATTCGATACCGACTTGTGGCGTGTAAGTAGTAGGAATAAAATAATTTATAAGTGGAGGTGGTGGCGGTATATTAAGATTGTTCATATTCGCACCATCATTTTGATTGTTATTGTTATTTCCACCGTCAGCCATTTTAATCGGTTCAATTTGAAAAGTTCGAGTTTTCCTTAACCGTTCACGAGTACTCTGAATTTCGGCTTCAAACAACGACGATGGAATCGGAGTTGATTCGTCGTCTTGCAACCTAGCTCTAGAAGCTTGGGTTGTGGACTTACTAGTTCTTAAGGTACGTTCAAGTTCAAGATCGAAAGATTTTAAATCTGGTTTATTTGAACGTGTACCCAACATAAACTAAAATAAAGAAAAAGAAACTAAAAACAAAGACTGACTAAACAAAAGAAAAACAAACAAATAGCAATCACGCAACTAAGATAACAAGCACTCAACTACTATGATGCATGCAAATTATCCTGTAATGCAATGATCGCGTCAAGCCCAGCGCCCCGGGTTTCCTAGCTAATGCAGTGCAATTCACCCTAAACTAATGCAAGTAATTGCGTCTCAGCGCCCTGACTTACAGTGATTGGATGCGAAGTTAAAGCGAGCAATTTACTTAATTTTTATTTATTTTATTTGCGTAAGCTCCTTTGATGTAATTAGCTACTCCACTCGGAAACGTTGACTACAAAATAAAAGAATAAGTTAGTAAACTAAAAACAAAACGGAAAATAAGAAAAATAAAAACTAACCTAATATTTACAAATTAACTAAACTAAGATTATAAAACTAAAAGTAGTAATTTGCAATCCCCGGCAACGGCGCCAAAAATTGATGTTGTCAATATCAAGATGTAAAAAGTATTCTTTACTTTTCTAAAGATTTGTAGTGTGGAAGTAAAGGTCGAACCCACAGAGATTGATTACTACAGCTCTTACTTTTAAAACCTAAGTCTAATTAACTAAGAAAAACGGATTTGAATTGGATTTAATTAATCTAAGAACAATAAAAGTAAATCTAAACTAGGAAAGCAATTGAAAGTGTTTTAAATAATGTTTAAGGGAACCTAGGATTGCAAATCCACCACTAGCTTCATAATAAGAATATTTATGAATTACTTTAGCTTATTACATTGGATGATAATGGGGAATTGTAGCTACAAGCCCAATTCCTCCGACAAGAAGATAATCATGGTTCAAGCACCAACATAATCCATCTTCGGTTAGCACGAATTATCCCACACTAAACTAGGGTTGCGATCTAATCCGTCTAACCTAGGCATGGACTATTCGGATACTTGATAGCACGAATCAATAAAGCACCATCACATGTAAACAATCTAAACAAGCACAGCAAGAATAGATCGTTGAGCACATCACAGTCAAAACAGATCTAAGACAAGAATAAATTCTGAAAGCAATGATTTAATCAATAGAAGTACGATTTATTTATAAAAATCCTCTAAACATGTGACTGTCATCCATACATAATAAAACTAAAATAAAAACATAAATAAAACCCTATTACTCATCTAGGGCTTCATTGAAACCCTAGATCTATGATCTATCCGTCCATGGAAGTGATGGATGACAAGTAGTTGATGGAGGAGGCCATGGAAACCCTTGGTCTTCTTCTTCTTCTCCTTGTTTCCCTCCCTTCAATGGCTGGAAGTATGGTTGTAGAATGTGTGTATAATAATTGCCAACCCTCTAATTGAAGTAAAATAAGGTATAAATAGATTTACAACAAGTTTTGGAAGCCTTTCCAACTCGAAACGGACTGAAACTGATGTAATTTACAATCTGGACGTCATTCTGCAGTTTCGTTTGCACAGGAGTCTTCAGTATACTGAACTACGCAACTTTGATTTTTCCACATATCGCACGAGCGGGTCGCGCGAGCGCGACAATTGGACCTTCGCGCGCGCGGATCGCGCAAGCGATTATGGGGTTCTCGCTCGAGCGGATCGCGCGAGCGATTCTCGGATTTCGCGGGCGCGGGTCGCGCGCGCGACTTGGCTTTTTCAGCTTCTTCAACTATGCTTTTTCACCCTGTTTAGCCTGGTTTAGTTGATTTCTTCCAAAACCTGTCAGAAACTAGAAAATAAAGTAAAAATATACAAAAACAGGATAAAAAGGTACTAACAAATGCTCGTTAAGGCGTAAAAAGAGGATTTGTTCTCTCCCGATCAACTTCCTACACATATTAGTTTAATTAAATTGGTCTGCGAATTCACATTTGCTTAATTTTAAATTGCTAGAGCCATTGATAATGTTAAATTAGTCATGCTTTTTTTATTCCGTGTACATATTTCTACATATCTACACAATAAAAATCTTTTGACCAGTCCATTTTAAATTGCTAGAGCCATTGATAATCTTTTGCCATTGATAATGTTAAATTAGGCATGCATAATCATTTTGCATAATGGTTGAAGCACCATTTTCCCACTATATTATGCATATCTCACTAAAATATGCATATGCATAATGTGATTCGAGATGCTCTTACAAGCTTTTTTGAAGCAAGACTATTAGCAGCTAATTTCCTCAAGGGCTTCCCATTGGTTGTTTCTTTTCCTTCTTAGGATCTTGTATGGGATTGCATTTGTTTGAATATACTTAAAGTGGGCTGGGTTGAATTTTGGGGTGTATTCCTTGTTTTTTTGATTTATAAAGTTGTGCTTTGCTGTTAAAAAAAAAAGGTAGAATTTATTGTCTTAATGTACTCTTTTCGTAGCATGCACATAGTCTGGACACTATTCACAGTATGCTACTTTTTGGCTTTCACACTTTGATGCAACACTCTCTTGTATCTAGATGAACCCACATTCCATGAACATATTCTTTACCACTCTTAGCTATTGTATCATACTTCGTATCATCTATCATCTTATGTATCATACTTCCATGGATTCTTGAGTTTGGTTTCTAAATAAAACCATGTTTTGCAAATGATTTTAGAAGTTCTTGATGATGAGTTTGAAGTGGATATTCCAAGTGGTTATAATCTTCATTTAGTGCTGGAAATGCACTCTCAAAACCCCCATTTCAAAACCCCTCTCCAAATCCCCATTTTGATTTCAAGAAATAAAATGTGTTTTTCTTCTAAAAAAAACCCCCCCAAAATAGTGAGTTCTTCTAATTGAAAATGTCATTCTGAGTTCAATAATTTAAAAAATCTTCCTAACTCATTAGAGAACACCCATTATTTTTTGTTTGATTTAAAAACACTTGGAAGGGTTCCATTTTGACTCAAACATTCCTTCCAGACATTCTGTTTTCTCTATCACAGCAGCTTGGATGAATTTCAACTTATTTTTCAGAAAACTTTTACAAAAAGAGTGGTCCCAACTCATTTTTTTTCTTTGAACTTCAGTGTCTTAGGGAACTTTATAATATGGGCCTCCAAATGTTTCATTTTCATTTTCATTTTCTAAGATTTTTCTACATTTCAGTCTATAGTACGAACTCTGTTTCTGAGTAACCTCTCTTGTTTATATGATTTCTCTCAATCTGTAACTTCAATAGTGATTTGGCTTTTTGATATGTGTTCTAGACACAATAAGGATGTTCTCCATAAAAATCATGAATTAAAAACATTTCTAACCTCACTTTTCCATTTTTACAAATTCAATTCACTACTCTATCCACTAATCACAGCGAGCATGTGTCACACCCGTCCCGGGAAATCTATTTATTTTAAAATACAAAATTGATTTATTGTGAATTATTAATGTTGATTAATAATTGTGGATGTGGTTGACGTGGGTCAACGGTGAGTGTCAATCGAGGACACAGAGATTTGATAATCAATGAGGGATTGACATGAGTAAATGACATTTATGTGATTTTAAATGTTATGTGACTTTACCTGATTTTCATGAATAGTAATTATACCTGTTTTGTATAATTTCTGGTAGTTTGATCTTATCTTAGATCATTGTGAATACTGTGGTGAGAACGTGAGTAATGCGTAGTATAAAAGGTAGGTGGTCTAGAGATTTCACGAAATTAGTTTTAGAACGTGATTTTTGGAACCAAACGGAACATAGTCGAAAACTTTTATAAATTTTAGTTTTCACTCGTAAAGTTATAAAATGGACGTGTGCGACGTTTCGGGGTATAATTAGATGTTTTGAGAACTCGTGGGGAGGTAAACACAATTTTCGAAAGTGTTGTCTATATATAGAAAGCTAAGATATTTTGTCATAATGTCTTCAACCTAAAATTGAAATCAAGAGAGGAAATTTGGGGATTTTGAAGCTTAGAGCTTGCCGACTCAAATCGACGACTTTCCGATCGTCAGTTTTTCTCCAAATTTCATATTCGAGCTCCTCGAGGTAAGAGCTACATTTTGATACCACTTAGGCCTCGTTTGGCTAAGTTTTTCTGAAAATCTAATTTATGGAAATTTGAAAAAAAAACATGTAAATACTTGTAGGAATCACTCCTAATCGGAGATCCGACGTTTAATCGGGTTACTAGTGCTTTCCTCAAAGTTATAGGACGATTGCTCGAGGTATGAATTCTTGACTTATGTTATATAGGCAATTTTGGATGCTTTAAATATCGAACATGATTTGTGATCCGGGCAAAATTCATGTGGTAGTTAGGCCCGTTAATTTACTCGCGAATACGTATGAAAGCATGTTTGTATGGTTATGTGAGTATGCTAAATGTCTATGTGGGTCAAAGGGGAGGTTATACAAATTCATGCCGGGGGTAAGCTTCTCGATGTTTGAGAATTTAGTAGCGACGGCTACTGTGCATGGTTTGGGAGAAGGCCCAGCCAGGGCACTGGATGAGTAGTTTGGGAGAAGGCCCAGCTACGGCATCAATTCCATTACCGGGTGAACGCGTATCTTTCTCCCTAGCGACTATTTGTTGTTGTGATGATATTAAGGCATGAATTGTCATACATGCATTTGTTTAGAATTGTACGCTCAGCATATAGCTGAGCAATGGAGATTTACTCCATTGCAGGTATGAAGAAAAGAAAGATGGATGCGAGGAATGAGGCCGTTGGGATCATTCGGAGGAATTGGGTGTAGATTTTTGTAATCGAATCATAGAAGCTCTGGATTATTATTATTGAGTTGATGTAATGTTCTTTTGAAAACCTTTTTAAGTTGGTTGGAAGTGACTTGGAACTCTTGAGTTCGCGTTTTGATGTTTAACACGTTGAATTTCATGAATTTGTTGTAGCACTTAAGAGATTTGATCCAAACGAGTTCCGTTAATGTTTTCAAAGCTTAGACATGCTGTCTAATATGTTTATATACCTTTGGTAAAGTTTCAGAACGATTGAGAATTTGTATGTTGAGTTTTGTCGTAATTGCAACGTTTTAAAAAAAAAAGTAAAAATAGGCAAAAGTGGGCTGCCCGTGAATAGTGTTTTTACAAAGGAAGTACCTTTTTCGGAAAATATTGAACTGTTCTATTTTGCTTTTAGGGTACATTTGGGGTCCCTAATAACACTTTTATAGTTAATTTGAAATATAATTAACTTTTCAAATTGATACGGATTTTACGGACTCATAGTTCAATGTTTTGTTTTTCTTCCAAAATGAACTATGTTTTAAAGAGTTTTTTTAAGTTTCTTTTCCGCTGCTAGAGTTATAGAATGAATTGGATGAGCCTCGGTGGCGTGCCACGTGTCCTATTTCCGCCCGTAGCGGGATGGGTCGTGACAGCATGTTTCAACTTTGACTCTTTGATTAGATGTTGACATGGATCCCAAATTAGCCCATCTCTTAGGAAGTAGTTCATACTACATTTGTACACATCCTATAATAATAATCTTCATTCTTTCATTCATATTTTAGACTTCTAAGTCACTTTAGAAAATCCATGAACACAAAACACACTACATCCTTTGCACATTCTAGGATCATACATTGCATCCATGTAAGATTTGGAGTTTTTGTAACTCTTAATCTGCCATGCCCCGATGTACCAAAAATAGGGAAAAATAAATTTCCTTTATGGGTTCGTAGACACGTGACTGGTTTTGAATGTCACCTGATTGTCCAAAAATGCTTAAAATAATAATATAATACTGGAAAGTGACTAAGTTCAGCGGAAGCAAGAATCTAAACATTCAAGTCTTACATGATTAGTATATTACAGACTAAAAGATATCCAAAATATAGATATTACAAGTTCAACTAAGCTATTACATCATTAAACATATTAATAACAGAACTATGATAAAAGAAAAACTCCAAGATCTTCAGCTGGCGAAACCGTAGCCTTCCTCGTAGTAATCTTCACCTGCATAGTCTTTAGTAGTAAAATCTGTATCTTAGTCATAGACAGCTCCGTCTGGACCTGCAAAGGCTAGACGTGGAAGGTCCAGCGGCATGAAAAGCCGTTGGCGGTTAAGCTAAGTGATGGTCCCCTTAAGGTTACCACCACCAAGGTAAGTTATTCATCATCTCTTCTTATTTCTCGAAACCATATCTCGTTCATCATTTCTTATTCTCGATACTATGTCTCGTTCGTCTTTTCTTATTCTCAAAATCATGTCTTATTTAAACCCAATCATTCACTTTGAAACTTAACCCAGAATTGAACTGACCAATGACATCGACTGAAAGAAGACTTAACTCCAAACGCATTTATTGGTCAAGAAAGACAATACTCAACAATGAATAGTTAATTGTCGCCCAACTGGCATTTAAACTATCGCCCAACTGGCATTCAAATTATTTCCTAAATGGCATAAGTGTGCAGGACATTAACAATCACTTGGTCGAACACGTCATGCCGATCCTCAGGTCGCCCGCACGTTACCGAACACGTCATGCCGATCCTCAGACCAAGGGTACGGGATATTAACAATCACTTGGACGAACACGTCATGCCGATCCTCAGGTCACCCGTACTTGACCGAACACTTCATGCCGATCCTCAGTCCAAGGGTGCGGAAAACTAATCAACTACTTGATCGAACACGTCATGACGATCCTCAGGTCATCCGCATTTAACCGAACACGTCATGTCGATCCTCAGATCAAGGAACAAAACATAACTCACCAATCGACTCCATGGAATAATCGAGAGACCAACTTTGCAAGAATTATTCAAACACGACACGAAAGTTCACGAATCAACTTTGACCGGTAGTCACACGACTAGAAATGAAACCCAACGTCCCTTATTCGCATTAAATCTATTATTGAAGGTTTTATCGTTATTTTTCACGTTCGTACGTTTCGTAGTTTAGTTCATTAATATCATCCATTTATAACCGTTAATATTTCGCTATACGTCCGACATTCCGTTTTACCTCTCAATATACTTAAGATGGAAACTTTTCCGATAACTTATTAACGCAATAATCGTGCCATACAAATATTCATAACAATGGAAAACATAGCACGTAGCTCATGGATTTATAACATGAATTTAATACCAATAAACATATAGATGAAACCCTTAACATACTCATCTATGTGATAGCACTACCATAGCACGAGATTTTCATAACAACACAGGTACTGAAAAACTAGCATCAACAATTAACACCATGCATAAACAAAACATTATACAAAAAAAGCTATACAATCTGTCATGATATATTTTCACTGTGTTGACTGAATTAACATGATTTATTTTGGTATGATAAATTACTTTGTGGATCAAACTCAAAACTAAAACATTATAGATAATAGGATTATCTTCATGTACAAAAAAAATCTAACTTCAATTACATTTTTGAGCTGTTCAAAATATTTATTCTACCTAGACATTTCTATACTTTCGGACTGCTATGTCCCAGATTTATAGCACTGCGTTGTATGTGAATTTCACCTATGAAGGATGGGTTTTTAGACTGAGGTATAGAAGAGTTATTTGTAGATAAATGAGTTATCTGTCTCCACAAAAAAACCTATCCTAATTCAGATTTTTGAGCTACTCCAAACATTCATTTTACTAAACTATGTTCTGCTGAAAGTTTCAGTTTCTCAGATTTATAACACTGCGTTCTACATGTATTTCACCTATAAAGGATTGATTTCTAGACTGAGCTATAGAAGAGTTATTTGTAGATAAATGAGTTAGATTTCACCACAAAAAACCTAGCTTAATTCTAATTTTTGAGCTCCTCAAAACATTCATTTTACTAAACTACATTCTGCTGGAAGTTTCTGTTTTCCCAGGTTTATAACACTGCGTTGTACATGCATTTCACCCATGAAGGAGTGATTTCTAGACTGAGCTATAGAAGAGTTATTTGTAGATAAATGAGTTAGATTTTACCACAAAAAAACCTAGCTTAATTTGGATTTTTGAGCTGCACAAAACATTCATTTAACTAAACTACATTCTGCTGGAAGTTCAATTTCTCAGATTTAAAGCACTTATCTTGCATGTCATGAAAACTTCAACACAACAACATCAAACTCCTACTAAATAGTAATACATACTATATATGTTATAAATTGAGTTAGATTACTTACAATTACTCACAATTTACTCACAATTTACTCACCAAAGCTTGAAATTAAGCTTGATGTTGTTCTTGAGCTTGATGAAGCTTGAACTCAACTTTAGATGGTGTCACCTTCTTCTTCTCCTTGTTTTCTTCTATATTTCCATGGGATTTATAACTCCCAGCTCTATTTCTTATCTTATGTGCAGATTATGAAGACAAGAGTGTCAAATGTGTGTGTGTATGCATGTAGGTGTGCTTTATATAGGAGAGATGCATGTGCTAGGTGTCATGGAGCATGTGTACATGCTATGCCATGTGTCCAACAAGTGGACATGTGTCCAAGAGGGTGGCATGTGGTTGCCACATGGCCGGCCATGTGGGCCCACCTCGGGTTATGTGCCACTTCCTCGGTTTATGTGCATAAGTTCCTCGATATGCGTGTCGGTCTCAAATTACGTGCAAACTGGTAATATTTCTAATGTCCGGGTCCGGGTCCGGGTCCGGGTCCGGGTACGGGTACGGGACAAAGTTAAATCTTATTATGGTCGAGTCGGCATGGTTACTACAGTCTATATGGTAATACTAAAACACATCTATACCGTCACGTAATTAAAATAATAATATAATAATATAGTCGGTCCAATACAGAAATTCAAAAAACTGATATTATCAATGAAAGAAAATTACAAGTGTTACATCTTCCACCACCTACTAAAGGATTTCGTCCTCGAAATCAGAATCAACTAGTACTAAACAGGAATGGGAATTTCTGAAGAAATTCAGGTGCTACATCTCTACCCACCTTAACAGAGGATTTCGTCCTCGAAATCTAGAGTTTGTTAGGTCTCAGAAAGTACAAGGTACTAATCATATCTCAGATTTTAAGGTTGTGAGGTTCTCATTAGCTAGCTAATCAGACCTTCTCACCAATTCTTTCGAACGTCCAAACTTCTTTGCTAAACAACACTATGTAAATTTCAAAGTTCTGACATTGAATATGGCACCTTTGGTCTTTCGTCTTATTTAATGCTAGGATTAATTTGATGATCTGCAAGCTCTCTTTTGGGACCTTCTTTGTGGTAGAACCATGTTCTGAATTCCTCGTTCTGGATAATCTTTGTGCACACATCTAGTTTTTTTTCCATGATTGAAGCACTGCGCCTATCAACTTGTGAGTTATTTTGGTGCTTTGCATTCTTTGGAGTGATGTCCAGATATTCCACAGCCGTCTTAGATATCATGTTGCTTTGGATTTGTCTCAACGGCAGTCTGATTAACTTTTCTTTCATTGTTTCTTCTGCGTCTTTGATCGGTAAGATTCTTACCTCTCAGCTTCTTGATGCAATGGTTGAGAAGTCTAGTTGGTCTCACGATTGTCTTCTATAACTTGTAGGGGTCGTGAAAGTATCCCTCAGTATGTTATTATGAAGAATGTTGTGGATTAGTGTATCCACTCAAAAAGTGTTGTGATCTACTACACCGCTGGTGATAACGTACGCGAGTTGGTGGGCGATTCGATCGTAAATACTCCAATGTGTCGCAGTGATAGCTTCTTTTCTTTTGGTCTAATAGCACGTTACCTCGAGCGATCGATATTTTAATGGTACTTTATCTTCGACTTCAAACTGTAGGTTCTTCCTTCATTTATGATCTTTCTGATGTGATGATGATTGACATGGCCTTCTATATAGAACCTCGAGTGACGTCATGCCTATGCTTGACTTTGTCATAGTTGGTGAACATTTTGATCAACGATGAGTGGGTTCTCTCGTATTTTCGTTCCTGATGCGCCATGAGCTTTCATAACTGATGGTGTAAACTTTCCCATGTATCTCCGATGTTGTTGATGATGTGAGCTTGTAAGATGTCTTCTATCGTTAGGTTAGCGCATCTGGTTTGACCATCAGTTTAAAGGTGGGATGCGATGCTCGTTGTATATTTATAGTTATTAACTGTCGATTTGTTGTACCTCTACAATAATATATATCAGAACACTAATCATTACAATAATACTAGATACACAAAACTAGATTCATTAATAAGTCAAAATTTTGCATAATCAATTGCATAGGTTGTATCAACTTCCCTTCTTCTTCCAAGTTCATCAACAGATCTTGATTGATGTTCTTCATTGCCTCGCAATCCTTGAGAATGTGGTCCATTCCACCACATTTGTAACATCACGATCCATGTCCTCCAATTTGTTTCGGTGTTGGGCATTCGTCGAAGTGATGTCCGCAATTTCTACAGTTGAAACAATGTTGGCATGTTTTGCGTTGGACCGATGCTATTGTTGTGTCAGACTTTCTCTTGTTCCTCATGTGTTCTTTCAGTCTTCGTTGTGCCTCTTTGCCTAATCCAACTATATTGGGGATGGTGGTATTGAGCTGGGCTTGTCTGAGCTGCATGTGCTCCGTAGCGTCCATCTCAAGTGCTTTGCAGTCATTACTCAAATGTCCTCTCTTGTGATAGCTGGAGCGGATAACGTTTGGTTGGTTACAGGTCTTGGAAGCTTGACATTCCTTGGCCAGACATCCAGGGTTTCCACAGTTGAAACAAACGCGATGATCGTTGTTCATCATTTCGAGTTGTCCTTGTAGTAGGGTTAACCTTGGTAGTGTAGCAGGTTGTGGCTTGAGTGGTCTCTAAGCGATTTTGAATGGGTGATATGGAGGTGTCTAAACAACTCGTCTCTGTAGTCACTTGTGCTAGTGTTGGCCCCTGTCTTCCATAAGTCTTGTATTAGTCTTCCAAATATACCAGTGGGATCGATCTCCTTAGGTATTATGTTGCTTAGCCTTCTGGACTGGTCCTCAGTTGTTTGAGATGATTCATCCATTGCAGAGATCGAGAAGATTCTTGCGTTCCCACATAAGAGTTCTTGTCTAAAAGGTTTCTATCATACCTTATGCAAAGCAATCATAACCTGTTATATTTCACATTATGGTTATCATCATAATCCCGGTAGCTAGAATACAATGATTGAAACGATTGAACAGATCGACCCAAAATGAAGTCGAGTCCGAAAAGGCAAATGAATCCTCACAGATAGAAGTATAATAGTAGAATGATGTGATCCATTCAAGAATAAAATGTAAATCTAACAGTAATAGGATGACCGATTACTATAAAAGTAATCGTAGTATCTCAAGATTTGTAGGAAATGAAAGTAACTAATGGCATAAAGCCTTCAACGAATGAAATAAGAATTAGGTATTTCATAAGTGAAATAGTCCAAACGAAACCCTACTGATAAAGAATAAGGTAGCAACTGAGAGAGTCAATAAGAGGTCAAGATGTACAGCGAGTACAACATTGTTTTTTTTGAGTTCCTAACAAGAACAAGAACAGAGAACTCATTTAGAATTATTTCAAATGAAATGAACTTATAAGAATTTGTTCAAGGGATAATAAGTCAAAAAGAATAACTTTGCAGTATTAGTAATCAAATTTATTTAGAATAATCTCAAAGACAATGAACTTTCAAGATTTTAGTTCAAAGAATAATAAGTCAAAAGAATGACTTTCCAGTACTAGTGATAGAACTTGTTCTCAAAAGAATTTGTCAAAAATCGAATGATCAAGGTACATACTTAAGAATTGTTGACTGGGGAATTTCTAAAAATTCAAGGAAATAAAGTACTTATCAAAGAGTGTATCACAATAATTATTGACGGTAATCAGAGCCACTTTACAAAATATATAGATACCATTTTTAGAAGAAATGGCCATTAGAATAGAAGGCATCGATTTACTCAAAAGGAGTGGAATGAGTCAAAAGGATATGAGCTTACTATGGTACTCGCCTACCATATTGTAGACCCCCCATTTTGTCGGCTATTAGATTTAGGAGACCCATAGCTTGGCGGTTCACAATGATCGAAAAAGGACTCAAAAGGACTTCTGGAAGTTGGTTCTATTTCTCAAAATGCTCAGAATGACCAAAATACCCCTGAAAGCCATAAAACTCCCAGATTTGGTCCCAAAGTTCTGGAAACATGCTACGTCGTAAGAAAAACAATAATGTGAGTTTTTGAGAGAAATCGGGTGAAATCGTCAACTCCCAGAGACCCCCGGAAGTCCCGGAAGTTCCCGAAAAGTCCTCGTTGACCGGTTTGACCAAGGTTTGACCAGGTTTGACCAAGTTTGACCAAGTTTGACCGAAATTGTCCGAATTCACCAAAATCATTTTAAATCATGAAAAAAAGTGTTAAAACAAGTTCCCAAAGAAAATCGAGCGAAAACATCAGCTCCCGGGAACTCCCGGAGGTTTCCAGAACTTCCCGGAAATCCCAGGTTTGACCAGTTTGACCAAAATTTGACTTTGGAACCGGGGTGCCGAAACAATTTTCAAATATTTTTCATGGATGCTAGAGGTCAATAGCTTTCCAACGGTATATCACACATAATTTCTGGATTTAAAACGAATTTATTATGAATTTCCAAAGGCGAAAAAGACGATCAAATCGGCTTTTATCGCGAATACCGTAAAACTTTTCAAAGTGACCTATCCCCAAACTATTTTTTATGTAAAGTAGACTCCATTACCTTTCCAACGGTATATCACAACCTCAATTTGGAGTTCGTACGCATTTTTTGTGAATTTCGGACGAAATAGGGCCTTTTCGCGAATACCGGAACTTCAGGGGGCCTAAACAGCATTATCTGAACGAAGGGAGGAGCAGTGCCGCCGCGGCACTGGCCCACACTGGCCCAGTGCCACCGCGGCACTCCCCTCCAGAACAGTGAGTTTTTGTAATTTATTTTGGGGGTCCAATTTGATATATTAGAAATCAAAACGACGTAGTTTTGGTTCCCAGCTTATTTTGGACCAATGGGAGACCATTTTAAACTTTTTAAAACTCCATTTACCACCCCTCCTTTGCCTATAAAAGAAGCCATTTACTTTCATTTTGGGGGAGACATGGAAGCTTAGAGAAAGCTTAGGAAGAAACTCTAGGGAAATATAGAGAGAGAAAGAGAAGAAGTAGTCTTCTTCTTCCATTTTTTCCAATCAAAGTGAGTTCTAATCTTGTTTTCCTCCACCACTTTTCTATATATTTCATCATCAATATACCCAATCACCATTCTTGAGCATTCTTGAGTTAGGAAGCTACTTCCATGTCCAAATGTCAAAATCTATGAGTGAAACACCAAGCTACAAGTCCAAAATCATATTGATTATCATCTATTGATTGTTATTTACTTGCTTGTTCATATTATGTTCATCTCTTCTTAATCTCATTTCTTTTTATTTTCTTTATTTACTTACTAGTTCATCATCATCTAAGTGATGACATGAAGTTTGGGGTGAGTAAATCCTTATGGATAGTAGCTCTTGACCTCAAAAACATGTTTGATAGATGATGATCATAACCTCAATACTTCCAAGATGTTCTTGAAATGTATTGAAGTTATGTTCAAAATAAAAATGAATCTCTCCAATAATATTGGGAGTTCTTTGATGATTCAAGGTTGGATGAGGTTCTAAGTGGTCACATGGTCATCTCAAGAGTTTAAGTTCATGCTTTGAACATCTATTTCAAAACCCCAATCAAGAACTCAAACTCTACTTCAAAACCCAAATCCATTTTCTTCAAGAATGATCCAAAACAGTGAGCTGTTCAGATTAAAAGATTTGTTTTGAATTAAATACTTGAGTTATGATGATGAAACCACTTGGAAAATCTTCCTAAGACATCATAGTTTGTCTCCAATTTTTCCCATCAATTATAGAGATGTGAAAGTATTTGTTTTGGATGTGAGAAGTTCATATTCATAATCTGCCTCTGTTCTCACAGAATGTTCACCCAACTTCTTGCACTTATTCTGGATATATTCGTCACTGTACATATATCTTTTCTATTTTTTTTATAAAACTTGGGAGTCTTAGGAATCTTTTGGTATATAATGAGTCATCATAAACCTTTTATTTGATTTATGAAAAATCATACAAAATCAGTCAACAGTGCAGCTTTTGTTTCTGAGGCATGTGTACATTCTGATTTATTTCTTTTAATCTGTGATAGCTATTGATGTTTGGCTTTTTGGGTTATTTTCTAGACACAATAAGGATGATATCTGATTTTTCTCACATTTTCCTAGGCACGTTTGACCTCCCATTATAATGTTACAAAGTAATGCATACAGTCTGTCCACTATTCACAGCATTTCACTTTTTGGCTTTCACACTTTGATGCAACACTCTCTTGTATCTAGATGAACCCATATTCCATGCACATCTTCTTTACTACTTTTAGCATGCTATATCATATCATGTATCATCTATCCTCTCATGTATCATACTCCCATAGACTCTTAAGTTTGATTTCCAAATGAAACCATGTTTTGCAAATACTTGGGAAGTTCTTGAAATAAGTTAGGAATTGATATTCCAAGTGGTTAGAATATTCATCCAAGTTCTGGAAGTATACTTTCAAAACCCCCATTTCAAAACCCCCCCTCTTAAACCCCTCATTTTGATTCCAAGAAATAAACCTTGTTTTTCTCAAAACCCTCAAAACAGTGAGTCATTTAACTTCAAGGAATTATTTTGAGTTCAATACTCAATGTATGAATGCAAGACCACTTGGAAAGTCTTTCTAACTCACTATAGAACACCCATGATTTTTGGCTTGACTTGGAAGTACTTGAAAATGGTCCATTTGGGTCCCAACATTCCTTCCAAACATTCTATTTTCGCTGTCACAGCAGCTAGGTCAACTTACGACCTCTTTTCCAGACAACTTTTCCAAAAGGGGTGATCCTAACTTATTTTTCCCTTAAACTTCAATGTCTTAGGAAACTTTCTATATAAAATAGGCCTCTAGATCATTCTTTTTCATTTTCTAAGATTTTATAACATTTCAGTCGACAGTACGAACTCTGTTTCTGAGTGACCTCTATTGTTTATATAATTTCTCTCAATCTGTGATAGCTATTCAAGATTGGCCTTTTGGGTTATGTTCTAGACACAATAAGAAACATCTCCATAAAAAATCATGCATTGAAAACATTCCTAACCCCTCTTTTCAAATTCCAAAAGATCATGCTACTGTTCTGTCCACTATTCACAGCAAGTACATTTCAACTTTCATTCTTTGATTTGATGCTCATATGCATTCCAAATTAGTTCATATCTTAGGAAGTAGTTCATACTACATTTGTACACATCCCATGTTAATTTCATTCATTCATTCATACACATTTTAGACTTCTAAGTCATTCTAGAAATCCATGTACACAAAACACACTACAACCTTTGCACATTTTAGATACATACATTGCATTCATGCAAGATTTGGGGTTTTTGTAACTCTTAATCCAAGGAGATTATAAGGAATGAACTCGATCACCCGTTCATGCTTCCCCTTTGATCTAATCATCCTTTTTCATCCGTCCCGGGGATTGAGAGGTCTTCTCTTATCAAAGAATAACATGCACCATACTAGCTTGCTAAGCATATTTTGATTTCTTTCTTTATTCGTTTCAATAACGATTCATGTCCCCTTTAGATTAAGGAAACTTAATTACTTGATGCGTGATTAGACGATTTTTCCTAGGTTTATTTGTGTGATCTTTCACTTTACATTGCATGATATTTGATTTAGATCTTATGAATGATATTTTATCTTTAGATCTTCCATTTTCAAGTTTCTTATGTAATGTAATATACTATCATAGTATTAATTGCCGAACCATACATAGTATAAGATGATTATTTGGATGCTAATTGAGGCCCGTCGAAAGATGGGGCGAGTTGAGGGTGTTTTAGTCGCGACAAAGGCTTCTTCCTCTCTCGTACCAAAACCCCGAACCAAGTTCTTTGGTTATGAAGGGCCGGTGCCCTTTATCCATTTGGGTGAGTCAAAATTAGGTTTCTTGGTTCCTTAAAGACCAAGTGGCGACTCTGTATCTGTTTTCAACAGACCTTTTCTCTTTCCTTGATTCAAAATCAAACGAATTTCAAAACAAAACAAAAAGCGGTGGAAGCCCGGTATCCACACATATCTAAGGTAAAGTTTGCCTCTCTGATTATCTATTACGGGTCCTCTAAGAACTCCTCCTCAGGGTCCTCCTCCTTCTCCTCGATGTCAGCTGGGTCTGCTTCGTGGTCCTACTCAGGCATCGGTATCATCTCGTCCCCTGTCAATTGGTGGTACTGGATGGTCGTGTACATCATCCCCTGGTCTCTGAAGATAATCCGCTGGGTTAACCTCCTCGATCGGCTCGTCATCGCTACTTGCCGGATTGTCATCAATCATCAGGTCATCATCGTCAGATGGGTCGTCTCCTGAGTGGTCACTGCCTGTAGAATCCTCTCCACTCGCTGTCATCGTCGCTATTTGTAGCCATGGGATTTGAATCCGCATCTGGCTCTGGTATAGGCTCAGGTGAGAATGGTGGTGCTGGTGCGGCCATGATAATCGGGAAGAGTATATCATCATATAGTGCCTCGTCTGATTCAATATACCAGCAACACTGAAAGTTTGAGAGATCAAATAGTGTTTGCTGTAATTTGCGCGGGCGTGCCAGAACCAAACAGGCTCGGTGTGTGTGTGTGTGTGTGTGTGTGTGTGTGTGTGTGTGTGTGTATGTGTGCGCGTGTAAACTAATTTCCTAACCGCTTGTGTGAGTGATACACAAGGCTTTATGAATCTAACTTCTAAATAGAGTGATTGTGTGTAGTGAGTAGGAAAGTACCCTCACCGTAAGTTCTTTAGCAGTACTGAAGCGCACAAGCTAAATAGTGTCGAGTATAACAGGTAAACAATCACAAACGGATTAATAAAACGAAGATTTTATTAAGTGTTTGGAAAAAATAAACAGATCTAAAGAACAAACCAGAACAGGCTGATTATCCAAAAGAACAAAAAAGTAATAACAAATAAGGCAGACCTATTTGCTATGAAGGCTGAAAAACATAAAGACTTAATAGTGCTTTGAATGCTTTGAATGCTTCGAATGCAGTGTGTATGTTGTTTCGAGATGACGCGGAGTGACTTGATTGCTTGGCCTGCCTGCTGTATTTGTAGCGGCCATAGCTGGTTGAGATAAGGCAGGTAAATCTGCAATACATAATCTGGTATAATTTACCAGATTTATCTCACAAAATCTGCTTTTGACTTCCATAATTATCTGGTATAAAATACCAGATTTCTTCCATATCAGATAAAGGCTTCCATATATCTTCGAATATATATATATACAAGTGTATATATATTTGTAGCTTGAATCTGGTCCGCATATTGACTTGGTTCGGCTGACTTTGCTAACAAGTAAAAGATAACTTCCATAATATGTTGATATTCTCTTCCCAAAATTGATTGACATCATCTTCAATATAATCTCTCTCAATAAGAAAATATATAATATATTTCCTTATCACAATATAGAAGTTTTATCACATTGAGAATTTGTAGGGATTGATAACTTCCCTTAAGGTGGCTGAATTGGAGCCAACCATGACCAGCCAGAATCCCGTTTACTAAACATTGATGTGGGGTCGTCCTAAGGCGAAATGGTAAGTTCGAATGAAGATACCAACTTGGCCACGTGGCCATGTCTTAAAGTTTAGCCTGAATTCATGTGTTGTCCCAACACATGACTCATCGGACTCAATTGTCAAACTAAAGTATTGATGGAAATCAACATCACGTGGCCAAACAATTTGGTCCTTTGAGTGTAATTACTAATCGGTGAATTAAGTTGATAAAATTTATAAGTAGATCAGACTAAATGGCCAAAAACCATCAGGCTACTTACTGGACCAAAATAATATGTATGCCAACCAAACAGTCCGAATGAAATATGTTAGCCAGCCCGATGATTCATCCGAATAAAACTCATTCGGCCCTACCAACTTTGAACCAATCACTTGTCCCTTAATTTATGCAATCAGTCTGTAAGTCTGATAAAAAATTCCAATCAACCTTGTACAAATTTTGAAACTAAAAATGTATTTTTTGGGTGCAAACAAGTAGAGAGTCTGAAGAGTGTTCAACATGGGAACCAAGGAGAGGTTGATGCAGTTGAAAGGAATGGACAGGTTATTCAAGAAGATGTTCGAGCATGGCTTACGAGGGTGGACGTGATCACTGCAAAGTCGGACGTCTTTTTCCGTGATGAAGTCAACCCAAACCTGAAGTGCTCCTCCTTTTCCTTGTGTCCTAACTTGGTTTTACGGTACAAAGTGAGCAGGAAAGCCAAGAAGAAAAAATTGGTTGTTGATGAGTTCCTCCTTAAAGGCAACATGTTCAATTTTGTCTCTTTTCCTCCTGCACCCCCTCCAATACCAGAAGCCATGAATGTCAATGATGTTGAGGTTTTCAAGTCAAGGGATTCACCTTTTAATGAGATTATAGAAGCGTTGAAAGATGACAAAAAAAACATCATCGGCGTGTATGGTATGGGAGGCATCGAAAAGACCACACTTGTGAAGCATGTTGCAAATCAAGTAGTCAAGGAATACAAGCTCTTTGATCAGATAGGGATGGCAGTTGTGTCCCAAACTCCGAGCATAACAAAAATTCAAGATGATATTGCATCAATGTTGGGCCTAAGATTACACGAGAGGGACAATGTACTAATTAGGGCGGAGCAGTTACGTGAGAGAATAAAGAAGTCAAAGCGGATCCTGGTGATTCTGGATGACTTGTGGACCACGCTTGATGTAAAGGAAATTGGGCTTCCTCAGGTTGATGTTCATAATGGGTGCAAGATTTTGTTGACCACTCGAGACCTCCAGGTATGTGTTCAGATGCAAAGTCAAATAGATTTCAAGATTGGAATCTTAGATGAATCAGAGGCATGGGATTTATTCAGAAAAACGGTAGGTGATGTTGTTGATTCGTCAAATCTTAAACCTATAGCAATTGACGTAGCTAAAGAGTGTGCAGGGTTACCGCTTTGTATTGTAACTGTTGCAAGAGCTTTGATTCAAAAAAAAGGATCTAGGTGTTTGGAGAGATGCTCTCCGTCGGCTACAGAATCCTTCAACTATGAGCATCTCAGGAATGGATGCAAAAGTGTATTCTTCGCTGCAGATGAGTTACGACTTTCTAGATGATGGCAAGGAAGCAAAGGATTGTTTCTTGCTTTGTTGTCTAGCTGAAGAAGATTCAGATATTCGGATAAAAAATTTGGTGGGATTTGGGATAGGCTTAGGGATATTTGACAATGAATGTATGTTACCATAAATAAAAGACAGTATGGACATCAGTGACTAAACTTAAAGATAGGTGTTTGTTATTAGAAGGTGAATATGTAGACTGTGTTAGAATCATGGTTCGAAGTAACGGCCGATACCGAGACGTATCGGCCGAGTTAACTCGGTATCGAGAGGGGCCGATACGAGATATGCGCCGATTCATACTGAGTTAAAAAAAATCTTGACTCATGATACATATCGGCCGAAACGATCGAAACAACCGAGTTTCGTACATCTCGGCAACCGTTTCACGAGATGTTTCGCGATACACCCGATACGTGAGAGACGACAAAATAAAAAGGGAAGAAAAGTTCAAAAAGCTACTGAAAACGTACCAGATCTCACATGCATATGTCGGATTGGATCTCTCTCTTGAACCTCCTCTCAGATCTACTCTTTTTTTGGGTCAAAAGACTCAAAACTCTCTTGAATCTTCATCCCAAAGCTGCGATCTGACCTCCACTGTGTCTTCATCTCGATCTCGATCTCTCTCCAAGGCTGCGTCTTCGATCTCACACTGTCCAAGGCTGCGGCTTCTTCGATCTCGCCAAATCTGCGTCGCCATCTCCATCGCAGGTAAGGAGATTTTTTTTTTGGGTTGTGAATCATGTGAGATGTATCGATCTGTGAAGGGGGTTTTTGTAGTGTTAAAGTTGGGAGTCTATTGTGTGTGGCATGTGTTTGTGTGTTATGGTTTTGACCATCTGATTTTTGTGTGTTAGTGTAATTTTTTAGAATTTCATCAATTACATGGTAGGGTTAACAGTAAAGGGTGGGTTATTCTAGTCACAATTTTTGTTAACCCTAGTGTATTAATTTTTATTATCTGATTTTTGTGTGTTAGTGCAATTTTTTAGAATTTCATCATTAACATGGTAGGGTTAACAGTAAAGGGTGGGTTATTCTAGTCACAATTTTTGTTAAACCCTAGTGTATTAATTTTTGTTTATTTATAAAAAAAATGTTATTGTTGACCCTAACCATGTATTAATTATAGAATCTAGTGTATTAATTTTTGTTTATTTATATATATTTATAAAAAAAAATGTTTAATTAGTTGTATCTTGTATTTGTATATGTAACAAATTTTTTTATTTATACATATTTATAAATAAATGTTTATTTAGTTGTATGTGTATTAATTTTTGTTTTTATTCATAAAAAAATGTTTATATTTAGAGCCAGATGTAGAAGACCAAGCGAAGGCGATTAGTGAGGTATGAAATTAGAAATTGATTGATTGCTTGTTAAATATAAATGATAAGTCCAACTAATAAAATTTAATTTGTAGATCAAAAACTACGCGGATGCAAGAGGAGAGTTTGGCCAACCTCTGACAAAGAAGGCTATAACAACATCTCTCCCAGGTTATTGTTATAATTTCTAGCATTAACTTGATGATTAAATTGAATGATCTATTTATTTTTTAATTTCATTATTGCAGCTGAATGGTGGAATCACTATGGTGAGGAAGCTCCACATCTTAGGCGAATTGCGATTAAAGTCCTCAGCCAGACATGCTCTTCATCAGGGTGTGAAAGAAATTGGAGCACCTGGTCACTAATTCACACCAAACTCCGCAATCGCTTGGCAATGAATAAATTGCATAAACTAGTTTTTGTGCACTATAATTTGCGGTTGCGAGTTAGAAACATCATGTACAAGAAACAGGATGAGGATTATTATCATCCAATTGATCTGAATAATATTTTTGAAGATGATGATATTTTAGGTGATTGGATTAGGGAGAAAGAGGCACCTACTCTTGGGGATGATTTGACATGGTTGAATGAAGGTAATCAATATAGTGATGAAGGTCAAAGAGGAGGAGCTGAAGAAGAGGAGGAAGATAATACTCCTATTCCTTCAAGGTCGAAGCAATCTACACTCAACAAAAAAGGGAAGGGCATTGCACAGAGAAGTCAATCAATTTTTCCTAGTTCTAGTTCTAGTAGTGATGATGATGATGATGATGACGACGACGACGACGATGACAACAACGATGGTGGTGGTAATGATGATAATGACATCGAAAGAAGAGGTGGTGGTGATTATGGCGGCGACAGTGGTGGTGGTGGTCATTCTAGCTTACCCCATGGCATGTCATGGGCGGAGGGAAATAGTCAATATTATGCCACACAAGACACAGACCATGGATATAGGCTAGGAATAGATGCACAACGTCAACATTTGGCTAGGTTGACTGAGATTTCTAGTGGTGATGATTATTCTAGTGGGTACAATGCTGGTGGTTTAGGTATTAATGATCAGTTGTGTACTATGGGGATAGGATATCAGGATTATGGAGGATATGGAGTACATGGGGGATATGGTCAGTCGTATCATACGATAGGACATGGATATGGTCCTCATGGCGATCCTGGATATTCAAGCAGTAGCACGGGGAGTAGGGGACACCTACCACCAGTACGACAACTTGAGAGATCTACTAGTACTAGCAGTGGTGAGTATTACGATCGTGCTCCTAGGAGGTATCGGGATACATCAGCTAGCACTGCCACAGGTGATGGAGGAGGTTATAGAGGCTATGATTTGGGTCGTAATTATGATGGATCATCCAGTAGTAGCGTTGAGTATCGAGGATTTGGATTTTATCATGGTACAAATCCTGTCAATCCTTCTCAACCCCAAAACCCAGATTATGGATCATCAAGCCAGTCGTCTCAACCTGCACCTTCAGAGTATGGTTCAATTTTATTTGGAGGCCTTCAGTTTCCATATCCATATAATGCCTTCAACAATCAAGGGAATAATGATGAGGATTTCGAGCCCCCACGACACTCCTCCTGGCACTAATTTTTCTATTGTATGTTACAAAGTTGTATTTTTATTATCATGTTATTATAATGTGTGTATTATGTAGTACTATTGAACAACTTTTATCCAGTTATGTGTGTAAAGCTATCAAACACTAGATCGTCAGCGTGTCAATTGAATAATTTGTGATTATATGATTGGTACATTGTGTATTGTGATAATCCATGAGGCCAATTTTGCTATTCTGATGATTTTAAAATTTTTGGTTATTTTTTCATATTTTTTTGAGCCTTAAATCTAGCGTATCGTTGCGTATCGCCCGATACCAGGCCGCGACGCGGCGCCCGCGTCGTCACATCGGTCGCCGATACCGCGACCTTGAACCATGGTTAGAATGCATGACATCGTTCAAGATTTTGCAATATCAGTTGTATCTAAACATGGGAGTTGGGCAAGAAAAGATATAGGATGAACAAAAGGGTCTCAAAATATTCTCTCTGTATTGAACAATGATAAATTTGATTGTTCGACGCTTAAGACATTATTTTTAAAGAGTTATGATGATTCATTGGTCATACCTGACAATTTATTTGAACAGATGAAGGATCTCAGAGCTTTAAACATGCATATTCCAAAACTACCATCGTTTGTCCTATCTTTAGTTAAACTTCAGACATTGTACCTAGAGGATTGCAGTGTAAAAGACATACCCTTCATTGGAAAGTTGGAGTGCCTTCAAACTTTGAGCTTTGTTCATTGTCAAATTCAGGAGTTACCAAGGGAGATTGAACAACTGAAAAGACTAAGGGTCCTAGAGTTGAGCAATTGTGTTGGCTTAATAGTAATTCCAACTGGCGTCATATCGAGCTTGTCCCGATTGGAAGGTTTGCACATGTACAAGAGCTTTGTGGAGTGGGGAAAAGATGGTAATGCAAGCCTGATTGAGTTGAATAGTTTGCCTTATTTAAACACCATAGACATGCACTTACCAGATGTTAAGCTTTTCGCCAAAGATCTTCACTTGGAAACCTTGTCGGAGTTTAAAATTTCTCTGGGAACAGAATTTTCCGGTGTAGAGTGGAATGATTCTTTTTTTCCAAGCTTTAATGCAGTGGACGGGTTCAAGTGTTTAAATCCGCGAATGTTGAAAGTTGGAAATGTTGATCAGAGTATTTCTTCACATGATGGAGTTAAAAAGTTGGTGAATCAAGCAGAATCTTTGATAATAAAGCATTTTGAGGTGGACGTGGAGAATATTTTATCTGAGTTGAAAAGAGAAGGCTTTTCGAGATTGAAGTGCTTAAAGTCGTTGAGAATCGGAAGACTGAGTATCTAGTTGACACAATGAAAGAAAAGATGCTGCACAAAATCTTTCCTGTCTTGAAGGGATTAAAACTCGAGAACATGGGAAACTTGAGCAAGGTATGTCGTGGTTGTCTCCCAAGTGGATCCTTTTGTGAACTCTGTGAGCTGGAGTTAAACAACTTACCTAACCTAGAAAATCTGTGGGTTGGAAATGCAAGCCTTCCGAACCTAAGGGTTGTAAAGATAAGAGATTGTGGTAGTATGAAGAATCTCTTCTCACAAAACATACTTAGCGGTTTCGGGCAGCTCTCATCATTACAAGTGGAGAATTGTGAAAATATTGAAGAGATATTGGCATACGATGGAGCAGAAGCACTAGAAGAACATGAGAAGGAGTTCTCCAACTTCAAAATTTTGAGACTTTCTTGTCTACCAAACCTCACTACATTTTGCAGTAAAAGGAGGAATCACATTTTAGATGGAAGAGATGATGCCCCCCCTCCCATACAAAGGGCTCTCTTCAGCGAAAAGGTATTTTTTAAAAATCAAATCATAATATTATGGAAAATGTTAACATTATATGTATGTATACATGTATGTGAATTACAGGTTTTTATTTTTTCTTCTAATAAATCTTTTGCTTATTTTAGTCGTAGTATATACCATTTATGCCATTATTAACAAAGTAACAAAGTGGCAGTTTGGCAATCACGGTTGGGGTCCCATAACAAAGTGGTTGCTGATTTTACGGGTATACCCTCAATTGTAATGATAATGCTAATGTTTCCCAAGTTTGAATCTCAAATTTATTTCTCGAATGGTTTTGTCAATCGTATCACACATTGCATATGGTACCACTGATCGTTGTCACAATGTGGTACTGTTAAACCTTTTGGAAACCAAATTTGGGATCCAAATTCAAGAAGCAAAGCATTGTTCATTGTTTATACATTTTACACTTTTTCATACTAAATTAAGAGTCTTTTATTTGATTTTGGGATACCCAATTTATTTGAGTAGACATTAAGTACGGCAATGACGGTGATTTGGAAACCAAATTTGGGATCCAAATTCAAGAAGCAAAGCATTGTTCATTGTTTATACATTTTACATTTTTTCATACTAAATTAGGAGTTTTATTTGATTTTGGGATACCCAATTTATTTGAGTAGACATTAAGTACGACAATGATGACGGTGATACCACTTCAACCAAGCGTGGAGCAATAGCTGGGGTGGACTATAAACCCCCCTCCCCTCCACAGTGATGACGGTAATACCACTTCAACCAAGCGCAGAACAATGGCTGGGGTGGACTATAAACACCCACCCTGATATATGTAATTAGCCCCTCCCAAAATTTGAAAAAATAAATTATGCCTAACATATTGACCCAATTATAATTCAACCAACCTTGAATATTTGTCCCATCACTTTTTTTTTTCTCACTTCTCTGTATAGATCACCCAAGATGATCAACACTGAATTATCGGAAAAAAAGTAAATACACAAAAAAAATACTTGAAAACATGTATAAATAAACCAAAAAAAATTTGCCTCGAGGGCAATCGTTGTATGCATGTCTATTAAATTCCAGCCCCCCCACCCCCCAATAAAAATAAAACTTGGCTCCGCCCTTGACATCAACGGTATCACACCACTTTAATACATGTTTATGTGACACATCTTTTCCTTAAATTTATGACTGATATGTGCAAGAATAATGACCTCTTACTCAATTTTTTTTTTGCCTTATAAGGGAAAGTTGTAACTTATAAGATTATTTGAGTAAACCCATCAGAAAACTTGATATTAATTAAATGAAGCTTTTACTCAAATTCACAATCACACTTGAGTGAAAATTTGAGCTAAGTGTTGGGGATAGTCTAAAAAGGGAGAACTAAGTCCAACTTCACCAAATCTTTTCTATAAAAGAGTCATCTTAATTTTTTTACTATTATTTTTTGGTTTATGTATACAGATTGCATTTCCCAACTTGGAGGAATTGGAAGTTAGCGGAAAGTTCGAAGAGATATGGCCCCAAAAAATTCCTGGTAACAGCTTCTGCAAATTAAGAGTTTTGGACATTTATGGTTTTCAAAAAATCAAAACAGCAATTCTATCCAATTTGGTACAAAGGTTACACACTGTGGGGGTTTGAGATGTCTTTTATCTGCTTCCCAAGCCAGAGATTCATGTGAGATGATGAAAGAGATAGTCGCCACAAAGGAATTAGGAGAAGAAGAGACAGGTGACATGAAGATTGTGTTGCCTCAGTTGAAAGAAATTGAATTAAAAGATCTTCAGAAACTTGCATGTTTCTGCAATGGAAATTGTACTTTAGAGCTTCCATTGGTCACGAGATTGAGAATTGAGAAATGTCCCAAATTGGAAACACTTTTCATTAGTTCTGGATGTGAAGGCAAAGAAAGTCAGACATCATCATCATCCAACAATGCAGCAAACTTGACAGAGGGCTTTAACCGTGCCGTACAATCGCTTTTCAATGAAAAGGTACTTAGAACTTGTTTGGGTTAGCCTTTAAAATAATTACTTTCAGATAAAAGAGAAAGTTTAGTGAAATTTCACAACTCGTCGGAATTTTTTTGTGTAGAGTGGTTCTAGTCTAACCAAAGACTTTGTGTTGAGAGACTTCTTATCAAAAAAGTTTTCAGTGTGACCTATAATCCATAACTTACCCTAACTGGTGATTTAACACTAAATTTAATTGATTTTAATTGATTTATGTTGTTGATTTCAATTGGGGACATTGTTCAGTCCCCTCAAGTTATATTCATTTGGCCTCAATTGAAAACAATTCAAAAATCAAGGATTTGAGTGTTACTATGAGCCTAAAGTAAAAGTTTGTAAAAAATAGGAGGTGCCGAAGTTTATTTGACCTTTTTATTTTTATTTTTTATTTTATTTTCTCTCTCTAGCATTATTCTTTCACAACTTCAGCACAGGTTTACTGAGGAGGCCTGTTGACATAATAACCTAATTTTTATGGTACTTTGTTTTGTGAAAATCATTTAAATAAGTATTTCAAGGTAAAATTGATTGATTTATTTCAATTAAACTACATTTATGTTCACAACATAGACTATAATATCCTTTACTTTCAACCAAAATACCTACCTCTTTTTATTTATCCAAAACTACATAATTGACTAATAATTTTTAATATCTTTACTTACAAGTCCATTCAAAGTTGAAAGACTGAAAGAAAAAAATATGCACAAGTCTTGAAAGTGTTTTTTGAATTTCAGATACTTATTTGTCTTCACCGCTTGTTAATACTTGGGCAGTGGGGATAGATTAGTCAAAATAATGAGTAATGGAATCATTTCAAAATATATGTCCTTAATTTGGATCTCAAGTGTTTTAATTGACCAATAGATCTCAAGTGTTTCAAAATATATGTCCTTAATTTGGATCTCAAGTGTTTTATATGTCCTTAATGCAATCATTTCAAAATATATGTCCTTAATGAGTAATTACAGTATTTAGTTGAGTAAGCAAATTAATGTTTTAATTGACCAATAGAATGTTTTGACAGGTTCTATTACCTTCCTTGGAGATATTGGATATCAACGACCTAGAATTCTTGAAAGAGATATGGTACAATCAAAGGCTTCCAGCTAATCACTCCTTTAGTCATCTAAATTATCTGAGGGTTAACAATTGTGAATGTTTGAGAAATGTACTTACGCCTTCAATTGCCAAAGTTCTTTCGAGTCTGACTGATATGCGTATATGGTCGTGCTCGAGTTTAGAAGCAGTAATCGTTGCAGCGGAAGAAGAAGAAGAAGAAGAATAAGAGAAGAAGATTATTATTACTGTGTTCCCTCAATTAACACATCTCTACCTAATTCATATGCCGCAACTCAAATGCTTCTACAATGGCCGCCATTGTAAACTTGAATTTCCATCATTGGTTCAAGTGTGGATCGAAAGATGTCCCAAGATAGAAACATTAATGGGTTCTACTTCGGGATATAAATCAACAGAATTAAGGAGAAAAGAATTAATTGACGATGATGATGATGATGATGATGAAGGTTCAACCAATATTATTGCAAAAATGGAAGATGATGATGATATTCATACTATTATGATGCCAATGCTTTTCACTGAACAGGTAACTGATATGCTCTCTATCATCACTGTGTTATATAATTACTATGGAAGATGATGATGATATTCGAATATTATGCTCTCTATCATCTCTGTGTTAGTTAATTACTTTGGATTATTAATTAGAAATATTTTATCTTCGTGAAATTGATAGATTGATTGTTTTCAATTCATGAATCACTTCCAATCTGCGCTCAATTTTGATTGACTCTGCCCACCAACAAAGACCTGTTTTCATTGATTGAGTCCACCAACAGCTACCTGATTTTATGTTATTTATGAATGATTGTTTTTCAATTTTTATGTTCTTCTAATTAATTTGTTTTGGAACTATCTATATATAGTGTACCTAAATTTCACATTTCATTTGTTATTTCTAGCTTACTATTATTTAAAACATAGTTCAGCAGTGTTATTATATTAACATGCCATCTTTCCAGTGGTTTTCATCATTTAAAGTAGTTGTTTCACTAATTTTTTTTTTTTTTACTTTAGATTGTTCTTTTTTGTTACTACTATTTTTTTTTCTACAATATACATTTATTTATTATTAAACTGTTGTTGTAGTATTTTCTTTAAATGTTTTAATATCGACCGGAGTATAAATATTGTCAATGCTATTTATCGTAGTTTCTAACTCTAATAAATATAAGGGTTAATTACACGGACCTTCCCTAAGATTTGACAAAATTACACAGATCTCCCCTTTATATTGCAAAATTACACAGACCTCCCCTCTAGCTTGAATTTACTATTTTACTCATACTTTGTTTACCATTTTATTACATTAAACACACCTCTCTTTCTCTCCTCTCTCTACTCTGTGTGTGTATATATAGATATAGATATATAATACATACATAGTATATGTTTTATCCGTGTAATTAACCCTAAATATAAATAGTGATTTTGTTTTATTTTCTCTCTGGTCTCTTTTCTTTTTTGTACTAGATAATTGTTTTAATCTTGTAGTCATACTTACTCATTCTCTTAATTAAGGTTTTTTTTATTTTTAATTTTTTTAATTTTAACATCCAGTGATGTATAAATAATTTAATTGCTTTGCCAATGTACGTATATGGTTATTGATGAGTAATTTTTTTCTGGTCATCGTTCCACACGTGCACACTTATTAAACTCAGGTATATATTATTCATAAATTTTGGAGTGCAGTTTTGCTCATTCCAAAATTGCTCACAGTTTGTTCACCTTCCTTTTTTATTAGCTAATGCAGTGGGGTCCAGTACTTTACACCATTAATTAATTCTCATTTAATCCTGGGTCCCACTGCATTAGCCAATGGGAGAGGAGGGTGAGCAAATGTGAGCAATTTTAGGGTGAGGAAAAATGTATTCTAAATTTTATTGTATTATATCATGGACAGTACTACCCTTATTAGTTCCTATATAGTTAAGTTGCAGGCAGTAGTGTACATGAGCTCAGCCGCTTAACAAGGGCTTGCGGCTCGGCTCGATAACAGCTCGGCTCGGCTCGTATAATAAACGAGTCAAGCTCGAGCTTGAATACAAAGCTTGTTTAATAAACGAGCCAAGCTTGAGCTGTAATACCCCGTAATTTTTATTAATCATATAAATAGCAGTTTTGGATTTTGGCAGTATAAATTGTACCTGTGTGTGTATCATTGCGTGAGCTCAACACACACAAGCTTTTCTCACTAGAACTTGGGGACCAAGATTTCCTATTGCTATATATTTTGACCTCAGCCTCTCAAATTTCTCACCAACTCTTTGAGCACTCTCATTCTCTCCACTGCCTCTTTATCTCGTGGACACACACACACACATAAATTGTTTATACACACACACATATTATTACACACACATACACACACAACTTATATTGATTCAAGGAGTTTCAATCCAAGCTTTGGATTGGGAATTGGGAAAGTTTGCAATTGTAACTTGTAAATTCAGTTATATTTAAACTGCTAGTATATATATGTACATATATATAGATATATATGTATCTCATATATTTACCGTTAAGGGTCCAAAAATAGCGAGCAGAAAAACTGTCACAGAAATGTGATCTCTTTATATCAAATGAAAGGTCTCGATCCCACGAGGCTCCATTTCAAATTCCAAAAGCTAATTCATAACGGTTGCGACGAACGGTCGAATTAAAGTTTTGCCGCCTTTCGGATTTTTGATAAAATCAAGAGCTGTGATTTGATTCATGAAAAATCGATTTCATATTTGAAATCTACGCGAAAAAAGGAAGAGATTCATATATTGGAAGTCTTACTTTGATTAAGTTTTCAAAATGGGTAAAAACCAACCTTTGATTTCAAAACAGGGGAAAAAGAACGAAGAAGACGACACTGTGACATCTCGCGTGCGCGACCAGCGCGAGCGAGGGGTCGCGCGAGCGGCCCGCACGCGCGAACAAGCTATTTTTTGAAAATTGTTTTAAAATAAACACGTGACCCTTCTGAACATATTTCGCACGAGCGAGGACTCGCGCGAGGTCCCGCGCGAGCGAGGTCCCGCGCGAGCGGCCCGTGCGCGCGACCTCAGGCAGTTTAGTAAAAATCTTCTGTTTTGTTGTATTTAAGTCTGTTACGAGCTAAGGGACCTTGTACCCTATGCTTTAAGAGTTGTACCTCACTTTAATAGTAGTTGTACTCATGCTTTGAGGTGTTGTACCTCACTAATATACGCGCATTATTGTATATTGAGATTTGTAACAGATTGAGCAGTTCCGGTTGCTATTCTGATTTATTATTCAGTCTATCCTCGGTGAACGGTAGTTCCGTATGACCCTCAATAAAGTTGTATAACATGTTAATAGTGTACTTACATGTTTACTTGAGCTGCTATGCCTCAATTGGTTACTTGAGTTGCTATGCCTTATGTGTTTACCTGGATAATTTCAGCATGTCTATTGTGTTGCTTTGAATTGATAGCATGCCTTAATAATCTGCTTTATGAAACATTGAATATGTCTGGATGCTTAGAACTCGCATATGTCATATCATTTCATAAGCATGAGCATGAACACGAAAATCACGAAAATGATTTTGGGATGAAAGACCTTAGAGGCTTTCAATTTTTGAAAAGGGAAGACCTTAGAGGCTTCCAGGTTTTTAAAAGGGAAGACCTTAGAGGCTTCCATGCATAAAACCCTCTAGGAGGGATTTTGTTTTGAAAAGTTAGAAATCCCGGATTTGTGGGTAGGCGTGTGAGATGGGTACCACAAGGAGCTCGAATTGCGGGATGTGCTGCAAGAAACCCCCGTAACGGTAAAGGCTAGGCCTCTGTGTAATTCGTAAGGCCCAAAGTCCCGTACGTTTGAGGCTAGGCCTACGTGGACGGGAAGCCCATGGTCTGGGTAATGATATTGACGATTGAGGGTGAGTGTTTGAAAAGGCATGTAAATGGTTTTCATGCATTGACATTGGCATTCATTGCACTCACGCATGTTATATAACAGATGTTATTGTGCGGTTATATGACTATACGAGCCTTTTGGCTTATGGACTATTAAACCTTTCTTTCAGGTGATATAGATAAGGGCAAGGCCCCGAGACTTGACAATGCTTCCGCTATAGTTTGAAGACCCGTGTGTGGGGATTATCATTTAGTAATGTAATAAAAATTTGGTTTCAAAGAATCTATTATGTTTAAATTGGACAAATGTTAGTCCACCCGCTTTTAAATAAAGAGATAGCTTAACTCTGATTTTCCGCTGCTTTTATCGAACGTTTTGTTTCAAGAAAGAATATTTCAAGTGAAAACCAGATTTCTGATTTATAAATGTTTTCCAAATGATAAACGTTTAATACAGGTAACCCTTGGAGTCTTGGACTCGGGGAGTTCCCGATTGGTGTCAAAGCCTACTGTTATTACTGTTATTGTTGTACTTCCGCCGGTTGACACCCCGTCGTCGGGACTCATGGCGGGGCGGGGCGTCACATGAGCACACATGGGTTCGGCTCGATAAGGCTTGTGAACAGTTCGATTAAGGCTCGTATAGTAGGCTCGTATAGTAGGCTCGTGAAAAATCTCTTTAATAGGTTTGATAAGGACTTGTTTAAATATATATATATGATAATTATAAAAATATAAAATATGTATAATGTAAAGTATTTGAAATTGAAAGAATATTATATATATATGATAATTATAAAAACACAATATATGTATATTGTAAAGTATTTAAAATTGAAAGAATATTGGCATATTATAATGTGCATAATCCTAAATTCACGTGCCAAGCAATTGTTTTAAGTAAAATATATATACATATATATCAACTGTCAAGCATTGAGCTTAGTCCGTGGATTTTGATTGGCAACTTAAACTTATATTAGGGGCCTACACGAGTTGAGCCACTCAACAAGGGCTCTCGGCTCAGCTCGATAATAAACGAGCCAAGCTCAAGCTTGAGCAGGATGCTAACTCTTAAAGCTCGGCTCGAATTCGAAAAGCTCAGCTCGCGTACAACCCTAGTTGCAGGTACTATTTTTAATTGGTTTTATAGTTTCATGTGCTTTGTTTTACCATAATATACTAAACTTTAGTGACCTTTTGTGGTACTATGAAAGTTAATCTATTAAGTGACTTAGGATGCCAACAGTAATTAATGCCAAGTCCGCTGGTGAATATATTCAGCGTGCTTAAACCTAATCAACAAATTTGCTCACCTAAGCACCTCATTGAGTGAAAAAGTGAGACCCACCACTTTCCATCATTTATTGATAACCTTTTACCCATGTAAAGTGATGGGTCTCTCTTGCTCACCCAATTAGGTATTTGGGTGAGCAAATTTGTTCTCTTAAACTGGTATACTTTGCAGTTAGCATTACTTTAATTTATAACGACACCATAGTAGATAATTCAAGCAACTTTAATTAGGATAAGTACCAAACCAAACCAAGCCAAGCCTTGTGTCACAATCAATTGGGGTCAGCTGTATGAATCCTTTTTCTCCATTCTGCACGATCAAGAACTATATGCTCATTTAAATTATATATATTCATATCTTGTTGCACCACATATTCCCAAGTCAGTGTAGGTCTGCCTCTCCCCCTAACCATTCCAGGCACTACGATCTTATCACTCTTTCGCACAGGTGCATCTACAGGTCTTCGTTGCACATGGCCGAACCATCTAAGTCTATTCTCCCTCAACTTATCCTCAATATGTGTCACTCCTAAAGTCTCTCGGATGTACTCATTTCTAATTCTATCTTTCCTAGTCTTTCCACACATCCATCTTAGCATCCTCATCTCCGCTACACTCACTTTGCTAATGTGTTGTTTCTTAGTTGCCCAACACTCTGTCCCGTAGAGCATAGCTGGCCTAATAGCTGTCCTATAAAATTTTCCTTTCAATTTTACTGGTATTCTCCGATCACATAATACTCCAGAAGCACTCCTCCACTTAAGCCAGCCCACTTTAATTCTATGGGTCACGTCATCACCAATCTCTCCGTCTCTACTGATCATTGAACCTAGGATAAGTAGTTCGAAATAAATATTTGTTTTAAAAGAGATTAAGTTGAGAAATATATAAAACATTATGAATTTTAAATTGTGAGTCAGTTCTCTTAAATCGTATATTTACAATTATTTTAGTGTTGAAAAAACTAGGGTTCATAAAAGGCAATAAAATAAACAAATAATTCATACCTTTACGAATACGTAGTGGAAATAAATCTAGATCAACGAACCGAGACACGCTCTACATACAATCGCACGAACACACGAACAATCGATCACGAACAACTTCTCGTCGCACGAAATAGACTACTAGAGCCTATATCTAATATCCACACCACAAGACCTAGAATTCTTAATGGAAACCCTAGAGAGAGAGAGAGAGAGAGAGAGAGAGAGAGAGAGTGGTGAAAAGCCAATTCATAAAAACTAACGCCTGTTCTATATTCTCTGTATATTTTCTATAGGCTTGTCTCATATAAATAAGTCTTGGAGTCCCACTTAGACTAGGCTTCTAATAAATAGAGACACATTTAATTAATTTGAATTAAATTAAATTTAAATCATAATTATCTCCTAACCTACTTAACCCATGTGGATGTGATATATATATATATACACTAACATCTCCCACTCATACACACTGGGTTATCAACTCCTCAACTCGCATCAATCTTCACTGCCCTCTCTTCGTACAGGAAATGGGGTGTGCGACCGACCAGAAGATAAATCAAGTTAGGAGCACCACATTAAGCTTCCATCAAACTAACATGGTGCATCACTCCACGAATCTCGTTATTACCCTAGACTAATCTGGCCACATTGGATTTGAGCAACTCTAATCCCTTATGAGTCCTAATTCCCAGTCGTGCTCAACCCACTTGCATTGATGTGATCTCAATTTAAAATATTTTGTAATAATTTATATTATATATAGATAAAAAAAAACCATATGTGCCGGCACTGTAGGTAGTCAAGCTAGAGTAGCAACACAAGGCCTCTACTTCATGACATAGTCTCAAGTCAAGTAAGGGCAATGAGGGGTCAAATCAATGATCTCTAGACCTCACACAGTGATAGGACAGGGATCCACTCTATCACTTCTCTAAACATGGTCATCATCAGCACGTGGTATGATTCACATGCTACGGTGGAGTTATCTATAATATCGTATCACTCCAAAAGAAAAGCACCATACAAATATAAATTTAGTCGCTATACAAGTGCCTGGCATGAGACTCTCAAATTTGTCGCATGTACTTGCGCCTAATTCGGACCTCACATCTGGAACCAACAAAGGCTACACATAAAATTAAGTAAAACATGTCATGTGTTTGGTCTCAAAAAACCTCATCTTGGCCCAGCCAAGGCGACATTCACATAAGAATAAGTACCTTAAAGAAATCTCTAATTACCAATATACTTACTTGTCTCATCTTGCTCACCAACTAGCGCCAAGGTGCGTTGCTGTGTGAGATAGCTAACCCTTATGCCTTGTGATACATAAACATAAATGTGTGTGTGGGTTCTGTATCCGATGTGGATGGTATATGAGGGATGGTATAACACGTAAGCTGGTTAGTGCCAGGTAGAGCAACAAGTGAAATGTGATGGAAGAGTAAGAGTAAGAGTTTGGTACGATGATAATAAAAATAAATAATAATAATATATAAATAAACAACGATGATGGCGGGACTTGGAGAGTGTATGGCTCGAGTGAGAACCAGAGTAGCCCCAAATAAGAGAGAGAGAGAGAAAGCAGTAAAGCGTTGGTTATCGATTGGAGACTGGTGTATGGAAGGGAGTTTTTCTATGAGGCCAAAGGAGAGGTCGGGGAAGGTTGAGTAATGGCTGAGAGTCGTGTTTTGTTGGGGATTTTGGAGAGGGTGGTGAATGCCTTAAGCGCTTCGATTCGCAACTTAAGTCTGGATTAAAGCTTAAACTCTAGGTTGAGCTCCGGGTTATTGGGCGTATTGAATGAGGTTGGTATTTATACAGAGTTTGTGAGGTCCTTGGTACATCTGGAGGTAGCTGAGTTGGCCTCTTTGGAGTGGCCGTTTGTTTGAGGTAGTTGGGGTCATTAAATGGGGATGTGGACAGGGCAGTGTATTGGGAAGGCGAGATGAGGTATTTGCCGTATTGTCATCTGATGACCAATTGGTTGGTCAAAGGGAGACAAAAGGGGAGGAATACTATTGGCGCAGAAGATGCAGTGAAGGGGCAAACGAGGTTCTCCTATTGGCTCTATGGTTTAAGCGAGGGAAAATATCAAGGCTTTTCTTATTGGTTCGTCGAAATGTATTGTCACTAGGAGCGATGGCTCAATATTGTGTAGCGATGGTTTTATTGGTGCAGAAGGTTAAGCATGGAGGTTCTTCGAGATCATGCTATTGGTTTGCAAAATGCTTAGCGAGGTTATTGGTGCAGAAGGTTAAGCATGGAGGTTCTTCAAGATCGTGCTATTGGTTTGCAGAATGCTCAGCGAGGTTGGAGTGACTGGGTAGGGTGAAAGTCAAAGGTTTCAGCTGGTCGCTTGGATATGGGCTTCTCTAATTGGTTGCGAGGCTAAAGGGGCAGGGCACGTGGTCGATGGTCACGTGTCTCTCTTTCTCTTTGGGATCAACCCTAGCTGTGAAATGCTCAGGTAGGGAGGTACCCCTGGTTCTAGCCACCGAACCATGAACTCTCAAAATCCCAGTGGACATGGCCACCCTTAGTACTGCTTCATGACCAAGGGTGGGAAATCCACCTGTGAATGTGTGTTTGTGTTGTAATGAAGTGTTCATTGGGGGTGTGGAGGAGAGATCCCTTGTAAGCTGCGCTTGAGAGCGAGTGGTGACTACAAGCAATGTTCGATTTGTGGTGAGTGGTCATTCGATGCCATGGCTTAATCGATGACACGAATGGTCATTCCAAGTGACAGCAAGCTTTGACTAGTGATCGATGGATTTAAACAATGTCCACGTGTCCAATGGGCGGTGGTGTAGCGAGCGGAGAAGGCAGTAGGTGGAATGGGCCCACTTTGCTTTCCTTCACTTTGTTTGGGTGGGCTCGATCGTAGCGGGCCTCGGGTGACTGCTCTGGGTGGGCTTTGGAGTGAGCTGCTCGAGGCTGCCCTTTTTCAGTCGTGGAGTTTCATAGTGGGCTCTGCGGAGGTGGGCCCTATTTTGTGGGCATTCTGAAGTGGGTCTTCCTAGTGGTTACTGCGAAGTGGGCTTTGGGATAGTTACTCTGAGTAAGTTCGGGTAGACATGTGGATTGGGTATTTTTGGTTATAGCGTGGCCCATCACTTGGTGACAACATTGAATGCACGTGGAGTTGTTGTTAACATGTGTTGGTCAAACTACTACGTGAGTTGTTGACCATTACCTACAATGTGTATGTACAAAATTATCAATCACGCCACATGATAACAAATATAATAACAATAATCCAATATATAAACCAGTGCATGAGATAATAATCAAATATCCCAAAGATGTCCATAAGGAAACATAAAAACATCAAATCCTACGAAGTCCTAGACTCCTAACATGAGTCTGGAAAACATCCCTAGCTATAGCCTTAGTCAAGGGATCAGCCACCATGCTAGTCGTGGATATATGTTTCAGGGCCACCGCTGCATGCTCAACCATTTCTTGAATTTAGTGAAAACGAATATCAATGTGTTTGGATTTTCTATGGTACTTGGGATCCTTGGCATAAGCGAGATCAACAGTACTATCACAATACAAAGTAACAGGCTCGCTCGATCGATCCTCTGTATGAATGTCGTAAGAATCTTCGCAACCAAATTGCCTCTTGGACTGCGGAAGAACAGGCTATATACTCCGACTCCATCGTGGATAGTGCAATGCAGGTCTGTTTCTTGCTACATCAAGAAATAGCTCCTCCAACAAGCAAGAATGCATATCCCAAATTGTATTGCGCTCATCCAAATCACTGCCCTAATCTGCATCACTATACCCTCGTAGGCGCAGGTCTCCACTGTGATAGCAAAACTTATAATCAACAGTGCCTCGCAGGTATCGAAGTATCCTCTTCACAGCTTTCCAATGATCAAGTCCGGGGTTGCTCTGAAACCGACTTACTAAGCCTACTGCGAAGCAAATATCAGGTCGAGTACACAACATGGCATACATCAGACTTCCTGACTGCGCTTGCATAGGGAACCTGAGCCATTATCTCCTTTTCCTGAGTAGTCTTAGGGCATAAATCAAGGCTCAAAGTATGTCCCTTCTCGATTGGAGTGTGTAGACACCCCAATTTTGACCAAACGTCAAATCTAGGGATTGGTTACCTCTCAAAAGACCGATGATGACAATGGCCGGTGACATTCGAAGATTTTCCAAGAAATTCAAAGTCTTCAATTGATTCTTCAAGACAAATTTCAAAATTAAAAATAGAAAATATAAAAAGGAGAAAGAAGAGAGAGAGTTTGGGTATTCGGGAGAAACCCGAACATTGAAGAACACATGAGGAAATCAGTCTGAGAATTTGCTCAATATATATATATAAAAGAGGAGTTTTGAAAAGAAATATAAAATAAAAATGATGAAAAAGGAATTTTAAAATAAAGAGGAATTTTTTAAAAGAAAAGGAAAAAGAGAGGAGGAATAATACATTTAGAGCATATGTTTTGAATGTATTCTTAATGGAATATGTTACAAATACAAGTATTTTAACATAATTCGTCAATAATTAAGCTTATGTTAATATATATGTTGAAAATTAACAAGTAGGGCAAAATTCAGTTAGCCCCGGCACCCGAAAAACCCGGCGGCACTCACTGAGTGCCGCCCGGCACTCAGCGAATGCCGCCGAGAGCCGTCGAGTGCCGCTGGCTGTAACAGACTGCTTTTCTCACATGTTCTAGAAGAAATCTTTGCACATGGGTTTCCACCCGAATTTACCCATTTATCCTTGAGATAATGGTCTATATAAACAAACTTTCATCTTCATTTTGATATACTTGAATCAATACACACACATATACTTGAATTTAGAGAGAGAATTATATAGAGAATTGAGAAGAAGAGAAGAATTTCTTAAAGAATTTGAAGAGTTTTGAGAAGAATTTGAAGATCTTGGAAGAACTTCACAAGAAATTGAAGAATTCTTTGAGGTCATAGAGGTAACCTCTTAATCCTTGGTAGAATTAGGATAATTCAATCACAAGTTCTTAGATCTAGGAACTTTTCACATTTTCAAAACCTCTCTTCTTATCCCATTTCATCACACACCACCAAGAACTTGTGATTGAATCTCATGACATCTCATTAATTTGGATCTAATTAATACCTTGGGTTTGAGATAAATTAGTTTTGAAGTATTTGTGTTCCTAAATAAAACTTTGATTTCCTTTATTTCTACTTCATTCATAAGGTTCATGAGATCTTCCATATCTCATTGAAACTCTTTGAATTTGATTCCTTAGTTTCCTATGATCTTATGATCCATATGGAAATTGAAATGAATCATGGTCATAATCTACACATAGTTGGTAAGATGCTAGTATCAACTCATGACTAGGATCTCTCTACTATGAATCTTATGGAATTCATACTATATTCCATGGAGATTAGAGTAGATTTGTTAGTTTTTAGTCTCCAATGACCATCAAATGGTATGAGAAATATTTTAGTTTAAGTCCATCTCTATGGTTTGGACTAATCTCTTCCTTGGGTTTTGAGAAGTTCTTCATACTTCATCTAAAACCTACATATATGTGTGCCTTCATCCTCCAATGACCACCAAGTGGTAGGAGTAATAGTTTGAACTCAAGTTTTGGTCCATAAGTTTGAGTTCATTGTTTGGGATTTTGTGAGATTCACTTCATACTTCATCAAAAGTCCATAAGTCTAAAGAGGTCCTTAGTCTTCAATGACCATTAAATGGTAGAAGAAGTGATTTGGTTTAAGCCCAACATTATGATTTAATAGTTGAGGTCAACCAACAAAGTTGAACTAGCAAAATGAAAACAGTGGATTCACAAACTGTTTTTGATCAAAGATTTTTAGTTCGAAATCTAACCGTTGAAATCAAGTGAAACCAACGGGAAAGTGTCAATAACACATTGTTTTACCACTGTAATTTTTGTTTTGGTAAGATTTTATGCTTAGAATGGTTTGATCATGGATTTTGTGAGACAACCACAATCTGTCCAGAATTTCAGAATAGTTTTAGAACAGCAAACCAATTTTAAAATTGATAGATCAGAGCTCTAACCAAGTTTTCATGACCTCTAATAATTTTTTATAAGAACCTTAATGTGTTAGGAAGGTTCCCTAAAAAGAATGAAGCAATTCGGATTTGTTTGCTATTTTTAAAAAATCATGCAAGATCTCTGGACAGAAGGTTGTAGAATGCTGAGTGATGTCTAGTGTTTTCCATATTCCCGGAGATCTAACCGTTCAAACCTTGATTTTCTTTTTGGGTTAGACACTAGACTCACAGAGGCACAATATATCCAAAAATCAGTAAGATCCAACCATTGGAAGTATTTTATAGCTATTTTTGAACATCTGGTTTGCTCTCTGTAATTCATAAAAACTGCTACCATTTTTGTCTAATCTTATTTATTTCAACCCAAATGGTCTCTTAATGTCTTAGGACTCAAACCATGTTTTGAATAATGATAATTTAGATTAAACCCAGAGGCTTAGTGATCCAAATTAGTGAATAAATTCATATCTCATTCTTGTTCATATTCATGCATTCATTCATTCATGTTAATATTCATAAGTAGAACTTATCTCCTGTCTTAGTTGAATCTAGTTGAACATGACCTATGATTAATTCTCTTTGATATTATATCTTGTCTAAGGCATGTGTACTAACCTTTGTTTTGTAGAGCATTTGAGGTACGATTTCTCAACTCTTCTCTAGTTAAATTCTATTCTTTGATTTATATTGATTTTCGACTCCATGTGCGACACCTTAGCTTAGGTTTTGCCTTATGTGTTTATATGTGATAGAGACCTTTTAGGATTTCTATTCTCGCATGCATTGCACGTTTAAGTATTCGCGGCTGGATCCCGGGTATGTTCTCTAGTTCTCTATTGCATATCATGTTGTCTGCTATTTGAATTACGTGGCTTATGAATGATATTTTGTCATTAGCAATTTTACACCATTTCCAACATGCTTGTGTAATGTATACCTATATATGTATTAATTGAGGGCATGCTTAGATTATTAATTTGATTAAAAAGGATGTTGAGTAGAGGCCTATCGCGAGATAGGATGAAAGGGGGTGTTTTAGTCCATCGGGCTCCTTCCCCTTTCATTCCATAATCCCCGGACCCGGTTTATCTTTGGTTTCGCAAAAGATCAGTTTGCTTTTAAAATGGTTTCTTAATTTTTCCTTTTAAAAATTAAGTGGCGACTCATTTGTTTTTAGAAATTGATTTAAAAGAAAAGTTGTGGGTAAAAGAAAGAAATAAACCTGCGATATCCACAGAGTGTCAATGGGTTTGGAATTCTGCATTCAAAAACGCTCAAGAACTTTTTTAACATAGGTCTCTTGGCTTAACCCAAGAAACCTTTTTGAGCGATCCCTTAAGATCTTAATACCGAGCACAAAATATGCCTCACCCATATCCTTCATCTCAAAATTTAAGGACAACCACTCTTTAGTAGCGAAAATCATCTCTATATCATTTCCGACTAGAAGAATGTCGTCAACATACAAGGAAAGGATAAGGAAACTTTTCTTAAACTGTTTGACAACACGCAATGGTCTTCTTCGATCATCGTAAACCCATTAGAAATAATGGCTTGATGGAATTTCAGATACCATTGCCTAGATGATTGCTTAAGGCCATAAATAGAACGCTTGAGCTTGCAGACTTTGCGCTCATGTCCCTTGACCTTAAAGCCAACAAGTTGATCTATATAGATCTCCTCATCTAGTTCTCCATTGAGAAATGCTATTTTAATGTACATTTGAAAAAGTTCTAAATCTAAGTGTGCGACAATAGCTAAAATGATGCAAACTGATGCAATTCTCATCACTAGGGAAAACGTCTTATCATAGTCTATACCCTCTCTTTGGAGGTAACCTCTAAGTAATTAGTCTCTAATTCTAAGTCCAATCACAATATATGGGACTCTTTAGGGTTCTTTGCACATATCAATGTTGTGATTGAACTTCTATTTCTTGATTTGGATCAAAATAGCCTTAGGTTCAAGGTTGAATAATCATGAAGTTTATTTAGATATTATTTGAATCTTGGTCCCCTTTTTCTTTTCTTTTCTTTAATTATAATAATCTCTTAGGACTCATAAGACTTTCAATGTCTTTCTTGAGTCTCTTAGACTTGAAATCCCTTAACTCATGATTCATGAGAAGGCTAAGGTTGATATTTATATGTTTGGTCAATGAATCTAAACCAACCATCATGGTTTAGGTTCATTATTTTGAGATCTCGTGAAGTTCTTTCATACTTCATTGAGGCCTATAAATACAACCAAGTGGGAGGAAAAATGACTTAGGCTAAGTCAAACTCAATGGCTTGATAGCCAAAGTTAATAAATAAAAGGTATATTTGACAAAAGGTGCAGTGAGTTCACTATCCATATTTGATCAAAGATTTTTAGTTAAATAATGAGCCATTGGAATCGAATGAAACCAACTGGAAAGTGTCAATAACTTAAAGTTCTACCATTGTGATTTTTGTTTTAATGAGATTTCATGTTTAAAGTGGTTTGGTCACGGGTTTTGTGAAACAACCAGAATCTGTCCATAATTTTAGAACAGTAACACCTCTTTAAAATAAACAAATTAGAGCATTAATCAAGTATTCTTGGCCTCAAATAATATTTTATGGGTAGTTTAATGTGTTAAGAAGATACCCTAAAAAGATCAAAGTGTTTTTGATTTTTTTACGATTTTTAAAAAATCATACAAGAACTCTGGACAGAGAGTTGTGAAGTTCTAAGTGATGTCTAGTGTTTGTCCAATTCCTAGAGATTGAATCATTGATCTTCGATTTTTCTTTTTGGGTTGGAAACTAGACTCACAAGGGCATCTCGTGTCCAAAATTCATCGACATCAAACCATGGGAGCTATGCCTTTCCAATTTTTAAAGCCTTGACTTGTTCTCTATAATTTCAGAATTTTTGGACAGATTTGGTAGACTTTGCAAATAATGCCTCAAATGATCTTTCCATGACCTAGGGTTTAGACTATGCTTTAACAATGATTAATTAAGCTTAAATACAGAGGCTAAATGATCCAAATCAAGGAATAATCCAATAGCTTATTCTTGTTCATATCTATGTAATCATATACATTCATCCATATAGATTGGTATTAGAATTCAAAATTGTGTCATCTCCTCTACTTGATAGAACTAAGCTAGACATTCAGGGATGGTTATTTGATATTGTATATCCTTTCTAAAGCATGTGGACTAACCATTGTTTTGTAACGCCGATGAGGTATGATCTCTTGACTCTTCTTTAGATTAATTATTTCTTAATTTTATTGATTTTCGACTTCATGTGCGACACCTTAGAATTAGGATTTGCCTTATGTGTATATGTGTATTAGAGACCCTTTTGTTAGGATTTCTACTTTTGTATGCATTACACATTTAAGTGTTTGCGGCTAGATCCCGGGTAAGTTTCCTAGTTCCCTAAATGCACATCATATCGCTTGCCAATTGAAAATATGTGGTTTTGAGTGATATTTTATCATTTGCAATCCTACACCCTTTAGACATGCTTTTGTAATGTATATTTATACATATGTATTAGTTGAGGGCACGCTTAAATTAATAATTTGATTCAAAGGATGTTGAGTAGAGGCCTATCACAAGATAAGATGAGAGGGGATGTTTTAGTCCGTCGGGCTCCTTCTTCTCTCATTCCATAATCCCCGGACCTAGTTAATCTCTGGTTTCCAAAAAGATCAGTTCGCTTCAAAATGGTTTCTTAATTTTTCTTTTAAAAATTAAGTGGCGACTAGGATTTGGAAAAGATTTTAAATGAAAAAAAGCTATGGGTAAGAGAAAATTGCGATATCCACACACATCAGTTCAAACTGAATTGACCAATCAAGGGATTGGATCACCGGAGTCGTGGAAAGTAGAGATCTCAACGTTTTAAATGCCCTAAGACATTCATTATCAAATATAAATGGGACATCCTTTGCGAGTAGGTTGCACAAGGCTCTTGAAATCTTGCTAAAATCTTTGATAAACCTACAGTAAAATCCGGCATGACCGAGAAATGAACGGATTTGACGGATGGAAGACAGCAGTAGAAGTTTGTCAATTAATTCAATTTTCACTTTATCGACCTCTATACCCCATTTCAATACAACAAAACTCAACACTATTCTTTCTTGAACCATAAAATGGCTCTTCTCCCAACTTAAAACCAAATTTGCTTCCTCACAACGGGCGAGGACTTTCGTAAGATTTTGAAGACACTCGTCAAATATAGGACCAAAAAATGAGAACTCCTCCATAAATACTCTAAAAATCATTGTATGGCTTGAAACAGTCTCCTAGGGCTTGGTTCGAGAGGTTCACACAAGCTATGCTCAGGTATGGTTTTAAACAAAGTCAAGCTGATCACACTTTGTTTATTAAACGTTCATCATAGGGTAAGACCACTGCATTGATCGTGTATGTGGATAACATTGTCTTGATTGGGGATGATCTGGATGAAATGCAAAGGCTGAAAGAGTACTTGTCCAAGGAGTTTGAAATAAAAGACTTGGGGACTCTTAAATATTTTTTGGGGATTGAGGTTGCTAGATCTAAGCATGGAATCTTCATTTCCCAAAGGAAATATGTACTTGACTTATTAGAGGAGACTGGAATGCTCGGAAGTCGAGCATGTGACACTCCTATTGAATCCAATCAGAAACTTGGTAATGGTTCAGGTGAAGTAGAGGTCGATAAAGGTAGATATTAGAGGTTAGTGGGAAGACTTATTTATCTTTCTCATACTCGACCTGATATTGCCTTTGCAGTGAGTGTTGTAAGTCAGTTCATGCACGCTCCCCGTGAATCTCATATGGAGGTTGTCTTAAGGATTTTGAGGTATTTGAAATCAGCTCCTGGAAAGGGGCTATTTTTTGCTAGACATGACCACCTTCGAGTGGAAGCATACACAGATGTTGACTAGGCTGGATCTATAACTGATAGGAGGTCCACTTCAGGCTATTATACCTTTGTGGGAGGTAATCTTGTTACATGGCCCAGTAAGAAACAGAACGTGGTGGCAAGGTCTAGTGCAGAGGCTGAGTTCAGAGCCATGGCTCAAGGTGTGTGTGAACTTCTGTGGATTAAGTTGTTAAAAGACTTGGGTCTTGATCCTAGTGGCTCTATGAGATTGTATTGTGACAAGAAGTCTGCAATCAACATTGCTCACAATCCAGTGCAACATGATCGGACTAAACACGTGGAGATTGACAGACACTTCATCAAGGAGAATATTAGTAATGGTGTGATCTGTACTCCATTTGTGAAGACCGGGGATCAATTTGCAGATATTCTTACAAAAGGGGTTGGGAGTAGACCATTTCATTTTGCTCTTAGCAAGCTGGGAATGAGAGATTTTTTTGTACCAGCTAGAGGGGGGGGGTGTTAGTTTTACTTATTGTGTTATTTTTAATCTTTACGTTATTCTCCTTACTCTTATGTATTAGACATAGGGGTATGATTCGTGTCCAATATTGCATTCTTAACTTCATGATTTTACCCTTATTGGACACAAATTATCACTTATATTGGGAGATTTAATGGATAAATTGTGCTTTTGTTGTTCTTGTTGTTGTACCCTTTTTAATAATAAAAATCTCTTTCTTGTAGGTTTTGGTAACTTGTTCAAAGTGAGAACCAACTCCGTTTGGTTCTTGTCTCTTAAAAAAGGGGAGAAATGAACTTCGGCAAAGGTGGATCGATCCGGCCCTATGAGCGGATCGATCCGCGTGTTTTTGAAGAAGTTACTATCAGTTTTAAAAGAGGCGGATCGATCCGGCCCTTTGAGCGGATCGATCCGCGATTTTGGAGGGACATTCTGCGATAAGGATCCGTAAATGGATCGATCCGCAAGTTGTGAAGGGATCGATCCGCGGGTTCCCGAGAAGATAGTAACTGCCCAGATGAAAGGCGGATCGATCCGCCCCAAAGAAGGGATTGATCCGCGGCATCAGTTTTCCCTCTTTTTAATTACAAGTTTGCCATTCTTGTGTTTGGTGTATAAATAGAAAGAGATGTTGTTTTGTTTTGGGGGATTCATTCTCATTCTCATCTCTCTTGTTTTTCTCCCAACTTTCTTCTTCTTCCATTTTTGCTCTTCATTTTGTGTAAACTTGAAGACTCCATTGAAGATTTAATGGCTTGGTATATTTTCTATCTCTTTTCCTTTGATGATATTGTTATGTCTTCCATTATTAGTTAGATTTACTTAGGTTGTGGATCATGAACTCTTGGATTTAATGTGATAGCATTTCTAGGGTTCATTTGTGTAGGATTCAAAACTAAGGGATTCATCTTATTTGTATTGCAACTATGATTGTTAAAACTTAGACTTTGAATCCTACCCTATGTATTTCATATGGAATATTATGTAACCTTGTGTTTTGCACTCCATGTGTTTGATAAATGTTGTGTGTGGGATTTATAATTTGGGGTCTTCATCTTTGATGTCAAGCATCTTCGATTGTTCAAACTCTTGGGTTTTAAATACTACCTTTTGAAGGCTTCATAGGTGATTTGTCCACCAAGTAGATTAGTTAGTGTAGGGTGGACAATTCATTCGGATTAGAAGCCATAGAGGCTTCATCTTGTATGTCATGCATCCTTGATAGTCAACCGTTAGCTTCAAATCCGTTTCTATGGAAATCTTAAAGCTCATTTCATCTAACACATAGGTGCATTCCAAGTGTTTGATAATATGCCACAATGAGATGTTACCTTAGAATGTGCTTGAAACTTTAGTCCATTTCATCTTGTTGTGACCCAAGATGGGGGGAATGATCCCAACCTATTGCTTTTTAGATTAGTATTTATTTACCTTTTATCCTCCAAAAACCAAACAAAAAGCCGCAAGACGCAATGTCATTTTTATTCTCTTTCATCATCTTTTCTTATTTATTTCTCTTGAGCATTATAATTATTTACTAAACCTCCCAAACGTTGTTCTTGTATCAATCCCTGTGGACTCGACACCCTATTTCCACCGTACTACGTTTTTAATAGGGTTAAATAAGAACTTGATTGTGACGAAATCAAAATGGCGCCGTTGCCGGGGATTGGCGACAACGTTAAGTTGTTTAGTTTCTAATTATATGCGCTTTTGCATTTGATCTTTTTATTTTGTCTTTGTTTTGAAGGATTAGCTATTCTTGAAGAGCTAAACCTCCATCTAGGATGTTGATGACACATTGGTCTTTGCATGGGGAAGGTACTAGTATCTCCTTTGGTTGTTGTTCTTTAAAATTTTGGCATATGTAATTGATTTTCGTGATTTCTTACATAGTTGTGCTTAATAGAAGTGGTGTATTGTTGCACATGAGTCATTCTAAGAGAAGTTGACTTGTCTACCATGTAGCTTAGTTAATGAAGGGTGGATGTGTCATTCTAATCAAAGGTGTTGTATAGTGTAGTAATTTACCGCTTACTTGTTATTGTGATAGTTATGCTTTGTGTTAAGATGCTTGACTCATATCCAAGAAAATGTGATGTGCTCCACCATGTAGTTTAGTTAATGTAATGTAGTTGTAAGGTGGGCAAATCATGTTAATCAAAGTAGAGTCATAGTATAGTAATGCAAAGTTTGATTATTTTGCCAAACTTTCTAGAACACTTCTTTTAAAGGAATATTATTTCTCTTTTGCATGTTGGGCTAGTGGTAGAATCAACATTCTAACCTTCAAATTCATCCGTATCACCTCCTTATCATTCCATTTTCTTTTCTTTTGTGCTTTGGTTTTTCTGTTTATTTTCTTCTTTTATTTGCTTGATGTGCTCGGTAGTGATTCATGTGCAGGAACATCATTTTGTGCTTATTGGGGATTGCTCCTTTTGTTGGTGATATCACTCTATCCCTACTCATTTTTGTCCTTGTTTCGAACCATTTGCATTAGGGACAATGCAATGTTTTAGTTGGGGGGTGTGGGATATTCACCCATCATATCGATGTTCCATTTTCTTCTTGCCATTAATTCTCCAAGCATGTTTTGGTTGTTAATAAAAGAAAAGATGATTTAAAAAAAAAAAAATTTAGTTTCCAATAATTTTAGTATAGTTGCCTCGTTCTAATGACCTAGCGATGACGCTTGTCTTGAGTTTTCATTCGATATTGGTATGCGTCACTTGTTGAATCCCATTAGTTCTATAACTATCTTGATTATAGTAACTTTCATGAAGTTCAAATCTTGGATTATCGAGCACATTGTATGACTACTTGTATTAAGAGAATGTTTAATGCAATTATTACCCGAAAATCGTTTAAAACATTTGTGGAGACGATGCCTTTGTGAGCTTTAGATCCTTTTCTCCTTTGTTGAGTGTTACATACTTCAATTCTCTCTTTTGGAAAAACATACATAAGTCGTAGATAATCTCATCTTCTTGCTTTGATTGTTCATTAGAGGAATCTTGGTGGATTGCAAAACTCTTGCTTGCTTGTCATTGTAGTGGAGAACTAAGAATCACATTGTCCGAGAAAATGATGTTAGGTCCTTCCTTTTTACCATTTCTAACCTCAACCGCACATACCCTTCCTTCACTTAACCATACACCCTCCATATCCACGTTTGAATTACATTTGCGGGATGTCTTTGCATGAGATTGTGTTTGTAAGGTTGCAAAAGAGTTTGAATCGTGTGGTTGTGAGAGTACAAAGAAAAAGAAAAGAAAAGAAGCTAAAAAAATAAATAAATAAATAGACGCAAAATAAAAAAATAAAAATAAAAATAAAAAAATTAATTAATTAAAAAAGCTTCGTAGTCAATTGTACTTCTCTTTTTGGGCTTCAAAGAAATATTTGTAGATGATTCATCTCTTGTGGTTATCTGTATCCATGCATTCTAATAAATCCCAAGTTTGTACTCAAACATCTCACTTCATTTACCCTTGTCTTTCACCTCATATCACTTTCCACGTGACAACCCCCTCAAGGTCCTAATTGATTCTCAGGTTTTGTGATTCGGAGTTTGAGACTGTAATGACAAGTAGTTAGAGTTATTTCACATCCTCTAGTGAATAGTATCTTTCATGAGATTAATTTTTACTCGTTTTTCACGCTTACGTTTTTCATCTTTGGCATGTGCGTGGCTTTGATTTCTATTTACATTACTCTTTTTGCCCGCATGCCCCGAGTGTATTACCCATTCTGAGTGATTCATTTTTAGAGTGTAATACCGGTGAGAATTGAGTTGAAGCACGTTTTGAACGAAATTCGGATTATGAAAGTATTGCCATTTTCTTGATAGTTGTAGTTATGCACTTCATACCACACACGCATCTAAGACTGAGCTTAATGAAGTTTATCTAATAATCTTGATAGTTTGAGAACTTTTTGGATTTGCGTGTCATGTGCTAAAATCCTTTGAAAATTCGTGGGACTATGTTGAGTGTCGGCGTTAGATAGTGGGCAACTATCATGAGGAAACAAAATGTTTGTGGGTATCATTCCAAGAACCCTCCGGAGACAAAACTCCGCCTCTACGGGTAACCTAGAGGTTTAACGGCTTGTTGCATTCGCTAAATGCAATCGTGTTCCCCACGAAAACGGTTTATCTTTCATTTTAAATAAATTATTGTGCAAGGTTATTCTTAAATCTCTTGATATTTAGTTTTGTTGCTAAGAGACTAGCAACATGCTAGTTGGGGGGTGTGATTCGTGTCCAATATTGCATTCTTAACTTCATGATTTTACCCTTATTGGACACAAATTATCACTTATATTGGGAGATTTAATGGATAAATTGTGCTTTTGTTGTTCTTGTTGTTGTACCCTTTTTAATAATAAAAATCTCTTTCTTGTAGGTTTTGGTAACTTGTTCAAAGTGAGAACCAACTCCGTTTGGTTCTTGTCTCTTAAAAAAGGGGAGAAATGAACTTCGGCAAAGGTGGATCGATCCGGCCCTATGAGCGGATCGATCCGCGTGTTTTTGAAGAAGTTACTATCAGTTTTAAAAGAGGCGGATCGATCCGGCCCTTTGAGCGGATCGATCCGCGATTTTGGAGGGACATTCTGCGATAAGGATCCGTAAATGGATCGATCCGCAAGTTGTGAAGGGATCGATCCGCGGGTTCCCGAGAAGATAGTAACTGCCCAGATGAAAGGCGGATCGATCCGCCCCAAAGAAGGGATCGATCCGCGGCATCAGTTTTCCCTCTTTTTAATTACAAGTTTGCCATTCTTGTGTTTGGTGTATAAATAGAAAGAGATGTTGTTTTGTTTTGGGAGATTCATTCTCATTCTCATCTCTCTTGTTTTTCTCCCAACTTTCTTCTTCTTCCATTTTTGCTCTTCATTTTGTGTAAACTTGAAGACTCCATTGAAGATTTAATGGCTTGGTATATTTTCTATCTCTTTTCCTTTGATGATATTGTTATGTCTTCCATTATTAGTTAGATTTACTTAGGTTGTGGATCATGAACTCTTGGATTTAATGTGATAGCATTTCTAGGGTTCATTTGTGTAGGATTCAAAACTAAGGGATTCATCTTATTTGTATTGCAACTATGATTGTTAAAACTTAGACTTTGAATCCTACCCTATGTATTTCATATGGAATATTATGTAACCTTGTGTTTTGCACTCCATGTGTTTGATAAATGTTGTGTGTGGGATTTATAATTTGGGGTCTTCATCTTTGATGTCAAGCATCTTCGATTGTTCAAACTCTTGGGTTTTAAATACTACCTTTTGAAGGCTTCATAGGTGATTTGTCCACCAAGTAGATTAGTTAGTGTAGGGTGGACAATTCATTCGGATTAGAAGCCATAGAGGCTTCATCTTGTATGTCATGCATCCTTGATAGTCAACCGTTAGCTTCAAATCCGTTTCTATGGAAATCTTAAAGCTCATTTCATCTAACACATAGGTGCATTCCAAGTGTTTGATAATATGCCACAATGAGATGTTACCTTAGAATGTGCTTGAAACTTTAGTCCATTTCATCTTGTTGTGACCCAAGATGGGGGGAATGATCCCAACCTATTGCTTTTTAGATTAGTATTTATTTACCTTTTATCCTCCAAAAACCAAACAAAAAGCCGCAAGACGCAATGTCATTTTTATTCTCTTTCATCATCTTTTCTTATTTATTTCTCTTGAGCATTATAATTATTTACTAAACCTCCCAAACGTTGTTCTTGTATCAATCCCTGTGGACTCGACACCCTATTTCCACCGTACTACGTTTTTAATAGGGTTAAATAAGAACTTGATTGTGACGAAATCAGGGTACTATTGTAATATTGTTTTCTTCTCTTCATATAATAAAATACAGGAGACATGATCAGTCTCCTAAGTTTTGCCCTAATCTAAATCTACAAAATTTACTAAGACATATTTATGGTGCAAAAAGCAATCGATTTCCTTAAAAAAGCAAATAAGGCAAGTAAGATAACTGTGAGCATAGAGAAGATGATGCAATATAATTGCAATACCAAGATGAAATTGAAGAACAATTCATGAACTAGGGTTTTGGGAAGAGAAATTCCATTCAAGAGCAAAAAGGCTCATGTGGTATACAACCAAATTCAATAAATAAAATCCCAAACCTAATTTTCTCCTAGCCCTAGCCTACTATTTATACCCCATTTAACCCATACTAACCTCACATGGAGACCATCACTAAATGACAACTAAAACAAATAACATAAGATGTCCTACTAATAATGCATAAAGTACTGCTAAAATGAGTAACACTATTAAGTATAAAGTACTGCATTAGGAGAAGCCTTGGAAGAAGTTGCTAATTTGGCCAGGAAGTCCTGCTTGCGCTGAGCTTGGGATCCTGGTAAATTTTTAGCTAAAGAGGAAGTCCTGCTGCTTCCTGGAGATACAGTTGTTTTGTAACTTGGTAGGCGAAATTGACACAGTGCTACTTCATTCCATTTTTAATAGTATTCAGTTGGTTGACTGTGTTCTAAACATATGTTGCCTTGGTTTATGTCCCAGAATAGTCCTCTGGCCGATTTGTCACCCAACCTACTTAAACAACCCAAGGACTTGGCCCCGTTCCTTTTGGAGAATGCCCCCTTATGGAATTCTTAGTGATATGACCTAAGCATGAGTTTGGAGAAAAAATTGCTTAATGTGTGTTTTACTCTAGCTTCCAATATTCTTTCTGAATGAAGTTTTTAACATCTGCATATGGTTTATTTTTCTTCTAAAAAATTGTGTATTTAGGGATTATTGTTTTGGTCTATATAGATAGAAATGGAAATAGGTATTTGTATTCATTATGTACAATTTACTTGTGAATTCTAACTTGTACTTTTTCCTTTATTGCTTATCTCTATATCTGATCTTTGTCATTTCCCCATCTTTTGGTATCCATGGTCTTATTGCACATTATACTATTTTCTATGCAACCATGCCTTTATAGGTTTGCTCACTGAACTCTTTCCATTTGTTTTACCATCAAATTCACTCTATAGAAATCCATCAGAGAGTTGGGGCATTTTCAATGGCACTGGATACTATAAATAAGTGCCTCTCTGAAGAAATTTGTGCCCTGTCTCGTGGTAGATTGGATGGTGAGAGCCGAACTGCTGGGCTCATTCACTTTGGGAATGAGATTTTGGAAACGTACAAATATTATCCCAAAGTTAGGTCATTTCTAAACTCACCTTTTACTCTGTGCTTTTCTGAGCCAATAGTTTGCTTATATTTTGGTAACAAGATCTATGAGAGATGCTTTTAATAGTTGTCAATGTGAGTTTTTTTAAAACTGAGGCTCATCACTCCTATGCTGTCCAATGGAAATATGTTGTAAATCTCAGAAATATGTTGCTTCAGTTCTATTGCGCTAAATGCACCTCCCTTTTTGTTTTTCAGTCTGAATATTATTCTTAGTCGCCTAGATAGAGCGCAAACAATTATTATATCATGTATTTTTTATTTTCCAAGTTGCCAATATTGTGGGGTTTAGAATTAGTACAGCGATAACAATCAAGTCTTTTTTCAACAATTTGTGACATTTATAAGCCATTTGGTTACTTATGTAGTTGCTTTCTTTTCAAATTTGCTTTCTACTACGTACAAATCTCATGACTATTGTTTTCTTAGTTCCCATTCACTTCTTTTACTCACTGAAAAACCACTTTATCTATTGTGCAGTCTTGATCAAATTTGCTTTCTACTATGTACAAATCTCATGACTATTGTTTTCTTAGTTCCCATTCACTTCTTTTACTCACTGAAAAACCACTTTATCTATTGTGCAGCCTTCAAGACAGAGAAGAGCATGTTTTGGAGCAACAAACTGTGTTAAGACAGCTTGAAGCAATATTGTTGATCCATAAGTGAGCGAGAATGGGCCATCATCTAGATGCTCTAAGGGAGGTTGCAAAGCTTCCATTTCTTCCTCTAGATCCACGATCTCCCAATAATGCAACAGATGTGTTCCAAGATTTATCTTCCCATGTCCAAGTCTGTGTACCAGACCTTCTGAAGGTTGCTCTTCATTGTTTGGACAATGTCACAGATTCAAATGGATCACTTCGTGCCTTAAGGACCAAGGTATGCTTTTCCATATAAAATTTAGAGCCTGTTTAGTAAGTCTATGCATTGATTTTGCTTTCCAGATGTGAACCTGTCACGCCCCAAACCCATAACGGGTGGCTTTAGGACACGTGACTGCCACCAAGACATGTCCCCATGTTATTAACGTTAAAAACGAGTTTTTAAACTCCCATTAATCTGTACTTGCAAGTGATTAGCTTCAAGGGTAAAATTGGAATTTAAAATTTTGGGTAAAATTATATACCAAAAGATAGCCATTCGAGTCTAGATTCCAGTGTTGAAAACGGTATGCGATTTTGAATTGTCTAGAAAAAGTTATGTCCGTTTCCTTAAAAGTTGTCATTTTGGACCAACTGAAACAGTGAGTATTTCGATCGGTCAAAATTAGGTCCGATCGATCGAACCAGGTTCTGTCCAAACTTTAGTTTTCAAAATTGGCCACTCCAATCGTGCGAAAATGGTTTCGATCGATCGATCGAAGCTGGTTTTGTCCACAACTCTAGCCATGAAAGCATACATCTAAGAAACCAACATGCTTGAATAGCAAAAGCACTTGCCAAAACCTTTCATACATTAACATAGGTGTCTTATACATCAAGTTCTGCACATACTCACTTTCACACAAGTTTACCATGTTATGCAAAGTATAGGCATTCCCTCTTTGTTTTTCCCCCTTTTAACCTCATTTCCTCGAGTCACAATCAAATGCATATCGTTTATTTTTCACTCACGACACATGAACCATTTCCCACACATGTCCTATTAATGTTACCATGCACACACATTCCATTACTTTCTATAGTTCTATATAGTAGTACTTTTGAGGTCTTGCCGAATGCGACTTTACCTCTACTCTAGTGTACCACTTCTATCTTTACCATACGATCATTCTCATTATAGGATTGTAGTTCATTTACATGTTACATCATTCACTAGTGCTCCTTTCAATTACATAATTACATCATAAACGAACTAATTGACTCTTGTCCTTCCCTTCTAGTTCCTTTCTCCCGTAATCACCTGAAATGGTTACATCAATAACCAATGAGCTATAAAGCTTAGTGAATGACATAATCAATGAACATAAACATTGCATGACATTTAAGCACAGTAATGATTATAAGCACATCGATTAAACACATTCTTTTCCAACACTACTTTAATACCATGTAATTTACACCTCATTCCATACTTTCTCATTCTTTGCTCTCTTCTAGAGCCATTTTCACAGTTTCCATAGGAATCCTCTTATTTTCCCTTTCCTTCTGTTTATTACAGAATTCATTGTCATGTCTAAACATTCACATCTTTCCATGTACACCATAATAACAATTTCTATCCATATATCCTTCTATCCATATATCCTTGTTATACTCAATCTAGAGCATAATTAAGCACATAATTCGATAATTCATGCTCATAACATCATCCCGTGAAACCATAAGAAGATAATATGATCACTTACAAATCTCATGCTTCATTCAGGTATTTAACATCTTGACAATCAATTTAAGAGCTAATTCAATGATTATAATTACTGTCCTTGAGAGTAGATTCAACAAGATGATTGCTAGCTCAATTCTACTCATCCCTTTAATCCCATACATTAACTATTCAACATGTAAACAATATTTAAACATTTCATGTTCCTTCTTTAATCCATGTCTTAATCTAATCAAAATGAAATTAAACCATAGACTATAAGTCTTCTTACCCTTGGGGATCAAATTCCAACTCCAATTCCTTTTTCTTAGCTTCCCTTTTCTTTTTCCCTTTCATTACTTTCTCTTTTCTCTTTATTCTCTCACCTCCTTGCTTATCTCTACACAAGTACCTCAAAGTTGTACATCTCTTTTGTATTCTTTCATTAGGCTAGTCATTGTTGAGAGTTGTTTATTTTATTATTGTTGTTGCTTATTTTTATGTTTTTAAGGTTTAGTGGGGTTTTCTATGTAATTACTTTTTTATGAGACATTGAATATACTCCCTCTGTCCCATATTAAGAGTCCTTGATGCCATTTTTTGATGTCCCATTTTAAGAGTCCTCTTTGAAAAGTCAAAGTACTTTAATACACACTTTCCAAATTTGTCCTTTATTATATCCAACTCTTCCCTCTTTTTTTTTGATGTGACACTATAATTTTGAATTTCAAAAAGGGCAATATTGGAAAGTTGAAAATCTCACCAAAATCAAGGTTGTCCCCTTAATAAGTTGGAATTCCCAAAAGAGACTCTTAATATGGGACGGAGGGAGTATAAAAGAAAGGGAGACATGTTGTCTTCCTATGTTTTTGCCCTAATTTCTTTCTACATGATATCAGAGCCTCCCTAAGAGGGATTTTCTTGCCACCACAGCAATCACCACCCGCAGCCCACCAACGACCCTCAAGCCTTTTGCCACAGCCCACTAGGGCCTCCAGCCCTTCAGCGCAGCCCCCAAGGCACCTAGTCACTCGGCACAGCCCCCAAGGGCTTCGGTTCATCCCTGTAGCCACACTGGCGCAGCCAACACGAACCCTAGCTTCTTTCCCTTAGCCGACAACCCATACCCAGCTTCTGTACTAGTTTGCCGTTTTGATTGAAGTCTAAAAATTTTTCAGTTTTTTCTTCTTCTTTTTTTTCTTCTTTTGGGTCCTTGTATAGACTAGTACTCAGTTTAACACTGATCTATTTGCACCCAAATGGTTCTGTAATTTGAGATTGTATGTGCTTTGATCTCGTTGGTGAGTCCCCATCTTTTACATTCATTTGTGATCGTTGAGGGTTTCTTGTTTGCATTATGGAATTATGGATAATGCTATTAGTCAATCCATAGTAAGGTTACAGATGCCTAAGGTTGAGAGCCCCTTTGTTGCTCCACCAAAAAACCCTAACCTAAAAATCACCTCCTCTTTCTCTAATGGCCAGAACTACCTTACATGGTCGAAGTCAGTGTCCATTTTGTTGAGAAGTAAAGGGAAGATGTGCTACGCGAATGGGAGAATCAAAGCACCTAGTTCTGTTATGCAGAATGAGAATAGTCGTCATTATGTTATTTTGGCTACTTCCGGGCAGCCATCATTTTTTTCATCAGTGGTAGATATAGCCCTTCCAGCCCAGGGTGATCACTCTGCTTCTAATTTCAGCACAGAGTTTGAGGATGCTACCCCAAACCTGATGGCCTTTAGAGCTCTGTCTACATCTACAATTGTCTCCTCTTCATTTTCCCATTTAGGTAACTTAGCCACCTCAGCGAGAGCTTTCCTATCTCACTCTGCCTTACCTTGGATTATTGATTTAGGAGCTTCTGATCATATGTCTAGGTCTTTAGATATTTTTTCTACTTATACACCCTATTCAGGTCAGGACAAAGTTCGTATTGCTAATGGAACTTTTTCATCAGTCTCGAGAAAAGGTTTATTTCATGCTACTCCTTCATTATCATTGTCCTAAATTTTACATGTTGCTAGTTTTTCCACAAACCTTTTATCTATCAGTCGCATTACTCATGACTTAATTGTTGTGTCACTTTTTTCCTTGATCACTGTGTCTTTCAGGATCTCGTCAAGAAGAGGACAATTGGCAGTGGTAGAGTGGAGAATGGTCTCTATATCTTGGATTTAGGAGAGAAGTTAGCACACCATACCGTGGTTTCTAATAATAAAACTGAAGACATATAGCTTTGGCACAAACAGTTGGGACACCCTCCTTTTTCTTTGCTTCAACATTTATTTCCCTCAATTGTACTAAATGAAAAGGTGTCTGATTTTTTGTGCGAGTCTTGTGAACTTGGAAAGCATCATCGTGCCTCTTTTCCTCTAAGTTCCACTACAAGTTTAGTTCCTTTTGCTTTAGTTCATTCTGATGTTTGGAGTCCATCTCGCGTGGTGTCATAAAAAGGTCATAGATGGTTTGTTACGTTCATAGATGATTTCTCTCGTGTCACGTGGATTTTCATGTTAAAAGAAAAAAGGGAAGTGTTTTCTATTTTCAAAGCTTTCCATCAAATGATTCGTACTCAGTTTGGGGCAGTCATAAAAATTTTGCATTCTGATAATGGTGGTGAGTACATTGATTCTGGTCTTGGTGAATTTTTTGGTTCTCAGGGAATAATTCATCAAACTTCTTGCACTGACACCCCACAGTAAAATGGGGTGGCAGAACGCAAGAATCGTCATTTGTTAGAAATTGCTCGTACCATGCTCTTCTCGGGACAAGTCCCTAAGTCTTACTGGGGTAAGGCAGTTTTAACGGCTGCATACCTCATTAATCGTCTTCTTACCCTTGTGTTGAACAAGAAAGCACCAATTGAAGTGCTCTCCAACTTTTCCACACTATTCTCTATTCCTCCTCTGGTTTTCGGCTGTGTGTGTTTTGTTCATAACCATTCTCCCACTCGTGGGAAGTTGGACCCTCGTGCTTTTAAGTGTGTGTTTGTAGGTTACTCCTACTCAAAAGGGGTATAAGTGTTATCATCCTCCGTCTCGAAAATGGTTTGTGTCTATGGATGTCACCTTCTTTGAGTCTCAGTCTTACTTCCAGGATTCACAGCCATCTCTTCAGGGGAAGCAGAGGTGTGAAGAAGAGATACATGTGTTCATGTTGCCTACGATTATTGAGGGTGAATTGGAGACTGTCACAAAAAAAAGTGAGTCAGAGGGAGCTATTGTTGGGTTTGTGCCCTCAAACCATTACTTTATGTATTAGACATTGACTTTTTAATATATGGATATCAGCTTTACATTTCATTATGTATGTTTCTTTCATGAGATGATTGTTTAATCCATAAGTATCATAGTAAGTATTTCGTGTGTGTATGAGATACATACAATGAGATACGAATTACTATTCTTTGATACTTAAAGCTTGTCACAGTGGATGATGAGACTAGATATCTCATCAGGTATACACTGTAGCATCATTAACTACCATTCGATGGAGTGATAAATCTCAATCACTAGAGTGTGACTCTTGGTTAATATGCTAGTGCTTATAGTGCATTGACGGACCTGAGCTTTCCTATTGACACTCAAAGCTGTCAATCAGTCGATAGGAACTCATAACTTGTATAAGGTACGTGTTCTCAATCTTGAGGCGATTATGAACACAGACTGTGGATATGACTGCTTTGACTTACCAATCAGTGAGGTCTACAGAAGATCAACACCTGGGTATCTTGGGTATGTCATATTCATAGGGTTGTGAACATATATTGTCAAGATAGAATCTACCCTCTGTTTCAGAGTAAGCATTCCCTTGAGAATGTCACCAAGTCGATTACTGAGTACTGCAGTCTTGTTGATAAGAGTTATCAACATGTTTGGTAATCATGAGAGGTGAATGGGACTCAAGGAATACAAGAAGTAATCATGATTCAGGTTGACAGTAACAGTTATCCGACTACCTGAATATGATTACGAATGCTAGAGGTAGAAGGACATTAGTACAACATACAAGTCTAGTTATCGCTTCGGATATGTTCTTTTGCGTTGGAGTTCAGTTACCGTTTTATAGTGGAGTAAACGTTAACTGACCAGTTAGTTAGTTTGCTGATCAAAGAGTTTGGTCATGGTAATTAACAAACTGGTCTGAGCCAACAATAAAGAGCCTAGGAGGTCCCACTCTTAGCTCCGCCAGGATGCTTGGAAAGATGCTTGAGGATGATGTCCAGACAGGTTCGATCGATCGAAGATATCTCGATCGATTGAAGTCTGCAGGTTCGATCGATCGAAGATGGTTCGATCGATCGAATGTTCGATCGATCGAAGGCACTTCGATCGCTCGAAGTCTAGGTCGGTTCTGGGAATCTATAAATAGGGCAGCTGCGTTCTGGAAAAAGTTGTTCGTCGTTTTGAACGTCAGAAGCTGCAGAAACTGTTTTGGAGTCCCAAAACCTTCTCTATCCTCTCCATTAGGGTTCCCACCAACCCTAGTCTTTCTGGCAGGCATCCGCAGGAGTCATAAGGGTGAAGATCATCTAGTGGAGGCTGCTGGAAGTTGAAGATCAGAATTGGGTTCAAGACACTAAGGTATAACTCGTGTCCCCTCTTGTGCGCATCTGTAGAATTGACGAGTAGTAGATCCGGGCATGCCAATAAAGTTTCATAACTTGATTTTTCCGCTGCGCGTTTAAACTTTCCATTTAAACCTGTTTTTCCAACAATTGGTATCAGAGCCACGCTCGTTTGGATCCATAGATGCTTTTTTTGGAACACTATTTTGATTTGCATGTTGATTTTAGAACTGCTTTCGAAACTGCATCGTCACAGATCTGTTTCTGCAGTGTTATCGCAGCAGTATACAAATCTGTGATTGCATTGGATGCAAGATAGGTTCGATCGATCGAAGTAGTCTCGATCGATCGAACGCTCTGTACTCGAGCGATCGAACAGGTTTCGATCGATCGAAACCTTCTGTTGTTCGAGCGATCGAACAGAGTTCGATCGATCGAGACAGACTCTTTGTCAGGATCTTTGTTTCACAGTTTTAAAAGTATTTTGAAATTAAAAGTTTAATTTTAACGTATTCTGCAAAATTTTTAATCATTCTGTGAAATAGAATGTTCAAGCGATTGAACAGTGTTCAATCGATCGAAGGTTCGAGCGATCGAACGGTCTTCGATCGATCGAACTATGACAGAGAAGTTAGATGCTGTTTTGAGTTCTAATTCAGTATGTAAAGAGTTTATATACTGTGTGAATCAATTAAGGGTTCCAATAGTTATATTTTGTTATATATATGCGTGGATGTGTGTACAACTAACCTTTTGCAGCAAAAGTTAGTCGCTATCTCCCATGGCGCCAAGAGCATTTAATTTTGTGTTTGAATGTTTTAGATTGGTGTGTTGTTTTAAGTTTGGTTTGGTTTTAAGGCATATGTAAAGGGCGCTGCGACTTCAATCCTACGAAAAGGAAAGTCGCACCGGTTTCCCTAGCCTTTTATTTTGTTGTTGCTATTTCTATTTCTAGATAAATTGTAAGCTTCAAAAGAGGCATAGGTTCAATGTAATAGAATTAGAATATCCATGAAGATGGAGCAAGGAGCCGTTGTCCATGAAGATGGAGCTGGAGGCGATCAAACCAAAAGCAGGTTCTATGGAGATAGAGCCATGGGAGATAGAGGCATCGTTTGGATGTCTTTTATTTCATTTTAGTTTTTTGTTTTATGTGCTTTGTTTGTGATTGGCGTATAATACATTGTTGCATGCACGCAAAACAAGTTTTCTAAAATAAAATTCAAAAACCGTTTTCAACACATTAGTAAACATTAGATGTTTATGGGAAGTGTGTAGAAACAGATTTTCTCAAAAAGCAAAATCTTTTTTTTTACTAAATCTAGTGGGAGAGGGTCTTATCAAATAACACCCACGATCTTCCATTAACGGTTCATTGTAAGATGAGTAGTGTATTCTGTGTCACCTCGCCAGGGGTGATCATTCCATACGGAGGGTACACTGCTCATTGGTTACTAGATGTGAACTTCCTATGGATAGGATCAATCAGACGTGTTAGAGGGTGACCACCACACGGAGGCGCTACTTGAGACGGTTGTGATTGGATCTTAGTTAATGGTATACACTAGCTAAGCTATGGATAAGGGATCCCACACGGGGCATTATTCAGAAACTTAGAGATCAAAAATGTTCGGGAGTCATAACTTGTTTTGCAAGAGTTGCATAGCGGACAAGTCATGATTAATCGAAAGATTGAACATTGACCACCACACGGAGGCTTTATTCTTTCGTTTCAATATTCCGGCGACTTTGTTTTAAAATAAGAGTTTTAAAAGGATTCTTTTATTTCAAACTGTCAAATTCTGATATCCATATTTATTTTGTTTGTTTGATTTTCAGTAATCATAATGTCTGGATCTGCATTTAGTCCACTTGCCACCATACTCACTCAAAACAAGTTAACTGGAAACAACTACACTGAATGGAAACGAAACCTTGACATCGTATTAACTGCGGAGGATCACATATATGTCCTCACCACCCCATGCCCCGAAGAACCCGCTGCAAATGCTTCGGCTGCTGCTAGACGCGAGTTCGATAAATGGAAAAAGTCGAATGGGATGGCTCGTTGTTACATATTGGCTTCTATGGCTAATGTGTTACAACACCAATACCAGTCGAACAATTCCGCCAGTGACATTATCGAATCCCTGAAAAAGATGTTTGGGGAGCATGGCAGGCCTGCCAGACAGGTAGCTATGCAGAAGATAATGAGTGCAAAGATGTCGGAAGGGACTCCAGTCAAGGAACATGTTTTGAAAATGATTGGTTATTTAAACGAGCTGGAGACCCTAGGTGCCAACATCGATGCACAGACCCAAGTTGATATGATCCTCAATACGCTGTCGCCATCATTCGCTCAATTTAAACTGAATTATGATATGAATAAAATGGATTTTTCAATGAGCGAAATGATGAGCTCTTTATTGGCAACGGAAGGGGTGATCAAACCTGGGGGCAGCGTTTTAAACGTTGAGAAAAGCACTTCCTTTTCCCGATCTGTGCCGAAAGGAAAGAAAGGGAAGAAGAAGGCTAGCACTGGAGGTTAAAATGTTGGACCGGTCCCTAAGATTGCAAAATCTAAGGGAAAAGGTAAAGGCAAAGGGAAGGTGGGTGGCCAAGGCAAAGGAAAGTGTTTCCAATGCGGTGAGAAGGGCCACTGGAAGAGGAACTGTCCAGAATTCTTAGCTACAAGAGTTCAAGGTATGATTGAATCACATGTGATTGAAGTAAGTTTTATAACGGATACTTCAAACACTTGGTGCATTGATTCTGGTGCGACTAACCATATCTGTAATTCATTGCAGGGGTTCAGATCAACCAGGAAGTGCAGTGATGGGGAAATCATACTTACTCTAGGTTCTAGCGCAACCGTTTCTGCGGTTGCTATAGGAGTCGTAGTTTTAGAATTTCTAGACAATAAAGTTTTGATTTTATCAGATGTACTTTACGTCCCTTCAATGAGACGTAATTTAATTTCAGTTTCTAATTTATCGAATAATGGTTATTCTTTTCATTTTGGAACTGAAGTTGTGATTAAAAGAAATAGTTCTTTTATATGTTCTGGTGTTAAATCAAATGGTTTGTATGTGATTACTCCCAATATTTCTAAAGATTCTTGTTTGGAACTTAATAACTCAGTGGTAACTTTACCATCTAAAAGAAAGGAACCTTCCACTAATCCAACAAGGCTTTGGCATATGAGGCTTGGCCATATCAATCTGAATAGGATTGGCAGACTAGTCAAAGAAGGGGTCTTAGGCGATTTGGTTCTCGAACCAATGGAAGTCTGCGAGTCTTGTTTGGAGGGTAAGATGACCAAAAGGCCCTTTCCTGCAAAGGGCAATAGAACCAATGCATTGTTGGAATTAGTTCATACTGATGTGTGTGGACCAATAAATATTAGAGCAAGGGGTGGTTATGAGTATTTCATAACATTTACCGATGACCACTCCAGGTATGGATATGTGTACCTAATGCAGCACAAGTCTGAAGCCTTTGAAAAGTTCAAAGAGTTTAGGGCTGAAGTGGAGAAGCAATTGGGCACACATATCAAGGCCATTCGATCTGATCGAGGTGGCGAGTATCTCTCTAATGAATTTATTGATCACCTCGTACAGAATGGGATTCTGTCACAGTTGACTGCACCTGGTACGCCTCAGCAGAACGGTGTAGCGGAGAGAAGGAATCGGACTCTTTTAGACATGACTAGGTCGATGATGAGTTATTCAGAGTTGCCATTATTCCTTTGGGGTTATGCTTTGGAAACCGCTGCATACATACTAAATCTAGTACCAAGCAAATCTGTTCCCAGGACACCACGAGAGATGTGGATTGGGCGCAAGCCTTCTTTGCAACATCTCCGGATATGGGGGTGTCCGGCACATGTGCTCAAAGGAAAGATGAGCAAGTTGGATTCTAGATCGGAAGTATGTTACTTTGTAGGGTATCCAAAGGGTACTTATGGATGGTATTTTTATGATCCAAGGGAACAGAAAGTGTTTGTTAGTACAAATGCTGTTTTCTTAGAGAATGATTATATCATGAACCATAAACCTAAGGGAAGGATAGATCTTAGAGAGATAGAAGGAGAGCCCTTAGTCTAACCCGCAGTTAATTACGATATAAATCAAGAAAACACCACTTCTTCACCCATTTCCGCACCGGTACCTCGTCGTAGTGGGAGGATTATCAGCCAGCCTGATAGATACATGTTCTTAGGAGAAGTTTTTGAAGCTGTCTCCATAGAATCTGAATCTGATCCTACCACATACGAAGAGGCAATGGTTGATGTTGATTCAGCTCATTGGATTAAAGCTATGAAGGCTGAATTGGAATCTATGGATTCCAATCAGGTCTGGGATCTTGTAGAGCTTCCAGCCAATATTAAACCCATTGGCTGCAAGTGGGTCTACAAGAGGAAAAGAGGATCTGATGGAAAGGTTGAGACCTTTAAGGCAAGGCTTGTGGCGAAAGGCTATACTCAGAGGGAGGGCATTGACTATGAGGAAACCTTCTCGCCGGTAGCCATGCTCAAGTCCATCAGAATACTCTTATCTATTGCTGCATGCCTAGATTTTGAAATCTGGCAGATGGACGTCAAGACTGCATTCTTGAATGGCAATCTTGAGGAGGACATCTATATGCAACAACCAGAAGGGTTCATAGCTGGTCGGAAAGGTAACTTGGTATGCAAGTTGCAAAAGTCCATTTATGGACTTAAGCAGGCATCCAGAAGTTGGAACATCCAATTTGACCAAGCGGTCAAATCGTTTGGTTTCATACAGAATCTGGATGAACCTTGTGTATACAAGAAGAGTGAAGGAAAAGTGGTGGCTTTTCTTGTGCTTTACGTTGACGACATTCTACTCATTGGAAATGATGTAGCGGCATTGTCAACGGTCAAGGTTTGGCTAGCTAGTACTTTCGATATGAAGGATCTAGGAGAGGCGAGCTATATTCTTGGAATAAAGCTCTTTCGGGATCGTAAGCGAAAGATAATGGGATTATCTCAAGCTGGTTATATCGATAAAGTGCTAACTAGGTTTTCAATGGATAATTCGAAGAAAGGTTTGTTACCTTTCAGGCATGGTTTAGCGTTCTCCAAGGACCAGTGTCCAAAGACACAGGAGGAGAGGAATCGCATGACAGGAGTTCCCTATGCTTCTGCAGTGGGAAGTCTCATGTATGCGATGTTATGCACTAGACCAGATATCTGCTTTGCCGTTGGCATGGTTAGCAGATATCAGTCGAATCCGGGTCCAGAGCACTGGACAGCCGTTAAGCACATTCTTAAGTACTTGAGAAGAACTAAAGATTACATGCTTATGTACGGTGGTAGTGAGTTAATTCCAGTGGGATACACTGACTCGGACTTTATGTCAGATAAAGATTCGAGGAAGTCGACGTCCGGTCATCTCTTTACCTTGGGAGGTGGTGCTGTCAGTTGGAGGAGCATTAAGCAGAAATGCATTGCAGACTCAACTACAGAAGCTGAGTATGTGGCTGCTTGTGAAGCCGCAAAGGAAGCTGTTTGGCTCAAGAAGTTCCTTATGGAACTCGAGGTGGTACCAGCGTCGCTGTCGCCTATTACGCTTTATTGTGATAATAGTGGGGCAGTGGCTCAGTCCAAGGAGCCAAGGAAGCACGGAAAGGGAAAGCACGTAGAGCGGAAATATCATCTTATCCGAGATATTGTTCAACGTGGAGATGTGACTGTCACCAAGATTGCCACAGCTGACAATCTTGCTGATCCGTTTACAAAGGCATTGCCACAGAAGGTTTTTGATCGTCATCTAGATAGTCTAGGTCTCAGATGTAGTTCTGAATGGTTATGAGTGCAAGTGGGAGTTTGTTGGGTTTGTGCCCTCAAACCATTACTTTATGTATTAGACATTGACTTTTTAATATATGGATATCAGCTTTACATTTCATTATGTATGTTTCTTTCATGAGATGATTGTTTAATCCATAAGTATCATAGTAAGTATTTCGTGTGTGTATGAGATACATACAATGAGATACGAATTACTATTCTTTGATACTTAAAGCTTGTCACAGTGGATGATGAGACTAGATATCTCATCAGGTATACACTGTAGCATCATTAACTACCATTCGATGGAGTGATAAATCTCAATCACTAGAGTGTGACTCTTGGTTAATATGCTAGTGCTTATAGTGCATTGACGGACCTGAGCTTTCCTATTGACACTCAAAGCTGTCAATCAGTCGATAGGAACTCATAACTTGTATAAGGTACGTGTTCTCAATCTTGAGGCGATTATGAACACAGACTGTGGATATGACTGCTTTGACTTACCAATCAGTGAGGTCTACAGAAGATCAACACCTGGGTATCTTGGGTATGTCATATTCATAGGGTTGTGAACATATATTGTCAAGATAGAATCTACCCTCTGTTTCAGAGTAAGCATTCCCTTGAGAATGTCACCAAGTCGATTACTGAGTACTGCAGTCTTGTTGATAAGAGTTATCAACATGTTTGGTAATCATGAGAGGTGAATGGGACTCAAGGAATACAAGAAGTAATCATGATTCAGGTTGACAGTAACAGTTATCCGACTACCTGAATATGATTACGAATGCTAGAGGTAGAAGGACATTAGTACAACATACAAGTCTAGTTATCGCTTCGGATATGTTCTTTTGCGTTGGAGTTCAGTTATCGTTTTATAGTGGAGTAAACGTTAACTGACCAGTTAGTTAGTTTGCTGATCAAAGAGTTTGGTCATGGTAATTAACAAACTGGTCTGAGCCAACAATAAAGAGCCTAGGAGGTCCCACTCTTAGCTCCGCCAGGATGCTTGGAAAGATGCTTGAGGATGATGTCCAGACAGGTTCGATCGATCGAAGATATCTCGATCGATTGAAGTCTGCAGGTTCGATCGATCGAAGATGGTTCGATCGATCGAATGTTCGATCGATCGAAGGCACTTCGATCGCTCGAAGTCTAGGTCGGTTCTGGGAATCTATAAATAGGGCAGCTGCGTTCTGGAAAAAGTTGTTCGTCGTTTTGAACGTCAGAAGCTGCAGAAACTGTTTTGGAGTCCCAAAACCTTCTCTATCCTCTCCATTAGGGTTCCCACCAACCCTAGTCTTTCTGGCAGGCATCCGCAGGAGTCATAAGGGTGAAGATCATCTAGTGGAGGCTGCTGGAAGTTGAAGATCAGAATTGGGTTCAAGACACTAAGGTATAACTCGTGTCCCCTCTTGTGCGCATCTGTAGAATTGACGAGTAGTAGATCCGGGCATGCCAATAAAGTTTCATAACTTGATTTTTCCGCTGCGCGTTTAAACTTTCCATTTAAACCTGTTTTTCCAACAGCTATAGGGTGTGAGAAGGAGTCAGAGAGAGAAAAAGGGTATGAAGAAAAAGGGTGTGAGTTGAAGGAGTCGGAGGTAGAGAAAACCGCTCCAAAGGAGAAAGAGTTGTTGGTTTATTCCAAGGGAACATGGAGTAAAAAAAAGACTATAGACACTGTTTCTCATTCTCCTGCTAAAGAGGCGACATTTTCTACTCCTCCACTGCCATTACCTCCAACTGATGAAGATCCAGGTATTGATACACCATCTCTCACTGAGTCTGATGATCTAGATGTACCCATTGCGGTTCGTAAAGGTGTTAGGTCTTATACTCAACATCCTATATCTAACTTTGTGTCCTACTCTCACCTGTCTCCCTCCTATAGAGCCTTTGTTTAAAAAATTTCTTATGTTTGTGTACCTAACCATTTTCAGGATGCTCTCACTGATTCCAAGTGGAAACATACCATGATTGAAGAGATGAAAGCTCTTCATAAGAATGGCACTTGGGAATTGACAGAGCTACCTAAAGGAAAACGAACTGTGGGGTACAAATGGGTGCATACAGTGAAGCACAGGTCAGATGGTTCTATTGAGAGATATAAAGCCCACCTTGTTGCAAAGGGCATCACTCAAACATATGGGGTGGATTATGAGGAGACATTTGCACCAGTGCTAATATGAACTCAGTTAGGATACTTCTCACTTGTAGCCAATTTTGATTGGCCTCTTCACCAGTTTGATGTGAAGAATTCCTTCTTACATGGTGATCTTGAGGAAAAAGTATATATGGATGTGCCTCCTGGCTTTGAGGACTCAAAGACAGTGGGAAAAGTGTGCAGGCTCAGGAAGTCGCTATATGGTCTCAAACAATCCCCAAGGGCTTGGTTTGAGGGGTTCACTCAGGCTATGTGTAGATATGGCTTCAAACAAAGTCAGGTGGATCACACACTGTAGATATGGCTTCCACGCCCAAGGGCTTGGAAGAAGTGCAACAGTTGAAGAAGTACCTAGCCAAAGAATTCGAAATAAAAGATTTAAAAGCACTGAAGTATTTTTGGGGAATTGAAGTGGCTAGATCTAAGCATGAGATCTTCATTTTCCAAAGAAAATATGTTCTTGATTTGTTGAAGGAAACTGGAATGCTTGTAAGCAGAGCATGTGACACTCCGATAGAACTGAACCAGAAGCTTAGTGATGATAGTAGTGGAGTATTGGTAGACAAAGGGAGATATCAGAGGTTAGTGGGTAAACTTATTTATCTAGCTCATACTCGTCCTGACATTGCTTTTGCTGTTAGTGTGGTTAGCCAGTTCATGCACACTCCACGTGAAGCTCATCTTGATGTTGTGTTCCAGATTCTTCGGTACTTAAAGTCTGCTCGTGGGAAGGGCTTATTTTTTGGCAGACAAGTTCACCTTAGAGTGGAAGCATACACTGATGCTGATTTGGCAGGTTCAGGTACTGATAGGAGGTCTACTTCAGGGTATTGTACCTTTGTGGGAGGTAATCTTGTTACTTGGCGGAGTAAGAAGCAGAATGTGGTAGTGAGATCTAGTGCCAAGGCCGAATTCAGGACTATGGCCTAAGGTGTGTGTGAACTTTTATGGATTAGGTTATGTTGAGAGTTATTTATTATTTTCTTATGAGTTGTTTCTTATTTCTCTTATTATTAGGGGACCCATTTGTAATATTTTAATTCTGTTCTTATTGTGTAATATAAAAAGGATTTGACAAGTTGTCAACCCTAAGTTTTGGCTAATACAGTTTCAACATGGTATCAGAGCCATCTAACCCTAACCACCAACACTACCACCACCATTACTACCTGCGCCACCACCATTAGCCACCATTCCAACCCTACGCCGCCACTAGCCCCATTCCCTGCCTTCGTCGGAGCCCTCCCCACCCTTCCCTGCCTTTGCCGGAACCCTCCCAACCCTTTCCCTGCCTTCATCGAAGCCATCCCAGCCCCCCACTGCCCAGCCGCAACCCCCCACTGCCCAGCCACAGCCCTACTGCCCTAGCCGCAGCTACCTAGGTCCTTTTTCCTTCTCCAATTCTTTACTTCTCACCTACCAATCATTACGATTCTCTTGTTTTGATTGGCAATTAACTCCTGTTTGTTTTTTCTGGTCCTTTATGGACCTTGATTAGATCGTGTTGCTCCACTTGTTCCCATCTTCTCTGTTTTCCTTCCTCTTTATTGGATTTTCCCTTTGTGTATCCGAACTATGACAGAAACAGAGAAACCGTTGTCTGGAACAGTTCAGACCGTCGTGACACCACTGAATCCCAATCTCAAAATTACCACCATCCCGTAATGGCCAGAATTACTTGACTTGGTCACAAGCGGTGCCTCTTTACTTGAAGGGTCGAGGAAAGATGGGACATCTTGATGGGTGTGTTCAGGCCCCTGCTACTACTGATCCGGGCTATGATAAGTGGGAAATTGAGAATTCTCTTATCATGGCTTGGTTGATTAATTCCATGGTCCTTGAGATTGGGGAGAGCTTCTACCGAATGAAGACTGCTCGTGACATTTGGGATACAGTTGCCTCTACCTTCTCTAGAAAGGGGAACTATGCCCAAGAGTTTGAGTTGACATGCTCCATTGATCGTTCTGAGCAGGGTGAGTTGACCGTCACCAAGTATTTTACCTTTCTCACTACCATTTGGGATCAGGTTGATCATCTCCAGGACTATCAGCCAGTTTGTCCTACTGATGCTGCGGGATATCGTAAGTTACTTGAGAAGCAAAGGGTATTCAAATTTCTTCAAGGACTTCACCCGGATTATGATGGTGTTCGTAGTCGGGTACTTGGGATGGAAAGTTTACCCACACTACAAGAGGCCTTTGCCTATATTCAGAATGAAGAGAGTCGTCGTGCCATTATGATTTCCCCTACTCCTACCGAGAGATCAGCTTTAGTCTCTATTCCGCCACGGGAGGGAACCAAGCAGCCTGGGTCTAGTACCTCTGATCAACCTAAGTTGTTTTATGATTATTGTAATAGGCCTCATCATACTCGAGAGACCTGCTGGAGTCTCCATGGCCGTCCTCCTGGTGGTCGTGGTGGTCGTTCCGGGGGTCGTGGAGATCGTTCCAGCGGCCGTGGGGGTAATGCCCGTGCTCATCATACTATTGTTATAGATACTACTCCTAGTGATGATGCTCCTGCGTCTGATGTGAGCCCCTTGTCTGCGATTGAGCTTGAGACTCTCCGGCATCTAATGGCCCGTTGTGCTACTCTTGCACCTGCAAGTGCTTCATCATCTTTTGCCCAGTCAGGTAATTTAGTCACTCCCGCACAAGCATTACTTTCTCATTTCTCCTATCCTTAGATTATAGATTCTGGTGCCTCCGACCATATGTCACCTTCATCTAACCTTTTCTCTGATTATAAGCCTTATTCAGGTCCAGAGAAGGTTAAGATAGCTGATGGTACCTTCTCCTCTGTTTTCGGGAAAGGTTTAATTCATGTCACTCCTTCTCTGCCCTTAACTTCTGTGTTACATATTCCTAGTTTTTCCCACAATCTTCTCTCTTTAAGTCGCATTACTCGTGATTTAAATTGTAGTGTAACATTTTTTCCTTCCCATTGTGTATTTCAGGATCTTATCACGAGGAGGACGATTTGCAGTGGTAAGGAGGAGCATGGCCTTTACCTTCTGGATGACAGGGAGAAAGTAGCTCACCATACCATTGTTTCAAAGAATAAAGCCGAAGACTTGGAGCTTTGGCATCGAAGATTAGGACACCCCTCCTTTTCTTTACTTAGGCATATGTTTCCATCTCTTGTCAAAAATAATGGTCTTTCTAATATTTCTTGTGATGCTTGCGAACTTGGCAAACATTTTAGAGCCTCTTATGCTCCTAGTAATAATAAAAGCTTAGTTCCTTTTGCCTTAATTCATACTGATGTTTGGGGTCCTTCTCGGACTGTGTCCTTGAAAGGTCATCGATGGTTTGTTTCTTTTATTGATGATTGCTCCCGTACTACTTGGTTATATATGATGAAGGAAAAACGGGATGTATTTTCTATTTTCCAAAATTTTCACAAAATGGTGTGTACTCAATTTGGTGCGGTAGTGAAAATTTTAAGGTCTGATAATGGGGGTGAGTGTATTGATTCCGGTTTGGGTGCCTATTTTTCTTCTCAGGGAATTATTCACCAAACTTCTTGCACTAACACTCCACAACAGAATGGAGTGGCAGAACGCAAGAATCACCACCTTTTAGATATTGCTCGGTCCTTGCTTTTCCAGGTTAATGCCCCTCGTCCATACTGGGGTGAAGCAATTTTAACAGCTGCTCATCTTATTAATCGTCTTCCTACTCGCGTGTTACATAAGAAAACGCCTCTTGGGGTTCTTTCTCATCCTTCTCTCACGTCCTCCATTCTCCCTCGTGTTTTTGGATGTGTCTGTTTTGTTCATAATCATGCACCTACCCGTGGGAAGTTGGATCCTCGGTCCATCAAGTGTGTGTTTGTTGGGTATTCTCCTACTTAGAAGGGTTATAAGTGTTACCATCCCCCATCTAGGAAATGGTTTGTGTCTATGGATGTCACTTTTCATGAGTCGCAGTCTTACTTTCTTGATCCTCAGCCATCTCTTCAGGGGGAGCAACAGTGTAAAGAGATACCTGTGTTACCTATGCTGATTGAGGTGGAGACAGAGAGAGTTGAGGAGAGGGGGCTTGAAAAAAGGACTGGAAAAGAGAGTGTTGAAGAGAGGGAGCTTGAAAAAAAGAGTGTTGAGGGGCCGAAGGAGAATGAGTTGTTGGTCTATTCTAGGGGACATGGAGTCAAAGGAAGATCAGAGAGACTCCAGAGGCTACTGCTACTCCACATCCACTGCCACTCACTCCAAGTGATGATGATTTAGGTAATTCCTTGGATATCCCTTCTCTTGAGTCTGATGACTTAGATGTTCCCATAGCTGTCCGTAAGGGTGTTAGATCTTGCACCCAACATCCTATGTCTAATTTTGTTTCTTATTCACATCTATCCCATTCTTATAGGGCCTTTCTTTCAAAAATTTCCTCTGTCAGTGTCCCTAACCATGTACAGGATGCTCTTGCTGATCCCAAATGGAAACGTGCCATGATTGAAGAGATGAAAGCTCTTCACAATAGTGGTACTTGGGAGTTGACGACATTACCTAAAGGGAAAAGGACTGTGGGATGTAAGTGGGTGTACACTGTGAAGCACAGGGCTGACGGTTCCATTGAAAGGTACAAAGCTCGGTTGGTAGCAAAGGGGTTTACCTAGACTTATGGTGTAGACTATGAGGAGACCTTTGCACCAGTTGCAAAAATGAACTCAATCAGAATCCTCCTTTCCTTGGCAGCAAATTTAGATTGGCCACTTCACCAGTTTGATGTGAAGAACGCTTTTTTGCATGGTGATTTGGAAGAGGAAGTTTACATGGATGTTCCTCCTGGTTTTGAGGACTCTAAGACAAAGGGGAAGGTGTGTAGGCTGAGGAAATCGTTATATGGCCTGAAACAGTCTCCAAGGGCTTGGTTTGAGAGATTCACACAGGCCATGCTCCGGTTTGGTTTCAGACAGAGTCATGCTGATCACACTTTATTCATTAAACACTCTTCACAGGGTAAGATCACTGCCCTTATTGTGTATGTTGATGATATTGTGCTCACAGGAGATGACTTGGAGGAAATGGAAAAATTGAAGAAGCAGTTGGCCACTGAATTTGAAATAAAGGATTTGGGAACTCTGAAGTACTTCCTTGGGATTGAACTTGCTCGGTCCAAACATGGGATATTTATTTCCCAAAGGAAATATGTCCTGGATTTGTTGAGGGAGACATGAATGCTTGGTAGCAGATCGTGTGATACACCTATGGAGCAGAATATAAAACTTGGTGATGACAGTAGTGGGGAACTGGTTAACAGGGGGAGATATCAGAGACTAGTTGGTAAGCTTATTTATTTGTCTCATACTCGTCCTGATATTGCTTTCGCAGTCGGTGTCGTCAATCAGTTTATGCATTCTCCACGAGTAACACACCAAGAGGCTGTTTTTCGGATTCTTCGATATTTGAAGTCAGCACCTGTAAAGGGCTTATACTTCGCTAAACATGATCATCTAAGGGTGGAAGCTTACACTGATGCGGATTGGGCCGGTTCAGTTACTGATAGACGGTCCACGTCAGGGTACTGCACGTTTGTAGGAGGAAATTTGGTCACCTGGCGAAGTAAGAAACAAAATGTAGTGGCAAGATCAAGTGCCAAAGCTGAGTTCAGGGCTATGGCTCAAGGTATTTGTGAACTTCTGTGGGTCAAGTCGTTATTGAAGGATTTGAAGATTGAACAGACAGATTCCATGAGGCTATACTGTGATAATAAAGCAGTAATTAGTATAGCTCATAATCCTGTGCAACATGATAGAACCAAGCATGTAGAGATTGATCGCCACTTCATCAAGGAGAAGCTTAGTAGTGGTTCTATTTGTATTCCCTTTGTGAAGACTGGTGATCAGGTTGCAGATGTTCTGACCAAAGGAATAGGGAGTCAACCGTTTCACACTATTCTCGGCAAGCTGGGCATGAGAGATATTTTTGTACCAGCTTAAGGGGGAGTGTTGAGAGTTATTTATTATTTTCTTATGAATTGTTTCTTATTTTTCTTATTATTAGGGGACCCATTTGTAATATTTTAATTCTATTCTTATTGTGTAATATAAAAGGTTTTGACAAGTTGTCAACCCTAAGTTTTGGCTAATACAGTTTCAACAGATTATTGCTGAGAGATCTGAGACTCGATCAGACAGACACGATGTGCCTATACTGTGATAATAAGGCTGCCATTAATATTGCTCATAATCCAGTTCAGCACGCCTGAACCAAGCATGTGGAGATAGATAGACACTTCATTAAGGAAAACCTCAATAATGGTACAATATGTACTCCCTTTGTGAAGACAGGTGACCAATTAGCAGATATTCTCACCAAGGGAGTTGGGAGTAGACTGTTTCACTTCGCTCTTAGCAAGCTGGGTATAAGGAATATCTTCGCACCAGCTTGAGGGGGAGTGTTGATAGTTGTTTATTTTATTATTGTTGTCGCATATTTTTATGTTTTAAGGTTTAGTGGGGTTGTCTATGTAATTACTTTTTTATGAGACATTGAATATATAAAAGAAAGGGAGACATGTTGTCTTCTTATATTTTTGGCCTAATTTCTTTCTACAGTCATCACCATATGTCAATTGGAGATTTGATCTCTCAAGTCATGACACTTAACACCTACTTGCTTGGCACAAGCAAGCTTGTCGTTTAAGCTAATTAGTCTCGATTAAGCTAGTTAATCATTGATTAGGAAATTCCACCATGTTCTAGAGTTCAACTTCCCTAAATTACATCTTTCCGATATCGCATTCTAGCTCCTCACACTTTCTTGAATTACCGTTCAACCTACTCCACTTTCAATTATTCCAATGTAGCTCCTTACATTTTCTTGAATTACTATTTGAGCTACTAGTTATAGAAATGTTTACATATATACCCTGATCATTCATACCCTTTCTCACCAATTTTAACTCAATTCAATGAATTCACCCTTACCGGGATACTAGCTTACCCCCATGTTATGCACTTCTTGCTTATTGCCAATTAACACCTCACATTCTTGTGAGTTACTAGTTATTCTACCAATTATGTAATCGTTTTCATTTTATCATTTCTCTCTTCTTCTACCCATTCGTACCTTCCATTCTCGTAATGGAATTCCCCTTATGTCCCCTCTCAGACCCTTTCATTCTGTATTGAGTATTTAACTTGTTAGAGTTTATTTTTATATTAGAGGGTAGTATTGTAATTTCTTATTGCATATATATATATATATATATGAATGAACACCACATAGCAGCCCTAAGTTTCTTACGTCTCTCTCTCTCTCTTTCTCTCTCTCTCTCTCTCTCTCTCTCTCTCTCTCTCTCTCTCTCTCTCTCTCTCTCTTAATAACTCTAAAATTGCTAAACTCAACTTGGTATCAGAGCACGTCGATCTGAACCTGTATACAACCTCAAATAATCACCAGAATCAGTTGAAACAAGAAAGAAACTTGCCGCGGTTGACGTCACATCCTAGCAGTGACGTCATGATGATGCCATCTTTTCGGTGATGACGTCAGCACCTTTTAACCCTACCGGTCGATTCGTCTGGACATTGCGACCCCAATGGTGGCCTTCCTGAAATTTTTTGCATACGTTTGAAGGGTTTATTTATTTATTTTTTATTTTTTGAAGATTTTGAAATTTTAGGGCTTGATTTTTATATCTGTGCATCAGGGATTTTTTTTTATACTGTTTAATGCTTAGATTCTCACCCATATGATGCGATTTAGCCAGAGGAAGGTTCGTTTGACTGATTGGTTATCATTTTCGTTGGTTTTTTTTTTCATTTTTTTTTATGAAATCTGTGTTTCGGCTTTGCTGTTTCATGTCTTACTAGTGCTATTGAGGGACTTCTAACCCCATTTTGATGCTTCGATCGGCTTCCAAGAATTGCTATTTGTTCAATTTGGACTTGTTTGCTGCTATTTTGGCTCAAAAATTGTGACAGTAAATTTGTACCGTAGTGACTGCTTCTGTTGGTCTCGCTACTGATTTGGGGTATCCCTTGGCCTAATTGGTTACTGCTTATTCATTGAAGAGATACCATTGATTGTCCGTTGTTATGGCTCAAATGCAATCTCCACTATCGAAAATGTTGTTTGTGATTCTCTTGGTTCTCGTCGTATTTATCGCGATGGAAATAGGAAGTGTGACAATTGTGGCCGCTTTAATCATACTGAACCGTATTGTTGGGCAAAGTTGGTTAACCAGATTATGCCTCTCACGTTATTGATGGTAGTACACAATCATTGGGCTCTTCAGCTTCATCTGGGCCTGTTATTTCTAGTTCTAGTTCTTATGATGCACTTATTACTCAACTTAGTCAGCTAATTCAGACATTGCGTACTAGATTTCCTTCTATCACTACCCTTGCTAATTCAGGTAATGTTGCATGTGTGGCCTACTCACCTTTGTCTTGGATCATTGATTCTGGTGCTAGCTCTCACATGTCTGGTATGCGTTGACTCTTTTTTTATTTACAACCTATTAAACATCATATTTTTTTAGCTGATGGGTCCATTCGTCTGGTCCATGGAAAAGGTGTCCTTCATCCTACACCTTCCTTATCTTTGTCATCTAGTCTTTATGTTCCTGATTTTCTTTTTAATCTACTTTCGGTTAGTCAAATGACTAAAGAGTTAAATTGTACCATAACTTTCTCTCCCACTTCTTGTGTCTTTCAGGATCTCACGATGAAGAAGATTATTGGATCAGGGCATGAGAAAAATGGCCTATACTACCTAGATCTTGATGTTCCCCCCTCATTTTCCTCCTCTGCTTTGAGTGCCGTAGTTTTGCCTATGCAGTGGCATTTTCAGTTGGGTCATCCATCTCTTGCTAAACTCAAGTTAGTTGTTCCGGGTTTGAGTCGCGTGTCTAGTCTGGATTGCGAGGCTTGTCATTTAGGCAAGCATCACCGTAGTTCCTTTCCCAGTAGAAATTCCGAGCGTTGGTCAGAATCTTTTGAACTAGTTCACATAGACATATGGGGACCTTCTCGGTTTCCCAGTTTGAATGGTTTCAAATATTTTGTTATTTTTGTGGATGATTATTCCCGTTTGATATGGTTGTTTTTAATGAAAGAAAGATATAAGTTACCAAACATATATTTTCGCTTCTATAATGAAATTCTCGTTCAATATGGTAAACGGATTAAAATTCTTTGTTCTGATAATGCATTAGAATATACATAGTTGGTTGTTGATTCCTTTTGTATTAATCATGGTATTGTTCACCAAACGAGTTGTGCTAACACCTCTCAACAAAATGGTGTTGCCGAAAGGAAGCATCGCCATGTATTGGATTTTGCCTGCACTTTGTTGTTCAATGTGCATGTCCCTCGTTATTTTTGGCATGATGTTGTGCTCTCAGCGTGTCACCTCATTAATTGTATGCCCTCAGTTGTTCTTAATCATCAGTCACCTTTCTCTCTGTTATACCCTCGTATATCATCCTTTCAACTGACCGTGTATTTGGGTGTGTAGCATTTGTTCATATCTTGTTCAACGATAACCTTTGTTCATCATGGAATAAAGGAAATTATCCCCATGTGCTCGAAAATGTGTCTTTTTCTTGGGTACTCTCGTACTCAGAAAGGTTATCGTTGCTATAATCCTGACGCTCAACGCTACTTTTTAAGTGCTGATGTTACCTTTTTTGAGTCAGTTTCCTTCTTTTCCACTTCCGGTCAAAACTTGTCTACTGACGTAATAGCTTGTTGTGAGGGGGCATCCTTTATTCCATCTCCCACTCTTCTTTACCTTTGCAAGTATATTAGCGTTCCAAAGATAGGCCTGTTGTTTCTTATAGCCCAGATGCAACATCTTCCTCGTCCGAGGTCCCTGCTCCTTCCTCATCAACTTCTACCTCTGATGATTTATCTATTGCTCTACGCCGAGGTAAACGTATTTGTACTCAACATCCTACTGCTCACTTTGTATCTTATAGTCGTATGTCACCTTCTTTGCAATCGTTTGCTTGCGCATTGTCCTCTATTTTTATTCCTACCTCTTATCAACATGCTTTATCCTCTTCCGGATGGAAGCATGCTTTGGATGAGAAAATGAGTGCTCTTCATAAGAATAGGATTTGATAAAAGCTTAATTCCTTTCATTCATGGTTCCTATATATATATATATATTTACAAGGAGGAAAAATAAAAGGCAATAAATGAGAATATCCTAGAAAAGGAATGGTCAACATGATCTAAAATAGATAGAATAAAATCATCTAATTACTCCTTAATTGCAACACTCCCCTTCAAGCTGGGGCGAAAATATCGATGAGCCCAAGCTTGCAAAGAGATGACTGAAGTAGACCAGGACCAACATACTTGGTGAACATATCAGCAGTTTGGTCACGTGAGGACACAAAAATTGGGGTGATGACCCCTAATCGAACCTTTTGACGAATAAAGTGAATATCAACTTCTATGTGTTTGGTTCTCTCATGAAGGACAGAGTCTGATGATAACATAATAGCAGACTTATTGTCACAGAACAGTGGTGATGAGTCCTTCACAGGAAAACCCAATTCCTCAAGGAGAGAGCGAAGCCAGAGAATTTCACAAGTTCCCAGAGCCATGGCACGATACTCAGCTTCAGCAGAAGAACGCGAGACAACAGCCTGTTTCTTACTTTTCCACGATATGAGATGATCACCATAAAAAATACATAACCCAGAAGTAGATCGTCTGTCACTCTTTCAGCCCGCATAATCAGCATTAATAAAACATGAGAGACTTGACTGTGCTCCTGCTTTAAAGAACAAACCAAGACCAGGACAGGTTTTAAGGTAGTGGAGAATATGATACATAGCATCCAAGTGGGAAGAGCGGGGTGAATGCATAAACTGGCTCACAACACTAACAACAAATGTTAGATCCGGTCTTGTATTCATCAAATAAATGAGACGACCTACAAGACGTTGATATACCGAGGGATCCGGTAACAGTTCACCTACCTCTGCAGACAATTTTAGATTTGGATCCATAGGAAAGGATGCTGGCCACGAGGACCTGAAGCACCAAAATGAGGGTGTGGGCCCAAGTGGGCAACAAAATCCATCTGATCAGAGACTGGAGGGGCAGGCATAGTCGGCGGTGCTAGAATGCGACGGCGACACTTGTCACCCTCAATGGTAGCAAAAGCCTCAAATAAAAAGGGTATGGGTACAATATTTAGAATCTGGGTGCTCAGAGCCTCGAGCTCGGGTTTTAGGCCAATCAAAAACTGGTATGTATGCCGACGATCAAGGCGTTTGACTTCAACATCTCCATCATTAGGAAAGTCACTGATAGGCTAATATTGGGCTAATTCCTCCCACTGAGTATGCAAAAAACTAAAATATTCGGATACAGAATGACCCAAAGTAGCCTAAGAGGCATGGGAGATATCCTGGTAAAGCTCAAAGACACGTGAATCAGAGTGGGCAAGGGCATACATCTTCTGTAGAGCAGTCCAAAGCCCATGAACGGTATTATGATACATGAACATGTGATATATCGGCTCCTCCATTGAATTAAACATCCACCCCAAAATAATACAGTTGTCGGAAAACCACTCATCATATGGCATCAGTTTCTGCGGGTTTGGGTTCTTTACCGAGTAACTAACCAATCTTCCATTTGCCTCCAAGATAGAGACGAAGGGAATGGGACCAAGCGTGAAAAATTTTCCCATTCAATACGACACTAGTAACCCGATGAGTAGGAGTCAAATGAGATAGAGAAGAATCCAGACGAACAGGGGTAGTAACCGTAGTAGTGGTGACGGACTTGGAAGGATCACCCATGGGAGCCAAGGAGAGAAAGTGATGGAGGAACCTGACGGCCGGTGGACAGTGGTAGACTAGACGGGGGTAACCGGAGACACGGATACCCGACAAGAAGACAGAGAGCACGAAAGGCTCCTAATACATCAAAGAAGAACCTACAGGGGCAGACGGGCAGCCGGACAGGCTACGGAGAGGCCTGGAGTGGCCTGGTGGTGCGCTGAAGTGGCGTTGGGAGAAGGGGAGGCTGCGCTGAGAGGGTGAGGGTGTGGGGTTGGCTCGGCGAGAGGGTAGGAGGGTGGGGAGAGGTCGCCGCTATGGTTAGGGGTTGCAGCTAGTGTGTGGTGGCTGGTAGGGTTGGAGTTGGGTGGTGGTGTGGTGGTGACTGGTAGAGTAGTGGCTCTGATACCAAATAGAATTTGATAAAAGTTTAATTTCTTTCATTCATGGTTCCAGTATATATATATTTACAAGGAGGAAAAATAAAAGGAAAGAAATAAAAGGCAATAAATGAGAATATCCTAGAAAAGGAATGGTCAACATGACCTAAAATAGATAGAATAAAATCATCTATTTACTCCTTAATTCCAACAATAAGAATCAGACTTGGGATCTTGCAGTTCTTCCACCCTGTAAGAAAACTATTGGTTGTCGTTGGGTTTATACAGTTAAATACTTACCAGATGGTTCTATTGAGTGTCTTAAGGCACGCTTAGTTACTAAAGGATATACATAGACCTATGGCGTTGATTACTTTGAGACTTTTTCGCCTGTGGCCCGTCTCAATTATGTACGGATCCTACTTTTGGTTGCTATTAGTCGGTCTTGGCCCTTGTATCAGCTTGATATAAAGAGTGCTTTTTTCCATGGCGATCTTCTGGAGGAGGTCTATATGGATCAATCACCTGGTTATGTTGGTGGTGGTAATGCACATCTTGTGTGTCGACTATGAAAGGCTCTGTATGGTCTAAAACAATCTCCTCGTGCTTGGTTTGATAGATTCAGTTATATGGTTTCAAGCATTCTACTTATGATCACTCCGTGTTTGATCGTTATTCTTCTCCGGGTACAATTTTATTGATTTTTTATGTGGATGATATTATTCTCTCTGGGAGTGATTCTGTAGGGATTGCTGATTTAAAACACCATCTTGGGCAAAATTTTCAGACTAAAGATTTGGGTACACTTCGTTATTTTCTTGGGATGGAAGTTGCCCGCTCTCGTCAGGGAATCTTCTTATCACAAAGAAAGTATGTTCTTGATCTTTGTCTGAAACTGGTCTCTTGGGAACTCGCCCTGTTGATACTCCTATGGAGTCAACGGTTAAACTTGATGGTGAGCAGGGCAACCTTTTTACTGATGTCGGTCAATACCGCCGACTGGTTGGGAAGTTGATCTTACTATTACTTGACCAGATATTACTTATGTTGTTGGCGTGGTTAGTCAATATATGCATACTCCTCGTCAATTCCATTTTGAAACAGTTTGTCGCATTTTGCGTTATCTTAAGAGTGCTCCTGGGAGAGGACTCTTGTACAAGCCTTCTACCTCTCTCTTTGTAACCGGTTTTGGTGATGCTGATTGGGCTAGTTGTCGTTCTGATAGGTGATCTACCTCTGGCTATAGTACCTTTGTTGGCGGGAACTTGGTTACTTGGCGTAGTAAAATGTAAAATGTCATTGCACGATCTAGTGCTGAAACTGAGTATCAAGCTATGGCACATACTGCGTCTGAATTGTTGTGGGTTCGTTCTCTCTTGCGAGATATTGGTGATGTTTCTGACCTATGAAAATGTATTGTGACAATCAAGTCGCTTTATTTATTGCCAACAATCTTGTTTTCCATGAGCGCACTAAACATATTGAGGTGGATTATCACTTTATTCGAGACTTGCTGACGAGGAAACAAATTGTTACTACCTATGTTCATTCGGATAACCAATTGGGTGATATTTTCACAAAGCCTTTGGCTCGTGGTCCTTTTTGTTATTTATCTTCCAAGTTGGGCATGTTTGATATGTATGCTCCAGTTTGAGGGGGCATGTTAGAGTTTATTTTTATATTGGAGGGTAGTATTGTAATTCTCTTCTTGCTTATATATATATATATATATATGAATGAACAACACGTGGGTATGCTAATTGAGAGCAACCCTAAGTTTCTTACGTCTCTCTCTCTCTCTCTCTCTCTCTCTCTCTCTCTCTCTCTCTCTCTCTCTCTCTCTCTTCATAACCCTAATCTCTATTGCTAAACTCAACTTCAAGTGGCAAAACTATATTTTATCTTTCCTTATCCATTTATCATACGCTAACATGATTCGTGCTTACGTATTGCAGCATAAAAGGAATATAGAAATTCCGAGTTACAAAACCAGTTCTATTTATTCAAATGTGTATTAAATGCCCTTTTTTTATGAGTAACGCTATGCTTCTCAATTTTTTTTCCCAAAAAGTGTTTCCCAACACGCGGTAGTGGACCCTCTTCAATAATGGTGGGACCACTTCAACATCAATCAATCAAAATCAACTTTTGGGAATTTTTTTTGGGAAATATAATTTTTTTTTGATAGTTTAAATGCCCCTTTATGGCATAGAAGTCCTTGTCTATTACTTATTTTCTCTTAGAACTGGTTCTTAGTAAAACTAGCATGCTATTTTTATTATTATTTTAAATATAATAAAAACCAGAAAAAGATGAGATTGGGACTGAACTAAATCCTATTTCAGGCAATCGCAAATAGGCCCCTAGACCTTCCTTCTTATTTCTGATGTCTGATATGGAAGCCACTCTGTGTACACTGTCGGTTGTAGAATTTTGGAATTGCTTATGGTTAATAAAGATAACAGGTGTGCAGGGCCGGTCTCGAGTATTTGGAGGCCCGGGACGAACTACTAAAAAGGAGGCCCTTATACGGGGGTTCAGGGGCAGTGCCCTCAAGGCGATTTTTTGGGGGTCTATTTATACATAATTGGGAATTTTTTTTAGGGTTTACTTATACATAATTGACGATTTTTTGGAGGGGTCTACTTATAATGAGTCTATTTGTGAAACTTAAATACTGTATGGTGTCTTTTAAAATTCTAGAGGAGCCTATTTTCTAAAACTTAAAAAAGTCTTATACTAAACGTTTAATTTTTAAAATTCTAGGGGCCTTTGCTTTTGAGTTATATATACATCTACATCAATATATATATATATATATATAGGTGATGACACTAAATTGGGCCTTGGAGAATGCCTAAATGTAAAATATAAAAAAGTCTCAAAGTAAAAATATAATTATGAAAATTTCAAGAGACCCTCAAAATTTTGTGAACTTTGGTAGCCCAGGGCGGTTGCCCCTTTTGCCCCCTTTGGGCCGGCCATGCAGGTGTGTGTTCTTTTTAAATGGAAATACGCTTTAAACCAGTCAGATCTGTGCTCTTGAGCCCACATGTAGATTGATATTTGTCAAGGAACTTCCTGATGGCCAGTCAAGTTGTCTGTTACTCTCTTCACTGTTTGGGATGACGTTGCTATATTTTAGTGTTGACCAGTCTAGACTAAGAAGCTAGATACAAACACATGCATGATATAATACGCATACGTAGGGCGACACGACAAATGCTAAAAGGGTAGGATAGCATAGACGGTGAGGACACGGAAAAATGATAAACATGTCACATGTAACAAGAAAGTATGATCTATGGTAAAATTCAGATGCCTAATTAACTTTAATTTCAAAAGGTTCTAATGTAATTCTAATTTCAATTTAGGTTTCATAATTTTGAGTATTTTCAGTTCGTACAAGGCATAATATGCTTCTGTAGACCCTACTTATTTCTATTTTTGGATATCCAACTTGTGAAGCAAAGAACACTAATCATCCTTATCACTAAGAGTCCCCTAACCGGGCCTTAGTCCGGTTGGTCTACCCTCCCCTCTCTAAGTGAGAAGTGGGGAGTTCAAGTCCCCTTAGGGGGTTTGGACTGGGGGAATAAGGAGGAAGTCCCTTTGAAGTGGGCCGTGGCCCCCCCTGACTACCTGCAATCTGACTGCAGTGTGTGTGTGGCGCCTGCGGGTGCTTTGACCATCAGCAAAAAAAAAAAAAAAAAACTTCGATTTATTTTTCAAAGTTTCGACAATAGTCATTAGTGTTTGGTTTCCAAGTGTGTAGTCATGTCCCCTTCTCTTTTCTAAAAAAAAATAAAAATAAAAAATAAAAACGAAAAAGAATGTCATAGACCATGTAAGTAACAAATTTCTCAAATTTAAGCACAAAAGGCCCCATGTAGTTTATTTTACTGTGCAATAGATGTTTTCTTGTAGCTAGTATCCAAGGAACTGAATCAACCATCTTGATTCCATGTGTTTGACTATTCTCAAGCATTATCATTCTCCCATTTATAAGGTAACTTTCTATAGCAGACATTTCTTTATTCCTCTAAAATAAAATAATGCATGTTATAAAGTGCTTCCATTACCAAGGAATGCTGAGTTTAGGGAAAGTTTTCGAATATTCACCAGATCACATGTGCTCTCTTCAAGCCATTTGTAAAGATAGAAATAAAAAATGGTCAAATAGATGAACAAAAATTCCTACAATCATGCTTTGGAAAGCAAACTTTTATGTATCTGCAATTCATAGAAGTGCCCTTTGAAACTGGTGTTTCTGCATATGTGTATGGATGCCCGTAAAAAGTTAAAATAAACAATGAAAGCTATCACAAAATCCTTATGCTGCTTCCTTCAATACACCTCAAATTCGCACTCGAATTTGTTCTCGAAATATTGTGTAATGTTTGAAATTTTGAAAAACAAAGGGGTGAGAAACTAATGCAGCAATAAGTTAATGTTTCCCCCTTCTCTAACGCTTTTGTGGGGTTTGAAAACTTTTAATTTCTGTAAGTTCACGTCCTAACTCTCTCAAATTGATTTTGTTAAAATAATTAAGGTTTTCAAATTTTAAGGTCATTAGGGATCTCAAAATTTGGAAGTGGTTGGGTTCTTAATGGGAATTTTAGGATTCTTTGAATTCAAAAGATTTATAAAATTATAATATGGCTTTTAGAAATTGAGAATAACTAGGGTTATAATAATTAAAGTTCTCCCTTATGGTGCTTCAGATGATAATAAATTATAACTAGACTGGAGCGTTTCGAAACTAAAGTCATTAGGTGAATTTTGAGTTGGTAATAATCAGGAAATTTCCTTTGGCTATAAACAATATTGTCCTCTTATGCGATCTTAAGGTTGGTCCATTATGACCTATAGGTAAAACTTAGAACCATCTTTTGTGCATGCGGAGGTAAGGCTGCGTATATTTAACTGGTAATAATTGTAAAAGAAAGGAAAATGATATATTGAATTCATTTAAAAAATGATTACAGGAGGAGCCTAATATATATAGGCTTAGCTAGAAGCTACACTTTTTCAATCTAACCGATGTGGGACACTATAACATTACACTATTTACAATATTATCCTCTAACACTCCCCCTCAAGCTGGAGCATACATATCATATGCACCAAGCTTGTCACATATATATTTAACCCGAGTCTCAACTAATGCTTTTGTGAATAAATCGGCTAACTGATCCGCGGATTTCACGTGAACGGAATTGATTACTTTCTCTAGAAGCTTTTCCCGAACAAGTTTTGTCCTCTTGTGAAATACTGGATTGGAAGCTATATGAACGGCAGCTTGATTGTCACAAAGTAAATTCATAGGACAAGACTGAGTAAACCCAAGCTCTTCTAGTAGATGCTTCATCCACACTACTTTACACGTAGTATGTGCTATAGCCCTGTATTCAGACTCAACACTCGACCTAGAAACTATTGTTTGCTTCTTGCTCTTCCAGGACACAAGATTACCACCAACCAAAACACAGTATCCTGTAGTGGATCTCCTATCACCAGAAGATACAGCCCAATCAGCATCACTGTAGCTCTCAATACGTATATGACCGCGATCTTGGTACAATAAACTACGGCCTGGAGCTCCTTTGAGATACCTCAAAATACGCATCACTGCCTCCCAATGTGTGGTACGAGGAGAACTCATGAACTGACTGATGATACTCACTGAAAAGGCAATGTCATGTCTAGTAACAGTAAGATAATTAAGCTTACCAACCAGACGTCTATACTGCTCAGGATCCTCCAATAACTCCCCTTGATCTGATAGTAACTTGGTGTTAGGATCCATAGGAGACTCCACAGGTTTGGATCCTAACATCTCTGATTCTGATAGGAGATCAAGAACATACTTCCTTTGAGATAAGCAAATCCCTTCACTTGACCTGGCAACCTCAATACCTAAAAAATATCTAAGCTGCCCGAGGTCCTTGTTTTGAAATTTGTTTTGCAGAAATAACTTCAACTCCAAAATACCCTTGCAGTCATCTCCGGTTATAACAATGTCATCAACATACACAAGCAATAAGATTTTACCTGCTTTAGTATGTCGATAAAAGACTGAATGATCAACACCACATCTCTGGAGTCCAAATTCAGTAACTACATCACTGAACCTACCAAACCAGGCACGAGGAGACTGTTTCAGACCATACAAAGATCTTCTTAATCTACATACCATATTCGACTTCCCCTGAGCAACAAACATAGGTGGTTGCTCCATATATACCTCTTCTAACAAAGTGCCATTAAGGAAGGCATTCTTGACATCAAGCTGATGTAAGGGCCAGTGATATATGGATGCAAGAGAAATGAGGAGACAAACAGAGGTGATCTTAGCCACATGAGAGAACGTCTCGGAATAGTCAAGACCATAAACCTGCGTATAGCCCTTGGCAACAAGGCGGGCTTTCAGGCGATCTATCGTGCCATCAGGGTGCACTTTAACAGTATAAACCCAACGACATCCCACTACTGTCTTGCCCGAAGGAAGAGGAACTAAGTCCCAAGTACCAGTATCTCGTAAGGCAAACATCTCATCCTCCATTGCCTGTCTCCATCCGGAGTGGGTAAGAGCCTCTGCAACAGTGTTAGGAACAAACACAGAAGACAAAGAGGTAACAAACGAAGAAAAACCAGGAGACAGACGATTGTAAGAGACAAAGTTGGAAATAGGATGAGAAGTACAAGAGCGCTTACTCTTACGGAGAGCAATGGGAAGGTCAGATTCTGATGGAGGTGGATCTGAAGACGCAGAGGCGGTTGACGGAGTAGCAGAATCCGGAACGGTCCTAGGGCGGCGAGTGTATGTCTACAAGTGTGGGTGATCCAGGCGGGAGGAAACCTCTTGGGTGGGAAGGACAGGGGATGTAGGAGGTATTGCAAGAGGTAAGGGAAGCATAAAATCAGGATCGCTCATAGAGTAGGACTCTGAATAGTACAGATTGGACTCAAAAAATGTAACATCTGCTGACACAAAGAAATGGCACAGGGTAGGGCTATAACAACGTTAACCTTTCTGAACACGAGAGTACCCTAAGAAAACACACTTAATAGCACGTGGGTCTAACTTGTCAGTGCCCGGGGTAAGCTGATGGACAAAATAACAAACATATCTGAAAACACGTGGACTAACCGGAAACAGAGACTCAGTAGGAAATAATGTAGCATGAGGAGTGCATCCATCTAGAACAGAGGAGGGCATACGATTAATTAAATGACAAGCAGTAAGAACTGCATCCCCTCAGTAACATTTTGAAACCCTCATTTCAAACAACAAGGTGCGGATGACTTCTAACAAGTGACGATCTTTCCTTTCTGCAACACCATTTTGCTGAGGTGTGTGCACACACGATGATTGGTGGAGCACCCCACATTTGCTCATGTAGGTGGTGAATGGATGAGAGAAATATTCCTGTACATTATCACTACGAAGAATCTGAATAAGAACATTAAATTGAGTTTTAACTTCATTACAAAATGCACAAAATATTGAAAATAACTCGGAACGATTTTTCATTAAATAAATCCACGTTATTCTGGAGAAATCATCAACAAAGCTAACAAAGTACCGATACCCCTTAATAGAGGTTATACGGTGTGGACCCCAAACATCTAAATGTACTAATTGAAATGGACAAGACACTCTTTTATTGACTCGAGGAGCAAATTGGACACGGTGATGCTTCCCCAACTGACACGACTCATACTCTAAAATAGACAAGTGACTCAAACTAGGTACTAGCAGCTTCAAGTTGGCCAATGAGGGATGTCCAAGGCGGCAATGAATCTGGTGAGGAGATACTGTAGCAGAACAAGCAGTGGGAGAAGTGGGCGGTGGAGATGAACCATCAAAATAGTAGAGACCATCGGATTCATGCCCTACGCCAATCGTCTTCTGAGTCATCAAATCCTGAATAAGAATAGAATCATGAGAAAAGGAGACACAAGTATTAAGATTCTTTGTCAATTTGCTAACAGAAATTAAATTAAAAGGAGACTGAGGTATGTAAAGAACAGAAGATAAAGACAAGGATGAAGACAATGAGATAGTCCCTATTCCTTCAACAGGAATAGAGGAGCCATCGGCTAATGTAACCGGGGGCAATGAGGATGATTTTTCAAGAGATGAAAACTGGGTCAATATACCTGTGAGATGATTAGTGGCTCCAAAATCAATTACCCAAGGAGCAGAACGAGAGGTGAGACAAGCAGTGGAGGTACCTTTCTGAATAAGAGAGGTACTAGGAGAAGATGCCTGCTGAGATGCCTGGAACTGTAGGAATTGAGTATACTCGTCCCGAGAAACCGAAAATTGATCAGCCACAACTGGAGCAGAAGAATGAGTATCACCAGGAGTAGTAGTAGCAACATGGGCAAACTGAGCAGGACGGCCAATAAGTTCCTAGCAAGTCTATCGAGTATGACCATCCTTGTTGCAATTATCACAATGACGCATGGGGCCGCGACCACGACCTCCTCGCCCGCCACGATAACCCCTCCACCACGAGGAGCACCACCACCACCACCACCACCACCCCGACCGATAGGATGCTATGAAGCGTGAGTAACAAGGGCTGAATGATCGGTAACGGGAGGAACAGGAATAATCGGATCCCGAGAAGTACTCTTCAAAACACGTTGATATGTCTCAGCAAGAGAAGGAAGATTGGCACCACCAAGAATTTGAGACCGAACTGGCTCAAAATCACTCTTGAGACCTGCGAGAAATTTCATCACGACCATTTGTTCACGCTGTTTCTGCTGTTCCTTCGCATCAGTAGTGATAGGAAGGACGCTATTCAACTCTTCAACCAACCGTTTAGACAAAGCAAAGTAATCAGTTACAGATAGATCACTCTGCTGCAACTGAAAATACTGAAAAGAGAGATCGTACATCCGAGTCAAATCACTGGAGTACAAGAGATGAGCATACTCCCAAATCTCCTTACATGTGCCCAAATGACCACACATGTCCGCAACCTGCGGTTCCATAGAATTCCAAATAAGTGCAACAATTTATGCATCCATTTGTCTCCAATGCTTAATCGCCTTCTCATCGGTGGTAGGAGCAGACTCGGTAAGGTGATCATCAAAACCCAAGCCAGTGAGGGCAATATTGACAGCCTGGGACCATTGAAGGAAATTAGAGCCGTTCAACTTTCGAGTAGTTAGTTGGGGAAGGACTTTGGATTCCATAGATAAGGGCTAAAGATAACTTTGGATACAAAAAATAAATAAAATAAAATTTTTTTTTTGCGATGAATAGTGATTCTGATGAACAGTACCTACGATGAATAGTACCTGCGATGAACAGTAACTTTCTGATGAATAGTAACTGTGATGAATAGTAACTACGATGAACAGTAACTTTCTGATGAACAATAGCTTCGGATGAACAGTAATCGCGATGAACAGTGAATCCAATGAATAGTAACTTGAGGGGGCAACGACTAGGGTTTGAGGGGCTGCTGGTCTTCTCGGATCTTGGACAGAGATCCGATAATTGATAGAACACGAGAAACACACTCGATCAACTTTGATCGGCAATAACAAAAGAAACGGACCCTAAGATCGGGTGGCTCTGATACCATGTAAAAGAAAGGAAAATGATATATTGAATTCAATTGAAAAATGATTACAAGAGGAGCCTAATATATATAGGCTTAGCTAGAAGCTACACTTTTACAATCTAACCGATGTGGGACACTATAACATTATACTATTTACAATATTATCTTCTAACAATAATCACGAAATTTCCTTTGGCTATAAATTGTCCTCTTATGCGATCATAAGGTTGGTGTTGGTCCATTATGACCTGGAGGTAACGGATTCAAACATAGAACCAACCTCTGCGCATGCAATGGTAATGTTACATATATCTAACCGTCCCCAGATGTGCAGAGGCAAGAGACTAGTGCATGGGGTTTGCCTTGTTTGATTGCAAGACCCACACATCGCGCAGGGAGGAAAGTCACCCCTTAGTGATTCGATAGTGCCGAGTGGAAGGGCCATTGCTCAATGGGTATGTCACAGCCCGGTCCCACAATAGCGGAACCGAAGCCCGTGGCACGCCACCGAGGCTAAACCAATTCATTAACGTTCCCAAAATTAGGTTTGAAGAACACACGCAGCGGAAAAACAAAACACATTTTCAAAACCAGAGGTTCAATCGACTGCTCAGTCGACGGAGGAAGGCAGGGAATTTAATAGCAATTCCAGTCGACTGAGAGAAGGGGTCCAGTCGACTGAGGAGGGGTCCAGTCGACTCAGGAGGGGTCCAGTCGACTGCTTTTGCTAAAATAAGAAGCAGTAGCTAGCAAACACAGGGGTTCAGTCGACTGAACACAGGACCAGTCGACTGCTCCCCTGGCAGCAGCCCAATCTGCAGAATTTCAAGTTTAAAAGCTTTCTAACTATCACCAATGATCAACCACTCAATACAAACTCAGTCCAAAGTAATCTTAACTGTATTAAAGCATTACCAAACATAATTACAACGTGTTATAGTCTATTACAACGGTTTAAAAATCCATTCTAACATACCAAATTAAACATGGGTTAAAAATAACCAAATTCTTATTACAACATTTCTAGGATCCCAAAACTACAAGATTTACATTCAAGTTGCCTCACAAGCGAACTCCCAACCCACGTACTCACTTCTGCGATTCCTCGCCAGCATTTATACCTGCAATGGTTATTTGAATAACCACACATATTTCGATTTGTTTAAGCTAAAGCTTAGTGAATAAAACGACATATGTGCATGAATGATAAACATGTCCGCATTCACATCTCTACATTTCATACTAGTCGCCGGAGACTCACGTGCCCGTCCATATCCCCAATCCGCGACTCCTCGCCAATAAGTCCACGCGAAAGGGTAAGACCCACGATTCTACAAACAATCGTGTGACCTTAATGCCTATATCGGCTCCACAAAATGGCACGGTGACCACGTGCTCCTTCTGACCCAAATAAGCAACTTAACATGCTCAAATACATATCACCATACTCGCGGTAATCAAACATATCACCGTGCTATTGAGCCTACTTATCAATATAAATGCTCAATATGAACTACACAATATATCTCTAACAATTAGTACATGCTATTCACACAAAACATGAATACATGTCAAGAAATCATTCCAAAAATATAGTTGAATCACTTACCTCCGATTTACGCGCTTATAATACGATCCAAAGAAAACCCGTGCACAAAGAACGTGCAGAAGTCCGTCTAGTACAATTCCTATGGATCAGAATTCTATATATCAACTTTTATGAAAAATTCTAGAAAATAACTTTTCGGAAAACTTAGCCAAACAGGCCCTAACATATATCAAAACGAAGCTCTTACCTCGAGGAGCTCGAATATGAAATCTGGGAGAAAACAAACTGACGGAAGGTCGTCGTTTGGCGTCGCAAAGCTTGAAGCAACCAAATCTCCATCTAGCCCCCCTTTTGGCCTCCTTTTGGAATTATGTTAAGACTTATGAAAAAATCTAAGTTCATCTCTATCTATATATAGACAACACTCTTCGGGAATTTACGTTTACCTCCCCACGAGTTTTCCAAACTCCTAATCAGTCTCTGAAACTTTCTATACAACTTATTCATAGCTTTATAAGTGAAACTTCGAAATTATAAAAGTTTTCGACTAAGTTTCGTTTGGTTGCTAAAACGCGAATTTCTACATGACGTTTCCGAAGTTGCTAATTAGCCTACCAAATCAATAGCATGTTAATTCGTCCTCACCATGATACTAAATCTAACATCAGAAATATATTCTAAGCCAGAAAATAATACAGATATTGAAATACACAGGTAAACATTTATTTTCAGATAAACATTTAAATTGGTCCACAGTGACCGTCTCATACTCGGAGAGACTTCACAAACAATAAATCCTCAATCACCACAATCTCAGAGGGTTCTCTAATACAGACATCCAAATCAACTCGTGAGTCAAAACTCACCCAAACATGTGTCATAAGACACGCCACATCACATTATCATGCATGACAATGAAATGCAAAAGCAATAACACAAATGTGGGTGTTATAATTCTCTCCCCCTTAAAAGAAGTTTGTCCCCAAACTTTCAGTACCATCTCATCAATTCGCAAAGACTTTCTCACAAGTACTGCCAACGCTCATTCATCACAACCCACGCATCTCTACTGAGATATTATAATCTCATGAGGAAAAATAAATCCTCAAGCTCTGAAGGAAAATAAATCCCCAGAGTTCCTGTCTCAATCCGATTAAAGCTTCAAACCTCATTCTAGTAATTATCGAACTACTTTGATAAGTAAGGACATCAATGCCTAAGTAGACATACTCAAAAGTCAAATCTGACATTTCCCATCACATCACCAACCCATACATGCTTTCATTGTACTTGTCACATATCTTTTCTGAACTCAAAAGTCTCATCACAATACCCAAGTCAAAGGAAATAACTCCTCTCACTTCTACCCATCTTCCCTTTAGACTAAAAGTCGTTTCCAACACGTCTCAACTGGGTAACAACCATACCTGATTCTTCATCTTGAAGTGAACCAAACTGAGTACTTTCATGCATATATACTATGTTGATAAGTCAATGCCTCAACCAACTATTTCATATACCATAGATTCAATCCCTTATCCTGCTAATCGCGGAATACTTGTAGAACGATAACACGTTTTCAAACGACTTTCATTCCTTTTCAAATTCCATTCGGTTTAATCCAACCTCGTATTATACTTCCAATCATACATGCCTCGTAAGGTACTATCCAGATTCCTAACTGAAAATTTCATATCACTCTACTTCTTCGAGCCCACCTGATGTCTCGAATAGTTAAACACACTTGCCCCTTTATCTCTCGCATTCTGTACTCAAACTATCGTCGACTAACGTAAAAGATTAAATGTTACACCTTCAATTTAAAACTTGTAACAAAGTAAATTTCATATTCTCCCTTTTGTTTTTAAATTAAATCATTTTAAAATTTTGCATAATGTTTCCACATATAGTTACCCCAATATTCGTCGCAACAAAATAACGATGTGAACCCAAACTTTACTTAGTCAATCATACACATACCATAGAGTTTATAAAATATACTCCCGTGTTCATAACATACCTCATTCATGTCTTAAACCCTTGGTCATTCACAATCTATTCTTATTTACGTAGTGTACACACACCCCGAGCCAATTATTTTTCTATCAAAAATCTCAACAACAATGTACTCCATTCCCATCTCATACCTCACTCGTATACTATCCTTTGGTCTATCAGTCCATATAGATCCACCACCATTTACGTAGTTATACGACTCCATGAGTCTCTAGTGTTTCACTTCCACCCTTGCACAAGCTCATACCAAGCGTACTCATGTATCTCAACTCTTGCTGAATTTCTGACTGCCCTTTACACTGAACATATATTCCTTATATAACATCTCAAGGTTTCATACCTTATTTAACGATTTTAGTATTTCATAACTCTAGTCAACCTGACTTAACTCAAATTCAGATTCTTTAATCCTTTATATTTGTCATTCTGATCTCAATTTCATTGTTCACGAAGAACCTGTTGTCCTAAGCATTTCATATTATTCCCGTAACCATCTGAAAACAATTCAATAATCTGGTCTTCCCAATCAAGTACCATAGTCTCACTGTGTTTGATAAATTTCTTATTAACTTTCAATTCACATACCTTTCTTGACAATACTCAAGTCAACTCGTTTAACAGCACTACTTCCAACTTACTAATTCCAAGTGTACAACATTTCACTAGCCTCTTTTTCTTTAGAATTTCCAAGTTGATAATCTACTCACGTAGAACTCATTAGTTTGACGACCACCGTTTTGTCTCAAGCACTAAGCATACCATATCCTTCCACGATACTTGTCTTTCAAAGTCCACTTGATACCTTGTTACAAACATTTAACAAAATTTTTCTTACTCAAACAAAAGTTTTATTTTAAAATATTTTAAACACTTAAAATTTTCTTGGGATGAAATCTGACATTCTCAAAATTCTCCAACCTTGTTGGAATTCAGGACGATTGAGATAACATTCTGCTACACTTTCTATTTTCGTCTGACCATTTCACATTCCTTCTATCATATCCGATAATGTACGCACATACTACTACGTCTTTATCTCACTCTTACCGTTCATGTTCACTTATTTATCGAAGCCTCATCTTCCCAATTTATATTTTCACCTTTCTAACTTGACTTACCCAAAGTCACTTTACTCTATCCACTTTCACAATTTCTCTTGTTCAGTATCGTAATACTTATCGTACTCCAACTTCCAGTTGGCAACCACTTGCTTCAGAAACCCAAAGATGTTTTAAAAGCATTAGAAGAAAAGGTTTTTGTTTTATTTTGAACATACATTCAAAATCCAGGTTCGAGGTCGCCCGTACTACAACTTTCTGTGATAACAATCTTTGCTACAATCTCCCTATCAAGGTCCTCCCATCTCCATGTTATCCAAATATCCACTCGATTCCTCTGAATCTCTTATCACGTTCCATAATTCACACTTATCTTTTACTCCCAGTCTCATATTCCTACTTTCTTTATTCTATCTCTTCTGACAAACCACTGCAAAACACTAGGGAACCTTTTTACTCTTCATTTTTGTCCATTTATTCTTCATCAAGAAATTCTACAGTTCCTCTTTCAACCCATATCGTCCTTATCGTTACATTGATACGCACATAATCATCAAGTCTAAGTAAACACTCCCGAAGTATGTCATCAATTAAACTTCTACCAACTGTAGTTTCAAACCGTCAAAGTATACTCTATCATTCCCGTTCTTAACCCCTCCTCTTAGGTCAGTCCTCCAATCCCAACATTTTCACACATACGATCGATCAAGTAGCATTCACTTCTAATCCTCATACCACATCTAAATCTACCTTGGTGCCATAACTATTCGAAATCAGGTTCAGTTGAGAGATTCCTCAATAACCACAATACTCATAGCTCGTTAAGATATTTCTCAATTCCCAATACATAACACAAGATAGGTTGAGAGATTCCTCAACCGTCCAATACATACCGTAAGATAGGTTGAGAGATTCCTCAACCATCCAATCATCTCAATACCGTAAAATTAGTTGAACGATTCTTCAACTACCCATCATATACTTGTAAAAGATAACCATAAGATAATCCCGTACGATCACGTCATAGATTAACATCGTAGGGAAACACCGTAAGAAAAGATGAGAGATTCCTCACTTATCCCATACACGAGCAATACACTCTGTTGGACTCTCTTTCTGTCATAAACCCCAACTGTCTATCTCTATTCTCTCACGTCATGACGTTTAGCCCATGTTTGAGATGGAACTCTTATCAATCAATCTCAATTTCAAAACTCGACTATGGATAATCACCTTTCATTCTTTATGTGGACTCTAAGGAAATCTCTCCTGACATTCACTACTCAAACTCCGTTCTCGGTTAAAGCTCTCATAGAGCACTTATTACTATCACTTTAATTAATTACCGATTCGATCCAAAAATCATTTGGGTTTCGTTGAAAACAAAATACTACTGCTCATTACTACCAGGATATCATCTCCCCCTCTTGTCACAACACACGGTCTATGATAACTCATGGTAACCTTCATCTCATCACACAACTCCACATCCGTATGATTCAACCGATTCACAAATGCATAATTTCTATGCATGTATGGCAATAACATAATCATGTATGTATAACAACATACCATATGCATCAAACATCTCTAATATGTATGGATGCAATTTAGAACATGTGACAATTTACTCAACACTCCACTCGTCGTCACTCAGCATATATAACGTCACTCGTTCCCAATGCTCTAAACTTATGCTCTAATACCACTAAATGTCACAGCCCGGTCCCACAATAGCGGAACCGAAGCCCATGGCACGCCACCGAGGCTAAACCAATTCATTAACGTTCCCAAAATTAGGTTTGAAGAACATACGCAGCGGAAAAACAAAACACATTTTCAAAACCAGAGGTTCAGTCGACTGCTCAGTCGACGGAGGAAGGCAGGGAATTTAATAGCAATTCCAGCCGACTGAGGCTAGGGGTCCAGTCGACTGAGGAGGGGTCCAGTCGACTGAGGAGGGGTCCAGTCGACTGCTTTTGCTAAAATAAGAAGCAGTAGCTAGCAAACACAGGGGTTCAGTCGACTGAACACAGGACCAGTCGACTGCTCCCCTGGCAGCAGCCCAATCTGCAGAATTTCAAGTTTAAAAGCTTTCTAACTATCACCAATGATCAACCACTCAATACAAACTCAGTCCAAAGTAATCTTAACTGTATTAAAGCATTACCAAACATAATTACAACGTGTTATAGTCTATTACAACGGTTTAAAAATCCATTCTAACATACCAAATTAAACATGGGTTAAAAACAACCAAATTCTTATTACAACATTTCTAGGATCCCAAAACTACAAGATTTACATTCAAGTTGCCTCACAAGCGAACTCCCAACCCACGTACTCACTTCTGCGATTCCTCGCCAGCATTTATACCTGCAATGGTTATTTGAATAACCACACATATTTCGATTTGTTTAAGCTAAAGCTTAGTGAATAAAACGACATATGTGCATGAATGATAAACATGTCCGCATTCACATCTCTACATTTCATACTAGTCGCCGGAGACTCACGTGCCCGTCCATATTCCCAATCCGCGACTCCTCGCCAATAAGTCCACGCGAAAGGGTAGGACCCACGATTCTACAAACAATCGTGCGACCTTAACGCCTATATCGGCTCCACAAAATGGCACGGGTGACCACGTGCTCCTCCTGACCCAAATAAGCAACTTAACATGCTCAAATACATATCACCATACTCGCGGTAATCAAACATATCACCGTGCTATTGAGCCTACTTATCAATATAAATGCTCAATATGAACTACACAATATATCTCTAACAATTAATACATGCTATTCACACAAAACATGAATACATGTCAAGAAATCATTCCAAAAACATAGTTGAATCACTCACCTCCGATTTACGCGCTTATAATACGATCCAAAGAAAACCCGTGCACAAAGAACGTGCAGAAGTCCGTCTAGTACAATTCCTATGGATCAGAATTCCATTTATCAACTTTTATGAAAAATTCTAGAAAATAACTTTTCGGAAAACTTAGCCAAACAGGCCCTAACATATATCAAAACGAAGCTCTTACCTCGAGGAGCTCGAATATGAAATCTGGGAGAAAACAAACTGACGAGGTCGTCGTTTGGCGTCGCAAAGCTTGAAGCAACCAAATCTCCCTCTAGCCCCCCTTTTGGCCTCCTTTTGGAATTAGGTTAAGACTTATGAAAAAATCTAAGTTCATCTCTATCTATATATAGACAACACTCTTCGGGAATTTACGTTTATCTCCCCACGAGTTTTCTAAACTCCTAATCAGTCTCTGAAACTTTCTATACAACTTATTCATAGCTTTATAAGTGAAACTTCGAAATTATAAAAGTTTTCGACTAAGTTTCGTTTGGTTGCTAAAACGCGAATTTCTACATGACGTTTCCGAAGTTGCTAATTAGCCTACCAAATCAATAGCGTGTTAATTCGTCCTCACCAGGATACTAAATCTAACATCAGAAATATATTCTAAGCCAGAAAATAATACAGATATTGAAATACACAGGTAAACATTTATTTTCAGATAAACATTTAAATTGTTCCACAGTGACCGTCTCATACTCGGAGAGACTTCACAAACAATAAATCCTCAATCACCACAGTCTCAGAGGGTTCTCTAATACAGACACCCAAATCAACTCGTGAGTCAAAACTCACCCAAACATGTGTCATAAGACACGCCACATCACATTATCATGCATGACAATGAAATGCAAAAGCAATAACATAGATGTGGGTGTTATAGGGTAAAAGTTACTCTAGGGATAATAGGTTGATCTTCCCCACGAGCTCACATCGACGAGAAGGTTTGGTACCTCAACGTTGGCTCTTTGCCATCTAGGGTTGTAGTATGTTCAAAGGGTTGTGTTTGCCCATTAAAGTGGTATGTGAGTTGGGTTTGGAATGTTGTGCGACAATTTAGTCCGTATCCTGTGTGAGAGTTAGAGCATTAAAGGACTTTTCCCTAGTATGAGAGGACTGGGAAGGACGTACCTCTGGTGTACCAGTTATCATGCCCACACTGGTTAGCCAAGTGCAGAGCGGATAATTGCTGGAACCATTTTAGAAAGCCCGCCCCAATATGAATGCTTTCCTATTCCAACTTTCCCGGAGCCTTCGGTAGAATAGCCGGGACAACGATTGGTTCTCAGCTCCTATAGGGATGGAGCGACAAAAGTTATAGTTGCCTCCTTTTTGTATCGACCCCCTACTTTCAATCTTTTCTATGCTCCTGTGTCAAACCCTTGCACTAATTACCTCTATTGTCTTGAATTGCATCCTAGACGGGTAGCAGATTATGGTTCAATAAACCCTATCTCGTTTCTTTACCCAGACCTGTTAGTTCTTCAATTAATAAAAGCTTGGTACTGCTTTTCCAGACCGGGTTTATAAGCGGTGTGATCGATTGTTCACTCTGCCAAATACCTCATCCTGAGATTCTCTAAGGTGGTACATTAAGCAATATAACCCTATTCTGGAATAGTTTTCTTAAAGATGTGGAAGTTTGGATGGTGGGTATTAAGAAAATGATTTGGTTGCAGGATACTATTTTAGTTTGATGACTAAATTTATGTTTGCAAATGACGCTCTTTGAAGCAGTTCAGGTGGGGATGTTTTGATGTATTTATAAGCTTCTGGAAGTGTCGGATTATAGCCAGATAAGTGTCAGGGTTCTAGTCGCGTTTTAGTTTAAAATGGTATCTCCAATATGATTTTGTAGCCTTTTCAAAATTTTCATCAATTAAACTATGTATCCTTAGTTGGGAAGTTGGAATTCCTAATGGCAGTCATTGTTTCCAATCATGAATCGATTTATCAAAATTATGAATTGTATCGAATCGGGAATTGTAAGATTGAATTGTTTATTTGAATGATAATAGTAATAGATGTGTACATATTGTACACATATAAAACACGTTTAACATGAACAAAATAATAAGGCTCAAAATGTTAAAACTTTCCACTTAAAACCTTCAAGGTTCGATATTCTGTATCATGAATCATATGGAATTGTGAATCGTTCCGAGTTGTATGAATCTTGAATCACCCTGTATGAATTGACTCGTGAATCGATCAATTCTAACCACCACGGTTATGGCGATCGTATTATACTGAATGTATGAGTCTAAATTTTGGAATTATTTGATTATTTTTGGGATCTGCATTCTACGTTTGCGCATGTGCAAGCACTTGTACAAGTGTGCTTTGTGTTAGTATGTGTATTTTTTTTTCCATTTCCAATTCATGACAGATGACAGTTATTTTTTGGCATCTGCAGATTGCGAATTTCCTTGCCAACAATTTGAATAGGAACTGGCCTCATGATTTATATGAAAAGGTTGTGAGAAGCTTGTGAAGCAAATTGTAGTTTTTGTGTCCTGCGTTGCACTGAAATTCATGATACATGTATCACTTTTGTATAAAAAAAAAACTGCCCAGTTCGTTGGTGATCTCTGTATTTTTAGGTGAGATATTTGTGGGAAAAACTTGCAGCATCGGTGTTTTCTCTTTCGTCCCTGTTACAGTCTACTCAAAATGGGTCGGTTAGCTATTGGTTATATAGGTCTCTCTCTCTCTCTCTCCTTGTGAACAGAAAATAGTTGTATAATATTGAGTGTTACACTGATTTGTCTTTCTTTGCTAATCTTAGAAGGGAGGTGATTGATATGGGTCTCCAAGCATGAATATTGTGCAACTTTTGTTCTTTTTAAACTCAGTATGAGGGGGTTAGATTTACTCCTAAAATATAAAAGTGGACAAACTGACCCCTCTATGAAGATTTAAATTTTGTTAGATACCAGTAACAGAAAATGGAATTTGACTAAGTTGTCATCATTAACTTGAATAATTCATGTGGTTTGACAAGGGCTGATGCCTAATAGCCTATTTCATCGTCCCAAAAAGTAGGTCACCAAATAGTAGGGGTGCAAGGAAAACGACTGCACCAACTGAACCAATCTGGTCCAGGTCGATCGATTTTCATGAAAACAATTAACTCAAAAACTTATAAAATTGAAAAAAACTGATCGACCCTAACCTATTGGATCGATTTTGAGAGGAAAAAATAAAAATAATAATAAAAAATCTACCGAACGGACCTGACTTACACCCCTAACCATTAGTCTAGTAACTATATCTCTATATAATTCTTCCACATCCACACCACCGTGCCCAGCTCCAGTATTCTCCTTCATTCTATGCACCATCAAATCCCATTAACTCTAAGGGTACGTTTGATTGCACTTTTTTTTCCATAAAAAACATTTTAGGCCATCTCCAAGGGGAGAGCTATCACACTAGGCAAAACCCCTAACTGCCAAAATGCCTAGCCAAGAACTAAAATTTGATCTCCAATGGCAAGAGCCATCACACAAGCCAAAATGCCTCATTCCCAATTTACTAGCCAAATTGCCGAGTGGTTTAAGGTGAGGAATAAAATGGCGCGTCCACTATTCATGGTAGTTGGTTCTTCTCTCTCTCTCTCTCCCACCGACCCTGAAGAAGAAGAAGAAATAAGTAGTGGGGTCATCCCACTATTCATGGTATTTGGGTTGGGTTTTGATTATTTGAGTTGCAATATTAATTAATTGAGTGCAATTTTGCTCACCTCAAAATTGCTCATTATTTGTTCATCTTTCTCTCCCATTGGTTAATGTAGTGGGGTCAAGTAGTTTTGAATTTTTATGTCACTTAAAAATGCATTTTTATTATTTCATTTTCCATTTTAAAAAGTATTAAGCATTTTTATGTCAATTTACTGGTTAATTAAAGAATTTAAGTTATTGATGATTGAATGAAAATATGACAAAACAAAATAAAATGGCTAGTCATTTGGCTAGTATGGTTGGAGTGACTTTGGTATATTTACTAGGCATTTTCCTATTCAACCAGTCAAATTAAAATTTTGCCTAGCCCATTTGCCTAGCGCCCTTACTAATCAATTTTCCACCGAATAATTTTTAGGGCACATAAGAATCTTACAAAAATAAGATACATAAATTTTATGTGTCTATCTCTCTCTTCTGCAGACTCCACATACACTGTGGTCCCCACAGTCTACCAGGAGAGAGATAAACACATTGTAATTTATGTATTTTATTTTTGTAAGATTCTTATGTAACCCAAGAGTTATCCTTTTCCACCAAAGTGTAATGTTTGATTGGCTAAAATTTGTATGAAATTTTTTTCCCCAAATCAGTCACGTGATATCATTTTCCTTCATTTTCACTCATTTTTGTGGAAAACAAATTCCTCCTCCTCACTTAAAAAACGAATTCCATGGAAAATTTCTTACGGGTTGTGACCTGAGACTGTGCGAAGTTTGCGACATGAGCTCCCTCTCTCTCTCAGCGATCGGATCTCACCTTATCTCTCAGCGATCTGCGATCTGAGCTCCCTCTCTCTCTCAAATCGGTACTCTCTCTCTCTCTCTCTCTCAGTTTGATATGTCTATATATATATACATATATTGATACATCACATAGTTCATATATATATACAGATATAGAACTGTACATATACACATATATATATATATATATCGATAGTATATATACATATCCCGATCTGTATATACATATATAAATTCGTTTTTCTAGGGATTTCTAGGGTTTTTCTTTGATATTGTTTGATTTTTGATTGATTTGGTAATTTGGGGGTATATACATATATATATATATATGTGATGTATCCTTAATGTTTTCAGATACTTGAGATTTGATTGCTGATCATTACATTTGCTCAATAAAATTGTAGTTCTGAGAATAGATTTGCATTTATTTATTCGGTAACATTTATTCATAGATTAATTACTACAAAATCTGTGGATTATTTAAAAAGTCTTTGATTGATTTAATTGCTTGTTTATTTGCCACATCAACTATATAATGACCTCAAGCCTCTTGAATCAGGGCCCCAATATAAATCACCTGCCTAAGCAAAAGTGTTAAAAAATGCACATCGGATTTATGAGACTTTACACCAATGGGAACAAATATTAACACTTATCAATGTATACAATCGGATATACACTAGAAAATACACAATATACAAACCCAATAGCAGATATTTTTCAACAAAGCAAATTTTGAAGCTAAAGCAAAATTAAATGGTTAATGCTTTAAAGTAACTCCATCATCAAAAAGGCTGCTTGGCTTGTTTAGTCTTTTGGAATCTCAATACACAGTCTCAGCCTCAAATTTAGCTTGTGACTGAAAAAGAAAGTGGAAAATACAGAGAGAGAATGATAAAGCTTGGGCTGATGTTCCGTGAATGTGTTTGTTCTAAGTATTTCTCATACTCAGGTAGACTTTGTATCATCTCAAGACTGGTTTGTGCAGTATTCTAATTACTCTATTTTATGTCATTCTGGATAAACATTTAATACCCATATATATGCTGAATATGACTACTAGACTATATCTCTATCTAATTCTTCCACATCCACACCACCATGCCCAGCTCCACTATTCTCCTTCATTCTATGCACCATCAAATCCCATTAACTCTAAGTTGACAAACTAATAACAGCTTCTAGCTTCACACACATTTATATATACATGTATGTTTATATATATAATCAGTATACATTATAGCAAAATAGTAATAGAAAAGAGAGTACATATTTTTAGCAAAAGGGAAAATGAAAGTTTAAAATTTTAAATTTTTAAATCATTGAAGCTTTAAATTTTTTTCAGCAAAAAGGAAAAATGAAAGTTTAAATATTTTCAAACTATTCTTGTAACCATATCAAATGAAATGGTAGTGTGTTTATTTGTCAAAGCTTTTCAAACTATTTGAGCTACATAAACATTTCAACCAGTGAGTTGGATTTTAAAATATATAATTTTGAAATATAATCAGCCAATGAGTTTAATTTTAGGAAGTGGAAATGTAGATTTAAATTGGGAAAAATGTTAGACTCACACACTTTTCCACATGCTATGCTTTAAATACATGTACCTTGTGCTGTTTAAATGTTCACACTTTTCTGTGCACCACTTACACAGCACATGGTACATGCATTTAAAGATGGGTGTGAAAAAGTATGTGGGTGTAATAGTGCTCTTAAATTAGAGGGGAGGAAATGCGCTGGAAAAACTGGATGGATGAGACAAGTTAGGAGGACTTGATTGTATTGTGTGTGCACATGGACTGTGGTGATTAGGGTAATGTGAGCATCTATACTACTAAAGAAAGCCAAATGTAAGGGTGCCTTCCATCTTTTTTTCATCCCTCATATTTACATGACAACCACTATACTTTCTTTTTAAAAATAAAACCTTTAGGGGCTCGTTTGTTTGCCTGATTAAATAGGAGGATTGGACTATTTTAGTCAAATCTGGTATAATATTGTGTTTGGTTGAGCTTTTCAAGTATTATGTAACTCAATATTGTTCTAGTATGGTTAAGTTTAATGTTCCTTGGACAGGTTAAAAAAAAGGCCACGGGAATAGCAATAAGTTGGATTGTTAGGCCAAAAGACCGAAGTACCCCTGCCATATATATATACCTCATTCCCCTCACTCATTAAGAAATCTTATAATGCTGCGAAGACAGAGACTCACGACCGCTGCGAAGACGACACCAGCTGCGAAGGGAGAGAGACACGTCAAACCTGACCAGTCGACGGCGGCGGCCAACGGCAGGTGACGAGTCGAGTCCGGCGGCAAGAGGTTTGACCAGTCTTTCTCTTTCTCTCCCTCTCTTTTTTGTTTTTGTTTTTTTTTTTTTTTTTGAAGTTTGGATTGTTGAAATCCTAGATCTAGAAATATTATGTGGTCTCCTACTTAGATCTATACCTAAATGAAATTTTCTAAAAGGTTCATATCTAGGGTATTTTTTTTGTAGGTCTGTTTTTTCTTTACTTATCTACATTTTTTTTTTCCCATTTGTTCATCTTAGTTGTCTGATTTTTGTAGATCTGCTTTATTTATTTATTTATTTTTTCGTTTTCTTATCTAGTTTTCTGTTATTTATTTATTATTTATAAACTCTTTACATTTGATAAATTTCTCAAACCAGATTATGGGTTCCTTTAGGGATAATCTGAAGAGGTCTGTGTTGGTTGAATTGATTTTTCAACATTATGTTGTTTTCTTTATTGTATATTTTTCAATAAAGAAAATACATGCATTCCATGAGTTTATGACCAGTACAAACATAGTATGGATACATGACTTTAATTGGTTTGGTTCAATGAATTGGAAGGAGCTGTTGACACGAAGTCAATGGAATATTTTGAAATGGAAGAATTAATAGAAGAAATGAAAAGTAGAAATAAAAGTTAGACGATTGCTTTACCCAAAAAAGTTGGATGTAGATCTGGTTTTTTTTTCTTATACAATATTCACATCTAGTTGTGGTGTTTGATCTAGTTCTTTTTTTTTTAAAAATACATTGGTATATAAAGATGAAAGGGGGAAGTTGAATGAGTTTTATCTACCAATTGGTCACGTGGTTGTAGAGATTTAACTCAGATTTTTTTTATTGTCCTTGTATTTGAAATCTTGTGAAATCTTAAGACAGAGAAAGGGAGGTTATGGTGAAAACAATTCATTGTCTAGTTTAAGTAGTACAAGATAAGGCTACAAAGAGTGGGTTGCCTTAAAATATTTTGTTGGAATGGGTTGCCTAAAAATACTCTCTCTCTCTCTCTCTCTTGGCTTTCTCTATTTGTTTCTCAGTAGTTTACCGAAATTATTTGTGTTTATATGTCTTGCCGATATATCCGAATCAAACACTATATGAATATACAAAAGTTATGCATATCCCATTATCCTTTGGTTCCACAAAAATCCCAAAAACAAAAGACTGAAGTTACATTTCAGTTTAGTGTCTAGCAAAATCATGGATTAATAATGTACATTTAGTTTCCAATAATCTGAAGGAACCTCCAAGCCTCTTTCATAGGCTTGCTCATTTTTCTTCTTTTTATCTGGGATTGGTGAAGGACTCTCATCAAGCTTTCTTTTTCTTGTGCGAACGGACCGACAACAAAAAGTTAATCAAAGGCAGTGAGAAATTTCACACGTCTAATTCTGTGTCAGTGAGAAATTTTACACACATAGCAAGGTGTTAGAAGTTTTGTCGGTAAGTAAATTGTTAAGAACCTTCTGTGTAAGATCATGATTCCTGGACACCATGACCTCGTAAAAAGCTGTCCAACTTGCTTTTGTCATGATTCTTTGGTGTTTTTCGCAAGAACTCTGTGTGTTCATCCAAGAGTGAATGGAACGCAACTAATGTTGACCGAAATCACAGATTGGGTTTATTGCTGTTGTCTAGATTTTGCCTTTTACGAGGACTTAGAATTGCGGGCTGCATAGACACGAAAATTATTAGTAATGCAGAAGTACACTAGCATGAAATTTATCACTGTAATGATTCTTTTATCACACATGTGCAAAATTATCATTCAAAGTGTTAAATTTCTCCGTGTCTCCAAAACATTCCAATGTGTGATGGAATGTGAGTGTTAAATTACTCACTGACCACCTTCGATTTGCAAAATCTGAGTGTTAAATTTCTTACTTGGGTATGTTCATTTGAAAAATGTGTGAAATTTCACACTGGATAATTATTAACACTCAAGTGCAAAGTGTATTTGTGGGTCTTAAATTTCTCACCGACCTATGTACATTTCGAAGATGAGGGTTTTAGACACCCTACTTTTGACCAATGATGTCGAACTTAGGGGATTATTAATCTTTGACCAATGACTATTCTATCGGATGATAATGTTCGATAAAATTCAAGACCTCCGATAGGACGACAAGCTCTTCCGAAAGTTCTACTAGTCTGTTTGAGTCGAGATTCAGGGATAAAATTTCCAAAATACCCTCAGAGAGACATCCTCTAGACATATGAGTGAGAAGTACGTACTAAAACATGGAAACGTCTTTGGAATAGTCACATGATCAGAAATCCTAGCATTCAGAATAAGCCGGGAAACCAATTTGACATGTTCTAATGAAAAATAGGCTTAAAATGATTTAAAAAAAAAAAAAGAAGTTCTTCAGATATTTTCAAAAGACCCCCAAACTATTTTATAAAATACTAGACTCTGATACCTTTCCGATGACATAAGATTCATAATCTTTGGAGTTACAATGAATTAGATATGAATTTTCAAAGTTTCGGGGAGAAAAATCAAGTAAAATAGCAAAAAGGCCAGGAGGTGGCATACGCTGCCTTAAAACGGCAGCCCGTGACTGCCGCGCAGTCACACTTTTTGTGTGACTTTGAATGCAAATTTTGATCCACTAAATATACCAAACGTCACCGTTTTTTGTGTGCGTATTTAGTAGCCCTATGTCATACCATCCATGATGATTTCACTCTAAAAAGACCCTTGTACCCTCATTCAATTGGCCTATAAATACAAAGCTATATCTCACTATTTAGGGTATTTGGTGACTTGAACTACAATTTAGAGAGAGATAGAGAGAGGCTTCAATTTGAGTGAGTTCTAGAGAATTTCAGAGAGAGAAAAACACCAAAAAAAAGGAAACTCTTGAGAATTGGATCAAAACCTCTTGAAGTCTTGAAGAACTAGAAGAAAGATTGAAGACCCATTGAAGGATCTTCAAAATTCAACCAATCCAAGCTAAATCTGAGGAAATCCAGAGGTGATTCTCTCATTCTAGATCTTATATATGAACAATTCAATCACAATTCATAGTTTGATCTAGGTTTTTACACATTTTTTAAAGTCTACTTATCATCCTTTCTCCACACACCACTTCAATGATTTGTGATTGAATTCTCTAAAATTATTGTTGATCTATGCTTATATGATTAATCAATCTCTAGAAAACTATTTTCTAAACTAAATCAAGTCATGGATTATCGTAATTTTGGAAGATCTACTCCCTCTCTCTCATGCTCTTCTCCGTGAAGTCTATGAAGCAATTCAATCCTTCTATGGATTTCATGGATTTCTAAGCCTCGATTCTCTATAATTCATCTTTCCTATAAGTTTTTCGTAAGTTTTTTCAATAAATTTTCTCCCAATTCTTCTAGATCTACTTCATATCTTTGAATTTGGGTTCATACTCTTCTCTTGGAGTTCATGATACCTTTAATGTCTCATTTGAATTCCTTGAGAATTTGATCTTAATCCTCTATAATTATATGTTTATATGTGAATATAGATATAGATTCATTGATTTTCATGACTAAATTCACCTATTCATAAAGATCGAGTAAAACCTTTGGTTGTCATGAACATAAACCATCATGAGGTTTATGATTTGGACTCTTAAGAGGCAAAATCCTATGAATTGATTATTATTATTATTATTATTATTGTTACGTTGATGAATTCTGTATGATTTGAGTATATGTGGTTTGTTTATGATGATTTTGATGATCTACGGATTCATTTGAATGTATGTAATGTGCATGCATGTGAATTCTTAATTGATTTTCATGCTGGGTTCAATGAATCTATTGACGGTCCGTGATCAAGGAAATTTCACAAATTCATGATCCGTCCGATCTTGACAAGACCACTTGTAATGTGTTCATAAGAGATAGATCTACCACTGTATTTATTATTTTGACTTGATTTTCAATAAACATGGTTTGATCTTCATCTTTCCAAACCTGCAATTCTTTATCCAAATTTTTAGAACAGCAGAGTACTTTTAAAATGATTGGATCAGAACCTAAATCAAAATTTTGGGCCTTCAAAATACTTTCCCTTGGACTATTATGAGTAATCTTTCATTATGAAAATTTTGGGAATGTTTTGAATTTGTTTGCTATTTTTACAATATTTTACAAAATCAGTAGACAAAGAGTTGTAAAATCCTAAGTGGCCTATGTTTCAACTATAATTATGAGATTTTGAACCGTTCGATTTGAGTTTGTCCTTTGATCCTAAAATTAGACTCATAGAGGCATCTTTTATGAAGATCAAACTATGGGAACAACACTTTGCTAATTTTTGAATTTGATCAATTTGTTCGGGAATTTTTGAGACTGTTTTGTTGATTTTAGTGAACTTCCAAAGTATGGGTCAAATGACTTCCTAAAGCCATAAGGCTCATACCATGGTTCAAACATATTTTAATAAGTCCAAAACTAGAGGTTATATGATCCAATTGTTTAATTTTGTTCGATGCTCATATTTATGCATTCTAGGTATTTAAATGGGAACTTTTAGGTGTTAAGCCAATGTTATCATGGTGTTAGGCCAATGTTATCATTAGGTTTGCTCGATGTTGATTTCTTGAATGTTATCTTGCTATATTCGTGTTAAGGGCTATCTTTAGTCGTGTTGAGGTTATGTCACTTCCACGTTGAGGTTATAGCATCACTGGGGTTAAGGCCTGTTTGGACTTCCCGTTGAGGTGTTATGATTTCCGTGTTGAAGCGTTTCGACTTTCATGATAGGAGTAGTCTTAAGCATCAAATCCTTCTTGAAATAAGTTTGATTTATTTATGATTGTCTATTATTTCAATCCATGTGGACTAACCCTTTGTTTTATAGCGCACCGAATGTGAGTCTTCTATACTACTACTCTTTTATCCATTACTTATTCAAAAAGGAATAAGTAATCTTTTGGAACCGAAAATCACAGAGAATTAACTAATAGTGTTGTACACACAAGTAATACAGGATCGACGACCATATGAAAGCAAAAACCCACGCGTTTCACAATGTGATACGCAAAAACCCTGTTTTTTTTTACCCAACATTTTTCATAAAGTCGATTTCATAACTGAACAAACATCAAACGTATTGATGAATTTTAGTTAAATAAATCATTGTATACCTTTACTCGCCATCGTTCGGATGCATCGGAGTCAAATCGTCAACGTCGAAACATCCGGTGGCAAATTTACGATGCCCAAGGTCCTCGTGAGGTTAAAATGGAATGGTAAACCCTAGTTCTTCATGAAAACGATAGTGAAAATCAAACGGAATTGGGTTTGAAATTTGAAAATGTGAGATCATCGGAATGATCGTGGGGTGTCTTCGAAGTCGCCATGAATGGAGGGGCGGTAATTGAGAGTGGAGTATTTGAAGGAGAATGAATTGGGTGCGCATGACGTGTTTTAGGGGTAGGTTGGTCATAAATGAATTTAAGCTTAAAGACATTTTAGTACCCTCTAGTTTGACCAAAGTTTCATTTTGGGCCCTCTAGTTTCAATTTAAACACTTTGGGCCCTGTAGTTTAGAATTGGTTTCAATGTAGACCTGCCTCTAACTCCGTTAGTGCAACTTGACGGCGCACTCATGTAGGCATGTGCCTTGAAAACTCCAGGGCCCAAAGTGAAACTTTTTCATCTTCTATTGTTCACGGAGTTAGGGTTAGTGCTCACATTGTACGCAAATTGAAACTACAGGGCCCAAAGTTTTTAAATTAAACTAGAGGGCCTAAAATGAAACTTTGACCAAACTATAGGGTACTAAAATGTCTTTAAGCCAATGAATTTATGGACCTATCACCAAATTGTTTTGTGGGCTGGTTCTATTCAAATAAACATATAGTAACTTGGACTTGATACTAGTTAACCCATTTAGAAAACCAAAAAGATTTGCAATCAGATGTCTATTCACAACAAAAATATATTTGAAACACAATATAACATGATTAAAGTGTTACAAAATATGCCAAAGTAACAAACCATAGCATGATTATAAGCAAGCCATTAAACGACTAAATAAAGTCTGTTTAATTTTCAAACAGCAAGCCACTTTGTTGTGTTGTCTCAAGTAACTCCATTTTGTTAGTGTTAAGTCATTACTCCAAAAGTACTCGCTGTTAGGGAGTGGGCCCAACAATGTATATCGGTTTGCCTCTCTTCCTCTTCTCAGGGAGACAACTTTTCTAGTTCCCTTAAGCTGTTAGAGGATTGGCCCAACAATGCATATCAAGCTTTAACACCCTCCCTACCGTGTCACCCTACCGTGTCACGTTGAGAGCCGATAAATTAAACAAATCAAACTCCATCATAATTGAGACAACACAACAAAGTGCAAATATGCACACTGGAACCGGGGACAGAAAGTTGAACACAATACCTCTCATAAACAAGGTCCTGATATTAGGTCACCAATTGCCCCAAAAGCTTAAGTTAAGAAAGAATGACCCAACAATGTATAACAAACGAAACTCCATTATAATGGAGTTAAACAACAAACTGCAAATATGTAAGCCAAAGCGGGGATGGAGATTCAAGCACGAGGACTCCCACAAACAAGGCTCTAATACCATGTTAAGTCACTAGTTACTCCAAAAGCTTAAGCTGTTAGAGAATCGACCCAACAATGTATATCAAGTTTCAACAATTAGATAAGACTTTCTTGTTATAATGTTAACCTAACTGTTTAACCAAATGAGATTTCGTTTTATTTGAGTTGAGTTTTGGTATTCCTGGGATTGATAAGCGGGGCGGGGCGGGGCAGGAACCGAGTGCTCCTATTTGATTCAAAACGGGTTTAGGATAAAGTCTTACTGGTCCGATACCAAATAATATCTTTAGAAAGAGGAATACTAATCTCAAAAGCAAATTCCTGCTTCTAGGGGGAACCTTCAATTCAAGTTCTCTGAAAAGTCAAACTTGTTTTCCTTGGGATCTAATTAAAATACAAACATAACTCCAAATGTGGAAATTCCAAATTAACTAGCTTTAGTATTCTCTGCCCCCTTGTCCATCAAGGACTATACCAGAGTGTGTCCAAGCCCATACGTCAATGTTCTAAAACCTGAAGCATGAAGTGAACCGAAACAAAAACCAGTTGGCTCATGGGTTCCCAGTTCAACCGTTGTGTAAACCTCAATTGAATTTTTATGTTTAATAATCATATTAAAATTAACAATTTACAGTTCCAACAAAGACGTAGCACACTGTTCTATTGAACAATTCTAGAAAAATAAACAGTAATTGTTTAATTGACCATAATGTCAACAACTTCAAAAAATACAAAAAGTAATTCAATACCCGATTAAGAGGCCAAAGAAAACTCATTGAGCATTTTTTAGAACACCAAGTGATCATGCTCAACAATCAAACACAAAATCCACTATCATACATTCATTGTTGATATCACAATCCACAAGTATAAAAACAGAAAAAAAAAGTTATTAATAAAAAGCTCCCCAACATCGTTTGAGTGAAAGTTCAAGTGGCATCCATTCACCCGAGGCAAATGAAGGTGGCTAAATAAACTAATCCCTAAGGACTTGTTTGTGTGTCCACGCATTTGCATGGAATCATTCATGATCTACAAAGCATTTCGGTATGGAAATTCGTCATCTTGAATTTAGGAAAATTGAGAACTCACTGCATTTCTACATTTCTCTATATGTGATCATTCTTAGATTCCCTTGTGAGATTCATTCAAGATGATGGATTTCTTTACCGAAATGCTTTGTAAATCATGAATTATGCATTCAATTTTGTGGACGTCAAACAGGCCCTAAGCCAATCAAGAACTAACCATATATCGCATTTTCTTATGTTTTTCCCAAATATTTGTTAGGAGCTGTTTAAAAGTGAATTAATCAAGTCCAAAAGTCGTTTACTATTTGCAACAATTTGAGTCAAAACTGAAGTTGATGAAATTAGTTACTGATTTACCCCTAGCAATTTGTTGTAATTCTTAGCCATACAAAACAGTTGAGTTTATGATATCGACTTGTTTGTTCCTTCTGATAATCTCTCACCCAAGTTTTAATAAAAACAGTGGGGTTTGTCGCATTGTGAGTACAAGTGTACAACTATCTTCTACTTGTTGCTTCTGTGTTACTTCCTAAGAAGCATGGACACGGACACGTGACACGAATACGACACGACACCGAGACTCGGACATGCAATTTCTCAAAAAAGTAAGACACAGATATGTTGGGGACACGTTGACTATGTATATTATATATTTTTTTGGGTAAATATCACTTACCTCCCTCGAGGTTCGGCCTAATAACACTTACCTCCCTCCACGTTTCAAAGGTAACACTTACCTCCCCTCTCAGTAGACGCCGTTAATAAAGGTGATCTTTTTTACTATTTTGCCCTTACACTTTGTTCAAATAAAAAAAATCAAATTTAAATCCTATTTTCTCTTCTCCTTCATTCTCTTCTCCCTGTTTTTTATGTGTGTATTTGATTTCATCTCTCTCCACTATTAATTTCCTCCACAAACAAATGCATAATCCATTCCCAATCTATCCTCTATATGCCAGATTGCAAACCCAAAATACCACCACAAATTCACCGTCGCCGCCATGAAAAAGGACAAGGATGAGTAACTAGAGGAGGAGAGAGATGAGCCTAGTAAAGGGTTTTGATTTCACAACATTCACTCTAATTCTAAGAATCTGTTGACAATGGCTTCTCTTTCTACCTCCGTCCTACAACTCCACCAAATCTGCCCAGCTCTAATTCTCCTTCAATCTCACACCTCGATCCGTACCAACAATTGTAACCTCTTACTCACAAAATTAAATCTGCCCAGCTCTTCTCCTTCAATCTCACACCTCTGCAACAACAATTGCAATCCCTTATACTCGAAAAACAGGGGAGACAATTGCAATCCCTTATACTTGAAAAACAGGGGAGGAAGAGAATTAAAGCGAAGTGAAAGTTTAGCAATGAGAGGAAGAGAATTAAAGTGAGTTTTCAGTGGGGATGAGGCGCAATCAAGAACGAAAGGGTTCGTGTGGTGTGGGTTATTCAAAGCTTTAACAAAAATATGTATATCTGTACAATATGTATATCTCTGTGTATATATGTATGTATATTTATACAATATGTATATATGTGTGTATATTTATGTATATATGGCGAGAGGATGACGAAGTACCACCACAAACAAATTGATCTATGTACCATCCATTTGTATATCTGTACAAATCCATTGTTGCAATCACTGTGTTGATAATATGTTTTAGTTTTAATTTGGTCTAACTTTTAGAGAGAGAAATGGGTAAGAAGAATGAATAGAGGTGAGAAGAAGAAGATGAACAGTAATGGAGGGTAATTTTGGTATTTCAGATTATTATTAAGTGATGTGATAATCATTCTGTTAATTTTCTAACGGTTTGTTAACGGAGGGGAGGTAAGTGTTACATAAATTAAAAAATAAGGGAGGTAAGTGTTACTCGTGAAATGTCAGGGGAGGCGAGTGTAATAAGGCTAAACCTCGAGGGAGGTAAGTGATATTTACCCTATTTTTTTTTATTGAAGAAAAAAAAAGTACCCTTAGTTCAATTAAATTTGGCAAAAAAAATACATAAATCACAAAAATATCATTAAAAAATCAACATAACAAAAAACGAAAAGTATGTTCCCCAATTTTGCAAGCCTAAAATGCTGTACTTGAAAAGAAAACCAACGTTTGTGAAAAAAATTTAAGAAAAAAGTGCTATGATGAAAAAAGAGAGAATTTGAAAATAACTTCGGAAACAGATTCAATTGAAAACAAAAGGCATAAATCACAATAACTCAAATTGGACTTGTGTTTGACACGTGTCCGGACATGTTGGTCTTGTGTTTGACACGTGTCTGATATCAAGAAAAAATTAAGACACGCTTGTTTTTGCGTGTCAGACACTAGGGGTGGGCATACTTCAGGCCAACCCGAAGTTTCGATCCGAACCCGAAATTAAGTTCCATTTGGTTCGGTTATTTTGGGTTGCTCGAAATTTCGGGTCGAAACCGAACCATTCTTATAATGTACAGTTCGAATTTCGGAAGGGTCGTCCCAAACTGAACCGAACCCGAATACCCGACCTTTTGCAACATTCTCACACTCAGACAGCCAGACAGAGTCTCATAGACCGACCTCACACTCACATCCACTCTGCCTCACTCACTCCTCCGTCCTCTCAGCGCGACTGCTCTCTCTCTCTCACCAGTCTGGTGGTGGCGTGGTGTGATTCAGTCCGGCGGTGGCGTGACTCTGCCTCTCTCAGTCTTTGGTGGCGTCGGCGACGAGAGGTATCTCTCTCTCTCTCTCTCTCTATGGTTCTTTCTCTATCTCTCTTTCTGAGTCTCTATCTCTCTATCTAAAATTCGTAAAACTTCATGTAGTTTTTGAGTTTCAGAGTTTGTGTTAATTATGGGGTCATATCATGGTCAAGAAAAGGGCTTTTTTTGTTAATCATATGGTCAAGAAAAGGGCTTTTCTGTTGATCATATGTTAAAAATATATGAGTTTCAGTGTTTTTGGTGACCATATTTCCTTCTCTTTAGTGAGAACCCAACCAGCCCTTCACCTCTGTGTGTGTGTGTGTGTCAAGAGTCTCAACCCAAAGTCCATAACCCATTTCTGTTGCTTGAAATTGAGGGATCAACAAAAATCCTAACCACTTTGAAGTTCGAACTTCGAGATAGAGCTTGAAGAGATCAACAAAAACCTTAGACGAAGGTCCAATTTGATTCTCTCAACGTCTCCGGTGATGCGATTCGAAGCCTCTCGATCTCTCATGCATTCGAAGGGTCTCAGTCTCTCATGTGATGCTTGGAAGTGCTTTCAAGCTCTCTGTCGAAGTCCGGTAATCGATTCTCTTCAATCTCTTATTTTTTTTGGGTTTTTTGTTGTTGCTCATATTAGGGTTTTTGTTGATCTGAATATTTGATTTAGGGTCTATGTTCATCTGAATATCCATTTAAGGTTTTTGTTGATCTCATTTGGGGGTTTTGTGGGTAATGTTATTTATTTAATTATATTTTATATGTATTATATTCTAAAAAGGATCTCATTATTATGAAATGCATCTACATTGAATGCATGCCCCAAATAAGTCAAAATCTAAAGGCAAGTTTGTCAAAAACCTATGTAGAGGTTTTGTCATTGCCTTGTGAAACATTAAATGCTTTGGCTGATGAACTTTGGGACTTATCTCAGTGACGGAAACACACGCAAAAACATATGCAGTAGAAAGAAGAGAATAATATCACAGAGAGCTGAGAGTCAGATAAAAGAAAGAGGAGAAATATTGGTGTTCTGAAATACACTGATAAATCAAGTGTTTGTAGTGTTCTGAAATACACTGATAAATCAAGTGTTTGTATTGTACTAAATCAAGTGTTTATATTGCAAATTTGCAATTATATTTTTTAAAATTTTAATTCTTAGTGTTATTTAAGCATAAAGGAAAGGAAAATACATGGGAAAACATGAGGGAACTTGTTTTCCTTTCCCTTTCTTTTCCTTCTCTAAATCCACAACACAAATAGAGCCATAAAGAACTATTCAAGGATTCATGAAAGAAAACATCCCCAGGTTGTATTTGGAAAATATTTTTTTATTCCATAAACCACACATCATGGCACCAAAACCATAAAGAGCACAAAACAATTATGATCTCATTAGACCACGTGTTTGTAAGTCATGTACTGTGTGAAGCAACCTATGTAGCAATGGGGTGTTATCGGTTCGGTTTTGCAAACCTGTAAACCGAAACCGACCAAAACTTGAATAAAACCGAACCAAATCGACCGTACATCTGCAGTCAGTTTTAAAACTAAGAGCAGTCAAAACCCTAAATGCCTAAATTATCAGATTCACCACAATGAATATCAATCAACAAAAATCCCAAATCAGATACGAGTGTTATAAAACTAATAATAAAGCAGACACATAAATAAATATTCACACAAAGGGACACAATTTCAGGTGGTTCAGCAATTGCCTACGTCCACTGCGGAGGGGGAGTTGTATCATTACCTGAGTAATTGGTACAAACCGTACAATACAAACACTTGATTTATCAGTGTATTTCAGAACACTAATATTTCTCTCTTTCTTTTATTTGACTCTCAGCTCTCTGTGATATTTTTCTCTTCTCTATTGCATGTGTTTTTGTATGTGTTTCCTTCATTGAACTAAGTCCCAATTTATCTGACTCTCAGCTCTCTGTGATATTTTTCTCTTCTTTCTACTGCATGTGCTTTGTCTGATGAACTCCCTATAAGGCTATAAATTGGGACTTAGCTCAATGAAGGAAACACACGCAAAAACACATGCAGTAGAGAAGAATTTTTTTTTCACAGAGAGCTGAGAGTCAGATAAAAAATAGAGAGGAGAAATATTAGTGTTCTGAAATACACTAATAAATCAAGTGTTTGTATTGTACCAATTACTCGGGTAGTAATACGACTCCCCCTCCGTAGTGGGCGTAGGCAAATTGCCAAACCACCTGAAATTTTGTGTCCCTTTGTGTGAATATTTATTTGTGTCTGCTTTATTATTAGTTTTATAACACTCATATCTGATTTGGGATTTTTGTTGATTGATATTCATTTTGGTGAATCTGATAATTTAGGCATTTCGGGTTTTGACTGCTCTTAGTTTGGAACTGACTGCAGATGTACGGTCGGTTTGGTTCGGTTTTATTCAAGTTTGGGTCGGTTTCGGTTTACAAGTTTGCAAAACCGAACCGATAACTCCCGACTGCTACATAGGTTGCTTAACACAGTACAAGAGTCTTACAAACACGTGGTCTAATGAGATCATAACTGTTTTGTGCTATTTATGGTTTTGGTGCCATGATGCGTGGTTTATGGAATATAAACATCTTTTTTAAATACGGCTCGGGGATGTTTTCTTTCATGAATCCTTGAATAGTTCTTTATGGCTCTGTTTGCGTTGTGGATTTAGAGAAGGAAAAGAAAGGGAAAGGAAAACTAGTTCCCTCATGTTTTCCCATGTATTTTCCTTTCCTTTATGCTTAAATAACACTAAGAATTAAATTTTTTAAAAATTTAATTGCAAATTTGCAATATACGAATAAAGGAAGGAAAATGACATTTAAAATGTTATTTATTTCTCAACTAATTCTCTTTTATTTTCCTATTGTCCTCATCGGTTTCCTTATTAACCAAACGAAGGAAAATGTTTTCCTCTGTGTTTTTCTTTTATTTTTCCTCACTAAATCCAACAACCAACGAAAATAGGAAGGAAAAAAGGATATGGTAAAAAATAAAGGGACTTGCTATTCTCACTCCAAAATTGTACTAATGCACACCATGGTACTACTGACACACCATGTGGTACCATGCAGTCAATGCATTCCATGATGCTTCAATTTAAAAATATTTATGATTTAAATTTTTACTTACAGTTATATGATCAACAGTGAAATAATGGAGGTTCAGGATTGTGCAAGTTCTTCGGGAGGAACAAGTGATTATGAGGTTCACGTGCTTGACACGGATGACGAAGACCAAAGCTATACATCTTGTGATACGCGGAAGTTGCAATTTCGGTAAAATATTTTTTGAAAGTCTTTTCAATGTTCATACAAGGTTGTGGTTTTGCGAATTATTGTTTGTATTATCTTTCTTAGGAAAGATACATCAAAGGCTCGTTGGAATGATGAGTTAGGAATGGCTGAGGTTGTAGAGAAGAAGGGTGGAATGTGGACGACAACTGGGATAGTTCGTAACAGCAAGACATATTGCTCAATCGAAGAGATTTTGTAGGTGATGCTATAACTTAGCTATGATTATTTGTACCTAGTCATTGTCAATACTCCTCAATATTTCATCTTGTTGCCCAGTTACATACACTCGGTTGGGCTGGGCAATCGGACAATTCGGGTTCGAACCGAAAAGTTCGGTCGGATTGTTCGGTTTGGGTTGACATTTTTGGTACTGAAATCCGAACTGAAACAAAGTTCGAAAGTACAGTTCGGTTTCGAAATAAAAGTTCGGGTTCGGGTCGAAAGTTCGGGTTGAAATTTAACCGAAATAAATTTTTTTTTTTGGGGGGCTGCCTATAAGTGATAACTGAATAAACATTATTGAATTGCAATTTGCAAGTAACAAACTAACAATTAACAACCTGTCAACCACAACTACAACTCCACATTCCACAAGCCACAATAACTACATTTCTACAACTTGTCAACTACTAATAATAAACTACAACTCCACAAACCAAGTAAATAATCTAAAAATGAACATTACAACTACGTGTCTATTGGATCATGGGGTCAACAAGACCATCATCACGGCATCACCTGTAACCATAACTAAATACCAAATAACTAAAAACCAACCACATACATCATACATGATAAATGTCCAATGTCCATGAGGTCAACTAGACCATTTGTCATCACTACAAGGTCCACAATAAACTATATAACATCGTCTCAAACATAAATATTAATACATTGTCCATGATCCAAGTAAATAAAACAAGTAGGTAAGTAGACAACCACAATGCTTCCGAGTCGGAGTCACCACCTTAAAAAATCTACAACATTGGAGTCATTTGCAATCTTCAACAACTCTACAAATAAAAAAGATTGGCCCTCAATTAGTTCATAATTGAATAAATCATAATTTACAAGTAAATAACTATAAATTGAAAGTCTAAAACATAAGTAGATGGCTATTTTGTTTTATTACTTACCTTAACTTTCTCAAGATTGTCTAAATCCTCATCAACACCAACTAGGTGAGATTTGGGACACAATCAATCCTGAGCACAGATAATGGTCAGTACTATCTTCGGAGTCAAGGAGCTCCTAAATGCATCAAGAACATGCCCTCTAGTACTAAATGCAGACTCAGATGCCACTGTACTGATAGGAATTGCCGATACATCACGGGCCATCTGTGAAAGGATAGGAAATTGAGGCAAATTAACCCTCCACCACTTCAAGATGTCAAAGTCATCATCCTCGGTAGCCTCCCCAAGATACCTATCCAATTCTGACTTAGCATCCACATTCCCACTATCAAGTTTAAATTGATTGTACTCTTTCTTCAATAAATCTCTCGTCTTATTAGTAGGCTCCACATCCATTGTCACATTAGATCACCTCGTTGATGGTCGGGAAGATGAAGATGAAGATGAAGATGAGGATGGAGTGGATTTGGGTGAGTTTAGTTGTTCATACTCTTTAAACATATTATATGTTGCATCTTTCACCAACAAATAGAGATTGTGCCCCCAAATTCCCCGTAAATTTTCTTAATGGCAAACTCCACAAACCCAAACTTGTGACGGGGATCCAATACCATAGCAATAAAAATCAATAAGTTCCATCTTTTCCGGATCTCCCCAATACTTGTCATACTTAGCCCTCATCTTTGTTGTCATAAAACTCATTTCAATATCATTGCTAGATTGTATCTATTTCAACAAAGTCAAAACCTCACTAATTTCACTGACGAATGAATTGGATGTGACATATAGAGAGCCAGAGATCCTCAATGTTAGGTGTTAAAAGTGTTCTAAAAACCGAACTAAACGCCTTACATAGCCCTATCTTCTTCACTTGTCACCCCTTTTCCCTCAGTAGCCGTTAGATCAGAGTTATAAGTTGAATCTTGCAAGCTATACCTCTCAAAGGCTCTCTTAAACTTCTCCATAGTATCTAACATTAAATATGTGGAGTTCCACCTAGTTGGAACATCAAGGCATAACAATTTCTTACTCTCAATCTTCTCGAACTCACACTCTTTGAATCTTCTCAATATAGTTGGTGATTGCCTAACAAATCTCACAGCCGCACGAACTCGAGCAACACACTCACCTACTTCTTTGACACCATCAACAACCACAAGGTTTATAATGTGTGCTGCGCACCTCACATGAAGATGTTAACCACCTAACACATTTGTACCTCAAGTGTCAAACCTCCTCTTCAGGTATGCAACTGTCGCATCATTATAAGTAGCATTATCGACTGTAATGGCTAACACTTTATCAATACCTCAATCAAGTAAGCATTTCTCAATTGCAATTCCAATGTCCTCACCTCGACGACTTTTAATTGGACAAAAATTCAATTTTTTTTCTTTGCAATGTCCAATTGTTATCAATAAAGTGTGCTGTGAGAACCATATAGTTGATTCTTTGCAAAGATAACCACGTATCTGTGGTAAGACAAACCCTCCTATTCGATTCCTTCAACAAGATTTTCAATTTTGACCTCTCTTTCAAATAGAGATCATAACAAGCTCTATTCATATTTCTTCGTGATGGAAGGCGGAATTCAGGGGGGTAATGAAAGTGAGACAAAATTTTGAAACCCGGGATGCTCAACAAAACTAAATGGGAGCTCATCAGTAATTAACATCTCACCGAGTGCCTTCCTAACAGCCTCACATTCAAATCGTCAATTGCCCAATGTACTACCCCCTGTTTCACTACCGCCTGATTGAAACCCAGTAAGTTTTGTTTGGCTAAGGTCGAGGTTGTATGGGTTTGCCCTACAACTAACCAAGTGATTTTTCAATGAACTAGTCCCACATGTTTTTGGATAAGCCGCATATGGTTTACCACAATAGTTTCATTTCGCTTTCTTCTCACCTTTCTCATTTGTGTACTTAGTAAAATGACTCCAAACCACCGATCATGGTTTTATCTCTTTCCTTTTTTTTTTCCCGGTAACGAATTTACAGTGTCATTGTCGTCATTGTCGATGTCCATGTCAATGTTTACACTTTCTTTCGACATAGTAGAGAAAAGTTTTAAATGTTACCCAAGAAAGAGAGAAAAGTTCAAAGACAACATAAGAGGATTAAAATTAAACCCATGAATTCAAAGACAATGTCAATGTTCACATCTAATTACTTCAATTCTTCAATAAAACATGAAAAGATTGCATCCCTCAACATTTTCTAGTTAGCACAACTGGTACTGATAGTATACAAATTGAGGACTATGCCATGAGCAAAAAAAATATTTATACAATATTTTGAGGAGTGAGGACTATGCCATGAAAAGATTACTAGAAAAAAATTGATACAACATTTTCTAGTTAGCACAATTGGTACTTGGTAAATAAAATTAACACTGGAATAAGAAAAAAAAAAAAAAGTAAAGAAAATTGATATTATATAACTATATATGAATGTATTTGCAAGTGAATGGGCAATTGAAACCCTAAAAATCTGACTTTTGGATCAACTTAGTGTTCATCAGAGATCTATGGCTTTTCACTGTACAAGTTTAGCTAATGTGAAGATGGAAGACATGAAGCCTCTGACTCCTACAAATAATTTGCATTCCGACAAATAACAATGGATGTTCCATTGATTCATTGAAGCTCAAATGCTCAATCATAGACAAGCATTAAAACAAATTGTACACAAAGATGAAACCCCATAAAGTAACCTAATTTAGTAATTTAGGAACACATAAACCAAGATAGATCTCATCAATTCATCAAACCAAGATAGAAACCCCATAAAGTTCATCTGCTACACGCATTTTTAGCCCACCATGCCACCATGGAAGGTCAAGTTCACGAAGGTCCACCATGAGGTCCATGGTCAGGTAGATACTGAGAATTTCCACCATTGTCACTCATGGATGTTTGTCATTGGATTAATCAAATAAGATTAGGATGAATAATGAATCAGTATTCTTTAAATACTGGAATAGAAGGGGAATAAACATTGTGACATCTTTTATCCTTTGCACAACCATGAACTGGTTTAAAACATCACAAATATAAGAAGTATCTACTTATCATGGTGAACTTTAGTCTCACAGTTTGAGAGAGACTGAGAGAGAGATACTGAGAGAGAGAGAGTCGACTCAGAAGAGAGAGATTTAGAGAAAGAAGTAAAGAACCATAGGTCCATAGAGAGAGTGATCAGATACGAGATACCTCGTAGGCTCGTCCTCATGGAGTCGTGGTCCTCGTGAGAGAGAGAGAGAGAGAGAGAGAGAGAGAGAGAGAGAGAGAGAGAGAGAGAGCACGCCGCCGAGAATCAACCAGAGCCAAGCCGTCGCCGTGACGCCGAACCTCTACTGCTGTTTGAGTTGAGGCCCCTTGAGGGGTTCAGCCGTCGTTGAGAGAGAGATGAGAGTTTGATAATTTGATTTTGATTCTTTTTAGCCCTAATTGACTAAAACTCTAAAAGTTTATTTTTATATGGAGCTTAAAACTTCGAATGAATATTCGGGTTCGACTTGAACTTTTTTTCCCTACCGAAAACCGAACAAAATTAATGAATATAGTTCGGTTTCGAACTGAAATAAGTTCGGTTACCTGAATTGTGAAAAAATTTCAGGTTGGGTTCGGTTCAGTTCGGTTATTCGGGTTGGCCCAAAGTATGCCCTCCCCTAACACTGGGTGTAGTGTGCAAGGACATGTCTAAGAGTCGGACTTTCAAAATTCATGAATTTAAGGACACGGCATTGTTTCAATAGATTCAAGTTGTGATATTTGTATTACCCGAGCCAAACTACATAGCAGAAATATATTAGAGAACGGAAACTAAAGAATTTTATTATTTCCAGTTGCTTATATTGATGTATATTTTATTTGATTTCTCTCATTATGGTCTTCTTTCTATTGAGTTTGAACCATGCCTTCCTTTGCTCTATTAGTCATGGACTGCCTTCGACAAAAAGAAGAAGAAAGAATTAAATATAGAATTCTTTGAGTAAATTATACATTGACTTGCTAGCAACAAAGAATGTTAACAAATTTTTTACACTCGTAGTGCAACATGGGTATTACTTGAGGGGTGGAACAAATCCGAGGATGAATTAGCCATCAACACTGGATACGATACATCTAGAGATTTGGAATGACATCATTAAAATGCATTCTCACCAGTTATAATTACATTAACCTCTTCAACTTTAAAATATGCATTACACTGCAAATTTTACTTTTCCAAAGAGAGTCTTATATTCTCCGCTTTTAAGTTGGAGATGATGTTTTGGCAGTTTTGCAAATGAGGAAAGGAGATCACCCTGCTCCTCGACTTCTGTGGCATAAAACTGTCTTTAGTATGTTTTTATCTCCATTTTGACGTTTCTGTTGTTTTTCTTACTAGTCAGAAGAATATCAATATTGTTACATATGCTTTGGAAAAAAAATTGCTTTATTTCCAAACACCGCATAACTCCTTCCCTTTTATTTGTAGATACTTCGCCGAAATAGGGGCACTGCATCTCTTGAATGATGATGATACATCCTTTCCCCTGAAAGATATATATAAGAAGATTGCTGATGGGAAGAGTGGATGTTGTTGGGAGTCCTTTGAGGTTTATAGGCACTTGAAATCACTTGGTTACATTGTTGGTCGTCATGGTATTCCTTGGGCTGTGAAGAGTGTTAAGAGTCGGGCAATTTCACTGCCAGGCATGCCAGAACTGAACGAGAGGGAACAAAACAAAAGTGAAGGCAATGATTTGACATTTGAACTGTTCAATAATATGACACTTAATGAAGTGAGACCTACGTTTGATGTTTTCCCTCCCAACAGCAAGTTCAAAAAGTCCTCTCCCGGGAATCCAAGTTTTGTTCTCTACCTAATCAGGTAACTGTTTTTTTTTTTTTTTTTCTTTTTTTGGGGGGGGGGGGGGGGGGGGGGGGGGGGAGTGGGGGAATCATCTTAGCCGCTGTGTATGTTCACTTTAAGTTTTGCTTTCCTTTGTTTTATTTATTTATGTTAATAGTCGTAAATCATTGTTGTCAAATAGTGAATTGGATTTATATATATATATATATCATGTAAATAAGTTATTTAGTGTATATTTATAAAAAGACATGCATAGTACTCAAAATCAACAAAATAACAATTTAATACCAGCTTCATATAATATTTAGGCTCAAAATGTTGAATTTTTTTTTTTCAGTAAACATATCAGATTTCACAATTATGAATCGTGTGAAATCGTATTGGGTTGTATGATTGTATCAAGTCGAATCAATTTGTGAATCGACTGGTTTTAACACCGCAATTGTGATGTAAAAATCTTTTTCTCCCCCTGTCAATGATAAGTTGATGGAAAACATATGTGAAAAAATAATGTCATAGATTGCCAATAATCTGTGGATTATTTTGGATGAAAACTAATGCTTGTGCTTTAACTAGGAAAGAATGTGTTTTAATTGGGTAGAGATGAATGTGTCCTGCACTAATCAAGCTTGTAGGCCACGTTGGCTGCCAAAAGGAAGGACTGAACTACTAGTCCATTTTAATTGAATAGTTCCAGTACTAGACCACACCCCCCGGGATTAAATAGTCCCCCATATTAAAACGGAATATTAATCCCATGTGTTAGGGGTACCCTATCAACGGACTATTCAAATAGACTAGTTTACCAGTCCTGCGAATCAAACGGGGCCGTATTGGTTAGACCTGTTGTAGACTTCTTGTATTTTACCTTTTTGGCTAAGTAATGATTTCATTAGCATCAAATGAAGCCTGAAACTTGAAGAACACTTTGCTTGATAATTTCAATAAGTATTTTCATTTTTCTTGGATACATGGCAGACATCTAGTTCATTTTACGAATCAAAATCTGGAGAATTTGGTTTTGGCTACTAATTTCATGAAGCTATTTTGGAAGTCTTTACCTGATTAAATCTACCAATATTTGCCCTTTTCATAAATGAAAAATTTTGTATAGCTCAAAGAGCTTTGATTGTCGCACACAAATAGGGTCCACTCCCGAGTAGTCTTTATCACCACCTACTGGTTCATCAATGTTGGTTTGCCCATTCATTGTGTGTTCCTGGGTTAGTTTGTCAATCAATAACTGTCTGTTTCAGTATGACAATGATATGAAATACATTTTAGGAATTTACCATTGTCTAGTCCCCTTAATACCTCGTCTTGGTTAGAGCAGACACGACGATTTTATTGGGCAAGGAGGATGAAGAGGATTTTGAGAAACTGTTGTCATAGGAAAATTTTGCACATGGAAATCATTTTCTTGGCCACTTAGAAGTTGTTTGGTAGCTCTATTGTCAAAATCGTACGATACGTATCGTATGATTCGATACGATACAACTAATAAACGATACACATTGTATATGCGAATCGCAGGTCTTCATTAATCGTAGTAATCGTAGAGCGTATCGCTGAATCGTATGAGTATCGTACTATACGTTACGGGATACACATTCTAACCAACTTTTTCCCTTGTTTTGTATTTAAAAAAAAAACTGTGGCCCCAAACCTATTATAATATTGTAACATATATTATAGTATTGTTTATAAGTTAAAACGTATATAATAGACTCTTATAAAAATAAAAATAAAAAAGAAAAGTAAAGAAAGAAATGTAATAGACCAAATACAATATGCAAGACTAGTCATATGTGTGTATATATATATATATATTTTAAAGTTGGTCCAAACTCTTTTAACATTTATCATTATTTGATTTCTCTTTTCTGCGTACTTTTTTATTTTATTTGTTACCGAATCTTACAATTCAAGATTTACGAATTCCGATTCGATTCGCTTGTATCATTTCGATTCACGATACGAATTCCAATTTGACAACTATGTTTGGTAGTATAAGAATCGGTTCCGTTTCTCAGTTGTTTCGAAATTAATGGCAACTTGCTTCCTCGTGTAGTGGCCGTCCGCCATCCAAACAAGTCCTCGGGGACCTCGATAGGCAAAGCAGAGGGATCCCTTTGAAATTCTGTCACGTAGAGCATGGACGTGTAAATTTCTTCTCCTTCAACCGAGTGGAGCTTCCCATCCTTCCCTGACAATGGATGGACTTCCGGGTAAGTTTGTGTTTTGATAGGAGTAGTTGATTTTTCCAAAATAGAAATGTTTTAATGGGATTGCAAGATTTTCTGTTTGATTCCATAATTGTGGCATTTAAACTTCAAATTGTATTACAATGTTTTGTATATTAAATTGAATCTTGTTGCGTGAGCACATGAGCAACTATCTAAGAATATGAAATTTTTCTTTAGGGTTAAATACACTTATATCCTCTGTGGTTTGGCCGATTTGCACTTACTCCCTATGTTTCAAATTTGGCACTAATAATACCCTTGTGGTTCAGACTAATAAAGAGCAACTGTGACTTTTTCTATCCAAATTACTGGTTTTTACACTTGGGAGCCCTAATTTGAAGAGTAAAATATAACTCTTTTGCCCCTGAAAGTCATATTGAAAAGGAAAATAAATCATAAATCATTTTCTTTGGGTCAAGCACATGACCTGCACAAAGAAAATCTTAAAAAATGTCAGATTTTTTCTCACCCAATTTAAAACTATATGTTTCTCTTTAAACGAATGAAAGTAAACAAATTTTATTCTTAACACTATTATAAAGACTTGGGGGTAATTTGACCATTTTAGCTTGCTCCGTTAATAGATTTCTTGATGAGTAATGCTATGCTTCTCAAATTTTATTCTAAAAAAGTATTTCCTAACACATATGGCAGTGGACCTCTTCATTAATGGTAGGATAACTTCAACATCAATTAATCAAAATCAATTGTGCTTATTGCCACATGTGTTGGGAAATACTTTTCGGAATTTTTTTTGGGAAGAATAAGTTATCCCTTTCTAAATATAGTAGTATAGATATAAAAAAGAAGAATTGTAAACACGTTGTGCCTGAAAAGAAAAGGAAAAGAAAACTAGCAGAATAACAGAATAAGTAGTCCACACTTTTAAGAACATTAAAATTTAAAATTTTCCAAAATATACTTGTAACTTGAGAAAAACAGGGAGAAAACGTGTTTTACAAACTTCGATTTATTCAATCAAAATTTCTTCTTTTCTTTCATATTTTTGTCGCTATTTTCTTTACCAATCAAAGGAAAATATTTTTCTTATGCTCTGTTTAGTGGTTGGATTTAATGAGGGAAAGTAAAAGAAAAAGTAGATAAAAACAGTTTTCTTTGCATGGCTAATGAGGAACACAATGAGACAAAATAGGAATGCAAAGTAAAAATATTATTTAAAGATTTGGCTTTGTTAGTTATTAGCCTTCCTTTATTCTTAATATTCTATCACATCTTGAAAATATTTAGTTACAATCGTTACTTAACTTCTAGCACACTACTTACTTTCTTATTTTTCTTTTCATTTTCTTTTTCTTCACTAAATTTGCAAACTAAACAGTCTTAATACTTTTATTTCTTTTCTCTCATTAAATCTATAACCAAACAGAGCCTAAAGAGAGAGAAGACACTCTCTGTGAACAGGGCGGAATATACAAGGGACAAAATTTTCAATATCATTCAATTTTGCCCATAGCGTTTTAGAATTTACAGATATTACATATTTTGGCACTTGCAATAATTTCTAATAAATTGGGTATATGTGATTGTAAAATTTTTGAAGTTTTACTTTTATAAAATGGTCCATGCCAATTTCCATATTGGAACACGTGATTGTAATCCAAATATCCAATCCACCTTATACCATCACTCAAGTCATCTATTCTAAATAAAGAGATTGAACTGATATTATTCCACTAATGGTTATGGAACTCACGCAAACTATTTGGTCGAACACCCATATATATATATATATATATATATTTTAAGGTTTAGCCTAACCTACATTTATTTACACATGTTTAGCATTACAAATTAAAATTTGCTACTAAACCTTAGTATCCAAAAATAAATATGACAATGTGTTAGGGGTGGACGTATAAAGGTGCCGAGAACGAATCAAAATCCACCATAGACGATAAGAATTTACAAGCTCTAAACCTTTCAAAACTTAAAAAAAGGGGTCATAAAATCTCACAGAGCCAATCATAGTCATTGATGGTGCCGAAAATTGGTAGGAGAGTCTTGTGAGTGATTTAGAGAGAAGATGTGACACAATGAGTTGTATGTGGTTCAGCCCCGTTAAAGAGGTGAGCTACGTCCACGTTGTGCCGGGGCATGTTCACTAACAGATCACCGGCGGTGTTTGGTGAGCCAACAAAGAGGGCGACACTATCAGTAAACTGGCCGGGTATATGTAAATATGTATGCGTTATGCTATACTTATGTAGTCAGAATGCCGTCCGCTCTAATGGGGGTGAGTGGTCCCTTTTATAAATGTAAGAGACCATCCTTACAAGGTAAGTTAATAGATTAGGAAGCTCAATCTAATTACAACTGATTCACATCAATCATGAGAGTTTCCTAATCCGATTAGGAAACTACCTCCTTCTTTCGATAGTCTTCCAGTTGATTTAGGGAACTGCTTGGATGTTCGCGGGACAAGCCACGGACTAGGCCCGTGTCATGGCCTTGGGAAGCGAGCCTACTTTATGAGCCTGAGCTGTGACCTAGATCGGGCAGTCATAGGTCGAGCAACCCGGGACGGCTAAGTGACAGACGCCCACTCCATACGACATGGCATTGATTTGCTGAGGTGGTCAGACGTTGACCTGATATTTTTGTACGTATCAGTTGCCCCCATTTTCAAAGCTGATGCGATGCTTCATCAGATAAGGATTGAAAATTGGTTCTACTCTGAAAACCGTCTGGGAAAAAAGTCAGGACTTTACCTGGGTAAGACCGATCGCCCACACAAGCACGGAGACTGACCGATCGGTTGAGTCGTGGACCCGGGTTAGGCCTCTGCCACGTGTCAGCTAACAGTTGGCCCGGTTAGGATAGAACGAAATCGGTGGGAATGTAACCGGGCAGTTGCCATATCACTGGACCATCACGTCTTGCATTAAATGCGCGCGCCTTTTGAGGCGTCGCTTCACGTGCCCGAGAGGACAGCTGTCGGGTGGTTTAGGTGGGAAAGCGTCTTGGCCGTTGGATCTATTTTGATCTGGACCGTCCTGCTGTCTTGATATATAGATTACTGAGCGGTCTTGAGAGCAAAAAGTCCCCGGTCAAGCTTCCCGAGCTCTTTTCCGCCTCTACTCTTGTAAGTCCTCACTTCCCGGTTTCCATTCATTGTTTTATTTCTTCTCCCCTTTTCTTTTTCTTTTCCGAGCTGGAGAGGACAAACCCACTAGGACTCGCGTGGGAGTGGGACTTATTCTTTCTTAGGTTCATCTGTCTTTAGGTCGGGTAGTCCAACAGGCCGGTTAAACCGATCGGGTTGCCCAGGAGTAGTACTGACTGAGTGTTACCTTACCCTGAGGACTTTATACACGCTGCCTTTTAGACTTGTGACCTTGCCTCCTCTATATACCAGGCTCGGAGTTTCCGACCCCTATCTAGATCGCCAGTTACTCCCTCTCCCTGTCTCAGGTGCCTTAGGATATGTCACTCAGGGTTCGACTCATCTTCCCGGTCAGACGATGAGCAGTCCCGCTCCGGGACCCTGATACCAGCTTAGACCCTCCATCGGCATCCCCGTCAGACCAGCATAGTGAGGGCAAGATCCCTATCTGGGCGTCTGACGACGACGGGGCTCACGATATGCCCGTTACCTCGACATCTGGGAGACAGGATGCCGAGAAGTCGGTTCCGAACAGCCCGGGCTTGGTTTTTTCTTGAGAGCGGATCGTTAGTATCTTATGTTCTCTTGACCTAGCCCGGATCAGGGAAAAATATGACGTTCCCAACCACTTTTCCTTGGGTGTACATGACGATGGGGCTCACATCCATCGGTTGGGCTTCGTTACCCTATACGAGGACGCCCTTATGGCGGCCTTCGTCTTCCTCTACATCCCATCGCCCGGGATGTGCTCATATACCTCGGGATCTCGCCCGGGCAGCTCACCTCGAACGGGTGGAGGTTCTTGATGGGGGCCATATCCCTGTGGCCCCAGGCTCTAGGATACGAGCTCACCCTACAGGAGTTCTTCTAGACCCACCGGCTGTTCAAAGTGCACGGGGAGGCTGGTTTCTTCTCACTTGGGGCCCGGCAAGGGAGAAAAATAATAGTTAACTGCTCGAGCAACAACAGAGGGTGGAAAGAAGAAATTCTTCTAAGTATCCACCCTCGGGCTCTGCGAGGAGCCGCCGAGCATTCAATTGAGGACCTCCTAGGCGGGGAGTTGAGGAGTAAGCCTCTGTCCCTTTTCGCGCTTTACTTTTATTTTGCTGTTAGCGCTAAACTAACTGCTTTTGGCATGTAGCGGGATTAGTCAATCCGCCCGAGCTTCCCGACGAGTACTAGGCAAGGATACTATCCTTGATCGAGGATCGCACGGACATCAACAAGATCCTGACCCAGTCGGGAAGTTTGAAGACCTCGTACAAGCGCAAGTATCGCTTCGAGGCCCCCGTTTTCCCTTCAATTATTCCCGGTATGTTCTGTTATCTATCCCCTTGTTGTTTTATTATTTGTTCGACTCCATACATAACTGACACGTCCTTGCTGGTTTCACAAAGATGGCCCCTAAAGACGCGGCGGCCCTGAAGGAGAAGGAGGCGGCCTTGTTGGCGGGGTAGAAGCGGAAGAAGCAGGACCTTGTTGAGGGCCAGAAGCTGAAGAGGATCTCCCGGGGGATCGCTATCCGGACAGATAAGGAAGCGGTCAGAACCTCATCACCTGGGGTAACCATTGCCGTGCCACCGAAGCTGCCCCCCACCGCCACACTGGTCGGGGTGTCGTTCCCCACTCTGGACGAGCCGACACTCCCGGGACCACACGCAGGACTGTCCGTAATGCCGGCGGTGGAGACAGCGGACGCCGTCCGGGGGAGAGTCCAGCCCGGGCAGCTGCAGAGTCAAGTAGACAAGTGCGCTCTGCTGGGTCCCGAGGCCAAAATTGGTTGGCTTTACAGCGTCAGCCACATGGTAAGTTGCTCTGTATACATATTGCATGTGCCATTTTTTTCTTCGCTCGGGATACTAACACCCTGTTTTCTTGCAGGTTGGCTGTATAGCGGCGGGGGTCGAGGCCTCGTTGATTGGGATAGTCGAGAAGCTAGCCGCTACTGAGGCTGCCCTGTCCGAGGAAAAGGCGACACTGGAGTCCGCCGACCATGCCCTCGCTGTGGGGGAGTAAAAAGCCAAGGCTCTAGCCCTAAAGCTGGGGGAAGCCCGTGAAACCATCTCCACCGAGCGGGCTGCCCGGAAGGTCGCAGAAGCCAAGGTAGCGACTGCGGAGGCTGGGCGGGTGGCTACCGAGAAGGATGCGGCGGCTCTTACGGAGACCCTTTCTAAACTCGCCGCTGCTCGGGAAGCGGAGGCGAAAGATGCGGAGGAAGAGTTTGAAGCATGCTTCTTCAAGGGCTACTCTGACCTGACCGCGCGGGCTGCCGCCGACCACCCAAATTGGGACCTTTCGGGCTACTCCTGGGTTGATTTTGAGTTTTGGAAGGAGTCAGCCTGTGCTGATGAGGAGGCCACTGCTGAGGACGTGCCAGTTAAGGATGCCGAGACCGGCGATGACGTCTTGGAGGTTGACGATCTTTAGCTTTGTTTTGCTTCATGCTTGCTTTGTTATTTTTATTTTTATTTTTTTATTTTTTTATTTTTTATTTTTATTTGGGGAGGGTACTACAACTGCCCCCCAAGCTTTGTACATACTTTGTTATTTAATGAAAAAGGTCCTTCGAGGCCACCTTTTGCATAAATTATTTTGTATTCTGCACTTGCCTTTGTGGTTGCCTGTGCCCTACCGGTTGTGAATCCTGTAGAAACCCTGCCTTAGCAAAACTTTATGACTCTAACCGGTGGAGAACACTTGGCCTTTTGGGGATTTGTTTTGAAGGTTCCGCTGGGTATAGTGTAGGAGTTGGGTCCTGTTACTATCCCGGTCGGTTTCTCTGGGCATTGTAGGTACTCGGGACTGTCTGACAGTGGTAGTACATGCCTAGTCCAGTGTCCTGTTGAATGCCCGCTGTGATTTCCTATTTTGGTCCTGGAGTTAGGTACTACTATGCACTCATGCCCCCCAAATTGTTGCTAAGGCGGGCGTTTTCTAAGGGATGGACCATAGGGAACCAACCTGGAAATGGGTGGTTGCAGGGTCTTTTGGGGCTTGCCATCATCAGCCACCTAGGGGGGTTCACCCCCATCGTAGGTTGTGAACCTAAGCGAAACCGGTGCCTCGGGTGTGACCCCGACCCTGAGGTCTTTCGCCCCGGGTGTCACCCCGAGGTCTCTTGAATGCCTGGGGTTTGACTCCGAGGTCTTTTGAATGCCTGGGGTTTGACCCTGAGGTCTTTTGAATGCCTAGGGTTTGACCACGAGGTTTTTTTGAATGCCTGGGGTTTGACCCCGTGGTCTTTTTGAATGATCAAACACAAGGAGAAACATTGCTAGGCGAAAGGAAATTTTATTCATTATTAATACTGCTCGGGGAGAGCTACAAGCTTCCTACCCAATACTGCTTTCGTGCTTTACTGAAAGTACTTGCGGAGGTTCTGCACATTCTAAGGATGAGAGAGGTCTTGCCCATATAGAGTCTGTAGCCAATAAGTGCCCGGGCGGTTTACGCTGATGACCCTGTAGGGTCCTTCCCAGTTTGGGCCCAACTTTCCGTGGCTCGAGACTTTTGTTGACTAGTTTGCAGCCTTGAGGACCAGCTTCCCCACCTGGAAACTGTGGTGCTTGACCTTGTTGTTGTAGTACCAGGAGATTCTCTGTTTGTAGGCTGCGACTTTCAGATACGCCCGATCCCTTTTTTCTTCTATTAAATCAAGCTCTCCTCTAAGGGCTTCCCCGTTGCCTTGCTCGCTGAAGTTCGTCACTCGGTAGGTGGGTAACCCGAGCTCCGTGAGGACCACTGCCTCGAAGTCATAAGTAAGTGAGAATGGTGTCTCACCTGTTGCTGCTCGGGGGGTAGTTCAGTATGCCCACAGGAGGGTCGGTAGTTCCTCTGCCCAAAGACCTTTGGCGTTTTCGAGCCTAGTTTTAATTGACTGCAATATTGTTCGGTTTGTCACCTCGACCTGGCCATTGGCTTGAGGGTGCTCGGGCGAAGAATAGTGATTCGATATCCCGCAGCCCGAGCAGAATTATCTAAACACCGGGGTGTTGAATTGCTGGTCGTTGTCGCTGATCAGAACCCGGGGGATGCCGAACCTGCTGAGAATGTTTTTCTCAACAAAACTTTCCATCTTCTTTTCTATAATTGTTGCAAAGGGCTCGGCCTCCGCCCACTTTGTGAAATAGTCAACAGCGATAACGGCAAACTTAACTTGCCATTTCCCCATCGGGAGGGGGCCAACAATATCTATACCCCACTGAGCAAACGGCCAGGGATTGAAGACTGGTGTCTGGAGTTCTCCCGGGCGGTTGATCAATGGCGAATATCTCTGACACTTGTCACACCTCTTAACATACTCCTGGGAATCCCGGGCTATCGTCGGCAAATAGTAACCCTGCAGCAGGGCCTTTCGAGAAAGTGCCCAGCCTCCTACGTGGTTCCCGCACACTCCTCCGTGGATCTCATGCAATATTGCCGGGACCTGTGCATGGTGAACGCAGCGGAGATAGGGGATAGTGAACCCCCCTTTGTATAGGATACCATCAAAGAGGTGGTACCTCGCTGCCCGATATTTCACGCACCGAGCTTCTTCTCTCTTGTCTGGTAGAGCACCGGTGGTGAGGTAGGTCACGATCGAGTCCATCCAGCTAGGCCCTAAGGTGACCGGGTCGACCTCCATGCCTCTCGGGTTAGCCACGCTGGGTTCGGGCAGGTATTCCAACCTTATCCCAGGCAAATCTGACTCAAAAGATGAGGCAAGGCGGGCTAACAGATCGGCCCTAGTGTTCTCGTCCCTCGAGATCTGTGTGATGGAAAATCCCTTGAGCTTCTTGGAGACCGTTCGGACGTATGTTAAGTAGGCCACCATGTTGTCTTCCCGGGCTTCATATTCCTGATTGACTTGGTTGACCATAAGCTGGGAGTCGTTGTGAGCTTGCTGTGCACCCATTGAAGTAGCCAACTGTAACCCGACTAGTAAGACTTCGTACTCGACCTCGTTATTGGATGCCCGGAACCCGAATCGCAATGCATACTCCAACTGGATCCCATCGGGTATGGTTAGGATAATCCCTGCCCCGTTACCCTATTTGTTGGATGAACCGTCAATGTATAGAACCCAGGTCGGGGTGTCAGGCTGTAGACCGGTCGGCATGACAGGAGGTTCAAGCTCTTCGATTGCCTCTTCTGAATAGGTGAATTCCACAAGAAAATCCACCACTACTTGCCCCTTTATTGCTGTTCGGGGTCTGTAAACTACCTCGAATTCTTCCAACTCCAATGCCCATTTGACCAGCCTCCTGGATGTATCTGGCCTGCTTAGGATCCGGCGGAGAGGTTGGTCCGTGAGGACCACGATGATGTGGGCCTGGAATTACTAACGGAGTCTTCGGGCAGAGGTGATTAGGGTAAAGGCTAACTTCTTGATGTAGGAGTACCGGCTTTCTGCGCCTTGGAGTGCTCGGCTGGTGTAGTAGACCGGGAATTGTATCCCGTGCTCTTCTCGGATAATTGTCGAGCTTATCGCTGAAGGAGACACCGCCAAATACAAGAACAACTCCTCCTTCAGTATGGGTGTGGAGAGTAGAAGGGGCGATGTCAGGTACTTCTTGAGTTCCTGGAATGCCACCTCGCACTCCTCTGACCATTAAAATGCCTTGCGGAGGATATTGAAAAATGGGAGGCATCGGTCGGTAGTTCGGAAAACGAACCTGTTTAGTGCAGCTACCCGACCGGCCAAGCTCTGTACTTCATTGGTTGACCGGGGCAACTGCATGTTGATAATTGCTTGAATGTTTTTGGGGTTCGCCTCAATTCCTCGTCTAATGACCAAGTGTCCCAAAAATTTCCCAAATGAGACTTCGAACATGCACTTGGCCGGGTTCAACCTCATCCGGTACTTTCGCAGGATGCTGAAGGCCCCGGACAAGTGCTCGAGATGGTCTGACTCATCTCGGTTTTTGACCAAGAGGTCGTCAACGTATACCTCCATTGACTTGCCGTATACCTCCTTGAACATGAAATTCACCAAGCGTTGATACGTTGTCCCGACGTTTTTGAGGCCGAAAGGCATCACCTTGTAGCAATACGTGCTTTGGTCGGTTATAAAGGAAGTTTTCTCCTCGTCCCTAGGGTACATGCTGATTTGGTTGTACCCCGAGTAGGCATCCATGAGTGAAAGGAGTGAGTGACCGGCGGTGGCGTCCACGAGGAGGTCTATTCTAGGAAGCGGATAGCAGTCCTTGGGACAGGCCTTGTTTAAGTTGGTGAAATCTACACACATCCTCCACTTCCCGTTGCTTTTCTTTACTAGTACGACGTTTGCCAACCAGTCGGGATAGTGGACTTCTCGGACGGACCTTGCCTTCAGGAGCTTTTCGATTTCCTCACGTATTGCTGCCTGTCTTTCGGGGGCCAGCCCCTTCTCTTCTGTTTGACCGGTCAGGAGCTCGGATCAATGTTTAGATGGTGAGATATAACCCGGGGGTCAATCCTCGGCATGTCCTCATGGCACCAGGCGAAGATATCCTGGTTCTCTCTCAGGATCTGGATCAATTTTTCCCTTAGACTCGGGTCTAGGAGAGTGCCGATGCTCACGGGCCAGTCGGGGAGCACTGGGTCCAACGTTACCTATTCTGACTCTTTCACCGGGCTTACTCCATCCTTCACGTCCCTTGGGTCCATTTCCTGGACGTTCAATGTTTCCGCAATCACCTCTCTGTGCAAGGAACTAACATAGCAACTCCGAGCGGTGGACTGATCTCCACGCAGGCTTCCCGGGCCCCGGGGGGTCGGGAACTTTACCACCAGGCCATAGGTAAACACAACCGCTTTGGCTTTGTTGAACGTCGGCCTCCCAAGGATGACGTTGTATGCAGAGGGGGCCTCCATGACCAAAAAGTTTGTAAGTACGGGGACCTGCTGGGGGTGAGTCCCCATGAGAACCGGGAGCTCGATCATTCCGAGCGGTTGCGTGCTCGAACCATTGAATTCGACTAAAGGAGTTGTAACTGGCCGGAGCCTGTCCCGTGATATTCCTAGCTGGTCGAACGCCGAGGTGAAAAGAATATCAGAGGAACTGCCGGTGTCCACCAATACCGTCTTTACCGTGTAGTTGGCTACGGAGATTGTCACGACCAGGGGGTCATTATAGGGGCAGTGAAGGCCCCCTACGTCGTGAGATGAGAATGTTAGCACATCGGTCGATTAGGAGTCGGTGGATTGGACATGCCAGACATCTGCTCGGGATGCCCGTGCATGCCTCTTCCTAACCGACTGCGAATCCCCTCCGCCCGAGGTTCCTTTGGAGATCACATTGATTTGCCCGAGTGGTTGTGGCTGTTCGGGAGCTCAGTTATCCGCCCTAGGTCGTCGGTCCGCCGTGATAAACTCGGCGAGGTGGCCCTGTCGATGGCCATTTTGAGTTTAAAGCAATCTTCTGTATCGTGGCCATGGCCCTTATGATACCGGCAATATTTATCCCAGTTTCTCTTCCCGGACGGGCTCTTCAGCTTTGCCGGTTATTGGAGGAGCCTCTGGGCGTCGGCAGCGGCCATGACTTCATGAGTAGGCCGAGAGAGTGGCGTGAAGGTCATTGGAGCCTGGTCCCGACCACCCTTCTGCTGATCCAGCTTTGGCTTCTTCCCCAAGCCCTTTTCAGAACTTTCTCGTTTTCGTTTGGCCCTCGGAGACTCATCTCCCGCAAGGCTAGCACGCTTAGCTCTCAGGAATTCCTTGGTATCAATGTATTTCCCAACTCTCTAGGAGAGCTTCACCAGTGTTTTCGGTCGATCATTGTGGAACGATGTGGCAACTTTGGTGTGTTGAACTCCCGAGCAGAAGGCCATGATAGTGACCGTCTTGTTCAGGTTGTGGATCTGCGGCCTCTGTTGATTGAAACGGTCGACATAATCCTTTAGGGACTCCCTCTTGCGTTGCTTGACGGTCAGAAATTGGGTATATGGCTGTGATCGGTCAAGCATTCCTATGAACTGGCCGATGAACAATTTACTGGGCGTCTTGAAGTCGTCGGCCGTTCGGGGCTTGAGGGAGTGGAACCACTGTGCGGCTACCTTTTTAAGGGTACTGGGAAAGGCCGGGTACAGTAGCTCGTCAGTGCTGGTAACCAGAGCCATCTAAGCCTTGTAAGACCGGACGTGATCGACAGGGCTCCCCGAACAGTCATAGGAATTGAGATGCGGTTGTTTGAATTTCCTCGGGATAGGGAACTCGGTGATTCGGGCGGTGTAAGGCGACTCGGTTTTGGTATTAGTGTGATCGCGAACTTCCTTGCGGCTCAGCTTCTTAATTTGCTTTTGCAGGTCCGCGATCTGGTCCTTGACGTCCGTCTGACCGGTCTTTTGCTCTGTATCTGAGCGGTAGGTTGGGTCGGACGACGAGGCCTCTTCCTCGAAGTGCGTTGTCTTTGGGGACTGGACACGGCATCTACTCCGGGTAATCGTGTGCCTGAGATCTCCTCGACTCCTGCCCGAGGTATCTTTGGCCGGTTCCCGGGCCTTTCATCCGTGCCCATCCCCTCTGGCAGCGCGCCTGCTATTGATGATATCTCGGGCGTCCCCTGTCCAGCGCGGGCGGCCTGGGGCGCGTTGTTCAGTCCGTTCGGGGGCCTGGCTACGCTCGTCATTGCCGAGCCGTTCCCTAGCCGACGGGGACAATGGCTCAGTGTAGGCATGCCTTTGGGGTTTGATCTGCTCCCGATCAGGCGCCCTCCTCTCAGGCTGATCCTCGATCAATGGGAGCTTCTCCTGTCGGGCCAGCAGCGCTTCGATCTGTTGCTGGCCCTCCAAGAATTGCGCAAGAGCTGCAGTAATCTGCTCGGGGGTCATGGAGGCAACCGACTACCCAGACTGTGACTTCGCCTGACCCGTCGAGGCAGCGGTCTTCTTACCTTTCTTCAGCGCCATGGCTATCAGCTAAAGATTTGTTTCCAGGAGATGTTGCTTCCCACAGACGACGCCAAGCTGATGGTGCCGAAAATTGGTATGAGAGTCTTGTAAGTGATTTAGAGAGAAGATGTGACACAATGAGTTGTATGTGGTTCAGCCCCGTTAAAGAGGTGACCTACGTCCACATGTGTGCTGGTGCACATTCACTAACAGATCACTGGCGGTGTTTGGTGAGCCAACAGAGAGGGCGACACTACCAGTAAACCGGCCAGGTATATGTAAATATGTATGCGTTCTGCTATTCTTATGGAGTCAGAATGCCGTCCCCTCTAATGGGGGTGAGTGGTCCCTTTTATAAGTGTAAGAGACCACCCTTACAAGGTAAGTTAATAGATTAGGAAGCTCAATCTAATTACAACTGATTCACATCAATCATGGGAGTTTCCTAATCCGATTAGGAAACTACCTCCTTCTTTCGATAGTCTTCCAGCTAATTTAGGGAACTGCTTGGATGCTCGCGGGGCAAGCCACGGACCAGGCCCGTGTCATGGCCTTGGGAGGCGAGCCTGCTTTATGAGCCCGAGCTGTGACCCAGATCGGGCTGTCATAGGTCGAGCAACCCGGGACGGCTAAGTGCAGACGCCCACTCCATACGATATGGCATTGATTTGCTGAGGTGGCAGTCAGACATTGACTTGATATTTTTGTACTTATCAGTCATTGTGGCAAAAAAATTTCTGCCGGGAAATCTATAAATAGATTTAAAAAACTTCGTCTAGGGAGTGCTACCCACAAACTCCTGTATAGCCCTTTTTAATGACAAATTCGGTGCAACAAACTTAGATATTTCACTGAAAATTTAATAAACTTGGCCCACCATTTGGAACTTCATGTTCCACAATTTCCATCCCTCATGAACCATAGAGAGGGACTTGGAACCACTGAACCTCACCCCTCCTCATGAACCATGAAGGGGACTTGGAGCCACTGAACCTTGAAAATGGATTAAAATTGCAACTTCACAAGTTGGCCCCCCCAAAGGCTTGTTTTATTGCCAAAAGGCTGGATTCCCTTCCAATTCTTGAACAATGCAGTCTCCCCCCCCCCTCTCTCTCTCAATATATATACACACACACATAGCATATATCTGTAATGTATTATATGCATGCATCCAAACATTTTTTTTTAGTATTGGATGAGAATATGTTGTCTTCTAAAATTTTTTTTACATGAGAATAAGTACCAAAAAACTCTGCCAAAAACACAGATCATGTGGAAAATCTGTCGTCTAAATTTTTGTAAGTCTACTTGGTATAGATTAGGTAATTTTGTTTTGTATGGTTTAAGCTACTACTCAACATGTACATAATGTTGGGAATTTAACACGCGGAACCAAATTTTCCAAATAATCACACACACATGAGCAGTAATTAAACATGCACACCAAAAAAAAAAAAAAAGACACACAGATTTCTACGTGGTTCGGCAAACACGCCTACATCCACACCCGAGACATCCATTCTTTCACTATTGAGTAAAATATGGTACAAGTTACATGAATTAAATCCCATAACCCAAATACAAGACCCTTGTACACTCCCACTCAATACTCCAAAGAACCTGACATAATCACTGTAATACATAGAGAAATCATAGAGACAAAGATATACCCTCTCTACCTCACATCCCTATAATGGTGTGAACATTCCTCACAGAAAACCTCAATGATTAATGTCCCATGCCCTAAAGGGGCACCCTCTCTCGTCACCACTCTATGACCGAGTGATTCCAACTCTTCTACAATGTATGGCATATTTATACACATATGTATCTCCATATAGCAAGTCCCAGCTGTGTGAACAAGTGAAGAAGTTCACTTCAATTTGAACACCATTCAATTTTTGGACCAATCAATTCTCGCCAACCACAACTTCTAGAAGTTCTAAGGCTACATAATTCAACACTCCCATTTTGTTTTAACTACTAAATGGGTCACGGCTTTGTCATGATTATCCATGCAAAATATATGTGATATATGTGTATTATCCCAACAATCACCCCCTATATCACATATGGGGTAATTAATCCACCACACATTACCAACACCCCCTAACCGGTGTGCTCGCACCCCCTCAACTGAAGTGCCCACAAAGCCCACTGCTTTGCATCCGTTTGACAAACCGCAAACACTTCACGGCCATTGGCCATAACCCATACCAGATTGCACATACCTCGAATCCACACGGTCTCGACACCCTCGATTCGAACAATACGGCCAATACATGTGCAATTGCCCCGAGTCAATTATACGCATTAATTTCACCAGAGAAGAGCCTCGACCTATCATTCTCCTAAAGTAGGTTTTCCCCTCACCATCGTCTAAACTATGAACAGACCATCCACGCACTCACTTATATAAGAATTTTTCATCGAGGACTTGGAGTACTACTCTACCAACCAGACGACACAAACCATTCACACTTCTCGCAACTGCCGTGTGTGATTTCAGCAACAATATTTGATTCCTCCGCAACTTTGGGATCAATATCACAGCACCCAAATAGCGAACCTGCTCCAAAAAATATTTGATCAACGTTCCTACATGCAATATCCAAACAATTACCTCTGTCGGATAATTGTGCCTGTGTCTGCCCCCGCCTTCTTGGAACCCATCAAATTATTTTTTCCAGAAGCATACTTATTGGTACCCGAAATCTAACAGCCTAAAAAAAATGCCCATATGAGTAGAATATGAGAACCTCTCCACCATTCGCAACCTGCTACAATCACAGTAGCATCAAAATTATTTTTCGGTCCGAGATCCCAACCTGCTGTATATATAGGATCTATCATCAAGAAAAATAAATTCCAATCTGTGCAGAATCTCATAAATCTGCACCAATAGATGAATATGCAGCACCCAAAAACCTTAAGAACCATCTCTAACCCAAATTCCAAGCAACCTAGCTTATCCCCACAAGCTATTTGAAATTCTAACCAATCATGATTCAAGTTTCGCTACACCATGCCATATGGAATAACTTACCATGACAAACTTCAAAAAAAAAATTTGAAGCCTATCATTCACGGGACCACGACCATGATCACCGTCACCAAGCTACTAACTTGTTCACCTGTTCCTTTTTTTGTCTTCATCCTGTGTTATCTTTTAACCACCGTGCTGCAAATCTCCACTATCATCGCACGCCTCTATCACCATGATCTGACCACCATAACTCTGATACCACTTGTTGGGAATTTAACACTCGGAACCAAATTCTCCCAAATAATCACACACATGAGCAATATATGCACAAAAAAGAAAAGACACGCATATTTCTACATGGTTTGGTAAACACGCCTACATCCACACCTGAAATATCCATTCTTTCACTATTGAGTAAAACATGATACAAGTTACATGGATAAATCCCATAACCCAAATACAAGACCCTTGTACACTCCCTGACACGAGAATTTTTCTGTGTGCGCTTGTGTGCTATACCCAAGTGTAGGTAATCGTGCAAGTAGTAATCTGGTTAAGTCCAGGTCGATCCCACAGGGAAGGTGTTAAACTAAATACTTAGATTAATCTCAAAAAGGGAAAATAAAATTCAATATTTTAAAGAAATGTAGAACACAAAGTCCCACAATTTATCAACTACTAAAAATAAAACAATTAAACTAAACTAAACTAATTACCAACTAACTAATTAAAATGATAATTTAAAATGTGTTTTTCTTAATTAAAAAGGAATGTTGGGATTACACGAATCCACCGCGACCTAGCCATCTACCATGCAGTTGCATTGAAGCTCGATGGAGCACACTCTCTACAGTATTCCGTATTCCTCTTAAGATAAAGAATCTATAATCCTTTCATGGCCGGGACTATATCCTCACATTTACGTTTGAAATACACAAAAGCGGTTTAAAACAATAGTTAAGACTCTCACCTACAATGGTATTAGCATTGAGGGTGGTTTGCAAAAGTTATTGAAGAAAAATGCCTCAAGGCTTAAAGTTTACAGACTATTTTGACAAACTGCGCTTTTGGGGACAATTTGATAACAATCCAGTAAAACAGAAAGTCTAGGAATACTGCATAGAATGTCCTCAAGAATTAGAGGGTTCGATCGATCGACGCGCTTTCGATCGATCGAACATCTTCTTCTCTCGATCGATCGAGCTGTCTTCGATTGCTCAACTGTGTCTCTAGTCCGATCGATCGAACGACTTCGATTGATCGAACACAGGGATTATTCTGCTACATGGCAGAGGCCTGAGATCACGGTTTCATCGTGATCTCCCAACCCGGGGACTACTCAGACATCCTCTGGAGTGTCACAGATTTATTCTTAACGTAAAAATTCATTAAGGTTGCGTTTGGATGAGATTTAAACATGCAATCAATGAAAAGCTATGATTTAAACACTACCAACAAGTAAACTGTACTCTATTCAGATATAAACTATATAAACTACTGAAAGAATGTAAACAAAACTGATATAATCAAAACCTGGAACGAACAAATTATGGATAGACTTTAAGCTTCAACCAAATTCAATATTAAACCTACAAAAATCCAAGTAAAAACACTCTCTCTTAATGTAAAAACTGATTAAATGTAAGGTGGGCGTCCTTATGGACTTCTCTAATACGAGTATATATAGCAGAAACCTAAGGCTAGGGTTTAACATGCATTCTGCTACGTGCGCGTAAAAATCTGAGAAAAGGTATGTTCGATCGATCGAACAATTTTTCGATCGATTGAACTCTTGGGGACTTCGATCGCTTGAACTTATGTCGATCGATCGAAACTTCGATCGATCGAGTAGTCTTCAATCGCTCGAACTCTATATTTCAGCTTTGACATGTCTTCTTTAGAATTCAGCATTTCCCTTCATCATTATCGTTCAATTCTTCACACAGTAACTGCAGTCTGCACAAATTACAGCTAAAACACACAACTTATCATAGTTTAATCAATATGTGCATAAACTAGCATTATAATTCAAATTGCAGATAAATGGAGGAATTGTAAACTAAATCCATACTTTTTCTTCTTTTGGCGCGGTTGTATTTTACAAATACTCCCGCTTGTCACAACCCCCAACTAGTGAGTTACTAGTCCCTAGCAATAGAGCGAAAATAAAAACAAGCTAAACTATGACTATAACGGAAAAAAAAAAACTAAAATAACTAAACCAGACTTACTAACTAACATAACAAGAAAGAAAACTATCTAACTCACTTTCGCAGGAATCGCGGTTGCATTTAGCAAATGCAACAAGCCGTTAAACCCCTAGGTTCCCCCCTAGTGGGCGAGTGTTGTCTTGTGAGGGTTTGCAGTGAATATACCCACAAAATTCTCTGATTTAGCTCAAAAAGATATAGAATAACTTTTAAACATTCCCTTTTTATTCAACTATTAATTTAGCTCTACAAACATCTCATCCTCATTCAAACCATGAAAGAAATGCACATGTTCCTCATGTCACCAAGATAAGAATAACATATGCGTCACACCCATGCATCCGTGTGTGTGTGAAATTAACAGCTATACATCAAACTTTATTTAGAGTTGTTTAAACAATCATACTTTCAAAACTTGTAGTTTCAACTCAATCCTCACATAGTTATTACACTCACAAATGAACATCTCACAGAAACTTGGTGAATAATAGTCGCATATGGTATGAAAGCTTTGATAGGAGTGATTTTTCGGATACTAATGCTTTCATACTCGACTCTATAAAAGGCGAACATTTTAGAGTGTATAGTCTCATGAAAGGAATACTACTTATTAGAGGAGCGAAATACCGTGGATAACTCAACTTATACTTTCATGTTTAAACTAAGTTATCGAGAATCATTAAGGCTTTGACTCTTCGGATTTTTTATTTTTTATTTTTTACTTAGTGGGATAGAAATAAAAGGGTAAGAACTTGCACATCTTTATCATGTGACTGTATTTAGTAATTTCTTTACTGTCCTTCACCCATCCTCTTCAACATATCATCATTCATTTCATTTTTTATTTTTTTTTATAAAAATCTCTTCTCCTTTCCTCATTTTTTTTAAGCTTTTTATGTATGCAGTCCTTCTCACCACTATTCCTTCCTCATACTTCAACAATCTAATCACATTGGGTGTGCAATGGGGTATATGAAGGTCAAGGTATGAAAAAAAATAGGGATTTACAATTTTATAATGGATTCGGTATTATTTATTAGGCGTGGGGTTAAGAACAACACATATTTGGAAATATCGATATAGGTAAATAGAGAAGGTAAGGAGCAAATATGATGGCTTAAATCATTTTCTCAACTTCTTAGTTTTTAACACTTAAATGTCCATTGAGTTTAATTGGTAAATCCTGAACGTTCTCCTCTACTAAGAAGCCAAAATAAAGAATTAGAGACTATTCAACGAATTTATTATGCTTATTCAATAAAAACAATTCGAAATTAATGTGATAATTCCCTCAGAAATGAAGATCGGATTCAAAAGCTCACTAAGGGTGACTAGTTTTCACTACTTCATTCTTTAAAGTACAAAAGTCGTATTAACTCTTATTTTAAGTTTAAACGCATAGCTATTAACACGTGCAAATGATTTAGATACAAGAATGGTCAACATATGCATTCATCCTAGAGTACTAGAAAAACGTATGAACTTAATTCATAAAATGATGAGAATAAAATGATTGTGTCATTGCTTGATAACAGCTAAATAGAAGTGAAAATTCAAAATTATTCTACCCATTTAATTCAAAGACTTGGTTAATAGTTTGAAAATTTTGAAATTTTATATTTTAAATTTGTTTTGAAATCGAAATTTTAATAATAATGGAGATTGTATGATGTTTGCCAATAAATAAAGCGGTCCAGATTGCTACGTAGAAAATATGCACAGGTGATTATCTATCTATATCCCACCCCCAACTGAAAATCGCAATGACCTCAGCAAGTGATTTTCAAAATAGATAGAGAGATAGCACCTGAAATATCAGCATAAGCATCGTAACAGTAACAACCTGTACAGAAAGCATACATACTCCAAGCAGCCAAGATAAAAAAGATAGGAAATATATTGCATCAGATCCAAACAGAAAATAGAATACATCACTGAAAAAAAATAGGAAAGTGAACGAACAGAACAACGATAATAATATATCTCTATATGCCATACAAACAAAAATTCAAACTATCCAAACCAACCAACAACAAAAACAATAACCCAACAGTGTCCAAAAAATGCCCAACAAACAACCCAGAATATACCAAACCAACCAAAAATACATAAACGAAGCCAACAGACTACCCATCATCGGGAACATCAGATAAAATGTCAATCAATAGATCCGGAGCATCCATAACGCCATCCTCGACACCCGTAGTAGCGGTAGCCAGAGCACTCGCAATCGTGGCAGCTGGAGTAGAAACTGATGTGTCGGCCACGACAGGAGGAGGTGGAAACGGTATCTCCGCAACAAGCGATGACGCTGATGATGTAGACGCTGCAGGATCAGTCGGGGATGATGGATTGGTGGTGGATGGTGGAACAGCAATAGATGGTGCTGCCGATGTAGATGGCGCGGAAGGATCAACCCGGGGATCGGAGGATGAAGGACCAGTAGGGGCAGAGGAGAATGGGGCAGTAGTGGGTGGAGGTGTAGATGGAGGGGAAGATGGGGGCACGATCGGATTGAACCCTAGCTGGACTAACAGGGTCGTCAGCATGGTGGATATGTGATCTATCTTGCCCTCGAGTCTAATCCGGGCCTCTCTCTCCTCTAATAGAAACTCGGGAATAGTAGGGAGAGGCGCAGAAGAAGACTCTCCCTGGGCGGGAGCCTGAGACCGCTGTCTCAACTCAAAACGAGCAACCTCCTCTACCGGGTCACCCTCCTCATCAGAATCCTGCTCCTTAGCCTCTGTGGGCGCCCCACAAGCTTCTCCCTCAGTATCAGTCCAGCCTCCACGTCTCCTCTTCTCTCCCACCTTTGCCTTGCCTTTTCCTTTTCGCTTCCTTTTTTGCGCATCGGACCAGCGGGAAGCTGTCTCTCCAAACCGACTGCAAGACTGGGCAGTCGCGTCCCCCGCCAAAGGAATGATACCCGCATGCTCGATCACCCTATGAATAGCCCAAGCACCCTTCAGGTGCTTTTTAGCCTGAATGTAGCGTGTAGGGTGTCGCATGAAGTCGATGTAAAGGCAGGGTAAACAGACTGGCTTCCGTGTCCCGATCGCGCATAAGACACGAGCATACCATGCCGCGATCTTCTCCCTGTACGATGTCACTAATAGGCAATTGCTCAGGGCAAGGTGGAGCATATGGTAATTATCCATAAGGTGGAGGTCGGGAATGAGAGCCTCGCCATCCCATGTTGAAAGAGCTCCCCCAGTGATCTCGCAGATAATGATGGTCGGTGATAGCTGAGGTGTGTCAGGGCTATGGGGGCATACACAATCGGGTACCTCCGGTACCCCAATAGCAGCAGCGACGGTGACCGGACTGAAAATGATCTCTCGCCCACGAAAAAATGAGCGAAGGGTGAACGGAGCAACCGGATCCCGGATCATCGTCGCACACGCCTCCCGTATCCAAGATAGATTTACATGCTTCGGCTGGGATAATAGTGTGTACCACTGGGGCATGGCACGTATCCGTGCAAGGTACCACGGAGTAGCCAGCCAGGCAGTCTCAAGGGGACGCTTGATCATGACCTTCCGTGACTGGAAGTAACGGGTGAACCAAATGCGGTCTTCCTCGTTTCTAAACCCATGATCTGGAACTGGATCGGGTATAGCAAGGTCGAATGACTTAGATTTGTGGTAGCCAGTGATCGGATTCATGATAAAACCCTGAAATGGAAGAAGCAAAGAGAGAAATCATTAAAACAGGGTAAATAATAAAGAGAAAGAAACTGCCACACTTCGATCGATCGAATCCTGTTCGATCGATCGAGAATATTGCAGGTTCGATTGCTCGTTAATTTTCGATCGATCGAACGGATGCTGGATTCGATCGATCGAAACCAGTTCGATCGATCGAGCACAGCGAACTGGAAGTTGCAACGCTCAAGAATGGGAATAGCCCAAAAACAACAAAAACATTAATAAAACTAAGAAAAGGAGTTAAAGAACCAATGGGGGGGCACCCCCATAAGAATTTGAAATGGAAAGAAATACGAGGGGTGACTCGGGGGCTCACCTCGAGAGACGCACTGGGTAGACGGTGCCGGCGATGCCACTGATGATCCGGGGGACCCGGAGCTCCTTAATTGATGTGATTTGAAAGGGGGAGGCCAAAATCGAGGGAACGCCCTTTGTGTTCGATCGGTTCAGTAAGGGAGAGAGAGAGAGGAAACTGACGAAGTGTCTCCGCGACGCTTTGTTTAAAAACGGTTTTCGATCGATCGAGTAGGCTCGATCGATCGAACCTTCGATCGATTGAGCCTTCCTCAATCGCTCAAGGTGATGACACTCTCGATCAATCGAGATATGTTCGATCGATCGAACAAAGAAATCCTACAATAACCGTGAATTGAGAAATTACACACCCCCAACCAATCAACAGTGATCTGGACATATAGAATAGGGATAAAACAGTGCATTGCCAGAACATGTAAGCCAAAAATGGCAACCTCATAGTAGAACATTGCAAATTTATATAAATAAGTCCTTAAAATAGCATCCATATGCAACAATATGGCCCCCATAATGGTCTTTAAAACCTTATTGAAAAAGAAAACTAAAATAAAACTGAAATTAATAACACTTCGTCCAAGAATACACTCCAATTTATTAAGAAAGATATGAAATGACATAAAACAATTGGAGTGAAACACTATTCTTCAAGCAGAAAGATATCTTCCTCTACAGCTTCTTTCGCCGCCAGAACTTCAAATGTAGAGTCTAAACTTGATGATTCCCTTTCCCAGAACAGTCGAAAAGCAGCGAGGACATCATCAAGCAAGTCTGAACTTTGTAAGGACTTGATTTCACCAACAATAGGGGATCCGGATGGAGACACGGATAATGGAGTGCAATTGCGCATCGGATATTCCTCTTGCGGTGGGGTTTTTGGGGACCTTATGTATGGTCCAAATCCATGAAAGAGTTGATGGGGAAGGTATAGCGGTGGGAATGGTAGATTCATAGTGATATTCCTGACAAAGGGAAACAAAAAGAAATGGAGAAAATAAATTAACTAGTGCAAAAGTGAGATCGAAAAGAAAGAATTAAACAAAACAAAAAAATGAAAAGAAAAATAAAGGAATGTGACCCAGAGTTAACCTCACTATTGGCTGGATATCCTCAGGTGCACTAGCAGGCAGAGTGCATTGAAGCCTGAACAACAAATAGCTCAAATGGACATAAATATAGGGAACCACTTGGACGACCAGGAAGTCGTCAACATATGTGAAAACAACATTGTGGCGTTCGGGCACCACATCTTGTAAATCCTCTTCTTCCCAAGGCTCCCACATAGAGTCATTTTCCCATTGTTCCATTAGAGCGTCATCGACCTCCCACACAGCATATCCTTCCGGCTCTCCCTCCTCTTCAGGGAGTTCCATGTGCGCAAATGGGTTAATCTGAAGGAGCGCAGGATCATATGAGATATATCCGTGGGATAAGTCAACAATGTCGTCGGCTCTTGGCCCTTGGTATGGAGATAAGCAAAATACTATTTCATCAGCAGTCCACTGTGGGTTCTGATACTCAGAATCAGCCCACGACCCTATCGAGTGAATATCGTCATCTCTCATGGTGGACAACCTGCACGAGATAAAAGTGGAATAGCAGATTATGATCAAGATCACACTCAAAAAGGAATAAATAAAAAGAAAAAAACAAAACAAGACTAGAAACAGCAAAAGATAGTACAACATTGATGAAACGCACTCAAGCGTTCTAGGTGGAGGCATAGTCGGGCTCATCCAGTTGGATGTGCTCGATCTCAGGTTGGAAATCTTCTAAAAACGGTTTTATCCTCTGGCCGTTGACCTTGAAACTTCCATCGTTCTTAGGATTAAATACCTCCACGACCCCATGTGGAAAGACAGATTTGACTGTGTAGGGTCTTGTCCACCGGGATCGGAGTTTACCTGGGAAGAGATGAAGGCGCGAATCGTATAGTAAAACTTTTTGTCCAGGCTCGAAAGATTTTTGAAAAATCATTTGGTCATGGCGAGCCTTCAACCGTTCCTTGTGGAGTTTGGCATTGTCATATGCATCTCGTCGGATTTCTTCCAGTTCTGCCAACTGCAGTTTCCGGAGTTGTCCTCCCTCTTTAATGTCAAAGTTTAATGAGCGTGTCGCCCAATATGCTTTATGCTCGATTTCAACAGGAAGGTGACATGCTTTACCATACACTAGCCTATATGGGGACATTCCTAGATTCGTCTTGTACGCAGTGCGGTATGCCCAAAGAGCATCAGTCAGTTTATAGGCCCAGTCTTTTCTGTTGAAACTAACCGTCTTTTCTAATATGTGCTTGATTTCACGGTTAGCCAACTCTGCCTGCCCGTTCGTTTGTGGGTGGTAGGCTAGAGCGATCTTGTGATTCACCCCGTATTTCTTGAGTAGTGATTCCAAAGGCTTATTGCAAAAGTGTTTTCCTTGGTCACTTATTAGAGCTTTAGGGGTTCCGAAACGCGAGAGGATATTTTCCTTAAGAAAGTACATTACCGTTTTATGGTCATTGCATCGCGTTGGTATCGCTTCTACCCATTTTGATATATATTCCACAGCAAGGAGTATATATTCACAGTTATTCGATTTAGGAAATGGGCCCATGAAGTCGATGCCCCAACAATCGAATATTTCAATTGTGATGATGGGAGTTAAAGGCATCGAATTCCTTTTTGAAAGTGTTCCAAGCTTTTGACATCGTTGGCACGACTTACAAAAAACATAAGCATCTTTGAACACGGTGGGCCAATAGAAACCGCTGTGCAATACTTTGTGTGCGGTCTTTTGGGAGGCAAAATGGCCACCGCAGGCTTCAGAATGACAGGAGGCCAAAATTACAGTTATGTCCTCATTCGGAACGCAACGCCTGATGACCCGATCAGCACAATACTTGAATAAGTATGGGTCATTGAAAAAGAAATGGCGTGCGAACGAACAAAACCTTTTCTTGTCATGATTTGACCAATGGCTCGGGGTCTCTCCTGTAACGAGGTAATTAATGATATCCGCGTACCAAGGCAGATTGGAGACAGCGATCAGCTGCTCGTCTGGGAATTCATCTTTTATAGGTACCGGTTCAGTGTTGTCAGTGAATGTTATCCGAGATAAATGGTCGGCAACCACATTCTCTACTCCCTTTTTATCCTTGATAGTGATATCGAATTCCTGGAGTAGGAGTATCCAGCGGATAAGCCTCTGTTTCGCATCTTTCTTAGATAACATGTACTTGAGGGCCGATTGGTCTGTAAAACAGACAATTGGGGACCCTATCAGATAAGACTTGAATTTGTCCAGAGCGAATACTATTGCCAGTAGCTCTTTCTCAGTAGTCGTATAATTCATTTGAGCTTCGTTCAGTGTTCGGCTGGCATAGTAAATTACATATGGCTTGTTATCCTTCCTCTGTCCTAGAACTGCGCCAATGGCGTAGTCGCTAGCATCGCACATTAACTCAAATGGCAAACTCCAGTCGGGTGCCTATATTATCGGTGCAGAGGTAAGGTGTTCTTTTAGTGCATCAAAACATATTTGACAGTTTTTCGACCATTCGAAAGGTGCATCTTTGGCGAGTAGTTGGCACAGTGGTCGAGAGATAGCACTAAAATTTTGGATAAAGCGTCGATAGAATCCAGCATGTCCCAAAAAAGATCGGATGTCTTTAACTGTACGAGGGACAGGTAGATTTGAAATTATATCGATTTTGGCTTTATCGACTTGGATACCCTTATCAGAGATAATGTGGCCGAGGACAATTCCTTTGGTCACCATGAAGTGACACTTTTCCCAGTTTAACACTAAGTGTTTGTCCTCGCATCTCGCTAACACATTTTCTAGGTTTTCTAGACAATTGTCAAAACTATGGCCAAACACTGAGAAGTCATCCATAAAGACCTCTAGTGTCTGTTCAACCATATCACTAAATATGCTTAACATGCACCGCTGAAAGGTAGCAGGTGCATTGCATAAGCCAAAAGGCATACGGCGGTAGGCGAATGTACCGAACGGACAAGTGAAAGCCGTTTTCTCCTGATCTTCAGGAGCTATTTCAATTTGGTTATACCCACTATATCTGTCCAAAAAGCAATAAAATTTGTGACCCGCCACTCTCTCCAGCATTTGATCCATGAATGGCAATGGAAAGTGGTCTTTCCGGGTCACAGTATTTAACTTTTGGTAATCAATACACATCCGCCATCCAGTGGGGACGCGTGTTGGAACTAACTCGCCATCTTTGTTTGGGATAACTGTTATACCCGCCTTTTTGGGCACCACCTGGGTTGGACTAACCCAAGAGCTGTCAGAGATAGGATATATTATCCCAATGTCAAGAAGTTTTAAGACTTCCTTTTTCACGACTTCTTGCATATTGGGATTCAGACGCCTCTGCATTTGTCACGAAGGTTTAGCGTCTTCCACCAAGTATATCTTATGGGTGCAAATAGATGGGCTTATGCCTTTTAGGTCGGTAATAGTCCATCCTAATGCTCCCTTGTGCAGTTTGAGCATTTGGATCAACTTATCCTCTTGTTCTGAATTCAATGTGGCTGAGATTATAATGGGATAAGTCTTTTCAATTCCCAGAAAAACATATTTGAGCTCTTTTGGAAGCTCTTTTAATTCCAAATCGGGAAACTGAAAGTTTGAAGGCATGGTTAACTTCGTTTTCGGAGGCAAGGGTTCATATGGTGTGACCCACATGCACTCAGTTCTATCCTCCTCTTTAGTTTCCATCATGAGGCAGACATGATTTAAGGCAGCGTCCAATGGAGTAGAGTCATTAGATTGATAAGTAGCGTCGAATTGTGACACTACCACCTCCAAAGGATCTTTATAATCAACAAGATTTGCCTCATCTTCGATCATCGTTTCGATGAAGTTAACTTCTCCTTCGTCCTCGTATTCTTTAGGTCGGGGATTTGAGAAAATCTTGACATTCAAAGTCATGTTCCCGAATACGATGGTCATGATACCACTTCTTAGATATCTTGATTGTGGCATCAATGGTGTTGAGGAATGGACGTCCAAAAATTACCGGGATTTGTGAACATGGGTTAGACACAGGTTCAGTGTCCAATATCACGAAATCAACCGGGAAGACAAAAGTATCTATCTGTACCAGAACGTCTTCCAGTATTCCTCTAGGATATTTGACTGACCTGTCTGCCAATTGCAATGCAACTCGGGTGGGTTTGAGTTCACCCAACCCTAGTTGTTTATATACTGAATATGGCAGCAAGTTCACGCTAGTTCCTAGATCCAGGAGTGCGTTATCTATCCTTTGATTCCCAATTCTACACGAGACAGTTGGGGTGCCAGGGTCTTTAAGCTTTGGAGGCAACTCATTTTGAATTATTGTGCTCGCTTGGCAAGCGACATAGGCATGTTTCTTTACACTTTGCCTTCTTTTAACCGTGTATAAGTCTTTCAAATACTTAGCATAGGCTGGCACTTGTTTGATTGCATCAAGGAGTGGGAGATTTATTTTAACTTGTTTGAACAACTCCAAGAACTCCTGATTCTTTGCCTCGTTTTGGGGTTTCTTGAGCCTTTGAGGGTAAGGTGCAGGGAAAGGGCATTTAGGTAATTCGTCAATGATAGGCTCCTTTCCAGGCCTTCTCTCAACTTCTTCTACTTCTTTAGGAGTGTCTTCACTTGATTCTACTGGTTTATCATTAGTAGACGACTCCTCTTCTTGAGTGGGTGGTTTGTTCCTGGTCACTACTTCCTCCTCTTCATACTCCTCGGGAGTAGAATGAGGCATGTTTCTCTCTATGACTTTGCCACTTCTCAGAGTGGTTATGGCTTTGGCATGCTCATGGTTATTGGGACCATTATTGAGTTCCTTAGGGTTTGGAAATGGTTGAGCAGGAAACGTACCACTCGAACCCTCTTGACATGCATCCATTCTCTCTAAGGTTGCGGAGATTTTACTCATCATTTGAATTAACTGTTGTGTTAAATTCGCATTAGAGAGTGGATCTTCCTCCTGCACCTTCTTGTGAGGTGGCACGTAAATATTTGCTTGTTGGTTGTTAGAGGGTTGAGCTTGGTTGTAGTTATTTACTCTATTCTGATTGAATGGCTGGGACTGCTTGTTGTATTGCCCTTGATATTGATTATTATTATTATTGTAGGACTGTTGTTGTTGATATTGGTTTTGGGTCCCAACATTGTTTTTCCAATCAAACCCGGGGTGATTCCATCGATTGTTATTATTTTGTGAATTATAGTTATTGTAGGAATTCCACGCCCCCCTATACCCTTGCATGGCATTCATTTCCATGAGGGGTTGTTCTTGAAAATATGACACATTGGGACAATATTGAGTAGTGTGTCCCAGCATGTTACATGTGCCACATGATTCTTCAGGCAAAAACTGCCTAGATCTCTCTCCTTTCATTCCCAATTCTTCCACTTTCTTTACTAGTTCTTCATACTTGTTCATCAAATGATCCTCACTTTTAGTTGATATAAACTTTTCTCATCCACACAGGATATCTGTGAGCGTGGGATATCATCTGAATTTGACCACTCATGGGCGTGTTCAGCTAGCCACTCAAAATGAGCTTCAGCTTCCTCCGTGTTTTTACGAATAAATGGCCCTGAACTCATGGTCTCGACCAACTTTTTCGTTTCACCATTTAGCCCTTCATAAAAGTAACTGATGGTTCGCCATTTCTCATACCCATGATGTGGGCATGAGAGTAGCAAATCCTTGAAACGCTCCCAAGTTTGGGTGGACGTTTCATTACTCTTTTGTTTGTAAGAGTTTATTTATCGTTTAAGCTCAGTGGTCATGCGAGGTGGGAAGAATTTCTTTAAGAATGCGGTGTTCATCGCATGCCAAGTGTAGATGGAGTTTGGCTTCAAGGTGAGTAACCACGCTTTTGCTTTATCCTTCAGAGTGAAAGGAAATAGCATTAAACGTGTCACGTCTACAGGACAATTCTGTGAGAAAGTTTTACAAACATCCTCAAAGTCCTTGACATGTAGATATGCCTTCTCGCTCTCCATTCCATGAAAGGTAGGAAGGAGTTGAATCATTCCATTGCGAAATTGAAATTCGCCTGCATGGGGTGGAATGAGAATGCAAGAAGGTGTGAGCGCATGTTCAGGTGTCATGAGATCGCACAAAGGACGAAGTGAATCGTCAATTGGTACAACCACATTATCACCATTTTCGCTTTGATTGTCGGTCATTGAGTCGATCGGTGTAACTATGGGGTTAATAGAACTAGATGAACTGGATGAATAGAGTGGATTTCCAAAAATTCCTTCGATGGAATTATCGGACATAAAAGGAAAGATCCTAAGAATTTTTTAATCTAGAGAACAAAAGAAAAAGAAAAACAGAAAAAGATAAGGAAAGATTGAGGTAATCGAAGCGTTAGCTTGTCGCCTTCCCCGGCAACGGCGTCAAAAACTTGACACGAGAATTTTTCTGTGTGCGCTTGTGTGCTATACCCAAGTGTAGGTAATCGTTCAAGTAGTAATCTGGTTAAGTCCAGGTCGATCCCACAGGGAAGGTGTTAAACTAAATACTTAGATTAATCTCAAAAAGGGAAAATAAAATTCAATATTTTAAAGAAATGTAGAACACAAAGTCCCACAATTTATCAACTACTAAAAATAAAACAATTAAACTAAACTAAACTAATTACCAACTAACTAATTAAAACGATAATTTAAATGTGTTTTTCTTAATTAAAAAGGAATGTTGGGATTACACGAATCCACCGCGACCTAGCCATCTACCATGCAGTTGCATTGAAGTTCGATGGAACACACTCTCTACAGTATTCTATATTCCTCTTAAGATAAAGAATCTATAATCCGTTCATGGCCGGGACTATATCCTCACATTTACGTTTGAAATACACAAAAGCGGTTTAAAACAATAGTTAAGACTCTCACCTACAATGGTATTAGCATTGAGGGTGGTTTGCAAAAGTTATTGAAGAAAAATGCCTCAAGGCTTAAAGTTTACAGACTGTTTTGACAAACTGCACTTTTGGGGACAATTTGATAACAATCCAGTAAAACAGAAAGTCTAGGAATACTGCATAGAATGTCCTCAAGAATTAGAGGGTTCGATCGATCGACTCGCTTTCGATCGATCGAACATCTTCTTCTCTCGATCGATCGAACTGTCTTCGATCGCTCGACTGTGTCTCTGGTCCGATCGATCGAACGACTTCAATCGATCAACATAGGGATTATTCTGCTGCATGGCAGAGGCCTGAGATCACGGTTTCATCGTGATCTCCCAACCCGGGGACTACTCAGACATCGTCTGGAGTGTCACAGATTTATTCTTAACGTAAAAATTCATTAAGGTTGCGTTTGGATGAGATTTAAACATGCAATCAATGAAAAGCTATGATTTAAACACTACCAACAAGTAAACTGTACTCTATTCAGATATAAACTATATAAACTACTGAAAGAATGCAAACAAAACTGATATAATCAAAACCTGGAACGAACAAATTATGGATAGACTTTAAGCTTCAACCAAATTCAATATTAAACCTACAAAAATCCAAGTAAAAACACTCTCTCTTAATGTAAAAACTGATAAAATGTAAGGTGGGCGTCCTTATGGACTTCTATAATACGAGTATATATAGCAGAAACCTAAGGCTAGGGTTTAACATGCATTCTGCTGCGTGAGCGTAAAAATATGAGAAAAGGCATGTTTGATCGATCGAACAATTTTTCGATCGATTGAACTCTTGGGGACTTCGATCGCTTGAACTTATCTCGATCGATCGAAACTTCGATCGATCGAGTGGTTTTCAATCGCTCGAACTCTATATTTCAGCTTTGACATGTCTTCTTTAGAATTCAGCATTTCCCTTCATCATTATCTTTCAATTCTTCACACAGCAACTGCAGTCTGCACAAATTACAGCTAAAACACAAAACTTATCATAGTTTAATCAATATGTGCATAAACTAGCATTGTAGTTCAAATTGCAGATAAATGGAGGAATTGTAAACTAAATCCATACTTTTTCTTCTTTTAGCGCGGTTGTATTTTACAAATACTCCCGCTTGTCACTCCCCACTCAATACCCCAAAGAACCTGACAGAATCACTGTAATATATAAAGAAATCATAGAGACAAAGAAATACCCTCTCTACCTCACATCCCTATAACAGTGTGAACACCCCTCACAGAAAACCCCAATGATTAATGTCCCATGCCCCAAAGGGTCACCCTCTTTCGTCACCACTCTGTGGACGAGTGATTCCGACTCTTCTACAATGTCTGACATATTTATACACATATGTATCACCATATAGTACGTCCCATCCGTGTGAACAAGTGAAGAAGTTCACTTCAATTTGAACACCATTGATTTTTTGCACCAATCAATTCTTGCCAACCACAACTTCTAGAATTTCTAAGGCTACACAATTCAACACTCCCATTTTGTTTCAACTACTAAATGGGTTACGACTTTATCATGATTATCCATGCAAAATTTATGTGATATATATGTATTATCCCAACACACAACTATCAAGACTTAGATAATTGTATATTTTCTAAATTTGAAATCCAAATTTCTTTTCTAAATTCTCTGGTAGGTATATAACAAGCAATGATAGGTAGTATTACTAATCACTAACTCACTGCAATAACATATGGCACAACTCTTAAAATATTTGAGAAACAGATCTGGGAAGCACTTGATATTACATGCATTTTTCAAAGAAATATTACTTCTCATTACTACTTAGTTCACTTTTCTTACATAGATTAAAATGGATAGTAGGATCCACAATAATAAATGCTTTGAGCACAAGCGCCTCGTTTGGAATTAATTCCCAAACTTAAATTTGGGGTTCAAGTGTAATTCTTGCCTCTGGGTTCCAAAAAGCATATTTTATAGCATTCGGAAAAATTTGAAGTACAAAGATGCTTTAGAATTGGTTTTACTGAATTTTTTTTTCTTAAATTTTATGGTGCCTGGTTACTCTTCTGCATCTCGAACCCAATACAAACGGACCCTAAGAAGCTATATGCATTAAACGAAGAAAAAGCAAAAAAAAAAAAAAAAGAACAAAAAAACACAAAGAAAGCTTTCCCTATCTGGATATATGAGTGATGAAAGAGTCAAACTGCCTCTTCGAAGCACCACCTTCCTCCACCGACCTCTGTACATCGCCGCCCAACTCCGCTGCCCTTTTTCTCATCTCATCCCCTTCCTCCGTCGCCATCAATCTTTTCACTGCTCTTTTGATCGTTTGTGAAGTTACCAATTTGTCCCTAAGTGCCCAATCCTTGACCACCACACCAATTTTGAGGAACTTAGTCACAAGCACAGCATTTCTTGGTTGGTCTGAGTGCATAGGCCAAGTTGCAATAGGAACTCCCATTGTAATACTCTCCATACATGAATTCCACCCACAATGACTCAGGAACCCACCTATTGATGGGTGTCCTAAAATTTCCAATTGTGGTGCCCATTCTCTAACTATAATTCCCTTCCTTTTCACTCTCTCTCCAAATCCTTTTGGTAGCTGAGCTCCTGTATCCATATCTTTGCCTACAAACACATCTCCTTTATCTGCATCTCTTAACACCCAAATGAACTTTTGATCACTTCTTTCTAACCCAATCGCGAGTTCTTTGATTTTCTCATCGGATAATGAAGTTGTCGTCCCAAAAGAAACATATATAACTGAGTTTGGATCTTGTTTGTTGAGCCATTCCAAGCATTTGTGGCACTGAGTTGATTTTCTTTCATCACGGATTGAAAGAGGGTTGAATGGTCCGAGTGCCCATTTCTTCTCATTTTTTATTTTCTGTACCTTAGCAAGAAGTTCAATAAATGGACCTTCTATAACTCTGCATGTGTTATAAAGGCGACCAGAGATGAACTTCATGTGAACATGTTGAGTCTTCACAAAGTTACTGAACTCTGGTGTGTAACAATCTTCTAAGGAAGGAAGGTCTTTTAGTATTTCGGATTCAATGGCAAAAGGTCTTCCCATGCTTTCCCAAAAGTAGAAGAACATGAAGAAAGCAGAGACACTGTGAAAAGTGTAGGACTCTGCGTTCGGTATTGAAGTGACTTCTTGAATGACTGATGCCATCAGAGAGTCGTGGATGACAACAAGTCTCCTAGATGTGCGTGAGAGGACGTGACAAAGGGAGGCCACTGGCTCACGGAGATGAGACGATGAGTCGAATGATGGTTGGAGGTGGGAGGGGAACTTGATGGCGGCGTTGGGGTTTGGAGGAGGAGAGAGAAAGTTAGGGATTGGGAATTCGTGAAAGTGGATATTGGCCTCGGTGAGAGGGTTCCAACCGTGGATACGGAGCTTGGCTTGGCGGTTGTGGGTGGGGGAGCTGACATAGTGGACCAGGATATCGTAGGAGGCCACGAGACGGGAGAGGTGGAGGAGCTGGTTAAGATGGCCTTGTGCTGGAAAAGGCACCATGACAACCACCACTTGGGATTTGTTTAGGCCATTTTGGCCTTGTTTGTGGTGGTGTTGGTGGTTGTGGTAATGATTGGTCATTGAAGTGGTTTATGTGTAGTATATGAGGTAGGATATGCATAGTTCAATCTTATTGTTTGGGGTTTAAATAACATTGTAAAGTAAAAACAAGTTGATGAGTGGTCCCCCATTGGTATTATTTTTATTTTATTTTTTCATATTTTGGGCTTGTCATGTGGGGCCTTAGCCTCCAAGGTTGTCCCCTTGGCCTTTGGGGGCGGTTTTTTGCTTTCTTTCGTTGTATTTTTATCTTTTAATTGATCTCTTGCTGTTAAAAAAAAAAACAAACAAGAAAAGAAAAGAAAGGAAAAGAAAAGAAAGAAAGAAAAAGACTAAATCTTGGTGTAACGTAATTAAAGGGGAACTTTTGTCATCCAATTTGAACAGTTCCTTGTGAACATCCATAAGTTGATTTCACTTCTAGAAAAAAAAAAGTTAATATTTAAATCTTTTAGAGGTTAAAAAAGACAACCAAAAATAAAAAATAAAAAAATATAGCAGATGATTTACACGGTGGGGCACGGGGTTGACGGTCACATAAAATAGTTTTTCTAGGTACTCATAAATTCAAAGCTAGTACAACGTTTGATAATGCTCTTGATTTTTCCAAACTAGAATTAATTAAAAGAAACAACATAATAAATTGACATTAGATAAGTACACTAGTTCAAATGTCTCTTGGTGATAAAAGGGAAAATTAAGTAAAGGAGACTTTCGTCATAATAAATTGACATTAGATGGTTGGACTGAGGAATGTTATGTACTTAAACTAGTCTGCAGATTTATGTGTTGTAATTTTGTTGTAATTTGTGGTCCAAAGTGGGTGTTTTTCAAAGTCAAACTTTTTCTCTCTCTACATCTCTCTTGTTGGTGTAGTGTTGGGTAAAAGAGTGGTGGAGACTCTTGTCCCACATTGCTTAGGAAGAGGGAGTTGAGAGGCTTAATATATACTTTGTCTTTATGGGCTTAGTAATAAGTTGGAACATGTGGGCTCTCACGTGCACATGAGCCAAGCCCAAGCTAATCCCAAATCCAATAGAAATTTGGGTTTCGATCCGGAAATCGTTTAACTGGGCGCGTCACGTCTTACTCGCACGCAGGGGGGGGGGGGGGGTTCAAATCCCGGCCTCCAAGCCTCGCGGGCTCACACGGTTGGACCATCCTTTTGCAAATTATTTTTTCCAAAACTTTCCTTTTAATTTTGCTTTGACTGAATAATATCATTCCCTCACAGATTTACGCCTTCCTAAAATGTGCAATTAATTAGCCGTTTAAATGAAATCTTATCCTTTCTTTTAACACGTTTTTATAAATCAAAGGATTCCTGTCGGGTTAATATGGCTATAAATTCGTGGGTCATTCTCGTTGAGAAGACAGAGCAATACAATCTTCTCTCTATCTTCTCCGGTTCTTCTCTATTTTTCTCTGTTCATTCGATCACTGATATACATACAAGGCTGTTCTATGCCCTTTGTTCAACGAGTGCACGTGAACAAAGACGAGACTGCTTAATCCTGGAGGGTAAACCGCTGAGACATTTCTGTACCGATTCAACAACTCCGAGGGGCGGAAATTACTCTTAAGGACAGTGTCTAATACACGACTCAGTCAGACTCTTCAACCCTACTGATAAGTATTTTCGTTCACAGCAGTGTCTATTCGTTAATATTTTCTAACATTCTTAAGAGTAACCTCCATGGATACTGCTATGCTTACCGCAACTAAAGCTATTCCCGATGTCACAAGAATTGAATCGTTTAATAGGAATAACTTTAAGCGCTGGCAAACCAAACTGCTACTTATTCTTGACATTGCAAAGGTTGATTTCGTTTTGACTAAACCAAAACCCGTTCAAGATTCTGAAAATTATGAAACCGAATTGCCTCTTTGGGAAAATGCAAACAAGATTTGCAAAAGTATTATTCTGAATGCCTTATCAAATGAACTTTTTGATATTTACTGTACCTTCAAATCGGCAACTGAAATTTGGGATGCTTTGGTCACCAAATATATTATTGAGGATGCCGGAATTAAAAAATATGCCATCGGAAACTTTCTCAATTTTCAAATGACCGATGACATAGATGTTTCTACTCAAATTCACAATTTTCACCTTGTGGTTTCTGAACTTAGTAATGAAGGAATGAAATTACCTGAACCATTTGTAACTGGAACACTTATTGAAAAACTTCCGGAGTCTTGGAAAAATTATAAGAACATGATGAAACATAAGAGGAAGGAAATGACTCTGGAGGAAGTTGTTGTTCATGTTCGCATTGAGGAAAAGAACCGTTCACTTGATCGAAATGAGAAAGCCAAAGCTATGGCTTCCAAGGCTAACCTCGTTGAGGAAAAGCCTAATCGCACCCAAGGGAATTTTCAAAGGCAGAATAACAAACCCCATTTCAATAAAACAAATTACAACAAAAATCTCAAACCCCAAAACCAGTTTGCTAAAAAGAAAGGGGAATGTTTTGTATGTGGCAAACCGGGTCACCATGCTGCTCAATGCAGACACAGGAAGAAAAACAACAAACCTGCCCCTAGAGCTAATCTAGTTGATGCAGATGTTATAGTGGCTGTCGTTTCTGAGGTCAACTTGGTGGCAGAGGAGAAAAGTTGGGTGGTAGATTCTGGGGCTACCAGGCACATCTGTGGCAACAGAAGTGCTTTTACCTCCTACACACCAGTAGGGGAAGGAGAGGAACATGTGTACATGGGGGACTCAAGGCCCTCACCTGTGATCGGGAAAGGGAAGGTAGTTCTCAAGCTAACTTCCGGAAAGATCCTCTCACTTACCGACGTTCTCCACGTGCCTGATATTCGTTGGAACCTTGTGTCTGTGTCGCTGCTTGGGAAAGTGGGGGTGAAAGTTATTTTTGATTCTGATAAGGTTGTAATGACTAAAAGTGGGGTGTTTGTGGGGAAAGGGTACTACAATAATGGCTTGTTTGTTTTGAATGTTTTGGATAATTTGAATGGAAATGCTACTACTTCTTCTGCTTACTTGATTGATTCTCATGATTTATGGCATGCTAGATTAGGACATGTGAACTTTTCTTATATAAAGAAAATAAAAGAATTAGGCATTCTTGAAAATGTTAGTATCACTAATAATGAGAAATGCCAAGTTTGTAGTGAAGCAAAAGGTACTAAGAAACCTTGCAAACAAGTAGTACAAAGAGAAACTGAATTGCTTACCTTAATTCACTCAGATTTAGGTGACATGAAATCTACTGAATCTAGAGGTGGTAAGAGATATTATGTGACATTTATAGATGATCACTCGAGATACACTAGAGTATTTCTACTTAGAAATAAAGATGAAACAGAAGGAAAATTTATACAATACAAAGCTGAGGTTGAAAACAAGTTAGATAAAAAGATTAAAAGACTTAGGTCTGATAGGGGAGGTGAATATGAATCTGGCCCTTTAGGCCAATTCTGTGAACAACATGGCATAGTACACGAGGTAACTCCACCCTATTCACCAGAATCTAATGGAGTAGCTGTAGACACCCCATTTTGTCGGCTATCATATTTAGGAGACCCATAGCTTGGTGGTTCACAATGATCGTAAAAGACTCAAAAGGACTCCTGGAAGTCAGCTCTATCTCTCAGAATGCTCAGATTGACAAAAATGCCCCTGAAAGCCCGAAGACTCCCAGATTTGGTCCCGAAGTTCTGAAAACATGCTATGTCGTAAAAAAATGATAAAGTGAGTTTTTAAGTAAAACTGGATGAAATCGTCAGCTCCCAGAGACCCCCGGAAGTACCAGAAGTTCCCCGAAAGTCCCCGTTGACCGGTTTGACCAAGGTTTGACCAGGTTTGACCAAGTTTGACCAAAATCGTCCGAATTCACCGGAATCATTAGAAAAGTATTAAAATGAGTTTTAAAAGAGAATCGAGCGAAAACGTCGGCTCCTGGGAGCTCCCGGAGGTTCCCAGAACTTCCCGGGAATCCCAGGTTTGACCAGTTTGACCAAGATTTGACTTTGGAATCGGGGCACCGAAATAATTTTCAAATATTTTTCATGGATACTAGAGGTCAATAGCTTTCCAACGGTATATCGCACATAATTCCTGGATTTAAAACGAATTTATTTTGAATTTCCGAAGGTGAAAAAGGCGATCAAATCAGCATTTGTCGCGAATACCGCAAAACTTTTCAAAGTGACCTATCCCCGAACTATTTTTTATGTAAAGTAGACTCCATTACCTTTCCAACGGTATATCACAACCTCAATTTGGAGTTCGTATGCATTTTCTGTGAATTTCGGACAAAATAGGGCCTTTTCGCGAATACCGGAACCTCTGGGGGCCTAAACGTAATTTTCTGGGCTTCTGAGGAGCAGTGCCGCCGCGGCACTGGCCCAGTGCCGCCGCGGCACTCAACCCTCGCAGAGTCCATTTTTGTAATTTTTTTGGGGGTCCAAATTGATTAATTGAAAGCCAAAACGACATAGTTTTATGTTCACAGTTGTTTGGGACCAATGGGAGTACTTCTAAAATCCCAAACCACCCCAAATTGGCCTATTTAAACCCCCCATTGCTCTTCATTTTAGGGGGGCCAAGTGCAAAGCTTGAGAAGTTGTAGAGAAGAAGAGAGATAGAGATAGGTTTAGAAGAGAGAAAGGGAGCTTCTCCCATTGATTTTCCATAAGAAAGTGAGTTTTATTCTTGTTTTCTTCCATCATCCTTCTATATACTTCACATTCAAAGTCCACTCCAACCCTCATTCTTGAGCATTCATGAGATAGGAAGCTACTTCCATGTCCAAATGTCAAAATCTATGAGTGAAACACCAAGCTACAAGTCCAAAATCACATTGATTATCATCTATTGATTGCTATTTACTTGCTTTGATTATATATATGTTCATCTCTCCTAATCTCATTTCTTTTTCTTTTCTTTATTTACTTACTAGTTCATCATCATCTAAGTGATGGCATGAAGTTTGGGGTGAGTGAATCCTTATGGATAGTAGCTCTTGACCTCAAAAACATGTTTGATAGATGATGATCATAACCTCAATACTTCCAAGGTATTCTTGAAATGTATTGAAGTTATGTTCAAAAATAAAAATAAATCTCTCCAACAATCTTGGAGGTTCTTGATGATGAGTTTAATGTTGACATTTTAAGTGGCTATAATCCTTATTGAGTATTGAAAATGTGCTTTCAAAACATCTATTTCAAAACCCCTCTCAATCCCTCTCATTTGGTTTCAAGAAACAAAACTTTGTTTTCTCCAAAATCTTCAAAACAATGAGTCAAAACAGTGAGTGAGTTGAGTTCAAAGATTTCTCTAGAACTCAATACTCAACATATGGATGCAAGGCCACTTGGAAAGTCTTCCTAACTCATTGGAGAACACCCATGATTTTTGGTTTGACTTGGAAGTACTTGGAAATGGTCTATTTGGATCCCAATATTCCTTCCAAACATTCTGATTTTGCTGTCACAGCAGCTAGGTCCACTTCCAACCTCTTTTACAGAAAACTTTTCCAAAAGGGGTGGTCCTAACTTATTTTTCCCTTAAAATTTAATGTCTTAGGGAACTTTCTGTAAAAAAATGGGCCCTTAGATCATTCTTTTTCATTTTCTAATATTTTCTAACATTTCAGTCGACAGTACGGACTCTGTTTCTGAGTGACCTGTGTTGTTTATATGATTTCTCTCAATCTGTGATAGATATTCAAGATTGGCCTTTTGGGTTGTGTTCTAGACACAATAAGGAACATCTCCATAAAAAATCATGCATTGAAAACATTCCTAACCCCTCTTTTCAATTTCCAAAAGATGATGCTACTGTTCTGTCCACTATTCACAGCAAGCACATTTTAACTTTCATTCTTTGATTTGATGCTTATATGCATTCCAAATTAGTTCATATCTTAGGAAGTAGTTCATACTACATTTGTACATATCCCATATTGATTTCATCCATCCATTCATACACATTTTAGACTTCTAAATCATTCTAGGAATCCATGAACACAAAGCACACTACAACCTTGGCACATTCTAGATACATACATTGCATCCATGCAAAGATTTGGGGTTTTTGTAACTCCTAATCCAAGAAGATTATAAGGAATGATCATGATCACACGTTCATGTTTCCCCTCGGTCTAATCATCCTTTCTCATCCGTCCCGGGGATTGAGAGGTCTTATTTTCTCAAATATTAACATGCATCATACTAGCTTGCTAAGCATATTTTGATTTCTTTGATTATTTGTTTCAAGAACAATTCATGTCCCCCTTTAGATTAGGAAAACTTGATTAATTGATATATGATTAGACGATTTTTCCTAGGTTTATTTGTATGATCTTTCACTTCACATTGTGTGATATTTGGCTTAGATCTTATGAATAATATCTTATCTTTAGATCTTTCATTTCAAGTTTCTTATGTGATGTAATATACTATCGTAGTATTATTTGTCGAACCATACCTAGTATAAGATGATTATTTGGATGCTAATTGAGGCCCGTCGAAAGGCGGGGCGAGTTGAGGGTGTTTTAGTCGCGACAAAGGCTCCTTCCTCTCTCGTACCAAAACCCCGAACCAAGTTCTTTGGTTATGAAGGGCCGGTGCCCTTATCCGCTTGGGTGAGTCAAAATTAGGTTTCTTGGTTCCTTAAAGACCAAGTGGCGACTCTGTATCTGTTTTCAACAGACCTTTTCTCTTTCCTTGATTCAAAATCAAACAAATTTCAAAAACAAAACAAAGCGGTGGAATCCAAGGTATATCAAAAAGAGTAAAAAAGAGTAAAAAACCGTTGACATTGTTCAGGTCTTGCTGTGCCAGGGCACAAGTCACCGTTGATACTGTACCTTCCAAGGTATATCAAAAAGAGTAAAAAACCTCCGTACTGTCTCTCCGACGGTATATTGGAACTCTCGTCAACGGACCCTCCTTGACTAAACCCGGCCTTTGCATATAGATTCCTTTAGAACCTTTCATAGGACTGTTGATTTATCTTTTCAGATAGGACAATGTGATATAACTGCTGTATGCCCTGGCGGGATTACCTGTGCGGTGTAGATGCTTATGTGGTATAGAACAGAACCTCTTTCTTATGATCCCCAAGGCAATCACTCATATGTGATTACATTGAGTTGACCTGCCTAGGCACCATGACAAGGATGTCTGCTCCATGCTCACAAAGATATACACCGCAAACCTTGTTTGTCGGTCCTAAGGCATAGGAGTATGAAAACCTGCTGGAAAGTACGATCACTATAACCATATTAATCAGTTTCTCCCAAGAACCCTGCTCAAATTTCCTAGAAATACCAGAAACTCTACCCAGATATCCCAGATATAACTGTATTAACCAGTTTCTCCCAGAAACTCTGCCCAGATATCCCAGATATAACCGTATTAACCAGTTTCTCCCAGAAACTCTGCCCAGATATCCAAGATATAACCGTATTAACCAGTTTCTCCCAGAAACTCTGCCCAAATTTCCCCGAAATGCCCAATCCCTCCTAGAAGCTTTCATAAAAACCTGGAAACCCCTGTTATCCCTTGGTGATCGTACTGGAAAGTAAGATTGGCACACTCCATATGGTCAGGGCCTTATTTGTTTAACTGCTATCTATTAGAAATAGAAGCATCATATAGATTAGGCCTTACATCCGCCTGCTTGTCCCACATGCACGCACCATCTATCTGCACGCACTGCCTCGAGTTAGTCCACATCACTGTCTTTGTCTGTCTAAAGTCGTCACTATCAGGACCTGATACACCCTTTTCTCTCGAAAAACTGTCAGGTCAGTATAGATTCCCGAAGTCAGCAACTGGGATCCTCGTCCTGAGTCGGAAGTTCGAACAGTCATTTGGTCAAGATCTGCCCGCCAAGTTACTTCAGCATGAATCAAGAGGAATTGGAAAATAAGGTCACTGTGTTGGGAACAACCATAAGCCAGCAATCTGATCGCCTGGCCCAAGTTTTGAGTTTCATGGAAGAATTGAAGCAGCAGCGGCCGCAACCTCCGCCCGGGTTTCCACCACCGGGGTTTGAACCACCCCCACCCGAGAATAATGGGGAGGAAGACTGGTTTCAAGGGGTCCCACCGTTTGCGTATGAGAAGAAGCTTCAAGAGAAAATGGATAAGGTGGACAAGTTGGAAAGCGTACTGAGGAAAAGCAAGGGGGTCGATGATTACATGTTAGACCTGGAAGGCCTCTTTGAGCCCATCAAGCTGAAACTGCCAGAGAATTTCAAGATGCCTGCCATCGACCGTTTTGACGGAACAGGGAATCCAAAAAGTCACATCAAGTTATGCATGAGCATCTTCCAATCGATGGGCTGCACTCATGAGCACATTGCGATGCTGTTCCCGCAAACCCTTAAGAATGCCGCACTATCCTGGTTCCTAACCCTTGAAGCCTCCAAGACCCGAGTCTGGGAAGACGTTGCTAGAACTTTTATTGATCACTACTCTTACAACCAAGAGTTTGATATCACCATCCGGGATCTAGAGACTACCAGGCAGAACTTCAATGAGTCCTTCACTGCGTTCTTGAGCAGATGGAGGAATAAAGTGGTTCAAATGATCCACAGACCTGTTGAGAAAGAACAAGTGCGTATGCTGGTCAAGAACATGCAACCTGTATATCATGACAAGCTATTCTACCAATCCATCTCCACATTTGAAGAGCTATTTGAAATAGGCACCAGAATAGAGGATGCCATCAGAGAAGGAAAGTTCAAAAAGGATGAACCCCAACACCAGTCCAAGAGACCTAACTACTCCCTGGACTCCCCGGACATCAATGCATTTACCAACCAATCAATGGCCTGCGCCCTTCGTCCATACCAGTCCATTCCGCCAAATCGCCCAAAAGGCCCTCGCGAATTCTCCAAACTTGATGTTCCTCTTTCCACAGCCTTGGACCACCTACTCAGAAAGGGCCACCTACAGCTCCTCCCTCACAAATCGCTACCGGATCCCATACCATCCCACTACAACATGAGCCTACGATGTGCTTACCACCAAAATCTAGGCCATGCCACCGATCAATGCATCCGCCTCCGCCATGACATTCAGAACCTCATAGAGGATGTATCCCATCCTAATCCTATCCACTATCTTGGCTTGGACCAACCGATCGAATGATCCCTTCCGTCGATGCTAATGAATGTTGAAGCTACGCAGTAAAGTGATGGTGTTTGGAACTTCTGCTAAAAAATTTAATAAATGGGTCGCAAAGACACTCTATTTGAGACCAGGTCGAGTCAAGTTGAGTCTGTTCTATGTTTCGAGTCCATTTCAATTCTAGTCTTGTGATCAAGTCTGTCTGTCATCGAGTTGTTAATAAGTCTGTAAACCTTCTCTATTGATGGAATGAAATCTCATTTTGCTTAATCTGATGTGTCTAGTCATAAATGCATGAATCACTAAACTAAAGTGTCACTTTTCAAATTACCATGGATATTACTCTGCTAATAATTTTTCTACGACAAAACAAAAAAGAATCCTGAAAGGTTAAAGTCGATTTCACGCTGACGCTGATGAAGAGCTGAGAATTGAATAGTCTTACTTTAAGAATTTAAAGATGCTCTTGCCTCAATCTTGAAAAGACATACTTGAAACTGACTTGGGGCTTGCCCAACACCCTTTTCCCACCATTTCGAAGCCTTAAGCCCGATCCAATTGGGAGCCACGCAATCTGTCCGATTGAAAGCAATGCGAACTTAGCCCTTGATGGTAGCCAAACATTTCAGTGAGTTTCATCTCCACTTTCAAAAAAAAAAAAAAAAAAAAACAAAACAAAAAAACAAAAAAAAAAAAGAAAGAAAAGAAAAGAAAAGGAAAAGCTCGCTAGGTTGAAAACCCGAGAGGGCACCTAGGCAAAAGTTAGAGCTGAAAAAGGTGTTGATTTCCAAAATCTGACCCTAGCCAGTCAAAATGTTGGAGAAAAATTTTGATGAAATAAATGAGAGAATCATACACTTCAAGATACATCTTAAGAACGTGCCAAGATCACATTTCAAAAGGCACGGAATGACCACAAATAAATTCCGAGAGCTGACATGCACATTCTGGAATTCTGAGATTGCGATTAAAGGATCTTGCAAGAATCAACTACATGAAAAGCAAGAATTGACTGGCTAGGCAAAAGTGAAAAGGATCAATCCTCAAACAAAAGAAAAAGAAAAAGAAAAAGAAAAAGAAAAGAAAGGGAGATTGAAACTGAATCTTTTTTATTCAAAGCTACCACAAGTGGCTCAAGTTTGAACTTCTTTGACGATTGGTTTGAAAAACCCTCATACCTCAAACCCCTTATTTCAAGCCTTGCCTTGAACTACGCTCAACCTGATTCCCGCTCGGGGATACGTAGGCAACCACAACGGTTCGGTCAACCCACCTACCTAAAAATCAACCCGCTTCTTTCCAACCATGGCCCGAACTACGTTGGACCTGATCCCCACTTGGGGGTACGTAGGCAGACTTACAAAAAGAAAAAAAGGATGACTCGCTAGGTCGAAAATCCGAAAGGACGCCTAGGCAAAATTAGAGTTAAATCCAAGGTGAGCAATAACAAAAGAGAGAAAAGAGCTTGCTAGGTCACCTCACTGGTGCCTAGGCAAAAGTTATGAGCATTTGAGAGATTAAAGTCACGGTCCATGCCTCAAGCCAGAAAATCACCTTCCACACTAGGGGCAAACATCGGCTACCCGCCTCGTTTGCCTGACTTTTACTATCTACCCTTCATACAAGGGGCAAACTTTGGTCACCTACCTCGTTTGCCCAAAACCTCCAATAAACCATCATCCAAACTAGGGGCAAACTTCGGTCACCCACCTCGTTTGCTTATGAATCCCACTTTATACAGCTCAAACTAGGGGCAAACTCCGTTTGCCTAACACAATCCCTTCACACCAAGGGCGAGTTTTCAAGTTACCAAGTTGTTTTGAAAATTTTGAAATAGAGCATCTTTTACTCTAAAAGCTAAGGCACTAATTCAAAGCACTTCCTGGGAGAAGCAGAAAATTGACTAGATCACTAAGGAGGAATTTTCAAAAATCAGATTTATCAGCAAAGTGCTACCATGTTAGGATGAGGGGTGAACACCAAAAGAGAAATGGTACATCGTTTATGACAAAAGCACATCAAGTTTTGACAAGACGAGCTTGTGTCAAATATGTCATCCTCGTGCGTCAATGTCTGTCAAGTTTTTAAGTCTGTTGTAGTCTCAAATGTGTAAGTCAACAACGACTAATAAAATTTTCAAATCAAGTTATAAAGAGCATGCCAATACAAGCAGGAGTACCAAACACCATAACTGCACCGGTTAAGGCGTCAGCATGAGAAGCGTCCAAACTTAGGGCAAATGCAAATTTCATCCCTTTCCAAACCATCGAAAGTTGACCATCATCTCCTTGCAACATAAGTCCATAAGTGGCTGTTGATTTTCCTTCATCTCCAAGCAACACAAGTCCATAAGTGGCTGTTGATGGATCCCGGTTCCAGGCTAGCAAGATTTGATCAACTATGAGAGATTCGAATTTGAATCCTGGTTCCTGGTCAAGAGAAGTAGTTGAAGAGAGATCCCAGAAAAGTCGCTTCATTCCCAACAGATTCAGTTTAATCCCCCAGCAGGCATATCGATTAGTGCATCGTCAGTTCAATCTATAACAGTCACAGTAGTTCACTGTCGACTCGTCTTCTCGATTAGTACATCGTCAGTTCAATCACAACAGTCACAGTAGTTCACTGTCGACTCGTCTTCTCGATTAGTACATCGTCAGTTCAATCACAACAGTCACAGTAGTTCACTGTCGACTCGTCTTCTCGATTAGTACATCGTCAGTTCAATCACAACAGTCACAGTAGTTCACTGTCGACTCGTCTTCTCGATTAGTACATCGTCAGTTCAATCACAACAGTCACAGTAGTTCACTGTCGACTCGTCTTCTTGATTAGTACATCGTCAGTTCAATCGCAACAGTCACAGTAGTTCACTGTCGACTCGTCTTCTCGATTAGTACATTGTCAGTTCAATCACAACAGTCACAGTAGTTCACTGTCGACTCGTCTTCTCGATTAGTACATCGTCAGTTCAATCACAACAGTCACAGTAGTTCACTGTCGACTCGTCTTCTCGATTAGTACATCGTCAGTTCAATCACAACAGTCACAGTAGTTCACTGTCGACTCATCTTCTCGATTAGTACATCGTCAGTTCAATCACAACAGTCACAGTAGTTCACTGTCGACTCGTCTTCTCGATTAGTACATCGTCAGTTCAATCACAACAGTCACAGTAGTTCACTGTCGACTCGTCTTCTTGATTAGTACATTGTCAGTTCAATCACAACAGTCACAGTAGTTCACTGTCGACTCGTCTTCTCGATTAGTACATTGTCAGTTCAATCACAACAGTCACAGTAGTTCACTGTCGACTCGTCATCTCGATTAGTACATCGTCCGTTCTTTTGATCATGGTCAGTCCAACTATTGGTCCAATCCATGACAGTCACAGTAGTTTACTGTCGACTCGTCTTCTCTATTAGTACATCATCAGTTCAATCCATGACAGTCACAGTAGTTCACTGTCAACTCGTCTTCTCTATTAGTACATCATCAGTTCAATCCATGACAGTCACAGTAGTTCACTGTCGACTCGTCATCTCGATTAGTACATCGTCCGTTCTTTTGATCATGGTTAGTCCAACCGTTGGTCCAATCCATGACAGTCACAGTAGTTCACTGTAGACTCGACATCTCGGTTAGTTCAATCGCCAGTTCAACCCATGACAATCACAATAGTTCATTGTCGACTCGTCATCTCGATTAGTACATCGTTAATTCAATCTATGACAGTCACAGTAGTTCACTGTCAACTCGTCATATCGATTCGTACATCATCAGTCCAATCTATGATAGTCACAGTAGTTCACTATTGACTCATCCTCTCGATTCGTACATCATCACTTCTTCTAGTCACGGTTAGTCCAACTGTTGATCCAATCCATGATAGTCACAGTAGTTCACTGTTGACTCATCCTCTCGATTTGTACACCGTCACTTCTTCTAGTCACGGTTAGTCCAACTGTTGATCCAATCCATGATAGTCATAGTAGTTTACTGTTGACTCACCATCTCGATTCGTGCATCGTAACTTCTTCCGATCACGATTAGCCCAACTATTGATCCAATCCATGATAGTCACAGTAGTTCATTGTCGACTCATCATCTCGATTCGTACATCGTCAGTTCATTAATCATCATTAGTTTACCATCACTCTCATTCAAAATATGCCGTGTTCATCATTCTCATTCAAAATCTTAGGCTTCTATGTCCATTAATGGGGCTTCCATGTTCATCGCTTGACATCTCGGGATTTCATGTCCATCACTTGACGTCTCAGGGCTTCTGTGTCCGTCTCTTAATTTCCAGGGCTTCCATGTCCGTCGGTTATCTGTCAAACTGCATCTCCAATTATAGTCCTCAGGGACCCCACATCTGACTACATTCGCTTGCGAAGCACACTTCCCAAAATTCAGAAGTTTGCTCCAAGACTTAGAGTATTCAAACCTTGATGTCCCTATTCGGGTCAATAACTGCATCACAGTTAGAAATACCAGCACAGCATAAGTCCACTTGGAGTGGCACACGCCCCACAACACCAGCTCATACTAGGGTCACAACACTAGGCATGATAGGACTCATGACATAATATCATCCTCATAGCATAGCATCCGCATGTCTTGTTGTGCATATGTGATTTGTTCTTTTGTGCCCTGAACTACGTCCTGGTCTGATTCCCCTTGGGATACGTAGGCAGCTCACACAGAGCACGACTAGCACTGACCTCAGCATCATTGCATCTTTTGCAACGCTTTTTATCCTAAATCTATAGCCTCCAAAAGACCTGTCTCTTCAAAACTTTGGCACTCGCTTGCGACATGCGTTGCCTCGCAAGTTCCTGCCAAAGAGGGGCAAACTGTAGACACCCCATTTTGTCGGCTATCATATTTAGGAGACCCATAGCTTGGTGGTTCACAATGATCGTAAAAGACTCAAAAGGACTCCTGGAAGTCAGCTCTATCTCTCAGAATGCTCAGATTGACAAAAATGCCCCTGAAAGCCCGAAGACTCCCAGATTTGGTCCCGAAGTTCTGAAAACATGCTATGTCGTAAGAAAAATGATAAAATGAGTTTTTAAGTAAAACTGGATGAAATCGTCAGCTCCCAGAGACCCCCGGAAGTCCCGGAAGTTCCCCGAAAGTCCCCGTTGACCGGTTTGACCAAGGTTTGACCAGGTTTGATCAAGTTTGACCAAAATCGTCCGAATTCACCGGAATCATTAGAAAAGTATTAAAATGAGTTTTAAAAGAGAATCGAGAGAAAACGTCGGCTCCTGGGAGCTCCCGGAGGTTCCCAGAACTTCCCGGGAATCCTAGGTTTGACCAGTTTGACCAAGATTTGACTTTGGAATCGGGGCACCGAAATAATTTTTAAATATTTTTCATGGATACTAGAGGTCAATAGCTTTCCAACGGTATATCGCACATAATTCCTGGATTTAAAACGAATTTATTTTGAATTTCCGAAGGCGAAAAAGGCGATCAAATCAGCATTTATCGCGAATACCGCAAAACTTTTCAAAGTGACCTATCCCCGAACTATTTTTTATGTAAAGTAGACTCCATTACCTTTCCAACGGTATATCACAACCTCAATTTGGAGTTCGTATGCATTTTCTGTGAATTTCGGACAAAATAGGGCCTTTTCGCGAATACCGGAACCTCTGGGGGCCTAAACGTAATTTTCTGGGCTTCTGAGGAGCAGTGCCGCCGCGGCACTCAACCCTCGCAGAGTCTATTTTTGTAATTTTTTTGGGGGTCCAAATTGATTAATTGAAAGCCAAAACGACATAGTTTTATGTTCACAGTTGTTTGGGACCAATGTGAGTACTTCTAAAACCCCAAAACCACCCCAAATTGGCCTATTTAAACCTCCCATTGCTCTTCATTTTAGGGGGGCCAAATGCAAAGCTTGAGAAGTTGTAGAGAAGAAGAGAGATAGAGATAGGTTTAGAAGAGAGAAAGGGAGCTTCTCCCATTGATTTTCCATAAGAAAGTGAGTTTTATTCTTGTTTTCTTCCATCATCCTTCTATATACTTCACATTCAAAGTCCACTCCAACCCTCATTCTTGAGCATTCATGAGATAGGAAGCTACTTCCATGTCCAAATGTCAAAATCTATGAGTGAAACACCAAGCTACAAGTCCAAAATCACATTGATTATCATCTATTGATTGCTATTTACTTGCTTTGATTATATATATGTTCATCTCTCCTTATCTCATTTTTTTTTTCTTTTCTTTATTTACTTACTAGTTCATCATCATCTAAGTGATGGCATGAAGTTTGGGGTGAGTGAATCCTTATGGATAGTAGCTCTTGACCTCAAAAACATGTTTGATAGATGATGATCATAACCTCAATACTTCCAAGGTATTCTTGAAATGTATTGAAGTTATGTTCAAAAATAAAAATAAATCTCTCCAACAATCTTGGAGGTTCTTGATGATGAGTTTAATGTTGACATTTTAAGTGGCTATAATCCTTATTGAGTATTGAAAATGTGCTTTCAAAACATCTATTTCAAAACCCCTCTCAATCCCTCTCATTTGGTTTCAAGAAACAAAACTTTGTTTTCTCCAAAATCTTCAAAACAATGAGTCAAAACAGTGAGTGAGTTGAGTTCAAAGATTTCTCTAGAACTCAATACTCAACATATGGATGCAAGGCCACTTGGAAAGTCTTCCTAACTCATTGGAGAACACCCATGATTTTTGGTTTGACTTGGAAGTACTTGGAAATGGTCCATTTGGATCCCAATATTCCTTCCAAACATTCTGATTTTGCTGTCACAGCAGCTAGGTCCACTTCCAACCTCTTTTACAGAAAACTTTTTCAAAAGGGGTGGTCCTAACTTATTTTTCCCTTAAAATTCAATGTCTTAGGGAACTTTCTGTAAAAAAATGGGCCCTTAGATCATTCTTTTTCATTTTCTAATATTTTCTAACATTTCAGTCGACAGTACGGACTCTGTTTCTGAGTGACCTGTGTTGTTTATATGATTTCTCTCAATCTGTGATAGATATTCAAGATTGGCCTTTTGGGTTGTGTTCTAGACACAATAAGGAACATCTCCATAAAAAATCATGCATTGAAAACATTCCTAACCCCTCTTTTCAATTTCCAAAAGATGATGCTACTGTTCTGTCCACTATTCACAGCAAGCACATTTTAACTTTCATTCTTTGATTTGATGCTTATATGCATTCCAAATTAGTTCATATCTTAGGAAGTAGTTCATACTACATTTGTACATATCCCATATTGATTTCATCCATCCATTCATACACATTTTAGACTTCTAAATCATTCTAGGAATCCATGAACACAAAGCACACTACAACCTTGGCACATTCTAGATACATACATTGCATCCATGCAAAGATTTGGGGTTTTTGTAACTCCTAATACAAGAAGATTATAAGGAATGATCATGATCACACGTTCATGTTTCCCCTCGGTCTAATCATCCTTTCTCATCCGTCCCGGGGATTGAGAGGTCTTCTTTTCTCAAATATTAACATGCATCATACTAGCTTGCTAAGCATATTTTGATTTCTTTGATTATTTGTTTCAAGAACAATTCATGTCCCCCTTTAGATTAGGAAAACTTGATTAATTGATATATGATTAGACGATTTTTCCTAGGTTTATTTGTGTGATCTTTCACTTCACATTGTGTGATATTTGGCTTAGATCTTATGAATGATATCTTATCTTTAGATCTTTCATTTCAAGTTTCTTATGTGATGTAATATACTATCGTAGTATTATTTGTCGAACCATACCTAGTATAAGATGATTATTTGGATGCTAATTGAGGCCCGACGAAAGGCGGGGCGAGTTGAGGGTGTTTTAGTCGCGACAAAGGCTCCTTCCTCTCTCGTACCAAAACCCCGAACCAAGTTCTTTGGTTATGAAGGGCCGGTGCCCTTATCCGCTTGGGTGAGTCAAAATTAGGTTTCTTGGTTCCTTAAAGACCAAGTGGCGACTCTGTATCTGTTTTCAACAGACCTTTTCTCTTTCCTTGATTCAAAATCAAACAAATTTCAAAAACAAAACAAAGCGGTGGAATCCCGGTATCCACAGTAGCTGAACGGAAAAATAGAACTTTAAAGGAAATGATGAACGCTATGTTAATTAGTTCAGGAGCACCTAATAATTTGTGGGGGGAAGCTATCCTCTCTGCGTGTCACCTTCAAAATAGAATTATTTTTAAGAAAACAGGAAAGACCCCTTATGAGTTGTGAAAAAATCATAGACCTAACTTGAAATACATTAAAGTGTGGGGGTGCCTAGCCAAGGTTCTACTTCCAGAACCTAAGAAAAGGAAAATAGGTTCGAAAACAACAGATTGTTTATTTATAGGATATGCTGAGTATAGTGCTGCATATAGATTCTTAGTTCTTAAAAGTGACGTGTTAGAGAAAAACACAATAATTGAATCGAAAAATGCAGACTTCTTTGAAAACGTATTTCCCTTGAAAACAACCATTGAGAGACCAAGACTAGAACCTACAGTTGAGCCTATCATTGACTCAAATGAGTCCGTAGAAATTGAATTAAGAAGAAGCAAACGAGATAGGAGAGAAACAAATCTAGGAGATGGGTTTTTCACGTTTTTAATGGATAATGATCCAATGACTTATAATGAAGCTATTTCCTCTCCCGATGCTCCCTTTTGGAAAAAAGCGATTAATAGTGAGATAGAATCTATCATGGCTAATCACACTTGGGAATTGGTTGACTTACCTCCTGGTACAAAACCTATAGGATGTAAATGGATATTCAAAAAGAAGTTAAAACCTGATGGATCTATCGATAAGTTTAAAGCTAGACTTGTAGCTAAGGGATACACTCAAAAGAAAGATGTTGATTATTTTGATACTTATTCTCCTGTGGCTAGAATATCATCTATTAGAATTCTAGTAGCTCTTGCCTCTTTGCATAAACTCATTATTCATCAAATGGATGTTAAAACTGCGTTTCTTAATGGAGAATTAGAAGAGGAAATTTACATGGAACAACCTGAAGGTTTTGTATCTCCTGGAAACAAAAATAGAGTTTGCAAATTAGTGAAATCTTTGTATGGTTTAAAACAAGCACCAAAACAATGGCATGAGAAATTCGATAGCGTAATGACCTCTAATGGATACATTGTGAATGAAGCTGATAAATGTGTGTATCATAAATTTGATAATAATGTTGGTGTAATCATTTGCCTATATGTGGATGATATGCTTATTTTAGGCACTGATATGATTGTGATAAATGAAACAAAACATTTGTTATCTTCTAGCTTTGATATGAAAGACCTAGGTGAAGCTAATGTTATACTTGGGATAAAATTGACAAAAACCAATGAGGGTTTTATGATGTCTCAAGAACACTTTGTAGAAAAGATCCTTAAAAAGTTTGGTCACTTTGACACCAAACCAGTTAGTACCCCTTATGATATGAGCATACAATTGAAGAAAAATAATGAAACTAGTGTATCACAGTCTGAATATGCTCAAATAATTGGCAGTCTTACTTATCTTATGAACTGTACTAGACCTGACATTGCTTATGCAGTTAATAGGTTGAGCAGATACACTCATAATCCTAATAAGGAACATTGGACTGCTATTTGTAGAGTACTAAAATATCTCAGATGTACTATGGATTTTGGTTTGACATACTGTGGATTTCCTGCTGTACTAGAAGGGTACAGTGATGCTAACTGGATCTCTGATTCAGATGAGACAAAATCCACAAGTGGGTATATATTTACCCTTAGAGGAGGTGCAGTCTCTTGGAAATCATCCAAACAGACATGCACTGCTCGGTCTACTATGGAATCCGAGTTTATCGCCTTAGAGAAGGCAGATTCTGAGGCTGAGTGGCTTAGAAACCTCTTGGCAGATATCCCTTTATGGATGAGACCAGTTCCATCTGTGTCGTTACATTGTGATTGCCAGGCTGCAATAGCCCGAGCAAGAAATAAAGCCTATAATGGAAAAAGCAGGCATATTCGCCTAAGACATAACATTGTGAAACAGCTGTTAAAAGATGGGATTATATCCCTAGACTTTGTGAGATCAGAGATGAATTTAGCGGATCCTCTGACCAAACCATTAGCAAGAAAGCTAGTGGCCAATACATCGAGGGGGATGGGACTTATGCCCATAACAGAGGTCAATAGTAGTGGTAACCCAACCTATATGAGTGGAGATCCCACAAACTAGGTTCATATGGGTAATAACAAACTACTGGTTGACTTGGTGAGACACTATCAATTATACATAATTATAGTTCATCCCTATGGTGTAGATAGTGTAAACTGCAACGTGTGAGGTTGAGTCTTAACTCTTAATGAATTCATAGTCCTTATTGGGTGGTATGTATAGTTGCAATACATACTTGATGAATTCACCTATATGAGTGTGGAAGTGGGGCCGCTTCCTATGAGAACTTAGGCAGGTTCTCTAGAGCACTCATGAAATCCAGGTACGGCGCATGGCCGAAAAGTGCCAAACCGCGTTAACAGCCTTGTTTATCAGAGTGTATTGTGGGTGATAAGTACTTTGATTCACACAAAGAAATAAGGTTCATAGAAATTCTAATTTCACCAAATTTCTGTGAATCAATTCTTATTTCCCTAAGTGTTGGTTCATAGTCCAAAAGACACCATCACTGATGCAATATACTAAAGTGGTCGATCGTTACTTCTCAAAATTTGTCTTTGAAAAATGTGGGGGATTGTTGTAATTTTGTTGTAATTTGTGGTCCAAAGTGGGTGTTTTTCAAAGTCAAACTTTTCCTCTCTCTACATCTCTCTTGTTGGTGTAGTGTTGGGTAAAAGAGTGGTGGAGACTCTTGTCCCACATTGCTTAGGAAGAGGGAGTTGAAAGGCTTAATATATACTTTGTCTTTATGGGCTTAGTAATAAGTTGGAACATGTGGGCTCTCACGCGCACATGAGCCAAGCCCAAGCTAATCCCAAATCCAATAGAAATTTGGGTTTCGATCCGGAAATCGTTTAACCGGGCGCGTCACGTCTTACTCGCGCGCAGGGGGGGGGGGGGGGGGGGGGTGCAAATCCCGGCCTCCAAGCCTCGCGGGCTCACACAGTTGGACCATCCTTTTGCAAATTATTTTTTTCAAAACTTTCCTTTTAATTTTGCTTTGACTGAATAATATCATTCCCTCACAGATTTACGCCTTCCTAAAATGTGCAATTAATTAGCCGTTTAAATGAAATCTTATCCTTTCTTTTAACACGTTTTTATAAATCAAAGGATTCCTGTCGGGTTAATATGGCTATAAATTTGTGGGTCATTCTCGTTGAAAAGACAGAGCAATACAATCTTCTCTCTATCTTCTCTGGTTCTTCTTTGTTTTTCTCTGTTCATTCGATCACTGATATACATACAAGGCTGTTCTGTGCCCTTTGTTCAACGAGTGCACGTGAACAAAGACGAGACTGCTTAATCCTGGAGGGTAAACCGCTGAGACCTTTCTGTACCGAGTCAACAACTCCGAGGGGCAGAAATTACTCTTAAGGACAGTGTCTAATACACGACTCAGTCATACTCTTCAACCCTACTGATAAGTATTTTCGTTCATCGTTAATATTTTCTAACATTATGTGGAGAGACTGTTTTCGGGTCTCGGAACCATATAACACCCATATCACAATGTAGACAATGTGCAATAAAACATTGAAGAGATATTGTTGATCCATACAATATGCATACTAGCGAACCTAGGAGGGAAGCAAACAATATGCACTTGAAGTGGACTTTCATCTTGATCAATTTGGGTCACTTACTGTTTTTCCTTTATTCTTCCACATACAAGCTGTGATATGAGTCATTGTTGGGCAATATTAAAGTTTTTTTTTTTTATTTTCTTGAAAATGACTTAATTGCTTCCCCATGACCCACAAAGGAAATCAACATGTGCTTTCTTACACAAAAATTGTGTTTAAAATTCTCTTGTCGGCCGAAAAAAAATCTACTTCCAAAACGAATGTATGAATGCTGTTTGGAATGAAATATATAGAAATATATATATATATATATATATTTTTCCTTCCAAAAATTATGATTAATTGCATTATTCTCCTCATTTTAACTTGTTTTAATTAGAAATTTGTTCTAAGAGTAATGCTATACATGGTCACTAACATTTCCATAAATAAAATTCACTAACACTGATCTCCTGGGTCTGGCACTGTGGGGTTCAATGAAAATAAAGTGCCACCCAGGAGAGAGATATAGTGTTAGTGACCATAGAATTATTACTTGCATTCTAATATAATTTTTACTTTTTCAAACAATAATGGTGTCTTTTGACCACTTTATTCCAATTTAATTTAGAGTCGCATTTTAATAAAAAAATTTCTTTTTCAAAAAATTGAAAAAAATCTTACTTGATAATACCGTTTTGAAAATACTTTTGCTCACCCCAAAAATGGTTCACCAATGCTCACCCAAGCATCTCATTGATCAATGCAATATGATCCATGCTTAAATTAATGGTGTTTAATCCTGGGTTCCACTGCATTGACCAATGAGATACTTGGTGAACATTAGTGAACCATTTTTGGGGTGAGCAAAAATGCTCTCTACCGTTTTAAAGTTGGAGATGGTGTTGTTAGTATGTGACTCAATTTTGTGCTTATGGACATGCAATCTCGCTTGAGCAGAGATTTAGTTCGCTTGACTGAGAGTCCCTCTTGAGCTTCAAGTAGATCGAGGTGGTGGGCTACTAGCGAGCAACTAGAGGGTTATGACAAGTGAGTTGATAGCATTGTGATCTCCGACTGTATTCATAGTGAAGGTTTGTTATTTTCTACTGTGAACATAGCTCGGTTTTAGACTCTTTTCTCTTGATTCTCTTTTTTGTTTTAAAAAGTCAATTCCACACCAAATACAAAGTCTTACTTGTTTTTTGTTTTGAAAACTAGAGGTACGATTTTGCATATGGGGGAATGAATGGAGAGTTTATGGAACATGCACTCTTCAACTTAATACATTAAATCAAATAACTTTCAATTTTTTCATCTCCATTTCCACCGCACTTTCTTTTCACCTTTTCATCTTTTCTCTCTCTAGCTAAAATATATGCATATAAGTATACAGAGAGAATTAATTCTCATTACAAATGAATTAACTAGAAGTTAAAATCTTGTTTTTGTTTTATTTTTATTTTGGTATTTGGTATTTCATGCCATCAGTTGTCTCTCATTTGTGACTTTGTGAGAATGATATCACGAGACTACCCAAAATAGGGAAAGAAAGTATGACAATTGTCTCTTTTTTTTGCCATTTCCATGGCCAATATTTATACACACACATAATAGAGTCTTTGCCGACATGCCCTTTGCTTAGGATGATGTTAAGCAGCGCATAATTAGAGTGTGGATCGAATTGAGTGCTGTTAGGTGGACAGTATTTACGTATCATTAATATGATCATATATATATATATATATATATTTTTTTTTTCTGCCTTTTAAAAAACACCCGTTTTTGGTGGTTTCTATTAGTACTATCCACCCAACAACCACCCACGATCCTTAACTGCATAATTAACCACCACAACTACCGGCTCAATTATTCTCAAATCTGAAAAGCCATGTGATTGTGACAGAGAATGTTTGATTTCCCTTTATTTAATTAAATAATTGTAATCATAAAATTAATGAAAACTTTTACCTATCATTATCGTCGACATAAATAAGAATAGTGTGATCCATATAAATGAATTCATGTGGGGTTCACTAGTTTTTTTTTTTTCCTTCATATAAATGGAAGATAAGAAATTCAGGGTATAAAATAACCTTTCTTTAAAAAAAAACATGCCACCATGTTTACAATAATATATTGAAAAAGAAAGAAATTAAGATTAAGTAAAAAAGAAAGAAAGAGGGAGACGTACAAGCAAACACATGAGAAAAAAATGGTGTTATGCATAGATAGAGAAATGGATCAACCTACTGGATTGATGAAGAAAACAAGACAATTTTATTTCTCTTTTTCTTTTTAAAAATCTTTTTTTCTTACCCTTTTTATTTTGACTTCCTAATCACTAATGGCCCTATTTGGTAATTTTGCGGTATTCGATTTTCAATTTTTAAAAATTCTAAAAGCGGAAACTAGCTTTATTTTCTTACGTTTTAAAAATAAAAACAAGAACGAAAAACTAAAATCCACCTCTCTCTCTCTCTCTCTCTCTCTCATATATATATATATATATTTTAATTTTCATTGTATGACTCAATTTCATTGTCATTTAAGAAAAAACAAAAATAAAATGATTGCCAAACACGTTTTTCAGTTTTCTTTAAAAAAAAATAAAAACTAAAAATAGAAAACTAAAAATGACAACTTATAACAACCACTTTGTGCTTTTTAACAATGAACCACTTGTTATTGGGCTAATTTTTTCCTAGTTTTAAGACATAACTTGCATGGCCAGCCCAAAGGGGGGTAAAAGGGGCAATTGTCCTGGGCCATTAAAGTTCATAAAATTTTGAGAGCCTCCATAAAATTTTCATATATAAGTACATTTTTACGATGAGAAAATGTATTATTTTACATTTAGGCCTCCCTCAAGGCCCAATTTAGTGTCATCAACTAGATGTATATTGATATATATCAAAGATTCTCTAAAGAGGACCACCTCTCTTTATTAAAGAGAGGACTTCTGTTTTGGCCGTTGGATTGTGTTTAAAAACTGTGAAATGACAAAACTGCCATTAATGAAAACACGATCCGACGGTCAAACCAGAGGTCCTCTCTTTAATAAAGAAAGGGCGCCCTCTTTATAGCCTGTGATATATATATATATATATATATATATAAAACTAAAAAACAAAGGCCCTTAGAATTTTAAAAATTACACTTTTAGTGTCAGAATTTTTGAGTTTTAGAAATAGGCCCCTCTAGAACTTTGAAAGTCACCATACAATTACTGTTTAAGTTTTACATATAGACTCATATTTTGAGTAGAACCCAAAAAAATCATCAATTATGTATAAGTAAACCCTAAAAAAATTGTCAATTATGTATAAGTAGACCCCAAAAAAAATTACCTCGGAGGACCTCCCTTTTAACAGTTCGTCCCAAACCTCTAAATACTCAAAACCGGCCCTGATATCTAGGTTACGTGTACAACTATAATATGGTTAAACAATGAGCAACTCTCCAATATGATAAATAATAATAACAACTGAGGCATTGAGCCACACATGGACCTATCACATCACAGAATCTTACGTCACACACATAAGAAAATGCACTTAAAATAATATTATTGAGCCTTTTCATTATTTTTAACATATATGAACAACTCTTTTTCTCATGCATATTCTAGTAACTTAATTTTATATGTAGTAATATATAAAAAGCGCTGACTACATATGTATGCTTATATGAGTGCATATATATACATATTTAATTATTTATTTATTTAAGGGCAAGTAACATTTATTGCAACGGTAATATTAACATGTGTTTACACCCTAATTTGGGATTTATCAAGGCACATGACAATCACGTGGTCTGATGACGTCACCACAGGAGTAGGCAGGCAGATGAACTGGGAGTAAGGCCGATCACGGATGAGAGACCGATAACAGAGCTAGCTGCAGGTAAGGATCATACATCCAATACATGAAGATCGGTATTAAGACCGAAGATAGGATGATACTGGGTCTCTAAGGGACACCTCGGCCTTAACAAGCAGGGCCAATGTTGCAAAGGAGGAGCAACGATAGTCATAACATAGGTCAAACAAGACCGACGACCATCCAATGAAGGCTCTAAAATGTTGGGACTGAAAGACAGGTATGAAAGGAGATGAAATATCGGGCTTCTAAAATGATTAACAAGTAATCTATGGAGCAATTCAAGCCACAAAGAAAATATCGGTTAAACAAGACCGATGGACACTAGTAGACTTCCTACCAAGTATAAGACCGAGATCCATCATCCAGTGAGGGTTAAGCTACTCAGAGAAGGATGCAATCGGTCAAATAGGATCTATGCACAAGGCTGTTGGGCAGTTAAGCATGGATAAGAACGTGTGCACAGGATATGCTGAGCTGGAAGAGAGACGGTTACATAAAGAGAACATAGCAGAAATAGGAGTATCAAACAGGTCATGGAGGTTAATCATGGGGCAACGAGTGTGGGCAATAACTGATTCATGCCTAAAAATTAGGGACCACTAACCCCATGAATCCCATTAACCCCACTAATATGAGCTCAAAGTCTATAAATAGGGTAGTTGGTGCAAAATTGAAAGGGGCTAACACACACGCCACCTCTGCCCAGGCATACTTTATTATATTTTTCCTTAAAGCATTCCTACTTTTGTTCTTGAGTGATTGGTGAGTTTTCATTGTTCTTAGAGCGTTTGCAACCGCTACTTGCATTTAATCAATGAAGATGATGTTCATGGAGGTATTCTTGAGTTTCAGTGTTTGATTTGTTTCCTTTTTCAATTTCCATTTGTAATTACTTGCTTGCATCAGAGTAGAGTAAAAATCCATTTCATTATTTTAAAAGCAATTTTAATAATGAGTCGCCCAAATTAGAAGTTAGATTAGGTTATCGCAACCTCTTTTGAGTCCACATGGACTCTGGCACGCCCAACACTACTACACCAACTTTATTTGCGAACATTTTTTGGCACGCCCGGTGGGACCAGTGTCAAATGGCTGGAAAGGGAACACGATCTAGGGGGGGTCTTCCCCAAAGTGCGTCTCCACCCATAGGATGTAGTCTTAATGAGCTCTCTGAGTGGACACATTACCAGCACCCTCTTCTCGGGGTATCTCATCCTGCTGTCTCAGTTTCCATAGGCGTAGACCCTCTTTTACCCTGGCCTGCCTATATATACAAAGAGCAGCAGTAGTGTAACCAAAGAACCACGTGCTTAGGTCCTTAACCATAGAGATAGTCTGAACTAGCCCATATTACCTCACAACTCAAATGGGGCATAAGAAGCCATCCCACGAAGGCCGAGCAAAGGCACGAAGTGATAATCCTTACACTGGGCCTTACCTAGGCAAAGCCACCAAACCTTGATTTTCTAGGAGCTAGGTTCACGCGAGCCTATCTTAGAAGCCGTCTTAGAACCCGTCATAGAACCTGTCATAGAACCCCCAGACAGCGTAGTAGCCAGTCAGACAGACTTGTCAAATATGAGTAATAACTTACTAGGACTTTTCAACCAACGCTTTGCTAAGGTGTCCATTAGGCAAGACCAGACTTTTACCCAAGTGAGCGAGATGTTCCGGGAAATGAGGGAGTGGAAGGAACACCAAGCGGGTGATGATTCACAGCCATCTATTCCACCAACCTTCCTGTCTCAGGTTGGGTTCAGGGCAAGTCAAAATGCCCCTTCTTCCTCCCAGACCGAAAAATACATTACCCCACCAAAGAGGAATGACAAGGAGATCCTAGGGGAGACCGGGAACCCACGCTTGGTTATAGTCCGTCCAAACATCACCATCAGGGAGCCAGTGATCAGTCTAACCAGGCATGATTCAGACCATCAATGAGGAATAATTAACCCATTATTTGGTGACAACTTAGTCACCGAGGACAAACCCACTGGGAATGATAGACTGATTCTAGGACATGAGACCGGCATGAGAATGGGTATCCCACCCCAAACGGTGAGGGATGATCGAGAATCGATCGCCGAGGTCATCCACCAGGACTTCGGCGGCCTTCTCTGAAGAACTCAACGGCCCATGTATAGGAGGCCGCATAGCGATGTAATTGAGAGAGTATCTCTTTCCCGGGGATATAAGGTACCCAAGTTTACAATGTTTTCTGGTGAAAGTGATCAATCGACCATGGAGCATATCGGCCGCTTCCTGCTTCAAAGTGGAGAGGTAAGTCACCGAGGAGATATACTACTAAAGTTGTTCCCCAATTCTCTAGCTGGGGTAGCTTTCAGTTGGTATATTAATTTACCTCTAAACTCTTTCCATACTTGGAACCAAATAGAAGAAGCTTTTCACGCCCAATTCTATCAGACAGAGCCTGAAGTCTCCATGGCCGATTTGACTAGGCTGTATCAACTTCCAAGTAAATCAGCTGAGGCATACATCGCCAGGTTCAAACGAGCTAAACATCACTGTAAGGTAATGTTTCCCAAAGAGGAATTTGTCAACATAGCGTTAGGTGGACTCACCTTCGAGCTTAGGAAAAAGTTTGAGGGCATGGGGTTTCGAGATCTCTTCGAACTGGCAACTCGGGTTGCCCAATATGAGCGCATGCTTGAGGAGGAACAAGAGCATCTAAGGGGACTTATTATAGAGATCCCAACTATGATATACATACTACTGAATGTGAGATCAACACCGAAGTGGACGTGGCCGAGATGGTGTCAAAACGACCATATTTATGTCAGCCATTGCCAAAGCCGACGAATGCACAGTTGTCATTGGTAAAAAAATAGGCTTTTGAGGCTGGCAAGCAGTACTCGTTTGACATTGCAATGGTTGATCAGATTTTTGACTTTATGATGGCCGATAGGCAATTTCGGCTTCCACACGACGTAAAATTACCTTCGGCTAACGAGCTGAAAGGAAAAGAGTATTGTAAGTGGCATTACTCTTGGCGTCATGCCAATAACAATTGTCTGGTCTTCCGTAATGTTTTGCAGGATATGATCGAGAAAGGGAATTTGAAGTTTGCTGAGAAAGAAAAAGAGGTCATGGGAGTTGATAGTAGTCCATTCCCAGAGATAGTGTGTAATACCCGTACCCGAAAAAGAAGATTAATGTGATAATAATATGCTTTAATTAAAAATAATTAATGCATAAAATGATTTAAGGTAGGGTTATGAACCCACATGTGAAAAGGTGCTCAAATGCGGGCACATATGAGAGTTTTGTAAAAAGGGCAGGACTGGTATAAATGTGGGGCCCAATGAGAGTCTAATTAAAATATATGCATTTTGATGTCATTATATGCTTAGATGAATATTTGTTTAAATGTTTAAACATATTATTATTGCTTATGATAGGTTAAGGGGACCAATTTGGGTACCCACGTGAGGGCGTATTTGAAAATAATTTATAAATGGTAGGTTTAATAACAACCTCATAATTTATATGGGACCACGTTTGAGACCCACGTGAGACTTAGTTTAAATCCATTTAGAAAAGGTGGGTAGTTAATGTGATTAACATGGGGGTTTTATAATAAAACTTAAAGAAAAGTGGGGGAGGTAAATGGAAATAGTAAACACTTGTGCCAACACATATGCATGTTAGCATATGTGTCTCCTAAATGACAATCACAATTGGGAATTGAGAGAAAAGAGAACCAAAATCTCTCGACGAAGACGACGGAACTTCTCGACGCCGTTTTCTTGCCGTTTCTTCGCCGTCCGGTGCCAGATTCACGAACCGAGAACATATTTGGACTCGTGGAGGTAAGAGGATCACATGCACGTAATTTATTTTTATTTTTGGCAATATTTTTCCGGCGATCATTCTTGATAGACTATGTTTTTGGTACCAAACTTATGTAGGATTATCACCGATTAAGAATTGAGCTAAAACTTGGAAGGAATTGGGGTTTCTAGGCTTAATTTGCTAACAATTTGAGGAGGTGAGTGCTCTAATCCCAAAATTGGGTGTTTAGATATGTTGATGTGATAATTGAAGCTTAAAATGCTTAATCCATATTTATGTTTATATGTGTTGTTGAATTAGGGTAAAAAGCATGTCAAACTTATGAAATTGTCATGCTTATATGCTTATATGCAAAGTTGTTATATATGCTTATGTGGATCAAAGGGAAGTCAAGTAGTGATCACCATTTATAGGTCCCATATATAAGGGATAGGAAGTCCTCAATGAGTAGGACGTGGTGATGACCACAATGAAATGTCGGTGATGCCTTCGGGGTCACAAGAGAGTGTATGTTGTGCTATATGCGCCAAAAGAGTGAGAAATTCTGGGGTGAGAAGGACCCGGGGGTGGTGGCTGGAATGACTTGACTTTCCGGAGATCATTTTTATTGATGTTTATATTGATTGTTGCATTTTCATATGGAACATCCCAATAGCATGATTAGTTCCCTCACTAAGCAAAAATAAATTTTCTGTTGTGGTTATTGAATAACCATCGCAGGTATGGCATGGGAAGAGGAGAGAAAATGATCCGCACGACAGGTTGAGTGTGGGAGTGGTGTCCATGTGAATATGTTCACATGCCTAGCTAGTTTATATTTGAAATGTATCTTTTGTCGTCAATGTAAATGTATCTTGTGTTTTTGGGAGACTTGTAATATACTAAGTTGGGTATTGTTGGTTGTTTATGCACCAAGCTATAAGTTGTGTTCACAAGTTGTAAGTTATGTATATTGAGGGTGAATTTGAATGGTACTAGGAAGTTTTTGGTTGTAAACTTAAGCTTGGATACTCTTTGTTGTATTGACTTGCAAATGTTGGGGAAAAGGGGTAGAGTTTTAATGCTAAATCATGATCTATGAGAAAAATTTGTGTGTTTGATTGCCAATTCATACTTGGATATGTTGGACAAATGTTTTCAAGCACTTGGAAATGTTTTAGTAATGATCTTTGATGTTTCTACAAAGTTTGATTATGTTTGGTAATGTTTGGGGGCTTGAAAACTGATGTTTTTAGCAGTAGGGAGTAGTTCTGCCAAAGCCGGATCGATCCCTTCTTCCCACGGATCGATCCACCCTTTTTCGAGGACATTCTGCTTGAAAATCAGTGAAATGGATCGATCTCTTCTTTATCGCAGATCGATCCGCCCCTGTTTTTGGCAGCTGCTGACTTTTACGGAAACAAGCATAACTCTCTCTACAAAACTTGGATTCGCACGCCGTTTTTTGCGTTGGAACCGGGACTCAAAGACCTATCTTTTGGTGTAAAATTTTGATATACTTTATGAATGACAATTTTTCCCTTGGGGCTATTTTGTGTTAGCGAAGCTATTTAAAGAGGTCTAATCCATGTTTTTCTTAGTAAATTAAGGGTGTTTTGATGTATGGGCTTGTTACACATGTCCTAATCCGCCCAAGGCAGGTTGGGGTGTGACATAGTGGGAGCAAACATGGTGGCACCTAATTTTACAGTCCTTCGTAGGCCAAGAGAAAAGATCGACCTCAAAGGAGCTGAATTTGCTGAAACAAGCACGAGAGTAAACGAACAAAAGGCAAAGGCAAGGCTGGCTTCTAAAGTTATGTCAGACAGAACCGAGGCTGAAGCGGATAAGGTCCCGACATTGCAATGGATGGTCGATTTGATAGAACAAGGGATATGTCCGAAATGTAAGACCGAGGTAATCACTCCTCTCATACCAAAGAAGGAAAAGGTATATCGGCCACTCAGCCCAAAAAGGCCAATTCATAGCCATCTTACCTATCCAAACCAGGAATACCGTAGAAAGCCCGAGTTCCAGAGAAGTGAGCATGACCAGGGTAACCCAAAGCGGGAAAACAGGGTCGTAAGAAGGCAAACGTATCGACGCCAAGACCGATCTCCATGGATGGTTGTTCTACCACAAGCAGAGGTCAACCGATGGAAAAGGGTGGAGCATCCCAAGTTCCCAGAACAAGCCTACTTTACCAAAACACAAAAAAGGAGAGTCCAAAGGTTGAGGCAGTCAGCTCAGGACTGGGAAGCTAAGTACCAATTGGAGAAAAAGTGGGCTGATCAACGAAGCTATAAGGATAAGGATATGGTGCCAAGGGCGATCCTAAGCCTAAAAGAAAAGGACAAAATCAAGACCGAGAGCCAGAATAATAAACCTCAAATGCTTGAAACACCGTCTGTTCCGGAAGTGAACGAATTTGACTTGGAAATGGCCAATATCGATTCAGATTACGAAGAATCATTGGAAAAGTACATCCAGTTTGGAAGCATTCCAAAAGACTTCTCGGTAAATATGGTGTACACATTGCCGATGTCTTTCGGAGCAAGACCTGGTCAGGGGGGTCAAATGGCGGGTGACGTACATGAGGAGCAGAAATGCCCATCCATACCCACAATTGTCAATAGTGAAGTGAAAACAGAGAAGCCAAAGGTATCGGTGATAAGGCCAAAGACTGAAGACGAAATAGGAAAAAAGCCAGCTAAAGTCGTTTTTGAAAAACCAGGTAAAGGAATGTCACAACATTTGAAGCCGTTATACATCAATGCGGCTATTGATGGAGTTACCATCAATTATGTTGCTGAAATTGCAACACTACGAGAGCGAGTTGATCCCTACTGAGCTCATTGTTTATGGATTCACAGGGACACTAGCAAAGACAAAAGAAATCCTGCCAGTAGAGCTTACTGTGGGGAAGAAGACCACCATGACAACTTTCTTTGTGTTAGACTCTGGAGCTTCATACAATGCCTTGCTCGATCGTGACTGGATTCATACCAGTTGGTGTATCCCTTCAACCTTGCACCAGTTCCTGATTTTTTGGATTGGTGATGAGGTAGAAGTAGTCTGGGCTGATCACAAGCCTTTCATTGCCAGAGTGCATTGCTCTGAGGCCGTTTTGTATGAAGACGATATTGGCCCTGTAGAATTTATTGGAACAGATAAGAACGGTAGGTCAAGATCGGCCACCATGGTGAAGGATCAAAAGAATCAGTTGATTTAAGTGTACAGACAACTCGATCGGCCATCAATCGTGATTACGTCGATTGATAATGATGCAGAACTCAACATTCCCAATGGACCAGAACCCATCATCAGTGAGGTATAGAAGGACACTGGCTGTACAAGCCAGTGTTGCCAGAATGCAAGTTTTTCTGGCAGAAAAGCGAATACAAATGTCATCGGCTAATGTGGCCGATATCATCGAGGATAGTCAGGAAGAAGTATCAGAGGATTGCATAAGTCTAGAGGAATTGGCATCAGCCCCTGAAAAGCTTGACGACTTAAAGGCCGATGTACAAGATCCTCTCCTTGAGATTAATTTGAGGGTAAGTGGAGAATACCAGCCTACTTTCATAAACATGTCAAGATCCTCTCCTTGAGGTTAATTTGAGGGCAAGTGGAGAATACCAGCCTACTTTCATAAACATGTCACTCGAGCCCAATTTCCAAGCATCACTGATTTCTCTACTCAGAGAATTCAAAGATTGTTTTGCCTAGAATTATCATGAAATGCCAGGGTTGTCATGGGAGCTAGTGGAACACCGGTTACCTATCAAGGAAGGGTGCATGCCATTCAAATAATTACCCAGAAGAATGTTCCCTGAAGTCGTTCTGAAGGTCAAAGAAGAAATCGAACGACTGTTGAAGGCTGACTTTATAAGAACAACCAGGTACATCGATTGGATTTCCAACATAGTACCAGGGGTCAAGAAAAACAGCAAGATAAGGGTCTGTATAGACTTCAGAAATCTGAACGTGGCAACTCCAAAGGATGAATACCCAATGCCTATGGCCGATCAACTGATTAACGCCGTGGCCAAACATAAAATTTTATCGTTTATGGATGGGCATTCAGGTTATAATTAGATATATATAGCTGAAGATGACATCCCCAAAACCGCATTCAGATGTCCAGGAGCAATTGGAATGTTTGAATGTGTAGTAATGCCGTTCGGATTGAAAAACGCTAGGGCAACATATCAGCGAGCTATGAATGTAATCTTCGATGATATGATATGGAAGATCATGGAAGTTTACATTGATGACGTGGTGGTTAAATCGGCCACACAAGAGAAGCATTTGACCGATTTAAGAAGATCCTTTGAAAGAATGAGGACCCATGGGCTAAAGATGAATCACTTGAAGTGTGCATTTGGAGTATCGGCAGGAAACTTCCTTGGTTTCTTAGTACACCAAAGAGGGATTGAAATCGATAAAAACAAAGTCCGATCTATTCAATCAGTTGATCCCCCAAGGAACAAGAAGGAACTACAAAGGTTTCTCGGACAGAATCCTACGTCACACACGTAAGAAAATGCACTTAAAATAATATTGTTGAGCCTTTTCATTATTTTTAACATATATAAACAACTATTTTTCTCATGCATATTCTAGTAACTTAATTTTATATGTAGTAATATATAAAAAGCGCTGACTACATATGTATATTTATATGAGTGCATATATATATATATATATATATTGGGAGCTGCTAACTTACAACATGATGGTTGTAAGTTAGCAGTATACAACAACCCTTTTAGCAACGAAAAAGAGGTTTTTAGCAACGAAATTTTTGTCGCTAAAGGTTCCAACTTTTAGAGACGAAAAATTTCATCACTAAAATCTTATTTTTCGTCACTAAAAGTCTCCTATGCTGTAAGTTAGCAAATCCCATATATATATATTTATTTATTTATTTATGGGCAAGTAACATTTATTGCAACGGTAATATTAACATGAAAATTTTCTTAAAGAAACAACTTGCATGATTACCAGGAGGACAATTAGGGATGTCAAAATGGCCCGTCGAGCCCGGCCCAGCTCGAGATCGATCGGGCTTTGGCTTTGGCCCACAGATTTATATCTCTTTTTGAGCCGGATTGGGCTCGGATCGAGCTTAAGAGTCCACAATCCAGGTCCGACCCTAGGCCCTAAGGTAGAGCCTAAGTGCATTTTAAATTTATCCTAAAATGGTATAAATACTATTATACATGTAACCATTTTTGTTATAGGTTGGAAATAACTTTTAATATAGCAACTTGTAATTTTTTATATTTTAATGCTTGAAAACGATCAGTATTTTTATTATTGTGAAGCTTCTAATCGGGCTTTTCTGCAGGCCTCGGTCCGGGCTTGGGCTTCAAGAGATAGGCTGTAGACACCCCATTTTTTCGGCTATCAGATTTAGGAGACCCATAGCTTGGTGGTTCACAATGATCGTAAAAGACTCAAAAAGACTCCTGGAAGTCAGCTCTATCTCTCAGAATGCTCAGAATGACCAAAATGCCCCTAAAAGCCCGAAAACTCCCAGATTTGGTCCCAAAGTTCTGAAAACATGCTATGTCATAAGAAAAGCAATAAAATGAGTTTCTAAGAGGAATCGGGTGAAATCGTCAGCTCCCAGAGACCCCCGGAAGTCCTGGAAGTTCCCGAAAAGTCCCCGTTGACCGGTTTGACCAGGTTTGACCGAGATTTGAGCAGGTTTGACCGAAGTTTGACCAAGTTTGACCGAAATTGTCCAAATTCACCGGAATCATTAGAAAAGTATTAAAATAAGTTTTAAAAGAGAATCGAGCGAAAACGTCGGCTCCTGGGAGCTCCCAGAGGTTCCCAGAACTTCCCGGGAATCCCAGGTTTGACCAGTTTGACCAAGATTTGACTTTGGAATCGGGGCACCGAAACAATTTTCAAATATTTTTCATGAATACTAGAGGTCAATAGCTTTCCAACGGTATATCGCACATAATTTCTGGATTTAAAACAAATTTATTATGAATTTCCAAAGGCGAAAAAGGCGATCAAATCGGCTTTTATCGCGAATACCGCAAAACTTTTCAAAGTGACCTATCCCTAAACTATTTTTTATGTAAATTAGACTCCATTACCTTTCCAACGGTATATCACAACCTCGATTTGGAGTTCGTACGCATTTTCTGTGAATTTCGGACAAAATAGGGCCTTTTCGCGAATACCGGAACTTCGGGGGGCCTAAACAGCATTATCCAGACGAAGGGAGGAGCAGTGCCGCCGCGGCACTGGCCCACTGCCACCGCGGCAGTGGCCCAGTGCCGCCGCGGCACTCCCCTCCAGAACAGTCCATTTTTGTAATTAAATTTGTGGTCCCATTTTGATTAATTAAAAGCCAAAACGACATAGTTTTATGATTTCAGATGTTTGGAGCCAATGGGAGTACTTTCTAAATCCCAAAAATACCCCAAGTTGGCCTATATAAACACCCCATTACTCCTCATTTTGGGGGGAGTCAAATGCAAGTTTAGAGAAAGTTTGGGAGAGAAAGTGTAGAGATAAGGTTAGAGTGGAGAGAAAAGAAGCTTTCTTCTTTGATTTTTCAAAACAAAAGCGAGTTCTAACTTTGTTTTTACTTCATTACTTCCATTTACTTCAACATTCAATACTCCCAACCACCATTTTAGTGAGCATTCAAGAGTGTGGAAGCTTCTTCCATGTCTAGTGTCATTACATATGAGTGATACACCAATCTACAAGTCTCATGCTTCATGAATATCATTTATTGATTATCATCTACTTGCTTGTTTATTTATTGTTCATCTCTTCTCATCCCATTTCTTTTTATTTTCTTTATTTACTTACTAGTTCATCATCATCTAAGTGATGACATGAAGTTTGGGGTGAGTGAATCCTCATGGATAGTAGCTCTTGACCTCAAAAACATGTTTGATAGATGATGACCATAACCTCAATACTTCCAAGGTATTCTTGGAATGTATTGAAGTTATGTCCAAAAACAAAATAAATCTCTCCAACAATCTTGGAGGTTCTTAAATGATGAGTTTGATGTAGGTATTCTAAGTGGCTATGATCCTTATTGAGTGTTGAAAACATGTTTTCAAAACATCTATTTCAAAACCCCTCTCAATCCCTCTCATTTGGTTTCAAGAAACTAAACTTTGTTTTTCTCCAAAATCTTCAAAACAATGAGTCAAAACAGTGAGTGAGTTGAGTTCAAAGATTTTTCTAGAACACAATACTCAACATATGGATACAAGGCCACTTGGAAAGTCTTCCTAACTCATTGGAGAACACCCATGATTTTTGGTTTGACTTGGAAGTACTTGGAAATGGTCCATTTGGATCCCAACATTCCTTCCAAACATTCTGTTTTTTGCTGTCACAGCAGCTAGGTCAACTTACGACCTCTTTTCCAGAACACTTTTCCAAACGGGGTGGTCCTAACTTATTTTTCCCTTAAAATTCAATGTCTTAGGAAACTCTATGTATAAAATGGGCCTCTAGATCATTCTTTTTCATTTTCTAAGATTTTCTAACATTTCAGTCGACAGTACGAACTCTGTTTCTGAGTGACCTCTATTGTTTATATAATTTCTCTCAATCTGTGATAGATATTCAAGATTGGCCTTTTGGGTTGTGTTCTAGACACAATAAGGAACATCTCCATAAAAAATCATGCATTGAAAACATTCCTAACCCCTCTTTTCAAATTCCAAAAGATCATGCTACTGTTCTGTCTACTATTCACAGCAAGTACATTTCAACTTTCATTATTTGTTTTGATGCTCATATGCATTCCAAATTAGTTCATATCTTAGGAAGTAGTCCATACTACATTTGTACACATCCCATGTTAATTTCATTCATTCATTCATGCACATTTTAGACTTCTAAGTCATTCTAGGAATCCATGTACACAAAAACACACTACAACCTTTGCACATTTTAGATACATACATTGCATTCATGCAAGATTTGGGGTTTTTGTAACTCTTAATCTAAGGAGATTATAAGGAATGAACTCGATCACCCGTTCATGCTTCCCCTTGATCTAATCATCCTTTCTCATCCGTCCCGGGGATTGAGAGATCTTCTTTTCCTAAGATTAACATGCATCATTCTAGCCTTGCTAAGCATATTTTGATTTCTTTGACTATTTGTTCCAAGTACAATTCATGTCCCCTTTAGATTAGCGAACCCTTGATTAATTGATATATGATTAGACGATTTTTCCTAGGTTTGTTTGTGTGGTCTTTCACTTTACATTGCATGATATTTGATTTAGATCTTATGAATGATATTTTATCTTTAGATCTTCCATTTCAAGTTTCTTATGTGATGTAATATACTATCATAGTATTAATTGTCGAACCATATATAGTATAAGATGATTATTTGGATGCTAATTGAGGCCCGTCGAAAGACGGGGCGAGTTGAGGGTGTTTTAGTCGCGACAAAGGCTCCTTCCTCTCTCGTACCAAAACCCCGAACCAAGTTCTTTGGTTATGAAGGGCCGGTGCCCTTATCCGCTTGGGTGAGTCAGAATTAGGTTTCTTGGTTCCTTAAAGACCAAGTGGCGACTCTGTATCTGTTTTCAACAGACCATTTTCTTTTCTTTGATCCAAGTCAAAATCAATTTCAAAACAATCTCAAACAAGAGAAGTGGTCCGATTCTCGGTATCCACAATCTGGCGACTCTGCTGGGGACTTTATTTTAAAAAAAAAAAAAAAAAAAAAAAAAACAAAATAATACAGAGGTCTGACTCATAAGAAGCATCCTTAAAATCATCTTTTTACTGTGTTTGGTTCACCGCATTGCACTCTTGCATTCCTCCCCCTCCGACTGTGTCTGAAACGCGGCACTGACATTGTTCAGGTCTTGCTGTGCCAGGGCACAAGTCACCGTTGATACTGTACCTTCCAAGGTATATCAAAAAGAGTAAAAACCTCCGTACTGTCTCCCTGACGGTATATTGGAACTCTCGTCAACGGACCCTCTTTGACTAAACCCAGCCTTTGCATATAGATTCCTGTAGAACTTTTCATAGGACTGTTCATTTATCTTTTCAGATAGGACAATGTGATATAACTGTTGTATGCCCTGACGGGATTACCTGCGCGGTGTAGACGCTTATGTGGCATAGAACAGAACCTCTTTCTTATGATTCCCAAGGCAATCACTCACATGTAGTCACATTGAGTTGACCTGCCTAAGCATCATGACAAGGATGTCTGCTCCATGCTCGCAAAGATGTACACCGCAAACCTTGTTTGTCGGTCTTGAGACATAGGAGTATGAAAACCTGCTAGAAAGTATGATCACTATAACCGTACTTACCAGTTTCCCCAGAAACTCTGTCCAAATATCCCAGATATAACCACATTAACCAGTTTCCCAGAAACTCTGTCCAAATATCCCAGATATAACCACATTAACCAGTTCCCCAGAAACTCTGTCCAAATATCCCAGATATAACCACATTAACCAGTTTCCCAGAAACTCTGTCCAAATATCCCAGATATAACCACATTAACCAGTTCCCCAGAAACTCTGTCCAAATATCCCAGATATAACCACATTAACCAGTTTCCCAGAAACTCTGTCCAAATATCCCAGATATAACCACATTAACCAGTTCCCCAGAAACTCTGTCCAAATATCCCAGATATAACCACATTAACCAGTTTCCCAGAAACTCTGTCCAAATATCCCAGATATAACCACATTAACCAGTTTCCCAGAAACTCTGTCCAAATATCCCAGATATAACCACATTAACCAGTTTCCCAGAAACTCTGTCCAAAAATTCCCGAAGTATCTTGGAAATCCATGTTATCCCTTGGTGATCATACTAGAAAGTAAGGTTAGCACACTCTGTATGGCTAGGACCTTAGTTGATTAAGCTGCTATCTGTTAGAAATAGGAGCATCATATAGATTAGGGCTTACATCCGCATGTTTGTCCCATTTGCATGCACTATTCCCCATCAATCTGCACGCGCTGTTTCGAGTCGGTCCACATCACTTTCTTTGTCTGCCTAAAGTCGCCGCTGTCAAAGATCTAATCTAGCCCTTTCAAAATCTGTCAGGTCAGTATAGATTCCCAAGGTCAGCAGCCAGGGTCTTATTCGTGGGTCAGGAGTGCGGATAATCGGTTAATCAGAATCAGTCCGACAGCTTACGTCAGCATGAATAGGGAAGAGTTGGAAAACAAGGTTACTGAATTGGGAGCGACCATAAGCCAGCAGTCCGACAGCCTGGCCCAGGTTTTGAAGTTCATGGAAGAACTAAAGCAGCAACAGCCGCGACCTCCGCCCGAGTTTCCGCCACCAGGGTTTGAACCTCCTCTACATGAGAATAATGGGGAGGAAAATTAGTTTCAAGGGGTCCCATCGCTTACGTATGAGAAGAAGCTCCAAGAGAAAATGGACAAGGTCGACAAACTGGAGAGCGTGCTGAGAAAAAGCAAGGGAGTCGACGATTACATGTTAGATCTGGAAGGCCTCTTCGAGCCTGTCAAGCTGAAACTGCCAGAGAATTTCAAAATGCCTGCCATCGATCGCTTTGATGGAACGGGAAACCCGAAAAGCCATGTGAAGCTATGTATGAGTATCTTCCAGTCCATGGGTTGCACCCACGAGCACATTGCGATGCTATTCCCGCAAACTCTGGCAAAATCTGCACTATCGTGGTTCCTAACCTTGGAAGCCTCCAAAACCCGGGCCTGGGAGGACATTGTTCGAGTCTTCGTCGATCATTACTCTTACAATCAAGAGCTGGACGTCACCGTCAGGGATTTGGAAACAACCCGGCAAAGCAACAATGAATCCTTCGCTGCATTTTTGAGCAGATGGAGGAACAAGGTAGCCCAAATGACGCCACCACGGAATGAAAAAGAAGTAAGGGGGTTCCTCGGAAGAATCCAGTTCATCAGCCGTTTCATTTCTAAGCTCACAGCTACATGCGACCCTCTGTTCCGATTGTTGAGAAAAGGGGAGAAGTTCCAATGGGATGACCAATGCCAAGCCGCTTTCGACAAAATAAAAGCCTACCTTCAAAATCCACATGTCCTTTCACCACCCACTCCTCATAAGCCCTTATTCCTTTACCTGTCTGTCTCCGAAAATGCCATGGGTTGCATGCTAGCCCAAGAAGGAGAAGAAAGCCACTCCGAAAAAGCCATATACTACCTCAGCAAAAGGATGACTGGGTATGAGCTCAACTACTCTACCCTTGAAAAAACGTGTTGGGCCTTGGTTTGGTGTACTCGCCGACTGAGGCACTACATGCTGGCCTTTCCGGTTGTGCTCATATCCCGCATGGATCCTCTAAAATACCTTCTCGAAAAACCCGCCCTGACCGGTCGTATATCCCGTTGGTTACTTCTATTATCCGAATTCGATATCAAGTATGTCACAAGCAAATCGGTAAAAGGGAGAACCATAGCTGAGCATCTCGCAGAACATGCCGTTGACTCCGAAGAAAGTGGGGACTTTTCGTTTCCAGACGAGAGCATCGTGGAAATCAAGGAAGAACAGTGGAAGTTGTACTTCGATGGAGCAGCCAACATGAAGGGATACGGAGTAGGTATGATCCTAGTATCGCCGAGTGGGGACCATACTCCGCTAGCAGTCAAGCTCAATTATAACTCCACCAACAACACTGCTGAGTATGAAGCATGCATTCTGGGAATGGAAGCAGCCTTAGAGCTGAAAGTTCGGAGGTTGGATGTCTTCGGGGATTCAAACCTCATCATATCACAAGCCAGAGGAGAATGGAAAGTAAAAGAAGAAAGGTTGAAGCCCTATCATGATCGTCTCGACCAACTCAAGAGGCAGTTCGAAAATATCACATTCCTCTACTTGCCCAGGGAAGAGAACCAGCTGGCAGATTCCTTGGCCACTCTAGCTTCGATGATCAAAATTCCTGTGGGAGTCAGGATGATGCCTTTGGTAATTGAGCAGAGGTACGAGCCTTCGTTCAACATAATCGCCACAGTCGAAGAAGAAGAGAATGAAACACCGTGGTACCAGGACATCTGGAATTTCATAGAAAAAGGGACGTTCCCCCAAGAATCCACCGAGAGAGATAAAAGGGCAATTCAAAGATTCGCAGCGCAATTCATCATTTGCGGCGGGAAACTGCTGAAGAAAGGATACAACGGTCACAACCTGACTTGCTTGTTTGGGAAGAGCTCCAGAAGAATGATGGAAGAAATACACGAAGGGGTATGCGGCCCACACATGAACGGCCACATGCTGGCCAAGAAAATCGTGAGACAAGGGTACTACTGGACAACATTGGAAAAAGATTGTTGTGAGTACGTGAGAAGGTGTCACAAGTGCCAGATTCATGCAAACATGATGCACGTGCCGCCATCTCTTCTATACAGCATGACATCGCCTTGGCCATTCTCTACCTGGGGAATCAATATTATTGGTGAAATCGTTCCGAAGGCCTCAAATGGAAACCGGTATATCCTGGTAGCCATAGATTACTTCACAAAATGGGTAGAAGCTGCATCCTACACCAAGTTGGGGGCCAAGGAAGTGGCCAAATTCATCAAGAGAAATCTCATCTGCCGTTATGGAGTTCTCCATGAGATTATTTCGGACAACGGAAGTCATTTCAAGGCAGAAGTCAGGGATCTGTTCGAGGAATACAAAATCACCTATCACAAGTCGTCGCCATACCGACCACAGACCAATGGGGCAGTTGAAGCTGCGAATAAGAATGTCAAGGCCATACTGCAAAAATCAGCTGATACCTACAAAGACTGGCATGAAAAGCTACCATTTGCACTTTGGGGATACAGAACATCGATAAGGACGTCCACAGGAGCGACTCCTTACTCACTGGTGTACGGGATGGAAGCGGTACTTCCGGTGGAGACAGAATTACCATCCCTACGCGTAATGGCAGAGTGTGAAATTTCTGAATCAGATTGGTTGAGAGAAAGATACGAAGAATTGGCTCTCATAGATGAAAAGCGCCTAGCAGCAGTCGACCATGTCCGAATCTACCAAAAGAGGGTGGCCCGTGCTTTCAACAAAAGGGTTCGTCCAAGGAAGATTGTCAAGGGCGACCTTGTCCTTAAAGAATTGCGAGCTCCGATCTTTGATCCCCGTGGGAAGTTTAAACCTAAATGGGTCGGTCCTTATATCGTTATGACTGTTCTTTCCGGAGGAGCAACTTATCTCATGGACCTCGATGGTGTCGAATTCAAAGAACCGATCAACATGGATTGCCTCAAAAAGTACTATGCTTGACTACCCAATAACCATTCCTTTCAAGCCTTGCCTTGAACTAAGCTCGACCTGATTCCCGCTCGGGGATACGTAGGCAACCACATCGGTTCGGTCAACACCATCATAATCAAACCAATTTTCTTCAAGCCTTGCCTTGAACTACGCTCGACCTGATTCCCGCTCGGGGATACGTAGGCAACCACATCGGTTCGGTCAACACCATCATAATCAAACCAATTTTCTTCAAGCCTTGCCTTGAACTACGTTCGACCTGATTCCCGCTCGGGGATACGTAGGCAACCACATCGGTTCGGTCAACGCCATCATAATCAAACCAATTTTCTTCAAGCCTTGCCTTGAACTACGCTCGACCTGATTCCCGCTCGGGGATACGTAGGCAACCACAACGGTTCGGTCACCCCACCTACCTAAAAATCAACCCGCTTCTTCCCAACCATGGCCCGAACTACGTTGGACCTGATCCCCGCTCGGGGGTACGTAGGCAGACTTTCAAAAAGAAAAAGAAGGATGGCTCGCTAGGTTGAAAATCCGAAAGGACGCCTAGGCAAAAATTAGAGCTAAATCCAAAGTGAGCAATAACAAAAGAGAGAAAATAGCTCGCTAGGTCACCTCCTTGGTGCCTAGGCAAAAATTATGAGCACGTGAGAGAAATAAAGTCGCGGTCCTTACCATAACCCAAAAACCACCCTCCACACTAGGGGCAAACTTCGGCCACTCGCCTCGTTTGCCTGAACCTCTTCTAAACTAGGGGCAAACGTCGGTCATCTACCTTGTTTGCCTCACAACCATATATATCCCAAACTAGGGGCAAACTTCGGCTACCCGCCTCATTTGCCTCTAACAACCCCAGCATGCTCAAGCGAGTACCAAAAGCAACAACTAATTGAAATCTCAAGTTACAACATGTTTTCAGAAAGCTAAAATGCATAAAATGAGATTCCCAAAATAACCAAGGTTCACCGATAAACAAACTTTGAATATTACATAAGCAGGAATAATCAAAGAAATAAAAAGTCTTTCAAAAAGCAACCACATGTTCAAAGACACTTGGAGGAATGAGCAAAATCAGCCAGGACTAGTTTTGTCTTAGTGTCCTTTATTTCTTCAAAGGTCTTTAGAAGTAGGCCTTTACTCGGTCAGTCCAACCATCAATAAAAGCAGCAATAGTGGTAGCTCTGATCCTGGAAGCAAGGACCCTCTCAGTAAACCCCCGGGGAACCTCCTGACCTTGTCCATACTGTCGGGCCAAACGGCGAGGATGATAGAAAGAAGTCTCTCTCAGACCCATCAACCACACTCTCTGGTGACCCCTGAGGCTCGTGGTGATAGCATAGAGGCCCCAACGCCTCACGATCCAGCAAATGTCAGCCTCAGATAAGGTGCTCATCATGCCCACCCAATCGGCAAAGGTATAGTAAGAATAAAGCATGGCTCGACGGAAGTAAACTGGTGGTATACGGCCCGTCCACAGCTGAAGGCGCTCGTAAAGCCAAGCCTGTAACACCAAAGGCGCCCCAGAAAGAAGAGGAGTCCCTTGGATGAAGGCATTGTCCAAACTATTCAAAGTTTCAGCTAGAACCATGGCCATGGGATTCCTGCTAAGTTTCAGCCTGAGGCACACATGCACCAAGTCAATGGAAGTGCTCGAGAACAGGAAGTGCGAAGTCATGCACAATATCAAAGCGGCCCCACGGGAAGCATCATACACGCTGGGATTCCCAGGACTGGCATACCGGGCAATAATAGAAGCAATGTTGAGAACCTCACCTTGAATCAGCCGGCGGGAAATAGTAACAGAGCAATTCAGGTATTCAGCCAAGGCTCGTGTAGGGCTGAGGGTATCAGCAGAAGGGAGAATCAAGTCAGAGTCAGAATCATAGCCGAGAATAGCGCAGAACTCCTCAAACACAGGGCATATCTCCAGGCCATTGAAGTTGAAGACATGATTCACCGGGTCCCAGTGACCAATGGCAGCACGCAGGAACTCAGTGTTCAGGGTCATCTGGCAAAGAGAGAATAGCTTGGTCAAGCCGTAGCTGAAGAGGTTGATCCGCTCCACGCCATCCGTAATGTTCAGCCAAGCTGTGAGGTGGGCGGGATCATACAAAGCCATATTTTCTGTCACGGCTCTAGCAAAATTCAAAATTTCGGCAGCACCTCCCCGTTTCACGGACTATCCCACCTGCAAGGCAAAAGCACTCACTATCACAAAACTGCCCATCGCAGTAACATCCAGCAATCACAATGCACATATATCAACAAGCACACAACTGCGCCTCTAAACCGGAAGATGTCCGGCCTAGGAGGCAAAACATCATAATACTCTGTCAAAAGGTCACAAATTGTGCTACACATCGTCCTACACTGTCCGAATAATCATATCCTCAGTACAACCAGATCGAAAACAGAAAAAGAAAATAAAAATAACAATTCTCGCTTGGGAAGCCTCAGTCCTCCTCTTCTTCGTCCTCCGTCGGACCGCCCGGCGTGTATGTCGGCGACGGCCTCCTCCTGCCACCTCTGCATCTTGGACCTGTCCTCGATGAGCCAGCCCCGCCGCCACGGTACTGCACACATAAATAAAAATGAGGGCAATCAGTAAGGGAACAAAAAAAAAAAAAAAATAGAGTCAAGTTAGAGACTTACCAAAGACGCCATCTGGTTGGCAGCAAATTGCCGCATACCGTCCATCTGTCAAGGGTAAAATCTAGGGTTAGAACCTCATAACTTTAAGGAAGTGAAAAATTAGAGACATACCCGGTGGTCTCGTGTGAGGACCAAGGACCGTAAGCTAGCCGCCAAGGCGTGACCCTCCTCAGCGTAACTCCAAGGAACGTTGAGGACGCCCGCTGGCTGAGTAGGGTACCCACATGTGACTCGCGGCACCTCCATCATTTGGGGAGTGCCATCAGCGCCTAGAACATTGACGGTCCAATCCCAAGGGGGGATAGGGTCGGGAGCCTGAGGAGCCTGTCTCCTGTACATCTCGCGAAGCTGCAGGCACAGAATAAGTTAGGAAAAGATAGATCAAAAACATGGGCAATGAATATAAACAGAAATACAAAAAGGAACTCACCTCCAGGAGTGGGAAGTTAGGCATCAGGAAACGGCCACGGTAAGCCTCATAACCGGTCTCAGAAAGAAAATGGTCCCAAACATCAGTGCCAGCTAAAGCCGCCAGCAGAGCATCTCCAGAGAGGTCACTAGCATCCATCACAGGAGGATCATGAGGGACGCGATACTGGGAACCACCAACCACCTGCTGAGACACCCGCTCACCAAGGAACCACTGCCTGCACTCAGTACTCTCCAGCAGAAGGCGGCAAGAGGTAAGAGATTTAACCGCTTGTATCTCCTCAGTGGCGGCATAAGCGACGCCCTCCCAAGGCGTCCAATCAACACTAGAGGCTGTCAACCCAGTTAAGAAGTTCCAAAGCAAAACAATCCGATGGGCCCCGCTCTTCACCCCAACAACGTCCCTCCGCCATCTCAAGCCTCGTGGGAATAGAGGCACAGGAGCCATACCATCCTCATCCTCGCCTGACTCGTCTGCTGGGGAGGGAGCCAACATCTTCAAGTATTCAAAACTCCAAAGCTGCACAAATAAAGGAGAAATCAGAACAAGTATGAAAATCAAAAGATGGAAAATAAAAGAAGAAGCAGTGCATACCTCCCAAGCTCGCCAGAATCCCCCAGTAGATTTAACATCGCCCCGAGAGACCTCCCCCATATGCTTGTAGAGATGGGCCAGGGCAGCACCGCCCCAGTTGTAGGAGGGGATCTCATCAATGGTCGCCAGGCAAGGAAGGAGCCTCAAGCTCACCCGGTCGTTCCTTGTCGCAAAGATGGAGCACCCGAGGACATACAGAAGGTAAACCCTCAAAAGCTGGGAATTGTTCAGATTGTGATTACCTCTACCATAGGCCCGGTAAAGCCAGCCGCAGGGGAACCAATGCCTCTCCAGGTTAGGGGGAACAGCCCTAATCAACATCTCCACCGCCTCCGGGTCAATCTCATAAAAATAGTCCAGAACCAGGCGCTTCCCGCCGACCCTCAAGCCTGTGATCATGGAGAAATCAAAAGGCGTCATAGTCATCTCTCCGAACGGCAGATGGAAAGTGTTGGTAGTGTCCCACCACCTCTCGGCCAGTGCATAGAAGTGAGCCAGATCATTGCTACTTTTCGAAACCAAGCGGACGAAGCCTCCGAACCCGGCATCATCAACCATCCTCTTAACGGTGGGCGAAAGCTGGGTATACCATAAGAAAGCATGGGCAAGGCTACCATGGCCTTTCAATGCCACTTTCGGCACCTGCACACAACAAAGGCGACAAAAGATGCACAAAATCACTATTCACGACCCGAGAGCAAAATTCACAAAATCAACATTTGAGCACAAGTCGAGCTTCTAACGGTCTCTAAGTGCACGCTATGGCTTACAAAACTAGCATAGTACATGAAAGTGGTCCTAAAATGTCGAAAGTTTCACATACCAAGCTCGCTAGAGCCGCGGCCGAAAGATGGTGTTGGGGGTCCCGCAAAATCACGTCCGGGGTGTGCATCTCGGCCTTCATCCATCCTTTGGCCTTCTTAGACGGTCTCCTTGAGCTCGAAGCCATGGATCTACAAGAAAAATGGAAGTCACATTTAAACTTTCTTCTTGAAAATTTGGGCAAACCAAAACACCAATCAAAAATCCAACTACGGGGAAAGATTACTCACCTGAGCACGCACAAGCTGCGTTTTGGTGAATTTTGGCTTCAAAAACACCTCAAAATGGCCAAGAATGAGCTTGGAGAGCTCAAAAACCCGAAAAATAAGAAGATGAAGTCCGGCCACCCAGTGCCGCCGCGGCACTGGCCAACTGCCGCCGCGGCAGTGGCCCAGTGCCGCCGTGGCACTGTTCCCCGTGGGCCCCGCGTCGCTCCGTTTTGCTCCGTTTCGCCCCGTTTTGGCCCGTTTTGGCCTTTTTCAGCCCGTTTTTGGCCCCGATCAGCCCCGATGGCCCGTTCCAGTCAAGATTTATGAGGTTTTTCCCCAAGCGGATTAAAAGTTGTCAGAATTACCTCCAGCAGGCAAAAACTGGGAAAATCGGCTCCCGAAGACCCGAATCGGCCGTTTCAGGACAGCCGTCGCAAATTTTGATCAAACGCGAGAATTTTGGTAACGGATCCTGGTTTTTAGCTAAAGCACCAAATGAACAAGAAAAGAGATTTCCCGAGAACCCTGCATCATCCCCCGAGGACAAAAACAGACAGATACCAGCTCCCAGAGGCCCTGACAGGCTCTCTTGGATTGAGCACCAAAAGAGATTCCCCGAGAACCCTGCATCATCCCCCGAGGACAAAAGCAGACAGATACCAGCTCCCAGAGGCCCTGACAGGCTCTCTTGGATTGAGCACCAAAAGAGATTCCCCGAGAACCCTGCATCATCCCCCGAGGACAAAAGCAGACAGATACCAGCTCCCAGAGGCCCTGACAGGCTCTCTTGGATTGAGCACCAAAAGAGATTCCCCGAGAACCCTGCATCATCCCCCGAGGACAAAAGCAGATAGATACCAGCTCCTAGAGGCCCTGACAGGCTCTCTTGGATTGAGCACCAAAAGAGATTCCCCGAGAACCCTGCATCATCCCCCGAGGACAAAAGCAGACAGATGCCAGTTCCCGGAGACAGGCCCGAAAGATTCGATCAAAAGGAGCAGTTGAAGAGAGATCCTAGAAAGTATCGCTTCATCCCCAGCAGATTCAGATTAATCCTCAGCGGATTTATACACCGTCAGTAGTCCATTGTCGACTCGTCATCTTGATGCAAACATCGTCGGTCCGTCGCTCTCATCACACCATTGGGGCCTCCATGTTCATCATAGGACGTCCCAGGATTTCACGTTCGTCCCATGACTTCTATGTCAGTCTCTTAATTTCCAGGGCCCCTGTGTCCGTCGGTTATTTGCCAAAAGACATCTTCGATCATAGTCCTCTGAGACCCCACACCCAATTACGTTTGTTTACGAAGCACACTTCCAGAAGTTTGCCCCTAAACCCGGAGTCTTCTAGACTTCAATGCTCTTATCCGAGTCACCCACCACGTCACAATCGTAAACACTAGCACAACACCAGCCCACTCGGAGTGACACACCCCATGGCACCTGCTCATTCTAGGATCAGAAAACTAGGCATGATAGGACTCATGTATGAGATCATATCACATCCACACATTGCATATCATCCTCATATAGCATAGCATCCGCCTGATTGTTGTGTATGTGTATATGTGATTTATTCCTTTGTGTCCTGAACTACGTCCTGGTCTGATTCCCCTTGGGATGCGTAGGCAGCTCACGCGGAGCACGACCAGCATCATCCTTCCATCTTTTGCAACGCTGTTTATCCTAAATCTATAGCCTCCAAAAAGTCCTGTCTCTTCAAAACTTTGGCACTCGCTTGCGACATGCGTTGCCTCGCAAGTTCATACCAAAGAGGGGCAAACTGTAGACACCCCATTTTGTCGGCTATCAGATTTAGGAGACCCATAGCTTGGTGGTTCACAATGATCGTAAAAGACTCAAAAAGACTCCTGGAAGTCAGCTCTATCTCTCAGAATGCTCAGAATGACCAAAATGCCCCTAAAAGCCCGAAAACTCCCAGATTTGGTCCCAAAGTTCTGAAAACATGCTATGTCATAAGAAAAGCAATAAAATGAGTTTCTAAGAGGAATCGGGTGAAATCGTCAGCTCCCAGAGACCCCCGGAAGTCCCGGAAGTTCCCGAAAAGTCCCCGTTGACCGGTTTGACCAAGGTTTGACCAGGTTTGACCGAGATTTGAGCAGGTTTGACCGAAGTTTGACCAAGTTTGACCGAAATTGTCCAAATTCACCGGAATCATTAGAAAAGTATTAAAATAAGTTTTAAAAGAGAATCGAGCGAAAACGTCGGCTCCTGGGAGCTCCCAGAGGTTCCCAGAACTTCCCGGGAATCCCAGGTTTGACCAGTTTGACCAAGATTTGACTTTGGAATCGGGGCATCGAAACAATTTTCAAATATTTTTCATGGATACTAGAGGTCAATAGCTTTCCAACGGTATATCGCACATAATTTCTGGATTTAAAACAAATTTATTATGAATTTCCAAAGGCGAAAAAGGCGATCAAATCGGCTTTTATCGCGAATACCGCAAAACTTTTCAAAGTGACCTATCCCCGAACTATTTTTTATGTAAAGTAGACTCCATTACCTTTCCAACGGTATATCACAACCTCGATTTGGAGTTCGTACGCATTTTCTGTGAATTTCGGACAAAATAGGGCCTTTTCGCGAATACCGGAACTTCGGGGGGCCTAAACAGCATTATCCAGACGAAGGGAGGAGCAGTGCCGCCGCGGCACTCCCCTCCAGAACAGTCCATTTTTGTAATTAAATTTGTGGTCCCATTTTGATTAATTAAAAGCCAAAACGACATAGTTTTATGATTTCAGATGTTTGGAGCCAATGGGAGTACTTTCTAAATCCCAAAAACTCCCCAAGTTGGCCTATATAAACACCCCATTACTCCTCATTTTGGGGGGAGTCAAATGCAAGTTTAGAGAAAGTTTGGGAGAGAAAGTGTAGAGATAAGGTTAGAGTGGAGAGAAAAGAAGCTTTCTTCTTTGATTTTTCAAAACAAAAGTGAGTTCTAACTTTGTTTTTACTTCATTACTTCCATTTACTTCAACATTCAATACTCCCAACCACCATTTTAGTGAGCATTCAAGAGTGTGGAAGCTTCTTCCATGTCTAGTGTCATTACATATGAGTGATACACCAATCTACAAGTCTCATGCTTCATGAATATCATCTATTGATTATCATCTACTTGCTTGTTTATTTATTGTTCATCTCTTCTCATCCCATTTCTTTTTATTTTCTTTATTTACTTACTAGTTCATCATCATCTAAGTGATGACATGAAGTTTGGGGTGAGTGAATCCTCATGGATAGTAGCTCTTGACCTCAAAAACATGTTTGATAGATGATGACCATAACCTCAATACTTCCAAGGTATTCTTGGAATGTATTGAAGTTATGTCCAAAAACAAAATAAATCTCTCCAACAATCTTGGAGGTTCTTAAATGATGAGTTTGATGTAGGTATTCTAAGTGGCTATGATCCTTATTGAGTGTTGAAAACATGTTTTCAAAACATCTATTTCAAAACCCCTGTCAATCCCTCTCATTTGGTTTCAAGAAACTAAACTTTGTTTTTCTCCAAAATCTTCAAAACAATGAGTCAAAACAGTGAGTGAGTTGAGTTCAAAGATTTTTCTAGAACACAATACTCAACATATGGATACAAGGCCACTTGGAAAGTCTTCCTAACTCATTGGAGAACACCCATGATTTTTGGTTTGACTTGGAAGTACTTGGAAATGGTCCATTTGGGTCCCAACATTCCTTCCAAACATTCTGTTTTTTGCTGTCACAGCAGCTAGGTCAACTTACGACCTCTTTTTCAGAAAACTTTTCGAAAAGGGGTGGTCCTAACTTATTTTTCCCTTAAAATTAAATGTCTTAGGAAACTTTCTGTATAAAATGGGCCTCTATATCATTCTTTTTCATTTTCTAAGATTTTCTAACATTTCAATCGACAGTACGAACTCTGTTTCTGAGTGACCTCTATTGTTTATATAATTTCTCTCAATCTGTGATAGATATTCAAGATTGGCCTTTTGGGTTGTGTTCTAGACACAATAAGGAACATCTCCATAAAAAATCATGCATTGAAAACATTCCTAACCCCTCCTTTCAAATTCCAAAAGATCATGCTACTGTTCTGTCCACTATTTACAGCAAGTACATTTCAACTTTCATTATTTGTTTTGATGCTCATATGCATTCCAAATTAGTTCATATCTTAGGAAGTAGTCCATACTACATTTGTACACATCCCATGTTAATTTCATTCATTCATTCATGCACATTTTAGAATTCTAAGTCATTCTAGGAATCCATGTACACAAAAACACACTACAACCTTTGCACATTTTAGATACATACATTGCATTCATGCAAGATTTGGGGTTTTTGTAACTCTTAATCTAAGGAGATTATAAGGAATGAACTCGATCACCCGTTCATGCTTCCCCTTGATCTAATCATCCTTTCTCATCCGTCCCGGGGATTGAGAGATCTTCTTTTCCTAAGATTAACATGCATCATTCTAGCCTTGCTAAGCATATTTTGATTTCTTTGACTATTTGTTCCAAGTACAATTCATGTCCCCTTTAGATTAGCGAACCCTTGATTAATTGATATATGATTAGACGATTTTTCCTAGGTTTGTTTGTGTGGTCTTTCACTTTACATTGCATGATATTTGATTTAGATCTTATGAATGATATTTTATCTTTAGATCTTCCATTTCAAGTTTCTTATGTGATGTAATATACTATCATAGTATTAATTGTCGAACCATATATAGTATAAGATGATTATTTGGATGCTAATTGAGGCCCGTCGAAAGACGGGGCGAGTTGAGGGTGTTTTAGTCGCGACAAAGGCTCCTTCCTCTCTCGTACCAAAACCCCGAACCAAGTTCTTTGGTTATGAAGGGCCGGTGCCCTTATCCGCTTGGGTGAGTCAGAATTAGGTTTCTTGGTTCCTTAAAGACCAAGTGGCGACTCTGTATCTGTTTTCAACAGACCATTTTCTTTTCTTTGATCCAAGTCAAAATCAATTTCAAAACAATCTCAAACAAGAGAAGTGGTCCGATTCTCGGTATCCACATAGGCCCAGGCTTTATCTGGGATGCTAGGGCCTAGAGCCGGGTTGGCCCTACCATGGGCTTGGGCCGGTGCTTAAGTCCATTTTTTTTGGGCTGGGCTTCAAGCCGCCTGTCGGGCTGGGATTTTTTAAACCCCAAAAGACAATGTTATGACACATTGTATATCACACCCAATCAGATATACGAAGGAAAATTATTTTATGTGTTTGTCATACCATGTGATGGTCAATGTAATCTATTCACTATTGTAGAATCCACATATGCATGATGGGCACACGAAATAATTTTTTTGATACAAACCATATATATTAGGAAGTTTTTTGGCCTTATAACAAAATATTTTTTGGGATAATTAAGTTTCAATCGCCTTTTTGTTTAAATTTTAATAGTCATTCGATTACTTTTTAAAATTTAAAAAATATTAACTTTTTGTTTAAGATATAAAGTCATCAAATATTACACAATGTTGGGAGCAATTTTTATAACTTTGAGAGCTACTTCTTACAACGTCAGGAGGAAGTCTTTGAAATATTGGAGAGAAACTCTACAAAAGTCAGGAGCTCGTCACAATGTTGGGAGCAACTCATCACAAAGTTTGGAGCACTCGTCACGATTTTTGAAAATTGCACTGTTGCCTAAATAAATTTTGAAGTACTTTTCGAAGATTGGCCCCCTAAAAAATAGTGTATTTGTTACAATACCCCTCCAAAAATATTGATTAGGTTAAAAAAAAATATTTTTATGTCACACCCCGGAACGACAAAAATAGAGAAAAATAAATTTCCTTTTTGGGTCCAAAGGCAGCGATTGGTGAAGTTACATGATTGTTCACACCACGCAGTACTAAGCAACAGAAAGGAATAAAGATCACAGGAATATAATCTAGGTTCTGGTTTAAAACATAACTAAAAGTCAAAAGAAAGTTACTAGCTATTACAATCAGAGTCTCGAATCAAAGTAAAGCATAACGGAAATACAAATGTCAAGGTAATATATGCCTGATACAAAAAGGTCTAGAAATAGTAAAGATAATTAAACTACAATCTAGCCTAGTCTTCAATTGGCGTAGAGATAGTCCTCGGTATAGTAGTCCTCTTCTGCCTGATCTCCGTCGGGATAATCCTCCACAGGAACATCGTCACCGGCATAGTAGTCTTCGCCTGCAGGTCCTTCACCTGTATAGTCATAACCAGGGTGTGCTGGAACGTAGAAATGTCCAGCGGCATAAATGCCGTTAGCTTAATGAAAGCTGAGTGAATTATATACTAATAGGGTATCAACTATTCAAGTTATTACAAGTTATGAACGATAATAAATAGATTGCAGTAAGGGTAACTCCTTTAATCAAACCGACGATCCAATTACTAACGTCTTACTAAATTAAGACCGGCAACATATATCCTGAATAGAAGAACAGACGTAGTTCACTTCCAAAAGATACACCATTGCTCCGTCCACCGCTTTTCAGAACATATGCACAGTCCACCGCATGTCATGGATACCACATTAGTCCATCCCCATCTTTTAAGAACATATGCTCAGTTCACCGCACTACAGGGATATAACGCTTTAAGAAATAGTACATCATTATAATGCCATGACTTAACGACGTCTACCATGACTCAAAAGCCAATCGATTGGATCACAATCCATGCCAATCAATTGTGCAATCGATTTGGATATCTACAATCACAATTGATTGTAAAAAATGGAAATCAATTGGGATCTCAAAAATGGCAATCGATTGGGAAAAGTCACAATCGTTTGAGACTTCGTCTTCTTCACAGTGAAGATAGTCCAACAGATAAAAATGGGCAAAACATGATTCATGCATCTTATCTTCTCTTATACAAGGCCTAACATCAATATATTGATACCAAGTGAGTTTAAAACTCACCTCTAGATTGTAGGGTGTGTTTGGTTGGTGTGTATTGAAGCTTGGAGCTTCAATGGTGGCTCATCTCTCTCTCTCTCTCTCTCCTCTGTCTTCTTTCTTTTTTTTCCTTATCTTTCTTTCTTCTTTCTCTATTTGATCTCCATCTCTTTCTCTCCTTCTCAATCCATCTATGTGTGTATAGGTATAGATGTATATATATATGTATATATATATGAGTGTATATATAAAAAACACACACAAAACATACATACACACTCTCTCTGATTTCTGTAACCAAAAATACACCCATAATGGGCTAATATATATAGGGGGAGAAGTGTTCACGTGGACAAACCCCAGTCAAAGCAAAAGAATCTGTCCAGCTATTGCCAATTGATTGGCAAGGGTGGAAATCGATTGGGGGTAGGTATTAAATGATATGTTTAGAAAGAAGAACACTAATCTCAAAAGCAAATTCCTGCTTCTAGGGGGAACCTTCAATTCAAGTTCTCTGCAAAGTCAAACTTGTTTTCCTTGGGACATAATTAAAATACAAACATGACTCCAAATGTGGAAATTCTAAATTGACTAGCTTCGATATTCTTTCCCCCCTTATTGGTCCAACAAGGACTGTTCTAGAGTGTGTGTCCAAGCCCATACGTCAATGTTCTAAACCCAGAGCATTAAGTGAACCGAAATAAAAACCAGTCTGCTCATGGGATCCCAGTTCAACTGTTGTGTAAACCTCAATTGAATTTTCATGTTAAATAATCATATTAAAAATTAATAATTTACAGTTTCATCGAAGACAGAGCATACTGTTCTATTGAACAATTCTAGAAAAACAAACAGTAATTGTTTAATTGACCATAATGTCAACTACTTCAAAAAATACAAACGAAATTCAATTCCCAATTAAGAGGCCAAAGAAAACTCATTGTGCATTTTTGAGAATACCAAGTGATCATGCTGAACAATCAACACAAAACCCATCATCATACATTCATTGTTGATATCACAATCCACAAGCATAACAACATAAAAGAGTTTTTAATAAAAAGCTTCCCAACATCGTTCGAGTGAAAGTTCAAGTGGCATCCATTCACCTGAGGCAAAGGAAGGTGGCCGAATAAACTGATCCCTAAGGACATGTTTGTGCGCCAACAAATTTGCATGGAATCAATCATGATCTACGAAGCATTTCGGTATGGAAATTCATCATCTTGAATTTAGGAAAATTGAGAACCTCACTGCATTTCTATATTTCTCTATATGTGGTCATTCTTAGATTCCCTTGTCAGATTCATTCAAGACGATGGATTTCTTTATCGAAATGCTTTGTAAATCATGAATTATGCATTCAATTTTGCAGACGTCAAACAGTCCCTAAGCCAATCAAGAACTAACTATATATCACATTTCTTATGTTTTTCCCAACGAATTGTTAAGAGCCATTTTAAAAGTGAATTAATCAAGTCCAAAAGTCATTTACTATTTGCAACAACTTGAGTCAAAACTGAAGCTGATGAAATCTGTTACTGATTTGCCCCTAGCAATTTGCTGTAATTCTTAGTCGTACAAAATAGTTCAGTTTATGATATCGACTTGTTTGTTCCTTATGATAATCTCGCATCCAAGTTTAATTAAAACAATGGGGTTTGTCGTAATGTGAGTACAAGTGTACAACTATTGTTTACTTGTTGCTTGTATGTTATTCCTAAGAAGCACAAACATGAACATGTGATACAAATACGACATGACACTGAGACTCGGACTCGGACACACAATTTCTTGAAAAAGTAGGACACAGATACGTTGGGGGACATGTTGAATATGTAAATATTTTATATATATATTATTGAAGATAAAAAAAATGCACCCTTAGTTCAATTCAATTTGACATAAAATACATAAATCACAACAATATCATTAAAAAATCAACATAACAGAAAAGAAAAGCATGTTCCCCAATTTTGCAAGCCAAAATGCTATAACTGAAAAGAAAACCAACATTTGTGAAAAAAATTCTAGAAGAAAAGAGCTATGAGGAAGAGAAAAAGAGAGAGAATTTCAAAATAACTTCAGAAACAGGTTCAATTGAAAACAAAAGGCATAAATCATAAAACCCAAATTGGTCTTGTGTTCGACACGTGTTTGGACATGTTGGTCTTGTGTTCGACATGTGTCCGATCTCAAGGAAAAAAACAAGACACACTTTTTTTTGTGTGTCAGAAACGTGTCGGAGAGTGTCCAACGAGTGTCGGTGTCGTACACTGATACATAACCCAAATTGAAGTGTCGGTACTTCACAGGGGTGTCAAAAAAACTGGTTGGACCGATTAGGCCGATCAAAACCGACCATTTTTTTTGAGTGATTTTGGTCAGTTGTATAAGACTTGGTTGGTGGCAGTTTAATTTTAATAAAACCGATTTTATCGGTTCGGTCCTCGATTTTTATGTATTCTTTGGCCGTAACCGATCGAAACTGACTGCCATTTTTGTATCACTATATACATACACATGAAATATGTATCACACATATAAATACTATCCTTAATCTAAAAACTCAGCCAATTGGTCCATTTTCATTTGCTTCTCTCTCTCTCTCTCTCTCTCTCTCTCTCTCTCTCTCTCTTGCAAGAGTCTTAACCCAAAGTCCATAACCCATTTATGTTGCTTGAATTTGAAGAGATCAACAAAAACCCTAACCACTTTGAAGTTTGAACTTCGAGATAGAGCTTGAAGAGATCAACGAAATCTTAGACGAAGGTCTGGTAATCGATTCTCTTCAGTCTCTATTTTTTTTTGGGTTTTTTTGTTGATCATATTAGGTTTTTGTTGTTCTGAATAAATGATATAGGGTCTTTGTTGATTTGGATATCCATTTAGGGTTTTTGTTGATCTCATTTGGGGGTTTTGTGGGTAATTTTTATTTTTATTTTTATATGTATTAAATTCAAAAAAGGATCTCATCTCTGATTTGAGATTTTTGTTGATTGATATTCATTTTGGTGAATCTGATTTAAGCATTTAGGGTTTTGACTGCTCTTAGTTTGAAACCGACTGCAAATATACGGTCGGTTTGGTTTGGTTTTATTCAAGTTTTGGTCGATTTCGGTTTATAGGTTTGCAAAACTGAACCGATAACACCCTACTGCTACACAGGTTGCTTCACAGTACGCGAGTCTTAGAAACACGTTGTCTAATGAGATCATAACTGTTTTGTGCTCTTTATGGTTTTGGTGATACTACTATTATTTAAACGAAATTGATTTTAGCACTCCAAAAATTATCATTGGTATTCCAATGTTCGACATCCAGTGCATGTAGTACCCTACAGTTAATGCACTGCATGGAGTGCCAATGGTAACTTTTGGAGTGCCTAAATCAATTCCCTTATTAAATTGCCATGATGTGTGGTTCATGGAATATAAACATGTTTTCCAAATATGGCTCAGGGATGATTTCTTTCTTGAATCCTTGAATAGTTCTTTATGGCTCTGTTTGCGTTGTGGATTTAGAGAAGGAAAAGAAAGGGAAAGGAAAACTAGTTCCCTCATATTTTCCCATGTATTTTCCTTTATGATTAAATAATACTTTAAGGATTAATTTTTTTTATAATATAATTGCAATATACGAATAAAGGAAGGAAAATGACATTCAAAATGCTACTTTATTTCTCAACTAATTCTCTTTCCTTTTCCTATTGTCCTCATCGGTTTCCTTATTAATCAGATGAAGGAAAATGTTTGCCTCTGTGTTTTTCTTTTATTTTTCCTCACTAAATCCAATAACCAAAGAAAATAGGAAGGAAAAAAAGGATATGGAAATAAATAAAGGGAATTGCTATTCCCACTTCAAAATTGAACTTATGCACATAGTACCAATGCAACCAATGCATGAGTGCGAATAACAATTCCCAAAATAAATTAATAATTTAAATTTTGTGAATCACTTCACTATCCCCATTTTGAAATCCTATCGTGTTTTGAAAACTTTTTTTTTTCTTTTCCTAAGGCTCTGTTTGGTTCATGGGTTTTGTGAGGGAAATGAAAAGGGAAAGGAAAATAAGAAGGAAAACTAGTTCCCTCATGTTTCCCATTGTGTTTTCCTTCATGCTTAAATAACATTGAAACTTGTAAATTTCAAAAATATAATTGCAGTATTTGAATAAAGGAAGGGAAATGGCTCACAACATTCACAATGTTTAAATTATTTCTCAACTTATTCTATTTTCTTTCCTATCTTCGTCGTCATTTTTCTAATTAATCAAACAAAGGAAAATGTTTTCCTCTATGTTTTCTTTTCTTTTCTTTTCTTTTCCCTCACAAAATCCAAGAACCAAACAAAGCCTAAAGATATTTATGCATGGAGGAAAACATAAGGGAAAGCACTAGGTTTTCCTTTCCTTTTTCGTGTCTAAATCTACAAACCAAACAAAGCCTAAGTTGGAGCAATTCCATGTACAACCCCTCTACACACGCGACAGAAAAAGGAAGAAGTTGTAGCATGCTTGTGCTGCCCTTAATGATGTTTCAATTTAAAAATATTTATGATTTCAATTTTTACTTAGAAAGTTATCAACAACGCTTTGGGCACAAACAAAATCCACAAACACTAAAATGTGTCTATATCTCTCCTCTGTGGACCCTACAATGTCAGCGGACCCCACAGTGTCAGACTCAGTGGACCCCATTAGAAGAGAGATAGACACATTTATGTGTTTGTGGATTGTGTTTGTGCCTCAATCTTTATTCGAAAGTTATATGATCAACAGTGAAATAATGGAGGTTGAGGATTGCGCAAGTTCTTCGGGAGGAACAAAGTGATTGTGAGGTTTATGTGCTTGACATGGATGACGAAAACCAAAGCTATACATCTTGTGATACGTGGAAGTTGCAATTTAGGTAAAACATTTTTTGAAAAAGGCCTTTCTATGTTCATACAAGGTTGTGGTTTTGTGAATTATTGTTGACATCAAATGCTCATTGGAATGATGAATTAGGAACGGCCGAGGTTGTAGAGAAGAAGGGTGGAATATGGATGACAACTGGGATAGTTCGTAACAGCAAGACATATTGCTCAATCGAAGAGATTTTGTAGGTGATTAATTTGTCCCTTGTCAACGTCAATACTCCTCAATATTTCCTTGTTGCCCAGTTAAATACACTCGGATATGGGTGTTGTGTGCAAGGACATATCTAAGAGTCGGACTTTCAAAATTCATGAATTTAAGGATACACACGGCATCGTTTCAATATATTGAAGTTGTGACATTTCTATTACCCGAGCCAAACTACATGGCAGAAATATATTAGAGAACGGAAACTAAAGAATTTTATTATTTCCCAGTTGCTCATATTGATGTATATTTTATTTGATTTCGTTCATTATGGTCTTCTTTCTATTGAGTTTGAACCATGCCTTTGCTCTATTATTCATGGATTACCTTCTACAAAAAGAATAAGAAAGAATTAAATATAGAATTCTTTGAGTAAATTCTACATTGACTTGCTAGCAACAAAGAATGTTAACAAATTTATTACACTCGTAGTGCAACATGGGTATTACTTGAGGAGTGGAATGAATCCGAAGATGAATTAGCCATCAACACCAGATACAATACACCCGGAGATTTGGAGTGACATCTTCAAAATTCATTCTCACCAATTATAATTACATTAACCTCTTCAACTTTAAAGGATGCATTACACTACAAATTTTACTTTTCTAAAGAGAGTCTTACATTCTCCACTTTTAAGTTGGAGATGATGTTTTGGCAGTTTTGCAAATGAGGACAGGAGATCACCCTACTCCTTGACTTGTAGAATAAAACTGTCTTTGGTATATTTTTATCTCCATTTCGACATGTCTGTTGTTTTTATTACTATATGTCTAAAGAATATCAATATTGTTACATATTCTTTGGAAAAAAATTGCTTTATTTCCAAATGCTGCATAACTCCTTCCCTTTTATTTGTAGATACTTTACCGAAATAGGGGCACTGCATCTCTTGAATGATGAAGATTGCAGATGGGAAGAGTGGATGTTGTTGGGGGTCCTTTGAGGTTTATAGGCACTTGAAATCACTTGGTTACATTGTTGGTCGTAATGGTATTCCTTGGGCTGTGAAGAGTGTTAAGAGTCGGGCAATTTCACTTCCAAGCATGCCAGAAATGAACGAGAAGGAACAAAACAAAAGTGAAGACAATGATTTGACATTTGAACTGTTCAATAATATGACGCTTAATGAAGTGAGACCTACGTTTGATATTTTCCCTCCCAACAGCAAGTTCAAAAAGCTCTCTCCTGGGAATCCAAGTTTTGTTCTCTACCTAATCAGGTAACTTTTTTTTTTAAATGCTGAAACTTTTTTTTCAGTTAAAATGTCATAATTCAAAATTATGAATCGTGTGAAATCGCATTGGGTTGTATAATTGTGTCAAGTCGAATCAATTTGTGAATCGACAGGTTTTAACACTGCAGTTGTGATGTAAAAATCTTTTTCTCCCCCTGCCAATGATAAGTAGATGGAAAACATGTGGAAAAATAATGTCATAGATTTGCCAATAATCTGTGGATTATTTTGGATGAAAACTAATGCTTGTGCTTTAACTAGGAAAGAATGTGTTTTTTTAATTGGGTAGAGATGAATGTGTCCTGCACTAAACAAGCTTGTAGGCTACATTTGGTTGCCAAAAGGAAGGATTGGACTACTAGTTCATTTTAATTGAATAGTTCCAGTACTAGACCACACCCCCTGGGATTAAATAGTCCCCCGTATTGAAACGGTCTATTAATCCCATATGTTAGGGGTACCCTATCAACGGACTATTCAAATAGACTAGTTTTCCAGTCCTGCGAATCAAACGTGGCCGTAATAGTTAGACCTATTGTAGACTTCTTGTATTTCACCTTTTTGGCTATTCATTAGCATCAAATGAAGCCTGAAACTTGAAGAACACTTTGCTTGATAGTTTCAATAAGTATTTTATTTTTCTTGGATACATGCCAGACATCTAGTTAATTATACGAATCAAAATCTATAGAATTTGGTTTTAGCTACTAATTTCATGAAGCTATTTTGGAAGTCTTTACCTGATTAAATCTACCAGTATTGCCCTTTTCATATATGAAAAATTTTGTATGGTTCAAAGAGCTTTGATTGTCGCACATAAATAGGGTCCCCTCCCGTGTAGTTTTTATCACCACCTACTAGTTCATCAATGTTGGTTTGCCCATTCATTGTGTGCTCCTGGGTTAGATTGCCATCAATACTTGTCTATTTCAGTATGACAATGATATGAAATACATTTTAGGATTTTACCATTATCTAGTCCCCTTAATACCTCGTCTTGGTTAGAGCAGATACGTATCGTATGATTCGATACGATACAATTAGTAAATGATACACATTGCATGTATGTGCAAATCGCAGGTCTTCGTTAATTGTAGGGCGTATCGCTGAATCGTATGGGTATCGTACGTTGCGATACGGGATATACATTCTAACCAATTTTTTTACCTTATTTTTCTTTGTTTAAAAAAAAAAACTATATGTGGCCCCAAACCTATTACAATATTATAACATATATAATAGATTGTTTATAAGTTAAAACATATATAATAGACTCTTATAAAAATAAAAATAAAAAAGAAAAGAAAAGAAAAGAAAGAAATGTAATAAATCCAATACAATGTGCAAGACTAGTCATATATACATATATATAGGGAATTGCTATGTACACCCGTGTATTTGCTATGTACACCCAAATTCCTTAATTCTAATCATTTTTTTCTAAAAATTCTCACTTTATTCTAATCATTTTTCTTCTTAAATTTCTCACTTTTGTAAAGTTGAGCGGTGTACATAGCAAATACACAGGGGTGTACATAGCAATTCTCTCTCTCTCTCTCTCTCTCTATATATATATATATATATTTAAAGTTGGTCCAAACTCTTATAACATTTATCATTATTTGATTTATCTTTTCTTTGTACTTTTTATTTATTTATTATCGAATCTTACGATTCATGATTCGCAAATCCCGATTCGATTCGCTTGTATCATTTTTATTCACGATACGAATCCCAATTTGACAATTATGTTTGGTAGTATAAGAATTGGTACCGTTTCTCAGAAAAACACCGGTTCTAAATAGTTCTGTGTTTGTGTAGACCACGATTTTTTGTCATATAGGAACCCTTGCTCGACCTAAAAAACCCCAAGTAGTTCTTTATCTAACCAACACAATATTAGTTTTTGTTTAAGGATAAATGTGAGACTCAGTGACTCAGTCTAAACCTGATCTCGTTTCAAGAGTTCCAAACTGGCCCTTGCATGTTATTGTTGTCACTTATAGCTCTTTCTTCATCTTCTTCTAATATATACATCCATACGCTATATTTTCAAGTTGTTTAGAAATTAATGGCAACTTGCTTCCTCGTGTAGTGGCTGTCCGCCATCCAAACAAGTCCTCAGGGACCTTGATAGGAAAAGCAGAGGGATCCCTTTGAAATTCTGTCACGTAGAGCATGATGATGTCGTAGATGCCCGTTCATTTCCAATGGTCGGCCTTGGATGCCGAGACTCTGAATAACTATTTGTCCCAGTCTACTACGGGCTGGGGTCAACCCCTGATTGGATGGGTGGATGTTCAGACATCGTTTTGTGGGATGGGTGTTTTAGGAAGGGTTCATTATCGACGGTGGGGGAAATATTGCATGAAGGCGGTTGGAGGATCACCGCAAAACACTGCTCTGAAACTAGGTACTACAGGAGTCTCATCAAAAGTGTAGCAGATGGTAAAGCAGTTAATGGATATGTCAGAGGCATGGATCTTGGCTAGTTGATGGACTTCCCTGCACTGATTCTAGTGAGGACGAGCATCTAGAAATGATTATTTGGCCTTGAATGACGCCGCAGGAGCCACTTTGGGAGCCATTCAGTGGGTTGTAATGGAGGTTGCTCGCCCAAAAAGATGCTTTTCTAGAGAGAGGGAGGTTCTGAATGTTGCTTTTAGAGAGAGAGTGGAAGATGAAGACGATTTGGGGAAAAGTGAGAACGTTTGATTATTTTCAGCATTTTATATGTTTCACAGCATTTAATGGGGCGTGGCTGTTGGGATGCTCGAGATCTGACAGGCTATGCGTGGTAGACACGTGGCAACTTTCAAATTCAAAATGTCATATCAATTAAGGCGGGACGATTGACATGACCTTTTGGGGGGCAATTGTTTGTACCAAAAAATTGCTAAAGATTTTGAGCCCGAATGAATCGGGGTGGGCTTGGATCTGGTGGACCCAGGACTATTTTTGGATGGCCGGCCCGAGGCTGTGTGGGGCCATCGGACTCGAGGTTCAAGTTGTCAATTGCAGCAAGTAAATAAGGCAATAGATTTAGAGAATTCGGTGCCCAATGATTAATTAAGATAAGGGGTACGGAGATCGGACACCAGATTTGGAAAAACAATAGTGCAAAGAATTCAATCCCAATTGGTTAAATTCATGTACATATTCATCATCGGGCAGCCATGGAAGAAAGACCTGACAAGAGGAAATGGGTGAGCCCGATTGGTCAGGAGCATACATATAGCCATCATCAGGCTCATACACTTCAGAAGGTGCGACACGTGGGCGAGTAAGGTCGTCCGATGGAGGGAAAGGCGTGGATCACGATCATGAGAGACTAATGGCTAAAATGATTAGACAGTTCTGTCTTTAAGTGTCACGATAGCTGTCACCCTAGATGAGAGGAAAGGGTCTGATCGCATCCAGCTGGATATAGAGGGATAATCCCAAAGATTTCAGGATTTAATAAATCAGGGAATTGAAGGATAAGGAAAGAGTTTGAAATGGGGAAGGATTCTTCCATCTATACCTTAGTTGGGGCTCAATTGAAAGAGTCCTTACAATATCAGAATTCCCTATAGGCTGCTATAAATACAAAGACTGACCAACCATGTAGAGGACTCCGCATCATTCTCGAAGCATCATTCAAACAGCATTTAGAGCATTCAACCCTGCGTTCTTGTGTTCTTAGCTTTGTTAGCAATAGGCATGTTTTGATCCCGTTCTTTGTTTTGTTATTTTTTCCAAACACATTCAATAAAATATCTTCATATTTAATAATTGTTTGTGATTGTTTATCTAGTAAACTCTTCACGAATTGGCTTGTGCACTTCAGTACTTCCATAGAACTTTTGGTGAGGGTACTTTCCTACTCACCTCACACAATCACTCTGTTAGAAGTTAGATCCCTAAGCTTTGAGTATCACTCACTCAAGCATATAGGAAATTAGTTTGCACACACTGAACTACTTTTGGTTTTGGCACGCGTATGCAAAACTACATGCAAACATTTTGGCATACCTGGTAGGACACGTAGTGCTAAGATTTGCCTCCAAAGATAGATCACAAGAATGGAAAAAAGGGATATGACGATCCGGCTGTTAACCCAACAGAAGAAGAAAGCATTGGCCGCTTACCACAAGACAATGTTGTTTCCTTGGAAGCACTTTCAGAGGTCATTAGGAAAAATGTTGATCCTATGAGGCAAGATTATAATGCCTTGAAAGGTTCGATGGATAACTTTAAGGGGTTAGTCAGCCAAACGGCCGACTACATCGTGGTCAGATTGATTTAATCACGTCTACTAGGGCCACACATGCTAAGCTAGAAGGCTTGACCTTAGAAATTTCAGGCCTGTCAAAAGCCTTCTCAGCACTGGTGGACAGGTTGACACTTGAAAGTCCTAAGGAGAAAATCGACACATCTAGGAGCCTGCTTACGTGTACCCAAATCTCCATGAGTAGAACGGATTAAGCAAATAGCCTAATCCACAAGTAGGAGGATCAAGCAGTATGGTCATCACCGATCTCAGTGGATCGGTGACACCAGAGTTTATTTAGCCTTTAGGCCAAAACACGGAAGCAATCGGTAATACTACTCCCTATGCCGACGTTGTTGGGGGCAAAGAGCTAATGATGTTTTTTGGCCTCACCAGGCTGTTAACCAATATTAGATCCCACCACCCATAGCACCGCCAGTGGTAGCATAGCCCGTTGTTCCACAGGTTCTCAATAGGGAGCAATTGGTGGCAGCCATACATGAAGACTATGGTCCATTAATGAGAAGAATGGAGAGGCCAACGTATAGATGACCATATCCTCCCGAGATAGACCAAGTTAATTTTCCTCAGGGATACAAAGTCCCAAACTTTACTTTATTCTCTGGGAAAGGTGAACAGTTTACTATAGAGTATATAGGCCATTTCATAGTATAATGCGGCTATGTGGGTAGTAGTGACCCATTAAAACTAAGGTTGTTCCCAAACTCTTTTACAGGAATTGCTTTCCTATGGTATGTTAACCTTTTTACCAATTCTGTGCAAAATTGGCAAGGGATGGAGCAACTATTTCATGGCCAGTTCTACAGGATTGAGCCCGAGATGTCTCTGGCTGATTTTTCAAGAATGCTCCAACTGACAGGGGAGACGATTAAAACCTATATAGCCCATTTTCGAAAGGCTAAGTACAAGTGCAAGACCGTTTGCCCAAGGAAGAGTATGTCAAAATGGCAATGGGAGGAATGCCTTTTGAACTTCGTAAAAGGTTTGAAGGCACCGATTTTCATGATCTATTTGAGCTGGTCATGAGGGCTGCTCGTTATGAACGCATCCATTTAGACGAACAGGAGAAGAAGAATTCTTCCAAGGGAATGTATTATAAAGACCCTAATTATGAGGTCCATATGGCAGATTGTGGCATTGAAGCTGAAAGTGACATGGCCAAATTGATTTGCAAACGGCCAATCATATGCAATGCCTTAAGCAAACCCATAAATAATAATGCCACTGCAAAGAAGATGGCGTTTGAGGCAAAAAAATTACACGTTCGACATCACTATGGCTGATCAAATTTTCGATGTCCTTTTGGACGAAAAGGTGATCAAGCTAAGTGATGGTCATCGGATCCCAAAGGCCGATGATATTAAGAGTAAAGAATACTGCAAATGGCATAACTCTTGGAAGCACTCTACTAACAATTGTGTTATTTTTCTTAATGTGATATAGGAGAATGTAGAGAAAAGAGTGTTCAAGTTTTCTAACAAGGCTATGGGAATTGATGCTAATCCGTTTCCTCAAATTGTTGGTTCAAACATGGTTTCACCCGATCTCACAAAGCTAACCAGGCCAAGGCCAAAAGTGAACTTGATAGAAACTTCAGAGGTAACACCGAGGCAAAAGGATGGGAAGCAAATTGCCGATCGGCCTCGGGAGGTCCGAAGATCACCATTCACGAACTCTAAAAGACGTATCGGGTGAGGGAAGAAGTTGAACAAAAGGACAAGATTAAAAGGGCCCGTTTAAATACTGACAGCCTGATAGCCGATTGACGTCACCAGCTACACCTGATTGAACAAGGCCTTTGCCTGAGATGCAAGGCCGACATTAAGAAAGAATCAACCGACTCAAGCAAGAGACCGAGAGTGGGTAAGCATCGCGAACAAAGCTCGAGAAGGTCTGTGCATAACAGGCTCACACTGCGCATGCAAAGCCAATTCAAGCCCGAATGGCAACCTAGACCGTTGCCTGCATTGTAGACCAACTTTGGAAATTCAGGCCGATTAGGGAAAAAGTGCCCTCAACTGCTATCAAAGCCAAATGTGCCAAAAAATGCGACAATTTTGTACATATGTTCAATGATGGTGCTTCTTCCAAAGGTAGAACAAGGAATATGGTATAGGATGGATCACCCCAAGTTCCCAACAGTGCCCAAGTATAGCAAATCCCAGAAGAGAAGGGTTCAAAGGGCAAGGCAAACAGAAAGAAAAAGACAGTACTGGGAAGATCGAGCTTATAATACTCTAAAGCTTCTTCCGCCATATATGCCCGATTCTAAAAAACAGCCAACCGACGAGAGCTCGTGTTTGACAAGAATGCGGGAAAAGGAATAATATGTGTTAATGATCACCTAGAGGAGAAGTTTATACAGGAAAAGGCTACAGAAGGATGTATGCCCGACATAGACTCATTCGACGAGAAGACTGATGACTACTCATATTCGAATGATTCGCCGATCCAATTTGAAACTATTCCAAAAGGGCTTTCCACAAATATGGTGTTCACCCTACCCATGTCCTTCATGCCAAAGCCAGACCAACCAATGGCCATGAAGGGAGATGTGGTCGAAGGCCAAATAGAAGAGTTGGCCACAATAGAAGATCTGCTTTGGAGTGGATGTGAGACAGCTCAATCGGAGGTAGTGGAGGCCATTAGCAAAAACGTGGATGCAACTGACCAGCAGATCGATTGGACCAAGATTACAATATTGAGGCCAAAGTGTCAACAAACAGTAGAGGGGCCAAAACCAGGGCCCTTCAAAGTTGTATTTGAAAAACTAACGTTCCAGATGTCTCAACACTTAAAGCCCTTGTACATAAAGGGGCATATTAAAGGGGTCCCAATAAATAGGATTCTCATGGATGGAGGATCCACTATCAATATCATGCCCCAGATAATGCTGAGAATTCTCCAAAAGTTCGAGTCAGAACCGATTCCGACCAAGTTGAATGTCCAAAGTTTCACTGGTACACTGATTAACCTCGTCTTTTGCATACGCATAGTTTTTTAATTGTGTAAAATACCATTCCCGAAGCTTCTAAGTATATTATTTATGCACATTCCTTGCATAAACCTCATTTTCATTGTTTACATCTTTTACACTGGTTGTGTAAGTGTTAGGTCATTTTGGCAATCCGAGTTGGGAGGCAAAGTCTCGGTTGAAGATCACTACCATGGTGGCCATTTCTTGCCCATTTTTAGCCTTCATGATCACATGTTAGGAGGTTGTTCTAAACTAGATAAAGCTATCTCTGCAAGTCTTCTTCACGTGGCCATGAATTTTACCTCAATCTGAGGTCAGAGCAAGAAGTTATGGCGATTTTAGAGATTGGGCGCAAACTACATGTGAAGCTGTGAAGATCCAATGCAGAGGGGCATTCGACCGGTCGAACAGCCCGCTCGACTGGTCGAACTACCCTATTTGTGCACCCTTTCTTTTACAAGTTTGCCACTCTGAAGGCTTTGTATAGTTACCCCATTATAACTCAAATTAAAGGGTCTGGACCTAATTTTGAGTAGGTTAGATACCCTCTCCTTAACTCTCTTGTATTTTTCTAGGTTTTCTTGTTTGTTTGTTCATAAATTAGTTAAGATTTAGGGCTTGTACGTAAGATTGTGAGAGATTCTTGTACTTCCAAAGCTTGGTTTCTTAGTAGACCATTTATTGGAGCATTTATTGAAGTTTCTAGTTAGATTTCCTCTCTTGAAGTTTGTACTCTCATTGATGGTGATGTGTTCTTACTTCTTCGTTGTTTATTTTTTTGTTAATATAGTAAAATCCATGTGTAGCTAGTTTTCTAGGTTAGGGGTCATGAACCCACCTATAGATCATTGTTTTTATTGAAGGTCTAAAGGGTTTGGTTCCTCTTAGGTGATTGAAGAGTGTTGGGTTCGTAATATGCTTGTTTCTTTACCTCAATTGTCATGCAATGGGGTTTATTGAATCTATATTACTGTAGGAAAAATAGGTTTAAAATTCTTTTTAAACGCGAAGCGGAAATATTAAGTTATAAAAAACTTAATTGGTATGCCCGGGATCTACTACTCGTCAATTCCATATATGCGTACTAACAAGAGGGAGAAGAAACATACCTCAGGTCTTGAAACCAATTCTGAAATCTTCAACCTTGGTGATACAACAGCCTCCACTAGGTTGTCTTCACCCTTATGACTCCTGCGGATGCTTCTCAAAGAGACTAGAGATGGTGGGATCTCTAACAAGGAGGATAAGAAGGTTTGGGAAGCCATAAACATGTTCTGCAGCTTTTGTATAAGAAAAACGACGATTATTAAGCCCTGTACGCAGCTGCCCTATTCATAGATTTCCTAAACTGATTTTAACTTTCGACCGATCGAAGTGGCTTCGATCGATCAAACTTTCGATCGATCGAACTACTTTCGATCACTCGAACCTGCTTAGACTTCAATTGATCGAAACCTATTCGATCGATCAAACTTATCATGACAAGATCCTCTTGTGCCTTTCCAAGCATCCTAGCGGAGCGAAGAGTGGGACCTCCTAGGCTCTTTATTGTTGGCTCAGACCAGTTGTTAATTCCCATGAACAAACTCTTTGATCAGCAAACTAACTAACTGATCAGTTAACGTTTACTCCACTATAAAACGATAACTAAACTCCAACGCAAAAGAACATATCTGAAGTGATAACTAGACTTGTATGGTGTACTAATGTCCCTTTACCATCAGCATTCGTAATCATTTTTAGGTAGTCGGATAATTGTTACTGTCGACCTGAATCATGATTTCTTCTTATATTCCTAGAGTCCCATTCACCTCTCATGATTACCAAACATGTTGATAACTACTTATTAACAAGACTGTAGTTCTCAGTAATCAACTTGGTGAAATTCTCAAGGGAATGCTTACTCTAAATCAGAGGGTAGATTCTATCTTGACAATATATGTTCACAACCCTGTGAACATGACATACCCAAGATACCAGGTGTTGATCTTTTATAGACCTCACGGATTGGTAAGTCAAAGCAGCCATATCCACAGTTTGTGTCCATAATCGTCTCAAGATTGAGAACACATACCTTATACAAGTTATAAGTTCCTATTGACTGTTGACAGTCTTGAGTGTCAATAGGAAAGCTCAGGTCCGTCAATGCACTATAAGCACTAGCATATTAACTAAGAGTTACACTCTAGTGATTGAGATTAATCACTCCATCAATGGTAGTTAATCATGCTACAGTGTAAACCTGATGAGATATCCAGTCTCATCATCCACTGTGACAAGCTCTATGTATCAAAGAATAATAATTTGTATCTCACTTGTATGTATCTCATAAACATACGAATTGCTTACTATGATACTTAAGGATTAACAATCATCTCATGAAAGAAACATACATAATGAAATGTAAAGCTGATATCCATATATTAAAATGTCAATGTTTCATACATAAAGTAATGGTTTGAGGGTACAAACCCAACAAACTCCCACTTGTACTTACAACCATTCAGGATTACATCTGAGACCTAGACTATCTAAATGACGATCAAAGACCTTCTGTGGCAAGGCCTTTGTAAACGGATCCGCAATATTGTCAGAGGTGGCAGTCTTGCTGATAGTTACATCTCTATGTTGAACAATATCTAGGATTAGATGATATTTCTGCTCCACGTGCTTTCGCTTTTCATGGTTCCTTGGACTGAGCCACTGCCCCACTATTATCACAATAAAGTATAATAGGTGACAGCGATGCTAGTACTACCTCGAGCTCTATAAGGAACTTCTTGAGACAAACAGCTTCCTTTGCGGCTTTACAAGCAGCCACAAACTCAGCTTCTATGGTTGAGTCTGTAATGCATTTCTGCTTAATGCTCCTCCAACTGATAGCACCACCTCCCAAGGTAAAGAGACGACCGGACGTCGACTTCCTCAAATCTTTATCTGACATAAAGTCTGAGTCAGTGTATCCTACTGGAATTAACTCACTACCACCGTACATAAGCATGTAATCTTTAGTCTTTCTCAAGTACTTAAGAATGTGCTTAATGGTTGTCTAGTGCTCTAGACCTGGATTCGATTGATATCTACTAACCATGCCAACGACAAAGCAGATATCTGGTCTAGTGCATAACATCGCATACATAAGACTTCCCACTGCCGAAGCATAGGGAACTCCTGCCATGTGATTCCTCTCCTCCTGTGTGTTTTGGACACTGGTCCTTGGAGAATGCTAAACCATGCCTGAAAGGTAACAAACCTTTCTTCGAATTATCCATTGAAAACCTAGTTAGCACCTTATCGATATAACCAGCTTGAGATAATCCCATTATCTTTCGCTTACCATCTCGAAAAAGCTTTATTCCAAGAATATAGCTCATCTCTCCTAGATCCTACATATCGAAAGTACTAGCTAGCCAAACCTTAACCGTTGACAATGCCGCTACATCATTCCCAATGAGTAGAATGACGTCAATGTAGACCACAAGAAAAGCCACCACATTCCTTTCACTCTTCTTGTATACACAAGGTTCATCCAGATTCTGTATGAAACCAAACGATTTGATCGCTTGGTCAAAACGAATGTTCCAACTCCTGGATGTCTGCTTAAGCCCATCAATGGACTTTTGCAGCTTGCATACCAAGTTACCTTTTCGACCAGCTATGAACCCTTCTAGTTGTTACATATAGATGTCCTCCTCAAGAATGCCATTCAAGAATGCAGTCTTGACGTCCATTTGCCAGATCTCATAATCTAGGCATGCGCGCAGTAATAGATAAGAGTATTCTGATGGACTTAAGCATGGCTACCGGTGATAAGGTTTCCTGATAGTCAATGCCTTCCCTCTAAGTATAACCTTTCGCTAGAAGCCTGGCCTTAAAGGTCTTAACCTTTCCATCAGATCCTCTTTTCCTCTTATAGACCCACTTACAGCCAATGGGTTTAATATTGGCTGGAAGTTCTACAAGATCCCAGACCTGATTGGAATCCATAGATTCCAATTTAGCCTTCATAGCTTTAACCCAATGAGCTGAATCAACATCAATCATTGCCTCTTCGTATGTGGCAGGATTAGATTTAGATTCTATGAAGACAGATTCAAAAAATTCTCCTAAGAACATTTATCTATCAGGCTGGCTGATAATCCTTCCACTACAACGAGGTACCGGTGCGGAAATGGGTAAAGAAATGGTATATTCTTGATTTACATCATTATCAACTGCGGATGGGACTGATGGCTTTTCTTCTATCTCTCTAAGATCCATCCTTCCCTTAGGTTTATGGTTCATGATATAATCATCCTCCAAGAAAACAACATTTGTACTAACAAACACTTTCTGTTCTCTTGGATCATAAAAATACCATCCATAAGTACCCTTTGGATACCCTATGACATAACATACTTCCGATCTAGAATCCAACTTGCTCATCTTTCCTTTCAGCATATGTGCCGGACACCCCCATATCCGGAGATGTTGCAAAAAAAGCTTGCATCCAATCCACATCTCTCGTGGTGTCCTGGGAACAGATTTGCTTAGTACTAGGTTTAGTATGTATGCAGCGGTTTCCAAAGCATAACCCCAAAGGAATAAAGGTAACTCTGAATAACTCATCGTTGACTTAGTCATGTCTAAAAGAGTTCGATTCCTTTTCTCTGCTACACCGTTCTACTGAGGTGTACCAGATGCAGTCAACTGTGACAGAATCCCATTCTGTACGAGGTGATCAATAAACTCATTAGAGAGGTACTCGCCACCTTGATCAGATTGAATGGCCTTGATATGTGTTTCTAATTGCTTTTCCACTTTAGCCCTAAACTCTTTGAACTTTATAAAGGCTTCAGATTTGCACTGCATTAGGTACACATATCCATACCTAGAGTGGTTATCAGTAAATGTAATGAAATACTCATAACCACCCCTTGCTCTAATATTTATTGGTCCACATACTTCAGTATGAACTAATTCCAACAATGCATTGGTCTTATTGCCCTGTGTGGAAAAGGGCCTTTTGGTCATCTTACCCTCTAAACAAGACTCGCAGACTTCCATTGGTTCGAGAACCAAATCGCCTAAGACCCTTTCTTTGACTAGTCTGTCAATCCTATTTAGATTGATATGGCCAAGCCTCATATGCCAAAACCTTGTTGGATTAGTGGAAGGTTCCTTTCTTTTAGATGGTATAGTTACCATTGAGTTATTATGTTCCATACAAGAATCTTTAGAAACATTAGGAGTAATCACATAGATTTAACACCAGAACAAATAAAAGAACCATTTCTTTTAATCACAACTTCAGTTTCAAAATGAAAAGAATAACCATTATTCGATAAATTAGAAATTGAAATTAAATAATGTCTCATAGAAGGGACGTAAAGTACATTTGATAAAATCAAAACTTTATTGTTTAGAAATTCTAAAACTACGACTCCTATAGCAACCGCAGATACGGTTGCACTAGAACCTAGAGTAAGTATGATTTCCCCATCACTGCACCTCCTGGTTGATCTGAACCCCTGCAATGAATTACAGATATGGTTAGTCGCACCATAATCAATGCACCAAGTGTTTGAAGTATCCGTTATAAAACTTACTTTAATCACATGTGATTCAATCATACCTTGAACTCTTGTAGCTAAGAATTCTGGACAGTTCCTCTTCTAGTGGCCCTTCTCACCGCGTTGGAAACACTTTTATTTGCCTTGGCCACCAACCTTCCCTTTGCCCTTACCTTTTCCCTTGGATTTTGCAATCTTAGGGACCGGTCCAACACTTGGACCACCAGTGCCAGTCTTCTTCTTCCCTTTCTTACCTTTTAGTGTAGATCGGGAGGAAGAAGAGCTTTTCTCAATGTTCAAAATGTTGCCCCCAGGTTTGATCACCCCTTCCGCTGCCAGTGAACTCATTAATTCGCTCATTGAGAAATCCATTTTATTCGTATTGTAATTCAGTTTAAATTGAGAAAATGATGGCGACAGCGTATTGAGGATCATATCAACTTGGGTCTGTGCATCGATGTTGGCATCTAGAGTCACCAGCTCGTTCAAATAACCAATCATTTTTAAAACATGTTCTTTGACTGGAGTTCCTTCCGACATCTTTACACTCACTATCTTCTGCATAGCTACCTGCCATACTCCCCAAACATCTTTTTAAGGGATGCGATAATGTCACTAGCAGAATTGTTCAACTGGAATTGGTGTAGCAACACACCAGCCATTGAGGCCAGATTGTAGCAACGGGCCATTCTATTCGACTTTTTCCATTTATCGAACTCGCGTTTGGCAGCTACCGAAGAATTTGCCGTGAGTTCTTCGAAACATGGGGTAATGAGGACATATATATATATATATATATAATCCTCCGCAATTAATATGATGTCAAGGTTTTGTTTCCATTCTGTGTAGTTATTCCAATTAACTTGTTTTCACTAATTTCTAGTGCACGCTGCACAATCATGATTTGTAGTAGCTATTGCTCTTTGCAAATATTAGAGAACAAATATTTTTGATCTGTCATGGAAATTTCCAATCCTTTCACAAAATGAATTGATGGCTGCTTCTTTATTTCGCAGTTTATGTCACATAGGCTCTGTTTGGTTCACGAATGAAGAAAACACCAAGGAAATTGCTTTTGTTTGTTAGGTTAGATATGGAGGAAAATACTTGGGAAAACACAAGAGAATTTGTTTTCCTTCTTGTTTGCCTTTCCTTTTCTTTTAGCCCCCTTCTCTATATCCATAACCAATCAGGGCCTTAAGTTAGCAATCAATTTATAAATTGACTGCATAACTAGGAAATAAGAACTGAGTTCTCATTTCTTAGTAGTAATCTTCTTGTACGGATATCTATATCAGGCTCAGACTGTAGTTATTGACTAGTATGCTTTACAAGAAACTCATAGGTACTTATAATCGCTTTCCTTAAATGGTTTGCTCTTTATGTATTAAGAGAAATGGAGTTGATCCTCTATTGTTAAGAAGGTGAATGAGACTTGGAGCCCGGTGAATGAGACTTGGAGCCCGTTTGGGATAGCTTTTTCACCACTTTTTGAAAAATCTAATTTTTTTATAAGGTTAAAAAACAACATTTTTTTAAAAGCTCCAATTTGTGGCATTTTAGAAAAATCTCGTATTCCAAAGAGTGATTATTTTGAAAGCGAACCAAAAAGGCTCTTGATTTTGATGGGTAACACCATTTTGATCGTAAATGTTATGTAAGGACTTTGTGAAACAAGATGCAAAAATCTATTTAAAAATGTGAGAAATTACTTATCTGCAGTAATAATGGACAATACAAAAGGAAGCTGTTGGAACTGATCTTGTAAAGTTGATTTAGTACTGATCAATTTGGATCTTTCTTCTTTTATTCAAATTTTATTTTATTTTTTGGTTTTGGTCCATTATCTTTTTTTTTAAAACATAATTAGTAGTCCTAGAATGATTAGATAGTAAATTTTGCCTATAGTGGAGTTAAAACCAACACCTCTTTCAACTTAAAGGGGAATTCAAACTGCACAAAGTTTCTCGTTCTTCAAGAGTTATTTTTTATATAATTTCCATAGAGTTGTAACTTTTGTAGTAATGACACCCATCAATTATATCTGTTGCGTTCGTATGTTCGCTTCATAATATGTGACTCTTTTCATGAACGAGGAATTGTGAGAAGCATAGACACTTTCAAACGCCTACTCTGTCATTACCCCAGTTCCACAAAACACTCTGGAGAAGGTTGATGTTTTACTGTAGGGTTTTATTGAAATTCCACTTGTATGTTACAGGTAACATATCCACTCCCTCTGCAAAATGTGATGTAGAAAGCCCTTCAATTCTATTTATTTTATTTTATTTTTTTTGAAAACTGTTGCCATATCATATGACCCATATCATGCTTGATTTCTCTTTGTTTTATTCGCATATGATAGGATTTGCAATTACTATTCTTTTGTAAGGATTCATTGGTTTTTGGTGTAAATTCCAATTCCATCCTATATGTGTTGTCTTGTTGATTAATCTAACTAATCAGGTTAGTTACAAGTAGAATAGACAAATATTTTCGGTTAGGCTTTGTGTCTCTTTTAGCAGTCTTGTATTCAATTTTGATCGAAAGCCATATATGATGGCACCTACTACTCGCTAAACTTATTAATAAAGTGATTAGTTAAAAATAGAATAGACAGCTTGTGATTTTTTCACATCGCATGCAACCTGCCTGTAAGGGGTTACCTTAGTAAGTTTATCAAAGTGAAACAACTTAAGACTTAGAACTCGTACATGTACAGTGATGCCTTTTCATTCATATACAGTGATGTATCCAGATAGCTGACACGATTAAAATGTTGTGCGCCTTAATGCTACACCCAAGTATAGGTGATCGTGTCTAGTGAAACTAAAGTAATGTAAGGAAATATAAAAGAAATAAAACTAGATAAAACTACTTGTTTAAACTACATTTTAATGCTATCTAAGTAGAAAGTAAGCAAACTTACAAAACAAAGTTAAAATAAAGCATCGAATTAACAAGAATACTAAAAATAGTGAATTGAACTTACTTTGAGCTTAATCTAAATACTAACATAGAGAAATATGAACTAATAACCTAAAAATAGTGAATCTATATGTGATATTTGACAAAAAAAATAACTTCTTCAACCCATACAAATAAAGTACGGGCAGATTTGAAGAATCGAATTTAGAGACAAATGTGCAATAGACTTATAGGAAGAAACAGAATGATTAACAGACTCCAGGTGTGATTCCATAACTTGAAACATCAAAAAACACTCCAAAACACTCATAATCGAGGTTTTACACGGCAACATGGACAACCAGCTATCTGTCGGCCACAAAAATTGTGCCCCCACATCGGGTATGACTAAATAGACTTGTAGGAAGAAATGGAATAAATAATGGGCTGCCGGGGTGGAATCCATAGCTTAAAACGTCAAAAAAGTTTCGAAAAACACCTATAATAAGCATTTTACATGGCAATTCCGACAACCAACTGTTCGGTTGCCACCAAACTTACACTCCCACCTCGAGTATGACTAAATATACTTGTAGAAGAAACGGAATGAATAATGGACTCCTGGGGTGGAATCTATAGCTTAAAATGTCGAAAAAGACCCAGAAAATATATAATCGGTGTTTTATATGGCAATTGGAACAACTGACTGTCCGACTTACACCAAACCTACACTTCCACCTTGGATAAGACTAAATAGACTTATAGAAAAAACCATAACAAATAAAGGACTCCCGAGGTAGATTACATAGCTTAAAATGTTAATAACATACCAAAACACTCATAATTAAGGTTTTACATGGAAACTCAGACAATCAATTGTCCGCCTGCCATTAAACCCACGCTTTCACCTCGGGTACGACTAAATAGACTTGTAGGAAGAAATAGAATGAATAACCGACTCCCGGGGTAGATTCCATAACTTAGGAAAATTTATAGCTTATGTCGGAGAAAAACACAACTTATCAGTACTTTATATTTCACATATTTTATGATCATACACTAATTTATGAGATATTAATGATTTTTGTTGCTTTCATGCAGATTGGGTGTGGACATGGTGGATCTGTACATTGTCGGTGACATCTTATTACTTTTGTTATGTAGTTGGACAATTTGTTAAGTAGTGAACAATCTGATATTACTTTATTACAGAGTACTTTTTATCTCTTTGTTGGGCTAGTGAACAATTTTCAATATTAAAATCTTGTGGTATAATGAAGTTGCTCTGGAACATTGGATCTTTTTGTGTTTAATATGATTGTCTCTTTTGGTTTTGAAAATTATTGTGATAAACAGGAACGAACAGGATTATAGCATACTCAAATAATTCTATTTACTAGAATATATAAGTTTAGCGACAGAATTATTCCGTAGCTAATACAAGCAACTATTTTATACATTTGGCAATAAAATTATTTTGTAGCCATTGCATATGCTGAAAATGAATTGGTGACGAAACTTTTCGTCACTAGTACATTCATTTTATATATTTGGCGACAAAATTTTTTCGTCACTATTGCATATGCTAAAAATGAATTAATGGCGAAAATAATTCGTCGCCATTGCATATGATGAATTGGTGACGAAAATTTTTCGTCGCTAATGCAAAATTACTACAAAAAAATGACTCTTTTGGCAACAAAATGCACATCAATATATGGAGATGAAAATTGTGATCAATAGCGACAACGAAATTATTTCGTCGCCATTTTTATGTATGGCGACAAAAGATAAATTTCATCGCCAGGGGCCTTTGGCGACGAGGCAAAGGTGACAAAATTGGCGACCAAATATTTTCGTCGCTAAAGCCTTTAGCGACGAAAAATGGACTTTTGACGACGAAATCTGTTTGTCGCTAAAATACATTTTTTTGTTGTTAATTTTGGCACTAATAATTCCCTTGTGGTTCGGACTAATGAAGTGCAACTGTGACTTTTTCTATCTAAATTAATGGTTTTACACTTGGGAGTCCTAATTTGACGGGTAAAATAACTCTCCCTGAAAGTCATATTGAAAGGAAAATAAGTCATAAATCATTTCCTTTGGGTCAAACACATGACCTATACAAAGAAAATCCAAAAAAAATGTCAAAGATTCTTTCTCACCCAATTCAAAATTATATGTTTCTCCTTAAACGAATTGAAGTAAACAAATTTGGTGTTAACACTGTTATGAAGACTTGGGGGTAATTTGGTTATTTCAGCTTGCTCCGTTAGCAAATTTTAACAGTTGCACTTTAGTCCGAGGCACATGGGATATTAGTGCAAAAATTTAAAGCACAAAGGTATTAGTGCCAAAATTTAAACTATAGAGGGTAGGTGCAAATCGGCCAAACCAAAGGGGGTGTAAGTGTATTTAACCCTTCCTTTTATGTTCATGCATAGTTATTTCTTGGATTAAGTTTTCATGCTTTATTTTACTTTGATGAAGTTTTTATGTTTAATTTGATTGCCATAAGAGTTGGTGGTGGCCAATTTGGATAGGATTGCAAGTCTAAATGTCACTTTAAATGCTGAGTGTTCCAATTAAAAACACAAATTTTTAATCTAATATCTATATATGAAAACAGAAGATTTTCATTATGCCACGTGTCATCTTCTGTTAATTTTAAATTTTTATAAACTTTTTAAAAATAAAATATGAATTGTATTTAATATATACTTCTTGCCTTAATTATATACAAACCATTTGTCTCTTTCTCTTTCTAAATTATTGCATCATGAAACCAACTTTAAATGAAACATAACTATTCACCTTCCTCCTGACTATTACAAAGCCAATGGAGAGACTTTCTCTACCTAATATAATGCAAATCTCATTAACTAGTTGCATATATGGTATTTGTTATACAAAAGCACACTTTACATATATGGTATCCATCTCTACATGATTTTTTTCTATTCCTCTAGACCCTCCATATATACCTCATTGTATTTTTATTTTTAATCAGTATACCTCATTGTATTATTGCTTCATGAGCCTAATTAATTTTAATTACAATACAATTAAAATCAGCTTTAATGTCCCTCACCCTCCGCCTAATCCCAAGCACCATCATTGCTTCTTTTCATCTTATCTTAAATTGTTTGTTACAAAGAAAATGGCTCTACTTTCCTACCAAATATAATGCGAAATGCATTAATTACCAAGGGGGTTTCCTTTATGGTATTTGTTATATATATATATACACACACACCTACAATTACAAATAACACCAAAAGCCTCTCCAATGGACGGGTCTCTCTCTCTCTCTCTCTCTCTCTCTCTCTCTCTCTCTCTCTCTCTCTCTCTCTCTCCTTTACCTTCTCCAGAACTTCATCAACTGATTCACAAACACCATCACCTTTACCTCCTACCTAAAATCTCTAAGACACTAACTTCTCAAACATGTAAGATTTTCCTTTTTATTTTATTTCTAAAGTTGTCATAACATATTATTTAGGGTAACTTAGTATATAGTCCTAAATTATACACACAACTAAAAATAAGGCCCTTTTTAAATGGAATCTAGAAATAGGTCCCTAGTCACAGGAAATGACAAAAAAAACTCCAAAAGCCTATATAGCTTCCTACATTCTAGTGGTGTTCAAAATATTTAAACTGATGGATGAGATTCCCATCACTTACGTATTTCAAGGCCCCAAATTTGTGAGAAAAACGCTCCTTCAATACACTCCCTATGAAACTATCCATTTTTATCTCCTGGAAACTCACGCAATTTCTAGGGTCTCCAAAACTCACCAATTGAGTGTCATTCATCAAGAAGAAGACGATCAAACCACTTCGGTAAGTGTTTCTTCCACTTTCATCCCATTTTTTTTTGCCAAATTTTGCACTCTTTTATGGTGATTTCCTTCACTAAAGGGTAATCTTTACTAATTCCAGTTCAATCGACGGCGGTCCAACGACGATGGTGACTAGGTCGACGAACAATCAAAGCGGTAATATAAATTTCTCACTTTTTTAGGGCGATGGTGAAAACCAAAAATATCACAATTTTTGGGGCGAAGATATCAATATTGGCCCTTTTTCTGTTTTTTTTTTTCTTCAGAAACTCCCAAAAAATTGCTTGTAAATGGATCGAAAACATCAAAATTTCTAATTATTTAGTCTCGTTGAGACGTACCATATAGATATCCGAAATCGTTTTGTGTAATTTGTTGAACTTTGCAATGTTTCACACTTTTGTAACTGAATATTCAAATTGTGGATGAACTTTATATTTAGTGTGAAGTTATAGCACTTGAATGGACTGTGGAACTTTGTGCAATTTTTTCAACCTTTTTGTTTATTTATTTATTTTTTTTTTTTTTTTGATCTCACACCTTTTTCATATTATGAATTTTGTGAGAAATTCTAACTTTTCCTTTGAAATTGTTGGAACTATGTCTGGTTACCGTATGTCCATGCAATCCATATTGTTGAAAATTTCCCAAATCAATTTTGTGAGAAGTTCTAACACTTTCTACAAATACAAATACAAATACAAAAGCATGTTGTCGTATGAAAATGGGTTAGGCTTACTAGTGAATACATAATTCTACAGAATTTCTCATATTAATCACACAACTTGTTCATGTGGTAAATTTTTTCAGAAATCCTATGAACAACCAAGACCTTGATTTTGAAGTCGAGGATGTTATTAGTTCACCCCACAACTCCAGGGTACCATCAAATGCAGAGTTATTGTATGTGAAGTGATGGCAAGGATATTTCAACACATCCCAGTGACGGGTATGTGTGATACCATTGAATTCCTAGCAGCTATGGTTCATGACTTCCTAAACACATCAGGACATTCATACACGAAGGAAGGCCACGAAGTGATGAAAGTTGCTAGAAGTTTTATGTTGAAATAGTATTAATGTAGAACATATTGTGGTTTTGTGGGAATTAGACAATTAATGTTGGTTTTTTTGACAAGTAACTACATAATTCAATAATCCAAGTACCGTATCAGTGAATTTTTGTGTAAAAAGGCTAGATTATGAACAATATTTTTGGGTGAATATAATAGTAAAAGTACAAGATAGATTGACAATTATTCCAACATGATTGTAATATAACACCCTTTTGCGCAGGGATAAAGGGTCAGAATGTATACAATGCACTGTAAAATCAACTTATATCTGTGCATTTTTTTTTCAAATCTTATTGTGTCAATTTCTCACAACATTATATGAGTTTCTCACAATATTGTGCGAATTTCTCACAAAATGATATGAATTTCTCCCACGATATTCGCAAAACGCAAAATATGTTTCTCCATTGATGATATTTGTACCTACATGCACAAACATATACTAACAACTGAGGAAGGGTAATTTTAACAGCACAATTTATGATGTCGATGATTATGGTGAGAAACAAAGTGAAAAACCGTTCAACTGATGTGCGGGATAAGTTACAGTTGCGTGAATTTCTCACTCTTTCAAGAGAAATTCTCAAAACTGCATATAACACAATTTTGGAAGTTTTCGGAATATACAAAGGAAACAAAAAAAAAGTGAGAAATTCTCACATTACACTGTTAATAACCGAAATCCCTTGATTTTTGGGATATTAATTCCCTTATCTATTATTTCCTAAAATCATGTTTCCCATAACTGTATATATATATAACTGTATATATATGTATGTAAAGGGTATAATGGTCCAGATTTATACTAACCATTTAGGAATAGGGACTAATTATTGATTTCTATTACAAATTAAGGATTAATTTCTATACACCAAATCAAGTTAGGATCAATTGCTATTAATGGCCATATTTAGGGACCAAATTATATATTTCTATATTATTTAATGGTTTTTGCTCATTTTTATTTCTACTTGAACTAGACAAGAATGGCATACTACTCTATAGAAGAAGATGCAAAATGCAATTTTATCTGATAAGATAGGAATCTGACTAAACAAAATGCAAGTCAATTTACATATATATTACTTATATATTTTTGTCATCACATATTCTTATTATGTACTACACTCTCTGACTTTGTGATCTAATTTCAAAAAGTTGTTACATCAACTGGTAGTGTTACTATTCACTTTTGCTATGCTTTCATTGTGTGTTTTCAATTTGAGGATGGTCTAAATCAAATAATTAAAGAAGATAGCTGACAAAAACAACAGAAATTAGGTGTTACCAGTTGTATGTCTCTTGCTCTACTTACAAATAGAGGCACTTTTTGTTTAGTATGTAATTTACTTCTAGAATGAATCTTAGAACTTTTATTCAGTAATCTCATTAGTCATTAATTACCAATGCGTTACCGTTCAATACCATACTGGAGGGGCGAATTTAAGCCTAAAAGATTGTAAAAATAAGGAAAAAATATAGTGTAGACTTTATTCGGTTGACGAAGCATTTGTGTAGCACTTTCTAGCTTCTAGGTGTGGAACTTTGTATACGTTGCACTTGAAGATGCTTTAAATATAGCCCAATTAATTAGTAAAATTTAGACGATTTATGCAATGTGTTAATGTTTCTATTCTTTTTGTTGTTTTTTTTCTTTGATTTTGTATGAAAACAATTCTTTTCTTTGTATTTAACTATTTATTATTCAATCATGTACTGATGAACTATCCTCATCTATTGTAGGATGACATTTTCTTTTTTTGTTTTTTTGTTTTATTTTTTTTGGAGAAACTTCACAAAAGATGCCATGGATAGAACCCTCAACCCTTACCCTCACATTGGAGGGATAGCAAACCTCACATTGGAGGAACAAGAAACAACACAAAGGGTGTACACAGGGGCATTCAAAGCCTTGGTATTGTTGGATGAGTTTTGATTCTAAACCAGAGTTAAAGTTTAACTTTCTTTTTGCTATTTAATACCTTTGAAGTTAGTCATTCATATTATTTAAAATTTGGAGCAGAATATGCAATGTATTTTAGAATTTGAAGTTATTTGACAATAGACAATAACAACCTACTATTAATACAATTCCAGGTATTATGTAAATTGTCGTTCATTAAAAATGTATGTTTAATTCATAATTTTTTTTGTCAAATTTAATTTGTTAATTGCAGTCCAATAATTTTTGTACTAATTTTGGTTAGAGATGCATTTTCTTAAGATATGCTTCCCGTGCATTGTGCGGGCAAAACAACTTGTTTATTTATGAAGAAAGAGTAGAAACACTTGGTCTGTGGTCCCTTGATCACTCATTTTAACCAATTAACTCCAACATATCATTCAATTTTTTATTCATTCCTTTGAATTTTTTTGGGACAAAAAATGCCCACCAACCAGCGCGCACATCATCATTCAGCAGCACTATTGATACATGGTGAGAAATCATGAAATGCTGATGTCATCATGCTGCATTTTTTGTTTAGAAATATACAATTTGGTCTCTAATTATGGCCATTAATTGGAATTGATCCAAACTTGATTTTGTATATAGAAATTAATCTTTAATTTGCAACAAAAATCAATAATTAGTCCTTATTCCTAAATAGTTAGTATAAATTCGGACCATTATATCATTGTCAGACATATATACATAACTGTATTGTATACACATATATGTGGCACATGTGAAATTCAAATAAAGTTACATAAGGTAGTTAATAAATGGAGCGGATTGTAAGGAGGTCATGGATAATGATTTTTATTCCAAAAATTATGTAGATTTGTGGTTCAAAACAATGCCTTTTTTAAATCTGTATGTAATATGTTTATAGTAGAAAATGATTTGTATCTTTTAGGGATATTAGGTCATAGACCCCTTAAAATTATGTGTTTTAGTAAAAAACCCACGTTTTTTTTGCAATTTTATGAAAAGCCCCTCGCTACTTTTCGTATTTGATGAAAAGCCCCTCCGCTCACAGATTATGTTACATTATCTGTGAACTTTAAATCATCATAACTCACTCGTTTTTTGGTCTTTTTGGGTGATTTTTTTTTATATCATACGCATTAGACTTGAAAGTTGTACAAAAAAAAAAGAATTTGGAACTTCATTTTTCATTTTTATCTTTCAGATATATAATATTATCTGTTTACACTAACATATAACATTATTTGTCAACTTTAAACCACCATAACTTTATCAATTCTTGGACTTTTTGCGTGATTTTTTTTTTTTTTTTGAATTCATGTATTTATTTGACATCTACGCATTGGACTTGAAAGTTGTACAAAAAAAGCAATTTGGACCTTCGTTTTTCATTTTTATCTTTCAGACACAAACAGATAATATTATCTGTTTACACTAACAGATAATATTATTTGTCAACTTTAAACCACCATAACTTTATCAATTCTTGGGCTTTTTGGGTGATTTTTTTTTTGATTTCATGTATTTCTTTAAGATCTACGCATCGGACTTGAAAGCTGTACAAAAAAAAATAATTTAGAACTTCATTTTTTATTTTTATCTTTCAGACACAAACAGATAATATTATCTGTTTACACTAACAGATAATTTTATTTGTCAACTTTAAACCATCATAACTTTATCAATTCTTGGGCTTTTTGGATAAATTTGTTTTTTGATTTCATGTATTTCTTTGAGATCTACGCAATAGGCATGGAAATTTTAAGAAAAAAAGTCAAGTTGCAGCCTAATTTTGAGGTTTTATCTATCTTACAGATAATATTATCTGTATCTGTGTGTCTAACAGATAATATTATCCGTCAACTTTAAACTACCACAACTTTATCAATTCTTGGATTTTTTGGGTGATTTTTTTTTATTTCGTGTATTTTTTTAAGATCTATGCATCTATGGTGCCAATTGTACGAAAGAAATATATTTTTATTATATGTATGCGAAAAAAATGCAATTTTTCATATATGTTTGATGTTTTGTTTTTTTTTTTTTTGTCCTAGTATTTCATGATCAACATTGAACTTGACTGATAGATCTCGTTTTGCTGATTTCAAAACATCAAATTTTACGAAAAACGAACTTGTATAACAAAAGTTATAGCAATTTGAGTGTAAAAAGGGCCTAATGCGATAAAGAAAAGTAGCATGGGTTTTAGTTTTGAAGAGTTTTATTTGAGGGGGCTATGGCCGAAGGTCCCTATGTTTTATTGATTCGAATCATAGAAATAATAGATAATTTTGTGTGGAAGATTGAAGGTTGCTGATAAAAGATGAGAAATTCTCACAATATAGTACGAAATTTATAACTGTAATTCACAGTATAGTGCAAAATCATGCTGGAATTCATAATTTGAGAATTTGGTGATAATCTTGTTGGAAGAAGTGACTTAGTTGTGAGAAATTTCGTATTATATCCATTCAAGAAGTGAGAAATTTGTATTACTAAGTGAGAAATTTTTTATTAGAGCATTCGAAATTGGCCATATGATTAGATGTATATATGTATATATGTACCACCAGCACAAATAAGGCGTGTGAATGACGAGTATGGCAAGTGTAATCTATGGAGATCATGGATAAGAGAATAAATATTGCTAAAATAAAGTAGTTTCCTTATTTTACTCAACTTTCAAATTTGTTTGCTAAAATCAAGGAATTTACTCACTCTGATAAAATGATCTGTATGTAATACGCTTATAGTAGAAAATGATCTATATATTTTATATTGATTTGAATCACAGAAATAAGATTATTTTGTGTGGAAGATTGAAGGTTGCTGATAAAAAGGTGAGAAATTCTCTTAATATAGTGCGAAATTCATACATATGTATATATAGAGAGAGAGAGAGCTGTGTATATTCAAAATACTTTCAAAATCGTGGTATATTCAGGTATGGGAAACGAATTTTTAGGAGATCATGGATAAGGGGATTACTATCCCTAATATCAAGGGATTTTGGTTTAAAAGAGTAATGTGAGAATTTCTCACCTTATATATATATATATATATATACAGATGTGTATATTCAAAATACTTCCAAATTTGTGTTATATACAGTTATGGGAAGCATATTTTTAGGAGATCATGGATAATGAGATTAATATCCCTAAAATCAATAGATAAATTTCTTAGTATTTAGTGATAATTTCTCACTTAATATGTAAGAATATTTTCTCATTATTAAGTGAAAAACTTCTCAGTATGTTTGCATGTCTTTCTTTTAAAAATAATCATAGTTGTGTTATGTATATGCGTAATGGTATTAGCAAAGGTTTTTTTTTTTTGTTTTTTTTTTTTTTTTCGAGTTTTTAATGTAAGGCGAGAAATTTGTGGTTATTTAGTGATAATTTCTCACCTTTTGTTCAAATATATACACACATGCAGACCATATGTATCAGAAATTTATCACTTCTCATTAACAAAGTGAGAAGTTCGCACCAAATAACTACAAATTTGATGAGAAATTTCCACTTCTGTTCAAAAACAAAACTTTAATAAGACGAATTCTTTGCGAAACTTCCATTCAAATATATGCATATACACACAAACAAATTTCTCACTATTATTCTCTTAGAGATCATGAAATTTTCCATATCACTAAAAAAACTACAAACAAAACAAATATAATGTATAAAAAAATGAAAAATTTATAGAGGTTAAACGAAAGACTCGAGTTAGTGTTCTAGCCATTGCTGTCATGCAGTCTTCCAATCGTCGTCGTCGAATCGAAAAACCTTTAGTGTGAAGCCAAGCCCTAATCAAAACAATAACCATTTTTCTCAAAAAAACTCCAATGTTTGAATCGAAGCTACTTGTTCCAAAATTGTGAAAAATTAGTACCAAAATTCTTAGAATACGTAGTCGATAATGAATCAAGCTTCTGTGTCGACGATCTTCATGAATCACCTATGACGGAAGGTGTCACGACCCATCCCGCTACTCGCGAAAATAGGATACATGGCACGCCATCAAGGCTTATCCAGTTCCACTAAAGTCAAACAGCAGGGAAAACATTATTAAAATCCATTAAAATCAGAGTTATAAAAAAAATTGTTCAATTGAAACATATCCAAAGGAACACAGTTTTGAAAACAGAGGTCCAGTCGACTAAAGGATGGTCCAGTCGACTGATGATAGGGTCCAGTCGACTGTCCCTGGCAGAACCCAAAATCCCCATTTCTCAACAAATGTCCAATCGACTGATCAGGGAATCCAGTCGACTGAATTGGTTACTATTTGGATCAGTAGCTAAAATCCACAGTGGTCCAGTCTACTGAAGGATGGTCCAGTCGACTGCTTTAAATACTATTCACTTTCAGTGTCTAAACCCCACGGGATCCAGTCGACTGATCCAGGGTCCAGTCGACTGCTCCCCTACTGGGCAGCCCTATTGCTTGCTATTACATTTCATGCTTCTCTACATCAACAAAAATCACAACCACCACTGAATTGCAACGTTTTAAAACACAACTACAGGAGTTCAATTACAAGATTACCATACTACGGAACTAATCCATGATCCTATTACAACATTTTACAATTTTCCAATCCTTACACAAGTTTAGGATGTACAACAAAAACATATGAAATTTTGGTTTCCCGGCATTCCTCGGCCTCACTCATCACGCTTCTTCTTGTCTTTCTTCTTACCTGCAATGAAGTAAATCTCCACTGCTCAGCTATATGTTGAGTGCACAAGTCTAACATATGCAATATATAACAAAACACGCTTTAATTTCATAAATCATATCAATAGTCTCTAGGGAAAAAAATACGCATTTATCCGGTAACGGCAAGTCCAAGGCTTAAACCGCGAGGTCAATGGCTAGTCCAAGCCTACAACCATTACATCCCCACAAGTGCCATGGCAAGTCCACGCCTTAAACCATGCACAGTAGCCGTCGCTACTAAAATTCTCAAACAACGAGAAGCTTACTCTGGCATGAATTTGTATAAGACCCCCCTTTGACCCACATAGACAACTCAACGTGCTCGCGTAAATTTAGACATGCTTTTCATAATTTAGCACGTACATAATTAACAGGCCTACAATTAACACATGGATTGTGCCCGGATCTCAATTTCGTTGTCAAAATATAAAACATGTATTTCTCTATATTTCACAAGTTAGAACTTCATACCTCGTGCGATTTCCCCTAAACTTTGAAGGATCCACTAGGAGGCCAATTAATCGTCGGATTTCGAATTTGAGACGATTCCTACAAGTTTTACTGGGTTTTCCCCAAAAGTCTAGAATTAAGATTTTTACAAAAGTTGGCCAAACACGGCCTAAGTAGTGTCAAAACGAAGATCTTACCTTCACGAGTTCAAATCTTAAATTTGGTGAAAAACTGACAGACGAACGGTCGTCGTTTGTCATCGCAAAGCCTGTTGGCTCCAAGTCTCCCTTTCTCTCTCCTCTCTCTAGATATTTTCCAACTTTTTGGAGAATGAAGTCTTATCCTCCACTATTTATAGAAAATCTTCTCGAAATTGTGTTTACCTCCCCGCAAGTTTCTCAACCATCTAATAAATTCCTGAAACTTCACCCACGTCCATTTTATGCCTTTACGAGTGAAAATTATAATTTACAAAAGTTTTCGACTAAATCTCGTTTGGATCCAAAAATAACGTTCGAAAACTAAATTCTGTGGAATCTCTATACAACCTACCTTTTTATTTAACGTGTCTCTCACGTTCTCACCACAGTTCTCAAAATGATATCTAACAGTATTAAGATTACCAGAAACTACACTACACAAGTATAATTCACTATTCACAAAATACCAGATAAGTCAAATAACAGTTAAATCATATAAATGTCATTTACTCGTGCCAATGAAAATCTCAATTACCAATTTCCTCATGTCCCTACTGACACCTCACCGTTGACCACAGTCAACCACTTATCCTCACTTATCATATATAAATGATAATTCATAAAATTTCATATCATTCATGACAAAACTATGAAATTCTGGAACAGGCATGACAGAAGGTGGTGGACATGGTGTTGCGAAGTTTTCTTTCTTTCTCTCCTTCAACTTTTGTTTCTCTCTCTCTCTCTCTATATATATATATATAGTTAATATGGGTTTTGAATTTTAAAACCTTAATTGTGGGAAGTAAATATTATATATGTGTATTGATATATTTCTACATATAATTATATAGGGGTATTTTGGTCCTCAAAATAAATTAGGGACCTATTTCTAGTTTCATTTTAAAAAGGGTTTAATTTCTAGTTAGGTGTCTATATTAGGATTATATATTAAGTTACCCTTTTTTGTTTTGTTTTTTGTTTTTTTTTTCTTTTCAAACTTCAAATTGATATATCTTCCATATCACAACTCCAATTTTGAAAACATTATATATTTAGAATCAACAAGTCGAGATCTTTTAAACAAGACCCATATTGGATATTGAATTCTGAAAAAGAAAAAAAGAAAAAGAAAAGAGTTAAATTTTGTAGCGCAAGTCTTTGCATAACTAATTAGGTCCCTGAGTACATCTTGTTATCCAATTGGGTTCAAATAATAGTTGTTTTAACTTTTAAGATGCATCACATTTAATTGGACAAAACAACCTTATGAATAGTCACAAGCCTCATGATGTGCACTATAACAAATCCTTACATGCCCTTGACATGCATGACATGAATCACTGAAAACTCACTATCAACAACAATTTTTGAAGAAATCAGACGAGTTTGAAACCTTAATTTGTCACCTATGTTCATTTTCTGCAAATTTCCTGGATTTTGTTGTGTTCAGTTCATTTGGTTGATTCAATTATTTAGTTCATTCATTTGATTTTGAGTTAGTAAATTCAATTGATGAAGTTGATTTTCTGTTCTATAATCTTGACTATGTATAATTCACTTATTATAAACAAAATAAGTGAAATTTCACTTGTATTATACACGAATAAAGGTGAAAATTTCACTTATGCAATGATGATGTCAACAACTTTTTTTTTCAAACTTCAAATTAATATATCTTCTAGACGACAACTCCGATTTTTAAAAAAAACTTGTATATTTGGATTCAATAAATCCAGGCCTTTCAAACGCGACCCATATTGGATATGAAACTTTGAAGAAAAAAATTAGTCAAATTTTGCAGGTTGTAACATGTCTTTGAATATGAAAGATACGTTTTTATAGAGAGTAATGATATGGGTACAACTAATTTACAACAATCTTTATCTCTCTCCTACGTGGCACTGGCGGCCCATTGAAATTTAACCGGACCTCACATTGAAATTTCACTTAATATTTAAGTAAAATTTCACTTAATATTTATGTACGAATTCAATTAAATTTCACTTAATATTCATGTATATCAAATGAACTTTCAGGTCCAAAAAATTTCACTTAAAATACCTCAAATGTCAAGTTAAGTGAAATTTCACTTATAATATTTAGGAAAAACTGCATTTTACCCTCTCTGTACTTTGACCATTGTTCAAGTCACCGCCTGTACTTTGAAAAGTATCAAAGAACCCCCTGATACTTTAAACTAAAGTGAAAATGTTAGATTTTCCGTCAAAATGGACGGAAGGTATTTAAAATTCACTATTCCCGCCAAACAAGGAAGAGATTCATTTTATACACCCCCCCTCCCCCTTACTTTGGCCTTTGTTCAAGTCACCCCCCTTGTATATGAGGGTATTTTTGTCAATTTATTGCCACTTTAACAGATTATGTTATTTTCACTTTAGTTTAAAGTATAAGAGGGTTCTTTTATACTTTTTAAAGTACATGGGGTGACTTGAACAAAGGTCAAAGTATGGGGGGTAAAATGCAGTTTCCCCTAATATTTATGTACGGGTTCAGTTAAATTTCACTTAATATTCATGTATGTCAAATGAAATTTTAGAGGTCTAAAAATATAGAGAGAATTTCAGGAAAAATAAAATAAAATTCAGAGACATAAAATGTTTCATAATTTTAAGAAATATTCTCTAAATTTGAAAATTTAGAGACATTTGAAAGAAAATGTCTCTAAACTTTCTACGACATTCTTTGAAAATTCAAAGACATTTTTGAAAGTTTAATTTGATTATTAGTTTGTTAAAAAGTCCTTCAAATGTCAAGTTAATTGAATAATGTTCATGTACATGTTTAGTTAAATTTTACTTAATATTCAAATATGTCAAGTGAAATTTAACTTAATATTCATTTATGTCAATAGAATATTAAGTAAATTTATATTATACAACCAATAAATTTTACTTAATATTCATGCTATACAACTAGTACATATAATATGTGTGTATATATATACACACAAATATGCACATAGTTTTTTTTTTTCTTTTTGAACAATAAGTGTAGTTGTATAGTTTATTAATGAAATCCACAAAGAAAATTACAACCAAACACCACCAAAGGACTCCCAAAGCACTGAAGGATTTTCAAAGCCCAACATTCTCATGGACTAGTTATCAAACATTTACTGAGCAAGGAACAACGCCAGCCATAACTCAACCATTCTCAAACACAATACCATCCCATTCACAATGTGAAGAGACATTAAAAACAACCACCTAAGATCTGCACACATTTCTACAAATAGTAGATAGACAGACAATGAAATGTAGAGCTTGAGGAGTACAAAATGAGTGACCGTACTTCCAGATCTAACTCAAGAGTCAAATGGAACAAGGTCGAACATCGAAATGACAACATGTCACACCCGTTTTGGGAAAATTATTGTTTAAAATGCATAAATGAAATTTTGTGAATTATCAATATTATTTGATAATTGTGAATGGGGTTAACTGGAGGTCAACGGTGAGGTGTCAATCGAGGACACGGTAATAGGATAATCATGTGACAACAACATGAATAAATGACATTTATATAGCTTAAATGTTATTTGATGTTTCTGGTATTTTGTGAATAGTAATTATACCTGTTTTGTATAATTTCTGATAGTTTTTATATGGTTTTAGATCATTTTGAATACTGTGGTGAGAACGTGAGTGATACGTCACATAAAAGGTAGGTTAACTACAGATTCCATAGAATTTAGTTTTCGGGCGTAAATTACGAATTCAAACAAGACTTACACGAAAACTTTTATAAATTTTTAGTTTCACTAGTGAAGTAATAAATGGACGTGTGCGATGTTTCAAGGGTTAATTAGAAGTTTTGAGAACTCAAGGAGAGGTAAACGTAATTCCTGAGAGTCGTGCTTATAAATAGTAATGGATAAGATATTTTCACACATATCTTGAGAGAGAGAGAAAGGGAAATTTGTGGCTACGATCTTTTCGACGCCAAACGACGAACTTCCGATCTTCGATTTTTCACCAGATTCATATTCGAACTCCTCGCGGTAAGAGCTTCATTTTGATGTCTCTTAGGACACATTTGGCAAATTATTTCTGAAAAGCTAATTTTAAAAATTTGTAAAAAACATGTAAATACTTGTATGAATCACTTGAGATCGGAGATCCAACATTTAATCGGCCCCCAAGTACTTCCCCTGAATTTAAAGAGTTATAGCTTAAGGTATGAATTCCGAACCTATGTAATATAGACAATTTTGGATGTTTTGAATATTGTGTATGAAATTGTGATCCGGGCAAAATTCATATGTTAAATTAGGCCTGTTAATTTTAGCGAGTGCGTATAGAAAAACATGGTGATATTATTATGTGAGTATGCTAAATAATTATGTGGGTCAAAGAGGAGTTCGGTATAATTTCATGTCGGGGTACGCCTCTCGGTGTTTGAGAGTTATAGTAGTGACAACTACTTGCTTGGTTTAGGAACTGGCCCAACTAGAGCAGATGGATGTAATGGTTGAGTGATCTTTGACTAGCCATTGGCATCGCAGTTTAAGATTTAAGACTTACCGATATACCAGATGAATACGTTTCCTCTCTCTAGAGACTAAATTGTGTGATTTAGATGTTTAAGAATGAATTGTCTCGTATGCATTTGTTTAGAATTGTACACTCAGCATATAGCTGAGCAGTGGAGATTTCCTCCATTGCAGGCCGGGTGATAAGAGGAAAGGAAAGAAGAAGCGTGAGAAGTGAGGTCGAAGAATGCCGGGGATCACTACTTGTTTATATTTTTGTAATTCTATTCCAAATGATGTAATATGGATCTGTATATGTTTAACTGGTCAAACTTAGAGTAGATTCGTAGCAGTGAAATCGATAGTATAACTCCTATAATCATGTTTGGAACGTTGAAATCTAGTTGTGATTTTGTTGGTGTTGATATTGGAGTGGATAACCTTGTCCTTGGGTTTCTGCAGAACATGTTGACTTTGAGGGAGATCAGTCAGCTGGGAACCCGACATAGTCGACTGGACCCCTGCTTTAGCAAAAGATCTGTTCAGTTTTCAAAGGCATCAGTTGACTGGAGGACAAGAAACAGATGACTGGTTTCTACACGAAAACTTGACATTCTGCTATATGAAATTCAGTCGACCGGACCAGATCAGTCGACTGAGAAATTGAGGCCTAGTCGACTGAGTCCCCGACGCAGTCAACTGGATGAGCTGTTAAACTTTTACACTCTCTATAATTGGTGTTACAGCCGACTGGGCCTCTGCCACAGTCGACTGGACCTCTGTTTCAAGAATGAATTCTTTTGGAAGTGTCTCAATTGAGCAAAACTTTTTATAACTCTGATTTTAGTGAATCTTGCTTATGTTTTCTGCTACCATTTTACTTTAATGGAATTGGATGAGCCTTGGTGGCGTGCCACGTGTCCTATTTTCGCGCGTAGTGGGATGGGTCGTGACACAACATCAGAGCAAGATATACTTCTGCTATGAACTAGTTGAATCAAAACCCCTAAAACATAACCGCAACGGAGGTGAAAGAGCTCGAAAAGCTAAGCCAACCAATCAATTCGACTTTATTCTTCGAGTAGTAGCACCGAATCATCGAGTTAGGGTTTTTTCTTGGTGTCTCCCCCTTTTTGGTGGAGGCGGTGATGCCAGTAAAGAGGTGGTGATGGTGACGACAACAACGCTGGTGGAAAGGTGGTGGAGGTAGAGTGGCAGTGGTAGTGGTGGTGGTGGTGGTTGGTAGAGAGAAACAGGAGAGATCATAATGTAGAGAGAGAAGAGAGAAACAAGAGTGTGTATTTGGTTTTGACCTCAGAAGGCAAGTTTGTCAGCAAAAATGAAAATCGATCTAAAACTTAGGGACTCTATAAAGTAAACATTTTATGCGTGTGTCCTTCTAATCTTAATGATTTACGGCTGTCCTTTTAATCTTATTGACCCATTCTCAAGGACCTTAGCACAATTTTTTCAAAAGAGTAACTTTAATAAGTTCTGATTGAGTAATGCTAGGTACACCTAAAGCATACACCTAATAAGAACACAAGTTGATGTGGATCTCCTAAAATACTCTCTAGTTATCAAATATGAACACATGGAATTTTTTAGGAGATCCACATCAACTTGTGTTTTTTTTAGGTGTATGCTTTTGGTGTACATAGCATTTCTCGTTGTGATTACTAATCACGATTTTAATTTTGTTATGAGCATTGATGAATTTAAGTAAAATTAATAAAATTTAGTGGTGATTGGTCCTTCTATTGACTTTATTACTATTTCTTAAACTTGTGATTATTTATTACTGTTTATATTGAAACTTGCCCTTCTAATATGGATTGACGACTTTACTTAAAACCCTTAAAAACGGCAATGAAAACATCTTGAATAAAGGAAAGATTTCTTTGATGTGAAGGACACATCAATCTTCTAGCAAAAAAAAAAAAGACACATCAATCTAATTGAAAAAATTCACGGTAAGCAATAGAGTTGTAGAGCCCTTTTTGGTACAATTAAGTGGTTTGGTTGCAGGTACATAAGTCATTTCTTCCCAATGTCATAAAAGTTTGTTCCTAAATCATAAAAGTTTGTTTCTGATAGAAAACTTTATTCCCAGATCATCAGGTGTGGTTCCGAGTATTTGGCGGCCTGGGGCAAACTACTAAAAGGGAGGCCCTTATATGGGGGGTTCGGGACAGCGCCCCTGAGTCGATTTTTTTGGGGTCTACTTATACATAATTGACAATTTTTTTTAGGATTTACTAATATATAATTGTTGATTTTTTCGGGGTCTGTTTATAATACAAGTCTATTTGTACATCTTAAACATTGTATAACATCGTTCAAAATTCTAGAGGGACTAATTTCTAAAACTCAAAATTTTTTTACACTAAAAGTGTAATTTTCAAAATTCTAGGGCCTTTGCTTTTGAGTTATATATATATATGTATATCAATATGAGAGCATTTTTGCTTAACCAAAAAATGGTACACCAATGCTGACTAAAATATCCTATTGGCCAATGCTGTGGGACCCAGGATTAAGCAACATTAAACAACATTTGTTTAATCCTGGGTCCCACTGCATTGATCAATGGGATGCTTGGGTGAGCATTGATGTACCATATTTTGGGTGAGCAAAAGTATTTTCTATTAATATATATGTAATTGATGTCAGTAAATTGGACATTCGGAATGCCTAAATGTAAAATACTAAAGGTAGAAATGTAATTATGAAAATTTCATGAGAGCTCTCAAAATTTTGTGAACTTTAGTGGCCTGAGGCAGTTGCCCCTTTTGCACCCCCGCTTTGGGCCGACCATGCAGGTCATAAAAGTTTGTTCCCATCAAAATCATTTTACTCCCATCAAAACCACTTTGTTTTCAATCGAGAACAAACTTGTATGGCCTGAGAATATATTTTTGACTCTGGAAACAAAGTACGTAGGTATAACCAAACCACTTAGTTGTCTTGGTTGTACTAAAGAATTCTCCTAGATTTCTTGATTGGAGAGACTTTCGATTGATGTGATTAAAATTAAATTATTGGGTTTTGAACAGTGATTATGGTCTCAAGTATTGAATAACCTCAAAACTGATTTGACTCATAAAATTCTGGCAAGCAATAGATTTCTTGATCGGAGAGACTATCTATTGATGTGATTAAAATTAGATTGTTGGGTTTTGATTAGTGAGTATGGTCTCAAATATTGGATAACCTCATAATTGATTTGACCATGAAATTTTGGGCGAAAGTTTTTGAGTCTATTTATATATATTTTTGATGTGAAATACATAGTTGAAAGAGTAGTTATGTCAATTAAATTTGGGAATTGCTTATCTCACAAGTTTGAGTAAGGGATATTACCCTCCTTCCTCTTCACTATTATGAGAGACTATTAATGTCACACCTCTATGAGATAATATATAGCCTTCCACATTGGACTTATTAAGTTGATATTGACAAATAATCCTGTAATATTTGGTGATACACCCATGATGGATCAGGTATCCATCACTACCGATTGCCACCTTACTCGACCCATAGGTTGGTAGGCAGGGCTCGGGTACGACTATTTCTTTTCTAGCAGTAGAGTCCTAGTCCAACACGGTCGGCTCCGTAATGAGCCTCATTTAGCCCAGACTGAAAATCAATCAAAATCGCGTAAAATCGACCTAACGAAACCGAATAGTCATTTTTAAAATCACAAAAAAAAACCTACCGCGAACACCCCTATCGAATATTGCATCCGATCAGAGCACCAAAATCCGACTTCATCATTTGGCATATCCAAACAATAGTAAAAAATGTACTATTGAATAGAAATGGACAATTAATTCAGTAACAACTTGGCTTTAGGATTTTGATTTTCATAGTGACTTATATGTATAGTTTATGTTGTAGTAAAAATTTGTGAGGGTCAATTTCTAAATTTAAAGGCTTTTCATGTTGTATATGTAGAAACTTGTGAGGGTCAATTTTTAAATTAATTTTAAAAATTTAAAAGTACATACAACATGTAGAAACTTGAGAGGGTCAATTTTTAAATTAATTTTAAAAATTTAAAAGTACACATGTATCGCAAATAATTTCAAAAAAATACATTTAAGAACAGTAGGAAAAATACCTACGCAAAAGTACATGACTACAGGGAAAACAACAAGATTAGTAGGTTTTTTCGTGCTTATATAGCACAGGTTAAATGTGAAAGAAGAACTAACTGGAAAACCATCCAAGTGATTTTATTTCATTAAAATATAAAAAAGAAGAATTGTAAACACGTTGTGTCTGAAAATAAAAGGAAAAGAAAAATGGCAGAAAAAGTAGTTCACACTTTATGACTTTAAGAACATTAAAATTTAAAATTTTTCAAAATATACTTGTAACTTGAGAAAAACAGGGAGAAAACGTGCTTTTCAAACTTTGATTTATTTAATCAAAATTTGTTTTCTTTTATGTTTTTCTCACTATTTTCTTTATCAATCAAATAAAGGAAAACATTTTCATTATGCTCGGTTTGATGGTTGGATTTAATGAGGGAAAGTAAAAGAAAACATAGATGAAAACACTTTTCTTTGCTTGTGTTTGCATATAAAAAATACATTTTTTTAATTATTTTAATTGACCAAATGTGACCTTTAATTGACCATTTTTTAGCATTTTAATTACTCTCTTGTAATTTTTCTTTTACATCAATTAAATAAAATATGCAATTTTATTTAATTCCTTCTTTTAATATCTTTCATCACTTGCTAGACTTGTGTGCTTCAACACTGTCTAAGCACCTTTAGGTGAATGTACTTTCCTACTGACCTTTCACAATCACCTGTTAGGAGTTAGATTTTTCAAGACTTGTGTATCACTCACACAAGCAATATAAGAAATTTTGTTTTTATAAGTTTGGGTCTACCTCACAAGGCTCTGGCACGCTCGACCCGTAAAATATAGCAAACAGCTTGGCTAATGAGGGACACAATGAGAGAAAATAGGAATGCAAAGAAAAATGGTAAAAATATTATTTAAAGTTTTAGCTTTGTGAGTTATTTGCCTTCCTTCATTTTTGATTTTCCGTCACATCTTGAAACTATTAGTTACAGACGTTACATAACTTCCAGCAAACTATCACTTTCTTATTTTTCTTTTCGTTTTCTTTTTCTTCACTAAAATTGCAAACTAAATAGTCTTAGTAGTTTTCTTTCTTTTCCCACGTTAAATCCATAACCAAAGAGAGCCTAAAGAGGGAGAAGACACTCTCTATGAACAGGGCAGTGACAAAAATTTTCAATATCATTCTTTTTTGCCCATAACGTTTTAGAATTTACAGATCTCACATATTTTGGCACTTGCAATAATTTCTAATAAATTGGGTACGTACATGTGATTGTAAAAAATTTGAACTTTTGCTTTTATAAAATGGTCCATGCCAATTTTCATATTGGAACACGTGACTGTAATCCAAATATCCAATCCACCCTAAACGAAGTCATCGATTCTAAATAACGAGATTGAACTGATATTATTAGTCTAATTATGGTAATGGAACTCACGCTAACTATTTGCTCGAACACCCTTTATTTATTTATTTTATTTTATTTTATATTTTATTAAGGTTTAGCCTAACCTAAATTTCATGTTTAAGCTTAACAAATTAAAATTTGCTACCAAACCTTAGTATCTAAAAATAAATATGACAATGTGTCAGGGGTGGATGTATAAAGGTGCCGAGAAAGATGAAGATTAAAATTCACCATAGACAATAAGAATTACAAGCTTCAAACCACTTTTAAAAAAAAAAAAAAAAAAAAAAAAAAAAAAAGCTCACAGAACCAACCATAGTCATTTTGGCAAACGATTTTCTACCCAAAAATGTATAAATAGATTAAAAAACTTCATCTAGAGAACGCTGCCCACAAACTCTAATATAGCCCTTTTTAATGACAAATTCGGTGCAATAAACTTTGATATTTCATTGAGAGATTTAATAAACTTGGCCCACCATGTGCAACTTCATGTTCCATGGTTTCCACCCCTCATGAACCATAGAGAGGGACTTGGAACCATTGTACCTCACCCCTCCTCATGAACCATGGAGACACTTGGATCCACTGCACCTTGAAAACTGATTAAAATTACAACTTTAGTTGGCCCCCAAAAGGCTTGTTTTTATTGCCAACAGGCTGGATCCCCATCCAATTCTTGAACAATGCAGTACCCCCTCTATCTACCTATATATATATACACACACACATATAGTATATATCTGTAATGTATCATATGCACAAAGATTCTCTAAAGAGGGCGCCCTCTCTTTATCAAAGAGAGTCCCTCTGTTTTGACCGTCGGATCCTGTTTAAAAACTGTGAAATGACAAAACTGCCATTAATGAAAACACGATCTGACGGCCAAAACAGAGGCCCTCTCTTTAAGAAAAAAAGGACGCCCTCCTTAAAGCCTGACTGATTATATGCATGGATTCAAACATTTTTTCTTTTAGTATTGGACGAGAATATGTTGTCTTTAAATTTTTTTTGAAATATATGGTCAAAAGTCCTATTCTATCAATGTTTTTTATAATAGGCCTACCATTTAGTACTTCATAATAATAGATCCTATAATTATAATTGTTATTAGAGATTAGTCCAAAATATCCTATTATAGAATTAGTAGATGACTATTCTACCATTAACCTATATATATAAACGTATATATATACACATATATATATACATATATTTAATTCAGATTTAATGATTGAATCAGTTACCAAATCTGACCAAATCTTATCAAATCCCAATTGATATTGGTTACAATATATATAGAAATTTTATCCCAATATTTTAGGATATTACTTTACAAAAAGGTTACAAACGAATTTCACCATTTCTAATTCACAGTGTATTGCATATTCAATCTAGATATCACATCATAAACGAGTCTTTTTGTGGGTATTGAATTTACACTACAAATAGTTCATTTTTATACTGTAACTGGTTTATTAGTGTGAAATTTTACACTGCAACTAGTTTATTAGTGAAATTTTACACTGCAAAATTTCACTGCTTTCATTAAATCTGATTTTGACTTGCCATATATACACATTAATTCTGGTAGTTATGATAGATTTGACTTGCCAATATCTCATTTTGAATTAATATCCCATAATTATAGTGCTTTCCGTTTTTTGTGTTTGTGTCATAAATCATGTTAGTTTTGAAAAAAAATTTGTTGAAAAATCTGATCTCCTATCCCTTTATTTTTGGATATCTAATAAATGAAAATAAACTCCCAGGATTTTACATATCTACATAATTATGGGTTTGTCATATCTTGCTAATTTCATCCATGAGTTTTCTGTTCTACCAATAATCATTCATGATAGTATGTATTATACTGCATTCGTGAGAGTTTTAAGATTGAAGGAGATAACAATAGATTGAAGAGAAGATATCAACTTAATTGAAATAAATGAATGAATTTTTCACTGCGAGTAGTGTGAAATTTCACATTGCTGAATAATGTTTAGGTTAAATTTTTCACTGCGAGTAGTATGAAATTTCAAACTGATACTACGAAAACCCTATTAAGATCAAAAATGTTTTACAGACTGCCACAAATCCAATTTGTTTCTCCAAAACAGAAAGATTAAGAACAAATTAACCCAAGAGCCACTCTGAAATATCAATCAAGAGCACAAGACAAACTATTCGATAAAAACACCTTGCATGCATCCAACAGGACCACGCTAATCCATCCCAACCACATTCAAAAACAAGACCAATACAAAGGCAAACAAATTTAAAGAAAAGAAAAAATCATCAATCCCACAATGAAACTACAGCAGATAACTCCATTTCAAAAGCACCATCATCACATCCCTGCGAAGGTTGTGAAAGCCTCCAGCACGTCCAATAGAGAAAAGTAAAAGCAAGGCTCTGCCGAAAAAAGCTGACAAATCTGTGTTGCAGTGTTGGTGATCTTCTCCAAGATAGCTGTTTCTTTTTTGGTCTTCATTAAAACCATGCTGCGAAAGAGCAATAGTGTGAAATTGAATACGTTTGCAGTGTTAAATTTTGCACTACTGAATGAACGATCCATCAAAGTCAATTATTGTTGGGGAATTTTCACACCACCGAAAATTCTTATGGAATTTTCCAAACATGCAATAGTGGGTGCTAAATTTCAGACTGCAGTCACACGCAAAAACAAAAATTTCCCCAAATCTTGTCTTCAATCCCACAATGAATGATTCATCAAAATCATACATCAACATGTAGTACCGAAATTTCACACGACTGAAAAAAAAAATCTCACATTTTCTCCCCATTGTCGTTACTCGCTGGAGCCGTACGGCCGGAGCCTCGCTGTCACGCTTTTTGGATGCCTAGGAAGTTTTTTAGCTTGCAATTTAATGTAGAACCCTATATGTTCTCGGAAAGAGGTGGACAATCAACTGATATGTAGTACATTTTTCTAGAGAGAGAGAGAGTATGAATGTTGGAGAAGATGATATATATATATATTATGTATATTTATAGTGTTTAAAATTTAAAAACCCTTGATTTTGGGTGAGTTTAAGTGGAAATGATTCTTTTGATGAGTCATAGGGGTAGTTTGTTCATTACATAAAAATATGGACCTATCATTAAAATGTTGTATGAGTTGGGTCAATTACAACAATCTTAGAGTAGATTAGATTTATTACTAATTAACTCAATTTTTTTTATATGAGAATATGTACCAATACTCTGCCAAAAACACAGATCATGTGGAAAAGCTGTCTTCTAAATTTTTGTAAGTCCACTAGGTATGGATTAGGTAATTTTGTTTTGTATGATTTAAGCTACTACTCAACATGTACATAACAATCAAGACTTAGATAATCGTATGCTTTCTAAATTTGATTCCAAATTTCTTTTCTAAATTTTTTGGTAGGTATATAACATGCAATGATAGATTATATTACAAATCACTGACTCACTGCAATAACATGTGGTACAACTCTTAAAATATTTGAGAAACAGATCTGGGAAGCACTTGATATTATAGGCATTTTTCAAAGAAATATTACTTCTCATTACTACTTAGTTCACTTTTCTTACATAGATTAAAATGGATAGTAGGATCCATAATAATATATGCATTGAGCACAAGGGCCTCGTTTGGAATTAATTCCCAAACTTAAATATGGGGTTCAAGTGTAATTCTGGCCTCTGGGATCCAAAAATCATATTTTAGAGCCATTTAGATAAATTTTAAGTACAAAGACGCTTCAGTCTAATGCATAAAGCACAATTCGTTTTACTGATTTTTTTTTTCTTAAAGTATATGGTGCCTGGTTACACTTCTGCATCTCGAACCCATACAAACAGACCCTAAGAAGCTACATTCATTAAAAAAATGAAGAAAAAAATACAAAGAAAACTTTCCCTATCTGGATATATGAGTGATGAAAGAGTCCAACTGCCTCTTCGAAGCACCACCTTCCTCCACCGACCTTTGTACATCGCCGCCCAACTCCGCTGCCCTTTTCCTCATCTCATCCCCTTCCTCCGTCGCCATCAATCTTTTTACTGCTCTTTCGATCGTTTGTGAAGTTACCAATTTGTCCCTAAGTGCCCAATCCTTGACCACCACACCAATTTTGAGGAACTTAGTCACAAGCACAGCATTTCTTGGTTGGTCTGAGTGCATAGGCCAAGTTGCAATAGGAACTCCCATTGTAATACTCTCCATACATGAATTCCACCCACAGTGACTCAGAAACCCACCTATTGATGGGTGTCCTAAAATTTCCAATTGTGGTGCCCACTCTCTAACTATAATTCCCTTCCCTTTCACTCTCTCTCCAAATCCTTTTGGTAGCTGAGCTCCCCTATCCATATCTTCTCCTACAAACACATCTCCTTTATCTGCATCTCTCAATACCCAAATGAACTTTTGATCACTTCTTTCTAACCCAATCGCAAGTTCTTTGATTTGCTCATCAGATAATGAAGTTGTCGTCCCAAAAGAAACGTATATAACCGAGTTTTGATCTTGTTTGTTGAGCCATTCCAAGCATTTGTGGCACTGAGTTGATTTTCTTTCATCGTGGATTGAAAGAGGGTTGAATGGTCCGAGTGCCCATTTCTTCTCATTTTTGTTTTTCTGTACCTTAGCAAGAAGTTCAATATATGGACCTTCTATAACTCTGCATGTGTTATAAAGGCGACCAGAGTTGAACTTCATGTGAACATGTTGAGTTTTTACAAAGTTAGTGAACTCTGGTGTGAAACAATCTTCTAAGGAAGGAAGGTCTTTTAGTATTTCGGATTCAATGGTGAAAGGTCTTCCCATGCTTTCCCAAAAGTAGAGGAACATGACAAAAGCAGAGACACTGTGAAAAGTGTAGGACTCTGCATTTGGTATTGAAGTGACTTCTTGAACGACTGATGTCATCAGAGAGTCGTGGATGACGACAAGTCTCCTAGATGTGTGTGAGAGGGCATGCAAAAGGGAGGCCACTGGCTCGCGGAGATGAGATGATGAGTCGAATGATGGTTGGAGGTGGGAGGGGAACTTGATGGCGGCGTTGGGGTTTGGAGGAGGAGATAGAAAGTTAGGGGTTGAAAAATCGTGAAAATGGATATTGGCCTCGGTGAGAGGGTTCCAACCATGGACACGGAGCTTGGCTTGGCGGTTGTGGGTGGAGGAGCTGACGTAGTGGACTGGGATATCATAGGAGGCCACAAGGCGGGAGAGGTGGAGGAGCTGGTTGAGATGGCCTTGTGCTGGAAAAGGCACCATGACAACCACCACATGGGATTTTTTTAGGCCATTTTGGCCTTGTTTGTGGTGGTGGTAGTTGTGGTAATGATTGGTCATTGAAGTGGTTTTATGTGTAGTATATGAGGTAGGATATGCATAGTTCAATCTTATTGTTTGGGGTATAAATAACATTGTAAAGTAAAGACAAGTTGCTGGGTAGTTCCCCATTGGTCTCTTATTTTTATTTTATTTTTTATTTTGGCCTTGTCATGTGGGGCCTTAGTCTCCAAGGTTGTCCCCTTGACCTTTGGGGTGGTTTTCTGCTTTCTTTCGCTGTATTTTCATCATTTAATTGATCTCTTGCCGTTAAAAAAAAAATTGAAAAGAAAAGAAAGGAAAATAAAAGAAAGAAAGAAAATGACTAAGTCGTGGTGCTATCATGCAATTTGAACAGTTCCTTGTAAACATCCTTTAAGTTGATTTCATTTCCAGAAAAAAATAAGTTAACACTTTAATAAATCTTTTAGAGGTTAAAAAAAACAATGAACATCCTTAAGTTGATTTCATTTCCAGAAAAAAATAAAAAAAAAGTTAACATTTAAATCTTTTAGAGGTTAAAAAAGACAACCGAAAAAAAAAAGAAAAAAATATATGGCAGATGATTTACACGGTAGGGCACGACGTTGACGGTCACATGAAATAGCTTTTCTAGATATTCATTAATTCAAAGCTAGTTCAACGTTTGATATTGCTCTTGATTTTTCCAAACTAGAATTAATTAAAAGAAACATCATAAAATTGTATTCATTTTTTATGTTATGGTAATGGCTCCCATGACTATTCTAAATGTGCCTCATAATAAATTGACATTAGATAAGTACACTAGTTCAAATGTCTCTTGGTGATAAAAGGGAAAATCATGTAAAGGAGACTTTCGTTATTACAGGACTAAGAAATGTTATGTACTTAAACTAGTCTGCAGATTTATGCGGAGATACTATTTTCGGGTTTCGGAACCATATAATACCCATATCACAATGTAGACAATGTGCAATAAAACATTGAAGATATATTGTTGATCCATAAAATATGTACACTATCAAATCTAGGGAAGCAAACAATATGCACTTGAAGTGAACTTTCAGTTTGGGTCACTTACAGTTTTTCCTTTATTCTTCCACATGCAAGCTGTGATATGAGTCATTACTTCCCCATGACCCACAAAGGAAATCAACATGTGCTTTCTTAGACAAAAAAATGTGTGTTAAAATTCTGTTGTCGGCCAAAAAAAAATCTACTTCCAAAACGAATGTATGAATGCTCTTTGGTACTTCAGAAAAGTCTACTGCCTTTCCATAAGATTAAGGATATGTTTGGAATGATATTTTGGAAATGATTTTTTTTTTTTTCCTTCCAAAAAATTATGATTGCATTATTCTCCTCATTTTAACTTGTTTAAATTAGAAATGTGTTGTAAGAGTAATGCTATATATGGTCACTAACATTTCCATAAACAAAATTCAGTAACACTCTATCTCCTGGGTCTGGCATTGTGGGGTTCAATGAAAATAAAGTGCCACCCACAGAGAGATAGTGTTAGTGGCCATAGAACAATTACTTGCATTCTAATATAATTTTTACTTTTTCAAACAATAATGGTGTCATTTGACCAGTTTATTGCAATTTATTTTAGAGTTGCATTTTAATACAAAATTTTCTTTTTTTCAAAAAACTGAATAAAAAAAAAAAAAAAAAATTTCTTACTTGATACTGTTTTAAAGTTCGAAAATGCTAGATGCACAAAAAAAGTGCACAATTAAATGCACAATCAGCTTAAAATTGTTAGACTTTGTGCTGAAAAGTTTGTACACACAAAAAGACGAAAAAAGGAGTGTACAACTTTTTCATCACGAAATCCAACAAATTAAAGCAGGTTGTGTATTTCGTTGTGCACTTTTTTTGTGCATCTAGCATTACTCTTTAAAGTTGGAGATGGAGTTGTTGTTAGTATGTGACTCAATTTTGTGCTTCTGGGCAATCTCGGTTGAGCAGAGATTTAGTTTGCTTGACTGAGATTCCCTCTTGAGCTTTAATAGCGAGCAATCTCACTGGAGTGAGATGGGGACGGTTGGAGTTTTCAAATCCTTCCAGGTCTTTATTTTGTGTCTATAAGTTGCGATTTCTTAGGTCTTTCAAGAGAGATGATCTAGGGACTGTAAAAACTAGAGGGTTATGACAAGGGAGTTGATATATAGCATTGTAATCTCCAACTGTATTCATAGCGAAGGTTTGTTATTTCCTTCCGTGAACATAGCTCGGTTTTGGACTCTTTTCTCTTGGTTCTCTTTTTTGTTTTAAAAAAGTCAATTCCACACCAAATACAAAGTTTATCTTGTTTATCTTTTTTTTTTTTTTTTTTTTTTTGAAAAAAACTAGAGATATGATTTTGCACATGGGGGAATGAATGGAGAGTTTATGAAATATGCACTCTTCAACTTATGCATTAAATCAAATAACTTTCAAGTTTTCATCTCCATTTCCATCGCCCTCTCTTTTCTCCTCTCTCTCTCTCCCCCTAAAATGTATGTATATATGTATGGAGAGAATTAATTCCCATTACAAATGAATTAACTAGAAGTTAAAATCTTGTTTTTGTTTTTATTTTGGAGTTCACATTTGCTTACCCTGACTAAGCATAATTCAAATACTTTATTGGTCAATGCACTGGAACCCACTTAATCGTGAATCCCACTTTATTTTGGTATTTTATGCCATCAGTTGTCTCTGATCTGTGACTTTGTGAGAATGATGTCACAATACTCCCAAAATATATAGGAAAAGAAAGTATGACAGCTGTCTCTATTTTTGCTATTTCCATTGCCTATATACATATATGTATATATATGTATATGTACACAGATGTATACTTGCCGACATGCCCTTTGCTTAGGATGTAACTTTCAAAATTTTCAAGTTGTTTGATATTTTGGTATGTTTTGGATTGTATTTAAAAATTTGATCAACCCCAAAAAAATTGATCAACCCAACATATATATCAAAATCAAGAACACCCTCTATACATTTTGCACAAAAACAAGTCCCAGAATTTAGCTTCTCTCTCTATCTCAATCTCTCAAACCCTCTTCTCTACCTCTCGCATGATCAAAATTTTCAAGTTGTTTGATGTTTTGGTATGTTTTGGGTTGTATTTAAAAATTCGATCAACCCAAAAAAAATTGATCAACCCAACATACATGCCAAAATCAAGAACACCCTCTATACATTCTGCACAAAAACAAGTCTCAGAATTTAGCTTCTCTCTCTATCTCAATCTCTCAAACCCTCTTCTCTACCTCTCGCATGTTCACAGATTTGAAGGTGGTTAGAAATGGACGCTGGTAGTGATGGACGAAGTCAACGACCTCTCTTTCTTCTTCTTTTCTGAAGGTGGCCTGATTGATTTTGATTTGGGGTTTTAATTTTTGTTTTTAGTTTTGATTTCATTACTTGGGGCCTTGTTGGAGAATTCCTGTGTTGAAGAAGGAAAAATTTTAGCGCATTTTGGTCTTTTACAAGTACAGGGGGTATAAGTGCCACTTTTCCGTTAACTTTAACGGAATTTTTGATGGTGACACTTTACATTAAAGTATAGGAGGTGTTAGTGTCATGTTTTGAACTACAGGGGGTCAAAGTGAAAATGACTCAAAGTACAGAAGTGTAAGTATAATTAACCTTTTTTTTTGTAGTCCTATTAATACCACATAGGTACTGCCCAGCCAACAACCACCCCAAGGGCTACTGTCCTTAACCGCATAATTAACCAACTACAACAATTGGCTCAATTATTTTCAAATATGAAAAGACATGTGATGGTGCCAGGTGATGTTTGTATTTCCCTTTATTTGATTAAATCATAGTAATCATAAAATTAATGAAAACTTTTACCTATTATTATCATCGACCCGAATAAGAATAGTGCGATCCATATAAATGAATTCATGTGGGCTTCACTAGTTTTTTTTTTTCCTTCATATGAATGGAAAATGAAAAATTCAGGTATACAATAACCTTTCTTTAAAAAAAATATGCCACCATGTTTACAATAACATATTGAAAAAGAAAGAAATTAAGATTACCTAAAAAAAAAAAGAAAGAAAGAAAGAGGGAGACTTACAAGCAAACACATGAGAAAAAATGGTGTCATGCATAGATAGTGTTCACAGCTAGTTGTATTTTGTATTGGGCATGCCAGAATTAATTCACTAGGATTCAGTGTGTGATTGTGAACTTGTAATTCTTAAAGTGGTGTATATGGCTAACTTTGAATCAAATATGTGTAATAAACAAGAATTAAATTTACCAAAAATTCTCAAACAGTATTGAAGCATACAAGTTTGATAAATGTTAAGATCTCAGAAATACATCAAACATTGCATTGAACTCCATTTTTGTTGATGTAGCAGGATTACAAGAACTTGAGGAACTGAATAGTACATAAAATAAGCAACTATGAAACTAAGAGCCAGATCGAGAATGAAATCCAAACTATTGGGGAGTGTTGTGGATGCTTTGGAATGTTGGTTTCGAGTTTGGGTTATGTGAGAGAGACTTCTGTGATCCCAATGCTTTGTATTTATAGCGCAAACCAGTCCTCAACTGCTCTGGATGTGCTTCCGTGATTTTTGGCCTCAATGCCCACGTCTGGGTCCACGTATCCAATACTTCACTGTAACGACCCTGGTGTTGTGGGTGGGCTGTTGTAAGTGCCTTTGTGGCTGCAGTAAGTGCTGACAGGTTACACACTATGGGAAGTTCGTCCCACATCGCCTGGGTGTGGAAAAGTAATGTGCTATATATGTGTGGTTCCAAGTCTCCCTAGCAAGAGGCCTTTTGGGTAGTGGCCCAAGAACAAATCCGTGCGGGCTTGGGCCCAAAGCGGACAATATCGTACTGAGCGAGATTTGGGTCGTGACAGAATGGTATCAGAGCTAGACCCAGCCGGAAGTGTGCCAACGTGGACGTTGGGACCTAAGGGGGGTGGAATGTAACGACCCTGGTGTTGTGGGCGGGTTGCTGTAAGTGCCTTTGTGGCTGCAGTAAGTGCTGACAGGCTACACACTATGGGAAGTTCGTCCCACATCGCCTGGGTGTGGAAAAGTAATATGCTATATATGTGTGGTTCCAAATCTCCCTAGCAAGAGGCCTTTTGGGTAGTGGCCCAAGAACAAATCCCTGCGAGCTTGGGCCCAAAGCGGACAATATCTTACTGAGCGAGATTTGGGTCGTGACATTCACCGTCACCTATCAGTCACATATATCCGATTTAACCCCTCCTAGATCGAACATGTGAATGGTCCTTGCAAGCTTCACCTTGGGTCATCCTTCTCCAAGACCGATGTTTTGGACGAAGCCTCCCTGATCTGGATTGCATTGATACTGGGTACCACCGCATCAGTCTGATGATCCATAGGTTGCTTCCCATTCTTTAACTTGTACATGATTTACATCAGTTCAGACTCCAACCTCGGACTAATCATTAGTCTTGTTGGCTTCGGCCCAAACCAGCTGGGGTTCAGGTTGACCAATCCTTGGCCCATCTCAACTCTGATGGCCTAATAGGCCGAGTAGATTTTGGGTGTTAATAGATAGAGAAATGGATCAACCTATGGGATTGATCAAGAAAACAAGACAACTTTATTTCTCTTTTTCTTTTTAAAAATCTTTTTTTTTTTTACCCATTTTATTTTGACTTCCTAATCACTAATGACCTTGTTTGGTAATTTTGCGGTATTCGATTTTCAGTTTTGAAAATTCTATAAGCGAAAACCAGTTTAATTTTACGTTTTAAATATAAAAACGAGAACTAAAAACTGAAATCCACTCTTTTTTTTTTCCTTAAATTTTCATTTTATGGCTCAATTTCATGTAAGAAAAAAACAAAAACAAAAACAAAAACAAAAACAAAAACAAAATGATTGTCAAACATGTTTTTTCAGTTTTCGTTTAAAAAAATAAAAACTAAAACAGAAAACTAAAAACGACAACTTGTAATTTTTAAGAATAGACTTGCACGCGATACATTGCAGACTTGCTCCCCACGTTGCATCCGGTGTATTGTAGACGTGCTCCTTTTGTGGAATCCATATATGTCGCCGAAATCAATGGAAGTCACGAAAAATTCATAAAAGTTACACTTTAAGGCTAGCATTTTTTAAAACAAAACAAAAGGATGGGCTGGTGGTGATGGTGTTGGTTGGTGGTGGGTGGTTGGTTGGTGGTGGTGGTGGTGTAGTTTATTTAGGGTAAGGTTAGATTAGGATTTTCTTGGTGACGAGGAAGAAGATGAGGGTAAGTGTGTAATTATATTGTATCCTATTTAGAAAAATATTAAAAGTTGATATAAATTTAATTTTGTGATTTTAAAAAGATTTATTTTGAATTTTCAAAAAGCACTTGACTGACTTTTAATATCTTCACAAATTCTTAATTGATATGTAATAACCCCAATTGTATTTTTATTGAGTCTTATTTAGGAAAATTTATCAAAAAATGGTGTAAATTTAATTTGGTGGTTTTAAATAGATTTTCTTTCAATTTTCAAAAAACACATGATTGGTTTTTACTATCCGTTCAAACCAAGTCCCTTGTGGTTGAGTGGTAAGCTTTTTGGGTGTACTACTTAAGAGGTTTAGTGTTCGAGTCATGGGGAGCGTGGCCACTGGAATATTCACCCAACACCTCCAGGTCTCGAGGGATTAGTCGAGGTGCGCACAAACTGACCCGAACACCCCCGATTACTAAAAAAAAAAAAAAAAAAAATATTACTCCGTTCAACAACCCTTCCATAGCTTTTTAGAAATCGTACCTACATAGACACACACAATTCACATGGGTATGCCGTATAAAGACAAGCAAGGGTAACGGCTAATGACATTATATGAAAGGCTGACATTATAGGAAAGGCAGGCGCCGCTTTGCAAACAGAACTTATTTTAACCTTAGTTTGCCAACAACTTTTGGAAACGTAAGGGTTTTTTGGACACGTAAGGCCACGTTTGGATAGCGGTAATCAACAACGACATTGAAAATCTAATAAGGTAACTAAGTTTTGAATACCATGCTATTGTAGTATATAATTGTTATTTGGCTAGTGTCAATAATTAGGTAAAGCTATATGGGGTACGGGAAAGTGCCTCTGTTTTTTTTTTTTTTTTAAATTTTTTTTTTTTTATCTATTTATTCATATTTGATAATGAGATAAATGAGATATGGTGTTGAATTGTGTCTATTTAAGAACACAATATCTTTTGGAGTTATATTTATACATTTTGGAATCTATTTATCAATAATATATGGTGTCAAATTGGGTTTGGAATATTTAATTGGGGTGAACTAGACTACAATTGTGCTAAAATATCATATGCACTGAAAAAATTCTCAAATTTTAGAATAGGCTAGACTACATTTGAACTAAAATATCACATGCACTAAAATATCAACAATGACATTGAATATCTAATAAGGTAACTAAGTTTTGAATAGCTAGCTATTGTAGTCTATAATTGCTAATTGCCTATTGTCAATAATTAGGTACGGGGCGCTAAGAAAAGCTATATGGGGGTTCGGGAGAAGTGCCTCGGTTTTTCAAAAAAAAAAAATTTGGGATCTATTTAAACATATTTGATAGTGAGATATGGTGTCGAATTGGGTCTATTTAAGAACGATATTATCTTTTGGAGTTATATTTATATATTTTGGGATCTATTTATCAACAATACATGGTGTCAAATTGGGTTTGTAATACTTAATTGGGGTGAACTAGACTACATTTGTGTTAAAATACCATATGCACTAAAAAAATTCTCAAATTTTGGGATAGACTAGACTACATTAGGGTTAAAATATCACATGTACTATTATTATTATTATTATTTTGTTTGGAGGGTGGGGGTTTGCTATAGCCTATAGCCCACCTCTGCCTCCGCCCCTGCATTTAATACAATATGTAAGTAGTAATAGGGAGACTTAATTAAAAGTCTCCAGTAGGGACTGTAATATGAGAATAGTCTAACCGTTTCTTTTCCCCTCAAGTGATAAGGAGACATGAGTTTTTTGAATTGTTTAATATGAAGTCCGTTTTTAAACTGAAAATAAGGATATTGACATATTTACCCTCATTTCACACACGTAGAATATACTGTTCTGCTACCTCAACACATTACTGAATGCAATTTTTTTTTCAAACTTTAAAATACCATAACTTTCAAACCATAACTTCATTTTGAAAAAAAATTATATTTCTATAATAGAAGAAAAGATCTATCAACAGTGACTATGAAAAAAAATGAAAAAATAAAAATAAAATCATGTCACTGTCGGATCAATAAAACGTAATGTCACTGTCTTTGTGAAAGTGATATTTTACAATCTATGAAAAAAAATATTTTTTGTTTGATGATATGTTACTGTCTTTACCTTGGTTAGTATTGTAAAGGGTAACATTTGTAAATTGGCTATATTTTTGCGATTATTTGACCAATTTGAAGCAATGTTACCGTCGATGATATGTTACTGTGTCTTTTGTGAAACGTAATGTCACTAATCTTGACTATATGTTACTGTTTTTACTTTAGCAGTAATGTAAAGACAGTAACATCTGAAAATTTCCATAATTTTATAAGTTTTTGCGACAGTGAGATATTACTATCCTTGCAAAAATAATTTTTATTCGATGATATGTTGCTATTTTTACCTTGGGCAGTATTGTAAATGCAGTAACATATGTAAATTGGCTATAATTTTGTGATTGTTTGGTCAATTTGAAGCATGTCACTGTTTGTAATACCCTACATTTTCATTAAGTATTTATGCACAGAGATTCTATATACTTCCCTTGCTCATATTTGAAATTTCACCCTCGATCGATCGAAGTTCATTCGAGTAATCTAAGCATTTCAAAGTTCAAGCGATCGAACATTGTTCAATCGATCGAAACCCTACCGACATGAATTTATGACGTGGTCCCCACTTCAATCGATCAAACTATTTTCAATCGATTAAACCTGACCGATCTGATTTTGAGCGATCGAACTACCTTCGATCGATCGAACGTGTAATCATTTGAATTCTAGGTTTTTCGCAAAGACAGCCACTTGTACCTCATCTCTTATATATATATATATGTGTGTGTGTGTGTGTGTGTGTGTGTGTGTGTTGTACTCATAAGTATTTGGGTTGCTGAACTTAAGAGAGCTAGAGAGAGAGTTGTGTGCTTGTATTATATATATAATACACATACCTCTATATATACACACACTTATATATATACATAGTTAGAGAGAGAGAGAGAGAGAGAGAGAGAGAGAGAGAGAGAGAGAGAAAGGAGTATAGAAGAGAACCAGGAGAAGAGGAGGAAGGAAAAGAAGAAGAGAAAGAGAAGGAGAGACAGAGACGAAGAGAGGAGTAGAGAAAGGAAGGAGAAAACCATTGGAGAAGCTTTGAAGCTTTCAAAGTTGCCAAACGCACCCTTACGATCTTTTGGTGAGTTTCAAACTCACTTAGTATCTTAGTTGTGATGTTTTACAAGTTTTTGTGCGTTTAATAAATACCCAAACACAACCTACCAAATTCTGGACGTTCACTGCAGAATCTGTAGAAAACGAAGTTCAAGCGATCGAACAACCCTGAGTCTCAATTGATCGAAATGACTTCAATTGATCGAGACTGCCTTGACTTCAAACGATCGAGAACACTTCGATCGATCGAACCTCACTTGCTTCAAGCGATTGAGAGGACTTCAATCGATCGAACATAACAGAACTTGGTTGTTTCCTTTAGTTTATAATTCATAATGCTGAACTGTTCATTGATGTTTTATGTTTCTAGTATACGATAGTAGGGATTACAGAGGTAATGGGATGCGATAATGAGATTGAGATAATATGGTGAGAACTGTAATAAGGTTCAAAACATTAGTAACATTTCGACCCATTAACGAGATAATGTTTGAGTTATGTTGGTAGGTAACATTGGTTAATTCTGGTGTTTGAACTAGTGGGGTATTGGTGACCGTCAGTACAAAGGTGTCAGTATCATGAGTTGGTCATGAACACATCTGCGTGGGATGTGAGCGTTCTGTATTATGCTAACAAGAAGTGCTGGTGCATATTGAATATGAACGGACGATACTCGTAAGCGTTCTTAAAAGCGGTGAACAAGAGTATTGATACATCCATAGACTAGTCATTATATGAAAACGATGTATGGTGCTCATAAGAGTTCTTAAAAGCGGTGAACAGTAAGAGTTCTTAAAAGCGGTGAACAAGAGCACTAATATGTCGTGATGATATAATCGGTTCAGTATAGTCAGTTGGGATTGGTACAGTCAGTCTTAGAGTTGGAAGATGTTGAGAATCAATTAATGGTGTGTTAGAATAAAAGAGGAAAATATATTATTTATCACTGCTGTATATCGTGCATGACTAATGATTACGTTATTTCTATGAGACTGTGTTAGTTAGTTCTCACTCAACTTTCAGTAAGCTGATGACCTTTATTGCCTGGACATTCTCCGTCTAGACTACCCTATTCCTAACAATGCAGGTATTGGAACTTATGGTGATAGCTACTACCTAGAGTTGGATTATGCAGAGGGTGGTCCCACTGATGCCGGTTATACTGGAGAGGAGTATTATGCTGACGACTATCCTTACGCCAACTGAAGATCTGAAGATAGTTTATTTAGTTTATATTTTCGTTATTTTTGTCAAACTCTGTTTAGTTTTAGTTTGACGGGTACTTGGGCATATGTTGTCTCCAGACCTGTTGTGATCCTGAGGACCACACTCTGATGTTTGTAACAATGATACTGCTATTATATTTCAGTTGTTTATGTTACTCTTCCTATTTTCTTATGGACTAGTACTGTGTGGTGTGGATAATTAGTGCCTTTCACTTGTCATTCCCTATAGACCCAAAAAGGAAATTTATTTTTCTCAATTTTTGCTACTCCGGGGCATGACCCTGTCTTTACTTGGGCAACATTATAAAGATAATATCATATGCTAAAATGATCATAAATTTGTGATTCTTTGGCCTGTTTGGACTTTTTTTTTTGTGATTTGGGCTAATTTTTCGAGATCGACGCCATGGAAATGTTGATTTTACAAAAATAAAAAAGAAAAAAAAGAAAGAAAGTATATTTTGATCTCCATTTTGAGCTGCAAAATTTCAAAAAAAAAAAATTTAAGTCCATATGCAGCTTGTTTTGTAGATCATGGATATATATAAATTTTATCGAAAACTGAGTTGTAGTTTGAAAGTTATGGCATTTTAAAGATTGAAAAAAAGGTTGTTTTGCGAAACGTGCAGGATAATTGCTGAAAATAAGGAAAGAGACACGTTAATAACTGTATACATTGTTTATGTCAAATTTGTATAGCCTGATTGTAATTTCTTATTCGGACTAACGAGACAGATCAGGAAATTAATGGCTAAGGAATTGGTTCGAAGTTGGTTGGGCCGAATGAATCTAGCTGCAATTGGGCTGACATAAATATTTTTATTCGGGCTGCCTCACTAGATCGATTAGCCAATCATGTCCTCATCTGCCTGATGCCACTTCATATATCAATTTGGGCCACCACCATAACATTTGGTCAATTTATCAATTCGGACTGGCTGCTAATATTTTGGCCTAAGCACGTTTGGCCTCATATATGATGATCGGGCTGTTAATTAATTTGGCTTGCAATATTGTAGTTTGACTTTTTGACGTGGTTGGGATGCCATCAATGGGTTAGAAACATAATAGCCACGTATGTAATTTTGCTATGATATGGTGGGGCATGGTTCATAAGAGTACGATAGGTCCCAAAGGGCTAAGTATTGCAAGCTTTGTTTATACAACAAAGCAGTTAGGGCTATCCAAGTGAAACCCGAACCCAACCAACCCGATCCAACCCGACTGACCCGAAGGCTATTGGATGGTTTTGGTGGATAATTGGATGAGTCACGGATTGAAAAAGTACAAGACTTGAAGGCTAATGGATGAGTCTTGGTTTGTCCAATGCAAAACCCGTGACACCCGACCCGACCCGACCTGACCCACCACGCGAGATATAGACAGAGCCATTTTAGGCATCTATCAGCCCCTTGCCTTATATACACTGATTCACATTTGGTCTCATCAACCCTCTTCTCTCTCTAAAATCGAAAATGGCATCAGACCCTCTCTCTCTCTCTCATCACAGCCTATCTCTCTCTCTCTCTCTCTCTCTCTCTCTCTCTCTCTCTCTCTCTCTCTCTTTTTCTCATCGCAGCTACAAATGCCAACGATCTCGAGCTTCGCCATCCCTTCCATGGAATAAGCTTGGATCTACAACCTCAGTCGTTCGCCGGAGGTGCGCCGCCATGATTGAAGCATGATGTGCTCGTATCAAGTATGTATCTCTCTTCTTCTTCTTCTTCTTCTTCTTATTCTTTTTCTTCTTCTTCCACTGTGACTCCCTAATGCCCCAAACCCTGTGATGCCCTAATGCCCTAAATCCATAATTTCTAATTTTGTGAAGATTTGTGCTGAGATTTGTGTATTTTTTTAGGATTAGTGTGAAAGATTTGCATATATATATATTACACATCAAATTTGAACTCAGATTTAGTGAACTCAGATTTGAATATTTTCCAAGATTGATGTATTTCATCAATCATTTGGTTTTCACCCGAGCCCGAATGACTCCACCCGAACCCGACAAGTCAGTTCACCCGATTAGGTGGATCGATGACGAGTCTTGTACTCATAACCCGATGAGCTTCGGGTGGATGAGCGGTGGGGGTCAAACTCGACTCACTGACCCGTGGATAGCCCTAAAAGCAGCAGACTGAGGAAACCATGATATGATCGGGCTGAGGTTGGTCATTTAAGTTATACGCCCACTTTAGGGAAGTATATCAATCCCTACAACCTCTCATAATATTGGTGATAATGTTACCATATTATGGTGATAATGATATCTTTTTGGAACGATAATGTTTCATATATTATCAAGAATATGGAAGGATTATCACATTAGGCAAGATGATATTTCAAGATTTGGAGATAATATCAAATATTATGGGAAGTGTATCTTCTACTTGCAATGGAAGTCACCCGTACAAAGGCAATATTCGGACCATATTCAAGATATATATATATATATATACATACTAGGGTACCGGCACATACATTGCATGTGCCAATCCCCTCTTATTAGCTTCTTTGTCTTCTTTTTTCCCCATTTTTGATTTTGATGTCAATGGTATAAAAACTTAATAAACAAATGAAAGACATTATATTCTCTCAAATTTTATTCATTTCCTTTGAAGAAAGCACTACAATATTTTTATGACTTATTTTCGTTTCCATAAATTCAAAGTTGCTTAATAGACAATATTTCTAAAATAGTAGATGATATGTGTGCATAGTAAAATTGAATTTATATTCATGTGTTAAAATAAGTAAAACTTTCATTTGGTATGTACATCTGCAATTGTCATATATTGATATCAACTATTCTTTTTTGAAGGGTATAAATTCATTATTTCTATGCATTTGAGTATAAGATTTGAATAGTGTTGTTTCAATTTGGTATGAGATTTATGGTTCTAGGATTACAAAGCAAAAATGTATTCATATTTTTATGAGTTAATTTAGTCTCTATATATTCAAAGTTCCATCATGGACTCTAGTTTTGAAACGGTAAATGTCACATATTAGGTATGTGTGTCTAATAAAAAAAATTATAAGCATGTGTATAAAGTGTGTTAATTATATTTATAGGCATGTGTGTATACTATAAAATCCAGTTTTAAAATAAAAGAAAAAAAAGGAACGAGAAGAAGCCACAATATATGTAAAACAAACCCACAATCTATTAATCATAAATTTCACGACAAAAGTTGACAAAATATAAATTATACGGACCAATATGTAATTATCCATTATTATTGACTTTTGTACAAGTGAATGATAAAATGCCACAAAATCTTGACGTCAATATAATTATACATATTACACTATATAAATCCTAAATTTGAGGGATAAAGTCGACCAAAATGTAAATATTAGTGACCAATTCGTAAATAGCCATTTTTTTTTACTTTTTTTTTAAGTGAATAGCAATTATACATATTACAATATATAAATCCTAAATTTGAGAGAAGAAGTTGACCAAAATATAAATATTAGTGACCAATTCGTAAATAGCCTCTTTTATTGACTTTTTTTTAAGTGATTAATAAATATCCTAGAATTTGTTGACCTAATGCAAAAACTTGTTGACCCAAATGTAATTTGACATAATATTATTGATTAAATCCTCATTATTATATTAAATAAAATTTTAAAAGCTGACCTGAATGTACTAATTCATCTAAAATGACAGAATTACCCTCACACAAATTAATAAATCATTATGATGAGTATCGAGATGTATGAGTCATCATGTATAGTAAAAGGGTGCACTTGTAATTACAAGTTTTCTTGAAGATACTTGGTCGACTGAAATGATAAAATTGCCCTCACACAAATCAATATATCCTAATGATGAGTATGTATATAAGTTTCGGAGAGGGGCAAGACGATATTTAACTAACTCCTCATTCAGCTGCTGTATTCTTATATATATATGTAAGGTTTTGATATACGAAGATATGGAAGATTTATGATCAGATTTATGGAGATAAATTTGGTATTTTTTACCAAATTATTGTTGAAAACTTTTTCTTTCCTTATCTTTATCAGCTTTAGCCAGGCCTATAAGCACAGCAGGCCAACAAGCATTCAAGTCACTCCGCGTGTCTCTCGATACACCGCATCCAGTAAAGCATCCCAAATGCATTCTACAAAGCATCCATAACATTCTTAGTTTATTTTCTTAAGCTTCTTGTACTTTCTTTTACCACAATTAGATAAAAATTCAGGTTTTATTTAATTTTCTCCATGTCTTTTTCATCACTTGCTAGACTTGTATGCTTCAATACTGTCTAGGGACCTTTAGGTGAGGGTACTTTCCTACTCACCTGTTAGAAGTTAGGTAATGAAACCTTGTGTATCACTTATACAAGTAGTTTTAGGAATTTTTGGTTTGCAAATTTGGGTCTACCTCACAAGGCTCTGGCATGCATGAACCACGAAATATAGCGAACATTATGTTCGGGTGTGTTAGAACCAAAAGTGGTGCAGTTGTGCAAACTAATTTCCTAAATGCTTGTGTGAGTGATATAAAAGGCTTTGGGATATGACTTCTAACAAATAATTGTGATGTCCAAGCAGGAAAGTATCCTTAGTTGGAGTTCTAAGACAGTACTAAAGTGCACAAGTCTAATAGTGATGAATTTATTAGGTAAATAATCACAACTAATTAATAAAATATGAAGATATTTTATTGAATATGCTTGGAAACAAAAAACAAAACAACAAAGGAACAAGATCAAAACAAGCTCTGATTGTTCAAGAGAGATTAAAAACAGTAAATAACAAAAGGACAAACCTATTGCTATGAGTGTAAAAAAGCTAGAACGTTGGGGTTTGAATGTTGTGTATGTTGTTTGAAAGCTTTTTTCAAGAGTCACGCAGAGTGCCCTAATTTCTTGGATAGCCTACTTTATTTAAAGCAGCATCAAAGAATCCAAATATGGAAAAGACTCCTTGAATTATGCCTCAAGCAAGATAAGGACACCCAGAATCCTTCCTAATCCCAACTCTTTCCATCTTTATCAAGATTTGAATTGATCCCAAAATCTTTGGGATTGGCCTTCCATGTCCAGCGGGATTCAATTAGATCCATTCCTAAACAGACTTCTTTCCTTTATCCTAGCCTTATCAGATAAGGAACAAGCCACACTTCCTCAGTTCTACTTTTTACCACATACAGCACTGCCGATGGCTCTCTAGTAGCAATCGGCTTGGGTACGATGTTTCACGGCAATCCCCCTACTGCCTTCATCCCCTACTTTTCCCCGGTAGAGGACGAACCTTTCCTTTAGCTTCTAGCTGACTGGAACAAAGTTTAGACTACCACCCATTCAATTAGGGGTTGATCTGTACCTGTTCCAGACTGGGACATATGGTTGACAAGGGTTTCAGCCTCCAAGGCTGAACCCTAGAAACAAGCAGGCATATATGATGCTATTTTGCTTAGTCTGTTCAAGATAAAGGTGCAGCGACCCCTTCTCTTCTCTGCCTTTTTCTTCTGGTCACAATCTTGCAACGGGTTTCTCTTCCATTACAAGCCAATGGGGCCAACCATCAAAGACATCAGCTATCTGCTCGGGCTTCACCCTTATGGGCCTGAGATTAGACCAGGACTTGATGTGGGAGCGTCCAGCTTCTCCTACCCTCAGAGTGAATTGGTGAAGGATGGGGCCATCTCCTATAAAAGAATCACGGCCTACGGGACTTTCTTGGCATTCTGCATTAGCAAAGGAGGGGACAACCATGACCGATGCTGCTCACACCGCCTTCCTTATCTACTAGCTGAACATGTATCTTTTTTGTTTGACCAGTCAGGCCATTACGTAGGAATATACAACCTTGGCTTTGGCCCTGGCTGCTGGTTGTCTGGGTATACCTAGTCTGAGGTGTGACAGATTTTTTTTACTCGGGCTTCAACTTTAGAGGGAGCCCGATCTAGATCCTGCAGCTCTGGCTGCATTCATATTTCCTAGAACGTCGGCCCGCAACTCGAGAGTTGGCCGAGGTTCTTGTTTTTTCCATCCATTTTGTGGACGTAGTTCTTGCCACTCATTCCTTTGAGGTGTGTTTTAATTTTATCTATAAAGAGTGCTCCATTTGGGATCCTTCTTTGTTTGTTCCCTTCTTCTCTCTTCATTTTTGCTCATTTTTCCAACTCTCCAACAACCCTTCAAATTGGGGTCTGGGCATGACAAGCGACAGATATTGTATATCCAGAAGTGCTGATAAGAGTAATTATACACGTTTTCCTCCCTTATCATAAAGACTTGTGCTTATTTCAATACAATTACATAAATAAGACATAAGGAAAATGAAGTGGTTGATTAGAAGAGCAAAAAGAAGAAGATCCTATAAATTGAGTAGGACCGGTCCCAACAAAAAGGCAGGACTGGTCATGACCATGACCGATCGCGAAACACAGGCAGGATCGGACGCAACCAGGAAGGTCCCGAAACAATTGTGAGACCGGTCACACTTGTCAGAATTGCGGGAAATAGAGATTTTCGGCTTTAAAACTTCTAAACCTATATATATTAGGATGGATAGTCTAAAATCAATACAATATACATTACATACAAGTTTTAGAGTGATATAGGAGATCCTAGGGTTCTTAAAACCCTAGTTTGGATTCAAGCAAGTATTTGAGGATTTCAAGCCCTAAATTGAAGATTTCTATAATACAAGTGTTCCATATTCATTCAAATTGGGTTTTTCTTAGTTTTTATTTAGATTTTATTTTCCAGATCTATTTTGTGATTGATTGTTATTATGGTGTTTAGATTTAATCTCACTATGTTAGGCTAAACTTCTAGTTAGAAAAGAGCAATGAAATGGTAAATGACTTGATTTCCATGCATGTTTTCATTGGAAATCCCTAAATCCAAGGATCAAAGGATGTTTAAGTATGGTTTCATAGGACTTTATGTTATTCAATATGAATTATGTTAACGAGCATGACATTAATGAATCTTAACTTGAATTTTCAATAGTTTGTGAACTTGCTTCATGGTTTTAATTTAGTTAATTTATTTTCAAGCGTAGTAGAGTAGTTTTTGCCATGAATCATGCTCATAAGCAATTTGCCCATACTTCATTAAAACGGTAAAATTGAACTAGTTCTATATCTTTACACCAGTCAAAAGGTATTTTATTATTTTAATTGAGCCTATACACTAGAGGCATGACTTTGGACGAATGGGCTGCCGTATCTTTCCGTAGGCATGGAAATTATGAGGTTTTCCGTGGATTTGTGATTTCCTACCATACATAGGGAGACATATTATGGCTTAGACGTTCGACCAGGTATGTCATATTGTATGTTGTATAATGCGCTGATTTGGTAAGTCAATCCACAACTACCCAAATAGCATCGTGGTTTTGCTGTGAACTTGGCAAACCTATCACGAAATCCATAGTTATGTGTTCCCACTTCCATCCGGGAATTTCTAGAGGTTGTATAAGTCCTGGAGGCTTCTGATGTTCTGCTTTTACTTGCTTACACGTAAGGCATTAAGACACGTGCTCAACAACTTCTCGCTTCATCCCTTCCACCAAAAGTTTCTCTTTAAATCGCTGTACATCTTTGTACCTCCTGGGTGGATATTCATATGTGACTTGTGAGTTTCGTCCAGTATATCCTTCCTAAGGTTATCTTCATCTGGCACACAAAGTCTGCCTCTACATTTGAGAGCTCCATCAGAACCAATACTCTAATTCTCGGGTTCTTTTACTATGTCACTTGCGACCCATTCCTGAAGTCCTTCATTCTTCCTCTGTGCCTCCAAAATACGACTGATGAGGGTCGGTTGCACCATGAGACATCCAAAGTGTCATCCTTTGCTTTGATCTGAGGCTTGAATACCAAATTTAGCCAAAGTTTCTAACTGACACAAAATTTATTTATATGCTCTTGTGTGTAATACCCAAGTGTAGGTAGACGTGCAAGTAGTACTGGATAAGACCAGGTCAATCCCACAGGGAAGGTTTTAAACTAGTTACTTAGATTAAATTTTAAAAGAAAATAAAAATTCAGTATTTGATAAGGTATAGAACACAAAGTTCCACAATTAACAACTACTAAAGTAAAGCAATTAAATTAAACTATTGATTAACTAATTAACTAAAGTGATATTTAAAAACGGTTTTTTAACTTCATAAAAGGAAGCGTTGGGATCACACAAATCCACAGTGACCTAACCATCTACCATGCAGTTACATTAAAGCTCTATGGAGTACACCCATCTACAGTATTCCATATTTTTCTAAAGATAAAGATTCAATAGTCCTTTCATGACCGAGACTACCTCATCATAGTTGATATAAAATACGTGAAGGCGGTTTAAAATAATAGTTAAGACTCGTACTCTGAATGATATTAACATTCAAAGTGGTTTGCAAAAGTTATTGAAGAAAAATGCCTTAAGGCTTAAAGTTAAGAAAGTGTTTTGACAAACCAAGCTATGGGGACAGTTTGATAATAAATCTCGAAAACAGAAAGTCTAGGAATACTACAAAGGACCATCTCAAGATTTTGAGTGATCGATCGATTGACGCGCTTTCGATCGATCGAACATCATCATCTTTCAATCGATCGAAATGTCTTCGATCGCTTGACCATATCTCTATTTTGATCAATCGAACTTAGGTCGATCGATCGAACACAGGTTTTATTCTGGTACATGGCATAGGCTGGAGATCACTATTTCATCATGATCTCCCAACTCTGGGACTACTCAGACATGGTCTAGAGAATCACATATTTGTTTTTAATGTAGAAATTCATTAAGGGCTTGTTTGTTTGTGATTTTAACATAAAACTTATGAAAACTATGGATTAACAACAAACCAACCTGCAAAACTACGTTTATCACTACTTATACTATGAATAATCGCCGACAGAATGTAAATAAACAATAATACGGAACCTGAATGAACAGAAACTCGTATTGAAAGCTGAAATCTTCGAAAAAAACAATGTAATAGCAAAGAGTAACCTACAAAACAAGCAAACTCTCTATCTCTCTCTATATAAATTGTGAAACTAAAGGTGGGCGTCCCTATGGATGTGTTTATAACTTGTATATATAGAAAATCCTAAGGCTAGGGTTACAATAATCGTTTCTGCTGCGTGCGCATAAATTCTTATAAAAGGCATGTTCGATCGATCGATCTGAATTGGATCGGTTGAACCTTGGAATCCTCGAGCGCTTGAACTAGTTTTGATCGATCAAATACTCGATCGCTTGAACTTTCTGCGATCGCTTGAACTCCACATTTCAACTTTGAATTTCCTTACTTGTAAACAAGCTTTACCCTTTCTCTGTTATACATTCCTGCGCACAACAAAACAGCAATCTGCACAAATCACAGCTAAAACAACACAACTTATCATAGATTTGTCACATTGTATATAAACTGGCATTGTAACACAAATTACGGATATAACAGAGAGTTGTAAACTATATTAGTATATTTCCTTATTTTAGCGCGATTGTATTTTACAAATATCCACGCTTGTCACAACCCCTAACTAGCTTATTGCTAGTCCCTAGCGAGAAAGCGATAATAAAAACAAGTGAAAGTACTACTACAATGACTAAAAGAAAATAAAATAAACTAAAACAAACTAACCTAAGTAGAAAGAGATAATTCTTAACTCACTTTTGCAGGAATTGCGGTTGCATTTAGCGAATGCAACAAGCCGTTAAATCCCTAGGCTCCCCATAGTGGACGAGTGTTATCTCGTGAGGGTTTACAGTGAATGTACCCAAAAAATTCTTAAATTTAAGTTCAAACAGATATAAAAAAAAACCTTTAAACACTCCCTCCCATTCAATTCCTAACTCAGCTCTACAAAGGCATATTACTCTCAATCAAACCATGAAAGAAATTCACATGCTCCTCATGCCACCAAGATAGATAAAAACATATGTATCACATCCATGCATCCGTGTGTGTGTGTGAAGTTAACAGCTATGCATCAACCTTGTTTAGAGTTATTTAGACTATCGTACTTTTAAAACTTGTAGTTTCAACTCAATTCTCACATTAATTCACACTCATAAAAGAATATCTCATAGAAACTTGCTTAATAATGATCGCACATTGTATGAAAGCTTTGATAAGAATGAATTTGTATTTGCTTTCATACTTGACTCTATGAAAAACGAACATTTAGAGTGTACAGTCTCACGAATAGAATACTACTTACTAGAGGAGCAAAATACCGTGGATAACTCAACTTACACGTTCATGTTCAAAATAATTCGTTAACAATCATTAAGACTTTGAATTTTTGGTTTTTATATAGTAGCCAAAGATGATGACGTAGGGAATGTGTGTCTTAGTATGTGATGAAGTCTATCTTCTCATTTTATTCTTTTCACATCTCCAACCAACCTTCATGTTTGCATATTCTTCTTTTTTATTTATTTTTATTTATATATATACTCCCTTTCGTGTTCAAGCGTTTCTTTTCTTCTTTATATATATATATATATATTTATTTCTTTTTTATTTTCAACAACTCCCACAACTACTCCTCTCCAAGCACATGCTTTGACAGTTCATTCATAAAAGATGTGCAATGGGGTCAATTTAGGTCAAGGTATGAGATTAGGAGTTTATATTCTCGTAATAGAATTGGAAATATCGAATCGGTGTGAGATTAGAAACGAAGCAACTTCTTTGAATGTAAGTAAAGGGACATATATAGATTAGGGAATGGGTAACGATGGCTTAAATCATTTTCTTAATTTCTTAGTTTTAGCATTTCGGTGTTCATTGAGTTTAGTTGGTACATCCTGAACGTTATCCTCTAATAAGTAGCCAAAATGAAGAGTTAGTTGAGACTATTCAACGAATTTTTATAAGCATAATCAAGAAAAACAATTCGAATGTATGTGACAATTCCCTCAGAACTAAAGATTGAATCAAAAACTCACTAAGGGTAATTAGTTTTCACTACTCATTCTTTTAGCACAGTAGTCGTAATAACTCATTTTTAGGTTTTCTGCATAGCTATCAAATAGTGCATATGGATGTTGGATACATGAAAGATCCACACATGCAATCATCCTAGTGATACTAGAAAAATGCGTGAACTTAATTCATAAAAGGATGAGACAAATATGAATGTGTCATTGCTTAATAACAACTAATCAGGAGTGAAAGTTCAAAGTTATTCCATCAATTAGGTTCAAAATTTTCAAATTTTATTGAGATTGTATGTTAATGAAGTTTGTCAAAAATCAATGTGTGCTAAGTATGAAAACAGGTGAATACTTATCTATCCCCTACACCCAACTGTAAACAACGATGTCCTCAGAAGTTGATTTTCAATATAAAAAAAATAGATGGGTATCACCTGATTAAAGCAAATCAATGACATCAAGAATAGCAACCTGTAAATAAACTACACAATCTCCAAATAACTAAGATCAATAGATATATCAATACAAAAATATGATCCATGTATAGCAATCATCACCAATCAATGGAAATATAAACAATAATAGTATAGAACAATGATCATAATATCCAAATATCCAAAAGAGGACTAAGAGAGCGGAGAGAGAAAACAAAAATAAATAAATACAACAAAAACTCCCACTCTCTCAACTATCATACGCTACTAGTCATCAGCTACATCAGATAGAATCTCGATGGGTGCGGCAGGAGCATCGGTACCTCTACCCTCAGCAATAGTAGGAGCCATCGCTGGTTCACTCACGGTCGGGGCAACTGCTGTAGACGATGAAGGGTCAATCGCAACCGGAGAGGTGATGGAGCAGATGATGAAGGCTCTAAAGTGGGTGATGTAGCCGGGAGGGTGTAAAGGTGTGTGCAAAGACTGGGCAACCCCCAACTAAACCAATAGTGTGTTGAGTTGTGTGGTCAAGTGGTCAATCTTGCCCTCGAGTCGCATCTGAGCCTCCCTCTCTCCCAAGAGCAATGTATAGAGAGTCTGGAGAGACACAGAGAATGACTCTCCCTGTGCAAGAGCCTGAGATCTCTGTCTTAGCTCAAACTGCTATGTAGCAGCGATAGGATCCTCCTCCTCTTCTGTATCCCGCTCCTCAGGCTCGGTAGGCCTCCCAGAAGTAACTCCCTCAGTGTCCGTCCCTCTCCCCTCTTCTTCTTCGCTCTAACTTTCTTTTTTCCTTTTCCTTTCCTCTTTTTCTTCTGTGCATCAAAGCGGCGGGCAGCCGTCTCACTAAATCTGCTAGAAAAAGCCTAAAATGCGTCAGCAGGGAGTAGGAGTAAACCAGACTGGGCCACAATGCTATAAATGGGCCACGCGCCTTTCAGGTTTTTTTTGCAGAAATTTAACGCATGGGCTGCACTAAGAACTCAGTGTATAGGCGTGGAAGGTAGACCCTCTTTCCCGTTTTCATAGAGTATAATGCCCGAACGTACCAAGGTGCTAGCTTCTTGTGATAGGACGTCAATAAGATACAGTTACATAACACCAGATGGAGCATGTGGTAGTCGTCGGTCATGTGGCAATCCTCAATAAGCGTCACATCGTTCCAGAACTGGACGGATCCGCTTGTAATCTCCCATACTATAGTGGCATATGGGGTCTCAGGAGCTCCCAGTCTCTAAGGATAATTGCACTTGGGCTCCTTTGTAACTCCTAGAGCTACGGCTGATGTAGTAGGACTGAATATGATCTCCTAGCCCAGATAAAAGATCGATATGTGAATGGGGTAGTCGGGTCCTTGATCATGGTGGCGCAGGCCTCCCGCACCCAAGAGATATTGACCCTTTTTGCTTGGGTCAACATCTGGTACCACTGCGATATGTCCAGAATCTAAGTCAAGAACCCCGGAGCTGAAAGCCAGATCGTCTCGAGGGACCTCTCAAGAATAATCTTGCGATGGCTAAAGATAACCGCATATACCAGGACAAATCCAGAGGATTTTGGAACTCGTGTTCAGGTACCGGATCAGGAATGGTTAGATCAAATGGTTTCTCCCTATGATAGCCAGTTGTGGGATTCATGGTGATTAACCTGAAATAGATAAATAGAAGAAAGTACAAATTAAAATAAGAAGAATAGAACAAAAATAGAAATCTGCCTCTGCATTAGTTCGATCGATCGACCTTTGTTCGATCGATTGAACAAGGCCTAGCCTCGATCGCTTGAGCCCAGCTTGATCGATCGAGCTCAGAGTTATGCAGAATCAACGAAACTAACACAGAAATGAAAAGAAAAAAGAAAAAAACAAAAACCAGATGTTGATTAATTGGTCATAGGACCAATGGAGAGCACCCCCTCTCATTTTTTAACAAGAAATGAAATAGAGAGGTAAGGGAGATCCTTACCTTGGATAGACGTGCAGTGGAGAGGAGAGGAGATGATGGTGATGATTTGGGGGCACTGAGGGTTCTCTAATTGATGTGAGTGTATAGGAGGAGCAAAATTGCCTGAGCTCTCTCTCTCTCTCTATCTATCTTGAAGCGATTAAGAGTGTATGAGGGAGAGAGAGAGAGATGAGGAGGTGTCTGAAAGATGCCTTGTTTACATAAAAGATTCGATCGATTGAGAATGTTTGATCGATCAAAGGACCAATCGATGAAGCTGTGGTCAAGTGACACGAGAATTTTTCTGTGCGCTCTTGTGCAACACCCAAGTGTAGGTGGACGTGCAAGTAATATCTGGTAAGACCAGGTCGATCCCACAGGGAAGGTGTTAACCTATCGAATTAGACTATCCTCAAAGAAAACAAAATAAAATGTATAAGATTGAACGATGGTGTAGAACACAAAGTTCCACAACTACGATTACTAATGAAAATAATTAAGATTAAATTAACGATCTAACTAGCTAGTTAAAACAGTACTTTAAATTAGGATGTTTGACTTAAAGGAAAAAGTGTTGGGATTACACGAATCCGCAGTAATCTAGCTATCTACCATGCAGTTGCCTTGAAGCACAAAGGAGTACATTACCCACAGTTTTCCGTATTCCTCTAGAGATGGAGAATCCATGGTCCTTTCATGACCGGGACCATATCATCACAATTAAATTAAAATACGTAAAAGCGGTTTAATTCAATAGTTAAGACTCGCATCCTCAATGGTGTTAGCATTGAAGATGGTTTGCAAAATGTATTGAAAGAAAATGCCTTAGGGCCTTAGTTTTAAAAACTGTTTTGACAGACTGAGCATTTTTTGGGACAGAATGATAACGAATCTTAAAACAAAAAGGTCCTGGAATACTGCAGGGAACATCCTCAAGAATCAGGGAGTTCGATCGATCGACGCGCTTTCGATCGATCGAAGACCTTCATCCCTCAATCGATCGAACTGACTTCGATCGATTGACTGTCTCTGGTTCGATCGATCGAACTAACTTCGATCGATCGAACACAGCGATTATTCTGCTGCATGGCAGAAGCTGGAGATCACTGTTTCATCGTGTTCTCCCAACTTGGGACTACTCAGACATCGTCTGGGACGTCACAGATTGATATTTAACGTAAAAGAACATTAGCATCTTGTTTGGTTGCGAGTTTTTCATGGAAAATCTAAAAAACTATGGTTTTACAAATATTTAGCATGCAATACTATAAGATGAGCGATTAAACTACGACTACCAAGTGCAGAATCTAAATAAACAATATATAAATAACCTGGAATGAAGAATACTTGTATTAAACTTAAGAAATCCACTGCACAAATGAAACTTCAATGCAAAACCTACAAAACCAAACACAAACTCTCTATCTCTCTCTCTAAAACTGTCAAAATGTAAAGTGGGCGTCCCCCTATACGTATACAATACACATATATATAAGAAACCTAAGAAACTAGGGTTAAAAACCCGCATCTGCTGCGCACACGAATGTTACTGAAAATGCCCCGTTCGATCGATCGAACTGATCTCGATCAATCGAACCATTGAGCCTCAAGCGCTTCAACACTCTTCAAGCGATCGAACTCTCGATCGATCGAACCTTCTTAGATCGATCGAACTCCACATTTCAGTTTTGACTTCTTTTGTTTTCATTCCAGCATTCCATGTATTTTGATGTTCATCTGTTTAGTCCACAAAGCAGTAATCTGCACCAACAACAGCTAAAACAATACAACTTGTCATAGATTAATCATATTGTATGAAAATTAGCCTTGCAATGCAAATCGCAAATAAAACGGGAAGTTGTGATAAAAACTAATACAATTCTTCCTTTTAGCGCGGTTGTATTTTACAAATACCCCCGCTTTGCACAACCCCCAACTAGCTTATTGCTAGTCCCTAGCGATAAAGCGAAAATAAAATAAAATAAAATACAAACTCCTAAACTAATACTACCACAACTAAGAAAACAAAGGAAAACTAAAAACAACCTAAACTAAGATAGAAAGAAAGATCCTAACTCACTTTCGCAGGAATCGCGGTTGCATTTAGCAAATGCAACAAGCCGTTAAACCCCTAGGTTCCCCCTAGTGGACGAGTGTTGTCTCGTGAGGGTTTGCAGTGAATATACCCACAAAATTCTCCAATTTTAAGCTCAAAAAGATTTAGAATAACTCGTAGAATTCCCCCTTCCATTCAATTGTTAATTAAGCTCCACAATAATATACTATCCTCTATCAACCCATGAAAGAGACCCACATGTTCCCCTATATCACCAAGTAAAATATAACAAATGTATTACCATCATGCACCCGTGTGTGTGTGAAATTAACAACCATGCGTCCAACCCTATTAAGAGTTATCTAGACTATTGTACTTTGGAAAACTTGCAGTTTTAGCTCAATCCTCACATTGGTCACACTCAAAAGGAACGTCTCTCAGAAACTTGCTTTACAATGATCGCACATCGTATGAAAGCTTTGATAAGGATGATATTATAAGTGCTAATGCTTTCATACTTGACTCTATGAAAAATGGACATTTAAGAGTGTATAGTCTCAGGAATGGAACACTACTTACTAGAGGAGCGAAATACCGTGGATAACTCAACTCACACTTCCATGTTCAAATCAATTATTGAGAATCTTCAAGACTTTGACTTGCGGCTTTTATTTAGTAGGGGGGGGGGGGGGGAGTGTTGTAGAGAAGAGTGTGCTTTTTAGTATGTGATGGAATTTCAACTTCTCTTTTTATTCTTTATTCTTTTCTCCACCCAATCTCCCATTCATTTCATATGCTTTTTTTTTCTTCTCCTTCATTCATCATTCATTTCATTTTTTTTTTATTTTTTTTTATTTTTTTTATTTTTTTTATAACCTGTCCCACAACTACTTCCTTCCATTTCACATACTTTGATGACTCATTCTCAACAAATATATCAAACGGCTCAATGAGGTCAAGGTATAGATCAAGGGTATAGATTCTTGTGATTACATTGGAAATATTTAATTGGCGTGGGATCAGGGATGAAACAATCCAATGAATGTAAGTGAAAGTTATATCAGGTAATAGAATGGGTAAACGATGGCTTGAATCATTTTCTCAACTTTCAATTTTTAGCACTTAAGTGTTCATTGAGTGTAATTGGTAAATCCTGAACGTTCTCCTCTAACAAATAGTAAAAACTTTTAAAGAAAACTGAGACTTAACAACGAATTCACCAAGTATATGCAAGAAAGACCATTCGACAATGTATGAGAATCCCCTCAGAAATGACGATTGGCTCAATAGCTCACAAAGGGTTATTAGCCTCTACTACTTGTTCTTTTCGCACAATATTCATATTAACTTAATTTTCAGGTTTTCTACATAGCTGCCAATTAGTGCAAAAGTATTGGGTACATAAATAGCTTTACAAATGCAATTCATTTCAGTGATACAGAAAACGCGTGGATTTAATCCATAAAAAGATGAGAATACTACAAATGTGTCATTGTCTAATCAACAAGCAGGAGAGATTATTCAGAGTTTTTCTAACAATATGATTAAAAATTCTCAAAATTTTAACAGACTGTGTTCTCATTAAATTTGAAACATATCCAAGTGCAAAACCTGATCATTACGGGTGTCGGGTGTATACCTATCTATTATCTCCTACCCCCAACTGAAAACAACAAAGTCCCCAGAAGTTGATTTTCAATAAATAAAATAGATGGGTATCACCTGTATGGAGCAAATTGATGATCACAAGCAACGCAACCTAGCATAGAAAAACAGAACACAATCTCCAAAACAAACAGGATCAATAGATAAGAGTAACACGCTAAAAACCATGATCCAAGCAATCTAAACCACTGTAATATGAACATAATAAAATAAAATAAAAGCAGGGATAAATACTGTCCATACAAAACCAACCAAATAGTCCAACCAAAACCAAACCCAAAAATAGTACAACAACGAACAAAAACACCACCTCCCCAACTAAAACTAATCGACCCCGGACGGTGCATCATCAGCTACATCAGAAGGGATATCGATAGGAGCAGGCGGCAACGAGGTAGTAGCAGGGGCTGCAGCAGATGGATCGGCAAGTGGTGGATCGGCTGCAGCAGAAGAAGTGGATGGACCTGTAGTAGCGGAAACCGGGGCAGCAGCAGATGATGGATCAGTAGGAGGTGGTGCAGACGGGGCCATCGATGGATGCTGAGTAGAGTGAACGGCCTGATCAACCCCAATCTGAATCAGTATGGACTCCAGCAAGGTCTGCAGATGGTCTATCCGGCCCTCAAGTCTAATCCTGGCCTCTCTCTCCTCCAATAGTAGCTCGTGAACCGTCGGGAGAGGCACAGAGGAAGAAGACTCTCCCTGGGCCTGAGTCTGCGATCGCTGTCGCAGCTCAAACTGCCGAACCGCAGCAATCGGATCATCCTCATCATCATCGGAATCAAGCTCCTCCACCTCGGTGGGTGTCCCTGAAGCTCCCACTTCCGTGTCCGTCCCACCACGCCTCCTCTTCGTCCCCCTCACCCGCAATTTCCCTTTGCCCTTTCGCTTCCTCTTCTGAGCGGCGAAGCGGCGAGCAGCCGCCTCGCTAAATCTGCGGGGAGAAGGGCAAACATCATCGCCAGCAAGCACAGGGAAACCGGCCTCAGCCATCACCCTCTGAATAGCCCAAGCACCCTTCAGGTGCTTCTTAAACGAGATAAAACGGGTGGGGTGGACCATAAAGTCAATATAGAGGCGTGGTATGCAAACTGGCTGTCCCGTCCCCACTGCATATAAGACTCGGGCATACCAAGCCGCGATCTTCTCTCGATAGGAAGTCACTAGGAGGCAGTTGCTGAGGACCAAGTGGATCATGTGGTAGCCATCAGTGAGAAAGTGGTCCTCAATCAAAGCATCGCCATCCCAAGACGGAACATCGCCTCCAGTGAGCTCACGGATAATAGTGGATGGTGGGGTCACTGGTGCATCAGGCCGGTGGGGGCAAACATAATCAGGTACCTCTGGTACCCCCAACGCGGCTGAAACTGTAGCTGGACTGATAATGAATGGGCGACTCCGGAAGAAGGCATGGTAGGTGAATGGTGCAACCGGGTCGCGGATCATAGTCGCACAAGCACCGCGAATCCAGGAAAGATTGACACTCTTAGCCAAAGAAAGGAGATGGAACCAGTGAGGCATAGAACGGATCCGTGTCAGGAACCATGGACTCTCTGTCCAGACGTACTCAATAGGGCGCTCGACCATCACCATCCTCGTCTGAAAGTGCCGCTCATACCATAGCCTGTCCTCGTCATTCCGGAACCCATGTGCGGGCACCGGATATGGTATAATAAGGCTGAGGGGCTTGGACTTATGATAGCCCATCACTGGATTCATATCGGCAGCCCTGAAAATAAGTCACAACATGATACAGATAAGAACAGGGAGAAAAAGAAACAAAACTGCCACTGATGGAGTTCGATCGATTGAACTGGGTTCGATCGATTGAACTGGAGTAGACTTCGATCGCTTGAACATTGTTCGATCGATCGAACATCTCCCCTTCGATCGCTCGAATCCAGTTCGAGCGATCGAACACAGCGGTGTGCAGTGATCACAGAAACGCTAAGGAAACAAAAAAATGCATAAACAAAGGACTATCAAAAGGAACTCCTAAGACCAAGAGGACACCCCCTTGGGATTTTCTAACACAATCACTAAGGAAATAAAGGACAAAAACAAGTGGGGCCTACCGCGGTGTAGAACACGCAGTGGAGGTGGAAGGGATGTTGAGATGACGATGAGGATGAATGGAGGGATGATCTGGGCGTCTTATTGAGTGCAAGGAATCGAAAATTTCCGAGTCGCCCCCTCCTCTGTGCTCGAGCGCTCGAGAGTGAAAGTGAGGGAACTGAAGAAGTGTTCTGAAGACGCTTCGTTTAAAAGCTTCGTTCGATCGATCGAACTATGGTCGATCGATCGAAAACAAATCCCTCAATCGATTGAACATAAAATACAAGCGCTCGAACAACCAGGTTTCGATCGATCGAAATGAGTTCGATCGATCGAACACAAAAATTTCAGAATCTAATGGGGAACATGAACCATATCACACCCAACTATCAGAAACAATTCTGGACATGCAGAGAGACTAAAAAGCAGTTTAAGTACAGGCATGTATGACAGAAATCCATCCTCAGAATAGAAAATTGCAATTTATATAGAAATAAAACTTTATAACTGCACCCAAATTGCAACATTATTACCCCCAACTGTGTTTAAGACCTTATTTAAGACCTTATTTAAGACCTTATTTAACTAAAGAAAACTAAAAATAAAACTAAAACCAATAACATTTTGTCAAGGATTACACTCCAGTTGATAAACAAAAGATGAAATGAACAAAAACAACTGAAATGCAGCACTAATCTTTGAGTACAAATATTTCCTCTTCCACAATCTCTTCATAACTCGCCGAATCTTCAGAAGTGAAGTCCAAACTCGATGATTCCCTTTCCCAGAACAACCGAAAAGCAGCAAGGACATCATCAAACAAGTCTGGCGTCTCCAAAGAATTGAAAGCCCATGCAAGAGGTGATCCGGCTGGAGACATGGATAAAGGGGTATAATTGCGCAACGGACTGTCCTCTCGCGGCGGAGTGTGTGGGGGTCTTATGTAGGGCCCAAGACCATGAATCAGTTGATGTGGGAGGAATACCGGAATACCATTTAGGAACATAGTGACAATCCTGGACAAAAGACAACAAACCGAAATTAAAATAACAGAACACAAGAAACACGGATTAACATAAAAAGAAAAACAATGAACAGAAACAAAAATACAAAGAAATGTGACAAGTTCCAACCTCACTATTGGCATAGGTTCCCAAAATGCACTGGCTGGTAAGGGGCATTGGAGCCTGAATAGCAGGAAGCTCAGGTGCACATAACGATATGGGACCAACTCAGGAATAAGGAAATCGTCCACGAACACAAAGATGGCATTATGGCGGTCTGGGACGACATCCTGGAGGTCATGATCTTCCCATGGCTCCCACATATCATCATTTTCCCATTGGGCCATGAGTGCATCATCCACCATTCGTCCCATGTACAGGTCTTCATCCTCCTCCACATCATCATCATCCTGAAATCCCATATTTTCGTATGGATTGATGTCCAGGAGGGCTGGTGGATATGGAATGTACCCTTGAGCAGCATCAATAAGAGAATGAGCTTCAGGATCTTGATGAAGCAAGGGGCATGGGGTGAGTTCACCCTCAGTCCAGGTGCCACAATGACATTCTGAATCAGCCCAAGAACCGACAGAATGAACATCATCCCCTCGCATCTATGCACCTGCAACAGAGTGGTGTAAGGTATAATGGATTAGAACTAGATCACAAACAGGAAATAAAGAAAGAAAACCAAAAAGAAACAAAAGAGAGAGAAACTAAAATGCAAGGAAAGAAAAGAATTACAACAATAATTTGGAACTTCACTTTGGATTTTTTAAGTATGAGAATAGCTGGGCTCATCCAGCTGGATGTGCTCAACTTCAGTGTGGAAGTTCTCCAAGAACGGTTTCAATCTTTGGCCATTGACCTTGAAACAATCATCGTTCTTTGGATTGACAATCTCAACCGCCCCATGTGGAAAAACAGTTTTTACAATGAACGGGCCTGTCCAACGGGAACGGAGTTTTCCTGGGAAAAGGTGGAGGCGAGAGTCATACAGCAAAACTTTATGCCCCGACTCAAATGATTTATGACAAATCGTACGATCATGGCGAGCCTTCAACTTTTCCTTATGCAACTTTGCAGAGTCATACGCATCTCGTCGTATTTCCTCTAGCTCTGCAAGCTGAAGCTTGCGTAGCTGACCTCCCTCTTGAATATCAAAGTTCAATGAGCGTGTTGCCTAGTAAGCTTTATGTTCAATTTCAATAGGAAGGTGGCAAGATTTCCCGTAAACCAGTCTATACGGGGACATACCAAGATTCGTCTTATAAGCAGTACGGTATGCCCATAACGCGTCAGTCAATTTGTATGCCCAGTCTTTTCGATTGGAACTAACCGTCTTTTCGAGAATGTGCTTGATTTCTCAGTTAGCCAATTCTGCTTGCCCATTAGACTGTGGATGATAGGCCAGAGCGATTTTATGATGCACTCCGTATTTCTTGAGGAGTGACTCCAAGGGCCTATTGCAGAAATGCTTGCCTTGGTCACTTAATAAAGCTTTCGGAGTACCAAAACGAGACAAGATATGCTCTCTTAGAAAGGACATGACCGTTCTGTGGTCATTTCGTCTCGTTGGTATCGCTTCTACCCATTTCGATACATACTCTACAGCAAGGAGTATGTATTCACAGTTGTTAGACTTGGGAAATGGGCCCATAAAATCTATGCCCCAACAATCAAATATCTCAATTGTGATGATAGGGGTTAAAGGCATAGAATTCCTTTTAGAAATTGTTCCAAGCTTTTGACAGCGTTGGCATGTCTTGCAAAAGGAATAAGCATCTTTGAAGACTGTGGGCCAGTAAAAACCGCTTTGTAGGACTTTTTGTGCGGTCTTCTGTGACGCGAAGTGGCCACCGCATGCCTCAGAATGGCATGACGCTAATATCACGGTTATATCCTCATTGGGGACGCAGCGCCTGATAACCTGATCAGCACAGTACTTGAAAAGGTATGGGTCATCAAAGAAGAAATGGCGCGCGAAGGAGAGGAACCGTTTCCTATCTTGGTTCGACCAATGAGTTGGTGTTTCACCCGTGACGAGGTAGTTTACAATATCAGCATACCAAGGCAGACTATTTACTGCCAGTAGCTGTTCGTCTGGGAACTCGTCCTTAATGGTTTGGGATTCAGTGTTGTCGACAAAAGTCAACCGGGACAAATGATCCGCAACCACATTCTCTACTCCTTTCTTATCTTTGATTGTTAAATCAAACTCTTGGAGTAAGAGTATCCAGCGAATAAGCCGTTGTTTAGCGTCTTTCTTTGATAAGAGAAACTTGAGGGCCGAATGATCTGTAAAACAGACGATTGGTGACCCTATCAGGTAAGACCTAAACTTGTCCAGGGCGAATACTACAGCCAGTAGCTCCTTTTCAGTAGTAGTGTAATTCATTTGAGCGTCATTCAAAGTTCGGCTGGCGTAGTATATCACATATGGCTTATTGTCCTTTCTCTGGCCTAGGACTGCGCCAATGGCGTAATCACTAGCATCGCACATTAATTCAAAAGGCAAACTCCAGTCGGGTGCCTGTATTATAGGTGCGGAGGTGAGGAGCTCTTTTAGATACTCAAAGGACTTTTGGCAACTCTCTGACCACTCGAATGGTGCGTCCTTAACAAGAAGTTGACAAAGGGGTCGAGAGATTGCACTGAAATTCTGGATAAATCGACGATAAAAACCTGCATGCCCCAAGAATGAACGGATGTCTCTCACTGTACGGGGGACAGGTAGATTTGAGATTATGTCGATTTTAGCCTTATCCACTTGGATGCCTTCATCGGATATTATGTGACCGAGGACTATTCCCTTGGTCACCATAAAGTGACACTTCTCCCAATTCAAAACTAGGTGTTTGTCCTCACACCTCATTAAAACCTGCTCGAGATTGCTGAGGCAATCTTCAAAGCTATGGCCAAACACTGAAAAATCATCTATGAAGACTTCAAGGATGTTTTCGACCATGTCACTGAATATGCTTAGCATGCATCGCTGAAATGTAGCCGGTGCATTACATAAGCCAAATGGCATTCGTCGGTAGGCAAAAGTACCGAATGGACAAGTGAATGTGGTTTTCTCCTGATCTTCAGGAGCAATTTCAATTTGATTATATCCACTGTATCCATCCAAAAAGCAGTAATACTTGTGACCCGCCACACGTTCTAGCATTTGATCCATGAATGGCAAAGGAAAATGGTCCTTTCGGGTCACAGTATTTAACTTCCTGTAGTCAATACACATCCTCCATCCAGTGGGGACGCGTGTTGGTACTAATTCACCATCTTTGTTCGGGATGACCGTTATGCCTGCTTTCTTTGGAACTACTTGGGTAGGACTAACCCAAGGACTATCAGATATCGGATATATCATCCCAACATCAAGTAGTTTAAGCACTTCCTTTTTAACTACTTCTTGCATGTTGGGATTCAGATGCCTTTGCATTTGCCTTGAGGGTTTAGCGTCTTCCTCCAGATATATCTTATGCGTGCATATGGATGGGCTTATGCCTTTGAGGTCAGCAATTGTCCATCCCATAGCATCCTTATGCTTGGTAAGCATTTCCACTAGCTTACTTTCCTGTTCATGAGTTAAAGCAGATGAAATGATCACAGGATAAGTTTTTCCAGTCCCTAGGAATGCATATTTTAGCTCTTTGGGAAGCTCCTTCAATTCTAACTCGGGAAACTGGAAACTAGAGGGCATTACCAACTTGGTTTTAGGAGGCAGTTGTTCATATGGCATTACCCATATGCAATCGGTTCTATCCTCCTCTATCGTATCCATCATAAGACACGTCTGGTTCAGGTCAGCATCCAATGGGGTGGACTCTGCAGGCTGATAGATATCGCCAAATTGAGTCATCACAACTTCCAAAGGATCTTTGTAGTCGACCAAGTCAACTTCATCTTCAATGACCGTGTCTATGTAATGGATTTCTTCCTCATCATCGTATTCTTCAGGTCGGGGATTAGAAAAGATCTTGATATTCAACGTCATGTTCCCGAATACGATAGTCATGATACCAGTTCTAATCTTGATTGTGGCATCAATGGTGTTGAGGAATGGACGTCCAAAAATAACCGGGATATGTGCACCAGGATTAGACACAGGTTCTGTGTCCAATATCACGAAATCAACCGGAAAGACAAAAGAGTCTATTTGGACAAGGACGTCCTCCAACACCCCTCTAGGGTACTTCACAGATCTGTCTGCCAATTACAAAGCAACTCGAGTGGGTTTGAGTTCACCCAACCCTAGCTGTTTATAGACTGAATATGGCAGCAGGTTCACGCTTGCTCCTAAATCGAGGAGTGCGTTATCTATCTTTTGATTCCCAATTCTGCATGAGACAGTAGATGTACCGGGCTCTTTGAGTTTTGGAGGCAACTCATTTTGAATGATCGCACTGGCTTGGCAAGCGACATACGCATGTTTCTTCACGCTTTGCCTCCTCTTGACCGTGCATAGATCTTTGAGATACTTAGCATAGGCCGGCACTTGCTTGATAGCATCTAGGAGTAGAAGGTTAATTTTAACTTGCTTAAATAATTCCAGAAACTCCTGATTCTTTGTCTCATTCTTGGGTTTCTTCAACCGTTGAGGATAAGGTGCAGGAAAGGGGCATTTTGGTGGTTCCTCCTTAACAGACTCCTTTCCAGGCCTTCGCTCAACTTCTTCCTCTACTCTAGGAGCTTCAATGTTTGCCTTTATTGCCTCGTCATTAGTAGACGGCTCCTCCTCTTGAGTAGATGGTAGCTCAACTTCTTCATCCACCACTTCCTCCTCTTTGTACACTTCGGGAGTGGACAGAGGCATGCTTTTCTCTATGATTTTTTCACTTCACAATGTAGTCACAGCTTTAGCATGTTCTTGAGTGTTAGGACCATTGTTATGTCCCTTTGGATTTGGAAGTGGTTGGGCAGGGAATGTTCCTCCTGAGCCCTCTTGCCGTGCATCTATTCTCTCTAATGTGACAGACATTCTACTCATCATCTGTATAAGTTGCTGCGTTAGATTGGCATTAGCAAGTGGCTCTTCCTCTTGTACCTTCTTGTGCGGTGGCACATAGGTATTGGTTTGTGGTGCATTGGAGGGTTGAGCTTGGTTGTAATTATTGGTTCTGTTTTGATTGTATTGCTGGGACGGCCTATTGTTTTGCCCTTGATATTGATTATTGTTATAGGGCTGCTGTTGATATTGATTTTGGGCCCCAGCATTATTTCTCCAATCAAAACCGGGGTGATTCCATCTATTGTTACTTTGAAAGTTATTGTTGGAATTCCCCGCCCCTCGAAAACCTTATATGGCATTCATCTCTATAGGGGCTTGCTCTTGAAAATATGGCACATTAGGACAATATTGAGTTGTATGTCCCAACATGTTGCATGTGCCACATGGTTCCTCAGGCAAGACTTGCCTAGAGCTCTCTCTTTTCATGCTTAACTCTTCTACCTTCTTTGCTAGCTCTGCATACTTAGTCATGAGGTGATCTTCACTGGTTAGCTGGTATAGGCTTTTCTCTTCTACACAGGATATCTGTGAGCGTGAGACATTGTCAGAATTTGACCATTCATGAGCGTATTCAGCTAACCATTCGAAATGAGCTTCAGCCTTTTCGGTGTTTTTACGCAGAAATGGTCCAGAGCTCATCGTTTCCACCAACTTCTTTGTTTCACCATTCAATCCTTGATAAAAGAAGCTGATAGTTCGCCATTTCTCAAACCCATGGTGTGGGCATGAGAGAAGCAAATCTTTGAAACGCTCCCACGCTTGTGTGAAGGTTTCATTGCTCTTTTGTTTATAGGAATTGATTTGACGCTGAAGGTCTGTGGTCATGCGAGTAGGATAGAATTTCTTTAGAAATGCAGTGCTCATCGCATGCCAGGTGAAAATTGAATTAGGTTTTAGGGAGTGGAGCCACGCCTTCGCTTTATCTTTCAAAGTGAAGGGGAATAGCATTAGATGCGTCACTTCCCTAGGACAATTTTGCGAGAATGTTTTGCAAACATCCTCGAAGTCAGTGATATGTAAATACGCCTTCTCACTTTCCATCCCATGAAAGGTGGGAAGCAGTTGAATCATCCCATTGCGAAACTGAAATTCGCCATTATGCGGTGGGATTTGAATGCAAGAGGGCGTAGGTGCATGTTCTGGTTGCATGAGATCGCAAAGAGGACGGAGTGCCTCATCAATTGGTACCACAACATTGTCACCATTTTCACTCTGATGATCATCCATTGATGCAGTTGGAGTGGCTATCGGGTTGATGGAACTATCAGAGTCAGACAGGTAGAAAGGATTTCCAAAAATTCCTTCAATAGAATTATTGGACATGAACTAGGAGAGTCCCTAGGGTGAGAACTTACCCAAAAGAACTGAAAAGAAGAGAAAATGAAAATAGAAAGAGATGAAGAGTGACTGAGGTAATCTAAGGAAATTGATCGTCGCCTTCCCCGGCAACGGCGCCAAAAACTTGACACGAGAATTTTTCTGTGCGCTCTTGTGCAACACCCAAGTGTAGGTGGACGTGCAAGTAATATCTGGTAAGACCAGGTCGATCCCACCGGGAAGGTGTTAACCTATCGAATTAGACTATCCTCAAAGAAAACATAATAAAATGTATAAGATTGAATGATGGTGTAGAACACAAAGTTCCACAGCTACGATTACTAATGAAAATAATTAAGATTAAATTAACGATCTAACTAGCTAGTTAAAACAGTACTTTAAATTAGGATGTTTGACTTAAAGGAAAAAGTGTTGGGATTACACGAATCCGCAGTAATCTAGCTATCTACCATGCAGTTGCCTTGAAGCACAAAGGAGTACATTACCCACAGTTTTCCGTATTCCTCTAGAGATGGAGAATCCATGGTCCTTTCATGACCGGGACCATATCATCACAATTAAATTAAAATACGTAAAAGCGGTTTAATTCAATAGTTAAGACTCGCATCCTCAATGGTGTTAGCATTGAAGATGGTTTGCAAAATGTATTGAAAGAAAATGCCTTAGGGCCTTAGTTTTAAAAACTATTTTGACAGACTGAGCATTTTTTGGGACAGAATGATAACGAATCTTAAAACAAAAAGGTCCTGGAATACTGCAGGGAACATCCTCAAGAATCAGGGAGTTCGATCGATCGACGCGCTTTCGATCGATCGAAGACCTTCATCCCTCAATCGATCGAACTGACTTCGATCGATTGACTGTCTCTGGTTCGATCGATCGAACTAACTTCGATCGATCGAACACAGCGATTATTCTGCTGCATGGCAGAAGTTGGAGATCACTGTTTCATCGTGTTCTCCCAACCTGGGACTACTCAGACATCGTCTGGGACGTCACAGATTGATATTTAACGTAAAAGAACATTAGCACCTTGTTTGGTTGCGAGTTTTTCATGGAAAATCTAAAAAACTATGGTTTTACAAATATTTAGCATGCAATACTATAAGATGAGCGATTAAACTACGACTACCAAGTGCAGAATCTAAATAAACAATATATAAATAACCTGGAATGAAGAATACTTGTATTAAACTTAAGAAATCCACTGCACAAATGAAACTTCAATGCAAAACCTACAAAACCAAACACAAACTCTCTATCTCTCTCTCTAAAACTGTCAAAATGTAAAGTGGGCGTCCCCCTATACGTATACAATACACATATATATAAGAAACCTAAGAAACTAGGGTTAAAAACCCGCATCTGCTGCGCACACGAATGTTACTGAAAATACCCCGTTCGATCGATCGAACTGATCTCGATCGATCGAACCATTGAGCCTCAAGCGCTTCAACACTCTTCAAGCGATCGAACCTTCTTAGATCGATCGAACTCCACATTTCAGCTTTGACTTCTTTTGTTTTCATTCCAGCATTCCATGTATTCTGATGTTCATCTGTTTAGTCCACAAAGCAGTAATCTGCACCAACAACAGCTAAAACAATACAACTTGTCATAGATTAATCATATTGTATGAAAATTAGCCTTGCAATGCAAATCGCAGATAAAACGGGAAGTTGTGATAAAAACTAATACAATTCTTCCTTTTAGCGCGGTTGTATTTTACAAATATCCCCGCTTTGCATCAAGCACTCGAGGGTTTTAGACGTCGATCGATCGAGAATTGGTCGATCGATCGAATATAAAATTTCCAAGAACTCTTTGAATTAGTGAACATGTGTACCCCCAATCGACAGAAACTATTCTGGACATTCAGGATTATCATAAAAGCAGTGCAATCATAGAACATGTAAGCCAGAATTGATCATCATAGTAATATGAAATTGCAAATTTTATAAATATAAATTTCAATAGCATTCTTTTGCAAAATTATTTCCCCCGAACGTGGTACTTAAGACCTTATTATAATGAAGAGCTAAAATTAAAATGGAAAATAACAAAGCTTTGTCCAGGATTATACTTCAATTGCTAAATGATGGATAAATGAATAAATACAACTGAAGTGAATCACTATTCTTCGAACATTAAAACTCCCTCTTCCACAATTGTTTCATACTCTGCCGAATCTTCTAAAGTGGAGTCCAAACTTGACAATTTTCGTTCCCAGAATATTCAGAAAATGGCAAGGGTATCATCGAGCATGTCTGGAATCTCCAAGGAATCGATTGCGCGTATGAGAGGATGTCGTGATGGAGACATGGATAATGGAGTGTAGCTCTGTAATTGTTCTCCCTCTTGTGGCGGACTGCCAGGGGACCTCACTGGAGGCCCATGAAACAACAAGTGTGGAAGGAATATCGGTGGTATATTCGGATTCATAGTAAAATGCCTAGACAAGGACAAAAAGACAACAAAATAAGGATAGGAATTAAATTAGAATAAAATAAACGAAAGAACTAAAATGAAAAGAATGAACAAACAAAAGTGACAATAAAGTGAGTTGTGGCAAGGAATTAACCTCACTATTGGCGTGATGGAATCATGTGCAAAGTAGGTAGGGGACATTGAAGCCTGAACAGCAAATAGCTTATGTGCACATAGATGTATGGAACGTGTTCAATAAGGATGTAGTCATCCACAAATGTGAAAACGACATTATGGCATTCTGTGACAACATCTTGTAGATCATCCTCATCCCACGATTCCCACATCGAGTCATTCTCCCAATGTTGTAGGAGCTCATCGTCTACCTCACCGACGAAATACCCTTCCTCCTTTCCTTCCACGTTATCTGGGAAGTCCATATTTTCAAAAGGGTTGATATCGAGAAGGGCTGGTGGGTAGAGAATTAATGTACCCTTGGGTCAGGTCAATTAGATCATCTGCCCCTGGCCCTTTGTAAGGCGAAAAGCATAATGAACTCTCATCGGCAGTCCAAGGATGGTTCTGATATTCAAAATCATCCCATGACCCAATCGAGTACACATACCGTCTATCAGCCTCATTCCTCATATTTAACAGCCTGCAGGGGAGAGATAATATGTAATAGCTTATTAGAATTGAAGTCACACTAAAAAATAAGAAATAAAGCAAAAACAAAAGAAAATAAACAAAATGCAAGATATGAAAAGTTTACAATAACAGGTTGTGACTCTTTTTGGTCTTTTAGGTAGAAGAATAGTTAGGCTCATCCAGTTGGATGTGCTCAGCTTCTGTTTGGAAGTTTTCCAAGAATGATTTTATCCTTTGGCCATTGACCTTGAAACTTTCATCGTACTTGGGATTTATTAGCTCAACGACACCATGTGGAAAGACAGATTTCACGATAAACGGACCTATCCATCGGGATCGGAGCTTTCCTGGGAAAAGGCGAAGGCGAGAGTCATACATCAAGACTTTCTGTCCCAGCTCGAATGTTTTATGAAAGATCGTCTTATCATGGCGAGACTTCAACCTTTCCTTATGAAACTTCGCAGAGTCATTCGCATCTCTACGGATTTCCTCTAGCTCTGCGAGTTGGAGTTTTCGTAGCTGACCTCCATCTCTAATATCAAAATTTAGCGAGTGTGTCGCCCAATATGCTTTATGTTTGATCTCGACAGGGAGGTGGAAAGTTTTCCCGTACACTAGCCTATACGGGGACATTCCCAGGTTTGTTTTGTAAGCGGTACGGTATGCCCATAGAGCATCGGTCAATTTGTATGCCCAGCCTTTCCTGTTGGAGCTAACTGTTTTTTTCTCGAGAATATGCTTTATTTTTCGGTTAGCCAACTCAGCCTGCCCATTAGTTTGTGGGTGGTAGGCTAGGGCGATCTTGTGATTAACCCCATACTTCTTGAGGAGTGACTCCAAGGGCCTATTGTAGAAGTGCTTGCCTTGGTCACTTATTAATGCCCTCGGGGTTTTGAAACGCGACAAAATATGTTCTTTTAGAAGGACATTACTGTTCTACGATCATTGCATCTCGTCGGTATCGACTCCACCCATTTTGATACATATTCCACAAACTAGGAGTATGTATTCACAGTTGTTCGATTTTGGGAACGGGCCCATAAAATCTATGCCCCAACAATCGAATATTTCAAAGTTAAGGGTATATAGTTCCTTTTTGAAATTATACCAAGCTTTTGACAGCATTGGCACGATTTGCAGAAGGAATAGGCATTTTTAAATACGGTGGACCAGTAAAAACCGCTGTGTAAGACTTTTTGTGCGGTCTTTTGTGAAGCAAAATGGCCATCGTAGGCTAGTATGGCATCATGTTAGGATTACAATTATATCCTCATTTGGAACGCAATGTCTGATGACCTGATTAGCGCAATATTTGAAAAGGTATGGGTCATCAAAGAAGAAGTGACGCGCAAACGAGAGGAACCATTTCCTATCCTGATTTGACCAATGCCCAGGGGTTTCTCCTGTGACTAGATAGTTTACAATATCTATATACCAGAGCAAACTAGAGACGGCCAATAGCTGTTTATCTGGGAATTCTTCTTTAATCGGTGTCCGTTTAGTCTTGTCAATAAACGTTAACCTGGATAGATGGTCAGCAACCACATTTTCTTCTCCTTTCTTGTCCTTAATGGTTAGGTCAAATTCTTGGAGTTGTAGTATCCATCTAATGAGTCTTTGTTTAGCATCCTTCTTGGACAAGAGGTATTTAAGTGCTGAATGGTCTGAGAAACAGAGTATTGGTGATCCTATGAGGTATGACCGAAACTTGTCCAAGGCAAAGACTATAGCTAACAACTCTTTCTCAGTTATAGTATAGTTTATTTGAGCATCGTTTAGAGTTTTTCTAGTGTAATATATAACATAAGGCTTATTATCTTTCCTCTAGCCTAGGACTGCACTGATGGCGTAATCGCTAGCATCGCACATTAATTCGAATGGGAGACTCCAATCGGGAGCTCGGATAATAGGTGCAGTTGTGAGGAGTTGCTTTAGTGTATCAAAAGATGTTTGATAGGCATCCGACCACTCGAAAGGTACGTCTTTGACAAGCAATTGATAGAGTAGTTGGGAAATGGCACAAAAGTTTGGGATAAACCTTCTATAAAAACCCGCATGTCCTAGGAAAAAGCGAATATCTCAAAATGTGCAGGGAGCAGGAACGTTTGAGATAATATCTATTTTTGCCTTATCCACCTGGATACCTTTGTCAGAAATGATGTGGCCGAGGACTATCCCACTGGTCACCATGAAATGACACTTTTCCTAGTTTAACACCAGGTATTTTTCCTCGTATTATGCTAGCACACGTTCAAGATTTTCTAAGCAATTGTCGAACTTATGGCTGAACATAGAAAAATCGTCCATAAACACTTCAAGTATATACTCAACCATATCACTGAATATACTGAGCATGCACCGTTGGAAAGTAGCAAGTGTATTACATAGGCCAAATGGCATTCGTTGGTAGGCGAAAGTACTGAACGGACACGTAAAGGTCTTCTTCTCCTGATCTTCAGGAGCGATTTTGATTTGATTATACCCACTGTATCTGTCTAAAATGCAGTAGTATTTATGACCTACCACTTATTGTGGATACCGGCATTTGGGCCCACTTTTGTATTTCAAAACTTTTTCTTTCAAATTCAAAATATGAGTCGCCACTTAATTTTTAAAGGAAAAAATTAAGAAACCATTTTAAAGCAAACCGATCTTTTTCGAAACCAAAGATATACTGGGTCCGAGGATTATGGAATGAAAGGGGAAGGAGCCCGACGGACTAAAACACCCCCTTTCATCCTATCTCATGATAGGCCTCTACTCAACATCCTCTTTAATCGAATTATCAATTTAAGTATACCCTCAACTAATACATATATACATATACATTACAAAAGCATGTTTAAAAGGGTGTAAGATTGTTAACGATAAAATATCATTCAAAATCATGTAATTTAATAAGTAAGCAAAATGATATGCAATAGGGAACAAAAGAACTTACCCGGGGTCCCGCCGCGAAATAGAAACATGTAATGCATGCAAGAAAAGAAACCCTAGGAAAAATATCTCTAATCACATATACACATAAGGCAAGACCTAAGCTAAGGTGTCGCGCATAGAGTCGAAAATCAATTAAAATCAAAGAAGTAAATTAAACTAGAGAAGGGTTGAGAAATTGTACCTCAAATGCTCTAAAAACAAAGATTAGTACACATGCCTTGATCAAAGATATCAAATAATCAACCCTAAGCTTGTAGCTTAAATCTATCAAGTAGAATAAAAGAATTGACCTATATATGGATTCCTTATAATTAGTTGAAAACATATCACCTCTATAGATATGCAAGTCTCAACTAGGAGCCAATGCAATGTCCATATAGAAGTAATATAATCCAAACATGATTATAAGAAAATCACAACTAGGTTCAATTAGGATCAAATCAAACTAAAGTTAGATCCTAACTACAAGTATCAATATACATGGATGAATGCATGAAAATAAACAAGAATGAGCTATGGTTTATTCATTAACTTGGACCACTTAGCCTCTGAATTTAGACTTAATTATCATTATTCAAAACATGATTTGGGTCCCAAGGCATTTTGTAAGCCATTTAAGTTGAAATCAATAAGATTAGGCAAAACAGTGGCAGTTTCTCATGAATTACAGAGAGCATATCAGACTTTCAAAGATAGAAACACCATATTTCCAACGGTTGGATCTTAGTAAGTTTTGGATATGATGAACCTCTGTGAGTCTAGGTTTTAACCCAAAAAGAAAATTGAAGATTTAACGGTTAGATCTTCAGGAATAAAGAAAACACTAGGCATCACTCAGGAATCTGCAACTCTCTGTCCAGAGATTTTGTGTGATTTTCTAAAAATAGTAAACAAATGAGAAACACTTAGATATTTTTACGGTATCTTCCTAACACATTGCAATACCTAGAAAAAATTATTGGAGGCCAAGAAAATTCGGTTAAGGTTCTGATTTGTTTAATTTTAAAACGGATTTACTGTTCTGAAACTTTGGACAGAGAAACCTTGCTTTGAAACCATAAGGCCAAACCATTTTAACCATGGAATTTCTTCAAGACAAAAATCACAGAGGTACTTAAGTAAGTTATGAACATTATCCAATTGGTTTCATCCAATTCCAATGGACCATGACCCAACAAAGACTTAAACCCAACAAAAATCATATGGATATAACCATGACCCATATTAATCCACATATAAATCATAAGATCATAGGAGACTAAACGATCAAACCAAAGAGGATCCAATGAGATATTAAGGATCTCATGGATTTCAAAGAGAAAATAGAGACAAAAGAAAGTAAAATCAAGGTTTAAATAAAATCCAAGTAAGAAATGCTTTTACAACTTGTTTTTGTTTTAAACCCAAGACTATATCTAGATCCCAATCAATGAAAACAACACATGAAAATTCAATCACAAACTCTATGTGGTATGTGATGAAATGGGGTAGGAAGATACGTTTTGAAAATGTGTAAAGTTCCTAGATCTAAGAATTTGTGATTGAATTATTATATATGAAGATATATTTGAAGGTTTTACCTCTAGATCTTCTCAAAACTTGTAGAGATGTTGAATTCCTCAACTTTTCCTCTTCTTCTTCCTCAAGCTTCAAGCTCCTTCAATGGTGATTTGATGGTTGGCTAAAGTTTTGGTGGGGTTATGGATATGAGATTTGGTAGAGTTTCTCTCTCTATATTTTTCCCCTCTAAAGCTCTCCCAATATTTCTCTATATAATTCAAGTGTCCAACCCCCACAAATGAGAGAAAATGGGTTTTTTTATAGACTTTCATTATCTTAGGGGCTAAGATAAGGGTAGATAGGTCAATTTGGGGTGGGTTGGGAATATTCTATGGCATCTCTAACTCTCCATGGCACTTCTATATAATTCCAATAAACTTGAAAGGCATTTAAGTTGGCTAGAATAAAGGAACATTCTAGAGCATATTCAAAGCACATGGGAGATTAGTTCCCAACAAAGGGCTTTTTGGGTATTTAATTTGGATTAGGAATATGCCAAGGAATTTCTAACTCTCCAAATCACATGGGATACTTTATTTTATTATTTTCCTTTTCTTATATATATATATATATATGTATGTATGTATAGACACATTTTTCATTTTAAATCTAAATTAATCATATGAGTCATCAAATAGTATAGTTTTCTTCTTTTCTTTTTGAATCTAAAAAAAAAAGGGAAACCATGTCATGTTTAGAAAATATCATTATTATTACTTCCTCCGTCCCATTTTGAGAGTCCATCTTTGGGAACTCAACTTATTAAGGGGACAAAAAGAATCTACACCCACTTTCCATAATTGCCCCTAATCATTACAACAACTTTTTTAGTTTTGTCTTGGTGTAGATTTCAAGGAGGGATAATTTTGGAAAGTAAGTAAAAATTGTACATCAATTTTAGGAAAGTGGACACTATTTTGGGACATCCCAAAATGGAATAATGGACTCTCAAAATGGGACGGAGGGAGTACTATTTAATCTATTCCATTTTTTTTTAGAAAGTAACCCATGATCTAGTGAGCTTGAGACAGATGGTCAGTGATTGGCCAAATCTAGGGGTATTAGGAGCAAGTTTTGGGAACTTGAAGCTTTTCAGAAGTCGAAGCGATGAAATTGAAGAAAATCATCAGGACATTATTTATCATTGATTTCTAGAGATAAATCTCCCCAAGTTTAATAGTTCGGTCAAAATTGGGGTGTCTACAGTTTGCCCCTCTTCGGCAGAGCTTGTAAAGCAACGTGTATTACAAGTGAATGTCGAAGCCTGTGTGAAGATAGGCCTTTGACCGGGCTATTGAACTTAGGTAAAAACAAAATGCATTGCAAAAACATTCGCAGAGATGGATGGTGTTGGTCATGCTTGACGGTGAGCTGCCTACGTATCCCAATGGGAATCAGACCAAGACGTAGTTCGGGTAGGGATCACACACAAACACAAATAGTCACATGGATGAATGCACCTATCCTATCGTGATGCACATGCACATGCTCATGCTCATGCAATGATGTGATGGCTGCCATTTCATGCTTCATGCTTTCATGTAATGCCAATGCGAAGATTCGAAATTATTTTGTTTCGATGCTTATAGATGCATTCTAAGCCCTATGCTTCTAATGCCTGTCATTATTCATAAACACCGGATGAATACGATCAATTGGACTTCGCTTCGTGCCTTATGCCCCGGTGTCAATGCAGGTTTACTCTCTCAAAATACAATCGACTGGACTACGCTTCGCGCATTACGCCCCAGTATCGTTAATAATCTATGTTGATTTCTTCACAATACTTTATGATGCTCCACGGTGGTTCACAGTGTTTCACGATACTTCATGGTGCTTTATAGGTGGTGACTTATTCCAATAGTCAAAGTGATTGTAATGACTTATTCCAACAGTTGAGGCAATTGCAATGATAAGACCTATTCCAACAGTCAAGATGTTTGCTCTGAGGTGTTTGCTCTACGGTGACTTATTCCAACAGTCAAAATTCATATGCATTGAAAAATTCATTGACTTATTCCAACAATGAAGATTCATCGACAGTGACTTATTCCAATAGTCAAAATTTATTTGCAGTGTTCAAAATTCATTGACTTATTCTAACAGTGTGCAGGCACTCATGATCTGTCCATAATGCAAATTGCTATATGGGATATTATGACCATCATTAAGGTCTCTAAGTCTTTGTCTGACCTTCTCTGCAAATAAGGATGGAAGACCATCAATGAATTTGGCTTTCCAAAAATCATCATTTGCATCATGTCTTTCCATAACTCTACAAATAAAAACATCTTTATACCATCATTAGTGGGTTAAAGATGGACATCTAAGATTCATAAGAAGTTCTCTGCTTCAATTATGGAAGACTTGTTTGATGCCATGATTGCCACGGCATCCCAGTCCAGCAAGCCTAATGACAAGCTTGAATAAGTGACGCATGTGATGACATAATTCCTCAGTAATTACGCATGCAGTGACGTCTCTATGCCCACAGGTTTCACCCACCGCTTTGGAAAACCAGTGGTTTTGTTACAGTGTCAAGATAAGAGCAATCGGTTCGACTCCACCATCAAAGGACACGTGTATTGCTTTTTATCTTTTTACTATTTATCTACAGTATCCTGTCTTAAGAGCTGTAGACTTTTCTTTTTCTATTTAAGATGACCCTCTGGTATGTGGATGGGTATCTCGCAGTTCTCTCTCTCTCTCTCTCTCTCTCTCTCTCTCTCTCTCTCTCTCTCTCTCTCTCTCTCTCTTTCTCCCTCCCTTTCTGATATTCTCCCTCCTTCTCTGTAATAGTGACTTCCAGTAACAAGTAAGTAATAAAATTCTATTTCTGTATATTTTCTTGATCCTGTATAATTTTGGTATCAAAGCCATGTGTGGCTAATCCTCTGAGGCCACCATGATATATATTGTTAAGAATTATTATGAATAATTGAAGTAAATTATTATGTAAATTCTTTGGGGGTCTGTTTACAGACTGAATGGCCCGTTTTGCCAAGAGGTGGCTGTTGTGGCTGATGTTCTGTTTGACTCTATAAGAATTATCATAAGAATTTATTAAATGATTCATAATAAGAATAATAATATATATCAGGGTAGCCTCGCCTTGGTCATGTTCAAAAGAACAACCAAGTCCGGACCTGGATCTACTTCAAGATCCAGATCTAGTGTAATTAATACAGAGCTTGTTGCGTTTGATCAAATGGAACAATTAAATCAATGGACAATTCCATCGATTTCCACTAAACAGATATATAAGAGTGGTACTTTCTCTCTTATAATTCAAGATCATGTCAAAACTGTTGAACAGGACATTGTTCTTGATAATAATGAACAGACTCTTAGACTACTATGTCTAAAAGATATTGAAAAAAGCTTAGAAAAATATAATTATATCCACATCGGATGTATACAAATTGCATTCAAATCTCTTACACTTTTGGGTCTTAATGCATCCATATTAGCATATTTAAGAGATGCTAGATGTACAGATTTTGTACCATCTCTTATGGGAATTATACAAACAAGTTTGTGTCATGGCCCAGTTTATCCCAACTTGACACTTTCTTTAAAAGATAAAAACCTGTTTGAAGCTTCTACTTTAAAAATTCAAACAAATGGGTATAATTACCTTCCTGGTACGTCCACTGTTAATACAACATACAGGATATACTATAAAGTTATGAATACTTTATGTCCTAATGCTATATTAAAGAGTATTCCAGGGAAAATAGTAGCAATAGACAGTAATTGTCTTACCACTAATATTGCTACTCCCAGATTAATGAAATGGGATGAGATAAATTTCCCAACGGATTGGACTTTACCTAATGCTGTTCCGCCAGCACCAGTCCTTCCTTCCCAACTAGATCAAATCACCCAATCTAAAGATGGTGATATTGAAGTTTCTTTTACTCCTCATAAATTTAGTAAATTATCTTTGTCAAGGAGTAATTCTGTAAGAAGTTTTAATACTGCCCCCTCAAAACTTCCTTACACTGTTTCTTATCCTTCTTCTTCAAGACAATCCATGTCTGATCAACCCAGACCAAACATGGACCTTGAACATCTCCAAAATATGGAGAAAGAAAATGTTTTAAAAGGATTCATAAACTCACAAAATCAAATTCCTCAAGGAGTTTATGGTCCAGAAGAAGAAACTAGTGAAAATAGGGAAAAAAGAGATCCTTTTGATCCTTCCTATTCTCATGATACTTCATCTGTCTATGTTTAATGGATTTTAGTCCAAATTCATTTTTAAGACAGGCTATTAATAGAGATTTCATGTTGGAGAAAAACCTTGGGTTCCGACAAGAATATTTTAAAATTTTTAATAAAAAAGATTTAGATCTTATAAAAAAATTATATTATACAGATCTAGATCGTCGACAAACAATTGTATGGTTTGTAGATTGGTTTAACCGATGGTTTCCTAATCAAAAGGTTTTGAATACCATAAGTTCTTCCAAATGGAGACTTCATGGGGATAAAGGTATAGTAGAAAGCCTTCATCCTCCTCCACTACACATAAATTTCAGATCTAATGATAAAGAGCTTGAAGCTGTGGCTTTTATTGGAAAAACCGAGGGAGGTAGTGATTTTATTCTAAATCAACACCTTGCTCACCAGAATAATTGGACAAACAGATCCATAGAATCTATGGAAAGCCAATTAATAAGAATTGAAAATAAATTAGATGAACAGGAAAAATTGATAAAAAAATATCAAGAATCCTATTGTCAGTACTGCTACTAGCAGTAACTCTTCTTTTGAAGTTACTACTTTTAGACCTCCTATTATACCACAAAATTATAGAACTCAAAGTAAAAAGGAGGAAGATGATTTCATTGATCTTTTAACCAAAAAGATTCAAAATATTTCTCTAAAAGATGACACTTCTCTTAAAAACACAAAACTTAAGGGAATTTCATTACATGAAAAAAGTGTAAATGTTCTCTCTAAACCTTCTTCAGATATTCAGATCTCAGAATATGAAGAAGAGAGTGGACAAGATTATGAAGAAAATGAGGAAAAGAAATTTTGGATAAATTTTCAAGATATGGAAGATAATTTTAAACAAAACTCTCTTCCACAAATGAATTTCACGAAACATGAGACAATTCCTCATTATTATAATAGACCAACACCTCAGGATCTCCTTTTTGAAGAAAGTAATTGGAGACTCCAAACTTCCTATACTGGAAAAGAGGTAGTTGAATGGAACATAGATGGTTTTACAGAATACCAGATTCTGGAAACTATACATAAAATGCTCATGTGGTCTTCCATGAGTATTAGTTGTGGCAATACCAACAAAGATACCGCAACTCTTCTTTCATGCGATTTCTTAGGATGCCTCACAGGTTGGTGGGATAACCTTCTCACTAATCAACAAAGAACTGATATATTAGACAAAGTGAAAGTAGAAACAGTTAATGGACAACCTACTATGGCTCCAGATGCTATTGTCACCTTGATCCAGACCATTATTACTCATTTTATTGGTACTCATCCTCAAAGGTCTGAAAGAAGCAGAGAACTTCTTATGAATCTTAGATGTCCATCTTTAACCCACTACCGATGGTATAAAGATGTTTTTATTTGTAGAGATATGGAAAGACATGATGCAAATGATGATTTTTGGAAAGCCAAATTCATTGATGGTCTTCCATCCTTATTTGCAGAGAAGGTCAGACAAAGACTTAGAGACCTTAATGATGGTCATAATATCCCATATAGCAATTTGCATTATGGACAGATCATGAGTGCCTGCACACAAGTAGGTCTCAGTATCTGTAATGACATGAAATTACAATACCAGATGAAGAAACAAAATCTTACTGGTAAACAAGAATTAGGAGACTTCTGCAAACAATGGGGTTTTGATATGCCGATTAATATAGTTAAAAAGAAGAAAAGGCAAATAAATCAAAATCCAAGGCAGAGTAGGAGAAGGAATACTAATCCTAATCCTAGACCTAGGCCACCTCCTAGAAAAGGTTATCCAGCAAGAAAAGGTACGGTCAAGGGTTCTGCTTCTAAGGACCCAAGAACTTGTTGGAAATGTGGTAAAATAGGACATTTAGCAAATAAATGTACCACACAAAAGAAATTAGCAGAATTACAGATTGATGAAGGCTTAAAGGCTCAACTCTGTAAAATCTTATTAAATACTTCTCCAGAAAATTCTGAAGAAGAACGAGTCTATGATGAAGAGGATGGTGGCTTCTATTCTGAACAAGAAGAAGAGCATTCATCTGAATCTCATGGATGTATTAATGGCTGTAGGATGCAGATTATTGGAAGTCCATTGCTACCATGAATGGTCTTACAATTAATGTTCTTACCGCTGACCATAGTGAAATGCTTGACATAATTGAAAAAATTACTAATCCAGAATTAAAGGTGAAAGTAATGCAGTTATGTATTGATCATACTAGAAAACCTCCTGAGAAAAAAGAATACAAGCGTATGCAATTCAGTATTCAGGAAGTTTTTGATAGAATGGAAAAAGTTGAAAAACCCCTTACTATCACAGATCTTAAACAAGAGATAAATTTGGTAAAGTCTGACATAAGAGACCTCCAAATTGCATTTTCAAAAATGGAAGAAAAAATGGATAACATCAATATTTCTACTTCCTCCATTAGTATTGGTGATAATATTCCTGAAACAGGGGATACCTCTACTCCTCTGGATATAACAGGAGACCAGTACCTGCATATTTTAAATAAAATAACATTTCAAAAATGGTACATAAGGATAAATCTTGTAATCCAAGAAGAGTATCCTATTAGTGCTATTGCTTTAGTTGACAGTGGAGCAGATTTAAACTGCATTCAAGAAGGCATAGTTCCCACAAAATATTTTGAAAAAACTATGCAGTCTTTAACATCAGCTAGTGGAAGCAGAATGAAAATTCAGTTTAAACTTTCTGATGTATATATATGTAATGAAGGAGTTTGTATTCCATCTTCATTCTTACTTGTTAAAGACTTACAACAGCAAGTAATTCTGGGAACTCCTATCTTAAAACTCATTATGCTAATACAAGTTGATCAGACTGGCATATATGCAAAATTTCAAGATTTTGATCTGGTTTACACTTTTCTCAAAGAAGCAGAAACAAGGATTGTCAATGAATTAAATCTTTTAGATTTAAAAGAAAGACACCTTGATTTTTTATTAGAAGATGTTAGAATTATGCAAATTGAGCATCAATTAAAGATGCCAAAGATTTCTAACAAAATTATTAAATTAAATGAGGATTTCCAAAATAAAGTTTGCAGTGAAATTCCGAGTGCTTTTTGGACGCGAAAGAAACATGTTGTTTCTCTCCCATATAAGCAAGGTTTTGATGAAAGATCACAAATTCATACTAAGGCTAGATCTAGCCAAATGAAATCAGAATTCTTAGAACTCTGTAAAAAAGAGATACAAGGCCTTTTAGATAAAAAGCTCATAAGAAAAAGTTATTCACCTTGGAGCTGCACAGCGTTTTATGTAAATAAAAATGCTGAAAAAGAAAGAGGCAGACCCAGATTAGTGGTTAATTATAAACCATTAAATGATGCCTTACAATGGATTAGATATCCTATCCCAAATAAAAAGGATTTATTAGATAGGCTTTTTAATGCCTCTATCTTCTCAAAATTTGATTTAAAATCTGGATACTGGCAAATTCAGATTAAAGAAGAAGATAGATATAAGACAGCATTCACAGTTCCTTTTGGACACTTTGAATGGAATGTTATGCCTTTTGGATTAAAAAATGCTCCATCAGAATTCCAAAATATTATGAATGAGATTTTTAACCCTTTCTCTGAATTCTGTTTGGTCTACATAGATGATATTTTAGTTTTTTCATCATCTATTGGTCAGCATTTTAAACATCTTAGAACTTTACAAGATATTTGTCACGCCCCGGAGTAAGCTAAAAATAGGGAAAATAAAAATTTTCCTTTATGGGTCCGTAGACACGTGACTAGTTTGTTAACCACTCTATCCTTCTAACTCCGCACCGTGCAATCATAAGGGAAAAGCTAGAGCTTAGACATGATCTAATACTTATCAGAGTATAAATACAGCAGCGGAAATTAAACAAGGGTTACAATAACTTCAATCTTAATACAAGAGGCCATACTAAATAATTTACATAAGCTTAACACTTGAGAAACTATCTATTAGATCTTGGCCAAAGCTTTATTCTCCTTGGCTCCACAGCACTGTCTCCTGAACTCTTCTATCTATCTCCAAACCTGCAACACTCTGAGCATAGGAATGCCCAGGGCGTAACATGCCGTCAGCCTTGGAACAAGGCTGAGTGAGAGTCTCAACCGCACTATAATCAATAAATACAGAACATCTCTCAACTCACGTCATAGTTTAATACTCTAAAAATATGGTTAATCTCTTATCAAAAGACGCATTCTCACCACGGGCATAACAGAGGTCTCAACAAGACAGGTAATCAGATAAACATAACATCATAGAATACATTCTCTTTATTATAACTTGTGCGTGCAAATGCATGACCAATAAGACTCACTCCCAACCCTTTTCAAAGACACTTGTTTTTAAAACAGATACTTTTCAAAACCATTTTATTTTAAAACCAAAACTTCCAAACTAAATCATTTTGACTCATCAACTCAATCTCATCATTCGTCTTTTCTTTCTCATCCACTTGACAACACGCGGTATATCAAGGATGACAACATACTATCAAAGCCAATTCATACTCGTCCCTTGATAGGCCACCGGACGTCTTCACGGCGCACACTATCTGTAAACAATGAGACTGGCACATGGGACGTCTTCAACCATGGGTATACTCTCACCGGTCGTCTACACGGCTGAGAAGTATATTAGAGCACTAGCCGGACGTATTCAACGATACATGGGACGTCTTCAACCACGTATGCGCATCACCGGACGTCTTCAACGGCGAGAGGCGCGCTAGGAACCCTAACCGTTCATGTCCACCCAGCTCGTCAGCCGTTGATCCATAGGATCCACATCTCTCTTCATTCATAATCTCATCAAACACCTCTCTCCCTTATGCAATGCTTGCTAACACATGTCATGAAATGCACGTGTGTCCATTATCAGTACTCACATGCAATTCTACTCTTATTCCTCTTTATTATTAACGTGGCATGCATTATCTATTCCAGTCGATCAACATCGTAAAACGTGCATCTAACCAATTAACAGCAGAAATGTAACATATAGAGCATGGATCGCATAACATGGAATTGATACCGGTGAACATATAGATAAAACCCTTGACATGCTCACGTATGCGATAACACTACCTTAACATGCTTCACATAGCCATACAATTTATCGGAACACATATGCCATCATAAATCAGTATATCACTTATACAAAATACCATACAGGTAGCTTTTAAACATCTTATATTAATCTTATTAGGATTAGAGTGAGGTTTGGAAACTCACATCGAGTCACCGATCCTTGAAAAGTGGATAACCGTCAAGTTCTACAATAATAAACGAAATAAACAATAATAATGTATTAGTACGACTATAGGGGCAAAATGGTAATTTTACCAAATGAGGTCATAAACCTCAAGGTAGTGATCTACGTGTCATTCTAAGTCCAACGCCATTGACTAGACTCAAATCGGAGTCCGTCGCGTTTTACGAGGTAAAAGGTAGGGCTTACTATACTAATGCGGGCCCCGAAAGATAGGCTGTATTTTCAACCGAGTCGAAAAGTCACCAAACTTTACGGGAATGTTCTAGATATTAATCTAAGACTCTGGGAACTGACCGCGTAATTTTCGGAGTCCTAGATTATTTATTATGAATTTTTGAAGATAATATATACCAGAAAATACCCGAAACGGGATTTAAATATGTAATTATAATTATACTAAGATATCAGTGTTTAGAAGTATTTTTATTAAATACTAGATATTAAAATACACCACCAGTATTTATTTCATAATTTTCGGAGCTTATTTGGTATTTTTAATAATTAATATACTCATAAAATAGCTCCTTATTAATTATTAAAAATACTGGACTATAATATTATAGCTTTATAACATACATTATATAATAAAATAGTCCCAGGGTCATTATCCTAATTTTCTAGAATTTATAAATACACATAGGTATTTATTAACTATTTAAAACCATTTAAAACTGATATTTATTATTTATTTTAAGTATTTAAATAATAAATATATAATATATATATATAATATAATAATGATATATAGAATATTAAAATAATATTCTATAATATTACACCTTAATGGTATTAATTATAAATTATTAATAATTATTAAAACCATTTAAAGTATTTTAACTAATTAAAACTTAATAATAATAATAATAATAATAATAAACAATTCCACAGACCCGACGGGTCGACCCGAACCGACCCATGGGTAAACGGGTTACCCGGATATACTCTCAAGAAGATCCAAGGACGCGACCCGATGGTCAGACCCGACCCGATCGAAACCCAAACGGGCTACCCACATCAACACACAATGAAACCCAAAACCAAAACCCATTCGGGTTGACCCTAACCCGAACCCGAAACCCATCTCTACGCACAAAGTAAACCTACCCATTAACCCATACCCGAACCAAACCCGGACTCAAACCTAACCCAATTACAGACACAAACTAAACCCAACCCGATGACCCACGACCCTAACCACTCACACTCTTAACTTAATCCTATCTTCTAACCCTAAACCCTAACCCATTACCAGACACAACTAGACCCGAACCAAACCCAAACCAAACCCACAACCCGACCCATGGCGTCAAAACAACGCCGTTGAACTAAAAGGACCTGCGGGTTATTTAAAACCCAACCCGACCCGCTACCCAAACCCTCTTACAGACTCAACCTAACCCTAACCAGACCCGACCCGAACCCGGGTGTTATAACCCGAACCCAAACGGGTCGTCTTCTTCTTCTCCGGCGAACTGGCGTCGCCGAAAAGTCGCGGCTCGCCGGAGACTCTCTCTCTCCTCATATCTTCCTCGTCTCTTCATCAAAATCCACGAGACCAACGACAAACTGACCGGAATAGGCCCCTCTTCAACATATTACCAGCCCAGATCTCGGTTCATACATTTAAGGCACCCACCAAGCGATTATTATTTTCGGCCAAGAAAAGGATAATGGCCTGCATGGCCATCCAAACGTCACCCAAATCCAAACCTGCTACATTGGGGTTCTACTGGGACCAAGGGGTCACCATGGTGTGGGTTTTAAGAGCTTTGGTTGTGATTTCGAAATCAAGCTCCATTAATGGCCGCCGGAGCTGACAGAGAGCCTTAGGCTCTGTTTGGGGCCGTGCATGAAGGTCTAGGAGCTCCTAGATGACATGCAGAGGGTTAGAAATGCAAAGGGGAAAGTGGTTTACCTCAGGGAGCTCAGATCTCTCTTATTCTTCCTTCTTCTTCTCCGATCAACTCTCCTCTCTCCCTCCTGCGTCTCTATATTTCTCTCTCTGGTCTTCTGCGTGAGTGTGTATAGAGAGGAAATGAACAGAGGGGGGTGTTGTGTGTTAGAGAGAGTGGACAGAGAGGGAAAAGAGATGAGGGTATGGTGTGTTAGTCACAATGTGAGTAGGTGTGTATTTGGCTAGAAATGGACGCTGTATCCATTTCTTCTTCATCGTCATAAGGATCTTGAGCTTCTCCTGCTAGGCAACCAAAGGTATTTGGCTGCGTTGCTTGAGAAGACTGACCCAGGTCCTTAGTCTGACTAGAATTAATCTGACTAATTCTTTTAGGAACCTGGGAAGCAAGAAACTGTTCCTTGAGAGCTTCCATGACCTTGACATAAACTTCTTCATGAGAGAGAAGTGGATTTTTCCCCCTAATGGAAGCAAAGAGGAGCTCAAACATATTTAAATGGGAGGCAACAGAAGAGGCTTTAGGCAAAAATTCATCAGCTTTCTTCTTTTCTTCTTCCTCAAAAATTCTAATATAATTTTTTACAGTAGGCTGGATTTTAGAGAGAGCATTATCAATATCAAATCCAGGCCACCATTTCACCCAGAAAGTTCTCTGGAGAATAGGAAGTTTAAGAGAGTCTTCATAAAGAAGAATATCCCATTTCCAAATCCAAACTAATCTGAATTCGGAGAAGAAGAATAAGGTATTTCTTCCAAAAGGGATATTGCTAAGAGATTTTCCTCTGAGAATGGGATGGTTTAAAAACCAAATTTGAAAATAATCCAAAATTTCTTGAGGAACTATACAATTTTCTGGACCCATTTTTTCACACCAATGGTAAAACCAGTTGGGGAAAGTTTTAAGGTCAGCTTTTATAATTTGATCATTTATAACGAAGAGCCAAGTATGACTCTTGGTGGAATTTTTATATAAAAATGCTTTATGCCAAGCTTCAATATAATCCCAATAATTATATGTTGCTCCATTTATTTTTAAAGTTCTTGCTTGAGCAGGGTTAAGACCCCATTGGTGAGCAAAAAGAACTTTAATAATATAACACTTAGAATGTGTTATAGGAGACTTTTTATCATTTGGAACCAAATGGAAATGTTCGATTTGAACAGTTGCTATTTCCAAAAGAATTGCTTCAAATGCAAACCTAGGTTTAGATTCCTGGGTCATCCAATTATGCATGTTTAAAAATCTTTCTTTAAGACCCCAGGGATCTGGATTTATCTTTTCTTCATTTGAAATATCTTCTAAAACAAGAAAAGTTTCCAAAAATTGTTTTTGTTGGAAAACAACATCTTGAATCAGAATGTCCTTGGCAGAGGGTTTCTGCTGAGGACCAGCCTTATTTGGCTGATTAGATCCCTTATTCGTATTGGAACCCTTTTGTGGGTTTTGTTGTTGGCCTTTCCCTTTGTTGGGACGCCTTTGAGGAAATTGAAATCCTCCTTTATCCGGAGGTTGCATCCTGTTTTTCCTGCAAAAATTCTCTAGTTAGAAAATCTGGTAAAGAATTTTGATCTCCTTTAATATATTCAATCTGGAAATCAAAAGCAGACAAATCAGACTGCCATCTAGCAAAAATTTGCTTAGAAACAAGATTTTTAACATCTTGTTTTAAGATATGTTTAGCAGCACTGCAATCTATTCTAAGAAGAAATGTTTGATTAAGTAAATCATCTTGAAATTTAGTGATACACTTAACAATAGAAAACATTTATTTTTTAATTGTAGAGTAATTTTTTGAAGAACCTTTCCAAGAACCAGAAGTAAAACGTAAAAGTTCTTCTTTATTAGTTGTGGGATTCTTTTGTTTGAGAATTCCCCCATAACCGATATCTGAAGCATCAGTTTCAACAATTTTGTCCCAATGTGGATTTGCTAATCCGAGACATGGTAATTGTTTAACTCTAAGTTTAATTCTCTGAACAGCTTTAGTGTGTTCAGATGTCCATGGTGAAGGGTTCTTTTTTAGCCTTTGGTGTAAAAGGGCACAATCATGGGCAAGTTTATTATAATAATCCCCAATATAATTAAGACTTCCAAAAAACCTCTGTAATTGGGTTTTATCTTTTAATTCATCAGGGAATTTAGAAGCAAATTCAATACTTCTATCAATGGGAATTACTTTCCCTTTATTAATATTAAAGCCTAAGAATCTAATCTGTGTTTTGAAAAGATCCATTTTTGTGGCTGAAAGAACAAGACCATTATGGATAATAATATCTTGTAAAGTTCTAAGATGTTTAAAATGCTGATCAATAGATGATGAAAAAACTAAAATATCATCTATGTAGACCAAACAGAATTCAGAGAAAGGGCTAAAAATCTCATTCATAATATTTTGGAATTCTGATGGAGCATTTTTTAATCCAAAAGGCATAACATTCCATTCAAAGTGTCCAAAAGGAACTATGAATGCTGTCTTATATCTATCTTCTTCTTTAATCTGAATTTTCCAGTATCCAGATTTTAAATCAAATTTTGAGAAGATAGAGGCATTAAAAAGCCTATCTAATAAATCCTTTTTATTTGGGATAGGATATCTAATCCATTGTAAGGCATCATTTAATGGTTTATAATTAACCACTAATCTGGGTCTGCCTCTTTCTTTTTCAGCATTTTTATTTACATAAAAAGCTGTGCAGCTCCAAGATGAATAACTTTTTCTTATGAGCTTTTTATCTAAAAGGCCCTGTATCTCTTTTTTACAGAGTTCTAAGAATTCTGAATTCATTTGGCTAGGTCTAGCCTTAGTATGAATTTGTGATCTTTCATCAAAACCTTGCTTATGTGGGAGAGAAACAACATGTTTCTTTCGTGTCCAAAAAGCACTAGGAATTTCACTGCAAACTTTATTTTGGAAATCCTCTTTTAATTTAATAATTTTGTTAGAAATCTTTGGCATCTTTAATTGATGCTCAATTTGCATAATTCTAACATCTTCTAATAAAAAATCAAGGTGTCTTTCTTTTAAATCTAAAAGATTTAATTCATTGACAATCCTTGTTTCTGGTTCTTTGAGAAAAGTGTAAACCAGATCAAAATCTTGAAATTTTGCATATATGCCAGTCTGATCAACTTGTATTGGCATAATGAGTTTTAAGAAAGGAGTTCCCAGAATTACTTGCTGTTGTAAGTCTTTAACAAGTAAGAATGAAGATGGAATACAAACTCCTTCATTACATATATATACATCAGAAAGTTTAAACTGAATTTTCATTCTGCTTCCACTAGCTGATGTTAAAGACTGCATAGTTTTTTCAAAATATTTTGTGGGAACTATGCCTTCTTGAATGCAGTTTAAATCTGCTCCACTGTCAACTAAAGCAATAGCACTAATAGGATACTCTTCTTGGATTACAAGATTTATCCTTATGTACCATTTTTGAAATGTTATTTTATTTAAAATATGCAGGTACTGGTCTCCTGTTATATCCAGAGGAGTAGAGGTATCCCCTGTTTCAGGAATATTATCACCAATACTAATGGAGGAAGTAGAAATATTGATGTTATCCATTTTTTCTTCCATTTTTGAAAATGCAATTTGGAGGTCTCTTATGTCAGACTTTACCAAATTTATCTCTTGTTTAAGATCTGTGATAGTAAGGGGTTTTTCAACTTTTTCCATTCTATCAAAAACTTCCTGAATACTGAATTGCATACGCTTGTATTCTTTTTTCTCAGGAGGTTTTCTAGTATGATCAATACATAACTGCATTACTTTCACCTTTAATTCTGGATCAGTAATTTTTTCAATTAGGTCAAGCATTTCACTATGTTCAACGGTAAGAACATTAATTGTAAGACCATTCATGGTAGCAATGGACTTCCAATAATCTGCATCCTTACAGCCATTAATACATCCATGAGATTCAGATGGATGTTCTTCTTCTTGTTCAGAATAGAAGCCATCATCCTCTTCATCATAGACTTGTTCTTCTTCAGAATTTTCTGGAGAAGTATTTAATAAGATTTTACAGAGTTGAGCCTTTAAGCCTTCATCAATCTGTAATTATGCTAATTTCTTTTGTGTGGTACATTTATTTGCTAAATGTCCTACTTTACCACATTTCCAACAAGTTCTTGGGTCCTTAGAAGCAGAACCCTTGACCGTACCTTTTCTTGCTGGATAACCTTTTCTAGGAGGTGGCCTAGGTCTAGGATTAGGATTAGTATTCCTTCTCCTATTCTGCCTTGGATTTTGATTTATTTGCCTTTTCTTCTTTTTAACTATATTAATCGGCATATCAAAACCCCATTGTTTGCAGAAGTCTCCTAATTCTTGTTTACCAGTAAGATTTTGTTTCTTCATCTGGTATTGTAATTTCATGTCATTACAGATACTGAGACCTACTTGTGTGCAGGCACTCATGATCTGTCCATAATGCAAATTGCTATATGGGATATTATGACCATCATTAAGGTCTCTAAGTCTTTGTCTGACCTTCTCTGCAAATAAGGATGGAAGACCATCAATGAATTTGGCTTTCCAAAAATCATCATTTGCATCATGTCTTTCCATAACTCTACAAATAAAAACATCTTTATACCATCGGTAGTGGGTTAAAGATGGACATCTATGATTCATAAGAAGTTCTCTGCTTCTTTCAGACCTTTGAGGATGAGTACCAATAAAATGAGTAATAATAGTCCGGATCAAGGTGACAATAGCATCTGGAGCCATAGTAGGTTGTCCATTAACTGTTTCTACTTTCACTTTGTCTAATACATCAGTTCTTTGTTGATTAGTGAGAAGGTTATCCCACCAACCTTTGAGGCATCCTGAGAAACCGCATGAAAGAAGAGTTGCGGTATCTTTGTTGGTATTGCCACAACTAATACTCATGGAAGACCACATGAGCATTTTATGTATAGTTTCCAGAATCTGGTATTCTGTAAAACCATCTATGCTCCATTCAACTACCTCTTTTCCAGTATAGGAAGTTTGGAGTCTCCAATTACTTTCTTCAAAAAGGAGATCCTGAGGTGTTGGTCTATAATAATAATGAGGAATTGACTCATGTTTCATGAAATTCATTTGTGGAAGAGAGTTTTGTTTAAAATTATCTTCCATATCTTGAAAATTTATCCAAAATTTCTTTTCCTCATTTTCTTCATAATCTTGTCCACTCTCTTCTTCATATTTTGAGATCTGAATATCTGAAGAAGGTTTAGAGAGAACATTTACACTTTTTTCATGTAATGAAATTCCCTTAAGTTTTGTGTTTTTAAGAGAAGTGTCATCTTTTAGAGAAATATTTTGAATCTTTTTGGTTAAAACAATGAAATCATCTTCCTCCTTTTTACTTTGAGTTCTATAATTTTGTGGTATAATAGGAGGTCTAAAAGTAGTAACTTCAAAAGAAGAGTTACTGCTAGTAGCAGTACTGACAATAGGATTCTTGATATTTTTTATCAATTTTTCCTGTTCATCTAATTTATTTTCAATTCTTATTAATTGGCTTTCCATAGATTCTATGGATCTGTTTGTCCAATTATTCTGGTGAGCAAGGTGTTGATTTAGAATAAAATCACTACCTCCCTCGGCTTTTCCAATAAAAGCCACAGCTTCAAGCTCTTTATCATTAGATCTGAAATTTATGTGTAGTGGAGGAGGATGAAGGCTTTCTACTATACCTTTATCCCCATGAAGTCTCCATTTGGAAGAACTTATGGTATTCAAAACCTTTTGGTTAGGAAACCATCGGTTAAACCAATCTACAATCCATACAATTGTTTGTCGACGATCTAGATCTGTATAATATAAATTTTTTATAAGATCTAAATCTTTTTTATTAAAAATTTTAAAATATTCTTGTCGGAACCCAAGGTTTTTCTCCAACATGAAATCTCTATTAATAGCCTATCTTAAAAATGAATTTGGACTAAAATCCATTAAACATAGACAGATGAAGTATCATGAGAATAGGAAGGATCAAAAGGATCTCTTTTTTCCCTATTTTCACTAGTTTCTTCTTCTGGACCATAAACTCCTTGAGGAATTTGATTTTGTGAGTTTATGAATCCTTTTAAAACATTTTCTTTCTCCATATTTTGGAGATGTTCAAGGTCCATGTTTGGTCTGGGTTGATCAGACATGGATTGTCTTGAAGAAGAAGGATAAGAAACAATGTAAGGAAGTTTTGAGGGGGCAGTATTAAAACTTCTTACAGAATTACTCCTTGACAAAGATAATTTACTAAATTTATGAGGAGTAAAAGAAACTTCAATATCACCATCTTTAGATTGGGTGATTTGATCTAGTTGGGAAGGAAGGACTGGTGCTGGCGGAACAGCATTAGGTAAAGTCCAATCTGTTGGGAAATTTATCTCATCCCATTTTATTAATCTGGGAGTAGCAATATTAGTGGTAAGACAATTACTGTCTATTGCTACTGTTTTCCCTGGAATACTCTTTAATATAGCATTAGGACATAAAGTATTCATAACTTTATAGTATATCCTGTATGTTGTATTAACAGTGGACGTACCAGGAAGGTAATTATACCCATCTGTTTGAATTTTTAAAGTAGAAGCTTCAAACAGGTTTTTATCTTTTAAAGAAAGTGTCAAGTTGGGATAAACGTCAAAATAAACTGGGCCATGACACAAACTTGTTTGTATAATTCCCATAAGAGATGGTACAAAATCTGTACATCTAGAATCTCTTAAAGATGCTAATATGGATGCATTAAGACCCAAAAGTGTAAGAGGTTTGAATGCAATTTGTATACATCCGATGTGGATGTAATTATATTTTTCTAAGCTTTTTTCAATATCTTTTAGACATAGTAGTCTAAGAGTCTGTTCATTATTATCAAGAACAATGTCCTGTTCAACAGTTTTGACATGATCTTGAATTATAAGAGAGAAAGTACCACTCTTATATATCTGTTTAGTGGAAATCGATGGAATTGTCCATTGATTTAATTGTTCCGTTTGATCAAACGCAACAAGCTCTGTATTAATTACATTAGATCTGGATCTTGAAGTAGATCCAGGTCCGGACTTGGTTGTTCTTTTGAACATGACCAAGGTGAGGCTACCCTGATATATATTATTATTCTTATTATGAATCATTTAATAAATTCTTATGATAATTCTTATAGAGTCAAACAGAACATCAGCCACAACAGCCACCTCTTGGCAAAACGGGCCATTCAGTCTGTAAACAGACCCCCAAAGAATTTACATAATAATTTACTTCAATTATTCATAATAATTCTTAACAATATATATCATGGTGGCCTCAGAGGCTTAGCCACACATGGCTTTGATACCAAAATTCATTTGCAGTGTTCAAAATTCATTGACTTATTCTAACAGTCAAGATTCATTGACAGTGACTTATTCGAACAGTCAAAATTCATTTGCAGCGTTCAAAATTCATTGACTTATTCCAACAGTCAAGATTCATCGACAGTGACTTATTCCAACAGTCAAAATTCATTTGCAACGTTCAAAATTCATTGACTTATTCCAACATTCAAGATCTCCTCGTACTGACTTATTCCAACAATCAAGACGGTATCTTAGATAATGACTTATTCCAACAGCCAAGATCTCTTCGTAATGACTTATTCCACCAGTCAAGACGGTATCTAGATAATGTATTCCAATAGCCAAGATCTCTTCGTAATGACTTATTCCAATAGTCGACATTCATTGACTTATTCCAACAGTCAAGATTCATTTGCATTGACTTATTCCAATAGCCAAGGTGGTATCTAGATAATGAATTATTCCAACAGCCAAGATCTCCTCGTAATGACTTATTCCAACACCCAAGACGTTATCTAGATATCGACTTATTCCAACAGTCAAGATCTCTTCGTAATGACTTATTCCAATAGCCAAGATGGTATCTTAGATAGTGACTTATTCCAACAGTCAAGATCTCTTTGTAATCATCTGATGCTTAGTCTCAGCGAGGCTTCAACTATCTCTACAATCATCAGGTCAATTTAATCGACTGATGCTTGGCTCAGCGATTCTCAAACTATACTTTGCTATTTCAACTGGATGCCTCTTGACTCGGCGATGCTCAACCAATTTTTCAAATAATATCGATGATTTCATACTCAACTCGGCTCATGTTACAGCTTGACTTATGCAGTAATAGTGTTCCAAACTTCTGCTCATATACTTCTCTGAATGCTTTCGAAGATTTAACAATTTAATTTTGGAAACTCATTATTAATCACTTCGAACCCACACATTTGAGATCATGATAGACTCAATGACTGATAGATATTGACGTAGGAGTACAAACACACTTGACACCGAAACACAATTTTTGAGAAAAGAACTCAACTTGCCATGATTTAATGCACTTTTTGTCATGCCTGATGTATCTCATTACTTGTCATGTTCTCTTCTCATCTTATTGTGATAGTACTTAACGGATAAAGTTATGCTTTTGAAAATGTTTCCCCATTGATCTAATCAACATTTTGTTTTTTCCAAATTGTGCTTCAAAATAGTGCCTTAGCTCAGAGAATAAAAGACGATTCATTCCAAATCTTTTCTAAAACATACTTGATGACTTTGGACCTGCCCTTACTTGAAAAAGGTATTGGCAAATGAAGTTTGCCCCTAGTTTATAGGGGACATGGAGGCTTACTTTAGGATGAATGGGACTTTTGGGCAAATATAACTTGCCTCTACTTTGAAGATATGATAGGGATCATACAAACTTATCTCAATGGGTTTGAAAACATGGTGGCACAAAGATATCAGAAGTTCGTTCGCTCATAGCTTAGAAGTAGTCATCATAAATAGGGTGGGATGAGGCAGGGTGCCCCAATATTGATGGGCACGGAATGTAGGATCGACTCCTTTCTTATTAGTAAGATGGGGCGAGAGAGGAACGATTTTGCCCCTGGTGTGGCGATATAAACGTGACTTGGGGCAAACTCGAGTTTGCCCTTAGTCTGAAAGAATTGAACCAAAGGTGCAAAGGTTGGTATTTACGGATCGAGAGCCAAGTGAGGCTCGCCTACTTATCCCCGAGTGGGAATCAGGTCCAAATTAGTTCGAACAAGGGTTGAACAAAAATGGCAAGGGTGTCGACCGAACCAGATAGGTTGCCTACGTATCCCTAAGTGGAATCAGTTCAAGCGTAGTTCAAGTACTCTGAAGGTTTTGACAGAATAGGACTTCAAAATTGGTGGGCTTTTCGAGCCATGTTTTCATTCGGATCCAATGAGTGCTCTTTCTTGGGCTGGTTTTTTCTGAAATGGGTCCCTGTGGTAGCTCGTATGGATGATTATGAACTACTTTTTTTCTTGTTCTTTCCCCTTTTCTTCTTCTCTCTTCCTTTTTTTTTTTTTGTGGCAGTTGATTCTTTTTACCTTTTCACTAGCCAGTCACTTTGCTCCTCTCATGATACATCGTGTTTTGATTACACTCTCAAAACAATATCAACCCTTCAAATTTTTATTTATTTATTTGGGCTTATTCAAAGATACCTCTTCATTTGTTTTGGCCCATTATGCCTCTAAATACCTCACTGGTGCTTTCAAAATTCTATCTTCAAACTTTTTCTTTGCTTAGCATAACTCAAAGCCCTGAGATAATTCATATGATAATGGTATTCATCGAAGTATTCATGAATTCTCAATGTTCTTCGTTCACTCTTCACCTTTTTGATTTGATTTGATTTATTTATTTTATTTATTATATTTTTTTTCATCTTCCTCTCATAATCTCTTATGATTTTGACTGGCTAGGATCCGGATTTTGAATCAACACGCATTTTATTCATGCGCTAACTTTTATCTAGGCGCCCTTTTGGGTTTTCATCCTAGCGAGCCATCCCCCCCCCCCCCCCCCCCCCCATTTATTTCCTCTTTCTTTTTTTGTTTTTTTTTTGTTTTTTTGGTTTTGGAGAAGAAGTTCATTTGAAATGCTTGGCTACCATCAAGGACAGAGTCTGTATATCTTTTGATTGGACAATTTTGCATGGCTTGCAATTGGATTGGGTTCATACTTTTAGGCTTAATGGGCTTTAAAATGGGGAGAAAATGGATTAGACAAGTCCCAAGCTACTATCCAGTATGTCATTATAGGATTTGAACAAAAGCATCTTTAAATTCTTAAAGTAAGAGAAATCAATTCTTAGCTTTCTTCAATGTTAGCGCAAAATTGACTTTGATCTATTCAAGATTCTTTTTTTTATGCAAATATTCATTAATAGAGTAATTTCCACAATAATTCGAGATTCGACATTTTCAGCTCAGTGATTCATCCACTCATGACTAAGTGCATTAGATTAAGCAAAATGAGATTTCATTTCAAGATAAGAATTTTATTACTTGACATGGACGCGGTACAACTTGATGATAGATAGACAGACAGACTCATTCAAAAGAATAAACTTGAAAAACACAAAACATACTTGACTTGACCCAACTTGACTTCACCTCAAATGGAGTGTCACTGTGACTCGCTTATTTTCTTTTTTCTTTTTTTCTTTTTCTTTTTTTCTTCTTCTTTTTTTTTCAATTAAAGCATCCATGTTGGTTTCAACAGCAGCCGTTCCAAACATCATCACTTCACCGTCTTAACTTAGGCTCGTCTGGTGTAATGATCCCTTGCTCAATTAAATCTTAAATTTCATGCCTCAGCCTCAAACAACGGTCAGTATCATGCCCATGCCCAAGCCCCTAATGGTAAGCATAATACTCGTTCACATTATATCTCGGCGGGATGGGGTCAGGTATCGGCCTTGGATCCAACTTCTCCAAATACCCATCTTCTAACATTCTCTGCAATGCCAAGCTCAATGGAATATCCAAATCAGCAAACACCCTATGCTCTCTTAGTGAGCCGCGATTGGACCTTGATTGATTGTTTCTTGTAATAGAAATATTCTGACATTGGCCTTGTCGCTGAAATAACCTTCTCGATTGGTTGAATGATGAATGAGGTGCTAAGGCATTGACATCTGGCTCATGATGATTGTTCTGATACACCGGTCCCTTGGGACTTATTTCCCTGATTATCTCTCGTGATTATCCCCTCTCTGATAGCATCTTCAATTCTTGTTCCCACGTCAAAAACCTCAGCAAAAGTGTTGGTAGATTGGAACTTCATCCTCTCTCGGTAGACTGGCTGTAGGTTTTTCATCAACATTCTAATTTGTTCTTTTTCTGATGGCCTTTGAACCATCTTAGCCACCTTTCCTCTCCATCAACTCTAATACTCAACAAACGACTCTTTGCATTCTTGCATAGTCGTCTCGAAGTCCCTCACGGTCACATTAAGTTCTTGATTATACTCGTACTGAGTGACGAACACCTGCACAACCTCCTCCTATATGCAAGTTTTATTAGGTTCCATAGTGAGATACCAAGATAAAGCTGCCCTAGTTAAGGTTTACTGAAATAGCATGGCCATCATGGCAGGACTCAAACCACTCGGCTGAAAGGCCCCGATACACATACGGATGTGGCTATGGGGATTCCCTATGCCATCAAACTTACCAAACATAGGCATCTTAAACCCGGCAGGCAATACTTCGCAAACCCCTTCATATAACCCTTCCAATTCCAGTAGGTAAGTGTCAACTTCGTGGGCCTTTCGGACTACCCTTTCTAGTTTCTCTACTTTCTCAGTCATCAGTTTCTCTTTCTCAGCCCTTTCTTTTTCTAACTTTTCCTTCTCTGCTCTCGGTGCTTCAGCCCTTTCTAGATCATCGAACCAATCTTCCTCCCTGAAAGGCGAAGGAGGATCAACAACTGGTGGGTTAACTACGGGTGGCTGTCGCGCCATTGTTTCCATCATGGTCATCATCCTAGTCATCTGACCTGCCTGCTGTTCCACTCTGGCCCTCAATTCTTCTATTTCTCGCATTTGCTTCCTGTGCCATCTCTCTTCTGATTAACCTTATAGTGGAATCTCTATACCAGATTGTGCTTGTAGCTGATTCTATGTTTTACCTATAACCAAAATTTTTAAAAGAAAACATTTTTCATTATTTTCAGCTTTTTTTGTTGATTTTAAATGCTTAGTAAAATGTTCATATGTCACACGGATGCAATGCATGTGTACGTGTGTGCCTATTCTATATGCCAAAGTAAAAGCAAATCCTAACTCTAGCACATAAGACACATAAGCACATATGTAATACCTGTAATTTTCTTTTCATTAATAATATCAGTTTTTCGAATTTCTATATTGGACCGACTATATTATTATATTATTATTTGAATTATGTGACGGTATGGACGTATTGTAGTATTATGATATTAAACTGTAGTAACTGTACCGACTCGGCCGTAATAAGAATTAACGTAGTCCCATACCCGGACCCAGACAATGGGAACAATACCTGTTTGTACGTAAACCGAGATCGACACGTATATCGAGAAACTTATGCACGTAAATTGATAAAGTGGCACACAATCCAAGGTGGGCCCACATGGCCAGCCATGTGGCAACTACATGCAACCCTCTTGGACAAATGTCCACTAGTAGGACACATGTCATGGCATATGACATATACACATGCCACATGACACCTAGCTCCTAGGATTTCTATATAAGCATGCATATAGCATGCATTATACACACTTTGTCTTTATGACCAGCACTTAAAATCTATGAGAGAGAGCTGGAGTTTTAATTCTTGAGAGAAAGAAGAGAAGAAGTCACCATTGATGTTGAAGTTCAAGCTCCATCAAGCTCAAAAACAACCTCAAGCTTTGGTGAGTAAATTGTGATTAATTGTGAGTAATCTAACTCAATTTAGAACACCTATAATATGTACTAATGTTTAGTAGAAGTTTGATGTTGTTGTGTTGAAGTTTTCATGACATGCAAGACAAATCCATAAATCTGAGAAACTGAAACTCTCAGCAGAACATAGTTTAGTAAAGTGAATGTTTTATGCAGCTCAAAAATCCGAATTAAGCTAGGTTTTTTTGTGGTAAAAGCTAACTCATATATCTACAAATAACTCTTCTATAGCTCAGTCTAGAAATCAATCTGTCATGGGTGAAATGCATGTACAACGTAGTGTTATAAATCTGAGAAACTGAAACTCTCAGCAGAACATAGTTTAGTAAAATGAATGTTTTGTGCAGCTCCAAAATCCGAATTAAGCTAGGTTTTTTTTGTGGTAAAACCTAACTCATATATCTACAAATAACTCTTTTATATCTTAGTCTAGAAATCATTCCTTCATGGATGCAATGCATGTACAACGCAGAGTTATAAATCTGAGAAACTGAAACTCTCAGCAGAACATAGTTTAGTAAAATGAATTTTTTGTGCAGCTCAAAAATGCGAATTAAGCTAGGTTTTTTTGTGGAGAAAGCTATCGTATTTATCTACAAATAACCCTTCTATAGCTCAGTCTAAAAACCCATCCTTTATAGGTGAAATTCACGTACAATGCAGTACTATAAATCTGGGACAGAACAGTCTGGGATATAAGAAATGTCTTGTAGAATAAATAGTTTGAGTTGCTCAAAAATGTAATTGAAGCTAGATTTTTTTTTGTACATGAATATATTCCTATTATCTATAATGTTGTAGTTTTGAGTTTGATCTACAAACCAATTTATCATGCCCAAATAAATCATGTTAATTCAGCCAATACAGTGAAAATGTATCTTGGCAGATTGTACAGCTTTTTGTATAATGTTTTGTTTATGCATGGTGTTGATTGTTGATACTAGTTTTCCAGTACATGTGTTGTTATGAAAATCTCATGCTATGGTAGTGCTATCGCGTAGATGAGTATGTTAAGGGTTTCATCTATATGTTTTATTGATATTAAATCCAAGATTATAAATCCATAAGCTACGTGAATATAGTTTAATGACCGTTGGAAAGTTCATATCCAAACTATAAGTATATTGTATGGCACGATTATTGCGATGATAAATGATCGGGAAAGTTTCCATCGTAAGTATATTGAGAGGAAAACGGAATGTCGGACGTATAGCGAAATATTAACGGTTATAAATGGATGATATTAATTAACTAAACTACGAAACGTGCGAACACGTAAAATAATGATAAAACCTTCGATAACAGATTTAATGCGAATAAGGGACATTGGGCCTCGTTTCAAGTCGTGTGACTACCGGTCAAAGTTGATTCGTGAACTTTCGTGTCGTGTTTGGATATTTCTTGCAAAATTGGTCTTTCGGTAATTCCATGGTGTCGATTGGTGAGTTATGTTTTGTTCCTTGATCTGAGGATCGGCATGACGTGTTCGGTCAAGTGCGGATGACCTGAGGATCGTCGTGACGTGTTCGATCAAGTGGTTGATTATTTTTCCGCACCCTTGGACAGAGGATCGGCATGACGTGTTCGGTTATGTACGGGTGACCTGAGGATCGGCATGACGTGTTCGTCCAAGTGATTATTAATTTCCCGTACCCTTGGCCTAAGGATCGACATGACGTGTTCGGTAACGTGCGGGCGACCTAAGGATCGGCATGACGTGTTCGACCAAGAGATTGTTAATGCCCCGCACACTTATGCTATTTGGGCGATAGTTTGAATGCCATTTGGGCGATAGTTTGAATGCCATTTGGGCGACAGTTTGAGTGCCAGTTGGGCGACAGTTAACTATTCATTGTTGAGTGTTGTACTTTCTTGACCAGTAAATGCGTTTGGAGTTAAGTCTTCTTTCAGTCAATGTCATTGGTCAGTTCAATTCTGGGTTAAGTTTCAAAAGGAATGATTGGGTTTAAATATGACATGATTTTGAGAATAAGAAAAGATGAACAAGATATAGTATCAAGAATAAGAAATGATGAACGAGATATGGTTTCGAGAAATAAGAAGAGATGAAGAATAACTTACCTTAAGTGGTAGTAACCTTAAGGGGACCCCCTCACTTAGCTTAACCGCTAACGGCTTTTCATGCCGCTGGACCTTCCACGTCCAGCCTTTGCAGGTCCAGACGGAGCCGACTGCTATCAAGATGCTGACTTTACTACTGAAGACTATGCTAGTGAAGATTACTACGAGGAAGGCTACGGTTTCGCCAGCTGAAGACTTTGGAGCTTTTCTTTTGGTATAGTTCTGTTATTATTATTATATTAGTGATGTAATAGTTTAGCTGGTCTTGTAATATGTATCTTTTGGATATCTTTTTGGCCTGTAATATGCTACTGATGTAAGACTTGGATGTTTTAAATTTCTGCTTCCGCTGAACTTAGTCATTTTCCCATATCACATTATTGTTATAAGCATGTTTAGACAATCAGGTGAATGTTTAGACAATCAGGTGACACTCACAACCAGTCACGTGTCTACGAACCCATAAAGGAAATTTATTTTTCCCTATTTTTGGTACTTCGGGGCGTGAATAGATTTTTGGTATCAGAGCCTTAGGTTTCGACGCGCTCACTAATTGTCCTACACCTTAAGTTATGAGCCTAAGATTTCCCTCGTATTAGTACTGACACTAAGTTAGCTCCTCTTGCATGACTATGGAGTCGAGATTCGTTCATGATGATTTTGGAGGTCACTATAATCGCGACGGTCGTATCCAGCCTGCCGACCCTGTACTATACCGATAGCGGATCTGCTAGAGGGCAAGGCATATCGTGGTGGAGGACGTACGGAGAGTTGTGCTTACCGATACATTGCAGTATCTACATCGAGTTCAGCCCGAGTCAATCCATGCTTCAGAGACTACCATACTTAATCACCAGGAGCTTATCAGCATGACTCAAGACAAGGAACTATATGACGATATACTCTTCCCGATTATCATAGCGGTACCAGCACCACTATTCTCACCCGAGCCCATACCAGAGCCAGATGCAGATTTAGATCCCATTGATACAGATAGCGATAACGACATAGCGAGTGGAGAGGATTCTGTAGGCAGTGACCACTCAGCAGATGACCCATCTGATTGTGACGACACATATGATGACAATGACCTGACAATTGTGACGATCCGGCAAGTAGCGATGACGAGCTGATCGAGGAGGTTGACCCTACGGACGATCTTCAGAGACCAGGGAATGATGTACATGACCATCCAGCACCACCAGTTGACGGGGACGAGATGATACTGTTGCCTGAGCAGGACCATGAAGCAGATCCAGCTGACATCAAGGAGAAGGAGGAGGACCCTGAGGAGGAATTCTTAGAGGACCCGTTATAGATAATAAGAGAGGCAAACTTTACCTTAGATATGATAGGCGAGTACCATAGTAAGCAGTCATATCCTTTATACTCATTCCACTTGAGTAAATCGATGCCTTCTATTCTAATGGTCATTTCTTCTGGAAAAGGGATCTATATATTTTAAAAAGTGGCTCTGATTACCATCAATAATTATTGTGACACAGTCCTTGATAAGTAATTCATTTCCTTGAATTTTTAGAAATTCCCTAGTCAACAATTCTTGAGTATGTACATTGATCATCCGATTCTAGACAAATTCTTTTGAGAACAAGTTCGATCACTAGTACTGCAAAGTCATTCTTTTTGACTTATTATTCCTTGAACAAATTCTTACAAGTTCATTTCATTTGAAATAATCCTAAATGAGTTCTCTGTCCTTGTTCTTGCCATGAACTCAAAAAAAAAATGTTGTACTCTCTGAACATCTTGACCTCTTATTGTCTCTCTCAGTTACTACCTTATTCTTTATCAGTGGGGTTTTGTTTGGACTATTTCACTTATGAAATACCTAATTCTTATTTCATTCGTTGAAGGCCTTATGCCATCAGTTACTTTCATTTCCTATAAATCTTGAGATACTACGATTTCTTCCATAGTAAACAGTCATTCAATCATTGTTAGATTTACATCTTATTCTTGAATGGATCACATCATTCTACTATTGTACTTCTATCTGTGAGAATTCATATGCCTTTTCGAATTCGGCTTCATTTTGGATCAATTTATTCAATCATTTCAATCATTGTATTCTAGTTACTGGGATTATGTTGATAAATATAATGTGAGATGTAATAGGTATGATTGCCTCGCATAAGGTATGATAGAAACCTTATAGACACGAACTCATACGTAGGAACAGAAGGATCCTCTCGATCTCTGCAATGGATGAATCATCTCAAACAACTGAGGACCAGTCCAGAAGGCTAAGCAACATAATACCTAAGGAGATCGATCCCACTAGTGTATTTGGAAGACTGATACAAGGCTTATGGAAGACCGCTGATGGTACTAGCGCAAGTGACTATGGAAACGAGTTGTTTAGACACCTCCATGTCGCCCATTCAGAATCGCTTTTGAGACCACTTAAGCCACAACCTGCTATACTACCAAGGTCAACCCTACTACAAGGAGCACATGAGATATTGACTTAACCCGAGGCGATGGAAGATGCAAGAATAGAACATACCTTCAACAGATCGAACGACCTCATAGACTCCTGACATCGACCACGTTTAATCACAAAGAACAACTCGCACCGCGAGCATTAGTGAAGATGAGTACTGCATTCCACTTTCAAGCCAATGATCAGATCGCATAGGACCTACCAACAGAAGATACGTTTCAGGTTTACAACACCAATGTTCCATCAACACACTGAAGAAATGCATCTCTAACCCTGCGCACATTATAAATTAAAACCATGTAAGGCTGAGTAATTATATTCATCTTTCTAATTTAACTCCTTTTGAGTAAACCTACTATTTTCTACCATTGGTTGCGTTAGATCAATTATCCTTATGATGAACCATGGGATGTCCTTTATTGTTTCACTAATTGACAGTTATTCGTTGTCCTCTCTGATTTCACTTAACAAGATTTTGGATCATTCTGATCAGTGATAAATCCAATTGTGAATTCATTTGCTTTCTAATGATATAAGTCACCTCTTTGGACTTATCACCATGAAAATCGATTCCAATAATTCATTTATAAACCAATCATTCTAAGTCATTTGGACTTATGATCTGTTAAATTAATCTTTGTAAATCGTTTGGACTGTCAACCGTTTGACCAACTTTCGTAAGTGCGTATCCCTTGACATTATTGCAAAGGATCTCTTTGTATTTGTTTACCTAAGGAACTCAAGTATATTGCACCCCTTTGTAAATTAGTCTTTATTTCCTTTCATTTCACAAATTCTTCTTATTGGTAACCTTGACTTTTATCATTAAGGCTTCACCTAAATTATTGGCTCATGAGACAAGGAATTCTTATGTCCTACTTGGGAGGCCTTGCACCTATAGTCATTGCATTACTATGATTGTCCTATAGTAATCATCTAATGGTTATTCTCAGATACTCATTCTATATATTGTGATCCTACGTATAAGTGATTGATCACGTACCTCTTCGTTTTTAACTCAGTACATAATGAGTATTCATTTTGTTATGAATTCAGCTCCTTACAAGTGAATTCAATCCTACTCTAATTATCTGTAACAACTTATATGCTTGGTATTAATTAATGCATGGAGAAATTGCTTAATGACTTGTGCCATCACCTACGATGCCAAAACTCCACGACGATTTCATGACGACACACAAAGGAACTCAATCACAATAACACGCTTAAAAGGACGCCATAACCCCTACAAGTTATAGAAGACAATCGTGAGACCAACTAGACTTCTCAACCATCGCATCAAAAAGCTGAGAGGCAAGAGTCTTGCCCGATTAACGACACAGAAGAAACAAACCAGTATCCCGAACAACTACTCGAATGCAGCCCACAATCATTGAGGAAAACTCTAGATACATCAAGAATAATCACAAGAGGTAAAGAAACAATGAAAGGAAAGTTCATCAGACTACCGTTCAGACACATCCAAAGCAACGTGATATCTGCGATAGCTGCGGAATATCTAGACATCACTTCAAAGAATGCAAAGTACCGAAACATCTCACAAGTTGATAGGCACAGTGCTTTAATTGTGGAAAGACTGGGAGTGTGCGCAAAGATTGTCCAGAACGAGGAACTCAGAACAAGGTTCCATCACCAAGAAGATCCCGAAAGAGAACTTGCAGATCACCAAATTAATCTCAGCATTGAACAAGACGAAAGACTGAAGGTGCCATATTCAATGTCAGAACTATGAATTTCACTTGGCATTGTTTTAGCAAAGAAGTTTGGATGTTTGAAAGAATTTAGGAGAAGGTCTGATTAGTTAGCTAGTGGGAACCTCACAACCTTAAAATTTGAGATGTGATTAGTACCTTGTACTTTCTAAGACCTAGCAAACCCTAGATTTCGAGGATGAAATCCTTTGATAAGGTGGGTAGAGATGTAGCACCTGAATTTCTCCGAAAATTCCACGTAGGATATTAGAAATTAGTGATGTTGCCACCAAGGTTGTTAGGTATTCACAATGTTTTTCACATTAGTATGTTGAAGGAGTATCATCAGGGCACGACGCAACATGTAATCGACTTCAAGGACATTGAGGCGAATAACAACATGTTTTACACAGAGAGACCCATCAAGATTTTGGGTCGAGAAACCAAGAAGCTGAGGAACAAGGAGATGCCATTGGTGAAAGTTCAATGGAATCATTATGATGAAAGAGACGCTTCGTGGGAAATAGAGTCAGAGATGCGAGAGAAATATCCTTTTCTATTTTGTACCTAGATAAGCTCTGATTTCGAGGACGAAATCCTTTAATAGGTGGTGGAAGATGTAACACCTGTAATTTTCTTTTCATTAATAATATCAGTTTTTCGAATTTCTATATTGGACTGACTATATTATTATATTATTATTTGAATTATGTGACGGTATGGACGTATTGTAGTATTATCATATTAGATTGTAGTAACTGTACCGGCTCGGCCGTAATAAGAATTAACGTAGTCCCGTACCTGAACCCAGACAATAGAAACAATACCTGTTTGTACGTAAATCGAGACTGACACGTATATCGAGAAACTTATGCACGTAAACTGAGAAAGTGGCACACAATCCAAGGTGGGCCCACATGGCCGGCCATGTGGCAGCCACATGCAACCCTCTTGGACAAATGTCCACTAGTAGGACACATGTCATGGCATATGGCATATACACATGCCACATGACACCTAGCTCCTAGGATTTCTATATAAGCATGCATATAGCATGCATTATACACACTTTGTCTTTATGACCAGCACTTAAAATCTATAAGAGAGAGCTGGAGTTTTAATTCTTGAGAGAAAGAAGAGAAGAAGTCACCATTGAAGTTGAAGTTCAAGCTCCATCAAGCTCAAGAACAACCTCAAGCTTTGGTGAGTAAATTGTGATTAATTATGAGTAATCTAACTCAATTTAGAACACCTATAATATGTACTAATGTTTAGTAGAAGTTTGATGTTGTTGTGTTGAAGTTTTCATGACATGCAAGACAAATCCATAAATCTAATAAACTGAAACACTCAGCAGAACATAGTTTAGTAAAGTGAATGTTTTGTGCAGTTCAAAATTCCGATTTAAGCCAGGTTTTTTTGTGGTAAAATCTAACTCATATATCTACAAATAACTCTTCTATAGCTCAGTCTAGAAATCACTCTTTCATGGGTGAAATGCATGTACAACGTAGTGTTATAAATCTGAGAAACTGAAACTCTCAGCAGAACATAGTTTAGTAAAATGAATGTTTTGTGCAGCTCCAAAATCCGAATTAAGCTAGGTTTTTTTTGTGGTAAAACCTAACTCATATATCTACAAATAACTCTTTTATATCTTAGTCTAGAAATCATTCCTTCATGGATGCAATGCATGTACAACGCAGAGTTATAAATCTGAGAAATTGAAACTCTCAGCAGAACATAGTTTAGTAAAATGAATGTTTTGTGCAGCTTAAAAATGAGCATTAAGCTAGATTTTTTTGTGGAGAAAGCTATCTCATTTATCTACAAATAACCCTTCTATAGCTCAGTCTAAAAACCCCTCCTTTATAGGTGAAATTCACGTACAATGCAGTACTATAAATCTGGGACAGAACAGTCCGAGATATAAGAAATGTCTTATAAAATAAATAGTTTGAGTTGCTCAAAAATGTAATTGAAGCTAGATTTTTTTTTACATGAATATATTCCTATTATCTATAATGGTGTAGTTTTGAGTTTGATCTACAAAGCAATTTATCATGCCCAAATAAATCATGTTAATTCAGCCAACACAGTGAAAATATATCTTGGCAGATTGTACAGCTTTTTGTATAATGTTTTGTTTATGCATGGTGTTGATTGTTGATGCTAGTTTTCCAGTACATGTGTTGTTATGAAAATCTCATGCTATGGTAGTGCTATCGCGTAGATGAGTATGTTAAGTTCATCTATATGTTTTATTGATATTAAATCCATGATTATAAATCCATAAACTACGTGAATATAGTTTAACGACCGTTGGAAAGTTCATATCCAAACTATAAGTATATTGTATGGCACGATTATTGCGATGATAAATGATTGGGAAAGTTTCCATCGTAAGTATATTGAGAGGAAAACGGAATGTCGGATGTATAGCGAAATATTAACGGCTATAAATGAATGATATTAATTAACTAAACTACGAAACGTGCGAACGCGTAAAATAATGATAAAACCTTCGATAACAGATTTAATGCGAATAAGGGACATTGGGCCTCGTTTCTAGTCGTGTGACTACCGGTCAAAGTTGATTCGTGAACTTTCGTGTCGTGTTTGGATATTTCTTGCAAAATAGGTCTTTCGGTAATTCCATGGTGTCGATTGGTGAGTTATGTTTTGTTCCTTGATCTGAGGATCGGCATGACGTGTTCGGTCAAGTGCGGATGACCTGAGGATCGTCATGACGTGTTCAATCAAGTGGTTGATTATTTTTCCGCACCCTTGGACTGAGGATCGGCATGACGTGTTCGGTTATGTACGGGTGACCTGAGGATCGGCATGACGTGTTCGTCCAATTGATTATTAATTTCCCGTACCCTTGGTCCGAGGATTGACATGACGTGTTCGGTGACGTGCGGGCGACCTGAGGATCGGCATGACGTGTTCGACCAAGAGATTGTTAATCCCCCGCACACTTATGCCATTTGGGCGACAGTTTGAATGCCATTTGGGCGATAGTTTGAATGTCATTTGGGCGACAGTTTGAGTGCCAGTTGGGCGACAGTTAACTATTCATTGTTGAGTGTTGTACTTTCTTGACCAGTAAATGCGTTTGGAGTTAAGTCTTCTTTCAGTCAATGTCATTGGTCAGTTCAGTTCTGGGTTAAGTTTCAAAAGGAATGATTGGGTTTAAATATGACATGATTTTGAGAATAAGAAAAGACGAACAAGATATAGTATCGAGAATAAGAAATGATGAACGAGATATGGTTTCGAGAAATAAGAAGAGATGAAGAATAACTTACCTTAAGTGGTGGTAACCTTAAGGGGACCCTCACTTAGCTTAACCGCTAACGGCTTTTCATGCCGCTGGACCTTCCACGTCCAACCTTTGCAGGTCCAGACGAAGCTGACTGCTATCAAGATGCTGACTTTACTACTGAAGACTATGCTAGTGAAGATTACTACAAGGAAGGCTACGGTTTCGCCAGCTGAAGACTTTGGAGCTTTTCTTTTGTTATAGTTCTGTTATTATTATTATATTAGTGATGTAATAGTTTAGCTGGTCTTGTAATATGTATCTTTTGGATATCTTCTTGGCCTGTAATATACTACTGATGTAAGACTTGGATGTTTTAAATTTCTGCTTCCACTGAACTTAGTCATTTTCCCATATCACATTATTGTTATAAGCATGTTTGGACAATCAGGTGACACTCACAACCAGTCACGTGTCCACGAACCCATAAAGGAAATTTATTTTTTCCTATTTTTGGTACTTCGGGGCGTGACAACATAAAATCCTCATCCATGTCAAGTGCGCTAATTTCTCCTTTCGTTGTGATCTTCATTACCCCTTCAAAGATTGAAAATTTTAAATTTTGAAATTCATTTGAAAAGAATTTCTTTTGAAAATAATCCCCAATCATTATGGATTTTTGAAAAATGGGGATGTGAAGATATTTTTCAACAAGAGGTGATTGGGTTAAAATTTTTGAAATTCATTTGAAAATCAATTCTCCAAAAACAATTTCCAAGATTTTTTGGATTTTTCCTTTGAAGATGATCATGTGAAAATAAAGATTAGTTTGGAGCTTTAATCAAAAAGTGAACTCAAAAGATTTTTGAAAGAGTGATTTGAAAACTTTGGAATAAAGATGGCAAAAATCTATTTGCTTTCAAAGATATATCTAATATTCTTTGGGTAGAAGGATCACATGATCGGATTATCACCGTACTTTTCATGAATTTGGATATATACAAGGTCAATGATGCTTAGCTAACAAGATATAAGACGTGTAATAATCAAAATCTGGCATATTCCCAAATATCATGGAATATGAGAAGGAATTACTAAAAGGTGATTAAAAGGTTATACATCCTATATCAAGCAAGCATTGTCATCATCTCAATTAATCCCTTCCGGGCATACCAAACTCTCTAGCAAATCCTAATCAAGAATCGATTTCCTAGATTGAAAGGTTCTATAGAAGCTACAATGTAAAGGCCTGGTTTTGGTCAAATAAGGACCCTTGACACACACCCGATAGGATTCTTCATAAACCAACACATGGTACGAGATCAAAGGTGATCACTCAGTCCTATGATGGCTTGAACGACCAGGTTGCCCCGAGCCTCCAAGGTCAAAGTTCTGTGCAATCGACTAGCCAGACATGCAAGTGTAATGCAACGGGCACACAAAAATTAATTAATTTGATTAAAAGGATGCTTTCAAGTCTAATCCTCGAGTGAACCCAAAATCAGGAATTCTGGCCTGCGAAACCAGAGATCCTGGGCTCGATCCTCAGCAGAGTCACCAGATTGTGGATACCGGCATTTGGGCCCACTTTTGTATTTCAAAACTTCTTCTTTCAAATTCAAAAATACAAGTCGCCACTTAATTTTTAAAGGGAAAAATTAAGAAACCATTTTAAAGCAAACCGATCTTTTGCGAAATCAAAGATAAATTGGGTCCGGGGATTATAGAATGAAAGGGGAAGGAACCCGACGGACTAAAACACCCCCTTTCATCCTATCTCGTGATAGGCCTCTACTCAACATCATTTTTAATCGAATTATTAATTTAAGCATGCCCTCAACTAATACATATATACATATACATTACAAAACATATTTAAAAGGGTGTAAGATTGCTTATGATAAAATATTATTCAAAATCATGTAATTCAATAAGCAAGCAAAATGATATGCAATAGGGAACAAAAGAACTTACCCGGGGTCCCGCCGTGAAATAGAAACGTGTAACGCATGCAAGAAAAGAAACCTTAGGAAAAATATCTCTAATCACATATACACATAAGGCAAGACCTAAGCTAAGGTGTCGCGCATGGAGTCGAAAATCAATTAAAATCAAAGAAGTAAATTAAACTAGAGAAGGGTTGAGAAATTGTACCTCAAATGCGCTACAAAACAAAGATTAGTACACATGCCTTGATCAAAGATATCAAATAATCAACCCTAAGCTTCTAGCTTAAATCTATCAAGTAGAATAAAAGAATTGAGCTATTTATGGATTCCTTATAATTAGTTGAAAACATATCACCTCTATAGATATGCAAGTCTCAACTAGGAGTCAATGCAATGTCCATATAGAAGTAATATAATCCCAACATGATTATAAGAAAATCACAACTAGGTTCAATTAGGAACAAATCAAACTAAAGTTAGATCCTAACTACAAGTATCAATATACATGGATGAATGCATGGAAATAAACAAGAATGAGCTATAGATTATTCACTAACTTGGACCACTTAGCCTCTGGATTTAGACTTAATTATCATTATTCAAAACATGATTTGGGTCCCAAGGCATTTTGTAAGCCATTTAAGTTGAAATCAATAAGATTAGACAAAATAGTGATAGCTTCTCATGAATTACAGAGAGCAGATTAGACTTTCAAAGATAGACAAACCATATTTCCAATGGTTGGATCTTAGTGAGTTTTGGATATGATGAACCTCTGTGAGTCTAGTTGTTAACCCAAAAATAAAATCGAAGATTGAACGATTAGATCTTCGGGAATAAAGAAAACATTAGGCATCACTCAGGAATCTGCAACTCTCTGTCCAGAGATTGTGTGATTTTTTAAAAATAGTAAACAAATGAGAAACACTTAGATCTTTTTAGGGTATCTTCATTACACATTGCGATACTTAGAAAAAATTATTGGAGGCCAAGAAAATTCGGTTAAGGTTATGATTTTTTTAATTTTAAAACGGATTTACTGTTCTGAAACTTTGGATAGAGAATACCTTGCTTTGAAACCATAAGGCCAAACCATTTTAAACATGGAATTTCTTCAAGACAAAAATCACAGAGGTACTTAAGTAAGTTATGAACATTATCCAATTGGTTTCATTCAATTCCAATGGACCATGATTTTATAAAAAATCTTTGATCACAGTTGGTTTATGGTTTCACTGCACCTTTGTTGGTTAATGTTCATAGTTTGAATCAAACTTGAACAACACCTAGTTCCTTTCCCAAATACATGGTCCTTGAGGGATATAGGTTCATTTTGTTATTTTTCCTGCCAAGTTAATGGTCCTTGGAGACTAAGACATGACTCAAAATTACTTGAACTTCCTAGAATATAGAAATGGCTCTATAAGATTCAATTTGAAGGACTCAAGTCATGAATAAAGACTTAAATCCAACAAAAATCATATGGATATAACCATGACCCATATTAATCCACATATAAATCATAAGATCATAGGAGACTAAACGATCAAACCAAAGAGGATCCAATGAGATATTAAGGATCTCATGGATTTCAAAGAGAAAATAAAGACAAAAAAAAGTAAAATCAAGGTTTAAATAAAATCCAAGTAAGAAATACTTTTACAACTTGTTTTTGTTTTAAACCCAAGACTATATCTAGATCCCAATCAATGAATACAACACATGAAAATTCAATCACAAACTCTATGTGGTATGTGATGAAATGGGGTAGGAAGAGAAGTTTTGAAAATGTGTAACGTTCCTAGATCTAAGAATTTGTGATTGAATTATTATATATGAAGATATATTTGAAGGTTTTACCTCTAGATCTTCTCAAAACTTGTAGAGATGTTGAATTCCTCAAGCTTTTCCTCTTCTTCTTCCTCAAGCTTCAAGCTCCTTCAATGGTGATTTGATGGTTGGATAAAGTTCTGGTGGGGTTTTGGGTATGAGATTTGGTAGAGTTTCTCTCTCTATATTTTTTTCCTTTAAAGCTCTCCCAATATTTCTCTATATATTTCAAATGTCCAACCCCTACAAATGAGAGAAAATGAGTTTTTTTTATAGACTTTCATTATCTTAGGGGCTAAGATAAGGGTAGATAGGTCAATTTGGGGTGGGTTGGGAATATTCTATGGCATCTCTAACTCTCCATGGCACTTCTATGTAATTCCAATAAACTTGAAAGGCATTTAAGTTGGCTAGAATAAAGGAACATTCTATAGCATATTCGAAGCACATGGGAGATTAGTGCCCAACAAAGGGCTTTTTGGGTATTTACTTTGGATTAGGAATATGCCAAGGAATTTCTAACTCTCCAAATCACATGGGATACTTTCTTTTATTTTTTTCCTTTTCTTATATATATATATATATATATGTATGTATGTATAGACACATTTTTCATTTTAAATCTAAATTAATCATTTGAGTCATCAAATAGTATATTTTTCTTCTTTTCTTTTTGAATCTAAAAAAATAAGGGAAACAATGTTATGTTTAGAAAATATCATTATTATTATTATTTAATCTATTCCATTTTGTTTAGAAACTAACCCATGATCTAGTGAGCTTGAGACAGATGGTCAGTGATTGGTCAAATCTTGGGGTATTAGGAGCAAGTTTTGGGAACTTGAAGCTTTTCAGAAGTCAAAGCGATGAACTTGAAGAAAATCGTCGGGAATTTATTCATCATTGATTTCTAGAGATAAATCCCCCTAAGTTTAATAGTTCGGTCAAAATTGGGGTGTCTACACTCGTTCTAACATTTGGTCCATAAATGGTAAAGGGAAGTGGTCTTTCCGGGTCACAGTATTCAATTTCTGGTAATCGATACACATCCGCCACCTGGTAGGGATACGTGTCGGTACTAACTCGCCATCGCTATTTGGAATGACAGTCATACTCGCCTTCTTTGGTACTACCTGGGTCGGGCTGGCCCAAGGACTGTCAAAAATTGGATATATGATCCAAATGTCAAGTAGTTTTAAAACTTCCTTTTTGACTACTTTTTGCATGTTGGGATTCAGACGCCTTTGCATTTGTCATGATGGTTTAGCGTCTTCTTCCAAATAAATTTTATAGGTGCAAATGGACGAACTTATGCCTTTGAGGTAAGCAATAGTCCATCTCAATGCTCCCTTTTGTTGTTTTAGCATTTGGATTAGTTTACCCTCTTGTTCTAGACTTAGAGTTGATGATATGATAACTGGGTATGTCTTTTCAGTCCCTAGGAAAGCGTATTTAAACTCCTTTGGAAGCTCCTTTAATTCCAAATCGGGAAACTAAAAGTTTGAGGGCAAATCTAACTTTGTTTTTGGAGGCAATGGTTCATATCTGTTACCCATATGCATTCAGCTCTATCTTCCTCTTTCATTTCCATCATGAGGCAAGTTTGATTTAAGTCAGCATCTAATGGAGTAGAGTGTTTAGGTTGGTAGACAGCATCCAATTGTGATACAACTACCTCCATAGGATTTTTTTTGTAATTGACAAAATCAGCATCATCTTTGATGACTGTCTCAATAAGGTTCACTTCCTCCTCATCCTCGTATTCTTCAGGTCGAGGATTTGAAAAGATTTTGACATTCAAAGTCATATTCCTGAATACGATTGTCATGATACCACTTCTTATTTTTATCGTGGCATCGATTGTATTGAGGAATGGACGTTCAAAAATCACCGGGATTTGTGCACATGGATTGAACACATGTTCAGTGTCTAATATTACAAAATTGACCGGGATGACAAATGAGTCGATTTGCACGAGGACATCCTCCAGTATCCCTCTAGGGTATTTCACTGACCTATCTGCCAGTTGTAGTGCAACTCGAGTAGGTTTGAGTTCACCTAACCCTGGTTGTTTATAGACAGAGTACGGCAACAGGTTGGCGCTTGCTCCTAGATCAAGGAATGCGTTGTCTATTCTTTGATTCCCAATTTGGCATGAAACAGTAGGAGTAACGGGGTCTTTGAGTTTCGGAGGTAGTTCGTTTTGAATAATTGCGATTGCTTGGCAAGCAACATATGCATGTTTCTTCACACTCTGCCGCCTCTTGACTGTGCATAAATCTTTAAGATTCTTAGCATATGCGGGCACTTGGTTGATTGCATCAAGGAGTGGAAGGTTTATTTTAACTTGTTTAAACAGTTCCAAGAACTCCTGATTCTTCATCTCATTTTTGGGTTTCTTTAGCCTTTGAGGGTAAGGTGTGGGAAAAGGGCATTTTGGTAATTCGTCATTAACAGGCTCCTTTCCAGGCCTTCTCTCAACTTCTTCTTCCTCTATAAGAGCTTCATCATTTGATTCTAATGTTCGTTAGTAGCAATTGGCTCCTTATCGTGAGTAGAAGGTTGCTCTCTATTTACCACTTCATCTTCTTCATACTCTTCAAGTGTAGGAAGAGGCATTTTTTGCCCTATAATCTTGTCGCTTCTCAGAGTAGTCACGACTTTAGCATGTTCTTGATTATTGGGATCATTATTGTATCCCTTAGGGTTTGGAAGTGGTTGGGCGAGAAACTTTCTACCCGATCCTTCGTGTCATGCATCTATTCTCTCTAATGTAGAAGACATTTTACTCATTATTTGAATTAATTGTTGCGTTAGGTTTGCATTAGAGAGCTGATCTTCTTCTTGCACCTTTTATGCGGTGGCACGTATACATTTGCCTATTGAGTATTAGAGGGTTGAGCTTGATTGTAGTTATTAGATCTGTTTTGATTGAACTGTTGGGACGGCCTATTGTATTGCCCTTGACATTGGTTATTGTTGTTATAGGGCTATTGTTGGTATTGATTTTGGTCCCATCATCGTTCTTCCAATCAAAACCAGGGTGATTCCATCGATTGTTATTATTTTGAAAATTATTGTTGCTATTATAGGAATTCCCCACCCCTCTATATCCTTGCATGGTGTTCGTTTCCATGGGGGCTTGTTCTAGAAAATACGGCACATTGGGACAGTATTGAGTTGTGTGTCCTAACATATTACATGTGCCGCATGGTTCTTCAGGCAAAACCTACCTAGAACTCTCTCCTTTCATCCCTAACTCCTCCACTTTCCTTGCTAGTTCTTCGTATTTGGTCATAAGATGATCTTCAATTTTTAATTGATATATGCTTTTTTCTTCTACACCTACTAGCTGGTTGCGTGAAACATCTTCAGAGTTCGACCATTCATGAGCATATTTGGCCAACCATTCGAAGTGGGCTTAAGCCTCTTCGGTGTTTTTGCTAAGGAATGCCCCTGCCCTCACGGTTTCAACCAATTTTTTCATTTCACCATTTAGTCCATAAAAGAAGCTGATGGTTCGCAACTTCTTATACCCGTGATGTGGGCTTGAGAGAGGCAAATCTTTGAAATGCTGCCAAGTTTGAGTGAAGGTTTCATTGCTCTTTTGTTTGTAGGAATTTGTTTGACGTTTAAGTTCGGTGGTCATTTGAGGTGGTAAGAATTTTCTTAAAAACACAGTGTTCATCGTATGCCAGGTGAAGATTGAATTTGTCTTGAGGGTGAGCAACCACGCTTTTGCTTTATCCTTCAGAGTGAAGGGAATTAACATTAAGCGTGTCACATCTACAGGACAATTTTGGGAGAATGATTTACAAACATCCTTAACATGTAGATATGCCTTTTCACTCTCCATTTCGTGAAAGGTCGGGAGGAGTTGAATCATTCCGTTGTGAAATTAGAATTCGCACGCATATGGTAGAATGAGAATACAAGAAGGTGTAGGTGCGTGTTCAGGTTGCATGAGATCGCGCAAGGAACACAGCGAATCGTCAATAGGCACAACCACATTCTCATTATTTTCACTTTGATTATCACCCATTGAATCTGTAGGTGCGGCTACGGGATTGATTGAACTAGAGGAATAAGATAAGTAGAATGGATTTTCGAAAATTCCTTCAATGGAATTATTGGACATGAAAGGGAAAAGTTGAAAAAGATTTTAAACCTAAAGGAAAAGAAAAAGAAAAATAGAAATAGATGAAGAAAGAGCGAGGTAATCTAAGTAATAGCTGGTCGCCTTCCCCGGCAACGGTGCCAAAAAACTTGACACGAAATTTATTTGTGTGCTCTTTTGTGCAATACCCAAGTGTAGGTAGACGTGCAAGTAGTACTGGATAAGACCAGGTTGATCCAACAGAGAAGGTTTTAAACTAGTTACTTAGATTAAACTCTAAAAGAAAATAAAAATTCAATGTTTAAGTAAGGTGTAGAACACAAAGTTCCACAATTAACAACTAAAGTAAAGCAATTAAATTAAACTAGTGATTAACTAATTAACTAAAGTGATATTTAAAAACGGTTTTTTCACTTTATAAAAGGGAAGCGTTGGGATCACACAAATCCACAGTGACCTAACCATCTACCATGCAGTTACATTAAAGCTCTATGGAGTACACCCATCTACATCATTCCGTATTTTTCTAAAGATAAAAGATTCAATAGTCCTTTCATGATCGGGACTACCTCATCATAATTGATATAAAATACGTGAAGGCAGTTTAAAACAATAGTTAAGACTCGCACTCTGAATGGTGTTAGCATTCAAAGTTGTTTGCAAAAATTATTGAAGAAAAATACCTTAAGACTTAAAGTTAAGAAACTGTTTTAACAAACTGAGCATATGGGGACAGTTTGATAACAAATTTCGAAAACAAAAAGTCTAGGAATATGACAAAGGACCATCTCAAGATTTGAGTGGTCGATCGATCGATGAGCTTTCAATCGATCGAACATCATCATTTTTGAATCGATTGACTATATCTCTGTTTCGATCATTCGAACTTAGGTCGATCGATCGAACGCAGGTTTTAATCTGGTGCATGGTAGAGGCTGGAGATCACTATTTCATCGTGATCTCCCAACTCTGGGACTACTCAGACATAGTCTGGAGTGTCACAGATTTGTGTTTAACGTAGAAATTCATTAAGGGCTTGTTTGTTTCCAAATTTAACATAAAACTTATGAAAACTATTGATTAACAATAAACTAGCCTACAAAACAACGTTTATCACTACTTATACTATGAATAATCACCAATGGAATGTAAATAAACAATAACACGAAACCTGAATGAACAGAAACTCGTATTGAAACCTAAAATCTTTGAAAAAAATAATGTAATAGCAAAGAGTAACCTACAAAACAAGCAAACTTTCTATCTCTCTCTATATAAACTGTGAAACTAAAAGTGGGCGTCCCTATGGACGTGTTTATAACTTGTATATATAGAAAATCCTAAGGCTAGGGTTACAATAATCGTTTCTGCTACGTGCGCGTAAATTCTGATAAAAGGCATGTTCGATCGATCGAACTGAATTCGATCGCTTGAACCTTGGAATCCTCGAGCGCTTAAACTGGTTTCGATCGATCGCACACTCGATCGCTTGAACTTTCTTCAATCCCTTGAACTACACATTTCAGCTTTGAATTACCTTGCTTGTAAACAAGCTTTACCCTTTCTCTGTTATTCATTCCCACACACAGCAAAACAGCAATATGCACAAATCACAGTTAAAACAACAAAACTTATCATAGATTTGTCACATTGTATAGAAACTAGCATTGTAACACAAATTACATATATAACAGGGAGTTGTAAACTATATCAGTATATTTCCTTATTTTAGCACGATTGTATTTTACAAATACCCCCGCTTTTCACTAACGCTTGCCACTCTTTGGTCATAAGAGAAGCTATAACTATCTTTCAGGGTTTTCGACTTAAAGCATCAGCTACTACGTTCACTTTCCCAGGGTGATACTGCAATGTGAAATCATAGTCCTTTAATAATTCCATCCAATGTCGTTGCCTCATGTTCAACTCCCTTTGAGAGAACAAATATCTCAGACTCTTATGATCTAAAAACATATCAAACTTTTCACTGTAGAGATAATGCCTCCAAGTCTTGAGAGCAAAAACAACCGCGGCTAACTCGAGGTCATGCGTCAGATAATTCAACTCGTGAGGCTTCAATTATCGTGAACCATATGTGATTACCTTCCCATCTTGCATCAAAACACATTCGAGTCCTTGGTGTGATGCGTCACTATAGATGGTCAACTACTCACCGCTCTTGGGTATCGCAAGCACTAGTGCAGTGGTCAATCTTTCCTTGAATTCCTGAAATGCTCATTCATGCTTGTTACCACATTCACTTCAAGTCCTTCTTCGTTAGTCTAATAAGAGGTGCTGCAATCTTGGAGAATCCTTCCACGAATCTCTAATAGTATCCAGCTAGACCCAGAAAACTTCTGACTTCCATTGCAGTGGTTAGTACATTCCAATCCAGAACTACATCTATCTTTGACGAGTCTATTGCTATTCCATCCTGTAAGATGACATGTCCTAGAAATTTGACTTCCTTTACCCAAAATTCACACTTGCTAAACTTCGCATATAATTGATTATCTCAAAGGGTTTGTAGTGCAATCCTTACATGTTCCTCATGTTCAACCTCGATCTTCGAGTAGATTAGAATATCATCTATGAACATGATAATGAACTAGTCCAAGTAGGGTCTAAATACTCTGTTCATTAGGTCCATGAATACTGCTAGAGTGATGGTTAATCCGAAAGACATAACCAAGAATTCACAAGTCCCATACCTTGTCTTGAAAGCAGTCTTTGAAATATCCTCAGGTCGAACCAACAGTTGGTGATATCCTGAACGTATATCGATCTTCGAGAAAGTCATCGCTCCTTGCAGCTGATCAAACAGATCATTGATTCAAGGGAGTGGGTACTTATTTTTAATCGTGAGCTTGTTGAGCTCCCTATAGTCGAAATAAAGTCATTGAGTTCCGTCCTTCTTCTTGAAAAATAGCATTGGCGCTCCCCAAGGCTATGTGCTGGGTTGAAAAAACTTGAGATCTTCCAACTCTTGTACTTGCTTCTTCAGTTCTTGCATCTCTTGGTGCCATCCGATAAGGAGCCCTTGATTGTGGTAAAGTACCAGGCACTAACTAGATGCAGAAATCAATCTCACAGTTAGGTGGCAGTCCTAGAATATTCTGAAACACATCCTCAAAGTCTCAGACTATAGGAATCTGTGCCACAGTGAGTTCCGAACTCAAGCTCTCGATAGCTGCTAGATGACTAGTGAGAGAAGCATCATTATAGGGGTTGCATTGAAAATCAAAAGGCTGACTTCCTGGTACCAAAAATGTAATCTTCTTATTGGAACAATCCAACTTAGCATGATACTTCGTGAGCTAATTAAATCCTAAGATGATGTCAAATTCTTTTATTGACAAAATAATTAGATCTGTGGGAAGAATCCTATCCTCAAGGGTTAATGCATAGTCCTTGTACACTTTTCCTAATCTTATGGTCACTCCTAAAGGTGATACCACATTTAGGGCTATGTCAAGCGCATGGGGTACTAAATCCAAAAGTTTAACAATTCCGATAGCAATAAACGACTTTGAAGCACCAGTATCAAATAGAACTTTAACTCGAGTACTGGATAATGTAAGAGTACCTTCCATGTTCTACTATTCAGCCTCATCAAATCCTGCATTCTCTGGGAGGATGGCATTCATACGAGCCCGTGTAACATAGCCCTGAGCAACTAGTCCATTGTATGCCCTACAGGGTACTCTATAGTCCTTGCTGATGTGGCTGTGATTGCCAAAGTTATAATAGCAAATGTCTGAATGGTTATAGTTCTTGGGATCTCAGAAATCCGTAGCCACATGGCCTGGCTTCCCATAGTTAAAGCATCCATCGGTATTGCTTCCAATAGCAGTAAGGAGTCCTTGTGGGGGAAGTGCTTGATTTGCAGCATAGCAATTATAAGGAAATATAGGTTGTTGCTTCCTTTCTTTAGTCCAGTTGCGCTTGTTCCCTTGAAACCACATCGAAGGTCTTGGTCCTTGGTTACCTCTGGGTGGTGGTCGATTCCCAAAGCGTCCTTGCTCTCGACCATTGATATCCTCATGACCAACTACCATCCCTAACATAGCTTTGAAGGTTTGACCCTGATGATTCAGATTTCTCTATTATAGTGGCAGCGAAAGACCTTGGTGATACTACCTATTCTTCTTCTCTAGGGTATTGATGATATGAAGAGCAAATCGGGACAACCGTTCAAACTGCACCGTATATTCTCTTACGGTCAGGTTTCGTTGCCTTAGCACAATGAATTCTCTTTCCTTCTTTTTCTTTTCCGTTTGAGGAAAGTAGTTCTCCACAAATAGCCCTTTGAATGTGATCCAGGGCATCCTTCCGGCCGTGTCCTCTCCTATGGTCGCCTTTTCTGATCCCCACCAATCGGCTGCCGCATAAGTCAACTAAAATGTCGCCAGTCGATGCTTCTCAATCTCGTTATATCCTAGGGTATCAAAAATTGCTTCCGTTTTCTGGAGCTACAGTTCTACTTGCCACAGCTCAGTATTCCCGTCAAACTTCTCTGGACGAAAATGACAAAAATGCTTTACTATTCTATCCTCAACTGACCTCGGAGGTGGTCCATGATTGTTTCCATTATGCATACTAGGATTGTTAATCTGTTCCATCCTCTGCACAAAGGCTTCAACAATCCAGTCAGATCAGTAGCTTGGGATGCTAAGGGTGCACCCTCATTTGTGCGGGATGATTCTGGGTAGGCATTCCTGCCATCGATGCAGTACGGTTCGATACCTATACAGACGTCTATCAGTTAGTCCTCCTAGAAATAATCACAGAAAGTAATTCGCAACTAAACATAATAGTGGTAACTATTATCACATTAATAGCAAGGGAAACTCCATATGGACTATCTCAAAAACATAAACTTGGAGTTAACCCTATCTCAAGGAATCTTAAGGTTCGAACACAAAAAATGTGGGATAATTGGTGAACACAACTACTAAACCTAGGCTTGGATACCAAAAATCCTATCACGCCCCACAATAGCAAAAATAGAGAAAATAAATTCATTTTTGGACATGTAGGCCATGACAGTTGAAAGTCACCACATTGTCTATAACCAAAGTCAAACCATTAAAGTAATGAATCAAACCATGCATTGGAAAGTTCTAAGCTCGATACATAAAATCAGAGTATAATACTAAACTATTACAAAATCCATAAGTAACTACAGAAACGTAATTAAAGTATTACGGTAACATACGCCGAATATAAACGTAACTACTACAGAGTCTCTAAAATAAGAATAACTATCCAGAGCAAGCTCCTAGTCTTCAGCTTGTGTAGTAGTCAACACCAGCATAGCCTTCGTCACCATAGGTTCCATCCTCATAGCCCCTATCTATATATACATCTCCTGCATACTCATAACCCTGGTGTGGACACGCGGAATTCCACATCTTTTTGTTTTTTTGTTTGAAATTGATTTAGATCAAAGAAAGAAAAGGAAGGTCTGTTGAAAACAGATACAGAGTCGCCATTTGGTCTTTAAGGAACCAAGAAACCTAATTTGACTCACCCAAATAGATAAAGGGCACGGGTCCTTCATAACCAAAGAACTTGGCTCGGGGTTTTTGTACGAGAGAGGAAGGAGCCTTTGTCACAAATAAAACACCCTCAACTCGCCCCGTCTCTCGACCGGCCTCAATTAGCATCCAAATAATCATCTCATACTATGTTTGGTTCGACAGTTAATATTATGATAGTATATTATGTCACACAAGAACTTTGAAATGGAAGATCAAAAGATAAAATATCATTCATAAGATCTAAGCCAAGTATCACACAATGTAAAGGTGAAAGATCACACAAACAAACTTAGGAAAAATCGTCTAATCACATATCAAGTAATCAAGTTTTCCTAATCTAGGAGGGGACATGGATTGTTCTTGAAGCAAATAATCAAAGAGATCAAAATATGCTTAGCAAGTTAGAGTGATGCATGTTATTCTTTGGGAAAGAAGACCTCTCAATCCCCGGGATGGGTGAGAAATGAGGATTAGATCGAGGGGAAGCATGAACGTGTGATCATGATCATACCTTATAATCTTCTTAGATTAAGAGTTACAAAAACCCCAAATCTTTGCATGGATGCAATGTATGTATCTAGAATGTGCCAAGGTCGTAGTGTGTTTTGTATTCATGGATTCCTAGAATGACTTAGAAGTCTAGAATGTGTATGAATGAAAAAAGGAAATCATCATGGGATATGTACAAATGTAGTATGAACTACTTCCTAAGACATCTTGGAGTGCATGTAAGCATCAAATCAAAGGATGGAAGTACTGTGAATAGTGTACTGTGAATAGTGGACAGTACAGTAATATGATCTTTTAGAAATTGAATAGAGGGGATAGGAATGTTTTCAATGCATGATTTTTTATGAAAATTTTCGTTATTGTGTCTAGAACACAACCCAAAAAGCCAATCTTTAATAACTATTATAGATAGAGAGAAATCGTATGAACAATAGATGTTACTCAGAAACAGAGTTCGTACTGTCGACAGAAATGTCAAAACATCTTTAAAAATAAAAAAAAAATGATCTAGGGGACCATTTTATACATACAGTTCTCTAAGACACTGAAGTTTAAGGAAAAAATAGTTTGGGACCACTCTTTTTGAAAAAGTTTTCTGTAAAACAAGTTAAAGTTGGTCAGGCTGTTGTGACAGTAAAGGTAGAATATCTGGAGAGAATGTTTGGACCAAAATGGAATGCTTCCAAGTATTTCCAAGTCAAACCAAAAATCATGGGTGTTCTCTAATGAATTATGAACACTTTCCAAGTGGTCTTGTATCCATACATTGAGTATTGAGTTCTAGAGAAATCTTTGAGCTCAGATCATTCACTATTTTGACTTATTATTTTAAAGATTTTGGGAAAGACTTGAGTTTTCTTTCTTGAGATCAAAATGAGAGGGTTTGAGAGGGGTTTTGAAATAGAGGTTTTGAAAGTATATTTTCAACATCAAATAGATATTATGACCTCTTGAAATATCAACATCAAACTCATCATCAAGAACCCCCAATATTATTGGAGAGCTTCATTTTTATTTTGAATATAACTTCAAGGATACCATGGAGGTATTGAAGTTATAATCATCATCTATTAAACATGTTTTTGAGGTCAAGAGCTACTATCCATAAGGATTCATTCACCTCAAACTCCATGTCATCATTTATATGATGAAGAGCAAGTAAGTAAATAAAGAAAACATAAAAAGAAATGAGGTAAGAAGAGATGAACATATATATAAACAAGCAAGTAAATATCAATCAATAGATGATAATCAATGTGATATTGGACTTGTAGCTTGGTGCTTCACTCATAGATATTGACATTTGGACATGAAAGTAGCTTCCTAACTCAAGAATGCTCAAGAATGCTGATTGGGGGTATTTGGAATGTGAAGTATAAGAGAGGTAATGGAAGACAACAAGATTAAAACTCACTTTCTTATTGAAAATCAATGGGAGAAGCTCCCTTTCCTTCTTCTAAACCTATCTCTATCTCTCTTTCTCTTTGCAACTTCGATGGACTTTACACTTGCCCCCCCCCCCCCCCCCCCAAATGAAGAGCAATGGGGGGTTTATATAGGCTAATTTGGGGAGGTTTTGGGATTTAGAAAGTGCTCCCATTGGTCCCAAACATCTGTGAACATAAAACTACATCGTTTTGGTTTTTCATTAATCAAATAAATTACAAATGGACTCTGCGAGGATTGAGTGCCGCCTCGGCATTGGCCATGTGCCGCAGCGGCATTGCTCCTCAGATGCCCAAAAAATTGTATTTAGGCCCCCAGAGATTCCGGTATTTGCGAAAAGGCCCTATTTTGTCCGAAATTCACAGAAAATGCGTACGAACTCCAAATTGAGCTTGTGATATATTGTTGGAAAGGTATCAGAGTCTACTTTCTATATAAAATGTTTCAGAGTCAACTTTTAGGTCAAATCGATTAAACCTGGGATCTTCATAAAGTTTTGGGTTCCTCTGGGAGCTCCCGGGAGCTGACATTTTCGTCCGATTTTTTTTTAAAACTCGTTTTAGTACTTTTCACATGATCGAGACTGATCTTGGAATTTTTTTGGCGAATTCGGATGATTTCGGTCAACCCTGGTCAAACTGGTCAAACCGGTCAACGGGGACTTTCCGGGAACTTCCGGGACTTTCGGGGGTCTCTGGGAGCTGACGATTTCATCTGATTTTACTTAAAAACTCATTTTCTTAATTTTCTTACGACATAGCATGTTTCCAGAACTTTTAGTCCAAATCTGGGAGTTTCGGGCTTTCAGGGGCATTTTGGTCATTCTGAGCATTTTGAGAAATAGAACTAACTTCCAGGAGTCCTTTTGAGTCTTTTTCGATCATCGTAAACCACCAAGCTAATGGGTCTCCTAAATCTGATAGTCGACAAAATGGAGTGTCTACAGTTTGCCCCTCTTTGGCATAAACTTGCGAGGCAACGCATGTCGCAAGTGAGTGCCAAAGTTTTGAAGAGACAGGTCTTTTGGAGGCTATAGATTTAGGATAAAAAGCGTTGCAAAAGATGAAATGATGTTGATGCTAGTGCTGGTTGCGCTCTGCGTGAGCTGCCTACATATCCTAAGGGGAATCAGACCAGGACGTAGTTCGGGGCACAAAGGAATAAATCACACATGCACATACACAACAATCAGGCGGATGCTATGCTATAAGAGTGATATGCAATGCTTGGATGTGATATGAATTGTGTCCTGAGTCCTATCATATTTAGTGTTCTGATCCTAGTAACACGACTAAAAAGTTGTGCGCTCTTGTGCAACACCTAAGTATAGGTGATCATGCAAGTAATATAGTACAGAAAGTCTAAGTCGATCCCACAGGGAAGGAATAGGAAGAATATATACTAAGTTACATACTAACGAAAATGAAAAGAAAATAAGAATGTTGGTAGTGGATGTTCTAACGAATCCTAATTAATTAAATTAAACTAAATAATAAACTAAAGTGTAAAGAAACATAACTAATAAAACAGATAAATTAAAGGTGTTGGAAATACGTGAATCCACATTGATCCTAACCATCTACCATGCACACTCATTAATGTTCTATGGAGTTCATCACTCTTCAGTATTCCGTATTTTTCTAAAGATATAGAATCAATAGCCCTTTCATGATCGAGACTACATCATCATAGTTGATTTAAAATACTTAGAAGACGGTTTAAAATAGTGATTATTACTTGCACTCTAAATGGTGTTAGCATTCAAAGTGGTTTTCAAAAGTTATTGAAGAAAATAGCCTTAAGGCTTTAAGTTCTAAAAACTGTTGTGACAAACTGAGCTTATAGGGACAATTTGATGACAGATTTCTAAAACAAAAAGTCATGGAATACTTAAAAGAATCATCTTAGGAATCAACAAGTTCGATTGATCGAAGCGCTCTCGATCGTTCGGATAGCATCATCATTCAATCGATCGAAATGTCTTCGATCGCTTGACGATGGCTCTGGTTCGATCGATCGAGCCCAGGTTTTCTATATCATACATGACGGAGGCTAAGAATCAATATTTCATCACATATTTCCAACGTCTAAACTACGAAAACATGATTAAACTAATACAGGAATAACAAACTAGAGTAATCATAATATGTAAACTAATAAACAATGAAATAGAGAAAAGGAAAAGAAAAACCTGGAATAATCTGAATATAACTTGTAATAAACATGAAACCAACTTGAATCTTCAATAATCTTCAATATAACAATGGAAAAGAGGAAAAAAAACAAGAATCTAACCTAATCTACTCCTAATCTAATCCTAAAACTACCCTAAACTGCTGTTTTTTTTTGCATTCTGGAGCGTCCTCCTTTCGTCTGGTATCAAAACGACTTATTTATAGGGTTCCTGCAGAGTTTACGCAACTTTTGGGAGAAAATAAGCTCAATCGATCGAGCTTAGTTCAGTCGATCGAAGGTTCGATCGATTGAACTCTCCTCAAGCCCTTGAACTTCTCTGATTTTGACAAATCTGCATACCGATGAGAGAATGGCCATAACTTTTTACTCGGACCTCGGATTGACCTCCCGTTTATGGCCACGCAACCGTAACTCAAAGATCTACATTTTGTATTTCTAGGAAAATCTTCTAAATCTGAAGTCTTCATTGTCAAAATTGGCATTTGCTCAGCTGCTTCTGTTGTTCTCTCCACCAGAATCACTTTTCTTTAGCTCCACTTCATTTATTTACATTCTAATACCTATAAAACAATGCATAAACATATGTTTTAGCATTAACAGTATAAAAAGAACATTGTTATTAGAATACCTAAATGTAGGGACTTTGGGGATAAAAGTATGCATAAAAGACTATGTAATACGTTATGAATATGCACTTTTCACCTCGAATCACACCCCCCAACTAGCTCGTTGCTAGTCCCTAGCAATGAAGCGAACTATAGCAATGTTTATTTAAACTCTAAGAATTGAAAACAAAAGAAAGTAAAAATCCTAAATCATTTTCGCAGGAATCGCGATTGCATTTAGCGTATGCAACAAGCCTTTAAACCCCTAGGTTCCCCCTAGTGGACGAGTGTTGTCTCGTAAGGGTTTGCAGTGAATCTACCCACAAAGTTCATGTTGAGGGTAATGGTTCTCATTTAAATGTTTTCAAGAAATTTTTCCTCTTATTTAGCGATGTGGTTAAGCTCAACAATCTCAGAAAACTCTCTAGTAAGCCATAGCAATGCAACACACACATTACAGTTAATCTACTATCAAAGTCATTAGAATATTCCATACTTGTTAATCTTCAAGTGTGTGTGTGTGTGTGAATGGACAACAAAAATACAAAACTTTAATTTCAAAGCTCGCATAACCTAAGATTCTATCAAGACATTCATTTTGACTCAACTCTCACCGGGATTACACTCTCAAGATGAAATCACTCCGAATTAGGTGTAATAATTATCACTCATGATATGGAAGCAGTAGAGAATAAATGTAAATGGAATCTAATACTTCTCATATCTAAATTAAAAAACGGACATTTTAGTGCACAAAGTCTCATAACAGGATACTTTTCACTAGCTAAAAGAGCGAGATACCAGGGAGAACTCTCTCATTACCTTAACTTCAAATCCAATCAAGTTAAAATCATCAGGACTTTAAAAAAAAGATATTCGATTGTGAAGAAAGAAGCTCGTTATATTCAATTGGGTCAAAAGATGTGATTGGAATATCTACTATAACTTCTCAAACTTCCCCGCATCTGCAATCTCTCTCTCTCTTCTTCTTCATCTTCTTCTTCTTCTTCTTCTTTATTATTTTTTTTTCCTTTTCCACACACTTCTTTTTGTTATTATTTTTTCTTTTGTAACAACCATTGGCATATATATTTTTTTCTTTCTTTTATTTTCCATGCTTTTCTCTTTTTTTTTTCTTTCCATCATTTTTTTTCTTTGCCAACTTTCCCTTATTCACACAACCAAACTTCTTGTCACGTCAACACATCCCAATCACACCCAAATAAAGAACTGAGGCTTGAACTCCTAATTTGGAGTTAGGTATAGACTTTAGGATTGTGAAGACAAGGCGATTATGATAAACTCAAGTGGTGAAGTAAAGGAATATCATAAAGGTAGGCCAAGGTTTTATTATGCGTGTATGGTCAAAAGATGGCCTAAATCATCTTCTAAGTTCATAGGATTATTCATTTAAGTAAATTTAAGAGCTCTAAAGTTTGGTAAATCCTTAACGTTCTCTTCTAATAATCAGTCAAAATAAAGAAGAAAAATGAGACTTACAACGAATTAATACGCTTTACAAAAAGTAAGAGTAATAATATGAAACCCTAAAAAAAAAAAAGGAATGGCTGAAAAGCTCACTTGGGTTATTAGTCTTCACTACAGTCTCTCAAGACACTTAAGCTATGCTTACTCATTCATTTTAGCTAAGTACAAGCTTGTCATATATCACAATATCAAATAATATTGTGATATATCATATTATATATTCATATCAAACATGTTAATGACTGTATATATTAGGCTTAAATATATTTTATACCCTCGTAGTTTGTCCCTTGTGTCAATTTGGTTCCTCTAGTTTAAAAAATGTCACTAGTATCTTTAGTTTCATAAGTGTGGCAAATAAGTCCAATTAGCCCTTTAGCAGCGAATAATTTTGTCACTAAAAGTAAATAATTTGTTGCAAAAAGTGTTCGAGGGACTAAAATGACACTTATGAAACTACAGGGACTAAAGTGACACTTATTAAACTACAGTGACACTTATTAAACTACAGTGACCAAATTAACACTAAAGATAAACTATGAGGGTGTAAAATGTAACTAACTCAAATACATTAGTATATGATATGTTTTAACATTCCCTTTGTACCATTCCCCTCAAGCTTGGTTCTGTTTGAGAAATGCTAAAATTAGATCTGATTCAGTCGAGATCCCACTTTTCTATCTAGTTTTTGTGAGAATTAAAGTAATGTTGGTTAACCGGTTTGGTTAGTCGAGTTGGTCAGAGCTCTTGCCTCTCAAAGGAAAGTCAAGGGTTCGAAATTCCCTAGGAGTCATGTGAGTGGGTTGGAAGGACGAATCTCAAACAACTGGACGAACAGATCTAGAGCTTAGCGTGAGTTCGAATACTACCGCCCATTTAACTTTGTGACTCACCTAGGGCACGTTTGGTAGGCAGGAATGCACCTTGGAATGGAATGGTCATTCCTGGGTTCATTCCATTCCTGTGTTTGGTGCGACCAAATACAGTAGAATGGGCATTCCTTTTGGAATGGTCATTCCTACTTAAGCAGGAATGGACATTCCTTGCCAAAACCCAAGGATTGCTCATTCCATTCCCACAACATTGACTATAATTGTAAAATATAAAACTGTATTAAAATACATTTTATAAAAATATGTATATATTAAATATTTTTTAAAATATTAAAACAAATATTAAATTCTTTTTTAAAAACTAATTTTTTATAAAATATTAAATATTTTGATTAAACATTATTCATACTAAAAAAAAAAATCATAAAATACTTATTAAACTTAACATTGGACTAAATTTTTTTTAATTATAACTAGCAAACATATGAAATTTTCAAAGAGATTTAGCAAATAGATGAAAAAAAAAATAAGATGGAATAAAATTGTTAAAAATGTAATATTATTTCATAAAAAAACCTAAATATAAACGATTTAGGCTAAAAAAATATTTTAAAAAATTAGAAATTTCAAAATAGTGCATAAGAATATCTGATAGTATATTCTTGGACTTCCAAAATACGTTAAAAGATTATATACTTGAAAAAAATATTCCAAGACATTCTATTAAACACTTCTCTAAACGAAATTTCATAAAAATATTTGGTTTAAAAACTATATTATAGATAAATAATACTGAATGTTTGTACCATAAATATTTTGTACAAATATAAAATATTTTGCTTAAATCTAATTTTATTCCACTAATTGATTGTTTAAAACTCAAAGTGGAATGTAATTGGCATTTAATTCCTAGAAACTTAGCCAAACAGAGGAATGTAATGACTATTGCTATTCCATTCTTGTTTCATTCCATTCCTGAGTCTATTCTATTCATGCCTTATTCCATTCCTGCCTACCAAACGTGCCAATAGTGCGTGTATTGTTGGGATAGTGCATATCTGCGGAGTTTGTCCCTATTAGATTGGAGGATTTTTGTCATAATAAAATAATGTTTCTTATTGTTTTTTATTTTTTATTTTTATTTAAAAAACAATAAGATTCCATTTGAACCCTTTACATCAATCAAGATTCAACTCTAGTGGCAAACTGGTGAACGGCTCATACATAAAGAATGGGGAGGGTGACCAATGTGTTGCGCAAAGGTCGGAAGGCCATTCGAGATTTGGATCTGCTCAAAGTCCTCCAGTCCGAGATCAAACACGAACACTCCTCCATTCCCTTTCAGGTACCCTTCTCTCTCTCTCTCTCTCTCTCTCTCTCTCTCTCTCTCTCTCTCTCTCTCTTCATATATATGTATTTTACATGTATTGTGTGTATATATATATATAGTTATCTCTGATGGATGGCTTTCATTACAATTAGTTCTCTTCACGATTTTTGAACTGGAAAATATTGGATAATACATATTTTTAAGGGGAAGATAAATGTTGAGAGCAGAAATTGATCAGATTTTTATTTTGAATGCTGCAATCATATATTGGCGATGAAAGTTAGGTGTGGAAAAAAAAATGAATTCAAAAACGGTGAGGAGAATGAATGACACAGCATTCATTTCGTGGGATGTGGACTGTGATATGCATAATATATAAATTCATATACTGTATGCAATATAGTCAGTTTAATATTGGGGAAAATACCTTTTACCCCTGTGGTTACACTCATTTTCTCATAACCCCTGTGGTACATTTTGTTCATTTTGTAACACTTAACCCCTGTACTACGGACTGAAGTGAGACTGTTAACTTTTCTAACGGTAGTCCCACTTCAGTCATTAGTACAGGGGATTAAGTGTTACAAAAATGCACATGGGGGTGAGAACATGGGTGTAACCATGGGGGGTAAAAGGTATTTTTCCCTAAAGAGTATGTATAGGGGCTTGGGGGTATTAACGTCATTTCATTTTTTCCGTTAGAAAAGTTTACAGTCTCACTTTAGTCCGTAGTGCAGGGGGTTAAGTGTTACAAAATGAACCACAAGGGGTTATGAGAAAATTGGTGTAACCACAGGGGGGTAAAAGGTATTTTCCCCTTTAAATATTTGTTAAGATTAGTGGGTAAAATAATTTGTAGTAGTGTATTGTGTTGGTGGGTCTCCTAAGTAGGAGGTTAGTGGGATTGTGCTATCATGTGTAACTCTTTGTCTATTTAAGTCGTCGTTAATGAAAGAAGGGAGAAGTTTAACTCATTTTGTTTTAGTTTGTCTAACCTTGGAGGTTGATTACCCTCGAAGTAATCATTTGAAAGTCCGGTTGCCTCGATTCAACCATTCACTCATCTTTTATCTATTCAATTTTTATTTTTCAAGTTACGATCTTTTAGGCTCGTAACAGCACACTCAAACAGAAGTAAGTGTATTAGTGTATGCACACACAAACAGAAGTACGTGTATAAACACACACATGTATATATATAGTCATTACTTAAAATATGCAGATTTTTGCCTTTTTTAGTTTTCTGAGTACATAGGACTGTCATTTGGTGAATTTTTTTTTTTTTTTTTGCTTTAATCTTCCTTTGGAAACACATAATAAGATCACCATAGCTTCATGCTGTGTTATATAGACACGCGCAGGGGGCGGACCTAGTAAGGCTAGGGATGGCAATTTGCCCGATTAATGTGGGTCCCTGCCCCTAGATGGAATAGGGGCGGGTATGGGAGACGGTAGATGAATCTGTCATGAGTTCGGGGCGAGGCGGTATGGGAGAAGAAAACCCGGCTAACCCCGATTATAGGTTGCGTAACCAGCATTTCTCTTGCACTGGTAGTGCTCACATCGGAAATACATAGCATAGGCCATGATAATATTCCTTTATAAAAGCAAAGACGAACCAACCAAGAGGTCAGACCTGAAATTGCATGAAGTCAGGTGTTAGCACCATCAATTCTTGGCTGCTAGTGCATGAAAAATTGTGCAAATTAATAAATAATTTTAAGAGTTGAAAGTTTAACTTGTGTACTTGTTTGGGAATTCAAAGGTGAACTTGTAAGAACTTCCAACAGTCTTATGGTTTTACAGCTAATGGGTTCGGGTGGGGGACAGGGCAGGGTGGGGGGGACTTGTTAGAATGAATTTGTCGGGGTCGGGGATGGGATGGTGAAGGCTTCGGGATGGGGGAAGATCTTTGTTAGTCAGGGCGGGGTCTGGAAATGGCCACCCCGTACCATACCCGCCCTGTTGCCATCCCTAATTAAGGCTCCCCAAAGTTTTTAAAACACCACTATAGTATCATACACAAGCATATCCCGCATTTAGTCCAAAGACTCCAAACCCTGTTAGGACAATTTTGCCTCCCCAACCTAATTAGTCCACTCTTTCTCTCTACTATACACGGTTGCCTAGTACTCCCATTCTCTCGATCTTTCTCTTCCCACTCCCAGTAACTATTTTCTCAACATCTCTCTCTCTCTTTCTCTCTCTCTCTCTCCATTTCGTCTACCCCTCTCCCACACTTCATAGAAATTTTCCCCCGCTGGACTAAACTTCTGGATCCACCCTTGACCTGCACATGTTGGGTGCGGGTACCTCTCTAAGCATCGTACGTCCCAAATTGAAAAACGAGCACAACAATAAATTTATATTTTTCTTATAGATGAAAGGGAACATTGAGGTTTTAGTTTTTATGTAACAAATAATGATAAGACTTTAGTAGGCGCATTTCGTCCACTTTGAAAGAACTTTGTAGGTAAGTCATACAGTTAGAGATTACAATACACTATTATACATGTAACTGTTAGAAATATTTATGGTTTTAGTTTTTAGTCTTTTATTTCTTTTATTTTGTTCTCTTATATTCAGTGTTATTTGCCCAAGGGTATTCTTGTAACTACATTTTATTTAGTTCTTAATCAAAATTACTCCCTCCGTCCCATTTTATGTGTCCCTTTTTGGGAATCCAACTTTTTAAGGGGACAAAAATAATCTACACCTACTTTCCACAATTGCCCATAATCATTGCACTTTTTTTTTTTTTTTTTTTTGTTTTTTGTTTTGGTATTGATTGCAAGGAAGGGTAGTTTGGGAAACTAAGTAAAATTTGCATTCTAATTTAGGAAAGTGGACAACAATTTTGGGACATCCCAAAAAGGAAAGAGGGACACATCAAATGGGATGGAGGGAGTATAAAATACTAGAGGCATAATAGTCTCTAAGTTTTGCCCTAATCTCTTTCTACATGGTATTAGAGCCTCCCTAAGAGGGATTTTCCATCACCACCACCACTACCACCAGCCACCACCCAATCACCACCAAACCACCACCTAGCCTGTCGCTTACCCCTCCAACCTCCACCTACATGCACCGTAGGCCACCAAGGCCTTGAAGCCACTGCGCTGCAGCCTTCTAGGCATCACAGCCCCTACGCTGAACCCTCCATGCCCTCATAGACACCACCACACTAGCCGACAACCCCATATGCCCTAACACCCATAGCCGAACACCACAAATGCCCATCTGACCTAGCCGAAATTACCCCAACCTTTTTTTCCTTAGCCGACAGCCTCTACACTGGTTCTGCACCAGTCCGTTGGTAGAGAAGAGAGTGGACTTTATGTTTTGGATGCTGGAGGACCTTTGGCTCATCACACAGTTGTTTCGGGAAATAAAGCTGAAGACATACATCTTTGGCATAGGCGTTTAGGACACCTTTCTTTTCATTTACTAAAGCATTTATTTCCTTCTTTAGTCTTAAATAAAAATGTTTCTGACTTCATATGTGAAACATGTGAACTTGGTATATATCACCGAGCTTCTTTTGCTCCAGGTATTAATAAAAGTTCAGTTCCATTTGCTTTAGTTCATTCTGATGTATGGATTCCTTCCCGTGCTTTATCTTTGAAAGGTCATAGATGGTTTGTCATTTTTGTTGATGATTACTCCCGTACTACTTGGCTGTATATGATGAAAGAAAAAAGGGAAGTTTTTTTCCATCTTTAATGCTTTTCGTAAAATGGTGTGTACAGAATTTGGTACTAGTCTCAAAGTTTTAAGATCTGATCAAGGGGGTGAGTACATAGATTCGAGTTTGGCCGATTACTTCTATTCTAATAGGATTATTCATCAAACATCTTGCACCGACAGCCGTCAACAAAATGGGGTGGCGGAGCCGGAGAGCAAAAATTGTCACTTGCTTGATATTGCTCGCTCCTTGATTTTTTCGGTTAATGCACCTAAATCTTACTAGGGTGAAGTGGTGTTAACCGCTGCTTATCTCATTAACCGTCTCCCTACTCGTTCTGAATAAAAGGGCACCCATTGAAGTTCTATCTGATACATCTCCTCTGTTCTCTATTACCCCTCGGATCTTTGGTTGTCTGTTTTGTCCACAATCACTCTCCTTCTCGGGGGAAGTTAGACCCCCGTTCTATCAAATGTGTTTTTGTGGGTTATTTTCCTACCCAGAAAGGTTACCGCTGTGATCCAGGAAATGGTTTGTCTCCATGGATGTTACGTTCCATGAGTCCCAGTCTTACTTTCTGTCTTCATCTAGTTTGGAGTCACCTCTTCAGGGGGAGCAGTGGTACGAAGAAGAAGTGACTCTCCCTATCCCAGTTGTGGAAAGGAGAGGAAGTAATGAGGGAGAAATGAGGGGGAGATTAGAATTGATTATGAGAGAGAAAAAAGTAATGACGGGGAGATTGGAGTTGATAATGAAAAGAAAAAAGTAATGAGGTGGAGAATGAAGTTGAAAATGAGAGGGAAAAAGAAGGTAATTGTACTCCTACAAGAAAAGAGAAGGAGTTGCTGGTTTATTCTAAAGGTACATGGAGTAAATCCAAACATAAAGAAGCCGCTCCCTCTACTCTTCCATTGACGTCTCCTTCTCGTGTTGAGGACCAAGGTAATCCTAATTTTGTTCTTGATATTTCTGATGAGTCTTATACACCTGCGCCTATTGAGTTTGATTCTGATCTTGATATCCCTATTGCAGTACGTAAGGGTGTTAGGACTTGTACCCAACATCTATTTCCAATTTTGTGTCTTATTCTCACTTGTCTCCTTAATATAGAGCTTTTCTTTCAAAACTTGCTTCTGTGTCTGTTCCTGACAATGTCTAGGATGCTCTTGCTGATCTCAAATGGAAACTTGCAATGATTGAAGAGATGAAAGCTCTTCGTAAGAATGGTACTTGGGAATTGATGAGTTTACCTATGGGAAAAAGGATTGTGGGATGCAAGTGGGTGTATGCTGTGAAGCATAGAGCAGATGGCTCTGTTGAGAGGTACAAGGCCAGACTTGTTGCCAAAGGCTTCACACAGACATATGGGATTGATTACCAGGAGACATTTACTCCAGTTGCCAAGATGAATTCTGTGAGGATTCTACTGTCATTGGCAGCCAACTTTGGGTGGCCTCTTCACCAATTTGATGTGAAGAATGCATTTCTTCATGGTGATCTTGATTAAGAAGTGTACATGGATATTCCTCCTGGTTTTGAGAACACTAAGACAGAAGGGAAGGTGTGTCGACTTAGAAAGTCATTATATGGCCTGACACAATCTCCACGGGCAAGGTTTGAGAGATTTACACTGGCAATACTCAGGTATGGCTTCAAACAATGTCAAGTTGATTACACATTATTCATTAAACACTCATCACAAGGTAAGACTATTGCCTTGATGGTGTACGTGGATGATATTATTCTAACTGGAGATGATCTAGAAGAAATGAAAAGGTTAAAAGAGTTTCTGTCTAGTGAGTTTGAAATAAAAGATCTAAGAGCTCTTAAATATTTTTTGGGAATTGAAGTTGCTAGATCCAGACATGGAATTTCATTTCTCAGAGAAAGTATGTACTTGATCTGTTGGAGGAGACTGGAATGCTAGGGAGCAAAGCATGAGACACTCCAATGGATTTGAATAAAAAATTAAGTGATGATAGTAGTGGAGCAGAAGCAGATAAAGGGAGATATCAAAGACTTGTGGGAAGACTCATCTAACTTTCGAGCACCCGTCCAGACATTGCCTTTGCTGTCAGTGTTGTAAGTCAGTTCATGCATGCTCCCCGTGAGACTCATATGGATGCAGTCTTCAGGATTCTGAGATACTTGAAGTCAGCTCCGGGCAAGGGTCTATACATGAACACCTTAGAGTGGAAGCTTATACCGATGCAGATTGGACTGGTTCTGTGACTGACAGAAGGTCCACATCAGGCTATTGTACATTTGTGGGTGGTAAGTTTGTCACTTGGAGGAGCAAGAAGCAGAATGTGGTAGCTAGATCCAGTGCAGAGGCTGAGTTTAGAGCTATGGCTCAAGGATATGAGACTATATTGTGATAACAAGTCTGTAATTAGTATCGCCCACAATCTAGTGCAGCATGATCGGACTAAACATGGGGAGATTGACAGACACTTTATCAAGGAGAGATTAATAGCAGTGTAATTTGTACTCCATTTGTGAAGACCAGTGATCAACTTGCTGACATTCTCACGAAAGGAGTTGGAAGTAGACAGTTTCATTTTGCTCTTAGCAAGCTGGGTTTGAGAGATATATTTGTACCAGCTTGAGAGGGAGTGTTAGAAATATTTATGGTTTTTGTTTTTGGTCTTTTATTCTTTTATTTTGTTGTCTTATATTCAGTGTTATTTGCCCAAGGGCATTCTTGTAACTACATTTTATTTAGTTCTTAAAAAAATACTAGAGACATAATTAGTCTCTAAGTTTTGCCCTAATCTCTTTCTATAGTAACCAACATGCTTCTTGGTGTGCCTAATCATATCCCACATACTCTTGTGCGACACGCGCACTTCAATCTATTAAGAAGCGTCCACATAGCCACCATTACCGCCGACATCATTTGCGTAGTCCTGGGTAATGGATCGTAGAAAGAGTTTGAAAAAGAAGATCAAGCAGTCAGCCTTTATGATTACCCACTCACTAAATAATTATAGATAAGTTAAAACCGTAAAAATTTTGAAGTCATTAAATGGAGAATAAAGCAATTTCTTCATCTCTATATTTGGTTACAGTTTGCATCGCTGTTAAGAATATATTTTTTTTTCTTGGAAAGTAGATGCTAAGAATCTTTTAGTAAATTGGTAGTGCAGGTGAGTAAAGACATAAAGCAACCTTGGAGGGAACAAATGCACAAAATTCTTGTTTCTTTGGGATTCCCCTATTGGTGTTCCTATTTGACATATTGCTCGGCCTTAGTTATCTTTGAAATTGGAACGTCACGTTTGAGAAGGGGACGAAGAGTAGAATCTAGTGAAGAAGTGTCCACGAACTTCATTTTCCCAATTATGAAGCATCCTAGCTACTATCACGAACCTCCGACTCCTCCAACTCACTAGATTCTTGCCTTGGCTTGGGTAGGACAAGTGCACAAAACACTCCTGCCAGCTTTAGTTCTACAGCCAATGTAAGGAAACTGTAAGGAGAGGGTTTAACTGATTATGATCAAAGTCATGCTGAAGGATGGGTGAAAACATAGAGTTCTCGGGTTTGCAAATATAGAGTTCTATGGCAACATGTAAACTTCACAAGCTACAAGAAAGATGCTTTGCAGTACCCCAGTATGACATCAGCGTGACATTTTTTCTTTTTGTACAGACTAAATCACTTAATTTGGCTTTTTAAGCCCATACTGTGGGTGGATCTCAAAATATGAAGATCTCTCTCCAAGCCATACGTTAAAATCACTTAATTTGTCTTTGTAAGCCCATATTGTGGGTGGATCTCAAAAGATGTGAAGGATCTACCTCCAACTCGTATGTACAATCTCCATCGAGTACGACTGTCCATATAATTGTATATGTGTCTATGAGAGCTAGTATGAAATTTTGTTTATTCACTTTAAATTGAGTATCTGGCTCTCAAATTTTTTTTTGCTTGGATTACGATTGATTCATTGGTTTTTCGAAGTAGTGGAGTTCCATTACTTTTATTAGCTATAAGACTATAGAAGAACACATGATCCAACTTCTCCATTTATTTCAAAAGTTCCAATATCTTTAGGGTTTTTTTACAAGGTGACTAGCCTTTGTGTCTCTTGTCAGCTTTAATCTCATGCTCGATATACTGAGAGTACATTCAGATATCCCACATAAATTAATAGCCGTCGATATACTGAGATTACATTAAGATAACCCATGTAAATAGTTCTATTATGATCCATACAACTATCATATGAAAAACCCATCCAAATTGAAATTCAATAGCACATTGGTGTCATTTTGTGGTTGGTCCCATTCACCGGTGGACGAACATGAGGGCAAGGGGGGGCAACTGCCCCTCCTCACCTTTTGAATTCTTCTACTACACTTCATAACTGATAGCATATGCCCTAACTTACATTTACCATTTTTCCCCAAATGCCCCCTTCAACAATAATTGAATCCCATTCTCAGTTCACTCTAGCCACTTGTATGCAATGGGACCCTTTTGCAATAGAATTGTTGCTTCACCAAGTCATTTGTCCATAGTATTTCAGCATATTTGTTCCTAAACTTTATTTGTTTCCTCAAATTTTTGCTCTCCCTCCATGCCATTTTTGAGTCCCACTTTGGGAACCCAACTTTTTAAGGGGACAAAAAGAATCTACACCTAACAACATATTTTTTTCTTCGTCTTAGTGTAGATTTCAAGGAGGGGTAGTTTTGGAAAGTAAGTAAAAAATGTATACCACTTTAGGAAAATGGACAATTTGGGACATCCCAAAATGGAATAGTGGACTCAAAAAATGGGACGGAGGGAGTAATACGGAATTATCAAAGTTATGCTTTGCCTATCAAACTTGTTTCACAAATGTTTTGTTAGTTATACAATATTTAATTGATAGCGGAACCACTAAATTTTCATTAGAAGTTGTTTTGAATGCTATCACTATCAAAGCATTTGGGATTTAAATTTTGTATTCAAATTTGGTATTCATGTAGTCAATTATAAATGTATGAAGCCGGAATATATCAATGAGAATTTAGGTTTTCATATCTTGTTTATTAATTTGAAGCCCTTCCCTATCCTTAATGCTAAACGCGAAAACAACTTCTTTCATCGTCTACTACAAAATTGTTAGCGAAACCTTAGAAGTAAATCTCGCTCCCTCTCAACTAAAATCTTGGATACGCCCCTGGTCCCATTCCTGATGTTTCACACTATGTTTCATGGACTCGGGTACGCGTATGTGCGTAAGCCGGACTTACTGAATTCATGATTCTTGGGATGCATGGAAAAGCTGTATTGTATTCTTAATTTCTAAGAGAACATAGTGTTTATGTGACAATAAGACTTTAACATGAGCATTTCGTCCAGTTTGAAAGAACTTTGTAGTAAAAGGAACATAATTAGAGACTTCAACATACTATTATGCAAGTAGCTAACATCATAACATGCTTCTTGGTGTTTGTCAAGCCGAAAGTGGATGCATATGTCCGAGTGAAGTGTCCAACATTAATACTTCAACCTATTAAGTAGAGTCCATGTAACATAGGTTTCATATTATGCAATGTATAATGGAGCCATCATTTTTTGGATTATCATGTGCCATTAAGGATTTTTGTCATCTGTTGACGTGGAGACAGACCGATGAAGGTGGTTCATTGGGAGATTTTGTATTGGACTGGGATTCACCACACTCCCAAGATGTGGTTTTGCGGAAGAAATGCGATTCGGGTGAAGAAGTTGCTGTGTCAGCTTTGTTAGGTGCCGAAACCTTTGAAAGTGAGGAGAGATTTCCTAGGCAAGCTTTGATGAAAGTATGCATAAAAAAGCCTGGATTGAGTTCTATCCTGCAGTTTGATTGCGGAGTTTCCAGTAAGGGTGATGATGGTTCTGACTTTGATATTCACAATGCCTGTTATCTCCAATCTTTGACCTGCTTGGGTTCTTCCCTCTATCGAGGTCCCTTATTCAGGTACACATTTTCTGTTATGTTTGTGTTTAATTTATTGTTTACATGACATTCTGAAGATAAAATTTACTTCGTATGCTGTTCTAATTTTTCAATGCAGTGTCATCCATGTTCTTGTTTGATGGTTTCCAAATTAAGTGTTGACCTGACTGTATGTACATGACCTTCCATATAAGTTACATATTGACTGCTTAAACTGCCATAACTTCTATGCGTTTTTGATGACCTTGCTTTACAAAATATCTACACTACATGTGCACTCTCACACATATATATTAACCAGCAGTGATCTGACGGTTTGATGGTTTCCTTTATATCACTCTATATCTGTATGAAGTCATTAATCATTTAACTGTATATATATATACAATCAGGCTCTAAAGCACACTGGGTATGCGCACTGGATTTTTAGCCTAAAAAAACCGCGTGCCAGTGGGACGACGGGGCGGGGTGGCCCGCAGGGCTAAAAATCCAGTGCGCAAATCCAGTGCGCTTTGGAGCCTGACTGTATATATATATATATATATACTAGTCTTACATCACGTGCATTGCACGTGGTTGACCACAAAGGCAAAATACTAATAATTTGATGCATCAAACTGGCTGAACGCTATTCACAAGCTTGTACTCTTGGTTGAATACCACGTTGAAGACCATGCAGATCAATTGTTAAGAGCAACAATAAGTAACGTGACCTATTGTTTTATTCTTCTATTGTCTTGTTTTTCTTTTCTTTTTTTATTTTTTATTTTATTTTTTATTTATTTTTTATAATAGTTTTGGACCACGTGGAAGTATTCTAGAATAACACTAATAATTATCATTTAAATTTTAATTAGAAACATATTCTTTATTCTATATATATTTTTTTGTAATTCTATATTTAACCATCATGCTAGTATAAATATATCTCCATTAATAAAAATAACTGATAAACTGCTAACAAGCTGAAATCTAAATTCAAATACTTTTTTAAAAAATTGGTTTTGTGATTCATTAACTTCATTTAAATATCATAACAAATTAACAAGTTACACAGTATGCTAATGTAAAGGATTACTTGTTTTAAAATAATTTTTATGATCTATGTTCAAGTTTTTTTTCTTTGAAGTTATTATTATTATTATTATTTTCATTTTAGATGTGATTTTTTTAAAGTACATATATGCAAATGATGCTATTTATGTATTGAAAAAGGTATAGCTTTATATAGTAGTACACACTCAGGTTATATGATTTTGAGAATCACCTATAAAAACGCGATAATTTTTGTTTTCCCCCTTTTTATTTACAATTTTATTGTGTTTATTTTTTCAATCCACATATTATAATTACTCACTAAGGGTGTGTTTGGTAACCCAATTAAGTGCTGGAAATAAAAATTTCAGCACTTAATTGTTTTCAATGCATTTGATAATGTACACCATAATTAAAACGCAGCCCAAAAATCACTGCAAATTTTAACTAAAAAAATTATACTGACAATAATCATTGAATGCAGTAAATTTTAGTTCTTGCAACACTGTTTTGGGTATTGCAAATTCAATCACTTAAAATTTTCAGTACTTAATTTTCAGCTTTATCAAACGCACCCCAAGTAAAAGCAATTCTAAAACTTTCTATGTTAGTGTTCAAATAAAATAGTACTTGATCATCTAAATAAGAAACAACTATAATATATGATATATCATATATGAAAGTATCTGTGAATGTTGGAAAAGGGATATATATTCTAGAATTCTTGTTCAGTTACTCGTCATTTACTATTGCTTTGAACAAAAACACTTCAAAACAACTATTAAAACGTTAAATTTTAAGTTAATATATAGTTGAAAATATTGAATTTAATTTGTTTTTACTTTTTTCAGCAGATGTCTTCTTTTTTTCTCCTTCTTCTTCTTCTTCTTCTTCTTCTTCTTCTCCTTTTTAAACGATGTATTCAAATTCTTTTTATGAACTACAATGAAAGAAACTAACTTGAACAACAAAATTGTCAGTAGGTTGCTAATAATAATAATATTTGTAACATTATTACAAAGTTTTAAGCAATGTCATTGTTATACTCTGGTGGTTTGCGATATTATAGATAATGAGACTTTAGTACTATAATCTAAAGAATAAATAGTATAGATATATAAAGGATTATGGATATAGATTAGACACTATAAATGTGCGTGTGTGTGTGTGTGCGTGCGTGTGTGTGCAATGTTCAACGAATTACACAACCTATCAATATGAACAAACTCAAGCTTCGTAAGTATGAATGTGTTTTCTTTTTCTATATCTAGCCAACTTGAAGTTCTTTTTTGGGTAAATTATATAGACACCTCTTCATGTATTGCACTTGTTCGCTAACGCCCCCTAAACTAAAACTTCAACAATTAAACTGACCCCTTCAACTTTTATTTTCCTTCTCAAATTAACCCCCTCAAATGCCCCCTCACAAATAGTTGGGGGGTCAAATTGTTGGGTTTTTTTAGTTTAGGGGGTATTAGTGAACAAGTGCAGTACATGAGGAGGTTTCTGTTATTTACCCTTCTTTTTTCAGTAAATGGTGAGGTAAGACAATAATAGTTCATTGTCACTCTCATTGAAATTCCAAGTTGAATTGTCAAAAACGACCATTAATGAATATCATGAACCAAATTATGAGCATAGATAGTCCCCTTTACTTCTATTAGTACAATTTAACGTCTGTTATATTATGGGATTAACTATGTGATGTATCTTATAGTTTTGCTATCTACATGGTTGAATTCCAAGAATAATTTACTTTAGTTTATTGGTGGTGTTGGTATCCTATTTTATTCTTTAAAGAATAGAAATCCTCGAATTGTGAATTTGTGTTGCACAAATAATTTTTTTTTTCCTGCTTTGCGTAGAGAGATTCATAATGTACTATATTTGAGTAAGCTTTACTTGTAAAAATTAGTTTTGTTTGAATTTTTATTTTTGGGTTGGTACCCTTTATCTCTAAGAAATGTCATTTTAAGTCTATTATACATATCGCATCATTTAATGTCCTTACTTTTATATTACTTTTAATTAATGTCAATTAAGTACAAACAATTCCATGATAAAAATAAAAAATAAAAAAGTACAAACAATTTCAATCAGGGACAATTATTCGAGGTCCCCAGTTGTAGTATTTGTTATCTATTGTTCTTATTCAAAATTGATGTGGGTAATCGATGGCCTGAAGTGATGCATGTAGTTAATGTAGAGGTTTGAAAATGAAAGTATAAAGAAAATAAAGGGTGCCAAAGTATATTTGAATTACAGAGAGAACTCCCTAATGCATTGATTTAGGAAATTATACATCGTTGATCAAATGCATGATGTGACGCCCCGCCCCTCCACGGTTCCCGGCGACGGGGTGTCAACCGACGGAAGTACAACAATAACAGTAATAACAGTAGGCTTTGACACCAATCGGTAACTCCCCGAGTCCAAGACTCCGAGGGTTACCTGTATTAAACGTTCATCATTTGGAAACATTTATAAAACAGAAGTCTGGTTTTCATTTGAAACATTCTTTCTTGAAACAAACCGTTCAATATAAGCAGCGGAAAATCAGAGTTAAGCTATCCTTTTATTTAAAAACGGGTGGACTAACATTTGTCCAGTTGAAGCATAACATGTTCTTTGAAACCAAATTTCATTACATTAATAAATGATAATCCCCACACACGGGGTCTTCAAACTATAGCGGAAGCATTGCCAAGTCTCGGGGCCTTACCCTTATCTATATCACCTGAAAGAAAGGTTTAATAGTTCATAAGCCAAAAGGCTCGTATAGTCATATAACCGCACAATAACATCTATTATATAACATGCATGAGTGTAATGAATGCCAATGTCAATGCATGAAAATCATTTTCATGACTTTTCAAACACTCACCCTCAATCGTCAATATCATTACCCGGACCATGGGCTTCCTGTCCACGTAGGCCTAGCCTCAAACGTGCGGGACTTTGGGCCTTACGAATTACACGGAGGCCTAGCCTTTACCGTTACGGGGGTTTCTTGCAGCACATCCCGCAATTCGAGTTCCTAGTGGTACCCATCTCACATGCCTACCCACAAATCCGGGATTTCTAACTTTTCAAAACAAAATCCCTCCTAGAGGGTTTTATGCATGGAAGCCTCTAAGGTCTTCCCTTTTTAAAATCTGGAAGCCTCTAAGGTCTTTCCTTTTAAAAAAAAATTGAAAGCCTCTAAGGTCTTTTATCCCAAAAGCATTTTCGTGATTTTCGTGTTCATGCTTATGCTTATGAAATGATATGACATATGCGAGCTCTAAGCATCCAGACATATTCAATATTTCATAAGACAGATTATTAAGGCATGCTATAAATTCAAAGCAACACAATGGGCATACTGAAATTATCCAGGTAAACACATAAGGCATATCAACTCAAGTAACCACTTAAGGCATAGCAGCTCAATTAAACATGTAAGTACACTATTAACATGTTATACAATTTTATTGAGGGTCATACGGAACTACCGTTCACCGAGGATAGACTGAATAATTAATCAGAATAGAAACCGGAACTGCTCAATCTGTTACAAATCTCAATATACAATAATGCGCGTATATTAGTGAGGTACAACACCTCAAAGCATAAGTACAACTACTATTAAAGTAAAGTACAACTCTTAAAGCATAGGGTACAAGGCCCCTTAGCTCATAACAGACTTAAGTATAACAAAATAGAAGATTCTATTAAACTGCCTGAGGTCGCGCGCGCGGGCCGCTCGCGCGGGACCTCGCTCGCGCGGGCTGCTCGCGCGAAGCCTCGCTCGCGCGGTTCGCTCGCGAGGGGTCACGTGTTTATTTTAAAACAATTTTCAAAAATAGCCTGTTCGCGCGCGCGGGCCGCTCGCGCGGGTCGCGCGCGCGAGTTGTCACAGTGTCGTCTTCTTCTTCCTTTTTCCCCTGTTTTGAAATCAAAGGTTGGTTTTTACCCATTTTGAAAACTTAACTAAAACAGGACTTCCAATATATGAATCTCTTCCTTTTTCTGCGTAGATTCCAAATATGAAATCGATTTTTCATGAATCAAAACACAGCTCTTGATTTTATCGAAAAACCGAATGGTGACAAAACTTTACTTTGACCGTTCGTCGCAACCGTTGCGAATTAGCTTCCAAAATTTGAAATGGAGCCTCGTGGGATCGAGACCTTTTAATTGATATAAAGAAATCAAATTTCTGTGACTGTTTTTCTGTTCGCTATTTTCGGACCCTTAACGATATACATGTAAATCTATATATACATATATATCTACAATGTTATAAGAACTGAAATTACAAATTGCAATAGTAAACTTACCCAATTCGAATACTCCTGAGATACACAGAGATTTCCAATATGCAAAGTCATCTTTATATATCTATAACTTACATAATTATATGTGTATGTACTATGTGTAGCCGAGAGAGAGAGACACTGGAAAGGTGAGAGATACTTTAGAGAGTTGAGGGAGTTGTGTGAGATTAAGAGTTTAAGGTCCAATATATAATAACTCCTATACTTGGTCACCAAGTAGTGTGAAGCATAAGCTTCACACACACACAAATATCATACACACGCACACAGAGTGCACAAACTGACTTTCTTTGGCCCCAAGTTCAAATGGAAAATACTTGTGTGTGTTGAGCTCACGCAATGATACACACACACAAATATCATACACACGCACACACAGTGCACAAACTGACTTTCTTTGGCCCCAAGTTCAAATGGAAAATACTTGTGTGTGTTGAGCTCACGCAATGATACACACACACAGGTATAGATTATACTGCGAAAATCCAAAACTGCTATTTATTTGATTAATAAAAATTTCGGGGTATTACACATGAGACTATTAATTAAACTAATTTATATTTATAGTTATTGCTTTATGCATTTTGTTTAAAAAAAAAAATTATAATTGAACGATGATCTCATGTTCAGAGGGTAATTAATATGGTCGCTCATCACCTACCCTCTCATGCTATATAGTATGTATCCGTCTTTGTGTTTGGTATGAAGAGATTCTAAATTCTCACAGTCCCCATGTATCTCAAGATTTAGGTCCCGTCTCTTAGTTCTATTGAGTGTTTGATCTTCTTTGTCAAAAATAAATTTAAAAATCAGCATTTTACTGAAGTTGTATTTTATTAATTTCTTTAGCGATATTTAATCAGGACAACTGTATATTATGTTTTCTTCAAGCAAAATATCTACAATTAAGAAACGTAACATAAATATAATCTATAGAAAATACTTTAAGTGAACTATAAATGTTCATTTTATTAACCATTTTGAATTTAAAGAATAAAACTCCACAACAAGAAATAAGCAATAAATGCAAACAAATATTTTTTTTTTCAAAGTAATATGATGTTCGCAAAACAAATTTACCAAATAATCATTTTTTCATTACAAAAAAAGGATTTTGGAATAATTAGTCGATATTCAACCATATTCGAATAATTATTCAATGTATAGATGAATTTATAAAAAATTGCATGATTTTACCGTTTAGATTAAATCTCAATTACAAATGGCTATTCTAGCATGAGTGTTGGAGGGAAAAAAATGTTTAAAGTTGCATTTTCAGTAGTTCTCTTGAGTTTAATAGGGATGTTATTCCAAGAAAACAGGAGATATTCTAGTCAGTGGGTTTTCATTACAAGCAAATTAAAATAATATAAATAAAATATTTTAAGTGAACAATAAATGTTTTTTTTATTAACCATTTTGAATTTAAAGAATATATTCCACAACAGGAAATAAGTAGTAAATGCAAACAAAGAATATTTTCAAAGTAATGTGATGTTTACAAAACAAATTTTACGGAATATTTGATTTTTCATTACAAAACAATTGATTTTAGATTAATTAGTCGATATTCAACCATATGAGAATAATTTATTCAATGTATAAATTTAACAATTTTACTGGTTAGATTAAATCTCAATTACAAATGGCTATTCTTGCATGAGTGTTGGAAGAGAAAAATAAAATGTTTAAAGTTTCTTTTTTTGTAATTCTCTTGTGTTTAATAGTGATTTTATTCCAATGTAGTCAATAGAAAACTGGAGATATTCAAGTCAATTGATTTTTCATTACAAAACGAATAAAATTAACCTAAATATAACATTTTAATAGAACTATAAATGTTCATTTTTTCGTCCCAAAAAAAAAAAAATTTGTTCGTTTTATTCCAATGTCAACACTATACTATAAAAGAGCCTTAGGTAGTTTTCAATTTCAATTTTGTCCTAATTTGGAATTCTTTAAATTGTTTGCTCCTTATATGTAATTTTGCCTATGTAATTTTGCCTTTACTAATACATTGAGATGCTATGCCTTGTTTGTCAAACCGAATTTTGCCTTTATTTGTGTTTGTGTTTTTTTTTAAACCCAAAGCACTCCAAAATTAATAGGGTTTGTTTGGCAAATCAGTTGTGGCTTTGTTTGTCTTGTTTGTTTCCACCTTTTCCCAAACAAGGCACTAAATCCATGGATCAATAATCAACAATTTCGGCTAACATGTTTGGCAAACACATTTTGTGCTTTGTTTTTGTTTTTTTGTTTTTGTTTTTCCAAAACAATGCTTTACACATATATATTGGATCAAAAGTCAGCAATTTCGGTTCCTTGTTTGGCAAATCGATTTTGTGCTTTGGCTTTTGTTTTTTTGTTTTGGTTTTTCCCAAACAAGGCTTTACACACATATAATTTACACTTAATAAATTTAATTCATTTGTTTTATAAAATTATTATTTCATACAATTCATATCTCTTCCCAAACAAGACTTTTTGGGAGATATTTTTTTTTTGATTTCATGTATTTCTTTGAAATCTACGCAATAGGTGTAGAAATTTTCTGAAAAAAGTTAAGTTGTAGCCTGATTTTGAGATTTTACAAATAATATTATCAATATCTGTGTGTTTAACAGATAATATTATCTGTTAACTTTAAACTACCATAACTTTATCAATTCTTGGGTTTTTTGGGTGAACTTTTTTTTAATTTCATGTATTTTTTTAAGATCTATACATCTATGATGCCAATTGTACGAAAGAAATATATTTTTATTATATGTATGCGAAAAAAATACAATTTTTCATATTTGTTTGATGTTTAGTTTTTTTTGTCCTTGTATTTCATGGTCAATATTGAACTCGTTTGATGGATCTCATTTTGCTGATTTCAAAACATCAAACTTTACGAAAAACGGACTTATATACCAAAAGTTATAGCAATTTGAGTGTAAAAATGGCCTAATGCGATAAAAAAAAAACTAGCATGTGTTTTAGCTTTGAAGAGTTTTATTTGAGGGGGCTATGGCCGAAGCTCCTTTTTTTTTTTTTTTTTTTTTTGGATTTAGTATTGTTTGATTTAATTTTTTTCAAGTGACAACTATAAATGCATCAACAATAAATACATCTAATTTATTTTCCAATTTTGACGGACCCGTGCATTGCACGGGCCTCTATCCTAGTAGTCAATAGAAAACTGGAGATATTCAAGTCAATTGATTTTTCATCACAAAACGAATAAAATTAACCTAAATATAACATTTTAAGTGAACTATAAATGTTCATTTTTTCATCCAAAAAAAAAAAAATGTTCATTTTATTAACCATTTTATCTCCCATATTTAAAATAAATCTTTTAGACATTGTTTTCTTATTTCATTCATTGATACCTACTTTTGTGGATCATAGAAAATTGGTGCATATAAAACCATTTTTCTTTAGCTCATTTATTTCTATGGTGGATCTTTTTCTCTTTTGCTTTTCAATAGTGTGAGCAAGCTTTCTCATTTTGTTCGTGATCATAGTGACATATAATTTGCTGCAAAATGAGAATTGTGGCTATGTTAAGTTCATCCATCCTCTCCATGGGCGGAGCCATTGAGGGGCTAGGGTGGGCTCAGGCGCCCCCTAGATTTTTCAAAATTAAAACTTTACCCTATAAAAAATTACATACTTGAAATTAAGCCCCCCCTCAAAAATATGTAACCCACATTAGGCCCCCCCTCAACTCATGTTTAGGCCCCAAAAGGGGTGGCCCAGAGCCCAATTTAGTGTCATCAACTACATATATATTGATATACATGTATATACAACTCAAAAGCAAAGACCCTTAGAATTTTGAAAGTTACATTTTTAGTGTAAGAAATAGGCCCCCTAGAATTTTGAAAGACACCATACAATATTTGTGTGTCACCAAATAGACTCATATTATAAGTAGATACCAAAAAAATCGCCAATTATGTATAAGTAGACCTTAAAAAAATTACCAATTATATATAAGTAGATACCAAAATAATCGCTTCGGGGGTAGCCCGTGTAGCCTAGGCCCCCCGACCAAAATTTCTAGCTCCGCCCCTGATCCTATCATCTAATCTATGGGACCAAGAAAAGCTAAATTTGTTCTGAAATTTGAATAGCATGCAATAAATTGCTATCGACTCAACTTCTAAGAACGCAATTGTAAATATCACAAAGTAGACAATGTAAGTAAAAGTTTTACTCCCTCCGTCCCATTTTATGTGTCCATCTTGGGGAATCCAACTATTTAAGGGGACAAAAAGAATCTACACCTACTTTCCACAATTGCCCATAATCATTGCACTTTCTTTTTTTGTTTTGTTTTGGTATTGATTACAAGGAAGGGTACTTTGGGAATCTAAGTAAAATTTGCATACTAATTTAGGAAAGTGGACAACAATTTTGGGACATCCCAAAAAGGAAAGATGGACACATAAAATGGGACGGAGAGAGTATTAAACTACACAAAAAGACAAAAGACATGTAAAATATAGAAATTTGAGTGATAAAAGAAAAGAAAAAAATACCTTAGCCTAGCCGAGGCGAAGAATTAACCATGAATTCATCTATAATTGAGAGGCCTAATTTGTGAATCTATGCAAGGTCTTGAAGTTGAAAAGAATGGCATAGATGGCCGGTTTGTTGTTGATGCTGATATTAAAGTACAGTTTTTCATGAGGAGAGTCGCAACTTTGAGGAGGAGTTTGGAGACGATAGTTGTATTGCATTAGGAATCCAATATTGTTGATTTGGAATCTTGTGACCCACATCAAGGAATGTTTTTAATAGTTGGAACTTTAATTTGTTTAAACTTAGTAAGAGACCTGTATCTATAAGTAATTATTTATACATATATATATTTTTGAATTGTAACGAAATTTCATTGATTAAGGCAGATTACAAACCATCCCAAAAAGGCAGGGACCCACATGATAGGAAAGTGATATTGCTGAACAAGAGGAAAGTCATATTGCTAAACAATATCTATAAGCAATATTGCTCAACAGTAGGAAAGTGAGCAAGGAAAAAATATAGAAACGTGAGTCAAGGAATAAAAGCGTCCATCAAAGACCAAAAAAAATAGTGAACGAACCAAAAAAAAAAAGGGACGGACAAAAAAAAAGTCGAATATCAAACTTATGAAAATTACAAGAAAAATCACTTAATTAAGTGAAAGTGCACCGATTGATAAAAGTGTAAAACACTTATGGGCATCGGTGCACTTATGTATATTATAGATAGACAGTCAGGCTCTAAAGAGGGCGCCCTCTCTTTATTAAAGAGAGGACCTCTGTTTTGACCGTAGGATCATGTTTTCATTAATGGCAGTTTTGTCATTTCACAGTTTTTAAACACAATCCAACGGCCAAAACAGAGGTCCTCTCTTTAATAAAGAGAGGTGGCCCTCTTTAGAGAATCTTTGTATAGATAGATATGTGTCTATAATTCCACATATGACAAATATCCATTTGTCATGTATCAATTTCGTAATTTTTTCTTCTTAAAGCATATACACTTGTAAAGTTGTAATGCACCTAGGAAGCATGGACACTTCTAAGAAGGTAACTTATCATGTGTTGTGTCGTGTTCGACACATGGACATGATTCGTGGACACTTCCCATGTGGTGTCGACGTTGAAATATAAGAGAGGAGAAATATTGTATTGAGATGATTAAAGGATTACAATAGAGTGGCCTATATATAGGCAAGACACAAAAGGGAAAAGACTCAAATGCCCATAGGGCTTACATAAGTAATGACCTAAGCCCTAATACTAATTTAACATGTTTATATATCCTCTAACTATCCCCCTCAAGTTGGGACACGGAAACTTTGAAGTGTCCAACTTGCATTTGAGCGTTTTGAACGACCCAGCTTTTCCAAGATCTTTGTCATACTCCCCTTCAATGTTTAAACAATAAATGCTCCAACATCCCTCCTCAAACGGAAGGTGGTAATGAAATTACAACCGAAGTTTGGAATGTATAATGGCAACTGAAACAAGACTTGTATCAAGTGACGGAAAACGGTGATGACAACGAGTGGGATATAAAATCCCCAAGATTGGCGAAGGTGGAAACAACATCCACTAACAACAATAACAACTAGAAATTATGGAACAACAGTGTTCATAATATGGGGGAAACATATCCACCAACAATGACAACAACAAATTGTGGATCAACAATATCCACAATATTGGCCAGGGTGAAAACTATTCACCAACAACAAGACAAAGTGTGGGACTAAAACCCACATCAAAATCACCAAATTCGTGCCCAAAAATAGTTAAAACAAATATTGTAAAATTCCATCCAAGACTATCAAGTTGAAATCCAACAATACCGAACCAAACAATAGCCCAAAGCAATCAACCATCACAAAACAAGAACCAAACAAGGTCTTATATCATCAAACAGAATCACCCAAAAGCAAACAAGGGCAGTCCACGGGCTGAAAATTTTGGGGTGATTTTGTAAATTTTAAAAAACTGTGGCGCTGATTTGTAAATATCAAAAACATTGGGATTGAATTTTAAATATCAGAAACATTGGGGGCTGATTTGAAAATTTTGGGGCTGAAATAAAAATAGCAAAAGTTTTTTGGGGGTGAAATTGTAAATTTCAGAAAACATTGGGGCTGAAATGTAATATCCGAAGCACGCGAGGGACTGATTTGAAAAAAAATTATAAACAATTGACCACACACAGATGATGCACACTGAAGCAGATCTATGCAAAGGAATAGTGACCACATAGAACGTTTAGATCACAAACACATGAATAGCGACGGAATAGTAGTCACAAACACTATATGATGAACAGTATGAGTGAACAGTACCATGAACAGTAATCGTGGATAGTGTGCTGAATAGTTAGCATGAATGGTTCGATGAACAATGATGTGAACAGTAATGTTGGATCGTGAAAGGACTCACGAAGGTATGGTTTGGATGACCAGATTTAGGATTTCTCGACTAGGGATTGTTTGGACGATGACCCAACAAAGAAAACAAATGAAAAAATAGGGAATAACCCACGGAATATGAGGATGAGAAAAAAAAGTTTGATGTACAACAGAGCGGCAAGATCGCCGTCCGCCGGCTAAGCGGAAGAAGAGTCTAAAGAGAGGTCTATCAAGATTCCTACGCTGATACCATGTTGAAATATAATTGAGGAGAAATATTGTATTGAGATGATTAAAGGATTACAATAGAGTGGCCTATATATAGGCAAGACACAAAAGGGAAAAGACTCAAATGCCCATAGGGCTTACGTAAGTAATGACCTAAGCTCTAATACTAATTTAACATATTTATATATCCTCTAACCGTGTCGACTTGCAATTTATTAGCATTGGTCATGTGTCCTTGTTGCAGCGTGTCCGCGCTTCATAGTAATGCACGAATCATACTCTATTATTATGTGAGCAAGCCTATACACTTCTAGTTTGTTGACATTAGGTGTAACAGCCAGAAATCAGCGTACAAGATCCTTATACCTAATTCATCCACAGCTTTTTGTATTCTGTTCTTTTAAACAGATGAGAGAAGCGCAATTCGATTTAGTTCTCTTCCTGCCTAAAAAGGAGACTGGTTTCAGACATGGTGGCAAGTCAGTTTTGCTTTCATGTCATCATCTAGCACAACTTCTCTGTCTCTCTCTGTCTCTGTCTCTGTCTCTCTCTCTCTCTCTCTCTCTCTCTCTCTCTCTCTCTCTCTCTCTCTCTCTCTCCACACACACACACACACAAACACTCACACACACGGACAAATACTCACACACATGCGCACACATATTCATGTAAATGAAGTCATCATGTGTGCATGCACTCAAGGTACTAGGTAGTGTATCTGTAGAGTAAGGAATGGAACTTGTTATATGGCAATGCTTGTGATAATGACAGCACCACCATTACTAATGGTAATGGTAATACGAATGAAGATGACTGGGATGACGATGATGATAATATTGCCCTCCTGCTCATGAATAATAATAGGAACTTTTCAACCTCTTCTGTACCACCGGAATTGAATTTTATGGTGTCCCTCCATTTTAGAGTGGTGGTTTAAAAGTATTTATCATTAGTCAGGTGATGAATACACTCACAGCAAGTCTTGTTTACAAATTTTTGTCTAAACCATGATCAATGCACTTGTTAGCATATCATTGTCTACTTCTAAATTTAATTGGACACGTTCTAGTTTAAGTGTAGTATGTACATCTCCCTACTCATAATGAGTAATGCTAGGTGTACACAACTTTTGTACACACTTTTGCACATAAATGCTTTAAATGCATGTACCTTGTGCTGTTTGAATTTTTCACACTTTTCTGTGCACCATTTACACAGCACAGGGTACATGCATTTAAAGCATTTGTGTGCAAAAGTGTGTGCAAAAGTTGTGTACACCTAGCATTACTCACTCATTATTGCACATTTCAATAGGCCTTGCCAGTGGATTCTCATTTGACACTCAACTATGGAACTTTGCTTATTTCTTCCTCTCTCTCTCTCTCTCTCTCTCTCTCTCTCTCTCTCTCCTCTTCTTCTAAGGATTGACAAATCAAATGATATTCCCATTTTTGTCTCTTCTTCTCCCTCCCTCTGAATCAAACTTGCTTTGTCGTAATGTGTAGTTCCTATTAGGGTCTATGATTGAAGTCTAATCCTAGATGTAGAAATATAGGAATATGGTCTATGGTCAAAAGTAGTCATTTAATTGAAAATGAACAGAAAACGGAAAATGATTTACAGCAGTTGCTCTGCATACAAGGAGTTGGTGTCCTAGTTTTTTGCACTTAGTTGCTACTTATGTTTGTAGACTATTCAATCTTGTGTGAGGTGATTTCTGCCTTGGAAGGAAATGCTGGATTGTACCCCAGCTTTTGGCATTCATTTTTTCTTTTTATTTTCTCGGTGTTCTCCTGATTTTGTTTATCTGGAGTGTGAACATTATATGCAGGTAATTGTCAAAATTCATATTTACATTTTGCATAGAGTAACTTCCTATTGATTGGATCATCTTTCTGGTTGGCTTTTTCCAAGGAATTAGCCGATGATGCGCTGTTATGGTTATTCTATGTTATACCACAAGTTTATGCAATATATATATATATATATATTGTTGAGAGAGAGAGAGAGAGAGAGAGAGAGAGAGAGAGAGAGAGAAGGTCTAACCAAACTAGGTTAGCCAACACAAATATATATATATATATATATCAATCAAAGAGTAATAAAGAGTAATTACAGAAATACCCATAAACACTAATACTTATATTCTAACATTCCCCCTCAAGCTGGAGCATAGATATCTATCATGCTCAGCTTGTTACAAAGATCATAGAATGGTCCTCTACCTCAATGCCTTGGTAAGAATGTCTCCTAGTTGATCACTAGACCTAACAAAAGAAGTAACAATCTACTTCCTCATAACCATATCTCTGATAAAATGACAATCAACTTCAATATGTTTGGTCCTCTCATGTAACACGGGATTACTTGCAATATACATAGCTGCCTGATTATCACAATACATCTTCATAGGTTTATTACTGGCAAATCCCATCTCTTGCAGAATAGTCTTCACCTATAACAACTCACACGTAGTATGAGCCATAGCTCTATACTCAACCTCTGCAATTGACCTGGCATCGACATTCTGCTTTTTGCTCTTCCAGCTGACAAGATTTCCACCAACAAACACACAAAATCCTGATATTGAACGTTTATCAAGACTATCTCCGGCCCAGCTGACATCTGAGAAACCAACTATCTCCAAGTTATCTAAAGGTTTCAACACTAAACCTTTACCAGGAGCACCTTTCAAATACCTCAATAAACGACACATTGCCTCCCAATGTGATAACTTGGGATTCTGCATAAACTGACTAACAACTCCTGCAGAGAAGGTGATATCAGGTCGTGTCACGGTTAAATAAATCAACTTACTTACAAGTCTTCTATACCGTCTAGCATCACTGAAGACTTCTCCATCATCTTTACTAAACTTTATATTGGAGTCCATTGGACTGTCAACAGGTTTTGAACCCATCAATCATGTTTCATCTAAAAGGTCAAGAACATACTTTCTTTGGGATAAGAATATCCCTTCCTTAGACCTTGCTACCTCAATACTCAAGAAATAACGTAGTAACCCCAAATCCTTCATATGAAAATGTTTGTTCAAATGAGACTTCAATAACTGTATACCTTCATTGTCATTGCCAATAATCACTATATCATCCACATAAATGGCTAGAACAACCGTACCTTTCTCACAGTATCTCACAAACACTGAATGATCAGTACTAGTTCTTTTCAACCCATACGAACCAACTACTTGGCTAAACTTGTCAAACCAAGCCCTTAGAGACTGTTTAAGGCCATAAATGGCTTTCTTCAACCTACATACTTTATATGACTCTCCCTGAGCAACATACCCAGGAGGTTGCTCCATATACAATTCCTCTTGTAGGTCACCATGGAGAAAGGCATTCTTGATGTCAAGTTGACGAAGAGGCCATCCCTGAGTAACAACAACAGACAATAAAATGCGAACAAAATTGAGGCGAGCCACAAGTGAAAAAGTTTCAAAGTAATCAACACCAAAAGTTTGAGTGTACCCTATAGCCACCAAACAAGCTTTAACCGTTCAACAGTACCATCAGGATGATACTTAACCACATAAATCCAACGACAACCTACAACATGTTTCCCAGAAGGAAGATCAGTTAACTCCCACGTACCATTTTTTGACAATGCCAACATCTCATCATCCATAGCACTCTTCCAACCCGGAGAAACTAATGCCTGAGGAACAGAGACTGAAGATAAAGCACTTACAAAGGAAAAAAGTGGAGACGATAAATGAGAATATGATACAACCTGATCAATAGGATGGTGAGTGCAAGAACGAGTACCTTTTCGAAGAGCGATAGGCAGATCAAGAGATTGAAGAACCTCAGCCGAAGTTGATGATGATGGAGGTGGAGCTGGCGGGTCATCAGTACTAGATGGCTTGTCACGACTACGATACACCTGCAAGGGAGGAAAACTAGAAGAATGAGGAATTGGCAAGGGAATAGAGGACGACGGAGCAAGAACATCAACATTTAAGGAAGCACCGAAGGACGAAAAAAATGATGTTCCTTCAAAGAAGGTAATATCTGCACTAACCACATAACGATGAATCTGAGGATTCCAGCATGTATAACCTTTTTGAGTGTGAGAGTATCCCACAAATGCACATTTGGTGGCTCGAGAATCCAATTTATCATAACTAGGAGTAAGAACATGTACAAATGCAACACAACCAAACACACGTGGTGGTAAGGCAAACAATGACTTATCTGGATAGAGAACAGAATGAGGAATGCCACCACATAGAACAGATAAAGGCATGCGGTTAATAAGATAACAGGTAGTGAGTACAGCACACACACCCCCCCCCCCCCCCTCTCCCAAAAAAAAAAAAAATATTGTTTCGGAACATGCATATGCAGCATAATAGTTCGTGCAACCTCAAAAAGATGTTTATTTTTTCGTTTAGCAACATCATTCTGTTGTGGAGTATAACCACAAAAGGATTGATGAACTATCCCTGAGAATCACAATAGGATTGAAGAGGTCCTTTAACATATCCCAAAGCATTATCAGATTGTAAAATACGAATATTGCAACCAAACCGAGTCATAATTTCTCTATGAAATAATTGAAAAATAGAAGAAATATATGAGCGTTCTTTCATTAAAAATAACCAGGACATCCTGGAACAATCATCCACAAAAGACACAAAATAAGAAAAACCTAACAGACTCTTATGTCTAGACGAACCCCAGACGTCGGACCAACTCAAAAGGAGTGGCCCGACGATTATTTTGACGTAAAGGAAAAGACACCCTATGATGCTTACTTATCTGGCAAGCCGCACACTCTAAACTAGACATAGACTTAAATGATGGAAAAACTAACTTTAAGGACTGCAGTGAAGGATGACCCAAAACGCCAGTGCCATTGATGTGGTGAAACAACTGCATGTAAAGCCGTCGAATTATTCACTGTTGAACGTTGTTCCAGGTAATAAAGACCATCCCGCTCACGACCTCCACCAATCATCTTCTTCGAGTTGAGGTCCTAAAAAACACAATGAGAAGGATAAAATATTACAGAACAGTTTAGAGATTTAATAAGTTGACTGACTTATAGGAGACTTAAGGGAAATTAAGGAATATAATTTACAAATGACAATGAAAGAGATGAAGTGGGAGAAACAGGACCATTACCAATAATAGGACAAGATTGTCCATCAGCTAAAACAACTGAGGGCTGCGTGGGTGGACTAAGTAATTGTGTAAACACATTGGACTTACCAGTCATTTGTTCCGAAGCTCCTGAGTCGATGACCCATGGTGAAGGAGCAGATGAAGAAAAACATGCAATGTTACCTGATTGTGCAAAACTAGCAGTATTAGACAAGGATAGCTACTGCTGTTGTTGGACTAAGGCATTGTATTCCTCTCTGGAAAGAGTGATAGACTCATTTGAAGATGTCACTATAGGTGGAGTAGGAGTACTAACTTCCTGTTGAGACCCAGAAGCATTGTCAGAAGAGAACAGGACTGGATTAGGCGAGGTCACGGCTTACCATAGAGATCATAACATCTATCCACAGTATGATTGTCACCCCCACAATGGGTGCAATAAAGAGAACCACAGCCTCGACCAAAACCACGACCACGTCCCGGAGGACCTCCTTTTCCTCAATTACCATTAAACATAGGAGGGGAATTGCCAAAGCCACGACCATCGCGACCTCGATTATTACCAGGAAAATTGTCATGACCACGAAAAGCCCCCCGATGTCATGTAGATGTAACAAGTGCAAAATTTTCTTTGTTCGTAGGCTCAAAAGAAGAAGATTATTCAGTAGTAGCGCGAAGCACACGAGAATACACATTTCCCAAGGAGGGAATATTACCATCACCTGCCAGGATATGAGATTTAACTGACTGAAGATTCGAGTGTAACCCGGATAAGAACTTGGAGACATAAAACTCTTCACGTTGCTTCTTGATAGTTTCAACATCATTTGTAACAAGATGATACTGATTTAACTCATCCATTCAACCCTTAACAGATTTCTTACCCTGTTGGAGAAGAAACAAATTTGATAAACCTCATTAACTCGAGAAACATTCTTTTCCATAGAAAACGTTTCATGAATATACTCCCAAATCACTTTGGCTGATGACAAAAACATAACTTCCGAACTCATAGAAGGTTCCATACTATTCCACAACCAAGACATAATCACATAATTCTCAAACACTCAATCTTCATATGCCTTACTGTCTTTAGATGGAGCACTAGATTCAATATATTTCAACTTCTTCTTAGCTCCTAAGGCTACTTTCATAGCTTGAGCCCACAACAAATAATTTGACCCATTTAACTTGATGGTGATAATTTGCATACTCACAACATCAAACGATGAAATAGAACTTTTCTTGTCAGCCATAGCAAAAAACAAACAGTAGAAGTCTTGTACCAATGATATAGAAAATAAAAAATAAAAAATACTAACAACAAACAAGAAGCAACATCAACACTGAAATCTGAAACTTAACTAACCAACTTGGTCCATAAAGGGACCGAAACAACACGAACAGAATACCACCAATCAAAATTGCCCAATCGAGTTCCGATCTATGTAAATCTGTCCACTTGGATGGTAGCAAGTTAAGAAAGTGAAGAAATCAAATCATGAACAATTTTGCGATGAATAGTACTTTCGTGAATAGTACGTTGTGAACAGTACCCGTGAATAGTAGTTCGTGAACAATACCTGTGAATAGTGCTCGTGAACAGAACCGTGAATAGTTCGTGAACAGTACTGTGAATAGTTCCGTGAACAGTGAAAGTAAAAGGACCAACCCTATTAAACTGCCTCTGATACCATGTCGAGAAAGAGAAAGAGAGAGAGTGCCAACACAAATATATATATATATATCAATCAAAGAGTTAAAGAGCAATTACAGAAATACCCATAAACACTAATACTTACTCCCTCCGTCCCATTTTATGTGTCCCTTTTTGGGAATCCAACTATTTAAGGGGACAAAAGGAATCTACACCTACTTTCCACAATTGCCCATAATCATTGCACTTTCTTTTTTGTTTTGTTTTGGTATTGGTTGTAAGGAAGGGCAATTTGGGAAACTATGTAAAATTTATATACTAATTTAGGAAAGTGGACAATAATTTTGGGACATACCAAAATAGAAAGGGGGACACATAAAATGGGACGGAGGGAGTATATTCTAACATATATATATACAGTCCGGATCATAAGCGGGTGTCAAAAGACGGACTTTGGGACGGACCATTTTTAGCGACGAAAATGTCGCTTTTAGTGGCGAAATTTTTCGTCGCTAAAACAATGATTTTTAGCGACGAAAAATTTCGTCGCTAAAAGTGGTCCGCCCCTTAACACCCGCACCTGATCCTCACTTTATATATATATATATATATATTTCTTTTCTATGGGGTGATTGGTGAGACGCCTTTTCTTTTACGTACAGGAGATTATTTAGCGTCCCACAATTTGTGCAGATGATTACAATACTTATCAACTTAAGTTTCTTGTTTTTTCTTGTTTGTTGGTTTTTTGGTTGGCATCAGAGATCAATGAATTTAGTTGAAATGTTTCTTTGCTCTTTTGACCTGTTAAATTTTTTGATTTTTTGTACTTGCAAAGAGTTCTTTTTCTTTTCCTTTTCTTATTTTCCCCCATCTTTTTTGGTTAATGCTATGCTTCCCAAATTGGGTTAGTAAATGCTTTAGCAGTCATACCACATGCTATGGCAGTGGTAGTATTTACCACTGTAGTGCATGTGGTACCACTGGTAAAGCATTTGAGAATCAAATTTGGAAAGCATAACATTACTCATATTTTTCTTTTTATAATACTTGCTGGGTCTTATTAAAGGCTTGAGCCAGATTTTTTTCCAATTGGTTCAAATGGACCAGAGGACTTTCATAAATGTACTTTTTTGCCGTATTCTTTCCCCCTGCTAAAAAAACAACAGAACTTAAAGAAAGAAAATAAAAGTTAAACCAAGTATAAATCTTTGTAATTTATATTGCAAATTGTAACTTTTTTTTTTCTTTTTCCTTTTCCTTTCCAATGTATTGCATGATCACCTGTTTTAATTTCATTTCGATATCTTTTCTACAGTTCTTTGGACCCTCAATTGCAAGATGAAATGAAACAATATCTAGTGGCCAGGGGAATTGGGGAAAGCTTTACTAATTTCCTTCTCCGCCACCTACACAAGAAAGAGCAAGCTCAATATGTGAACTGGTTGCATAAATTGGAAGCTATGATGTCACAAAGTGAGTGATTTAGACAGTTCCCAGGTGCAGATCTAAAGCTGTTGTTGTATGGAAAAGAAAATTGTATTCCTCTTACTTGTATGCCTCTCTCTTTTTTTTAACAACTATGGCATGAAAATTTTGGGTAAATTTGTTTGGTGAAACTCATTGTAACCAATGTCATTGGACTTCATTTAACCACATTTTGATAAAGGAGAAAAGTTGCTCACCCTCTTGATTGATAAGAAAGAGATTGGACTAGTAGTAATAATGGCGTTTCTGACTAGAGAGCATTTTTGCTCACTCAAAAAATGGTTCACCAATGCTCACCCAAGCATCTCATTGGCCAATACAGTGAGATCCAGGATTAAACATCATTTGTTTTATCCTGGATTTCACTGCATTGACCAATGAAATGCTTGGGTGAGCATTGATGAACTATTTTTTGGGTGAACAAAAGTATTTTCTTCAGACTATTGTTTTGGGTAGTACCTTGGTTGATTTTGAAGTTGAAAAAATTCAGGGTAAGCTAAGAAAAAAATAAAAACTCTCTTGGGCCCTGAATTCAGGCCCTTTCTGGACTCTCTTGACTTTTCGACTGAAATCGACTCTAATTGTTGATTTCTGGGAGATTCGGAATACAGTATGTTTGCATTGGCGCTGTTTATGGCGTTAATTTGTCCTCTGGGACTCATGATTCGACTCCCAGCTCTTTTCCTCGACAGTTAATACATTTTTAGTGGGACAAAATGGAGTGTACAATGTGGTGTCACAATAACTTCTCCAAAATTTGAGATACCATATTTGTTCTAAAAATAAATACAGAAAACATAAAAAATTAAAATAAAATTTTTAAAATAGGAATGCGCGTTCAAGGCGTGTTAAGAATTTATTCAGTGAACTTATCACGCCACATCATGATATTATGTGGTGTGACGTTCTAATAATATAAGGACATGTGGCCACTAAAATTTAGAGATATTGACAAGTGAGTAAAGATATGCCCAAAAAATAAGGGCCGTGATTTATTGAGGCTGTTTGTCATTGTTTATTTGCTCATTTTAAGTAGTTCTGATGTCCCAAACTGCTTATTGATCTGTTTGTTTCAACAAAAATATAAGCAAATTTGATCCAAAAAACAGTTTGACAATAAGCAGGTGGGGATGCTTTTCAAGATTATCTATATGATTAATCAATTCATAGCATATTAACCAAACGCCCAAACTATAATAAGCAGTTCTATTTTTAAGCAGTTCTACCAATCACGATCAAGATCGCATAAGCATAAGCACAGACAAACATGCTCATTATCATGCCACTTCATTGTGGTGCCCACATGTCTCCATGTTATTAGGACGTTGCACCAGGTCGTGGTGACGACGGCCTCGATGAATAATTTCTCGTGTCAAGAAAGGAGCCTCTACTGTCAGTCTTGCGCTCTTTATCTGCTATCACAAGAAGTCTGCCTTCAATCGCTCCCCCTCTCTCCCTCCGTATATATACATATAGGTAAGCACTGTAAGGACTGACGTCTACGTCATTTTTGATCTGCTAAATTGTGAGGAGTTAAAAAGTGAAGCAGTTGTAGAGAGAGAGGGTGGGCCCTGGATTTTGAGAAATGGAATTGGAGGGGGGCCCTGACTTTGACATTCCGGCGAAGAATCCATCGGAAGAAGCGCAGAAGAAGTGGAGATCCGCCGTGTCTATCGTACTTAATCGCCGTAGAAGGTTTCGCGATGTCGTAGATCTCAACCAGAGATCCCAAGCCAGAATTAAAATCCGCGAAACTCAGGTTCCTTCCTCCTCTTCTCCCTCATTTTTCTTCCGTTTGGTTCCCCGATAAAACTCTTTTGAGGGAAATAAAAATGCAAAACTAGTACTAGATCCTTGGATTTGGGAAACTCTATTTTCTCTCATTCCCCTGCATTTTCTCAACATCCAAACAGAGCGCTATAGCTTAAACCTTGCGGCCTACATTTTATCCCAATCTAAGGTTTTTGGAGCCAGACTTTAATTTCCTTTTCAATAAGGGATTTTTGGTGTGCAAATTTATTGTTTTTTATTTTTTATTTTTTTGAAAAAAAATGTTTCAAAACATGTTTCTGTTTTTTTTTTTTTTGTGTGTGTGTGTGTTTTCTTTGTTTTTTACGTATTTTTTTTTTTTGAAAAAAAATGTTTCAAAACATGTTTCTGTTTTTTGTTTTTTTTGTGTGTGTGTGTTTTCTTTGTTTTTTGTTAGAAAATACATCAGCTCATTAAAAAAATTCACCTTAGCATTCCATTGGCCAATACACTGGGACTCAGAATTAAACACTATATTAGCCAATAAGATACTTGAGTGAGCATTGGTGAATTTTTTTTTGGGTGAGCAGAAAATGCACTCTTTTTGTTATTGGAAACAAATGAGACATGGTGGGAAAGTATGAAGCACTGTCCTTAGCTATATATATATATGGACACATTGGACAGTATTACAGTAGCCGTAATTAAAAAGAAACGCCAATGATGTGCTAACGTTTCGTTAGTTCTCTGTAATTTTTTTTAGGGTTAATTACATTCATCTCTCCTTGGGTTTACTTAATTATATGGATCTTCCTTGTATTTTAAAAAATTACACAGATTTCTCTTATACTTAATATTTTACTCTAAGGGGGAAAGTATTACAGAATTTTAATTTTAAATAGGGGTGTTCACGAGTCGGGTGAGTCGGGTTTGGTCCTCATCCGCTCATCCATCCGAACATAGTCGGGTTTGCCCTCCTTCCACCCGTCATTCACTCGCTTTGTCGGGTGCACCCGACTCGTCGGGTGAGTCGGATCGAGTCGGGTGAAACCCGATTGTCTCATTTGTCTCAATCAAGGATTTGCTTTACACATGACTTTGTCTACATTTTCTTTTTTCTTTTCTTTTTCTTTTTTTGCTTTGAATGTATTTGTCTAGATATTCATGGACTAACCAAAGCTCTGACCAAACAAAAAATAAAAACATAATCATGTGCTAGTTTAATGGTTTTAAAATTTTTATATCTCTGCTAGTGATATATATATTTTATTGATATAAGAATAAAACATATATATATTTAAAGACTTTATAATATATAATACATATACTAATATAAGCATATTACATATATATATATATATATATATATTAAAGACTATATAATACATAATGCATATATTGATATAAGCATATTACATATATATTTTTAAAAAATTAAGTGTGTTTCGAGTCGGGTCGGGTGAATTGGGTTTTCACCCCCCTAGACCCGTGACTCCACCCGAAACTGTCGGGTTTTCACCCCCAAAACCCATGACTCCACCCACATTGTTTAAAAACAAAAAAAAAGGCTACGGGTGAGTCGGGTGGTCGGGTGAGTCGGGTGGGCGGGTGGTTTTTGAACAGCCCTAATTTTAAAGGAGAAAGTATTACAAAATACTAATTTTAAGGGAGATCCGCATCTAAGTCAAGTCAGCATGCAAATGTAGTGTGACTTTTAGTTAGTTACCAAACATATGCCCCTATTCCTAAGGGATTATGATAATTTCAACTACACGTCTTGTTCCAATAAAAATAGGGGCAATTGTATGCTCTAAATTAAAATATCACATCACGTTAATGTAATTAAGTGGTGTGTGTAATCCTCACTAAATAAATTCTCCCAAGAATCTGATTTCTTGCTAATACCACGTAGACAAAGTGGACGTGGTTCACGTGGTGTCGGCCAATATTTACGCCACTCTTCTTCAGTGGCGGATGTAAATTGGCACTCATGAGGGCAATTGCCCCGTCTCAAATATTTTGAAAGTGTTCCTATAGATACAGTCGAATGCCCAACCACTCTAGTCTACAGACTTGCACTACCCCCCTCATTCTCTCAAATTTCGCTCCCTCCATCTCTCTCTCACGTTAACCTCCTCGATTCTACCATGGACTCTTGTGGTCAAGTGGTATCCTTTTCTCTCTTTTAAGTGAGAGGGGTGGGTTCGATTCTCCTTGTGGGAGAATTGTGTGGGGATTTATACCTTTTAGTTGTCTATGCGAGAAAGCCACTTTGTATCTTTATGACACATAAGTGGCATTTAATTGGATGTATAATAGGTAGAGGTGATAATGGTTCAGTTCGATTTGGTTTGTAAAATTTTGATTTAGTTCGATTTTTATACTGTATGAAATTTTTAAAAATTGACCACACCAAATCGAACTGAACTGATTCGTCTGGTCAGTTTAGTATCCGATTGGATCAATATCATAAAGGACAACATTTGCATTCATTAGATTCCTCTTTCAAAAGTGGGGCCCCCTTATTAAAATAAGGGTTAATTATAAATACACCCCCTGTACTTACCATTTTTTACTTTGCTTCTTGTTCTTCAAATCGTGTCAATAATACCCCTGTACTTTAGACTAAAATGAAACAATCACCAATTCCATTAAAATTAACAGAACAAAAAGCTTGTTTAGTAGAGTATTTGCCCCTTTGACCCCCTATGGTGAGCACATTTTTCAATTCGCCCCCTTGTAGTCTCAAACGTGTCACTAACTAATTAAATAATTTATTTTGGGAAATGTTATTCGCACTCCAAAAATTACTAAGTGCTCTCCATGGAACCACTCCCACAACATGTACTATCATACACAATATGCACTCTATGGAATGCATTTAGTAATTCATGGAGTGCGAATAGCAGTTCCCTTTATTTTAGCTTTTGGAGTTCATAATTATTGATAAATTTCAAAAGTTGTTTATAAACATGTCTTATGTTCGATAAATTTAACTGATTTACAAATGATTTTACTTTAGTCCAAAGTACAAGGGTACTAGAGCATCCACATTGGGACGTAACTTACACTAAACTTAAGGGAAGCAGGCTTGGGAACGTTATAAATGCTGTTTACAATAGGGTAAACTTAGTGAAGCTTAAGTTTAATGTACTGCTAAGTTTAGCTATTGTACAATGGTAACAACACAGTGAGAGCCGCGAGGCTCCAAACGGCACAGAAAGTTCTGTGGAAACTCTATTTCATCCCAAACGACACACAATACTGTGTCATACCCAAACGGCACACATTGTGTCGTACCATTCTCAAATGGCGCAGTGTGTACCGTTTGAACCTTTTTTTTTTGGGGGGGGGGGGGGCGGTGTGGTTGGGTGTTTTTGGTGCAAAGCATTCATACAGCACACACTATGCCACTTGGATCCACACAGCAAAATGTGTGTCATGGGATGCTCACGCGGTCTTCTTTGTGCCGTTTGAATGTCAACATCATTGTTAATGGTTTTGTGTTGCACACATGAGTTAACCAAAAACTTTCCTTCAGTTTAATGTATGCATTGTGGATGCTCTTAGTAACACGATTTGAAGTATAAGGGGTAAAGTGAAAAATAGGCTAAGTATAGGGGGGTATATCTACAATTAACCCTTAAAATAAACAGTTTTTAATGTTGGACCTATTTCTACGAGGGAGAATAGCACCAATGGTACATAAGCAAAAGCACCAAAGTGTTGTCCTTTGTCATGAACTAAGTGGGAGGGTGATGAGAAGTTGTTCTGCATCGCTCAATTATGAGTTGGGTGTTATGTTTATAAGCTTGTGGGCACCTTTTCCTTGTAAGCCAGTTTTCAGGGGTCAGTTCTAACCATGAGTTTATGACAATTGGTATCAGAGTTGGCCACTGCACCGTGATATGGGCTACAATTTTGTGACCCATGACCTGGAAGTTTATGGGGCCTCTGTGGTCGTTGGTTCAGAAGTGTGGCAGATTGTCATGAATTAAGTGAGAGGTGAGAGGGTGATGAGAAACTGTACTACATTGCTTAATTACGAGTTGGGTGGTGTGTTTATAAATATGTGGGCTCCCTACCCTTACATTGCTTAATTACGAGTTGGGTGGTGTGTTTATAAATTTGTGGGCTCCCTACCCTTGGAAGCCAATTTTGAAGGGTTAGTTCTGCCAGGTAGGGGTGTACGCGGTCGGTTTCGGTCGATTTTTTGTGAATTTTAAAACCGACCAATAGGTTCGGTTTCGGTCGGTTTTGCGGTTTCGGTCGGTTTTTCGGTCGGTTTTAGCTTGTACATATATTTTATAAACCGACCAATCGGTTTTTTTGATCGGTCGGTTTTCGGTTTTTCGGTTTTTTTGTTCACCCCTACTGCCAGGGATTCATGAGATTGTATCCCAAAAGTGACGAGAGAAAATGACAAATGGGACACAAGAATCACGTGGGTTCCACGGGATTTGTGCTGCCTGTGAGTTGGCCAATGTGCTCGCCACGAGCGAGGGGATCAAGGGTGTAATTTTTTGCAGAGTAATATTTGGGGTACAATCAAAGTTATGCTCCCTCTGTCCCATTTTGAGAGTCCATTATTTCATTTTGGGATGTCCCAAAATAGTGTCCACTTTTCTGAAATTGATGTACAATTTTTACTTACTTTTCAAAATTATCCCTCCTTGAAATCTACACCAAGACAAAACTAAAAAAGTTGTTGTAATAATTAGGGGCAATTGTGGAAAGTAGGTGTAGATTCTTTTTGTCCCCTTAATAAGTTGAGTTCCCAAAGATGGACTCTCAAAATGGGACGGAGGGAGTAATTTTTTTTGCACAATTTTTATTTTGTGTCTATCTCTCTCTTGATGGGTCCCACAGTACCAGTGACCCCACAGTACCCACTAGGAGAGAGATAGACACAAAATAGAAGTTGTGTAAAAAAAATTGTGGCTTTGATTGTGCCTCAAGAATTATCCTTTCTTGCACTCAACAAGTGGTAGGACTTTCTAGAAAAAAAAAAAAAAAAAACTTGTGGCTGGACTTCATCTGAAAAAAAAAAAAAAAACAAGTGGTAGGGCCAACGGCTAAAAGATGGATTTTTTTTTAATCTCAAAAGATGACGGACCTTTATTTAATTCCGTGTAAACGAATCTAACTTTTGGATTCTTTTTCTTTTAGCGAGGCAGAATAAAATAATCTCTTTACCGAAAAAGACAATCATTTACGGTGGTTATGATTTGGTTATATCGTACAATTAAACACTTGACATATATTTATTGGGAAAAAAAAAATGTTTGTACTAACTTAAAATGCTTGTAATTTTATAACAAATGTTTGTATTAATATAAGAAATATTGTACAATTTTAAGAAATATTTGTATATTGTAAGAAAACGTTGCACTCTTATAAGAAATATTTGTACTAATGTAACAAAATATTATACCTTTAAAAGAAATGTTTGTTCTAAATCAAAATCAATTGTGGTTTTATCCGTGATAAGAAATCATTGTACTTATGGTAAGGGAGCTTTTTACGCATGATAAGGAAATTTTGTACCTGTGGTAAATGAGCTTTGTACCCATGATAAGGAACCTTATAGCTTATGATAAGAAACCTTAGTACCTATAGTAAAACTTTAGGTAAAGAACTTTGGCACCCGTGGTATAAATATTTGTTACCATTGCATGAGTGGTTTTGTTGTACCATTTGTATGGTAGCATTGGCCAGAATATTAACCCATATGCACTTGCAAATAATACTATTATGCATTCATTTTCATTAATACGGGTGTAAAAATTCAAAGTTAGGGGACGTGATATAGACGAAACTAGAGAGTTACGCTTGAGAAAAGGCGAGTTTATGGGATTAAAGGACAGTGCCTCTTAGGCATTTTTTTTGGGATTTATTTATAAATGTTTTTGTGTAAATGGTACTAGTTGCTATAAAATAAACAAAATTCAAATGCTAATAGAAACAAAGATTTTTCTGTATTATTATTTTGGGGTGGAGAAGTGTAAAATTTTTGGTTTCTTTTGGCCCTACCGATTTCGGTTTGTGTCAAAACCGATCCGACTGATACTTTGCCCACTCCTACTTAATAGATCCCCCCATGGTTCTCCGAATCTCCCATACGAGATCTACTAAAATTAAAGATCAAAATATGCTAAATGTGATTATGGGTGTGGATGAGGGTGTAGGTCTATCATTACTCATTTGGATATGTATCTAAATATTAATATTATAAAAATTATTTTTATAAAAATATAATTATTTTGAATTTAAAAAATAACAATGCTAGAGCCACACTCATTCACACTCTCACATTAGGACAGCCTTTCATTTTTTGGCAATTTTTACTATGTACATATATTATGTACTACTACACTACAACTATATAGATTGTCGGACTGTTTGCACGTAGTGCATCGGACCCATGGATTAGAATAGTTTTTTTTTTTTTTTTTTTTTAAGATTAGCCTTTTTTTTAGGAGTAATGCTAGACACATTTTTAAATGCACAACCAAATCTAAATGTACAATTTTGCTTAAAAAAGTTACACCTTGTGCTGAAAAGCGTGTATATTTCCTTTTTTGTGTACAAATTTTTTAACACGAAATTCAATATTTTTAAGTAAAGTTGTACATTTGAGAGTGTGTTTAAGATTAATTATTTTTAGTATAACATTTCTCTCTCTCTCCGCATGCTGGGCAGCTAGGGCTCTGTGGGCCTGCGCGTATTAAGTAATAAGTATCATAAAAAGGAAATGACGCAAATGCCATACATTTTAAAGCCACTTTTTTGACTTTATGTACCAATAATGTTAAATAAACGAAACTTCTTCGAAATTTCCGCTGAATTTGATTCAACGACCCCATGCCACTTGCAAAGTACATTATTGCTCAGGGAAAGTTGGGAAACAAGAAATGGAGAATATAGAGTATATGAAGGAGAACTCCTCTTGGGTACACCAAAGTGGTTTGGGTGTATCCTTGTTTTCGAAATTATAAAAATTTGTTCTCAGATTAAAAAAGTTTATTTTGAGTAAAAAACAAAGTGATTTTAATAGAGAACAAGTTTTTTTTTTTTTTTTTTTTTTTTTTTTTATATCACAGAACAAAGTTTTTTTTTTACCGAAAACAAACTTTTATTATTTAGAAATAAACTTTTATGCTCTCGAAAAACAAAAGAATGGGTATGCCCAAACCTAACTCTTGGGTGTACCTTGAGGGCTCCATATATGAAATATATATTTATATGGTCCCGGACGTTTTGGCCAATGCTTTAAAATCTTCTGTCCTATCTTGGTAGGAGCGAATATTTTTCTCAGAAAGTGTGTCAGCCTTATTCACAGTTCTGATCTGTTTACAGTATTTGTCAGATTCCTCCTCACCCTCACTCTCAATCACCCTTCGGTAAGGTAACTCATGTAGTAAAAATGCCAAGTACTAGATTTAGAGACTAAGTTGCGCACCTATCTAAATTATCGATGACAAATTTTAAATTAAATATAACTTTAAGCTATTTTATTTTGTAATTAAAGAAAAAAATTTAATTAGGAGGTGTCTTATTTAAGTGTATATAGCATTATTTACTAATTTAGCCCAGAGTCCGTTTGGAAATGTTTAAAATAGCAAGTGGTTTGGTCAGTCTTGCTTTTTGTATCTGATTTCTACGAGAGTTAAGGTTACGTCAGTTTGAATTTTTAGAATTTTTTTTTTTTTTTTTTTTTTTAATAATGTGAAGAGAAGAGAGAGATTAGACTGAGTATGAACTTCTCCGTAGAAAATGAATATTTACCAAACACGCATGGCCTACTTCTTTGAATTCTCAAACAGCCCCTAAGGACTGACTTTACCCCATTTCCAGGTTGGTTATTCGTATTATTTCAAGATTCAATTGGTCCACCTATGTACCATGTAGTCACACTTGTACATGTGAATCAATCGCACATTAAAATAGTAGAAATGTACATGACAAAGTGTACTTTAGTTTCATTTTATTTTCCCTCGGGTAAAAGGTCCTATTCTCTTTTTTAGCTAGTCGCTTTTGTTATAGTCAAATCTTAACACAATTTTAGCTACTTTATATTATTAGTTTTTTGGATGGGGTTGAGATTTGGTTATAAGAGAATTTGGAGGGAGGAATTGGCTCTACAACTCTAGTCAGTCATTTGGGGAATTTTACAGAGTGGCTAAATATAATAGCTAGTTTGCTGTTGTTAGGAAATGTAGCTGGCCATTTTATTAGTCAATTGGAGATGTTCTAAGAAGAGATCAAAGTCTTATCTCGGACAAAATAAAAATGAAAAGAAAAAGTTAGTGGTCATGTTGGATCGATTAGTCAATTACTTAATTGCAACATAGATGATATTGGCCGGCACACTGATGTGTCTGTATAGATTATTCAACTAGGTGTATTGGGTTGATGGTTTTATTTTACTATGTGAAAAAAATGTTGAATAAAACATAATTGATTGTCAAATTAGATGATCTAAACTAATCAGATTTTTAGATCAGATATGGAGCATTTTATTTTTACTCACCGAAAGGGATTGATCAAAATTGGTGGTTCTGTTGTTCTTTATCCTGATATGGGTTGAAAATTCAGCATACTAGTTGCTAATTCGTGCATTATTTTTTACTTGCGTAATCCTAAGGTTCCCAAATTTGGGATATCCGAAATGCTATGGGGTATGTTTCATTGCAGTACACTAATCGAAGCCCAGCTCCCTGCTAGGCCTAGATTCATCTCCCGAGCCTAACCATCAACAAACTTGAAGCCTATACTCCAACCCAACCCTTGAATGTAATTCAATTATTTTAAAAGTGATATGTGCAAAATTCATACAACACGCTTTTTTTTTTCTCAACTATCTCAAAATGTAGTGTCCTGTCCTCTTTGTAGTTGCTAAAAACTTGAATGTCCTTGTTGGGTGTTTTTTAAATTGCTCTGTAATAGCAGTTGAAAGGTCGAGAATATACATATATATATATATATATATATATATATTGGGTGGATTTCATAATGTTTTAGTTTAATAATTGTCAAAAAGAAATTGTGGTTGTAATTTAATTACATGTCTGTCCTAGATGTGATGTCAAAGGCGGGGTCGGGCTGTGCTAATTAGGCAGGTCAAATTACCTCTCTCACCCCTAACGTCCAACAAATTTTTATAAGGATGGAGAATAACAATAAGTGAATAACAATGCTGTTTTTTTAGCAAAAAAGAGAAGAACAATGCTGTTATTAGTATGTGGTTACAAGATGAATATAACACCAATTCAGTGGACGCTAGGAAGTTCTCCATAAAGTTGACTTACACAAAATTCATTGGAAATGCTTTAGGAATGACTTAAATTGATGCTTTGGACAAAAAAATCGATTCTCTTTTTTTTTTTAATTTTTTTTTATCACTATGCAAATGAATGAGGTCTGATGCATTTAATTGAAAATATTATTTGGTTGTCTATAATTTGAAAACAAGAAATGTTTCTTCTGTTGCACCAGAGGTTGCATCCACAAATTCAACCCCCCACCGCCTCCCATAGTCATTGTGAGTCTTATGTGTCGTGTATGACTATGGCAGATTGTGGGTATAGCCTTTTGATTTTTGAAAGATAGCTCATATCTCGAGAATAATGTCTAAAAATCTCTCATCTTGGCTTTTCTTACACTCTATTTAGATATTATCTTGCTCAAGATTAGATTATTAATTACTTTTTTTCGCACAATTAATTGTAAAATGATTATTTTCATCTTGTTTAACCAAACCACCATTTGCCAGTAAAATTGACGTAAATCAGTCAGATTGATCAAAACAAACCTACTCGTCGGAGGCATCCATTTTTCATTCTTTGGAGGGAAATTTTCACCAATCCTGTAGCAAAATGTCATATGTGGTGTCCATACGTGTGTGTGTCAGCATATCTGCATTACAGTTTTTTAATCCATGTTTAACTTTCAAAAGGTTTTATTGGTTTAGTAGGTGAAATTAGGTAGTCCAATCCAAGTGATTGTTCTAATGCTCTTATTATCAGCCTTCTTTAGTTGTTTAATGTTTTGTACTAAATATTCTTGCATAGTCTTAACTTTTTGGGTGGAAATAAGGTGATTGGATTCTTTCACATGGTTAGGTGAATAACGTTGTGGTGTTGAATGTTTCACTGTACTAGGGGAACGTTGTCATGAAATTAACGGACAATACATTTCTGACAGCCAGAAAAAGAAAGAAGATACAACAGATTTACAATGTAGAGATAAAATCTAAATATAATTCATTTTATCGATTATCTTGCATTTTATTATCATCGTAATTGCTGCAAGTTGCGCAAAGGTTAACTAAAACCTAGTCCCTTCAGTACCTTGCCGGTGACTTATTTGGTCGTAGCTGACAAGTTCGTGCTGGCTTGAGTTATAAGAGTTATATCATATAGTATACTTATAACTTTTTCTTGTCTTACACTAAAAAATAAAATCTACGGTTATCAAATGGCTATTACTTAGCAGTTGTCCCACTTGAATGGGTTTGGAAAGGAGTAGAGTGGAGGCAAAATTATACTTTACAATTATTTGTTGACACAATGTTAGTTGGCTGCTTGTGACTAAATCCTCATCGCCATTGATCAATCTTCTTTACTAAGCAAGTCTTTCGCTCGTGCGATTAATGGAAATTTGAAACTTTCCCTATCGTATCAACTATAGATACTTGCACCTCTCTATCTACGAATTCATTTTACTCTTTTTTCAGTTATTCTATTCCCGGACTTACTTACCTTTAGTTGTTGGATTCTTGCTTTTGAAATAATCCTTACGTTATAACTACATAGGCCATATGAAGTTCCCAACCCTCTGCAGCAAGTAATTGTTGTTCCCATTTACCATTTTTGATCTTATCATGATCCTTTTTTCCCATATATGTTTTTTTCAGGAAAAACTGCGGGTTGCCCTCTATGTTCAAAAGGCGGCATTCAAGTTCATTGATGGTATGGTTTATTTTCTTTCCTAAACTTTTTGTTTTTTTTGTTTTGAGAAAAATATGTTTTTTTGTTTTGAATCGGTTCATTTTGAGTTTCAAACATCCCAGTACCATTTACAATTCGTAGTTTTGCACTTTGACGTTCTTAAGTTTTTCAGTAGAAAACATTCAACATTTTGAACCTTGATATTGCATCAAACTTGTGTTAACTTGTTATTTTGTGCGTAAAGTACACATGTTTTAATACTCCCTTCGTCCCATTTTGTTAGTCCCTATTGGGGAATCCAACTTTTTAAAGTAACATAAAAAATGCAGTCTATCAATAATGATCATAATCGATTTTTTCCAAAATTGCCCTTCCTTGCTTTGCAAAGTACTTGGATGTTTTAAGTCAACAAGGGTGGTCTTGGAAATTTAACTCAAAATTGGTCATTAAATAATCTCAGTGGACAATAGTTTTGGGACGGCCAAAAAATGAAAATAGGACAAATAAAATGGGACGGAGGGAGTATTTTTTTCAGGAAATAATGTGTTTTAATAGCTGCCTATACAAACATATTAATATTCATTTTTGAAAAAAGTGAATCTTACAATTCACCATTCCTTTCACTATTTGGCAACCATGTTTATGCTTGCTTTGGCTATTTTTTCTTTCTCTTGTTATACAGCTATTCCTCGAGGCGAACATGACCTCTCAGCAGAGGCTAGAAAAGAAGGATTTAGAATTCACCCAGATGAACTTGCATTCATTGTTCGTACCCATCACTTCGAGGGCCTGGAATCCCTTGGCAGAGTTGAAGGAGTTGCAGAAAAAGTTAATGTCTCCCTAGTTGAAGGAGTTAAATCAAGTGAAGTACCCATCAGGCAAAATATTTATGGCTTCAACAAATATACCGAGAAACCTTCTAGAAGTTTCTGGATGTTTGTGTGGGAGGCATTGCACGATTTAACCCTTATCATCCTTATTGTTTGTGCCGTGGTTTCCATAGGAGTGGGACTACCCACCGAAGGGTGGCCAAAGGGCATTTATGATGGGGTGGGAATCATACTTAGTATATTCTTGGTAATCATGGTTACTGCAATAAGTGATTACAGGCAATCTTTACAGTTCAAGGATTTAGATAGGGAAAAGAAAAAGATTATCATTCAAGTCACTAGAGATGGATATAGGCAGACGGTACCTATATATGATTTAGTCGTCGGAGATATTGTTATTTTAAATGTTGGAGACCAAGTTCCAGCTGATGGGTTATTTATATCTGGATATAGCTTGTTGATTGATGAATCAAGCATTTCGGGAGAGAGTGAGCCCACAAATGTAAATAAGGAGAAACCTTTTCTTCTCGGAGGAACCAAAGTCCAAGATGGTTCGGGTAAAATGCTGGTGACTACTGTGGGAATGAGAACGGAATGGGGTAAGCTTATGGAGACTCTAAGTGAGGGCGGAGAAGATGAGACTCCATTGCAGGTGAAGCTTAATGGGGTTGCCACAGTTATTGGTAAGATCGGATTGGCGTTTGCTGTATTGACATTCGTGGTTTTGGCTGTAAGGTTTTTAGTGGAAAAAGCACTTCACAAAGAATTCACAAAATGGTCTTCTAGTGATGGACTAACGCTTTTAAATTACTTTGCTACCGCGGTGACTATACTAGTTGTGGCAGTCCCAGAAGGATTACCACTGGCAGTGACACTCAGCCTTGCCTTTGCAATGCAGAAGTTAATGAGTGAGAAGGCACTAGTGAGGCATCTCGCTGCGTGTGAGACTATGGGTTCCACTACTTGCATCTGCACTGATAAGACAGGGACGTTAACAACAAACCACATGGTGGTTGATAAGATATGGATATGTGGACAGTCAAAAAAAATAAAGGGTAACAAAGGTGTGGATACATTGACTCAAGAAATATCAGAAAATGTTCTAATAATCCTCCTGCAGGCCATATTTCAAAACACAGGCGCTGAGGTGGTCAAGACCAAAGAAGGGAATTCTGTTTTGGGTACACCAACCGAATCGGCATTGTTAGAGTATGGGTTGCTTCTGGGTGGTGATTTTGATGCTCAACGCCACCAGATTAAAATACTAAAAGTTGAACCGTTTAATTCTGTTAAGAAAAAGATGTCTGTTCTTGTGGCTCTCCCGGGCGGGGGGACCCGAGCCTTTTGTAAAGGTGCATCAGAGATAATCGTAACAATGTGTGATAAGATTGTTGATAGAAACGGAGAAGCTCTTCTTATCTCGGAAGAACAGGTAAAAAGTGTCATGGATGTTATAAATGGTTTTGCCTGTGAAGCTTTGAGAACTCTGTGCTTGGCTTATAAGGACATTGATGATACTTATGATGGAGATAATATTCCTGATAGTGGTTACACATTGATTGTAGTAGTTGGAATTAAGGATCCAGTCCGCCCGGAAGTCAAAGATGCAGTTCGGACGTGTTTGGCTGCTGGAATTACTGTGAGGATGGTCACGGGTGATAACATTAACACAGCTAAAGCCATAGCTAGAGAATGTGGCATATTAACCGATGATGGTCTTGCTATAGATGGACCGGATTTTCGCAGCAAAACTCTTGATCAGATGATAGAAATAATACCTAAAATTCAGGTATATCGTTATCTGTAACAAAAAATAAGAACTGGTTGATTGCATTAAAAAAAGTATTTGTCAAAAGATTTAGGCGTTGTTTAGGCAAAGAACTGGTTTTGTGATTCATAAGTGATCTAGTTATATAATTTAAGTGTTTAGCGAATGTCCTTTTCTTGCATAGGGGTCCAAGTCCAGTCTTAGGAACCTTTTGGGAATGCAAAGAACCAATTATGTGATTCATAAGTGAGCTGGTCCTATAAATTTAAAGTGTTTGGTGAATGTCCAATTCTTGAACAGACATCCGTGACCAGTCTAATATCTCTTACAATTGGTTCTTTGTCAAACCAGCATAATCTAGGTTCCATAAGAGCTAAATACAAAGTAAAATTTGACTGAACCATATCCTATTTAAGCATTTCCAAACAGACTGTATTATCTCTATTAAAACTGGTTCTTTGTCAAACTAACATAACCTTGGTTCTCGTAAAAACCACATAGAAAGTAAAACTGTGATCAGATCTTACTGTAAGCATTCCAAACAGACCACCCTGTACTAACTCTTATTTCCTAAATCCTTTGACCAATTAATACAGGTAATGGCTCGGTCCTTGCCTATGGACAAGCACTTGTTGGTAACGAATTTGAGACATATGTTTAAAGAGGTTGTGGCTGTTACTGGTGATGGGACTAATGATGCTCCTGCTTTGAATGAGGCAGACATTGGACTTGCCATGGGTATAGCGGGAACAGAGGTTTCTTCTTTTGTCATTCTCGTGGTGTTCTTGTTTTGCTTCCTCTAGATGCTGTTCTAGCTTGTTGTTTGAGTGTTGTCTTTTTAAATTATGCATCATGTTCACTCTGATGACATTGTCTGGTTACTTCGTATACCTGATTTGCATCTGGAGTTTGAGATTGAAGCTACTCTATTATAATATTTTTATTCATTTTTTTGTACGCTATCTGATTTGTTATTATCTACATAACTCTTTCTCATACGTATTATTTTAATGCATGGTTTGCGTTTTACATTTTACAGAGAGTTGTATCCATGTCAAAGGGTTGATCATGAATGGGTTACTCTTGCCCTTTTTTGTCCTTTGTCTTCATCTCTCTCCTGATTATTGTCTCTAAAATTAATGCAAGCAAACTGGAACGTGGTTAGCGCCTTGGTTCTTAGAGGTCTTGAATTATAAGTCTCCAATCCTCTATTCTGATGTGCATGCTTGCACTTTGTAATCTTTCTCCATTCTTATGCTGTCTAGTTTGTTCCCATTATTGTCTCTTCAAGTGTGAGATTATGTCGTATATGTTAAGAGGGTTTTAGAGCTTGACATACTTTGTTGGGCACATTTTCTGGCAGATTTAGCCTTTCTACTAACTTGTAATCTAAAAGCCTCATACTTGTCCCCAGTCCCCAATCAACTCAGAAATTATAATTAACTCAAAGTTCATTTTTTTGAGAAGTTTGATAGAGTTGGGTTTGCAATTCCTAGTACATGAATTAAGAATTTATCTTTTCCATGTCACAAAATGCTATGAAGTGGATCAAACGAGTTTCCAATTGTCTTGGAACATTTGTTTCCCTTATGCATTGGGCATCTCATGTTGTTGGACCATAGTTGGGGTTATGACTTGTGACTGCAGTATATTGTTTGTCCATGACACTTGTTTTGTAAAGCGGGTCTAGGTTTGATTTAGGGACCTATCAATCCCAGTTCAACCATGTTAATAGTGTGTATTATGTTGAGAGAGTGTCTTATTATTAGTTCTTTGTGTTAATTAATTATTAGTTGGGGTCTAAGTGTAATTTTATTTTTTCCTCTCTTTGTGTATTAGAATGTGGGTTAGATTATTTTTCTAACCTAAGATTCAATAATATTTTTTCCTTCATGGTATCAAAGCCATGGATGTCAAACTCAAAACCAAACCCTAATCCATCACCCACCACCCTTCGCCGCTGCCCCAAACCACCTACCCATCGTGCCGCAGCCACCACTACCCACTACCAACCCTTCGCCTGACCACCACCACACTTCGCCGCTGCCCAAACAACCCCACAGCCTGTGCTGCATCCCAACAGTACCCTCCAGCCTGCGCCGCATCCCTTCACCACTCCACAACCTGCACAGTCCACCATCCAACCACCCTAGACCCTGCGCCAACCCTAATCTCACCCTGGACTGATTCAGCAGCTGTTTTGTTCCTCGTTTTTGTGCCTGTTAAGTCCTTTATGGACCCTTGATCTGTTTTAAAACTTTCGTGAGTTCCATCTTCTCCGTTTTCCTTCAGTTTTTTGTTGGGTTTTTTTCCTTCATATTCGGATCAATGGCTGACCTAACCAAACCGGAAGCTTCTACATCAACCACCATTCACACAGTGGTTGCTCCTTTGGATCCCAACCTTAAAATTACTCCCACTCCCTTTAATGGCCAAAATTATCTGAAGTGGTCACAGGCAGTGGAATTGTATCTGAAGGCGCGTGGGAAGATGGGCCACCTTGATGGGCGCGTCACAGACCTTGTTTCTACGAATCGAGGCTATGATAAGTGGGAGATTGAGAACTCCGTTATCATGGCATGGCTTATTAATTCTATGGTCCCTGAAATTGGGGAGAATTTCTATCGCATGAAGACTGCTAAGGCGATCTGGGACACTGTTACTTCCACCTTCTCTTGACGGGGGAACTATGCACAGGAATTCGAGTTGCTTCGTTCCATTAACCTTCGGAACAGGGTGACATGACGGTCACCAAATATTTTCAGTTTCTTACCACTAGTTGGGATCTAATTGATCATCCTCAGGCCTACCAGCCTGTGTGTTACTGAAGCTAAGGGATATTAGACACTACTAGAGAAGCAGAGGGTCTTTAAATTCCTTCAGGGACTTCATCCTGACTATGACGCAGTTCATAGTCAAGTATTTGGGGTGGACACTCTTCCCACTCTTCAGGAGGCCTTTGCTCATGTTCAGAATGAGGAGAGTCGTCGCTCTGTTATGCTTCTTTCTGCCGCAACTGAAAGATCTGCCTTAGTTTCTGTTCCACCTAAAGATGGGACCCAGCCGCCGGCTGCTTCTGATCGATCTGTTGTGATTTGTGACTACTGTTTTAAGCCTCATCATACTCGGGCTAAGTGCTGGAGCCTCTATGCCAAACCACCTGGTGGTCGGGGAGGTCGTGGAGGTCGAGAATGGGTCATGGAGGTCGTGGAGGTGGCCGTGGGGAGGCTGCCCGTGCACATCATTCTGCTGTTTCTGAGCCTTCTGCTCCAGTTACTAGTGGTTCTGCTCCCTCTTCTGATGTTAGCTCCAGCACCTTTACTGCCACCGAACTTGAGACTCTCAGACAATTGATGGCCCGATGTAATATAAGAGAAGGGACCAAAGGACTCATAAAGGAAATTCAGAGCATTTCAAAAGGCCGGACGGACGGCATAAGGCCGTTCTCCGGAAATGCGAAAGTACTTGAACTTTAGGCCAAATCAACCTGCTCTGATACCAATTCAGCCGCGTTAAGGGCCTATTTGGCAGCCCCTACTGTCACTGTCCAGCCGCTGACCAACCCTTACGGGCCTTGGCCACTCACCGGCCAGCTCTCTCGGCCCTTGTCCAGGCCCTTACGTGCCTATCCAACTGCGGCTAGCCTTCTCGGCCATGTCCAGCCGTTGGCCAGCCCACTAGAGCCTCATCCGCTTCTTTTGGCCAGCCCAGCCGGCCGTCCTGTGCAATTCATAGCCATCGGCTGCCTCCTCTCTCTTGTGCAACCTATGTGTGGCGCGCCTTTCTTCTTTGCGTAGCGTTAGTGCTGCCTTTCCCGTTGAGGGTCTTATTTGCGCAGTGTTGGTACTGCCTTTCCCGTTGAGGGTCTTGTTTGCATAGCATTAGTGTTGCGCCCGTCTTCCCAAGGCCATGTTAAAGGCATGTATGGCTATCGATGGTTTTTCTGATGCCATTCTGGTTTGGGATTTGCTCTCGCTGTTTTTCGGGAGCATTCTTATTCGGTCCACCGGTGTTTTTTGGTGCCATCTTTGTTCGGGTTTCCAGTGTTGTCCGGGAGTACTCTTCCAAAGACTTTCAAATTCTCATCTTCCGAAGCTTTCAAGTTCAAGTTGGACACTTCAAAAGATTTCCGTGGCTCAACTTGTGGGGGAGTGTTGGAGACATATTTGGATCTTTGGAGATATATCTTAATCTAGTCAAATCCCATTCAAATCCCATGATTTGATATCACTTATGTTAAGGATTTGATTATAATATGATTTTATTTCCTATGATTTTTATTTCCTTTGATTTTTATTTCCTTTTTAGTTCTCTATCTTGTATATAAATATTGGACCTTACAGTTGAGTAATACAAGAAATTGCTTCTCAATGTTGGGGGAAAGGATAATTCTTATTGCTATACATTCCCCTGAATATATAACATAACAAGGAGCAATTAAAGGAAAGTAATAAAAGAAAATAAAGTCACAATAAAAGAGAAATTAAATAGGTCAACATGACCAATAAAGACAAAATAAAATCTCCTAAAATATCCTAAAAGATAATTATTTCCAACACTCCCCCGCAAACTGAAGGTGGGAATAAACCACAGAAGTTTGGAATGATAAGGTTACAAGAAGACTGTTCATGAAAGTTGACAAGAGTGGGAAACACCATCTACCAATAGAGGGTGAGACTGTGGGAATGATCATCCACAATAAATCACCAAAAAAAGGGGGCCAACTTCTGTTCAAACAAGTAACAGTGGTTGCAACAGTAGACCCAAATTTTGAAGGGTTCGAGCCACCATAATATACTCCACCACTCCCCATCAAAGGCAGGACAAGGCCCGAATGGGGCTGGCCTAGGGCTGGACAGGGCCCGAAAGGGCTGACCTAGGGCTGGACATGGCCCGTAGGTGCTGGATGAGCCTCATAGGGGCTGGCCGGAGGCTGGACGAGGCCTGTAGAGGGTAGTGGAGTTGTTGCAGGGTGGGTCATCAGACTGAGGCTTCAAGCTGAAAGCAAAGCGAGGTCCAGCGGGCGACGGGTCGCCACCCGCCGAAGGTGGAAGCGAGGAAACAATGCCAAAATCGAATTTGGCTCTGAAGGGGAGAAGTTGGCTCATCATACCGTAGTTATCAAGAATAAAACTGATGACCTATATATTTGGCATAGGAGATTAGGACATCCTTCCTTTTCTTTACTTAAGCATATGTTTCCTTCTCTTGTAGCAAATACTGATATTTCGAATTTTTCCTGTGATGCTTGTGAGTTTGGTAAACATTTTCGAGCTTCTTATGCTCCTAGTGATAATAAAAGCTCTACTCCATTTACTTTAATTCATTCTGATATGTGGGATCCTTCTCGTACTGTGTCATTAAAGGGTCATCGTTGGTTTGTTTATTTTATTGATGATTTTTCTCGTACTACTTGGATATATATGATGAAAGAAAAACGAGAAGTGTTTGATATTTTCCAAAAAAATTTCACATGATACATACTCAATTTGGGGCTGTAGTAAAAATTTTGCGTTCTGATCAGGGTGGTGAGTATATTGATTCAGGTTTAGGTGCATATTTTTCTTCTCACGGTATCATTCACCAAACTTCTTGCACCGTCACTCCACAACAAAATTGTGTGGCAGAACGCAAGAATCGTCTCCTTCTAGATATTGCTCGCTCCTTACTCTTCCAGGTTAATGCTCCTCGTAGTTACTGGGGTGAAGCAGTCCTTACAGCTGCTTATCTCATTAATAGGCTCCCCACTCGTGTCCTAAATAAACAAACACCACTACACGTTCTTTCTCATCCTTCGCTCTCCGCATCCATTCCACCTCGTGTCTTTGGTTGTGTTTGTTTTGTTCATAACCATTCACCTACTCGTGGGAAGTTAGACCCTCGGTCTATTAAGTGTGTGTTTGTTGGCTACTCTCCTACACAGAAAGGTTACAAATGTTATCATCCTCCTTCTAGGAAATGGTTTGTGTCGATGGATGTCACTTTTCACGAGTCTTAGTCCTACTTTGTTGACCCTCAGACATCTCTTCAGGGAGAGAGACCGTGTGAAGAGATGCCTGTTGCTTCTGTGTTACCTATGATGATTGAGGTGGAGCAGGAGAGGGCTGAAATAGAGAGTGAGGAAATTGGAATAGAGATGGAGCCTGAAGAGACTGAATGAGAGGGAGTTTGAGGGAGAGAAAGAATTGAAAGTCTATTCGAGGGGGGACATGGAGTAAAAGGAAGACTAGAGATATGTCAGTGACTGTTGCTCCTCCTCCTCCACTGCCATTCTCTCCGAGTGTTGATGATTCAGGTAATTCTTCTGATACACCCTCTCTAGAACCAAATGATTTAGATGTCCCCATTGCTGTTCGTAAGGGTGTTAGGTCTTGTACCCAACACCCTATCTCCAATTTTGTATCCTATTCACATTTGTCTGCCTCTTATAAATCATTACTTTCCAAAATCTCCTCTGTCAGTGTTCCCAACCATGTTCAGGATGCTCTTGCTGATCCCAAGTGGAAACATGCTATGAGTGAAGAGATGAAGGCTCTTCACAAGGCTGGCACTTGGGAGTTAACAACGTTGCCTAAAGGTAAGAAGACTGTGGGGTGCAAGTGGGTGTTTACAGTAAAGCACCGGGCTGACGGTTCCATTGAAAGGTATAAAGCTCGGTTGATAGCAAAAGGGTACACTCAGACTTATGGTATGGACTACGAAGAGACCTTTGCTCCAGTTGCAAAAATGAACTCAGCAACGATTCTTCTTTCCCTTGCAGCGAATTTAGATTGGCCACTTCACCAGTTTGATGTGAAGATTGCTTTCTTGCATGGTGATTTGGAAGAGGAAGTTTATATGGATGTTCCGCCGGGATTTGCTGATTACAAGACAGAAGGGAAGGTGTGTAGATTAAAAAAATTGTTATATAGTCTTAAACAGTCTCCGAGAGCTTGGTTTGAGAGATTCACACATGCTATGTTTCGGTTTGGTTTCAGGCAAAGCCATGCGGATCATACATTGTTCATCAAACATTCTACACAGGGTAAGATCACTGCTCTTATTGTATATGTTGATGATATTGTAGTGACAGGAGACGACTTAGAGGAGATGGAGAAGTTAAAAAACCAGTTAGCCACAGAGTTCGAGATAAAAGACTTGGGAGCCTTGAAGTTCTTTCTGGGAATTGAACTTGCTCGGTCCAAATAGGGAATTTTTATTTCCCAAAGGAAGTATGTGTTAGACTTGCTGAAGGAAACAGGGATGCTCGGTAGCAAGGCCTGTGATACTCCTATGGAACAGAATAAAAAACTTAGTGAAGACAATAACGGGGAATTGGTGGACAGGGGGAGCTATCAGAGACTTGTTGGTAAGCTTATTTGCTTGTCTCAAACTCGTCCTGATATTGCTTTTTCAGTTGGGGTCGTTAGTCAGTTTATGCATTCTCCTTGTGTGTCACACCAAGATGCTGTCTTTAGAATTCTCCGCTGTTTGAAGTCATCTCCTGGAAAGGGCTTAATTTTTGCTAAGAATGATCACATGAGGGTTGAGGTTTATACAGGTGCGGATTGGGCTGGTTCTGTCACTGATAGGAGGTTTACCTCCGGGTACTGTACATTTGTGGGAGGTAACGAATGTTGTGGCGAGATCTAGTGCAGAGGCTGAGTTTAGGGCAATGGCCCAAGATATTTGTGAGCTACTTTGGGTCAAATCATTGTTGAAGATTTGAAGGATTGAACAGGTAGATTCCATGTTAACACTAGCTTAGGGTGGCTCTGATACCATGTTGAACAATTATTTTACCAAGCTTCGAGAGAACAACTGTTCCTCTATGTTATTTAATAAGATGTCAAAATACAATAATGATTAATTACAAGATAGTCCCTAAACAATAAAATAACTATATCCAGCTACTAATAAAAATAAAAACTCCAGCAGTTCCAAGGGTACAAGCGCAACTGGACTGGAGAAAGGAGGCCAAAACCTGTGTTTCCCCAGAACCGCTATGCTGTAACCCAAGCACCTCCCCCGTAAGGACTACCTGTCGCCACTGGAGGCAATACCGGCGGATGTTTCAACTGCGGAAAACCTGGTCATTTGGCAAAGGGCTGCTGAACTGCAAGGAACCAGAATTGTCCGGAAGTTGTCTGCTACAACTGTGGTAAGCGTGGCCACATGAGTAAGAACTGAAAATCACCCCATGGAGGATACAAGGGACCAATTGCTCAGGGCCCAGTTGGACAGACTCGTTTGAATGCTATCATCCCAGAGGACGCAGGATAAGATGAAACCGAGCAGCAGAATATGGAAGGTATTCTTACGTTATTCAGTACTCGAGTTAAGGTTTTATTTTATACTGGTGCTTCAAATTTGTTTATCGCTATCAGAATTGTTAAAACTGTTGGGTTTAGTACCCCAAGAGCTTGATATAGCCCTGAATGCGGTATCACCTTTGGGAGTAACCGTATGATTGGGGAAAGTGTGCAAGGACTGTCCTTTAACCCTCGAGGATAGAATTCTTACTGCAGATCTAATCGTTTTGTCAATGAAGGAATTTGACATCATCTTGGGATTTGATTGGCTCACGAAGTATCGTGCTAAGTTGAATTGTGCCAATAAGATGATTACTGTACGCAACAAAATTCAAGTATAGAAATAACGAGAAAATTGAGGAACAAATGTGATTTTATTGATTTCAGAAAATATGAGTACAATCTCTGTATAATTCTTTTACAATGAAAAGAAAATTCCTTTGATTCGATCTCCTTGATTGTTCAAGATTCAAGGGCTTCTAGAGCTTGTTCTTGAACCGTAGATTTGTCCTTCAAATCTTCACGCTGGATGAAGTGCTTGTAGGAAAGCTTGAACGAGGGCCGGGGCTTGATCTCGAACAAACGAACGCTTAATCTTCCTTCAACTTCTGGAAGAAAGGATTAAACAAACTTGACTTGAATCCGAAGAACAACAAACTGTATGTTTGTTCTTCAGAAAGGCTTGGGTGATTTGAATGTAAGAGAGAGCTCTCAATTCTTATGGAGAAATCTCAGCTTGTTGAAAGGGTCCGGGCCCCTTCTACATGGGTAGAGACCCCTATTTATAGGCTTAGGGTATAAAGTTTTATTTGGTGACTCAATACATCCTATCCGTGGATTTGAAATCCTCCATTGAGATTTTGACACGTGTCACCACTTTAGAGACCATTATTTATATGGTTTCATGTGGTGTATGTGACACATGTCACAAATAAATTGGTACACTTATATTTTGTGGATCCCATATTTGAGATAATTTAATGTCTTGATTTGGATTAAAATTAATAATTAACTGAATTAATTATTAATTAATCAATTAGTAATTATTAAAATTACCAAAATTTTAATGTCTACAAATGCCCCCACTTCATGGCACGTCGACATGTACGCTTGGTGTACCCGCACGGCGAGACTTGAAGTTTCAAAGTACTTGTATTGTGAGCCTTGTGACAACTTGTAGTTCATCGAACCAGCTTCGCACATGTGAGCTTCATAGTCGTTTAACGAAACATTTTTTTTTTTTTTGGTGACCGAGCAAAGGACACGCATATATGGGTAGCAAGCAATGCTCCATTTAGCAACTCTGTGTATATACACACACGACACAACCGTTACAATAAAGCAGGAGCTTTAGTTATAGCATTGGGCCACAAAGTGTTGATACAAGATTGATCTTATGCTATAACCGGATGTAGTATAATAGATACATATATATATATATATATATGTTGACACTATTCTTGACTTTCCTTTATTCACTTCAAGTCGAGAAGGAAGATCTAAATTGCTCCCCAAATCATTAAGCCACAATCACAAAACTGGGAAAGGTAATCAAAATATTCTGCAGGCTTTTCCATATGTGACTCTACAATCAAGTTTTTCTCCTTTCACATGGAAACTATATCTTTATAAACGTATGTCATGCTGTCAGCACACCTCTTGTTGCCTTATTTCAATCTCTTGATTTTAGACTGAATCCATGCTTTCCTTTTTTTTTTTTTTTTTTTTTTAGAGAGACACGCACTAGCATTTTTTTTTTTTTTTGACATGACTCTCCTATATATAAACACACATATACTACGAGCTTTTTCTCACTGATCTGGTAGCTCCTCTTTTCCCCACTCTGCAAGAGGTATTTTCTTCCTTTATTTTATTTTGCTCCCCATAGTTGATGTACTTGGCCTTCTTTCTATTTTCTTTGCATTTAATATCAAAGGCAACAATACTCTAGCAGTACATAACTATATATCATAGTGTATAAGACAAAAACCATGTCTTTGGCATGTGATGACTAATTTGAGATAGCCTTTGACTTTTTTTTTATTTTTTTTTTATTTTTTATTTTTATTGTTCTTTGCAAATCATAGTTGCTATGACAATATTATCAAGAACCATATACACGTGTGAATGAACTTACTCAAATAATACATATATACATATATATATATATTAACCCAACTTTTGACTTCACTCCACATCTTGTACAGTTCCACTTGAAAATTATTCATATACAAGTACATGTGCTGGTCATAGTCCATAGCCAAATCCTCCACTTTTTCGTTGTCTTGCGTTTTTTTTTTTTTTTTTTTTTTTTTTTTTTTTTTTTTTGGGCTTGTGGACAGTGCCTTCACTCTTCTGAACTATTCTATTTTTTTGTACAGAATTGAGAAACAGTTTCAAAGAGTTTTTTTTTTTTTTTTGGTACTTCTGCTGGGTAGACACAAGATTCCCTTTTGTTCAGACTCGTGCTCGATTTGTGCGACGATTCTGTATTCTCGAACTTGACAGTAATCCTTCTCTTTTTTTTTTTTTTTTTTTTTTTTTTTTTTTTTTTTTGCATACCAGTTTTGGTAATTGAATTACTATAGATCAACTAATCCTGCAGGGTTCGGTCTTTTGACACTTCCTTCACTGATTGTTCCTCTTCTAGTCACATACTACCTGTTGCTCAGGCACGTCCATACGTGGGGGATGCGTCTAATTTGTCCAAGTCAAGCTGTGTTGGTTGCTCAGACACGTCCATACGCGGGGGATGCGTCTAATTTGTCCAAGTCAAAGTGTGTTGGTTGCTTAGACACTTCCATACGTGAGGGATGCGTCTAATTTGTCTAAGTCAAAGTGTGTTGGTTGCTTAGACACTTCCATACGTGAGGGATGCGTCTAATTTGTCCAAGTCAAAGTGTGTTGGTTGCTTAGACACTTCCATACGTGAGGGATGCGTCTAATTTGTCCAAGTCACTTCGTGGCTGGTCCCTTAGACACTCCCTTCGCAAGTGGAATGCGTTTGACTGATCGGTACAGTGCGACTGGTCCCTTAGACACTCCCTTCGCAGGTGGAATGCGTTTGACTGATCGGTACAGTGTGACTGGTCCCTTAGACACTCCCTTCGCAGGTGGAATGCGTTTGACTGATCGGTACAGTGTGACTGGTCCCTTAGACACTCCCTTCGCAAGTGGAATGCGTTTGACTGATCGGTACAGTGCGACTGGTCCCTTAGACACTCCCTTCGCAAGTGGAATGCGTTTGACTGATCGGTACAGTGCGACTGGTCCCTTAGACACTCCCTTCGCAAGTGGAATGCGTTTGACTGATCGGTACAGTGCGACTGGTCCCTTAGACACTCCCTTAGACACTCCCTTCGCAAGTGGAATACATTTAAGTGACTAGTTCAATGTGATTGACCCCTAAATTTTATTTATTTATTTTTTTCTTTTGCCATCTTTTTTTTTTTTTTGGTTATTACAGGAATGGTTTATTTTAAGTGTTTCAACAAGGGTTCTGTAACTATTTTGGATAACGAATCAGACACTGTTGAGAAGGGTACAACCTTAAATGTTGGGGATCCTCTTTCAGGCAAATGGATTCGCTCCATCCCCTTACTTGATGACTCCCTTCATCCTGCGCATTGGACTACAAAGTCGTCTCAGGAGTTAGCCGGGGGCAATATTGCAGAAGTGTTGTTGATGGCATCTTCTCACCATGAGGAAACAGACACCTCTGATTCCTTTGTTCTTCTAAAACACCGACTTCGTAATGGACAGGCCCAATGGGGTTCTTTATTTAGGCTCATCAACGAATCTCCATTTTGTGCAGGTTATTGGGAATGGCTTGAAGATGTTCTTAGCCGAAATCGCAAGGTTTTGAAACAGGCCAAGGTATATAATGCTGTCTTTGCTTCTTTATTCTCATATGATCGTCATGGGAGTGTTATGAGAGCTTTCTTCGAGTTTTGGTGTCATTCTACAAACACTCTACATACCTCCATTGGGGAATTTTCGATCTCTCTTTGGGATTTATATCGAATTGGTGGCCTTTCTGTGCATGGCAATATATATGATGAGGTTAACCCTAGTTCTAAAGAGATGACTGGGACAAATGATCAGAATAAGCTTCTTATTCCTGCTAGTTGTCGATACTTATTTGGTGCTTTTCACCATCTTTGCAAGAAGGCAAATAAAGATAATGTGAAGATTAGCAATTGGGTTGAATTCTGGTTTCAAGGAAGCACAAAATACACCAAGAACAGCAAGAGAGCAGCTAGGAATAAGACTCAATGGCCAAAAGAAACTCATAATCCTTCCGGTGTTATACCCCCTTTTCGACCTCATTCGAAGAAGGCAGTTGGGGTCTTTGATCGATTAGGAGTTAAGGAGGACTTAAGGGATCAAACATATTTGGCCGCTTTCCTTGCTTGTTGGTTATGCAAGTTTGTTTTGCCTGCCGAGAATGGAGATATCATTCGACCGACAGTATTCAAAGTAGCCAGTATGATTGCATGTGGTGAAGAATTTAGCCTTGCTATTCCAGTCCTTGCTAGCATATATAGGGGTCTAAATGACATTGCTTCCACTAACGAGCCCGGAAAATGTTACCCCACATTCCCTGCTCATTATGTGTATGGATGGTTAGCAGAATATTTCGGCACCCATTTTCATCACCCTAATTCTCCTCTCACCCCGCGAATGACGAGATATTCTGGAGAAAGGATGGCAAAACATTTTGATGACATAGAAGCATATAGTCTGTTCGCCTCGTGTAAAGAGGTAAAAATGCACCACCTGGCTCTAGATAAGAAACATGGTGATATCTTGATTGATGACGGCAAACTCTCATTTAACGATCATGAATATTTTGTTAGTATGAGATCGAGTTATTTAACTTTGCGGAGCAGTTCTGGTCTTATTGTGGAGCCATATAGCCCACATAGATTTAGTAGACAATTTGGCTACTATCAAGATATTCCAGGAACATTGAAAGCCGATTACCGCACAGGTTCTTTGGAAAAAATCTATCTTCACTGGGAATCTTCTATCAGGTCAGAGACTCAATCTGCTTTCAGGCTACCAGATACTTCTACCTTTCAGATGTTCTATACTACCAGGGCTTACGTTGAGTGGTGGTCAAGTCTTTATGACGACTTATTTTGCGAAAGCTCAATGACCGTAGTTGGGAGTAAGCGTCCTATATCTCCAAAACATGCCCTTGTCAAGGCTAGCAAGAAAGTGGTCGTAGATTTAGCACTTACTCCTCCAGTTAAGCCTATGAATATGGGGCATCCTCAAGTTCTTAAAGCAATGAGTGGTAGCGTAAATGGGGATAGTAGCGGTGATCGCAACTGGAAGCATCGGGGCAAACAATCGAGTTCCCATAATGTAGACGATGATAACATCATATTTAATGATGTAGACACTTTTCTTGCTGATGTGCCTAGTAGCTCTCAACCGATTTTGCCTGGAGAGATGCTGGTAAGACGGGATTTTTTTTTTTTTTTTTTTTATATATATATAATAATTGCTAGTAATTTTCTTCTCCCACTTTTGACCCATCCTTCCTTTTTTTTTTTTTTTGGATAGGCTTATGGCTTCGAAAAAGGACATGTCGATGAATCTTCAGATACTGAGACATCTGCCCGTGGACCCTCTTGCTTCGACTTAGTCACTCATCAGGATAGGAGTTCATTAAATACAGCAACTGCCCCCATGCCAAAACTCCGCGGTTCGAATTTTGGAAAAAATCTTGCTTGTCTTAAAGTTACTCCAGTTGATCATGATGTTACTATTCAAGCAATTGCAAGTAACGACTTTGCTATTTTGGCTACGTCTGGCTTATCAAGTAAAGATCAACTTCCATTAGTTGCCCCTACATTTCCTGAAGCATCTACATACAACACAGGGGCTATGATTGTCAATGCACGACGCAAGGCTGCTTTGGCATTAGGTAACCACATCAAAAAGATGTTGGTAAGAGCTCCTTTAGATAAGGTCATACTGCTCAGACCCAAGCTTGAAGACCTTTATAATGAACTTTCGAACTTTAATGTAGATTTTTCAGCTTTAAAGAATCGCATTGAGACATACTTGGAGGGTGCCTCTCAGTATATTGATATTCGGGCCGAGTATGCTAACGCCATGACCTCTGAGGTGCAATCTCAGCGCTTAGCAATTGTTGGAAAGCGTCTTATTGATGCCACGACTTTGGAGTTCAAAACCGTGGGACAGGTTCAGTCGCTCCGAGAGGACTTATCTAGTGTAGAGCGCAGGCAAAGTGAATTGCGCAAGGAAATGGAGCATTTGGATACACAGGCACTGCAACTTAGGACCTCAATCAAAGATGGTGATTTGCAAGTCCAACAAAGAAAAGAAGCAATTGTCAATCTTAAAGCTGAACAATCAAGTATTGAGGCTGCTTTTGTTATCAAGACTGGCGAGATTGAGACCGTAACCAAAATGGAGAAGCTATTGCAAGATGAACTTCAAGAGATTCAGGATTTGGCTTGGTTATCTTGATGTATTTATTTTGTTTTGTTCCTTTTGATAGGTCCGAGCTTTTCTTCTTTTCTATTTACTTCAAATAGCACTATGTTCTCCTTGATGAAATAAATTTCTTGTTCTTTCCTGATTGGTTCTCTATTCATACTTGACCTCCTTTCGAGCATAATAATGAATTCTAATATTTATATATATATATATATTTTTTTTTTTGGGTTGACTGAACTTAGAATGAATTCCAAGTTGCCTACGTACCCAGAATGGGATCAAGTCATGACGTAGTTCAAAACATTTATTTCTCAAAAGACTGAATTTTTTTTTTTTTTTTTTTTTTTTGTGCCGTACACAGTTTATACTCGTGCGGGCCAGGAGTATGGGGTGCTTTTATGGATAGTATCTTTTTAGGAACTTCCCATTGATTGGACCTACACGTAATCCTTCTTCATCAACAATCTTGTAGGCACCGCTGGTGTAGACTTCACGCACGACATAAGGACCGTCCCACTTTGACGTAAACTTATTGCCAGTGCGATGACTAAGTATAATGGGTCTTCTAACCGCTAATACTAAGTCTCCAACTTGAAAGGACCGATGTCGTACTCTCTTGTTAAAAGCTTTGGAGAGTCGTGCTTGATAGCATTCCATTCTTTGCTGCGCTTCGAGTCTCTTTTCATCCAACGCTTCTAGTTCTTCGAGACGCAAACGTGCATTTTCTTCATTTGTTAGGCCCTCTTGTAATGCAATCCTCAACGATGGGATCTGTTGCTCTAGTGGTAAAACGGCCTCAACACCGTAAATGAGTGCATATGGAGTGGCTTGTGTAGATGTTCTATGAGTTGTGCGATACGCCCATAATGCCTCGCCCATTCTTTCGTGCCAATCCTTCTTTGAATTTGCTACCACTTTCTTAAGCAAGTTGCACAAGGTTTTGTTAAACGCCTCTGCAAGACCGTTGGCTGGTGCATTGTACATGGAAGAGTTCCGCTGTTTGAAACTGAACTTCTCGCATAACTTATCCATGAGAGAATTGTAGAAAGGTTTTCCATTGTCGGTAATGATGTATCTAGGAATACCATACCGAAATATGATGTTAGTCTTGATGAAATCAACGACAGTTTCCTTTTTCACTTCTCTAAGCGGGACAGCTTCAGCCCATTTTGAGAAATAGTCAGTTGCCGCCAAAATGTACAAGTGACCTCTAGATGATTTGGTTAGAGGTCCAACTACATCAAGTCCCCATGCTTCAAATGGCCAAGAAGCTACAGTAGGGTGTAAGGGTTCTGGTGGTTGATGGATAAAGTTTGCATAAAACTGACAAGCTTGACATCTTTTCGCATATTCCATGCAATCTTTCACCATAGTAGGCCAATAATAACCCATTCTTTTCACACGAAAGTGAAGCTTTGGTCCAGACTGATGAGCCCCACATATTCCAGAGTGTGCTTCCTCCATAGCTTGAGTTGCTTCAACTTCTCCAAGGCAGCGTAGAAATAGTCCTTCAAAAGAACGTCGAAACAAGGTATCTTTGTAGTATATGAACCGTGGAGCTCGCCGCTTTATCTCAGTCTTGTGACGTAAGTCCTCTGGAAGTTTTCCATGCTCCAAGTAGTCGATGAGAGGTCTCCGCCAATCGTCTGCTTCAATGACTAAAACTGAGATTAGGTTGACCTCCTCTAACGTGCAATCGAGCAAGTGGGGTAACACCCACCGTTGGCACACAGGAATGTCGACCTTTTCATCTTCCAATAATGCTAGCGTTGTAGCCAAGTTCGCCAAGGCATCTGCCAATCGATTATCTTTTCTAGGAACATGTTCCAACACGACACTATCAAACTTTTCCAAAAGATGGGAAGCATATCGAAAGTATGGCACCAAGTCATCTTTTCTGACTTCGTAGTCTTTGAGAAGCTGGTTGATAACTAACTTTGAATCACCATAAATCTCTAAGTCAGGAATTTTTATTTCTACTGCCATTTCAAGGCCAATGACTAAAGCTTGATACTCGGCAACGTTGTTAGAGCACCTTTCACCGAGTATAAAAGCGTATGTAAAAATTTGCCTTTGTGGTGAAACCAAGACTACGCCTGCCCCTGCTCCGTCGGATCGTGATGCCCCATCGAAAAACATCATCCATGGAGGAAGTATATCAATGAATAGTACATTTTCATCAGGAAAATCCTCTGAAATTTCCCAATCAGCTGGGATTGGGTGATCAGCCAAGAAGTCTGCTATAACTTGTCCTTTTACGGCCTTTCGAGGGACGTAAATGATTTCAAATTCATTGAATAAGATTGACCATCGTGCAAGTCGCCCTGAAAGAACTGGTTTGGACATGACGTACTTTATAGGATCGGCTCTTGCCACTAAGTGAACTGTGTGAGCTAAAAAGTAATGTCTTAACTTCTGTGATGCAAAGACCAATGCTAGACATGTCTTTTCAATAGGAGAATACTTTAGCTCTGTCACAGTCAAGCGACGACTCAAGTAGTATAATGCTTTTTCCTTGCGCTCTTCATTCTCTTGCGCAAGGAGAGCCCCAAGTGATTCTTCCTGCGCAGCAATATAAAGTACAAGCGACTTTCCTACTATGGGAGCTCCTAACACTGGGGGATTGAGCAAGTACCTCTTTATGTTATCCAAAGCATTCTGACAAGCTTGATCCCATATGAAAGGTACGTCCTTCTTCATAAGACGGCTGAAAGGTTGGCATCGTCCGGCTAAATTTGAAATGAATCTGCGAATAAAAGCGAGTTGACCTTGTAAGCTTCGTAATTCATGCAAATTCTTAGGTGGTGACATTTTTTGAATAGCATCAATTTTGGCCGGATCAACTTCAATGCCACGATGTCGAACAATGTAGCCCAAGAATTTTCCTGAAGTAACGCCGAAAGCACACTTAAAGGGATTCATTTTAAGTTGATATTTTCTCAACCTATTGAACACCATACGTAGATCATGAAGATGGTCTTCCCTATTCTTGCTTTTGACTACCAAGTCATCAACGTAGCACTCCACATTTTTATGGAGTACGTCGTCAAAGATCTTTTGCATTGCACGTTGGTATGTAGCCCCTGCATTCTTAAGACCAAATGGCATAACTTTGTAACAATAAATGCCTTTTGGGGTCCGAAAAGCAGTCAACTCTTCATCTGTAGGGGTCATCCGTATTTGATTATAACCTGAGAAACCGTCCATGAAGGAAAGAGTTTCATGTCCTGTAGTTGCATCGACTGTCAGTTCAGCAATAGGAATAGGAAAGTCATCTTTAGGACAAGCATTGTTTAGGTCGCGAAAGTCGACACAAATGCGTATCTGTCCATTCTTCTTTTTCACCGGGACTATACTTGAGATCCAAGTGGGGTACTTTACTTCTCGAATAAACCCTGCTTCAATCAACTTATTGATTTCTTCTTCTATTTTTGGAACAAGCTCTGGTCTAAAGAAACGTTGAGCTTGTTTGACTGGCCGTGTTCCATGTTTGATTGCAAGGTTATGTACTGCAATTTTGGGGTCTAGACCTGGCATTTCTTTGTATGTCCAAGCAAACACATCCTTATATTCACACAACAATTCAAAGTATTTTTCCTCTTCTGAAGGTTCCAATAGCGTGCTGATTAAGATTGGTCTAGGTTCTTCTATTGTCCCTAAATTCAGCTCCTTGAGCTCGTCGACAGTAGGTTGCCCCCCGTCTTCGAGTGTTGAGGGTGTGTCATTAACATCATCCCCCATGGATTCGTCATCGTGTGCCTCTTCGAATGTAATATGATAAGATGATGTATAAGCTACTTCTTCATTATCAGCTTCTTGGTTCCCAAGGTCATCTTGGTTTGTCAACACGATAGTTCGCCGTTTAGCTTTCAACACATCATCCACACTTACATCTAGCTCGGTAGTGCGTTTCATGCGAGAGGGAATCAAACTCCGAGTTTCAATATCTTCCTTTCTTTCAATTTTGATCCTTTCAGGGACGTCATTGTTACGTCTCCTTGTAGGCAAGCAATTTGTTTTGGTGATTCGAGAGTTGACTGAATTCCGTAATTGAGGGGTTTGATTTTCCTCCATTTGATTGGAAGTACCCAGCCTATTAAAAGCAGAAGTACGAGGTATGAGTCTCGCACGAGGGAATGAACGATTTTCATTAGGTACACGATCACCCAACCTATCGAAGACGGAAGTATGCGAAGATGATGTTCTAATGCGGTCAAACACCGAAACACGAGAAGTACGTTGCGAATTTTTCTCGTCATCAATTTCTTCTACCGTAATGTACTGGGCATTTACTTTCTTGCTTTTCCCTCTAACTGGAATACGAATAGGTTCATCAGGAGTAAATCCTAGACCAGTTTTGGGCAAGGTAATCATGTGTCCTTGTTGCCTCAGCTTATTTTGAGTTTCGGTGAGACCATGCACCTTCTCTCCTGTAGATTGAGGATCAAGGACTCCAAGGGGTGTAGGATTCGAGAAATCATATCCTGACTTTGCCATTAACTTATATGCTTTTGGATCAAACCCTTCAATTGTTCTTTTGTCAGGGAGTGCTCCATGTTCTGTTGCTATTCCAGATGGTTTAACAAACCCTTTTAAAGGAGTTTTCAACGATTCATCTCGTTCAACCTTGGTAAGCGGGATGGTTAAATTTTCTTTTAAAAACTGAATGTCTTCTGGCTTTGCTCCTACGAGAGATTTTCTTTTTGCCTTCTCATCCTTAGAGAATTCAATGAAAGGTGACTCTCCCTTTTTACGACAAGACAATGGAACATACTTGAAAATCAGTGATGAGATCTTGACACTTGACGATGATTCTAGCTCTTGCTGCAGAACAACCCTTGAAAGATCATCACTCTCGTTTGCCGTAGCGTTAGTGGGAAGAACTTCTACACATTTATCTTTTTTGTGCTCGCCATTTCCTTTTAAAGAAGTTTTTATGGAAAGAGCCTCTGATGATGCGTCAGTATCAGTGTCGATGTAAAACTTTGCATCAGCAAAGTGAGCTTCAGCCTCGGTGAATGGCTTCATATCTCCTATCACTGTCTTTACGCCACCTTTATTGAACTTTAAACACTGATGAAGAGTCGATGGGATGATTCCGTTCCAGTGGGTCCAAGGTCGGCCCAATAACAAGTTATATGATGTCTTCGCATCGATCACGTGAAATAAAGTTTCTGCTTCTAGTTCTCCAACTGTGAGAACGACACGAATCATTCCAATTGCTCGTTGACCTCCTTGGTTAAATCCTTGTATGATGAGACGACTAGAAGATAGTTCGTCGATCGTTATACCAAGGCGTTTCATGATGAATTTTGGCATGATATTTACCGCTGATCCTCCATCAATGAGAATGCGATTAACCTTTTGTTCTCTTATGAAACCCGAAACAAAAAGTGGTCGATTATGAAGTTTTGACCCTAACTGCAGGTCCTCATCAGTGAAAGTAATTGCTGCACAGCAAGATGCAGAAGAGCACGAACTAACATTATTGTTGCCAAGCTTACTAATAACGGCAGCATGTTTGTTTGGCTCTTGTAGCACTTGAACTAGCACAGAGCGCACCTGTTGTGGAAATTGTGAAGCCTCGTGAAGACTAAACTTTGCTGGTAAACTTTGAAGCGTCTTTGACACTTCAACTTGTTCATTTGCATGCACAACGTCGATACTTGAAGTTTGCATCTGCTCATTTTCAGAATCATCTTCAGTATCAGCTTCTTGAGCAGAAATTGCGTAAGTTGTCACAACTAGGTTATCATTGAAACACCCCTTAGGAAAATATTCCCGCAAAGTAGCGAAACTTGGCGGCTGTTGTAACACATCATCAACATGTATCTCACGTTTTACCCATTGCTTCTTGTTATTCTTCTTGGAGCGCCAAAATGTATTTCTCTTTTGAAGTACTCTATCTTCATTGACAGTGGGTTGCAAGAGTACTTGTTGCTTTCTTGCCTTTCTCCTTGTAACAAGGGTCCATCCTTCATCGTCTTCTTTCGATGATTCTTTATGAAAGACGGGACAGTTCAGCTGGCATTCTGTTGACAGTTGAATTTGCACCGGCTCAAAAGAGCCGAACTGGATTGACCTGACACTTGCCCCCAGTGTGGGAAGTGATGGTTGCTTTTGAGGGCGTTGTGCATACGCGTCGTTTGGAGGCTGAGCAACGACTGCAGCATGATTTGACGCTGCTACTTCTTCTGTGTCCAACAGGATTTTGCCTTCTTTAGCCAAATTCATGATAACCTCTTTGAGAATAAAACACTTTTCAATGGGATGACCGACAATGCGATGATATTTGCAATATTTTGGGTCATTCACACGGCCCATCTCATTGGGTCGTTTGCATTCTGGGAGTTGAATCACCTTCTTCTCGAGCAAGTACTCCAATATGCCTAGTACGTCAGCATCTGGAAAAGGGTACTCCTTTTCCTGCAACTCTTTTAGTGTTAATCGTTGCTTTTGACTTTCACGGGGTTGGTCTTGTTTCTTTACTGCTTCCATTTTATCCTTTGAGGGGATCTTTACGGGAACAGTAGTCACCACCATAGACCCTTTTGCTGCAGTCTTGCCCGTTTTGTCATTCTTCTTCACATCTTTCACCTCCTTACGTTGTTCCACAACGGGAGGATTTTTACCACCATGATTAGCAATGCTAATTTCCATGTCATGCGCACGTGTTGCCAGTTCTTCAAAGGTACGTGGTTTTATACCTTGAAGGATATAAAGGAGACCCCAGTGCATACCTTGCATACACATCTCAACGGCAGATACTTCAGTGAGTCGGTCTTTACAATCTAGACTAAGTGACCGCCATCGGTTGATAAAGTCCACCACGGGTTCGTCTTTCCACTGCTTGGTACTGGTGAGCTCGATCATGCTGACCGTGCGACGAGTGCTGTAAAAGCGATTTAGAAATTCTCGCTCCATCTGTTCCCAACTATCAATTGATTGTGACTCCAAGTCAGTGTACCAATCAAAAGCATTGCCTTTAAGGGTGCGAACAAACTGCTTGACGAGAAGATCCCCTTCAGTTCCAGCGTTGTTGCATGTTTCAACAAAGTGGGCAACATGTTGCTTAGGGTTTCCCTTTCCATCGAACTGTTGGAACTTAGGAGGTTGGTACCCCGTAGGCATCCTCATGTCGTCAATCCTTTTCGTGTAAGGCTTTGAATACATGAGATTACTTTGAGGAGCGCCGCCATATTGTGCTCTTATTGTATTTGTTATCATGTCATGGAGCTGCTGGACAGATAATGCACCAACGGATGTTGAGGTAGCAATTTGCTCTCCCTCTTGTTTAGTAGGGGGCACCTGTTGGTCATCCGTTGTGGATGTAATTGGAGGTGTAAATCCAGGAGGGTGTTTCAGGCTTTGGCTTGACTCCCCTATGTTTTGACCCTCCAACTTGTTCATCAAAGAAGCTATTTGTAAGTCCTTTTCTTCAACAGTCTTCGTAAGTTGTTCAATTGCACGAGCCATTGTAGCTAGTTGCTCTTCGATTGAAGTTGTATTGGTCATCATGACCGGCATCTCCATTGTGTAGGAAGACGTATTAGAGTTTGTGCGCTTTGGGGAAGTAGAGTTTTTCAGGCTACTTGGAGATGACCCTGAGGACGAATCTGAGTCTGATTCAGCATCTGAGACCGAGCGAGATGAACATGCTGACAAGTTCTTCGCAATATCATCTTTTGTAACAACTGGAAGTTTCTTGGGCTGCAACATATCATCCGTTTTTGTCCCTATAGGATCAGTGTTGACAACCGCGCGGGCCGTCACATGTGCTAATTTTACCGAAGTGGCTTGACCACCAGCAGAGGTAGCAACTTTTGTTTTGCTACGAGTGAATGGGCCTGAAGAGACGCTATCGGTGCTCTTCACAGAGGAGTTGCTGTTGCTACTTGCAGTAACAACAGTCTTGCCACTATTCTTGGTATCTTTGGGAAGTTGAACCTTCTTAGATGCCATTGAATGTTGCTAGAGTAAGATTTTGAAACTTTGATATAGGAGAAAGAGATGAAAGGCAGAGATGTCCCACCGGGCGTGCCAGAAATTTGTACGCAACAAAATTCAAGTATAGAAATAACGAGAAAATTGAGGAACAAATGTGATTTTATTGATTTCAGAAAATATGAGTACAATCTCTGTATAATTCTTTTACAATGAAAAGAAAATTCCTTTGATTCGATCTCCTTGATTGTTCAAGATTCAAGGGCTTCTAGAGCTTGTTCTTGAACCGTAGATTTGTCCTTCAAATCTTCACGCTGGATGAAGTGCTTGTAGGAAAGCTTGAACGAGGGCCGGGGCTTGATCTCGAACAAACGAACGCTTAATCTTCCTTCAACTTCTGGAAGAAAGGATTAAACAAACTTGACTTGAATCCGAAGAACAACAAACTGTATGTTTGTTCTTCAGAAAGGCTTGGGTGATTTGAATGTAAGAGAGAGCTCTCAATTCTTATGGAGAAATCTCAGCTTGTTGAAAGGGTCCGGGCCCCTTCTACATGGGTAGAGACCCCTATTTATAGGCTTAGGGTATAAAGTTTTATTTGGTGACTCAATACATCCTATCCGTGGATTTGAAATCCTCCATTGAGATTTTGACACGTGTCACCACTTTAGAGACCATTATTTATATGGTTTCATGTGGTGTATGTGACACATGTCACAAATAAATTGGTACACTTATATTTTGTGGATCCCATATTTGAGATAATTTAATGTCTTGATTTGGATTAAAATTAATAATTAACTGAATTAATTATTAATTAATCAATTAGTAATTATTAAAATTACCAAAATTTTAATGTCTACAATTACATTTTCGGTACCAGGAAGTCAGCCTTTTGATTTTCAATACAACCTCTCTAGTAATGCTTTCCTTACTAGTCGACTAGCAGCTATCGAGAGCTCGAGTTCGGAACTCACTGTGGCACAGATTCCCGTAGTCTGAGACTTTGAGGATGTGTTTCGAAGTATTTTAGGATTACCACCTAAGCAAGAGATTGACTTCTGTATCGAGCTAGTGCCCGGTACTTTACCATAATCAAAGGCTCCTTATCGGATGGCACCAACGGAGATGCAAGAACTGAAGAAGCAAGTACAGGAGTTAGAAGATCTCAAGTTTGTTTGACCCAGCACGTCGCCTTGGGGAGCGCCAGTGCTAAACGTTAAGAAGAAGGACAGAACTCAGTGACTTTGTATCGACTATAGGGAGCTCAACAAGGTCATGATTAAGAATTAGTACCCACTCCCTAGAATCGATGATCTGTTTGATCAGCTGCAACGAGCAATGATTTTCTCGAAGATTGATCTACGATCGGGATATCATCAACTGTTGGTTCGACTCGAGGATATTTCAAAGACTGCTTTTAGGACAAGGTACGGGCATTATGAATTCTTGGTTATGTCTTTTGGATTAACCAATGCCCCCGTGGTATTCATGGACCTAATGAACAGAGTATTTAGACCCTACCTGGATCAGTTCATTATCGTGTTCATAGGCGATATTCTAATCTACTCGAAGACCGAGGTTGAACATGAGGAACATGTAAGGATCGCACTACAGACCCTCCAGGATAACCAATTATATGCAAAGTTCAGCAAATACGAGTTTTGGCTGAAAGAGGTCAAGTTCCTAGGACATGTCGTCTCGCAAGATGGAATAGTCGTAGATTCGTCAAAGACAGATGCAGTTTTGGATTGGAATATACCATCCATCGCAACGAAAGTCAGAAGTTTTCTTGGTTTTGCTGGATACTATCGGAGATTATGGAAGGATTCTCCAAGATCGCAGCTCCTCTAAGTAGACTAACGAAGAAGGATTTGAAGTTTGAATGGGGTAACAAGCATTAATACGCATTCCAGGAATTGAAGCAAAGATTGACTACTGCACCAGTGCTGGCAATACTAGTGGTGTCAAACGGGACGGGCCGGGCCGGGCCGGGCTCGGTCAAAGCGGGCTTGATCGGGCTTCGGGCCGGGCCGGGCCTAAATTTGGGCCGGGCCGGGCTTGGGAAGGGAGGGGGGATGTCCGCCCCGGACCGGTGGCCCAGGCCTAGCGGGCCGGGCCGGACGGGCTAGCGGGCTTCCTTCGACTTTTGGCCTTGACCGTGGTGGGCTTCGGGCCGGGCCAGGCTTTTTCTTCATTTCGGGCCGGGCCGGGCCATGGACGGAAGAATGTGTGTCCACCCCGGCCCGGGGTATGTGAACCGGGCCGGGCCGGGCTTTTAGCCCGAAAAAGCGGGCCGGGCTCGGCCCGGCCCGTTCGACACCTTTAGGCAATACCCAGGAGTGGTGAGCAGTTCACCATATATAGTGACGCATCACACCAAGGACGTAGATGTGTTCTGATGCAAGACAGAAAGGTAATAGCGTATGGATCGCGACAATTGAAGCCGCATGAGATGAATTACCCTACGCATGACCTCGAGCTAGCTGCGATTGTTTTTGCACTCAAGATTTAGAGGCATTATCTCTATGGCGAGAAGTTCGATCTGTTCTCGGATCACAAGAGTGTGAGATATTTGTTCTCTCAAAGGGAGTTGAGCATGAGGCAACGACGTTGGATGGAATTGTCAAAGGATTACGATTTCACGTTGCAATATCACCCTGGAAAGGTAAACGTAGTTGCAAATACGTTGAGTCAGAAACCCAGGAGGATAGCTGTAGCTTCTCTTATGGTCAAAGAGTGGCAAGCGTTGGAAACTTTGGTTGAATCTGGTATTCAAGCCTCAAATCCAATTAAAGGACGACACTTTGGATGTCTCATGATGCAACCAACACTCATCAGTCGCATTTTGGAGGCACAGAAGAAGAATGAAGGACTTCAGGAGTGGTTCGCAAGAAATGCGGTAAAGGAACCAGAGAATTGGAGTATTGATGCAGACGGAACACTCAGATGCAGAGGCAGACTTTGTGTGCCGGATGAAGGTGGTCTTAGAAAGGATATACTGGGTGAAGCTCACAAGTCGCGAATGACTATCCACCCAGGAGGTACAAAGATGTACAAGAATTTAAAGTGGAACTTCTGGTGGGAAGGTATGAAGCAGGAAGTTGCTGAACACGTGTCTCAATGTCTTACATTTAAGCAAGTGAGAGCGGAACATAAAAAACCACCCGGACTCCTACAACCTCTACCAATTCCCGGATGGAAGTGGGAACATATAACTATGGATTTCATGGTAGGTTTGCCGAGGTCACAACGACGCTATTTGGGTAATTGTAGATCGACTTACCAAATCGGCGCACTTCATAGTATATAGTATGTCGTACCCGGTTGAACGTTTGAGCCGTATGTATATACAACAAGTCGTACGACTGCACGGTGTACCAGTGTCGATCGTATCCGACTGCGACTCACGATTCACTGCAGAGTTCTGGAAGAGTTTACAAACAGCTTTGGGGACTCCATTAAACTTGAGCACTGCCTTTCATCCACAGACTGAAGGTGTTAACCAAGTAATGGAAGACATGCTTCGGGCGTGTGTCATTGATTTTGAGAGCTTATGGGAGACCTATCTACCATTAATCGAGTTTGCATACAACAACAGTCACCACTCGAGCATCGGGATGGCACCCTTTGAGGCATTTTATGGACGACCGTGCCGATCACCATTATGTTAGGCAGAGGTTGGGGACAATCAACTGCTTAACCTGAATTAGTTCGGCAAACTAATGAGAAGATCCAAATCGTAAAAGAAAGAATGCGAACGGTGTAGAGTAGACACAAGAGCTATGCGGATAAACGACGCAGAAGTTTAAAATTCAGTGTTGGAGATCATGCTACTTAAAGTATCTCCGGTGCGAGGAGTTGTTAGATTTGGACAGAAGAGAGGGAAGCTGGCACCGCGTTTCATTGGATCGTTTGAGATCCTCGAACGTGTACGAAAGGTTACCTACAGACTCGCGTTGCTGCCTAAGATGTCGGGAGTACACAACGTGTTTCACGTCAGCATGTTGAGAAAGTGTGCTCATAATCCGAGTCATGAGATCAACTTTGAAGATATCGAGGTTAACAACAATGTGTCATTTCATGAAGGGCCAATGCGAATTCTGGATCGAGGAGTTAAGAAGCTGAGATGCGAGCGAAGTATCCAGAGTTGTTTAGTAACGCTTAGTTCGGATTTTGGGGACGAAATCTTTATTGAGAGGGGATGATATAATACCCTGTATTTTCGTTGTAATTTTGTAATACTTTTGATATAAATAAGATTTAGTGTGCTTGCTCTTACCTTCCCTGTAATTTCAGTTTCAATCGATCGATCAAGCTTCGAGCGATCGACTGTTTCATTTCTCAATCGATCAATTCCACTTCGAGCGATCGAACGTCTGCCGACCTGAAATATGACGTGGATCCTTTTCTCAAGTGATTGAACACGTTTCGAGCGATCGAACCCTGACCGATCTGCTCCCACTTCGATCTCGATCGATTAAACTTATTATTATCAGTATACGCAAATTGCCACCTGTACCCTCCCCTCCCTATATATATGTAACATAGACACACACTCTTAAGGTTGGAAAATTGAGAGAGTTAAAGAGAGAGAGATATATATAGCATTATATATACACTCATATGCATATATATACATACACCCGGACATATATATAAATATATATCTATATACACCAACACACACACACTCTCAAGTAAGAAGAAGAAGAAGAAGAAGAAACAGAAGCAGAAAGAAGAGAGAGAGGCAGATAAAGAGAAGGAGAAAGAAGAGAGAGAGAAGACACCCCGAGCTTGCCGGCGTCGCCGAACTTTACAGTGAGTGCCTATACTCACTTTGTAGCGTAGATGCGTAGTTATATATATGTTTCGGCAAGATAGAACGGACCCCGAACGTACACGGGCAGTCCAGTTCAGTTTGGGAAAAAACCCAACGTTCAATCGATTGAACTGCTTTCGAGTGATTGAAGACAGACAAACTTCAATCGATCGAACTTCAAGTTCCTCTATCGATCGAACTGTACTTTTGTCAATCGATTGAAAGGATTTCAATCGATCGAACGTGACAGTTTGATAAATGTTTAGTTTGTTTATATCCGATGAACTGTTAAGCTGGTTACTATCATACGTTGATGTTGGCATGCTGTATCAGAATAATACACGCACTGAATAATGGTCGTAATGCATTGAATAGTGGAACCAATTATATAACGATGATATAATGTTAAGCAAATTGAGAAGCCGACGTGCATAGTAGTGAGTCTATCGACCACAGAGGTTGAAAGGATTTCAATCGATCGAACATGACAGTTTGATAAATGTTTAGTTTGTTTATATCCGATGAACTGTTAAGCTGGTTACTATCATACGTTGATGTTGGCATGCTGTATCAGAATAATACACGCGTTGAATAATGGTTGTAATGCATTGAATAGTGGAACCAATTATATAACGATGATATAATGTTAAGCGAATTGAGAAGCCGACGTGCATAGTAGTGAGTCTATCGACCACAGAGGTCAATACTATTTATGATTGATGCGAGGGAAATGCGATTGTGAAGATCGTACAATGTGGGTTACGGTATACTTATATTACCTTAAGTCCACGGGAGAGACTAAGGGATATAGTAGTGGTATCGTCTTAGTCCATGAGATACTTTATGGGCATTGAAGTTGCTAGATCTAGTGAAGGGATTTGTCTCTCTCAAAGAAAGTATGTTCGTGATCTCCTCTCTGAAACAGGCATGTTAGGGTCCAAGCCCTTGGATTCTCCTATGGATCCTAATACTAAGTTGTTACCAGATTAGGGAGAGCTCATTGATGACCCAGGACAGTACAGATGTCTTGTAGGGAAGCTTAATTACCTAACAGTAACTAAACCTGATGTTGCATTCGCTGTGAGTGTAATTAGTCAGTTTATGGATTGTTCTCGAACAACCCATTGGGATGCAGTGATACACATTTTGAGATATCTCAAAGGTGCTCCAAGACGTGGTTTGTTATACAAAGACTATAGTCACATATGAGTTAAACGTTACACTGATGCAGATTGGGCAGGTTCTCCTGGTGATAGGAGGTCCACTACTGGCTATTGTGTTATCGTTGGAGGCAACCTTGTTACATGGAAAAGTAAAAAACAAACTGTGGTAGCTCGGTCTAGCGCAGAATCAGAGTACAGAGCCATAGCCCACACTACTTGTGAGCTAGTATGGATGAAGCATTTATTAGAGGAACTTGGGTTTACTCAAACTACTCCAATGAGTTTATTTTGTGATCATCAAGCTGCAATTCATATCGTTCCAATCCTGTATTTGATGAAAGGACAAATCACATTGAAGTCGATTCACTTTGTTCGAGAGAAGCTTTTGGAAAATGTTATTCATACAGTGCATGTGAAGTCTGCAGATCAGTTAGCCGACTTGTTTACTAAAGCATCAGGAGTGATTCGAGTGAAATATATTTGTGACAAGCTTGGTGCATATGGCATGTATGATCCAGCTTGAGGGAGAGTGTTAATAGTGTGTATTATTGTATATGTGTGTTGTCCCACTTCGCTTAGCTAGTTGATTAGTCTAGGAGTTGGAAGCCTATATATAGGCTCTTGTATTCTTCTTTTCATTAATTCAATATAGTGATTCCACACATTTACAAACCAGATCATGATTATTTCTCATTTGCTGAAGTGTAGCTTCTCCAATTTCTTATTCAAAGAAATATGTTGGGTACTATGAGTTAACAGAGTTGTCCAATATCGAAGGATAGTGGTTTAGTCTATGGTTGAAAAGTGCAAGAACAAAAGTTTGCTCTCACAACAACTACAAGAGGAAGAATAAAAAATAAAAATGGCAAAAAAGCTACCCCTCCAAGCACCCTATGGATTAGTGGTTCTCTCGTTTGAACATATCTTTTATCTGCCACATCAGAACAGTTTCTGATGCAGCAAAAGCATATTTAATATGGGGATCAATAGGTGAAAACTGCTCTAAGTATTTATAGTTATGGAGGAATGTCTCTTCAGAGACATTGCCTGAAGAGACATTGCCTTTTCTATGTCATTCATGTAGGCCAACAATGTCTTGAAGTGTATGTTCTAAAAGCCTGTAAATATGCGACTACATCAATTGTTCTCTTGAAGTGCACACTGTTTCCATGCTCTTGGCTATTTGACTCGTGAAAAGTATATGTTGAACTCCACACAACTCAACAAAGCCTTCTTCCATAATTATTTGAGGGCGGCTACATGAATCCTGTTTATCCACTTTATTTTGTCGAAAACCGTTGTTTACCCAATTCACAAAATGTCATAGTACTTGTTAGAAAAACATATCAACTAATATACGTAGTATTCGTATGCTTGTAGTCAGATAAACTGTTTAATCCTCACATCTTATGTGACTGTGCATCATTATTCTTAACTTTTTTTGAACATATTCACAGGTTGCAAAAGAAAGTGCTGATGTCATCATATTGGATGACAATTTTTCAACCATTGTAAACTTAGCCAAATGGGGTCGTGCAGTATATATAAACATTCAAAAGTTTGTGATGTTCCAGTTAACTGTCAATGTCGTTGCCCTCATGATCAATTTTGTTTCTGCATGCATCTCAGGTCTGTTGGTCTTACAGGCCGCTTTTCCTTTCTTGTAATTCCTGATATATATGTGTGGGTATATGTAGGGAAAGGCTATCCTACTAGACTAAACGTACGCACAAATTTTTGGACAAAAAAGACTCTGCCACCTCCTTAAAACTACAAATTTTGCAAATGCGCTAAAGTAAAAATTACTTTAGTGCCTCATTTTAATGAAGTGGCAAGAACTTTTGTTGTCCAATTAGAAATTGATACAATGGTATCCCACTACCTTCACGTAGTAGGATTGCAAGCCCCATATTGTATGCGCGCGCGTGTGGGTGTGTGTGTGTCTACATATATTATGCAGTGATAGTACTAATTATCAGCACTAAATACAATACATACATTATGCAGTGATACTGTTATTTTCTCATGACTTTCAGGATCTGCTCCCCTAACTGCGGTGCAGTTGCTCTGGGTGAACCTGATCATGGACACTCTAGGAGCATTGGCATTGGCCACAGAACCACCAAATGATGGATTGATGAATAGACGTCCAGTTGGGAGGGGAGTGAGTTTCATTACCAAGGCCATGTGGAGAAATATCATTGGTCAGAGTATTTATCAACTGGCTGTCCTTGGAGTTCTTAATTTTGATGGGAAGCAACTTCTGAGACTTACAGGTTCAGATGCTGCTGCAGTTCTCAATACTTTCATATTCAACACCTTTGTGTTTTGTCAGGTATTGTTTTTTGTTCAGCTTTTTTTTTTCCCTTCTAAAAGATGTTCTTTGGTTTTGGACGTTTGAGTATATTCGGCGTAAAGGTATTCAATAAATTTCTTGCCCTAAATTTGGCTCATTAATGATCTGTTATGGGTATATTGTAACCTAAAACCTTTTACGATTTTTCCGGTGTTTCGTTATCCATACAATGTTTTATGGAGATTTCCAGGAAAATGAAAGTAGCTTAAAATCCTGAGAATGACTTGTATACAAAAATTCTCAGAGTTCGGGAACATAACATAAAAATGGAATGCCCTCTCAATCAACATGTATGTGGATTAAAATATGTATACATATAGATGTGTATATGCAGATATATGTTGTATATATACAAACCTATATACATGCCGATATTACTGTATATACATAAGTTATATTACGTACACACATAAATTCTCGTTTGTATATGTTTCTATTTTCTATGTACTAACCTTATATATACACATATATATGTTATATATGTACACTCATAAATTCTCGTTTGTATATGAGTTTCTACTCTCTATGTACTAATCTTAATATAATTTTGATGTTAAGTAACTGCATTCTTCCTTGTCAAAATTCTTAAAAATGCATTATTCTGGTAACTGTAAAATATTTTTAGACTGTCAACCAAACACCAAAAAATAAGAAGAGAAATGATTTATTTTTTTTGGTCATGTCAAACATTTTACATGAAATTTATTTCCCCGGCACAAACACTTTAATCGAAGCAAACGGAGAAAGTGATTTTGAAAATTTTAATATACTGAAAGTGCTTCTGAAAAGTTTAATCGTCAGATTGAAACTTAGCTATATGGCAGCTAACTACCGACCCTACTCACATATATGGCCTATTTGTGCATCCCATGAATTTGAATGGGTTCATTCATAACTAAAGCATTTCAATGTAGAAATCCATCATCTTGAAGTAGGTCATTGAAATAATGGCAGTTATGATACAAGTGATGTTTAAACTCATAAAACTATATATATATATATATAGGAACGGCTAGGCTCTCCAGTGAACTGGGTTAGTGAACTAGGCTTAAAAAGTCAAGGACCCAACCCGCGAGATTATGTGATGGGTCGGGTCCTTGGTTTTGTAAGCCTAGTTCCCTCGCCCTGTTCCCTAACCCGGTTCATTGGAGAGCCTGACATATATAGGAATGACCAAGTGTGAACAAACATAATGAACTTATTCATTGTTCACAATTAACAGATTCAAGATGATTACATTCTTTACAAATTGTAAATAAGCTCATTCAAATTCATGGAAGTGCAAACTATTTATATACTCTTTTGATTATATATATACTCTTTTGATTATTGTTCATAGACATTCGTTGATTAGACTTTGTGTTTCTTTTTGTTTTCGCTTTCCAGTTGTTCAATGAAATAAACAGCCGTGACATCGAGAAGATTAACATTTTCTGTGGCATGTTCAGTAGCTGGGTATTCATCAGTGTAATGGTATCCACTGTGGCATTCCAAGTAATCATAGTCGAGTTTTTGGGCACTTTTGCCAGCACGGTACCGCTGAGCTGGCAACTATGGTTACTCAGCATTTTGATTGGGTTTGTGAGTATGCCTGTCTCAGTTGTTTTGAAGTGCATTCCTGTTGAAAAAGGGACTCCTAACAAGCACCCTGATGGTTATCATTTGCTCCGAAGTGGTCCACAACATGCTTGAGAAAGGAAGTGAAATGAAAAAAGGTCTAAGAACAAAAGAATTTTTGTTGTCCAGTTGAAATTAGTACCACTTGTGTAGTTTGACTACTTTCAAGGTCATAAAACTCCTTTTTACCTTGGAGAAAAAAAATTTCTAACCTCAGTTGTGATCCGTTTGGCTTCAGGAAAGTTTGATTTTTTTATTTTTATTTTTATTTTATAATTATTATTATTATTATTTTTTTTTGGTAGTTTTTGGTTTTTAGGTAAATGATTGTCACGCTTTCCTTTTCCTTTTCCTTGTCCTTGTCCTTGTCCTTGTCCTTGTCCTTACGGGGTGAAACGTTTTTATGATGGATATTCTAGTCTCCGGAGCTTTTTTAAAAAAACTTTCCGATGCCAAATGATCCATATACGTCTTTGGTTTCTGTTATTCTCCTGAAGTTACGGGGTCATTCGGCCTTCATTAAGTGAACTTGAAAGATTATCATAGGGGCATGGCATGTTCTTATAGCTGAAGCAGCTGCATCTTTTGCTTACATTTGTTCAATTATATAAAGCTATATTGCTCCTGATGCATTGAGGTGGGACAAGGCATTGTTGAGTTGGGTTGAACTGCGCTTGTTGATGATGTATTGGGCTAATTACTTAAAGAAAACTTTTAACTGCATTTTGATTTTTGGATTATGTCCATCTTCTACAACTGAGTGATATTTGGTTGGGGACTGTTTTGTTTGGAATGTAATAACTATGCCTCAATGGCTCAATGTACTACTCTGGTAAACACACTGTCTGTCCTATTTCTGTTTCTAAATATGCAAAACGTTTGTTCACAATTGAAGGTTTAAAAACTCTCTACAGTGCTTGAATAAAAAGAGTACCATTTGGTTGTCAAGGACGCTGAGGTATTTTGGAATGACACTTTCAGAATACAGCTTCGCCAATTGCAGTTGAATTAATTCTCTTTATTTTCAGCTTATTTAAAGATGGTGTTGGATTATTTGAATAAAAATGATCATTTACTTAAGTCGATATATATATATATATATAAAGGACAGTCCAGTGCACGATATTCCTGTTATTGCACGATATTCCTGTTATTGCGGGGTCTAGAGATATATGTGTATATGTATCTTTTGGTTTTAATGCCCTCAGACATTGAGTTCATGCTTTTAATCAAAGGTTTTAATATTGGTTCCTAATGACAATAACCACTGGTTTGTGTTATTATCAAATGTATTACTCCTTAAAAAGTTTTGGGTTATTACCTAGCAGTTACATCCCTCATTCTTGTGGCTCCATCTACTATCCTACTGATAGGACATATGTACCAGTTAAAAGACATTTTTAAATCTCCTACTGTTACATTGCTAATTGATGAAAGAACTCAATGTCAAAGCCTCAATTGTCCGTTGAATATTTTTTATTGAAAGTAAACAAAACGGATTGTATATATATATATATATATATATGTATAACGTTGGGCAAATGTTAGGATGATAACGTTCTGTTGGCAACGGCTCTTTCTTCGTTGTGTATATTTTGGCTTAGCCATAGTCCATCGGAATGAGATTAATTTTTCCTCCCTCTGATTTTTCTTCAAAGAAAATAATTATAAAGAGATTCTCGCTTTCTTGTTTTTGAGCAACAAATCAGAAAATGATGTTTACTATACGAGTTTTTTTTGGTGCTTAAAAAAATCTGAGACAGAGGAGATTCTGGGCTGTTTTTATCCTAGAGGCGGCATAACATGTTTGAACTACTAGCACACTTTGGGCAGAACAGTGAAACGTCTTAAAGAGAGCAAGATCCGCGAATCCGGTAATTTCGTTCCATTTTTTTTCTTCACATTCCAACGGATGGTTCTAATTAGTTTTTATTTTTGTAATCGACAAATTTGCTTGCTTTCGTCTTTTAAGTTTGATATGACTTTTCGCATGGAGGACATGCCCTCAACTTCTACAACAAATTAATTTCAATGTATTTGTTTCTCTCTCTTTCTCAGCTCACCTTTTCTCTTTCCTTCTCTATATCTAGTATGGGAGAATTCAATGGTACATCCTAGTGATTTTCCAAGGTCTTAGTGGTTTTGGGTAAGAAAATTTTGTTCCCATTCAAAATAACCCAAAACTAATGATTTTTATTACGGAATAAATATTTTTTACCGGGAATAAATATTTCCTATCAAAAAAAAGAAAAAGGGAAGTACTTTGGAAGACTTTTCCTCTCGTATATATCAATATTGTTACATCTAATATACATATATATATATATATATATCTATGGACTGCACTTCAGTGCAGTTAAAACTGTCCCGTTGGTGCTGTTCCTTTCACATATGAACAGTAAACCTGGGCATGCGTTTACAAAAGCAGTTTTACTGTTCAATTGTGAGAAGAACAACACCAACTGGACTGTTTTTACTGCACTGAAGTGCTGTCCTATATCTATATCTATCTATATAATATATATACATATATATAATTGCACCAATGCCCATAAGTGTTTTGCACTTTTATCAATCGGTGCACTTTTACTTAACTGGTTTTTCTTAGAGTTTTAATAAGTTTGGTATGTCACTTTTTTTTTTTTTTGGCCCATGAGAATCGTACCTTTTTTTTTTTAAGTTGCCTCAAATAAAAAAGGGTTAATTACATTCCACACTATGCGATTAGGTCAGTTTTCACTTTACCACGTGGTTCAAATGTGGACGCTTATCCCCATATAGTTGCAGACTAAAGTAAATATATTAAGAGTTTTCGTAAATGTTGACAGAAATTTCATAATTTTGTTTGGTGGCAAAACTTTTAATCACCGAGGGGTAAAATATCAAATTATACCCAAATTAAGTGTTAAAAATTTTGATCAATTAAAATTTTTCCGTCAGTTTTGAGAAATCTTAACAGGTTTAATTAGTCCACAACCACAGAGGTTTAAGTGTCCAATTTTGAAGCACATGGGGTTAAGTGTCTAGTTTTAATTTTCCTCATTTGGTTTTCCACATGCCATTTTGTTTGTACCACAGCAGTGACATATGGTACGCGCAATTACTGCCACAACTTATTTCAGTAACATTGCAATTAATAATTGAGTTTGAACTGGAGATTGTTCCTTTTGTTGATTTATTTTAATTAATGTTTACTTTTTATTGTCCCTATTTCCTTTGCCTAAAAAGTTTACCAATTACTTTCTCTATCCTTGCCACTATTTCCATAGCAAAACGAGTTTGGATGAACCATAATCCAAACACAAATATATTTGAAATTCGTGGAGAAGTTGAAAACAGTAATTAAAATATTTGTTATAAAGTCAAGTTAAGTTTGTTGTTCTTTGTACTTTCTTCCTATAACACTATTTTAAGAAATTCCAACAAAGTAGTAAAATTAATGTCCGTGTAAACTCAAAATACGAAGGAGGTTTGTGAAATTAGGATAAACCTCAGGGGAGGTTTGTATAATTAACCCTTTTAACTATATATTTGTAATCATTTTAAACTTTACTTAATTTGTCAGTTGAATATATAATTAGTGTTTGGCGCAGCTTCTCATACAAAATTCCATTCCAAGAATAGATTTTTCAATATGGACTTATGTAGATTGGTTTTTTTAAAGAAATTATTGTTTGGTGAGTGCGATTTTTTAAAAAAAATCAAAAGTGCATATAATTGTACAAATACGTTTGCTGGCAGCCTGGCAACATCTTAAAAGTGCAAACTTATACCTACTTACCAATATTACCCTTAACCAATATACACTGGTTAGGTTCATCAAAATATATATATATATATATATCCATTGGTTAGGGTATATTTAATTATGGAATTTGGATAAACATGATATTAGGTTATAAAATAAGTGATAAAAATGTAATTGTGTGTAGAAAGTTCTTGACTTTTAGGAAAGTGCAAAATCACAGTTTTCAGAAGTCAAAATTTTTGACTTCTTCAAAATGAGCATTCTAAAGATGCACTTATTATCAAGAAGTACATTCCCAAACCTCACCAAACGAATTTTACTTTTATAAATGGCCTTCTTCTTCCAGAAACCAATTCTCAGATATTTCCAAACACCCTAATAATAAGTAAATGTTATAAATTTTTAGTTTATACATGATATTAGGAATATCATAATCTATTAAACTATAAATATAATACAGATAACAAATATTTTTTAAAAGTCTCTAAGAAAAAATATTCTTCATTTCCTTTAAACATATATAATTTGTGTTTAGAAATAACATAAATAAAAATGAGCAAAATGAACAAGTCGAGTGAACATACCCAATGATTTTTTTTTTTTGCCTTAAAAAACTCGCTAGTACGCCCCACAGACCCGCAGGTTTTTCGAGAGGTTTTTTAGGCAAAAAAAAAATGTTTACTAGGTATGTTCACTCAACCTAGTTCACTTAAGAGCATGACCGTATATATATATATGATTATAAGTAAGACTGTTTTAATAGATTTCATCATCAAGCATGTTCCATTTTATTCTTCTTGCCTTTCCCCTAATAATTAGTGCAAAATAAATATGGCCGTTTATTCTAATGATTTAGGGATTTGATGACTCAATTAAGTGTTGGAAATTTAATTTTTAGTACTTATCTTTTTCTTTACGTTTGATAATGTGTAAAGCTCACCATTTAAAAAAAAAAAAACGTTGCTGAAAAAATAATGAAAACTGTAAGTGTGTAGACACCCCAATTTTGACCTAACGTCGAATTTAGGAGAGTGTCACCTCCGTGTCCGATGATGACAAGGACCGAAAAATTGAAGTATTCCAAGCTCTTCAGAAAATCTCCAAAACGCGATAAAATTTCACAGAAAGAGGCAAAATACCAGGTATTCAGGAGAATTCAGGGAAAAGACATGATTTTTGGAAAGGATCTTCAAAAATAATTTGTTTCAAAAGGAGAAAAGACCTAAAAAGGGGAATCTCACCAAGAAACGGCACACGGCAGATTCCGCGGCACTCGATGAGTGCCGCACGGCAGTCAGAAAGTGCCGCCGCGGCATTCTCCGACTGCCGCCACAGGTTTCTGACTGCCGTTCACTTTTTAAGTCTGTATTTTGCAGTGCAATACGTATGCGCATGCAGATAAGAACAAAAAACTGATAAAGTAAGACTGACAAAAACGCGGCAATTAATTAAATGACGCGGCAATTGATGAGAGCCGCGCGGCACTCACGAAGTGCCGCAACGGCAGATGTTGAGTGCCGCAACGGCATTCACGGACTGCCGCGGCAGGTTTCTGACTGCCGCGCTGGGCAGCAGTCTGTGTAATTTCAGAAAGTACACATTGTACCACCAAATGAGAGAATTACACCTGTTTTTTGCTCCGAAATTCACCAAAAATACCTGGTGTTTTTGCCTATAAAAGAGAAGGGATCTTGTTTGTAAAGAGGACCAAGAAAAAAAAAGGATTTTGGGGGGGGGGGAAAAAAAACCTATTCCATTACACCCACATTTGAAAGAAAAGAGAGAGTTTTTGGGAGAGCTTGAAGAAGAACTTGGATAATCTTCAAAAGAAAACTTTGAGGATAATTTGGAGGTGATCCTCTAAACCTAGATTATTAGCTTACTCTTTCTTCCCTTGAAATCTTTAAATCTTAGAATATTTCATCATCTTTCTTTGTTTTAAACTTAGTAGTCTTTTACTTCTTTCTTTTTTTTTGTCCATCTTCTTCTCTTAAAGGTCTTGGAGATTTTCAATATCTCTATTGATCTCTTGAGCATGATCCTTTGAATCTCATGTAAGCTCATGCTCTACATGGAAGTCAAAACTTGATCATCACTTTATTTCACATAGATAGGACCCAAGTCCATATTCATGACTTGGATCCTTTAAACTTGGTGTCCCATGGAATCATTTCCATATTCCTTTGAAAACTACCAAGTATTAGTTGCACTTTCATCTCCAATGACCATTAAATGGTAGGAGAATGTTAGTTTTGAGTCTAAATCCATCTCCATGGTTTAGATTTTCCTATCCTTTAGATTTCATGAAGTCAATCCATATTTCATTTGAAATCTATGAAGAACAAAGGTTTGTAGTCTCCCATGGCCATCAAATGGTAGGAGAAATGGTTTGGTTTAAACCCAACTTCATGGTTTAATAGTTGGGGTTACCAAATAAAAGTTGAACTAGCAAAACAAAAACAGTGAATCCACAAACTGTTTTTGATCAAAGATTTTTAGTTCGAAATCTAACCGTTGAAATCAAGTGAAACCAACGGGAAAGTGTCAATTACACATTGTTCTACCACTGTAATTTTTGTTTTGAGGTGGTTTCATGTTTAGAATGGTTTGATCATGGTTCTTGTGAAGCAACAACAATCTGCCCAGAATTTCAGAATAGTTTCAGAACAGCAACACTCTTTTGAAATAATTAAATCAGAGTTCTAACAAAGTTTCTATGACCCAAAATAATTTTTTCCAAGTAGATTAATGTGTTAGGAAGTCACCCTAAAAAGAACACAGCAATTCTGATTTTTTTTACTATTTTTAATAAATCGTGCAAGAATTCTGGACAGGAGATTGTAAGATGCTGAGTGATGTCTAGTGTTTTCCATATTCCCGGAGATCTAACCGTTGAAACCTCGATTTTCTTTTTGATTTGGAAACTAGACTGACAGAGGCATTTTGTGTCCAAATTTCATCAACATCAAACCATAAGAGACGTGTTTTTTATTTCTTTTAAGTTCTGGTATGCTCTCTGCAATTTTTAGAGTTTCTATGACACATTTGACCTACTTTGTAAATAAGGGCCTAAATGACTTTCTTATGATCTAAGGTTTAAAACATGCTTTAATAATGATTAGTTGAGCTTGAATTCAAGTTTTAAAAGTATCTCATAGTTTATCCTTGTCCATGTACATATTCATCCATATGGTTTGACACTTGTAATTAAGATTTATTTGCTTTGGATTTAATTACATTAGATAGATTTAAGCTAAAAATTTAGGGTTGTTATTTCTAACATCATGTTTTACATATCATGTGAACTAACCCTTTGTTTTGTAGCGCTATTAAGGTACGATTTCTCAATCCCTCTCTAGTTTATCAAATTCCTTAATTTTTATTTGATTTTCGACCTTATGCGCGACACCTTAGAGTTAAGATTTGCCTTATGTGTATATATGGATTAGAGACTCTTTTCCTAGGTTTTATTTAATCGCATGCATTGCACGTTTATTATCGCTGCTGGACCCCGGGTAAGTTCACTTGTTCCCTATTGCATATCATATCGCTTGTTACCTGAATTATGTGGCTTTTGAATGATATTTTGTCAATTGCAATTTTACACCCTTTGGACATGCTTTTGTGATGTATATGTATATATGTATTAGTTGAGGGCATGCTTAGATTAATAAATTTGATTAAAAGGATGTTGAGTAGAGGCCTATCGCAAGATAGGATGAGAGAGGGTGTTTTAGTCCGATGGGCTCCTTCCTCTCTCATTCCATAATTCCCGGACCTAGTTAATCTCTGGTTTCTAAAAGATCAGTTTGCTTTTAAAATGGTTTCTTAATTTTCCCTTTAAAAATTAAGTGGCGACTCATTTTGTTTTAAGAAATTGATTTAAAAGAAAAGCTGTGGGTAAACCAACCTGCGATATCCACAAAGTGATACACCCAAAATTGGCTCTATCTTATGACCGGGCGGCTCAAATCAGCAGCCAGTCCATGTCCCGGTCAAATCATGCACAACTCCTCGGACAAGCATCAGCCCGAGCGGTCTAGTCTACCCGAAACTCATCATCCCGAGCGATTCATCCACAACCCGGCCAACAGGTCGGGAAAACCGCACGGCACATCCCACTGTGGGAACAGCTCATCCAGACCCACAAGCATGATCCCGAGCATTACGGACAGTTTCCTACTCAAGCTAGAAGACTAATGGAAAGTGCAAACTGTTTCCTAATCCAATTAGGAAACCCCCATAATTAATGCCAATCTATATCAATTGGATTATATTTTCCTTATCCATGTAGGAGTAGGTCTCTTGCATCTATAAAAGAGACCTCTCACCCCCCATTGAAGGGGCCGACTTTTCAGTCTACACAGCACCTCTATAGCATTCATCTACATGCCCGGCCGGCCTACGGTAGCTCCAGACTTATTGGTTCACGACAGGACCCCGGCTCTTTTACAGTATAGTGATCGTGCTCAGACACACACGTGGACGTAGAACAGGGCCGAACCACATAAAAAAAAAAACCAGTCTCTCACTCTCTCTCTCTCTCTCTCTCTCTCTCTCTCTCTCTTTAATCTGCTTTACTTTACTATTACCAAATTTTGGCATCATCAGCTTGGCGCCGTCTGTGGAAAACGACAATTCTTCTCATCAACAAATCTCTTGACTGATCGTCATGCCACCGAAGAAGGGTAAGAAGGCTGATCAGCATGCCAACCGGGATGTTCCGCTGGCCCCGGCACCGGCTGCGGCAGTTATGACATCTGAGCAGATCACCGCGACCCTCACACAACTCTTGGAGGGCCAGCGTCAAATCCAGCAACAGATCGAAGCCCTGCTAGCCCAGCAAAGCCGTCCTCCAGTGGCTGGGAAACGACTCGGGAACGTTGCGCACGGTCGGGAGCCGATCTTGACCAGACGACGTGCCCGAGCCAACCCGTCCCCCGTTGATGATGCCAGAGACATCGACGGTAAGCGTATTGCCCGAGAGGAAAGGCAGGAGCATATGACCCGGGAATCAGTCCAGGGTCACTCGGTCTAGAGCCGAGTTGTCCCTGGGCGCACGATGAACTGGAGTCATAGCCAAGCCCGATCCCAGTGGACAGTACACCGCCATGAAGAAGAAGCCTCTTCCACCGACCCGACCTACCCCTCAGATACCGGTCGAGAAGAAGTGGAAGCCCGAATCAAGGACTTGCAGAAGCAGATCGACAGAGTGGCCAAAAAGCTTGGTCAAAACCGCGCTCAGGATCATGCCAATACCGAGACAGAGTCACCGTTCTCCATCCAGATCACGAGGTTCTCCATCCCGTGAAAATTCAAGCAGCCTCGCCTAGATCCCTATAACGGCTCGGGAAGCCCGGTCGACCACATCCGGACCTATAAGGCTCAGATGGCCCTAGCCACCAACTCCGATGAACTACACTGCCTAGCCTTCCCCAGCACTTTGAAAGGCCCGGCCGTGCAATGGTTCTACTCCTAGGAGCCCCGATCGGTCCGCAGTTTCAAGCAACTCAGCAAGCAGTTCATCAATCAGTTCGCCGATATACATGAACTGCCAAAGTCTGACATACATCTACTGACGGTCATACAAAGGAATAATGAGACCCTCAAGGAGTTTATCGGCCGGTTTAATCAAGAGAAGCTCAGCATCTATGATCTTGATGAGACTGCCGCTATTATAGCCTTCTGCTCGGGAGTTTAACACACCAAGTGCGCCACGTCGTTTCACATAAACCGACCAGTAACCTTGGTTGTACTCGCAGAGAGGGTTAGAAAATACATTGACACTGAAGAATTTCTAAAGATCAAAGACCCCGGGTAAGAAAGCAACAAGTCTTCCAGAACCAAGCGAAAGCGAGATCAGTCCGGGAGTTCTGACAGTTCTTCCAGTTCACAGCAATACGGGTCAAGCAGCCCCAACCCGACCTCTAATTCACAGCGGTCTGAGTCCGACAGCCCTGACTCAACCTCCAGTTCACAGCGGTCTGAATCTGGCAGCCCCAACCCGACCTCTAGTTTGCACCAATCAGGATCCAGTGATCCCGACCTTGAATCCAGCTCAGAGTAGTCGGGAGCCCGGTGATCCCGGCCCAACGTCTTGTCTCTATTGGTCTAGATAAGCCCGACTACAGTGGTACATGCCTGATCACCACGTAAGGCTCCACCGATTGTCAAAGAGCTCATAAAAAGACCTCGGGCTCCGAACCCAGGCACTAAAAAGACCTCGGGCTCCGAACCCAGGCACTAAAGACCTCGGGATCTCACCCGAGGCAAAAGACCTCGGGGTCACGCCTAAGGCATCGGCTTCTCTTAGGTCCAACCTACGATGGGGGCAAACTCCCTAGGTGGCTGATGATGGCAAGCTTCAAAAGACCCTGCAACCACCATGTTCCAGGTCGATTACCTACAGTCATAGCCTCTGTAAGACCCTCGTCTTAGCGAAAGCTTTGGGGACAAGACAGCGCAATGAACTAAACAGGAAATCACACCGGGTATCTACAGGCCTCGCGGATAACCAAGTCATAATCTTGGACAACCCGAGCACCTACAGTACTCAGAGGCATTAACTCCACTTAGGTCCAAACCGACGATAGAGGTGACTAAAATCTCTTAGGTTGACCGACGATAGATGAGCAAAAAGACCCTAAAGCAACGTGATTTAGGTCAGCTCCACCAACGTGTCAAACTCTTCTCCCAACAGTCTTGACGAAGGCTGACCGGGTGGAAGGTAACCATCCTGGGGAGTTAACATAAAAGGACCCTAAAGCAATACGCTTTAGGTCGGCTTTTCCAACATGGTAAAACTCTTCTACCCACAACCTTGACGAAGGTTCACGGGCAGAAGATAACCATCCTTGAGGCTAACTCAAGCAAAAAGACTCCGAAGTAGGCCGAGTCTCAACTCTCGGTCACTTCCCGAGCATTCAAAGACTCCGAATTAGGCCGGGTCTCAACTCCCGGTCAGTTCCCGAGCACTTAAAGGTTCCGAGCTAGGCTGGGTCTCAACTCTTAGCCAGTTCTTGAGGACTCACTAGGCTCAGAAGCCCCGAGGCAGCTTCCCCAAGCACTCAGATAGTGGCAAGTAATATCAAACTGATTTCTAAACCAGCCCCGATGTAACATCTGGCCAACCTTGGAAATGGGGGGCAGCTGATACACCCAAAATTGGCTCTATCCTATGACCGGGCGGTTCAAATCAGCAGCCAGTCCATGTCCCGGTCAAATCATGTACAACTCCTCGGACAAGCATCAGCCCGAGCGGTCTAGTCTACCCGAAACTCATCATCCCGAGCGGTTCATCCACGACCCGGCCAACAGGTCGGGAAAATCTCACGGGCACATCCCACCGCGAGAACAGCTCATCCGGGCCCACAGGCATGATCCTGAGCATTACTTACAGTTTCCTACTCAAGCTAGAAGACTAATGGAAAGTGCAAACTGTTTCCTAATCCAACTAGGAAACCCCCATAATTAATGCCAATCTATATCAATTGGATTATATTTTCCTTATCCATGTAGGAGTAGGTCTTTTGCATCTATAAAAGAGACCTCTCATCCCCCATTGAAGGGGCCGACTTTTCAGTCTACACAGCACCTCTATAGCATTCATCTACATGCCCGGCCGACCTACGGTAGCTCCAGACTTATTGGTTTACCACAGGCCCCCGACTCTTTTACAGTATAGTGAACGTGCTCAGACACACACGTGGACGTAGGTACCTTCATTAACAGGACCGAACCACATAAAAAAAAAAACCAGTCTCTCACTCTCTCTCTCTCTTTAATCTGCTCTACTTTACTATTACCAAATTTTGGCATCATCAGTAAGTACTGATACATACAAAAATATCCAGGCAAAGTCAACCTCCGCACTTCAGCGAGGAATTTCGAGTCATCCAGTAATGGCGCTCATCATGCAACCATCCTGGGATGTCCATCTAAGACTGCCCGGATTGGACCCGCAAGTCGAGTGCACGATGCGGGCTCACCCCACAGTGGGCGCAACAGGGGCACGTCATGTGACTTCTCCACAAGGTTCCAGACAGTTTCCTATCTCAGCCAGAAGACTAATGGAAAGATAAGGTTGTTTCCTAATCCGATTAGGAAACTCCCTCTATTTGTGTTGATCAATTGTAATTAGATCATATTGCCTAATCAGGCTACTCACTTTGTTTGAGTGATCTCTTGTATCTATAAAAGAGACCACAACTCACCCCCTTCAAAGGGGATCACATTCTTACTCTACAGAATTGCTACTTTATATTGCATACACATACTCTGCCCGGTTGGTATCTGGTAGCTCTAGGCTCTTGTTGGTTCACCAAAGACCCCCGACGACTATCATATCATAGTGCAGGTGCTCCGACACACAACGTGGATGTAGGACTCTTAATTAACAGAGCCGAACCACACACAAATCTCTCTTGTTCAATTCTTCCTCCTCTCTCTAACCTGCTCTAATTTATCTTACCCAAATTTTAGCATCATCAGTTTGGCGCCGTCTGTGGGAATAGACAAATTTCTCAAACAAATTCGTGACTGGTCGACATGCCGCTGAAGAAAGGCAAGAAGACCGTCCAGTCGACAGGCCAGATAGAGTCCATGACTCTAAAACAAGTCACCGCGGCTCTCGCGCAACTCCTGGAGGGCCAGCGTCAGACTCAACTGCAAATCGAGGCCCTGCTTGCCAGACAGAACGAGCCTCCTTAGACGGTGGAGCAACTCGGGAGCAAAGAAAGTAATCGGACACCTATATGGGCCCGACAACGTGCCCATACCGCGCCAGTATCCCCTCAGCTTTAGGACACCTTGGGAACGACGAGCGTCACTGGGCCCCCGAGCAGACCCGGCAACGTGCCCGGGCCAACCCAAGCCAGGTGTGGAATGCTAGAGAAATCATCAACGATAGGCGTGCTGCCTGAACGGAGGAGCCAGACCAAACGGCCCGAGAATTAGCCCAGGGTCGCCCGAGCAGAAGCTGAGGTACCATTAGGCACACGATTAACCGGAGCCAAAGTCGTGCCCTATCCTTGAAGACGACACACTTCGAAGAAGAGACCTCCTCGTTTAACCCGACTTACTGTACAGATACAGAACAGAAGTCCGGCCAGGAGGACGTGAAGGCCCAAATCAGTCACCTGCAAAAATAGATCAAGAAGTTGAGTCGTAGGCCAAGTCAAGACTACACCAACAGTGAGACTGACTCACCCTTCACCGTCCGAGTCACAGGATTTCCTATTCTACGGAAATTCAAACAACCACAACTTGATTCTTATGACGGCTCGGGGAGCCTGGTCGATCATGTCTAGACTTAGAAGGCTCAGATGGCGCTACCTACCAACGCTGACAAACTACTGTGCATGGCCTTCCCCAACACCCTCAAAGGGTCGGTCGTACATTGTTTCCACTCATTCAAACCTCTAGCGGTCGACAACTTCAAGGCCCTCAACAAGCTCTTCGTCAGCCAGTTCGTGGGAATGCTTGATCGATCACAGCCAGACGCCCAATTGTTGCCTATCAAGCAGCGCAAGGAAGAATCTCTAAAGGATTACGTTGACCGTTTCAATCAGCAAAAGCTTCAGATTCGCAACCTGAATGAAATTCGCGATCACAGCCTTTTGCTCGTGGGTTCAACACACCAAGGTTGCTACGTCGTTCCACCATGACCGACCGGCCATCTTGGTTGAACTATCAAAGAGAGTTAGAAATTACGTTGACACGGAATAGTTCCTAAAGTTTAAGCGCGCCAACTTCGCGGAGGATGAGTCCCCGAAGTCCAAATGGAAGCACGAAGGTTCTGAAAAAGGCTCGAGAAAGAAGCCGAAACAAGATCAGCAACAAAGCGGTCGGGACTAAGCCGCATTGCTTTCACACCAATCTCCCGGCCTATCCAAGAGGTTATGGTTACAGTCGAGCCCCAAAAACTGCTCAAGAAGCCAACAAGCTGAAGAGCCCGCCTGAGAAGAGGAACCGGGACAAGTTTTGCTGGTACCATAGAGATTATGGCCATGATACAGAAGACTGCTTCAAGCTTAAGATTACCATTGAAAAGTTGATCGAGCAGGGTCATCTAGCTGAGTTCGTCACAACGGACAGACGGCCGAGACAAGATACCCGAGCTCCCGAGCAGCCGCAACCCCTCGGCCACATTAATATGGTCTCTGAGAAATATCGGGCGGGGGGACTTGCTGTCGGTCAAGAAGAGACATGCTCGGGGCATCCCGAGTGGATGTCCTACAAGTCCAACTAGCCAACTCCCCACCAACCGATGTATTAACGTTCTCATCCGATGATGTCAGGGACCTGCATTACCCCCATGACGATCCGCTGGTGGTGTTGCTCTCAATAGCCAATTACATGGTCAAGAGGTGTTAGTAGACACGGGCAACTCCTCTGATATTATGTTCGTCTTAACTTTCGATTAATTTAGAATATCCAGGGATAGGCTCCGACAGATGGCCACCCCCTTGGTGGGATTCAACGGATCAAGCACATAACTACTCGGGATGATCGAACTGCCAGTCCTTATGGGGACCTACTCTCAGCAGGTCTCTATACTCACAAACTTGGTTGTAGTGGAAGCCTCATCAGCTTATAATGTCATCCTTAGAAGGTCCATGCTCAACAAATCCAAGGCGGTTATGTCAATCTACAGCCTGGTGATCAAGTTCCCAACCCCCCAAGGTCCAGAAGGCCTACGTGGAGATCAAGCAACTGCTCGGAGCTATTATGTCAGCTGCACAGAGAGGTAATCACAGAAGTGCTAAACGTTGAGGAGATAGATCTGAGGGACGCGAGAAATGGAGTAGGCCCAGTGGAGAAACTGGATCAAGTGGTACTGGACCCCCAGTTCCCCGGTCCATCAGCATTGGCACTCTCATGGAACCAAGTCTTAGAGAAAAGTTAATACAGTTCCTGAGAGAGAGCCAAGATGTCTTCGCCTAGTTCCATGAAGACATGCATGGAATTGATCCCCGAGTTATGTCCCACCGTCTCAATGTTGACCTGAGCTCCCGCCCAGTCAAGCAAAAGAGGAGGGGCATGGCTTCCAAAAGGCAAGTGGCAGTACACGAGGAAATCGAAAAGCTCCTCAAGGCAAAGTAGGTCCGAGAAGTTCATTATCCCGACTGGCTAGCCAATATGGTGCTGGTCAAGAAGAGCAACGGAAAGTGGAGGATGTGCGTGGATTTCACCGACCTGAACAAGGCTTATCCCAAAGACTGCTATCCACTACCTAGGATAGACCTCCTTATGGACTCCACGGCCGGTCATTCACTTCTCTCTTTTATGGATGCCTACTCGGGATACAACCAAATCAGCATGTATCCCGGGGACGAAGAGAAGACTTCTTTCATCACCGATTAGGGGACGTATTGCTACAAGATGATGCCCTTCGGCCTAAAAAATGCCAGGGCAACTTATCAAAGCCTGGTCAACCACATGTTCAAAGATCTGATAGGAAAAATAATGGAAGTGTACATTGATGATCTCCTGGTCAAAAGTTGAAACGAAGCCGTCCACCTCGAGCACTTAGTCGGGGCCTTCAGCATCTTAAAAAAAGTTCCGGATGAGGTTGAACCTGTGGACACACGGAATCAGTCGTCCACTCTATTTTTGAAATTGATTTGGATCAAAAGAAAAGGTAATGGTCTGTTTAAAATAGATATAGAGTCACCACTTGTCTTTAAGGAACCAAGAAACCTAATTTTGACTCACCCAAACGGATAAAGGGCACCGGTCTTTCATAACCAAAGAACTTGGCTCAGGGTTTTGGTACGAGAGAGGAAGGAGCCTTTGTCATGACTAAAACACCCTCAACTCGCCCTGTCATTCGACGGGCCTCAATTAGTATCCAAATAATCATCCTATTATATGTTTGGTTCGACAATTAATACTATGATAGTACATTACATCTCATAAGAATTTTGAAATGGAAAATCAAAAGAAAAGATATCATTCATAAGATCTAACCAAGTATCACACAATGCAAAGGTGAAAGATCACACAAACAAACCTAGGAGAAATCGTCTAATCATGTAGCAAGTAATCAAGGTTTCCTAATCTAAGAGGGCACATGGATTGTTCTTGGAACAAATAAACAAAGAAAACAAAGTATCCTTAGCAAGCTAGTATCAGCATGTTAATCTTTGAGGACAGAAGATTTCTCAATCCCCCGGACGGATGAGAAAGGAAGATTAGATCGGGGGAAAGCATGAACGTGTGATCAAATTCATTCCTTATAATCTTATTAGATTAGGAGTCACAAAAACCCCAAATCTTGCATGGATGCAATGTATGATCCTAAAATGTGCAAAGGTTGTAGTGTGTTTGTGTACATAGACTTTCTAAGGTGACTTAGAAATCTACAATATGAATGAATGCATGAAGGGAATCATTATGGGATATGTACAAATGTAGTATGAATTACTTCCTAAGACATGAACTAATTTAGATTGTATGTATGCATCAAACCAAAGAATGAAATTAAAAGTCACTTGCTGTGAATAGTGGACAAAGCAGTGACTTGATCTTGTGAAAATTAGAAAGTGAGGTTAAAAATGTTTTTAATGCATTATTTTTCATGAAGATCATCCTTGTTGTGTCTAGAACACATGTCAAAAAGCCAATCCTCAATAACTATTACAGATTGAGAGAAATCATATAAACAATAGAGGTTACTCAGAAACAGAGTCCGTACTGTTGACTGAAATGTTGAAAAATCTTAGAAAATGAAAACAAAACATCTAGAGGCCCATATTATACAAAAAGTTCCTAAGACACTGAATTTCAAGGGAAAAATGAGTTGGGACCACTCCTTTTGGAAAAGATTTTTGAAAATCAAGTTGAAAGTCAACCAAGCTGCTGTGATAGTAAAAATAGAATGTCTTGAATGGATGTTTGAGCCAAAATGGAACCCTTCCAAGTGTTTCCAAACCAAACCAAAAATCATGGGTGTTCTCTAATGAGTTAGGAAGATTTTCCAAGTGGTCTTGCATCCATATATTGAGTATTGAGTTCTAGAGAAATCTTTGAACTCAGATCATTCACTGTTTTGAAGATTTCTTGAGAAAACAAGGTTTGTTTCTTGGAATCCAAATGTTGGGGTTTAAGAGGGGTTTTGAAATAGAGGTTTTGAGAGTATACTTTCAGCACTTAAATGGAGATTATGACCACTTGAAATATCAATATTGAACTTATGTCAAGAACCTCCAAGATTGTTGGAGAGCATTGTTTCCATTTGAGCATAACTTCAAGAATACTTTGAAAGTATTGAAGTTGGAATCATCATCGATCAAACATGTTTTTGAGGTCAAGAGCTACTATCTATAAGGATTCACTCACCTCAAACTTCATGTCATCACTTAGATGATGATGAACTAGTAAGTAATCAAAGAAAAATCAAGAAGAAATGGGGGAAGAAGAGATGAACATATATATAAACAAGCAAGTAAATAGCAATCAATAGATAATAATCAATGTGATATTGGACTTGTAGCTTGGTGTTTCACTCATAGATATTGACATTTGGATATGGAAGTAGCTTCCTAACTCAAGAATGCTCAAGAATGGTGATTGGGGGGGGGGGGGGTATTTGAATGTGAAGTATATGAGAGATAATGGAAGAAAACAAGATTAGAACTCACTTTCTTATAGAAAATCAGTGGGAAAAGCTCACTTTCTCTCTTCTAAACCTATCTCAATCTCTCTTTCTCTCTGCAACTTTCTCAAACTTTGTACTTAGCCCCCCTAAAATGAAGAGCAAAGGGGGGTTTATATAGGCCAATTTGGGGTGATTTTGGGATTTAGAAAGTGCTCCCATTGGTCCCAAATATCTGTGAACATAAAACTACATCGTTTTGGTCTTCAATTATTCAATTTGGACCCCCAAAATAAAGTACAAAAATGGACTCTGCGGGTGTTGAGTGCCGCCGCGGCACTGGCCATGTGCCGCCGTGGCAGTGGCCCAGTGCCGCCGTGGTACTGCTCCTCAGACGCCCAAAAATTTGTATTTAAGCCCCCCAAAGGTTCTGGTATTCGAGAAAAGGCCCTATTTTGTCCGAAATTCACAGAAAATGCGTATGAACTCCAAACTGAGGTTGTGATATACCGTTGGAAAGGTAATAGAGTCTACTTTACATAAAAAATAGTTCGAAGATAGGTCACTTTGAAAATTTGTGCGGTATTCGCGATAAAAGCTGGTTTGATCGCCTTTTTCACCTTCAAAAATTCATAATAAATTCGTTTTAAATCCGGGAATTATGTGCGAAATACCGTTGGAAAGCTATTGACCTCAAGTATCCATGAAAAATGTTTGAAAAATGATACGGTGCTTCGGTTTTAAAGTCAACTTTTGGTCAAACTGGTCAAACCAAGACCTCTAGGAAGTTCTGGGAACATCTGGGAGCTCTCGGGAGCTGACGTTTTTTGTCAGATTTTCTTTTGAAACTTCTTTTTATAATTTTATCATGATCTAGAATGATCTCGGAACTTTTTGACAAATTTGGATGATTTCGGACAAACTTGGTCAAACCGGTCAACGGGGACTTTCGGGGAACTTCTGGGACTTCCGGGGGTCTCTGGGAGCTGACGATTTCATCTGATTTTACTTCAAAACTCATTTTTAGTATTTTTTTTTATGACGTAGCATGTTTCCAGAACTTTTGGTCCAAATCCGGGAGTTTTGGAGCTTTCAAGGGCATTTTGGTCATTCTGAGCATTTTGAGAGATAGAACTAACTTTTAGGAGTCCTTTTCGAGTCTTTTTCGATCACTGTGAACCACCAAGCTATGGGTCTCCTAAATCTGATAGCCGACAAAATGGGGTATCTACAGAACCCAGCTAAGTGCACCTTTGGAGTTTCGTTCGGTAAGTTCTTGGGACATCTAGTCAGCAGGCGAGGAATCGAGGCAAACTCCAAAAAATTCAAGCCATCATAAACATGCGGGCACCCTGGTCAACAAAGGAAATACAAAGTTTGGCCGGGCGGGTAGTTGCCTTGAACAGATTTGTCTCCTGGGCTACCGATCGGTGCCTACTGTTCTTCAAAATCCTCCGCAAAGGTTTTTAGTGGTCAGAAGAGTGTGAAGGGGCGTTTCAGGAGCTCAAGAAGTAATTGACATCGCCTCCTCTACCCTCGACACCCATACCAGAGGAAGAATTGTTGCTTTACTTAGTAGTGTCACCCTCGGCAGTGAGCTTAGCATTGATCAGAGAGGAACAGGGGATACAACACCCGGTTTATTACACTTGCTGAGCATTCCATAACACATAAAGCAGATACTCCCAAATAGAGAATCTCACCTTCGCCCCTCATTACCTCAAACCGACTGCTCTGCCTGTACTTCAAAGCTCATGTCATTATGGTGCTCACTGATTAGCCTTTACGAAAGATCCTATCCTGGCCTGAAACATCCGGGAAGCTCATGAAGTAGGCATTGGAGTTGGAACAATTTGAAGTGGTGTACAGACCCCGAACAACAATCAAGGGACAAGCCGTGGCAGACTTTCTCGTGGAATTCACATATCTAGAGGATCCGTTTGAAGAGACAAGCCCGCCCAAGCTACCACCCGACCTACAGCCTGGCACCCCCTACCTAGGTACTCTGTGTGGATGGGTCCTCCAACAAACAGGGTAGTGGGGCAGGGATCATTCTGACCACACCCGATGGGATTCAGTTAGAGTACGCTCTAAGGTTCGGGTTCCAGGCATCCAACAACGAGGCCGTGTATGAAGCCCTATTGGTTGGGCTGTAGCTGACTACTTTAATGAAAGTGCATAAGATTCACGAACACAGTGATTCCCAGCTCGTTATCAACCAAGTCAATCAGGAGTACGAGGCTCGGGAAGATAACATGGTAGCCTACCTAGCCCTCGCCCGTACAATTACAAAGAAGCTCAAGAGGCTCTCCATCACATAAATCCCGAGGGAGAAGAACGCAGGGGCTGACATGTTAGCCCGCCTTGCGTCATCTTCTGAGTCGAACCTAATCGTGATAAAGATAGAATACTTACCCTAGCCCAGTGTGTCAGACTCGGGAGACATGGAGGTCCACACGGTCAATTTTGGGTCCAGCTAGATGGATTCGATCATGATGTTCCTCACAATCGGTGGTCGACCGGACGAGAAAGATAAAGCCCGACAGGTAAAATACCGGACGACTAGATATCACCTTATTGATGGCGTGCTTTACAAGAGGGGGTTCTCCGTCCCCTATCTCCGATGCATCCACCCTGCCCAGGTTCGAGGAATCTTATATAAAATCCATGAGGGGGTGTGCGAAAGTCACATTGGAGGTCGGGCACTCTCCCGCAAGGCCCTGTTACAAGGGTAATATTGGCCAACATTGGCCTGGGACTCTCGGGAGTACATCAAAAGATGTGACAAGTGCTAGAGGCATGCCAACATGATCAACCGCCCGGCACAGCTCCAAACTCCAATCCTCAACCCCTGGCCGTTTGCTCAATGGGGCATCGATATCGTCGACCCCTTCCAATGGCAAAAGGCTAAGTCAAGTTTGCCGTCATCACTATGGATTATTTTACCAAGTGGGCAGAAGCTGAGCCCTTGGCAACAATCACCGAGAAGAAAATGAAAAGTTTCATTGAAAGGAATATTCTCAACAGGTTTGGCTTACCCCGGGTACTAGTTAGTGACAATGGAAGGCAGTTTGACACACCGGTATTCTGGCAATTCTGCTCGGGCTATGGGATATCAAATCACTACTCTTCCCCCGAGCATCCCCAAGCCAATGCCAAGCCGAAGTAATGAACCGGACGATCCTGCAGTCCATCAAAACTAGGCTTGAAAACGCTAAAGGACTATGGGCAGAGGAACTACTGACCCTTCTATGGGCCTATCGCACTAGCGGCAACAGGGGAGACCTCGTTCTCGCTTACCTATGGCTTCGAGGCAGTGGTCCCCACAGAACTTGGACTGCCAACATCCCGGGCTAACTTTAGCGAGCAAGGCATCGAGGAAGCCCTCAGAGGAGAACTCGACCTCATAGAAGAATCAAGGAACTGGGCATATCTGAAAGTAGCAGCCTACAAGTAGCGGGTCTCACGGTACTTTAACAGTAAGGTCAAATACCGCAGTTTCCAAGTCGGAGATCTCGTCCTAAAAGCGGTGAATTAGTCAACTAGGATCCCTAGCCATGGAAAGTTGGGACCACACTGGGGAGGGCCCTACAAGGTTACCCGGGTTAGCCAACCGAAAAAATACTGGTTACAGACCTAGAAGGACAAGAGCTGTCATACCCTTGGAACGTGGGGCACCTACGGAAGTACTTTCAGTGAAATATGAATCTATGTTAGTTAGCGATTTAAACTTTCTTTGTAGCTCTTTCCCAGCAGTTTTTCAATTTGAGTAAAAGATTTCTTTTATAAAAAGTGTTCCATGACACCGAAAAGACCTCGGGATCACACCCGAGGCACTAATAAGACCTCGGGATCACACCCGAGGCACCAATAAGACCAAGGGACCACCCAAGGCACTAAAAGACCTCGGGATCACACCCGAGGCACCAAAAAGACCTCGGGATCGTACCCGAGGCATCGGTTTTGCTTAGGTCCTTAACCTACGATGAGGGCAAATTTCCTAGGTGGCTGACGACAGCAAACCCCGAAAGACTTAGAACTACCAACATTCTAGGTCGGTTACCTACAGTCATTTCCTTTGCACATGCCTACTTTAGCAAAAGCTTGGGGGTAGGAGGAATATTGAACTAAAACAGAAAATCACACCGAGCACCAACAAGACTTGGAATTAACCTTTGAATATTCCTAAGAACCTACAGGCCTCAGAGTTTATCGGGTAGAAATAGGAATGAAAACCCCTACACTATCCCGAACGGGTCCCATAAGCATAAACTCAGTCAAGTGCTTGGGACTTTAAGGCGTCATTGGACTCCACAAGATCGAGTGTTCCTTACCGGTCACAGCTCCAAACCTTTTGCTAAGGCAGGGTTTGGTAAGAAAAATAACCGGTCGGGCACGGGAAACCATTAACATACTCAAGCAATAAGAATACATAAAGAGTCACTGCAAAAGGTGACCTTAGAGGGCCTTCTCATTACTTGTTAAAAAAAGTGCTATGTACAATGCCTGGGGAGGCAATTATAGTAGCCTCCCGAAAAAATAAAACAAAAAACAACGACAAAAATGTGAAAATACAAGATAGATACGGGCCGGGACTAAGAGTCGTCCACCATAACCAGTTCATCCCCGGCCTCCTCGATCTCTCCGCGGCAGTAGCATCCTCCTCAACCTCTCCACCGGTGGCAACATCCTCCGTCCGTGCGCCCCCAATAGCTGGCTCTACATCCCAGAAGTCAGAATCCATCCCCATGTAAGTTAAGAGGTCCCACTCTGGATGGTCTAGGGCTAACCTTCTGTTCAGGTCCGCATAGCCTTTAAAGAAGTCATCGTCAAAGTCCTCAGCGGAAGACCTTGCCACCGCTACCTCGGATAGCACCCTCTCCCGAGCTTCTGTCTCCACCAGACTCACTCCGAAGGTATTCAGCTCCGCCTGGGCGGTCTCCAATTCTGCCTGCGTCGCGCCCAAGTCCAGAGCCATGCCCTTCACCTTGTCCTTCTCAGCAGCTAGGGCAGTTTCCTTGGCCTCCAAGATTGCTCTCTCCTTTGATAGGGCAGCTTCAATAACAGTAGCCCTCCCGGCCAATGCGAGCAAAAAGGACTTGGCTCCGACAGCCATGCAGCTGACCTGCAAAAAGCGAGAATACACTAGTCAGTTATTACAGTGAACAAAAAAACAAACGAAGGCATTAGGGAAGAGTTACTCACAAAGTGGGAGAGGCTGTATAGCCATCCTTGGAAATTCTGTGGAGATATGTTGGCGTACATCTCCACTTGGCCTGACTCGCTCACGAATCTTCGTCGACTCCCCCCAGTGGAGTCCCAAAAGATATATTCTCCCTGGGAGTGATGTCCTGTACCACCTTTACTTGAGGAGCCGACGTTGTCCCCAGTTCTCGATGAACCATCAGCCCGTACCTTAGCCGCCTAAATGGCTGGTCACTGCCCACGGGTTCAGCGGCTGGCCTCTTCCTCTTCTCGGCCATCCGAGCAGCAACAACGGCTTGTCTGACCCTCAATGTCTCGGGGTCTCTCCTTGGACCCATTTCTACAAAAAGGAAAAAGCTTGCGAGAAATAACCAGGAAAGTAATAAAAATAAAAACCAAGGCACACCCGAGCGGCAGAGACTTACCAAGAATAATTAGAGGGAAGATAGGCGCCTCTAATTGCTGGGCAGGCTCGTAGGTGACTTTTCGCTCACCCGTTCAGGTCAGCAAGTTGCCAACGTTCGTAGGCTACTCAGCCAAAGCCCGGATACTGTCCTGGCACTCGTTCGGGATGATCAGTGGATCAGTCGACCCCAATGCAAAACAAAGTAGACAGTTAGTTTATAGCAATAGCGAAGCAAAGAGGGAAAGACGGACTATACGGGCGCTTACTCCGTAGCTTCCCCGCCCAGGCGGTCCTCATTTGTATCCCTAGGGCGTCATCATAAATCCCAGGGGTGGACACTTGGAAGAATTCTTCTTCCATCCTTTGTTGTTGCTCGGACAGTTGACGATGATCTTCCTTCCCTACCGAGCTCCCAGAAAGAGGAACCCGGCCTCCCCAGGTACCGGGAACGGCCAGTGGGTCCATAAAAACTCTTGCACGGTGAGCTCATACCCAAAGACTTGGGGCCAGAGAGAAATAGACCCCATCAGGAACCTCCAACCGTTCAGGGCGAGCTGTCCAAGATCAATCGCAAGATAGATTAAAATCTCCCGGGAGACCAATAAAGGGGGATATGGAGACCAGCCATGAAAGCGTCCTCGTAAAGGGTCACGAATCCCAACCGGTATATTTGGGCTCCTCCGGCGAGTACAGCCAAGGAACAATGGCCAGGAATGGCGTATTTACTCTGATTCGTTCCAGGTCGGTGGCGAGCAAACTGGTGGAAATCCACTCACTGAAAAATGCTACCTCAGGGCTACTAGGAACCAAAATTGCGTCGCCTGAGCCCCTTGACACAGAGGCAATTGGGAGCTCTTGGCCCGCCTCATCATCATACACCTGGATAGGAATCCTACCCTCGCTGTATTGGTCAAACGAGGTTACAGAAGGAGGATCTAAGCTGGTGTCTGGGGTCCCTGACCACGATTGTTCATCCTCTGACCGGGAAGATAAATTAAAGCCTGAATGGCACATTTCTAGGGCTCCTACAGCTGGGCGAGGGAGTAACTGACAACCTATATAAGGGTCGGGAACTCCAAGTCTAAGATACAAGGGGGGGCAATACTAAAAGCCTAAAAGGCAAGAGGTACAATGTTTTCAGTGTTAAGTAACACTCGGTTAGAACCGGCGTTGGACACCCCAACCGGTTCAACTACTCAGTTACATTACCAGATCTAAGGAAGAAGCAGAACCTCAGAAAAAAGAAATCCCACTCCCTCGCAAGCCCTAGCGGGTTTCTGTTCTCCAGCCTCACTCAGGAATGAAGAAAATTAGAGGGAAAATAAAAATAGTGAATTATAAAGATAGAGAGGTGAAGACTTACAAGAATTAAGAACGGAAAAGAGCTCGACAAGCTTAACCAGAAGCTTTCTCTCTTAGACCGCAAGATAATCTATCTCTATAGACGGTAGGAATGGAGAAATGTTTTAAGTGTCCCCTAAATAGGCAGTATGAACGGTTCAGATGAAATCAAATCCAACGGCCAGGAAATTTTCCCGCCTAAATCGTCCAATAACTATCACCTTGAGCATGTAAAGCGATACCTCAAAAGGCGTGCACACTTAGTGAGCGACGTGATGGCTCAGTTAAGATGTAATGGCCTAGTTACCCCTGCACTATCCTGGTTTCATCCTAATCAAACCAATCAATCTTTAACATGTGGCAGGTACCGACCCCAAGCTCTGGAGGTCAACCAATTGACCCATGCACCGAGTAAGCGCAGCGACCAAACCGGACCTGAACAGTTTCCTGAGCTGCTTCCTGGGCAGTTTTATGAGCTATGCAATTTTTAAATCCTCATTCAATAGAGCATCAAATTAGCCTTAAAAAGGGGGGCAGCTGATACGTACAAAAATATCCAGTTAAAGTCAACCTCCACCACCTCAGCGAGGAATGCCGAGTCATTCGATAATGGCACTCATCACGCAACCATCCCGGGCTGTCCATCTAAGACCGCCCGGATTGGACCCGCAGGTCAGGTGCACGATGCGGGTTTTCCCATGGTGGGCGCAACCGGGGCATGTCCTGTGACTTGTTCCACAAGGTTCCAGACAGTTTCCTATTTCAGCCAGAAGACTAATGGAAAGAGAAGGTTGTTTTCTAATCCGATTAGGAAACTCCTTCTATTTGTGTTGATCAATTGTAATTAGATCATACTGCCTAATCAGGCTTTGTATAAGTGGTCTCTTGTATCTATAACAGAGTAGGAATCAGGTTCGATTCGGGATCACTAATCACTAACAGAAGGGGAAAGAAAAATCCTTACTCAAAACAAAGAAAGTCGGGTAGAGGTCCTTTCAAGGAAATGGGATTCGTATTATCCTAAGGATACCGAAAGAAAGACAAGAAGACTTGAAGCCTGAAAATAAGAAGCTTTTTTTTTCCAACCGGCTTTTGCCTGCTATTCCTTCCGACCTGGTTCAGGGCTAGTTTCAATCAAGCACTAGCCCGAGGCTGACGTAGTGACCTAGGGAACTAGCTCTTCTCCTCAACATGTTCAATTGGAGCTAGCTATAAAGCCCACTCACCCCCTTCGAAGGAGATCGCATTCTTATTCTACAGAATTGCTACTTTATATTGCATAGGCGTACTCTGCCCAGCCGGTCTCTGGTAGCTCTAAGCTCTTGCTGGTTCACCAAAGATCCCTGGCGACTTTTATATCATAGTGCAGGTGCTCCGACACACAACGTGGACGTAGGTCTCTTAATTAACAGAGCCAAACCACACGTAAATCTCTCTTGTTCAATTCTTCTTCCTCTCTCTAACCTACTTTAATTTATCTAACCCAAATTTTGGCATCATCATTTTGGCACCGTCTATGGGAATCGACAGATTTCTCAAAAAAATCTGTGACTAATCGACATGCCACCGAAGAAAGGTAAGAAGACCGTCCAGCCGACAAGCCAGACAGAGTCCATGACTCCAGAACAAGTCACCGCGGCTCTCGCACAACTCCTGGAGGGCCACTGTCAGACTCAACTACAAATCGAGGCCCTACTGGCCCGACAGAACGAGCACCCTCAGACGGTGGAATAGCCCGGGAGCGAAGAACGTGGTCGGGCGCCTGTACGGGCTCGACGACGTGCCCATACCACGCCAGTATCCCCTTGACGAACATTGAATATTGCGCATTTATGTGCCAATATAATAGACATATTGCTCATTTAATCTCCCAAATTTCTAGTTTTACATGCATATTTGAATTAATATAATTTAATAGTGATGTCACTTAAATGTATGTAATTATTTGTTTTTACACATTTTATATGTTTAGGTAAAAGTGAAGTGAAATAAAGGGAAGGAAAGAAGTAGCAACCACACCATAGTACATTCCATAGTCAAAAGATGAATAGTAACCTGTAAATCATTCCACAAAAAAAAAAAAAAAAAGCAACGAAGAAACATCCAAAGTTGGATGTTAAGTTTATTTTTTTATTATTATTTTTCTCTAACTCTATCTCTCTCTTTTTGCAGGAACAGCTTTCAAAGTGTCAGAAAAGGGAGGAAGAAAAAACGAGACGAATTGAAGAAAATTTGCAAACGCTGACGAACGCGATGATGATTTGTCTCTAAACAAACGTCTATAAATTGAGCCAAAGACAGCAAGCTCAAAACACACAACTTACAGCAAGCTCCACACAACACACAATCACTGAGAGAATAGTTTAGGGGAGGTTATTATGTGAGCACTTTATATTGTCCCTAAAAATAGGAAACTTTAGTTTTTCGTTGCCTTTTCTAGTTCTAGTAGTTGTAAAATTTTACTTTTATGTAATTGATGATTTTATGTTCAAAAATATGTAGCAAAACTTTATGTACTGTATTTCTTAAATTTAAAATATTTGTTTTCTTGTATGACCGTTGTCAATTTGTAGTAGTAAAATATTCCTATTTAAATTTAGATTTAATATTTCTAGTCTAGTAGTACTTATAGTTGCCCCCTAAAATAGTTAGAAACTCCAAATTTTCAATTTTTATAGCAATATTTTCATTCACTAAAAGACAGATTTTGCGATTAAATGCCAGATTTCTTAGCCACGTAGTTGTTGTAATCACCTACTAAAGTCCAAAAGTACATCATACCCATATCTCACTCCAAAAGTATATTTGGATTTGGTTTGGCCTTATTTGTGTTCTTGGAATTCAACCACTGTGACCCCACAAGAATCCAAAGTCAAAGGTTTAGTATTTTATTTTTGGTTCAGTATTTCTATTTATGTATATTTTATTAGCCTAGTTGTACTAAACTTTGCTATTTTGCAGATTCCACAAATTCAACCCCAGCTCATGTTAAGTAGGAAAATAATATAATAATATTATATTTCACTCTTACCTTAGTTTCACAACTTTAGTTTTAATTGAGCAATCACTATTTACATCTATTTAATTTATCTTTTAATTTTATTTCGAAGACAGTTTCAATTCTAAAATGGTAGGCTAAAACTTTAATTGGGGATATGTAATAAAAACTTAGAAACCACAACTTCTGTGCACTAATCTTAAATGGGCAAATTTATCTGGATGAGTTATTTTTCCATTTATGGCCAAAAATATCTATGTATCTATAGTTTATGACCATTTAACATGTTTATATACTATGGCTATAATGGGCTCAAAAGATTATATATATTTGAAATAAAAAGCCTAATTATGTGGATTGTCAAACTATGCCTTTTGTCATAAAAAACACCTAGCATACTCAAACAACTCATATGACAAAGTTAATATTTCAAATATGTGTTTATATATATTTCTATCCAATAATGGATAGGCAATTGTGTAGTGGCAGAGTGGTGGAGACTGGACGCCGAATAACCCACGTCCGCGGCGGGGCACGGTTCGAACCTGGCTACTGCCCAATTGCCTTTTTATTTTTCTTTAAACCAAACGACGTCGTTTCATATCAAACCTGACACACTTGATATGACCCTGACTAGTGGAAGTTTATTTTTAAATAAAGAATGACTCTGCGGTCTTAAATGCCAAATGCTTTTCAAATGCACAAAAGTTGTGGGATCTAGTGTTGGTTTGCATATTTCCAATTCCTTTAAATCATTTCCCCTAGTTAATTAATATTTCCTGTTTTATAATAATTTTGCTTAAATATCTGTATTATTTCCATCTTTCGCTATTGTTAAATCTAAAAAGTTTATCTTACAAAAATTTAGCTTATATATATTTTTCTTCCTTTTCTTACTAGTATGTTAGTTAATTTATTTTGCACTGTGAAAATCTTTACCATAAACTGTTAAGAAAAAAATAGCTTTAATTACTTTTATTACAAACATATAAAAATTAGTAGTTTAGTAAAACCCCACAAAAATCCATCATCTTTTATTTTCTTTGTAGTGACAAAATAGTTATCTGCTTAACTTTATAAAATTTTATTCCGTTCCCTGTGGGTTCGACCTGGACTTCCAGAACTTTATTACTTGTACGATCACCTACACTTGGGTGTGATAAGAAAACGCGTCAATAGGATGTCGTCAAGTTTTTGGCGCCGTTGCCGGGGAACGGTTAATAAAAAAATAAATAAATAAATAAGTTAGGTTTAAAATTATTTTCTCATACTATATCTATATCTATATCTATATATATATACATATTCTATCTTATAAATAAACTAGTTTTCTTTTTAAGAAAAAATGATAACATAAAAAAAAAATATTAAATTAAAAAAAAAAACTATATATAATTTCTTTCCTTGTGAAATATATATAAATATATATTTATATATATGTACTTGTGCATCTTCTAAAAAAAAACCATAAAAATAGAAAATATATATATATATATATATAAAAAAAAAAAGAGTTTTATTTTCTTTTACTTAGCTATAATAATAATAATAATAATATTCTTATTACTTAGTTTTTCTTTTACTTCTTATGTCCTTAGATACTACTGAGGCTTTATATCAAGTACCACATAATTCTAATATTTCTAGTGAATCATCTAGTATACAGTTTCCTAGAATCATGGCTGAAATTGAAGGCATAGAAGGAATAGCTGATGATGCTCATAGTGAGCAGGGGAAAAATATACCACAATTTATTTTACCAGAACGTGAACAACGTCCTTTACGTGATTTATTTACCCCAGAAAGAAACATCACTCCTTCTTGCATCACTCTACCTAGACATACAGGAAATTTTCACTTTAGACATGGCATGATTCCACTCTTACCAACTTTCCATGGAATGGGGTCAGAACGTGCTTATCTTCATATTCGTGATTTTGAAAAAGTTTGTAGTACGTTCTCTGATCAAAGCTGTCCTATTGAAATAATCCGTCTTAAGCTTTTTCCTTTTTCTTTAAAAGATAAAGCTAAAGCTTGGCTTTTATCTCTCCGTCCTGGATCTATAACTTCATGGCATGATATGAATGAAGTCTTTCTAAAAAAATTCTATCCAAAAAAATTAACTAATAGCATGATGCGTCAAATTAAACTTTTTACTCAAAAAGAAAAGGAACCATTCCCTGAAGTTTGGGAACGTTTTAAAGATCTCCTATTAGCTTGTCCACATCATGGATTTGAAAAATGGCGTTTAATTAATTTCTTTTATGAAGGATTAGAACCTAAATCAAAGAAGTTAGTTGAAACTATGTGTCAAGGAGAATTTTTGAGTAAAACTGCCGATGAAGCTGAATCATATTTTGATTGGCTTAGCGAAAATGCTTCCCAATGGGAAAAAGAAGAAATTGGTAGAACGGAAAAAGCTAAAAGTTTATACCAATTACAATCAGAAGATGAATTAACACTGAAATATGAAGAATTAGCACGTAAAGTGGACGCTATATCAGTAGAAAAAAATAATCCACCTAAGAAGAAAAGAGATCTTTGTGATAACTGTCATACTTTAGGACACTCTGCGAATGAATGTCCTAACAGTTCAAATTTTCAAGAAGTTGCTCCAGCAGAGATAAATGCTGTGAATAATTATAGGGGTCCCCAAAACTCCTATGGTAATTCATACCAGTCTAATTGGAGGAATCCTCCAAATCATATGTATACCAAAGAAGGTATTTTACAATTTCAAACTCAACACCAACCTCCTCAAAATAATCAATATTTACCTCCTCCACCTCAATTTCAACAAACACAAAATACATATCCTAATACACAGCAAAATTCGAATGTTTATGTGCCTCCACACAAGAAAGTGCAAGAGGAACCTTTACAGTCTATGATGCAGCAATTAATACAAATCATGGGGAAACTACAAACATCTGTGGATAGGATTAATAATCAGCACGATTCTAAAGGAAAAGGCATTTTTCCTGCCCAGCCACAACCTAATCCAAGGGGACAACCACAAGGTGATCCCTCAACTTCTGGTAATAATCAACATGAACAAGTAAAAGCTATAACTGTACTAAGAAGTGGTAAGGCTGTTGGACAAGAAATTTCACATTCTTTAGAAGAAATTGAGCATACAAATAAGGAAGATAATATGATAGAAATTGAGGAAGAAATAGATGAAGATAAAATTACTGGTGAAGTTGAAGTTGAAACCCTTGAAAAACAACAAATTTCTCAAGAAATTGAAACATCTGATTTACCAGTGGAAAAAGAAACAGAGGAAACTCCTGAATACTCTCCTCAAATTCCTTATCCACAACGTTTAAGAAAACACCAAAATGATAAGAATCAGGAATATTTAGAATTATTTAAACAAGTACATATTAATATTCCTCTCTTAGATGCAATTAATCAAGTACCTGCTTATGCAAAATTCTTAAAAGATTTATGTACTGTCAAACGTAAGCAAAATGTACGAAAGGATGCGTATTCTGCTGACTTCGTTGAAGAAATTAATTCCATCGTACAACATAATTTACCAACAAAATTTAAAGATCCAGGTACACCAACAATATCGTGTATTATTGGAAATCACAAAATTAATCACGCACTCCTTGACTTAGGAGCTAGTGTGAACTTGCTTCCTTATTCTGTTTATCAAGAACTTGGATTAGGTGAGCTAAAGCCGACTCGCATGGTATTACAACTTGCTGATAGATCTACAAAATACCCGCGAGGAATTTTGGAAGATGTTCTTGTAAAAGTTGACAAATTTATTTTTCTAGTAGATTTTGTCATCCTTGATACAGAACCAGTATTAGATGCTAATGTGCAAATACCAGTCATTTTTGGAAGGCCCTTTTTGGCTACCATTGATGCCACTATTCGAATCCGCAGTGGTATGATGACTGTAGTATTTGGAAATATGACTTTAAATATTAAAGTTTTTTCTAATCCACAACATCAAGAAGAAGATGAGAATATTGAAGAAGTTCATGCTATTGAATCTCTATCACGAGAATATTTTAACTTGACTTGTTACAATGATCCAGTAGAATCTGTTATTAATAACTCTATTCAGAAGCTAGACAGTAATAATCTACAAAAACATCTTATGAGTCAAGTATGTTTTAATGAAGATTCAACAGAAGAAATAATTCAAGAAGCAATGTGGACCACATATTTCGAACCTTTACCACCAAAGACTACATTAACACTTCCATCTAATTTACAAACTCCACAGTTGGAATTAAAAGAACTCCCTAAAGATCTTAAATATGCTTTCCTTAATAATAATAATACTTATCCCGTAATAATATCATCTCTTTTAGACTCTAGTCAAGAAAATAAACTCATTAGTATGCTTCAGAAGCATAAAAGTGCCATTGGTTGGAGTATAGCAGATTTAAAAGGAATAAGCCCTTCAATATGCACTCACAATATATATCTTGAAGATAATGCTAAAACCTCAAGAGAAATGCAAAGAAGACTTAATCCGATTATGCAGGAGGTAGTTAAGAAGGAAGTTCTCAAGCTACTCGACATGGGCATTATATATTCAATATCCGATAGTAAATGGGTAAGTCCAACACAAGTTGTGCCGAAAAAAGCAGGAATTACAGTTGTTCCGAATTCAAAGGGAGAATTAGTTCCCACTCGTGTTACTACTGGATGGCGTGTATGCATAGACTACAGAAAACTCAATGCTGTAACTCATAAGGATCACTTTCCTTTACCTTTTATGGATCAAATGTTAGAAAGAATAGCGGGTCATAAGTATTACTGTTTTCTAGATGGTTATAGTGGTTACAATCAAATAGAGATTGCACAGAAGATCAGGAAAAAACTACTTTCACATGTCCATTTGGAACTTTCGCCTATCGCCGAATGCCCTTTGGTCTTTGCAACGCACCTGCGACTTTTCAAAGGTGTATGCTAAGTATTTTCAGCGATATGGTAGAAAAGAATTTAGAAGTCTTTATGGATGATTTTTCAATTTTTGGCAAAACCTATGATGATTGCCTTATCAATCTTCAAAAAGTTCTCCAAAGATGTGAAGAAAAAAGTTTAGTTTTAAATTGGGAAAAATGTCATTTTATGGTAACTAAAGGTATTGTCTTAGGACACATTATTTCTGAAAATGGGATACAGGTAGACAAAGCTAAAATAGATCTTATCGCTAATTTACCTATTCCCAAGACTGTAAAAGACATCCGTTCATTCTTAGGACATGCAGGTTTTTATCGCCGATTCATAAAAAATTTCAGTACTATTTCCAGACCTTTATGTCAATTATTGGCCAAAGACACACCTTTTGAATGGGCTAAAGAACGTCAAAACTCCTTTGAGCAATTAAAAGAGCATCTCACTAGTGCACCTATTATGCAATCTCCTGATTGGAGCTTACCATTTGAATTAATATGTGACGCTAGCGACTTTGCCATTGGAGCTGTCCTAGGGCAGAGAAATGATAAAAAGGCATCAGTTATATACTACGCTAGTAGAACTCTGGATAGTGCTCAAATGAACTACTCAGCTACTGAAAAAGAATTACTAGCCGTGGTATTCGCTCTTAATAAATTTAGGCAATACTTGATTGGTTCCCCTATTGTTTGTTTTACTGACCACTCAGCTCTTAAATATCTTCTTTCAAAGAAAGACAGTAAGCCTAGGCTTATTAGGTGGATACTCCTACTACAGGAATTTAATTTAATAATTAAAGACAAAAAAGGAGTAGAAAATGTGGTAGCAGATCACTTATCCCGCCTCACTTTTGAAGACAATACTAGTGAACCCTTACCTATTCAAGACTCTTTTCCTGATGAACAGTTATTTTCTGTAACTTCTCTACCATGGTATGCTGATCTTGTTAATTATTTAGTAACTGGAAAAATACCAAGCAATTGGTCATCATCAGATAAAAAGAGATTTCTAGCTATTGCTAGGCATTTCTACTTTGATGACCCATATCTGTTTAAATATTGTGCCGATCAGGTAATTAGGAAATGCGTCCCAAATGAAGAAATCGAAAATGTACTTTTCATGTGTCATTCGTCCTTTTGTGGAGGACATTTTTCATCTCGAGTGACTGCCATGAAAATTTTACAAAGTGGTTTATATTGGCCCACTCTATTTAAAGATTCATATTTATATTGTAAGGCTTGTAACCGCTGCCAAATGTTGGGCAGTATTACAAAAAGAAATCAAATGCCAATGACCCCTATAATTACAATTGAAATATTTGATTGTTGGGGCATTGACTTTATGGGACCTTTTCCTCCATCTTGTCAATATGAATATATTTTATTAGCAGTCGAATATGTTTCAAAATGGGTAGAAGCTATTCCTACAAAAAAAAAAATGATCACCGTACAGTTATTGCATTTTTAAAAGATAATATACTTTCTCAATTTGGAACTCCAAAAGCAATAATAAGTGATCAAGGAACTTATTTTTGTAACAAGCCATTTGAAAAATTAATGAAAAGATATGGAGTGACCCATAAAGTGTCAACTGCATACCATCCACAAACAAATGGACAAGCTGAATTAGCCAATAGGCAAATTAAGCATATTCTCGAAAAAATTGTTGATTCTAATCGTAAAGACTGGTCTTCAAAATTAACAGATGCTTTATGGGCATATAGAACTGCTTATAAAACCCATTTAGGAATGTCTCCATATAGACTTGTCTATGGAAAAGCTTGTCACCTACCAGTAGAATTAGAATATAAGGCATATTGGGCTACTAGAACTTTAAATTGTAATATTGAAGAGGGAGGAATTTTAAGAAAATTACAATTAAGTGAGCTTGAAGAAATTCGTAAAGACGCATATGATAATGCTCGAATTCATCAAGCAAGAACTAAAATGTATCATAATAAGAATCTTTTGCGCAAAAGATTTACCCCCGCGCAAAAAGTTCTATTATATGACTCAAGACTACATCTTTTTAGAGGAAAGATGAAATCTCGATGGACTGGTCCATATATTGTAAAAAATGTTTATCCTTATGGAACTGTCGAGATTGAGGACCCTAAAGAAGGAAATACATTTAAAGTTAATGGACATAGATTAAAACCATTTTTAGAAGGATTTGAACCTGAGTTGGAGTCCATTCCTTTGAAGGACCCCAACTATAATACTCTTTAATATCTTAAATCATAATTAGTATAGGACATAGTGTATCAAAGTATTTATGTTCTAATAGTCCTATACTCCTAGTTTGGTCATTTTTTTTTTTTTTTTATAAAAGTTAATTGTGTCATTATTATTATTTTTTCTTTGTGTATTTTTTTTATTACAGGTGTTATCCTTAGCTTCTTTTTCTCATCTCACTCATTGAGGACAATGTCAGACTCAGTTGGGGGGGACGGTTTCACGATTAACACCTGTTTGTTTATTATATTTTTATTTCATAAAAAAAAAAAAATTAGTTTCTTTTTAGAGAGAGATACACTGAAAAAGATAAAATGACTTTAAATAGGGCTTTGAACCCTGAAAACTTTACCCATCTCTCTTTTTCCTTTCTTTTTCTTCTTTCTTACTCTCTTGCCGCGATCTCTCTCTCTCCTCTCTGCAACTCACTCTCTCACTCTCATTCCGATCTCTCATTCTCTCTCATTTTCTTTTTATTTTTTTTATTTTCTCAATCTAAAATCAAGATCTACTCTACTGATCACTAAAGGTAAGATCTATAATCCAGAGAAAAGCTTGATTTTATTCTCTATTTTTCCGATTCAGCTTATATTTTTATTTTTATTTTAGATTTTTATTTTCTTTCTTTTCCATTATCTAACAAAAATGATATCCATAAGTTGTAGGTACCCACGCACCAAAGAAGCTTGGAAATATCACTCGATCTACGGCCCTACCAGGTTTTCAGATTTTCCAAGAGACAGGTGATATTTTTCCATTTCTTTGTAAAAAAAAAATGGACGACGCGCTAGTTATTGGTCTTCTGGATTTTGAACTTTATCTTATTATTATCCTAGTTCTTGCTATGTTAGTGTTGCGTTGCCCTTGTTAAAAAATATATATATATATAGAGAAAAATATAACTGTCTTTTCTTAGTTTTCTGTTTTTAAAAAAAAAAAAAATGCATGACTCAGAAGCCAAAATTTTTACAATGTTTGAAGTTTATATCATAATTCTTCTTATTACTATTATTGTAATGATGCATTGTCTTAAACTTTGTTAAAAAAAAAAAAAAAAAAAAAATTATGTAGTTTTTCTTTTTTGTGTGTTAAAAAAAAAAAAAATGTAGTTTTCTAGTTTTTTATTTTTTTTTTTGTTTAAAAAAAAAAAAAAAAAAAAAATTTAGTTTCTGAATGTATATGTTTTTCTTAAATATTTTTAGTTTTTAAATAAAATTCCCACACACCCCCTCAAAGCTCTCTTTAATTAGATCTTAGTTGATAGTTGGAAGGAGTGGAGGGTAGAGTCTAGCCTCTCTTGTTGGCTGAGAGTATAAAAAATGGATCCAATAGTCGATGACCAGACGTTAATGGGTCGCTCACTTGTTTCTGAGCAGAAGAAACCCTTTGCTGGCACTAGCCTTTATGCCATCAAAAGGAAAGCTAAAAGGTTAGGATGGTGTTTGAATTGTTATAGAGAAGAATGTCCTGGTTTAATTGCTCACAATGGTACATCTTTTAAAGTTTACTACTGCTACAAAAGACAATTCAAATCAAAACAAAAGAAAATTTTGGTTGAGAAAGAGGACTGGATCCTTTGATTCCCAAATAAATTTTGTTTTCCCATTCCTCATTTCTTTTTATTTTTATTTTTAGTTTATGTACAGTCAATAATTTTCAGTCAGGTCAGACTTTAAAATAATCCTACGTGTACATCTGGCTTTCATTAGCTGGTTCGATAGGAGTAATTTGCATGATCCAAGCATCACCAGATATGTCTAGTGAGGTGAATGTCCCTAGAGGTAGCGAAAAAATAGGTAAAGCCAGAGTTATCTCTTAGCCTCTTACTGATGTTTTTAGCTTGCTAGTGGTTCTAGACTCATCTCTTTTACTAGAGGTGGATGGGTAATCATGACAACTTGGACTCTCCGGATTGCGTAGCCTCTTTTGTATAGGTGCAGAGGATACTAGTTGCACCATATATGTATCCAACTTAGTGGATATGCTTAGGATTTTTCAGAAAATTTTCTTTTACTCTATATAAGATAAATTTGACACGTTAATGTTATTTTGGGTATGTTAATAGCATACAACACATTGTCACATGTTTTACTATTTTCAAATGCTAGAAACTCTTTAAACATTAAACATTTTGAAACAGTGTGAAAATATTTACTGAATCTAAATGGATGAGTAAACATAAACTATGCAGTTTAAAGACAAGTAGTGGAAACTAATTAACCCATGTGAGCTTTTGTGCCAATCTTCCTTTATGAGGGTTACTATTCTTTTCAGTCTCATTTTATTCTCTTTATCATATCACTCGTTGAAAGTCTCATTATTTTTCTTTGACTGATCATTACAAGAGAACGTTCATGATTTACCATTAGAACGTCAAAATTGCTTAAATGAACAAAGTCAATATATTTTTAAAATGATTTAGGCCATCTTTTCTTTCAAATGCACCCCCCTTCACCTAATATTACCTTATTCTCAGTTCTATCCAAATCATTCCTTACTCCACCTGGGAGTACAAACCTCACTTCTATATCCAGGTATGTGATTGGACTGTATTAATATTGTAAGAAGTGGTAAAGAAATAAATGAGTTGATTTTAAAAAAAAAATGAGAAACTAAAAAATAAAAAATAAAAAAAATGTACATATGATAAAAAAGGAGAAGAAAAGAAGAGGTTGGAATGAATTGCGCAAACACTCCAATCACATGCTTAGAACAAATACACCCCAAATCTCCTACTCATCTTAATTACTAACCTACCAGTCAAAGTCCTAATGATTTAAAAAGAAATTGATTTTTAAATTTAAGTAATAAGGATGTTCTCCACGGTAGATCGCTCTTCTAATGCTAAGTATTCTTTCATGAGACTTACTGTACTCCAAATGCCTATATATTGAGTCATCAAAATGGAAGCAATCCTCTATCTTTGCTTCCCTACCATGTGAGATGTTCTCTACACCGGTTTCTGAGAGTTTCTCATTAAAAGAGTGAAATCCTAGTGAGATTTGAGTTAAAACTACAAGTTTTATGACTGTTAATAGTTATGTAAACTTTGAAGTTAAAGATCAGTTGCTTGATTTTTCAAGTACACACTGTGAGTTTAAAGAGTATAAAAAATGCTACCATTGACAAAACTGTGAGTATATGTGTTGCATTATTATTACATACTTGAAAATTTCATTTTATTGTCAAATTTATCCTTATTTATTGTAAAAGGAGAAAATCTACCTTTATTTTTATTTCATTTTATTTTTACATTTAAAAAAAAAAAAAAAAAAAAATTTATGAATTTTGTGGGTATATTCACTGCAAACCCTCACGAGACAACACTCGTCCACTAGGGGTAACCTAGGGGTTTAACGGCTTTGTTGCATACGCTAAATGCAATCGCGATTCCTGCGACAGTGAGTTAGGTAATTTTATTTTCCTTAGTTTATTCCTACTCTTTAATAAAACTTCTAGAACAATTTCTCTTTTCACTTCATTGCTAGGGACTAGCAATAAGCTAGTTGAGGGGTGTGACGAACATTGAATATTGCGCATTTATGTGCCAATATAATAGACATATTGCTCATTTAATCCCCCAAATTTCTAGTTTTACATGCATATTTGAATTAATATAATTTAATAGTGATGTCACTTAAATGCATGTAATTATTTGTTTTTACACATTTTATATGTTTAGGTAAAAGTGAAGTGAAATAAAGGGAAGGAAAGAAGTAGCAACCACACCATAGTACATTCCATAGTCAAAAGATGAATAGTAACCTGTAAATCATTCCACAAAAAAAAAAAAAAAAAAAAAAAAAAAGCAACGAAGAAACATCCAAAGTTGGATGTTAAGTTTATTTTTTTATTATTATTTTTCTCTAACTCTATCTCTCTCTTTTTGCAGGAACAGCTTTCAAAGTGTCAGAAAAGGGAGGAAGAAAAAACGAGACGAATTGAAGAAAATTTGCAAACGCTGACGAACGCGATGATGATTTGTCTCTAAACAAACGTCTATAAATTGAGCCAAAGACAGCAAGCTCAAAACACACAGCTTACAGCAAGCTCCACACAACACACAATCACTGAGAGAATAGTTTAGGGGAGGTTATTATGTGAGCACTTTATATTGTCCCTAGAAATAGGAAACTTTAGTTTTTCTTTGCCTTTTCTAGTTCTAGTAGTTGTAAAATTTTACTTTTATGTAATTGATGATTTTATGTTCAAAAATATGTAGCAAAACTTTATGTACTGTATTTCTTAAATTTAAAATATTTGTTTTCTTGTATGACCGTTGTCAATTTGTAGTAGTAAAATATTCCTATTTAAATTTAGATTTAATATTTCTAGTCTAGTAGTACTTATAGTTTGTAATACCCTGTATTTTCGGATGCATGGTTATATAAATAAGACCCTGTATGCTTGTGTGAAACCTTGGGGAAGAATCTTTCTCGAGCGATCGAACTCACTTCGATCGATCGAACATTGTGCTTTCTTAATCGATCAAACATACTTCGAGCGATCGAATCTCTGCCGACCTGATTCTGTGATGTGTACCCTTTCCCGAGCGATTGAACTCCTTTCAACCGATCGAACCTTAACCGACCTGGTCTCAATCGATCGAACTCACTTCGATCGATCGAACGTTGTAATTCCAGTTTACGCATTCTGCCACCTGCCCTCTTGCCTCCTTATATATATACGTGTGTTTTGTGTGTGTGTGGTGTTTGGCAGTTTAGAGAGTTAGAGAGAGCTTGTGTGTGTATGTGTGTTCCATATATATATATATGTAACCGTATGTGTGTGTGTGATATATATATATATATATATGTGCTTGGGCAGAAGGAGAAGAAGAAGAAGAGAACAAGAAGAGGAGCAGAAGAAGAGGAGAACAGAGACGGAGAGGAGAAGAGGAGAGAAAGAGAAGAAGGAGGGAGAGAACGAGCTCACCATAGCCGCCGCCGCCACCACGGAGCTTCGAACGCCGCCACCGGACCACCGGAGAGAGGTGAGTTCATTAACTCACTCAAGGAATGACTTTAGTATGTTTATATGCAGTTTAGAACGTGTATATTGTGACCCCGAGATCTTTGTTCATCGCTGCCCAGTCTCTGGATAGAAGACGATGTTCGAGCGATCGAACTATTCTAGATCGATCGAACTTACCGCTTCCTCAATCGATCGAAGGAACTTCGATCGATCGAAATGACTTTTCCTCGAGCGATCGAAATGACTTCGATCGATCGAACTTCGTTTGACTTCAATCGATCGAGAGGACCTCAATCGATCGAACCTTGCAGAACATGTTTATTTCCTGTTGAGTATTATGGACTGTTTAGCTGTTTAAATAGTTATCCATGTTTTCAATATGCGATATTGTTAATTTAAGAGATAGTGCAACACTGTTATGAGATGAACTGTTTAACTGTTACATGATAATATTGCTGAACTGAATAGTAGAATGGAATACGACAGCATGTTAATAATCAGAAATGAGTAGATATGTTGAATACAGAGCATGTGGTATTTCCTGTACTTAGTAGATGAGCATTTCACAACATGTGTCAGCATGCATGAGATGGTGTTATAAAGAGACAAGAGAATATGATGAGAAATGGGATATGTGCTTCAATGTGGAATAATGAGATATTGGTACTTTGGATCCGTGGGATCAACGGCTGACGAGCCGGGTGGACGTGGGATGGTTAGAGTTCCTAGTGCGCCTCTCGCTGTTGAAGACGTCCAGTGATGCGTATGCACTGTTGAAGACGTCCAGTGTACCGTTGAAGACGTCCGGCTAGTGCTCTAATGTATTCTCAGCTGTGTAGACGACCAGTGAGGATATACACAGCGTAGAAGACGTCCGTTGTGCCGCTTCCATCGTTTACAGATAGGTGGTACCGTGTAGACGACCGGTAACCCTATCAAGGGATTTTGGGATCTATTGCTTAGTCGGGTGATTCCGATTGGCATTACTGTATCGACTAATGGTTTTCAGATTGGTATTATGGGATCGACGTATGGATATGGATGAGAATAAGAACATGGATATGGATGTGAATATGAGTACGGATATGATGAGATAAAGGTTCAGTCGTGGATTCAGCGTCCCGACGTGAAGGTATATGCATGGGTGGTTGCACGGTTACATGCATGGATTTGGTGAATACATGATGAGATATTTATACCATGATCTTTATTATTGAGTTCATTTAATATGATTCCTGTTATCGATGAATTCATGCATAGTTTAATGAGACCTCTGCTATGTCCGTGAGTGACGTCATTGATAAGAGATTAACCGCATTTTAAGATGCTGAACAATAGCGGTGAGGAGTGTTGTTTAATGTACTCACTCAGCTTTGTATTCAAAGCTGATGGCGTTTATGCCCTGGACATTCCAATGTCTAGGGATTTGTAGGTCTTGAGGACTGAAGACTGATAGTTCTGCCAGACTTGGAGCTGAAGGCTGGAAGACGAAGATGTGCTGCTTTATATAGTTAGTTTGTATATCTGTTGTTGTTATTGTTATAGGCCTGAGACTATAAGCCAGCTGTTGTAATAGTTTTAGTAGACTTTTATAATTGGTAATTGGGCATCTGTTGCTTTCATACCTTTTATAGTTTCCGCTGTAGCCTCTGATTATGTTAATAAGATATGTTCTATGAATAGCATCCTCCCTATCGTGGTGTTTATTGGTTTGATTAGATGACAATGCAGTTATTCACCCGTCATTCCCTATGGACCCATAAAGGAAATTTATTTTTCTCTATTTATGCTGCTCCGGGGCGTGACAGGATTTTTGGTATCAGAGCCTAGGTTTTAGTTAACCGCTTGTCTTTTGTGTTAGAACCCGAATTCTAAGATAATATCGGTAGCATGAAGATTAGCTGAGATGAGATAGAACTGTTATCTTGTCACGCAGATAAGAGGTTGGAAAAATCTGTCTGAGGATGTTTCTTTGGAAGATAGTAATTGTTGGAACCAATAAGGATGTGGATAGCTGAGTTAGCGGAGAACAGGCGCTGAGAATTAGTTGTGGTTGTGGAGATCCTATAAATATAGAGCCGTTGGATGTTAGACACTGACAAATTCCTGAGCAATCTCGGAACAGTCAGTATGTCCTAGAAATAGAAAGAGGTTAAGGATAAGATTATCCTGTTACCTTGAGCCACATGTTAGTTGAGTGTTCTCACATGTTAGTTGAGCAGTACTCGTAGTCTGGAACCTGAGAATAGAAATAGAATGTTTAGATTTGACGTTGCGTGTAGAACTTATAGTTTCGTAACCCGTGTCTTGAGCATAGATACATTTAAGCACACTTGGTAGATAGACTGACCTTGTGGTTAATATTATTATTTATGTGAGGTATTTGTATTGCTTTGTGTGATCGTGTTATATAGTGGTACTATATATTGGTTACCACATGTTTTGTTCTTGCCTGAGCTGTAAGATAGAATGCGTCTGACCGAATAGATTTTCATTGTAGGTAGCGACACCGAACACTACCAGTACTCGCTATGGTTAGGACGACTCGAGGAAACCAGGGCCAGCTGAATGGAGTACCTGAATTAGTATCTCCTGAGATAGATCCAACAGGAATGGTTGGAGTTTTCATCCGTCGCATGGAACAAGTTATCAATCGTGCGGATCACTTCATCGGCAATGGAGCACCAGTACGTCAGACGAGAGTCAAGTTGCTAAAGGAATTTCGTGCTCTTCAACCAGAGACCTTTACCGGATTAACGGGAGCATGGCAAGCTGAGCAATGGATTCGCCAGATAGAATTGATATTTGAGACACTTGAATGTACTGACACTGAGAAAAGACATTTGGCTATATTTCAACTGACATTCTCAGCAGCAGATTGGTGGGACGCAGTGAAAGCTACGATAGGTGAAGAAGCTGTAGGAAGAATGACTTGGGAATCATTCAAGACTCGATTTCTAGAAAAGTACTTTCCAGAATCCGAGAAGAACAAAAGGGAGATGGAGTTCATCCAATTAGTTCAAGGTTGTTTTACAGTGCCCGAATATACAACTCAATTCGAGAGGCTATCACGATTTGCACCGCATATGATCGATACACCAAGAAGAAAGATCAAAAGATATCATCAAGGACTAGTTCCACATATCCGTCATATGACTATAGGACATTTAGATCAATCTTTCGAAGCTTTGGTAGAAATGGCAACGAAACTGGAAGACGACACTCAGATTAGTGAAGGACAACTCTTTGATCAAGCAATTCCAGAGAACGATCAATTTTTCTTAACAGATCAGAGAGGAAGAGATAGTCAGGTTGTGTTGGCCACTAACCAAGTTCAACAAGGAAACATAGAAAGAAATTACATAGGCAACCGCCAGAAGCGCAAGAGATTTGAGAATGACAAGAACGAATCAAAACCAGTGACGACTCCAACACAGCACAGAGAACGAGATATCTGCTATAATTGTGGAGTACAAGGACACCATTCCCAAGAATGCAGAGCGTTAAGGAAATCTAATGGACGGGGAATACGATGTTTCAACTGTGGTAAATTTGGTCATGTCCGTAAGTTTTGTCCAGAACTAGAGATGCAACACAATGCTCCATCGCAACAAGTACCACGAGGGCAAACTCACCATACAAGTAATGGATCTCGACTTAGACAAGGACGATAGACAGAAGGTACAACACTCATCACCTACATCATGTATTACATATGATCCCGATATTGAAGGAAGCTTTGCACCCGTTTGATTTGATTGTAAGAGGATTAGCCTACACCGTAAATTGTAGTTACCGGAACAACTCGTTTGACACTGATCGACAGTAGTTCAAGTATGGATATAACATCATTTGCATCCCTGTATAACATCTATTGCATCCCATATGACTTCTTTTACATCCCTATAAGACTTCAAATGCATCCTTATATGACGTCAATTGCCTCCCTATCGAAAAACTACGCCAACCGTTGGTAAGTTGGACAGAGATTAGAGATGAAGAATCTCAATTTTCGTTAGATGTAGCTTAACAAGAGAGGATGAACTAGAAGATTGCGAGTATACGAGAAGAGATACGAGTAACGCAGAGACGACACCAGAACTTCAAAAGAGTATCGCAGAAGAATGTTTTCGACATCGATCGCCTGTTGCTTTCATCTGGTCAAGATGTTATACAATAGATCGACTCACGATATCAGTACGTAGTCCTGCCTAACCTATTTGATTAGTACGTGGAAACAGAACGAGTATTCAATGGATTGAACGACCTCAAAGAGATGATTATATCAATAGTACGTGGGAATTTGGAGAGCCATGAGGAAATTTGAGCTATCAAATGACGATGCTAGAGTCACAATACTTTCAAGTCAACATATTGGAGGATGAAGGACGACAACAACACGGGAGTTAACAAGGATGTCGTGTGCAACACGAGGCTGACTAATAACGTTGACGATCGTAACGAGAAGTCCAGAGATAAGAAGACAGTCAACTAATGACGCAGTAGAGACATCGTCAGCACAGTGTGAAGCATCTTCGAAACCAGAGTAGACGGCAACGCTTCGCTACTACTTAGATGAGATTTGAACACTTGATCACTAGAACCCTTACACCGTAGAGTTTAACTTGAGGAATGAACCTTGTGTGTTTAGAGACTAGCTGTTTTAGATTTATGAGATGATTAGATTGTGCTACCTAGAACTTTTCCCGAAGTTCGACATATGAATTTTCAAATAGCTAACCCGAGGATTGATAGTTGTTACCCTAGCACTTATAGATCGTTGATAACTTTGCATCGCGTGTTTAGAACTTAATCCGTTGGCCGCTGAGGTAATCGTTTACGTAAAACGAGAACTTGAGCATTTTTAGATTCTATCTTCTGAGATGGATTTCTTTTTGGTTATAGGAACCGCTGCTTCAGATTTCGAGGACGAAATCTTTTGTTGAGTGGTGGATAATGTAATACCCTGTATTTTCGGATGCATGGTTATATAAATAAGACCCTGTATGCTTGTGTGAAACCTTGGGGAAGAATCTTTCTCGAGCGATCGAACTCACTTCGATCGATCGAACATTGTGCTTTCTCAATCGATCAAACATACTTCGAGCGATCGAATCTCTGCCGACCTGATTCTGTGATGTGTACCCTTTCCCGAGCGATTGAACTCCTTTCAACCGATCGAACCTTAACCGACCTGGTCTCAATCGATCGAACTCACTTCGATCGATCGAACGTTGTAATTCCAGTTTACGCATTCTGCCACCTGCCCTCTTGCCTCCTTATATATATACGTGTGTTTTGTGTGTGTGTGGTGTTTGGCAGTTTAGAGAGTTAGAGAGAGCTTGTGTGTGTATGTGTGTTCCATATATATATATGTAACCGTATGTGTGTGTGTGATATATATATATATATGTGCTTGGGCAGAAGGAGAAGAAGAAGAAGAGAACAAGAAGAGGAGCAGAAGAAGAGGAGAACAGAGACGGAGAGGAGAAGAGGAGAGAAAGAGAAGAAGGAGGGAGAGAACGAGCTCACCATAGCCGCCGCCGCCACCACGGAGCTTCGAACGCCGCCACCGGACCACCGGAGAGAGGTGAGTTCATTAACTCACTCAAGGAATGACTTTAGTATGTTTATATGCAGTTTAGAACGTGTATATTGTGACCCCGAGATCTTTGTTCATCGCTGCCCAGTCTCTGGATAGAAGACGATGTTCGAGCGATCGAACTATTCTAGATCGATCGAACTTACCGCTTCCTCAATCGATCGAAGGAACTTCGATCGATCGAAATGACTTTTCCTCGAGCGATCGAAATGACTTCGATCGATCGAACTTCGTTTGACTTCAATCGATCGAGAGGACCTCAATCGATCGAACCTTGCAGAACATGTTTATTTCCTGTTGAGTATTATGGACTGTTTAGCTGTTTAAATAGTTATCCATGTTTTCAATATGCGATATTGTTAATTTAAGAGATAGTGCAACACTGTTATGAGATGAACTGTTTAACTGTTACATGATAATATTGCTGAACTGAATAGTAGAATGGAATACGACAGCATGTTAATAATCAGAAATGAGTAGATATGTTGAATACAGAGCATGTGGTATTTCCTGTACTTAGTAGATGAGCATTTCACAACATGTGTCAGCATGCATGAGATGGTGTTATAAAGAGACAAGAGAATATGATGAGAAATGGGATATGTGCTTCAATGTGGAATAATGAGATATTGGTACTTTGGATCCGTGGGATCAACGGCTGACGAGCCGGGTGGACGTGGGATGGTTAGAGTTCCTAGTGCGCCTCTCGCTGTTGAAGACGTCCAGTGATGCGTATGCACTGTTGAAGACGTCCAGTGTACCGTTGAAGACGTCCGGCTAGTGCTCTAATGTATTCTCAGCTGTGTAGACGACCAGTGAGGATATACACAGCGTAGAAGACGTCCGTTGTGCCGCTTCCATCGTTTACAGATAGGTGGTACCGTGTAGACGACCGGTAACCCTATCAAGGGATTTTGGGATCTATTGCTTAGTCGGGTGATTCCGATTGGCATTACTGTATCGACTAATGGTTTTCAGATTGGTATTATGGGATCGACGTATGGATATGGATGAGAATAAGAACATGGATATGGATGTGAATATGAGTACGGATATGATGAGATAAAGGTTCAGTCGTGGATTCAGCGTCCCGACGTGAAGGTATATGCATGGGTGGTTGCACGGTTACATGCATGGATTTGGTGAATACATGATGAGATATTTATACCATGATCTTTATTATTGAGTTCATTTAATATGATTCCTGTTATCGATGAATTCATGCATAGTTTAATGAGACCTCTGCTATGTCCGTGAGTGACGTCATTGATAAGAGATTAACCGCATTTTAAGATGCTGAACAATAGCGGTGAGGAGTGTTGTTTAATGTACTCACTCAGCTTTGTATTCAAAGCTGATGGCGTTTATGCCCTGGACATTCCAATGTCTAGGGATTTGTAGGTCTTGAGGACTGAAGACTGATAGTTCTGCCAGACTTGGAGCTGAAGGCTGGAAGACGAAGATGTGCTGCTTTATATAGTTAGTTTGTATATCTGTTGTTGTTATTGTTATAGGCCTGAGACTATAAGCCAGCTGTTGTAATAGTTTTAGTAGACTTTTATAATTGGTAATTGGGCATCTGTTGCTTTCATACCTTTTATAGTTTCCGCTGTAGCCTCTGATTATGTTAATAAGATATGTTCTATGAATAGCATCCTCCCTATCGTGGTGTTTATTGGTTTGATTAGATGACAATGCGGTTATTCACCCGTCATTCCCTATGGACCCATAAAGGAAATTTATTTTTCTCTATTTATGCTGCTCCGGGGCGTGACAGGATTTTTGGTATCAGAGCCTAGGTTTTAGTTAACCGCTTGTCTTTTGTGTTAGAACCCGAATTCTAAGATAATATCGGTAGCATGAAGATTAGCTGAGATGAGATAGAACTGTTATCTTGTCACGCAGATAAGAGGTTGGAAAAATCTGTCTGAGGATGTTTCTTTGGAAGATAGTAATTGTTGGAACCAATAAGGATGTGGATAGCTGAGTTAGCGGAGAACAGGCGCTGAGAATTAGTTGTGGTTGTGGAGATCCTATAAATATAGAGCCGTTGGATGTTAGACACTGACAAATTCCTGAGCAATCTCGGAACAGTCAGTATGTCCTAGAAATAGAAAGAGGTTAAGGATAAGATTATCCTGTTACCTTGAGCCACATGTTAGTTGAGTGTTCCCACATGTTAGTTGAGCAGTACTCGTAGTCTGGAACCTGAGAATAGAAATAGAATGTTTAGATTTGACGTTGCGTGTAGAACTTATAGTTTCGTAACCCGTGTCTTGAGCATAGATACATTTAAGCACACTTGGTAGATAGACTGACCTTGTGGTTAATATTATTATTTATGTGAGGTATTTGTATTGCTTTGTGTGATCGTGTTATATAGTGGTACTATATATTGGTTACCACATGTTTTGTTCTTGCCTGAGCTGTAAGATAGAATGCGTCTGACCGAATAGATTTTCATTGTAGGTAGCGACACCGAACACTACCAGTACTCGCTATGGTTAGGACGACTCGAGGAAACCAGGGCCAGCTGAATGGAGTACCTGAATTAGTATCTCCTGAGATAGATCCAACAGGAATGGTTGGAGTTTTCATCCGTCGCATGGAACAAGTTATCAATCGTGCGGATCACTTCATCGGCAATGGAGCACCAGTACGTCAGACGAGAGTCAAGTTGCTAAAGGAATTTCGTGCTCTTCAACCAGAGACCTTTACCGGATTAACGGGAGCATGGCAAGCTGAGCAATGGATTCGCCAGATAGAATTGATATTTGAGACACTTGAATGTACTGACACTGAGAAAAGACATTTGGCTATATTTCAACTGACATTCTCAGCAGCAGATTGGTGGGACGCAGTGAAAGCTACGATAGGTGAAGAAGCTGTAGGAAGAATGACTTGGGAATCATTCAAGACTCGATTTCTAGAAAAGTACTTTCCAGAATCCGAGAAGAACAAAAGGGAGATGGAGTTCATCCAATTAGTTCAAGGTTGTTTTACAGTGCCCGAATATACAACTCAATTCGAGAGGCTATCACGATTTGCACCGCATATGATCGATACACCAAGAAGAAAGATCAAAAGATATCATCAAGGACTAGTTCCACATATCCGTCATATGACTATAGGACATTTAGATCAATCTTTCGAAGCTTTGGTAGAAATGGCAACGAAACTGGAAGACGACACTCAGATTAGTGAAGGACAACTCTTTGATCAAGCAATTCCAGAGAACGATCAATTTTTCTTAACAGATCAGAGAGGAAGAGATAGTCAGGTTGTGTTGGCCACTAACCAAGTTCAACAAGGAAACATAGAAAGAAATTACATAGGCAACCGCCAGAAGCGCAAGAGATTTGAGAATGACAAGAACGAATCAAAACCAGTGACGACTCCAACACAGCACAGAGAACGAGATATCTGCTATAATTGTGGAGTACAAGGACACCATTCCCAAGAATGCAGAGCGTTAAGGAAATCTAATGGACGGGGAATACGATGTTTCAACTGTGGTAAATTTGGTCATGTCCGTAAGTTTTGTCCAGAACTAGAGATGCAACACAATGCTCCATCGCAACAAGTACCACGAGGGCAAACTCACCATACAAGTAATGGATCTCGACTTAGACAAGGACGATAGACAGAAGGTACAACACTCATCACCTACATCATGTATTACATATGATCCCGATATTGAAGGAAGCTTTGCACCCGTTTGATTTGATTGTAAGAGGATTAGCCTACACCGTAAATTGTAGTTACCGGAACAACTCGTTTGACACTGATCGACAGTAGTTCAAGTATGGATATAACATCATTTGCATCCCTGTATAACATCTATTGCATCCCATATGACTTCTTTTACATCCCTATAAGACTTCAAATGCATCCTTATATGACGTCAATTGCCTCCCTATCGAAAAACTACGCCAACCGTTGGTAAGTTGGACAGAGATTAGAGATGAAGAATCTCAATTTTCGTTAGATGTAGCTTAACAAGAGAGGATGAACTAGAAGATTGCGAGTATACGAGAAGAGATACGAGTAACGCAGAGACGACACCAGAACTTCAAAAGAGTATCGCAGAAGAATGTTTTCGACATCGATCGCCTGTTGCTTTCATCTGGTCAAGATGTTATACAATAGATCGACTCACGATATCAGTACGTAGTCCTGCCTAACCTATTTGATTAGTACGTGGAAACAGAACGAGTATTCAATGGATTGAACGACCTCAAAGAGATGATTATATCAATAGTACGTGGGAATTTGGAGAGCCATGAGGAAATTTGAGCTATCAAATGACGATGCTAGAGTCACAATACTTTCAAGTCAACATATTGGAGGATGAAGGACGACAACAACACGGGAGTTAACAAGGATGTCGTGTGCAACACGAGGCTGACTAATAACGTTGACGATCGTAACGAGAAGTCCAGAGATAAGAAGACAGTCAACTAATGACGCAGTAGAGACATCGTCAGCACAGTGTGAAGCATCTTCGAAACCAGAGTAGACGGCAACGCTTCGCTACTACTTAGATGAGATTTGAACACTTGATCACTAGAACCCTTACACCGTAGAGTTTAACTTGAGGAATGAACCTTGTGTGTTTAGAGACTAGCTGTTTTAGATTTATGAGATGATTAGATTGTGCTACCTAGAACTTTTCCCGAAGTTCGACATATGAATTTTCAAATAGCTAACCCGAGGATTGATAGTTGTTACCCTAGCACTTATAGATCGTTGATAACTTTGCATCGCGTGTTTAGAACTTAATCCGTTGGCCGCTGAGGTAATCGTTTACGTAAAACGAGAACTTGAGCATTTTTAGATTCTATCTTCTGAGATGGATTTCTTTTTGGTTATAGGAACCGCTGCTTCAGATTTCGAGGACGAAATCTTTTGTTGAGTGGTGGATAATGTAATACCCTGTATTTTCGGATGCATGGTTATATAAATAAGACCCTGTATGCTTGTGTGAAACCTTGGGGAAGAATCTTTCTCGAGCGATCGAACTCACTTCGATCGATCGAACATTGTGCTTTCTCAATCGATCAAACATACTTCGAGCGATCGAATCTCTGCCGACCTGATTCTGTGATGTGTACCCTTTCCCGAGCGATTGAACTCCTTTCAACCGATCGAACCTTAACCGACCTGGTCTCAATCGATCGAACTCACTTCGATCGATCGAACGTTGTAATTCCAGTTTACGCATTCTGCCACCTGCCCTCTTGCCTCCTTATATATATACGTGTGTTTTGTGTGTGTGTGGTGTTTGGCAGTTTAGAGAGTTAGAGAGAGCTTGTGTGTGTATGTGTGTTCCATATATATATATGTAACCGTATGTGTGTGTGTGATATATATATATATATGTGCTTGGGCAGAAGGAGAAGAAGAAGAAGAGAACAAGAAGAGGAGCAGAAGAAGAGGAGAACAGAGACGGAGAGGAGAAGAGGAGAGAAAGAGAAGAAGGAGGGAGAGAACGAGCTCACCATAGCCGCCGCCGCCACCACGGAGCTTCGAACGCCGCCACCGGACCACCGGAGAGAGGTGAGTTCATTAACTCACTCAAGGAATGACTTTAGTATGTTTATATGCAGTTTAGAACGTGTATATTGTGACCCCGAGATCTTTGTTCATCGCTGCCCAGTCTCTGGATAGAAGACGATGTTCGAGCGATCGAACTATTCTAGATCGATCGAACTTACCGCTTCCTCAATCGATCGAAGGAACTTCGATCGATCGAAATGACTTTTCCTCGAGCGATCGAAATGACTTCGATCGATCGAACTTCGTTTGACTTCAATCGATCGAGAGGACCTCAATCGATCGAACCTTGCAGAACATGTTTATTTCCTGTTGAGTATTATGGACTGTTTAGCTGTTTAAATAGTTATCCATGTTTTCAATATGCGATATTGTTAATTTAAGAGATAGTGCAACACTGTTATGAGATGAACTGTTTAACTGTTACATGATAATATTGCTGAACTGAATAGTAGAATGGAATACGACAGCATGTTAATAATCAGAAATGAGTAGATATGTTGAATACAGAGCATGTGGTATTTCCTGTACTTAGTAGATGAGCATTTCACAACATGTGTCAGCATGCATGAGATGGTGTTATAAAGAGACAAGAGAATATGATGAGAAATGGGATATGTGCTTCAATGTGGAATAATGAGATATTGGTACTTTGGATCCGTGGGATCAACGGCTGACGAGCCGGGTGGACGTGGGATGGTTAGAGTTCCTAGTGCGCCTCTCGCTGTTGAAGACGTCCAGTGATGCGTATGCACTGTTGAAGACGTCCAGTGTACCGTTGAAGACGTCCGGCTAGTGCTCTAATGTATTCTCAGCTGTGTAGACGACCAGTGAGGATATACACAGCGTAGAAGACGTCCGTTGTGCCGCTTCCATCGTTTACAGATAGGTGGTACCGTGTAGACGACCGGTAACCCTATCAAGGGATTTTGGGATCTATTGCTTAGTCGGGTGATTCCGATTGGCATTACTGTATCGACTAATGGTTTTCAGATTGGTATTATGGGATCGACGTATGGATATGGATGAGAATAAGAACATGGATATGGATGTGAATATGAGTACGGATATGATGAGATAAAGGTTCAGTCGTGGATTCAGCGTCCCGACGTGAAGGTATATGCATGGGTGGTTGCACGGTTACATGCATGGATTTGGTGAATACATGATGAGATATTTATACCATGATCTTTATTATTGAGTTCATTTAATATGATTCCTGTTATCGATGAATTCATGCATAGTTTAATGAGACCTCTGCTATGTCCGTGAGTGACGTCATTGATAAGAGATTAACCGCATTTTAAGATGCTGAACAATAGCGGTGAGGAGTGTTGTTTAATGTACTCACTCAGCTTTGTATTCAAAGCTGATGGCGTTTATGCCCTGGACATTCCAATGTCTAGGGATTTGTAGGTCTTGAGGACTGAAGACTGATAGTTCTGCCAGACTTGGAGCTGAAGGCTGGAAGACGAAGATGTGCTGCTTTATATAGTTAGTTTGTATATCTGTTGTTGTTATTGTTATAGGCCTGAGACTATAAGCCAGCTGTTGTAATAGTTTTAGTAGACTTTTATAATTGGTAATTGGGCATCTGTTGCTTTCATACCTTTTATAGTTTCCGCTGTAGCCTCTGATTATGTTAATAAGATATGTTCTATGAATAGCATCCTCCCTATCGTGGTGTTTATTGGTTTGATTAGATGACAATGCGGTTATTCACCCGTCATTCCCTATGGACCCATAAAGGAAATTTATTTTTCTCTATTTATGCTGCTCCGGGGCGTGACATAGTTGCCCCCTAAAATAGTTAGAAACTCCAAATTTCTAATTTTTATAGCAATATTTTCATTCACTAAAAGACAGATTTTGCAATTAAATGCCAGATTTCTTAGCCACGTAGTTGTTGTAATCACCTACTAAAGTCCAAAAGTACATCATACCCATATCTCACTCCAAAAGTATATTTGGATTTGGTTTGGCCTTATTTGTGTTCTTGGAATTCAACCACTGTGACCCCACAAGAATCCAAAGTCAAAGGTTTAGTATTTTATTTTTGGTTCAGTATTTCTATTTATGTATATTTTATTAGCCTAGTTGTACTAAACTTTGCTATTTTGCAGATTCCACAAATTCAACCCCAGCTCATGTTAAGTAGGAAAATAATATAATAATATTATATTTCACTCTTACCTTAGTTTCACAACTTTAGTTTTAATTGAGCAATCACTATTTACACCTATTTAATTTATCTTTTAATTTTATTTCGAAGACAGTTTCAATTCTAAAATGGTAGGTTAAAACTTTAATTGGGGATATGTAATAAAAACTTAGAAACCACAACTTCTGTGCACTAATCTTAAATGGGCAAATTTATCTGGATGAGTTATTTTTCCATTTATGGCCAAAAATATCTATGTATCTATAGTTTATGACCATTTAACATGTTTATATACTATGGCTATAATGGGCTCAAAAGATTATATATATTTGAAATAAAAAGCCTAATTATGTGGATTGTCAAACTATGCCTTTTGTCATAAAAAACACCTAGCATACTCAAACAACTCATATGACAAAGTTAATATTTCAAATATGTGTTTATATATATTTCTATCCAATAATGGATAGGCAATTGTGTAGTGGCAGAGTGGTGGAGACTGGACGCCGAATAACCCACGTCCGCGGCGGGGCACGGTTCGAACCTGGCTACTGCCCAATTGCCTTTTTATTTTTCTTTAAACCAAACGACGTCGTTTCATATCAAACCTGACACACTTGATATGACCCTGACTAGTGGAAGTTTATTTTTAAATAAAGAATGACTCTGCGGTCTTAAATGTCAAATGCTTTTCAAATGCACAAAAGTTGTGGGATCTAGTGTTGGTTTGCATATTCCCAATTCCTTTAAATCATTTCCCCTAGTTAATTAATATTTCCTGTTTTATAATAGTTTTGCTTAAATATCTGTATTATTTCCATCTTTCGCTATTGTTAAATCTAAAAAGTTTATCTTACAAAAATTTAGCTTATATATATTTTTCTTCCTTTTCTTACTAGTATGTTAGTTAATTTATTTTGCACTGTGAAAATCTTTACCATAAACTGTTAAGAAAAAAATAGCTTTAATTACTTTTATTACAAACATATAAAAATTAGTAGTTTAGTAAAACCCCACAAAAATCCATCATCTTTTATTTTCTTTGTAGTGACAAAATAGTTATCTGCTTAACTTTATAAAATTTTACTCCGTTCCCTGTGGGTTCGACCTAGACTTCCAGAACTTTATTACTTGTACGATCACCTACACTTGGGTGTGATAAGAAAACGCGTCAATAGGATGTCGTCACCCCTCCAGCTTTGGGACAGCCTGGGAATGACGAGTGTCTCTGGGCCCCTGAGCGAACCCGACAATGTGCCCAGGCCAACCCAAGCCAGGTGGGGGATGCCATAGAAATCATCAATGATAAGCGTGCTGCCCGAAGGGAGGAGCAAGACTAAACGGCCCTAGAATCAGCCCATGGTCGCCTGGCCAGAAGCCTAGGAGACCTTAGGCACACGATTAACCGGAGCCAGAGTCGTGCCCTATCCCTGAGGACGACACACTTCGAAGAAGAGACCTCCTCGTCTGACCTGACCTACCGTACTGATACAGAACGGAAGTCCGGCCAGGAGGACGTCAAAGCCTAAATCAGTGACCTGCAAAAACAGATCGAGAAGTTGAGCCACGGGCCAAGTCATGACTATGCCAACACTGAGACCGAGTCACCCTTCACCGTCCGAGTCACAGGATTTCCCATTCCGCAGAAATTCAAACAACCACATCTTGATTCTTATGACGGCTCAGGGAGCCTGGTCGATCATGTCTGGACTTACAAGGCTCAGATGGCGTTAGCTACCAGCGCCGACGAACTACTGTGTTTGGCCTTCTCTAGCACCCTCAAAGGGTCAGTCGCACATTAGTTCCACTCACTCAATCCCCGAACGGTCGACGACTTCAAGGCCCTCAGCAAGCTTTTCGTCAGCCAGTTCGTGGGAATGCTTAACCGATCACAGCCAGACTCCCAATTGTTGGCTGTCAAGTAGCGCAAGGGAGAATCCCTGAAGGATTAAGTTGATCATTTCAATCAGCAAAAGCTTCAGATCTGCAACCTGAATGAAACGGTCGCGATCACAACCTTCTACTCGGGGGTTCAGCATACCAAGGTTACTACGTCGTTCCACCGTGACCGACCGACCACCTTGGTTGAACTCTCAGAGAGAGTTGGAAAATACATTGACACGGAAGAGTTCTTGAAGTCTTTGCGCCAGCTTCGCGAAGGATGAGTCCTCGAAATCCAAACGGAAGAGCGAAGGTTCTGAAAAAGGCTCGGGAAAGAAGCCGAAGCAAGATCAGCAACGACGCGGGTGGGGCGTGGTGGCGACCACAAAGTGAAAGGAATTGAGTGACTCTAAATGCGATAAAAAGAGTAAGAAAGATCCAGGATGGAACGACCTGAGGGTGGTGGCTTGATTACTTGACATTTCAGAGACTAACTTAGATGATTCATGTGTTGGTCGTTGCATTTTACATATTAAGCATTCTGATAGTATGATTAACTCGCTCACTAAACAATTACTTAAACAAACTTTATTTTTTTATTGTAGTTATTGGATAAACACCGCAGGTACAAACCGAGACGAGGAAATAAAGTGAACGGAAGACGGGTTGGGTCCAGGAGATATTAATATGTAGATATGTTCTTATGTTTATATATATATATATATACATATATATGTATATGTAAAGATTCTCTAAAGAGGACCACCTCTCTTTATTAAAGAGAGGACCTATGTTTTGGCCGTTGGATTGTGTTTAAAAACTGTAAAATGACAAAACTGCCATTAATGAAAACACGATCCGACGGCCAAAACAAAGGTCCTTTCTTTAATAAAGAAAGGGCGCCCTCTTTATAGCCTGACTGTGTAAAAAAGCCTATCGTTCTTTGGAGGTTGGAAACAACTTGTGCTTGTAAGGCTTGTAATTTGTAATGTGTCAATCTTAACTTGAATTAGTTGTAAGAAATGTCGACAATCCACAAGTTATGTATGGGTTGAAGACTCGCCAAGTCGGCGTGTTTGACTTTTAATGTCGCAACTCTTGTAATTTTTGTCTGTCTTATGCTTTAACTTGAGAATCCATGAGGTTAGTCGAAAAATAATGCTAGGTATACACACTTTTTTACACATTTTTTGATACACTATACTTTAAATGCATGTACCTTATTCTGTTTGAAATTTTCACACTTTTTTGTGCACCACTTACACAACACAGGGTACATATATTTAAAACTGTATGTCAAAAAATGTGTATACCTAGCATTACTCTTAGTCGAATTCGTTTATATTTAATGTTTGGAAATTGGTTGAGAAGATTGTAATCTTGGTTGGGAATGATTTATGTTGATGTTTTAGCTGTCGGGGATGATTTCTATGATTTATAGCATATTTTGGTTATGTAGGGGAATTGGTTTTAGGCAAATTCTGCAGATTTGGTTGGGAATTCTGCCAAAGCCCCATTCGACTGGTCAAATGGACCCGGTCGAAAACCCTTCTTGACTTAGTTTTGAATTTTGATATATGCAACTTCTAACTTGATGAAAGGGTATCTCAAGAGTCCTTATAACCCACAAAAATATTGCTTCTGATTTCTAAATCTCGGAAGTATTTTTAAAGGAATTTTCTCGCAGTTTAAACATGTATGTGATGTCTTGAGGTAGCTTTGTTATGTTTAAGTCCAAACTTTGTTTTTGGAAGGTCAACAATGGATGATTAGACCTTTTGTGGCGTTGCTGCGCGTATCCTAGTCCGTAGTGGGTTGCAGTCCGTCCCTTTGATTGATTGTATAGTATCCCAAAACCTACAAAGCCTAATAATTTATTTTTTTCTAATGAAAAATAAAATGTTGATTTTAGATCACATACAAGTATAAATTCATCAAAAAAAAAAAAAACTTAAAAATAAATGAACCTTTACCTATTGGCTGCTGAAAGTGAATTCTTGGATTTGAACCTCAAATTGCGATCGTGAGGGCATTTTTGCTCACCTTTTTTGGTTCATCATTGCTCACCCAAGCGTTTATTGGGTGACATGTGTCCCATTTCATTCCCATTTTACTCCTGTACTATCAACACAATTACTAGAAGGAGACACATATTACCCAATAAAGACCTGAGTGAGCAATGGTGAACTAAAATTGGGTGAACAAAACTACTCTCGGCAAAAGAACTAGCCAAATGTAAAATGAAATCCGAAACAAGAACAATACTTTACGCCTGAAAAAATAATGACTATTATCTGATATGTCGGAGACTCGGAGTACACTCTTGTATGCATAAAAAGGTACAATACAATGAAATGAAAAGAAAAATTAATCTCCCAATTTCTGTCCCTCCAAAAGTCTTAAACCTATATGTAAGTAATACATTAAAGTACACACTTGCATGCATAAATAGTACAACACAACAGAAAAATTAGTCTCCATGCCCCTCAAAAAGATCTTAAATGAAGATCTAAAGCTTCAATAACCTCTTCTCTGGGACCCAAAAAAAATGGGTCATCAGAAAGGAGAAACAATGGTGTGTGTAGAAGAAGAATATCATTTGAACCTCCGTTTGGCTTCACCGTAAGCAATAACTCCCATAACCGTCATTGAATAGCCAGCAATACCTACAAAGGTGACCGGATTCCGAAAAAGGAGTATCGAGATTACAACAGCCACAGCGCCTTTTGCATTACCTAACACCTGAAAACCAGTTTAATTTCATCAATGAAAACACTGTTTGGATTCTGTATGTGTTTTTTTTAGAACAATTGTCTTTCTCCGCTATAGATATATGTTACAGTCTGTGTGAGTTTGCGCGTGCATGTACAAGTGTCTTAATGTGCATCTATTCTCCGTACTCCGAGTTGATCCTCAAGCACATGGTAGGGTATTCTAAGTTCAAGTGAACGAAAACGCAAGAACACCAGATTTACGCTGTTCACCCCAAAACTAATGTTATGTCAACAGAGTTGCTGAGATTTTCAATATGATCAAAGGCCAAAAGCCAAAGGGGTAACGTTAACCGCCCCTAAACAACATAGAATGGCTTTAGGTTACCAAAATAACCTTCAAAAACTTTTATTAGGGCCCACACTACACTACCTATCATTGTCGTCATTCGTCCATAGGTTTAAATGTATTTTTCAAATTGCAAAGGTTCTAGGAGGAAGAATGTTGATAGAGGTTGTAGAACCACACTGCTGTTTGGCAATGCAAGGCTTTAGACAAAGCCAATCAACAAGGGCCTGCTTGGACTTCCCTGAATACAAATAACCGCATCATGTTTTGGCACAGCATTTTAACTAAAAAGAAGATGCTCTAGCATCTGTATAATATAGGAGGAACGCCTTCGATGACTAGGATACTTCGGATCTTCACATCATCTAATGGTTCAATATTGTTCCTCCCATTCTTCACCACTTTCTTAAATTTAGATTTTGGGAAATATGAAACTCCCCCACTCTTTTTTGCATTTCCTCACCCCTCGCTCTATACAAACACTCCCTCACCCTCTCTCTATACAAACACTCCCCTTCTATCTAAATTAAATATGTATCTAACATTAATATTATAAAATTATTGTTATAAAAATGTGATTAACTTAGATTTAAACAAACTATTTTATTTTATTTTTTGGGTAGTGCCATGGGATGGGCAATTTCTAGTGGTTCTGTTATACGAAAATTGTGCTAATTTAAATTGACTGATTAAAGTCATGGATTTTGCAATTCCAATAGGCAATAACATATAGAAAGAGCCATATACTGATATAAGATGAAATGTGGTGAATTGCGCATAATTAGAGTCGGCACATCGATTTGCAAATCCATCTTCCACTATAATGGTATCAAACCCACAATTTTCTTTTTGCTTTCGTGGTTCAGTGTTTGCAATGAGTTATAAACTTTTCAGTGTCTTTTTTTTTTTTTTTTTTAAATTTTATACCAACATTTTACATCAAGTTATTCCATCAAAACAGATGGATCTGTGACTCCATGTTGCACTGATTTGAGACACCAGTATTTCAGAAAAGTTTTCTTTCATTGTTACACTCTAGGTGGTCAATCAAAAGAAGATGGTAATACCCTCAGAGCCTAAAACAAATCAAAGACACCACGCGTGCTGCATATCTTTCAATTTGAACACATGAGAAACACACATACATACTCCTATACATATACAGAGAGAGAGAGAGAGAGAGAGAGAGAGAGAGAGAGCGAGAGAGAGAGAGAGAGAGAGAGAGAGAGAGAGAGAGACCTGGAGCGTTAATGCACTTGTATGCTTGGTGACCAAGAAGTTAGTCAAGTTGGCCGAGTAAGCCAGCGCTGAATTGATCAGGAGGAGTAGCCACATGAATTTATTTTCCATTCCAAGTGATATAATATCTACCACATTGGGCTCCATTATCATTGCCGTTGGCAATAAAGCTATAACAGCTATCGGGGACATATACAGCAGTAAATTCATGGAGTTCAACTTTTCCCTAAAATAATACGAGATGCCATTAGTGGTAAGCTATAAATTTCAACGTTTGGCTAGAGTAAACTGAAGGAAAAGAATAGATAGATGCAAAAGTTTAAAAAAAAAACATCTTGCAGCTTAAGGCCCTGTTTGTTTTGCGGAGTTAGAGAACGAAAAGTGAAAACTACTCCCCTAGTCTTTTCCTTCACGCTTACATAACATTAGAAACTGAAAAAACTAAAAATACAAAAGGAACTCAAGAAAAAAAAGGAAATTTAGTAATTCACAGAACTAAATATTTCCATTTTATTTTTCACCCTATTTTCCTCACTGGTTTCCTAATTCAACCCCCAAAAAAATAAGGAAAAGGAGGAACTAAAGAAAGTGTTTTCCTCATGGTTTTCTTTTTCTTTCCTGCACTAAATTCATGAACCAAACGGAGCTAACTATCTCAATCAACATGAAAGAGTTGCTCCTTTCCTCTTTCTGCTTCATAATGATATGGAGCATGTATGAATTAGCCACATACACATAAAAAGCAGGTACAAGGAGTACTAACATTTTATTTCTTCCTCGATCAAGAGTTTGTGATTTGAAAATTCAATTATGAAATACCAGCATAATCTTTGTCATTTACCACCCCTATATAATTTTCGTGCATCAATTTTTCAGTCACGGATTCGAATTTCCATGCATCATTTATGAGAGGGGAGCCTTGGCGCAACGGTAAGGTTGCTCTATTGTTACCTGAAGGTCACGGTTTCGAATCTGGAAACAGCCTCTCTGCTTTGCAGGGGTAAGGCTGCGTACATCTCACCCTCCCCAGACCTCGCAATGACGGGAGCCTCGTGCACTGGGCTGCCCTTTTTTAATTTTTCAGTCACAACCGTAGCATGAAAGTGACCAACAGAATGCATTTTCTGAAGTTTCAGCAAACTTTGCATGTTAAATGATACACTTGATCATAACCCAAGTTCCAGCTTGTAATATTTGTGTTTTAGTATCCCTAGCACTTGGGTTATGATCATTTAGAGAGTTACCTGGAGTGGTTGGTTTAATCTAGAGTCTACCATGCGTAACAACCTTATCTAACCTTCACGTAACAAGTTCAAATTGTCAAACATGACACTGGAAACATAAATAAATAATTGAATAGAAAACCACATAATATCGATAAGCATTGAGATATATGCGAGCAAATGCACTGCACTTGACAAAAAATCTACTATATATATAATTCAGGAAGATATTTTTGTAAGGTTAACCAAAAAGTGGAAGATGTAAGATTCTTGCTACATTGTTTTTGTGCCTCTTTACTATTGTTTCATGTACTTCGAGCCTTTTGCGGAGGCATTTCTTTTCATTCCTTGTATTTTCCCTCCATCCTTTGCGTGTGTGTGGCAGGGCCGGCCCTAAGATTCCTAAAATTTTCTAAGGCCTCATGCAAACTTTCAAAGGATGTCCCCTCTATATTAAATTTCATAAGCGCAAAATTTTTACACGCGTACGTAATAATTTTCATTAAAAGGAGACAATAAGCACATAATTACATTAGTGTTGATCAACTTAGTTCCTAAACATACAACACCTTAGCCCCAAAAACCAAAACTCAACTTTACATCAAAGTAAATGTGATTGCCTTGCATTTTGAGCAGCAAAAATATCAATGCTGCCATGGGTGGAGCCAGAAATTTTGGTCAAGGGGGCCTAGGCTACACGGGGGTTTGAGGGCAGCGCCCCCGAGGCGATGGGGGTCTACTTATATATAATTGACGATTTTTTTAGGATTTACTTATACATAATTGACATTTTTTTTTGGGATCTACTTATAATATGAGTGTATTTGGTGATACGTATATACTGTATGGTGTCTTTCAAAATTCTGGGGGGCTTATTTCAAAACTCACAAAATTCTTACACAAAGTGTAATTTTCAAAATTCTAGGGGCCTTTGCTTTTGAGTTGTATATACATGTATATCAATATATATGTAGTTGATGACACTAAATTGGGCCTCGGCCCCCTTTGGGGGCTTAAACATGAGTTGAGGGGGGGCCTAAACGTAAAATACTAAAAAGTCTCAAAGTAAAAATGCAATTTCCAAAATCTTAAGGGGGGCCTGGGCCCACCCTGGTCCTTAGCTCCCTCTGCCCTGAACGCTGTTAATGCAAGTGCGGAAGAAGAAAAAAAACTAGGCCTACAAAAGGCCCAATGCAACCGCTTGATTGCATGGGCCAAGTGTCGGCTCTGGGGTGTGGATATGTCGTCGTTATCTAGGGGGCAATGCTTAGTGCAACGGTAAAACTCAGGTCTGTTACACATGCGAACTTAGTTTACCATGGAAATAAGTTTGTTTATCTGGTTCAACTTAAACATTATATAGCTTCACCAAGAAGACATATTGCAACATATGCATTTTTCACATACAATGAAGAGAAGACTAGCATTGTGACTAAATCACAATAAAATATTCAAACTCAAGTACGCATAATATTTTTAACCATACATATCTATATATATTTAGTGGTGGCACAACTTGAAGATGTGTTAAAATGTTAGTCACTGATACAATAGGTTTGTTAGTGGAACCAGAAAAAGCATGTACCCTTCTGAAGACAATAAGATTCCCTGAAGAACAGATTTGAAGGCCCTTGCAGCAGTTGCTCCTATGCACATTATAAATCCAAACAGGTGAAAGCTTGGCTCTCCCTGTGAAAACCAGAAAATCTCAACTTTTAATGAAAATTAAACCAGAGAGTAGGATTCCTATAGCACATTGTCGAAATGATTTAACTAACATTGTAATATAGATAAAGTTTTGAATTGATGTGGAAGTTGTATAACGGAAACCGTCAGGGTATGTTGTAAATAAACAAAACAGACATGAATGTTGAAGCCCTGTTGTGGTCACACCATACCTGAAATGTAGTGCCATATTTTTTTTTGGGGGGACCCACGGGCCCATTAATCTGGTTTTAGTTACTTTGTATGGATTTGGTAAGACATTATAGACATGCTTTAATTAGGTGGATTCATTTTTTCTTGATTTTTAAATCACTATCAGTAAGAATTACTAAGTTCCTGCCTTTTACAAGTTTATGAGAACAAATGTCAGCAAAAAGGGCATTAATGTTACAGCATGTTCAAAAATCCTAGTCGATCTAAAGAGATGTAGCCATGTAGGTAAGTAGGTAAAATAATTCTACGAATTTTTTTTTGGGATCTAATTTCCAACAAGGTTTCTAGGTTAGATTTAATAATTGTAACATAAATCAATCCAAAAAGAGATGCGAAGAGAAGAATCAAAGCTACACTTTATGGCAAGAAGTACACCTTCCAAAACAAAAATATATGAGACTTCGAGATCCAACCTTAGATCTTATTTTAAGACCTTGCCTTTTAAATAGTAAGTTTTCAAATTGTTTTTGATTCCTATAACACTTCTTTTCTTTTTCTATTTTTCAACTGTATTTTTTTTTTGGTACAAAGGAACAACTGATTTTATTAAGTTATTAAATTCAAGCTAAAATCTAGTCTGGAATAACATCACAAAAAATGCACGTGTCTGAGCTATGATCCAAGGTTAAATCTCATAGATTGGTTGATTTAGAAGGTAGTTTTCTAGCCACTTAAAGCCCGTCTGGTGTTGCTGTGGAACTAAGAGAATTTTTCTTTAGTAGATTTTTTAAAAAGCAGCAATTGCTGCTTCTGATTTAAGTCGTTTTCAGCTTTAAATTGAATTCAGTTTTCGAAAGAATAAAAAACTCTGCAAGTTTATGCCAAACATGACTCAATTCTCTCAAATGATCCCAAATTAGTGATAGCGCGCTCTTAGTGTATCTAAAACGCTCTAGGGTTTTCTAAACTTAAAAAAGTAAAGAGATGAAAAGATTATAGACCTTTAAATTTCACACTCCTTACCGGCCCTCACAGACAATTGCAGCCCTTACGAGGCTGTTATGCACGATCGCATTGGCCCATAACAGGTTTGGAACACTCCCAATCACATTATGCAACTGCAGTACATAATTGTATTGAAAAAAATTTAGAACCTTATTAGAATACTCACTGAGGACCATATCTCAGGAAAAAAAACTCACTAAATCCACTGGTGGTATAAATTAGTGGTTCAGAAAAAATAGAAATGGCTGCGTCCTAAGTCCAAAAGATTTGAAAGGGAAAAGGGAAAAAGAACACTATCCTTTGAAGCACAGAAATTTCTATGAAGGTAGCATGCGTGTGTCGTATCCGACACATGGACGACACTTCGTAGACACTTTTCCTGCAGTGCCGACACGACACTTCGTAGAAACTTTTCCTGCAGTACCGACGTTCAATTCTTTTAGGAGTTTCCGTGCCGTAACTGTTTGCATCCATGCTTCATTGACACTCTCTGCAGTGCCGACACGACACTTCTTAGATACTTTTCCTGCAGTGCCGACTTTCAATTCGTTTAGGATTTTCCGCGTCGTAACCTTTTCAGTGTGTTTGAATCCGTGCTTCATTGACACTATGCTACTACTCCCTCTTACCCAACAACCTAGATTCGGGAGAATCATACCAAGCCTATTTTCAAGATATCCTTTCATAACCCATGTCACCAACACTCGTAAACTTACAACATACTTTCCATGACAGGACAGTAAAATGTATATGCATCAGCCAAAGACAAGGACACAAACACACACACACGTGCGCGCACACACACTCATGTATATATATATATATATTTATTATTTATATACCCACATGGGCATTTAACTAAACTAAAACTGTGTTCAAATGGTTGAAAATCAATTACTCTGCTGATACACAACATGTTCTCAACTTATAATTCTTTGCAATGAAAAAAAATGCATGGCCTTCCTCCCTTAATTGAAGAGAACTTCACCTTCAATTTACGTCCATAGAAAACTTCAACCACCATATGATATTTCATTGGTTAAAAATGCAAATATCATCATGCATTGGCTGCATAATTTAACAAAAGAAAACTAACACATACCAACATTTTCAGATCTGCATTCTCATTTTATCATATAAGTCCACTCCATTATATAACCTCAAAATTAAAAAGTTAAAAGAAATCACCAAAACTATATGGATCAGCACCAAATCAACAAAATTAACAATACCCACTAACAAATTTCCAATTCCAAAAACATAGAACAAATCAAAAACTCAAATTTGATAGCACTGAATTTAAAAAAAAAAAAAAAAAAAGATTTATAGTAATAAAAAAGAGGCAGAAAAACATACCCCACTTGCAATCACAACCCCAGTAACAACAGGCACAAGAGCAGCATATGTAACCCAAGCCTCCCTCTTAAGGGTCATGAAATAAGCAAACACAGCCGTGAAAAACGGCGTCGTTGCACCCACAGCCTGATTGAAAGACACAGGGAGGTATCTAAGAGATATGTTCCCACCCACAACAGACCCACAAAACACAATGCTCAAAGTTGCAATTTTCAAGAACTGAGGCCTAGATTTGATCCTCTGGAGTGGGACCACCTTAAGGAAAACAATGGAGATGTAGCTGAACAAAGCACAGGCTGACATGTGGCACATTGTGAGGAAGATTGGGAACCCAAACCCATAATTGGATAGCAAGAGCTTGTTGAGAAGGAGGACACCAATGTTAGATGAGTACCAGAGGATTATGAGGGAAGATATGAAGATTGCTTGCTTTTTTGATGCTGACATTGCTTTCATTTTCCTAGGGTTTTGTTGCAGAGATGGGTTGGATTTGGAGGGGAAGCTCTCAATCTCATCTGGAGCTTTAATGGTAAAATGGGTGTTCTTTATTTCTCTGTTATTTTTGGCAATAATATGTGAGACACTGTATATGTGTAATTGTGTGTTTTGAATTTTGGTTGGGTAGTGTGCAGGTAGGTGGAAGGCAGAGAGTGATTTGTGTTTGTATATTTTAATTGCAAGACATGAACTTGTGGTTGTTCATTAATCATTGTGCATAAGGAGCTTTGGATCCATCAGATCCAAATTCACTAATTGCACTTTTATGTTCTTTTAGCATATTCTATGGATGGAAGACCAATGACCTCTCCTTACTCTACCTAGGGTTGTATATATATATATATATATATATATAATTATTTATTTATTTATTTAAAATCCGACCTATGGACTACCCCAAGTCTAGCTCGAAAAAATGAATCTTAAATTTGGCCCAAGTCCGAAATAGGGACAACCTAATTGTTTTAGCATCCCTGAATAGGGTCTACGACAACTTTTGAAAACTCGAGCCTAGCATAAGACCCGACATGATCAAGCTCGCCTGAGGCCTGCATAGAAGTCTGACTAGAAACTTTCCAATAATAAAAATTTTGACCATTTTCAAGTATTGAAATTGAAAAAAATTCTAAGTTATATTCAAAGTTGTTTCCAACATATGAAAAATGGTTACATATACTAGTATTTATGCCCTTTTATGATTAATTTAAAGCACTCATTTAGGCTTTATCTTAGGGCATAAGATTGTACCTGGATTGTGAACTCTTAAGCCCAGCCCGGAACAGAGACATGAGCTCGTGATCCAAAGCACAAGCCCGTCAATGTCGGGCTGGGTACATCCCTAACTCTAACCAATACAAGAATCCCCCTTTTTATTTTTTATTTTTCGTTGAGTAATGCTATGTTTTGATAAATTAAAAAATAAATAAATAATGTTATGTTTATCAAATTTATATCCAAATGTGGTTTCCGACACATGTGGTAATGGACCCACTTGTTTATCATTGGAGCATGTTAAAGTGGTCTCACAATTATATGCGTTGGAGATCCACATTTGAGATACAACATTTGGAAACCATAGCATTACTATTTTTTTTACAAGAAAATAATGTTCTTCAAATTTGAATCCTAAATTTGCTTCCCAAATGAGTAACGACTTAGTCTAGTTGATTAAAAAACTCTCCATGTCACGCTCATATCAGGTTTCGAACCTTGCTCTCTTTTCCCGGGACCTGGCATTTATGTCCTCACATGAAACCACTACACCAATTGATCAAGAAAAATTTACTTCCAATTAATGCTTTGCTGGTTGTATCACATTTAGTTATAGAGCACTACTACATCCACACACTTTTTGACACACCGCTTTAAATTCATGTATCATGTGTTGTGTTAGTGGTGTACAGAAAAGTGTGAAAAATTCAGACAACACAAGGTACATGTATTTAAAGCATAGTATATCAAAAAGTGTGTAAAAAAGTGTATATACGTAGCATTATTGTTAGTTATATGTCGTATCGCTAAGCACTACTACAACATGTTCCACAAGAATTAAAAGTTTTGGAATTCAAATTTGAAAGTCGTCATTACTCATTTTTCTAAGGATTATACCTACCATCTACGGAATATCAAAAACTTATACTCTCTCTATCCCATTTTATGTGACTACTTTTCCTTGTTTAGCCGTCCCAAAATAAGCGATCATTTCGACTATTAAATGCATATATTTTATTTACTTTCCAAAATTGCCCTTTCTATTTTGAAATTTTGTGTACTTAGCAAAGGGATATAAATTTATGGTAAGATTTATCTAAAGGGGTACATTTGGAAGAATGAAAAAAATTTAATGCCAGACAATGCATTAAATGATGTTTGTTTAAAAAGTTCAATTTACAAAGATAATCACATAAAATGGGAAGAGAGAATACTTTATTGCATTAAAGTCAAATTTTATGGTACAAAATATAATGCATCAAAGTGTGCATGTGAATCCAACAATACATCTAATCTTTTGTATTTTCTTATTATTTATTATTATTTTCAAAAAAATTATATGCTGCTCATGATTGAATAAAACAATGAAAGAATAACTATTTCATTGCATATCAAAAGATGCAGTAAATTTGCCTGGTTAGGGAGGGACATCAAATTTGCTACAACCCTTTGTTGCATTTCTTGAAGAGCTTTTACTGATATGGCATAGAAAATTTGCCGCAAATATAATTTGTTGCAACCATTAGAGATGGTCTAATATTACTTGCCTTCCGTTTTTAACAAAACAATAACATTACTTGTGATCTCTGATAGAATATCATATTAAAATGTGCTATATACACCCATCAAATTTACATTTACACCCCCATTTGTACAACATGAAATATTGTATGTACACTTGTTACTTACACATTGCATTACTCTATCATATGATTCATATTATTATTCTCATTGTGCTAATAGATTAAATTTTTGTTTTTAAATAACCACTAAAACTTAATCAAGTAAAAAGAGAATAATTTAAAAAAATTAAAAAAATTTCCCACCTTCCTATTAGAAGCATAGCTATGTTGTTGACGCGTTAGACTTTTCAAATCAACAGCTTATATTTCATTTCAAGGCTAGATTGACAAAAATGAGTAACATTATTCAATTATTGATTGGGCCACTTGTGTTGGGTGGGCATCGTAGTAGGCGATACATAAAACTGTTTCCCCATGTTTGTGACTGTGAGAGGTGACTTTGGATTTAAAAATGATCAAGCAAGATTTTCAAATGTTGCTGGAGAAATGGAAAAGAACAATATTACCATAAATCAGTAGTCTTTTAAAATTTTCTTGGGATGAGTCGCGGATAATATTGTTTTTTTTAGGAAGCTACGCGGCTATATCTAAGATGTGCAAACAGTTCAGATTAAAGTTACGATGTCCCTAGGATAAAGTAGCTCAGAAATCGCCTCTGTCTCAAATTTTTCTTGCACGGAAAAAAACTGAAAACTCACACCCATTCAAAATTGATTGCTCAGAACCTGTAAAGAAAACCGTTTTGAAAGTTAAAAGCATTCTGTAACTCTTTTTGCTCTCTGGAATTGTATATCTCAAAGATCACGGGATCACCCGCACATAACCCAGCCCAGCTCATCAACCTTGTCCACAGCCCAACCCACCAACCCAGCCCGTAGCCCAGCCCGTCAACCCAACCCAGCCCACTTGGGTCGGGCTGAGTCCACCCACATAACTTTCAAACCCAGCCCGCATGGCTCATGGGCCCAGCCCACAACCCGCGTGGGTCCAATTTTTGTGGGCTGCATTGGCCCGGCCCAGCCCACTTTACACCTCTACCAGTGTTGTTATTTGTGAACCCAATGCATTTAATTTTGTAACTCCTAGTATTTTATTTGTATTATTACTTAAAGACTGTACCCCTAACTATCCTACAATTTGGGATAAAAGCCATTACAAAATACAATATCACATCGCCTACATTATTATCCTTAATGATTATATTTGGAATATTTTCCAAAAGTTAATCAGACTGAACTAACTAGCTAAGTGATTGATTTGAATCAATCAGTTCCAACCGTATTATAGATACGAATTATTAAAACAATCAGTATTATTGTGTGGTTAAAAGTGTGAGTATGATTCATATCCACAAAATATTACTGACCTTTAATACTTTCAAAATCGATTTGAATTGTATATAACACAACACACACACACATACACATACACACAAGCACAAACTCTTACTGATACAAACACACACTCACATTCAAAGCTATTTCCCTCCCATAGCTCTCTACACTCTCAATCACAACACACAAACACATTCTGAGTTTCTAAGAAGAAGAAGGGAATTCCTAGCAGTGCACTTATAAGGAAAAGAGAAATACAGTGATAAGCCATTGCCATTGCCATTTCAAGCTCGAATTATATTTCGGAATTTAAGGAATTTCTTTAGAGCTCCAATCTCGCTAAACCAGAAACCAGTGAGTTCTCTTGAACTCACTTTTAATGTAGTACAAGTCATTACGCACAAACTGTGGGTCTCAAATGGGATTGAAAGCGCCTATATATGTGTATGTATATATCTAACGAAAACCAATTCTGTAAATTAGAAATGGTAGATTATAGTCCCTATAATTTTAGTTTCAAGTATTAGACGTTAATTTATAACGGTTGCAGCGTATGGTTAAAATGAAGTTTTGGCGACTTTTAGATTTTCACTTATAAGTGGAGCTATGTTAATAATTGAGATTCAAGACTTATACATTCGTAATCTAAGCGGAAAAATGAACAGAATGGATATTACATCCTCGGTATAGTTTAAGTTCATAAAACTCGTATTTCACTCCATGACTCACTGGTAGAAGGAGGAAGACGACGAAGTGGAGCACTCAAGCCGAGCTGGAGCGCTTGAGCTGGTGGGAGGGCTTAAGTTAGACAGTTTCAGAAAAGTTTTATTTTATGCTTTAATTTATTGTACCTTCGGCCTTAACTACTATACCTCACTGCCACTACAACAAAATAGACTTTTAAAGACAGAAAAATGTATTGCCATAGGTCACACAATGTGTCACTAGTTGTTTTACCAACACTTACTTAAGTGTCATAATAGGAGCTGTCGCTAAGCCTTGTTGAGACACTTGCCCAAGTGTTGGTAAAATTGTCGGTAAAGGTTACTTTGTAACGACAAGAAAAAAGTGTCATTAAAAGTGTCACTAAATGTTACTTTTGAAGTGATATATGTTTGTGAGTAATGACAAAACAAAAGTGTCATTAAAATTGTCACTAAAAGCTACTTTTACTAACACATAAATATTTTTGTGTCCCTATGAGGGTCACTAGAAATTGCACTAATTTTATTTTCTAACAGTCTACCAAGGTTTGAACTTAAGACCTCCTTGAATGTGTAGCCATCTTGAATCCGCTTTACCAAATAGTCAACTTTCAACTACAAGTACGAAAATTATTTATTTGTATATAATAAAATCATGTATGATTAACATATATTTAAAGTATTAAACACCATTAGTAATACATTTTATATTACTAATATATTTACTTATTTTTATATTATATATTACTATAGTTATTATTATCGAATACATTTATTTAATTTATTATTTAAGTAATTATTTTTTATTAAATTTAATAATATAGAGCACTAACAAAATAACTACGTATCTAATACTAATAGAATATCAGTACAATTCAGGGGCGTATTATTTTTTGAACATATAAAATCACCTTATATTTATATCACCAAACACCTATATAATATATTCTTTCAACGTAACCACTTTTACAATCGATTACCCAAACACTACAATTATTATAATCTATTCTAACAAAAGTAATTTCAAAGTTATCGTAATCACAAAGCGGAAGCTACCCTAAATTGAGCTGTATATTCTTCCTTGTATTTTTCTTCATGCTTAAATAACATTAAATATTAAAAAAATTAGACAGAATCACCAACGTTGTTTTATTAAAGTATGACAGAGGGCAAACGTTTAAATTTGAAACGCCATTAATTAACGACATTGTTTACAAACGCTGTTAATTATTGGCATTTTGTATAAAAACGATGTTAAGTATCGACATTTAATTACCAAGTGCTGGTATTTACGAACACTCTTTAAAATCTTGATAATTAACAACACTTATTTTTTTAAAAATGCTGGTAATTACAGGTATATTTTTAAATGTCGGGGCATGCCATTTTTCTTGTTATGCTATTTTTTTTTTTTGTTGTTTTTTTTTTTTTTGTTTATTGAGACAATTCTCTCTTTATAAAGAAAAAAAATTAACTAGTGTCGTTATTTTACACTTATTTTCTTTTTTAGAGACAGAAAATTATGTGTTTTTCAAGTAACTTCTAAAGTCGTGTTTTTTTTAGAGACGAACAATTATGTGTCCTTACAAGTAACTTCTAAAGACGCTTATTTTCTTTTTTATAGATCAAAAATCATATGTCCTTACAAGTAACTTCTAAAGACAATTATTTTCTTTTGTAGAAACAAAAAATTATGTTTCCTTACAAGTAACTTTTAAAGACAATTATTTTCTTTTGTAGAGACGGAAAATTATGTATCGTTACAAGACACTTCTAAAGACACTTTTATTTTTTGTCTCAAAATAAAAGTCTCTATCGGCCATTTTTGTTGCCTTACTGATCTTAAAGAAAATAGAAAACAAATTTTGAAATGAAAGTGGTAATATGTTAATATAAATTGAGGATAATTATATTTAAAAGTAAAATTGTAATCATCATAAGAAAAATACATCATACACTTGCTGCTTGAATAGTTTGAGATGGCATATATGTAAGCGGTCAAGTTTGTTTCAGCACATTTGTTTTGTGAGAAAAGAGTAAGAGATGTTGTTGTGGCCTTTATGGGCATAGTTTGGCCTTTATGGGCACAAATATCTGCCTTAATCGGCTTTTATGAGCGACGATACTATCTTGGTCAAACAGAGATTGACCAAACGGCTTTTATGGGTGACGATGGTATATTAATCAAGATAAACAAGTTATTGCAACCTTGAATATCTTGATGGGTTTTACTCATACCACATCAGTACGGTAATCCTATCAATCAGCTTTTATGGGGGACGATGTCCTAAATTAATAGTCTTGTGTCAGATGGTTCTGGCGAACTGACTAAGTCGAGAGACTGTGGTTGAGATAAAAGAGTCGTAAGATGAGATGGTTGTATTGTTCATGCATGGTCATAATTCATTGATTAACAGTTCGACAAATGTTCATAAGCGACGACTTGAAACAAATGATTAATCGTACTTTAAAGTACTGAACAATAACGGCGGTTAAATATAGTTTTATATACATTGTGTGTGTTGTTCATTATGCTCGCTCAACTTTCATTAGCTGATAACTTTTTATGTCCTGGACACCCAAAATGTCTAGGCTTTTTAGGAGATTATTACGCTGGGTCGTACGATTATGCCAGTTAACAAGGGGAAGTCCTACGAAGAAGTTTTCTTTATCTTTTATCTAATGTCTGTAATAAACGAATAATGTTTTTATTTGAATAAGGCAATTTGTGCCTTAAGAGATTAATTTGAAATGTAATAACTTTAAGTTGAATTTTATTTGAATATGACTACTATTATTTTCTTCTCTGTTGCTTTTATATATTCTGTTTATTATTTCATGTTAAGCTAAGTACACGACAATCGATCCCTCACCTGTCATGACTTACGGGTCCAAAAAGGAAATGAAATTTTTTTCGTATGTTGCTATGTCGAGGCATGACATAAGTATTAACCAATCCCTCAAACCACCAGATCCGTCCTCTAAGGAAACAAATAGTTGTTGAGATATTTAGGTGAATAAATATTCCTTGATTGTTGGGATAGTTATTCATGTCATTTTGGTGTATCTTGGAGATCACAATCCCTTGATCAGTGATGTAAATATGGGATGACAATCCCTTGATTGTTGTGTAAATACTACTATATAATGACAGTAAAACCTTTCCATGGTTAGAGAGTTTTGGAAGGCAAAATATAGTGACTATAAAATTACTTTATGGTATCAGAGCTATTGTCTTACGACTCTTAGAGATCCTAGTATATATATTTTTTGAACCGATGGCTTCTTCATCATCTGAGGTCGTGCTACCCAGTCTTTCTCATCTCCTTTCAATCAAACTTGATCGAAATAACTATAGCTTGTGGTAAGCACAATTTTTGCCTCTTATTCGAAGCAAGAAGTTGATGGGTTTTGTCGATGGAACAAAATCATGTCCAGATCAATTCTTGGCTGGTAGTAGTGGTAAAATCTCCACTACAAGTCAACCCAGCTTATAGTGAGTGGATGCAATATGATCATACTATTTTAAGTTAGATAAATTCAACTTTGACTCCAACTATTTTATCAACAATGACTCATTTGCCCACATCTCGTGCAGTATGGTTATCTCTTGAAAATCGCTATACTTCTCAATATTGGGCGCGTATTCTTCAACTCAAAAAGCAAATCAGAACACTAAACGAGGTGATCTCGCTATGTCCAAATTTATTGATACGATTACACACATTGCTGTTAACCTAGCCTTGGCGAGTAAACACGTTGATGATGATGACATGATCACCTTAATTTTAAATAATGTGGGTCCTACTTATGAAGCCAGTGTTAACTCTATTCAAGCATGTACTACCCCATATGACATGATCACCTTAATTTTAAATAATGTGGGTCCTACTTATGAAGCCAGTGTTAACTCTGTTCAAGCATGTACTACCCCAATATCGTTAGATGATCTTATTGGACTACTCTTTAGTGCCGAAATGCGTCTTTAAGAATATAATCCATGCCCATCGAGTCCACTGTCATAGCTCTTTATGTTCCCCAATCTGGTCCATCCATTCGTGACCAAGGTCCTGAACGTGGACGTAGTCGTGTTCATGGTCGTGGACCCTTTTCTCGTTTTCCTGCTAAATCACAGACTGACACGACTTCTTTTCCACAAAACACAGGATCATCCCAATCTGATAATTGATTCCCACCTTATCAGATTTGTGGTCGCCCTAGATACTCTGCCATCAATTGTTATCATCGCATGGACCATGCCTATAAGGGAAAGGTACCCACCAAACAACTTGCTGCAATGGTTGTTTCTCAACCTACATGTCCTAATGCTCAGACATGGTTTATTGACAATGGTGCTTCAACACATATTACCTCAGATCTGAGAAATTATCACTTCATAATGATTATCATGGCACGGATCAAGTCACTATAGGCAATGGTTCAAGTCTGAAAATCTCCCATATTGGTTCTTCTCAAGTTCATAATAATTTAACCCCTTGTCAGCTGTCCAATATTCTCCATTGTCCAACTCTTTCTACTAATTTATTATCAGTAAATCAGTTTTCCCGAGATAATCATTGTTATTTAGTCTTTAATTCTGATGGGTTTTTTTGTTAAGGACAAAACAACGGGGAAGACACTTTCCCGCATCACGAGTGACAATGGCCTCTATCCAATTCATTTTCATCAAGTTCATAATTAAAGGAGTCCTCCTTTTGCCATCATTGGTGCTCGTGTTTCTCGAACAATTTGGCACCATTGTCTCGGTCACCCTGCCTTTGCAGTCTTGCAGCGTGCAGTGGCTCAATATCACTTGCCTCTTCAAGGCAAAATAAACTGTGATTTTTTTTATGATATCTGTCCTTTAGGAAAGAGCTCTAGATTGCCCTTTAAGACATCAGACTCTATGTCTTTTGCTCCTTTGGAATTAGTTCATTATGATATTTGGAACTCTCTACATTGTTCAATAAAAGGGTCCAAATATTACTTGTTATTCCTTGATGATTACCTTAAATATTTGTGGTTATATCCCATGCGATTTAAACATGAGACATTCTCCTATTTTATAAATTCAAGAACCATGTTGAAAATCTTTTTTCATGCAAAATAAAATCACTCCAAACTAATGGAGGTGGGGAATATGGAAACACACATCAACAAAATGAGTTTCAGCGTTTTTTTATCTGAACATGGCATCTCTCATCGTCGGTCATGTCCCCACACTCTAGAACAAAATGGTGCCACTGAGAAAAACATAGACATTGTTGATACTAGCCTCACTCTTTTAACTCAAGCTAAGATGCCACCCAAATATTGGGGTGATGCTTGTAATACCGCCACTTTTCTTATAAATCGCCTTCCCACATAAGTCTTAGGCTATGTGTCTTCCTACAAAAAATTATTTCAACGGCCTCTAGACTACACTATTATACGTACATTTGGATGTGCCTGTTTTTCTTATCTTCGTCCATACAATCAGAATAAACTTCAATTTCGTTCTACGCAATGTATATTTCTAGGCTATTCTCTTAATCATCAAGGGTACATGTGTTTAGATGTCAATAATGGGAAAGATTATTTTTCTCGTCATGTAGTGTTTTATGAATCCATATTTCCCTATGAATCCCTCAAGGTCACTACCTCTGTGTCAGCGAAAACATCTTCTCCTATGATTATTGTTCTCGGTCTATCTATGCCAAGTTCCATCGATACCACAACATGCATGCTACCATCCCTTCTGATATCACTTGATTCATCACCATTAGAATAGTCTCCTCCACCTCCTTCACCACAAGTGGCCCTGCTTTCAACACCTTTGATCCTTACTTTCCAACCCAATAAAACTTTACCCAGTCCCACGCATACTTTAGTCCTGCCACCATTGTCTACTCATGTCATGACTACTCAAAGCAAGGATGGTATTTGTGTTCTAAACAGGAAATATGCTCTCATAGTTTCTTCTGTTAATGTGCAGGTTAAACCAACTTGTTTTAGTCAAGCTGTTAAATACCCAGAGTGGCGTACTGCTATAGGAACCAAATTTAATGCTCTTCAAAAGTGTGGAACTTGGTCTCTTATAGAATACTCCCCGTCTATGAATGTCCTTCAAATAAATGGGTGTACAAACTTAAAAGAAAGTCAGACGGTTCTATTGAGAGGTACAAGGCTTGACTTGTTGCCAATTGGTTTCATCAAGGAGCTTAAAACAAGGTTAAAAAAGTTGGTTATGAACTCAAGGAGCTTAGATTTATGTTGCAAAAGTGTTTTTACAAGTTTATGTAGTTAACTTTATGTTTGGGGATGTTTTAAAAGTTACAAAATTTTGATATGGTTGAGTGAGAAACAAGGGTTGCTGCAAATTTGGGCATTGTTGCCTCGATTCAGTCAATTGGAGTGTGAATCCAATCGACCGAATTGTGTTTCAAAAATAGGGCATTCTGCTCCAGCCATGTACAGTCGACCGGGTGCAGGTTTCAGTCGATTGGAAAGTTCAGTCGACTGGAAGTGGTCAGTCGATCGGATTGAGACTCTGAGATTTCTAAGTCCATGTAGTTCCCACTCTAGTCAACTGGGTCCTAGATCAGTCGATTGGATTCCTCTGTTCCAAAATGATTTGTTTTATAAGTGTTTTAGATGGGAAAATCTTTTTATAACTCTAATTTTATGTTCAATTATGGACCTTTAGGAGTGGTTTGTGTGCCTCGATGGCGTGCCACGTGTCCTAAAGCCATATGGGTGGTTCTGAGGCGTGACATTTAGTGGTATCAGAGCTTATACAGCCTACCCTTTTCCAATATTGTCCTCTTTGGGTGCCTACCAGGTTTCTAACACTGGCGCCTGCCCTCTAGGTTTTGTTCCTTCATTGGTAAAGTGGGATCAGTGGCGTATTATTTGGAGCTACCATAGGAATTGGCAAGTGTTCACAACGTGTTTCACGTATCGTTGCTACGACGATATGTCAGAGATTCTAGTCAGATAGTGGAACCAGAACCATTGGAGATACGAGAAGATTTGACGTATATTGAGTATCCAGTTAAAATTTTGGACCGAAAGGATCAAGTTCTTCGAACAAAAACTATTCCATTGGTTATGGTATTATGGAGAAATTACAAGGTTGAAGAGGCTATATGGGAGAGAGAAGCTAAAATGCGGGATAAATACCTGTATCTATTTGAGATTTGAGGTACTATGAATCCGAGTTTGCAGACAAACTCCTTTTAAAGGGGGAGAGCTGTGACACCCGCTCTCGTGGATATTATTATTATATTAGCATGCATTATTAATCATGTAATAATGTTGGAAATGCATTTGTGACGTGAGTTTTGATCCATTGAGTTGACTATGGGTATCCATTTGGGAACCCAGTTGTGGCCGAGGTGGCAGTGCCCGATTAGGACATGGGTTGTGCAGTCCCTGTGTGATGGGACGGTGATGTGGGAATCACTTTATATGCTTATGTGTTTATTAAGGCTTATGTGAAATATTCTATTATATTGTTTTATATTATGTTAGTGGGTTTTGGAATACCTATGTGAGTACGAACTGAACACGCTATATAATTAGTAGGCTAATTAGCAACTTCATAATATCATATGGGATCACTTATGGGACCCATACGAAACATAGACAAATACCCATTTAGGTTTGGGATAGTTTTAATACAGTTTTATAACTAATAGGGGTGTAATTGCAACACACTAGAAATTGAGGGGATGTAAACACAATTAGTGGAAGTTGGGTTACACGTTGAATGACATGTGTCTTGAGATGACACATGTCAACTCCAATGACCTTCTTCCTTGGCAATTCGGCGAGATTGAGAGGGAGATTCTGAGAGTTTGCCAAAAAATTCGGCGGAGCTTTCGACGTCAATTACCTCGCCGTTTGACGTTCAATTTCAATTCTGATTACATATTCGGACTCCTGGAGGTCAAAAAATTTGGTGGAGCTTTCGACGTCAATTACCACACCGTTTAACGTTCAATTTCAATTCTAATTACATATTCGGACTCCTAGAGGTGAGTCTAACGCGTAGATACCAATTTAGTTAAGTTCTTTTTGATATAGGAATTGTACTCGACAATTAGAGGAATAATAATATGGGTATTAGGAGCAATTGCTACGAGGTAAGTGATACTAATTGGGGATTCAATGGGTTAATGGTCTATTTTGATCCATTTATATGCTAAGCATGTCTACTTGTAAGATGTAGCTTGTTTAGTTAATAATGGGCAAACCCATGTGGTTAATAAGTCCCAATTATATGTCAAAGCATGGTGTAATGAACTTATGTGGACATGTTAAGTTGTCAATTGGGTCAATGGGATACTTGTGATGTTCACTGTGTGTGTTGGATTTTGAGCCACCAAAGGCTATTGAGTACTACCGGTCTGAAAGAAGAGACGTGAGGGGCTATCGGTTGCGTGGGAGATTTAGTGATAGAATCGCAAACCAGGTTGTGGATGACAGCAATGTATTCCCGGCGACTATAGTGATTGTAATTTGGTGGATTGTGACTTCTTGTTAATTCCATGTTTCTAATTATTATCATTCACAAGAATATAGCTTATATAATCTAGTGGTTATTGAATAACTATTGCAGGTGGTCATGCTGGTGCGAACCCAAAGAAATGAATTAACGGGCGGGGCAAGACGGGGAACTTTTGGAGTAGTTTAATGTTTAGCTTCATGTTTTGTTAAATTTGTTTAAAATGTAATGTCGGTTCTTAATCCGAACTTAAGACTTGTAATAAGTTTGCCTAGACAACCCGTGGATGTTGAATTAACGTGTGGGTATGTTTATAAAAGTTGGTCATGTTGGGTTTCATCATTTTTCAACAGTGTTGTATGTTTTCGGTTGGTTTGAACTAAACAGGGATTGCTTCAGAATAGGGTTTTGTTGCTACGAATCAATCGACCGAGTGTCTGGTACAGTCGACTGGATCGTATAACAGAATACCAAGATTTTTAGGATTGGGGTGTTCAGTCGACCGGACCCCAAAAATCTCAGTCGACCGAATCAATCAGTCGATCGAACCAAGAGTTTCTCATAAATGTGCCCTCTACAATGTGCATGTCCAGCCGATCTAGTCCCCCGACCAGTTGACTGAATTGCTCTGTTTTATAATGAAATGTTTTAAAGTGTTTTTAAATGGGATCGACTTTCTATAACTCTGATTTTATGATTATTAATGGATCTTTAGGAGTATAATGGGATCCTTGGTGGCGTGCCACGTGTCCTAGAGTCGTATGTGCGGTTCCGGGGCGTGACAAATAGTGAATCTCATATTATCACACTCATTGCTGCCTTGGGACATCATTTTTCCATGAAAGATCTTGGTCCCTTGCACTATTTTTTAGGCCTTGAAGCAAAGTTTGCAAATCAAGGGTTGTATCTCACTCAAACAAAATATGCTTTAGATCTTTTTTAGTGCACCAACATGTCCGACGCTATGCCCTACTCATCTCCAGCAGCAAGTGGACAAAAAATGGCTATTTCTGATGGTGATCATCTCCCAAACCCCACTAAATATCGACGTGTGGTTGGAGCTCTTCAATACTTAACCTTAACCTGTCCAAATCTCTCTTATGCTGTCAATCAAGTGTGCCATTACATGCATTGTCCCACCACCACTCATTGGATGGATGTTTAGCGTATTTTACGCTATGTCAAAGGGTCCTTCGATCATGGTCTCTTCTTCCAATCGGGCTCTTTGTGTTTGGAAGCTTTTTCAAATTATGATTACGCTGATAGCCCTCATGATCGTCGATCTACTAGTGGCTATTGTGTTTATTTAGGTTCTAATCACATCTCATGGAGTGCAAAGAAACAACCAACTGTCTCCCGCTCAAGTACTGAATCAGAATATCGTCAATTGGCTCATACGATAGCTGGAATTTCTTGGTTACATTTTCTTTTGAAAGACCTTCGCATATTCTTAACTACACCTTTGATTTGGTGTGACAACATTAGTTCCATCTCATTTGCTTCCAATCTTGTATTTCATGCTCACACCAAGCATTAGAGGTTGACTACCACTATGTTAGGGAGAAGGTGGTTCGCAAAGAATTAGAGGTTCAATATATTTGTATAGATGATCGGGTTGCTGACATTTTTACAAAAGTACTCTCTAATGCGCGATTTAAAAAAAAATTGAAGAACAAGCTTATGGTCCATCAACAGCCCATCACCTTGCGGGGGTGTATTAACCAATCCCTCAAACCTCCAGATCCGTCCTCTAAGGAAACAAATAGTAGTTGAGATATTTAGGTGAATTAATATTCCTTGATTGTTGGGATAGTTATCCCTATCATTTTTGTGTATCTTGGTGATCACAATCCCTTGGTCAGTGATGTAAATATATCACAATTCTTTGATTGTTGTGTAAATACTACTATATAATGACAGTAAAATCTCTCCATGGTTACAGAGTTTTGAAAGGCAAAATATAGTGACTATAAAATTACTTTAGGGATAACTATCCCAACAATCAAGGAATACCTAAATTGTAACAACTTGCATTTCATAAATTAATTTAATTTACATTTCCATATTTAATTTGTATCATCTGTGCTTATTTTATTTCAATGGTCGTGTTTTATAACCTTGTAGCCTATCTTGTTGTACATTGTAATTCTTTTGGGGTCAAACTACAATTTTATAAAATTTAGCAATACATGTGTTGGATTTCAAAACCTGTATTTCAAAACGGTGGAAAAGTTTCCTTTTGACTCAAACAGTATTTTTATAGAACCAGAAAATCAATTCTTCAACTAAAATGAATTTTTTGTATTTTTGTGGTGACCACCGCGCCCCGAAAATACCAGTTAGTGTGCAAAACTGTCCACGCTGTGTGAACTTCCACAGATTTTGGAAGTGACTGATTTGGACAATTACTTTATTGCCATTTATGGCAAGTGATCATTGGCTTAGGCCTTGTTTGGCAATGCTTTGTGTGTGTGTGTATTGTTGTGATCAAAAGCTAAATTCCCAAACACCCTTGCTTTAACCCCTACTAGTCTAATGTTGGCTCTTCAGTTATGTGGGAGTGTATATACGTATGTAATTATGTGTGTGTATTTCTGCAGCCTTGATTTATTGAAAACAAAACTCATTTGTAGAGTATTAGAGAAACAACTTGGCCTCCAAGAATCCCTAATTGTTTTTTTTTCTATAAGTACTCTCATATACACTATCACACAGACACATTCTCATTTTCACTGGAGACTCATTAGTTAACAGAGAGTTCTACAAAATTTTAGAGAGAATGAGAACTTCATCTTCCATAGCCCAGCTTTGATTGATTCTTAATATTGCTATTTCTTTCTCAACAATTTCTAGCTTCTATATCACAGTGAGTATTACTCACTCATCTTGGATGTAACTCATGCCTTAATTTCTGTTTGTATAGCTTGTAGTATATATCTCCATTACAAATTTTACGTTGAAACTCCATAGCTCAAAAACATGAATTTTCCAAACTTAATCAAAACTCATTTTCTGAATGAAATATGAAAGATTATACATCCTACATGCCATGTTTATAGTATTAGAGTCTAATTTGATCACATGAGAAAGTATATTGAAAATGAAGTTTTGACATGTTTTAATTTTTCATAAAATTGGAGAGCTATGGATCAAATGGTGTTAAATGAAGTATATTGAAAATGAAGTTTTGATTATGGATTCTTAATCCTTGTTGAAAAACAAAGAGAATCATATATTATAAGGCCTAATTACTCCCGAAATTGAAAATGGGTCAAAATGGACCCTTAAGACTGAAACAGAGCAGTTTCTGCGAGGAAGAAGAAGCCTCAGCTTCATCTCGCGCCACGATCGCGCGAGCGGCCCGCGCGAGCGACCCGTCGCGCGATCGGCCCGCGCGCGCGATCCTTGCTCCCCCAGGCAGACAGAAGAGTTTATATATGTAAAATGAAATTTAGGCAGGTCGATCGAGCGAGGGTCGCGCGAGGGACCTTTCGCGCGAGCGGCCCGCGCGCGCGACCTTTGGCAGATTCTGGTTTTTGTCTGTTTTGTATTTAGGGACTGTTTGGTTCAATTTTTAAGTACTGTTAAGGTTCTGTTTGGAAATTTTATTAATACAGAATGCTATTAGTTATGTTTGAAATGATTAAGGTAATGAATTACAAGTTATCAATCCCCGTACGTGCGTTGTTGTAATACCCTGTATTCTTGTAATGTATTATATAACTAAGACATTGTATGTTTCTTTTAATACTTGTATGAGCTTGGCCTTACCCTTGGTATATTTTATATACCAATCGATTGAACTTTATCTCAATCGATTGATTGTTCCAATCGATTGAACTTTATACCAATCGATTGATTGTATCAATCGATTGACACTTATGTCAATCGATTGGAGGCAGCTGGGCAGATTCTTTTGCTCTGGCTGGGGAGAGGCCACGTGAACACCTTTCCTCTATATATACCAGCCCATTTTGGGCGTGATTCTGGTTGCTGCAATCAGAGAGAGTGAGAGGGAGTGTTTGTGTGTGTTTATATATATATACACTCATATATATATAGATATACACACATATTTACATATATTTACACACACACACTCAGAGATGGACTGAGAAGAAGAAGAAGAAGGTCAGAAAAGGAGAAGAAAAGAAGGAGAAAGAGAAGAGAGAAGGCAGAGAGCAGAGGAAAGAGAGAAGAGGGAGACCACCATTGAAGCTCAAGCTTCAAACGTTCCCAAACACGCCCTTAACGTCCAAGGTGAGTTCTAAACTCACTTGGTAGCCTTACATTGATGTTATGACATGTTTTGAATGAAGAAATGGAGAAGAAACCATGTTTCCCGTTTATATATTGCTGGGCAGTCTTCTCTGTGAAGAAGACGAAGTGTCAATCGATTGACACTATATCAATCGATTGACATCTTTCGTGTTCCAATCGATTGACACTATATCAATCGATTGACATCTTTCGTGTTCCAATCGATTGACACCATACCAATCGATTGACATCTTTCATGTCTCAATCGATTGACATTTTATGCAATCGATTGACATGGACTGTGATCCAATCGATTGAACTTTATTCCAATCGATTGACACTACTTTTATACCAATCGATTGACATCTATATCAATCGATTGGCAGTTACAGTTTACTGTTTTATTTGTTTAGTTAATGTAATAATTGTTTAGTTGTTTATTTACTGTTCAGTACTTCCCAGCATGCTTTATTATTGTAATACAGATTTGATAACGAGTTAATGCAGCATAGGATCGTAGTAATAACAAGATTAACGGATAACGTTTATAATGTTAGATAACGGAATAGTTGTGAATCCTTTGGAGTTAACGTTCATTTCATTCAGAGTAGTCGGGCCACATTGGGATTGTCATGTATCGGTAATAGAGTTGAACTTAAGTAGGTTTGCTAAGATTCGGGAATCTTGCGTGGGCGGGCTTTGGTCGATCATATGTTCTTAAAAGCGGTAGACAGACGAAGGTGTCTATGACTTGCGGTGGACCGGACCAATTGCCCTAAGATAGCCAGATGATCTAATCATATGTTCTTAAAAGCGGTAGACAGACGAAGGTGTCTATGACATGCGGTGGACCGTGATCACTGGTAGACGTCGCTAAGTCGTGGCATAGAATGATGTACTGTTGTTTAAAGCGTTATATCCCTGACATGCGGTGAACTGTGCATATGTTCTTAAAAGCGGGGGATGGACTAACGTGGTATCCATGACATGCGGTGAACTGTGCATATGTTCTTAAAAGCGGTGGATGAGCAATGGTGTGTTATAGAGTTGAACTACTGTCGAGTCTGTTCCCCTATCTAGACATGTTATCGGTCTTATAATAAGTAAAACGTTAGTGATCGGATCATTGGTTTGATTAAAGGAGTTACCCCTACAGAGTTCTAATTTGGTTACGGTTTATAACTTGTAATAACTTCAATAGTTGATACCCTGTTAGTATCTAACTCACTCGGCTTTCATTAAGCTGACGGCGTTTATGCCGCTGGACATTTCTACGTTCCAGCGCACCCTGGTTATGACTATACAGGTGAAGGGCCTGCAGAGGGAGACTACTATGCCGGTGACGGAGTTCCTGTGGAGAATTTCCCCGACGGAGGTCAGACCGAAGAAGACTACTACGCCGAGGACTACCCTTATGCCAACTGAAGACTAGACTAGGATTGTAGCTAATTGTCTTTACCGCTTTAGAACTCTTTTTGTAGTCAGGCATATGTTGCCTTGACATTTGTACTTCCGCTGCTTTATATTTGGTTCGAGACTCTGATATGTAATAGTTAGTAACTTCTGTTGACTTTATGTTACTTTATGATTAGAACCTAGACTTCGTTGTTGTTACACTATTACTTCTTGTTGCTTAGTACTGCGTGGTGTGGACAATCATGTGACTTCACCCGTCATTCCCTATGGACCCATAAAGGAAATTTATTTTTCTCTATTTATGCTACTCCGGGGCGTGACAGGATTCTTGGTATCAGAGCCTAGGTTGTATACCTTTTCGCTCACAGATTGTCCCACACCATCTGGTCCTAGAACCTTGAGATTCTATAGATGAGTATTAAGATTAGTTCTGACTTAAGGTAGTCCCTTTTCAGGTAGCATGGCACCGCCGCTGTTCGTTCCAGACGAGTTCGGAGGACACTATGTGTATGAGAGTAGTATTGCGCCAGCAGATCCAGAGTACTATGCCTGGAAGGTTAGATAGAGAGCTATTGCAGAGACAGAGCGAGACATGCAGATTGAGCAGCAGAGATTTGGGACCCAGGACCCAGAAGTGATACGTCAGGAGATGATCTACCGCAAGGAGACCTTCAAACGCATCGAGGAGGATTCTCTACTGATATTACGAGACCGTTCTTCGTACCAGGTTCTACTTGCACAGGTTAGAGCAGCACCTCCACCCCCACCGGAGGAAGACATGGCTGATGCACCCCCAGCAGATGAGGATCCGGAGGATGATGATGAGACCGACGACGATGAACCAGAGGATGCAGATGAGGAGATGGAGGATGAGGAGGATGAGGACACCGATGACGAGGAGCCGGAGTATGATCCAGAGGAGGAGGACCCCGTGGACCCAGCCGGTATGGACGTGCCAGTTGGCGTAGATATTGTGGTTGCAGAGGGTTATCCGATAGAGGAAGAGGAGGTAGCCGCAGACGATGATGCAATAGTACCAGTCTTACCAGGAGGAGTTATAGCACAGCTAGCAGCTGAGTGGGCCGCAGAGATGGCTGCACATCCCCATGGATTTGAGATCGGAGCACCGGAGTTGGCACAGGCTATGGTACAGGCTGAGGCACTTGCAGCCGCATTTGATGCAGCCCAGGCTGACATGGCCGCTGATGCAGGAGATTTGGGAGCTGTTGTGGAGCATGATGGACCCGAACTGATCGAGGATGTAGTGATAGAGGATGAGGACATGATGGATGACGATGACATGGATGAGGATGATGTTTTGTCTGAGGTTGCCCCAGAGGACGAGGCTTCCATCTATGGATCCGATGTGGACAACTTTTGAGTCCAGTAACTTTAGGGCTTAGACTTTTACGCTTGACTTTAGGACATGTTGTCCACTTACTTTTGACGCTTACATAGACAGCTATTGACCGTAGCCTTTTTGTATAGGTAGCCACCAGTAGTGGTTTTGTGTATATCTTTCTTTTGTTTAGATCTTGTATAGGATCATGTACTACGCGGTACACAGATGATCTATTGTGTACTCCGCTGTACATCTTTTGGGTATATATATGGCAGATCGTTTCTCTTGGTTATTTCTGTTGTCACCTCATTGTTATGTTATGGTTGTGATTTTGATTCATGTTATGCTTCCTGTTATTTAAGTATGATTATTTCCCCGAGGAGATTGTCAGCTAATCGTTAGATCCTTCATAGGTACACCTCACACGGATCACTATGGTGGGACCCACAAGGAACCAAGCACGACTGGGAGCACCCATTCCCGAGGGTATGGACCCAACTGGAGTCTTCGAAGCTTTCATGCAACGGATGGAGCACATCGGCGATACCTACAATCATGCCACCAACGACAATGGCAACAACCACTTTGTCCCTCCAAGGCAGACAGGCGATAAGCTATTGGAACGATTTCGTGGCCTGCGACCCGAGAAATTCGACGGCATGGCAGAGTCCTGGAAAGCAGAGCAATGGATACGAGAGTTGGAGCTAATCTTTGAAGCCCTGGAGTGCAGTGAGCTTGACAAGAGACGTCTAGCCGCGTTTCAACTGACTTACTCCGCCGCGGACTGGTGGGAGGCCGAGAGAGCCACGATTGGGATTGACGCTGCAAGGAGAATGCCTTGGGAAGCATTCAAGACTCGATTTCTCGAGAAGTATTTCCCTGAGGACGAAAGAGATCAACAAGAGAGGAATTTCCTGAGTCTAACCCAAGGAAACTGGACAGTCAGAGAGTATACTACACAATTTGAACGACTTTCCCGTTTCGCTCCGCATATGATAGACACCTCCGTCAAGAAGGTCAAGCGATTCCACCAAGGACTTAACCCCCACCTCCGGCACATGATGATAGGCCATCTGGGCCAGTCGTTTGAAGGGATTGTCCGTCTTGCTTCAAGTTTGGAAAAGGATGCTTACCCTGTACAAGGACCACAAGTGAATCGACCTCCACCCAGGACCTTCCAACCAAGGAACTTTCCCGCGCAATCATCAAGGAACAACCAAGGATGGAAACCCCAGACCAACAACTATCAGGGAACTAAGCGCACATGGGATGGGACAAGGAAGCCCCAAGCTAATTTTCCTCGACAACATAATCAACAGCGAGGACCACCTCAGGCACAGCCCGTCGCTCAGCGACAGAATACTGATGGATGTTTCAACTGTGGAGTGCCCGGACATATTGCAAGGTATTGCACAGCCCCCAAGACCAACCGCCGCAACGACCTCGTCTGCCGCAACTGTAACAAGCCTGGTCACATAAGCAAGGATTGTCGAGCACCACGTGGAGGCTACTATGGAGCGCCTGCTCAAGGACAGCAAGGACAGGTTAGGGTGAATGCCATCATCCCTGACAATGCAGGGTATAATGCAGAGGAACAGCAAAACTTGGAAGGTACACTCATTTTATTTCACTGTCAAGTTAGAGCTTTGTTTGATACCGGTGCCGCCCGTTCTTTCATAGCTATTAAGATGGTACGTGATTTGGGATTGTTACCCCTAGCACTTGAGCCGACCCTTAATGCCGTTTCGCCCTTGGGAGTATCCGTTAAGTTAGGTAAGGTGTGCAAGGATTGTCCCTTGACACTAGAGGATAGGAATCTCCCAGCAGACTTGATAGTCTTGTCAATGTCTGAGTTCGACGTGATCCTAGGAATGGATTGGCTTACTAAGTATGGCGCTAACCTGGATTGTGTTAGTCGGACCATTGTCTTTTCGACGCCTGGTTGCCCGCAGATCAGATTTCAGTGCCAACCGTTGAGCGACATGTTTATCACGAGCTGCCTAGCCACGATTAAGACTTCAAGCACGGAGCTTACTATCAACCAGATCCCCGTTATTCAAGACTTTGAAGATGTGTTCCGAAGTATCTCAGGACTTCCACCAAAGAGAGAGATAGACTTCTGCATCGAGTTAGCACCCGAAACGTTGCCGATTTCTAAGACCCCGTACCGAATGGCGCCAATAGAAATGCTAGAATTGAAGAAGCAAGTTCAGGAACTTGAAGATTTAGGTTTTGTTCGCCCGAGTACATCACCTTGGGGAGCACCAGTCTTATTTGTGAAAAAGAAGGACGGAGAGCTACGACTCTGTATCGACTACAGGGAGCTGAACAAGGTCACGATCAAGAATAGGTATCCACTTCCCCGGATAGACGACCTGTTCGATCAACTACAAGGATCAAGGATATTCTCAAAAATTGATTTGCGTTCAGGATACCATCAATTGCTGGTTCGGCCGAAAGATATACCGAAAACTGCCTTCAGGACGAGATATGGACACTACGAATTTCTAGTGATGTCTTTTGGATTGACTAATGCCCCGGCAGTATTCATGGACCTAATGAATAGAGTATTCAGACCCTATCTGGATCAATTCATTATAGTATTCATCGATGACATTCTAATTTATTCAAGGACGGAAGAAGAACATAAGAAGCATCTACAAATTGCTCTACAGACTCTCAGAGACAATAGTCTGTATGCGAAATTCAGCAAATGTGAATTCTGGCTTCAGGAAGTCAAATTCCTGGGACATGTGATATCACAGGATGGGATTTCCGTGGACTCATCTAAGATCGATGCAGTCTTGAGCTGGAACAGACCAACCAACGCGACCGAAGTTAGGAGTTTTCTAGGATTGGCTGGGTATTACCGGAAATTTGTGGAAGGATTCTCTAGAATCGCAGGACCGTTGACAAGCCTGACTAGGAAGGAGACGAAGTACGAATGGACTGATAGACATGAGGATGCATTTCAGGAATTGAAAGAGAGACTAACCTCAGCACCCGTGCTTGCGATACCTAAGAGTGGTGAACAATTCATAATCTATAGTGATGCATCACACCAAGGACTTGGTTGTGTGCTAATGCAAGAGGGGAATGTCATTGCATACGGATCAAGACAATTGAAGCCGCATGAGAAGAACTATCCGACGCACGACTTAGAACTAGCCGCAATCGTGTTCGCCTTGAAGATTTGGAGACACTATTTGTATGGAGAAAAGTTCGACTTGTTCTCAGATCACAAGAGTTTAAGATACCTGTTCTCTCAGAAGGAGTTGAACATACGACAACGGAGATGGATGGAACTACTCAAGGACTACGACTTCTCTTTGCAATACCACCCGGGTAAAGCAAATGTTGTAGCCGACGCTCTGAGCCGGAGACCAAGCCTTTTGGTTGCTTCGATTTTGATTAGAGAATGGCGAGCAATGGAGACGTTAGCCGAATTCGACCTTCAACCAGTGGAATCAGGAGAAGGACAACACTTTGGATGTCTTGCTGTACAACCGACTCTCATCAGCCGCATCTTGGAAGCTCAACAGTCGAACGAGGATTTAAAGTTATGGTTTGCTAAGGTGTCCGCAAAGGAACCGGAGATATGGAGTATTAGTACGGACGGAGCACTGAGATGCAAAGGTAGACTCTGTGTGCCAAATGACGATGGACTCAGGAGGAACATTCTGGATGAAGCACACAAGTCAAGGATGACTATCCACCCAGGAGGAAACAAAATGTATAAGGACTTGAAGAGAAACTTCTGGTGGCAAGGAATGAAGCGAGAAGTGGCCGAGTATGTATCGCAATGTCTTATTTGCAAACAAGTAAAGGCAGAGCATCAAAAACCACCTGGACTCCTACAACCGCTACCGATTCCCCAATGGAAATGGGAGCATATCACCATGGATTTTGTGGTTGGATTGCCGAAATCTCAACAAAATCACGACGCTATTTGGGTAATAGTGGATCGACTCACCAAGTCAGCACATTTTGTCGCCTACAGCATGACGTACCCTGTTGAAAGATTGAGCCGGATGTATCTACAGCAAGTAGTGCGACTGCACGGTGTACCTGTCTCAATAGTTTCAGATCGAGATTCACGCTTTACCGCAGAATTCTGGAAGAGCCTTCAGACAGCAATGGGAACTTCATTGAATTTGAGTTCAGCCTTTCATCCAAAGACAGACGGTCAGACAGAACGAGTCAATCAAGTGATGGAGGATATGTTGCGAGCCTGTGTCATTGAATTCGAGAGTTCATGGGAGACACATCTACCTTTGATCGAGTTTGCCTACAACAACAGCTACCACACGAGCATAGGGATGGCACCGTTTGAAGCTTTGTATGGAAGACCTTGTCGATCGCCGCTGTGTTGGGCCGAAGTCGGAGATACTCAACTACTTGGGCCCGAGATGATTCGAGAAACCAACGAGAAGATCCAGATTGTACGAGAGAAGATGAAGACAGCGCAATCCAGACACAAGAGCTATGCCGACAAGCGACGGAAAGATCTAGAGTTTGCAGTTGGAGATCATGTGCTACTCAAAGTCTCACCAGTTCGAGGTATCGTCAGATTCGGACAGAAAAGAGGCAAGTTGTCGCCGCGATTCATCGGACCGTTCGAGATCCTAGAACGTGTTGGGAAGGTTGCTTATCGACTTGCGTTGCCGCCAAAGATGTCAGGAGTACACAACGTTTTCCACATCAGCATGTTAAGAACGTGTGCCCACAACCCAGCGCACGAGATCAGTTTTGAAGATATCGAGGTGAACGAGAACGTGACCTACAACGAAGGACCAGTGCGTATTCTAGACCGAGGAGTGAAGAAGCTCATAAACAAGGAGATTCCGCTAGTGAAGGTTCAATGGAAGCACCACGACGAAGGAGAAGCTTCATGGGAGTTGGAGTCAGAGATGCAAGAGAAGTTTCCATTTTTGTTTTAACCCAGTTTATTTCAGATTTCGGGGACGAAATCTTTTGTGAGTGGTGGATGATGTAATACCCTGTATTCTTGTAATGTATTATATAACTAAGACATTGTATGTTTCTTTTAATACTTGTATGAGCTTGGCCTTACCCTTGGTATATTTTATATACCAATCGATTGAACTTTATCTCAATCGATTGATTGTTCCAATCGATTGAACTTTATACCAATCGATTGATTGTATCAATCGATTGACACTTATGTCAATCGATTGGAGGCAGCTGGGCAGATTCTTTTGCTCTGGCTGGGGAGAGGCCACGTGAACACCTTTCCTCTATATATACCAGCCCATTTTGGGCGTGATTCTGGTTGCTGAAATCAGAGAGAGTGAGAGGGAGTGTTTGTGTGTGTTTATATATATATACACTCATATATATATAGATATACACACATATTTACATATATTTACACACACACACTCAGAGATGGACTGAGAAGAAGAAGAAGAAGGTCAGAAAAGGAGAAGAAAAGAAGGAGAAAGAGAAGAGAGAAGGCAGAGAGCAGAGGAAAGAGAGAAGAGGGAGACCACCATTGAAGCTCAAGCTTCAAACGTTCCCAAACACGCCCTTAACGTCCAAGGTGAGTTCTAAACTCACTTGGTAGCCTTACATTGATGTTATGACATGTTTTGAATGAAGAAATGGAGAAGAAACCATGTTTCCCGTTTATATATTGTTGGGCAGTCTTCTCTGTGAAGAAGACGAAGTGTCAATCGATTGACACTATATCAATCGATTGACATCTTTCGTGTTCCAATCGATTGACACTATATCAATCGATTGACATCTTTCGTGTTCCAATCGATTGACACCATACCAATCGATTGACATCTTTCATGTCTCAATCGATTGACATTTTATGCAATCGATTGACATGGACTGTGATCCAATCGATTGAACTTTATTCCAATCGATTGACACTACTTTTATACCAATCGATTGACATCTATATCAATCGATTGGCAGTTACAGTTTACTGTTTTATTTGTTTAGTTAATGTAATAATTGTTTAGTTGTTTATTTACTGTTCAGTACTTCCCAGCATGCTTTATTATTGTAATACAGATTTGATAACGAGTTAATGCAGCATAGGATCGTAGTAATAACAAGATTAACGGATAACGTTTATAATGTTAGATAACGGAATAGTTGTGAATCCTTTGGAGTTAACGTTCATTTCATTCAGAGTAGTCGGGCCACATTGGGATTGTCATGTATCGGTAATAGAGTTGAACTTAAGTAGGTTTGCTAAGATTCGGGAATCTTGCGTGGGCGGGCTTTGGTCGATCATATGTTCTTAAAAGCGGTAGACAGACGAAGGTGTCTATGACTTGCGGTGGACCGGACCAATTGCCCTAAGATAGCCAGATGATCTAATCATATGTTCTTAAAAGCGGTAGACAGACGAAGGTGTCTATGACATGCGGTGGACCGTGATCACTGGTAGACGTCGCTAAGTCGTGGCATAGAATGATGTACTGTTGTTTAAAGCGTTATATCCCTGACATGCGGTGAACTGTGCATATGTTCTTAAAAGCGGGGGATGGACTAACGTGGTATCCATGACATGCGGTGAACTGTGCATATGTTCTTAAAAGCGGTGGATGAGCAATGGTGTGTTATAGAGTTGAACTACTGTCGAGTCTGTTCCCCTATCTAGACATGTTATCGGTCTTATAATAAGTAAAACGTTAGTGATCGGATCATTGGTTTGATTAAAGGAGTTACCCCTACAGAGTTCTAATTTGGTTACGGTTTATAACTTGTAATAACTTCAATAGTTGATACCCTGTTAGTATCTAACTCACTCGGCTTTCATTAAGCTGACGGCGTTTATGCCGCTGGACATTTCTACGTTCCAGCGCACCCTGGTTATGACTATACAGGTGAAGGGCCTGCAGAGGGAGACTACTATGCCGGTGACGGAGTTCCTGTGGAGAATTTCCCCGACGGAGGTCAGACCGAAGAAGACTACTACGCCGAGGACTACCCTTATGCCAACTGAAGACTAGACTAGGATTGTAGCTAATTGTCTTTACCGCTTTAGAACTCTTTTTGTAGTCAGGCATATGTTGCCTTGACATTTGTACTTCCGCTGCTTTATATTTGGTTCGAGACTCTGATATGTAATAGTTAGTAACTTCTGTTGACTTTATGTTGCTTTATGATTAGAACCTAGACTTCGTTGTTGTTACACTATTACTTCTTGTTGCTTAGTACTGCGTGGTGTGGACAATCATGTGACTTCACCCGTCATTCCCTATGGACCCATAAAGGAAATTTATTTTTCTCTATTTATGCTACTCCGGGGCGTGACAGTTGTACCTTTAAATTCAGCGATTTACTTTATGTTTAAGTCCATGTCATTCATATGGAGTCAGTGGTACATGCATGTGGGTGTCAGTCAGTGTGGAAAAGAGTAATGGTAGTGTGGAAAAGAGTAATGGTAGTGTGGAAAGAGTATGAGATTGAGATTGAGATTGAGATTGCGGTTGTGGTTGTGGTTGAGATTGCGGTTGTGGTTGTGGTTGAGATTGCGGTGAGGGTATCTTTGAAATGCGACGGTGGCAAATTTGGACACTCCCTGACGCCCATGGAAGCGTTAAAGTGTGTGACGCCGAACTTGGACATTCCCTGGCACCCATGGTAGTGCTAAAGTGTGGCCTACGGACACTCCCTGATACTCGAGTCTGGATACTGCGTGAGGGGTTGCCCCGGTATTTGCATGGCGGTTAGGGTATTCAAAGTGTGAGGCATTGGACATTCCCTGGTACCCCGGACCAAAGTGTGAGGCAAACTGGACACTCCCTGGCGCCCCGTTGCTAAAGTGTGGCTATCTTAGTGTTTCAAAGATACCAGGAGTAAGATAGTGGGTTGTTGTGTCTATCGAGAGAAAAGAGTCGGCAAGATGAGTGTGGTGCATTGTCTCATACACAATTATATGTTTCAGGAAAGATCGACTTTTAATGTATTCCTTGTTGTTTTTATAAAATGAATTCTTTCTGTGGTCAAAAGATTGATTTTACAAAATTGAAATGGAAAAAGGTAAATGGGTATGTTTTACATTCAAAGCTATGTTTTTAATACTCACCAGCTTCTTGAAGCTGACGACGTTGATGCGTCCTGGACATTCGTGTTCAGGCTTTTCAGGTTATAACCAGGAGGAACATTATGACTATGCTAATTGAGAAACGGCTGCTTCTGGAAGAGAATCTATTATTGTCATTGCACATTTTAAGTTATATGATTAAGTTTTAAACTGTTTTGTAATAAGGATGACTGTAATAGACTTTAAGTTATTGTTTTGTTTCAAGGCGGTCTGTGCCTTAGTTGACCCCGTATCATAAGATGTAATAAGTTAGAAAAAAAATTTTATAAGCCTTGATTGCTCTGCTCTGATTATTTTGATTTGTTGTTCGACGTTTGGGACGGAATCGATCCTTCAAACTGTCGCGACCTACCGGGTCCATAAAGGAAATTAAACGCTTTCCTTATTTATGCTACGTCGGGGCGTGACATAAATATCTCAACAACTATTTGTTTCCTTAGGCTTCGTTTGTTTGCCGGATAGGATAAAGTGGTATTGTATAAAAGTGTAGTTAGTTATGCTGGAATAACTAACCACAGGATAAAACAATGCAGTATAATTTTTATACTGTGTTTGATTCGTGCCGGATTATACTGGGTATAAAACTAAAATAGTCTAATGCTGTGTTTGGATGACTATGGTATAAGGCTAGATTAATCTACAACTTTACCAAAATGCCATTTAATTGGAAAACAAAAAAAAAATGATACAAAATATCATGTATACATCTGGAAGAACATATTTTGCAAAAGATACACATGTATAGAATCATAGATCTGGAAGAACATATATGCATACACATGCATAGATCTGAAATAAGAATATTGTATATATATATAGACACACTTCAGCAACTGGAATTCTATGAAATTGCTTTCAAAGAAAAGATGTTCACAACTTAGGCAAGACCAAATCCGAAGCCAGACATCTCCGCCTCCCCATACATACACATGTATAGATCTCAATTAGGGTTTGACAAGGAAAAAAAAAATCAAACAATACAAATGCAAACATATATAGATCTGGAAGGACATAGATCTGTAGGCTATAGATAATAGCAAAAAAAATCTGATGCAAAATATCTAAATAAACTAAAGGAAACATGTATAGATCTTCGTCATCTCTCTTCAAAATCACCTCCGTCTTCCGCGATCTAGTCCTTTCTCTCTCTCTCTCTCTCTCTCTCTCTCTCTCTTCGTCGATCTGGTCCTTCGATCTTCTCTCTTCGTCTTCTTTCTTCGAAATCTTCTCTTTTCTCTCTCTCTCTCTCTCTCTCTCTCTCTCTCTTCGATCTGGTCCTTTTTCCCTCTCTCTTCGTCGATCTCAGCTTGATCGCAGCTTCTCCTCTTGATCGCAGCTTTCTTCTCTCTCTCTCCTCAATGTATCGTGGATTGTTTTTTGGATTATGACTGTGAAGCCTAATGTGAGGCACCTTTTATATCAAGGATAGAGTGGTCATTTAACTAGCTTGTCCAACTTACACCTTATCCCCGCAAATTTTATACCACCTCCCCCCAGTTATTAAGTTATACTCCTTAGTCAGCATAAATTTTAACCACATACTCCAATACCTTGAGTTAACTTATAATGAAAAGACACAAACAAACACAGTATAGGCCCGGATTGGACTATTTTAGTCTAATCCCCCTTAGTTATCTGGCAAACAAACGAGCCCTTAGATGACGGATCTGGTGGTTTGAGGGATTGGTTTATAATAAGGCCACACATGTGTATTTTGTTGTAAACTTAATTGGGCCTAGATTCTCCCCCTTCACAAAATTGGTACCCCCAAGAGGTCCAACTCTGACTCCAACCTCCACTTTTTGTTTTTTTGCTTGGAAACTCCAACCTCCACTCATTTCCATCTTCCTCTAATTCTCCAATATGGAGACAAGTTAAAAAGCATTTGTGTTGGTTTGTGAATATGACAAAACTTGAAAGCAATTTTAAAACTTTCCCTCAAAGTGTTTTCCCTCCATTTTTAAAATACACACCCGACGCAACAATAAATTGGGAAGTTAGGGGAGACCCAAATCAAGAGGTGACACGTGGAACAAGGAAAGGAACTCTGTGAGTCTGTAGCACGTTTATCACGATTGTACAACTGGCAGCAATAGTAGTACCTTCTCTATGAATTTGTGTTTGTGTGTCTTTAAGTTACTTTTATTTGGGTAAGTCTATTGTGAGAAACTTCTTATATGAGAGGACAGGTTTTAACCGTTGGATGAGAATTTAATCATAAGATTTTCAAGAATCTAAAGATGCATTTATTACTAGATTTTCATCCAACGGTTAAAACCCGTCTTCTCATATGAGAAACTGCTCACTATAGACTTGCCCCTTTTGTTTTGTGTCGTTAGCCACAATTGCAGTGGTGGAGCTAGAATAATGGCTTGGGGGGGCCATGTAATCATACGGTGGTTTGGGGGCAACGCCTCCGATGCGAAATTTTTTGGGTCTATTTGTAATTTCGCCATCATATGAAGATTATGGAGTATTTTTTATATTAAGTACTGATTTATAAAATTTACAATTATAGGAAAACAATTTGGGTTGAGTTTAAATAATACGGAGTAAGTGAAGAAAGATTATTGGTTTAAATATTTAGGAACTATTAGATTACAATTAGGCCAATATAACATATTTTATTTCAATTTTTGAGGAGTCCATTACAATTAGGCCAACATACTACCTAGCCAATATTTTTTTGGAGGTGTGATAATTATACCATTTTTGGAGGGGCAATCTAAATAAAATTTGAAATTTTCACAAACTATACATGCAAAAAATAAATTTTTGAAAAATTCTTGGAAGGACCATGGCCGCCGCCTGTCCACCTCCCTCGGCCGCCCCAGTGCGATTGGTGAATTAATCATGCAATTGGCCCTTCAACTGGGGTCCCCAAACAAAACTTGAGGACTATTTAGGTGTGTTTTAAGTTTTAGCAAATTTGTATTAAATAGTAAGCAAATTATCTAATGCTCCGTTTGTTTTGATCTAAAATATTTTCATATTTTTTAGTATTTCGATGGACTAACAATGAAGTAAAATATTTTCGATGGACTAACAATGAAGTAAAATATTTTATACGGAAAATATTTACTCTCTTTCAAAGAAAAATAACTTAAAGACTTAGACCATCGGGACTGTAGTGACATGAATGAGTTGCCGTCACAACCACAAATTTCTAGTAAATTTCATACAAAAACTGGTTGAAACTTTTAGTGAGAGAAAATAATTAAAATTTGATCAGCAAAAAAAAAAAAAAGAGAGAGAAAATAATTAAAATGACTTGATTCTGAAAATTTATGCATCTTTAAGGTAGCTCACAAACAGTCCTCAGTACATCTGGCCTATTAAAAGGCTTGAAAAGTCAAAATTGGGCTACATGGTGGGGACTGGGGAGTTAAGGTGCAATTGTTGAAATTTTTGTATCTCATAAAGCACTTTCAATTATTTGGGGTGCCCAACTATTTCTCAATAATTTGCAAATTGTGTCTTGCTAAAAATATTTTACATAAATTTTTTCAATTATACCAAACAGGGGGAAATATTCTCCGAAAATGTTTTTATCTTAGCCAAATATCAGAAAACATAACAAAAAAATGTGTTTAACCTGAGAATGTTTTACATTGTTTTATGTCAAAACAAATAGAGCGTAAGTCTTTTCTTTTTACTTTGACCTATAAAAAAGGGAGTCTTTATTCTTAGGGTGTGTTTGATAACTCAATTAAGTGCTGAAAATGAAAAGTTTCAGCACTTGTTTTAATTCAGTGTATTTGATAATGTATTACTTAATTGAAAAAATAGCCAAAAACCCACTTAAGTGAAAATTTCTACAGAAAAGAATGCAGTCTATTTTATTATTTGAAACACTATTTTCAGTACAGGAAATTCAATCACTAAAGATTTTCAGTACTTAATTTTTCAGTTTTATGATCAAACACACCCTTATAAGTGTATTATGCCATTTTACTTTAGTTCAGAACAATTAAAGATTTCAAATTAAGGAGTACATAAAATATTTGGTAAAATTTTACTGCTTTTGATACTAATTATATTACTTAACTAAAATAAATGTTATTACACAAAGGTTGTTGTAGATGACTTAACCCTCAGTGTTGCCCTTCATTTTCAAATGGTGTTCAGCAAGATTTAGTGTTGGGCCCATGTGGTTTGATTTGGGCCAAAGTGTAATGAAAAAAGAGAGGGAAAAACTTTTGTGTCAAATTTTTCAAAAGGCTCTTTTGTTTGCCTCCAATTTTCAAAGAGAAACCAAAAGCTAGAGGTTTTACTCTTGTTCCACATAGAAGAATTAGAGGAACCTCAAAGGCCATATATATAGTTGTGTGTTGTCTAAGGGTTGGACCCTTAGGGGTACACAATTTTGTGGATGGGGGAGGATCTAGACCCAATCCATAAAACACACACACACGCGCGCGCCGCCGCCTCCCTGCCTCGCTCCGTTCCGGGCTCGGGTTGGGCTTGGGCCTTTGGTCCACTCCTATATATCTTTTTACAGAATATATATTTTTATTTTTGGAATTTAAACATTTAGGCAAGTAGCTTTTGACTTGGGCATGGTCTGTGGGATTTGTTTCCCTTTCCACAATTTCCTCCCTGGTCTTTCTCTCCCAATTATTTCTCCAACATTTTTCTCTCCAACGTTCTGAAAAATCTTTTCTATATTTTCAGAGCTTTTGCTCTCGTTTTATACACACAATAGAGAAGAAACAAAACAGTTTACAAAAGAGATGAGAAAAATAGTTTTCTGTCCTTCAATTTTTTCTGTTTCCGAGCGACTGTTCTGAAAGGGTGAGAGTATTCCGATCTTCCTCCGTGCAAGGAATTACGAGACAGAGGCGAATTCTGGGGCTGACTTTATCCTGGGGACGGCGTGGCCTTTCTGAACTGCTAGCACAAGTTTTTGGGGCAGAGCCGCGAAACGTCTTAAAGATAGCGACATTGTCCGCAACTCAACCCAAGAAATCGTTACAAGAGGGCTACAGCTTCTAGTAATATCATTCCATTACAATCTCTGATTCAACATTTAGGTTCTCAACAATGGGATAGATAACCTAAACATGGAATAATTTCATTATTGAATTTTTTTTTTAGCCATTATATACTTAATGTGGTGAGATATATATTTACATAAAAGCACGAGTAACTTAATTTGATTCCAATGTACAATAAAATAAAATAAAATAAAATAAAATTGTGAAAAACCAATGTTATATGATCAACCCCATTCAGTCAACAAGAGCAATGTTTTTTTTTCATTTTTTTTTACTAGTAATTAAAAAAAATCCTATAAAAAGTATGGTAAATTATGGTATTATTTTATACTATTGATCATTGAGAAAATGATACAGAGGAAACACTTAAAACAACATTTTCAAATATAGTACCACTATTGCCAAAGCTATACTGGTTGTTGCCAAAGTAAATTCATTTGTTGAAAATGGTAGTTAATTTGACAACAACCACTATTCTTTTGGCAATAGTGGTAGGCATTTTTCTCGCCCGACAATTGTGTTCACTTGGACTATTACCATTGACCACAACCACAACCACAACATATGGTAGAACTGTTAGGTTTCGTTTGGCAGGCTAGAAAAAAACTGTCAGATTGGACAGGATAAGGTAGGATCGAACTGGATTAGTAATCATGTTGAATAAGTTCTTATGTTCTCCTTTGTTTGGAACGTGCTGCATAAAACTGTTGGATAAGCAGTTTTATCAAACTCCTGTATTTGGTCATGACGAGATATAAGTCCCGGATAATAACTAAATTATTACTTTTTAATACACACACAAAAAGAAGAAGAAGAAGAACGAGAGAGAGAGAGAGAGAGAGAGAGAGAGAGCTGATTTTTTTTATAAAAAAAAAAAACAAACACACACACACACACACACAAAAAGAGGGGAAAAATAAAAACAAATCTGGAAAAAGAGATGAAAAAAAAGGGAAGCAAGCGCGCGAAACATAGCCTTAAAGTATTTGAGAGCCAGTATGGATTTTAAATTTGATAAGCATAGTATTTCTCTTTGTGAATCTGACTAATTGCAATTTGCAACAGACCAAGCCAAACATTGTGATAGACAGGCGGACCTACATGTAATAACTTTTGTATATGTATGAGGGACCTTCTATGATACATTTTAGTGGTTTCAATTGTATTATACAATCAAGTTACTATACTTTAGCGCTACTATTGGTATCAAAATATTGTAACTTTGTGTAAAATGTAATAGCTTTAAAAACTATTTTGTTTTTGAAAATACCATCTTACTTTTTTAAACCACGTTTTTCAAATATTACTGCACTTTAATTGTCACCAAAGTTACAATATTTTAGCACCAAAATCATTAGGATCCATCCTAGAATTTTCCTATATATCAATGTATATGCTTCTCAATTTTTTTTGGACTTGTATGGACACCCTCAAAATAAATAAAAAAATATTTTTCTCTTTAATCTCCTGTGGCGGAATAAAGCAAGGTAACCAATTCTGTCGAAAAAAAAAGTAAGTAAGTACGTAACAATTGTGTGTATATATATATATTAATATGATGTTTTTCAAGTTTTGGCACCCACAAAGACAAAGTTCTGGTTCCGCCACGGGTGATAGAATGGTCATGTTGGATAGAACATAGAAATTTTTTTGGATGATCATCACACAATATGGAAATAACATTTTGGAGGTCAACACATTTTACTAAATTGCTTTAAAATTGAGACAATTCATGATACACAAAACCAGGTACATTAATCATGTTGAACATAAAGTTCTTCAAAATATAAGTATGCATCTGCATAGTTATTGATTCTTTTGTTACCCAAATCTTTTGCAATGACAAGAGACTCAAGCTAAGGCTGCCCAAGAAGTGAATGCCTGTAGAAAGCATGGCTTTGCGCAATGAGGTTTCATCCCTAAGTGCTTGAAGAAATATTACTTGTGTTTTCTGTTCCCTGAAGTGTTATTCCTAAAGACAATTTGTATAAACAAAACTGTAATTATATCAAACTCATAGATATTAAGATGAACAGAAATAAAAATTTGAGAAAGAATCTGAGCCCAGCGAACTGTTTCCTTAAGACGAATTTGCTCCCTGTCGGTGCACAAGGTTGATGAACAATCGTCTCCCAAGATAGAACGGATTTTCAATTCTGCAGAAGTTGCACTTCAATCTCCAGAATACAACGAACACAAAACAGTATGATACTCGAACAACAATGATATGAATAGGCAGTGAGAGAGAGATTAATTTTCGTGCTTATGAAATGAAACCAGAGGAGAATATATAGACAGTCTGGTGACTGTTCGAATCAACACATCCAAACAGAGCATTGCAACTATTGTAGTGGTGACTGTACGAAAAAACACATCCAAACAGGGCCTTATTATTCTGGAAGGACATGACTATTGGAAAATTCAAATGAATTTTCTCTTTTTAACTGGAGAGAAATTCAAATGAATTTTCTCCAAAAAGATTAGTTAATTTTCAAAGAAGCCCAAGCTCAGGACCACGAACCCATGGCCCGCACCCAAGCCCAGTCGGTCGGTCGGCGGTGGCGCTCGCGTGTGTGTGTGTGTTTGTGTGTGTACGCGCGCGTGCGTGGGATAAATCCCACAAAGGCCTAGGTCCTTCCCCCTTTACAAAAGTGGGTACCCCAAAGGGGCATGCCCCTTAGGAGACTTCCCTCTTAAATATACCCTTAAGTTCTTTGATATTTTTCCTATGTGGGACAATCAAGGTTTCCCATATTTTCCTCCTTCACTAATGTTTCACATGGGCCACTTTGGATGACAATTTCTCATTCATCCCTTATTGGATTTCAACATGTAAATATATGGCGTTCATCTCCTCACAGAGGAGAACAGATTCCAATGTGGTCCCGCCCCAAAGAACGTGTGGGACCCACCTTAAATTGCCAAAGTTTACATAAAACTAGTTATATAAAATCCAATTTTCCAACAATCCCCCACATGAATGAAATTGGCGACCTATCAATGTAAATGAAAATGATGACACAGCTCGAGTATCGACGAAGAATTACTGCTTCAGACTAGGTAGCCTAATGGCTTTGAACTTGCCCTAGTGTAAAACTATCGGATTTACTAACAAGTGAGTAGATGAGATTATCCTTGAACTCCTAGCCATTTGTGTAAACCTAGACAATAGAATTCACATAGCAATTCTTCTTACAGATTTGGTTCTCACATTTGTGTTCGTTTTGGCCTTGAACACCTCTTGGTTCCATGAGTGTTTTAGAGAATTCAGCCTTCAAATTCCCATAGAAGCAGCCCTTTCTTACTCACGTAGGTGGTATCTATGAAGAGTATCCTGCAATACCCCACTTGGACATTATCCAAGGTATAGACACCATTAAAAACATATCTTATCCTGTTTCTTGCGGCAGATAAACACTGACTCATCTTTGAAATGGGAGAAGGAAGATATAATTCTTCTCAGTGTATTCTGAGTACTACATAGTTCGGTTTGCCCATTGAACCTAGATCTTGGGATCTCCAGTCAACTAGGTTAGGTTGCCACCATGACGACTCTTGTTTAATTCATAGGCTTTAAACCCATTCCCCTCGATGAACTTTCCACTTGCTCTCTCGTTAGGCCTTTTGTAAGTGGATCTGCTATGTTTTCCTTTGACTTTTCATAGTCAATGGATATGATCCCATTTGAGAGCAACTGTCGAACGGTATTATGTCGTCGACGAATATGACGAGACTTACCGTTATACATGTGACTTTGTGCTCTACCAAACGCAGATTGGCTATCACAATGTATACATATAGCAGGCACAGGTCTTGACCAATTTGGAATATCGTCTAGGAAGTTACGAAGCCATTCGGCCTCTTCCCCAGCTTTATCTAAGGCAATGAATTCGGATTCCATTATAGATCTTGCAATACACGTTTGTTTTGAGGATTTCCAAGATACAGCTGCACCTCCAAGTGTAAAGACATATCCACTTGTGGACTTTGAGTCTTTAGAATCAGATATCCAATTTGCGTCACATTAACCTTCGATTACGTGTGGATATCTGGTAAAGTGCAGTCTATAGTTTTGAGTCTCCTTTAAATATCCCAAAACTCTTATAGCCTTCCAGTGGTTTTCTCGAGGATTACTTGTAAATCGACTTAATTTACTCACTGAGTAGGCTATGTCTGGTCGAGTGCAGTTCATAATGTACATTAGACTGCCTATGATACGTGAATATTCTAGTTGAGAAATGCTTATTCCTTTATTCTTAGCTAAGTGAAGACTCACATCGATTGGTGTCTTCTTAGGTTTGATCTCATACTTCTTAAATTTTTCAAGTACCTTCTCAATGTAATGAGATTGAGACAATACTAGTCATTCAAATGCTTTAGAAATTTTAATTCCTAATATAACATCTACGATACCCATGTCTTTCATATCAAACCTATTAGATAAGAATTGTTTAGTAACTCTTATCATCTCGGTATTGCTACCTATAATAAGCATATCATCAACGTAGAGACATACAATGACATATCCTTTTGGAGTGCTCTTCACGTACACACATTCGTCACACTCATTGATTTTGAATCCATTTGATAATATTGCATTATCAAATTTCTCATGCCATTGTTTCGGTGCTTGTTTTAGACCGTACAAAGACTTAACAAGCCTGCACACTTTATTCTCATGTCCAGGAGCCACAAACCCTTCGGGTTGTTCCATATATATTTCTTCTTCTAATTCTCCATTCAAGAATGATGTCTTTACATCCATTTGGTGGATTTCAAGATTATTCAGTGATGCTATAGCAATGAGCATCCAAATAGACGTTATTCTTGTAACGGGAGAATAAGTATCGAAATAATCCAGTCCTTCCTTTTGCCTATAGCCCTTGACTACAAGTCTAGCTTTATACTTATCTATTGATCCATCTGTTTTCATCTTCTTTTTGAAGATCCATTTATAACCCAAAGGTTTTGAGCCAGATGGAAGATCCACTAATTCCCAAGTATGGTTTTGCATAACAGATTTAATTTCACTATTGATAGCTTCTTTCCAATATGAAGCTTCCGGAGAGGACATTGCTTCCTTGAACGTTCGAGATTCATCTTCTACCAGATTTGTTAGAAAATCACGGCCAAAGGATGTTGCCACTCTTGCCCTCTTACTCCGTCTAGGTTCCAAGTCTGAAGGGTCTTGATCCATTGGAGTATCATTCGTATTATCTAGAGGTCTTTTGGACATTCTCGACTCTGATGCATTCTTATAAGGGAATATATCCTCAAAGAATGTAGCATCCCTTGATTCTATAAATGTATTGACATGAATATCGGGAATGTCAGACTTGTACACCAAAATGCGATATGCACTACTATTATTGGCATAACCAATGAATACACAGTCAATGGTTTTGGTACCTATTTTTCCCCTTTTAGGTTTAGGGACCACCACTTTTGCTAAACACCCCCACACTCTTAAGAATTTGTAACATGGTCTATGACCTTTCCATAATTCATAAGGTGTCTTTCGGGTTTTCTTGTGAAGCACTTTGTTGAGAATATAATTTGCGGAGAGTATCGCCTCCCCCCACAAATTCAGGGGTAGTCCAGACTTTAACAACATAACATTCATCATTTCTTTCAATGTTCGGTTCTTGCGTTTCAGTAATACCATTAGATTGAGATGAAGTGCGGTAGTTTGATGAATGATTCCACATTCTCCACAGAACTCCTCAAAGGGTGATTCATATTCACCACCTCTATTGCTTCGTATTGCCTTAATCTTTTTGCTAAGTTGATTCTTAACTTCATTTTTATAATGTTTAAACATTTCTATTGCTTCATCTTTGCTTCTTAACAAATATACATAACTATATCTAGTGCAATCATCCACAAAAGTTATAAAATACTTTTTACCCCCTCTAGTTTGAACAAACTTTAAATCACAAATGTCATTATGTATTAAATCTAAAGGTTCTGTATCACGATCAACATATTTAAAAGGAGGTCTTGTCATTTTAGATTTAACACATATCTCAGATTTTTACTTATTATCAAAATCAAATTTTGGCAAAAAATCTAGATTACTTAATCTACGCAAAGTATCATAATTAACATGGCCTAATCTAGCATGCCAAATATTAGAAGACTCAAGCAAGTAAGAAGACGCATTATTATTATTAATTGCTTTGGGTACAGCAGTCATTACATTCATCTTAAAGAGCCCATCACTAAGGTAACCCTTTCTTACATACATCTCATTCTTAGTGAGTACAAACTTGTCGGAAACAAACACCAATTTAAAGCCATTCTTGCTAAGCAATGACCCCGAAACCAAATTCTTGCGAATATCGGGCACATGAAGCACATCATTGAGAGTTAGTTCTTTGCCCGAGGTCATTTTCAGAATCACTTTCCCATGTCCTTCCACCTTAGAGCTTGAAGCATTACCCATATACAGTTGTTCTTTGTGAGTCACAGGCTTGCAAGTAGATAACATCCATTTGTTTGAACAAATATGATGCGTAGCCCCAGTATCCACCCACCATTCTTGGTATTACCAACTAGATTGCATTCGGAAACAACCGCGGAGAGGTTGATGTCGAAAACATTGTTGGAAAGTGTCTCCACCTCAGCCACATTAGCTTGTTGATTTGGCTTCCTCTTTGGCTTACAACAGTCCTTCGTACGATGTCCATTTTTGCCACAGTTATAGCACTTGCCTTTAAACTTCTGAGGACCATGAGTTCCTTGATTTGGACATTCGCCATCATGCTTCCTTTTCTTTGGACCTTGTTCCACAACATTGACCTTTGCTCCAAGAGAGGAACTTACACTCTTCTTTTCAGAACCACGATTATCTTCTTCAATCCTTAGTCTCACAATTAACTATTCAAGATTCATCTCTTTGCGTTTATGCTTGCGATAATTCTTGAAGTCTTTTCAAGTAGGCGGCAATTTTTCAATAATCGTAGCCAATTGGAAAGAGTCACTTAGAGACATCCCTTCGGCATGAATATCATGTAGGATTACTTAAAGATCTTGAATTTGGCTAATCACAGATTTTGCATCTATCATCTTATAGTCAAGAAATTTACCAACTATGAATTTCTTTATGCCGGCGTCCTCGGTTTTATATTTCTTATCTAAAGAATCCCAAAGTGCCTTTGCTGATTCCATTTTACAATATACATTGGAAAGAGTATTGTCTAATCCATTTAGAATATAGTTTCGACACAAGAAATCGGAATTCTTCCATGAATCAACAGCGGCACTATTAGTTCCTCCTTCTACGAGTTCCAGAGGATCCTCGCGAAGAAACTTAGCCAAATGTAATGTGGTTAAATAAAAGAGCATCTTTTGTTGCCAACGTTTGAAATCGGTTCCATTGAACTTTTCCGATTTTTCCCCATGAGACAGATTCACGGTAAGAGCAGGAATAGATGAAGTAGTTGCCATTCTGAAAACAAATATTTAAAAAAAAAAATTTGTTTCTTTATTATCACAAAATTAATAAAAACTGATTTAATAACTAATTTGAAAACTGAAAACAATTTTCAGTTGATAAGATAGTTTTATTAAACAGTTTATAATCTATAAAACAATTTTATAAAATAGATTTATAAAAAGCAGTTTTAATAACACAGCAGATTTAAATAAACAGTAAACATATTACAATTTTTATAGACTAATAATAAATCAGTTTAAAAAAACTAACAGTACAGAAACAGAAAAAAAAAATTATATATATATATATATATATACATATTTCAAAACAGTTATTTTTTCCCCAAACAAATTAGTATAACAAATATTCAAAACAGAATTATTATTTCAGTTTTGTTCAGATTACCAAGGAAAGTAAAAGATAAAATTCGTCTTAAGATTGTTATTCCTAAAAACAATCTGTATAAACAAAGCTATAATTATATCAAACTCACAGAGATTAAGATGAACAGAAATAAAAATTTGAGAAAGAATCCAAGCCCAGCAAACTGTTTCCTTAAGACAAATTTTCTCCCTCTCGGTGCACAAGGTTGATGAATAATCGTCTTCCAAGATAGAACAGATTTTCAGTTCTGCAGAAGTTGCACTTCCATCTCCAGAATACAGCGAACACAAAACAGTATGATACTCGAACAACAATGATATGAATATGCAATGAGAGAGAGATTAATTTTCGTGCTTATGAAATGAAACCAGAGGAGAATATATAGATAGTCTGGTGACTGTTCGAATCAACACATCGAAACAGAGCATTGCAACTGTTGGAGTGGTGACTGTACGGAAAAGCACATCCAAACAGGGCCTTATTATTCTGGAAGGACATGACTGTTTGGAAAAAACTGGAGGGAAATTCAAATGAATTTTCTCCAAAAAGATTAGTTAATTTTCAAAGAAGCCCAAGCTCAGGACCACGGACCCAAGCCCAAGCCCAGCCGGTCGGTCAACAGCGGTACGCACGTGGGATAAATCCCACAAAGGCCTAGGTCATTCCCCTTAACAAAAGTGGGTACCCCAAAGGGGCATGCCCCTTAGGAGACTTCCCTCTTAAATATACCCTTAAGTTCTTTGATGTTTTTCCTATGTGGGACAACCAAGGTTTCCCACATTTTCCTCCTTCACCAATGTTTCACATGGGCCAATTTGGATGACAATTTCTCATTCATTGCTTATTGGATTTCAACATGTAAATATACGGCGTTCATCTCCTCACAGAGGAGAATGGATTCCAATGTGGTCCCGCCCCAAAGAACGTGTGGGACCCACCTTAAATTGGAGCCAAAATCTACATAAAACTAGTTATATAAAATCCAATTTTCCAACATAAAGATCCAAAAACACCCAGAAAAGAAGAGGTTAGACTTGTAGATTTTGAAGAAACTAGCATTGTTCTGGACTAGCTAGGGCCTGTTTGGTATTATCATAAGTGAACCGGTTCTATGTATTCATGCGCTTGATAGATGCCTTTTTATTACTAGGATCGGAGACCTTCCATATATAACCTCACTCTTAAAACATGTTTGGAAATGTGTTTGATTAACTTCTATAAATTATGTGTAATATTTTGTCACAAATATTGTAATTTAGCACCCCTTGTATATTTGTCCCATTGCTTTTTCTTATCTTTTTCAATTTAGCCCATCCCAAATTGTTCTACCGTCTGTCAATCTTAACAAATTTTAATAAGCTACCATTCCATATGAACGATTAATGGTAATATAATACCAATTCTATCCAAAAATATGTATAAGCAGACCCAAAAAAATTGTCTCGGTGGCACTGCGTGTAGTTTCACTACTGTATGCATGCCCCTCCAATCCCAACATCCCTAATAAAAAATCTTGGCTCCGCCCTTGTAATTGATGTGTCAAAATGTGTAATTAAAGACTTAGGTACAACACTTTGGGACTGAGTTGCACTTTTGAGACATAAATTACACCATCTTGACGCTCAATCCTAATAAGACGTATGATACAAAGAAAATCATTACGTTGCAATATTGAACTTTCCATTTATCATTGTTGTATATGTGTTAACTTCTCAAATCAACAGTTCATACCAGTACTTAGAGCAATGGGTAGTCATCAAATTTGGGTATTCAAAATGCTATTTGGTTACTTGAATAATGTTTTACATACCAAATAAGTCTCATGCACTCCAACCATAGTAACCAAAACTGGTAGCCATTTTATTGTTTAATATATTTTGATGTATCTCAACCATAGATACACTAAAAATATTATTTTATTCATAAATCAATGGCTAGGACCATCCCACCAAATATGCATCCCCTCACTTTCTTTCTCCAAAGACTATAAGTTTGGAGACCCAAACCATAAGTTTGTATAATGGATCCCCATTGGAGTGCATTTTTTGGGATAAAGAGATCCATTTTAACATCTTTTGAATTTGAACACTCATTTGCATCCCCTATTGGAGTTGCTCGTAGGACAAAAATGAGTAACATTATGGGCGACTTTGGATAAAAACATGGTCCCAACAAGATCTACAAATTGTGAATTAGGAGGTGACACGTGGAACAAGGAAAAGAACTCTTTGACACGTTTATCACGATGGTACAACTAGCTGCAACAGCAGTACCTTTCTATGATTTTGTGTTTGTGTGTCTTTTAATTATTTTTGTTTTTTAACACATCAACCGCGAATGGAGAATTAATCATGCAATTCGTCCCCACTCCCCACACAAAACCGGCCAAGGCTGCAAGTTTGCAACTCGGGTCGGGTGAGCTTGACTCGAGGTCTTTCTGGTTTGTTTGAGTTTTAGCAGATTTTTTTTTTTTTTTCCCAATAATGCTAGGTATACACACTTTTTTACATACTATGTTTTAAATGCATGTACCTTGTGTTGTTTGAAATTTTCACATTTTTCTGTGCAACACTTACACAATACAGAATTTAATGCATTTGAAGTTGTATGTAAAAAAGTGTGTAGTAAAATGTGTGGATGTAATAATGTTGTTTTTTTTTGGTTAATAGTAAGCAAAATACTTAGTTTGTCTTTTTCTTTTACTTTGACCGCTCTGTACATATAAGTCTATTATGTCATTTCACTTTAGAGCTAAGGACAATTAAGCTTCTAAATTAGGGAGTACATAAAATATTAATCAAAATTTTATTGAACCATACATGAATATTAAGTGAAAATTTTCGACACTAAATTACAATTACTAGAATAAACTTTATTATACAAAGATTGCTGTAGATGACTTAAACCTTAGTGTTGCCCTTCAATTTCAAGATTAGATCTCAACAATGGGATAAATTCTTTTGACCAAAAAAAAAAAAAACAATGGGATAGATAACCTAAACACCGCAAAATATTATAGTTTATTTTTTCTGAGTCATTATATACTTATTTGAGATACTTGCACAAAATAAAAAGTGACTTTGTTTTCAATGTACAAAAACAAAAAAACAAAAACAAATGCAATTGTGAAAAAAAAAAAAAAAAACAAAGTTGTCATAGAGGAGACGAACCCCATTCAGTCAACAAGAGCAATGTATTTTTTATTTTTCATTTTTTTCCTAGTAATTACAAAAAATCCTATAAAAGTAGGGGTACATTATGATATTATTTTATGAGTAATGCTATACTTTCTAAATTTCTACCCCAAAAGTGCTTCTGTTTGCTATAATATTTATTCGAGCGTGCCAGAGCCTTGTTAGGTAGGCCCAAACTAATAAAACAAAATTTCCTAAGTCACTTGTGTGAGTGATACACAAGGTTTGGAAATCTGACTTCTATCAAAACGATTGTGATGGCCAAGTAGGAAAGTACCCTTGGCCTAAGATCCTATGGCAGTATTGAAGCACACAAGCCATACAAGTGATGAAAGATGAATTAAATAAAATAGACTTTTATTTAATTAAAGCAAAGAAATTACAAGAAGTAATTGAAAAACTAGGAAAATAAAAGACTGCTATATTTGCCTAAACTAAGAATGCTAAAGGATGCATTTGGGATGCGGTTGAATGCGGTGTATCGAGATGACGCGGAGTGATCTGACTGCTTGGCCTGCCTGTTAATTTATAGCGGCCATGGAGGTCTTCTAGATAAGGTAGGAAATCTCTGATGAATCATTATCTGGTAAAAAATACCAGTTTATTTCCATAAACTGATAATGCCTTCCATATCTTCAAATATATATATATATATATATCTATATATATGCTTGAATCTGGTCCATATTGAGGCTTCATTCGGCTGACTTGGCTTCCAAGTAAAAGATAACTTACATAATAAATTGATAATATTATCTTCCAATATACTGATAATATGTTGCCTTATCAGATAATATCAATTTAAATCCTTCCATATCAGATAATACTTTCCTAAGTAATAATATTATCTTTCCAAAAGATAATATTTTGATACTAATTCCCTTATCACAATATAACATTTATCACTTTAGAGAATTTGTAGGGACGATGACTTCCAACTGTAGTCAATTTACTGTGGAGGCCAAAGATATTGATTAGCCCAAATCTGTAAAGTATCCGAATGAAGTAATACTCCTTCTTTCAAAGCAATTCTCCACAGGTCCCACCATATTACTTTTTCAAATGTGATACAGTCAAGTGATGGTGATTAACTTTTGGCCATTTGGAGTCATGGCCCAATTGGTTATGCCCGTACACATGCCAAAACAGAGTGGCCATGGAAACTGATACTCAGTACTTGGTATCAAACGGACCCCCCACCAATTTGCATAGTGATAAAAGTGATATGTCCGAAATACTAATGACTTGATGGAATGGGCCCCAATGGCAGCCCGTTGAATATTGTAAATGGGCCTTAAATAGAAACCCGTTTGGCAGATATGAAGCCCGATGAAATCACATGCTTGCCCGATGAAATTGAACCTCCAAACAAGGCATAGGCCGGAACAAAGGCAGCCAGCGCGATGGAGTGTCAAATTAATGACTTGAATGATTTCCAAAATTACAAATTAGTCAACAAACAAATTTATTAAATGCTTCAAATGAGTAAGACTTTCATGAGCGTGGCCCACCACTATTGTCTCTTGATCATTTGGCCAAAATAAGCAACTGGAAATCAAAAAGTCCGAATGATATCAGTCAGCCCGATCACCTGGCGATCAGTCCGATTTAATGATCCCAGTCCGAGCAAAACTCATTCGGTCTTGCCAACGTTAAACCAATTACATTGCCCTTAATTTTTTGCAATCGGTCTTGTGAGTCCGATTAAAAACCATTAATCGGCCTTAAGCAAATTAATTTAAAAAATGTATTTTTTAGGTGCAAACAATTGCCCCCCTGGCCGTTTAAAATAAAAGCAAGTGAAATTTTGAATGGCCATATTTTATCTAGAGACCGATTAACTTTTGACTGGCATCGGTCTTATCATGTAGACCGATGATCTTTGGACCAACATCGGGCTTGGTCAAGAGACCGAATTATAATTGTCAGCTGCCAACCATGTAACACCTTTGAGCCCACCACCTCCATGTAATCGGACTTCACCACTTGACTATTATACAAGCACTTTTGACACTACACCTGTAACGCCCTGTATTTTATTATCATTAATAAATAAATACGGCATTTCATTTCCATGAGCATCTGTTTTAATTTCTATTTATAAATATTTATCTGGGGCCAAACCGTAATATTTGAAAATATAGGAAATATTTTCTGTGGTTTCAAAATCGATATCTATATTTTTGTATAACCGGGAATTTATTCCTACGCTAATATAATTTTCTGCATTTTATTTTCAACCGTAAAAATACCAGTTTTGTTTTAAAACTGCGCCTTTACCGCGTTTTGGTGTGGAAGCACGTGAGCTCAACCACACCGGGGGAATTCTTGGCCTTGCTTGGAGCCCAAAACTTTGGGTTTATATATATATACGTTGATTTCTCTCTCTCTCACTCACAGTCTCTCATTCTCTCCCTATTCTCTCAAGCTCTATCTCAATTCTCTCTACTCTCTCTCAAGATCACACACACACATACAGATTATATATATATATACACTGTCACATACATAGATATATATAGCTATATATATCTCAAAATCAAGAACGGGAAGAATTTCGGAACGACGGAATTCTCGACGGATTTTTACGGCGGAAGTTCTCGGCCTTTAATTTTCTGTATAATCGGCTCAGTGAGTATTATAAACTCACTCTCAATGTCTATATGTGTATATTTCAGTGTATATATGTGTGTATATGTGTATATATATCAATACACCATTAAAGCTTGAGAATTGAAGTTTTAGAAATCGTAACCAAAATCAATTCTGTAAATTGGGAATGGAAGATATTGATCCCAATAAGCTGTGGTTCGAATCCTACGCAGTAATTTACCCGTATCGCGACGTATTGTTGATTTTAAGTTTTGACACTCTAACTTTAATCGCAGAAATTAATCGATACAATCCGTATTAGTTAAAATTGATCGCGTATTCTTAATCTACGCGGAAAACCGAGGAGAACCATATATCACTTGTCTTGGTACGAACAGAATCTGAAACTGGGTAATTTCAGTCCAGAAATTGAAAACAGGGGAGAAAACGAAGAAGACGACGTTCTGCAAGAACTCGCGCGCGCGACCCGCTCGCGCGAGGATCGCTCGCGCGGCCCGCTCGCGCGAACCTTTCCCCCCCCTCGCGCGCGCGATCCGCTCGCGCGACCTGTCCAGCTCCCCCGCTCGAGCGACCCGCTCGCGCGATCCGGCCTTCCCTTTCGCTCGCGCGATTTTTCCTCCCCCTCGCTCGCGCGAGGTGGCAGTTTTGGCAGTTTGTGTGATTTTTGGTAAGGGACTGTTTGGAAAATATTTTGGGAGTTTTTAAAGAACTGTTTGGCAAATATATTGTTTTAAAGGTCTATGTTTTAAAAATTGTACGAAACAAGAACAACTTAGGCCGAAATTTATGCTCGTACGATTATCCGGCTTTGTGATTTATTAATGGTGTTATTTATGAAACATTGACATACATATTAGGGTCGAGGTGGCGTCAACATGCATGTGTGTGAGAAAGCGTGAAAAGAGTAAAGAGTAGCGGTCTGGTGTGCGACCTCAATATCGATCGGATATTATTCCTGGTATTGGAGGCGACAGTGTCGTGTACGACTTAGATATCGATCGGATAGTATTCCTGGTATCTAAGGCGCGCGTTTCGGATATTGATCGGATAGTATTCCTGATATCCGAAGCGATGGTGGTAGTGTTGTGTACGGCTTAGATATCGATCGGATATTATTCCTGGTATCTAGGGCGCTTGTTTCGGATATTGATCGGATAGTATTCCTGGTATCCGAAATGATGGTATTGAGTGTGGCTTAGATATCGATCGGATATTATTCCTGGTATCTGAAGCGATAGTTTGGTGTGTTGTTTTGGATATCGATCGGATAGTATTCCTGGTAACTGAGATAATGGTTTGGTTGTGTTGAGTTTTGTTGAGAGAAAAGAGTCAGAAAGATGAGATATTACATTGCTCATGCATGGTCGCTTATTTATTGCTTTCTTTATTATTCCCCCGTGATTATGTTGGAATTGGAACCTTGAATATATTGCTTTTAAAAGTTAAATTGCACCGTTGTTTATATGCTTATATATACATTGCGAGCACTTGTTTATTTTGCTCACCAGCTTTCACAAGCTGACGGCGTTGATGCGTCCTGGACTGTATGTCCAGATTTTCAGGGTCAGGAGCAGCCAGGGTATTTTGACTATGCTACTTAGAGTCAGGAGACTTTTCAGGAGGCTGCTTTATATTCCCTATGTCTTTTAATTTGGGTTTTGTAATAAACTAGTTTAGACTTTTGAATAAGGCGTTTTGTGCCTAAGACTATGACTGCTGTAATAGTTTAGTAAGTTTTTATTTCGGAGCTTATGTTTTTGTTAGTATCCTTTGCTCTAGAAATGTTTGTTAAGTTATTTGTTGCAGGGACAATTGGTCATACTCACTTGTCACGACCTACGAGTCCATAAAGGAAATTAAATGCTTTCCTGAATTATGCTACGTCGGGGCGTGACAGGCTTTTTGGTATCAGAGCCAGGTTATGGCTCGACCGATTGTCCAGACACATAGGATCTCCCGTTAAGATAGAATTGAGATAAGATAGTTCGACTTCATTCCGTGTTTAGTCGCTTTCTATCGTTTAGAATTTTCTTTCTTCTCGAGAGGTTGACCGAATTCTGTTGATTGATGGATAGGTACCTTTTGCTTGAGATATGGCTGGAAGAAATCTCAGGAATCGTCCCGCTATTGAAGATGCACCACCGGTAATAGATCCAACCGGGATGTTCGAAGCTTTTGTAAGGAGGTTGGAGAGGGTTAGTGATCAGAACGCAAGGAACAATAATCAGAATGGGAATTACAACGGGAATGGAAGGCAAGCCCACCAGACTGGAGACAAGCTTCTCAAAGAGTTTCGCGCCCTGCGACCTGAGTATTTTGCGGGGACTGATGAACCCTGGCAAGCGGAACAGTGGCTACGCCAGATGGAGCGTATCTTTGAGACCATAGAGTGCACTGATATGGAGAAGAAGCGTCTGGCTATCTTTCAGCTGTCTTATGCAGCGGCTGATTGGTGGGATGCAGAAAAGGCGACCATAGGGGAAGAAGCTGCAAGGAGAATGCCATGGGTGGTGTTCAAGGAAAGGTTTCTTGAGAAGTATTTCCCCGAAGAAGAGAAGGACAAGAGAGAGAAAGAGTTTATGGAGTTGACTCAAGGGAATCTGACTGTCCGAGAGTACACTACTCGATTTGAGCGTCTGTCTCGCTTTGCTCCACATATGGTGGACACACCCCAGAGGAAAATCAAGAAGTATCACCGAGGTCTCAACCTGTCTCTCAGACATTTGACTATGGGGCATCTGGGCCAGTCATTTGAAGCTCTGGTGAGATTGGCTACGGGGTTAGAGAATGATGGGTGTCAGAATTCGAAGCCGTTTGGAAATTGACCTCCGCAGAAGGGTTATCCCGGCCAGAAACCTGGGTACCCTCAAGGACAGAAAAGGACCTGGGATGGAGGAAAGAAACCTCAACAGACACAAGCAGTTCAGCAGTATCAGCCTCTAGCAATAGAAGGGGGCAAAAACAACAACTGCTTCAATTGTGGTAATCCCGGTCACCGAGCTAAGGATTGCAGACAGACTAGGCGTGCTGATCGTCCGGGAATTGTGTGCTATAATTGTGGCATGCCAGGTCACATAAGTCCGGAGTGCAAGGCTCCTAGGAAAGGCAACTATGGTCAGCAAGGGCAAGCCCGCCTGAATGCTGTTATTCCCGAGGCTGCTGGTTACGAAGAAACAGGGTATGAAGGAGGTGCTTATGAGGAGGGATTGCCTGAGCAACGAGCAGTGGAAGGTACTCTAACTTTGTTTAACTCTCATGTTAAAGTTTTATTTGACACGGGTGCTACACATTCTTTTATATCTGTTAAGATCGTTCAGAAGTTGGGTATCGTACCGCATCGTTTAGAGGAAGCTTTGAGTGCTGTCTCACCCTTAGGGACCACAGTCAAGTTATTACATGTGTGTAAGGATTGTCCTCTTCGGTTAGGAGACCGTGAACTTTTGGCGAGTTTGGTGGTTCTATCGATGAAGGAGTTCGATATAATCCTGGGAATGGATTGGCTCGAGAAGAATGATGCGAAGTTGGATTGTGCAAGGAAGAAGATCATATTGGCGGACAAGGGGAATCAACTCTTCGATTTCCAATGTAACCCTTCGGGTGATATGTTCCTCACTAGATGCCTAGCAAACATTGAGGTTGTCAGTGCAGAGGTGACAGTATCATCAATACCGGTAATCCAAGAGTTCGAGGAAGTATTCCGAGATATTTCAGGATTACCGCCGGAAAGAGACATAGAATTCTGTGTGGAATTGGTGCCAGGTACTCGACCTATAACCAAGGTTCCCTACAGGATGGCCCCTACAGAGTTGCTGGAGCTGAAGGAACAAGTTCAAGAACTTGAGAAGTTGGGTTTTGTTCGTCCAAGTACTTCACCCTGGGGAGCACCAGTATTGTTTGTGAAGAAGAAGGATGGGTCAATGCGGCTGTGTATTGACTACCGAGAACTGAATAAGGTTACTATCAAGAATAAGTATCCCTTACCTCGGATAGACGATCTGTTTGATCAGTTGCAAGGAGCCACGACCTTTTCTAAGATTGATCTACGGTCAGGGTATCACCAGTTGAGGGTGCGGAAGGAAGACATACCTAAGACTGCTTTTAGGACGAGATACGGACACTATGAGTTCTTAGTGATGCCGTTTGGGATGACAAATGCTCCGGCTGTGTTTATGGACTTGATGAACAGAGTATTCAAGCCCTACTTGGATCAATTCGTTATTGTCTTTATTGATGATATTTTGATCTATTCCAAGTCAGAGGAAGAGCATGAACAACACCTGAGGATCGCGTTGCAGACTCTCAAGGATCACCGCCTGTATGCTAAATTCAGCAAGTGTGAATTTTGGCTTCAGGAAGTTAAGTTTCTCGGGCATGTGATCTCTCAACAAGGAATCGCGGTTGACTCATCAAAGACCGATGCAGTGGCGAATTGGACTCGGCCGACCAATGCTACAGAAGTCAGAAGTTTTCTGGGACTAGCTGGTTACTATCGGAGATTTGTAGAAGGTTTCTCAAAGATAGCAGCCCCGTTAACTGGTTTGACTAAGAAAGATTTGAAGTTTGAATGGACTGATAAGCATGAACGCGCTTTTCTGGAATTGAAAGAGAGATTGACAACAGCGCCAGTGCTTGCGATACCAAGGGATGGTGAGAAGTTCACTATTTTTAGTGACGCCTCGTATCAAGGATTGGGATGTGTCCTTATGCAAGACGGAAAGGTTATCGCCTATGGTTCACGACAGTTGAAGCCGAATGAATTGAATTACCCAACTCATGATTTAGAGCTGGCAGCAGTAGTGTTCGCGCTTAAGATCTGGAGACACTACCTCTATGGGGAGAAATTTGATTTGTTCTCGGACCACAAAAGCCTTAAGTATTTGTTTACTCAGAAGGAGTTGAACATGAGGCAACGTCGGTGGATGGAACTGATCAAGGACTATGACTTCACATTAGAGTACCACCCCGGTAAGGCTAACGTAGTCGCTGACGCCCTAAGCCGGAAGCCTCGAGGAATGATTGCTTCATTGATGTTGAGGGAATGGAAAGCTTTAGAGACAATCGCAGAATTTGATATGCAGATTTCTGAAGGAAGTGACGGACATCACTTTGGATGCCTCGTAGTACAACCAACACTTGTGAGTCGGATTATCGAAGCCCAGAAGGAAGATGAGAAATTTCAAGCATGGTTCGCCAAGATGTTAGAGAAGGACCCGACAGAATGGAAGGTTGGGGCCGATGGAGGGTACAGATGTCGAGACAGATTGTGTGTGCCAGATTCAGGAAGTTTGAGAAAAGATATTCTCGAAGAAGCACATAAATCGAGACTGACAGTACACCCAGGAGGAACAAAGATGTATAAGGATTTGAAGAGAAACTTCTGGTGGGAAGGGATGAAGCGAGAAGTAGCCGAGTTTGTGTCTAAATGTTTGACTTGTCAACAAGTGAAAGCCGAACATCAGAGACCCTCGGGATTGTTGCAACCCTTACCTGTTCCAGGATGGAAGTGGGAGCACATAACTATGGATTTCGTGGTTGGATTACCCCGGTCACAACAGAATCATGACGCGATTTGGGTAATTGTGGATCGTTTGACGAAGTCTGCACACTTCATCGCGTACAATATGACTTACCCAGTAGAAAGGATGAGTCGAATGTACCTACAGCAAGTGGTGCGACTGCACGGTGCGCCTGTGTCGATTGTATCAGACCGCGATGCACGTTTTACCTCGGGATTTTGGGAAAGTTTGCAAAAGGCTATGGGAACTTCGCTCAAGATGAGTACTGCATTCCATCCTCAGACCGATGGACAGACCGAGCGTGTTAACCAGATTATGGAAGATATGCTCAGAGCTTGTGCAATTGACTTTGAAGAGTCTTGGGAGACGCACTTACCTTTGATTGAATTTGCATATAACAACAGTTATCACTCGAGTATTGGGATGGCGCCGTTCGAAGCTTTGTACGGACGACCTTGTCGATCTCCGTTGTGTTGGGCTGAAGTGGGAGACACAGAACTTTTGGGACCAGATTTGGTGAGAGAGACCAATGAGAAGATTTCACTGGTCAAGGAAAGGATGAAAACTGCACAGAGTAGGCACAAGAGTTATGCGGATCGACGTCGAAAGGACTTGGAGTTCAGTGTTGGAGACCACGTACTCCTTAAGGTTTCACCTGTTCGTGGAATAGTACGTTTTGGTCAGAAGAGAGGGAAGTTGGCACCTCGTTTCATCGGGCCATTTGAGATATTGGAGCGTGTTGGGAAAGTGGCTTATCGGCTCGCATTGCCACCAAAGATGTCTGGTGTTCATAATGTATTCCATGTCAGTATGTTAAGGAAATACATACGGGATCCTTCACATGTGGTTAATTTTGATGATATTGAGACGAGTCAGAATGTTGTCTACAAGGATAGACCTGTGAGGATTCTTGACCAGAGTATCAAGAGGCTGAGAAGAAGAGACGTTCCTTTGGTTAAGGTTCAGTGGAGGCATCATGACGAAGGAGAAGCGTCGTGGGAGTTAGAGTCAGACATGAGGACTAGATACCCCGAGTTGTTTCAGGATTAGTTAGCTCAGATTTCGGGGCGAAATCTCTGTTAAGGTGGGTAGGGTATAACGCCCTGTATTTTATTATCATTAATAAATAAATACGGCATTTCATTTCCATGAGCATCTGTTTTAATTTCTATTTATAAATATTTATCTGGGGCCAAACCGTAATATTTGAAAATATAGGAAATATTTTCTGTGGTTTCAAAATCGATATCTATATTTTTGTATAACCGGGAATTTATTCCTACGCTAATATAATTTTCTGCATTTTATTTTCAACCGTAAAAATACCAATTTTGTTTTAAAACTGCGCCTTTACCGCGTTTTGGTGTGGGAGCACGTGAGCTCAACCACACCGGGGGAATTCTTGGCCTTGCTTGGAGCCCAAAACTTTGGGTTTATATATATATACGTTGATTTCTCTCTCTCTCACTCACAGTCTCTCATTCTCTCCCTATTCTCTCAAGCTCTATCTCAATTCTCTCTACTCTCTCTCAAGATCACACACACACATACAGATTATATATATATGTACACTGTCACATACATAGATATATATAGCTATATATATCTCAAAATCAAGAACGGGAAGAATTTCGGAACGACGGAATTCTCGACGGATTTTTACGGCGGAAGTTCTCGGCCTTTAATTTTCTGTATAATCGGCTCAGTGAGTATTATAAACTCACTCTCAATGTCTATATGTGTATATTTCAGTGTATATATGTGTGTATATGTGTATATATATCAATACACCATTAAAGCTTGAGAATTGAAGTTTTAGAAATCGTAACCAAAATCAATTCTGTAAATTGGGAATGGAAGATATTGATCCCGATAAGCTGTGGTTCGAATCCTACGCAGTAATTTACCCGTATCGCGACGTATTGTTGATTTTAAGTTTTGACACTCTAACTTTAATCGCAGAAATTAATCGATACAATCCGTATTAGTTAAAATTGATCGCGTATTCTTAATCTACGCGGAAAATCGAGGAGAACCATATATCACTTGTCTTGGTACGAACAGAATCTGAAACTGGGTAATTTCAGTCCAGAAATTGAAAACAGGGGAGAAAATGAAGAAGACGACGTTCTGCAAGAACTCGCGCGCGCGACCCGCTCGCGCGAGGATCGCTCGCGTGGCCCGCTCGCGCGAACCTTTCCCCCCCCTCGCGCGCGCGATCCGCTCGCGCGACCTGTCCAGCTCCCCCGCTCGCGCGACCCGCTCGCGCGATCCGGCCTTCCCTTTCGCGCGCGCGATCCGCTCGCGCGATTTTTCCTCCCCCTCGCTCGCGCGATCCGCTCGCGCGAGGTGGCAGTTTTGGCAGTTTGTGTGATTTTTGGTAAGGGACTGTTTGGAAAATATTTTGGGAGTTTTTAAAGAACTGTTTGGCAAATATATTGTTTTAAAGGTCTATGTTTTAAAAATTGTACGAAACAAGAACAACTTAGGCCGAAATTTATGCTCGTACGATTATCCGGCTTTGTGATTTATTAATGGTGTTATTTATGAAACATTGACATACATATTAGGGTCGAGGTGGCGTCAACATGCATGTGTGTGAGAAAGCGTGAAAAGAGTAAAGAGTAGCGGTCTGGTGTGCGACCTCAATATCGATCGGATATTATTCCTGGTATTGGAGGCGACAGTGTCGTGTACGACTTAGATATCGATCGGATAGTATTCCTGGTATCTAAGGCGCGCGTTTCGGATATTGATCGGATAGTATTCCTGATATCCGAAGCGATGGTGGTAGTGTTGTGTACGGCTTAGATATCGATCGGATATTATTCCTGGTATCTAGGGCGCTTGTTTCGGATATTGATCGGATAGTATTCCTGGTATCCGAAATGATGGTATTGAGTGTGGCTTAGATATCGATCGGATATTATTCCTGGTATCTGAAGCGATAGTTTGGTGTGTTGTTTTGGATATCGATCGGATAGTATTCCTGGTATCTGAGATAATGGTTTGGTTGTGTTGAGTTTTGTTGAGAGAAAAGAGTCAGAAAGATGAGATATTACATTGCTCATGCATGGTCGCTTATTTATTGCTTTCTTTATTATTCCCCCGTGATTATGTTGGAATTGGAACCTTGAATATATTGCTTTTAAAAGTTAAATTGCACCGTTGTTTATATGCTTATATATACATTGCGAGCACTTGTTTATTTTGCTCACCAGCTTTCATAAGCTGACGGCGTTGATGCGTCCTGGACTGTATGTCCAGATTTTCAGGGTCAGGAGCAGCCAGGGTATTTTGACTATGCTACTTAGAGTCAGGAGACTTTCCAGGAGGCTGCTTTATATTCCCTATGTCTTTTAATTTGGGTTTTGTAATAAACTAGTTTAGACTTTTGAATAAGGCGTTTTGTGCCTAAGACTATGACTGCTGTAATAGTTTAGTAAGTTTTTATTTCGGAGCTTATGTTTTTGTTAGTATCCTTTGCTCTAGAAATGTTTGTTAAGTTATTTGTTGCAGGGACAATTGGTCATACTCACTTGTCACGACCTACGAGTCCATAAAGGAAATTAAATGCTTTCCTGAATTATGCTACGTCGGGGCGTGACAACACCATCGGCCTCTATGTCCGATTCAGCATCCCAAGCATCCTTCTAGCATTACTCTATTTATTATTATTCTTGCTTTCGGTCTTGTGAGTCCGAATAGCTTATTGACTGAATTAATTCAGTCCGGTCTTCAGCACCTTTTCAGTCTTCTTGATAATACCACTGTTGCAAAAAGAGCCACCAAATAATATTCAATTTTTGGTGACATCCACACAGCCATCGTGGATGTAAATCAACAGTAGCCAAATAATTAATTGGCTTAGAATAGAAATAATAATCGGTCACAACAAGGAGACCGAAAAATTTGAACAATTCATTGAGGCTGATTTTCCTCAAAGAAATATTTTCAAAAGCTTCAATGACCGATTTAATTTCAATCGGTCTCTGCGAAGCTTGCCCCCCGAGCGGTTCATCACCGATTTCTTTGTCAACAATGGGGTCTTCATCATCGTCCTCCTCACTAACGGGAGGCCCTATGGCCGATACAAGATCACTCGGCCCATCACACTCTTCCTCCTCGGCCTCAACAGAATTGCGAGGCTCATCTTGAATTTGCCCCCCGAGTGCTTCGTCATCTTCAACATCAAGGAGGGGCTCTATGGTCGATATAAGATCACTCGGCTCTTCACTAGCACTTATTTTTTCGTCTTCTTGCCCCCCGAGCGGCAAATTAGGAAAACTGCTAGGATTTTCCCTCCAGCTACCGTTTAAGAAATCTTCCATGGACATGAAATTTTCTCCATAAGGTGCTGGCTCTTCTGCTTTACTTACGGCAAGAAGGAGACCGATTTCATTGTTGAAAAATTGTCTATCGGTCTCTAATCGGTCAATCTCAGTTTTTAGTTGACCGATTTCATCCTCATGTCGGCTTATTTCACGACTAAGCCGATGACCCAGTTGCGAATCCCATGGCGATCCCAACTTTTGGCAGCATGAATCGCAATGGAGGATCACCTTTTTGAAGTTGAGATGAGAAATTAAACCTTCAAGAAGGCTTATTTTTTCGTCCCTGCAACGAACCTGGTAGCGGTAGAATTGCAGCCATGTCTCACGGTATGCTTGGCTCATCACTTGGCGGTCCCACCGGGCGTGCCAAATTGTTTGCTATAATATTTATTCGAGCGTGCCAGAGCCTTGTTAGGTAGGCCCAAACTAATAAAACAAAATTTCCTAAGTCACTTGTGTGAGTGATACACAAGGTTTGGAAATCTGACTTCTATCAAAACGATTGTGATGGCCAAGTAGGAAAGTACGCTTGGCCTAAGATCCTATGGCAGTATTGAAGCACACAAGCCATACAAGTGATGAAAGATGAATTAAATAAAATAGACTTTTATTTAATTAAAGCAAAGAAATTACAAGAAGTAATTGAAAAACTAGGAAAATAAAAGACTGCTATATTTGCCTAAACTAAGAATGCTAAAGGATGCATTTGGGATGCGGTTGAATGCGGTGTATCGAGATGACGCGGAGTGATCTGACTGTTTGGCCTGCCTGTTAATTTATAGCGGCCATGGAGGTCTTCTAGATAAGGTAGGAAATCTCTGATGAATCATTATCTGGTAAAAAATACCAGTTTATTTCCATAAACTGATAATGCCTTCCATATCTTCAAATATATATATATATATATATATCTATATATATGCTTGAATCTGGTCCATATTGAGGCTTCATTCGGCTGACTTGGCTTCCAAGTAAAAGATAACTTACATAATAAATTGATAATATTATCTTCCAATATACTGATAATATGTTGCCTTATCAGATAATATCAATTTAAATCCTTCCATATCAGATAATACTTTCCTAAGTAATAATATTATCTTTCCAAAAGATAATATTTTGATACTAATTCCCTTATCACAATATAACATTTATCACTTTAGAGAATTTGTAGGGACGATGACTTCCAACTGTAGTCAATTTACTGTGGAGGCCAAAGATATTGATTAGCCCAAATCTGTAAAGTATCCGAATGAAGTAATACTCCTTCTTTCAAAGCAATTCTCCACAGGTCCCACCATATTACTTTTTCAAATGTGATACAGTCAAGTGATGGTGATTAACTTTTGGCCATTTGGAGTCATGGCCCAATTGGTTATGCCCGTACACATGCCAAAACAGAGTGGCCATGGAAACTGATACTCAGTACTTGGTATCAAACGGACCCCCCACCAATTTGCATAGTGATAAAAGTGATATGTCCGAAATACTAATGACTTGATGGAATGGGCCCCAATGGCAGTCCGTTGAATATTGTAAATGGGCCTTAAATAGAAACCCGTTTGGCAGATATGAAGCCCGATCGATGAAATCACATGCTTGCCCGATGAAATTGAACCTCCAAACAAGGCATAGGCCGGAACAAAGGCAGCCAGCCCGATGGATTGTCAAATTAATGACTTGAATGATTTCCAAAATTACAAATTAGTCAACAAACAAATTTATTAAATGCTTCAAATGAGTAAGACTTTCATGAGCGTGGCCCACCACTATTGTCTCTTGATCATTTGGCCAAAATAAGCAACTGGAAATCAAAAAGTCCGAATGATATCAGTCAGCCCGATCACCTGGCGATCAGTCCGATTTAATGATCCCAGTCCGAGCAAAACTCATTCGGTCTTGCCAACGTTAAACCAATTACATTGCCCTTAATTTTTTGCAATCGGTCTTGTGAGTCCGATTAAAAACCATTAATCGGCCTTAAGCAAATTAATTTAAAAAATGTATTTTTTAGGTGCAAACAGCTTCCCAAATGATGTGGATGTGGGGTCCGGTCTAATACAGTAAGACCAACTGAATTTTGATTAGAAGTTATTTACCTAGCCCCACTGTCACATCATTTGGGAAGCACTTTTCGGATAAAAATTTGGAAAGCATAGCATTACTCTAAAATAAAACAATGCTATTGCCAGAGCAGTAATGACTAATACCAGAACATAAAGTGTCGCTAAAAGTTTTAGCGACTTTTTTTTTGTCGCTAAAACTTTTAACTGACATTTTTTGCTCTGCCATTAATCATTGCTCTCTGGCAATAGAGCCAGCCTTATTTCAAACTGGTTATCATTGAGAAAAACGATAGAGATATAATTTATGACAAGACGTTTTCAAAGATTTTATTTGTAAAACAATTGACTAGGGTCAATTTTCTCACCCAACAAATCGTGGTCATTGATGGACTACTGTCACAACATGTGGTACAATTGTTAAAGTACTTGGAAACCAAATGATGGATTTAAATTTGATAAGTGTAACATTACTGATCTTGGTGAATCTTGACTTATATAGTTAAAGCCCAAGTATGCTTTTGCAACCTACCAAATCAAACATTGTGATAGAAGGGTCATCAACGAGATGAAATAGAAAGAAGTTTTGGATGATCATCACACTTTTGAGGTCAAACAAATTGCATTAAAATTGACACAATTCATGATGCACAAAACAAGTAACATTTCATGTTGACCATAAAAATCTTCAAAATATATGTATATGCATCTGTATAGTTATTGATTCTTTCAGTACCCCAAATCTTTTGCAATATTGACAAGAGTAGTAAGTCAAGGCTGCCCAAGAAGTGAAGGCCTGTAAAAAGCGTGGCTTTGCGCAATCTCGATGCGGTCTCGAGGATCGTTCAGAGTTTCATCCCTTAGTGCTTGAAGAATTGCTTGTGTTTTCTGTTCCCTAAAAGATCCAAAAACACCCAGAAAAGTAGAGGTTAGATATGTACATTTTGAAGAAACTAGCATTGTTTTGGACTAGGGACTGTTTGGTAATATCATACGTGAACCGATTCTATGTATTCATGTGCTTGGTAGATGTCTTTTTGTTGCTAGGTCACCGTGCTGATATAAACTCACTCTTAAAACATGTGTAGAACCAACATGATGCTGGTTTTCATAAAAAATAAATAAATAAATAAATAAAAATAAAAATAAAAAATTAAGAAACAAAAAAAACCAGATAAAAAATGAGAGCGAGGGCCTGTTTGGGAATGCTTAAAACAGGATCGGGCTCAAACCAATTCTCGCCTTTATCTGGTTTTCATGAAAACCAGTATACTGTTTATTTGATAAAGAAACCATTTCATGGAGTATTTTTAAGAAAGGCCTGCACTCTTATGCAACCAAAGAGAAACTACACAAACACACCCACCGAAGAACCATCTAGAACTGGTTCTCTATTGAATAACAGATCCGATTCCTATTTAATGCGTTCTCAAATAGGTCCTTCAGGCTTCGTTCACACAATGTTTCTTTTCTGACTTCAAGATCACCAAGATGACCTTATGCAAAATCTAATATTCTCTACCATTAGAACTATGGAAATGTGCTAGACAAAGAAATTTACCTCTTTATCAGAACTTTGTACAGCGTCTTCAGTATGGGACACAGCTCAACTGGAGCAACCGGTTTGCTTTCTCCAGGACGCGATACACTTAAACTTGGCTGACTCAGAAGTTCATAAAACGCCTCTACCGCTGAGACTCCCTGAAAAAAGAACGAAAGAGCTAAAATTAGTGTTTGGTACGATGACAACTCAAAAGGCAATAAATTATGCGGTAACTGTGATCACAATTCCGCAAGTACTATAGCATGACATAACAAGATCATAAACGGATCAAAGCTTTTGTGCATGAAACTTAATTCAAAATGTAATTATTTATAAAGCCTCTGCAATAAACATCTTAGAGGAAAAATGTCCTCAAATTCTAACATTTACTTGAGGTCATCAAGCAATTTGAGAGGAGACCATTCTAGGAATGGTTTCTCAATATACCAATAACGTTTGCAGGGAAGTTCATACAGACACTTTTGAAGTTTGTAAGTACTTGGGAATGAGATACAACCATACAAGCGCAAAATTATCCATTCTTCACCTTTAACATCGCAAACTCAAAATTAAGAAGGCTACTATTTAAAACATAAATTAAAAATTATGAATTTCAAGAGTCACTTCCCCTTTCTCTTTTCTTGAGTTCCTACTATATTTACATAATTGTTAACTTCTAATGCTATTTAAACATATTGAGGAAAAAAATAGGGATATATTTTTCCTTTCCCTTGTTTAAATCCGCAAATCAATCGGTTCTTGGATTTGGTGAGGGTAAAGAAAAGAAAACATAGAGGAAAACATTTTCCTTCGTATGGTTAATAAGGAAAGGATGAGGAAAATAGGAAAGAAAAGAGAATAAGTTGAGAAATAAATTAAAATTTTTGAATGTTGCAAGTCCTTTCCCTTCCATTATTCATATATTACAATCATCTTTTCGAAAATTTCAATTTTTAATGTTATTTGAGCATGAAAGAAAACACAAGGGAAAACACGAGAGCGCTAGTTTTCCTTCTTGTTTTCCATTGCCTTTTCTTTTACCTCACGAATTCCATGAACCAAACAAAGCCTTAGAGTACCATTAACACTCAACATACTAGAGTGTTTGGAATAGACAAAGTACTAGAACTGATATTAGTACCTGAATCGTCCCCTTGCCACTGATGCTATCACCCATATCAAGGCTTAGTTCCCCCTTAGCTATCATTTGGCCATACCATGCATTTCGACCTTTCAAGAGGGTTACGTAAGTGTCAGCCAGCAAAGGCCCGGCGAGCTTCTCCGGCTCTTCCGCCAGCAAATGAGTTATAAATATCATCTCTGATGTACAGTGCGCAAAGTACACTGATTTGCTCGTAGCACTTTCATTGGTTAAAGCTGCTATCATTCCTGATTGATTGAGAATCAAACGGAAGTTTCAGATAAAAAATAGATACATTCTCAAGTAGTGATATTCTATTAATTACTGTATTTCAGTTTTCTCAAAAGTCAATTCAAACTTCCTTAGTGTATATAATATGGTGTATGGAACACCAGATTTTACGTGGTTCACCCCAAAACTAGGGCTACATCCACGAAGCCACTGAGATTTTCACAATGCTAAAAAGGCAGAAAGAAAAGATTACATAATATATGATAGTCGTGCCCTTCTTCTATTACTTAGAATTAGCTCTACAGGCTATATTTGCAAAATTACCAAAATACCCCTTGAAAAAACTGGCCTCTGTCAAAATGGGCATATCGGATGGCATTATCTCGGGGCTCATTTATTTCCTGTGAAAATCAATGGCCTTACTTCGTGAAATCGATAGAAAATCAGTAGGCGTTGATAGAAACATTTCGAGAAAGACTTTTAATATGGCTTCGAGAAATAATTTTCCACATTATAGCCTATAATTAAATAGAGCAACGAGAAATTAACAGCTAACGGGTAGCCAGATCCGATGGTGTAGACATTCTTCACACCACCCAGACTTTCATGGGTGGTGTAGACATTCTTCACACCACCCAGACTTTCATGAGTGACAAGGTCGCCATGGGCATTGTCCCATAATATATTTAGTTGTATATTTCGATATATGTGTGTGTATATATATTAATATATATAGAGGCCGGCTCTCCGACCGACGGTCCGTTTACGGAATGACTTTTAGCGATGAAATTTCGTCGCTAAAAGCCAACAATTTCGTCCCTAAAAGTCAACACACCTTTAGCGACGAAATTTCGTTGCTAAAAGTCAGTCCGTAAACGGAACGTCCGTTTTAGAGACTTTTTGTGTGTGTATATATATACTCTTAACAAGCAAAATATAAATAAAGGGGGTTGCTATCCTACAACATCAAGGTTGTAGGATAGCATTGTACACTAGCTTTTAGCGACCAACAAAAACATTTTTAGCGACCAAAAAAATTTTTAGCGACGCATCTTTTTAAAATATTTCGTCGCTAAATGTGGAAAAAATAAATAAATAAATTGTCGCTAAAGGTGAAAATTTCCGTCGCTAAAGGAATTTTTTTCATCGCTAAAAGAGCGCCGTGTTGTAAGTTAACATTCCCCATAAATAAAACTAACCAGCTCCTATGGCATAGACATTCTTCAGGCCACCCATAACTTCATGAGTGACAAGGTCACTATTGTCCCACACAATGAAATGGGGCTGCCTTAGGAACTTTGCAATTGGTAACCTCCATTTTTCAGCTCCACAAATTCGAGCATTTGCATACTCCTTGTTATAAATTTCTGAGGCAATATTTGGCCCTCCAAGATAAAGAATGTTCTCTATAGGCACTCCAGCTGCAAGGAAAGTATATGCATATTAAGCCTACAAATGGGAGGAAATCATTTTTCAAAAAGAAAGGGGAAAGAAGATATAATATATATATATATATAAATACAAGGATTGTTTAGTATATAAGAGCAACCATAATTTCCATGTTCTAAACTCTAAAGGCTGGCAATGTTATGAACAGTAACTTAAAGAAAAATCAGGAAAGCAGATATGTTCGTTACTTTATCTTAATAGTGAACAAACCTTACTTAGAGGTTGTAGTACATATCCATGCTTGAGCTAAACAGGTCTCATCTTTTTAAGTGCACAAGTGTCCGTATATATGTATATACAAGTAATGGTAGGTGTGAAATATATCTGGCAAAGTATACGCTTACTGAAAGAGACAAATACACATCATCAACAGAAAAGATCGACCAACAAATTATTTTAAAGCACTTAAAACACTTGGTTCATGAGTCATAAAAAAAATCCTTGGAAAATTATGAAATCAAATATTTCTAAATTTCATGAATATGCAAGACGAAATTAAAAACATATGAATGCATCAATTTCAAATGCCAAGTTTTTTTGCTTATAGGTAGCCGTTAATGTTCCCATTTTACTTCCATTATAAAAGCTTGGGATTTCTTGAACAACCCAATGGTGCAACTCTGGATCTCAAATCCCAATTCCCCCTGTACCAAAAAATAATTAAATAAATAAAATAAATCACAATTCCAAGGGCTCCTGCTAACTAAAAGTTTCAGAAATGAAGTTGTTGACCCACTAACTATTAATTTAGATACGATTTATGCTTCTCTTTTCCTATTATTTTACGAAACGTACACTCAAGTAAAACCATTCCAAATACTTCATGAACAAATCTAACACCAAACTTTTTGTCGGTTCACAAATGCAATAAAGATTAATAACGTAGAAACAAGATCTTCTTTTGCAAACATACTACTTGTTTGTTTCACTTTTGAAGACGCAAGAAAAAACTAAAATCAACAGAATATGAGACAAACATTAATACGAAGAAAAAAAAAAGGAGAATTCTTACTTGCCCGGTTAATCATTTGTGTAGGTGTGATAATATGTGGAACCGGTTCAAGTGCAGCCTCAATACCCTTTGCCAAAGATATAATTATAGGCATAGTGATCCTCTCCTTCCAATACTTACTAATCTCTTCAAACACTTCACGAGTTTCCGTGGAAGGCAATCCGTTAACAACAATATCCGCATCCCAAACAGCCTCTTGCAAGTTAGTCACAACCTTCAAAGGACAAAGTGGTGTATCAATCATATTCAAACAAAACCCATCTTTCAAAATCTCGTCCGCGTATAGAGTCCGATCGCCCAATCTCGCCTCGACGTATTTTAGATATGCGCATCGCCTAATTAACCTCCTCAACACATCCTCTCTCGAATTGATCACTTCGAAGAGATGTTCTGCTGTGGCTCTATCCACAGCTCTTCCTGGTCTCCTCCATATCCTAATATGAACCTTTTCTCGAAATTGGCCATAGCTATCTTGAAGCAAAGCCGCAAAAACAGTTCCCCAAGCACCCGCCCCGACACCCACGATCCTCACCAGATCACCGTCCGATTTGCCGAGAACTCGACGGAGTTCATCGAGCTTCTCTTCTAGGCCATTATAGTTATGTATTGTACCATTGGAATATGAATTAGTACCATTCATCACCTCAACATTTCCAACCATCTTCAATTCTAGTGATATGAACAGCTACTGATTGACAAATTAACCCAAAGAAAATCCAACCAAGATTACAAAGATGGGTTCTATTCAAAAGCTAGCAAATCTCTAAGCTTTGACTGCTATTAAATTTCAGAATTTTTCTCAGCTACAGACCAATCTCAAAACCCTAGGTTCTTGAAAAGAACCCACCAATGGCTTATATATGATTTCTGACCCTCAATCTTATAATGGTCCAAAATTCTCAACTGTAAAACCCTCAATCTCAAACTTCCAAATTCTTTGTTGGTAGATTTTTTTTCCCACCTAAATCATAACTAATCATCAAGAATTTTAGACCCACCAATCAAAAATGTCTAACTAAGATAACAAATGGACAAGTAATCATCTTATAAAACTACTCAAAAAAGTGTAATCTTGTAACCTCCGCCTGAATTTGTTCATCTACCCAACCAATAAAATTCCAAGAAAATTACAAAAAAAATTAAAAAAAAAAGGTCAGAATACCAACCTTTACTTGTCGGATACTACAAAGTTGTGGTGAGTTCTTATCAGTTTGAAACTCAAAAACCCTCCAAAAGATTGTCAATTTATTTTATAATCCAGTAGCCGCCGGCATTTGTTGGAGAGAGAGAGAGAGAGAGAGAGAGAGAGAGAGAGAGAGAGATAAACAGGGCATGAGAAATGCATGCAAATGAAGAAATGAAACAAACAGCTGGTAATCCAAGTTCATGAATCACATTTGTATCTGATGATTGAATGTGATGTGAGTGTAGAGAGAGAGAGAGAGAGATTGATGGATACAGGTGAATTGGGTAGGGTGCCAAAGCATTAAAATCTTTGTATGCTTTCCCAACTTCCCCAACGGTCATTAATTAGGCTCTCTGTTGGCAAATTTATAATGGTAGTTCTTTGGTGATAATTTTCATATAAATTTTATACGATTTCTTAAAAAATGTGTCTCTTTTGTGTCACTGTGGGGTTCAGTAACATCACAGAAAAAAGAGACATCTTTTTAAGAGGTTGTATGAAAGTTGTCATCAAAGAATTACTCTTTATAAGAGGGGTCTTTCAATTCTAATTGTCATATTGTGTAGGGTCTGTTTGGAAGAATAAAATATGATCAAATTTAGTTTAATTTATTTAGTTTTTAATAAAGAGAGCATTTTTGCTCACTCAAATTTGGCTTATCATTGCTCACCCATGTCTCCAGTGCCTGACATGTGTGTCTCATACAAGGGCAAAATGGGAATGAAAGGGGACACATGTCAGGCAATGAAGGCATGAGTGAACAATGGTAAACCAAATTTAGGTGAGCAAAAGTGCTCTCTTTAATAAAATTTAGTACTCACTCCGTCCCAAATTGTTGGACACTTTTGGGGAATCCAACTTTTTAAGGTTATTCATTTATTACACTGTTTTCATGTCTAAATATTTTTAGTTTCCAACTTTACCCTTAATTTAGTTTCCCTATAAACTAAGATTTGTAGGAATTGTGAAAGAAATGGCAAAGTAGGAAAGATAAAAAATTTGGTGTGTTGACTTTTTAAAATGGACAAACATTTTGTGACAACCCAAAATAGAAAGAGTGCCCAACAATTTGGGACGGAGGGAGTATTATTATGTTGGTTTAAGAAAGAATAACTATATTAAGGATATTACTTCACATACAATTTTCATAAAAAATTTTGTTCACAACCTACAAAAGTGTGTTTATCTCTCTCGTGTGCCACTGCAGGGTTCACTGATATCACAGGATGACACATGAGAGAGATAGACACACTTTTATGGGTTGTGAACTAAAAGTTGTGTGTGAAATATTACTCCTATATTCAATGCTATTTTGAGCACAACACTGCTACAGACACCGAAAATTTGCACTGAAATAGTGCACCGAATGATCAGTGACGTCCATCTCGGTGAGCCCCCACACATGCAGGATATGGATCCCCACCGAAATAGACGGCACCGACCATTTCGGTGCCTAAATCTTTTCTCTTTTGAGCAGTACCAAACAATATATCTACTAGCATATATAAAAGAGCGAATGTCTTGGTTTGTGTGCTAATTTTGAAATCAATTTCTCTAATTTCAGTATTTCTCTGTTTATTCCGTCCTTTATGGTAATTGCATAGTCGGTCAAATATCATAATATCCCTTTCGTACATCATAATTACTCATACATGTGTACAATTTCATAATGATATATTGATTTGTTAGAGGCTAATTCTGTCTTTCAGACAATAATTACATTCAAGTCAACTAATAATTACATTCGTATCAACTTTTGAAATTTTATTTAATATAATAATGAGGATTCAATCAATTTTGATTTAAATATTTCAAGTTCAGTCAACTTTTTCAACCATAATTACAAATTACTTCATTAAAAAAAAGTCAACAAAACAGTTGCTGATAACATATTTACATATAGGTCAATTTTTGTAAGAAAAAGTACAGAATAGTCATCTTTTGGCACAATATTTACATATAGGTGGTGGTTGTTTTTATCATATTTATATGTAGATCAATTTTTTAAGCACAATTACAGAATGGTCATCTTTTGGCACAATATTTACACATAGATCAATTTTTGTAAAAAAAAAATATAGAGTGGTTATCTTTATTTATTTGTAAATATTGATAAATATGTATATGCTAAAGTAATACAGTGCCTTGCAGAATTGATTACATATTTATCAATTTCTCAAATGTTTTAAATTACAATGGATATCACTTAATTTCCATTAAATATGCATATGCTAAAGTAATACAGTGTCTTGCAGAATTGATTATATATTTATTAATTTCTCAAATGTTTTAAATTACAATAAAAATCACTTGATTTCCATTGAAATATTTTCGGTGGACCAAATTTGAGAATTATAATATCATTCTAATTTATTTTAATTTTTAAATTGACACATACCTTGCACGTGCCACATTCCACCTAGTCATATATACAAGTATGCAACTAGTTCACTTATAAATTAAATTAGATAACCCGATTCTGATCCAATATTCCAAATTGTATGTGTCATATTAGAATAGATTAAGACAAACACAATACATATGGGTGTTGGGCGAAATTTGATAGAGGTATTTAACAAGTGTAGCTTCAGTCTATTCCAGACACGGATTTATTGCAAATTTCTTTGTACCCATAAAATACGAATCACAAAATTTATACCACATACCAACTTACATTATTTCTTGTATATTTGGTCTCTTTGAATCAAATTGAAGTAGTAAATCACAAGACATCTGGTCTGGTTATTAATAAACTTTTCAATTTTAGTCCAGTAGCATTTTTATTAACTAGGAGTATACAACTTCTTCCATTTTTTTTAATGCATTTTTGTTCACTTAAAAATTGTTCACTTAATACTCACCTCTCTTTCATTGGTCAATGCAGTGGGATTTAGGATTAAATGATAATTATTTATTAGTGTAAAATTTTGGATCCCACTCCATTGGCAAAATGAGAGAGTTGGGTGAGTAATATTTGGGTGAGCAAATTAAAATGCTCTCATTTTTTTAGACCAATTGGCCAGATTCACAAATCACGCGCTTTTTCTGGGAATTTTCCACAAATAGGCACTAGGAGTAGATCGAGTTGCTCAACAAGGGCTCGAAAGCTCGCTCATTTGTGTTCGTGAACACGATCGATTAAGGCTCGTGAGCAAATTCGTTAATAGGTGTGATAAATAACTTGTATAGTATATATATATATTATAAAATTATATAATTTTAGAGAAAAAATGACAAACCTCGCAAATAGGTTAATAAATGACTGATTTATCATTAAACTATATAGTTTAAAAGGGCGCACAAAAAAACTCGCAATCACTTAAAAACTCTGGTCATTTGAGCTCACGAACTAGCTCGTGAGAAAGGCTCGGGCTCGACACATGTCCATCCCTAGGCACCATGCTTCCCAAAGCAATTTTTTATTTTTAAATTTTGTAAATATCTCAACTTTTGAAGTTCCAATTGGTTCTCATTTTATAAATTCATAATCTAAAAAAATATATTTGCAGCTCCAAATCGGATGTCATAAAACATTTGCTTGTTAAACGAGCAAAGCATAATATCATGGATTGTTAGAACAAAAAACTATTAGAGCATGTTTGGTTGTTCCTCCAATTTGAATGATTCTATTTAATTTTTGTATAGAAGTTAAAGGCAAAATCCATCACCATGAATGAATTCATTTACAAATATGGGAGACTTCACCATATTTCTTCTTATGAGGCAATTTCTTCATTTTTCTAGAATGCCAAAATTCATGATTGCAGGCATCATGTTTTAGACGAGCATCATTTTTCTAAATGGAACTATTTAAGCTCATCATCCGTTTATGTAAAATTGTGTACGAAATATAAATACAATTATTGCATTCAAGGACAACCAAACAGGCCCTAATATAATGCTGGATTGTTTAGAGAGAGAGAGAAACAAACTGGGGCGGACCAACAGTTGGGGTGAGCGGGGGCAGATGTCACCACTGAATTTTCGGGGGAAAAAAAAAGTTATGTATGATGATAGTTTTAAAAAATATGTGAACTTTTATTAAGATTTTATGTTAAATCGGAGGTTTTTTGTTATGAGTAATGATATGCTTCCCAAATTTCTATTTCAAAAGTGCTTCCCAAATAATGTGACACTGGGGACAGGTCAAATATAGTGAGACCAATTGAATTTTGATTGGAAATTGTTTACCTCGCCCCAATGTTAGGTCATTTGGGAAGCACTTTTGAATTAGAAATTTGGAAAGTATAGCATTACTCTTTTGTAAATTTTAGAGCTTTGACACGGTTTTAATTGACAACTTATTCTCACTTTTAATTTCATAGTATTATATAGCATAGGTTGGTATAGCTCAAGTGGCAAAGAACTTGATATATATATATATATATATATATATATAAGTCCCCTCCAATGCATAGGTTCAGAGTTCGAACATCATCCTCCTCCCCCACATCAAAAAAATAAAAATAAAAATTCATAGTATTATATATTGTGTGTATATATGTATATATTAAATAATAAAAGACGTAAAAGCAAAACAAAGACCACCAAGAATCCCCTAGTGTCCCACAAGGTATTTTCTAAAAAATAAAAAATAAATAGAAAAAATGTTCTCACATAGATGGAGTTTGAAGTTTCGCAGAAGTCCTCGAAAAACTCAAAGATTCCATATCCACCATTAGCCTCCTCTTACTCCTGTTTAGCCAAAAAAAAAAACTCATCTCTCCTTTTCGTGAGAGACAAAAAAATACACAGAATTTTCAACCCCCAATATATACACGAAACTTATAGAAAAATGGCATAAAATTATATTATTTCTATAATAAATAAATAAATAATCGCCCTCGTAAAAACTTCGCCCCCACAAAATTACAGTTCTGGGTCCGCTACTAGAAATAAATATAATCTTTGTTATTTGGACTGATAAGAACTAAATTAATGATTAATGGCAAATTAGTCAGTTAACTTTTTGGTGTTTGATTTTGAAATAGAATAGAATTGAAATAGAATAGAATAGAATAGAATTGAATTGAATTGAATTGAATTGAATAAAGTGATACGCCCAAAATATGACCGAGCGGTTCAAAATCAACAACCCGGCCGGGCCCACAGGCATGATCCCGATCATTACGGGCAGTTTCCTACTCAAGCTAGAAGACTAATGGAAAGTGCATCTATTTCCTAATCCAATTGGGAAACCCCCACAATTAATGTCAATCAATCCTAATACAATTAGGAAACTTACTTGATTGGTGTCAATCACACCCTAATAGGATTATATTTCCTTATCCATGTATGAGTAGGTCTCTTACATCTATAAAAGAGACCTCTCACCCCCCATTGAAGGGGCCGAATTCTGTAGTCTACACAGCACCTCTACAAAAATTCACCATTATACGCATACACCCGGCCGGTATTACTGGTAGTGCCGCCCCTCTTTGTTGGCTCACCAGGCCCGCCGGTGATCTGCTAGTGAACGTGCTCAGACACACCCGTGGACGTAGGTACCTTCATTAACAGGGCCGAACCACATACAAAAAATAGCCTCTCTCTCTCTCTCCTAAATTGCTTTACTTTAATGTTACCAATTTTTGGCATCATCAGTTTGGCGCCGTCTGTGGGAAACGACAATTTTTCTCATCAAAAAATTCTTGACTGATCAATATGCCACCAAAGAAGGGTAAGAAGGCTGCGCAACAGTCCGACCGGGATGTTCCTTCGGCCCCGGCGTCGACTGTAGCAGTCCTGACATCTGAGCAAATCACCGCAACCCTCATACAACTCTTGGAGGGCCAGCGTCAAATCCAGCAACAGATCGAAGCACTGCTAGCCCAGCAAAGCAATCCTCTAGTGGCCGGGAAACGACCCGGGAACGTTGCGTACGGTCGAGAACGGATCTTGACCAGACAACGGGCCCGAGCCAACCCGTCCCGTGTTGAGGATGTCAAAGACGTCAGCAGTGGGTCTGCTGCCCGAGGGGAAAGGCAGGAGCATATGGCCCGGGAATCAGTCTTGGGTCACTCGGTCAAGAGCCGAGTCGTCCCTAAGAGAACGGTTACTCGGGGTCATAGCCGAGCCCGATCCCAGAGGACAGCACCCCGCCATGAAGAAAAAGCCTCTTCCACCAACCCGACCACCTCCTCAGATACCGGTCGGGAAGGAGTGGAAGCACGTATCAAGTACTTACAGAAGCAGATCGACGGAGTGGCCAAAAAGCTTGGTCAAAACCGTGTTCCGAATCAAGCCAATACCGAGACAGAGACACCGTTCTCCAGCCAGATCACGAGGTTCTCCATCCCGCGCAAATTCAAGCAGCCTCGCCTAGATCCCTATAACGGCTCGGGAAGCCCGGTCGACCACATCCGGACCTACAAGGTTCAGATGGCCCTAGCCACCAACTCCTATGAGCTACACTGCCTAGCCTTCCCCAGCACTTTGAAAGGCCCGGCCATGCAGTGGTTCTACTCCTTGGAGCCCCAATCGGTCTGCAGCTTCAAACAACTCAGCAAGCAGTTCATCAACCAGTTCGCCGGTATGCATGAGCGGCCAAAGCCAGACATGCAGCTACTGACAGTCAGACAACGGAGTAATGAGTCCCTCAAGGAGTTCACCGACCGGTTCAACCAACAGAAGCTCCAAATCCGCAATCTGGACGAGACAATCGCCATCATAGCCTTCTGTTCGGGAGTTCAACACACCAAGTGCGCCGCGTCGTTCCACAGAAACCGACCGGTAACCTTGGTCGAACTCACAGAGAGGGTTGGAAAATACATCGACACTGAGGAATTTCTAAAGATCAAAGACCCCGAGCAAGAAAGCAACAAGTCTTCTAGAAGCAAGCGAAAGCGAGATCAGCCCGGGAGTTCTGACAGTTCCTCCAGCTCACAGCAGACAGAGTCCGGCAGCCCCGACCCGACCTCCAGTTCACAGTGGTCTGAGTCCGGCCGCCCTGACACAACCTCCAGTTCACATCGGTCAAGATTAAGCAGTTCCGGCTTTGCCTCCAGTACAGAGAGATCTGGAGCCTGACGATCCTGATCCGACCTCCTGTATCCATCGGTCTAGATGAGCCCGACTACAGTGGTACTTGCCTGATCACCGCGTTAGGCTTCACCGATTGTCAGAGTTTATACAAAGTCCTCGGGTCTAACCCTGAGGCATCTATAAAGACCTCGGGCCTAACCCCGAGGCATCCAAAGACCTCGGGCCTAACCCCGAGGCATCCAAAGACCTCGGGCCTAACCCCGAGGCACCAAAAAGACCTCGAGCTCCGAACTCAGGCACCAAAAAGACCTCGAGCTCCGAACTCAGGCACCAAAAAGACCTCGAGCTCCGAACTCAGGCACTAAAAGACCTCGGGCTCCGAACCCAGGCACTAAAGACCTCGGGGTCACGACCGAGGCACCGGCTTCGCTTAGGTCCAACCGACGATGGAGGCAAACCTCCTAGGTGGCTGATGATGGCAAGCTTCAAAAGACCCTGCAACCACCATGTTCCAGGTCGGTTACCTACAGATCATAGCCTCTTTAAGACCCTCGTCTTAGCGAAAGCTTGGGGGGCAAGATGGCGTAGTGAGCTAAACAGGTAATCACACCGGGTATTTACAGGCCTCGCGGATAACCAAGTCAAAATCTTGGACAACCCGAGCACCTACAGTACTCAGAGACATTAACTCCACTTAGGTCCAGACCGACGATAGAGGTGACTAAAATCTCTTAGGTTGGCCGACGATAGAGGAGCAAAAGGACCCTAAAGCACCGTGATTTAGGTCGGCTCCACCAACATGGTCAAGCTCTTCTCCCAACAGTCTTGACGAAGGCTACCTGGGCGGAAGACAACCATCCTGGGGAGCTAACATAAAAAAGGACCCTAGAGCAGTACGCTTTAGGTCGGCTTTTCCAACATGGTAAAATCCTTCTACCCACAGCCTTGACGAAGGTTTACGGGCAGAAGATAACCATCCTGGGAGCTAACTCAAGCAAAAAAAAACTCCGAAGTAGGCCGAGTCTCAACTCTCGGTCACTTCCCGAGCATTCAAAGACTCCGAATTAGGCCGGGTCTCAACTCCCGGTCAGTTCCTGAGCACCTAAAAGTCCCGAGCTAGGCAGGGTCTCAACTCTCAGCCAGTTCCAGCGGGCTCACCAGGCTCAGAAGCCCCGAGGCAGCTTTCTCAAGCACTCAGACAGTAGCAAGTGGCATCAACTAATTTCCAAACTTGCCCCGATATAGCATCTGGCCAATCTTGGAAATGGGGGGCAGCTGATACGCCCAAAATATGACCGAGCGGTTCAAAATCAACAACCCGGCCGGGCCCACAGGCATGATCCCGATCATTACGGGCAGTTTCCTACTCAAGCTAGAAGACTAATGGAAAGTGCATCTATTTCCTAATCCAATTGGGAAACCCCCACAATTAATGTCAATCAATCCTAATACAATTAGGAAACTTACTTGATTGGTGTCAATCACACCCTAATAGGATTATATTTCCTTATCCATGTATGAGTAGGTCTCTTACATCTATAAAAGAGACCTCTCACCCCCCATTGAAGGGGCCGAATTCTGTAGTCTACACAGCACCTCTACAAAAATTCACCATTATACGCATACACCCGGCCGGTATTACTGGTAGTGCCGCCCCTCTTTGTTGGCTCACCAGGCCCGCCGGTGATCTGCTAGTGAACGTGCTCAGACACACCCGTGGACGTAGGTACCTTCATTAACAGGGCCGAACCACATACAAAAAATAGCCTCTCTCTCTCTCTCCTAAATTGCTTTACTTTAATGTTACCAATTTTTGGCATCATCATAAAGTATAATAGAATTGAAATGAATTCTTGACAAATCCGACCACTTTTTGTCGGGTTTGCAAACCCCCTAAAACAAGAATTGGGTAGAATTCAATTCTAGTTTTAGGTCAAACCAAACACAAGAATTGCCACAAACAAGAATTGCAAATCAAAATTTTTCTTGTTTGTGGCAACCAAACAGTCTCTGAGTCTTTTTCTCTTTCGTCGGGGATTGCTTCAAATTTCTCATCTTGTTATTAATATTTTTCTTGTATGGGGAACAACTTTTTCCAGTTGCATAACAAAAATCATGTGTACTGGTCCTTCTCTTCTTAATTCTGATGATTGGTGTGATGCGGTAATGGAACATATATATCGACGGAAGAGGGGGTTCTAAGAGCATGCTGAAATTTGTGGAAGCACGTTGCCAGTTACTACTAATATAAATACTGAGTCAACTTCACACGGGGAAGGCATTGTTATTTCAAAAGGGAGTGCCAATATACTTGATCCTTTCGTTACTTGTAGTAAGAGGAGACCGCCAGTTAAAAGAAAAGTTGGCAACGTTGAGAAAGCAGTGAAGAAAAAATCAAGGGCTAAAAAGAAGACTAGTAGCTCGACTTATGTGCAGGTTTGGAATTAATTACTCTTTCAAGATATGAATTAATTTTTTTTTCACTTATACAATAATTTTTTAATGTCTAATGTTTAGGGACATGACGATCACGTGAATGAGCATGGTACACAAGAGAGCTTTGCAATTCAGCCAGATGTTAGGGTTGGAGGACAGTTTGCAATTCAGCCAAATATTGGGGATGGAGGACAGTTAGCATTTCACCCATATATGGGGATTGGAGGACAATTTGCAATTCAGCCAAATATTGGGGTTGGAGGACAATTTGGATTTCAAGTATATACTTTTTTTCCTTTACAGTTGTAGAATTTGCTTGTTTATGAACCAAGTACATAAAACTTTTACTTGTTTTAGGGTTATGAGAATCCATTTGGGAAGATAGCTCATGGTTTCACATCTACGCAATCCTTAACTTCAAGGATGGTACAAGGTCAAGGTATATTACAATTGCTCAATCCTCCTTTGATGGTTCCAATATGGTATAATACAACAGTTGATCAATCCTATTTTTGTTGCTTCCACATGAAATTGCACAGATGACTATGAGAAAGATGCACCTCCAAGATGCAGTGGTGATGATCAAGTGTGATTTATATTACAAGAGTTCATCAAAGATTGATATGGATTTTTATGTATTGGATTGTTATATATTCTAATGTGAATTAAGACTTATTTGATAAGTGTTGTCATGTATTGGCTTGTTCTTTATGCTAATGTGAAGTAAGATTTGTGTGATATGGCTTGTTTTTTTTTATTTATTATGTATTGGATGTTTGGTATGGCTTGATAGCTCACATGACAAGGTGTTGTAGGACTAAACAAAAAAAAAAACAATTTCAAAACATGACAATTGCAAAAATTTAGGTGCAATTCCTTCCACAAGGCTTCATTGATTCCCATTTCACAAATTACAAAACAACTAACATAATATTGTAGCTTTCATATACATCCAAACTACATTTGTTTTGCTAATAAAAACATCAAAAGCACATATGACAAGCATCTTCAAGAAGGTAATGGTCAGAGTTGACATTACTAGCATCATGCCACCTATCAGAAGAAGGTAATGGTCTGTTGTCAGTGGCGTCTCTGACTGAAGCGTTATCAACACGACTATCTACTTTCCTCCGATCTCTTCTAACAAGCACGCCGGTTTCCCTTTCTTTTTCACGCCCAACGACGGCCACTATCAGTCTCAGCCACCACTCTTCTCTAGTCCCTTTTTCCTCAGGCCCATTCGGATGCCAAAATTGGGATTTAAATATGCGAAGCATAGCATTATTCTCAACCAACAAAATGAGCAGACCATAGCAAAAACCATATCAATGGAAACCAGACAAAAATAAAAAAGAAAAGAAAAAGAAAAGAGTTGAGGCATGAAAACTTCACAAGATGGGAAGAAAATTTGGCATGTATATGTGTCGTGGAAAGTTTATATGCTAAGGAATTTATTAAACACAATGACTGTTATCTTTCACGTGTATATCACAGTCTGGAACCAGCATCTTTAAGATTCGAACTGTCATAAAGTGATGAGAGGCCCAAAAAGAAAGAACATGCATAAAAAGACAAGTAGCTCAGCTAGAGGGTCAGGTGCTTATTATAACCAAGAAAGGTGGTATATCCATGCTATGTAGATTAATATTGAACCTTTTTTGTTAGTCCAATGGATATCGCAAACCCAACTCTGAAGTGCAACTAGCTAAAGACTATATCATAAACGGATTGTAATTCCCAACCTTTTGACTCATCAAGTAACCCCATCATTGCCTTTTCCTCATCATTCACTCCCGAGGTTTCTACTGTTGCATTCCCAACACAAAAAAGGGTTAACATTCATTGGCTAATCAAATTATAGAATCGAAATTAAGAAGAGAAGGACTAGTACTCATGATTTTTGTTATGCAACTGGAAAGAGTTGTTCCCCATACAAGAAAAATATTATTAACAAGATGAGAAATTTGAAGCAATCCCCGATGAAAAAGAATAAGACTCAGAGACTGTTTGGTTGCCACAGACAAGAAAAATTTTGATTTGCAATTCTTGTGTTTGGTTTGACCTAATACTAGAATTGAATTCTACCCAATTCTTGTTTTAGGGGGTTTGCAAACTTGACAAAAAGTGGTTGAATTTGTCAAGAATTCATTTCAATTCTATTCTACTCTATTCAATTCAATTCAATTCTATTCTATTTCAAAATCAAACACCAAACAGAATGAACAAGGTAGACAGAAGTGGGGCAAGGTAGAGGATTTGCCAAGTAAAGAGAATTGACCACAGTTGCAATACTAAATGTCCTCAGAATGAAATTGGAAACACATTTTGAAAATATTGGTCATCAAAAACTGAATTATATGCTGATTAAAACACCAAGAAAAGTTTTAACAAAATGCAGATATTAACAAAATGGGGAGATGGAAGCACTCATTTACTAACAACACCTTAAAACCTAAAAGTTGCAAGAAACGCATAAACGTAATTGTGCTTTGTTTGGTTACTGGAAAACATAGAGAAACAAAAGCATACTAAACTTTGTGAAAAAAAATATAAAAATAAAAAATAATTCAAAAATCAAGCAATATCTGAGAAAAACCCAAACAATCCATAGATATGTATATACATCAAACAACAAGTTTTATCAAACAATAATCAAGCAATATCAAACAACAAAATGATTTCATTTATGTATATAGATCTGTAGATATATATATATATATATGTATGTAGATATATATATATATATATATATCTATACGTACAGAGAGAGGGAGAGAGAGAGATAACCCGAGACTTACTGGTGGTGGTCTTCCTCGCTGGCGGCTGGTGGTGGGCTTCCTCGCCGTCGGCTGGTGGCCGGTCTTCCTCGCCGGCGGATTGCTGAACTCTCTCTCTCTCTTCTAACGTCTCCAGTTGCTATCAATTTGGGGATTGTTTTGTCTTTGATGAGGGACTCCTTTGCAATAAGAGTGTGGGGCCCATAAGTTTTATTTTACTAAGATACCCTCATTGTGAATAGTATTGTGAAACTGAATGTGTGTCTAGACTTATTGAAATACTTGGAGTGAACTGTCAGTTGAAAAGTCTATTTTTGAAGGAGTTTTAAATAATTTATCTAGCATTGTACGATGATGTATGATTAAACATTTGAATAAAAGGGTTAAATACATTTTACATCATTGTAGTTTGTTGCTTATGTCAGTTTGGTTTTTGTAATTTGAAAAATGTCATTGTAGTCTCTGTAATTTCAAAAGTGTGTCAAACAAATCCAATAAATCCTTTAGTGACGAATAAATTTGTCACGGAAAGTAAAAAAAATTATCACAAAAAATATTCGAGAGACTAAAATAACACACGTATGAAACTACATAAACTAAAATGATATTTCTAAACTATAGGGACGAAATTATTAATACGAGGGTGTAAAATTTAATTAAGCCTGCATTAAAATTTGATTCACGCAAGATCACAAGGTATGTATCACATAACTAGTCAAAGTTTAGCTTTCTCTGTCCATTTGATCAAATTTGACTAAAGTTCATCAAGTTTGTTTGATTGGCATTGATGTTCCTTTTCGTACTTACGCCCAATTTTTACTTCTTAAAATAAATTATTGTCTTAAAGTGGACCATCTGATGTGGCATCACACAGTTATCCTCACCTATAATGGATTGGAAACCTTGTCACAACAATTATGGTAACTTATGGTTATCAAATTTGAATATCAAATAAACTGGTAAATTATACTTTGTACCCTTATAATTTGGGTGTGATTTTATTTTAATCTTTGTAGTTTCAATTTTGTCATTTTGATCTTTACAGTTTCAGTTTAGCTTCATTATAGTTCATTTATTAAATTTTCTTAGAATCTTGGACAGATTTAGGTTTAATACATGTGTGTAAAGTGTAATTTCTCTAAGTAAATTTATCATTATTCCCCTAATGATATCTCACGTGTGCATCACGTGACCAATTAGATCTGTAAAAAAAAATTATAGGAAATTTTTGTGAATGGACTATATTGAACTTAAATGTCTAAAAAACATCGCCTCGGGGGCGTTGCAAATAAGTGTAATAAATCCTTTAGTGAGGAATAATTTTGTCAGTAAAAGTAAAAAAAAAAATTCACAAAATGTGTTTTGAGAGACTAAAATGACACATTTATGAAAACTACAAGGACTAAAATGACACTTTCAAAATTACAGAGACCAAATTGACACAAAGGCAGGGCCGGCCCTGCCTATAGGCGGGGTAGGCGGTCGCCTAGGGCCCCACATTTTGTTCATATTTTGCCCTTTAAAAGGGCTCCGAAAAATACTGAGTAGGGCCCAAAATAAAAGTTTTATCTATAATATGTTGAATCAATTATAAAAGAGTCGAAGCAAATACTGGAAAAAAATAAATAATTGTATGTGTCCCATTACAATCCAACCCACCCTAAACCCCCGAATTTTAAAAAATGACAAAAAAAAAAAAAAAAACTCACAAATCAACACTATAAGGTTTACAACATATTTGATATAGAAATTATACACGCAAATATGTATAAATTACCCAAAAATTTCCGCTTCGGGGGCGCTACTCCCGAACCCTCGTTGTTTAAAAGGGCCCCAGCTTTCAATGTTCGCCTAGGACACCCAATTTATTAGGACCAGCCCTGCACAAAGGATAAACTAAAAGAGTGTAAAATTTAGTTAAGCCTACTTTTTTCTTACCCACCCCCACCCCCACTGTAATTTTATCCCATAATTTTATCCCACGAATTCGAAGTAAAAAAAGAGTTCTGGATTTCTATATCAGGCAGATCAAACACATTATATGATAAGACTTATTCGACATAGCACATGCGTTCAATAAGTACTAACGTTCATGAATCATGATAATTAGTTATGCATTTTTGCATGTGAAAAAGCGCGAGAACAATAAGATTGGTTCATGTTTATTGGTTTATGTTTAGGGGTGGATACGAGTCGAGTCGAGTCGAGCTTTCTCACTAACTTTTTCACAAATTCAACTCAAATGACCTGAACTTTTAAATGATCGCTAAAGAAAATAAGAGACAAATATTCATGAAATAGTTCGATAGATTCCATTAAGTAGAGTTGTAGCTTATATACAATGATTCAAGACAATTCAAAAAGCTACTAGATAAGCTAGAGTAGTAACAGAATTGAAGGGGCTATTAACACATGTACATGATAAGATTCATCTACTAACTTATCAAGTAAGTCAATCTCTTAGAATCTCTGCTGGTAGTTGAATTGAAACAGATTTTGTGGCCATGTGGATATCAGTAGATGTAGGTGTGTTATTAATTGCAAGTTATCTCGCGAATTCTTTAACGAGCTTTTTCACGCGCCGTTTAAAATTATATAGTTTAATGATAAATTAGTTATTTATTAATCATATTTATGAGATTTGTCATATTTTATTTAAAATTATATAATTTTATAATAAATATATGCATAAAAGTCACTATACAAACACTTTATCAAACCTATTAACGAACTTTTTCACGAGCTTGCTCGCGAGCCTTAATCGATCGTATTCACGAACTCAAATGAGCGAGCCAAACCTAAGATTTATCAAGCCGAACATCAAACCCTTATTGAACGGCTCTGTTGGTGTTCACCCCAATTCAATGTTAGAACTAAAATTTTCTAGCCATAATTTTCATTTAGATTCATAATAATTATCTTTCCTACCTCAAGGTTGTTGATTCAACTTTATGTCTTTAAATGTACGTAAAGTAATAAATGCAATTCAATTGATCCATTGAATCTTTTTAATTGCATTTAATTGTTAGTCCTCTGTTTATCTCATTCTCTCCAATAAGTAAATGCCACCTATGGGTATGCCAATGCCAAGATAACAAAGTTGAGGTCATAAATAGGATGTAACTAGTCAATACCCTCTAATATGCACAGAGAGTAATGATAAGCACAAAATAAATTATATAATAAATTGTACAAACGTGCAGTATAGAATTGGACCTTATGCTGAAAAGCATGTACACACGTATGGATATGCCAATACCAAGATAACAAGTTAGAGGTCATAAATAGGATGTAACTAGTCAATACTATGTACTATGCACAGAGAGTAACGATAGGTACACAATAAATTGTATAACGAATTGCACAAACGTGCAATATAGGGTTGGACTTTGTGCTGAAAAATCTACACATTTTTGTGTGTGCAGGCATTTCAACATAAAGTCCAACCCTGTACTGCATGTTTATGTAATTTTTTGTGCAATTCGTTGTGCACCTATCATTATTGGTGCATAGATTATTTCAACAGAAAAAGGAAAAAAAATTGCTACAACTAAAGGCATAAAACCACAACTCTTTCAATATAAGAATCAACACTCCTCTATTATAGGTGATCATAATACGATCCAATCTTCAAATTAACAACCATCCTTCTATGATTTAACGTCGAATGTTAAAATCTATCATCTTTTGCGTCGCCTTGAAAGATCATAAGGTAATATAAGTGTGTGTTTATATATAGGTATTGTGAAGTTGAATGATCCATCATATATGTGACCAAAAAAAATAAATAAATAATAAACAGAAAATGACTTGTGGCATATAAGGAATGGTTTTCGCATCCTCATAGATGGTATACAACATACAAAAGTTACAAATGATGGTAGTGGCCATTAAAATTACAATTTCATAGAGCTCAATGCAGTAAATTTTTCATAGAGCACAACTTCTTAAAATAAATTATGGTAGTGACCATGGGTTTTGAGCAGGTGTAGTGTGAGTTCATTAACTGTTTTTTTTGTAGGTCAGTGACAGTAACAAAGTGTACAAATTCGACTTATCCACACAAAATAGTGAACAAAGGAAAGAAACTACTAGAAACTTCAACGTGCCACCACTTTGACCTTAAAACCCATAAACATGCGAGCCCTTAATCTCTCCTCAACCTGCAAATCACAAGTACAAACAAATGATAAATAAAACAATGAAAATAACTCAAGGGATTAGATAAAACATGTAGATGTCAAATGCAGTATACTACAGGGGAAAAGTGTTGAAGAATTTTCAAAATAAGGGATTAAGAGTGAGTGAGATTTGAATTAGAAATGATGGGTCGCAACCATTGAGATTGAATTCGAACTGATGGGTCGCAACCATTCAGAATCGGTTCAAATTAAATTCAAATCTATATGTTGTGTCCCTTGGATCAATAGTCATAAGGCTAATAGACGCAAACGTCTATGAAGGGACAACAACCATTCTATATATAGAGTGTATCAATTCTCATTTGGGAGGGGATATAGATCTCTCTCTTCTTACTTTATGCAAGATTAGGAGGTTGAGTTACGTTGTCTTTCTTTAGATTAAATAAACATTACTAGAATCTGTTTCTTGCAGAAATAGAATTCTAGGACTGGCTTTTATTTCTTGGTGGATGCATGTTTTCGGCTATCTTCAATAGTGCATATTGCAGATAGGTTGGCTTCGTTGTACCTTGAATACAGATTTGCGGAATACCCGTTTGCACACCAAATGATAATTATGGTGGGGGCAAATACTGTATTTAGAGAAGTGTCACGTACACGCTTTGAAGCATATTATTGGAATACATTTTGCGGCATTATTGGTTGGTGGATTTTGAAGATATTGAAGACAAATTTTCCAACAATCTAAATACAGTATTTGAACGGATTCATCTTCAATGAACCAACCGATCGATAAGTTATTCTTTCTCTGTCTTTATGCAATTACAATTCTAGTAAGAGATATCATTCGTAATATTGATCACTATACTAGAGATACAAATCTGTTTCATAAATCTGGTATTTTCATTAGCCTCTGTTTACATATATTTGGTGCATTATATATATATATATATATATATATATAAAAATCATGAAAGTTTATGCACCGCAGAGCATTTGAAAATTCATAAGAACATATGATTACATAACCAGCCATCTTCACATGGAATATATGGCCAACGTCATGTCTTTTAGAAGGGATAGTAGATAACTACAAAAGTAATTAACGAAACGGGTGCATTGTTTTCCACAAAATCCTTCAGATAAATTTTGTTTGTTAAGCATATACTCCGTAGTTGTCTTTATCTTTAAAAGATAAATACAACCCGTAACAAATTTGAATTCCAAAAAGTCACGTCTTATATCCTTAACATATAGTATGTGCTTATATATATATATATATATTATATATAGATTTCTCAAGTAATCTGATAGTAGAACATTTTATCAAAAACAAATTAATGGCATTGACTTTAAATATGGATCACATATCTATCAGAATCAGAAAATCAAAAGCATCAAATGTGTTTTTCAGAACACATGCACTCTGTGATAGCAACATTATCTCCTTGACTCTCTCTAATGATTATGATCAGAAAAGACCAGTTTGGAAAAACTAGAGACTGTTATAAAACTTTCTGGACCAGAAACACTTTTCGAAAATCAAATTTTATACAAGGATGCAGAAACCTTTTTGGAACAGTTCAAATCCTGAATTTATATCAATGTAGTTCGTGTATTTTCTACAACGATAATAATATGACAATCGGAAATGCTATATGTACAAAAAAAGTGCACAACGAAATGTACAACCAGCTTAAAATTGTTGGACTTCGTGCTGAAAAGTCTGTACACACTAAAAGACAAAAAAAGGGTGTACAACTTTTTCAGCACAAGGTCCAACAAATTAAAGCAGGTTGTGCATTTCGTTGTGCACTTTTTTTGTGCATTTATCATTACTCTATGACAATATCTATGTATACACTGTTTGCGTTTCGGGTCAATATGTATTGGACAAGTCATGCCGATTGGAATATACATTGAATATAATCTGTTAATCACTTTTACTATATTGCAATTCTAAAAGCCAAGTCGGTGTCAATTAGTGGAGAAATTGTAAATCAGTGCATGTTTTGAGAACTATTTATTTAATAGTAAAGCATAGAACTTTTTATAACACACATGTGAATGAAGCTTTTAAATAATTGGCATCAACCATCTGGTTTTCTTTTATTCGGTAATTTCGGAATTAGTCAAAGATCATGTAAACCCATGACAAGTTTAAATCTTGTAAATTTGTGATTAGAAGAATTCTGGGATTACTCAGGAAAATTCTTTAGGAAATCGTGTTCATAGACAAGGATGCTTTTGGTCTTTTATATATATATATATATATATATTCAAATTGAGCATTCTGAAAATCTAGAATTTATTGCTATCTGAAAATTTATAAAATCTGTTTTGGAAAGTTGTAATGTATTTTATCAACATGCTGCAAAAATCAATTCATAAAATTGATACAAACTTGTTGAAAATGAAGTAGGGAGTATAGAACAAAGTTACCGTGAAGTAGAATCTGAAAAAAAATTCCTTTGGGTTGAGTCGCGGGTCTCGCTCTCTTTAAGACGTTTCGCGGCTCTGCCCAAATTGTGCAAGCAGTTCGTCAAGTTGCCACGCCGTCCCCAGGATAAAACAGCCCAGAAATCACCTCTGTCTCAATTTATTTTTTGCACGAAAATAAATTGGAAAACCAAACACCTTTCCGGATTGATTGCTCGAAAACAGGAAATGAAGATAATATTGAATTTCTCAAAGGAAATAAGAACACTGAAATAAAGCTCACTCAATATTTTATTGTTTAAACAAAAGGAAAAGAAAAGCACTTGCTGGAAGTAACCCTTTTCGCTGGAAAGTATATAACTCACTTTTTGATTGCTTGTTAATTTTTGTTGTGTTTTTGTTCCAACAAGATGCAGCCTTATATAGGCATAAAACAGAACGTTGGGCCTTAAAGGCCTGTAGAGAAATTAATAGCTATAGGCCTGTTGGGGCTTAAATGATAAGTGACTGTTGCCCATTAATTTGCCAAGGAAAAAACGTGGGGAATTTTAAAAAGTTACTGTTGCAAAAATGTTACTGTTGCTCATTTAGTTCCCAAAGGGAAAACGTGGAGAATATAATATTTTTTTTAAAAACTGTTTTAGCTAAATGACAATCTCTCAAATTAAATAAATTAAATAAAAAACATGCTTTTTCCTAATACACCCTTATGTATATTATATATTAATACACATAACAAAACTGATGCATAGATGTTTTAGAAATCAGTTGGTATATAAATTGGATATACATGGTCTACATAATATATATATACTTGGTTGTTGACTAGTGAAATGTCTTGTATAATATATATCTCGTTTTTGTTGTATTTATTATTTGATTTTCCATTTGATATAAGTAATATACACCGGTTTCTTTGATTTTGAAATGTGGTTCGTCTTCTAAAAATTGTTCTAGATAAATATCGAATATGTACGTATGCGATATGTCAAATTTGCATTTAAGATTTTGTACATACGTTTTTCATAAAAACTGTTCATTACAAATCCGGTGTCTATACAAACCGTATGTGTAAATCTGAAACTTTTGTTTGTGTTCGAAACACGATTGACGAACTAGTTCATAAATCAGGTTTTAGTTTATAGATCTGATATACAGGTTCTGGTTATAATTCACTGTATGTGTGTAAATCGCATGACCCTTTTATTTTATCTATATGTCTACGTACGTGTTGATGAAGGATCATATAACAATGATCTCAATTCACAATCAACTGTTATACAAATTCCCCAAAAATCCTCTGCATGTTCACATACATGATAGAATACATACATTGGGAATCTACTAGTCTTTGTTTGGGAAATGCTATCTTTTGATACCTTTTGATTTTCTACTTAACAATTGGTTCGGTGCAGAGGCACCCTCTCATTTTGGATACATAGTCCGATTGTTTTGATTTGTGAGAATCTTTTGTATGGTCAATTAACAATGAAATTTGATGAAACAGTGTGTATCGTTTAAATAGAATCCTATTTATGTTTACAATTAAAACGGTGTACTTGTGCACAGCTTCGTAATATCCATTAACATTTGTGCATATAATTATTACAAATCAGTGCATTTTTGTATACTAATTGTATCAGTGCACTTTTGTAGTTCATAGAATACTTTGGTAACATGGAATCTTGCCGGACTTAGTACGTATTAAAAGTCAACCATTTATAGTCCAAGCATGGATGAATAGTGAAGTATGTGTTTGGAGTTCTTTTTGTTTCATTTAAAATTCATGGGTATCATATTTTGCATTTTGAACCCACACAAATTGCTCATGAATTTGACGACTAGTTCATAGTTCATAATAAAGTAAAATCATGTGATTTTGAGAATTTTAGAAATGTGGGGTAGTGATAAAATACACGGATTAACATGTGATCATCGATACTTGTAAATGTGGGGTAGATATATGTTGAAAAATAAATGAATTACTATTTATTATTTATTAATATTTTGCAAGTATGGAAGATTTTGAATATATATAGTTCGTTCATTTTGTGAAACTCTTTGTGCTCATAAAATATAAATATATAGAGTACGTAGCATTGAGAATAACACAAGATGATTAAGTGTGATAACCAAGGATGTTAGTCAAGATGACTATTGGTCACACTGGAACTTAAAGCTAATGACTTTAAGATTGACAAATGTAAATATATTTGGGTCAATTACATATTAGGACAGTTTATAGTAATTATGTTTGTGTATGGACAACTTAAAAAAATGTGTATCAATAGGTCCCTCAATTATTATTAGACGAAAATACCCCCACCTTCTTCTAGCTCTAATCTCTCACGTCTGTCTCTCTGAAGGAACGACTCCAGCCCAAACACACACACACACACACACACACACACACACACACACACTCTCTCTCTCTCTCTCTCTCTCTCTCTCTCCATTCTCACTGTCGCGCCTTCACCAACTCGTCCATCATGCTGAACCGTCGGCGCCAATTTCGTCCATCGCTCAGGTCATAGCTATTTCTCTCTCTCTCTCTCTCTCTCTCTCTCTCTCTCTCTCTCTCTATATATATATATATATATATATATCCTGATTTGTATTTACATCTTATATATAAATTTGGGGGATTTCTGGATTATTGTTTTTGAGATTGTGAATTGAGTGAGATTCGAACTCTTAAACCCTAACACTGATTTGGGCCAAAAAGCAGTCATTTAACTCAGTTAAAAGTCCGATTGAATAGGCAAACGATTGATCCTTCATCGTTTTGGAGTTGTTTAGTTTAATGTAATGTAGCAGTTGATGCTTTCTGTGACAATTGATGTTTGTATCCTGTGGCAATTGATGTGGTAAATTATTAATCTGCTCTGTCTGATAGTGATATGATCTTACAAGGTTTTCTGTGACAATTGATGTTTGTATCCTGTTGCTAGATTTATATGTAATTGACCCTCCTTTTTTTATTGAGTTGGTTTGTTCTTGTTTGCAACTTTTTCAATCTCTGTTGAACTTGAGTACTTGAAATTTCCTTAACATTATACCAAAAATTTTGGGTTGATTGGTTTCTCTTGATTGTGCTTTATGATGGACTCTTCTATTGACCCACCCAAAGTACCTAAAATTTTGGGTTGATTGGTACCACTGAGTTTTCTCAACATCGAGTACAAGGACATGTAATTGTTCCCCTGCCATGGCTATTTGAATTTTTCTAAAAGCTCTCTCTATGCTATATCTTTCTTGAAGTTGTGACTGCAAGTTTTGAACAATAGTCATCAGAACATGCAGTAATTCCAAATTATAAAAAGGGTAGTCCGGTGCACAAAGCTCCCGCAATGTGAGGTCCGGGGAAGGGTCAGACCACATTATGAGAATTGAAAATAAAATCCATATATTCAAAGCACTCTAAAATAAATAGGTACAACCAATAATCATGATGATCATACAAATCTGTGACTCTAGAATAAATTGGAAACAAAATGAGGTGACTCTGCTCATCCATATGGCCTTGACTTAAAATTTTCAAGTAATACCTCATTATTATGAAATTAATATCAAGGTGGCTTTACTGTTCCATAATTTGTTGCTGCTTTTGCCAAACTTGCTACAAGCCTACAAGTAACAAGATATGTGTATTACAACATATCAAACTATTTACAACTGGCTCTTTCAAGTCAACCAAAAAGCAACTACACAAAAATCAAACTATTTACAACTGGCTCTTTTCAAACTTGTATTACAACAGACGTTCAAGTTACACTTTGGTGATCAGTGGATTGATACCCTCAACTTGTCATTGTAGATTGTGAAGATGGCGAAAATAGGTACGGTTTACAACTATTTATTTGAAATCGATTTACTACACGCAATTGTTTATTGGAACTGAAGTACATAGAACTAGCTTATGTCATGAACTTATGAAAAACTGTACAATTATTAATGTACAACACTACACACATGCACTTGTGAAAATTGTCAAATTCACCATGTATGTGATATCATATAATTGCTATATTTCTCAAAAATTTGGGATGCTTATGTTTCAAGCCTAAAGTCATAATTTTCAAACGATGAATTAAGTGAAATTTCACCTCACCACTCAGCAATGACGAAATGTCAAAGAACAAATCGTATTTGTGTTCAATGATGTAAACATAAAAATGGTGAAATTTTAACACCTGCTCATGTTCGTTTTCAAAAACTAGTAAAAAAATCACATGTGATCTGAGGGTAAAAAAATCATACTGTTTGAGTCGAATTTGTTCACATGATGAAAAATTTGAAACTGTGGTGAAATTTCACCACCTTTTAAAACAATGGTGAAATTTCTCCACTGTTACAACTTTTTATTGCTGTTGTGGTTTTCACCTTTTAAAATGGTAGTAAAATTTCACTATTGTTTCATTGCCATTGTTAAATTTTGTAAACTTGAAATCACCACTCAGTAATTGTGAAATTTCAAAGCACAAATCTTATTTGTGTGCAATGATTTAGTAGCATAAAGTGGTTTCTAAAACATTGGTGAAATTTTACCATTGTGTGATCTGAGGATAAGAAATCATATTGTTTGAGTTGAATTTGTTCACATGATGAAAAATTTGAAACTTTCACCACTATTTTTACTCTGCCATTAGCCATTGCTGCTCTGGCAATAGCATTGTTAAACTTCTTAAACTTGAAATCACCATTGTTAATCTTCTTAAACTTGAAATCAGCACTCAGCAACAGTGAAATTTTGAAGTGTACATGAATGTTGACATCGTCAACACACTGTAACAAGCACCAACATCGTAATACACAAAGCTTTAAGCTTTCATCAAGTTTTTAGCATAACTTCAACAATATTTTTTAATGGAAATTTTGTTGATATGAAGTGATGATTGTGGCGTCATTGTTTGTCTTGTCATGAGCAAGCTTTTCAAAGGAGAGAAAGTTGGTGCACATTGCAACACAAAAGAAATACGGACTGATATGGTAAAAATGTTCCTCAACATGGAGCACCATACGTGGATTGAAGAGCTATAATCTCATTCAGAGTATGAAAAGTATTCAAAGTCAGGACGATCCGAAAAAAATTGATAACCTGTCAACACCAACTTTTAGCTTAGGGCAAAGTCTTGAATGATATTGCATAGTTAGACAAATCATTTGTAAATTTTTGTTCTTATAAGACAATAGTTTGATATAAATGTATAGTTATTTGATAATGCATAGTTGGATAGAATGTGTAACTTGATTGTTTTGGTTTGGTACTCAAAGAAGTTATCTCTATACAGCACAACCATGGCTTACGACTGAACTATTCTGACCAATAAAGCCTAATGTTGAACATCAAGTTAGTTGTTTGGGAATTGGGATCAATGATTACTTCATCTTGCATGGTTTCCTATAGATCTAGCTAATCAAGTTAGTGGTGAAATTTCACCACGTTTTGACCTCCTTTTAAAACAATGGAGAAATTTCACCAAGTTTTAACAAAAGTTTTTATACTTGAAATTTCATAATGTTTTGACCGACTTTTTAAACCAGTGGAGAAATTTCACCACGTTTTGGCCGCTTTTTTAAAAGAGTGGTGAAATTTCATCACGTTTTGACCTCTTTTTAAAAGAGTGGTGAAATTTCACCACGTTTTAACAAAAATTCTTATACTTGAAATTTCACCATATTTTGACTACTTTTTAAAAGAGTAGTGGTGAAATTTTACCACGTTTTGACCTTTTAAAATAGTGGAAAAATTTCACCAAGTTTTAACAGAAGTTCTTATACTTGAAATATCACCATGTGTTGGCCACCTTTTTAAAAAACTGGTGAAATTTCACCATGTTTTGGCCGCATTTTTAAAATAGTGGTGGAATTTCACCACGTTTTTAAAAGAGTGGTGAAGTTTCACCACGTTTTGACCTCCTTTTCAAACAGTGGAGAATTTCACCAAGTTTTAACAGAAATTCTTACACTTGAAATTTCACCATGTTTTGACCGCCTTTTCAAAAGAGTGATGAAATTTCATGAAGATGTAAACGTCCTTTAAAAGAGTGGTGAAATTTCACCATGTTTTGACCACTTTTGAAAAGAGTGGTGAAATTTTACCATGTTTTGAGCTCCCTTTAAAACAGTGGTGAAATTTTACCACGTTTTGACCTACCTTTAAAAGAGTGGTGAAATTTCACCATGTTTTAACCGCTTTTGAAAAGAGTGGTGAAATCTCACCATGTTTTGAGCTCCCTTTAAAACAATGGTGAAATTTCACCATGTCTTGACCTCCCTTTAAAACAATGGTGAAATTTCACCATCTTTTGACCTCCCTTTAAAAGAGTGGTGAAATTTTACCATATTTTGAGCTCCTTTTAAAACAGTGGTGAAATTTTACCACATTTTGACCTCCTTTTACAACAGTGGAAACATTTCACCAAGTTTTACGTTCCTTGAAATTTCACCATGTTTTGATCGCCTTTTTAAAAGAGTGATGAAATTTCACCATGTTTTGACCGCTTTTTTAAACAGTGGAGAAATTTCACCAAGTTTTGACTGCCTTTTAAAAGAGTGGTAAAATTTCACCATGTTTGGACCTCCCTTTAAAACAGTGGTGAAATTTCACCAAGTTTTAACAAAAGTTCTTATCCTTGAAATTTCACCAAGTTTTGACCGCCTTTTTAAAACAGTGGAGAAATTGCCCCATGTTTCGACCACTTTTTAAAAAGTGGAGGAATTTCACCACGTTTTTAAAAGAGTGATAAAATTTCACCATGTTTTGAGCTCCCTTTAAAACAGTGGTAAAATTTCACCACGTTTTGACCTCCTTTTACACCAATGGAGAAATTTCACCAAGTTTTAACAAATGTTCTTATTCGTAAAATTTCACTATGTTTTGGCCGCCTTTTTAAAACAGCGGAGAAATTTCACCATTTTTTGACCACTTTTTCAAATAGTGGAGAAATTTCACCACGTTTTTAAAAGAGTGGTGAAATTTTACCATGTTTTGAGCTCCCTTTAAAACAATGGTGAAATTTTACCACGTTTTGACCTCCTTTTGCAACAATGGAGAAATTTCACGACATTTATAAAAGTGGTGAAATTTCACCACGTTTTGACCGCCTTTTGAAATAGTGGAGAAATTTCACCAAGTTTTAATAGAAGTTCTTATACTTGAAATCCACTTCCTTTTGATCTCCCTTTAAAACAGTGGTGAAATTTCACCATGCTTTGACCGCCTTTTTGAAAGAGTAGTGAATTTTCACCAAGTTTTAATAGAAGTTCTTATACTTGAATTTCACCTTGTTTTGACCGCCTTTTTTAAAGAGTGGTGAAATTTCACCATGTTTTAACTTGACAAAAGTGGCAAAATTTCATCATGCTTTGAGCTCCCTTTAAAACAATGGTCAAATTTCACCACTTTTTGACGTCCTTTTACAATAGTGGATAAATTTCACCAAGTTTTAACAGAAGTTCTTACTTCAAATTTCACAATGTTTTGACTGCCTTTTTAAAAGAATGGTGAAATTTCACCATGTTTTGACCACCTTTTAAAAGAGTGGTGAAATTTCACCATGTTTTGACCGCCTTTTAAAAGAGTGGTGAAATTTCACCATGTTTTGTTTCCTTTTAAAAGAGTGGTGAAACTTCACCATGTTTTTACCACCCTTTAAAACAGTGATGAAATTTCACCATAGTTTGACCGCCTTTTAAAAGAGGTGAAATTTCTCCAAATTTCGACCACCTTACAAAGAGTGGTGAAATTTCACCATGTTTTGTTTCCTTTTAAAAGAGTGGTGAAACTTCATCACGATTTGACCGCATTTTTAAAAGAGTGGTGAAGTTTCACCACGTTTTGACTTCCTTTTAAAATATTGGAGAAATTTCACCAAGTTTTGACAGAAGTTCTTATACTTGAAATTTCACCGTGTTTTGACCGACTTTTTAAAAGAGTGGTAAACTTTTACCATGTTTTGACCGCCTTTTAAAAAAGTGATGAAATTTCACCACATTTTGACCACCCCTTAAAATTGTGGTGAAATTTTACCATGTTTTGACCTTCCTTTCAAAGAGTGGTGAAATTTCACCATGCTTTGACATCCCTTTAAAACAGTGGAGAAATTTCACTGAGTTTTGACATCTCTTTAACACAGTGGAAAAATTTCACCAAGTTTTAAGATAAGTTCTTATACTTGAAATTTAACCATGTTTTGACCGACTTTTTAAAAGAGTTGTGATATTTCACCATGTTTTGACCACCTTTTAAAAGAGTGGTGAAATTTCACCACGTTTTGACCTCCCTTTAAAACAGTGGATAAATTTGACCAAGTTTTAACAGAAGTTCTTATACTTGAAATTTCACCACATTTTGACTTCCCTTTAAAAGAGTAGTGAAATTTTACCACGTTTTGACCTCCCTTTAAAACAGTGGAGAAATTTCACCAAGTTTTAAAACAAGTTCTAATACTTGAAAGTTCACCATGTTTTGTCCATCTTTTTAAAAGAATGGTGACATTTCACCATGTTTTGACCGCCTGTTAAAAGAGTGGTGAAATATCACCACATTTTGACCTCCTCTTAAAACAATGGAGAAATTTCACCAAATGTTGTGAAAGTTTTGAAACTCTTGACCACAATCATAATTTCACAACTTTGATAATCACAAATTTTACCACGTTCATGGTTTAGTGCTCAAACAAATTCTTTGAAAAAAGACATGAGAGCAATGTCTCAACTTCACAAATTTCACCACGTTTTTTTCACCAGAGAATATTTAAAAAGAACAAAAAAAAAAAAAAGAAAAAAGAAAACAATTTCATCGGGGGCACCTACTACTTGATGCATATCCATTGAAATTGGAGTGTGAATGATACTATAATATGAATATCTGTGCAACTTATAACACCATAAGACAATTCATTTTCCATTTGCGCATATAGAAATCACCGAGAACAACAAAAAATGTTGAGCTAACATTTTCTTTTATTATTTTCTACTACTTCCAAGTAACTAAGGGCCAACTTGCCATACTTTCTGCTTCCGCAATTCAATAACCAAAAAAAAAATATGTAAGCTTGTAGCCAATCACAAATAATTTTTTTGGCACATTGTGATTATATCGTTAATTATAAATATACAATCAAGATTCATTGACACTTCTTATAGTTCCACCAACTTTACACAACAAGAGTTTATACAACTAAATGTTATTATTTGCTAGAATGAAAACGACATTAAAAATTGAAATCAGGTTCTTTTCTTGCATCCTGAGAAGAGATCTTCAGCCAACTTGAAGGGGGTCCTCTTATACAGAAGAGATGAAGAAACAAAAATTAAATAAATAAACTCAATCAACAAGCAATTACAATAAACAACTTCGAGAAAGACAGAAGATTGAATGATCCTACTTATTACTGTGCAGAATGCCACTATGTTGCTCATGTTCATTGTGTCATCTCTGAGGTAAGTATTAATTAATTACCCGAATTATGTTCGTAAAGTATTGGAGGATTGTTGTCGTCACTCTTTTCCATGTCTTGAGTTAATTACTTTTTTTTTCCTTACAGATTTTACCTTATCTGCAAAAAGAATCATCATTAGGTGTCAAATTGAAGTTGGAGTGTGATGCAGGGGAAGAGGAAGTGGAAGCCACTTTTCTAGGCGATGGAGAAAATTCACAACGTTTTGACCTCCTTTTAAAACAGTGGAGAAATTTCACCACGTATTGACTTCCCTTTAAAACAGTGGTGAAATTTCACCAAGTTTTAACACCATAAGACAATTCATTTTCCATCCAATCAAATACAATATTAAGGTTTCAAGGGAAAAAAAAAACTAAAGTCATAATGAACTGGAAAATAATACTCAGCAGCAGGGGATTTGCTCTTCTTTTTTATTTTTGTGCTATTTGGACTATGTATATGCACATGTTTACTACAGCTAGTATTGGATTTTCTTTGTGTGTGTTGCAAACTGTCACAATGTTCAACATGTATATACGTTGACATGGGTGGGAGGTGGACTTACAGGCTGTTAACATGCTTAAAATAAAATCTCGAGTTTATTCTAAAGTTAATTGTTTAACATGTATATACGTTGTAAGTCTCTGTTACTCCCGCAAAAGGTACCCTATTTTAAATAGTTTGTGGATAAAGTGCTTGTAAGCTCTATTTTGTGTGTGAGTTTATTTGTACATAAGAAAGGTATTTAGCTACATTATCATCATGGAACTTGTTATTATATTATGAACACTTCACACTTGTTTTTGCTTTTTCTTTCCCAGGAAATTGAAGAGATAATAAAGGATTGTCTCCGGTCATGTTTTTGGATTTTGTAAAGCCATTCCAGATAAATTTGGAAGAGGTACTTTGCTTAGCCTTATTTGTTACTTAGTTGGATTATGGTCCTCTATTCTATTGTAAGCAATTAAGGATTTGTTGTAGTGAAAACTATCTTCTGTATGTGCTGGTATATTCCAATTTCGGCAAGACATCATTCTTCAGAATAAGCTCTAAATAGTGTAGTTTAACGCTTAAGAGACTTCAAGCGTGATATGGATTCCAGTACTCAAAATGGTCATTTATACCTCTAAAAATCTTGGTATATCTCCAAGAGTGCAAACAAGAATTAATAGGCTTTAAATTTGAATCTGTTCTGAATATAAGTGGTTCAACAAATATAATAAGTTGTTTATATTGGGAAAGAATATCGCTCGTTCACTGGTTGCTCGTTGTTCGGTTCATCTATGATGATGTTTCTTGCAGTCCAAGGTGCTTGCAATAACACACTACAATCAAGTTCCTATATATACTTGATTAATAAGTTGGGTTTTGATCTAATCTTTATCTTCATAAATAGTGGCTTGTTGAAGAGTTTCGACAATTCCCTTTTTCTGAATAACAATTTTTTATCGTACTATTACTATTATTGTGTTGGGCATGGCAAATTTTTAAATATTTGTAAGTTGTATCTCTTTCTTGGGTTGTTTCAGGAGGGACCATTGCCTCACAATGACCACTTGCGCTATCAGCCACTGGATGTATACCCTGTGCCACTTCACAGAGGTTAACGGTCTTAAGATTTCCTTTTGTGGGTGCTGTGGTTACCTCCCATGTGTACAAGTTTGGAGAAGATATTTCTCTCTATTGACAAGCAAACTCAGTAAATTGATTACAGCCCCTAAGAGTTTTGGTTGAAGCCCAGTTTGTGAATGAGCCTCCAAGTCTCAAGGGTGCCATTACAGTTCGAGTTAGCTTTCAGATTAATATTGATCGGATGTATCAATAGACTTATATTGTATTTTCAGTCCGATTGATTAGATCTCACACACACACCAAGAGAAATATACATATAGTATTGAGGAAAACTAACTTGAACTGAAAATTGAATTTGAATTCGAACTCGAATTCATACTCGTCGATTGATCGGATGTATCAATAGACTTATATTGTATTTTTAGTTCGATTGATCGGATCACACACACACACACACACACAAACACATACAGAGACATATATATATAAACACTAACCTTCGAAGGCAGTGAACTCAGCCCTCTCATCGCCGGCGACAAATTGAACTCATGGTCGTCGTCTGCTCCCAATGCCGTGACTTCTCTCTGTCGTTCCCTCCCGTCCCCAGAGACAAATTGAATCGCCTTCTTCTCCCGACGCTGAGGACTCTCTATGTCGTTCTCACTTCTGTCTCTATCGTTCTTTCTGCTAGGGCTAGAATTGGGAATTAATTGTGTAGGGTATAATTGTCATTAGATAAAAGTAAAATGACACTAAGGGACTTCAAAATACACATTTGTTCTAATGAGACACCGTACTAAACATAGAAATACTTACTTGTCTTTAAACTAATAAAATTCCTTAACTAGGGATCAAAATCTAATTTTCCCAATATATTTTTCATAAGCACTTTAGTAGCCCAAAAGCGTAGTTGGCTGGAACTGGTTTAAAGGTAGTTCAACTGTAATAACCTGCATTTTCATATTTAATTTGTAATTGCATTGTCATATTTAAATTCATTTGGTATTGACTGCTTCATTTAATTATAAATTCTCATGTTCTAAATTTTATTCATTGACTTATTAGAACTCTTGTTGGGGCCAAATTGTAATTTTTATAAAGCTAGCAATACCTGTGTTGAATTTTAAAATTGTATTTTAAAACGGTGGAAATGCTTTCTTTTAATTCAAGCTGTATTTTTATAAAACCAGGAAACCATTTCTTACGTTAAAATGAACTTTCTGTATTTTTGTGGTGACCACCGCGTCACGAAAATACCAGTTCACTTCCAAAACTGTCCACGCTGTGCTAAAATTCCACAGATTTTGGAAGTGATGTAAAGCTAGATGTGACATACACTTTACTTGCCATTTATGGCAACTCATCATTGGATGTGCCTTGTTTGGTAATGCCTTGTATGTGTGTGTTATATTGTGGCCAAAAGCAAATTTTCCAAACAACCCAACTTGGCCCCTATGTACCTAGACTTGACTCTTGGGGCATCTGTGGAGTTATACACAAATCAGTATATATACGTATGATTTGTATGCTGCTAATTGTGAGGAGTAGAGAATTAGTTAAACTAATTCAATTTGTTGAGTAATCAACATTTTGCTTGGCCTCCAAGTTCATCAATACATCCTCGATATATGCTACACTCTCATCCATACACTCACACATTCTGCACACATAGAAATTCAGAGAGTATAGAGAGAGTTCAGAGAATAGAATTTTAGAGAGAGAGAAAGAACTTCACCTCCATAGCTTGCAAGCTTCATTGGAGTTTTCTTGATTGGTCTTATCTTTCTCAACAAACACACATCTCCTTATCACAGTGAGTATTCTAAACTCACTCTAGAATGTAAATTCATGCTTAGTTACTGAGTTTGTGTATGTATCAATGATCCTCCATTGCTAAATTCATCCATGGAAGCTTGAGCTTCAAAATCACAATTTTCCAAACTCAACCAAAATCCGTTTTTAGAATGAAATATGAAAGATTATACATCCTACATGCCATGTTTACAGTATTAGAGTCTAATTTGATCACATGAAAAAGTATGTAAGAAAATTAGTTTTGACATGTTTTAGTTTTTCATAAAATTTGAGAGCTATGGATCAAATGGTGTTAAATTGATTATGGATTCGAATTCCTTACGAAAAACTGAAGAGAAACATATATTATAAGGCTTAGTTAATTTCAGTTTTGAAAATGGGTCAAAAAGACCCCATTAAGCTGAAACAGAGCAGTTTCTGCGAGGAAGAAGAAGCCTCAGCTTCATCTCGCGCCACGATCGCGCGTGCGAAGATCGCGCGAGCGGACCGCGCGAGCGACCCGTCGCGCGATCGATCCGCGTGCGCGATCCTCGTTTCCCCAGGCAGACATAAGAGTTTTTATATATAAATGGAATTTAGGTAGGTCGCGCGAGCGAAGGTCGCGCGAAGGACCTTTCGCGCGAGCGATCCGCGCGCGCGACCTGGGCTTGTTCAGGCAGACAGAAAAGTTTATATATAAAATGAAAATTGGGCATATCGCGCGAGCGACACTTCGCGCGAGCGGCCCGCGCGCGCGACCTCTGGCAGATTCTGGTTTTTGTTTGTTTTGTATTTAGGGACTGTTTGGTTCAATTTTTAAGTACTGTTAAGGTTCTGTTTGGAAATTTTATTAATATAGAATGTTTGAAATGATTAAGGTAATGAATTACAAGTTATCAATCCATGTACGTGCGTTATTCCTTTAATTCAGCGATTTACTTTATGTTTAAGTCCATGTCATTCATATGGAGTCAGTGTGGAAAAGAGTAATGGTAGTGTGGAAAGAGTATGAGTTTGAGTTTGTGGTTGTGGTTGTGGTTGTGGTTGTGGTTGAGATTATGGTTGTGGTTGTGGTTGAGATTGCGGTGAGGGTATCTTTGAAATGCGACGGTGGTAAATTTGGACACTCCCTGACGCCCATGGAAGCGTTAAAGTGTGTGACGCCGAACTTGGACATTCCCTGGCACCCATGGAAGTGCTAAAGTGTGGCCTACGGACACTCCCTGATACTCGAGTCTGGATACTGCGTGAGGGGTTGCCCCGGTATTTGCATGGCGGTTAGGGTATTCAAAGTGTGAGGCATTGGACACTCCCTGGTACCCCAGACCAAAGTGTGAGGCAAACTGGTCACTCCCTGGCGCCCCGTTGCTAAAGTGTGGCTATCTTAGTGTTTCAAAGATACCAGGAGTAAGATAGTGGGTTGTTGGGTTTTGTCGAGAGAAAAGAGTCGGTCAGATGAGATGGTGCATCGTTCTCATACACGGTCACATATGTGTGAACTTATCTTTTGAATAATGTTGTGGTGGTTTTCTAAACAAGCTCTTTATCTTAAATATAAACTTGTGGATTTAAAAGGAAATTGGAAAATGGTAAATGAGTATGCTTTACATTTAAAGTTATGTTTTTAATACTCACCAGCTTCTTGAAGCTGACGACGTTGATGCGTCCTGGACATTCGTGTTCAGGCTTTTCAGGTTATGATCAGGAAGGACCTTATGACTACGCTAACTGAGAATGGCTGCTTTTGGAATGAGAAAACTGTTTACTTATTATATGCTTTAAGTTATATGTTTTAAGTTTTAAACTGTTGGTTTGATAAGGATGACTGTAATAGACCCTAAGTTATTGTTTTATTTTAAGGCGGTCTGTGCCTTAGTTGATCCCGTATCATAAGATGTAATAAGTTAGAAAAATCTTATAAGCCTTGATTGCTTTACTCTGATTATTATGTTTTGTTGTTCGACGTTTGGGACGGAATCGATCCTTCAAACTGTCGCGACCTACGGGTCCATAAAGGAAATTAAACGCTTTCCTTATTTATGCTACGGGTCTCGACCAATTCATAACAGCTTCAATCTTCTGTGGGTCTACAGAAATACCTTCTTTAGAGATCACATGCCTCAAAAAAGTGACACTCGTCAACCAAAACTCGCTTTTCTTTAATTTCCCAAACAACTGTTTCTCTCGAAGTCGCTGCAAAACTAGTTTCAAATGTCGTTCATGCTCCTCTGGACTTTTAGAATAAATGAGAATATCATCAATGAAAACTATTACAAACTCATCCAAATATGATTTAAACACACGGTTCATTAAATCTATGAAGGCAGCTGGCGCATTAGTAACCCCAAACGGCATCACTAGGAGTTCATAGTGTTTGTATCGGGTCCTAAAGGCTATCTTCTCTATATTCTCAGCTTTAACCTTCAGTTGATGATACCATGACCTCAAGTCAATCTTTGAAAATACTTTAGCCCCTTGAAGCTGATCAAATACATCGTCGATACGTGGCAACATGTACTTGTACTTGATTGTTACTTTGTTGACTTCTCGGTAATCAATGCACATCCGCATTGTACTATCCTTCTTCTTCACAAATAATAACGGTGCACCCCACGGAGATACGCTAGGCCGAATAAAACCCTTGTTGAGCAGTTCTTGCAACTGAGTCTTCAACTCTTTCAACTCAACTGGTGCCATTTGATATGGTGCTCGTGAGATAGGTTGCGTTCCCAGCATAACATCAATACCAAATTCAATCTCTCGGTCGATTAATATACACTAGGCAACTCTTCTGGAAACACATCCGAAAATTCTCTAACAACTGGAATATCTTCAACTTTTAAATCAGGGCCTCTAGTATCAAGTATACTACATAGAAATCCCCGACAACCCTTCTTTAACAAACGACAAGTCTCAATAGCTGACACAATGTATGGTGGTGCTACAACTCCCTTGCCTTGAAAATAAAATACTTCCTGATTCAGAATACGGAATACTACCCCTTTGTTGTTACAATCAATGTTCGCATGATTAGCCGCTAACCAATCCATACCCAATATAACATCGAAGTGTTGAATAACAAATGGTACCAAATCAACGGTCAATTCTTTACCATTCAAGTTAATTTCACATTTTTGAAATACACCAGAACTAACCAATGAAGCCCCCGACGGTATTGCAATAGAAAAATCATAGTCTAGAAATTCTAATGGTTTATCTAGTTGCTTAGCGAAGTGATGTGATACGAATGGGTGTGTGGACCCCGAATCTATGAGTACATTTGCTAAATGCGAGCATATGGGAACCATACCTGAAACAACAGTATCAGCTGAAGTGGTCTCTCCTGGCCTGAGTTGATACGTTCTTGCCTCCCACTGCTTTCTCCTCGGAGGTTGTTGAGTAGGTCTTGGTGTAATAGCACTTGCCGCATATAACCCAGAACTTGAAGCTCCTTGACGCTTTGTAGGACAATCTTTCACTTGGTGCCCCAACTCCTTGCAAGTAAAACTTTAGCCCCTCATATCCACATTCTGATTTGGACAATTTCTTACTATATATCCCGGTTGTCGGCAAATGTTACAAGTGATTGGGTTTGAAAGTTGATTGCATCGGCCCCAATGAACTTTCTGACAAGTTGAGCACCTTGGTTTGTTCCCACTAAAACCACCGCCACTACTGGCTGATGAACCTCCAGGACTCTGCCTCTTTGCACTACCTTGGCCGTTGAATTGACTCGATCCCATTCTCTTGCTTTGTTGGCTCGATGGTAGTGGCATGCTTAAAGTAAACTCAAGGTCTCTCTCGACAATGGAGGCAATATCAAGCGCCTTAGCAAACGTCTCCGGTCGGAACACGGTCACTCATCCCCAGATATCACTACGAAGTCCCGCCATAAATTTCTTTGCTTTCACTTTTTCAGTTGTTATCATATCCCCCGCAATCCTTCCCAAACTCGTGTACTGTGTCGCATAGTCCCAAACTGATTTTCCCCCTTGTACCAATTCCATAAACTCCTGTGCTTTTTGATCTCCAAATGATTTCGGAAAGTATTGCTCGTTAAATATCTCAAGAAATTGATCCCAAGTAGTCGGTTGACCCGGGCCTAGCTTGATACGCCACCAATATTGTGCTTCATCCTTTAATGTATCGGCGACAAATAGAACTTTCTATTCCTCCATACACGGTAACACCCTAAAGATTTTTTCCATATCAGAAATCCAAAAGTTTGCCTTCATTGGGTCGGCTTCCCCACGGAATATCATTGGCTTCTGTTTATGAAATTTTGAGATAGTAACAATTTCCTCCCTCAGATTTGGATTCGGTTGTACTTGCCTTTCTTCGACCAAATGAGTTTCGGCGACTCGAAACTCATTGGGTCCAAAAGTTTGCCTTCATTGGGTCGGCTTCCCCACGGAATATCATTGGCTTCTGTTTATGAAATTTTGAGATAGTAACAATTTCCTCCCTCAGATTTGGATTCGGTTGTACTTGCCTTTTTTCGACCAAATGAGTTTCGGCGACTCGAACCAATCCTTCGATTGCCCGTTCAACTCGTTCCATTCGATTTGAGGTGTCACCTCCAGACATAATGCCTGGTACCCACATATATTACACACACACATGTTACTTTTAAAGAACACATGGCATGCTAATCAACATTAAACGCATGCTAGGTAAACGTGTATGCATGGTCATGTAGCTACGTGTTGTTGTGTGCACACTATGCGTCGTACGTCTCTCGCCCCAAAAGCTCTAGCCTAATGCTCTGATACCAAAAATTGTCACACCCCAACTCGCCCGACGGATTAGGACACGTTTAACAAGACCATACGCACCCAAAATGTACACTAATTAGGAAGAAAACTATTAAATAAACCACTTTAGAGAACTTTATTGTGACAAAAATAACCCCAAGAGAATAATGGTCATTAATACGTATATAAAATTTTTATACCAAAAGATAGATCTTTGAGTCCCGGTTCCAACGCAAAAAATGGCGCGCAAATCCGAGTTTTCTAGAGAGAGATATGTACATTTCTGTAAAAGCGGACGGCTGCAGGAAACAGGATCCGCCCACAAATTTTGGATCGATCCTACAGTGTTATTTCTCACAGAATGTTCCCAGGAAGGGCCGGATCGATCCACCCTTTGCACCCGGATCGATCTTGTTTCCTGCAGAACAGTTTCTTCTGCAAAATTTTGCTGCTACAAGTTGTAAAACATGCCCAAAACATATCCAAACCTCATAGGGACTTCATGAAACTTTTATGAACCATTTCAAACACATTTTAAAACATCATTAGGCAATTACCAAGCATATAGAACATGAATACAACCCTAATTGGAACATATTAGCCATGAACTCAATCCTTCTTGAGCCTAATTACATTCTTGACTCTCATTTCCTATCAAACCAACATCAAATGATACTTGTTGAAAAGAAGTTCAACATTTAAACCAGCAACATAATTACACAAGGAACTTGTCCAAACGCTAGAGACATGACACAAACTTGCCGGAATGGCTCAACACGACAACATTCGCTTAAACTACCAAAACATAGGAGTTACATAGAGTTTTCTAAATTCAATTCCAAAACTACCAAAGTACAAGTTAAAGTTCTAAGTTCCATGGATACAACCAAAATACTAACTTTATCATAAAAGACACTACAATTTACAACACTTCACATGTTAAAAAGGAGTTCATAAGCACAAGTCTCAAATCTCCCCCATCTCTGCCATCATTTCCTCTCCGGATATTGCTCTGTACCTGCAGTGGTTGTTATTTACCACAACAGAAATAGAAAACGGTTTTCTTAAGCATTACGCTTAGTGAATAATCTAAACATGATTGAATGTTTAATACGTGCAATGCTACAATTAAACACATATCACATATATAATCACCGAGTCACCAGTTCTATGGTTCATTCAGACCCGAAGACCTCCCTTAGTCCCGTGGTCACTTCTATTCCTTGGACTTCTGTATTTATCAAATTCTTCATCTTCACCACCCTTATTACTCCCAACAATGAACCATTTCCCCTATACTCATTGATTACCACGTAAGCCTATAGACATGTAAGCACATAAGTATACAAATTCTCATATAGTTAACATGCAATATCACAATAACACATCTTCATGAATTCTAAACATGAATTTTCATCTCTAAACACCATTGAAGCATTAAACACATTTAGGCGCAATCAACTTTAGTTAGAAAACTCACCTTTCACAGATTTTACCCAATTTTAGCCAAGATGTGTAGAATTTCACCAAATTCAAGCTCAATTCCTACTCCAAAGTAAATCCTACAGGAATTCGGCAATCGCGTGTTACCGATTAGCGTGAGCTACCAAAATTACGACGATTAAATCGTAAATTAGAGGTATAAAAATGATCGTCTCACCTTCATGAGTTCGAAAACGGCTTCGGTTCGTGATTTGGACGAATGACGACAACGGAACTGCGAATTAACGGCGTCGATGACGAGTCCGTCTTTCTCTCTCGGTGAGCTCTCTCTTTTTCTTTGTGAATTTTTGTAAACATGAGAGTCTAAACTCTCCTATTGACACACACACACATCACATGCAAGTGATGTGTCACAGATTTTCCCTATTTTCGTTTACACCCCCAATTTTTCTTAAGTTCCTATTATGAAATCTCCAAACATTCTATTAACTACCCAATTATCTAATGAGTGTTTGTATAAGTCCATATGGGTCCCAACGTGGGTCCCACATATTTTGTGAAATTGCTATCGCACCTACTAGTTATGAATCATTTTCCGTTTATGTCCTTATGTGAGTATCCAAACTAACACCAAATGCTAACATGTAACATTTTAATATGAAAGCATTCTTAACAAATATTCATGTAATCATGTAAATGCATTTAATAGATAAAATGCAAATTTATTTTATCCGGACCCTTCACTAGGTCCCACTTCATTAACTGTCCCTCCTCACTAGGAACTTTTCTAAATGGTGTCCTTCTCTGAACACTTTTCCCACGGGCGAGTCCAAACCTCCCCTTAATCCATTTTATACACTAAATATATTAATTAATGCATATAAAAATGATAATTACCCCTTTTTTCTGGGTACGGGTCTTACACGCCTTTAGGCCACCACATGGCTGCAAAACTTCTCGGTCTCTAGATCAATGCAGATAACTGAATTTCTTGTGAAAACCAATTATAGTTTCCATGGGAGGTAGATAAAAGTTCATCACCATGGTCCATCTAGTAGTTATTTTATAAGGGCATGTATATATCAAATCAATCAATCAAAGAGACAGAATTAATTCTATAGTAAATAAAATCTAACATTACTCAGGGAGATTAAAAGTTTATGACTCATTGGCTTGTTGCACACAATATTGTGTGATCCAACATCACTCAATCTATCTTTTTCTTGAGAGAGAGAAATTATAACCGAAAACAACCAATGGAAAATATAGCCATACATCACATGCATTATTAACTCAAGCTATGATGCCTAGTTTGAAAATTTGTTGGTTTCTACTTTAGATTGTCGAGACTCCATTTACTGCGCATGATTGATTGCAGGAAATGAGTTGAAATGTTTATTGTGCCCAGCATATTCAATTTGTGAGATGCCACTTGAAAAAAATTGGAAAGAGGTCAATATTTCTATTATTCTAAGAGTAATGCTATACTTCCCAAATTTGTATCCCAAATATGATTCCCAACACATCTGGAAGTGGACCCACTTGATTTTCAATATTGGAGAATGGAAGTGGTCAACCATTACTAAAGGTGATCTCATTACCACATGCGTTGGAAATCACATTTGGGATACACAACTTAGGAAGCATAGCACTTCTCTTATTCTAAGGATCTATTGCATGTTGATCAACAAAGGGACAATGTTACTATCATTTCAGAGAGATGTTATCGTTTCCAGGTTAGGATTTATATTCATATTATGCGACTATTATTGAAATTATGATGAACTAAAGCTAGAAAGGAAGGACGGATCTTTGCTCCACATAATACTGCTAATAATTAAGTAGATTCAGGGTTGGACCAAAGTCTAGAATCGATATTGAAAAAATTTTAAAAATAAAACAACTAAAGACTCGCATGAATGTTTCTCAAAGCTAACCTATATTTTCCTCTTTAAATTCTATTATGTTGTTGTAACTACTAATCATAGGCAAAGTTGGTTTATTGAATTCCTAATCAAAATTTATGGTGACATGAGCACAATAATTATATTATGATCATAAAACTCCAATCACTGTCAACACAATTATATTATGATCATAAAACTACGAAATGTGAAGCCTTTCCCTCTTTCATTTGAATTTGAGGTATATTCAACTTAGAGTCAAAATGAACATAAAGAATATTCAATACTCCCAAGTGCCAATATGAGTGGTACATGTATATAGAACTTGAATATCAAAATGAGCCATATGAAATATAAAACACACACCAAATTTGTAGAAAAAATAGAGAAAGTGGACAATTGCCTCCAACAGAATTGATATCACTCTCAAGAAGATAAACTATTTCCAATGGAACCCATTAGTGGAAATACCAAACCTACATTACAGAATGCAATTGAAATAAATATTAGATACTCAAAAACAAAATAACTGGAAAATGTTGAACAAAGCATTAAAAAAAAAAAGTAAGAAGCAAAATTCAAAAAAGTAGATAAGAGTACCAGCGAATTATGATGCCTCTATATTCTGTAAAGGACAAGGACCGCAGCTCGGTAAAAAATGATTTCCCTAACTTAACTGCGCAATAAAAATTATGTTTAACACCAATCATAATAAGCTATTTAAACTCCTAACCTGGCTAACCATTAAAAGATTAAGAAGTAGTGATCCAACTTTTGAGATCAAACACATAACAATATTAGCTATAAAAGCTAAAAACTACTTTTGAAAAAATCCTAACAGTGCACATAAATAACAAAAGGAAAAACCAATATGGTTAAAGCATACTTAACTAGGAGAGGGGGAGGATAATAAGCATATGTTTACTTGAATCAATTCATTGACCTCTATATCCTAAATTTTAGTACTCACCCAAGTAAACCAAAACTTCAATGTATCCAAAGCCTACAAAGAAAATCCAACATTTTTAGGATAAATTTTTTTAAAAAAAAAATATGAAAATGTAACTCGGGATCAAAAAATTTGTTGAAACAGACCCAACTTCGATCATCTATATCAAAAATATCAAAACAAAAATCATAATTTTGCTAATATATTAGCAACTAACCTATTGGTCAGCCCTTTAATTCCTCAGAATTAGCCCTTGACCGACCTCAAACATCAAAATCGTATAAAGGAAGTAAAAAAAGATTAGATTTTGGATCAATAAGCAAGGAAAGTTTCACGGTTGAGCAATTTCAAAACTCACATGGAGATCTACTTTCGGAGTTCGGTTGATCCCCAGCGAGCCAAATCGCACATTGATGATCCGTGGTGAGGCGCTGCAATTCGAATTTGAGGAGAGGAGCCGAACAGAAAGGGTCAGAGAGAGAGAGAGAGAGAGGAACCAATCAGAGAGGGTCAGAGAGAGAAAGAGAGGGACTAAATGGAGAGAGAACTTGAGAGAACAGAATGGAGAGGGAGAGAGAGTGAGCTGTTGAGAGAGAGAGAGAGAGAGAGAGAGAGAGAGAATGTCAAGAGATGTGAGAGTGATTAAGGCATAGAGATAGAGACCATGAGAAATATTATTGTGCATACTAAATTGTATAGAAAATTCCAAAGTTACCTTTTGAAAAGCTTACCTAAAGGCTAAAATTATGGAGAGATATTTGTAATGAAAAAGAGAGATTTTGATATATATGGATATGGTTATACATAGTAACATATACATGTATATACAATATATATATAATCATTAGATAAAAATAATTCACAAAAACATGACACATGGCAGTATGGCACAATGAAAGCTTCAGCTTTCATATATTTATATTAGACTAGGCGAAAAACCCGTGCAATGCACAGGACTGTGTTAGAGTTAAAATAAAAATATCTAAATAAAACCAAATTGCACGCAATTGAAGAACCAATGTGAGGTTATGCTTTTACAGAAAATACATAAGAAATGTGGTCTAAAAAATATGTAACTCCACACCCCAAAATATATATAGAGATGCATATATTTTGATGAATAGTGAAATGTAAAGAAATTCCTTACCAAATGTATAGGCCATGGGTACATAGAGGGCTCCATGATTTGAAGGTCACCATTTTTAATGACGTTTTTTTTTTTGTAAGTGAGGGCAGATACATGTAAGTAACTGGTTTTGGTTGCTGAAGATGTACTTAGAAAGCTGAAGTCATAAAATTGAAGTATTTGGAGAAAACTAAAAAGATATTATCTTATTCATAAATTGAACCTAGAAAGTTAAAAGTCAAGTGTCACGGTTTTCAAGAGAGAAACGTTGGACTTACTTGAATGCTTCTTCTTCTTTCTTTTTTTTCTTCTTTCTTTTTTTTAATACTATTTGAATGCCTTTTTGAAAGGCTTAATACATACGTGTATATATAATTGAGAAAGAAATGAAAAAAAAAAAGGAAAAAAATTAGGAAATGCCAAAGTGGAAAAAAGAGAACACATAGGAAATGCTAAGTGGCAAATTGTGAGAAGGCATTTGGCTTTGCTTTATATATACATACATGTATAATGGTAAAATACATTTCTAGGAAATGTGTGCAATGTAGTTAATCAAAAAATAAATTCATGTTCACTAAATGTATAAATGTATAATGCTAAATACATTTGTTTTTTGTAGATAGGCTTTTTAGTTTATTGAAAAATATTTATAGAAAAATGTGTGCAACATATATAATCAAAAGACAAATTAATGTTTTCTCCCTAACTCCTATACACGAACTTTACTAAATACATACATATGTATAATGGTAAATACATTTCTAGAAAAATATGTACAATGTACTTAATCAAAAAAAAAAATCATGTTTACTGATGATGCCAAAAATTGGTAAGCGAGATTTATGCGGGAAGATAGAGTAGAAAGAGATTTGTATGTGGTTCGGCCCCGTTAACAAGGTGACCTACGTCCACGGCTGTGTCTATGCGCTCTCACTAGCAGATCACCGGCGGGCCTGGTGAGCCAACAAGGATGGGCGGCACTACCAGTAATACCGGCCGGGTGTATGCGTGTAAGTGGTGAGTTATCTTCGTAAGTGCTTGTCACACCCGTTCCAAAAATTTATAGTTTTATCATGCATAGTTGTAAATTGAGAGGTTATCAATGTTAATTGATAATGGTGGATTGAGGTTGACTGTGAGTCAACGGTAAGGTGTCAGTGAGGATACGGGAACATGGAAGTTCATATTGCATAATCATGAGTAAATAGCATTTATATGATTTAAATATTATTTGACTTTATCTGGTATTCCTGTGAATAGTAATTATACCTGTGTAGTATAATTCTGGTAAATTTGGATATGATAGTATCATTTTGAGAACTGTGGTGAGAACGTGAGTGATACGTTAATTAAAAAGGTAGGTTGTGTAGAGATTTCACAGAATATAGTTTTCGGACGTTATTTTGGACCCAAACGAAACTTAGTCGGAAACTTTTGAAATTTATAATTTTCACTCGTAAAGTTATAAAATGAACGTGTGCGAAGTTTCGAGAGCTAATTAGAAGTTTTGAGGAACTTGCGGGGAGGTAAATGTAATTTCCCGAAAACTTGCCTATATATAGATGAGTATGAGATTTCAAATTTCATCCAACTCACAAATATCTAGAGAGAGGAGAGAGAAGGGAGATTTTGTTGCCGCGGGCTTTGCGACGACAAACGGCGACCGTTCGTCCGTCAGTTTTTTTCCAGATTTCAGATTTGAACTCGTGGAGGTAAGATCTACGTTTTGGTACCACTTAGGCCGTGTTTGGCCAAGTTTTTGTAAAATCTTAATTTTGGACTTTTGGGAAAAATCAGGTAAAACTTGTAGGAATCGTACCAAATTCGAAATCCGACGATTATTTATTCCCCTAGACGATCCTTCAAAGTTTGAAGAGATTCGCACGAGGTATGAATTCTAGATCTATGAAATATATGGATTTTCATGTTTTGGACATCACTTTTGATATTTTTGGATCCGGGCGAAATTCATGTATTAGTTAGGCCCGTTAATTATGCACGTGAAATTATGATAAAAGCACGTATAACTGTTTATGTGAGCATGTTATGTGTCTACTTGGGTCAAAGGGGAGTTTGGTGCAAATTCATTCGGAGTAAGCTCCTCGAACCTTGAGGATTGTGATCTTGTTGGAATTGGAATTGTGGTTGTGTCTGGATTGGAGGGGGGCCCAACCAGTACACGGTACCTGGTATGGAGGAAGGCCCAACCAGTGTACGAGATGCGTGGGAGAGGTGGGCCTCTTACGGCATCGACCGGATGAATGCGTACCACTCACCCCAGAGACTATTTCTATGTGTTTTAGATGCTTAAACCATGAACTGTCATATAAGCATACATTTAGAATTGTACGCTCAGCATATAGCTGAGCAGTGGAGATGTACTCCATTGCAGGTAAGAAGAAAGACAAGAAGAATCGTGAGGAGTGAGGCCGAGGAACGCCGGGGATTTCACACTTGTATATGTTTTGGTTGTTTTATTTTAAATCCTGAAACTTGTGTAAGGATTGGTAATATGTTGTAATAGAACCATAGATTAGTTTCGCAGTACTATAATCTTGTAATTGAACGTCTGTAGTTATGTTTTAATGCGTTAAAATCAGTTGTGGTTGTGATTGTTGTGGGTTTTGAGTAGTAGGACTTGTTAATTTCCAGCACAGGGCTGCCAGCAGAGGAGCAGTCGACTGAACCCCCTGCTCAGTCGACTGGATCTCGTGTATTTGGGATACTGTAAGGAAATATCAGAGAAGCAGTCGACTGGACCCCTTGGATAGTCGACTGAACACTATTTATTTTAGCTACTGCTTCCTTTGATTGAAAAGCAGTCGACTGGTTTCCCCATAGCAGTCGACTGGACCCTTTTTGATAATGTTAAATGTGGTTCTGTATAACACAGTCGACGGAGCAGTCGACGGAGCAGTCGACTGGACCCTAGTGCAGTCGACGGGGCAGTCGACTGAACCTCTGTTTTCAAAACTATTTTCTTTGAATGTGTTTTCAATGGCCAAAACTTTTTATAACTCTGATTTCAAAAGATTTTTCAAACACAGAGGGGAACGTTTTCCTAAGTTTTAAACTACCAGGGTTGTTTTATAGAAGTTCTTTCCGCTGCGTATTATTAGATGATGTTTGGATGAGCCTTGGTGGCGTGCCACGTGTCCTATTTCCACGCGTAGTGGGATGGGTCGTGACATTTATTGGTATCAGAGCTAGAGGTAACAAAACTTTGGGAACGTTCAACGACGAGTGGAGTGTTGAGTGAATTGCCACATGTTTTCAATTGCATTCATGCATCTTAGAGATGTTTGATGCATATGGATGTTGTTTTACATACATACTATTGGTATTGTTGTACATGCATAGTGTTTATGCATTGAGAACTACAGGATTGTAATCATGAGTGACGAAGAGCGAGAACTATCGCCACATACTTGACGTATGAATGAGATGGCAGAGATGATGGGGAATATGGGGGAAATGATACGGAATATATCGGAGCGACTGCCTCCCACACCCCATATCGAAGTGGAACCAATAACTGTAGTACATGCACCCGAAAATAGGGGTATGAGATCAATATCTGAACAGTTTACTCGCAAGAAACCGATGGAATTTCATGGAACACCTGATACAACATTAGCAGAACATTGGGTCATGGACATGGAGCGAATTTTTCGATCTATTCCGATGACAGATAGAGAGAAGATTGAGAATGCAAGTGACGTACTGAGGGGTGAAGCGCAGAACTGGTGGGTGAATGTCCTAGATCAAGGAGCACCGATTACTTGGGAAGGGTTTAAGGCAGAATTCAATCGCTGATTCTTTCCGCGAGCCGCCTACAATGCAAAGAAGCGAGAATTTGATAACCTTAAGCAAGGAGACATGACTGTGACAGAGTATACTTCCAAGTATAATGCGTTGTTGAGGTTTGGTAAAGGTTCTGTGCCAGGAGAGGAAGATAGGGCAAGGAAATTTGAAGAAGGCTTAAGGGAAAATATCTGTTTGAGGGTAGAAACCTACGAACATTCGACTGTTGCAGCAGTACAGCAGACGGCACTTGTAGCCGAAAGTGGAATAGAGAGATCGAGACAAATTCACCAAGGAAAGCGAAGTCATGAGGGTGGTGACCGAAGTCAAGGTGGATCTTTTAAGAGGCCGTTTTCACGAGGCTCTAGTTCTGGTTTTAATGATTCCAAGAGAATACCCAGTAACATACTGTTGAGATATGCTATTGACTCAGCATTGAATCGATATCTTAGAGTTGTTAGCTGCCCCTAATTTATAGGGATTTGATTTTATCTGTACATATTTGATTTTATCTGTACAATATTTGATTTTATCAGTACATGTGTATTTTTATTTTATTTCCTAGATTAGTTTATTCGATCCTTTTTTTTTTCTAGGCTTTCAGTTAGGTCTGTACACCTATATATATTTCAAATAATGAATAAGAATAATAGATTGCTCCAATATTTTATCTTTTATGGTATCAGAGCCAGGTTCTTGTCGATCTCCATGACAGAACAAAATCTGAACACCAGTTCTACTGGTGACTCTACTCAGAATTTCACTGTTACTTCTCATAAGTTAAATGGGGGTAACTTTCTTTAATGGTCTCAGTCCGTCAAGCTCTTCGTCCAAGGAAAGGGCAAGTTTGGGTATCTCTCTGGATCTGCAGTGAAGCCTGAAGATGAAGGTGAAAGCTATGACAGGTGGGAGGCTGAGAACTCAATGGTTATGTCCTGGCTGGTGAATTCAATGGAGCCAGATGTTGGTCGGACCTATCTCTTTCTCCCAACCGCGAATGAGATCTGGGAGGCTGTGAAGGAGACCTACTCGGACTTTGGGAATGCAGGGCAGCTTTTTGAGATCAAGACTCAATTAAGGAAGGCCAAACAAGGAGAGAAGAGTGTAACTCAATACTACACTGACCTCAAAACTCTATGGCAAGAGTTTGATCTGTTCTGTGATTACAAGTGGAACTGTGCAAAGGACAGTGCCTTATTTAAGAAAACCGTCGAGAAAGAGAGGGTATTCGATTTCCTGGTAGGTCTAAACAAGGACTTGGATGAGGTGCGAGGACGGATACTTGGTCGAGATCCACTCCCAAGTACTCGTGAGGTGTTTGCTGAAGTGCGCAGAGAGGAAAGTCGTCGACAGGTGATGCTCGGCCATGAGTCAACCCTTCCTGTAGTAGAGACCTCAGCCTTGATGACCACTAAGCCAGATCAGTCCACTCAGAGGTATCCTAAGCGCTCAGAACGACCAGTCTGCGAATTCTGTCATAAACTCGGGCACATCAAAGCTAAATGTTGGAAGCTACATGGAAAGCCTGCAGATTTCACTCCAGCCAACAAATTCTCTCGTGACAACAAAGGAGGCTTCCAAGTCTCATATGAAGAACCTGCAGCATCTCAGTCATCCAGTGACAATTCTTTCTTCAATAAGGAAAACCTAGAACAATTGTATCGTTTATGGATTTCACATCAGTCTGCTAACACCACACCCAATCCATCATCTTCCCTAGCACAAAAAGGTACTCATGCAGCAGTTTTTAGTGTCACATTAGATAAATCCGACCCCTGGATCATTGATTCAGGGGCCACTGATCATATGACAGGTTCTTCTTATATGTTTTCAATCTATTTCCCTTGTTCTGGCACTCAAAAAGTCAAAATTGCAGACGGTTCAATGTCTGCAATTGCTGGAAAAGGTTCTATCATTGTCTCACCTTCTCTTACCTTAAACAATGTCCTTCATGTGCCCAACTTATCTTGTAACCTAATGTCTGTCAGCAAAATAGCCCATGATTCTAACTGTCTAATCAAATTTGTGTCTACTGGCTATGTTTTTCAGAACCAATGCTCGGGGAAGATGATTGGCAATGCTAAAGAAAGTGGTGGTCTCTACTACTTTGGCTCAGACAGCCTATCGAGTAAACCATGTTCCTCTAGTTTTTTATCATTAGAAAATGAAATAATGTTATGGCACTATAGACTTGGTCATCCTAGCTTTGGTTATTTAAAACATTTATTTCCTGTTTTATTCAAGAATAAAGATGTTGGTTCTTTTCAATGTGAGATTTGCCAATTTGCTAAACATAAGAGATCTGTTTATCCTACTTTAGCATATATGCCATCTAAACCTTTTTCCCTTATTCATAGTGACATGTGGGGACCATCTAGGGTTAGAAATCTGTCTGGCACTAGATGGTTTATTACTTTTATTGATGATCATACAAGAAACACATGGATTTATCTCCTTAAAGAAAAATCAGAGGCTGCTGAAACTTTAAAAAATTTTAACTCTATGATTAAAACTCAATTTCAGTCTCAAATTCAAGTTTTTAGAACTGATAATGGGCGAGAATACTTTAACAACATTCTTGGTAAGTTTCTTGTTGAACAAGGCATTATCCACCATAGTTCGTGTATTGATACACCCCAACAAAATGGAATTGCCGAAAGAAAAAATCGACATCTATTAGAGGTAGCTCGAGCTCTCATGTTTTCTATGAATGTACCTAAAAGATTTTGGGGAGAGGCCATACTTAATGCTGCATACCTAATTAATAGGATGCCAAGCAAAGTACTAAGCTATCAAACCCCCTTAAAAGCTTTACAATCATATTTTCCTCACAACAGATCTTTCACTCACTTAGCACCTAAAGTTTTTGGTTGTACTAGTTTTGTTCACACTCATGATCATAACCGAAACAAATTAGATCCTAGGGCAACTAAATGTGTTTTCTTAGGTTTCTCACCTACTCAAAAAGGATATAAATGTTTGATACGAGCTCGGGTAAAATGCTGGTTAGCATGGATGTCACATTCTTTGAAAACAAACCTTTTTTTGAGAAGACTTCTCTTCAGGGGGAGAATAGGGAAACAAGTGAAGATAAGTTTTGGGAAACTATTGTTATGCCTACACCCGTTCTTAGCTTTTCTACACCAAAAAAAGGGTCTGAAACTATGAGTAATGTGGCTCCTATATCTGAACTTCGTGTTTACTCGAGAAGGAAGGAAAAGCAACGTACTGATCCACTGCCAACTCCAACAGTGCCACCATCTGAACCAAGTGTTGATCCAGGTAATGTTAACTCTATTACCCCTAGTCCATTTCCTCTTGAACCAATTCTAGAGTCTGACCACAGTGAACATGTTACAATCCCTGAGCCAAGCCAAAGTGATCTTAGTGAACCCATAGCTATTAGGAAAGGAGTACGTGAGTGTACCAAACATCCTATTGCTCGACATGTGTCATATCATAAACTCTCACCTAGTTTTAGAGCCTTCACCACTAGCATCACTGATAATGAAATCCCAAAAATGATACAAGAAGCACTAGGTATTCCAAAGTGGAGGGAGGCTGTCCTAGAAGAAATGAGAGCATTGAAAAAGAATGAAACTTGGGAAATGACAGAACTTCCAAAAGGAAAACACCTGGTAGGCAGCAAGTGGATTTTCACAATCAAGTATAACTCTGATGGCTCGATAGAAAGATACAAAGCTAGGCTTGTAGCTCGAGGGTTTACTCAAACCTATGGCCTAGATTATGAGGAAACATTTGCCTCGGTTGCCAAACTCAACACTGTCAGGGTCTTACTTTCACTAGCTGTTAATCTGGATTGGCCTCTTTTGCAATTTGATGTTAAGAATGCATTTCTTAATGGTGATTTAGAAGAAGAGGTGTTCATGCAAGTACCTCCAGGTTTTGATAATGTGAGTGTAGCAGGGAAGGTCTGCAAACTAAGAAAGTCCTTATACGGCCTCAAGCAATCCCCTCGTGCATGGTTTGCGAGGTTTGCAAGGGCTGTCAAGGAGCAGGGCTATTCACAAGCTCAATCGGATCATACACTATTCTATAAACACACTACAGGAGGTAAAATTGCTATTCTAATTGTGTATGTGGACGATATAGTAATGACAGGAAACGACGAGAAGGAGTTAGCAACATTGAAGAAGCTTCTGGCTCATCAATTTGAGCTTAAGGACTTGGGAAATCTCAAGTTTTTCCTTGGTATGGAAGTAGCTAGATCAAAGAATGGGATTGCTATATCTCAGAGGAAGTATGTGCTCGATCTACTCAAAGAGACAGGTCTCCTTGGATGCAAGCCTGCCTCAACACCTATTGATCCTAATCAGAAGCTCGGTCGAAGTAAGAATGAGGTGCCTGTGGACAAAGTCAGATATCAGAAACTGGTGGGAAAACTGATTTACTTAGCTCATACAAGACCTGATATAGCCTTTGCTGTAGGCTTAGTAAGCCAGTTCATGCATTGTCCAGCTGAAGATCACCTCAAGGCTGTCTACAGAATCCTACACTACCTCAAAGGAAGTCCGGGCAAGGGTATTATGTTCAGCAAAAGTCAAAACAGACATATTGAAGTATTTACAGATGCAGATTGGGTAGGATCTGAAACTGACAGGAGGTCTACATCAGCCTATTGCACGTTTGTATGGGGCAACCTTGTGACATGAAGGAGCAAGAAGCAACATGTTGTGGCAAGGAGCAGTGCAGAAGCTGAGTTCAGAGCAATGGCTCAAGGAGTTTGTGAAGTCATTTGGCTTAGAAGTATCCTAAAAGAACTAAAGATCGAGACTGATAAACCAATGCAGCTGTTTTGTGACAACAAGTCAGCCATCAGCATTGCACATAATCCAGTGCAACACGATAGAACAAAGCATGTGGAAATTGATCGTCATTTCATCAAAGAAAGACTCGAAAGAGGGGAAATTTGTATGCCCTATGTTCCAACATCTGAACAACTAGCAGATGTTCTCACAAAAGGGCTCTACAAGCAAGTGTTTGAAGATTTTCTAGTCAAGCTGGGCATGATTGACATCTTTGCTCCAGCTTGAGGGGGAGTGTTGAGATATGCTATTGACTCAGCATTGAATCGATATCTTAGAGTTGTTAGCTGCCCCTAATTTATAGGGATTTGATTTTATCTGTACATATTTGATTTTATCTGTACAATATTTGATTTTATCAGTACATGTGTATTTTTATTTTATTTCCTAGATTAGTTTATTCGATCCTTTTTTTTTTCTAGGCTTTCAGTTAGGTCTGTACACCTATATATATTTCAAATAATGAATAAGAATAATAGATTGCTCCAATATTTTATCTTTTACATACCGTTGTGTTCACTTTGCAACCGACCACACACCGGTCGATGTTTTCTGACCAACTTTCAGAACAGATCTACAGGGGGAAACAGTGTGAGTTCTGCGACCTACCCGCAACTCAAGTGTTTTGACTGTGGTACCTTGGGACACCGAGCGAAGGATTGCCCAAAGAAGCGTTCTCAACAAGGGGCAAGTTCTATGGCTTCTAGTGGTTCGAAGCCTAAGCAGTCTAGTGACGGGGGACAAAGGACGGAGCAACGTCAGGGAAGATCATTCCAGATGAACCCTGGAGACGTGGCTGCTACTGATACAGTGGTCTCAGGTATAGTGCTTGTATGTTCGCACTTAGCACGCATACTCGTTGATTCGGGATCTACGCATTCGTTTGTATCTCATAACTTTGTTGAACATTTGAATGTTAAGTCCGCGCCACTAGGATATAAATTGTCTATCGTTGTACCACTTAGTAAGTCAGTAGTGACATCTACTATATATAAGAACTGTGCAATCAAACTAGGCAGGAAGTTGATGATTGTAGACCTTATATCGATTGTAGTGAACCATTTCGATGTGATACTAAGAATGGATTGGTTAGCTCTTAACCACGCCACAATAGACTGTGAACGAAAAGAGGTTAATTTTCGATCACCGGTACACGGGAACTTTTGTTTTCAAGGAAGTGGGGTTACACCGCCAGCGTACTTGATTTCAGCTATCCGAGCGGGAAAGTTATTGAAAAAGGGATGTCAGGGATTTCTATGTTCAGTGACTGATGTTTCGGCGACCGAATTAAAAGTAGAAGACATTTCGATAGTATGAGAATATCCAGATGTATTTCCTGATGAGCTACCAGATGTTCTTATTGAGAGAGAGGTCGAGTTCACTATTGAGGTAAATCCAGACTCAAGGCCGGTATCCAAAGCACCGTATAGAATGGCACCAGTAGAATTGAAGGAACTGAAAGTTCAATTGCAAGAGTTACTTGACAAGGGTTTCATTCGACCAAGTATATCACCGTGGGGAGCTCCAGTATTGTTTGTGAAGAAGAAAGATGGCTCCATGCGTATGTGTGTTGATTACCGGGAACTGAACAAATTGACAATCAAGAACAAGTATCCACTACCCAGAATTGATGACTTATTTGATCAACTTCGTGGGGCACAAGTATTCTCCAAGATAGACCTAAGATCGGGTTATCATCAGTTGAAAGTGAAGGCCGAAGATGTTGAGAAAACAGCTTTCCGAACGCGTTATGGACACTATGAGTTCTTAGTTATGCCATTTGGGGTTACCAATGCACCAGCCGCGTTCATGGACCTTATGAATCGAGTATTCAAAGACTATTTGGATGATTTTGTGATTGTATTCATTGACGATATCCTTATCTATTCACCTAGTGAGATAGAACACGAGAACCACTTGAGGTTGATACTTCAGAGATTGCGAGAGAAGCAATTATTTGGTAAATTCAAGAAATGTGAATTTTGGTTACTTAGCATTACTTTTCTTGGTCATGTAATTGACAAGAATGGAGTTTCAGTTGATCCTCATAAAGTAGAAGCTGTATCAAATTGGCAAAGACCGACATCTGTATCTGAAATTCGAAGTTTCTTGGGGTTAGCGGGATACTACCGTCGTTTTATTGAGCATTTCTCAAAGATTTCATTGCCTATGACAAAGTTAATGAGGAAGGGAGTTACATTTGAATGGAGTCAGGAATGCGAGGACAGTTTTCAAGAATTGAAGTCACGCTTGAAGAGAGCGCCTATTTTGACAATACCATCCGGAACCGAGGGATTTGTGATCTATAGTGATGCTTCACACAAAGGGTTGGGATGCGTGTTGATGCAAGGGGGTAAAGTGATTGCTTATGCATCTAGACAGTTGAAGACGCATGAGATTAATTATCCGACTCATGATCTTGAATTAGCCGCAGTAATTCATGTTTTGAAGATTTGGAGACACTACTTATACGGAGAAAAGTGTGAGATATTCACATACCACAAGAGTTTAAAATATATTTTCACCCAACGGGACTTGAACATGAGACAGCGAAGATGGTTGGAATTGATGAAGGATTACGATCTTTCGATTGAGTATCATCCGGGGAAGGCGAATGTAGTAGCCGATGCATTAAGCCGAAAGACGCCGAGGAATTTAGCCGACGAGCTAACGCAACAAAAAGAGTTGGTAAAAGAAATGGAACGCTTAGAATTGGATGTGATTCCAGGGACCAACGATGGCTTGATGATGGCGATTATAGCACACCCAGATATTATTGATGAGATTCAGAAAAAACAATTCAACGATGTCTATTTGTGCAGAATGAGAGACGAGATACCTTTGGGAAAGCAATCTGGTTTGGTATTGGAACAAGGGATTCTGAAGTTTGGAAATCGGTTATGTGTACCGAATGTGAAAGACATAAATGAACGACTCTTAGAAGAAGCTCATAGTACAAAATACTCAGTGCACCCGGGGAGTAATAAGATGTACCGAAACTTGAGAGAAAACTTCTGGTGGAAGGGTATGAAGCGTGAAGTCGCTAAGTTTGTATCCGAATGTTCGGCATGTCAACAGGTCAAGGCAGAGAGACAAGTACCCGCGGGGTTACTACAACCTTTGCCAGTGTCAGAATGGAAATGGGACGAGATCACCATGGACTTTGTTTCAGGATTTCCACGATCATGCAATAAGAATGATAAGATTTGGGTTATAGTTGACCGATTAACAAAGTCAGCTCATTTCCTACCAATCAAGACAACTAAACCGTCCAAGTTAGCGGAATTGTATGTGAAAGAGATTGTAAGGCTACATGGAGTCCCAGCTGTGATTGTATCAGATCGTGATAGTAGTTTTACGTCAAGGTTTTGGGGAAGTTTGCAAGAAGCTATGGGTACGAAATTGAGTTTCAGTACTGCATTTCATCCTCAGACCGATGGGCAGTCAGAACGCATGATTCAGACGTTAGAGGATATGTTGAGACTTTGTGTATTAGATTTTGGGAACGATTGGGAGCACCACTTGCCGTTAATTGAATTTGCTTATAATAATGGATTTCAGTCAAGTATCGGGATGGCACCGTATGAAGCTTTGTATGGGCGTAAATGTCGATCACCAGTTTGTTGGATCGAGGTTGGAGAAAGGAAGTTGTTAGGACCTGAGTTAATACAGGTGACTACTGAGAAAGTGAAGTTGATTCGAGAGCGACTCAAAGTAGCTCAGAGCCGATATAAGAGTTATGCAGACTCTAAACGACGACCGATGAATTTTGAAGTAGGAGATTTTGTATACTTGCGGGTATCGCCTTCGAAGGGCATTGTACGATTTGGGAAGAGGAGAAAGCTCAATCCGAGATTCATAGGACCTTTTGAGATCCTAGAGAGGGTTGGTCCAGTAGCTTATCGTTTGGCTTTGTCATCAGAGTTGGAACATGTACATAACGTATTTCACGTGTCTATGTTGAGACATTGTATGACTGACACGGGTAAGATCATTGTACCTGAACCGTTGCAAATTCAGGGGGACTTGACTTATGTGGAACAACCAGTGGAGATTCTAGATCGCAAAGAACAAGTTTTTAGAACTAAGACTATTCCAATGGTGAAAGTGCTATGGCGTAGTCATACGCTGGAAGAGGCTACATGGGAAAGTGAGGAAGACATGCGGAATGAGTATCCGTACTTGTTCGATGCTTGAGGTAAAGTTTGGGGACAAACTTTCTTTTTGGAGGGGAGAGTTGTCACACCCGTTCCAAAAATTTATAGTTTTATCATGCATAGTTGTAAATTGAGAGGTTATCAATGTTAATTGATAATGGTGGATTGAGGTTGACTGTGAGTCAATGGTAAGGTGTCAGTGAGGACACGGGAACATGGAAGTTCATATTGCATAATCATGAGTAAATAGCATTTATATGATTTAAATGTTATTTGACTTTATCTGGTATTCCTGTGAATAGTAATTATACATGTGTAGTATAATTCTGGTAAATTTGGATATGATAGTATCATTTTGAGAACTGTGGTGAGAACGTGAGTGATACGTTAATTAAAAAGGTAGGTTGTGTAGAGATTTCACAGAATATAGTTTTCAGACGTTATTTTGGACCCAAACGAAACTTAGTCGGAAACTTTTGAAATTTATAATTTTCACTCGTAAAGTTATAAAATGAACGTGTGCGAAGTTTCGAGAGCTAATTAGAAGTTTTGAGGAACTTGCGGGGAGGTAAATGTAATTTCCCGAAAACTTGCCTATATATAGATGAGTATGAGATTTCAAATCTCATCCAACTCACAAATATCTAGAGAGAGGAGAGAGAAGGGAGATTTTGTTGCCTCGGGCTTTGCGACGACAAACGACGACCGTTCGTCCGTCAGTTTTTCTCCAGATTTCAGATTTGAACTCGTGGAGGTAAGATCTACGTTTTGTGTTTGGCCAAGTTTTTGTAAAATCTTAATTTTGGACTTTTGGGAAAAATCAGGTAAAACTTGTAGGAATCGTACCAAATTCGAAATCCGACGATTATTTATTCCCCTAGACGATCCTTCAAAGTTTGAAGAGATTCGCACGAGGTATGAATTCTAGATCTATGAAATATATGGATTTTCATGTTTTGGACATCACTTTTGATATTTTTGGATCCGGGCGAAATTCATGTATTAGTTAGGCCCGTTAATTATGCACGTGAAATTATGATAAAAGCACGTATAACTGTTTATGTGAGCATGTTATGTGTCTACTTGGGTCAAAGGGGAGTTTGGTGCAAATTCATTCGGAGTAAGCTCCTCGAACCTTGAGGATTGTGATCTTGTTGGAATTGGAATTGTGGTTGTGTCTGGATTGGAGGGGGGCCCAACCAGTACACGGTACCTGGTATGGAGGAAGGCCCAACCAGTGTACGAGATGCGTGGGAGAGGTGGGCCTCTTACGGCATCGACCGGATGAATGCGTACCACTCACCCCAGAGACTATTTCTATGTGTTTTAGATGCTTAAACCATGAACTGTCATATAAGCATACATTTAGAATTGTACGCTCAGCATATAGCTGAGCAGTGGAGATGTACTCCATTGCAGGTAAGAAGAAAGACAAGAAGAATCGTGAGGAGTGAGGCCGAGGAACGCCGGGGATTTCACACTTGTATATGTTTTGGTTGTTTTATTTTAAATCCTGAAACTTGTGTAAGGATTGGTAATATGTTGTAATAGAACCATAGATTAGTTTCGCAGTACTATAATCTTGTAATTGAACGTCTGTAGTTATGTTTTAATACGTTAAAATCAGTTGTGGTTGTGATTGTTGTGGGTTTTGAGTAGTAGGACTTGTTAATTTCCAGCACAGGGCTGCCAGCAGAGGAGCAGTCGACTGAACCCCCTGCTCAGTCGACTGGATCTCGTGTATTTGGGATACTGTAAGGAAATATCAGAGAAGCAGTCGACTGGACCCCTTGGACAGTCGACTGAACACTGTTTATTTTAGCTACTGCTTCCTTTGATTGAAAAGCAGTCGACTGGTTTCCCCATAGCAGTCGACTGGACCCTTTTTGATAATGTTAAATTTGGTTCTGTATAACACAGTCGACGGAGCAGTCGACGGAGCAGTCGACTGGACCCTAGTGCAGTCGACGGGGCAGTCGACTGAACCTCTGTTTTCAAAACTATTTTCTTTGAATGTGTTTTCAATGGCCAAAACTTTTTATAACTCTGATTTCAATAGATTTTACAAACACAGAGGGGAACGTTTTCCTAAGTTTTAAACTACCAGGGTTGTTTTATAGAAGTTCTTTCCGCTGCGTATTATTAGATGATGTTTGGATGAGCCTTGGTGGCGTGCCACGTGTCCTATTTCCACGCGTAGTGGGATGGGTCGTGACAGTGCTTGTGTACTTCGAGAGATTATTTTCCGATCCCCCTAGAGAGGACAGGTGGGCTCTTTTATAGATGCAAGAGTCCACCCTTACATGGTAAGTCAATAAGATTAGGAAGCCTAATCTAATCATAATAGATTTATATGATTTTTAGGAGAGTTTCCTAAGTAGTTTAGGAAACTAATCATCTTTCCTTGACAGAGTCCGGGTCACACAAGGAAACGGCCTGGAATGTTCCTCCAAACTGCCCATGCTGGAAAGCCACCGTAAATCACGCCCGGGCCGGATGATCTCCCCGAGTGGTAGCGTCTAACGCGGGGCGCGGACCCCAAGATCTCTTTTCGGATAGCCCGGGTCCTTCTGCCACGTGTCTGTTGGACTTTAGCAGGATATTTCTGGACATATCAGCTGCACCCCATTTTCAAAGTTGATGTGATGTCTTGTCGGATGAAATTTGAAAATTAAGAATGTCTTCCAGATACCGTCCGGGAATAGACCAGGACTCTTGTCAGGATGGGGCTGGCCGGGAGTGATCCATCGGGATATCGACCGAGCGGTGACCCTGCAGGACCGGGCTCCCTGACACCATGTGTCTATCGATTATTGGTCTGGTTTGGATCCAACGTTGTCAGTTCGGAAGCAACCGAATCGTCCATGTAGCAACCGAACCATCACGTCGTGCATTCAATGCTCACACTGTTTGAGGCGACGCCCCACGTGCTCGAAGTGACAGTTTTGGCGGGAAAGCGTATGAGCCGTCCGATCAAATCTGATCTCATCCGTTCGCGATGCCTATATAAGGAGCACCTGTTCAATCTATCTTTTACTGCAAGTTAACAGCTGAATCGCCCGAGCAGTTTTTGAAAGCAAAACATCCCCGAACTCCTTTTTCTCCGTCGTTTTTGTTCTTCAAGCTTCCCTCAAATGGCCTCTCACATCGATCTGACATCTGATGAAGGACTAAAAGCTTTCCGAGAGGACTGCGAACTTCCCGACGACGTAGGAGTTCACCCCTACATTGAAGGGGAGGAAGTAGCCTTCCCTTTCATCCTCATCAGTAGCTATCTGCTGCTTGTTGTGGGGCTACGATTCCCTCTCCCGACCTCCTTCTGCGACCTGCTTCAGGAGTTGCGCATTCCGCTTTCCAAGTGCCGCCCAAATGTGGCCCGCCTCATCTGGGGGATATCAATACTGAACCGGCGACTTGGGGTGCTCCTCCGTTCCATCGACATCGTCAGGTGTTATGTCCTGGGGATCGACCACGGGGGCCCTTATTTACGCCCTGGTGTAGAAGGAAGGCACCTTGTCCAGGGCTTGGATTTCCCGAACAAGAGGTGGCGCCAATATCCTTGGGTTGTGGTGTCTGGCAACTGGCTGGTGGACCCTGATCTCCGCCCTCCTGCGGCCTTTGATGCGGAATTGTGCAAGGTGTCCTTTGCTGCCTTCTGCAGTATTGCCCCCTCTGTTGCCGACACAGAGGCCATCGATCGCGCCATCGGAGCCGGCCTCACGTTCTCGGATTTGTCCGGGGGTCCCGCTGGTGAGGTCGGCGGTGAAGATCCGCCTGCGCCCCCTGCTGCTGCTGCCTCCGGGTCTCGCCGCTACACTCGGTCCATGGCTTCTGGTCGGCGTGCCACAAGCAGGGCCGGCCCTCCCAAGGGACCAGTCTCCCTGTCCACCAGCAGCGACTCATCCTCCTCCGGGGATGCGAGCCCGCCACTGGGCCCATTCCGGTAGGGGAAAGAAAAGGCAGTCGGGGAAGAATCTCAACCCCCACCAAAAAGGAGCCGGACGGAATCCCCGACCGGTCTTCATGTGCCGAGCTCTTGGACGGGCCTTGCCCTCGGTAACCTAGAGGGTCGTCTTCAAGAGGTGGAGAAGCAGACTGCCCGCCTGCAGACTGAATCTGTCATGCAGGAGGTGGATGTTCACACCATAGAGCTCACTGTCAAGGAGTTGGTGGCGAGGATGACGGCCCTGGAAGAGGAGGTAAAAGCTCTGAAGGGCAAAGGAACTTGAAGACTCCTTGCTGTTTTTTGCTTTTTTTTTTTTTCTTTTTTTTTTCGGGGAGGCTACTATAACTGCCTCCCAACCTCTGTATAGTTGACTTTTTATTACAATAAAAAGGTCCTTGAGGCCGACACTTTCTCTTATTATGCTTTTGCCGACTGTTGCTTGCTTCTGCATAGCATTTAGCCTCCAATACCCGATCGGTTTTCGTTGACCGACCTGGCTTTGGCTTTCTGCCCCTTAGCGACTGATCTTTGGAACTCCGTTTGGCTTTATCGGCACTGCCCCCCATTTTCGGAACTGAATAGACATGTCATCGGGCAAGGATCGAAAATCAATATTGCTCTAAAAATCGTCCGGGTAACTCCCAGGGATCCGGTTGGTGTAGAAAAAGGCTAGGGTGGCGGTATCGTGGGCCCGGACCAATTGCTACCACGTGGCAAACGGTGAGTGGCCAGGTTAGGATCCAATGATGGCGGTGCGATCGTAACCGAATCGTTGGTGGGCTAACCGAGCCGTCGTGTCACGCATTTAATGCGCGCGCCTTTTGAGGCGACGCGCCATGTACCCGAAGCGACAGTTTGGGCGGGAAGCCATATGGGTCGCTGGATCCGCTTTGATCTTGGCCTTCCATAGCTCCTATATAAGGAACGTTTGGCCACTTCCTGAACCACTTTCACCGAGACGAGTATTCCCGGACAAAACTCCTGCTCTTTAAGCTTTGTAAGTCTCCTTCTATCCCGAACTTCTATTTACTGATTTCTCCTTCTTCCCCCCATCTCTCTTCTTGTCGGAGTGAGGCTGGAGAGGACGAGTCCGGTAGGGTTCGAGCGGGAGTGGGATTTCTTCCTTCTCAGATTTTGCACATATTTTAATTCGGGGGGAACCTTAGCTCAGTTGAACCGAGCGGGCATCCCGTGGGTTGTTTTGAGGGAGTGTTACCTATCGTTAAGAAGCATATATTCGTTGTCGTTCAGGTTAGTGACGTTGCCCCCGCTGTATACTAGGTTTGGGGTTTTCGACCCTTACACAGATCGCAGCCTGCTCCCTTACCGTACCGTAGGAATATCAGGGATGGACCACTCCGGGTTCAACTCTGCCTCCCGATCAGAGAGTGAGATGTCCAGGTCGGGCACGCCTGACCCCAGTATAGACCTACCGTCAGCTTCCCCCTCAGATCGTTATAGTGAGGGCCGTATCCCGGCCCGAGCGTCGACCGACGAGTCCAACCAGGAGACCCCCACTGCATCGGTGTCACGAGGCTCAGGTGACGAAGTGCCTAGGGAACCCGACCCCGAAGTGGCATTCGCCTGCGAGTTCATTTCCTCAGCCTTGCATTCTGGGGACCTCGATCGGATCAGGGATAAGTACGCCGTCCCCGATGGCAGCTCCTTGTCCGTCCGCCCCGGTGGGGCACATATCCACCATAGGGGTTTGGTTACCCTATACGAGGACGCCTTCTTAGCTGGCCTTCGTGTCCCCCTCCATCCGGTCCCCCGGGACGTTTTGATTTTTCTTGGAATAGCCCCAGGTCAGTTAGCCCCGAAAGGGTGGAGGTATCTTATGGGGACCATCTCCTTGTGGCCCCAGGTCTTCGGGTACGAACTCACCCTTCAAGAGTTCTTCTGGATCCACCGGCCCTTCCCCATTCATGGGGAGGCCGGATTCTTTTCTCTAGGGGCTCGGCAGGGGAAGAGAGTTATCGTCAACTGCCCGAGCAACAACAAGGGGTGGAAGAAAAAGTTCTTCCAAGTGTCCACCCCTGGGTTCTGCGAGCCAGCCCCTGGGAGTCAACTGAGGACCTTTTAGGCAGAGGAGTTGAGGGGTAAGTCCGTCCCATACTCCGTATGCCTCCTTTTCAGGCCTTGCTTTACGGTTTTGAACTGATCGCTTTGGTTTACTTTGCTGCGGGGTCAGTCAACCCCCCACGCGTCCCGGCAGAGTGCGAGGAGAGAATCAGGGGCTTGATTGAATAGCCCGTTAATATCTGGGACGTGCTGACGCGATCGGGAGATCAGAAAGGCGACCGCCGACCTCGTCATCCTACTAAAGCTCCGGCCTTCATTAACATCCCTCCGGGTAAGAGTTGGTTCATTTGTATCAGCCCGGGCTTTCCTTGCCGCATGTCCTTGTTATCTTAGTTGCTGATCCCGTGGCTATTTTCCCTTTGCAGAGATGGCCACCAGGAAAGATCCCGAGCGCTTGAGGGCTCTTCAGGCGGCTGCTGCCGAACGGATGGTGGTGACCGGGAAGAGGCCGGCCGTGGAGGCTTCTGGCAACGTACGCCCATTTAGGTGACTCAGGCATGGCCCTGCAACGGCCCGAGCTCTCAGGGAGGCGCCAAGCCCCCGGGCTGTCACAACGGGCGAAACGTCTGTCCCCCGAGCCGAGATTCCCTCCGGGATACCCCTGGACGAGACCAGGGAGGCCCGGGACCGGGTCAGACCGTGCCTACTTCCCAGTCAAGTGGATAGGTGTGCCGGCATGTCTCCCCAAGTCTTTCAGGCTTGGCTATACAGTATCTCTCATCTGGTAAGTAACTGTTCTGCATCGGCTAATTTCTTTGCATTTTATGCTCTGTTGACAACAATGGCTGACCATTTCCTCTTTTACCTTGATTACAGGTTGGCTGCATGGCGGCCGGAGCTGAGTCCTTCATGCCAGCCCTTGCCGGGAGAGCCACTGTCGCCGAGGCTGCCCTCTCCGTAAAAGAGGTTGTACTAGAGACCAAAGAGAGGGCTTTGACCGTGGAGAAAAACAGGGTCAAGGGCCTGGTTTCAAGCCTCGGGGCAGCCCAGGAAGACCTAGCGGTGGCACTGGCGGAGCTTGAGGCTGAGCGGGCTGGCCGCGCGGTCGCAGAAGCTCAGGCGAGGACACTCTCGGAGGCGGCGACTGCCGCCGGTCCTCCGGGGGAAACTTTCGACGACGGCTTCTTCCTTGGGTACGAGGATTTGAAGAGGAGGCTGGCCCGGGACCACCCGGAGTGGGACACTACTCCTTACCAGTGGGTTGACTCTGACTACTGGGACATAGCGCTCGAAGCTACCGAGGATGCTGACGCCGGAGCTGCTGATGAGGGTGCCATTGCTCCGGCTGGCCAAGAGGGAGCTGTCGTCCAGGAAGGGCAGCCCGAGGAAGAAGTCGAAGAGGCTGTGGACATTGTTAATGTAGATAACGCCTAGGCTCCCTGCTCCCGGACTGTTGCTATTTTTCTCCCCCCTTTTTTTTACTTTTGTTGTAGTTTTTTTTTATGGAGGGGGGGGGGGGGGGGGGCTACTACAACTGCCCCCTAGGCTCTGTACAATTTTATATTAATAAAAGGCCCTTCGGGTCAAATTTCCTTTTCATTAACTGTCTTTTTTTTGTACTATGCCTGCTTATAGTTGCTAGTATCCGCTCGGTTTTGGCCGACCTAACACCTGCCTTAGCAAATGCTTTAGGACCGTAACCAACAGAAACGCCTAGTCTTACTAACCTTTCTAAAAGGTAATCGCCCGGAGCGTTGTAGGGACTAGCCCTACCCAGCATCTGGGATCGTCCGGTGTATTATAGGAGTACCCTGTATTACCATCTGGGTTGTCCTGGCGTATCATAGGTGTATCCTATTTTACGACCCGTGACGTATCTCTGATCACTGTAAGCGCTTAGGAAGATCTCCCAAGCTCTTGTAATGACCGGTGTGATTCCCTGTTTTGGCCTAATGGTTCCCTGCCCCCCAAGCATTTTGCTAAGGCGGGAGTTCGGGAACCGGTGAACGTAGGGAACCGACCTGGGACATGGGTGGTCGCAGGGGCATTTGAAGCTCGCCGTTGTCGGCCACCTAGGGGTTTGGCCCCGTTGCTGGCTGGGCCTAGGCGAAGCTTGAAATAATTTCCTGTTTAGGTCGACAATCCCCTTGCCCTTGGCGCCCTGCTAAGGCGAGGGCGTGCTGGGGAGTGACCATAGGAAACCGACCTGGAACATGGGTGGTTGCAGGGTCCTTTTCTGCCTGGGTTCGGAGCCCGAGGTCTCTTCTGCCTTGGGGTTAGGCCCAAGGTCTTTGTTGCCTCGGGGTTATGCCCGAGGTCTTTTCTGCCTTGGGGTTAGGCCCAAGGTCTTTGTTGCCTCGGGGTTATACCCGAGGTCTGTTGTGCATTGAACGGTGTACTGACAGGAGTAAATTTTTGAAGTGGAACCATGTAACTTTATTAAAAATAAAGTACGTCGATTATCCAATCGGAGCTACAAGAAAGAATTTTTCCTATAATACTAAACTCCCATGGTCCGATGCTACTGATAGTACTTGCGGAGGTGTTGCACAATCCAAGGATGAGTGAGATCACGCCCGTCCATACTCTGTAACCAGTAGGTTCCCGGTCGGTTAATTCGAGTCACTTTGTAAGGACCTTCCCAGTTTGCCCCCAGTTTGTCGTGGCTTGGGATTCGGGTTGACTGGTTGACCTCCTTGAGGACGAGGTCTCCCACTTGAAAGCTACGGTGCTTCACCTTGCTATTGTAATACCGCGAGACTCTTTGCTTGTAAGCGGCCACCTTGAGATAGGCCTGGTCTCTTTTTTCTTCCACCAGGTCGAGCTCCGTCCTGAGGGCTTCTCCGTTGTCTGGGTCATTGAAGGTAGCCACCCAGTATGTGGGCAGCCCGAGCTCTGTGGGGACTACTGCCTCAAAACCATAAGTCAAGGAAAATGGGGTTTCGCCTGTAGCCGCTCGGGGTATGGTGCGGTAGGCCCACAGGAGGGTTTCTTCAGCCCACAGGGCTTTGGCGCCTTTAAGCCTTGTCTTAATCGACTGCAAAATCATACGGTTGGTTACCTCGGCTTGACCATTAGCTTGCGGGTGTTCGGGGGAAGAATAGTGATTTAATATCCCGTAGCCCGAGCAGAACTGTCTGAAGACTGGGGTGTCGAATTGTCGGCCATTATCGCTGATCAGGACTCGCGGGATACCGAACCGGCTGAGGATATTTCTTTCCACGAAGCTCTCCATCTTCCGCTCGATTATCGTTGCCAAGGGCTCGGCCTCTGCCCATTTGGTGAAGTAGTCAACAGCTATCACGGCAAATCTAACTTGCCCTCTCCCTGTCGGTAAGGGACCAACAATGTCGATTCCCCACTGAGCAAATGGCCAGGTACTGTGGACCGGTGTTTGGAGTTCTCCCGGTTGGTTGATCATGGGAGAATACCGCTGGCACTTGTCACACCTTCGAACATACTCCTGCGAATCTCGGGCCATGGTTGGCCAATAGTAACCCTGTAGTAGGGCCTTTCTGGAGAGCGCCCGACCTCCGATGTGGTTTCCACACACACCTTCATGGATTTCAAACAATATTGCTTACACTTGTGCAGGATGAACGCAACGGAGGTACGGGATAGTGAATCCCCTTTTATAGAGAATACCGTCAAGAAGGTGATATCTTGCTGCCCGGTACTTGACCCGGCGAGCCTCATCCTTGTCATCTGGTAGCCTTCCTGTCGTTAAGAATGTCACGAGCGGGTCCATCCAACTAGGTCCCAGAGTGACCGGGTCGACTTCCATGCCCTCTGAGTTGATTACACTCAGCTCGGGTAGGAACTGTATCCTTATCCCGGGCAAGTCTGACTCAGAGGACAAGGCGAGGCGAGCAAGCCGGTCCGCTCTGGTATTCTCTTCTCTTGGTATCTGGGTGATGGAGAAACCTTGGAGCTTCTTGTAAGCCGCTTGGACAAGGGCCAAGTAGGCTACCATGTTATCTTCCCGTGCTTCATATTCTTGATTCACTTGGTTGACCATGAGCTGGGAGTCACTGTAGCCTTGGACCTGCTACGCTCTCATCGAGATGGCTAACTGCAACCCGACCAAGAGAGCTTCGTACTCGGCCTCGTTGTTGGAAGCGCGAAACCCGAACCTTAGGGCATACTCGAGCTGGATACCGTCCGGGGTAGTCAAGATAATTCCAGCTCCACTACCTTGCTGATTGGAGGAACCATCCACGTGCAGTATCCAGGTCGGGATATCGGAGTTTAATCCGGGCGGTAAGGCCGGAGGCTCGGACTCTTCGATTGGGTCTTCGGGGTATGTAAACTCAACCAGAAAGTCCGCTACAGCTTGGCCCTTGATTGCTGTCCGGGGTCGGTAGATTACTTCGAACTCTTCCAGTTCCAAAGCCCACTTGACGAGCCTCCCAGATGTATCTGGCCGAGAGAGAATTCTGCAGAGAGGCTGGTCGGTCAGGACTACAATGACATGGGCCTGGAAGTACGGGCGGAGCCTTCGGGCTGAGGTGATGAGGGCGAAGGCCAGTTTCTCGATGCGGTAGTATCGACTTTCCACGCCCTGCAATGCCCGACTGGTGTAATACTGGGAACTGTATCCCGTGCTCCTCCCGAACAAGTGTCGAGCTAACAGCCGACGGCGACACCGCCAAATACAGGAACAATTCCTCTCCGGGTGTGGGTGTTGATAGTAAAGGGGGAGAGGCCAGATATTTCTTGAGTTCTTGGAATGCCTCTTCACACTCTACTGACCGTTGAAACGCTTTGCGGAGGATCTTGAAGAATGGCAAGCACCGGTCGGTAGCTCGGGATACGAATCTGTTCAGTGCGGCCACGCGTCCGGCTAAGCTTTGAACTTCCTTCGTTGATTTGGGTGACCGCATGTTGATGATAGCTCTGATTTTCTCGGGGTTTGCTTCGATCCCCTGTCTGCTGACTAGATGGCCGAGGAACTTCCCGGACGAGACGCCGAAGGTGCATTTGGCCGGGTTCAACCTCATCTTAAACTTTCTCAAAATGCTGAAGGCCCCGGCCAGATTCTCGAGGTGATCGAATTCGTCCCGGCTCTTGACCAGGAGATCGTCCACATATACTTCCATGGATTTCGCGATAAGGTCTTTGAACATGAAATTGACCAGGCGCTGGTAGGTAGCCCCGGCATTCTTGAGGCCGAACGGCATAACTTTGTAGCAATACGTGCCCTGGTCGGTGATGAACGCTGTCTTCTCTTCGTCCCCGGGGTACATGCTGATCTGATTATACCCCGAGTAAGCGTCCATGAATGACAGGAGTGAGTGGCTTGTCGTTGAGTCAACAAGGAGGTCTATCCTGGGTAGCGGATAGTAGTCCTTGGGGCAGGCCTTGTTGAGGTCGGTGAAGTCCACACACATTCTCCACTTCCCGTTGCTTTTCTTGACCAGAACGACATTGGCTAGCCAGTCGGGATAGTGGACTTCTTGGATGGACTTCGCCTTCATGAGTTTCTCGACTTCTTCCCCGACTGCCTTTTGTCTCTCGGGGGCCATGCCCCTCCTCTTCTGCTTAACCGGGCGACAATCCGGGCTAACGTTGAGATGATGGGACATTACCCGGGGGTCAATCCCGAGCATCTCCTCGTGACTCCAAGCGAAAACATCTTGTTCTCGCCTCAGGAACTGGGTCAACTCTTCCTTCAAGGCCGGCTCTAGTAAGGTCCCTATGCTGACTGTGCGGTCGGGGCAATCTGGGTTCAGCACAATCTGCTCCAGTTCTTCCATCGGTCCTATCACGTCGCTCTGGTCCCGGGGGTCCATCTCTTAGACGTTTAACGTTTCAGTTATTGCCCCCTGGCGTAATGAGCTAACGTAACAGCTGCGGGCGGTGCTCTGATCCCCACGCAAGAATCCAGGCCCCTGCGGAGTCGGGAACTTTACTGTTAGGCTGTATGTGGAGACAACTGCCCTGGTCCTGTTGAGAGTTGGCCTGCCAAGGATGACGTTGTATGCTGACGGGGCCTCTACAATCACAAAACTGGTGAGCACGGAGGCCTGCTGAGGATATGTCCCCATGAGAACCGGAAGCTCGATTGTTCCGAGCGGTTGAGTAATGGAGCCGTTGAATCCGACAAGGGGAGTAGCGACCGGTCGGAGCCAATCCCTGGAGATCCCGAGCTGGTCAAACGCCGATGTGAACATAATGTCTGACGAGCTGCCGGTGTCTACCAACACCCTCTGGACCATGTAGTTGGCTATGGAGAGGGTTACTACTAGAGGGTCGTCATGGGGGCAGTGGATCCCCTGCAGGTCATCGGACGTGAACGTGAGAACCTCGGCCGGGGAGGAGCCGGTGGATTGGACTTGCCCGACCTCCGTTCGGGAGGCTCGGGCATGCCTCTTCCGCACTGACTGTGTATCGCCTCCGCCGGATGTTCTTCTAGAAATCACATGGATGTGGCCGAGTGGTGGTGGTGGCAACTGGTTAGGAGCCCGGACGTCCTGCCGAGGCCGTCCTTCGGTGACGAACTCGGCAAGGTGTCCTTGTTCAATCAGCTTCTCGATTGCTATCTTCAATTTGAAACAATCTTCTGTTTCATGGCCGTGATCCCGGTGGTAGCGGCAAAACTTGTCCCGGTTCCTCTTACCGGGCGGGGCCCTGAGTTTAGCTGGCTGCGGAAGCAGCCTCTACGCCTCGGCGGCGGCCATGACCTGGTGGATCGGGCGGGAAAGAGGTGTGAAAGTAGTCTGGGGCTGATCCCTTGCATCTCTTTGATCCTGCTTTGGCTTCTTTCCCGAAATCTTCTCGAACCCTTCGCGCTTGCGTTTGGCCTTGGGGGATTCGTCCTCCGTTTGGCCAGCGCACTTTGCCTTTAGGAATTCCTCGGTATCTATGTATTTCCCGACCCTCTCCGAGAGTTCTACCAGGGTTGCCGGTCGATTACGATGGAACGACGTAGCGACTTTGGTGTGCTGAACTCCTGAGCAGAAGGCCATGATGGCGGCCGTTTCATTAAGGTTGCGGATCAGGAGCCTTTGCTGATTGAAACGGTCCACATATTCCCTCAAGGATTCCCCTTGCGCTGTTTGACGGTCAACAGCTGGGTGTCTGGCTGTGACCGATCGAGCATCCCGACAAACTGACTAATAAAGAGTTTGCCAAGGGCTTTTGATTCGTGGTGAAAAGTGCATATTTATAGCGTATTACATGGTCTTTTATGCATACATTTATCCCCAAAGTCCCTACATTTAGGTGCATTCTAATAACAATGTTCTTTTTTTATTGTATTAATGCTAAACCATATGTTTTTGCATTGTTTTATAGGTATTAGGATGCAAATCAATGAAGTGGAGCTAAAGAAAAGTGATTATGGTGGATAGAACAACATAAGCAGCTGAGAAAACGCCAATTTTGACAAAGAAGAATTCAGATTTGGAAGGTTTTCCCAGAGATATAAAATGTAGATCTTCGAGTTACGGTCGCGTGGCCGCAAACGGGAGGTCAATCCGAGGTCCAAGTGAAAAGTTATGGCCATTCTCCCATCGGTGCGCAGAGCTGTCAAAATCAGAGAGTTCAAGCGATTGAAGAGAGTTCAATCGATCGAACCTTCGATCGATCGAACTAAGCTCGATCGATCGAACCTTATTTTTACCCAAAAGTTGCGTAAACTCTGTGGGAACCCTATATATACGTCGTTTTGACGCCAGACGAAGGGAGGACGCTCCAGAACGCAGAAAACAGCAGTTTTAGGGTAGTTTTAGGGTTAGATTAGGTGTAGATTTATGTTTTCTTCCTCCTTTTTCATTGTTTTACTCAAGATTATTGAAGATTGATGTTTATTTCAAGTTTGTTTCAAGTTATTTTCAGATTATTACAGGTTTTTCCATCCCTTTTCTTTATTTCATTGTTTATTATTTTAGTTACTATCATCGCTATGTTTTACTATTTCTGTACTTGTTTATTCATGTTTCCGTAGTTTAGACGTTGGGAATATGTGATGAAACATTGAATCCCAGCCTCTGCCATGCAATCTTTAGAAACCTTGGGCTCGATCGATCGAAGGTATTTCGATCGATCGAACCAGGGATAGTCAAGCGATCGAAGGCATTTCGATCGATTGAAGGATGATGATGTCCGATCGATCGAGAGCGCTTCGATCGATCGAACATGCTAATTTCTGAGATGATTCTTTTAAGTATTCCATGACTTTCTATTTTAGAAATCTGTCATCAAATTATCCTAATAAGCTCAGTTTGTCACAACAATTTTTAGAACTTAAAGCCTTAAGGCCTTTTCTTCAATGACTTTTGAAAACCACTTTGAATGCTAACACCATTTAGAGTGCAAGTAATTACCATTGTTTTAAACCGTCTTCCATGTATTTTGAATCACTTGTGATGATATAGTCCCGGTCCTGAAAGGGCTATTGATTCTATATCTTTAGAAAAATACGGAATACTGAAGAGGAATGAACTCCATAGAACATTAATGAGTATGCATGGTAGATGGTTAGGATTAATGTGGATTCTCGTATTTCTAACACCTTTAGTTAATTTATTTAATTAGTTATGTTTCTTTATGCTTTAGTTTATTATTTAGTTTAATTTAATTGATTAGGATTCGTTGAACCTCCACTTCTATATTCTTATTTTCTTTTATTTTCTTTAGGTTTTAACTTAGTAGACATTCTCCCTATTCCTTCCCTGTGGGATCGACCTGGACTTCCAGTACTATATTACTTGCACGATCACCTGCACTTGGGTGTTGCACAAGAGCGCACAACTATTTAGTCGTGTCAAGTTTTTGGCGCCGTTGCCGGGGAAGGCAACTAGGTTAGGATTTTACTAAGTTTTTCCATTTTTCTTCTTTTACTCTAAAAAAAAAAAAATCATTGGACCCTTTCTCTCACCAGAAAAAAAAAAAAATTTCTTTTGTTTAAATATTTTGGGTAAACATGTCTTATCCATATTACCCTCCATACAACACAAATACCACGAATGGGTACACATTAAGTAATGAGAACTATACCCCGAGTTGGCAAGCACCGACATATGATGCACATTATCAACCTGAGTGCTACCAATCACCACAATGGGAAAACCATCGTATTAGTCCCCCATGTTATCAAACGTATCAAGAACCTCCACCTGGAGAGTTCTATCAATCGCAATGGGAATATAACCAAAATGATAGTGTAGGATATAGTAGTAGTTCCCACGATTACCAAATGCACCGAGACTTTCCTTCTGGGGAGTCTTGCACACAAACACAATGGGAAGGGGACTATTACCAACAACAATGGGGTGAAACTTCATATAGTTATAATGAGGAGAATAACCAAGTTGAGGATAATGGTATGTTAGAATTGCTGCTTAGTGAAATGAAAAGGCTAGAGAGTGCAATTGATAAATTAGGAGCTAGATATCAACAAGCATTTGAGAGCCAACCTTTAGAAGACTATACCAGTCCTTCAACGCTACAACCTGAATTTCAAGACACTAACAATGGAATGGAATGGAATTAGAGGACAATGATGGGTTCATACCGAGTGAGGTTAACAACTCATTTGAGAAAGTGATAACCCAACAAGAACTCCAAAACCAAACCATTGAGCATGAAGTTGTAGAACCATCTTCTCCTCAACATACAACCCCAGACATCAACTCCTTCACTGCCTGGATAAAACTGCACAATCTCTTTGTCCAGAGCACCTCAATAGATGACATATATAGTGAGGAGAGTTACAAGGATGAGAATGAGGTTTTAAAAGATGACGAGAGTTTAGGTGATTGCACGCAATTAGGAAAGGAAGAGTCCCCTGTTGACTCTACCCCTACCTTTGAAAGTGACCCTAGAGAGGACATAATTGAAAAATCTAAATCTGATTTAGATTCTTGTGATATTCATGAACCCTCACCTCTTTCGACCGAAGAGGTGGTGTCACCAAGTTTCCCATCACCTATCCTTGCTATCAATCAAAGCTCTCGTCCTGAGCTTGAATGTTATGTGTACCCCATTCGTGAACAAACAGAATGTGTTGTGGAAGAGGATGGTAAGGATACTAGCACATGTTCTTCACAAAATTTTAACTTTCAAAATTCTTTGAGAGATGACTTGGAAAATATTGGGCCCACTTTAGATGATCTTAAAATTCAACAAGAAGCTAGCAATCTTCTAGACTGCTTGACCTTCTTGAGTGATTATGACATTGAGGCCCAAATAGATAGCTTTATCCAAGTCCAGTCCAAAACCATGTGCATAGAACAGAAATTCAATTCCTATGATTATATCTCCATAGATTCTGTTCTAGGACAAGCGGAGGGTGGTGAAGCTTCATTAGAACATCACTTCGACCCTGCCTCTTTTATTGAACCATGGCATCCCCCTGTTTTTAGTATTAAAATAGAGGCTGTTATAGGAAATACCAACATCAAAGATCGTTTCTTGCATATAATTCCTAAAAAGTGTGGTATTCCTTTTATAACTGTCCCAAAAAATTTTGGAAGCCATAGGTTTTGCATCATCTCCTCTGACCTTGAGCCTGACATTAGTTGGGGGGAGTTGCATTTTTATGAGGATCCCAACATTCTTCTCATTGTTAAATTATTTCACTGGGAAGATCCTCAAAAATTTCGGTTGTTACTTTATGATAAGTATCTTGATTAACCGAATTTATTAACTGAGTTGTTATATTATGTTCTCTATTTTTCCTTGTTGCTACTAATGATTTTGCAGGTAACTTGAAAAAAAATTTGGATGTTAATGCCTCGAGGTAAAATCTTTCCTTCCCTCGCTTTACTTTACATGTCCATGTGCTTAGTTTAGAACATTGGGGACAATGTTTAGTTTTAGTTGGGGGGAGTGAGTCATTGCATGCCTCGTTTATTTTTTTTTTATGGTTTCGTGTCAATATACCTGCTTAGCAACATGACTCAGTAAATCAAAATTGCAAAAATTTTGAAATTTTTAATGGTTCTTGTATTTCTCTCATAGTTAATGTAGTTAGTGATGATGCATTAGTGCTATTTTCTGTATGTTATTAGTATGTGATATACTATGGTAGTTTCTTTACTATCTTAGTTATAGTATGTTTTATGCCTTTTGATCTTTAAACAACTTTGAGCACGTTGTGACAACCTTGTACTTAGCTAAAATGGATTAGTAAGCATAGTTTAAGTGTCTTGAGAGACTGTAGTGGAGACTAATAACCCAAGTGAGCTTTTGTGCCTTTCTTTGTTTTTGAGGGTTTTATAAAATTACTCTTACTTTTTGAAAAGCGTATTAATTCGTTGAAAGTCTCATTTTTCTTCTTCATTTTGACTGATCACTAGAAGAGAACGTTCAGGATTTACCAAATTTAGAGCTCTTGAATTTACTGAAATGAATTATCCTATTAACTTAGAAGATGATTTAGGCCATCTTTTGACTATACATGGATAATACAGCTTTGGCCTACCTCCATGATATTCTTTCATTTCACCTTTTGAGCCTTACCATAATCGCCTTGTCTTCACAATCCTAAAGTCTATACCTAACTCCAAATTAGGAGTTCAAGCATTAGTTCTTTATTTAGGTGTGATTGGGATGTGTTGCGTTAACAAGAAGTATGTTAGTGTGAATAAGGGAAAGTTGGCAAAGAAAAAATGAAAGAAAAAAAGAAAAGCATGAGAAGAAAAAGAAAAAAAAAAGTGCCAATGGTTGTTACAAAAGAAAAAAAAAGGAATGAAAAGAAGAGTGTGAAAAAAATAAATAAAAGAAAAGAAGAAGAGAGAGATTGGAGATGTGGGAAGTTTGAAAAGTTATAGTAGACATTCCAATCACATCCTTTGACCCAATTGAATATCACGAGCTTTGTTCTTCTTAATCTAACACCTCTTTTTCAAAGTCCTAATGGTGCTAGGTAAATTGGATTTGAAGTTAAGGTAAATTGGATTTGAAGTTAAGGTAATGAGAGAGTTCTCCGCGGTATCTCGCTCTTCTAGTGAAAGGTATCCTTTCATGAGACTTTATGCACTAAAATGTCCATTTTTCTATTTAGATATGAGAAGCATTAGATTCCATTTACAATTACTCTTTACAGCTTCCATATCATGAGTGATAATTATTACACCTAATTCAGAGTGATTTCATCTTAAGAGTGTAATCCCGGTGAGAGTTGAGTCAAAATGAACGTCTTGATAGTGTCTTAGGTTATGCAAGCTTTGAAATTAAAGTTTTGTATTTTGGTTGTCCATTCACACACACACTTGAAGATTAATAGGTATGGAACATTCTAATGACTTTGATAGTAGATTAACTATAATGTGTGTTGCATGGCTATGGCATACTAGAGAGTTTCATAAGACTGTTGAGCTTAACCACATTGTTAATGAGAGGAAAATTTCTTGAAAACATTTAAACTAGAACCATTACTATAAACATGAATTTTGTGGGTAGATTCACTGCAAACCCTCACGAGACAACACTCGTCCACTAGGGGTAACCTAGAGGTTTAAAGGCTTGTTGCATGTGCTAAATGCAATCGCGATTCCTGCGAAAGTGAGTTAGGATTTTAATTTATTTTGTTTTCATTTTTAGAGTTAAATAAACACTGTTGTAGTTCACTTCATTGCTAGGGACTAGCAACGAGCTAGTTGGGGGGTGTGATTCGTGGTGAAAAGTGCATATTTATAGCGTATTACATGGTCTTTTATGCATACATTTATCCCCAAAGTCCCTACATTTAGGTGCATTCTAATAACAATGTTCTTTTTTATTGTATTAATGCTAAACCATATGTTTTTGCATTGTTTTATAGGTATTAGGATGCAAATCAATGAAGTGGAGCTAAAGAAAAGTGATTCTGGTGGATAGAACAACATAAGCAGCTGAGAAAACGCCAATTTTGACAAAGAAGACTTCAGATTTGGAAGGTTTTCCCAGAGATATAAAATGTAGATCTTCGAGTTACGGTCGCGTGGCCGCAAACGGGAGGTCAATCCGAGGTCCGAGTGAAAAGTTATGGCCATTCTCCCATCGGTGCGCAGAGCTGCCAAAATCCGAGAGTTCAAGCGATTGAAGAGAGTTCAATCGATCGAACCTTCGATCGATCGAACTAAGCTCGATCGATCGAACCTTATTTTCACCCAAAAGTTGCGTAAACTCTGTGGGAACCCTATATATACGTCGTTTTGACGCCAGACGAAGGGAGGACGCTCCAGAACGCAGAAAACAGCAGTTTTAGGGTAGTTTTAGGGTTAGATTATGTGTAGATTTATGTTTTCTTCCTCCTTTTTCATTGTTTTACTCAAGATTATTGAAGATTGATGTTTATTTCAAGTTTGTTTCAAGTTATTTTCAGATTATTACAGGTTTTTCCATCCCTTTTTCTTTATTTCATTGTTTATTATTTTAGTTACTATGATCGCTATGTTTTACTATTTCTGTACTTGTTTATTCATGTTTCCGTAGTTTAGACGTTGGGAATATGTGATGAAACATTGAATCCCAGCCTCTGACATGCAATCCTTAGAAACCTTGGGCTCGATCGATCGAAGGTATTTCGATCGATCGAACCAGGGATAGTCAAGCGATCGAAGGCATTTCGATCGATTGAAGGATGATGATGTCCGATCGATCGAGAGCGCTTCGATCGATCGAACATGCTAATTCCTGAGATGATTCTTTTAAGTATTCCATGACTTTCTGTTTTAGAAATCTGTCATCAAATTGTCCCAATAAGCTCAGTTTGTCACAACAGTTTTTAGAACTTAAAGCCTTAAGGCCTTTTCTTCAATGACTTTTGAAAACCACTTTGAATGCTAACACCATTTAGAGTGCAAGTAATTACCATTGTTTTAAACCGTCTTCCATGTATTTTGAATCACTTGTGATGATATAGTCCCGGTCCTGAAAGGGCTATTGATTCTATATCTTTAGAAAAATACGGAATACTGAAGAGGAATGAACTCCATAGAACATTAATGAGTATGCATGGTAGATGGTTAGGATTAATGTGGATTCTCGTATTTCCAACACCTTTAGTTAATTTATTTAATTAGTTATGTTTCTTTAGGCTTTAGTTTATTATTTAGTTTAATTTAATTGATTAGGATTCGTTGAACCTCCACTTCTATATTCTTATTTTCTTTAGGTTTTAACTTAGTAGACATTCTCCCTATTCCTTCCCTGTGGGATCGACCTGGACTTCTAGTACTATATTACTTGCACGATCACCTGCACTTGGGTGTTGCACAAGAGCGCACAACTATTTAGTCGTGTCAGCTTTGAAGTTGTCAACCGTTCGGGGCTTCAATGCGTGGAACCACTGGGCGGCTGACCGCTTTAGGGTACTGGGAAAGGCCAGGCACATCAACTCGTCTGTCGTGGTGACCAATGCCATCTGCGCTTTGTAGGTGCGGATGTGGTCTACTGGACTCCCCGTGCCATCGTATGAGCTGAGATGCGGGGGTTTGAACTTTCGTGGAATGGGGAACTGGGTCACCCGAGCGGTATAGGGCGACTCCGTCTCTGTATCAGTGAGGTCATGATCGGACTTGCAGTTTAGCCTCTCGATTTGCTGCTGTAGTTCCTCGACCTGGGCTTTGATGTCACTCCGCCCTGCTCTCATATCCGTGTCTGAACGGTAGGTGGGGTCGGACGATGAGGCCTCCTCCTCAAAGTGCGTCGACCTCGGAGATAGTACCCGACTGTTGGTTCGGGTAAGCCTGTGCCTAAGGTCCCCTCAGCTCAGGACGGGAGGATCGTCGACCGATTCCTGGGTTTTCCGTCCGGATTTTTCTGCCCTTGCTGCGCGCCGTCGATCAATGATGATTCTGGCGTCCTCCGCTCGGCGCGCTCGGCGAGGGATGTACCGAGGTACCCTTTGAGAGCGCTTAGTGGCCTGGCTGCGCTCTCCACCTGCAGGACGTTCCCGGTCTGGTGGGGACACCGGAGCGGATCGTGCGTGCTATCGCACCCGAGCCGGTTGGCTGACGGGAACGCTTTTCTCAGGTCGACTCTCTGACGCAGGGCGCTTACGTTGGGCCATAAGCGCGTCTATCTGTTGTTGTGCTCGACGCTGGCCCTCCAGGAGCTGCTCCAGTGCCGCCGTGACCTGTTCGGTAGTCATGGAGGTGGCCCGCGGCTCGATCTGTAGGTTTTCCTGACCGGCTGAGTCGGCGGGGTTGCCGGTCTTCTTACCCTTCTTTGGCGGCATGTCAATCAGTCAAAGATTTTGTTGATGAGAAGACTGTGTCGCTTCCCACAGACGGCGCCAAACTGATGATGCCAAAAATTGGTAAGCGAGATTTATGCGGGAAGATAGAGTAGAAAGAGATTTGTATGTGGTTCGGCCCCGTTAACAAGGTGACCTACGTCCACGGCTGCGTCTATGCGCTCTCACTAGCAGATCACCGGCGGGCCTGGTGAGCCAACAAGGATGGGCGGCACTACCAGTAATACCGGCCGGGTGTATGCGTGTAAGTGGTGAGTTCTCTTCGTAAGTGCTTGTGTACTTCGAGAGATTATTTTTCGATCCCCCTAGAGAGGACAGGTGGGCTCTTTTATAGATGCAAGAGTTCACCCTTACATGGTAAGTCAATAAGATTAGGAAGCCTAATCTAATCACAATAGATTTACATGATTTTTAGGAGAGTTTCCTAAGTGGTTTAGGAAACTAATCATCTTTCCTTGACAGAGTCCGGGTCACACAAGGAAACGGCCTGGAATGTTCCTCCAAGCTGCCCATGCTGGAAAGCTGCTGTAAATCACGCCCGGGCCAGATGATCTCCCCGAGCGGTAGCGTCTAACTGAAGGAAAAAGTGGTTTAAAGTTAGATTTTAAACGCGCAGCGGAAATAGGTTAAGTTATAAAACTTTTGGCATTCCAGGATCTACTACTCGTCAATTCCATAGATGCGAACAAGGGGGTGCAAGAATTATACCTTAGTGTCTTGAACCCAATTCTGAAACTTTAACTTCCAGCAGCCTCCACTAGATGATCTTCACCCTTATGACTCCTGCGGATGCCTGCCGGAAAGACTAGGGTTGGTGGGAACCCTAATACAGAGGATAGGAAGGTTTTGGGAAGACTATGATAGTTTTTGCAGCTTCTGCGTATAAAAACGACGATCACCTACTTCCAGAACGCAGCTGCCCTATTTATAGATTTCCAGAACCGACCTAGACTTCGATCGATCGAAGTGACTTCGATCGATCGAACCTTCGATCGATCGAACCATGCTTGATCGATCGAACCAGATGACTTCAATCGATCGAACATACTTCGATCGATCGAACCTGTCTTAATAGCTTCCTCAAGTGTCTTTCCAAGCATCCTAGCGGAGCTAAGAGTGGGACCTCCTAGGCTCTTTATTGTTGGCTCAGACCAGTTTGTTAATTACCATGACCAAACTCTTTGATCAGTAAACTAACTAACTGGTCAGTTAACGTTTATTCCACTATAAAACGATAACTGAACTCCAACGCAAAAGAACATATCCGAAGCGATAACTAGACTTGTATGGTGTACTAATGTCCCTCTACCGTCAGCATTCGTAATCATATTCAGGTAGTCGGATAACTGTTACTGTCAACCTGAATCATGATTACTTCTTGTATTCCTTGAGTCCCATTCACTACTCATGATTACCAAACATGTTGATAACTCTTATCAACAAGACTGCAGTACTCAGTAATCAACTTGGTGACATTCTCAAGGGAATGCTTACTCTGTATCAGAGGGTAGATTCTATCTTGACAATATATGTTCACAACCCTATGGACATGACATACCCAAGATACCCAGGTGTTGATCTTCTATAGACCTCACTGATTGGTAAGTCAAAGCAGCCATATCCATAGTCTGTGTTCATAATCATCTCAAGATTGAGAACACGTACCTTATACAAGTTATGAGTTCCTATTGACTGTTGACAGCCTTAAGCGTCAATAGGAAAGCTCAGGTCCATCAATGCACTATAAGCACTAGCATATCAACTAAGAGCTACACTCTAGTGATTGAGATTAATCACTCCATCCAATGGTAGTTAATTATGCTACAGTGTAGACCTGATGAGGTATCCAGTCTCATCATCCACTGTGACATACTCTAAGTATCAAAGAATAGTAATTCGTATCTCACTTGTGTGTATCTCATACACACACGAATTGCTTACTATGATACTTAAGGACAAAACAATCATCTCATGAAAGAAACATACACAATGAAATGTAAAGCTGATATCCATATATTATAATGCTAATGTCTCATACATAAAGTAATGGTTTGAGGGCACAAACCCAACAAACTCCCACTTGCACTTACAACCATTCAGAACTACATCTAAGACCTAGACTATCTAGATGATGATCAAAGACCTTCTGTGGTAAGGCCTTTGTAAACGGATCAGCAAGATTGTCAGCGGTGGCAATCTTGGTGACAGTCACATCTCCACGTTGAACAATATCTCGGATAAGATGATATTTCTGCTCTACGTGCTTTCCCTTTCCGTGGTTCCTTGGCTCCTTGGACTGAGCCACTGCCCCACTATTATCACAATAAAGCGTAATAGGTGACAGCGACGCTGGTACCACCTCGAGTTCCATGAGGAACTTCTTGAGCCAAACAGCTTCCTTTGCGGCTTCACAAGCAGCCACATACTCAGCTTCTGTAGTTGAGTCTGGAATGCATTTCTGCTTAATGCTCCTCCAACTAACAGCACCACCTCCCAAGGTAAAGAGATGTCCGGATGTCGACTTTCTCGAATCTTTATCTGACATAAAGTCCGAGTCAGTGTATCCTACTGGAATTAACTCACTACCGCCGTACATAAGCATGTAATCTTTAGTTCTTCTCAAGTACTTAAGAATGTGCTTAACGGCTGTCCAGTGCTCTGGACCAGGATTCGATTGATACCTGCTAACCATGCCAACGGCAAAGCAGATATCTGGTCTAGTGCATAACATCGCATACATGAGACTTCCCACTGCCGAGGCATAGGGAATTCCTGCCATGCGATTCCTCTCCTCTTGTGTCTTTGGACACTGGTCCTTGGAGAACGCTAAACCATGCCTGAAAGGTAACAAACCTTTCTTCGAATTATCCATTGAAAACCTAGTTAGCACTTTCTCGATATAACCAGCTTGAGATAATCCCATTATCTTTCGCTTGCGATCCCGAAAGAGCTTTATCCCAAGAATATAGCTCGCCTCTCCTAGATCCTTCATATCGAAAGTACTAGCTAGCCAAACCTTAACCGTTGACAGCGCCGCTACATCATTCCCAATGAGTAGAATGTCGTCAACGTAAAGCACAAGAAAAGCCACTACTTTTCCTTCACATTTCTTGTATACACAAGGCTCATCCAGATTCTGTATGAAACCAAACGACTTGACCGCTTGGTCAAATCGGATGTTCCAACTTCTGGATGCCTGCTTAAGCCCATAAATGGACTTTTACAACTTGCATACCAAGTTACCTTTCCGACCAGCTATGAACCCTTCTGGTTGTTGCATGTAGATGTCCTCCTCAAGATTGCCATTCAAGAATGCAGTCTTGACGTCCATCTGCCAGATCTCATAATCTAGGCATGCAGCAATGGATAAGAGTATTCTGATGGACTTGAGCATGGCTACCGGCGAGAAGGTTTCCTCATAGTCAATGCCCTCCCTCTGAGTATACCCTTTCGCCACAAGCCTTGCCTTAAAGGTCTCAACCTTTCCATCAGATCCTCTTTTCCTCTTATAGACCCACTTGCAGCCAATGGGTTTAATATTGGCTGGAAGTTCTACAAGATCCCAGACCTGATTGGAATCCATAGATTCCAATTCAGCCTTCATAGCTTTAATCCAATGAGCTGAATCAACATCAGCCATTGCCTCTTCGTAAGTGGTAGGATCAGATTCAGATTCTATGGAGACAGCTTCAAAAACTTCTCCTAAGAACATGTATCTATCAGGCTGGCTGATAATCCTCCCACTACGACGAGGTACCGGTACGGAAATGGGTGAAGAAGTGGTATTTTCTTGATTTTCATCATTATCAACTGCGGGTTGGACTGAGGGCTCTCCTTCTATCTCTCTAAGATCTATCCTTCCCTTAGGTTTATGGTTCATGATATAATCATCCTCCAAGAAAATAGCATTTGTACTAACAAACACTTTCTGTTCTCTTGGATCATAAAAATACCATCCATAAGTACCCTTTGGATACCCTACAAAGTAACATACTTCCGATCTAGAATCCAACTTGCTCATCTTTCCTTTGAGCACATGTGCCGGACACCCCCATATCCGGAGATGTTGCAAAGAAGGCTTGCGCCCAATCCACATCTCTCGTGGTGTCCTGGGAACAGATTTGCTTGGTACTAGATTTAGTATGTATGCAGCGGTTTCCAAAGCATAACCCCAAAGGAATAATGGCAACTCTGAATAACTCATCATCGACCTAGTCATGTCTAAAAGAGTCCGATTCCTTCTCTCCGCTACACCGTTCTGCTGAGGCGTACCAGGTGCAGTCAACTGTGACAGAATCCCATTCTGTATGAGGTGATCAATAAACTCATTAGAGAGGTACTCGCCACCTCGATCAGATCGAATGGCCTTGATATGTGTGCCCGATTGCTTCTCCACTTCAGCCCTAAACTCTTTGAACTTTTCAAAGGCTTCAGACTTGTGCTGCATTAGGTACACATATCCATACCTAGAGTGGTCATCGGTAAATGTTATGAAATACTCATAACCACCCCTTGCTCTAATATTTATTGGTCCACACACATCAGTATGAACTAATTCCAACAATGCATTGGTCCTATTGCCCTTTGCAGGAAAGGGCCTTTTGGTCATCTTACCCTCCAAACAAGACTCGCAGACTTCCATTGGTTCGAGAACCAAATTGCCTAAGACCCCTTCTTTGACTAGTCTGCCAATCCTATTTAGATTGATATGGCCAAGCCTCATATGCCAAAGCCTTGTTGGATTAGTGGAAGGTTCCTTTCTTTTAGATGGTAAAGATACCACTGAGTTATTAAGTTCCAAATAAGAATCTTTTGAAATATTGGGAGTAATCACATACAAACCATTTGATTTAACACCAGAACATATAAAAGAACTGCTTCTTTTAATGACAACTTCAGTTCCAAAATGAAAGGAATAACCATTATTCGTTAAGTTAGAAACTGAAATTAAATTACGTCTCATTAAAGGGACGTAAAGTACATCTGATAAAATCAAAACTTTATTGTCTGAAAATTCTAAAACTACGACTCCTATTGCAACCGCAGAAACGGTTGCGCTAGAACCTAGAGTAAGCACGATCTCCCCATCACTGCATTTCCTGGTTGATCTGAACCCCTGCAATGAATTACAGATATGGTTAGTCGCACCAGAATCAATGCACCAAGTGTTTGAAGTATCCGTAATAAAACTTACTTCAATCACATGTGATTCAATCATACCTTGAACTCTTGTAGCTAAGAATTCTGGACAGTTCCTCTTTCAGTGGCCCTTCTCACCGCATTGGAAACACTTTCCTTTGCCTTGGCCACCCACCTTCCCTTTACCCTTACCTTTTCCCTTAGATTTTGCAATCTTAGGGACCGGTCCAACACTTGAACCACCAGTGCCAGCCTTCTTCTTTCCTTTCTTACCTTTGGGTGTAGATCGGGAATAAGAAGCGCTTTTCTCAACGTTTAAAACGCTGCCCCCAGGTTTGATCACCCCTTCTGCTGCCAGTAAAGAACTCATTAATTCGCTCATTGAAAAATCCATTTGATTCATATTATAGTTAAGTTTGAATTGAGCGAATGATGGCGACAGCGAGTTGAGGATCATATCAACTTGGGTCTGTGCATCGATGTTGGCTCCCAAGGTCTCCAGTTCGTTTAAATAACCAATCATTTTTAAAACATGTTCTTTGACTGGAGTACCTTCCGACATCTTTGCACTCATTATCTTCTGCATGGCTACCTGTCTGGCAGGCCTGCCATGCTCCCCAAACATCTTTTTCAGGGATGTGATAATGTCACTGGCAGAATCGTTCGATTGGAATTGGTGTTGTAACACACCAGCCATTGAGGCCAGAATGTAACAACGGGCCATTCCATTCGACTTCTTCCATTTATCGAACTCGCGTCTGGCAGCTGCCGAAGCATTTGCCGCGGGTTCTTCAGGGCTTGGGGTGGTGAGGACATATATGTGATCCTCCGCAGTTAAAACGATGTCAAGGTTACGTTTCCATTCAGTGTAGTTATTTCCAGTTAACTTGTTTTGAGTGAGTATGGTGGCAAGTGGACTAAATGCAGATCCAGACATTATGATTACTGAAAATCAAAACAAACAAAATAAATATGGATATCAGAATTGACAGTTTGAAATAAAAGAATCCTTAAAACTCTTATTTAAAAAACAAAGTCGCCGGAATATCGAAACGAAAGAATAAAGCCTCCGTGTGGTGGTCAATATTCGATCTTTCGATTTATCATGACTTATCCGCTATGCAACTCTTGCAAAATAGCCATGACTCCCGAACCTATTTGATCTCTAAGTTTCTGAATAATGCCCCGTGTGGGATCCCTTATCCATAGCTTAGCTAGTGTGTACCATTAACTAGGATCCAATCACAACCGTCTCAAGTAGCGCCTCCGTGTGGTGGTCACCCTCTAACACGTCTGATTGATCCTATCCATAAGAAGTTCACATCTAGTAACCAATGAGCAGTGTACCCTCCGTATGGAATGATCACCCCTGGCGAGGTGACACAGAATACACTACTCATCTTACAATGAACCGTTAATGGAAGATCGTGGGTGTTATTTGATAAGACCCTCTCCCACTAGATTTAGTAAATTAAGGATTTTGCTTTTGAAAAATGTTTCCACACACTACCCATAAACATCCAATGTTTACTAATGTGTTGAAAACGATTTTTGAATTTTATTTTAGAAAACTTGTTTTAAGTGCATGCAACAATGTATTATACGCCAATCACAAAACAAGCACATAAAACAAAAAACTAAAATGAAATATAGGCATTAAAACAATGCCTCTATCTCCCATGGCTCTATTTCCATAGAACACCTTCTTGGTTTGGTCGCCTCCGGCTCCATCTTGATGGACAACGGCTCCTTGCTCCATCTTCATGGAATTTCTAATTCTATTACATTGGACTTATGCTTCTTTTGAAGCTTACAATTTATCTAGAAAAAAGAAATAGCAAAAAAGAAATAAAAGGCTAGGGAAACCGGTGCGACTTTCCTTTTCGTAGGATTGAAGCCACAGCGCCCTTTACATACGCCTTAAAACCAAACCATTAATAAATTACAACATGCACCAATCTCAAACAATTTAAATATAAATATTTAAACGACTTGGTGCCATGGGAGATAGCGACTAATTTTGCTGCAAAAGGGTTAGTCGTACACACATCCACACATACATAACAAATATATGTAACTATTGGAACACTTAATTGATTCACACAGTATATAAACACTTTACATACTGAATTAGAACTTAAAACAGCATCTTACTTCTCTGTCACAGTTCGATCGATCGAAGACCGTTCGATCGCTCGAACCTTCGATCGATTGAACACTGTTCAATCGCTTGAACATTCTGTTTCACAGAATGATTTGAAAATTTTACAGAATATTTTAAAATTAAAGTTTTTAATTTCAAAACACTTTAAAACTGTGAAACAGAGAACCTGACAAAGTATCTATCTCGATCGATCGAACTTCGTTCGATCGATCGAATACCAGAAGGTTCGATCGATCGAAGACTGTTCGATCGATTGAGAACAGAATGTTCGATCGATCGAAACAAGTTCGATCGATCGAACCCACCTTGCATCCTATGCAATCACAGTTTTGTATTCTGCTGCGATAACACTGCAGAAACAGATCTGTGACGATGCAGTTTCGAAAACAGTTCTAAAATCAACATGCAAATCAAAACTAGGGTTCCAAAACGCATTTATAGATCCAAACGAGCGTGGCTCTGATACCAATTGAAGGAAAAAGTGGTTTAAAGTTAGATTTTAAACGCGCAGCGGAAATAGGTTAAGTTATAAAACTTTTGGCATTCCAGGATCTACTACTCGTCAATTCCATAGATGCGAACAAGGGGGTGCAAGAATTATACCTTAGTGTCTTGAACCCAATTCTGAAACTTTAACTTCCAGCAGCCTCCACTAGATGATCTTCACCCTTATGACTCCTGCGGATGCCTGCTGGAAAGACTAGGGTTGGTGGGAACCCTAATACAGAGGATAGGAAGGTTTTGGGAAGACTATGATAGTTTTTGCAGCTTCTGCGTATAAAAACGACGATCACCTACTTCCAGAACGCAGCTGCCCTATTTATAGATTTCCAGATTCGACCTAGACTTCGATCGATCGAAGTGACTTCGATCGATCAAACCTTCGATCGATCGAACCATGCTCGATCGATCGAACCAGATGACTTCAATCGATCGAACATACTTCGATCGATCGAACGTGTCTTAATAGCTTCCTCAAGTGTCTTTCCAAGCATCCTAGCGGAGCTAAGAGTGGGACCTCCTAGGCTCTTTATTGTTGGCTCAGACCAGTTTGTTAATTACCATGACCAAACTCTTTGATCAGTAAACTAACTAACTGGTCAGTTAACGTTTATTCCACTATAAAATGATAACTGAACTCCAACGCAAAAGAACATATCCGAAGCGATAACTAGACTTGTATGGTGTACTAATGTCCCTCTACCGTCAGCATTCGTAATCATATTCAGGTAGTCGGATAACTGTTACTGTCAACCTGAATCATGATTACTTCTTGTATTCCTTGAGTCCCATTCACTACTCATGATTACCAAACATGTTGATAACTCTTATCAACAAGACTGCAGTACTCAGTAATCAACTTGGTGACATTCTCAAGGGAATGCTTACTCTGTATCAGAGGGTAGATTCTATCTTGACAATATATGTTCACAACCCTATGGACATGACATACCCAAGATACCCAGGTGTTGATCTTCTATAGACCTCACTGATTGGTAAGTCAAAGCAGCCATATCCATAGTCTGTGTTCATAATCATCTCAAGATTGAGAACACGTACCTTATACAAGTTATGAGTTCCTATTGACTGTTGACAGCCTTAAGCGTCAATAGGAAAGCTCAGGTCCATCAATGCACTATAAGCACTAGCATATCAACTAAGAGCTACACTCTAGTGATTGAGATTAATCACTCCATCCAATGATAGTTAATTATGCTACAGTGTAGACCTGATGAGGTATCCAGTCTCATCATCCACTGTGACATACTCTAAGTATCAAAGAATAGTAATTCGTATCTCACTTGTGTGTATCTCATACACACACGAATTGCTTACTATGATACTTAAGGACAAAACAATCATCTCATGAAAGAAACATACACAATGAAATGTAAAGCTGATATCCATATATTATAATGCTAATGTCTCATACATAAAGTAATGGTTTGAGGGCACAAACCCAACACTAACGTGGGGCGCGGACCCCAAGATCTCTTTCCGGATAGCCCGGGTCCTTCTGCCACGTGGCTGTTGGACTTTAGCAGGATTTTTCTGGACATATCATTTACTAAATACATATCTATATAATGCTAAATACATTTGTTTCAATTTTGAAGTGACGGTTTTAGGTTTATTGAAAAGCCTTTTGTAATTAATGTTCTTATCTACTAAAAATGTCAAGAATTTACTCTATTATATTAATTATTATTTTTATTATTATATTATATTTAATTTGTGGAATATCAAAAGGAAAAAAGAAAGAAAAATAGAGAGAGATGCCACGTAGGCAATAAGAAAAATAGAGAGGGCTACCACGTGACATAGCTCATAGGAAAGAAAATAGTTCTACTTTTAATATTAGTATAGATATAGATATTAGTTTAGATTAGATATGTAATACTCATTTATGTTTTTTTTTCTCCTATTCAAAACAGGCCTTTAAGGGTATAAAGAAAAACTGAAGTTCAAAGCTTAAAATAATGGTTCTCTCTACTGTTGCTTATTTTGATGTGGTTTAAAATTTCTTTTTGAGGAAAAATGGATATGCAACTTTTACTAAGTTTGTATCAAAACAATCATTTTGTCATGAATATCATTTCATTGTTTTAATTTTTTTCTCTATCAAAATTTTATAATTCCTTCTGTTAACTTTGTTACAGGCTCCTCTGAGAGTTTTATCTTCATATCTTAGTAGAGAAAACAATCACGATGACGGGACAGGAGAGAAGGGTTGAACATAATTCTATTTTATGCATTCTTAAACAAAATCTAATATTTAACATTTTTTTCTTCTTCTTTTTGGTCTTTTATTTATTTATTTATTATTTTTTATGTTGACTTGAATGAGTTTTTTTTTTAATCAATAATACTAGGCATATACACTTTTGCACACACAGACACACTAAGCTTTAAATGCATGTACCATGTGCTGTGTACAAAATTTAAACAGCACATGGTACATGCATTTAAAGCTGGGTGTGCAAAAGTGTGTGCAAACGTGTGTATGCCTAATAGTGCTATTTTTTTTATTACTAATTTCAATCCAATAAAACGACATGTATAGAATGCATAAAATAGGAATGGGTGTAATTCCGTTCGAACTTTCTATATCAATACCTTGTATCAAAAATTATGAGTTAGTTAAATATCATATTGACCTTTTGTATCTTTTCAATACCATAATACCCTTTCACTATAGCATAATTACGCATATATCGTGATACCCATCATAATGATATCTCGATTTGTGTGAGGGTAATTATGTCATTTCAGATTAATTATTACATTCAGGTTATCTTTTGAAATTTTATTTAATATAATAATGAGGTTTCAATCAACAATAATTTGTCTAATTACATTTGGATCAGCAACTTCTGGGATATTTATACTTTACTTCAAAAAAAGTCAAATAAAGTGGCTAATTGGTCACTAATATTACATTCTGGTCAACTTCTTCCCTCAAATTTACGATTTGTATTGTAATATGTCTAATTACATTTGGATCAACAAGTTCTGGGATATTTATACTTAACTTAAAAAAAAGTCAAATAAAGTGGCTATTTATGAATTGGTCACTAATATTTACATTCTGCTCAACTTTTTTCCTCAAATTTAGGATTTATATATTGTAATATGTATAATTATATTTACGTCAACATTCTGTTGCATATTAATTATTCGCTTCTTCTGCGGGTTTTTTTTTACACATATTATGACTTTTCCCCTTTCCCGGACTTCGAATATATGGAGATCAAATTAACTCAAAAAATATGAATACATTTTTGCTTAGTAATCTTAGAACCGAATCTCCACAAAATTCACTTTTACTCAAATCTCGTACAAAATTGAAACAAAACTATTGAAATCTTATATCAAATGTTTTGATGCATAGAAATAATGAACATATATCCTTCAAAATACCAAATGAAGCTTTTAGTTATTTGAACACATAGATATAAATTTATTTCACACACACATGCTTCTAAATTTATTTTTATTACAAACACATATCATCTACTGATACACCAAAAATTGGCTCTATTTTAGAACCGGGCGATTCTCAGCGACTGACCCCGAGCGGTTCTACATAGTGACAATACCGCTCGGGAACCACTCGGGAATCACTCGGCTCGCCCAGAGGCGCATCCAGCTCGGACTCTAGTAGTTTCCTAAGTCAGTTAGGAAATCTTCCAAATATTCTTAAATAGTTTCCTAATCAGAATAGGAAACCATCCGAATATGCAGCTACCATTAAGGTTGTCAATAGTTTCTTAAACGAACTATAATTCCTTGTACGAGTAGGACTCTTGTATCTATAAAAGAGACTACTCATCCCATTAGAAGGGATCCCAATCTAACTCTGACCAATAGAAATACATTACACTGTCTAGCCTCTCTCCCAAGAAATCTTAAACGCCACCCTGCACAGCCGACCCTTGGTAGTTCCAGTCACCATTGTTGGATCACCAAGGTCCCTGCAGCAGTTTTATTTCACATAGTGGAAGTGCTCAGACACACACTTGGACGTAGGTTCCTTCATTAACAGGGCCGAACCACATACAAAAAATCAGTCTCTCACCGTCTCCCTCTCTCCTTAAACTGCTCTAATTCATCTTAACCAAATTTTGGCATCATCAGCTACTATTTCAAAAATATTGTCTATTAAGGCACTTTGAATATATGGAGACAGAAATTATAGTGCTTTTTTCAAAGGAAAACAAAAAAATGCTTGAAAACGCAAAGACAGACATATAAAATGGGACCACGCAAGGTATTGTGGAAGCATATTTCAGAAGTATGGCTTACTCTTTTTTCATTTTTTCCGACCCTGTATTATTAGTTATAACACTTAAATGCCATAACAATCCAAAGGGGAGAAAATATCAATAATATAGAAGTAATCACAGTGTAAACTTGAAGGAAGATAATTCGACAGAGAAGATAATGTTTGTCATTAATTTATTAAATTATTACATAGCTAGTAACAAGAACATTAATTGAAAAAAAAAAAAGGACAACAAAGCTAAACCACAACTCAAAAGAGGAAGAAAAAAAAAATACCAATAATCTAGAAGTACTCACATTTTAAAAGTCAATGAAGATATTTTGACAGAGTATAATGTCTTTCATTACATTTTTACACCATTGATATGAAGATTAAAATGAGAAAAAAAGAAAAAAGAAAAAAAAAAAACCAAAAAAATTAATAAGAGAGGATTGGCACGTGCATCGCACGTGTCGCTACCCTAGTGATTGTAGAAAAATCAACATTCCACGGTAAAAATAATCTACTTTAAAACTGATTTTAGATAGTCACATGCTAATAGGACAAACCTGAGTGTCTATTGCACGGCGTAGAGAAGGGTTAGAGTGTTTCGAATGCGTGAACCCTAAGTGAGAGTGGAGCAACCTTACTTTTTTGTCAAAATCCGTCCTCTTTAGATCAGCATATCCCAATCAAAGCTTCCGAAACAGCCCCTAACATTTTAGTTTTACTCTGATGTAGGTTACTGTACTAGTAGCTTCCTCGGCTATACATTGTTTTGGCAACAAATAAAGGGTAAATTATATATACACCCCCTTATGTATTGCTATATTTCACTAACACCCCTTAAACTAAAAATTCAATGAGAGCATTTTTACTCACCAAAAAATGGTCACTCATTACTCACCCAGGCCTCCACTGGGTCATTGTGTTCCATTCTAGTAATTATATTGATAATACATGAGCAAAATGTGAATAGAGTGGGCAGGGGCGGAACCAACCCTTGGCCCGTAGGGTGCCATTGCACCCTCCATTTATTGGAAAAAATTTGCCCTGCTATGCATGTATATATGTGTGACTTCATAGTCTCTATTTATATTTTGTCTTTTGGCACCTCCGAACAAAAAAAATAAGCTACTCTCTGTTGGATTAGTTTATTGGGTTTAAATATGTGTGGGTTATTTATTTGTTTGGGTTATAGTATTTGTTAAAACCAAGCAATTGGGCAATAGACCTCTTTATTTCAAAAACCCAAACCCAAGCTAAAGTTTGATTTATACTTCTATCCCACATTGAAATTTTACAAGAGTTTTCTACTCCTTTTATATACTCTCATTTCATAAGCAAGTAAGCTTGTATTGGGGAAATACTCTATCACGCGCGCGCAGGGGGTGCAAATCTTGGGTTCGGACCGTCCGGTTTGGCTTAAAAATTGTGACTTGCGCGTGCACGCCCTGCGGACACGAATGCACCTCAAATTGTACACTCGCGCATAGGGGTGCAGAACTTGGACAAAAATCTCCAAGTTCTGCACATGCTAAAATATATATATATATGACTGTTGGAGTCATTATTTATTTTCTGTATTGAATTATATGACTGTTGGAGAGTCGTCATTATAATCTCAATCTACTCATCCAGTTTTAGACACAACAAAACCAATTAGATAACTTATTGACCTCAACCATTGCAGTGCAATACATTGCACGCCTCAACCAAAACCAATTCTATATGACAGTGCAATACATTGCACGCCTCAACCAAAATATCATAGTCTCATCCTTCAATTTCCAACACTCTCTTAGTCACCTTAAATCATTTTATTGCTTTTTTTCAACACTAAACTTCAACTATATGTGTTTGAGAATCATTTGGGATACAAGATTTTGGTAGAATAGCATTACTCTGTACAATTAGATCACTTATTGTGATAAACTCAACCCCCAACATCTCTCAAACAGTGCAAAATAAACTCTATGTAGTAAATTTATAGTGTTACTGATTTAAAAAAATAAAATAAAAAAGTATACTCGTGTATAAATAGAACCAAAAAAATCGGTTCAGGGGCGCTGTGTCTGAACCCTCGTGTGTCATTGTTAAATAGTTTACGAAGAAACTCGGGGACAAGACTTCAGTAAAGTTGTTTCAGTACATTTCGTTAGGTTCCTCTCACATAGATGCACAATTTCCAAAACAATTGTTTTCAAAATATACAATATTAAAAAAACAATTTTAAAAACTGTGAGAGGAACCTAACAAAATGTACTGAAACAACTTTATTGAAGTGTTGTCCGAAACTCGGCACCCCCAAAGATAAACTCCTAGTTCCGCCCCTGAGAGTGGGACACATGTCACTGGACTGAGCCCAGGATGAGAAATGAATGACCATTTTAGGGTGAACAAAAATACTCTCAAATTCAACAAGGTGAACCCTCAGCTATTATATTTCTTCCCAAATTTTGATTGAGTTAATTTGTTGAGTGTTTTTTTTTTAGTTTAAGGGGTTGTTAATGAAAAAGCACAATATATGAAGTGGTGTCTATATAATTTACCAAAAATCAATTGATGTAGAACTGTGGAACCCTCCCATCACACTGCTATAAAACACTGATAGAGAAAGAGAGTGTTTCAGAGAGAATTTTCTAGAGAGAGAGAGAGAGAGAGAGAGAGAGAGAGTGAAAATAATGGAGATCAAACCAACAGAGATCAGCAGCTCCAAGATGTTTGGAGGATACAACAAGAGGTACAAGCATTACAGCCCAACACTGGGTTGCTCCATGAATTTCCACATCTACTTCCCTCCTTCTCCTTCTACTTCCCACAAATTCCCTGTAAGTCCTCACGATTAAGCCTTTTCTCTCATATATTTGTCGATTTCTCTATAAACTAACCCCAACAGTAAAAGACTACTTACATTTCTGTATTAGGGTTTTGTTCAATTGCTAAATCATCCCTTACTAGGGTTTTACATATCTTGGAAATGTAGCTTGATAGTGGATTTCATGTATAATTATATGTGATGCAGTTCCTATTCTAATTTTTCTTATTTATTTTTCATGAAATTGTTGTTTTTGCATCTGGAATTAAGCTATACATACAATATGGATTACAGTTGTTTCATATGTTCATAATTGGGTAGGGTGATTATGAAATTTCTGTGGGATTGCAGTATTGATTGATAAAATACGAACTTTTATTTTACAATTAATTTAAATGTTCAATTTTTGTTTTGTTTTTTGTTTTTTGTTTTTTCTTCCCCTTCTTCTCTATTCTGCTTTTAATTGTTGTTTGCTTTCTGTTTTATGTAACTTATTGTCCAATGTCCAAACCAATACTCACAATGGGCCTGTTTGGGACAGCTTATGCTTTGTGATTGTGATAGCTTTGCGATTGCCATAGTTAGAATAGATTATAGTCAGAATTGATTTTAACAGTGTTGTAGTGTTTGGGCAATGTATTGTAAAAGTGATTTCAAATGTTCAAAAGACAATTGTACCCTTCTGTTGTATTGCAATTATAATAGCATATTATTATTTGTTAATTAAAAGAAATTGTTAATTATGATTTAATATTTTTAATTAGCACGCATTTTTAATTAACTAATAACCATTTAAGTATTGTAATATTTTATTAGTGTTTACTAATTACTATATTAGTATTAGTAATAATATAATTTTATATCAATAAATATTAACTAATCTTTCCAACTAAACAACAATTATACATTTGAATTTGTTAATAAATCAGGCAGAGAGAATGGACAAGTGATACATGTGGGCCCCAAAATTAATGCCTTGAAATGTGTTTAATTGCTTGAAAGTTCCAGGGACAGTTTTGTCCATTCAGTGATTGGGTAGTGCATGTTTTGGCCGTGAAAGCCAAAAGCTGAGTTGGTCCAGCTTCAGTTGATCGTGATTTAATCGTGGATTAGATGCATAGAAAAGTGTGAATCACTTTTGCCTTAATTAGCCAAACACCCGCAATTTGCACTATTGGGTTTGAAACGCGGCTTTGGGACCACAAACGCGACCCCAAACAGCCTCAATGTTGTTTTCTGCAGTCTTATTTTCGAACAAAACATACGCTGCACACTTGATCAATATTGGTATTTTGTTTTCTTCTGCTTCTATTTTTTTTTTTGACAACTTCTAGATATGGAATTGGTGTCTTGTCCATTTCACCTATCCTTGGGGTTCACTCCTTGTTTGGTTAGAAGTTAATATGTATGCGATTTACAATAAGTATGCCACATCAGATTGTAAGGTAATTTATGTTTGAGTGTAGTATGTTTCTTTTTTTTATATATATATATATATATATATTTGTAATGGGACGTTGTATAGTGCAATCTATGACACATGGATACTTCTACGAGGGAGTCATTACGTATTACATACTCACATATATGAGTTAGATTCATCCTTTACACATCCGTTCTTGAAAACAGATTTGTATCTGTTATCTTTAATGCAATGCATCTCCAGTACTTCTAAATTCTTATGTACTTTGGCATACCTTTCTTATGCATCCTGAAAATTGAGACGAGATAATTCTTTTGCATTATCGTTGTATAATTCAGAGGAACACGCCAAAGATTTCAGATATTTTACTATTATTTTTTGTGATGAAGAATTAGGATATGAGGGAAGTCTTCTGATTTGGCCTGAAATAAAAATCCTTGTTGTGTGAACACTTAGTTTATATGATGAATATATCGGTACGCTAGATATACATATGTATGATACAAGTTGAGTTGGGTATTCTTATGTACGCGCTACATACCTATATCCATGCCCTGTCTGTTTCCTTTTTTCCAATGTTTAGTGTATCAATGTGTCGATATTTTGGTGTATCGATATCCCCTATCCCTGTCCATGTTTCTGGGAAGTGTGATGCAATGGTGAAAGTTCGTCTGAAAAATGTGAAATGTAGGTTTCATTACGAGAGTAACCACCTTATGCATAAATATGTCGACTGTTGTTTTTTTTTTTTTTTTTTTTTTTTTGGCGTCTCGAATCTTCTCCTCCAACATCCTATGTAAGCGGGTCAACCACTAGTAATGGCTTTTTTTTAACAATAAAGACCATTTTTTTCGACAAATTTTGATGGGAACTTTGTTCAGCATTCCTCATGAAACTGCACCACTTTTCCGGTTTTTAATATATGAATATATATATGTTATACATATATTATCTCTAAGTAACTGTCGTGCATTATTTCTTGGTTCCCTTTTCTTTGGTCATCAATACTTATTTGGCAACTATTGATTCTTAAATTTCGTACTTTTATATACTCCCTCCGTCCCATTTTATGTGTCCCCCTTTCTATTTTGGTATGTCCCAAAATTGTTGTCCACTTTCTTAAATTAGTAGGTACATTTTATTTAGTTTCCCAAATTACCCTTCCTTACAACCAATACCAAAACAAAACAAAAAAGAGAGTGCAATGATTATGGGCAATTGTGGAAAGTAGGTGTAGATTACTTTTGTCCCCTTAAATAGTTGGATTCCCAAAAAGGGACACATAAAATGGGACGGAGGGAGTACTATTTTATGTTGATATGATTCTATGCTAGGTACGTCTCCGTTGACCAGTCGAATTTACTTCATCTCATCACTGAGCAGGTACTCTACTGGCTTTCTGGCCTTACTTGCACGGATGAGAATTTTATAGCCAAGGCTGGGGCCCAGCGTGTTGCGTCAAGTGAGGGTGTCGCTTTGGTTGTTCCAGATACATCTCCGAGTAAGTCCGCGTCCTTGAAACTAAGTTAATTAATAATATTCTTAATCAACATTAGTTAAAGTAAATCCTAAGTCACATAGGCTCAATCTGGTTTATGGATTTCGAGAGGGAAAGGAAAAGCAAACGGTGACGAAATCCTTTCCTTTGTTTGATGAATAAGGAAGACAATGAGGATAATAGGAAGGAAAATCAGATAAGGTGAAAATAAAACTAACATTTTGGATGCCTTTTTTGAGTCACTTACCTTCCTCTCTACTTGGGTTCCTATAATAGGTTGAAAATTTTCATCTTTAATGTCATTTAAGCATGGATGACTAAGTTGATAAACTTGTTACGGGAATTTCATGTTCTATCGTTTGGAGTTTTGTAGGTCACCAATTACTCTAATTTCCATATTTCCCTAGTGGACGAAAACCTTTCAGAGGACAAAAAAAGTTTGTAAAGTGCGATAAGTTTCATGACTGGCATGAACATGTAAATTCTTCCTCAGCAAGATATTTTTGTGTATACTAATTAGGATTAAAACTCAAGATGTGCTGATCTATTTTCTGAAAAATTGATATGGTGGCTAATCCTCTTTGGCCTGACTATGTTACTATGTGGTCAAATCTCTTCAGAATTTTGTTGAACTCAGATTAAATGCAACAAGGCACGGCCTATCATTGTTGGTGAAATAAATAGAAATAATTGGGTTAAAGCTTGTGAAATCCTTCTCTTGTGGCAATGAATGCTTTAAGGTTTGGTTGTTAGGTCACTGGTATTACGGGTAAAATTGAAGAAATTAAAAAAAAAAAAAAAAAAAAAATCCCTTCTTATTGCGTGTTCATAAACGGAAAAGATGTATTTCTTGTGGACGTCGTACATTTTGTACTATCTTTTTCAAGCTTTTCGTTATGCTAGGTGTTCATAAACTTCAGTTGTTGTTCCCTATTACATTTTTTTATAGTACTTGTATTGTATCCATTTTGAAAACTTGCTTTGTACTGAAAATTTGTAAAGGGAATGTTTGACTCTGAATATTGTCAACATGAAAAGGTTGGAGCATAAATGATTGTTGAACTCTCTCTCTCTCTCTCTCTATATATATATATATATATGAATACAAATTGTGTTGTAAGTTGACCTGTATGTGGATCTTTATGAAAGATTGTTATGAGGCTATTACAAAGAACAATATTATGAATTTATGACTTACGAGGAGATACATGCTGTAATTTTTTTTTTGGTAAATTATTACATGTGATTGAAAACAAGAGGGTAAAACGTGGTTTATCTCAATTTATATGAATTTTATAGTGCTATGATGATTATGCCACCATGGATGGTTATCTTGGACTTTGAAGTTATGTGGCTTGGTAATTCGGATCAAACTTCTCGTTAGATATCATTCTACCACAGTAGCACAATGCTACAATAATGTTCATTGTGCCATTCTTCCAGATGTGCTCAATTGCAACTCAGAATTTAACATGAGGACCCAGTGGTCTCACACGGCAATTTTTTTCCTCGAAAAAACTATTCAAACTATACCCATAAAGCTAAATTATAGGAACTTTTAGCTTCTAAAATGAAGTTTGGTATGTTGGTGAACTGAACAAGTAATGTCGTATCGCAAGCTCTCTATTGTATGGCACAGAAGCAACTCTAAAATACCATGTGATGTTTGCTGTCAATCAGTCTATTGACATAGTAGAATCACCACATGGGTTTGTAATTCAAATCTTACTCCATTTTCAGTCACTGAAGACATACCTTTTGTCGTATTCTGAGTATCTATTAATAACTGCCAATGCTCGAAGTATATACTAAACTCACATCTCTCCTTTTTTTTCTTTTTCCTCTGTTTTATTTTGTTAATGCAGCATAATATGTATGTATGTGCGTATATACACACACTGTAACACCCGCTTCCGCGATTAATCATTATTCATGATTTAGCATGCATTAGCATAATTAATTTGTGTTTAATTAATACATGTTTGTGTGGGTTTTAGCTCACTAGTTGATTGAGAGTATCCAGTTGGGAACTCAATATTGGCCAATGTGGCAGTTCCAAATTGGAACATGAGTTGAGAAAGTTCCATTGTGATGGGACTAGGTTGTGGAATCACACTTATATGCTTAAATATTTATTAAGGCATATATGGAATATTTATATGTTATTTAGAATATATTGTTTATTGTTAGAGACCATTTATGTGGTCATTTGGGATACCTTGGTGATGACGAATTGAACACGCTACATAATTAGTAGGTTAATTAGTAACTTCATAAAATTATGTGGGACCACTTATGAGACCCACGCGAGACATAGACAAATACCCACTTAAGTTTAGAGGACTAAATAGATAGTTATAAAACTAGTTGGGGGTGTAAATGGAAATAACCGTAAATTGGGTGGGTTTCATAATGGAAATACTAAGTTATATACTTGTGCTTTAAATCAAGGACTAGATTTATATCTCACTCCTCCTCATTCAATCGGTTAGAGAGAGAAAAGAGACGAGGGTTCACCGGAGCTTCTCGATAACGATTGACGCGCAGTTCGATTTCCAATTTCGATTCCGAGACCGGATTTGGACTCGTAGAGGTGAGTCCTACGTTTTGGTACTGTTTTTATTGAGTTTAAACGTCGTATTTCTCGCAACCCAATTCGGAGCGGTAATTCGTAGTTTGCCGAATTCATGTCGGATTTTAATCCCGAGTAGATTTGGGCTTTAATTTCTCAATTAGGAGTGAATTGCGAAGAGGTGAGTGATTTCAATCTTGTTTTTGGATGAGATTTGTGTTTGTGTTCATTTGGGTGTTAATTACACGCCTATTTAGCTTAATTACCCATGTTTAGCTATATTATGTGAAAAGCACGCTGATAAAATTATGTGAGCATGTTTAGTTGCCTATTTGGGTCAAAGGAAAGCTCGTATGAATCCGCTATGAGATTCTTCCGTGGTGATGATCACTTGTTGCCGACAACGGCATTGGACCGCACGTGTGTGGCATGGGTCAAAGGCTTGTGCCGTGGACTATTGGGGGAGTCGTGGGCTTGCGGGTAGTGGCGGAGGAAATACTTGCTTATCCGGAGATCATTTTATTTGTTGAGTTGAATATAAACATTGATATGCCATCCGTGTGCTTGATTGAAATCTCTCACTAAGCATATAACTTATATATTGTAGTGGTTATTGAATAACCATTGTAGGTGAGCACGATGGCGAGAATTCGGGAAGATGACTTGGGGATCGTGGAGTCGAGGAAGCTTGTGCATATAGTAGCTTCATGTACATAGCTGTTTTTGAGTAAAACTTATAGTTTGGTGTAAAATCTGAGTTTGTAATAGTTGACTTGAGTTTGTACCAAACTTGGTGAATTATGTTAGTTTCTGGTTTATCGCTCTTAGACTCGTGTAAGTATTGTAACTGGAGCTTAGAATGTTGTTGGTATCTTTCATGCTTTGTTAATATAGTTTGGAGCATGTTTGAATGGAAATTTGGATTAGGAAACATGTTTTGGTTGATCTTGTGAGAATTGGGAGCATTTGGGAGAGGTAGCATTTGCACATCTTGTTCAATGTTTTTAATCATGTTGGAGTCTTTTGTGAATGATTTGAAATAGTTCTAAAATGGTTTTGTAATGTTTTTGGAAGTTTCCATGAAGTTTGGTTTGGTTTGGTATTGTTTTGGACTTCTTTTAACAGAGTTTTGCAGCAGAAATTCAGTTCTGCAGAACCCGGACCGATCCGGGTTAAAGGGCGAATCGATCCAGACTTTTTTGGGGACATTCTGCTAGAAAAATGCTGAGATGGATCGATCCAAGTTATAGGGCGGATCGATCCGCTCACAGTTTTACAGCACGTCGACTTTTACGGAAATGGACATAACTCTTTGTAGAAAGTTCGGTTTCGCGCATCGTTTTTTGTATTGGAACCGGGACTTAAAGGGCTATCTTTTGATATAAAATTTGCCTATACTATTAAAAGACCATTTTGCCCTTGGGCTTGTTTTGTCTAGTTTAAAGGTTTATTTGTGCTTATTTTCCCTCCTTTTCCATTCCTAACTTGGTGTTTGAAGGCCTTGGTGACGTGCCACGTGTCATGGGTTTACATGTGTCGATCCGGGGCGTGACATTTAGTGGTATCAGAGCAATAGGTTTAGAAACTTTGGGACGAGAGACGACGACTTGAGAGTAACGTGTAGATATTGAGCATATAGGTGCACCCCATGTATGCATACGATTATTGATGCTATATTATGATTGTTTAAATCATTTATATCATATGATATATGGCATAGCATGCATAGTATTTATGCACATTTGACTGGCAGGCAAGAATTTGGAGAAGAAAATGGACCCAAACCGGGAACTCGATGCGAGAATGGATCGTTTGATGGACTTGGTAACTAATTTCGTTAGTGCCGTTGGTGATCGAGTGCCACTAGTAGATGTAAGGCATGCGAATCCGAATCCTGAACCAAGGGTGGACCGTGTTACGATTGAGCAATTCTATAAGAGGAAACCGACACAATTCGATGGGGGCTCGGATCCGATGACAGCTGTTCATTGGATATCGGATATGGAACGAATATTCCGTGCTATAGAATGTACTGAAGAACAAAAGATTACATATTCCACTGATACTTTGAAAGAAGGTGCCCAGAATTGGTGGGTGAATTTGCTTGAACAAGGTAGGCCGATCACTTGGGACAAGTTCGTGGAGGAGTTTTATAAACGATATTTTCCTCGAGCAGCTAAAGCACAGAAGCGTCGGGAATTTGCGAATCTCCAACAGGGAGATATGACGGTGGATGAATATATCTCCAAGTATAGTGAATTGCTTCGATTTGCGAAGGATACGGTGATAACTGAGGAAGACAAAGCTCGAAAGTTTGAAGAGGGGTTGAGGGATAACATCCAATGTAGGGTGGAAACTCATGAATTTGGAACTGTGGCTCAAGTCCACAATGCAGCTCTTATAGCCGAACGAGATATTAATAAATACAAGCAGAGTCAACAAGGAAAGCGACAAAGTGAAGGTAAAGGGAAGGGGCAAGGCTTCTTCAAGAAGCCATTTTCACGGGGACCTGGGTCAGGTTCAGGTAGTCAAGGTGGAAGTTCATTTTCTGAAGAGGGCCGACTGTTGTGTCCTACATGCAATCGTCGACACATGGGAGTTTGCTATTTACTCAGCACGTGCAACATTTGTAAGCAAGTGGGGCACATATCCAAGAATTGTCCGCAAGCTAGATCGCGACCGCCCAGCTCTACGAGCTCAATTCCGGATATGAGGGGTAAATGCTTTGATTGTGGGCAGCCGGGACACTTTTCTAAGGATTGTCCAAAGAAGCGACAAGAGGCAAGTTCTATGGCGTCTAGCAGGGCGAGATCGGGACCATCTACTGATAAAGGAAAAGGTGTAGAGCAGAGGCAAGGGAAGTCTTTTCAACTTACTCCGGGGAATGTGTCAGCCACGGACTCCGTAGTGTCAGGTATACTTCATATTTGTTCACACCCAGCACGAATTTTGATAGATTCAGGGTCAACACATTCGTTTGTCTCGCATGAATTTGTTAAACATTTGAATAGTATGTCGGAACCCTTAGGGTATGATCTATCTGTATCATTACCTCTAAGTAAACCGTTAGTGACCTCTTCTGTGTTCAAAGCGTGTGAAATCAGAGTAGGTGATAGGGTATTAATTGTTGACTTAATTCCGTTAGCCGTCAACTGCTTTGATGTAATCTTGGGAATGGATTGGTTGTCTACAAATCAGGCTACAATTAATTGTGAACAGAAAAGATTTAATTCTAGTTACTGGGACAAAAAGAGTGTACCTTCCAAGGGGTTGGGGTAGCAGCGCCACCGTATATAATATCAGCAATTTAGGTTGGGAAGTTGTTGAAAAAGGGTTGTCAAGGGTTCCTATGTACTGTAATTGATACACGTGTCACGGGGACTCGGGTTGAGGATATTTCGATAGTACAGGAGTTTCCAGATGTATTTCCTGAGGAACTATTAGACGTGTTGATCGAGCGGGAGATTGAGTTTACTATTGAAGTAGCACTTGGATCACGACCAGTATCGAAGATACCGTACAGAATGACACCCGTGGAACTGAAAGAGTTAAAGAACCAGTTACAGGAGTTGCTTGACAAGGGATTTATTCGACCTAGTGTTTCTCCGTGAGGAGCACCGGTTTTATTTGTCAAGAAGAAAGACGGAACCATACGGATGTGTATTGAATATCGGGAGCTGAACAAGTCAACTATTAAAAATAAGTACCCATTACCAAGGATTGATGATTTGTTCGACCAGCTTCAAGGAGCTCAAGTTTTCTTGAAAATCGACTTGAGATTAGGCTACCATCAGTTGAAAGTTAAAGAGGAAGATGTGGAGAAGACAACCTTAGGACTCGATACGGACATTATGAGTTTATGATTATGCCATTCAGAGTTACCAATGCACCTACAACTTTTATGGATTTGATGAACCGAGTGTTCAAGGAATACTTAGATGAATTTGTAATTGTCTTTATTGACGATATTTTAATCTATTCTAAGAGTGTCGAGGATCACGAGAAGCATTTACGAATGGTATTGCAACGACTTTGTGAGAAAAAAGTTATTTGGTAAACTGATGAAATGTGAGTTTTGGCTAACCGAGATAACATTTTTGGGACATGTGATTTCTAAAGAAGGTGTTTCAGTGGACCCGCAGAAAATTGAAGCAGTAGCCAATTGGAATCCACCGAAAAATGTGTCAGAAGTTCGAAGTTTCTTGGGATTGGCTGGGTATTACCGAAGATTTGTAGAAAATTTCTCAAGAATTGCGATGCCTATGACTCAGCTAATGAGAAAGGATGTTCCTTTTGTTTGGAGTTCCGAATGTGATGAAAGTTTCAAAGAATTGAAGACTAGACTTATGACAGCACCGATATTGACGATTCCGTCGGGGACTAAGGGCTTATATTCAGTGATGCTTCGCATCAAGGTTTAGGATGTGTCCTAATGCAAAATGGCAAAGTAATTGCGTACACTTCACGACAACTGAGACCACACGAAACCAACTACTCAACAATTAACTTGGAATTGGCAGCGGTAATCTTTGCCTTGAAGATTTGGAGGCATTACCTATACGGGGAGCGATGTGAAATTTACACGGATCACAAGAGCTTGAAGTATATATTCACTCGGAGAGACTTGAATATGAGACAGAGACGGTGGTTGGAGTTGATGAAAGATTATGATTTGTCGATTCAATATCACCCAAGGAATTCCAACGTGGTGGCCGATGCATTAAGCCAAAAGTCAATCGATAACTTAGCCTATGTTTTGACTTCTCAAGAGAAGCTGATTCGTGAAATGGAGTTATTGGAACTTGAGGTAATTCCAAGAGCTGAGGGAACTTTAATGGCAGCTATAATAGCACAACTGACACTTGTGGATGAGATTAGAATGAAACAGCTTCAAGATCCAACTTTAGGGAAGATTTGTGATGGAATACCTGAGGGTAAGAAACCGGATTTCATCCTCAGACTTTTAGCACTGATGAAGTTGGCAGAATTGTATGTTCAGTAAATTGTAAGGCTTCATGGAGTTCCAGTGTCTATTATCTCAGATAGAGAGAGTAGATTTACATCAAGATTTTGGAAGAGATTACAAGAGGCTATAGGGACGAAGTTGAATTTTAGCACTGCTTTTCATCCTCAGACTGATGGACAGTCAGAGCGGGTAATTCAGATATTGGAAGGTATGTTTAGACTCCGCGTTCTTGATTTCAAAGATGAATGGGAACAACACTTATCGTTGGCGAAATTTACTTATAATAATAGTTTTCCATCCAGCATTAGAATGGCACCTTTTGAGGCTTTATATGGGCGTAGATGTCGTTCGCCGATTTGTTGGACTGAGATAGGAGAACAAAAATTGTTGGGACCTGAAATAGTGCAGCAAACCACCGAGAAAGTTAAGTTGTTACAGCAACGGTTATAAACAGTTCAAAGTCGTTACAAGAGCTACGCGGATTTGAAAAGGAGACTAATAGAGTTTGAAGTGGGTGATTACGTGTTTCTGAAGATGTCGCCAACTAAGGGAATTGTAAGGTTTGGAAAACGTGGGAAACTGAATCCAAGATATGTTGGACCGTTTGAGATTATTGGTAGAGTTGGACCAGTGGCTTACTGATTAGAGCTACCACAAGAAATGGAAAATGTTCATAACGTGTTTCATGTATCAATGTCGCAACGATGTGTGTCAAATTCAATCATGCCAGAACCGTTGGAAATTAGGGAAGACTTGACTTACATAGAACAACCAGTGAGAATTCTCGATGCAAAAGTTCAAGTTCTGAGGACCAAGACTGTTCCTTTGGTTCTGGTTTTGTGACGGAATCATTCTGTTGAAGAGGCTACGTAGGAACGGGAGGATGAAATGGGTGAGAAATACCCATTCTTGTTCGAATCTTGAGGTACTTTAAGTTTGGGGACAACCTTCTTTTAAGAAGGGAGGAGATGTAACACCCGCTTCCGCGATTAATCGTTAATCATGATTTAGCATACATTAGCATAATTAATTGGTGTTTAATTAACACATGTTTATGTGGGTTTTAGCTCACTAGTTGATTGTGAGTGTCCAGTTGGGAACTCAATATTGGCTAATGTGGCAATTCCAAATTGGGGCATGAGTTGAGAAAGTTCCATTGTGATGGGACAAGGTTGTGGAATCACACTAATATGCTTAAATGTTTATTAAGGTATATATGGAATATTTATATGTCATTTAGAATATATTTGTTTATTGTTAGAGACCATTTATGTGATCATTTGGGATACCCTGGTGAGTACGAATTGAACACGCTACATAATTAGTAGGCTAATTAGTAACTTCATAAAATTTTGTGGGACCACTTATGGGCCCACGCGAGACATAGATAAATACCCACCTAAGTTTGGAGGACTAAATAGATAGTTATAAAACTAGTTGGGGGTGTAAATGGAAATAACCGTAAATTGGGTGGGTTTCATAATGGAAATACTAAGTTATATACTTGTGCTGTAAATCAAGGACGAGATTTATATCTCACTCCTCGTTCAATCGGTTAGAGAGAGAAAAGAGACGAGGGTTCGCCGGAGCTTCTCGACGACGATTGACGCGCCGTTCGACTTCCAATTTCGATTCCGAGACCGGATTTGGACTCGTAGAGGTGAGTCCTACGTTTTGGTACTGTTTTTATTGAGTTTAAATGTCGTATTTCTTCCAACCCAATTCGGAGCGGTAATTCGTAGTTTGCCGAATTCATGTAGGATTTTAACCCCGAGTAGATTTGGGCTTTAATTTCTCAATTAGGAGCGAATTGCGAAGAAGTGAGTGGTTTCAATTTTGTTTTTGGATGAGATTTGTGTTTGTGTTCATTTGGGTGTTAATTACATGCCTATTTAGCTTAATTACCCATGTTTAGCTATATTATGTGAAAAGCACGGTGATATATTTATGTGAGCATGTTTAGTTGCCTATTTGGGTCAAAGGAAAGCTCGTATGAATCCGCCATAAGATTCTTCCGTGGTGACGATCACTTGTTGCCAACAACGGCATTGGACCGCACGTGTGTGGTGTGGGTCATAGGCTTGTGCCGTGGACTATTGGGGGAGTCGCGGACTTGCGGGTAGTGGCGTAGGATTTCCTTGCTGGTAGTGGCGTAGGATTTCCTTGCTTATCCGGAGATCATTTTATTTGTTGAGTTGAATATAAACATTGATATGTCATCCGTGTGCTTGATTGAAATCTCTCGCTAAGTATATAGCTTATATATTGTAGTGGTTATTGAATAATCATTGTAGGTGAGCACGATGGCGAGAATTCGGGGAGATGACTTAGGGATCGTGGAGTCGAGGAAGCTTGTGCATATAGTAGCTTCATGTACATAGCTGCTTTTGAGTAAAACTTATAGTTTGGTGTAAATCTGAGTTTGTAATAGTTGACTTGAGTTTGTACCAAACTTGGTGAATTATGTTAGTTTCTTGTTTATCGCTCTTAGACTCGTGTAAGTATTGTGACTGGAGCTTAGAATGTTGTTGGTATCTTTCATGCTTTGTTAATATAGTTTGGAGCATGTTTGAATGGAAATTTGGATTAGGAAACATGTTTTGATTGATCTTGTGAGAATTGGGAGCATTTGGGAGAGGTAGCATTTCACATCTTGTTCAATGTTTTTAATCATGTTGGAGTCTTTTGTGAATGGTTTGAAATAGTTCTAAAATGGTTTTGTAATGTTTTTGGAAGTTTCCATGAAGTTTGGTTTGGTATTGTTTTCGACTTGTTTTAACCGAGTTTTGCAGCAGAAATTCAGTTCTGCAGAACCCGGACCGATCCGGGTTAAAGGGCGAATCGATCCGGACTTTTCTGGGGACATTCTGCTAGAAAAATGCTGAGATGGATCGATCCAAGTTATAGGGCGGATCGATCCGCTCACAGTTTTACAGCACGTCGACTTTTACGGAAATAGACATAACTCTTTCTAGAAAATTCGGTTTCAGTCACCGTTTTTTGCGTTGGAACCGGGACTCAAAGGGCTATCTTTTGATATAAAATTTGCCCATACTTTAAAAAGACCATTTTGCCCTTGGGCTTGTTTTGTTTAGTTTAAAGGTTTATTTGTGCTTATTTTCCTTCCTTTCCATTCCTAACTTGGTGTTTGAAGGACTTGGTGGCATGCCACGTGTCCTGGGTTCACATGTGTGGATCCGGGGCGTGACACACACATACACATACACACACACATATTTCCCCAGGAAGTGCCTTAATATTGGTTATGGTTCTAGAAACTGTGATATTGACTATCTAATATCCGTAATTTGTTATTACAGGAGGCTTGAATGTGGAAGGAGAGGCGGATAGCTGGGATTTTGGTGTTGGTAAGCAACAGGGGATTGTGATATTGTGTATTAGTGTGATGTATTAGAATTCCATGGAATTTCATCCTTTGATGCCATAGTTCTGTTGTTTAGAAGTTACTCTCGGTGTAGCCACTTTATGATGCAGTAAATATCTTGGTGTAGCCACAATTCATTTAAATTATGTTATATGGACTCTCATTTTGCCCTTCCTAAGTAACCCTATAGATATGATATGATATGGCATGGGCCACAAGATATGTGTCCAACTCCCCCTTCCAAAATCGATTATGCGAATCTTCCACATGTGATGTTGTTGTGAAAGCAAGAAGAAGCTCAAATTGAGAGTAAACAAGAATGTCAAGCTTTCCATATAGAGAGAGACAGATAAAAGCCTCTTAGTTAAATTATAATCAAGAATCTCATAAAACAATATAACACAGATTACATATGGTACGGAATACATATCTTTCATATATTTAGGACAACTTTGCGTACCTAGACCCTATTTCAACTTGAGTCCCCTTATCCTAGCATTTGGAGTTTAGAGAGTTCAGACATCTAGACACACACTCGATATGCGTGCGCAACTCTATGTAACATAGCATGTAACTAACGTAGGTTGGATAAGGCAATTGTGAGTTGAGTTATTTAGTAACCTCAACTAATATTTTCACAGAAGTCCTATTGTGCGTTCATCACATGCGTGGCCTTTAGTACTTAATGCTGTGGTTGGAGTGACTATGAAGGAAGCAGGGAAGGAAGGAAAGGAATAGGAATAAATCCTTTGTTTGGTAGAGTGGAAGAGGGGAATGGCCCACCATATCTTATCCATCCAAAAGTGGACGGATTGGGAGAGAGAAGAAGCTTGTCTCCTTTTTGTGGTTTTTTTGTCCTTCAAACATAATCATTTTTTTTTTGGGTTACGGAATGGTGCAATAGTAAAATACTATGAAGCATGGACACAGATACGACACGACACCGGTACGTCGGCACGACAAATCCTAAAAAATGATGACACGACACGGCGGGGATACCCGATACGCAATCTTTTTAAATTTTTTTAGTTCAATTTTAAGTTTATTTCTTATGTTTTCCAGAAATGTAATGCAATTATTATCTGTAGGATGTTCAATTCACATTTTTCGAATGTTATTGTTTCATATTAACAAAATGAAGAGAGGGAGACGATCAGAGGAGAGAGAGAGAGAGAGAGAGAGAGAGAGAGAGAGAGAGAGAGAGAGAGAGAGAGGGACTAATGTCAGGAAAATGTGAGGAGATAAGTGATGTAATGCTTGACAAAATCAACTCCGTTTAGGTTTTAAACATGTAAGAAAACTAACAAAAGGCAGCATTTCGGTCAGAGAAAGAGTTTTCCTCCATGTCCGTTGAAGTGTCCGCCGTGTCGGTGATGTGTTTGCCTAAAAAAATTACATACATATGAAACAAGACACGTATTTGCTGCATCCGATACGTGTCAGAGGTGTGTCGGGTTGCGTGTCGGACACAGGGACAGGGGCCTTTTCGAAGTGTCGGTGCTTCCTACGTAAAATACACCATATTCCATATTTCCTTCGTCCTTTCTTTATTATTTCACCAAACAAAAGGAGGGAACACCCCTTTCTTTCATAGGGATCCTCTTCTCCTCCTCCTCCCTTCCTTCTGTCCACTTTTCCATCCCTCATACTACACATAGCATACATGAGTAGAAGTTTCTTTTCTACTTGATAAATGCAGGAAAGCATGCTTCGGTATAGATGTTTCTATTACCAATACCCAAGTGTATTTATTTCATGTTTTGAATGTGCTCTTTCTGTTTCCATTAAGAAATTCTAGCTGGAGTTTTATTGTTCATATGATGTACTTTCCTTGACTAGCATCGAGCTTGATCCCCATTCCTGTATTTTATATAAAATTTCAAAAACAAACTTATACTTTTTGGCTACCTACTATGGTGGAGCCTGATTCTTGAAGGACTGAGCCTTCATGAGCGACATGACTGAAACCTTCTGTGGTTTTTCGCAGTGCCTTATCCTTTGGGGCAAACAGAGGAGAGATCTCTTAGATGAGGGCGAACCAAGCAAACCCTAATGTTATCAAACAAAAAACGGCCAAAACAGAGTTCATTAGTAAGAAAGAAATATTCGTTGCAATCTTGTCATGAACACTACTGCTAAGCAATGAAGACCGTAAAACCCTTTAGAGAGGATTTCTGGTTCTAAACTACTTTAAATGTCTGCCCTACACAGAAGTAGAAACGAACAATAAAAAACCTGTAAATGACTACTGAAGCATGACCAATTTGTTTAGACCAGAATTCATTAATAAGGCAAAGCAGTCCATTGCAGTACACTATATAACCATAATCAAGCTAAATTCCACGAAACAAACTGCTTTAACCTTTGCCAACACACAGTACCTTCGATAGATCGAAATAGAAATATCGAAGAAAGGGTTCAAAGACCAGAAAAAGAAAAAAAAGAAAAATAGAAAGGCTGCAAATGACCATATACTGAAGTATGAATGTTTTGCTGTAGAATTTGGTATACAATGCCATAATACAGTTATCATGAATAGTAACTGCTAGAGTACCATCAATTTTTCTCTAGTGTAAATGAGAAGCACCACACATTCACTTTATTCAGATTGTTGGCATCAACACAATTTCACTTTTAAGCACATCTCTAGCTTAACTAAAAGGCATGCTAGCATTGCTTTGTCCCACTGGTTAATTGTCTAGTTAATATTGGGTTTATCACTGAATTCCTCTTCAATTGAATTATTCTTTTATTAGATAGAGTCCAATTCTACTGTTGCGTGATAGACCTTTTAGTTTATTGAATTCCTATTTTGATCACTGCAAGTTCTCAAGATCACTTGAATTTGGGCTTGTAAACATTCCCTTGCAGAAGTTTTGTAGATCTACTCATTATTATCATGCTATTCCGTTGTCAACCATTTCAAAAAAGTAAATTAGGCATAGCTAATTACTTCATAAAATTGCAAGAAAGAAGATACTATCCAAAATAGGCTTTGCTTCACTTTTGGGGTTTCAATGAACTGCATTGTTGAAAAAAAGACACTATATATGTGTGTATATACATATAGCTATATATATGTTTACACACATACATGCTAGCAAGATGCAAATGCCCAGAAAGAATATTTGGATTCATTGGCAGCTTGACTCTCTCTACGTGTACAGACAAGTCATGAGCATGTGAGCTACTATGGTTGCATCTTGTAGAGCTGTCACTGAATTTCACGAGTTTTTGGACCAGGTGCTGGATTTTATCTTAACTCTACGCAGGAGAAGTGGAAGAACTGGCAGATGTATGACTATATAGTCAAGGAACTGCCTAAACTTCTGAGTGAAAACTTTCCACAGCTTGACACATCACGTGCATCTATATTTGGTCACTCTATGGGCGGGCATGGAGCTCTCATAATCTACCTGAAAAATCTCGACAAATATAAGGTGCTTGATAGTAGTAATTACTCATAATGCGCTGTAGATGTCATAGCTTTTGACAAACTCTCATCAAAATATGTGTGTCTATGTGTGTATAAATATAGATATTGGAGCTTGCTTTCCTACTACATGAAGGCGGATAGCTTTGTGTTCAGTTTTTTTTTTTTTAAATTGACAAGAAAAGTACTTGTCACCTCATTAAATTAAGGCACTATAGTAATTTCTCAATGATGATAGTAAAGTAATTTACTTTAGCTCCTTTACGAAATTACCTTAGTACCTTAGTGTCCTCATCTTAATGAGGTGGCAGGGACTATTTTGTCCCAAATGATATGCATACGTTTAGATACGTAGAAAGTTAGCATTTCCCATAAATCTATTTTTAAGTTTAGTATGTAAGTAGTTTTCTGTGCATCTAAGGTGGTTGAACGAAATTTTTCAGTAGTGTATTAGTCATTTTCAAAATTTATTTCTGCTAATGTGAAAATTGGAGTCTTAACGACAAATTTTCATTTACTGCAGTTTGATTTACCATTTGAGTTTTGCCATAGGTGACCCCGTGCACTGGGTATAGTTTTGAAAATAATTAATTAAGTGTTACTATAAAGATCTTTGTTAATTATACCTGAGATAATGTAAAATGTCCTTGACCATTACATTACATTTCTAAAATAAAGAAACACCTTTTATGTGTACATACTACATTTGATTTTAAATTTTGCTTACGATTAATGTGATACACGTCAAAATGGGTAAAATGCAAAAAATCGTAATTATAATCAGAATTATCTATTGACTATAGTTTCAAACTTTCAAGATGTAATTAGTATTCTTTACTTTAACATATGATATAGTGGTCATTGACATTCTATACTATCCTAGTATAAACAACAAAGATCGGTTTAAAAATATTTAATTCATCATGTGCGAATTCATGGTTCAAAGTATCGGCCGATACCGAGTCGTATCAGCCAAGTTAACTCGGTATCGTGAGGGTCCGACACGAGATATAGGATGATTCAAGCTGAGTTAAAAAAAAAAAATTTGGAGGATCGTTCTATATATCGGTCGTTTCGGCCGAAACGACCGCATTTCTACGTCTCGGCCGAGATGATTACCGATACGCCCGAGATTATGCACATCTCTGAAAGAAAAAGAGAACAATCTGTAAGGAAAAAAGAAAAATCAGAGGAAAAAAGAAAAAAAGAGAAATAAAAAAGGAAAAACTTACCAAATTTGAGAAGCAGGTATGTTTTCTTCTCTTTATTTCTCGTTCTTCCTCCGTCTTCTGCATCTGCCGTCTTCTTCTTCTTCTTCTTCCGCTGCCATCGTCTTCTTCTTCTTCTTCTTCTTCTTCTTCTTCTTCTTCTGCTTCCTTCATCGTCTTCTTCTTCTTTCTTCTCTGATCTGTCTCTTCATCATCTTCTTCTTCTTACTTCTCGGATCTCTCTCTCTCTCTCTCTCTCTCTCTCTCTCTTGTTAATCTGGGTTTGGTCTTGAGTCAAACAAAGGGGTTAAGTTGTGTTTGGGATTTTATTCTGTGTAACATGCGTTTGTGTGCATGTGTTTCCATCTTATTCAAATTTAGACTTTATTGGGTGGGTGTGACGTGCAATTTTTTTTGTATTTAATTAATTATTAATTACATGGTTAGGGTTAATGTTGTGTTTGAAGATTTGAATGTGCATTAAAAAATATTTACTTACAAAAAAATGTTTACTTATTTGTTTAAAATGTGTGTGTGTAATAAAAAATATTTAAAATGTTTAGTTATTTATTAAAAAATTGTTTACTTATTTGTTTAAAATGTTTGCTTATTTATAAAAAAATGTTTACTTATTTGTTTAAAATGTTTGTTTATAAAAAAAAATGTTTACTTATTTGTTTAAAATGTGTGTGCAATAAAAAAAATATTTAAAGCGTTTACTTATTTGTTTAAAATGTGTATGTGTAATAAAAAAATGTTCAAACAATAGATCGGCAGCGTGTAAGTTGAATAATGTGAATTTATAATTGGTACATTGGGTATTGTGACAATCTATTATGCCATTTTTGCTTTTCTTATTATTTTAGAATTTTTGGTTATTTTTTCATATTTTTTTGAATCTTAAATCTAGCGTTTCGTTGCGTATTGCCCGATACCTGGCCGATACCGCAACCCTGAGTCATAACAATGGACTCCGATACCGCTACCGATACTGTGACCTCGAACCATGTGTGCGATGCACGAGTTGACCTGTAATCACTATGATGGTTGTTATCTTACCTTCTTATGATTCTTTCCTTCTTTCCCTCTTTCCAGTCAGTGTCAGCCTTTTCCCCTATTACGAATCCCATAAACTGTGCCTGGGGCCAGAAAGCTTTCTCAAACTATTTGGGTGACAATAAAGCTCAATGGGAGGTATGACCTAAGTTGATTAAGCTGCCTTTATAATAAGATTCATTATGTTCTTTTAAGTTAAATGCCTATATGTGACCGTTAAATCATGAACATGTAGGAATATGATGCCACTTGTCTGATATCAAAGTTCAATGATGTTTCTGCTACCATTCTAATTGATCAGGTAAGGGCTTAATGCCGTTTTATATTTAGTTTTGGTTAATGAGGTCATGATTTATATAGTGATTTACTAATTGGGTATTTGCCCTCTGAAATTTGCAGTAGCAACAATACCTCATTATTGCATTTTTTTTTTTCCTTCTCTCAAACTTGAATATTCGTTTTCTTTTTTCTTTTTCCTTCTTGGTTCTCATTTCGTTTCGTTTCGTTTTGTTTTTTGTTGTTTTTTGGTTTGTGGTGGGTTGTAAATGAAAGTAATTTCTGGTCATTTGGTTGTATAGCAGTATAGGCAAAGAAAAGTGTGGCCTCCACTGGGTGACGTGTGTCCCATTCCATTCCCATTCCCGTTTTGTTTTTTGTTGTTTTTTGGTTTGTGGTATGTTGTAAATGAAAGTAATGTCTGGTCATTTGGTTGTATGGGCAAAGAAAAGTGTGGCCTTTCACGTGAAAATTTTCCTGGTTTCTTTCGTGAATTCTTTAGAAAATAGAAAATTATTTTGTGGGGAGATGATGGTTTTTGGAAAATTGAGCTAATTCCTTGGACATTTATTGCTGTCTAATGAAAGTTCGTGAAGTCTCTGTTAGTATTGGAAGGAATGGTTATGTGGGCTCGGGGCAGAATGAAGAACCATAGCCAGGTCATATACTCTCTTACCCCCAAGTAAATTAGGTTGTTCTTGAACACTGAAGACGAGGCCATGGCACTGTCTAGTTTAAAGAATTAACTTTCACCTATAGGATTGTGTGAGGCCATCTTTGAGGAGTAGAATCCAAGTGGAAGAATTGATTAATAATACTTGCTAAGAATATGAATGGAATCTGAGAAACTAAGGTTCTCGTCTGGTTCATGGATTTAGTTGGGAGAAGGAAAAGAGAATGCTAAGGCTTTGTTTGGTTTTGTAGATTCATGAGGTTGAAATGAAAATAAGAAGGAAAACTGTTTTTTCTGTTTTTCTGTATTTTTCTCAAGAAGGAAATAGTTAAAAATTGTCCAAAATATTTGTGTAACTGTAAAAAAGGGAGGAAAGTGGCACACATAATTTAAATCTTTTAAATTTATTTCCCACTATTTTCTTCTTATTTTCCTTGATGTTTTCTTTTGTTTCTCCTCACTAAATCCGTGATTTTAACAGAATCTAAGGAAAATACTTTCGTTGTTTGATCGATGAAGAAAACACTAAACAGTGAGGAATATAGGACGGAAAAGAAAATAAGGTAAAAAAATATGACTAATGCTATGCTTCCCAAATTTTGGATCCCAAATGCTTCCCAAGTACATGTGGTTGTGGGATCACCTTGAATAATGATGAGACCACTTTACCATCCTCCAATCAAAATCCAGTGGATCCTCTATCATATGTATGTGGGAAGCATTTGGGATCCAAAATTTGGGAAGCATAGCATTACTCAAAAAATAATATAAAATTTTGAATTTTATGAGTCATTTTCCCTCTCTTCTTGAGTCACTTAAAAAAAATCTCAAGTTCTCTAATGTTATCTAAGCATGGAGGAAAACACTAACAAAAAGGTTTCCTTCTCCAAGTCAGAAACCAAACGAAGCCTAAATACGAAAGGATTTACAAGCTATTTGTGAAAATATATCTATTAGTAGTTAGTACCCTTCTCATCTCCAGCGTGCGACTGCGATTACGATCTGTCTCCATAATAGATGAAAAATATTCTTTACGCTCTTCTGACCTATTACTGCATCTCTACAGGGGGAGGAGGACAAATTCTTGTCCGATCAATTGCTGCCGCGCAACTTTGAGGAGGCATGCAGGAAATCGAATGTTCCTCTCCTTATACGGTTTCAACCCGGTTATGATCACTCCTACTTTTTCATTGCCACCTTCATTGACGATCACATTCGTCACCATGCTCAAGCCCTTAACCTCTAATCGTCTGGGGATAGTGCTTTTGTGGAGAGAAGGTAAAAGCACTACTAGTAAATGTGGATTCTTGCTTTTTATTCAAGTGGTTTGGTTCTCATTTGGAGATATATATCAAGAAATGAATTTGTAAAATGTGGTTCTTAGAGATTGTGTTGATGATTCTATGGGATTGTCTTTGTCCCGGGTTAATTCGATCAGCTGGTACAATATGTTTTGAAATTGCATCTTCACTATCGACCAAAATGACTAGGGATTGGTTTTTTGTCTAACAAAGGTATTAAATACCATATTAAAGTGGGATTTGGTCTTAACTTGGTTCTATTTTTACTTATTTTGCTCAAATGAAATACTAGGAAGGATCAAATCTATCATGATAGTAGTCTTTTCCTCCATGCACCTTTTAGAAAGCATAATATGGCATACCAAAGGGAGAATCAGGTGAATCAGGTGTACGAGTCTTGGCCACTGCAAGGTTTGGAAAAGTTAGTTTAAATAGTTTTATTCTGTGTGAGAGACAAGGTGAACTTTGTCATTGGACTAAGGATCCTCGGCAGCCCTTGGGGTGTTGCCAATTCAGTTACAGTCAATGACTGCTTGACAGCAACACCAATGGCTACCTATTTCTTTCTTCTTCTTTTTTCCTCTTCTTTATTTATTTATTTTTTTTATTTAAATTTTTTTTTTCTTCTAAAAATGGAAAATGGAAGCCCTTGGTGTTGTCAAGTAGTCATTGGCTACAACTGGGTTGGCAGCACCCTAAGGGCTGTCGATGATCCATACTCTTATCCTTGTAGTGGTCATCAACATCAACTTGGTGAGGTGATCGGTGAATGGATTAGTTTTTTAACCGTCAAGTTATTTAAGGGGTGGGCTTTCAGTTCTATTTTGGTTATATTTTTGGTTCAATTAACCAAAAGTTTAATTCAGTTCGGTTTTGAAATTCGGCTAGGAAGCACCGACACTTCGAAAAGGGCCACGTACCCATGTCCGACACATATCAGACACCGACACTTGCCCGACATACCTCCGACATGTATCAGACGCGGCAAATACGCGACTTGTTTCTGTTATGCAATTTTTAGAGGCGGACACCGACACAGCGGGACACTTCAAAGAACATGGAAGGAAACTATTTTTGACGGAAATGCTACATTTTATTAATGTATTTTTTTTTTTACATATTTAAAAACTAAACGCATTTGATTTTGTCAAGCATTACGTCACTTATCTCCTCACATTTTTCTGACTTTAGTCTTTCAAGACCCTCTTTGTCTGATTGTCTCACTCTCTCTGTTCTCTGATCGTCTCCCTCTCTTCATTTTGTTAATATCAAACTATAACATTCGGAAAAAGTGAATTGAACATCTTGTAGACAAGAATTGCATTACATTTATGAAACCCATAAGAAGTGAAATTAAAATTGAACAAAAAAAATTGTGTATCCCCTCTGTGTCGTGTCATCATTTTCTAGGATTTGTCGTGTCGACGTACCGGTGTTGTGTTGTGTCCGTGTTGACGTGTCCGTGTCCATGCTTAGATATTCGGTTAGCTGAATTGTAAAATAATAATAATAGACCAAAATAGTTATTTTTGCCCTTTTCTCAAAAGTTGTTTTTTAAATATTTTTTTTTCCTTTTGAAAACATATTTTTATTCTGTTTTCAATTATAAAGATATTTATATTCTTATTATATACTCCCCTCTGTCGCATATTAAAAGTCATTTTTAGGAATTCCAACTTATTAACTTGACATCTTTGATTGATTGAGGATCTTCAGCTCCCTTTTGGGGCAGTACACCATGTGAGTGTTGCAGGACCATAAAATTTATTTATTTTAATAATAAAAAAAAAAGCAAAAAATAAAATAATAAAATTTGTGGTCCTGTAGCATCCATATGGGTGATGCCAGCACTTTGGCTGCCGATTGTGGTGAGATTTTCTAACTTTCTAAAATTGCCCTTTTTGAAATTCAAAATTATAGTGTTACATCAAAGATAGAATGAAGAGTCGTATATCATAAATGGCAACTTGGAAAGAATTTTGAAGTACATTTGACTTTTTAAAGAACTCTTAAAATAAGATCAAAAAATGGCATCAAGAAACTCTTTATATGGGATAAAGGGAGTATAATTATATACAATATGCTAATAATTTATTGATATTAGTTTGATTTTTCAGTTCAGTTCGGTTCGGTTTACTTATTGAGTAATGAGTACCAATAGCCGAACTAAAATTTGAAATTTTGTTCAACTTTTTTTTTTTTTTTTGAAATGGGGGAGGGGGATAAGGTTTGAATCCTGAACCTATGCATTGGAGGGGACTTATATATGCCAAGTTTTTTGGCACTTGAAGTTTGAGCTATGCCAACTTATGCAAATTTGGTTCAACTTTGAACCGAACTAAACTTTTTTAACTGAACTAATTGAACCAAAATAGATATTTTAATTCAGTAGTTAATCCATTATTATCAGTAGTGAATCGGTATAGTAAACAAAAGAATGGGATTCCAAAAATGACTCTATTAGTCATACTTTTTATTAAGACAAATGGTGTTTTAAAACAAACATTGTTTTGACAAACCTGAGCACTAGGTAACTTGTATTCAGTCTGCATTTGACTATCATTAGCAGAACTAAGACGTTCACTAGTTTTTATATAATATTTATTTGGGATTAATCATTCTTAGATATAATTAAGGTCAGCAGCTGAATTAATTAGAGCAATTGTCTCTATTTCTAATTCTTTGTTTACCACAATTTTAACATTACAATGCCATTTTTGTAAATGCATTTTGTTCATTACTTGAAGAAAATTATGTTCTTCAATCTCATTCTCAAAGTGAATAGGTTTCTTGGATTCATCATTACAATGAATTGCCTTGTGACTAGATGATGCATTTTTGACTTGCCCTGTGGACTGTGACTAGATGATGCATCTTTACTAGAAAATGTAATGTATATTTTATATAGATAACAAAATCGTTTGGAATAGGGGTCTAGACTACAAATGCCTATACGAAACTTCAACTAAGCAAACCGTAAGAAAAAAAGTGAACGAAATGGATGTCTTCGGCTGATTAAGAGCTTCTCTCTCTACTTCTAGAGAGAAAAAATCGATACAAAGGAGAAAAAACTCTAGCCCCCACCACCACCAGTGCCCCCTCTCTTCCCCTCGGCCCACCTCCTACTCCCCCCTTCCTTCTTTTTTTGTCTTTTCTAGGTTTCCTTCCTCTGTAGAGGCTTCCCCTTCCTCTATGGATGCTTTCCCTTCCTTTGTGAAGGCTGTCCAGGGATTTTTTCTTTTCCCCTCTTTTCTGTTCCGGTCTTGTGTTTGTTCATTTTTTTGCCTGGCACCTCTTTGGGTTCAAGACGGTAGATGTTGGATAGACCAGTCTTGAAATATTAGATTGACTTTTGATCTTCATTGGGTTATGATTGGTAGTTTTGGAGCTCTCTTTTACAACTGCTATTTTCCATGGTGTAGCAATTGCTACCATGGAAGTGTTTCTAGCAACTTTGTTTACCCCCTTTGGTGAGTTTCTTCACTTGTTTGGGCTTGGCTCTCTACCATATTCTTTCTTTGGATGGTCTCTACTACAGTATCTACAAAGTTGAAGTTGCCTAGGTTCCAAATATCTTCTCGCGATGCTCCTTGCGGCGCGGTGTTGGTTTTTTCGTACATCTAGCAGAGTGTTTCCTTTGGCCTCTTATGCATCCCTATCTATTGTTTCTTTTGTTATGCTTTTTTTTTTTTTTTTTGTACTGATTTCTCTGTAATGTTTGGTTAATTTTAATGAATGTTTTAGTTAAAAAAAATATAAATAAAAAACCTGAGCAAACCTAAAGTCAAGCCTGTCCGAGGCAGCCAAAAGCTTTCATGTACGAGATTTGATGTATCCTGAAACTCATGATACATACTGCTTTCATATGCCAGTTTAAATTTTAAGAGAGAGAGAGAGAGAGAGAGAGAGAGAGATTACTTGCTGGATTTGGATCCTCGGTGTAAATTTGACAGATCACAAAATTCCTTTTATTTTTTATTGTTTTTATTTTTATTATTATTATTTTTTTTTTGCAAAATGTGAAAAAAAATAATAATAATAATAATAATAATAAGAATAAAAATTAAAATTATTATCCTGCCAAAATCACATGAGTGCTGCCAAATGACAGCCCTATGTTGGCCGAGAATCCGTACTCATACTTGTCTGTGTGCATATATACAAACTGAAAAGGGACTCTATATACCCTTCATTTTGCTAATGAAGGTCTCTTACATTTAGAAAAAGAGACGGCATTGGGAGATATATATATATATATATATAGAGAGAGAGAGAGAGAGAGAGAGAGAGAGAGAGAGAGAGAGAGAGAGAGAGGATTGGGGGGGGGGGGGGGGGGGGGGGGGGGGGGGATTTTACCTCTTATCAAAATCTATACCAACTCTTCATAAATCTAAATTTAGTAAAGTTCCCCAGCAAAACATTGTGAAGCTTGGGGCTGTTTTACAAAAATTCTTTACCCAAAATACTCTCTCGGCCAGTCAGTGAGACAAAAACCTACCTATATATACCCTTTTGATAGTGCAATAACCAGTGAAAACTGGCAACTAATGTAAACAAATAATCTATACAACACTATAATACAAATTCCATTTCCTTTCCTTTCTCCGTCGTGTAGCTCCGGCATTCCCATTCAAAGAGACGATCTTCTGGTTCCATTTCCTCAGATCAACTGTAGATGGATCGACCAACTTAGAAATTTCCCGTTTCACTGTACTATCACATTGCCAAATTCCTAGACCTTAAGGTACTTTCTTCATCTCCGGTTACAAAACCAGAAGAATCGAGCTCATGGACAGGTGGGTTTTTAGCCCGATCTGGAACAACCGTCGGTGTCACAGTAAATGCCGGTTCAAGATGTTCATTTACACTCTTCGTTGGTCTCTTTGGCCTCTTGGGTTTCTGTGCATGTGAATCGGTGTTTTGAAGTGGATCATCAAACTCACAGTCCATCGGGATTGAGCTGGGTGAAGGGTGATCGGCATTCTTGGAACCTTTTTGAGGTCGTGATCTTGAAGGAGCTTGCTTGTCAGTGGTAGCTTTCCTCTGCAACACATACAACTTGATACTATCATCGAGACACAATAAAATGTAGAATATCAAGCTTGATTTCTATTTGGTATACGTATACAAATGATGTGGCCCTTGTTGGGCTTTGATGTGGGCCAGTGTGGTTTTCGGGTGGGGTTGGGTTGGTGGGGCTGGGGTGTGTGTGTGTATCTAGTCCGGAACCAGGTAAGTATAAAAAAATAAAAAAAAAGTTCTACAAGGGCCACATTTGCTTCGCGGACTAATAGTCCATTTTCATTGATAGTTAGGTATTTGTATATGCTAAAAATCAGAGGACTAATTATCCATTTTAACTAAATAGTCACCCAATATGGACCATTATTTTATCCCATGTGGTGTGTGCTATTATTAGTCTGCTCTATGGTCCACTAATAGTGTAGGGGATACGTAAATCATGTCTGCAAGACAAACATAGCCCAAAGGAATAACAAATAACCACCTCAAATGCATGTTTGGACCCAAATGTGCTTCGGGGACCATAACACACAGATTACACTATTGGGATCAATTTTAGAATGCACTTTAAGAGTCCCAAAAGCCCGTTTTGATTGAAGGACGTCCAAAGGTGCTTCAACCCAAGACGAGCTAAGCGTGTTCAGGTTTAAATATATTTTTCTCAACTCCATAGTGCCTTGTGATTAGGGCTTTTGCTTCTACTTTACCCTAAACACACAGTAAGTCTTTGGGCACAAACACAATCCACAAACACCACAATGTGTCTCTCTCTCCTCAGTGGACCGTCAGTGGACCTCACCAGGAGAGAGAGACACATTGCTGTGTTTGTGAGATTTGTTTGTGCCCAAAGGCTTACTCAAACACAAAAGCCAGGACCAATACAATTGGGCCCTAGTCAGTCAAATAAAGAAACAAATTGAAGAACAAAGTTTACAATAGGTAATAGGGTCGTCTTTTGAAATTTTCTTCCAAATGTGATCGACAGTCATCAAAAATCAAAGAGTAAGGGTGCGTTTGATAAAACTGAAAATTAAGTACTACTGAAAATTAAGTGCGGAATTTAAATACTGAAAATTTTAAGTGATTGTATTTGCAATACTGAAACAGTGTTTCAAGAACTTAAATAGACTACATTCAGTGATTAATTTCAGTAGAAAATTTTCACTTAACGTTTTCAGTGGATTTTTTGCTGCTTTTTCAAATAAGTGGTACATTATCAAACGCACTGAAAAAAATCAAGTGCTGAAAATTTTCATTTTCTCCACTTAATTTGGTTATCAAACACACCCTAAGCGTCCAATGTTATCTAGCCTGCCTCAAAACCATCAATTGATCAGTGTATATACTTATCATAACAAATGGTGAATAAAAGTGAAAATAGTTGGTAGAAGTCCAAAGCAACTTGTCTAACTACTATACGGCACAAGTATATATTGATAGGAATGGCAACGGGGCGGAGTGGAGTAGGATTTGCCATTCTCCAACTCCACTCCGCTTATATATATGGTACTCCAACTCCACTCCACTCCTATGCATAAGGTATACCAACTCCTACTCCATTTAAAATTACCCACTCCTGCTCCACTCCATCTCACTCCTATTCCATTTACCAATTTATAAATCAATTAAAAAACCAACAAAAAACCTACAATCCAATGACTTCGCAACAAAAAAAATATTTGAACCATAAAATATTACATCATACCAAAAGACACTTTGTAAAAATAGAAGTGTGTCTCTGTAAACCAACTTATTACTTATATATATAGGTGATACAATTAGTAAAATGTGTAGAATAGTAAGGGTAATTTAATAATTGTGGAGTATAATCGGGTCGGAGTCGGAGTTTAGGAGGTCCTATCAACTCCACTCCTACTCCTGTAGGAGTTTACTTTGCTCATACCAACTCCACTCCTATGTAGTTTTATTGGACTCCAACTCCTTACCAATAGGAGCGGTGTGGAGCGGGTTACCGGCGGAGCGGGGGAAATTGCCATCCCTATATATTGATTGCCTGATGATATATACAACTGACTATATAATGAAACAAGTGCAGAAACCTGGCATTTTTAGTCAGTGTGAAAATGTAAGGACCAATATAGATTTTCTCACCTTTTTATTAATGGGCTTTCCTTTCTCAGGATCGGGCGAGGCCTCAAATTCGTTGCCCTGAGAATCAATATTTGTGAGATCTTCCAAAGATGCATCACCGTCTGGGTCTACTCGTATCCCCTTGGCTCCAACCTTTCTCTTTTGTCTATCCTTGGCCTGAAAAGGGGGAAGAAAAAAAGAAATCCTTAGAAATTCCAATATTTCTTTAAGTTACTTAGAAACTCTAACGGCTTGTTGGGGAGGTTTAAGTACCAGTCCTGTGGTTCATAACTAAAACGGTTCTATAAAATTATGTGTTTAGTGAATATCCACATCTTGCACAGGAGTCTGGGCCAGTCTAATATCTCTCTTAAAACTGGTTATTGGTTCTCACAAAAACCAGATAGAAAATGAGATGGGGACTGAACTATCTCCTAATTTAAAGGGTCAAATACACTTTGGTACCCCTTATTTTTCCTGAAACTTCATTTTAGACCCTCTATTATAGATTCCATCACTTAAGGCCATCGATATTTAAATTGTCTTTAATTGAGAAAACTTCTTGATGACGAATAAGGGCCATCGATATTTTGTCCTCAATTGGAATCGATTGTCCTCAATTGAATTCAGCTTAAAAATTAAAGGCCTTAAGAGAGAGAATTTATAGGAGAGGGACAAAAATTATATTTTAAAGCAAATAAAAGGTACCCAAAGGAATTGCCCCTCTTCTAAACATTCTCAAATAGGCTCTAAATATCCTCGAAGTCTCAAGTAAGCAAAGTATCTTGAAAACAAGAGAAAAAGGGACCAAACCATATTTAAATGTTACCTGAAGTGGAATTTCTCTTAGCTTCTGCTCCAATTGAGCATCATCAATTAGTAAAGAAACCACATCCTCGGGATTCAAGAGTTCACCCTGAACATGGCCGCCCGTCATTACAAGCTGCTGCACTGTGCTTTTCTGACTCGCTCTCTGCAAAATCTTCTCTTCAACTGTTTCTTTACATATTAACCGATACACAGTAACCTACATTGTGGAAGAGAGATTCAGTGAAAATACAGGTTTACATAGGAATTAGGACGGAAATAAAACAGAACCAAGTGAATAACAAATTGCTGAAGACTAAGGGCCCATTTGGATTGGCTGTGGCTCTTGCATTTAGGCAGAAGCACAAGCCCTAATAACAAGTGCAAGGTGAAAATTAAGAAAAAATCATTAACACCCCTAATCTGCTTCTCGCATCAAGATTGAACTGAAACACCTCCGGGAGATGCTTCAGCAGAAACATACTTTTGAGGCTGTAACATGCTTCCTAAAATTAATTTAAATTGGCAAACATGTGTGTTTCAGGATCCAGAAGCACGTTCGGGCTCAAGCGTGCCTTTGGAAGTGATTCCAAACATGCCTCTATCAAATTTGGACTTCTTTCTCTCTTTTGAGTGGTCAGTCAACTACTGGGATAATGGTTTAGAAATAAGATTTTAGAATTCAATTTCCCAAGTAATTTAAACAATTTTGGAGTAGAACTGCTTCCATAGGTGCTGTTTAGGAAGTCCAAAAACTAATTCCATTGTTAAAAAATAAACTGGCTACAAATGTTGGAAGTGTTTGGTAGAAGTCCTTTATTAAATTGAAGTCCATGCCCTATTGAAGAACAGTCTTAAAACAGATTCTTCTCACACCAACATGATACTGGTACAAAAACGAGAGTAGACTTAAACCTCATCCTATATTATTGATTTCCAAACAAGCCCTTAGAGGTGAAGGGTCAGAGCTAGTTAATCAAAGCAAAGTAAAATGTCGGAAACCATTATGTTTTCTTCACATTTCTACCCTAATAACAAGAATACAAGAAAAATTCAGTGGCCTTGTATTTGTTCTTCCAAATTCTTCTTTCAAACTAACCAGCAAAATGCTGTATTTAGGAGACGCACAATTATGATACACAAAAACGCTGTTCAATGGTTACCCTGGTCCTAGTTGCTGTACAAGCAAGAAGAGGATTTAGAAATAAATAGACAACAAACCACAAATACATTAGAAAAAGCATGGGGACTCAAACCATTTACAATTTCACATGCATAAATCTTTTAGACAGCATAAAAGAAATTGGGAGGAAAACTAACTTCCTTAGTCTGACCCAGCCGATGAGCTCTATCCATTGCCTGCAAATCCAAGGTTGGATTCCAATCACTTTCATAGAATATAACAGTGTCAGCAGCAGTCAAGTTGATACCCAATCCTCCAGCTCTGGTACTCAGCAAGAACACAAATATATCATTACTGCAACAGTACGCACAATTATTTCGTATATCAGTTAACTTGTCGGTCATTTTCGTGCAAAGAACAAGTGATATGAAGTAGAGACTGCATATATAAATGTATGCAATACAAAACAACCATAACAAGTGAATTTAAATCCATACCGATGCTGGAAGTCCCTGACCATGTCTCGTCGGTCCATTATGGTGGACGATCCGTCAAGCCTTAGATATCTATATTTTCTATAGTTCATATAATCCTGAAAAAGACATGCAAGAGACAGCAATAAGGCCAGAGAAAATGGCTAGAGAACACGCACAGACGCACACGCGCGCATACATAAAAAAAACAAAATAACAAAAATAACAAAGAAGTGTACACTGATCCTGAACCGACAGGGTATCAAGAAGTCAAGTGAACTTGCAAGGTCAGCTTATAATTAACGAAATAGTCGGCACCAAGACCGGATTCCAAGCAAGAAACAGCCAAGACTTAAAATAGTCTACGAATTTAGAAAGGAAGAAAGGAAAGACAACTACTTCCCTTGAGTTTCCCGTGTTCTCTTTCATGCTTAAATTACATTAAAAAAAAACTATAAATTCTTAAAACATAACAGCAACTTAAGAAAAAAAAAAAGAGGGAAGTGACTCACAAAATTCAACATTATTTATCACCACATTTTAAGCTTCGCTCCTATTTTCCTTGCTTAACAAAACAGAGAGAAGTGGTTTCTTTAGGCTTTGTTTGGTTCTTGGATTTAGTTACGGAAAACAGAAGAAAACATAGAGGTAACCCTTTTCCTTTGTTTCAGTAAGAAGTAAATACGAGGAAAATAGGAAAGAAAAGATAATAAGTTAAGAAATACGTTAAAAAATTTTAACGTTGCGACTCTTGTGAGTCATTTCCCTACCTTTTTTCTTATATTAGAAAATAATAATTCTTAAAGTTATTTTTTATTTGTCCTTGTTTTTCCTTTCCCTTTTCTTTTCCTTCTCTAAATCCGCAAACCAAACATAGCCTTGGTGTTTTCATTTCATTTCCCTTATGAACCAAGCAGAGGCTAAGAGGGGGGAAAGGGGAAAGGGGAAAGGGGAAAGAACAGGAAAAGTGAACTTCGATTGGGAGTGTTAATGTGGGTTAAAACTTATTTAGACCTCAAGCAAGTACCAAATAATAAGGACAAGACCCACTCAAGCTGCAGAAAATGTTGTTCAGATGCAGCCCAAACTGAATATTAAGATTACTCCCTATATTCAGAGTCCATTTGGGTTAGCTTGTAAAACAGTCACTTCTTGGAACAAGAGATTTTCTAATAACCCACATATGGGAACTTCTTTAAAATGCTGTTTTTTTAACCTTTTAAAAGGAATCAGTTTTTAAAAGCTAATCCAAGCGGTCATAGCTTTTTAAACAATCACTTATAAGTTATCGTTTGCCCAGAAAAAACTATCCCAAACACGCTCTAAAACGTTTATCAAGTTGACCGTGGGATTCAAGTGCAAAGCTGGAATGTATGTGTTGGAGTGTTTCCAAACATTTGGGTGTTTGTGTGCATGTGTTTTGCGTAATTAAGTTGCGGATGGGTACCTATGGTACCAATCATAAGTTCAATTGTCTAAAAAAATAAAAATAGAAAAGTTATAGATACCTCAAGAATGTTCAGCATTTTCGTCATCTGTGCAAACAGAAGAATACGGTGATTTCCTGCTCGCAATCGTTTCAACAAAATATCCAGTGTTTGAAGCTTTCCAGAGTCCTAAAAGAACACATATTAAAGGTTCATTTAGAACTATATTGGAAAAGCAAATAAACCATGCGGATTAAGAGCCCATACGGGTTAGCTTTTGATATAATCACGTTTTGGAATAAGAGATGGTCAAAACAATCACATTTAAGCGAAAAGGATAATCCAAACGACCACAGCTTTTTAAACAAGAACTTATAAGTGATTGTTGGCCGCTCTTAAAGAGAACTGAAAGGGATGAAGATTCATACCGTAAGCATCTTTGCTGGGTCGAAGCTTTGCATAGGTGGACATGACCCAAAGATACTGTATGTGAGCTGAAGAGCTGGTTGGGAAACGGGAAGTTCAGAGTCGATCTCTTCAATCAAATGGTGGGGACTACCGGGTTTCCTAGGACCATTATGGTCAGATGTGCGAGCAAACCCGATTAGAAACCTCTTAATCCAGGGGTTATGTAGAGCTTCAGTCATTTTGTAAGCAAAGTTTCTGTCTGAGCAGTGGGCATTAATCTAGCAAAGACAAAAACAATTATTTTAGAATATGATGCAGGCATTATTTACCATATTTGTTAGAAACAGTCAATTCGCATGTCGTCCATTTTGAGTTTTCATAGCAGCAAATAAAACTTACAGGGGGGGCTCTGGTTCTTGGAATGAAAGTATATGCAGAATGAAGTATCCTTATATCAGATAATAGCCTGTCCTGATGTGAAATGACTAAAGCCTCAAATGGAGCATCTCCAGGACCCGTCGCAAGTGTCCTTCCGAAAAAATTGGTCTCTGACTTTGATGGCACAAGTAACATTCGTGTCACTGCTCTTACTTTTCCATCATCTTCGTCTTCCATAAGCAAGTCTAATATTCCATTCAAAAATTTCCGATCCCATCTCATAATTGAAAACAATAATTTTTCAGTGAAAGAACCGATCCCCAAAAATGCCACCTCAGCTGGGGACAAGTCAGTCAAATGAGCAAATCCAAATGTTCCACTTTTGGCAAAAGATGTATCTGAGTTCTTCTCTCGAGGAAACATGGATTTATGAACATTTTCAGGGGAGAAGATGTTAAAATATTTATGAAACGACTCTTTAGTGACACCGCGAGTTGTTACCGAACAAAGCATTTCTGACCTTTGAACAACTTCTTGGTAGACCAACTTTGGCATCTGGAAGGAGAATCACTTCAGAACACGGATAATCTATGCATGCTAGTATATAATTCTGTCTATAACAAGAAATTTGAATATACAGCTGGTCATGCATCATCATATCTCTCTCTCTCTCTCTCTATATATATATATATAGAGAGAGAGAGGGGGGGGGGGGGAATGATTGACGTACTTCGTATTTAAAAGTATGCACATAGTAATTTTGCAAAGGAGCTAGAAAATCACTTAAGTTTCCTCACAGCAAATTTGTAACAATACTTTAATGTCCTTATTTTAATGAGGTGGAAAGGACTTTGCTTGCCTACTTAATAGGGGCTTGCTATCCTACTACATGGAGGTAGTAGGATAGTATTGAATTAAACACCCACCAAATTTACCTCTACACCCACATGTACAATAGGAGATGTTGTATGTACTCCTCACTGCAAAATGTGGGTGTAGAGAGAAATTGGGAGGGTGTATTTAGTAGCTCTCCTTGTTCCTTTCCTCCCCCCCCCCCCCCCCCCCCCCCTCTGGTTATGAGTTGTGATAATTAATAATGTATAATTTCAGTTTTTTTTAATTTTTAGGACCAAAAAACCGAGAAATATGTCCAAGCAAGCAAGATGACAATCTTACCCGGGCACAGACAAATTAATAAGATAACAAACAAAGAAAGCAGGAAAAAAAATTACTAAAACAGCTTGAGAAGTAATTCACACGAAAGCAATCAACCAAAAAAAAAAAAACAAAAAAGCTTGTGAAAGTACCTCGTATGTAATAGGATTCCGATCTCCGGAGTAGTGTACATCTTCCAACTCCCCAAATGGTGCGGGCAAAAGAGAATTTGGAACCTCTCCAAAATGGAGATACGTACTTCCTTCATTTCTTTCAAATAACTCTGGATGGTTGCAAACCTACATTAGAAAGAAACACAAATTGATGTTAGACAGCCACCAAATTCCAAGAATTTCACATAGGCTCCCTTTGGATTGCAGGATGAGATTTAAAAAAAACAAGGACGGAGAAACAAAAAAACAACATTCCCTAGTGTTTTTTCTAGATTCTAGTGTTCTCTTCCATGTTTAAAGTACACATTAGAAAATTTAACTTAAAAGTTAAAAAAAAAATAACTCAAGAAAATAGGACGGAAGTGACTCCCAAATCATCAAATTTAATTCGTTTGTCACACTATTTTCTTGATTTTCCTCATTGTGTTCCTAACCAACCAAACAAAGAACGTATTTTACTCCATGTTTTCATTTCTTTCCCCCCACAAAATCCATGAAACAAACATATCCTAAAGATAAAGTCCATATTTTTCACTCTTTTTACCACAACAGCAATATAGCAATGCAAGAACCACAAGAAGAGACTAATAGGAAAACCTTTCTCAGCTGGATGACAATATTCATTAGGTTCAGAAGCTTTTTCTCATTAAAGTGCCCACGACTACTGTCGAATAGCTCGGCCAGAGATATCTTGTTTTTTATAGCTTGATAGAAGGCTTGCTGCCGAGAACTCAACTTGCAGTGCACAGTGATCTCGGTTTTTCCAGTTAACTCGGTAACAACATCTTTCTTAACCCGTCGCAACATGAAAGGCTTTAGAATAGCATGCTGTTAAAGGAAGAGAGACCAAATACGAATCAGAAGCAAGTCCTTTTGCTAAGTGCAGAAACTCATAATTTCAGAGTAAGCTAAAAGATCATATGAGAAAAGGGCAAAAAAAAAATTACATATATATATATTCTAAACAAGCAAATGTAGAAACTAAGGGGCTTGCTATCCGCTACATTAAGGTAGTAGGATAGCATTATGTTCAAATTATAGCTGGTAAGCAAATCCTTAGCACCTCCTTAACACATGAGCATTATTAAAGTACAATGAGGGAGTAGCTTACTTTAGCGCCATCACTTTAATGAGGTGGCACGGGGCTCTTTTGTCCATTCAAAAGTGCACACTTTAACAACTCAACAAATTAAGAACTAATAAATAAAGGGCATGGGATATTTTCCTAAAGCACTTGTAGACATGATGCCACTTCAAATTTAAAAACTGAAGCACAACTTGGGAAGATGTGATTACGTAATATGGCCAAAATATAGTGGCAAATCCAAGAATAATCTAGGATCCAAAAAGAAACTGAACTACAACCTTCAGTTCAAGAATTTCGTTTTATCTAGTCAAATGTGAGAAGTGGCCAAAACATTAATGGCTAATTTTGACATTTCCATTGATAATAGTTCAGTTTAACCTAAGTCTTGAGCTATGTTCAAATAAAACACGAAATCATACTTTTGAAAGTACTTAAGATACTTTGCGAGAATAGACATCATCTCAACAAGCCATTAGCGAATTTCTCATCCTCAACGAAGAAACACAACAAGAAGATTTTATACCCTTCAAGATCACACACTTCCAAATTCATAAATAAAAAATAAATAAAAAACTTACAAAAAGAACACGTAGTATATATTGTAGCCAAGGAGATCATGCTTTCCCAGTATAAACCAACTACTTATTTAGCTATGCTCACAAATAAAATAGTAACTGTGAGTCACTCACCAATCTGTTTAGCTGGTGCTCATTCAAAGTCCCCCCATGTTCCGCATGGCTCTCGATTCTGAAACATACGGTAAAGAACAGTAAGAAAACTACATTCTTAGTTCATAGGTCATGTGTACAAAATATAGACAACACTTCAATAAAGAAACATACCCTTTTGAGAACCATTCATTGAATTGTTCATGGCTGTCGAATAAAGTTGGCATGATGAAATGTAGAAGGGCCCACAACTCCGCCATGTTATTTTGGATTGGTGTACCGGTCAAAAGCAAGCGGTTTCGACAATTAAAACTGAGCAGTGTCTTCCACCTTATACTGCAAACCAAAATTCAATATATACGTTGAGGAATGGTGGTGTATGTGTAACAATTATCAGAAACATAGCGTTCCCACAAGTTGAAACTGGCAACTTTTAGAAAAATGGAAATGTTAATAGCAGAAAATTCAAAAAATTAGCAGAAAGTATTTACTAGTGGCTACATAGTGCATGAGCAGTTGAGCACACAAATCATAATCTCTTTACTAAATTATCAATACACTAGTTCAAAAATGAAGGAAAAACTAGCAGTTTTACTTTTATTTAAGAAACATTAACTTTTCTAAGTTAGGTGGCTTTCTGTCTCTTTTACAATAATAGCCCATTTGCATATTGGAACTTACGCACCGATATACTATAAATAGATTTAACCTTTTCACTTCTTTTGACCTAAGAAGCACGAATACGACGCTGACACTCGGACATGCAATTTCATTGGGGACACATTGAATATGTATATATTGTATATTTTTTTATATGAACAAAAAATATATATATATACACACGCACACATATATAGCACCATTAGTTCAATTAATTTGGCATTGAAATACATAAATCACAACAATATCATTAAGATATCACATAACATAAAAGAAATATGAGGAAGGGAAAAAGAGAGAATTTCAAAATAAATGCAGAAACAGATTTAATTTAAAATTGAGGGCATAAAATCAAAAAAATAAATAAATAAATAAAAATGCATAGCATCACATGTAATTCAACGGAATAGCCTATTGAATATCAAGAATTGAATTCTACACGCACATAAGTCTAGTATATAAGCATGGATACCTACAATAAAAGGAACGACAAGTCTAATCTTCAAAATGTAGGATACAACGAATAGAACTTTCTTTGCTTGAATCCATTGTACAATATCCTGTGTTTTGTCCCTTCCCATTTCATAGATTTTCAAATAACCGCGTTAGTTATTTCCAATTATGTCATAATAAGATTTGAATGTTAAAGTTTAATAAATATTTTCAAATGAGCTGTCTTGCCTTCTACACTTCCATCTCCGGTCATGTCAGTCGTGTGTCCGACACTCGTCCAGTGTGCGTCCGATGTCAAAATAAATTAAGAGATGCTTTTTGGGTGTCCAACGAGTGTCAATATGGCAGAGGTGTCCAACACGAACACGTAACCCAAATTAAAGTGTCCGTGCTACATAGCTTTTAACATTTGATATAGCCTTGCTCTTAACAATTTTAAGTTATTATTTGGATGGGGCATGCCATGCCAACTGGGCCCATTTTTTTAAAGTTAACTTCAATGAAAAACATAAGTTCTCTACTGGGACTTGAGAGACTGTTTCGGAAGGAAAATAAACTGGTTTTTTGGTTCGTAAACGAACCAATCCCATAAGTTGAAGTGTTTGGCGGTGACAATTTCTTGCACATGAATTCGAGCCCAGTCTAATACATATCTCAAAACTTGTTCTTTGTCAAACAATCGTAATCTTGACTCCCATAAAATCCAGATAACTATATCTTATGTTAAGCATTCTTTAACAGGCCCTAAAACTACAGGCAGTAACAAAAAAAAACATTCGCAGAGAGATATGCTTTATACAAAGAAATTAAAGATGAAAGTTCAAACCTATTGGAACTTTTGATTGCCTGGGCTTCATCCAATACCATATATTGCCATTTCACGCGCCGGAAATACTTCTCATCAGACACTAACAGCTGGTAGCTGGTAATCAGAATGTGAAATCCAGCCTCCCTGCATGTACAAATTGTATAGAACTTAGGCTCTGATGGCTTGTGGATTTCGAGAAAGAAAAGAAAAGGGAAAATGAGAAGGAAAACCATTTCCCCCCCCAAAAAAATTTCCCATGCTTAAAACAACGTTAGAAATTAAAAAAGAAATAATAACACAAGAAACGATACACAAAATTCCAAAAAAAAAAGCAGCCTATTTTCGTTTCCTTTTTGTTTTCCTCACCGTTTTCCTCGTTAAATATTAACCAAACAAATAAAAGTGCTTTCCCCTATGTTTTCTTTCCTTTACCACATTGGTTCTGAAATGAAATGCATTACTCTTCTGAAGTTTCCATATAGCAGGGCATTATTTTAGGTATATTCTTAAAATTTTGGTTGAACACAGGCAGCAGAAGAAAACATTAAATTCATAGACAGCAAATCAACCCTGTGCTTTACTGCATTCTTCATAAAATGATTTATCAACAATATTCTGCATTTCTTAGCTCATGTGCGAGGAAGGCACATGTATCTGCTTATATATATGGAGGCTAGCTATCCTACTACACAAAGGTAGTAAACTACCATCGTGTACAATTTTAAATGGAGAAAAAAGCCCTTGTCATCTCATTTAATGAGGGCAGTAAGTAATTTTGCAGTGAGGCACCAAAGCAATTTAATATAATTCCTTTGCAAAATTAGTTTAGTGTCCTCCTTATAATTGGGGGGCAGGGACCTCTGTTGTCAAAATCGTACGATTCGTCATCATGAAAACAATACGAATCGATACACGAATCGAACATATACAAGAATCAAAGGCAAATCTTACGATTCGCAAGTGAATCTTACTATTCGATTCGTGATTCTTAGGATTCACTTGATTGCTAGGCACAAAACTTAATTTTTTTCATTTTTTTTTTCAATTTTTAAAATTGATTTCCAACCCTCTTTTAAACCACTTAGGATATGTTTATACAAGCCTAGAAAAGAAAAGGATAATTTGTTACCGAATCTTATGATCCACGATTCGTGAATTCCGATTCGATTCACATGTATCATTTCGATTCACAATACGAATCCCAATTTGACAACAATGACAGGACTTTTTTGTCCGAAAAAATGAACACACTTTTAGCTATACAGTAGGTTAGCATTTCCCATACATATATTCATATGTGTCCATGCTTTCCAGCTTAAGTTGTATTAGAAAGTTCCACATTACTCTTGCTCTATGTTCTAGTCACAACTGAAGCATCTTCCAGCTTCATACATATTCCTGTCACATCTTAGGAAAGGATTTTATGAAGCACGACTACAATCAATTTGTGATTTGGAGGTATAAACACTAAATGCAATGAGCATACCAACAGAACTAAGAAAATGAAAGAAAATAAACTTATTCAGGTCGACAATTACCTACGATAAAGACGCTTTGGATTGATGTTTTTCCGAAGTATCGTTCGTTCTTGAAGCCCTCCCCAATATGGAAGAGTTTTGAGGTCAGGGCAGAAACGACTAATTTCGTCAGCCCAGTTGTTCAATACGGAGGCAGGTGCAACAACCAGAAAAGGCCCCCATATATTCTTTTCCTGTACAGCACACCCAGCCAAAGAGTTATAATTCCAAACTAATTTTCCAAAGAAGAATAAAAATCTGTGACCTTTTGCATTAGCTTTTACTCAGCTTTTCAAAAAATCTGACTCCTTTATGAAGCTAACAGAAACATCTCTTCTTTTTAAAAGCTCTAATTTGTAGCTTTTTAAAGGACCTCTTATTCCAAAAGGTGGTTATTTTAAAAGCTAACCCAAAAGTGCTCTATGTAGGTTACTCACTTCAGCCAAATGAGCCAAGAAAGCCATAGCTTGGATAGTCTTTCCAAGGCCCATCTCATCAGCAAGAATACCATTTAAACCCTGAGAGACAAGCAAAGATTAACCAAACATATATATGTTGCTTTTTTTTATTCATTTAAAAGAAAGAGTCCTCTATGAACTGGTTAGTACCTGCTCGTAACAATTTACCAGCCACTGAAGGCCTTTTAGTTGATATTCTTTGAGGGTACCTTTAAACATCTCAGGGGTTTGTACTGAAGATGTCACAGGCATGGTCGAGCTGAAACCATTGTAAAGGAAGGTTTTAACATAAGACAAAATTGTATCCAATACCTTAGGGGGCTGCTTGGGATTGCAAAGAACCAGTTCCATAAATTCAAGTGTTTGGTGTACGTATTATTCTTGCATGGTAGTTCGTGCCCAGTTTAATATCTCTCTAAAAACCGGTTCTTTGTCAAGCCAACATTACCTTGGTTCTCATTAAAAAAAAAAACGGGATTAATAAGGGAGACTTCGGGGCGATCTCGGAAAGCAAAGAACCGGTTTTGTGGCTCATAATAGAATTGTTCTACGTATTCAAGTGCTTGGTGAAGGCAAAATTTCTTGCACAGGAGTCCATGCTCAGTCCAATATTTCTCATAAAACTTGTTTTTTGATCAAAGTGAGACTGCGACTGTAGAAAAAGCCCTTTGGACTGAACTAGATCCTATTTTATGCATCTCTGAACAGGCCCTTAATTTTATTAGAGAAAAAGCGGAGGGAAGACAAATGCAAAAACTTACGGGTGCAATAAATCTATACTACTAGATCCCACAATCGATGCATCTTGCTGAGGAGACTCTGGTTCAGCAGCTTGCCGCAGCTTCAAGCATTCATTATCAAATACACTCGTTATCTTTTTCTGCTTCGAAACCGCATCTTGAGCGGCTTTCAAAGCCTCCATTTTCATCTCGGCCTCCTCGGGATCTTCTTCCTCTCCAGGCCCAACTTCTGAAGAACTCAAAAGCACTTCTTGGTCATTTGGCTCATCATCACCCACAGGCAATTCTTCAGAGGGTTGTGAAGTTGACTTGTTCTGCATGAAATGACTGTAGAGTTCTGTTTGGGACAGCAGGAAATTAAGCCTCTGTTGTTGCCTCTTTGCTTCACGAAGCTCCTGTTCACGCTTCAAAGCCTCTGCAGCTTCTCGTTCTTCTCTTTTCCTTACTTCCATCTGCAACAAAAGAGTTGCATTCTAAATTATTCAAAAAAAAAAATCAAAATAAGGTATAAATTGGTTTAGTAATGTAGTAGTTCTTTTCAGTTATATTTTCTATTACATGCTAAATGTGAATCCAATTGAATGCAAATGTATCTGCAAACCCGTAAAAATTTCTCCCTACAGACACCACAAAATTCTTCATCCGTGAGTTTGAAATATGGCTCAAACATAGCTCAAGGACCGGTCTCTAGTGATTAAGAGCCCACTCGGATTAGCATATTTAGGACTTGACCAACAATCACTTATTTGGATTTAAGAAACATTAGCCTGTTTGCCAAAAAAAAAATTACACCATTTTCCGTTACACTTGATAGCTGAAAAAACAGCTTAAAATTGGAAGCAGCAATTTGCTGCTTTTTCAAAAATCTGTTCAAGAAAAAATTTATTATTCCCACAGTACCAAACAGGTTCTAAGCGATTTGGAAGGCTTCATCAAACTTATGATATCGTCTATTTACGATAATGGACAGCTAATCCAAATACCAGAACAGATCATAAAACTAATACCCACCATATAAAAAAAATGTGTACGCATTGACATATACCTGAAACCCTAGTAAACACAAGGAGTGTTCATAAAAGCCATAAACCCAACCCACCCGGCTCGAACCGAAGCATTTTATTTTTGGGCAGTTTCAAGAATTTGTATATTCAAACAATTCCACAGAGAAAAGAATATTACCATCTCCTTATCAATTCTCTTCCAGAATACCAGCATGTCTCTTGCCAGTTTCCTTGTACGAATCGCAGCACCTCTCATCAATTTAAGCGATCTACTTACCTTCATTTTCACCTGGAAAAGAAAAACCATCACTAAGCTACAGTATTACACAACAAACTATACAAGTATACATAACAAATACGTAGGACTACAAATGCCAAACCTATTATCATATCATTATAAAATGCAATGAGTAATACTAAAGGGTCACAGAAAACACTATATAAAATGTACCTCTCTTTGACAGGTTTCTGAAAACCTCTTGGCATCAGTTATTTGCTTTCTGTGGAAGTTAGTGAAGATCCTATGATGTTTTGGTAAGTCTTTTCTTACAATGTTTACCCAATATTTCCCGATCTTCTCCATCTCCTCCTTCTCGATCACAGAAGGGTCTTTCTTCAACTTTTCCTTCTTGGGTAGACTTCTTTCTATTATCTTTAACCAAACAAATCAAACCATGTGTAAGTAACAACAATCCAGCTGCTCTCCCCAAACACAAAAGCAACTCATGTGATCAAAACAAGGAAGCATGATTCATCTAAAACGCTGAAGAATCCGTACCGGATGCACACCCAATGCGGGTGAGGCAGGTTGCGCACTGAATTCGCATGCGCAGCACTCATGTGCCTTTTTTTTAGTAATAAACAGTACTCTCTCCGTCCCATTTTGTTAGTCCCTATTGGGGAATTCAACTTTCTAAGGGAACTTCAGTAAATGAAGTCACATCAATTATCATTGATCATAATTGAATTTTTCCAAAATTTCCCTTCCTTGCTTTGCAAAGTACTTGGATGTTTGAAGTCAACAAGGGTAGTCTTGGAAATTTAATTCAAAATTGGTCATTAAATATTCAAAGTGGACAATAGTTTTGGGACAGCCAAAAAAGGAAAGTAGGACAAATAAAATGGAACGGAGGGAGCAAAATTGAAGGCACTAAAGGGGTGCTCCTATGTACACCAAAAGTATATGCAAAAACTACAATCCTGGCTCATCTAAGAATTTTTAAGGATTTGTCTAGGGTGCGGCTAGGGTGTGGTGTGGATTCTTCTCAGATGCGCAGGGTCCTTTTTGGTATTTTTTTGGTTAAAAAGAGGGGTCTCTAACATAATTTAAAAAAAGTTGGGGTCCATTTAAGAACAATTGGAGTTACACGTCAAAATGCTATTGTTGCTTACGTTGGCTTTATAATGTTATTCATGTAATTCACACCCAATAAATCAAGATAATGTAGCTGCAAAATAATTCATATCGCCGTATGAAAATATATTCTTCTGATATTTTATCCAAGACACCCGCATCCACATTCTAGATTTTTTAAAAATTGAAATTGATGAATACACTGCATCCACACTATGCTTCTCAGGATCAAACTGTTATAACTCGTAGGAAAACTGACCTCATATGTGTCTCCTTTCTCCAAGACCTTCACATAGCAAAGCTGCATGTTACCAGCATCTGCCATTATCCACCGCCGTATTCCACCAGCTGCCCCCTCTGGGATGGATAACGAGTCCAACCCAATATCACTGACTTTTAGACTGAAATTCTGGGTTGAGTTACTAGCTGGCAGGGTCTTCAATCTCGCCTGAAGTGATTCATACCGGGGCTTTGGGTCACCCATCCCCGAACAGCTTCTAGGCCCAAACGTTTTATCTGCAGCCATCATTGCAGCCAATGACCCCAAATCAAGGGTGCCCGTTAAATAGAATTCCTCCACCTGGATATCCTTCATGGTTGGCAAGTTCAGTGATCCCGCCAGCTTCTCATAGGTCGGAGGGATCCTATATGTGATGCCATCCCCGATATCCAAATATCCAGGTTCACTGTTTGATCTGCATTGCGTTATTTAATGTTACGTTTTGAATAAAACAACTTCTCATTTCAAAATTCAACTGTTTCAACCAAGAAAGCACCGATACTTCAACTTAGGTACGGCGACACGATGCTGACATGTGTCCAATATGTTTCCGACATGCTCGCTGCAACTGGGTTTTTCTCGAGAATCATCTTAAATTTGGGGGGTCGAAGTTCTAGGGCGCTATATTTCCCTGAAGTTTAGAAATATTATGGGTAAAAAAATAATAGCAAGGTGTCAAGCATTTGAAAAAAAGGACTTTATAAATCAGAGAGAGACAAATAGTAGTGTTACAATATTTTCCATGTTGTATTAATTTATTTTCATTTGGAGTTGATTGATTTTACTAAAACGTGGTGAATGCCATTATATAGGTTATTTATTATGATTAGTAGCTTTTTACCTAAAAAATGTTATTGGTCATATATAAAATTACATAATTGTTATTCGCCGAGTAGTCTTTATGCCATGTCCTTGTCGCTGTATCCATACATGTGCTTCTTAGGTTTCAACAAATGGTGTATTTAGGCAATAATTCTTTACAGCATTCCGTGTTTTGAGATTTCAGAGAGGAATCAAACCTATTAAGGCCATAGTCCAATCCATAGTCAGCTTCATGGTACTTCCCCAGCTTTTGAGGATTAATATCGGTGAGATAATCCGATGTAGTCTCAATTTCGTGTAAACCTCCTCTTTGCCCATTTCCCAATTTCCGAACTTTGGATCCTGAACTACTTTTCTGAACTGGCATGCCTATACGGGGTGCTACTGGAGTCGATGAGGAGTTATTGGGCCTCCTCTTATACTTCTGAACGTGTTCTCCAAGCATTACTCGATATTGTTCCTCAGTAATACGCGTTTTGTAACTACCCTCTTCTTCTTCGTCACTACTGTAATTGTTCCGTCTCTTCTTCTTTGCCAAATTCAAGTCCCTCTTTGACATAATCCCATTACTGCGGTCTGCCATCGCTCCACCTATTCATGTATACACATATATATACACCAATCCATATACATAAGTTCACACTTGACCAGCCCAAATCTTCACATCCACCAAGAATTACTCATTTGGGATTATGAGAGATTTGAGTCCGTTTTATAAAAACTTTTTCGCATTTTTTCAACAATCGAATCCAAACAGCTGAAGACATAAGCATCAATTCACTTCTTTTTCAAAAATCTCTCATACCAAAAGCAATACCAAATCACATTAGCAAATGGACTAAGGAATAGATAAGAGTATGAATTTTGTAGAATAAAATTGAATTTCTTAGCATTGAAAGAAAATGGGTTATCCTGATTCTAACTGAAAAAAAAAATTTGATTAATGACCCACTAAAAAGTGCTTACCTGGGCTACCTCTGCTCTCATCCTGACTACTATTTCCATAATAATCAAAATCATCATCTTGTTGTGGCAGTTGAAAGTTCATCAATGACTACAATACAATCCCCAAAAAAAAAAACAAATTTATCTCAAAATTAAAAAGGCATTAACAAAACACATAAATTCACAGTACCCAAATCAAATACATCGCCAGAATTAGGAACCAAAAAAAAATCTGAACTTTCAAACAACCAACACAAAATTAGCAACGATAACGCTAGTCTTCAATCAAAGAAAGTAAACAGAACCTACTTGAAATTGAAAATTTTTAATTTAATTTAAAAAAAAAAAAAAAAGAGTATCAACATACCTCGAGGTTAAAGAGATTGGAGTAAGAAAACGAGTCCCTCGACTGTCGCTTCGCGTCCATAGGCTAATCTCGGAAGACACTGCGAAGAGAAGAACCCTAAGAACTGAAACCCTAGGTCTTCGAAAAGCATTGACGATACAAATTCACGGTTCGAAGCAAACCCAAACCGAAACCCTAACCCTAACTCTAGAGGAGAGAGAAAGCGGGAGCAGCGAGGTGGGGATAAGGAAGAGCGTAGAGTTAGAGAGAGAAGAAGAATCGTAGACACAGGTGACCGCATTGCTTAAAGATGTGCTAATTTGCGCAGAGGGGGTGGCGTTGGTTAACGTGCGCCTACGGTAGCCTTTTATTTTTGATTTCGCTCTCTTTTGTTCTGTGTTGTCCCAGTAATCGTATGTTTTGATTTTGAGAGGAAAGTCTGGTGGGTTGTGATCAGGTGCAGCCGTCAGGGTTTGAACTATTGGTGATGACCGTCCACGTGGCATATTATTCAGACCTTGTTTGAAATCAATTTTTAAGGGCCTGTTTGGTTATACATAAAATTGAGAATTGATCCATTTCATTTATGTATGGGCTCATGAGTAATATTTGGGGTACTAACAAATTCCAGTAACACTTACACCCACACTCTATCTCTCTCATACTGGCACTTTAGGTCCACTGCGGATCCCACAGTGCCACTAGGAGAGAGATAGAGTGTACGTGTGAGTGTTTGTGTGTTTGGTTGTCAAAATGAACCAATTACAAAAATCAACAAATTTGGGCTTACAATACAAAATCAACAAATTTGGTCTCTCTCTCTATATATATATATACTAGTAATTGGCCGTGCCCGGTACACGGTGCCCAATAAATAACGATGTTAGGGTAATTGTATAATTTGAGTGCATTCGGCTCTAATAACCAAACATTCCTTAAGCCAAAAATTATTATTATTATTATTATTATTATTATTATTATTATTATGATTTTGATTTTTGAAAAGACCAAAAATTCAATTTTCAAAGAGAATATGTAGATAAGTCCAACAATTAAATTAATTTGGACCATTAGACTTGAGCTGAATTTATTTGGGGTGGGCTGAGTTTGTTTGGACTGGATTTATTTAAGCCATTGGAGATAGAGATTAGGAAGCCTTAAGTAATTGTCAACACTTGGATCAAGATTCAAGAGTTGAAAATGTCTCCCCATATATATATATATGCTATATATACGTATAACAATCACATATATGTAATGGTATATATATACTCCTCGATCTCTCTCCCTCTCTCGACCACTACTACTATATATATAGAGTAATGCTATGCTTCCCAAAAAAAAATTTCTAAAAAAGTGCTTCCCAACACATGTGACAGTGAGCCCCTCTTCGTTAATGATATGACCATTTCAACATCAACCAATCAAAATCAACTGGATCTACTGCGACATATGTTGGGAAATACTTTTGAGAAAAAAAATTTGGAAGTATAGCATTACTCATATATATATATATATATATACAAATATTCTCTAAAGAGGGTCACCTCTCTTTATTAAAGAGAGGCCCTCTGTTTTGGCCATCGGATATGTTTAAAAACTGTAAAATGACAAAACTGTCATTAATGAAAATGCGATCCAACGGTCAAAACATAGGCCCTCTCTTTAATAAAAAGATGACGCCCTCCTAAGAACCTGACTGTATAGCTATATTATATCCTACAAAAAAGGTAGTATGGTCATTTCACCCACAAAAGGCTCTTATAACTACATCCACATGATCTTCATCAAGTGGTCTACAAGTCACTCACACATGTTTCTACTCGTCTGCATATACACCTTATAAAATCTGCCCTCTCAAAATCGCACCACACACTCTCTCTTTCCCAAATCCATTTGAATTTCAAATCCATTTGACAAAAACCTTTTCAGAACTCTCCCCCTTCTCTCTCTCTCTCTCTCTCCAGACACTGTCACACCACCACCCAACGCCGGCGCCATCGACTGCTACCAGACCCCTCAGAGACCATCAACTGTGTTCATTTTTTTTTCCTGCTTCATTTTTCCCCTTCTTCATTTTTCTATGTTGGGCACAAGTAATTCTTTTTTAAATCTTCATTTTTGCAGGCAAGCAATTCTTTTTTACTCTACCTACTGAAAAGTCCAGAGGAAATTCAAAGGGTGTTTCTTTTTTTGTTCAAAGGGTGAAATCTTCTTGGCAATCTGGTATGTTTTGGTGAAATTCAAAGGGTGTTTCTTTTTTTGTTCGTTTTTCTTTCTTTGTAGAAATTGTAGGGACATTGGTTCTTTAATCTAAGAAGGCTAATTATTCGGTAGTGCCTTTGGTGCCCTTTGCTTTCTGAACCTTTATCCAAGGAACTTGACATCAAATTGTTAGCTAATTTGGGTTATTGCTTTGCTGTCCCAATTTCTTTTGTTACTCATTTGTTTTTTTAATTTTGGATCTTCACAATTTCTTTTCTCTATCATTTGTTTTTTTTCTCTATCCTTTGTTTTTTTTTCTCTATCCTTTGGATCTTCACAATTTCTTCTGTTAATCATATAAGCAATAGTTAAATGACATGTCACTGAGTAAGTAAGTGCACTTTATATTCTAGCTAGCTGTGAAAGAGTGTAAGGAAAGCAACGTTTTCATTCTTTGTTCCTTTTTTTTTTTTTTTTTGAGTGTTGTAGCTATCTACACTAGAATACCCAAATGGATGTTACTGAGTAAGTGGTCAGTTCATGCTAGATTTTTTAAGTACTGATGACATCAATTTTTTATACTTAAAGTTTTCAATAGATTTTAATTTTGACTACTTTTTGATAAAGTGTCGAACCTTATAAATAATAAAATATACTGAGAAAAATAATTTTTTCTCCTAAACACCTAACTGAGTTATTAAACACACTCGGCTGCTATTCATTTTCTTCTAGAGATGATAAACACACTCGGCTGCTATTCTTTTTAAGCTCCAAGTTAAGTTCATTTACTTCTTTAGACCAACTTTTATCTTTTAGATTATTGGTTCATGATATTGGTGAGAGGAAGAAAAAGGAAAGAGTGACAGTTCATGATATAATCAAGTGTGCGTTCGGATGACATTTTCTAAGCATTACTTTTTATATAGCATTTTCAAGAGGCTGGGGTTGAGGTTCTCACCATTACTTTGTAAGCATTACTCTTTGGCAATTTTTTTTTTTGGGTAAAACAAAATGCTTACACTTGGGACAGGACAATCCACTTCAACAACTTATACCATTCCATCAATCCATCCAATGGTTAGTAAGCAAACTCACCGCTCCTTAGCTTTCCTTGGTTCATTAACTTTGGTATGTACTGTAACACTGTTCGAGAGCTTGAACAGTAAATTGAGGACCTCTGTTTTGAGAGTTGGAACATTTATTTTCGTTTTATTCTTTGTTGGAAAGTAATATATTCTGAGCTTGAACAGTAAACTGACTCTTCCCTCTCCCGTGCACACACTATATCTCATCTCAGTCTTTTCCTCTTCCTTCCCCTCTCTCACTCTCTCTCTCTTTATCGAGTCTCCACCACCGTCTCCCTCTCTCTCTCTCTCTCTCTCTCTCGCCACCGCTAACCACCATCGCGGACTGCCTACCGGAGCCACCGTTTGTGTTTCTCTTCACTTATTCTCTCTCACTTGCTCTAAAATGTGGTATCACCGAATAACGCTTTGGGAAAGGTTTGGAAAATTTGTAAGGTGGTTTGGTTGACTACGTTGCTAATTTGGCATAAGTGCCTTCTTCCTTCACAGTATCTTCCGCACCAACAAGACTATCTTGGTGCACCCATTAACCCATTACGAAGGAGCCCTTTTGGAGGAGTAATTTTAGGAAGGTGCCACTCGATCAACTAAACCCTTAATTTTGATTGAAGGTAAACCCTTAAATTTAATGGTTAGTTTGATTTATTATGGCTCACTTTCCAATATTCTCTCCTTCCTTAAAAAATATAAATTTGCAAGATTAGTTGTTGGAACTTTTTTTTTCGTTTATTACTTTTTTTTGGTTGGCAAGTAATATATTTTGGTTGGATTGTGCCATGCATGTGTTTAATTCAATCGAACAACTCTTTATAGTTGTCTTTTTTTTACTTACGTAATTTTTGTTTGATACATATAGGCCAACTTATGTATATCAATATGCCCTCGATGTTGACTTAGAGGATGTGAATTAGAGGATGTTGCAGTTCCTTATCCAGAAAACATAGAATCACCTCACCACTCTCTCGGTAACATGGATGTCGAATGTCCTAATTGTTCAGCCCTACATTGGATGGACGAGAAATTGACTTCTTCATCTCCAAACATGCCCCGTTTTGGAACCTGTTGTTTACAAGGAAAAGTTAGGCTACCCTTACTTAATGCCCCTCCTCCACTTTTAAAAGCTCTCTATGATGGCAATGATGCAAAATCAATATCATTTCACAGTTATACTCGAGAATACAATGCATGTAATGCATTTACGAGTCTCGGTGCTAAATTAGATGAAAGAGTAATCCCGGGAAATGGACCGAGATGTTTCAACATTCATGGGGAATTGCGTCATAGAACGAGATCTCTGATTTCGCAACCCGGTAATGATCCATGTTACGCTCAACTGTATATTTATGACCTTGACTCCGCTATACGAGAACGTTATCGTAGAAACCCACAGTTAATAATGGATGTTCTCAAATCCATTCGTGAAACTTTGCAACAGTACAATCCATTCCCAACTAAATACCGCCAAGCTTACGAACTTCTAATTGAAGCAGAATCTGTAGGAAATGCATTGCCTGTATGTCTGCGTTATAATTCAAAAGCTGATGATCGACGGTTATATAACCTACCAACGGCAAGTGAGATTGCTGTTATACTGCCAGGGAATGGGAATGAGATTAGTGGGATGAGAGACATAATTTTGCATCTTAAAGGAAACAACGGTTTGATGCGAATCAATGAGTGTCACCCAGCTTATTTGCCGCTGCATTATGTTTTGTTGTTCCCTTATGGTGAGCTTGGATGGGAACCTGGTTTGAAACAGTGGGACGTTCATCATCAATGCCCTTCGAATAATCGTCTAACTTAGATGCAATACTATTGCTATCGAATGTTTCAACGCCCAACAGAGTATTCAACGATTCTTAGAGCTGGGAAGTTATTCCAAGAGTTTATGGTTGATGCTTGGGCAGCGACAGAGCAAAATCGATTGACATACTTTAGGTTGAATCAGGGAAAACTTCGCTCAGAACTTTACAAGGATTTAACTGATGTTATAGTTGAAAGTGATGGTTTGAGACCTGACCAGGTTGGTCGGCGGATGATTTTGCCCTCCTTATTCCGTGGAAGTCCTAGGCATATGTTTGAAATATTTCAGGATTCAATGGCTATCACACGGCACAATCACCACCCAGATATTTTTTTAACGATGACTGCAAATCCAAATTGGCCCGAAATTACTGCTGCTTTGTTGCCACATCAAACCTCCACAGATCGTCACGTTCTAATTGCACGTGTTTTTGAGCTTAAAAGAAAATGTTTGATGAAGGAGATAAGCAAAAATATAGTGTTTGGTAGGAAGGTTGCACATGTTTACACAATTGAATATCAAAAGCGCGGGCTTCCATATATGCACGCTCTTCTATTTTTGCACGGACCCGATAAAATTAGGACATGTGCGCAGGTTGACAATTTAGTAAGTGCGGAAATTCCAAATCCAGTGGAAGATCCACATCTTTTTCGTACTGTCATGAAGTGCATGATACATGGTCTGTGCGGCGCTCGAAATTTAAAAGTTCCATGTATGGAGAATGGAAAGTGTACAAAACGATATCCTAAAGAATTTGTGGAAACAACAACTATGGATGAATATGGATACCCTATCTATCGACGACGAAATCAAGGCCAATCCTATGTGGTAAGGAAGCATACAGTTGATAATAGAGATGTCGTGCCATACAATCCCCATCTTTCTAGAAAGTTCAACTGCCATATTAATGTTGAAGTTTGTGCTGGGATGAGATGTGTAAAGTATATTCACAAATACATTTACAAAGGTCATGATCGCACAACGATGGTTTTGGGAGGAACAAATGAGATCCAACAATATCTTGATGTGAGGTATATCAGACCAGTTGAAGCCGCTTGGAGATTGTTAGGTCATAGTACGCATGAAGAGTTCCCAACAGTTGTTCGATTGCCCCTTCACTTGCCTGGAATGCACAAGGTAGTTTTTTTTTATCCTAATGAGGCATTTGATAGGATAGCATCTAGAGCTGCACAACAAACGTCACCCCTAATTGGCTTCTTTAACTATTGTGCAGCCAATGAGAGCGCTCGAGTCTACACTTACCAAGAATTTCCTAACTATTTTGTCTGGAATTGTACTACGTGTGTATGGACACCGAGAAAAAAGGGGTATGCTATTGGTAGAATTTACTTTGCCAGTCCGAATTCAGGTGAGAGATTCTATTTACGCTTACTATTGACACATGTGAGAGGACCAACATCATTTGAACATCTGCGCACAGTAAATAATGTTACACATCCGACTTTTAAATCAGCATGTGTAGCATTAGGACTGTTAGAAGATGATGCTGAATGGATACAATGTCTTCAAGAGGCCACAGTTATGAACACTGGGCACCAATTGAGAAGATTGTTCAGTATAATTCTCACAGAATGCTCCCCGTTGCACCCATATGAGTTGTGGAAACGCTTCTCTTCAGATATATGCGACGATCTTCATCACAAGATTCGTACAGTGTATGGAAATCCAAACCCAAATGCGGTTGTAATAGAGGATTATGGCATGTATCTTCTCAATCAAATGCTTCAACAATCTGGAAAGTGTTTGGCCAATTACCCTCCAATGCCGGAACCAAGTGGAAATTGGAGTAACACAGTCGGTAACAGGCTATTGTGTGACCATAGAAAACTTCAACTCGATGCTCAAGTAGAAAATGTACACACTAGAATTGATAGCCTAAATGTCAGACAACGGCACGCCTTTGATGTAATCACTTCTACAGTCATAGAAAATACAGGGACTACATTTTTCATTAGTGGGGGCGCTGGAACAGAAAAAACTTTCACTTATAATACCATTGCACTATACATCCGTAGGCTTGGACATACTGTTATTACAGTTGCATCGTCGGGAGTTGCTTCATTATTGTTAATGGGAGGCAGAACTGCACACTCGACGTTTTCCATTCCGTTCGATGTGCATGAAAATTCTATATGCTGATTTAGTAAGCAGTCAATGCAGGCAGAGTTGGTCAGGGAAACCAAGTTAATCATATGGGATGAGGTTCCAATGCAACATAGAAATTGCGTTGAGGCAGTGGATCGTACACTTCAGGACATTTGTGATGTAAACAAGCCATTCGGGGGTATAACTGTTGTTCTTGGTGGAGATTTTCGACAAGTCTTGCCAGTCGTGCCCAAAGGGGGGCGTGAACAAATTGTGGGTGCTTCTTTGAGACGCTCTTCTCTGTGGAACAATGTAAACATTTTGACTTTGGATGACAATATGCGGTTAAACAATGCAAACCCAAGCAATGTTCATTTTGCAAGATTTTTGATGGAGGTATTAATTCTTCTATTTTACCTAATTAATTACTTTTATTACATCATTCTTTGTTCTTTATTTATTTTTATTTATATCTAGGTAGAGCAAACCGCAAGAAGTTGTAAAACTCCCTTCTACAATACTTAAGTGTCATAACATTGAAGAGTTATTATGCAAAGTTTATCCAGGATTGGGTGCGGAAGGGACGGTCACCCCTACCTATCTCACCGAGCGGACAATTCTGTCTGCACAGAATGTGGATGTCAACACTATTAATAATGTTGCGTTAGAAAAATTCCCTGGCGAGGCATCTACCTATTTGGCTGCTGATACATTGTCTGATGGTGATGGTAGTGATCGAGCTATTACTAACCGGTATCCTAATGAATATCTTAACTCATTAGACCCTTCTGGTTTACCCCCGTTCAATCTCCAATTGAAAGTGGGTTGTCCTATCATGTTGCTAAGAAATATTGCACCAACAGATGGACTTTGCAACGGCACATGGTTGATGGTTGTCAGAACCGCTTCGCGTGTGATTGAAGGGTTGATTTTGACTGGTGATAAAGCTGGCAACTTAGCCTTTATTCCCAGAATCTCATTGGCTCCCTCATCAACTGAATTGCCTTTTAGTATGACGAGGCGTCAATTTCCAATCCGCTTGGCATATGCAATGTCAATTAATAAATCTCAGGGTCAATCGGTCAAGTTTGTTGGGATTGATTTGCGGACCCCTGTATTTAGTCATGGACAATTATATGTCGCTTTATCCAGATGTACGTCCTTTGATCGTATAAGTGTTCTGACTGATGGGAATACAGATTCAACGACAAACATTGTTTATCCCGAGGTCCTTATATAATTACTTATAGGTAAATGTCAATTGTTTGCACAAACACATTAATAAAGGTAGCAAAAATAGGGCGTATTTATTTTGGTAATTTTGACCTTCAATAAATACTTTTTCAGAATTGATGGAAAAAATGTATCATGGAATTGGCAAGATGCGACAAGAGATTTTGACAAGATAAATGCCCGCCCCAACAAGGTAATGCTAAATCATAAATAAATATTGCATCTAATTTATCCTGTTCAACATTCACGTGAGAATTTAATTTTTGTTTATTTTCAGATTCATGTGCACTCCCCGCACTGGCCGAAGTACATGTGATCGGCGACGAATAGTTGCCGTTTATAGTCCTAAAAATACGCTTTGTTAGCCCATTTCATGTAGTTATTAAGTGATTTGTAATAAGTATTCTATATTTTATAGGTTTTGGAGCTTTAATATGAAAATGCACAAAAATCCAATGATTAGTGGCTTTGGAAGTCATTCTGGGCTTAAAAGATGATTCCGGAGAAGGATGAATGCAGTAGCAGCCTCGGAAAATTGCATTTTTGACAAGTAATACTTCAGATTTTAGAAATTTCTCCAGAGATATAAAATGTAGATCTTTGAGTTACGGACGCGTGGCCACAAACGGTGAGTCAATACGAGGTCCGAGTCAAAAGTTATCGCAATTCTATGAAAATGGTGCAGAGCAGCGGAAAATCTGAGAAAATTCTGGAAATTGCCCAGGTCGCTGGAGCGACCCGCGGGCGCGACCCGCGCGAGCGACCCTTTGAAAAAGTCAAAGTTGCGTATTTTGAAGCCCTGAAGAGCCCTGTGCGATCCGAATTGGTTAAATACGTCCAGAAACGTAAAAACAGCAGTTTTAGCGCGATTTGACTTAGGAAAGCTTCCTAAATCCTTCCAAACTCTATATAAATCCTATTCTAAATCAAATTTATATATACAAATCATTACACATCATTATACACATCAATATATAGCCATATTATACATAATTTTCAGCCATTGAAGAGAGAAAAGCAAGGAGAAGAAGAAGAAGACCAAGGATTCCCATGGCCTCCTACATCAACCTCTTGCCATTCATCAATTCTATGGACAACTAGACTCTAGATCTAGGGTTTCAATGAAACCCTAGCCAAGTAATAGGGTTTTATTTATGTTTTTATTTTAGTTTTATTATGTATGGATGACAGTCACATGTTTAGAGGATTTTTATAAATAAATCGTACTTCTATTGATTAAATCATTACTTTCAGAATTTATTCTTGTCTTAGATCTATTTTGACTGTGATGTGCTCAACGATCTATGCTTGCTGTGCTTGTTTAGATTGTTTACATGTGATGGTGCTTTATTGATTTGTGCTATCAAGTATCCGAATAGTCCATGCCTAGGTTAGACGGATTAGATCACAACCCTAGTTTAGTGTGGGATAATTCGTGCTAACCGAAGATGGATTATGTTGGTGCTTGAACCATGAATATCTTCTTGTCGGAGGAATTGGGCTTGTAGCTACAATTCCCCATAATCATCCAACTTAGTAAGCTAAAGTAATTCGTAAATATCCTTATTATGAAGCTAGTGGTGGATTTGCAATCCTAGGTTCCATAAACATATTTATAAAAATAAATATTTAATTGCTTTCATAATTTAGATTTACTTTTATTGTTCCTAGTTTAATTAAAATTCAAATCAAAATCTCATTTTCATAATTAATTAGATTTAGGTTTTAAAATTAAGAGTCGTAGTAATTCAATCTCTGTGGGTTCGACCTTTACTTTCACTGCTACAAATCTTTAGAAAAGTAAAGTATACTTTTTATATCTTGATATTGACAAGATCAATTGACATCGATACTTACACGTTCTCCAAATTGATGACGAAAATTCACAATTTGCCAAAACATTGAATACACTGTGGAGGGAGTGTTAATGTAGTTTTGTGTATATAGAATGTTTCTGTGTAATTAATCTACACGGTATGACGATGTTGCTCATATATAAGGTTTTTTTTGTGTAAGTTCATATGGTGTGAACAAACAATTATTTTTTGGTTTTTTTGGTCCGAGTCCCCCGAGGCACGAGTTATTGTATAAACGTAAACGAAATTGGATCAGATAATGTATTTTGGTAATGTTATTTACATCAACTAATGTTTTTTTTTCCTTGGGTACACACATTGACATCAAATGTAAGGTTTTGCAAAATCTTATTTCTTTCATAGCTAAAATACATATATTCAGCTACCAAACAGAGCTCTGTGAAACATGAAGGTAATGGTGATCATCCTCGCAAACGGAGCTTTTGGAGGTGAGATCTCATCGTCTAATGTTTTTGGATCAGAGAATGTATTTTGGTAATGTTATTTACATCAACTAATATTTTTTTTTCTTCCTTTGCCTGTGTGTTTGTTATTTACAGGGTTATTTACAGATTCGTGCTTACTTTGCTCTTAGGGATTTTATGTATCTCCTATATATTTAAGTGGTTTTTGCTTAATTCACTGAATCTGAATGACTTCTCTTTGCTGACTGAACCAGTTTCAACAGGTGATTCAATGCACATGAGCAAAATTGTTCAAGGACTTTCATTGTATCCTTTTGGTTTTTGTTTCCATTTGATTAGTTCCAAACTTTACCATCCCTTAAAACCCTTCTTCGAAGAATGGATTTTTTGAAAAACATTATTTAATCCCTTTTTTTTTTAATCACATTTTCAAAAATCTGGACTCTCATGGTTGATATTTGCAAAATAAGACCTTTTTTTTAATCCCTTTCTTTTTGGGTTTTTAGATTTTGAAAATACCCTGTCCTTGACTAATGGTTGAGATTTTTTAACAAACTTATTACGTTGGGAAAATGCATCCCTTTTTGATTTGTTTCTGCTTTACTTTTTCTTCTTTTATTTTTAACCAGGTCATTGTAGAAGACAAGACCATGTAAGAAGTAGGAGACAATTGGCTTTTTGTATACATTTTTGGTAAAATGTATACAAAAATCAGGTAATTAGCTTTTTGTATACATTTTTGGTAAAATTACCTTGGTCAACTTTGTTTGGTGTTGATAGCAACTCATTGCGTTTCACTTTCTAAGTTTATCCATTGTTAAAGTTTATGCTATTGTTAAAATTAGAAGTTATCTTAGCTACCAGCCCTTTTCTCTTGATTTCCAAAAGTTAAAGTCAATATTCACACTGTCTGTCAATAGGTAAGTTCTAAAACTAACTTCTTCTTTTTTTTTTTGGACTGCTCAGGTAGACGTAAATATCTTCTTTCTATTATCATTATTGTTACTATAAATGCTTTGTTAGTTGCAAATTCTATATTTGTTTTTCGTGATCTTTTTAAAAAGCAAAAATATCAGCGTCATTGCACTGGCAACAAATGGGACTACAAGATGAAGATATAGAAAACTCCGATTTTCTTGCGATCTTCACTTTTTATTAGTGCTTATCTCTCTATTAATCTTCCATTGTTTTTATCACCCGTCCCTTCTCATGGTCTCTCCTCTTGAATATAACAGGTGAAGAATGAAACAATAGGGCTCAGACACAAAGAGGTTTGCCCCAAATCTTTTTCGATTAAGAAAGTTCTTATTTATTACAGATAGTTGAAAGTAAGTGACGCAACTGTGGCTGATCAGTTTTGGCAAGGTTATTGGATTGAATAAAAAAAAATGTTGATAAATTTTTTTTTTTTGGTTTCCCTTGGTACCTGATTTCTCTCCCTCCCTCTCTATATAATTTTTTTCTTTAACTTATGGAAATTAGTCTTTTTTATCAGTTGAGTTCATCCTCTTTCATAGGAGAGGTTGGGAAGTGATTCTGAATCAAGCAGTGTAGAAGAAATATGTCGGCCATTAACTTAGACAATTTGCTTTATTGTCTTTAATGTCTTTAATTTCTTGCGCTATTGCACTCGATCATATCTGATGTATATCTGTCTTTGTATCCGACGTACTCCTCGATTCAACTACTAGACAAAATATTGCAGGCCTCGACGTTGATTGTGGTAATTCTCACCCATAATTAATAGATGAATGTTTCTTTTTCCCAAAACCCTTTATTCTTACAACTTATTTTCATGAACTGTGTGGTTTGTTTCATTTCTAAGTTGGAGATAGATTAGTACTTTTCTTATGACTTGCTTTTCATAAGAATGAAAGACGCCCTTATTCTTATGACTTGCTTTTCAATTTCATTAATTTTCCCAATTGTGATTTTTATTTTTTTTCATAAACTCCAAACTTTGAAACCACTTCGAAATTTTGATATCTTTTTCTAAGTTTTTCATGCTAAACCAATGTGTTTTTTTTTAACCTTAATGATTCATTTAGACTTTTAGGATGCTTAAGGTTTGGATCTTTACACTTTCCAACTGTTGATAAGGTCTGTTTGGTTCTTCATTCACTATGTAATCCTTTTCTCTCCTAAAAACAATGTCTTTTATTTTAGGTGGCAACACTACTAATTGAGATAGATTAGTGCTTTTCTTGGGTGATTAGGCATTTGGTTTCATGTTCAATTTGCTATTTGATTCATTTCTTCTTTTTCCTTCTTTTAAATGATTCTAAGTTGATTTTCTTAGACAGCTGACATAATTGGAATGTTGTGTTCAACAAAAGGGGCATGGGTACAAATAATTCCCTGCCCTAAACAAGTTTATTGATTACTTAATTATTTGTGACTTCTATTTTAGTAATCTACTTTTAATAAACAAATACTATTTTGAATAGATTTGGCCATGCCGATGCTCAATTTCTTCGTCATCAATGGCTTCAAAGCTGTCAAGTGGTATAGTTTCTCAAAATTGGATATCTTTTTTCTTAAAATTCTCTATATGGTAGATCAGAAAGTTTAAGAAACTAAAAAACCTGTATGATTATTACATAGCCATTCTCTATATGTTGCTTGATAAACTTTTTGAGCATTTTTTCTTTATTTTTTTGATGCAGAGGAGGGTGGATATGGGGATTCAAACTACCAACTTTTGGTAAGGAAATGGAGAGTAGGAATAGAGTAAGAAAACAGCGTTTGTGCTTCTTCTTCGTCTTCTTCTTCTTTTTTTTTTTCCTCACACTATCACTTTATGCATATGAAATCTGTCTATGTAATTGTCCATTTCCAATAGAAAGTTGAATATGGAAGGCAAAATGTGGAGCAAGAATAGAGCTATCACAATTCTGGTTATATTGTTTTCTATTGATAGTTGTAGTAATTTTCATTCGTAAATGGTAACAGTACTAATTGAGATAGATTGATAATAGATGGTGATAGTACAGTCGCTTGCAATATGTGCATTTTGGTGTCAATTTTGATTTTTTTTTGTTTACAAGAAGAAGATTGTTGGAAACTGGAAATAAGTTGTAATAATTCTGTTTTTTTTCCCTTTGGATTCGTGTGAGTTTTTCCAGATCGTTCATCAACATTTTCGCATGCACATCAATTACCTAGAGTTAGATTTTATTGGCATTTTAGTATTTTTATCCGTGAATTAGTAAATCATTATAGATAATATTATGTGTCCATTTGATAGACAAGATTATATGTCTAACAGATAATATTATCTGAGTAATTCTTGGGACACAACTTTCATACAATTTTCACACAACCTTCTTAAAATTTTTGTCTAAGACACATCTTTCATATCTCAAGCAAATGTTATCACATTGATATGGTTGAATAGGAGTTTAGTAACATTATAAATTCAATTCTTCAATTACCGCAGATTCATTTATCCTATTTTTTTGCTCCGTGCCCCACGGGCTCGGGCACGTACTAGTATATATATATATATATAGGGAGAGGATCTAAAGTGAACTGGGTTGAGTGAACTTACCCAGTAACTGGATTTTAAGCCTAAAAGAACCCGCGGGTCAGCGAGGCAGCCCGGGGGTTGTTTTAGGCTTAAAAGTCAGTTCACTGGGTAAGTTCACTCAATCCAGTTCACTTTAGATCATCTACCTATATATATAAACACATATATATATATATTTAGCCACTCTAATCTCTTTCTCTTGTTGATCTTGCAGATCTAGAGATTTGTTTGGCACTTTCTGAAGCAAAGTAATTGTCTTGATTAGCCATGATCTCAACTGTGTAATTACTGTTAATTTTCATTGTTGCTTGCTTGTATATCTAAAACTTTTCCATATCGGCAAATGTGGATTTCTTACTTTGATTCAATGCGTTGCATATGACATATCAGTCTGATTGGGTAATCTTTGTGAAGTTTGCTTAACTGTGAAATTTGTATATTGATTTCTGATTCTGACATTGTGCCAGTTTTAGGTTTGCTTCCCCTATCTATTATTAATATTTTTTTAATAATTTTGGTGATTATGTTTATAGGTTTTTAGTTGGTGATTATGTTTACTCTAACAAGAGTTCTTTTCCTTTACCAGTAGTGGTTGGTGTTCATCCAAAACTACTAGGTCCGAGGGTAATGTTTCAGACTACAAAATATATTTTCCAAGCTAGAAAACATATAGAGAGAGAGTTTCACTCATAAAGAGAACTTTTGCATCCCCTTCCAATCTTCATTAATCGTTTCAATAACTAGTCCTTAAGGGATAATTCTTTTCAGATTTTCTTTACCCTAAAGTCATGAGAAATATATCGACTACTCGCTCGTGTAACTCATTTATGTTTACGACCATCTCAATATCATCACCCATCAATAGTCACAAAGGAGGGGTTTTTTTTTTTTTTCATAATAGTGTTTAGACTTTAGAGGCAGAAAATTTGTGATTATATTTATGGGTTTTTGGTTGACAAGATAAAGTAGGAAAATGAAGTGAAATTTGTGATTTCAAGGAATTTTTATCACTTTTATGTCACTACAAGGAAAAACATTTTTTTACGTCATTTTTAAAATGCTTTTTATATCACTCATGTTTTGAGTAACTTAATTGTTTCTCACATGTGTCTTTTATGTTAGTTTTTACGTACGTATACCACTTTTGGAAAAAAAAAATGGCATAAAAACTATCATGTTATGTTAGTTTTTCCATAACCGATATAAATAATGGCATTTTTTTTTTATGTTAGTCTTAAAAAAAACTGACATAAATATGTTACTTTTAATAAATAAATAAATAAACGATATAAATAAGTATGTGGTGGCAATTTTGTAAATAAAACGCACAATTTATTTCAACCCTAGCCTCCAATCCTCTCCTCTTCCTTCAGATACCAAAACCTTCCATCACATCTGTCATGCCCCGGAATAGCAAAAATAGAGAAAAATAAATGTTCTTTTTGGGTCCAAAGGCGGTGACTAGTGAAGTCACATGATTGTCCATACCACGCAGTACTAAGCAACAATAAGGAAAAGAGATAACAAGAATGTAATCTAGATTTTGGATAATGGTGACTTAAAGTCAACAGAAAGTTACTAACTATTACACATCAGAGTCCCGAATCAAATAAAACATAACAGTAATACAAATGTCAAGGCAACATATGCCTGATTACAAAAATATTTGGAAAGCAGTAAAAATAATTAAACTACTATCTAACCTAATCTTCAATTCGCATAGAGGTAGTCCTCGGCGTAGTAGTTGTTAGCACTACACCATGTGGGCAAATTTGTAACGGACAGGTTTTATGATTTGTAACGGGTATACCCGTTACTAATTTGTAACAGATATATCCGTTACAAATTTAGAAAACCCGTTACTAATTACTATTATTTTGGTTAATTTTTACAACGGGTGTACTTATATTTCTAACGTTTATATCCGTTACTAATTGATCCCTCAAAAAAATAAATAATAAAATAATTCTTAAGATTATAAAACCATCGGGCTCATTTGGTTTTCATAAAGCAAGAAGAAGAGAGAGAGAGAGGAAAAAGGGAAAATTTGCCCTAGATCTACGCCGCCCACCTTCTGCCGCCGCCCACCTTCTGTCGCCGACCACCCAAAGCCGCCGCCGACCTCCTTCTGGTACCTTCTTCTTCTTCTTCTTCTTCTTCTTCTTCTTCTTCTTCATTTAAGAAGAAGCCAGAATGAGTAAAGGATCAACTGATTCTCCTTCTTCTTCTTCTTCTTATTATTATTATTATTATTATTATTATTATTATTATTATTATTATTATTATTATTATTATTCAGGTTTTCGTTGACAATTTCTGGTAGATTGGTTGATGATCTACATTTTGATGGTGGTCTTCGGGTTTCTTCTAAGCAAACATGGAGATCAATTTCATGGCGAGAGAGTCCGAGTTCTAACAGTGGTGGTGATGGTGATTATTACTGGGAGGTGGCGGCGACGAGGTTTGGTGAGATTAGGGTTTTTCTCCCTCTCGTGTTCATCTCTCTGAGACCTCAATGTCTCTCATTTTTTTCTCAGCTATACAAAGTCCTAGTCTAATTTTGTGTTGATGATCATTGTTCAATTTTTAACATCAAGGCATGTCGATGAAGACTCAGATGTCAGATCCGTGGCTCCTTGTTCCCAATCGATCTCGTAAGTTTCAGATTATTATGTCCATGTTGCTAGTTCGTTTAATGTGTAATAGTTCTTTGGGTGACTGAGATTGTAGGTGTTTTCGTTGTCGATATTGCTGTTGTTTTTCTTGTGTCATTGGATGAGTTGTTAATGCTGATTTTGGGATGAGCATGTTGTTGGCAGAGGTTGGGAAGCGAATTTGAGATGTGTTCATTTTCCTGACAGAGTCTCTTATATATTGGGGTTATTTCATTATAGTTGATTTACTTGTAACTAATTTGCATAAACATTTTGTATCAACACTTTCCTTGTTCTTGTTAATGATAGCAACTGTAATTAATTTGCTGAATTACAGATCACATGTACTGTGAAGAAGCATATCCCGATTGGAGGACCAAAGCGACTTCCCTTTACTATCCCTCCCCTTCTTTTTAATGCCCTTAAGGTTTGATTCTGCCTTGAAGCTTGTGTGATAAATTATTGTGTCATCATTTTGTTGTCTGGAAAATTTGAGGATGTGAAAGTTGTTCCTGTAATGCATCAGTACTAGAGTGGATGATAGACAGTTAAGGTGACGATACATGTTTTGGTTTATTATAAATTGTAGCATTGATATCGTCATAGTAAATTCTTCAATAGTTCTTTGCAACAAAGAGAAGTGAATAGTATTATTGATAAAGGCATGTAATGCCCAGATAGCATATCCATTTGATTACCCTATGTGTATTCTGTTGCAGCATTTTTTATTTTATCGATGAAACTTTCAAGCTAAATTTAACTCGAGAATAGTTTTAACCTTAAAGTTCAACAGAGTTTCAAGTATTCATGTGAAAAATATGTGAACCAATGTTTAGTTATATCAAGCCCGTAATGCAAAATAAATCATCGCAAGGATAAACAGATCATGTGTTAATCAGTCAATATAAGCTACTTGGCACTTGATGGTATGTTTATTCCATCTATCTATATCTTCTTCTTTATGTAGATGCATTGGCAGTATCTCATTGTTTGATCATAGTTTATTAACTTGTGCTTTTATGTTACTCCATCTTTCTATTTCTTGCAGATTGTTCCTATTCCATCATCCAGAGCATTTGTTGTTCAAGATGTTTTTAATTTAGCTGCTAAAAAGTTGGGGTTCAAATTTGTGGTGATAAAAAGTATGCTCAATTCTCCTAGTAATTAATGCTTGTGTTTTTTCTCCATTGACTTTTTTTAGATGCATTTTCAAGAGAACTGTGTTGATTTACAAAATTATGTATCAGTTTTGCCCAATTTAAAATTGATATAGTGCTAATTATTTAAACAGATCAGGAGATTAGACCCACAGCATATTGTCCTTCAGTTCTGTTTTCCCTCTTTCCTTTATTCTATTATTCTTAGACAACGAGATCTTGATGGAAGGAAGTTGAATCTCTTCCCTGTTTTAGTTCAGAGTTGGTCTTTATCAATTTCATGACTAAATCTGTTTCAGTGTACTTCTTGAACTTTCTTTGATCAGCATTGCCCTGTTTAAAATCTAGGATAGTAAAGATTTGCAAACAAATCTGGAGATGGGTCTAGTAGTGTGTCTGCCTTCAATTGTTCTGTTTCCCTCTTTCTTTTATCTTTTCTTTTCCCTATTTGAGTTCAGAGTTGTTCTTCATAAATTTCTTGACGAATATGTTTTAGCACACTTCTTGATGCTTTTATGGAACAATTGTTTTCATCTCAACCAGCTCAACAAAAAATGGTTTGTTTACCAAGATATTCTTCTTTGCAGATGATAATAATTCTGGAGGGAGAAAAGTATCATGGGTTCAGTTTGATAAAGATTACAGTTTTTTCTATGTGGAACTTCCTGGGGGTACAATACTATCACATTCTGTCAAGGAAGATGAGAAATTCCCAGTCCAATTTGGCTATGACATTAGAAACCAGTCAGCTTCAAAGCAATTTGATTAAGTATTTTTGCCTTGATCAGTTGTTTTGATGACATCTGTGGTTTCTAGTGAAAAAGACTAGGCTACTTAGTTTCATAATGAAAAAGACTGGGCTTAATTAGTTTCTGTTTATGGTTTGGTATAAGTTAATCACCACTTAATTTGCTGTTGAGAATAAAAGCGGTTCACATACAAATTAACTTTCTCCATGTTATTAATGTTTCTGATATTCTGCTTTGGTGTTTATTTTATAAGATGTACCATATGCTTACACAGTTGACAAGTTTAGGTATGTAGAGCTTGGTTATAGACTGACTGCTGGTGATCTGTTTTACATTCTTTTGTTTTTGTTTTTGACAAGAAAGGCATTACTGATTAGCCTAAGTGTCCTTTGGAAGTTCTCTCTTTAAACTAGACATGATGTATTTCATGGGACATGGCAGGTTCTGGCAGGCTTGCTGAACATGGCTGATAGGGCTGATTGGAGGAATTGTAAGCTCAGCAAATAAGAGGAATTAAAAATGGTAGAAAGTTTCAAGAGTCAATTTGATGAATATGAATCAGACTAATGATTTTCAAGATAGAAGGTATGTAAGCTAAAAACATAGACTTGTGTTTTTATTAGGGTTAAATACATTTACACCCCCTGTGGTTTGGTCAATTTGCACTTACCCCCTTGTGGTTTAAATTTTGGCACTAATACCCCCTATGGTTCGGACTAAAGTGCAACGTTAAAATTTGTTAAGGATTTGAAGGGGGTAAGTGCAAATCGGCCAAACCATAGGGGGTATTAGTGCTAAAATTATTCACACTGTATTTAACGATTGTACTTTAGTCCGAACCATAGGGGGCATTAGTGCCAAAATTTAAACCACAAAGGAAAAAGTGCAAATTGGCCAAAACACAGGGGGTATAAGTGTATTTAACCCTTTTTATTATTATGCTCTCCCTTTAGAACATTGTTCACTTGTACATTGCTATAGCTCTAAATGCCACTTGTTATATGCTATTATTTTTAGTGAGTTGGCAAGATATATTCAATAGTCCCACTGAATGGTTATATGCTATAATGATTCCTTATAAATAACTTTGTTTGTATTCATTTTTGTTGTGATATCAACAATGGTCGATGGTGGACTTAGGAATAACCTTCAAATTTTTTTCAAAAGTAGATGAATATGACCTGCACGTTTTATAAATGTCTTATGGTTGTATCATGTTGAATTGCTTCAAACAACTAGGGTGTTAGTTTTGCGTACTAGCATGACCGGCCCAACGGGGGGCAAAAGGGGCAATCGTCCCGGGCCACCAAAGTTCCAAAAATTTTGAGGGCCTTTATGAAATTTTCATAATTACTCCATCCGTCCCATATTAAGAGTCTCTTTTTGAAATTCCAACTTATTAAGGGGACAATTTTGATTTTGGTGAGATTTTCAACTTTCCAATATTGGCCTTTTTGAAATTCAAAATTAGTGTCACATCCAAATAAAAAAAAAAAAAAAAAAAAGAGGGAAAAGTTGGATATAATAAAGGGCAAATTTGGAAAGTGTGCATTAAAGTACTTTGACTTTTCAAAAAGGACTCTTAAAATGGGACAGCAAAAAATGGCATCAAAGACTCTTAATATGGGACAGAGGGAGTATATTTTATCTTGAGATTTTTTAGCATTTTACATTTAAGCCTCCCCATGGCCCAATTTAGTGCCATCAACTACATATATTTTGATAGAGATGTATATGAAACTAAAAAACAAAGGCCCCTAGAATTTTGAAAATTACACGTTTAGTGTAAGAATTTTTTGAGTTTTAGAAATATGCCCCTTTAGAATTTTGAAAGACACCACACAATGTTTAAGTTTCACAAACATACTCATATTATAAGTAGACCCCAAAAAAATCGTTAATATCTAAGAGCCATCATTTAAATCCAAAGCTAGGATTCTTTTTGGTCATTGAATGCAGACCCTATTGGCTATTTGGTCTTGTCAACAAAAAGGTAACAATCTTTTTGCAAGCTCAAATATTAGGTACAATGCAAACACTTGATAGTGCAATTTCAATAGAGATCACCAATGGTTAGTGTCTTGAGTTCAAGAGGCAAGCAGAGATCAAAGAAAATATTTTACAGCCGGACATGAGCTTAGGATAATCCATTAAATAGCAAAGTTTTGATTGATTTGTTGCTTCTGAAATGAAAATAACATTCTTTGATTACAAAGCTTGCTAATTTTTTATTTAGCTTGACAAAAAATCTTAGTTTCTTCTCTTGGTGGTTGAATATCATAGATTCATAGTACATATGCTTTGGCAGAATGCCACATTAGTCCTAAGGAAAAAAGAAGAGAAAGTCATATATATACTTAGTACTTCTCAAGAAGGCCTATGAACATTAGTCCTAAGAATAGTACATTATGTTGAGGACTTGCTCATCGCTCACATTAGCAGAATGGATACCTTGGCGCAAGGCCTACGAAATGTTGCCAAGCTTTCCCAAACTCTTTCACCTTTTTATTTTTTAAATTTGAGAATTTTTGTGATTATCCTAATGCAACTAAGCTAAATGGTTTTTCTTGAATTGAACAAAGGATGGTTCTTTGGCTAAGCTGGTCTGCAAGCAATATCAGAGTTTTGACACAGAATCTGGGGCACGGATAGAGGTAAAGTCTTCCAGTAACTTTTTCTCACCATTCAATGATAAAAACGTGTCATTTTTTATCCAATACGTAATCTACAATTTATGAAACCTCTAACAGGCTGGCAAGGTTGATTTTGAAACACTTGAGAAGAAGGCCATAGAATGAGGAGAACCCAAAGTTCCTTCCGCGAAATAGGTAAAATTCAAAATGCTAACTTGAAAATATCACGGACTATTCTAGATCTAACAATTAGGATAATTAAACTAAATTAACCATGAATACTGTAAATGTGATACTAGGTGCACGTTATTTTAGTACCTGTTGCTAGTGGTGCATTGGTGTGAATTTTTTTTCTACACTTTCCAATATTCAGCTTGTCTCAAGTAATTGACACGAGGATTGTGTGACTTGTACTTGAAATAAACACTTTTGCACTTACAAGTACTTAAAATAAAGACTTTTGCACTTACCGTTTGATCTTAAGGGTTCAACTCCCATCTATCCCATGAAAGGACATTTGCACTATTTTTTTATTTTTATTTTCCCATCTAGTGTAATAATTTCTAAAATAGTCAAATGCAGTTTGTGATTTATCAGAGAACAAGTGTTTCCCGAAAGTACAATAGCCAGTGTTGTTCCTTCTAATATGGGTTGTTGGCGATAGACTGGGTACAAACCTAATCTTTAGCATTGTTTTTTTGCACAATGTGGCCCTAGCTCTCTGAATCATTATTCCTGCACTGGGTAGAATTTTTTAATTACACTGTGCAAATGACCTCTAGCATTTGCCCCTTGAGCCAGTCAGATCATGTCTTATTCTTTTACTTGAACAGTCATTTGCCCCTAACATACTCCTTTGTTGACCAAATAATATGTTGTCAAGAAACTAATTCGGATTAGATTTTATAAAACATTTATAAAACTGCTTTTTTATAAATCTATATTCCAGGATTGAATTTGCACTTTTGTTTGATGTTATTTTGAGTGTCTAAGCTTAATGATTATAACAAACATTTGGCTTGTCTAAGCACTAAAACATATGACATTTGTAGCTTCTACATTATTTTCCTTGTTAATTTATGAAGTGTAGTGTAATAAGTTCAATAGCTAGATATTTTTCATCTATGAAGTCATGTTTCGAAGTCGGTAAGTGTCATTCACAGTTTATTCTACTGGCTGTCCTAAGTCCTAACTTCTGCTTCACTTTTTTTTTATCAGTATTTGCTGGCACTTGTAGCCAAGACATGCTCTGTATGGTTCATGGATCATGTGAGGGAAAAGAAAAGCAAGGCCGACTAAACTGAGAACCAAGACCGAGAAGGTTGTAGAGGAGAAGTTTGGATCTCTATTAGGCATCCTCACTCGTGTTAAGTACTAAGTATTATTGCAACTTTTTAAAATTGCTCAAGAGTTTTATTTGTTACTTTATTTTTAGATGGATGGACTATTAAAATTTGAGACATGGTTAGATTGAATTTGTTGGTGTAGTGAGATCTTGTTGGTTAGAGATGGATGAACTCTTTACTTGTAATTAATACTATGGATTATTTTGTTGTGTTTGGTATAGATTGAACTTTTACTTTTGTGTTAAGTGTGGATTATTATGCTTGTTAATTAGGTGTAAAAAAATATTAATCAATAAAATAAAATTGGGGAGCATTTTGAATAATTTTTTTTATTTGTAATTAAAATTTGTAACGGGAATATCCGTTACAAATTCCGTTACTAATTTTATGCATTTTGTAAATTAGTAATGTATATAACCGTTACTAATTTGTTACAAACCGTTAGTATTTTTTTGAAAAAATAAAAAAAGTTGTATATTTACCCGTTACTAAACTAATTTGTAACGGGTATATCCGTTACAAAAATAATATTAGTAACGGGTATATCCGTTACAAATATCCGTTACTAATGAGTAACGGATATATCCGTTACAAAATTCCGTTACAAATTTGCAACGCCATATTTGTAACGGGTATATCCGTTACAAATAATTTTTGTAACGGATATTCCCGTTACAATTCGGGCCATATGGTGTAGTGTAGGGATATATACTAAAAGTCATGGTTTATGTAGTTAATTTATCATTCATTTAATAAATTCAGTTATTCCATTTTTATGAGAATCTGTGTGGGCAATGTTTGTATTGTATTGTTTTTTAATATTATGCATGTATATCTCTCATTCTACATAGTAGGTGGTTTGGTGTGTAGAGTTCGGCTTGCACACGGAAGATCAGACCTTCAGATCTTGTAGAATGCACGATTTTGGTTTACAGTCTTAGATGAAATTGGACGCACCATCGGTAGGACTGCAGCATGGTGTTGTAGTAGGTTTGTCTTGACTGTGGAAAACGGTACAGTTTCAACTCACTATGCTGGTACACTTTGTGTATTAAACGGGACCGACTTGGGATAATTATCTTTATACTGACTTATAAGATAATTAATACCTCATGGCTATTATGAGTGCTTATGCTCTAAATCCTAAGTTATTTTATAGACACGTACATTTGATATTTACACTTTGATCCCTAAAAGGGCGAGATCCGTAAATGGGTCAATATCTCATTGGATTGCGTGACAATATTAATTGTGTGGTGGATATAAATTAATGATGGAATCCATGTCTCAATTTTGGGATTGATGATATCCCCTTGAGAGATCTTATAAGTTTTGATTATGTCAAATCCTGCAGGTGGATTTTATATCCGACATATCAGATAAGTTAAGCAGAGGATCTCAAGGCATTTCAAGAGGTTAATTAAATATGACTGTCAGTAATTATATTTAATTAATGGATATCTATAATCTTAAGGTGGGGAGATGATAAGCATTTAATAATATGGAGCTCGAAATATATTTTTCAGATAAGGGTAGGAGAGCAATTATAATTCTTTAGTGGTATGAATTATAATTTATGGAAATAGGAATTTGATTTAGTTCGAATTGGGATCTCCTAATTCTATAATGAAGCCTATTCCTTGTTGACTTCTAATGGTCCCTATCGTAGCCTATATATATGCTGCTTAGGCTCTCCTCTCAGTTTGCGTTTTTCCATAAAGCGTATTATAACTCAGAATAGAAAAGAGAGTGTAGAAAGAGAGAGCAGAAAACAGAAATGATTTCGATAGAGCCCATACTCAGGTCGTTATTCTGGCAGCGGAGGAATACAGTAGAAGATTGTGAGTTGTTATCGAGCCCGTGTTCTCGATTTGTCTACTACAGCAATCCGTTTTTGAAGTTCAAGGTAACCCTAATTCTGCCCTTATAGGGTTATTGTAGCTTTTACGTAATTTTTTCCAGTACCAACTTATACGTGATGTCAACGGATTCTGGGAATGCAGTTTCCTAACAGTAGTCCTCTTCTATCTGACCTCCGTCCGGATATTCCTCTATAGGGACGTCATCACTGGCATAGTAGTCCTCGCCTATAGGTCCTTCACCTGTACAGTCATAACCAGGGTGCGCTGGAATGTAGAAATGTCCAACGGCATAAACGTCGTCAGCTTAATAAAAGCTAAATGAATTAGATACTAACAGGGTATCAACTATTGAATTTATTACAAGTTAACGATAACCATTAAGATTTAGTAAGGTAACTCATCTAATCAAATTGATTACCCGATTACTAACGTCTTACTCAATTAAGACCGACAACACATTCTGATAGAAGAACAGACTCGACAATAGTTCACTTCTAAACATACACCATTGCTCCGTCCACTGCTTTTAAGAACATATGCACAATCCATCACATGTCATGGATGCCACGTCAGTCCATCCCCAACTTTTAAGAGCATCTGCCCAGTTTACTGCACTACAAGGATATAACGCTTTAAGCAATAGTACATAATTCTATGCCACGACTTAGCGACATCTACTAGTGATCACGGTTCACCACAGTCGTAAACACCTTCGTTTGTCTACCACTTTTAAGAACATATGATTCGATCATCTAGCTATCTTAGGGCTACTGGTCCGATTCACCGCAGTCGTAGACACCTTTATCTGTCTACCGCTTTTAACAACATATGATCAACCAAGGCCCGCCCACGCAAGATTCCTGAATCTTAAAAAACCTACTTAAATTCAACTCTAACATTGATACATGACAATCTCAATGTGGCCTGACTACTTCGAATGATACGAATGATAACTCCAAAGGGTTCACGACTATTACGTTATCTGACGTCACAAGCATTATCCGCTAAACTTAACGTCACTAAGACCCTATGTTGCATTATCTCATTATCATTTCTGTATTACAGTAGTAAAGTATACTGGGAATACTGAACAATAAATAAAGAACTAAACAGTTATAATATAAACTAAACAAGGAAAAAATATTTTGCAACTGTCAATCGATTGGGACAGAGATCCAATCGAATGGTATAAAATTAGTAACAATCGATTGGGAAAAAGTTCAATCGATTGGATCACAATCCATGCAATCGATTGTATAAAATGGCAATCGATTGGTATCTTATCCATGGCAATCGATTTCTATAAAATGTCAATAGATTGGGTTATAAAAGATGGCAATCGATTGGGAAAAGTACCAATTGATTGGGACTTCGTCTTCTGTACAGTCGTGAAGACAGTCCATCATATATAAAATGGGGAAAACAAGATTTATATTCCTTTTCTACATCCTAACATGTTCTAACATCAATAATAAAGTTATCAAGTGAGTTTAAAACTCACCTTAGGTCACAAAGGTGTGTTTGGGTGTGTGTGTGTGTGTATTTGAAGCTTGGGCTTCAATGGTGGCTCCTCTCTCTCTCTCTCTCTCTCTCTCTCTCTCTATCTCTGTCTTCTCTATATGTTTTTATCTTCTTCTTCTCTTTTTTTCTCTCTTCTTCTTCTTTTTTCTGATCTTTTTCTTATTCTCCTTCAATCCATGGATGTATGTGAGTGAATAGGTATATATACGTGTGTGTATATATATATATGAGTGTATATATATAATACACCCACAAACTCCTTCTCTCTCCCACTGATTTTTGGAAACAAAAATGAGTCAAAAAGGGTCACATATAGATAGCCAAATATGTGTTCACATGGCCTTTCCCCAGCCAGAGCAAAAGAATCTGTCCAGCTGCTACCAATCGATTGGCATAAGTGGCAATCAATTGGTGTTAGATATTAAATGCTCCAATCGATTGGTATCCAAGATAAGGTAATCGATTGGGAAACTTACCAATCGATTGGTATTCAGATTATACAAAAGGTAAATTAAACCTCATACAAGTATTTAAAAGGAATATACAAGGTCTTATTCATATAATACATTACAAAAATGCAGGGTATTACATCATCCACCACTTATTAAAGATTTTGTCTCCAAAATTCGAAGTAAGTAGGGTTCAAAACAAAAACGGAAACTTCTCTCGCATCTTTGACTCCAATTCCCATAAAGCTTTTCCTTCGTCGTGGTGCTTCCGCTAAATCTTCACTAGCGGAATCTCTTTTTTTCTGTGCTTATTCACTCCTCGGTTTAGAATACGCATTGGTCCTCGTTGTATGTCACATTCTCGTTCACCTCAATATCTTCAAAACTAATCTCGTGCGCTGGGTTGTGGGCACACTTTTTCAACATGCTGATGTGGAAAACGTTGTGCACTCTTGACAACTTTAGCGGCAATGCAAGTCTGTAGGCTACTTTTCCAACACATTCTAGGATCTCGAATGGTCCGATGAATCACGGCGACATCTTGCCTCTCGTCTGTCCGAATCTGATGATACCTCAAACTGGCAAAACTTTAAGTAGTACATGATCTCCAACTACGAACTATAGATCTTTCCATCGCTTGTCGGCATAGCTCTTGTGTCTGGATTGCGCTGTCTTCATCTTCTTTCGTACGATTTGGATCTTCTCGCTGGTTTCTCGAATCATCTCAGGCCCAAGTAATTGAGTATCTCCAACTTCGGCCCAACATAGCGGCGATCAGTAAGGTCTTCCATATAAAGCTTTGAACAGCGTCATCCCTATGCTCACGTGGTAGCTGTTGTTGTAGGCAAACTCGATCAAAGGTGGGTGGGTCTCCCATGAACTCTCGAATTCAATTACGCAGGCTCGTAACATATCCTCCATCACTTGATTGACTCGTTCTGTTTGACCATCTGTTTGTGGATGAAAGGCTGAACTCAAGTTCAATGAAGATCCCATTGCTATCTAAAGGCTCTTCCAGAATTCTGCGGTGAAGCATGAATCTCGATCTGATACTATGGAGACAGGTACACCGTACAGTCTCACAACTTGCTGTAGATATATACGACTCAGTCTTTCAATTGGGTAAGTCATGCATAAGCGATGAAATGCGCTGACTTGGTGAGTCGATCCACTATTACCCAAATAGCATCGTGGTTTTGCTGTGACTTTGGCAAACCAACCACGAAATCCATGGTGATGTGTTCCCATTTTCATTGGGGAATTGGTAGCGGTTGTAGAAGTCCAGGTGGTTTCTGATGTTCTGCCTTCACTTATTTGTAAACAAGACATTACGATACGTACTCGGTCACTACTCGCTTCATTCCTTCCCACCAGAATTTTCTCTTCAAGTCTTATACATCTTGTTCCCTCTGGGGTGGATAGTCATCCTCGACTTGTGTGCTTCGTCCAAAATATCCTTTATGAGATCACCGTCATTTGGTACACAAAGTCTACCATTGCATCTCAATGCTCCGTCCGTACTAACACTCCATACTTCTGGTTCCCTTGCGGGCATCTTAGCAAACCACAACTTCAAATCTTCGTTTGACTATTGAGCTTCCAAGATACGGCTGATGAGAGTTGGTTGCACGACCAAACATCCAAAATATTGTCCTTTTCCTAATTCCACTGGCCAGAGGTCAAATCCGGCTAACGCCTCTAATGCTCGCCATTCTCTAATCAAAATCAAAGTAATCAAAAAGTGGGGTCTTTGGCTCAAAGCGTCGGCTATAATGTTTGCTTTACCCGGATGGTATTGCAAAAAGAAGTCGTAGTCCTTGAGTAGTTCCATCCATCTTCGCTGTTGCATGTTCAACTCCTTCTGAGAACAAAGGTTAGGGAAGATCTATAGGAACGATTGAAAGTTTCTATCTTATGAGGGAAAGAGGATTAGTCACCAGATGTACACGAAAGATCCCTATCGGGTTTAAGAAATTTTGGGATAGCCCCGAGACTTTCGGTCATGGAATACCTGGTTTCATCAAGGTTTGGAGCCCTTAACTAAAGAAAAAGTTTTTGACTATGCATGGAAAAGAGAACAGGTACCTTAAACTCTTATGATCCGAGAATAAGTCGAACTTCTCTCCATACAAATAGTGTCTCCAGTCTTCAAAGCAAATACGATTGCAGCTAGTTCCAAGTCATGCATTAGATAATTCTTCTCATGCAGCTTCAATTGTCTTGATCCGTATGCAGTGACGTTTCCATCTTGCATTAGCACACAACCAAGTCCTTGGTGCGATGTGTCACTATAGATTATGAATCGTTCACCACTCTTAGGTATCGCAAGTATAGGTGCTGAGGTTATCATCTCTTTTAATTCCCAAAATGAATCCTCATCCTTATCAGTCCATTCATACTTCGTCTCTTTCCTTATCAGGCTTATCAACGGTCCTGCGATTTTGGAGAATCCTTCCACGAATCTTCGGTAATACCAGTCAATCCAAGAAAACTCCTAACTTCAGTTGCGTTGCTTGGTCTATTCCAGCTCAAGACTACATCAATCTTAGATGAGTCTACAGAAATTCCATCTTGCGATATCACATGTCCCAAGAATTTGACTTCCTAAAGCCAGAATTCACACTTGCTGAATTTTGCATACAAACTATTGTCTCTGAGAGTCTGCACAATAATTTATAAATGGTTTTTATGCTCTCCTTCTGTCTTGGAGTAAATCAGAATGTCGTCGATGAACACTATAATGAAATGATCCAGATAAAGTTTGAATACTCTATTCATTAGGTCCATGTATATTATTGGGGAATTAGTTAATCCAAAAGACATGACTAGAAACTCGTAGTGCCCACACCTTGTCCTAAAGCAGTCTTTGTGGTCGAACTAGCAACTGATGATAACCTGAACGCAAATCAATTTTCGAGAATATCCTTGATCCTCGTAATTGATCGAATAGGTCGTTTTATCCAGGGAAGTGGATAGCTATTCTTGATCGTGACCTTATTTAGCTCCCTATAGTCGATATAGAGTCGTAGCTCTCCATCTTTCTTTTTCACAAATAGTATTGGTGCTCCCCAAGGTGACGTACTTGGGCGAACAAAACCTAAGTCTTCGAGTTCCTGAGCCTGCTTCTTTAATTCTAGCATTTTTGTTGGCGCCATATGGTACGGGGTCTTGGAAATCGGTAATATTTCAGGTGCTAGCTCAATACAGAAGTCTATCTCTCTCTTTGGCGGAAGTCCTGAGATACTTCAGAATATATCTTCAAAATCTTGAATAACGGGGATCTGGTTGATAGAAAGCTTTGTACTTGAAGTCTCGATTGCGGCTAAGTAGCTCGTAATAAATATATTGCTCAATGGTTGGCACTGAAATCTGATCTACGAACAACCAGGTGTTGAAAAGGTAATGATCTGACTAACACAATCCAGATTGGTGCCATACTCCGTAAGCCAATCCATTCTTAGGATCACGTCAAACTTAGACATCGACAAGACTATCAAATCTATCGGGAGATTTCTATCTTCTAGGTTAAGGGATAATCCTTGCACACCTTACTTAATTTAACAGTTATCCCCAAAGGTGAAATGACATTAAGGGTCGATTCAAGTGCTAGGGGTACCAAACCCAAGTCACGCACAATCTTAATAGTTATGAAAGAACGGGCAGCACCAGTATCAAACAAAGCTCTAACTTGACTGTGAAATAAAATGAGTGTACCCTCCAAGTTCTGTTGTTCCTCAGCATTGTATCCTGCATTATCAGGGATGATGGAATTCACCCTAATCTGTCCTTATTGTCCCTGAGCGGGAGCTCTATAGTAGCCTCCACGAGGTGCTCGACAATCCTTGCTCATGTAACCAGGCTTGTTACAGTTGCGATAGATGATGTCATTTCGGCGGTTGGTCTTGGGGGCTGTGCAATACCTTGTAATATGTCCGGGCACTCCACAGTTGAAACATCCATCAGTTTTCTGTTGTTGGGTGGCGGGCTGTGCCTGAGGTGGTCCTCACTATTGATTCTACTGTCGAGTAAAGTTAGCGTAGGGCTTCCTTATCCCGTCCCATGTGCGCTTGTTTCCCTGGTAGTTGTTAACCTGGGGTTTCCATCCCTAGTTGTTCCTCAATGATTGAGTTGAAAAGTTCCTTGGTTGGAAGGTTTTGGGTGGAGGTCGATTCACTTGTGGTCCTTGCACAGGGTAAGCATCATTTTTCAAACTTGAAGCAAGTCGGACAATCCCTTCAAATGACTAGCCCAGATGGCCTGTCATCATATGCCGGAGGTATGGGTTGAGTCCTTGGTGGAATCGCTTGACCTTCTTGACGGGGGTATCTATCATGTACAGAGCAAAACGGGAAAGTCGCTCAAATTGTGTTGTATAATCCCTGACCGTCCAATTCCCTTGAGTTTGACTCAGGAAATTCCTCTCTTGTTGGTCTCTTTCGTCCCCGAGGAAGTACTTCTCCAAAAATCGAGTCTTGAATGCTTCCTAAGGCATTCTTCTTGCAGCGTCGATCCCAATTGTGGCCCTCTCGGCCTCCCACCAGTCTGCGGCGGAGTAAATCAATTGTAATGCAGCTAGATGTCTCTTGTCAAGCTCGCTACACACTAGGGCATTAAAGATTAGCTCTAACTCTCGTATCCATTGCTCAACTTTCCACGATTCTGCCATGCCGTCGAACTTCTCGGGTCATAGGCCATGAAATCGTTCCAATAACTTATCACCTGTCTACCTCGGAGGAGCAATGTGGTTGTTGCCATTGTTACCATTGTTAGCTTGGTAGGTGGCATTGTTGTAGGTATCGCCAACGTGTTCCATCCGTTGCATGAACTCTTCAAAGACTCTGGTTGGGTCCATACCCTCAGGAATGGGTGCTCCTAGTCGTGCTTGATATCTCGTGTTCCCAGCCATATTAATCCGTGTGAGGTGTACCTATGAAAGATCTAACGATTAGTTGACAATCTTCTCGGAGAAACAACAAGAATAAAAAAGCAGAAAGCACATCATGAACCTAAATCATAACATAACAATAATAATGAGATGACAACAGAAGTAGTCAAAAGAAACGATCTGCCACATATATATATATATATAACCAAAAGATGTACAGCGGAGTACACAACAGATCATCTGTGTACCGCGTAGTATATAAATAAAGATATAAACAAGACCACCACTGGTGGCTACCTATACAAAAAGGCTATGGTCAATAGCTGACTATGTAAGCGTCAAAAGTAAGTGGACAACATATCCTGAAGTCAAAAGCAAAAATCTAAGTCCTAAAGGTACTAGACTCAAAAGTTGTCCATATCAGATCCATAGATGGAAGCCTCATCCTCTGGGGCAACCTCAGACAAAACATCATCCTCATCCATGTCATCATCATCCATCATGTCCTCCTCCTCCATCGAATCCTCCTATGGTAGCTCGTGTCCGTCATTCTCCACAATAACTCCCAAATCTCCTACATCTGCCATGTCAACCTGGGCTACATCGAATGTAGCTGCAAGTGCCTCAGCCTCAGCCACAATATGTGCCAACTCTGTTGCTCCTATCTCAAATCCATAGGAATGTGCAGCCATCTCTACAGCCTACTCTGCTGCCAGTTATGCTATCACGTCGCCTGGTAAGATTGGTACCACGCGGTCATCACCCTCATCATCCTCTTGAATAGCCTCCTCCTCTATCGGATAACACTCTACTACTACAATATCCATGCCAACTGGAACATCCATGCTAGTTGGGCCCTCGGGGTCCTCCTCCGGATCATACTCCGATTCCTCATCGTCGGTATCCTCGTCCTCCTCATCCTCCATATTCTCGTTATCATCCCCTGGATCATCATTGTCGCCCTCATCTTGGTCCGGATCATCATCCTCTAGGTCCTCATTTGCTAGGGGTGCATCAATTATATCCTCCTCTGGTGGGGATGGAGGTGTCTGGGGTGGTGGCTCCGTCGGGGGAGGTGGTGGCACTGCTCTAACCTTTGAAAGTAGAACCTGGTACAAAAAATGGTCTCGTAGCATCTGTAGGGAATCCTCCTCAATGAGTTTGAAGGTTTCCTTACAGTAGATCATCTCTTAACGTATCACCTCTGGGTCCTGGGTCTAAATCTCTACTGCTCAATATGCATATCTTGTTCTATCTATGCGATAGCTCGCTGCCTAACCTTCCAGGCAAAGTACTTTGGATCCGTTGGCTCAGTACTGCCCTCATACACATAGTGTCCTCCAAACTCATCTGGAACAAAGTGCGACGGTGCCATACCACCTGAAAAAAGGGACTATCTTTAGTTAGAACTAATCTTAATAATCATCTATAGAATCTCAAGGTTCTAGGACGAGATGGTGTAGGACAATCTATGAGCAAAAAGGTGTAAAACCTAGGCTCTGATACCAAAAATCCTGTCATGCCCCGAAATGACAAAAATAGAGAAAAATAAATTTCCTTTTTGGGTCCAAAGGTGGTGACTAGTGAAGTCACACGATTTTCCACAACACGCAGTTCTAAGCAACTATAAGGAAAAGAGATATCAAGAATGTAATGTACGTTCTGGATAACAGTGACTTAAAGTTAACAGAAAGTTACAAACTATTCTACATCAGAGTCTCGAATCAAATGAAACATAACAGTAATACAAATGTTAAGGCAACATATGCCTGATTACAAAAGGTCTGGAAAGCAGTAAAGATAATTAAACTACTATCTAGCCTAAACTTCAATTGGCGTAGAGGTAGTCCTCGGTGTACTAGTCCTCTTCTGTCTGACCTTGATCAGGATACTCCTCTATAGGGACGTCATCACCGGCATAGTAGTCCTCGCCTGCTAGTCCTTCACCTGTATAATCATAACCAGGGTGTGCTGGAATGTAGAAATGTCCAGCGGTATAAACGTCGTCAGCTTAATGAAAGCTGAGTGAATTAGATACTAGCAGGGTATCAACTATTGAAGTTATTACACATTAACGATAACCATTAAGATTCAGTTAGGGTAACTCTTCTAATCAAACTGATTACCTAATCACTAACGTCTTACTAAATTAAGACCGACAACACATTCTGATGGAAGAACAGACTCAATAGTACTTCACTTCTAAAGATACACCATTGCTCCGTCCACTGCTTTTAAGAACATATGCACAATCCACCGCATGTCATGGATACCACGTCTGTCCATCCCCAGTTAAGAGCATATGCTCCGTTCACCACACTACAAGGATATAACGTTTTAAGCACCAATACATCATTCTATGCCACGACTTAGCGATGTCTACCAGTGATCACGGTCCACTGCAGTCGTAAACACCTTCGTCTGTCTACTGCTTTTAAGATCATATGATTAGATCATCTGGCTATCTTAGGGCTACTGGTCTAGTTCACCGCAGTTATAGACACCTTCGTCGAATAGAAAATAAAGAAATAAATAGTTATAATATAAACTAAACAAGGAAAACAATATTCTGAAACTGCCAATCGATTGGGACAGAGGTCTAATCGATTGGTATAAAACTAGTAACAATCAATGGGGAAAAAGTTCAATCGATTGTATAAAATGGCAATCGATTGGTATCTCATCCATGGCAATCGATTGTATAAAATGTCAATAGATTGGGTTATGAAAGATGGCAATCGATTGGGACTTTGTCTTCTTCACAGTGAAGACAGTCCAGCATAGATAAAATGGGGAAAACAAGATTTATACTCCATTTCTACATCCTAGCAGGTTCTAACATCAATAATAAGTTACCAAGTGAGTTTAAAACTCACCTTAGGCCACAAGGGTGTGTTTGGGTATGTGTGTATTTGAAGTTTGGGCTTCAATGGTGGTTCCTCTCTCTCTATCTTCTCTGTCTGTCTGTCTATCTGTCTGTCTCTTCTTCTTCTTCTCTTTCTTTTCTCTTCTTCTTTTTTTGATTTTCTTCTTCTTATCCTTCAATCCATGGATGTGTGTGAGTGAATAGGTATATATATGTGTGTATATATATATATGAGTGTATATATATCTAAAATACACCCACAAACTCCCTCTCTCTCCCACTAATTTATGGAAATAGAAATGAGTCAAAATGGGTCACATATATATAGCCAAATATGTGTTCACGTGGCCTCTCCCTAGCCAGACCAAAAGAATCTGTCCAGCTGCTGCCAATCGATTGGCATAAGTGGCAATCGATTGGTGTTAGGTATTAAATGCTCTAATCGATTGGTATCCAAGATAAGGCTATCAAATGGGAAACTTACCAATTGATTGGTATTCAGATTATACCAAAGGTAAAGTAAAACACGTGCAAGTATTTAAAAGGAATATACAAGGTTTTATTCATATAATACATTACAAAAATGCAGGGTATTATAGCCTCCATTATCCCCCCGCCCCTCTCTCTCTCTCTCTCTTGCTGTGACTCCGGCCATAGCTCTGGCTCTCTGTATTCGTCCACGGAGGCCGGTATTTATGGCCACCACCACAACCATAACCACCGAACGGCCCACCACCAGTAGCCATGCCACTTTGCCTTTCTCTATTTGTTCGGCCCAACACTAACCCTAAATTCATTCCTATCTCTTGCTTTTCATGGACAGAGCAATTTGGGCTTGTATAATTTATCTGTTGCCTTTTATTTTCTTTTCTTTTTTGGTTTTTTCAGATCTGCATGTGACCCTTTAAGATCGACTTTCAAAATCGCAAGTTTTGAAAATTCTATTGTGTTTCACTTATTTTGTAAATTATTGGGTTGTTCAATTAAAGCCTTTTGATTTTTAACTAATCTATACTTCTCTTCGAAATTGTAGAAACTGATATTGAAATTGGATTTGCATGATAACAAAGCTAAGAAAAAAGCCTTGAAAATAGTTTCAAGCCTTCTTGGTACTACTTAACTTGATTTTGTCTTCTGCATTTGCTAAGTTTTTTTTCTCACCAATTTTTACCCATCCTTATTTTTCTTTGGAAATAAGAATTGATTACTACTTTGTCACCAACACCTAATTGTTGATTTGAAGCTATCAAGTGCTATCACTATCATCCTCAAAAGGTATTCTTCCACTTTTTAATGTGGATTAATCTTTTTGTTTAATCTAATCTTTTCCTTCTATGTAATGGCAATTATAATCTGTCGAGCTACTTTTTGTTTAGTGGCTTAAATTTTTTGGCCCATTCCAATATAATAGATGTAGTGCTCATTTAATCTCCAAATCCCTAGTCTTACATACATTTTGGAATTATTATGGTTTAATGATGATGTCACTCCAATGTGTGTAATTATGTGCTTTTACATGTTTTATATGCTTAGGTAAAAATGAAGTTAAAATAATGCAATAAAGGGAAGGAAAGAATTAGCAAACACACAAGATTATCTCCCATGTGCTTATTGCTTGTTTACGTAACTCCCAATTGCTAAACAACAATAACAACAAAAAAGGTATGAAAGGCATTAATTGCCTTAAAAGCGACATGTTCACATTTACATAATAGATTCTCTCTCTCTCTCTCTCTCTCTCTCCCCTTCTGTGTGTGTGTGTGTGTGTGTGTGTGTGTGTGTGTGTGTGTCTATAGAGTTAGTTAAGAGGGTGTCTGACAGAGAAGAAAAATTGGGCAAAAGATTAACGAAATGGCCAGTGATCACTCTCAACTCCATGGTTTCTCCTATTCAAGTGACGAATACAATGATGAATTTACATCTTCCTTCGTCTATAAATAACATCCACTGAAGGTGAAGAAGAAGAACACATGGAGACAAACACATGACACACAACACACAGCCAAATAGAGAGAAGTCTAGGAAGGTTACCATGTGAGCATTTCATTGTGTCCTTAGAAGTAGAAATTTAAGCTTTTCTTTGCTTTTTCTAGCTTTAAAAGTTGTAAAAAATTTCTTTTCTATAATTGATGATTTCATGTTCAAAAATATGTAACAAAATATTGTGTACTGTATTTCTCAAATTATTGTAGGTCCTGTGCTAATTTGTAGTAGAAAAATATTTGGGTAAATTACACAAACCTCCCTTGAGGTTTGCCTTAATTACACGGACCTCCCCTCTTGTTTCAACAATTACACAGACCTCCCTCGAGGTTTGTAATTAGGTAACAAAATGCCCCCTCCCCTAACGTCCGTTAGTTTTTTTTTTTTTACATTAGCCTCCCCTAAAAATTACAATTAGCCCCTCTAATATTATAAAATTGTCATACTAAGCCCCCTTTCTCTTATATTTTTGTTCTAATTATAAAATCCCTCCCCCCTCCTATATTTTTTGGGTTAATTTTTTTAGCATTAATTTATATCATCTACACAAAATACATATAAATAGGTCCAAATTTTTTTTTCCCCAAACAAATCTCTATCAAGCCCCCTATGTATTAATTTTCTAGATCCGCCCTTGTCCCTATGCTTCAAAAGTGGACACTTAACCCCCTGTGATTGTGGACTAAAATGGAATTGTTATGATTTCACTCAAAACTGACAAAAATTCTAAAATTGGTTAAAAATATAAACACTTAACCCATTTTGTGATGTTAATTTTGGGGTTAACGCTCTTTGAGTGAAATCATAACAGTTCTATTTTAGTCTACAATCACAGGGGGTTAAGTGTCCACTTTTGAAGCATAGGGACAGGGGCGGATCTAGAAAATTAATACAGGGGAGGGGGGAGGCTTGATAGAGGTTTGTTCGGGGGAAAATTTTTTTTTGGACCTATTTATATATGTTTTGTGTATATTTTGTGTAGATGATATAAATTAATGCTAAAAAAATTAACCCAAAAACATAGGAGGGAGGAGGGATTTTATAATTAGCACAAAAATATAAGAGAAAGGGGGCTTTAGTATGACAATTTTATAATATTAGGGGGGCTAATTGTAATTTTCAGGGGAGGCTAATGTAAAAAAACTAACGGACCATTAGGGGAGGGGGCGTTTTGTTACCTAATTACAAACCTCGAGGGAGGTCTGTGTAATTTTTGAAACAAGAGGGGAGGTCGGTGTAATTAAGGCAAACCTCAGGGGAGGTTTGTGTAATTTACCCAAAATATTTCTATTAAAATTTTGATTTCAAGTCCAAAATCTCAGTAATTATTTTCATCTATTGTATGAAAAATTAGTCTTTAGATTTTAGTTTTATTAATGTTTTTCATATAGTTAGTAGTTGTACATATCCCCTAAAATAGTTTGAAATCCCAACTTTCCAGTTATTGTAACAAAAATTCCATTCACTCTAAGACACAATTTGTAAGTAAATGCCAGATTTCTTTGTTACGTAGTTGTTATAATCACCTATTAAAGCCCCAAGCATACTATATCCATATTCCATTATCAAATTAGATTGGGATTTGGTTTGGCCTTGCTTGTGTTCTTGGAGTTCATTCACTGTGACCCAGCAAGAAATCAAAGTCAAAGGTTTAATATTTTATTTTTGGTTCAGTATTTCAATTTATTATGTTTTATTAGCTTAGTTGTACTAAACTTTGTTATTTTGCAGATTCCACAAATTAAATCCCAACTCATGTTAAGTGAAGAAAAAGTGTATTAATATTAGTTTTCACTCTTACCCTGGTGTATGACTTTAATCTTAATTGGACAGTGATTGTATACTTCTATTTAATCTTTCTTTAAAGGTTATTTAGAAGACAGTTTCAATTCCAAAAATGGTAGGCTAAAACTTTAATTGGGGATATGCAATAAAAACTCAGAAATCACAACTTCTATGCACTAATCTTAAATGAGCAAATTTATCTAGATGACTTATTTTTCTATTTTTGGCCAAAAATATCTATAGTTTATGAATATTTAACATATTTATAGACTATGGATATACTGGACTTCAAAAGATTACGTATTTGAAATAAGAATTTAATTATGTGAATTGTCGAACTATGTCTTTTGTCATAAAAAAACACCTAGCATACAAAATAATTTATTCAATAAAGTTTATATTTCAAGCATGTGTGTATATATATATATATATATATATATATATTTCTATCCATTAATGGATAGGCAATTGTGTAGAGGCAGAGTGTTGGGGGCTGGACACCGAATAACACACGTCCGCGGCGAGTCACGGTTCAAACCTGGCTACTGCCCGATTGCCTCTTAATTATTTTTTAAACCAAACGACGTCGTTTTATATCAAACCTGACACACTTGATATGGCTTCAATTGATATAAGTTTATTTTCAAATAAAGAATTACTCTGCGGTCTAAATGCCAAATTCTTTTCAAAATCATAGAAGTTGTGTGATCTAGTGTTGATTTGCATATTCTCAATCTATTTAAATCATTTCTCCCAAGTTAATTAATATTTCCTGTTTTTAGATAACTTAGATTAAATATTTCTATTATTTCCATCTTTCGCTATAATAAAATCCAAAAGATTCATTTCATGTAAATCTAGCTTTTATTGATTTTTCTTCCTTTTCTTACTAGCATCTTAGTTAATTTATTTTGTACTGTTAAAATCTTTATCGTAAACTATTTAAAAAATAGCTTTTAATTAAGTTTTACTGCAAAAATATTAAAAAAACTAGTAGTTTAGGAAAAGCCCCAAAAATCCATCGACTTTTATTTTCTTTTTAGGGACAAAATAGTTATTTTCTATCTTTATAAATCTTTTTACCGTTCCCTGTGGGTTCGATTTGGTCTTACCAGAACTTTATTACTTGTACAATCACCTCCTCTTGGGTGGTGATAAGAAAACGTGTCAGTAGGACGTCGTCAAGTTTTTGGCAACGTTGCCGGGGAATGACGAAAATATAAAATAATAAAAAAATAAAGTTCGGTCTACAACTATTTCTCCCACTATATATATACACCTATTTTACCTTATAAATAATCTAGTTTTTTTGTGTGAAAAAAATAATAATATAAAAAAAATGAAAAACTACAGATAATTTTTCTTTAATAAATATGTATATTCATAAGTATGTACGTGTCCATCTTCTAAAAGAAAAAGACATATATATGCATACATAAACCTATCGTCTATAAGAAATATATATATATAAAAAATTAATAAAAAAAGAGGTTTTTTTTACTTAGCTATAAATAATAATGATATTTTCAAAACTTAGTTTTTCTTTTACTTCATATATCCTTAGATACTACTGAGACTTTATATCAAGTACCACATACTTCTAATATTTCTGTTGATTCATCTAGTATACAATTTTCTATAATAATGGTTGAAATTGAAGGTAGAGAAGGAATAGCTGATTGACGCTCATAGTGAACATGGGGATGATGTACCACAATTTATTTTACCAGAGCGTGAACAACGTTCTTTACGTGATCTATTTACCCCAGAACAAAATATTACTCCTTCTTGCATCACATTACCTAGATATATAGGAAATTTTCACTTTAGACATAACATGCTACTATCCTTACCAACTTACCACGGTATTAAGAAAAAATATGCTGATGTTCATATTCGTGAATTTGAAGACGTTTGTGATACGTTTGCTGATCAAACTTGTCCCCATGATAGTGTCTATCTCAAGTTTTTCCCTTTTTCTTTAAAAGATACAGCTAAATCTTGGCTTTTTATCTATCCGTCCTGGATCTATAACTTCATAGCAGGTTATGAATGAAGCCTTTCTAAATGAATTCTATCAAAAAAATTTAACTAATAGCATGATGCGACAAATTAAACTTCTCACTCAAAAAGAGAAGGAACCATGCCCTGAAGACCGGGAATGTTTTAAAGATCTCCTACTTGTTTGTCCACATTATGGATTTAAAAAATGGAGCATAATTAATATCTTTTATGAAGGATTAGATCCAGAGTCAAAGGAATTAATTGAAGCCATGTGTCAAGGGGAATTTTTTTAAGAATGCTGACAAAGTTGAATCATACTTTAATTGGCTTGGCAAAAATGCTCCACAATGGGAAAAAAGAAGAAATTACTAGGAAAGAAAAGGCTAAAAGTTCATAGTAGTCTCAATTAGAAGATGAATTAGTAATAAAAATTGAAGAATTAACTCATAAGCTAGAAGCTTTTAAATTGGAGAAAACTAATCCTCCTCTATCTAAGAAGAAACTATAACTTTGCAATACATGTCGTATGATGGGGTACTCTATAGAAAAATGCCTTAATACTCCTGTTTATCAAAGATTTACCCCCGCACAAAGAGTTCCATTATATAACTCAAAACTACATCTTCTTAGAAGAAAAGTATTTAGTTAAAAATGCTTATCCTTATGGAATTGTCGAGATTGAGGACCCTAAAGATGTAAATACATTTAAAGTTAATAGGCATAAATTAAAGCCGCTCTTAGAAGATTTTGAAGCTGAGTTGGAGTCCATTCTTTTGGAGGACCACAACTATAATGCCCGTTAATTTCTTAAATCATGATCAGAATTATACATAGTAGGAATTTTATTTTAGTTTTTTTTTCTTACTATTTAATATTTTCCAGGAATTATAGCATATTATCTGATGTCACAGGAAACAACGCGACATGAACCCATTTCAACGTCATGCAGGTGCAGGATCAGGTTCAGACCATGCTAGTTTATCTAATATAAATAACAACTATACATCAGAGGATAGAACTCTGTCAGTTGATGTTACACGTCCAAATTTTGAATATCTTATGGACTCTGATGATAATGAGATGTTTTACGCCAGGTGCGTCAATAAAATGAATGATGACACTGATGAAGATACCGATTATTTAGTAGAACTTGACCAACCTACGGACTGGGATGGTTTACCAATATATGATGGATTAGATGACTGGCAAAACATTAGTACGAATTACAATAAATGAGAACAAGCTCTATATGAGGTGTTCCAAGAATTATATAATGAATCTAAACAAAACGAATGGGAGCGATACCTGACATCCTTAGAACAATTCCCCATTTATGACGAAAATGACACTATTTTTGGATAGGGGCATTTATTAACTAGAGTTATTGATGGAGAAATGTTAAGGTACGCCTTCCTGAGGAATTGATTTTTTCACCTACTTGAATGGGGAGACTCTTTAGTCCCTATCTTTATTGAACAATTCATTTCTCAAAGAGTCATTGTCAGATACTCCCTCTGTCCCATAATAAGTGTCCACATTTCCTTTTTTGGATGTCCCACAATATGTGTCCACTTTCCTAAATTGGCATATAGCTTTTACTTACTTTCCAAAACTACCCTTATAATAAAGACAAAGTAGCATTTATTTGTGGCCTCAAAACAAGCAAAAAGTCAAACACCCATCACATCTAAGAGCAAAATTGGAAAGTGACCATTTAATGAACCAAAAAAACTAAAATAATACAACTTTCTTAAACAATGTGTAAAATAGAAGTGGACACTTATTATGGGACGGAGGGAGTATAATATATTCATAGAAGTAACACTGTATGATGATCCTGACGTATAAGACTATGACACCTATTTGATGTTTTGAGTCTACTATCGTATACCTCAAAATGATCGCTTTTCATGGGCATTAGCCTCAAGCGACATCTAGATATGTTAAGAAATTCGTGTTTGTATTATTATTGTTATTGTACTTTTCTTTTTGTTATATATATAAATATCATCACTGTGTTTTATGTGTCAGAACCACTTGCACTTATTATTTCTATAAAAGATTATGAGTTTTGATTTTTTTTATCAGGTCTTACAAATCTCAAAAAATGCTATCTAATAAATGTACTAAATTGTTTGTTTGAACTATCCCATTACAGTTGAAAATAAAAAGGCACACTAGAAGTATTGCTGGTTTAAAAGCTATGCTGCTAAAATTGCCAGATAGCAAAATTTGAACACAAGATCTATCCTTTTAAACTGCACTTCAAAAGATCGATTGTTGTAACACCCGTACCCGGAGAACGGGTAAATTATTATTTTTATATGCATTACTTAATATAATTTGTGTATCAAATGGATTAAGGGAAGGCCTGGACTCGCCCGTGAAAAGTATTCAGTAAAGGGCGCAGTTGGAAAAGTCCCCAGTGAGGTGGGACAGGTAATGAGGTGGGACCTAGTGAAGGGACGAACAAAAATATTTGTATTTTATATGTTAAATGCATTTATATGATTACATGAGTATTTGTTTAAAATGCTTCCATATTACATGTTGATATATGTGTTAGCAATTGGTTTTATGTTGGATACTCATACAAGGGTATAACTGAAAAAAGGTTCATAATCAGTAGGTGCGATAGTAATTTCACAAAATATTTGGGACCCACGTTGGGACCCATATGGAACTTAGACAAACACTCATTAGATAATTGGGTAGTTAATGGAATGTTTAGGGGACTTCATAATAAGAATTTAAGAAAAACCGGGGTTGTAAATGAAAATAGGGAAAACTTGTGACACATCACATGCTTGTGATGAGTGTGTGTCCATAGGAGAGTTCATACTCTCATATTCACTGAATTAAACAAAAATAAAGAGAAAGCTCCGGGAGAGAAAGACGAGCTCGAGACGCCGACGTCGAAATCTCGCCGTTCCGTCGCCACCGTTCGTCGGATTTACGATCGAGACCACTTTTGGACTCGTGGAGGTAAGAGTCACATGCACGTAAATTGTTTTCATTTTCGGCAACGTTTTTTTGGCAACCGTTCTTGATAGATGATATTTGTTGTACCAAAACCATGTTGGATTTACTTTGGGTAGGAATTGAGCAAGATTTGTGAAGAGATTCTTCATTTCTAGCATGAATTTGGGTAGATCTTGCTAAAGTGAGTTTTCTACACTAAAGAATGGTTGTGTTTAACTACGTTCAAGACTTCAATGATGTTAGAGATGATAGTTTGTGCTTAGAAACCAAGAGATTGTTCTTATTGTGTTGATTATTCATGTTTAGAAAACATGTAGTTACTAAATTGTGAATTGCATATCAATTTTATAAAAATCATATGTGCCTACATGTTTATGTGCTTATATGGTTATGTGGTAATCAATGAGCACCGGAAAATGATTCATTGTTGGGAGTAATAAGGGTGGTGAAGAGGAAGAATCCGAGAAATACGGAAGTCCAAGGAATAGAAGTGGCCACGGGACCAAGGGAGGTCTTCGGATCTGAATGAATCATTGAACCGGTGACTCGGCGATTACAAATATGATTTGTATGTTCATTGTTGCATTGCACATGTTAAACATTCAGTCATGTTTAGAATTCTCACTAAGCGTAAAGTTTAAGAAAACCATTTTCTGTTTATGTTGTGGTAAATAACAACCACCGCAGGTACGGAGCAATATCTAGAGAGGAAGTGACGTGCTCGGGAAAAGGGAAAAAATGTTTTGGAACTTGTAGTTATGATTTTAACCTATATTACAGTGTAACTAGTGGCTTGAAGTCCTTGACTTGAGACTTGAAGTCTTGACTTGTGGATGGGAGAGATGGGGGAGATGAGGGACTCTTGTATATTAACTTTTTTAAAACTTATAATATGATGTAATTAGTACTTCCTAAAATGTTGGAGTGGTACTTTTGATGTAATTATAAGACTTGAATCTTGAACTTGTCATTTGGATGGTTTCAAGTTAACTTAGGAAAACTTATTAAATTTTGATATTACAAGTTGAAGTTTGAATATGTAAGGTTAAGTTGAGTCCTTTCCGGCAAGTTTGAGTTGATGTCGTAAACACATTGAAAGAAGTTTGCTTGTAAACAAGTTGGTTGTTGAGCTTAGGTGTTGATTCATAGTAAGTTGTATATGTTTGAGCATGCTTGGCAAAGTTTGAGGTTCAATGGTTTGTTATGGATTAATTATTGTTATAACAAGATATGTTCATGTTTTGTATGTTGGGACAACTTGAATTTGTGTTTAGGAATGTTTAAAATGTGGTTAGAAATGAGTTTGAAATATTTCCATAATGTTCTTTGATGTTTGGTTTGGTTTGGATATGGATTGGGTATGTTTAAGTAGTGTTTTTAGCAGTAAAAACAGGTTCTGGGGAACCCGGATCGATCCGGGTTAATGAAGGGATCGATCCGGCCTTTCAAAGGGACATTCTGCGAAAGATTCAGTAAAATGGATCGATCCGGGTTTATGAACGGATTGATCCGCTTGTATTTTTCACAGCACGTCCGCTTTTACGGAAACATGCATAACTCTTTTTAAAAAATTTGGATTCATGCGCCGTTTTTTGCGTTGGAACCGGGACTCATAAAATCTATCTTTTGGTATAAAAATTGATATACCTTATTAATGTCCATTTTACCCTTGGGTCTATTTTTGTCACATCAAGCTCTTTTTTGATGGTTAAATTCATGTTTTCCTTAATAACTAACAAGGTTTAATGTTTATTAGTGTATTTTGGTTGCGTATATTCTTGTTACACGTGTCCTAATCCACCGAGGGTGGGTTAAACAATTGTACAGTAATTCTTGGTAACTTTATCTCAGCACAGTGATTGTACATTTACTTTATATTATATATGTAAGTTAATTTTGTCATTATTATTCTTTGTGTGTTTCTTTTTATTACAGGTGTTATCTTTAACTTCTCCTTACTTGTTTTCATCTCACTCATTAAGAACAATGTCAGACTCAGTTGGGGGGGAAGGTTTCACGATTAACACCTGTATATTTGTTTTATCTTAATTTCTTAAATTATTTAGCTAAAAAATATGACAATTTTTTTATGGAGGTCACACTGAAAAAGAGAAAATGACCATATATAGGGCTTTAAACCCTAAAAGCTTTCCCCCATCTCTCTATTTCTTTTCTTTTTCTTCTTCCTTTCTCTTTCCCTTCTCAATAGCAGCGATCTCCCCCCCTCTCTCTGTCTCTCTCGGACTCTCGCCCCGATCTCTCTCAATCTCCCATTTTCTTTGATTTCTTCGATCCAAAATCAAGATCCACTTTATCGATCACTAAAGGTAAGATCTATAATCTAGATAAAAACTTGATTTTGGTTTTATTTTCTATTTGTTCAAGATCTAGCTTAGTTTTTATTTTTCGATTTTTATTTCTGTCTTTTCCATTATTTAACAAAAAATCAAATCTATAAGTTGTAGGTACTCGTCAAAGAAGCTTGAAAATACCCCTCAATCCACGACCACACCACATTCTCAGATCTCTGTGTGGCAGGTGATATTTTTCCATTTCAGTATTAAACTACAAAACTGGACGACACGCTAATTACCGGTCTTATGTATTTTGAACTTTACCTTATTATTTTCCTAATTGCTGTTATTATAATGCTGCGTTGCCCTTGTTAAAAAAAATGAAAGAAAGAAAAAGAGAGAGAAAAATGTAGTTTTTAGTTTTTTTTTTTTTAAAAAGTAGTTTTCAGAATTTGAAAAATAAATAAATAAAATTAATTTTTTTTAGTTTCTGAAAAAATTTTATATTTCTTAATATAAATATAATTTTTAAATAATTTTCCCACCCACCTTGTCTAAACTCTCTTTAATTAGATCTTGGTTGATAGTTGGAAGGCGTGGAGGGTAGAGTCTGATCTCTCTTGTTGGCTGAGAGTATAAAAAATTGGATCCGACAGTTGATGACCAGACGTTAATAGGTCGCTTACTTATTTTTGAGCAGAAGAAACCCTTTGCTGACACTAGCTTTTATGCCATCAAAAGGAAAACTAAAAGGTTGGGATAGTGTTTGAATTGTTATAGAGAAAATGTCCTAGTTTAATTGCTCATAATGACACTTCTTTTCAAGTTTACTACTATTACAAAAGAAAATTCAAATCAAAACAAAAGAAAATTTTGGTTGAGAAAGAGGATTGGATCCTTTGATACCCAAATGAACTTTGGTTTCCCATCCCTCATTTTATTTTTAGTTTTTTAAAATTTTTTTTTCATAACTTTCAATAATTTTCAGTCAGGTCAAACTTTAAAATGATCCTATGAGTACATCTGGCTTTCATTAGCTGGTTCGATATTAGTAATTTGCATGATCCCAATGTCACCAGATATGCCTAGTGCGGTGATTGACCCTGGAGGTAGCGAAAAACTAGGTAAAGCCAGAGTTATCTTCTAGCCTTTTATTGGCGTTTTAACTTGCTAGTGGTTCTAGACACATCTCTTTTACGAGAGGTGGATGGGCGACCGTGACAACTTGGATGCTCCAGATTGCATAGCCTCTTTTGTATAGGTGCAGAGGATACTAGTCGCACTATATATGTATCAAACCTAGTGGATGCGTTTAGGATTTTTCAGAAGTTTTTCTTTTACTTCTATATAGGATAAAATTTGACATGTTAATGTTATTTTGGGTATATTAATAGCATACAACACATTGTCACATGTTTAACTACTTTCAAATCTTTAGACATTTTGAAACATTGTGAAAATATTTACTGAATCTAAATGGATCAGTGAACATAAACTATGCAGTTTAAAGACAAGTAGTGGAAACTAATTAACCCATGTGAGTTTATTATTATTATTATTATTATTTTTATGCCAATCTTCCTTTATGAGGATTACTGTTCTTTTCAATCTCATTCTTTTTATCATATTACTCGTTGAAAGTCTCACTATTATTTTTGACTGATCATTAGAGGAGAACATTCAGAATTTACCAAATTTAGAACTTCTAAATTGCTTGAATGAACAAAGACAATCTATTTTGAAAATGATTTAGGCCATATTTTCTTTCAAATGTACCTCCCTTCGCCTTATATTGCATTATTCTCAGTTCTCTCCAAATCATGCCTTGCTCCACCTAGGAGTACAAACCTCACTTCTATATCTAGGTATGTGATTGGACTGTAATGATATTGCAAGAAAAGAAAGAAGTGGTAAAGAAAGAAAGGAGTGGTGAAAAAAAAAGGAGACTACAAGAGATGATACAAATGATAAATGAGAAGAAAAAGAAGAGATTGGAATGAATTACGCAAATACTCCAATCAGATGCTTAGAACAAATGCACCCCAAATCTCCTAATCATCTTAATTTCTACCCAATACCAGTCAAAGTCCTAATGATTTGAAAGAATTTGATTTTTAAATTTAAGTGATAAGGATGTTCTCCACGGTAGATTGTTCTTCTAGTGCTAAGTATCCTTTCATGAGACTTACTGTACTCCAAATGCCTATATATTAAGTCATCAAAAAATGAAAGCAATTTCCCTGTCTTTGCTTCCCTACCATGTGAGATATTCTCTACACCGGTTTCTGAGAGTTTCTCATTAAAAGAGTGAAATCCCAGTGAGGTTTGAGTTAAAATTATAAGTTTTATGACTGACGTTGGTTATGTAAACTTTGAAGTTAAGATCAGCTACTTGACTTTTCAAGCACACACTGTAGGTTGAAAGAGTATAAAAAATATTGCTATTGACAAACTATGAGTATGTGTGTTGCATTATTATTATATACTTGGAAATTTCATTTTATTAACAAATTTAATCCCATCTATTGTAAAAGGAGACAATCTACCTTTATTTTTATATTTTGAAATTTAAAATTGAATTTTGTGGGTATATTCACTACAAACCCTCACAAGATAACACTCGTCCACTAGGAGTAACCTAGGGGTTTAATGGCTTGTTGCATATGCTAATGCAATCGCGATTCCTGCGATAGTGAGTAAGGTTTTATTTTCCTTAGTCTACTCCTACTTTTAATAAAACTTTTTAGAACAATTTCTCTTTCCCTTCATTGCTAGGGACTAGCAATAAGCTAGTTGAGGGGTGTGATAAACAATGAATATTGCATATTCATGTGCCAATATAATAGATACGATGCTCATTTAATACTTAAATCCCTAATCTTATATGCATTTTGAAATTATTATGGTTTAATAATGATGTCACTCAAATGTGTAATTATGTGCTTTTACATGTTTTATATTCTTAGGTGAAAATGAAGTTGAAATAATGCATTAAAAGGAAGGAAAGAAGCAGCAAGCACGCATGATTATCTCCCATGTGCTTATTACTTGTTTAAGTAACTCCCAACTACTAAACACACCAAAGAAAGGAAAAAAAATCAAGTGTGAAAGGCATTAATTGCCTTGAAAGCGACATGTTCACATATAGGTAATAGATTCTGTGTGTGTGTGTGTGTGTGTCTCTGCAGAGTTAGTCATGAGGATGTCTGATAGAAGAAGAAAAATTGGGCAAAAGATTGATGGAATGGCCAATGATCACTCTCAGCTCCATGTTTTCTCCTGTTCAAGTGCCGAATACAATGATGAATTTACATCTTCCTTCGTCTATAAATAACATCCACTGAAGGTGAAGAAGAAGAACACATAGAGACAGACACGCGACACACAACACACATCCAAATAGAGAAAAGTCTAGGAAGGTTACCATGTGAGCACTCTATAGTGTCCTTATGAGTAGAAATTTAAGCTTTTATTTGCTTTTTCTAAAGTTATAAAAAATTTCTTTTCTATAATTGATGATTTCAAGTTCAAAAATATGTAACAAAATTTTGTGTACTTGTCACACCCGTTCCAGAAATTTATGATTATGAAAATGCATCATTTGAGATTTTGAAATTATTAATGTTATTAATAATTTGAGTTGAGGTTGACTGTGAGTCAACGGTAAGGTGTCAGTGAGGACACGGGAACATGGTAGTTCATATGGCATGAGCATGAGTAAATGACATTTATATGATTTAAATGTTATTTGACTTATATGGTATTTTGTGAATAGTGAATTATACCTGTGTAGTATAATTTCTGGTATTTTTGGTATTATTGTTTTAACATTTTGAGAACTGTGGTGAGAACGTGAGTGATATGTTAATTAAAAAGGTAGGTTGTGTAGAGATTCCACAGAATATAGTTTTTCGGACGTTATTTTTTAGACCCAAACGAAACCTAGTCGAAAACTTTTGAAATTTATAGTTTTCACTCGTAAAGTTATAAAATGGACGTGTGTGAAGTTTCATGGGTTAATTAGAAGTTTGAAAAACTTGCGGGGAGGTAAACATAATTTCCAGAACGTTTGTCAATATATAGAAGTGGATGTGATTTCATTCTCATCCAAACTTCCAAAATATCTAGAGAGAGGAGAGAGAAGGGAGATTGGAGCCAACGGGCTTTGCGACGCCGATCGACGACCTTTCGTCCGTAAGATTTTCTCCAGATTTTAGATTTGAACTCATGGAGGTAAGATCTACGTTTTTGATACTACTTAGGCCGTGTTTGGCCAATTTTTGTAAAAATCTTAATTCTAGACTTTTGGGAAAAACAGGTATAAACTTGTAGGAATTTTCTCAAATTCGAAATCCGACGATTAATTGGCCTCCTAGTCGATCCTTCAAAGTTTGGGGGAAATTGCACGAGGTATGAAGTTCTAACTTGTGAAATATAGAGAATTACATGTTTTATATTTCGACGACGAAATTGAGATCCGGGCGAAATCCATGCCTTAATTGTAGGCCCGTTAATTATGCACGCGCTAAATTGTGAAAAGCATGTCTAAATTTACGCGAGCACGTTACGTTGTCTATGTGGGTCAAAGGGGAGTCTTATACAAATTCATGCCGGAGTAAGCTTCTCGATGTTTGAGAATTTGAGTAGCGAGGGCTACTGTGCATGGTTGTAGGCTTGGACTTGCCATGGCACTTGTGGGGATGTAATGGTTGTAGGCTTGGACTTGCCATTGACATCGCAGTTTAAGCCTTGGACTTGCCGCTACCGGACGAAGGCGCATTTTTCTCCCTAGAGACTATTGATATGATTTATGAGATTAAAGTATGTTTTATCCTATATTGCATATGTTAGACTTGTACGCTCAGCATATAGCTGAGCAGTGGAGATGTACTCCATTGCAGGTAAGAAGAAAGACAAGAAGTAGCGTGATGAGTGAGGCCGAGGAACGCCGGGGGAATTACCTTTGTATATGTTTTTGTTTTAAATTCTAAAACTTGTGTAAGGATTGGGAATTATAATATGTTGTAATAGGATCATGGATTAGTTTCGCAGTATTATAATCTTGTAATTGAACGTCTGTAGTTATGTTTTAAATGTTGTAATTGGCGTTGGTTGTGATTGTTTGTGGATATTGAGAAGCATGTGTTAGTATTATCAACACAGGGCTGCCCAGCAGGGGAGCAGTCGACTGGACCCTGTATCAGTCGACTAGATTCCGTGTGAGCAGTCGACTGGACTCTGTATCAGTCGACTGGATCCCGTGTGATTGAGACACTGAAAGTGAATAGTAAGAGAGGCAGTCGACTGAACACTGTTGATTTTTGCCTACTGCTTCTATAAATGGCAAAACCAGTCGACTGTACCATAACTCAGTCGACTGGACCCCTTTTGAAAACTGATGAATTTTGGTTCTGCATAACACAGTCGACTGGGGTCCCCTAATCAGTCGACTGGACCTCTGTTGAGAATTTTAGGTTTTGGTTTCTGCTAAGTACAGTCGACTGGACCCTAGGCACAGTCGACTGAACCTCTGTTTTCAAAACTGATTCTTTTGAATGTGTTTCCACTTGGCCAAAACTTTTTATAACTCTGATTTCAAGGAAATTTCAATTCAAAGGGTAATGTTCCCTAAAGTTTTAAAATACTCAGGGTTGTTTTAAAGTTTTTTTCGCTGCGTATCGTTAGAGGATGTTTGGTTGAGCCTTGGTGGTGTGCCACATGTCCTATTTCCACGCGTAGTGGGATGGGTCGTGACAGTACTGTATTTATCAAATTAGTTCTTAAATATTTGTTTTCTTGTAGGTCCTTTGCTAATTTGTAGTAGTAAAATATTTCTATTAAAATTTTGATTTCAAGTCCAAAATTTCTGTAATTATTTTCATCTATTGTATGAAAAATTAGTCTTTAGATTTTAGTTTAATTAATGTTTTTAGCATAGTTAGTAGTTGTGGATGTCTTCTAAAATAATTTGAAACCCCAACTTAAAATTGTTTGAAACCCCAACTTTCCAGTTCATGTAACAAAAATTCCATTCACTTTAAGACACAATTTGCAAGTAAATGCCAGATTTCTTTGTTACGTAGTTGTTATAATCACATATTAAAGCCCCAATCATACCATATCCATATTCCATTATAAAATTAGATCAGGATTTGGTTTGACCTTACTTGTGTTCTTGGAGTTCATCCACTGTGACCCAGCACGAAATCAAAGTCAAAGGTTTAGTATTTTATTTTCGGTTCAGTATTTCAATTTATTTATGTTTTTTTTTATCTTAGTTATACAAAACTTTGTTATTTTGCATATTCCACGAATTCAATCCCAACTCATGTTAAGTGAAGAAAAAGTGCATTAATATTAGTTTTCACTCTTACCTTAGTGTTATGATCTTAATCTTAATTGGACAGTAATTGTATACACCTATTTAATCTTTCTTTAAAGGTTATTTAGAAGACAGTTTCAATCCCAAAAATGGTAAGCTAAAACTTTAATTGGGGATATGCAATAAAAATTCAGAAATCATAACTTTTGTGCACTAATCTTAAATGGGTAAATTTATCTAGATGGGTTATTTTTTCATTTCTGGCCAAAAATATCTATAGTTTATGACTATTTAACATATTTATAGACTATGGATATATTGGACTTCAAAAGATAACGTATTTGAAACACGAATTTAATTATGTTAATTGTCAAACTATACATTTTGTGATAAAAAACACCTAGCATATATACAAAACAATTATTTAATAAAGTTTATATTTCAAGTATGTGTATATATATATATATATTTCTATCCATTAATGGACAAGCAATTGTGTAGTGGCAGAGTCGTGGGGACTGGACACCGAATAACCCACGTCCGCGGCGAGTCGCGGTTCAAACCTAGCTATTGCCCGATTGCCTTTTAATTTTTCTTTAAACCAAACGACGTCGTTTCATATCAAACCTGACACACTTGATATGACTTCAACTGGTATAAGTTTATTTTCAAATAAAGAATTACTCTGCGGTCTAAATGCCAAATCCTTTTCAAAATCATAGAAGTTGTGTGATCTAGTGTTGATTTGCATATTCCCAATCCATTTAAATCATTTCTCCCAAGTTAATTAATATTTCTTGTTTTTAGATAACTTAGATTAATTATTTGTATTATTTCTATCTTTCACTATAATAAAATCCAAAAGGTTCATTTAATGTAAATCTAGCTTTTATTTCTTGATATGTACAAAAATATCCGGTCAAAGTCAACCCTCGCCACCTCAGCAAAGAGAAGTCAAGTCAAGTCACCTTGAGTCCAGGCCTACTGCTTAGCCCTCCCGAGCCGTTATATAAAATCGCCCAGTTTGGTCAGAAGTCCGGGTGGTCACTCCGGACTGGCCTCACATGGGCGCACCCCCAGAAGGCATGGTTGATTGCTTAGCGAGCAACCAGACAGTTTCCTAACCCAACTAGAAGACTAGATGGAAGGAGCAAGTAGTTTCCTAAACCGCTTATGAATCCCTCCTATATTCATGTAAATTAGTTGTAATTAAATTAGGCTTCCTAATCTGCAGACTTACCATGTACGAGTGGTCTCTTGCACCTATAAAAGAGGCCACCCACCCCCATTGAAGGGGATCGCATTCTGACTCCAAAGAATAACATATAAACAACTCACTATTACGCATAAACCCGGTCGATTTCTGGTAGTGCCACCTACTCTGTTGGCTCACCAAACGCCACCGGTGATCTTCTAGTGAAAGCGCACTGATGCAACCGTGGATATAGGTCACCTCATTAACGGGGCCGAACCACATACAATCTCTTGTGTCTCTCTCTAAACCTCTCTTACCAATTTTTGACATCATCAGTTTGGCGCCGTCTGTGGGAAACGGTAAGTTTTTCACCAATAAATTTCTTGACTGATTAACATGCTACCGACGACGAGTAAGAAGAATACTGCCCAGGCTGGTTAGGAGAACTTGCAACTCGAGTAGCAGGTTGCCTCCATGACCTCCAATCAAGTAACAGCGGCGCTCGCGCAACTTCTGGAAGGCTAGCGGCAAACTCAGCAGTAGATCGAAGCGTTGTTGGCCCTATAGGAAAAGCGTCCCCGACCGGGAGCCCGCTCGAGTCTGGAACCATAACCACTCTGCGCCAGTGTCCCCGTCGGATTGGGAACGCGTCAGGGATGGTGACCGTAACAGAGCGCCCAGGCGTACCATACGGAGAGCTCGGACCAATACTCGTCGGCTTGAAGATGCTAGAGATATCATCAACAAATGACGTGCCGCCAGAGGGGAGGAATCAGGACAAAAGGCCCGGGAATCGGCCAAAGACCCTCCGGTCAGGAGCCAGGGAGATCTTAGGCACACGATTACCCAGAGTCAGAGATGGGTTCTATCCCCGAGGACGCCGCACTTCGAGGAGGAGGCCTCATCATCAGACCCGATGTACCACTCGGATATGGAGATGAAAACTGGGCGAGATGTACAGGCCCAGATCGAGGACTTGCAGCAGCAAATCGAAAGGTTGAATTGCAAATCTGGCTAGGATCTCATCAACCCAGAGACCAAGTCACCCTATATCGCCCAGATAACGGGATTCCCCATCCCACGAAAATGCAAGCTGCCACATCTTAACTCCTATAACGGTTTAGGGAGCCCAGTGGACCATGTCCGCACATACAAAGCTCAAATGGCGTTGGTTACCACGGTCGATGAGTTATTGTGCCTGACCTTTAATAGCACTCTTAAAGGGCCAACTACACAGTGGTCCCATGCTTTGAAACCCTGAACGGTTGATAACTTCAGGACGTTAAGCAAGCTCTTCATCAGCCAATTTGTGGGGATGCTTGACCGGTCACAACCGAACACCCAGCTGCTGACCGTCAAGTAGCAAAAAGAGGAATCCCTAAGGGAGTATGTGGATCATTTCAACCAACAGAAGCTCCAGATCCGTATTCTGAATGAAATGGCTGCAATCATGGCCTTCTGTTCAGGAGTTCAACACACCAAGGTTGCCACGTCATTTCACCGCGATCGATCGGCAACCCTGGTGGAGCTCTCGGAGAGGGTTAGAAAGTACATCGACACTGAGGAATTCCTCAAGGCCAAGCACGCTAGTTTGGCAGAAGACGAGTCATCGGGATCAAAGCGGAAGTGCGATGCCTCAGAGAAGGGCTCAGGAAAGAAGATAAAACAAGATCAACCTAAAATTGGTTGGGATCAGCCCCCGATCAAGTTCACACCCCTTTCTCGGCCTATTCATGAGGTTATGGCTGCCGCCGAGACCCGACGGCTCCTCCAGGAGCCGACAAAGCTGAAATGTCCGCCCGATAAGAGAAACTGGGATAAGTTTTGCCGCTTCCACAAAGACCATGGACATGACACAGAGGATTGCTTTAAGCTCAAGATTGCCATTGAAAAGTTGATTGAGCAGGGCCATCTAGCCGAGTTTGTGGCGGCAGATAGACGACCTCAGCGAGAGACCCGGGCTCCCAAGCAGCCGCAACCCCTTGGGCAAATCAATGTAATCTCCGGAGGAACTTTGGGCCGAGGGGACTCACAATCGGCCAGGAAGAGGCATATTAGGGCATCCCAATTAGATGTCTAGCATGTCCACTCCACCAGCTGCCCCCCGACCGACGTATTAACATTCTCATCCGAGGACATGCTAGACCTGTATTGCCCCCATGATGATCCGCTGGTGGTGACGCTCTCCATGGCAAATTATGTGGTTAAAAGGGTGTTGGTGGACATGGGCAGCTCCTCTGATATCATGTTCGCCCCAGCATTCGATTAGCTTGGGATATCCAGGGATCGGCTCCTACTAGTGGCCACTCTCCTGGTAGGTTTCAACGGGTCTAGCACACAACCGCTCGGTATCATAGAGCTCCCGGTTCTTATGGGGACTTACCCCCAACAGACGTCTGTGCTGGCAAACTTCATAATTATAGAAGCTCCGTCCGCATATAACGCCATCCTTGGGAGACCAACTCTCAACAAAGCCAAGGTAGTTGTGTCAATGTACAACCTAGTGGTCAAGTTTCCAACCCCCCCAGGGACCTGGTAGCTTGCAAGGAGATCAAGCGACCGCTCAGAGCTACTGCGTCAGCTCCCTACGCAGAGAGGCCGTCACTAAAACATTGAACATTCAAGAAATGGACCCAAGGGATCAAAGCGATGGAGTAGGTCTGGTGGAATAACTAGAGAAAGTGGTGCTGGACCCAAGGTTTCCCGACCGGTTTGTTAGCATTAGCACTTTCTTAGAGCCGGGCCTTAAGGAGAAGTTGATCCAATTCCTGCAGCAGAACTAGGATGTCTTCGCCTGGAGCCATGAAGATATGTTGGGGATAGATCCTTGGGTCATGTCTCATCGTCTCAACATTAACCCGGACTCCCGGTCGGTCAATAAAAAAAGACGGGGTATGGCGGCCAAAAGGCAGACGGCAGTATGTGAAGAGGTCGAGAAGCTCCTAAAGGTAAATTCCATCCGAATGGTCCATTATCCCAACTGGTTAGTAAACGTGGTTCTAGTCAAGAAAAACAACGGGAAATGGAGAATATGCGTGGATTTCACCGACCTGAACAAGGCATGCCCCAAGGACTTCTACCCATTACCCAGGATAGACCTCCTTGTGGATTCCACAGCCCGTCACGCATTCCTCTCGTTCATGGATGCCTACTCGGGATACAATCAGATCAGCATGTATCCTGGGGATGAAGAGAAGACTTCCTTCATCACAGATCAAGGAACGTACTACTATAAGGTGATGCCCTTCGGCCTCAAAAATGCTGGGGCAACCTATCAACGCTTGGTTAATCACATGTTCAAAGATCTGATCGGGAAGTCCATGGAGGTCTACGTTGACAATCTTTTGATTAAAAGCCAGGACGAGTTCAACCACCTCGAGCATCTGGCCGGGGCCTTCAGCATTTTGAGGAAGTTTTGGATGAGGTTGAATCTGGCCAAGTACTCATTTGGCTTCTCGTCCGGGAAGTTCCTGGGACACTTAGTCAGCAGATGGGGTATCGAGGCAAATCCTAAGAAAATCCAGGCCGTCATCAACATGCGGTCACCCAGGTCGACCAAAGAAGTTCAGAGTTTGGTTGGGCGGGTCGCCGCATTGAATAGATTTATCTCCCGAGCTACTGACCGGTGTCCCCCGTTCTTCAAAATCCTCCACAAGGCCTTTCAGTGGTCGGAAGAGTGCGTGGAGGCATTTCAGGAACTTAAGAAGCACCTGGCATCACCCCTTTTACTCTCAATACTAGTACTGAACAAGGAATTGTTCTTATATTTAGCAGTGTCCCCCTTAGCAGTCAGCTCGGCTCTCATCTGAGAAGAGCACGGGGTACAATTCCCGGTCTACCACACCAGTAGGGCACTATAAGGCATGGAAATCAGATACTCCTGCATAAAAAAGCTCACCTTTGTCCTCGTCACTTCTGTTCAGAGACTTTGCCCATATTTTTAGGCCCACGCAATCATAGTCCTCACAGATCAGGCTCTCTGTCGGATCCTGAGTAGGCCTGAAACATCCGGAAGGCTCGTCAAGTGGGCCTTGGAGTTGGAAGAATTTGAATCAACCTACAGACCCTGCACGGCGATCAAAGGACAGGCTGTGGCAGACTTTCTTGTGGCGTTCACGTACCCAGAGGACCCAGTCGAAGAGCTCAGCCCTCCTGACATACCGCCCGACCTACAGTCAAATGTCCCGACCTAGGTGCTATACGTGGACAGGTCTTCCAACAAACATAGAAGTGGGGCAGGGATCATCCTAACTACTCCAGATGGAATCCAGATTGAGTATGCCGCTGAGGTTCAAATTCTGTGCCTCTAACAACGAGGCCGAGTATGAAGCCTTATTGGTAGGATTACAGTTGGTTACTTCAATGGGAGCGGAACAAGTTCAAGGGTACAGCGACTCCGAGCTCGTGGTCAACGAAGTTAATCAGGAATATAAAGCCCGGAAAGAGAACATGGTAGCTTACCTAGCCTTCGTCCGAACAGTCTCAAAGAAGCTTAAGGGCTTCTCGATCACACGAATCCGGAGGGAAGGGAACACTAGGGTGGATCGGTTAGCCCGCCTCACCTCATCCTATGAGTCAGACTTATCCCGAATAAGGATAGAATACTTATCCGAGCCAAGTGTGATCAACTCGGAAGGCATGGAGGTTGAACTGGTCACCTTGGGCCATAGTTGGATGGATCCGATCATGACATTCCTCACAACTGGCGCACTGTCGGACGATAGGGAAGAAGCCCGACGGGATAAGTACCGAGCGGTAAAATATCATGTTGCTGATGGAATCCTCTACAAGAGGGGGTTCACTACCCCTATCTCCGTTGCGTCCACCTTGCCCAAGTCCCGGCAGTGTTGCATGAAATCCACGAGGGAGTTTGCGGGAACCACGTTGGCGGCCGGGCACTTTCGCGAAAAGCCTTGCTACAAGGTTATTACTGGCTAACGATGGCCCGGGATTCCCAGGAGTATGTAAAAAGGTGCGACAAGTGTCAGAGATACTCCCTAATGATCAACTGAGCGGGAGAGCTTTAGACACCAATCCATAGTCCCTGGCCGTTCGTTTAGTGGGGAATCGACATTGTCGGTCCCCTCCTTATGGGAAAAAGGACACATTAAGTTTGCTGTCATCGCCGTGGACTACTTCACTAAGTGGGCGAAGGCCGAGCCATTGGCGACAATCACCGAGAAAAAGATGGAAAATTTTATTGAGAAAAACATCCTCTGCAGGTTCGGCATTCCCCGGGTTCTGGTCAGCGATAACGGCAGACAATTTGACACCCTGGTATTTAGGCAGTTCTGCTCGAGATACAGGATATCAAAATCACTACTCCTTTGCCGAGCACCCTCAAGCCAACGGCCAAGCCGAGGTGACAAACTGGACCATTCTGCAGTCAATTAAAACAAGGTTTGAAAATGCTAAAGGCGCATGGGCGAAGGAATTACCGACCCTACTATGGGCCTACCGCACCACGCCCTGAGTGGCAATTGGCGAGACACCATTCTCACTAACCTATGGCATGGAAGCGGTAGTCCCTACCGAGCTCGGGTTACCTACGTACCGGGTGACAAATTTTAGCGAGTAGAGCAATGAGGAAACCCCCAGAGCAGAGCTTGACTTGGTAGAAGAAAAAAGAGACCGGGCATATCTAAAGGTGGCAGCTTATAAATAAAGGGTCTCCCAATACTTCAATAGTAAAGTCAGGCATTGGAGCTTCCTGGTCGGGGATCTCATTCTGAAGGCGGTAAACTAGTCTACAAAAGTCCTGAGCCATGGTAAATTAAGGCCAAACTGGGAAGGACCGTACAAGGTTACCCAAGTCAACCGATCGGGAACTTACTGGTTACAAACTCTAGACGGACACACCCTCTCTCACCCTTGGAACATGCAGCATCTCTGCAAGTATTTCTAGTGAAACATGACAATAATGTTGGCTAGGAACCATGTAGCTCTGCCCGAGCAATTCTATTTATATAATAATAAAAAAAAAATTTCCGCCGAACAACTCTTCTCCGTATTTTCTCACTCAAAAGACCTCGGGGTAAAACCCCAGGAACTCAAAAGATCTCGGGGTAAGACCATAGGCACTAAAAAGACCTCGGGTCCATAACCCGAGGCATTGGCTTCGCTTAGGCCCAACCAACGCTGGGGGGGCCAATCCCCCTAGGTGGTTGATGATAGCAAGCCTAAAAGGACCCTGCAACCACCCACGTTCCAGGTCAGTTTCCTACGGTCACTCCCTCCATACGCCTGCCTTAGCAAACGCTTGGGTGGCAGGGGAGTACCAGGCTAAACAGGAAATCACACCGGGCACTAACATGACTTGGAATCCTAGGACACCTAACATTCCTAAGTACCTACAATACCCAGAGAAACCGCTGGAATAGTTACTAGGTCACAAGCCTACACTATACCCGAGTGGGACCTACATAATAGGTCACTGAAAGACTAAATATTCTCTACCGGTTACAGTCCTAAACCTTTTGCTAAGGTAGGGATTTAGATTGGCTAACAATCGGCCGGGTATTGGCAATCACAAATAGGTATACAAGTGTAGAATAATAAACAGTTAGTGCAAATGATGGCCTCGACGGACCTTTTCATTAATTAACAAAGGAAAACTGTACATTGCCTAGGGGGCAGTTGTAGTAGCCTCCCCAAAAAAAAAATATCAAGGAGAGGAAGGGCAAGTTAGGGACTAAGCATCATCAATCTCGACCACGTCTTCAGTCTCTCCGGTCTCTCCTACTAGGGTAGCTCCTTCTCCCGGGACCAAGCTACCTCCCGGGGCAGCGAAACCATCAGCAGCTCCGGCCAAGGCGGCGGAGTCATCAGATTCTCCGACCAGAGCGACATAATCATCGACAGCGGGAGGACCAAGATCCCAGTAGTCCGAGTCAATACCCTCATAGGAAGAAATATCCTATTCGGAGTGATCCAGGGCTAGCCTTCGCTTGAGGTCTTTGTAACCTTGAAATAAGCCATCATCGAAAGCCTCCTCCGTGGACCTCGCCGCCGTTGCCTTAGCTGCAGCCTTCGTCCGAGCCTCTGCAGCTGCCTCAGTGGCCCGGGATGCCTTCAGATCTGCTAGGGTAGTCGCCAATTCTGCCTAGGCTGCCCGAGGCTTAGGGCTAAGCCCTTCACCTTGTCCTTCTCTAGAGCCAGGGTGTTTTCCCTGGTCTCCGAGGTAGCCCGTTCCTCTGCCAGAGCGACTTCAGTAGCAACGGCCCTCCCGGCCAGAGAGGACAGGAAGGACTCAGCCCCAATGGCCATGTAGCCGACCTGCAAGAAGCCCAAAAATTGGTTAGTTAACCGGGTATATAAAAGAAAAGTAGTGGCAATGAATGGGCAGAGGCGTCAGGGCTTACCATGTGGGAGAGGCTGTATAGCCATCCCTGGAATGCCTCGGGAGACATGTTTGCACACGTTTCCACTTGGCTGGGAAGAAGGGCAGATTTGAGCCTCTTCGTGATCACTGCCGATTCCTCAACCGGAGCCCTGGACAGTATTCCCGCTCGGGAGGAAGTCTCTACCACCACCACGTGGGGGGGCTAAAGTCCCCACGGGTTCTGGACGGTTCGCAGTCCCGTGCCAGATTCACCTTGATGGGCGTTCCCTGCCCGAGGCCTCCGCAGTGGGCCTCTTTCCTCCTCTAATTACCACCCGGGGGTTGGCATCGGCCTGCTTGGCCCTTAACTATTCAAGATCTTTCTTGGGGGCCATTTTTGCAAAAAAGGAAAGAAAGGCGTTCAGTAACTAGTAGAGACAATAGGATATATACGAGACCAAGTATGCCCGGGTACTTACCAGGAAGTATGGGTGAAAAGACAGGAGCTTTGACGGGCTCAACCGGGTCATAGGACGCTTTGAAATCGCCCGTCCAGGTCAGCACGTTCCAGATGTTTGTTGGCAAGTCTGCCAAGCCCCTGATCCTGGCTTAGCACTCCTCGGGAATACTAGGTAGGCTGGCTGACCCCACTGTAAGCCAAAATATAATGCAATTAGTCCCAGGATCGATGCAAAGAAAGTGAACAGAAGCTACTGCACTAACTTATCCCTCAGTTCTCCCGCCCAGGAAGTCCTCATTTGGATCCCCGGGGTTCGTTCACAAAGCCTAAGGGTAGATACTTAGAAGAATCTATTCTTCTAACCCTTGTTGCTCTGGCACTTCACTATGATTTTTTCCCCTGCCAAGCCTCGAGAGAGAAGAACACAACCTCCCCATGTATTGGAAACGGTCGGTGCATCTAGAAAAACTCCTGAACGGAAAGCTCATACCCAAAAACTTGGAGCCAAAGGGAGATGGACCCCATGAGAAACCTCCAACCGTTTGGGGCCAGTTTCCCCTGGGCAATCCCCAAGTATATTAGGACATCCCGACCGACCGGATGGAGGGGAATGCGAAATCCAGCCATGAGGGTGTCCTCATTTAGGGTGGTGAAACCCCACTGCTAGATCTGGGCTCCGTCGACATTCATGGCCAGGGAGTAGTAGTCAGGAAGGCTATACCTATCCCTAATGTGGCTGAGATCTTCAGCACACAGGGTGGACGGGATGAACTCACTGGCAAAGGCTACCTCGGGGTCGGGTTCCCCTGGTGTTTCATCACCCGAACCCCGGGAAACGGAGGCAACGGGGGCCTTCTGGTCTGACTCATCGTTAGATAGACAGATTGGGATTCTGCCCTCACTATGGTGATCAGAGAGGGTAATAGAGGGTGGACTTAGACTTGTGTCCAGTGTCTTTAACCCGGACCGCTCATCCTCTGACCGGGAAGATGAGTCAAAACCAGAGTGACACATTCTTGGGGTTTCGGTGACTGGGCAAGGAAGCAAATGACAACCTAGGTATGGGTTAGGAACTCTAAGTTTGAGGTACAGAGGGTGTAAGGTTATCAATCTAAAGCGTAGGGAGTACAAGGTCCTGAAAGTAAGGTGATACTCAGTTAAAACTACCCGGGGACAGCCCGCTCAGTTCAACCTGTCTAACGTGCTGCCTGATCTAAAGTAAGAGTAGAACCTTAAGAAGAAAAAATCCCACTCTCATTCGAAACCTAATGGATCCATCCTCTCCAGCTTCACTCAGAAAAAGACAAAAAAAAGAGGGTAAAGGGAAGAGCAGCGAATTGAAACTTGGGAGTGAGAGACTTACACGAATCAACGTAGGAAAAAGGGCTCGGAAAGCTTAACCGGGGTACTTTTTGCTCTCAAATCGCTCGGTATCTCTATCTCTTGGCAGCAGGAATGGCTGAAATGGACAAGTGCTTCTTATATACATAGCACGGATGGACCAAATCAGATCAGATCCAACGATCAAGAAGCTTTCCTACCAAAACTGCCTGCCAACCATCACCTAGGGCATGTGAAACGTCGCCATAAAAGATGCGTGCATTAAATACAAGATGTGATAGCCCGGTTACAGCGTGACTGTTCGGTTACTTTTACACCAGCCTCGTTGGATCCTGACCAGGCTAGTGACCAGTTGACACATGGCATAAGTTAATCCTGGGCCCATATAGCCACCGCTTGGTCCAGACCCCGAAAGACCAGCTCGACCGGTTGCGCCCCGGGTAGTATCCCGGGGCCAGTCCCTGAACGGTTTTTCAGAAGCAGTCTTAATTTTCAAACCTCATCTGATAAAGCATCCCATCAGTTTTGAAAATGGGAGGCAGCTGATATGTACAAAAATATCCGGTCAAAGTCAACCCTCGCCACTTGAACAAAGAGAAGTCAAGTCACCTTGAGTCTAGGCCTACTACTCTGCCCTCCCGAGCCGTTGTATAAAATCGCCCGGATCGGTCAGAAGCCTGGGCGATCACTCCGGATTGGCCCCACATGGGCACACCCCCAGAAGGCATGGTTGCTTGCTTAGCGAGCAACCAGACAGTTTTCTACCCCAATTAGAAGACTAGATGGAAAGAGCAAGTAGTTTTCTAAGCCACTAAGGAAACCCTCCTATATTCATGTAAATTGGTTGTAATTAAATTAGTCTTCCTAAGCTGCAGACTTACCATGTACGAGTGGTCTCTTGCACCTATAAAATAGGCCACCCACCCCCATTGAAGGGGATCGCATTCTGACTCCAAATAATAACATATAAACAACTCACTATTACGCATAAACCCGATGGGTTTCTGGTAGTTCCACCCACTCTGTTGGCTCACCAAACGCCACCGGTGATCTGCTAGTGAAAGCGCACTGATGCAACCGTGGATGTAGGTCACCTCATTAACGGGGCCGAACCACATACAATCCTTGTGTCTCTCTCTAAACCTCTCTTACCAATTTTTGGCATCATCATTTCTTTTTCTTCCTTTCCTTACTAGCATCTTAGTTAGTTTATTTTGTACGATTAAAATCTTTACCGTAAACTATTAAAAAAATGGCTTTTAATTAAGTTATACTGCAAAAATATAAAAACTAGTAGTTTAGGAAAAGCCTAAAAAATTCATCATCTTTTATTTTATTTTTAGGGACAAAATTTTTATTTCCTATCTTTATAATTCTTTTTACTATTCCATGTGGGTCGACTTGGTCTTACCAGAACTTTATTACTTGTACGATCACCTACACTTGGGTTTTGATAAGAAAACGCGTCAGTAGGACGTCGTCACCCATTTCCTTCTTTCCTTCTTTGCAATTGGAATGCAAGGTATTACTTGATTTCCACCACAAATTTTGATCTATAAGGAGTAGCCACATATTGTTCTTATCCCTAATAACTTTAGACCTTCTGTACTAATGGCTTATAGTGTTTGTTTCCATTGTTACTTAAGAAATTGATATGATCATTTCATTTTCACTTTAATATGTTTCCCTAACTTTGACTTAGATCCATTTTAGGTTGTGTTGACTTTCTTAGGAAAATTAATGGAATGCCTTCTTAATTTTGTTGGAAGATTTTGAAGTGATTCTTTAGAGTTATAATCATACTGCTTAATTGTGTACTGTACGTTTGGGCATATCTCACTTAATTGTGCTTTTGTGTCAGTTTTGATGTGTTGGTGTAGGCTTTTGGTTCATCACTAGCTTTAGATTATTTGGTTGCTCAGGGCTCTATAGGGTTGTCCCGGTGGGTCTATTTTCCTTTGGGTTAGATTTTGGTGGGGGCTATTGTGGGTTGAGTTCTTTGGGATGTTGGTGTAGAAACTGGCTCTATGGGTATTTTGTTGATCAATTGTTATTCTCTTTGTTTCCTGTCAAAAAAAAAAAATCTTCATGTAAATATTATATCATTGATAATTTAGATACGTGGATGCGATTCTATGAAATGATGTTATACGTTAATTTAGATATTTGTATAATTGATGGATTCGTGGACACAGAGTGAGTTGATATTTCTCTAGTTTAGAATGTTCTTTTCTTGAATAATGACATGCTCCCTAAAGTTGTATCCCAAATTTGGTTTCCGAATGCTTTAACGATTGTATCACATGTTCTAGCAGTGTCCGGTGGTACCACACACCACTGATGTGGTACAGTAATTAAAGTATTTCAAAATCAAATTTTGGAAGCATTACATTTGTTTCTCTTTCTTCTTTGATTTAATTACACTTTACCCCCCCTATGGTTTAAACGTGACCACTTAACCCCTCTATGCTTTCGGGTAAAGTGACACCGTTACAGAAAGTGTTAAGTTGACATTTTACCCCGAAAGCACAGGGGGGTCAAATTATCATCGGGCCAAATCATAGGGGGGTAAAGTGTCATCAAACCAAACCACAGGGGTAAAGTGGTCACTAGTTTTAGGGACTTAACACTCTCCGTTAGATTTTGTAGCGGTGGCACATTACACGAAAGCACAGGGGGGTTAAGTGGTCACTTTTAAAGTACAGGGGGTAAAGTGTCATCGAGTCAAACCATTTTGGTTAGGTCTGTTCCTTTAAACAAGACATTATATGTGCATTTGACTTAAGGTTTCAACAGCTGAGTTGAATGTCACAGAGGGATTGGTGTTTATATATGTAGATTACATTTGGAACCATGATTATAGACCAATGTGGTTTTTTGCGCCATGCCCGTGGAATCAGTTATCGTATAAAAGATCTATATCATATGAATACATTGATCCGTGCTCCTTGGATCAAAACAGATCTAAACTATTATGAAATTCACTGTGAGAAGTTACATGATGTGGATATCGCAATTTTTTTTTACCCACAACTTTTTTTCTTTTAAAATTCTTTTAAATTTCAAATTCAAAACAAATGAGTCGCCACTTAATTTTTAAAAGGAAAATTAAGAAACCGTTTTAAAGCAACTGATCTTTTACGAAACCAAAGATTAACTAGGTCCGGGGATTATGGAATGAGAAGGGAAGGAGCCCATCGGACTAAAACACCCCTTCTCATCCTATCTCGCGATAGGCCTCTGCTTAACATCCTTTTAATTGAATTATTAATCTAAGCGTGCTCTCAACTAATACATAGATATACGTATACATTACACAAACATGTCAAAATGGTGTAAAATTACCAATTTACAAAATATCATTCAAAAGCCACGTAATTCAAGTAGCAAGCAACATGATATGGAATAAAGAACAAGAACACTTACCCGGGATCCAGCCACAGATATTAAACGTGCAATGCATGCGATTAAATAAAACCTAGGAAAAGAATCTCTAATCCACGTATATACATGTAAGAAAAAATCTTAATTCTAATGTGTCGCGCCTGAGGTTAAAAAATCGATAAAATCAATAAAATAAAATAAACTAAAGAGGGATTCAAGAAGTCATACCTTAATAGCGCTACAAAACAAAGGATTAGTCCACATGATATACAAGATATAAAGTTAGAAATAACAGTCCTACATTTCTAACTTAAATTTATCAAATGCAATTAAATCTAAAGCAAATAAATCCTAATTACAAGTGTCAAGCCATATGGATGAATATGTTCATGAACAAGAATAAATTATGAAATACCCAATGATTTAGATCACTTAAACTTTGAATTCAAGTTTAATTAATCATTATTGAAACATGGTTTGACCCTTAACTCATGAAAATATCATCTAAGCCATTATTCATAAGAATGGTTAAAACTATTATAGAATTCTAAAAAATTGCTGAGAGCAGATCATAACTTTAAAGAAATAAAAAGCATGGTTCCCGTGGTTTGATCTTGATGAATTTTGGACACAAGATGCCTCTGTGTGTCTAGTTTTTAACCCAAAAAAGAAATCAAAGTTCCAACAGTTGGATCTCCGGGAATTGGACAAAAACCTGACATCACTCAACATTCTACAACCTTCTGTCCAGAGTTCTTGCACGATTTTCTAAAAATAGCAAAAAAACAGAAATGCTTTGTTCTTTTTAGGGTGACTTCCTAACACTTTAATCTACTTAGAAAAAATTATTTTGGGTCACAAATACTTTATTAAGGTTCTGATTTACTCATTTCAAAATAGTGTTACAGTTCTGAAACTCTGGACAAATTATAGTGACTTCACAAAACTCATGACCAAATCACTTTAAACATGAAATCCCCTTAAAACAAAAATTATAGTGGTAGAACTTTGAGTTAGTGACATTTTCCCATTGGTTTCACTTGATTCCAGTGGTTAGATTTTGAACCAAAAATCTTTGATCAAAATCGGTTTATGGATCCACTGTTTCATTGTCAAGTTCAACTTTCATTTGTTAACCCCAACTATTAAACCATGAAGTTGGACTTAAACTAAACCATTTTCTCCTACCATTTGATGGTCATTGGAGGCTAAAGACCTTTATATTTGTAGATTTCAAATGAAGTATGAATGGACTTCATGAAATCTCAAGATAATGAATCTAAACCATGTAGATGGGCTTAGACTCAAAACTACTTTCTCCTACCATTTGATGGTCGTTGGAGATGAAGATATGATTAATACTCATGAGCCTTAAGCAAACATAGCTAAACACTCATAGGTTTTCAAGGAATATGGAGGGGGATTCCATGAAACCTTACGTTAACGAATCCCAAACCATGGTAGAGGTTTAGATTCATTTACTTACTCTTATATGAAGGATGATCAACCTTGACCCTCATGGGGGAGCACAAGCTCACATGGAATCAAAGGATCTAACTCATGAGATTCAAGTGGAGAGAAGTATAAACAAAAGAAAGAAAAGAAAGAACTAAAAGAAAAAGGCAATTAAAGTTTGCAAGTTCCCTAATAAAACTTCTAAAAAAGGTTAATCAAAAGACCAAAAAGTTCAAAAAGAATGAAGAAAAACAAATTGTGGTTAGAGGATCACCTCCAAACAATCCTCAAAGCTTCTCTCCTTTGAAGATCTTCTAAGCTCTTCTCTCTAGTTCTTTTAACTCTCTCTCAAATATATGTTAGTGTAATGGTAGCTCCTTCTTCTCTATCCTCTACCTTCCCAAGGAAGATCCTCCCTCTTTTATAGACAAAATTACCAAGTATTTTCAGTGAATTCGGAGTAAAAGACAGATGTAAATGTCTCATTTGGTGGTACAATACGTACTTCCTAAAAATAGACAGACTGCTGCAGAAGGCGGTAGTCAAAAATATTTTGCGGCAGTCAGTGGATGCCGCTGCAGCAGTCCGTGAAAGCCGCAGCGGCATTCCATGACTGCCGCGCGGCTCTCAGTAAGTGCCGCACAAAATTATTGATTGCCGCATTTTTTGTCAACCTTACTTTATCAGTTTTTTGTTTTTATCTGCATACATATACGTATTGTACAACAAAATACGGACTGTTGTTGGCGGCACTCAGTAAATGCCGGGCCGGCATTCTGTGACTGCCGTTTGGCACTCACCGAATGCCGTTCGACACTCACTGAGTGCCACAAAATACTGTCGTGTGCCGGTTTTTGTTGGACTTCCCATTTTTGGGTCTTTTCTTTCCTCCTTTTTCTTAAAGAAACTTATTTTCAAAGATTTTTTCCTAAAGTGATGTCTTATACCTGAATTCTCCTAAATACCTGGTATTTCATTATGTGAAAATTTTACCGTGTTTGGAGAACTTTCTAAAGAGCTTGGAACACACCGAATCTTTCGGTCCTTGTCATCATCGGATATGGAGGTGATACTCTCCTTAATTTGACGTTTGGTCAAAATCGGGGTGTCTACAGTTTGTCCCTCTTCGACGGAGCTTGTGGGGTAACACGAATTGCAAGCGAACGTCGAAGCCTGTGTGAAAACAGGCCTTTGACCAAACGGTCGGATTAAAGGGAAGAACAAAATGCGTTGCAAAGGTAATCGAGCGCGCAGAGGGATTCTAATTGGTCATGCTCCGTGATGAGATGCCTACGTATCCCATCAGGAATCAGACCAAAGCGTAGTTCGGACACGGGGTCAAACACACACAAACGCAGGTAGTCAAACGGATGGATGCACCTATCCTATCGTGATGCTCATGCCATGTAATGGTGATTCCTAAATAGACCTAGTTATGCAAGCGTCATGCTTATCATGTCTTTTCTACGTATGACGCACATTACGTGACGCGTTAGTCAGAGAATATTACCTGATTCTTGACTGATGCAAAAATCTGTTATGGGGGTCATGAAGATGCTCTTGATTCGATTTTGGGGTTAACGCAAATTGGTTGCGAGAACCGAGAATGTAAATTCGTTACATCGACGTAAATTTGTTACGAGGATCAAGGATATAAATTTGTTATATTCTCAGAAGGGAGTTAACGCAAATTGGTTGCGAGAACCAATAATGTAAATTCGTTACATTCAAAACAAAGGATCGACGTAAATTTGTCATGAGGATCGAGGATATAAATTTGTTATATTCTCAGAAGGGGGTTAACACAAATTGGTTGCGAGAATCAAGAATGTAAATTCATTACATTCAAAACAAAGGATCGACGTAAATTTGTTACAAGGATCGAGGATATAAATTTGTTATATTCTCAAAAGGGGGTTAACGCAAATTGGTTGCGAGAACCAAGAATGTAAATTCGTTACATTCAAAACAAAGGATCGACGTAAATTTGTTACGAGGATTGAGGATGTAAATTTGTTATATTCTCAAAAGGGGGTTAATGCAAATTGGTGGCGAGGACCAAGAATGTAAATTCGTTACATTCAAAACAAAGGATCGACGTAAATTTGTTATGCGGATATAAATTTGTTATATTCCAAAACGAGGTGATCAAAACTTCGGAGCCCACATGCTCAAATCTATTCTAGTTTTTTGTTTTTATTTTTTATTTTTTATTTTAGAGCCTGCGGGCTCGAATTTATTTTAATTTTCAAAAACCGGGCCCACGGGCGCAAATTTATTCTAATTTGTTTTGAAATTTGTAGTCAATTTAAACCTAAAAACGACCCCGGGGACCAAAAGTGCAATGAGGGCAAATTTTGGGGGGCTCAAGTTCAATTTTCGGGACTTGATTTGAATTCTTGGGGGGAAAATGAAGGGTCTTTGAACTGACTTAACCGCGGCACACGCGGCTCTTCGCTGCAGTCAGTGACTGCCGTACGACACTCACAAAGTGCCATTGCGGCAGTCAGAGAGTGCCGCTCGGCAGTTCACCGACTGCCGGGCGCGAAAATCAAGTGCCGCGATTGAGCGGCAGTGGCTTAAACTGCCGAGTTCATTACATTTGTTTCATTCTCTCAACTCCCTCTAACCCGAAATCTCTCTGGAGAAAATTTTCCTCTTCTCTTTTCTTGCTTGGATTGATCTACCGGGGCTCTCAGGTTAGTTCTACTTGATCAAAACTCAGATTATTCTCATTATTTTATTGTTTTTATGAATTTATTCGAGTTTAACCCTCGGTTCCTCTTTTCTTCCAAACAGACTATGGCTAGTGGTTCGAAGAGTAAAAAGAAGGCCAAGTACACGGCCACTCATCATCCCAATGCCACACTCTTGCTCCGGGACCCGGATGAGCACTTGTCTGCCCGCACGTTCAAGCGCGAGGTAAAAGCTTCCCCCTTTTTTTTTTTTTTTTTTTTTTTTCTTTTCTTCTTTTAGAACTTTATGAATGGAATGTATAGTGAATCATAACTTTGAATGTCTCATTTCAAATGCAAATGCCATGCTTGTAGTGCTTTTATACGTACTTTATTCAAGATTTTGCATTTCACCTTACTTCCTATGAACTTTATGAATATCATGCTCGACGAATCATAATTTATTATTCTCCCTCATGTGTATTGAACTTTCGGGTGTTCCACCTGTACCAATTCCCTTATTTCCCCTTCGAATTTTCTCAAAGACTTCCGAATGCCGTTCGTGTTAACCAAAATTTAAAACACTTCTTGTGAATAAAGAATCTTATGCTCGTGAATTTTCCTTTCTGTTTTTCTTAGGATTTACGAATGCGATGCTTTTTAAATGAAATCCTGAACATTCCCCTGTGTTTATTATACTTGTGAATTTTCTTGAGCGTTCCAAATGCCCTTTCATTCAAAATTGATTCTTGAACGCTTGTGATCACATACTTCTCTTTGAAACTATGCTTCTTTTGGACCCAAATTTCTTTTGAACCTTCATGCATGTATTTCAAAAATGTGAACGAACTACTCTTTTTCTTTTCCTTTTTTTCTCAAAATCTTGCTAGAACATTGAGTGCTTTCTCTTATTCATTTCCTCTTAAATGCAAATGAGTGCCATGCTTGTGAAATTTCCTACGAGTATTTCTAGATTTTCCATTTCTTTATCTTTTCATTCATTTTTATGTCGCTTTTACCCCTTTTTTATTTTTTATTATCTTTTTATTACCATATATTTTTTTATCCAATTACTAATATCAAAACTTGTGATTCTTTCTTGCAGCTGCAGCCCAAGGTGTTAAAGGGGCATGGCAGCCTCGCTCACGGGTACGAGTGGTACAAGGATTTGAGCGAGCCGGTGAGAGCTTTGGTTGACGCGGCCGGGTTTGGAGACTTCGTCAAACTCTTGACGAAGAGCTCCAACGACCTACGACAGATTCACACTTTGGCAGAGAGGTGGTGGGACACTACTAGTACGTTCCACTTCGACTTCGGGGAGATGACGATGACTCCCCTGAACTTCTCGATGATTATGGGGATTGCCTTTGGCGGAGAGCGTTTGTGGTATCTGGCGGATACGGAGTGGGACTAGGTGGAGCCATTGTTGGGAGTGGTTCTGGAGGAGCCCTTGGTCACGGCCAAGTGGTTCATGGATACGTTTAGGGGTCAGCAGGGTTTTACCGATGATCAGATGGCCCGGGGTTTTCTCATGTACATGCTGGGGTGCTCTCTGTTGAGCACCAAGGGTGATCGAGTCTCTGATTCCCTGGTAGCGTCTCTGGAGCACCTGGACCGGGTCGATGAGTATGACTGGGCTGGTGCAGGGTTAGCCATCTTGTACAAGCATATGGACGACATTTCCCAGGATAGGCCAGCTTCCATTAGTGGCTATTGGAGAGCGTGGGATGTATACCCTTTTCTATATTTCACTGCTTATTACACTTTCAGAAACTTATTTGAATTGCGAGACTAACCTCTTCTTTTTTTTTAATTACAGATTTGGTCCCACGAGTATCTCCGCATGATGTCCCCTGAGACACGCGATGCTGACGCCCTCATCATGTCCCAGGGGCTGAAATGGGCGAAGGATAGAGTCGGGCGGAAGATCAGGGCCCACGATTTTATTTCGTTCAGGAATTTCCTGACGAACTTGAGGGAACATCATGTTCATTGGCAGCCATGGCTTAGGGTGCTTCCTGATGCTCGCGCAGAGATCCGAGAGTCGGCTCGATATAACCCGACGAGACGACTTCTTGATGGGCCAGAGGGCCAGGTGTAGACACCCCAATTTTGACCGAACTATTAAACTTAGGGGGATTTATCTCTAGAAATCAATGATGAATAATGTCCCGACGATTTTCTTCAAGTTCATCGCTTCGACTTCTGAAAAGCTTCAAGTTCCCAAACCTTACTCTTAATATCCCTAGATTTGGCCAATCACTGACCATCTGTCTTGAGCTCACTGGATCATGGGTTACTTTCTAAAAAAATAGAATAGATTGAATAATAATAATAATTATTATTATATTTTCTAAAAATAACATTGTTTCCTGTATTTTATTTAGATTTAAAAAGAAAAAATATACTATTTGGTAACTCATATGATTAATTTAGATTTAAAAGAAAAAAAGAAAAAAATGTGTCTATACATATATATATATATATATATATATATAGGAAAAAGAAAATAATAAAAGAAAGTAGCCCATGTGATTTGGAGAGTTAGAGATCCCTTGGCATATTCCTTATCTAAGAAATACCCAAAAAGCCCTTTGTTGGACACTAATCTCCCATGTGTTTTGAAGATGCTCTAGAATGTTCCTTTATTCTAGCCAACTTAAATGCCTTTCAAGTTTATTGGAATTACATAGAAGTGCCATGGAGAATTAGAGATGCCATAGAATATTCCTAACCCACCATGAATTGACCTATCTACCCTTATCTTAGCCCCTAAGATAATGAAAGTCTATAAAAAAAACCATTTTTCTCTCATTTTGAGGGAGGAGACACTTGAATGATATAGAAAAAATATTGGGAGAGCTTTAGAGGAAAGAAATATAGAGAGAGAAACTCTACCAATTATTTTACCCAAATCCCACCAAAACTCTACCCAACCATCAAATCACCATTGAAGGAGCTTGAAGCTTGAGGAAGAAGAAGAGGAAAAGCTTGAGAAACTCAACATCTCTACAAGTTTTGAGAAGATCTAGAGGTAAAGCCTTCATATATATACATATATATAATAATAATAATTCAATCACAAGTTCTTAGATCTAGGAACTTTTCACATTTTCAAAACCTCTCTTCTTACCCCATTTCATCACACACCACCAAGAACTTGTGATTGAATCTCATGACATCTAATTAATTTGGATCTAATTAATGCCTTGGGTTTGAGATAAATTAGTTTTGAAGAAATTTGTGTTCCTAAATAAAACTTTGATTTCCTTTATTTCTACTTCATTCATGAGGTTCATGAGATCTTCTATATCTCATTGAAACTCTTTGAATTTGATTCCTTAGTTTCCTATGATCTTATGATCCATATGGAGATTAAAATGAATCATGATTTTAATCTACACATAGTTGGTGAGATACTAGTATCAACTCATGACTAGGATCTCCTTACTATGAATCTTATGGAATTCATACTATATTCCATGGAGATTAGAGTAGATTTGTTGTTTTTAGTCTCCAATGACCATCAAATGGTAGGAGAAGTAGTTTAGTTTAAGTCCACCTTTATGGCTTAGACTAATCTCTTCCTTGGGTTTTGAGAAGTTCTCTATACTTCATCCAAAACCTACATGTATGTGTGTCTTTAGCCTCCAATGACCACCAAGTGGTAGGAGTAATGATTTGAACTCAAGTTTTGGTCCATAAGTTTGAGTTCATTGTTTGGGATTTTGTGAAGTCCATTTCATACTTCATTAAAAGTCCATAAGTCTAAAGAGGTCCTTAGTCTTCAATGACCATCAAATGGTAGAAGAAATGATTTGGTTTGAGCCCCAACTTCATGTTCTAATAGTTGAGGCCAATCAATAAACTTGAACTAGCAAAATGAAACAGTGGGTTCATAAACTGTTTTTGATCAAGGATTTTTAGTTTGAAATCCGACCGTTGGAATCGAATGAAACCAACGGGAAAATGTTCATAACACATTGTTTTACCACTGTGATTTTTGTTTTAGCAAGATCTTGTGATTAGAAGGGTTCGATCATGGTTTTTGTGAGCTAATCATAATCTGTCCAGAGTTCTAGAATACTTTCAGAATAATAAGTCCGTTTTGAAATTAATAAATCAGAACCTTAATTAAGTTTTTGGGGTCTCAAATAATTTTTTATAAGTACCTTAATGTGTTAGGAAGGTACCCTAAAAAGATCTAAGTGTTTCTCATTTTTTTACTATTTTTAGAAAATCATACAAGATCTCTGGACAGAGAGTTGCAGAATCCTGAGTGAGGTCTAGTATTTTCCATATTCCCGGAGATCTAACCGTTGAAATCTTGATTTTCAAGTTGGGTTAGAAACTAGACTCACAGAGGCATGACATATCCAAAAATCAATAAGATCCAACCATCAAAAGTATTTTATTTCCATTTTTGAACGTCTGGTCATCTCTCTGTAAATCACAAAAAACTGCTACTGTTTTCATCTAATCTTATTTATTTTAACTCAAATGGTCTCCTAATGTCTTGAGACCCAAACCATGTTTTGAATAATGATAATTTAGATTAAATCCAGAGGCTTAGTGATCCAAATTGGTGAATAAATTCATGTCCCATATTTGTTCATATTCATGCATTCATTCATACATGTTAATATCCATAAGTAGGACTTATCTCTTGCTTAAGATGTATCTAATTGAACATGACTTAGGATTTACTTATTTATGATATTATATCTTGTCTAAGGCATGTGTACTAACCTTTGTTTTGTAGCGCTTTGAGGTACAATTTCTCAACCCTTCTCTAGTTTTATCTATTTTATTGATTTTAATTGATTTTTCGACCCCATGTGCGACACCTTAACTTAGGTTTTGCCTTATGTGTATATATGTATTAGAGACCTCTCTTAGGTTTATTTTTGCATGCATTGCACGTTTGATATTCGCGGCCGGATCCCGGGTATGTTTTCTAGTTCTCTATTGCATATCACGATGTATGCTAGTTGAATTATGTGACTTATGAATGATATTTTACCGTTAGCAATTTTGCACCCTTTCAACATGCTTGTGTTATGTATACCTACATATATGTATTAATTGAGGGCATGCTTAGATTATTAATTTGATTAAAAAGGATGTTGAGTAGAGGCCTATCGTGAGATAGGATGAAAGGGGGTGTTTTAGTCCGCCGGGCTCCTTCCCCTTTCATTCCATAATCCCCGAACCCAGTTTATCTTTGATTTCGCAAAAGATCAGTTTGCTTTTAAAATGGTTTCTTAATTTTTCCTTTTAAAAATTAAGTGGCGACTCTTTGAAAATTAAAATTTTTTGTTTTAAAAGTGGGTAAAATTTGAAAACCTGCGATATCCACACCAGGCGTGGTACTTGGGAGAGAGGGTGACTAGGGAGTCACTGGCAGCCATAGCTTAGGGTGCTTCCTGATGCTCGAGCGGAGATCCGAGAGTCGGCTGGATATGACCCGACGAGATGACTTCTTGATGGGCCAGAGGGCCAGGCGTGGTACTTGGGAGAGAGGGTGACTAGGGAGTCACTGGCAGCCATAGCTTAGGGTGCTTCCTGATGCTCGAGCGGAGATCCGAGAGTCTGCTGGATATGACCCGACGAGACGACTTCTTGATGGGCCAGAGGGCCAGGCGTGGTACTTGGGAGAGAGGGTGACTAGGCAGTCAGTGGAAGCCCCCGGATTCTTTGTGCCATTCCCTCCTCCTGACTCTATGAGAGCCACAGACACACTCTAGGGTAGCGAGCTTACGACTGCTCTGATGGGCTTGGGTATCCATGACTTCGTGGACTCCCCCACCGGATACCCAGCGTTTCGTGCCGCTAAGCTGATGCCAAACTTCCCTCTGATGGAAGTGACTCGGGTGAGTAAATGATTCCTTCATTCTTTTATGAGTTTTCTTTCATCCTTTATTGACGTTTTATATATTTTTTTTGTTTGCAGCCTGTTCCTGCTGCGGCTCATCCTCCTGCCTTACCTGAGTGGGATTGGACCACGTTGACTGTCTCATTCGGCGAGTCCTTCTCGATGACAATTCCCCGGCTCTCACAGGGCGCCCATACTATTCCTCTTTATTATGACGTCGTCCCGCGTGCTTACGCGGAGAAGGGCTTGACGTATGCCCACAGCATGCGGCAGTGGGTTCTTGGGCGATAATGGATGATAAGAAACTTATCCCTGCCTTTCACTTTGACTTTGATTGCCTCTCCTTTTACTAATCTTTATTATTGGTTCTTGTTTTTAGGCTGAGGGAGCTCGAGCGACTGCCGCGGCTCAGTTGAGGGCCCAGGTATGATCTTTATCCTTTTATTCTCAGTATTTCATTTGTCCTTTCAACACTTTTCGGATTCATCCTCTCTCATTCCAGGCGGAGGAGATCAGAGTCCTGTCCCAGTAGGTGGGGCAGCTTCAGCAGCAGCTCCAGCAGTTCAGCATTCCCCTTAGCGACACTCCTGGAGATGGCGGTGTCGGACGAGGCGTGGGGCGAGGCGGCGGTAGTGGTGGAGGCAGTAGCGGAGGTAGAGGCAGGGGCGGCGGTAGTGGTGGAGGCAGCGGCAGAGGCAGCGGGACAGAGTCAGAGGAGGAGCCCCTCAGGCGCGTGACCCGTCAGGCCCGAGGCCGGGGTCGAGGCTGATCTCGCTTTCTTCCTTAATTTTTTACTTTTGAGTGTTCCGGGAGGATACATACTTTATTCAGATGATTGTATATACACATACACTTTATTTTGATGGCGGCTTTAGGATAGCCGATAGGATAGGCACTTGGATGTCTTTTATATTTTCTGCTTTTCATTATGCTCATTCACCGTATGCGTGACCATAGCTTGGTCCTTTTATTGTGTTGAACCCTCTTTTACATTTTCTCTTGCCTTCCGTATGTGGGACCATAGCTTGGTCCCCCTTTTATTTGAGCTTTGAATGCTTCTATCTCTTTTACTTATTTTGAAATGAACAAATGAATGAATGAATGGGAGAATGTATGCGGCCACGGCTTGGTTTTGTTGTACGTGGTGCATGATGCGCACGTTTTATCGTTCTTTATTTAGTTTTCTGTTTGCAGGTGGGCTAAAACTGTTACAAATGGACCCTGGCCAACAAAAAAACTCAGAACGACACTCGGTGAGGTCTCAGCGGCACTCGGTGAGTGCCGCAGCGGTAGTCAGCAAATGCCGCAACGGCACTCACAGACTGCCGCGCGGCACTTCATCTAGTGCCGTTCTACTTTACTGAATGCCTCCCTGACTCCAGGCAGATCTACCTCCATTTATACCCTCTTTTCTTCAAAACTCCGCAAAACACTACCCTCTTTCATTCTCCCCTCTCTCAAATGGCCCCCGTTAGCTCTCAAATCCTTTTCCCGTGGATGGATACCCTCTCTGGTATCGATAAGCTCAACTTCGAGTGTTTCAGGCTAAACGACTTCTTCTCCTTCCGGTGAATGATTCTAAACAAAAGTTTACTTCAAGCCGCTGCCCGATGTTGGGATCCTTTGCTCCACGTCTTCCATTTCAGTCATCAAGAGATTTGTCCTTTGTTTGAAGAGTTCAGTGCTATCCTTCATACTGACCCTTCCGCGGATCTGACTGTTCCTCCGGTGCAAGCCGGGTATGTTCAGGACTTGGCGGCTCTTCTCCATATTTCCCGCGGTGCCACGGGCTCTTTCATTCATGACAGACAGGTCGACTTCGAGTGCCTCTCCTCGGTTTATGCTCTCATTGGGGATCCTTATGACAGCGGGTATCAAGTTATACGGCGTAGCGCTCTATCGATTGCTATGCTTTCTTACTTTCTCTTTCAGTCATCCTCCGACATTCTCATACCTATTGCCTGCGGTTTGAGAGAGATGAAGAGTGCAGTCATGCTGGTTCTCGGCGAGACTCTGATAAGACTGGATCATGCTCATGCTACCGGGGCCATATTATCTGCCGGGGCACCTTTTGTTTCGCAGATTTGGCTCATGGAGTATTTGGACCTCTTTATACACCCTTCCCATCTTCACGGGTCACTTTCTTACGATCGTATGGAGATTCACAGCTTATTTCACTCTGCCGATGCATGGCTTGGTTGGCTCCAGGGCCTCTGTTCCTGTGATATCTGCTGGGTCTGTCCGCAATAGATTTATCGCCCTATTACTGTACGTCTTCCTAGGCGACCTGGCATCTGGCTGCCGGGCTTGCGTGCTACTACTTTCTACATTCCCGATCGGGTGGTCCGCCAGTTTGGACTTTTACAGGATACTACTGAATCTGTGACTGCTGATTTTACCAGGGGGTCCACTTTGCGTCCTTCTATTGTGAAGGCTTTCATCGAGGCTTGGCACAGCAGGATGGCTGCTTCGTGCCCGAGGATTCCTGCTCCAACCGTGCCTACTGCCCAGTGTCTTCTAGAGATTCAGGCCTTGGTTGCGAGACGAGCTTGACAGACATATGCGTAATAAAGTAGACGAAGATAGGGAAAAGCTTGCCATTTTACAAAACTTTCTGACAGACCCTGCCTACTCTTTATACGCTTTTGAATGTGATTTTCCTTATTTTCCTCTTCAAGAAGTGTTGTCATCTTTAGGGAAGTTCTAACATGTTTAATCAAAGTGTTCACTCCTTCGATTAATCTTTTATGAAAAATTCTCCTTTCCATGTCTTTTCTTGGCTCTTTACTTTGCTTTGTGTTTTGCTTAAAGCTTTACTCTTTCTATACCATGAATTCTCATTTGTTTCGTTATAGTACTCATTTTGATAGCCAGGAGATCCAGAGATGGGTTTTAGGTAAATATCTGGGTTCTTCGGATAGTAAACAAAGTTTGCCCCTGGTTTTAGGGCTTCGAAGTGGGTCTGGGCAAACGCCAGTTTGCCCCTAGTTTAGCACAGGTTTTTTTTTAGGTTTTCATGGGCCGAAGGCTTTTGAGAGCCCGCCTACTTATCCCGGAATGGGTATCAGGCCTGCAGTAGTTCGGTTTAAGGTTTGAAGGAGGACGCCGCTCGGGTGGTTTTATTTTCAATGACCGAACCAAGTAGGTTGCCTACGTATCCCCTAGTGGGAATCAGGTGAAGCGTAGTTCATCGAGGTAGGAGGCTTTGAAAGAAACGGTTTCAAGCAAAATATTTCTTGAGGAGATCGAGGTTAATCGGTTGCTTAAATTCAACCCCGTCCAGGTCCATGAGATAGGTCGCCCCTCTAGAGAGGAGAGTTTCTAGAGAGGAGAGTTTTTATGATGTATGGCCCGACCCAGTTGGGTTTGAATTTTCCTCTGGGTCATAAACGGGCACTTTCAGTTCTTTGAGGACTAGGTCACCCTCGGCAAGCTTCCTTGGGCGGACCTTTTTGTTGAAAGAACAGGCTATTATCTTCTGATATCCACGAGTGTGGTTTATCGCAGTCAACCTTTTCTCATCGAGCAACATCAACTCTTCATATCTCCCCCTCATCCATTCTAGCTCGGTGACCTCACACTCTGCCAAAACCCTAAGAGAGGGTATTTCTACTTTGACTGGGAGAACGACCTCCATACCGTAAACCAGCGAATAAGGTATAACTCCTGTAGAAGTCCTTACAGAGGTCCGGTATCCCCACAGTGCAAATGGCAGCTTCTCATGCCAATCCTTGTACATATCCGTCGTTTTTCCCAAGATTGCTTTAACATTCTTATTTACTGCTTCTACTGCTCCATTCATTTGAGGCCTATACGGGGATGACTGATGGTGAGTGATCCTATACTTTTCTAAGAGCGGGATAACCTCTCCTTGGAAATGACTGCCGTGGTCGGAGATAAATTCATTCGAGACCCCATACCTACAGATTATGTTTTTCTCGATGAAGCTCACTACGTCTTTGGTCTTCAAAGTCGCATACGAGGCTGTCTCTACCCATTTGGTAAAGTAGTCGATTGCCACGATTATGTATCGGTGCCCATTGGAAGCCTTTGGAACTATCTCACCAATGATATCAATCCCCCATACGGAAAACGGCCAAGGGGTGGTCATGCTATAGAGTTGTGACGGCGGGGTGTGCATTAGATTTGCATGAATCTGGCACTTGTGACACTTTCTAACATATTCACAACAGTCTTTGTCCAAGGTCGTCCAATAATACCCCTGTTGGATGATCTTCTTTGCCAACATGTGCCCATTCATGTGGGGTCCACATACTCCCTCATGTATTTCCTCCATCATTCTCTTAGGTTCTTTCCCATATAGGCATTCCAGATTATACCCGGTGTAGGATTTCTTCCATAGCTTATCTGCATAAATCACAAATTGAGCGGCGAATCGTCGAATCGCCTTTCTGTCCTTTTCTGAGGTTCCTTCGGGGTATTCTCCTTCTTTAATGAACTTCCACACATCCACATACCACGGTATTTCCTCTTCGCCTTCTATGGCCGCGACTGTCTCAAATGAGGGCTGATTTCTGATTTCTATGGATAATGGGACCATTGTGACCCTTGAAGGGATCTGTATCATTGATGCTAGGGTTGCCAGGGAGTCGGCCAATTGGTTTTCCTCTCGGGGAAGGTAGTAGAATGATATCTTCTTGAATTGTTCTTTCAAACTCTCCAAATAGTCATGATATGGCCTCAACTTTTCGTGTTTCACCCTCCAATCTCCCCGCACTTGGGATATGATCAAATTGGAATCTCCGAACACATCAACTTTTTCAACTTTTAAGGCCAGTGTCGCCTCTATTCCCACTATGCATGCTTCGTATTCTGCTGTGTTATTGGTTGAGTTGTACTTAAGCTTGGCGGCCAATGGGGTAGGGGTTCCATCAGGTGCTACAAGGATGACCCCGACTCCATATCCTAATTGATTGGCGGCCCCATCGAAATACATCTTCCACAAATCCTCCCTTACTTCCATCACTTCTTCATCAGGGAACTTGAATTCTCCTTTCTCCCCAGTTTCCACGGCGAAGTCAGCTAGGTACTCGGCGATTGCTCTCCCCTTGACAGATTTGGAGGTGACATATCTGATATCAAACTCTGCTAGTATCATGGTCCATAGGGAAATCCTACTGGTCAAGGCGGGTTTTTCAAACAGGTATTTGAGCAGATCCATTCGGGAGATTAAGATCACGGGGAAGGCTAACATATAATGCCTAAGGCGACGGGTACACCAAACTAAGGCCCAACATGCCTTTTCTAAGGGTGAGTATTTTAACTCGTATCCGGTCATCCTTTTGCTCAAGTAATAAATGGCCTTTTCTACGTGTCCTTCTTCTCCTTCTTGGGCCAACATGTATCCCATTGAATCTTCAGTCACAGAAAGGTACAGAAGGAAAGGCTTCCCGGGTGAAGGTGGTGACATGACAGGTGGGTTTTGGAGGTAAGTTTTGATCTTATCGAAGGCTTTCTGGCACAAGGTATCCCACTCGAATTTCTCTCCTTTTCTGAGCAATTTAAATAGCGGATCGCAGGTCATGGTGAGCTTTGAGATAAAATGGCTTGTGAATTGTATTCTACCCAGGAACCCCCTCAGCTCTTTTTCATTTTTGGGTGGCTGCATCTCGACTATGGCTTTTATCTTGGTCGGGTCTACTTCGATCCCCCTCTGAGTAATAAGGAACCCTAACAATTTTCCTGTGGTGACTCCAAAGGTACATTTCTGTGGGTTCAATCTCATCCTGAACTCCCTTAACCTTCTGAAGAACTTCCTCAGAGCCTCCAAGTGACCTCCCCTCTCCTTAGATTTCACAATCATGTCATCCACATGCACTTCCACCTCTTTATGGATCATATCGTGCAATAACGTGGTAGCGGCCCGCTGATATGTTGCTCCTGCATTCTTGAGCCCAAATGGCATCACCCTATAGCAGTATGTTCCCCACGGTGTGATAAAAGTGGGTTTCTCTCTATCTTCCGGTGCCATCATGATCTGGTTATAGTCGGAGAACCCATCCATAAAGGACAGAAGCTCGTGTCCGGCGATGTTATCAACAAGGACGTCGATATGCGGTAAAAGGAAATCGTCTTTAGGGCTTGCTTTGTTTAGGTCTCGAAAATCAATGCAAACCCTAACACGACCATCCTTTTTGGGAACGAGCATAATGTTGGCAATCCACTCAGGATACTTGGTGACCATTAAGAACCCGGCTCTTAACTGCTTTTCAACCTCCTCTTTAACTTTGAGTGTCCATTCAGGCCTCATTCGCCTAAACTTTTGTTTTACTGGTTTAGAGTTTGGGAAAATGGGGATGTGGTGTTGGACTATCTCCGGATCAATACCTGGCATATCATTATAAGATGTGCAAAAACATCTTTGAATTCATTCAATAGATTGATTAGTTCTTTGCTTTCTTCATTGCTAAGTGTAGAGCCGATAAAGACATTTTGAGGATTATTTTCATTTCCTAGATTAATTGTTAGGGTGTTCTCTATGATTTTGCATGCAGATTCATTTTCTTTTTCAATTAATTTTTGCAATTCATCAGGTATTTCATGATCATCACATTCATCACATTCATTAAGCGCGTTCGAGTAGGCAGAATCAGTCATACTTTCATTGATTTTCTTCGGAGTGATTATAACAGACATAGAAATTGAAAGACGCCTCATTTGGGCCATTACAGACTCTGGGTGTGGGGGAAACCTATCACTAGACTCAAAAACCCACTCTCTCTTGTTCTCTCCTCCCAGATCAGCGATGAAGCGTTCTTCCAGATCTCCTGCCTTGGTAATTTCTTCCATCTCTTCTTTCTCGGCCCTTCCCTTGTCGGTCTCCTTCTGATCTTCCTCATCTTCCCCGCTCTCGACTGTTTCCTCCACCATACCTTCAACGTATTCACCCTTGGCTTTTCCATGATCCGTTTTCATGACCTCTGTGCTTCCTTCATCCAACAGATTTTTCATGACAGAGCCGTCTAGCGCACCAATCCAATCCTTGGCAGTGACCGTCTTGGCAGGCAGCTGCAAGTATGGATCTTCATATGCAGAAAACTCGTGGGGAAAGAAGATCTCAAACCCTGGCTTTAAACATTTATCTTTCTGGTCCACCCATGGCTCTGGGAAGCCGCAAAAGGGGAAATCTTCTCCTTCCTTCACAAAATATCCATTGAACGTCTTTAGGTAAGGGTCTAGTGGTGCATCGACGACCTTTTTCTTTTCCTTCTGTCCTTTCTTGGATGGCTGGTACCCCAGACCGTGAGTGTGAGTCTGAGTAGGGACTTTTGGAAACTTCGGCAGACCTTGGTTGTTCTTTCCCAATCCCAATCCTGGAAAGAAACCCATTTTCTTCATGATCCTTGCGACCAACGGGCTTGCATATTGGTCAAAGTACAGTGGCAGGAATTCTTTCGGCTTTTCCTCTTCGATCATGCCGACGAACTCGAACCCCCCATTTTTGCTCCTTCTTCTTGTAGCTGTAATTCCAAAACTGGTGCGCTTGATGATGCTTCGGACGAACGAACCCAGCTGTCCCCAAGAATGTCACAGACTTTGCTCTTCCAAACGTATTTTACCTTTTGGTGAATGGTGGACGGTATGGCACCCAAGCTATCCAACCATGGCCTTCCTAGCAGTAGATTAAAGGAAGCAGGGATATCAATAATTTGGAATTCAGCTTCTTTCTCCACTGGTCCAATAACAATATTAAGAAAGATGATGCCCATGATCGTTCTCTGAGTGTTGTCATATGCCCTGACCTTTTGCTGGGAAGGCACGAAAGACGATTCATCTAAGCCCATCCGTTTGGCTATTCGGAAGGGGCATACATTCAGAGCAGACTCGTTGTCAACGAGACAAGCGGGCACGGTGTTCCCCAAACATTCAATAGTGACATACAATGGCTTTTTGAGCATGGGTCCTCTGGGGGGCATGTCATTTGAAGAAAAGGTAATAGCCAAGGTTGGAATTCTGCCAATCATTCCTACGATATCTTCCGGTGCTGTGTTGATGGGAACATCAGATTGATTTAGGACGTCCAACACTGCCTGCCTATGGCGTTTTGATGCTATCAACAACTCCCAAATGGTGATATTGGCCTGAGTTTTCTTCATCTGCTTTAGAACCCTGTCTTCTTCCTCTTCTTCGTTCATCTTCCCTTTTCCCTTGTCCAATTCTCTCCCCGGATGTTCTTCCTCTAGCTCATGCGGTTTAAAGTGTCTGCCCGACCGAGTTAAATGACTGACTTCTTCTTTTGCCCACAGATTGTCAACTTCTGAATCAACTTTCAAAATACCCTCCACCATCTCTGTTTCTTGGTCGCTCTCATACCAAAGGTCGTTGTGGATACCGGGCTTCCACCTCTTTGTTATGTTTTGAAATTCGTTTGATTTTGAATCAAGGAAAGAGAAAAGGTCTGTTGAAAACAGATACAGAGTCGCCACTTGGTCTTTAAGGAACCAAGAAACCTAATTTTGACTCACCCAAACGGATAAGGACACTGGCCCTTCGTAACCAAAGAACTTGGTTCGGGATTTTGGTACGAGAGAGGAAGGAGCCTTTGTCGCGATTAAAACACCCTCAACTCGCCCCGTCTTTCAACGGGCCTCAATTAGCATCCAAATAATCATCTTATACTAGGTATGGTTCGACAAATAATACTATGATAGTATATTACATCACATAAGGAGATTTGAAATGGAAGATCTAAAGATAAGATATCATTCATAAGATCTAAGCCAAATATCACACAATGCAAAGTGAAAGATCACACAAATAAACCTAGGAAAAATCGTCTAATCATGTATCAGATAATAAAGTTTTCCTAATCTAAAGGGACATGAATTGTTCTTGAAACAAATAAATCAAAGAAAGTAAAATATACTTAGCAAACTAGTATGATGCATGTTAGTCTTTGAGAAAAGAAGATTTCTCAATCCCCGGGACGGATGAGAAAGGACGATTAGATCGAGGGGAGCATGAACGTGTGATCATGATCATTCCTTATAATCTTCTTAGATTAGGAGCTACAAAAACCCCAAATCTTTGCATGGATGCATTGTATGTATCTAGAGTGTGCCAATGTTGTAGTGTGTTTTGTGTTCATGGATTCCTAGAATGACTTAGAAGTCTAAAATGTGTATGAATGGATGGATGAAATCAATATGGGATATGTACAAATGTAGTATGAACTACTTCCTAAGATATGAACTAATTTGGAATGCATATAAGCATCAAATCAAAGAATGAAAATTAAAATGTGCTTGCTGTGAATAGTGGACAGAACAGTAGCATCATCTTTTGGAAATTGAAAAGAGGGGTTAGGAATGTTTTCAATGCATGATTTTTTATGGAGATCTTACTTATTGTGTCTAGAACACAACCCAAAAGGCCAATCTTGAATAGCTATCACAGATTGAGAGAAATCATATAAACAATGAAGGTTACTCAGGAACAGAGTCCGTACCGTCGACTGAAATGTTGAAAAATCTTAGAAAATGAATACTAATGATCTAGAGGCCCATTTTATACAGAAAGTTCCCTAAGATATTGAAGTTTAAGGGAAAAATAAGTTAGGACCACCCCTTTTGGAAAAGTTTTCTGTAAAACAAGTTGGAAGTGGACCTAGCTGCTGTGACAGCAAAGACAGAATGTCTGGAAGGAATGTTTGGGTCCAAATGGACGATTTTCAAGTACTTCCAAGTCAAGACAAAAATCATGGGTGTTCTATAGTGAGTTAGAAAGACTTTCCAAGTGGTCTTGCATTCATACATTGAGTATTGAACTCAAAATGATTCCTTGAAGTTAAATGACTCACTGTTTTGAGGGTTTTGAGAAAAACAAGGTTTATTTCTTGAAATCAAAATGAGGGGTTTAAGAGGGGGGTTTTGAAATGAGGGTTTTGAAAGTATACTTCCAGATCTTGGATGAATATTCTAACCACTTGGAATATCAATTCTTAACTTATTTCAAGAACTTCCCAAGTATTTGCAAACCATGGTTTTATTTGGAAATCAAACTCAAGAATCTATGGGAATATGATACATGAGAGGATAGATGATACATGATATGATATAGCATGATAAAAGTGGTAAAGAACATGTGCATGGGATATGGGTTCATCTAGATACAAGAGAGTGTTGCATCAAAGTGTGAAAGCCAAAAAGTGGAATGCTGTGAATAGTGAACAGACTGTATGCATTACTTTGTAACATTATAATGGGAGGTCAAACGTGCCTAGGAAAATGTGAGAAAAATCAGAGATCATCCTTATTGTGTCTAGAAAATAACCCAAAAAGCCAAACATCAATAGCTATCACAGATTAAAAGATATAAATCAGAATGTACACATGACTCAGAAACAAAAGCTGCACTGTTGACTGATTTTGTATGATTTTTCATAAATCAAAGAAAAGGTTTATGATGACCCATTATATACCAAAAGTTTCCTAAGACACCCAAGTTTTATAAAACAAATAGAAAAGATATATTTACAGTGACGAAAATATCCAGAATAAGTGCAAGAAGTTGGGTGAACATTCTGTGAGAACAGAGGCAGATTATGAATATTAACTTCTCACATCCAAAACAAATACTTTCATATCTCTATAATTGATGGGAAAAATCAGAGACAAACTATGATGTCTTAGGAAGATTTTCCAAGTGGTTTCATCATCATAACTCAAGTATTTAATTCAAAACAAATCTTTGAATCTGAACAACTCACTGTTTTGGATCATTCTTGAAGAAAATGGATTTGGGTTTTGAAATAGAGTTTGAGTTCTTGATTGGGGGTTTTGAAATAGATGTTCAAAGCATGAACTTAAACTCTTGAGATGACCATGTGACCACTTAGAACCTCATCCAACCTTGAATCATTGAATAACTCCCAATATTATTGGAGAGATTCATTTTTATTTTGAACATAACTTCAAGAATACCTTGAAGGTATTGAAGTTATGATCATCATCTATCAAACATGTTTTTGAGGTCAAGAGCTACTATCCATAAGGATTCACTCACCTCAAACTTCATGTCATCATTTAGATGATGATGAACTAGTAAGTAAATAAAGAAAAGTCAAAAAGAAATGAGGTAAGAAGAGATGAACATTAATGTAAACAAGCAAGTAGATAATGATCAATAGATGATATTCATAATGTATTGAACTTGTAGCTTGGTGTTTCACTCATAGATATAGACATTTGGACATGGAAGTAGCTTCCTAACTCAAAAATGCTTAGAGAAATGGTGATTGGGTATGTTGATGATGAAGTATATAGAAGAATGGTGGAGGAAAACAAGATTAGAACTCACTTTGATTAGAAAAAATGGAAGAAGAAGACTACTTCTTCTCTTTCTCTCTCTATATTTCCCTAGAGTTTTTTCCTAAGCTCTCTCTAAGCTTCCATGTCTCTCCCTAAATGGAAGTAAATGGCTTCTTTTATAGGCAAAGGAGGGGTGGTAAATGGAGTTTTAAAAAGTTTAAAATGGTCTCCCATTGGTCCAAAATAAGCTGGGAACCAAAACTACGTCGTTTTGATTTCTAATATATCAAATTGGACCCCCAAAATAAATTACAAAAATACACTGCTCTGGGGGGGAGTGTCGCGGCGGCAGTGGGCCAGTGCCGCGGCGGCAGTGGGCCAGTGCCGCGGTGGCACTGCTCCTCCCTTCGTCTGGATAATGCTGTTTAGGCCCCCTGAGGTTCCGGTATTCGCGAAAAGGCCCTATTTCGTCCGAAATTCACAGAAAATGTATATGAACTCCAAACTGAGGTTGTGATATACCGTTGGAAAGGTATTGGAGTCTACTTTACATAAAAAATAGTTTGGGGATAAGTCACTTTGAAAAGTTTTGCGGTACTTGCGATAAAAGCCAATTTGATCGCCTTTTTCGCCTTTGGAAATTTATAATAAATTCGTTTTAAATCCAGAAATTATGTGCGATATACCGTCGGAAAGCTATTGACCTCTAGTATCCATGAAAAAATGTTTGAAAATTGTTTTGGTGCCCTGGTTCCAAAGTCAAATTCTGGTCAAACTGGTCAAACTTGGGATTCCCGGGAAGTTCTGGAAACCTCCGGGAGTTCCCAGGAGCTGACGTTCTCGCTCAATTTTCTTTTGGAACTTGTTTTAACACTTATCTCATGATTTAAAATGATTCTGGTGAATTCGGACGATTTCGGTCAAACTTGGTCAAACTTGGTCAAACCTGGTCAAACCTTGGTCAAACCTAGTCAAACCTTGGTCAAACCGGTCAACGGGGACTTTCCGGGAACTTCCGGGACTTCCGGGGGTCTCTGGGAGCTGACAATTTCACCCGATTTCTCTTAGAAACTCATCTTATCGCTTTTCTTACGACATAGCATGTTTTCAGAACTTTGGGACCAAATCTGGGAGTTTTCGGGCTTTTAGGGGCATTTTGGTCATTTTGAGCATTCTGAGAGATAGAGCTGACTTCCAGGAGTCCTTTTGAGTCTTTTACGATCATTGTGAACCACCAAGCTATGGGTCTCCTAAATCTGATAGCCGACAAAATGGGGTGTCTACAGTCGTCTTCTACCTGGCTCGCGTCTTGACCGTCATTCCCTTGAATCCACCAGTCTGACTGTCCCATTTTACTCTTCTCCAACTGATCCTCCAAAGCACAGATTGTCGAATCCTTAGGTAGCTGGTATGACTTTCTTGGTGTCCCGACCTTAGTGATTAGCCTAGACGGATCGAAGGTTGCTTCTTCCATCCCCAAGAGATAAAGGCCCTGCGGTGGTGGCACAACTTGATGATTCGGAAGCGGATTTTTAGTAACATTTGGGGCTTTGGTAGGTGGTTCTGAAATTACTTTGTTATCAATGAGGTTCTGGATTTCGTGCCTTAATCTCATACACCGATCCGTTGAGTGACCCTTCTGCTGATGAAATTTACAGAAGAGATCCCCTTGGAAATTTGGCGGAAGTGGACTTGGTAGAGGTCGAGGTTCCAACTGACGGAGATGCCCCTTCGCTAATAGTCTATCGAGGGCAGTTGATAGTGACACTCCAAAATCTGAGAACTTCCTTGGTGCTTTGTCCCCTCCTCTCCTCGGTGTTATGTCGGATTTCCTTTCTGGCCCATTCAGTGCATTGACATAGGTGGGGCCGGAGTGACCCCCCGTTTATCCTCCGTTGGACCCATAGTTTGGCCTCCTGTACCGGTTTGGTTGTTCCTCTCTCTTAATTACCCCCTCTTGGATTGCATCTTTTATCCTCGTCCCGACATCAAAAATCTCAACAAAGGTGTTGATTGACTGGAATCTCATCTTTTCTTGGTACACTGGCTGTAGGTTCTGTAGACACCCCATTTTGTCGGCTATCAGATTTAGGAGACCCATAGCTTGGTGGTTCACAATGATCATAAAAGACTCAAAAGGACTCTTGGAAGTCAACTCTATCTCTCAGAATGCTCAGAGTTACCAAAATGCCCCTGAAAGCTCGAAGACTCCCAGATTTGGTCCCGAAGTTCTGAAAACATGCTATGACGTAAGAAAAATGATAAAATGAGTTTTTAAGTAAAACCGGAAGAAATCGTCAGCTCCCAGAGACCCCCGGAAGTCCCGGAAGTTCCCCTTTGACCGGTTTGACCAAGGTTTGACCAGGTTTGACCAGAGTTTGACCAAGTTTGACCAAGTTTGACCAAAATCGTCCGAATTCACCGGAATTATTAGAAAAGTATTAAAATGAGTTTTAAAAGAGAATCGTGCGAAAACGTCGGCTCCTGGGAGTTCCCGGAGGTTCCCAGAACTTCCCGGGAATCCCGGGTTTGACCAGTTTGACCAAGATTTGACTTTGGAATCGGGGCACTGAAATAATTTTCAAATATTTTTCATGGATACTAGAGGTAAATAGCTTTCCAACGGTATATCGCACATAATTCCTGGATTAAAAACGAATTTATTTTGAATTTCCGAAGGTGAAAAAAGGCGATCAAATTGGCTTTAATCACGAATACCGCTAAACTTTTCAAAGTGACCTATCCCTGAACTATTGTTTATGTAAAGTAGACTCCATTACCTTTCCAACGGTATATCACAACCTCAGTTTGGAGTTCATACGCATTTTCTGTGAATTTCGGACGAAATAGGGCCTTTTCGCAAATACCGGAACCTCAGGGGGCCTAAACAGCATTATTTGGACGAGGGAGGAGCAGTGCCGCCGCGGCACTGGCCCAGTGCCGCTGCGGCACTCTCCCCCAGAATAGTGAGTTTTTGTAATTTCTTTTGTGGTTCCATTTTGATTATTTTAAAACCAAAACGACGTAGTTTCATGATTTCAGGTGTTTGGGACCAATGGGAATACTTCTAAAACCCCAAAACCACCCCAAGTTGGCCTATATAAGCCCCCCATTGCTCTTCATTTTGGGGGAGTAAAATGCAAGTGTAGAAAAAGTTTGGGAGAGAAAGTTGTAGAGATAAGGTTAGAATAGAGAGAAAAGAAGCTTTCTTCTTTGATTTTCAAAACAAAAGTGAGTTCTAAACTTTGTTTTTACTTCATTACTCCCATTTACTTCAACATTCAATACACCCAACCATCATTTTAGTGAGAATTTAAGAGAGTGGAAGCTTCTTCCATGTCCAATGTCATTACATATGAGTGAAACACCAATCTACAAGTTCAATACTTCATGAATATCATCTATTGATCATTATCTACTTGCTTGTTTATTCATTGTTTATCTCTTCTCACCTCATTTCTTTTTGATTTTCTTTATTTACTTACTAGTTCATCATCATCTAAATGATGACATGAGTTTGGGGTGAGTGAATCCTTATGGATAGTAGCTCTTGACCTCAAAAACATGTTTGATAGATGATGATCATAACTTCAATGCCTCCAAGGTATCCTTGAAGTGTATTGAAGTTATGCTCAAATAAAAATGAGTCTCTCCAACAATCTTGGAGGTTCTTGATGATGAGTTGAATATTGGCATTTTAAGTGGCCATAATCTTTATTGAGTATTGAAAATACACTTTCAAAACCTCTATTTCAAAACCCCCCTCAATCCCTCTCATTTTGATTTCAAGAAAGAAAACCTTATTTTCCCCAAAATCCCAAAACAGTGAGTCAAAACAGTGAGTGAGCTGTGTTCAAAGATTTCTCTAGAACTCAATACTAAACATATAGATGCAAGGCCACTTGGAAAGTCTTCCTAACTCATTGGAGAACACCCATGATTTTTGGTTTGACTTGGAAGTACTTGAAAATGGTCCATTTGGACCCAAACATTCCTTCAAGACATTCTGCCTCTGCTGTCACAGCAGCTTGACTAACTTCCAACTTCTTTTTCAGAAATAGTTTCCAAACGGGGTGGTCCCAAATTATTTGTCCCTTAAACTTCAATGTCTTAGGGAACTTTCCGTATAAAATGGGCCTCTAGATCACTCGTTTTCAGTTTCTAAGATTTTTCAACATTTCAGTCGACAGTACGGACTCTGTTTCTGAGTGACCTCTGTTGTTCATATGATTTCTCTCAATCTGTGATAGTTATTAAAGATTGGCTTTTTGGGTTGTGTTCTAGAAACAACAAGGAAAAGCTCCATAAAAAATCACGCATTGAAAACATTCCTAACCCCTCTTTTCCATTTTTACAAGATCATGTTACTGTTCTGTCCATTATTCACAGCCTGCACCTTTTAACTTTCATTCTTTGATTTGATGCTTATATGCCTTCCAAATTAGTTCATTTTTTAGGAAGTAGTTCATACTACATTTGTACATATCCCATGATGATTTCATTCATTCATTCATACACATTATAGACTTCTAAGTCATTCTAGGAATCCATGAACACAAAGCACACTACGACCTTGGCACATTCTAGATACATACATTGCATCCATGCAAGATTTGGGGCCTTCATGGCTCCTAATCTAAGAAGATTATAAGGAATGAACTTGATCACACGTTCATGCTTCCCCCGATCTAATCATCCTTTCTCATCCATCCCGGGGATTGAGAGGCCGATCTTCTTTTCTCAAAGATTAACATGCATCATACTAGCTTGCTAAGCATATTTTGATTTCTTTGTTTATTTGTTTCAATAACAATTCATGTCCCCCTTTAGATTAGGAAGTCTTGATTATTTGATACATGATTAGACGATTTTTCCTAGGTTTATTTGTGTGATCTTTCACTTTGCATTGTGTGATATTTGGCTTAGATCTTATGAATGATATCTTATCTTTAGATCTTCCATTTTCAAATTTTCTTATGTGATGTAATATACTATCATAGTATTATTTGTCGAACCAAACGTAGTATAAGATGATTATTTGGATGCTAATTGAGGCTCGTCGAGAGACGGGGCGAGTTGAGGGTGTTTTAGTCGTGACAAAGGCTCCTTCCTCTCTCGTACCAAAACCCCGAGCCAAGTTCTTTGGTTATGAAGGGCCGGTGCCCTTTATCCGTTTAGGTGAGTCAAAATTAGGTTTCTTGGTTCCTTAAAGACCAAGTGGCGACTCTGTATCTGTTTTCAACAGAATCTTTTCTCTTTCTTTGATCAAAATCAAATAAGTTTCAAAAGCAAACAAAGCGGTGGAATCCCGGTATCCACAATCTGGCGACTCTGCTGGGGATTTTTATTTTAAAACAAAATAATACAGAGGTTTGACTCATAAGAAGCATCCTTAAAATCATCTTTTTACTGTGTTTGGTTCACCGCATTGCACTCTTGCATTTTCCCCCTCCGTCTGTGTCTGAAACGCGACACTGACATTGTTCAGGTCTTGCTGTGCCAGGGTACAAGTCACCGTTGATACTTTACCTTCCAAGGTATATCAAAAAGAGTAAAAACCTCCGTACTGTCTCTCTGACGGTATATTGGAACTCTCGTCAACGGACCCTGCTTGACTAAACCCAGCCTTTGCATATAGATTCCCGTAGAACCTTTCATAGGACTGTTCATTTATCTTTTCAGATAGGACAATGTGATACAACTGCTGTATGCCCTGATGGGATTACCTGAGCGGTGTAGACGCTTATGTAGCATAGAACAGAACCTCTTTCTTATGATTCCCAAGGCAATCACTTACATGTGATTACATTGAGTTGACCTGCCTAGGCACCATGACAAGGATGTCTGCTCCATGCTCACAAAGATATACACCACAAACCTTGTTTATCGGTCCTAAGACAAAGGAGTATGAAAACCTGCTAGACGGTATGATCACTATCACCACATATTAACCTGTTTCTCCCAGAAACTATGTCCAGATATCCCAGGTATAACCATATTAACCTGTTTCTCCCAGAAACTCTGTCCAGATATCCCAGGTATAACCATATTAACCTGTTTCTCCCAGAAACTCTGTCCAGATAACCCAGATATAACCATATTAATCTGTCTCTCCCAGAAACCCTGTCCAGATATCCCAGATATAACCACATATTAACCTGTTTCTCCCAGAAACTCTGTCCAGATATAACCATATTAACCAGTTTTTCCCAGAAACTCTGTCCAGATATCCCAGATATAACCATATTAACCAGTTTCTCCCAGAAACTGTCCAAAATTACCCGAAGTATCCCAGAAATCCCTGTTATCCCTTGGTGGTCATACTGGAAAGTAAGGTTAGCACACTCTGTATGGTTGGGACCTTATTTGTTAAACTGCTATCTGTTAGAAATAGAAGCATCATATAGATTAGGGCTTACATCCGCATGCTTGTCCCATTTGCATGCACCATTCCCCATCAATCTACACGCACTGTCTCGAGTCGGTTCACATCACTGTCTTTGTCTGTCAAAAGTCACCACTGTCAAAATCTAATTTAGTCCTCTCAAAATCTGTCAGGTCAGTATAGATTCCCAAGGTCAGCAGTCAGGGTCCTCTTCGTGGGTCAGGAGTTCGGATAATCGATTGATCAGAATCAGTCCGACAACTTACTTCAGCATGAATCGAGAAGAGTTGGAAAACAAGGTTACCGAGTTGGGAGCAACCATAAGCCAGCAGTCCGATAGCCTAGCCCAAGTTCTGAAGTTCATGGAAGAATTGAAGCAGCGGTGGCCGCAACCTCCGCCCGGGTTTCCACCACCAGAGTTTGAACCACCCCCACCTGAGAATAATGGGAAAGAAGACTGGTTTCAAGGGGTCCCACCGTTTGCGTATGAGAAGAAGCTCCAAGAAAAGATGGACAAGGTTGACAAACTGGAAAGCGTACTGAGGAAAAGCAAGGGTATCGATGATTACATGCTAGACCTGGAAGGCCTCTTTGAGTCTGTTAAGCTGAAACTGCCAGAGAATTTCAAGATGCCTGCCATCGACCGTTTTGACAGAACTGGGAATTCGAAAAGTCATGTGAAGCTATGTATGAGTATCTTCCAGTCCGTGGGTTGTACCCACGAACACATTGCGATGTTGTTCCCGCAAACTCTTGCAAAGTCTGCACTATCGTGGTTCCTAACCTTGGAAGCCTCCAAAACCCGGGCCTGGGAAGACATCGTTCGGGTCTTCGTCGATCATTACTCCTACAATCAAGAGCTGGATGTCACCATTAGGGACTTGGAAACAACCCGGCAAAACCACAATGAATCCTTCGCTGCATTTCTGAGCAGATGGAGGAACAAGGTAGCCCAAATGACCCACCGGCCGATTGAAAAAGAATAGGCAAGGATGCTCATCCGGAATCTGCAGCCCCTCTACCATGAGAAATTATTCTACCAGTCCATCTCCACCTTTGAGGAGTTGTTTGAAGTCGGAACCCGAATTGAAGACGCTATCAGAGAAGGAAAGATAAAAAAGGAAGAGCCCCCGAGTCAGTCCAGAAGGCCTAACTACTCCAGGAATCCCCCGGATGTCAATGCCCTTAGCAGCCAACCCATGGCGTACCCTCTTAGGCCGTACCAACCCTCTAGCCAGGCAAACCCCTCCAATCGTCCCTTCCAGAAAAAGCCCCCCCGCAACTTTGCCAAGTTAGAAATCTCTCTCTCCTCAGCTTTAGACCGCCTCCTCAAAAAGGGCCATCTCCAACTACTCCAACCCCGAAACACCCCTCTCCCACCAAACTGCGATATGTCCAAACGGTGCACCTACCACCAAGCCCCGGGCCACAACACTGATGATTGCGTGCGCCTCCTCCATGACATTCAAGACCTCATTGACTAGAACATCATCGAACCGCCACCAAAGCAGCCCCATATCACCCAAAATCCTCTACCAAACCACCAAAATGTCAACCTCGTTGAGTCCAACCTTGTATCCTTCAACCCTGCTACTTATATCACCCCCTAGGACAACCCTTGCCTTTCATTGACATCCCGGATTCTGTGGGAATTCATCTGATTGAAGGGGAGAATGACGAGTGGCAGCAACAGCTGGACGATGAGCAAAACTTGTTCTTTCTGGAAGAGCACGATCTGGGGGCGGTAGACCTCAAATGGTATGATCCCAATAACGAAAGTGATGCTTCTATCTGGGACGAGCCGGAGAAACCATTTGTGGGAACGGATTGTGATTGGTTCAAAAAGGATGGGATTGTAGAAGGGCCTACTCTTGCTGAAATTGATCATCTGACTAGGTCAGGCCGTCACTACCAGCCTCTGCAGCCTACTACTGAAGCCGTCGAGAAGGGTCCAGTTAAAGACAAGGGGAAGGGTAAGATGGATGAGATCATCGAAGAAGATAACGAGTTGATAAAGCAGCTAAAGAAGACCCAAGCGCGTCTCTCGATGTGGGACATCATGGTAACATCTTATAAGCATAGGCAAGCCGTGTTAAATGCCTTGGCTGGAATTGAAGTCCCTATCGACACTGCACCGGAGGATATGGTGGCCTTTTTGAGCGCACTTACCCCCGACCCAATCATTACATTTTCCGATGAGGACTTGCCACCAGAAGCATCCGCACATAACAAGGCATTGTATATCACCGTGGGATGTAAGGGACAACAGGTGCCGTTCTGTCTAGTCGATACGGGCTCTGCTTTAAATGTCTGTGCCCTAAGGACTGCCACCGCCTTAGGGGTTAATGTCCTTGACATCACACCATCTGTGCAATCTGTGAGAGCCTATGATAACACCAGGAGAAATGTAATGGGAACCGTTTCTCTCCAAATCTGGGTAGGATCTTTGGTGAGCACCGAAGTCTTTCAAGTCATGGACATACCTGCCTCTTTTAACTTGCTGATCGAAAGGCCCTGGTTGCATGTCAACAAAGCCGTATTGTCCACTGTGCATCAAATGATCAAGTACATCCATGAGAAGGAAGTGAAAATCATCCTCGGTAATAGTTGGGGTAATGAAGCTTTCCCGAACTACGCTCCCGTCTTTGAAATCCAAATACCTGAGTTAGAAGAAGGAGAAATTGGGGGATTCTTCATGGAAGAAGTCTACATGATCAATGATGAAGACAGGTTCCCTGAGATCCACTCTGCGGTTGTCAACATCGTTCGCAAAATGAACTACTTCCCTGGAATGGGATTGGGCCGACGCCAGCAAGGGATTCGAGAGTTCCCTCAGATCAAAGGACAGCAAGGTACTTTTGGGCTAGGATACAAGCCCACTGAAGAAGACATCGAGCTATAGAGGCCATGGAAGAAAAGGGTAAGGGGTATCCCACCATACCGCAAGACCTTGAATGGACAATTCATCAAAGAGGGGGATGACTTCCCTTACTTTGGGTTCCCCGAACCCTGGATCCATCAAATCACCAGGAAAAGGCACCCCAGACTTGAAATCTTTGCTGACTGCGAGAGGCCTCCATATCAAGATTCGTTCTATCCCAAAGAAATTGAGAAAACCCCGGAGGAAGACTGGTTGAAATACCTTGACACTGAAGCCATCGAGAAAATGTGGGAGGAATCCGCTGAGAAGAAGGAAGAAAAGAGGGCCAAGAGCCAAGATGATCAGATCAAGCAAACTGAGGAGGGTCTGAGCAACCAGGCTGTAGAGTCATCTGTCTGTGTCTCCCTATCCCCTGTTCCCCCAGAGTCTGTACTGCCGATTATCGAGTCTGTACCAGAGTCGGCTGCTGTAAGCCCACCACTGTCCAATGTAATCACTTCACCTATCATGAATGAAATGAAAGACGATTCTGCTTACTCCTCTGTGTCTAATACTTGTGAATGCACAGATCCCTCCGAGGATCTCCCAATTGAACTTAAGCAACTGATTGAAAAACCACCTGCTTATGAAATAATCGAAGATACTTTATCAGTTAACCTAGGTGAAACAGATAATCCCCAAATTGTGCAAATTGGCTCAACTCTTAATAAAGAAGAAAAAGAAAAATTAACCCTCTTGCTAAAAGAATTCAAAGATGTTTTCTCTTGGTCTTACGAAGACATGCCTGGGGTCGATCCCGACATTGTCCAACATCATATTCCCCTCCTCCCTAATTCTAAACCTGTCAAGCAGAAACTGAGGTGCATGAGGCCGGAGTGGGCACTCAAGGTTAAGGAAGAAATGGAGAAGCAATTCAAGGCAGGATTCATCATTGTCACCGAATATCCGGAATGGGTTGCCAATATCGTACCAGTCCCGAAGAATGATGGAAAAGTTCGTGTGTGCGTCGACTTCCGTGATCTAAACAAGGCCAGTCCCAAGGATGACTTCCCGCTTCCCCACATTGACGTTTTGATAGATAACACCGCAGGACATGAGCTACTATCATTTATGGATGGTTTCTCAGGGTATAATCAGATTCTTATGGCGCTAGAAGATCGGGAAAAGACGACATTCACCACCCCCTGGGGGACCTACTGTTATAGAGTAATGCCTTTCGGACTCAAGAATGCTGGGGCAACCTACCAAAGAGCTGCCACCACTCTGCTGCATGACATGATTCACAAGGAAGTAGAAGTATACGTAGATGACATGATCGTGAAGTCCAAGGATAGAGAAGGACACCTAGTGGCATTGGAAAAGTTTTTTGAAAGGTTGCGTAAGTACAAGATGAGGTTGAATCCAAAGAAATGCACTTTCGGTGTGACCTCCGGTAAACTCCTGGGTTTCCTCATCACACAAAGGGGGATAGAGGTGGATCCCTCCAAGATCAAGGCAATTCTAGAAATGACACCACCACGGAATGAAAAAGAAGTGAGGGAGTTTCTCGGAAGAATCCAATTTATCAGCCGCTTCATTTCCAAGCTTACAAATACATGCGATCCTTTGTTCCGATTGCTGATAAAAGGGGAGAAGTTCCAATGGGATGACCAATGCCAAGCCGCTTTCGATAAAATAAAAGCTTACCTTCAAAATCCGCCTGTCCTTTTGCCACCAACGCCTCATAAGCCCTTATTCCTTTACCTATCCGTCTCCGAAAATGCCATGGGTTGCATGCTATCCCAAGAAGGAGAAGAAAGCCACTCCGAAAAAGCCATATATTACCTCAGCAAGAGGATGACTGGGTATGAGCTCAACTACTCTACCCTCAAAAAAACATGTTGGGCCTTGGTTTAGTGCACCCGCCGACTGAGGCACTACATGCTAGCCTTCCCGATTGTGCTCATATCCCGCATGGATCCTCTAAAATACCTCCTCGAAAAACCTGCCCTGACCGGTCGTATATCCCGTTGGTTACTTCTACTATCCGAATTTGATATCAAGTATGTTACAAGCAAATCGGTAAAAGGGAGAACCGTGGCTGAGCATCTTGCGGAACACGCCGTTGACTCCGAAGAAAGTGGAGACTTCCCATTCCCGGACGAAAATATCATGGAAATCAAGGAAGAACAATGGAAGTTGTACTTTGATGGAGCAGCCAACATGAAAGGCTACGGAGTAGGAATAATCCTAGTATCACCAAGCAGGGACCACACCCCATTGGCAGTCAAGCTCAATTATAACTCCACCAACAACACTGCTGAATATGAAGCGTGCATTATGGGGATGGAAGCGGCCATAGAATTGAGAATTCAAAAGCTAGATGACTTCGGAGATTCGAATCTCATCGTGTCACAAGCCAGAGGGGAATGGAAGGTGAAGGAAGAGAGGTTGAAGCCCTACCATGACCATCTCGATGGACTCAAGAAGCACTTTAAGAGCATAACGTTCTTCTACTTGCCTAGGGAAGAGAACCAGCTAGCTGATTCGTTGGCTACCTTAGCCTCCATGATCAAAATTCCTGTGGGAGTCAGGATGATGCCTTTGGTAATTGAGCAAAGGTACGAGCCTTCGTTCAACATGATCGCCGCAATCGAAGCAGAAGAGAATGAAACACCATGGTATCAGGATGTCTGGAACTTCATAGAAAATGGAACGTACCCCCAAGAATCTACCAAAAAAGATAAAAGGGCCATTCAAAGATTCGCAGCGCAATTCATCATTTGCGGTGGGAAATTGCTGAAGAAAGGATACAATGGTCACAACCTGACTTGCTTGTTTGGGAAAAGCTCCAGAAGAATGATGGAGGAAATACACGAGGGGGTATGCAGCCCGCACATGAACGGTCACATGCTGGCCAAGAAAATCGTAAGACAAGGGTACTACTGGACAACATTGGAGAAAGATTGTTGCGAATACGTGAGAAAGTGTCACAAGTGCCAGATCCATGCAAACATGATGCATGTACCACCATCCCTTCTATGCAGCATGACCTCACCTTGGCCATTCTCCACCTGGGGAATCGATATTATCAGTGAAATCATTCCAAAAGCTTCAAATGGAAATCGGTACATTCTGGTGGCCATAGACTACTTCACAAAATGGGTAGAAGCTGCATCCTATACCAAGTTAGGAGCCAAGGAAGTGGCCAAATTCATCAAGAGAAATCTCATCTGCCGTTATGGAGTTCCCCATGAGATTATTTCGGATAACGGAAGTCATTTCAAGGCAGAAGTCAGGGATCTGTTCGAGGAATACAAAATCACTTATCATAAGTCATCACCGTACAGACCACAAACTAATGGGGCAGTCGAAGCTGCAAACAAGAATGTTAAGGCCATACTGCAGAAATCAGCCGATACTTACAAAGACTAGCATGAAAATCTACCGTTCGCACTTTGGGGATACAGAATCTCGATAAGGACGTCCACAGGAGCAACTCCTTACTCACTAGTGTATGGGATGGAAGCGGTACTTCCGGTCGAGATAGAATTACCGTCCCTACGCGTGATGGCAGAGTGTGAAATTTTGGAATCAGATTAGTTGAGGGAAAGGTATGAAGAATTGGCCCTCATAGATGAAAAGCGCCTAGCGGCAGTCGACCATGTTCGAATCTATCAAAAGAAGATAGCCCGTGCTTTCAACAAAAAGGTTCGTCCGAGGAAGATTGTCAAGGGTGACCTTGTCCTTAAGGAGTTGCGAGCTCTGACCTTTGATCCCCATGGGAAGTTTAAACCTAAATGGGTCGGCCCTTACATCGTCAAGACTGTTCTTTCCGGAGGAGCAACTTATCTCATGGACCTCGATGGTGTCGAATTCAAAGAACCAATCAACATGGATCGTCTCAAAAAGTACTATGCTTGACTATTCAATAACCTTTTCTTTCAAGCCTTGCCCTGAACTACGCTCGAACTGATTCCCACTCGGGGTTACGTAGGCAACCACATTGGTTTGGTCGCTCCACCCACAAAAATAGCCCAATTTCTTTCAAGCTTTGGCCCGAACTACGTTGGACCTGATCCCCGCTCGGGGGTATGTAGGCAGACTTTCAAAAAAAAAAAAAAAAAAAAGGATGGTTCGCTAGGTTGAAAATCCGAAAGGACGCCTAGGCAAAAGTTAGAGCTAAATCCAAGGTGAGCAATAACAAAAGAGAGAAAAGAGCTCGCTAGGTCACCTCACTGGTGCCTAGGCAAAAATTATGAGCATTTGAGAGAATAAAGTCGCGGTCCTTACCATAACCCCGAAATAACCCTCCACACTAGGGGCAAACTCGGCAACCCGCCTCGTTTGCCTGAACCTCTTCTAAACTAGGGGCAAACGTCGGTCATCTACCTCGTTTGCCTCACAACCATATATGTCCCAAACTAGGGGCAAACTTCGGCCACCCGCTTCGTTTGCCTCTAATCATCCTAGCGTGCCCAAGCAAGAACCAAAAGCAACATCTAATTGAAATTTTGATTACAAAATGTTTTTAAAGCTAAAACGCATAGAATGAGATTCCCAAAGTAACCAAGGTTCACCGATAAACAAACTTTGAATATTACATAAGCAGGAAAGATCAAAAAATAAAAAGTCTTTCGAAAAGCAATCACACATGTTCAAAGACACTGGGAGGAATGAGCAGAATCAGTTAGGTCTAATTTTATTTTTGAGTCTTTTATTTCTTCAAAGGTCTTTAGAAATAGGCCCTTGCTCGGCTGGCCCAGCCCCTGATGAAAGCAGCAATGGTAGTGGCTCTGACTCTAGAAGCAAAGACCCTCTCAGTAAACCCCCGGGGGACCTCTTGAACTTGCCCATACTGTCTGGCCAATCGACGAGGATGATAGAAGGAGGTCTCTCTCAGTCCCATCAGCCACACCCTCTGGAAATCCCCAAGACTAGTGGTCACAGCATAAAGGCCCCAACGCCTCACGATCTAGCAAATGTCAGCCTCAGATAAGGCGCCCATCATACCCACCCAATCAGCAGAAGTAAAATGAGTATGAAGCACAACTCTGCGAAAATAAGCTGGCGGCATATTACCGGTCCATAATTGAAGACGCTCATAGAGCCAAGCCTGTAACACCAAAGGCGCCCCAGAAAGTAGAAGCATTCCTTGACTTGAAGCGCGATCCAAACCATTCAGGGTCTCGGCCAGAACCATGGCCATGGGGTTCTTACCTACCTTCAGCCCGAGACATACATGCACTAAGTCGCTAGAAGCGCTCGAGAACAAGAAGTGTGAAGTCATACACAGAATCAGAGCAGCGCCACAAGTAGCATCATACACGCTGGGATTCCCAGGATGGCATATCGAGCAATTATGGAAGCAATGTCAAGAACCTCACCTTGAAGCAGCCGGCGGGAAATAGTGATGGAACAATTCAGATACTCAGCCAAGCCTCGCGTAGGACTGAGGGTATCAACAGAAGGGAGAATCAGGTCCAAATCAGAATCATAGCCAAGGATGGCACAGAACTCCTCAAACAAGGGGCATATCTCCAAGCCATTGAAATTGAAGACATGGTTCACCGGGTCCCAGTGAGCAATAGCAGCGCGCAAGAACTCAGTGTTCAGGGCCATCTGGCAAAGAGAGAATAGCTCGGTCAGGCCGTAGCTAAAGAGGTTGATCCGTTCCACACCATCCGTGATGTTAAGCCAAGCTGTGAGTTGAGCGGGATCATACAAAGCCATGTTTTTGGTCGCAGCTCTAGAAAAATTCAAAATTTCGGCAGCACCTCCCCGTTTCACGGACTATCCCATCTGTAAGGCAAAAACACTCACTATTACAAAACTGCCCATCGCAGTAACTCCCAACAATCACAGTGCGCATGTATCATCATCAACTAAAACAAGCACACAACCGCGCCTCCAAACCGGAAGCTATCCGGCCTAAAAGGCAAAACATCATAATAATTTGTCAAAGGTCACAAACTGTTCCACACATCATCCTACACTGTCCAAATAGTCTCACCACCAGTGCAACCCGATCAAAAACATAAAAAGAAAATAGAATAAAATTCCCGCTTGGGGGAGGGGGGGCCTCAATCCTCCTCTTCTTCGTCCTCTGTCGGACCGCCCGGAGTGTATGTCGGCGACAGTCTCCTCCTACCACCTCTGCACCTCGGACCGGTCCTCGATGAGCCAGCTCCGCCTCCATGGTACTGCACACACCAATAAAATAAAGGCAATCAGTAGGAAAACAACCAAAAAAAAATACAAAAATAGAGTCAAGACGGAAACCTACCAATGACGCCATCTGATTGGCAGCAAACTGCCGCATGCCATCCATCTGTCAAGGGTAAAATCCAGGGTTAGATACTCATAACTTTAAGGAGCGCAAGATTAGAAACATACCCGGTGGTCTCGTGTGAGGACCAAGGACCGTAGGCTAGCCGCCAAGGCGTGACCCTCCTTAGCGTAACTCCAAGGAACATTGAGGATGCCCGCTGGCTGAGTAGGGTACCCACATGTGACTCGCGGCACCTCCATCACTTGGGGAGTGCCATCAGCGCCTAGAACGTTGACGGTCCAATCCCAGGGAGGGATAGGATCGAAAGCCGGAGGAGCCTGTCTCCTATACATCTCGCGGAGCTATAGGCACAAAACAAGTTAAGAAAAGATAAATAAAAAACATAGGCAATGGATAAAAACAAAAACATAAAACTCACCTCCAGGAGTGGGAAGTTGGGCATCAGGAAACGACCACGGTAAGCCTCGTAACCGGTCTTAGAGAGAAAATGGTCCCAAACATCGGTGCCAGCCAAGGCCGCCAACAGAGCATCACCAGAAAGGTCACTAGCATCCATCGCAGGGGGATTATGAGAGACCCGATACCTGGAACCACCAACCACCTGCCAAGACACTCGCTCACCAAGGAACCACTGCCTGCACTCGGTACTCTCCATCAAAAGTCGGCAAGAGGAAAGAGGTTTGACCGCTTGTATCTCCTCAGGGGCGGCATAGGCAATGCGCTCCCAAGGCGTCCAATCAATATTAGCAGCCGTCAGTCCGGTTAGGAAGTTTCTGAGCAAAATAATCCGGTGGGCCCCACTCTTCACCCCGACAAACATCCCTCCGCCATCTCAAGCCTCGTGGGAACAAAGGCACAGGAGCCATGCCATCCTCGTCTTCGTCTGATTCATCCGCAGGGGAGGGAGCCAACATCTTCAGGTACTTGAAGCTCCAAAGCTGCACAGACAAAGGAGAAAATTAGAAAAAGTACAGAAACTGAAAAGTCAGAATATAAAGCAAGATGCAGCACATACCTCCCAAGTTCGCCAAAATCCCCCTGTCAATTTAACATCACCTCGGGAAACCTCACCCATGTGCTTGTAAAGATGGGCCAAGGTAGCACCGCCCCAGTCGTAAGAAGGGATCTCATCGATGGTCACTAGGCAAGAAAGAAGTCTCAAGTTCACTCGGTCGTTCCGCGTCGCAAAGATCGAGCAACCAAGGACATACAGAAGATACACCCTCAAAAACTGGGAATTGTTCAGGTTATGATTCCCTCTGCCATAAGCCCGGTAAAGCCAGCCACAAGGAAACCAGTGCCTCTCCAAATTGAGAGGAACAGCCCCAATCAACATCTCTACAGCCTCAGGGTCGATCTCATAGAAATAATCCAGAATCAGGCGCTTTCCGCCTACCCTCAAACCAGTAATCATAGAGAAGTCGAAGGGCGTCATGGTCATCTCGCCGAACGGCAGGTGGAAAGTATTGGTGGTGTCCCACCATCTCTCAGCCAAAGCATAAAAGTTTTCCAAATCATTGCTGCTCTTCGAAACCAGACGGACAAAGCCTCCGAACCCGGCGTCATCGACCATCCTCTTGACGGTGGGCGAGAGTTGAGTATACCACAGGAAAGTATGAGCGAGGCTACCGTGGCCCTTCAATGCTACTTCCGGCACCTGCACATACCAGAGACGACAAAAGCGATGCACAAAATCACTATTCACGACTCGAGGTCCAAATTCGCAAAATCAACATTTGAGCACAAATCGAACTTCTAACGATCTCTAGGTGCACACTGCGGCTCACAAAACTAGCACAATACTTAAAAATAGTCCTAAAATGTTGAAGGTTTCACATACCAAGCTCGCTAGAGCCGCGGCCAAAAGATGATGTTGGGGGTCCCGTAAAAGCAAGTCCGGGGTTTGCATCTCGGCTTTCATCCGTTCCTTGGCCTTCTTAGACGGTCTCCTCGAGCTCGAAGCCATAGATCTACAAAGAAAATGGAAGTCAAAGTTAAACTTTCTTCTTGCAAAATTGAGCAAACCAAAACACCAATTAAAATTTCAACTACGGGGTAGGATTACTCACCTGAGCGCGCACAAGCTGCGTTTAAGCAATTTTTGGCTCCAAAAACACCCTAAAATGGCCAAGAATGAGCTTCAAAAGCTCAAAAACCCAAAATATACAAAGATGGAGTCTGGCCACCCAGTGCCGCCGCGGCACTGGCCAACTGCCGCCGTGGCACTGCTCCCCGCGGGCCCCGCTTTGCTCCGTTTTGCTCCATTTTGACCCATTTTGGTCTTTTTCAGCCTATTTTTGGCCCCGATCAGCCCTGGTGGCCCATTCCGGTCAAGATTTGTAAGGTTTTACCCCAAGCAGGCTAAAAGTTGTCAGAACTACCTCCAGCAGGCAGAAACTGGGAAAAATTGACTCCCGAGGACCCGAATCGGCTATTTCAGAACAACCGTCGTAAATTTTGATCAAACACGAGAATTCCAAGAAGGAATCCTGGATTTTGGCCAAGGCACCAAAAAATAGAAAAGAGATTCCCCGAGAACCCCGCATCATCCCCCGAGGACAGAAGCGGAAAGATACCAGCTCCCGAAGGCCCCGACCGGCCCTTTTGGATTGAGCGCCGACACATTTTGATCAACCGTGAGAGATTCAGAGATGGGTCTTGGTTCCCGACCAAGAAAAGAGATTCCCCGAGAACCCCGCATCATCCTCCGAGGACAAAAGCGGAAAGATACCAGCTCCCGGAGGCCCCGACCGGCCCTCTTGGATTGAGCACCACAAGATTTAATCAACTGTGAGAGATTCAGAGATGGGTCCTGGTTCCCGATCAAGAAAAGAGATTCCCCGAGAACCCCGCATCATCCCCCGAGGACAGAAGCGGAAAGATACCAGCTCCCGGAGGCCCCGACCGGCCCTCTTGGATTGAGCACCGCAAGATTTGATCAACCGTGAGAGATTCAGAGATGGGTCCTGGTTCCCGATCAAGAAAAGAGGTTCCCCGAGAACCCCGCATCGTTCCCCGAGGACAGAAGCGGAAAGATACCAGCTCCCGGAGGCCCCGACCGGCCCTCTTGGATTAAGCACCGACACATTTTGATCAACCGTGAGAGATTCAGAGATGGGTCCTGGTTCCCGATCAAGAAAAGAGATTCCCCGAGAACCCCGCATCGTTCCCTGAGGACAGAAGCGAAAAGATACCAGCTCCCAGAGGCCCCGACCGGCCCTTTTGGATTGAGCACCAAAAGATCTTGATGAAATCAAATTTCGATTAAAAGAAGCAGTTGAAGAGAGATCCCAGAAAGAGTCGCTTCATCCCCAGCAGAGTCAGATTAATCTTCAGCAGATTCATACACCGTCAGTTCGATCACAGTAGTACATTGTCGACTCATCATCTCGATTCAAACATCGTCGGTTCATTAATCATCGTCGCTCTCATTCAAAATATGCCATGGGGCTTCCATGTTCATCGCGTGACATCTCAGGATTTCATGATCATCCCTTGACTTCTGTGTCCGTTTCTTAATTTCCAGGGCTCCCGTGTCCGTCGGTTATTTGCCAAAAGGCATCTTCAATTATAGTCCTCGGAGACCCCACACCCAATTACGTTATCATATGAAGCACACTTCCCAAAATTCAGAAGTTTGCCCCTAGACTCAGAGCCTTCTAAAATCTTGGTATCCCTATTCGGGTCAATAACTGCATCATAGTCAGAAGCACCAGCACGACACCAGCCCACTCGGAGTGGCACACCCTACAACATACTAGGATCATACAATAGGCATAATAGGATTCATAACACAACTCGTATCACATCCACGCATTGCATACCATCCTCATAGCATAGCATCCGCTTGGTTGTTGCGTGTGTACATGTGTGATTCATTCCTTTGTGCCCCGAACTACGTCCTGGTCTGATTCCCCTTGGGATACGTAGGCAGCTCACGCAGAGCGCGACCAGCACTAGCCTCAGCATCATTGCAACTTTTGCAACACTTTTTATCCTAAATCTGTAGCCTCCAAAAAGTCCTGTCTCTTCAAACCTTTGGCACTCGCTTGCGACATGCGTTGCCTCGTAAGTTCCTGCCAAAGAGGGGCAAACTGTAGACACCCTATTTTGTCGGCTATCAGATTTAGGAGACCCATAGCTTGGTGGTTCACAATGATCGTAAAAGACTCAAAAGGACTCCTAGAAGTCAGCTCTATCTCTCAGAATGCTCAGATTGACCAAAATGCCCCTGAAAGCCCGAAGACTCCCAGATTTGGTCCCGAAGTTCTGAAAACATGCTATGTCATAAGAAAAATGATAAAATGAGTTTTTAAGTAAAACCGGAAGAAATCGTCAGCTCCTAGAGACCTCCGGAAGTCCCGGAAGTTCCCCGAAAGTCCCCGTTGATCGGTTTGACCAAGGTTTGACCAGAGTTTGACCAAGTTTGACCGAAATCGTCCAAATTCACCAGAATCATTAGAAAAGTATTAAAATGAGTTTTAAAGAGAATCGAGCAAAAACGTCGGCTCCTAGGAGCTCCCGGAGGTTCCCAGAACTTCCCGGGAATTCCGGGTTTGACCAAGATTTGACTTTGGAATCGGGACACCGAAACAATTTTCAAATATTTTTCATAGATACTAGAGGTCAATAGCTTTCCAACGGTATATCGCACATAATTCCTGGATTTAAAACGAATTTATTTTGAATTTCCGAAGGTGAAAAAAGGAGATCAAATCGGCTTTTATCACGAATACCGCTAAACTTTTCAAAGTGACCTATCCCCGAACTATTTTTTTTTATGTAAATTAGACTCCATTACCTTTCCAACGGTATATCACAACCTCAGTTTGGAGTTCATACGCATTTTCTGTGAATTTTGGACGAAATATGGCCTTTTCGCGAATACCGGAACCTCAGGGGGCCTAAACAGCATTATCTGGACGAGGGAGGAGCAGTGCCGCCGCGGCACTGGCCCAGTGCCGCCGCGACACTCTTCCCCAGAACAGTGAGTTTTTGTAATTTCTTTTGTGGTCCCATTTTGATTATTTTAAAACCAAAACGACGTAGTTTTATGATTTCAGATGTTTGGGACCAATGGGAATACTTCTAAAACCCCAAAACCACCCCAAGTTGGCCTATATAAACCCCCCATTGCTCTTCATTTTGGGGGAGTAAAATACAAGTGTAGAAAAAGTTTGGGAGAGAAAGTTGTAGAGATAAGGTTAGAATAGAGAGAAAAGAAGCTTTCTTCTTTGATTTTCAAAACAAAAGTGAGTTCTAAACTTTGTTTTTACTTCATTACTCCCATTTACTTCAACATTCAATACACCCAACCATCATTTTAGTGAGCATTTAAGAGAGTGGAAGCTTCTTCCATGTCCAATGTCATTACATATGAGTGAAACACCAATCTACAAGTTCAATACTTCATGAATATCATTTATTGATCATTATCTACTTGCTTGTTTATTCATTGTTTATCTCTTCTCACCTCATTTCTTTTTGATTTTCTTTATTTACTTACTAGTTCATCATCATCTAAATGATGACATGAAGTTTGGGGTGAGTGAATCCTTATGGATAGTAGCTCTTGACCTCAAAAACATGTTTGATAGATGATGATCATAACTTCAATACCTCTAAGGTATCCTTGAAGTGTATTGAAGTTATGCTCAAATAAAAATGAGTCTCTCCAACAATCTTGGAGGTTCTTGATGATGAGTTGAATGTTGGCATTTTAAGTGGCCATAATCTTTTTTGAGTATTGAAAATACACTTTCAAAACCTCTATTTCAAAACCCCCATCAATCCCTCTCATTTTGATTTCAAGAAAGAAAACCTTATTTTCCCCAAAATCTTCAAAACAGTGAGTCAAAACAGTGAGTGAGCTGTGTTCAAAGATTTCTCTAGAACTCAATACTCAACATATAGATGCAAGGCCACTTGGAAAGTCTTCCTAACTCATTGGAGAACACCCATGATTTTTGGTTTGACTTGGAAGTACTTGAAAATGGTCCATTTGGACTCAAACATTCCTTCCAGACATTCTGCCTCTGCTGTCACAGCAGCTTGACTAACTTCAAACTTCTTTTTCAAAAATATTTTCCAAAAGGGGTGGTCCCAACTTATTTTTTCCTTACACATCAATGTCTTAGGAAACTTTCCGTATAAAATGGGCCTCTAGATCACTCGTTGTCATTTTCTAAGATTTTTCAACATTTCAGTCAACAATACGGACTCTGTTTCTGAGTGACCTCTGTTGTTCATATGATTTCTCTCAATCTGTGATATTTGTTAAAGATTGGCTTTTTGTGTTGTGTTCTAGACACAATAAGGAAAATCTCCATATATAATCATGCATTGAAAACATTCCTAACCCCTCTTTTCCATTTTTACAAGATCATGTTACTATTCTGTCCATTATTCACAGCCAGCACCTTTTAACTTTCATTCTTTGATTTGATGCTTATAAGCCTTCCAAATTAGTTCATTTTTTAGGAAGTAGTTCATACTACATTTGTACATATCTCATGATGATTTCATTCATTCATTCATACACATTATAGACTTCTAAGTCATTCTAGGAATCCATGAACACAAAGCACACTACAACCTTGGCACATTCTAGATACATACATTGCATCCACGCAAGATTTGGGGCCTTCATGGCTCCTACTCTGAGAAGATTATAAGGAATGAACTTGATCACACGTTCATGCTTCCCCCGATCTAATCATCCTTTCTCATCCATCTCGGGGATTGAGAGGTCTTCTTTTCTCAAAGATTAACATGCATCATACTAGCTTGCTAAGCATATTTTGATTTCTTTGTTTATTTGTTTCAATAACAATTCATGTCCCCCTTTAGATTAGGAAGTCTTGATTATTTGATACATGATTAGACGATTTTTCCTAGGTTTATTTGTGTGATCTTTCACTTTGCATTGTGTGATATTTGGCTTAGATCTTATGAATGATATCTTATCTTTAGATCTTCCATTTTCAAATTTTCTTATGTGATGTAATATACTATCATAGTATTATTTGTCAAACCAAACGTAGTATAAGATGATTATTTGGATGCTAATTGAGGCCCATCGAGAGACGGGGTGAGTTGAGGGTGTTTTAGTCGTGACAAAGGCTCCTTCCTCTCTCGTACCAAAACCCCGAGCCAAGTTCTTTGGTTATGAAGGGCCGGTTCCCTTTATCCGTTTGGGTGAGTCAAAATTAGGTTTCTTGGTTCCTTAAAGACCAAGTGGCGACTCTGTATCTGTTTTCAACAGACCCTTTTCTCTTTCTTTGATCAAAATCAAACAAGTTTCAAAAGCAAACAAAGCGGTGGAATCCCGGTATCCACAGGTTCTTCATCAGCATTCGGATCTGGTCCTTCTCAGACGGCCTTTGAACCATTTTAGCTGCCTTTCCCCTCCATCTGCTCAGGTATTCGGCGAATGATTCTTTGTTCCCTTGCCTAGTGGTCTCCAAATCTCGGACAGTGACATCTAAATCTTGATTGTACTTGTATTATGCCACAAATGCTTTGATCACTTCTTCCCACACCCTGGTTTTGCTTGGTTCGAGAGTAAGATACCAGGATAAAGCAGCCCCGGTCAAAGTCTGTTGGAAAAGGACTGCCATCATGGTTGTGCTCAGCCCACTTGGTTGGAAAGCTCCAATACACATTCTTACATGGCTGCGAGGATTGCCGGTCCCGTCAAACTTGTCAAAAATCGGCATCTTAAACCCGAAAGGCAGTGTCTCACGTACTCCGTCATACAATCCTTCCAGTTCCATCAGATAGGTGTCAACTCCCTGATTTTTGCGCATTACCCTTTCCAACTTTTATATTTTCTCGGTCAGTAGCTTTTCCTTCTCAGCTTTCTCTCTGTCTCTGTTGGCCCATAGTGCATCAGTCCATTGTGCTTCCTGATCATCGAACCAATCTCCTTCCCCTCCTCCCAAAGGTGTGTCCATAACAGGCGGAATTACATGTGGTGGTCGGCGATTCAGTTCATCTATCATCCCTATCATGCGGTTCATGTTTTTGGCCTGTCGCCTCATTTGCTCTGCTTGTTGTTCTACCAGTATCCTTAACCCGGCCATTTCTTCGTTGTTTCTTTCTTCGGCCATGTCAGTGTATTCTCTTCTTACCAGCCTTGCCGTGGGATCCCTAAACCACACTTGATTTGACGTTGATGCTATTTTTGCTTCTACAACAAATTTTGAAAAATTCTTTTTAAGACTTTTTGCCCACTTTCTTTTGTCACACAAAGACTTGCTTTTTAAAAGACGTTTAGCAAAAACCTTTTTTACATGTCACACGGATGCAATGCATGTGTGTGTGTGTGCCTATTCTATATGCCAAGGAAAAAAGAAAAATCCTAATCCTAGCACATAAGCATATAAGCACATAAAATCCTCACTTATGTCAAGTGCGCTGATTTCTCCTCTCATTGTGATCTCACTACCCTCCCAGAGGTTGGATATTCAAAATTTTCGAAATTCCTTTGAAAGGCTTTCCTTGGATGGTAAAAAGATTTTGAAAACAATGCTTGAGAGTGTTTTTTGAGAACATTCTTCTACAAGAATAATTTCAAGGATTTTCGAATTTTTCTTTTGAAGATGATCACGTGAAATATGCCTTAACAAAGATTAGTTTGGGAATTTTAATTGAAAGGAAAAAAGATTTTTTTTTGGGCAGGGGGATCACATGATCGGATTGTCACTGTACTTTCCATGAATTTGGATACATACAAGGTCAATGATGCTTAGCTAAACACGATATAAGAAGTATAATCTTATAATCAGGATTCGGCATGTTCTCCAAATATCGTGGAACATGAGGAGAAATTGCTAAAAGGTGATTAAAAGATTATACATCTTTCATCAAGCAATTATCGTCATCATCTCAAGTAATCCCTTCCGGGCATACAAAACTCCCTAGCACATAATCCTAATCAAGAGTTGATTTCCTAACTTTGAAAGGTTCTATAGAAGCTACCATGCAAAGGATGGGTTTTGTCAAATAAGGGACCCTCGACACACATCCAATAGGATGCTTAATATACCAAATCATGGTACGAGATCAACGGTGATCACACAGTCCCATGATGACTTGACCGACCGGGTTGCCCCGAGCCACCAAGGTCATAGTTCCGTGTGATCGACTGGCGAGACATGCAAGTGAAATGCACGAGACACACAAAGATTAATTAATTCAATTCGAAGGATGTTTTCAAGTCTAATCCTCAAGTGAACCCAAAATTAGGATTCTGGTCTGCAAAACCAGAGATTCTGGGTTTGATCCCCAGCAGAGTCGCCAGATTGTGGATATCGCAATTTTTTTTTACCCACAACTTTTTTTCTTTTAAAATTCTTTTAAATTTCAAATTCAAAACAAATGAGTCGCCACTTAATTTTTAAAAGAAAAATTAAGAGACAGTTTTAAAGCAACTGATCTTTTGCGAAACCAAAGATTAACTAGGTCCGGGGATTATGGAATGAGAAGGGAAGGAGCCCATCGGACTAAAACACCCCTTCTCATCCTATCTCGCGATAGGCCTCTACTTAACATCCTTTTAATTGAATTATTAATCTAAGCGTGCCCTCAACTAATACATAGATATACGTATACATTACACAAACATGTCAAAATGGTGTAAAATTACCAATTTACAAAATATCATTCAAAAGCCACGTAATTCAAGTAGCAAGGTTCTGATTTACTCATTTCAGAAATGCTTTGTTCTTTTTAGGGTGACTTCCTAACACATTAATCTACTTAGAAAAAATTATTTTGGGTCACAAATACTTTATTAAGGTTCTGATTTACTCATTTCAAAAGAGTATTACTGTTCTGAAACTCTGGACAGATTGTAGTGACTTCACAAAACTCATGACCAAATCACTTTAAACATGAAACCTCCTTAAAACAAAAATTGCAGTAGTAGAACTTTGAGTTAGTGACATTTTCCTGTTGGTTTCACTTGATTCCAATGGTTAGATTTTGAACCAAAAATCTTTGATCAAAACCGGTTTATGGATCCACTGTTTCATTGTCAAGTTCAACTTTCATTTGTTAACCCCAACTATTAAACCAAAAATTTAGACTTAAACTAAACCATTTTCTCCTACCATTTGATGGTCATTGGAGGCTAAAGACCTTTATATTTGTAGATTTCAAATGAAGTATGAATGGACTTCATGAAATCTCAAGATAATGAATCTAAACCATGGAGATGGGCTTAGACTCAAAACTACTTTCTCCTACCATTTGATGGTCATTGGAGATGAAGATATGACTAATACTCATGAGCCTTAAGCAAACATAGCTAAACACTCATAGGTTTTCAAGGAATATGGAAGGGGATTCCATGAAACCTTAAGTTAAAGAATCCCAAACCATGGTAGAGGTTTAGATTCATTTACTTACTCTTATATGAAGGATGATCAACATTGACCCTCATGGGGGAGCACAAGCTCACATGGAATCAAAGGATCTAACTCATGAGATTCAAGTGAAGTATGGAAGACTTCCAAGAATCTCAAGAGAAAAGTTTAAACAAAAGAAAGAAAAGAAAGAACTAAAAGAAAAAGGCAATTAAAGTTTGCAAGTTCCCTAATAAAACTTCTAAAAAAGGTTAATCAAACGACCAAAAAGTTAAAAAAGAATGAAGAAAAACAAATTGTGGTTAGAGGATCACCTCCAAACAATCGTCAAAGCTTCTCTCCTTTAAAGATCTTTCAAGCTCTTCTCTCTAGTTCTTTTAACTCTCTCTAAAATATATGTAAGTGTAATGGTAGCTCCTTCTTCTCTATCCTCTACCTTCCCAAGGAAGATCCTCCCTCTTTTATAGACAAAATTACCAAGTATTTTCAGTGAATTCGGAGTAAAAGACAGGTGTAAATGTCTCATTTGGTGGTACAATACGTACTTCCTGAAAATAGACAGACTGCTGCAGAAGGCGGCAATCAAAAATATTTTGTGGTAGTCAGTGGATGTCGTTGCGGCAGTCCGTGAAAGCCGCGGCGGCATTCCATGACTGCCGCGCGGCTCTCAGTAAGTGCCATGCCAAATTATTGATTGCTGCATTTTTTGTCAACCTTACTTTATCAGTTTTTTGTTTTTATCTGCATAAATATACGTATTGTACCACAAAATTCGAACTGTTAAAGCAAACGGCAGTCAGAAATTGTCGGCGGCACTCAGTAAATGCCGGCCCGGCATTCTGTGACTGCTGTTCGGCACTCACTAAGTGCCGCAAAATATTGCCGTGTGCCGGTTTTTGTTGAACTTCCAATTTTTGGGTCTTTTCTTTCCTCCTTTTTCTTAAAGAAACTTATTTTCAAAGATTTTTTTCATAAGTGATGTCTTATACCTGAATTCTCCTAATACCTGGTATTTCATTCTGTGAAAATTTTACCGCGTTTGGAGAACTTTCTGAAGAGCTTGGAACACTTTGAATCTTTCGGTCCTTGTCATCATCGGGGTGTCTACACTTGATTAAAAGCCTTGATTGGGATTAGCTTTTTGGGGCCAAGTATTTTACAAATGATTGACAGGATAATTTAAGTTATTTAACTCTTCTGATAGTATAATTTAACTATTCTGATAGTAGAATTTTAATATCATTATATTCTTCTAGGTTTCCATTTCTTTTTATTTTTTTTGAATTTTGGACAATTCATGTTTTTTTTTTTCAATTTAAGTCCTAATTTAGTTTTTTTTTTTACTTTTCTTCTTTCAAAGTGCAATACAGTTTATAACATGTTCATTCATGCCTAGTTTCTAGACACGTATAGGTTTAAAATTGAATTATCAATGTACAATAGGCCTTTTAGTTTAATTACACTAAAAATGGTGCCCGCTTTTGGATGGAGGAATTTACCCTTGTCGAAGTTTATCTCTATTGGCAATGTGAGAAGACATGCTATGTCCTGCAACACTTTTCTTTAGCATAACATTAAAACCAATATGAAACTAATATAGTATATTGTAGTAAGTAAAAACACGGAGGCTTTATTATTTTGTTTTGATATTCCGGTGACTTTGTTTTGAAATAAGAGTTTTAAGGATTCTTTTATTTTATACTATCTAATTTTAATATCTATATTAAAATGTCTGTCATTTTTTTTTTCTTCAGAATTTATAATTTCTAGATCTACATTTAGTCCACTTGCCACCATACTCACACAAAACAAGCTAACTAGAAACAATTACATCGAATGGAAACGTAATCTGGATATCATTTTAACTGTGGAGGATCATATATATGTCCTCACTACCCCATGCCCTGACAAACCCATGGCAAATGCTTCAGCAGCTGACAGAGGCAAGTTCGATAAATGGAAGAAGTCGAATGGAATGGCTCGTTGCTACATTATGGCTTCTATGGCTAGTGTGTTGCAACACCAATTTCAATCAAATGATTCTGCTAGTGCTATCATGACATCCATAAAAGAAATGTTTGGAGAGCATGGCTGACTTGCCAGGTAAATCGCCATGCAAAAGAGCACGAGTGCGAAAATGTGGAAGGAACTCCAGTCAGAGAGCATGTTAAAAATTGATTGGTTATTTAAATGAACTGGAGACTCTGGGTGCCAACATTGATGCACAAACCCAAGTTGATATGATCCTCAACTCGCTGCCTCAATCATTCGCTCAATTTAAACTTAACTACAATATGAATCAATTTTATTTTTCAATGAGCGAATTGATGAGCCCTCTTCAGTCAGCGGAAGGGGTGATCAAACATGGGGGCAATATTTTGAACATTGAAAAAAGAAGCTCTTCTTCTCGATCTATACCGAAAGGCAAGAAAGGAAAGAAGAAGACAGGCACTAGTGGTTCAAGTGTTGAATCGGTCCCAAAGATGGCAAAATCTAAGGGAATAGGAAAAAGGCAAGGGGAAGGGAGGTGATCAAGCCAAAGAAAAGTATTTCCAATGCGGGGTCAAAGGCCACTGGAAGAGGAACTGTCCATAATTCTTAGCTACAAGAGTTCAAGGTATAATTGAATAATATGTGATTGAAGTAAGTTTTATAACAGATACTTCGAACACTTGTTGCATTGATGCTGGTGCGACTAACCATATCAATAATTCATTACATGGGTTCAGATCAGCCAGGAGGTGCAATGATGGGGAGATCGTACTGACTCTAGGTTCTAGCGCAACCGTATCTGCAGTTGCTATGGGAGTAGTAGTTTTAGAATTTCAAGACAATAAGACTTCAGTTTTATCAGATGTACTTTACTTCCCTTTAATGAGACGTAATTTAATTTCAGTTTCAGAACCTTTAAATAAAAAGTATTCTTTCTCTTTTGGAACTGAAGTTGTGATAAAAAGAAATGGTTCTTTTGTGTGTTCTGGTATTAAGTTAAATGGTTTGTATGTGATTACTCCAATTATTTCTAAGTATTCTAATATGGAACTTAATAACTCAGTGGTAATTACACCATCTAAAAGAAAAGGAACCTTCCACTAATCCAATATGACTTTTGCACGTGAGTCTTGGCCATATCAATCTATATAGGATAAACAGACTAGTCAAACAAGTGATGCTAGGCAATTTGGTTCTTGAACTAATGGAAGTCTGTGAATCATGTTTAGAAGGTAAAATGACCAAAAGGCCATTTCCTACAAAGGGCAACAAGACCAATGCATTGTTGGAATTAACTCATACAGATGTGTGTGGACCAATAAATATTAGAGCTCGGGGTGGTTATGAGTATTTCATATCATTTACTGATGACCACTCTAGATATGGATATGTGTACCTAATACAGCACAAGTTTGAAGCATTTGAAAAGTCCAAGGAGTTTAGGGCTGAAGTGGATAGGTAATTAGACACACATGTCAAGGCCATTTGATCTGAATAAGCTGGTGAATACCTTTCTAATGAGTTTATTGATCACCTCGTACAGAATGAGATTATGTCATAGTTGACTGTACCTAATACACTTCAGCAAAACAGTGTAGCAGAGAGAATGAACTGGACTCTTTTAGACATAACTAGGTTGATGATGAGTTATTCTGAGTTACCATTATTTTTTGGGGTTATGCTTTGGAAACCGCTATGTATATACTAAATCTAGTTCTAGTAAATCTGTTCTTAAGACACCACGGGAGATGTGGATTGGACGTAAGCCCTCTTTGCAACATCTCCAGATATGGGGGTATCCGGCACATGTGTTGAAAAGAAAGATGAGCGAATTGGAATCATGATCAAAAGTATGTTACTTCATTGGGTATCCAAAGGGTACTTATGGATAGTCTTTTTATGATCTAAGAGAACAAAAAGTGTTTGTTAGTACAAAAGTTGTTTTCTTGGAAGATGATTATATCATGAACCATAAACCTAAAGAAAGGATAGATATGAGAGAAATAGATGGAGAGCCCTCTATTCCTCCAACAGTTGAAAACGATAGAAGACAAGAAAATACCACATCTTCACGCATTTTTGCACCGATACCTCGTCATGGTGGGAGGATGGCCAGCCAGCCTGATAGATACATGTTCTTAGGAGAAGTTTTTGAAGTAATCCCCATTGAATCTGAATCTAAATCTGATCTTGCCACGTACGAAGAGGCAAATTGAAATCTATGGATTCTAATCAGGTCTGGGATCTTGTAGAGCTTCTTGCCAATATTAGACCCATTGGCTATAAATTGGTCTATAAGAGGAGAAGAGGATCTGATGGAAAGGTTGAGACCTTTAAGGCGAGACTTGTAGAGAAAGGTTATACTCAAAGAGAGGGCATTGACTCTGAGGAAACTTTTTCACCGGTAGTCATGCTCAAATCCATCAGAATACTCTTATCCATTGCTGCATGCCTAGATTTTGAGATTTGGAAGATGGACGTCAAGACTGCATTCTTAAATGGCAATCTTGAGGAGGACATCTATATGCAACAACCAGAAGGGTTCATAGCTGGCGGAAAAGGTAACTTGGTATGTAAGTTGTAAAAGTCCATTTATAGGCTCAAGCAAGCATCCAGGAGTTGTAACATTTGATTTGGCCAAGAGATCAAGTCGTTTGGTTTCATATAGAATCTTGACGAACCTTGTGTATACAAGAAATGTAAAGGTAAGGTGGTAGCTTTTCTTATACTTTATGTTGATGACATTCTACTCATTGGGAATGATGTAAGGGCATTGTCATCAATCAAGGTTTGGCTAGCTAGTACTTTCGATAATGTCACGCCCTGGAGCAGTAAAAATAGAGAAAAATAAATTTCCTTTTTGAGTCCATAGGGAATGATGAGTGAAGTCACACAATTGTCCACACCACATAGTTCTAAGTGACAGTAAATAAAGAGCAACAATACTATAAACATCTGAGTATATTACACAAATCCTATCTATTAAAATATCAGAGTTCGCGACGACGAAAATATAAAAGGTTTGGAGGCAACATATGCCCAAGTACCAATTATAAAGTTCAACAGAAATAGAAAGTAATAACTATCTAGTCTTCAGTTGGCGTAAACATAATCGTCAGCGTAGTAGTATTCCCCTACATAATCGTCCTTGGTGGAGCCATCCTCTACATATTTGTCCTCTAGGTAGTAGCCGTCATTGTAAGCTCAATCACCTGCATTGTTAGGAACATGGTAGTCTAGACGGGGAATGTCCATACAATAACGGTTGTTAGCTTACTGAGAGCTGAGTGAATATAAACTAACAGGGTATCAGTTATATAACGTAATAACAAGTAATGAAATAAATAAGATATAGTGTTACAGTAGTATCTTTATCTTTATTCAAATGCATCGTAACCAACCTTTATCGTCTGATTATTCCAAGACTGATAATCGATATACTCTTGATAGGAAGAACAGACTCAATCGTTTACCTTATATAGACATATCATTATTCTGTCCATCGCTTGTTAAGGATATGTACCATCCACCGCATGTCATGGACTCCACGTCAGTCCATCCCCCCTGCTCGTTAAGGATATATCACCGTCCATTACATGTTGGGGATATAATATTTCAAACAACAGCATATCAAATCTATTGCCACGACTCATCAATGTCTACCAGTGATCCCCCATCCACGTTCGTTCAGGATATAAACCATCCACCACTCGTTAAGGATATACATAGATCATCTGGCAATCTTAGGACGGCGTAGTCCCGCCCACGTACCATTCCATAACTTATCAAACCTACTTAGCATTTATACCACTAGCGACTACTTGACATTCCCATGTGGCCTAACTACTCTGAGTGAAATAAAAACGGATATCGAACTCATCAGGAACGACATAATAACTTATGTTATAACATTAATCCATTATTTACCCTCATACTTATCTTTGGTATCACATTATCCCTAATTATCCTCATAGTTGTATAGTAAAAGTCTAAATCGAGAATCGAACGATCGAACCCCTTATATAATAAACGAAGGAAACAATCCACGTTCTACAAATTTCAATCGATTAGGCAAGGGTCCAATCGATTGGGATAAAAACTATAATGATCAATTGAGGAATTAAAAAAGGAATCGATTGGATCCAAAGCAATGTCAATCTATTACTAACTTTGGCAATCGATTGGGTTAGAAATAGTGGCAATCGATTGGAAAATTGATTGGGTCCTGGCTAATGGTAATCGATTGGGAAAAGTCCAATCGATTGGGACTTCGTCTTCTCCAGCAGAAACTTAGTCTAACATATATAATTGTCTTAAGGATATGTTTGTTACGTTTAAACCTTCTATAAATTCATAAGAATTCATATAAAAGGAACCAAGTGAGTTGGAACTCACCTAGTTAAGTGTGGGGTATGTTTGGATATGAAATCTCCAAGCTTTCTCTTTCCCTCCTCTTTTCTTTCTCTTTCTTTCTCAGTCTTTCTTCTCTTTCTCTTCTTCTTTCTTCTGCTTCTCCTTTCTTTGCCAAGAGTGTGTGTATATGTTTGTGTGTATATATATGTATGGATGTATATATGTATGGTATGTGTCTCTCTCTCAAGAATTTATGAAAATAGTCCATGCGCAATAAATGGACTCATATATATAGAATTTGAGAGTGCCACATGTCAATCCACGAAGCAAAGTTGAAAACTTATCTCTGCAGGTGGCAATCAATTAGGCTCAGTGGCAATTGATTGGTTATAGATATTTCATGGCAATCGATTGGAAAGGAAGGTAATTGATTTGGATAGAGCCACATAATGAATTCAGGCCGCATGGCAATCGATGGGAATAGATGATAATCAATTGGATGCCAAAAAGTGGCAATCGATTGTGACACAAAATTAACCAAAGGGAAAGTAAAGGTCATACAAGTATACACGAGTTAGTATAAAGTCTTATTTATTAATATACACTCGAAAATACAGGGTATTACATCATCCACCACTAATTAAAAGATTTTGAATACTCGTATCTGGAGAAATGAGATAATATTTGCTTTACATGCATTAATTAGTATAATTAATAGTATGTGATAATTTGGGTAGGTTCCAATTATACTGACATGATACGTGTTCTGAAAAAGGGCACAGTTGGATAGATATGAAGTGGCACCCACAGGAGGTTCAGATTGGATAAATTGCATTTAGTCGCATATATGTGATGCAATGAATATTTGTTAAATTGCTTTTAATAGTTTATTGCTAGTTATGATCTTTTATGGTGCCGGTTGGGGTACCCGCGTGAGGACGAATTGAAAAATGATTCATAACTGGTAGGTTAACTAGTAACTTCATATAATATGTGGGACCGCGATTAGGACCCACATGTGACATAGACATACACCCACTTAGATATTGGGTAGTTAATATAATTGTTTAGGGGGATTTCATAATAAAGCTTAAAGAAATGTTGGGCGTGTAAATGAAAATAAACCAAAATTTGGCTAGGAAGCCTAAAAGGTTGACACCTCTAACAATGACTCATCATCTTCATTACAATCAAGACAAGAGAGATAGATACAGGAGAAATTCGGCCATTGAAGGAAGCTCAGCTGCGTCATTCATCGCCGTCGGTACACCATTTCGCAAACCGAAGCCGTATTCAGAATCATGGAGGTAAGAAGATCGTTTACATACCCTTTTTTTTTTTCCTAGTTTCGTTAATATTTTTTCACGACCCTCTTTGAGGTGACGATACATATACGTGATATTTACATATCGGATTATCACCAGAGATAACTAGGGCTAATATTTACAAGGAATTCAGGGTTTCTAAGCTTTAGTTAGAGTAATTTGTGAGGTGAGTACTCTAATCCTAAATTAGGTGTTAAATAATGCTTATGTGATATTGAGTATGATAGAATGCTTAGTTCTTGAATTAGTAGATAAAGCATGTGCTAATTAGAGCTTAACATGTCAAATTTTGTGAAAATTGCTATGTGATATGTTTGACGTGTTTATGTGCTTCATTGGGTCAACGGATGTCAAGTGATAATCACTATTATTTAGCCCGTATTAACGGGACGATGTTTTCCTCAAGAAAAAGGGAAGGGTGGTGATGACCACATCGATTTGACTATGGTCATGTGAGAGTGTATGCTTTTACTATATGCTTTTACTATACTTTTACTATTTGACTTGGGTCCGTTGCGATGGTGATTAGGTGCTTGACTTACCAGCGACTAGTTTTATCATTGTGTTGTTTAGATATTACATATGCCGCATTTCATACTCTAATGGCACGGTTAAAGTATTCACTAAGTGTAAGCTTAAAACAAAATTGTTTTCTGTGTGGTTATTAAATAACCACCGCAGGTACGGATCGTGATGAGGGAAGGAAATGATCGGGGTATAGTATTGTTTTGTTTATATGTTCATAGGCTTGTAATTATGTTAGCCCTGAAGGAGTTGGAATTCATGTTTGTAAATGGTTTTGGTTGGGAAACAAGATGCATTTGAGTTTGCAAACTTCTTTGGTATGTTGCAAAATGTTAAGGTCCAACTTTTAATGCTTTAGGATGTTGTTTGAAACTTCCTAGTATGTTGGGTGCATTTTAATTGAATTTAAGTTATGTTTTGAGCATTTGAACTCATGTTGAGTTAAGAGTTGAGAGATAGTGCAAGTTGGTACTTTGAAATGGATTTTCATAGATTTTGATGATTGAGGGAACTTATAACTATTTAGAAATGATTTCTAGAAACTCATTTGATGTTTGGATGAGTTTTGATAGCTACTATATGTTTTGAAATAGTTTTGGAAGTGTATTAAAATGATTTGGGCATACTTTGGTACTTAAGTTGATGAAAAACAGGTTGGGAGAAGTTGCTGCATAATTATTCCACAGAAAGGCTCTCTGTCTACACCGGATATTTTTAACTCTTTGTCCAGTTAGCCTGCCTGGTATTTTTGCCAAATAATTATGCTTTGTGGTCATAACTTGGGCTAGGAAGCTCATATTCACAAGCCGTTTTCACCGTTGGTTTTAAAATGAAAAATATTATATTTTGACATTGAGCTTGACTAAAATTGCAAAATGACCATTTTATCCTTGGGTTTAATTACATACAAATGAGCTTATGAAGAGTTTAAAAGAGAGTTTAAACTTATTTTAAGTTATATGTATTGGGGACATGCCTTAGTGGCATTGTTACACGTATCCTAATCCGCCCAAGGTGGGTTGGGGTGTGATAATTTTTGGTATCAGAGCAATATGCTAGAGCCTTTGGGGACGAGAGATGATGAATGCAACATGTAAATTGAATAAAATGACACGTAGTTACATGATCATGCATACACATTTACTTAGCATGCTTTAAAATGTTGTTTAGCATGCACCGTGATTAATTTAAAAGTAATATGTATGTATATACCTTGTGGTGGGTGCTAGGCAAGGATGTCTGGAGGTGAGACCCCGTCTTCGGCTCATATGGATAGAATAGAGGTAGTCATGGAGAAGTTGGTAAGAGTGGCCGAAACTCAAGTTGTCGAGGAGGGACCGAGCTTGTCAAATCTAGGACAGAGGCTAGAACTAATAACCATTGTCACATTCTACAAGCAAAAGCCAGGACAGTTCAAAGGAGAATTCGATTCGATGAAGGCCGACCACTGGTTGACCGACATAAAGAGAATTTTTCTTGCTCTGCCATGTTCAGAGGAACAGAAAGTCTTGTTTGCCTCTGATACCTTGAAAGAAGCAGCACAAAACTGGTGGATGTCAAAATTAAGGCAAGGAGCACCGACTACCTGGAATGGATTTGTGGAACAGTTCTCAAAACAATACATTTCTCGATCTTTCAGCGATTTAAAGTCCCAAGAATTTTTGCATCTTGGTCAAGGTAATATGACCATTAGAGACTATGCCACTAAATTCACAAGGTTAGCCAGATTTGCAATGGATTTGCTTCCGAACGAGTTCACTCGGGCAAGAAGATTTGAGGAAAGGCTCTGTGGATATCACAGTTTAACCACAACTTTTTAAACCTTTTCAAATTTAAAATTCAAATACGAGTCGCCGCTTAATTTTTAAAGGAAAATTAAAAAACCATTTTGGAAGCAAACTGATCTTTTGGAAACCAGAGATTTCTAGGTCCAGGGATTATGGAATGAGAGGGGAAGGAGCCCGGCGGACTAAAAGACCCCCTCTCATCCTATCTCGTGATGGGCCTCTACTCAACATCCTTTTTAATCGAATTATTAATTTAAGCATGCCCTCAATTAATACATAGATATAAATATACATTCCACAAGCATATTAAAAAGGGTACAAGATTTCTAATGATAAAATAGCATTCAAAATCACACAATTCAACTAGCAAGCAAGATGAAATGCAAATAGGGAACAAAGACACTTACCCGGGATCCAGCTGCGATATAGAAACGTGCAATGCATACGAAAAAAGAAAATCCTAGAAAAAGAGTCTCTAACGCATTTATACACATAAGAAAACCTTAATCTAAGGTGTCGAGCATGAAGTCAAAAAAAATCAAGAAATAAAATAAATTAGAGAAAAGAATCAAGAAATCATTCCTCGATTAGCGCTACGAAACAAAGGGTTAGTCCACATGTTCTGAACAAGATGTAATATCAAATAACATTTCTAAACTTCTAACTTAAATCTACTAAGCAAGAAAGAATGGACATAATCATGAATTCCTTCTAACTAGTTGGAAACACAACATCCCTATAGATATACAAGTCTAAACTAGGAGCCAATGTAATGTCCATATAGAGATGGTATAATCCCAACATGATTATAAGGAACTCACAACTAGGTTCAAATAAATGCAACTTAACCTATTGAGAAGCAAATCCTAATCACAAGTATCAACATACATAGACGAATGCATGAATATGAACAAGAGTAAGTTATGAACCATCCATTGATTTGGATCATTTAGCCTCTGGATTTAAGTTCAATTAATCATTATCAAAACATTTTTTGAGCCATAGGTCATGGAAAAGTCATTTGGACCACCATTTACAAAGTTTACCAAATTTGTCACGAGATTCTGGAAATTACAGAGAGCAAACCAGAGCTTTAAAAATAGAAAAAGCTTGCTTACCATTATTTGATCTTGGTGATTTTTGGATATGATGTGCCTCTGTGAATCTAGTTTCTAACCCAAAAGGAAAATCAAAGATCAAACGGTTCAATCTCCGGGAATTAGATCAAAACCAGACGTCACTCAGATTTTAACAATTCTCTGTCCAGAGATTTTGTGTGATTTTCTAAAAATAGTAAACGAATCTGAATTGCTTCATTCTTTTTAGGGATTTTATTAACACATTAAACTTCATAGAAAAATTTATTCAAAGGCAAAAATGTTTGGTTAAGGCTCTGATCAATTCAAATCAAAACTGACTTACTGTTCTAAAATTTTGGATAGAGAGTAGCTAGTTTGCAAATCCTAAGACAAACCATCTTAAACATGGAATCTCATCAAAACAAAAAATGTAGTGGTAGATCTTTGTGTTGTGAATACTCTCCAATTGGTCTCATTTAATTCCAACAGATGATGCTTTAATTAAAAATCCTTGATCAAAGTTGGTCTATGAATTCACTGCACCATTTGTTGAGTTTATCATTTTTGGTTAAATCTATCAACCAAACCATAGAGGTTGACTCATCCTAAGACTAATTCTCATTCCCATTGATGGTCATTGGAGATTAAATATGACTAATCCATGTGAGCCTCAATGGAATATGGAAAGGATTCCATAGGACTTCAAATCAGAGGACCTAAGTCATGAACTAAGACTTGGTCCTACTAATTATGTATGGATATGGCTATTCCCATTTGAACCATAAGTTCATAGGGAAGTTAAAAGACCAACTCAAGGGAATCAAATGAGATATTAAGGACCTCATGAATCCCAAGAGAGGAGTATGACAAAAGAAAGAAAATCAAAGTTCAAATGATATTCCAAGTTAGACTTTGCTTTATGATTTATTTTAGTCTTAAACCTTAGGCTACTTTGATCCAAATCAAATGAAAAGAGCAAATGGAGGTTCAATCATAATTCTAGTGGTGTGTGATGAAATGGGATGGGAAGAGACTTTTTGAAAATGTGTAAAAGATCCTAAGTAATCCTATGAATTGTGATTGAACTTAAATTAAGGACTAACTAGTCTAGAGTTTACCTCCAATTATCCTCAACTCATTTGTGATTTGAAGGTCTTCCAAGGGTTATTCAAGCTCTTCTTTCAACTCTTACAATGACTTACTCCTTAATTCTCTTAATTTTCTCTAAGATTCTCCTAATTATATCAAAGAATATCAAGACCCAAGAGATTCAAGATTCAAGCCTAAAAAAAGGATCCTTTGTAATGGGATATTCACTCCCTAATTTCGGATGTACTTTTGTTGGTACAATACGTACTATCTTAAAGCAGACTGCAAGAAAATGTGGTAGTTGATGGAGTTGTCTGCGGCATTCAGTAAGTGCCAAAACGGTACTTACTGATAGCCAGCGTGACACTCACTGAACGCCGATGCGGCACTCAGTGAATGCTGCAGACAACTCGCGGACTACCGTCTTTTATGAACCTTCTATTTTTGTGGCATTTAGAGAGTTTTTGCAGCATTCAATGATTGCTATTGTCGATTTCACTGAGTGCCGCCGCGATAGTTATCCAGTGCCGCTGCGGCATCACGTGACTACTGTAGGAACGCCGCATGCCGTTTTTCTTTTGTTATCCCTTTCTTCTTTCTCTCTTTCCTTCTTTAATTTTTTGTTTCATTTTCTTTGAAATTAAAGAGCCTTTCAAAGAGCTTGAATCACCTTTAGAAGCCCTAGATTAGTCGGACATTGTCATCATCGGACTTGGAGTTAACACTCCCCTGAATACGATGTTTTATCAAAATCAGGGTATCTACAAGTTCCGTGATGAAATCAGAGGAAAAGTGGATACACATCGACTATCGACATATTTGGAAGTGCTAGACGTAGCCTTGATTGTTGAACGAGGTGTGTTACCATCAGGGCAAGGTCAAACAATCAAGAGGTCGGGAGGTAGTCAATTCCAGGGATAGGGCAATTCTAAAAGACAAAGTTCTGGCAGTTCATCAGGAAGTGGGGGTAACAAACCCAGGTTTCAGACTTGTGGTAAATATCACTGGGGAGTATGTAACATGTCTCCTATCATTTTCAATATTTGTCGATGACCGGGGCACGTAGCAAGGGATTGTCCTAATCTTCCAAGACAAAGCGTTACTCTAAGATAAAGTACTGATGGCTATGGAATAAGGTGTTATTCGTGTGGTGACCCGGGGCATCAAGAACGTAATTGTCCCAAGAGAAGACAAGGAGGTTCCGGCTCATCCATGGGTAGTGCACCAAGTCAGAGGCCATCTTAGCAGGAATCTCAAGGGAGGGAGCAACGATAAAAAAGGTATTTTGAACTCAAACTCGGGGAGAACACTGCGACCGACATGGTGGTTTCAGGTATACTCCCTATTTGCATACGACCTGCTAATGTGTTATTAGATTCGAGGTCAACTCATTCTTTTGTATCACATCAATTTGCTAGGAATTTAGACAAACCCTTAGAATTACTAGATTTTGATTTATTTATTGCACTTCCATCGGGAGTGCCATTAGTGAGTTCGGGTGTCTTTAAAGCTTGCAGGATTAACGTAAATAGTAGAAGGTTGTTCGTTGATCTAGTACAGTTGGCCATTCAACACTTTGACATTATTTTAGGGATGGACTTGTTGTATGCAAATCATGCTATTATCGATTGTGAGAACAAGAGAGTAACATTTAGATTGCCAAATCAGGATGAATTTTGTTTCTAAGGGATAGGTGTAGTATCACCGCCTTATTTGGTGTCAACTGTCAAAGCTTGTCGTTTATTGAAAAAGGGTTGTCAAGGCTTTTTTGTGTAGCATACTTGATGTTAGAAGTACAGAATTAAGTTAGAAGATATACCTGTGGTCAAGGAATTTCTAGATGTTTTCCCAAAAGATTTGCTAAGCATGTTGATTGAGAGAGAAACTGAATTTGGGATAGATGTGATGCTGAGAACTCAACCGATTTCACGGGCACCATATAGAATGGCTCCGGTAGAGTTGATGGAGTTGAAGACTCAGTTGCAAGAGTTACTTGATAAGGGGTTTATTCGGCCAAGTGTATCGCCATGGGGTGCACCAGTTTTATTTGTGAAAAAGAAAGACGGGACAATACAAATGTGCATTGACTACCAGGAGATCAATAAGGTAACCATAAAGAACAAGTATTTGTTGCCTCATATTGATGATTTATTTGATCAGTTGCAAAAGACACAAGTCTTTTCTAAGATTGACTTAAGATCCGGGTATCACCAGTTAAAGGTTAAAGCTGAAGATGTTGAGAAGACAGCTTTTTGAACTCAGTACGACTCCTATGAATTTCTTGTTATGCCATTTGGGGTCACAAATGCACCAGCTGCTTTTATGGATTTGATAAATCGGGTGTTCAAGACTTATCTAAATGAATTTGTGATTGTATTTATTGATGACATCTTAATATATTCTAAAAGTCGAGAAGAACACGAGCGATACTTAAGGTTAGTTTTACAACGACTTAGAGAAAAGTAACTATTTGAAAAGTTAAAAAAAGTGAATTTTGGTTGAGGAATGTTACATTTCTTATACACGTGATCTCTAAGGATGGAATTTCCGTGGACCCATAAAAGATAGAAGATATTAAGAATTGGTCAAGACCGACAAATGCTTCCAAAGTTTGAAGTTGCTTGTTAGCCGGTTACTATAGAAGGTTCATTCAAGATTTTTCTAGAATCGCTACTCCAATGACTCAGTTATTGAAAAAGGATATGACTTTTGTGTGGAATAAAGAATGTGAAGAATATTTCCAAAGTTAACTTCAGCACCGATATTGGCTATTCTGTCAAGTACTGGAGGTTTTAGTATATACAGTGATGCTTCTCATCAGGGCCTAGGATGTGTTCTAATACAAGAGGGTAAGGTGATAGCTTATGCTTCAAGGTATCCAAGGACACACGAGAAGAATTATCCAACCCACGACTTGGAGTTGGTGGTACTAAGCTTTGCATTAAAGATTTGGTGTCACTACTTGAACAAGGAAATGTGTGAGATATTTACCGATCACAAGAGTTTAAAATATTTATTTACCCAAAGAGAGCTAAACATGAGACAGAGAAGATGGATTGAATTAATGAAAGATTATGACTTGAAGATTCAGTACCATCCGGGTAAAGTTAACGTGGTTGCCGATGCTTTAAGACAAAAGTCATCAAAAAATTTGGCTTATTCTTTAACAGCTCAAGAAAAGTTAGTACAAGAATTTGAGCAGTTGGAACTCGAAATGATTCCTAGAATTCAAGATGGTTTAATGGCAGCTATCATAGCACAATCGAGTTTGATTGATGAAATCAAGGTAAGTCAGCTTTTGGATCCAAATTTTAATAAAATGGTTGAAGAGTTACCTGAGGGTAAACGACCAGAGTTCAGTTTTCAGAATAATGTGTTGAGCATATTAATCGTTTGTGTTCCTAATATCCAAAAGTTGAAAGATAGGATTATAGAAGAAGCTCACAATACGAGATATTTCGTGAATTCGGGTAGTACCAAGATGTATAGGGATTTGTGAGAATTCTTTGGTGGAATGGTATGAAGCGGGAAGTTGCTGAGTTTGTGGCTAAGCATATAACTTGTCAACGAGTGAAAATAGAACATCAACGACCCGCCAGAGAGGTACAACCGTTAGAGATACCGGAATAAAAATGGGAGCATATCACTATGGAATTTATAACAAGTTTGCCATGGTCCCTAAGTCTAATGATAGTATTTGGGTGATCGTTGATCGGTTGACGGTTGACTAAGTCAGCCCATTTCTTACCAATTAAGACTCATGATCCGATAAAGTTGGCAGAGCTTTGTGTCAGAGAAGTGATCAGATTACATGGGACACTAGTATCTATTGTGTTGGATCGGGACACATATTTTGTATCTAGGTTTTGGGAGAGTTTGCAAAAGGCAATGGGGACAACCTTGCACTTTAGCACAACTTTTCATCCTCAGACAGACGATCATTCCGAATGAGTTATTCAGATTCTAGAAGATATGCTTCGAGGATGTGTTATCGATTTCAAGTTAGATTGGAAAACCCATTTACCATTAGTGGAATTATCTTATAATAATAGTTTTTAAGGGAGTATTGAGATGGCGCCATATAAGGCATTATATGGTCGGAAATGTAGATCACCAGTGTGTTGGACAGGGGTTGGAGAAAAGCAACTTTTGGGACCCCGAGACTGTACAAATTACCATTGACAAAATCAAGTTAGTTAAACAATGGCTAAAAGTAGTTCAAAGTTGATATAAGAGTTACACAGATACTGGTAGAAGACCATTGGAATTCGAGGTAGGTAATTATGTTTTCTTGAAAGTCAAAAGGCATAGCACGATTTAGTAAACGGGGTAAGTTAAGTCCAAGGTTTGTAGGACCTTATTTTATTTTGGATAGAGTTGGTCCTATTGCATATCAGTTAGAATTACCACAAGAGTTGGCTAACGCTCATAATGTATTTCATGTTTTTATGTTATGATGTTGCTTATTAGATTCAAGTCACCATATTACTCCAAAACCGTTGATGATTGAGAAGACTTGACTTATGTTGAACATCCAGTTCAAATCCGAGACAGGAAAGATCTGGTGTTGGTAACCAAAGTCATTCCTCTAGTTATGCTGTTATGACGTAATCACTCGGTAGAGGAGGTGACTTGGGAACGTGAAGATGAGATCCGAGAAAAGTATCCTCACTTGTTCGATTCTTGAGGTAAGAAAAGTTTGAGGACAAACTTCCAAAAGGGAGAGAGAAATGTAATACCCGTACCCGGAGAAATGAGTTAATATTTGCTTTATATGCATTAATTAGTATAATTAATAACATGTGATACGCCCAAAATTATGGGCGGTTTCCTACTCAAGCTAGAAGACTAATGGAAAGTGCATCTATTTCCTAATCCAATTGGGAAACTCCCACAATTAATGTCAATCAATCCTAATACAATTAGGAAACTTACTTGATTGGTGTCAATCACACCCTAATAGGATTATATTTCCTTATCCATGTATGAGTAGGTCTCTTGCATCTATAAAAGAGACCACTCACCCCCCCATTGAGGGGGCAGCCAATTCTGTAGTCTACACAGCACCTCTATAATTCACCATTACAAGCATACACCCGGCCGGCATTACTGGTAGTGCCGCCCCTCTTTGTTGGCTCACCAGGCCCGCTGGTGATCTGCTAGTGAACGTGCTCAGACACACCCGTGGACGTAGGTACCTTCATTAACAGGACCGAACCACATACAAAAAAATAGTCTCTCACTCTCTCTCTCTCTCCTTAAATTGCTCTACTTTACTCGCATCATCAGCTTGGCGCCGTCTGTGGGAACGACAATTCTTCTCATCAACAAATTCTTGACTGATCAATATGCCACCAAAGAAGGCTGCACAGCAGTCCGACCGGGATGTTCCTTCGGCCCCGGCGTCGACTGCAGCAGTCCCGACATATGAGCAAATCACCGCAACCCTCACACAACTCTTGGAGGGCCAGCGTCAAATCCAGCAACAGATCGAAGCACTGTTAGCCCAGCAAAGCAATCCTCCAGTGGCCGGGAAACGACCCAGGAACATTGCGTACGGTCGAGAACCGATCTTGACCAGACAACGGACCCGAGCCAACTTGTCCCATGTTGAGGATGCCAGAGACATCAACAGTGGGCGTGCTGCCCGAGAGGAAAGGCAGGAGCGTATGGCCCGGGAATCAGTCCAGGGTCACTCGGTCAAGAGCCAAGTCGTCCCTAGGCGAACAGTTACCCGGAGTCATAGCCGAGCCCGATCCCAGAGGACAACACCCTACCATGAAGAAGCCTCTTTCACCAACCCGACCAGCTCCTCAGATACCGGCCGGGAAGGAGTGGAAGCCCGAATCAAGGACTTGAAGAAACAGATCGACGGAGTGGCCAAAAAGCTTGGTCAAAACTGTGTTCCGAATCAAGCCAATACCGAGACAGAGTCACCATTCTCCAGCCAGATCACGAGGTTCTCTATCTCGCGCAAATTCAAGCAGCCTCGGCTAGATTCATACAACGGCTCGGGAAGCCCGATCGACCACGTCCGAACCTATAAGGCTCAGATGGCTCTAGCCATCAACTCCGATGAGCTACACTGCCTAGCCTTCCCCAGCACTTTGAAAGGCCCGGCCATGCAGTGGTTCTACTCCTTGGAGCCCCGATCGGTCTGCAGTTTCAAACAACTCAGCAAGCAGTTCATCAACCAGTTCGCCGGCATGCATGAGCGGCCAAAGCCAGACATGCAACTACTAACAGTCAGACAACGGAATAATGAGTCCCTCAAGGAGTTCACCGACCGGTTCAACCAACAGAAGCTTCAAATCCTCAATTTGAACGAGACAATCGCCATCATAGCCTTCTGCTCGGGAGTTCAACACACCAAGTGCGCCGCGTCGTTCCACAGAAATCGATCGAAAACTTTGGTCGAGCTCTCTGAGAGGGTTGGAAAGTACATTGACACTGAAGAGTTTCTAAAGACCAAAGACACCGGGCAAGAAAGCAACGAGTCCTCCAGAAATAAGCGGAAGCGAGATCAGCCCGGGAATTCTGACAGTTCCTTCGGCTCACAGCAGGCAGGGTCCGGCAGTCCCGACCCGACCTCCAGTTCGCAGCGGTCTGAGCCCGGTAGCCCCGACCCGACCTCCAGTTCGCAGCGGTCTGAGTCCGGCAGCCCCGGCCCGATCTCCAGTTCACATCAGTCAGGATCAAACAGTTCCGACTTTGCCTCCAGCACAGAGAAGTCAGAAGCACAACGATCCTGATCCGACCTCCTATCTCCATCAGTCTAGAAGAGCCCGACTACATTGGTACTTGCTTGATCACCATATGAGGCTCCACCGATTGTCAGAGAACTCATACAAAGACCTCGGGCCTAACCCCGAGGCATCCAAAGACCTCGGGCCTAACCCCGAGGCATCTAAAGACCTCGGGCCTAACCCCGAGGCACAAAAAAGACCTCGAGCTCCGAACTCAGGCACTAAAAAGACCTCGGGCTCCGAACCCAGGCACAAAAGACCTCGGGGTCACGCCCGAGGCACCGGCTTCGCTTAGGTCCAACCGACGATGGGGGCAAACCCCCTAGGTGGCCGACGATGGCAAGCTTCAAAAGACCCTGCAACCACCATGTTCCAGGTCGGTTACCTACAGATCATAGCCTCTGTAAGACCCTCGTCTTAGCGAAAGCTTGGGGGGCAAGATGGCGCAGTGAACTAAACAGGTAATCACACCAGGTATTTACAGGCCTCGCGGATAACCAAGTCAAAATCTTGGACAACCCGAGCACCTACAGTACTCAGAGACATTAACTCCACTTAGGTCCAGACCGACGATAGAGGTGACTAAAATCTCTTAGGTTGGCCGATGATAGAGGAGCAAAAGGACCCTAAAGCAACGTGATTTAGGTCGGCTCCACCAACATGGTCAAGTTCTTCTCGCAACAGTCTTGACAAAGGCTGGCCGGGCAGAAGACAACCATCCTGGGGAGTTAATAGTAAAAAGGACTCTAGAGCAATACGCTTTAGGTCGGCTTGTCCAACATGGTAAAATCCTTCTACCCACAGCCTTGACGAAGGTTTACGGGCAGAAGATAACCACCCTGGGAGCTAACTCAAGCAAAAAAGACTCCGAAGTAGGCCGAGTCTCAACTCTCGGTCACTTCCCGAGCATTCAAAGACTCCGAATTAGGCCGGGTCTCAACTCCCGGTCAGTTCCCGAGCAACTAAAGGTCCCGAGCTAGGCTGGGTCTCACCTCTCAGTCAGTTCCCGAGGAGTCATCAGGTCAAAAGCCCCGAGGTAGCTTCTACAAGCACTCAGACAGTGGCGAGTAACATCAAACTGATTTCCAAACTTGCCCCGATATAGCATCTGACCAATCTTGGAAATGGGGGGCAGCTGATACGCCCAAAATTATGGGCGGTTTCCTACTCAAGCTAGAAGACTAATGGAAAGTGCATCTATTTCCTAATCCAATTGGGAAACTCCCACAATTAATGTCAATCAATCCTAATACAATTAGGAAACTTACTTGATTGGTGTCAATCACACCCTAATAGGATTATATTTCCTTATCCATGTATGAGTAGGTCTCTTGCATCTATAAAAGAGACCACTCACCCCCCCATTGAGGGGGCAGCCAATTCTGTAGTCTACACAACACCTCTATAATTCACCATTACACGCATACACACGGCCGGTATTACTGGTAGTGCCGCCCCTCTTTGTTGGCTCACCAGGCCCGCCGGTGATCTGCTAGTGAACGTGCTCAGACACACCCGTGGACGTAGGTACCTTCATTAACAGGACCGAACCACATACAAAAAAATAGTCTCTCACTCTCTCTCTCTCCTTAAATTGCTCTACTTTACTCTTACTAATTTTTGGCATCATCAACATGTGATAATTTGGATAAGTTCTAGTTATCCCGACGTGATACGTGTTCCGAAAAAGGGCACAGTTGGACATATTGAAGTGGGACCCATAGGAGGTTCAGATTAGATAAATTGCATTTAGTTGCATATATGTGATTAAATGAATATTTGTTTAATTGCTTTAATATTTTATTGCAAGTTATGATCTTTTATGGTGCCGGTTGGGGTACTCGTGTGAGGATGAATTGGAAAATGATTCATAACTAGTAGGTTAACTAGTAACTTCATAAAATATGTGGGACCGCGATTGGGACCCACACATGACATAGACATATATCCACTTAGATATTAGGTAGTTAATATAATTGTTTAGGCGGATTTCATAATAAAGCTTAAAGAATGTTGGGGGTGCAAATGGAAATAAACCAGAATTTGGCTAGGAAGCCTAAAAGGTTGACACCTCTAATAGTGACTCATCATCTCCAATACAATCAACACAAGAGAGATAGATACAAGAGAAATTCTACCATTGAAGGAAGCTCCTCCGTCTCTTCGTCATTTATCACTGTTTCTTTGTCGTCGGTACACTGTTTCGTGAACCGAAGCCGTATTCGGAATCGTGGAGGTGAGAGGATCGTTTACATACCTTTCTTTTTCAATTTCGTTAATGTTTTTCCACGACCCTCTTTGAGGTGACGATACATCTACGTGATATTTACATGTAGGATTATCACCGGAGATAACTAGGGCTAATATTTACAAGAAATTTGAGGTTTCTAAGCTTTAATTGGAGTAATTTGTGAGGTGAGTACTCTAATCCTAAATTGGGTGTTAAATGATGCTAATGCGATATTGAGTATGATAGAATGCTTAGTTCTTGAATTAGTAGATAAAGCATGTGTTAATTAGAGCTTAACATGTCAAATTTTGTAAAAATTGCTATGTGACATGTTTGACGTGTTTATGTGCTTAGTTGTGTCAACGGATGTCAAGTGATAATCACCATTATTTAGCCCGTATTAATGGGACGGTGTTTTCCTCAAGAAAAAGGGGACGCTAGTGATGACCACATCGATTCGACTACAGTCATGTGAGAGTGTATGCTTTCGCTATATGCGACGTTAAAGTGAGAAAAGGCTCTGAATCTTGGGTCTGTTGCGATGGTGATTAGTTACTTGACATACCGGTGACTAGTTTTATCGTTGTGTTGTTTAGATATCACATATGCTATATTTCATACTCCAATGGCACGGTTAAAGTATTCAATAAGTGTAAGCTTAAAAAAATTATTTTCTATGTGGTTATTGAATAACCACTGGAGGTACGAATTGTGATGAGGGAAGGAAATGATTGGGAATCCGGACGGATTATCATTTTGTTTATATGTTCATAGACTTGTAATTATGTTAGCCTTAAAGGAGTTGGAACTCATGTTTGTAGGATTATGGTTGTAAATGGTTTTGGTTGGGAAACAAGATGCATTTGAGTTTGCAAACTTCTTTGGTATATTGTAAAATTTTAAGGTCCAACTTTTAATGCTTTAGGATGTTGTTTGAAACTTCCTAGTTTGTTGGGTGCATTTTAATTGAATTTAAGTTATGTTTGAGCATTTGGACTCATGTGAGTTAAGAGTTGAGAGATAGTGCAAGTTGGTACTTTGAAATGGATTTTCATGGATTTTGATGATTGAGGGAACTTATAACTATTTAGAAATGATTTCTAGAAACTCATTTGATGTTTGGATGAGTTTTGATAGCTACTATATGTTTTGAAATGGTTTTGGAAGTGTTTTCAAATGATTTAGGCATGTTTTGGTACTTAAGTTGATGAGAAATAGGTTGGGAAAAGTTGTTGTAGAATGATTCTGCAGAAAGGATCTCTGTCCGGTCGATCGGATATTTTTAACTCTCTGTTCGGTCAGCCGACCTGATATTTTTGTCAAATAACTCTGCTTTGTGGTCATAACTTGGGCTAGGAAGCTCGGATTCGCAAGCCGTTTTCACCGTTGGTTTTAAAATGAAAAATATTATATTTTGACATTGAGCTTGACTAAAATTTCAAAATAACCATTTAACCCTTAGGGTTAATTACATACAAGTGAGCTTTATGAAGAGTTTAAAGAGAGTTTAAAACTCATGTTTTAACATGTCGTGTCCCTAACCTAGGTCCATATCATGATTTTTGCTATCATTATTATGATTGTTGTTATTATTTATTATTAATATTATCTTACAAGTTATCCGTTAAAACTTGTGATTTAACATGTTGTACTCCAAACCCAGTTCGGTATTATTGTTCCATTAATATTAATATTAATATTATTATTATTATTATTATTATTATTATTATTATTATTATCAATTAAAACTCATGCGTTAATATGTTGTACCCCTAACATATTAATGTCCGTTTTATTATTCCGTTAATAATAATGATATTATTATTATTATTATTATTATTATTATTATTATTATTATTATTATTAGTATTATTATTATTTATTCCAGGTTTAACCTCATGTTAATATGTTGCACCTAAAATATATGATCTCCGTTATTATTATTATTATTATTATTATTATTATTATTATTATTATTATTATTATTTCTGTTCGTTATTATTATTAGTCCACTTAACGTCATGCTTTAACATGTGGTACTACAAGCTTAGGGTCAGTACTATATTTCCAGAATAAATAGTACCTATTTAATTAACTTGCACCTCGTGCATAACATATGATACATCACACATAGGAGTCGGTGTCGCAACGTCAAGTTGACATGTACGGGTATAGAGTCGAACGATCGCGAAGACCAAGTCTGTATGCATTTGGAAATACATGTAGTCGATCGCAGAGGTCCGAAAGTTGATATGTAGTGGGTCGGTACAGTTAAAATGGAATTACAGGATCGCATGTCGACAATGATTGCTACTATGGCCACAGAGAGGCAAACACAATAGCAAAGTAACCATGTTGATAAGAATAAATCGAGAAATGAATAAACACAATTAGCCTGTAAGGCGAGATTACTACGACATTCGCGGCGACCAACGATAGTAAAGTAACCGTTTCGCAAATCGGTGATGATATTCATAAGGCAAGGTCCCGATGACCTAGAGTACATGGTTAGCTTGTAAAGTGAGATTACTATTGTGGCCACAGAGAGGCAAACATCAATAGTAAAGTAACCATAGCTTGGCCCACTGGGCGAGTCACTCTAAGCCAACGATGTTACACTGGTAATGTAACAAAGTTAAGTAAGTCAGATGTTAAGTCGAGTGAAGTCGAATATATCGATGATGCATTGTTTCACGCGCAATCTAATTATAATTCATTCAACCATCGTAACTGGTCGCTGTGTATTTTCAGATACATGTTTTATATTAGGAGTGCTCGATTAGGATGCCCACTTAGGTTTTATTAAAGCCAATGGCATACTACGCTCTGGACATTCCCATGACTAGACTATACATGATATGATTGTCCAGAGGACGACTATCAGGAAGGAGCCTACGAAGAGGAAGCCTTCGAAGGGGAAGCCTACAATGCTGAAGGTCACGGCTACGCCAGTGAAGCGGAACTTCAAGAAAGAAGACTTAGTTGTTCTTTATAGATTTTTGTCCATTCGTACTAAGTGTAAATTGGTGCGTCACACGCCTTACTTCAACAATCTTATACTTTCTTTTGTCCTTACATATGAAGATGTAAATGGCGTCCAAGGCCTTAACCTCTTTTGTTCTTTTATCTTTTGAGAACTACGAACTCTGATGTAATAGCTAGTAATCTTTTGATGTATATTCAGTTTACGCTTCTGATTAAGTTATTCTCTTATTTATTTAATGTGTTTGTGGACAATCAGTTAATGTAACTAGTCATGGCTTACGAACCCAGAAAGGAAATTTTTATTTCCTACTAACTTCTGCTACTTCGGGGCGTGACAGCTCATCAGTCTGCGGATAAAAAGATGAACTCAAGTTCAGTGTTGTTCCCATAGCTGTTTGAAGACTCTTCCAAATTTCTTCAGTAAAATGCGAATCTCGATCTGACACGATTGAAACAGGTACTCTGTGTAGTCGCATGACTTGTTGTAGATGTATCCTACTCAAGCGTTCTACTGGGTATGTCATGCTAGAGGTGATAAAATGCACAATCTTCGTGAGTTGATCCATAATTACCCAAATAACGTCGTGGTTCTGCTGAGATTTTGGCAAACCTACCACGAAATCTATGGTTATATGTTCCCATTTCCATTAGGGAATAAAAAATGGTTGTAGAAGTCCATGTGGTTTCAAAAGTTCTGCCTTTACTTGCTTACAAATAAGACATAGAGATACATACTCAACTACCTCTCACTTCATTCCTTCCCACCAGAAATTTCTCTTTAAATCCTTGTGCATCTTCGTACCTCTAAGATGAACTGTCATTTGTGACTTGTGTGCTTCGTCTAATATTTTTTTCCAGAGATTATCTTCATCAGGCACACAGAGTCTACCTTTACATCGTAAGGCTCCATTTGTACTAACACTCTAGACATCTGGTTGATTTGCTGACATCTTAGCGAACCATAACTTTAGGTCCTCTATCGTCTGTTAAGCCTCTATGATATGGCTAATTAAAGTCGGTTGTACCATCAGACATTCAAGGTGTTGTCCTTCTATGGACTCCACTGGCTGAAGATCAAATTCGACTAAAACTTCCAATGCTTGCCATTCTCGAATTAGTAACACAGCGATTACTAGTTGAGGTCAACGGCTCAAAGCATCAGCTATGACATTTATTTTACCCGGATGGTATTGCAATGAAAAGTCATAATCCTTAAGTAACTCCATCCACCTTCGTTGTCGCATGTTCAACTCCTTATGAGAGAACAGATACTTCAAGCTCTTATGATTGGAAAATATATCAAACATTTTTCCATAAAGATAGTGTCTCCAGATCTTCAGAGCAAACACTGTCGCTGCTAATTCCAGATCATGTGTAGGGTAGTTCTTCTCATGCAGCTTCAATTGTTTGGATCTATATGCAATGACATTCCCGTCTTGTATAAGCACACAACCAAGTCCTCGGTGTGATGCATCACTATGGACTACATACCATTCTCCACTCCTAGGTATCGCAAGTGCCTGTGCAGAAGTCAATCTTTCCTTCAGATCTTCTGTGTTTAAGTTCAGATTAACCTTTTTTGGTTCTAATCTGCCTTTTTCCTTCCAATTTAGTTTATATATTGTTCATCTTGGGTCCTTCGCTAATCATGGAGTCTAAATCTATCATCCAACTCACAAACTGTAAGTTGAATGGCAACAACTTTCTTTAATGGACCAATACTATTACCATGTCTCTTACTGGCTTAGGCCATGATGCCCATCTTACTGGGTCTCCTCTTACCACTAATGACAAGGCTATTCTGGAGTGGAAATGGTTGGATGCTTAACTTGTAACCCTTTTATAGAACTCTATGGAGCTCGAGGTTGCTGATTTATATTGGGACTATCTTCATCTTCTTTGCTCCAGCAACTTAACACAAATGTATGATTTATCCTCTCAGTATTTCAAGCTCAGGCAGAATGATTTATCTGTTACGGATTATTTTGCTGCTATGAAACAGTTGCTTGAAGAGTTGAATACTTTTATGGCCCCTACCACCAGTGTTCAGGAACAACAGAAATAGAGGGAACAGATGTTGATCATGAAGTTTCTTGCTGGTCTCAAACCTGAATATGAGTCTATTCGGTCTCAAATTCTTGGGAATGATACTCTTTTTTACTTTTGTCGAGACATATCAGAGTGTTCTACGGAGCATCCCTCGGGACCCACCTCCATCACCTTCGCTTGTTGATCGCTCCGCTCTTATTACTCAGACTCAACCAGCTCCTGGTAGGGGTGGTGGTCCTAATCGTTGAAGACGCAAAGGGGGATTTCGGGGTGGTGGCCCTAGCCGTGGTAGAGGCCAGACTCTTTAGTGCACTTATTGTTTTTGGAATGGGTATTACTAAGACACATGCTAGCAGCTCTATGGTCTTCCCCCCCTAGGTTACGAATGCCTCCATCACTGATTTGGGTACTCTCCTGCCACTGCTCCCATGGATACCGTTTCTATTCCTCGTGAGGAATACTGTCACTTGCTTCAGTATCAGGCAGCACACCAGGCACCCACCTCATTTGCTTTCTTAGCTCAGCATGGGGGTACACATACTGCTTGTATTGCTTTAGTTCTTCCCCATGGGTAATTGATTTTGGTGTTAGTAATCATTTGACAGGTATATCTTATCTTTTTTACATTTATCTGACTATCATAATCTCTTTTCCCAGTCACTTTAGTGGATGGGTCCTTGACTTCTGTTGAAGGAATCGGGACAGCTCAACCCTCTTCATCTTTATCTTTGTCTTCTATTTTGTTTATACCTCGTTCGTCATTTAATTTAATGTCTGTTGGTCAGTTGACTAAGGATCTTAACTGTTGTGTATCTTTTTTTCCTAATTTTATTCTTATTCAGGATTTGAAGACTCGGAAGACAATTAGCGTCGGGCATGAGTCCAATGGCCTCTATTACTTTGATGGTGATCCTATCCCTGCTCTTACACCAACTTCCTGTCCTGCTACCATTTCATATCATCAGATCCACTGTCGCGTTGGTCATCCTTCATTAGCTAATTTGAAGCTTTTAGTTCCTAGTTTAAGTTCTTTATAGTCTTCAGAGTGTGAGTCATGTTAGTTGGGGAAGCATCACCATGTTTAATTTGCTCTCCGGGTCAATAAAAGAGCGTCTAGTTCTTTTCAGTTAGTGCATTCTGATATATGGGGTCCTCACCGTATAACCTCCAAAAAGGGGTATCAGTATTTTGTTACTTTTGTGGATGATTATTCTAGAGTAAGTTGGCTTTATTTAATGAAAATCATTCTAAGTTATTTTCTATTTTTTGTGCTTTTTGTGCTGAAATTAAAACTCAATTTGGTGTGGCCTTCGTGTTCTTCCGAGTGATAATGTAAAGGAGTATTATTCTGATCCTTTTAGTTCTTTTATGAGACATTCTGGCATGATTCATCAATCTTCTTGTGTACACACACCACAACAAAATAGTGTGTTGCCGAGAGAAAAAAATAGGCACTTCTTAGGAGTCACGCGCACCCTGTTATTTGAAATGCGTATTCCAAATTTTTTTTGAGGGGATGCTGTCCTCACTGCATGTTATTTGATTAACCGTATGACATCTTCTATTCTCAATGGCCGCACACCACACTCAAGCTTGTTCTTTGTTGAGTCACCCTTCTTAATCGTTCCTCGTGTTTTTGGGTGTGTTTGCTTTGTTCATCAGTTGGCTCCTGGTATTGACAAATTAGACCCACGAGCTATTCGGTGCATTTTCTTGGGATACTCTAGGACTCAGAAAGGGTACCGTTGTTATAGTCCTTCACTTCATCAATACTTTGTCTCTGCCGATGTCTTATTCTTTGAGTCTAAACCCTTTTATTCAGAGTCCCACTCGGCTACTGATCCGTATTTTATGCTTTCTGTTCCTCTTCCTGTCTCCCCTATTCCGACTACTACACTGCCTACTCGTGATGCTTCCACCCACTTGTCTTGGTCAGATTTGCAAGTTTATACTCGTCGTCCACCTCCAGAGACTCTATTGTACTCCACTGCTCTGCCTCCGCAGATCTACCATCTTCTCCAGAATTGACTGATTTAGACCTTCCCATTGATCTAAGGAAGGGTAAGCTTTCTTGTACTACTTCTCATCCTATTTCTAACTTTGTGTCTTATGATCATTTGTCCCCTACATTTTCTTCATCTGTTCCTTCCATGTTTACCATATCTATTCCTAAGAATGTTACAGAGGCCCTTGCCCATTCTGGTTGGAACCAAGCTATGTAGGGTGAGATATATACCATTAAGGAAACTGGTACTTGGGACTTGGTCCATCTCCCACCAGGGAAATTTATGGTTGGTTGCTGTTGGGTGTATGCAGTTAAGGTTTATCCTGATGGTACTCTGGATCGATTGAAGGCACGCCTTGTTTCTAAAGGCTACACTCAAGTTTATGGACTTGATTATTCAGAGACTTTTTCTCTCGTGGCCAAGATTACCTCTATTCGCTTTTTCATCTTACTGGCCACTAATTATCACTGGCCCCTTCATTAGTTAGATGTTAAGAACGCATTTATAAATGGTACCCTTCTTGAGGAAGTTTACATAGAACAACCACTTTATTGCTCAGGGGGAGTCTGGTCTGGTTTGTAAATTAAAAAAGTCTCTTTATGGTTTAAAGTAGTCTCCTCGTGCTTGGTTGGCAGGTTCAGTGATGTAATTGCTGAGTTTGGTCTTCAGAGATGGTGTTGATCATTCTGTTTTCTATAGGTACACTGTAGCGTGGAAGATACTGTTAATTATTTATGTTGATGATATCGTCATTACTGGTGATGACTCTAAGGGAATTTATGAGTTTAAATCTTTCTTACAAATCAAGTTTCAAACCAAAGACTTCGGACAACTTAGGTATTTCTTAGGCATTGAGGTGGCCAGGTCTAGTGAAGGGATCTGCTTATCTCAGAGAAAATATGTTCTTAATTTGCTGACTGAGACAGGAATGATGGGATCAAAACCTTTGGATACTCCTATGGATCCTAATTCCAAATTAGTGCCAGATTAGGGGGAACTACTTGATGATCCAGGACAGTACAGACTTAGTTGGGAAACTTAATTACCTAATAGTCACAAGACTTGATGTTGCCTTCACAGTTAGTATAATTAGTCAGTTTATGGACTTCTCTCGAACTACATATTGGGATGCAGTGATACGAGTCTTGAGGTACCTCAAGGGGGCTCCGGGCCGTGGTTTATTGTATAAGGATCATGGTCACATTCGAGTTGAGAGCTACACAGATGTAGACTATTCCATATATCCTAGTGATAGAAGGTCTACTACAGGGTACTGTGTACTAGTTGAAAGAAATCTTGTATCATGGAAAAGCAAGAAACAAACCGTTGTTGCTAGATCTAGTGTTGAGTCAGATTATAAGGCTATGGCTAGTGCTAAGTCATTTTGCTTCTAATCTTGTGTTTCATGAGAGGACGAAACACATTGAAATTCATGTTAAATCTGCAGACCAGTTAGCAGATTTTTTTACTAAAGCATTGGGTGGGACACGTGTGAAATATATTTGTAACAAGCTGGGTGCATATGATATGTATGCTCCAGCTTGAGGGGGAGTGTTAAGGGTATATATATAAAGAGTAGTTATGTGGTTGTCCTACATTGGTTAGTGCGTAAAATGTATAGGTTAGGCTTCGCCTATATAAAGGCTTGTACTCTTTATTTTTCAGTATATTGAATACAAGATATTCCCATCACTCTTTGTCTTTACAGACTTCAGAAAGTAGATGTTTTGGAGATAGAAAAAGAGACGAACCACTTCGATTTTCGGATATGAAGAAAACATGACTGACCACTTCGATTTTTGGAAATGGAAATTGAAACACTTTCTATTTTCTCTTAGAGGAAAACAAACGAGATACTGAGATACATATATAGTGTATATATATTTTGAAAATATATATATAGACACACACACACAAACACACACACACACACACACACACACATACAGATGGGGGGGTGGTGGGGATTTGGGTTTGCCTATAGCGAAGATATGGTAAGGGAAGGAAGAGAAAGAAAAGGTTTGTACGTTCTCTCTATATGGGTCTCGGGTCTTGTTCAGTTTACCCGAACTTTAGACCTATCTGAACCAATATTTTTCTTTTCAGCAAGACCCGGGCTAGACCCGAATTGTAATGTTCACAGACCCAGACCAACCCGAACCATCCGAGTCGGTTCGCTTCTAGTCCCCGGTATTTTGTGCACCCCTAGTAAGGGGTATTGGACTAAAATAATCCAATATGGGTCAATGATGCGTTTGTTTAGCAATTTTCAGTATAAACTAACTAAGGATAACAATGCCTCTAATTAACTTTAGTATTACTTAGGAGGGATAAAGTTATACCAAGGGGGTGGTATGAAAAATCTCGCAGATAAGGGTTAGTGGTATTGTGATGTAAAATGACAAAGCTGCCACTTCCATATAAAAGAGTCTCTACAAACCTGATAGTGTATTTGTCTCATATTTTTAAGAGATAGAGAGAGAAGGAGACGGAGGCGCGACACAGACAAAGGAGAAAAAAAAAGGAGAAGAAGAAGGAGAAGACACAGACCACGACGAAGGAGAAGACGAAGGAGCCGATCTTCATCACTATTGCGGATTTGAGGTTCGTTAACATTAGATCTCATTTTTTGTGATTAGGATTTTTGCAGATTCATTAAAAAAATGGTAGATCTAACCATTTATAACCTTTTTTCCTTTAGATATACTGAATATTATTGAAAATGTAAAAGTTTTTCCTTGGATCAAACTTATAATCACAGATCTATGTTAGTTTTTGGGTTTTATGTCATCTCTCTCTCTCTCTCTCTCTCTCTCTCTCTCTCTCTCTCTCTTTCTCCTATTTTGTCCATATTTTTTCTTCCTAGACATCATTTTCCGTTCACTCTAAGCAAGCTAAGAGTTTCAAAATTTGTGAGTAAAATTAGCCTCACGGCTAAATCACAAAGCATTTTGAGTTTTAGCACAATCCATGATATTTAAGGTTAAAGATGAACATTTTTATGTGTATATAGATTATTTACATGTTTGCTTTTATTTTTGTGGGTATACAGATGAACCTTCCCAATGCTTGTTTTTATTTTTAGTAGAAATCTGTTACTTCTCTCTGATTTGTGTATATAAATTTGCAGTTATATATTGGATTTTGTGCTACAAGTATTACACAAAAGTGAAGCAAATTGAGATGGCACTAAGCCACTAAGTGAGACCGTGCAGGTTTTAGTGTTTTAGCGTTAGATCATATGCAAGATTTTTGCTTTCAGTTGGTTCACAATTGTTCAATCATCTATTGTATATTTGATTCTATGCCTTGAAGGAATTAGAGTGTACCCAAATGAAAATTTTGAATGGGTTTTGTAACTTCTATGAATTAATGTCCACATCTTACATTTCAATCATTTGTGGATGCAACTTTTGTATTCTTGGCAGATCCCAATTCAATTTGCTTGCTTGAAGTGGACAAGAATTCATGTTGTATTTAATCGAGGAATCATACTGTACCCAATTCAGTTTTGTTTGGGGTTTAGTTTTTTCAAAGGAATAGACTTGATCATATTGATGCCCTTATACTGTTTGATCAAATGCCTTAGACAGAGTCTGTGATTGCTTATTGTTGGACTCTTTTAATTTCAATTGTTCCTCATTTTCTTCTTTGGTTGGATTTGTTTCCTTTATCTGAGGATGATTCCTACTTGTTTAATTGGAGCCATATTAGCTGTGATTATCGAAGTTCTCTGTTGAATTTTATAGGTTGAAAATCAGGTTTTTTTTCATGACTTTGAGTTCAAGAATTTATAGGTTACAATTTGTAGGTTCTACAGTATTTTTAGCTTGATGAAATGACTTCTTGTTATTCTACTGTAGGTATATGAACAGAGAAGAGGGACAGAGCAACCTTTCGACATGCGTAGATTTTTGTCATTTTGGTGAATAAATTGTAATCTTTATTGATTTCTATTCCTTGTAATAGTATCTAGAGATTGTTGAAATGAATAAAAAGCTTGAGTATTTGGGATATTGACTCTATTGTTATGTACTTTGATTGTTTAACAATCTTTTCATGGTGATTTTGATACTTTGTTTGTAGTTAATGTTTTAGTAAAGAGTAATATTTGGGTGACAAAAATTTTGCTATCTTAATGACAAGTTTGTTGTATTTCACTTAAATGGCATTTTGGGAAAGGTATAGATTAATCCAGGCTTATACCATGGTCATTAAAACACATTATTGGACTAATTGAATTTTATCCCCAGTATAATCTGGCACGAACCAAACACAGTATAAAAATAATACTGCACTGTTTAATCCCATGGTTAGTTATCCCAGGATAACTAACTACACTTTTATACAATACCTATTTATCATATCTGGCAAACAAACGAGGCCTTAGTGTTTGTGTGTTTGCCCTAAATCCCTAAACAACAATGCTACATACACACACACTAATGTACACAAAAGCCTATCTAAGCAAAAAAGAGTACAGATTGGGACATACCCAAAGACGCAACTTTTGGAACACAACTCAAAAGATGTGTCTATTTCTCTTATGTGATGTCACTGGACCCCACAGTGACACAGGAGAAAGATTGACACATCTCTTGAGTTGTGTCCCAAAAGTTATGTCTTTGGGTGTGTTCTAAAAAAACTTTCAAATGTTTTGGGACCCACACTCTACTTCACAAAACACCCTAATTTCACAAAACATTTCTTCCAATTCTGTTACAAGCACCCAACAGATCCAGCTAGCACCCAGCGGCCCTTCCTCCCGTCGACTTCATCCGGAGCCGTGCTCGAGCCGTCGCATGGTGTCGGGATTGTAAGTTCTCTCTCCCCTTTCTTCTTCTTCTTCTTCTTCTTCTTATAGCATGTGAGTCATATGTTTTTATGTGTACATGTATATAGATTTTGTGAACTAATTGATGAGTTGGGTATTCTCAACATTTATGAGTAGGGTATCCTACATTTAGCTGTGAGTCCCATTTTTTTTTCTTTTTTATTAGAAATATTGAAAATGTTCATGGATTACAATTGTATTTATCTCATTGGATAATTTGCTTTGAAATAAAGACAATACACAACACAATCAAATCAACTATGTCACCCATGATTATGAAGTATGAAACTGATTTTTTTTTTTTTTGCCTTAAAAGAAAGAAAGACAAACTGATTTTTTTTTTAAATTCTGTGATTTTTCATTTTATTTTGCTTTCATAATTGAGTCATTAATGTAATCTCTATATAAATCCAGATAAATTGATGATTGTATGCAATATTATAGAGAAATGGAAGAAGAAGTATTTCAAGTGGTTCGTTAAGCATTGATGAGGATACTATTGAAATTGATCATGATAAGGAGCAAATAAGAGACGTAGAAAACCAAATAGATGAGCCAAAGAAGGGGATGGAGTTTGATTCTTTGAATGTGTTTAGTATGACTTAATGTGAAGGGTTCATGTTGTTTAGAATGACTTTATTTGATGGTTTGGTTATAATATTGCTATGCTTCCAAAATATACAAAGAAAAATAATATTCTTCATAGATGGGTGCCAAAATACATATGGATTACATATGAGATTATTAGGCACGAGCTGCACGACAGTTACAATTACATTTTGTTTGCAGAAAGCTAAGCCTATAGTTATAATATTCATATCCCCAAAAGGTAATACAACATTGCAATGTCAAGAACAATCTAAAATCTTCAGTGCTGCAGATTTTACAAAGTTGGCAACTTTATTTGATCTTTCTTTCCAGCTTTATAGCCTCATAAGAAGTCATGACTGTTAGAATTTTATTGATAAAAACTATCATGCGGAAATTATTTTATATGCCAAGATCTTGAATATAATACACCTTAAGAATTAAAATGTAATTTCACATACCGTTATTCGCCATTGAAATTGGTAGAGAAGGAATTGGAACCCCTTAGATTACTTTACTCTAGGCTTTTCTTCTTCTCTCTATCTCTCAATTATGCACACCCTTATTTCTATAATTGATTGAGGTTAACTTTCAAGGGGTAGGGTGTACCTTTCATAGAGGAGAGAAGAGGGCCTATTAATGACTATCATAAAGACGGTCTTGGAATACGTAATGACTTTTATAAATATTTCCTTGAAATATGAAAAGTCCCTTATTTAATAACTGTTGAAAGATGAACCATTCAATCATTGATTCTCTCAACAACTAATAATGTATATCTTATATATATATATACATACATATATATATATATATATATATATATTAATTGGGACAATCTTCTATTGGCTAAATAGTTAGTGGAGTCCAACTACCATAGAAGACTAGTGGGCCACATTTAATGGGAGTTCTAAAAGTCACATAGGAATTTACATTCTCCCACTCGGTCCACTAGACTGATTATGATACTTGACTTAGTTGGATTCCACATATAAAACTTTAATGTGATCACAAATTTCCATAATTAGCCAATACACCCAAACTGTCAGTTACTGTTATACTAAGATTAGCATAGACTATCAATGTGAGTCATAGCGGATGTACAACATTTGTGTCGTATTCCCTTCCATGCACCACGCCATTAATAACCTGTACTAACCTTAATCTATTATTCTGTAATGCCCATGTAATGTGTCTTGTTAAGACATTTCCTGTTTATCAAACAATAAAACATAAATTGTGCACACATAATTGAAAACAGGAAATAACAGAAACAAACTTTAATTGCGCATAAGTGTCAATTACACTACAACTGAAATATCCATCATTTACATCATTGATTACTCAAAAGACTCATCCTTACAACATGTTCCTTATATGTCTTTGGAGGTAATCCCTTAGTCAATGGATCAGCAATCATAAGAGTAGTGCTCAAATTTTCAATTGACACTTGCTGTTTCTGGACTCTTTCTCTAACAACCAAGTACTTAAGTTCCATGTGCTTGGAACCACTAGAATACTTTCCATTCTTAGAGAACAAAACTGTTGCGGTATTGTTACAATAAATTTTCAGCGGCTTAGCAATAGAGTCAACAACACCAAGTCCTGAAATGTAATTCTGCAACCATAAAGCATGACTCGTGGCCTCAAAACATGCTACAAACTCGGCCTCCATCGTGGATGAAGCAATAATGGACTGCTTTACACTTTTCCACGAGATTGCTCCTCCAGCTAGCAGAAACACAAAACCTGATGTGGACTTTCTGCTATCTAAGCAACCACCAAAATCCGAGTCTAAATACCCGATCACTTCTAACTGATCTGATCTCCTATATGTGACCATATAATCCTTTGTCCCTTGAAGATATCGCATAACCTTTTTCGCTGCTTTCCAGTGTACCATTACTGGATTACTTTCATATCTTCCTAACATTCCAACTGCAAAGCTAATATCCGGTCTGGTACAAGTCTGAGCATACATTAAGCTCCCCACAGCTGATGCATATGGAACTTTCTTCATTTGTTCCTTTTCTAAGTCATTCCTAGGGTACTGACTTTCATTTAACTTGTCACCTTTCATTTAACTTGTCACCTTTCATGATTGGTGCATCACTGACTGAACATAACTGCATGTTAAATCTTTCTAAGACTCGATTGATATAACCTTTCTGAGACAGTCCTAGCAATCCTCGAGATCGATCCCTAAAGATCTCTATGCCAATGACATAGGATGCCTCACCCATATCAACCATCTTAAAGCACTTGGCAAGATACTCCTTGGTTTCGTGCAACAAACCAAGATCACTATTGGCTAAACAAAATATCATCCATATACAGGACTAAAAAGATAAACTTGCTCTCACTGATCTTTAGATAAATACACTGATCAACAGTGTTTTCCTTAAATCCAAAATCAGTAATGGTATCATTAAACTTTATATACCATTGCCTGGAAGCTTGTTTAAGACCGTAAATGGGTTTCTTTAATTTGCAAGCCAAATGTTCTTTTCCTTTCTTTGTGAACCCTTTAGGTTGTTCCATGTAGACATCCTCATCCAAATTTCCATTTAAAAATGCAGTTTTCACATCCATCTGACGTAACTCTAGATCATAATGAGCTACAAGTGCCACGATAATTCTAAATGAGTCCTTCTTAGATACCGGAGAGAAGGTCTCTCTATAATCAATGCCTTCTTTCTGAGTGAAACCTTTAGCCACAAGTCTGGCCATATATCTCTCGATATTGCCTTTAGCGTCGCGCTTGGTCTTAAAGACCCATTTACAGCCGACTTTTTTACAATTATAAGGCAATTCAACGAGATCCCAGACACCATTTTGGTCCATTAATTTCAATTCTTCATTCATAGCATCGATCCATTTACTAAAATTATCACTTTCTATGGCTTGTGAAAATGAAACCAGATCCTTATTAATCCCAATGTCAAAATCAAATTCTTGTAGATACACCACATAATCATTTGAAATGGAAGGTTTTCTTTCCCTCTGAGATTTCCTCAGAACTGCCAGTTATGGTGGTACTACATTATTTTCAATGGCAACATCCTTATGAAGTGGTGAATCATTTTCATTATGTTGTTCATTTCCCTCAACTGGTTGAATAGCTTGAGGAACAACAATTTCTCGAGGAGGAAAGGGTGGTGGGATAACCACTTTTAATTCCTCAAGATTAACCTTTCTTGATTCATCACTCCCACTAATTTTGCCATTCTCTAAGAATTTGGCATTACCGGTTTCCACAATTCTCGTACTACGGTTAGGACAATAAAATTTGTACCCTTTGGACTTATCAGGATATCCAATGAAATATCCAGATATGGTCCTTGAATCTAACTGTTTCTCATGTGGATTGAAGCTCCTTGCTTCTGCTGGACACCCCCAAATATGTAAATGTCTCAAACTAGGCTTCTTACCAGTCCACAATTCATAAGGAGTTGTTGGGATAGCCTTATTAGGAACCCTGTTCAAGATATACATTGCAGTCTTTAATGCTTCACCCCACAATGAATCAGGTACAGTTGAAAAACTCATCATACTCCTAACCATATCCAAAAGTGTACGATTACGCCTTTCAGCAATTCCATTCTGCTGTGGCATACCTGGCATTGTGTATTGAGTACAAAAGCCATGCTTTTCAAGAAATTTGGCAAATGGGCCAGGATTTTGACCTGTCTCATCATATCTACCATAGAACTCACCACCTTGATCAGATCTCACTATTTTAACCTTTCTATCTAACTGCCTCTTGACCTCAGTAATGAACACCTCAAGGATGTCAACGGCCTGAGACTCTTCATGTATTAGATTTACATAACCATAGCAAGAAAAATCATCTATAAAGGTGATAAAGTATCTTTCTCCAGTAAAACATGGAATGGAGAGTGGTCCACAAATATCTGTATGAATTATCTCAAGAAGCTTAGTACTTCTTGTGGCACCTTTCTTAGTGTGTTTGGTTTGCTTTCCCTTAATACATTCCACACACACTTGAAAATTAGTGAAGTCTAGGTTATCCAAAATCCCAGTCTTCACCAATCTCTGAATTCTATCCCTAGAGATATGCCCTAGTCTTTTATGCCACAAGATTGAAGAGTTTTCATTAATTAGACCTCGTTTTGAACCAACATTCGAATGCAGGGCTATTAAAGAATGTGCAAACTCATGATTCAAGGAAAATTTATAAAGACCGTCATATAAATGTTAGGAAACTGTGTTCCCAAAATCCATTGACAGCGCGTATAAGTTGGCACTGCAAAAAAAATTACGTGAAAACTACAATAACCCTACAAGGGCAGAACTAGGGTTACCTTAAACTGCTAAAACGGATTGCTGTAGTAGACGAATTGAGAACACGGGCTCGATAACAGCTCACGATCTTCTACCGTATTCCTTTGCTGCCAGAATATCGAACTGAGTGTGGGCTCTTTCGAAATCCTTTCTGTTTTCTGCTCTCCCTCTTTTACACTCTCTTTTCTCTTCCGAGTTATAATTCTCTATATAGAAAAACGCTAGCTGAGGAGAGAGCCAAAGCAACATATATATAGGCTACGATAGGGACCATAAGAAGTCAATAAGGAATAGGCTTCCTTATGGAATTAGGAAACCCTAATTCGAATTGAATCAGATTCCTATTTCCATAAATTATAATTCATACCACTAAAGAATTATAATTGCACTCCTACCCTTATCTCAAAAATATATTTCGAGCTCCATGTTATTAAATGCTTATTATCTCCCCATGTTAAGATTACAGATATCCATTAATTAAATATAATTACTGACAATCATATTTAATTAATTTCTTAAAATTCCTTGAGATCCTCTGCTTAACTTATCTGATATGTCGGATACAAAATCCACCTGCAGGGTTTGACATAATCAAAACTTATAAGCTTTCTCAAGGGGATATCATCAATCCCATAATTGAAACATGGATTCCATCATTAATTAATATCCACCACACAATTAATATTGCCACCCAATCCAATGAGATATTGACCCATTTAAGGATCTCACCCTTTTAGGGATCAAAGTATAAATATCAAATGTACGTGTCTACAAATTAACTTAGGATTTAGAGCATAAGCACTCATAATAGCCATGAGGTATTAATTATCTTATAAGTCAGTATAAAGATAATTACCCCAATACAGTCCCGTTTAATACACAAAGTGTACCAGCATAGTGAGTTGAAACTATATCGTTTTCCGTAGTCAAGACAAACCTACTACAACACAATGCTGCAGTCCTACCGATGGTGTGTCCAATCCCATCTAAGACTGTAAACCAAAATCTTACATTCTATAATATCTGATGGCCTAATCTTTCGTGTGTAAGCCGAACTCTACACACCAATCCACCTACTATATGAATGAGAGACACACATGCATAATGTTAAATAAATAATATAATACAAACATTGCCCACACAGATTCTCATAAAAAAATGGATTAACTGATTTCATTAAATGAATAATAAATCAACTACATAAAGCATGGCTTTTAGTATATATCCCTAACAATAAAATACCAGAACCAACCATAATAGAGTTATACATTAAACTAAGTTTCGCACAACCAAATAAAATAGAATATCCTGCAACGTCTAATCTGGATAGAGAAACCAAATTCCTAGAAATCGAAGGTACATAAACAGTGTCCATAAGATCCATCTGATGACCCGTCTCCAAGAGTAGGCGGTAGGTTCCAACAAATACCACTTCCGCTTTGAGACGGTTCCCCATATAGATGAATCGTTCACTTTCCTTCGGGCTCCGGGTTGTAAGGAATCTCTGCATTGAATTTGTTATGTGAGTTGAGGCCCCAGAGTCAATCCACCAAGTATTAGAAGGAACTTCAGCAAGATTTGATTCATAACATACAAAAGAAAGATTGGTACCTCTCTTTTCGAACCAAGCCTTACGCTTGCTGCAGTCCTTCTTCACATTTCCTTTCTTGCCACAAAAATAACATGTGACAATAAACTTTCCATGGCCCTGGCTACTTTTCCCAGGTCCATCACCTTTCTTTGGTGGAATTCTCTTTTCTTTCACAAACTTTCCTTTCTTTTTAGCTTCATGAGTCACAACTAGCACAGAGTGGGGTTCTTCTTGCCTTAATCTCACTTCCTCTTGAATACACATACTAGTCAGCTCATTCAAATTCCATTTGTCTTTATGAGTATTATAATGAATTTTGAATGGGCCGAACTGAGAAGGGAGTGAGTTGAGAATAAACTGTACTAAGAAGGATTCATCCACTTGCATTCCTAGTGCTCCTAATTTTGCAGCTTTGTCAGTCATGTAGAGGATATGTTCCTGAACCCCTCTATTACCATCATATTTGACAGTAGTTAATTCTGCCATAAGTGTGCCTGCTAGTGACTTATCTGCCGATTTAAAACGTTCTTTAACAGCAGTCAAAAGTTCCAATGCGCTATTAGTTTGAGGAAGAGAAGTCTTAATGTTATTAGCTATGGTCATCCTCATAAACATAAGACTAAGTCTGTTCGATTTTTTCCAGGCTTTCATCATGTCAACCTGTACTGCAGTACCATCAGAAGTAACTTCCTCAGGTTTGTCAACCAACAGTGCCATGTCAAGATCTAACACACCTAGTGTGAATTGGACTTGTTGATACCATTCCGATAAGTTTGACTCATTAAGAGTTGGAATGCTAGATGCATGAGAGTGCAACGAAGTGGGAACGGTCACTGAAATAGGACAATGCTCACGTTAAGGCCTTGAGTCTATCTTTAATATAAAATTATAAATTCTAAATAGATAAACTATTGACATCACTATAGTTTCTCCTTTGGGCGAAACCATAGCATATCTAGTGTCCACTCTATAGGTGCAAAATATTATCACCTATATAGGTCTAATGTAATTTATATCACCTAATAGTTAGTCATGTTACCTTTGGGTATCTAATTCTAAACTACTCAATAACACAAATTACATTACCCTATCCAGTTCATAGTTAGTTGAAAGTGACTCTCCTTTGGGCTAGTCCCAATCTCCCAACTATGACTGCCATTGAGAATATTATTGTCTTTTATGTCACCCGTATTGACTAATCTTTAATGTAGTTTTATATTCATAAGGCTCACTAACCTAGGTCACTTTGGCAACTACTAAGTTAATAAACCATATGAAAATAAAACTAAACAATAATATTCTCTAACCTTTTATTAGAGTTATTTATTTAATTGCTAAAGTCATCATTTATTAATTCAATTACTAATTTAATGAAAATAACAGTAATTTCTAATTTTTTCCTTTTATGTAATTGAATTTTCTGTTCAATGAATACTTTAAGCAATAACTCTAAAATTGCATATTTTCTATCACTTTTATTAGAGTTATTATTTAATTGCTACATTGTCATTTATTTACTCAATCACTAATTTAATAAAACAATAATATTAATAACTTCAATTCATGTCCTCTTTCATGTGATTGAAATCTATTCAATGACAAATATTTAGCAATAACTCTAAAATTTTAAGTAAAAACTAAATAGAGAAAAAACTTGAATATACTGCCATTAAACAGTAAAGAAACAAAAATGGGATTTGATGACCAAATTTGTGTAGGTCATACAAATATCCAAACATATATGTGTAACCCAAATTTTCTCAACATATACTCACATAAGTCTTGTTCATGATTGAAAATAACCCACTGTCCAATTCCATTTCTTAGCAAAAATGAATATCCAACACTAAAATATATTCTGATATAATATTTTGCATATATGTAGAAACCAATCATCATATAATGAAACTGAAAAGGACTACACTTGAAGTGGGTATGAACAATCAGCATGTAATATATATTAACTATGATATGCCAACGAACATGCTTTAACATGAGCAACACCACGAATCTGTGATATATATACACGGACATGTATATATCATATTATGTGGATTTGTAGAACATATCAAGATTGTTAAAACAATTTGAACGACATTGATGATGCCGAAAATTGGTAAGCAAGATTTATGCAAGAAGGCAAAGCAAAGAAAAGTTTGTGTGTGGTTCGGCCCAGTTAATGAGATGACCTACGTCCACGTGTGCGTCTAAGCGCTTCTCACTAGCAGATCACCGGCGGGCCTGGTGAGCCAACAAAGATGGGCGACACTACCAGTAATACCGGCCGGGTGTATGCGTGTAAGTGGTGAGTTCTCTTCGTAAGTGCTTGTGTACTCCGAGAGATTCTTTTCGGATCCCTCTAAGGAGGATAGGTGGGCTCTTTTATAGATGTAAGAGTCCACCCTTACATGGTATGTTTATTAGATTAGGAAGCCTAACCTAATCGCAATAGATTTGTACAATGTTAGGAGAGTTTCCTAAGTGGTTTAGGCAACCACTGATTCTTTCTTGATAGAGTCATGGCCGTATAAGGAAACGATGAGAGACGCCATATACTCCGCGCCTACCGGGGAGTCACTGCGCCTCGTTCCCGAGCTACCGAGTATCCCGGACGATTATAGCCGAACACCTCGGAAGTGTGGGCTCCATGCTCCCACTCCAGACTAACCGGGCTATCCGCTGACCACGTGGCGGTGGGACAGTTACAGAATATTTCTGGACGTATCAGCTGCCCCCCATTTTCAAAGTTGAGATGACGCCTTGCCAGATGAAATTTGGAAATTAAGAATGTCTTCCAGATACCGACCGGGAAAGGACTGGGACCCCCATCGAAACTGGGCCGGTTTGTAATGACTCGTCGGTATATCGACCGAGCGGTGGCCCTGCAGGACCGGGACCCCGGCGCCACGTGTCCACTAGTTACTGGTCTTGTTCGGATCCAAAGCTGCCAGTTTAGAAGTAACCGAATCGTCCAGGTGGCAACCGAACCATCACGTCGTGCATTCAATGCTCACGCTTTTTGAGACGACGCCCTACGTGCCCGAAACGACAGTTTCGGCGGGAGAGCATGTCAGCCATCCGATCAAATTTGATCCTAACCGTTCGTGGCGCTTATATAAGGAGCACTTTGTTTAATCTGTTTCTCACTGCAAATTATCAACTGAATCGCCCGAGCAAACACTCTGAGCTCCTTCTCTTCTGCTATTCTTAACCTTCAAGCTTGCATCTCCGTCAAATGGCTTACCATATCAATCTGTCGTCTGATGAAGGGCTTAGAGCCTTCTGAGAGGACTGTCAAATTTCGGACGATGTCGTTGTCCGTCCGTATGCTGAGGGGGAGGAAGTACCCTTCCCCTTCGTCCTCATCAGTAGCTACTTGCTGCTTATTGTGGGATTACGCTTCCCCCTTCCGGTCTCCTTCTGCGACTTGCTTCAGGGGTTGTGCATTCCGCTCTCCGAGTGCCGCCCAAATGTTGCCCGCCTCCTTTGGGGAATATCAGTGATGAACGAGCGGCTTATGTTGCTCCTTTGTCCCGTCGACGTCGTCAGGTGTTACATCCTGGGCATCGACCACGGGGGTCCTTACTTCCGCCCCAGGACTGAGGGGAGGGACCTTGTCCAAGGTTTGGACTTCCCGAACAAGAACTGGCGGCGGTACCCTTGGGTAGTGGTCGCCGGTAACTGGCTGGAGGATGCCGTTCTCTGCCCTCCGGCAACTTTTGATCCCAACCTCTGCAAACAAGCTTTTGCCGCCTTCCGCAGCGTCGCCCCTACTGCTGATGAAACGGAGGCGATTCACCGAGCCATCAAGGCTGGCCTTTCGTTCTCTGATCTGGTCGGGAGACCTGCTGATAGTGCGGGCGCCGGACACTCCTCCGCTGCTCCTGCCGCTGCGGCTTTGAGGTCACGCCGCTACACTCGGTCCATGGCCGCCGGTCCGCGTGCCACAAGCAGGGCCGGCCCTCCTGAGGGACCAGTCTCCCTGTCCACCAGCAGCAACTCATCCTCCTCCGGGAATGCGAGTCCGCCACCGGGCCCATCCTGAAAGGGAAAAGAAAAATAAGTCGGGGAAGAATCTCAACCCCCACCAAAAAGGGGCCGGACGGAATCCCCGTCCGGTCTTCATATGCCGAGCTCTTGGACGAGCCTAGCCTTCGATAACCTGGAGGGTCGGCTTCAAGAGGTGGAGAAACAGACTGCCCTCCTGCAGACTAACTCTGTCATGTAGGAGGTGGATGTTCACGCCACGGAGCTTATCGTCAAGGATTTAGTGGCAAGGATTACGGCCCTAGAAGAGGAGGTAAAAGCTCTGAAGGCCGAAGGACCTTAAAGACTCCTAGCTTTTTCCTCTTTTTTTTTTTTTACCGGGGAGCTACTATAACTGCCCTCGATCTCTGTACAGTTTTACTTTTCACTGCAATAAAAAGGTCCTTGAGGCCACGTTTTACCTTTCAATATGCTTCTTCAACTGTTTACCGATTTTGTGCTACGCTGGGCAGCTAATGCCCGACCGGTGCATGAATGTGCCCGGGTTGCGGCAACCTAGGCCCGGATCACCGCCGCTCTGTACCAACCAATCATTAGTCAAGTTAGGACCTAACAATGGTGATGCGATCGTAAACGAACCGATTGCGGGCTGACTGAACCATCGCGTCACATAATTAATGCGCGCGCCTTTTGAGGCCACTCTTCGCGTGACCGAAGCGACAGTTTGGGCGGGAAATCTCCTAGACCGCTGGATCCGCTCTGATCTTGGCCGTTCAGGGTCCCTATATAAGGAGTAGTTGCCTCATTTCTTGCATCCCTTATCTTCTACTTTCTGCTTTCTTTCTTCTTCCCCCTGTCCTTTTTCACTTCGGAGTGAGGCTGGAGAGAACGAATCTGGTGAGGTTCGAGCGGGAGTGGGATTTCTTTCTCCTTAGATTTTGTGCGTTCTTTGAGTCGGGTGGAACTTTAACACATCTGATCCGAGCAGGTGTTCCTTGCGCTGTCTTGGGAGAGTATTACTTGGTGCTGAGGAGTGCCTACTCATTACCATTCAGGTTAGTGACTCTGCCCCCCCTGTATATCAGGCTTGGGGTTTTCGATCCATACGCAGGTCGTAGTTTGCGTCCGTTCCTTTCCGTCGGAGTGCCAGAGATGGAACACTCCGGCTTCAACTCTGCGTCGAGATCGGAGAGTGAACAGTATCAGTCAGGATCCCCCGGTGCCTGTCGGGACCGGCTTTCTGAGTCCCTGACCGATCATCAAAGCGGGGACAGTGAGTCTACTCAGGAGGCCCCTGTTGCCTCCGTCTCGAGGGGTTCGGGCGACGAGTTGCCCAGGGGAACTGATCGTATAGTGTTTGCCTATGAGTCCACCCTTTCTACGCTGCGTTCCCAGGACCTTCTCCGGTTCAGAGAGAGGTACTCTCTTCCTGACGGTTACGCCCTAGCCGTAAACCCCGGTGGCGCGCACCTTTATCAGCCTGGGTTCGTCACCCTGTTTGAGGATGCCATGATGGCGGGCCTCCGACTACCCCTCCACCGCGTTGCCCGGGATGTTCTGATCTATCTCGATATCGCTCCCGGGCAATTGGCCCCCAACGGATGGAGATTCCTGATAGGGTGTATATCGTTGTGGCCTCAGGTGTTCAGGTACGAGCTTACCCTCCACGAGTTTCTTTGGGCCCATCGACCATTCCCTGTGCACCGGGAAGTGGGGTTTTTCTCCTTTTCTGCCCGTCCGGGCAGGAAAATTATCGACAGATGCCCTAGCAACAACAAGGGGTGGAAGGGCAAGTTCTTCCAAGTATCCACCCTTCGCCTTTGTGACATGGCCCCAGGGACCCAGCTGAGGACATCCTGGGCTGGGGAGTTGAGGGGTAAGACCACCCTTCTGCGTTCGTCCGTTCTTTCAGTTTTTAGGAACGCAATGGCTTGCTAACTGACTTCATTTCTCTGTGCACAGCTGGCTCGACAGAACCTCCCGAAATCTCCGAACTGTGCCAGGCCAGGATCTGGAACCTAGCAGAGTTGCCCACCAGTGTTTGGAACGTATTATCCCGAACAGGGGACTTTGTCGAGACCTATTCCCCTAAGGAACCCGTTCCAGCCCCCAGCTTTTCGCCCATCATTCCTGGTGAGTATCCTGGTTACATTATGCGTTAACCATGCATTTTTTCCTTGCACTTCTGACCGTGCGACCTTGGTTTCTGCAGAAATGGCCCCTAAGCGCAATTTGGACCAGCTGCAGGAGAGACAGGCTTCCGCCGCCGCCACTACTGCCGCTCGGGCGGCGATCGCCCAAGGGAAGAGGCCAGCCACCGAGGCCCTGGGCGACGAGCGTCCGCTCAGGCGTATTCGCCACGGGACGACTAACCGTCCCGACCCTGTGGGGACATCGGCTCCCCATAGGCCGGCTGCTGACGAGCCCGTGCCCAGGGCTGATATTCCGCCAGGTCTGCCCCTGGACGGGCCTGATGATGTCCGGGAAAGGCTGAAATCCGTCCTTGTCCCAAGCCAGGTGGAAGCATGTGCCGGGCTATCTTCCCAAGGCTTCCGAGGGTGGCTGTATAGTATATCCCATCTGGTAAGTGTTCTGTCCCTCTTCAAACATTGGCTTGCTCCCCTTTTTACTTGCCTAACTGATTTTCATCCTCTTGCCGTAGGTTGGCTGCATGGCCGCGGGATCTGAGTCCGTCCTGTCCTCTCTGGCCGAGAAAGTCAGCGCTGCTGAAGCCGCCCTTTCGAAGGAGCGGAAAGAGCTGCAAGTAACAAAAGCTGCCTTGGCCATCGAGACGAGCAAGACGAAGTCATTGGCCTTGAGTTTGGGTGCGGCTCAGGCGGATCTGGCAGCGGTTTTGGCCGAACTGGAGGTTTCCAGGGCCCTCACTGCGGCAGCTGAAGCCCGGGTGAAGGCAGCGGCCGAGACACCAATTGTAGGGGCCTTGGAGGGCGCTTTTGATGACGGCTTCTTCCAAGGCTATGACGATCTGAAGCGGCGGGTAGCCCGGGATCACCCCGAATGGGCCCTTTCGCCCTACGAGGGGATTAACTCGGATTACTGGGATGTCGGTGAAGATCCCATAGCTGGTGATGCTCCTACGGTTGGTGAAGACCTTGAGGTCATTGCTGAAGCCACAGAACTCGCCCCGGGCGGGGACATGGGGGACGAAGGACTTGCCGTGCCAGGGGAGCAGACCGGGGAGACCGAGGATGTGGTCAATGTGGAAGACTGACTCCCCGGTCTCTTCTTGTTGTTTTATTTTATTGCTTGTAGTTTTTGCTTTGTTTGTTTTCATTGTAGTTCTTTTTGTATTTTTCGGGGAGGCCACTACAACTGCCCCCCAAGCTTTGTACATTTGTTTTAATTAATGAAAAGGCCCTTGAGGTCATCCTTCCATTAATTTTGTTGTACTGTGCTTTAACTTTTGCTAGTATCCGTATGGCTTTGGCCAACCTAACATCTGCCTTAGCAAATGCTTTAGGATCGTAACCCACAGAACACCTAGTCGAACGATACAATTCCCTGTTTTAGCCTCAATTCCCTTTACCCCCTGCCCCCCAAGCATTTTTCTAAGGCGGGAGTATGGGAGTGAGGGAGTAAGTAGCCGTAGGGAACCGACCTGGAACATGGGTGGTTGCAGGAGCTTTTGAATCTTGCCATCGTCGGCCGCCTAGGGGCTTGGCCCCGTCGTCGGCTGGACCTAGGCAAAACTTAATTAATTTCCTGTTTGTAGGTCTAGTACCCTTTTGTCCCCGACTTTCTTGCGAAGGCGGGGGCATGCAGAGGGGCGACCATAGGAAACCGACCTGGAACATGGGTGGTTGCAGGAGCTTTTGAAGCTTGCCATCGTCGGCCACCTAGGGGCTTGGCCCCGTCGTCGGCTGGACCTAGGCAAAACTTAGTTAATTTCCTGTTTATAGGTCTAGTACCCTTTTGTCTCCAACTTTCTTGCGAAGACGGGGGCATGCAGAGGGGCGACCATAGGAAACCGACCTGGAACATGGGTGGTTGCAGGGTCCTTTAGCGCCTACGTTCGGAGCCCGAGGTCTTTTTAGTGCCTCAGGGTTAGGTCCGAGGTCTATTTAGTGCCCCGGGGTTAGGCCCGAGGTCTTTTTAGTGCCTCGGGGTTAGGCCCGAGGTCTTTTTAGTGCCTCGGGGTTAGGCCCGAGGTCTTTTTTTTTTTTTTTTTTTGTGCACGGCGTAAATTCTCGAAATAAACTTTATCCACTTTATTTAGAAAATGCCAACCTGTAATAGTTGCCCAATCGGGGCTACACAAAAAGAACTTGTCCTATAGTACTAGATACCCGTAGTCAGATGCTACTGATAATACTTGCGGAGGTGTTGGACGTTCCAGGGGTGACTGAGATCGTGCCCATCCATGCTTTGTAACCAGTAGGTTCCCGGTCGGTTGACCCGAGTTACTATATACGGTCCTTCCCAGTTTGCTCCCAACTTCCCATGGCTTGGAACTCGGGTAGACTGGTTCACTGCCTTAAGGACAAGGTCCCCGATTTGAAAGCTACGATGCTTCACCTTGCTATTATAATACCTCAAGACTCTTTGTTTGTAAGCTGCCACCCTGAGATAGGCCTGGTCTCTTCTTTCTTCGACCAGGTCTAGTTCCGTCCTGAGGGCTTCTCCATTGTCTTGGTCATTAAAGGTAGCAACCCGGTATGATGGCAGCCCAAGCTCGGTGGGGACTACCGCCTCAAAACCATAAGTTAAAGAAAATGGGGTTTCGCCCGTAGCTGCCCGGGGTGTGGTGCGGTAGGCCCACAGGAGGGCTGGGAGTTCTTCAGCCCACAAGCCTTTGGCACCTTCAAGCCTTGTCTTAATCGACTGCAGGATCGTGCGGTTGGTCACCTCGGCCTGACCATTAGCTTGTGGATGCTCGGGAGAAGAGTAACGATTCAGTATCCCATAGCCCGAGTAGAACTGTCTAAAGATGGATGTATCAAATTGTCTTCCATTGTCGCTGATCAGGACTCGTGGAATACAGAACCTGCTAAGGATATTTCTCTCCACAAAATGTTCCATTTTTCGCTCGGTTATCGTTGCCAGGGGCTCGGCCTCTGCCCACTTGGTGAAGTAGTCAACAGCTATCACAGCAAACTTAACCTGCCCTTTTCCCGTTGGTAAGGGACCAACGATGTCGATCCCCCATTGGGACAATGGCCAAGGACTATGGATCGGGGTCTGAAGTTCTCCCAGTTGGTTCATCATGGGAGAGTACCGTTGGCACTTGTCACACCTTCGAACGTACTCCTGCGAATCCCGGGCCATGGTTGGCCAATAGTATCCTTGTAGTAGGGCCTTTCTCGAGAGTACCCGACCCCCTACGTGGTTCCCGCACACGCCTTCATGAATTTCGTACAGTATTGCTTGAACTTGCGTAGGATGAACACAGCGGAGGTATGGAATGGTGAACCCCCTCTTATAAAGGACACCGTCGAGAACATGGTATCGTGCCGCCCGGTATTTGACCCGCCTTGCTTCCTCTTTCTCATCCGGCAGTCATCCTGTTGTCAAGAAAGTCACGATTGAATCCATCCAACTGGGTCCCAGAGGGACCGGGTCAACCTCCATGCCCTCTGAGTTGATCACACTTGGTTCGGGTAAGAATTGTATCCTTATCCCGGGTAAGTCTGACTCAGCCGACGAAGCGAGGCGAGCTAGCCTGTCAGCTCGAGTGTTTTCCTCTCTAGGTATCCGATTGATGGAGAATCCTCGGAGCTGATTGGAAATTGCCCGGATGAGGGCCAAGTAGGCGACCATGCTGTCTTCCCGTGCTTCGTATTCTTGGTTTACTTGATTGACCACGAGCTGGGAGTCGCTGTAGCCCTGGACCTGCTGTGCACTCATTGAGACGGCCAACTGTAACCCGACCAAGAGGGCTTCGTACTCGGCCTCGTTGTTGGAGGCCCGAAACCCAAACCTTAAAGCATATTCGAGCTGGATGCCATCGGGGGTAGTCAGGATGATTCCGGCTCCACTACCTTGCTGGTTTGAAGAGCCATCGACATGTAATACCCAAGTGGGGATGCCGGCGAGCAATCCGGGCGGGAATGCCGGAGGCTCAGGTTCCTCAATCGGATCTTCTGGATACGTAAACTCGACCAGAAAATCCGCGACGACTTGTCCCTTGATTGCCGTCCGGGGTCGATAAGTTACCTCAAACTCTTCCAGTTCCAAAGCCCATTTGACAAGCCTCCCGGATGTCTCTGGCCGAGAGAGAATTTTACGGAGAGGCTGATCGGTCAGTACTACAATGGCATGGGCCTGGAAGTACGGTCGGAGCCTTCGGGCTGAGGTAATGAGGGCGAAGGCCAACTTCTCGATACGGGAATACTGGCTTTCCGCACCTTGCAACGCCCGGCTGGTGTAGTACACTGGGAACTGTATCCCGTGCTCTTCCCGGATGAGTGCCGAGCTAACCGCCGATGGTGACACCGCTAGGTACAGGAAAAGTTCCTCACCGGCTGTAGGTGTCGACAATAGAGGAGGAGAGGCCAGGTAGTTCTTGAGTTCCTGGAATGCCTCCTCGCACTCCTCCGACCATTGAAAAGCTTTGCGGAGAATTTGGAAGAACGGCAGGCACCGATCAGTTACTCTGGACACGAATCTGTTCAGTGCGGCCACCTGTCCGGCTAAGCTCTGAACTTCTTTTGTTGATTTAGGTGACCGCATGTTGATGATAGCTTGGATTTTGTCGGGGTTTGCTTCTATTCCCCGTCTGCTGACTAGATGACCGAGGAATTTCCCGGACGAGACCCCAAAGGTGCATTTGGCCGGGTTCAACCTCATCCTGAATTTTCTCAAAATGCTGAAGGCCCCGGCCAGATGCTCAAGGTGATCGGGTTCATCCCGACTCTTGACCAGGAGATCATCCATGTACACTTCCATGGACTTTCCGATGAGGTCTCTGAACATGAAGTTAACCAGGCGCTGGTATGTAGCCCCGGCATTCTTGAGGCCGAAAGGCATAACTCTGTAACAGTACGTGCCTTGGTCGGTGATGAACGCCGTCTTCTCTTCATCCCCGGGGCACATGCTGATCTGATTATACCCCGAGTAGGCGTCCATGAACGAGAGGAGGGAGTGGCCTGCCGTCGAGTCGACAAGGAGGTCTATCCTAGGCAACGGATAACAGTCCTTGGGACAGGCCTTGTTGAGGTCGGTGAAGTCCACACACATCCTCCACTTGCCATTGCTCTTCTTGACCAGGACAACATTGGCCAGCCAATCGGGGTAGTGGAGCTCCCGGATGGAGTTAGCTTTTAGGAGCTTCTCGACCTCCTCGCTTACTGCCGCTTGTCTCTCGGAGGCCATGCCCCTCCGTTTCTGCTTCACCGGGCGGCAGTCCGGGCTGACGTTGAGACGATGGGACATCACTCGGGGATCAATCCCGAGCATATCCTCATGACTCCAAGCGAAAACGTCCTGGTTTTGCCTCAGGAATTGGGTCAACTTTTCCTTCAAGGTAGGCTCTAGTAGTGCGCCTATATTGACCGTGCGATCTGGGTATTCAGGATCCAGCACAACTTGCTCCAATTCTTCCATAGGCCCTATCACATCCCTCTGGTCCCGGTGGTCCATTTCTTGGATGTTTAGCGTTTCGGTGACTGCCCCCCGGCGCAACGAGCTAACATAACAACTTCGAGCCGTGGTCTGGTCTCCTCGCAAGCATCCGGGTCCCTGGGCAGTTGGGAACTTTACGGTTAAGCTGTATGTGGAGACAACTGCTCGGGCCCTGTTGAGGGTCGGCCTTCCGAGGATGACGTTGTAGGCCGAGGGAGCCTCCACTATCACGAAATTAGTCAGTATAGAAACCTGCTGCGGGTAGGTCCCCATGAGAACTCGGAGCTCGATCGTACCGAGCGGTTGAGTGTTGGAGCCGTTGAATCCGACCAGGGGAGTAGCAACCGGCCGGAGCTGATCCCGGGAGATCCCAAATTGGTCGAATGCCACTGTAAACATTATGTCGGACGAGCTGCCTGTGTCAACCAGTACCCTCTGGACCATATAGTTAGCTATAGAAAGCGTTACTACTAGCGGGTCATCATGGGAGCAGTGGAGGCCCTGTACATCGTCGGACGAGAATGTCAGAACATCGGTTGGTGAGGAGCCGGTGGATTGGACCTGCCATACATCCGCTCGGGATGCTCGGGCATGCCTCTTCCGTGCCGACTGAGAATCACCTCCGCCAGATGTTCCTCCGGAGATCACGTTAATGTGGCCGAGTGGTGGAGGGGGCTGACCGGGAGCTTGGGCTTCCTGTCGGGGTCGTCTGTCCGTTGTGACAAACTCGGCAAGATGCCCCTGCTCGATCAGCTTCTCGATTGCTATCTTTAACTTGAAGCAATCCTCCGTTTCGTGGCCGTGATCCCTGTGATAACTGCAAAACTTCTCCCGGTTTCTCTTACCGGGTAGGGCTCTGAGTTTAGCTGGCTGCGGAAGCAGCCTCTGTGCCTCTGCGGCGACCATCACCTCATATATAGGTCGGGAAATGGATGTAAAAGCCGTTAGGGGCTGATCTCTAGCATTTCTTTGATCTTGCTTCGGCTTCTTTCCCGTACCCTTCTCTGATCCCTCGCGCTTGCGCTTGGCTTTTGGGGATTCATCTCCCGCCTGGCTGGCGCGTTTTGCCTTCAAAAACTCTTTGGTGTCTATATACTTTCCAACTCTTTCCGAGAGTTCCACCAAGGTTGCCGGTCGGTTGCGATGAAAAGACGTGGCCACCTTGGTGTGTTGAACTCCTGAATAGAAGGCCATGATTGCGGCCGTCTCGTTGAGGTTGCGGATCAGGAGCCTCTGCTGGTTGAAACGATCCACATACTCCCTTAAAGATTCACCCTTTTGCTGCTTGACGGCTAGCAGTTGGGTATCTGGTTGGGATCGGTCTAGCATCCCGACAAATTGGCTGATGAAGAGTTTGCTGAGGGCTTTGAAGTTGTCAACCGTCCGGGGCTTCAGGGCATGGAACCACTGTGCGGCCGATCCCTTTAGGGTGCTGGGGAAAGCCAGGCACAGCAGCTCGTCTGTTGTGGTGACCAGCGCCATTTGTGCCTTGTAGGTGCGGATGTGGTCCACCGGACTCCCCGTGCCGTCGTATGAGCTAAGGTGCGGGGGTTTGAATTTCTGCGGTATAGGAAACTGTGTCACCCGGGTGGTGTAGGGCGACTCTGTTTCGGTATTCGTGAGGTCGTGACCGGACTTGCGGTTTAGCCTCTCAATTTGTTGCTGTAGTTCCTCGACCTGGGCTTTGACGTCAGTGTGCCCGGTCCTCCTTTCTATGTCCGAGTGGTAGGTAGGGTCGGATGATGAGGCCTCATCCTCAAAGCGCGTCGACCTCGGGGATAACACTCGGCTGTGGGTCCGGGAAAGTCTATGCCTAAGATCCCCCCGGCTCAGGACGGGTGGATCATTGACCGACTCCCGGGCTTTACGTCCGGGCGCTTCTCCCCTCGCAGCTCGCCTCCGCTCAATGAGGATCCTGGCGTCCTCCACTCGGCGCGCTCGGCGAGGAATGTACCGAGGTCCTCTCTGCGAGCGCTTAGTAGCCTGGCTACGTTCTCCCTCCGGATAACGTTCGCGATCTGGTTGGGACACTAGAGCAGATCGGGTTTTTCCGCGTGTTCGAACGGGCCCTTGGCTAGGAGCGCTCTTTTCAGGCCGCTTCTCCGACGAAGGGCCTTTCTCATAGTCCCCAACCGCCTTTTCGTGCTGGGCCATAAGCGCCTCTATTTGCTGTTGTGTCCGGAGCTGACCTTCCAAGAGCTGTTCCAGCACCGCTGTAACATGTTCGGAGGTCATGGAGGTTGCCCGAGGCTCGATCTGCAGGTCCTCCTGACCGGCTGAATCGGCGGTCTTCTTGCCCTTCTTCGGCGGCATGTCGATCAGTCAAAGGTTTTTGTTGATGAGGAAACTGTGTCGATTTCCCACAGACGGCGCCAAACTGATGATGCCGAAAATTGGTAAGCAAGATTTATGCAAGAAGGCAAAGAAAAGAAAAGTTTGTGTGTGGTTCGGCCCCGTTAATGAGATGACCTACGTCCACGTGTGCGTCTAAGCGCTTCTCACTAGCAGATCACCGGCGGGGTTGGTGAGCCAACAAAGATGGGCGACACTACCAGTAATACCGGCCGGGTGTATGCGTGTAAGTGGTGAGTTCTCTTCGTAAGTGCTTGTGTACTCTGAGAGATTCTTTTCGGATCCCTCTAAGGAGGATAGGTGGGCTCTTTTATAGATGTAAGAGTCCACCCTTACATGGTAAGTTTATTAGATTAGGAAGTCTAACCTAATCGCAATAGATTTGTATAATGTTAGGAGAGTTTCCTAAGTGGTTTAGGCAACCACTGATTCTTTCTTGATAGAGTCATAGCCGTATAAGGAAACGATGAGAGACGCCATATACTCCGCGCCTACCGGGGAGTCACTGCGCCTCGTTCCCGAGCTGCCGAGTATCCCGGACGTTTATAGCCGAACACCTCGGAAGTGTGGGCTCCATGCTCCCACTCCGGACTAACCGGGCTATCCGCTGACCACGTGGCGGTGGGACAGTTACAGAATATTTCTGGACGTATCAGACATTAAAATATGATTCAATACTCAAAACTTTTATTCTAAGATGTGTATATCCAAAACCTTAGCTCAGATACCAACTGTTAGAATTTAATTGATAAAAACTATCATGCAGAAATTATTTTATATGCCAAGATCTTGAATATAATACACCTTAAGAATTAAAATGTAATTTCACATACCGTTATTCGCCATTGAAATTGGTAGAGAAGGAATTGGAATCCCTTAGATTACTTTACTCTAGGCTTTTCTTCTTCTCTCTGTCTCTCAATTATGCACAACCTTATTTCTGTAATTGATTGAGGTTAACTTTCAAGGGGTAGGGTGTACTTTTTATAGAGGAGAGAAGAGGGTCTATTAATGACTGTCATGAAGACGGTCTTGGAATACGTAATGACTTTCATAAATATTTCTTTGAAATATGAAAAGTCTCTTATTTAATAACTGTTGAAAGATGAACCATTCGATCATTGATTCTCTCAACAATTAATAACGAATATCTTTTATATATATATATATATATATATACATGCATATATATATATTAATTGGGACAATCTTCTATTGACTAAATAGTTAGTGGAGTCCAACTAACATAGAAGACTAGTGGACCACATTTAATGGGACTTCTAAAAGTCACATCGAAATTTACAATGACCTCTTTGAACTTTGTTTTAGCAGCCTCTGCAGAGCAAAAACAAAAAAAAGACACATTAAGTGTTGAACATCCCATGGCACAGCACACTCTAAGAGCAATAAACAAGATGAGAAAATTCAATGGAACTCTTTAATTTCCACATTTTCCCTTTCAAACTCTTTTGTTATACCATGTACTTTTTTCAATCACAATCTTAATCTTTTCTATAAGTGGCAAAATAACTTCAAACATTGTATTCATAGCAATCAACAAGTTGTATAAAAAAAAAAAAAAAAAAAAAAAAAAAAACAGAGGTGACAAAATATAGCAATGAGCATTGTGATTCCATTTCCACCAACATATGCTAACCCCAACAATGCAAATCCCAGCTAAGATCTGATAATGCCCAGAGTCATGACCAATTGAACCACTCTGAATCCACAAAACGCCCATTAACCCACCACAAATCAAATGAACCCATGTGCTCTCACTGCACAAAACACCATAAATACTCACACAAAACATGGTTATAATGGACAAAAGTGAAAAAATCAACATGACCTTTCTTTTCAACTAAACCCATTTTTGACAATATATCAGAATATATATATACACACACTAGTACGTACCCGTGCCAGCGGGCACAGCACCAAAAAAAATATATGTACCAATAATGAATTTCAAATCAACTAATTAAATTGCTAACCTTTTTTCTTTTTTCTTTTTTTGAAAAAAAAAACACATGAAAAAATGACGTACCAGAATACCTAATTGTTTGCTTCAATAGGAAGCAGAAACATTGTCTACTGTACAATCATAGCAAAAAAAAAAAATAATAATAATAACTGTCAAGAGATAAACTTATTTGCAACACAACATAAATAGAGCAAATAAAAATATAAGAAATACAAAAAATGGGAGCCTCGTGACTTGAAACTATCTGAGTAGAAGTGAGTAAATAAGAATTAAAATCTACAAATTGTATCAAACAACTCCAAGCGAATCTAAGCAGAATCAAGACAAACACTCTGGGAACCTCACACCCATACATGCACTTAAGAGAATTATACATGCAAGTGGACAAATCATAAAAGCCCCAAGAACAAAATCAGTATTATATAAATAAATAAATAAATAAAAAGACAAAGTAGGCACAAATATGAACGTACCAAAGCAAAATTAGGAAAATTATTAAGAGTAATGGTATGCTTTCCAAATTCAAATTCCAATTCTACATCTCAAATGATGTGGTAGTGAGACCACTGTAGGATCATTTCAATATCCTCCAATCAAAATTCAGTGGCCACACTGCCACATCATTTAGGATGTGGATTTGGGAAGCATAGCATTACTCAATTATTAACTTAGACCAATCCTTTCTACGAAAATAAACTACAATTTTGTGCACAGAAAAAATAAAAAAAAGGTTTACCGTGGCGATGCAACGGCTGCCCAATGGCCAAGTGATGACAGAACCTTGGTGCTATGTTTTTAAATATCAAAATGGTCAAAAGTTTGGGTAATGGTCAAAATCTAAAAATAAAATTGATCCCTTAGATTGACAAAGTCATGGGTCCAAAATATTACATTTTGAATGGCTAAGCTGCGTAGTTACAATAGGTTCTATAGTTTCAATAAAGAATCACATGAATGAAGATTTATCTAAGAGTTACAATAAGTTAACCAAAATGATTTAGAACACTCCTTTAGGTGAACATACACAATACAAAAAACAAAAACAAAGACAAAGACTTGTATCATGAAATAAGTTTTCTTTCCACTTTTAATTACAGTCCTTTTAGGAAACCTAAATATTGCCATCTAATCAACAAAGATCTAGAAAAATGGTTAGCTATTAACCTAAAATACAATATTGAACATTATGATAAGAAATTAGGTTAAGAACTCAGAATTTTGTGCTTTGAGACTTGAACTAAGAACTCTGTTTCAGAGCAAATAGACATTCTACAAGACTAAGTCCTCCCTGTACTAAGAATCTAAGATCCACCTCCCCTAACAGCTTTCAATCCTCTTGGTTTCTAGCTTTTCTTCCACCACTTTGAAAATCATCTCCAATTCTACTTCAAATTCTGACTTTTTTATTTTCAAAGCAGCTTATTGAATACAATCATGCATGAACACTAGGAGTCAAAATAAGAGCCCGTTTGGAATAGTCTTAACTGTGATTATTTACTCACAATTTTATAGCTTTTTAAAAATCCAATTCCTTTTGGATGATAAAGACAACTTTTTTAAAAGCTCAAATTTTTGTTAACTTTAAAAATCTCTCTTATTCCAAAAGTGATTAGTTTTTTTTTTTTAAAAAAAACTACACAGAACTGATGTGTAGTCCATGGATATTGTTTATCCAAAAATAAAGAGAAACAAAAGCAACTGTTATGCATGTACCCAAAAAGTGCACATTGTTCATTCAATGGACTGATTATCTTCCCTTAAGAAAGCAAAATATTTAAACAATAATGGATTGTCTACAGTAAAATTGAGCAAGGGCAAGAAATGTTCAGGGAATATATTTAACAAATTCTACATTTAAAACAATAAGTTCCACCATGACATCTCTTGCACATGCTCCAACACCCCAGTGTTGCATCTCTACACAAAGAGAAACAAACATTGAACTTGGTGGAGTGAATAATAATCAATATAATTATTCAAGATAATCAACTTTCAAGCTACAATGAATGCGAATTATATATAAAAGCAACCAAAATATAATGGTGGAAAACTAGTACCCTTACCTCACCATTGCTGTCCATCAGACGCCTCACCTCTCTATCCACCTCCTTTCAACACCAAAAACCCTAACATACCTACAACCGAAACCCTTCATCACCGCCGACCACCGGAGAGATATCCTTCTTTTCTACCACACGTACATCGACAACCCGACGGCCTGAAACTTTCTCACTCTAAAGGTGACTATCTCTCTGCATACATATAAATATAAATATATATATATAGCACAGTTTCTTGTATCCTTCTTATTCAATAAGAACTTTGCATCAACTAGATGTTTTTGTCAATGGTTTCAATGTGACCAAGCTATATATACATGTTAAATGTTGAATTGTTGATTGATGGTTAGATTTATTAGACATAGTATTTTCAAGTCCACATAGTTAGCTATCACGACCCATCCCACAGTCCCATTACGCGTGAAAATAGGACACGTGGCATGCAACCAAGGCTCATCCAATTCATAAAATAACTCTAGCAGCGGAAAAGAAACTTAAAACGACAAATGAGTATTCAACTCCTTTGAAAACAATACCCTCCGGGTTGTAAAATCCGTATAAGTTTGAAACGTAATTATATTTTAAAACGAATACATTTATGTTGAAAGGGGTCCCAAAGGTACCCTAAGAACCAATCAAAACATTTAAATAATTTCGAGAAAGGGGTAGAAAAAGATTTCATGCAGGGGTCATTTCGACCGGTCGAACGACCCCCTTCGACCGGTCAAATGACCCTCCTGGCAGAATTCCCTTTGACAGTAGAATTTTGCCAAGAGTCACCCAACCTTCCACATTCAAAACTTCTCAAACTCTCACACTTTCATTCCAAACTTTCCAAGTCCATCAAGGTTGTAAGAACCCATAAACTTTATACTAATCCTTGCTAAGAACGATAATGAAACGAAGTAAAGCCTGTTTGGATTAAACGTAAAAGTATCATTACACTCCCCCAAAATCCAAATTTGACAAGTTAAGCATTCAAAACATGATATCAAGAGTTCAAAAACTTTTTAAATGTAACCAAAGGTGATTTTACAACAATTCAATACTACAAATCCATTCCACAGATTACAAGTTAATTATAGAGTTCTAACTTCTCAATTCTCATTATTACAACATTAGAAAGGAAAACAACTGTATAAATAAGAGCAAACCCCGCATCCCGTCGACCTCACTCTTCTCGCTTCTTCTTTTCTTTCTTCATACCTGCAATGGAGTAAATCTCCATTGCTCAGCTATATGCTGAGTGTACAATTCTAAACACATGTTTATATAACAATTCACGCTTTAAGACACCTAAACACATCAAATAGTCCCTAGGGTGAGTGGTACATTTCCATTCGGTAAATGAAATTGATGTCGTGGAAGGCCTTCCTCTTCCACGCACCCCGTGCATTGGTTGAGCCTTCCTCCATACCAGGCACCGTGTCCTAGCTTGGCCTTCCTTCATACCAGACACAACGACTATCGATGTCATAATCCTTAAACTTCGAGGAGCTTACCCCCGGATGGAATTGCACCAAACCCCCTTTGATCCAAGTAGACACAGTATGCTCACATAAACATTCATACGTGCTTTTCTTACATTCTCACATGCATAATTAACGGGCCAAATTAATACATGAATTTCGCCCGGATCCAAAATATCACATCTGATATCTAAAACATGTAATTTCTTATAATTCATAGGCTTAGAATTCATACCTCATGCAAATGTCCTATAACTTTAAGGAAAGTACTAATAGCCCGATTAAACGTTGGATCTCCGATTAGAAGTGATTCATACAAGTATTTACATATTTTTCCCAAATTTACATAAATTAGATTTTTTTTTAGAAAACTTAGTCAAACGAGGCCTAAGTGGTATTAAAATGTAGCTCTTACCTCGAGGAGCTCGAATATGAAATTTGGTGAAAAGCAAACGGGCAAAAGTCCATCGATTCGTGCCTTGAAGCTCTAAGCAAAATCTCCCTCTTGATTTTAGGTTTTAGAAACGTTGTCAAATGAAAATATCTTGAGTTTTCTTTATATAGGCAACACTCTCGAAAATTGTGTTTTCCTCCCGACGAGTTTTCAAAACTCTTAACTATTCCTCGAAACGTCTTATACGTCTAATTCATTACTCAACGAGTGAAAACTAAAATTTACAAAAGTTTTCGTCTAAGTTCCGTTTGTCGCCGCAATTACGTTCCGAAAACTAATTTCGTGGAATTTCTAGATAACATACCTTTTATGCAACGTATCACATTGGTTATCTCTAATTCGTTCCAATGATCTTTATCAAGATCACAGCTACCAGAAATTACACTACACAAGCATAATTACTATTCACATATACCATATATGTCAAGTAACATTTAATCACATAAATGTCATTTAAATCATGTCAATGCCTCATCAAATTTTAGATTGTCGTGTCCTCACTTGACACATTCCGTTGACTACAGTCAACCACTTTCACAATTATCAAATAACATTGATAATTCTCAAAAGCTGATTTTGTATTTTAAAATATTTTCATTTTCCGGTACGGGTGCGACAACTCTCCCCTCCAAAAAGGAAGTTTGTCCCTAAACTTATACCATCTCACCAAATCACAACGACTTCTCATAAGCACTGCCAACGTTTGTCTTATTACAACTACACATTTCTACTGAGATATTACGATCTCCCGAGGAAAATAAATTCTCAAGTTCTAAAGGAAAACAAATCCTCAGAGCCCCCATCTCAATCCGATAGAAGATTCAAACTGAATCCTAACATTACCTCGTAGCATCTCGATAAGTAAGAACATCCATACTTGAGTAGACATACTCAATAGTCAAACCCAACGTTAAATCACATCACAATGTCACAACATCAACCTACATATCCTTCCATCTTATTTATCACATATGTTTTCCAAAACTCAATGGTTTTATCTCAATAATCCAAAACAAAGGAAATGACTCATCTCCTATTCACTCATCTTTCTTTTTGACTAATAGTCGTTTCCAACGCGCCTAAATTGGTTAACCATACACAATTCTTCATCTCGAAGTGAACTAAAACTGAGTACTATCATACATGCATACCCCGTCGGTAAGCCAATGCTTCAACCATCTACTTTGTATATTGTGGATCCAATTCCCTTATCCTACTAATTGTGGAATAGCTGTAGAACGATAACATGTTTTAAATAATTTCTAATTTCTTATCAAATTACAATCTTTCTTTCCCAAGGGATCCATATAACGGCAATGCTAGTTCAAATGATCACCACTGAGTCGGTAGTGCATCGCACCTGATCTCTCCCTCTGTCTTTAATAATTCTTATCATTCCATTTCAGAACCAACCTCGTACTACACTTCTAATCATACCTGATTCATAAGACACCATTCAGATATTGAAAGGTTCACACCATTCTACTCATTTAAGATTACCTAATGTCCTGAATAGTTAAACACACTTGCCCCTTTATCTCTCAAATTTTGTACTCCAACTACTTTCGATTAACATAGAAGCTTTCACTTTACACTTCAATTTAAAACTTTTAACAAAGTCAAATACCTATTCCCCCTCTTTGTTTTTAAAACAAATTATTTTAAAATTTTGCATAGTGCTTTCACAACATAATTACCCCAACATCCTTCATAACAAATAACACTGTTAACCCCAAATTGACTTAGTCAATCATACACGTGCCTCAGAATTCATCATAGCTTGTCCCTACGTTCAGCACATACATTGTCACTTGTATATCCTTTGACCATTTATAGTCCATCCCATTTAAATAATGTACATATACCCTGAGTCAATTACTTTTCTGTCAGGGATCTCAACTGCAATGTAATACATTCTCGTCTCATCCCCTACGTATCCACTATCCTTTAGTTCATTAGTCTAGGTAGATCCACTACCATCAAGTAGGTATACAATTCCATAAATCTCTGGTGTTTCACTTTCACCTTTACATAATCCCATACCAATCATACTCTTACATCTCCACCCTTATTGAGTTTCTAACAACCCTTTATATTAAACATATATTCTTTGTATAAAATCTCAAGGCTTCATACCTTATTCAATGATTTAATATTTCATAATTTTAGTCAACCAGACTTAACTCTAATTCAGACTCTCGAATCCTTTGTTCTTGCTACTCGGATCTTAAATCCATTGTTCCCGAATAATCCATTGCTCAAGCATTTGTACTAGTCTCGTAAGCCATCTGAGGATAATGCGGTAATTAAATCTTCCCGTAAGGTACTATAGTCTTACTGTGTCCGATAATTTCCTTATCAACTTCCCATTTCATATAACTTTCGCGACCATATCCCAAGGTTACCCTATTTTTACCCCGGCTACCAATGCTAACCGATTTCTAACTGTTGTCTTTCAAGTGCTTCATACCTTACAGATCTCATCAAGTTCCTGATTGTTTAAATCTTCAAATTACTCACAACCTCAAGTTATTCCAATACTTATACCAGAATCAAGTTCCTTTTAGAACGATACTCATGACAACTCCCTTAATGTCATACCTTCAAACTTACTAAATTCAAGTGCACGAAACCTCACCACCTCCTTACTTTAGAATTTCCTTACTTTAGAATTTCTAAGTCCATAATCCGCTCACATAGAACTCATTCGTTCAGCAAGCATCGTTGCGTCCCAAGCACGAAGCATGCCATATCCTTCCACGATGCCTAACTTCCAAAGTTTACTTGATACTTTATCACACATATTCAATACCACTTTTCTCATTTAAACAAAAGTTAGGTTTTAAAATATTTTAAACCTTTTAAAATTTTCTTAGGGATGAAATTCGACATTCTCAAAATCCTCCAACCTTATAGGAATACAGGACAACTATGATAGCTTTTTATTGTATCCACCATTGTCTTTTTACCGCTTTACCTTCCTACGACCATATCCTGTAATGTACTCCATGTACTACCAAGTCTTCATCACACTCTTACCATTCCTGCTCACTTTCTCCTCGAAGCTTCATCTTCCCAATTTATATTTTCACCCTTCTAACTTGACTTACCCAAAGTCTCTCTTTACTCCTTTAACGCTTTTGTTTAGTATTGTAATACTTATGGTACTCCAACTTCCCGTTGACAACCACTCGCTTCAAACACTCAACGATATTTTAATAGTATTAAAAGATTCTCATTTTATTTGAAATACACTAATTAGCAAGGAAAGCATTAGATATCTTAAAAGAACTTTACTGTGACAAAATAGCCCAAGGGCAAAATGGTCATTTAGAAAATATGGTTAAATTTATGTCAAAAGATAGCTCTTTGAATCCCGGTTTCAGCACAAAAAATGGTGTTTGAATTCAAATTTTTCACAAAAAGTTATGCCCATTTCCGTAAAAGCTGACGGACGAAAAACCAAAAACTGAAGGATCTGGCAGAGGGGTGTTCGACCGGCCGAACTTTCCCCTTCGACCAGTCGAAAGGGACCAGAACAATATTTTCTTATTACAAAACTCAGATTTTCCTAGTCCCCTATTGACCCGCTCAAATTGACAACTCTCTAACCCAATTCAAAAGCTTTATAAAGAATTTAATAGACATGTAAAATACATATAAACTCCATTCACCCAACATAGTCTTGTCCCACAGATTACAAGTACACAAATGGTACAAGTCTCAAACACATGAACTCAAGAGTTTGGATTCATTTCAAACCAAATCCCAAAGGTTTTCAAAAGATCATGCATCAACCAACGATGTTCCAGAGCTTCTGGGATTCAATTCCTAGAGTCTACACTTCCAAATCTCTCTGCTTTCAACACTAATAGTTTAAATTACAAAGTCCTACAAATTCTCCTACCAAGAGCATTACATTCTACTATACAAGTGATTGCCCAAGATGATCCCCCAACGATCCCAACATTTCTACTTGTACCTTCACTTCGATAGCATCTGCTACTAATCCTTATTCTATGTCCAAATCCACTTTGGTACTACACCAGGTTTAGTTGAAGATTCCTCAACAACCATGATACTCACCATCCGTTGAGATATTCCTCAACACCCCCCAATACATAGTGTAAAATAGGTTAAGAGATTCCTCAACCATCCAATACATACCATGAGATGGGATAAGAGATTCCTCAATCATTCAATCATCTCAATAACATACAATAAGTTGAAAGATTCTTTAACTGTCTGACATATACCGTATATATCGTAAGGAAACCCCATAAGAAAACCCCGTATGATCATACCATAGGTTAACACTATAAGATAAGGTGAGAAATTCCTCAACTATTCCATACACGAGCAATACATGCCGCTGAACTATCTTTCTATCATAACACCCAACTGTACACCCCTATTCTCTCCTGTCAAGACGTTTAACCCAGGTTTGAAATAGAACTCTTATCAATCAATCCCAATCCCAAACTCAACTACGAGCAATCACCTATATTCTCTATGTGAACTAGAAGGAAATCTCCTATGACGTTCACTGCTCAAACTCCATTCTTGGTTAGATCCCTCAAAGGACACTTGTCACTATTGTTTAAAACATCTACTGGTACGATCCAAAAAGAAGTCATTTTATTTTCACTCAAAAAATATCACTGTTCATTACACAGCTCTACATTTGTATGATTCCACCGATTCATGAATGCATAAATACTATGCATGTACGACAATAACGTAATCATGTATATATAACAATATACCATATGCATCAAACATCTCTATAATGTGTAAATGCATTCTAGAGAATACGTCAAATCACTCAACACTCCACTCATCGTCGAACATTCCCAAACTTTTGTTACCTATAGCTTTGATACCAATAAATGTCACGACCCATCCCACTACGCGTGGAAATAGGACACGTGGTATGCCACCAAGGCTCATCCAATTCATCAAATAACTCTAGCAGCAGAAAAGAAACTTAAAATGACAAATGAGTATTCAACTCCTTTGAAAACAATACCCTTCGGGTTTTAAAATCCGTATAAATTTGAAAACGTAATTATATTTTGAAACGAATACATTTATGTTGAATGGGGTCCCAAAGGTACCCTAAGAACCAATCAAAATATTTAAATATTTTTCGGAAGTGGTAGAAAAAGATTTCATGCAGGGATCATTTCGATCGGTTAAACGACCCCCTTCGACCGGTCGAATAACCCCCTGGCAGAATTCCCTTTGACAGCAGAATTTTGCCAAGAGACACCCAACCTTCCACATTTCTGAACTTCTAAAACTCTCATTCTGTCAATCCAAACTTTCCAAGTCCATCAAGGTTATAAGAACCCATAAATAGTATACTAATCCTTGCTAAGAACGATAATGAAACGAAGTAAGGCTTGTTTGGATTAACACGTAAAAGTATTATTACATTCCTCCAAATCTGAATTAAAACGTAAAATCAGAATTCGACAAGTTATGCATTCAAAACATGATATCAAGAGTTTAAATACATTTTAAACTTAATCAAAGGCGATTTTATAACAATTCAATCCTACAAATCCATTCCACAGATTACAAGTTAAGTATAGAGTTGTAACTTCTCAATTCTCATTATTATAACATCGGAAAGGAAAATAACCGTATAAATAAGAGCAAACCCCGCATCCCGTCGGCCTCACTCTTCTCGCTTATTCTTTTCTTTCTTCATACCTACAATGGAGTAAATCTCCATTGCTCAGCTATATGCTGAATGTATAATTCTAAACATATGCTTATATGACAATTCATGCTTTAAGACACCTAAACACATCAAATGGTCTCTAGGATGTGTAACAACCTGCATTTGCATTTAATTTAAAATTTATGTCCATATTTAATTTATTTGTAATTGCATTGGCATATTTAAAATTCAATTAGCATTGTCTGCTTTTATTTTGATTTCAGTCACATGTTTATTATCTAATTCACATTTAAATTTTATTGGGGGCCGAACTGCAATTTTACAAATTTAGCAACACCTGTGATAGATTTTAAAACTGCATTTTAAAAACGGTGGAAATGTTTACTTTTAATTCTAACTGTATTTTTATAAAACCAAAAAACCATTTCCTTCAGTAAAATGAAATTTCTATATTTTTGTGGTGACCACCGCGCCCCGAAAATACCAGTCTATGTTCAAAACTGTCCACGCTGTGCTAAACTTCCACAGATTTTGGAAGTGATGTAAAGTTTGATTAGACTTATGCTTTATTTCCATTAATGGCAAGTGATCATTGGCTTGTGCTTTGTTTGGATCTACCTATCTTGTGTGTGTTATTGTTGTATCCATAAGCTAATTTCCCAAACAACATTGCTTTGCCCCCTACTATCCTATTTGACCCTTGGTGAATCTGTGGAGTCCCAGGCTTATATATCAGTGTGTATACGTAGATGTAATCCCAGCATTAGCTGTGAACTGCTCATAATTAAGGAAGTTTATTAAACTAATTGGTAGAGTGAAGATCACACTACTTGGGCTCCAAGTTGAAATTGGTTATATATACACCACATACACACACTTTAATCTGGAATTCTTTTGGGTAAACCAAATACACAGAGAAATTGAGAGAGTTTCAGAGAGAGTTTTACTCATAGTAATTGCAGAAATCTTAGAGAGAGAGATACTCCAATCACCATAGCCAAGCTTCAATTGGATTATCATATTTCTATTTCTTTCTCAACACACACTTCATCTTCTAGCACAGTGAGTATTACTAACTCACTAAGAATGTAATTACATGTTTAGTTACTGTGTATTTGTTTAATTTTGTAAAACACCATGATTGATTTCACGTATGCATTCCATGGCTTTGAAAATCTAGATTTTTCAATCTCAACCAAAATCTGTTTTCTTAGATAATAATGAAAGATTATGCTTCATAGATGACATGTTTACAGTAGTAGAGCCTAATTTACTCACATGAGAAAGTATATTAGAAATCAAATTTTCACAACTTTTAGTTTTTCATAAAATTCTAGAGTTACAGATTAATTTGTGTAAAATTGTTTATGGAATCATAATCCTTGTGAAAAATTAAAGAGAACCATATATTATATGTCCTATATACGTTAGAATTGCAAAATGGGTCATATTGGACCCTTAAAACTGAAACAGGGGAATTCTGGGGGAAGAAGACGAAGCCTCAGCATCAGCTCGCGCCACAATCGCGCGCGCAAGAATCGCGCGAGCGGCCCGCGCGAGTGACCCTTCGCGCGAGCGGCCCGCGCGCGCGAGGTATGCGTTCTCAGGCAGACAAAAGAGTTTATATATATATAATGAAATTTAGGCAGGTCGCACGAGCGAGGGTCGCGCGAGAACCCCTTCGCGCGAGCGATCCGCGCGCGCGACCTTGACTTTCTTAGGCAGACAGAAAAGTATATATTTATAAAATGAAAAGTGGGCATATCGCGCGAGCGGCCCGCGCGAGCGACCTTTCGCGCGAGCGGCCCGCGCGCGCGAGTTCTGGCAGTTTCTGTTTTTGTCTGCTTTCTGTTAAAGGACTGTTTGGTTCAACTTCTAAGTACTGTTAAGGCTCTGTTTGGGAAATTTTGTAAATCAGAACTCCTTTGGTTATGTTTGAACGATTAAAACATTGTATTATGACTTATCAATCCCCGTACGCGCGTTGTTCCTTTGAATTAGCATTTTTGCTTTCGTTTAAATGCATATCATTCATAAGGGGTCAATGGTACATGCATGTGGGTGTTAGCCAGTGTGGAAAAGAGTAATGGTAGTGTGGAAAGAGTATGAGTTTGAGTTGTGGTTGTGATTGTGGTTGTGGTTGTGGTTGTAGTTGTGATTGTGGTTGTGGTTGAGATTGTGGAGAGGGTATCTTTGAAATGCGACGGTGGCAAATATGGACACTCCCTGACGCCCATGGAAGCGTTAAAGTGTGTGACGCCGAACTCGGACATTCCCTGGCACCCATGGTAGTGCTAAAGTGTGGCCTACGGACACTCCCTGATAACTCGAGTCTGGATACTGCGTGAGGGGTTGCCCCGGTATTTGCATGGCGGTTAGGGTATTCAAAGTGTGAGGCATTGGACACTCCCTGGTACCCCGGACCAAAGTGTGAGGCAAGCTGGACACTCCCTGGCGCCCCGTTGCTAAAGTGTGGCTATCTTAGTGTTTCAAAGATACCAGGAGTAAGATAGTGGGTTGTCGTGGCTGTCGAGAGAAAAGAGTCGGCAAGATGAGTGTGGTGCATTGTCTCATGCACGAGTATCTGTTCTTATGAATGAACGGCTTTTAATATATTCCTTGTTGCTTTATAAAATGAATTCTTTCTGCGGTTAATGTTTGATTTTGCTATTTAATAATGGAAAAAGGTAATTGGGTATGTTTTACATTCAAAAGTTATGTTTTTAATACTCACCAGCTTCTCGAAGCTGACGACGTTGATGCGTCCTGGACATTCGTGTTCAGGCTTTTCAGGTTATAACCAGGAGGAATCATACGACTATGCTAATTGAGAACGGCTGCCCTCAGATGAGAAACTGTTTACTTAATTATATGCTTTAAGTTTACCTGTTTTAAGTTATGGACCGTTTTGTAATAAGGATGACTGTAACAGACACTAAGTTATTGTTTTGTTTTCAATGCGGTCTGTGCCTTAGTTGACCCTGTATCATAAGATGTAATAAGTTAGAAAAATTTTTGTAAGCCTTGATTGCTCTGCTCTGATTATTATTGTTTATTGTTGTTCGACGTTTGGGACGGAATCGATCCTTCAAACTGTCGCGACCTACGGGTCCATAAAGGAAATTAAACGCTTTCCTTATTTATGCTACGTCGGGGCGTGACAGGATTTAGTGGTATCCGAGCCAGGTTATTATTTATCTCAAGATAGTTTAGCCAGGTTAGGGTTTACCAGTATAGACCCGATTCCACATTCCATTAAGTGTTACACACCCGATGATACGACAGGGAGGATAGACTCAGAACCCAAACGCCTAAGATTATCTTTGTTCTGACTTAAGTAGTACTTTTTTTATCAAGTATGGATCCAGCTCCCCCACTATATGTACCAGACAGATTTGGAGGACACTTTGTGATACCTGGGGCAGTGATCCCAGCCTTTCTCGACTTATATCATGCGGCCATTGAGCAGTTGGCCACAGCGACTGTAATATCTGATGTATGGCACCAAGTTCACGTGATAGGTTTAGTTGACTTGACTCGTATCCGCCTAGAGCTTCGATATTTTGCAGAGGCTCAGCGCTTAGTTTTGGTCGAGATTTTGAGGTTGGTCGATAGCGATGCTTTCTATCTTTCTCTCGAGATCCAGATTGTGCATGCCCATCTGGCTCAGTTGGAGATGCCTCCGCCGGTGGTTCCCATTGCTGAGGATGATGCTGAGGCTATCCATGTGGTCCCAGTAGGTGGGGAGATTATAGAGGACGGCATAGTCTAGATGATCTCGCCGCCGAGCTCGAGGCTGAGCTAGCACTTGAGCTAGCTTTACCTGAGGAGATGGTAGATGAGGCAGATGCCCCTATACCTGCTTCATCGTCCACCTCTCACAGCTATGACGGGGTTGGTCCGTTCTTTGTGCAGCGATTTTGCCCTGTCGATTTGCTAGATCTCCTGATAGCTTCTTATAGAGATGATTGACGTTCTAGATATGGCTTTGTATATATTAACTACTTTTGACTACTAGCTCTATCTCTTTTTGCAACTGTAATTACATGCATTAGAGTGTAGGGCAATGATCCCATTTTTGTAACATTAACTCTTGCATGCTCCTAACCTATACGGATAGGGTAGGCATTGATCTGACCATACATGCTTTTTGTATCAACTTGACAGAAGTGATATATATAAAATATACCCTTTTTGAATATTGTTGTCATTTAAATTGCTTCATAAACACCGTTGCATGCATGCTTCTCATCCTTTCATCACCATCATGCATAGAATGGCTGGAGGACTAAGGAAGAACAGAAATTTGATCGAAGGAGCACCTGAAGCTGCCGATCCTACAGGAATATTCGAAGCTTTCATTAGACGTCTCGAAAGGGTTAGTAATCAGAATGAAAACCGACGAGACCGCCAGACTGGAGACAAATTGCTAGAAAGATTCCGTGCTCTAAGGCCCGAGCAATTCGCGGGTACAGCAGAACCCTGGAAGGCCGAACAATGGTTAAGACAGATGGACCGTATGTTCGAGGCTGTCCAATGCAACGAGATGGACAAGAGGAGATTAGCTACATTTCAGCTGACCGATGCTGCCGCAGATTGGTGGGATTCGGTCATAGCTACTATCGGGAATGGAGCTGCAATGGGAATGACGTGGACTGCGTTCAAGGGGAGATATTTGGAGAAGTATTTCTTGGCTACAGAGAGGCATAGAAGAGAGAAGGAATTCATGGATCTGACGCAAGGAACCAAGTCGGTGCAAGAGCACACCACACAGTTTGAAAGACTGTCTCGGTTTGCTCCACACCTGGTTGACACTGAGGAGAAGAAGATCCGTAGGTATAACCAAGGGCTGACACCACAGATTCGTCGCCTGACTCTCGGCCACTTAGATAAATCGTTTGAAGGACTTGTTGGTTTGGCTACCGATCTGGAAGAGGATGCTCGAGTGAGCCGAAAACAATTTGAGTTCCGACCGCCTCACAGGGGTAATTTTGGGAATAGACCACCAATGAACCGTACCCAGGGGCAGAAGAGAAATTTCGATGGAAGCAAGAAGACCCAGGCCATTACCTATCCGACTCAACCCCGAGTAGGAGAAGGAAGTAGTAGTGGAAAGTGATTCAACTGTGGCAACCCTGGACATTTGGCTCGTGATTGCAAGGCACCAAGGCGTGCTGCTCAGCAAGGGATAGTCTGTTTCAATTATGGTGAACCAGGTCACATCAGTAGGTTCTGCACTGCTCCTAAGCAGGTGACTTATGGTCAACAGGAACAGACTCGATTGAATGTTGTTATCCCTGATGCCGCTGGATATGATGGAACTGCGTACGAAGAAGGAGATTATGGAGAAGCTCAACCTGATCAGCAAGCAGTAGAAGGTACATTAACTCTGTTTAACTCTCATGTTAAAGTGTTATTTGATACGGGTGCTGCTCTTTCGTTCATATCTGTTAATACAATTCGGAGATTGGGTATCTTACCTCATCGCTTAGAGAAAGCTTTGAAGGCTACTTCACCATTAGGAGCTGCAGTCAGATTAGGACATGTGTGCAAGGATTGTCCCTTACGGTTAGGAGACCGAGAAATCCCTGCAAGGTTGATTGTCCTATCGATGAAAGAGTTCGACATAATCCTAGGAATGGATTGGCTATCTCAAAATCAAGTAAAGTTGGATTGTGCGAGGAAGAGAATTACATTCCCCGACAATGAGAATCAACCCTTTGATTTTCAATATAACCCTTCGAGAGATATGTTCCTCACGAGATGTTTAGCCAACATCGAAGTCGTCAGTACAGAAGCGATAGTGTCGTCTATACCTGTAGTCAAGGACTTCGAAGAAGTATTTCAAGAAGTTTCTAGTTTGCCGCCCGAGAGAATTATAGAGTTCTGTATTGAGCTTATACCGGGTACCGTACCGATCACCAAGGTTCCCTACAGAATGGCCCCCACAGAACTAATAGAATTGAAGGAACAAGTTCAAGAGCTCGAGAACCTAGGTTTTGTACGTCCAAGTACATCGCCTTGGGGAGCACCGGTGTTATTCGTGAAGAAGAAGGACGGGACACTCAGATTGTGTATCGACTACAGAGAATTGAACCGAGTAACTATCAAGAACATGTATCCTCTGCCTCAGATTGATGATTTGTTTGATCAACTACAAGGAGCTACGACATTTTCCAAGATCGACCTAAGGTCGGGATATCATCAGTTGAGGGTACGGAAGGAAGACATACCTAAGACTGCTTTCAGAACCCGATATGGTCATTATGAATTTCTGGTGATGCCGTTTGGAATGACGAACGCCCCGGCAGTGTTCATGGATCTAATGAACAGAGTGTTCAAGCCTTATTTGGATCAGTTTGTCATCGTCTTTATAGATGATATTTTGATCTATTCTAAGTCAGGAGAAGAACACGAGCAACATCTACGGATTGCGATGCAGACGCTCAAGGACCACCACTTGTATGCCAAGTTCAGTAAGTGTGAGTTCTGGTAGCAAGAAGTGAAATTTTTGGGACACAAGGTGTCATCTCAAGGAATTTCAGTGGATTCGTCCAAGACCGATGCTGTGTTAAACTGGGTCAGGCCGAGCAACCCTACAGAAGTTCAGAGTTTTCTTTGACTCGCAGGCTATTACATGAGATTTGTTGAGGGATTCTCGAAGATAGCCGCACCATTGACCGGGTTAACGAAGAAGAATTTGAAGTTCGAGTGGTCAGAGAAGCATGAGCGCGCCTTTCTAGAGTTGAAAGAGAGACTCACTACCGCGCCGGTACTAGCAATACCCAAGCCTGATGAGAAGTTCACTATCTTTAGTGACGCGTCATATCAAGGACTGGGATGTGTACTTATGCAAGATGGCAGAGTTATAGCCTATGGATCTAGATAGCTGAAGCCGAATGAGTTGAACTATCCCATTCATGATTTGGAGTTGGCGGCAGTAGTATTTGCACTCAAGATTTGGAGACACTATCTCTACGGCGAGAAGTTTGATTTGTTCTCTGATCACAAGAGCCTGAAGTACTTGTTCACACAGAAAGAGTTGAACATGAGGTAACGCAGATGGATGGAGCTGATCAAAGATTACGACTTCACATTAGAATACCACCCAGGTAAAGCCAATGTGGTTGCCGATGCCTTGAGTCGACAGACTCGTGAGACGATCGCCTCCTTAATGGTTAGAGAGTGGCGAGCATTGGAGACCTTGGCGGAGTTCGATGTACAGAGTGCTGAAGAAGGAGAAGGAAAATTTTTTGGATGTCTCATCCTACAGCCTGTTCTTATCGACCGCATTATTGGAGCTCAGAAAGAAGACGAGAAGTTTCAGACATGGTTCGTGAAGATGTCAGAAAAAGACCCGACAGAATGGAAAGTGGGAGTCGATGGAGGATATCGCTGCAGGAATAGATTATGTGTGCCAGGTGATGAAGAGTTAAGGAAGGATATCCTGGAAGAAGCACATAAATCAAGGTATACAGTTCACCCGGGAGGAACAAAAATGTACAAAGATTTGAAGAGAAATTTCTGGTGGGAAGGTATGAAGAAGGATGTGGCCGAATTTGTATCCAAGTGTTTGACGTGTCAACAAGTCAAGGCCGAACATCAAAGACCATCAGGATTGTTACAACCGCTACCTATTCCTGGTTGGAAGTGGGAACACATAACGATGGATTTTGTAGTAGGATTGCCCCGGTCGCAGCAGAACCATGACACTATTTGGGTAATCGTGGATCGATTGACGAAGTCAGCTCATTTCATTGCTTATAGTATGACTTACCCGGTAGAGAAGATGAGCCGGATGTACATACAACAAGTTGTGCGGCTTCACGGTGCACCTGTGTCAATTGTGTCAGACCGTGACGCACGTTTTACTTCTGGATTTTGGGAAAGTCTGCAAGAAGCTATGGGAACCTCGCTCAAGATGAGTACTGCTTTTCACCCTCAGACTGATGGACAAACTGAGCGTGTTAACCAGATCATGGAAGATATGCTTAGGGCTTGTGTGATCGATTTTGAAGAATCTTGGGAGACACACTTGCCGTTGGTTGAATTTGCCTATAACAACAGTTATCACACGAGTATCGGTATGGCTCCGTTGGAAGCATTATACGGGCGACCATGCCGTTCTCCATTGTGTTGGGCAGAAGTTGGGGATACAGAGTTGTTGGGACCAGATTTGGTTAGAGAAACCACCGAGAAGATTTCTTTGGTCAAGGAGAGGATGAGAACCGCTCAGAGCCGGTATAAGAGTTATGCTGATCGACGCCGGAAAGATTTGGAATTCAGTGTTGGAGATCACGTACTTCTTAAGGTTTCACCAACCCGAGGAGTAGTACGCTTCGGTCTCAAGAGAGGAAAATTAGCTCCGCGTTTCATCGGACCGTTTGAGATTTTGGAACGTGTCGGGAAAGTAGCTTATCGACTGGCGCTACCACCAAAGATGTCTGGGGTTCACAATGTATTTCATGTGAGTATGCTGAGAAAGTACATACGCGACCCCTCGCACGTGGTTAGTTATGACGATATTGAGACGAGTCATAACATTTCTTACAAGGACAGACCTGTGAAGATTCTAGATCAGAGTATCAAGAAGCTGAGGAATAAGGACATTCCGTTAGTGAAGGTTCAGTGGAATCACCATGACGAGAACGAAGCCTCATGGGAAGTTGAAGCTGATATGAGGAAGAAGTATCCGGAGTTGTTTCAGGACTAGTTAGTCTTGATTTCGGGGACGAAATCCTGTTTAAGGGAGGAAGGGTGTGACAACCTGCATTTCCATTTAATTTAAAATTTATGTCCATATTTAATTTATTTGTAATTGCATTGGCATATTTAAATTCAATTAGCATTGTCTGCTTTTATTTTGATTTCAGTCACATGTTTATTATCTAATTCACATTTAAATTTTATTGGGGGCCGAACTGCAATTTTACAAATTTAGCAACACCTGTGATAGATTTTAAAACTGCATTTTAAAAACGGTGGAAATGTTTACTTTTAATTCTAACTGTATTTTTATAAAACCAAAAAACCATTTCCTTCAGTAAAATGAAATTTCTATATTTTTGTGGTGACCACCGCGCCCCGAAAATACCAGTCTATGTTCAAAACTGTCCACGCTGTGCTAAACTTCCACAGATTTTGGAAGTGATGTAAAGTTTGATTAGACTTATGCTTTATTTCCATTAATGGCAAGTGATCATTGGCTTGTGCTTTGTTTGGATCTACCTATCTTGTGTGTGTTATTGTTGTATCCATAAGCTAATTTCCCAAACAACATTGCTTTGCCCCCTACTATCCTATTTGACCCTTGGTGAATCTGTGGAGTCCCAGGCTTATATATCAGTGTGTATACGTAGATGTAATCCCAGCATTAGCTGTGAACTGCTCATAATTAAGGAAGTTTATTAAACTAATTGGTAGAGTGAAGATCACACTACTTGGGCTCCAAGTTGAAATTGGTTATATATACACCACATACACACACTTTAATCTGGAATTCTTTTGGGTAAACCAAATACACAGAGAAATTGAGAGAGTTTCAGAGAGAGTTTTACTCATAGTAATTGCAGAAATCTTAGAGAGAGAGATACTCCAATCACCATAGCCAAGCTTCAATTGGATTATCATATTTCTATTTCTTTCTCAACACACACTTCATCTTCTAGCACAGTGAGTATTACTAACTCACTAAGAATGTAATTACATGTTTAGTTACTGTGTATTTGTTTAATTTTGTAAAACACCATGATTGATTTCACGTATGCATTCCATGGCTTTGAAAATCTAGATTTTTCAATCTCAACCAAAATCTGTTTTCTTAGATAATAATGAAAGATTATGCTTCATAGATGACATGTTTACAGTAGTAGAGCCTAATTTACTCACATGAGAAAGTATATTAGAAATCAAATTTTCACAACTTTTAGTTTTTCATAAAATTCTAGAGTTACAGATTAATTTGTGTAAAATTGTTTATGGAATCATAATCCTTGTGAAAAACTAAAGAGAACCATATATTATATGTCCTATATACGTTAGAATTGCAAAATGGGTCATACTGGACCCTTAAAACTGAAACAGGGGAATTCTGGGGGAAGAAGACGAAGCCTCAGCATCAGCTCGCGCCACAATCGCGCGCGCGAGAATCGCGCGAGCGGCCCGCGCGAGCGACCCTTCGCGCGAGCGGCCCGCGCGCGCGAGGTATGCGTTCTCAGGCAGACAAAAGAGTTTATATATATATAATGAAATTTAGGCAGGTCGCGCGAGCGAGGGTCGCGCGAGAACCTCTTCGCGTGAGCGATCCGCGCGCGCGATCTTGACTTTCTTAGGCAGACAGAAAAGTATATATTTATAAAATGAAAAGTGGGCATATCGCGCGAGCGGCCCGCGCGAGCGACCTTTCGCGCGAGCGGCCCGCGCGCGCGAGTTCTGGCAGTTTCTGTTTTTGTCTGCTTTCTGTTAAAGGACTGTTTGGTTCAACTTTTAAGTACTGTTAAGGCTCTGTTTGGGAAATTTTGTAAATCAGAACTCCTTTGGTTATGTTTGAACGATTAAAATATTGTATTATGACTTATCAATCCCCGTACGCGCGTTGTTCCTTTGAATTAGCATTTTTGCTTTCGTTTAAATGCATATCATTCATAAGGGGTCAATGGTACATGCATGTGGGTGTTAGCCAGTGTGGAAAAGAGTAATGGTAGTGTGGAAAGAGTATGAGTTTGAGTTGTGGTTGTGATTGTGGTTGTGGTTGTGGTTGTAGTTATGGTTGTGGTTGTGGTTGAGATTGTGGAGAGGGTATCTTTGAAATGCGACGGTGGCAAATATGGACACTCCCTGACGCCCATGGAAGCGTTAAAGTGTGTGACGCCGAACTCGGACATTCCCTGGCACCCATGGTAGTGCTAAAGTGTGGCCTACGGACACTCCCTGATAACTCGAGTCTGGATACTGTGTGAGGGGTTGCCCCGGTATTTGCATGGCGGTTAGGGTATTCAAAGTGTGAGGCATTGGACACTCCCTGGTACCCCGGACCAAAGTGTGAGGCAAACTGGACACTCCCTGGCGCCCCGTTGCTAAAGTGTGGCTATCTTAGTGTTTCAAAGATACCAGGAGTAAGATAGTGGGTTGTCGTGGCTGTCGAGAGAAAAGAGTCGGCAAGATGAGTGTGGTGCATTGTCTCATGCACGAGTATCTGTTCTTATGAATGAACGGCTTTTAATATATTCCTTGTTGCTTTATAAAATGAATTCTTTCTGCGGTTAATGTTTGATTTTGCTATTTAATAATGGAAAAAGGTAATTGGGTATGTTTTACATTCAAAAGTTATGTTTTTAATACTCACCAGCTTCTCGAAGCTGACGACGTTGATGCGTCCTGGACATTCGTGTTCAGGCTTTTCAGGTTATAACCAGGAGGAATCATACGACTATGCTAATTGAGAACGGCTGCCCTCAGATGAGAAACTGTTTACTTAATTATATGCTTTAAGTTTACCTGTTTTAAGTTATGGACCGTTTTGTAATAAGGATGACTGTAACAGACACTAAGTTATTGTTTTGTTTTCAAGGCGGTCTGTGCCTTAGTTGACCCCGTATCATAAGATGTAATAAGTTAGAAAAATTTTTGTAAGCCTTGATTGCTCTGCTCTGATTATTATTGTTTATTGTTGTTCGACGTTTGGGACGGAATCGATCCTTCAAACTGTCGCGACCTACGGGTCCATAAAGGAAATTAAACGCTTTCCTTATTTATGCTACGTCGGGGCGTGACAGGATGAGTGGTACGTTTCCATTTGGTAAATAAAACTGATGCCGTGGATGATCTTCCTCTTCCACACATCCTGTGCTCTGGTTGAGCCTTCCTCCATACTAGGCACCGTGTCCTTGCTGGGTAGTTTTCCATACCAGACACAACGATTATCGATGTCACAATCCTCAAACTTTGAGGAGCTTACCCCCGGATGGAATTGCACTAAATCCCCCTTTGACCTAAGTAGACACATAGTATGCTCACATAAACATTTACTCCATCCGTCCCATTTTATGTGTCCATCTTTCCTTTTTGGTATGTCCCAAAATTGTTGTCCACTTTCCTAAATTAGTATGCAAATTTTACTTTGTTTCCTAAACTACCCTTCCTTGCAATCAACACCAAAACAAAATAAAAAAAAGGAAGTGCAATGATTATGGGCAATTGTGGAAATTAGGTGTAGATTCTTTTTGTCCCCTTAAATAGTTGGATTCCCCAAGATGGACTCATAAAATCGGACGGAGGTAGTATATGTGTTTCTCTTGCATTTTCACGTGCATAATTAATGGGCTTAATTAATACATGAATTTCACCCGAATCCAAAATATCACATCGGATATCTAAAACATGTAATTTCCTGCTTAGAATTCATACCTCGTGGAAATGTCCTATAACTTTAAGGAAAGTACTAGTAGCCCGATTAAACGTTGGATCTCCAATTAGATGTGAAGCCTACAAGTATTTGCATGTTTTTCCCAAATTTTCATAAATTAGATTTTTTAAAAAACTTAGCCAAACGAGGCCTAAGTGGTATTAAAATGTAGCTCTTACCTCGAGGAGCTCAAATATGAAGTTTGGTGAAAAACAAACGGGGAGAAGTCCGACGATTCGTGCCTTGAAGCTCTGAGCAAAATCTCCCTAATGATTTTAAGTTTTAGAAAAGTTGTCAAATGAAAATATCTTGAGTTTTCTTTATAGGCAACACTCTCGAAAATTATGTTTACCTCCCCACGAGTTTCCAAAACTCTTAATTATTCCTTGAAACATCTTACACGTCTAATTCATTCTTCTACGAATGAAAACTAAAATTTACAAAAGTTTTCCTCTAAATCCCGTTTGTCGCTATAATTACGTTCCGAAAACTAATTTTGTGGAATTTCTAGATAACCTACCTTTTATGTAACGTATTACATTGTTTATCTCTAATTCATTCTAATTGATCTTTATTAAGACCACAGATACCAGAAATTACACTGCACAGGCATAATTACTATTCACATATACTAGATATGTCAAATAACATTTAATCATATAAATATCATTTAAATCATGTCAATGCCTCATCGAATGCTAGATTATCGTGTCCTCACGTGACACCTTCGTTGACTACAGTCAACCACTTTCACAATTATCAAATAACATTGATAATTCTCAAATTTTGATTTTGCATTTTAAAACATTTTTATTTTCTGGAACAGGTGTGACAGTAGCACTAGTGCAAGTGCGGGGATTTGGGTACGGGAATGCAGTTGCGATGGATTCACCAATTTTCTAAAAAGTAAGGGTAGGGGTGCAAGCGGGAGTACTTGGATACAATATTAAAAATATGCTTTTATATAATTGTAGCTACAAATTATTTTATGACTATCAGTGCATTAGTGTATACCTTAGATAATTGCTATTATTATTTTCTATTATTTCTCTTTTAGAGCCCCAAAGTTTTCAAAATTGTATGAAGAACTTGTGTTTTTTTTTTTCAAAAGGATGCTGCAAAAAAGCCCCAGCCACACTCCAAAAGAACTCAAAGAATCCACGACACACCCAGTATGGTTACGCACTAAATGTAGGTGCGGCAGACTTTTTGAAGAGTCCGTGCTTCATAGAAGTCCACCCATAGTAGTTTGAAACAATGTCTATAGTCGTCAAATACGAGAAGTTGGAAGAACCTTGCAGGTAAAGATTGCCCCCACTAGATGCAATTCATGGATCAGTAATGCTTATAGTATATGTCATACCTCAAATACCATATGAAGTTGATTAATGCAATTCCTAGATCAGCAATGCTTATAGTATATGTCCATCCTTTTTTTTCAAAAGGATGCTACAAAAAAGCCCCAGCCACACTCCAAAAGAACTCAAAGAATCCACGACACACCCAGTACGGTTACGCCCTAAATGTAGGTGCGGCAGACTTTTTGAAGAGTCTGTGCTTCATAGAAGTCCTATAGTAGTTTGAAACAATGTCTGTAGTCATCAAATACGAGAAGTTGGAAGAACCTTGTAGGTAAAGATTGCCCCCACTAGATGCAATTCCTGGATCAGCAATGCTTATAGTATATGTCATACCTAAATATCATATGAAGTTGATTAATGCAATTCCTGGATCAGCAATGCTTATAGTATATGTCCATCCTTTTTTTTTTCAAAAGGATGCTACAAAAAAGCCCCAACCACACTCCAAAAGAACTCAAAGAATCCACAACACACCCAGTACGGGTGCGCACTAAATGTAGGTGCGGCAGACTTTTTGAAGAGTCCGTGCTTCATAGAAGTCCACCCATAGTAGTTTGAAACAATGTCTGTAGTCGTCAAATACGAGAAGTTGGAAGAACCTTGTAGGTAAAGATTGCCCCCACTAGATGCAATTCCTGGATCAGCAATGTTTATAGTAATGTCATACCTCAAATACCATATGAAGTTGATTAATGCTGTACTTCCCAAATTTTGTATCCCAAATCGGGTTCACAATATGTGATAGTGGGCTCACCTTCAATAATTGTGGGACCATTTCAACATCCTCTAATAAAAAATAAGTGTGCCCATTGCCACTGTCACGACCCATCCCACTACGCGTGGAAATAGGGCACGTGGCATGCCACCAAGGCTCAACCAATTCATTAAAAGATTATAGTAGCGGAAAAGAACACTTAACACAACATTGGGTATTTAAAACTTTTGGAAATGTTGCCTTCTGAGTTTTAAAGTCTGTATAAAATTGAAAACGTAATTATATTTCGAACCAGATGAATTCATGTTAAAAGGGGTCCCAAAGGTACCCTAAGAACCAATCAAAACATTTAAATAATTTCCGAAATGGGGAGAAAAATGTTTCATGCAGGGTTCATTTCGACTGGTCAAATGGTCCCCTTCGACCAGTTGAATGACCCTCGACAGATCAAATGACCCCCTGGCAGAACTCTTTGCCAAGAAGTCATCCAACCTTATTCTACCACAATCTATCCACAACACCAATCTTAAAACCCAATCTTCCAGACCTATAAGGACATGATTAAACCTTATAAAACCAAGAACATAACGATAACTGAACAAGCTAAGGCTTGTTCGACTCAAATTATAAAGCATTAACAACATTTATTAAGAATCCAAGTTTGACAAGTTAATTATTCAAAATACGAACTCAAGAGTTCGGATACATAGCAAACATAACCAAAAGAAGTTTTACAACTTATTACAAAATTACTAAACCATTCCATGATTTCCAGGTCAAAGTTCATAGTTCTAACTTCTCAAAATTTCGTATTACAACATTGGAATGGAAACGAAAATATTTACAAGGATGATCCCGTCGACCTAACGGCCTCACTCTTCTCGCTTCTTCTTTCCTTTCATCATACTTGTAATGGAATAAATCTACATTGCTCAACTATATGCTGAGTGTACAATTCTATAACAAATGCATATGAGACAATTCATGCTTTAAATATATAAATCACATAATTTAGTCTCTAGGGAGAGAGACACGCATTCATCCAATATATCGACAAGCCCAAAGTCTATCAATCGTGATCCTAATGGTAAGTCCAAAGTCTCTCAACCATTGCACCCAGCTGCTCTGGCAGGGAGGGCCGGTTCCTAAACCAAGCAAGTAACCATCGCTACTATAACTCTCAAACAACGAAAGGGGAACCTCGGCATGAACTTGTACCAAACTCCCCTTTGACCCACATAGATATTTAGCATGCTCACACAGTCATACAAACATACTTTTCGTACGTACTCACTAAATTTAACAGGCCTAAATTACACATGAGTTTTGCCCAGATCACAATTTCATACACAATATCTAATTCTAAAATTCTTTATATATCATAAGTCAAGAATTCATACCTTAAGCTATAACTCTATAACTTCAGGGAAAGTACTAGGAGACCAATTAAACGCCGAATCTCTACTTATATGTGATTCCTACAAGTGTACATACGTTTTTCCCAAAATCCTAAAATTAGCTTTTCGAAAATAATTTGCCAAACATGGCCTAATAGATATCAAAACGTAGCTAATACCTCGAGGAGTTCGATTATGAAATTTGGAGAAAAGTTGATGATCGAAAGTTTGTCGATTTGTGTCTTGAAGCTCGTAGCCACCAAAATCCCCAAATCCTCTCGAGGTTTTTCCAATTTAGGTTTTGAACTTATGAAAATATCTCATGAGTTTCTATATATAGGCACAACTTATGGGAATTATATTAAACTCTCCACGAGTTCTCAAAACTTCTAATTATCTCCTGAAATATTGCGCATGTTCACATTATTACTTCACGAGTGAAAACAATAAAATATAAAAGTTTTCGTCTAAGTTCTATTTGGGTCCAAAATAAGGATCCAAAACTAAACTCCGTGGAATCTCTATACCACATACTCTTTATGCAATGTATTACTCACATTCTCACCACCGTGTTCGAAATGATCTAAAACAAGATCAACACTACTACAAATTTACTCTACACAGGTAAAGTAACTATTCATAAAATAGTAAATATTTCCAATAACATTTAATCACATAAACGTCATTTAAATCATACAAATGCCTTATTAATTGTTGGATTACCATGTCCTCACTTGACACTCTCTGTTGACCTCCAGTCAACCCCATCCACACTTATCAAATAACATTGATAATTCACAAAATTCAAATATGCATGTTAAAACATTTGATTTTCCCAGAACGGGTATGACAACTCTCCCTACCAAAAGGAAGTTTGTCCCCAAACTTATACCTCATGCATCGAAAAGATATGGATTTTCATTTCTCATTTCCTCCTCATTCTCCCACGTCGCTTCCTCGACTGAATGACTAGGCCATAATACCTTTACCATTAGAATCGTCTTCGTTCTCAACACTTGCTCTTTTTGATCCAAGACTTCTACTAGATGCTCTATATAGGTCAAGTCTTCCTGAATTTGTATTGGTTATAGTGTAATGATGTTACTCACATCTGTCATACACCGTCTTAACATAGACACGTGAAATACATTGTGTACATGTTCTAACTCGGATGATAAGGCTAGCCGGTACACCATTAGTCCAACCTTCTCTAGGATCTCAAATGGTCCTACGAATTTCAGTTAAGCTTCCCTCGCTTTCCAAAACGGACAATGCCTTTCAAAGGACATACTCGCAAGTATACTAAGTCTCCTACTTCAAATATCATTGGTCGCCGCTTCTAGTCTGCATAGCTCTTATAATGACTCTGAGTCACCTTAAGTCGCTCTTGGATCAACTTCACCTTCTCAGTAGTCAACTATATTATCTCAGGTCCTATTAATCTTCTTTTGCTAACCTCGGTCCAATAAACCGGTGATCAACACTTACGTCCATACAAAGCTTCATACGGTGCCATTCCAAATACTTGATTGAAACCCTTTGTTGTAAACAAATTTGATTAACAGTATCTATTTCTCCCAATCACTCCCAAAATCTAGTACACACAGTCTCAACATATCCTCTAATGTCTGTATCACTAGCTCTAAATGTCCGTTGGTCTGAGGACGAAAGCAGTATTAAAACTCAGCTTTGTACCCATAGATGTTTGCAAACTTCCCCAAAACCTTGATGTAAAACTACTATCACGATCTGATACAATCACTGCTGGAAGCCTATGTAGTCTTACAATCTCCTTCACATACAACTCTGGTAGTTTTGATGGCTTAGTCGTCTTGATTGGTAAAAAATGAGTGGATTTTGTCAATCTATCAACTATCACTCAAATCTTGTCATTCTTGTTAGGTGATCACGGATATCCAGAAACAAAATCCATTATGATCTCATCCCATTTCCACTCTAACACAGGCAATGGCTGTAATAGTCCTGTAGGTACTTGTATTTCTGCTTTAACTTGCTGACACGTTGTGGACACGCGGATTCGGACCACTTCTCTTGTTTGAGATTGTTTTGAAAAGGAAAAGAAAAGGTCTGTTGAAAACAGATACAGAGTTGCCACTTGGTCTTTAAGGAACCAAGAAACCTAATTTTGACTCACCCAAGCAGATAAGGGCACCGGCCCTTCATAACCAAAGAACTTGGTTCGGGGTTTTGGTACGAGAGAGGAAGGAGCCTTTGTCGCGACTAAAACACCCTCAACTCGCCCCGTCTTTCGACAGGCCTCAATTAGCATCCAAATAATCATCTTATACTATGTATGGTTCGACAATTAATACTATGATAGTATATTACATCACATAAGAAAATTGAAATAGAAGATCAAAAGATAAAATATCATTCATAAGATCTAAGTCAAATATCATGCAATGTGAAGTGAAAGATCACACAAATAAACCTAGGAAAAATCGTCTAATCATGTATCAAGTAATTAGTTTCCTTAATCTAAAGGGGACATGAATTGTTCTTGAAACAAATAAATAAAGAAATCAAAATGTGCTTAGCAAGCTAACATGATGCATGTCATTCTTTGAGAAAAGAAGATCTCTCAATCCCCGGGACGGATGAGAAAGGATGATTAGATCAAGGGGAAGCATGAACGTGTAATCGTGATCATTCCTTATAATCTTCTTAGATTAAGAGCTACAAAACCAAATCTTGCATGAATGCAATGTATGTATCTAAAAATGTGCAAAGGTTGTAGTGTGTTTTGTGTATATGGATTTCTAAAATGACTTAGAAGTCTAAATGTGTATGAATGAATCAATCAAATCAACATGGGATATATACAAATGTAGTATGAACTACTTCCTAAGATATGAACTAATTTGGAATGTATATAAACATCAAATCAAAGAATGAAAGTTAAGGTATGCTTGCTGTGAATAGTGGACAGAACAGTAGCATCATCTTTGGAAAATTGAAAAGAGGGGTTAGGAATGTTTTCAATGCATGATTTTTTATGGAGATGTTTCTTATTGTGTCCAGAATGTAACCCAAAAAGCCAATCCTTAATAACTATCACAGATTGAGAGAAATCACATAAACAACAGAGGTCACTCAGAAACAGAGTCCGCACTGTCGACTGAAATGTTGGAAAATCTTAGAAAATGAAAACGAATGATCTAGAGGCCCATTTTATACAGACCGTTTCCTAAGACATTTAATTTTAAGGAAAAAATAAGTTAGAACCACCCCTTTTGGAAAAGTTTTCTGGAAAAGAGGTTGTAAGTTGACCTAGCTGCTGTGACAGCAAAGACAGAATGTTTGGAAGGAATGTTGGGATCCAAATGGACCATTTCCAAGTACTTCCAAGTCAAACCAAAAATCATGGGTGTTCTCCAATGAGTTAGGAAGACTTTCCAAGTGGCCTTGCATCCATATGTTGAGTATTGAGTCCTAGAGAAATCTTTGAACTCAACTCACTCACTGTTTTGACTCATTGTTTTGAAGATTTTGGTGAAAACAAGGTTTTGTTTCTTGAAACCAAAAGGAGATGGATTGAGAGGGGTTTTGAAATAGATGTTTTGAAAGCATATTTTCAATACTCAATAAGGATTATTGCCACTTAAAATGCCAACATCAAACTCATCATCAAGAACCTCCAAGATTGTTGGAGAGACTTATTTTATTTTTGAACATAACTTCAATACATTCCAAGAATATCTTGGAAGTATTGAGGTTATGATCATCATCTATCAAACATGTTTTTGAGGTCAAGAGTTACTATCCATAAGGATTCACTCACCCCAAACTTCATGTCATCACTTAGATGATGATGAACTAGTAAGTAAATAAAGAAAATCAAAAAGAAATGGGATAAGAAGAGATGAACAATAAATAAACAAGCAAGTAGATAATGATCAATAGATGATATTCATGAAGTATGAGACTTGTAGATTGGTGTTTCACTTATATGTAATGACACTAGACATGGAAGAAGCTTCCACTCTCTTGAATGCTCACTAAAAATGGTGGTTGGGAGTATTGAATGTTGAAGTAAATAGGAGTAATGAAGTAAAAACAAAGTTAGAACTCACTTTTTGTTTTGAAAAATCAAAGAAGAAGCTTCTTTTCTCTCTACTCTAACCTTATCTCTACAACTTTCTCTCCCAAACTTTTACAAAACTCACATTTGACTCCCCCAAAATGAAGAGTAATGGGGTGTTTATATAGGCCAACTTGGGGTGGTTTTGGGATTTAGAAAGTGTTCATATTGGTCCCAAACATCTGAAATCATGAAACTACGTCGTTTTGGCTTTTAATTAATCAAAATGGGACCACAAAACAAATTACAAAAATACACTGTTCTGGAGGGGAGTGCCGCGGCGGCACTGGGCCACTGCCGCGGCGGCACTGGGCTAGTGCCGCGGCGGCACTGCTCCTCCCTCCGTCCAGATAATGCTGTTTAGGCCCCCCGAAGTTCCGGTATTCGCGAAAAGGCCCTATTTCGTCCGAAATTCATAGAAAATGCGTACGAACTCCAAATTGAGATTGTGATATACCGTTGGAAAGGTAATGGAGTCTACTTTTCATAAAAAATATTTCGTGGATAGGTCGCTTTGAAAAGTTTTACGGTATTTGCGATAAAAGACGATTTGATCGCCTTTTTCGCCTTTGGAAATTCATAATAAATTCGTTTTAAATCCAGGAATTATGTGCGATATACCGTTGGAAAGCTATTGACCTTTAGTATCTATAAAAAATATTTGTAAATTATTTTGGCGCCCCGGTTCCAAAGTCAAATTTCGGTCAAACTGGTCAAACCTGGGATTCCCGGGAAGTTCTGGAAACCTCCGGGAGTTCCCGGGAGCTGATGTTTTCGCTCGATTTTCTTTTGGAACTTGTTTTAACGCTTTTCTCATGATTTGAAATGACTCTGGCGAATTCAGACGATTTTGGTCAAACTTGGTCAAACTTGGTCAAACCTTGGTCAAACCTAGTCAAACCGGTCAACGGGGACTTTCCGGGAACTTCCGGGACTTCCGGGGGTCTCTGGGAGCCGACGATTTCACCCGATTTCTCTTAAAAACTCATCTTATCGCTTTTCTTACGACATAGCATGTTTTCAGAACTTTGGGACCAATTTTGGGAGTTTTCAGGCCTTCAGGGGTATTTTGGCCATTCTGAGCATTCTGAAAGATAGAGCTGACTTCCAGGAGTCCTTTTGAGTCTTTTACGATCATTGTGAACCACCAAGCTATGGGTCTCCTAAATCTGATAGCCGACAAAATGGGGTGTCTGCAGTTTGCCCCTCTTTGGCATGAACTTGCGAGGCAACGCATGTCGCAAGCGAGTGCCAAAGTTTTGAAGAGACATGTCTTTTGGAGGCTATAGATTTAGGATAAAAGCATTGCAAAAGGTGCAATGATGATGAGGTTAGTGCTGGTTGTGCTCTGCGTGAGCTGCCTACGTATCCTAAGAGGAATCAGACCAGGACGTAGTTCAGAACTCAAAGGAAAAAATCACACATGCACATACACAACAATCAGGCGGATGCTATGCAACAAGAGTGATATGAAATGCATGGATGTGATATGCATTGTGTCATGAGTCCTATCATGTCTAGTGTTATGACCCTAGTATGAGCAAGTGCTGTGGGGTGTGCCACTCCGAGTGGACTTGTGTCGTGCTAGTGTTTTAAACTGTGATGCAGTTATTGACTCGGATAGGGATACCAAGGTGTGAAGACCCTGGGTCTTGGAGCAAACTTTTGAATTTTGGAAAGTGTGCTTCACAAGCGAATGTAATCGAAAGTGGGGTCCTAGAGGACATTAATCAATGATGAAGTTTGACAGATAACCGATGGACATGGAAATCTTGGACACAGAAACCCTTAGAATTCAAGTGATGAAAACCAGAGATGTCAAGCGACAGACACGGAAGCACCATTAATGGACATGGAAGCCCAAGATGTTGAATGAGAGCGATGAACACAACATACTGACGATGCACGAATCGAGATGACGAGTAGTTAGTGAGCTATGTCACTGTCATGGGTTGGACCAACGGTTGGACTAACCGTGATCAGAAGAACTGACCATGCACTAATTAAGGTGACGAGTCAACAGTGAACTACTGTGATTGTCATGGATTGGACTGATGATGACGAGTCGACAGTGAACTACTGTGACCGTTATGGATTGCTCTGACGATGTACGAAACGAGATGACGAGTTGATAGTGAACTACTGTGACTGTCACGGATTGAACTGACGATGTACGAAACGAGATGATGAGTCGATAGTGAACTACTGTGACTGTCATGGATTGAACTGCGATGTACGAATCGAGACTGTCACGCCCCGACGTAGCATAATACAGGAAAGCATTTAATTTCCTTTATGGACTCGTAGGTCGTGACAAGTGAGTATGACCAATTGTCCCTGCAAACAATTACCTTAACAACATCTCTAGAGCAAAGGATACTAACGAAAACATAAGCTCCAAAATAAAAAACTTACTAAACTATTACAGCAGTCATAGTCTTAGGCACAAAACGCCTTATTCAAAAGTCTAAACTAGTTTATTACAAAACCCAAATTAAAAGACATAGGAAAATATAAAGCAGCCTCCTGGAAAGTCTCCTGACTCTAAGTAGCATAGTCAAAATACCCTGGCTGCTCCTGACCCTGAAAATCTGGACATACAGTCCAGGACGCATCAACGCCGTCAGCTTATGAAAGCTGGTGAGCAAAATAAACAAGTGCTCGCAATGTATATATAAGCATATAAACAACGGTGCAATTTAACTTTTTAAAAGCAATAAATTCAAGGTTCCAATTCCAACATAATCACGGGGGAAAAATAAAGAAAGCAATAAACAAGCGACCATGCATGAGCAATGTAATATCTCATCTTTCTGACTCTTTTCTCTCAACAAAACTCAACACAACCAAACCATTATCTCAGATACCAGGAATACTATCCGATCGATATCCAAAACAACACACCAAACTATCGCTTCAGATACCAGGAATAATATCCGATCGATATCTAAGCCACACTCAATACCATCATTTCGGATACCAGGAATAATATCCGATCAATATCCGAAACAAGCGCCTTAGATACCAGGAATAATATCCGATCGATATCTAAGCCGTACACAACACTACCACCATCGCTTCGGATATCAGGAATACTATCCGATCAATATCCGAAACGCGCGCCTTAGATACCAGGAATACTATCCGATCGATATCTAAGTCGTACACGACACTGTCGCCTCTAATACCAGGAATACTATCCGATCGATATTGAGGTCGCACACCAGACCGCTACTCTTTACTCTTTTCACGCTATCTCACACACATGCATGTTGACACAACCTCAACCCTAATATGTATGTCAATGTTTCATAAATAACACCCTTAATAAATCACAAAGCCGGAATAATCGTACGAGCATAAATTTTGGTCTTAAACATTCTTACAAGTCCAAAGTCTAACAATGAGCCTTTAAAACAGTGTATTTGTTAAACAGTCCTTTGAAATCTCCCAAAACATTTTCCAAACAGTCCCTTACCAAAAATCACACAAACTGCCACCTCGCGCGAGCGGGTCGCGCGCGCGAGTTCTTGCAGAATGTCATCTTCTTCGTCTTCTCCCCTGTTTCTGGTTTTAAAACTGAAATTTACCCATTTTCAGAATCTGTTCGTACTAAGACATGTGATATATGGTTCTCCTCGATTTTCCGCGTAGATTAAGAATACGCGATCAATTTTAACTAATACGGATTATATCACTAGTTATTCGCGATTAAAGTTAGAGTGACAAAACTTAAAATCAACGGTTCGTCGCGATACGGGTAAATTACTGCGTAGGATTCGAACCACAGCTTATCGGGATCAATATCTTCCATTCCCAATTTACAGAATCGATTTTGGTTACGATTTCTAAAACTTCAATTTCCAAGCTTTAATGGTGTATTGATATATATATATACACATATACACACACATATACACTGAATATACACATATATAGACATTGAGAGTGAGTTTAAATTACTCACAGAGCCGATTATACAGAAAATTAAAGGCCGAGAACTTCCGCCGTAAAAATCCGTCGAGAATTCCGTCATTCCGAAATTCTTCCCGTTCTTGATTTTGAGATATATATAGCTATATATCTATGTATGTGACAGTGTATATATATATAATCTGTATGTGTGTGTGTGTTTGATTTTGAGAGGAAGAGAGAACAATGGAGAGTTATGGAGAGAATGAGAGATACTGTGAGAAATTTAGAGATACACACACATATATAAACTGTGCCCAAAATTGGGCTCCAAGCAAGGGAAGGATTTTACACGGTGTGGTTGAGCTCACGTGCTCCCACACCCAAGACGCGATGTAGTCGCAGTTTTAAAACATTAACTGGTATTTTCTAGTTTTAAAATAAAATACAGAAAATTATATTAACATAGGAATTAAATTCCTGGTTATACAAAAATATAGGTATCGATTTTGAAACCATAGAAAATATTTTCTATATTTTCAAATATTACGGTTTGACCCCAGATAATTATTACAAAGAGAAATTAAAACAAATTCTCATGGAAATGAAATGCCGTATTTATTTAGTAATGATAAATAAAATACAGGGCGTTACAGAGACGACGAGTCGACAGTGAACTACTGTGACTGTCATGGATTGAACTGCGATGTACGAATCGAGACGACGAGTTGACAGTGAACTACTGTGACTGTCATGGATTGGACTGACGATGTACGAATCGAGACGACGAGTCGACAGTGAACTACTGTGACTGTCATGGATTGGACTGACAATGTACGAATCGAGACGACGAGTTGACAGTGAACTACTGTGACTGTCACGGATTGAACTGCGATGTACGAATCGAGACGACGAGTCGACAGTGAACTACTGTGACTGTCAGGATGTACGAATCGAGACGACGAGTCGACAGTGAACTACTGTGACTGTCAGGATTGAACTGCCGATGTACGAATCAAGACGATGAATCGACAGTGAACTACTGTAACTGTCATGATTGAACTGATGATGTACAAATCGATATGCCTGCTGGGGATGAAGCGACTCTTTCTGGGATCTCTCTTTAACTACTTCTCTTGACCGGGAACCAGGATTCAAATTCGAATCTCTCATAGTTGATCAAATATTGCTGTCCCAAAGCCGGGATCCATCTCTGAATCTCTCGTGGTTGATCAAATCTTTGCGGTGCCCAATCCAAGATCAATCAACAGCCACTCATGGACTTATGTTGCTAGGAGATGATGGTCAACTTTTGATGGTTTGGAAAGGGATGAAATTCGCATTTGCCCTAAGTTTGGACGCTTCTCATGCTGTCGCCTTAACCGGTGCAGTAATGGTGTTTGGTACTCCTGCTTGTATTGGCATGCTCTTTATAACTTGATTTGAAAATTTTATTAGTCACTGTTGACTTACACATTTGAGACTACAACAGACTCAAAAACTTAACAGACATTGACGCACGAGGATGACACATTTGACACCAAAATGAAACAAGGTCGACTTGCCAAAACTTAATGTGCTTTTGTCATAAATGATGTACCATTTCTCTTTTGTGTTTACTTCTCACCTTAACGTGGCATCACTTTGATGGTGAATCTTATTTTTGAAAATTCCTCCCTACTGATCTAATCAATTTCTTTGCTTCTCTCAAGATGTGCTTTGAATTAGTGCCTTAGCTTATGGAATAAAAGACGCTCCATTTCCATCTGTTCAAGACAATGTTTGTGACTTGAAGGCTTACCATTGGTGTATAGGGATCGGGTGGCAAACGAAGTTTGCCCCTAGTTTGAAGGGCATGAAGTGGGATCGGTAGGCAAACGAGGTAAATGACCGAAGTTTTCCCCTAGTTTGGAGGAAGGTTCATTGGAGGTTTTGGGCAAATGAGGTAGGTGACCAAAGTTTGCCCCTTGTGTGAAGGGTAGATAGTAAAAGTCAGGCAAACGAGGCGGGTAGCCGAAGTTTGCCCCTAGTGTGGAAGGTGATTTTCTGGCTTGAGGCATGGACCGTGACTTTAATCTCTCAAATGCTCATAATTTTTGCCTAGGCACCAGTGAGGTGACCTAGCAAGCTCTTTTCTCTCTTTTGTTATTGCTCACCTTGGATTTAACTCTAATTTTTGCCTAGGCGTCCTTTTGGATTTTCGACCTAGCGAGCCATCCTTCTTTTTTTCTTTTTTGAAAGTCTGCCTACGTACCCCCAAGTGAGGATCAGGTCCAACGTAGTTCGGGCATGGTTGGGAAGAAGCGGGTTGATTTTTGGGTAGGTGGGGTGACCGAACCGATGCGGTTGCCTACGTATCCCCGAGTGGGAATCAGGTCGAGCGTAGTTCAAGGCATGGTCTTGAAAAAAATTGGTTTGATTATGATGGTGTCGACCGAACCAATGCGGTTGCCTACGTATCCCCGAGTGGGAATCAGGTCGAGCGTAGTTCAAGGCATGGTCTTGAAAAAAATTGGTTTGATTATGATGGTGTCGACCGAACCGATGTGGTTGCCTACGTATCCCCGAGTGGGAATCAGGTCGAGCGTTGTTCAAGTCAGGGCTTGAAAAAAATTGGGTATGAGGGTTTCTCAAACCAATCGTCAAATAAGTTCAAACGTGAGCCACTTGTGATAGCTTTGAATAAAAGGATTCAATTTCAATCTCCCTTTCTTTTCTTTTTCTTTTTCTTTTTGTTTTGTTTTGAGGATTGATCCTTTTCACTTTCGCCTAGCCAGTCAATTCTGCTTTTTAATGTAGTCGATTCTTGTGAGATCTTTCAATCACAATCTCATAATTCCAGAATGTGCATGGCAGCTCTCGGAATTTATTTGTGGTCATTCCGTGCCTTTTGAAATGTGATCTTGGCACATTCTTAAGACGTATCTTGAAGCGTATGATTCTCTCATTTGTTTCATCAAAATTTTCTCCAACATTTTGACTGGCTAGGGTCAGATTTTGGAAATCAACACCTTTTTCAGCTCTAACTTTTGCCTAGGCGCCCTTTCGGGTTTTCAACCTAGCGAGCTTTTCTTTTCTTTTCTTTTCTTTTTCTTTCTTTCTTTTTTTTTTTTTGAAAGTGGAGACGAAACTCACTGAAATGTTTAGCTACCATCAAGGGCTAAGTTTGCGTTGCTTTCAATCGGACATATTGCGTGGCTCCCAATTAGATTGGGCTTAAGGCTTCGAAATGGTGGAAAAAGGGTGTTGGGCAAGTCCCAAGTCAGTTTCAAGTATGTCTTTTCAAGATTGAGGCAAGAGCATCTTTAAATTCTTAAAGTAAGACTATTCAATTCCAGCTCTTCATCAGTGTCAGCGTGAAATCGACTTTAACCTTTCAGGATTCTTTTTTGATTGAGTAAAAAAATTATTTTTTTAGCACAGTAATATCCATGGTAATTTGAAAAGTGACACTTCAGTTTTAGTGATTCATGCATTTATGACTAGGCACATCAGATTAAGCAAAATGAGATTTTATTCCATCAACAAAGAAGGTTTACAGACTTATTAACAACTTGATGACAGACAGACTCGATCACAGGACTAGAATTGAAATGGACTCAGAACATAGAACAGACTCAACTTGACTCGACCCGGTCTCAAATGGAGTGTCTTCGCGACCCATTTATTATTCTTATTCTATTTTTTTTAGCAGAAGTTCCAAACACCATCACTTTACTGCGTAGCTTCAACATTCATTAGCATCGACGGAAGGGATCATTCGATCGGTTGGTCCAAGCCAAGATAGTGGATGGGATTAGGATAGGGGACATCTTCTATAAGGTTCTGAATGTCATGGCGGAGGCGGATGCACTGATCGGTGGTATGGCCTAGATTTTGGTGATAAGCACATCGTAGGCTCATGTTGTAGTGGGAGGGTACAGGATCTGGTAGCGGCTTATGAGGGAGGAGCTGCAAGTGGCCCCTTTTGAGTAGGTGGTCCAAGGCTGTGGAAAGAGGAACATCAAGTTTGGAGAATTCGCGAGGGCCTTTTGGGCGATTTGGCGGAATGGACTGGTATGGACGGAAGGCGCAGGCCATTGATTGGTTGCTAAGTGCATTGATATCCGGGGAGTCCAGGGAGTAGTTAGGTCTCTTGGACTGGTGTTGGGGCTCATCCTTTTTGAACTTTCCTTCTCTGATGGCATCCTCTATTCTGGTGCCTATTTCAAATAGCTCTTCGAATGTGGAGATGGATTGGTAGAATAGCTTGTCATGATATACTGGTTGCATGTTCTTGACCAGCATACGTACTTGCTCTTTCTCAACAGGTCTGTGGATCATTTGAGCCACTTTATTCCTCCATCTGCTCAAGAACGCAGTGAAGGACTCATTGAAGTTCTGCCTGGTAGTCTCTAGATCCCGGATGGTGATATCAAACTCTTGGTTATAAGAGTAGTGATCAATAAAAGTTCTAGCAACATCTTCCCAGACTCGGGTCTTGGAGGCTTCAAGGGTTAGGAACCAGGATAGTGCGGCATTCTTAAGGGTTTGCGGGAACAACATCGCAATGTGCTCATGAGTGCAGCCCATCGATTGGAAGATGCTCATGCACAACTTGATGTGACTTTTTGGATTCCCTGTTCCATCAAAACGGTCAATTTCAGGCATTTTGAAGTTCTCGGGCAGCCTTAGCTTGATGGGCTCAAAGAGGCCTTCCAGGTCTAACATGTAATCATCAACCCCTTTGTTCTTCCTTAGCACACTTTTCAGCTTGTCAACCTTGTCCATTTTCTCCTGGAGCTTCTTCTCATATGCAAGCGGCGGGACCCCTTGAAACCAGTCATCTTCCCCATTATTCTCGGGAGGCGGTCCAAACCCAGGCGGTGGTGGTGGTATGAACCCTGGTTGTGGTGGGAAACCAGGTGGGTACTGTGGCTGCTGTTGTTTCAGTTCTTCCATAAAACTCAAAACTTGGGCCAGGCGATCAGATTGCTGGCTTATGGTTGTTCCCAACACAGTGACCTTATTTTCCAATTCTTCTTGATTCATGCTAAAGTAACTTGGCGGGCAAATCTTGACCAAACGACTGTGTGAACTCCCAACCCAAGACGAGGATCCCAGTGGCTGACTTTGGGAATCTATATAAACCAACAGATTCGAGAGGAAAAGTGTATCAGATTCTGACAGAGGCAATCAGACAGACAGTGACAGTGACAGGTATGGACAGACTTTTGTACAGACTGACTGAGACAGTGCGTGCAGACTGATAGGAATGGTGTATGCAAATGAGACAAGCATGCGGATGTAAGCCCTAATCTATATGATGGTCCTACTTCTAACAGGTAGCAGCTAAACAAATAAGGTCCTAGGCATACAGAGTGTGCTAACCTTACTTTCCAGTGTGATCACCAAGGGATAACAGGGATTTCCGGGATACTCCGGGAATTATAGACAGAGTTTCTGGGAGAAACATGGATTTGGAAGATTCGGAGAAATTTTTAGAAGTCATTTGAGTTTCTAGGAGAAATAGGGATTTCTGGTTGATTTGGACTGAGCTTCTAGGAGAAATTGGGAAATCAGAATTTCTGGGAGAAATTGGTACCTCTAGGCATTTTTTGGGAAGTTTGGATAGAGTTACTGGGAATCTTGGAGATTTGGATAGAGCTTATGGGAAAACAGGAAAATTTGGGTAAGTTGGACAGAGTTTCTGGGAGAAACAAGTATACCGGAATTTCTGGGAGAAATTGAGATTTCTGAGTAATCTGAGAGATTTGGACAGAGCTTCTGGAAAAATAGATATAACTGGGTAAGTCAGACAGAGTTTCTGGGAAAAACAAGTATATCGGAATTTCTAAGAAAAATTGAGGTTTCTGGGTATTCTGGAGGAGAAATAGGGATTTCTAGGAAATCTTGGTGATTCGGACAGAGTTTCTAGGAGAAACAGGGATATCCTGATGAGTTGGGTAGAGTTTCTGGAAGAAATAGGGGTATACGGCGAGGATAGGTGATGATGGTGATCATACTGTCTAGCAAGTTTTCATACCCCTATGTCTTAGGACCAACAAACAAGGTTTGCGGTGTATATCTTTGTGAGCATGGAGTAGACATCCTTATCATGGTGCCTAGGCAAGTCAACTCAATGTGATCACATGTGAGTGATTACCTTGGGAATCATAAGAAAGAGGTTCTATTCTATGCCACATAAGCGTCTACACCGCGCAGGTAATCCCGTCAGGGCATACAACAGTTATATCACATTGTCCTATCTGAAAAGATAAATGAACAGTCTTATGAAAGGTTCTACAGGAATCTACATGCAAAGGCTGGGTTTAGTCAAAGAGGGTCCGTTGACGAGAGTTCCAATATACCGTCGGGGAGACGGTACGGAGGTTTTTACTCTTTTTGATATACCTTGGAAGGTACAGTATCAACGGTGACTTGTGCCCTGGCACAGCAAGACCTGAACAATGTCAGCGCCGCATTTCAGACACAGTCGGAGGGGAAATGCAGAAGTGCAATGCGGTAAACCAAACACAGTAAAAAGATGATTTTAAGGATGTTTCTTATGAGTCAAACCTCTGTATTATTTTGTTTTAAAATAAATATCCCCAGCAGAGTTGCCAGATTGTGGACACGCGGATTCGGACCACTTCTCTTGTTTGAGATTGTTTTGAAAAGGAAAAGAAAAGGTCTGTTGAAAACAGATACAGAGTCGCCACTTGGTCTTTAAGGAACCAAGAAACCTAATTTTGACTCACCCAAGCGGATAAGGGCACCGGCCCTTCATAACCAAAGAACTTGGTTCGGGGTTTTGGTACGAGAGAGGAAGGAGCCTTTGTCGCGACTAAAACACCCTCAACTCGCCCCGTCTTTCGACAGGCCTCAATTAGCATCCAAATAATTATCTTATACTATGTATAGTTCGACAATTAATACTATGATAGTATATTACATCACATAAGAAAATTGAAATAGAAGATCAAAAGATAAAATATCATTCATAAGATCTAAGTCAAATATCATGCAATGTGAAGTGAAAGATCACACAAATAAACCTAGGAAAAATCGTCTAATCATGTATCAAGTAATTAGTTTCCTTAATCTAAAGGGGACATGAATTGTTCTTGAAACAAATAAATAAAGAAATCAAAATGTGCTTAGCAAGCTAACATGATGCATGTCATTCTTTGAGAAAAGAAGATCTCTCAATCCCCGGGACGGATGAGAAAGGATGATTAGATCAAGGGGAAGCATGAACGTGTAATCGTGATCATTCCTTATAATCTTCTTAGATTAAGAGCTACAAAAACCCCAAATCTTGCATGAATGCAATGTATGTATCTAAAAATGTGCAAAGGTTGTAGTGTGTTTTGTGTACATGGATTTCTAAAATGACTTAGAAGTCTAAATGTGTATGAATGAATGAATTAAATCAACATGGGATATATACAAATGTAGTATGAACTACTTCCTAAGATATGAACTAATTTGGAATGTATATAAACATCAAATCAAAGAATGAAAGTTAAAGTATGCTGGCTGTGAATAGTGGACAGAACAGTAGCATCATCTTTGGAAAATTGAAAAGAGGGGTTAGGAATGTTTTCAATGCATGATTTTTTATGGAGATGTTTCTTATTGTGTCCAGAATGCAACCCAAAAATCCAATCCTTAATAACTATCACAGATTGAGAGAAATCACATAAACAACAGAGGTCACTCAGAAACAGAGTCCGCACTGTCGACTGAAATGTTGGAAATTCTTAGAAAATGAAAACGAATGATCTAGAGGCCCATTTAATACAGAAAGTTTCCTAAGACATTGAATCTTAAGGAAAAAATAAGTTAGGACCACCCTTTTGGAAAGGTTTTCTGGAAAAGAGGTTGAAAGTTGACCTAGCTGCTGTGACAGCAAAGACAGAATGTTTGGAAGGAATGTTGGGATCCAAATGGACCATTTCCAAGTACTTCCAAGTCAAACCAAAAATCATGGGTGTTCTCCAATGAGTTAGGAAGACTTTCCAAGTGGCCTTGCATCCATATGTTGAGTATAGAGTCCTAGAGAAATCTTTGAACTCAACTCACTCACTGTTTTGACTCATTGTTTTGAAGATTTTGGTGAAAACAAGGTTTTGTTTCTTGAAACCAAAAGGAGATGGATTGAGAGGGGTTTTGAAATAGATGTTTTGAAAGCATATTTTCAATACTCAATAAGGATTATTGCCACTTAAAATGCCAACATCAAACTCATCATCAAGAACCTCCAAGATTGTTGGAGAGACTTATTTTATTTTTGAACATAACTTCAATACATTCCAAGAATATCTTGGAAGTATTGAGGTTATGATCATCATCTATCAAACATGTTTTTGAGGTCAAGAGTTACTATCCATAAGGATTCACTCACCCCAAACTTCATGTCATCACTTAGATGATGATGAACTAGTAAGTAAATAAAGAAAATCAAAAAGAAATGGGATAAGAAGAGATGAACAATAAATAAACAAGCAAGTAGATAATGATCAATAGATGATATTCATGAAGTATGAGACTTGTAGATTGGTGTTTCACTCATATGTAATGACACTAGACATGGAAGAAGCTTCCACTCTCTTGAATGCTCACTAAAAATGGTGGTTGGGAGTATTGAATGTTGAAGTAAATAGGAGTAATGAAGTAAAAACAAAGTTAGAACTCACTTTTTGTTTTGAAAAATCAAAGAAGAAGCTTCTTTTCTCTCTACTCTAACCTTATCTCTACAACTTTCTCTCCCAAACTTTTACAAACCTCACATTTGACTCCCCCAAAATGAAGAGTAATGGGGTGTTTATATAGGCCAACTTGGGGTGGTTTTGGGATTTAGAAAGTGTTCCTATTGGTCCCAAACATCTGAAATCATGAAACTACGTCGTTTTGGCTTTTAATTAATCAAAATGGGACCACAAAACAAATTACAAAAATACACTGTTCTGGAGGGGAGTGCTGTGGCGGCACTGGGCCACTGCCGCGGCGGCACTGCTCCTCCCTTCGTCCAGATAATGCTGTTTAGGCCCCCCGAAGTTCCGGTATTCGCGAAAAGGCCCTATTTCGTCCGAAATTCACAGAAAATGCGTACGAACTCCAAATTGAGATTGTGATATACCGTTGGAAAGGTAATGGAGTCTACTTTTCATAAAAAATAGTTCGGGGATAGGTCGCTTTGAAAAGTTTTGCGGTATTTGTGATAAAAGCTGATTTGATCGCCATTTTCGCCTTTGGAAATTCATAATAAATTCGTTTTAAATCCAGGAATTATGTGCGATATACCGTTGGAAAGCTATTGACTTTTAGTATCTATGAAAAATATTTGAAAATTGTTTTGGCGCCCCGGTTCCAAAGTCAAATTTCGGTCAAACTGGTCAAACCTGGGATTCCCGGGAAGTTCTGGAAACCTCCGGGAGTTCCCGGGAGCTGATGTTTTCGCTCGATTTTCTTTTGGAACTTGTTTTAACGCTTTTCTCATGATTTGAAATGACTCTGGCGAATTCGGATGATTTCGATCAAACTTGGTCAACCTTGGTCAAACCTGGTCAAACCTTGGTCAAACCTAGTCAAACCGGTCAACGGGGACTTTCTGGGAACTTCCGGGACTTCCGGGGGTCTCTGGGAGCTGACGATTTCACCCGATTTCTCTTAAAAACTCATCTTATTACTTTTCTTACGACATAGCATGTTTTCAGAACTTTGGGACCAATTCTAGGAGTTTTCTGGCCTTCAGGGGTATTTTAGTCATTCTGAGCATTCTGAAAGATAGAGCTGACTTCCAGGAGTCCTTTTGAGTCTTTTACGATCATTGTGAACCACCAAGCTATGGGTTTCCTAAATCTGATAGCCGACAAAATGGGGTGTCTACACACGCCGAACATTCGGACACAAACTTGGCAACTTTTCACTTCATGCCCCTTCACCAAAAATTTTCTCGCAAGTTTTGGTACATCTTAGTTTGTTGATCAAAGAGTTTGGTCATGGGAATTAACAACTGGTCTGAGCCAACAATAAAGAGCCTAGGAGGTCCCACTCTAAGCTCCGCTAGGATGCTTGGAAAAGCACATGAGGATCTTGTCAAGGCAGGTTCGATCGATCGAAGATGTTTCGATAGATTGAAGTCTTGGCGGGTTCGATCGCTTGAAGGTGGTTCGATCGATCGAAGCCACTTCGATCACTTGAACATTAGGTCAGTTATGGGAATCTATAAATAGGGCAACGGCGTCCAGAAATAAAAGTTCATCATTTTACTGCGCCTGAAGGTACATAACCTGTTTTAGAGCTCCCAAACCTTCTTATCCCCCTTATTAGAGATCCTACCATCTTTAGTCTTTCTAGGAAGCATTCGCAGGAGTCATAAGGGTGAAGGCAACCTAGTGAAGGCTGCTGCATCACTAAGGTTAAAGATTCAGAATTGGGTTCAAGACCCGAGGTATAACTCTTCTCCCTCTTGTTAGTACGCATCTCTGGAATTGACGAGTAGTAGATCCCACACATACTAATTAAGTTTTTGAAACTTAATCTTTCCGCTGCGTGTTTAAAAATTAATTTTAAACCTGCTTTTCCTTCACTCTAACTCCTCTGTCTCATGTTCAAATCTCTTTGCGTGAATAGGTACTTCAAAGTCTTGTGGTCTATGAAGATTCCATTGTTGGAAATAATGAAGGATATGGCTATGATACTGATTGAGGTATGCAACAGTTTGCACTGTCAATGACTCAATGCACAAGGTCTCAATGCTATTTTCTCTAGGATTCAGCAATCAGTTTCTTCCAAACATGCACTTGAATTAGAAGAATATGTGAGTGCTCAGAATTGCTCCAAAAAAATGAAAATGGTTTTTGAAGAATGACGAGAGAGAGAGAGAGAGAGAGAGAGAGAGAGAGAGAGAAATTCTCTGTTTTATTGGAAGAGAAGAAGAGTCCTTAATATATAGAACAAAAAAAATGATACACCAATGAGAAGTGCAACCTCCCAACATATATTAAACAAGGAATTAAATGTGCCATCAAACATGTGTAGCCCAACAGCTATTTTTTTAAAACAGATTTAATAGCCTCCAATAGCCATATTTTTAATATAGGGGTTAATAGATTTAATAGCCTCCAACGGCCACATTTTTAATACAGGATACTAGTCACATCAATATAAATGACTTTGTTTGCATTTTTGAAATAAAAGGCCCAATGCCCCAATAAGAGGAAACCCAATTATTCCAACAATCCCCCTCTATTTCAAAAATTTAAACAACAAATAAAAGAATGGAGCAAGAGAATTCAATGCATCAGAACTGGTGCCTTTAGGGCTATGAACCAATCCCTAGGAATATAAGAAGCGACTTACAGGAATTTGGTGAAATAAAATTTCTATGAACCAGAATCCCTTAACGTAAACCAGTCGTCTTATATCCACATTGATTCCTCAGAATCTGAGCAACTCTATTAGGTGTGGCACCTCTAGGCCCTGCGCCAGTCCTGAATTTTCATAAGTGCTCTAGAAGACTTGCCTAAGTTTTCATAGAAAGAGACCCCACTTTCACACTTATATAGGTGAATCCATCAGGTATGCATTGCAATTAAACATACCATCCACTTAGTATGGACTATGGAATTCATTAAGAGTTTAACTCAACCTTTCTCATTGCAATTGCACTATACACCATAGGAAGGGGCAACAAGATAATATTATAGTGCATCTCAAATCAACCAATGACTTGTTATTACCCATATGAACCTATTTCTTGGGTTTTCCAATTACATAGGTTGGGTTACCATCATTGTTGATTTTTGTTATAGGCATAAGCCCCATTCCCCTCGATGTTTTATACACTAGTTTTCTCCCTAGTGGTTTTGTTAAATAATCAGCCAAACACACTTCTGGCCTTAAAAAATTCAGAGAAAAACTTTATCTCAATCAGCTGTCTCACAATATTATGACTTAGGCGTATATGCCTACTCTTGCCTTTATAGGACTTATTCATAGCTCAGCCTTTTACAACCTGGCTATCTAAATGTAAAGAAACCAATAAAGCTGGTTTATTCCAAATAGGAATATCTTCTAAGAAGCTTTTAAGCCACTCAGCCTCAATACCAATTTTTCAAGAGCTATAAACTCATATTCCATTGTTAACTTAGTTGTGCAAGTTTGCTTGGACGACTTCCAAGATACTACACCTCTACTAAGTGTAAAAATAAATTCACTCATTGAATTCATCTTATCTGAATTCGAAATCCAATTTGTATCACTGATTTTTGAAAATACATACTTTCCTCCCCAAAAATTTTTGGCTAAAATTTGGCCTTGAAAAAACTAAAATTTAAATTCTTTCGAATTATGAAGTATGCAATACATTTTCAAAAATAATTATCTCCGGATATACAACGTTTTCAAAATGATTTCGTCACAGAGGTGATATTTAACTCTAATCTCTAGTACCAAAACATGGTACTAAGCGAGTCATCAAGTAAAACACTTCATTTTTCCTTGAAGAGTATTTCTTGTAACAATTGTGTTGATGCACATATGCCTACAAGAACTCAAATTAATTAACCATCCTCCAAAATTTGTCATGAACTTTACTTCCACAAATATAGCCACAAATGGTTCTTCAGACACATTAGCCTAGGAACAAATTGATGCTTTTCCAATTCGTAACCAAAGAGCTTGATTTGTTTTTCAAAACAAAAAAATTTGAAATCATTTTATTTGAAGGAGGTTTCATATCACTTGGCTCAAAAGGAGTCTAAAAAGGTTTACAAAGAAAATTATTAACTCAAAACCTTTTTCAACCTCATAGATTGATCAAGAGAAATACCAGCATGAGCTCTTGTAATTTTAATCTCTATAATTACCCTCGCTGCATCCAAATCCTTTCATATCAGAATTAAATCTCCATGTAAATATGTCATAACACATACTCTATCACTGTGTTTATGATATAAACTTATGTCACTTTCAAAAAAAAAAATTTGAAACTATTTGAAACAATAATTTAATCAAGATTTTCATTCCCCTAATTGGTTACTAAATTTAAAATCTATATAAGGAGTAAACAAGTATTCACACTTTACTCTTATTCGGATCTATAAAACCCTACCAGTTTATCCAAATAAAATTTCTCCTCTAATTCTCCATTTAATATAAAATGATTTTAACATCCATCTCATAAATATATGCTCATACATATCAACAGTAACTAATAAATTTTAATGGATGTAAAACATGAGAATAAGTATCCAAAAATCAACATATTTCTTTTACCTAAAAATCCTTTGCTACTGAAGTAGCTTCACATTTTTCAATAAAACTATCGGGTTTAAAAAATCTTTTTCTAGAGTAAATATATAAAAATATTTCCAAAGTCTATTTAGCACTTACCTTGCTTACTCATCCGCGGTTCAAAATCGATGTCATGATTTCAGTCATGCATTCTATACTCAATAAATCTAGATGTGACAAAAATAAGAGGTTAAGAACCTCCACTATTCCTCAGTTTACAAAGAGATAAATGCTCATAAAAATTATCACCAATAAATTCAAAAGTCACATCAATTTTTATGTTAATAAAATTAGAGACATTCCTATAAAATGCACATCCCAAAAGAAATATTTTATGACTTTACTAGCAATTTCCTTAGGATTAAAAATCCTAGCAAAAGCCAACTAACCCAATACTCAAGAATAATAAAATTGAGCTTTATTTTATGCTAAACAAGAGTAATTTTATTTTAGAGTGGGGTGCTCTTACAAAAAACAAAATACACATTTAGTAAAGCTTTTCCCAAAATAGTTTAATCATCTCAAAAGTACATCAAATGTATAAGATATCACGAGTCAAAGTTATTGGGTCAAAAAGACATGCAAGTTCATGCGAACCAACCACACCCAATATAATCCCAATCTCCAATATGTAAATTCACATACTATGATCATATGCTTGGTACTGGTGCTCCTTATATAATATATATATATTTATATTTATATATCATGCATACACTTCATATCATATATGATATACTACACAAGGTAACTGACTCATACTTATGGTGCACAAGGACTCAAGAATATCATAACCAATGACCAATGACCTTTTAGCAAGCACTTATTGGAGTAGAGTACATTATAAGCCATATGAATGATCAATATGCAAGACATTAGATCATGTCAAAACAACTCTGTAGTCATTATTATGGGTGTCTTTAATCTACTAATGTAAAATTAGGTGCCCACAATAGTTACAGATTACAAAAAAAAAATGTAGGAAGGTATAAGTATAACTATCATATACATATACTTCTATCAGCATACTACCCCAAACATTAGACTAATAAAGTCAATATGACATGTGAATCTCAATTTGATTAAAGGCCTGATCACTTTTATAATACATATACTATTCATCCACTTTGTAACCTACAAATTAAATATCTGTCACGCCCCAGAAACCGAAGCACGAGGAAAGAGAAAAGATAGAGAGAAAAGAATTAAAATCCAATCACAATGCAGAAGTGACTTTGGAAACCCACGGGGTTTCCTACAAGGATGACTTACTAATACATAAACCCAAAATGGACTTACATGTTAACGAGTCCATCAAAGATGAAAGCATTTGAAAATCACATTAAAAGACTTTCCGGGCAAGCACTATATCAAGGAGAAAAGGAAAAATTACAATGAATTTGATAAAATGTCATTTTTGACAGTTGCTGAATTTTAAAACACCCGTAAGTAACTATACTTTGAAATTTTCACATTCTGTCCACGTGGGTCCATGTAAAATTTGATTCTGCACAACTTTTGTATAATAACATTTTTTTCCAATTCTACACCATTTGGGCAGAAAATTGAAATAACAGTAGTAGTTTTTATTTGACAGCAACTTTGACAGCATAAGGACCATTTTTGGATAATTGCTGAATTTTAAAACATCCGTACATAACTATATCTTTAAAATTTTCACATTCTGTCCGCGTTGGTTCATGTAAAATTTGATTCTGAACAACTTTTGTCTAATGACATTTTTTTCCAATTCTGCACCATTTGGGCAGGAAATTGAAATATCAGTAGCAGTTTTTATTTAACAGCAGCTTTGACAACTTTTTGAAACATTCCCAACATTTCTAAATTCTGGAGTTTAAACATCAATATATGACTAAACAAGTCCTAAATGACGTATAACACGTGCCTAGACTAAACAGAACTTCATGTACTCGAAATTCATTAAAAACGAGAAGTGAAATAGATAAAGAGAGGAAAAAGGGGAGAGGGAGAGATTGGGAGAGAGATATAGGGAGAGATAGTGAGAGAGATATAGGGAATGTATTCTAAACATACACACATGTGTATTTTCACATTCGGAAATATTTTAAAAACATATATATACATAATTTCAACATAAGTAAAAGGAAAGAATATTTAAGAAAGGGAAAGAGATCAAAGAGGGGAGAGGAGAGAAAGAGAATGGGAGAGATTTAGAACGTTTAAACGTTTGAAAACTTGTTGGAATTAAAAAAGGGGTTTGATCCGGCAAGGACCCAACTATAAAACGAACTAAACTACAACAAATGAACTCTAATAAAAGTAACCACCCAAACCAATCCGGCAAGGATTCAAACAAAAGAGAAAAACAAACAATGGACATGTAAATCAAAAAGACAAGGACTTAAAGAGGTTCGACGACCTCGGAAAGTAAATACATCATCATAAAGTGAGTTTAACAATTGAAATAAATAACCATGAAAGCAAGGGCTAACACTTGTCCCATTAAAATCAAAGAAGCTTCTCAAATACAAGAGATAAGAGCCTAACCTACCGAAGTTTTTGTAAAACCTTAATACCCTAAGTTTCAAAGCATTAAACATTTACAATCTTCCAAAATGACTGAATCAACAAGAGAGCTATTCATATACATAACCAAGCATGAGTCTTCAAAATAGAACAAAATGCCTCATAGTTCACGCGTCGAGTCACATATGCCCTTTGCCCTTATTAAGCTTACCTGAAAAATGTTTTGTCGTTTTTATGAGAACGACGGCTCGTAGAAAACATTGTAACAAGCCTATGCTATCCATGACTAAAATGAAATGAGGTGCAATGAATCGCCACAATGGCTACAATGAAATGTTTAAAGCCGCAAGGCTATGCGTGACAAATGCACATCTCTCTCGTTACCGGATCATGAGCCACCCACGCATGGAGTGTAGCATACCAACTTCCGGGAGCTACCCGAATATAGTTTGGAGTTTGAATGTTTCTAAGGGTCATTCTCCCTGTCTCACATCACAACCCATGTCCGGATTTCTTAAATCAAATTCCCACACATGGGGTTTTTCTCTCTTTTCCAAATAAAACATTTATGTCGTGATACATGAATGCTTGCCGATTAGGCCTCAATGCATATGATGTTAACAATGGCATTAAAGATGATCCACTACAATAGACTAAGCAATAATTTAGTCCATTAGACATGATATCAAGAACTTAAAAGAATGTAATTAAATTTCATAATTTAACGTTCCTAACAAGGATTTCTATACTAACGTCCTAGCATGCTTTTACACATAAAGGGAGCATCCTAAGCACGTCTAGCATCACATAATCAACTATAGAACAACCAAAACATGTAAATTCACAATTAGGCATATAACCCTAAATTTACAACTTTGGGGAAAACCTAATGCATGTGTCTAAATTATTCTCATAACATCATTATAATTACATTTAACACCCCAAATTTTCAACTAGTACAACCAAAGCATATAACTCACATTTAGGCAAAAATCCCTAACATTATAACTTTGTGGGAATGTCCTAATACATATGTCTAAGTTCTCTCCTAGCATAAAAGTGAACTCAAGGCATATTAGACAAGTATAACATATATAATTGCACAATGTAAATCTATCTCAAAGCTTAACTTTCAAAAATCAATGGCAACTCAAGAGAGCCAAGTAAATCCAAAATAGCTTCAATGCTTGAGCTAGAATCTTGAAGGATGCTTCAAGTATGCACCACTAATCAAGAACAACCCAAGGTTAGGATAGAAATCATGAAACTAACAAACCCTAGGTTGTTAGAGCTTGGGAAAACTTACCCACATAAGAAATCCTCCATAGAAATGGTTAGGATATGAAAGAGAGACTCTATATACTCCAAGAAAGCTATAAAAGAGAAGAGAAGTTCAATCAAATCCCAAAATTTTGAAATCTAGTGAAATCCTAGAATTTGGGGGTTTTCTAGTATGCTTACCAAATGATGATTCCAAGCTCTAGGATGATTAGAGATGCTAAATAATGAAGTTCTTGATAATCCCTTGAAATCTTGAAGAATAAAGCTTGAAAGAGAAGGAGAACTATGGAGGTTCTTGTCTCTTGAAAGGAGAAGAAGAAGAAGAAATGAAGGAGAAGAAAAACTAATATGAAGGAGTGGGAGAGAGAGGTTTGGCCGGCCATATAGGGGAGTGGGGTGGGACCCACTCTCTTGTATGCTCAAAAAATAAAATGTTTGGTACTGCAATGGACAGTCTGGCCCAACAGTGTAACCCCAAAATTAAATAAACACATCCACAGGCACAGAAAATAAATTTTAAATTAAAGCACATGAAAGGTAAAATAAAATAATTTAGTCATGCTCTGGAATTTTAAAAAAAAAAATACGGTCAAATACACTAATGGTCCACAACGGGAAAAGCAAAATTACTCCATTACCATTAATTAAAAATTCTGAAATATTACAATATCCAATCAAACATGAAATAGCTAAAAGCCATAAAGGCTTTAAATATTTCAATTATCATATGTATTACTCTCACAATTGAGCGTACATTTTTTTTTAAAAGGCTTTGTGACTATTGGTTTAAACCAACAGATCACCAATAAAAAAATCCATAGATTTTTGAAGTAAACGTTAAATCCATTAGATATAAACTCACACCCTGAACACACTTTGCTTTTTACAAACTGATACATTAAGGGATGAGAATTATGTACCCCAAGGGCCATGATAGTTGATAAATCAAAAGTATAGTACCTTTTATTTAATGTAATCTAGTATTATATACAAGATCTTCATGCACCACCATCGAATGCTGGTGTGCCCCACCTAAACAAAGAATCTATATGTGCTATTTTATATGTAATACACGTTTTTTTTTAAATAATTTATATTAAATATAATACAATAGATTATATATCTTTCTCACTCATAACATTAAATTCCAACCATTACATCTTGACTTAAAGCCATAACGATTACTAACATTAAGTTAGAAAACTGCTGCACTATCAAAACCAATCCCAAAGATAAGGGTCTAAATAGCATTACATATCGCATATATACATATGTTATAGAAGAAGAATATTGAAGATGTCAAATTCTTTTCTCGGAAATGCATTGCTTGACAGTGACAATATCTTGGTCATTAGAAAGCCAATCTAATATAAAGGACTAATAAATCAAGTTGACATTGTAAACACCAAATAGTATATGCATGTAAATATTTATTAACATAAGCAATGTTATATCGCCTCCATGAGGCTAAACTCGAACCCTTTAAAAATATAACTTTTTTTATTCTAACAGATTTTTCAAAAGTACAAAAGAAAACCAATTTGTTTGCAATAAGAAAATTAACAATTTTATCTGCACCTCTTAAAGTAAAGATTCTCAAATTTAAAAGAGCTTGTTGAGCTTAGGAAACTAAGAAAGTGATCGAGAATCCATGGCAACATAAATCATCTTAAAATTGTTGGAAAATGAAATTGGAATAGAATTACCGGATCAGTAGCCTCATTGAGTTCACGACGATCATAGCAACATCCAAATTGTTCTTAAGATTGTTGGAAATAATGAAGGATACAGCTATGATACTGGTTGAGGCGTGTAATAATTTGCATTGTCCTTAAGAACAATTTCGCCCCTCGGAGTCAATGACTCGATGCACAAGGTCTCAGCGCTATGTTCTCCAGGATTCAGCAATCAGTTTCTTCCAAACATGCACTCGAATTGGAAGAATATATGAGTGCTCAGAATTGCTCCAAAAAAATGAAAATGGTTTTTGAAGAATGACGAGAGAGAGAGAGAGAAAGAGAGAGAGAGAGAGAGAGAGAGAGAGAGAGAAATTTTCTGTATTATTGGAAGAGAATAAGAGTCCTTAATATATAGAACAAAAAAAACGATACACTAATGAGAAGTGCAACCTCCCAACATGTATTAAACAAGGAATTAAATGTGCCATCAAACATGTGTAGTCCAACGACCATTTTATTAAAACAGATTTAATAGCCTCCAACAGCCATATTTTTAATACAGGAGTTAATAGATTTAATAGCCTCCAACGACCACATTTTTAGTACAGGTTACTAGTCACATCAACGTAAATGACTTTGTTTGCATTTTTGAAATAAAAAAGCCCAATGCCCAAATAAGAGGAAACCCAATTATTCCAACACCCACACTTTTCCCTATACAAGTAGTGTCTCAAAATCTTCAAAGCATGGATTACCGCGACAAATTTCAAGTTGTGAGTCGGATAATTAACCTCATGTGTCTTCAACTGTCTTGAAGTGTAAGCAATTACTTTGCCACCTTGCATAAGTACACATCCCAAACACTGATGTGAAGCATCACTATAGATCACGAACCCCTCGGTTCCAGATTATATCGTCATAATAGGTGCTCTTGACAATCGTGAATCAACTCTTGAAAACTATCTTCACATTTTGAACTCTATTCAAAAGTAACACCCCTTCTCATCAACTTTATCATAGGCAATGAAATCTTTAAGAAATTCTTAATGAAACGGCAGTAGTATCCCTCTAAACCTAAGAAACTTCGGATTTCGGATACGGATGTCGATCTTTGGCAATTAGATACTGCTTCCACTTTGTGAGGATCAATTGAAACTCCATTCTTGTTAATCACATGACAAAGAAAAGCAATGCTAGATAGCCAAAATTCACACTTCTTAAATTTCCCAAATAGTTGCTTCTCTCGCAATCTCTGAAGTGTAAGTCTCAAATGTTTCTCGTAATCTATCTTACTCGGCGAATAGATGAGAATGTCGTCTATGAACAAAATCACAAAGTCATCCAAGTAATCGTTGAAGACTTAGTTCATAAGATCCATGAACATGGCTGGTGCATTTGTAACTCCAAATGGCATTACTAGAAACTCGTAGTGTTCGTAACGAGTTCTGAAAGCTGGCTTCCTTACATCTTCAGCTTTTACTTTCAACTGATGATAGCCCGATCTCAAATCTATCTTGGAAAATACTTGTGCCCCATTAAGTTGATCAAATAGATCATCAATTCTCAGCAACGAATACTTGTTCTTAATCGTTAATTTGTTTAACTCTCGGTACAACACACATACGCATTGAACCGTCTTTCTTCTTCACAAACAACAATGGAGCTCTTCACGGCAATATGCTAGGCGAATGAAACCTTTGTCAAGTAGTTCTTGTAGTTGTACTTTTAGTTCTTTCAATTCTACTAGTGCCATTCTATATGGTGCTTTCAATACGGGTCTTGAGTCTGGCATTAACTCAATGGTAAACTCGACCTCTCTCTCAATCAAAATATCTGGTAGGTCGGCTGGAAATACATCCGGATACTCTCATACTATTGGAATATCTTCTACCTTCAATTCAATCACTGAAGTATCAATCACTGTCCACAGGAATCCCTGACACCCCTTTTTCAACAACTTACCCGCTCGGATAACTGAAATCAAGTACGATGGTAGTTTACCCTACTTCCTTGGAAACAAAAGTTTCCATACAACAGTGATCAGAAATTTACTTCTTTCTGTTTACAGTCTATCGTGGCTTGATTAAGAGCTAACCATCAAAATGATTCACCACGATCGGTATAATGTCCACGGTCATCAACTTTTTACCTAGTTTGATCTCACAGTCCTTGTATATCATAGATGTTACGATCGGCTTACTAAGGGGTACAGCAACGGATAATTCATATCCTAACGATGTCGATATAACATTTAAATGTTATATGAAATTATGCTATACAATTAAATGCATAGATCCTGAGTCAACAAGTATGCGTGCTAGATATGAACATATAGGCACCGTACCTGAGACCATTATCTTTGAAGTAGTTATATCTCCTGGGTTCTTCTGAAATGACCTTCCCTAATGTTGTTCTGTCATCTGCCCCCCGTTATTGGTCTATCTAGGCTTTGAACCACTAGAAGTGAACTAGCTCGTTGCGGAGGAGGTTTCCTCAGGCAATCCCTAGATCGATGTCCAAGAATCCCACAATCTTAGCACTTACCCTTATATCAGGTGTAGAATATGTACTACCCAATCCTTGGTTCTTGTTCTAGAAGTTAGTCATGAACAGCGCTCGCTGTGTGATCGATTACAAAGCGGACAAATTGGTATGTTGCTCGTTGTCCTTCCTTGTTCGTTGAAACTGGAATTGGAACTAGAACTAGAACCCCTCGCGAAAGGCCTCTTGAAAGATACACCTTGGTTCTAGTCACCACCCTCATAGTTTCTCTTCCATTGTTGGCCTTGCTGATTTTGCCTTGATCTCTCCATTCCACTCTCGGCTACAAGCGTCGTTTGCTGCACTGCGGCAATAGTCGAGTGCTCATAGGTCTCGAACCTCAAACGGATATTCTTTCTCAACACATCCTCGTACTTCCTTATTCTGTCTTCCTCTGTCAATACAGACCCCTTCCCAAATCTTAACAAGGCATTGTACTTTAAAGTGTACTTCGTTACCGTCATATCCCCCTGCTGAAGGTTATCAAATTCTCTCCTTTTTGCATTGAAAGTAGCTCGCGAGAAGAATCAACGATTAAACTCTACTTTGAATCCCTCCCAAGTTATTGGTGCTCCCTGGTCTAGAACGTTCACCCACCAATTCTGGGCCTCACCCCTGAGTATATCACTAGCGTTCTCAATCTTCAACGCATCAGACATCGGAATAGATCTAAAAATTCTCTCCATATCCATAATCCAATGCTCTGCTAGCGTCGCATCAGAAGTCCCATGAAACTCTATCAGCTTCTTCCTAGCAAATTGTTCAGACACAGATCTCATACCCCTATCCTCAGGTGCATGTACCATGGCTACCGGTGTTGGCTTAAATGGAGGTGTTGGAGGCAATCACTCTGCTATATTACGTATCATGTCTCCCATGTTTCCAATCATTTTTGTCATTTGGTTCATTCGTCGAGTGTGGCGATAGATCTCGGTCATCGTCACTCATGATTGCAATCATGTTAATCTCAATGCATAAATACTATGCATGTATGACAATAGATGTAATGTGTAGACACCCCAATTTTGACCGACCGTTGACTTCAGGGGATGATTACCTCTAGACTGATGACGATGATGTCCAACAAAATTCGAAGGTTTTCTAAGTGATTCAAGTTCTTCGGAGGATTCTTCAAGTCCCAATAAAGTTTTCAAAGAAAAAAGAGAGAGACTGGAATTCGGGGAAAACTCAGATATAAAGTATGTATAAGAGAGACAGTTTGAAAATTTAATTTCAGTATAAAAATTTATATATAATAATAATATAAAAAAGAAGAATTTTGAAAAGAGAAGAAAAAAGGAATTTTGAAAAGACAAGAACAAGACTTTTGAAAAGAGAAGAAAGCGAATTTTGAAAAGAGAAGAAAAAAAAAGATATGTATAATCCTATAAATATATATATATATATGTATATATAAATATATATATGTATATATAAATATATATTAGTATAAGTATATATTTGAAAAACAAATAAAAAGGTGGGGATTCTGTTAGAAGCGTCACGCGGCGATGCCAGCGGCACTCGCTGAGTACCGCATCGGCAGTCACTGAGTGCCGCACCGGCATTCTGTAAGTGCCAGAATGGCATTCACCGAGTGCCTCAAACAACTCGATGAGTGCCGCCCACTGTAACAGACTGTTTTTCTTCAATACGTATGGAATATCATTGTACATGGGTTTTTACCCCAAATTTACCAATTTAACTCCATGAAAATGGTCTATATAAGGGGAGGTTCACCACCATAATGGTCTATATAAGGGGAGGTTCAACACCATTATAGGGATCTTCCATCTTCTTCTTCCATCATCCTTCTTAGACAAGAAAATATAGAGAGAATTGAGAGAAACTAAGAAGATTTTGAAGTTTTTTTTTTTTTGGAGAATCTCAGGAAGAATTTGAAGAACTTGGAAAATCTTCATCAACAATCAAGAAATTCCTGAGGTTATTAGAGGTAACCTTCTAATCTCACCTAGAATTAGGATAGAATTCAATCACAATTCATAGATCTAGGACTTTTACACATTTTCAAAAAGTCTCTTCCTACGTCATTTCTTCACACACCACTAGAATTGTGATTGAATTTTCATTTTGTTCTCATTAACTTGGATCTAAATAGAGCTTTGGGTTTAAGACAAAATTAATTTGAAGAAGAACCTTGATGTGGATATTTTTAAATAAGCTTTGATTCTTGTTTCTTTTTCATTTTCTTCTCTTGAGGTCCATGAGATCTTCAATATCTTATTGGATCCACTTGAGTTTGATCCTTTAGTCTCTTATGATCCTATGATTTATAAGAAAACTAAGGTTGATCATGTTTATTTCCACACATAGTTGGTGGGTTCAAGTCTTAATTCATGACTTGGATCCTTCAACTTAAAATCTCATGGAATTATTTCCATAATTCCTATGAAGGTTCATGTGGATTTGATCTTATTTAGTCTCCAATGACCATTAATTTGAAAGGAGAATAGGATATAATAAGTTCATATCCCTCAAGGATCATCAATTTGAGAGAGGGGTTGACTTGATAATCCTTATGACTTAAATGTTTGTATTGGTGCAGTGAATTCATGAACCTACTATGATCAAAGATTTTTTTTATTAAATCATGGTCCATGGGAATTGAATGAGACCAATTGGAATGTGTTCATAACTCATATATCTACCACCACAACTTTTGTTTTGATGAAATTCCATAGTTAACATGGTTTGGCCTTATGATTTGTAAATTAGCCACTCTCTGTCCAAATTTTTAGAACAGTAAACCAATCTTGTTTCAAATAAATCAGAACCTTAACCATCTATTTTTTTACCTCAAAATCTTAAAATTAGATTTTCGGAAATAATTTACCAAGCATGGCCTAATAGATATCAAAACGTAGCTAATACCTCGAGGAGTCCAATACGAAATTTGGAGAAAAGTTGACGATCAAAAGGTCGTCGATTTGTGTGTTGAAGCTCGTAGCCACCAAAATTCCCAAATCCTCTCTAGGTTTTTCCAATTTAGGTTTTGAACTTATGAAAATATCTCATGAGTTTCTATATATAGGCATGACTTACGGGAATTATGTTTACCTCCCCACGAGTTCTCAAAACTTCTAATTATCTCTTGAAATATTGCACACGTCCACATTATTACTTCATGAGTGAAAACTAAAAATTATGAAAGTTTTTGTCTCAGTTCCGTTTGGGTCCAAAATAAGGATTCAAAACTAAACTCCGTGGAATCTCTATACTACCTACTCTTTATGCAATGTATCACTCACGTTCTCACCACAGTGTTCGAAACGATCTAAAACAATATCAACACCACCAAAAATTTACTCTATACAGGTAAAGTTAGTATTCATAAAATATCAGATATCTCCAATAACAGTTAATCACATAAATGTCATTTAAATCATACGAATGTCTTATTAATTGTTGGATTGCCGTGTCCTCACTTGACACTCTCCGTTGACTTCTAGCAACCCCATCCACAATTATCAAATAACATTGATGATTCACGAAATTCAAATATGCATGTTAAAACATTTGATTTTTCCAGAACAAGAGTGACAACCACGTCTTGGGAACCAACATTGGGATGAAAATTTTGGGAAGCATAGCGTTACTCAATTATGAAGGTTTGAACACATCAAATGAATCAAAACACCCTTAAGTAATAGTCTGCTAGAGTAATTTGGATTGGGATAGATGAATTACTCGTTATGATCAGCGGCGGAGGGTGACAACTTTTGTGGGGGGCCCAAATCAAGCAAAGTGATGTAATATAGAAATATATATATATATATATATATATGTCCAATGTTATTACTCACTTTACAACTTAAATAATAGAAATCTACCATTTTGGGGTAACAAAGAAAAACTAAGTAGACAAAATGGATAAGAGAAATTAACCAAAAAACACCCAATTAATTTAAGATTCTGGTGTTGTAGAGTTAATCCAAGGGAGGAAAAGCTACAAAATAAAGATCTCAATCTAAAACTAAGCTCGACGTTCTTTCATAGCATGAAAATCATCTAATATTGTATGATGGAATTCTGTAATGTAATAGGTAACTTTAGCATTTCTATTGTGTCGATGGTCTTTAATGGATTGGGGTCAAGTACGTACATGTGAAATTGGTTAATGCAGTGCCAATCTGCCTGGTGGGTACGGTCCATCTTAACATGAAACAACCAGAAATATTTACGCTCTGTTTGTTTCGACGTAAAATATTTTACGTTGGAAAACATTTTCCGTGAAAAACATTCTCATGTAAAACAATTTTTTTTTCTTATGTTTTTCGGTGTTTGGCTAAAACACAAAATATTTTTTGGAAAATAATTGGATGAACATGGTGGCTGGCAAAGGTTTGAGTCAACATATATATGGCATTGGACACAGCTTGCTTTCGATCCAGGTGGCCAATTGCAGATGCCTTGAAGTAGTTTACTAATTGCCAGCTGCTCAGTAGTTGTTATATATATACTAGTGAGGGTGCACGTGCAAGGCACGTGCTCGTTGGATAGTTGTATTCCTAGACATATTGTGTATTAATCTTGACATTAGAGGTCTTTAGAGAGGTATAATTACTCATTCTGTTCTAAAATAAGTGCCAACATTTCATTTTTTTGGAAATTTTTAAAATAAGTGTCACGTTTTCTTTTTTTTTTTTTTTTTTGATATTTCAAAATAAGGTCCACTTTTAAAAATTAACATAAGATGTTAAAACAGTTAAATAGGAAATTGTAAATGTAACCATTTAATCTAAAACTCTTCTTACGGAAGAAATTGATAATTCTGACTATCTTATAAATGAGTAGTAAAGGTACCTAATAAAGCGCCACTAAAACAATATGACACAAGTAGGGTATTTTCTCTAATAAAGGGCATGAATGTATTTGTAGGTCTTAATTGATATTCAAATACAATCTATAAACCTTGAATTTGAGGGAAGAAGTTGACCAAAATGTAAATATTAGTGACCAATTAATAATAGCCACTAAAATAGCCACTTAAATTGACAATTTAAATATACCAGAGCTTAAATTTGAGAGAAGAAGTTGACCAAAATGTGAAATTAGTGACCAATTCCTAAATAGTCACTAAAATAGCCACTTTTTAAAACTTGTTTAAAGTGAATAATAAATATCCCAAAACTTGCTGACCTAATGCAATTACACATATTACAATATATGAATCCTAACTTTGAGAGAAGAAGTTGAGCAAATTGTAAATATTAGTGACCGATTCCTAAATAACCACTAAAATAGCCACTTTTTTTGACTTTTTATGAAGTGAATAATAAATATCCCAAAAATTATTGACCCAAATGTAATTAGACACAAATTGTTGATTGAAACCTCATTTGAGAGAAGAAGTTGACCAAATTGTAAATATTAGTGACCAATTCCTAAATAGCCACCAAAATAGCCACTTTTGTTGACTTTTTTTGAAGTCAATAATAAATATCCAAAAAATTGTTAACCCAAATGTAATTTGACACAAGATTGTTAATTAAAACCTCATTATTATATTAAATAAAATTATAAAAGCTGACTTGAATGTAATTATTTGTCCAAAATGACAGATTTACCATCACACAAAGCAATATATCCTTATGATGTATAGATAGATATATGAGTAATTATGGTGTAGTGAATGACAAAAGAGGAAGTTCATATTTTTTGACGTGCTTGTTTCTTCGTTTTTATACGATAGTAGATAGATATATATATATATATATATATATGTGTGTGTGTGTGTGTGTATGTGTGTGTGTGTGTGAATTATGCATGTATGTATGTCACGAATACATGGATGTGGTTTGGTACTCAACAGTTCGATACTTCAATAGGTATTACATTTGTGTATGTCAAATCACACTGATCAGTGATCGTGTAGGAAAATGAATTACGGTTTCTTAAGGAGTAAATCACTTTTCATTTGAATGGTGAAAAACATTTTACTCGAAAAATATTTTACTTATCTATAAATGCAACCAAACACCGAAAAATCTTAAAATATTTCCAGAAAATATTTTACATCGAAACAAACGAAGTGTTAGTTGTAAAGCACTATCAACATCCAAATAAGAGACGATGTGCTATTTTTTTTACTAAAGGATTGCTATTTCATATATTTCTCTCTCACCTTGATTCAAGGCCAGCATTGTGTTTTGTTAAGAGTCTAGTTTTGCTCACCCGAAAATTGTTTACCCTCCTCTCCCATTGGCTAATGTAGTGGGGGCCTAATATTAAATGAGAATTATTAATACTGGGCCCTACTGCATTAGCCAATGGGAGAGGAGGGTGAGCAATTTTGGGGTGAGCAAAAATATTTTCTTTTGTTAATTCCAAAGGTTTTCGAATTTTTTTTTTCAGAGACTTTACAGTGCACATGTGCCCATACTAACCTTTTTGATAAGTGTCCGTGCTAATGTATGTGTGTGTATCCTTTTTTTCTTAAGAGTAATGCTACAGACACAACACATTGCACAATGCAAAGCACAACAGGGCTTTAAATGCCTGTATCCTGTGTTGTGTAAGTGGTGCATAAAAAAGTGTAAAAAATTCAAACAGCACAGAGTACAAGGCATTTAAAGCCCTATTGTGCTTTGTGTTGTACAAAGTGTTGTGTCTGTAGCATTACTCTTTCCTTAATTGATCATGTTTTCATAACTCTATCTTCCCATACATGATCTCGTGCCTTTAATAATTCACTACAAAGTTGGACTCTTAACGGTTGTTCTCATTGTTTAACGTAGATGGATGAATCAGAGAAGAGAAAGGAAAGACTACAAGCAATACGTATGGAAGCATCTCAGACTGCTGAAGCTTGTAATGATGTTGAGAATTCTACTCTGACCCTTTGGCTTGGCCAATCAGTTGATCGAAACCTCTTCAACTCCAAATGTGCCAATGGGGTCGCTTGACTTTTACACAGACCCTATATCGCCATTCACCAGTGATAAGAGCAAGAGCAAGGTCAGCAATCATATCCCACCGAAAAATTTGACACATCCAAGTAATAATAGCACATTCTTTCAACAACATACTTTTGCTTCTTTATTGGGTTTTAACTTCTTTCGATTTTAGTTCTTGCAGTTCTCTGCATTTTTGTTTGTGAACCTTACTTTTTATCTTGGTTTTAGTTTCTTTATACTGTGGAAGGGTAGATATTTGGTGATGTATGGACTGGACTATGTATGGTTTTGGACCACGTTTGTTTCGCAGGACTAGGGGGGTGATAGAGGGGGATTGTAGTAATAGTCCATTTTAATTTAATAGTCTGACTTTTGGCACGAGCATTTAGCTCGAGACTATTTTTCCATTTTAATTGAATAGTCTCCTATATAGGGGACTAAGTTATTCCATGGGGGAGGTGGATTTATCAGTCCCAGGACTATCAATTAAAAGAGACTAATTGTCCAATCCCCTCCGTATCAACCAAATGTGGCCTTAATACTCGCGGTTCATTTGGCTGTGGGATGAAAAGGGGAGATTGGTACTTATAGTCCTGGACTCACATAATCCGTGATTGGCTTGACATTTGAGACTGGTATAGTTAGTAAGACTCGGTAAACACCTCCTTTGTGGTACTATGGTATAGTAGGGCGAAGATGGTATCTAGCACCACCTAACTCAGTGCCGCAACCAAATGTACCCTTGGGCAGAACTTTTTCTGACTTGAGGAAGATGAAATCCTATTCATAAGGATGTAAAAGACCTTTTCTACCCGCATACCTTTTCCCTTTCTACGTCTTTGAGGTTTTCTTTGTAAATTACGTATGTCACCTGTACCTTATCTTAAATGTGACTTGCGTCCATGTCCACTTGTTTATTGGAGCAAATTCGCTGCTTATACACAGATGGTATCTTTCGAAAATATCTGTCTTTCAAATTTTTGACTAGGATTTTGAAATATATTGACTCATACTTAAGTTCATGCCAATGGGAAAACTTCTAGGAATTGGATTCTTCTTTATTAAAGTTTTGTGTGGAGATCTAATTTTTGTGGAGTATATCTTTATTCAGCGGATTAAAAACTTTGATAAAATTGGACATCAATGGTAACAAAAGGTTTTAAAACAAATGGGCAAGAAGTGCTATGCGTGACCATATCTTAGAACCCTTGCTGATATGGATGGCTGGTTGCCTCATGTTATATCTTCACACGATTTCAGTATAGCACGTTGTTTCGGTAGGTGCTTTTAGACTTTGTTTGGTTCATGGATTTCGAGAGGGAACAGAGAACTAGTCTCATCCATAAGGTAAAAGGAACTATTTTTTCATCTTGTTTTCCTTTACTTTCCTTTCTCTTTTCCCTCGCGAAATCCATGAATCAAACAAAGCCTTATTATCGCATCCCGAATTTGATGAAAGAGTATGTATTCCAATAGACTTATTGCAGGTTCAGTTGGCGTGCATCAAGTAGGAAGTGAACCTAATTATGGGTTGGACACTTTAGCCATTCAGCCATGGATGCTTAACGGGGATCCTCGTACACGGTGAATAACCAAATTCTAACTTTTCAAGGAGAAATCATGGCCTTAGCTAATATACTTACCTCAAGTGAGACTGTCACACCCCAACCCACCTCCGGCAGATTAGGACACGTGTAACAAGACTATACGCGTCCCAAACTATGGTAATTAGGAAGAAAACATTAATTAACCCACTTTAAAGAACTTTATGGTGACAAAACTTCCCCAAGGGGTAAAATAGTCATTAATAAAGTATATCAAATTTTATACCAAAAGATAGGTTTTTTTGTGTCGATTCCAACACAAAAAATGGCGTGCGGATCTGAATTTTCTAGAGAGAGTTATACTTGTTTTCGTAAAAGCCATCTGGCTGGAAACAGACCTGTGGATCGATCTGGATTTAGCATAATGCAATTTCCTGCTCCTCCAGATGTCCCGGATCGATCCGGACTAAACCCCGATGGATCCGGATTTTGCAGAACACAATTTTTAGCAGATTTCCCATGTTTTCCAAGCTTAAAAACACCCAAACTTCATCTAAACCTTACAGAACTTTAGGAAAACTTTACCAAACCATGTCTAATGTGACACCCCGCCCCGCCACGGTTCCCGGCGATGGGGTGTCAACCGGCGGAAGCACAATAACAATCGATGACAGTAGGAGGTTTTGACACCATTCCGGAACTCCCCGAGTCCTAGACTCCGAGGGTTACTTGAAATATATGTTTATCCTTTGGAAAGCATTTATAAAACAGAAAACTGGTTTTCATTTAAAATATTCTTTTCTTGAAACAAAACGTTTTCAATATAAGCAGTGGAAAATCAGAGTTAAGCTATCTCTTTATTTAAAAGCCGGTGGACTAACATTTGTCCAATTGAACATAATAGGTTCCTTGAAACCAAATTGTATTACATCATTTAATTGATAATCCCCACACACGGGGTCTTCAAACTATAGCGGAAGCATTGTCAAGTCTCGGGGCCCTGCCCTTATCTATATCACCTGAAAGAAAGGTTTAATAGTCCATAAGCCAAAAAGGCTCGTATAGTCATATAACCGCACAATAACATCTGTTATATAACATGCGTGAGTGCAATGAATGTCAATGTCAATTATGCATGAAAACCATTTTCATGTCATTTCAAACACTCACCCTCGATCATCAGTATCATTACCCGGACCATGGGCTTCCCGTCCACGTAGGCCTAGCCTCAAACGTGCGGGACTTTGGGCCTTACGAATTACACGGAGGCCTAGCCTTTACCGTTACGGGGGTTTCTTGCAGTACATCCCGCAATTCGATTTCCTAGTGATACCCATCTCACATGCCTACCCACAAATCCGGGATTTCTAACTTTTCAAAACAAAATCCCTCCTAGAGGGTTTTATGCATGGAAGCCTCTAAGGTCTTTCCTTTTTAAAACCTGGAAGCCTCTAAGGTCTTCCCTTTTCAAAAATTGAAAGCCTCTAAGGTCTTTCATCCTAAAATCATTTTCGTGATTTTCGTGTTCATGCTCATGCTTATGAAATGATATGACATATGCGAGCTCTAAGCATCTAGACATATTCAATATTTCATAAGACAGATTATTAAGGCATGCTATCAATTCAAAGCAACACAATAGACATGCTGAAATTATCCAGATAAACACATAAGGCGTAGCAACTCAAGTAACCACTTAAGGCATAGCAGCTCAAGTAAACATGTAAGTACACTATTAACATGTTATACAACTTTATTGAGGGTTATACGGAACTACCGTTCACCGAGGATAGACTGAATAATTAATCAGAATAGAAACCGAAACTACTCAATCTGTTACAAATCTCAATATACAATAATGCGCGTATATTAGTGAGGTACAACACCTCAAAGCATAAGTACAACTACTATTAAAATAAAGTACAACTCTTAAAGTATAGGGTACAAGGTCCCTTAGCTCGTAACAGACTTAAATACAACAAAACAGAAGATTTCACCAAACTGCCTGAGGTCGCGCGCACGGGCCGCTCGCGCGGGACCTCTCTCTCGCGGGCCGCTCGAGCGAGGCCTCGCTCGCGCGGTTCGCTCGTGCGTAATGCATTCAGTAAGGCCACGTGGTTATTTAAAAATAGTTTTCGAAAAGTGCCTGGTCACGCCCGTGGGTCGCTCGCGCGAGTTGTCACAGTGTCGTCTTCTTCTTTCTTTTCTTCCCCTGTTTTGAAATCAGAGGCTAAATTTTACCCAGTTTGAAAACTTAATCAAAATAGACTTTCCAATATATGAAATTCTTCCTTTTTCCGCGTAGATTTCAAATACATAATTGATTTTTCATGAATCAAAACACAGTTCTTGATTTTATTGAAAAACTGAATGATGACAAAACTTTAAATTGACAGTTCGTCGTAACCGTTGCGAATTAGTTTTTGAAATTCGAAATGGAGCCTCGTGGGATCGAGACCTTTCATTTGATATAAAGAAATTAAATTTCTGTGATGGTTTTTCTGCTCGCTATTTTTGTACCCTTAACGATATATATGAGATATATATATATATATGTGTATATTCACAGTTTATAGTGATCTCAAATCAAAACAAAAGCTTAACAAAATCTAAAGCTTGAATTTAAATTTGAATATCAATCTCCATAAAATTGTATACATAAATCTGACTATCTATATATATATACCTACACCTAATAGTTTAACCAAACTGAAATTACAAATTATAATTGTAAACTTACCCAATTCCAAAATCCAAAGCTTGGATTGAAATTCCTTGAATCTCTGTATGAATCTGTCTATTTATCTATGTGTGTGTATGTGTATGAGATCATATGTGTGGTGTGTATGTAATAATAAGTGGTGTGTATGTAATAATATGAGGGTGAGTTGTGTGTACCCGAGAGAGAGAGAGAGAGAGAGAGAGAGAGGGAGAGAGAGAGAGAGAGAGCTGCTGAGAGACAGAGAGTCTCTTGAGAGGAGTTGTTATGAGATGTTGGTGTGTATAAATAGCAGTGAATTGCTTTGTCTCCAAGTATTTGTAAAGTACAAGCTTCACATACACAAATTGTATACACACGCACACACAGTGCACAATTTGATTGTTTGGCCTCCAAGCTCAAAGGGGAAATTATTCCATGTGGTTGGCTCACGCCTCTACACGCACACACAGGTAAAAATTATACTGCTCAAATCCAAAACTGGTATTTTTAATTATCAAAACGCGAAATTAAAATGTGGGGTATTACATCCTACCCACCTTAAAAGAAATTTCGTCCGCGAAATTCGCACACAGATAATCATTAGCACAGAAATAAATAACTCAAGAAGCAAATAATTGCGAATATCGATCGCGCACCTCCTTCTCATTCTCCCAAGTAGTCTCCTCAGTACCATGGTGGCGCCACAGTACTCGAACCAAACGAATAATTCTACCACGAAGCACATGCTCCTTAGCTTCCAGAATCTGTACGGGCTGTTCCTCGTAAGACGCATCTTGCTCCAACGGTAAATTAGTCCAATATAAAACATGAGACAGATCAGGTTCATACTTCCGAAGCATCGAAATATGAAATACATTATGAACTTTTGCCAACTGCGGAGGCAAAGCCAATCGATAGGCAACTTCACCCACACGTTCTAAAATCTGGAAAGGTCCAATGAAATGAGGTGAAAGCTTCTTATCCTGTCCAAAACGAAGCACACCACGACGAGGTGAAACTTTGAGAAACACATGATCTCCAACTACAAAGGACAACGGTCTCCTCTTCTTATCAACATACCTTTTCTGTCGGCTCTGAGCCGTAAGTATCCTCGCACGAATCAATTTTATCTTTTCAGGAGTTTCCCTTATTAGATCTGGTCCCAACAGAGATGCTTCTCCAACTTCTGTCCAACATACGGGAGAACGACATGGTCGTCCATATAGGGCCTCAAACAGTGCCATCTGAATGCTTGCTTGATAACTATTGTTATACGCAAACTCGATCAATTGTAGGTGGTCTTCCCATCTACCTTTGAAGTCCATAACACAAGCTCGTAACATATCTTCCAATGTCTGTATAGTACGTTCTGACTGACCATCCGTCTAAGGAAGGAAAGCCGTACTTAATCTCAATTCTGTCCCCAAAGATTCCTGGAGACCCTCCCAAAACAATGAAGTAAACCGCGGATCTCGATCTGACACAATCGAAACAGGGACTCCATGCAATCGAATGATCTTTCGGATATATAAGCGACTAAGGACATCAACCGAATCGGTCAAACGCATTCCCAGAAAATGTACAGACTTTGTCAAACGATCCACAATGACCCAAACGGCATCATGACCACGTGGTGACCTAGGAAGTGCTGTCACAAAATCCATTGTCACGTGCTCCCACTTCCACTCTAAAACTAGTAATGGTTGCAATAACCCTGCAGGTCTCTGATGTTCGACTTTCACTTGTTGACAAGTCAAACAGCGAGATACAAACTTAGCAACATCACGCTTCATGCCCTTCCACCAAAACTGACGTCGCAAATTATGGTACATCTTGTTACCTCCCGGATGCACCGCTAATCGTGAATGATGGAATTCCTTCATCACTTGTTCACGAACTGCCAATGGCACAAACAAACGGTTTTTGAACTTCAACCCACGCTCGGAGTCAAAAGTCCAACCTTCTATAACATCACCACGAAGAATTCGCATACGAAAAGTAGATGCTACCAGATCAGATTGTTGCTCATCTTTCACTTGTTGAATGATCAACGGTTGAGCCATAACAGAATATAATGAAGTACGATCATCAGAGTCGTCAAGCTCTACCTCAAACTCCCCAATCTGATCGAGCATGCTCCATTCCTGAATGGCCAGACAAGCCAATGAACCTCATGACTTGCAACTCAGCGCATCGGCCACTACATTTGCCTTTCCTGGATGATACTGTAGTTCGAAGTCATAATCTTCTAAGTACTCCATCCATCGACGTTGTCGAAGATTCAAATCGCGTTGAGTAAATATATACTTCAAGCTCTTGTGGTCTGAAACGACATCAAATCGTTCCCCATATAAGTAATAACGCCATGACTTTAAGGCAAACACAACGGCAGCAAGCTCTAAATCATGAGTTGGATAATTCTGCTCATGAGGCTTCAACTGACGAGAACCATAAGCAACAACTTTGCCTTCTTGCATAAGCACACACCCCAAACCAAGAAGTGAAGCATCACAATAAATTGCGCAATCAACACCACGCTCCGGAATAATCAAAACCCGTGCAGAAGTCAATCGAGTCTTTAAAAGCTGAAAAGCTTTCTCACTCTCCTCAGTCCAAAAGAATTTCACCCCTTTACACGTAAGCTTAGTCAAAGGTGAAGCAGTACGAGAAAAGTCCTTTACAAAGTGACGGTAATAGCCTGCTAAACCCAAGAAACTACGTACCTCAAATACGTTCTTAGGTGGCTGCCAATCCATAACAGATTCAATCTTTGATGAATCAACTGACACTCCATCTCTCGAGACAACGTGTCCCAAAAATTTCACTTCTGTCAACCAAAAATCACATCTAGATAATTTACCGAACAGTTGGTGAGTACGCAATACTTGTAGGACAATCCTCAAGTGTTCCTCATAAAGTTCCTTAGAGGAAGAATAGATGAGAATATCATCAATAAATACAATCACAAACTTATCCAAATAATCGTGAAATACTCGTTGCATAAGATCCATAAATGCTGTTGGAGCATTGGTCAATCCGAATGGCATAACCACAAACTCGAAATGTCCATATCGAGACCTAAAAGCTTTCTTCGAGATGTTTGACTCTCGAATACGGAGTTGATGATAAACCGATCTCAAATCAATCTTGGAGAAACACGTGGAACCTTTGAGTTGATCAAATAAATCATCGATTCTAGGAAGTGGATACTTATTCTTGATCGTCACATGATTGAGTTTTCGATAATCGATACACAATCTCAACATTCCATCCTTCTCCTTAACAAAGAGAACAGGAGCTCCCCAAGGGGATATAGTAATATACTCGGGCAAATAAAACCCTTACTCTGGAGATCTTCCAACTGAATTTTCAACTCCTTCAATTCTGCTGGTGCCATACGATATGGCGGAATAGAAATAGGCGAAGTGCCTGGCACAAGATCGATTGCAAAATCGATAGCACGAACAAGTGGCAATTCTGATAAGTCTTCTGGAAAGACGTCAGGAAATTCACAAACAATAGGTGGCAATTCCCCAAGAGGAGTGCCCCTCTCTATGGTCATTAAACTAGCCAGAGTTCCAAGAGAAGAATACAAACTACTCCGTGAAAACAAAGAGGGTATCGGTAAATCTAACTGATCGCCCTCGAATCTACAACTGTCTCCCTCAGGAGTGAAAAGAGTAACTCAATGCTTAAAACAATCTATTATAGCCCGATACTCGACCAACCAGTCCATCCCAAAGATGACATCAAATCCTAGATTTGGCATAATAATCAAATCGACACTCAATTGCTGGTCCGCTATCAAAAGCATACAGCCACGGCAGACCTGATTCAATTGAATGACACCTCCAACTGGAGTATCAACAGATAAGACATGCACTAAGCATTCTATCTCTAATCCCAACACTGATGCGAATGCTGATGAGATGAATGAGTGTAATGCACCAGTGTCAAACAATATAGATGCCCAAGAGTTAAACAATGGGACGATACCTCAGATCACAGACGGCCCGGTATTTCCAGAAACATGATAAGCAGATGACATAGGTAAAGCAAAATTCCTTCCTTTGGGTTCTTGGTGTTGTTGTGGCTGAAAACTACCACAGGTTTCTATCCTCTTATAATTACCTTGATTACCTCTGTTCTTGTAGGGTTTCACGCTCTGAGCGGATACTGCCTGAGATGGTGGATAATACGGTGTTGAACCGATCGACTGAGATTTCTTGGGTGGTGGTTGAGGACAAAACTTGATGAAATGATTCGGATCACCACATCGGAGACAAACTTTCTCCCCAGCAGCATTCACACCTCGCTGTAACCCCGATTGTTGAGAACTTCGATAAGAAGATCTTTATTGTGAATAGGATCGTTGTTGCTGCTGTTGAAAAGGTTGGGACTGAAATTGAGACCTAGTCTCTGTCTTGGCTTTCTTAGACAGACCAGTGCTCTTGGCTGGAGTAATGATCTCACTGGCCCTTTTCAGATCCAAATCTACACTTTCAACACCCAACGCCCTTGTCAAAGTATCAGCATAAGTGGTGATAGGCGTGCTAGCCAGACTTTTCCGAATGTAGGGTCGAAGACCAGAGACAAAACGTGTAGCCTTGAAATGATCACTTACCAACTACTCTTGAGCAAAACGAGCCAAGGTGGAAAACATAGGAGCATATTTTGTCACTGACATATCCCCTTGTTGAAGGGTAAAGAACTCAGCCCTCTTTGCGTCCCTCTGTACTTCTGGGAAGTAGTTATCGAGGAAAAGACTCTTAAATGACTTCCAAGTCATGCCAGAAAGTGGATGAACACTCACACTGCAATCCCACCAATGGGTAGCTTCTCCAGAAAATAAGTATGTAGACAACTTGATGCGGAGAGCATCCTCATGAAGATCAATGAATTCGAATATCTTTGTGATGTGCTAAAGCCAATCCTCTGTAGCCATTGGGTCAGAGCTACCAGAGAACTGTGGCGGCTTCCTAGCATCGAAATCTTTGGTAATCAGCCGCTCCTGAGCTTTAGCGGGATTTGTCTCACCTCTCAGAGCACGAGGGGGAGGAGGCGGCATAGCATCTCTGACGGTCCTTGCAATTACATCAGCAACATTCTGTAATCCTTACGGTCCATCAGGAATATCAACCGGTCCTGTGGAAGCTTCAGACTCAAATGCAACATCATGCGCGTGACCTCGACCACGACCACGACCACGACCTCGACCACGGCCTTGACCTTGACCACGGATTCTACCTGGACCACTTCCTCGAGCACGACCTCGACCCCGACCTCGGCCTCTAACTGGTACCGACGCAGCCGATATCTGCTCGTCAGCCTCTAGTTCAATACTAGGATTCTCACGACGCGGCGGCATATCTATAATAAGATCGAATCGAGTAAAGGAATCACACAACATGATCTAATCACGAAGTGCAATCGACAGTACACGTATATGTCAAGTAAGTAGTTAACATCTCGAGTTACCAAGTAACAAATTAACACATATCAATCATATGTCGTTTATCAACTAATCATGTCTAACATGTCAACAAAACTAAACAAGCGAGCACATAACCCGGCGTCCAAAGCATTCGACCCAGTTACGCTCTGATACCATTCTGTGATGCACCGCCCCGCCGCGGTTACCGGCGATGAGGTGTCAACCGGCGGAAGCACAATAACAATCGATGACAGTAGGAGGCTTTGACACCATTTTGTAACTCCCCGAGTACTAGACTCCGAGGGTTACTTGAAATATATGTTTATCCTTTGGAAAGCATTTATAAAACAGAAAACTGGTTTTCATTTAAAATATTCTTTTCTTGAAACAAAACGTTTTCAATATAAGCAGCGGAAAATCAAAGTTAAGCTATCTCTTTATTTAAAAGCCGGTGGACTAACATTTGTCCAATTGAACATAATAGGTTCCTTGAAACCAAATTGTATTACATCATTTAATTGATAATCCCCACACACGGGGTCTTCAAACTATAGCGGAAGCATTGTCAAGTCTCGGGGCCTTGCCCTTATCTATATCACCTGAAAGAAAGGTTTAATAGTCCATAAGCCAAAAAGGCTCGTATAGTCATATAACCGCACAATAACATCTGTTATATAACATGCGTGAGTGCAACGAATGTCAATGTTAATGCATGAAAACCATTTTTATATCATTTCAAACACTCACCCTCGATCATCAGTATCATTACCCGGACCAAGGGCTTCCCATCCATGTAGGCCTAGCCTCAAACGTGCGGGACTTTGGGCCTTACGAATTACACGGAGGCCTAGCCTTTACCGTTACAGGGGTTTCTTGCAGCACATCCCGCAATTCAAGTTCCTAGTGGTACCCATCTCACATGCCTACCCACAAATCTGGGATTTCTAACTTTTCAAAACAAAATCCCTCCTAGAGGGTTTTATGCATGGAAGCCTCTAAGGTCTTCCCTTTTTAAAACATGGAAGCCTCTAAGGTCTTCCCTTTTCAAAAATTGAAAGCCTCTAAGGTCTTTCATCCTAAAATCATTTTCGTGATTTTTGTGTTCATGCTCATGCTTATGAAATGATATGACATATGTGAGCTCTAAGCATCCAGACATATTCAATATTTCATAAGACAGATTATTAAGGCATGCTATCAATTCAAAGCAACACAATAGACATGCTAAAATTATCCAGATAAACACATAAGGCGTAGCAACTCAAGTAACCACTTAAGGCATAGCAGCTCAAGTAAACATGTAAGTACACTATTAACATGTTATACAACTTTATTGAGGGTTATACGGAACTACCGTTCACCGAGGATAGACTGAATAATTAATCAGAATAGAAACCGAAACTGCTCAATCTGTTACAAATCTCAATATACAATAATGCGCGTATATTAGTGAGGTACAACACCTCAAAGCATAAGTACAACTACTATTAAAGTAAAGTACAACTCTTAAAGTATAGAGTACAAGGTCCCTTAGCTCGTAACAGACTTAAATACAACAAAACAGAAGATTTCACCAAACTGCCTGAGGTCGCGCGCACGGGCCGCTCACGCGGGACCTCGCTCGCGCGGAATGCGTTCAATAAGGCCACGTGGTTATTTAAAAATAGTTTTCGAAAAGTTCCTGGTTGCGCCCACGGGTCGCTCGCGTAGGTCGCGCGCGCAAGTTGTCACGGTGTCGTCTTCTTCTTTCTTTTCTTCCCCTGTTTTGAAATCAGAGGCTAAATTTTACCTAGTTTGAAAACTTAATCAAAATAGACTTTCCAATATATGAAATTCTTCCTTTTTCCGCGTAGATTTCAAATACATAATTGATGTTTCATGAATCAAAACACAGTTCTTGATTTTATTGAAAAACCGAACGATGACAAAACTTTAAATCGACCGTTCGTCGTAACCGTTGCGAATTAGCTTTTGAAATTCGAAATGGAGCCTCGTGGGATCGAGACCTTTCATTTGATATAAAGAAATCAAATTTTTGTGATGGTTTTTCTGCTCGCTATTTTTGTACCCTTAACGATATATATGAGATACATATATATGTATATTCACAGTTTATAGTGAACTCAAATCAAAACAAAAGCTTAACAAAATCTAAAGCTTGAATTTAAAATTTGAATTTCAATCTCCATGAAATTGTATACATAAATCTGACTATCTATATATATATATATATACCTACACCTAACAGTTTAACCAAACTGAAATTACAAATTATAATTGTAAACTTACCCAATTCCAAAATCCAAAGCTTGAATTGAAACTCCTTGAATCTCTGTATGAATCTGTCTATTTATCTATGTGTATGTATGTGTATGAGATCATATGTGTGGTGTGTATGTAATAATATGTGGTGTGTATGTAATAATATGTGGGTGAGTTGTGTGTACCCGAGAGAGAGAGAGAGCTGCTGAGAGACAGAGAGTCTCTTGAGAGGAGTTGTTATGAGATGTTGGTGTGTATAAATAGCAATGAATTGCTTTGTCTCCAAGTATTTGTGAAGTACAAGCTTCACATACACAAATTGTATACACACGCACACACAGTGCACAATTTGATTGTTTGGGCTCCAAGCTCAAAGGGGAAATTATTCCATGTGGTTGGCTCACGCCTCTACACGAACACACAGGTAAAAATTATGCTGCTCAAATCCAAAACTGGTATTTTTAATTATCAAAACGCGAAATTAAAATGCGGGGTATTACATCTAAGTTCTTCCAAACATTAACCACACATGAAAAACACTATTACAACTACAAGAGATACAAATTTAACCTCATTGAAGCAAATTAAGTCATTAAAACTCATTGTCATCAACCCAACTTAAATTTAAGAAATTCCTTGGAATGGTGTTCCAAAACTATTTCAAAAGTACTCCCAAGTATTTCAAAACTTCCTTAAAACATCATAAAAGCTTCCAAAACATTTCAAACCATTTGAGGAGTATTTTGTCACTCAAATCCTATTGATCCTTACTAAAAACACAAACTTGCAACAAACTTCTCTTGTCAACTTATACTATGCATAACCAGCCACACAAGGAGAAATTATGTAAAATTTATAACAAAACTACTCAATTCTTCCAAGTCTTTTCCCTACCACACATAAACTTGTGAGGTGCAAATACCACCCATATCACAAGACATATAACTAACACCAAAACAACTTGACTTATTACAAGAGTTTCTTAAAACACAAGTTGTTTCCACCATTTTGGAGTGTAAAGGTTACAACTAAACTAAAACTTCTATACATATGAACATATCAACACGTCCACAACTCCCATGCCTAACCCATCATGCGGATCATTTCTTTTCCTCCTCTCGTGTCGTACCTACGGTGGTTATTTAATAACCACAACAGAAAATAATATTTGTTTAAGCTTTCGCTTAGTGAATAAAGCTAATCACATGTATGACTATATGTATCATGTTCAATGCACAATTATTCAACAATCAACATATTTTTTAGTCTCCAAAAGACCAAACATCAATTCACCATGATGCCGTTCTTGCTATTTTTGCCCTTATGTGCATATAGCACCTCTAATTCACACCATCTCACATACCCTTCCATAGCTGGGTCGTCACTCATACACCTTTATACAGTTAAGTGGTGAGTATCCTTACATCGTTGGATTTTTCCATGTCTCCATATTATGGAGTAAATTCACAGTAAATCAACATAAGGCTTTCTTCAACCCACATAACACATAATCACATAATCATCTCAACATGGCAATCCTTGCAAAATTGGGCATATTCAACTTCCAATTTAAACTATCATGCTTTAACTAACATAATTCAACACATTAACATCATAATCAACATACTACTTCATAAATTGTAATATTAAACACAATTATACATTCAACCAATGGATCAGAGTAACTCACCTTTGGGTTTTTGCTCCTAATAACAGAATTAAGATCTTAGTATGATCCAGGTATGATTCCTATACAAAATTTACAAGTTATAAGCTAAACCACCGAATTGGGTCATGGAAAACTGTCTCAGAAATCAATTAGACTAGTACCATCGCATTAGACTCACCTCCAGGAGTCCGAATATGTAGTCTGTTTCGAAGTTGAATGTCGTTAAGTGCGTCAATCGGCGTCGATTCCGTCGAATTTTTCTCGTTTCCTTCTTCTGTAATTGTTTTTGTTACAATGAAGGAGATGACTAAGGCTCTTTGATGAGTCATAAGCCAAGTTTCCTTCAACATGTAATCTTAAGTCTTGTGATTCTATTATGACCTCTCCAATATTTCATCAGTTTTGTAATTATACCCCTGCTAGTTATAAAACTTATCAAAACTATACCAAACTTAAATGAGTGTTTGTATAAGTCCCATATGGGTCCCACACATTGTCCCACATATTTATGAAATTGCTAACGTACCTACTAATTATGCACCTTTTTGAAAAAATACCCTTATTAGATTAATTAGTAGATATCAAAAGTTAACATATTAACAATTTGATATGAAAGTAACTAAACATATTCCAAGTAGTCATATAAAATGCATATAATAATTTAAATGCAAATTATTTTATATTTTTTCCAGGCCCTTCACTGGGTCCCACTTCTAAACTTGTCCGTCCTTACTAGGACTTTTTCATGGGCGAGTCCAAGCCTCCCCTTAATCTATTCTTATACACTGATTAATATTAATTAATGCATATTACGAGATAGTTAAACCTTTTTTCCGGGTATGGGTTCTACAAAGACAAATCTCAAATTGGAAAATTTGGAGGGCATATCTTAAGATATCTCCTTTTGTTTCTCTTTCCACTCCTCCCATAAGTAACTGTGGCATTGAGTAAGAAAAGAAAACATTAACAATTTGTTTTTCCCTTAAAAGCAGGAACCTTCTAAAGAGGCCAAGCTCCCACCCTAGACTCTTGATTCCGCATTTCTTATTTGGAAGCTTTTCAGGACTTGGAACCTCGCTCCCATCACCACCAAATCTCAAATCAAAATATCATATAAATAGATTCAAGTTCTTATATTCCTCAAGACAAATTGTCGAAGAAATATTTACGTAGGAAAATATGGTTTAATACTTTTATAAACACAATCTACTAGTAAATTATAGGGTAAAATGCATTTTGCACCCTCAAACTATACCATATTTTGCACTTTGGTCCCTAAACTATCATTTTCTGCATTTTAGTCCCTTAACTATTATTTTGTGGCAGTTTGCCCCCTCTGTCACTTTTAGTGACGAAAAAAAGTCACTTTTTAGTGACACCAAAAGTGACGCTGAAAGTGACGGAGGGGGCAATTTGCCACAAAATGATAGTTGAGGGACCAAAATGTGAATAATGATAGTTTAGGGATCAATGTGCAAAACATGGTATAGTTTGAGGGTGCAAAATGCATTTAACCCTAAATTATATATGTTTTCAACCCAAATTCTTCCTCACTAATATATATACATATATTCTATCTGAAATGTTTGGACGCATCTTTAATGCTCCAAACCTTTAAACCTCTTAAAGTTTAACGCATTTGTTGACCATCCCGATCAAGGAAGATCCAACTTTAGGATCAAGGGCGAACTCAGCACTGGCTGAGCTGGGCTGTAGCCCAGTGCAGAGTTTTTGAAATTCTTTGATAGTTATCTTCTAGCTCAAGCCCTTTGTGAAGCCCATAACTCCATCCTTATCCTAGCCCACTTGATTGTCAATGTGAGCCATAAAGCCGAGCCCACCTCAAGTACTAAATATGTAGAAGTCTTGCGTGTCATAGAAATTAGAACTGCCTGGAAAAATCCATTTTATGGGGCCAAAAAGATTCGAACTCTGAACCTCGTGGGACCAAGTAGGAGAAACAAAACACTGAATTGGCTTCTCAATTCGTAACTCATCATACAAACATTATTTATTTGTTATGTTTTTTTATCAATGAATTATTTATTAACAATAGTTACAACCGCTCTATTAGTAAATGATATGTTAATATATATTGTATCTATATAATATACATACATGTATATATATATTATTTGTATAGTTGAGAAAAGAATTGGATTTAATTAGTTCAGTACACTGCTTTTAAGTTATACAAGAGTACATGCATGACTTAGAAACTGATTATTAAATAAATCAACTTATGCTTGATTTTCATAAATAAAAAATAAAAAAAGAAGCCAAAAATGAAAATACTTTTAAGTTATACAAGAGTACATGCATGACTTAGAAACTGATTATTAAGTAAATCAACTTATGCTTGATTTTCATAAATAAAAAATAAAAATAAAAAAGAAGCCAAAAATGAAAATGATGATAAACATGATTAGAGGTGTCAAACGGGCCAGGTCGGGCCGGGTTGGGCCCGGTCAAAGCGGGCCTCGAGCAGGCTTCGGGCCGGGCCGGGCCGGACTTCACCAAACAGCGGGCCGGGCCGGGCCGGGCTTGGGAGTGGAGGGGGTGTGTCCGCCCCAGACTGGTGGCCCGGGCCTAGCGGGCCAGACATCGGACCAGGCCGGACGGGCTAGCGGGCTTTCTTCAATTTTTGAAGTGGGTCGTGGCGGGCTTCTGGACGAGTCGGGCTTTTTTACCATTTCGGGTCGGGTCGGGCCATGGACGGAAGGATGGGTGTCCACCTCGGCCCGGGGTATGTGAACCGGGCCTAGCGGGTCGGGCCGGGCTTTTTATAACACCCGTATTTGTGTTATTGCTTTTGCATTTCATTGTCATGCATGAGAATGTGTTGTGGCGTGTCTTATGACATATGTTTGGGTGAGCTTTGACTCACGAGTTGATTTGGGTGTCCGTATTAGAGAACCCTTTGAAACTGTGGTAATTGAGGATTTGTTATTGCGACGTCTCTCCGAGTGTGAGACGGTCACTGTGGAATACTTTAAATGTTTATCTGAAAATAAATGTTTACCTGTGTATTTCAATATCTGTATTATTCTGTTTTAGAATTTATATCTGTCGTTAGTTTTAGTATCCTGGTGAGAACGAATTAACACGCTATTAATTTGGTAGGCTAATTAGCAACTTCGGAAACATCATGTAGAAATTCGCGTTTTAGCTACCAAACGAAACGAAGTCGAAAACTTTTATAATTTTGAGGTTTCACTTGTAAAGCTATGAATAAGCTGTATAGAAAGTTTCAGAGACTGATTAGGAGTTTTGAAAACTCGTGGGGAGGTAAACGTAATTCTCGAGAGTTTTGCCTATATATAGATAGAGATGGTTGAGATATTTTATAAGTTCTTAACCTAAATTCCAAAAAGGAGGCCAAAGGGGATTTTTGGAGCTTAGAGCTTTGCGACGCCAAACGACGACCTTCTGTCAGTTTGTTTTCTCCCATATTTCATATTCGAGCTCCTTGAGGTAAGACCTTCGTTTTGATATATGTTAGGGCATGTTTGGCCAAGTTTTCCGAAAAGTTATTTTCTAAAATTTTTCATAAAAGTTGATAAATGGAATTTTGATTCATAGGAAGTGTACTAGACGGACTTCTACACGTTCTTTGTGCACGAGTTTTCTTCAAATTGAATTATAGGAGCGTTAATCGGAGGTGAGTGATTCAACTATATTTTTAGAATGGTTTCTTGATATGTATTCATGTTATATTTGAATAGCATGTATTAATGCTTAGAGATATCTTGTGTAGTTCATATTGGGCATTTATATTGATAAGTAGGCCCAATAGCACGATGAAATGTTAGATTTCAGCGAGCATGGTGATATGTATTTGAGCATGTTAAGTTGCTTATTTGGGTCAGAAGGAGCACGTGGTCACCGTGCCATTTTGTGGAGCCGATATAGGCATTAAAGTCGCACGATTGAAGAAAAGAATCGTGGATCTTACCCTTTCGCGTGGACTTATTGGCGAGGAGTCGCGGATTGGGAGTATGGACGGGCACGTGAGTCTCCCGCGACTAGTATGAAATGTAGAGATGTGAATGCGGACATGTTTGTTATTCATGTGCATATGTTGTTTTATTCAATAAGCGTTAGCTTAAACAAATCGAATATGTGTGGTTATTCAAATAACCATTGCAGGTATAAATATTGGCGAGGAATCGCAGAAGTGAGCACGTGGGTTGGGATTTCTTTTAGAAGGCAACTTGAACGTTAATCTTGTAGTTTTGGGACAATAGGAATGTTGTGATAAGAACTCTTATGGTTTTTAGTTATGTTTAACTTGGTATGTTAGAACAAATCTAAAATATTGTAATAGTTAGTAACATGTTGTAGCTGTGCTTCGGTAATATGTTAATACAGTTAGGATTATTTTTGGAGTACTTTTGGAAGTGTGTGTTTGATCCCCGTTTGAATTCAAAAGCTTTTAAACTTGAAAATGCTGCAGAATGTGCTGCTGCCAGGGGATCAGTCGACTGGTTTGTTCAACAGTCGACTGGAGCCTCCTTTTCAGCAACTCTCTGCATCGTTTCATGGAGGATCAGTCGACTGGGTCCCCGATACAGTCGACTGGATCATGGTTTTCAAAACTGATTTTTTTGGCCAAGCTGGACTTCAGTCAACCGGACTTTATCAGTCGACTGAAACTTTGAAGCCCCAGTCGACTGGATGTAGAAAGCAGTCGACTAGATGGTGTTTTAAAACCCAACTTTCTGCTGGACCAGGATCAGTCGACTGGATCCGAGGATCAGTCGACTAGACGGATGGTTCTCAAAATGACTTGTTTTATTCCGCTGCGTGTGTTTTTCAAACTAATTTTTGGGAACGTTAATGAATTGGTTTAGCCTCGGTGGCATGCCACGGGCTTCGGTTCCGCTATTGTGGGACCGGACTGTGACACTTTTAGCCCGAAAAATGCGGGGCGGGGCGGGCCGGACAAACCCGGCCCAATTGACACCTCTAAACATGATCATGATTAGCAAAAATGGTTCTACATTATACACCTTAGTGGCATCACAATATAATAGAATAGAACTACTTAAATTTTGATTAAAACAAAAAAAGTAGCAGTAGTAGTTTTTAATGATTCTATTTATATCCACATGTTACACGTATAGTTAAAAATTTATAGCACCGTTTGACAAAATTCTAAATAAGGACCCTTTCTTTTTTGTAGTGTGACAATAAAATTTTATAGCAATTTGGATAAGGAATTAAGGATTGTTTCTGTACTAAACCTATGGTTCAAAAGTTCGCAAATATCCTAAAAAAAAATTATTTATTTTTGTTATTAGCTTTTGCTTTAATGTTAGCCCACCCCTTGGCGAGTTCTTGGGTCCGCCCTTGTTTGGATGGTTTGGATGACTTATGTTTGATTTGTAAGTTCTTGGACCTCTTAGTCTATGGTTTGGTTTTGCAACATTTATCAAATCATAATAGAAAACATCTTCAAAACTAAAGTGACAGAATTAATATGCACAAAACTTCGTTTAAGACAACTGAACTAATAAGAGAGTTTGTACAAGGACGAAACAAATGAAAAATAAATGATTGCATATAAAAAAAAAGGGTCTCTTCTTTGCCAAAAAAACAAAGAGAACTAAAAAAAAAAAAATGAAAGGATCTTTATTGAATGAAGTATATCCTTAACTACAAATGTATTACAGTACCTTTGAACAAGGTCTTCAAGGCCAGTATATATGGCTTCCTCGGATAGAATCCATTTGCAAATATGCATGGTATTTAATCGACTTCTCCAAATCTTCATTTAAAATATCAGAGTACAACAGTGAGGTGGGTAAGGTGTGACCGTTTGGACTAGCTTCTTCACAGTTTTCAAAAATTTCTAAAGCTAAAAAAAAACTATTTTAAAAAGCTCCTTTGTAGCTTTTTCCTAAAATAATCTCCACTAATCCAAACGGGCTCCTAAAGGAGGAGAAAATATGCGATAAAACAAGAACTTCACCTTGAAACTTAGACACTTCACCAGGATGACGTATTACAATCAAGCTCCAGTGGTAACTGTAGTGTAATTGACATTATTCACGTAAGTAATTTCTTCTATGAAACAACAATTAGTTGAGCTAATTGCTTACTTGAAATTTACAGGAATGACGACGACGTGGTCCTTTTCAAATATATTCACTTTTCTTGTTCACTTAGGCTTAGTTTGGCCCCACGTGGTTTTTTAAAAGGAGTTTATGAATATTATTACTAAAGTTGTTTGATAATTTTATACAAGTGACACACTACTATTCAAAAAGACATCATTAAACCAAAAAGCAACTTTGAACTTTTAAAAGCTCCATGCTATAGCTTTTTTAAAAACTCTCCCCAAAAAAGTTACCAAATAAATTAACATGAAATTGTACTTTAAAAAATATATATAAAAAAAAAAAAAAAACCCAAATGGGGGCCAAACTAAGCCTTACGAACACGATGAGAAGCAACCATGTATTGACAAGCACTAGATGGATCTTTGTCAAGGTCGGCCAGCTTCCGAAAGAAGAAACTGTTAAAAAAAAGTGGAACCTACGCCTCTCCTCAGGTTGGATTTTATTCTTCAAATGTCTATTGCAAATTTAAAAAGTTCATCAAAAAAATGTAATTCAATGCCAAAAGTAATCAGAAGTACTAGCAAGTATACTAACACAGCAAAATGAATCAAATCTATAGCAATGAGGAAATGGATGGAGTGACATCTTGGAAATGCTTTCTCACCTATTCCTTATCACATTATTTTAAAGATGCATTCTAATACAATTCCTATTTATTTACAGTATTATTTTTTTTTTTACAAAAACAAGTCTTATTTATAGAGATGATATTTTACACACGAGGACACAAGTTAGGAGGCTGACGGAACCATTTGTTCCTCAACTTCAGTAGTAATAATTATTGCTCTAATATTTCTCTTCATCTCAACTCTTCTTTCTGCTTTTTGTCTGTATTAATTACATTAATTACATCAATTTTGAAGCATTTACCACGAACAAAAAATTCACATCCGTGCCAACATAGCTCCAAAAACGAGGCGGCCGTCACACATGTCATTTACCAAGGCTTGTGGATTTTGGTTAAAGCATTATAAGGTCTCAAGACTCTCAACATTGTTTTTTTGTGGCTACTATTTTGGTACCATCAATCCAAGTGGTTAATGCAGTTGCCAATGATGGACCGATCGAGGCTAGAAATACCTGAAGGTCATCTAGGAGGCTAATTGCAGATTGTTTGGGCTGTTTCTTCGGGTTGTTCTTTTGGTGTTTTTGAGGGGTTTATGGTTATTTAGGACACAACAATGTTAGGGGTACTAACAAATCTCACTAAAACTCACACCTACACTCTATCTCTCTCAAGCGGGACTCACAATGACACTATGAGAGATAGTGTGGGTACGAGTGTTAGTGATATTTGTTAGTGTCCCAAATATTACCCTTTTGGACAAACTATTTTCTTGGGAGCTTTGCTGGTGGATTTTGGCAGCTTTATGGATTGCCTTTTAGTGTACGTTTATTTTGGACTTTGTCCTCTTAATAAAAATTTTGTTGTTGAGCAAAAAAAAAAAAAAAAATGTCATATATATATAGATATATCTCCCTCTCTCTCTCTCTAAGACAAGTAATACTTTGTAAACTGAAGCTTCAAATGCACATACTTCATAACCATAACATCTGCTTTCTCTTTGAGAAACAGCAGTGGCATTTCCCACAAGTTCTCGAAAGAAGTATTGGAGATGTAATATTCAGATGCATTAATTACTTGATATAGAAGTCAATGATTGTTTCATTGACAAACGTATCTGGTTGTAGCAGATCAACATCTCTCTTACTAATTGAAACAGCATCAGAATATATCCCCCTTCGGATACACAACTTCTTCAAAAGGCTCATCAAAACTGCAATATTTCACACTTATCACATTAGTCCAACATTCTTTGTGAAAGCACAAAAGATTAAAAAAAAAAAAAAAAAGGGTTAAATGCATTTTGCACCTTTAAACTATATCATGTTTGGCACTTTGGACGTTCTAAAATATAATACATATATATTATATTTTAATCTCTTAACTAACATTTTGTGGTAGTTTACCCTTTCGTCACTTTTAGCATCACTTTTGGACTTTTTTCGTCAGTAAAAAAAAATGAGAGAGGGGGGTAAGTTTGGGGGTTCCAGATGGATCATGGGCTGTCAAAATCTTTCATCTTCCTTCTTGCTATTGGTCAGAGAATGTGGTGTTCTAAAATGCGAGAAGATGTAACAGCTGGGAGCCTGGGAAATTGATATAATATAGGCGAGAGAAAGGGATTAATGTAAGGAAAAGCAAGCAAAAGGAAAGCAGCCAATTTCCATGTGGCTCAATAGGCAAGAGAAAGGCAGAAAGCCACGTATATTCTAATAGATGGTTGGAGAAAAAGCCACCTAAGCGCAGTCGGCGCATTGTGGAAGAAGTTTTTAGCTTGGCTTTTAATGTAGATCCAATAGAATAGATGTGAGAGATTGAGAGAGGGTGAGAGATAAGGAAAGCGATTGAGAAAAGGAAAAAAAAAATGAGAAATTATATATGTGTATTTTTATTAATTCTAGAGATAGGAAAATAAAATAAAATTCACAGAGCCGCGCTACGTTGCAGGAGTATCATTCCATTTTATAATATGAGTAATATTTCACTTACAAGTTTCACATAATTTTTTGTTCATAACTCACAAAAGTGTGTCTATCTCTCTCTAGTGTCACTGTAATCACAGTGACACAAAAGAGAGATAGACACACTTTTGTGGGTTGTGAACAAAAGGTTATGTGAAAGTATGGGTGAAGTATTATCTTTATAATATGTACATACAAAAATGATAGGCAGACAACACATTTCACAACACATACTACAACAGGGCTTTGAATGTGTTGTTTGAATTTTTCACATTTTTTTATGCACCACTTACAAAACACAGGGTAAATGTATTTAAGTCTTATTGTGGAATGTGTTGTAGAATGAGTTATGTGCCTAGTATTGTTGATGTATATATGATGGCAAGTTGGATGTTTTTTTAGCAACAATGATACAACCACATCTCCAATCACACTATATCTTTAAATGCATGTATCACGTGTTATGTAAATGGTACACAAAAAAATATGAAAAAAAATCAGATAATATGTAATATATACATTTAAAGCATAGAATGCTATTAGAGGTGTGGTTGGAGACGAGTTATATCATTATTGTTTTTTTTTTTTTTTTTTTTTAAGATAGAGGCTCTATTGTACAACTTGAAGTATTGCCAATTAGAAGAAGTTTGACTTTTATTACGTCTGAATATCTAATTTTGACTTTGCGCCGCGTACAGAGGTGGCCATGTGGAAAGATACGGGCGCCCGCAAACGCGATGGCAACTGTACCGTGTCAAAATCTTTCCCACAATTGTACATAAATGCCCTTCCTTTGACTTGTAAATAATGGATTCAACATTTATGTTTTGATTTGTTCATTTCGTGAAAAAAAAAATATACAAGAAAATATAAAGACAAATAATTATACTGCTATATATTATTTTAGTTAATAAGAAAAATGATGAGAGAAAAGAAGAAGAATAAGGGGCCGTTTGATAAAACTGAAAATTAAGCGCTGAATTTTAAGTACTGAAAATTTTAAGTGATTGAATTTACAATACTTAAAACAATGTTTCAATTACTGAAATGAATTGCATTCAGTGATTATTTTCAGTATAAATTTTTCACTTAAAGTTTTCAGCAAACTTTTGGTTAGTTTTTCATTTTTTTGCTAAAAATTTGGTTAGTTTTTCAATTAAGTGGTATGTTATCAAACGCATTAAAAATAAATAAGTGTTGAAAATTTTCATTTTCACCACTTAATTGGGTTATCAAACACACCCTAAGTTGATAAGTGAATTAAACATCTTGAATATTGTGAGTCATTTGCTTCCTTTATTTATACATTCCAACTATCTTTTACTTAAAAAAAAATAATAATAATAATTTTAATGTTTTTAAAAATAAAGGAAACACAAGATAGGACACGAGGGATTTAATTTTCTTTCTTGTTTTCTTTTCCCTTTATTAAATCCATAAAACAAAACGAGCCTTAGTTCTGCACAAAATTAGATTTAAGGCTCTGATTGGTTTTATGAATTGAGTGAGTAAGAAAAGAAAAAATTTAATTAAAAATTCTCCAAATGGATTCCAGGAGTTTTAAGGAAAGTTTATAAGCCCAATCCCTCAAACGGGAGAAATGATCTCATATGACCTTCACACTCGTATGATTTTCACTATGATTTAAGTATATTGATTCTATGTGGATTCTACAATAATGAAGGATACACATGGGATAGTTTTTTCTTAAATGGTTTCTTTTTGTACATTAAATTCCTCAGATCTATTGACTAACACACACACTCACATTTTTTTTTTACGTCAAATTGGCTAATATTTATTGCAATTCAAGAGAAGCAAAAAAAAAAAAAAAAAAACAAAGGGACAGAGAGAGAGGGAAAAGAGTATTTTGCAGATCATAGCTATGTTATTTTTTATATCCTCTCTCCAAGAATGTAAACGGTACAGATCTGGATCCGAATCTGCCAAACTATAGTTCAGTCCATATCCGGATCTACTATAGGTCAGTCCGTATCCGGATTTGGTCGGATCCAACAATCCAGTCCGTTTATCCGGATCCGGTCCAAAATATTGAATAAATGTATACATACTACTTTGGTTTATATGTAATATATATGTACACATTTTAAGTATTATATAATATATATCTAGTTTTGTTTAATTTGAAAAAAAAAGGAAAATGATAATCTTATTCATATTCATCCCCATGCATATATAGCTTTACAAAGAGAGAATAAAAGGAAAGGCAATAAAAATGAAATAAAAGAGAATTAAAGACAATAAAGATTGTCAACATGACCAATAAAGATAAGAATCAAGTCATCATAAAATCAGCCAATTCCAACATAAATTAGCAATTCCAACAGTTTATATATCATATATATGTACACATTTTAAGTATTATCTATATACATAATATATAATATAATATATATATATATATATATATCTAGTTTTGTTTACATAATATATGTACGTGTACACATTTTAAGTAGTATATATATAATATACACACACAATTTAGGTGTTATTCAGATTTGGATCTTAGGTGAATCGGATATTACAAAATCAATCTGGTCCGTTTCTTTAGCATAATATATGGATCTGGATCTGGATGTGGATCTGTAAAAATTATCAGATCTGTTAAAAAGTGCCGGATCCGAATCAGATTCGGGCCTAGATCTGGTCCGTTGACAGCCCTACTCTCTCCCCCTATCTATCAAACTCTCAATGCTTTTTGGAATGTGATTCTCACCCTCTCTCTATAGGCTCCGTAGTCGATCACAAATCGAATTTTCTGTCGCTAACGACGTTCACATTTTTTAGAGCATTTTTGCTCACTTAATTTTGGTTAATTATTGCTCACTCAGACCTTCACTGGGTTCACCCAAACCTTCACTGGGTGACATATCCTATTTTATTCACATTTTGCCCCTATACTATCAACATAATTATTGAAATGAGACATGTGTCATTCAGTGAATACCTGAGTGAACAATAGTGAACCAAAATTGAGTAAACAAAAACACTCTCCACATTTTTTTGGCAAGTGACTGTAATTTCCGAAGAGAATTCTTATTTTGTGTAACTTTGAGTAATCTTATTTGTGTCTCTCATCGCATGCTTCTTGTGGATATTGAAATATATGTTGAAGACTAAAATGATTGATAATTCTATTATGTTGAAAATAAAAAAATTTCGTACTTATTTTTTTTTTCTAGTGTTTTTGATAATATATTAATTAATTAAAAAAAGTAGTAAAAAATTTATTAAAAATTTTAAGTGAAATTTTTTTACTGAAAATAATCACTAAATAAAGTCTATTTCAATACTTGAAACAATATATGAGTTTAGCATTTTCCCTCATTTTAATTCATATACTCCTATTTTCTTTCAAGCACTAATACACCCGCACACTTTTTTACACATTTTTTAACACTCAACTTTAAATACATGTACATTGTATTGTATAAGTGGTGCACAAAAAATTATAAGAAATTCAAACATATATTTAAAACATAATGTGTTAAAAAGTTTGTATACCTAGCATTATTATTTTCAGAATACACTCCAAATTACAAAAACAAAAAAAAAAAAAAAAAAAAAAAAAAAAAAAAAAACTGCATGGCAATCTCGTCATAAAACTAAACAGTGGACCCAGCGATACAACTCAAAAAACTGTATAAAAACTCTACACATTTATCTCACCCAGAAGAAACCCCCCTCTCTCTCTCTCCCTCTCTCTAAAAAAAATGGCCGGATACCCACCCTCTGGTTACGGCTCTCAACCGTACGGCGCCGGCGCCCCACCGTCGCAGCCATACGGCGCGCCTCCATCATCGCAACCCTATGCCGCCCCCTACGGCGCTCCACCGCCGGGACAACAACAACCCTACTCCGCCGCACCCTACGCCGCTCCATCAGCACCCTACGCCCCAGGAGGAGGAGACCACAAACCCCCAAAGGACAAACCCTACGGCGCCGCTCCACCGCACGGCTCCGGCTACCCCCAGTCCACGCCGCCGCACGGCTCCGGCTATCCATCTGCCTCGCCGCCGTACGGATCTGGTTATCAGTCGTCGGCTCCGCAGCACGGTTCAGGATATCCGCCGTCGGCTCCGGCGCCGTACGGGAGCCCGTTCGCGGCGCTGATGCCGTCGGCGTTCCCTCCGGGAACGGATCCGAACGTTGTGGCGTGTTTTCAAATCGCGGATCAAGATGGGAGTGGGTTTATAGACGATAAGGAGTTGCAGAGGGCGCTTTCGTCTTATAATCAGAGCTTTAGCATGAGAACTGTTCATCTTCTCATGTATACCTTCACCAACACAAATACCAGAAGGATCGGTTAGCTTGCTTTTACTCTCTCTCTCTCTCTCTCTCTCTCTCTCTCCCTCTCCCTCTCTCTCTTTACAGTGAGGACTCATGAGAAGGATTCTGATATATATATATATATATCTCAATTCTTTGTTTCAGTCCCTTTTATATGTGTGTATGTACACATATGTGTCTGTTGAGAGATCGGAGTGCGCACGTTAGCAATATTTGTGGTGATCGGAGGTGATGAACTTCACCGCGGTTCTCTACTTTGTTACTGTACTGGAAATGAAAGATTTGGGGGAAGAGTAAAGCTGTACTATACACCCTACCGTACTATAGAAATTGCAGTAATGTTCAACGCGTGAATATCTTTGCATTGGAAAATTACGATAATACCCCGCACAAGTTGCACAATTATATTAGTTAAATAGTTAAGTCAATTATCTCTCTGTAGTTTGATTAAAGGTTGGTGTTATTCGGTCATTTTAAGAAGATCTCGTTGACAGTACCTTGGTAGCATATAGTAGTATATAACACTTTTGATGGTAAAAAGTTAAAACCAGTTTACATAAAACCCAGTTTATATATATATATATATATATATATTGCTAAAACCTCAACTCATATCATTAAACCAAACACAAGTACACCAAACAGAAAAGAACCGTACTACAACACATGAATAGCCTTTGGCTAGCAACAACCATCATAAAAAAGTGAGGGACAAAGATCCCTACTCATGTGGAAAATAAAAAAATGGAAAACATAGGAACACATCCATGTGAACCTAAGAGAGGCAACCAAGAGAGTTTATAGTTATACCCACATGCTTGAAAGCTATAGTGAACCCCATTCTCCGGAATACCAGAGTACTACTCTGGACGGGTAGGAGGTCGCGGTTGCCGCTTTCCTTGAGGGGGCTGCGGCTGTTGCTGTTAGGTTTGGGGAGAAAAAAACAATCGATTCTCTTTCTCTAGGAATCGCCTAGAGAGAGAGAGAGGGGCTTGAGAAGAAGTTTATTTGACAAGCAGTTGGCATTAAAAAAAAAACCAGTTTATATATGCACAGATTGCAAATACCCCTTTGTTCCTTAGATGTCAAGGAGCATTAGAGATCTCTATCGGACCAGCTAGTATGCATGTTTAGCTATAAAATTAAAATATATTCTAAAAAATTAACTGGTTCACATAATCTCCAAATGGCTAGCCAGATTTGTAGAGCAAATTTTGCTTTCGAATTTATCTCTAAATTTTAGCCGCCTGTTCTCTCTAAATGTAAATTGGCAAATTTTCAATGCTAAAAAAAAAAAAAAAAATCAGTGACTAGCTAAAATTGAGAGCAAAGTTGAATGTGGGAAAGTAATTGAAGTTGACTCCCTAAAAGTTGTTAGCTACAATAGCAAACAATGTTGGGTATGCTGTAAAATAGACAATAAGTCGCTAAATAAACAAGTTTTTTTGTTCGTAATGCAGTTTTACGGCGTTTGAAGACCACTTTTAGTTTTGTATTGTGTTTTTTTACTCAAATTAAAACAAGAAATCGACTATATTCGGGAGTCTAAGTTTACTTTCTTAATTGTATCCTATGTGAAAGTGCCACATCTCAAGTGCAAATGCTATACTAATATTGAAAAATTAAGGCTATAAATAGTTTGTGTACATGGTACAGCTCCATAACACTCGAACTGATTTTTGTAAACTTACTTGTATTTAGGCAAAAAGAATCATATAAAAGTTGCCACTCCTACTTTACTCATCACTTGTTGCTTAATTTCAATTTTGGATTCAAATAAGTCCCAAGACATGTGTTTTTACAAGTGGTTCAATTTCTGTATTCTACCTTGATTTTCTGATTTGAAGAGGGCTCTTCAGTAGTCTCACGCATGGGGGACTTAATTTTAAAGAGGCTGAAGAGGGAGGGAGGGAGGGAGAGGGTTGGGTTTAATTGAGTGATAATGGTTAATAAGACCCGCAGAAAAGCATTTCTTGATTGTTAATTCCTTTTTGACTTATCCTATTAGGTCCCGGGCTCTTGATTCTATCTTTTCTTTCCGTGTGGGGTTGAGAACTGGTTTGTGCTATCCAGATCTTTCCTCTATATGACCTCATTGCCCTCAAGCTTAAAAGGAAAATCCAATGACTTTGCCACCCTTTATTTGGTTTAGTTTTTCAGAAGCGGAACATGAAATGAATTCTTTGTATTACCGGAGAAAGAAAAAAGTCTTGAATATATCCTGATATTTTTGTCTATATGTTGACTTCCAAATTTATTCTCAACATTCCTATAATTTTTGGCTCTCAAGTTACTTCTGAACATTGGAACTAATATAGTTGTTCTTCTCAGAATTTCTAGGATTATACTAAATAATTGTAAGATGAGATTTTATGGCTTATGTATTTTTGCATATTGCTTTTAGTTTGAAACCTTTTGAAGCTTTTCTTCAATAATTCATGATGTTATTACCAGATAACTCCCTAGTGTGAACTATTTCAATGCCAACTTATTCCCCAACACCGTAATCCTTTTTCTATTTATAATTTATTTTGATAACCCGAGTAAAAAGTTGTGCTTTTTCATTTTCCCCCGGCCAGCAACTTGCGATCGGTTTCGATTATTTAGGAATATTTGGGATTTGCTGATCTTGTTCTTTGTGTTTTAAACTTTGGAATCAGGACCAAAGGAGTTTACTGCGGTGTTTTACAGTCTTCAGAACTGGAGGGTAAGTAAAACCAGAGATATGATCATATGTATGCCTCTCTTTACGCTGGAACTAATTGTCCATTGGCAATTTTGTTGGCTGTTTAGGCAAATTTTGAAAAATTTGACAGAGACCGGAGTGGCAAAATTGATCCTTCAGAACTGCGAGAGGCGCTCCTGAGTCTCGGATTTGCAGTATCACCGGTGGTTCTAGAATTGCTAGTTTCCAAGTTCGATAAAAGCGGTGGAAAGAGCAAGGCCATTGAATACGACAATTTCATCGAGTATGTTTCTTTCTCTTTTTTATTTATTTATCTATCTATTTTTTTTTTCTCTTCGTTTTTTTATTTATGCAGTGAGTTAGCTAAATACTTTTTTTTTTGGGTGCCAAAATAGCTAATAAATATGTGTAATACTAATTCCAATTTGGCTCTATAGCTAGCTAAAATAGTGAATACTGAATAGATATATGGCTAGCCAAATTGGCTCCAAATTTTAACAGTCGAAAATAATAATACAGTAAATTTTGCTTGCTACAACAAAGCAGCGCTGAGGTAGGTAAACTCGCAAAAAGTGTCTATAGCCAAAACAGAGTAGGGGAGTTTTTAACTGAAACATAGCTATATTTACTTTTAACATCATCATTCTTTGAGGAGTTATTTCCATCGTTTATTGGTTTATTATCGTATTGGAAATGTACCAATTGCTATTTGTTTGTGTTAATTAATTCCCAATTTTGGTTCTCTCTTTTTTATATTTTTCTGGGTGGGTATTGTTTAGGTGCTGTCTAACAGTGAAGGGACTAACAGAGAAATTCAAGGAGAAAGACACCGGGTACTCGGGATCGGTGACCTTCACATATGAAGCTTTCATGCTCACTGTTTTGCCATTCCTCATTGCTTAGGAGTTAGGACGCAACCCCAAAAAAAAAAAAAAAAATTAATAATAATAATAATAAACTTGTTTGTTTCTGGCATCTTTGCCTCGTTGTTTAGTAAACGGGTTTTGTAATGATTTAGCTTTTACCAGAAAGAATGATATGTTTGCTTCCCCCCCCCCCCCCCCCCTTTTTTTTTTTTTTGTTTATGTCCTTGACTGTTGCCAAGCTTCATTTTGTACTACTAGTTTGCTCTATTTGATTCCAAACAACGTGTGCTGTGTCTTCTGGGTTTTTCTGTCTTATGTTGTGTTCCTTTTGGTTTTCATTTTTCTTGTATTCAATCAGCCAAAAAGAAAGGCCTTGGAAGGAAAGGAATGAAACAATTGCATTAAAAAAAAAAAAAAAAGGGAGAGAGAGAGAGAGAAGAAAAATGTAGTGGAGTTGGTCCCCTACCTGTTGGAAAGAGATTTAGGTGGTGTTTGGTCCTGAAGGAAAAGAAAGGAAAATATGAAAGAAAACATTTTCTTTGTTTGGTTATAGCAAGGAAAATGGTGAAAAGAAATAGAAATGCAATGAAAATAGAGTGAAAGATGAATCAAAATCAGTTTTCTTGGAGGATAGCAAAATAAGGGAGTTGAAGATTTCCCCTCCACTTCCACCCTCTTCTGGGAGGGGAGGGTAGCAAAAATAAGGTTTGGAGGGTTAAGGAGCCTCTCCTTATTTTCCTTTCATCTGTCTCCTCATCGGTGGATGTAACTTGTCTACGTTCATCTTCCCAATTACTCTATGGGTAATGCTCAATACAAGTAAATGCTATGTCAACATTTTATCACTAATCTAAAAAGATGATTTATTTATTTAATTATTTATTTATTTATTTATTTATATATAAAAATCTGGAAAGTCACATTTTTTAGATTATTGATATAAATTGTATTTTCCTGCATTTTCCAGTATAATCAAACACGAACTTGATAGATTCAGAACCCATTCAATGATTTAAAAGATTATAAGTACTGGTTTGAATTCTATGCAGTTTGTAACCAAAATATGTGTATATGTATATTCTATGCAGTTTGTACATGTTAGAGTAATGTATAAGATTAGATTTACACATCAATATGATTTGCATTCCCAAAGTCAAAATTGGACACACACACACACATATATATATATATATATATAGATTCTCTAAAGAAGGCGCCATTTTTTATTAAAAAGATGACCTGTTTTTGGCCGTGTAAAAAATGATAATTTTTCACAAAGAGTGAAGACACGGTCAAAAAAGAGGTCCACTCTTTGATAAAAAAAGGACGCCTCTTTATAGCCTGACTGTATATATATATATATATATATGTCCCACTCCTCCAGTGGACCATGTTAATTATGGCACAATGCCCCTACTCATTTAGAGAGACTGTATTCTATTCAATGTTGGGGATTGAAGTCAAGATCTTGGAGGTGAGTCAACTGAAACAATTCATATTATTTACAGCGCATTCAATGGTCACATGTTCAAATTTTGAAAATTGTAATTATTTTGAAATGTTTGTAGCATAGTGCTAAAATTTTTCCAACAATGGGCACTAACAAATCTTACTAACATTCATTCTCACTCTATCTCTTTTCTAGTGACATTTTGGGTTCACTGCGGATCCCACAATGCTACTAAGAGAGAGATAGAGTGTGAGTGTGAATGTTAATGGAATTTGTTAGTGCTTAAAATATTACTCAAAATTTTAGCATGATATAAGAAAAAAAGGTGAAAGTAGGAGTAAGAAAAAAATTGACGAATTGAACTGACTGACCAAACAGAGTGGTACGGTCGGTTGTCAAAAATTAACCCCAACTTAAAAAACCAACCGAATCGAAAAAAAACCGACTGAAACGATCATCTTTGATTGGTTTACAACAAACAAAAAAACAAAGAAATCGACCGGACCGAACTGAATCGTTTACATAAGTAATTAAATGTCTTTTCTTTTATGTCTAATTTAAGATATATAAATATATATATATATATATATATATATGAGATTAGTTTCGTTGAGAACAATTCAGTGTGTAAAAATGTACTTTTCATATAATGTTAAGTTCTTGAATGACACAACTGGAAAAAAGTCGGACTCAAGAGAGAGAGAGAGAGTTTGTGTGTGTTTCAACTTGGATGAGGTAACCCACTGTTTCCTAAACCGGCCAATATAGTCCGATTTTTAAAAACAATAATATACGTGTGTCGCAACCGACCTTTTGAAAAGGGGTAAAATGCCTCAAAGATAATTAAATTTTATTTTGTTTGCACCTAAAAAATATATTTTTTAAATAAAAGTTGGTAGAGGCCGATTAAGATTTTTTTAATCGGACTCATGAGACCGATGACAAAATTAATGGCTAAGTGGTTGCTTCAAAACTTGATCGGGCTTATTACGATCGGGCTAGCACCTTTGCTCACTCGAATTGACAACCATGAGATCAGACTAATCATTAGTTGATCGGGCTAGCACCATTATTTCAATCGGGCTGATCATCATTTGATCGGGCATGACTGTAATCGGGTTGATCTCATCGGGCCATTACAAAAGGTGGGCCTTGCTTCTATATGGCTATAGCATCATTACACCGGGCTGATCATAATTATATCGGGCATCAATTCAATCGGGCTGTCATTGTAATTTCAACAACAGGCTGCTACTAGATGGCCTAATTTAAATCAAGTCAAAATATGGCGGAGCCCGATGGTCATTCAACAAAGTCATCAACCCGTCCATTACTTTGGTTTCATCGGGCTCTACATAGATACAAATTAGGCCATTTTGAGAATATATATATATATATATGTGTGTGTGTATATATATACAGAGAGTCCACTATGGCAGGTTACCAACTCTAAAAGGTCTCCTAATGGATGCTTCTATATTGTGATAAGGAAAGTTATTGATTGATATTATCACTTATGGAATCATATTAATTTGGAAGATAATATCAACATATTTATGGGAGTTATCTTTTACTTGGAGGGTAAGTCAGACGTATCAAGCCACAAGATGGACCAGATTCAAGCTGCATATATATATATATATATATATACACCTGTATATATATATATATATATTTCAAGATATGGAAGGTTTCAAGATATAGCAGATTTTATCAGTTTATGAAAATTAACTGGTATTTTTTACCAGATAATGATTCATCAGATTTCCTACCTTATCTAGAAGACCTCCATGGCCGCTATAAATCAACAGGCAGGCCAAGCTTTCAGAGCACTCCGCGTCTCCTCGACAAAAGCATCCCAATGCATTCTACAAAGCATTCTTAGTTTTTAGGCAAAATAAAAAACATCCTTTTTATTTTTTTAGGCTTTCCTAGCTTTTAATTACATCTTTGTAATTTTTCTTTTCTTCTACAATTAAATAAAAATGATATTTTTATTTAATTTCTTTATTGTTCATCACTTGCTAGACTTGTATGCTTCAATACTGTCTAGAGACTACAGGCCAAGGGTACTTTCCTACTTGGCCATCACAATCGCCTATTAGAAGTTAGATTTTCAAACCTTGTGTATCACTCACACAAGTGCTTTTAGGAAATTTTGTGTCATTAGTTTGGGTCTACCTAACAAGGCTCTGGCACGCCCGAACCATAATTACAGCAAACACATCTTTGTTGATATATTTATATATATATATATATGAAAAGTATGGTCCTTTTAAAGTGATGACTCTAAATTACCATGCAAAACCAGATATTATGGATGGGTTCAGAGTCTCGGTTATATCAAGAGAAAGTGTTAGGTACTCTTAAACATTCATATTAACACGGTTATCAATTTTAATGATTTTCATGATAGCGGGGGCATAAAACAAAATAATAGATGATGAGATGTAAACTTTTTTTTTTTCCTTGAAAGATGAGATGTATACAATATGAGAATAACAATGGTTATGGTCAGACTCTTTTTAGGAGTTACGTACGTATCTCTTATCGAGAATCATGCCAAACGTAGCTCTGATTTAAGTGTGTGCTAGTGTATGTAGATTGATTAAAATTTGGTCATACTAGACTGTGTCAGTATGAAAAAAAAAAGGTGCAGCTAGGAACTTTTAACCTATGATGGTATAGTCTTAGGTTTTAACCTTGAAAATAAAGTAAATTGGTCGTGCATATTTGAAATAGTGAATTGAATGAAAGTTGGTGTAGTAAGAAACTTTAACCTATGGTGGTGTTGTACGTCCCGGACTTTAGCCTTGAAAAATGGAGTAGATTGACCATGCAAATGATGAAATTATGTGCCCAAATTTCCTTTCATCAAGCTATTAACTAATTTGATGGAATAGGCCCGTTTGGAGCTGTTGATAATCTGTGCCAAAAATGTTTTAAGAGTAGAAGTCCAAATCAGTAACGGGCCGAGGTGCGGACCAGGTCGCTCTCTTTAAGGTTAATTTCCCACCTCCTCGTTCTGCTCACCGGTGCAAAGGATAGTGGTCAACCCCCAGGATACAACAACCTCAAAATAATATGAATTTCTGATCAGCTATTTGCACAAACCTGAACAGAAAAATAAAAGAACTACACCGAATACTCAATAATAACTCTATAATGCCCGAATGCACAATTGACATAGAACAATTTCTCTCTGCTCAAAACAGGTGTTCGAATTTTATATCACTCAAGACTAATCATGACTTTAAACTTTTTAGAAGTAATCTAGAAGTAATCATGACCTTTATATATATCTACTCTATATAATAAGAAGACAGCCACATTTAGCAAGTACGTCAAAAAATATGAACTTCCTCTTTTGTCCTTCACTACACCCTAATTACTCATATAACTATCTATACATCGTAAGGATATATTGATTTATTTGATGGTAAATATATCATTTTGGACAAATAATTACATTCAAGTCAGCTCTTGAAATTTTATTTAATATAATAATGAGGTTTTAATCCACAATCTTTTGTCTGATTACATTTGGATCAACAATTTTTTGGATATTTATTATTGACTTCAAAAAAAGTCAACAAAAGTGGCTATTTTGGTGACTATTTAGGAATTGGTCACTAATATTTACAATTTGGTCAAGTGTTTCTCTCAAATGAGGTTTCAATCAATAATTTGTGTCTAATTACATTTGGGTCAATAATTTTTGGGATATTTATTATTCACTTCATAAAAAGTAAAAAAAAAAAAAGTGGCTATTTTAGTGGTTATTTAAGAATTGGTCACTAATATTTACAATTTGCTGAACTTATTCTCTCAAATTTAGGATTCATATATTGTAATATGTGTAATTGCGTTTAGGTCAGCAAGTTTTGGGATATTTATTATTCACTTTAAACAAGTTTTAAAAAGTGGCTATTTTAGTGGCTATTTAGGAATTGGTCACTAATTTCACATTTTGGTCAACTCCTTCTCTCAAATTTAAGCTCTGGTATATTTAAATTGTCAATTTAAGTGGCTATTTTAGTAGCTATTATTAATTGGTCACTAATATTTACATTTTGGTCAACTTCTTTTCTCAAATTCAAGATTTATAGATTGTATTTGAATATCAATTAAGGCCTACAAACACATTCATGGCATTTTTTTTAGAGGAAATACCCTATTTGTGCCATATATTTTTAGTGGCGCTTTATTAGGTACCTTTACTACTCAAGATAGTCAGAATTATCAACTTCTTCCGTAAGAAGAGTTTTAGATTAAATAGTTACATTTACAATTTCCTATTTAACTGTTTTAACATCTTATGTTGATTTTTAAAAATGGACCTTATTTTGAACTATCCAAAAAAAAAAAAAGGACACGTGACACTTATTTTAAAAATATCCAAAAAAAAATGAAACGTTGGCACTTATTTTAGAACGGAATGAGTAATTATACCTCTCCAAAGACCTCTAATGTCAAGATTAATACACAATATATCTAGGAATACAACTATCCGACGGGCACGTGCCTTGCACGTGCACCCTCACTAGTATATATATATATATATATATTTGGAGTATAAGCTTGTGTAAATTCTTTTTGGTAAAACTCCACACGTCCATGTCTATATATGTCCTGCTCTTATATATATAGTCGGTCAAAAAAATATATGTATATATATATATATTAGTAAAGTACAGAGTATACACATTAATACGTATCCACTGAAAGGAAAGAATGAGATTAGGAGGGAATTACTACAACGGAGCCTAAAGATGATCTTAAGGAGTGATAGATGCCAAGTCACAATAATGCTACACACACTTTGAAAAGTAAACTAAAATACACAACTTTGCTTTAAAAAGTTATACCTTGTGTTGAAAAGTCTGTACACACAAAAATGTGTGTTTTGTGTGTGCATACTTTTCAGCACAAAGTCTAACCTTTTTAAGCAAGGTTGTGCATTTTGATGTGCTTTTCAGAGTGTGTGTAGCATTAATCGCCAAGTCAAGATAAGATTTGACCCTCATTTAAGAAATATTACATATTTTCTAAAAGAGAAATTGTTATCTCACTCAAATATATATTTATTTGTTAAAAATTCTAACAATCCCCCACTAATTTTTTTAACAAAAATAGTAATTTGTCTAACTGGGCACACTGAATAATAAGTAATAGTGTTATGCATGAATAAAGGTGAACACCGTCTTGAACCTTTACATAGTGAAAAATATTCAAAACATAAGAAATTGAGTGACTGAGTCTTGAACTCAAATTCTTGTGTATGCAATGAGTATTTTTCACACATAACACTTATCATGGTGTAGTTCTCAAGAAGTCAGCACATAATGGTCTTGTGTTTTATTCTGGTGTCATGAATGCTCTAGAGAATTTGCCCAATCAATTCTCCTAGGAAGCGACCACAACTTTCACATTCACTAGGTGAGTCTATCAAGAGTGCTACTATAGCTGTGCACCCCGTCCTTAAGGACCATAGAACTCATTAAGAGTATAAACTCAACCTCCAAATCGCTATAGGATATTATGTTAATCACAAGTATGGGACAAATAAAATGCATGATCCACCCCCAATTACTATGTGACTTGTTCTTACCCATTGAGCCCGACTCTTGGGATTTCCAGTCCACAGGTTGGGTTACCATCTGTTTGCACCTAAAAAATACATTTTTTAAGTCAAAGTTTGATTAGGCCGATTGAAGTATTTTTAATCGGACTATAAGACCGATTGCACAAATTAAGGGTCAAGTGACTGGTTCAAAGTTAGTAGGGTCCGATGGCTTTTGGAATCATATAGCTAAAATCGGGCCGCTTCCAATTTGATAATTCGGTCTGGTAGACTAGCTCCATGGAGGAAAGCTTTATGGCTAACTTTATTGACCTTTCAATAATTTTGGCTACTATAGTTGGCCTTTTGATAATTTAGGCCATGCTGATGTGGTTCACTGGTCTGGGAAGGTAGCCCGATGGCTTTTGATCATTCAGTCCGATGTGCTTATACATTTGATCACTTTGATTGACCGGTTTGTAAATTTGGTATTATATCATCATAGATCTTGATGGTCCACGAAATGGTTTGAGTTTTCAACATGGTGGGCCATCCTTGATTGGACATTAATTTGGATGTATGTGTATTTGCTTCATCAGTGTAATCGGACACCACCTAGTTGGCCATTTCGTATTTAATGTGGACTGACGCCTATGGCATGCTCGGGCTCCTTGGTTGGCAGTGGTTTTGGTCAATTTTTGGGAAAGTGTTAATGGGCCAACCAATGAGTCAAGGCTTCATCAATTCCATCAGCCCAAGCCCAAGTTGGCATATTCATAGTATGTTCGGGCAACACAATATGGCCTTGGCATGCACATATATTTGCCACAATGGAAAGGACATGGTGCTACCCCATGACATGTCAGTTTGATATACTTGTGGAGTACACCTTTGCCATGTACCTAACTGGGACTCTTCTAAGTGTTAACAGCTCGGGCATGATGAAGCAGTAATTATGTGGTCATGTGAATGGTAATTTTAGGGTAATACTTGGTTTGGCCATGTTATATTTATCTATTTGGCAATCGGGCTTCCACAAACATATTTGACAATTCGAAAAGTAAGTCAATTAGGCAATTACAATTTCAGCCATGTGATATGGCCGGCCACCACTTTGGTGGGCCATTTAATTTATATGATCACTTTTGGGATATATATATATACGTGTGTATATGTATAGAGAGTCCACTATGACAGATTACAAACTCTGAAAGGTCTCCTAATTGATACTACCATATTGTGATAAGGGCACTTATATCAAATTATGGAAGGATAATATTTTAAATATTATCACTTTTGGGAAGATAATATCAACATATTCTGGAAGTTATCTTCTACTTGGAGGGGAAGGCAGCCGAATCAAGCCACAAAAGGGACCACATTCAAGATATATACACCTGTATGTATATATATTCTCGCAAATAAGGAAGGTTTCAAGATATAGCAGATTTCATCAGTTTATAGAGATAAATCTGGTATTTTTTACCAGATAATTATATTCATCAGATTTCCCACCTAATCTAGAAGACCTCCATGGCCGCTATAAATACAGCAGGCTGGCCAAGCTGTCAAGGCACTCCGCGTCACTTCGACAAAAGCATCCCAATGCATTCTAAATAGCACTCCTAGCATTCTTTTTATTTTCTTAGGCTTTCTTAGCTTTTAATTATACTTCTTGTAATTTTCTTTTCTACAATTAATTAAAAGTCCATTTTATTTAATTCATCTTTCATCACTTGTATGGCTTGTGTGCTTCAATACTGCCATAGGATTTTAGGTGAGGGTACTTTCCTACTCGCCACACACAATCACCCGTTAGAAGTCAGATCGTAAAGCCTTGTGTATCACTCACACAAGCAGATAGGAAATTAGTTTGCACGTACACATACATACCGAACCACTGATTGGTTCTGGCACGCCCCCGCAAATTACAACAAACATTTTTGGCACGCCCGGTGGGACAGCCAAGTGATGAGCCATGCACACCGCGAAGCATGGCTGCAGTTCTACCACGATCAGATTCGTTGGCGGAACGAAAAAATAAGCTATTTTCATGGTTTAATTAATCGGTTTAAGGACCGATATGATGATGAGATCGGTCATCTTTACAAAGATATTGGCTGTTTTAAGGCCGATATACAGTTCTTCAACAATGAAATCGGTCTCTTTCTTGCCGTGAGTGAAGCGGAAGAGCCACCACCCAATGGAAATATTTTCATGTCAATGAAGGAATTTTTAGACGGTGGTTGGAGGAAAAAACCAAGCAGTTTTTCAGATTTACCGCTCGGGGGACAAACTCTAAACGAGCCTCACAATTATGTTAGGCCGAAAAGGAAAAGTTTGATAGGCCGAGTGATCATATTTCGGCTGAAGACCCTTTTGAGGCTATAATCGAGGTAGCTCACCGAATCAAACATGCATGGAAAGATTTTCCAAAGGCCGTTTGTGAACAATTGAAGGCTAAAGGGATAAAATTTTTAAGGCCGACTGACCCTGTATCGGCCATAGGGCCTTCCGTTAGTGAGGAGGACGATGACGAAGACTCCCTTGGTGATGAAGAAATCGATGATGAAGGGCTCGGGGGGCAAGCTTCGCCTAGACCGATTGATTCTAAATCGGTCCATGAATTTTTTGATCAACTTTCCTTGAAGAAGCTTACCCTTAAGGAGTTTTTAATTTTTTCGGTCTAATAATAGTGACCGATTATTTTTTCTATTTTAAGCCAATTAATTATTTGGCTTGGTTTGATTTACATCCACAATGGCTGTGTGGATGTCACCAAAAAATAACTATTATTTGGTGGTTGTTCTTGCACCAGTACTACTATCAAAAGGGATTGAAAAAGTACTAAAGGCCGAACACAAAATTAATTCGGTCAAAGTGCTACTCGGATTGAGTACCAGACCGAGAGCAGGAAAAAAAACAAACAAATCAATCTGTACATTACGCTTACAAGTTCCGGTTGTTTTGGGTGTTGTATGCTCAATTCATAAAGGTGTTGGAGGTGGCGGGCCCAAGTTCTTGTTATTAGACATGTTGAAGATGATATGGTGGGGTCCAATGATCCATTAGTAGGTGTGTGGCTTCTTGGAGTTGTGTTACCCAGTTCTTGGTAAATGAAATTATAATAGCATCCATCTGATGCTTACATCACCGTCGGGTATTACAATTTCAGCACAGTAGGCAAAGCTATCAAGATGGAGATTTATTCTCATATCTTACTGGAGACTGATATTTCAAAGGTAATCGGTCTGGGATGAAAAACATGGCTATTCAAAATTTCTCTTGCTTTCATTTTAAACAACCAGGGGGGCAATTGTTTGCACCTGAAAAATACATTTTTTAAGTCAAAGTTTGATAAGGCCGATTAAAGTATTTTTAATCTGACTATAAGACCGATTGCACAAATTAAGGGTCAAGTGACTGGTTCAAAGTTAGTAGGGTCCGAATGCTTTTGAAATCATATAGGTAAAATCGGGCCGCTTCCAATTTGATAATTCGGTCTGGTAGACTAGCCTGATTGAGGAAAGCTTTATGGCTAACTTTATTGACCTTTCAATAATTTTGGCTACTATAGTTGGCCTTTTAATAATTTAGGCCATGCTGATGTGGTTCACTGGTCTGGGAAGGTAGCCCGATGGCTTTTGATCATTCAGTCCGATGTGCTTATACATTTGATCACTTTGATTGACCGGTTTGTAAATTTGGTATTATATCATCATAGATCTTGATGGTCCACGAAATGGTTTGATTTTTCAACATGGTGGGCCATCCTTGATTGGACATTAATTTGGTTGTACGTGTATTTGCTTCATCAGTGTAATCGGACACCACCTAGTTGGCCATTTCGTATTTAATGTGGACTGACGCCTATGGCATGCTCGGGCTCCTTGGTTGGCAGTGGTTTTGGTCAATTTTTGGGAAAGTGTTAATGGGCCAACCAATGAGTCAAGGCTTCATCAATTCCATCGGCCCAAGCCCAAGTTGGCATATTCATAGTATGTTCGGGCAACACAATATAGCCTTGGCATGCACATATATTTACCACAATGGAAAGGACATGGTGCTACCCATGACATGTCAGTTTGATATACTTGTGGAGTACACCTTTGCCATGTACCTAACTGGGACTCTTCTAAGTGTTAACAGCTCGGGCATGATGAGGCAGTAATTATGTGGTCATGTGAATGGTAATTTTAGGGTAATACTTGGTTTGGCCATGTTATATTTATCTATTTGGCAATCGGGCTTCCACACACATACTTGACAATTCGGAAAGTAAGTCAATTAGGCAATTACAATTTCAGCCATGTGATATGGCCGGCCACCACTTTGGTGGGCCATTTAATTTATATGATCACTTTTGGGATATATATATATATATACGTGTGTATATGTATAGAGAGTCCACTATGACAGATTACCAACTCTGAAAGGTCTCCTAATTGATACTATCATATTGTGATAAGGGCACTTATATCAAATTATGGAAGGATAATATTTTAAATATTATCACTTTTGGGAAGATAATATTAAAGATAATATCAACATATTCTGGAAGTTATCTTCTACTTGGAGGGGAAGGCAGTCGAATCAAGCCACAAAAGGGACCACATTCAAGATATATACACCTGTATGTATATATATTCTCGCAAATATGGAAGGTTTCAAGATATAGCAGATTTCATCAGTTTATGGAGATAAATCTGGTATTTTTTACCAGATAATTATATTCATCAAATTTCCTACCTAATCTAGAAGACCTCCATGGCCGCTATAAATACAGCAGGCTGACCAAGCTGTCAAGGCACTCCGTGTCACTTCGACAAAAGCATCCCAATGCATTCTAAATAGCACTCCTAGCATTCTTTTTATTTTCTTAGGCTTTCTTAGCTTTTAATTATACTTCTTGTAATTTTCTTTTCTTCAATTAAATAAAAGTCCATTTTATTTAATTCATCTTTCATCACTTGTATGGCTTGTGTGCTTCAATACTGCCATAGGATTTTAGGTGAGGGTACTTTTCTACTCGCCACACACAATCACCCGTTAGAAGTCAGATTATAAAGTCTTGTGTATCACTCACACAAGCTGATAGGAAATTAGTTTGCACGTACACACACACACACACCGAACCACTGATTGGTTCTGGCACGCCCGCGCAAATTACAGCAAACACCATCACATGTAATTTATTTATTAATGGGCTTAAGTCCCATACCTTTAGAGGTACCCCATACCTTTCCTCTTGCCAAAACTTTAGTTAACTGGTCTGCGAGATTATCGCCTGACCTTACAAAATCAATAGTAACAGAACCCTCCGAAATAAACTCTCTCACAGTACTGTGCTTACGACGTATTTGTCGTGATTGTCCATTATAATATTGGTTCTGTACTCTTCCTATGGCAGCAGTGCTGTCACAGTGTATCAAAGTAGCTGGAACTGGCCTAAGCCAGATAGGTACATCTGATAAGAAGCTACGCAACCAACTAGCCTCCTCGCTAGCTAAAGATAATGCAATCAGTTCAGACTCCATAGTGGACTGAGCTATAATAGTCTGTTTCTTAGATTTCCAAGAAACTACTCCACCACCAATATTAAAAATATACCCACTCGTGGCTTTGGAGTCTTCCGATAGGGTATTCCAATCGACATCACTGTAACCTTCAAGTATAGCGGGAAACTTATTATAGTGAATACCCAGATTAATAGTTCTTTTTTAATATCTCATTATTCTATCAATTGCATTCCAATGTTCTATGCTAGGTTTGCTAGTATACCTACATAGAACTCCAATTGCGTAGGCAATATCAGGTCTAGTACAATCTGTAGCATATCTTAAACTCCTAATAATACTAGCATATTTCTTTTGATTAATTATGTCATCATCATTAGGGAATAATTTAATACTCGGATCAAAAAGAGTACAAACAGACTTGGAATCAAAATAATTATATATTTTCAAAACTTTTTTCAATATAATGAGATTGATTAATAGAAATGCCAATAGGTGTTCTTGTAACTTTTATCCCCAAAATTTCATTGGCCTCACCCAAATCTTTCATATCAAAATTAAGTGACAAGAAATTTTTGGTCTCTTTTATAATCTCTAAAGTAGAGTCAAAAATTAATAAATTATCCACATATAGACATATCATAACACATACTCCGTCATTGTATTATAATAAATGCATTTTTCACTTGCATTAATTTTGAAACCATTTGAAATTATAGTTTGATCAAAATTTTCATGCCAGTGTTTGGGTGCCTGTTTTAAACCATATAAAGATTTAATTAGTTTACAAACTTTAATTTTATTATTCGGATCAATAAAACCCTCAGGTTGATCCAAATAAATTTCCTCCTCTAATTCTCCATTTTAAAAAGCTATTTTAACATCCATTTGATAAATATATAAATCATGAATAGCAGCAACAGCTAATAAAACTCTAATAGAAGTAATACGAGTAACTGGAGAATGTGTATCAAAAAAGTCAATATTTTCCTTTTGTTCAAACCCCTTAGCTTCTAATCTAGCTTTGTATTTTTCAATAGAACCATCGGGTTTAAGTTTCTTTTTAAGGACCCATTTACTACCTATGGTTTTACACCCAGGTGGTAAGTCTACAAGTTCCCAAGTACAGTTGGACGTAATAGAGTCCATCTCATCTTGAATGGCTTCTTTCCAGAAATTGGCTTCTGAAGAGTTAAGAGCATCCTCTAAACAAGAGGGATCTCCTTCCAAATTAAATGTATAAAAGTCAGGTCCAAAGTCTTTTACGAGCTTAGCTCACTTACTTCTACGAGGTTCAGATTCTATGTTATTATCTCTATCATGCGCCCTAGAATCAATAGGTCTAGAAGGGACAAAAATTGGAGGTTGGGAACCCCCACTATCCCTTGATTTAAAAGGAAATCAATCTTAAAAAAAAAAATCAACATCAATAGACTCAAATATGACATTATTATTTATGTCTAAAAATTTGTAAGCCTTACTATTATAAGCAGAGCCCAAAAATGCACATTCTACAGCTCTACTAGCAAATTTATGTCTCTTAGGATCAGGAATTCTAACATAAGTCAAACAACCCCACCCCAAACTCGAAAATAATTTAAATTTGGCTTTCTATTTTTCCAAAGTCCAAAGGGAGAAGTTTTTGTTTTAGAATGAGGAACTCTATTTAAGACATAGCAAACAGTTAATAAGGTTTCTCCCCAAAGATTAGAGGGAGCTCCAGAACTCACAATTAAAGCAACAAGTTCTGTAAAAGTCCTATTTTTACGTTCGGTTACACCATTCATTTCAGGTGAATAAGGAGCTATAGTTTCATGAATAATACCGTGGGATTCTAAAATATTACTAAATTCTCTTTCTCCATATTCCGTGCCTCTATCGGTTCTAAGCCTTTTAATTTTTCTTTCAAATTGATTTTGAACTTCATTTAAATAAATCTTAAAAGCATCTTTTTTTATTTTTCAAAAGATAAACATACGTGTATTTTGAAGAATCATCAATAATTGTAATAAAATATCTTTCTTCCACCACGTGTCAAAATTCCTTCTAATTCACATAAATCACTATGAATTAATTCTAATAACTCAGAATTTCTACCAACGCTTTTATGTGGTGTTTTTGCAATATTTGCTTGGTTACACGAGATGCAATGCTCAAATTGTTCATTACTTAAACTAGGAATTAATCCAAGTCTACTCATATTACCCACATATTATTTATTAATATGACAAAGCCTAGCATGCCAAACATTCACAGAACTAGACAAAATATAAGCAGAAGTAGAGCATTTATTAATTTCAGAAATGTTCAACTTAAACATGCCCTCACATGCATATCCTTTCCCAACAAACATTCCAGACTTAGTAATTACATACTGATCACCCCCAATAGTTTGGCTAAAACCAGCCTTATTAATCAAAAAATCAAAAACTAAATTTTTCCTAATCTCCGGAGTATGTTGTACATCCTTCAAAATCAATTTCTTTCCGGAGTTGAAATTTAGCTCGACATTGCCAGTGCCCAAGACCTTGGTGGTGTGTGAATCACCAAGTAAAACTTTTTCATTCTCCACAGGAGAGTAGCTCTTGAACCAACCACAATTGTTATACACGTGCGCAGAGGCTCTGATATCAATCCACCAACCTTCGAAAACTGTCATGGAATTTATTTCCGTAATCATAGCCACAAGTGGCTCTTCGGTCACGTTAGCCTGAGGAGCAGACAAGCGCTTCTGGCAATTCCGTGCAAAGTGTTCGAGATGTCCACACACAAAACATCCACTGGAATGATTTTGTCTTGAAGGAGGTCCTTGGTTCGTATTCCTTTTGAAATGGTTCGTATTCCGTGCAAAGTCGTTTAACAGGTTTTTTTGCAAATTACAGTTTAGTCCATTAAACTATAACTTATTTTCAATTGGATTCATAACCTTTTTTTATTTATTTTTTTTATTTTGCAATTGAGTCCTTGAATTTCAAAAATTCATTCAATCAGATTCAAATTCTGATACTGTAAGCTTAAAATATTAGAAATTGTTACGTACATTGCGCGTAATGATTACCTGTCAAATGTTAGGTTAAGACAAACACGGAAGATTGTGAATTGTGCAAAAAATCGCATTCAATCAGATCTGAAATCGCGTTCAATCAAATTTGAAAACACATTCGACTAGATCCAAAATTGCATTCAATCATACCCAAAATCACTTCATTTTTTAGCCATTCACAGTCTCTCGTGTTTGTCTTAACCTAACATGTGACAGGTAAGCATTACGCGCAACGTACGTGACAACACTACACCAAAAACGCTAAACTGGCACTGTTTTAAACAGTGCCTGACCGAATCTGGCACTGTTTTTTTCAGTGCCAAAAATGGGGGATCCTATTTTTTTGGCACTGTTCAAAACAGTGCCAGATTTTGGTCAAAGGATACCAAATTTAGAGATTTGGCACCCTTTTTTGGCACTATTTTAAACTATGCCAGAATTTCAAGATAACTTGTCGACACGTGGCAACTTTTGGCGACACGTGGCAACTTTTGGTCTCACCACGTGTGCATGTCGGGTACATTAATCTGACACGCTTTTGGCACTGCTTAAACCAGTGCCAGTTTTTATTTAGTATAAAAAAATAATTTCATCTGGCACTGGTTTTGGCACGCTAAAAATAGTGCCAATTTTAGTTTAGTGTATAAAATTATTTAATTTGGCATAATTTTGGCACTATTTTGAACAGTGCCATATTATTTTTTAACACGAACTAAAATTTGGCAGTATCATAACCCCCAATATATAAAATAGAAATAGCACCCCATATCACAAATAACACTTATAATCACAACTACAAGTAGCAATCAATATATAATAAATCCCAAATAGAAAATAAAAACCATTGCAATCGAACTTATTTGTGCATACATGAAAGTATACTTACAATCCAAAAAAAGAATGAATAATAAACAAACCCAAATCCAAGTAATTTGCATAATTCAGACACACATCCATAGATACATACTAATAACGACATGTACAATTTTGCACCAAGAGAGTGCATTGATGCATAAACAATTTTGCACCAAGGGGTTGAGATGACCGATTCCTGGTTCAGCTGCAAGACGATCAGGCCATTAAGATTCGGTTGGCCACCAAAACATGTTAGCACACGTGACGATCTCGAGATAAGCTTTAGCCCATGACCCTGTATGTTCTGCACAGTACGAATTAAACAATTTTAGGATTTGCATTTTAACTGAGCATTAATATACCCAATATTGAGAAAAACATATCGATCAGCTAACACTTAGCTTACGATTAGCTTATTATGATTTTTATGGATTATTAAAGGGGTAAATCATATAGGGCAAGTGGGCTACCCCCTTTCAACAAATTAGTTTTTTAGTCAAACTTTTTGGAATCAACTTGACATACATGAAAAAAAAATGCCATGAATGTAAGAAAACAAAAGATCGGAGATTTGTTTACCCCCTAAAAAATAGAAAACAATAGAAGAGAAGAGAAGAGAACGAGTTGTACCTTAAAGTTTGTGAGAGAGAGAGAGAGAGAGAGAGAGAGAGAGAGAGGGAGAGAGAGAGAGAGAGAACTGCCATAGAAGGTGCAGGCGTCGGCGGTAGTGGGGTGAGTTAGTTAGCAGCGGTGGTGGTGAGGGTTCTATTTGGGGGTTTTTCCTCCCCTCTGTTTAGGGTTTCTTAGGAGAGAGAGAGAGAGAGAGAGGGAAAAACTATTTTGGGATTTAGGATATAAAAATTCAGTCAATGCATTTGGGGGGCAAATCATTTTGGGATTTGTTTGGAACCGTAAAATTTTCAAACAAGCACTGTTTGAGACAGCTCCAGATTTGGCACTGTTTCAAACAGTGCCAAATTGGCCTAAAACCGTGCCAAAATTTGGCACTGTTTTAAACAGTGCCAATGAAAATGCGCGAAAAAGTGCCAGTTTCACACTTTTGGTGTAGTGCAATTTCTAATAATTTAAGCTAACAATGTCAGATTTTGGGTTTGATTGAATGAATTTTTAAAGTTCAAGGACCCAATTGCACAAAAAAAATATTATGGACCCAATTGAAAACTAGTATATAGTTTAATGGACTAAAGTGTAATTTGTCCAAAAATAAACAACATATGAAACCAATTTTTTGACATATTTTTTTTCCAAATGAGCAATTAAAATATTGTTAGGTATACTAATTTATCGGTACATGAATAGGTCATTGATTAAATGTTTTTATGATTGGTGGGGAATCAATAATATCCATTGAAAGGCCGTAAAATAAACAAAAGGAAACTTGCATTATCTATATTATTTAATATTAGAAAATGTGACTATGTATGTATTAGGGCAAATTACACTTTAGTCTATTAAACTATATACTAGTTTTCAATTGGGTCTATAATTTTTTTTTTTGCAATTAGATCATTGAACTTCAAAAATTCATTCAATCAGACCCAAATTCTGACATTGTTATCTTAAATTATTAGAAATTGTCACGTACGTTGCACGCAATGCTTACCTGTCACATGTTAGGTTAAGACAAACACGAGCGACTGTAAATGGCTAAAAAATGAAGTGATTTTGGGGATGATTGAATGCAATTTTGGATCTAGTCGAATGTGTTTTCAAATTTGATTGAACGCAATTTCAGATCTAATTGAATGAGATTTTTCACACAATTCACAATTTTCCGTGTTTGTCTTAACATAACATGTGACATGACGTACGTGATAATTTCTAATAGTTTAAGCTAACGGTGTCAGAATTTGAGTCTGATTGAATAAATTTTTAAAGTTCAAGGACTCAATTGCAAAAAAAAAATTTATAGACCCAATTAAAAATAAGTTATAGTTTAATGGACTAAACTATAATTTGGCCTATGCATTAATATGTAAAGGTCTTTCCTTTTTATGATAGAGCCAAATTTGAATATAAGCCCAAGACATATATAATGGAGTGGTTGGAAGTTTGAACCAGAAAACCGTTGGCTCAATCGCAGGTATGCGTTGCCAAGAAGATAAATTCAAAGTATAGGTATGCTGAGTGGGGGACCAATGTGGACCTCATGAAGCATATTTCAAGTTGATAACTTCTCATGGTTCTAAGTTCCTTGTGCTTATTCTTAATTTCCTTAATGGAGTAGTTTTATCCGAAACAAATAAAAAGATACACAAACAAACAGAGACAATAGTCCGGATCTTAAGCGGACTTTAAAAAACGGACCTAAGAGACGAACTGTGTAAAGACTGAGAAATTCTCACAAAAAGTCTTTTGTGAGAATTTCTCAGTCTTTACACAGTTCGTCTCTTAGGTCCGTTTTTTAAAGTCCGCTTAAGATCCGGACTGACAAAGAATCTATCTATCCATATAATCGATGTGTGTGTGTGTGTGTGTGAAGGGAAGGGCCGATGGGTGCTTCAAGAGAAAATGTTTAATGAAACGGTGATACCATGTCATTTCTATCAACATATCAATACACATGGGTACAATGCTAATGTATATGCTTGTTTTCCACAAAATTACGATCAATAGATGCTTGTTTGAATCTTGAAGTCTATTGGCCTATGATATAACGTCATCAAAATAACTGTTGTATTGGATATTTTCTCAGGATTTATTTGGAAGGGAGCATTTTGGATTTTGCATATGCACACGTCACAACTTAGAATATTTTATAAGCACAATTAGAGACCAAATTTATTTTTACCTAGAAAATAAAAGAACATGACTTTACATGTTATTTCAAAGTTGTAACGAATAACAAAATTTATATAACTAAATGCAGTGCACTTACTTAGTGTTTTTCTATGTTTATTGAACTCGTTAGTCGTTAGGTAAGTTATGTTGTCTAAGTGAAATTTTATCCATAGTCTAAGATAAAATATTGTTTAAAGTAATACTCAAATGTTTCTAGCATAATCTGAAGATCTTTTGGATTGTATCTCAACAATAATATAGTACATCGCTTTTTCGGCCAAATGCTAATCTACGACTATCATTAACAGCAACTCCAATCACCAACATGCTAATGTCAGATTTTAAGTACCCACGCATAGGGATGGCAACGGAGCGGGTATGGGACGGGGGCATTATTTCCCACCCCCACCCCGAGCAACTGGAATGCTCTCCCGACCCCGCCCCGATTAACCTCGTGCTTGTCCCACCCCCGACCCCATTTGATGCAACCAATCCCACCCCCGCCCCGTCCCACCCCCGAAAAGTGAATCTCAATATGATCGAGCACGTGAAAGTTTTGAACTCCTTGAAATCAAATTTCACTTTTGGTACATACTTTCACTATTTCACATGTACTCTGACAATAGAAAGTAAAATTTTTAACTCTTTGCGCACACAAATCTAAGCACATTAAATGGTAGCTGACAACAAGGTCAAACTTAGCATATAGAGTAGTGGACTACACTAGCGGCTGTTGCTTTATAGAGCAAAGTCTCTGCACCAAATGCTGAGTTTCTTCGATGTGGGACAACAAATATATCTGATATATAAACGGGTAACCGGGGCGGGGGGTCCCCTAACCCCGACCCCGACCCGACTCGGGTTGCAATGTTTCACCCCATACCCGCCCCTATCCCGTTTAGACCACCCCCATACCCTGCCTATTAGGGGCGGGGCGGGGCGGGGCGGGGAACCCGGAAAATCCACCCCATTGTCATCCCTACCCACGCAAGCATTATGGGCCCACAATACTATCACGTTTGTTAACAAATAATAAACATGCCACAATGATAGAACCTTTATCCAGTTCTTTCTCTCTCATCATTTTCTTTTTTATCCCTTTCTCTCTCTACAAACTGCTCGCTACAGTTAGTGAATGTTTTAACATCTGACATAACCACGTAGGATTTAAGCTAGTCCATTGGAGGCCCTTTTGCACCACTTCTATTAAAGTCTGACACTAACTAAAAGTTTTTTGCAACATTGTAGTTGCTCTGAGGAGACAAAAAATGAACTTATTACCAAAGCATGGCACATTGAGAAATGTCATATGTGAAGTAGCAAAGATTGGCTGATATCCCTCAAACACCTGCAAAGGAAACTTGATAGGTGTGTACCCAAAAGTACCCAAAAGTCTTTTCCGACAATCAAATTAGTCTAAATAAGTGAAGAAAATAGCAGGTATTCTAATATTTATACCTTCTTATTGTATAATTATGCTTTGACAAATAATACTAACTTTATCCAAATTGGTATTCGTGAATCCCAGCTGGACTCTAAGAGCTGCTGTAAAGTATTTGAATCAGGTTTGGTCCTCTCTTGGATGGAGCTGATAGACTATTGGGCCCAGGCCCAGTATTTGGGCTTTGGTCCAATGGCCCTCGCTCCAATAGTTGATGTTTAAAAATCATATTGTTCAAAATTACCATCAATTAGTAGCGGTGTGGTTTTCAAAAGTTGCAAACTTTTGAAATCATGTATGTATAGTTCAATCAAACCAATTTTATTGATTTTTCTTACGCGTTCAAGTTTTAATGATTTTTCTTACGCGATCAAGTTTTAATGGGGTGTAAAGTTTTATGAGATCCAAAGTTACTTGTGATCTCATAGCAAGGATTTTCTTGCATTAAAAGAAGGCTAAAATTTGACCCCCAAAAAAAAAAAAAAAATTTTACCTCTTTTCTTGAGAACATTTTCTAGTCCTTGTTACCCTAAAAGTAGTTGCCTAACATTTTGGGTAAATTCTATTCTCCTCCTTTGAGCTATCTAACAAATAATTACTTTCCTCCAAAATATATATATATATATATAATAATAGTAATTACAAGAACCTTCACATTTTTAAAAGTTCAAAAGAGGTTAGTGAAACTTTTAAAAACACAAGGGTTATTCATTTATTTTGTCAGATACCTCAGAAAGATCAATGTACTTGTACTAATTTCTTTTATTGATAGAAGAAATCACAAATGAAGCCTTTAAGTCCCCCATTTTCTCTCTTTTACATGCCATCCCAAATTTCCAATGGTTAGAATCTTACTTTCAATTTGGATACCAACTCTTTTGAAAATGTGTTCTTTGGACTCCTCTTGGTTAAAAATTGTGCTCCAAAGGAGCTAAAATAGTAGCCATTTTGGATACTGCTAGTATGAGCCAAATATGTAGGTGATGAAGAGAGAGAATCTCTTTTACCATAATCAATATAAAATATAAATAAATAAATAAAAGAGCATCTTTATTTTTTTCGAGTAGTTCTATAGGCACAAATAAAATTCACAAACACAATCCACAAGCAGAAATTAGAAGTCAATTAAAACTTGTGGATTTAAATTTCAATTCACTAAAATTTCTAACAATGCTAGGGGCACAAACACTTTACACAAACACTTACAAACACACTCTATCTCTCTCCTGGGTGGCACTGTTAGGTACAGATAATTTCATTACACCCCGCAGTGCCACCCAGGAGAGAGATATAGTGTATTTGTAAGTGTTTGTGTAAAGTATTTGTGGCCCAAATATTACTCAAATTCTAAACTGAACCTCAATCTTCTCTTGGATAATATAACATAATTGTTCTTCCATCCAATTGTTGAACTGGCCTTGCATTTGACTCATATCCCTGAAAAAGAATAATAAAAATACCCGGCCAAAATTTTAAAAAGGATAAAACTGAAATTTCACACTGCTGTTTGTTTTACAGAGCAGAAAACCAATACCTCTGTTTTATGCAACCAATATATATATATATATATATATGTACATATATAATATTCTTTTTACGATTAAGCACCCCAGAAAATTATAAAAGCCCCCCGGCATTATAAATTTGTCATATTAGGTCTAAAATACACACAAAATATGTATAAATAGGTCCAAAAGTCCCCTCTGACATTATAAATTTTGTCATGTTAGGTTTAAAATGTACACAAAATATGTATAAATAGGTCAAATCCTCCTCTGATATTATAAATTTGTCATATTAGGTCTATAATATATACAAAATATGTATACCAAGGTCCCAAAAAAAAAAATTCGGGGGCAGCCCATATCAAGCCCCCTAGAATGATTTTCTAAATTCACCCCTGCCTCAATAAATAAAAGAGTTCTGTCACTAAATTTTACAAACATATCATAGCCTCAACAATGATAACGCTGCCTTTAGAATTTAGAGACCACACAAATTATAATCATTCACAGCCATTTAAACTGATTCTTAGTGTTATTAGATTTTTCAAAGGGCATGAATGTGGTTCATCAGTAAAATAATAATAATAATAATAATAATAATAATAACCTTCCAACTCACCCATAAAGAACCATAATGACCGAAAACGATATTGAAAAACAGAGACTTAAAAACATTTCTCTTTCACAATATAACCAACTTGGAATTGAATACTTTATTGTGAATGCAAAGTTTAGATGTCTTAATCTAAAGAATAATGCTAAATCTTTCAAACCTTGATTTCTAAAACAAAAAGGGCGATCCTTCAACCATTATTTTCAAAATGGTCTTGGCAAATCAATAAAAGAGCTCTTAAAGGAAATGATTTTGAAAATAACGTTAAAAGCTGCCAAATAATACAACTTAATGAATACTGGCATTTTTATTCTTCAAAAAAGTAAGTCGTACCCTACTTTGGACCTATTTGGATGTCCTTAAATGCAATCATAGACATTCTGACGTACTTCTACATCGCATTTTAGATTTTTTTTTTTTTTTATTAAAAAGTGAGGATTCCGGATGGTTTCATTTAGGAAAACTGTTCTCATTTCAAAAATGATGCTTAAGACCATGAATTTTGTTATTTCAAGAAAGCGTAAAAATGACCATAGAAGTGGAAATACGCTGAAGTCACCTATTTATCTAAATCGATTCATGCGCGAGGAAGAATTTTACTTTGATACTACAAAGATATGAATGAGACAATTAAATTTCAAGTGACAACCAAATAGGCAATTCTAGTTCATTCGAACTAACAAAAATTCGTCGCAAACCTCGTAACACAGATAGCTAAGTGTATGCCGAACAATATAGGCATCAATCTAGAGATTTCGATGCCAAAACAATGATGTCATGTTCGATGTCTACTTAATTAGGCCCGGTTTGATGTGCAGATTTACAGTAGAAAAAGTAAAAAGGAATGAAAGAAAATTTATGAAATAGTGTTTCCTTAGTGTTTTCCTCCATACTTAAATATCATCAAAAATTGAAAAAAAAAAATCAAAAAATAAAAAAAGAAGAAGAAGGAAAGGACTCACAAAATTCAGCACTTCTAATTTTCCTGTTAAAACTGGTGCAGGGTTTAGGAGGTGGCTCATAACTCCAAATCACAAATTGTCAAACCTTTATTTTCAAAATAGTCCTCAGCATTAATTTGATGTGGTTGATAGAACAATTATTTAGGATCCAAACAGCTCTTAAAGGGGAATGACTTTTGAAAATAAAGGGGGCAAGACATATTAATACAACTTAATGAGAATCATATTCAACCTTCAAAGGAGGCATTGGAATGTCTTGAGAAAAGTAAGTTGTACCTACTTGTAGTTCATTTCAACAAACAAAGATTCTTTGAGATATGTGAATAGTGGACAATTAGGCATTATCCTAGAAATTTCTAAAATCTTAATGTCTTATTTGATCTAGACTTAAAATTTCAATTTTACTGTCCCAAAAACTTAATAAACTATCACAAAAAAGGAAATCAGAATCAAAAACTTGTAAACCATGATCAAATGCAGATTCTTTTATCTTGCTTCCAAACATATCTTCCTTTCTTATTGAACACTACGGGATAGATCAATTGGGGCGGGTCTAACAGAAGGTCTTGTGAGGCTGTCAGGTCGAATTCACGAGACTTAGCCTACCGAGAGACAAAAACGTCTCGTGAAAAGCTTGTGGGGTGTATGAATTTACCCACTTAGTCGAATTATGGGCCATGGGCGTGTTCTCTTCGTACCAAAAAAATGTTCCTTTCTTTGTGTGAAAAATATTCAAAAGTAAATCATCCTAATTCAGAAGAACTTACATCATGAACGGCTTCTCTTAATGCTCTTACTTGCTCCCTTGAGACTGTCCTCACCTACAATGGCCAAATGGAATGTTTAGTCGCCTATAAAGGGCTCATTCTGGATACCTCGTGACTGGACTCCAAAAAAACAAAAAATTCAAAGAATTCAGGTCTATCTGGGATGGAAAAGAACATGTTTTGTGATTCATAAATGAACCAGTTCAGCAAATTCAAGTGTTTGGTAAATGTCCATCTTAAGACTGGTTCTTTGTCAAACCAACATACCCTTGATTGTTATAAAAATAAGATAAGACATTAAGTCTGGGAATGAACCGGATCCTATTTTAAGAATTCCCAAACATACCTCTAGAAAATTTATATACAGCAAGATTCGTTTTTAATTTTAATTTGGAACTATTGTTTATAAAACAAGATAAAAAGAATAAAACCTTCTTGATTATGGTCCAAGTCACGCCCTCTGTGCATGGAGGAACAGTGAGAGAGCCAATATATCTGTAGTACTTTCTGCTACCAAATTTGATATCTCCAGGGTTAACTATCCCCAAATCCTCTCCTTCATGGCCTACTGAGTTAATTCCAAATGATTTGATGTGGTGTAAGAGCTGCAATTAAAAGTTTAAAAAAAAATGGAAAATTTACTAATAATGATTTGAACTCACAAACTAATTTGTATACTAACTCATAATAAATGTTGAACTAGTTCACCACATAAACTTATAAGACTTAAGTTTCTTCAAGTCGTACATTTGAAAACCATATGATGAACAAAAAATAAGGCATAATTTTTCTATATACACATACATATATAAAAGTGGAGAAAAAGGTGATCACCTTTGCAAGAAAAGGATCAGGTCTGCCATACTTGTATATAATTGCAATTACAGAAATATTATAATTAGCGCTTAAATGAACAATGTGAAGCTCCAAATGGTACCTGGAATAAAATTTAGGTGGTGGATTATCAGAATTCGTTGTATATATCTGTATATCATATAATATATACTGGAGAAAATAAAAGAAAAAGCTACAAACCTTGTTCCATTGAAAGTATGCTCAGAAGGAGAATGCCAATGACACTGCAGTAATTTGTAATCAGTCCCATTTATGACCATGTTCCCTGCATCCCCTTTCCATTCCACCTAAAATAAATCATCAAATCCCATTTAAAATAAGATAGGATAAACAAAGTGAATATATAAATAATCCTATTTAATAACTATTGAGTATTGATAAATGCGGTCACATTTTACGTACATTGACTTGGTTCTGATTGGAATCAATTCCCAAACGTAAGTTTGGGTCCAAACATGCCTCTAGGATCCAAAACACACACATTAGCATGTTCAAGTTAAGTTTAGGAAGCACTTTAGAGCCCCGGCCAAAAGCACGTTTTGGCCGAAAGGTGTCCAGAAGGGCTTCATCCCAATCGTGCGGTGGGGAACAGATTATGGGTTTTAATGATTTTTTTTCTTAATTTCCATCTCGCGCTCGTGATGAGGGATTTTGCTTCTGCCAAAAGACACCCAATCCAAACAGACCCTAATGGAATATATAAAGAACAATGCTATTGTTCCCAAATCTTGATCCCAACAACACGTGTGGCAGTTGGACCACATTTGCAATTATTTTAAGCAGTACTAGAGTGTTAGGAATTGGGATCAGATCAGTGTTACCAGAAACTATCAGAACCTAGCGATCCCCGTTTTGATACGATCATTCCGAAACGTAGTACACTTGCGAATTGGAACGCCAATTTGGGCGTTCCCGCTTTAAACCTCCTAGTATTGTAATAACACCACCAAAATATAGTGAACTTATAACACTACAAAATTCATATGATTATATTTTCTCATTTAGAACTTTACTTGACAATAAAATGATTAAAAAATCTCGCCTAAAAAAAAATTTGATTAAAAAATCACTTTTCACGTTTTAATCTATCAAACTACTTTCCCTCTTAATATTGAAAGAAATATCTACCCCCACCGTACCACATTTTATTGCACGTGGCGATCAAATCGATACAGGTAACCTTGGATCAGATGTTGTGATAAAGTTTTGGGAACCATAGCTTTACTCGTATATGAACATCAAGGTCCAAGTTACTTTAGAAGAAAAATAAAAAAACAAAAATACAACATCTCACATGCATTTGTATACAATGAGTATAAAAGTTTTGAGATCTAAGTTACTTTTAGAAGAAATTTTTAGATACAGAACATATAAAAGCATAAGTGAAGAGTACAAGGTAGCTTACAGTAATATCATGTCCCCTATTTTTTATTGTGGCAGGAGCTGGTTTATAGTTCCTTTTTAATTTCCCAAGATTTTTAAGAACTTGGACTCTTTGATCAAGAAGATCAACGGGTGATTGCATTAATCCGTTGTCACAAACTTGCCAATGTGGATCAATCATCCCCCATTTTCTTGGTCCTTTTCCAGTTCCCTCCAGATAGCTAAATGAAGTTTCATCATCTGTTTTTCAAATAAAATAGAATCAATTAAATTGATAATGTACAAAAAAGCCAAAACAAGCAAAAGAATAGTAACAAATTTGATAATAATCAGGAGAAAGTATATCATACCTTTTCGGCTGGCACTAAAGTAATTGAATTGATTTCGGATTTAGAGAAGGAAAAGGAAAGAAAACTATTTCTACAATGCTTTCCATAGAATTTTTCTCTGTGCTGAGATAAAATTAGAAACAAAGGCTTTCAAAATATAATATGAACTCAGGGAAAGAAGAAGGAAAGTGACTCACTAACTTCAAAATTATTATGGTTCATGTTTTAGTCTATTTTATTTTCCTTCCTATTTCACTTGTTAATTTTTTTCTTTATTTTTTTCTTATTAACCAAACAAAGAAAAATATTTCTCAGTGTTTTCTTTCCCTTTCCTGCACTAGATCCTTAGTTAGTATTATCTCATAATTAAATAAGATACTCCGTATTTGATTCTTTGCTTTCTTCTTAAGTATAAACAAAACAAGGCCACTCCATCAAAAGGATAAAAAGGTAGAGTGAAAGAAACTCAATGAGAAAACAAAATTTTATGAGTCTAATCTCGGACAACTCAAAACCAAAAGGTGGATAAAATTAAATAATCATAATAATTAATAAACATTGTTATTTTCTCTAATTTCAAGCAATAAAAAAAAAAAAAAGAAAAAAAAAAAAAAAAAAGAAAAGAAAAAAAGAACACAAGCTAAATGGTACCACAGTGAACATGGCATTAAAAAAAACATTTTGAGAACAAGAACAAAACATAGATTGTTCAATGACTGAAATATGATTTTGGGACAATTTTTTAATTTAATTTTCCTGTATAAATAAAATGGACCCTCTATTTAATACCACCTATACCCAATATTTAAAATGAGGCAGTGGTGACCAAAGATTCAAATGTCCTAGGTGTGTACTCTACACAACCAATTAAAAATTGCACAGATCAAATTAACGAGGTCGGTTAATTAATATTAAATGGGGACAACTAGCAATAAAAGAGGATATGTGCCTAGGTGTGTGTATATATGTATATCTCTGTATATCCATCCCTTTGAACATAAACCCATCTTCTTCTTCTTCTTTTTTTCGCTGGGCAACAAAAACCCATCTAAATAGAAGTAAAGATTATATGAATGTTTTGATTAGTAATTAAAATTGTGGGTTGGTCTCAGTTCCATTAACAAAAAGAAGGGTATTTCTCAGAATGTAATTTAATAAACAAACTAACTTCAAAATCAAGAAAAAAGAAAGGTATAAAACAAAGAAGAACACATGCATATATGTATATATATATTCTAAAAGCAACATTGTATAAATATATACACACATATAGCATATAGATGGGGGAGTGAGAGGGATCATACCCACTTCAGATTCAAAAGCAGAGCAGATGGGGAGAAGGTGATCATGGGATGAGAGAAGGAGAGTTGTGAAGAGGAGAGAGAGGAGATTTGGGTTGAAGGTGTACATTGGCATTTGTTTTCTTCACATGCTAGAAAAGCAGAGTGCTAGTTTTTGTGTACTGCTGTTCTAACCTGAAATGTACGTATACATTTATGTGTATATATATAGATGCCATGGACTAAGGAAAAATGTTCTAGAGCCACATCGGAATGTATGTACCACACCACACGCCTACGACAACAGCGTGAGCTGCTCTTTGAATCTAAAATATATGTACCATCTATTCAAATTTGAATTTTAAATGCTTTTTAAGTTGTACCTGATACGTTCAAAATTGTCCACTAATCTAGTACTTCATGCCCAACCTCCAGTGCTCCGGGTCCGACCCCGACCTATGGGTCGCCATACGCAGTCCAATTACAATACATTCAGGTCCCGCAGTTTCCTAAACCAACTAAGAAACCATCCAGATTCGCATCAACTATTTCCGAATCAGATTAGGAAAGATTCCGAATATGCAGTTGTCATCACAGGTTGTCATCAAAAACCTCATCGAACTAAAATGCACTGTAAGGGAAGACTCTTCCTTCTATAAAATGGTCCTCCCATCCCTCTCAGAGGAAGATGCGAATTTTACACTAGCCCTAACATACTGTGTTGTCTTTCTCCCTAAAAACCCTAAAGCAGTTGTGTAAGGCAGCCCCTTGATAGTTCCAGTCTCATTGTTGGATCATCAAGGCAACCTACACCAGTCACGGTAAAACAGTTTTCTATCTAATGGAAGCACTGACACACTAGAACCACGTGGACATATGTTCCTTCGTTAACAGGGCTGAACCAAATACAAATACGTTGCCTATATTTCTCTCTCTCTCTCTCTCTCTCTCTCTCTCTCTCTCTCTCTCTATTCTACTATATTCTATTCTATGCTTTTAATATACTCTTAAAAACTAAATCCGATTAATACCAAAAATTGTATCATCAACTTGGCGCCGTTTATGGGAAACGATAATTTTTCCTTCAAAACAAATCATGTGACTGATACGCAATGGCTAAAAACATGGTCGAAAGTCCTAGGAAACCAACAGCACAACAGTTCGAACAGTACTGGGAAAATAGCAGCCTAGCAATTCAAACATTCCTAGGAAACCAGTAGCCCAGCAGTTCGAGCGGTCTTGGGAAACCAACAACCTAGCAGTTCGAGCAGTTCTGGAAAACCAGCAGCCCAACAGTTCGAGCAATTATGGAAAACAAGAAGCCTAGCAGTTCGAGCAATTATGGGAACCAAGCAACCCAGCAGTTCCAGCAGCCCTGAAGCCAGAATAGATTATTGCTACGCTCACTCAACTTAATGAAGGACTATACACAGCAATAAATCGACAACTTGGTGGCCATACAGTGGACAGTCCCGCCTAGTCAAGAAGAAGTTCCATTCACTGGCCCAACTAACTATGCAAATAGTGAATTGAGCGAAGTATAGACAATGATCAGAGATCTGGAAAAGGGGCTCGGTGATCCCGACCCGACCTCCAGTTTACAGCGGTCAAGTTCGGTGATCCCGACCCGACCTCTAGTCTCGAGCGATCAAGGTCCGGCAATCCCGAGCTGACCTCTAGTTCCAAACGGTCAGGTCTAGCAATCCTGACCCAACCTCCAGTTCACAGTAGTCAAGTCCGGTGATCCCGACCTGACCTCCAGTCTCAAGCGGCCATGGCCTTGCAATCCTGACCTGTCACACCCCAACCCGCCTCGTGCGGATTAGGACACGTGTAACAATGCTACAAGCTCCCAATTACATTAATCTGTAAAGAAATATGCGAATTACTAAGAAACACGTGTGTTTAACCACATTAAACAACTCTATTGTTACAAAATAGGCCCCAAGGGCAAAATGGTCATTTGTAAAGTATGTAAAATTTTTATACCAAAAGTTAGGATTTTGAGTCCCGGTTCCAACGCAACAAACGGCACGCGAAACCGAGTTTTCTAGAAGAAGTTATGCATGTTTCCGTAAAAGCGGACATGTTGTGGGAAAATACAAGGCGGATCGATCCCTTCATTATGGGCGGATCGATCCATTTACTTGACATTCTCGCAGAATGCTCCCTAAAAAGGGCGGATCGATCCCTTCACAAACCGCGGATCGATCCCCTTCACAAATCTGCTGCCAAATTCCTTTTTGCTGTCAAAACAAGTTTTAACTTACCAAAACACAACCAAATCTCATAGAAACCTTATGAAACTTTGGGAAATCAACTCCAACACATTTCTAAACATGTTTAAACTCAAGTTAAGCATGGATCATAGAATCATACCCACAATTGGATCAAGTTAATCATGAACTCATCTCATTTGGTTCAAGAACAAACTTTTCAACTTTAAAACTCAATTCTCATTCAAAGTTTATAAAACTTGTTGGAATTCAACTCAAGGACATAACTAACATTATAAACACTAAAGAAACATGTCCAAGACACTAACGACACACCCGGACTTGCCGAGATGGTCAAATCCATTACTTGCACCCTACTAGAACAAAATGAGAGAGATTACACATATGTTCTCAAATTCACTTCTAACTCTCCAAAATACATGGTTATGATCCAAATCCATTTCCAACAACTTAAATATGAACATTAACATAAAAGACACCATACTTTACATCATTTTACAAGTTCCAAAAGAAATTTACAAGCATGAGGCTCAATCTCCCCCATCTCTCCCATCTCTCCCATTCACAAGTCAAGACTTGTAGCCTCAAGTTGAGAACCTTAAGCCACTAGTTACACTATAATATAAGTTTAAAACATGTTTACAAGCTCTAACTCTCTTCCCCATTCCCGAGCGCGTCACCTTTTCTCCGGATATTGCTCCGTACTTGCGGTGGTTGTTATGTACCACAACAGAAATAGGAAAACGGTTTTCTTAAGCATTACGCTTAGTGAGCATTCTCAACATGATTGTATGTTTAACACGTGCAATGCTATGATTAACATATAAAACACATCCGTAGTCGCCGAGTCACCGGTTATATGGTTCATTCAGGCCCGAGACCTTCCCTTGGTCCCGTAGCCACTTCTATTCCTTGGACTTCCGTATTTATCGGATTCTTCCTCTTCACCACCCTTATTACTCCCAACAATGAACCATTTCCCCGGTGCTCATTGACTACCACATAGACATATAAGCACATACACAAGTACCAACACATAATTTTCATAGAATTGACATAAAATTCATAGATTAACAACAAGATAGCCTCTAGCATGAATAATTGAGCCTATAATCAATACGAGCTTTGAACCTATTAAACACAATCCTTTTTGGGTTGTAGAAAACTCACCTTATACACTGATTTTACCCAAGATTAAGCTAGAGAAGTGCTGAATTTCACCAAATTGAACCTCAATTCCTACACCACAATGAATCCTACAAGAATTCGGTAGACGACGTCTCACCGTCAAATATGAGCTACCAAAATCCGACAATTTAAACAGAAATTAAGGGTATAGAAACGTTCGTCTCACCTCCACGAGTCCGAAAACGGCTTCGGTTCGCGAATCCGACGAACGGCGGCGACGGAACGGCGTAAAAACGGTGTCGGCGTCTCGTCTCCGTCTTCTCTCCCGAGCTCTCTCTTTCTTTTTCTTTGATTTTCTGTGGAGACTCCTTAGTCTCTTGACACACACACATGCAATGCATGTTGTGTTGTCAATCCCTCACAATTCCTCTCTTTTCGTTTACACCCCCGAATTTTCTTAAGTTCTTATTATGAACTCCCCCAAACATTCCATTAACTACCCAATTACTTAATAAGTGTTTGTCTAGGTTCCGTATGGGTCCCAACGTGGGTCCCACATATTTTGTGAAATTGCTATCGCACCTACTAATTTTACATCTTTTTCATTTATACCCTTATTTGGGTGTCCAAACTAATACTACCACATAACAATATCTATTAAAAGCAACTTAGCAAATATCCATGTAATCATATAAAAATGCATTTAATCACTTAAAATGCAAATTACCAATTTACCCTTCAATGGGTTAAATTTCAACACCTGTCCCACCTCTCTGGGGACTTTTCCAACTAGTGTCCCTCTCTGAACACTTTTTACTTGGGCGAGTCCAAGCCTCCCCTTAATCCATTTTATACACTAATTATATTAATTAATGCATATTAACACAAATAACTAACCCGTTCTCCGGGTACGGGTGTTACATTTCTCCCTCCCTAAAAGGGAGTTTGGTCCCCAAACTTACTCTTACCTCAAGAATTGAAGAGATGCGGGTACTTGGCTCGGATCTCATCCTCCCGCTCCCAAGTAGCCTCTTCCATTGAATGGCTTCGCCATTGAACCATCACCAAGGGAATCACTTTGGTCCTCAATACTTGATCCTTCCTATCAAGAATTTGCACTGGATGTTCCACGTAAGTTAAATCTTCCCGAATTTCTAACGGTTCCGGAATAATAACATGTTTCGAATCCGGCACATAACGTCGAAGCATCGATACGTGAAACACATTATGAACATTCTCTAATTCTTGTGGCAGCTCTAATCGATAAGCTAATGGCCCAACTCGATTAAGAATCAAATACGGTCCAACATATCTCGGACTGAGCTTACCTCGCTTACCAAAACGTGTTATGCCTTTTGAAGGCGATACTTTCAAAAACACATATTCACCCACCTCAAATTCCAACGGTCTTCTACCCGTATCCGCATAGCTTTTATAACGACTTTGAGCCGTTTGTAATCGCTGTTTAATCAAGTTGATCTTGTCAGTAGTAATTTGCACTATCTCTGGTCCCAAAAGTTGTTTCTCTCCAACTTCTGTCTAACACACTGGCGATCTACACTTTCTACCATATAGTGCCTCATAAGGCGCCATTCCAATGCTAGTTTGAAAACTGTTATTGTAAGAGAACTCGATTAAAGGCAAGTGGGTCTCCCAATCGGCCTTGAAATCCATAACACATACCCTCAACATATCTTCCAAAATTTGAATCACTCGCTCGGATTGACCATCGGTCTGGGGATGAAATGCAGTGCTAAAATGTAAAGTTGTCCCCATAGCTCTCTGTAAACTCTCCCAAAATCTTGATACGAATCGGGTATCACGGTCCGACACTATCGAAACCGGTGCTCCATGAAGCCGTATAATCTCTCTAATATAAATCTCTGCAAGTTTTGATGGATCTTTGGTCCTAATAGGTAGGAAATGGGCTGACTTAGTCAACCGGTCTACAATCACCCATATGCTATCATTTGACTTTTGAGACTTTGGAAATCCCGAGACGAAATCCATTGTAATATGTTCCCATTTCCACTCAGGTATCTCTAAAGGATGTAACTCTCCTCCGGGTCGTTGATGTTCAACTTTCACTTTTTGACAGGTCATGCATTTAGACACAAATTCTGCTACCTCTCGTTTCATACCACTCCACCAGTAAATTTCTCGCAAGTCTCGGTACATTTTGGTACTACCCGGATGTATAGAATATCTTGTATTGTGGGCTTCCTCCATAACTTTATTTCTCAGATCTCCAACTTTAGGTACACATAATCGGTTTATATATTTCAGAACACCATCTTGGAAACTGAATTCTGGCCTTCTCCCCTCTGGTAACTCATCCACAATCTTCTTGAATTCTGGATCTAAGAACTGATTAGTCTTGATTTCACCAATTAAACTTGGCTGTGCCACGATCGCAGCCATTAAACCACCTCTAATTTTAGGAACTACCTCAAGCTTCAATTGTTCAAATTCCTTTATCAACTTTTCCTGTCCAGTCAAGGCATAAGCTAAGTTTTCTGACGACTTCCGACTTAAGGCATCGGCAACTACATTGGCTTTTCCCGGGTGATACTGAATTCTCAAGTCATAATCTTTCATAAGTTCCAACCACCTTCGCTGTCGCATGTTAAGGTCCCTCTGAGTGAATAGGTATTTTAGGCTTTTGTGATCGGTGAAGATATCACAAGTTTCCCCGTATAAATAATGTCTCCAAATCTTCAAAGCGAAGATTACCGCCGCTAACTCCAAGTCATGGGTCGGGTAATTTTTCTCATGAGGTCTCAATTGCCGTGAAGCATAAGCTATCACTTTGTCATCTTGCGTTAATACACATTCCAAGCTTTGGTGCGAAGCATCACTGTATATTCTGAAATTCCCAGTACTGGTTGGAATTGCAAGTATTGGTGCCGTTGTCAGCTTTTTCCTCAATTCCAAGAAACATTCTTCACATTCTTTGGTCCATTCAAATGGTACGTCTTTTCTCATTAATCTCGTCATTGGAGTTGCGATTTTGGAAAAGTCTTTGACAAATCTTCTGTAGTATCCAGCCAATCCCAAGAAACTTCGAATCTCTGATACATTTGTCGGTCTTGACCAATTCATAACAGCTTCAATCTTTTGTGGATCTACGGAAATACCTTCTTTAGAAATCACGTGCCCTAGAAAAGTGACACTCGTCAACCAAAATTCGCTCTTCTTCAACTTCCCAAACAATTGTTTCTCTCGAAGTCGCTGCAAAACTAGTCTCAAGTGTCGTTCATGCTCTTCCGGACTCTTAGAATAAATGAGAATATCATCAATGAATACAATAACGAACTCATCCAAATACGATTTGAATACACGGTTCATCAAATCCATGAAGGCAGCAGGTGCATTAGTAACCCCAAACGGCATCACTAGAAATTCATAGTGCCCGTAGCAGGTCCTAAAGGCTGTCTTCTCCACATCCTCGGCTTTAACTTTCAGTTGATGGTACCCAGATCGTAAGTCAATCTTTGAAAATACCTCAGCCCCTTGAAGTTGATCGAATAGATCGTCAATACGTGGCAATGGGTACTTATTCTTGATGGTTACCTTGTTGATCTCTCGGTAGTCAATGCACATCCGCATTGTACCATCCTTCTTCTTCACAAATAGTACTGGTGCACCCCACAGGGACACACTAGGTCGGATAAAACCCTTGTCTAGCAACTCTTGCAACTGTATCTTTAACTCTTTCAGCTCAACTGGTGCCATTCGATATGGTGCTCGTGAAATAGGTTGAGTTCCCGGCATAACATCAATACCAAACTCAATCTCTCGATCAATCAATACACTAGGTAACTCCTTGGGGAATACATCCGGAAATTCTCTAACTACCGGAATATCTTCAAGTTGTAAATTAGGACCACTAGTATCAAGAATACTACACAGAAACCCCCGACAACCTTTCTTTAATAAACGACAAGCTTCAATAGCTGACACGATATACGGCGGTGATACAACACCCTTACCTTGAAAATAAAATTCATCTTGATTCGGAATACGGAATACCACTCCTTTAGTGTTACAATTAATATTAGCATGATTAGCCGCTAACCAATCCATACCCAATATAACATCGAAGTGCTGAATTACTAACGGTACCAGATCAACAGTTAACTCTTTACCATTCACATTAATCTCACACTTTCTAAACACACCCGAACTAACCAATGGAGCCCCCAACGGTATCGCGACAGATAAATCATAGTTTAGGAACTCTAATGGTTTATCTAGATGTTTAGCAAAGTGGTGTGACACGAATGAGTGTGTGGATCCCGAATCTATAAGTACATTTGCTAGGTGTGAGCAAATGGGAATCATACCTGAAACAACGGTATCGGCAGAAGCGGTCTCTCCCGGCCTGAGTTGGAATGATCTTGCCTCTCGCTGCTCTCTCCTCGGAGGTTGAGTAGTCCTCGGTGTGATAGCACTGGCCGTGTATGAACCAGACCCGGAAGCTCCCTGGCGTTTGGTTGGACAGTCCCTAGCTTGATGTCCCAATTCCTTACAAGTAAAGCATCGGCCCCTCATATCTAAATTCTGATTCGGACAATTTCTGGCAATGTGTCCTGGTTGTCGGCAACTATTGCAAATGATTGGGTTTGGAAGTTGATTGCACCGGCCCCAATGAAATTTCTGACAAGTCTGACACCTCGGTTTATTTCCACCGGAACCACTACCAATACTAGCTGATGATCCTCCTAAACTCTGTCTTTTTGCACTCCCCTGACCACTGAACTGACTTGATCCCGGTCGTTTACTTTGTTGACTCGGTGGTGGTGGCAAGTTTGAAGTATAACCAAGGTCTCTCTCAGCAATAGAAGCAATGTCCAATACCTTAGCATAAGTCTCTGGACGGAATACGGTCACTCGTCCTCGGATGTCACCTCGAAGTCCCGCTACAAACTTCCTTGCTTTCACTTTCTCGGTTGTTACAATGTCCCCGGCAAACCTTGCCAAACTCGTAAATTGCGTGGAGTACTCCCGGACTGACTTTCCCCCTTGTACCAGCTCCATGAATTCCTGAGCTTTTTGATCCCCAAATGACTCTGGAAAATATTGATCATTGAAAATCTCAAGAAATTGGTCCCACGTTGTCGGTTGACCCGGGCCTAGCTTAGTACGCCACCAATATTGCGCCTCATCTTTTAACGTGTCTGCAGCGAATAGCACTTTTTGTTCCTCCGTACATGGTAAAACTCGGAAGATCTTCTCCATATCTGAGATCCAGAAATTTGCCTTCATCGGATCGGCTTCCCCGCGGAATATGGTCGGCTTTTGTTTGTGGAATTTTGAAATAGTAACAATATCTTCCCTTGGATTCGGATTCGGTTGTATCGGTCTCTCTTCGATCACATGAGTTTCTGCTACTCGTACCAACCCTTCGATTGCTCTTTCAACCCGTTCCATTCGGTTTGAGGTGTCACCTCCAGACATAATGCCTGGCACCCACATATAGTACACATATGCACGTTACTTTTAAATAAACACATGGCATGCTTATCAACATTAAAACATGCTAAGTAAACGTGTATGCATGCTTATGCAACTACGTGTCATTGTGTGCACACTACGCGTCGTATACGTCTCTCGTCCCCAAAGGCTCTAACTATTGCTCTGATACCAAAAATTGTCACACCCCAACCCGCCTCGTGCGGATTAGGACACGTGTAACAATGCTACAAGCTCCCAATTACATTAATCTGTAAAGAAATATGCGAATTACTAAGAAACACGTGTGTTTAACCACATTAAACAACTCTATTGTTACAAAATAGGCCCCAAGGGCAAAATGGTCATTTGTAAAGTATGTAAAATTTTTATACCAAAAGTTAGGATTTTGAGTCCCGGTTCCAACGCAACAAACGGCACGCGAAACCGAGTTTTCTAGAAGAAGTTATGCATGTTTCCGTAAAAGCGGACATGTTGTGGGAAAATACAAGGCGGATCGATCCCTTCATTATGGGCGGATCGATCCATTTACTTGACATTCTCGCAGAATGCTCCCTAAAAAGGGCGGATCGATCCCTTCACAAACCGCGGATCGATCCCCTTCACAAATCTGCTGCCAAATTCCTTTTTGCTGTCAAAACAAGTTTTAACTTACCAAAACACAACCAAATCTCATAGAAACCTTATGAAACTTTGGGAAATCAACTCCAACACATTTCTAAACATGTTTAAACTCAAGTTAAGCATGGATCATAGAATCATACCCACAATTGGATCAAGTTAATCATGAACTCATCTCATTTGGTTCAAGAACAAACTTTTCAACTTTAAAACTCAATTCTCATTCAAAGTTTATAAAACTTGTTGGAATTCAACTCAAGGACATAACTAACATTATAAACACTAAAGAAACATGTCCAAGACACTAACGACACACCCGGACTTGCCGAGATGGTCAAATCCATTACTTGCACCCTACTAGAACAAAATGAGAGAGATTACACATATGTTCTCAAATTCACTTCTAACTCTCCAAAATACATGGTTATGATCCAAATCCATTTCCAACAACTTAAATATGAACATTAACATAAAAGACACCATACTTTACATCATTTTACAAGTTCCAAAAGAAATTTACAAGCATGAGGCTCAATCTCCCCCATCTCTCCCATCTCTCCCATTCACAAGTCAAGACTTGTAGCCTCAAGTTGAGAACCTTAAGCCACTAGTTACACTATAATATAAGTTTAAAACATGTTTACAAGCTCTAACTCTCTTCCCCATTCCCGAGCGCGTCACCTTTTCTCCGGATATTGCTCCGTACCTGCGGTGGTTGTTATGTACCACAACAGAAATAGGAAAACGGTTTTCTTAAGCATTACGCTTAGTGAGCATTCTCAACATGATTGTATGTTTAACACGTGCAATGCTATGATTAACATATAAAACACATCCGTAGTCGCCGAGTCACCGGTTATATGGTTCATTCAGGCCCGAGACCTTCCCTTGGTCCCGTAGCCACTTCTATTCCTTGGACTTCCGTATTTATCGGATTCTTCCTCTTCACCACCCTTATTACTCCCAACAATGAACCATTTCCCCGGTGCTCATTGACTACCACATAGACATATAAGCACATACACAAGTACCAACACATAATTTTCATAGAATTGACATAAAATTCATAGATTAACAACAAGATAGCCTCTAGCATGAATAATTGAGCCTATAATCAATACGAGCTTTGAACCTATTAAACACAATCCTTTTTGGGTTGTAGAAAACTCACCTTATACACTGATTTTACCCAAGATTAAGCTAGAGAAGTGCTGAATTTCACCAAATTGAACCTCAATTCCTACACCACAATGAATCCTACAAGAATTCGGTAGACGACGTCTCACCGTCAAATATGAGCTACCAAAATCCGACAATTTAAACAGAAATTAAGGGTATAGAAACGTTCGTCTCACCTCCACGAGTCCGAAAACGGCTTCGGTTCGCGAATCCGACGAACGGCGGCGACGGAACGGCGTAAAAACGGTGTCGGCGTCTCGTCTCCGTCTTCTCTCCCGAGCTCTCTCTTTCTTTTTCTTTGATTTTCTGTGGAGACTCCTTAGTCTCTTGACACACACACATGCAATGCATGTTGTGTTGTCAATCCCTCACAATTCCTCTCTTTTCGTTTACACCCCCAAATTTTCTTAAGTTCTTATTATGAACTCCCCCAAACATTCCATTAACTACCCAATTACTTAATAAGTGTTTGTCTAGGTTCCGTATGGGTCCCAACGTGGGTCCCACATATTTTGTGAAATTGCTATCGCACCTACTAATTTTACATCTTTTTCATTTATACCCTTATTTGGGTGTCCAAACTAATACTACCACATAACAATATCTATTAAAAGCAACTTAGCAAATATCCATGTAATCATATAAAAATGCATTTAATCACTTAAAATGCAAATTACCAATTTACCCTTCAATGGGTTAAATTTCAACACCTGTCCCACCTCTCTGGGGACTTTTCCAACTAGTGTCCCTCTCTGAACACTTTTTACTTGGGCGAGTCCAAGCCTCCCCTTAATCCATTTTATACACTAATTATATTAATTAATGCATATTAACACAAATAACTAACCCGTTCTCCGGGTACGGGTGTTACATGACCCGACCCAACCTCCAGTTTGCAGCGGTCAGGTCCGACAATTCCAACCCGACCTCTAGTCTCGAGCGGTTAGCGTTCAGCAATCCCGACTCAACCCGACCCGACCTCCGATTTACAATGGTCAGGGGCTCGGCAATCCCGACCCGGTCTCTAGTTCATAGCAATTAACTCCAATAATCCCGACCTGACCTCCGGTTTACAACGGTCAGGGGCTCGATGATCCCAACTCGATCTCCAGTCTCGAGCAGTCAGGGTTCGGCAATCCCGACTCAATCTCTAGCCTCCGGCGGTCATGGTCCGACAATCCCGACCGAAGCTCCTGTCTCCAACAATCCAGGCAACCACAACTATAATGGTATTTTTGGCCAACCATGGCACGAAATTCCACTTAGGCCCAAACCGACAATAGAGGCAGCTAAAGCCTCTTAGGTTAGCCCACGATAGAGGAGTAAACGAAATCCCTAAATCCATACATTTTGGGTCTCCAATTAGGCCTAAACTAACGATAGAGGTTACTAAAGCCTCTTAGGTTGGTCCACGATAGAGGAGTAAAAAATGACGCTAAAGCGATACATTTTAGGTCGGCTCTACCAACATGGTCAAATTCTTCTACCAATAGTCTTGATGAAGGCTTACTGGGCCAAAAATAACCATCCTGGGAGCTAACATAAAAAGGACCCTAAAGCGATATACTTTAGGTCAGTTCTAGCAATGTGGTCAAATTCTTCTATCAATAGTCTTGACGAAGGCTTACTGGCAAAAGATAACCATCTTGGGAGCTAACTTAAACATAAGACTCCGAATTAGGCTAAGTCTTAACTCTTAGCCAATCTCGAGCACTAAAAAATACTCCGAATTAGGCTAAGTCTTAACTCTTATCCAATTCCCGAACAATTCAAAACACTCAGAGGTTCCAAGGCAACTTCCTCGAGCAATAACAATGTTACTGGTCTTGACGTGTTACTAATATAAGGGTCACTCACCAAGATCTGTAGACTTTAAAACATAAGGTACATCACTCCCCGAGAAAATCAAACTTTGCAAACATCAGACAATGGTAAGTAGAATCAACAGATTTCCAAACTTGACCCAATATAGCATCAGGCAACTGATACGCCCAAAATTGTCCAATAGTCCAGTACTCCAGGCCCGACCTCCCAACCTCAAGGTCTAACCTCCCGACCTCTAAGTCCGACCTCCAGTGCTCTGAGTGCGACCGACTGACTAGGTTTGACCGCGACCTATGGGTCAGAATGCAGGAAAAACAGGTTTAAAGTTAAATTTAAACGCGCAGCGGAAAGATTAAGTTACAAAAACTTATTGGTAGCCTTAGATCTACTACTTACTAACTCTATAGTTGCGCATAACAAGATGGAGAAGATTCTATACCTAAGGTCTTGAACCCAATTCTGATTTTGTCCTACTCCTTGTGTGTGCAGCAGCAACCTCTAGGAAATCTTCACCCGTATGTCTCCTCAAATGCTTCCCGGAGAGGCTAGAGTTGGTGGGAACGCTAATGGTGAGGATAGAGAAGGTTTGGGAACCCTTAAACAGTTTCTGCAGCTTAGGGATATTAAAACGACGAACAACATTTTTCTGGACGCAGCTGCCCTATTTATAGATTTCCAGAACCGACCTTACTTTCAATCGATCGAATTGACTTCGATCGATCGAACCTTCGATCGATCGAACCAGTCTTGACACCATCCTCATTTGCCTTTCCAAGCATTCTAGCGGAGCTAAGAGTGGGACCTCCTAGGTTCTTAATTACTGGCTCCGATTAATTATTATTCCATCTAGTCAATCCTCTTAACTAAGGAATCAACAATTAATCAATTATCATTAATGCCATTATAAAATGATAATTGCACTCCAGTGCATAAGAACATAATCATACATACATAAGCGATTGCTAGACTTGTATAATATGATACGGATGTCCCTCTACCAGGCAGTATTCGTGTCTATCACTGTGATGTATGTTTTAAGATACTGTCGACCCAATAGATAGTACATCTTATATTCCTCGAGTATCATTCACTATGCTTGGATTACTAAACATGTCAACAATAACACTTTGTTGACAAGGCTGGCCAGCTCTCAGTAATCACTCCTAGTGACATTCTCAAGGGAATACTTTTCATTTTATTGAAGAGGGTAGAATTCCATCTTGACAATATATGTTCCCAACGTTGCATACTTGATTACCCAAGATTCCCAGGTGTTGATCTTGCAAGATCTCACTGATTGGTAAGTCAAAGCAACCAAGTACACAACTTGTGTCCATAATTGTCTCAGGATTAAGGACATGTATCCCTATACAAGTTTTGAGTTCCTATTGACGGTGATAGCATTTAGGTGTCAATAGGTATAACTCAGGTCCGTCAATGCACCGTGTGCACTAGCATATTAACCAAGAGCCAAAGACTCTTATGAACGAGATTCATCATTCTACCCCGTAGATGTTAATCATGCTACAGTGTATACTTGATAAGTTATCCAGACTTATCATCCACTGTGACTTATTTGAAACAACAAGGATTTGTGATTCATATCTCACATGTGTAATCACATACACAAATGAACCACATACAATGTTGTTTAAGGATTTCAGTATAATATTCATCTCATGAACTAACATTCATAAATGCATCATGATATTCCATTGTCCAACTAACTTGTTTGAGGGCATATTCCCAAGACAGAATACGCAGTCCAATTGCAATACAGTTTAGGTACAGCTCAGCTAACGCAGAGGCGCGTCCCAAATTGCTCGGACTCCCACAGTTTCCTAAACCAGCTAGGAAACCATCCAGATTCGCATCAACTGTTTCCTAATCAGATTAGGAAACATTTCGGATATGTAGCTGTCATCACAGGCTGTCACCAGTTACCTAATCGAACTAAATGCCATGTAAGAGAGGACTCTTCCTTCTATAAAAGGGTCCTCTTATCCCCCTTGGAGGGAGCTGCAATTTTTTTTACACTAGCCTAGCATACTGTGTTGTCTTTCTCCCTAAAAACCCTAAAGCAGTCGTGTAAGGCAGCCCCTTGATAGTTCCAGTTGTTGGATCATCAAGGCCACCTACAACAGTCACAATAAAACAGTTTTCTATCTAGTGGAAGCACTGACACACAAGCACTACGTGGTCATAGGTTCCTTCATTAACAGGGTCGAACCACATACAAACATGTTGCCTCTCTCTCTCTCTCTCTCTCTCTCTTCCTTCTATGCTTTCAATATGCTCTTAAACATCAAATTCGATCAGTACAAAAAATTGCATCACCAGTACCACTGCAATGATATGTAGTACTATGATCACTCTCAGAGCAAACAAGTGATAAAATTTTGTGCACGCATGAGAGAGAGAGAGAGAGAGAGGGGTCCTAGCCGTTAGATTAATACACTTTAAAAGCAAATAAATCTCAACACTTAGATCAAAACCATATTGATATTGTAAAGTGATTACACTTTTTCTTGTCATGTACTACCTCCGTCCCATTTTATGTGTCCATCTTGGGGAATCCAACTATTTAAGGGGACAAAAAGAATCTACACCTACTTTCCACAATTGCCCATAATCATTGCACTTTCTTTTTTTGCTTTCTTTTGGTGTTGAGTGCAAGGAAGGGTAGTTTGGAAAACTAGGTAAAATTTACATACTAATTTAGGAAATTGGACAACAATTTTGGGACATCCCATAAAAGAAAGATGGACACATAAAATGAGACGGAGGGAGTAACAACTTTTTTGCAATTTTTTATCAAGGTGGTTATAACTGTATTATGTTTTTCTCGTTTGAGATTGGTTACACTATTTACAATCTTTAAGGTGTAGGTTGCTATAATTTTTTGTCACAGTGGTTAAAAAAACCACTTTATTTTAGTTTTTTGTAATAAATGTTGTAATTTTTTGTGACATTGGTTACAATATTTTGTGATGGACGTTACAAGTTTTTGTGAAAACGGTTACAATTCTTCTCACTAGGTTCATCACAACGATTATCATATGACCTTGGATCATCAACTGCGAGTTCCTTGACAGCTCTAAATTTTTTTTTTTGTCTCACTAAATTTCACTCAATACAATTTGATTTTCGTCTGAAATAATCTATTGATGTAAATCCCATTAAATTCGGCATTTGGTCACACCTTAACTTAAAATTTTTAACACTTAAATTTTGAGTATTATCAAACTCAACCTCAGCATATAATGCCCCTTACAACCCGGGACCAATTACCCCAATATATGGTATTACCTCCACTTACTCTCCTGTTAGGTGGAGGGTTCAAATCTCCCTACGGGGAGCTTCTTGCATGATGGACATGAGAGTTTCTTTAATAGTGAGCCTTTGACCTCTTCCTCATCGTGTCTCGCTCTGCGTTCGATTCCACTTGTGTGTGCCTTTGAGGCCTAGCAAAAAATAAAAAAATAATGCCCCTTACAAAATCACGTGTGCACGTGATAGAATTTCCGTTGAAGTGTCCGAAATCAAATTTCAAAGGAGAGGACTTTATATAGGAGTATTTAATAGGACAGAAAGGCTGTATAACATTTACGTATATTTGTACAAAAGGACAGAAATTTATGTATAAATTATAATCGTATAATTGTACTAAAGCCTAAAGGACAAAAACATTGTGGTTAAGAAAATAACAAAAAAAAAAAATTGCCCCCATGCAGGATCGAACTACAGACCTTCAGTTTACAAGACTGACGCTCTACCACTGAGCTATAGGGGCTGTTGATTATGTTTTTATGTTGTGATAATATATAATTTATTCATAGTTTGGTCCTCATTTTGGTTAAAGCACAATTTTATGTTAATTCATTTGATTACTAGTTTATGAGTTATGAAAAAAATGAACTTAGGGCTTTTTTTGTGATGAGTTTTTGAAAGCTCAAAGGTTGCCTTTTGGTTTCATGATATTTTTTTGTGGAGAGCTTTTAAAAGCTCAAAGGTTGCTTTTTGGTTTCATGATATATTTTTTTAAAAGTAATGTATCACTTGTACTAAATTATCAAACAACTTAATAATAAATTTCATAAGCTCCTTTTAAAAAGCCACGTGGGGGCCAAGCTAATGAGTCACTTGTACTAAATTATCAAAGAACTTAAATAATAAATTTCATAAGCTCCTTTTAAAAAGCCATGTGGGGGGGCCAAACTAAGCCTAAAAGGAGCTTATGAAATTTATTATTAAGTTCTTTGATAATTTAATACAAAACACACATTACTCTTCAAAAAGACATCATGAAATCAAAAAGCAACCTTGAGCTTTTAAAAGCTCCATTCTAGAGCTTTTAATAGCTCCCTCCAAAAAACCCCAAGTTTAATTTTTACAAAGCTAATAAACTAGTTACCAAATGAATTAACATGAAATTGTGCTTTAAAAAAGGAGAAGCAACTAAGCCTTAATATATTTAGTATATTTTTCTCCCAAACAATAGAACTCAACTTCTTATTAGTTCTATCTATAATATTTGGCTGGCGATAAAGACACCCTCATTTTTTAATTAGGGAACCTAATTTTAAGTTAATTTTTTTTTTTTTTTTTTTTACCTTTTACCTTAATTAGTAAGGGAACCTCACTTAATGTACTATATATTATATGGGCTTAACAATATTTTACACCCTTTTAATTTGCCCTTTATGTTAATTTGGTCCCTGTAGTTTAGAAAGTGTCATTCTAGTCCCTGTAATTTCATAAATGTGTTATTTTAGTCCCTCAAACACTTTTTGTGACAATTTTTTTTTGCTTTCAGTGACAAAATTATTCATCACTAAAGGGCTTATTGAACATGTTTGACACACTTGTGCAACTACAGGGACTAAAGTGACACTTTCTAAATTACATAGACCAAACTGACACATGTGACAAACTATAAGAGTGTAAAATGTATTTACCCCTATATTATATTTTACAATTAAACTTAAACCACCCAACTGATAAAAATCAGTGCAAAATAAACTTGAACTACCTCTAACTGACAAAAATCAGTGCAACACATTTCTAGACATACACAACTTAAATTCAAACCCACCTCAAAAAAAAATCTGAACTCCCTCATAACTATGAAAAATCAAGAACTTGAACAATAGCATTATATTAAAAAATACACCACCAACTCTTGGAACCAACACAAAGACTGAATATTATCGTATTCTAATAACTTGAATTAACTTAAAAGTCAGGTCTGAATAGAACATAGAATAAAAATAAATAAATAAAATTATTAGAAAGCTAAAACAAAAATATTGAGCTTATGGACAACCAATACAAGCTTTCCAGTCTTCAATCTTGGGCTTTACCAACTGTTCTCATGTTGTTGCATCTCCATTTGTACCACAATACAAAACATTCCATTAAATAAAAATAAAAAAAAGGGGTGGGGGCAAACTTACTCCACTAAACTAAGAATTTCAAGGCAAAGGTCAAATTCTCTCTCTCTCTCTCTCTCTCTCTCTCTCTCTCTCTCTCTCAACACACTCTCTCATCACTCTATTTCCCACATTTTACATGATTGAACAGCTACTTGTGTTCTCATCACTGAACATGGGTAGTACCAGATTGATCACCATTATAACTAGAACTAGGCTCACTGTAATCCCAACTGGGTTTCCTTTCAAACCCATATTCTGATTTGGGTTTCCTTTCTTTCCTACATTTTCTTTCTAATTGGCACCGTTTTAGTATACCGACAGTTACTTGTTTTTGCATACGAATTAGAACTTAGCAGCTGTTTCGTTTATGGTTCAAAAATGGTCTTAAGAAATCATTATTTATTTTCCAAGATGAAACCAAAAAATTTTGGGCCATTTTTTCCTTGGTGTTAGTGGAGAGCTGTTGTAAACTGCAGCTGAAAATAGGCCATTTTGTGGGTGTTGTCTAAGATAATTTCTCTAGCATTATATACTCAACATGACCGGAAAATTGTGGCCTCCCGCAACATTTACATCATTCATTTTATAAAAATATCTAGTGAATATCAAAATAAAAAAAATGTTTATAGAAACAATATTGGACAGATCTTTACCCAATTGCTCTTTCCATATTGATTTAGTTGTTCAAAAGCCTGTGATTGTGATATATATATATATATATGTATCAGTATCAGAGAACTAGACACACACACATAGAGAGAGAGAGAGAGAGAGAGAGAGAGAGAGAGAGAGTACCTGAACTTCAACCGGCGAGAGAGAGAAGGTCGACGCCGGTCTGGTGGACAGAGGGTCATCGTGGGTGGAAGGGAGGAGCTCCGGCAGTGGGTTTTCAATTGGGACATGGATTTTCATTGTTGATTTGGGGATTTTGTTGATTGAAAGTGTAATGTGATAAAATAAGTGAGATGCCTTTACAAATTAAAATATAAGGTAAAAAAAATTGATTTTTAACTTAAAATTAGATGTCCTAATTAAAAAATGAGGGTACCTTTATCACTAGACATAATATTTGCAAACTTATAGCCAAACATACTTATGATGGACAACCTTTACTCTAAAATCGTAATCAGTTAGAAAGCATCGCATCTTCCGATAACCTTTGGTAATTGTAACTTTTGTCTACTTCAATTTTAAAAAATTGACACAAACAATAGTTTATTTAGACTCACCCGTCATATATGTGAAGGAATTAAAGTGGCCAGTTGTGGATATCGCAGGTTTTCAAATTTTACCCACTTTTAAAACAAATATTTTCAATTTTCAAAGAGTCGCCACTTAATTTTTAAAAGGAAAAATTAAGAAACCATTTTAAAAGCAAACTGATCTTTTGCGAAACCAAAGATAAACTGGGTCCGGGGATTATGGAATGAAAGGGGAAGGAGCCCGGCGGACTAAAACACCCCCTTTCATCCTATCTCACGATAGGCCTCTACTCAACATCCTTTTTAATCAAATTAATAATCTAAGCATGCCCTCAATTAATACATATATGTAGGTATACATAACACAAGCATGTTGAAAGGGTGCAAAATTGCTAACGGTAAAATATCATTCATAAGTCACATAATTCAACTAGCAAACATCATGATATGCAATAGAGAACTAGAAAACATACCTGGGATCCGGCCGCGAATATCAAACGTGCAATGCATGCAAAAATAAACCTAAGAGAGGTCTCTAATACATATATACACATAAGGCAAAACCTAAGCTAAGGTGTCGCACATGGGGTCGAAAAATCAATTAAAATCAATAAAATAGATTAAACTAGAGAAGGGTTGAGAAATTGTACCTCAAAGCGCTACAAAACAAAGGTTAGTACACATGCCTTAGACAAGATATAATATCATAAATAAGTAAATCCTAAGTCATGTTCAATTAGATACATCTTAGGCAAGAGATAAGTCCTACTTATGGATATTAACATGTATGAATGAATGCATGAATATGAACAAATATGGGACATGAATTTATTCACCAATTTGGATCACTAAGCCTCTGGATTTAATCTTATTTATTTTAACTCAAATGGTCTCCTAATGTCTTGAGACCCAAACCATGTTTTGAATAATGATAATTTAGATTAAATCCAGAGGCTTAGTGATCCAAATTGGTGAATAAATTCATGTCCCATATTTGTTCATATTCATGCATTCATTCATACATGTTAATATCCATAAGTAGGACTTATCTCTTGCCTAAGATGTATCTAATTGAACATGACTTAGGATTTACTTATTTATGATATTATATCTTGTCTAAGGCATGTGTACTAACCTTTGTTTTGTAGCGCTTTGAGGTACAATTTCTCAACCCTTCTCTAGTTTAATCTATTTTATTGATTTTAATTGATTTTTCGACCCCATGTGCGACACCTTAGCTTAGGTTTTGCCTTATGTGTATATATGTATTAGAGACCTCTCTTAGGTTTATTTTTGCATGCATTGCACGTTTGATATTCGCGGCCGGATCCCAGGTATGTTTTCTAGTTCTCTATTGCATATCATGATGTTTGCTAGTTGAATTATGTGACTTATGAATGATATTTTACCGTTAGCAATTTTGCACCCTTTCAACATGCTTGTGTTATGTATACCTACATATATGTATTAATTGAGGGCATGCTTAGATTATTAATTTGATTAAAAAGGATGTTGAGTAGAGGCCTATCGTGAGATAGGATGAAAGGGGGTGTTTTAGTCCGCCGGGCTCCTTCCCCTTTCATTCCATAATCCCCGGACCCAGTTTATCTTTGGTTTCGCAAAAGATCAGTTTGCTTTTAAAATGGTTTCTTAATTTTTCCTTTTAAAAATTAAGTGGCGACTCTTTGAAAATTGAAAATATTTGTTTTAAAAGTGGGTAAAATTTGAAAACCTGCGATATCCACACCAGTGTGGTTTTTGGTGATTCATTATTCTAAATAAGGAAATTGTCTAATAGGAAAGAGCTTTTTTGCAAGTCGGAGAAGGTTTTTGTCACAGTCACTTCACCTCACGTCATGGGAAGTTAAATTGAGAGTATCTTTTGGATAACTGTACGATAACTAACAATTCTCCCAAAGTAGAATTTGAACTTACAATCAGTCAGTTAACAACAGACCACTCTACCACTGAGCTATTGAGTACGAACAGACTTAAGGAAGGCGCTCATTCTTTGGACCAACCTATGACTATACAAAGAGAAGCTCATCACTCCAAAGGTCACTGATTCGGGCCACCGGGAGACTCAGGAGCAGTAAAGTTTATCATTTGAGATAGGGGTGGCATTTCGGGTTCTCGTGTCATAATCGTGTCATTAATTGGGTTGTGTGTTTTGGGTTTGATTTTTAGTTCCGAGTGTTAATCATCTATAATACAAACTATTTTAAATTAATCGTGTCATATCGTATCGTATTCGGGTTATCGTGTAAAAAATTACCACCCCTAATTTAAGACGCAAGCGAAAAATGTATAAAAAATAATTTGTACTATATATGTAGACATCATTTTCATAAATGAACTCATTTGGAAAGTCAGACATGTATATAATTTCTACTATGTAAACATTATTTTCATAAATGAACTTATTTGGAAAGTCAGACATGTATGGTCTCTTTCTATTTGACAATGGTGCTAATCAACTCCTATCCTTTGTACATGATCAACAGGAAAATAGAAGAACAGCCACAATTTGTTGATGTGCCATCTTAACAGAAAGAGTAATGATATGCTTTTCAAATTTAAATCTCAAATAATGTGGTAATGAGACTACTGTAGGATCATTTAACATCCTCCAATTAAAATTTTGTGGGCCCATTACTGCATCATTTAGAATGTGAATTTGAAATTTTGCTAGATTTGGAAAGCATAGCATTACTCTAACAGAAAAAGGTGATTTAAGGTTTTGGTTCTTATTCCTTAAAGAATTCATTTGATTTGAGGATTTAGCAAATTAAAGGAAAAAGGAAAGAGAAAGGGATGTGAGAATAATTTCCTTAATGTTTACCATCACACTTAAATAATGACAAGTATTGGAAAATCAAGATTAAAAAAAGGAAAATAAAAATAGGGGAAAATCAAGACAAAAACAATAAACAAAATGACATGTAAAATAAAATACTTTTTGTAGTTCACACTAGAATAATGATAAAAATAAAAAATACATAAAAATAAAAACAAAAATAAAAGTAGTGGAAAATCAAGAAGAAAACAATAAACAAAATAACAAACAAAGTATAACAAAATAAAAACAAAAAAATTGTCCTTTTCATCAAATCTCTTTCTTTTATTTTCTTTTTAATTTTAATTGCACCATTAAAATGAAGGAAAAATAGGTTTAAAATTTATTTAAATACGAGCGGAAAAACCATGTTTGAAACTTTATATTAGTAGTCCGGATCTACTACTCGTTAACTCTATAGATGCGTACAACAGAGAGGACAAGAATTATATATTTGTGTCTTGAACCAATTTTGAAATCTTTGACTTCCAGCAGCCTCCACTAGATGACCTTCACTCTTATGACTCCTATGGACGCTCTCGGTTAGACTAGGGTTGGTGGGAACCCTAATAGAGAGGATAGAGAAGCTTGGGAAAGTGCTAAACAGTTTCTACAGCTTTTACGAATAAAACAACAATTGAAAACATTCTGTACGAAACTACCCTATTTATAGATTCCCTGAACCGACTTTACCTTCATCGATTGAAGTGGCTTCGATCGATCGAAACTTCGATCGATTGAACCACTTTCGATCGATCGAACCTGTCTTGACTTCAATCGATCGAAACAACTTCGATCGATCGAACCAGTTTTGACAGCATCCTCAAGTGCCTTTCCAAGTATCCTAGCGGAGCTAAGAGTGGGACCTCCTAGGCTCTTTATTGTTGGCTCAGACTAGTGATTAATTCCCATGATCAAACTCTTTAATCAACAAACTAACCAACTGATCAGTTATATTGTACTCCACTATAAAACGATAACTGAACTCCAATGCAAAAGAACTTATCCGTAACGATAACTAGACTTGTATAGTGTACTAATGTCCCTCTACCGTCAGCATTCACAATCATGTTCAAGTAGTCGGATAACTGTTACTCTCAACCTGAACGATGATTACTTTGTATTCCTTGAGTCCCATTCACTACTCATGATTACCAAACATGTTGATAACTACTTATCAACAAGACTGCAGTTCTCACTAATCAATTTGGTGACATTCTCAAGGGAATGCTTACTCTTTATCAGAGAGTAGATTCTATCTTGACAATATATGTTCACAACCCTATGAACATGACATACCCAAGATACCCAGGTGTTGATCTTTAAGACCTCACTGATTGGTAAGTCAAAGCAAACATATCCATAGTTTGTGTTTATAATCATCTCAAGATTAAGAACACGTACCTTATACAAGTTATGAGTTCCAATCGACTGTTGACAGTCTTAAGTGTCAATAGGAAAGCTCAAGTCCGTCAATGCACTATAAGCACTAGCATATTAACTAAGAGATATACTCCAGTGATTGAGATTTATCACTCCATCCAATGGTAGTTAATCATGCTACAGTGTAAACCTGATGAGATATCTAGTTTCATCATCCACTATGACAAGTTCTAAGTATCAAAGAATAATAATATGTATCTTAATTGTATGTATCTCATACACACACGAATTACCTAATATGGTACTTAAGGATTAACAATCATTTCATGAAAGAAACATACATAATGAAATGTAAAGTTGATATCCATATATTAAAATGTCAATGTCTCATACAAAAAGTAATAGGTTGAGGGCACAAACCCAACAAACTCCCATTGTACTCACAACCATATAGTATTACATCTAAGACCTTAACTATCTAAATGACGATCAAAGACCTTCTGTGCCAAGGCCTTTCTAAATGGATCCGCAAGATTGTCAGAGGTGTCAAACTTGGTGACAGTCACATCTCCCCCGTTGAAAATATCTCGGATTAGATGAAACAGCTTCCTTTGTGACTTCACAACCAGCCACATACTCAACTTCTGTAGTTGAGTTTGCAATGCATTTCTGCTTAATGCTCCTCCAACTAACTGAAGGAAAAATAGGTTTAAAGTTATTTTTAAATGCGCAGCGGAAAGATTAAGTTTCAAAAACTTATTTGGTAGCCCAGGATCTACTACTCATCAATTCTATAGATGCGTACACTAAAGAGGGAGAAGAATTGTACCTCAAGTCTTGAACCTAATTATGATATTCTGCTTCCTTAGTGATGCAGCAGGCTCCACTAGGTAGTCTTCACCCTTATGTCTCCTATGAATGCTTCCCGGAGAGGCTAGAGATGGTAGGATCTCTACTAGAGATGAAAGAGAAGGTTTGGAAAGTCTAAAATAGTTTTTGTAGCTTTTGCTATATAAAAATGATGAACACTTTTTTCTGGACGCAGCTGCCTAATTTATAGATTCCCAGAACCGACCTAATGTTTGAGCGATCGAAGTAATTTCGATCGATCGAACTGTCGATCGATAGAATGACTTTCGATCGATCGAAACTGTCTTGACATCATCCTTATGTGCCTTTCCAAACATCCTAGAGGAGCTAAGACTGGGACCTCCTAGGCTCTTTATTGTTGGCTCAAACTAGTTAATTCCTACAGCCAAACTCTTTGAACAACAAACTGACCAACTGATCAGTTAACGTTTACTCCACTATAAAACGATAACTATACTCCAACGCAAAAGAATATATCTGAAGCAATAACTAGATTTGTATGGTGTACTAATGTCCCTCTACCGTCAGCATTCGTAATCATATTCAGGTAGTCGGATAAACAATCACTGGCAACCTGAATCATGATTACTTCTTATATTCCTTGAGTCCCATTCACCTCTCATGATTACCGAACATGTTGATAACTACTTATCAACAAGACTGCAGTTCTTAATAATCGACTTGGTGGCATTCTCAAGGGAATGCTTACTCTGAATCAGAGAGTAGATTTTATCTTGACAATATATGTTCACAACCCTATGAAAATGACATACCCAAGACACCCAGGTGTTGATTTTTTATAGACCTCACTGATTGGTAAGTCAAAGCAGCCATATTCATAGTCTATGTTCATAATTGTCTCAAGATTGAGAATACGAACCTTGTACAAGTTATGAGCTCCTATTGACTGTTGACAGTTTTAAGTGTCAATAGGAAAGCTCAGGTCCGTAAATGCACTATAAGCACTAGCATATTAACTAAGAGTCTCACTCTAGTGACTGAGATCCATCACTCTATCCAATGGTAGTTAATCATACTACAGTATAAACCTGATGAGATATCCAGTCTCATCATCCACTGTGACAAGTTCTACGTATCAAAGAATAGTAATTCGTATCTCACTTGTATGTATCTCATACACATATGAATTACCTAATATGATACTTAAGGATTAACAATCATCTCATGAAAGAAACATACATAATGAAATGTAATGTTAATATCCATATATTAAAATGACAATGTCTCATACATAAAGTAATGCTTTGAGGGCACAAACCCAACAAACTCCCATTTGCACTCACAACCATACAGTATTACATCTGAGACCTAAACTATCTAAATAATGATCAAAGACCTTCTGTGGCAAGGCCTTTGTAAACGGATCTGCAAGATTGTCAGAGGTGGCAATCTTACTGACAGTCACATCTCCACGTTGAACAATATCTTGGATTAGATAATATTTTCGCTCTATGTGCTTTCCCTTTCCATGGTTCCTTGGCTCCTTGGACTGAGCCACTGCCCCCACTATTATCACAATAAAGCATAATAGGTGACAGCGACGCTGGTACCACCTCGAGCTCCATAAGGAACTTCTTGAGCAAAATAGCTTCCTTTGCAGCTTCACAAGTAGCCACATACTCAACTTTTGCAGTTAAGTATGCAATGCATTTCTGCTTAATGCTCCTTCAACTGACAGCACCACCTCCCAAGGTAAAGACATGTCCAGATGTCAACTTTCTCGAATCTTTATCTGACATAAAGTCCGAGTCAGTGTATCCCATTGGAATTAACTCACTACCCTCGTACATAAGCATGTAATCTTTAGTCCTTTTCAAGTACTTAAGAATGTGTTTAACGGCTGTCCAGTGCTCTGGACCTGGATTCGATTGATATATGCTAACTATGCCAACGACAAAGCAGATATCTGATCTAGTGCATGACATCGCATACATGAGACTTTATACTACTGAAGCATAGGGAATTCCTGCCATGCGATTCCTCTCCTCCTGTGTCTTTGGACACTGGTCCTTGGAGAACTCTAAACCATGCCTGAAAGGTAACAAACCTTTCTTCGAATTATCCATTGAAAACCTAGTTAGCACCTTATCGATATAACCAGCTTGAGATAATCCCATTATCTTTCGCTTACGATCCCGAAAGAGCTTTATCCCAAGAATATAGCTTGCCTCTCCTAGATCCTTCATATCAAAAGTACTAGCTAGCCAAACCTTGGCCGTTGATAATGCCGCTACATCATTTTCAATGAGTAGAATGTCGTCAATGTAAAGCGCAAGAAAAGCCACCACTTTTCCTTCACACTTCTTGTATACACAAGTTTCATCTAGATTCTGTATAAAACCAAACGACTTGACTGCTTGGTCAAAATGTATGTTCCAACTCCTAGATGCTTGCTAAAGCCCATAAATGGACTTTTACAACTTGTATACCAAGTTACCTTTCCGACCAGCTATAAACCCTTCTGGTTGTTGCATATAGATGTCCTCCTCAAGATTGCCATTCAAGAATGCAGTCTTGACGTCCATCTACCAGATCTTATAATCTAGGTATGCAGCAATGGATAAGAGTATTCTGATGGACTTGAGCATGGCTACCGGCGAGAAGGTTTTCTCATAGTCAATGCCCTCCATCTGAGTATAACCTTTCGCTACAAGCTTGGCCTTAAATGTCTCACCTTTCCATCAGATCCTTTTTTCCACTTGTAGACCCACTTACAGCCAATGGATTTAATATTGGCTAGAAGTTCTACAAGATCTCAGACCTGATTGGAATCCATAGATTCCAATTCAGTCTTCAGAGCTTTAACCCAATGAGTTGAAACAACATCAGCCATTGCCTCTTTGTATGTGGCAGGATCAGATTTAGATTCTATGGAGACAGTTTTAAAAACTTCTCGTAAGAACATGTATCTATAAGGCTGGCTGATAATCCTCCCACTACGACGAGGTACCAGTGTAGAAATGGGTGAAGAAGTAGTATTTTCTTGATTTACATTGTTATCAAGCACGGGTTGGACTGAGAGCTCTCCTTCTATCTCTCTCATATCTATCCTTCCCTTAGGTTTATGGTTCATGATATAATCATCCTCCAAGAAAAAAATAATCGTACTAACAAACATTTTCTGTTCTCTTGGATCATAAAAATACCATCCATAAGTACCTTTTGGATACCCTACAAAGTAACATACTTCCGATCTAGAATCCAACTTGCTCATATTTCTTTTCAGCACATGTTCCGAACTCTCCCATATCCAGAGATGTTGCAAAGAAGGCTTGCGCCCAATCCACATCTCTCGTGGTATCCTGGGAATAGATTTGCTTGGTACTAGATTTAGTATGTATGTAGCTGTTTCCAAAGCATAACCCCAAAGGATTAAAGGTAACTACGAATAACTCATCATTGACCTAGTCATGTCTAAAAGAGTCCGATTCCTTCTCTCTGTTACACCGTTCTACTGAGGCATACCAGGTGTAGTCAATTGTGACAGAACCCCATTCTGTATGAGGTGATCAATAAACTCATTAGAGAGGTACTCGCCACCTCGATCAGATCGAATGGCCTTGATATGTGTTCCTAATTGCTTCTCCACTTCAGCCCGAAACTCTTTAAACTTTTCAAAGGCTTCAGACTTGTGCTGCATTACGTACACATATCCATACCTAGAGTGGTCATCAATAAATGTTATGAAATACTCATAATCACCCCGTGCTCTAATATTTATTAGTCCACACACATTAGTATGAACTAATTTCAACAATGCATTGGTCCTATTGCCCTTTGCGGGAAACGGCCTTTTGGTCATCTTACCCTCTAAACAAGACTCGCAGACCTCCATTGGTTGAAGAACCAAATTGCCTAAGACCCCTTCTTTGACTAGTTTTCTAATCCTATTTAGATTGATATGGCTAAGCCTCATATGCCAAAGCTTTGTTGGATTAGTGGAAGGTTCCTTTCTTTTAGATGGTACAGTTACCATTGAGTTACTAAGTTCCATACATGAGTCTTAGAAATATTAGGAGTAATCACATACAAGCCATTAATTTTAACATCAGAACATATAAAAGAACTATTTCTTTTAATGAAAATTTTTATTCCAAAATGAAAAGAATAACCATTATTCGATAAATTTGAAAGTGAAATTAAATTACGTCTCATTAAAGGGACGTAAAGTACATCTGATAAAATTATTGTCTTATTGTCCAAAAACTCTAAAACTACTACTCCTATAGCAACTGCAGAAACGGTTGTGCTAGAACCCAGAATCAACACGATATCCCCGTCACTGCATTTCCTGGTTGATCTGAACCCCTGCAACGAATTACAGATATGGTTAGTCGCACCAGAATCAATGCACCAAGTGTTTGAAGTATCTGTTATAAAACTTACTTCAATCACATGTGATTCAATCAAACCTTGAACTCTTGTAGCTAAGAATTCTCGACATTTCCTCTTCCAGTGGCCCTTCTCACTGCATTGGAAACACTTTCCTTTGCCTTGGCCACCCACCTTCCCTTTGCCCTTACCTTTTCCCTTAGATTTTACAATCTTATGGACCGGTCCAACACTTGGACCACCAGTGCCAGCCTTCTTCTTCCCTTTCTTGCCTTTCGGTGTAGATCGGAGAGGAAGAAGAGCTTTTCTCAACATTCAGAACATTGCCCCCAGAATTGATCACCCCTTACATTGCCAGTAAAGAACTCATTAATTTGATCATTGAAAAATTCATTTTATTCATATTACAATTTAGTTTAAATTGAGCGAATGATGGCGACAGCTTATTGAGGATCATATCAACTTGGGTCTGTGCATCAATATTGGCACCTAGGGTCTCCAGCTCGTTTAAATAATCAATCATTTTTAAAACATGTTCTTTGACTGGAGTCCCTTCCAACATCTTAGCACTCTTTATCTTCTATATAGCTACCTGTATGGCAAGCCTGCCATACTCCCCAAATATCTTTTTCAGGGATTCGATAATGTCATTAGTAGAATTGTTCGACTGGAATTGGTGTTGCAACACATAGCCATTGAGGCCAAAATATAGCGACGGGCCATTCCATTCGACTTCTTCCATTTATTGAACTCGCATCTGGCAGTTGCAGAAGAATTTGCCGCGGGTTCTTCGGAGCATGGGGTGGTGAGGATATATATGTGATCCTCCGCAGTTAAAAAAATGTCAAGGTTTCGTTTCCATTCTGTGTAGTTATTTTCATTTAACTTGTTTTGAGTTACTATGGTGGCAACTGGATTGAATGTAGATCCAGACATTATGATTTACTGAAAAAAAAATCAAAAGACAAAATAAATATGGATATCAGAATTTGACAGTTTGAAATAAAAGAATCTTTAAACCTCTTATTTTAAAACAAAGTCGCCGGAATATCCAAACGAAAGAGTAAAGTTTCCGTGTGGTGGTCAATACTCGATCTTTTGATTAATCCTGACTTGTCCGCTATGCAACTCTTGCAAAACAAGTTATGACTCCCAAACCTTTTTGATCTCTAAGTTTCTGAATAATGCCCCATGTGGGATCCCTTATCCATAGCTTAGCTAGTTGTTTGCACCCAAAAACTGTCAATGGTTTTTGAGCCCGGTTCGTGTTAGAGGGGAGGCCGGGCTAAGGAGTGGATGATTCATCGGACTCAAGAATAGACATGAGACCGATGATAGGTACAAGGTTGTTGGGTGTGAGAAGGAGAGCCCGATGGGAACATTGAACAGGTGTAAGGATTATCGGGTTTTGGGAGAACATAACCCAGTGCACTGTCAGCCCGATGGTGGAATGAAGCAACAAGAAGCCCAATCGGACACCGTGTAATGAAAGATGGGAGTAACAGTCTGATTGGCTATGGGCGGTTGAAGAAAGGTAATCGGGCATGAGGGAAGGCATGGAAATAGGTAAAGCCTGATTCATCCAGGAGAATTAGTGACGAGATCGATAGATTGAAAGGAGAAGGCAGTACTATCCACAGCTGGCAGAATGACGTCATCTCTGAGAGTTTTGGAAACGAGAGTCCGTTCAGGAAAGGATCTGATCATGTCCAGCTAGATTTAGGTGTTTAATCTCTAAATTAAAGGGATTGATTCAATTAAGTTCTGGATAAGGTAGGAGTCATGGATAAGGAAGGTCTTCTTCAATCAGCCAATCAATTAAGCAGCTTGGGGCGCAAGCTAAGGAATTATTGTCCAAGTAGAAATCGTATAAGGTCGCTATAAATATTAAGGCAGGCCATCCAAGCAGAGGACTCCGCGTCATCTCGAAACAGCACACACTGCATTCGAAGCATTCAAAGCATTCAAAGCACTCTCTTAAAGTCTTTATGTTTTTCAGCCTTCATAGCAAATAGGTCTGCCTTTTTGTTATTTCCTTTTGTTCTTTTGGATAATCAGCCTGTTCTGATTTGTTCTTTAGACCTGTTTTATTTTTTTCAAACGCTTAATAAAATCAATGTTTTATTGAACCGTTTGTGATTGTTTACCTGTTAAACTTTGACACTTTTTAGCTTGTGCTCTTCAGTACTGCTAAAGAATTTACAGTGATGGTACTTTCCTACTCACCATACACAGTCACCCTGTTTAGAAGTTAGATTTATCAAGCCTTGTGTATCACTCACACAAGTAGATAGGAAATTAGTTTGCACGCACACACACACACACACACACACACACACACACCGAACCACTGTTGGTTCTGGCACGCCCACACAAATTATAGCAAACATTATTTGGCACGCCCGGTGGGACCCACAGTGTCAAGCCATGCCTCCGAAGAAAGACAAGCAGACGATGAAGAACGGCCAAGACGATCCTCCCATGGACCCACCTGTGGAGGAAAGTACCGGCCACTCTCCACAAGATGGCAGCATCACTCTGGAGGCAATTTCAGAAGCCATGAGAGCTAACATTGAGCCCATGTAGCAGGAGTACAACCCGCTCATTGGATCTATGGGCAATCTCAAATCGGTCATGAACCAAACGGCCGATGTTCATAAAAGTCAAGCGGAGCTAGTCCTAGAAACAAGGACCACCCACATAAAGTTGGACCGCCTGACGTAAACGATCGGAAGGCTGATTGAGACCTATAAGGCCGGAAGCAGCAAAGAACAAGCCAACGGATCGGGCTCGGGCACGTTGCTTGAGTCCGATAAGCCGAAAGACCCACCCTATGTCTGTCTGAACCTTAGGGATGGTAATGGCTCAGGTAAGCAATCTGAGTCACAGACCGGAATGGCTAGCGGAGTGATAGTCACCGATCCCAACGGGTCAGCGATACCAGGTTTTGGCAGGTCTACAGGCCATACTGAAATTTCTGTCGGACAAACCCCAGGTCACGTACACGGGGGGCAATGGAACAACGGTGGATTTTGGCCCCATCAGGCCAATAACAACCAACAATAACTGCCACTGCCATTGGTACCCCCGATGAGGAATGTTCAGCCCTTAGCTCCACAACCTATCAATAGGGAGGAGTTGGTGGCGGCCATACATGAAGAGTATGGCCCGTTTATGAGAAGACTAGAGAGGCCGACGTATAGATGGCCGTACCCTCCTGAAATTGACCAAGTCATATTTCCTCAGGGGTATAAAGTACCAAATTTCACTCTATTTTCTGGAGAGAGTGAACAGTCCTCAGTTAAGCACATTTCCGTTTTATTGTTCAATGCGGCCATGTGGGTCACAGTGACCCATTAAAGTTAAGACTATTCCCAAACTCGCTAACGGGCATGGCATTTTTGTGGTATGTTAATCTCCCAGCCAATTTGGTGTTAACTTGGCAAGGGATGGAAGAACTATTTCACGGCCAGTTCTATAGGACTGAGCCCGAAACATCGCTGGCAGATTTGTCCAGGATGGTGCAATTAGTAGGAGAGACCGTAGAAACCTACATAGCCCGTTTCTGTAAGGCCAAGTATCGGTGCAAGACAGTTTTACCCGAGGAAGAGTATGCTAAAATGGCCATGGGGGGCATGTCCTTTGAATACTGCAAGAGGTTTGAGAGAACTGACTTCCGTGACTTATTCGAGCTTGCCACACGGGCCGGTCGTTACGAGGGTATCCTTTTGGACGAGCAGGAGAAGAAGAACTCCTCCAAAGGGACATATTACAAAGACCCTAATTACGAGGTCCACTTAGCAGAGTGCGACCTTGAAACAGAAAGTGATATGGCCGAATTGATCTGATGAGTGTGGAGTCCGATGGAGGTCTATCAGACTCGAGCACCTCACCAATTCAATTCGGGACTATTCCGGTGGGCCTGTCATCCAATATGGTGTTCACACTACCTATGTCTTTCGTGGCCAAGCCAGACCAGCCATCGGCCATGGAAGGGGATGTGATAGAGGGCCTAGCTAAGGACTCGGCCGTGATAGAAGAAGTTTTTTGGAATGGGGGAGAGACCATCAAACCTAAAGTGGTAGAAGCCACGAGCAAAAATGTGGACGCCACCGACTCACAGACCGACCGGCCTAAGATCACTATCTTGAGGCCGAAAGGCCATCAGACTGAGGAAGGAATGAAGACCAGACCAGTTAAAGTGGTGTTTGAAAAGCCAACATACCAGATGTCCCAGCATCTGAAGCCCTTGTATATGAAAGGACATATTGAGGGAGTCCTGATAAACAGGATCCTGGTTGATGGTGGGTCCACCATCAATATTATGCCTCAAATAATGTTGAGGATCCTTCAAAAGTCCGAGTCGGAGCTAATTCCGACCGAAATGAATGTCCAAAGCTTCACGGGGGCACCTTCAAGAACCAAGGGTATCTTACCTCTCGAACTGACCGTTGGCAGTAAAACGGTCATGACTGCTTTTTTCATTGTGGAAACCTCGGCGGCCTATAATGCCTTACTCGGCCGAGATTGGATACACCCAAACTACTGCATTCCTTCCACACTCCATCAGTTGCTAATTTTCTGGAGAGGTGACGAGGTGGAAGTGGTTGGAGCGGACACCAAGCCATTTGTTGCCCATGTACAGACGGCCGATGCAGTCTTGTATAAAGATGACATCGGGCCAGTCAAGTTGCTGGGGTACAATAAAATGGGAAGACCGAATACAGAGACCTTCCTTAAAGGAAGTTCGTCGGACATTAAAGCTTATTACCATAATCTTAGTCGGACAGAAAAATCAAGGCCGATTGAGATCATTGAACAAGAAGACGTCTGACACAAGAATTTTTCTGCGTGCACTTGTGTGCTATACCCAAGTGTAGGTAATCGTGCAAGTAGTAGTCTGGTTAAGTCCAGGTCGATCCCACAGGGAAGGTGTTAAACTAATTACTTAGATTAATCTCAAAAAAGAAAATAAAAAAATAATATTTTAAAGGAGCGTAGAACACAAAGTCCCATAGTTTAACAACTACTAAAAGTAAAGTAATTAAACTAAATTAAACTAATTACCAACTAATTAATTAAAGCGATGATTTAAAACGTGTTTTTCTTAATTGAAAAGGAATGTTGGGATTACACGAATCCACTACAACCTAGCCATCTACCATGCAATTTCGTTGAAGCTCAATGGAGCACACTCTCTACAGTATTCCGTATTTCTCTTAAAATAAAGAATCTATAGTCCTTTCATGACCGGGACTATATCATCACAATGGAGTTTGAAATACACAAAAGCAGTTTAAAACAATAGTTTAGACTCTCACCTACAATGGTATTAGCATTGAGGGTGGTTTGCAAAATATATTGAAGAAAAATGCTCCAAGGCTTAAAGTTTACAGACTGTTTTGACAAACTGAGCGTTTTGGGACAATTTGATAACAATCCAGTAAAACAGAAAGTCTAGGAATACTGCATAGAATATACTCAAGAAAAAGGATGTTCGATCGATCGACGCGCTTTTGATCGATCGAACTGTCTTCTTCTCTCGATCGAAAGATCGATCGAACTGTCTTCGATCGCTCGACAATGTCTCTGGTCTGATCGATCGAACTACTTCGATCGATCGAACACAGGAATTAATCTGCTGCATGGCAGAAGCCTGAGATCACGGTTTCATCATGATCTCCCAACCTGGGGACTACTCAGACATGGTCTGGGGTGTCACAGATGTGTTTCTAACGTAAAAGACCATTAAAGTTTTGTTTGTTTGTGTTTTAATCATGCAAACTATGAAAACTATTTGTATAAATGTATCTAATATGCAAAACTATGTATTCAACAGATTATACTACTCTAAACTAAGTGCAGAATATAAATAAACAATAAAAAGGTAACCTGGAAAGATAAACTTTGATTAAACTAGAGAAAAACCAATCCAAAAGCAATATCCAAGCTTGTAAACCTACAAAAACATATAAAACCTTTATCTCTCTCTCTAAAAATTGATAAAAGTAAAGTGGGTGTCCCTCTGGACGTTTACAATACGAATATATATAGCAAAGACCTAATGCTAGGGTTGAAATCCCGTTAATTGCTGCGTGCGCGTATATTATGATAAAAGCCATGTTCGATCGATCGAACGTCCTTCGATCGATTGAACTTCTGGGTATTCGATCGCTTGAGCTTCTCTTGATCGATCGACCCTTTGATCGATCGAATGGTCTTCAATCGATCGAGCTCTGTATTTCAGCTTTTAATTGTCATCATTAGAATCCAGCACTTCCTTTTATCGTTATCTTTCAATTCTTCACACAGCAACTGTAGTCTGCACAAAATATAGCTAAAACACACAACTTATCATAGATTAATCAAATTGTGTACAAACTGGCATTATAATTCAAATTGCAGATAAATGAAGAAATTGTAAACTAAATCAATACATTTTCTTCTTTTACCGCGGTTGTATTTTACAAATACCCCCGCTTGTCAATGTCCATAGAGACTTTGATAATTAAAGAACAGAAGCTGCTGGCCCTCAAGGCCAACATGGCCATGTGGTGTGCATACTTGGGCGATAGAAGGTTGGAAATTGGCCCATCGGACGGAATGATCAATTTGGCTGATTGTATCTACGAAGAGGAAGCGCCAAAGGAAGAAGAGATTCAAATAGACGAGTTGGAAACGGCCACGGCGAAGCTTGATGATTTAAAGGCCGATGTCTAAGATCCTCTCTTGAAGGTCAACCTAGGCAAGGAAGGAGAGCACAAACCTACTTATGTAAGTCAGATGCTGGACCCGCAGTGTTAAGCCGAGTTGATTGCACTCCTGCACAAGTACAAAGATTATTTTGCCTGGGAATATGACGAGACGCCATGCTTATTGACAAGTGGGGGTATTTGTAAAATACAACCGCGCTAAAAGAAGAAAATGTATTGATTTAGTTTACAATTCTTTTATTTATCTGCAATTTTAATTACAACGCCAGTTTATACACATTTTGATTAAACTATGATAAGTTGTGCATTTTTAGCTGTAATTTGTGCAGACTGCAGTTGCTGTGTAAAGAATAGAAAGATAACGATGAAGGGAAATGCTGAATTCTAAAGAAGACATGTAAAAGCTGAAATGTAGAGTTCGAGCGATTAAAGACCATTCGATCGATCGAGAAAAGTTCAAGCAATCGAAGTCCCCAAGAGTTCAATCGATCGAGAAATGTTCGATCGGTCGAACATGCCTTTTATCAGATTTTTACGCGCACGCAGCAGAATAGAAATTTAACCCTAAGCATTAGGTCTCTGCTATATATATTCGTATTGTATACGTCCTTAAGGATGCCCAGATTGTTTTCTTCAGTTTTAGAGAGAGAGATAGAGGTTTTATGTGTTTTTGTAGGTCTTGGAGGTTGGATATTGCTTTTGGATTGTTATTCTCATAGTTTAATACAAGATTTTTATTCCAGGTTACTTAGTATTATGCTATTTACATTCTGTTAGTAGTTTAGAGTAGTATAATCTGTTGGATTTAAAGTTTTGCATGCTAAATAGAGTTACACCATTAGTTTACATAATTTTCATGTTCAAAACGCAAACAAACGCATCCTTAATGAACCTTTACGTTAAAAACAATACTGTGACACTCCAGACCATGTCTGAGTAGTCCCCAGGTTGGGAGATCGTGATGAAACCGTGATCTCAGGCCTCTGCCATGCAGCAGAATAATTCCTGTGTTCGATCGATCGGACCAGAGACATAGTCGAGCGATCGAAGTTCGTTCGATCGATCGAGAGAAGAAGATGTTCGATCGATCAAAAGCGCGTTGATCGATCGAACCCTCTGATTCTTGAGGACATTCTATGCAGTATTCCTAGACTTTTTGCTTTACTGATTCGTTATCAAACTATCCCCAAACGCTCAGTTTGTCAAAACAGTCTTTAAACGTAAAGCCTTAAGGCATTTTTCTTCAATACCTTTTGCAAACCACCCTCAATGCTAACACCATTGTAGGTGCGAGTCCTAACTATTGAACCAAACCGCTTTTGTGTATTTCAAACTTAAATGTGATGACATAGTCCCGGTCATGAAAGGACTATGGATTCTTTATCCTAAGTGAAATATGGAATACTGTAGAAAATGTGCTCCATTGAGCTTGAACGTAAATGCATGGTAGATGGCTAGGTCGCGGTGGACTCGTGTAATCCCAACATTCCTTTTTAATTAAGAAAAACACATTTTAAATTATCACTTTAATTAATTAGTTAGCAATTAGTTTATTTTAGTTTAATTATTTTTAGTAGTTGATAAATTGTAGGACTTTGTGTTCTACATTTCTTTAAAATATTGAATTTTATTTTCCCTTTTTGAGATTAATCTAAGTATTTAGTTTACCACCTTCCCTGTGGGATCGACCTGGACTTAACCAGATTACTACTTGCACGATTACCTACACTTGGGTATAGCACACAAGCGCACACAGAAAAATTCTCGTGTCACTTATCTAGGGAACTGGTGGAACACCGATTGCCAATATCGGGGTTCAGGCCATTCAAGCAGCTACCTCGGCGCATGTCACCAGAGGTAACACTAAAGGTGAAAGAAGAGATTGAGAGACTACTGGACGCTAGATTCATTCGGACAGCCCAATATGTTGAATAGGTCTCGAATGTGGTCCCAGTGGTAAAGAAGAATGGGAAGCTGAGGGTCTGCATTGACTTCAGAAATTTAAACTTGGCTACCCCAAAAGATGAATATTCCATGCCCATGGCCGACCAGTTAATCGATTCGGCCGCTAAACATAAAATTTTGTCCTTCATGGACGGGCACTCGGGATATAACCAAATCTACATTGCCAAAGAGGATGTCCCGAAGACTGCTTTTCGGTGCCCGGGGGCAATTGGAACTTTTGAGTGGGTTGTTATGCCTTTTGGGTCGAAGAACGCTGGAGCTACCTATCAATGGGCAATGAATTCAATCTTCCATGATATGATCGGGCAATTCATGGAGGTTTACATAGATGATGTGGTGGTGAATTCAGGAGGTAACGCCGATCATTTGAGGGATTTGGAAAAAGCATTTGAAAGAATGCGGGCTCACAAACTCAAGATGAACCCCCTCAAATGTCCATTCGGTGTAATAGCAGGGAATTTCCTGGGTTTCCTAGTACATCAAAGGGGGATAGAGATCGACAAAAATAAAGCTCGGGCTATTCAGGCAGCAAAGCCACCAATTAATAAAAAAGAGCTTCAGAGATTGCTCGGACAGATCAATTTCTTAAGAAGATTCATATCAAATTGTGTAGGGAAGACCCAAGTATGGACCCCATTATTGAAGATCAAGACTGATGAAGACTTCAAATGGGAAGACAGCCATCAACAAGCCTTTGAAGGAATCAAACAGTATTTGTCAACTCCTCCAGTATTAATGCCGCCCAAGAAGGGTAGGTATTTAAAGTTGTATATATCGGCCTCTGACTGCTCTATAGGAAGTATGTTAGCTCAAGATAATGAGCAAGGCAACGAGCATGCCGTTTATTATTTAAGTAGAATTTTGACTCCAATCGAGCAGCGCTATGTGCCGATTGAGAAGTTATGTTTGGCATTGTATTTTTCCTCACAAAAGTTAAGAACATATATGCTGCCTGTTTCCACTTACATAATATGTCAAACTGATGTGATCAAATATATGTTGTCAAGGCCAATCATGAGAGGCCGAATTGGAAAATGAACCTTGGCCTTAATGGAATTTGCTATCCAATACCGATCGCAGCAATCGGTCAAAGGCCAGGCCATAGCCAATTTCTTGGCTGATCACCCAGATCCTACTGATTTGGGAGAACTGCCTCTAACACCCAAAGTCCTGAGCACGTCCTTAGTCCCGTGGACATTAATCTTTGACGGTTCCAAAAACGCAGAGGGTGCTGGGGCAGGTGTGGTGATTGTATCACCCAAGTACAAAAAGACAAAAATATTATTTCGGTTCAATTTCAAATGTACTAATAATCAGGCCAAATACGAAGCGCTTATCATCGGACTAGAGATACTCCTTGAAATGGGGACATCGTCTGTGTACATAAAAGGAGACTCGGGGCTGGTTATCGGACAGATAGCTGGAGAATTTCAGATAAGAAGTTGGGAGCTCTGCCCGTTCCATGCAGTGGCTACTCAACTCATGGAAGCGTTTGATGATATTAGCGTGAATTACATTCTGACCACAAACACCGAGGCCGATAAGTTGGCAAAAACAGGATCAGCCTCACCTTCTCAGAAGAACTTAGAAAACCAACTCATCACTGTTCATGTCCGATCGTTACCGTCCGTTGCAAAGAGAGGTTGGTATGCTACTGCCAATTCGGTCTTGATGGAGGATGGTGATTGGAGAATCCCCATCATTGAATACCCGATTTACCTAAATGTCAGGGTAGACCGAAGAGTCAGATTGTTTGCTGTCCGATTCGTGGTGCTTGATGGAGAGTTATTCAAGAAACCAATCGGGGACGATGTGATTTTGAGGTGTCTAGGGAAGAAACAGGCCATGCAGGATATGGCCAAAGTACATGAAGGGATTTGTGGGGCACATCAGGCCGGCACAAAGATGAAGTGGTTGTTGAGGAGGTACAATTATTACTGGCCTGACATGTTGAAAGATTGTATCAGTTACGCCAAGGGATGTCAAGCTTGCCAAAAGCATGGTCTGATCCAGCATGTGCCAGCTAAAGAGTTACAACCCGTAATCAAACCATGGCCGTTTAGAGGATGGGCGATGGATTTAATTGGCGAAGTCCTACCACCCTCATCGGGCCAGCACTGTTTTATCATAGTGGCTACGGACTACTTTACCAAGTGGGCCGAGGCCATACCTTGTAGAACGGTGACACAGGCCACCATTATAAAATTCATTGAAGAACACATTATCCATAGGTTCGGCCTTCCAGAAATAATCACCGCCGATCAAGGATCGGTGTTTACAGGGACGGAAACATCAGCCTTCATAGAAAGTAGGGGGATCAAAATTCTCAATTCTATGCCCTATTATGCACAGGCTAACGGACAGGCCGAGTCCACTAACAAGATCCTCAAGGGGATCATTGAGAAGATGATTGTGGAAAATCCTAGGGAGTGGGACAAGCTCTTGTCCGAAGCATTATGGGCCTATCGGACATCTAAAAGGTCAAGTACTGGGGTCACACCGTTCATGCTGACTTATGGACATGACGCTATGCTACCCATGGAAGTAACAGTCCGATCGGCCAGAAGGGCTTTACAAAATCAGCTAGAGCCCACTGAGTACACAGAGGCTATGATAGCTGAATTAGAAGGGCTCGATGAAATGAGGCTCGCGGCCTTAGACTCATTAAAAGTGCAAAAGCAACGGGCCGCCCGAGCTTATAACAAGAGGGTGAAAGAGAAGTCTTTTTGCACAGAGGATTTAGTATGGAAGGCCGTGCTACCTATTAGAGATAAATATAACCATTACGGTAAATGGTCGGTCAATTGGGAGGGCCCGTTCATCGTCCATCAAGTCAAGAGAGGTGGTGCCTATAGGTTACGTGATTTAGATGGAACGGTTCATGTCCGATTAATCAATGGTCAATATTTGAAGTCCTATTATCCTACGTTATGGGAGACCACTGACCTGGACTATAAACCAAATCCTGGGTTGGAATATGATCAATTGATCAATTATGAACCTGAGCCCGAGTGATTTAAAAGAACATCGTTTTGTATTGATAGGCTGAGCATAGCTTACTTACAAAATGATGGGAAAAGAAAAAAATTTCTATACAGTACAAAATTGGAGTCGGCCTCTAGGCCGACCCAAAATTCCTAAGCTTAGCCTTTAGGTCCTCCCAAGTCTTGAGGGCTCCAGACCGATCCCGTTTGGCTTTTTCTAGCTTTTGGGCCCATGCCCGGGATATCGGAACACTGGCTTGCAGTTGATCACTTCACTTTTGGGCGTCGCCACCTAGTAAGAATAGTGCTTCGTCAATTTTCCCAAGGGCGGCGTTGTTAGTAACCACCTCGGCCTCACATTGGGCGAGTTGAGCTTTTAGTGCAGTAATACAGGATTGTAGCCAGGAGTCCCTTGCTAATACTTGAGCCCGAGAAGCCTTCCCAGCTACAAATTTGGCCTTGGCCCATTCCAGAAACTTCAATGCCTTCTGCCGCGAGCCCAAGTGAAGTTCTGCATCAGCCTGAATCTTTAAGGCCGATCGATCCACAAGACATGCGCTGGGGAGTCTTTCTTGTATCTCGTGGAGTAAGGATAGCTACCCGTTTGAAAGAGAAGGATCAGCCATGAGAGTGTTTAAGGCTGCTTCAACGTCAACAACAGCAGGCAGACTAGAAAGGTCCTGATTAGCTAGACCAAAGAGTAGATCCTTGGCTTGCTGGAGGCGTGACGGTGAGACGGCTTCAGGCTCTAGAGGGCCAAGGTCAAATGCTCCTAGGTCCAGGCCAGAGAAAAAGTCGTTGAAAGGAATGTGTGGCACTGGACCCAGGGGATCGGTCTGTTCAAAGAGAATAAGCAGTCAGAAGTGGTCTCTAAAATTTTATGAATTAAAAGGTAAAAGTACAAACTTCAATACCTGGGCGTGATGATCAAGCGAGGTCGAGATTGCTTCACGAACATCGGCCTCACTGGGTTGAAAAGTTGGTTGGGAGGAAGATTGAGCCAGCACAGAAGAAGAAGAAGTAGGGCCGGTTCCTACCCCTGGACCGGTTGAGTCCGCTGTCGCCCGTAATACTTCAGCTTCTGGGACTAAGCCTGAACCATCAGCACCGACCTTGACATGTAAAACAGCACAATCCTCAGGAGGATTAGCCTCGGCCACTATCGGTTCCACTATTACGGGAATGGAAGATCCGGTGGCTGAAGGAGGTTCCCCTTGCCTGAAGAGAGCTCCAACTTCAGAAGGGACGGCCTGGTCCACTTCTTCCCCAGCTGCATCCGTAGTAACTCCAGCATCGACCATGCCCTCAGTGCTGGAAGAAAGGACGACTTGCTCAGGAGCTTGGATAGAAGGAGCAATGTCTTTATCTCCACTTGAAGGAGTTAGCGGAGGCACGATGTGAAGTGGAATTACCCTCACGGCGACCCATTCCAGATAGGCCGCCGCGGACGCTGGTGATGCCGGAAGAGTGGGAGGAAGAGTCTGAGTTGGAGTTGGGAGTGATGGATCCTCTCCAGAGTCCTCATCAACAAGCTGCAAAACAGAATAAAGGATTAGTACTGAATAGGCAAAGTCGGGCTTAATCGCTAAAAGATGTTGGAAATCTAACCTGAGTAGAGACCGGTGTTGTTTTATTGTTTCTTTTGAGAAGGGCCCTTGCCCGGAGCTGGCTTGCGGGCCGGTCTCTTGGCTATTTGCTTGCGCCGGGTCGGAGCTGCTGCAGAGACAGGGGGATCAGCCTCAGTGGCTGATGATTCAGTGAAAGGCACAAGGGCCTCAGCAGTAGTGCCTTGAAAAATATTGCTTGCCCGGTTACCCCACCACTGGGTGAATTCTTTTGACACTACGGGCCGGGCAGAGAAGGGTGTGAAGTTGAATGCCGCTTTGAGGCGGTCCAATCGTTCTTGTATTTTCTTCACCTGCCCGTCCTTGACAATGAGGTCGCGTTCTACCCAGTCAACATTGACAGTAATGCCAGGAGGAACGGGCACGAGTTATGTAAGCCCGAATTGGCGGGCGTATAGAGGAGCGAAGTAATATTCGGCCCCACACTTATTATTGGCTGATGGAATACTCGGGCTAAAAATAATGTCTCTAGCTATTAAGTAGCTAGAGAAAATCTCATTGTAAGTGGACTGGGTCCCCGACCCCCAATTGGAAGGGTTATTGGAGAGTTGAAGAAAAGAAGAGAATTGAAGTGAGAAGAAAGGGGTGAAGAGGTTGATATCTCGAGGAGAGCAACCTTGATAGAAGAAAGTAAAACACTCCTTAAAGGAGTGTGAAGAAGGTGCTACGTCCATGAATTGGACAGCAGAGATAGGAACATCGGCCAATTAGCGGATGGTTGGTTAGAACTCGGGAAAGTAAGAGTATAGCCACAATTGAAGTACCCATATCGGGCTCCCACCAGCTCCGAAGCCCGAATGGACAAAATCTGTTATGCCTCGGACCAAGTGCGCCAAACAAGCGTTGCCATGGCCAAGGGCTTCCCCGATGCAAGAGCCATGGCCAAGGTTGTATATTCTTTAGTAATGGCTTGGCTGGCTGAGCAGAAGAGGTACTTGTTGAGCCAGTAGATGAGGAAGGCAGTATGCTCTGCATCGGACACCTCCGTCTCATCTGCACCGATGCAGGCAGACAGAAAGCCTCTGAAGGCTGTAATCGGGCTGTGTAAAATGGCCCCATCCCTGACAATTTCTTGTTGAGGGTATGCAAAGCTGGCCGTTCCAACGTCAAGCCCAGGAATGATTTCTTGTCCATGGGGGCGAAGGCCGAGCAGATAGCTGATTTCTTTGACGGTGGGAGCCATTGGTCCGCAACGGAAAAGAAAGCCGTTGTAAGACGAGGACCAGAATAATAGAGCAGAAAGAAGAAGAGGTCGGTCTATCTCTATTTTAGACCGACTAAGCATTATGGCATCATGAATGCCTGTTTGTCTCCAGACTGTGGCCTTAGAGGCCAATACCCTGGTCACCCATTTATCCCAGTCTGCGACGGGGGTCGGCCAGCCCCGAATAGACTGATTAGCAGTCTGAACCTTGTTCCAATGGGCAGGGACCTGTAGGAACGCTTCATTTTCAACCGGTGGGAAAAAAGGAAGAAAAGCCGCCGGAGGGTGGCCAAGAAACGCCGCTCCCAGGCCTGGTGCTACTGGAGAGCCATCAGAGGAGCTGTAGGGGGTTAGGTAGTCAGTGGAGATCTCGGCGGCATGGGTTTTGGCTAGAGCCCTAACCTCTCTGTATCGGTTTTGCAGTGGTGGAGCATCAGCGAAGGTTTTCTTTCCTTTAGAGGTGGCCGGAGCAGTCTTAGGAGCCATGTCTGCAGGGGAGAAGAGTTCACCAGAGAAAATGGAGGTTTAAAGAGAGAGGCTCTGTTTCGCTTGAACTGTAGAGAGAGAGAGTAAGAATGCAAATGTGTAGTAAGGGTTTTTGAAAGTCTTGCTGCTTAAATACCATGATGCTATAATCATAACGCATTAAATATAGAGTGACGGGTGGGATTCTTAATAATCTGACAGTTGCTGCATGCTTGACGCATGGCAATTTTTAAAATTCAAAACGTCACATCAATCAAGATAGGACGTTTGATATGACCTTTTGGGGGGCAATTGTTTGCACCCAAAAACCGTCAATGGTTTTTGAGCCCAATTCGTGTTAGAGGGGAGGCCGGGCTAAGGAGTGGATGATTCATCGGACTCAAGTATAGACGTGAGACCGGTGATAGGTACAAGGTTGTTGGGTGTGAGAAGGAGAGCCCGATGGGAACATTGAACAGGTGTAAGGATTATCGGGTTTTGGGAGAACATAACCCAGTGCGCTGTCAGCCCAATGGTGGAATGAAGCAACAAGAAGCCCAATCGGACATCGTGTAATGAAAGATGGGAGTAACAGTCTGATTGGCTATGGGCGGTTGAAGAAAGGTAATCGGGCATGAGGGAAGGCATGGAAATAGGTAAAGCCTGATTCATCCAGGAGAATTAGTGACGAGACCGATAGATTGAAAGGAGAAGGCAGTACTATCCACAGCTGGCAGGATGACATCATCTCTGAGAGTTTTGGAAACGATAGTCCGTTCAGGAAAGGATCTGATCATGTCCAGCTAGATTTAGGTGTTTAATCTCTAAATTAAAGGGATTGATTCAATTAAGTTCTGGATAAGGTAGGAGTCATGGATAAGGAAGGTCTTCTTCAATCAGCCAATCAATTAAGCAGCTTGGGGCGCAAGCTAAGGAATTATTGTCCAAGTAGAAATCGTATAAGGTCGCTATAAATATTAAGGCAAGCCATCCAAGCAGAGGACTCCGCGTCATCTCGAAACAGCATACACTGCATTCGAAGCATTCAAAGCATTCAAAGTACTCTCTTAAAGTCTTTATGTTTTTCAGCCTTCATAGCAAATAGGTCTGCCTTTTTGTTATTTCCTTTTGTTCTTTTGGATAATCAGCCTGTTCTGATTTGTTCTTTAGACCTGTTTTATTTTTTTCAAACGCTTAATAAAATCAATGTTTTATTGAACCGTTTGTGATTGTTTACCTGTTAAACTTTGACACTTTTTAGCTTGTGCGCTTCAGTACTGCTAAAGAATTTACAGTGAGGGTACTTTCCTACTCACCATACACAGTCACCCTGTTTAGAAGTTAGATTCATCAAGCCTTGTGTATCACTTACACAAGCAAATAGGAAATTAGTTTGCACGCACACACACACACACACATACACACTGAACCACTGTTGGTTCTGGCACGCCCGCACAAATTACAGCAAACACTAGTGTGTACCATTAACTAGGATCCAATCACAACCGCCTTAAGTAGCGCCTCCGTATGGTGGTCACCCTTTAACACATCTGATTGATCCTATCCATTGGAAGTTCACATCTAGTAACCAATGAGTAGTGTACCCTCCATGTGGAATGATCACCCCTAGCGAGGTAATACAGAATGCACTACTCATCTTACAATGAACCGTTAATAGAAGATCGTGGGTGTTATTAATAAGACCCTCTCCCACTAGATTTGGTAAATAAGGATTTTGCTTTTGAAAAAAAAAATTTGTTTCCACACATTACCCATAACCATCTAATATTTACTAATGTGCTAAAACGGTCTTTGAATTTTATTTCAGAAAACTTGTTTTATGTGCATGCAAGTAGTAACAATATAATCAAATGCCAATCACAAACCAAGCACATAAAACAAAAAATTAAAATTGAAACAAAAGGCATTCATATGCCTTTATCTCCCATGGCTCTATCTCCATAGAACCTCCTTCTTGGTTTGATCACCTCTAGCTCCATCTTCATGGACAAACGGCTTACTCCTCCATCTTCATGGATCTTACAATTCTATTACATTGGTCCTATGCTTCTTTCGAAGCTTACAATTTATCTAGAAATAGAAATTAACAACAAGAAAATAAAGAAGGCTAGGGAAACCGATACGACTTCCTTTTCGTAGGATTGAAGTCGCAGCGCCCTTTACACATGCCTTAAAATCAAACTAATAATTAAATACAACAATCACCAAACACCAACATTGAAATACAAAATAAAATATTTGTTGATGATCGGTGCCATAGGAGATAGCGGACTAATCTTGCTGCAAAAGGGTTAGTCGTACGCACATCCACGCATATATAATAAATATGTGTAACTATTGGAACCCCTAATTGATTCACACAGTGCATAAACTCTTTACGCACAAAATTAGAACTCAAAACATCATCTTAGTTCTCTGTCACACTTTGATCTTTCGTACTTTCGATCGATCGAACATAGTTCAATCGATTGAATTTTTAGTTTCCAGATAGGTTTGAAAAATTTTACAGCATAATTAAATAAAATAAAGTATATATTTTAAAAATTTTAAAACTGTAAACTGAACACATGGACATAGAAGCGCTCTCGATCGATTGACACCGTTCGATCGATTGAACAGAACCACAGTTCGATCAATCGAAACTAGTTTGATCGCTTGAGAACAGACGAAGTTCGATCGATCAAAACTACTTCGATCGATCGAATCTATCATGCATCCAATGTAATCACAGATTTGTATTCTGCTGTATAATCACTGCAGAAACAGATCTATGATGATGCAGTTTCGAAAACAACTCTAAAATCAACATGCAAATCAAAACTAGTGTTCCAAAACGCATTTATAGATCCAAACAAGTGAGGCTCTGATACAAATTCAAGGAAAAACAGGTTTAAAGTTATTTTTAAACACGCAGCAGAAAGATTAAGTTTCAAAAACTTATTTGGTAGCCCAAGATCTACTACTCGTCAATTCCATAGATGCATACACTAAAGAGGAAGAAGAATTGTACCTCAGGTCTTGAATCCAATTCTGATATTCTTCTTCCTTAGTGATGCAGCAGCCTCCACTAGGTAGTCTTCACCCTTATGTCTCCTATGAATGCTTCTCGGAGAAGCTCGAGATGGAGGGATCTCTAATAGAGAGGAGAGAGAGAAGGTTTGGGAAGTCTATAATAGTTTCTGCAGCTTCTGCTATATAAAAATGACGAACTCTTTTTTCTAGATGCAGCTACCCAATTTATAGATTCCCAGAACTGACCTAATGTTCGAGCGATCGAAGTAACTTCGATCGATCGAACCGTCGATCGATCGAATGACTTTCGATCGATCGAACCTGTCTAGACTTCAATCAATCGAGACAACTTTGATCGATCAAACCTATCTTGACATCATCCTCATGAGCCTTTCTAAGCATCCTAGTGGAGCTAAGAGTAGTGGGACCTCCTAGGCTCTTTATTATTGGCTCAGACCAGTTATGGCAAAACTCTTTGATCAGCAAACTAACCAACTGATCAGTTAACGTTTACTCCACTATAAAACGATAACTGAACTCCAACGCAAAAGAATATATCCGAAGCGATAACTAGACTTGTATGGTGTACTTATGTCCCTCTACTGTTAGCATTCGTAATCATATTGAGGTAGTCGAATAAACGGTTACTGTCAACCTAAATCATGATTACTTCTTGTATTCCTTGAGTCCCATTCACCTCTCATGATTACCAAACATGTTGACAATATATGTTCACAACCCTATGAACATGCATACCTAAGATACCCAGGTGTTGATCTTTTATATACCTCACTGATTGGTAAGTCAAAGCAGCCATATTCATAGTCTGTGTTCATAATTGTCTCAAGATTGAGAATACGAACCTTATACAAGTTATGAGTTCCTATTGACTGTTGACAGTCTTGAGTGTCAATAGGAAAGCTCAAGTCCGTCAATGCACTATAAGCACTAGCATATTAACTAAGAGTCACACTCTAGTGATTGAGATCCATCACTTCATCCAATGGTAGTTAATCATACTACAGTGTAAACCTGATGAGATATCCAGTCTCATCATCCACTATGACAAGTTTTAAGTATCAAAGAATAGTAATCTGTATCTCACTTGTATGTATCTCATACACACGAATTACCTAATATGATACTTAAGGTTTAACAATCATCTCATGAAAGAAACATACATAATGAAATGTAAATTTGATATCCATATATTAAAATGTCAATATCTCATACATAAAGTAATGGTTTGAGGGAGGGAACAAACCCAACACTAACAACACCACCTCCCAAGGTAAAGAGATGTCTAGATGTCGACTTTCTCTAATCTTTGTCTGACATAAAGTTTGAGTCAACCTGTCCTACTGGAATTAACTCATCGCCGTCGTACATAAACATGTAATCTTTAGTCCTTCTCAAGTACTTAAGAATGTGCTTAACGGCTATCTAGTGCTCTGTACCTGGATTCAATTAATACCTGCTAACCATGCCAACGGCAAAGCAGATATCTGGTCTAGTGTATAACATCGCATACATAAGGCTTCCTGCTGCCAAAGCATAGGGAACTCTTGCCATGCGATTCCTCTCCACCTGTGTCTTTGGACACTGTTCCTTGGAGAACGCTAAACCATGCTTGAAAGGTAACAAACCTTTCTTCATTATCCATTGAAAACCTAGTTAGTACCTTATCGATGTAACCAGCTTGAGATAATCTCATTATATTTTGCTTACGATCCTGAAAGAGCTTTATCTCGAGGATATAGCTCGCCTCCCCTAGATCTTTCATATCGAAAGTACTAGCTAGCCAAACCTTAACTGTTGACAATGCCGCTACATCATTCCCAATGAGCAGAATGTCGTCAACATAAAGAATAAGAAAAGCCACCACTTTCCCTTCACATTTCTTGTATACACAAGGCTCATCCAGATTTTGTATGAAACCAAATGATTTGACCACTTGGTCAAAATGAGTGTTCCAACTTTTGGATGCTTGCTTAAGCACATAAATGGACTTCTACAATGTGCATACAAAGTTACCTTTCCCACCAACTATAAACTCTTCTGGTTGCTGCATATAGATATCCTCCTTAAGATTGCCATTCAAGAATGCAGTCTTGAAGTCCATCTGGTCAGATCTTATAATCTAGGCATGCAGCAATGGATAGGAGTATTCTGATGGACTTGAGCATGGCTACCAGCAAGAAGGTTTCCCCATATTCAATGCCCTTCTTCTGAGTATAACCTTTTGCTACATGCCTTGCCTTATAGGTCTCAACCTTTCCATCAAATCCCTTTTTTCTCTTGTAGACCCACTTACAACCAATGGGTTTAATATTGGCAAGAAGTTCTACCAGATCCCAGACCTAGTTGGAATCCATAGATTCTAATTCAGCTTTCATAGCTTTAACCCAATGAGCTGAATCAACATCAGTCATTGCCTCTTCATACGTGGCAGGATCAGATTCAGATTCTATAGAGCTTCAAAAACTTCTCCTAAGAATATGTATCTATTAGGCAGGCTGATAATCCTCCCACTACGATGAGGTACCGGTGCGAAGAGGTGCTATTTTCTTATCTTTCATCGTTATAAACTGTGGGTAGGACTGAGGGCTCTTCTTCTATCTATTTTAGATCTATCCTTTCTTAGGTTTATGGTTCATGATATAATCATCCTCTAAGAAAATAGCATTCGCACTAACAAATATTTTCTTTTCTCTTGGATCATAAAAATACCATCCATTAGTACACTTTGGATACCCTACAAAGTAACATACTTCTGATCTAGAATCTAACTTGCTCATCTTTCCTTTCAGCACATGTGCGGGACACCCCTATATCCGGAGATGTTGCAAAGAAGGCTTGTGCCCAATCCACATCTCCTGTGGTGTCCTGGGAACAGATTTGTGTGGTACTAGATTTAGTATGTATGTAACGGTTTCCAAAGCATAACCCCGAAGGAATAATGGCAACTCAAAATGACTCATCATCGACCTAGTTATGTCTAAAAGAGTCTGATTCCTTCTCTTCGCTACACCATTCTGCTGAGGAGTACCAGGTGCAGTCAACTGTAACAGAATCCCATTTTGTACGAGGTAATCAATAAACTCATTAGAGAGGTACTCGCCTCCTCGATCAAATCGAATGGCCTTGATATGTGTGGTCAATTACTTTTCCATTTCAGCCCTAATCTCTTTGAACTTTTCAAAGGCTTCAAACTTGTGCTGCATTAGGTACACATATCCATACCTAGAGTGGTCATCAGTAAATGTTATAAAATACTCATAACCATCCCTTGCTCTAATATTTATGGGTCCACACACATCAGTATGAACTAATTCCAACAATGCATTGGTCCTATTGCCCTTTCCGAGAAAGGGCCTTTTGGTCATCTTACCCTCTAAACAAGACTCACAGACTTCCATTGGTTCGAGAACCAATTTGCCTAAGACCCCATCAGTCTGCCATTACTATTTAGATTGATATGTCCAAGCCTCATATGCCAAAGTCTTGTTGGATTAGTGGAAGGTTCCTTTCTTTTAGATGGTACAGTTACCACTGAGTTATTAAGTTCCATACAAGAGTCTTTAGAAATATTGGGAGTAATCACATACAAGCCATTAGTTTTAACACTAGAACATATAAAAGATCCATTTCTTTTAATGACAACTTCTGTTCCAAAATAAAAAGAATAATTTTTATTCGATAACTCTGAAACAGAAATTAATCACGTCTTATTAAAGGGATGTAAAGTACATCTAATAAAACTATTGTCTTATTGTCCAAAAACTCCAAAACTACTACTCCTATAGCAACTGCAGAAACGGTTGCGCTAGATCCCAGACTCAGTACGATCTCTCCATCACTACATTTCCTGGTTAATCTGAACCCTTGCAATGAATTACAGATATGGTTAGTCGCACAGAATCAATGCTCCAAGTGTTTAAAATATCCATTATAAAACTTACTTCAATCACATGTGATTCAATCATACCTTGAACTCTTGTAGCTAAGAATTCTGGATAGTTCCTCTTCCAGTGGTCCTTCTCACTACATTGGAAACACTTTCCTTTGTCTTGGCTACCCACCTTCCCCTTACCCTTATCCTTACCCTTTCCCTTAGATTTTGCAATCTTAGGGACCGGTTCAATACTTGGACCACCAGTGTTAGCCTTCTTCTTTCCTTTCTTGCCTTTCGGAACAGATCGGGGAAAGGAAGAGCTTTTCTCAACGTTCAAAACGTTGCCCTCAGGTTTGATCACCCCTTCTGCTGTCGGTAAATAACTCATTAATTCGTTCATTGAAAAATTCAATTGATTCATATTATAGTTAAGCTTAAATTGAGCGAATGAAGGTGACAGTGAATTGAGGATCATATTAACTTAGGTCTGTGCGTCGATGTTGGCTCTTAAGGTCTCTAGTTCATTCAAATAACCAATCATTTTTAAAACATGTTCTTTGACTGGAATCCATTTTGACATCTTCGCACTCATTATCTTCTACATAACAACCTGTCTGGAAGGTTTGCCTTGTTTTCCAAACATCTCTTCTAAGGATTTGACAATGGCACTGGCAAAATCATTCAATTGGTATTAGTGTTGTAACACATTAGCCATGGAGGCCAATATATAACAACGAGCCATCCCATTCAACTTCTTCCACTTATCGAACTCGTGTCTAGCAGCAGTCATAGCATTTTACAGCGGGTTCTTCGGGACATGGGGTGGTGAGGACATAAATAAGATCCTCCGTAGTTAAAATAATGTTCAATGTAGTTATTTCCAATTAACTTGTTCTGAGTGAGTATAGTGGCAAGTGGACTAAATGCTGATCCAGACATTATGATTACTAAAAAATCAAACAAACAAAATAAATATGGATATCAGAATTTGACAATTTGAAATAAAAGAATCCTTAAAGCTCTTATTTTTAAACAAAGTCACCGAAATATCAAAACGAAAGAGTAAAGCCTCCATGTGGTGGTCAATGTTCAATCTTTCGATTTATCATGACTTGTCAGCTATGCAACTCTTGCAAAACAAGTTATGACTCCTGAACCTATTTGATCTCTAATTTTATGAATAATGTCTCGTGTGGGATCCCTTATCCATAACTTATCTAGTGTGTACCATTAACTAGGATCTAATCACAACCACCTCAAGTAGTGCCTCCGTGTGGTGGTTACCCTCTAACACATCTGATTGATTCTATACGTAGGAAGTTCACATCTAGTAACCAATGAGTAGTGTGCCCTTCATATGGAATGATCACCCATGGCGATGTGACACAGAATGCACTACTCAACTTACAGTGAACCGTTAATGGAAGATCGTGAGTGTTATAAATAAGACCCTCTCCCACTAGATTTGATAGTAAAGAATTTTGCTTTTAAAAAAATTGTTTCCACACATTACCCATAAACAACCAATGGTTACTAAGGCATTGAAACAGTTTTTGAATTTTATTTTAGAAAACTTATTTTACATGCATGCAAGTAGTAACAATATAATTAAATGCCAATCACAAACCAAGAACATAAAACTAAAATGAAAATAAAGACATTCAACAATGTCTCTATCTCCCATGGCTCTATCTCCATAGAACTTCCTTCTTGGTTTGATCACCTTCGGCTCCATCTTCATGGACAACAGCTTCTTGCTCCATCTTCATGGGCTTCCTAATTTTATTACATTGGACCTATGCTTCTTTCGATACTTACAATTTATCTAGAAAAAGAAAATTACAATAAATATAAAAAAAGGCTAGGAAAACTGGTTCGACTTTTCTTTTCGTAGGATTGAAGTCGCAGCGCCCTTTACACATGCCTTAAAACCAAACCAATAATTAAAAACCACACCAATCACAAATATTAAATGCAAAATTTAAAACTGATCTTGGTGCCATGGAAGATAGTAGACTTAACTTGCTACAAAAGGGTTAGCTGTATACATAGCCACGCACACACACACACACACACACACACATATATATATGTATATTAGAACTACTAATTGATTCGCATACACCATAAACACTTTATGGAAGTAATTAGAACTTAAAACTGCATCTTTGGTTCTCTGTCACACTTTGATCGATTGAAGTAGGTTCAATCGATTGAACTCAAATTTTCACAAGCTGTTTTAAAAATTTTTAGAATAGTTTAAAACAGTAAATATATACTCCCTCCGTCCCATTTCATGTGTCCATCTTGGAGAATCCAACTATTTAAGGGGACAAAAAGAATCTACACCTACTTTCCACAATTGCCCATAATCATTGCACTTTCTTTTTTTGTTTTGTTTTGGTGTTGATTGCAAGAAAGGGTAGTTTGGGAAACTATATAAAATTTGCATACTAATTTTGGAAAGTGGACAACAATTTTGGGACATCCCAAAAAGGAAAGATGGACACATAAAATGGGACGGAGGGAGTAATTTTTAAACTTTTAAAACTGTGAAAAGAAGGTATGGTAAGAGAATTTGTTTCGATCAATCGAAGCTAGTTCAATCGCTCGAAGCCTGTATTGGTTCGATCGATCGAAACTCTTTCAATCAATCAAACACAGACACTTTCAATCGATCGAAACTGCCATGCTTCCAATGCACTCACAGATTTGTTCTCTACTGTGAAAACACTGCAGAAATAGATCTATGATGATGCAGTTTAAAAAACAACACTAAATACTGACATACAAATCAAACTAGTATTCCTAAAACGCATCTATAGATCCAAACAAGCGTGGCTTTGATACCAATTGAAGGAAAAATACGTTTAAATTTATTTAAACGTGCATCGAAAACACCAAGTTTGAAACTTTATATTGGTAGCCCGAATCTACTACTCATTAACTCTATAGATGCGTACAAGAGAGGGGACAAGAATTTTACCTTTGTGACTTGAACCTTATTCTGAAATCTTTGACTTCCAGTAGTCTCCACTAGATGGCCTTCACTCTTATGACTCCTATGGACGCTCCCGGATAGACTAGGGTTGGTGGGAACCCTAATGGAGAGGATAGAGAAGGTTGGGAAAGCCCTAAACAGTTTCTGCAGCTTTTACGAATAAAACAATGATTAAAAACATTCTGTACATAGCTACCCTATTTATAGATTCCCATAACCGACTTTACCTTCAATCGATCGAAGCTTTGATCGATTGAACTACTTTTGATCGATCGAACTTGTCTTGACTTCAATCGATCGAAACAACTTCGTTCGATCGAACCAGTCTTGACAGCATCCTCAAGTGCCTTTCCAAGCATCCTAAAGGAGCTAAGAGTAGGACCTCCTAGGCTCTTTATTGTTGGCTCAGACCAGTTGTTAATGCCCATGATCAAATTCTTCGATTAGCAAACTAACCAACTGATCAGTTAAAGTTTAGTCCACTATAAAATGACAACTGAACTCCAACACAAAAGAACGCATCTGAAGCGATAACTAGACTTGTATGGTGTACTAATGTCCCTCTACCGTTAGCATTCATAATCATGTTCAGGTAGTTGGATAAACCTAAACGACAATTACTTCTTGTATTCCTTATGTCCCATTCACCACTCATGATTACCAAACATGTTGATAACTACTTGTCAACACGACTGTAGTTCTCAGTAATCAACTTGGTGACTTTCTCAAGAGAATGCTTACTCTTTATCAGAGGGTAGATTCTATCTTGACAATATATGTTTACAACCCTATGACATGACATACCCAAGATACCCAGGTTTTGATCTTTAAAACCTCACTGATTGGTAAGTCAAAGCAGCCATATACACAGTTTGTGTTTATGATCGTCTCAAGATTAAGAACACGTACCTTATACAAGTTATGAGTTCCTATCGACTATTGACAGTCTTAAGTGTCAATAGGAAAGCTCAGGTCCGTCAATACACTATAAACACTGGCATATTAACTAAGAGATATACTCCAGTGATTGAGATCCATCACTACATCCAATGGTAGTTAATCATGCTATAGTGTTAACCTGATGAGATATCTAGTCTCATCATCCACTGTGACAAATTTTAAGTATCAAAGAATAGTAATTCGTATCTCACTTGTATGTATCTCATACACACACGAATTACTTACTATGATACTTAAGGATTAACAATCATCTCATGAAAGAAACATACACAATGAAATGTAAAGATGATATCCATATATTAAAATGTCAATGTCTCATACATAAAGTAATGGTTTGAGTGCACAAACCCAACATAAAATTATTTTTCTCTATACTTTTCTTTCCTTTCCTTTCATTTGCTAGATCTACAACTAAGCAATGCCCAAAGTAGAAGGTCATCCATTTGAAACATAGTGTATTTCTTAGATAAAAAAACTGTTAGGCACATTACACATTCCACAATAGGTCTTTTAATGTGTTGTACCCTGCGCTGTTTGAACTTTTCACACTTTTCTATGTACCACTTACACAGCACAGGTGTTGGGATTGTATGCCCTTAAAGCCACCGTTAAGACATTTTATTATTAATAAATTGAATTTATTATTGATTGTTATTACATATTATAGGTATACTTGTATCATTTCAATACATGAGCAATGTATTGATGTGTCCTAAAGTTGAATTGTAGATGATCTAGGTGCATGGAAAGGATTCACACATAGGAATTCATGATTATCATTTCCTTTCAACTTGAAACTTAGTTCACAGTTAGTATGAATTTGGGACAATTCATATGGATGCCTGTAACATATAGTTGCTACATGGTGGGGTGATATAACTCTGTCATTGGAGTGGTTGAGCTCGCAACTTATATGTTAACGTAGTTTGCGTTGAACATGATTGCTAACTAGATTTACTACACTAAAAGAATGTCTCTTTTGGTTGTTTATCTAGTTCATTAAATTGTAAATTACTCTTAATCCTGAGGAGATAAATGGACTCAGCACTCTTATGCTAGTTACTTTGGTATACTATATAGTGAGATCTTATGATCAATACCTCGGAATTTTGGATGATTAGTATATGAGGTCTGTGAACATGTAATTCAATATGGAATCCATGTTGGATGACTTTTGGATAGTTTAATTCGATCACAGAAATCTGAGTACTCAGTTTGGTTTTTCCTGAACCTGTTTTTATATATATATATATATATTTATGTATTATTTATAGTTAAATAATAATTATTTGCAAAAGGGTAGTATGGTCTTTCCATATGTGATCGATTGTGGATAACTAGAGTTTTCAAAAGTGATAAATAATAGGGAACCAAAAAGGTAGACAGACAATTAATATTTTACACATTGTGTTGCTTATTTACGTGGAGGGGTATATTTGCAGATAAATTTAGTGTGTTGGGCCTTAGTATAATTTTCATTTTCTTGGAGTGTAATTACAACATTGTAGTAGGGTGTGTCTATAATTAATCAATGTTAGTTAGATCAAGAATTGATCAGATTGGCTAAGATGTGAATGGAAGCCAGGAAAAAGGATGGGCATTAGATCCCATCATTGGCTCCTAACCGTAGGATGCATACTAAAGTTGTGTAAGGTGTTTGTATTTAACAGATTGTATTTATATGTAAGTATATGGATAATTTATCTTTTTGTAAAGATAATTATTTTTATATATATATATATATATATTAAATTTAAATTAATTTTTAATTTAAATTTAAAAGAGATAAGAGATTGAATGCTAATATATCTCTGTATCCATATCTTATGTATACAGGCATATCTGTTAGGAAAAACTAAGGTGACTACAAATCACATACAACATATTGAGAGTTTTGAGTGGCTTGGGAGATTCCTACCATCTTTCTGCGTATCTGAAAGTTGGAGAACAACGGTGAAGGACCGGTGGTGACAAATTAAAGCTACATACTGTATCATCTTCAACTTTAGAGCTTGAGTTAACGAATAAAAATAATATTGTTATACTTAATCCTTCCGCTTTATTTTCTGTAATATTTCTAACAAGCACATGTATAGAATCACAATATTCTTTATCTTGATTTACTCATTGTAGTTACACTTGTTTTTATGGACTTCAAGTGAAAAGCAATGAATCTGATACTTTTGACAATCAAATAATTCTCATCTTTGAGAATTTTCGGCCACTTGGATTTGAAAAGCATGTACCTGATACCTTTGATCAATTAAAACAAAAGAAGAGTAAAAGTACTTCGTCCTAATCTGTAAGTTAATTATGCTGCAATATTCATGTTATTACATTTTACATGAGCCTAGCTAACCCATCGACCTAATATTATTAGTTAAATTTTTATTTGTTTTTACCCTACAATAACATTGTTATATGACTGTATTATTTGATGAAAAAAAGGGGCGGCTAGCCATATATAGGTCCCTATATTAGAACATAATAGGTAATTAATCCCTGAATTTTTTTCTTTAGTGCCACAGATCAGTGCAATCAGTGCATGGGTCATTTTGTGGTTTTTAGAAATTGAATTTTTTTTTTTTCATGAAAGTGTTAAAAGAAAGGAAAGCAAGGTGGGCTAAAACAAGATTTCTTTAGTGTCGTAGAATATTTTGTTGTAGATTGGCATTGGTCATGTTAATATGTCGAGTATTTGTATAATTCACAAACTTTGTATTCAAATATTGATTCCTAATTAATAATATAGTGTGATCATCACTACTCAAAAAGTTTCTTTTAGTGATACACTATAATTTGACAGTTTTTTTTTCTTCATCTTTTTTGTTTGCTTCTTTTTTTCTTTTTTTTTTTTCTTTCTTTTTTTTTTTTTTTTTTAATATGTTGTGTTCTAATACAATTGATTTAGAGGAGGAAAAAAACAGTAAGAGAAAAACATACATCTTGGCTCTTTTCAAAACTTCCAAAAAGAAAAAATTAAGTGCTTATTTTTGCTATCATCCTGATTCATATGTATTATTATCATCCTCTAGTGGTGATAAATTCATAATGGCTCTGCCCACTACAAGAGTACGAGTTTTCAATTGCTCTCCTTTTTTTTTTGTGACCAAATTTTGGTTGAGATGTTAACTATGTGGAGAAAGCGGTTGGTTAAAGTTGGTTAATAGCATTGTAATCCTTTTCTTTGTTCCAATAGGCACGATACTGATGCTTTGTCCTTGAATAACTATTTTCTTCCTTAGCAAAAAGGACCAAAAAAATAATCTCTATTTTCAAAGAATACATGTTTTCTTCATTTTCTTTCTTGCAGCTCTTGATCGACCTTTAGTTAATCCAAACAATGGAATTCAAATTTTATAATTGATGATCAATTTTTTACGTTTTAATCTGAAAATCTTGTTTTTGGGTGTAAAAGTAGTTCAACCTACTGAATAACATTCTATCGAATCATTCTCTCTTTGTTGTTAAAATACAAATGGCATTATATTAAGTGTTGATGACACATGGAGTTAAATACTGAGTGAATGCATGCGTGCTAGAATTTTTGGCAATGCATATGTTCACAGGGTCTAATGTCGATGTTAAATAAATATGCACACAAGCATATATGTCGGGTATAGGTTCGTTACCTAGCAAAATAACCCAACAGATCGCCGAACGGTGTTGTTATGAGTCCTCTACTTGAACCACGAACTTGTTGCCTCCGTGTACCCTCTTGTGTCTCGTATTAGTCGCAGAGAAAGCTAACAGAGCAATCTCCGATGATGCCACGATCTAAATCCCAAGCTCTATGGTGATAAGCTATAGAGAGAGAAAACCGTGAGGGGAGAGAGAGAGAGAGAGAGTCTGCTGAATATATTTTGGTGAATGTGTGTGTGTATATATATATATATATATATGCAAGGCCCATTGGACCCCGTCCAATGATATGTGGGTGCCCGTATGGCCTACTTATTTCTTACATCTCCCACTCACTCACATAGGGCTAGTATTAAAACCAATCTCTCGAAACAAAACTTCTCATCTCTTTATACAGGAAAATAGAACGTGCGATCTTACGAAAAGAAAGTACAGCAATAGGAGTGTAATGCCAAATTATCACCAAAACCAGCAAGACACATCACTCGGAAGCTTCTCGTATATGCCTTAGACGATTCAACCACACAGGACACAACATTCTCAATCCCTCAGTGAAAAGAATTGCTACATCACCTCAATGTAATGTACTCATGACATATCAGTAACAAATATACGATTGTCGCTGACCTGCTAATGAGTCACATAACATGGTGTGTTATTGAATGGACTTCCCTGAGCCCATATGCCAATTCGACTAACTCGACTTCTTGCCCAGATAGAACGGAATTATCTCTTCGTCCTAGGATAGCATGCTAAAGTAGCTGTCATCAAGCGTCCTCTTCATGACATAGTCTTAAGTCGTAAAGGCAACTAGTTTGTAGGATAACCAATGTCTTGGATATGCTACGTGGCTCACATAGCAATGAAGAGGAATCCATTCACTGCTCCACAGTCGATCGCAAAAGCTCATAGAGTATGATATGTATGCTATGGCGTTCTTCCATAAAAATGGGTATGTCACTCTGTGTTTGAAAAAATAAGTAACGACATACGAATCTTAGTCTAGACATTACATAAAACGTCTAACCTGAGTTTTCTAGCACAGTCGCCCCTCCTGGCGCCCGTCTGAAAAACTCACATTCGGCTATAAACATGCTACATAGAGTCGTGGGATCTCTCTATGTTCGACCAAATATAAAGGTCTCATCTTAACTTCATCTAAGGCGACATATAGAAATAATATGGTTTATATCTAACTCGCTGTTCTTACACTGCGTAGATATAAGTGTTCAAGTTCGCTTTCTAAGTGCTATGGACACACATGTCCTAGCTAGCTATCAAAACGCCATGAACATAAATGTCTCATCTTGCTCGCCATCTAAGCTCCATAGACAGACATGTCCTAGTTCGCTATCTCGGCGCCAAGGTGAATCACCCGTGTGAGCAGGCCGATTCAAGCCCGGTGACGTATCAGAAATGTGCATTCATTCTATTTTTATAACAAACATATATGTATGGAATCCAATTAGTTTATCATTAACTGATAATAAAACTTGAATAATAATGTCAATACCACAATAAAATGTCTAAGTACATCAAATCCCTAAATGGAGATGTGCCTTAAGACAACTTCCCTTTGCGCAAACCACATCTCAAATGTGACACGTGCTAGAATGGTTTTTGAAATCTTTTACATATACTCAGGCTTACGTGCTATCACCTTCAATGAGCACAACCTCATCACTATGAGGTAAAGAGCCTAGCCACTGCAAAAACTCTTCAACCAAAACAGCTTCTCAAACAACTGCAGAGCACTCCACATATTATGCTTCCATTGTGGACAACATAAGGCAAGGTTCACAGTACTCCTGTGAACATATCGTAAGATACTCTTTACTACTCTCTAGCGACAGGACCAAGGTTGCTACAACAACGACTAATTAAATTAACCGCATAGCAGATATCTGATTGAGTACTCACATTAGCATACTTCAGATTCCCTATTGCGGATGCATATGGAAAACTGGACATTCGTTTCCTCTTCTAGCTCATTATTCTTAAGACATTGATCTAATGTTAGGGTGAGTCCCTTTTAGGATGTCAATAGGTAATTAAACTTTTCATGTGAAAAAGTTCAAGAACCTACATCTTGTAAGTCCCTCAAGACTAACAGAGCAGATTTTAAGAACAATATCTCACAATCTAAACACCCAACACATAGTTAGCATTACCCATATCCTCAATCTTAAATTGAGAGGACAACCACTCTCAAGTGGTGACAATGGAACTCATCTCATTCCCAGCTAAAAGGACATCATCAACATATAAAAAATTAGAACACTTTTCTTGAACTGTTTAATGTACACACATTGTACCACTGCCTAGATGATTGTTAACTTGAGATAATAAACAAATCATTTGAGACAACAAACTTTTGCGCTCATTCCCTTTGGTCACAACACCAATGGGATGATCCATATTTATCTCATCGTCTTATTTTCCATTGAGAAAAGAACAGTTTAAACATCCAACTAAAAAAAAGTTCCAAAACTTAATATGCGACGATTGCTAGGATAAGGCGAATGGAGTCAGATCTCACCCCTTGGGAGAACATGTTTCCATGGTTTATACCCTCTCTAGGTACAAACTATCACCATAAGATGCGCCTAATACTTATCAATTGAACTATCTGCCTTGTATTAGATTTTGAAAACACACTTGTCTCTAATAGTCTTACACACTGGCGGAATGTCAACTAACTCCCAGACCTTATTCTCGTCCATAGAGTTCATCTCATCATAGCAACTATCCACTCAGTTTCAACAGACGAAGAAAACCGCTTCAACAAAAGAAGCAAGCTCATCCTCATCCACTTGTGCACACATTTGCATACATATGAAAATGTCTTCCTCAATTTCAAAACAACGATAGGGAACTTTTTTCTCATCACCATACAGTGTACTACTTGAGAATCTTGAGTGCCTAGTGGTGCACTCCCACTATCTGGTACACTCCCATAGTGTACTACTTGAGAATCTTGAGTGCCTAATGGTGCACTCCCGCTGTTTGGTGCACTCCCACTAGCGTCTAGTGGTGTACTCCCACTCTTAAAGATGGTATGTTGTCTTTAACATCCTCCAACTCATAGAGGTCAAAATATCTCTTAGTAATACATGTCTGGGGAAGTCATTCTCAATAGCATGTGGCACCATTTCTGTCATTCCTATACCCGTTTGTTTATTATATGTAACATAGGCTGTCGAGCTATTAGAATACCTTTTAAAGGTATGCTTTCTAGCTCTCAAGCGTAGTTTGTCGCACTTATGCGAGGTATAGTGAACATAACCTCTTGAGCTCCACAGGTGCAAATGCTCAAAAATGAGCTTTTCGTCTTTCCATAGCTCATAAGGGGTAAAAGTAGCTGACTGAGAAGAGGCACTCAAGTATGTACACAGTAATCAAGAGTATATCCTCCCAAAACAACATTGGAGGGTTGTCTTGTGCCATCATAGTCCTAGCCATATCTAAGAATGTCCTATTCCTTCTTTCTGCAACACCATATTGTGCGGAGTTTCTGGAACAGAAAGTTGTATGCGTTGCTCCTTTTTCCTCACATAGTTCCCTGAACTAATGAGATAAGTACTCGCGATCCTCATATCACACAAAATCATCTATAAAAGTGATAAAATAAGAGGCGCCATGACGTACCTTTACAACCATAGGTCCACAGATATCTGAGTGAACTAGCTCTAATGCTTGAGTAGCTCTAATAGCCTTCCTAAAAGGCTTTCGGCATGCTTTACCAACTAAGTAAGACACACATAGTCAACCTTAGTGAGTGGGCCTAAAAGGGCTTCTCGAGCTAGTCAAGTCATCCTATCACATCCTATACGTTCAAGTCTAGCATGCCATGCCTCAGAATAAATGAATTAACAGAGACAACTAGAATTTGATTAAAATAATTCATAAGAAGTTATCCCTAGATAACCATGTCCTAGTAACACTACCACCCAAAAACATCCATCCTATTACCACCGAATTGAAAAACGCCCTCGATTGCGCTCTTCTACCTCATTAGCCTTGGGCGCAAACTTGCTAGCCCCACCCTGCCTCTAGGCGGGTTTACCCTTACCATTGTGTTTATGCCCACTAGCCTTGCGCTTACTTCCACTTATGGAAGTCGTGGTCAAGAATGTAGCTATACGGTTTACCTTACCTTTTGGCGCTCCATATTCAGCACAACATATCGAAAAATGTCAAAAACCAAAAATTTAACATTTTCATTATGGATCATGATTTGTTTTCTATGGACCCGCGAATCAGACAAAGACTAATCATAGACTGAAACTGCAGTTCGCCAGTAAAGATGTTCCGAGTAATCTGAAATCACGAATCATACCTGTCATCGAACTTAGATGTCTAGTCATTGTGTACTTGGAACGTTTCCTTTACTTACTCGAACTTCATAACTAGATGCTTAATCTAGTAGGAATGTGCCATCGAAAACAAATTCAAGCTGATCTCACAATTCTTTGGTTATTGGGTAGTACATATACTTCCCAATAAGATCATGGTGCATGCTGCTTATCACAAAGCGCGTGCTATGATCCTTCTCAAGCCAAGTGTTATAGGCTTTCAAGGTTTATAATGAAATTGGGCCGGAGGCCCATTATTCGGTTTAATAGATTGAACTATAGAATAAGTCTAAAGCCCATAAGCTCTTACTTACTCTGTAGGTATGTTACTTTGCAGTGCCATATTAAAAAAATTAGTCCCGTTTAAACTTTTTACTTTTATAAAGATCGACAAAGTGTGGTTTAGAAAACAATTGTTTTTGTGAACCCAGAAAATTTGAAAAAAAATATTTAAGAACATGCGCAAGGGATTGACATCATTATTTGCACATTTCATAAAATTTGTTTTAAAATCCAATCACAAATGATTTTTCCCCTTTTTACAATTTAAGACCAAAAAATTTGCTACTGCTCATTAATCAAATCTTAATTTTGTAAATCAAGAAAAACCTTTTATAATTGATTTTTCTAAACAAACATCAATTAGATGGTACAATTACCTATCTAAGATCATCCACAATAATATAAAGTGCGCCATACAACAAAAGTGTGCATGGACCCCCACGTGGGTCCGAATTGACAACTTAGAGCTCATGTCAAGGTGATTCAAGTATATGATGTATGAACAAAGAAAATCATCCCTTTACAAGTAGGCTTTTTCAATACAAGAAATAAAACCCTCGTCCTCACATTACATTAATAGCCCATAAAAAATAGGGACGCTTTGTTCATAAACCTATACAAGAATAGCCTTAAACATATATTGTGAGGACACAAGCTCCATAAATTGTCAATTAATTGTCCATTTATTTGATCAAGATTAATGCATTAATCACATACATCAAGCACTCATGCGGTCTATTTAAAATGAATGGACTAATTCATCACTCTATTTAAGGAGGAGGATTAGAGGTCTCGGGTCATCCAATCACAAACAACAGTAATTAAACGTGACCGATAATACAATGAGCCTCTAAAATAATAAAATATGCAATAAAATAATTATTGCACAGCCCAGATAGCTCCTATAAGCTAAAGTAAAATCAATAAAAAATTCTGAATTTTTCACTAATTTTAACACACTTTTCGGTCTTAAAACATATTTTAGAACCAATTCATTAAGGGCTTTTAAATTAACAAATTAATTTGATACCTCATGGAAAATTAAATTAACTGAAAAAATGATTTTTCATTATAAATAAAGAATTTCCAAAACAGACAGGGTGTGACACACGCGCCCCATGGTGCGTTTGGGAGAGAAAGGAAGACCTGGTGTATCTTCTTCATGAAGAATAAAGGCACGCTGTAGACACCCCATTTTGTCGGCTAACAGATTTAGGATGCCACAAGCATGTCAAACCTCGATGATTAGAAAGATCGGATTTTCAGAGATTGCCTCTAACTCTCAAGAAGTCAAAGAATTTGCAAAAATGACCAAAATGCCCCTAAAAGCCCAAAATTCTCCAGGATTGGCCTAGAATCTCAGAAATCATTCGATATTGTTCCAAACAAAAAAAAAGGTATTTTAAAAGATGAATATTTGAAATCGTAAGCTCCCAGAGACCCCCGGAAGTCCCTGAAGGTCTCCGTTGACCGGTTTGACCAAGTTTGACCAAGGTTTGACCAAAATCATCCAAATTCACTCAAAAGTTCCGAGATCATTCTAGATCATGTGAAAAGTCTTAAAATATGTTTTAAAAGAAAATCAAACGGAAATGTCAGTCTTTGGAGGCCCCCAAAACTTCCCGGAATTTCTTGGAAGTGCACTGTTTGACTGATTTGACTGCAAGTTTGACCAAAAATCAAAGTCTTCTTTTCGACATTAAAATATTTTTATCAAATACTAGAGGTCAATAGCTTTCCAACGGTATATCGCACATAATTTCTGGATCTAAAACGAATTTGTTATGAATTTCTGAAGGTGAAAAATGCGATCAATTCGGCTTTTATCGCGAATACCGCAAAACTTTCCAAAGTGACCCAACTCCAAACTATTTTTTTATGGAAATTAGACCTCAATATCTTTCCAACGGTATATCACAATCTCAATTTGGATTTTGTATGAATTTTCTGTGAATTTCGGACGAAATAGGACCATTTCGCGAATTCCGGGAGTTCTGGGGGCCAAAATGCAATTTTTGGTCAACGGGGGAGTTGACTGCCTCGGCGGCACTAGCCCACTGCCGCGGCGGCAGTGGCCAAGTGCCGCGGCGGCACTCTGAGTGATTTTTTATTTTTTTTTTGTAATTTTTGGTTAATTTTTGAGTTTTAATTCAAATTTTCAACAAATAAAACGACATAGTTTTGATTATTCCGGGATTTTGGACCAATTAGAGACTTTTTAAAACCCAAAATACCTCCCCAAGTTGGCCTATAAAGGAGACCCATTTACTTCCATTTAGAGGGGAGCTTGGAAGCCATTAGAGAGAGATATAGAAAGTTAGGAAGAAATAGAGAGAAATCAAGATCTTCTTCTTCAAATCCAAGCCAAATGTGAGTTTTTTATTTAGTTTTCTAAAAACTAAACTTTTATTTTCAAGCTTTCAATCCATCTTCTTCATCTTCTTTAAGTTTCCTATGAGTTAGAGAGTGATGTACTCACCCATATACACACATATGAGAGGTTGAATGCTTGTGGTTCCACCATTGATTTGTTCATTTGCTTGCTTATATACAATGTTCATCTCTTCTTACCTCATTTCTTTTTTATTTTTCTTTATTTACTTACTAGTCCATCATCATCTAGATGATGACATGAAGTTTGAGGTGAGTGAATCCTTATGGATAGTAGCTCTTGACCTCAAAAACATGTTTGATAGATGATGATTATAACTTCCATACCTCCAAGGTATCCTTGAAGTTATGTTCAAATAAAAATGAATCTCTCCAATAATATTGGGGATTCTTGATGATGAGTTTGATGTTGATATTCCAAGAGGTTATAATCTCTATTTGATGTTGAAAATATACTTTCAAAACCTCTATTTCAAAACCCCTCTTAATCCCTCTCATTTTGATTTCAAAAAAGAAAACTCAAGTTTTTCCTAAAATCTTCAAAACAGTGAGTCAAAACAGTGAGTGATCTGAGTTCAAAGATTTCTCTAGAACTCAATACTCAATGTATGGATGCAAGACCACTTGGAAAATCTTCCTAACTCATTAGAGAACACCCATGATTTTTGGTTTGACTTGAAAGTACTTAAAAATGGTCCATTTGGACCCAAACATTCCTTCCAGACATTATGCCTCTGCTCTCACAGCAGCTTGGTTAACTTCCTACTTCTTTTTCAGAAACCTTTTCCAAAAGGGGTGGTCCCAACTTATTTTTCCCTTAACCTTCCATGTCTTAGGGAACGTTCTATATAAAATGGGCCCCTAGATCATTTGTTTTCATTTTCTAAGATTTTTCAACATTTCAGTCGACAGTACGGACTCTGTTTCTGAGTGACCTTCATTGTTTATGTGATTTCTATCAATCTGTGATAGTTATTAAAGATTGGCTTATTGGGTTGTGTTCTAGACATAATAAGGAGGATCTCGATAAAAAATCATGCATTGAAAACATTCGTAACCCCTCTTTTCCATTTTCACAAGATCATGTTACTGTTCTGTCCACTATTCACAACAAGCTCATTTTAACTTTCATTCTTTAATTTGATGCTTATATACATTCCAAATTAGTTCATATCTTAGGAAGTAGTTCATACTACATTGGTACATATCTCATGTTGATTTCATTCATTCATTCATACACATTCTAGACTTCTAAGTCATTTTAGGAATCCATGAACACAAAACACACTACAACATTGGCACATTCTAGATATATACATTGCATCCATGCAAAGATTTGGAGTTTTTGTAACTCCTAATCTAAGAAGATTATAAGAAATAATTATGGTCACACGTTCATGCTTCCACTCGACCTAATCATCCTTTCTCATCCGTCCCGGGGATTGAGAGATCTTCTTTTTTCTCAAAGAATAACATGCATCATAATAGCTTGCTAAACATATTTTGATTTCTTTGATCATTTGCTTCAAGAACAATTCATGTCCCCTTTAGATTAGGGAAACTTAATTACTTGATACATGATTAAACGATTTTTCCTAGGTTTATTTGTGTGATCTTTCACTTTACATTGCATGATATTTGACTTAGATCTTATGAATGATATTTTATCTTTAGATCTTCCATTTCAAGTTTTTTATGTGATGTAATATACTATCATAGTATTAATTGCCGAACCATACATAGTATAAGATGATTATTTGGATGCTAATTGAGGCCCGTCGAAAGACGGGGCGAGTTGAGGGTGTTTTAGTCGCGACAAAGGCTTCTTCCTCTCTCGTACCAAAACCCTGAACCAAGTTCTTTGGTTATGAAGGGCCGGTGCCCTTTATCCATTTGGGTGAGTCAAATTAGGTTTCTTGGTTCCTTAAAGACCAAGTGGCGACTTTGTATCTGTTTTCAACAGGCCTTTTCTTTTCCCTTTCAAAACAATCTCAAACTAAGACAAAGCAGTGGAATCCCGGTATCCACACACGCAGCAGCCTAGCTGTGCGATGCCATCTATGCGAGGCTATATCTCGTTTGTATGTGGATGAAATTTTATGAAATTTATACCTTTGGAAAGCCCATGCGACTTAGAATCACAATACTCAATAAAACAGAAACTTTGGACATAAAAAGTTCTGAAAACAAGCATAATATTCGGGAAAACCCTTTTTTTCTTCAACCAAAAATTGAAAAAAATTGGGTTTTCCTTATCTCACACACCGGAGATAATGGGCCCATGAGATTTTGAGGGGGGACTCTAAGGATCATGTAGGACACAACCATATAAAATATTGGGACAACTATTGGAGATATATATTAGACCCACTTAAAAATCGATTTTGGGTTTGCGAGCAAAAGCTTTAAACAAGCTTTAATGGCAGATCTATTTTGGGCTTATAAACGGGTGAATCAACAACCTAATGGCTCTGATACTCATGTAAATAAATATGCACACAAGCATATATGTCGGGTATAGGTTCGTTACCTAGTGGAATAACCCAACGAATCGCCAAACGGTGTTGTTACGAGCCCTCTACTTGAACCACGAGCTTGCTGCCTTCGTGTACCCTCTTGTGTCTTGTATTAGTCGCAGAGAAAGCTACTAGAGCAATCTCCGATGATGTCACGATCTAAATCCCAAGCTCTATGGTGATAAGCTATAGAGATAGAGAAAACCGTAAGGAGAGAGAGAGAGAGAGAGAGAGAGAGAGAGAGAGAGAGAGAGAGAGGCTGTTAAATCTATCTTGGATATGCACATATGTGTGTTATATATCATATATATATATACATACACACATTCACCAAAACCTAGGAATCCAAGAGCCAAGGCTCGTTGGACCTGGTCCAATGATATGTGGGTGCCCGTATGGCCTACATATTTCTTAAAGTCGAAATAACAAAGGTGAGTTTGTCGATTTTTTTATGATATTGTTTTTTTAGAAGTTATATAGTTTTAGAGTTAAAACAGTTTATACTCCTCATTTTAGAAATCCTTTTCATATTTTTTTTCTCTTCTCGATAGTGCCCTCGAGCTCGGACAATATCTAGTGTTATTATATGCTAAAATGACCAAAAATCCTTACTCCCTAAATTGTGTTGTACTGCATAATCTCTTTTATCAGAAAGAGACTAAAATTGGGTGAAGATGAACTACAAGAATTAAGTCAAAGCACAATTTGTAAACAATAAAATCAAGGCTCATTCATAATTCATGGCACAACCTAGAGATCAGGACTAGAATACTTAACAATAAGATTATCAATTTTAATGTTATTAGTGTCAAAACCAATACAAAATTTTATTTTTTCTGAATGATGGTGATGAGAATTAAATCCTAAATAAAGCTCTATCATTGATGACACTAATTAGAGAGATCAAGAATAGAACGCCTAACAAAAGGACTCGTACGTTTCAAATTAATGTCAATTACTAGTAAAGTAATGTTATGCTTTTCAAATTTCTATCCCAGACCTGGTCCTACTGCCACATCATTTGAAAATCACTTTTGGGATAGAAATTTGAAAAACATAGCATTACTCTTACCAGTATTACAGTGCACATGGGTATTATAAAAGCAAATGAAAACCCGTAAGTTAAAGTTATGGAAGAAGGGGTAAAATAGACCATATCTCTTCCAAAAACCAACTTTTGATCTCTGCATAAAAAATTTACAAAGGCTTTCAAAGAAATTAAAACTTTTGTTGGCTTCACTGTTAATAAAAACGCTCTAAAAATTCCAAATGTATTTCATTTTATTACATTCTAAAACGACAACAAATCCTTACTCCATTAATTGTGTTATAGTACCTAATCTTTTTCTCAGAAAGTGACTAAAATTAGGTAAAGATAAATTACAAGAAATTAAGGGCTTGTTTGTGTTTGTACCATAAAATAAAATTTTAATATGTTACTTTACTACTATATAATAATAATAATAATAATATTATTATTATTATTATTATTATTATTATTATTATGAGCTCTTTTGGCTTGCCATGGAAACCATTTGGAAGCTTTACTTGCAGAACACTTGTCATCGTAGGAGTACATCAAAGGTGGTGAATATCAATGGTGATGATGGAGATATATGGAAGTCACTTGAAGACACTTGTCATTGTAGGAGCATCTCCCACTAATTAGTAGTTAACTACTTGGAAATTGTAGGAATTTGAATTGTTAGTTAATGTAATAGGAGGGAAATGTTCAAATTCAAATAGGTAGTTATGTAATTCATCTATAAACAGATGTATTGTACTCCTTTGTAAAGGTCCTGGACCAACAACAAGCATTTCAACATTATGTAATCTTTTTCATTTGGCCAACATGGTTATTACTTTACTTTACATTAGTTTAGTTTTAGTTTAGTATTCCTTCAATGCTTTACTTTCTTTTAATGCAATTCTTAGGAGTAGTTATAGAATAGTTCAATCACTTCGAAGGTATCCTTCGAACTCTCTCTCTTCTTCTTCTTCTTTTTAGTTTTCTAGTTCATCTCACACGAAAAAGTCCTTTTAATTAAGGCATCGAACGTCACCACAATTTGCTTGGTGAGGCGCAGTTTGGATATCAATCAAAACACACACATTGGCAACTTGCTTGCCTGGCACGCTCGCACATATAAATTTTTCAACCAAACGTTTTTGGCACGCCCGGTGGGACTCAAGTGTCAAGATGAATTTTGAAGGGTTGTATGTACCCTTACTAACACCAAACTTTGGTGATTATGAGTTCAAAGGGTTATATGTACCCTCATCCACACCAAATTTTGGTAATAACAATTTCGAATGGTTGTGTACTTCACCACCATCAACACCAAATTATGGTGGTGAAAAATGGATCAATGATTTAGTTCCATTATTAGAAGAATTAAAGAATCAAGCATTTAGTTTGAAACCTAAAATGTATAAAATGGCTCGAGGGGTGTCAACTATTCTTCAAAATTATGAGCCAATTGATGTAAATAAATTAATTATGAAGAATCTTCAAGATCCTTTAATGGTGGAAATAAAAAAATCACCAACATTCTCATCACCCATATTGGTTAATCAACCAAATAATAGTGATGAAAATGTACCCGAGGGGTGTATTTTTCATCCAACTTTGGTTGAGAATCATGAACAAACTTTTGTTCATAGGTTTAGGTTTTTCAACATTTTTCAAAGTGTTGAAACATATGAATTATTTAAGCCAATCATGGCTTTAGTTGGTCAATACCCACTTTGACTTAATGGAGCTCATCAACAATGGTTAGTCTCATTGTTGACCTTGTGGTTTTTTATTGAAAAATATTATTATAAAAGATATGTAATGACTGTCTGACTTCTGACACTAGTTCGAGCATCATCAATGAGACTAACAAGGCCAACATTCACAGTCGTGGAAATTGTTTATCTCAGAGTCTCATATGATTTCCATGTTGTCATGGATCATCTTGATGGTTGTTTAGACAAAAAACAACCAACTACAAATGTGACTATGGTGGGCCCAAGTTATTTTGAAAATTGCAATACAATATATTGACATTTAGTTGAATGCCAATATGTGAAGACCAATTGTTTGGGCTTGAAAGACAAAATGGCAATGGCACCTAATTCGGTCAAACACTGTAACACCAAATCCTTTAAAATTTTTTTTTTTTTAGTTCTTTGTTCTTATATTGGTGACATCTCCACCAAGAGTTTATTTAATTGGTGATATACCATAATGATTGGTTAAATGGAAGTATTTTTGAAGATATTTGATTAGCTTCAAAGCCATTTTAAAACAAATTCATTTTGCTCGAAGCTTTCTTATTGGTTTCGAAGCCAGTTTAAAGTGGTTTATTTGTGTTCGAAGTTATCATATTGGCTTCGAAACAATTTATTTTAGAGGTTATTACATTGGCTTCATATTAGTTTAAAAGCAACCTATCTAGTGTTCAAAGCAACTATATTGGCTTCGAATTAACTTTAAAGCAATTTTTTGGTGTTCAAAGTTAGTTTATTGGTTTCGAACCAATTTAAAAACAATTTATATTGTGTTCAAGGCTTTTATTTTGGCTTCGAAGCAAAATTAAAGTCCTTTATTTGTGTTCGAACCCCCTATATTTATTTCGAACACAATGTTAAGCCATCATTTTATGATCAAATCCTTTTCATTGGCTTCGAAGCAACTTTGAAGCCATTGTTTTGTGTTCAAATCTTTTTTATTGGCTTCGAAGCAAGTTAAAAGTCATTATTTTTGTATTCAAGTCTATTGTATTGGCTTCGAATCAAGTTTAAAGCCACTCATTTTATATTCGAAGCTATTACATTGGCTTCGAAGAAAGTATAAATTCATTTATTTAATATTTGAAATTATTAGATTGTCACACCCCAGTCCCACAATAGCGGAACCGGAGCCTGTGGCACGCCACCGAGGCTAACTCAATTCATTAACGTTCCCAAAATTTAGTTTGAAGAACACACGCAGCGAAAAAACAAAACACATTTTAAAACTAAGGGTCCAGTCGACTGGGTCTGGACCTCAGTCGACTGAAGAAAGCAGAGAGTTTTCAAAAAGGTTTAACAGACCATCCAGTCGACTGAGAATGGGGTCCAGTCGACTGGGACTCCAACTTTCAGTCGACTGAATTCCCCCTTCGGTCGACTGAAGCAAGCAGAACCAAAATGAGCACAAAACCTACAGAGGTCCAGTCGACTGAGGCAGGGCCCAGTCGACTGCTTTTGCCATATTAAAAAGCAGTAGCTAGCAGGCACAAGGGTCCAGTCGACTGCTCCCCTGGCAGTAGCCCAATTCTGCAGAAAAACAAGTTTCAAAAGTTTTTTAAAACAACCAAGTGTTAACCACACACTCCAACCTCTCATCAAAGTAATCCAAGCTGTAATAAAACATTGCCAAAGTATAATTACAACATGTTACCAACTATTACCATGCTTTAGGTCCATTCTAACATACTAAGTTAAACATAAGTTAAAACATTCAAATCCTTAATACAACATTCCTATTGTTCCAAAACTACAAGATCAACATTTAGATTGCCTTCAAAGCGAACTTCTAAACCCACGTGCTCACTTCTCCAATTCCTCGCCAGCATTAACACCTGAAATGGTTTTTTGAATAACCACAGATATTCGATTTGTTTAAGCTAACGCTTAGTGAATACAACAACATATGCACATGAATGATAAACATGTCCACATTCACATCTCTATATTTTATACTAGTCGCGGGAGACTCACGTGCCCGTCCATACTCCCAATCCGCGACTCCTCGCCAATAAGTCCACGCGAAAGGGTAAGACCCACGATTCTTCTCTTCAATCGTGCGACCTTAATGCCTATATCGGCTCCACAAAATGGCACGGCGACCACGTGCTCCTTCTAACCCACATAAGCAACTTAACATGCTCAAATACATATCACCATACTCGTGGAAATTAAACATTTCATCGTGCTATTGGGCCTACTTATCAATATAAATGCCCAATATGAACTACACAAGATATCTCTAAGTATTAATACACGCTATTCAAACATAACATGAATACATGTCAAGAAACCATTCCAAAAACATAGTTGAATCACTCACCTCTGATTTACGCTCTTAAACTTCGATCCAAAGAAAACCCGTATAAAAGAACGTGTAGAAGTCCGTATAGTACAATTCCTATGGATCAAAATTCCATTTATCAACTTTTATGAAAAATTCTAGGAAACAACTTTTCGGAAAACTTGGCCAAACAAGCCCTAACATATATCAAAACGAAGCTCTTACCTCGAGGAGCTCAAATATGAAATATGGGAGAAAACAGACTGAAGGAAGGTCGTCGTTTGGCGTCGCAAAGCTCTAAGCTCCAAAATCTCCCTATGGCCCCCTTTTTGGAATTTATGTTAAGACTTGTAAAAATATCTCAACCATCTCTATCTATATATAGGCAAAACTCTCAGGAATTACGTTTACCTCCCTACAAGTTTTCAAAACTCCTAATTAGTCTCTGAAACTTTCTATACAGCTTATTCATAGCTTTATGAGTGAAAACTCAACATTATAAAAGTTTTCGACTAAGTTTCGTTTGGTTGCTAAAACGCGAATTTCTACATGACGTTTCAGAAGTTGCTAATTAGCCTACCAAATTAATAGCGTGTTAATTCGTTCTCACCAGGATACTAAAACTAACAACAGATATCTATTCTAAGCCAGAAAAATAATACAGATATTGAAATACACAAGTAAACATTTATTTTTAGATAAACATTTAAAGCATTCCACAGTGACCATCTCACACTCGGAGAGACTTCACAAACACCAAACACTCATCAACAAATTCTCAGAGGGTCCTCTATCACAGACACCCCAAAATGACTCGTGAGTCAAAACTCACTCAACCATATGCCAAAAGGCACGCCACATCACATTATCATGCATGACAATGAAATGCAAAAGCAATACCACAAATACGGGTGTTATAAAACTCCCCTCCTTAAAAGAAGTTTGTCCCCAAACTTATACCTCATGTCTCAAAAAGGTGCGGATACTGAGTATGCATCTCATCTTCTATTTCCCACGTCATCTCTTCCGTAGTTTGGCTACGCCATAACACTTTCACTTTTGATATTACTTTGTTCCGTAAGACTTGATACTTCCGATCCAAGATCTCTACCGAATACGCAACATATTTCAAATTACTCTGAATCTCATTCGATATCGAAGTCATTACTTGATCTCTATCCTCCACTAAGTGTTTACGTAACAATGACACGTGAAACACGTTATGCACTTGAGCATACTCACTCGACAATTTCAAACGATAAGCTACGGGTCCAACTCTCCCAATAATCTCAAAAGGTCCTACATACCCCGGGTTGAGTTTCCCGTATCTACCAAATCTGGTTATTCCCTTTGAAGGTGACACCTTCAAATACACCAAGTCTCCTACATCGAATTTCAACGGCCGTCTGCGCTTGTCGGCATAACTCTTATACCTACTCTGGGCTGTCAGTAACCTTTGTCTAATTACCTTTATCTTATTCGTCGTTTCTTGTACAATTTTTGGCCCTTCAATCTTTCTTTTTCCTACCTCTGTCCAACTAATCGGTGAACAACATACACGACCATATAAAGCTTCATAAGGAGCCATTCCAATACTCAACTGAAAACTGTTGTTATATGCAAACTCAATTAACGGCAGGTGGTCTTCCCAATCACCCTGGAAATCAAGTACACATAACCGAGGCATGTCTTCCAAAATCTGGATTACTCTCTCTGATCGGCCATCAGTTTGAGGATGAAAAGCGGTACTAAAGTGCAATTTGGTACCCATTGCTTCTTGCAAGGCTCTCCAAAACTTCGATGTAAAACTACTATCCCTATCCGAAATGATAGAAACTGGGATACCATGTAGTCTCACAATTTCGCGAATATACAACTTAGCTAACGACATTGGCTTAGTTGTTCGGATTGGTAGAAAATGCGACGACTTCGTCAAATGATCAACAATCACCCAAATAATAGTGTTCGGTCTCTTCGACCTCGGAAACCAGCTAACAAAATCCATTGTTATGTGCTCCCATTTCCACTCGGCTATTGGTAACGGTTGTAACAATCCCGAGGGTATTTGGCGTTCGGCCTTTACTTGTTGACAACTAGTACAACGCGAAACATAACGTGCTATTTCTCTCTTCATTCCCGGTCACCAATAAACATGCCTCAAATCTCTATACATCTTGGTGCTTCCCGGATGAACGGTATACTTCATATTGTGTGCTTCCTCTAGGATGTTCCGTTTCAACTCCTTCTCGTTAGGCACACAAATTCTACCCCTCAATCTCAAAACATCATTCTCAAAAGTAAATCCCGGTTGTTTGCCCATTGGAATCTCATCACAAATCTTCTTCAAAGCCACATCTTGAAGTTGTTTCTCTACGATCTCGTGAATCAAGAGTGGTTGTGCCACCATCGTCGACATCAAGCCACTTTCAATCCTCGGTATCACTTCAAGCTCCAAATTCTCTATATCTTGTATCAGTTCTTTCTGAGAAGTCAAATCTGATGCGGTGTTGGTTGGTACTTTGCGACTAAGAGCATCGACGACGACATTTGCCTTGCCCGGATGATACTGAATTGACAAGTCATAGTCCTTCATCAACTCTAACCATCTCATTTGCCTCATGTTCAAATCTCGTTGTGTAAATAGGTACTTCAAACTCTTGTGATCCGTATAAATCTCACATTTCTCCCCGTATAGGTAATGATGCCAAATCTTCAATGCAAAAATCACGGCGGCCAATTCTAGATCATGTGTTGGATAATTCTTCTGGTGCGGTCTAAGTTGTCTCGATGCATACGCAATGACTTTATCACCTTGCATAAGAACGCAACCTAAACCTCTATATGAAGCATCACTGTAAATAATAAATCCTTCAGTCCCTGACGGAACGGCTAATATTGGTGCTTTCACTAGTCGACCATTCAACTCTTGGAAACTTTTTTCACATTCTGGACTCCATACAAAAGCAATATCCTTCCTCATTAACTATGTCATCGGCATTGCTATACGTGAAAAGTCTTTTACAAATCTCCGATAATATCCAGCTAATCCTAGGAAACTTCTGATGTCTGTCACATTCGTTAGTCTCACCCAGTTGGTAACTGCTTCTATCTTCTGAGGGTCTACAGAAATTCCCTTTGCCGACACTCTATGTCCAAGAAAAGCTATCTTGGTCAACCAAAACTCACACTTCTTCAATTTGCCGAATAACCTCTTTCCACGCAATCGTTGTAAAGCTAATCGCAAATGATGCTCATGATCTTCAACGCTTTTGGAGTAGATTAGGATGTCATCTATGAACACGATAACGAACTCATCTAAATAATCCTTGAAAACATGGTTCATCAAGTCTATGAAAGCAGCTGGTGCATTAGTCACTCCAAATGGCATAACCAAAAATTCAAAGTGACCATATCGAGTCCTGAAAGCTGTCTTCTTAACATCTTCCTCTTTGACTTTCAACTGATGGTAACCGGATCTCAAGTCGATCTTCAAAAATACATGAGCCCCTTGTAACTGATCAAACAAGTCATCTATTCGCGGCAACGGATACTTGTTCTTGATGCTCAACTTATTCAACTCTCGGTAGTCAATGCACATCCGCATTGTTCCATCTTTCTTCTTCACAAGCAAGACTGGAGCTTCCCACGGCAAGACACTCGGTTGGATAAAACCCTTCTCAAGTAGTTCTTGTAACTGAACCTTCAGTTCTTTTAACTCTATCGGTGCCATTCGGTACGACGCTTTAGATATCGGTTGTGACCTTGGTACCACTTCTATTGTGAACTCAAGTTCTCTTTCAATCAATACGTCGGGTAACTCATCGGGAAAAACATCTGGAAATTCTCAAACTACTGAAATGTCTTCTATTAGTGGTCCAAGAACTCGCGTGTCGACAATTGAACATAAGAAACCCGAACAACCCTTCTTCAACATCTTACTTGCTTGAATCGCCGATATCAAGTACGACGGTACGATCACTCCCTTACCCTGAAAAGTAAACTCTTCTCGCCCTGACGGATAAAAACTAACCCATTTCTGTTCACAATCGATTCTGGCTTGATTAACCGACAAACAATCCATACCAAAGATAACATCAAAGTAGTTCACCATCAACGGAATCAAATCAACGCTCAAGACTTTATCACCTATCTTGATCTCACATGACTTGAATATCGAAGAAGTAACTAGCGGTTCACTACTAGGCAATGATACACACAAGTCATATCCTAGCGGTTTTGACTTAACAGTTAAATGCTTAACAAAATCACGTGATACGAATGAATGCGTTGAACTAGAATCCATAAGTATACGTGCAGGATACGAACAAATAGGAAGAATACCTGATACGATGGTATCATTCGTATTCCCCGGCCTGAGCTAGAAGTATCGTCCTTGCTGTTGCGCAACTCCTTTCCCTTTATCCACTCGAGGTTCCACTCTTGATCTGCTTGGCACACTCGATGCCCCGGCACTCATTCCCGGTTGTCTCTTACTCGGGCAATTCTTCGCTATGTGTCCCGGTTGTCCACATTCAAAACATTTTCCCCTCATCTCTGGGTTGTAACTCTTTGTGTTCGAGGTAGTGTTCGGTGTAGTCACATTCGCATTCAAAGGACAATTCCTAGATACGTGTCCCAATTTCTTGCAAAGGTAGCAAGTGGTCAATTGATAGCAGGTTCCTCTATGTCACAGGTTACATGTCGGGCAGAACGGTCTCAAATCTCCCATGAATGTACTTCTTCCTTGGTTTCCCATATGCGATCCCGAATCTTGCGTGAACGGTTTCTTCGCATTCCCTTGACTCTTACCTCGATTGTCATTTGCTCTCTTCCCTTGTTGTCCCTGTCGATATCTGTCGACACTTTTCTCAGCAATACGAGCAGCTTCCTCAACGAGAGAAACGGTCAGGTGTTGTAACATATCCACACGGCCCCCGGATATTCTCCCTAAGTCCCTCCTCAAACTTATGAGCTTTATCCCTATCAGTCGGAACGGTAGTTTTCCCAAATCGTAACAAGGCATTGTAACGGGATACATACTCACTCACAGTCATGTCTCCCTGAACCAGACTTGTAAACTCTTGGCGTTTCTGAGTATAAGCAGATTGCGGAAAGAAACGTTTGTTGAATTCTTCTTTAAATGCTTCCCACGTGGTCGGCTTCCCTTGTTCAAGTACGTTGTTCCACCAATCCAATACTTCACCCATCAACGTATCGGATGCGCATAAAATTTTCTCCTCGTCGGTACATTTTACCTGACGGAAATGTCTTTCCATGTCCATCATCCAATGGTCGGCCAAGTCTATGTCAACCTGCCCATGATACAAGGTCGGTTTCCGCTTATGAAACTGTTCCACGATTGGGTGTTGAGGCCGCGGTACCGGTGGTGCATTGATGTAACGAATTTTCACTGGTGGAGGCTGAACGTTCATCTGTTCTCTTTCACTTACCGCTTGTATGAAATTTCCCACCATACTCACTATTTGGTCCATCCGCGAATGCGGTGACAATTCTCTCGGCGGGTCAGCCATAATGTTTCAAAAATTTCCCCTGTTGAGTTCATTGCATAATGACCATGCATGCTATGCCACAATATAGATATATGTGCACAGTTCATCACAATTAACAAATGCTAACACATGAAGCATTCCTACAATGATAACAATTATCTTCACAATTACACACTCTACTCGACGTCACTCAGCATATATAACGTCACTCGTTCCCAAGGCTCTAAACTTATGCTCTGATACCACTAAATGTCACATCACGGTCCCACAATAGCGGAACCGGAGCCTATGGCACGCCACCGAGGCTAACTCAATTCATTAACGTTCCCAAAATTTAGTTTGAAGAACACACTCAGCGGAAAAACAAAACACATTTTAAGACTAAGTGTCTAGTCGACTGGGTCCGGACCTCAGTCGACTGAAAAAAGTAGAGAGTTTTCAAAAAGGTTTAACAGACCATCCAGTCGACTGAGACTGGGGTCCAGTCGACTGGGACTCCAACTTTCAGTCGACTGAAGCAAGCAGAACCAAAATGAATATAAAACCTATAGAGGTCCAGTCGACTGAGGCAGTGCCCAGTCGACTGCTTTTGCCATATTAAAAAGCAGTAGCTCGCAGGCACAAGGGTCCAGTCGACTGAACACTGGACCAGTCGACTGCTCCCTTGGCAGTAGCCCAATTCTGCAGAAAAACAAGTTTCAAAAGTTTTTTAAAACAACCAAGTGTTAACCACACACTCCAACCTCTCATCAAAGTAATCCTAGCTGTAATAAAACATTGCCAAAGTATAATTACAACATGTTACCAACTATTACCATGCTTTAGGTCCATTCTAACATACTAAGTTAAACATAAGTTAAAACATTCAAATCCTTATTACAACATTCCTATTGTTCCAAAACTACAAGATCAACATTTAGATTGCCTTCAAAGCGAACTCTAAACCCACGTGCTCACTTCTCCAATTCCTCGCCAGCATTAACACCTGAAATGGTTTTTTGAATAACCACAGATATTCGATTTGCTTAAGCTAACGCTTAGTGAATAAAACAACATATGCACATGAATGATAAACATGTCCGCATTCACATCTCTACATTTCATACTAGTCGCGGGAGACTCACGTGCCCGTCCATACTCCCAATCCGCGACTCCTCGCCAATAAGTCCACGCGAAAGGGTAAGACCCACGATTCTTCTCTTCAATCGTGCGACCTTAATGCCTATATTGGCTCCACAAAATGGCACGATGGCCACGTGCTCCTTCTGACCCACATAAGCAACTTAACATGCTGAAATACATATCACCATGCTCGCGAAAATTAAACATTTCATCGTGCTATTGGGCCTACTTATCAATATAAATGCCCAATATGAACTACACAAGATATCTCTAGGTATTAATACACGCTATTCAAACATAACATAAATACATGTCAAGAAACCATTCCAAAAATATAGTTGAATCACTCACCTCCGATTTACGCTCTTAAACTTCAATCCAAAGAAAACCCGTGTATAAAGAACGTGTAGAAGTCCGTCTAGTACAATTTCTATGGATCAAAATTCCATTTATCAACTTTTATGAAAAATTCTAGGAAACAACTTTTCGAAAAACTTGGCCAAACAAGCCCTATCATATATCAAAACGAAGCTCTTATCTCGAGGAGCTCAAATATGAAATATGGGAGAAAACAGACTGAAGGAAGGTCGTCGTTTGGCGTCGCAAAGCTCTAAGCTCCAAAATCTCCCTATGGCCCCCTCTTTGGAATTTAGGTTAAGACTTGTAAAAATATCTCAACCATTTCTATCTATATATAGGCAAAACTCTCGGAAATTACGTTTACCTCCCCACGAGTTTTCAAAACTCTTAATTAGTCTCTGAAACTTTCTATACAGCTTATTCATAGCTTTACGCGTGAAAACTCAAAATTATAAAAGTTTTCGACTAAGTTTCGTTTGGTTGCTAAAACGGGAATTTCTACATGACGTTTCCGAAGTTGCTAATTAGCCTACCAAATTAATAGCGTGTTAATTCTTTCTCACCAGGATACTAAAACTAACAACAGATATCTATTATAAGCCAGAAAAATAATACAGATATTGAAATACACAGGTAAACATTTATTTTTAGATAAACATTTAAAGTATTCCACAGTGACCGTCTCACACTCGGAGAGACTTCACAAACACCAAACACTCATCAACAAATTCTCAGAGGGTCCTCTATCACTGACACCCCAAAATGACTCGTGAGTCAAAACTCACTCAACCATATGCCAAAGGGCACGCCACATCACATTATCATGCATGACAATGAAATGCAAAAACAATAACACAAATACGGGTGTTATATAGATTGGCTTCGAGACAATTTTAAAGCCATTTACTTTGTGATTGAAGTTACTATATTGGCCACGAATGCTACTTTAAAGCCATTTTCGTGTTCGAAGTTGTTATACTGGCTTCGAAGCAAGTTATGTTATTTTATGAAAATCAAGAAATTGGTTCTTCAAAAATTACGTATGCTTCATTTTCAAAGAACCAGGGGGCTATGTTTGTACCATAAAATAAAATTTTAATGTGGTACTTTACTACTATATAATAATAATAATATTACTATTATTATGAGCTCTTTTGGCTTGCCATGGAAACCATTTGGAAGCCATTTGGAAGCTTTACTTGCAAGACATTTGTCATTGTAGGAGTACGTCAAAGGTGGTGAATATCAATGGTGATGATGGAGATATATGGAAGTTACTTGAAGACACTTGTCATTGTAGGAGCATCTCCCACTAATTGGTAGTTAACTACTTGGAAGTTATAGGAATTTGAATTGTTAGTTAATGTAATAGGAGGTAAATATTCAAATTCAAATAGGTAGTTATGTAATTCATCTATAAATAGATGTATTGTACTCCTTTGTAAAGTTCCTGGACCAACAACAAACATTTCAACATTATGTAATCTTTTTCATTTGGCCAACATGGCTATTACTTTACTTTACATTAGTTTAGTTTTAGTTTAGTATTCCTTCAATGCTTTACTTTCTTTTAATGCAATTCTTAGGAGTAGTTATAGAATAGTTCAATCACTTTGAAGGTATCCTTCGAACTCTCTCTCTCTATTCTTCTTCTTCTTCTTCTTCTTCTTCTTCTTCTCCTTCTTCTTTTTAGTTTTCTAGTTCATCTCACACGAAAAAGTCCTTTTAATTAAGGCATCGAACGTCACCACAATTTGCTTGGTGAGGGCGTAGTTTGGATATCAATCAAAACACACACATTGACAACTTGCTTGCCTGGCACGCTCGCACATATAAATTTTCCAACCAAACTGTTTGATAAGCTGAAAATTAAGTATTGAAAATTAATTAAGTGTGAATTTTATGTACTGAAAATTCTAAGTGATTGAGTTTACAATATTGAAAAAAGTATTTCAAGTATTGAAATAACCTGCATTGACCGATTATTTTCAGTAGTAAATTTTCACTTAAAGTTTTCAGTTGATTTTTGCCGACTTTTTCATTTAAGTGGTTCATTAACAAACACACTAAAAAAATAAGTATTTAAAATTTTAAGCACTTAATTGGGTTATCAAATATACCCTTAATCAAAGCACATTTTGTAAACAATAAGATCAAAGTTCATACATGGCACAAACACGAGAGGTGATCAAGAATAGAATTCCTAAGAGCATCTCCAATGTAAAAAGCTATTTTGCATCTTTCAAATCTATATTTTAGCAATGCTATAGTGTCAAAAATCTATAATTTGACAATTATGCTCCAATGCAAAAAGTCATCCAAAATATCATTTTTTGGCACAAAAGCTATTAATCTAGTACATTGGGCAGTGTGTTTTGTACACTAGTTTTGCCACAACACATAAAAAATTATATTTTTTTATACAAAAGCAATTGATGTTGTACATTGGATTGTTGTTGTGCATTAGGAACGAAAAACAAGAAAAAAGTACAATGGTCAAAATTTGATAAAAGCCAAATCCTATGCTATATTTGAGAAAGTAAATGACTTTCTCAAATTTTGGCAATACAAATGGCCTTGCATTGGAGCACACTTTTTGTGAAACTTTCTCAAATTTTAGCTTTGATAATGGATTTGACTCTAGCATTGGAGATGCTCTAACAATAACATTATCAATTCTAAGATTGTTAGTGTCAAACCGATTACACGTTTTCTTTTACTTTTCTTTTTCTTTTTTTTTTTTTTGAGTAAATATTACCCACTTTCTCTTGAGGTTTCCACTAAAATACTCACCTCCGTTCACATTTTAAAAATCTCAGTTACCACTCTTTCCCTTCCTTTTCAAAGTTTGTATCATTATCACATTCCTTCACATTTTAAATATCTCACTTTATCACTCTTCCCCTTCCTTTTCAAAGTTTGTATCATTATCACATTCCTATAAAGAGTAGTTCGAAAAGGTACCAAAAATTCTTGGCATCATCAAATTACAAGTCTGAATGTCGAGAATACCCTTCCTTACATAAAAAGTATAAAGTACTTAAGAGCCTCAAACATTTTGCAATTATGTTATAAGAAAGAGCATTTTTGCTCACCCATTGCGTTTCGGTTTGATTCGATCTAATTTCAGTTAAATCGATCGGTTTTGATTCAGTTTTATATAAAATGGCGGTTAGGTTGGTATGAAATTTTTGAAAATCGGGCCAGTTGGTTTGCTTACACTCCCACCCAATGCTCACCCAAGGTCTCAATTAACTAACATGTGTCTAATTCTATTCTATTTTTTTATCTCTATATTATTAACATAATAAATGAGACATGACTCAATGGACGAGTAGGTTTGGTACTTTCCTTTCACTAGACATCTATGCTTGGAACACAATGAAGCCAGAGCTAATAGGCAATACTCCATTGATGATGCTCCCCTCCATTTAATCTCTCCACTCATTCTACTAGTCATGGAAGATATGATCACCCCCACTGCCAATTTTTCCAACCATCTATCTAGCCACCACAACACACACACATCTCTCTCTCTCTCTCTCTCTCTCTCTCTCTGTGTGTGACGCTATGATTCTCTCTATCCAAACCTGGAGTTTGCATGGCTTATAAGGCTTGTGAGAACATTGAAGAAGTACTGTGGTTAAATTAGAGCTTTTTAAGTTCTCATCCGTAGGGATTAATTAGGGTATATATTTTGCAATATAAATGTACTGTATACTGCATTTGAGATTAGTCATTCTTTCGTGATTAATTTTGGGTTTTAATTAGGGGTTTTGATTATGTAATGCTGAGTGAAAAAAAAAAAAAAAAAGTGGTGAAAGATATATGAACCCTTGTGCGAGCAGTTTGAACTTATTATATATATATATATATATATATTTTGGTTGCTGTAAAAAAAAGTTTGAACTACTTAATAGATTATCGATATGGAAACCCACCACCGAGCCCCTTATCTCTATTACTAGTCTTGGGCCAGTGTGCAAGCCACACAATGTGTTGTTCCGTGTGCGTGTTATATGTTTGAGAATGCTTAAAATCACATTTCCGAGTCGGATTTTCTATTCAAATTTGCACTCCTACACATAGATGATTTGTTAGAGAATGGTTAAAATAGTCACATCATTATTGAAGCTTTAGTACCCTCAATGTATGCAAAAATAAAAAAGAAACAGCTCCTCCTAAGCAAGTAGCGGCAAACCCAAAAAAAAAAAAAAAAAGAAAGAAAGGAAAGAAAAGAAGCAAAGAATGTCAATAAGTTCATCAACCAAACAGGTGAGGACCGTGAGGTGCACAAAATGTAGCACTTAATGGTATACTTTTCAAATTTTTATTCCAAAAGTACTTATCAAATGATGTAACAGTGGGTCATGTCTAATAAAGTGGGAGCATAGCATAGCATTACTCAAATGTAGCAGATGATGTTCTGTGAAATGAACCTGGGTAGAAATTGCCTTTTGAGTAGAATTTAGTTTGTTCAGATTTATACTCCTTGAAATGTATTCCACATTAAGCTATAAAATTTAGATTTAGTTTGGCCCTCACGTGACTTTTTAAAAGGAGCTTATGAAATTTATTACTAAGTTCTTTGATAATTTTATACAAGTGACACACTACTCTTCAAAAATACATCATGAAACCAAAAAGCAACCTTGAGCTTTTAAAAACTCTATTCTAGAGCTTTTAAAAGCTCCCTCCAAAAAAGCCCTAAGTTCAATTTTTACAAAGCTCATAAACTAGTTACCAAATGAATTAACATGAAATTGAGCTTTAAAAAAAGAGAAGCACCACGTGGGGGCCAAACTAAGCCTTAGTCATCTATCCACAATAATTTCAAAAGTTCCATAGCTTGCGCTTGATCCCCCCAAAAAGTCTATATCCACAAAAGAGCATCTATATAAGGAAGATTGGTTGGAGTTAGTTATAGCCTGTACAAGAATCCCAACTAAAAAGTGTGTGAATATAGAGGTAGGCTGGTATTTGTGCCCAGAGATGTTGCCTTCCTGCAACAACAAAAAAAAAAAAAAAAAAAAAAAAAAACACCCTCTAGGATTAATATTCTAAAATTTGCGTAATTTCACTTGCTGCTGCTGCTGCCGCCCAAAAAACCCAATGAATAGGATTAATATTCTAAAATATGCCTTGGTAAGTTGATTTTTTAAACAAATCCAATGAATAGTAGAGAATTAAATTAGAAAGCCATAAGAAGTAATATTATTTTTGGCACAAGAACTCTCTGCTTTAACCATAGTTACTTTGGGTAGTTTAATTGGAACACTCTACCCAGCTTTTTCTCTGTATGACTGTATGTGAGGTCGTAGTGTATCTTTTAAGAGTCTTATAAAGATAAAATTACAAGTTTAAATAGTTTATTGGGTTAAATGCATTTTGCACTCTCAAATTATATCCTACTTAGTACTTTGGCCCTTAAACAAATTATTTTTTTTTTCGCATTTTGGTCTCTAAACTAACATTTGTGGCAGTTTGCCCCTTCCTTCACTTTCAGCGTCACTAAAAGTGAAGGAGAGGACAAACAGTCACAAAATATTAGTTGAGGGACCAAAATGCGAAGAAAAAAAATTGTTTATGGACTAAAGTGACAAACATGGTTTAATTTGAGAGTACAAACGCATTTAACCATAATTTATTTGATTTATCTCCATTTTGGTTAAGCCTCAAAGCTCGTCATATTTGAGCTCTCTTTGCTAGAAAAATTAGAAATTGGAGAAAACTTTTGGTCTTTTAACTCAGGAATTAGTCAAGTCCACCAAATTCTATGGCTTTTACAGATTCTCTAATTACCTTACACAATCCATCTAGCAACCATAAAAGTCTTACCATTGAGTTCAATGTGTTTTTTTTTTTTTTGGATTGACCATAGTCAACTTCTATAACTTCTATATCTGGTGATTCAATCCTAGATGAGGAAACAAAATATTGATCGACACCATATTTAATGTCCACTAGTCTCATAACAAATCTTTCCACACTCTCAAACCACATGGACTAAATTGTTGAAATGACACCATATAATTTTTGTTGGGTATGTTATAAAAGAATTTGCAATGACACCATATAATTTTTGTTGGGATCTTTCCAATTTTTGTTGGGTATGTTAGAGAGAAGTCTTTGCGCAACGGTAAGGTTGTTCTATTGTGATCTGGAGGTCACAGGTTCGAATTTAGAAATAACCTTTCTGCTTGCAGGGGTAAGGCTGCGTACATCTCCCCCTCCCCAAACCTCGCAATGACGGGAGTCTCGTGCACGGACTACCCTTTTTTATGTTATAAGAGAATTGGAATACAGAGGGGATCTGTCGAAGTGCATATAGAATAGCAATTCCCACAGGCGTACGTGCTCCTTTCCCCCAGATAGGCTCGTACTATATTTTTAACTACCCATGCTAACAACTGATAAAAACAGCAATCCCTTGATAAAAATTACATTTATGATTTATCTACTACAGGGCATTCCTTTGTGGAATTGATAAAACTGAAAATTAAGTACTAAAAATTAAGTGCTAAAAATTTTAAGTGATTGAATTTGCAATACTAAAAACAGTGTTTCAAGAAATGCAACAGACTGCATTCAGTGGTTATTTTCAGTAGAAAATTTTCACTTAAAGTTTTCAGTAAATTTTTGGCTACTTTTTCAATTAAGTGGTATGCAATGGTCCAGTACTTCCATGAGAAATTCTTTCAGATGGAAGAGAGCATAACTCGCTTCTCTCGCACTAAAATCATTCAAGAAAGGGACGAAGACGTCCTCATATATGTCAAGCGATTCCGAGAAGGGTCTATTGACTGCCATGATGACATCTCTGAATTCGAGCTCATTAGAATCTATGTGGATGGTATGTACCATCGTATCAAGATCAATCTTGTCAATTCGGACATCAGGACCTTCTCGGCCTTGGTGGAGAAAGCAAGAACCTACAGAATATGATTCGAGAAAGTGCAACCCACGTACTCGGTCGTTCATATAACTGCAATCCCACTGCCTCTCTGGTACAAGGGAACGATAAAAGAAAGAGGAACCATCGTGCGTCTTTCTCAAGCAAAAATAGGGCAGACCCACCGCCTGAATTCCCATACGGACTAAAGGAATTGAGAGCCATTTTCAAAAGATTGGTCATGGACAAGGTCGTTGAAATACAAAGGGTGGATAATCCGTTAAGTCGTGAAGAACTGACCAACAATGACCTCTGCCCATATCATCACACAAAAAGACACCCCTATGAGATTGTTGGTATCTACGACGCTTGTTCCACAAGAAGATTCTAAACAAGGAGCTGGAAATTCCCAGCGCCCAGAACATCAAGATGGATCCGCTTTCCCACCACGGAAAGGCTCACGTTGCCCTAGCATCTTACTACGATGAGATTGAAGAAATTTCCATATATGAAGTACCCGAACCAGAGTTCAATAGCGAAGAACTCATTGTCATGCAGGCTAATACGTTGATGAGGACTATCAAATTCTAGCAATTCTTTGATTAGCTCGGCCTCTCTCTAGAGGCCAGGTTCACAACAACCAGGGCAGTGATAGCCACCACGGAGATACAGGCGGAAGAGTGCATAAGGGCAGGAGGATATGTGCGACGAAACACTCTGCGAAGCTGCATCAAACATTACTTTTTTAGAAGAGGACAGATAGGTACCCTTCGCCCACAACAGGTCGTTGTATGTACCAGTAGAAATCAACGGCATCGAATTCCAACGAGGGTTCCTGGACTATGGGGCTTCCCTCAAATTGATGTCCCTAGACGTCCTTTCTGCAACAGGATATTTTGAGCAAGACCTGAGGCCACTCTCGATTGCCATCAATGGATTCAAAAAAGCCTCCCAGCGGAGCCTCGAACACATTACCATCAATCTCGTCGTGGGTCATATTCGGTGCCATGCCAGGTTCCATGTGATCGATGTGGATACAGCATACTATGCCTTATTGGGAAGAAATTGGATGCATAAATTTTCCCTCATCCCCTCCACATACCATCAATGCGCAAAGGGAATCGTCAATAACAAGATCGTCACGATCATTGCTTCTAAGTCATCCTTTGCGCGACATGAATCCCACTTTACTGATGGGGTATTTTACACTGAGTTTGTAGATGAGGACGAGGAGTCAAGATCCTTCGTATGTACCTGCCCGATCCCAAGGTGGGAACAAGTAAGACAAAACAACTTTGAAATAAATCCCAAAAAAGGAAAAGCAAGAGAAAAGTTAGTGAGGAGCCAGAATGCTATCGCATTCATCTCCCCGATGGAAAGATTTTATATCGATTATGACAATCCACGGGAACTTCTGTATGACTAGAAGGGGTCCCTCCGTAGCTGGAACATGGTCGACACTACCCCGATCCAGCACGAAGAACCAAAGGGGGCGCCATAATGCTTACAAGATGGGCCGAGGAACAAAGAACATGAATTGGAATAAATAAATTTAGCTTATACAAAAGGGTAGTCTACCAAGATGATATTTATCTCACGTGATTTGAGCGGAGAAAGGTGGACCAAACTCATCCATTTGCTCAAAGCTAATTTGGATGTCTTTGCATAGACTTATGCTGAAATGCCCGGGTTAGACACTGATATCACAGCTCATAAACTTAACATCTCCGTCACGGCAATACTGGTCAAGCAATCAACATGAGTCTTCCGTCTAAAATTGGAAATGCAGATCAAAAAGGAAATCACTAAGTTGCTAAGTGCGGGTTTCATCAATCCCATATACCATCCGACGTGGTTGGCCAAAATTGTACTAGTGAAGAAGAAGACTAATCTGATACGCATCTGGATCAATTTTAGAGACCTTAACAAAGCATGCCCAAAAGATGATTTCCCACTTCCTAACGTGGAGACGTTAATCAACTCGACGACGAAATCAAATGTTCTCTTTTATCGATGGTTTCAACGGATATAATCATATCAAGATGAACCCAGAAGAAGCAATGGAGACAGCTTTCAGAATGCCACTTGGTAACTTCTTTTACACAGTCATGCCGTTCGGACTTAAAAACATAGGAGCCACATACCAGATAGCTATGATGGCTATATTCCATGATCTGCTGCATTCAATAATGGAGTTTTACATCAATGACCTCATATCAAGTCAAAGCATGAAAAAGACCATTTCTTAGACTTGCAGGTAGTCTTTGATAGGTGCAGAAAGTTCAATCTAAAAATGAACCCGCTGAAGTACGCGTTTGGGGTATCGTTCAGGAAGTTTCTCGAATGTATTGTTCACCATCATGGCATCGATCCTGATCCGGCAAAAATCACTGCCATCCAAGAAATGTTGTGACTAACGACCTCAAAGCAGCTCAAAAGCCTGCTAGGAAAGGTATCTTACCTGTGAAGATTCATCCCTGACCTTACAGAGCTTACCCATCCATTTTTAGCACTTTTTAAGGGCAACAAAGCTTTCGTTTCAGAGTCTCAGCACGATTTGGCATTCGACGCAATCAAAAGGGTATTGACGTCCCCAATAACCATAACGGTCTTAACGAAAGGTCAACATCTGCTCTTATATCTTACCTCTACAACAAAGTTGATCGGAGCATTGCTTGCACAAGAGATGGATGGACAAGAGAAGCCCATCTACTACATTAGTCGTATCCATTAAGTTCCAGAGATAAGGTATTCGGTAATGGAAAGACATTGTTTGGCACTCATATTCGCCACACAGAAATTTTGTCTCTTGGCATTCCAACTAAAGGTTATAACCAAGTGCAACCCCATTAAGCATCTTTTGAGCAAGCCAGCTCTGTCGGGGAAAATAGCATAATGGCTTTTTATGCTGGCCGAATTTGATATCACATACACTTGGGTGTTGATAAGAAAACGCGTTAGTACGGACTCGTCAATATGCTAATAGATAAAAATGAACCTCAGTTCCTGTTTTTACATATGAAAGGAAATATCATCTTTTTCAGTGTAAGTTCTCTCAACCCAACTAAGGTGGTAATTATTTTGTTCAAATTATTTAGTTGTACCTACTACCTTCCTAAGACCATTTAAAAACAACTACGACATAACATATTTACCTATAATTCCAACAACATTAGAAATAATATACCCCAACTGTTGGCCATTATCTCATTCCCAAATAAACTAAAATACAAGACGAAATACATGTACATAAAAAGGAATGAGAAAAAGAAAAACCGGCCCATAGCTATTCATAATATAAGCTTTCACTCACCAGGTGGTAAAACTATATGCGAGCCCGTTGACGAATGTTTTCCCCTGTGAATGCTGAGATGAGCCTCTTATATATAAGGTCGGTGGGGGTCTGATACGAAATTGGATGGCGTGGCTCACACTAAGGACCGAATTCATAGAGAAAGCTCTTGCAATTCAGGGTAGTCGAATTCCTCGCCTTGTGTAGATGTTTAAGGTTATGTCCAGGTGGTGGATGTTTTCAAGTTGCGAGTGAGATCTGGGGGTTTAATTAGGCTAAGGTTCATGAAGAAGAGTAAATGACGGACTTCGTGAAGAAGCCGTCAGAGGGAGATTTCTTTCGCGGTGAGCTCGATCTGGGGTTTCGTCGACCTGTTGGTGGTGGGAGTTCTCGGTTGAGTTCTTGTGTGTGTGTATGTATGTGTATGTGTGTATATATATGTGTGTGTGTGTGTGTGAGAGAGAGAGAGAGAGAGAGAAAGAGAGAGAGAGTGAGAGCGAGGGAGAGGAGGAGAGACAGGCAAGGAGGCGAAGTCACCAGCGGTGATGGAGGCGAGACAGAGAGAGAGAGAGAATGATAAAGTTTAGAGATACAGAGCAGGTCACCTTTTGAACAATGAAAGCGACGGTCTTTCCCTCCAGACGGAGTCATTTCGGCCAAAGCAGACAGGTGAATCAGGGACAGACATTGAGCTTCTTATTTGCTCTTATTATAACCATGTTTGTTGCAGCTTAAAATAAGCTAAAAAGCTATCATCTCAACCTTGAATTTGGCTCGTTTATTATTGAGTCGAGCCGAGCATAGCTGTTATCGAGCTGAGCCGCGAGCCCTTGTTGAACGGCTCAACTCGTGCACACCCCTAGTAACAAGTTTAAATTGCCAATCAAAACCTACGGACCAAGCTCAATGCTTGATAGTTGCATTAGATATATATATATATATATATATATATATTTACCAAAAAGGGTACATGAATTTAGGACTATGAACTATGCACATTATAATATGTCAATATTATTTAATTTTAAATGTTTTGCATCATACATAAATTATATTTTTATAGTTATCATATATATACATATAATTAAACAAGCACGTATCAAACCTATTAAAGAGATTTGTCACGAATCTACTATACAAGCCTTAATCGAACTATTCACGAGCCTTATTGAGCCGAGCCTATGTGTGTCCAAGCTTGGCTTGTTTATTAAACGAGATTTTTATTCAAGCTCGAGCTTGGGTCGCTTATTATACGAGACGAGCTGAGCTGAGCTGAGCTATTATCGAGCTGCACCCCAAGCTCTTATTTAGCGGCTCACCTCATGTACACCCCTAAGCTTAAACTTATAATAAGTTATAAACTGAAAAAAAAAAATCAACTTATAAGCTGCAACAAACACCCCCATTATATAGAAGTAGATATTAAGTTGCAGTAAAAGGGTTTAGTAGGTTTAACAGAAATCCACCACCAAGCCCTTGACAATTTATTAAGTAAACCCACCACTAAGCCCTTTATCTCTATGGTTTTTGTGAGCACAACTACAAATTTAAGCAATTTGAGCTAAAAATTTTAATTAAAAAAATTCTATTGAAATTTTTACTGAAAACTTTGTGATAACCTGCATTTCAATTTATTTATCTGTATTTGCATTTCATACTTAAATTCAATTGTATTGTTTACTTTTATTTTAATTTCAATTCTCATGTGTTAAAATCTTGTGACTTGCCTTATATCATATTTGAAATTCTTTTAGGGTCAAATTGCGATTTTATAAAATTTAGCAATACCTGTGTTGGATTTTAAAACTGTATTTCAAAACGGTGGAAATGTTTGCTTTTGACTCAATCAGTATTTTTATAAAACCAGAAAATCATTTCTTACGTTAAAATGAATTTTCTGTATTTTTGTGGTGACCACCGCGCCGCGAAAATACCAGTTCATGACCAAAACTGTCCGTGTCGCATGGAACTTCCACAGATTTTGGAAGTGATGTAAAGCATGAAGTGACTTGTACTTTATTTCTATTAATGGCAAGTAATGATTTGCTTATACCTTGTTTGGTTAATGTGTTTTTGTGTGTGTTATGTTGTGTCATAAGCTTGAATTTCCAAACACCCCCAAATTGCCCCTACTAATCTATTTTACCCCTTCAAAAATCTGGAGACTGTATATATGTATGTATATCAGTGGATATATGGCTTTTAGTTAAATTGAAAGTTAATTCAATTGTTGAGTGTTGAGGAGAGTTCTTGGTCCCCAAGAATCCTCACTTGGTTGCTTATATAACCAACACAATCACACACAACTCACATGGGTGCATACTACTGAAAATCTAGAGAGAAAAGAGAGAGATTGAGAGTTTATACAGAAAATATAGAGAGAGAAAGCTCATCTCCATAGCCAAGCTTGCATTTGGAATTTCTAAATTGGATTCTTTCTCAACAATTCTCTACTCCATTAATATCAGTGAGTATTTTAAACTCACTCAGAATGTAATTCATGCTTTAATTTCTTTTGTGCTTGTCTAATTTTGAAATCTCTATTGATGATCATACGTTTGAAGTTTCATAGCTTAAAATCATAACTTTTCAAACTTAACCAAAATCTATTTTTATAGATAAATATGAAAGATTTTATGCCCTAGATGTCATGTTTAAAGTTTTGGAGCCCAATTCATTCATATGAAAAAGTATATTAGAATCAAATTTTAACATCTTTTAGTTTTTCATAAAATTAGAGAGATATGGTTTGATTCATGTTAAATTAGTTGTGGATTCTTAATCCTTGTGAAAAACTGAAGAGAATCATATATAATAACGCCTAGTAACTTTCGGAATTGAAAATGGGTCAAATAGACCCCTTAAAACTGAAACAGAGCAGTTCCAGCGAAGAAGAAGAAGCCTCTGCAAAAACTCGCGCGCGCGATCCGTGTGTTTTCTGGCAAAAAGAAAAGTTTTTTTTTTAAAGAAAAAGAAAATTGGGCATATCGCGCAAGCGACCCGCGCGCGCGATCTCTGTGAACTCAGACAGACAGAAAATGTTTTAATAAGAAAAAGAAAATTGGGCATATCGAGCGAGCGGCCCTCGCGCGCGACTTCTGGTAGTTTCTGGCTTTTTCTTGTTTTGTGTTAAGGAACTGTTTGGGTGATATTTTATGAACTGTTAAAGCTTCGTTTGGGAAATTTACTTAAACAGAATCCTATTTGGTTATGTTTGGACGATTAGAACATGGTATTATGACCTATCAATCCCCGTACGCACGTCGTTTATAATTCAGTAATTTGCCTCATGTTTTAAAGTTTCATGACATACATGTGGAGTCAGTTTTACATGCATGGTGAGTGTGAATGTTGGTCAGTATGGAAAAGAGTAATGGTCAGTGTGGCATAGTGAGTGCGGTTGAGATTGTGTTGTAGACACTCCCTGGTAAATGAGTACCAAAGTGTGTTGTGATTGAGATTACGGCGAGGGTGTCTTTGAAATGCGACGGTGGCAAAACTGGACACTCCCTAACGACCATGGTAGCGTCAAAGTGTGTGAAGCCGAACTTGGACATTCCCTGGCACCCATGGTAGTGCTAAAGTGTGGCCTACAGACACTCCCTGATACCCGAGTCTGGATACTGCATGAGGGTTCCTCCGGTATTTACATGACGAATTAGGTAGTCAAAGTGTGAGGCATTGGACACTCCCTGGTACCCCGGACCAAAGTGTGAGGCAAACTGGACATTCCCTGGCACCCTTGTGCTAAAGTGTGGCTATCGGAGTATTTCAAAGATACTGGTGTGTGATAGTGGATTGTTGGGGTTTGTCGAGAGAAAAGAGTCGGTAAGATGAGATGGTGCATTGTTTTCATATACGGTCACATATATGTGAATTATAATGATATTGTGGTTGTTTTCTAAAATGAATTCTTTACTTTAATGTAAACTTGTTGTATTAAAGGTATTTGGAAAACGGTAAATGAGTATGTGTTACATTCAAAGTTATGCTTTTAGAACTCACCAGCTTCTTGAAGCTGACGGCGTCGATGCGCCCTGGACATTCGTGTTCAGGCTTTTCAGGTTATGATTATACTGGGCCCTATGATTATGCAAACTGAAAATCCCTGCTGGAAGGAGAATTTACTTTTATATGTTTTAAGTTATAAACTGTTTTGTAATAAGGATGACTGTAATAGACGATAGATATTGTTTTGTTTTAAGGCGGCTTGTGCCTTAGTAGACCCCGTGTTGTAATATGTAATAAGTGAGAAAAATATTTGTAAGCTTTGATTGCTCTACTTTGATTATGGTTTCATGTTGTTCGACGTTTGGGACAGAATCGATCCTTCAAACTGTCGCGACCTACGGGTCCATAAAGGAAATTAAACGCTTTCCATATTTATGCTACGTCGGGGCGTGACAGGATTTAGTGGTATCAGAGCCAGGTTATTATTTATCTCAAGATAGTTAGCCAGATTAGGGCTTACCAGTTTAGACCCGATTCCACGTTCTGTTAGCTTAAGCTTCACACACCCGATGTTAAGACAGAGAGGATAGACTCAGAACCCAAACGCCTAAGATTATCTCTGTCCTGATTTAAGTTAGTACCTTTTTCAGGTATAGATCCAGCTCAGCCCCTTTTTGTACCAGATGGGTTTGGAGGACATTTGGTGACTCCCGGGGCAGTAGTCTCAGCTTTTCTCGATTTATATCACACTGCCATTGAGCAGCTGGCCACGACGACCATAGTATCAGATCTGTGACACCAGGTTCACGTGGTAGGGATAGTTGATTTGGCGCGTATTCGCCTTGAGATACGCTATTTCACGGAGGCTCAGCGTTTAGTGCTAGTTGAGATTCCGAGGCTAGTTGATAGTGACGCTTTCTATTTCCCCTTTGAGATCCAGGTTGTACATGCCCATCTCGCACAGCTAGAGATGCATCTGCTAGTGGTTCACGTCGCCAAGGACGATGCTGAGGCTGTTCATTTGGTGCGAGTAGGTAGAGAGGGTGTAGAGGATGGCATAGGTCTAGATGATCTCGCCACTGAGCTCGAGGAGAAGCTAGCACTTGAGCTAGTTCTACCTGAGGAGGTGCCAATTGAGGCAGATGCCCCAGCGCCTGCTTCCTCGTCAACCTCTCAGAGCTCTGATTTTGATTTGATGGGCCCGTTCCTTGTTCAGCGATTTCGCCCCGTCGACTCGCTAGATCTCCTGATAGCTGCTTATGGAGACGATTGACATTCTAGATATGATTTTGTACATATTAACTACTTTTGACTATCAGCTCTACCTCTTTTTGCAACTTTAATTACATGCATTAGAGTATAGGGTAATAACCCCATTTTTGGCATTAACTCTTGCATGGACATATTTGTCCTAATCCATATAGATAGGGTAGGCATTGACATGATCATACACGCTTTTTGTATCAACTTGACAGGAAGTTATATATAAAATATACTCTTTTGAATGTTGTCGTCATTTAAATTGCTTCATAGTACTGTTGCATGCATTTTCCTCATTCTGCTATCACTATCATGCATAGAAAGGCTGGAGGACTAAGGAGGAACGAGAATTTGATTGAGGGAGCACCTGAGGCTGCCGATCCCACAGGAATGTTTGAAGCATTTGTCAGACGTTTGGAAAGAATCAGTAATACGAAAGACAACCAACGAGACCGCCAGACTAGAGATAAGCTGCTGGAGAGATTCCGTGTGCTAAGGCTTGAGCAGTTTGCAGGAACCGCAGAGCCCTGGAAAGCAGAATAGTGGTTAAGATAGATGGACCGCATGTTCAAAGTTGTCCAGTGCAATGAGATGGACAAGAGGAGATTAGCTACCTTTCAATTAACCGATGCTGTCGCAGATTGGTGGGATTCGGTCATAGCTACCATCGGGAATGGAGTTGCAATAGGAATGACGTGGACTGCATTCAAGGGGAGATTTTTGGAGAAGTATTTCCCGGCTATAGAAATGCACAGAAGAGAGAAAGAATTCATGGATCTGACACAAGGAACCAAGTCGGTACAAGAGTACACTACACAGTTCGAGAGGCTGTCTCGGTTCACTCCACACCTGGTTGATACTGAGGAAAAGAGGATCCGTAAGTACAATCAAGGGCTGACACCGCAAATTTGCCGCCTGACTCTTGGTCACCTAGATAAGTCGTTTGAGGGATTGGTCGGCTTGGCTATTTATCTAGAAGAAGACGCTCGAGTGAACCGTAAGCAATTTGAATTCCGACCGCCTCAAAGGGGTAATTTGGGAATAGACCACCAATGAATCGTACCCAAGGGCAGAATAGGAATTTTGACTAAAGCAAGAGGACCCAACCTATCACCTATGCGACTCAACCCCGAGTGGGAGAAGGTAGTAATGCTGGAAAATGCTTCAACTATGGCAACACCGGTCATCTGGCTCGAGATTGCAAGGCACCAAGGCGTGCTGCTCAGCAAGGCATAGTCTGCTACAATTGTGGCAAACCAGGTCACATTAGCAAGTTATGTACTGCCCCTAAGAAAGTGACTTATGGTCAACAAGGTCAGACTCGCTTGAATGCTGTTATTCGTGATGCTGCTAGATATGACGGAACTATTTATGAAGAATGAGATTATGGAGAAGCTCAACCTGATCAGCAAGTAGTGGAAGGTACATTGACTCTATTTAACTCTCATGTTAAAGTGTTATTTGATACGGGTGCTGCTCTTTCGTTCATATCCGTTAATACTATTCGGAGATTGGGTATCTTACCTCGTCGTTTAGAGAAAGCTTTGAGGGCTACTTCGCCATTAGGAGCCACAGTCAGATTAGGACACGTGTACAAGGATTTTCCTTTACAGCTAGGAGACAGTGAAATCACTGCAAGGTTTATTATCCTATCAATGAAGGAGTTTGACATAATCCTAGGAATGAATTGGCTCTCTCAGAATCAAGTAAAGTTGGATTGTGCGAGGAAGAGAATTATGTTCCCCGTCAATGAGAATCAACCCTTTGATTTTTAATGTGACCCTTCGGGAGATACGTTCCTCACGAGATGCTTAGCGAATATCGAAGTCGTCAGTACAGAAGCGACAGTGTCGTCTATACCTGTAGTCAAGGACTTCAAAGAAGTATTTCAAGACATTTCTGGTTTTCTGCCCGAGAGAAGTATAGAGTCTGTATTGAGCTTATACCAGGTACTATACCGATCACCAAGATTCCCTACAGAATGGCCCCTACCGAACTATTAAAATTGAAGGAACAAGTTCAAGAGCTCGAGAACCTAGGTTTTGTACGTCCAAGTACATCGCCTTAGGGAGCACCGGTGTTATTTGTGAAGAACAAGGACGGAACGCTCAGGTTGTGTATCGACTACCGAGAACTGAACCGCGTGACTATCAAGAACAAGTATCCCTTACCTCAGATTGACGATTTGTTTGATCAACTACAAGGAGCTACGACGTTTTCCAAGATAGACCTAAGGTCAGGATATCATCAGTTGAGGGTACGGAAGGAAGACATACCTAAGACTGCTTTCAGAACCCGATATGGTCATTATGAATTTCTGGTGATGCCGTTTGGAATGACGAATGCCCCGGCAGTGTTCATGGATCTGATGAACAGAGTGTTCAAGCCTTATTTGGATCAGTTTGTCATCGTCTTTATAGATGATATTTTGATCTATTCTAAGTCAGTAGAAGAACAAAGCAACACCTACGGATTGCGATGCAGACGCTCAAGGACCACCACTTGTATGCCAAGTTCAGTAAGTGTGAGTTCTGGTTGCAAGAAGTGAAATTTTTGGGACACAAGGTGTCATCTCAAGGAATTTCTGAGGATTCATCCAAGACGGATGCTGTGTCAAACTGGGTTAGGCCGAGCAACCCTACAAAAGTTCAGAGTTTCCTTGGACTCGCAGGCTATTACAGAAGATTTGTTGAGGGATTCTCCAAAATAGTTGCACCATTGACTGGGTTGACAAAGAAGAATTTGAAGTTCGACTGGACAGAGAAGCATGAGCTCACCTTTCTAGAGTTGAAAGAGAGACTCACTACTGCACCGGTACTAGCTATACCCAAGCCTGATGAGAAGTTCACTATATTCAGTGACGCGTCATATCAAGGACTAGGGTGTATACTTATGCAAGATGGTAGAGTTATTGCCTATGGATCTAGACAACTGAAGCCGAATAAGTTGAACTACCCCATTTATGATTTGGAATTGGCAGTAGTAGTATTTGCACTCAAGATTTGGAGACATTATCTCTACGGTGAGAAGTTTGATTTATTCTCCGATCACAAGAGCCTGAAATATTTGTTCACACAGAAAGAGTTGAACATGAGGCAACGCAGATGGATGGAGCTGATCAAAGATTACGACTTCACGTTAGAGTACCATCCCGGTAAAGCTAATGTGGTCGATGATGCTTTGAGTCGGCAGACTCGTGAGACGATCACCTCCTTAATGGTTAGAGAATGGCGAGCATTGGAGATGTTGGCAGAATTCGATATACAGAGTGCTGAGGAAAGAGAAGGACAACTTTTTGGATGTCTTACCCTACAGCCTGTTCTTATCGACTGCATTATTGGAGCTCAGAAAGAAGATGAGAAGTTTCAGACATGGTTCGTGAAGATGTCAGAGAAAGACCCGACAAAATGCAAGGTGGGAGTCGATGGAGGATATCGGTGCAGGAATAGATTATGTGTGCCGAATTGTGGTGAATTAAGGAAAGACATTCTGGAAGAAGCACATAAGTCAAGATATACAGTTCACCCGGGAGGGACGAAAATGTACAAAGATTTGAAGAGAAACTTCTGGTGGGAAGGTATGAAGAAGGATGTGGCTGAATTTGTGTCCAAATGTTTGACGTGTCAACAAATCAAGGCCGAACATCAGAGACCGTCAGGATTGTTGCAACCGCTACCTGTTCCTGGTTGGAAGTGGGAGCATATAACCATGGATTTTGTAGTGGGATTGCCTCGATCGCAGTAAAATCATGATGCTATTTGGGTAATCGTGGATCGACTGACTAAGTCAGCACATTTCATTGCTTATAGTATGACATACCCGGTGGAAAAGATGAGCCGGATGTACATACAACAAGTTGTGCGACTTCACGGTGCACCTGTGTTAATTGTGTCAGACCGTGATGCACGTTTTACTTCTAGATTTTGGGAAAGTCTGCAAGAAGCTATGGGAACCTCGCTCAAGATGAGTACTACTTTTCACCCTCAGACAGATGGACAAACTGAACATGTTAATCAGATCATGGAGGATATGCTTAGGGCTTGTGTTATCGACTTCGAAGAATCTTGGGAAACATACTTGTCGTTGGTTGAATTTGCTTATAACAACAGTTATCACACGAGTATCGATATGGCTCTGTTCGAAGCATTGTACGGACGACCATGTCGTTCTCCGCTGTGTTGGGTAGAGATGGGAGACACAGAATTGTTGGGACCAGATTTGGTTAGAGAAACCAATAAAAAGATTTCTTTGGTCAAGGAAAGGATGAGAATCGCTCAAAGCCGGTATAAGAGTTATGTCGATCGACGCCGGAAAGATTTGGAGTTTAGCGTTGGAGATCACGTACTTCTTAAGGTTTCACCGACCCGAGGAGTAGTTCGCTTTGGTCTCAAGAGAGGGAAATTAGCTCCGCGTTTCATCGGACCGTTCGAGATTTTGGATCGTGTTAGAAAAGTGGCTTATCGACTGGCACTACCACCGAAGATGTTTGGGGTTCACAATGTATTTCATGTGAGTGTGCTGAGAAAAGTACATACGAGACCCCTTGCATGTGATCAGTTATGATGATATTGAGACGAGTCATAACGTTTCTTACAAGGAAAGGCCTGTGAAGATTGTAGATCAGAGTATCAAGAAGTTGAGGAATAAGGATATTCCGTTGGTGAAGGTTCAGTGGAATCACCATGACGAGAATGAAGCCTCATGGGAATTCGAAGCTGATAGGAGGAAGAAGTACCTGGAGTTATTTCACGACTAGTTAGTCTAGATTTCGGGGACGAAATCCTGTTTAAGGGAGGAAGGGTGTAATAACCTGCATTTCCATCTAATTATTTGTATTTGCATTTGACATATTAAAATCCAATTTGAATTTCCATATTTAATCTGTATTGTTGATTTCATTTTAATCTACAATTCTCATATGTTAAACCTTATTATTGGTGCTATTTCATAATTAAAATTCTTTTGGGGTCAAACTGCGATTTTATAACATTTAGCAACGCCTGTGATAGATTTCAAAACTGTATTTCAAAACGGTGGAAATATTTTCTTTTGACTCAATCAGTATTTTTATAAAACCGAAATATGATTTCTTACGTTAAAATGAATTTTCTGTATTTTTGTGGTGATCATTGCGTCCGAAAAATACCAGTTATGTTCTAAAACTGTCAGCGCTGTGTTAATTTCCCACAGTTTGGGAATCTCCCCCAATCATTACTTGGCTTGTTTGGGTAATGCTTTTGAATTGTGTGTGAACCTAGTGCCATAAGTTGTTTTTATCCAAACAACCTAAGTGATTCCTAGACATTTGGCTTGTGCCTCGTTTGGTTATTTGCATCTTGTGTGTGTTTAGTTGTGCCTTATAGCTAGATTTGCCAAACACCCACTTTTGACCCCTACTAGTCTATAGCACCCTTTCAATCTTTCTACAGTTGTTATATACACACACTTATGTATTGATCTTGTATAACTGCATGTTTGGATTATAAATTAGATAATAAAATCATTTTGTAGAGTGAACTTTGGAGAACTTGGCCTCCAAGTTCTTATTTGTCTTTATAACTCACAACCCTCTCTCTTTTGAGCACACAATCTACTTTCTTCCACACTGATATTGAGAGAGATTAGAGAGAACACAGAGAGAGCTTGAGAGTTTATACAGAATTATAGAGAGAGAGAACTCAATCACCATAGCCAAGCTTGGAAGGAACTTCTTATCCTTATTGCTTTCTCAGCAATTACTTTCATCTCTAATTTCAGTGAGTATTTTAAACTCACTCTTAAATGTAATTCATGCTTAGTTACTACTTGCGTGTATGAAATAGTTAATCACCATTGTTGATCTTACGTTTGAAAATCCATAGCTTGAAATCAAGATTTTTCAAACTCAACCAAAGTCCGTTTTCTTAGATAATTATGATAGATTACATGTTGTAGATGCCATGTTTAAAGTTTTAGAACTTAATTTGTTCATATGAAAAAGTATATAAGAAATGAAGTTTTGTCATCTTGTAATCTTTCATAAAATTCTAAAGTTATAGATTGATTCATGTAAAATTGATTGTAGATTCATAATCCTTGCGAAAAATCGAAGAGATTCATATATTATAAGGCATGGTAACTTACGGATTCAAAAATGGGTCAAAAGACCCCCTTAAAACTGAAACAGGGGAATTCTGGGGAAGAAGACGAAGTTACTGCACAACCTCGCGCACACGATCGTGCGAGCTGTGTGTTTTCCAGCAGAAAGAAAAGTTTTTATAATAAAACAAAAAATGAGCATATCGCGCGAGCGGCCCGCGAGAGCGACCCCTCGCGCGCGACTTCTGACAGTTTCTTCTTTTTGCTTATTTCATGTTAAAGAACTGTTTGGTTGTTACCTTGTGGGTCTTTAAGGCTCTGTTTGCGAAAAATGTTAAAACAGATTCTATTTTGGGTATGATTGGTCATTTAGGAACAATTATGAATTCAATTCTTTTCAAAGCATACCTTGTTATTATTACTAGCACTACATATGTTCTGTGGGTGGTTTCATGACATTCATGTGGAGTCAGTTGTACATACATGGTGAGTGTGAATGTTGGTCAGTATGGAAAAGAGTAATGGTCAGTGTGGTATAGTGAGTGCAGTTGAGATTGTGTTGTGGACACTCCCTGGTAAGTGAGTACCAAAGTGTGTTGTGATTGAGATTACGGCGAGGGTGTCTTTGAAATGCGACGGTGGCAAAACTGGACACTTCTTGACGACCATGGTAGCGTCAAAATGTGTGAAGCTGAACTTGGACATTCCCTGGCACCCATGGTAGTGCTAAAGTGTGGCCTATGGACACTCCCTGGTACTCGAGTCTGGATACTGCGTGAGGTTACCTCCGATATTTGCGAGGCGAATTAGGTACTAAAGTGTGAGGCATTGGACACTCCCTGGTACCCCGAACCAAAGTGTGAGGCAAACTGGACATTCCCTGGCACCCTTGTGCTAAAGTGTGGCTATCGGAGTATTTCAAAGATACTGGTGTGAGAAAGTTGGGTTGTTGGGTTTTGTCGAGAGAAAAGAGTTGGTAAGATGAGATGGTGCATTGCCCTCATACACGGTCACATATATGTGAATTATATCTTTCAAATAATATTGTGGTTGTTTCCTAAAATGAACTCTTTACTTTAATGTAAACTTATTGGATTAAACGAGAATTGGAAAATGGTAAATGCGTATGTGTTACATTCAAAGTTATGTTTTTAATACTCACCAGCTTCTTGAAGCTGACAGCATCGATGCGCCCTGGACATTCGTGTTTAGGCTTTTTAGGTTATGACTATGTTGGGCCCTATGATTATGCAAACTGAGAACGGCTACTTTGGAAGATAGAACTGTTATCAATATCCTATGTTTTAAGTTATAAACGGTTTGGTAATAAGGATGACTGTAATAGACGTTAAGTTATTGTTTTGATTTAAGGCGGTATATGCCTTTAGAGACCCCGTGCTGTAATAACTATTAAGTTAGAAAAATGTTGTAAGCCTTGATTGCTCTGCTCTGATTATTATATTTTTGTTTTTGTTGTTGACGTTTGGGACGGAATCGATACTTCAAACTGTCGTGACCTACGGGTCCATAAAGGAAATTAAACGATTTCCATATTTATGCTACGTCGGGGCGTGACAAATAGCACCACCTCCCAAGGTAAAGAGATGACCGGATGTCAACTTCCTCAAATCTTTATCTGACATAAAGTCTGACTCAGTGTATCCGATTGGAATTAACTCACTACCATATATAAGCATGTAATATTTAGTTCTTCTCAAGTACTTAAGAATGTGCTTAATGGTCGTCCAATGATCTGTACCAGGATTCGACTGATATCTACTAACCATGCCAACGGCAAAGCAGATATCTGGTCTAGTGCATGACTTCGCATACATGAGACTTCCCACTACTAAAGCATAGGGAACTCATGCTATGCGATTCCTCTCCTCGTGAAAGGTAACAAACCTTTCTTCGAATTATCCATGGAAAACCTAGATAGTACCTTATCGATATAACTAGCTTGAGATAATCCCATTATCTTTCGCTTGTGATCTCGAAAGAGCTTTATCCTAAGAATGTAGCTCGCCTCTCCTAGATCCTTTATATTGAAAGTACTAGCTAGCCAAACCTTAACCGTTGATAACGCCGCTATCATTGCCAATGAGTAGAATGTCGTCAACATAAAGAACAAGAGAAGTCACCACTTTCCCTTCACATTTCTTGTATACACAAGGCTCATCTAGATTCTGTATGAAACCAAACGACTTGACCACTTGGTCAAAACGAATGTTCCAACTTCTGGATGCTTGCTTAAGCCCATAAATGGACTTTTACAACTTGTATACAAAGTTACGTTTCCCACTAGCTATGAACCCTTCTGGTTGCTGCATATCGATGTCCTCCTCAAGATTGCCATCCAAGAATGCGGTCTTGACGTCCATCTGCCAGATCTCATAATCTAGGCATGCAGCAATGGATAAGAGTATTCTGATGGACTTGATCATGGCTACTGGCGAGAAGGTTTCCTCATAGTCAATGCCCCCCCTCTGAGTATAACCTTTTGCTACAAGCCTTGCCTTAAAAGTCTCAACCTTTCCATCAGATCCTATTTTCATCTTGTAGACCCACTTACAACCAATGGGTTTAATATTGGCTGAAAGTTCTACAAGATCCCAGACTCGATTAGAATCCATAGATCCCAATTCAGTCTTCATAGCTTTAACCTAATGAGTTGAATCAACATCAGTCATCGCCTCTTCATATGTGGAAGGATCAGATTCAGATTCTATGGAAAACAGTTTCAAAAACTTCTCCTAAGAACATGTATCTATTAGGTTGGCTGATAGTCCTCCCACTACGACGAGGTACTGGTTCGAAAATGGGTGAAGAAGTGGTATTTTCTTATCTTACATCGTTATCAACTGCAGATAGGTGACACGAGAATTTTTCTGTGTGCGCTTGTGTGCTATACCCAAGTGTAGATAATCGTGCAAGTAATATAGTACTAGAAGTCCAGGTCGATCCTACAGGGAAGGTTTTGGAAATTAATTACCTAGCTTAAACTCTAAAAAGAAAAAGAAAATTTTAATGCTTAAGGAAACTGTAGAACACAAAGTTCTACGATTAACAACTATTAAAATTAAAAACAACCAAATTACTTTAAATTAATAACTAACTAATTAACTAGAGCAATATTTTAAAACTTGTTTTCTTAATAAAAGAGAAGTGTTGGGATCACGCAAATCCACAGTGACCCAGCCATCTACCATGCAATTACGTTAAAGCTCATTGGAATACATCCTCTCCAATATTCCGTATTTTTCTAAATATAGAGAATCCATAGCCCTTTCATGACCGGGACTATATCATCCAAATTAAGTTCAAAATACATGAAAGCTGTTTAAATCAATAGTTAAGACTCGCACCCACAATAGTGTTAGCATTGAGAGTGGTTTGCAAAAGATATTGAAAAAAAATGCTTTAAGGCTTTAAGTTTAGAGACTGTTTCGACAAACTTAGCATTTGGGGATAGTTTGATAACAAATCTGTAAAACAGAAAGTCTAGGAATATTGTATTGAATGTTCTCAAGAATCAAAGGTTTCGATCGATCGACGCGCTCTTGATCGATCGAACATCTTCATCTCCCAATCGATCAAAATACCTTCGATCGATCGACTGTATCTCTGCTCTGATTGATCGAAATAACTTCGATCGATCGAACACAGGAATTATTCTGCTGTATGGCAGACGCTTGAAATTACAGTTTCATCACGATTTCCCAACCTGGGGACTACTTAGACATGGTCTGGAGTATCTTAAACTCGTTTTTAACATAAAAATCCATTAGAGATGCGTTTGGTTGCGATTTTAACATAAAAACTATGAAAACTATAAGTGTAATACTATTTAGCATGCAAGATTATAATTAACTTTACTAATACTACTAGGAACAATAAACAGATTATAAATAGACTGAAATAGCAGAACCTGAGACGATGTATTACGATCAAACTACTTGCAAATCCAAGAACAAGCAATGTGAGACCTTGAAACCTACAAAAACAGTATAAACTCTCTAATTCTCTCCATAAAATGATAAAAACTTAAAGTAGGCATTCTTTTCGACGTGAATATAACTGATATATATATATATATAGAAAAACCTAAAGCTAGGGTTACAACATATGTCCCCGCTGCGTGCGCGTAGGTTCTGATAAAAGCCATGTTCGATCGATCGAACATCTCTCGATCGATTGAACTTCTGGGATCTTCGAGCGCTTGAATTTCTGTCGATCGATCGAAACCTCGATCGCTTGAGCCTTCTTCGATCGCTCGAAACTCTCTTTTTATTTTTGACTTGTCTTCATTAAACCCAATCACTTCCTTTTATCTTGCTTGTTCAATTCTTCACACAGCAACAGCAATCTGCACACATAACCACTAAAACAATACCACTTATCATAGATTAATCCTATTGTGTAAAAACTGGCATTGTGATTCAAATTGCAGATAAACAGGAAAATTGTAAATTAATTTAGTGTATTTTCTTCTTTTAGCGCGATTGTATTTTACAAATACCCCCGCTTCAATAGGATTGAGGGCTCTCCTTCTATCTCTTTTAGATCTATCCTTCCCTTAGGTTTATAGTTCATGATATAATCATCCTCCAAGAAAATAGCATTTATACTAACAAACACTTTCTGTTCTCTTGGATCATAAAAATACCATTCATAAGTACCCTTTGGATACCCTAAGAAATAACATACTTCTGATCTAGAATCCAATTTGCTCATCTTTTCTTTTAGCACATATGCCGAACACCCCCATATTCGGAGATCTTGTAAAGAAGGCTTGTGCCCAATCCACATCTCTCCTGGTGTCCTGGGATTAGATTTGCTTGGTACTAGATTTAGTGTGTACACAGTGGTTTCCAAGGCATAACCCCAAAGGAGTAAAGGCAACTCTAAATAACTCGTCATTGACCTAGATATATCTAAAAGAGTATGGTTCCTTCTCTCTGCTACACTGTTTTGCTGAGGTGTACCAGGTGTAGTCAATTGTGACAGAATCCCATTCTATATGAGATGATCAATAAACTCATTAGAGAAGTACTCCCCACCTCGATCAGATCGATTGGCCTTGGTATGTGTGCCCAATTACTTCTCTACTTCAGCCCTAAACTCTTTGTACTTTTCAAAGGCCTCAGACTTGTGCTACATTAGGTACACATATCCATACCTAGAATGGTCATCAGTAAATGTTATAAAATACTCATAACCACCTCTTGCTCTAATATTTATTAGTCCACACACATCAGTATGAACTAATTCCAACAAAGCATTGGTCCTATTGCCCTTTGCGAGAAAGGGTCTTTTGGTCATCTTACCCTCTAAATAAGACTCGTAGACTTCCATTGGTTCAAGAACCAAATTGACTAAGACCCCTTCTTTAACAAGCCTGCCAATCCTATTTAGATTGATATGGCCAAGTCTCATATGCCAAAGAGATTGGCGCTTCTGACAATTTCGAGCAAAGTGCCCAGGATGTCCACAAACAAAACATCCGCTGGAATAATTTTGTCTTGAAGGAGGTCGTTGGTCCGTATTCTTTTTGTAATGGTTCTGGCTCTAATTTGGAATAAATTTTTGCTTTTACCCAAAATTATTTTTCTGCCCATTTTTTTTTTTAAATTTTTATGGGCCGGTTTCAAAACTTTATTTTTATTTTGTTGGGGGCTAATAGTATTAGTTTTTGATGGCACATATTTTTCCTCTTTTTGGTCTTGCATTCTAGATTCCTCCTCAATTTGGAGTCTCACAATTTGACTCTCCATAGAAAACTCTTTTGACTTGTGCCTTAAGGAGTTCCTGAAGTCCTTCCAAGAGGGGGGCAGTTTATCAATTAAAACTGCCTTGGAATTGTTCATCTGTTTTCATCCCCTCTAAAAGAATTTCATGAACTATTTTTTGAAGTTCATGGCACTGTGAGACAACCGATTTTTCGTCTATCATTTGGTATTTTAAATAACGACTTATAGCATATTTTTTCGCTTCGGCCTCTTCAGTGTCGTATTTCTTTTGAAGTACATTCCAAACATCGGCAGCCATTAGCAACTCAGCATAGAAATCATAAAGCTCATCTGAAATCTCATTGAGGATGTAATTTTTGCAATTGAAATCAGTAGCTTCCCATTTTTGTGCTTGATAAGATTTCGCGGGTTCTAGCAGATTCCAATGGCCGACTTAGAAAATAACGGAAACAACGTGAATAACCAAAACAACGGAAATAATGTAAATAATCCTAATATACCTCCGCCTTCTCCGCTTAAAGATTACTTCATTCCTACGGCCTATACGCCATAAGCAGGTATAGAATTACCAGAGGTGATGGCATCTCACTTTGAGATAAAGTCATCTACCATTGCGCTACTTCCTTCTTTCCACGGCCGTATTAAAGAAGACCATTATCAACACTTAGGTGATTTCCAAGATATATGTTGTACTTTAAAATTCCAAAACCTAACTAATGATGAGTTAAAATTGCAGCTCTTTCCATTCTCTTTAAAATACAAAGCTAAATATTGGTTCTAATCTCTAAAGCCAAATACTATTAAAACATGGGAAGCCTTACGTACTGCATTTTTATAAAAGTTTTTCTCCATCACAAGAACTAATCAGATAAGAAAATCGATAACAAACTTTGTGATGCAAGATGGGGAAATGCTTTATGACACTTGGGAACAATTTAAAGAATTGTTACGCTCATGCCCACATCATCAGGTTCCCAAGTGGCAATTGGTTCAGGTCATCTACGAGGGACTTGTTCCTTCAATACGTAACACCGTCAGTGCCATTTGTGTGGGTACCTTCCTACACAAAAGCGCCGACGAGGCATGGAAGATTTTTGAAACGTTAAACGAGAATTATATACACCAGGCTGTGTCTGTACGGCCTGAGGGGTGTCTTCCACCTAAACTCAAGCGAGAGGAGCATTTCGAGTCGAGTCAGTCAATAGAAATACAAGAACTATCTAAAAAACTTGGCCGACTTATGATAATGAACCAAACGACAAGTGCACCCTCTTACGAAGTATGTGCATTATGTTCTGAACATTCTCATAATATTTTTGCATGTCCTTCCGCTTCTCAATTCCCAGAATTAATGGAACAACACATAAAATCTATTCAACAATTCCCACAAACTAGTTATAATCCTGAGCCGAATAATTTTTCTAATACGTATCGACCCCAATTTCAACAATATGGATATACACAACCCAACCCTTTGCCTCCTCCACCTCCCCGCAATAATGCATTTGAGGAAAAAGTATTGGTTTCACTTGAAAGTTTTGGTCCGGTGATTCAGTTAGTACACTCCCATACACAGTCCATTGCAAAGTTGGAGTCTTAAGTGGGACAAATAGCTAACACACTGAATCGTTTAACCGAGAGTAAGTTGCTAAGTCAACCTACTCCGAAACCTAAGGGACAATACGAGATGGGTGGTACAAATGAGCAAGTGAACGTTATTTCAACTAGGACGACTATTCGAGATGAGGAAGTTGTTGACATGCCACATGAGAGTGAGAAGGTGGGGAACATATATTTGAATCAAGAAAAGGGTGGGAAAATGAGTAGAATTAGAAAAGAAAATGAAACGACCCCAACTAACTATATTTTAAAACTACCTTTTCTACTAAATGTCAATGAACCATCACATTTTCAGAAGAAAACTTCAAAAACTGAAGACATACTCGAGGTATTTAAACAAGTAAAAATAAATATTCGATTCCTGGATGCGATAAAACAAATTCCCGCTTACGCTAAATGTCTAAAGGACCTATGCACTCAAAAGTGCAAGTTGTGCAGTCATACTCCTAAAAAGGTCTTCTTCACTGAAAAAGTAAGCTCAATTTTCCAACACGTACCTCCAAAGTATAAGGATGCTGGTACGCCAACTATTTCATGTGTCATAGGTGACACTGTCATTCATAGGGCTCTCCTTGACGTAGGTGCTAGTGTTAATCTCCTACCTTACTCCGTTTACAAACAACTAGGTCTAGGTAAACTAAAACCTATGACTACTACCATACAATTAGCTGATCGTTCTGTTAAAATCCCTAGAGGAATCGTCGAAGACGTCCTAGTTAAAGTTGATAAATATTTTTATCCCGTTGATTTTATGGTCTTGATACCGAACCCGTGCTAGATGCTAGGAAATACACGCCTATCATCCTAGGTCGTCCGTTCTTGGCCACCGCCAATGCTCATGTCAACTGTCGAACGGGGGTAAGGAAAGTGTCATTTGGGAACATGAATTTAAAACTAAACATCTTTAACGCTATTGATCAACCTCCCAAGGATGACGATTATCTATGTGAGGTGGAGAGTGAGGTAAGGCAAACTATTGAACCTAATAACGTAATCAATATGAGTGAGGAGAATACTATAGTGGAAAATGAGTGAACGAATTTGAATAACACGGACCCTAAGGACGAATTTACTCGAAAGGTTAGGAATCGATTTGAACACGATAAAAGAGATTCGTCGAATGAATTAACGCATAGCGACCTTGTTTCGGTTTTCCATCGAAACCTCCCTAATGTCCTAAAGGGTACAAACTCCGAGTTACGACCTCCTTGAGTCTTGAGCTAGAACGGTCTAGCTGAAGACGTAAAAGACAGCGCTTCTTGGGAGGCAACCTAAGCTTTATTTCGTCTGTTTCTCTTGTTTTTGTTCGTTTTGGGTCAGTTTTGAGTCAGTTTTGGTCATTTTGAATAGGTTTGGAGGTCGAAGTTAAGTTATTTTAAAGTGATGTACATAAAACAAATGAAAAAAAGGAGAAACTGGCATATCGTGCGTGCGGCCCACTCGCATGATGCGTCGCTTGCACGACCCGCTCGCACGAAATGGCCCCTTTGAAAAAAAATTTCAAACTATTTTATATGAGCTCTCTATTTCATCTCGCGCGCGCAAGGGGTTTTCTCACGCGTCCTGCTCGCGCGATCTTTGGCCTGAGAGATTTTTCTTTTAAGTTTTATAAAACATGCCTCGGTATTCCCTCACGGAGGGGCTCGCGTGCATGAAACTCGCTCGCGCGGCCCGCTCGCGTGAGGTAGGGTTATCTGGATTTTCACCTTTGTTCTCTTACATCCTTTCTCCCAAACCTGGTTAGTTATTTTTCTATTTTTTAGTTGTTTTCATATGCACCTATAGAGTCAGTCCTTCCTTGTTTTCATACTTCTATTTGTTTTTATTGAGTCTTTTGCGTTTAGTTTAGTTTATTAAAAATTATATTAAAAAAAATAATTAGATATATATATATATGTTTCTATTAATTGTCATTGTTCTTTTGTTCTTTTAATTTCTTTTGTCGAGTATTGACAGGTGAATTAGTGTCTCCATTTGGAGCAATTGAACTTTATCGCCATATTCATATACGTTCACTTGCTTATGATAGTCGAGATTGCAGTATTATCGTTCCTTCTTTATGTACTCTCCTTTCTTTCATTTTATTATTTCATTGGGGATAATGAAAGGTTTAGGTTTGGGGGTATGCATTCACATGCACATTATAAATCACCAAATTTTTCAAAAAATTATCAATACCTGTGCTTAAATAAACGATGTTACCGACATTTTTGCAATCTCAATTCGATACTTCTTGTTAGATCACTTGGATTATTATAGAATAGTAAACATGAAAAAATATGATTAAACATTTGCTAAAATCATGATGTGATGTTTAGGATATGTATCATTTTAATCGTAGTTTTATATCATAGATTTGCACACAAAGTTATGCACTGCACGTAGTCACTTGAATACATGTTGGATGTGAACTATAATATGATTTGGATTTCTAGATAACACATGGTGGAGACTAAACCTGGTGAGCTTTTGAGCCTATCTTTTCTTTTTAGAGGATTATAAATACATTGTGTTTGTCAAATTTCATTTGAAATAGCGCATTAACTTGTTGTTTAGTGTCATTATTCTTGTTTTGGTTGATAGTCAAGTTAAAATATTTGCTACCATGCTAAATAATCTTCCGTCGTAAACATTAAAGAACCATATCACCCTAGGAAATGATGGTAGGCCTTCTTTGTTTACTATCCAGATAAATGAAAAAAAAATTTCCTTAGTTCGCCCCTTTGAGCCGTAAAATGCCCTTTTTCTTTAATCACCATTATCCATTTTTTTTTGCTCCAACTTGGAGTTCAACACTAAAAGATTGATCAACTTTTAGTGTTGATAAGGTGATGTGTAGATTGAGAAGAGGGAGACAAGATGCTATCGGGGTAGTTGTTTTGTATTTGATGAATAGTCATTCAACAATCAAAGGGGAAAAAAGAGAGAAAATTAAAGAAAGGGTGGTAAAAAAAAGGAAGAAGGTTGAAAAAAGGAAAAAAATGAAGAAGAGAAGAAAGATGAAAGTTGGTAGAAGAGATGAAGGAAAGAAATCGAATATGCCTTACAATATCATTCTAAGGCGACTTGATGAACCTTTCCTATCCTTTTTCATTGCCTGAGCCATGTTATAACCTTTGAAAAGTCCTATTTGATCCTATAAAACATGGTTTAGATATGTAAACGATGGGAGGGGATTGAAACATGGTAATGATTAATTTTTCTTATCTATTGGCGTCCTATCCATGAGACTACTATTCTTTCGTGTCATGCGTCTTTTTCGAGTCATATATGAGCATTCCTTGTTTTAAAAGCATATTTTCTTTGCTCCCATATATTAGAGAAATTACACCTGTTTCTGAGTGTTTCATTTGAAAGTGTAATTAACATTGTGAGATTCGTAGTTGAAGCATAGTTGGATGGTTATTTGAGTTATATTCCAAGTTTATGACATGCGCGTGTTCATTTGACTACCATATCACACATGTGGAATTTTATGAGAAACTCTATTGATTTATACGATGCATGTGCTTTGGATTGTTTTTCATGATGTAGGTGGATGTTTGGTTCCGTTTCTTCTTGTTCGTTATTCTATTTCAAATCATTGTTCTATGATAAGGAGTATTGACTGTTGTGTTTTTTTTTGTTTTTAATTAAATTTTTCTTTACAAGTTAATAAAGATGGTTGTGGGTGACTTGTTGACGAGAACCCTCACGAGACTTCACTCGTCCAACTAGGGACACCTAGGGGTTTAAAAGGCTTGTTGCATACGCTAAATGCAATCGTGATCCATGTGAAAATGCAGTAGTATGTTATTAGTAGTTTAGTTTTTTATTTTAGTTTTGCTCGAGGACTAGCAAAATGTAGGTTCGGGGGTGTGATCGGGAGAGAACAAATCCTAATTATACGCCTTAATTCATATTTGCTAGCCTTTTTTATCCTGTTTTTGTGTATTTTTACTTTGTTTTCTATTTTTTGTCAGGATTTGGAGAAAAGTAAGGATTCCAGGCTAAATGGGGTGAAAAAACAGAAGAAAAGAAGCTGAAAAAGCCACATCGCGTGCGCGGCCCGCTCACGCAAAAGACCCGAAATTGCTCGCGCGACCTGCTCGTGCGACATCCTAATATCGCGCTCGCACGGCCCGCTCACATGACCTGTGTAAAAACCAAAGTTGCGTATTTTAGTGTACTGAAGATCCCCACGTAAACAAAATTGCCTAATTACGTCCAGATTGTAAAATATAGCAATTTTAGTGCGAATAGGTTTGGAAAAGTCTCCAAACTTGCTCCAAATCTATAAATAATCAATTGTAATTCAATTCTTAGAGGACACACTTTATACACACCATAATATACAACAAAAACTTTCAGCCATTGAAGAGAGAAAGGCAAGGATAAGAAGAAGAAGACCAAGGATTTCCATGGCCTCCTCCATCAACTTCTTGCCGTTCATCGCTTCTGTGGCCAACTAAACCCAGATCTAGGGTTTCAATGAAACCCTAGCCAAGTAATAGGGAGTTATTTATGTTTTTATTTTAATTTTATTATGTATTGATGATGATTACATGTTTAGAGGATTTTTATAATAAAATTGTACTTTTATTGATTAAATCGTTACTTTCAAAATCCATTCTTGTCTTAGATCTATTTTGGATGTGATGTGCTCAATGATCTATATTTGTTATGCTTTTATAGATTATTTACATGTAATGATGCTTAATTGAATTGTGCTATCAAGTAACCAAATAGTCCATGCTTAGGTTAGACGTATTATGCCACAACCCTAGTTTAGTGTAGGGTAATTCGTGCTAACCGAAGATGGATTATATTGGTGCTTGAACCATAGTTATCTTCTTGACAGAGGAATTGGGCTTGTAGCTACAATTACCCATTATTATCCAACTTAATAAGCTAATTTAATTCATAAATACCCTTATTATGAAGCTAGTAGTGGATTTGCAATCCTAGGTTCCTTAAACATATTTATAAAAACAACTTTTTAATTGCTTTCATAGTTTAGATTTATTTTATTGTTCTTAGTTAAATTAAAATCAAATAATTAACTAAATTTAAGTTTTTAAATTAAATTATTTTAGTATTTTAATCTCTGTGGGTTCGACCTTTACTTCCACACTACAAATCCTTAGAAAGTAAAGTATACTTTTATATCTTGATTTTGACAACATCAACTACCCATTGTGCATGCTAGATGTTTGAAAAAATGCCCATATGCGTTATTCTCCTTAGTCTAAGCCATTGTGTCCATCTCTCTTGCTTTGCATTTGCATATTTCACATGATTATGCACTGAGGCAAACCCTAGACTAGGTTAAGTGCTATGTTACTTCAACCCTAGACTAGTGTAGGCCGGTACTTGCTTGATTGCATCAGGGAACGGAAAGTTTATTTTTAACTTGTTTAAACAGTTCCAAAAACTCTTGATTTTTTTGCCTCGTTTTTAGGCTTCTTTAGTCTTTGAGGGTAAGGCACTGTGAAAGGACATTTTGGGATTTCTTCATTAATGGGTTCCTTTTTGGGCCTTTTCTTAAACTCTTCAACGACTCTTGGAGATTCATCGTTAAATTTTAAATTTTCAGTTTCATTAGATGACTCCTCATCATTTACCACTTCACCCTCTTCTTTTACAATGGTGGAAATAGGCGTATCTTGCCCAATGATTTTGCCGCTTCTAAGAGTAGACACGGCTTTAGCATGTTTTTGATTAATAGGACCATTATTAAATCCCTTAAGGTTTGAAAGTGTGGTTGGGCGAGAAACATCCCTCCTGTTGCTTCTTGTCGAGCATCTGTCATCTCTAAGGTAGCAGACATCTTACTCATCATTTGAATAAGTTGTTGTGTCAAATTTGGGATAGAGAGTGGATCTTCTTCTTGTACCTTTTTATGAGGTAGTACATAGACATTAGAGGGTTGAGCTTGATTTTGATTATTATACTTGTTTTGCTAGAATGGTTGGGACGACCTATTTTGTTGGCCTTGGTATTGATTGTAAGACTGTTGATTTTGATATTGATTTTGAGTCCCAGCATCATTCTTCCAGTCAAAACCAGGGTGATTCCATTGGTTATTGTTATTAAATTGGAAATTATTATTATTATTATTGTAGGAATTCCTTGTCCCTCATTACCCTTGCATGGCATTCATCTCTATAGGGTTTTGTTATTGAAAATACAGCACATTAGGTTAGCATTGGGTGGTGTGTCCCAACATGTTACATGTGCCACATGGTTCTTCAGGTAAAACCTACCTTGAACTCTCTCCTTTCATTCCTAACTCCTCCACTTTCCTAGCTAACTACTCATATTTCGTAATTAGAGCATCCTCAGTTTTTAATTAATAGATACTCTTATCATCTCTAACTTGTGTTTGAGTCCTCGAGACATCTTCTTGGTTGGTCCATTCGTGGGAATGTTCGGCTAACCATTCAAAGTGTGCCTCGGATTCTTTGGTATTTTTACTCAAAAATTCACCTGCACTCATGGTTTCTACCAAATTTTTAGTTTCTCCATTAAGTCCTTCAAAGAAGAAGCTAATTGTTCGCCATTTCTCATACTCATGATGTGGGCATAAGGGAAGCAAATCTTTAAATTGCTCCCATGTTTGAATGAAGGTTTCATTATTTTGTTGTTTATACGAATTAATTTGGCATTTAACATCAGAGGTCATGCGTGCAGGAAAGAATTTCTTTAAGAAAGTAGTGTTCAACGCATGCTATGTAAAAATAGATTTTGGTTTGAGGGTGAGTAACCATGCTTTTGATTTATCCTTCAGGGGAAGGGAAAGAGCATTAAGCGAGTTACATCCTCGAGACAGTTTTGAGAGAATGTTTTACAAACATCCTCGAAGTCCTTGACATGTAAATAGGCCTTCTCGCTTTCCATCCCATGAAAGGTTGGAAGGAGTTGAATCATTCCATTACGAAATTGAAATTCGCCTGCGTGTAGAGGAATGAGAACACAAGAAGGTATGGGTGCATGTGTGGGTTGCATGAGTTTGCACAAAGGACACAATGAATCATCGATGGGTACAACCCTATTCTCACCATTTTCGCTTCTGTCGTCAGCCATAGAGTTTGAAGGAGTAGCTACGGGATTGATAGAGCTAGAAGAATTATATAAAGAGAGTGGGTTGCCAAAAATACCTTCAATGGAATTATCGGACATGAAAGGGAAAAACTAAGAAGACTGTAATCTAAAGAACTTAAAAAGAAAAAGAAAAGCTAGAAATAGGTGAAGATAGACTGAGGTATTCTAAGTAATATCTAGTCGCCTTCCCCGACAATGGTGCTAAAAGCTTTACAAGAAATAAATTTGTGCGCTTTTGTGCAACACCCAAGTGTAGGTGATCGTGCAAGTAGTAAAAATGGTAAGACCAAATCAATCCCACAGAGAAGGTGATAGTGTACTAACTTAGACTAATTTCAAAAAAGCAAATTAAAAAATCTATAATTTAAATGAAGTGTAGAACACAAAGTTCCTCAATTAACAACTACTACAATTAAACAATTAACTAGTTAACTAAGTAGATTTTAAAATGGGTTTTTACTTTATAAAAGGTAAAAGGCATTGGGATCATACAAATCCACAATGACCTAGCCATCTACCATGCACATTCATTATTACTCCATGGAGTACATCCCTTTTTAGTATTCCGTATTTTTCTAAAGATAAAGAATCAATAGCCTTGATATGACCAGAACTATATCATCACAGGTGATTTAAAATACTTAGAAGACAGTTTTAAATTAATGGTTTAGACTCGCACTATGAATGGTGTGCATTCACAGATGTTTGCAAAAGACATTGAAGAAAATAGCCTTAAGGCTTAATGTTTTAGATTGTTTAGACAAACTGAGCTTACTTGGACAGTTTGATAACGAATATTAAAAACAAAAGTCTTGGAATACTTAAAAGGATCATCTCAAGAATTTACTGGTTCGATCAATTGAAGCGCTCTCGATTGATTGAACTGTATCAACCTTCAATCATTTAGAATGACTTCAATCGCTTGACTACATCTTTGGTTCAATCGATTGAATGGACTTCGATCGATTGAACACACGTTTTCTCTGTTGTGCATAGCAGAGGCTGCAGATCACTATTTCATCGTGATCTCCCAACCACTGGACTACTCAGATATGATTTGGGTTGCAAAAGACATGTTTTTAACGTGTGAAGTCATTAAGGCTGTGTTTGGTTTGGTTTTAAACATGAAACTTTTGAAAACATTTGATTTTAAACTATGAACATGCAATCCTACAATTTAAACAGATTAGAACTACTCAAAACTATAGACAAATTGTAAAATAAACTATAGCATGAAACCTAAACGTTAGAATTTGTATTACACTCGCAGAAATCCGAACTAAATCAATATCCAAGCATGCAAAACCTACAAAACAATAAGAAAACTCTCTATCGCTCTTTATAAACTAAAGAAACTGAACTTGGGCATCCTTATGGACGTGTTTACATCGATTATTTATAGAGAAAACCTAAGCTAGGGTTACTATACGCGTTCTGCTGCATTGCCCGTAAAGTTCTAATAAAGCCATGTTTGATCGATCGAACTATGTTCAATCGCTTGAACTTCAGTATTCCTCAAGCGCTTGATAAAACCTCGATCGCTTGAACCTTCAATTACTCGAGGGTCTTTGATCGCTCGAGGTCTACTTTTCAACTTTGTAATGTCTCCTTTGTACTTTGACTTTACCCTTTTTCTGCAATCCATTCCTGCTCATAACAGCGTAGCATATCTATACAGAATAACATCTAATACAACAAAACTTATCAGAGATTCATCTCATTGTACATGAACTAGAAATGTAAAACAACTACAAATAAAACAGGGAGTTACAGACTAAACTATGTTGATTTATTGTTATAGCGTGGTTGTATTCTACAAATATACCCACTTGTCACATCGCCCAACTAGCTTATTGCTAGTCCCTAGCGATAAAGCGATGAAAAATAGACAAATAAATATACTATGATGACTAAGAATATAAACTAAAATAAACTAACCTAAACAGAAAGAAAATTCCTAACTCACTTTCGCAGGAATTGCGGTTGCATTTAGTTTTTGCAACAAGCCGTTAAACCCCTAGGTTTCCCTAGTGGATGAGTGGTGTCTCATGAGGGTTTGTAGTAAATACACCCACAAAAATATTCATTTTAAGAACAGATAAGAACAGCTTTCAAACTACTTTCTCTAATTCAATTGAAAACTCTGCTCTACAAGGAAAAATTATTCACAATCAAACCATGAAAAATGTCAACATGTTCCTCATGCCACCAAGATAATTACAATACATGTATTGCATTCATGCATCCTTGTGTGTGTGGAGTCGATAGTTATATATCAAACCTTATTTAGAGTTGTATGGACATTCATGTTCTTGGAACTTGTAGCTATGACTCAATTCTCACATTGGTTTGCACTCATAAAAGAACGCCTCTCAGAAGCCTGTGTAAGAATGACCACTCATTGTATGAAAGCTTTGATAGGAGTTAATGGTATGGACACTAATGCTTTCATGCTTGACTCTTGAAAAATGGACGTTTAGGGTGTATAATCTCATGAATGAAATACCACTTACTAGAGGAATGAACTACCATGGATAACTCAATTTACACCTACATGTTCAAACCAAATTATTAAGAATCCTTAAGACTTTGTTTAGGTTTTTCGTATGGTAGATAGAAGTAGTAGGTAGAAGTATGCATATCTTAGCATGTGATGGAGTCTATCTCTTGTCACTTTATCTTTTCAAATCTCCAACCATCTTCTACTCTTGCATATTTTCTTTTCTTTACTCCTTCTTCACGTTCAATTGCTTTATTGCTTTTCTTCTCTTCTTGCTCTTTATTTTTAAATAAATCCCCATAGCCACATTTTTCCAATCACATGCTTCAACAGTTCAGTCATACTAAGTAAACAATGAGGTTCATTGGGGTCAAGGCATATAATTGGGAGATATCATATTCTCATAGAAGCATTGTCAATATGTGATTTAGCTAGTGTGAGAATTATTAGACATTTGAATGTAAGTATAGATAAATATATAAGATACAGAGTAAGTATCGATGGCTTAATTCATTTTCTTAAATTTTTAGTTTTCGCATTTCGGTGTTCATCGAGCGTTAGTTGGTAATTCCTGAACGTTCTCCTCTAACAAGCGGCCAAGTCGAGAAGTAATGAGACGTTCACAACGAGTTTCGGCACATAAATAGTAAAATAACTCGAATTTGTCTGATAATCCCTCAGAAATAAAGATTGGTTCAAGAGCTCATTAAGGCAAATCAGTCTCTACTACTAACTCTACCTGGGTTGTTTCAAGACTACCGGTCCCAAGCCCGAATAAAAGAGGAGGGTTAGTGCGTTAGGTAGCTCGATAGCCAGCACGTAAAAAAAATCGTCGGATCCTTATGATATGAATCCAAATATGAATACTCATGTAAATGCTAGGGCATTCCTTTTAAGCGACGCGTTGCGCCTACCTTCGGATGTTTGAAAAAATGTACAAGGGGCGCCGCATCGACGTCCGGGTGCAGTGATAAATAAGCAAGGGTTTCCGCGATCATCTGGGCCACCGCATGTAAAGAAGCTGGTCTAGAACTATAGGCTTAGGTTAGAAACTTGGAATATAGGAACCTTAACAGGTAAAGCTATAGAAATAGTAGACACTATGATTAGAAGGAAGGCTAATGTAGTATGTTTACAATAAACAAAGCGGATTGGAGAGAAAACTAAGGAGGTAACAAAGACTGGGTATAAGATATTCTATATAGGGAAAGATAGGCATAGAAATGGTGTCGGAATCATGGTTGACAAGAATCTTAAGGATAAAGTTGTGACAGTCACGAGGAAAGGTGACAGAATATTGCTTATCAAACTGGTAGTTGGAGTGGATATAATTAATATGATTAGTGCATACGCGCCCCAAGTAGGATTGGATGATCACACTAAAAGACAATTCTGGGATGAGTTGGACGCTTTAATGCAAGAAATACCAGGAGGACAGAAGATAATTGTAGGTGGAGGTTTTAATGGCCATATAGGCAAAGATAGAACTGGATATGAGAGGGTGCATGGGGGTATGGTTTTGGAGATCAGAATGAGGCAGGGGTGAGTATTTTAGATTTCGCCGTGGCATATGATCTTGTACTAGCAAACACCTTTTTCAAAAAAAGGGAAGGACACTTGATAACCTTTAAGAGTGGATCTAATAGAAGCCAGATCGATTTGTTCCTTGTAAGAAAGGCAGACCGCTTAGCATGTAAAGACTGTAAGGTCATCCCAGGAGAGAGTTTAACATCTCAACATAGACTTACTATTTTAGATATCCATATAAAAGGACAGTTTCGTACTAGAAAATACCCTATAAACCCATGAACTAGGTGGTGGAACCTTAAAGGCGAGAAACTAGCAATATTCCAAGAGAGAATGTATATAGAAGCACTTTGGAATTTGGAAGATGGAAGCAATATTATGTGGGATAGAATGGCAGGGTGCATCACGAGAATATCTAAGGAGGTCCTTGGAGAGTCGAAGGGAAGAGGGTTAGCTTCTAAAGATACTTGGTGGTGGAATGAAGAGGTACAAGCTGCAGTAAAAATAAAAAAGGATTGCTTTAAGAAGTGGCAATATGATAGAAGTGAGGAACACTTCAAAAGCTATAAATGTGCAAATAAGGAGGTCAAAAGGACAGTTAGAGTTGCTAAAATGGAAGCCTATGACACCTTCTACACCAAACTAGACACTAGAAAGGGAGAAAAATGTATTTATAAGCATGCTAAGTCAAGAGAAAGGGAAACAAGAGACATTAATCAGGTTAAGTGTATAAAAAGTGATGACTCTAGGGTATTAGTGAACGAGGAAGAGATTAAGGAAAGGTGGAAGAGCTATTTTGATAAGTTGCTAAATGAAAAGCATATGGATAACACAATAGAAGAAGAAACTGGAAGTTACGACAAAACTAGAGAATACAGATTCTATCAGAGAATAAGGAAGTTTGAGGTGGAATTTGCTTTGAAGAAGATGAAACCCAACAAGGCCTTAGGACCAGATGGGATCCCCATTGAGGTTTGGAAATGCTTGGGAGATGTGGGGGCATCTTGGCTTACAAAAGTTTTTAATAGGATTTTAATGACTAGAAAAATGCCTGATGAATAGAGGAAGAGCATCTTAGTGCCGATATATAAGAGTAAAGGAGATGTACAACAATGCAACAACTATAGAGGTATTAAGTTGATGAGCCATACTATGAAGCTATGGGAGAGAGTGATGGAGCATCGCTTAAGAGGCGCAACATCAGTGTCAGAAAATTAGTTTGGATTTATGCCTGGGAGATCAACTATGGAAGCAATTTATTTACTTAGAAGACTAATGGAAAAGTATAGAGAGAAGAAAAAAGATCTACATATGGTTTTTATTGATTTAGAGAAAGCTTATGATAGAGTGCCTTGAGATTTAATTTGGTGGGTGCTAGAGAAGAAATAAGTGACCAATGGTTATATTGACGTGGTGAAGGATATGTATGATGAAGCGATTACTACAATTAGATCACCAGCCGGAGAAACAAGCGAATTCCCAATTACCGTAGGTCTGCACCAGGAGTCGGCCTTAAGCCCTTTTTTGTTCGCCCTAATTATGGATGAATTGACTAGACACATTCAAGATGAGGTCCCATGGTGTATGTTGTTCGTAGATGATATTGTCTTGGTTGATGAGACTAAAAGGGGACTCAACACTAAACTAGAAGCTTGGAGAGAAGCACTGGAGACTAAGGGGCTAAAGATAAGTAGGAAGAAAACAGAATACATGGAATGTACTTTTAGCAACAGTAGAAGTAAAGACAACGAAGCAGTGAAGATCGAATATCAGGAGAGCCCAAAGAGGGAACACTTTCGCTATCTAGGTTCAATGATCAATAGAGACGGAGAGATTGGTGATGACGTGACTCATAGAATTAAAGTGGGCTGGATTAAGTGGATGAGTGATTCTAGAGTATTATGTAACTAGAGAATACCAGCAAAATTGAAACGAAAATTTTATAGGACAGCTATTAGGCCAGCTATGCTCTACGGGACAGAGTGTTGGGCAACTAAGAAACAACACATTAGCAAAGTGAGTGTAGCAGAGATGAGGATGCTAAGATGGATGTGTGGTAAGACTAGGAAAGATAGAATTAGAAATGAGTACATTCGAGAGATTGTAGGAGTGATACATATTGAGGATAAATTGAGGGAGAATAGACTTAGATGGTTTGGCCATGTGCAACGAAGACCTGTAGATGCGCCTGTGCGAAAGAGTGATAAGATCGTAATGCCTGGAATGGTTAGAGGGAGAGGCGGACCTAGAATGACTTGGGAATATGTAGTGCAACAAGATATATATTTTTTAAATGAGCATATAGCTCTTGATCGTGCAAAATGGAGAAAAAGGATTCATACAGCCGACCCCAATTGATTCGGACACAAGGCTTGGTTTGGTTTGGTTTGGTTTGGTTTGGTTTGGTTTAGTCTCTACTACTTATTCCTTGAACACCATAGTCATTTTAAACTCCTTTTCAGGTTCTCTATGTAACTATCAACAAGTGCGTATGGTTATCAGATACATGAATGTTCAACATGTGCAATCATCATAGTGGTACTAAAAAAATGGATAAACATAATCCATAAAAGGACGAGAACAACATGAATGTGTCATTGCATAATAATCAACCAAACAGGAGAGAAAGTTCAAAATCATTTTATTATTAAAGTTCAAACTTTTTTTTAAATGATTGTAATGAAATTGTATGTTAAGTGATGTTGCAATGAAAAGAGGTAAGGTGCTAAGTATGAAATGTGTAGGTGAAAGCCTATCTATTGTCTATGCCCAAATGAAAACAACAATGTCTTCATTTGTTGATTTTCAAAACAAAGTGGATAGAATTCACCTGGTGATAAGCAATGTAGCCACCAACAACATTAGCAACTTGTTTATTGACATACAATCTCAAATGACCAAGATCAAAAGATATGGCAATATCTACATGGTCCAAAAGTATCAAAGCAACACATCACTAGAATATAACTGAGCAAATGAACAAACACGGCAGTGACGGAGTTTAGAATACAAGAATGCGAAATATAGAGAGAAGAGAGACGAAAAACAAAAATAAATACAGCATAGCCCTCGTTCTCTCATCTAAACTATCCTAATCAATATGAATCGGGTAGTCCGAAGCGGGCTCAGAAACATTGATCGGAGCAGGAGGGATCAGTATATCTAGGGGTGGGCAAACAGTTCAGTTAATCAAAATTTTTAACCAAATAGACTTAAAATAGTCAATTCGAGCCCTAACCAAACCGAACTAAACCAAACTGAACTAAATTGTGTTCAGGCCATAACCGAACTGTTTTACATAGTTTAGTTCAATTTTTGGTATCAGTTAAGGAAACTGAACCGAACCAAAAATTGAATTAGTTATGGTATATATATGCTAAATTTTAGGGTTGAGTTAAAAACGCACATATTGTTTTCCCTCTTCATTTATGCGATGTAGCCTCAGGACCTCAGCAGCTCCTGCCTTCGCCCTCTTACAACGATGATGAAGACAGAACTGAGAAGCAGCACCGACCACATAGTCACCATCCGCCACTGACCTCGTCCATACCTCGCCGCTAACCTCGTCCAAACTAGAGTCCAATCTCACCGAGTCAATAGTCGCTGATCTCGTCTAGACCAGACCTCCTCCGACCTCACCAATCTCTAGCCGCTAACCACACACCAGTCGCCGACCACACTCCACCTCACCGTCACCGACCTCCCCTTCTTCCTGATCTGAGATCTCAGACTCAAGCTACTAAGAGGTTATTCTCTCTCTCTCTCTCTCTTTCTCTCTCTCTCTCAGTAATATATATGTATATGTATGTATTTTACATAAATATGTGTTTGGTTAGGTTTGATTTAGCCTTTCTTTTTTGTATAAGTTTTCAATTCTTGCTGGTGGAAAGTTTAAGATCTTGAGTAAAATCTTTTGTTGGTTGGAATTTTAGGGTTCATAATAAAAAATGTATTGCAATTATGAGCGAGACCTTCAATCTTTGGTTTTGAAAATAGGGGGTTGATTTGGTTATGAGCGAGACCTTCAATCTTGATGGCAATTGTTTAATGAGAAAGAAAAAATCATGGTTGGTATGGAAAATTCACTCTCTCTCTCTCTCTCAAATGTGTTCTTTACTAGTTTGGTTAATCGAATTTCATAACCAAACTAAATTTGTGATTCGGTTAACCAAACCGAACCAACCGAATTAAATTTCAGTCAGTTAACAATTGACAACTCTCAAAACTGAACCGAATCCAAAATGAACTGAATTATGTCAAATCGAACTGAACTGACTGATTGCCCACCCCTAAGTATATCACTGTCAAAAGTAGTGGTCCTGCCTCCACCCTCAACAATAGCAGGAGCAGTTGCCGGGTCACTAACAACTGGGACATAAAGTGTAGTGGATGAAGGATCAACCATGGCCGGAGGTGTTAGTGGTGAAGGTGATGGCTCAATATCAGGAGGTGGTGCCGATGAAGATAGAGTATTGGTAGATGGTGCAACAAGGGAGGTGGTGGTAATGATGTATGAAGTAATTGGGCTACCTGTAGACACCCCGATTTTGACCAAACGTCAAGCCCAGGGATTGGTTATCTCTAGAAGACCGATGATGACAATGACCGGTAAAATTGGAAGGTTTTCCAGAAAATTTAAATTCTTCAAAGATTCTTCAAAACAAAATTCAAAAATCAAAATAAGAGAGAGAGAGAGAGAGCGGAAAATTGGATACCCAGGAGGAAACTCGGACATTGAAGAACATGTGAGAAAATCAGTCAAAAAAAATTTTTTATTCAAAAAGAGATATAATATGAAAGAAGTTTTCAAAAGAAAAGAGGAAAAGAAGTTTTCAAAAGGAAAAAAAGAAGAAGAAGAAGGAAAAGAAAGAAAAGAAAGAAATCAAATGATAGTATATACCATGTTTATGGGTGTATCTTAATAAAGTACACTACAAGTATAAAGTACATTAGTATATACTTTGCTAATAATTAAGATTGTGGTAATGTAGGTTTTGAAAATTAAAAAGAGGGCAAATTTTGTTAGCCCCGGCACGCGGGAAAGCCGGCGGCACTCACTGAGTGCCGCGCCGGCATTCAGCGAGTGCCACCCGGCATTCAATGAAAGCCGCCGGCAGCCATCGAGTGCCGTGAACTGTAACAAACTGCTTTTCTCACATCTTCTAGAAGAAAACTTTGCACATGGGTTTCCACCCGAATTTACCCATTTAACCTTGATGTGTTGGTCTATATAAATAGGCCTTCATCTTCTTCATGGGGACTTTTACTCTTACTTTGAAATTTTTCACTAGAAAGAGATATAATAGAGAGAGAGAATTGGGAGAAGAAAGAAGAGTTTTATTGAAGAATTTTGAGAAGAACTTGGAGAATTTTGAGAAGAACTTGAAGATTCTTGGAAGCATTTCACAAGGAATAGAAGAAACATTTGAGGTCTTGGAGGTAACCTCTCAATCACTTGGTAGAATTAGGCAATTCAATCACAAATTCTTAGATCTAGGAATTTTACACATTTTCAAAACCTCTCTTCCTACCTCATTTCATCACACACCACTTAGAATTTGTGATTGAATATCATGGTGTTTCATTAATTTGGATTCAAAATAGAGCTTTGAATTTATGAATAAAAGAGTTTTGACTTGAATTTTTCAAATAATATTTGATTTCCTTTCTTTTGTTTATATTCTTCTCAAGAAATCTATGAGATCTTCAATATCTCATTAGATTTCTTTGAGTTTGATCCTCTAATTCCATATGATCTTATGATTTATATGGGGATTAAAGTGGATTATGATCATCTCTACATGTAGTTTGTTGAATTTAAGTTTTAGCTCATGGTTTGAAATCTCCTCACTAAAATCTTATAGAATTCATGCTATATTCCATAGAGGTTTATGTAGTTGGGATGTCATTTGTCTCCAAGGACCATTAACTTGGTAGGAGAAATAATAATATGACTCTATATTCTCCAAGGACCATTAATTTTAGAGGAGAATAAGGTTTCATGGATCTATATTCCTCGAGGATCATATGTTTGAGAGAGGAATTAGATGTAGATTTTCATAATTTATAATCAAAATTCATAAGATCAAGTAAGACCTTAGGTTTCTCTTGCTAGATCTCCAACTATGTGATCTATGATAGGAATTCATCAAGGTTAAATCTAGGGGTTTCTCCCTATTTCATCATTTGTCTCATTAATCATAATCAAACTTGATTCTAGCCCTTTCTAGGATCATGGATCAAGTTGATTTTAAACTATGAACATCAACTTAACAAAGGTGCAGTGAATCCATAAACCAATTGTGATCAAAGATTTTTTTATAGAGTCATGATTCATTAGAAATGGATGAGAACAATTGGAGGATGTTCATAACCCATTTAAGTACCTCTGTGATTTTTGTTTTGATGAAATTCCATGCCTAAGATGGTTTGGTCTTATGATTTCAAAACATGCAACTCTCTGTCCAAAATTTCAGAATAATAAGTCCATTTTGAAATTCATAAATCAGAACCTTAATGGAGTTTTCCAGGTCTCTAATAATTTTTTCTAAGTACCTTAATGTGTTAGGAAGATACCCTAAAAATATCTAAGTGTTTCTCATTTTTTTACTATTTTTAGAAAATCGTACAAGATCTCTGGACAGAGAGTTGCAGATTCCTGAGTGATGTCTAGTGTTTTCCGTATTCCCAGAGATCTAACCGTTCAAACATTGATTTTATTTTTGAGTTATAACCTAGACTCACAAAGGCATATCATATCCAAAAATCATTAAGATCCAACTGTTGGAAGTATGATTTTTCTACTCTTTAAAATCTGGTCTGCTCTTTGTAATTTTGGAAAAACAGTCACTATTTTGTCTAATCTCATTGATTTTAACTTAGATGGTTCCCTAATGTCTTGGGACCCAAATCATGTTTTGAATAATGATAATTTAGCTTAAATCCAGATGCTAAGTGATCCAAATTAGTGAATAAATCCATATCTTATTCTTGTTCATATTCATTCATTCATTTATGTACATCAATGCTTATGATTAGAACTAGTTATTGGATAAAGTTGGACTTAGTTGAACCTAATTAAGCATAAACATGGATTCCTTATGATCATGTTGGAATTATAGAACCCCTATATGGACATTACATTGGCTCTTAGTTGAGGCTTGCATATCTATAGAGATGCTATGGCTCCAACTATTCAATTCATAGTTTTGTCAATTCTTTCCATGCTTGATAGATCTAAGCTAGAGATTTAGGATTGATTATTTGATGTCATATTATTATGTGGAGCATGTGGACTAATCTTTGTTTTGTAGCGCATTTGAGATACAATTTCTCAATCCTTCTCTAGTTTGTTCTATTCTTTGATTGTATTGATTTTCGACTCCATGCGCGACACCTTAGACTAGGCCTTGCCATATGTGTTTATATGCGTTAGAGACCTTTTCTTAGGTTTATTTTATATGTATGCATTGCATGTTTAAATTCGCAGCTAGATCCCGGGTAAGTTTCCTAGTTCCCTATTTGCACATCATCTTGCTTGATATTTGAACAATGTGGCTTATGAATGATATTTTGTCATTAATAATCTTGCACCCTTTTCAACATGCTTGTGTAATGGATAATTTATATATATATATATATATTAGTTGAGAGCATGCTTAAATTAATAATTCAATTAAAAAGGATGATGAGTAGAGGCCTATCACGAGATAGGATGAAAGGGGGTGTTTTAGTCCGTCGGGCTCCTTCTCCTCTCATTCCACAATCCCCGGACCCAGATTATCTTTAGTTTCGCAAAAGATCGGTTGCTTTTAAAAAAATGGTTTCTTAATTTTCCTAAAAAAAATTAAGTGGCGACTCGTCTTTGAAATTTGAAAAATGTTTTAAAAGTGGGCCCAAATGCCGGTATCCACAATCTGGCAACTCTGCTGGGGATCGAACCCAGAATCTCTGATTTCGCAGACTAGAACTTCTGATTTTGGGTTCACTCGAGGATTAGACTTGAAAGCATAATTTTTGTGTGCCCGTTGCATTACACTTGCATGTCTCGCCAGTCAATTGCACGAAACTATGAACTTGGAGACTCGGGGTAACCTGGTCGGCCAAGTCATTATGGGACCGTGTGATCACCCTTGATCTCGTACCATGTTTTGGTATATGAAGCATCCTATCGGGTGTGTGTCAAGGGTCCCTTATTTGACCAAAACCCGGCCTTTGCATGATAGCTTCTATAGAACCTTTCAAAATTAGGGAATCAATTCTTGATTAGGATTTATGTGCTAGGGAGTTTTGTATGATTACTTGAGATGATGACGATGCTTATTTGATGAAATATGTGTAACCTCTTAATCACTTTTGAGCAATTCCTTCTCATGTCCCACGACATTTGGGAACATGTTGAATCTTGATTATGTGATTACATCTCTTACATCTTGCTAGCTAAGCATCATTGACTTTGTATGCATCCGAATTCATGAAGAATACGACAATAATCCGATCATGTGGTCCTCCTACCCCAAAGAATTTTAAATACGTCTTTGGAAGCAAATAGATTTTTGCTATCTTTATTCTAAGGTATTCAATCGCTCTTTCAAAAAATCTTTGGAGTTCACTTTTTGATTAAAATCTCAAGTCAACCATCTTTTAAAGGAAGAACCCAAAATTCTTGGAACCCAAAATTTTGAAAAGTTTCACCAACTAAAGAAACACTTTTCAGAGCAAAATTTCGACCCAATCACCTTTTGGTTGAGGAATATAATTCAAAATTCTTGAGAATTATATTTAAGAGATCTCCCCAATTAAAGAAATGCTTTTCAAATAAATTTCAAAGCAAAGTTTCAACCCAATTATCTTTTGTTGAGAAATGTTGCCTTCAAAGGAAAGCTCCTTAAGAATTTCAAAAAAGACCCCATCATCTGGGGGAAATACTTGTCAAATGGATTTCAAAAAATTCTAAAAATTTTCAAAACCTTGAAGGGGTAAAGAGGATCACAATGAAAGGAGAAATTAGCGCACTCAACATGGATGAGGATTTTATGTGCTTATGTGTTTATGTGTTAGGATTAGAATTTTCTTTTCTTTGGCATATAGGATAGGTGCACACACACACACATGCATCGCACCCGCATGACATATGAGCCATTCATAAGAATTTTGCCAATCATTTTCAAAAAATAAAAAAGGTTGTTTGAAAATTGATTAAAAAGTAAAATGGTGTTAGGCAAGATAGCATTAAACACCAGGACAGTTTGGGTCAGGGATTCGAGTGCAAGGTTAGTATGAAGAGAGCCAGAGACAAAAAGAGAAATAGATCACGAACAACATGCTGCAGAAATAGCATAATTGAAAGAGAGGATGGACCAAATGATGGCCATGTTGGAAACATTAACCCATCAGAGGCCTGTAGTTGATCCACCAATAATCAATCCTCCTCCACCCGTTCGAGATATGGAAGATGGTTGGTTTGAGGATCCAGAACCACCTAGAGCTGATATACCTAGGGCAGAAAGGGATAAGATTGAGAAAGCTGAGAAAGAGCGTATCGAGATGAAGGAGAAGGTGGAAAAGCTAGAGAAAGTTGTTCGCAAGTCCAATGGGGTTGATAGCTATCTGCTAGAGCTAGAGGGTTTGTTTGAGGGGGCTCAAGAAAAATTGCCAACCGGTTTCAAGATGCCTGAGATCGATAAGTTTGATGGTTCTGGCAACCCCAGAAACCACGTGAATATGCATCGGGGCCTTTCAACCAAGTGATCTGAGTCCTGCCATGATGGCCATGCTGTTTCAACAAACTTTGACTGGGGCAGCTTTGTCCTGGTATTTCACATTAGAGCCAAGCAAAAGTCGCATATGGGAGGAAGTGGTGAAAGCCTTTGTCACCCAATATGAATACAACCAAGAACTCGATGTAACTGTGAGGGATCTGGAAACAACCATGTAAGAGAATAGAGAGTCATTTGCTGAATTCTGGAGCGATGGAGGGGGAAAGCTGCAAAAATGATCCAACGGCCATCAGAGAAGGAACAGATACGGATTATAATCAAGAACCTGCAGAGTGTTTACCAGGAGAAACTAATGTATCAATGTATTCATACCTTTGCTGAGTTGTTTGAAAGTGGGACAAGGATAGAAGACGACATTAAAGACGGAAAGATCAAAAGAGAAGATTCCCAAGGGCATCGCCCTAGAAGACCATTCTATGGGGGGAATGCTGGAAATCAGGTGGCAACTAATGTTAATGTTCTAAGCCAGCCGGAAGAAGGGCAGAATTTTTCAAGAAAAGGGAGTGCGTCGAGACCAAAGTTGGAAGGACAGCTCCGTTGCTTCACGAATTTAGGGGTTTCTCTAACTACCGTTCTCAAGCAATTAAAGGAAAAAGGATATCTCAAGCCCCTAGATCCAAAACCAATGCCTAATCCACTTCCACCGGGCTTCAATACAAGCCTCTATTGTGAGTTTCACCAAGCTCATGGGCATACAACTGACCGATGTATGAGGTTAAGGCATGAAGTACAAGATTTGATCGATAATAAGACCATTTCCCCTCCGCCTGCAGCTCAACCGCATGTGACCCGGAACCCGCTCCCTAATCATCATGCTGTACCACCACCGCGGAACATTAATCTCTTAGATGTTGGGAAGGAAGTCTTTGATCCGTCTGTGTTGATCGTACCAGTAGGACAAGCTACCAAAGCTTATAAATTCCCAGAAGATCAGAGGATATGCCTTATAGTAGTCAAGGAAGAGGATTGGCTGATAGGAGGAGAAAAAGAATAAGCATTTGAGGAAGATATGGACAATGAAATCATCCAAATCAATTGGTGGGATCCAAACAATCCTACTAATGACCCCATTTAGGAGGAGGAGGTGTACAGTGACACAAACGGTCTGTGGTCCAAAGGGGAAGAAGAGGGAAATGCTGAGGAAGTGATCAATCATGCTGAGGAGAACGATTCGGAAAAAGGGAAAGGGAAGGATCCTAAAGGAAAAGAAGAAGGTCAGGTGTCGCATAAATACTTCATTAAGAAAGGAGGAGATTTCCCCTACTATGGCTTTCCAGAGCCATGGGTGGACTGCAAAGATAGATACTTGGAGCAAGGGTTTGAGATCTCTTTCTTACATGAGTTCGTTGACTATGAAGACCCATATCTACAAGTGCCCACAAAACCAATTTCTGTCCAAGATTGGATTTGTGCACTAGATGGTTTGGCTATGAGGAACCTTTTCAATGAAGAAGGCAGTAAGGCCAAGGAGAGCGGTCCAAAGAAGATCATAGAAGTAAAGATTAGGAAAGAACAGATGATAGAAATGCTGAAGGACGAGGTCAAGGGAAATAAAGCAAGGGAGGAGAAGCCAAAAAATGGAGGAGAGATAGAATCAGGGAATTCACCAAAAGGTCCTTGAGTCTAGTGATAAGAATTCCCCTACCCCAAAAAGTCTGTAATGGCCAATATGAGCCAAGCTTTTTTTTTAATTTCTGCTATCAATGAAAATGTGATTGATTCTGCTTACTTGGTTGCGCTTAATAACTGTGAAAAAGCAAATAAACTTACATGCAAAATCATTGAGGAAACCTTGGCATTTGACTTAGAAAATGAAGAAGATTCTCGAAGTGATTCTTTCCATATTTTACTCAATAAAGATAAAAGCATAAAATTGATCTCATTGCTAAAAGAATACAAGGATGCTTTGCATGGTCCTATGATGATGTGCCAGAATGAATTCAAAAATTATCCCACATCACCCCCTTTATACCAAGCCTAAAAGGTGGGCTCACATTCCAAAGTCATGAACTTGGTCCTTAATGGTAGCTAGATATCTTAAATGAACTTCTTCTTCTTAAAAAAAAATGAGCTCACTAGGATGAAAACCCGAAAGGGCGCCTAGGCAAGAGTTAGAGCAAAATAAGATGTGTGTTGATTTCAAAATCCGAATCCTAGCCAGTCAAAATCATAAAGAGAATAAGAGATAGTGAGGTAGAAAAGAAAGGAAAGAAAAAAAAAGTAGAGAATAAATAAATCCTTGAACACTTCAAAGTACATAAATTAAAAGGTTTTATGTTGCTCTCAACAAAGAAAAGAAATTGGAAATGACAAGAGAGATTTGAAAGAATCAATTAAATTTTTATGAGAGACTTGATAGATAAGTGATAAGTAGGCCTAAAACAATGCAGAAATATCGTTGAGAAAGATAAAGAGTAATTTGGAGGGCTGATATTACTTTGTAAGTATGATAGAGTATGATTAAAACACGATGTATTATGAGAATTGTAAAGATTGACTGGCTAGTGATAAGGTGAAAAGAATCAACCGCCACAAAACAAGAGAAGAAGAAAAGAGGAAAAGAAAAAAGTGCATAAAAAGGAGAAGTAGTTCATGTTCTCATCATCTTGTTCGAAAGCTGCCACAAGGAATCTATTTCAGAAAATCTGCCCAGAAAGGGCACTCATTGAACCCAAATGAAAACATGGCTCGAAAAGCCCACCAATTCTTGAAGCCTTATTCTTTCAAGAACTCCAGAGTCGATGAACTACGTTTTGACCTAATTCCCATTCGGGGATACGTAGGCAGCCTGCAAGGTTCGGTCACAACTACACACACAGTCAATCATTGTACTTCTTTCAAGCCTCGATGAACTACGTTTTGACCTAATTCCCATTCGGGGATACGTAGGCAGCCTGGAAGGTTCAGTCACAGCTATACACATAGTCAATCATTGCACTTCTTTCAAGCCTCGACCGAACTACTATAGGACCTGATGCCCATTCGGGGATAAGTAAGAGGGTCTCACAAGGCCCTCGGTCCAAAGAAGAAACCCACCCAATTCATAAAATTACCTTGAAAACTAGGGGCAAACTATCGTTTGCCCAGAGGCCGCGTCACCTCCCTTAAACCAGGGGCAAACTTTGTTTGCCTAGCATTTCCAAACCCCCTATCAAACTAGGAGCAAACTATCGTTTGCCAAATGAAATATCGTTGTGTTGACTGGTTTTCAAGGACCAAGCTTAGGCATCCTGAGAATTCTTGAAGTAAAAAGTTGATGGTTTTCATGCATAAATCTAAAATTGATTCAAGATGGAAAGAAACATGAAAAGAAGAGTTCTTCGTTATCATAAAGTCAGTCGTAAAGGAAGATGCAATAAAAAAACTATGAGATGATAATTTTCCAAAGTTAATCAGAGAAGCGCAAAGAAAAGAAAGCAGAATTGGTCACAAATTAGAAAATGTGTGTATCTCAACTCAGTTAGAGTCTACCTTCTTGAAATCCAAAAGATACATTCCTCAGATGGACCAATAAGATTTGAGAATTTCAAAAGAAGGGTAATAGCATGGAGGTCAGGGAGTCAGATTCTGCTCCGCTAAGGAAATCGAATAGAGGTCGAGTAATATCTTCAGAGAGAGCAAAACCAAATGAATATCCTCAGCAGATCAGGCTCCAAGCCGTACAAACTAATCATTGGATGAACCAGAAAGCCTTTGGATTTGTCCATAATAAAAAAGGAAATCAGTAAGTAGAAAAGTGGAGTTGTTGTGGAAGAATTGGCTCATACTTCTTCCTCTTCTTGCCCGAATCACCCAAACTGCTGGTCATAGGAAGCAATCTATCAAAAGGAAATTTAAAAAAAAAAAAAATCAATCCGAAATGATAAGCACATAAACATATCTTGAGCTAGAATAGCCCCAAGGCAGATCTTTTGAGGCTGGACCAGCACCGATCAAATCCTCGGTCTTGGCATAAGTCGTCTATTGTGGCCTATAATTTATCGATCAAATCCTCGATCTTGGCATAAGTCGTCTATCGCAGCCTATGAGTTACCGATCAAATCCTCGGTCTTGGCATAAGTCGTCTATCACATCCTATGAGTTACCGATCAAATCCTCGGTCTTGGCATAAGTCGTCTATCGCGGCCTATAATTTATCGATCTAATCCGCAGTCTTGCCATAAGTCGTCTATCACAGCTTATGTGTCACCAATCCAAAAAATCAAAAAAAAAATAGGCATAATCCAGATCTTTGAAATAGAAAATGAATTTTTGAGTCTGCGAGACTCCTGAGCTTTGAAATAGAAAATGAATTTTCGAGTCCGTGCGACTCCAGTTCATTTTGAAAATAGAGAACGGATTGTTAAGTCCACATGACTGTTCTGAAAAAAAAAAAAAAAAAAAAAAAAAAAAAAAGGGAGGGGGTGGGGGGATTTACCCTAGCAATACTAAGCTTTCTTTTCTGCGATTTGGGGTCATTGAATCTGGAGCGATTATGACTTTTCTGCTATCTGGGGTCATTTGAATCTGGAGCGATTCTGACTTTTCTGCTATTTGGGGTCATTGAATCTGGAGCGATTCTGACTTTTCTACGATTTGGGGTCATTGAATCTGGAGTGATTATGACTTTGCTGCTATCTGGGGTCATTGAATCTGGAGCAATTCTAACTTTTCTGCTATCTGGGGTCATTGAATCTGGAGTGATTCTGACTTTTCTACTATCTGGGGTCATTGAATTTGGAGCGATTCTGACTTTTCTGCGATCTCTGGGGTCTTTGAATCTGGAGCGATTCTGACTTTTCTGCTATCTGGGGTCATTGAATCTGGAGCGATTTTGACTTTTCTGCTATCTGGGGTCATTGAATCTGGAGCGATTCTGACTTTTCTGTGATCTTCGGGGTCATTGAATCTGGAGCGATTCTGACTTTTCTGCTATTTGAGGTCATTGAATCTGGAGCGATTTTAATTTTTTTGCGATTTGGGGTCATTGAATCTGGAGCGATTCTGACTTTTCTGCGATCTTCGGGGTCATTGAATCTGGAGCGATTCTAACTTTTCTGCAATCTTCGGGGTCATTGAATCTGGAGCGATTCTGACTTTTTTGCTATCTGGGGTCATTGAATCTGGAGCGTTTCTGACTTTTTTGCGATTGGGGTCATTGAATCTGGAGCGATTCTGACTTTTCTGCTTTCTGGGGTCATTGAATCTAGAGTGATTCTGGCTTTTCTGCTATCTGGGATCATTGAATCTGGAGTGATTCTGACTTTTCTGCTATTTGGGGTCATTAAATCTAGAGCGATTCTGACTTTTTTGCGATTTGGGGTCATTGAATCTGGAGCGATTCTGACTTTTCTACTATCTGGGGTCATTGAATCTGGAGCGATTCTGACTTTTCTGTAATTTGGGGTCATTGAATCTGGAGCGATTCTGACTCTTCTGCTATTTGGGGTCATTGAATCTGGAGCGATTCTGACTGTTCTGCTCTCTAGGGTCATTGAATCTGGAGCGATTCTGACTTTTCTGCTAATTGGGGTCATTGAATCCGGAGCAATTCTGACCTTTCTGCAAAACATCTCGTTTTCGTAAGACACCGGAGTATAAGACGCAAAGCGCATCTCAGTCTTATAGCATACTTCCTGAATCGGTACCAGAGTATATGACGCAAAGCGCATCTCAGTCGATCAGTATTCTTCAAAAAAAATTGACAATTGCGACTTTCCGAAGATAGGACGTCATCGGCATAGAAGAATTTTGAGACAAAAAAGGTACGTTTTGCCACTATAAGGAGTAGCATTGTCCTAAATCTTTAAACCTGAGAACATGGAGCATAAATTTGTTTGAGCACGTGCATCACGATAGGATAGGTGCATTCATCCGTGTGATTATTTGTGCTTAGGAGTTGTCCTTTGCCTGAACTACGTCCTGGTCTGATTCCAGATGGGATACGTAGGCAGCTCACCATTGAGCACGACCAACATTTGGCTCTCTGCGCACCCGATTTCGCAACGCACCTTTTGTTTTTACCTGGGCTCGACGGTTTTGGTCAAAGGCTTGTCTTTCACACAAGCTTCGACATTCGCTTATGATACGCATTGCTTCACAAGCTCTGCCGAAGAGGGGCAAACTGTAGACACCCCGATTTTGACCAAACGTCAAGCCCATGGATTGGTTACTCTAGAAGACCGATGATGACAATGACCGGTAAAATTGGAAGGTTTTCCAGAAAATTTAAATTCTTCAAAGATTCTTCAAAACAAAATTCAAAAATCAAAATAAGAGAGAGAGAGAGAGAGAGAGAGGGAAATTGGGTACCCGGGGGGAAACCCGGACATTGAAGAACATGTGAGAAAATCAGTCTAAAAAATTTTTTTATTCAAAAAGAGATATAATATGAAAGAAGTTTTCAAAAGAAAAGAGGAAAAGAAGTTTTCAAAAGGAAAAAAAGAAGAAGAAGAAGAAGAAAAAGAAAGAAAAGAAAGAAATAAAATGATAGTATATACCATGTATATGGATGTATCTTAATAAAGTACACTACAAGTATAAAGTACATTAGTATATACTTTGCTAATAATTAAGATTGTGGTAATGTAGGTTTTGAAAATTAAAGAGAGGGCAAAATTATGTTAGCCCCGACACGCGGGAAAGCCGGCGGCACTCACTGAGTGCCGCGCCGGCACTCACTGAGTCCCGTCCGGCATTCAGCGAGTGCCGCCCGACATTCAATGAATGTCGTCGGCAGCCATCGAGTGCTGCAAACTGTAACAGACTGCTTTTCTCACATATTCTAGAAGAAAACTTTGCACATGGGTTTCCACCCGAATTTACCCATTTAACATTGATGTGTTGGTCTATATAAACAGGCCTTCATCTTCTTCATGGGGACTTTTACTCTTACTTAAAAAAATTTCACTAGAGAGAGATATAATAGAGAGAGAGAATTGGGAGAAGAAAGAAGAGTTTTATTGAAGAATTTTGAGAAGAACTTGGAGAATTTTGAGAAGAACTTGAAGATTCTTGGAAGCATTTCACAAAGAATAGAAGAAACATTTGAGGTCTTGGAGGTAACCTCTCAATCACTTGGTAGAATTAGGCAATTCAATCACAAATTCTTAGATCTAGGAATTTTACACATTTTCAAAACCTCTCTTCCTACCTCATTTCATCACACACACTTAGAATTTGTGATTGAATATCATGGTGTTTCATTAATTTGGATTCAAAATAGAGCTTTGAATTTATGAATAAAAGAGTTTTGACTTAAATTTTTCAAATAAGATTTGATTTCCTTTCTTTTGTTTATATTCTTCTAAAGAAATCTATGAGATCTTCAATCTCATTAGATTTCTTTGAGTTTGATCCTCTAATTCCCTATGATCTTATGATTTATATGGGGATTAAAGTGGATTATGATCATCTCTATATGTAGTTTGTTGAATTTAAGTTTTAGCTCATGGTTTGAAATCTCCTCACTAAAATCTTATGGAATTCATGCTATATTCTATAGAGGTTTATGTAGTTGGGATGTCATTTGTCTCCAAGGACCATTAACTTGGTAGGAGAAATAATAATATGACTCTATATTCTCCAAGGACCATTAATTTTAGAGGAGAATAAGGTTTCATGGATCTATATTCCTCGAGGATCATATGTTTGAGAGAGGAATTAGATGTAGATTTTCATAATTTATATTCAAAATTCATAAGATCAAGTAAGACCTTAGGATTCTCTTGCTAGATCTCCAACTATGTGATCTATGATAGGAATTCATCAAGGTTAAGTCTAGGGGTTTCTCCCTATTTCATCATTTGTCTCATTAATCATAATCAAACTTGATTCTAGCCCTTTCTAGGATCATGGATCAAGTTGATTTTAAACTATAAACATCAACTTAACAAAGGTGCAGTGAATCCATAAACCAATTGTGATCAAAGATTTTTTTATAGAGTCATGATTCATTGGAAATGGATGAGAACAATTGGAGGATGTTCATAACCCATTTAAGTACCTCTGTGATTTTTGTTTTGATGAAAATTCATGCCTAAGATGGTTTGGTCTTATGATTTCAAAACATGCAACTCTTTGTCCAAAATTTCAGAATAATAAGTCCATTTTGAAATTCATAAATCAGAACCTTAATGGAGTTTCTCGGGTCTCTAATAATTTTTTCTAAGCACCTTAATGTGTTAGGAAGATACCCTAAAAATATCTAAGTGTTTCTCATTTTTTTACTATTTTTAGAAAATCGTACAAGATCTCTGGACAGAGAGTTACAGATTCCTGAGTGATGTCTAGTGTTTTCTGTATTCCCAGAGATCTAACCGTTCAAACCTTGATTTTCTTTTTGGGTTATAACCTGGACTCACAGAGGCATATCATATCCAAAAATCATTAAGATCCAACTGTTGGAAGTATGGTTTTTCGACTTTTTAAAATTTGGTCTGCTCTCTGTAATTTTGGAAAAACAGTCACTATTTGGTCTAATCTCATTGATTTTAACTTAGATGGTTCCCTAATGTCTTGGGACCCAAATCATGTTTTGAATAATGATAATTTAGCTTAAATCCAGAGGCTAAGTGATCCAAATTAGTGAATAAATCCATATCTTATTCTTGTTCATATTCATTCATTCATTCATGTACATCAATGCTTATGATTAGAACTAGTTATTGGATAAAGTTGGACTTAGTTGAACCTAATTATGCATAAACATGGATTCCTTATGATCATGTTGGAATTATAGAACCCCTACATGGACATTACATTGGCTCTTAGTTGAGGCTTGTATATCTATAGAGATGTTATGGCTCCAACTAATCAATAGGAATTCATAGTTTTGTCAATTCTCTCCATGCTTGATAGATCTAAGCTAGAGATTTAGGATTGATTATTTGATGTCATATTATTATGTGGAGCATGTGGACTAATCTTTGTTTTGTAGCGCATTTGAAGTACAATTTCTCAATCCTTCTCTAGTTTGTTCTATTCTTTGATTGTATTGATTTTTGACTCAATGCTCGACACCTTAGACTAGGTCTTGCCTTATGTGTTTATATGCGTTAGAGACCTTTTCTTAGGTTTATTTTATATATATGCATTGCACGTTTAAATTCGCAGCTGGATCCCAGGTAAGTTTTCTAGTTCCCTATTTGCACATCATCTTGCTTGCTATTTGAACTATGTGGCTTATAAACGATATTTTGTCGTTAGTAATCTTGCACCCTTTTCAACATGCTTGTGTAATGGATTATTTATATATATATATTAGTTGAGGGCATGCTTAAATTAATAATTCAATTAAAAAGGATGATGAGTAAAGGCCTATCACGAGATAGGATGAAAGGGGGTGTTTTAGTCCGTCAGGCTCCTTCCCCTCTCATTCAATAATCCCTAGACCCAAATTATCTTTGGTTTCGCAAAAGATCGGTTGCTTTTAAAAAAATGATTTCTTAATTTTCCTAAAAAAAATTAAGTGGCGACTCGTCTTTGAAATTCAAAAAATGTTTTAAAAGTGGGCCCAAATGCCGATATCCACACTACCCCCAACTGAACCAAAACTACATCCAACTGAGCAGTAGAATGATCAATCTTACCCTCGAGTCTTGTCCGTGCTGCTCTCTACTCTATAAACATGGCATGAATGGTTTAGAGAGACATAGAAGACTCTCCCTGGGTCTGTGTCTGCAATCTCTGCCTCAGTTCAAATTGCTCCACCTCAGTAATCGGATTAATATCCTCCTCAGAATCACGCTCCTCAACCTCAGATGGCGTCCTAGAAGCTGCTTCGGTGTTGGTATCTCCCATTCTCCTCCTTTTTCTAACCTTCGCCTTTCCTTTTTTTTAGCATCCAAACGATAGGCCATTGTCTCACCTAAGCAACCAGATGCATTTCGAACCTCATCAGTAGTCAAGGGGAGTAAACCTGATTGGGCAATGACACGGTGAATAGCCCACGCGCCCTTGAGGTGGCGCTTGGTAGCAATATAGCAGGTGGGCTATATCATGAAATCAATATAGAGTCGAGATAAGCAGACTCGCTACCCCATCCCGATGTCATAAAGAGCACAGATATACCAAGGCACCAACTTCTCATGGTAGGATGTCAACAGGATGCAATTACACAAAGCGAGGTGGAGAAGGTGATACTTGTCGGTGAGGTGGTGATCCTCAATAAGTGATATGCCATTCTACCTCTAAATGGCTCCACCTGTAATCTCATGGGCTATCATCGAGGGCGAGGTCTTAGGGGCACCTAGCAGTTGATGACAAACACATTCAGGTACCTCAAGCATGCCTAAAGCAGTAGCAACGGTGATCGGGCTGAAAATAAACTCCAGCCTGCAGAAGAAGGGTGGATAAGTGAATGGTGCGGCGGGGTCCTTGATTATGGTGGCACATGCCTCCCTAACCCAAGAAATATTAATTCGCTTAGCCTGAGTTAGCATCTCAAACCAGCGAGGCATGTGCTTGATTCATGCTAAGAACTATGGGAAAGATAGCCACACAGACTCCAATGGTCTTTCAAACATAACCTTCCTGTTTTGAAAATAGCGGCTAAACCATTGTTGATCTTGTGGGTCTCGAAACCCATGGTCAGGGACTAGATCCGGGATGAGGAGATCAAATGGATTCTCCTTACTATAGCCCGTGGTAGGATTTATCTAGAAGAAGAAACAAAAGAAACTAAGGAAATTAAACAAAATAGTAACAGGAAAATAGAAACTGTTTCTACAAAAGTTCAATCGATCGAGAGTTTTCAATCGATTGAAACTGGGTCAAGTTCAAGTGCTCAAGCCCAATTCAATCGATTGAACACAGATTTTTAGCAGACCAAACAAGAAATCATAGAAATGACAACAACAATACAAAAAGGGAAATAAAAGTGAATAAAATGGTCTCAAGACCAATGGGGACACCCCCGCTCATTATCTAATCAACCTAGGCATAGGGGTTTATAAGAACCTTACCTCGGGTTTAGCATAGCGGAGAGGTGGGGGTGATGATGATGATGCAATGGGGAGGACTCTTGTGATGATCAGAGGAAAAAGAAGGTGTCTGGATTGGAGGGGATGAAAATTGCCCAAGTTCTCTCTCTCTCTCTCTCTCTCTCTCTCTCTCTCTCTCTCTCTCTCACAATTGAGTGGATGAGAGAAATGAGAGAGAGTCCTGAGGATGCCTCGTTTAAAAATAAGGCTCGAGCAATTGAGAAAGTTCAATCGATCAAAAGTTCAAGTGAATTAACATATCTCAAGCGCTTGAGATACAAAATGTTCAATCGATCGAGAGTTTTCGATCAATCGATACTCAAAATTTTAGAAATCCCTGTTATGGAAGATATGTTCACTCCCAACTAGCAAAAACTTGTCCATTACATACAGAAAACCAAATAGCATGTTGTCCAAGGTACGTAAGGATAGAATACTCATCATTGCAATATAAAATTTTCAAAATCCATTAACATAATATTCGTTTATAGCATCCAATTGCAACATTAACCCGCAAATTGGTACTTACACCTTATTACAACTGAAAATAAGATTGAAAATAAATAAAACTAGTGTCTAGGAATACAACTGCAACTCGATAAAGTTTAATCAACAAGAATGAGAGCTAAAGTTGGTCACTATTTCTTTTAGCTGGAACGTATCATCTTCCACAGATGCATTATCATAGTACTTCACCAATTCCTCAATGTTGGAATCCAAGGTTGATAGTTCACGGTCACAGAAAAATTTGAAAGCTTTGAAAATATCATCAAGTGTGCTTGGATTCTCCCAAGAACTAAATACGTGAGTGAGGAAAAATCATGGTGATCTCGATGGAGACATGGATAAAGGAGTATGACTCCTCAACTATTCTCTCTCTCGTGGTGGAGTGCTAGGGGACCTCGTGGGTGGCCTATGAAACAACAGATGTAGAAGGAACACCAGTGGAGCATTGAGATTCATAGTGATAATCCTCAACAAGAAACAACGAAAGGAAACATATGAAAAATTAGACGAGAGAATAAAAGACTAAAATCAACGGAAAAAGAAAATGCAACAAAATAAAGTGTGACTCGAACCCAAACTCACTATTGGCAAGAATGCGCAGCATGACTAGCTGGCAGAAGGCATTGAATCCTATAAAGCAGGTAGCTCAAGTGCACATATAGATAGGGAACCAATGCAATAACAATAAAATCGTCATCCAACATGAATATGGCACAGTGATTCCCAACCTCTACATCATGCAAGTCATAGATGTCCCATTGCTGCCCTAATTCGTTATCCGTCAGTCCAATGTCATCCCCTTTCTCATCCTCTTCCTCATCATCAGAGAAGAATAACATGTGTTCAAAGGGGTTGAAGGCAAGAAAGGCTGGTGGAATGGGGATATACCCATGGGATAAATCTATGGGGCGGGTGGAATGGGAATATACCCATGGGATAAATCTATGATTTCATCTGCCCCTGGCCCTTCATATGGTGAAACGCAAAATTCAATTTCTTCAACAGTCCAAGGTGGATTTAGGAACTCCGGATCTCCCCAAGATCCTAATGACTAAACCGATCTAATGTCTTCGTTATTGCTCATGATCAAAACCTATAAATGAGTTAAAGATGATTGTATAGTGGGTGAGGATGCAGGGTCATAAACTAAAAATTAAAAACCCAAAATAAAATAAGAAAAAGAAAGCATAAAACTAAAGGTTACAACAACACATGTGATAGACTTGTGGTGTTTTAAACGGTGGAATAATCGAGCGCAACCTATTGGATGTGCTCAATTTCTAGTTCGACATTCTCCAAGAATGGCTTCGTTGGCCATTCACCTTGAAGTGCTTGTCATTTTTGGGGTTATTAGCTCGATTGCATCGTGTGGATAGATGGATTTAACTAAAAATGGTCCGGTCCATCTCGAGCAGAGATTGCTTGGAAACAAATGGAGGCATGAGTTGTAAAGTAAGACTTTTTGTCCCGACTCAAAGGATTTTCTAAAGATTGTTTGATCGTGTCGAGCTTTTAACTTCTCCTTATGTATGTTGGTATTATCATATGCATTATTGCGTATTTCTTCAAGTTCAGCCAATTGCAATTTTCGGAGATACCCGTCTTTGATGTCAAAATTCAATGAGCAGGATGCCCAATATACTCTGTGTTCTAGTTTGACTGGGAGGTGGCACGCTTTTCTATACACCATGCAGTACGATGACATATCCAAGTTTGTTTAAATGCGGTCTGATATGCCCACAATGTGTCAGTCAACTTGTATGACTAGTCCTTTCAGTTTAAACTCACTATCTTTTCTAGAATGTGCTTAACTTTTCTATTTGGCCAATTCTACCTCATCATTAGTTTGTGCGTGATAAGCCAAAGAAATTTTATGATTAACCCCATATCTCTTAAGGAGTGATGCCAAGGCCTATTGCAGAAATGCTTGCCTTGGTCACTTATAGTGCTCAAGGGGTTTCGAAATGAGAAGGGATATTTTCCTTAAGAAAGGATATAACTATTTTGTGATCGTTTCGGTGCGTTGGGATGGCTTCTACCCACTTTGAGACATACTCCACAGCAAGGAGTATGTACTTATGGTTATTAGATTTTGGGAATGAGCCTATGAAATCTATGCCCCAACAATCGAAAAATTTTATTGTTATTATGGGATTTAAGGACATAGCATTTCTTTTTGAAATTGTGCCAAGCTCCTGACAGCGTTGGCAGGATTTGCAAAACGTATGGGCATCCTTGAATATAGTTGGCCAGTAAAAACCACTGTGTAGGACTTTTTGTGCAATTTTTTGTGAAGCAAAATGGCCACCATAGGCTTCAGAATGGTACGATGCTAGAATTATGGTTATATCCTCGCTCAGTACGCAACATTTGATGACCTAATCAACATAGTATTTGAAAAGGTATGGGTCATCAAAAAAAAGTGACGCGCGAACGAGAGGAATTGTTTCTTGTCTTGGTTTGACCAATGCGCTGGGGTTTCTCCCATTTCTAAACAATTCACTACGTTCGCGTACCACGATAGAGTAGAAATAGCCATTTGCTGTTCGTTTGAGAATTCATCTTTGATAGGCGTTGATTCAGTGTTATCCACAAAAGTTAGCCTAGAAAGATGATTTGCGACCACATTTTCTACTCCTTTCTTATCCTTGATGGTTAAGTTAAACTCTTGGAGTAGAAGTATCTATCGAATAAGCCTTTGTTTTGCATCCTTCTTGGACAGTATATTTTTAAGGGCTAAAGGATCTGTGAAACAGACTATCGGTGACCCTATGAGGTAAGGTCAGAACTTGTCTAAGGCAAAGACTATCGCTAGCAACTCCTTCTCAATTGTCATGTAGTTCATTTGAGCTTTGTTTAAAGATCTACTAATGTAGCAAATGAAATACGGCTTACTATCTTTCCTCTGGCCTAGGAGCGCACCAATGGCATAGTCACTAGCATCGCACATTAATTCAAAAGGGAGACTCCAATCAGGAGCTCGTATTATAGGTGCAGAAGTGAGGAGTTCCTTTTATGTATCAAAAGATTTTTGACAATCATCAGACCACTCGAAAGGTACATCTTTGACAAGCAATTGACAAAGCAGTCGGGAAATAGCACTAAATTTTTGGATGAATAGTCAATAAAATCCCGCATATCCCAGGAAAGAGCGAATATCTCTGACTGTACGAGGGATAGAAAGATTAGAGATAATATTGATTTTTGCCTTATCCACTTGGATACCTTCATTAGAAATTATGTGGCCGAGGACTATCCCTTTGGTCACCATGAAGTGACTTTTTTTCCCAATTTAACATTAAGTGCTTGTCCTCGCATCTAGATAGTACCCATTCAAGGTTTTCCAAACAATTATCAAAGTTATGGCCGAACAAAAAAAAAATCATCCATAAAGACTTCTAGGATCTGTTCAACCATATTGCTATGCACCGCTGAAAGTTAGCCAGTGCATTACAAAGGCTAAATGGCATTCGTCGGTAAGCTTAAGTACCAAATGGACAAGTGAAATATGTTTTCTCGTGATCTTTAGGAGCCATTTTGATTTGGTTATATATCCATCTAAGAAATAGAAAAACTTATGACCCGCCACTCGTTCTAACATTTGGTCCATAAATGGCAAAGGGAAGTGGTATTTCCAGGTCACAGTGTTTAATTTTCTATAACCTATGCATATCCTCCATTTGGTGGGGATGTGCGTGGGTACTAATTCGCCATCTTTGTTAGGAATGACAGAGCCTTCTTGGGTACCACTTGGGTCGAACTAACCTACGGACTATCAGAAATTGGGTAAATTATCCCAACATTAAGTAATTTTATGACTTCCTTTTTAACAACTTCTTGCATGTTGGGATTTAGACATCTCTGCATTTGTCGCGAAGGTTTAGCGTCTTCTTCCAAGTAAATTTTATGAGTGTAAATGGTTGGGCTTATGCCTTTGAGGTAGGCAATAGACAATCTCAATGCTCCCTTGTGTTGTTTTAACATTTGGACTAGTTTACCCTCTTTCTCGGAATTCAGAGTAGATGATATGATGACAAGGTATGCTTTTTCAGTTCCTAAGAAAGCGTATTTGAGCTCCTTAGGAAGCTCCTTTAATTCCAAATCAGGAAACTATAAATTCGAGGATATAGCAAGTTTTTTTTTCATAGGCAAGGGTTCATATGGTGCTACCCACATACATTCGGCACTTTCCTCCTCTATTGTGTCAATCATAAGATAAGTCTGATTTAGGTTAGCATCTAGTGGGTAGACATATCGGGTTGATAGATAGCATCAAATTGTGACACAACTACCTCTATAGGATATTTATAATTGAAATCATACTCGTCATCGATAACAGTTTCGACGAGGTTAACTTCTTCTTCATCTTCGTAATCTTCAGGTCTGGGATTTGAAAAGATTTTTACATTAAAAGTCATGCTCCCGAATATAATAGTCATAATACAACTTCTTATTTGTATTGTGGCATCGATTGTGTTTAGGAATGGCGTCGAAAGATTACCGGTATTTGTGCACACAAATTAGAAACAGGTTCAGTGTCTAAGATCACAAAATCTACCGGGAAGACAAGATTGTCTATTTGCACGAGGATGTCCTCTAACACCCCTCTTGAGTATTTCACTGATCTATCTGCCAATTGCAATGCAACTCAGGTAGGCTTGAGTTCACCTAACCCCAGTTGTTTATAGACTGAGTATGGTAGTAGATTCACACTCGTACCTAGATCGAGGAGTGCATTGTCGATTCTTTGGTTTCTAATCCTATATGAGACTGTAGGTGTACCAGGGTCTTTCATTTTTGGAGGCAGTTCATTTTGAATGATTGCGCTTGCCTGGTAAGCAACATAAGCGTGTTTTTTCACACTTTGAATAAGTTGTTGCGTCAAATTTGGGTTAGAGAATGGATCTTCTTCTTGTACCATTTTATGAGGTGGTACATAGACATTAGAGGGTTGAACTTGAATTTGATTATTATACTTGTTTTGCTGGAATGGTTGGGATGGCCTATTTTGTTGGCCATGGTATTGATTGTAAGGATCCCAGCATCATTCTTGTAGTCAAAACCAGGGTGATTCCATCGGTTATTGTTATTAGATTGGATATTATTATTATTATTATTGTTGTAGGAATTCCCTGTCCCTCGATACCCTTGCATGGCATTCATCTCCATGGGGTTTTGTTCTTGAAAATAAAGCACATTAGGACAGTATGGGGTAGTGTGTCCCAACATATTATATGTGCCGCATGGTTCTTCAAGTAAAACCTACCTTGAACTCTCTCCTTTCATTCCTAACTCCTCCACTTTCCTAGCTAACTCCTCATATTTCGTCATTAGAGCATCCTCAGTTTTTAATTGATAAATACTCCTATCATCTCTACCTTGTATTTAAGTTCTTGAGACGTCTTCTTGGTTAGTCCTCTCGGCTAACCATTCAAAGTGTGCCTCGGCTTCTTTGGCATTTTAACTCAAAAGTTCACCCGTACTCATGGTTTCTACCAATTTTTTAGTTTCTCCATTAAGTCCTTCAAAGAAGAAGTTAATTGTTTGCCATTTCTCATACCCGTGATGTGGGCATGAGTGAAGTAAATCTTTAAATTGCTCCCATGTTTGAGTGAAGGTTTCATTATTTCGTTGTTTATACAAATCAATTTGGTGTTTAAGATCAGCGATCATGCGTGTGGGAAAGAATTTTTTTAAGAAAGCAATGTTCAACGCATGCTATGTGAAAATAGAATTTGGTTTGAGGGTGATTATCCGTGCTTTTGCTTTATCCTTCAGGGTGAAAGGAAGAGCATTAAGCGAGTTACATCCTTAGGATAGTTTTGAGAGGATGTTTGTAGGTTACATCCTTAGGATAGTTTTAAGAGAATGTTTTACAAACATCCTCGAAGTCCTTGACATAAAAATAGGCCTTCTTGCTTTGAGTTGAATCATTCCATTGTGAAATTGAGATTCACCTGTGTGTAGAGGAATGAAAATGCAAGAAGGTGTGGCTGCATGTTTGGGTTGCATGAGTTCACGTAAAGGATGCAATGAATCATCGATGGGTATAACCCTATTCTCACCATTTTCGCTTCCGTCGTCAGCATAGAGTTTGAAGGAATAGCTACGGGATTGATAGAGCTAGAAGAATTAGATAAATAGAGTGGGTTGCCGAAAATATATTCAAGGAATTATCGGACATGAAAGGGAAAACCTATAAGAAGATTGTAATCTAAAGAACATAAAAAGAAAAAGAAAAGCTAGAACGAGGTGAAGATAGGTTGAGGTAATCTAAGTAATATCTAGTCGCCTTCCCCGGCAATAGTGCCAAAAACTTGACACGAAATAAATTTGTGCGCTCTTGTGCAACACCCAAGTGTAGGTGATCGTGCAAGTAGTAAAACTGGTAAGACCGAGTCGATCCCACAGAAAAGGTGATAGTGTACACTTAGACCAATCGTAGAAAAGAAAATTAAAAAATCTATAATTTAAATGAAGTGTAGAACACAAAGTTCCACAATTAGCAACTACTATAATAAAATAATTAAACTAAACTAGCAATTTAACTAGTTAACTAAGCATATTTTAAAACGGGTTTTTACTTTATAAAAGAAAAAGGCGTTGGGATCACACGAATCCACAATGACCTATCCATCTACCATGCACATTCATTATTGCTCTATGGAGTACATCCATTTTTAGTATTCTGTATTTACCTAAAGATAAATAATCAATAGCCCTTACATGACCGGGACTATATCATCACAGGTGATTTAGAAGATAGTTTAAAAACAATGGTTTAGACTCGCACTATGAATGATGTTAGCATTCACAGAGGTTTGCAAAAGACATTGAAGAAAATAAAGGTTTAGACTGTTTTGACAAACTGAGCTTACCTGGACAGTTTGATAACGAATCTAAAAAACTAAAAGTCTTGGAATACTTAAAAGGATTATCTTATGAATTTACAAGTTTGATCGATCGAAGCACTCTCGATCGATCAAACTGTATCATCCTTCAATCGATCGAAATGACTTCAATCACTTGACTACATCTCTGGTTTGATCGATCGAATGAACTTCAATCGATTGAACATATGTTTTTTCTACTGTGCATCAGAGGCTAAAGATCACAGTTTCATCGTGATCTCCCATCTACTAGACTACTCAGACATGATTTGGGTTGCAGAAAACATGTTTTTAACGTGTAAAGTCATTAAGGTTGTGTTTGGTTTGGTTTTAAACATGAAACTTATGAAAACTTTTGATTTTAAACTATGAACATGCAATCCTACGATTTAAACAGATTACAACTACTCAAAACTATAGACAGTAAAGAAACTATAACATGAAACCTGAACGTGAGAATTTGTATTACACTCGCAGAAATCCGAACTAAATCAATATCCAAGTATGAAAAACCTATAAAAATAATACGAAAACTCTGTATCGCTCTCCATAAACTGAAAAAACTAAATGTGGCCATCCTTATGGACGTGTTTACATTGATTATTTATAGAGAAAACCTAAGCTAGGGATACTATACGCGTTCTGCAGTGCTGTCCACAAAGTTCTAATAAAGCCATGTTCGATCGATCGAACTATGTTCGATCGCTTGAACTTCAGTATTCTTCAAGCGCTTGATAAAACCTCGATCGCTTGAACCTTTAATTGCTCAAGGGTCTTCGATCGCTCGAGGTATTCTTTTCAACTTTGCAATGTCTCCTTTGTACTTTGACTTGACCCTTTTTTCTACAACTCATTCTTGCTCATAACAGTGCAGCATATCTGCACAGAATTACATCTAATACAATGAAACTTATCATAGATTCATCTCATTGTACATGAACTGGCAATGTAAATAACTACAAATAAAACAAGGAGTTGCAGACTACACTATGTTGTTTTATTGTTATAGCGTGGTTGTATTCTATAAATATACCCACTTGTCACTTATGGGTGTCCCACATGTCCAAAACCACACGCGAATTGTAGAAAACCCAAACCAAAGGTTGGACTCCCATGACATGGCCACTTGATTTGTTGGCCAACCAACGCAATGGATTTCTGACCAATTGTGTCACGCCCAGAGCAGCGAAAATAGAGAAAAATACATTTCCTTTTTGGGTCCATAGGGATTGACGGGTAAAAGTCACTAAATTGTCTACACCATATAGTACCAGCCACCAAATAGTAATAAGAGTTGTAATAAACCAATTAGAGATATATTAAAAAAATCCTAGCTATTATAATAATCAGAGTTTGCAACGAAAATATAAAAGATTTGGTAACAACATATGCCCAGGTACCAATTATAAAGTTCAGCATAAATAGAAACTAATAACTATCTAGTCCTCAACTGACATAGACATAATTGTCAGCGTAGTAGTCTTCTCTTACATAACCATCCTCGGTGGGGCCACCCTCTGCATATCCTTCCTCCAGGTAGTAGCTGTCATCGTAATTTCCATCACCTGCATTATTAGGAATAGGGTAATCTCGACGAGGAATGTCCAGGCAATAACAGCTGTCAGCTTACTGAGAGCTGAGTGAATATAAACTAACAAGGTACCAGTTATATAACATAATAACAAGTTATGAAGTGAATAAGATATAGTGTTACAATAGTATCTTCATCTTTATTCAATGTATCATAACCAACCCTTATCGTCTGATTATTCCAAACCCGATAACCAAAATACTCTGACTAGAAAGAATAGACTCAATCATTCAACATATATAGACATACCATCATTCTGTTCACTGCTCGTTAAGGATATAATCATACACCACATGCCATGGACACCACGTTAGTCCATCCCCTGCTCGTTAAGGATATAAACCATCCACTGCATGTCAGGATATAACATTTCAAACAACAATATCTCATTATATTGCCACAACTTAGTGACATATACCAGCGATCGCCATCCACTGCTCGTTAACGATGCAAACCATCCACTGCTCATTGAGGGTATAACATAGATCATCTGGCTATCTTAGGAGTACTTAGTCCCGCCCACTGCTCGTTAAGGATATAAACCATCCACCGCATGTCAGGGCATATCACGACCAAGCGTCTGTCCATATACCATTCCCAGAACTTATCAAACCTACTTAAGTTTCTTACTAAAACTGACACATGACAGTTCCTAGGTGACCTGAAAACTCTTCGGTAAAAGGAAACAGAAATCAACCCATTCATGAACAACATAGTATCTAACGTCATAACTTTAATCCATTATTCTCAATCGCACTTATCTTTAGTATCATATTATCCCTAATTATCCCTATAGTAGTATAATGAATGTCCGAATCGATAGTCAAATGATCGACCCCTTATATAATAAACATAGGAAATAATCCATGTTCTGGAACTGCCAATTGATTGGGATAAGGGTCAATTGATTGGGATAAAAAATATAACCATCGATTGAGGAACAAGGCAATCGATTGGGTCCAAAATAATGCCAATCGATTGCAAACCTTGGCAATCGATTGGGTTACAATGAATGGCAATCTATTGGAAACTATCCAATCAATTGGGACTTCATCTTCTCCAACAGAATGATAAAACAACATATATACATATTTAAATGACGTGTTTATTACGTCTAAACTTCATATAAACTTGTAAAAACATCACATAATAGTGGCCAAGTGAGTTTGAACTCACCTAGGGTGAATTTGGGTCTATGTTTAGCTATGGAGGCCAAGTTTCTCTCTCCTCTTCCTCTCCTTCTTCTCTCTAACTCAGTCTCTCTTCTCTTTCTATTCTTCTTTCTTCTTTTTTCTATTCTTTCTCTTCTTTTCTTTCCTCTGTCCAGCAAAGTGTGTGTGTGTTTGTGGTGTATATATATATGTACATATATATAAGTGTGTACATATATCTCAAGTCTCGATCTCTCACAAGAACTATAAAAATAGTCCCAGCTACGAAATGAATGCATATATATAGATAAATAAGAGTGCCACATGTCAAACCATGAATCAAAGTTGAAAACGTATCTCTGCAGGTGGCAATCGATTAGGACTAATGGTAATCGATTGGCTATATATATTTCATGGCCATCGATTATGAGTTAAGGGCAATCGATTGGGTTAGTGCCACGTAATGAAATCAAGTCGACAAGATAGAAATCGACTTGGAAAGATAGCAATCAATTGGTATCTAAAAAGTGGCAATTGATTGGGATAGCATGCCAATCGATTGGGACAACAAGCCATTCGATTGGGACACAAAATTAACCAAAGGGAAAGTAAGGGTCATACAAGTATACAGGAATCAGTGTAAAGTCTTATTCATTAATATACACTCCAAAATATAGGGTCTTACCTCATCCTCCTCTTATTAAAAGATTTCATCCTCAAAATTGAAAGCAAGCAGATTTAAATAAAAAATGGAAACTTCTCGTGCATCTTTGACTCTAGCTCCCATGATGCTTCTCATTCGCCATGATGCTTTCACTGAATCTTCACCAGCGAAATCTTCTCCAGCGAAATCTTCTTATTCCTGAGCTTCTTGATTCTACTATCTAGGATTTGCACTGGTTCTTCGTTAAACATAACATTGTCGTTGACTTCATTGTCTTCGAAGTTAATCTCGTGCGCTTTGTTGTGGACACATTTCCTCAGCATGCTGATGTGGAAAATGTTGTACACTCCTGACATCTTCAGTGGCAACACAAGTCAGTAGGCAACTTTTCCAACGTGCTCCAAAATCTCGAATGGTCTGATGAATCACAGAGATATCTTGCCCCTCTTCTGACCAAATTTGATGATGCCTCGAACAGGTGAGACCTTGAGCAGCACGTGATCTCCTACTGTGAACTCCAAGTCTTTGCGTTTCTTATCGACATAACTCTTGTGTTGGGTGTGAGCCATCTTCATCTTCTCACGTACGACTTAAATCTTCTCGTTGGTTTCTCGTACCATTTCTGGCCCAAGAAGTTGAGTATCTCCAACTTCGGCCCAACATAGTGGTGATCGACAAGGTCTTCCATATAAAGCTTCAAACGGCGCCATCCCTATGCTCGTATGGTAGCTATTGTTGTAGGCGAACTCTATCAATGGTAGGTGTGTCTCGCATGAACTCCCAAAATCAATGATGCAAGCGCATAGCACATCTTCGATCACTTCATTCACTCATTCAATCTGCCCGTCAGTATGCGGATGAAAAGCTGAACTCAAGTTTAGTGTTGTTCCAATTGCTACTTGAAGACTCTTCCAGAATTCTACAATGAACCTTGAATCTCAATCTGATATGATAGAAACAGGTACACCGTGTAATTGTACAACTTGCTGTAGATACATCCAACTTATCCGTTCCACAGGATACGTCATGCTGTAGGAAATAAAATGTGCAGTCTTCATAAGTCAATCCATGATTATCCAAATAGTGTCATGGTTCTGTTGTGACTTTGTCAAACCTATCACGAAATCCATAGTTATGTGTTCCTATTTCCATTGGGGAATTGGTAACGGTTATAGAAGTCTAGGTGGTCTCTGATGTTCTGCCTTTACTTGCTGATCGGCGACGAATAGTTGCCATTTATAGTCCTAAAAATACGCTTTGTTAGCCCATTTCATGTAGTTATTTGTTATTTTTTAATAAGTATTCAAAATTTTGTAGGATTTGGAGCTTTAACTTGAAAATGCACAAAAATCTAATGATTAGTGGCTTTGGAAGTCATTCTGGGCTCAAATGGTGATTCCGGTGAAAGTTGAATGCAGTAGCAGTCTTGGAAAATTGCATTTTTGATAAAGAATACTTTAGATTTGAGAAATTTCTCCAGAGATATAAAATGTAGATCTTCGAATTACGGACGCGTGACTTCAAACGGCGAGTCAATCCGAGTTCCGAGCAAAACGTTATCGCAATTCTACGAAAGTCGCGCAGTGCAGCGAAAAGGACCTCACGCGAGCGGGCCGCGCGAGCGACCTTTGAAAAAATCAAAAACGCGTATTTTATTAAATTAAAGTGCCCTGCGAAGGTGGTTTGTGCATATGACGTCCAGAAACGTAAATATAGCTGTTTTAGTGCGATTTGGCTTAGGAAAGCTTCCTAAATCCTTCCAAACTCTATATAAATCATATTCTAAATCAATTTTGGGGTTACACATCATTACACAACATTATACACAGCCATATACACAAAAACTCCAGCCATTGAAGAGAGGAAAGCAAGGATAAGAAGAAGAAGATCAAGGATTCCTATGGCCTCCTCCATCAACCTCTTGCCGTTCATCAATTTCATGGCCAACTAAACCTAGATCTAGGGTTTCAATGAAACCCTAGCCAAGTAATAGGGTTTTATTTGTGTTTTTATTTTAGTTTTATTATGTATGGATGACACTTACATGTTTAGAGGATTTTTATAAATAAATCGTACTTCTATTGATTAAATCATTAGTTTCAAAGTTTATTCTTGTCTTAGATCTATTTTGATTGTACTGTGCTCAATGATCTATATTTGATGTGCTTGTATAGATTGTTTACATGTAATGGTGGTTAAATTGAATTGTGCTATCAAGTATCCGAATAGTCCATGCCTAGATTAGACGGATTATACCACAACCCTAGTTTAGTGTGGGATAATTCGTGCTAACCGAAGATGGATTATGTTGGTGCTTGAACCATAGTTATTTTCTTGACGGAGGAATTGGGCTTGTAGCTACAATTCTCCATTATCATCCAATTTAATAGGCTAAAGTAATTCATAAATATTCCTATTATGAAGCTAGTGGTGGATTTGCAATCCTAGTTTCTCTTAAACATATTTATAACAACACTTTTAAATCGCTTTCATAATTTAGATTTAATTTTATTGTTCTTAGTTTAATTAAATTTAAAATCAAAATCTCATTTTTCTTAATCAACTAAATTTAGGTTTTAAAATTAAAGCACGGTAGTTAATCAATCTCTGTGGGTTCGACCTTTACTTCCACACTACAAATTCTTAGAAAAGTAAAGAATACTTTTATATCTTGATATTGACAACATCACTTACTTACAAGTAAGACAATGAACTACATACTTAGCTACTTCTCACTTCATTCCTCCCCACCAAAAGTTCCTCTTAAAGTCCTTGTACATCTTCGTAACTCTAGGACAAACTATCATTCATGACTTGTATGTTTCATCCAATATTTATTTCCAGAGATTTTTTTCGTTAGTTGCACAGAGTCTACCTTTACATCATAAGACTCTGTCTGTACCAATACTCTAGACCTCTGGTTCCTTTACGGACATCTTGATGAACCATAACTTTAGGTCCTTTATCGTTTATTAAACTTCTATGATACGGCTGATCAAAGTTGGTTGTACCATAAGACATCCAAGATGTTGTCCTATGGTGGACTCCACTGGCTAAAGATCAAATTCGACTAAACCTTCTAATGCTTGCCATTTATAAATTAGTAACGCAGCGATTACTAATCGAGGTTGATGACTTAAAGCATCTGCTACAACATTTACTTTACCAGAATGGTACTATAATGAAAAGTCATAATCCTTGAGCAACTCCATCCACCTTCGTTGTTGCATTTTCAACTCCCTCGGAGAGAACAAATACTTCAAGCTCTTATGATCGAAAAATAGATCAAACTTTTCTCCATAGAGATAGTGTCTCCAAATCTTCAAAGCAAACACTATCGTTGCTAATTCCAGATCATGCATAGGATAGTTCTTCTCATGTGGCTTTAATTATCTGGATCCATATGCAATGACATTGTGTCTTGCATAAGCACACAACCAAGTCCTTGGTGTGATGCATCACTATAGATTACGTACCTTTCTCCACTTGTAGGTATCGCAAGCACCAGTGCAGAAGTCAGTCTTTCCTTTAATTTGTGGAATGCATTTTCATGCTTATCTATTCACTCATACTTTATCTCATTTCTTGTCAAATTTGTCAACGGTTCTGCGATCTTGGAGAATCCCTCTACAAATCTCTAATAATATCCTACTAGATCGGAAGAACTTCTAACTTCTATAGCGTTGGTTAGTCTATTCCAACTCAAGACTGCATTAATCTTAGATGCCTCAGAAATTTGACTTCCTATAATGTCATGCCCCGGAGCAGCAAAAATAGAGAAAAATAAATTTCCTTTTTGGGTCTATAGGGAATGAAAAGTGAAAGTCACTAATTATCCACACCACACAGTACTAGTCCAAAACAAGAACAGTAAACAACTGAATATATAATAGCCATTCCATCTATTACAATTATCAGAGTGGTCCACAGGATCACAGCAGGTCTGGAGACAACATATGCCCAAGTACCCGTCAAACTAAAACAAAACAAAGTTCAACCAAAATATAAAACTAAATATAAATCTTCAGTCTTCTAGCTAGCGTAAGGGTAGTCGTCAGCGTAGTAGGCGTCTCCAGCATAACAGTCATTAGTAGGGCCACCCTCTACATAATCAAACTCCAGATATTAGCCATCATCGTAAGTTCCATCACTTGCATTGTTAAGGATAGGGTAGTCTGGACGGAGAATGTCTAGGTAATAAAGGTCGTCAGCTTACTGAAAGCTGAGTGAGCACTAACTAACACAGTCTCATAGAAATAATGTAATTACCAAACATGAACGATATATATAGCAGTGATACTAGTTCTATCTCTTTTTCTTTTATTCAGACACTTCATTAATCGATTCTCATCAACTCTCAACTCTAGCTAAGACTGATTGTACCAAATCCCGACTGACTATCTTGAACTGATTATATCATCACAACGTACTAGTGCTCTTGTTCACCACTTTACCGCTTTTAAGAACTCTTGCGAGTACCCATACATCGTTCTCATATAACGACTGATGGAAACATAGGTTTAAAATTATTTTTAAACACGTAGCGGAAAGATTAAGTTTCAAAAAACTTATTGGTAGCCCAGGATCTACTACTCGTCAATTCCATAGATGCGTACTAACAAGAGGCAAGAGTTATACCTTTGTGTTTTGAACGCAATTCTGAAATCTTCAACCTTCTTGATGGTGCAGTAGCCTCCACTAGGTTGTCTTCACCCTTATGACTCCGGCGAATGCTTCTCGGAAAGAATAGAGATGGTGGGATCTCTAATAAAGAGGATGGAGAGGGTTTGGGAGCTCTAAAATAATTTTTGCAGCTTCTAGCATACTAAAACAACGAACTCTCATTTCTGGACGCAGCTGCCCTATTTATAGATTCCCAGAACCGACTAAAGTTCAAGCGATCGAAGTGGCTTCGATCGGTCGAACCACCTTCGGGTGATCAACCTATCCAGACTTCAATCGATTGAGACAACTTCGATCGATCAAACCTATCTTGAAAAAATCCTCATGTGCCTTTCCAAGCATCCTAGCGAAGCTAAGAGTAGGACCTCCAAGGCTCTTTATTGTTGCTCAGACCAGTTGTTAATTTCCATGACCAAACTCTTTGATCAGCAAACTAACCAACTGATCAGTTAACATTTACTTCACTATAAAATGATAACTGAACTCCAATGCAAAAGAACATATCTGAAGCAGTAACTAGACTTATATGTTGTACTAATGTCCCTCTACCGTCAGCATTTGTAATCATATTCAGGTAGTTGGATAACTATTACTGTCAATCTGAATCATGAATACTTCTTGTATTCCTTGAGTCCCATTCACCTCTCATGATTACCAAACATGTTGATAACTACTTATCAACAAGACTGTAGTTCTCAATAATCAATTTGGTGACATTCTCAAGGGAATGTTTACTCTCTATCAGAGGGTAGATTATATCTTGATAATATATGTTCACAACCCTGTGAACATGACATACCCAAGATACCCAAGTGTTGATCTTCTATAGACCTCACTGATTGGTAAGTCAAAGCAGTCATATCCACAGTCTGTGTTCATAACCGTCTCAAGATTGAGAACATGTTCCTTATATAAGTTATAAGTTCCTATCAACTGTTGACAGTCTTAAATGTCAATAGGAAAGCTCAGGTCCGTCAATGCACTATAAGCACTAGCATATTAACTAAGAGTTACACTCTAGTGATTGAGATTAATCACTCCATCCAATGGTAGTTAATCATGCTACAGTGTAAACCTGATGAGATATCCAGTCTCATCATCCACTATGAAGAGTTCTAAGTATCAAAGAATAGTAATCCGTATCTCACTTGTATGTATCTCATACATACACAAATTACCTAATATGATACTTAAGGATTAACAATCATCTCATGAAAGAAACATACATAATGAAATATAAAGCTGATATCCATATATTAAAATGTCAATGTCTCATACATAAGGTAATGGTTTGAGGGCACAAACCCTGTAAACTGGTCTATGGGCGTACTCGTACTCTTGTTCACCGCTTTTAAAAACTCTTACTGTTCACCAATTTTAAGAATGCTTACGAGTATTGTACGTACATAGCTCTGGTAGATACAAACAATGGGCGTGCCATAACTACTCTTGTTTACCATTTTTAAGAACTCTTCATCGCTTTTAAGAATGCTTGTGAGTACTGTGCACCCAAAGCTTCCACAGTCCTGGTCAAATCCTTCTGTCTCACTTATCGGATTAAACCTAAGCGAATCATCAGCTCGACAAAACACAACCTTAACAATAACTAATATCCCACTGACTCAATCACCATTTATCCAATATTGCCCATTGTCTTACCTCAAACCTTATCTCATTATCGCATCGTACTATTACTAACGTTCTGAACCCAACTACGTTACTCACCAAAAAAATCTCAATCTTATTATCATATCCCATTACCTCTGTAGTCCATAATATTGCATAATAGGAATATGAAGCAACAACTAAACCTCTATGGATTATGAATTATAAACTAAAAGGAACACATCCATATTCTGCTAGAGTTCAATCGATTGAAGTAATCTCGATCGATTGAAGTCATTTTGATCTATTGAGAGTCAGTGTTGTTCGATCGATTAAATTTAATTCGATCGGTAGAACTTCATCTTCTACAGGTTCTAGCAATGAACGCCCATAAAATCTATTAGGGCATGTTTGGGTTAATATTAAACATCCAAAATACGTAAAACAGCACAACTAAGCCACTGAGTGAGTTTGGAACTCACCGAACGTCGTAAGGGCACGTTTTGCAAAGCTTTAGCTTCTGAAGCTTTAATGGAGTCCCCTCTCTCTCTTCTCCATCTCAGTCTTTCTGTCTCTCCTCTGCCTCTTTCCTCTTCTCTTTCATTTCCTCTTATTCTTCTCCTTCTACTCCTCTCTCTCTCTCTGATAAAATATATATATCTATATATATATGTATATATATATATGGATGTGTGCGTATAATATAAAACACAAGCACATAACACTCTCTCTAACTCTCTAAGTTCAGCAAACACACATAGTACACGAACACAATGTATATATAGAGAATGGAGAGGGCAGGTGGCCATGGTTTTCAAAAACCTGGGATTTCTGATCATTACAAGTTCGATCGATCGAATGGTGTTCGATTGCTCGAGAGCAGATCGGTCAAGTTTGATCGATTGAAAAAGGTTTGATCGATTGAAGTGGGGACCATGTCATAAATTTATGTCAATAGGTTTCGATCGTTCGAACAGGGCTCGATCACTTGAACTTTGAAATGCGTGATCGCTCGAAAGGACTTCGATCGATTTGAAAGTTAAATTCCATGAATGATAAAGGAAAGTATATAGAATCTCTTTACATTAAATAATTATTGAAAATACAGGGTGTTAGATGTAACCAAAATTCACATTTGCTAAACTTAGCACATAGCTTGCTATCCCAAAGCGTCTGCACGGTAATCTATAAGTGCTCTCTATGATCCTTTTCTGTCTTTGATTATATTAGGATATCATCAATGAACACTATAATGAATTGATCCAGACATGGTTTGATTACTCTATTCATTAAATCCATAAATGCTGCTGGAGCATTTGTCAATCTGAAAGACATAACAAGAAACTCATAATGCCTATATCTCATCCTGAACATAGTCTTTGACGTATCCTTCAGCTAAACTAGTAACTGATGATATCCTGAACGTAGATCAATCTTTGAAAAGACCCTCGATCCTTGCAACTGATCGAACAAATCATCTATCCGATGAAGTGGATACCTATTCTTGATCGTGACCTTGTTCAATTCTCTGTTATTGATACAGAGTCTAAGTGTCCCATCTTTCTTCTTCATGAACAGTATTGATGCTCCCCATGGTGATGTACTCAGGCGAACAAACCTTAAATCTTTAAGTTCCTGAACTTGCTTCTTTAACTCCAACATCTCAGTTGGCGCCATCTGATATGGAGTCCTAGATACCGGCAATGTTCTAGGTACTAGTTCCACACAAAAGTCTATCTCCTTCTTTGGTGGAAGTCCTTTAATATCCTAGAAATCTTGTACTGTATGAAAGTCATCCACCGTAGGTTCTATACTCGTACTCCCAATCGCAGCTACCCAATTTGTCACAAACATGCTGCACATTGACTGACACTAAAATCTTATTATCGGTCGTCTGGGTATCAGAAATACAATCGTCCTGGTATGGCATTGCAAGTTGGCACTATACTTGGTAAACTAATCTATCCCTAAGATAATGTCAAATTCTAACATTGACAGTACCACCAAGTCTACTGAAAGGTTCCTGTCTCCCAAGGTCAATGGACAATCTTTACATACTTGACCCAACTTAACAGTCATTCCCAATGGTGACACAACACTAAGTGCTTGCTCAAGTATCTGGGATTCTAAAACCTAACTAAAGTACAATTTTTAACCGCAATAAAGGAATGTGTAGCACTAATTTCGAATAAAGCTTTAACTTGACTATAAAAGAGTACGAGCGTACCTTCTAGATGTTGTTGCTCATCAGTGTTAAAGCCTACTTCTGTGGAATGATGGTATTCATCTATGTATGATTTGGGGGTCCTTGTATTCCTAAACTAGTGCCTCGGCAATCCCTGCTCAAATGCCCTAGCTTGTTGTAATTTTGGCATATAGCATCCATTCGGCGGTTAACCCTAGAGGCTTTGCAGAACTTGGCAATGTGCCTTGGCTTTTCGCAATTAAAACATCCCCAGTCTCCTGGTAATGGTGCAGCAAGTAGCTCCTGAGTCTGTGGTGCCTGCTGGCGATATTGTTGGGGTCGAGGAAAATACTGCTGAGACTTTCTGGCTTTGTCCTAAGTGCACTTGTTCCCTTGAAAGTTACATTGATGTCTCCTCCCTAAGGTATTCCTCGGTGGTTGGTTCTGGAAATTCCTCTGTTGGAAGTTCCTTGACGGTTGGGGTCAATTCATCTACTGTCATTGTGCTGGATACTTGTCTTTCTCTAGACTCACCGCTAGTATCACTAATCCCTCAAAACTCTGGTTAAGTTGACCAATCATCATATGTCACAGGAGGGGGTTCAGTCCCTGGTAAAACCTTTTTACCTTATTTGATGGTGTATCGATCATAAGCTGAGCGAATGTGGACAATCGCTCGAACTTGGTGGTATATACTCTCACCGTGCAGTTTCCTTGAACCAAACTGAGAAAAATTTCTCTTATTGATCCTTCTCATCTTCCAAAAAGTATTTCTCTAAAAATCTTCCCTTAAACTTCTCCCAGGGCATCACTCTTGCAGAGTTCATCCCAGTTGTGGCCCTTCGGCCTCCTACCTATTTGTGGCAGCATAAGTCAACTGAAACATAGCAAGATGACGTTTCTCTTGTTCACTACACTCCAGGGCTTCAAAAGGTACTCTATATCGATGGATGGACTCACCCGACACAGATGCGTATGGATGCTTATCATTTCGCCAGGATTAGTGAGGCGATATATCATGAGATGACTCGCTTGGTGCAGAGCAAGGTAGAGATGGATGTGATCGAGTTATGAGCTATTCTTGGAGGACCCATTCTGCCATCACCTGCAGCATAGGTAGCATCATCGGTACCCGACGTACCTGTTCTAGAGCCCCAGGATAAGTCAAAGAGCCCAGAGCCTGAGCGGATACAGGGTGATGAGGATCTAGCAGAGGATGCTTAGCCAGAGGATGAGCATCTTGATGAGGATAGAGACGGGGATGGAGAGGAGCAGCATATGGACGATGAGGAGCCAAAGGATGACCCGGAGGAGCCTGAGTATGTTCTCGACGAAGAGCTAGAGCCTAAGCTAGTAGAGCCAGATGAGGATCCAAAGCCGATAGAGATAGATGCCATAGGATGCGAGAATGTTATGATAGTTGAGGGAGACAAGGTTGTAGGGGACGAGAAGCCAAGGGAGTTTGCTGCACCTGAAATACCAATTGTGCCCAAGTTACCAATAGGGCCTATATTATAGATGACAACAATTGCTAATATGGTAGCAGAGTAGGTAGCACAGATGGTTGCATAGCCGGATGGATTCATTGTGGGAGAGGTCAAGCTAGTAGAGGCTATGGCCGTAGTTAGAGGATTTACTGAGGTAGTTGTTGACATCGCTGAGCCAGTATTCGATATTGAGGATATGGATGTTGATGAGATGATGGTGGAGGATTGGGATATTGGAGTGGTAGTTGGAGGTCTTGCTGTACCATCGGAGGATGATCCACCTGTAGAGATGGACATTGCATCCGAGGATGAGGCACCACCAGCAGGATCAGATACTGATGACTTTTTAGTCAAGATCTGCAGGGTTTAGATTTTGTTAGTTTTATCAAGACATGTTGTCCACATAATTTTTGGGAGCTCGAGAGATAGCTATTTGACCAAAGCATTATATACATGTTTACCACTAGTAGTAGTGTTGTATAGCTGACTTTAGTACTTGTAATAGTTATGTCCCATGTGATATACTGCTTGACTTCTGTGTACTTTGTGGTACATCTTTTGATATATATATATATATATACAAGAAGTACTTTTGAGATATCTATGATATGATTTTAATTTGATGTTGTTATAAGTTGATTTTTAGAACTGATAGTTAATTTCATTATCTTCTTATCTTGATTTTCGTTTCTTCAAGAAGACTCTCAGCTAATCGATAGGTCTTTTGTAGGTACACATCACTAGCTTGTGATGGTTGGAGCAAAAAGGAATCCACCATGACTAGGAGCACCTATTCCCAAGGGTATGGACCCCAGCAGTGTCTTTGAGGCATTTATGCAGAGAATGAAGCATGTTGGAGACACTTACAACCATGTCGCACATCAGCTACCTGTCCAATATCCTGTTGAGCCACTGTCTCCTAGACAGATAGGAGATACATTGCTCAAACATTTCTGTGGATTACGTCCGGAGAAGTGTAGACACCCTATTTTTTCGACTATCATATTTAGGAGACCCATAACTTGGTGGTTCACAATGATCGAAAAAAAGACTCAAAAGGACTCCTAGAAGTTAGTTCTATTTCTCAAAATGCTCAGAATGACCAAAATGCCCCTGGAAGCCCGAAAACTCCCAGATTTGGACCAAAAGTTCTGAAAACATGCTATGTCGTAAAAAAAGTAAGAAAATGAGTTTTTAAGAAAAAATCGAACGTAAACGTCAACTCCTGGGAGCTCCCAGAGGTTTCCAGAACTTCCCGGAATCCCAAGTTTGACCAGTTTGATCAAAAGTTGACTTTAAAATTGGAGCACCGTAACAATTTTTAAACATTTTTCATGGATACTAGCGGTCAATAGCTTTCCAACGGTATATCGCACATAATTTTTGGATTTAAAACGGATTTATTATGAATTTCTGAAGGTGAAAAAGGAGAGCAAATTGGCTTTTATCACGAATACCGTAAAACTTTTCAAAGTGACCTGACTCTAAAACATTTTATACATAAAGTAGACTCCATTACCTTTCCAACGGTATATCACAACCTCAATTTGGAGTTCATATGCATTTTCTGTGAATTTCGAACGAAATAGGGCTTTTTCGCGAATACCGGAACCTATGGGGGCCTAAAAAGGATTATCTGGATGAATGAGGAGTAGTGCCGCTGCAGTACAGGCCTAGTGCCACCACGGTACTCTCCCCCAGAATGGTATGTTTTTGTAATTTCTTTTGGGGGTTCATTTTGATTAATTAAAAACCAAAACGATGTAGTTTTATGTTCACAAATGTTTGGGACCAATGGGAACACTTTCTAAATCCCAAAACCTCCCCAAATTAGCCTATATAAACCCCCCATTGATCTTCATTTAGAGAGAAAGAGAGATAGAGATAGGTTTAGAAGAAGGAAAGGGAGCTTCTCCCATTGATTTTCTACAAGAAAGTGAGTTTTAATATTGTTTTCTTCCATTACCTCTCTTATACTTCACATTCCAAATACCCCCAATCACCATTCTTGAGCATTCTTGAGTTAAGAAGCTACTTCCATGTCCAAATGTCAATATCTATGAGTGAAGCACCAAGCTACAAGTCCAATATCACATTGATTGTCATCTATTGATTGCTATTTACTTCCTTGTTTATATATATGTTCATCTCTTCTTACCTCATTTCTTTTTATTTTTCTTTATTTACTTATTTATTCTTCATCATCTAAATGATGACATGAAGTTTGAGGTGAGTGAATCCTTATGGATAGTAGCTCTTGACCTCAAAAACATGTTTAATAGATGATGATTATAACTTCAATACCTCTAGGTATCCTTGAAGTTATGTTCAAAATAAAAATGAATCTCTCCAATAATATTGGGGGTTCTTGATGATGAGTTTAATGTTGATATTCCAAGAGGCCATAATCTCTATTTGATGTTGAAAATATACTTTCAAAACCTCTATTTCAAAACCCCTCTCAAACCCTCTCATTTTGATCTCAAGAAAGAAAACTTAAGTTTTTCCCAAAATCTTTAAAATAGTGAGTCAAAACGGTGAATGATTTGAGCTCAAAGATTTCTCTAGAACTCAATACTCAATGTATGGATGCAAGACCACTTGGAAAGTCTTCCTAACTAATTAGAGAACACCCATGATTTTTGGTTTGACTTGAAAATACTTAAAAGGGATCCATTTTTGTCCAAACAATCCTTTCAAACATTCTGCCTCTGCTGTCACAGCAGCTAGGTTGACTTTCAACTTGTTTTACAGAAAACTTTTTCAAAAGGAGTGGTCCCAACTTATTTTTCCCTTGAACTTCAATGTCGTAGGAAATTTTCTGTATAATATGGGCAACTAAATCTTTTATTTTCATTTTCTAAGATTTTCTAACATTTCAGTCGACAGTACAGACTCTGTTTTTGAATAACCTCTATTATTTATATGATTTCTCTCAATCTGTGATAGTTATTAAAGATTGGATTTTTGGGTTGTTTTCTATACACAATAATAAAGATCTACATAAAAAATCATGCATTGAAAACATTCCTAACCCCTCTTTTCAATTTCCAAAAGATCATGTTATTATTCTGTCCACTATTCACAGCAAGCACACTTTTACTTCCATCCTTTGATTTGATGCATACACACACTCCAAATTAGCTCATGTCATAGGAAGTAGTTTATACTACATTTATACATATCCTATGATGATTTCCTTCATTTTATTCATACACATTCAAGACTTCTAAGTCATTCTAAGAATCCATGGACACAAAACACACTACAACCTTTGCACATTCTAGGATCATACATTGCATTCATGCAAAGATTTGGGATTTTTGTGGCTCCTAATCTAAGAAGATTATAAGGAATGAGTTGGATCATATGTCCATGCTTTCTCTCGATCTAATCTTCCTTTCTCATCCTTCCCGGGGATCGAGAGGTCTTCTTTTTTTCAAAGACTAACATGCATCATTCTAGCTTGCTAAGCATCCTTGTTTCCTTTGATTTATTTGTTTCAAGAACAATTCATGTCCCCTTTAGATTAGGAAAACTTTATTACTTGATATATGATTAGAAAATTTTTTCTAGGTTTGTTTGTGTGATCTTTCACTTTGCATTGTGTGATACTTGGCTTAGATCTTATGAACGATATCTTATCTTTTGATCTTCCATTTCAAAACTCTTGTGTGATGTAATATACTATCATAGTATTAATTGTCGAACCATACATTGTACAGGATGATTATTTGGATGCTAGTTGAGGCCCGTCGAGAGATGGGGCGTGTTGAGGGTGTTTTAGTTGTGACAAAGGCTTCTTCCTCTCTCGTACCAAAACCCCGAGCCAAGTTCTTTGGTTATGAAAGGCCGGTGCCCTTTATCTATTTGGGTGAGTCAAATTAGGTTTCTTGGTTCCTTAAAGACCAAGTGGCGACTCTATATTTGTTTTCAACAGACCCTTTTCCTTTCTTTTTTTCAAAAACAATCTCAAAACTAAAACCAAAAAGAGTGGATGAGCGATTCCGCGTGTCCATAAGAAGTTCAATGGATTAACCGAGCCATGGAAAGCTGAGTAATGGCTTTATTTAAAGTCAAAAAGGCTTGATTAAAGCTCTAATCCACTTAGTTTAAAATGGACTTACTGTTCTGAAACTTTGGATAGAGAATGACTAGTTCACAAATCATAAGACCAGACCATGCTAAGTACAAAATTTCACCAAAACAAAAGTTGTAGTAAAAATCATATATGAGTTTTGAACACTCTCTAATTGGTCTCATTCAATTCCCATAGACCATGACTTAATTAAAAATCTTTGATCTAGTGGGTTCATGAATTCACTACACAAATACCAACATTTAAGTCATAAAAGTTATCAAGTCAATCCCTCTCTTAAGTTGATGATCCTTGAGGGATATCAACTTATTATATTCTACTCTCCTCTCAAATTAATGATCCTTGGAGACTAGATATGACCAAATCCACATAAACCTTCATAGAATATGGAAAGGATTCATTTTTAAATTAAAGGATCCAAATTATGAGTTAAAATTTGGATCCACTAATCACGTTTGGATATAGCCATAAGCAACCCTAATTCCCTTATAGATCATAGGATCATAAGAGACTAAAGGAGCAAACTCGAGGGAATCCAATGAGATATTAAAGATCTCATGGACCTCAAGAGAAGAAAATAAAAAGAAATAGAATCAAAGCTTATTTAAAAATCCAAGTCAATGTTTTTCTCAAACTTGTTTTGCCTAAAACTCAAAGCTCTATTTAGATCCAAATTAATGAAAACAAATGAAAATTTAATCACAATTCTAGTAGTGTGTGATGAAATGAGGTAGGAAGAGACTTTTTGAAAATGTGTAAAAATCCTATACATATATGAACTATGATTAAATTCTAATCTAAGTGGAATATAGAAGATTACCTCCAATGACCTCAGGATTTTCTTGATTCTTGGTGAAGATCTTCCAATTCTTCAAGTTCTTCTTCAAATCTTCTTCAAAATTCTTTGGTTTTCTTCCAAATTCTCTCAATTCTCTCTATGTTTTTCCAATATTTCTTCACTTATGAAAAAGGATGCCTATAATGGAGATGAACATATCCTTATATAGACCAATTCTTTGGGGTTAATTTGGTAAATTCGGGGTAAAAATCCATGTACAATGATATTCCATACGTATTGAAGAAAAATAGTCTGTTACAGCGGACAACACTCAGTGAATTATCTGCGGCACTCAATGAATGCCAGCGCGTCCGGCATCGCCGCGTGCCGCTAATAACAGAATTCCCACCCTTTTTTATTTTTATTTTCAAATATGTACTTATATACTAATATATATACTTATATAGATTATATATACTTATATATTTATAGGATTATTTTTATCTTTTTGTTTTGTTTTGTTTTCTTTTTCTTTTTCTTTTCAAAATTCTTTCTCTTCCCTTTTTTATTTTCTTTTCAAAATTATTTCTATTTCTTATATTGAAATTAATTTTCAAACTATCTCTCTTATACGTACTTCATATCTGAGTTTTCCCCAAACACTGGTTTTCTCTCTTTCTTAAAAAAAGATCCTCACTGAGATTGAAGAATCCTCCGAAGAACTTGAATTAATTTAGAACATCTTCGAATTTTGTCATACATTGTCATCATTGGTCTAGAGGTAATCATCCCCTGAATTCAACGGTCGGTCAAATTTGGGGTGTCTACAGAATGATAAGTAAAATTTCGGCCCTCGCAATCACATTTTCTTCAAATGATCTGCCTCCTGGGGGACCTGTTCACAGTAAGGCATTACACATAACTGTTAATGTTTGGGGAATTCATTGCCTGCCTACTTGTTGACAATGGATCAGCCTTAAATGTGTGTCCACTCCGAATAGCTAAGAAAATGGGCTTAGACGAGTCAACTTTTATACCATCCAAGCAGAATGTGAGGGCATATGACAACACCTAAAGGGTGGTCATAGGCATTATTTTTCTTAATCTTACTGTCGGACCATTAGAAAAGGAAGCTAATTTTTAGATCATTAACATCCCCTCCTCTTTTAATCTACTGTTGGGTAGGCCCTGGTTGGATAGCTTGGGTGCAATTCCGTCAACGATCCATCAGAAGGTTAAGTGCATTTGGGAAAATAAAGTCTATGATATCTTCAGGGATATGAATGAAGCATCATCAAGCACTCTGATCTTAGAGGTACAGTTACAAAAGGAATAAACAAGTTTAGGAGGATTTGAATCATCAACATATTAGAGGATGGAAAATCGCGGGAATTTCTGCTGTTATGCTTCAATCAATATGCAAGTCCTTTAGTCGTAGGAATCATGAGAAAGATGGGTTTCTTTCTAGGGATGGGTTTAGGGAAAAGGCACCAAGTTTTGTTAGAATTTCTAGATATTAAGACACACACTCATACTCATGGATTGGGATATCATCCATCAAAGCAAGAGTCAAAACAAAAGAAGAAAGCGGTTGACACGCCACTGCAGCTATATGCAAAACCACTCAATGGGTATTTCATCAAGGAAGGAGAATATTTCCCCTTTTGTGGCTTTCCAGAGCCATGGATGGATCGAGAGGAAAAATGTTTAAAGCCAGGGTTCGAGATCTTATCCCCAATTGAGTTCACCAATTATGAAGACCCATGCTTACAGATGCCTACAAAACCAACCTTTATTAAGGATTGGATTTGTACATTGGATGGTTCGGCTATGAAGAATCTGTTGGTAGAAGAAAGTGAGGAGACTAAAGAGGATGGTCATTAGAAGATCGTGAAGGGAAAAGTTGGGAAAGGTCAGATTGAAGAAGAGTTAAAGAAAATGAAGCAGAGGAAGAAGAGCCAGAAAATGAGGAAGGGGCAAAGGATTTGCCAGGCTGCGACACCATAGAGCTCAAGAAAGGGGTTAATAATGAATGGGTTTTTGAGTCTAGTGATAGGTATCCCTATCACGCCCCAGAACCACTCAGATGATCCTAGGACACGTGGCATGCCACCAAGGCTTAACCCCAGTCATTAAAGTCCCAAAATAAGTTTAAAATAGCTTAAACCAAAGAAGCTCAACAATAATAATAAATAAATAAAATTATGTCTTTGCAATTAGCCAAAAACCCTATTTTTAACAAGTAATAAATTCACAAATAATATTACCAAATCACAAGTTGAAATCAACATTAATGCTTTAAACCATTTTGAATAAAATCAAAGTCCCGAGCATGAGCTTCCAAGTACAAACAAGAGTTTTTAAATAATTTAAGGAAAATGCTAAATATAACCATTTACAACCAACCCAATAAATAAATCTCTAAGTTCAAACGTCCCATTCTAAAAATATTAGCCATAGAAACACTAAGATAAAACACAATCCCAACTAACATAGTCCAACTAGGGGTGTAAGAAAAAACCGCAGACCGCAAACCGACTGCAAACCGACCAAATCGAAAACCGATTGGTCGGTTTTCTAAATACATGTACAAGCTAAAATCGACCGCAAAACCGACCGAATCCCTAAAAAACCGACCGACCGACCGATTTACTCCCTTATTGGTCGGTTTTTATACACCAAAAAAACCGACAAAAACCGACCGACCGACCGATTTACACCCCTAAGTCCAACCATAAATTACAGAAGTTAAGTTACAACCTGACTAAAGTTTAAAGCTTAACTAGAAATATTACATAAGTCTTAAACCAACCAAAGTATGACTCGTACTACAATCCAGATTAAAACCGATTAATTACAACTATATTGCAAGCTTTAAACTAAAAAGCAGGTAACTATTAACAAGGTTACAACAACCCCCAAAACCCATAAGCTAGCCAAGTCACTTCCCAGCTCACTTCCCCGATTCCTCGCCGCGATCACCTACGATGGTTATTCAATAACCACTACAATATATAAGCTATATGCTTGTGAGCAATGCTAATCATGAACATAGATAATAAACACGCTCAATTCAACTTATTACAAAGAACTATAGTCTCTGACAATTACTAGTTCACTCCCACCACTACCGGCTAGCCCGCGGCTCCACTCCCCAAGCCCACGTGACTAGTCATGACCCACACCCTCACATGTGCGATCCCATAGGCCTCTGGCAGCCGTGGTCGTCACCACAAAGATTACCTCATGGTGTATCAATTTCCATTGACCCAAATAGGCAACTCAACATGCTCATTCAATCATTACACCGTGCAATCACAATCAAATTGGGCCTAATTTAACCACATGGATTTTGCCCAATAATACCTAAGTAAACTAGGTTAAGCTAATTAGGCATGCTTTGGCATTATAATTGAACCCAACATGAAAATCATCCAAATATCAAAATTAACATCACTCACCTCTTGGGTTTCGCTCCTAATCACAAGATTAGAATTCATTATGATCCAGGTACAAACCCTATATAAAAATTACAAGTTATGAGGTAAAACCCCAAAATGGGTCACAAAAAAACTATCACAGAACTCAATAAAATTAGTACCAATAGATTATACTCACCCCCAGGAGTCCGAATAAGTAGCCTATTTTAAAAACTGACGTCCTTAGGCGCATCAATCGGCGTCGAAAAGCTTGGCGTCAAAACTTCCGTCGATATTCGAATCCCGTATGTCTCTACACTGTTTTAACCAAAATGAAGAAGAAGGTGATTATGAGTCACCTCTTAACGTGTCTCACTAGCAAATTTTCTCCTTTTAATTATACCATCCACCAAGTTTTATCCATTTTGCAATTTTACCCCTACTAATTATAAAACTTATTAAAGCTATCGCAAACCTAAATGAGTATTTGTCTATGTCTCGCATAGGTCCCATAAGTGGTCCCATATAATTATATGAAGTTGCTAATTGGCCTACTAATTATGTAACGTGTTCAATTCGTGCTCACAAAGGTACTCCTAATTGACCCCAAAAGTGGTCACTACCTACTAACATGATATTATCAACAATAAAATAATAAATCATTTAAGCCTTAATAAACATTTAGACACATAGGGTGTTCCACAAATTGCTGCCCCATCTCAACTGGGACCCATCAACACATATCCCAACTTGGGATTGCCATATTGGCCACAACTGGGTTCCTAACTGGACACCCATAAGCAACTTAGTGGGTTAATCCCACTTCCAATAAGTGTCACATAACACATCAATTTAACATTAACTCATAATTGTGCATGCTAAAGCAATATTAAATATATACCGCAGGAGCGGGTGTTATAATCCCCCCTTCCCCGGAGTCTGTAATGGCCCAAATGAGGCGTCTTACTATTTCAATGTCTGTTGTAATCACTCTAAAAAATATCAACGAAAATGTGACTGATTATGCTTATTCGAATGAGCATAATAAATGTGATACATGCAATGAATGTAATGAAATACCACATGAATTGCAAAAATTAATTGAAAAAGAAAATGAATTTGAATGAAAAATCATAGAGAGCACTTTGACGATTAATCTGGGAAATGAAAATAATCTACAAAATATTTTTATTGGCTCCACACTTAGCAACGAGGAAAGCAAAGAATTAATCAATCTATTAAATGAATTCAAAGATGTCTTTGCATGGTCTTATGATGATATGCCAGGAATTGATCCAGAGATAGTCGAGCATCATATCCCCCTCTTCCCAAATTCAAAATCCATAAAAACAAAAATTGAGGCAAATGAGGCCTGAATGGGCACGTAAAGTAAAAGAGAAAGTTGAAAAGCAATTGAGAGCTGGATTCTTGATTGTCACTGAGTACCCTGAATGGGTGGCCAACATCTTGTTGGTTCCAAAGAATGATGGTCATGTTAGGGTTTGCGTTGATTTCTGAGATTTAAACAAAGCCAGCCCTAAAGACGATTTCCCCATATCGACGTACTAGTTGATAATACTGCTGAACATGAGCTTTTATCTTTTATAGACAGATTTTTAGGGTATAATCTAATTCTCATGGCACCAGAGGATAGGGAGAAGACTACTTTCATCACACCTTGGGGCACTTATTGCTATAGGATAATGACGTTCAGACTTAAGAACGCAGGTGTGACTTACCAAAGGGTTGCCACTACATTGCTACATAACATAATCCATAAAAAAGTGGAGGTATATGTGGATGACATGATCGTAAAATCCAAAGAGAGAGACGGTCATTTAGGAGCATTAAGAAAGTTTTTCGAAAGGTTGAGAAAATTCAAGATAAGGTTGAACCTGTAGAAGTGCACCTTTGTGGTTACTACTGGAAAGTTGCTAGGATTTCTTATCACACAAAGGGGGATTGAGGTGGACCCAACTAAGATAAAAGCCTTAGTTAAAATGCAGCAACCAAAGAGCAAGCAGCAGCTAAGGGGATTTTTGGGTAGGATACAATTCATTAGCTGTTTCATATCAAAACTCACCATGACTTGTGACCTGCTTTTCAAATTACTAAGGAAATGAGATAAGTTTGAATGGGATAGCCAATGCCAAAAAGCCTTTGAAAAGATCAAAACCTACCTCCAAAACCCACCTATCCTATTACCTCCCAAACCCAAAAAAACCTCTATTGCTATACTTGTCCGTAATCGAAAATTTGATGGGTGTATGTTGGCCCAAGAAGAAGAAGAGGGGCGTGTGGAAAAAGCTATCTATTATTTGAGCAAAAGGATGATCGGATATGAGTTGAATTAATCACCATTAAAGAAAGCATGTTGGGCCTTGGTGTGGTGTACCTTCGCCTTAGACATTATTTGTTAGCCTTTCCCGTAACCTTGATATCTCGAATGGACCCACTCAAAAACTTGTTCGAAAAGCCTGCCCTAAACAGTAGGATTTCTCGGTGGGCCATGTTGTTAGTTGAGTTCAGTATAAGATATGTAACTTTCAAATCTGTCAAAAGGAGAGCCATCGCCAAATATCTAGCTGACCTTGTCATAGAACTCGACGAAAAGGAATAGTTTAAGTTTTCTGATGAAGGAGTGATGGAGGTGAAGGAAGACTTGTGGAGAATGTATTTTGATGGAGTAACTAATCAGATAAGATATGGAGTAGGAATCATTCTTATATCACCCAATGGAGCCCCCACCCCGCTAGCCGTCAAGCATAAGTATAATTCGACCAATAATACGGCAGAGTATAAAGCATGTATAATCATAATGGAACCAACCCTGGCCTAAAAGTTGAAAGAATTAAAATTTTGGGGATTCTAATCTAATCATATCCCAAGTGGAAGGTGATTAGAGAGTAAAACATGAGAAGTTGAGACCTTACCATGAGTATCTACAGAGTTTGAAAGTGTGATTTAAGAGGATTTTGTTCTATTACCTCCCTCGTGAAGAAAACCAATTAGTCGATTTCTTAGCAACCCTAGCCTCAATAATCCAAATCCCTACAAGAGTTACCATGATCCCATTATCCATAGAAGAAAGAAACCAACCCTCATTTCAGATGATTGCAGCCATTGAAGAAAGGGAAGAGGGTGAAGTACCTTGGTATGGGGATGTTTGAAATTTATCGAAAAAGGATAATACCTCAAGGGAGCTTTGGAGAAGGATAAAAAGGCAATACAGAGATTTTGTACCCAATTTGTTATATACGCAAGTAAATTATGGAAAAAGTCTTATACTAGGTATAATCTGGAATGTCTGTATAGAAGAGAAGCTATGAGAATGATGGAAGAAATACATTAAGGAGTTTATGGACCACACATGAACGGGCACATGTTAGCAAAGAAGATAATTCGACAAGGGTATTATTGGACGACCTTGGATAGATATTGCGGTGAGTATGTCAGAAAATGCCATAACTGTCAAATCCATACAAATCTAATGCATACCCCGCCTTCCCAACTTTATAGCATGACCACTCCTTGGCCATTCTCTATGTGGAGTATTGATATTATTAGCGAAGTGGTTCTAAAGGCTTGCAATGGACACCGATACATAATTGTGGCTATTGATTATGTTACTAAATGGGTAGAAGCAGTGTCATATGCAACGCTAAAAGCCAAAGATGTGGTGAGTTTTATGAAGAAGAATATAATTTGCAGATATAGGGTTCCAAATGAATTCATTTCTGATCATGGCAGTCATTTCCAAGGGGAGGTCATCCCACTCTTAAAGAAGTATAGGATCACCCGCCATCAATCTTTCCCGTATAGGCCTCAAACGAATGAAGCAATAGAAGGAGCAAACAAGAACGTTAAGGTAATCCCAGGAAAGGTGACAGATACATATAGGGATTGGCATGAGAAACTACCATTTGCATTATGGGGGTACCTATAGACACCCTATTTTAACCAAATCTTGAATTTAGGGGATGGTTACCTCCAAAATCGATGATGACAGTGTCTGACGAATATTTGGGCTTCCAAGGTGATTCAAGCTCTTTGAAAAGGCTCTTCTATCTCAATTTCAAAGGGAAAATTAATTAAGAAAGAAAGAAAAAGGAAGGAAAAAGAGAAAACATGATAAAGTAAAGAAAAAGGCACGCGGAGAAGCCTACAGCAGTCACGTAGTGCCATTGCGGCACTCACAGGCTGCACTGGCATTCACTGATAGCCGCACCATCAATCACTGAGTGCTACGGACAACTCGCCAAATGCCGCAAAAATAGAAGCAGTTTTAAAAGCAAAAAGAAAGAAAAAGAATAAGAAAGAAAGAAGAAGAAATCAAAACAAAGGCAAAATGAGATACACAAAAGGACAGCAATCCTCGAGTTGTCTATGTCACTCTCCGAATGACGCTCCGGCACTCGATGAACCCCATTGAGGCAATTGGCGAGTGCCGTAGACAACTCCACCAAGTGCCGCATTTTTTAACAATTTGCTTTTTGAAATAGTATGCATTGTACCATCAAAAGTACATTCAAGATTAGGGTTTGTACCTTGAATTTACTAAAATACCCCTCAAAAATTGGTCTATATAGAGGGATGAATGTCCCCCATTACAAAGATCTTCTTCTTGAACAACTTTCTTGAGATAATTAGGATAGAATCTTAGAGAGAATTAAGAGAATTGAAGAGTAAATCATTGCAAGAGTTAGAATAAGAGCTTGAAGAACCTTTTGGGAATGCCTTCAAACCACAAAGAAGTTGAGGATAATTGGAGGTAACATCTAATCTTAATTAGTTTTTAGTTTAAGTTCAATCACAATTCATAGAACTACTTAGGATCTTTTACACATTTTCCAAAAATCTCTTCCCACCTCATTTTATCACTCACCACTAGAATTGTGATTGAACTTCCATTTGTTTTTTAGTTGATTTGGATCAAAGTAGCCTAGGGTTGAAGATTAGATAAATCATAAAGCAAAGTCTAACTTGGGATACCATTTGAACTTTGATTTCCTTTATTTTGTCATATTCTTCTCTTGGGATTCATGAGATCCTCAATATCTTATTTGATTCCCTTGAGTTGGTCTTTTAAATTCTCTATGAACTTTTGATTCAAATGGGAGTAGCTATATCCATACATAATTAGTAGATCTAAGTCTTAGTTCATGACTTAGGTCCTCTAATTTGAAGTCTTATGGAACCATTTTAAATTCTATTGAGTTCACATGGATTAGTTAAATTTAATCTCCGATGACCATCAAAGAGAAGGAGAATTAGGTTTAGGATGAGCCAACCTCTATGGTTTGGTTGATAAATTTAACAAATCAGTGATGAACTTAGCAAAAGTGCAGTGAATTCATAAACCAATTTTTATCAACAATTTTTAATTAAATCGTGGTCCGTTGGAATTGAATGAGACCAATTGAAAAGTGTTCACAACACAGAGATCTACCACTGCTTTTTTGTTTTGATGAGTTTCCATGATGGTTTGGTCTTAGGATTTATAAACTAGCTACTTTCTATCCAAAATTTCATAACAATAAGTCAATTTTGATTTGAATTGATCAGAGCCTTAACCAAACATTTTTTACTTTTAATAAATTTTTCTATGAATTTTAATGTGTTGATAAGGCCCCCTAAAAATAATGAAGCAATTCAGATTCGTCTACTATTTTTAGAAAATCATACAAAAAACCCTGGATAGAGAGTTGTAAATTTCTAGGTGATGTCTGGTTTTTTCCCAATTCCTAGAGATTGAACCGTTTGATTTTTTACTTTCTTTTGGGGTTAGAAACTAGACTTACAGAGGCACCTTGTGTCCAAAAATCACCAAGATCAAACCATGGAAGATATGGTTTTTCTATTTTTAACCTCATATTTCTTCTCTACAAATTCTAAAACTCTGTCACAGATTTGATCAACTTTGCAAATGATGATCCAAATTATCTTTCTACGATCTAGGACTTAAACCATGTTTTAATAATGATTTATTGAACTTAAATCCAGAGGCCAAATGATCCAAATCAATGAATAATTCATAGCTCGTTCTTATCCATGCTCACGCATCCATCCATGTATGTTGGTGCTTGTAAATAGAACTTATTTTGCATTGGGTTAAGTTGCATTTAATTGAACCTAGTTGTGAGTTCCTTGTGATCATGTTGGGATTATACCATCTCTATATGGACATTACATTGGCTCCTAGTTGAGACTTGTATATTTATAGACATGTTGTATTTCCAACTAGTTAGAAGAAACTCATGATTAAGTCAATTCTTTCCATGTTAGATAGATTTAAGCTAGAAGTTCGGATATGTATTTAAGACTCGACATTATATTTTGTTCAAAGCATGTGGACTAACCCTTTGTTTTGTAGTGCTATTGAGGTATGATTTCTCGACTCTTCTCTAGTTTATTTATTTCTAGATTTTATTGATTTTTCGACTTCACTTGCGGCACCTTAGAATTAGGATTTGCTTTATGTGTTTATGTGAATTAGAAACTCATTTTTGGGTTTTCGTTTATTCGTGTGCATTACATATTTCCATTTCACGACTGGATCCTGGGTAAGTTCTCTTGTTCCCTATTCACATATCATTCTTACTTGCTAGTTGAATTATAGGTGCATTACACATTTCCATTTCACGGTTGGATCCTGGGTAAGTTCTCTTGTTCCTTATTCGCATATCATTCTTGCTTGCTAGTTGAATTATATAGTTTTGTATGCCTTTTTCATTAGCTATTTTACACCCTTTCAACATGCTTTTGTAAAATACATCTATATCTATGTACTAGATGAGGGCATGCTTAAATTAGCGATTTAATTAAAAGGATGTTGAGTAGAGGCCTATCGCGAGATAGGATGAGAGGGGGTGTTTTATTCCGATAGGCTCCTTTCTTTCTCATTCCATAATCCCCGAACCTAGTTAATCTTTGGTTTTCGAAAAGATCAGTTTGCTTTTAAAATGGTTTCTTAATTTCGCTTTTAAAAATTAAGTGGCGACTCTTTGCATTTGTTTTGAAAAATAATTTTAAATTGGGCCCAAAATGCCGGTATCCACAGTACCAGACTTCTGTAAGAACTTCAATGGGTGTTATATCATATTCATTAGTTTAGGGGATGGAAGTTGTCCTCCCGGTTGAAGTAGAAATACCCTCTCTTAATCGAGCTTGAATGGTTGCGAGGAAGATATAAAGAGTTAATCCTACTTGACGAGAAAAGGTTGGCAATAATAAACCATACTCAGGGATATCAGAAAAGGATAGCTCATGCTTTCAACAAAAAAATCCGCCCAAGGAAGCTTGCTGAGGGTGACCTGGTCCTCAAAGAGCTTAAAGCGCCCATTTATGACCCTAGAGGAAAATTCAAACCCAACTGGCTCGGACCATACATCATTAAGACTCTCATCTCCGGGGGGGCTACCTATCTTATGGACCTAGATGGGGTCGAATTCAAACAGCCAATCAACCTCGTTCGCCTCAAAAAATACTTTGCTTGAGACCTTTTTCATTCAAAACCTCCTATGTTGATGAACTACACTTGACCTAATTCCCACTAGGGGATACGTAGGCAACCTACTCAGTTTGGTCATTAATGAATTGCCTGAAAGGCGCTTTTCTTCAACCTTTGGTTGAACTACTACGGACCTGATACACACTCGGGGCTAAGTAGGCGGGCCCCCAAAGCCTTCAGTCCAATCAAAAACCAAACCCCCCTGACAAAACCTTGTGTCTCGAGTTTCCTTATGCTAAACTAGGGGCAAACTTGTGTTTAACCAGAACCACGACAAAGCCCCAAAACCAGGGGCAAACTTCGTTTGCTACCCAAAAACCCAAATATATGCTATAATATATCTCTAGATTTACTAGCTATGAAGATGAGCATTATGTGAAAACGAATGAGAAATCATGGTATAGAATGATTAAAGCTCTAAGCAAGACTCCAACCAAGGTAATAAAAGCTAAAAGAGACATTGAAAGGAAAATTTTCATCATTTGAAGATAAATTGAAAGAGTGAACACTTTGATTGAGCATATTAAAGCTTCTTCAAATACAAGAACATACCTTTTTTTTAAGAAATAAAAGTGAAAGAGCAAATCACATTCAGGAAGCACAAACAAGACTAAACAGGATTCGTCAAAGTTTTGGAAAATAAAGTTCCTTTTGTTGCTTTTTACTATGTCTGTCTAGCTATGAGACTGCCTCTTAACCAAAGTTCAGATCTCCAGAAGGTACTCAGTAGTAGACACAACCGAAGCAGGAACCCTCCAAAAGGGAGTAGCCACCCTATCATGCCAAGCCTCAGCAAAAATCCTCGTGGTGGAAGGGTGTAGGGTAGAACTCCTCGAAAAGTCCAAGGTGATGTCCTCTGGGACGTCCTGAAGTAGTCCAAACTGATAGACTACCTGGCTTGGAATATAAAAGGTGGTAGCATGTAGACCAGGTAGCCAACCCCGAGACGTCCAGGAAGCCGCATCGTGATAGAGCAATAAACCTACTGGGGGCAAATCCAATGGATGTCCTCATAGAAAAAACTCGGAAGCCAAGCAAACTAGTCATCAACTGAGTAAAATGGGCGATGAACCTCCAGGATATCATAAAGGAGCTGCCTCTAAGGGTGGACGAAGAGACCTAGACACTCCAGAAGCCAAATCTGTAGAAGCATGGCCTAGTCCTAGCAGGGTCTCCCCTAGGATGAGCATAACGACACTCTTCATCTCTCAAAGGTCACAAACGATGGGAATAAGAATATCAGCAGAAGACTGAAAGAGAAAATAGGAGAGCATGGCTATAGAGAGTGCACTATGCCGAATAATCTGGTATTCTCCTTCATTCGAATTTCCAATAGAGGCATAAACAGAAGAGAGGTGATCAAAATCAATATGTTGGTCATGAATGAAAGAGCTGGTAGCACTGCGAGAAATGTGAAGAAGAGCTACTAAGTCCTGAACATACCCTACCTGTACCTGGGGAACTATCAGATCCGTAAAAGGGTCGGTCTGGAGAATAGCTCTGAACTCCTCAATCAGTTGGTAGACCTCCTCCTCACCAAATCGAAAAAATGAAGTATAGGATCCCAGCACCTAATAGCAACTCAAACAAAGCTTCATCCAAGGCCATCTGTTGGAAATAAAATAGATCAGTCAGTCTATGAGACTTGAAGTTAAGTCTATCAATACCAAAAAGGGTATCCAAATATGGGAAAAGTATGAGAGAGCTAATGGGAGCCATGTGAGATAGAAGGAGAAGGAAAAGTCTTGAAAAGTTTCAAATGAGCACAAAGAAGGAAAAGAGAACCATTTAAATAAAACAGGGAACTAAGCAGCATTTAATGAAAGCCGGTGGCATTCATTGAGTGCCACGCCAGCATTTGCTGAGTGTTGCGCGGCAGTCAGTGAGTGCAGGTAGACTTCATTGAGTGCTGGTCAAGTTCCAGGCAGTTCCTGGTAAAGTTTGTAGTGTAAATAAACCCAAAACCTGCATAGGAAAACAAAAACTATTGCAAAATTGGCATTCAAGAAGTAATTTTCCCACCATTCATCAATAAGAACATGATCAATAAAAGGGAAGTGCTTGTATTTCTAAAATAACTTCCGCTATGATGAAAATAAAGATAACCATGAGCTTAGAATTTCAAATTTGGCGCATAGACCATCATGAAAGCATACCATACTAAATCCAAATCCAAAAAAAGGTAGAGGAAAGGTATGAATAAAGGTTCAAATGTTTTTATCCACGCAAGGTGGAGCTGTCTGGCTACCCCCAGCTTTACCATCACCTCTATCACCACCACCGTCTCTGCCTTGACCACTGCCTACGGCACCTCTATGATATCCATGAAGAAAAAATAGGTTTAAAAATAATTTCAAATGCGTAGCGAAAAGGTTAAGTTACAAAAACTTTATTGATATGCTCGGATCTGCTACCCGTCAACTCTATACATGCGCACACAAGAGGGGAACAAGAAATTATACCTCAGGTCTTGAACCCAATTATGAATTTGTTTCTCCTTGATAGTGCAGCAACTTCTACTAGGTTGTCTTCACTCTTATAACTCCTGCATATGCCTGCCGGAAGGACTAGGGTTGGTGGGAACTAGGGGTGTAAAGAAAATTGATTAAACCGAATAAATTGATCGAACCGAACGGAATATGCAACTTTCGGTCGGTTTAAATATACCTATAGTCGACTTCGACTTCTAACTCTTCAAAATCTCGATTTTCGGTTCAGTGGCGGTTCCCATATTTTTTAGACCGACACCAACTGAACCGAACCGAGACTTAAAGGATGACTGACTCTCACATATATTATTATACATATACTCCCATATGCCAAGACCAAAGGATGACTGACTCTACATACCAAGAAGACTGAAAGGCTGAAGATATGAGAATCCAAAGCATACACGAAACCCAACTACTGAATACTCCCAACCCAAGACTGTCTTTATTAATATAATATACATATACATACACATATAATTAATGTCCCCCAGCAACTTAAAGATTTCCCAACATGTACGCTAGTATAACTTAATATAATATATATCCATACAATATATAAAGCATACAAAATACATTAAGTACATAAAAGATATAATAAAAATATATAAAAAGCAAAGAATAGTCTAGAAAGACTGAATAAGAGTCATAAGACTACAGCTTCACGTTTCAGTACTAAAATCAAACTTGATCTCATATCTCTCTCTACCTAATCTTTTACCTTGAAACCCTAGCTGCCACAATTGCAAAACTGATCACTTCATCTTTCTCTCTCTCTCTCTCTCTCTCTCTCTCTCTCTCTCTCTCTCTCTCTCTCTCTCAAAGCTTTTTTGAAACCCTAACTTCCCATCTCATCTCTCTCTACCTCTCTTAGTCGGTCGCTGCCACCAAGAGCCACCCTAGAGCGCCTATCTGTCTCTCTCATCAGCGACCAATCATGAAGTTTAACCTCTCAACCGTTGATCTCGCTGTCTCTGTCGCGACTAGTGAAGCCTCTAGATCAAACACGCAACTTCTCTATCTTTCTCTAACCTTGAGCTTAGAGGGTCTTCTCACTATTCCTCTCTGGAAGACAGAAGCCATAACCCTCTGAATCACTTTTGATGTATGATTCGAGTATCTCATCCTTAGGTTTTCTTCCTGGTGTCAACTGTAACCTACACTATAATCTTTACTTTTCTTGCCAATATATGTAAACCATTTCATATTTGTGTTTATTATTGGTATGTTCTTTGCCATCTTGTGTATTTGAGGTTTTTTTTGTTCTGATTTAAGCATTTGTTCATACGATTTGGGTGTTTGCCATCTGATTTAGGTCTTTTTGGGTCTTATTTGGGGGGGTGTTCATACGATTTGGGTCTATTTTGTTCTCCTCTTTTTCTCTCTCAAACCAACCGAAACTGAACCGATTACAATTAGTCGATTTGGTTCGGCTACACATATGTCGGTCTTTTTTGGTTTTCACATATCTAAAAACCGATTAGTCGATTTGGTGGGATTTTTACGCTTAAACCCGACCAAACCGAACCAATTACACCCCTAGTGGGAACCCTAGTAGAGAGCAAGGAGAAGGTTTGGGAGCACTAAAAATAGTTTCTGCAGCTTATGGCTTCTTAAAATGACAAACTCTTTTTTTCTGGACATAGCTGCCCTATTTATAGATTCCCAGAACCGACCTAACCTTCGAGTGATCGAAGAGCTTTGATCGATCGAAACTTTGATCGATCAATCACCTTCAATCGATCGAACCTATCTTGACAGCTTCCTCAAGTGCCTTTCTAAACATCCTAGCAAAGCTAAGAGTGGGACGTCCTAGGCTCTTTATTGTTGGCTCCGATCAGTTTTTAATTACCATGACCAATCTCTTTGGTCAGCAGACTAACCAACTGATCAGTTAACATTTACTCCACTATCAAATGATACCTGAACTCCAACGCAAAAGAACATATCTGAAGCGATAACTAGCCTTATATGGTGTACTAATATCCCTCTACCATCAGTATTCGTATTCATATTTAGGTAGTCAGATAACTATTATTCTCAACTTGAATCATGATTACTTCTTGTATTCCTTGAGTCCCATTCACCTCTCATGATTACCAAACATGTTGATAACTACTTATGAACAAGACTGCAGTTCTCAGTAATCAACTTGGTGACATTCTCAAGGGAATGCCTACTCTTTAATAGAGGGTAGATTCTATCTTGACAATATATGTTCATAACCCTGTGAACATGACATAACCAAGATACCCAGGTGTTAATCTTCTATAGACGTCACTGATTGGTAAGTCAAAGCAGCCATATCCACAGTTTGTGTCCATAATCGTCTCAAGATTGAGAACACATATCTTATACAATTATGAGTTCCTATCGACTGTTGACAGTCTTAAATGTCAATAGGAAACCCCAGGTCCGTCAATGCACTATAAGCACTAGCATATTAACTAAGAGTCATACTCCAGTGATTAAGATTCATCACTCCATCCAATGGTAGTTAATCATGCTATAGTGTAAACCTGATGAGATATCCAGTCTCATCATCCATTGCGACAAGTTCTAAGTATCAATGAATAGTAATTCGTATCTCACTTGTATGTATCTCATACACACACGAATTACCTAATATGATACTTAAGGATTAACAATCATCTCATGAAAGAAAAATATACAATGAAATGTAAAGCTGATATCCATATATTAAAATGTCAATGTCTCATACATAAAGTAATGGTTTGAGGGCACAAACCCAACAACCCGCATCCTTGGCTCATCTGGAGCTCTTGAATTTGTCTCCTTAGAGCAGCGATTTCTTCCTCCTATAAAAGAGAAAGCAAAAAGAGAGGAAAACGTAGATTCTTCCAAGTTTGTAAACTCACTTTTGTAAATATGAAAATCTTTCAAAGTCTGCATTCTTTTTAGTCTACGGACTCACTTTTGCAAATGTAAATTCTTTTGAGTCCACGGACTCGATTTTGTAAATATCAATTCTTTTGAGACTATGGACTCAATTTTGTAAATATAAATTCTTTTGAGTCCATGGACTCGATTTTGTAAATATAAATTCTTTTCGAGTCCTCAAACTCGACGTTGTAATTATGAATTCCATTTGAGTCCGTGGACTCACTTGGTGTAGTTTCACAACTAAAGGGTATCAAGATAGATACCTGAGCCCTAGCCTGAAGCTCTGCAGCCACTCTTGCACCATTAGCCTGAACAGGAATTAAGTTCCGAACATAAATATTGGAATAATTGAAAGTGGAAAATAGGATAACAACTGAAAGTAAAGTAGTTTTGAAGCTTACTCTCCATTCACAGCCATGAATCCAATGCTGAACCGTATGAGCATACGATAGTCCATCCTCTGCATAATCCCTGGGAACATTGTCTTATTGCAAAGGGATTGTAACAACCTGAAATTTCATTTAAATTTCTAATTGTAATTCCCATATTTTAATTTGTATTACTTGTTTTTTTTTCTTTCTACCAATTCTTTAATTGGGGTCTAACTTTAAATTTTATAAATTCAAGAATACCTGTGTTGAATTTCAAATCCGTATTTTCACAACGGTTAAAATATTTACTTTTGACCCAAACTGTATTTTTATATAATCGGGAAATTATTTCCTATGCTAATATAATTTTTCTGTATTTTTGTGGTGATCACCGCGCCACGAAACTACCAATTTATGTTAGAAAATTGTCCATGCCACGTGGGACTCCCATAGTTTAGGAATCTCCACCAATCAGTTTTAACATTTGCATTTTAACCATTTAAGGCAACCAATCATTACTTAGGCTTGTTTGGGAAAGCCATTTGTGGATGTGTATATTAGTGCCATAAGTTATTTTTCCCAAACACACTAAGAGATTCCTAGGCAATTGGCTTGTGCCTTGTTTGGCCATTACAAGTGTGTGTGTGTGTGTGTGTGTGTGTGTGTGTGTTAACTTGTGCCTATAAGCTAATTACCCAAACATCCACACTTGACTCCTATGCATCTAAACCACTCCTTTAATCTGATTATATACACTTATATGTATGTATAGCAGCATATATGAGCTATGTATAACTGTGCAATTAGCAAAATTAGAAATCAACTCAATTTGTAGAGTGAGAGAGGTTGAACTTGAGCTCCAAGTTCTTGGTTTTGGTTATTTAACTCCCTCACATACACTCTCACACACATTCTGCTCATTTGAAAGCTGAGAATACAAAGAGATAAGAGTGATACACAGAGAGTGTAACATAATTTATTTTAGAGAGAGAGAGTACAACCTCCATAACTTGAAGCTTCAATTGGATTTTCTTAAATTGGTTATCTTTCTCAATAGCTTCTTCAATCCTTATCACAGTGAGTATTTTAAACTCAATTCGAATGTAAATTCATGCTTGTTTACTGTGTATATGTTTGTAGTTGTAAATCACCATTGTTAATTTCATTAATGGAGTTCAAAGCATGAAATCATGATTTTTCAAACTTAACCAAAATATGTTTTATTAGACAAATATGAAAGATTACAGTACATAGAGGCTACTGTTAAAGTATTAGAGCCTAATTCATTCGTACCGCGACGTATATTAGAAATGAAGTTTCGTCGCCTCTCGGTTTTTTGCAAAATCCAAGAGCTACATTTCAATTTATGTTAATCCGATCATATATTCAAAATCCTTGTGAAAAAATGAAGAGAACCATATACTATATGTCATGTTTACATTCAGATTTAAAATGGGTAAAAAACAGACCCCAAAACTAAAACAGGGGAAAAAACGAAGAAGATGAAGACACTGTGTTAACTTGTGCAAGCGACCCTCGCAAGTGACCTGTGTAATTTTTGACAGTTTGAAAATTTTAAAAGAAAATCAAAAAGTGGTATATCGCATGACCAGCCCGTAAGCGACTTGGTCTTTTTGTGTTTTTTATTTGTTTTCTGTTACGGTACTGTTTGGATAAAGTTTTGAGAGTTTTTAATGTACTATTTGGGAATTTTACTAAAATAGAATCCTGTTTGCAGTGTCTTGTTTAACAAGGGTTGATTAAAGACTTGATTATTCTTGCACGTACGCTGTTCTTGTTTTCCAGTGATTTACATTTCTGTATAGAGTTATATGACAAACATGTGAATCAAGTTTACATGCATGGTCAGTGATGGTCAGTGTGAAAAGAGTAAGTGGATGAGATTGTGTTTTGGACACTCCCTGGTACTTGTGTACTATAGTGTGATGTTTTGAGGATGTGGTTTAGAGTATCTGTGAAATGCAACAGTGACAAATTTGGACACTCCCTGGCGCCTATGGTAGTGTTAAAGTGTGTGAAGCCGACTTGGACACTCTCTGGCACCACTGGTAGTGCTACAGTGTGGCCTACTAGACACTCCCTGGCATCTGTGGTATGGCTAAAGTGTGAGGCAAACTTGACACCTCCTGGTACCCGTGTACTAAAATGTGAGACAAACTGGATATTCCCTGGTACCTCTGTACTATAGTCTGGTCGCCTTAGTATTTCAAGATACTGGAGCGAGAGAGTTGGATGATGTGTTTGTCGAGAGAAAAGGGTTGGTAAGACGAGATTGGTTGCATTGTTTCATGCACGGTCATATGTTCTATTGATTGGAGATTATGAAATTGTCTTTACCGTTTTATAGTTTGAATTCAATACTATATTTTTACCTCGTGGATTAATAAACATGTGCTAGGAAAATGGTAAGTGAGTATTTACATTACAAGTACATGTTTTTAATACTCACTAGCTTCTTAAAGTTGACGGCATCGATGCACCCTAGACGTTCATGTCTAGGCTTTTTAGGCTATGACCAGGCAAGACAGAATGACTATGCAAATTGAACACAACTACCTGAGAATAGGAAAATTATTATTGGTGCTTTATATTATGAATTGAATTTGTAATAAGGATTAATGTAATAGATTTTATTTTGTTACAAGGCAGGTTGTACCTTTGAACAATCACGTGTTGTAATAATAATTAATTTAGAAAAAATTATAAGCCTTGATTGCTCTTACTCTGATTTAAATTGTTACTGTTCGATATTTGGGACGGAATTGATCCTTCAAACTGTCGCGACCTACGGGTCCATAAAGGAAATTAAATGCTTTCCCTATTTATGCTATGTCAGGGCATAACAGGATTTAGTGGTATCAGAGCCAGGTTATTTTAGAATAGTTTAGCCAGGTCAGGGTTTACCAATATAGACCTGATTCCACATTCTGCTAGCTTAAGCTTTGCCCACCCGATGATATGACAGGAGGACAAACCTGGAACCCAAACGCCTAAGACTATCTCTTTTAAGATTAGTTTTGATATAAGTTAGTGCCTTTTTGTCAGGTATGGATCCTGTTCTGCCACTTTTTGTACCAGACTTAATTGGAGGACTTTGGGTTAACCAGGTTGCGATAGTTCCGGCTTCTGCGGGACTATATCACACCGCGATCGAGCAGCGGGCAGCGACAACAGTGGAGCTAGAGTTATGGCACCAGGTTCATGTAGTAGGGTTGGTCGATTTACCTCTCGTTCATTTGGAGCTTTTATATTTCATAGAGGCTAAGCGATTGGTGTTGATAGAGATGGTTCGATTAGTTAATAGCGATGCCTTATACATCCCTCTAGAGATTCTGATTGTGCATGAGCACCTTGCACAGCTAGATATTCCGCCACCAGTCTAGCAGAGGACCCGATAGTTCACGTTGATGAGGATATGGATGGCAGAGACATCATTTTGGCCCCTTTTGGTCAGGATGTCAATGAGGATGAGGAGGAGGAGGGTATGGGCTTAGATGACTTTGCTGCTGATTTGGAGGAGGAGCTGGCACTTATGCTAGACCTGCCCGAGGAGATGTTGGTTGAGGTAGTTACTCCGGGGCATGCTCCATTACCAGCCTCTTAGAGCAGTGATTTTGATATAGTAGAGCCATTCCAGGTTTAGCAGTTTCGTCCCATTGACTCTCTGGATTTGCTGATTGCTACTTATAGAGATGATTGATGACCTAGATATAACTTTGTACATATTAACTCTATCGACTCATAACCCTATCTCTTTTTGCAACTGTAATTACATGCATCTGAGTATAGGGCAATGACCCCATTTTTGGAATTAACTCTTGCATGGACGATGTACATCCCAAACCATACAGATAGGGTAGGCATTGGACTGATCATATCTTTTTGTATCTACTTAACGAGAGGTTATATATATATATATGGAAATACCCTTTTTGATGTTGTAATTGCTTAAACCAATTTATATTATTGTGTTGATTCATGATTCTCATTATTTTATCATTATGATATGCATAGATTGGCTGGGAGACTACGGAGGAATAGGAACTTGATAGAAGAGGCACATTTGGCTGCCGATCCCACGGGAATGTTTGAGGCATTTGTCAGGCGCCTCAAGAGGATCAAAAATCCGAATGAAAATCGGCGTGATCACCAAACAGGGGATAAACTGCGAGAGAGATTCCGTGTACTGAGGCCCGAATAGTTTGCAGGGACTGCAGAACCCTAGAAAGTTGAATAGTGGTTGAGAAAGATGGACAGTATGTTCAAAGTAGTTAAGTGTAATGAGTTGGATAATAGGAGGTTAGCTACCTTTTAACTAACAGATTCCACCGCAGACTGGTGGGACTCAATGATAGCCATGATCGAGAATGAAGCTGCTCTGGGGATGACGTGGACTGCGTTCAAAGGAAGATTTTGGAGAAGTACTTCCCGTCTACTGAGAGATATAGAAGGGAGAAATAATTCATGAATCTGACACAGGGAAATAAATCTGTGCAGGAATACACCACTCAATTTAAAAGATTGTCTCGATTCGCTTCTCAAATGGTTGATTAGGAAGAAAAGAAAATATGCAAGTATAATCAAGGGCTGACACCACAGATTTGTCGCCTGACTCTAGAGGTATCAAACGGGTCGGGTTGGCCAGGCCCACTAGGCCTTGTCCATTACATTCGGTCTGGGGTGGACACCCCCAATGGTGTCCAAGGCCCGGCCCACTACCTAGCCCAAAGCTCGGCCCGGCCCCAGGTCCGATTCTAAACCACCCAAAACTAGTGTTTTTTACATTAACAATAGCTAAAATACTCAAGCCTGGTCCCTAGCCCGCCCCTAGCCCAAAGCCCGGCCCTAGTAGGCCCAGGCCACCGGTCCGGGGCGGACAACCCCCCTCCATTCCCAAGCCCGGCCCGGTATTAGGAGAAGCCCGGCTCGGCCCACAAGCCCGCTTTGATCAAGCCCAGCCCGACTCGATTGACAGCTCTACCTGACTATCGGCCATGTGGATAAGTCATTTGAAGGACTAGTTGGCTTGGCCACTGATCTAGAAGAGGATGCTCGTGTGAATCGTAAACAATTCAACTTTCAGCTGCCTCAGAGAGGCAATTTTGGGAATAATCCACCGATGTATAGTGCACAAGCGCAGAAGAGGAATTTTGATGGAAGCAAGAAACCCCAAACTGTCACTTATTTGACTCAGCCCCGAGTAGGAGAGGGAGTAGTTTTGGGAAATGCTTTAATTGTGGCAATCCCGGTCATTTAGCTCGCGACTGCAAGGCACCTAAGCGCATTGCTCATCAGGACATAGTCTGCTATAAATGCAGTGAACCTCGTCACATCAGCAAGTACTGCATTGCTCCTAAACAAGTGACTTATGGTCAACATGGTCAAACTCGCTTGAATGCTATTATTCCTGATGTTGCTCAGTATGATGACAATGTTTATGAAGAGGGGAACTATGAAGAAGCACAGCCCAATCAGCAAGCGGTGGAAGGTACATTAACTTTGTTTAACTCCCATGTTAAAGTTTTATTTGATACAGGTGCTGCACTTTCATTCATATCTGTTAAGACTATTTGGAGGTTGGGTATTCTACCTCACTGTTTAGGGAAAGATTTGAAGGCTACCTCACCATTAGGAGCCATAGTCACGTTAGGATATGTGTGCAAGGATTGTCCCCTACGACTAGGAGACCGTAAAATCGCTACAAGGCTTATTGTTCTATCAATGAAGGAGTTTGATATAATCCTAGGGATGGATTGGCTCGCTCAGAATCAAGCAAAGTTGGATTGTTCGAGGAAGAGAATTACATTCTTCAACAATGGGAATCAATCTTTTGATTTCTAATGTAACCCTTTAGGAGATATGTTCCTCACAAGATGCCTAGCGAACATCAAAGTCGTCGGTGTAGAAATGACAGTATCATCTATACTTGTAGTCAAGGACTTCGAGGAAGTATTTCAGGACATTTTTGGTTTATCACCCAAGAGGAGTATAGAGTTCTGTATTGAAATTATACCAGGCACTGCACCGATCACTAAAGTTCCCTACAGAATGGTCCCCTGTCGAATTGTCAGAATTGAAAGAACTATTAGGAAATTGCGTTCCCAGAATTCATTGATAGTGCATATAAGTTGGTACTGCAAAAATTTCATTGAATCTATAATAACCCTACAAGGGCGGAACTAAGGATACCTTGAACTACAAAAAACGGATTACTATAGTAGATGAATCGAGAATACGGGCTCGAAAACAACTCATGATCTTCTACCATATCGAACTGAGTGTGGGCTCTTTCGAAATCCTTTATGTTTTCTGCTCTTTCCTCTTTACGTTCTATTTTTTATTCCTAGGTATAATACTCTCTTTGATTGCTATGATGATTCAATCCCGATCACTTTGATCCAACAAAGATATGTTCGTTAGGAGGACTAAACGATCTCCGATTGACTTGAATTTTTTATAGCAGCTCCGCCTTGATGTTAAGAAGGTTGTGTAAAAAATTTAGCAACTTTTGATCAGTATCAAGCAGCCCAACGTTCTTTAAGTGAGCATTGCCCGACACTAGTGATCTTCACTCCTATGTCTCTTGAATGCTCATGGAGAATAGGGTTTGGTGGAAACCCTTTTAGGAAAAAGTTAGAAGGTCAAGGGAAGCTTAGAATGTGAAATCACGCAACCTGAGAGAAGAGTCAAGGCAGCAGATATATATATAGGCTACGATAGGGACCATACGAAGTCAATAAGGAATAAGTTTCCTTATGGAATTAGGAAACCCTAATTCGAACTGAATTAGATTCCTATTTCCATAAATTATAATTCACACCACTAAAGAATTATAATTGCACTCCTACCCTTACCTCAAAAATATATTTCGAGCTCCATGTTATTAAATGCTTATTATCTCCCCATGTTAAGATTACAGATATCCATTAATTAAATATACTTACTGACAAACATATTTAATTAATCTCTTAAAATTCTTTAAGATCCTCTGCTTAACTTAACTGATATGTCTGATACAAAATCCACCTGTAGGGTTTGACATAATCAGAACTTATAAGCTTTATCAAGGGGATATCATCAATCCCAAAATTGAGACATGGATTCCATCATTAATTAAAATCCACCACACAATTAATATTGTCACCTAATCCAATGAGATATTGACCCATTTAAGGATCTCACCCTTTTAGGGATCAAAGCATAATATCAAATGTACGTGTTCATAAATTAATTTAGGATTTTGAGCATAAGCACTCATAATAGCCATAAGGTATAAATTATCTTATTAGTACAAAGATAATTACCCCAATTCGGTCTAGTTTAATACACAAAGTGTATCAGCATGGTGAGTTGAAACTATACCGTTTCCTATAGTCAAGACCAACCTACTACACCACCATGCTGCTGTCCTACCGATGGTGTGTCCAATCCTATCTTAGAATGTAAACCAAAATATTATATTCTATAAGATCCGATGGTTTGATCTTCTGAGTGTAAGTCGAACTCTGCACACCAAACCACCTACTATGTAGAATAAGAGACAGACATGCACAATATTAAATAAACAATATAATGCAAACATTGCCCACACAGATTCTCATAAAAATGGAATAACTGATTTTATTAAATGAATAATAAATCGACTACATAAAGCATGGCTTGTAGTATACATCCCTAACAAGAACAAGTTCAAGAACTTGAGAATTTGGGTTTTGTATGTCCAAGTACATCGCCTTGGGGAGCACCAGTGTTATTCATGAAGAAGAAGAATGGGCCACTTTGATTGTGTATCGACTACCGAGATTGAACCGAGTGACTATCAAGAATAAGTGTCCCTTACCTCGGATCCTGATTTATTTGATTAATTATAGGGAGCTACAACATTCTTCAAGATAGACCTACAGTCGGGATATCATCAGTTGAGGGTACGGAAGGAAGATATACCTAAGACAACCTTCAGAACCCGATATGGTCACTATGAGTTTTTGGTAATGCCATTTGGAATGACGAATGCTCCGACAGTGTTTATGGATTTGATAAATAGAGTGTTTAAGCATTATTTGGATCAGTTTGTCATCGTCTTCATAGATGATATTTTGATCTATTCTAAGTTAGAAGAAGAGCATGAACAACATCTATGAATTACGATACAAACGCTTAAGGATCACCACTTGTATGCTAAGTTCAGTAAGTGTGAGTTATGATTGCAAGATGTGAAATTTTTAGGACACAAGGTATCATCTTAAGGAATTTTTGTGGATTCATCCAAGACAGATGATGTATCAAACTGGGCTAGGCCAACAAACCCTACGGAAGTGAGAAGTTTCCTTGGAATCATAGGTTATTACCAGAGATTTATCGAGGGACTCTCTAAGATAGTCGCACCATTGACCGGACTGACTAAGAAAGTCCAAAAAATTGAATGGACAGAGAAGCATGAGCATGCCTTTCTAAAGTTGAAAGAGAAACTCACCACAGCCCCGGTACTAGCCATACCTAAGCCTGATGAGAAGTTCACTATCTTTAATGATGCTTCATATCAAGGATTAGGGTGTATGCTTATGCAAGATGGTAGAGTTATCGCCTATGGATCTAGACAGCTAAAACCAAATGAGTTGAACTACCCCACTCATGATTTGGAATTGGCGGCAATAGTATTTGCACTCAAGAGTTATCGCCTATGGATCTAGACAGCTAAAACCAAATGAGTTGAACTACCCCACTCATGATTTGGAATTGGCGGCAATAGTATTTGCACTCAAGATTTGGAGACATTATATCTACGGTGAGAAGTTTGATTTTTTCTCCGATCACAAGAGTCTGAAATATTTGTTCACACAGAAAGAGTTGAACATGAGGCAATACAGATGGATGGAGCTGATTAAAGATTACGACCTCATGTTAGAATACCACCTTGGTAAAGCTAATGTGGTCATTGATGCCTTGAGTCGGCAAACTCGTGGAATGATTGCCTCTTTAATGGTTAGAGAATGGAGAGCATTAGAGACATTGGCTGAGTTCGATGTGTAGAGTACTGAGGAAGGAAAAAGGCAACTTTTTGGATGTCTTATCCTACAGCCTACTCTTATTGACCGCATTATGATGGCATTGAAAGAAGACGAGAAATTTCAGACATGGTTTGTTAAGATGTCAGAGAAAGATTCAACAGAATGGAAAGTGGGGAGGGATGGAGGATACAGATGCAGAGACAGATTATGTGTACCCGATTGTAAAAGTTTGAGAAATAATATTCTGGAGGAAGCACATAAGTCCAGATTTATAGTCCACCGAGGAGGAACAAAAATGTACAAAGATTTGAAGAGAAATTTCTGGTAAGAAGGTATGAAGAAGGATGTGGCTGAATTTGTATCCAGATGATTGACGTGTCAACAAGTCCAGGCCAAACATCAGAGACCCTTGGGATTGTTGCAACCCTTACTTGTTCTAGGTTGGAAGTAGGAGCATATAACCATGGATTTTATAGTAAGATTGCCTCAGTCTCAGCAGAATCATGATGCCATTTGGGTAATTATGGATCAATTGACTAAGTTGACTCATTTCATTGCCTGTAGTATGACATATCTGGTTGAAAAGATGAGCTGGATGTATGTATAACAAGTTGTGCGACTTCACAGTGCACCTGTGTCAATTGTGTCAGACCATGACACACGTTTTACTTCTGGATTTTGGAAAAGTCTACAAGAAGCTATAGGGACCTCACTTAAGATGAGTACTGCTTTTTACCCTTAGACAGATGGGCTAATTGAGCGTGTTAATCACATCATGGAGGATATGTTTAGGGCTTGTGTTGTCAATTTTGAGGAATCTTGGGAGACACACTTGTCGTTGATTGAATTCGCTTATAACAATAGCTACCACATGAGTATTGGGATGGTTCCATTTGAAGCATTATACAAACGACCATGTCATTCCCCATTGTGTTGGGCAGAGGTCGGAGACACAAAATTGATAGGACCAGATTTAGTTAGAGAAACCAACGAGAAGATTTCTCTGTTCAAGGAAGGGATGAGAACTGTACAGAGCAGGTATAAGAGTTATACTGATAAATGCTGAAAAGTTTTGGAATTCAGTGTCGGAGATCACGTACTTCTTAAGGTTTCATTGATTCGAGGAGTGGTGCGTTTTGGTCTCAAGAGAGGAAAGTTAACCCCGCGTTTCATCAGACCGTTCGAGATTTTGGATCGCGTTGGGAAAGTGGCTTATCGACTCGCACTGCCACCAAAGATGTTTGGGGTTCACAATGTATTTCACATTAGTATGCTGAGAAAATACATTCGAGATTCCTCACATGTGGTAAGTTTTGATGATATTGAGACAAGTCATAACGTTTTCTATAAGGAGAGGCCCATGAAAATTCTGGATCAGAATATCAAGAAGTTGAGAAATAAAGACATCCCATTGGTGAAGGTGCAGTGGAATCACCATGACGAGAATGAAGCCTCGTGGAAAGTCAAAGCTGATATGAGGAAGAAGTACCCGGAGTTGTTTCATGACTAGTTAGTCTAGATTTCGAGGGCGAAATCCTGTTTAAGGGAGGAAGGATGTAACAACCTATAATTTTATTTAAATTTCTAATTGTAATTCCCATATTTTAATTTGTATTACTTGTTTTTTTTTCTAGCAATTCTTTAATTGGGGTCTAACTTTAAATTTTATAAATAGAAGAATACTTGTGTTGAATTTCAAATCTATATTTTCAAAACGGTTAAAATATTTACTTTTGACTCAAACTGTATTTTAATATAACTGAAAAATTATTTCCTAGGCTTACATAATTTTTCTATATTTTTGTGGTGATCACCGCGCCACGAAACTACCAGTTTATGTTAGAAAACTGTCCACGCCGTGTGGGACTCCTACAATTTGGGAATCTCCACCAATCAGATTTGACATTTGCTTTTTAACCATTTAAGGCAACCAATCAGTACTTAGGCTTGTATGGGAAAGCCATTTTGTGGATGTGTATATTAGTGCCATAAGTTATTTTTCCCAAACACACTAAGAGATTCCTAGGCAATTGGCTTGTGTCTTGTTTGGCCATTACAAGTGTGTGTTAACTTGTGCCTATAAGCTAATTACCCAAACACCCATACTTGACCCCTATGCATCTAAACCACCCCTTCAATCTGATTATATACACTTATATGTATGTATATCAGCATATATAAGCTATATATAATTATGCAATTAGCAAAATTAGAAATCAATTCAATTGGTAGAGTAAGAGAGGTTGAACTTGGGCTCCAAGTTCTTGGTTTTGGTTAGGGGTGGCCATGGTTCGGGTGAGTCGGGTTTGACCCCCACCCGATCATCCATCCGAACCCCATCGGGTTATGAGTTTAAAATCCGTCATCCATCCATTTAGTCGGGTGAAACCGATCCGTCGGTTTCGAGTTGGTTCGGGTTGGTTTCGGGTGAAACCCGACAAAAAGAATATATCATATTTTCATCAATTTTACACCCTGATAGTGTTGAGTTTATTGTACCCAACTGCAAAGCATGACCCTGTTATTCACCATTTCACCTTCTTGCAAACTTTTTAGGAAGACATTCAATTTAACTTACTAATAAATAAAAATCCTACATATACTTGACAAGCAAAGAAAAATGAAAAACAATTATACAATCCACCATCAGATTCATATAACATACAAAAACCAAAATTGAAAATGACTTCCATAGTTCCACCACATATATTGTGTTTTCTAAGTTTTCAATAGGTGGTCGAGTCGGGTCGGGTGATGTCGGGTTTGGATTATAAAAACTGACAACCGAACCATAAGCAATCGGGTGTGGCTTGGGAAAACCATGACTCATCCGGCCATCCACCAAAACCACTCAAATCCCTTCGAGTCGGTCGGGTTGGGTCGGGTTGGTCGGGTCTCGGGTTGGGATGGCCAGCCCTAGTTTTGGTTATTTAACTCCCTCACATACACTCTCACACACATTCTGCTCATTTGAAAGCTGAGAATACAAAGAGATAAGAGTGATACACAGAGAGTGTTACATAATTTATTTTAGAGAGAGAAAGAGTACAACCTCCATAACTTGAAGCTTCAATTGGGTTTTCTTAAATTTGTTATCTTTCTCAACAACTTCTTTAATCCTTATCACAGTGAGTATTTTAAACTCACTCCTAATGTAAATTCATGCTTGTTTATTGTGTTATATGTTTGTAATTGTATATCACCATTGTTAATTTCATCAATGGAGTTCAACATGATTTTTCAAACTTAACCAAAATCCATTTTGTTAGATAATATATGAAAGATTACAGTACATAGAGGCTATGGTTAAAGTATTAGAGCCTAAGTCATTCGTATCGCGACGTATATTAGAAATGAAGTTTCGTCACTTCTCAGTTTTCGTAAAATTCGAGAGCTACGTTTCGATTCATGTTAATCCGATCGTATATTCAAAATTCTTGCGGAAAAATGAAGAGAACCATATATTATATGTCATGTTTACATTCGAATTTGAAATGGATCAAAAATAGACCCCAAAACTGAAATAGGGGAGAAAACAAAGAAGATGAAGACACTGTGATAACTCGCGTGAGCGACCTATGTAATTTCTGACAGTTTGAAAATTTTATAAAAAAATCGGACGAGTGGTATACTAACTCGCGCGAGCGGCCTTTTTACGTTTTTTATTTGTTTTCTGTTGAGGAACTATTTGGATGAAGTTTTGAGAGTTTTTAAAGTACTATTTGGGAATTATACTAAAATAAAATCATGTTTACAATGTTTTGTTTAATAAGGGTTGATTAAAGAGTTGATTATTCTCGCACGTACGTTGTTCTTGTTTTCCAATGATTTACATTTCTGTATAGAGTTATATGACAAACATGTGAGTCAAGTTTACATGCACGGTGAGTAATGATCAGTGTGAAAAGAGTAAGTGGATATAGTGTGATGTTTTGAGGATATGGTTTAGAGTATCTATGAAATGCAACGTGTGACAAATTTGGACACTCCCTGGCCCTCGTGGTAGTGCTAAAGTTTGTGACGCCGACTTGGACATTCCCTGGCACCCATGGTAGTGCTAAAGTGTGGCCTACTGGACACTCCCTGACATCTGTGGTATGGCTAAAGTGTGAGGCAAACTGGACACTCCTTGGTACCCGTGTACTAAAGTGTGAGGCAAACTGGTCATTTCTTGGTACCCCTGTACTATAGTGTGGTCACCTTAGTATTTCAAGATACTGGAGGAAGAGAGTTGGATGATGTATTTGTCTAGAGAAAAGGGTCGGAGAGACGAGATTGGTTGCATTGTTCCATGCACGGTCACATGTTCTATTGATTGGAGATTATGGCATTGTCTTTACCGTTTATAATTTGAATTCGTTACTATATTTTTACCTTGTGGATTAATGAACCTGTGTTAGGAAAATGGTAGGTGAGTATGTTTTACATTACAAGTATGTGCTTTTAATACTCACCAGCTTCTTAAAGTTGACGGCGTCGATGCTCCCTGGACGTTCGTGTCTAGGCTTTTCAGGTTATGACCAGGCAGGACAATACGACTATGCAAATTGAACACAACTGCCTGAGAAGAGGAAAATTATTATTGCTGCTTTATATAATAAAATAAATTTGTAATAAGGAATAATGTAATAGATTTTATTTTGTTACATGGTGGGTTATGCCTTTCGACAATCACGTGCTGTAATAATTATTAATTTGGAAAAATTTTATAAGCCTTAATTGCTCTTACTCTTATTTAAATTGTTACTGTTCGACGTTTGGGACAGAATTGATCCTTCAAACTGTCGCGACCTACGGATCTATAAAGGAAATTAAACGCTTTCCCTATTTATACTACATAGGGGCGTGATAGGGATAGTCAGCATACGGAGGGAGCTGGTATAGGGTCTCCTGGCCCATGTGTACCAAAGGCACATTCCAGTTCCATTGTGGGAGTGTTGCCTGCTGTAACAGACTATTTTTCCAATACGTATTGAATACCATTGCACATGGGTTTTCACCCCCGAAATTCACTAATTTCTAGAGATTCGTCTATATTAGGAGTTGTTCTTCTCCATTATGTGGAGGGGAATTATAATTGGAGAAATATTGGAAATATAGATACCATTGAGAGGAATTGAGACAATTGTTTGAAGAAAGCTCTGAAGAAGAACTTGAAGACTTGGAAGATCTTCACCAAGAAACAAGAAAAATCTGAGGATTTCTAGAGATAATCTTCTAAACTTGAATTAGTTTGTCTCCAATTCAATCACAATTCATATAACTCTAGGACCTTTTACACAATTTTCAAAAACTCTCGTCCTACCTCATTTCATCACACACCACTAGAATTGTGATTGAATTTCCATTTGTCTTCATTAGTTTGGATCTAAATAAGCTTTGAATTTGAGATCAAATAAATTCTAAAGTGAAATCTAACTTGGCTCATCAATTAAACTTTGATTCCACCTCTCTTTGTCTATATTCTTCTCTTGGGGTTCATGAGATCTTGAATATCTCATTTGATTCCCTTGAGTTTGATGCTTTAATTCTTTATGATCTTATAATTTATATAGGAATTAAGGTTGATTATAGTTATATCCATACATAATTAGTGGATCCAAGTCTTGGCTCATGATTTGGATCCTCCAATTTAAAATCTCATAGAATCCTCTCCATATTCCACTGAGGTTTATATGGATTTGGTCATGTTTAGTCTCCAAGGATCCATTAATTTGGGAGGAGAATTGAATAAAATAAATCTATATTCCTCAAGGATCATCAACTTGAGAGAGGAATTAGACTTATCAATTTTCATGGCTAGGATATCAACATTGGTGTAGTGAATTCATTAACCAATTATGATAAAAGATTCTTTAATTAAATTATGATCCATTGGAATTAAATGAGACCAATTGGAATTTGTTCCTAACTCGTAGATGTACTACTACAATTTTTGTTTTAATGAGATTTCGTGGTTAAGATGGTTTGATCTTAGGATTTGTAAACTAGTTACTCTATGTCCAAAATTTCAGAACAATAAATCAGTTTTGATTTGAATAGATCAGAGCCTTAACCAAACATTTTTGACTTCAAATACTTTTTTTTGTAAAGTTAAATGTGTTAATGAGATCCCCTAAAAATATCAAAGTGATTCTGATTCATTTACTATTTTTAGAAAATCACGCAAAATCTCTGGACAGAGAGTTATTAGATTCTAAGTAGTGTCTGGTCTTGGTCCAATTCCTAGAGATTGGACCGTTTGATCTTTGATTTTATTTTTGGATTAGAAACTAAACTGACAGAGGCACATCATATCCAAAAATCATTAAGATCAAACCATGGATATATGTTTTTTCTTTTTTTTTTCAATCTTAAGTTTCTTCTCCGTAAATTCTGAAACTCTATTACAGTTTTAATTAAACTTACTAATCATGATCCAAATGACTTTCTATAACCCAAGGCTTGAACCATGTTTTGATTATGACAAATTGAGCTTAAATCCAGAGGTTAGATGATCCAATTCATACATTCATCCATGTGTATTGATACTTGTAATTAGGATTTATTTTGCATTAAGTTAAGTTGCATTTAATTGAACCTAGTTGTGAGTTCCTTGTGATCATATTGGGATTATAGCATCTCTATATGGACACTACATTGGCTCCTAGTTGAGACTTATATATCTATAGAGATGTTGTAACTTCAACTAGTTAGAAGGAACTCTTGATTATGTCAATTCCTTCAATGCTTGATAGATATAAGTTAGGAGTTGGGTATTAGGAGTTGAGACTATATCTTCTTCAAAGCATATGGACTATGTTGGGTTTGTGCCCGCAAACCATTACTTTGTGTATGAGACATTGACATTTTAATATATGGATATCAGCTTTACATTTCATTGTATATGTTTCTTTCATGAGATGATTATTAATCCTTAAGTATCATAGTAAGTAATTCGTGTGTGCATGAGATACATACAATCGAGATACGAATTACTACTCATTGATACTTAGAATTTGTCACAGTGGATAATGAGACTGGATATCTCATCAGGTTTACACTGTAGCATGATTAATTACCATTGGATGGAGTGATGAATCTCAATCACTAGAGTTTAGCTCTTAGTTAATATGCTAGTGCTTATAGTGCATTGACAGACTTGAGCTTTCCTATTGACACTTAAGGTTGTCAACAGTCAATAGGAACTCATAACTTGTATAATGTACGTGTTCTCAATCTCGAGAAGTTTATGAACATAGATTGTGGATATGGCTGCTTTGACTTACCGATCAGTAAGGTCTTAAAGATCAACACCCGGGTATCATGGATATGCCATGTTCACAGGGTTGTGAACATATATGGTCAAGATAGAATCTACCCTTCTATTAAAGAGTAAGCATTCCCTTGAGAATGTCACCAAGTTGATTATTGAGAACTGCAGCTTATTGATAAGTAGTTATCAATTTGTTTAGTAATCATGAGGGGTGAATGAGACTCAAGGAATGCAAGAAGTAATCATGATTCAGGTTGACAGTAACCGTTTATCCGACTACATGAATATGTTGCGAATTCTGACGGTAGAGGGACATTAGTACACCATACAAATCTAGTTATCGCTTCGGATATGTTCTTTTGCGTTAAAAGTTCAGTTATCGTTTTATCGTGGATTAAACGTTAATTGATCAATTGGTTAGTTTGCTGATCAAAGAGTTTGATCATGGGAATTAATAATTGGTCTGAGCCAATAATAAAGAACCTAGGAGGTCCCACTCTTAGCTTCGCTAGGATGCTTGAAAAGGCACAAGAGGATCTTGTCAAGACAGGTTCAATCGATTGAAAGAGTTTCGATCGATCGAACATGGTTCAACCGATCGAAGGTTCGATAGATCGAAGCCACTTCGATCGGTCGAAGGCTTAAAATCGGTTTTGGAAATCTATAAATAGGACAGCTGCATACAGAGTTTAATAATCGTCATTTTTCTGTACGAAAGCTGCAGAAACTGTTTTAGGTCTTCCTTAGCCTTCCTATCCTCCCCTTTAGAGTTCCCACCAACTCTAGCCTCTTCGGAAGAATTCGCAGGAGTCATAAGGGTAAAGACAACCTAGTAGAGGCTGCTGCACCTTCAAAGAAGAAGAATATCAGAATTGGGTTCAAGACCTGAGGTATAACTCTTCTCCCTCTTTTGTATACGCATCTATAGAGTTGATAAGTAGTAGATCTGGGCTACCAATAAGTTTTTGTAACTTAATCTTTCTGCTGCGCGTTTAAATAAATTTTAAACCTATTGTCCGTCAGACTAGCCTTTGTTTTATAGCGCTATCGAGGTATGATTTCCGACTTTTCTCTAGTTTATTTATTTATCGATTTTATTGATTTTCGACTTCATGTACGACACCTTAGGTTAGTTCTTGTCTTATGTGTATATATGAATTAGAGACCCTTTTTTTTAGGTTTTCTCTTTATCTGTATGCATTGCACATTTATATTCATGGCCGAATCCCGAGTGAGTTTCCTCGCTCTCTATTTTGCATATCATTTGCTTGCTATTTGAATTATATGGTTTTGTATGCCATTTTACCGTTAATAATCTTGCACCATTTCAACATGCTTTTGTAATGTATACTTATATCTATGTATTATTTGAGGGCATGCTTAAATTAATAATACGATTAAAAAAGATGTTGAGTAGAGGCCTATCAGGAGATAGGGTGAAAGGGGGTGTTTTAGTTCGTCGGGCTCCTTCTCTCATTCTATAATCCCCGAATCTAGAAATCTCTGGTTTCCAAATGATCGATTTGCTTTTAAAATGGTTTCTTAATTTTTCCTTTAAAAATTAAGTGGCGACTCGTATTTGAATTTAAAAAAGTTTAAAAAGTGTGGTTAGCCTGCGATATCCACGGTACCTCTGAGTTTATTGATCACCTCGTATAGAATGGAATTTTGTCACAGTTGACTACACCTAGTACACCTCAATAGAATAGTGTAGTAGAGAGAAGGAACCGAACTCTTTTAGACATGACTAGGTCAATGATGAATTATTCCGAGTTGCCATTATTTCTTTGGGGTTATGCTTTGGAAACTGCTATGTACATACTAAATCTATTTCCAAGCAAATCTGTTCCCAAGACACCACGGGAGATGTGGATTGGACGCAAGCCCTCTTTGCAACATCTCCAGATATGGGGATGTTCAGCACATGAGCTGAAAGAAAAGATGAGCAAATTGGAATCACGATCAGAAGTATGTTACTTTATAGGGTGTCTAAAGGGTACTTATGGATGATATTTTTATGATAAAAAAGAACAGGAAGTGTTTGTTAGTATAAATGCTGTTTTCTTGAAGGATGATTGTATCATGAACACAGATAAGTGGGCACCAATAGGGATAGATGCGACTTGGGTGTAAGAGTAGGTTAAAAGAGTAACAGTACTTATTGATGATAACAAGAAGAATAGTATTACTCTTATTCCAAACAAAGTCTTTTACCATGAAAGATTGAGAATGATGGATTTTCTAGTAAATTTCTTATTAATTAATATTTTTACTGAATAACTTTTTATAAAAATTTAATAAATTAATAATTTTGGGCATAACCATTATTAGTGGACATTAATCGATATAATTCCTTTGGCCAAATTAAATATCACATTTTATGCCTAATACACCCCTATCACTAATAAACCCTAAGACAATGGAACGTTTAGACTTCATACACACACAGAGAGAGAGAGAGAGAGAGAGAGAGAGAGAGAGAGAGAGAGAGAGAGAGAGAGAGAGAGATGACGACCACAATCGCACCTCCAGTCGTCGCACGTCCGCCCATTGTGGTCCCAACCATCATCCTCACACTTTCGATCTCTGACCACCAAACTATCAGATTGCAAATATCCAAGTCATGAATAGCAAACCAACAGATTGCAAAACCATTCACCTTTAGTCATCTAGCTCTCGCAGATCTAGTGCTGATAAGACCTCTAATGATGATTTCATTTACACAATTATCCTTTCAGTGCCAATTTGTTCACACATTGCTTGTTTGCGTGCACAAATTTTGGTGTTGATTTCGTCTGCATCATCTCCTCCATTTCTTCCGGTGCCAATCTCGTTTGCAACATTAGAATTTTTATTGTGGCTTGAAGGATGTGGCCTGGGTTTGATCTTCATGATGATACCTGCTTGGGAAAGATCTACAAGGCTTGCTTGGAAGCCGACAGACTATAGTAGTACGTTAGAAGCATTTTGACAATCTTTAATTTAGTTATGCAAAATTCCACATAAAAAAAATTTATGTGATATTTCACATAACAATTATGTCCACCAAAGTGGCTACTGTTGAGAGATTTGCATTAGATTTTTAACAAAACTATCCATGTTGTGTTCAAAAATTTCACTTAATTAATTCTGTGAAAACTTAAAGTTTCTCACAACTAGTTACGTGAAATTTTACATAACTATTTTTTACGTGAAATTTCACAAATTTTTTTTTTATAACTTTTACTATGAATTTTTAAAGGTTGGAGGAAATTTGAACAGTTAGTTAGAAAGTCTAGCTGTCAGTGTCATTGGAAATGAAGAGAAACGAAGAAACCACGTGAGTTTCCCTACTGGTCTAAAAAAATATACAACAGACATTTCACTAAAATAATATATTGACTGGACTTAATACTAAAATAGTTTCAAAATATGGACTTTTGACCAAAAATCCCTTAAATTAAAGCCCCAAATCCTAGCTCTAAAATGAACCTAGCGCTCCGTTTATTTTGATATTAAATATTTTTTGAATTTTTTTTTTTTTACATTTTTTGGTGTAAAGTTAATTTTACATTTTTTGGTGTTTTGGTACAAAATATTTACTTGAAAAACATTTTACTATAAACAATGAAAAATAACTTACATTTAAAATACCTTAACAGCCCGTTTGGTATGATTGTAAAATAGAATAGAATTGAATTGAACAGAATAGAAAAGAAAAGAAAAGAATAGAACCTGTTTGGTTTAAAACAGAAATGAAAAGAATAGAATTGAAATAATTATTGCTATTTCCTAAAATACCCAAACTGAACCTTAACATTATCCAAATAAACATTTCCCTAAACGAAAGACGCAGAAGACGAAAAAGAAGATCGAAGACGAAGAAGAAGACCGAAGACGCAGAAGACGAAGAAGAAGAAAAAGAAGCTGAGAAAGGAAGACGATGAACAGTAGGGGCAATTTGGAAAACGTGAAGATCTCAAATCAATTCTTGCCAAATCCGACTATTTTTGGTCGAATTTGTAAACAGCTCAAAACAAAAATTGTGTAGAATTCAAAATGAATTCATTTATTGTTTTGTGTCTACCAAATAGAAGAATTCCATAAAATAGAATTACAAATGAATACGCGGCATACCAAACGAACTTTAAATCATTTTACACAGCTCCATCGCGACACTCTCACGACTCTCTCATTTCGAAACCACTGAAGAACAAAAGTTAGGGTTCTTTCTCAGCAGTTTTATGGAAGATTCAACACAACTCCTTCGGATCTAGGTATTAGTGCTTGATTGTGGCTGTCCTCAGGATCATCGATCGTTCTCTACGTTGAAGGTACTTCTTGTTTCCAGATTGATCTGTTTCTATTTACCAATTGAATTGATATATACATATATGGATTGATATATACACACACATATATATATATATATATATACACACATATATGGATCATTCTCTCTGTTTCTATTGCTTTTTCACGTTTCTTTTGTATAAATTTTTCTTTCCTTTATTTGGATTTGTGCTGTTGTATATCTCAATCAAGTTCCATCAATTTTGTGTGGTTTATAATTTTTAATTTCAAATAAATATCTCTATTTAATTCTGGTCTATTCTCTTATTTTACACGCTTGTAATCAATTAATTAATTAATTTTTTTTAAAAAAAATTTAATTCTAAATGTCGATTTTTAATTTGATATTTGGATAATTTTTGGTTTTGCTCATACTAATTTAGTTACTATATTTCTATAAGCATATGTTGATGCAGTGATATGGAAGGTGGTGTTTACTGTAGAACTACTTCACGAATTAGAACTCTTTTGTTGCTTTAATTCTTCTTAGTGATTCTCAATACTTGTTTTCCTTTTTCGTAGGTAACACATTCAATACAAAAGAAGTGGAATGGGCTGTTCTAGATAGTTGCTGTTTGTTTATTTTAGTGAAGTTGGTCCAATGTTAGCAGCTAAGGCTTTAAATAAAATTTCAAGGCAGAGGTCTTTCTTGGACTATTATTCTATTCCATCAGAGTTATGTTTGGAGCAGTTATTTGTTTCTGATAAACTGTCGAGAAGTGGAGTAGATGTACTTAAAAATGAAATTGCAACCGGAAATTTATGCCTTGAAGGGAGGAGCCATTGCAAGCTCAGAAATATGAAGTAAGTTTCTCAATTTTGTCTGGAAATCATCAGAAAATTCCATTTAAAAATATTCAAGTCTTTGTAATTCTTTTAATTGTACTCTATGTTGGTATTGGCGTGCTTGGAAAAGTGCGAACCTGCCAAACTTAATTGGAACTTTTTGTTTATCTGATAATTCTTGTTTACAGTCAGCACTTGTACTTTTGCCATTCTAGACAATTACTTATTTCTGGCTATCCTTATATGTCTTTTTAGTTTGCGTCCTTCGGCATATCTTTATGTACTATGGTTCCTTTGAAGTAATTTATGGTGATAACCACTGTCCCGTGGTTGTTATTTGATCAAGATGTGATTTCGATACGTCTACACTCTAGATTAGGAGCAACTGTGATTCTCTCATTGCCTTTGTGTATCACCTTATGAGTATGATCATCGGACGAGGATATATTGGAAAATTTAAGAAGTAATGAAGTATCATCGCTTTAATTATTTTAGGAAAAGCTTTAAGTTGCAGTTAGAAATCTTGTTAGTGACTGTTTCTGAAGTTAGCCTTTCTATTATCATATTAATAAGAAACTATATATCTTTATCAAGTTTAACATTCTTGTTCAATATAATGAACTTGCGAAATGAATGGTTTAATAAACTTAGCTGGCTTTGAGGAAGAGGCTCAAATTTAGTATCATTTGTTGTCAATACAATTTTAGTTGGAAACCTACGTTAAAGTTCAAAGATGATTTGAAACATAAAATGTTGTAAATTACAAGAAGTGAAGTTACAAGAGTCTTATGCCAATTTATGTTGTTATTGACAAAGATTTCTCCATTGATGTACCGAAAATGAGGTTTTCCATTGGATTTCCCGAATGGAGGGGACTGCTGAAGACATCCATATAATTAAAGCAGCATTGATGAAGGGACGTGCTTTCGACTATCCTGGCTATGAGTATTCAACGAAGAGAGCAGTTTCTTTTAGCAAGTGTTTGGGTTCTTATTAAGCGTTGTTTGGTCCATTCTCTAATAGCTTAAAGGTTTCCGGTGAGCAGGGTTCTGATATAGGACTGGGTTCAACTCTCTCTGTGTGCATATCTTCTCCATTTTGTCTATTTGTTTGTATTCCACATTTCTCTCTATTAGGCACTCCACTTGAAAGGGAAGTTCACGCGTGTGCGAGCTCTGTATGTATTGTTGGGCCTATTCGCTTAAAGCGTAAGCTTTTCGAGAAGTGTTTTGTAAGCAAAAAGTATGAAGGAGCCATACGTTGTAGTATAGGTGTTATGCATTTCAAAAAGCTACATGCTTACAGAATGAGGGTAACTGAAATTTAATTATTGATATGGATGCGAAGAAAAAGAAGTAAAATGAAAGATGACAAATGAAACTGCTCAAATTTCGGAAGCACTAATTACGGATAATATGAGATGGTGTTGTCTTAAGTTTGAGTATATGATATTCGTAACGTATTGGTAGAGAATGCGTATTTCCTTGTTCTTGGCAGAGAATGCATATTTGTAGTGAGATCAGTGTTCTAAAAATCCCTAGGCGGTAGGCGGGCCGCGAGGTGGGGCCTAGGGCCTAGGGGCCTAGGCGGAGGCCTAGGCGGGGCCTAGTATTTTAAAGCAAAATTAATAATACAGAAACAATTCTAATAGACCAATATGAAAAAAGTCACATTATCAAATATCAACAATGTAATTTAAATTGATGCTTAACAACAAACTAAGCTTCCAACTCTTCTTCTCCATATTGCTCCAACACTCTCTCCATCAGACTTAAACACATACTCCTCATCACCTTCTTCTTTTGTATCCTCATCAGATACAAAATCGACTTCATGAAGTTTTCGTGAGTCGTGAGTCATCTTCAGTCTCTCTCTTTCTCTCTCTCTCTCTCTTAATCTTGGTAGTCAATTGAATGAACGACTGTGGTGTGGTGGCTTAGGGGATTATTAGGGTTTTGCCCTTGTTATTATTTCAAGAAAATGACAATTCCACCCCTAGGCCTCTTGGGCCGCCTAGGCCTAGGCGGCCTCCTGGGCCGGCCTAGGAGGCCTAGGCCGGGCCTAGACCAGGCCTAAATCCCTGTGAGATTTTTGCAAGGATTAGGTGAAAATCTAGGCGGTTGGGCAAGGCCTAGGGCCTAGGTGGGGGCCTAGGCGGAGGCCTAGGAGGATTTTTAGAACACTGAGTGAGATAGAAACTAGAGAGTCGGGACTGTCATTCTTTATTTTTTCTTTTCTTCTTCTGCTCTTTGTCATCATCTGACAGTCTTGTGACAATAACGTATATTCAAGTAATAGATTCCCATTTTTATATTGAAACAACCAAATGTTTGTTCTAAACCTGAAAAATGATGAAACCAAGGTCGACCTTAGGAAATTATATGTGGCAATTGAGACAAACGGTTTTCTTTTCAATGCTTGTGTTAACATAGGTCGAAAGTTTGGAAGTCATTTTTCTAAAACTTTTTTTTTTTCCTGATTGAAGCTAAATGAATTGTGTTAACATAGGTCAAAAGTTTGGAAGTCATTTTTCTAAAACTTTTTTTTTTCCTGATTGAAGCTAAATGAATTGTTTTACAAGAGATGAAAAAGAATAAATAGGTTGACGAAAAAAAGAAGATTTTAAGGGTTTACCTGCTTGCTGTCTACTATGCCTATTCTACGATGAACTTTTCAATTATTGCGTGAAATAACTAACAAGGTAGTTTGGTTTAATGTTTCCACTTCTTCACATGAGCTTTAATTTTGCACTTTGACCCTTGTTCTTGTCTTTTCTCCTCTTTTGTGTCCAAGCAAGTCATCATTCGTTAATGAGACTAAAAAATATCCCTTTTCTGTTTTGGTCATTCCTGTGAATGTACTTTTGAAATTAAAGAGTTGTTTTTTCCCCTTCATATTAACATTTAATTGAGGTACAATAGTCCGCGTGTTTCAAAGGTGAAATTCTATCCACTTGTATAATCGAACGATGCCATACCTAATACCTTAACAGTAACGTATGCGTTTAAATTAGAATTTTTAGACATTTACCATTCAATTTTTTTCCCCGATAGGTCCTGTAATTTCTGACCCATTCGGAGAAGTTTCTGATTCACATCAGGCATCAGCTACTCTTCAGTGTTAAACTAGAGTCGATAATGTTCGGGCCTTAAACTGGTTAAAAATAATGTTCAAGCTTCAAATTTAATCAACCATTCATGTGTCAGCCTTTTATCATATGTACAGTTTTGTTCGGTGTGCTGAGCATTTCATTGTATTTTAGTGTGGATAATGTTCGGGCCTTAAACTGGTTTAAAATTATGTTCAGGCTTCAAATTTAATCAACCATTCATGTCTCAGCCTTTTATCATATGTACAGTTTTTTTCGGTGTGCTGAGCATTTCATTGTATTTTAGCATCAGACTTTTGCTATTTCCAGTGCGTTTCCAAAACATTTCTCAGTTTTTCTCCTTCCTTCCGAAGTGATAGACTAACGCCATGGAAATTGCTAAATAAATCATGAGAATCCTTCTATTGCAGTTATGAGAATACAAGGGAGGCACGCTTATGGAAAATACCGGTAACAAGTTTGTCGCAGGGATGCTTCTCAAGTCGATCAATTGGCGTGGTTGGAAGGCACTCTGATGTATTACATGTTCCCAGCCGATCTTGTAGCTCCCAATGCAATGATAATTTTAAAAGTGATGTAAATAATAAGGTGCATTGAATTTGAACCAAGCCTGGTATTACTTTTTTTCTAATCTTAGGGTCAATTTGTCTACATACTATGATAATGAATGGACTCGAGCCATTCGATATATGAGTATGTAATTTGTGGCCAGAGCTTTAACTCGTGTTGAAATTTTTTCCAGTTACATTTGTAACTCAATTTTTAGATTAAGAGCCCGTTTTAAAATAATCACTTTTTGGAATAAGAGATTTTTCAAAAAGCTACAAATTGGAGCTTTTTAGAAAAGTTGTTTTCTAGCTTTGAAAAGAAAATTGATTTTTTAAGAAGCTGTGAGAAAGCCAGTCACTGCTTTTTATACAATCACTTATAACTGATTGTTGGCCTTAGGAAAAGCCATCCCAAAGGGGCTCTAAATTGCGACATGTGTTGGATTTCGATGTAGGGGCCATGAGATCTTATTTTACTATCCAATTGTAGTTTTTGAGAAGAATGCCAACATATGTGAAGATTGTGGAAGTTGGTCCCAGGGATGGATTACAAAATGAGAAGGAGATTGTACCTACTGCTGTAAAGGTTGAGTTGATAAAGATGCTAGCTTCTTCAGGGTTGCCTATTGTTGAAGCTACTAGTTTTGTCTCTCCAAAATGGGTGCCACAGGTAAATTAGGGCAGGTTATCTTTTTTCTTTTGTTAAGTTTTACGTATTTGCCTAGTGTTTTATTTTGTGTAAATCATCTTGAAGCTTTTAGAGTAGATGGTTGTTAACATGGTATTTGAGCAGGTATATTATCAGATATCACTCGAATTCAATATGCTGATCCAATTTCACAATCATATTGCAGCTAGCAGATGCAAAGGATGTGATCGAGGCAATTCAGAATGTTGAAGGGGTTAGGTTTCCTGTTTTAACACCTAATCTCAAAGTAAGCTGCCTTGTATTGGTAAGTATCACTTGAGAAGCGGTGGTAGATCTGTATGAAGTTAATTTTTTTCTTTATTTAGGGTTTTGAGGCAGCTGTTGCAGCAGGAGCAAAGGAAGTGGCTATCTTTGCTGCTGCTTCTGAGTCTTTTTCAATGTCAAACATTAATTGTAGCATTGAAGATAGTCTTGCTCGTTATCGTGATGTTGCTCTTGCTGCCAAAAAGCTCTCCATTCCTGTCCGTGGGTATGCCATCTAACTGTCTGGGAAATTGCTCTAATAGATTAGTAATCTCGAAATATCTATACTGCATATTAACTTCCACGCTGCAATGTTTTAAAAATCGCTAGGCGCTAGTCGGGCGGCTGAGGGGGGCCTAGTGCCCAGTGGCCAAGGCGGACGCCTAGGCGGATTTTTTTTCTTCAATAAAATTAATTATATAATAGATAATATGCTAGTTATGTGATGCTATTTAAGAATAATTGTAGATTTGGGGTCCAAATAATAGATCTATATAAAGGTTTTGCGGTGTTTTTTGGAAATAAGTAAACATTATGAGAGTTTTTAATATTTAAAAAACATTAGGGATCTATTAATAATAAACTTAAACATTAAGTATATGTAGTAACCATGAGAGTAATTTTTTTTCCTTCTTATTTTGACAAAATTACAATCTCACCCCAGTCCGCCTAAACCCGCCTAGACCCCTGCCTAATATGTTGGGCGATTTTTCAAACGTCTAGGAGGAAATCCAGGCGGCACTGCCTAGCGCCTAGGCCGATTTTTAGAAAATTGCCACGCCGTTACAAATTCGGTTCTTCATAAACTTTCCGTTCTACAATTCGGTTATCTGAAAGTCAAGATTATAGGCTATGGATCAAGATTTCCAACTATTCTATGTTGTATCTTCAAATATTAGGTCTAGCTGCTTAAGAAAATATTAATCTTAAGAAATGGTTTTCACAATTGAAACAGATACTACCATGCTGGCATATTCACCTGGAAGGATAAGTAAATCTTTTCTAATTTTTTTTGAGTTGCAAACATGCAGCAAAGCATGTACTGCTACTGTTAGATCATTGATAGGTGTCTAATGGCCTCGGGAAATATAAAGTTGAAGTTGAGAGATGTTATACATTTCCTATTCAGTATCAGCTTATTTTTGGTCTCTACTTTTACGTTCTACCTTTAGATTTTTCTGCCTTTCATGTGCATGGATTCTAAAATTTTCATGTTCGATCGATCGAACATTTTTCGATCGATTGAGGTCTTTCATCACCAAGCGCTTGAACATTGTCTGATCGATCGAACTTTCGATCGCTCGAAGTTTGTATTTTAACGAGGCGTCTCCAGTACTCTCCCTCATTCCTCACACGAACTCAATCGCTCGAGGAAGAGAGAGAGAACTGGGGCGAATTTCTACCCTCTCCTCACCAGGCGATCTCCGCACGTTCATTTTGGGTCCTGAACGCCCGACTCCATCATCATCATCATCATCATCCCACCCTTCCCCCCTGCGCTACAACCGCGGTATGGTTCTAAGGAACCCCCTATGCCTATATTCATTAGATAATGAGGTGGTGCCCCCCTTTTAGTTTGGGACCATTTTTAGTGTTTTGAGTTTCTCTTTTCTCTGCATGTTTTCGTTTTTGTGATTTCCTCGTTTGAACTGTTTAAATACTGTGCTCGATCGATCGAACTGGGCTCGAGCGCTTGAACTCTACCAGTTTCAATTGATCGAAAAAGTTCGATCGATCGAGATATTGCAAAGGCAGTTTTTTTTTTTTTCCAGTTACTATTTTGTTTTTGTTTCCTTAGTTCTTGTTCTCTCTTCCAGATGAATCCCACTAACGGCTATCACAAAGAGAAGCCATTTGATTTACTAGTCCTGGATCCAATCCCTGCCCACGGGTTTCGGAACACCCTCAATCGTCAATGGTTTACTCGGTATTTCAAACCCGGAAAGTAATGATCGAGAGGCCTTTGGAGACCGTGTGGCTATCTTCTCCTTGGTTCTTAGCTAGGATACAAGCCATGCCACATTTTGGTCTCATTTTAGGTTTTTTAAGTCTTTTGAGAATAAAGCGCAGGAAAAGGGCATGTTGGAACTTCTTCATTAACGGGTTCCTTTCCAGGCTATTTCTCTATTTCCTCTACTTCTTTTGGAGCTTCTTCTGTTGGTTTTAAAGTTTCATTTTCGGTAGAGAGCTCCTCATTCCCCAATTCATCCTCTACTTCTTCAATTGTAGAACGAGGCATGTCTTGCCCAATTATCTTTCCACTTCTAAGGGTAGTCACAACTTTAGCGTGTTTCTGATTATTAGGGCCATTGTTATACCCCTAAGGATTTGGAAGTGGTTGAGTCGGAAACATTCCTCCCGTCCCCTCTTGCATAGCTTCCATTCTCTCCAAATTTGCAGACATTCTACTCATCATTTGTAATAGTTGCTGCGTAACAGTTGCATTGGAGAGTGGGTTTTCTTCTTGTACCTTTTAATGAGGTGGTACATAGACATTCGAGGGTTGAGCTTGATTTTGATTATTAAATCTGTTTTGTTGGAATTGTTGGGACGACCTATTATGTTGCCCTTGAAATTGATTATTATTGTATGTCTGTTGTTGATGTTGATTCTGGTCCAGCATCATTCTTCCAATCAAAACCAGGGTGATTCCATTTGTTATTATTATTATTATTAGATTGATAGTTATTATTCTGACTGTAGGAATTCCCTGCCCCTCTATACCCTTGCATGACATTCATTTCCATGGGGTTTTGTTCTTGGAAATACGGCACATTAGGACAGTACGGGGTAGTGTGTCCCAACATATTATATGTGCCACATGGTTCTTCTGGTAAAACCTGCCTAGAACTCTCTTCTTTTATTCCCAACTCTTCGACTTTCCTAGCTAGCTCCTCGTATTTTCTCATTAAGTTATCTTTAGTCTTTAACTGATATATACTTTTTTCCTCTCTACCCAATGGTTGTGTTCGTGAAACATCTTTATGGTTAGACCATTCATGAGCATGTTCCGCTAGCCATTCGAAGTGTGCTTCAGCCTCTTCAGTGTTCTTACTAAGAAACGCACCCGCACTCATAGTTTCTACCAGTTTTTTAGTTTCACCGTTGAGTCCTTTATAGAAGAAACTGATTGTTCGCCATTTCTCATACCCATGATGTGGACATGAGAGAAGCAAATCTTTGAATCGCTCCTAAGTTTAAGTGAATGTTTCATTATCTCTTTGTTTATATGAATTTATTTGGTGTTTAAGTTCGGAGGTCATGTGAGGTGGGAAAATTTTCTTTAAGAAAACTGTATTCATCGCATGCCACGTGAATATAGAGTTGGGTTTGAGGGATAACAGCCACTGTTTTGCTTTGTCTTTCAAAGTGAAGGGAAAATGGACAATTTTGGGAGAATGTTTTACACACATCCTCGAAATCCTTTACGTGTAAGTAGGCCTTCTCGCTTTCCATCTCACGAAAGGTTGGAAGAAGTTCAATCATTCCATTGCGAAATTGAAATTCGTCTGCGTGTGGAGAAATGAGAATACAAGAAGGTGTGGGTGCATGAGTGGGTTGCATGAGTTCGTGCAAGGGACGCAACCAATCATCAATGGGTACAACCGTATTCTCACCATTTTCGCTTCCGTCATCAGCCATAGAGCTTGTAGGAGTGGCTACGGGATTGATAGAGCTAGAGGAGTCAGATGAATAGAGTGGATTGCCGACAATATCCTCAATGGAATTATCGGAAATGAAAGGGGAAAACCTAAGAAGATTTTAATCTAAGGAACTTAAAAAGAAAAAGAAAAACTAGAAATAGATAAAGAAAGATTGAGGTAATCTAAGCAATATCTAGTCGCCCTCCCCGGCAACGGCGCCAAAAACTTGACACAAATTTAATTTGTGCGCTCTTGTGCTACGTTCAAGTGTAAACGATCGTGCAAATAGTAAATCTGGTAAGACCAGGTCGATCCCACAGAGAAGGTGATAAAGTACTAACTTAGACTAATCTCATAATGAAAAGTAAAAATCAATAATTTAATGGAATGTAGAACACAAAGTTCTACAATTAACTACTTTAATAAACCAAGTAAACTAAACTAGCAATTAAACTAATAACTAAACAGATTTTAAAACGGGTTTTTACTTTATTATAAAAAGGCGTTGGGATCACACAAATCCGCAATGACCTAGCCATCTGCCATGCACATTCATTAACGCTCTAAGGAGAAAATCCCTCTTCAGTATTCCGTATTTTTAAAAGATAAAGAATCAATAGTCCTTTCATGACCGGGACTACATCATCACAATTGGGACTATATCATCACAATTGATTAAATACTTAAAATACGGTTAAAACAATGGTTTCGACTCGCACCCTCAATGGTGTTAGCATTCAAGGTGGTTTGCAAAAGTCATGTAAGAACAAGGACTTAAGTCTTATAGCTTAGAAACTGTTTTTGACAAACTGAGCTTATGTGGACAATTTGATAATACATCTCAAAAATAGAAAGTCGTGGAATACTTTAAAAAATCGTCTCAGGTTTTTACATGCTCGAGCGCTTGAAGTGCTCTCGATCGATTGAACTGCATTATCCTTTAATGGATCGAAATGTCTTCGATCGCTTGATTAGTCTCTGGTTCGATCGCTTGAAATATCTTCGATCGATTGAACACAGGTATTCTCTGCAATGTATGGCAGAGGCTGTAGATCACTGTTTCATAGTGATCTCCCAACTACTGAACTAATCATACATGTTCTTTAGTGCAGAAAAGGTTTTTCACGTTAAACATGGTTAAGGCTGTGTTTGGTTGTGTTTTAAACATCAAAACTATGGAAAACTATGATTTTAAACCACTAACATGGAAAACCTACGATCAAAACAGATTAAACTACTGCAAACTACGTGTAAAAAGTAACGAGAACAATTATATGAAAACCTGGAATTGTAAATTCGTATTAAACTTGAATGAAACTTCAATCTATATTAATCTCCAAGCAAGATAACCTACAAAACAATACAAAACTCTCTATCCCTCTATAAACTGATGAAAACTAAAAGTGGGCGTCCTTAACTATGTGTTTACATCATATATTTATAGCAAAACCTAAGTTAGGGTTAATAAGTTGCGTCTTGTTGCGCTGCCCGTAAAGCTCTGATATAGCCATGTTCGATCGATCGACCTATGTTCGATTGCTTGAACTTCACATTCCTCAAGCGCTTGAATATCCTTCTATTGCCCGTGACTATCTTTTCATTTTTGCAATATCTTCTCTGCACTTTGGCTTTACCCTTTTTCCTGTACCATTCCTGCTTACAACAACTCTGCACAGAATATAGTCTAAAACAACAAAATTCATCACAGAATCATCTCATTGTATCCAGACATGCATTGTAATGAAACTGCAGATAAAACGGGGAAATTGTAAACTAGCTGTCAGGCTCTAGAGTTAGCAGGGCAGAGTGAACAATTTTTTTTGCCTGAAAAAACCCGCGGGCTGCCCACTAACCTGCTGACCCGCGCACTCCCCACTGACTCGCGGGTTTTTTCAGGCAAAAAAAAAAATGTTTACTGGGTATGTTCACTCTACCCTGTTCACTCTAAAGCCTGACCGTGTAAACTAAATCATTATATTTTCGTATTATAGCGCAGTTGTATTCTACAAATACCCCTGCTTGTCACTAACAAGTAACAACAAACAAATATTGAAAGTAAAATCGATATTCGGAAATCCCTATGACCGGTCGGCTGGCTCAGATTCTCGCCAATAGCACACAAATAGTGCTGGTCGAGCTGACCCTTCTACTGGCGACACTTCCCCACAAGTTGGTGCAACTTGTTAAGGATTAAGTGATATGGCCTGCATGCAACTCTTTTGATGAGTATATCTGCCAGTTGATCTCCGGACTTCACAAATGGGGTACAAATGGTAGTCCACTATTCAATTCTCCTTGATGTGTAGATCTCAACATGTTTTATTGGAGGCCTTTTTGTTACAGTATAACCTCAGAGAATCTGTAGGCTCAAGTCCAAGTTCCGTTGTTAAGATTTGTATCCATAATAACTCACAAACCTCTCGCACCATAACTCGGAATTCAGCCTCAGCACTAGACCTTACTACCACAGTTTGCTTCTTGCTATGTCAAGTGACTAAGTTTCCCCCAACAAAGGTGCAATATCGTGAAGTGGACTTCTTGTCAGTCCCGAAACCTGCCACCTAGCTTCTATGTAAGCCTCTGCCTTAAGGTGGTGGTGTCTAGAATAAATCCTTTGTAGGTGCCGACTTTAAGTATCTGAGTATCCGAAGGATGGCATCATAGTGCGACTCTTGAGTGTTGATTTACCACCTACTCCAAAAGCTTAAGCTGTTAGAGAATGTGCCCAACAATGTATTGATATCAACCTTCAACATCACTCACGTGTGATCCAGAAAACAAAGTGCAAATACGCACACCAAAGCGGGGACAGAGACTCGAACTTGAGACCTCCACAAACATGGCTTTGATACCATGTTGAGTTATCAACTACTCCTACGCTTAAGCTATTAGAGATTGAGCACAACAATGTATATCAACCTTCAATATCGAGGAGCATGCATGAATTGACAGGATGAGTATGGGCTAATTTGTTTGCTTGCCAACTAGTCTATGATACGTCTCTCTGTCAACTATTGCTCCGTTGACATCATCTCTCAGTCTCTGATTTGGGTCCATAAGTGTGTCACATGTCTTGCTTCTTAGCATTGCCGTCTCTTGTAAGAGGTCAAGAACATACTTCCTCTGAGACATGAAGATTCCCTCCTTGGACCTAACTACCCCAATTCCCATAAAATCTTTAAGGTAGCCCAGATCCTTTATTTCACTCTCCTTGGCAAAGTACTTCTTCAACAAATCTCTCCTCCGAGTCACCTATTATAATCTACAGACATGAGAAGAGTGTATGATAACTAGAGTGTGGTCACCTTGGCTTTGCTTGAAACTGTATAAGAGCATGCATAGATTGTGTGAATCTATCGAACCAGGCTCTCGTGGACTGTCTCAGGCCATACATGGACTTTCTGAATCTATAAACCTTTTTAGCAGTGTTGGTATCTTCAAACTAGTTGGAATGTCCATTTGCATTTCCTCCTCCAAATCTTCATTCAAGAAAGCATTTTTCGTATCAAATTGGTAAAGAGACCAATTCAAGTTTGCTGCTAGTGAGAGGTTTCTGTCTGAAAATCATTTTTTGCTACCAGAGTAAATGTCTCCTGGTAGCCCACTCTTTATGTCTGAGTACCCTTTTTGCTTCTAGTCTCACTTTGTATTTTTCAATAGATCCATCCGCTTTGTGCTTCATTTTAAATATCCACTTGCACCCAACTGTCCTTTTTCGTCTAGGCAACTCAACCAATTCCCAGGTATAATTGTTATGAAGAGCTTTCATCTCTTTAATCATGGCACCCTATATGACGCGGACAAATGAGAATATGAGACAAAATTTGCTATAGGATGTTGGTACAATACCTAACACCCTACGAAGGGCAATGAGAACATCTAAATCATCTGACACATAAGTAGGGGTAGTGTTACCTGAACCATTCTTTGAAGAAGACGACTGAAGTGGAAGGTGGACTATCCTCTGTGTTGGACTTTCTTGTTTCTCTAACATAGTAATTGGGGAAAGTCGAGCATAGGCTCGTGCATCTCTTCCTTACTGATCCTTTCCCCTCGAAGAGATGGTTCTGAAGATTGAGAAGGCTAGAAATATGACTGAGATTCGGAAAAGGTTACATCCATGGACACAAACTACTTCCTAGACGGAGGATGATAACACTCATATCCCTTTTGGGTGGAAGAGTATCCAACAAACACACTTTGTGGCACGAGGATCGAGTTTCCCACTGGAAGGAGTTTGTTTGTGGACAAAAAATATAACCAAAGACTCTTGGAGAAATGGAAAAAATGGGAGTGGAAACAGAAGGTATCTCAAATGATACTTTCTTGGACAAAGATGTCTCTCATGCCCAGCTTGCCTAAGAAAGTGTGAAAAGGTCAACTCCCAATAGCTTTGGTAAGAACATCTGCTACTTGCTCGTAAGTCTTCATAAAGGGAACACATATAGTACCACTACTAATCTTCTCCTTGGTGAAGTGTCGATCATTCTCCACGTGTGTTGTTCTATCATGTTGAACAGGATTATGAGCTATACTAATAGCCGTTTTGTTGTCACAGAAAAGTTCAGTAATAACCTAATCCACAGTAACAAATACCTTGGGCTATAGCCCTGTATTCAGCCTCTGCACTTGACCCGGCCACTACGTTATGCTTTTTACTCCTCCAGGTAACAAGATTACCTCCTACGAACGTATAGTACCCTGAAGTGGACCTCCTATATGTAATAGAACCGGCCTAATCTGCATCAGTATATGCTTCCGCCCTTAGGTGGTCATGCCTTGCAAAGTGCAAGCCCTTTAGCAGACTTTAAATACTGAAGAATCCGAAAGACAACCTCTTGGTGTGACACTCGCGGTGAATGCATAAATTGACTGACAACACTAACATCAAAAGCAATATCTGGACGGGTATGAGACAAGTAAATAAGCTTACCACTGAGTCTCTAATAACTCCCCCTATCCATTAATAAGACGCTACTGTCATCACCAACTTTCTGATTCTGTTCGATAGGCGTATCACAAGCTTTGCTGCCAAGCATCCCTGTTTCCTTCAACAAGTCAAGGACATACTTCCTTTGGGAAATAAAAATTCCATGTTCGGACCGGGCAAGTTCGATCCCAAGAAAAAATTTCAAGGCCCCAAGTTCTTAAATCTCAAATTCAGAGGCTAACTGCTTCTTCAGCCTTTCTATCTCCTCCAAGTCATCTTCTGTCAACACAATATCATCAACATATAATAAGGGCAGTAGTTTTACCCTGTGATGAGTGTTTGATGAATAATGTGTGATCTCCACGACTCTGTCTGAACCTGAACTGAAGCATGGCCTATGTGAATCTCTCAAACTAAGCTCTAGGAGACTGTGTGAGGCCATATAGTGATTTTTTAAGCCTACATACCTTCTCATTTGTCTTGGAGTCCTCGAATCCGGGAGGGATATACATGTAAACCTCTTCTTCTAAATCACCATGCAAGAAGGCATTCTTCACATTAAACTGGTGAAGTGGCCAATCATAGTTAACTGCTAAGGAAAGAAGAATTCTAATCGAGTTCATCTTCGCGATTGGAGCAAAGGTCTCCTCATAGTCCACCCTGTAGGTTTGAGTGAACCCTTTTGCTATCAATCGAGTTTTATACCTCTCAATAGAACCATTAGCCCGATGCTTTATCGTGTACACCCACTTCAATCCTCTTTCCTTTAGGTAACATTCTTGTAAGGCCCAGCCCATTCAACTCCTTAAAACCCAGATGTTAAGGAGAGGGGAACTAAAGCCTTATAAACCGCACAGAAGGGGGCATAAATGGGCGATGTGGGACATTCCAACACACCCCCTGAACCACAGGAGCCGGACACTCGGCATACTCTGGACCACAGCAGCCGGACACTCGGCATGCCGGAAGACAAGCCCAACCAAGCTCTGATACCACTTGTAAGGCCCAGTCCATTCAACTCCTTAATACCCAAGTGTTAAGGAGAGGGAAACTAAAGCCTTATAAATAGCACATGCAACAACACATCTAAGCGATGTGGGAAGACAACACGCCCCCGCACGTGTGGCAAAGGCACACATATGGATTACGGAGATAGGGGACAAACAAGGCTCTGATACCACTTGTAAGGCCCAACCCATTCAACTTTTTAAAACCCAAGTATTAAGGAGAGGGGAACTAAAGTCTTATAAACCGCACATAAGGGGGCATAAATGGGCGATGTGGGACATTCCAACAAACATGGTCAACTCCCAGGTACCAGTCTTTCGAAGAGCTTTCATCTCCTTGATCATGGCATGTTTCCACTTGGGATCAGCTAGAGCTTCCTGTACATGGTTAGGAAAACTAACAGAGGAAATTTTTGAAAGGAAGGTTTTATAGAAAGGAGAAAGATGAGAATAAAACACAAATTAGATATAGGATGTTGGGTACAAGGCCTAAAACCCTTACGGATAGCAATGGGAACATCTAAATCATCAGGTTCAAGAGAGATTGTATCAGAGGAATTACCTGAATTTTCATCACTTGGAGAGAATGGCAGTGGCAGTGGAGGAACAGGAGCAGTACTAACTTCCGGATTCTCTCTAGTCTTCTTTTACTCCATGTCCCCTGTAATAAACCTCTCAACTTATTCTCACCAAGTTCAGGCACTCTCTCACTTCTCTCAGGCACCCTCGCGCTTTCTTTTTCTGGTTCAACTCTCTCTCTTTCGAGTTTCAGTTCCTTTCCCTCAACTCTCTCTATCTCCTCCATAATGATCATAGGTAAACTGGTATCTCTTCACACCTCGGTTTCCCCTGAAGAGATACCGTAGAGTCAAGAAAGTAGGACTGTGACTCATGAAATGTTACATCCATAGTGATGAAGCAGTTCCTAGACAGAGGATGGTAGTACGTGTACCCTTTTTGAGTGGGGGGGTAATCAACAAACACACAATTAATAGCCCGTGGATCTAACTTTCCACGAGTAGGACTGTGGTTATGTACAAAGCATACACAACCAAAAACACGGGAAGGAATGGATGAAGAGAGAGAAGAATGAGAAATAATCTCAAGGGGTGTCTTCTTATCCAATACACGAGTAGGAAGACGGTTGATAAGATAAGCTGCTGTTAACACTACTTCACCCCAATAAGACCGAGGGGCTTGAACCCGAAAAAGTAACGACCGGGCAACATCTAGAAGGTGACGATTCTTACGCTCGGCCACTCGATTTTGTTGTGAGAGTGTCAGTGCAAGAAGTCTGATGAATAATCCCATGGGAAGTGAAGTACTGTCCTAAGCCTGAATAAATGTACTCACCTCCTTATTAGACCTTAAGGTTTTTATCACCGCCCCAAACTGGGTACTGTCCATTTTGTGGAAGCTTTGAAATATAGAAAAAATTTCCCGCTTTTCTTTCATCATATACAATCACGTAGTACGGGAATAATCATCTATAAATGACACAAACCATCTATGGTCCTTTGACACAGTACAGGAAGACCCCAAACATCATAATGTATTGTTGCAAAAGGAACTGAACTTTTATTAACACTGGGAGCATTAGAAGCCCGAAAATGTTTGCTAAGTTCACAAGCATCACAAGAAAAATTGTAATTTGAAATACTATTATTCTCAACAATAGAGGGAAACATAAATTTAAGGAGAGAGAAGGATGGGTGTCCTAATAGCCTATGTCAAAGTACTAAATCTCCAGCTTTATTCTTCAAAACTATAGTATTATTAACCAACTTTTCTCCCTCATCTAGAGTGTAACGCTCCTGTGTCTCTCTACTACTGCCAATCACTCTCTTCGTGATAAGATCCTGAAAAACACAATGAGACGGAAAATAGGTTACATAACAATTCAAATCATGGGTAATACAACTCAATGATAAAGATTATGAGAGAAACTAGGAACATGTAAAACTGAAGTCAGGGATAGATAAGGAGTGACACGAATAAGATCTTTCCCCGAGACAAAGAAAAAGGTGCCATTGGCAATTCTAACTTTGTCCTGACCTGAATATGGCTTATAATCACAAAAAAAAAATCAGAAGAACGAGACATATGGTCCGAAGCACCTGAATCTATAATCCAATGGGATGAAGATAAAGGAAAAGCTCTTGCTGGCGCGACAATGTTACCTGATTGTGCAAAAGAGGATGAGGTACTAGCAGCTGATGACGAAGTACACCGAGTCATCAAATTCCTGAGAGTGTCAAGCTCGGCAAGAGATAAAGGGCTCATATCAGAACTAGGAGCAGCATCAACACTCGGTGGAGTCTCAATATCAGTAGAGTATGATGAGCACGAGTACCTCCTCCTCGGTCACTTGAACGACCTCCACGACCGCCTCCACGATCTCCCCGACCACCAGGTGGACGGCCATATGAAGGCTCATGTTAAGTTACCAACTACTCTAAACGCTTAAGCTGTTAGAGAATGGGCCCAACAATGTATATCAAGCTTCAACACTCTCCCTGGTGTGCAATCCCGACTTGTACGTGGAGAGCAAACAAACCAAACTCCATCATAGTGGAGACAAATAACAAAGTGCAGATCTGCACAACAAAGTGGGGATGGAGAGTCGAACACCCAAGACCTCCCACAAACAAGGCTCTGATTCCATGTCAACAGTAGTATTTTGGTAAAGCTTAGGGTTAGACAACTTGTCTATCCTCTTTTATATTAAACAATAAGAAGAAGAAAATAAGATATTACATAATGACCCACTCATTAATATCAAAATAACAATAAGCATAAAACTAACTCTAACATATTGAACCCAAAGCCTTCAAAATCATGTTAGAGACCTAGTTCTTTAGAAAGCAAAAGTAAAATAAACAGCCTCCTGCGCTCGAGAATAATCCTGGCCACTGACAATGCAGGTGCACATCCAATGCGGATTCTTGATCCTTTTGAAGAATAAGCGCTCCTTGGTCACAGGCTATACATCACACCTCAGGGCCATATGTTCATGAAGTGTAGCTGTATAGTGCAAAGTCTTATGTGACTGTCATGTTCTATTGTTGATTTCAGCTACACTTTGCATGTCACATTCATATAGGTTAGTTATTTCTTGTTTGAAATCTTGGCAAATTTAGTATCCAATTCTTAAAGTCCAATTGAAAATTTTCTTATCAAGTAGGGTATCGACGTTTTTGTCCTCTAGTCTGCAAATGGAGACAATGTGCTTCCTTGATCAATATATGATGCAATTAGGTAAACTGTGACTTTCAGAAATCTCTTAAAATGAGGGGGTTTTTTTTCCCTACTGTTCTGATATCCACTATGGAATTGTAGTTCATGTACTACATTCTGTTCCCATTCAATGATGTGAAATTGCGTGCTCTTAGCGGTATGTATAGAAATTTTGAGTCCTCTATAAATGCTATTGTTACGTCCCGCAGTAGCAAAAATAGAGAAAATAGATATCTTTTTGGACCCGTAGGCCATGACAGTTGAAAGTCACCATATTGCCCATAACCAAAGTCAAACCATCAGAGTAATGATTCAAAACACGCATTGGAAAGTCCTAAGGTCAATATATATAATCAGAGTTTAATACTAAACTATTACAAACCTTAAGTATCTGCAGAAACGTAATTAAAGTACTACGGCAACATACGCCGATTATAAACGTAACTATTACAGAGTCTCTAAAAACAGCATAAACTATCACAGCAAGCTCCAAATCTTCAGTTTGCGTAGTAGTCAGCACCAGCATAGCCTCCGTCATCGTAGGCTCCACTCTCGTAGCCCCTATCCATGTATGCATCTCCTGCATACTCATAACCCTGGCCAGCTGGACGACAACTGGTCCAGCGGCATAAAATGCTGTCAGCTAGGAAAGCCGAGTGAATGCAAACACTAACAGAGTATCTATAGATTGCAGCATATATAACAACATCGATAAAAGGATCATCTCATTGTTCGCATGCATGTATGCGCCAACTCAATATATAACAACGGACCTCGTCCCAACAGTCCCAAACATAACATAGACTCTTGGGTCCACATTAATCAGACACGTAGTCTCTTACCTACGGTTTGTCAAACACTGACACACAGTCCTAACATTTAGGCCAACCTACCCGGATATAATACGGCACACAGCCCTGGCATACTACAGCTCTCAGCTCCGCTATACCACAACACTTAGCTCCTTCATACCACAACACTCAGCTTCACACGCTACATCACTCAGCTCCACCACAGCACTCAGTAATACTTCCGCACCCAGCAATATCACAGCACTTAGCGATACTACAATACTTAGCAATATCACCACACTCAGCTCTAAAATCTCACAACACCTAGCTCTACAATATCACAACACTCAGCAATATCACAACACTCAGGAATACCACAATATTTAGCTTCATAATACTATTACGGCACGCAGTCTTGATATACTACTACGGCACGCAGCCCTATTATATTAAACTCGACACGAAGTCCTACATCACATACGCTCCTAAATTCGACACACAGTCCAACTCTAGCATTCGTAAAACTTGACACGTAGTCCAGCTCTATCAGACGTCAACCTGACACGTCATTCCGATCCTATCCCAACACCTTGGTATCCCACACCTAACCTCACACGATCTCAGCGACTGCATCCATTCGCACAAATATAAATAGTATCGACCTCCGTGGTCGACATATCCGCTACTATGCACGTCGGCTTCTCATTTTGATTTGCAACATTATATCATCATTATACAATTTGTTTCATTTTTTAATGCATTAAGTCCATTAACGTGTGTATTATTCCAATACAACTTCTACTAATCAACGACTGGTAATATACAGCTTAAACAGTTTATCGGATATAAACAAACTAAACTTAACATTCAGTCAAGTTCGATCGATTGAAGTCCTTTCAATCGATTGACAAAAGTAAAGTTCGATCGATTGAGATCGGTCTATGTTCAATCGCTCGAAATTAGTTCGATCGATTGAACCCTGCTTTTCTTCCCAAACTAAACTGGAATTCCCGTGTACGTTCGCGGTCCATTATTCCTTGCTGAAACACATATATACATACATAGCTATGCTACTAAGTGAGTATAGACACTCACCGGTAAAGACGGTGACGCCGGCGAGCTCGAGGAGGCTGCGGGTCCTCTTGGGGCGGTCTCCTGCTCTCTCCTTTCTCTTCTCTTTCTCTCTCTGTCTCCTCTCTCTCTCCTTCTCCCTGTCTTCTACTTCTTCTCTTCTCTTGAGAGTGTGTGTGTTTGTGTATATAGATATATATACACGAGTGTGTATATATAATATGAGTGTGTATATATGATCTTATATCTCTCTCTCTCTAATTCTCCCAAAATTCAGCAACCCAAGTGTGTGTGTATAATACATATATAGGGGAGGAGAGTGAATGAGGGACGTGGAAATAAACTTGGTTTAAAAGTTCAATCACGTTCGATCGATCGAAGTAGGGTCGATCGATTGAAAGTTGTCCATGTATGGATTTCAGGTTGGTACACTTTTGATCGCTTGAAGTGGGCTCGATCGATTGAAGTATGAAACTTTCGTTCGCTCGAAGATTGCTCGATCAATTGAAACTGAAAGTACAGGAAATGTAAATATCAACATATTGAATCTTATTTATATAAAAAGAGGTATAAAAGTACAATGAAAATACAGGGTATTACAGCTATTCCATTGTATTAGTATGCTGAGTTCATTCCCCTTTATTTGTTGTTAGAATGATAACTTTATTGGTGGCTTAGATCCTAATCTTTTACCTATGAAAGCTTTCCTTAGTTTTTGTAGCTTATAGTAGGGTGATTCAATAGCCACATTACTAGGTTGAAGCTATCACCTCAACCTGTTTGTCAAACTTGATGTAATCGTTTTCACTATTCGTACAAATCTCTTGAAATTAATAATGCCGAAAGGACAGTCATGAAGATTCTGGATCTCCATAACTTAAAATTTTGTATTTGCGAGAATATCTCAGAGATGAATTGGACGATGTTTCGGACTCTTTCATCATTTTATTTTATTTGCTTATGGTTACACTATTCCCCAAGTGATTCTGTAGAAGACTATGGCTTGTATTGGTAATTCATGACCTTATTATGTTTGGTTTAATTTCACCAAGTAAGCCTTATATATGTGAAAGCCAGTTTCTAAGCGATTGTCACCTTGTATCAACACACTTGCATCATTATTTCTATACCCAATTGTTGTTTGTAGCATATGTTGTATATTACTCAATTTACGAGTTAGTATGATTTAATTTCAACAACTTCTGAAGTTAATTAGTATGTGACCTTCATAGATACATATCATGTGTTGTGGGATGTCCAATGGAAGGAGCAGTACCTCCATCAAAAGTGGCACACGTGGCTAAAGAGCTTCTTGATCTGGGTTGCTCTGAAATTTCCCTAGGTGATACAATTGGAGTTGGTACTCCCGGTAATGTGAACCCCTCTCTCTCTCTCTCTCTCTCTCCCCCCTCCCCCCCCCCCCCCAAAAAAAATAAAAAATAAAAAATAAAAAATAAAATAAAAAATTTAGACTGTTTAATTTCTGTATTTGTGAAATCAACTACTGTTATGTGAATCTGGAAGTTTGATTCGAGATGAAAGCATGGCATAAGGAGTGCTCTTCTCCCTAGATGTTCATTCTCCTGGAGACTGTCTCTGGGTGTTCTTGTTCTCTAAAATACCAGAAAAGCAGGGCTTCATCTCGACAATCTACATCAAACTATGTCCTGCTTCTATCTTGCGCACTCTCTCTCTTTCTCTCTCTCTCTATATATATATCTCTCTCTCTCTCCATACATATATATGTACATATCAACATATTTGTATTATATTGTATTATCTATACCTTAATTTCCATCTATTGGTTGGAGCTGGAAAGAGAGAGGTAGCTTACCACCAGCTGGTCTCTACGCTTTTTTGAAATCTACGAGGATAGAAATCTCGAATTTGTCTCCTGTTCTGCCAAAAAAAATAAAAAATAATCAGACAAGTGATTAGTGGTTGATGTTAATCCATAATTAGATAATTGTCCTTTACTAATGAATGTGTCAATACATTCAACTGTCAGCACCAGTAATAGTAATTCTGATGCAGTAGTTTATACTACCATTAGCTTTTAGGAGTTGCACCTTTTTTTTTGTTGATGTTTTGTGATTGGGCTGTTATTTTTTTGTTACCACCTCCATCTAGGGTAGTTTAACTATTAGAGAATAAAAATAAGGGTCATGGTCTGTTAGGAAGCAGCTTTTAATCATTTTATGTTTGAATATGTTTGTTAACCAACAGAGCTCTAAGCTCTTTGCCGAACCCTGACTATCAATTGTTCTTCCATTTCTCAGTTGATTTGAGCAATTTATGGCATCATTGGGTATAGAGCTGTTGTTTGAACCTGGAATTGAAGGAGATTTTTTGAATTTCAACCATGCAAGGACTAGAGGTCACAATTGCTACCAAAACAATCTCGACCGATAAGGACTGCTTGCGATTGCAACTGGGAGCCATGATTGGCCTTCTGAATTGATTACCAAATTGCAGATTTTGAACCCAAGCAAGCCATACAGAACCTAAACCTCTTGCGAACCAGCCAACCAATTTCTTTAGAGATTGCGACCATCAAAGCGTTTGTAATTGGGTATCGATTGAACCAGACCTACCGATTGTTCAGGTTGTGACCCTCTGGCCACATTTGAACCATTCGAATTGACAGCTGCAACGAGGAACTGGGTTTTGGATGGATGAATCGCAACTGGATTAATTTTCGATTTTCGATTGTAAGCTGCGAGTGTGACGTGGAACTGTGTTTGGTGACTGGCGTGAATTGCTTCTAATATCGATTTGAGAACTGTGTTTTGTCAATCGCAACTGGATTAAATTGCTTTTGAGATCGATTTTCGATTGTGTAAGTCAGTTTGATCCCGGATTGTTTTGTCAATTTTGATTTTCGATTTTATTCCTTTTGGCTGTGATTGTTCCAATTGGTTTGACGTTGACATTTTCAGCAAAATATATTGGTTTGTGAGTTGACGTGTTGGCTGGTTGTTTGAGATTAGACTGTATTTGGTGGTGGTTTGCTATTCATTGGCTTGTTAGTGGTTGTGGTTTAGCAAAGTGATTGTGGATTGTTATGGCTCAAAGAGGAAGAGGTAGAGGTAGAGGTAGAAGGGGTCAAGGGCGAGTAAGCACCGTGAATTTTGAGGATGTGGCTGATTTGCCACATCCTATGGGACCTAAGGGTACCTAACAATATGAGATGGAGGAATTGAGAAAGCAAATTGCTGCCATAACCTTTAAGGTGAAACGTTTGCATCCTCCTTGTGATGTGATCCAAAATTTGATGGCGATGAATTGGAGTTTGAAGATTGGTTGGAAGAAATTGAAGGCCTATTCAATTACTATGAGGTAACTGCAAAAAAGAAAGTGAAATTTGTGGAGACGTGCTTGAAAAGGTGTGTGTTGTAGTGTGATTACAACAAATCGAAATTGTTAGAAAGAAAATGGAAAACCTCAAATCAAGGACTGGAATAAATTGAAGAAGAAATTGGAGGACATGTTCTTACCCATGTATTACATTTCAACCAATGTGAGGAGTTGAAACACCATTCTTATGAGTTGAACTTTGATGTTGAATCGGAGTTAGATAATTACTTGGATGAGGAACCGATATTTGGTGATGGGCATGGTTTGAAGAAAGCTAAGTAAGGTAGATGACAAGGAATTGGATATGCAACCAATATTTGATGATATTTATGGTAGTGAGTTCAAGGACAAAGAAGTGACTGTTGAAATTCTTTGGTCTCCAAGGAAGAGTGATGTTGCTTCAACAAACTATGAAGAGGAGGGTGGTTATGAAAGTGAGCGTATAGAAGGCAAGCCATTAATGCTCTTGATTATCCTCTGTATTGATGGTGAGGATAAGGGTAATTTGGGAGATTTTTGCGGATGAGGAGAGAAGTGACAAATTCAAGAAGTCCACATTGGGTTGTGTAGGTGAGATTGATTGGTGTACAAGTAGAAGTGAGAAGAGATTTGAAGGCTGTTATTTTCGTTTACCACTTACATATAGGGGTAGTTTAGCTATTAGAGGATAAAAATAAGGGTCAGGGTATGTTAGGAAATAGCTTTTGATCATTTTTGTAATTGAATTTGGTGGTTAACCAAACAAAGCTCTAAGCTCTTTGCGATTTCTCTCAGTCAAACTGTAGAAACCCAGAATTTTAAAAGGGTACTTTGGTAATTTTGGACCAATGTGGGTCTTGGTTTGGGACAGTGTATTTTATTTTGGTACATGGTGGTATCACTTTGGTATTTGTTGTGGCAAATGTGTGTATATGCATGTTGCATATTTGTGTGTAGGTGTGTGTGTGGGAGACAAGGACGAGACCCACAAATCACCTCCCAACCACTCTCAACCACTCCCAACCACCCCAACCACTAAAGCTTCCCTAGGAAGCTTCCCCCTCTCTTTCTCTCTATATAACCCACCTATATCTCTCTCTCTCTCTCATTCATTTTCTTTTTCTTTTTCTCACATCTATCTCTCTAGTTTTTGGGAGATAAAACTCCATGGAAACCTAGACCTTCAAGCTCATTTTGAAGACATTTCAAGCATATTTGGGTCAAGACCATTAGAGATCTATTTGTTCCCCTTGCAAAGAGCTTCCTTTGGGTACTCTCCTTTTCCATTTTGGCTTCCTATTTATTGAGTTTCTTGCTCTAGAACTTAAGAGGTAGTTCGTGTTGTTTTGTTTCACCATGGTTATGATTCCTAAATGTGATTTTATTTAACTAGGTGTTGATAGCTTATGGGATTTGCTAATATACATAATTTCTTCTTTGGATCTTTTTTTGGTGAGAGTATTTGCTCAAATACTCAAGAGGTAGATTTCATTGTTTAAGTGCACTATTATTTCTAACTTCATGGTTTGCCATGTGTAAGTTAGTGTTAATAAACATTAATCTTGTTTTGGAAATCTTCCTATGTGATTAATTGAATGATTACTTGCCCTTATATGCTTACTTGAATTCATGTCTAAACCTAAATGCTATTTGAGTTTCTATGGTTCCAAATACTAATTGATGTTAAAAATATCTTATTTGCCTAATGTGATGATTACATTTTATATGAACTACCATGTTTACTTCTTGTCATTGTATTCTTAGAAATGACATTGTTAAAGCATAACCGCATCTAGTAGCATATCATAGTCGCCAAGTCGGCATAGCATTCATGGCATTGGCTTGGGGCATATGAAATTGTTAAAATTCCCACGATTTGGGAATGTCTTTGGAATCCCCGTTTGGGGTTGTAATTTTATGAAATTCCGGAAGCGGGTGTGAAGTGAGGAAGGTTGTTTGTGATCCTTAAAACATTCGAAAACGCAAAATCATATTCGGCTAGCTACCGGAGATCTTGTATGCTACACTCACGTTTGAGTGGCTCGCTATCCGGTGTGAGAGTGTGTGATTGGGATATTGAGTTGGGAATGTCTCGCGGTTTGGCCATCCGGCTAGTTGCATCGCCACGGCGGCAAAGCATTGCACCGCATGTCATAGCATGATTTTAGAAGTAGTAGTACATTTCGACAATGTTTTCTACTGAGCCGTCGTACTTAATGAATCTATAAAACCCCATTTTTCAGGAAATGTTGATTAGGGCAAGGCCCAAGAGTTATCCGACGAATGGCATCTCGTTTTGTAAGATTCCTTACGAGGAAGTCTTGTGATATGTTAATGTTCCAATGATATAGTGCATGGTAGGAACATTGTAATTGTTGTTACCATTATCTCATTTGGATATTTGAATTACAAGATGTTATTTGTAAATTCCTTCTTGTTCTTGAACTTGTTAGTTGGATCTTCTTGGATCCTTGTTAAATTATGTTTTTAACACTTATTAGCAATTCTTAGCCTATGGTTACCCTTTTAAGGAAAAATTACTACTTTCAATTTCTGAAGGACCGTTTGGTCGTATTCCTTCAAAAACCGCTTTAATGATAAACTCTCAATGTAAACTTCATTACTTGTTACTTTTAAACCTTTGAAGTTTCTTTATACTTCTTTACAAATTCCTTGCAAAATCAAACTATGTTAGTTGACCCTATTTGACCCGTTTGGTCCTCGTGGGTCAACCCTTGACTTATTAACTTTTCTTTGGAATTCACATAGGATTCCCCTATATGCTTCCGCCTTGTGGATTGGTCTATGTAGAACTATCCCTTGTTTTCCTTTATATGGTTTGGCGCGTTGACCTCGCCCATGTGGTTTGGTTTTCGGGGCGTTACAGAATGGTATCAGAGCTAACCGGGTTCGAATACCTTGGTACTCTGGGAGTTAATTGGGTCCATGTATGACCGTTGCACCTCTTTTGATTTCAATCATTCATAGTTAAATGATTTGTTCCGTTTCATTTATATGATGAGTTGATTATGATAGCATGTTTACTTGTCTAAGGGATTACGTGTTAACATGCTTAAGTGCTTATGTGTTTATGTGATCACATGCCTTTATATCTTGACTATGTGATTTGTAAACATGAGGTGGTTTTTACTTTTCGTTTCGCTTTAATGCTATACTCATTAGAACTGACTTTTGTATTACATCTTGGTGTAACCATCTGTTAATGTTTAACCATTGATCGTGCAAGGTTAAAAATTATATACATGAGGGTTTCCTTGTTTGGATTATTCGCTCGGCGTACTACACCTTGTAAGATTGATGGTTAAGTATTGATCAGTGCTTTGCATCGAGTTGTATGCTTAAAGATCTCTTTTAAACTTATTAGATTTACATTACTCATTGTTTTACATTTTAGTTGTTGAGGAAACATGTTTAAGTATTGCATGTCAATATGATGAAATAGTCATCGATTTTCTTTAAGTTGAAAGATGTTAAGCGAGCATGCTTAGATGCTACATGCCTTTAAGATTATGTGCCTATATGCTTTCGTGCATATGTTTTATATGTTTACACTGTTGTAACGTAATGTATTGGTTAGCACATTACGCGATAGATTTTATATGTTATAAATGAAAAGGATAAAAAGTATGCTTACTTGCCTTCGGGATTTCGTGATAACATGCTAATGTGCATATGTGCTTTCGTGCTTACTTGTTCCAATATTATTGAATTGTTAAGCATGATAACGATAACATGTTGAGATAATAATTCATGTTTTACGTGTTTAGAGTAGCTCATACGCGTACTCATAGACACTTTTATCGGTGTTTCATAATGAGATTTCTTGAGTAAAAAAAATCTGGAAGATAAGTTTTGAACTTGTGAAAACCAGCATGTTAATATGTTGTGCATTACGTATTATTAGACGGCTTATATAGGTTGTGTCTTCCGACTCGGGTATTCCTACGTTTTCACATACTTTCTTGAGATGCTTACCCTCGGGTGGCTTAAGTTTTATTTCGCACGTAATACAAAGCCCTCTAAAGGCTATGTTGATCTTTGTGAGAGCATTCTATCTTGTTAGCTCTCGATTGTGGCTGGTAGTCCATTTATATTTCATGTGGCTACGAAAACTTTTGTTTATCGTCGGAATAGTTCTTTCTCCTTATAGGATTGTTGTACTCTTTGCCGTGTGAGAATTTTATCGTTCGGATGTCAGTTTGACGTTGTAATTACTCTTCTGAGTAGATTACAAGTTTTTAATCATGTGATTGGTCGGTTGACCCAAATTTCTGGTGATTGTTTAAATCTTCACAATCAAATTGTAGTTTCACTATGGGATCATTTCATATGATCAAATCCTATCGTATGAATCGTTGTGAGGATTCTAGCTTTTGTGGGGAATAGATTTGTATTGTTCCAAGTCTATTAGTTCCTTTATTCGCTGATTTTCATGTTTGAGTGAATTCCGCGACTCTGAGGATCGTCTCTTCTTTCGAGACTGCCTATCCTGTTGATTGGTACTGAAATCTTTTCTATGAGTTATTTATCAATCGTTATCGGTTTTCATTATGATTTTCATTAAGGATTCGCTGTTAACGTTGTATGGTTAATGCTGTGATGTTGGTCTTAAAAACACTTACTTTTGGTGTTTCTTTCCTTGTGAGTGAGTATGGATTATCGTTTCTGTTGTACTTCTTGGAAGTAGGTTTATTCTTGATCCCTATGGTCTTTGAGCTCTTACTAGAGCGTAGTAGTTCTATTGTTCCAAGTCTTTTATTGAAAGCACGTTTGTGCCTTGTCGATTCGATTCTCGTGATTGAGGGTTGTTGATTTCAAACTAGTTCACATTTAAGTTAACTTGGGTATGTCGCACTGTAGTGCTGTGATGACCTTTTTCTTTGGTCTCGTAGATTCTTGAATTGATCTTTCACCGGTGGTTTTTCCTTATTAAATTCTTGGAATTTATTTCGTTGAATTCAAATTTGAGTTGTTGGACACTTGGATCTTTCCCTACACCTTGAGGGATAGATGTTGTTAAATGATTTATTGTTGAGATTCTCGATTTCCTTATCTCTGTGAATTCAAGATCATACCGGTTTTGGGGAGTATGATCTGTGTCGTGGATCTTTGTTGTTGACAGCCTTAATTTATTGTTCGCTAAGGCCTAAATTTGATTGCGTCTTGTTGTATGCCTTGAGGGCTTGTTGTTTTGTAATCGTGTAATCTTTTATACCTTGAAGACTATGGTCGTTCGCATAGTACCTTATTGTTGTATTGTGCAAGATTTTCGTGCACATCTGCCTTAGATGTATCTCTTGCTGTGATTGTAAAGATTGTTTTCCTTATAGTTTATCTTTTTCTTCTCTCTTCTCTTCTTTTAGGGCGTCGGTGGTTTTGACCATGGACCCGTTTAGACTTAGTAGTTGTTTGTGAGTTCTCCGATTCCGTTTCATGTTGAACTCGGACTTACCTTATCCTTGTTGAGGGGCATTTTTGTAATTCTCATGTTATTTGGACTTTCTGGCAATTGCCTATTGATGTTGCCTAATTTTGTGGCCTATTGAGGTGGCCTATCGATGTGAACCGTTGTTATTTTTTTTTACCTTATGATTGATCCGTAAGGGGGGATTTTTAGTTAATTCTCTGAGGTATCCATTTGATTGTACTTAGTTTCATCATCTTGATATATTGTTGTTGATGTCATAGTTGACAGATTCATGCACTTGGTGCATTCCTTGTTTATTGAAATCAGTGAGCCCTTTGTCCTTACCCTGTCGTGAGATTATTGTATTTGAGATTTGTTCAAGATCATTGCGATCTTTCGATTTCATCCTTGCTTCTAGCAGATGAGGATTCTTGGTGATCGTTTGTTTTGAGATCACGTTCAGTTAGTGTGGCAACTTCTGTAGAGTTGTCTTCATTCTGTTGAGAAACTTCGACTGTGTTTCCTTGAACACTTTCGTTATTTGTGGTCCGTTTGTGACGTGAGTTTGTTATAACTCTTGTTTTAGGTGTGTCACCTAGTTTGCTTCCATCTTTCATGTGACACTTGAAGATCACCCAATTCGGGAACTTCTAGTTCATTTTAATGTGAATCGGGCTTTCAATAGTTGAAAGTTCAGGAACTTGATATCGTTATGACCATATGTTTTCTTGTTTTGGTCAAAGCGTAATTCTTTAATATATTTTTTATTGTCGCGTGCGACAACGAATGTTGGTGAACTTGTTGGCTTATATCTGTTCGTTCACCTGTTCGATTTATTGTTGTCTTGTTGATGGCATCATTGTGTCTTCTTAGACACTTTTCCTTGTAAGACCCTTTGACTTTTGGCGGTGGCATTTCTTTTGCCATATTGTCTTGAGACGGGATCTCTCAATAGATCCATCTATTAGTGAAATCGTTGTAATTGACTACAGTGACGTTTATGTTTTGGGATGTGATAATCATTTCTTCTATCGACATCAAGTTGTCATTGTTGTAAACTTTTGTGTCTATATTGATCATTGTCTTCTTATGAGGAGCAATGTACTACGAGTAAGTCTTTGTGACTCGTACCTCTTATGTGGTTAAGACATAGCTTTGAGTCGTTGCTGTCTTTAGTACCTAGTATATCATTTGCTTTGGGAAGTTTTCTTTGGTTTTATTCTTGAGTGTTTGGATCATTCCTTGGGAGTTGACCCAGTCATTTGGTTCATTTTGGAACTCGTGTCTTGAGACATCATACTTTTGCTTCGTATGACACTTCTTTGATAGTATACCATCGACTTGCTTTGAGAATCTTGTGTTTAATTGTAATTCGATCTCTGTGTGATATTCACGCTTGTGTAACATCTTCCTTTGATTCTTTTATATATCGATTGGAGCTTATCCCATTTATTCCTTGCGCCTTGCGAATGTTTTCCCCATGAGTGATAGTTGGAGAATGTTATTTCCATTCTACGGCTACCCTCTGTTCTTTGGATTGGGTTTCCGATTTATGATTAGATCATATCTTTTGTTGGTATACATATCCTTGTATACTTATTGCTTATTCGTTTTTGAGACAAATTTTGGGTATACAATAGCTCGTTGCATTCTTGTGATCACATGTTCTTTTTAAACGGATCACTTTTGCCTTGATTCACTGAATTTGAGACATTCGATTGTACTTTGTTTTCATTCAAGTACATTTTTTTTTGTTGATCTAAAGGTTTGGAGGTTCATGTCAATTATTATTGTCGATCATTGGAGTTAACTCCGTTCTTTAAATGTTGAACCTCGTATGTCCCTTATGTTTGTTCCTCAGCACCCTTGATGTGCTTATTAACTGATTTATTGAGCTTTCATCTCCTTTCTGGAATCGATGTGTGAGATGTTTCGTTTTCTCACGTTGTGCTAATGTTCACGTTGTTTGTGACACTACGGCATTGTGGTGTGGTCGCGGACCATTCTTTGATTTGAGTACCTTGCATTCTTGTTCGAATTCCGGGACGGAATTCTTTTAAGGGGGGTAGATTGTAGAAACCCAGAATTTTAAAAGGGTACTTTGGTAATTTTGGACCAATGTGGGTCTTGGTTTGGGACAGTGTATTTTATTTTGGTACATGGTGGTATCACTTTGGTATTTGTTGTGGCAAATGTGTGTATATGCATGCTGCATATTTGTGTGTAGGTGTGTGTGTGGGAGACAAGGACGAGACCCACAAATCACCTCCCAACCACTCTCAACCACTCCCAACCACCCCAACCACTAAAGCTTCCCTAGGAAGCTTCCCCCTCTCTTTCTCCCTATATAACCCACCTATATCTCTCTCTCTCTCTCTCTCTCTCATTCATTTTCTTTTTCTTTTTCTCACATCTATCTCTCTAGTTTTTGGGAGATAAAACTCCATGGAAACCTAGACCTTCAAGCTCATTTTGAAGACATTTCAAGCATATTTGGGTCAAGACCATTAGAGATCTATTTGTTCCCCTTGCAAAGAGCTTCCTTTGGGTACTCTCCTTTTCCATTTTGGCTTCCTATTTATTGGGTTTCTTGCTCTAGAACTTAAGAGGTAGTTTGTGTTGTTTTGTTTCACCATGGTTATGATTCCTAATGTGATTTTATTTAACTAGGTGTTGATAGCTTATGGGATTTGCTAATATGCATAATTTCTTCTTTGGATCTTTTTTTGGTGAGAGTATTTGCTCAAATACTCAAGAGGTAGATTTCATTGTTTAAGTGCACTATTATTTCTAACTTCATGGTTTGCCATGTGTAAGTTAGTGTTAATAAACATTAATCTTGTTTTGGAAATCTTCCTATGTGATTAATTGAATGATTACTTGCCCTTATATGCTTACTTGAATCCATGTCTAAACCTAAATGCTATTTGAGTTTCTATGGTTCCAAATACTAATTGATGTTAAAAATATCTTATTTGCCTAATGTGATGATTACATTTTATATGAACTACCATGTTTACTTCTTGTCATTGTATTCTTAGAAATGACATTGTTAAAGCATAACCGCATCTAGTAGCATATCATAGTCGCCAAGTCGGCATAGCATTCATGGCATTGGCTTGGGGCATATGAAATTGTTAAAATTCCCACGATTTGGGAATGTCTTTGGAATCCCCGTTTGGGGTTGTAATTTTATGAAATTCCGGAAGCGGGTGTGAAGTGAGGAAGGTTGTTTTTGATCCTTAAAACATTCGAAAACGCAAAATCATATTCGGCTAGCTACCGGAGATCTTGTATGCTACACTCACGTTTGAGTGGCTCGCTATCCGGTGTGAGAGTGTGTGATTGGGATATTGAGTTGGGAATGTCTCGCGGTTTGGCCATCCGGCTAGTTGCATCGCCACGGCGGCAAAGCATTGCACCGCATGTCATAGCATGATTTTAGAAGTAGTAGTACATTTCGACAATGTTTTCTACTGAGCCGTCGTGCTTAATGAATCTATAAAACCCCATTTTTCAGGAAATGTTGATTAGGGCAAGGCCCAAGAGTTATCCGACGAATGGCATCTCGTTTTGTAAGATTCCTTACGAGGAAGTCTTGTGATATGTTAATGTTCCAATGATATAGTGCATGGTAGGAACATTGTAATTGTTGTTACCGTTATCTCATTTGGATATTTGAATTACAAGATGTTATTTGTAAATTCCTTCTTGTTCTTGAACTTGTTAGTTGGATCTTCTTGGATCCTTGTTAAATTATGTTTTTAACACTTATTAGCAATTCTTAGCTCATGGTTACCCTTTTAAGGAAAAATTACTACTTTCAATTTCTGAAGGACCGTTTGGTCGTATTCCTTCAAAAACCGCTTTAATGATAAACTCTCAATGTAAACTTCATTACTTGTTACTTTTAAACCTTTGAAGTTTCTTTATACTTCTTTACAAATTCCTTGCAAAATCAAACTATGTTAGTTGACCCTATTTGACCCGTTTGGTCCTCGTGGGTCAACCCTTGACTTATTAACTTTTCTTTGGAATCCACATAGGATTCCCCTATATGCTTCCGCCTTGTGGATTGGTCTATGTAGAACTATCCCTTGCTTTCCTTTATATGGTTTGGCGCGTTGACCTCGCCCATGTGGTTTGGTTTTCGGGGCGTTACACAAACCCTAAATATCAATTGTTCTTCCATTTCTTATTCGATTGGAGCAATTTATGCATCAAATTGTTGTGATGGCAACTCAAATGAGAACTTTCTGGTGCTGGGAAATGTTTTCATATACCCTATGACCAGTAATCATGGTGACAGTGGAGTTGACCATAATGCAGTAATGTCCCCATCACCATGATGAGGCCATACATTGTTTTAGATAACTGTTGGAATTAAGGAATAATTAGAGATTTTATTCTATCTATATTAGGTCATGTTGACCATTCCTTTTTTGTTTTATTCTCATTTATTGTCTTTATTTTTCTTTCCTTTTAGTTTCCTCATTGTAAAAATATATACTTGATCAATGTTTGAAGGATTTTAAGCCTTTATCAAAACTTATTTGGTATCAGAGCCTCTACCAGCCACCACCCACGCCACCACCCACCACCAGACTCCAACCCACTTGCCGCAACCTCCATCCCCAGTGGCAACCCCTCCTTACCCTCCTTCCCTCTCGCCGAGACCAGCCCCCACCCGCACCCTCTCGGCGTAGCACCTTCTTCTCCCAGCGCCACTCCGGCACACCATCACGCCTCTCCGCGGCCTGTCCGACTGCCCGTCTGCCTCCGCGGGCTTTTCTTTGATGCATTAGGAGCCTTCAGTGCTCTCTGTCTCCTTGTCGGGTAACCGTGTCTCTGGTTACCCCCGTCTAGTCTGCCGCTGTCCACCGGCCATCCGGTTCCTCTGTCACTTTCTTTCCTTGAAGTGTTTTTTCAGTCGCTACTTCCATGGGCGATCCTTCAAAGTCCGTCACTACTACTACAATTACTACCCCTGTTCGTCTGGATTCTTCTCTATCTCATTTTACTCCTGCTCATCATCGGGTTACTAGTGTCGTATTGAATGCGAAAATTTTTCACACTTGGTCCAATTCCCTTCGTCTCTATCTTGGAGGCAAACAGAAGATTGGTTGGTTACTCGGTAAAGCACCCAAACCTGCAGAAACTGATGTTAAGTTTGATGAGTGGTTTTTCGACAGTTGTATTATTTCGGGGTGGATGTATAATTCGATGGAGGAGCCGATATATCACTTGTTCATGTATCATAGTATTGTTCGTAGACTTTGGACTGCTTTACAGAAGATGTATGCCCATACCCATTCTAATTCGCACGTCTTCGAATTTTACCAGGATATCTCCCATGCCTCTCAGGTTGCTTTAGGTCATTCTGTCTCCGAACATTTTAGCTATTTGCAGACCCGGTGGGAGGAATTAGCCTAGTATGAGCCTATCAGTGACTTTCCTAATAATGGAAATGTTGAAGTCAAACGCCTTGATCGTCCGCATACCTACCAGTTTTTAATGGGCCTAAAACCCTAGTTCGAGGCCCTGCGTACCCAAATTTTAAATACTGTACCCATACCCTATTTATTTGAGGTTTTTGCTACCGTTGAGGGTGACGAGCGTCATCGTCGTATTCTAGCACCACCGACTGTGCCTGCCCCTCCAGTCTCTGATCAGATGGCTTTTGCTGCCCACTCGGGCCCACGCCCTCCTTTTGGTACTTCAGGTCCTCGTCCTCCTATTGGTGCTCCCTCAGGGCCTCGACCTACTGGCAACCGTCCATATTGCCAGCACTGTCGTGTACCCGGTCACACTATTGATCATTGTTTTAACCTTCATCCTGAGTTAAAGCAGCAATATAATAAGGCTCGAGGTGTTGGTCGTGGGAGGGGTGCTCCTCGTACTGGTGCCATTGTTGAGATGATTCCACCTTCACCAGATTATACTGAGCTTCAGTCCCAAATTGCCCAGCTGCAGTCACATTTGGGCCTTGGCACTACCTCCTCCTCCGCTTCCGGAGCTACAACTGCCATTGCCACAGGTACTCCTACTGCTCTTTATGGTAAGTCTACCCATCCTACTTGGATTCTGGGCTTTGGCGCCAGTAATTATATGACTGGTGAGCTTTCTTCCTTTGTTCTCCGTTTACTTCCATTGATCAGTCAGTTCGTATTGCTGATGGATCATCTGTGTCTGTTCATAGTCAGGGTGACACCTATTTATCTCTTGATATTACTCTTTCGTTTGTCTGTTTTATTCCTAATTTTGCCTACAATCTTCTGTCTGTTAATCGGTTAGCTAAAGAACATAATTGTGCAGTTGTGTTCTTACCCAATTGTTGCTATCTGCAGGACCTGACTTCGAAGAAGATTTTTAGCAGGGGGTATGAGCGTGATGGTCTCTACTACTTTGGTGATCCTCCTTCAACCAGGGTGTCTTCTTCCAGCCTGCAATCTACTGTTTCTCCTATTTCTAATAATTCTGTCCTACCAGATTCGAATATTTATGTTTTTTCTCTTAAAACTTTGGATTTGTGGCATACCCGTTTAGGACATGCAAATTTTCAGGATTTGTGTTGGTTATTTCCACCATTAAATAAAGCTTGCAAAGATTATAGTTTCAAGTGTGTAGTTTGTGAATTGTCAAAGCATACACGCACATCTTACATACCTCACATGCACCGAGCACCTAGTGCTTTCGACCTTATTCATTCTGATGTATGGGGTCCTTCACCTACCACGGCTTTGTCCCAATATAGATATTATGTCACATTTATCGATGATTACACCCGTTGTACTTGGATTTATCTTTTGAAGAAAAAATCTGAAGTCTTTTCTCACTTTAGAATTTTTTTACAAATGGTTAAAACTCAATATCATACTATTGTGCGTAATATTCGATGTGATAATGGTAGGAAATATATCACTGATGAGTTTAGGGCTGCCTTTAACAAGGATGGTATACTTTAGCAACTTACATGTCCCTATACTCCAGAACAGAATGGTGTAGCAGAACATAAGAACTGCCACATCATGTCTGTAGTTAGATGTCTCTTATGTGGTATGGGTGTACCTAATATTTTTGGGACATAGCTGTTCTCACTTCTACATATCTTATTAATCATACTCCGAGCCGTGCCCTTCTTGGAAAGGCACCTCTCCATATCCTTAAGCCTGGTAGTATTCTCTATGCTATTGTACCCCGAGTTTTCGGTTGTACTGGCTTTGTCCAAAATAAAAGTCCTACCCATACCAAACTTGATAATAAGGCAGTTCGTTGTGTGTTTCTAGGGTACTCATCCATGTCTAAAGGGTATCGCTGCTATGATCCTCTCACACGTCATTTCTATAATTCTTTGGATGTTACCTTTCTAGAAACTGTTCCTTTTTATCCAGGTTCTTCCACTCTTCCAGCGCTTAGAAGCAGGAATCGCTCATATGAGGAAGGAATCTCCGCAAGAATCGCAATTCCGCGGTTCCTAGTGAGAATCGATTGAGATTCGCGACTCTCTTACTTGAGATTTGTGACTCTCTCACCTGATATTTGCCCTTATCCCAGAGACAGGAAAAGGAAAAAGAGAAGAGAAACAAAGATCGAAGAAGACAGAACCTTGTCGGCTACCAGATCTGTAACCTTGTCGAAGATCTGAACCATAAGAGAGAGGCGATAGCTGGAGATTTGAAACTTGTCGGAGATCTGTAACCTTGTCGGCGACCAGTACCTTAATGTTCAGACTTGTCGCCATGGCCGGAGTGTCGAAGAGGGAGAGGCGAGTGTTGAAGGGAGAGAGAGAGAGAAACGATTGTCGAAGAGAGAGAGGGACAGGATATATATGGATTATATTCATAAATATTATGTTTATTATGATTATGATAGAACCCCTAAAGTTTTTGCAAATATTAAAACTATATTATTATATTACAAATAGGGACATATAACTAATACATTCCTACTGATTTACCCTAAATCTATAATTAATTCTAAAACAGCCACAAAGAATTATAAATTTTAAAGTAACATACTATTTTAAAAGTCTTAATATTAAAATACTAGATTTTTTATTTTCTTGCATAATTTTTGAAGTTAATAAATTTATAATATTTAAATAACAGAGACGATTCCTAGCCGGCCCAAACTTCAGACTCTTCTATGTTTCCTCTCTTCCCCGCTCCCGCCCCCGCCCCTGCTTTGTGCTTCTAAGTTCCAGCGTCTGTGGAACCCATGGTGGAGGATATTTCTGTCCAACCTCGTTCGGTTCCTATATTTGAGTCCCTTCCACCTGTTGTTTCTAGTGCTACATTATAGTTTTACTCTCGGCGTCAGCACACTCTTGCTCCCCTGTCGGACTCTTTTCCGGACTCAGGTATCTCATCTCCTTTAGTTTTTGATATACCTACTGATATTGCGCACCCCCCCCCCCCCCCCCCCCCTTTCCCCCCCCTTATCCCATCCGTGTTCAACGCCCACCTTCCCGATTTCTTGTTTCTCAAAGTACTAACCATCCCATTTCCTTAGTACATTTCTTATTAGGGACTGTCACTAGTTTTTGGCTTTTTTGTTAGTACAGTTGACTCCATTCCTATTCCTCGGTCAGTTCATGAGGCTCTTCAGAATCCTAAATTGGGTGGATGCTATGAAAGTAGAAATGAGTGCTCTTCAGGGCAATCAGATGTGGGATCTTGTTGCTCTCTTCTGCTGGTGAGCGTACTATTGGCTGTAAGTGGGTCTTCACTGTTAAATACTCATTGTTAAATACTTGCCAGATGGCACAGTTGATTGGTAGAAAACCCGGCTTGTTGCTAAGGGCTTCACTCAGGTTCCCGGTAAGGATGTTGGTGCTGCTTTTGCTCCTGTGGCTAAGTTAACCACGGTTCGTCGTCTGGTCTCACTTGCTGCATCCTATTCTTGGCCTCTTCATCAGTTAGATGTTAAGAACGCATTCCTTATGGCGACCTCTCTGAGACCATCTTCATGGATCCCCCGCCTGGTTTCCGCGCTCAAGGGGAATATTTTGGGAAAGTCTGTCGTCTCCGTAAGTCTCTCTATGGTTTGAAACAGTCTCCACGTCTCCACGTGCATGGTTTAGTCCTTTCCGTGAGGTGATACTTACTATGGGTTTTATCCGCTGCCATTCAGACCATACTTGTTTTATTCGGCTCAACTCCCACGAACAATGCATTATTCAGTCAATATATGTCGATGATATTATCATCACTGGTGATGATGCGTCGGGTATTATTCTTGTAAAGCGTGATCTTGGGATGTCATTTGATGTTTAAGGATTTGGGGTCTCTAAGGTATTTTCTTGGCATTGAAGTAGCTCGGTCTCGCCAGGGTATCTCCTTATCCCAGTGAAAATATGCTCTTGACCTTCTTTAGGATACATGTATGCTTGGGTGTAGGCCAACATCCTCTTCTATGGATCCAAATTTGAAATTGTCTGCTGAGTTAGGTGAACTGTTACCGGATCCCTGATATACCCCTCAGTATATCAGGTATTATTCTTGTAAAGTGTGATCTTGGGATGTCATTTGATGTTTAAGGATTTGGGGTCTTTAAGGTATTTTCTTGGCATTGAAGTAGCTCGGTCTCGCCAGGGTATCTCCTTATCCCAGTAAAAGTATGCTCTTGACCTTCTTCAGGATACAGGTATGCTTGGGTGTAGGCCAACATCCTCTCCTTTGGATCCAAATTTGAAATTGTCTGCTGAGTTAGGTGAACTGTTACCGGATCCCTCGGTATATCAACGTCTTGTAGGTCATCTCATCTATATGACGAATACAAGACCGGATCTAACATTTGTTGTTAGTGTTGTGAGCCAGTTTATGCATTCACCCCGCTCGCTGTGTATCATATTCTCCGTTACCTTAAGACATGTCCTGGTCTTGGTTTGTTCTTTAAAGCAGGAGCACAGTCAGGTCTCCCCTATTTTGCAGATTCTGATTATGCGGGCTCAAAAAGTAACAGACGATCTACTTATGGGTTGTGTACTTTTTATGGTGATCATCTCATATCTTGGAAAAACAAGAAACAAGTTGTTGTCTCGCGTTCTTCCACTAAAGCTGAGTATCGTGCCATGGCTCTGGAAACATGTGAAATTCTCTGGCTTCGCTCTGTCCTTGAGGAATTGGGCTTTCCTGTGAAGGACTCATCATCATTGTTCTGTGACAATAAGTCTGCTATTACGTTATCGTCAGACTTTGTCCTTCATGAGAGAACCACACACATAGAAGTTGATATTCACTTTAGTCGTGAAAAGGTTCAATTAGGGATCATCACCCCAGTTTTTGTGTCCTCACAATAAATATAGATTCAGCATAGAGATTTCTCAATATCTCCATCCCTATATTCCATCTTATCAAAACTTTACTGTGTCTATGAAAGTTGAAACTATTATACATTTGAACTATATTTCTTTTTCAGATGGGAAATAATATTCCTCCTTTTCTATTTCAAATTCATAATACTAGAAAAAAGCCTTCAAATATTGAATAACTGACCAGTCAGATCCTGTAATGAGTCTGGATAAAACTATCCTCAATTGTTCACAACTTCTTATTGGATTTCCCTATGTTTCCATTTTTTCACTGGCCCCCGCCTGTCAATATGCATTGTTATATGTGCCATATGCACATTTTATATACGTATGTACACATACCTCAGTTAGTCCATAACCATCTCTATTAGCATATCACAAGGTGCCAAAAGTCTAGTTAATGAATTCTTTAGTTAAATCAATTCACCGATTTCTATGGATATTTTGAGGTTGTTTTTATGTTTTTGTCAGATTTTTATATTTCTTTTTTTTTCTGTTATAGAAGATTCTTGCTTTCCTTTTGGCCCAGGTACTGTCATTCCAATGCTTGAAGCTGTTATTGATATTGTCCCTGTAGAGCAGCTTGCTGTTCATTTTCATGATACCTATGGCCAAGCACTTTCAAACATTCTCGCATCACTCCACGTAAGCTCCTTTTCATCTTAATTGTGCATTTTAAACCAGAGTTGTATTCCAGATTCCAGTAACTTTTACTTGGGATTTATTGGTCTAAAGAGGTTGATATATTGAGGTTAAAGTTTGTATTTTCTTCTAGCTACGTACACACTGATTTTAAAGAATGTTCAGGCCTGCCTCTGAATAGGCTTGATGTAAGTTTCTCCAGTTAGGACATCAATATACTCTATGTAAAGTTTATTTTTAGGTTTTTTTGTATCGATGTGGATGGCCTTCCAAAAGATAACTGTTCTTAACTAAGGTTCAGATATGTTCTGCTGTTAGCCTGTGAGTAATCCACACAATTATATTGTACTTGTCTATCCAAAAAAAAAAGAAAAAGAAAGAAAAGAAGTAAAAAAGTACTAACAAAAGAGGGGGAAAAAAAAAAAGAAGTAAAAAAGTACAAACAAAAGAGGGAAAAAAAAAGAGCGAAAAGAACAAGTTGATTGTTATAGATTTGAAACCCTCGTCTACCTCTGTTGTTGGGAACCTCTAAGTTCGCTACTGAGAACTTGAACAGATCTCTACTAATAATATCTACATTTTTCCTAGCAACACTATTTACTGTTTTCTGACTCTAGTGGTTTGGCAATCAATGCCATGTTTCTCATTTTCAGCTAAGAGCTTTTGTGTATGTGTCATTTCTATTGCAAAATGAGAATCTAATAATAAATTTAAATTTAGTAAGGTACGTTGGGATTTAATAATATCGTGTAATCCGGAAAAAGAAAAAGAAAAAAAGAAAAACGAAAAAAGAAAAAAAAAAAAAAGAACAGGGATTGGTTCGGTATGCAGAAAGGGACTGGAAACTTGGTACGCCACATATTAAAAAATGTTTAGACTTATGTGGATGACGTGTTTGAAATGTGCTGACATAAATCTAAAGTCTAAACAACGATGATCATAACTAATAAATGGATAAATCAGAAGTAATGGTTATTTGCTGCACAAATTGTCCATTGGATAAAGACAGATGTAATATCGGTAAGATACCAATCATATGTCAATTTGCAGATATAGAACTTCTTCCTATTCTCCACTTGGAAACCTCTCTGTTCTACTAGAGTTCTGTACGCTATTTTGATTTGTCTCTACTTCAAAAGGAAGTTAAGGCTAGGTATGGGAAGAAACTTTTGGGTCGCTAGGTATAGCTTTCAGGGAAGGAAGTGTTCCATATTTTGGAAAGTGTACCCGCTGTCATCTTTGCTCCTCTGACAGCAATGCACTTAACAAGGACGGTGGATTCGACTAAGCAGTACGAAATAGTACCCATTAGTTTCACAATCCATGTTCAATTATGTTCCTTAAGACAACTCTTAAAAGGCTAAATATGACTAGTCGTAGACGAGATAAGTGACACAGCCAGGTACATGCAGGAAAAAGATGAACTGTGAAGGATGAACTGGTGTCTTGGCTCAGGGGTAACTAAGGAGCAGATGCCCGAGTTTGAAACTCGTCACTTATAAAAAATGAAAATTAAAATCTGAGGGCCACATTATTCTCTCATTCCTCAGAAAAACAAAGTTATATGAAAGCAAGAATGATAAATATGTAAACAAGAATCACAAATAAGAATGCTTTGAACAATTATATGTTAGGTATCAAGTATCCTGTTGCCATTGCAACCACAGCTCCCGTGCTGATTCCAGATATGTATTTGAGTCGGGACATTAATCTAAGGCATGACTACAGTATCAATAAAACTTGTAATTATGTCTTTAGTCTTTCTCAACTCTCAAGATTTATGTAGTCACGTAGGGAAGGTTTAAGAAACTTAGAAGCTCCGAATGTTCTATACGATATGGGCAGGAGGAGAAGAACCTTGACCGGTATTGTAATATCCCAACATTTTGATATGTGATAATATAATCTTAATGTGCATTATACGGTAATGACATGAATATTTCTGTGATTTGCATACTTTATCTTATTATTAAGTGATGGAAGGAATTAAAGAGTTGATAAACTCTTGTTATGTGTTATAATACATGGCAATCTATTTGGCATTTGCATATTTTGAAAGACATGGAATTATTTAATGCCTTGTATTGGATATATATTTGATGTAAAATGTTGAATTGCTAGACAATGGCATAAATGATAGGAGTAAAAAGAATACATTTTCCTAACTAGTAGGTGAATTAGCATTCACGAGAACAAGAGGAGCTATTGTGTAATTAGTAAGAAATATGGTGAGTGAAAGTTTAATTTCGGAAATTTGGTAGAATTTTCCTAATCAAGATTAATTAGTCTAATTGAGATTAGTTAGCTTAATGATGATTAGTTAGCCTAATCAAGGTGCTAGCTTACAGTACCTAAGCTAGTAGGTGGCCTAGTAGGTGGTCAAGTAAGAGGTGTTGGGCTATATTTGGCTAAGTCCATGTGTATTCAAGTGGGCAAGAGAGAGAAATGGAAGAAAAACTAGTTAAATAAGATGTACATCTTTTTGAGGTGCTTGTCTCTATACAAGCAAGTAGGTGCAAAGAAGAAAGGGAAAAACAAGTGAGAAAAGAAGGAAATCCAAAGGAAAAAGGGTGCTAGGGAGATTTCTATCTCAATTTGAAGCTATACTTGAGAAGCTAAGGGTAAGAGTATTCTTTCTATGTGATTTAATTTCATTTCCATAGAGTTTTGATGGATTAATTAGAAGAATTCATATTGATACGCAATGAAATCTTATATGACTTGTAGGAGTTTGAAAGTGAGCATTATATCTTGTCAATTCTATATCTAGAGCAAGGTGAGTAACCTCTATCTTTGAGGAAACTTTTCAAGTAATGAAATTGTGGCATATAAATGATTTACTTTCAATTCATGGATTATGAGCATGCGTGTATATCATGATTGACTATATGTGCAAGAGATAGAAAGGATTGTGTTGGAAACATGTTCATGTGATTATGTGGTTGAAGAAGCAATTGTTCTATTAATACAAAGAGAGCTCCAAAAGGGAGTGTAGAAAAGCCTTTTAAGGCTTGAGTGTTCAATACGCCTTGAATAGGGTGTTGGATAGCTCGGAACAAGGATAAAGGGTGCCATTACGGGCACGGGGTAGTGAGAAGAACAAGAAGCTTTGGAGATAAATACTTACTTGGTTGTAATTCATTATATTACATTGAATTACATATCACATGTTTAAATGATATACACGAATTTATGTCAAAGAGCATGTTATTCACTGAGCTTCAGCTCATGTGGTTATTGAATAACCATTTCAGGTGAAAGGAAAGAAAAGGAGAAAGAGAAGTCTAGGACGAAAGAGGAGAGCAAGTGTTTAATGTGCATATTGTATATGGCGTAGTTGTTGTAGTTTGGAACTTAAAGACTTGTAAATTATGTTGTTAGGTGAGCATGTGTAGAACTTGATGTATAAGACTCCTATGTTCATGTACGAAAGGTTTTGGCAAGTGCTTTTGCTATTCAAGCATGTTTGATTGCTTAGATGCTCATGGCTAGAATTGTGGATAGAAGCTGTTTCGATTGATCGAAATACACACAGTATTAATTGGTTCAAAACGAGGACTTTTACGGAAACAGACATAACTTTTTTTGGAATTTTGAAATCGTGCACCGTTTTCAACGTTGGAACCCCGACTCAAACTACTACTATCTTTTGGTATAAATTCTAACTCAAATTTTCAAATTCCTATTATACCGTTGGGGCTAATCACTTGCAAATATGGTTTAAATGGGAGTCTAAAAACCCGTTTTGTACGTTATTAACATAGGGTCAGGCCTCAGTGGCATGTCACGTACCCTCGTGCAATACTTAGTGGATTTGGGTCGTGACAGGTATTCTTCAAGAATAAATAGTGCCACATAGCAATGAATTTGAGGGGAATTTTTGTTATGGAATGCTTTTAGGTTAAGTATTTTGCAAGGTTACAAGAACTGTTATAAACTTTGGGAAGGAAAAGAGAATGGAATTGGCTTAGTTTCTGACGTTGTAGTTGCAGGATTTTCAGAAACTCAGTTGCTAGGAATTTCAGGTAAGGACGAAGGACTTTTAAAGTGTTATTGCGTAGTCGATTGGCTTTGATTAGGGTTTGGAGATATTTAGGGATTTACTCCTTGAGTTCAACAAATTGAAATTAGCATAATACCCTCGGCTGCTAAAACTAATGAAACGTAAAGAAATCTGTATCACTACCTTTCTAGTTTAAAATAAATGTAAGTGAAGACACAATTTGACCCTAACTAATTAATTAAAGGTTTAAAATTTGTTCCATGTTATTTTTTGGAAAATTGCCACTTTTTTCATCATGATTTACATTTTATTGTCATTATTATTAGGTTTGGAATAGTCACCATCTTTTCAGAGGGAGAAGCATAATGTTTAGCAGTGGAAAACTATTTTTGCAAGACAAGAATACCAATAGTGCTGATTGCCGTTGAGACAATGTGGTTTATAGGATCGAATTTGTAAAATATGCTGATGGCCATGCATGACCGAAGACACCTCATTGGTTCAAAAAAATATTAAGACTGCATTGAGCTTATGTTGTTTGTTTTTTCTTTTTCTTTTCCTGCTGTTTTTTTTTTAAGTAAAGTAATATGACTGTTGAGTTCTCCTTCTCTCCCTCAAGTGCCAAAGAAAAGCGAATTGTTTGCCAGATGAAGATGGGTTATGTTTCATCTTTCTGCATTTTGAAACACGAGGAAGTCTGGTTATATAGCGCAGCTATAATCTGCACATACTGGACAATGATGTATTACATCCTGAGTTTAGACTACTTAGTGCGAAATGATATTGTCCCTGCCACCATAGAAGCTAATTAAGAAACCAAAGATTTCTCACTAATTGTAACCTTGTCTGATCATGCTTCAGGTTAAATAAAACTTTTTCTGCTGCTCATAAATTGATGAGACGAATGTGTTCAAGGGAGTGTACCGATGACATCACTTCACAAAATGCTTCTCACATAAAGACAGGAACATTAATGTTGTTCCATGTGATACATCCTTTGTTTGATATTTTCTAATGAGATAGCGGATCATTAATACTTTCCTACTCTATAGCATGGACACTTCAATTTGGGTTCATATCGGACACGCGCCAAAATGTGTGGGATACGTGAAAAATATAGGTTTAGAAGAAAACAAGAATATGTAAAATGTTTTTCTTATTATTCAATGTTGCAATCATCTGTTTATATACAACCTAGAAATCAAGGAAAAAGGAAATAACTAGAAAGGAAATAACCAGAAAGGAAAGAAAATAAAAGAATCCAGAATCAAAATAAATCAAAATCAAATCTTTCCTAAACTTGAGAGATAATATTAAATACTGGATAAGACCATATCAAATATTATCTCCAACACTCCCCCTCAAGCTGAAGCGAAGATGTCAACGAGACCAAGCTTGCTAAGAGATGTCTTCAATAGAGAAGGACCAATGGACTTGGTAAACATGCCAGCAGCTTGATCAGAGAAGGAACAAAACTTGGAACAATAAATCCTGAGCGAACTCTTTCCCTGATAAAGTGAACATCCACTTCGATATGCTTAGTACGCTCATGGAGAACTGAGTCAGAGGCAAGCATGATGGCAGACTTCTTGTCACAAAATAATGTAGAGGGTTTGCTCATAGGATATCCCAACTTTGCTAACAACGATCGAAGCCAAAGAAGTTCACATGTGCCTTGGGCCATAGCCCTATATTCAGCTTCAGCTGAGGACCGATAAACAACTTGTTGTTTCTTACTTTTCCATGATAAGAGATGATCACCATAAAAGGTACAGAAACCGGAAGTGGAGCGCCTATCGCTCTTTGACCCAGCGTAGTCCGCATCAGTAAAGCAAGAAATCCCATCCTGTAATCCACCAGTATAAAATAGCCCAAGACCAGGACATGTCTTGAGATATCGGAGGATGTGATGAACAGCATCAAGATGAGAAGATCGTGGAGAGTGCATGAATTGACTCACAACACTGACAGCAAAGGAAATGTCAGTTCATGTGTGAGTCAGGTAAATGAGGCGACCAACAAGGCGCGCTGATAAATTGATGCATCTGGAAGAGGGTCTCCAGAGTCAGCAGATAACTTCAAGTTTGGATCCATAGGAGTGGATGCTGGCCGACATCCTAACATGCCAGTATTATGAAGAAGATCAAGAGTATACTTCCTTTGGGACAAGGAAATACCATCACGAGAATGTGCAACTTCAATGCCCAGACAATACCGAAGAGGACCCAAGTCCTTGACATCAAAGAATTTCCCAAGAGCCTGTTTGACCTTCATAATACCATAAGCATCATCTTAAGTGATAATAATATCGTCAACGTACACGGAAACAATCACACAGCGGCCATCTGGCCGGCGATGAATAAAACAGGTATGATCAGAGTGGCATCGAACAAAGTCCATGGATAGGACTACCTCGCTAAATCGGCTGAACCAGGCACATGGAGATTGCTTTAGGCCATATAAAGATTTCCAGAGTCGACACACTTTCCCCGAATACACCCCCTCAGCCTGAAAACCCGGTGTAGGGTCCATGTAAATAATTTCCTCCAAGTCCTCATTCAAAAATGCGTTCTTGACTCCATTTGATGAAGAGGCCAAGAATTGTGAAGATTTCCGGAGTCGACACACTTTCACCGAATACTCCCCCTCAGCCCGAAAACCGGTGGAGGGTCTATGTAAATAGTTTCCTCCAAGTCCCCATTCAAAAATGCGTTCTTGACATCCATTTGATGAAGAGGTCAAGAATGTGAGGCAGCTAGGAACACAAGGAGACGGACAGTTGTTAACTTTGCCACTGGAGCAAACGTAGCAGAATAATCTTTGCCGGGTATTTGTGTGAATCCTTTTGCAACAAGACAGACTTTATATCGCTCAATAGACCCATCGCCTTGGTAGTTGATAGTGAAGACCTATTTGTACCCAAGTGTCTTTATACTAGAGGGTAAAGACCAATGTTACCTGGAACGCGGTTCACCTCGGTACGTGGTACGGGTTCGGGTGCTTGGTACGACACTTAGCTCGGTTCGCGGTACGGGGGGGTAGACTTAATCGGTACGTTTTTTTGGGTCGCGGTTCGCTTCGGTTCGAACTTTTGGTTCGACTAGCACTTATGTAAAATATAATTTTGTACTATATGGATATATAGTACAAAATTTTCCCATGACTTCACATAATAAAATTTTCAAGCACAAAATATAGAAAAATAAGACAAAAATAAATCTCAAATGCAAATATGCTAGAATTTCTTAAAGAAAAACCAGCAAGCAATGTAAACGTTTAAGTTCTAGTTTTAAAGGAAATGGAAATAACATCTATACCTATTTAAAAAAAAAAACGAAGGCTAAATCTATTGCTGAACTTCTTTTACCTTGTTTTTTGCAAAGCTTGATATTTGAGCTTGTACTCTAGTGCGTTGAATTGGAGGTGTGTTGGAACTAGGATGGACTTGTCTCGAAGTAGATTTTTGCGCTGGAACTTGAGACGGCATTGCTTCTTGAACATCTTTCTCAGGAACTTCTTCAACATCATGCTCAAGTGAGTTCCATCGCAAATCCTCCAATCGCATCGTAGAATCATCTATGTATGTTAGCTCGGGATCGACATCCCACTTCTTGAAAGGCCCTTCCTTGTACCCTTCTGTAAAGCGTGATAAAAGTCGAATATTGGAATGGATAAAGACCAATTTATCAGCTCGCGATGAGTTCAATCGATTTCTTTTTACATTATGGATGAACGAGTATGTGCTCCAATTTCTTTCAGCCGAAGAAGTAGTAATAGGTTGAGACAACACCTAGTAAATCATATCATTGTTATTAGTTATTACACAAAAATTTAATAACTAAAGTAATGAAAAGAGTAACCGTAATTTGTAAACAATACCTTCCTTGCTACTTCTGCCAAGTTTGGCGTCTCTGATCCATATGTTGCCCACCAATCAATGGCATCCATGCTTATAGCATCAACTTGGGCTGCTGCCATAGCATAAAGTCCTTTACGCGAGTGAAACGTAGCAAATTGATTCCTTAATAACTTTTCTTTCGCTGCATCCTCGGCTATTTTCTTAAATGCTTCCATTACACCCGTAATCACCTCTTTGTCCTGGTTTGGGCTCTTCCTAGTTGTGCCTCCAGGCGCGGCTAAGGCTAAATATCTTTGATCATAGAATCGAGGTGAAAGTGCAAACCCAAGACAATGCATAGGAACATTCATTTTCTCCCACCTTTTCAAGACAATCTCTTCTATCTTGGGAAAATTAGCTGCATGTTTACTAACCATCATAATATCTTTAATTTCCCCCAACATGTTGTCCATCTTTTCATAAATTTCACCCATTTTAGGACCATCACCATCACAAAATTTAAAAAGCAAATAAAGTGGCTTTGTGATTGCCAAAATGGCATCTACATCATCCCAAAAACTATCACTGCAAATGGTATCCGCAATAATTAACCCCATTCTTCTTGTATGTTCATCTCCACTTTTTACCCAATCTTTCCATGTTCTTAGTACAACAGTAGTTGCAAGTGCCTCTCTACAATCAACAAGCCTTTTCAACAATATGTAATGAGATGCAAATCTTGTCTTTGCTACTTTCAACAGTTCCAATTTCGAGTGAGCTCTAAAAATAGCCAATGCATGGGTGTGGTTTAAAAAGTATTTGACAATATTCTTTCCCGTCTTATATGTGGTGCTAAACCAATCAAACTCAGTTGCCAAGTCTTTAAAAATAAGATTCAATGTATGGACTACACAAGGTGACCAAAAAATGTGTTTGTGTACCTTTTCAACCTCTTTTCCAGCACTTTTGCAATTGGCTGCATTGTCAGTCACCACTTGTAATACATTTGATGTCCCCACTTCCTCAATTGCTTTAAGTAAAAACTCAGCAATTCTTGCACCCGTTTTTTCAATGCCTTCAAAATCTTGAGCATACAAAAACATTGCACCACGACTGTTGGCAGCGATTATGTTTATTAGCGGCTGTTTCTTGACGTTTGTCCCCCCATCAGACACAATAGACACTCCATGAGAATACCAAGTGTGTTTCACCGGAGTCAAGTTTTTTTCCACGTTTCGTTTAACCTCGTCCAAAATAGTAGTTCTAGCCTTTTCAAAAGAAGGAGTCTTGTAACCTTTGGGACCTCCATTAATGGCTTGGATCATCTCATGAAATTCAAGATTTCGTAGCACGTTAAATGGAATGCCATTAGCGCATAGTGCCTTCACCACCTTCACATCAACCGCGTCTCTATCCATCACTTGGAATGAACCTTCAATTGTCTTCGCAGGAGCTTTTCTCTTTGTAAGTGTTGAATTTTTTAGCGATGATGAAACTCCAGCTTTTTCTGCGTCTTGGACCTTTCTTCGAAGCCTTTCGTTCATGTCATGATTGCTTAGCATAACACTGCATCTATTGATTTGTGCTTTTACTCCAGGTGGTGCTCCAAAAAAATGATAGTGAATGCGAGTATAGGAGCTTGAAAATTGTTTGTTGCAATGTTTGCATGCCCACTTTTTTGCACCACCTGGATTTTTTCCTTTTGCTACTTCTTGTACAATTACTTCATCCATTAAAGGCTTCAATTGTTCATTCATATGCTTCAGTTGCACAGGTTCAGCAGATGGATTGTTGTCATCTATGTCAACACGTTCTCCTTCATCATCATCTTCTGTGTCTAAATTTTCGACGTCAACATTATGCATCCATGATTCATCATCCTCTGCTCTTCTTCTTTTTCCAAACACCATTATGCTAAAGGGAGAGAATTAGGCAGAAGAAGAATGGTTTTGAGAAAAAAAGGGTATGATTAAGAGATTATGATGAAGAGACGTAAGATGGAGTTGTGAAAAGAGGCCTACTAGAAGTTGGGGACATTAATTAAAATATTCAGCAAAAGAAAAAAAAAAGAAAAGAAACTGCAGGTAGAAAAAGCCGAACAGTCCTGTGATGGTCTTTAAAGTATGAATTTTGGAATTAAGAAAGTCATTAATTATGTATGTGATATATTGATATCTGTATATATATAGATTATGGGTATTAGAAAGTAGAAACATTGGAATTTGAAAATTGGGGGAGTCAATATATATATATATATATATATTATTGGAATGATAAGCATCAAAAGATTCAAAACCTCAGATTTTGGGAATTAGAAACCTATTCAATATCAATCTTTCCCATTAATTCTCCACCAATATATTTATGTGTATATATATATATATATATATTTGGAATGATAGAAATTAAATTTTGGAAAAATAAAACTAATTAATCTCACTCTTTCCCATAATTTCGAAAACTGCTTTCTTTCCAAGTTTCCATAACCAGACTGATATCTAGATTCCTAGAATATACTTGGGTTTTTTTTTTTTTTTTTTTAAATGTAAAGAAATTAACTTGGGGCTAAACTGAAAATACGAAAGAAAGAAAGGATTTAAAAAATAAAATGATTTATGTTTATACTTTATACGTCAGTCTAGGGCAAAGACCCATTTCATTTCACGTTGAAGAGAGAGAGAGAGACAAGGGAGAGAGAGAGAGAGAGAGAGAGAGAGAGAGAGAGACAGACGACATCGCAGAGAAGGAGAGGAAGAAGACGAAGAAGAAGAAGAAGAAGAAGAAGAAGAAGAAAAAGAAAAAGAAGAGAAGACGCACTTGGAGAGAGACGAAATCGCATAGAAGAAGAAGAATAAAAAGAAGAAGAAGAGGAGGAGGAGACGCACCTGTCGCGATCGAGAGAGAGACGGAATGGTAGACGAAATAGCAGAGAAGACAAGGAAGAAGAAGAAGAAGAGAGGACGCAGTGACGCACCTTCGCGATCGAGGTATTTCTTTTATTCTTCTGCCTTTCTTCCTCTTTTTTGGAACGCAGCTTTTGGGATCCGGATCACCAACGAACCGCGATCTGGAACGCACGAACTGGATCCCGGTTCCATAGGGTACCCCACGTTCCTGGTAACCCTGGTAAAGACACAAGTTTCCAAGTCTGATTCCGCACAAGAGCATCCATTTTGATACGCATGGCAGCCACCCATTGGGGATTCTGGAGTGCCTTAGATACTGACTGAGGAATAGGAACAGAGGCAACCTGACTGAGGAAAAACCGATAGGAGTTGGAAAGACCCTGATATGAAAGATACTGAGCAATAGGGTGAGTTACTATTAGAAAAACCATATCTGTCGGGGCCGGCGATTCCGGGAAGGATATCTGCGTGAAACAGAATGTACACGGCTAAGAGAGGTATTACCTGATTCTGGAGAAGATGCAGGCACGGAAGCTTGAGCAGGAGGACGACGAGAATATACCTGGGAAGGATCACTGGTGATGACTGGAGGAAGAGGACAGGTTTCCAGAGGAGACTCAAATACAGGAACGGGGCGTGGGAGAGGATTAGTGTCCTCTAGAACTTCCTCAATTGCAGATACTAGTGAAGAATGTGTACCTGCATAAAAAGGAGTATCCTCCAAAAAAGTGACATCGAGAGAGTGATATGTATGACAGGATCGTAACACCGATACCCTTTAGACATATTAGAATAACCCAAGAAGACACACTTGACCACCTTATTATCCAACGTAGTGCGAGTGGGACTACGATTCTGGACAAAACAAGTACACCCAAAAACACGGGGTGTGATGGGAAAGAGAGTACAATCGGGCTGAAGAACATTTAGCGGAGCTTTGCCCCGGAGGACTCGACTAGGAGTCCGATTAAGCAGATAAGTGGCTGTAAGAACAGCCAAGTGCCCAAAATATTTTGGTACATGGATCCCATAGAGAAGCAACGGACAACAGACATGATAGTGCAATTTCTGCGTTCAGCAACTCCATTTTGTTCAGGGGTATAAGGGCATGTGAGTTGCTGTAGGATACCCTGTTTATTAAGTTCCACCCTAAATTCATTAGTGATGTTCCCGACCATTATTAGACCGAAGATTATGAACAACAGTGTTATACTGGGTTTTAATCATTTGTAAAAAATGTTTAAAGAGAGTAAAGACTTCTGATTTTCTCTTTAAAAGATAAACCCAAGTACAACGAGTGTGATCATCAATAAAAGTAACGTAATAACGATGGCCAGAAAGAGCAGTAATGGGAGAAGGCCCCCACACATCAGTTTGAATGAGATAAAAAAACACAAGGTGCACGTGTCATACGAGGAATATAGCTAGAGCGATTCACACACCACACAACTAAATTTAAATTTCTGGCAGGCTTTTTTCAATAAAGGTAAGAGTTGAAATAGATATTTAAAGTTTGCATGGCCCAAGCGGGTGCCACAAATGTAAAGACTTAAGAAAAATTTAATGACTCTGAAACTGGTAGAACTCACTCCTGAAAGCCAGAAGACATCGAACTTTCTCCAGAAGGATCCCCAAAGTACTAGAATCCATCCCGCTCATATCCTGTGCCAAAAATCTTTTTCGAAATCGGGTCCTAGTACGGGGTGAAAGAAAAGTAACACAGTTCATATCTTTAACAAGACGACCGGCGGAAAGAAGATTATATGAGAAACCAGGCACATAAAGAACGGAGGACAAAGTAATATGAGGAGACAAATACACTTCACCCCTACTTCTAATATGGAGAGTAGATCCATCAGCAATACGAACAGTATTAGAGACGAGAATCAAAGTAGAAGAAAAAGAGGATAACTCACCGGTCATATGATCACTAGCACCAGAATCAAGAACCCAAGTTGGATTGCCAAACTTAACATGAAGAACAGTACTCCTACTTGTGGCAAGAGTAGCTGTGGGTGTAGAAGAGTTGGAGCGATTATGCTGCTGTAAGAGGGTTCCTAATTGTGTCTGAAACTGATCCATCTGTTGAAACTGAGTCTGAAGTTGAAGGATATTAGAAGTAGGAGCTGTTTCTGCCACAACTCCAGTACTGGTTGGTACCTTTCCCTTATTTCTCTTACAGGACTCCCTTAGCTCGGGATGAAGTTTGAAGCAACGGTCCTTGCTGTGGCCAGGTACCCCACAATGAGTACACGGAGGACGCTTACCCGGAAGACGAGATCCGGAGAATGAGGAAGCTGCAAAAGCCATCTGATCTGGCATAGGAGATTTCTCTGGTAATAGTGGAGTCGGAAGCTGAAGGAGACGATGGGGACGCTCATCACCATCAAGGGTAGCAAATGTCTCAAAGAGAGGTGGCATAGGAGAGGTGTTTAAAAGCTGAGTTCGAACAGACTCAAACTCAGGTTTTTAACCCATGAGAAACTGATAAGTATGTTGGCGGTTGAGTCATTTGGCTGCAATGGCTTCTTCAGATGAGAACTCGCTTAGTGGTTCGTATTGAGCCAGTTCTTCCCAACGAGACTGGAGATAGGCAAAATAATCAGTTACAGAAAGGCCTAGAGATGCATGAGTATCATGGTGATTCTCCTGATAAAGCTCGAAAATACGAGCATCATTACGCTCATGCGCATATAGTTGGGTCAAAGAAGACCATAAACTCTGAACTGTGTCATAGTACATGAACACATGATAAATACGTTCCTTCATAGAATTATAAAGCCACCCAAGGATAGTATAGTTGTCGATATCCCACTGTGCTAGCTTGGGATCACAGATAGCTAGTTTTGGTTCAGTACCCAAAAGCCACCCAGATTTTCCCTTTCCACCGAGATAAAGGCGAAAGGAATGAGACCAAGCAGCAAAGTTCCTCCCATTCAACAACACACTCGTAACACGGTGAGCGGATGTGTGTGGAGAAAGAGAAATATCCAGACGAAGTGGCAGAGGCTTACATTTTGAGGAATCGAGAAAGGTCAGAGGAAAAAGTAAGGATGGCTGTCCGGAAAATCGGTAGGCACAAACAAGAGCTACCAGTAGCCCAAGAGATATGGAAAAGGAGCACTAAGGCTCTAGTGCATCACAATGATGCAAAAAGGGCCCTCAACGGGCTAATGGCAGCAACAAGGGCTGCCGGAAAAGGCTGCACAGAGCAGCCGAGGGTGAGAGAGGGGTAGCCGGGGGCTGGGCTGGGGCCTGGGGGCTGCGGCGTGAGGTGGTGGAGGGCTGGTGAGGTTCACCGAGGGGGTGGGCTGGTGTTGAGGGCTGCGGAGTGTTGGAGTGGTGGCTACGTTGGAAGGTGGTGGAGGGGCTGTCTGTTGTTGGCTCTGATAACAAGAAGAAAACAAGAATAGGAAAAATGTTTTTCTTATTATTCAATGTTACAATCATCTGTTTATATACAACCTAGAAATCAAGAAAAAAGGAAATAACTAGATGGAAATAACAAGAAATGAAAGAAAATAAAAGATTATAGAATCAAAATAAATCAAAATCAAATCTTTCCTAAACTTGGGAGATTATATTAAATACGGGATAAGACCGTATCAAATATTATCTCCAACAGGTTTTGTTTTGTTTTGTTTTTTTATTTTTTATTTTATTTTATTTTAATAAATTTGTGCATGCTACCCCTGTTCGTAACCTCAAGTTTTGTCGCGTCGCCTTGTCGGTATCATGTTGTATCTGTGTTCCATGTCTGTATCCATGCTAAATAGCTTACTGAAGAAAAAGTAGAAAAAAAATATATAATGATCTACGTGCTGGGGAAACTTGCGCTATATTTCATGTCAACGAATAGAATTTCACACATGGTTGGGGTGAGGGAAGGAGGGCAAGGCTTTAGTTAATGTTTCGGAAACCATATGCATAGTATATACTTGGGATCAAATACACTTCAGTACCCTCAATTTTTCTCAAAATTTAATTTCGGACCGGCTGTGTCAATTGCATCACTAAAGTTCCTCAATCATTAAATTGATTTCAATTGAGGACTAGTGTTAGCAGATATGACTATTGAAAACCCCAAATTATTGTCCTCGTTTGAAATCCACTGTCCTCAATCAAATCCGAGGTAAAAACCAAGGGCCTGAAGTGATGCAATTGACAAAGAGGCCTAAAATGAAATTTTGAGGAAAACAAAGGGTACCATAGTGTTTGAAATTTTGAATCACTATAATTGTATATGGATGTACACTAACTCAGTATATACTATATTGACAGATGGGTATCAGCACAGTGGATGCATCTGTATCAGGTCTTGGGGGTTGCCCATATGCTAAAGGTGCTTCTGGGAATGTCGCCACTGAGGATGTTGTTTATATGCTACATGGACTCGGCATTAGGACCAATGTGGATCTTGGAAAGCTTATGTTGGCTGGGGATTTCATCTGCAAAAATTTGGGTAGATCTTCTGGTTCAAAAACTGCGATTGCCTCCAAGCTTTAATGTACCCAAGACAACTTATGTATTAGCTTGCTTGCACTTGCGTGATTTGCATCTGCTTAGCTCATTCCGAAAATTTGGTTAAACATTATTGTACAGCAATACAATGGCCAGCATTACTATTTTATGGAGCATTCTTTCCACATCACCCTATCCCTTGCTGTTGTTTTAATGTGTAATTAGTCTACTTCGTGATTGGATGATTGATGAGCTAGTATGAAACTTCAAGCACTACAAGTTAAAACTTGGGTGGTCGTAATTTTTAGATAATACACAAAATCCAATACGAATTGTTTACCATTTGAACAAGATGAAAGACAAGAATTTCCAAGATTATCTAGAAATTCGATATTTACTTTTCCGTTTTTGTGTTGTGCTACACATTTCTTTTAAGGGTTAATTACAGAAACACCCCCTGTGGTTAGTGCTTTTTCCCTTTGCCCCCTATTGTTCAAAACGTGTCACTAATACCTCCTAGGCTCTGGACTTCGGTGACACCGTCTATTTTGCTAACAGGGAAGGTAATAGTACAAAAATACCCTTAACCAGTTGCATGACTCTCTTCCCATATACATGATCATAACAAATAGCTAGAACACTTAGAAACTAGGGCTTCGAAGGTCGAGTATTGACACGAAGTGGAGTCTGATTCAAGGGTTTTCACTGAGAAATTGTCGAAGAATCTTCAAGCTAACAAAGCAATCGATCCATATTCAGAATGGGTTTTTTGGATTTTTGGGCAGTCTTTCAGTAAGGTAAAGGGTTTGTTCTTCTTGTACTTGTGCAAAGACTTTGGTGATTAGATGCATTCTATTGTTTTTGTGACTCATGATCAGATTACATCCATTCTTTATCATGGAAAGTTTTGTGCTCTTTCAATTTGTTTGAAAAGGGGAAACAATGGCCCCTTATTTATTGTTTTACAGCAACCAGTAGTCCCCCCCCCCCCCCCTCTCTCTCTCTCTATATATATATATATATACAGTCAGGCTCTAGTGCGCAATGGGTAAGCATACTGGGTGACGCACTAGGCTTAAAAAGCTAGGAACCCGCCCCGTCGACCCGCGCGTGTATGGTGTGACCCGCCCCTTCTGGCTTTTTAAGCCTAGTGCACTCGCCCAGTGCGCTTTAGCCAACACAATGCATTAGCATCACTCTTGTCAAAGTCCCATATTTTGGTTAACCCAAATTGGAGAAATTGTTTATGATGTGGTGAAAACATAATATTCAATCTCATGCTTGTAAAATGTATGCTCGAGGTGGGAGCATATGAAGTGTTTCAACTCTGGGCTCTGTCTGCTATGTACTTGGGCATGTTGGCCTTTTTCTGTTTTCTCTTATTTGGTCAAAGTAGTTTAGCACTTAGCAGTATGCGAACTTTGCTGGAACTTTTTGAGAGGAAGCCAGCGAATTGGAAAAGAAAATATATCTTAGAAGTTGTAATTTACAGTTTGACCTACGTATTTCATGTCTCTTTTCCTTTTCAAGCCCAAGTTTGGAATGTTGTTCAATAAGTTGTTGAGGAATTTTCTGTGGAGTGATATGTGGATGGGTTTTTAAGTGTAATTTGTTGTACAGGGCTTTGGTGTGATCTCCAATGAAGTCTAAAGGGCTGGTACCAAACACGTGATCTTACCATCTTCCATCCTCTCTTCCCTCAACCCCTCTCCTTCCTTTCTCCGGTTTTGGGTAAACCATGTTAAATCTTTGCATTTCTTGTGTAGACTTGGTTGTTTTCCTTACTATTGTTTTTTTTCACAACTCATAGATCTTGAAGGGGAATTTTATGTCCACGTTAAAATTCCCAAAAACTGGTGTTAGAGCTTTAGGTTTGAGCGATAGCTGCAAAAGAAGGAAAAATCAAGGTTGCTAAGTTCATGGTACGAGCTTTGGATTTTAAAGATGCAGATCGAGGATTATCTTTACTTAAGGTAATCTATCTCCCTCTTTTAGGGAAGAAACCGAAGGGGATGAAGGAGAAAGATTAGGCGCTTCTCGACAGACAAGTGTTTGGAGTAATCCGGTTGACGTTGGCCCACAAAGTTGCCTTCAATATAGTGAATGATAAGCCCTTGGTTGGTCTTATGGCAGCACTGTTAAACATGTATGAGAAGTCATCGACATCCAATAGGTAGATTTAATGTGTCGTTTATTTATGTTGAGGATGGGAGTAGGAGAGTCTGTGGTGGACGAACTAATGAATTCAACATCTTTACTACGTCGCTGTTGAGTTCAATAGACGTTGAATTTGATCATTAGATTAGGGTTTTGCTTCTTTTTGTCTTACTTGCCGAACAGTTGGAAATATAATGACAGTGATCATGATCAGTGCCTCAACAACCAATAAACTGAAGTATGACAATGTTTAGGATTTGGACCGTAGTGAAGAAATTGACCTTAGTGAAGAAATTTATGGAAGGGAACCGTGTGAACTATCGGGATCTGTTTATATGTGGAGAACAGAGGAAGGGGGTACGAAAGAAATTCGGACCATGGGAGATCTCAATCAAGTGGGAGGAAGTCGAGTGGTAAGCCAAAAGTTGTGCGCTGGAATAGGGGAGGAAGAGTCATGTGAAGAGGGAGTATCGAGCACAATAAAGAGCATGAAACCGCGGATGTGGTAACCGAGGAATGGAGGGGGTTCAAAACTGTTAACTTATTAGTTGCTATAAAAGCTTAACCTAAGAATGTATATCACACTCTAACACCCCCTTCAAGGTGCAACCCAGCTCGCACGTAGAGAGACAACAAGCTAAGATTACAGTGATGGAGTCAAGTAACAACGTGCAACTTGCAAATTGGACCTGAGGATGGAGACAGGAATCCCATACCTCCATCACTAAGGCTCTAATGTAATGTTAAGTCACTAGTTGGTCTATATATATTTATAGCTACTTGATATAGGAGAAGGGTTTTTGCTAACTAGGACACTTAACCTGTAGATGATGTATGTCAGTCATCTAAGGGTCCAAAACCACTTTCAGCCCTTCACTTTCATCAGCCGCAGTACATTGGAGCATCTCCCTCCCAACAGTCCTCACCTCTCTCTCCTGACCCTCTCCTCTCCTCTCTCTCTCTCTCTCTCTCTCTCTCTCTCTCTCCCACATTTCCCACCCACTCTAGCACTCCACTAGCATTATAGGCTACAATTAACCTTTGTACTATATAAGTGGCATAGTTCTCCTTTTCATTTTTGTTTTTCAGTTCCCAAATCCACAAATCAAATGTAAATACCTTTTCAAATGTGAGGTGGGAGTGTGAGTTTTCAAATCTGCAGATCCGTGAAGTTTTTGTTGGGTATTGTGGAGTACTGAATGGTTTTTATGGGTACTTTTGGTGGTTTGTGGGTCACATTAAATGGGTTAGAGGACTAGTTTGGGAGCTTTAGGTCTTGTAGGACTTCGTATAATGAGTTTACATATTCAGCTCGTGTGATAGTGTACTTTTTCTTACATGTGGGTCGTGTACTTATTTTGAAGGCTAGGTTTGAGTGGACACCCACCTGTTGGAGATCTTCTGGTTTCATCTAGGAGTTTTTTCCTGGAAATATTATTGAAAAGTCCCTCGATTTGAGTTTCGGAAGCTCAAGTCCGACTTATATTTGAATAATCCAGAATGACCTTCAGATTTTTAAGTGTATTGATTGTGGTTTCTCATTTTAGATTAATGCTATGCTTCTCAAATCTTAATCTTAAATTTGCAACCCAAATTATGTGGTAGTGGGCTCACTGATTTTGATCTGATGATGTTGAATTGAAGGTGGTTCCACTGCCACATAACTGTCACATCATTTGGGATTATAATTTGGGAAGTATTAACATTACTCCTTATTTTCATCTTATTAATTCTGACTCTAAAGTAATGATATGATTTCCAAATTCAAATCCCAATTCCTTATCTGAAATGGTGTGATACTGGGTTCACTGATTTGATTAGAGGATGTTGAATTCTGACTCTGTACGGCATGTTTGTGCAATTCATTGTGCATTTTGTTGTGTGCCTATCATTACTCTCTCTCTAATCTTTAGGTGAAGATTAATATGAGTTATGAAAATTTGAAAATGAAAAATATGATTTTTATAATTGGTTGTAGCCAGTGGCGTACCTATGAATTTAATCCACCGGGGTAAAAAAAAGTGATTTTTTTTTTTTTCCGCACAAGACAGGGAGGGTGCCAAGGGTAGGTCGTGAGGTGTTAAGTTGCTACTGCTGCTGCCAGCGAGGTAGGTGGCATAGAGGTAAGGGCCCTTCTTGTGGCCAGATAGGTAATGAGTTCGAATGGGGGGTGGTGGAAGTAAGGCATGGTTAAACTCCAGTTTGACTGTGATTGGTTCTACATATTAAGGACCCCCACAGTGGTGCCTCGGTGAGATGGGGGGACAGCTTTGGCCAAGCAGGTTTCTTGGTTAGTGCGGTTTTCACAACACCAAGGAACCTTGGCCCCGCGGGTGTGAGGCTCCTATGGTTACACCTAGGAAGGTTTATTTATTTATTTTTAATTTTTTGTTCGAAAACGAGAGTTAAGTGTTAGGAGGGTTACTTGTATCCCGGAGTGTTTTTTTTTTTTTTGAAACCTAGTGTTGGCCAACTGAAAAATTAACTGTGTAAATGAGAGTAATTTTTGTTACTTTTGTTGTTTTACAATTTCATAAAAAAAAACTTCCTAGTCAAAAAATAGTCTGCTAATGCTTTGTTTGCTTCATGAATTTTGTGAGAGAAAGGAAAAGGAAAAGGAAAATGAAAATTAGTTCTCTCGTGTTTTTCATTGTGTTTTTTTTCATGCTTAAATTACATAAAAATAAAAAAGATTTAAATATTATTCTGGTATATGAAGGAAAATAACCCTCAACATTCAAATTGTTTAATTTATTTTCCACTCATTGTCTCTTCTATCCTATCTTCCTCATCGTTTTCTTTACTACGCCAACAAAGGAAAATGTTTTCCTCTATGTTTTTCTTTTCTTTTCTTTCATTAAATCCGAGAACCAAGACTAAAGCTCAAATATTTTAGAACAATCATATATCCAAAGATTCTCTAAAGAGGGTCAACTCTCTTTATTAAAGGGAGGACTTTGTTTTTGACCGTCAGATTGTGTTTAAAAACTGTGAAATGACAAAACTGTCATTAATGAAAACACAATCCGACGGCTAAAATAGAAGTCCTCTCTTTATTAAAGAGAGGACGCCCTCTTTAGAGCCTGACTGATCATATATCTATGTGTATATATATATATAGTCAGGCTCCAGTGTGCACTGGGTAAGCGCACTAGATTTTTAAGCCTAAAAAAATCACGGGGCAGCTTAAAAACCAGTGCGCACTGGAGCTGGGCTCTCTCTCTCTCTCTCTCTCTCTCTATATATATATATATATATATATCCTATTTTATTTTTAAAAAATTCCGTGGTAGCAGCCGCCATAGTGGATCGGCACATGGTTGTAGAGTGTAGAGCGATTTATCTGTCTTACGTGACATAAAAATAACTTTATCTATTACAAATATCTACTTGAATAGGTTGTGGGTTTATTTATTATTTTACTAGGATAGAGGACCGTGCAATACACGGGTCCGTCAAAATTGGAAAATAAATTAGATGTTCTTATTGTTGATGCATTTATAATTTTGTCACTTGAAAAAAATTAAATCAAACAATACTAAATCCTAAAAAAATAAAATCAAACAATAAATCCTAAATGTATTAAATATGTACTACTAACAAAATAAAGTTGTAAACGTAAAAGTTTCAATAATCCTGGATAGATGCAAATATATTTTATTTTATTTTATTTTATTTTATTTTTTCCTTTTCAAATCTTTCTTTAGTGTTTGCACTTCTATTTGTTTTAGCATTTCTCTCATTTAATTAATTTATTTTTTAACCACAATTTATTGTATGAACTATGTACAAAATAATACAACTACTTATAAACTTTATACAATAAAGTTGAGAGTAATGTTGTTTAAAAGTAATAATAACTTATTTTTAATATCATAACACGTGATATTTTGAAAAACCTTATTATCTTTTTGTCTTTTGACTTTTGTCTTTTTTGTTTAATTACATACAAACTTCATGCAATAAAATTGAAAGTGTTATGTAAAAGTAATAACTTAGTTTTAACATTATACCACATGATATTTTGAAAAAACTAATCATATTTGTTCTCTTCCCTCCCCCGTTTTATGGGAATGATATGAAATTGCATGAAATTATAAATTTCAAAAACAAATTTATTAAATTTATTAAAACTATTATTATTATAGATTTATTATGAGTATGTAAGTAATTGTAAATTACAATTTGTCTTTTAAGTTTGCAAAGTATTTGATATATTTATTATGCGTATGATAGAAGTGTATGTGTGTGTGTGTGAATTAGAATTATAGGAATGCGTACGTAATAAAATATGATTGTAGATGTATTAGTAATTATAAATTATAATTTGTCTTTTCACTTTGCAAAGTATTTATTATATATGTGTTATTATTATTATTATTATTATTATTATTATTATTATGTATTTATGATGATGAATTAAATTTATTATATCTATTATTATAATATATTTATGAGGAGTATGAAATGATATGAAATTAAATTTAAAAAGCAAACGAATGTATGTGTGTGTGAATTAAATTTATAGGTATGTGTGTAATAAATATGATTTTAGATGTATTAGTAATTGTAAATTACAATTTGTCTTTTAACTTTGCCAAGTATTTCTTATATATGTATTATGATTATTATTATTATTATATATTTATTATGCGTATAAAACAACAATAACAGGGATACACAGCAAACGACACACTGTCCTTTAAATACATGTACCATGTACTGTTTGAATTTTTCACACTTTTCTGTGCATCACTTACACAGCACATGGTACATGCATTTAAAGTTGGTGTGTCGTTTAGTGTGTCATTTGGTGTGTATCCCTATCATTTTTTAGTATGAACAGATATGAAATTGTATGAAATAATAATTTTATAAAACAAATGAATTAAATTTATTAAGTGTAAATTATATATGTGTAAAGCCTTATTTGGGAATAACCAAAACAAAAAAACAAAAACCAAAGCACAAAATCGATTTGCCAAACAAGACATTAAAATTGTTGACTTTTGATCCAATATATGTGTATAAAGCATTGTTTGGGAAAAACGAAAACAAAACAACACAAATAAAGTACAAAATCGGTTTGCCAAACAAGGTAAACGAAATTGTTGACTTTTGATCCATGGGTTTAGTGCTTTGTTTGGGAAAAAGTGGAAACAAACAAGACAAACAAAGCCACAACTAATTTGCCAAACAAACCCTATTAGTTTTTGAGTGCCTTGTTTGGGTTTAAAAAAAAACACAAACACAAATAAAGGCAAAATTCGGTTTGCAAACAAGGCATAACATCTCAATGTATGAGTAAAGACAAAATTACATATAAGGAGCAAATAATTTAAATAATTCCAAATTAGGACAAAATTGAAATTGAAATTATTGTTAGGCTCTTTTATAATACTAGGAAGTTGGTCCGTGCATTGCACGGGCATTGGATTTCGTAGAAAAAAATACAATGTATATTTTTTAACGTGAGTAAGAAAGAGAAATAAGTTTTATTAATTCTGAAAATGATGTTAGAAAAATATGATTTAACAACTATATTAATTGATGTTAACCTGCAATTTAAGGCTCTTTTCTTTATTGTATAGATAACATATATATGTATATATATATATATATATATTTATACATACATATATTCAAAAAGGGTAATATAAAAAAGGAAAAAGGATAATTTGGTAACTCAATTTAACAAAAGAGTAATTTGCAAAAAATTAAGGGTAATTTGATTATTCAATTTGTAATTGTACATACTTTAAACTTTTAGGCTCTTTTCTTTAAAGTACATATAAACTATATATATATGTATATATATTTTGGGGGTAGAAATAGTGTAATTTCGTGTTTTTTTTTTTTTTTTTTTTGTACAGACAAATCTATCCCATAATTTTTTTCACTGAAATTTTGTATTTTAGCTTAATTTTGTATTTATTTTTATCAATTTCACTTTGATATTTGTGTGGTAGGGTGTGTCCAACTTTAAGTATATGAGATTGTTTAAAAGATTATAAGATATTAGCACGGTAATTTAAAAGATTATTATAAACTTTAAGTGTATCAGATTGTTTAAAATATTATAAGTTATTTATGGGATAAATTAGTTTGTACAAAAAATCACATAAAATTATACTATTTTTATCCAAAAAAATTCCAACGGGGGCACTGTTCCAAAACCCCCATATAAGCTTCTAGTCCCATTAAACTACACTCCTGGGCCTATAGACACATAGTGTCATTTTGGGCTGGAAATAATATGATATTCCCATTATACCCTTGCTTATTTTGTAATTGGGTAGATTTTGCACAATTTTCAAACTATAGGGTGTAAATTTGCCAAAATTAAAACTATAGGGACCAAATTGTCACAACCCTTAAACTGCAGGGGTGTAATTTGCAATTTACCTTAGTAGTATCAAAGAAGAAGTAAAATTACACTGAATGAGACAAATTAGAGAAATACCAAATAAGGACAATCAATTGGAATTTTTCTGTTTCATGAGCCTTAAGGCTCTTTTATATAATGGTGTAAATAAATTAGTTTGTCAAAATCATATAAAATTATACTATTTTTACCCAAAAAAATTCTAGTAGGGGTGCTATCCCAAAATCCTCGTATAAGCTTTTGGTCCCATTGAACTACACTCATAAGTCTATGGACACATAGTGTCATTTTGGGCTGAAAATAATATGATATTCCCATTATGCCCTTGCTTATTTTGTAATTCGGAATTTTGTACAATTTTCAAACTATAGGGTGTAAATTGCCAAAATTAAAATCATAGGGACCAAATTGTCACAACCCTTAAACTACAGGTGTGTAATTTACAATTTCCCCTAATAGTATCAAAGAAGAAGTAAAATTACATTGAAGGAGAAACAAATTAGAGAAATACCTGTTGGCCCAAAAGTGGAAATCTTAGGGGGGGGGGGGGGGGGTGAATAAGGTTTTAGCGGAAATTAACCTTTTAAAACAAAATTGCAAATTAAACACAAACACAAACAATAATGTAAAGAGATAAGGGAAGAGAAACTTGCAAACCGAATTTTCAAGTGGTTCGGCAATCGCACCCCGCGACCTACGTCCACCCCTCAAGAACACCTCTTGAGGATTCCTTAATCCGATCTACTTACGGGTGTAGACCAAACCGTTTCCCGGAGCACTTGCGGGTGTGCACCAAACCGTTACAAGAGCCTATGATCTCTCCCAAAGAAGAACACCTCTTCTTTGCACACAAGGGTTACTAACCCTCAACCTTTACAAATTGATTGAATACAAATTGATAACTCTCTCTCTAGAGTGGATAATGCAATTAAAGCTCACTACAATTCACTCTCTCAAAGATTACAATTGAAAGCTAGAGCAAATTGATAAACTCACACAACTAGGGCTCAATTTTGAATGATTAAGAATCAACAAGTTGTGTGATTGAATTAGATGTTTTCCAATTGATTGATCAACCTAAAATGGTGTGGGAAAGCATGTATTTATAGGCCAAGAAAGATTATAGCCGTTGGTGGCAAGTTTGGTAAATAAAAGCCCCTTTAAAAACTAGCCGTTATGTGCCTTTCAGGTCGATTCAGTCGACTGGAACATGAAGCAGTCGACTGGAATGTGTTTACAGAGGGTTCTGTTTGCATTCTGCTCACTTCGGTCGACTGCATCGGACCCTCAGTCGACTGCCCTTCCCAGTTTGACAGCCTGACACATCTCCACTAAAAAGGCCATAACTCCCTCTACAAAACTCGGATTTTCGATCCGTTTGATGTTTTGGAAACTAGATTCAAATACCTTTCCAACCATATAAAACTCAACATCTAATTATTTTCCAATTGGTTGAGGCATTGCTTTAAAAATGACCCATTTAAAATTTGTTTCCAAAACTTTAACTTTTAGCATTTGTTTGAGCCCCTAAGAGTGTGAGATCAAGATGCCTTACAATGATGGTCCTAGACTTCAACCAAGGATGAAATATCTTCAAGTCTTCAAGCTTGATCCTTGTTGAGCTCCTTGTAATCTTGATCTACATTAATTAAATCTCATGCACACAAAGATGTTAAAACATTGATACAATATTAATACATGAGATTATATATGAGCATGAAAATGACTATGATAATAACAAAGAATGAATCAATATGAATCATGTAATTATCATAGCATATTTGACATCATCAAAACATAATTAAACATGCCTTAATATACCTTAAGGCTAGCAATCTCCCCCTTTTTGATGATGGCAAACAACCAATGAAGGATATGCCAATATAAGCACAATTGGTCATTTTCATATTATCATTCATAATGGATATCATATGTTAAAGAACATGAATGATATTGTTCAAATACTTCTCCCCAATACTTCTCATATTTCTCCCCCTTTGACATTATCAAAAAGATTTGGGGATAAAATATAAAGCTCCCCCTTACATTAGGCATACAAATCAAAAAGCCAAAATGATACCAAAAAAATAAACAAATATAACCACATGTGAGCAAATGAATACATGAAAGTGCTCCCCCTAAGCATGTGCAATGATACAAGATACCAAAAGATATGAATAGAGAGCATATTCACCCAAAAGATACAAAAAAATTTGGAGAACTCAAAAATCAAGAGAACAAAAATTTAGTCGGATCAGTCGACTCCTCAGTCGACGCCACAGTCGACGGAATAGAGCAGAAAGCAAAATAAAGGAGAAACAGTCGACGTCACAGTCGACTAATAAAGGCAGAATCAAAAAACTGCAGAAAGGAATAATGATTCAGTCGACGGGTACGGGGGTCCAGTCGACTGCTTTGTTCAGCAGTTCATAAAAATGACAGTTCAGCAGCAAAAAAAAATTGAATGATTCACAAAACATCATTTTGTCTAACCATTCTAAAAACTTGTCTAATCAAACAAAATCATATCATCATTTTCAAATAAGCAATATCAAGAGCATGATGATTTATGTAAAGACATATCCAAATCACAAGGGGATGAAACAAGATTTATGCATAAAAATCAAGTATGCATATCTAAACAAAATCAAAGTGATTTGAAACAAATAAGAGTATGATATGAAATCAATCAAAAACAATTTAAGTAGGATGATGAAAGCAAATCAAAACAAAATTACCTACTAATCTTCCATTACCAAATCAATACTTAACCTTTGTCCAAACATTTCTTGGATGCTCCATTTGCTGAGGTGGTAGGAGAGGCCCTTTCCAATGTCATGAGGCAAAGATTGACAATCTCTTCACCATTTGAGTCGTCGTCCGATGATTCGCTCTCAGAACTACTATTAGTGGCCTTGATTGTTTTCTTTTTGTGTTTTTCCTCCTTGGGTGACTTCTTTCCCGATTTTTCTTTCTTTAGAAACTTTGCAAATTTTCGGGTGATCTTTGTCATTTCCTCATCCTCATCACTCTCACCATCTTTCATCTTTTTCTTTGAGCTTGAGGATTTTAAAGCCATGTCTCCCCTTTTGGCCTCTTTCACTTCCAATTTCTTGTCTTCAGTTTTGAAGACGGCCAATTCCATTTCATGAGTTATGAGTGAGTTGTTCCAAGGAGAGTGTTGAAAGCTCCTTTGCTTCACGAACCGCCGTGACCTTTGGTTGCCAATCCTTTGGTAAAGACCTAAGCACTTTCTCAATCATTTCTTCATTAGTATAAACTTTACCAAGGTTTTTCAAGTTATTAATAAGAATGGTAAAACGAGAAAACATATCTCCAATAGATTCATATGGCAACATTTTAAACATTTCATAAGTTTGAACAAGCAAATTGATTTTAGACTTTTTAACTTGGCTTGTTCCCTCATGAGCATTTTCAAGTTTATCCCAAATTTCTTTTGCGGATTCGCAAGATGAAATTCTATTGTATTCATTTGGGTCTAAACCACAATATAATAAATTCATTGCCATAGCATTTATTTTTATGAGTTTCTTATCGGCATCATTATATTCATCTACCGTCTTAGGAATAGAAAAACCGTTTTCAATTTTTGTAGGTAGATGAGGCCCTTTGACCCCGATTTGCCATAAATCAAAATCTTGAGAAATCATATAGATTCTCATTCTATTTTTCCAATAGGCATAGTTTGAGCCATTAAAACATGGTGGTCTTAATGTCGATTGACCCTCACAATAATAAATGTAAGAAGAGTCGGTTTCCATTGAATCTTTAACTCAAAATTTTTCAAAAATCTTTTGAAAAAGACGAGCCGAGGCTCTGATACCAATTGTTGGCCCAAAAGTGGAAACCTTAGAGGGGGGGGGGGGGGAGGTGAATAAGGTTTTAGCGGAAATTAACCTTTTAAAACAAAATTGCAAATTAAACACAAACACAAACAATAATGTAAAGAGATAAGGGAAGAGAAACTTGCAAACCGAATTTTCAAGTGGTTCGGCAATCGCACCCCGCGGCCTACGTCCACCCCTTAAGAACACCTCTTGAGGATTCCTTAATCCGATCTACTTACGGGTGTAGACCAAACCGTTTCCCGGAGCACTTGCGGGTGTGAACCAAACCGTTACAAGAGCCTATGATCTCTCCCAAAGAAGAACACATCTTCTTTGCACACAAGGGTTACTAACCCTCAACCTTTACAAATTGATTGAATACAAATTGATAACTCTCTCTCTAGAGTGGATAATACAATTAAAGCTCACTACAATTCACTCTCTCAAAGATTACAATTGAAAGCTAGAGCAAATTGATAAACTCACACAACTAGGGCTCAATTTTGAATGATTAAGAATCAACAAGTTGTGTGATTGAATTAGATATTTTCCAATTGATTGATCAACCTAAAATGGTGTGGGAAAGCATGTATTTATAGGCCAAGAAAGATTATAGCCGTTGGTGGCAAGTTTGGTAAATAAAAGCCCCTTTAAAAGGCCATAACTCCCTCTACAAAACTCGAATTTTCGATCCGTTTGATGTTTTGGAAACTAGATTCAAATACCTTTCCAACCATATAAAACTCAACATCTAATTATTTTCCAATTGGTTGAGGCATTGCTTTAAAAATGACCCATTTAAAATTTGTTTCCAAAACTTTAACTTTTAGCATTTGTTTGAGCCCCTAAGAGTGTGAGATCAAGATGCCTTACAATGATGGTCCTAGACTTCAACCAAGGATGAAATATCTTCAAGTCTTCAAGCTTGATCCTTGTTAAGCTCCTTGTAATCTTGATCTACATTAATTAAATCTCATGCACACAAAGATGTTAAAACATTGATACAATATTAATACATGAGATTATATATGAGCATGAAAATGACTATGATAATAACAAAGAATGAATCAATATGAATCATGTAATTATCATAGCATATTTGACATCATCAAAACATAATTAAACATGCCTTAATATACCTTAAGGCTAACAATACCAAATAAGGACAATCAATTAAAATTTTCACTATTCATAAGCCTTTAAGTTTCTTTTATATAATGGTGTAGAATAGTGTAGGAATCCATAATTTTATATAATCTGAGGGCTCGCATGGTAACGTTGTGATTTCGGTTTTCGATTTTTGTTTTCATTTTTTGAATTGATCAGAGTCGACTCCTAATACAAAAAATGGAAACAAAAGCTGAAAACCAAAAACCAAAACAATACCATGCGAGCTCTGAACTTGCAATTTTTGCCCAAAATAAAATGTGGTAATTTTCAACCTAAATTTGGCCTTTTTAGGTTTCATTAATGGAGTTAGGCTCCGGTGTGCACTGGGGGAACGCATTGGGTTTTTAAGCCTAAAAAAATCACGAGTCAGCGGGCTAGTCTGCCATTTTTTTAGGCTTAAAAACCCAGTGCGTTCACCCAGTGCGCTTACCCAATGCACACTAGAACCTGACCCTTCATTATAACATTAAAAGGCTCAAATTGAGCAAAAATTTGCAAGTACAATTTATAGATCTCAGAAAAAACAAATATATATATATATATATATACACACACCTAAAAATGCCAGAAAATGTGAAAATGTGAAAATTATGGCATTTACAATAGACAATTTTTATTGTTAGATCATGTATGAAAGACACAATAATGAAGAGTCAGGCTCCAGTTTGCACTGGGTAAGCGCACTGGGTAAATGCACTGAGTTTTAAACCTAAAAAAATCGCAGGTCAGCGGGATGGTGCGCGGGTCAGCGGGGCAGTCCGCGATTTTTTTAGGCTTAAAAATCCAGTGTGTTCACCCAGTGCGCACTGGAGCCTGACTCTTCATTATTGTATCTGTCATACTGTTTGTTGTAATTTGCGCGAGCGTGCCAGAACCAAATGGGCTCGGGGTGTGTGTCTGTAAACTAATTTCCTATGCGCTTGAGTGAGTGATACCCAAGGCTTTTAAGATCTAACTTCTAAACAGAGTAATTGTGTGTGATGAGTAGGAAAATACCCTCACCAAAAATCCCTTGGCAATATTGAAGTGCACAAGCCAAATAGTGCAAGAGTTTAGCAAGTCAACAATCACAAACGATTAATAAAACACGAAGGTATTTTATTGAATGTTTGGAAAATAAAACATATAACCAAAGAACAGGATCAGAACAAGCTCTGATTGTTCAAAAGAGTGAAAACAGTAAAAATAACAAAAGGGACAGACCTATTTGCTATGAATGCAGAATAACGAGAACATAAAGGTTTGAATGCTGATAAGGTAAGGACTTCTTAACTTGCGCTCCAAGCAGATGACTGACTGTAGAATCGTTCCTAATCCCAAATTCTTGCCTTATCCCTAATCCTGATTGAATCAATCCCAATATTTTAGGGATTAGCTCTCCATTTCCAGCTGGATGTGATCAGATTCCTTTCCCAAACAGACTCCACCTCCTTAAAATCAGGATGACGTCATCATGACAGCTAAGAACAGCACCGCCTTTCCCCTTTGGCCCATCGGGCTCACATGACCTTGCTTTCAACTTTATCGGACATGAGCAACCTCCACCTGTCATGCTTTTTGACTTTCATGTCCGATGACAATCTTACGAATGCTCACGACCAATCGGGCTCACGCAACCGGCCTTCACCGTTCATTCCCAATACGGTGTCCGATTGCTAAGTGAATTCTCTTAATCATTCATCGGGCTTCCCTTTAGCATAGCCTATGCCTATCAGTTGCCCAATTGCTGCTATTCCTACTTGGTCTCCCAATCGGACTCCTATACCCGCTATTGCTCATTCTTAAAGATGATACTCGATTGGTTGGTACATGACTCATACCGCCTAGCGGGCTCCACCAAACTGGAATAACAGCCTTGCCTTCTTATACCACGTGATGTTTTCTCCCTAAGACCGATGAACCTCTGCAATCTCTGGGGCGGCCACCCCTAGACATACCTCGGGCTCAAAAACCTTTGGCGGTTTTTGGGTGGAAACACATACATGATCTAACAATAAAAATTATCTATTATAAATGCCATAATTTTCACATTTTCTGGCATTTTTAGGTGTGTATATATATACATATATTTGTTTTTTCTGAGATCTATAAATTGTACTTGCAAATTTTGGCTCAATAAAAGCCTTTTAATGTTTAATGATAATACAGATAAATTTTATCAATTTTACCTGTTGTGAAGCTAAACTTTAAACCGTCATGACTTTGTTCATTTTGTGGCCTATTTGGGAGTTTTTTTCCCTCTTGATTTCATTTTTGAGGTGTATGCATTAGACTTGTCAAATTTACAAAAAAAAATCTCATATTGAGCCTTAATTTTAATTTTTTTTTTTTTTTTTTAGCTTCAGCGAGAACATGGATAATAATTTTTCAGGGAGTGGTGGTGGAGTGCTCCCTTTTTTGTCTACTACATTTTTTTTTCTTTTGTGTATGTAGGAAGATGCATTTCAGATTAGCTTCTTTTGTCTTTTGATTTTAAAATTTTAGGTGAAAGTCCCTAGAAGTAATTGCCAAGAGTTTAAAACCCATTGTTACTTTAAAAAGTCCTTGAATGTAAAATTTTGTTTAATAGAAATATACGATTTGGTCCCTAATTATGGCCATTAATAGGAATTGATCCTGACTTGATTTGGTGTATATAAATTAATCCTTAATTTGCAATAGAAATCAATAATTAGTCCCCATTCCTAAATGGTTAGTATAAATCCTGACCATTATACCCTTGTCATACAAATATACATAACTGTATATGTATAAACATATATACGACACATGATTGTTAGGAGATCTTAGATGATGATTTTCATCCCAAAAATCATGCTGATTTGTGGTTCAAAACAATGCATTTTTAAATCTGTATGTAATATGTTATAGTAGAAAATGAATTGTGTGTTTTATTGATTGGAATCATAGAAATAATAGATAATTTTGTGTGGAACATTGAAGGTTGCTGATAAAAAGGTGAGAAATCATCACATTATAGTGCGAAATTCACAACTGTAATTCACAATATAGTGTGAAATCATGCTGAAATTCATAATTTGAGAATTTGGTAATAAGCTTGTTGGAAGAAGTGACTTAGTTGTGAGAAATTTCGTATTATATCCATTCAAAAAGAGAGAAATTTATATTATTAAGTGAGAAATTTGTTATTAGAGCATTCAAATTGGCCATATGATTAGATGTACATATGTATATATGTATCACCAGCACAAATAAGGCATGTGAATGAAGGGTATGGCAAGTGTAATCCATGGAGATCGTGGGTAAGATTATAAATATTGCTAAAATCAAGGAGTTTCCTTATTTTACTCAACTTTCAAATTTGTTTACTAAAATCAAGGAGTTTCCTCACTCTGGTAAAATGATATGTATGTAATATGTTTATAGTAAAAAATGATCTGTATGTTTTATATTGATTTGAATCACTGAAATAATCGATAATTGTTTGTGTACGATTGAAGGTTGCTGACAAAAAGATGAGAAATTCTCCTAATATAGTATGAAATTTATATATATATATATATATATAGATAGAGAGAGAGAGAGTTGTGTATTGTCATGATCCATCCCACTACGCGTGGAAATAGGACACGTGGCACGCCACCAAGGCTCATCCAAACATCATATAACTATTCGCAGCGGAAAGAACTTTAAAACAATCCTGGGTAATTAAAACTTAGGGAACATTACTCTCTGAGTTTATAAAATCCATTGAAATCAGAGTTATAAAAAGTTTTGTTCAATCAAAAGTGTTCACAAGAATCCATTTCAAAATATAGAAGTTCAGTCGACTGCCCAGTCGACTGTACCAGGGTCCAGTCGACGGTGCCTGGCAGAAACTAAAACCCTAAATCCTCAACAGAGGTCCAGTCGACTGCCCAGTCGACTGGGTCAAGCAGAACCCAAAATACATCATATAATACAGGGGTCCAGTCGACTGATATGGGGACTCAGTCGACTGCTTTTCCATTTTTAGAAGCAGTATTCAAAAACTACAGTGGTTCAGTCGACTGATCAGGGATCCAGTCGACTGCTTCTCTTACTATTCACTTTCAGTGTCTCAAACACACGGGATCCAGTCGACTGATCCTGGGTCCAGTCGACTGCTCCCCTGCTGGCAGCCCTGTGATGAAAATTAACAACACATGCTTCTCAACACCAACAACACACACAACCATAACTGATTTCCAACCTATTAAAAAGCAATTACAGATGTTCGATTACAAGATTTCCATACTGTGAAACTAATCCATGTTTCTATTACAACATACTACAATATCCAAATCCTTACACAAGTTTAGGATTTAAATCAAAAACATATACAAGTGTGATTTCCCCGGAGTTCATCGGCCTCACTCATCGCGCTTCTTCTTGTCTTTCTTCTTACCTGCAATGGAGTACATCTCCACTGCTCAGCTATATGCTGAGTGTACAATTCTAAATGTATGCTTATATGACAATTCATGGTTTAAGCATCTAAAACACATAGAAATAGTCTCTAGGGTGAGTGGTACGCATTCATCCAGTCGATGCCGTAGGAGGCCCACCTCTCCCACGCATCTCGTACACTGGTTGGGCCTTCCTCCATACCAGGTACCGTGTACTGGTTGGGCCCACCTCCAATCCAGACACAACCACAATTCCAATTCCATTTCAATCACAATCACAATCCTCAAGGTTCGAGGAGCTTACCCTGGATGAATTTGCACCAAACTCCCCTTTGACCCAAGTAGACACATAACATGCTCACATAAACAGTTATACATGCTTTTATCATAATTTCACATGCATAATTAACGGGCCTAACTAACACATGAATTTCGCCCGGATCCAAGAATATCAGAAGTGATGTCCAAAACATGAAAATCCATATATTTCATAGATCTAGAATTCATACCTCGTGCGATTCTCTTCAAACTTTGAAGGATCGTCTAGGGGGCTAAATAATCGTCGGATTTCAAATTTGGGACGGTTCCTACAAGTTTTACCTGATTTTTCCCAAAAGTCTAGAATTAATATTTTTACAAAAATTGGCCAAACATGACCTAAGTGGTATCAAAACGTAGATCTTACCTCCACGAGTTCAAATCTGAAATCTGGAGAAAATCTGACAGACGAACGGTCGTCGATCGGCGTCGCAAAGCCCGTTGGCTCCAAATCTCCCTTCTCTCTCCTCTCTCTAGATATTTGTGAGTGTTTGGATGAGAATGAAATCTCATCCTCACCTATATATAGACAAACTTTCGGGGAATTACGTTTACCTCCCCGCAAGTTTCTTAAACTTCTAATTAATCCATGAAACTTCGCACACATCCATTATATGCCTTTACGAGTGAAAATTATAAATTCCAAAAGTTTTCGACTAAGTTTCGTTTGGGTTCAAAATAACGTCCGAAACTATATTCTGTGAAATCTCTACACAACCTACCTTTTTAATTAACGTATCTCTCACGTTCTCACCACAGTTCTCAAAATGATATAATCAATATCAAAGATATCAGAAATTATACTACACAGGTATAATTCAGTATTCATAAAATACCAGATATATCAAATAACATTTAAGTCATATAAATGTCATTTAATCGTGCCATGCAATATGAACTGCCATGTTCACGTGTCCTCACTGACACCTTACCAATGACTCACAGTCAACCTCTTCTCAATTCAATTATCAAATAACATTAATAATCCACAAAAATCTGAATATGCATATTAAAACCATGAAATTTTTGGAACGGGTGTGACATGTATATTCAAAATACTTCCAAAATAGTGGTATATGCAGTTATGGGAAATGAATTTTTAGGAGATCATGGATAAAAGGGATTAATATCCCTAAATCAAGGGATTTCGGTTTAATAGAGTAATGTGAGAATTTTTTGTATATACAGCTGTGCATATTCAAAATACTTCCAAATTCGTGTTATATACACTTATGCAAAGCGTATTTCTAGGAGGTTGCTGACAAAAAAAGTGAGAAATTCTCTTAATATAGTGCGAAATTCATATATATATATATATATATATATAGAGAGAGAGAGAGAGAGAGAGAGAGAGAGAGAGAGAGAAAGAGAGATGTGTATATTCGAAACACTTCCAAAATTGTTGTATATACAGTTATAGGAAATGAATTTTTAGGAGATCATGGATAAGGGGATTAATATCCCTAAAATCAAGGGATTTCGGTTTAACAGAGTAATGTGATTTTTTTTTTTTGGTATATGCAGCTTTGCATATTCAAAATACTTCCAAATTTGTGTTGCGTATTTTTAGGAGATCATGAATAATGAGATTAATATCCCTAGAATCGACGGATAATTTTCTTATAATTTAGTGAGAATTTCTCACTTAATGTGTAAGAGTATTTTCTCATTATTAAGTGAAAAACTTCTCAGTATATTTGCATGTCTTTCTTTTAAATCATAGTTGTGTTATGTATATGCGTAATGGACCTAATGGTATAAGCAAAGGGATTTCTTTTCTCTTTTTTTCTTTTCTTTTTTTTTTCGCGTTTTTAATTTAAGGTAAGAAATTTTTGTGGTTAGTTAGTGAGAATTTCTCACTTTTGTTCAAATATATACACACATGCAGACAATATTTATAAAAAATTTATCACTTCTCATTAACAAAGTGAGAAGTTCTCACCAAATAACCACAAATTTGATGAGAAATTTCTCACTTCGGCTCAAAAACAAAAATTTTAATAATATGAAATCTTTGCGAAACTTCTATTCAAATATATATATATACGCACAAACAAAATTTCACACTATTATTCTCTTAGCAATCATGAAAATTTTCACATCACCAAAAAACTACAAACAAAACAAATATAATGTAGAAATAATGAAAAGGTTGTAGAGATTAAACGAAAGACTCGAGCTAGTGTTCTAGCCATTGCTGTCATGCAGTCTTCTAGTCGTTGTCGTCGAATCGAAAACCTTTAGTGTGAAGCCAATCCCTAATCAAAACAATAACCATTTTTCTCAGAAAACTCCAATGTTTGAATCGAAGCTACGTTAGATTTGTTTCAAAATTGTGAGAAATTTGTACCAAAATTCTTAGATTATGTAGTTGATGGTGAATCGAGCTTCTGTGTCAACGATCTTCATGAATCGACTATGAAAGAAGGTGATGGACGTGGTGTTGCGGAGATAGTGTCGACTATCTTCTGTCTTTCTCTCCATCAACTTTTGTTTTTCTCTCTCTCTCTCTCTCTCTCTCTCTCTCTCTCTCTCTCTCTTTATATATATATATATAATGAATTTCAAAACCTTGATTGTGAGAAGTAAATACTATATATGTGTGTATATATATATATATATATTTCTTCATATAATTATATAGGAGTATTTTGGTCCTCAAAATAAATTAGGGACCTATTTCTAGTTTCATTTTAAAAATGTTCAATTTCTAGTTAGGAGTCTATATTAGGACTATATACTAAGTTACCCTTTGTTTAATAGCTATATACGCTCAAGGGAAATTTTACTTAATAGTCATCTACGGTCTAGTAAAAGCTCTCTTAATATTTATGTAGGAATGACCTTTCTCTAATTAGGAATCTGAATTATCCTTACTCTAGTCTCTAAAATAAAATGGCATGCACTTAATACTCAATTGCCCTTATGTTTTCAGATATTATTATTTTTCCTTTTTATTACCGAATACAAAATTGCTCACCCCAAAATTGCTCCCCCATTACTCACTCAACTCTCCCATTGGTTAATGCAGTAGGACTCATGATTAAATAATAATTAATTAATGGTAAAAAGTTATGGATCCCACTGCATTAGCCAACGGGAGAGTTGGGTGAGCAATGGGTAAGCAATTTTGGAGTGAGCAAAACTGCACTCTTTATTATCTTCCAAAATTTTTATTTTGAAACAGTTTGGAATGTTTGAGAAATGCTATATTTCTCAATCTGTATTCCAAAGATGGTTTTCAACACAAGCTACACTTAATTTTTATTGGAGGATTTTGAAGTGGTCTCACAATGATTGAAGGTGATCTTACTACCACATGTATTAAAAAACATATTTCGCATATAAAATTTGGGAAGCACACCGTTACTAAAAATGTTTTCACTTTGAATTTTGTAATTCTTGGCAATGTACTTGTGCTTACACAAGAAAAGAAATACAGTTTTTGCGCTATGCATAATATTTACCATATGAAACTGATGGCTTGCATGTTTATTAAAATTTGTTTGCTCTTCTCTCTATAGAAGGAAATTAAAAAGATTAAAAAAAAATACATGTCATAAAGTGTGGGTGTTGTGCTTAAGTGGTCCCAATGTTTGGACGTTTAAGTTGCATGCCTTGCAAATATGGGAATTTGGTATAGGGAAGAGCAAGTATAAAAGAGGGGGCGAATGTTACATAAAATCAAGTGGTTTGGTTGTAGAGCAAGTATAAAAAAAAGGCCGAACTCTAACATACAATTAAATTACTTGACATGTAATGGTAAGAAATATTTATATCATGGGTACAAATGTTCTTTACCATAAGTACAAATGTTTCTTATCAAAGGTACAAAGCTCCTTATCACAAGTACAAAATGTCACAGATGCAAAGCTTCCTTATCATGCAAACAAAACTTCGTTACCATAAGTACAAAGATTTCTTACACAGGTAAAACTACAAGTGGTTTTGATTAAGTACAAGTATTTCTTATAAGGGTACAATATTTTGTTACCTTGGTATAAACATTTCTTATAAGAGTTCAACTGTGATAACCCATATTTTTACGCAATGATTTATGATATCGTATTACTTGTGGGACCCATGTGTGACAAAATGGTATCAGAGCCTGTCTCCGGCCAGAGGTGTGGGACTAAGTGTAGGGTGTGACGAACAAAGTTGGTGATACAAATAGGTACGATACTTAGTTTCACATCGCTTGGGGGAGTCAGTGAAGATATGTTTTTAGTACTAGATTTATTTTATTATTGAAAAAAAAATTATTTCATAGATTTGAAGTTGATTACTAAATGATTTACATTTTAATTTCAGAGACGAAATTTCTAAAAAGTTGAGATATTATAATACCCGTCCCGTATATCTCATTTTGCTTCTTTTAGTTTATTATTAAATATTTTGGGATTGAAGTAGAGCTTATTAGATTTAATGGGGGTTTACATATAAATACACATAAAGTATAGTATTTTTGTGAACTAGTGAAGGTGGTGTGCATGTGATATATATATTTAGCTTTGTGTATCTATAGATATATAGGATCATATATAGTACAATAAGAGACAAGTCATGTAGACACGTCTCACAAATGACTTTTCATATTTTTATAATATTTGTATGAGGTGCACGTGTTGTTTTTGTGTAAGGCAGGAGATAGGTTCGAGATGGAAGTGTTGGAATAATGCTTGTTGGACATTTGCCCTACTTATTAGCATTCTTTATCATCCCTATTTATACTCTCTTTGAATTATGTTATCCTTTTATTGGAATCTATATATTTTTGGTAAAATATTGTTAAGAAATTGTTTTGGTTAAATGCCATGGAATTGATGTGTATATGGATAAGGGGCAGCTGCCAATAGCCAATAGCTCAGAGAGAGGTCCGATGAGGCTCGCTAAAGAGTGGGGTGAGGAGGTGACTCTTGTTATGTCACCAAGAGGAACCTTGTATGATGCACTAGAGGGAAGCAGCTAATTTGTGAAATGGTATCGATGTTATTCGTCGTATTTTTGAAGTAATTATTATTTATGTCATTTTGTATACTTCCTCGTGTGTTATTGTAGATACAGGTGACATTGGTAGTGTGGACACGAATTGGTGGTGAACCAAGCACCAAAGTGGTTTGGTCACGATGACAAGTAGTATATGAGGTCTTTGCATGTATATAATACATATTATCTATGCAAGGTAGAAAATGGGCTGAAAAGAAATTTTTTTTCCATAGAATTATTTACTTGGAAATTTTTTCCATTGAAATAAAATTTGGGACTGTTTGATTGTAATTATTTTCTAGTTGAAAAATCTAACATTTTCCATAGAAGATCTAGTTTGGCTGTTTGATTGTCACTATTTTCCAAGGAAAATGGTCATTTTCCATGAAAAATAACTTTTTTGCTGTTTGATTACAATAATTTTCCATGAAAAATTAACATTTTTCATTGAAAACTTATATTTTTTCAAACAATTAACCTATGAATCACGAACAAAAAGTTTGAAAATGATACAAATTCAAGCAATTAAGACAACTACTCATATAAATAGTCAAGTTCACAAACGATGGAAGTACAATATGAACATTAGTATTTTTTTTTGCTCCAAACTTCATTGAAACTTCATGGCCCAATGGAAAATTAGAAGTGCTCATAAAAGTAAAAAAAAAAAAAAAAAAGCTTGAACACGCGAAGTTGACTATAGTTGCTGGAGTAACTCTTGACATGAGCTGCGACTATTTCACCAACTGAGGTGGCAAGTTTCAAGTAAACTAGACAGCCTTCATCATTTTCCCTCCTTGTCCAAATAATAGCATTGTCTTCGTTAAATTTAAGCAGCAAAATATACGATATAATACTGAAACAACAAACCAAATATTAATGATACCTTTTCAATAAAAAAAAAAAGACTCGTGGGTATAAATTTACTCGTTGTTTTATATTTCTTAAAAATATGAATGATGTGACTGCCTTACTGTTCTAAAAGCAGAACGTAAATGTTAAATTTGTATTTATTGAACCCATCTACCAAATACTCCCTCCGTCCCTTTTTTTGAGTTCACTTTTGGGAATTCAACTTTTTAAGGGGACAAAAAGAATCTACACTTACTTTCCACAATTGCCCCTAATTATTACAATAATTTTTTTAGTTTTGTCTTGGTGTAGATTTTAATGAAGGGTGGTTTTGGAAAGTAAGCAAAAATTTTATACCAATTTTAGAAAGTGGACACTAATTTTAGGACATCCCAAAATGGAATATAAGATTCAAAAAAAGGGACGAAAGGAGTAGTAAATCACAAAACATTCAAAACAGACCAAGCATCTGTTTAAATATCTAAATCTTACTTCAGACCTATTTTTCTGTGTAAAATTAGACCAAGGAAATCATAAAAGCATTAAAACAGTTCTGAATTAGTAACTGCAAGCATATACATTAATAAAGGCAAGTAATGCAAATTAAGAAATAGTTAAGAGAATGAGAATGCATAAGCATAATCAAACAAATGTAATCAATCCAGATTAAATTTATTGTCATAATTACCTTAAAGTTTGGCTTATTCTCTGCAGATTAATAGAGCTCAGCTTCTTTAATTAGAACCTTTCAGACATCATTCTTCATAGAAATACTACAAGTCTACAACTACTCAAATAAGGGTCAGCTAGTGCATTAACAGAAATATTCATACTCAACATTGTGGTTCTCAGATTCCTCAAGAGGAATGTAATACTTAGCTAGAGTACTCCTCCGCCAAGCTCCAAGGCCTTCACTTGTTGGGGGATCAACACTTCCTAACCTTGTTTAGTGTAAATTAAATAGACACAAATAATATATCCAAGCCAGAATGATAATATCTTTTTACCACAATCAATCACAAATAAAATACTCCATAATAGTAATATGCACCCAAGTAAGAAATAAATGACATCAACATTTATGTGAAAAAACCCTCCAATGAAGAGAGAAAAAACCACAGGACAACTCCGAAAGATTCTACTATATCAAAATAAGGAATATACAATATTCTCTCAAATTTTTGCCCTAAACTTGAGGTATTTAATCAACAATTGAGAGTGAGTACAAGATTTAACTCTTGGGATTCTAAATAACAATAACCCAAAGAAATACAAGCAAACTATACTTCTTCAAAAATCCACAAGATTCTTGGCAATCCAAACAGTCCCTAAAGGAACTAGCAACCTTGATCCTCCTTCACTCTCTCTCTCTCTCTCTCTCTCTCTCTCTCTCAGCCGCGGCACACTCACCAACAAAAACCCTCTCTGTTTTGTGTATATGCTGCGCAGAAACTGTTATTGAGATTCCCAGCCTCTCTAGGTTAATTCATTAGCTAGCAAGCAACAACCATGGTCCACGGGCCCACAATGTCTAGAATAAGGCTTTAACAAGTCAAAGCCCATTTGAGGCTTTATATCTCATGTGCATTGATATTATACACACGGTATCCAACATCACTAACATATTGTAATTCCAAAAAAAAAAAAAATATATATAAATACAAAGGCCAGAAAGGAACCTTTTTTCTTTCTTTTCTTTTTTTCTACTACATCAAACCCAGAAGTTTGAAAAGAAAATAGAAACCCACAAATTCAACAAAGTTCTACAATTTGTACCAACAACATATTCTTCTTTAGACTATAAATTGAACTAGCTATCAATTGTTCTTTATCATAGACTAGAATGCAAAATTCAGTAGTTTCTCACCAAATACAAGCAGCAGCTAAAATATCGCTGCAAATTGCAACATGTAAGGGACTCCAAATACAAAAACAACTACAAAGAAAAAAAATGGGTGCCACTCAATATGAAAAACAGAATGCAACTAATGATTCTCATGGATTCCCAGAAAATTCAAGCTCATTATACTTGAACAACACAACACAACACAAAACATACCTCCCTCTTAAAGAAGTTGAGATTAACATGTCCCTAGAAAAGCTAAAACCAATCATTTTTTTTTTCAATCAACATATAGGTGAACTATACACAAATATCCACAACCATTTATAGGCACCACAATTCTTAGCAAAAAAAAAAAAAAATTATAGGCACCACAATTCTCTTTTGGTGTAGTTTTCACAGAGTAAAAAAAAATACAAAATAAAAAGAAACTGCACTCAATTGGGCGTTAGCCGTTAATAATAGTAGAAATTAAGAAAGTAAGTACCCAAGATTTGATATTCAATTTCTCAATAACAAATTGACCAAATATTGGAATCTCAAAATTCAACCAAAAATAAAAACCAAAGAATCAAAACGCGCCCATTTCTAAAGTTTCTTCAGCTCATCACGTATCCTCTCCTATTCATCTTGCACTCAAATACGTGAAAGGCACTCAATTAATTCCTTGCTAGGATATAAAAATTTGCACAAAATCTCCTCAAGGTCTGTATTTACATGAAAACCATGGAGATGGGGAGTCAAATTTAAGGGAATCCATATGCTGCTAATTAGAATGATATCAATGCCTTCACTAACATATTACTTTCCATTCACCAGTTGGCAGCGTTAAGTAGTGGAAAACAACCTACAAGGCTCAATCCAGAAAGAAAAGGGAATTCTCCTATTTGTATGGCAACTTAACTTACATTTACCCTATACCCTCTTACACCATTGGAGATGCTCTAAGGATGAGAACTCTTTAACACTTGCTTCACAATTTGAATAGTTGACAATGGCCTGTATGGTAACGTTTTCACCAAGACGAAAACGAAAATAAAAATGATTACCCATTACGTTTTCAGTTTATATTTATTTATTTGTGTAAAAAAAAAAAAACCGAAGACCGCAACTTACAATGGGCCCTCAGTAAATTATTTTTTGTTTGTAAGGAGGTGCCGTCGTCCCATACTATGATTTATTTGCAAGGGTGCTTTCTGTTTTCAAATGCTTTCCTCTCCTTAACTGGGGACAAAGCATATACTTTTATCCTAAAGTTGTGCCCTATAGTTGCAAGGGAATAGGGAATAAGGGAACAAACCTAGGAGACAAACTCTCAAGCAGAGTACAGCAAGGTATGGTGCATGAAATTTGGCCGTAGACAAGCAACGGAAAAAAAAGACAAGTAAGTAAGCAACGGCAAAAAAAGACAAGCAATGACAAAGCCAATGGAATACTGTTGCCTAATATTCCATTACTTCTAGAATTTTAACTGTTACCCCTCCATGCACCCACCCACACAACCACCACTACAACAAAAATTGATGCACTTCACATAGTATGGTGAATTGGTGATCATCAAGTAAACACACAAATGCGTATTATAAATCACACACAACCGTACTATGTAAATGTAATGGCGAGTGGCAAAATATCATTTAATTTTTTTTCAAGTACACGTCTTTTGTTCGATGTCCGTACAAAATTTGTGACCCCTTTTCAATGCATTTGTTTAGTATTAATCCTTGGCGTAACAAATCTATTATATATATATATATAAAGGCATAAGCAAAAGTCTCTACAGCTTGCCACCTTAGCCTCCTACTCTACTCTTAAAAATCCAATGTGTCAACTCAAAAAACAAAAGGAACGTCTCTCTTTGTTCATGGAAGAATGACAGATGACTCTCAAATATGGAAACGCCTCCTCCTCTCCCAGCGACTTCTCGGCTCCATCACCACCAACGACTCCTCTCGCACAAAACGAAGACGTCTTCTCCTCTACTCTCCCAAATTCATGGCTATTAAAGACCTTGAATTTCTCTCCTTCCCTCCCTCTTTGTATGTACATGTGCCCTAAATCTATGTGTTCCAATCACTGCGCAAGAGGTAATCAGGTAAGATTTAAAATCCATTTTCTTCCGCCTTTCCTCTCTATTTATTTCTCAGAGTGGGATTTTCTGCAAATCGATTCAAACCAGACGGACTTTGATTCAGAGAGGTTGGGCTTCGTACAATCAAGCTATCAGGTGTGAAGTTGCATATGATGTTTGGGTTTAGATCTCTGAAAAGAACCTCCGTAGCTAACAGTTGTAGACACCCCAATTTGACCAACTGTTGAATTTAGGGGATTGTTACCTCCAAAACCGATGATGACATTGTCCGACGAATTTTTGGGTTTCCAAGGTGATTCAAGCTCTTCAATTTCAATCTCAAAAGGAAAATTAATCAAGAAAGAAAGAAAGAAAGAAAAGAGGAAGGAAAAAGGGAGAGAAAAGGGAAGAACAACAGAAAACAGCACACGACGAGGATTGCGGCAGTCACGCGGTGCCGCAGCACACTCACTGACTTCCATACCAGCTTTCAGTAAGATGATGGAAAAATAGGTTTAAATTAATTTTAAACGCGCAACGAAAAGATTAAGTGCACATAAGTCACGGATGATTATTCATCTGAGAGGTACAAAGATGTACAAGGATTTAAAGAGGAATTTCTAGTGGGAAGGAATGAAGTGGGAAGTAGCTGAGTATATATCTCAATGTCTTACTTGTAAACAAGTAAAGGCAGAATATTAGAAACCAACTGAATTACTGCAACCGTTACCGATTCCCCAATGGAAATGGGAACACATCACCATAGATTTCGTGGTAGGCTTGCCGAAGTCACAGCAAAATCACAACGTTATTTGGGTAATCGTGGATCGACTTACAAAGATGACACATTTCATCGCCTACAGTATGACGTATCCAGTAGAATGTTTGAGCCGGATGTATCTACAGCACATTGTACGGCTACACGATGTACTTGTTTCTATCATATCAGACAAAGATTCACGTTGTACTACAGAATTTTGGAAAAGTCTCCAAACAGCGATGGGAACTACACTAAACTTGAGTTTAGCTTTTCATCCGCAAACCGACGGACAGATTGATTGAGTTAATCAAGTGATGGAGGACATGCTATGTGCTTACGTTATTGATTTTGAGAGTTCTTGGGAGACGCATCTGCCGTTGATTGAGTTTTCCTATAATTATAGCTACTATACGAGCATAGGAATGCCACCATTTAAAGCATTTTATAGAAGACTTTGCTGATCGTCGCTATGTTGGATCAATGTCGGAGATCCTCAACTTCTTGGGCCAGATATGGTACGAGAAAGAAGCGAGAAGATCCAGAATGTGCGTGAGAAGATGAGAATAGGCCATACCCGACACAAGAGTTATGCTGACAAGCGATGCAAAGACTTGGAATTCGCCGTGGGAGATCATGTGTTACTCATGGTTTTACTTGTTCGAGGCATCGTTAGATTTGGTCAAAAGAGAGGCAAGCTGTCGCCGCAATTCATCGGACCATTCGAGATTCTGGAACATGTTGGGAAGATTGCTTATCGACTTGCATTGCCGCCAAAGATGTCAGGAGTGCACAACGTGTTCCACATTAGTATGCTGAGGAAGTATGCTCACAACCCAGCGCATGAGATCAACTTCAAAGATATTGAAGTCAATGACAACGTTATGTTCAACGAAGGACCAGTGCGGATTTTAGATCGAGGAATCAAAAAGCTCAAGAATAAGGAGATCCCGTTAGTAAAGATCCAGTGGAAGCATCATGATGAAGGAGAAGCTTCATAGGAGCTAGAGTCGGAGATGCGTGAGAAGTTTTCATTTTTATTTTAGACCTTTGTTTTTTATTTCGAGGATGAAATCTCATGTGTATTGAATATTGATATTATACACACGGTATCCAACATCACTAACATATTGTAATTCCAAATATATATATATATATATATCTACTATAGTATAAAAACGAAGAAACAAGTACGTCAAAAAATATGAACTTTCTCTTTTGTCCTTCATTACACCATAATTACTCATATATCTATCTATACATCGTAAGGATATATTGATTTGTGTGAGGGTAAATCTGTCATTTTGGACAAATAATTACATTCAAGTCAGCTTTTATAATTTTATTTAATATAATAATGAGGTTTTAATCAACAATCTTGTGTCTAATTACATTTGGGTCAACAATTTTTTGGATATTTATTATTGACTTAAAAAAAAGTCAACAAAAGTGGCTATTTTGGTGGCTATTTAGGAATTGGTCACTAATATTTACAATTTGGTCAACTTCTTCTCTCAAATGAGGTTTCAATCAACAATTTGTGTCTAATTACATTTGGGTCAATAATTTTTGGGATATTTATTATTCACTTCTTAAAAAGTCAAAAAAGTGACTATTTTAGTGGTTATTTAGGAATTGGTTACTAATAATTACAATTTGCTCAACTTTTTCTCTCAAAGTTAGGATTCATACATTGTAATATGTGTAATTGCATTAAGTCAGCAAGTTTTGGGATATTTATTATTCACTTTAAAATGGTTTCAGTAAGTAAAATTGCTCATTTCAGAAATAATGCTTAGAAGTTACAACTAGATAAAGGTCTAACTAAATAAAGGCCTAGGAAACTGAAAGTTTAAAAAAGCGATGACATTGAACCAAAAAAAAAATCCCTTCACGCAACACCAATATGTTGAAGAATTGCCAAGGATAACCAACTGCAGTGTTGACATACTACCAAAAACTGTGACATCTCATATGATTTACAAAGGAAAACAAAAAAAAAAACTTTAACATAATTTAATATTGAATCCAGAAAATTTATTTCCCCTTAAAATGTTAATTTAGTAGTTGAGTAATTGCACATTTAAGTAAACTTAAAATCGGATGGGCCATTTATATATGAAAACCACATTCACGACTGTGGATTCATGGAAGGAAAAGAAAAGGGAATGGAATACAAGAAGGTAAACCATTTTTTGTGTGTTTTTCTCCATGCTTAAATAGCATTAAAAATTTAATTCTTCTGAAATATGCTATAACTTAAAAAAATAACGGAGGAAAGTAATTTACAAAATTCCAAACTTTTACTTTATCTTCTACTATAATACTAATCCTTTTATTTAGGAATTTTGTTATGAACGTATTATTCTTAAAGTATGTTATTGTAGACACCCCATTTTGTCGGCTATCAGATTTAGGAGACCCATAGCTTGGTGGTTCACAATGATCGTAAAAGACTCAAAAGGACTCCTGAAAGTCAGCTCTATCTCTCAGAATGCTCAAAATGACCAAAATGCCCCTAAAAGCCCGAAAACTCCCAGATTTGGTCCCAAAGTTCTGAAAACATGCTATGTCGTAAGAAAAGCGATAAAATGAGTTTCTAAGAGAAATCGGGTGAAATCGTCAGCTCCCAGAGAACCCCGGAAGTCCCGGAAGTTCCCGGAAAGTCCCCGTTGACCGGTTTGACCAAGGTTTGACTAGGTTTGACCAAGGTTTGACCAGGTTTGACCAAGTTTGACCAAGTTTGACCGAAATTGTCTGAATTCACCAGAACCATTCTAAATCATGAGAAAAGTATTAAAACAAGTTCCAAAAGAAAATCGAGCGAAAACATCAGCTCCTGGGAGCTCCCAGAGGTTCCCAGAACTTCCCGGGAATCCCGGGTTTGACCGGTTTGACCAAGATTTGACTTTGGAATCGGGGCACCGAAACAATTTTCAAATATTTTTCATGGATACTAGAGGTCAATAGCTTTCCAACGGTATATCGCACATAATTTCTGGATTTAAAACGAATTTATTATGAATTTCCAAAGGCGAAAAAGGCGATCAAATCGGCTTTTATCGCGAATACCGCAAAACTTTTCAAAGTGACCTATCCCCGAACTATTTTTTATGTAAAGTAGACTCCATTACCTTTCCAACGGTATATCACAACCTCAATTTGGAGTTCGTATGCATTTTCTGTGAATTTCGGACAAAATAGGGCCTTTTCGCGAATACCGGAACCTCTGGGGGCCTAAACGTAATTTTCTGGGCTTCTGAGGAGCAGTGCCGCCGCGGCACTGGCCCACTGCCGCCGCGGCACTGGCCCAGTGCCTCCGCGGCACTCAACCCTCGCAGAGTCCATTTTTGTAATTTTTTTGGGGGTCCATTTTGATTAATTAAAAACCAAAACGACATAGTTTTATGTTTTCAGATGTTTGGGACCAATGGGAACACTTCTAAAATCCCAAAACCACCCCAAATTGGCCTATTTAAACCCCCCCATTGCTCTTCATTTTAGGGGGGGGCCAAGTGCAAAAGCTTGAAAAGTTGTAGAGAAGAAGAGAGAGAGAGATAGATTTAGAAGAGAGAAAAGGAGCTTCCTCCTACTATTTTGCTATAGAAAGTGAGTTTTAATCTTGTTTGCTTCCATTTCCTCTCTTATACTTCACATTCCAAACACCCCCCAATCACCATTCTTGAGCATTCTTGAGTTAGGAAGCTACTTCCATGTCCAAATGTCAAAATCTATGAGTGAAACACCAAGCTACAAGTCCAAAATCACATTGATTATCATCCATTGATTGCTATTTACTTGCTTTGATTATATATATGTTCATCTCTCCTTATCTCATTTCTTTTTATTTTCTTTATTTACTTACTAGTTCATCATCATCTAAGTGATGACATGAAGTTTGGGGTGAGTGAATCCTTATGGATAGTAGCTCTTGACCTCAAAAACATGTTTGATAGATGATGATCATAACCTCAATACTTCCAAGGTATTCTTGAAATGTATTGAAGTTATGTTCAAAAATAAAAATAAATCTCTCCAACAATCTTGGAGGTTCTTGATGATGAGTTTAATGTTGAAATTTTAAGTGGCTATAATCCTTATTGAGTATTGAAAATGTGCTTTCAAAACATCTATTTCAAAACCCCTCTCAATCCCTCTCATTTGGTTTCAAGAAACAAAACTTTGTTTTCTCCAAAATCTTCAAAACAATGAGTCAAAACAGTGAGTGAGTTGAGTTCAAAGATTTCTCTAGAACTCAATACTCAACATATGGATGCAAGGCCACTTGGAAAGTCTTCCTAACTCATTGGAGAAAACCCATGATTTTTGGTTTGACTTGGAAGTACTTGGAAATGGTCCATTTGGATCCCAATATTCCTTCCAAACATTCTGATTTTGCTGTCACAGCAGCTAGGTCAACTTACGACCTCTTTTCCAGAAAACTTTTCCAAAAGGAGTGGTCCTAACTTATTTTTCCCTTAAAATTCAATGTCTTAGGAAACTTTCTGTATAAAATGGGCCTCTAGATCATTCTTTTTCATTTTCTAAGATTTTCTAACATTTCAGTCGACAGTACGAACTCTGTTTCTGAGTGACCTCTATTGTTTATATAATTTCTCTCAATCTGTGATAGCTATTCAAGATTGGCCTTTTGGGTTGTGTTCTAGACACAATAAGGAACATCTCCATAAAACATCATGCATTGAAAACATTCCTAACCCCTCTTTTCAAATTCCAAAAGATCATGCTACTGTTCTGTCCACTATTCACAGCAAGTACATTTCAACTTTCATTCTTTGATTTGATGCTCATATGCATTCCAAATTAGTTCATATCTTAGGAAGTAGTCCATACTACATTTGTACACATCCCATGTTAATTTCATTCATTCATTCATACACATTTTAGACTTCTAAGTCATTCTAGAAATCCATGTACACAAAAACACACTACAACCTTTGCACATTTTAGATACATACATTGCATTCATGCAAGATTTGGGGTTTTTGTAACTCTTAATCTAAGAAGATTATAAGGAATGATCATGATCACACGTTCATGCTCCCCTCGACCTAATCATCCTTTCTCATCCGTCCCGGGGATTGAGAGATCTTCTATTCTCAAAGATTAACATGCATCATCCTAGCTTGCTAAGCATCCTTGTTTTCTTTGACTATTTGTTTCAAGAACAATTCATGTCCCCCTTTAGATTAGGAAGTCTTGATTATTTGATACATGATTAGACTATTTTTCCTAAGTTTGTTTGTGTGATCTTTCACTTTACATTGTATGATATTTGACTTAGATCTTATGAATGATATCTTATCTTTAGATCTTCCATTTCAAGTTTCTTATGTGATGTAATATACTATCATAGTATTAATTGCCGAACCATACATAGTATAAGATGATTATTTGGATGCTAATTGAGGCCCGTCGAAAGACGGGGCGAGTTGAGGGTGTTTTAGTCGCGACAAAGGCTCCTTCCTCTCTCGTACCAAAACCCCGAACCAAGTTCTTTGGTTATGAAGGGCCGGTGCCCTTTATCCATTTGGGTGAGTCAAATTAGGTTTCTTGGTTCCTTAAAGACCAAGTGGCGACTCTGTATCTGTTTTCAACAGACCTATTTTCTTTCTTTGATTCAAATCAATTTAAAAAACAATCTCAAACAAGAGAAGTGGTCCACTTCCGCGTGTCCACAATCTGGCGACTCTGCTGGGGACATTTATTTTCAAAACAAAATAATACAGAGGTTTGACTCATAAGAAGCATCCTTAAAATCATCTTTTTACTGTGTTTGGTTCACCGCATTGCACTCTTGCATTCCCCCCCTCCGACTGTGTCTGAAACGCGGCGCTGACATTGTTCAGGTCTTGCTGTGCCAGGGCACAAGTCACCGTTGATACTGTACCTTCCAAGGTATATCAAAAAGAGTAAAAACCTCCGTACTGTCTCCCTGACGGTATATTGGAACTCTCGTCAACGGACCCTCTTTGACTAAACCCAGCCTTTGCATATAGATTCCTGTAGAACCTTTCATAGGACTGTTCATTTATCTTTTCAGATAGGACAATGTGATATAACTGTTGTATGCCCTGACGGGATTACCTGCGCGGTGTAGACGCTTATGTGGCATGAGGCAGAACTTCTTTCTTATGATCCCCAAGGCAATCACTTACATGTGACAACATTGAGTGACCTGCCTAGGCACCATGGTAAGGAAGTCTGCTCCATGTTCACAAAGATATACACCGCAAGCCTTGTTTGTTGGTCCTAGGACATAGGAGTATGAAAACTAGCTAGACAGTATGATCACCATCATAACCTGTTTCTCCCAGAAACTCTGTCCAGATATCCCAGATATAACCATATTGTCCAGTTTCTCCTAGAAACTCTGTCCAGATATCCCAGATATAACCATATTATCCAGTTCTCCTAGAAACTCTGTCCAGATATCCCAGATACACCCATATTAACCAATTTTTCCCAGAAACTCTATCCAGATATCCCAGATATAACCATATTAACCAATTTTTCCCAAAAAAAAAAAACTCTGTCTAAATCTCCCTGATTTCCCAGATATACCAGTTTCTCCCAAAAATTCTGTCCTATCTCCTAGAAACTCTATCCAAATTTCCTAAAAAATATCCAAAGTACCTGTTTTCCCAGAAGCTCTGCCCAAATCTCCCAGATTCTCCAAAAATCCAACATCTCTGCCCAAATCACCCAGAAATGCCCAGATATACTTGTTTCCCCTGGAAACTCTATCCATATTTCTCAGAAATACCCAAAATACCAGTTTTTCCTAGAAGCTCAGTCCAAATCAACCAGAAATCCTTTTTTTTCTCCTAGAAACTCAAATGACTTCTAGAAATTTCTCCGAATCTTCCAAACCCATGTTTCTCCCAGAAACTCTATCCGAAATTCCCAAAGTATCCCGGAAATCCCTGTTATCCCTTGGTGATCATACTGGAAAGTAAGGTTAGCACACTCTGTATGGCTAGGACCTTATTTGTTTAACTTCTATCTGTTAGAAGTAGGGGCATCATATAGATTAGGGCTTGCATCTGCATGCTTGTCTCATGTGCATGCACCATTCTCAGTCAGTCTGTACATAAGTCAGTCCATCTTCCTTAACCTCACTGTCATTGTCTCTCTAGTCATCACTATCAGAATCTGATATACTCCTCTCGAATCTATAGGTCATTGTAGATTCCCAAAATCAGCCACTGAGATCCCCATCCTGGGTCAGAAGTTCGAGTAGTCATTTGGTTAGAATCAGTCCGCCGAGAAAATTCAACATGAATCAGAAAACTTTGGAAGCCAAGGTCACTGAATTAATAAATCAACAGTCAGATCGGCTGACTCAAGTCCTGAAATTTATGGAAGAGTTCCGACAACAGCAACCACAGTACCCACCTAGGTTCCCACCACCACAAGGGTTCATGCCACCACCACCGCCTAGATTTGGACCGCCTCCCGAGAACAATGGGGAAAAAGAACGGTTTCAAGAGGTCCCGCCGCCTGTATATGAGAAAAAGCTCCAAGAAAAAATGGACAAGGTCGACAAGCTTGAGAACATACTAAGGAAGAGTAAGGGAGTCGACGATTACATGTTAGATCTGGAAGGATTGTTTGAGCCCAACAAGGTGAGGCTACCCGAGAACTTCAAGATGCCTGAAATCGACCGTTTTGATGGAACTGGAAATCCGAAGAGCCACGTGAAGTTTTGTATGAGCATTTTCCAGTCCATGAGCTGCACCCATGAGCACATAGCTATGATGTTCCCTCAAACCCTCCAAAAAGCCGCACTATCCTGGTTCCTAACCCTTGAAACTTCCAAGACCCGAGTTTGGGAAGATGTTGCTAGAGCTTTCATTGATCATTACTCCTACAACCAAGAGCTTGATGTCACCATCCGAGATCTGGAAACTACCAGGCAGAATTTCAATGAGTCCTTCGCTGCATTCTTGAGCAGATGGAGGAATAAAGTAGCCCAAATGATCCACAGGCCTGCTGAGAAAGAGCAAGTACGTATGCTGGTCAAGAACCTGCAACCGGTATACCATGAAAAACTATTCTACCAATCCATCTCAACATTTGAAGAGTTGTTTGAGGTTGGGACTAGAATCGAGGATGCTATCTGTGAAGGCAAGATCAATGGAGCTGGGTCACTGAAAAAGGAGAAGAGACCCCATACCTTTGGTGAAGATCAAGAGAGCCTAAATGTCAATGCCTTAAGCCCATCATCAAGCCAAAATGACTGCAGTAAGAGGCACAAGAAAGGAAACCAAAGAGTCTTCACACCACTTGACATGAGCTTATCCTCCGCTCTCAATCAGCTTGTTCAAAAGGGCCACCTTGTACCTTTGGAGCCCAGTAAGCCTCCTAATCACCCACCTCCTGGGTACAATGAATCCAAGTATTGTGATTACCACCAAGACCAAGGCCATGAGACCGACAACTGTAAGAGGCTCCGTCACTCAATTCAGGATCTCTTAGATGATGCGCCGCACCCTAATCCAATCCACTACCTCGGTCTGGACCAACCCTTGACCTATCCGTTCGAATGATCCTCTTCACTGAGGCCCATGAATGTTGAACCTGTGCTGGTGAAGTGATGGTGTTTGGGACTCTTGCTAGAAAACCAAATGAAGATGCTCTTTAGAAAAAAAAAGAAATAAAAAGAATAAGTGAGTCACTGTGACATTCCATTTGAGACCAGGTCGAGTCCAGTCGAGTCAGTTGTGTGTTTGTCTATTTCAAGTTTAGTCTTGTAGTCGAGTCCGTCTGTCATCGAGTTGTTAATGAGTCTGTAACCTTTCTCTTTGGATGGAATGAAGTCTCGTTTTGCCTAATCTGATGTGCCTAGTCATAAATGCATGAATCGCTGAACCGAAGTGTCACTTTTCAAATTACCATGGATATTACTGTGCTAAAAAAAAAAATATATATATATATATATATATATTTTTTTACTCAAGCAAAAAATCCTGAAAGGTCAAAGTCAATTTTGCGCTGACACTGAAGAAAAGCTGAGAATTGAATAGTCTTACTTTAAGAATTTAAAAATGCTTTTGCTCAAATCTCAAAAAGACATGCTTGGAACTGACTTGGGGCTTGCCCAACACCCTTTTCCCACCATTTCGAAGCCTTAAGCCCAATCCAATTGGGAGCCACGCAATCTGTCCGATTGAAAGCAATGCAAACTTAGCCCTTGATGATAGCCAAACATTTCAGTGAGTTTCATCTCCACTTTCAAAAAGAAAAAAAGAAAAAAAGAAAAGAAAAGAAAAAGCTCGCTAGGTTGAAAACCCGAAAGGGCACCTAGGCAAAAGTTAGAGCTGAAAAAGGTGTTGATTTCCAAAATCTGACCCTAGCCAGTAGAAATGTTGGAGAAAATTTTGATGAAACAAATGAGAGAATCATACGCTTCAAGATACATCTTAAGAACGTGCCAAGATCACATTTCAAAAGGCACGGAATGACCACAAATAAATTCCGAGAGCTGACATGCACATTCTGGAATTCTGAGATTGCGATTGAAGGATCTTGCAAGAATCAACTACATGAAAAGCAAAAATTGACTGGCTAGGCAAAAGTGAAAAGGATCAATCCTCAAAACAAAAGAAAAAGAAAAAGAAAAAGAAAAGAAAGGGAGATTGAAACTGAATCTTTTTTATTCAAAGCTACCACAAGTGGCTCAAGTTTGAACTTCTTTGACGATTGGTTTGAAAAACCCTCATACCTCAAACCCCTTATTTCAAGCCTTGCCTTGAACTACGCTCGACCTGATTCCCACTCGGGGATACGTAGGCAACCGCATCGGTTCGGTCACCCCACCTACCTAAAAATCAACCCGCTTCTTTCCGACCATGGCCCGAACTACGTTGGACCTGATCCCCGCTTAGGGGTACATAGGCAGACTTTCGAAAAAGAAAAAAAGGATGGCTCGCTAGGTCAAAAATTCGAAAGGACGCCTAGGCAAAAATTAGAGCTAAATCCAAAGTGAGCAATAACAAAAGAGAGAAAAGAGCTTGCTAGGTCACCTCACTGGTGCCTAGGCAAAAGTTATGAGCATTTGAGAGATTAAAGTCACGGTCCATGCCTCAAGCCAGAAAATCACCTTCCACACTAGGGGCAAACTTCGGCTACTCGCCTCGTTTGCCTGACTTTTACTATCTACCCTTCATACAAGGGGCAAACTTCGGTCACCTACCTCGTTTGCCTAAAACCTCCAATAAACCATCATCCAAACTAGGGGCAAACTTCGGTCACCTACCTCGTTTGCTTATGAATCCCACTTTATACAGCTCAAACTAGGGGCAAACTCCGTTTGCCTAACACAATCCCTTCACACCAAGGGTGAGTTTTCAAGTTACCAAGTTGTTTTGAAAATTTTGAAATAGAGCATCTTTTACTCTAAAAGCTAAGGCACTAATTCAAAGCACTTCCTGGGAGAAGTAGAAAATTGACTAGATCACTAGGGAGGAATTTTCAAAAATCAGATTTATCAGCAAAGTGCTACCATGTTAAGATGAGGGGTGAACACCAAAAGAGAAATGGTACATCGTTTATGACAAAAGCACATCAAGTTTTGACAAGACGAGCTTGTTTCATTTTGGTGTCAAATGTGTCATCCTCGTGCGTCAATGTCTGTCAAGTTTTTGAGTCTGTTGTAGTCTCAAATGTGTAAGTCAACAGTGACTAATAAAATTTTCAAATCAAGTTATAAAGAGCATGCCAATATAAGCAGGAGTACCAAACACCATTACTGCACCGGTTAAGGCGTCAGCATGAGAAGCGTCCAAACTTAGGGCAAATGCGAATTTCATCCCTTTCCAAACCATCAAAAGTTGACCATCATCTCCTTGCAACAAAAGTCCATGAGTGGCTGTTGATCTTCCTTCATGCAACATAAGTCCATGAGTGGCTGTTGATCATCTTCCCTCGTTCATGCAACATAAGTCCACGAATGGCTGTTGATGATCTTCCTTTCTCCTAGCAACATAAGTCCCTGAGTGGCTGTTGATCTTTCATCATGCAACATAAGTCCACGAATGGCTGTTGATGATCTTCCTTTCTCCTAGCAACATAAGTCCATGAGTGGCTGTTGATCTTTCATCTTTCTTCATGCAACATAAGTCCACGAATGGCTGTTGATGATCTTCCTTTCTCCTAGCAACATCAGTCCATGAGTGGCTGTTGGTCATCCTCCTTCATTCATGCAACATAAGTCCACGAATGGCTGTTGATGATCTTCCTTTCTCCTAGCAACATAAGTCCATGAGTGGCTGTTGATCTTTCATCTTTCTTCATGCAACATAAGTCCACGAATGGCTGTTGATGATCTTCCTTTCTCCTAGCAACATAAGTCCATGAGTGGCTGTTGGTCATCCTCCTTCATTCGTGCAACATAAGTCCACGAATGGCTGTTGATGATCTTCTTTTCTCCTAGCAACATAAGTCCATGAGTGGCTATTGATCTCTCTTTCTTCATGCAACATAAGTCCACGAATGGCTGTTGATGATCTTCCTTTCTCCTAGCAACATAAGTCCATGAGTGGCTGTTGGTCATCCTCCTTCATTCATGCAACATAAGTCCATAAGTTGCTATTGATTATCACCCTCCATAAGTGTCAAACCACCGCAAATCATCTCTGTCACAAATAAGAATGATACCTTCACTCCCATTTAACGAACGTATTTCCTTCTTCCTAGTAGAGTACATTATCCTTCAGCTCCCGGAGGCCCTGACCGGCCCCCTTGGATTGAGCGCCAAAAGAGATTCTCCGAGAACCCTACATCATCCCCCGAGGATAAAAACCAATAGATACCAGCTCCCGGAGGCCCTGACCGGCCCTCTTGGATTGAGCGCCAAAAGAGATTCTCCGAGAACCCTACATCATCCCCCGAGGACAAAAACCAATAGATACCAGCTCCCGGAGGCCCTGACCGGCCCTCTTGGATTGAGCGCCAAAAGAGATTCTCCGAGAACCCTACATCATCCCCCGAGGACAAAAACCAATAGATACCAGCTCCCGGAGGCCCTGACCGGCCCTCTTGGATTGAGCACCAAAAGAGATTCTCCGAGAACCCTACACCATCCCCCGAGGACAGAAACCAATAGATACCAGCTCCCGGAGGCCCTGACCGGCCCCCTTGGATTGAGCGCCAAAAGAGATTCTCCGAGAACCCTACATCATCCCCCGAGGACAGAAACCAATAGATACCAGCTCCCGGAGGCCCTGACCGGCCCCCTTGGATTGAGCGCCAAAAGAGATTCTCCGAGAACCCTACATCATCCCCCAAGGACAGAAACCGATAGATACCAGCTCCCGGAGGTCCTGACCGGCCCTCTTGGATTGAGCGCCAAAAGAGATTCTCCGAGAACCCTACATCATCCCCCGAGGATAGAAACCGATAGACCCTAACCGGCTCTTTTGGATTGAGCATTGCAAAATCTGACCAACTACGAGAGATTCAGAGATAGATCCTGGTTTTAGGTCAAGAATTGAAGAGAGATTCTCAGAGAGTCGCCTACCATCCCAGCGGAAGATAGCAGAAGTCCGAACCGATTCTCAGGACTTATCATCATAAGGATCGGCCAAAACATCACCCGCAGTCAAATCACCCCGATTCCCAGGGCAAGCACTGTCTATTCACAATTCAAGGATCCATATCCACTGATCATCATGAGCCTTCTTACTTCTTATAAGCTTCCTCACTCCTTCGTCCAAAATTGTGAGCTTTCTCACTTTTCGTGAGCTTTCTTACTCCTTCATCCAAAATCATGAGCTTTCTCACTTATTGTGAGCCTCACTCCTTTGTCCAAACTCGTGAGCTTTCTCACTAATCGTGAGCTTTCTCACTTATCATGAGCTTTCTCACTTTTTGTGAGCTTCCTTACTCCTTCATCCAAAATCGTGAGCTTTCTCACTTATTGTGAGCCTCACTCCTTTGTCCAAACTCGTGAGCTTTCTCACTTATCATGAGCTTTCTCACTTTTTGTGAGCTTCCTTACTCCTTCATCCAAAATCGTGAGCTTTCTCACTTATTGTGAGCCTCACTCCTTTGTCCAAACTCGTGAGCTTTCTCACTAATCGTGAGCTTTCTCACTTATCATGAGCTTTCTCACTTTTCGTGAGCTTCCTTACTCCTTCATCCAAAATCATGAGCTTTCTCACTTATTGTGAGCCTCACTCCTTTGTCCAAACTCGTAAGCTTTCTCACTAATCGTGAGCTTTCTCACTTATCATGAGCTTTTTCACTTTTCGTGAGCTTCCTTACTCCTCTGTCTAAAATTGTGAGCCCCCTCACCTACCCATCGGTTATCATGAGCTTCCTCAAATAAAGATTATGAGCTTCTTCAGCAAACAAAAATCGTGAGCTTTTTCCTTATCATGAGCCCCCTCACCTACCCATCAGCTATTGTGAGCTTTCTCGAACTTCCTCATCTATCGTTTGGTATCCAGGACTTCTGTGTCCGTCGATTGTTATCCTCTGGGACCCCACGTTCGATTATATTCGCTCGCAAAGCACGCTTCCCAAATTCTAGAGGTTTGCCCCTAAACCCAGAGACTTCTAAACCTTGATGTCCTTATCTGAGTCACCCACCGCATCACAGTCGCAAACACTAGCACAACACCAGCCCACTCGGAGTGGCACACCCCACAGCACTTGCTCATACTAGGGTCACAACACTAGACATGATAGGACTCATGTATGAGATCATATCACATCCACGCATTGCATATCATCCTCATATAGCATAGCATCCGCCTGATTGTTGTGTATGTGCATATGTGTTTTGTCCCTTTGTGTCCTGAACTACGTCCTGGTCTGATTCCCCTTGGGATACGTAGGCAGCTCACACAGAGCACGACCAGCACTAGCCACAGCATCATTGCATCTTTTGCAACGCTTTTATCCTAAATCTATAGCCTCCAAAAGTCTTGTCTCTTCAAAACTTTGGCACTCGCTTGCGACATGCGTTGCCTCGCAAGTTCATGCCAAAGAGGGGCAAACTGTAGACACCCCATTTTGTCGGCTATCAGATTTAGGAGACCCATAGCTTGGTGGTTCACAATGATCGTAAAAGACTCAAAAGGACTCCTGAAAGTCAGCTCTATCTCTCAGAATGCTCAAAATGACCAAAATGCCCCTAAAAGCCCGAAAACTCCCAGATTTGGTCCCAAAGTTCTGAAAACATGCTATGTCGTAAGAAAAGCGATAAAATGAGTTTCTAAGAGAAATCGGGTGAAATCCTCAGCTCCCAGAGAACCCCGGAAGTCCCGGAAGTTCCCGGAAAGTCCCCGTTGACCGGTTTGACCAAGGTTTGACTAGGTTTGACCAAGGTTTGACCAGGTTTGACCAAGTTTGACCAAGTTTGACCGAAATTGTCTGAATTCACCAGAACCATTCTAAATCATGAGAAAAGTATTAAAACAAGTTCCAAAAGAAAATCGAGCGAAAACATCAGCTCCTGGGAGCTCCCAGAGGTTCCCAGAACTTCCCGGGAATCCCGGGTTTGACCGGTTTGACCAAGATTTGACTTTGGAATCGGGGCACCGAAACAATTTTCAAATATTTTTCATGGATACTAGAGGTCAATAGCTTTCCAACGGTATATCGCACATAATTTCTGGATTTAAAACGAATTTATTATGAATTTCCAAAGGCGAAAAAGGCGATCAAATCGGCTTTTATCGCGAATACCGCAAAACTTTTCAAAGTGACCTATCCCCGAACTATTTTTTATGTAAAGTAGACTCTATTACCTTTCCAACGGTATATCACAACCTCAATTTGGAGTTCGTATGCATTTTCTGTGAATTTCGGACAAAATAGGGCCTTTTCGCGAATACCGGAACCTCTGGGGGCCTAAACGTAATTTTCTGGGCTTCTGATGAGCAGTGCCGCCGCGGCACTGGCCCACTGCCGCCGCGGCACTGGCCCAGTGCCTCCGCGGCACTCAACCCTCGCAGAGTCCATTTTTGTAATTTTTTTGGGGGTCCATTTTGATTAATTAAAAACCAAAACGACATAGTTTTATGTTTTCAGATGTTTGGGACCAATGGGAACACTTCTAAAATCCCAAAACCACCCCAAATTGGCCTATTTAAACCCCCCCATTGCTCTTCATTTTAGGGGGGGGCCAAGTGCAAAAGCTTGAAAAGTTGTAGAGAAGAAGAGAGAGAGAGATAGATTTAGAAGAGAGAAAAGGAGCTTCCTCCTACTATTTTGCTATAGAAAGTGAGTTTTAATCTTGTTTGCTTCCATTTCCTCTCTTATACTTCACATTCCAAACACCCCCCAATCACCATTCTTGAGCATTCTTGAGTTAGGAAGCTACTTCCATGTCCAAATGTCAAAATCTATGAGTGAAACACCAAGCTACAAGTCCAAAATCACATTGATTATCATCTATTGATTGCTATTTACTTGCTTTGATTATATATATGTTCATCTCTCCTTATCTCATTTCTTTTTATTTTCTTTATTTACTTACTAGTTCATCATCATCTAAGTGATGACATGAAGTTTGGGGTGAGTGAATCCTTATGGATAGTAGCTCTTGACCTCAAAAACATGTTTGATAGATGATGATCATAACCTCAATACTTCCAAGGTATTCTTGAAATGTATTGAAGTTATGTTCAAAAATAAAAATAAATCTCTCCAACAATCTTGGAGGTTCTTGATGATGAGTTTAATGTTGAAATTTTAAGTGGCTATAATCCTTATTGAGTATTGAAAATGTGCTTTCAAAACATCTATTTCAAAACCCCTCTCAATCCCTCTCATTTGGTTTCAAGAAACAAAACTTTGTTTTCTCCAAAATCTTCAAAACAATGAGTCAAAACAGTGAGTGAGTTGAGTTCAAAGATTTCTCTAGAACTCAATACTCAACATATGGATGCAAGGCCACTTGGAAAGTCTTCCTAACTCATTGGAGAAAACCCATGATTTTTGGTTTGACTTGGAAGTACTTGGAAATGGTCCATTTGGATCCCAATATTCCTTCCAAACATTCTGATTTTGCTGTCACAGCAGCTAGGTCAACTTACGACCTCTTTTCCAGAAAACTTTTCCAAAAGGAGTGGTCCTAACTTATTTTTCCCTTAAAATTCAATGTCTTAGGAAACTTTCTGTATAAAATGGGCCTCTAGATCATTCTTTTTCATTTTCTAAGATTTTCTAACATTTCAGTCGACAGTACGAACTCTGTTTCTGAGTGACCTCTATTGTTTATATAATTTCTCTCAATCTGTGATAGCTATTCAAGATTGGCCTTTTGGGTTGTGTTCTAGACACAATAAGGAACATCTCCATAAAACATCATGCATTGAAAACATTCCTAACCCCTCTTTTCAAATTCCAAAAGATCATGCTACTGTTCTGTCCACTATTCACAGCAAGTACATTTCAACTTTCATTCTTTGATTTGATGCTCATATGCATTCCAAATTAGTTCATATCTTAGGAAGTAGTCCATACTACATTTGTACACATCCCATGTTAATTTCATTCATTCATTCATACACATTTTAGACTTCTAAGTCATTCTAGAAATCCATGTACACAAAAACACACTACAACCTTTGCACATTTTAGATACATACATTGCATTCATGCAAGATTTGGGGTTTTTGTAACTCTTAATCTAAGAAGATTATAAGGAATGATCATGATCACACGTTCATGCTCCCCTCGACCTAATCATCCTTTCTCATCCGTCCCGGGGATTGAGAGATCTTCTATTCTCAAAGATTAACATGCATCATCCTAGCTTGCTAAGCATCCTTGTTTTCTTTGACTATTTGTTTCAAGAACAATTCATGTCCCCCTTTAGATTAGGAAGTCTTGATTATTTGATACATGATTAGACTATTTTTCCTAAGTTTGTTTGTGTGATCTTTCACTTTACATTGTATGATATTTGACTTAGATCTTATGAATGATATCTTATCTTTAGATCTTCCATTTCAAGTTTCTTATGTGATGTAATATACTATCATAGTATTAATTGCCGAACCATACATAGTATAAGATGATTATTTGGATGCTAATTGAGGCCCGTCGAAAGACGGGGCGAGTTGAGGGTGTTTTAGTCGCGACAAAGGCTCCTTCCTCTCTCGTACCAAAACCCCGAACCAAGTTCTTTGGTTATGAAGGGCCGGTGCCCTTTATCCATTTGGGTGAGTCAAATTAGGTTTCTTGGTTCCTTAAAGACCAAGTGGCGACTCTGTATCTGTTTTCAACAGACCTATTTTCTTTCTTTGATTCAAATCAATTTAAAAAACAATCTCAAACAAGAGAAGTGGTCCACTTCCGCGTGTCCACAGTTATGTAAACTAATGTTTCAACTTTTATGTATACTCTTGGGATATCTGTGTAATTTGAACCTATGACACTTTTATAAATGTTGTTTTGGAATCTAGAATAATGGATGAGTGAAATGGGAAAACTGAAATTTAATTGTTGGATTAATATGCTAGATGTTAGCCTGTGTTAGCTTCTTTGAAATTTATGTTTGGGTTTCGATTTAACATTTTCCCTCTTCTTCAAATTCTGTTAGTTTGCTTCTGTGTATCTACATATTAGATCGGAGGCATGTAAGAATTATTCTTTTCATGTTCACTCAAATTTTGATCTCTACTTATTGAGTTCGCTTAAAGGCTTTAGCTGGCAGCAAAGGGAACATGCATATACTATATTGGGATAAATGGTTAAATAATCTCTATGGTCCCTTTAGAACGTAGAAAGGTTAGTGTCTTTGTATATTTCACCATTTCCAACATTCAATTTGTTTTCTTTGAACACATTGCCTGATTTTTCGTATATTTGACGATTTTAAATATGATATTGTTGTTCTTTGAACAAATGACACGAATTTATACCAGAAATAGAAAAACTCACTTGCGAGGGAAAAAAATGAACACGGGCATTGCTGCGTGCCACGCACGCAGTCCACCACTAGTATAAATATAAATATAAAGGCCAGAAAGGAACCTTTTTTTCTTTCTTTTCTTTTTTCTACTACATCAAACCCAGAAGTTTGAAAAGAAAATAAAAACCCACAAATTCAACAAAGTTCTACAATTTGTACCAACAACATATTCTTCTTTAGACTATAAATTGAACTAGCTATCCATTGTTTTTTATCATAGACTAGAATGCAAAATTCAGTAGTTTCTCACCAAATACAAGCAGCAGCTAAAATATCGCTGCAAATTGCAACATGTAAGGGACTGCAAATACAAAAACAACTACAAGGAAAAAAAATGGGTGCCACTCAATATGAAAAACAGAATGCAACTAATGATTCTCATGGATTCCCAGAAAATTCAAGCTCATTATACTTGAACAACACAACACAACACAAAACATACCTCCCTCTGAAAGAAGTTGAGATTAACATGTCCCTAGAAAAGCTAAAACCAATCATTTTTTTTTTCAATCAACATATAGGTGAACTATACACAAATAGCCACAACCATTTATAGGCACCACAATTCTTAGCAAAAAAAAAAAAAAATCATAGGCACCACAAGGCTCTTTTGGTGTAGTTTTCACAGAGTAGAAAAAATTACAAAATAAAAAGAAACTGCACTCAATTGGGCGTTAGCCGTTAATAATAGTAGAAATTAAGAAAGTAAGTACCCAAGATTTGATATTCAATTTCTCAATAACAAATTGACCAAATATTGGAATCTCAAAATTCAACCAAAAATAAAAACCAAAGAATCAAAACGCGCCCATTTCTAAAGTTTCTTCAGCTCATCACGTATCCTCTCCTATTCATCTTGCACTCAAATACGTGAAAGGCACTCAATTAATTCCTTGCTAGGATATAAAAATTTGCACAAAATCTCCTCAAGGTCTGTATTTACATGAAAACCATGGAGATGGGGAGTCAAATTTAAGGGAATCCATATGCTGCTAATTAGAATGATATCAATGCCTTCACTAACATATTACTTTCCATTCACCAGTTGGCAGCGTTAAGTAGTGGAAAACAACCTACAAGGCTCAATCCAAAAAGAAAAGGGAATTCTCCTATTTGTATGGCAACTTAACTTACATTTACCCTATACCCTCTTACACCATTGGAGATGCTCTAAGGATGAGAACTCTTTAACACTTGCTTCACAATTTGAATAGTTGACAATGGCCTGTATGGTAACGTTTTCACTAAGACGAAAACGAAAATAAAAATGATTACCCATTACGTTTTCAGTTTATATTTATTTATTTGTGTAAAAAAAAAAAAAACCGAAGACCGCAACTTACAATGGGCCCTCAGTAAATTATTTTTTGTTTGTAAGGAGGTGCCGTCGTCCCATACTATGATTTATTTGCAAGGGTGCTTTCTGTTTTCAAATGCTTTCCTCTCCTTAACTGGGGACAAAGCATATACTTTTATCCTAAAGTTGTGCCCTATAGTTGCAAGGGAATAGGGAATAAGGGAACAAACCTAGGAGACAAACTCTCAAGCAGAGTACAGCAAGGTATGGTGCATGAAATTTGGCCGTAGACAAGCAACGGAAAAAAAAGACAAGTAAGTAAGCAACGGCAAAAAAAGACAAGCAATGACAAAGCCAATGGAATACTGTTGCCTAATATTCCATTACTTCTAGAATTTTAACTGTTACCCCTCCATGCACCCACCCACACAACCACCACTACAACAAAAATTGATGCACTTCACATAGTATGGTGAATTGGTGATCATCAAGTAAACACACAAATGCGTATTATAAATCACACACAACCGTACTATGTAAATGTAATGGCGAGTGGCAAAATATCATTTAATTTTTTTTCAAGTACACGTCTTTTGTTCGATGTCCGTACAAAATTTGTGACCCCTTTTCAATGCATTTGTTTAGTATTAATCCTTGGCGTAACAAATCTATTATATATATATATATATATATAAAGGCATAAGCAAAAGTCTCTACAGCTTGCCACCTTAGCCTCCTACTCTACTCTTAAAAATCCAATGTGTCAACTCAAAAAACAAAAGGAACGTCTCTCTTTGTTCATGGAAGAATGACAGATGACTCTCAAATATGGAAACGCCTCCTCCTCTCCCAGCGACTTCTCGGCTCCATCACCACCAACGACTCCTCTCGCACAAAACGAAGACGTCTTCTCCTCTACTCTCCCAAATTCATGGCTATTAAAGACCTTGAATTTCTCTCCTTCCCTCCCTCTTTGTATGTACATGTGCCCTAAATCTATGTGTTCCAATCACTGCGCAAGAGGTAATCAGGTAAGATTTAAAATCCATTTTCTTCCGCCTTTCCTCTCTATTTATTTCTCAGAGTGGGATTTTCTGCAAATCGATTCAAACCAGACGGACTTTGATTCAGAGAGGTTGGGCTTCGTACAATCAAGCTATCAGGTGTGAAGTTGCATATGATGTTTGGGTTTAGATCTCTGAAAAGAACCTCCGTAGCTAACAGTTGTAGACACCCCAATTTGACCAACTGTTGAATTTAGGGGATTGTTACCTCCAAAACCGATGATGACATTGTCCGACGAATTTTTGGGTTTCCAAGGTGATTCAAGCTCTTCAATTTCAATCTCAAAAGGAAAATTAATCAAGAAAGAAAGAAAGAAAGAAAAGAGGAAGGAAAAAGGGAGAGAAAAGGGAAGAACAACAGAAAACAGCACACGACGAGGATTGCGGCAGTCACGCGGTGCCGCAGCACACTCACTGACTTCCATACCAGCTTTCAGTAAGATGATGGAAAAATAGGTTTAAATTAATTTTAAACGCGCAACGAAAAGATTAAGTGCACATAAGTCACGGATGATTATTCATCTGAGAGGTACAAAGATGTACAAGGATTTAAAGAGGAATTTCTAGTGGGAAGGAATGAAGTGGGAAGTAGCTGAGTATATATCTCAATGTCTTACTTGTAAACAAGTAAAGGCAGAATATTAGAAACCAACTGAATTACTGCAACCGTTACCGATTCCCCAATGGAAATGGGAACACATCACCATAGATTTCGTGGTAGGCTTGCCGAAGTCACAGCAAAATCACAACGTTATTTGGGTAATCGTGGATCGACTTACAAAGATGACACATTTCATCGCCTACAGTATGACGTATCCAGTAGAATGTTTGAGCCGGATGTATCTACAGCACATTGTACGGCTACACGATGTACTTGTTTCTATCATATCAGACAAAGATTCACGTTGTACTACAGAATTTTGGAAAAGTCTCCAAACAGCGATGGGAACTACACTAAACTTGAGTTTAGCTTTTCATCCGCAAACCGACGGACAGATTGATTGAGTTAATCAAGTGATGGAGGACATGCTATGTGCTTACGTTATTGATTTTGAGAGTTCTTGGGAGACGCATCTGCCGTTGATTGAGTTTTCCTATAATTATAGCTACTATACGAGCATAGGAATGCCACCATTTAAAGCATTTTATAGAAGACTTTGCTGATCGTCGCTATGTTGGATCAATGTCGGAGATCCTCAACTTCTTGGGCCAGATATGGTACGAGAAAGAAGCGAGAAGATCCAGAATGTGCGTGAGAAGATGAGAATAGGCCATACCCGACACAAGAGTTATGCTGACAAGCGATGCAAAGACTTGGAATTCGCCGTGGGAGATCATGTGTTACTCATGGTTTTACTTGTTCGAGGCATCGTTAGATTTGGTCAAAAGAGAGGCAAGCTGTCGCCGCAATTCATCGGACCATTCGAGATTCTGGAACATGTTGGGAAGATTGCTTATCGACTTGCATTGCCGCCAAAGATGTCAGGAGTGCACAACGTGTTCCACATTAGTATGCTGAGGAAGTATGCTCACAACCCAGCGCATGAGATCAACTTCAAAGATATTGAAGTCAATGACAACGTTATGTTCAACGAAGGACCAGTGCGGATTTTAGATCGAGGAATCAAAAAGCTCAAGAATAAGGAGATCCCGTTAGTAAAGATCCAGTGGAAGCATCATGATGAAGGAGAAGCTTCATAGGAGCTAGAGTCGGAGATGCGTGAGAAGTTTTCATTTTTATTTTAGACCTTTGTTTTTTATTTCGAGGATGAAATCCTTAATGAGTGTTGGATGATTTAATACCCTGCATTTTCAATATTTATTTATGCAAGGAGATTCTGTATACTTCTTTCGATCATACTTAAGATTTCACTTTCAATCAATTGAAGTCACTTTGAGCGATCGCGAATTTCAATGTTCAAGCGATCGAACCTCTTTCGAGCGATCGAGAATTTCTTTCCTCAATGTATCGAACCCTGTTCAATCGATAGAAACCCTATCGATGTAAATTTATGACGTGGTCCCCACTTTAGTCGATCAAACCCTTTATTCAATCAATCAAACTAGCCGATCTACTTTCAAGCGATCGAAGTAGATTCGATCGATCAAACTTATGTTATCACATATCCCAGTTTTTGTGCTGGAAATGCCACCTGCCCTTCTTCCTTTCCCTATATATATACATGTATTTTCGTGTATGTGTGTGTGTGTGTTTTGTTGCCTAGAGTTGAGAGAGAGAGGGTTTTTATGCTTATGTTTTGATATATATATATATATATATATGTATATATTCACAATATATACATACACACATACTTATATTATATATATATATATATACTCTGTGTGTGTGTGTGAGAGAGAGAGAGAGAGAGTTGGGTAGAGAAGGAGAAGAAGAAGAAGAAAGAGACAGACATAAAGTGAGGAGCAAAGAGAGAGAGAAGAGAGAGGCCACCATTAAAGCTCGGAGTCGCAAAGCTTGCCAAACACTTCCTTAACAATGTTTGGTAAGTTTTAAACTCACTCAATAGCATTAGGGTATTATTTTAAAATGTTTTGGACGTTTAATAAGGACCCAAACACACCCTAACATATTCTGGAAGTTCACTGCCAGAATTTGGAGAAGACGACGTTCGAGCGATCAAACTAGGTTTAATCGATCGAACAAACTGAGTCTTACTTGATCGAAATGACTTCAATCAATCGAGAACACCTTTACTTCAATCGATCAAAAATACTTCAATCAATCAAACTTCACTTTCCTTAATCGATCGAAAAGACTTCAATCGATCAAGAACACCTTCACTTTAATCGATCGAAATGACTTCCATCGATCGAGCCTTAACAAAACTTGGATGTTCCCTTTAAGGTTATAATTCATAATGCTTAGCTGTTTAATTGATGTTCCCTATTCCTATTATACGATATTATGGATTACAGAGGTAATGGGATACGATAATGAGATTGAGATAACATGGTGAGTAACATAGTAGGGTTCAAAGTGGGAGTAATGATATGACGCGATAACGAGATAAGGTTTGAGATATAACAATGGGTAACATTGGATAACCTGGTGATTGAGTTAGTGGGATATTAGTTACTTTCAAGGTTGTGTTCGGTTGAGCTGATGTTTTGCCCAGGTTGAATCCGATAAGTGAGTAAGAAGGATTTGACCAGGATTGTGGAAGCTATGGGTGCACAGTACTTGCAAACGATCTTAAAAGCGGTGAACAGTCAGCGTTCTTAAAAGCGGTGAACAAGAGTAGTAGTGGAACGCCTCTTTGGCAGAGCTTGTTGTGAACAACATGAACTGCAAGTGAGTGCCAAAGCCAGAAGGAACCCAATAACCATACTGAGAGGTTTTAGGAAAAACAAATGTCCGCAAAAAATCAAGAAATTCAAAATCTGAGAAAATCAAGAAATTACGAATGCAAGAATGCAATGCAATGCTGGGTAGGTGCTGCTAAATTGAAGCTATTGTTGGTCGTGCTCTGCTAGAGCTGCTTACGTATCCTTTCCAGGAATCAGACCAGGGCGTAGTTCAAGCGCGCGAGAAGACAGAAAACACAAAAAAAATTATAAAAAAAAAATGAAATGCTCCTATCCAGGATGCTGATGCAGTTTGAAAAATGTGAATGTGCAAGTGCTAGAGTTATCGCCCTCAGAAGCTCCCTAGATGCAGAATCTAAGAATGCGACGACTCTTTCTCATAGTCGAATAAGTATGCCATCTGTATCTTCAATGATTCTCGGAGTCTTGTCAGAGTCTTTCTTCTGAGTCTGAGGTTTGCAAGTGTCATCTATATCTTGGACAACTTTCGAAATACCGGAGTATCTTGGATGAATTCTGAATCATGTCCAACAATTTTTGACAAAAAAGTGTCCTTAAGCTTGGACGATCTCTGAAATAATGCCTCCTTAAACCCGGATGACTGATGAAGTGTGCTAACCCCTAGATAATTGCTGATGTAGAGTCCTAATGTAATACCTGTAATTGTTATTATGTTTTATTTATATAATTTCCAGTCCCGGACAATATTTGTAAGATTTTCACTGCAATTATTATTATTTCTAAACCTATAATTATACCTGTATTACTCAACCCTGCTTGTACCCTAAACCAATCCCCCAAACAACCCTCATCAAAGTTGGGTGTGTGTGCCGACATATAAGAGAGGTTGAGTTTGTGTGTGTGCCATGTGTTTGTATGAGGTGTGTGTAGAGTGTTGATGTGTGTGGTAGGGTGCTTGAGTGTGTAGGGTGTAGGGTGGTGTGTCATGTGTGTTGTGTGGGTTTAGTGTAGTGTCATATATATGTGTGTGCAGTGTGTGGCATGTGGCAGTGTGTATTGGTGTGTTTGTGTGTTTGTGTGCTTGGGTTGTGTGTTATATAAATATATATATATATATAATATTCTATATATCACACCCCTATAAAACTCACCACCCCTCACTCTCATTCTTTGGAAGTAAGAAGAAGATAGAGAGATAGAGAGAGAGAAGAGAGAAAAGAAAAGAAAGCTTACCACCCAGTGCTATACCGCGACCTCGAACCTACGGTGAGTTCCTAACTCACTTGGTATACTATAGTTCTGCGCCTTAATATGTTGTACCCCAAATTTAAGGTCCATGTTATTATTTTCCAATTATTATTATTAGTATTATTATTCTAGAAAATCTTGCGCCTAACATGTGGTGCCCCTAGCCTAGGTCCATTTTATGATTTCTGTTATTATAATTAATATGGTTATTATTATTATGATTATTATTTTCCGCTTATTATTATTATGGTCCAATTAACCTCGTGATTAACATATGTACCCTGAACATATTAATGTCCGCTTTATTATTCCATTAATAATAATGATATTGTTATTATTATTATTATTATGATTATTATTATTATTATTATTATTAGTAGTAGTAGTATTCTGGTTAACCTTAGGCTTAAACAATAACCTCGTGAATAACATATGTACCCTGAACATATTATTCCGTTACTATTATTGATATTATTATTATTATTATTATTAATATTATTATTATCACTTTCCGGTTAACCTCATGTTAATATGTTGTACCCCGAACATATTATCTCTGTTATTATTATTATTATTATTATTATTATTAATATTATTATTTTTGTTCGCTATTATTATTAGTCCGGTTAATCTCATGCTTTAACGTGTGGTACTATGAGCTTAGGGCCCATTCTATATTTCAAGAATAAAATAGTAACTGTTTACTTAACTTGTGCCTCGTGCATAACATACGATACACCTTACGTAGAAGTCAGTGTCGCAACGTCAAATCGACGTGTACGAGTATAGAGTCGAACAGTCACAGAGACCAAGTCTGTACGCATTTGGAAATACGTGTAGTCGACCGCGGAGGTTCGAAAGTTGATATGTAGTGAGCCGGGACTGTCAAATGGAATTACAAGATCGCATGTCGACGATGATTGCTACTATTGCTACGGAGAGGCAAACACGATAGCAAAGTAACCATGTTGGTAAGAATACATCGAGAAATGAATAAACATGGTTAGCCTGTAAGGCAAGATTACTACGGCAGTCGCGACGACTAACGATAGTAAAGTTACCGTTTCGAAAATCGGTGACGATATTCATAAGGCAAGGTCCTGGGGATCTAGAGTACATGGTTAGCTTGTAAAGCAAGATTACAACTGTGGCCACGGAGAGGCAAATAACGATAGTAAAGTAACCATAGCTCAATCCACTGGGCGAGTCACTCTAAGCCAACGGCATTACGCTGGTAATGTAATAAAGTTAAGTAAGTTGGATGTTAAGTCGAATATATCGATGATGCATAGTTTCACACACGGTCTAATTATAATTCATTCAACCGTCGTAACTAGTCATTGTATACTTTTGGATACATATTTTATATTAGGAGTGTTTGATTAGGATGCTCACTTAGCTTTTATTAAAGTTAACGGCATACTACGCCCTAGATATTCCCAAGTTTAGACTATACAGGATATGATTGTCCGGAGGATGACTATCAGGGAGGAGCCTATGAAGAGGAAGCCTTCGAAGGGGAGGCCTACAATGCTGAAGGTCACGGCTATACCAGTTAAAGGCACGACTTCAAGAAAGAAGACTTAGTTGTTCTTTATAGAGTTTTGTCCATTCGTACTAAGTTATAAATGGTGTCCAAAGCCTAAACCTCTTTTGTTCTTTTATCTTTTGAAACTACAACTCTGATGTAATAGCTTTATCTTTGATGTATATTCAGTTTACACTTCCACTTAAGTTACTCTCTTATTTATCTAGTGTGTTTGTGGGCAATCAGTTAATGTAACTAGTCATGGCTTATAGACCCAAAAATAAATTTTTTTTTTCCAACTAATTTCTACTACTCCAGGGCATAACACCTAACCCTTGGACGATTGCTGATGAAGGGTCCTAACCTCTGGACGATTGCTGATGAAGTGTCCTGACCCTTGGACAATTGCTGATGTAGAGTCCTAACCTCTGGACGATTGCTGATGAAGAGTCTTAACCTCTAGACGATTGCTGATGAAATGTCCCAACCTCTGGACGATTGCTGATGACGAGTCCTAACCTCTGGACGATTGCTGATGAAGAGTCCTAACATCTGGATGATTGCTGATGAAGAGTCCTTCTGCTGAGGACGAACTTTTCTGTAGGTGGATGAATCTTCTGAAATAGGTCCTTCCTCTGGGGACAAATCTTCTGTTCTTCTAAAACAGGTCCTTCTTTTGGGGACAAATCTTCTGTTCTTCTAAAACAGGTCCTTCCTCTGGGGACAAATCTTCTGTAATAGGTCTAGAGACAAATCTTCCGAAACAGGACTCTCTCCTGGAGACAAATCTTCTGTTCTTCTTAAACAGGTCCTTCCTCTGGGGACAAATCTTCTATTATGATGCACAAATTCTGAGAGATACACGGATTTTGAGATATACCCTTCCTCTAGAAGTAATTTTGATACACGAATTTTGAAAGATGCCCTAGATCTGGAGGCAATCCTAATACACGAATGCTAAGAGATACATGATACCCTTCCTCTGGAGGTAATTCTGATACATGATTCTAAGAGAAACCCTTGCTCTGGAGGTAACCCTGATACATGATACTGAGAGAAACCTTACCTCTAGAGGTAACCTTGATACACGATTATGAGAAAAATCCTACCTCTGGAGGTAACCCTGACACACGAATGCTATGAGATACACAATACCCTTCCTTTGGAGGTAATTCTAATACATGATTTCTGAGATTATATACGATACCCTTCCACTGGAGGTAATTTTGAAAGTTCTCTACTGAGGAGATTTCTAGGATTCTCAGATGTAAGAGGCTCATATTCTGGAGGCCTTGCTGATTTATATTGGTGCTTTGACCGGCTCAAATATTTTTACAATAGGTTGGACTTATTTTGACCCTTTCTGAACATCTTGATTCTTGGTTTGAAGATTTCATATTCCGACTCATCTTTTACAAATCCTTTTTGGATGTAATTCTCAAAAGACTGCAAACCCAAATGTCCACATTCCTGGATGACACATAATTAACCCAAAACAACGGGAATTCGTTGCAAATCATCATTTCTCGGCTATTTTCAAGTTGCAGTGCCCTCGATTCTTCGTGCCTGGGAATTTATCTTCAATTCTGAATGGTTTTCAACCAAGATTCAAAACTCCAAGGGTCCTTTAGACCAATTCCAACAAGTTCCAAGCACTTTTAAGGCTTATATATCAAGGTTGGACTAATCTGAGGTCAAAACAAAGTTTCAGGGGATCAAAACACGAATATAGAGCAAAATGGATAAATGGCAGGAAGTGAATAGTAAATGGAAGTTCTCCAGATACCCTTAGGAGCCGTTAGCCGCAACTTATAGGGTTTTAAACCCACTTTTCTTCTTGTTCTTCATTTATCCAATCTCCAATGCATCACCTCTCTTTTCTAAGGTGCGAAAGTTTTGTAATTTCTTGATGTTTTGAGTGTTTTCATACATCAAAACCTCCAAAAACCTTGTTGATTTCATCAACTTCTCCTTATTCTAGGAGATTTGAGTGCCAAGGACTTCACTATTCATCATCTTCAACCTCTATTTTCAAGCATCAACCATTAATGATCATGAGTTCCCATGGACAAGGTGAGAGTTCTAGAATGCGTAGAAATCAATTTCAAGCTAGTGGAGCTTCATCAACTCAATCCGTGGAGTACCCAACTATGAAGGAGCCACTAAATCATATCTCTAAGAGGGCTTTTCGTCAAAACCCATTTTTTAATTTTGCACTATTTCTCTGCTTCATGTATGTGTGCTTCCAAAATTCTTGCAAATACTTAGGAATCATCCTTCAAACTTCTTCTAGAATGTGCTAGGGCACCTTAAAGGTCATGGTAGCCACCAAAAATGCCTTGAATGGTTCAATGAATAATCGGAGTCACATCCCCAAGTAGTAACCAATATTAAACACGCGGGCTTTTGGTCTTTTGTAACTTTGTTGGAGAGACCTGCCAATGATCTGGCCATGATCCAAGCTCTTGCTGAGAGGTGGTGGGATTCCACAAATACTTTCCACATGCCTTTTGGGGAGATAACCATGACCCCACTTGACTTTACAATGATTACTGGTATCTCATTTGGTGGGCATCGTCTTACCTTTGCAAAGAACATCCACAGACATCCTGCTATCATCAAGCGACTTCTAGGTGTTATCCCGACCCAGAGAGATCTTCATGGATCGAGTGAGAGTATTATATGGTTTATCAATAACTTCTGATCTTTTGAAAAAAGTGGCTCCATTCACTGATATGCAGCTTACTCGTGCTTTTATCTTATATTTGCTCGGTTGCTCTCTTCTCTCTACTCGAGCTGAGCGGATTACACTAAACATGCTTGAAAGCCTTCAAAATCTTGAGGAGGTTATAGACTTTGAGTGGGGCTCTGCTGGCTTAGCCATTCTTTATAGTCATATGGGGGAGCATTCACGAGGTAAATCCCCTGGATTCGGTGGCTTCTGGAGAGCTTGGGAGGTACCAAAATATTTTCATTTCAAGTTTCATCATTGATATTTTGTATTCTGACTACTGCTATATATTCTTTTGAAGGTGTGGGCTTTTGAGTACTTTTCCATGATAGTTCCATCATTCTGGGAGGAAGAGATTCACATTTTTCCACGAGCTCTAAAGTGGCGTCGCTTAGTCGTAGGTGTCAAGAATGGTGCTCACGATCTCATCTCTTGTCGGAATTTCCTTACCCGCCTCAGGTTCGATCAAGTTAACTGGCATCCTTGGGCTATCAATGGTGACATGACTGAGATCGTCTTGGCCAGACAGATGACAGGAGAGAGGATTCTTCTTGAGGGTCCCTCTATTTTTGAGTGGTATCTTGGAGAGAGAGTAGCTCCTCAGACTGATTCAGAGGATTGTCTCTTAGTGCCACAGGATCCGCCTTCTTACATGAGGTCAATACAGAATTTGGAAGATGATGATCTTGTTGATGCTTTGAACGAAATTCCTTCTGCCTCATTTACTTTGTTTGAGGAGAATTATGACGTCTTCAGGGCCACTTATCTGATGCCCAATTTGCCGCTCTCGGATGACCCGCAGGCATTTCATGGTCTCTTCATTTATGATTAAATGCTTATTTTATCTTATTTCATATTATCATTTACAGGGGACCTCTTTTGTGGATGGCCCTGGCCGACTTTTACCTCCCATTCTTTCTTGTGACTGTTGAGCTTCGACTATGCTGCACTGAGTTATAACCTCAATGGAGATTCTCCGTGATCTTATGGAACCTCAGCTAGTTTCAGAGCAATATGAGTCGGTTCCCCGAGTTGTTTTCAATGAAGAACGAGCTTATGCTCAGAATCTGAGAGCTTGGGGCCTTGCTCGGGAGGGACATATGAGTACTTCTAAACTCATTACTTCGGATTCTCTTAAACTTTTTGATCTCATCTTTCTTCTTTTGCAGTGGGATGGCATGTGTCAAACTTATATCATTAGAGATGCAGCTCTGGTAAATTTCTTGATCTCGCCTTCTCTTCAATGCATTTTCAACCCTGTACTGATTCTTTTTTTTGACAGGTGACCCAAGTCAGGCAGCTTCAATCACAGCTGGAGTGGATGAATGCAGGCCCTTCTGGTGGGGCTGGCGTGTCTAGGGGAAGGTGCCAAGTTGATGATGATGATAGTTCTACGTCCTCAGATATGCCTGTTTGGTACCCACGGGCTACTCGCCGTTGTTGATTCTGATGGTTATCGCTTTTCATATGTACCTATGATTGTCTTTCTTGTTTTCTTGCTTTCTGTACTGAGACTGATGCTGACGTATTCTATTTAAGACTTGATGGACTTGTACCCTTGACTTTGCTTGATGCTGATTTATGCTATCCTTTGCTTTTGCTTTGCATTCCATGTCATGAGGTTGATTTGCTTGACACTTTGAACACTGACACACACAAGACTCGGTTACAGGGAAAAGAAATTTCTGATGATTCCCTTTCTTGACAATGTCTTTTGAAATGAAAATCTTTCTTGTAGCAGGATATTGTATTGGCTTTGCATATAATCTCATAATTTTGAAAATTTTCCATGTAATGTCTCAGTCTTGACACTAGACTCGCATCTTTTAGATTGCTTAAAAGCTTTTCAATTTAATATCAAGAATTACCAAATTTCTCACTTATGTGCTTAATTCTGATAGCCAAGTGATCTAGAGAGAACAAGTAGCAGGGTATGGGCAAATGATAGTTTTCCCCTAGTTGATAGGGATAAATGGAAGTTTGGGCGAACGCAGTTTTCCCCTTGTGTGGTGATTGGAGGTGAAAAGTGCATATTCATAACATATTACATGGTCCTTTATGCATACTTTTATTCCCAAAGTCCCTACATTTAGATGCATTCTAATAACAATCTTCTTTTTATTGTGTTAATGCTAAAACATATGTTTATGCATTATTTTATAGGTATTAGAATGTAAATCAATGAAGTGAAGCTAAAGAAAAATTATTCTGGTGAAGAGAACAATGGAAGCAGCTGAGAAAATGTCATTTTTGACAATGAAGACTTCCGATTAAGAAGATTTTCCTAGAAATACAAAATGTAGATCTTTGAGTTACGGTCGCGTGGCCATAAATGGGAGGTCAATCCAATGTCCGAGTGAAAAGTTATGGCCATTCTCCCATCGGTGCGCAGAGTTGTCAAAATCAGAGAACTTCAAGGGCTTGAAGAGAGTTCAATCGATTGAGAGTTCGATCGATTGAGCTTTATTTTTTCCCAAAAGTTGCATACAGTCTGTGAGAACCCTTTAAATAAGCTACTATGATACCAGACGAAGGGAGGACGCTCCAAAACACAAAAAACAGCAATTTTATGGTAGTTTTAGGGTTAGTTTAGGAGTAGTTTAGGTTAAATTAATCTTTTTCTTCCTCTTTTCCATTGTAAACTCAAGTTTCAAGTTGATTTCAAGGTTACATTCAGATTTATTCCAGGTTTTTCCTTTCCTTTATCTTATTTGATTGTTTATTAATATAGTTGTTATAATTGCTTTAGTTTACTATTCCTGCACTTGTTTATTTATGTTTCTGTAGTTTAGACGTTGGAAATATGTGATGAAACATTGATTTCTAGCCTCTTCCATGCAATCTTTAGAAACCTAGGCTCGATCGATCAAAGATATTTTGATTGATCGGTCGAACCAGAGTCATAGTCAAGCGATCGAAGACATTTTGATCAATTGAAGGATGATGCAGTCCGATCGATCGAGAGCGCTTCGATCGATCGAACTTGTTAATTCCTGAGATGATTCTTTTAAGTATTCCAAGACTTTCTGTTTTAGAATTCTGTCATCAAATTGTCCCTATAAGCTCAGTTTGTCACAATAGTTTTTTAGAACTTAAAGTCTTAAGGCTATTTTCTTTAATGACTTTTGAAAACTACTTTGAATGCTAACACCATTTAGAGTGCAAGTAATAACCATTGTTTTAAACCGTCTTCTAACTATTTTAAATCAATTGTGATGATGTAGTCCCGGTCATGAAAGGGCTATTGATTCTTTATATTTAGAAAAATATGGAATACTGAAGAGGAATGAACTCCATCGAACGTTAATGAATATGCATGGTAGATGGTTAGGATCAATGCGAATTCTCATATTTCCAACACCTTTAATTTATTTATTTAATTAGTTATGTTTCTCTTTGCTTTATTTATTACTTAGTTTAATTTAATTAATTATGATTTGTTAGTACACTTTCACTCTACATTCATCTTTTCTTTTTCTTTAGGTTGTAACTTAGTAGATATTCTTCATATTCCTTCCTTGTGGGATTGACCTGGACTTATCCAGTATTACTTGCACGATCACCTACACTTGGGTGTTGCACAAGAGCACACAACTTTTTAGTCGTGTCATGTGGCAATGATATCTTGAGGCTCTGGGTAAACTTGAAAGTTTGCCCCTAGTTTGCAAGGTTCGGGGACTGAGAGCTAGGGAAGCTAGCTACTTATCCCCAAGTGGGAATCAGGTCCAAAGTAGTTCGGGCGATATTTGAAGGAAGGTATTTGAGATGTGGCTGAGCATTTCAGGAGCAGTGACCAAACCGAGTAGGTTGCCTATGTATCCCCAATTGGGAATCAGGTCAAGCGTAGTTCCTCAAAGGCTTGGAGGTTTTGAAAGAACAAGGATTCAAGAATTCAAACATGTCATCAGATAGATTTTCTAAAGTAGGTCACTTATGGTAGCGTTGAAAAAAACTAAACTACCTCTCATTTTTCTTTTCTTTTCTTTTCTTCTTTTTTTTTTGTCTTTGATAGTTGATTCTTTTCACCGTTTCACTAGCCAGCTAATTTTACATCTCTCATCATACATCACATACATTTTTTAGAGCAAGATTACCCCTTCAAATCTTTGGGCTTACTTAAAGAAATTACAAATCAAAGCTTTGGGATAATTCATGGTCTCGATTTCTCGATCTTCTTCATTCTCCTTCCTCTTCTTCTCTTCTTTGTTTTCTTTCTCTCTAAAGTTTTGACTGGCTAGGATCAGGTTCTTGAAAACAACACGCAATTTTTTTTTCATGCTCTAACTTTTGCCAAGGCGTCCTTTTGGATTTTCATCCTATCGAGCTTCTTTTTTTTCTTTTTGAAAGAAGCAATTTATTTGAAATGTTTGGCTATCATTAAGGACAAAGTGTACATAGCTTGTAGTTTAGACAGGTTTGAATGGCTCATTTGAAATGGGAAGATCAGGGAATTAAGCTAGTCCCGAGTTACTATCAAGCATATCTTTTCAAGATTTAAGCAAAACCATATCAAGATTCTTAAAGTAAGACTAATCAATTCTTAGCTTTCTTCGGTGTCAATGCAAAATTAACTTTAATCCTTTCAGGATTCTTTTCAACGCAAATATTTATCAACAATGCATTTTTCACAATAATCGAAGAAATGACATTTTCAGCTTAGTGATTCATTCATTCATGACAAGGTGCATTAGATCGAGAAAATCAAGATTTCATTACTAGAAATAGAAGGTTTATAGTACTCGACATAGACTTAAACATAACTTGATAATAAACACACTCGACAACAAGACTCAAAACTGACTCAACTGGACTCGACTTGATCTCAAGTGGAACGTCACTGTGATTTGCTTACTCCTCTTAAGCATCCATTTGGCTTCAACAAGAATCTGCTTCCAAACATCATCATTTAATCATTTATTTCTAAGCTTCAAGTTCTCTATAATCCCCTTTATTATGTCTTCGCTGAATTTGGCTCTGTCTCTTGATCACCCTTTGGATTTCTATAACATACTCTTTTAATTTGATGGAGGTGGGAATTTTTAGAAAAGGTGTCACGATCTGCTCATGCCATGCAGTGGTGAATGCAGTAATCGATGAAGACCGTAGAATAGAATCTCTCATAACCTCGATGGCATCCTCAGAAGTGTCCTGTCTATAGCCATACTGCCTAGCTACTCGATATGGGATGGAAAAAGTGGTAGCATGTAAACCAAGAAGCTATATCCCACTTCGCCCTGGAAATCTAACAGTAACTGAACAGTAGTCCTAACGGTCGCAGACCCAACGGATGTCCTCAGTGGTGAGACCACTTAGCCAAATGAACCAAACTTCCAAATTGAAAAATCTTCGTACTTGCATCTGATCCAAATAAGGGATCCTATAAAGACTGCGAGGGTATACCAATAAACTGAGTCGCTCAAGAAGCCAAGTTTACAGCACTAAAGGGGCACCAGAAAGGAGTGCTGTCCCATTAGCATGTGCCTAATCTAAACCCATTAGAGTTTCTGCTAGGGCCAACATCATAGGGTTTCGTTGAGAACGAAGTCCACAAGCAACTGGTATGAGGGCATGAGATGAAGAAGAAAATAGGAAGTGCGAAATCATAGCCAATGTCAAGGCACCCCATCCAGATATGGAATGATCGAAATGTCCTCCCATGGTAGTACAATACCGAGCGAATAAACGAGGAAAATCAATCTCCTGATTAAAAATCATAGATCGAGCAATAGAAGGAGAACAACTGAGGAGTGATGATAGGTCCTTTACATGTCCAGCTTGAATGGTGGGAAGGATCAGATCGAAGTAAGGGCTGAAATCGAGAATGGCACTGAATTCCTCAAATAGTGGTGAGATCTCTTGATGTCCAAACTAAAATACATGGAATTTTGGATCCCAGCATCGAATGACGGCACGCATAATATCTTCTTCAAATTTCACATTTCTTAGCTGAAAGAGAGTACTAAGGCCAAAATATCTGAAATGTAGATGATCAATACCGGTGACCTCATCCATCTATGAAAAAAGAGCCTGAGAATCAAGAGGAGCCATTTGTCCGCAACGTTACTTCTTTTTGCTGAAATTCAGGGAGTTCAATCCTTAGGTCCCTATCTTCTATTCTGATTTATTAGGGATTTTCAAATAATCAGGTATTTTATTGCAAAAGAATTTTCAAAGAATGATATTTACAAAGATGGAAAATCAAAGATGTTCAAAAACATTTTCTAAAATCAAAGAAATCAAGTTCTAAAATTCTGAGGAAAACAAGTTTTCTTTTCGAAAGTCTATTTAGAGGCGTCGCACTTGTGAGTCGTATATGCAATGCTTGTGTAGTGCATGCAATGCAGAAGAGATGCAATCTAATCTAAATACAATGTGTGGACTAATGCAAAGGTGAGGTCGGGAGTCCTGCTGTTTCCCTCGATAGTGTCCCGGGACGGATCCAAGGAGAACACTTCAGGGAAACTAGAACTTCCTTACGGGGTCCTAGAGACAAAGGGTCGCCACCTAATTTTTATCGGGAATTAGGAAATCAAATGTGACTCACCCAAAATTGAATAAGGTTACTCGCCCTTCAAAAGATTAATCAAGTAGTAGTCAGATGCACATGCAATACAAGAGAGAGGTATACTCATAGTGGTTAGTCCCGCCTAGGACCGATGCAAATAAAGGAAACATGTCATGATATGCAAGAGGGAATGAGAAGACTTACATTGAGTTGACTCAAGCGGAGTTGCAAAAAGCAAAAGAAAGGAAACGTGTAATGCAATCATGCAACAATCCTAGATAATATATCTCTAACATATAAGCATATAAACGGACTATCCTAAAGGAATTGTGTCGTTGAAAATAAAGTTGTAAACCTAGAAAAATTTTAAGAGGAAGGATAAAGATACCACACGATACATGGGCACTAAGCCATATATAGACGAGGCAAGCCCACAAATCGAAGTCCGGATCCACGACATTCAATTCTCTGCACTAAGACACCAAGGAATACCCAAGCATTGCAAAAATATAAGCAAACAAATGATATGTATGAAAAACAAGAAGAAGATGTCATCAATCAAATTTCCAGATTTAGCAACCTCTAATGAATCCTATCAAAAGTGGTCTTAAACATGAGCTGGGTTAAAGCCTTTTTACAGAAAGTTAGACACACGTCTTAGGGAACTTCTCCAAAAAGTATGACCTCATTAGCATTTTCAAACTTGGAGAAATAATAGTTTTGGGAACAGTGGATCAGGACTGTCCACTGTTATTGTAAAAATCACATAATTCTACAAAAATCATATGATGCTCTATTTGGTGCCAAAAGAAAGCTATATCATTGTAGTTTATGAAAAAAAATAATCCCATGCACATTTCATGAACTTAAGATCTCTGGAAAATTATTTTAACCAGACTCTGTTAATGTTGAAATTTGGTATCATTTGACAAAGGAATGCAAATCACAATAAAAATTCATGAATCATGTTAACCAAGTTGATCTAAGCTTTTGATCTCTAATCCATTTATCCAAGATGATTTATAAACCAAGTTTTATTCATCAATTGTTGTTGAGTGATCAAGGTATGACCATTTTGTATACATAATCATGATTGTAGTTAAACCTAGAAATTTTCAGAATAGTTGTATCAACGTCAAACACTTAGAAAACGATCTTAACTCGATCGTATGCTCACAATTTTACATCGGCATATAGATACATGAGTTAGGAATCATCCCCAAAAAGCAAAGCATCGATAACTATCATAAATTTTCTGAAATTCAAGCACAAAGAGACTATATTCAAATCTGTCAACCAATTTCTTAACAATATCTAAAAATAGTATATGGATCCTAATGATTCTCAAAACGAATCGAATGAAAGCTAATTCATCAAAGTTTACCCAGAAAATTTAAAATCCATCAAACTATGGATTTTGATGGACAAAACCAATCTGCTTTGCTGAATTTTGACTAGTTCATTTTAAAGTATGAGGAAAACATCTTAGGTGTTGGTTGAAACTTATTAGAGAGATGAAACTCATAGATCAACTTAATTATCATGATTCCCAATCAATTTAGCCCTCAAGTTCTATGAAGAACTTTAGATCATGGATCAAAGGGACTTACAAATATCCTCTTGGAGATGAAATTCAATAGGAATTCTAGGTAATTGGAACAATCAAGAGCAAGGTATGAACATAGGAATCATCCTTCTCATAGATCATACTTTCAAACCATCATAGAATTCAAAGTAGATAAATATATATAATCATGTATGCATGGATCTAAACTAAATACAAGAATGAAATCAAAGTGAAAATCAATCTCTAATTATAAATTATCAACAAAATCAAAGAGGATTTGGATCTAGCTATGTGAGTGTATGAAGAACGAAGAAGGAGAAGATAAGTGTTCTAACAAAAATTAAACTAAACTAGATCCAAACCTTATAAATCGATATATAAAAATAGGAATTAGAGATGAATTGTGATGTCTACATCTTGGAGGATTCTCAATTATGCAATCAAAGTTGATTTGAAGGATCTTCTTCTTCAAGTGTTCTTCAAGCACTCATCCATGCAAGTTAAGGGAGGCAATTGATTTCCAATTCTCTAATCTAATTATCTTGAGACTAGTTTTATGGAAATTTTATTCATAATTCACTTCTTCTCTCTAAAAATCTCTCTTAAATTTAAAGTATATTCTTATATCCTACAAGTGTATTCACTTGTATGTATTTCTCACTTGTGAGTCCTTCCTTGTTTTTTTTTAAATATGATCTCATATGGATCTATATATAGAGTTTTGAAAGCTTAACTCTTAAGTTTCAGGGTTAAAATAGAGATTTTAGAGGTCAGAAAAGGGTTAAAATGGCCATTTCAATGCCTAAACGCAGTTTCTGGGCAATTTCCTTGCAGTGGGAAGCCCTTGGAAGAGTGTGGAACTCAAAAAGCTCGATGGAGGAGGCACATGTGAGGTGGAAGCTAAGGTGGGACCCGCCACCCCATAAGTGGGACCTGCCATTTACTATTTGTTTTGCCCTTATATCCTGTTTCAAATATTACGTGCACTACTTTTCCAGATTTTTGTAAAAATGCTTTTGGTGTCCGAAATTGTTCGTTTACGTACCGTTGGAAAGCTGTTGAGTTGAATTTCAGCATAAAAATATTCCAGGAGGATATGAAATGAGAAAGTCAATTGAAGTCCGGAAGTCCTACGGAACTTTCATCGTCTTTTTGAAATCAAACGACTTCTTTTTCAAAATTGCTTTTCCATGTTCATTGATTTTGAACTTTTCTTTAAAATTGAATCTCTGGATACCTAGAATACTGTGTTTAGAATACTTAATGTTCATATAACCCTTAGTGAATATGAATTCTGAGAGACGATTTTGACAAAATCGGGATTTGTGCATGGAAAAGGGCTTTTCTGAGCTTGAAGTCATTTTCTGAAGTTCGATCGTTTGATTGTGTGGAATCTAGTATCTTCCACGGGGTGATTTTCATCATCGAATCATCCAAGACATTGTCCATCCTAAATCCTATCAGTGTGGTCCAAATTGGGTGTCTACAATTTGCCCCTTTTTGGTAGAGCTTATTTTGAACAACGTGAACTGCAAGTGAGTGCCAAAGCTAGAAGACACCCAATAACCATACTGAGATGTTTTAGGAAAAAATCAAAAGTCCGCAAAAATCAAGAAATTCAAAATTTAAGAAAATCAAGAAATTACGAAAGCAAGAATGCAATGCAATACTGGGTAGAGGTTGCTAAATTGAAGCTGCTGCTGGTCGTGCTCCGCTGGAGCTACCTAAGTATCCTTTCCAAGAATCAGACCAGGGCGTAGTTCAAGTACGTGTGGATACCGGCATTTAAGCCCACTTTTAAAATAATTTTTCAAAACAATCTTCAAATACAAGTCGCCACTTAATTTTTAAAGGGAAAATTAAGAAACTAAAAGCAAACCGATCTTTTGCAAAACCAAAGATAAACTGGGTTCGGGGATTATGGAATGAGAGGGGAAGGAACCCGGTGGACTAAAACACCCCATCTCATCCTAACTCGTGATAGGCCTCTACTTGACGTCCATTTAATCGAATTAATAATCTAAGCATGCCCTTAACTAATATATAGATATAAATATGTACATTACAAAAGTATGTCAAAAGGATGTAAGATTGCTAACGATAAAATATCATTCATAACCACATAAATCAAGTAGCAAGCAAAATGATGTGCAAATTGGGAAGTTGGAAACTTACCCGAGATCCAGCTGCGATATTGAAATGTGCAATGCACATAAATAAAGCCTAAAAGAGTCTCTAATTCACATATACATATAAGGCAAAACCTAGTCTAGAGTGTCGCACATGGAGTCGAAAAATTAATAAAATCGAGAAATGAATGAACTAGAGAAGGGTTGGGAAATCAAACCTCAATTGCGCTACAAAACAAAGGGTTAGTCCACATGCTTTTAACAACATAATATTGAACCCTAAATAACATATTCAAACTTCTAGCTTAAATCTATCAAACATAGGAAGGGTTAACATAATTATAAATTCTTTATAAGTAGTTGGAAATACAACACTTCCATATATATGCAAGTCTCAACTAAGAGCTAATGCAATGTCCATATTGAGATGGTGTAATCCCAACATGATCATTAAGAACCCATAGTTATGTTCAACTAGGTTCAATTTTAAATGCAACCTTAAGCTAAAGATTATTCCTAATCATAAACACCAACATATATGGATGGATGCATAGACATGAATAAGGATGAACTACGAACTTTTTACTAATTTGGATCACTTAGCCTCTGGATTTAAACTTGATTATCCTTATTTAAAACATAATTTGAGTCTTAAGGCATTAAAAAACCATTTAGATTAGAATTAACAAGGTTTATCAAAACTGTGACAGAATTATAGAAATTACAGAGATTACAGAGAGCGGACCAGACTTAACCTACTCACAAATCATAAGGCCAAGCCATCCTAAGCATAAGATTTCATCAAAACAAAAGTTCTAATGATGCATATATGAGTTATGAACATTCTCCAATTGGCCTCACTCAATTCTTATGGACCATAATTTAATTAAAAATCCTTGATCTCAGGGAGTTCATAAGTTCATTGCACCATTTGTTGAATTGGTATTCATAATCTTAACTAAACTTAAACTATACCTAATTCCTCTCCCAAATACATGTTCCTTAAGGAATATAGATCCATTTTTATTAGATCTCCTCCCAAGTTAATGGTCCTTGGAGATTATATATGACCAATTCCATATGAACCTTTGTGGAATATGGGAAGGATTCCAAGAAGATTTCAAACTAAAGGGTCCAAACCATAGATCTAGATTTGGATCCCATAGTTATGTGAGGATATGAACATAATAAAAAATTTGATTCTCATAAAAATCATAAGACCATAGAGAATCAAAGGTTCAACCTCAAAGAAGTCCCATGAGATATTGAAGATCTCATAGACCTTAAGAGGAGAAAACAAGCAAAAGAAATGAAAACAAGTTTATTATGGAAACCTGAGTCAAGAATACTTTTACAAATTAGTTTTATCTTAAACCCAAAACATTATTTAGATCCAAACTAATGAAAGAAGATGAAATTCAATCACAATTCTTAGTGGTGTGTGATGAAATGAGGTAGGAAGAGAGGTTTTGAAAATGTGTAAAAGTCCTAGATCTATGAATTGTGATTGAACTATATATAATAAGTATAGGAATAAGGATTTAACCTCTAGATCTTCTTAGGATTTGATTGACTTGGAGAGATCCAAGCCTTACAAGCAATGCTCTTCTTCTTCTTCCTTGAAGCTTCAAGGTTCTTCAATGGAGATTTGAGGAAGTTGGGTGAATTGGGTAAGATTTCCATGGGGTTTTTGTGTTTCTCTCTCTATATTTCTCTAAGAGCAAACTCAATCTTCAAAATTCAGCTTTTCTCTTAAGATTTTAGTCTCATCCTCTAGATTCAAGTCTCTCCTTCAAGATTCAAGTCTCCAACCCCGCAAAATGAGAGAAAATGGGTTTTTATAGACTTTCATTATCTTAGGGACTATAAGGGTAGATAGGTCAATTAGGGATGATGGGAGCATGGTTTTCATGACCTAAGAGTAGTAAACACGTACACAAAAAATAGCATCGTTTGGTGTATTCATTTAATCAAAGATTAAAAAAGAATTTTGACATAAAAATGCAAATTAGCCCAGGCCGGCACTCAATGAAGATGGAAGTGGCATTCAGTGAATGCTGTTGCGGCACTCATTGAGTGCGTCACTGAGTGCCGCAGCGGCATTCACTGACTGCCGTTCGGGCACTCTGACTGCCGTTGTACAGCAACACAGCACTATTCACAGCAATTTAGCACCTTAATTTCATTTCATGTCATTTAAGTAAATGTCATTTAATTTATGTATTTATTTAAGACATTAAATATAATTAAGACAATACCCCTCATTTGAATTCAATAAATATCTAAAAAATCAAAATCCTTAAAGAAAAAAAGTCAACTCTCCCTCCAAAGGCAAAATTTCCAATTTCCTGCACAATTCTTCTTAAAGACCTTTTGACTTCTCAATGTTCCTTTCATTTAAAAATTCTTAAAAATCATTTCTAGCATAAGGGAGACCCAATGAACAATTATCGGGACTTTTCATCTTCAAATTCAAAAATTTTACGATTGACTCCCTTTTGACCTGTTGACTTTTCACTGTGTCAATTGTTGACTTTTTTTTGGGGTTCATGCTGAATTTTTCTCCTTTCGAAAATGGTTTTAAGATGCACCGAGAACATTGCCGTGTTCTTATACGTGTTCAAAACTCATGGTCGATAAGGTGACAGGTAGATGAGAATATTGGTCTTTTTGGCTAAAAAGAGCAATTTTGGATCGAGATTCTTCTTGGAAGAGAATCAGATTGCTTGGAGAAGAATCAGATTGCTTGTAAGAGTCTTGATTCTGACGAGACATATTCATCATTGATCTCCAGAGGTAAACCCCCTTAAATTTGATAGTTCAGTCAAAATTGGGGTGTCTACAGCGCGCAAGAAGACAGAGAACAAAACAAATAATAACACAGATGAAATGTTCCTATCCTAGGATGTTGATGCAGTATGCAAACGTGAATGTGCACGTGCGAGAGGACTCATCCTCAAAGGTTCCCTAGATGCAAAATCTAATGCAAGGGATGCAACGCCTCACTCTCATAGTTGAATAAGAGAAGTATGCTATCTGAATCTTGGATGATTCTTGGAGTTCAGTCGGAGTCTTTCTTCTGATTTTGAGGCTTGTAGGTGTCTTCTATATGTTGGACAACTGCGGAGTATCTTGAATGAATTTTGAATCATGTCAAACAATTTCTAATAAAAAGTGTCCTTTATCTTAGACGATTTCTGATGTAGAGTCCTTCTGCTGGGGACGATTGTTGATGTAGGGTCCTTCTGCTGGGGACGATTGCTGATGTAAAGTCCTTCTGCTGGAGACGATTTGCTGATGTAGAGTCCTTCTACTGGGGATGATTTGATGATGTAGAGTCCTTTTATTGGGGATGATTTGCTGATGTAGAGTCCTTCTGCTAGGGACGATTTGCTGATGTAGAGTCCTTCTGCTAGGGACGATTTGCTGATGTAGAGTCCTTCTGCTGGGGACGATATACTGATGTAGAGTCCTTATGTTAGGGACGAATCTTTTGTACTCCTATAACAGGGCCTTTTTTTGGGGACAAATCTTTTGTTCTTCTAAAACAGGTCCTTCTACTAGGGACAAATCTTCTGTAACAAGTCTGGAGACAAATTCTGCTGAAACAGGTCCTTCTTCTGGAGATAATTCTTCTGTTCTTCTAAAACAGGTCCTTCTGCTAGGGACAAATCTTCTATTTTGATGCACGCATTCTGAGAGATACACGGATTCTAACAGATTACCTTCTTCAGGGGGCAACCATAATACACAATTCTAAGATATATACGATTCTAAGAAAATACCCTTCATCTGGAGGCAACCCTAATATACGATGCTGAGAGATATATAGTTTTGAGAGAAACACTATATCTGGAGGCAACCCTGATACACAATGCTGAGAGATACATAATTCTGAGAGAAACCCTATATCTGGAGGCAACCACGATACATGATGCTGAGAGATACATAATTCTGAGAGAAACCCTATATTTGGAGGCAATTCTGATACATGAATGTTGAGAAACCCTTTCCTCTGGAGGTAATTCTGATTCATTATGCTGAGAAGAACCCTATATCTGGAGGCAACCCTGATACACAATGATGATAGATACATGATTCTGAGAGATGCCCTTTCTTTTGAGAGCAACCCACAGATATAAATTCTGATAAATGCCCTTCATCTGGAGGCAACCCTAATACACGAATCTGAGACGTACCCTTCATCTTGAGAGAAACTCACGGATACGAATTCTGAGAGATACCCTTCCTCTGGAAGTAATTCTGATGATATTTGAAATTTCTCTTCTGGGGAGATTCTAGGAAAAAGGCTTATTTTCTGGAGGCTCTGTTGATTCAATCTGAGGCTCATATCGGTGCTTCAACCAGCACAAACATCCTTGCAAACACATCGGGCCTAAGCTGACCCTTTTTGAATATCTTGATAACAGTTTGAATATTTTGCATTCCGATCCATCTTCTGTAATTCTTGAGCGATAGTTGACCCAAATGTCCATTTTCTAGACAACATATAATCAACCCAAATCATTTAACCCAAATCATTTCTCGGCTATTTTCAAGTTGTGGTGCCCTCGAATCTTCATGTCTGGGGACTTTCCTTCAATTCTGAATGGTTCTATACCAAGATTCAAATTCCCAAAGGGTTCTTCAGACCAGTTCCAACAAGTTTCAAGCACTATTTAGGGCTTATACATCAAGATAGGACCAATCCAGGGTCAAAACAAAGTTCCTGGTATCACAATTCTGATCCATGATTGATAGGTACGCAAAAGACCTGATGACTTTGACGTGCTGCATAAATCTTCAATCAATTTTAGCAGATATTCATGCAATGGACATTGATCTGTTTCAACAATGGCTCAACTCAACATCCAAGGTCGGTCTTCTGATTAATATTTTTCCATCAACTACTCGACACTTTATTTTGACTAGAATTAATTGATGCAATAACAATGTTCAAAACTTCAGCGTGTATCCACCTTTGGATGTTCTTAGAGTTTTACAATTATAGATCACTTCAGACCCACACACTCGAGACCACGATAGACTTAGACGATGATAGACTTAACCCTGACAGAGGTTGACAAACATTGACACAAGGAGACAACACTTTTGACAGGAGTTTGGAAAAAAAAAACTTAATTCGCCATGACATAATGCGCATTTGTCATGTTTGACGTATCTCTTTGCTTTTCATGTGCACTTCTCATCTTAGTGCGATAATACTCAGCTGATAAAGTAATGCTTTGAAAATACTCCATATGGATTTTAATCAATCCTTTGCTTTCTCTGAAATGTGATTTGAATTAGTGCCTTAGCTTATAGAATAAGAGACAATTCATTTCAAATGTTTTCAAAGATATACTTGACGGCTCAGGACTCACTTATAATGTGGGAGGGGGTACAGGCAAACAATGTTTGCCCCTAGTTGATGGGGATAAATGAAAGTTTGGGCAAATGCAATTTGCCCCTAGTGTGGCAATGACATCTTGAGGTTCTAGGAAAACTGAAAGGATGCCCCTAGTTTGCAAGGGTCAAGGAGACAAGGACCGAGAGCTAGGAAAGCTCACCTACTTATCCCCAAGTGTGAATCAGGTCCAAAGTAGTTCGGCCAAGTCTTGAAAGAAGGTATTTGAGATGTAACTAAGTGTTTCAAGAGCAGTGACTGAATCGAGTAGGTTGCCTACGTATCCCCAAGTGGGAATCAGGTCCAGCGTAGTTCCTCGAAGGCTGGAGGTTTTGAAAAAGCAAGGATTCAAGAATTAATAAGCTTTTCAAGCCATGTCATCAGACAGATTTTCTGAAGCAAGTCACTTGTGGTAGCGTTGAAAGAAACTAAACTACCTCTCTTTTTTTTCATTTCTTTTCTTTTCTCTTTTTTTTTGTTCTTTCTTTTTCTTTGTCTTTGACAGCTGATTCTTTTCACCTTTTTACTAGCTAGCCAATTTTACATTATCATCATACATCATACATGTTTCTGGAGCAAGATTAACCCTTAAAATCTTTGGGCTTACTTAAAGAAATTACAAATCGAAGCTTTAGGATAATTCATGTTCCTGATTTCTCGATCTTCGTCATTCTCCTTCCTCTTCTTCTCTTCTTTCTTTTCTTTTCTTTTCTTTCTAAAATTTTGACTGGCTAGGGTCAGGTTCTTGAAAATAACACGTAAAATTTTCTTTTTTTCATGCTCTAACTTTTTCCTAGGCACCCTTTCGGGTTTTCATCCAAGCGAGCTTCCTTTTTCTTTTTTCTTTTTTTCTTTTGCTTTTGTGCTCTAACTTTTGCCTAGGTTCCCTTTCGAGTTTTCATCCTAGCGAGCTTCTTTTTTCATGTTCTTTTTTAGAGAAGAAGTTCATTTGAAATGTTTGGCTACCATCAAGGACAAAGTGTACATGGCTCGCAGTTTAGACAGGTTTGAATGGCTCATTTTTTTCTGGGCTCAAGATTTTGAAATGGGAAGATCAGGGATTTAAGCTAGTCCTGAGTTACTATCAAGCATTCCTTTTCAAGATTTAAGCAAAGCATCTCAAGATTCTTAAAGTAAGACCAATTAATTCTTAGCTTTCTTCAGCGTTAGCGCAAAATCAACTTTGATCCTTTCAGGATTCTTTTCAATGCACAAAAATTATCAGCAGTGTATTTTTCAAAATAATTAGAGAAGTGACATTTTTAGCTTAGTGATTCATTCATTCATGACAAGGTGCATTAGAACAAGCAATTCAAGATTTTATTTCATCACTTCAAAAGAGAAGGATTACAGTACTCAATTTAGACTCAAAACAACTTGATAACAGACAAACTCGACAACAAGACTTAACTTCAAAGACTCTAAAAACATCAAATGGACTGGACTCGATTCAACTTGATCTCAAGTGGAGTGTCACCATAATTTGCTTATTCTTATTAAGCATCCATTCGATTTCAGCAAGCAGCTATTCCAAACATCATCACAACACCACCCTTTGTAAGCTCTCCCAAGTTCATCATTCTTCAACAAAGGTTCGAATTCTTTGGATAACTCATCGGGCCTTTTGGGGTGGAGGAATGATGATACCCTTTTTGATCAAGTCCTGAATTTCATTCCTGAGTCTCCAGCATCTATCTGTGCTATGTCCACAGCTCTGATGGAAATCACAGTAGTACTTAGTCTTGAAGCCTTGTGGAAGTGGATCAGGTTCTGGCTTGGGTTCCAATTTCTTCAAGTACCCTTCCTCTAATAATTTTTCAAGTGCACTGCTCAGGGACATTCCTAGCTCAAAAACTTCTCTCTTCTCTTTCTGTTGCCCTTGATTCTGGTTTCCCCTTGCAACACTCGTATTCTTTTCCCATTGTTGTTGAATTGGACACTTTGGCAATTGTGGTACCAATACATCGATATCAGGTAATGGATATTTGTTCAGATGAAGCGGCCTTTGAACTTTTTCGAAGGCCTTGCATTGGGCATATTAAATAATCCCTCCTTATCAAGCTTGTGATCATCAATTCTTCTGCTCTTGCGTGTCACATTTTCTAGTATACCATTCTTGGTGAGCATGTCAAGGATTTCCTGATCCAGAGTTTGCATTCCTAGACTAGCCAATCTTTCAAATCACTCATTTTCATCATAAGGTGCAAGAGGTGGAGTCGGAGGTGTTGTGTCAGCCAATTGCTTTATCACACCCATCATTTTCACAAGAAGTTCACTGATTTGGTTGACAAAAAATTCCATAGCAGTCATCCTAGCATCCATATCAGCTTCATGTGTCATCTTTCCATCCCTGACTAATTCGGCTGATCTTACTCCAAACTCTGGTCTGATCAAACAACTGTTCAGAGCTTTGACCCAGGTTGGAGTACAACTATTTGGTCCTTCAAATAATTAGGTATCTTTATTGCAAAAGAACTTTCAAAGAATGATATTAAAACGGATTTACAAATCAAAGATGGAGAATCTTTTCCTTTTCAAAAACATTTTCTTAAACCAAAGAAATCTTTTTCAAAATTCTGAGGAAAACAAATCTTTTCTTTTCGAAAGTATATTAGAGGTGTCGCACTCATGAGTCGTATATGCAATGCTCGTGTAGTGCATGCAATGTAGATAAGATGCAATCTAATTTAAATGCAATGCACCTTAATCTAGCTTAGACCTAGCATATCAGCACATAAACACATAAGATTCCTTGAGTATGCTAATCACCCTACTAATCCAATCACTATCCAAGGATTTTTAGTTCTGAAATTTTTGATGGCTCAGTTTTACAAAATTAGAATTTTTTTATGAAAATCTTGAAAGAAAGGGGCAGATTTGTAATTTTTAAAATCACTTTTAAACCATCAATGCCTGAGGTGTGAAATCATGATTCATGAAAATCGAGGTAGGAATTTGAAATTCTAAAATATGAGAGGAGAATTTGAAATTGAATCGTCAAAGTGTGAAATCATGATTTTTGAAAATCGAGATAGAAAATTTGAAATTCTAAAATCTGAGAGGAGAATTTGAAATTGAATCATCAAAGTGTGAACTCGTGATTTTTTGAAAACCAAGGTAGGAAATTTGAAATTCTCTAAAATCTAGGGAGAATTTTTTTTGGAAGGATTTTGTGAAAGTGAATTTCAAAAAAAAAAATTCAAAAGGGATATTCCCGGAATTTCAAAAGACTTGGGTTTTTCAAAGAAGTGCTTGTATTTTAAAAAATCGTCCTTGAATAATGATTGGATGTTCGGATAAAGACCATACTACCCTAAAGGAATCTACTATACAAGGTTTGATGATGCCTTCGCATGCACCTCCTCATCATCCACATAATCGCTTACGAGCAAACGCAAATAATTCATCACATCATCCTAATCAAAGATGACAATCAAGATCCTAATTGAAGGGTTCTTCAGAAACTATATGCAAAGGCTGGGTTTTAGTCTCATAAACGGTCCATTAGCAAGCTCAGCGGTGTGGGTGACCACCTCCCCGAGGGTGTGTCGTTCACACATGGGCTCTATATACCGCACGCGGTACAAGGATAACGGTGATTTCTGGCTACCAAAGTCTCTCGACAAATAGAGGAAAGGGGGCCCTCCACCCTCAAGGCAATGGTCTCAAGCAGTCGCGGTGAAAGAACAATGCAAGCAGAAACAACACGATTATCGAATTAACAACAAGGATATTTATTGGCTCAAGTGAAACCCTTGAAGAACAAGAAACCATAAGTTTCATGTTCAAATCCCTAGTGGAGTCGCCAGATTATGGACCAATGCAAAAGTGTGGTTGGGAGTCCTGGCGTTTCCCTCGATAGTGTCCCAGGACAGATCCAAGGAGCACACTTCAGGGAAACTAAAACTTCCTTACGTAGTCCAAGAGATAAAGAGCCGCCACCTAATTTTTATCAGGAATTAGGAAACCAAATTTGACTCGCCCAAAATTGAATAAGGTTACTCGCCCTTCATTACTAGAAACAAGGTTTGGGGGGTCTTGGTACGAGAGGGGAAGGAGCCCAAGCAGGACTAAAGCACCCTTCCTTGCCCAACTGAATGATAGGCCTTGATTCAAATATCCTTGTTCTTAATTCATAATAGGTGTTGTTTCCTCAAACATACTAGATAATATATACATGGCAAAAAGGAACATCTAATGAAAATCATTTCAAGAGATTAAACCAAGTAGCAGTCGGATGCACATGCAATACAATAGAGAGGTATCCTGCCTGGGACCGATGCAAATAAAGGAAACATGCCATGATATGCAAGAGGGAATGAGAAAACTTACATTGAGTTGACTCAAGCGGAGTCGCAAAAAGCAAAAGAAAGGAAACGTGTAATGCAATCATGCAACAATCCTAGATAAGATGTCTCTAACATATAAGCATATAAATGGAGACTATCCTAAGGGAATTGTGTCGTTGAAAATAAAGTTGTAAACCTAGAAAAATTCTAAGAGGAAAGATAGAGATAGGATACGATACATGGGCACTAAGCCACATGTAGACGAAGCAAGCCCATAAATCGAAGTCTGAATCCACGGCATTCAATTCTCTGCACTAAGACACCAAGGAATACTGAAGCATTGCAAAAATACAAGCAAATAAATTATATGCATGAAAAATAAGAAGAAGATGTTATCAATCAAATTTCCATATTCAGCAATGAATTCTATCAAAAGTGATCTTAAACATGAGCTGGGTTAAAACCCTTTTACAGAAAGTTAGATACATGTCTTAGGGAACTTCTCCAAAAAGAATGACCTCATTAGCATTTTTGAAGTTTGAGAACAGTGGACCAGGACTGTCCACTGTTCTTGTAAAAATGATAATTAATTTTACAAAAATCGTATGAAGCTCTATTGGTGTCAAAATAAAGCTATTTCATTATAGTTTATGAAAAAAAAATAATCTCATGGACATTTTATGCACTTAAGATCTCTGAAAAATTGTTTTAACTAGACTCTGTTTTTCTAGAAATTTGGCATCATTTGACAAAGGAATGCAAATCATAATAAAAATTCGTGAATCATGCTAACCAAGTTGATCTAAGCTTTTGATCTCTCATCTATTTATCCTAGATGATTTCTAAACCAAGTTTTATTCATCAATTGTTGTTGAGTGATCAAGGTATGGCCATTTTGTATACATAATCATGATTGTAGTTAAACTTAGAAAATTCTAGAATAGTTGTATCAACTTCAAACACTTAGAAAACAATCTTAACTCGATCGTATGCTCATGATTTTACATTGGCATATAGATACATGAGTTAGGAATCATCCCCAAAAAGTGGAACATCGATAACTATCATAGATTTTCTGAAATTCAAGCACAAAGAGACTATGTTCAAATCTGTCAACTGATTTCTCAACAATTTCTAAAAATAGTATATGGATCCTAATGATTCTCAAAACGGATCCAATGAAAGCTAATTCATCAAAGTTTACCCAAAAAATTTGAAATTCATCAAACTATGGATTTTGATGAATCAAATCTTATGGACAAAACCAATCTGCTTTGCTGAATTTTGACTAGTTCATTTTAAAGTATGAGGAAAACATCTTAGGTGTTGGTTGAAACTTATTAGAGAGATCAAACTCATAGATTAACTTAATTATCATGATTCCCAATCAATTTAGCCCTCAAGTTCTATGAAGAACTTTAAATCATGGATCAAAGGGACTTACAAATATCCTCTTAGAGATGAAATTCAATAGGAATTCCAGGTAATTGGAACAATCAAGAGCAATGTATGAATATAGGAATCATCCTTCTCATAGATCATACTTCTAAATCATCATAAAATTCAAAGTAGATACATATATATATATAATCATGCATGCATGGATCTAAACTAAATAGAAGAATGAAATCAAAATTGAAAATCAAAGTGAAAATCAATCTCTAATTATAAATTGCCAACAAAATCAAAGAGGATTTAGATCTAGCTATGTGAGTGTGTGAAGAACAAGAGAAGGATGAGATAAGTGTTCTAACAAAAATTAAACTAAACTAGATCCAAACCTTATAAATCTATATATAAAAATAGGAATTAGAGATGAATTGTGATGTCTACATCTTGGAGGATTCTAAATTATGCAATCAAAGTTGATTTGAAGGATCTTCTTCTTCAAGTGTTCTTTAAGCTCTTCAAGCACTTATCCATGCAAGTTAAGGGAGGCAACTGATGTCCAATTCTCTACTCTAATTATCTTAAGACTAGTTTTATGGAAAAAAATTTCATAATTCACTTCTTCTCTCTAGAAATCTCTCTTAAATTCAAAGTATATTCTTATATCCTACAAGTGTATTCACTTGTATGTACTTTTCTCTTGTGAGTACTTCCTTGTTTTTTTTAAAGATGATCTCATATGGATCTATATATAGAGTTTTGAAAATTTAACTCCTAAGTTTTAGGGTTAAAATAGAGATTTTAGAGGTCAGAAGAGGATTAAAATGGTCATTTCAATGCCTAAACGCAGTTTCTGGGCAATTTCCTTACAGTGGGAAGCTTCTAGAAGGGTCTGGAACCCAAAAAGCTCGATAGAGGGGGCACATGTGAGGTGGAGGCTAAGGTGGGACCCGCCACCCCATTAGTGGGACCCGCCATTTACTATGTGTGCTCCCCTGGTTGCCCTTATATCCTATTTTAAATATTACGTGCACTGCTTTTCCAGATTTTTGTAAAAATGCTATTTGGTGTCCAAAATCGTCCGCTTATGTACCGTTGGAAAGCTGTCGAGTTGAATTTTAGTATAAAAATATTCCAGGAGGATATGAAATGAGAATTGAAGGTTAGTTGAAGTCCGAAAGTCCTCCGAAACTTTCGTCGTCATTTTAAATCAAACGACTTTTTTTTCAAAATTGCTTTTCAGTGTGCATCGATTTCAAACTTTTCTTTAAATTGAATCTCTTGATTCCTAGAATATTGTGTGTAGAACACTTAATCTTCATAAAAACTTGAGTGAATATGATCTGAGAGACAATTTTGACAAAATCGGGATTTGTGCATGGAAAATGGCTTTTTTGAGCTTGAAGTCATTTTTTGAAGTTCGATATTTCGATTGTGAGGAATCCAGTACCTTCCACAGGGTACTTTTCATCATTGAATCCTCCAAGACGTTGTCCACCCTAAATCCTATCAGTGTGGTCCAAATTGAATGTCTACACAATGCACCTTAATCTAGCTTAGACCTAGCATCAGCACATAAGCACAAAAGATTCCTTGAGTATGCTAATCACCTTACTAATCCAATCATTATCCAAGGATTTTTGTTAGCTTTGAAATTGTCGATGGCTCAGGTTTGGAAAATTGGAATTTTTCATGAAAAACTTGAAAGGGGAGATTTGCAATTTTTAGAAGCACTTTTGAACCATCAATGCCTGAGGCGTGAAATCATGAAAACCAAGATTTGAAATTCTAAAATCTGAGAGGAGATTTTTGAAATTGAATCATCAAAGTGTGAAATCATAATTTTTGAAAATCAAAGTAGGAATTTTGAAATTCTCTAAAATCTAGGGAGAAATTTTTTTTGGAAGGATTTTGTGAAAGTGAATTTCAAAGCAAATTTTCAAAAGGGGTATTCCCAGAAATTTCAAAAAGACTTGGATTTTTCAAAGAAGTGCTAGTATTTTCAAAATTTTCAAAAATCGTCCTCGATTAATGATTGGATGTTCGGATAAAGACCATACTACCCTAGAGAAATCCGCCATACAAGGTTTGATGATGCCTTCACACACAAGTCCTCATCATCCACATAATCCCTTATGGGCAAACACAAATAATTCATCACACAGTCGAATCAAAGATGATAATCAAGATCCTAATTAAAGGGTTTGATAGAAACAATTGAAGGAAATTTTAAACGCGCAGCAGAAATATTAAGTTACAAAAACTTATTGGTAGCCCGGATCTATTACTTGTTAACTCTATAGATGCGTACAAGAGGGGACAAGAGATTATACCTTTGTGTCTTGAACCCAATTCTGAAATCTATGATATACTTGATTGTCTAGCAGCCTGCAGTAGGTTGTCTTCACCCTTATGACTTCAGCGGATAGCTGTCGGAAAGACTAGATATGGTGGGATCTCAAATATGGAGGAAAAAGAAGGTATGGAGCTCTAAAAACAGTTTCTGTAGCTTCTGACGTATTAAAACGATGAACTCTGATTTCTGGACGCAGCTACCCTATTTATAGATTCCCAGAACAGACCTAACGTTCAAGTGATCGAGGTGTATTCGATCGATCGAAGCTTCGATCGATTGAACCATCTTCGATCGATCGAACCTGTCTAGACTTCAATCGATCGAGACTCCTTCGATCGATCGAACCTATCTTGACAAGATCCTCATGTGCCTTTCCAAGCATCCTAGCGGAGCTAAGAGTAGGACCTCCTAGGCTCTTTATTGTTGGCTCAGACCAGCCGTTAACTCCTATGATCAAACTCTTTGATCATCAAACTAACCAACTGGTCAGTTAACGTTAACTCCACTATAAACGATAACTGAACTCCAATGCAAAAGAACATATCCAAAGCGATAACTAGACTTGTATGGCGTACTAATGTCCCTCTACCATCAGCATTCGTAATCATATTCAGGTAGTTGGATAACTGTTACTGTCAGCTTGAATCATGATTACTTCTTGTATTCCTTGAGTCCCATTCACCTCTCATGATTACCAAACATGTTGATAACTTCTTATCAACAAGACTACAGTTCTTAGTAATCAACTTGGTGATATTTTTAAGGGAATGCTTACTCTTTATCAGAGGGTATTTTCTATCTTAACAATATATGTTCACAAACCTATAAACATGACATACCCAAGATACCCAGATGTTGATCTTTTATAGACCTCACTGATTGGTAAGTCAAAGTAGCCATATCCATAGTCTATGCTCATAATCGTCTCAAGATTGAGAACATGTACCTTATACATGAGTTCCTATCGACTATTGATAGCCTCAAGCATCAATAGGAAAGCTCAGGTCCGTCAATGTGCTATAAGGATAGTAATTTGTATCTCACTTGTATGTATCTCATCTCAGGTCACTGTAGTTTATCATGCTACAGTGTACACCTGATGAGATATCCAGTCTCATCATCTACTGTGACAAATTCTAAGTATCAAAGGATAATAATTCATATCTAACTTGTATGTATCTCATACACACATGAATTACTTACTATGATACTTAAGGACTAACAATCATCTCATGCAAGAAACATACACAATGAAATGTAAAGCTAATATCAATATTTTAAAATGTCAAGTCTCATACATAAAGTAATGGTTTGAGAGCACAAACCCAACAAACTCCCACTTGCACTCATAACCATTCAGGACTACATCTAAGACCTAGACTATCCAGATGACGATCAAAGACCTTCTGTGGCAAGGCCTTTGTAAATGGATCCGCAAGATTGTCGTCGGTGGCAATCTTGGTGACAGTTACATCTCCACGTTGAACAATATCTCAGATTAGATGATATTTTCGCTCTACTTGCTTTCCCTTTCCGTGGTTCCTTGGCTCCTTGGACTGAGCCACTACCCCACTATTATCACAATATAGCGTAATAGGTGACAGCGACGCTGGTACCACTCCGAGCTCCATAAGGAACTTCTTGAACCAAACAGCTTCCTTTGCGGCTTCACAAGCAGCCACATACTCAGCTTCTGTAGTTGAGTCTGTAATGCATTTCTGCTTAATGCTCCTCCAACTAACAGCACCACCTCCCAAGGTAAAGAGATATCTGGACGTTGACTTCCTCGAATCTTTATCTAACATAAAGTCCGAGTCAGTGTATCCCACTGGAATTAACTCATCACTACCGTACATAAGCATGTAATCTTAAGTCCTTCTCAAGTACTTAAGAATGTGCTTAACAGTTGTCCAGTGCTCTAGACCTGGATTCAATTGATATCTATTAACCAGGCCAACAACAAAGCAAATATCTGGTCTAGTACATAACATCACATCCATGAGACTTCCCACTGCCGAAGCATAGGGAACTCCTACCATGTGATTCCTCTCCTCTTGTGTCTTTAGACACTGGTCCTTGGAGAATGCTAAACCATGCCTAAAAGGTAATAAACCTTTCTTCAAATTATCCATTGAAAACCTAGTTAGCACTTTCTCGATATAACCAGCTTGAGATAATCCCATTATCTTTTGCTTACAATCTCGAAAGAGCTTTATCCCAAGGATATAGCTAGCCTCTCCTAGATTTTTTATATCGAAAGTACTAGCTAGCTAAACCTTAACCGTCGACAATGCCGCTACATCATTCCCGATGAGTAGAAACGTAGAGAACAAGAAAAGCCATCACTCTCCCTACACTCTTCTTGTATACACAAGGCTCATCCAGATTTTGCATGAAACCAAACAACTTGACCGCTTGGTCAAAACGAATGTTCCAACTTCTGGATGCTTGCTTAAGCCCATAAATGGACTTTTGTAACTTGCATACCAAGTTACCTTTCTCACCAGCTATGAACTCTTCTAGTTGCTGCAGCTAGATGTCCTCCTCAAGATTACTGCATACAGTCTTGAAGTCCATCTGCCAGATCTCATAATCTAGCCATGTAGTAATAGATAAGAGTATTCTGATGGACTTAAGCATGGCTACCGGCGAGAATGTTTCCTCATAGTCAATGCCCTCCCTCTGAGTATAACCTTTCTCTACAAGCCTAGCCTTAAATTCTTAAGCTTCCCATCAGATCCTCTTTTCCTCTTATAGACCCACTTATAGCCAATGGGTTTAATATTGGCTAGAAGTTCTACAAGATCCCAGACTTGAATGGAATCCATAGATTCCAATTCAGCCTTCATAGCTTTAACCCAATGAGCTGAATCAACATCAGCCATTGCCTCTTCATACGTGATAGGATCAGATTCAGATTCTATGGAGACAGCTTCAAAAACATCTCCTAAGAACATGTATCTATCAGGCTGGCTGGTAATCCTCCCACTACAATGTCACGCCCCGGCGTAGCCAAAATAGGGAAAAATTTTAAAATTTCCATCTTAGACCCTGAGGCACGTGACTGGTTGCATTACCGAATTGTCCATGACCAAATACTAATAATAAACAACGTAACCAAAAGGATAAAACCAACATCTGCTCACATTGATATATTACAAAGAAAGGCCACAGTACTAGTTAACTATTACATCATGGTAGATACATCAGAGTCTTATGGCTCTAGGGCCTTACAAAAGCTATAATAAGTCTTCTGATAGAGCTTTCCACCAAAGACATTTACAAAAGACAGCCACTAGTCTTCTCTCTAACAAGTATATCCATAGCCATCTTCGGTGTACTCTTCTTCCACGTTCTCCGCTTGTGTAGTATCATAACCCGTGTACTCGTTACCTGGATAAGCTGGACATGGGAATGTCCAGCGACATGAACGTCGTCAGCTTATGAAAGCTATGAGTAAGCTAAATCAAATGGAACGTATATAGTAAAACACAATAGGAATACATTTACTACCTTTCAACATGTCTTTTAGGATCTTTACGTTCTCACCGTCGAATTATAACTAGTAGTGTACCCGACTACGTATTCGATAGGAATACAAACAATTCAGGAGACCCGTCTAGACATTCTTAATGCCACTACCATTCATTTCTAACATCCGACATCATTTACAAACACAAAGTGTTTCTTGCTAACCAAACCATGTTTCATCTACCACTTCATCACAAAGAACCGAAGTGTTAAGGAGTGCAAGAACATCCGTTTCATCACGAAGAACCGAAAGGAGTCTTCACTCAAAGAATCACCGCTTCGTCACGAAGAACCAAAAGCGTTACGGAGTACAAGAACATCCATTTCATCACAAAGAACCGAAAGGAGTCTTTACTCAAAGAATCACCGCTTCGTCATGAAGAACTGAAAGCGTTACGGAGTACAAGAACATCCATTTCGTCACGAAGAACCGAAATGAGTCTTTACTCAAAGAATCACCGCTTCGTCACGAAGAACTGAAAGCGTTACAGAGTACAAGAACATCCATTTCGTTACGAAGAACCGAAAGGAGTCTTTACTCAAAGAATCACCGCTTCGTCACGAAGAACCAAAAGCGTTATGGAGTACAAGAACATCCATTTTGTCACGAAGAACCGAAAGGAGTCTTTACTCAAAGAATCACCGCTTCGTCACGAAGAACCGAAAGCGTTACGGAGTACAAAAACATCCATTTCGTCACAAAGAACCGAAAGGAGTCTTTACTCAAAGTATCACCGCTTTGTCACGAAGAACCGAAAGCGTTACGGAGTATAAGAACATCCATTCGTCACGAAGAACCGAAAGGAGTCTTTACTCAAAGAATCACCGCTTCGTCACGAAGAACTGAAAGCATTACGGAGTACAAGAACATCCATTTCGTCACGAAGAATCGAAAGGAGTCTTTACTCAAAGTATCACCGCTTCGTCACGAAGAACCGAAAGTGTTACGGAGTATAAGAACATCCATCCCATCACTAAGAACCGGAAGGAGTCTTTACTCAAAGAATCACCGCTTCTCCATCACGAAGAACCGAAGCGTTTACGGAGTGCAAGAACATCCATTCCATCATGAAGAACCGAAAGGAGTCTTCACTCAAAGAATCACCGCGTCACAACTCAATAACACATCCCTTTTTCTTACTAGCCTGATCTCCGCTGCCCAGATTACCTATCCGACAATTATCCTTATCATAATTTGCTTCTAACATAGCACAACCGACCCTTATATTTTCCCGACCGCACATTCGTCACTCATTTCGGAATTTAGTTCATTAAAGGACTTCCGAATATACTTTCGAAGTTACGTTTATACATCCGTCATCCTGTTTTATGTCGTAATATACTTAAAATGGAAACTTATGCAATCACTATCAACGCAATAATCATGTCGTACAACATACTTATAACTTGGGTATGAACTCTCTATGGTCATCACACTATATTCATAACAACGGAAACCTAGCGTGTAGCTCATGGATTTAATACCAATAATATATAGATGAAGCCCCTAACATACTCATCTACTCGATAGCACTACCATAGCACAAGATATCCATAACCACACAGGTACCGGAAAGCAAGCATCATTAATAAACACATCATACAAGTAGTTATACAATCTGCCAGGAATTAATTTTACTATGTCGACTGAATTGATATGATTTATTTGGGCATGATAAATTGATTTGTAGATCAAACTCAAAACTAGAACATTGTAGATAATTGGATTAGCTTCATGTACAAAAAAAATCTAGTTTCAATTACATTTTTGAGCTGCTCAAAATATTTATTTTACTTAGACATTTCTATATTTTTGGACTGCTCTGTCCCAGATTTATAGTACTGTGTTGCACGTGCATTTTACCTATCAAGGAGTCATTTTTACTGAGCTATAGAAGAGTCATTTGTAGATAAATGAGTTAGCTTTATCCACAAAAAAACCTATCTTAATTCAGATTTCGGAGCTGCTTAAAACACTCATTTTACTAAACTACATTCTGCTGGAGGTTTCTGTTTCTCAGATTTAAAGTACTTCGTTGCATGTACATTTCACCTATGAAGAAGTGATTTTCAGACTGAGCTATAGAAGAGTTATTTGTAGATACATGAGTTAGCTTTATCCAAAAAAAAAAACCTAGCCTCATTCCCATTTTTGAACGGCTCAAAATGTTCATTTTACTAAACTACATTCTGCTGGAGGTTTCTGCTTCCCAGATTTGAAAATTTATCTTGCATGGCATGGATCTCTCAAACTATCAAAATCAAGCACTTAATAAACATTACTACATACTATATAGGTTCTAAAGTGAGTTAGAATACTCACATAAACTTGAAATTGAGCTTGGGCTTTGGATTTAAGCTTAGGAAGCTTGAACACAAGCTTCAATGGTGGAGACTTCTTCCTAGTTCTTCTTCTCCATCTCCATGTATCTCTTATCTCTTCATGGAGTTCATCTCCTAGCTCTCTCTAACTCTATATGCAGATTGTAAATGGCCAAGAGTGTAATGCTTGAATATAGGCATGTTTATATAGAGATGGTGGTGGGATATGTGTCACCATGCATGTGCTAGAGTGTACATGCATGGACAAGTGGCAAGGGAGGTGGTGCCATGTGGTGCATGGGCTGCCATGTGGCCGACCATGTGGGGTCCACCTCGAGTTTTGTGCCACTACCTTGGTTTACATGCAAATATTCTTGATATGCGTATCAGTCTCGATTTACGTGCAAACGGGTGTTGTTTTTAACGTCTAGGTCCGGTTACGGGACTAAGTTAATTCTAATTACGGTCGAGTCGGTGCAGTGATTACAGTCTAATTAGTAATTACATTACACTGATACAGTCACACAAATAAAATAATAATATAATAATAGACCAGATATAGAAATTCATAAAACTCGTATTATTGCACGTAGAGAAATTACAGGTATTACATACAATGAGGTACTGGTGCGGAATTGGGTGAAGAAGTGATATTTTCTTATCTTGCATCGCTATCAACTATTGGAGGAATTGAGGGCTCTCCCTCTATCTCTTTAAGATCTGTCCTTCCCTTAGGTTTATAGTGCATGATATAATCATCCTCTAAGAAAATAACATTTGTACTAACAAACACTTTCTGTTCTCATGGATCATAAAAATACCAACCATAAGTACCCTTTGGATATCCTACAATGTAACATACTTCCAATCTAGAATTCAACTTACTCATCTTTCCTTTTAGCACATGTGCCAGATACCCCCATATTCGGAGATGTTGCAAAGAAGGCTTACACCCAATCCACATCTCTCATGGTGTCCTGGGAACGGATTTGCTTGGTACTAGATTTAGTATGTATGTAGCGGTTTTCAAAGCATAACCCCAAAAATAATGGCAACTTGAAAAAACTCATCATCGACCTAGTCATGTCTAAAAGAGTCTAATTCCTTCTCTCTGCTACACCGTTCTGCTGAGGCGTACCAAGTGCAGTCAACTATGATAGAATCCCATTCTGTACAAGGTGATCAATAAACTAATTAGAGAGGTACTCGCCATCACGATCAGATCGAATGGGCTTGATATGTGTGCCCAATCGTTTCTCCACCTCAGCCCTAAACTCTTTGAACTTTTCAAAGGCTTCAGACTTGTGCTGCATTAGGTACACATATCCATACCTAGAGTGGTCATCAGTAAATGAAATGAAATACTCTTAACCACCCCCTGCTCTAATATTTATTGGTCCACACAAATCAATATGAACTAATTCCGACAATGCATTGGTCCTATTGCCCTTTGCAGGAAAGGGCCTTTTGGTCATCTTACCCTCTAAATAAGACTCACAGACTTCCATTGGTTCGAGAACCAAATCGCCTAAGACCCCTTTTTGACTAGTCTGCCAATCCTATTTAGATTGATATGGCCAAGCCTCATATGCCAAAGCCTTGTTGGATTAGTGGAAGGTTCCTTTCTTTTAGATGGTACAGTTACCACTGAGTTATTAAGTTTTATACAAGAGTCTTTAGAAATATTGGGAGTAATCACATATAAACCATTTAATTTAACACCTGAAACTACAAAAGACCCATTTATTTTTATCACAACTTTAGTTTCGAAATGAAAAGAATAACCTTTATTCGATAAATTTGAAATTGAAATTAAATTACATATCATTGAAGGGACATAAAGTACATCTGATAAAATCAAAACATTATTGTCTAGAAATTTTAAAACTACAACTCCTATAGCAACTGCAGATACGGTTGCACTAAAACCTAGAGTAAGTGCGATTTTCCCATCACTGCACCTTCTGGTTGATCTAAACCCCTGCAATGAATTACAGATATGGTTAGTCGCACCAAAATCAATGCACCAAGTGTTTAAAGTATCCGTTATAAAACTTACTTCAATCACATGCACGTAACTCAATCATACCTTGAACTCTTGTAGCTAAGAATTTTGGATAGTTCCTCTTCCAGTGACCTTTCTCACCGCATTAGAAACACTTTCCTTTGTCTTGGCCACCCACCTTCCTTTTGCCTTTACCCTTTCTCTTCGATTTTGCAATCTTAGGGAATGGTCCAACACTTGGACCACTAGTGCCAGCCTTCTTCTTCCCTTTCTTACCTTTTGGAGCAGTTTGAGAAGAGGAAGAGCTTTTTTCAACATTCAAAACGCTGACCCCAGGCTTGATCACCCCTTTCGCTGCCAGTAAAGAGCTCATTAATTTGCTCATTGAAAAATTCATTTGATTCATATTATAGTTAAGTTAAGTTCAGCGAATGAAGGCGACAGCGAGTTGAGGATCATATCAACTTGGGTCTGTGCATTGATGTTGGCTCCTAAGGTCTCCAGTTTGTTCAAGTAACCAATCATTTTTAAAACATGTTCTTTGACTGGAGTCCCTTCCGACATCTTGGCACTCATTATTTTCAGCATGACTACCTGTCTGGCATGCTTGCCTTGCTCCCCAAACATCTTTTCCAGGGATTTGATAATGTCACTGGCAGAATTATTCGCCTAGAATTGGTGTTGCAACACACCAGCCATTGAGGCTAGAATGTAGAAACGAGTCATTCCATTCAACTTCTTCCATTATTCGAACTCGCGTCTGGCAGCTGTCGAAGCATTTGCCACGGGTTCTTCAGGGCATGGAGTGGTGACGACATATATGTGATCCTCTGCAATTAAAACGATGTCTATGTTACGTTTCCATTCTGTGTAGTTATATCATTTTATTTCTTTCTTTTTTTTTCTTTTCTTTTCTTTTCAAACATTCTTTTTTTCAAAAAATTCCTTTTCGTTTTTTTTTTCTTTTTTTCTCTTTTCAAAACTCTTTCTTTTTCTCTTTTTTTTTTCATATCTTATTATCATTACTATATACATTTTTTTTAATGAATTTTCAGACTAATTTCCTCACACGTTCTTCAACGCTTGGGTTTCTCCCAAATACCTGATTTTTCTTTCTTTCATTTTTGGTTTGAAACTTGACTTAAAGAATCTTTGAAGAATTTGAATTCTTTGAAAAATCTTCGAATTTCACTGGTCATCGTCATCATCAGTCCTTAGAGGTAACCAATCTCTGGATTTGGCGTTTGGTCAAAATCAGGGTGTCTACAACAATATGAGATTTTTTTTTTTTTTTTTGTAAATTTGACAAGGCTAATGCATAGACCTCAAAAATGAAATCAAGAGGAAAAAAAAAACCCTCCCAAATAGGCCACAAAATGAACAAAGTCATGACCTTTTAAAGCTTAGCTTCAAAACAAGTAAAATTGATAAAATTTATCTCTATAATCATTGAACATTAAAAAGCTCAAATTGAGCTGAATTGGCAAGCACAATTTATAGATCTCATGAAAAAAGAAGAAGAAGAAGAATACATGGAATCCAAAAAAAAATGCATATCTATACACACCTAAAATGCCAGAAATTGTGAAAATTATGACTGTTTCAAAGTGGCATTTATAATAGATAATTTTTATTGTTAGATCATGTATGATAGATACAAGAATAAAACAAAAATGCCAAATTTAAGCTAAAAATGACTACATTTTATTTTGGGCAAAAATTGCAAGTTCAGATTACATAAAATTATGGATTTAAAATAATAAATAAACCCAAAACCGGAAAGGCCAAGGAATGAAAAAGTTACAACCTATTCAAGTAGACATTTATAATAGATAAAGTTTTTTTTAGGGTCAATTAGATAAAATGACAATTTAATGTAAATATGTTGATTTAAGGTAACTTAATAAAATATGTTGATTTAAGTCTCCAAATTTTTTCTTGGACGAACATACCCTCAACCACACCAAATAATCTCCTCTCTTTCCCTCAAAGTTGCGCACAACACCGCACACGTGCGTGCCACGTGCGCAGCAGCCCTGGCAGTCAGTCACACGGTGTGAGTGACTGTACCATATCAAACCCAATTTCAAAAATATTTTTTAAACTTTAAACCTCCATAACTTTTGAGCTACAACTAAAATTTTTACAAATTTTATACCATTAGAATCATGATGACGAGATCTACAAAACTAGTATTCACCACTTTTGAATAGTATTCATGCTTTGTGCTATTCATACTTTTTTTTTCTACTAGTACCATTGTTGATATGTTTTAAGCAAAAAAAAAAACATACCTTGTGAGCCTTGTTCCTGAAAAGTAGTGAAATTTCACCACTATTTTTAGCACATCTAAAATTAGTGGTGAAATTTCATCACTCTTAGAGCAACTTAAATGCTACATGCCATTTTCATTATGCCAATTCTATTTTTTTTTTTACATTGTTACAATGTCAAATGTAATATTTTGATACTACTAGTACCATTGTTGATAGGTTTTGAGCAAAAAAAAAAACATGCCTTGTGAGCCTTGTTCCTGAAAAGTAGTGAAATTTCACCACTGTTTTTAGCACATTTAAAATTTGTGGTGAAATTTCACCACTTTTAGAGCAACTTAAATGTCACATGCCATTTTCATCATGCCAATTCTATTTTTTGACATTGTTACAATGTCAAATGCAATATTTTGATATTTATGTTCCAATGATATATGCCATTTTAAATGCTATATTTTGGCCCAATTACCATTTGACTTTCAAAGTAGTCTTTTGTTAAGGGGCAAAAGGGTCAGTTAATAAATATATATTTTTCCCAAATTTTACATCTCAGAGACTTTTCAAGTACATGTGGGTGTCAAAACATGTGAAATTTATTAAAGTATTCACCACAATCATAATTTCATCATTTTGAATCTTTGATAAACAAAATTTTGTCCACATTTGAAATAGTGGTGAAACAGTGAAATTTCACCACTTTTAAGGAACAAGGCAGCTAAGGCATGTAAAATAAAAAAAAATTTTGCTCAAAACATATCAACAATGGTACTAGTTTTGTAAATCTCATCGACACGATTTTAATGGTATAAATTTTGAGAAAAATAGAGTTGTATATCAAAAGTTATGGAGGTTTAAAGTTTAAAAACTTTTTTCGAAATGGGTATTACTATGGTGTAATTGCTCAGATCGTGCGAGTGTTTCAATTCCTTTGGCGCGAGCATAGGGCGCGTGACTGCGACTGGCGGCAGAGAGTTTATTCGGTGTGGCGCGCGCGTGGGTGCAAATTGTGCCAATATCTTTTTTGTCCTTTTTAATTTGTGCGAATGAAACGAAAGGGCAAATCTGAGCTAAATTTGTCTTTTTTGGTTTTTTTTATTTATCATTTTGTCTAAAATATTTGTTTAGTAAGGGATCTAAATCAAAATGAAAATAACTGGTTATCCTTGAATCACTATATTTTCCAAATTAGGGATTCACATCTAATTTTTCCTTATTTTTATGTCACGTAAGACAGATGAATCACTCTATAGCCGGCCGATCCACTATGGCGGCCGCTACCACGCAATTTTGAAAAATAAAAATTAAAAAAATAAAATAGAATATATCTATAAATATATATATATATATATATATCTATGATAGTTTTAAAATATTTGAGCTTTAGGCTTGGTTCTCGGATTTAGTGAAGGAAAAGAAAAGAAAAACATAGAAGAAAGCATTTTCCTTTTTTGGGGTAGTAAAGAAAAGATGAGAAAGATAGGATAGAAAAGATACTGAGTGGAAAATAAATTAAACATTTTGAATATTGAGGTTCATTTCCCTTCATATATCACAATTACATTTTAAACTTTTTGATTTTTTATGTAATTTAAGTATGAAGAAAAATACAATGGAAAACACGAGAGAACTAATTTTCCTTTTCCTTTTCCTTTTCTTTTCCCTCACAAAATTCATGAAACAAACAAAGCATTTGTCACGCCGCGGAATAGCCAAAATAGAGAAAAATAAATTTCCTTTTTGGGTCCATAGGGAATGACGGGTGAAAGTCACTAATTATCCACACCACACGATACTAGTCCAACAAATAAACAGGAACAACAAATAATCAAGCTGAAATTGATAACAATTGTATCAATTCTATTACAAACATCAGAGTGGTCCTCAGGAACCTAACAGGTCTGGAGACAACATATGCCCAAGTACCCGTTAAACTAAACAAGTTCAACAGAAATAACGAAAATATAAACTAGATGAAACTTCTTCATCTCTAGCTGGCGTAAGGGTAATCGTCAGCATAACAATCTTCCCTGGCATAACCGTCATTAGTGGGGCCACCCTCTGCATAATCCATCCCTGTGTATTAGCCATCATCGTGGGCTCCATCACCTGCATTAATAGAGGCATGGTAGTCTGGACGGGGAATGTCCAAGCATAAACGCATCAGCTTACTTCAGCTGAGTGAATAGTATCATAGGTATAAAGTCCTTACCAGTTATGAACGATATAAAGTAGTGATACTAATAATATCTCTTCCTCTTTTATTTTGACATATCATTAACCGATTCTCATCATCTTCCAACTTTAAGACTGACTGTACCAATCTCGACCGACTATATCGAACTGATTATATTATCACGACACACTAGTGCTCTTGTTCACTGCTTTTAAGAACTCTTACTGTTCATCGCTTTTAAGAACTCTTGCGAGCACAATACATCATTCTCATATAACGACTAGTCTATGGACATACCCATACTCTTGTTCACTGCTTTTAAGAACTCTTACTGTTCACAGCTTTTAAGAACGCTTGCGAGAATAGTGTGTCGACACCCAATATTGACCACACTAATAGGATTAAGGGTGGACAAAATCTTGGAGAATTCAATGGTGAAAAGTACCCCATGGAAGGTACTGGATTCCACACAATCGAAAGATCGAACTTCAGAAAGTGACTTCAAGCTTAGAAAAGCCCTTTTTCCATGTATAAATCCCAGTTTTGTCAAAATCATCTCTCAGAATTCATATTCACTCAGGGTTATATGAACTTGAAGTATTCTAAATACAGTAGTCCAGATATCTAGAGATTCAATTTCAAAGAAAAATTCAAAATCGATGCACATTGAAAAGCAATTTTGAAAAAGAAGTCGTTTGATTTCAAAAAGATGACGAAAGTTTTGGAGGACTTCCGGACTTTAATTCTCATTTCAAATCCTCCTGAAATATTTTTATACTAAAATTTAACTCAATAACTTTCCAACAGTATGTAAACAGCTGATTTTGGACACCAAAAAGCATTTTTATGAAAATCTAAAAAAGCAGTGAACGTATTTTTGAAACAGGACATAAGGGCAGCCATAGGATGAGGAAGAGTAAGTAGCAAGTCGGCGGGTCCCCACTAAGACTCCACCTTACATGTGCCCCCTCCATCAAGCTTTTTGAGTTCTAGACCCTTCCAGAGGCTTCTCACTGCGAGAAAATTTCCCAGAAACTGCGTTTAGGCACTGAAATGGCCATTTTAACCCTTTTTTGATCACTAAAATCCCTCTTTTAATCCTAAAACTTAAGAGTTTGGTTTTCAAAACTCTATACATAGATTCCATGCATCTCATATGAGATCATCCTGAATCATCTTGGAATATCCTTAAGCACACCTTGAATATACTTGAAGATACAATCACATATACTTTGAATTCAAGATATTTCTAGAGAGAGAATAGTGAATTATGAATGGAATTTCCTTAAAACTTTTCTCAAGATAATTAGATTAAAGAATTAGAGAATAAACTTGATATCAATTACCTTCCTTAACTTCTACCATGGATGAGTGCTTGAAGAACTTGAAGAATACTTGAAGAAGAAGATCCTTTAAATCAACTTTAATTGCATAATTGAGAATCCTCCAAGAGGTAAACATCATAATTCATCTCTACTTCTTATTTTTTTTATATATCTATAGGACTTGGATCTAGTTTAGTTTTGTTTTCTTTGCTAGAACACTCATCTTCTTCCTCTCTTGTTCTTCACACACTCACATAGCTAGATCTAAGTCTTCCTTGATTTTGTTGATAATTCATGATTAGAGATTGATTTTTCACTTTGATTCTCAATTTTGATTTCATCCTTCTATTTAGTTTAGATCCATGCATACATGATTATATATATGTATCTATTTTGAATTCTATGATGGTTTGGAAGTATGATCTATGAGAAGGATGATTCATATGTTCATACCTATCTCTTGATTATTCCTATAACCTAGAATTCCTATTTCATCTCCGAGAGGATATTTGTAAGTCCCTTTGATCCATGATCTAAAGTTCTTCATAGAACTTGAGGGCTTAATTGATTGGGAATCATGATCAAATTGATCTATGAGTTTGATCTCTCTAATAGACCTAAACCATCACCTAAGATGTTTTCCTCATACTTCAAAATGAATTAGTCAAAATTCAGCAAAACAAATTGGTTTTGTCCATAAGATTTGGTCCATTAAAACCCATAGTTTGATGGATTTCAAATTTTCTGGGTAAACTTGGATGAATTATCTTTCATTCGATCCGTTTTGAGAATCATTAGGATCCATATGCTATTTTTAGAAATTATTGAGAAATCGGTTTCTCTTTGTATTTGAATTTCAGAAAATCTATAATAGTTATCGATGATCCGCTTTTTGGGGATGATTCCTAACTCATGTATCCATATGCCGATGTAAAATTGTGAGAATACGATCAAGTTAAGATCGTTTTCCAAGCGTTTGAAGTTGATATAACTATTTTGGAATTTTCTAAGTTTAACTACAATCATGATTATGTATACAAAATAGTCTTATCTTGATCACTCAACAATAATTGTTGAATAAAATTTGGTTTAGAAATCATCTAGGATAAATGGATGCGAGATCAAAAGCATAGATCAACTTGATTAACATAATCATGAACTTCTATTATGTCTTGCATTCCTTTGTCAAATGATACCAAATTTCCAAAATAACAGAGTCTGGTTAAAACAATTTTTTAGAGACCCTTTGATCATCAAATGTCCATGGGATTATTACAATGATATAGCTTTCTTATGACACCAAATAGAGCTTTATATTATTTTTGTAGAATTAATTATGATTTGTACAAGAACAGTGGACAGTCCTGATCCACTATTCCCAAAACTCTTATTTCTCGAACTTCAAAAATGCTGATGAGGTCCTACTTTTTGGAAAAGTTCCCTAAGACATGTATCTAACTTTCTGTAAAAGAATTTTAACCCAGATCATGTTTAGGATCACTTTTGATAGGATTCATTAGAGGTCATTGAATTTGGAAATTGGATTGATGACATTTTTTTCTTATTTATCATGCATATCATTTGTTTGTTTGTATTTTTGCAACGCTTGGGTGTTCCTTGGTGCCCATGTACACGTGGCTTAGTGCCCATGTATCATGTACTATCTATGCCCTTTCTCTTAGAATTTTTCTAAGTTTACAACTTTATTTTGAATGACACATTTCCTTTAGGATGGTCTCTGTTTATGTGCTTACTTGTTAGAGACATTATCTAGGATTGTTGCATGATTGCATTACACGTTTCCTTTCTTTTGCTTTTTGTGACTCCGCCTGAGTCAACCCAATGTATATTTTTCTTGTTCCCTCTTGCATATCATAGCGTTTCCTTTATTTGCATTAGTCCCGGGCAGGAATAGCCATTGTGAGCATACCTCTCCCTTGTATTGTATGTGCATCCATTTGTTACTTGATTTAATCTCTTGAAATGATTTTCATTAGATGTTCTTTTTTCCATGTATATATTATCTAGTATGATTGAGGAAGCAACACCTTTTATGAATTAAGAACAAGGATATTTGAATCAAGGCCTACCGATCAGTAGGGCGAGGAGGGAGTGCTTTAGTCCTGCTCGGGCTCCTTCCCCTCTCGTACCAAGACCCCTGAACCTTGTTTCTAGTGATGAAAGGCGAGTAACCTTATTTAATTTTTGGCGAGTCAAATTTGGTTTCATAATTCCTGATAAAAATTAGGTGGCGACTCTTTGTCTCTAGGATTACCTAAGGAAGTTCTAGTTCTCTGAAGTGTGGTCCTTGGATCCATCCCATGACACTATTGAGAGAAATGACAGGACTCCCCACCGCGCTTATCGGTCCACAATCTGGCGACTCCACTGGGGATTTGGACATGAAACTTATGGTTTCTTGTTCTTAGAGGGTTTGACGTGAGCCAATGAATATCCTTTTTATAAATTTGATAATTGTGTTATTTCTGCCTGTATTTGCACTTGCATTATTCTTTCACCGTGACTGCTTGAGACCAATGCCTTGAGGATGGAGAACCCCTTTCCTCTATTTGTCAAGAGACTTTGGTAGCATGTAGTCATCGTTAGCCTTATAACGCGTGAGGTATATAGAGCCCATGTGTGAAAGACACCCCTTCGGGGAGGTGGTGACCCACACCACTGAGCTTGCTAATGGACCCTTGATGAGACTAAAACTCGGCCTTTGGATATAGTTGTTGGGTTTGTGCCCTCAAACTATTACTTAATGTATGAGATATTAACAGTTTAAAATATGGATATCAGCTTTACATTTCATTGTGTATGTTTCTTTCATGAGATGATTGTTAATCCTTAAGTATCATAGTAAGTAATTTATGTGTGTAAGATACATACAAGTGAGATATGAATTACTATTCTTTTATACTTAGAATTTGTCACAGTAGATGATGAGACTGGATATCTCATCAGGTGTACACTATAGCATGATTAACTACCATTGGATGGAGTGATGAATCTTAGTCACTAGAGTTTAACTCTTAGTTAATATACTAGTGCTTATAGCACATTGCCGGACCTGAGCTTTCCTGTTGACGCTTAAGGCTGTCAACAGTCGATAGGAACTCATGTATAAGGTACGTGTTCTCAATCTTGATATGATTATGAACACAGATTATGGATATGGTTGCTTTGACTTACCAATCATGAGGTCTATAAAAGATCAAAACCTGGGTATCTTGGGTATGTCATGTTCATAGGGTTGTGAACATATATTGTCAAGATAGAATCTATCCTCTGATAAAGAGTAAGCATTCCCTTAAGAATGTCACCAAGTTGATTATTGAGAACTGCAGTCTTGTTGATAAGAAGTTATCAACTCGGTAATCATGAGAGGTGAATGAGACTCAAGGAATACAAGAAGTAATTATGATACTAGTTGACAGTAATAATTATCCAACTAACTGAATATGATTATGAATGCTGATGGTAGAGGGACATTAGTATGCCATACAAGTCTAGTTATCGCTTCAGATATGTTCTTTTGCGTTGGTGTTCAGTTATCATTTTATAGTGGAGTTAACGTTAACTGACCAGTTGATTAGTTTGTTGATCAAAGAGTTTGATCATGGGAATTAACGACTGGTCTGAGCCAATAATAAAGAGCCTAGGAGGTCCCACTCTTAGCTCCACTAGGATGCTTGGAAAGGCATATGAGGATCTTGTCAAGACAGGTTCGACTGATCGAAGGAGTTTCAATCGATTTAAGTCTAGATAGGTTCGATCGATCGAAGCTAATACACCTTAATCTCTTGAACGTTAGGTCGATTCTGGGAATCTATACATAGGGCAGCTACGTCTAAAAATCAGAGTTCATCATTTTAATACATCAGAAGCTGCAGAAACTATTTTTAGAGCTCCTATACCTTTTTTATCCTCCATATTAGAGATCCCACCATCTCTAGTCTTTCTGACAGGCATCCGCAGGAGTCATAAGAGTGAAGATAACCTAGTGGAGGCTGCTAGACAATCAAGTATTTTATAGATTTCATAATTGGGTTCAAGACACAAAGGTATAATCTCTTGTCCCCTCTTGTACGCATCTATAAAGTTAATAAGTAGTAGATCCGGGCTACCAATTAGTTTTTGTAACTTAATCTTTCTGTTGCGCATTTTAAATAATTTTTTAAACCTATTTTTCTTCAATTGGTATCAGAGTCACGATTGTTTGGATCTGTAGATGCGTTTTGGAATACTAGTTTTGATTTGCATGTTTATTTTAGAAAGTGGTTTTGAAACTGCATCATCACAGATCTGTTTCTATAGTAGTTTCGCAGCAGAAAACAAATATGTGATTGCATTGGATGCACGGTGGGTTCGATCGATCGAAGTATGTTCGATCGATTAAACCTCTCTGTTCTCAAGCGATCGAACTAGTTTCGATCGATTGTACTTTATTTTTGTTCGATCGATTGAATGGGGCTCGGTCGATTGAGACTAATTCTCTATCTAGGTATTCTGTTCACAATTTTAAAGGTTTTTAAAATATATACTTTAATTTTTTTATTCTGTATTTTTTTCAAATCATTATGTGAAACTGAAAGTTCAATCGATTGGACTATGTTCAATCGGTCGAATATTCAATCGATCGAACCTTTGTCAATCGATCGAAGTGTGACAGAGAATTAAGGTGCTATTTTAAAGTTCTAAATCAGTATATAAAGAGTTTATGTACTGTGCTAATCAATTAGGGGTTCCAATAGTTACATATATTGGTTATATATGCAAGGATGTGCATACGACTAACCCTTTTGCAGCAAAATTAGTCCACTATCTCCCATGGCACCAAGATCAATTTTAAATTATTGTATTTAAATGCTTGAGATTGGTGTATGTTGTGTTTTAATTATTAGTTTGGTTTTAAGGCATGTGCAAAGGGTGCTGCGACTTCAATCCTACAAAAAGGAGAGTCGCACCGGTTTCCCTAGCCTCTATTTTATTATTATTTTTCCTATTTCTAGATAAATTGTAAGCTTCGAAAGAAGCATAGGACCAATGTAATAGAATTAGAAAATCCATGAAGATGGAGCCGGAAGTGATCAAACCAAGAAGGAGGTTCTATGGAGATAGAGCCATGGGAGATAGAGCCATTGTTTAATGCTTTTGATTTTCATTTTAGTTTTTTGTTTTATATGCTTGGTTTGTGATTGGCGTTTTATACATTGTTACTACTCGTATGCACTTAAAACAAGTTTTCAAAAATAAAATTCAAAAACCATTTTCAACGCATTAGTAAACATTAGATGTTTATGGGTAATGTGTGGAAACAAGTTTTCCAAAAGTAAAATCCTTAATTATTAAATCTAATGGGAGAGGGTCTTGTTAATAACACCCACGATCTTCCATTAACGGTTCACTGTAAGATGAGTAGTGCATTCTGTGTCACCTCGCCAAGGGTGATCATTCCATACGGAGGGTACACTACTCATTTTACTAGATGTGAACTTCCTATGGATAGGATCAATCAGATGTGTTAAAGGGTGACCACCACACGGAGGCACTACTTAAGGTGATTGTGATTGGATCCTAGTTAATGGTACACACTAGCTAAGCTATGGATAAGGGATCCCACATAGGGCATTATTCAAAAACTTAGAGATCAAATAGGTTCGGTAGTCATAACTTATTTTGCAAGAGTTGCATGGTTGGTAAGTCATGATTAATCAAAAGATCGAGTATTGACCGCCATACGGAGGCTTTACTCTTTCATTTTGATATTCCGGCAACCTTGTTTTTAAATAAGAGTTGTAAGGATTCTTTTATTTCAAACTGTCAAATTCTTATATCCAAATATATTTTGTCCTTTTGATTTTTTTCAATAAATCATAATGTCTGGATCTACATTTAGTCCACTTGCTATTATACTCACTCAAAACAAGTTGACTGGAGAATATATACCATGCATATGGGTATATTCTAATGAAGTACATTACAAATATAAGTACATTAGTATATACTTTACTAAATAATTAAGTTTATGTTAATATATATTTTGAAAATTAAAAAGAAGGCAAGAATTCTGTTAGCCGTGGCACGCGGCGAAGCCGGCGACACTCACTGAGTGTCGCGCCGACATTCAGTGAGTGTCGCCCAGCACTCAGCAAGTGCCGCAGGCAAGTCGTCGAGTGTCGCGCGCTGTAACAGACTGTTTTTCTTACATGTTCTAGAAGAAAACTTTGCACATGTGTTTTCACCCAAATTTACCCATTTAACCTTGTAATGTGGGTCTATATAAACAGACCTTCATCCCCATTATTGGGACTTTTCACTTAATCTTTGAATCAAATTGAGATATACAAGAGATATATAGAGAATTTAGAGAATTGAGAGAGAAAAAAAGAGAGTTTTCTTGAAGAATTTGAAGAAGAGGAAAAGAATTTGAAGATTTTTGGAAGAACTTCACAAGAGAATAGAAGAAATCCTTGAGGTCATAGAGGTAACCTCTCAATCCTTGATAGAATTGGGCAAATTCAATCACAAGTTCATAGTTCTAGGATCTTTACACATTTTCAAAACCTCTCTTCCTACCTCATTTCATCACACACCACTTAGAGCTTGTTATTGAATCTCATAATATTTCATTAATTTGGATCCACTTGATGCCTTGGGTTTAAGATAAGTTTGATTTTGAAGAACTTGTGTTCCAACTTCTCTAAGTAAACTTTGATTCCTCATTTCTATTTTCTTTTTAAGATTCATAAAACTTTATGTATTCCTTTGAGTCCTTTTTGAATTCAATTCCTTAGTTTTCCATGATCTCATGATTCATATGGAGATTAAGGAAAACTATGGTCATGTCTACACATAGTTAGTGGGATTCAAATCTAAACTCATGGTTTGAATCTCCTCACTAAAAATCTTATGGGATTCATGTTATATTCCATAGAGGTTTATGTAAAATTTTGATTTTATTTAGTCTCCAAGGACCATTAATTTGAGAAGGGGATTAGGATGTCATGACTCTATATTCCTCAAGGATCATATGTTTGAGAGAGGAATTAGATATAGATTTTTATAGTTTATATTCAAAATTCATGAGATTAAGTATGACCTTAGGATTCTCTTGCTATGAGATCTATGATGAAAATCTGTTAAGGCTAAATCCATGAACATATTCATGTTTTATTATTTATTCTAATAATCATAGTCATCCTTGATCCTAGTTCTCTCTAGAATCATGGATCAAGTTTAATTCGAAATATGAATATCAATTTAACAAAGGTGCAGTGAATCTATAAACCAACTGTGATCAAAGATTTTTTATAAAATCATGGTTCATTGGAATTGGATGAAACCAATTGGAGGATGTTTATAACCCATTTAACTACCTCTGTGATTTTTGCTTTAATGAAATTCCATGTTTAAGATGGTTTGGTCTTATGATTTCAAAACAAGAAATTCTCTGTCCAAAATTTCAAAACAGTAAGTCCATTTTAAAATTAATAAATCAGAACCTTAATCGATCTTTCTTGACCCTTTCTAAGTATTTCAATGTGTTAGGAAGATACCCTAAAAAGATCTAAGTGTTTCTCGTTTGTTTACTATTTTTAGAAAATCGTTCAAGATCTCTGGACAGAGAGTTGCAGATTCTTGAGTGATGTCTAGTGTTTTTCTTATTCCCAGAGATCTAACCGCTCAATCTTTAATTTTCTTCTTATGTTAGAAACTAGACTCATAGATGCATATCATATCCAAAAACCATTAAGATCCAACCGTTGGAACTATGGTTTTTCTACCTTTTAAAATATGGTCTGCTCTCTGTAATTTAGGAAAAACAGTCACTGTTTTAGTCTAGTCTCATTGATTTTACCTTAAATGGTTTCCTAATATCTTGGGACCCAAATCATGTTTTGCATAATGATAATCTAGCTTAAATCCAGAGGCTAAGTGATCCAAATTAGTGAATAAATTCATATCTCATTCTTGTTCATATTCATTCATTCATTTATGTATATTGATGCTTATGATTAGAACTAGTTATTGGAAAAAGTTGGATTGAGTTTAACTTAATTGAACATAACCATGGACTCCTTATGATCATGTTGGGATTATAGCACCCCTATATGGACATTACATTGGCTCCTAGATGGGACTTGTATATCTATAGAGGTGCTATGGCTCCAACTAATCAAAAGGAATTCATAATTTTATCAATTCTTCCTCTACTTGATAGATCTAAGCTAGAGGTTTGGGATTGATTATTTGGTGTCATATTATTATGTGAAGATGTGGACTAACCCTTTTGTTTTGTAGCGCTTTTGAGGTACAATTTCCCAACCTTTCTCTAGTTTATTTCATTCCTTGATTTTAATTGATTTTCGACTTCATGTGCGACACCTTAGACTAGGTCTTGCCTTATGTGTTTATATGCGTTAGAGACTTTTTCTTAGGTTTTATTTTATATGTATGCATTGCACGTTTCTATTTCGCGGCCGAATCCCGTGTATGTTTTCTAGTTCCCTATTTGCATATCATATTGCTTGCTACTTGAATGACGTGGCTTATGAATGATATTTTGTCATTAGCAATTTTGCACCCTTTTCAATGTGCTTGTGTAGTGTATAATATATATGTATTAGTTGAGGGCATGCTTAGATCAATAATTTGATTAAATAGGATGATGAGTAGAGGCCTATCACGAGATAGGATGAAAGGGGGTGCTTTAGTTCGCCGGGCTCCTTCCCCTTTCATTCCATAATCCCCAGACCCAGTTTATCTTTGGTTTCGCAAAAGATTGGTTTGCTTTAAAACGATTTCTTAATTTTTCCCTTTAAAAATTAAGTGGTGACTCTTTGTATTTGAATTTGAAATTTGAAATTTGAAAATTGTTTTAAAATTAAAAGTGGGCCCAAATGCCGGTATCCACAATTGTTAATTTTTTTTTTTTTTAGCTTCAGCAAGAATATGGACAATAATTTTTTAGGGAGTGGTGGTGGAGTGCTCCCTTTTTTCTCTACGACATATATATTTTTTTCTTTTGTGTATGTAGCAAGATGCATTTGAGATTAGCTTCTTTTGTCTTTTGATTTTAAAATTTTAGATGAAAGTCCCTAGAAGTAATTGTCAAGAGTTTAAAATCCAATCTGATTATTACTTTAAAAAGTCCTTGAACGTAAAATTTTGTTTAATTTCCATATACGCTCAAGGGAAATTTTACTTAATATTCATATACGGTCTAGTGAAAGCTCTCTTAATATTTATGTAGAAATGACCTTTCTCTAATTAGGAATCTGAATTATCCTTAATCTAGTCTCTAAAATAAAATGGCATGCACTTATTGCTCAATTGCCCTTATGCTTTCAGATATTAATGTTTTTCTTTTTTATTACCGAATACATTTTTGTTCACCCCAAAATTGCTCACCTAACTCTCCCATTAGTTAATTTAGTGGGATCCATGATTAAATAAGGATTAATTAATGGTAAAAAGTTATGGATCCCACTGCATTAGCCAACAAGAGAGTTGGGTGAGCAATAGGTGAGCAATGTTGGAGTGAGCAAAATTGCACTCTTTATTATCTTCCAAAATTTTTATTTTGAAACTGTTTAGAATGTTTGAGAAATGTGATATTTCTCAATCTGTATTCCAAATATGATTTTCAACACAAGATACACTTGATTTTCATTATAGAATATTGAAGTGGTCTCACAATTATTCAAGGTGATCTTAGTGCCACATGTGTTGAGAAGCATATTTGGGATATAAAATTTGGGAAGCACACCATTCCTACTTATGTTTTCACTTTGAATTTTGTAATTCTTGGCAATGTACTTGTGCTTACATAAGAAAAGCAATACAATTTTTGCACTATGCATAATATTTACCATATGAACTGATGGCTTGCATGTTTGTTGCAATTGTTTGCTCTCTCTATAGAAGGAAATTAAAAAGAATAAAAAAAATACATGTCATAAAGTATGGGACTTGTGCTTAAATAAAATCCTCCTCTAAATAATGACTGGCTATCTGACATATACGATCCTGGTAATGCTCTGGGTCAGCGACCTCCATAGTATCCTCGTGGATCACGTGTCCTCTATAAGGGTCATCCACGAACCTATGAAAATCTGGATCCATGATAACCTGCAAAGAAAATATCTATCATCAGGAGGACAAACTTTTCTTACCATATCTCATCTCACGCATCTTAAATTCTAGGACCAGATGGTATAGGACAATTTGTGAATGAAAGTATCAGACCTAAGGCTTTGATACCAAAAATCCTATCACGCCCCGAAGTAGTAAAAATAGAGAAAAATAAATTTCCTTTTTGGGTCCATAGGGAATGATGGGTAAAAGTCACTAAATTGTCCACACCATATAGTACCAGCCACCAAATAGTAATAAGAATTATAATAAGCCAATCAGAGATATATTACAAAAATCCTAGCTATTACAATAATAAGAGTTTGCAACAGAAATATAAATGGTTTGGAAGCAACATATGCCCAGGTACCAATTATGAAGTTCAACATAAATAGAAACTAATAATTATCTTGTCTCAACTGACATAGACATAATCGTCAGTGTAGTAGTCTTTTCCTACATAATCGTCCTCTGTAGGGCCACCCTATGCATGTTCTTCCTCCAAGTAGTAGCCGTCATCATAATTTCCATTACCTGCATTATTAAGAACAGGGTAGTCTGGATGGGGAATGTCCAGGCAATAACGGTTGTCAGCTTACTAAGAACTGAGTGAATATAAACTAACAAGGTACCAGTTATATAATATAATAACAAGTTATGAACTGAATAAGATATAGTGTTATAATAGTATCTTCATCTTTATTCACCGTATCATAACTAACCCTTATCGTCTGATTATTCCAAGCCCGATAACCAACATACTCTGACTGGAAAGAACATACTCAATCGTTTAAAATATATAGACATACCATCATTCTGTCCACCACTTGTTAAGGATATAATCCATCCACTGCATGTCATGGACACCACGCCAGTCCATCCCCCACTTATTAAGCATATAAACCATCCACCGCATGTCAAGGATATGACGTTTCGAACAACAGTATCTCATTCTATTGCCATGACTTAGAGACATATACCAGTGATCTCCATCCACCGCTCTTTAAGGATATAACATGGATCATCTGGCTATCTTAAGACTACTTGGTCCTGCCCACTGCTCGTTAAGGATATAAACCATCCACCGCATGTCAGGGCATATCATGACCAGGCGTCTGCCCACGTACCATTCCCAGAACTTATCAAACCTACTTAAGTTTTGCACTAAGACCAACACATGACATTTCCCAAGTGGCCTGACTATTCTTGGGTAAAAGGAAATAGAAATCAACCCATTCATGAACATCATAGTATCAAACGTCATAACGTTAATCCATTATTCTCAATCGTACTTATCTTTAGTAACACATTATCCCTGATTATCCCCATAGTCATATAATGAAAGTCTGAATTGATAATCGAATGATGAAACCCCTTATATAATAAACAAAAAAACAATCCATGTTTTGTAACTACCAATCGATTGGGATAAGGGTCCAATCGATTGGGACAAAAACTTTAACAATCGATTGAGGAACAAGGCAATTGATTAGGTCCAAAATAATGCCAATCGATTGTAAACCTTAGCAATCAATGTTGGGATTGTGCCCTCAAACCCAGTCTTTATGTATTTGACATTTGGCATTTTATATATGGATATCATATTTACTGATGATGCCTAAATTTGGTTAAAAGAGAATAAGAAGAATGAGGCAAGAATTTGTATGTGGTTTGGTCCTGTTAATTAAGAGACCTATGTCCACGTGGTGTGTTGGAACACTTATACTAAGATATCAAATCATCGGGGGTCTTTGGTGAACCAACAAGAGAATGGAGCTACCAGAGATCGGCCCAGTAAAGCATATGCGAGTGGGATAAAAAATGTGTGACCCCTTTAAAGAGGGTGAGTGATTTCTTTTATAGATGCAAGAGACTTACTCATACAAGGTAAGTAATGTTGATAAGGTAATATAATCATAGTGGGTTCGATTAGCACAAAGCGTGGGTGTTTCCTAATTGGATTAGGAAATAATCCATAACTTTCCACTAGTCTTCTAACTGAGACAGGAAACTGTCTAGAACCTTCTGGATTGTGTCACGGGATGCGACTGGCCCGCATCTATAACGAACAGAGCCCGAGCGATATTCCCGACCCATTGGTCAAGAACGGATAACTTTGGGTAAACTGCTCGGGTTAAGTATAGGCAGAGCTTGGCTTCCCCTGAATATTTTTGTACGTATCAACTACCCCCCATTTTCAAAGCTAATATGATGCTTCATCGAATGATGGTTGAAAATATGCACAGCTAAGCAAACCGTCTGGGAAGCTGCTCAGGAAATTGATCAGGTCCGAACTAGTCGCCGTGGTCACCCGGGGTTTGGACTGATCAGTTACCTCAGGAGTGGTTGGTCTGGTACCTACCACGTGTCAAGGAGTGGTTGGCCTGGTAAGGATTCCACAAGTCACTACAAACATAATCAGGCAGTTACATTATAATCGAACCATCATGTAATGCATTTAATGCGCATGCCTTCTGAAGCACCACTTGGTCTACCCGAGGCACCAATTGGAAAGCATTTAGGTAGGAGTTGTGCAGGACCATTGGATCTAAGATGATCTGGATCATCCGTGTCGCCTATATAAGGGATACTTGTACATTTTCGTTACTCCTGCTGTCCATAGAGAGAGACTACCGAGCGATTGCAGACAAAAAAGTGTCTAATCAAGCTTCCAAGCTCTTTTCTATGCCTTTTCTTGTAAGTCTTCATTTCCCCAGTCTTACAGTTCACTGTACTTTTCCTTCTGTTCTTTTCTCTTTATTCCTGAGTGAGACTGGAGAGTAGGAATCCGCTTGGGATTACGAGGAGTGGGACTTTTTCTTCCTCAGATTCATCTCCTTCTTTAGGTTAGGTAGTTCCTTCTCCCTGGTGGAGAAATTGAACCAGTCAAGGTGTCCCGGAGTAGTTCTGACCGAGTGTTACGTTGTGCTAAAAGCTTTGTACATCTTGCCTTATAGGGTTTTAGCCTTGCCCCCCTTGTACCTTAGGTTTAGGGTTCCTGGCCCTTACTTAGGTCGTCAACTACTTTCCCATCCCGTTATAGGAGCTTTAGAAATGTGCCATTCTGACTTCAACTCATCCTCCCGATCGAAAGATGAACAATCTAGGTCGGGTACCCCGGACACCACCTTGGACCCTCTTTCATTGTCTCTTTCTGATCACCATAGTAAAGGGAGGATTCCTATCTGGGTATCTAATGACGAGCCTGGTGAAAGGCTTCAAGTAGCCCCTGGGTTGGAGGGATCGAACCATAAGGTCTCGGTCTTTGGGAGTCCCAGCCTCGTCTCCACATGCGAACTAATTTCTAGCAGTCTACACATTAACAACCTAGTATGGTTGAGGGACAAGTACGACATTCCCGATCACTGTTCCTTGGCTATACCCACCGACGGGGCTCAGCAGTGCTGGTCGAGCTTTGTCACCCTCTATGAGGATGCCTTTATGGCGGGCCTTCGTCTTTCCCTCCACTTGTTCACCCGAGATGCACTGATTTATCTAGGGATCACTCTTGGGCAGCTCGCCCCAAATAGGTAAAGATTCCTGATGAGGGCCATACACATCTGGCCCCAAGTCTTCGTGTATGAACCCACCGACCATTCCCACTGCATGAGGAGGTCAGTTTCTTCTCTCTAGGGGCTCAACAGGGGAGGAAAATAATTGACAAGTGCCTAAGTAATAACAAACGGTAGAAAAAGAAGTTTTTCCATGTATCTACCCTTGGGCTCCGTGAAGATGCCCTGGGAACTCAGTTGAGTACTTCTTGCATCTGCTTTTCATTTTTTTTGTTCTTTCTGTTGGACTAACCGTGTCCTTTTTGTAATGGGAGCATCTGACCCACCGAGCATTCCCAAGGAGTGTTAACAGAGGATCCGTGCCATAGTTGAGGAGCCAACTAACATCGCCAATGTGCTTACCCGAACGGGAACTCGGAAGGAAACCTATAAACCTGGTAAGGCCTTTGAAGCTCTTGTCTTCCCCCAAATTATTGCGAGTATGTCCTTCGGCTATTTTTCATTATTTATCCAATGGCTTGTCTGCCTTCTCTCCCTTTAATTCCTCTTTTATTTTGTTTCACAGAGATGGCTCCCGGAGATATGGCTGCTCTAAAGGAGAAGGAAGCTGCCCTAGCCGTGCGGGCAGGCTAGAGGAGGAAATAGTAGGGCCCTGTTGAGGGCCAGTAACTAAAGAGGCTTTTCCAGGGTCCCCCGAGTGGAGAAGGAGGTGGTCAGGACATCAACTCCTTGGGTTGCAGTTGCTGCACCTCCAGGCGCCCTGCAGATGCCATACCAGTCGGACATCAACTCCTCAAGTGGAGGTTGTTGCGCCCTCTAGGTGTCCTATAGATAACATCTCGACTGGGATTCTGGTGGAGGCGACGGACTACGTCCGAGCAAGGGTCTGGCCTGGGCTGTTGCAAAGCCAGGTCGATAGGTGCTCCGGGTTGGGCCCCGAGGCATTGATCGGGTGGCTGTACAGCATTATCCATATAACAGGTAACCTTATGCACATTTTTTTATTATTTTCTATATCTATAGTGACTGATGGCTTCTGTTTTCCTTTTACAGATTGGTTGCTTGGTGGCAAAGGCCGAGGCCTACTTGCCCGGGTGGCCAAGAGACTGACTGCTGCTAAGGCCGCCCTGTCCATGGAGAAGGTGGCACAGGAAGCTTTCGACTTTGCCCTCGCCATGCAGAAGAAGAAGAAAAAGGCCCTGGCCCTAGACTTGGGGGCAGCCCAGGAGGAACTAGCAGTCGAGCAGGTGGCCCAGAAAGCCATAAAGGCCGAGAAAAAGGCGGTTGCGAAAGCCAAGAAGGCAGTCCTAGTCAAAGTTGTCACCGCTCGGGAGGCAGAGGCGAAGGACATGGAGGAAGCGATTGAGGCTGGTTTCCTCCAGGGTTACGTCGACCTTGCCTAGAGAGCGGTTTAGACCACCTAAATTGGGACCTCTCGGGCTACTCCTAGGTTGAGTCTGACTTCTGGAGGGAGGACAAGGTTGCTGAGGAAGCCCCTGTTGAGGCTATTGAGGAGGCCCCTGTTGAGGCTGTCGGGGGAGAGGCTGATGCTGTCAGAGGGGATGTCGGGGAGACTGACGATGCTGTGATCATCATGGATGACCAGCAGTGATGTGCATATATATATTTTTTGGAGAGGCTACTATAATTGCCCCCAAGCTGTGTACTATTTGTATTTAGTAATGAAAAAGGCCCATCGAGGTCACTTTTAACATACCATTTATACTTGTGTACTTTTATTGCTTGCATTTGTTTGCGATTACCTGTGTTCGACTGGTTGTTAGTCTTTTAAAAAACTCTGTCTTAGCAAAAGGTTTAGAACAACTCTAACTGGTAAGGAACACTTAATCTAACAGGGACCCATAAGGCTCTTAAACTTCCCGAGTCATTAGTGATGAAGGCTTTAGGTCTGTAGGTCCCGCTCGGTAAACTCTGAGCCCTGTAGGCACTTAGGAATGATCAAGGTTTAATTCCAAGTCCTGTTAGTGCTTGGTGTGATTTCTTATTTTAGTTCAATATTCCCCCTACCCCAAGCTTTTGCTAAGGCGGGTGTATGCAGAGAAAATGACTGTAGGTAACCGACCTAGAATGTTGATAGTTTTAGGGTCTTTTAATGTTTGCTATCATTAGCCACCTAGGGGAATTTTCCCCCATCGTAGGTTATGGACCTAAGCAAAGCAAATGCCTCGGGCATGATTCGGAGGTCTTGTGGTGCCTTGGGTGTTATCCTGAGGTCTGTTCTTTTTTTGGTGCCTCAGGTATGATCCTAAGGTCTTTTATGCATCGGGTGTGATCCCGAGGTCTTTTTTGGGGCCATGGAACATTGGTGAGGAACATTCATTGTGAGAAAAAAAATTTATTCATTTTGAAAATATATTTCTCAGAAAAAAGCCAAAACTTGTATAAACCCTAATCAGTATTGATCCCCATTTCACTGAAAGTACTTCCGTAGATGCTCCACATTCCAGGGGTGCAATAGGTCATGTCCGTCTAGTGTCTGTAACCAGTAGGTTCCCCGTCGGTTAACCTGGGTAACTTTATATGGTCCTTCCCAGTTTGGTCCTAGTTTTCCGTGACTCAAAATTTTGGTAGATTGATTTACTACCTTAAGGACGAGGTCCCCGACCTGGAAACTATGATGCTTTACCTTGCTATTGAAGTACCGTGAGACCCTCTGTTTATACACTACCACCTTTAGGTATGCCTGGTCATTTTTTTCTTCTATTAGGTCAATTTTCCCTCTAAGGGCTTCCTCGTTGCCTTGCTCGCTAAAATTTGCCACCCGATAAGTTGGTAGTCTGAGCTCTGTGGGTACCACTGCCTCAAAGTCGTAGGTGAGTGAGAATAGTATTTCTCTATTACTGCTCGGGGAGTGGTACGGTAGGCCCATAGAAGGGTTAGTAGCTCTTCTGCCTAGAGGCCTTTGGCTTGTTTAAGTCTGGTCTTGATGGACTATAGAATTGTCTGATTTGTTACTTTGGCTTGTCCATTGGCTTGAGGATGCTTGGGAGAAGAGTGGTGTTTGGATATCCCATAGCCTGAGCAAAATTTCCTCAATACCGGGGTGTCAAACTGTCTTCCGTTGTCACTGACCAATACTCGGGGCAAACCAAACCTGCTTAGGATGTTGTTCTCGATAAAACTCTCCATTTTTTTCTTGATTATAGTTGCCAAGGGCTCAGCCTCTGCCCACTTGGTAAAGTAGTCTACTGCGATGACCACAAACTTGACCTGGACTTTTACCATAGGAAGCGGACCAACAATGTCGATGCCCCACTAAGCAAACGGCCAGGGGCTGAGGATTGGAGTTTGCATTTCTCTCGGGCGATTGATTATGCTTGTATATCTTTGTGTAGACACCCCAATTTTGACCGACCGCCGAATTTAAGAGAGTGTCACCTCCGTATCCGATGATAACAAGGACCGGAAGATTCGAAGTATTCCAAGCTCTTCAGAAAGTTCTCTAAACGCGGTAAAATTTCACAGAAAAGAGGAAAATATCATGTATTTAAGAGAATTCAGGTATAAAACACAATTTTTGGAAAAAATCCTCAAAAATCATTTGCTTTGGGAAAAAGAAAATCTAAAAGAGGGAATCTTAGCTAAAAACGGCACACGGCGGACTGCCGCGGCACTCACTGAGTGCCACAAAACGGCACACGACGGACTGCCGAGGCACTCACTGAGTGCCGCGCGGCAGTCAAAGAGTGTCGGGCCGGCATTCACCAAGTGCCGCCAAAAATTTCTGACTACCGTTCACTTTTAAAGTCTGTATTTTGCAGAGCAATACGTATGCGTATGCGAATAAGAACAAAAAACTGATAAAGTAAGACTGACAAAAACGCGGCAATCCATTAATTTCCGCGGCATTTGATGAATGCCGCACGGCAGTCGCGTAGTGCCGTGACGGCAGTCATGAACTGCCGCGGCAGCATTCACGGACTGCCGCGATAGTTTCTGGACTGCCGCGCTGGGCAGCAGTCTGCCTAATTTCAGAAAGTACACATTGTACCACCAAATGAGAGAATTACACCTGTTTTTTGCTCCGAAATTCACCAAAAATACCTGGTAATTTTGCCTATAAAAGAGAAGGGATCTTCCTTAGAGAAAAAAAAAAAAAAAGACAACAAGAGCTACCCACTACATACAACATCTATCACTTCACCAACATTTTTTTAGAGAAAAGAGAGTTGAGAGGACTAGAAGAGCTTGGAAGATCTTCAAAGAAAAGAAAACTTTGAGGATAATTTGGAGGTGATCCTCTAACCATAGATTATTTATATACTCTCTTCTTCTTTTGGATCTCCAATCCTAAAACCTCTTGCTATTCTCTTTATTTGTCAAGCAAGCTTAGGAGTCTCTATTTCTAATTCTTCCTTCTATTTTTTTGTATGTGTTCTTCTCTTGAGAGTCTTGGAGATCTTCAATATCTCTTTTGATCTCTTGAGTATGATCCTTTGAACCTCATGTAAAGCTTATACTCTACATGAGAGTCAAAATTTGATCATCACTTTGTTTCATATAGGTGGATCCAAGTCCATGCTCATGACTTGGATCCTCTAAACTTGGTATCCAATGAAGTCATTCCCTTATTCTTCTTGAAACTTAGGAGCATTAGTCATGTCTTTATCTCCCATGACCATCAAATGGTAGGAGTAATAAGTTGAATTCAAGCTTTGGTCTATAAAGTTTGAGTTCATTGTTTGGAATTTTGAGAAGTTCATTTCATACTTCATCAAAATCCATAAGCATAAAGTGATTTTTAGTCTTCAAGGACCATCAAATGGTAGAAAAAGTAGTTCGGTTTATTCTCAACTTCATGTTTTAATAGTTGAGGTTAACCAACAAAGTTGAACTAGCAAAATAAAAACAGTGAGTTCACGAACTGTTTTTTATCAAAGATTTTTAGTTCGAAATCTAACCGTTGAGATCAAGTGAAACCAACGGGAAAGTGTCAATAACACATCATTTTACCACTGTAATTTTTGTTTTGAGGTGGTTTTATGTTTAGAAAGGTTTGATCATGGGTTTTGTGAGACAACCACAATCTGTCCAGAATTTCAGAATAGTTTCAGAACAGCAAACCGGTTTTAAAATTGATAGATCAGAGCTCTAACCAAGTTTTCATGACCTCTAATAATTTTTTATAAGAACCTTAATGTGTTATGAAGGTTCCCTAAAAAGAATGAAGCAATTCGGATTTGTTTGCTATTTTTAAAAAATCATACAAGATCTCTGGACAGAGAGTTGTAAAATGCTGAGTGATGCCTAGTGTTTTCCACATTCCCGGAGATCTAACCATTCAAACCATGATTTTCTTTCTGGGTTAGAACCTAGACTCACCGAGGCATAACATATCCAAAAATCATTAAGATCCAACCGTTGGAAGTATTTTATTTCTTTTGTTTTAAGACCTGGTCTGCTCTCTGTAATTCGTAAAAAACTGCTACTGTTTTTGTCTAATCTTATTTATTTCAACTCAATTGGTTCCCTAATGTCTTGAGATTCAAATCATGTTTTGAATAACGATAATTTAGCTTAAATCCGGAGGTTAAGTGATCCAAATTAGTGAATAAATCCATGTTTCATTCTTGTTCGCATTCACTCATCCATGTTCATCTAATGCCCATGATTAGAAATAGGTATTGAATAAAGTTGGATTTCATGCTTGTTAGATCTAAGCTAGGGAATTAGGATTGATTTTTTTGACATTATATTATTATGTGAAGCATGTGGACTAATCTTTGTTTTGTAGCGCATTTGAGGTACAATTTCTCATCTCCCTTCTAGTTTATTTCATTCCTTGATTTTATTGATTTTTTAACCTCATGCGCGACACCTTAGAATTAGGAGCTTGCCTTATATGTATATATGATTAGAGACTTTTTCTTAGGATTTTCTTTTGTTTGTATGCATCGCACGTTTAAATATCGCTGCTGGATCCTGGGTAAGTTCTCTTGTTCCTTATTGCATATCATATTGCTTGTTACTTGAAATATGTGATTTATGAATGATATTTTGGCCATTAGCAATTTTACACCCTTTGGACATGTTTTTGTGATGTATACTTATATATGTATTAGTTGAGGGCATTCTTAGATTAATAAATTTGATTAAAAGGATGTTGAGTAGAGGCCTATCGCAAGATAGGATGAGAGAGGGTGTTTTAGTCCGACGGGCTCCTTCCTCTCTCATTCCATAATCCCCGGACCTAGTTAATCTCTGGTTTCTAAAAGATCAGTTTGCTTTTAAAATGGTTTCTTAATTCTCCTTTTAAAAATTAAGTGGCGACTCATTTGTTTTTTGAATTTGATTTTGAAAAGCTGTGGGTAAGAAAAATGCGATGTCCACACTTTGACACTTATCGCACCTCTTGACATAATCTTGGGAATTTCAGACCATCGTAGGCTAGTAGTAACCTTGCAATAGGGCCCTGTGGGATAGCACTCGGCCTCCAATGTGGCTTCCACATACTCCTTTGTGGATCTCATACAAGATCACTTGGACCTGGGTAGGGTAGGTGCATCGGAGGTAGGGGATAGAAAATCCCCTTTTATATAGTACGCCATTCAGGAAGTGGTATCTGGCCGCCCGATATCTGACGTGTCGGGCTTCATCTTTCCCGGTCGATAGGCTCCCAGTTTGGAGGAAAGTTACAATGGGGTCCATCCAAGTGGGTCCTAAATCAACCGGGTCGACTTCTATACCTTTTGAGTTGGACACACTGGGTTCTGGTAGGTACTCTACCCTTATCCCGGGGAGATCCAACTCTGAAGATGATGCTAGTCGGGCTAACTAATTGGCCCTTGTATTTTCTTCCCTTGGGATCTGCTTGATGGAGAACCCTTAGAGTTTCTTTGTAATTGTTCGGACGATGGCTAGGTAGTCTACCATGTTATCTTCCTGGGCTTCATACTCCTGGCAGAATTGGTTGACAACTAGCTAGGAGTTGTTGTACCCTCAAATTTGATGTAAGCCCATCGAGATGGCCAATTATAGCCCGACCAATAAGGCCTCGTACTCGGCTTCATTGTTGGAAGCCTGAAACCCAAATCTTAGGGCATAATCCAATTGGATCCCATCGGGCGTGGTCAGGATGATTCCTGCCCCGCTGCCTTGCTTATTGGAGGACCCGTCTACATGAAGTACCCAGGTCGAGATGTCAGGCTGCAGCTCGGGCGATAAGTCGTGTGGGTGGAGCTCCTCGATTGTGTCTTTCAGGTACGTGAATTCTACTAGAAAATCTGCCACTGCCTAACCCTTGATTGTTGTCCGGGGTCTGTAGATTACCTTGAACTCTTCCAATTCCAATACCCACTTTATGAGTCTCCCGTAAGTTTCTAGCTGGGATAAAATTATGCGTAGAGACTAATTAATGAGAACCACTATGACATGGGCTTGGATATACTGGTAGAGCCTTCGAGCCAAGGTGATGAATGCAAAGGTGAGCTTTTCTATTTAGGAATATCGACTTTCTGCACCTTGGAGTGCCCGACTTATGTAATAGACCAGGTACTATATCACGTGTTCCTCTATGATCAGCACCGAGCTTACCACCAAAGGTGATACTACCAGGTAAAGAAACAATTCCTCCTTTGGTACGGGGGTTGATAGTAGGGGAGGCGATGCCAGGTACTCTTTGAGTGCCTAAAATGCCTTTTCATACTCCTCTGACCACTCAAAGGCTTTATGGAGGATCTTAAAGAACGACAAACACTGGTCAGTTGCTCGGGATATGAATCTATTCAATACTGCCACCCGACCTGCTAGGATTTGTACCTCATTTGTGGATCTGGGTGACCACATATTGATAATGGCTTGAATCTTCTCGGGATTGACTTCAATTCCCCTTCGGCTGACTAGGTTCCCCAAGAACTTCTCGGACGAGACTCTGAATGCGCACTTATCTGGGTTTAACCTCATTCGGTATTTTCTTAAGATGCTGAAGGCCCCGGCCAAGTGCTCGAGATGGTCAGACTCGTCCCAGCTCTTAACTAAGAGGTCGTTAACATACAACTCCATGGTCTTCCCAATTAAATCTCTGAACATATGGTTAACCAATCGCTGATAAGTAGCCTTGGCATTTTTGAGGCCGAAGGGTATCACTTTATAATAATAGGTTCCTTGGTCGGTGAGAAGTTTTCTCTTCATCACCCGGGTACATACGAATCTGATTAGACCCCGAGTAGGCATCCATGAATGAGAGGAGTGAGTGAACGGTTGTGGAGTCCACAAGGAGGTCTATCTTGGGTAGTGGGTAGCAGTCCTTAGGATAGGTCTTCTTAAGGTTGGTAAAGTCCACAAACATCTTGCACTTTCTGTTGCTCTTCTTGACTAACACTACATTAGCCAAACAGTCAGGTACTGTACTTCTCGGATCGACTTTTCTTTGAGAAGCTTTTTGATCTCCTCGTGTACGGGGCCATTCCCCTCCTCTTTTTCTTGACCAGGCAGTTGCTCGGATCAACATTGAGTCAATGAGACATGACTCGGGGATCAATTCCGAGCATGTCCTCGTGGCTCCAGGCGAAGACATCCTGGTTCTGTCTCAAGAATTGGACAAGCTTTTCCCTGAGATCTGGCTTCAAGAGAGTACTACTATTGACAGACCGGTTGGGAAACCAGGGATCCATCACCACTTGGCTAAGTTCCTTAACTGGGCTGACTCCATCCTTAGCGTCCCTCGGGTCCATCTCTTGAATATTTAGCGCTTCTAAAATTGCCCCTCTGTGCAGGGAACTGACATAGCAGCTTTGGGTGGTAGCCTGATCTCCCCTCAGACTTCCTAGACCCTGTGGGGTTAAGAATTTTATGACCATGCAATAGGTTGACACAACCGCTCTAGCTTTGTTGGGCATTGGTCACCCAGTGATGATATTGTACGCAGAAGGGGCCTCTACCATAACAAAGTTTGTGAGCATGGAGGTCTGTTATGGGTTGGTCCCCATTAGGACGGGGAGCTTGATCATCCTGAGTGGTTACGTGCTTGATCCGATGAATCCTACCAAGGGGGTGGCCACTGGTAAGAGTCGGTCCCTTGATATCTGATGTTGTCAATATCAAGATATAAAAAGTATACTTTACTTTTCTAAAGATTTGTAGTGTGAAAGTAAAGGTCGAACCCACAGAGATTGATTACTACAGCTTTTAATTTTAAAACCTAAGTCTACTTAATTAAGAAAAACGGATTTGAGTTGGTTTTTATTTAAACTAATAATAATAAAAGTGAATCTAAACTATGAAAGCAATTAAAAGTGTTTTGAATAATGTTTAAGGGAACCTAGGATTGCAAATCCACCACTAGCTTCATAATAGGAATATTTATGAATTACTTTAGTTTATTACGTTGGATGAATATGGGGAATTGTAGCTACAAGCCCAATTCCTCCGACAAGAAGATAATCATGGTTCAAGCACCAACATAATCCATCTGCGGATAGCACGAATTATCTCACACTAAACTAGGGTTGTGATCTAATTCGTCTAACCTAGGCATGGACTATTCGGATACTTGATAGCACGAATCAATAAAGCACCATCACATGTAAACAACCTAAACAAGCACAGCAAGAATAGATCGTTGAGCACATCGTAGTCAAAATAGATCTAAGACAAGAATAAATTCTGAAAGTAATGATTTAATCACTAGAAGTACGATTTATTTATAAAAATCCTCTAAACATGTGACTGTCATCCATACATAATAAAACTAAAATAAAAACATAAAATACTCCCTATTACTCATCTAGGGCTTCATTGAAACCCTAGATCGATGATCTGAGCTGCCATAGGAGTAGAGATCGGCAAGTAGTTGATGGAGGAGGCCATGGAAATCCTTGGTCTTCTTCTTCTTCTCCTTGCTTCTCCCTCTTCAAGGACTGGAAGTATGGTTGTAGAATGTGTGTATATTAATTGCCAACCCCATAATTCAGTAAATTTAGAGTTTATATAGAGTTTGTACAAGCTTTGGAAGGCTTCCTAACCCGAAACGAACTGAAACGCATGTAATTTACAGTCTGGACGTCGTTTAGCAGTCTCGTTTGCACAGGAGTCTTCAGTATACTGAAATACGTAACTTTGGTTTTTGGACATATCGCACGAGCGGGTCGCGCGAGCGCGAAGTTTGGACCTTCGCGCGCGCGGATCGCGCGAGCGATTTTGGGATTCTCGCCCGAGCGGATCGCGCGAGCGATTCTCTGATTTTCGCGCCCGCGGACCGCGCGCGCGACTTGGATTTTTCAGCTTCTTCAACTATGCTTTTTCACCCTATTTAGCCTGGTTTAGTTGATTTCTTCCAAAACCTGTCAGAAACTAGAAAACGAAGTAAAAATATACAAAAACAAGATAAAATGGTCTAACAAATGCACATTAAGGCATATAATTGGGATTAGTTCTCTCCCGATCAATATCCCGAACTAATCAAAAGCTGAGGTGAACAATATGTCCCAGGAGCTACCTGTGTCCACTAGCACCCTCTTCACCATGTAATTGGCTATAGAGAGCGTCACTACTAGTGAATCGTTATAGGGGTAGCACAGGTCTCGGACATCATCGAATGAGAAGGTAAGGATATCGGTCGATGGAGTGATGGTTGGCTGGAGTTGCAGGACATCCGCTCGGGATGCCTCGGCATGTCTTTTCCGAGCCAACTGTGAGTCCCCACCACCCAATGTTCCCTCAAAGACTATGTTGATGTGACCAAGGGGTTGTTGCTACTTGGGAGCCCGAGTATCCTACCGCTGTCATCTATCTATGGTGACGAACTCGACAAGGTGACCCTGCTCGATCAGCTTCATAATGGCAGTCTTGAGCTTGAAGCAGTCCTCTATATCATGGCCATGATCTTTGTGATACTAGTAGTACTTGTCCTAGTTCCTCTTCTCGAGCGAACTCTTTAGCTTAGTAGACTTTTTGAGCAACTTTTGTGTCTCAGTAGCTACCATAACTTCTTGGATAGGACGGGAAAGAGGCGTGAAAGTGATTAGGGTCAGATCCCAATTGCCCCGCTGATCTTTCTTTGGCTTCTTCCCCGAATTCTTCTTGAAGTTTTCTCACTTCCTCTTGGCTCTTGGGGAGTCATCTTCGACAAAGCTTGAATGCTTGGACTTCAGGAATTCCTCCACGTCAATGTATTTCCCAACCCTCTCCGAGAGCTCAACCAGGGTAACCAGTCGTTCACAGTGGAACGACATGGCAACCTTGGTATTTTGAACCCCCTAGCAGAAGACTGTGATTGCAACTATTTCATTAAGGTTGCGGATCTGAAGCTTTTGCTGGTTGAACCGATCAATATAGTCCTTCAGTGATTCTCCTTTACGTTACTTGACAGCCAGTAGTTGGGTGTCTGCCTGCGATCGGTCAAGCATACCCCCGAACTGGCTGACGAAAAGCTTGTTGAGCACCTTGAAGTCGCCAACTGATTGGGTGTGCGGCTGGCCCCTTGAGGGTGATAAGAAAGGCCAAGCAGAGCAGTTCATCAGCGTGGGTAACTAACGCCATCTGAGCTTTGTAAGTCCGAATTTGGTCGATCGGGCTTCTTGTCTCGTCATATGAATCTAGGTGAAGTTGTTTGAATTTGCGTGGAATCGGGAATCCGATAATCTGGACAGTGAATGGTGACTCGGTTTCAGTATTGGTGTAGTCGCGACCTGGCTTGCGACTTAATTTCTCGATCTGCTTTTGCAGGTTGTTGATGCAGGCCTCAACGTTCTCCCGGTCAGTCTCCTATTCTGTATTTGTATGGTAGGTCGGGTCAGACGAAGAAGCCTCTTCTTCAAAGTGCATTATCTTCAGGGATAGGGCATGTCTTTGACTCTGGGTAATCATGTGCCTAAGGTCACCTTAGCTCCTGGCTGGGTGTCCCTGGGCTGATTCCCAGGCCGTTTGCTCTTGCCCCTCTCTTTTGGCAGTGCGCTTATTGTTGATGATCTCTCTGGCGTCCCCCGCTCGGCTTAAGACTGCCCCGGCATGTTGCCGGGCCCGTGGAGGGCCTCGGCTATGCTCGTCATTCCTGGGCTATCCCACAGCTTGGGGGGATACTTGTGCAGTATGGGCACATTGCCTGGCCCGTATAGGTGCCCGACTGTGCTCGTCATTCCAGGCTGCCCAGTCTGAGGAGGCTTGCTCTGTTAGGCCAACAAAGCTTCAATTTGCATATGTGCCTGACGCTGGCCCTCCAAGAACTGTACAAAGGCTATGGTGATCTGCTCTGAGGTCATGGATGCTGGGGGTTACCTGGCCTGCGAAGTTGTCTGGCCCGTTGGTGCAGCAGTCTTCTTACCCTTCTTCGGTGGCATGGTGATTAGTCAATAGATTTATTTATCTTGAGAAATATGTCAACTCCTACAAACGGTGCCAAACTGATGATGCCTAAATTTGGTTATGAGAGAATAAGAAGAATGAGGTGAGAATTTGTATATGGTTCGTGACGACATCCTATTGACGCGTTTTCTTATTACACCCAAGTGTAGGTGATCGTACAAGTAATAAAGTTCTGGAAGTCCAGGTCGAACCCACAGGGAATGGAAAAGAAAGATAGGCAATAACTATTATGTCACAAAAAGAAAATAAAAGATGATGGATTTTTGTGGGGTTTTACTAAACTACTAATTTTTATAGTTTTGCAATAAAAGTAATTAAAAGCTATTTTTTTTCTTAACAGTTTATGGTAAAGATTTTAATAGTGCAAAATAAATTAACTAACATACTAGTAAGAAAAGGAAGAAAAATAAATAAAAGAGAAATTTTTGTGAGATAAACTTTTTGATTTAATAATAGCGAAAGACAGAAATAATACAGATATTTAAGCAAAGTTATTAAAAACAGGAAATATTAATTAACTAGGGAGAAATGATTTAAAGGAATTGGGAATATGCAAACCAACACTAGATCCCACAACTTTTGTGCATATGAAAAGGATTTGGCATTTAAGACCGCAGAGTCATTCTTTATTTAAAAATAAACTTTCACTAGTCAGGGTCATATTAAGTGTGTCAAGTTTGATATGAAACGACGTCGTTTGGTTTAAAGAAAAATAAAAAAGGTAATTGGGCAATAGCCAGGTTCGAACCGTGCCCCGCCGCTGACGTGGGTTATTCGGTGTCCAGTCCCCACCACTCTGCCACTACACAATTGCATGTCCATTAGTGGAAAGAAATATATATAAGCACATATTTGAAATTTAAACTTTGTCATGTGAGTTGTTTGAGTATGCTAGGTATTTTTTATGACAAAAGGCATAGTTTGACAATCCACATAATTAGACTTTTTATTTCAAATATGTACTCTTTTGAGCCCAATATAGCCATAGTATATAAACATGTTAAATGGTCATAAACTATAGATACATATATATATATATATATATTTTTTGCCATAAATGGAAAAACAACCCATCCAGATAAATTTGCCCATTTAAGATTAGTGCACAGAAGCTGTGGTTTCTAAATTTTTATTGCATATCCCCAATTAAAGTTTTAGCCTACCATTTGGAATTGAAACTGTCTTCAAAATAAAAGTAAAAGATAAATTAAATAGATGCACGCAATTACCGTCCAATTAAAATTAAAGTTGTAAAACCAAGGTAAGGGTGAAAACTAATATTATATATTATTTTCTTTACGTAACATGAGTTGGGATTGAATTTGTGGAATCTGCAAAATAGCAAAGTTTAGTACAACTAGGCTAATAAAATATACATAAATGGAAATACTGAATTAATAATAAAATACTAAACCTTTGATTTTGGATTCTTGTGGGGTCACAGTGGTTGAACTCCAAGAACACAAATAAGGCCAAACCAAATCCTAATCTACTTTTGGAGTGAGATATGAATATGGTGTGCTTGGGGCTTTAGTAGCTGATTACAACAACTACGTGGCTAAGAAATCTGGCATTTAATCTCAAAATCTGTCTTTTAGTGAATAAAAAATTGCTATAAAAACTGAAAATTTGGGGTTTCAAACTATTTTAGGGAACAACTATAAGTACTACTAGACTAAAAATATTAAATCTAATTTTAAATAGGAATATTTTACTACTACAATTTGACAAAGGTCATACAAGAAAATAAATATTTTATTTTAAGAAATACAATACACAAAGTTTTGCTACATATTTTTGAACATGAAATCATCAATTACATAAAAGTAAATTTTTACAACAACTAGAACTATAAAAGGCAAAGAAAAACTAAAGTTTCCTATTTCTAGGGACAATATAAAGTGCTCACATAGTAACCTCCCCTAAACTATTCTCTCCCTAACAGTGATTGTTGTGAAGCTTGTATTGTGTTTGAATAGCTGCCCCTTTCCTCTGGCTTCTTCTCCTCAATTTATAGACGAGATGAGATGAAATTTCATCATCCTATTCGTCATTGAGCAGTGCGTTTTGCCATTTTCTTCTTCTTCATGGTCTCAATTTCTTCGTGTGTTTCTGACACACTTGACAATCTGCGCATTTGTGTGTGTGTGTGTGTGTGTGTGTGTGTGTGTGTGAGAGAGAGAGAGAGAGAGAGAGAGAGAGAGAGAGAAAGAGAAAAAAAAAAACAAAAGAAAGAGACAAAAAAATAAATAAAACAATACATATATATGTGTGTACCGTTGTCATAATGCTTTGACAACTTTTACACACATTTTTTTTTGTGTCAAGTTCACAGATTCTCAACTGTTCAAATTTTGACTATCATTTTATGAGGAATGCTTCGGTGTGGTTGCTACTTCTTTCCTTCCCTTTATTTCACTTCATTTTTGCTTAAACATATAAAATGTGTAAAAACAAATAATTACATGCATTTGAGTGACATCACTGTTAAATTATATTAATTCAAATATGCATGTAAAGCTAGGAATTTGGGGGATTAAATGAGCACTATATCTATTATATTAGCACATGAATGTACAATATTCAATGTTTGTCAGTTCGCCCTTGTTAATTAAGAACCTGCGTCCACGTGGTATGTTGGAGCACTTACACTAAGATATTAATCGTCGGGGGTCTTTGGTGAACCAACAAAGAGAGTGGAGCTACCAGAGACCGGTTGGGTAAAGCCTATGCGAGTGAGATAAAAAATGTACAACCCATTTAAAGGGGGGTGAGTGGTTTCTTTTATAGATACAAGAGACCTACTCATACAAGGTAAGTAATGTTGGTAAGGTAATACAATCAAATTGGGTTCGATTAGCACAAATCGTGGGTGTTTCCTAATTAGATTAGGAAACAATCCACGCCTTCCACTGATCTTCTAACTGAGATAGGAAACTATCTAGAACCTTTTGGATTGCGTCACGGGACGCAGCTGACCCACATCTGTAACGAATAGAGCCCGCGCCATATTCCCGACTCGTTGGTCGAGAATGGATAACATTAGGTAAACTGCTCGGATTAAGTATAGGCGGAGCTTGGCTTCTCCTGGATATTTTTGTACATATCATTTACATTTCTCTATGTATGTGTCATGAGATGATTGATGTAATCCATAAGTATCATAGTAGGTAATCCATGTATGTATGAGATACATACAAGATATAAATTGCTATTCTTTAATACATAAACTTGTCACAATGGATGATGAGACTGGATATCTCATCAGGTATACACTGTAGCATTGTTAACTACCATTTGATGGAGTGATGACTTTCAATCACTAGAGTGTGACTCTTAGTTAATGTGCTAGTTCTTATAGTGCATTGACGGACCATGAGATTCCTATTGACATATAAAAATGTCAACGGTCGATAAGAACTCATAACTTATATAAGGTACATGTTCTCAATCTTGAGACGATTATGGACACAGACTATGGATATGCCTGCTTTGACATACCAATCAGTGAGGTCTTGTAAGATCAATATTTGGGTATCTTGGGTATGTCATACTTATAGGGTTGTGAATATATATTGTCAAGATAGAATCTACCCTCTGATGAAGAGTAAGCGTTCCCTTGAAAATCTCACCAAGATTATTTCTGAGAACTGCAGTCTTGTTGATAGGTAGTTATTAACATATTTAGTAATCATGAGATGTGAATGGGACTTAAGGAATGAAAGATGTAATCATCATTCAAGTTGACAGTAATAGTTATTCGACCACTTGAATATGATTATGAATGCTAATGGTAGAGGGACATTAGTACGCCATACAAGTCTAGTCATTGCTTCGGATATGTTCTTTTGTGTTAGAGTGCAGTTATCATTATATAGTAGAGTTAACGTTAACTAATTAGCTGGTGAATCTGTTGATCAAAGAGTTTGATCATGGGGATTAACCACTGGTATGAGCCAACAACAAAGAACCTAGGAGGTCCCACTCTTAGCTTTGCCAGAATAATTGGAAAGGCAGGAAGAAGGAGTTCGATCGATCGAAGGTTGTTCGATCGATTGAGGAATGGCAAGTTTGATCGATCGGAAGTGGTTCGATCGATCAAAAGTTTTTTGATCGATTGAAAGCCAAGTTGGTTTGAAAATCTATAAATAGGATAGCTGCGTCTAGAATTATTTAGGACGTCATTTTTACTGCTCTAGCTCTCCAGAAAAATATTTTAGGTTTTCCTTTAGCCTTCTTTACCTCTCTACTGGGTTCCCACCAACTCTAGCCTCTCCGGGAAGTATCCATAGGAGTCATAAGGGTAAAGATCACCTAGTGGAGGCTGCTGCACACTAAAGGAAGAAGACAAAGTCAGAATTGGGTTCAAGAGCACAAGGTAATATTCTTGTCCCCTCTCTCTATGCATCTATGGAATTGATAAGTAGTAGATACAGGCTACCAGTAAAGTTTTATAAACTTGTTTTTCTACTGTGCATAAGATTTAATATTTTTCAAAACATAAATCCATCAATGGATTGGGTTACAATTAATGGCAATCGATTGGAAACTATCCAATTGATTGGGCCCAGACTGATGGCAATCGATTGGACTAATTGGGAAAAGTCCAATCGATCGGACTTCGTCTTCTCCAACAGAATTATAAAACAACATATATAAACATCTTAAGGATGTATTTATTTCGTCTAAACTTCATATAAACTTGTAAAAACAGCACATAAGAGAGACCAAGTGAGTTTGAACTCACCTAGGGTATGTTTGGGTGTGTGTTTAGCTATGGAGGCCAAACTTTCTCTCTCATCTTCCTCTCCTTCTTCTCTCTACCTCAATCTCTCTTATCTTTCTCTTCTTCTGTCTTTTGTTCTTTTTTTTCTCTTCTTTCCTCTATCCAGTAGAGAGAGAGTGTGTGTGTGTGTGTGTGTGTGTTTTTGGTGTATATATATATAAGTATGTATATATATCTCAATCTCTCGCACTCTCTCACACACAAGAACTATAAAATAGTCCCAGCTACGAAATGAATGCATATATATATAGAGAGAGAGAGAAATGAGAGTGTCACGTGTCAAACCATGAATCAAAGTTGAAAACTTATCTCTGTAGGTGGCAATCGATTGGGAATAATGGCAATTGATTGGCTATAGATGTTTCGTGGTAATTGATTGTGAGTCAAGGGCAATCGATTGGGTTAGTGCCACGTAATGAATTTAGGTCGACATGATGGCAATCTATTGGGAAAGATAGCAATCGATTGGCATCTAAAAAGTGGCAATCATTTGGGATAACCTGCCAATCGATTGGAACACAAAGTTAACCAAAGGGAAAGTAAGGGTCATACAAGTATACATGAATCAGTATAATGTCTTATTCATTAATATACACTCCAAAATATAGGGTATTACAAGTTGACCCCCTCCACCTTCGCCAAATTCTATCACTTGGTCAACCTTATTCTTACGGTAGTAGTGTCGCCTACCAAGCATAAGACCATTCAGGCGGATCCTGGCACCCTTTTGTATGCTTTCCTTCTCGGTTGATTTTGCGACCCTCGTAATCAATCATATTATCGTGGCCATAGCCAACACTTCCACCTCTAGTAGCCTCCCTTTCCCTTCCCTTATTACTCGCCTTTGCACTGCCCGTGGGTACAATTCCTTGCCATCTGACATTTTGAAAAATACACCTTTACCAATAAATTCAACTACTATTGCCAAGAGTGACACACAGATTCAATCTCATGCTAAGAGGGCACGGACTGAGAAGGGACCGAGCATTATTCAGGAGGAGGAGGCAGGCCCCGCATATGACATATCCGAGGTGTACCAACACCTTGATAGTTTGGAAGAGGAGCAGCAGCGACAGGGCTGAGATTTACAAGCATTGCAATGAGAGTTTCAGGACTACCGCGGGGATTATTAGCGAGATATAGACATGACGATGTGCTTTCAGAGCAATTTTTATCATATGTAATTTCCTAGAGACATCCCGTACTATTTTCAGAATCCTGATAGTGGACTAGGTGTAGCAGGTGGCCAAGGCGGCGATGGTGATAGTAAGGATGCTTAGGCAAAGTATCTTCAAGTTCTAACTCTTTAGACTCTAACTGTAGTGCCTCAAACATTTTTCTTTGAGAGTTTAGGATTTGATAGGTAACTCTCCCATATTGGGAATTTCTGTGTTAGGATCTCTATTTCTTTTTTGGAGTTTATCAGATTTTTATGTGTTTTCTTTATCTTGTAGATGTTGGTGGGAGTTTTTGGATGTTGTGGATCTTTACCTTTGATACTTTTTTATGTTTTGGTTTGGTTGGATTTAATGTGGATAGTATGGATTTATGGTTTTATATTGACGTTTTGTGCTATGCTTATTTCTATATCTTGTACCAATGTCAATATTTCTTTTCTTACCTCCTTTCTTTCTTCCTTCCATGTTGTTGTTGATACTAACATTGACAGGTACAATGATTTACTGCTTCCTCGCTCCACTTGCTATCCGGTAATATTGTTCCTCCCTTTGCACATACTTGCTTGTCTTCTTTCATTCAGGACAATGCTTGGTTTTCGTTGGGGGGGGGGGGGTGAGATGTGCATTGCATTCATGAATTTCTTTCTATGCATTTCGCATGTCAATTGTAGCCCATTTCTCTTACAAAAAAAATTAGCATAGTTGCCTCGCTCATGCACTGAGCAATGACACTTGTCTTGTATTTTCTTGTGATATTAGCATGTGACACATTTGAATCCCACGAGTCTTAGAACTATCCCGATTATCATGAACTTCATAAAACTTCAAATCTTGGACCGTTGGTGCATGCATGTTGCATGATTAGTTGTAATAGGATGGGGTTCAATGAAATTGTAACCAGGAAATCAGTCGAAACACTTGTGGAGACTTTTACCCCGAGAAATTTGTGCCACTCTCCATTCTCAAGTGTTACATACACAAATTCTCTTTTGTTGAATACATCAAAGTCGTAGTTAATCTCAATTTTCTTGTTTGATCATGCATTAGAGAAAATCTTGTGAAATGCTAAATTCTTGCTCAACGTCACACTAGTGAAGAATAAAGAATCACAATACCCCGAGGAAAGGATTTTAGGCCCCGTTGTCACCAATTTTTCCGCTCTTACCCTCCATTCCATCACATCACTCCATTTCCACATAAAATCCCTTCTTCCGTGTTTAAGTACGTTGTAGAGAAATTGTTGCTTGAAGTCATGTTCTTCATTCTAAAAGGGATTGAGTCATGATTGTCGGGAGAATACTAAGAATAGAGTAAAGAGGATAGAAAAGCTAAGCTAAAAAAAATAGACCTTTATGGAAAAGAGTACCTCTCCCGTGAAGTTAAAAAAAACATTTGTTGTCGGCTCGTTCCTAGCGTTGTTTACAACTCGTGCAACCTCATGAACCCAAGTTCGTTCCCAAAATACTTCGTTCCCCTACATTTTAGTCTTCATCACCCTTTTCCACAGTTTAACCTTTCCATGACCTAGTTGATCCTTGGAAATTATGATTCGGAATTCGAGACAAATGTGATGAGAAGTTTAGAATTTTAGTTTCGCCACCATTAATGCATGATATCCGACATGAGATTAGTTTTACCATTTTATAAAGATTAAATGTTTTCATGCTTAACATGTGCATGTTTTTGCATTTCATTTTCCACTGCTCTTTGCCAGCATATCCCAAGTGTACTGCCCAATTTGAGTTTTTCAATTTTGAGAACAATCCCGCGCGAGAATTTTGTTGAAGTGCATTGTCAATTAAAATCCAGTTAATGAGAGCATTACACTGTTCAGTTACTTGTAATTATGCATTCAACACCCCACATGCAGTGGGAATGAATGAAGTTCTTGAATAATTTTGATAGCTTGTAGACTCTTAGGAACTCATGTATTATTTGCTAAATCTTTTTGAAAGTCTTGTGACTATGTGGAACATTGGCATTAGATAGTGGGCATCTATCATAAGGAAAGTCTATGTTTGTGGGTATCATTCTAAGAACCCTTCGGAGATGAAACTCCGCTTCTACAGGTAATCTAGAGGTTTAACGGCTTGTTGCATTTGCTCAATACAATCGTGGTTCCCCATGAAAATAGTTTATCTTTCATTTTAAATAAAAATTTTGTGCAAGGTTATTCTTGATTCTCTTGGTCTTCCGCTTTTGTTGCTAAGAGACTAGCAACATGCTAGTTTGGGGGGTGTGATTAGTGTTCAATATTGCATATGTCCTCATGATTTGGCCCTATTGGACATAGCTTATCACCTAATTTGAGAGATTTAATGGATAAATTATACTCTTATTAATCCTCTTTGTTATTGTCATTTTACTAATAAAAATCTCTTTCTTGTAGATGTTTTGGAACATTGGTAGAGATTGGAGCCAATCTTTTTTAAGCTTAACATGAATAAAAGGACAAAAAGAGCATTTCTGGGGGGGCCTGATCAATCTGGGTTCTAAGGCAGATCGATCCGCTACTGCCCAGGGACCTGGAGACGTCTTCTTATAAAGTCGGATCGATCCGACTGTTACACACGGATCGATCTGGGCGTTTAGACGAACATTCTGCTACTAACTTGAATTCATGGATCAATTCGCCCTTTTACCTGGGATCGATCTGTGGGTTTCTACGAAGACATAGCCGGCAAATAGGACTAGCGAATCGATCCGCCCTTTTGCTTGGGATCAATCTGCGACTTCTGATGTTGTTTCTCTCTCTCTTTAATTACAAGTTTGCCACTTTATACTTGGAGTATAAATAGTTAGAGATTAGTTTTTGTTAGGGTTAGCTATTATTTTGTTTAGTTTTGGGAAGTTGTAACCTCTCTCTCTCTCTCTCTCTCTCTCTCTCTCTCTCTTAGGTCTTCTCCTCCATCTCATTTACTCCTTCACTCTCTTAGGTCTTCTCCTCCATCTCATTTACTCCCTCATCTACCACTATTATTGTGTAATTAGTTCTAGAGAGAGAGGATTATTGGAGTATTGAATACTTTGATACTTTGCTTGGATTTCTATTGGAACAAGTCGATAACCCGTACAATGCACGGGCCTATGCTACTTGAGCAAATGTGAAATAGTATAACACCTCTTAACTTAATAATTAAACTTCTTTAAAGTAACTTTAAGAGTGGTTGTAATTGTATCTAAGATTTTGTCAAAACATCATTTCAAAATGAATTTTAGCAAATGTATAATAAACGAAGAATAGAGCAAGGTTTTTTTTTTTTTTTTTTTTTTCCAGTTTCTCAAAAATGTTGAGATCCTTGCACAAACACCAATTCACTTTCATGTGTTTAATGGATACACTGTTGCAAGGTATTTACAACAAAAGAATAACCTTTTGCTAGTAGAAGCCTAGTAGCCCACCAATAAAGAATCACTATCATCCCAATCAGGAGCTTAAAAAGAGGTGTTCTACTTTCAAAATAGAACTTCTTCTACTTCTGACCGTAATAGGAGGATCGTCATTGTTTTTTCACCTTAGCTCTTAACAATTTGCATCTTGAAGCCTTTCTTAATGGTGGCAAGGACCTTTGTGCAGACCATGAACCTTTTTTAGGGGTTCAAACTATTTCTTGACTTGTTCCATTGATTTTCACTCCAACCATATGGTCCATGCATTCCATTGTCTAGAAGAATGGCCTATTTGACAAAAATCAAAACAAAAGTCTATGTAAACAACTCTAACAATATGTTATTAGAGAAAGTAATTGACAAATAATAGTACTACAATACTCCCAAACTGTTTCATCTAACAAATACATAGCATTGCCTTGATAAAAAGTGCAAATGTTCCCTGTTAGAAATAATAAATAAAGCCAAAACACTTGCTCTTATCTTACAAAAACAACACAAAAATTAACAACTATTGACAGAAAGAATGGTATCATTCACCAAATAAATAAGATCCTAGTAGCAATCATTGTTCAATTTTATCTATATGCAAGCCACTGTAAGATATCATACATGGAACAACTTAAGATTAAATATACAGGTCCTTATAATTAGTGTAAACCATATCTATCGAGAACTAAATATAGAACACAAAATTGAAATAGCATTATCCTTCTAAATGTTCGTTAAACCACCTAAGGTTGTCATGCCACTGCATCATTCCAAACTCATGTTGGTGCATGAGTAACAAACAACTTAAAAAGTTGCAAGAAAAGATTTTGGTAAAGGGAGGCCAGAATGGTTGTGAACTCCGATTTCTTTCCTGAATTTTGTTTTTTTTTTCCTGGAGTATTTTACAAATTTTTTTTCAAGAGCACATGTTAACATGCAAAGTGGCAACTCTTGTTGGATTAACAAATGGAGCAAGTATGGACTGAACACCCACGAACAGTGCAAGTTGCATGGCGTATGACTCTTCCTCGCCACAATTCCTGTACCATTAGCTTCTTTTGTCTCTCATTGTGTCCACTTTTTGTAATCTCTTTCCATCACAAAACTGAAAATATCTCAGCTATGGTTGGATTTTAATAGTGAGGGTTTGTTTTACCCATTGCAGATTGCAATAGTGAATTTCAACCCCAAAAAACGTAATGGTATGAAGACATTATCATGTGAAAAACCTAGTAGCATCCCTAGTTTTTCTTCTATTAAAAAAATTCGTTACTGATGCTTCACATTTAACAAAAGGAAATCTAGGTTATCCCGTTTGGTGTATTATGGATGAATAAACACATGAACAAAACAAAAATAAAAAAGGCAAGAGCGCAAAGAGTTCAACTGAAAGTAGGAATCAACAAATTTGAAGAGAAGTTAGAAATATGTGGATGAAATAAGGATAGAATTAGGGAAATGAAGCATCGTACCTAGAAAGAGAAAAGACAATACCATTGGACCCAGTTGTACGAAATTCTTTGGTTACTACGTATGTAAAATTTGGATGAATCGACCTGGAATTCAAGATATTCGAGAATAATCACTTTTTTTAAACCCTTAATAACTTAGATATGAATCTACTAAGAAAAAGTAAAAGAAAAGATAGAAGAATCTTACTAATGAATAGAGATCGGAATAGCAAGAGAGAGGTAGACAGATTGCTGGTTTAAATGGCAATGGATCTGGGAAAGAAGAGGAGGAGGCGATGGGGCACTGGAGAGCAGGCGATGAGGCGCAGTGATTTTAAGACATCCAGAGGAAAAGAGTTCTTCCCCAGAAAAGAAATTCACGTAAGATTAACTCTGCAAGGATAGGAGACCACGTACGCGCCAAGTGGAAGGCTGTGGGAAGAGATTTGGCTTTGTTTTGATACATATATATATATATATATATTAGTCGATACCCCGTGCTATGCACAGGTGGTACCCCATATGAATCTACTATTGTTACTATACAAAAGTACTATAGCAATTTTAATACTATTGCTTCTAAGACAATGAACAGAATTTTTAAATCTCATTGAAGCAAAGAGATCAAACCATCAACATTGAAATAGCTTTTCAATTAGCATTGCTAAATTTCACATTACATTATCAGGGTAATATATTATTCATTAGAATCAAATTTCTGCCTTAGCATTCTTTAGATCAACAACTTTATTGCCTACATAGCATAAAATATTACAGAACACTCTATTTTCACATATTCACAACATTTATTCAACCACTTTCCCCCTAAACTTGTCAATAAAGCTTTGGAGAATTTGTATATATTGTACCTAAACATGCAGTTTTATAGCAAGCTTGCACCACAAAAGGGCATTAGCTTTTAATTCACGACCACAAAATTATAACAATTGCATTTGTTATTTTTCTCAACTAAAAAATTAACAGGGCTCAAGAAACTGCATTGGTTTGTTCTAATTTATTGAAAAAGGAAGTTTTGATTATATAAGAGGCGCAAAGGTTGCCCCTTTCATCGTTACTTATCACAGCAAAGGAATAGAGGTGTGTAGTTGATACTATTGTTGTAGAAGATGATATAAAATATGACAAATACGTCATCAACAATCTCATCTTATAAGTTATTTCAAATGTACCAAAAAAAAATGACAACTAATGAACAATTTCATCATCAATTATTGTCACAAAAGAAACTTTAGAAGCACAAATTCATATAGTGCTGAATTAAAAAAACAAAAAAAGAAAAAAGGAAAGGAAATTTGCATACCTCGGGTTACTACAAAGTGCAGACCCAATTGAGACTTCAACTACTCATACACCAAGGCCTTCAATCATAGCAACATATATTAGACTAGAATAAATATCTAAGAGAATTGAGGAATAATAAAATTGAAAAACAAATATCTTGTAGAAAACTGAGGTGTAGAGGAAATTGCTTCGATGGATTTGGTTGATTTGGCCAGAAATATCCTCCCAAAAAAACTCTCAGATTTTGAACCCCATAATATCTAAACAACCAATATTGAAGTAAACTAAACAAAAATAAAGCATCCACACCTGAGGTGGGCCAATAATGTGGACCAATGATAATAGATTGATAGTGGACTTCACAGTCTCTATCTCTCTTCCCATTAATCCACCCCAGGGTATGGATGCCTTTTGGGTATGTAAGGGTGTACCCCAAACATTACTCTAATCAAAAACAAAAATCCTGGGAATGAAGGAAAGAAACAAAGTTCAACAGTATAACACCCAAAATTGATAATCCATTACTGAAATTACTTGTATTACCTAAAATTACTGAAATTGGCAAAGGATCTCGAAATACAAACCACTTAAGAAGAGACAGAACTCTTTCAATAAGGACATGAATTATCACTACTAAACTCAATATATAGTAAGCAATCAAAACCAATATTTCAAGGAATAACCACATAAGTATATGAATTATCAAACTAATTTTTATTTTCCAAAATAGTTATCAAGGGTAATTCCATTCTCCCACCTCTTACACTGGCTCAAAAGATTCGCGCAATCCATAGCCAATTTCTGATTCTCTTTAACAAACTTCTTCAACGCTTGTGCATTCACACTTGATTCAGCCTAAGGTCAAAAAACATTATCAACAATTAGAGGCAAACACAATTGAAAAACCCTAGATGATCGTCAAAAATGTAATTAATGGGATATACAAACCCTAGCACGCTCGCTGATTTTGTCTTTCTCCTTTAATATGGCTAGTAGACAGAGGACCTGATCACGAAGATGCTTGTGTGCTTCTTCATAGGCCCGAAGCTTGTAACTCGAGGGTGCAAGTGTAGAGATATAGGGATGCCAATGGATTACTCTCTTGATCCTGAAAAGCCTAAAATTGACTTTGATTATCTATTGCTTGAATAGATTTGAAGGCCAAATTGCAAGATCGTACTCATCAAACCCTGTATAGATCTCTATAGAGCAGTAATGTGAGATGGTTTGCAATCTCAAGCATTGATGAAACTTTACAGTAGAGAGAGAGGATGGAAAGGCTAGTTAGACAAAGGAACATTTCCATAATAGAGAGGGAGAGAGATAGAAAAGGTGAAATAGGAAGAGGCACTCCAGAAGAGGAACATATGATCGTTCATACGTTTAGAAGAGAGAGAAACATAGGCAATAAACGTACACACAGAGAGAGAGAGAGAAAGAGAGAGGCGTTGGAGGATATGAGAAGAGGGCTGTGAGTTTGCCATGTAGGATTTTTATGAAAATGGAAAATGCTGATGTGGCAAGGTGTAGCTATGTTTGCTTCAGCCTATATATATATAATAGATTTTCTATTGCATTTATGATGAGTTATGTAAGTTGTTATAATTTCTCTTCCCCCCTCTTTAATGTTAATGTTTTTATAGTTATGAATAGCTAGATAATATAGGTTGGGGATCATAAACCCACCATTGGACCCATGTGTGCATTAATGTGAGATTTATATGCTTTGTAACATTTCTAGGGTTCATGGGTGTAGGGTTTGAATTTCTAGGACTACACTTATGATATCAAGCATCATAAGGTGTTCATGTTTTGATTTCAACCCACCTCATGTATTTTATAGAAGTTCCTATCAAACATTGTAGGTTGATAACCACATGTTTGATAGTTTTCCTCAATGAAATTCTCTACCCTAGAAAATGCTACAAACATTGAATCAATGTGTTAATTGGTCCAAGGTGGGGGAATGCTCCCCAACCTCGATTTCTCCATTTGCAAACCTACAATCTAATTAAAACTTGTCTTTGCTTAAGGTTCACTTTTCATTTCACACTTAGTCATTGTTGTATAAATAGTTGTCAAATTGAATCTCACCCATAGTAAAAAAGACTTAGTTTTATTTCTTAGCTTGTTAGTTTCTCATTGCATTGTAATTGGTTATTAAGCGCCCACCAATTTATGTTGCATTCCAATCCCTGTGGACTCGACACCGTACTTCCAACATACTACGTTTTTAATAGGGTTAACAAAGAACTTGATTTTGACGTAATCAACATCCTCTAATCAAATCAAGTGGGCCCAGAGCCACATGTGTTTGAGAATAATTCGAGATTTATACTTTGGGATGTTGGGGGATAATGTTATGCTTATCAAATTGTGTACCTCAAATGGTTTCTAAATACATGTGGCAATCGGATCACCTTCAATGATGGTGGGACCACTTCAATACCTTCCAATCAAAATTAAGTGGGCCCAAATGATCATTGTTTACAAACCCCTAAGATGTAATTACAGTTGTACCACATACTTTGGATATGATTGGTGGTACCACATGTCACTATGGGTGGTACAACTAATTTAGTATTTGAAACCTAAATTTGATAAGTATAGCATTACTTGGTTTTCAAAATTACTACACCATAAGAATCTACTTGTAACATTTTGAGATCAAATACTTCATTTTGGCACCATTAAGATACAACCAAATCTAGTAAAACGTATCATAGGATTTTCCATTTTTTTACCAGTGTATTCCACATCTCCAAATCTCTCTCTCTCTCTCCATAGAAAGCTATGCACTATTGATGGCAACCAGAGACGTTTTGAGTATTCTTGTTTTTGAAAACATTAAAGCTTTCGGCACAAAAGCTTACAAACATTCCACTAACAAAGTGGAATGCCCAGTTGGTAGGGTGGGACCTTAGTGGAATGCCTAGTTGGTAGAGTGGGACCCAGTTGCTAGGTCCCACCCTGCCAACTGAGCATTCCACTTTGTTAGTGTAATTTGGTTGTAAGCTTTTGTGCCCAAAATGTTATTATTTTGAAAAGTCTTCCAATGGGTCGTTGCTTGTATAAGCATAACGAAGGTAACCACGACCACCTAGCCTAGGTGGAAACGAGTCTCAATTGGGGGTGTTATACCATCTTGGTTGAGGGTTCAAAACTCCATATAGGCAAAAGTGGTTGTGGCCAGAATTCTTGGTCTCCTAAGGGAGGCTAGGGATTCAAAAAAAAAACCCCAGAGGCCGTGTAAGATAGTTAGAGGAATGGACTTCAAGATAGACTTTAAAAAATGTCCAGCTCGGTGTAGGTTCAAATTCTACCGCTAGCTTGCCTCCTTGATTTACTTGGTATGAGTGTTGTGGAGTCAGTACACGTGCCTGGGATTGTCCCTGGTTCTATTCTGAATCCCGAAGTCGCCAAAGATAGGTGGGAGGATTTGTCCTCGTATTCTCCAAAAAAAAAAAAGCATAATGGAATGCAAATATTTCACAACATCCAAGATTTGTAATAAATTTCTCTAAATTTATTATCTTTTCTTTCATATTTTTCTCATTGTTTTCCTTAGTAACCAAACAAAAGAAAATACTTCCTCTATGTTTTCTTTGCTTTTCCCTCACTAAATGTACGATCCAAACAAAGCCTAAGTGAACCAATTCTACAAATTAGAGTGTTTGGCAAGTATCAATTTCTTGCATTCGAGTCCGTACACAATGTAATAATTCTCTTAAACGAGTTTTTTTTTTGTTAACAAGAACAAAATAACAACTAACTTCCATAAGGGAAGCAAGTACCAGTACAAACCTCCATAAGGGCACTGCTTAATTCACTAATGGGGTTGTCTAACAAAATAATAGGGTTAGACTAACTCGCCCCTAAACTAGCAAGGATATCAGCACATCTATTGCCTTTCTCTTTCAGTCAGCGATATAGTACCATTACATCTAGTAAGTATAACAAAGCAGTCTTGAATGAGGATTTTAAGAGGGTGATTCTCCTCAATCTTGGAGATCAATAAGCAAGCAGTTTTGGAGTAAGTCTATACCACTATTCCTTTCATATTCTGTCACGCCCCAACGTAGCAAAATAAGGAAAAATTTTCATTTCCATTTGGACCCGTAGGTCATGACAGGTGAGAGATCGCTTGTCCTGCTTACATGTACCAGAAAAACAGAGTATATAAAGCAGAAGTGAAGAAAATATAAATCAACATTACAAACTTTTAATTAATATTACATTGTCTCAATAAAAGTATTTCCTAAGGCACAAGCCGCCTTATTCAAATTAAAACATTATTCATATTATGTATTACAACTTTAACAAATTACAAAAGCAGCTCTGCAGACTTCTCTAGCTGGCATAATCACATAACCCTACATAGCCATCTCTTGGACAATTTGGGTGTTCAGGACAAAATAAAGTCATCAGCTAATGAAAGCCGAGTGAGCATAATGAACATACAAGCAATGTATATAAAAGCACATTAACTGTCTTTACATTTAGTATTTTAGAGTACTGTTAGTCCATTATTCTAGTCGTTGTACATAATCAATTAACGAACAGTTAAATCAATTATATAAGACCGTGCATGAACAATGTAACAATCTCATCTTACTGACTCTTTTATCTCGACCACAACCTCTCGACTCATTTGGTTCGCCAGAACCATCCGGCACGAGGCAGTTGTTTTAAATCGATCTACCGTATCCGAGTCGGCCTGGACACGACCTGATTGGCATGCCGTATCCGAATCGACTGTGCTCAATCCTTCCTAATTAATCTACCGTATCCGAGTCAGCCTGGAATAATTAAGGTGACACAAGACTCTGATTGACCTACCGTATCCGAGTCGACCTGTGCTCAATCCTTCCTAATTAATCTGCCGTATCCGAATCGGCTTAAAATAATAAAGGTTATACAACTCAAGACACCCTTTCTTTGCTTATTTCTCACAAGAAGTATATGTTTACCCAAACGACCCCTTATCAACATGCCAACTCGACTATGTACATGTATGACTTATTTTATTTACGATTTTCTTTAACATGACATTGGTTGTTTGAAACATGTGATTATTATCAAGTAAACCAATTTATCTTTATTTGATTTTAGAAAACTGACGGCGTAATTTTCGGAGTCATAGAATTTTTATTATAATTTTTAGAAGATAAAAATAGCATATAAATATAGCCGCAAGGCCCTTCTTAATGACATGAATATATAAAAGTAGAGGGCACCTACTTTGACATTATTTTTAATAAAGGCAAGACATCAAAATACAATTCTTCCATTTTTCCATAATTTAGAAGTACCAAAGGTATTTTGAAATAATAAAAATATTAGTTAAACAACCACTAATTTATTTATTAACAACATCAAGTTCTAGTTTTATAATTTGATAAATTACAAAACTATATAAAAAAAAATAACCTCTAACAAATTAACAATAATATAGAATTTAATAGGGTTAATAAGTATTTTTAATACTTATTTTATACTAATATATTTATTATTTATTTTTATGATAAAAATAATAATTTACAAACTTATACATAAGTAGCAAATATTGAACTCTCACCCTTGGGGTCAAGGAACTAGCCAATCAACAAACTATTTCAAGGGGGACTAATTGGGATCCTAATATTTCATTGTCAATTTACAGAGTGAGTTTTTGTTAACATTTTTGGTACCGCTAATTTTGTACCTTCATGGCTATATATACATATTTATACATACTCACTTATTTTTTAACCCCGTGGATTGTGCGTAATGACTTAAAGTACATTAAAAGTGGGTTCAAGAGACTCACCGTTCTTCGTAGTGACTGGACTAAGAGACCGAAAGATTCCATAAATATCCGTAATATAAGTTTTGAGCTATAATGGCAATAGAGCTCATACTGTGATGTTCTTCTTTTTCTACTTAGCACTTCTAAAATTGTACTGTGCTTGTGAATGAATGAGTGAGTGATTGAGAGTGAGAGATCAAAAGAGGAGTGAGAGGGATAGCAATGGTGGGAGAGATCAAATGACAGCAAGCTTACTGAGAGATTTGGCTCCGTGTATCCTTATATAGCCAATTCAAGTGATGAGGTAAGTTTGGCATGTGGCTAAAATTGATGCACATACATCTTCTATATTAACCACATGAATATGACGCATGGACCTCCAACATGTAAGTTTGTTTTGTGGTAATAATGAAGCACACATCTTACTAATCCTAAACCATGTGAATTCACTAAAAGTGAGATAAGCTACGCGGCTGATTGACGTCCGTCAATCAGTTCGTTTGATTAGTTATGTTAGTTAATTCAGTTTAGTTAGTTCGGTTTGGTCAGTTAGCTAATTAAAATGTCCTAAATAAAATCATTAGGGACAAAAATGCAGGCGACGTGATAATATATTTTATTAATGGTTCTTATTCCAAATCATATGGTAACTTAGTGGCGCAGTCTTAAGTAACAATACAATTAAATTATTAAGGGGTTACAAAATTTTAAGGCATTGTATTAATAAATGTTAACACAAATATTATTTATTTATTCAGATAATATCACTACTAACGTTAATACACAGTAGTAAAATAAAATAGAATTGAGTTATCAAATTAAGAATATTAGTACCAATTATTTATGAAAAGATTATCACAACTAAAAGAATTAAACAAATTAATGGAATAAAATTGACATTTTTATTTATTAATAGGGACGCAAAAATACAGGTTGCTACATATTCTTCCTTAGGACAATGGAGAGTCTTTGTCGGATGCCTTCAATTTTAGCACAGAAGCTTGTTCATTCTGTAATGGAGCCGTAGTATCCAGCTCTCCACCTTCCTTGGTCGTCCCGGATGAGACCTCCAAATCATCCTCTTCCTGAGTTGCCTTTACAGCTTCTGTCTGTGTTGAGTTTGAACAGTCTTACAGGAGGAAAAGATTAACCGATCAATTCAGTTAAACGAGTTATTTGTCAAACCAACATTACATTGGATTTCACAAGAACTACATAAAAAGTGTGACGTGGAGTAAACTTAGTACTACAATTTTATACTTTTCCAAATAGACCTTAGTATTTGTGAAAATTATGAGACAAAGCTAGAAGCAAAGTTCGAATATGATAAAGATAAGGAAAGTAAGTGATATTATAGGAAACTATTGGGGTTATAATTTGATATTTCGATTAAAAAAAAAACCCTAGATGTAAACCTCATCAACACCCTCTCTCTCTCTCTCTCTCTACGCTTCAGTTAGGGTTAGTGCTAACCTCTAACTCACTCTCTCTCTCTCTCTCTCTCTCTCTCTCTCTCTACTCCGGCGGCCATGGCGAACTACGATCTCACACCACGCATCGCTCCCAATTTGGACCGTCACCTGGTTTTCCCACTCTTGGAGTTCCTTCAAGAGCGCCAAATGTATCCAGACGAACACATCCTCAAAGCTAAGATCGAGCTCCTCAATAACACCAACATGGTCGACTACGCCATGGACATCCACAAGTCTCTCTACCACACAGAAGACGTACCCCAAGGTCACCCCTCCCCCTCTCTCTTTCTCTCTCGCTCTACACATATATATATATATATGTGTGTGTGTGTGTGTGTGTGTGTGTGTTGCATATACATGTGTAAGGTGTTGGGATGTTAGGGTTTTGAGTTTTTTGAAATTTGGGTTTGTTGTGTGTGGCTGTAGATATGATAGACAGGAGAGCGGAAGTGGTGGCGAGGTTGAAGTCATTGGAGGAGGGAGCCGAGCCGCTGATTAAGTTTCTGCAGAATCCGAATGCGGTTCAGGAGTTGAGGGCTGATAAACAGTATAATCTTCAGATGCTCAATGATCGATACCAGGTCTGTGATTTATGATTTTTAGTTTTCTTTAGTGTGTCAGAGAATCAAATAAGATTGTGATTATCAGATGCTCAATTATCGACTGTGGTTTACAATTTTTAGAAAGATTATTGAAAAATCACACCTCATGTATACATGACGAACGCGTATTATTTACAGAAATCTATTATATCATGTCACCTAAATCACCCCAAGTAGGATTGTGATAATCAATTAATCATACACAAACAGTATCGATACGAAAAATAAGAGGGGAAACTTTTTTTTGAAATGGTTTAAAATGTGTGTGCTTTAATACGTAATGCACAAACAAAAGAATCTAGTGAAAAAGAAAATTGCCTTTAGGTAGCTCAAAAAAAAAATTTATATTTCATGGCAAAAATAGGGGATCCCAACCACAATGAGGATCTATAGTTACTCTCACCATAGCGACCCTTGGAATCACTCAATTTCCTAAACTTAAGACAATGGAAATAGTTTAATGAGCCATAACCTCTTTATCTCTCTTAGACTTGCAACACCGTTTAGTGGGGTAATCTACTTCCTCTTCCCGTAATTATCAATGGTTAAGATTTTTCCAAGGATTTTCTTCCAAGACCATCAATGGTATCTTTGTCCTTATATACATATTCCAAACTGCAGTGCATAAGACAGTCTCTCCTTCTTGGAGGAACTACCTTTTCTGTCACTTCCATACTTCATTTCCACCACTATGTCCCACAACCCAAGCCTTTCCTTGACATACCTCTAAGCCGTTTTCCTAGAAGGGCCTTGTCGGGCAAGCTCAAGTTGGCAGCCCTCTGTCTGTGTGCACCAAGCCTTTCAATGGCCCCCCCCCCCCTAAAAAAAACAAAAAAAAAAATCCCTCCCCCATACCAATCATCCCAAAGAAAATAGCATTGAAGCTTCTAGTAGATAGTTTATGTTTGACAAACTTCTTTTAAATCGTTTTTGTTTTATCAGCTATGTAGCATGGACACTGGCACTTGTTGGACACGCCAGGGTACGTTCCGACACTCCAAAAAACGTGTCCGCTTATTTAATTCAACTTTTTGTAAATGATTTTTTCCCTTTTTTTAGGATTGTGATTTTTTGCCCTTTTTTAGGATTGTGATTTTTTGCTCTTTTTTAGGATGAATCTTTTCTTTTCTTGTTTTGGACTAGTGGTTTTTATGATTTAGTAGTGATATTGATGTTTAATTATAACAAATCTTGTTATGCTTATGGACCTTGTGAATGATTTTGTAATAGTGAAACAATCTCGCTATGGATGTATTTGTAATGTTGATCTTTAATGGTAAAACAATCTTGTTATAATACTTATGGTTCTTGTTATGTGACTAATTGGACTTGTTTTTTTTAGTATTATATTACTAATTAAAAATCTTTTATTCGTCGTACTCTAGCCTTACCTGTACCCGTACCTAACATTTTTAGGATTCGTCGTACTCTAGCCTTACCTGTACCCGTACCTAACATTTTTAGGATTCGTCGTATCGTGTCGTACCAGTGTTCCATGTCCGTACCCGTGCTGCATAGGTTATCAGTATTGGTTGTTTTAGCCAGCGGCATTAGTGTCTCATTGTTGTGATTCATATTGTCAGTTGTATAATATTCGGGCTATTTTTATGTTGACTTACCAAATGATATATCTTCCAATCAGATTGGTCCAGATCAGATTGAGGCATTATATCAGTATGCAAAATTTCAGTTTGAATGTGGAAACTACTCTGGTGCTGCTGATTATCTGTATCAATACAGAGCCTTGTGCACAAACAGTGATAGGAGTTTGAGCGCACTGTGGGGAAAGCTAGCAGCTGAGATATTGATGCAGAACTGGGATACTGCTCTTGAAGAACTTAATCGGTTGAAAGAGATTATTGACTCGAAGGTTTCTGTCATATGTTCACTTACTCTCACACACATGTAGTTGTGTCCCTTCCAGGAAATGCTTTCTTATGGGTGATTTGTGTTGCAGAATTTTGCAACTCCTTTGAATCAAGTGCAGAGCAGAATTTGGCTAATGCATTGGAGTCTGTTCATCTTTTTCAACCATGATAATGGCAGAACACAGATCATCGACCTATTTAATCAGGATAAGTATGGGATCTGACCTTAATCATCATCTTCTTTTATACTAATTAGCAATGATCTCTTGTTTCTAATCAAAGTACAATAAAAGGGGAAGATTTCATGAACATTGGTTGTGTTTGTTGTTAAAACCATTTTCTTAAATGTTATTTCAACCACCCTTTAGTGTTATTTCTCCTTTCTGGTTTGATTTTGGTAATTATTATCATTTTTTGTGGGGCAGGTTTCCTACTTCTGTCATCATCTTTATGGTTATATCTTTTGCCTAAATAGCAAATGCATTCCTCCTTGTTGCTTCCTTACAAAATTGAATATAAGATCTTTCTATGGTCATATAGGTTAAGTTTTCGTTGTAAACGAAAAGACACAATGTCATGGATCTTACTTTAATGTGTCGATTAATTGTTAAAACTTAATGTGACATGACATCACCAACTAGGGATCTCAATACACTGGCTTACAAGTTACAAGCTATGTTAGGATTCAAAGGGCATCTTTTCTTACAAATTGGAATATGTATCCATCTGGACAAGAAGCACCAACTGCAAGTGCATTTGTGCTATAGCCTATAATTTATGTATAAAAATGTTAGTATACAGTATACTCTCAAGTGAATGGCAGTGCTTTAGCCCATACCACAGGGACTCAGGTACGTGTATCATGTGTGAATGTGTCTCTATATGTTGAACTTGTAGAATCCCTCATTGCAAGGATACGAGGATAGGGCCATCTTTTTTAACCAGAGTTCTAATTTTTCCACTTCTTAAAATTAGTTGAAATTCTTATTATTCCAACTAAAATGGTGCTTTTTATGAACAGATAGAGTTCCGCGTGGGCACTTCATTATATTCTGAAGTAACCATGTATTGAAGGATTATAATACTTGAAAGCACAGTTATATGGTAAAAAAATAAGTAGTGGACATGCTTGCAGGGTGGATGTCCAACTGGATATGTTGGAATTTGGAACATGTTATGTGTACTGCAAGTTTTTATCTTTAATTAAATCTTTGTAAGCCCCTTGATTTCTGCAAGTTTTATGTGGTTTAGTATGTTACTTTGAACAGAATAGCATATTTGAATGAGTCGGTCTAGAATCCAACCCCCCCCCCCCCCCCCCCCCCCCCCCCCCCCCCCCCCCCCCCCAAATAGTAGTGCATTTCGTGGAAGACATGTTGCTGCGGGTACCGCGGAACAATTATGCCAAATGTCCTTTTATGCTGAACCCTCTCTGGGTCCGAGGCACATACGATTGATAACTCATTTGTTGTATTTAGCAAAATGATTGTCGCAATAATATCTATTTGGTTATACAGTTTTCGAAATAGATAGAATTACCGTCTTGTCCTTCCAGGTATCTAAATGCCATTCAAACGAATGCTCCCCATCTTTTACGTTACCTGGCGACTGCATTCATTGTGAACAAAAGAAGGCGTCCTCAATTCAAAGATTTTATAAAGGTTGTCCAGCAAGAGCAGTATTCTTATGAGGATCCCATCACAGAGTTCTTGGCATGTGTATACGTCAATTATGACTTTGATGGGGCACAAAAAAAGATGAGAGAGTGTGAAGAAGTAAGCTCCCTATACCTCCAAGTGGTTTTCTGTCTATTAGTTCTTTAGAAACTCTCTTATGCAATTATGGTGCATACAAGCACACATTTTCATGATGGATCTTATTTACGAGATCTAGCCGCCTTGTTCGTTAGTCTTTGTTTGATAATTTGATTCATGAATTTGGTGAGGGAAAAGAAGAGAATACACCGAGGAAAACATCTTTCTTTGTTTGATTAGTGAGATAGGAAAATAGGAAAAGAAAATAAGGTGGTAATAAAATTTTGAATTTTGAGAATCACTTCTTGTCCTCTTTTCTTGCGTTCTTATGCTATTTTTAAAATTTTAATTACTAATGTTTTTTGAGCATTTTGGAAAATCTAGGGAAAACACAATAGCTTTCCTCCTTGTTTTCCTTTCCTTTTCGTTTTCCTTCTCTAAATTTGCATACCAAATGGGGCCTTAGAAGGCATTATTTCAGAAGGGGTTTGTAGTAGGATGATCCTGGTCTAGGAAACAAAAGGTACCTGGCGTTTTGATCCAAGGCTTATAGTTCAATATTCATGTTCAATCACTACGTCATGTGGTTTTGGTCACAGTAATTTGTGACAATTTGTTTCCCTATGTAATCTCAACTTTGTTGTTGGTTTTGTATGTGGTGGGTTATAATGTAGGTGATATTGAATGACCCATTCCTGGGAAAACGGATTGAAGAAGGCAATTTTTCAACTGTACCATTGAGGGACGAGTTCCTTGAAAATGCCCGCCTTTTTATCTTTGAGACCTACTGCCGAATTCATCAGCGCATCGACATGGGGTATGTGCCTGCTTTCTGAAGTATAATTTTTCCTCAACAAATTGCACATCTATACAACACACGCGCGCGCGCGCGCGTATCTATGTCAAGGGGGTGGGAGTGAATCATCTTCCAAATGTTCTCAACACATGTTGCTCCTGCTTTTGAGCTTTAGTTAATCTCTGTCTTCTATAAATGACTTTTCTTGAAGGACACGACTTCGGTACTATTCCTTGTGCCCTGGTCGTACTGTTCTCCAGTGATATTATGCCACGTGTATTGCACTGAATCCATAACCAACACGCTGTTTAGCACCATCTCTTAAAATCATCACAGAAAAGTGTACAATAGAAAAGCCCCAACAAGAGTCCTCCATTTTTTAGCCTCAAGGAGTATACTCCTCTCTCTCTCTCTCTCTGTATATTGATATGTGTGTGTGTGTGTGTGTATATATATTATATATATGTATATGTTTGTAAATTAGAAATGCTCATCCTTCCCCTTAATCTGTCGCTCAAAATTCTGGTGAGCTGGATAAAGATGTTTGAAATCAAACAACGCTGCTTTGATATAACAGAGCTCTCTTCCCAAACTATAGAGACATAATGCATTTGCTTAGCCCACCTTCCAAAACAAAACAAAAGAGAATTCACAGCAATACATGCCCAGCAACAGTCAAAACGACCTAGTTCAACACCCTCAAAATGTTAACTGCAATGACATGTTTAGATTCCCTTCATTGTCTTATTATAACTACAAAATAATGTTCGGGAAGAGAATTCAAAATTCTTAGAGAGAATCTTATCAGAGAGAAGAACGTCATGTTAAGTGGGTTCCTCATAGTATCAGGGTGGGTCTACTGATGTAAATTGACCAATGCGACCCAATTAACCACAGCTTCTGACTATATCAGCCATTGAAAAAGGGCAATGGCGAAATCTGAGTTACAAACACTCCAGTCATTACGGAGAATGAGGCAAAGAAGCATTAAACAAAAAGGGTTAATTTGTCTCTCATATTTTTGTGTAGAGAGAGAGAGAGAGAGAGAGAAGGGGGGGGGGGAGGCTTTACTAACATACTTAACAGAGACAGAGGGAGAGAGGAGGCCGGGCTTCAGATTTACTGAAATAGAAAGAGATGGGGAAAGAGGAGACAAGTCGGTATGTTGCAAAAAATGAAGTGATTTTTAGAACTTTAATTTTTTAATGTAGTTCTCTTCGGAATGATTTGGAGAGACGGAGTGAGAGACGGCGTACTAGCAAGGACTTAGTGCTGCTCGTGTGGCATATTATCATTGGAGAACAGTACGACCAGGACAGTGAACTGTACCCAAGTGGCGTCCTTTCTTGAACTATGCAAATATACTGTACTAAGACTCAGTCAGCACCCCCACCCCCCTATCCAATAACAGAAGCGCATGCATAGAAAAGAGTAAAGGGGAAAAGTGTACTGGATTATTTAAATGAAGCATGTAGAGTTTGCTGAAACTAAGAGAATGTGCACATCAATGTATGTCATATTCAACTTTATCAACAAAAAAATAAAATAAAAAATCAGGATCACAACAAAATTCAATTGCGTCTTTTTTGGATATTGGTGGTTTTAGAGGAACTTCTAAGCACAATTTTTGGAAATGTACTTCCAAAAAATGTGTTTTTATGCCACTTTAAGTTTCGTGGTTTATTTATTTATTTCAAATGTAACAAAACTTTTATGATTGGGACTTTGATATAGACTATTCATGTTTTCTGCAATCATTACTTGATTTTATTGTTAGTGGTACTGGCATGTCATTTCTGAAATCTACGTTACCCTAGCTCATGCTTGGCTGCTTTGATTATTTACAATCTCTCATTCTGACATAGTTTATGTCTTTGCAGAGTGCTTGCTGAGAAACTAAATTTGAATTATGAGGAGGCTGAACGATGGATTGTGAACCTTATCCAAACCTCAAAGCTCGATGCCAAGATTGATACTAATTCAGGAACTGTTGTCATGGAACCTAATCATCCCACTGTGTAAGTTGAGCTTACTTATCGGATGCATAATATTACATGTCGTATATACCATCTATTTTTTGTTGATCTTTCTTTTTCACGTCTTTTTTTCCTTTTTTCCCCCCTTTTAATCCTAATCCTATCTGCATTTGTATATTTGCCAGGTATGAGCAACTTATTGACCACACCAAGGGACTATCAGGGCGTACTTACAAATTAGTCAGTCAGCTTCTAGAACACGCACAGGCACAGACAGCTCGATAAGTTTGGCGTTGAAACTTGTTCTCATTTCCAGTTTTGAGGCACCCAGAAATTGCTTCGGCAGTAAGGATTAGATTCAATTTAGAGAAAATCCAGTGGAAATTTTGCTTGGAATTTTCCTGAAAAAAGTGGGAGAAAAAAAATCAGAATTCTTGTTGAGATAAATATTAAAGTTGATATTCTCGATGTTATTGGTTCAATTGTTGATTGATTTATGTTTGCGGAGAGTATGCTATTTTGGGATGTTTAGTCCCGAAAATATTTTTTTACTATTATTTGCATCGACTGAAATTTGTGTGTTGGTTTGATTATCCTGTCCCCACCCCCCAAAATCCCTATTTCCACTTCATAGCAAAATTGAAAAAGAGGCAAGGGGTTTGGAATAGGAAGCACAGACTTCTAAGAAGGTAGTGTAGCGACTTGTCGTGTCGTTCGACACACGATGACACTATTCGCACCATATTGTTCACAATTTTTTCTAGAATTTTCCATGTGGTCGTATGTGACTGTCCATATTGGTGTATTTGTGCCCTGCTTCGTAGGCCTAGATATGGTTTTCTAGTGTATTGAATTATTCATGATGCCACAGCCACAGCTACAGGCAGTGCACCAGCAAAATTGGCACCCAGTTTTGAGTAGCCTTAATTTGTCATTTGGCATTTGATCTTGGTGTATTTTGGAAAAAAAAAATAATGAAGTTTCTGCTTGTTCCGTTTGATATGGATACATTAGATATTGAAAACTATTAAGAGTGGGATCCACTTTTTGGGAATTTTTTTTTTTAAAAAAAAAGGTACAGTTGAAGATGGAAACATAAATTTTTATATGTTTAATTTATTTTTAAGCTGATGGCAAACCCATCTGAGAGTCCACACAAGAGGGCGAGCAAAGCCCACGCATTAAATGACTCACGGGAGTCAAACCCTCCCCCTTTCACAAGGGAAAGAGGAGTCATGCCCATCAGACCACGCAGGTCTTTACAGGTTGGAAACATTATAGAGTTGAGTTTTATGTTATAAAGGTGAAGGAATATGGGATTCCTTCAACCCCTAACCCATTGCCTTTTTGCAAAATACCCACTCCAACTTCAAAGCGAAAGCAAGTAAGACTTGCCTTTTTGAAGAAACAAGTAATAGAATGCAACATGAGAGTTCCAAATTATGCACTATAAACATTTGAGTAATACTATGCTTTGCAAATGTGGTTTCAAATGCTTTAACAATTATACCATATGTAGTAGTATGCAGTACCACCAACCACTGCCATAGTATGTGGTACAACTATTCAAGCATCTGGGATTGAAATTCGGAAAGCATAGCATTATTCTAAACATTTCCCTTCTTTGGAAGAATAAGACATCCAGGTTAAGCCGACCAAAAATCAAAATGGCAAAAAAACGAAAAAAAAAAAAGTCATTTTCTACTCAAATAAGCCCTCAACTATAATTTATATGTATAGTTAGCTGAACTGAATTCCCACTGCCTATGCATGAATAGCAACAAGATTACAATCAAAGCACCCATCTCTACCACCCTGTGTAGCATTTCTGAACCAAGCAACTCTAAAGTTACAATTGTACTGACAAAATTCTTACCACACCCCTCTTTCATAAATACAACTTGTTTTCTTTTCTTTTTTCTTATTTTCTCCCTTCTTTTTTTTTTGGAGGGGGGAGAAAAATGTGGGGGTGGGATGAAACTTTCCCAGAAGAATTAGCAACAAAAACCAAACTATTCTTCTTCAATCTCTACGATTGGCCCAAAAAAATAGTGTCGAACCCAATAATTCTCACTATATTGTAACTTCGACAAACGTGCCCGTCCCTTTCCTTTATAAACCATCTGGAAAACTGATCATCAATGACTCAACCGGTCCAGTAGTCAAATCGTTCCACATCAATCTATTACCGAACAGAACTTCAGAGGTATGCCAGTTGACCTGATTTTCTTCCACTCCCAACTATATCGCTTGCACATATATACAATCTAAATACCTTCTTTAAAGCTTCTTACCATCGAGAATATGAGCTCCCATGCGTTTTCCAAGACTCCTGCCAATATCGCCTGTTACTACTCTCAAACGGAGAGCTGTAATGATCAGACGGTCTTCCAAAACCACTGCTTCCATTACGATCCTTCCGAATATTTTTCCTCTGATCCTCTTCATAGTCATACTCTGAGCGCTGCAAATATATCATTGTACATCAATGTTTGAAAATATCTCTCTCTCTCTCTCTCTCTCTCTCTCTCTCTCACACACACACACACACACATGCAAAGAAAATTTACAGATGATACTCGCAATAATTCTATGCTTCTTGATTCGGGCCCACACAAGAAGAAAGGGGACGGGACTGAATCTTGTTCATTAGACAGTGAAACAATGATAATGATTAATGACGACGTTTTTGCCAGGTACAAATTGCAGATGAGACTCAAACTCAAGCAACCAAGCTAAAGTACGCACGTGTATAGGCCAAGCATAAATAATTTGTGGCTTGGAACTTATCCTGTTCGAGACTTTGATGGTGTCCCGACTCCTGAACAGTTCTTTCAATAACACAATAACCAACTTCTTATAGTACCAACTTGGTTTTGGTTGTGTATCATACATCCTAGTAATCCCAAAATGTTGTAATGCCAACATGCTTTGAAAAACCACTCCGGTAGATTTTCTAAAGTTACATGGTGGGACCTACTTGTAAGTTGCAACATTTTATGACCAAATTACTATATTTTGGCACCAATTGGATGTATGATACAACCAAAACCACTAGGATGTATCATAGATGATCCCATCATCAAATTGCTCAATAATTGATGATACTCTAATAAGTCATATTGTATTTCTAATTACTAGAAAGTGAGAAAATGCCCAGAAGTTTGAACATTTGACTCTATACTACTTTATCCGAAGTATTTGGTTGTCCTGAATTCTATTTCTATGTTCTACTTTGTCAAAGGCCGTACCCAACTTACACCACACGCTTAAATACCTTTACTTACAATCTCAATCCATACCAATGATGAAATTCCCTTTCTGGAACATTACCTCAATATGGATGGGCATTGCTCGTCCTTGTTAGTGCAGACTGCAATTATTGGTTTTCGTTCCAAATGCCCGAACTATTTCGATCAGTTGTCCTATTTTATTATATATTGGTATTATTTGCACCATCTCATACTATATTCGTTTCTCATTCTGCTTTTTGCATTTCAAGACATCCATATCAAAGTTTTCATTTTTCATTTTTATTTTTTTGATAGGCAAGTTGGGAGGGGGGGAGTAGGACTATTCCAACTGGGATATGACCTTTGTCCTATATCAACGTTTCCATTTTGACCATACTCATTATTTAACATGTTTCTTAGTTTCCCAACATTTTGCTCCATAAAGCATAATAGACATCCAACAATTGTTATATAATATTTCCTTTCAATTTAATGACATATGGAGATCACTTAATGTACCAAAAGCACTCCACTTGATCAATTGTACTTTGATCTCATGAGATTCATCTCCCTGAACCCCTCTTTATGGATAATGGAGCCTATAATCAAAATGTTCACTTCTGGTATCTTATTCACTGTCAACTTTTATTCACCCCTATTCATGAGAAAATACTCAATACAACAATGATTCCACGTTATCGGTATAACCACACTACTAAACACGGATATAGTGCTAGTGTGGAAGCATGTTTTCCTTAAACTTGGGATTAACATGTGGTTGAATAGTGACCTATTGGTTTGTGATACCATGTCAGCAACATAACCGTTGTAACGAGTATTTTCCCCCCTGTTTATATAACGGATATTACCCAAATTACATTCCAAATACTCCACCCTTGTCCTACTTATCTTTAATTCTCGACTATGGAGGCTATTCTCCACACTTCCAACATTATATCTATCCCTGCTTTCGTTTTAAATTTTTAATTAATAAAAAACAACATTAACAAGTGCACATATATCACAGAAGGAATCCACGATGTGCCCAGTCAATAGTTTCCTGACAAAGGCAAAAAGATAGGGGCCTAGTTATAATGTATAATATAAGCTCACAGTGACGAGAACTCACTTCTCTCTCCTACGAAGATTCTTATGCATAGTTGAACTTCATAATTAACATTAATAAGTTCAAAACTCAAATAAATTACTAATTTACACGACACCAACTTGGCTCCATGATTGATAATTAATAATTCTATAACTTAGTAATTAGTAAACTTCAAGAAATCCTATTTAAGTTATTAATTATTAGAACGAAAAAATGCATGTACCTGCACCTCCATGCATGTAATATTATACCACGCTATCGGTATAACCACACTAATACACACTAAAACACATGGATATAGTGCTTGTGTAGTTATGCGGAAACATGTTTTCCTTGAAATTAGGATTAACATGTGGTTGAATAGCGACCTGTTGGTTTGTGATACCATGACAGCAACAGAACCGTTGTAACGACTATTTTCCCCCTATTTATATAACGGATATTACCCAAAATTACATTACAAATACTCCACCCTTGTCCTACTTATCTTTAATTCTCCACTATTTTGGCTACTCTCCACACTTCCAACACAGTATCTATCCCTGCTTTGGTTTTAATTAAGAAAAAACAACATTAACAATTGCATATATCACAGAAGGAATCCACGATGTGCCCAGTCAATAGATTCCTGACAAAGGCAGAATGATAGGGGCCTAGTTATAATGTATAATATAAGCTCACAGTGACAAGAACTCACTTGTCTCTCTTATGAAGATTCTTATGCATAGTTGAATTTAAAGTTCAAAACTCAAATAAATTACTAATTTACAAGACACCAACTTGGTTCTGTGATCGATAATTCATAATTCTATAACTTAGTAATTAGTAAACTTTAAGAAATCCTATTTGAGTTATTAATTATTAGAATGAAAAAATGCATGTACCTGCACCTCCATGCATGTAATGTTATACTATTTAAAGCATGCTCTAACTAACGAGATCAATATTCATTAGACGGGCAGGATTTTTTTGGATCTATTTGGTATCAAGTTGAATAACATTTATATTTATCTTTATAATGCAAAAATTACGCTTAATAATCTGAAAATTTTCCTAGGTAAGTTGTATATATGGGTCAAAGTTTCACGATCTAAAAACTAACTGAAAACTCAAACCTTATAACTCTATTGCTTAATATTTTGAGATATTATTTGTTTTTAGAGAGCCAATTGCACTATAACCACAACTTCATCACATGTCCTTTATCAAGTCAAAAATTCATCAGTAAATCCTTTTTGATCTTAAAGACTAAATCCAAAAACAAAATTCTATAGGAAATGTATCGTCGTTAACTCCAAATTTACAAAATCAAATGAAAATCCTTCTTTTCTATTTTCCTTGAGTTAACCTCGACAAGTAAATAGTTTACATGGTCGACCTGGCATAAAGTATACTATTAGTTTAAGTCGTGATCGTGACTCGAAGACACTCTCCCAAAGTATTATAATATGAGTAGCTGTTAACACCATGGTTATTTCTGCACCTTTGAATATCTCCTATATTTTCATATATACATACTAAAATAGTTTATCCACTCATTAGGCATGTTCTTGGTGATTACTATTTTACTAAACAGTTTGGGAGCCAAGATTCTCCATCACCATCCAAACACTTGGAAAACTCGTATTTTTATATTACTCAATGCGCTTTTTTTATCACCTCCTAAACTAAGTTTCCTATATGGTTTTGATTTAGCTTTACTTTTAAATTTCCTTAGTTTTATCTTCTTTCTCAATACCTTCACTCTTTTCACCGTCAATATGATTAAAAGCTCAACTTTTTCTTCGCCTGAACTAGCAAGTTTTATATGCCTTTGTATCTTTGTTAGTAATTAAAATCGTAGTGAACTATTTTTTCTGGTATATCTAAAATTTATTTCTCCGTATAAGATCAATGATGATTTAATAAAAGCTAACAAATGCAATTTATAAAGGCTAGCCAGAGTACTACATGTGAAAATAAAGGAATATGGTTAGAGCATCAAATTTAAACAAACCCCATTATGGAGAAATGATCATGCAATTAACAGACCTTGGTAGGATCTGAAAGAACTGCATACGCCTCTCCAATCATTTTAAAAAGCCTGTCAGCGTCCTTGTGAACTTCATCAGTAATTTCCTTCCAAAGTTGTCCATCATCTCCGCTTTCACTTCTTGCAAGGAATTGACCAGCCTACATCAACATCAACCAAGATAATTAAGAATTCAATGATTAACTAACGGTATGTTTGGTATGAGGGAAGAGGGGAAGAAAAAGGGGGGGAACGAAAGAGAGGATGGAAAATGGTAGAATCATTTGTTTGGGAGGATGGAAGAGATGAGGGAAAGGAAGAGGGGAGGGATGCCTCTTTCATCAGAGCCCACAAATTTTCATCCGTCTAAAAGTGGACGGATTGGGAGAGAAAAAAAGTTTCCCTGCACTTTTGACTTTTATTCCCTTAAAAAGAAAATGGGAATCTTTTTTTTTTTTTAGAGCGAAAATGGGAATTATTAAATTTGATAGCAAGACATCCAATATTTCCTTCTTTCCTCCCGAACTTCCTTTCTTATTTAATCAAACAAAATGAGGGAATCCTTCCTCCCTTCCCCACCTTCCATTTTCATCCCTCCTACCAAACATAGCATAGAGGCCCATTTGGATCAAGCTTATTTGGGAGTCTGGGACCAACAAACGTATACATGGGATTACCGAGAGATCCGAGTCCTTTTGGCAAAAAAATTATCACACCTTTTTTCAAAAATCAAATCCACTTTAAAGCTGAAAAAACAACTTAAATTAGAAGCACCAATTTGCTGCTTTTCGAAAATCTATCAAAGAAAAGAATCTCTTATTTCCACAGCAATGCCAAACGGGCTCTAAAACAGCATTTATCAAAAGCTTAAGACCTTGTCCGGATGATGTCTGAGGGCTGCTTTCCGGTATGCCTTTTTTATTTCAGCTACTGTATCAGATGCTTTAACTCCCCTGCAATTGAAATGATGAGAATAATAACGAGTTAGAAGCTTAATTAAGCAGTTCAGGTAGCTTTTGCCAAGCGTTTTCGGCTTTTAAAACATTGGCATTACAAGCTTGATAACCAAAATCTACGTTCGCAAAAAACAATAACTAAAGAGCCATATGTAAAGACGTAATTCTATGTTGCACAATTTGTGGAAAAGTAGGGGAAAACTAGGATTAACATCAAGATTCACAGCCCCGGATTCCCCACAACTCAAATAGAATTAAATAAATAAAGTTGCCTGTTCAAGAGGCTATCATTTTTTAGAGATTCATTTCAAAACCTTGTGGCCATGGAACTAAAAACGCCAAAGAAAAAAAGAAATACTAAGGCATCAGACTTACAAAATGAGGTAAAGATCCAAGGAGGTTCCTTTTTTAGCCTTTTCTTCCACCGAGGAGAGACGGCGACGAGCTTGTCTTAATTCTTTTACATTGCTGCCACTTGGTCCGTCTGGTGTGCCAGAGTGTTGAACCTTTTCATGTGACTGCTCTTCAAGAATAGATATATATCTCTGAAGGTCACAGGTGGCTTGTTCATAGTCTTTAATTGTCTCATGTAAAGTGGCTCTTCTTGAAACTGCCTGCAAACACACGTAAACAGGTACCTTAAATCACCAGCAGAGAACTGCTGCCCACGAAAGAGGAGCAGGGTGGAGTGTGAAAGAACATATCCAAAAAGGAAAAAATAAAACCTGAGTAACACTAAGGCTCCATTTGGTTTGTGGATTTAGAATAGGAAAACAAGTTCCCTCATGCTTAAATAACATCACAAATTGAAAATTTTTAAAAGACTATTATATCTTAAGGGAAAAGGGAAGGGAAGTCACTCACAAAATTCAAGATTTTAAAATTATTTCTCACTATATTTTCTTTGCCTTCTATTTTCCTCGCTATTTTCTTTTTAACCAAACAAAATGTTCTTCCCTTGGTGTTTTCCCTTCCTTTCTCCCACTAAATCCATGAACCAAACGGAGCCTAAAAGATTACCACGTCAGTTCGTTGCTGAGTAGGGAAAATAAAATATGCTGCAAAATAAAGACAAGTTGATTTATGCGGATCCTAGCGTTAAATAGCAATAACCAAAGGAAAGAAAATCAATCAGTCACTAACTCCTAGGATCTAGATAAAACTTAATTTCAATTCTCTCTCCAAATTTTGTTTCTCTATCAAATTAAACCCTTAATCCTTTATTCCCGTTCACCTTTATCTGACTCTAATTGGACTCAAATCCAGTCAATCGTCGCCACCACGTGACCCAGTTCTATGGTTGAAGCTCACTGCAATTTTATTCTTTGATAGCCAACACACATCCCCTGTGTATTTTTTTTTTTTTGGTGTGTGTGTGTGTGTGTGTGTGTGTGTGTGTGAGAGAGAGAGAGAGAGAGAGAGAGAGAGAGGAAAAGGTTAGATTTTAAGTATGCAAAGCACTTTCTGTATTTCATTGTGACTTTTGTGCGACATCATAAATATTTTGTTAGTCAACCTAATGGCAATTTAATGGACACAGAAATCTATTACTGAAATTCCATAAGGAGGGAAGCCAGTGTTATTTAGATTTCCTGTTCTCCAAGTAAAAGTTAACCAAATGTTCGTGCAGTAACATTTTCTCTAAGGCTCTCTTTGGTTCATCGCTCTTGTGAGGAAAGGAAAAGAAAACACAGAAGGAAACGGTTTTCTTTGTTTGTCTTATAATGCAACTGTGAGTAAAATACAAAGGAAAAGAAATTAGGGTAAAAAAATAAATCAAACATTTTTATTTTTGTGAGTCACTTCCCTTGCTTTTTTCTTAAAGTAATTTTCTATTATATGTTCAAAAAATAGAGGAAAACCCTGTGGAAAACATAGGAGAAATAATCTTCCTTCTTGTTTTCCTTTTCATTCTCCAAATCCACAAACCAAATGGAGCCTTAACGATGCAATCCATGTTAATTGTCACATTCTTGCAATCTATGAAAGTCGTATGGAAAGCCTTTGCAGGCAAACCTTGGTGTAATTTCTATCAAGTGCTATGGCAAGACTGCAATCTGCTATGGCATCAGCAATTTGGCCCAGAGCTTGGTTTGCAGCGGCACGGTTGCAAAAGCAGATAGCCGAAAAAGGTCGCGACTCAATACTGTTTAAGACAGCCGCAGTATAATGTTCCACTGCTTCTGTATGCCTTCCAGACTGAAACGCCTCGTTCCCTGCATTCTGGAGTTGAGATATTGTATAAATATACTTGTACTCAATACAAAGAATGAATGCAACCATATGTCATAAAACATTGGGGAATTGACAATAATTCACTGATTAAAACAACAAAACAAATGTAAAGCATCTAGGGTTTTAAGCATGAGTGCATGAAAGACGAGATACACATAACAAATCAACAGCTTACACTTGTGCTAAGTGGGTTTGATAATTATGAGAGTATTTTGAGGCCTATGGATAAGTGGCTAGGATCAACCTTAGAAGCACGAAGCGGGGGCGGGGCCGGGAGCGGGGGCGAGGAAGCGATGATACATAGAAGAGTAATGTTTGGGGCGGCTTGGAAGCGTCTATGTTATTATATATTAATTAATTTTAGTATTACAATAGGGAAAAATAATGGTGTCATATTTTGATATTTATTGTTTTCTTTGTGGCTATTTAGGAATTATAACACAGTTTAGGTTAAATTAGAAAATTTGTTAGAAAATAATGGTGTTAGATTGTTTAGGGTTACAATCTCAATTTATAAATATAAGGACTTAAGGGGTTCTATTCATAATAAATAAATATAATAGTTAAAGGGTTAAATACACACACACACATTTTAGGGTTTCATATTCTCTTTACTCCATTTCAGCCGCAGCAAGAGAGAGAGAGAGAGAGAGAGAGAGAGAGAGAGAGAGAGAGAGAGAGAGAGAGACTGCGAAGAAGAAGAAAAAGAAGAAGAAGAAGAACTGCGAAGAAGAAGAAGAGGAAGAAGAGGAAGAAGAAGAATAGTGGTGTCAAACGGGCCGGGCCGGGCTCGGTCAAAGCGGGCCCCGGGCGGGCTTCGGGCCGGGCCGGGCTTCACCAAACATCGGGCCGGGCCGGGCTTGGGAGTGGAGGAGGTGTGTCCGCCCCGGACCGGTGGCCCGGGCCTAGCGGGCCGGGCCGGACGGGCTAGCGGGCTTCCTTCGACTTTTGGCCTTGACCGTGGTGGGCTTCGGGCCCGGCCGGGCCATGGACGGAAGAATGTGTGTCCACCCCGGCCCAGGGTATGTGAACCGGGGCTAGCGGGCCGGGCCTTGGGGCAGGCCGGGCCGGGCTTTTAGCCCCAAAAAAGCGGGCCGGGCCGGGCCAACCCGGCCCGTTTGACACCTCTAAAGAAGAAGAAGAAAAACTGCGAAGAAGAAGAAGAACTACGAAGAAGAAGAAAGAAGAACTGTGAAGAAGAAGAAGAAGAAGAAGAAGAACCTGTTTCGACGAGGAGGGGGGCTGCTGGTAAAAGACCAGGTTCTTCTTTTCTCTTCTTCTTTCTTCTCTTTGCCATTAGGGTCTATCTTCTTCTTTCTTCTCTCTGCTCTGGATAGTATCCCTCATGTACGCTTCTTCTCGAGTAGGAATCGCGAATCTGTAGTGAGAGAATCGCGAGTCTATCGCGAATCTCACTAAGAACCGCGGAACCGCGAATTTTACCGTGATTCGTAGGGCATATGCACGATTCCTGCTTCTAAGGGATCAACATTCAAATAGAAGTACATCAATTAATTTAAAAAGGATCCTGAACTGTAACTATAGTTATTAAAGGTGCAAGGGGCGGGGCACTTAGATGCAAATGCCTCTGGGGGCCTGGGAGCAAGGCGCAGAAAAAACCGGGGGTTTGAACAAAGTAAGGCGCACTTTAAGAAAACTTGAAAATTAAATATCCTTGAGCAAATATAAAGAACTCAACTAACATATACATGTAAATTGCTAAAACATCAAAGTAAAATACATTTTGACATATTAGCTCAATTGGCCAATTGTAATTTGTCTCTGCGATATTTCACTTAATAATCTACCTTAGAATAACATGGTAAAAATATAATCAAGTATGGAACTATCACAAAATTTCAAATTTAACTCCCATTTAGATTAGTTGTAGAATTGGGCATTTTTCTTCCACTTTTATTCCCTTTTATAAATTTGGATTAACAGTAGAGTTAGTGTTGGTCACGAAAGACTATTCTTCTATTTTAAAGAATATGACCCAAGTGTTTTGGAAGCTGATACGCCCAAAAATGGTCCAGTCCAGTCCAGTCCAGTGTCCCGGGTCCGACCCCGACTGACCGACCTCTAGTCCAGGGTCCCGGGTCCGACCCCGACCAACCGACCTTCAGTCTAGGGCTCCAGGTTCGACCTCGCCGACCTATAGTGCTCCAGGCCCGACCTCTAGTGGAAGACCCCAACCTATGGATCGGGATACGCAGTCCAATTGCAATACAATTCAAGTCCAGCTCAGCTAACTCAGTGGCACGTCCCAAACTGCTCGGACTCCAACAGTTTCCTAAACCAGCTAGGAAACCTTCCAGTTGCAAATAAATAGTTTCCTAATCAGATTAGGAAACCTTTCGGATATGCAGCCATCATCACAGGCTGTCAACAGTTTCCTAAAGAGACTAAAATGCCTTGTAAGGAGGACTCTTCCTCTTATAAAATGGTCCTCCCACCCCCATTAGAGGGGATCCCGATCTAGAATTCGCAGAATTCAACCTAGCAAATATACTACATTGTCTAGCCTCTCCCAAGAAAACCCTAGACGTACATCCTGCATGACCGACCCTTGCTAGTTCCAGGCACCATTGATGGATTACCAAGGTCCCTGCAGTAGTTTTCTTATACTTAGTAGAAGTGCACAGACACACGTGGACGTAGGTTCCTTCACTAACAGGGCCAAACCACATACAAGTACGCTGCCTATATTTCTCTCTCCCTCTCTTCTATGCTTGTAATATGCTCTTAATACCTAAATCCGACCAGTTTCAAAAATTGCATCATCACCTTGGCGCCGTCGGTAGGAAACGACAGTTTTCCTCCAAAACAAATTCAGTGGCTTATACGCAAAGACTGGAAAACATGGTCGAAAGCCTGGGGAACAAGCAGCCCAGCAGTCCTGACGCCAGAACAGATTACTGTTCCGTTCACTCAACTCAACGAAGGACACAGCCATACACAAAAACAAATCAATGATACGGAGACCACACAGAGGACAGTCCCGCCAAGTTACGAAGAAGCCTCATCCACTGGCCTAATTTACTATGCCAATAGTAAACTAGGCAGAGTGCAAAAATCTGATCAGAGACCTAGAAAGGAGGCTCAGGGACATGGTCTAGGTCATCGGCGCAAAATCTAATTAAAATCTCGCAAATGCTTAGGGTACGACCCCGACTAACAACCAATTTCAGTGACTAGGGGCTCGGCGATCTTGGCCGGACCTCCAGTTTTAGCGACTAAGGGCTCGACGTTCCCGACCCGATCTCATGTCTCTAACGGTCAGGGTTCCCAATTACCTCCAGTTCACAACAGTCAAGGGTTGGTGATCCCGACTCGACCTCCTGTCTCCAACGGTCAGGGTTCTCAACCCGACCTCCAGTCCCCAACAGTCATGGTTCCTGACCCGACCTCCAGACTTTAACGCTCAGGTCAGGCAATCCCGATCCGACCTTCAGTTCACAACAGTCAGGGGCTCGGTGATCCCGACCCGACCTCCTGTCCCCAACGATCAGGGTTCCCGACCCGACTTCCATCTTCAACGGTCAGGTCCGGCAATCCCAACCCGACCTCCGACCTTCAGTTCACAACAGTCAGGGGCTCGGTGATCCCGACCCGACCTCCTGTCCCCAACGATCAGGGTTCCCGACCCGACTTCCAGTCTTCAACGGTCAGGTCCGGCAATCCCAACCCGACCTCCGGTTTACAACAGTCAGGGATTCGGTGATCCCGACCCGACTTCCAGTCTCCAACGGTCAGGGTTCCCGACCCGACCTCCAGTTCACAAGTCAAGGGCTCGGTGATCGCGACCCGGCCTCCTGTCTCCAACGGTCAGGGTTCCCGACCCGACCTCCAGTCTTCAACGGTCAAGTTCGGCAATCCCGACCCGACCTTCAGTTTACAACGATTGGGTTCGGTGATCCCGACCCGACCTCCAATCTCTAGCAGTCAAGGTCCGGCAATCTCGACTAGATCTCCAGCCTCCATCAGTCAGGTCCGGCGTTCCCAACCCGACCTCGAGTTCACAACGGTAAGGTCCGGTACTCTCGACCCGACCTCCTGTCTCCAACAGTCCAGGCCACCCCAACTACAATGGTATTTTTGGCTAACCATGGCACAAGACTCCACAGTATATCAAGGGCTCCCCGCTCCTACGAAGATTCGGATTGCCTAATTATCAAATCCTAGCCGATCCCCGGAGCGCAATAAAAAAAAATCCTCGGGGTCACACCCGAGGCAACAAAAAGACTTTGGGGTCACACCCGAGTCAACAAAAAGACCTCGGGGTTGCACCCAAGGCACCCGGAAGACCACCCTATCTCGGATGGCAAAAGACCCCGGCACCACTCGAGGCAATAACTCCAATTACGCCCTAACCGACGATAGAGGTAACTAAAGCCTCTTATGTTAGCCCACGATTGAGTAAAAGAAATCCCTAAATCCATACATTTTGGGTCTCCAATTAGGCTCAAACTGACGATAAAGGTGACTAAAACCTCTTAGGTTGGCCCACGATAGAGGAGTAAAGAAGGACCCTAAAGCAATACGCTTTAGGTCGACTCTACCAACATGGTCAAACACTGTTACCAACAGTCTTGACGAGGGCTTACTAGGCAGAAGATAACCATCCTTTGAGCTAAAAAAAGGACCCTAAAGCAACCCGCTTTAGATCGGCTTATCCAACATGGTCAAACTCTTCTACCAACAGTCTTGAGACTCTTGACGAAGGCTTATTGGGCAGAAGATAACCATCCTGGGAGCTTAAAAAGGACCCTAAAGCTACCCGCTTTAGGTCGGCTTATCCAACATGATCAAATTCTTCTACCACCAACCTTGACGAAGGCTTACTGGGCAGAAGGTAACTATCCTGGACCCTAACTTAAACTAAAGACTCCAAATTAGGCTGAATCTCAACTCTTAGCCAATTCCCAAGCACTAAAAGACTCCGAATTAGGTTGAGTCTCAACTCTTAAGCCAATTCCCGAGCACTTAAAGACTCTGAATTAGGCTGAGTCACAACTCTTAGCCAATTCCCGAGCACTCCAACAACTCTGAATTAGGCTAAGTCTCAACTCTTAGCCAATTCCCGAGCACTCCAACGACTCCGAATTAGGCTGAGTCTCAACTCTTAGCCAATTCCCGAGCACTCCACAGACTCCGAATTAGGCTGAGTCTCAACTCTTAGCCAATTCCCGAGAGTTCATAAGACCTAGAAGCTTTAAGGCAACTTTCCCGAGCAGCCAACATATTTCCAAACTTGACCCAATATATCATCAGGACAACCTTAGAAATGGGGGGCAACTGATACGCCAAAAAATGGTCCAGACCAATGTCCCGGGTCCGACCGCGACCGACCAACGTCTAGTCCAAGGTCCCGGGTCCGACCCCGACCGACCTCCCTCCCTCCCTCCCTCCAGTCCAGGGTTCCAGGTCCGACCTCGTCGACCTATAGTGCTCCAGGCCCGACCTCCAGTGGAAGTCCCCGACCTATGGGTCAGGATAAGCAGTCCATTTGCAATACAGTTCAGGTCCAGCTCAGCTAACTCAGTGGCACGTCCCAAACTGCTCGGACTCTAAACAGTTTCCTAAACCAGCTAGGAAACCTTCTAGTTGCAAATAAACAGTTTCCTAATCAGGTTAGGAAACCTTCCGGATATGCAGTCATCATCACAGACTGTCAACAGTTTCCTAAAGAGACCAAAATGCCTTGTAAGGGAGGACTCTTCCTCATAAAAGGGTCCTCCCACCCCCATTAGAGGGGATCCCGAATCAGAATTCACCCAAAATTCAACCTAGCAAATATACTACATTGTCTAGCCTCTCCCAAGAAAACCCTAGACGTATGTCCTGCATGGCCGACCCTTGGTAGTTCCAGGCACCATTGTTGGATCACCAAGGTCCCTACATTAGTTTTATTATACTTAGTAGAAGTGAGCAGACACACACGTGACGTAGGTTCCTTCATTAACAGGGTCGAACCACATACAAGTACGCTGCCTATATTTCTCTCTCCCTCTCTTCTATGCTTGTAATATGCTCTTAATCCCTCATTCCAACCAGTACCAAAAATTGCATCAGAAGAAGCTATGTAGCACAGACTCATACACGACAAATCCTAAAATGTAGAATAAGAAGGCTACGATACGACGAATAAAAGAATATTTCAATTAATACAATAGAAAATATGTTATTTTGTGTCCACTCCGTTTTCTTAATTTCTCAAATAAACCAATTAGATAACTACTAGTCATTTTATTAAGAATTTACCTCAAAATTTTATAAACCATACCAATGAGAGGCCAACATGCTATGTCCACTCTTGTTTCCGGTAGAAAAATCAAGACAAGTTTTTTAAGTGTCTATTCGACACAACACCCAAATCGAAGTGTCCGTGCTACATAGTTTGGATGTTATAATGGCCTAATGGATCTTTGAGTCCAAAGCTAATAATAGGTGGGTCATCACTCATGAGTTGGTTCTAAAGCTAATATAAGTTGGGTCTCTATATGGGCCTTAGTTTCATGCCTACTTGAGTTAGTGATGCATAATTTTATTGAGGCCTAGGCTTTGTGTCTTAGGCCTTTATAAAAAGTGCAAGAAAAATTTCATACCCACTTTAAGTTATTAATTTAAAATTTTATTGAGGAGCAGACCTTGTGCCTTGGGCTTGTAGAATTTTATAAGTCAAAGAGAGATTATATTGATCATGTCTGGATTACAAGATCTTCCACCCTTTATATAGGGTGAAAATGAGAGAGATAAGACCATATCTCTAGATTCTAAAGATTACAATCATATCCTATAAAAGATAATATTACACTAAGATTTCAATACACTCTAAATAAATCAATGTAAAATCTGGAAGATTGGGATTATCTGCAACCTTTTTTTCATCAAATTTGGTAACTTCGGATTTCCTAAAACCGCCATCCCCGGTTGACCGGCCCGTCAACCGGCAATGCTACCAAGCTCAAATGAGCATTTTGCCGGTAGCTCTTCCACATGGTCCGGTCGACCGACTCTTGCTACCAACTGTCCATTATTCCATTTTCCAACACTCCCCCACAAGTTGGTTACACAAAAACTCTTGCTACCGACATTCCATTATTCCATTTTCCCCGGTTGACCGGCTCGTCAACCGGCAGTGCTACCGAGCTTAAATGAGCATTTTGCCGGTAGCTCTTCCACATGGTCCGGTCGACCGACTCTTGCTACCGACTGTCCATTATTCCATTTTCCAACAATCCCCCTCAAGTTGGTTACACAAAAACTTGTGTTGTTGAAGTGTCCAACTTGAACCTGAATAATAGAAGATCATCACCGGACTTTCCTCTTTAGAAGACTCCACCTTATAATCAGTTGATAGTGTCAGTGTCCACTCCTCGGGTGGTTCTGTCCACGTTCGACCACTCTTTGAAAGTCCGTAATGCCAAAACACATTTAATCAATCCTGCCAAAAGCTCCAAGATCACATGGAAAAAGGTGAGGTGTTAGCACGGAATAATCCATCGTGATAACACATGAGAAGAGATGCGAGGAACTGCATCTCGCTACGGTCGATGTCTTCAACTCTCCCCCTTAAACTGAAGGTGGTTGTGACACTGAAGTTTGGATGATAGAACCCTCGTTAAAGCCAAAACCAATCTGTTGTTTCAAGACTTGTCAAGCTTAACAAAAAACCAACTGTCACGTGGAAATAGTAGAAAAAGTTGGAGAAGAATTTCTGATAATTTTATTCACTTCTATCCAACAATATATATATACACACACACGAAGTCTAGGTTACAAGAAAAGGAAAGAAAGGAAAGAAATAGAACAGGAAACAAGATCAAGATAATATCAATAAATAAGTCCTAGAATCCCGTGATAGGATTTTTGACTGAAATCTTATCCAGTTATCCCCAACTCTAAGAAATCTTATCTCCAACACTCCCCAGCAAGTTGAGCCACAATAACCTTTTAAAGTGTCCAACTTGAACTTGAAAGTTTTGGAAGATGAGAATTTGAGTGTCTTTGGAAGAAAGCCCACGGAGAAACACCGGAAGCCCGAACAAGGATGGCACCAAAAACACCAGTGGCCCAAATAAGAATGCTCCCGAAAATCACCGAAAGCAAATTCCAAACCAGAATGGCACCGGAAAAACATCAATAGCCATCCATGCCTTTAACATGCCCTTGGGAAGACAGGCGCAACACTAAAGATGTGCAAAGAAGAGAGGCACACCACACAAGGGATGCGCAAGAGAAAGGAGGCAGCCGATGGCTATGGGCTGCGGAGGACAACCGGATGGGCTAGCCAAAAGGAGCGGACGAGGCTCGAGAGGGTTCCCTTAAAAAGTTGGATTTCCCAAAAGTGCCAAGCAATTTGGGACAGAAGTACTTTGTAAAACCGACCAATCGATGTTTGGTCGGTTTGGTTTCAGTCGGTCTTCGATTTTCTTGAACACCCCTAAAGGAAATCATTTCTTGCAAACTTTGAAGGTTGTCGGCCAGTGGTGTGATGCAAGGAAATCGCTTCTTGCAACCACAGAATGTTGCCGACCATTGAGGTCTCATATTCTCCACCTCAAATTAAAGGCGGGAATAGAGATGAAACAACCGAAGTTTGGAAGGACCAGGCGCAACAATAAGCAATGGGAAAAATGAACTAGGTTAGTGACCTATTCTGAAATGAACAATGTTTTTAAAAAAAAGCAAAATGGAAGTCCCGGTGGGTAGCAGGCGAGTGGCGGTAGCCGGCGGTGAGGGTTCCTACCAGTGGCGGACCCAAAACTTTAATTCAGTGGTTCGAAGTTTTTATTTCAGGGGCAGCTCCCCAGACCGATTTTTTTTTTTTTTTGTAGAAATAGTATAAGTTTATGTGATTTTTCCACAAGTCTTGAGCATATAGGGGTTAGAAATTCTGTGTATTTTTTGGTCTCTCTCACGGAAAAGGAGCAAGAGGAGCCCCCCCCCCCCCCCCCCCCCCCCCCCCTAAACAGGAGCAAGAAGAGATTAATGGTGGGATATGGGATCTTTTGAGTCTTTTGAGAGCTTCTGCGAAACTTCAAACTTCATCTGCGTGAGAATTTTTTTTTTTTCTTTTTTTAAGAAAATGCCTTGTGGACAATAGGGGGACTCTAGGTGGTGTTTGTTTTGCCTTTTGGTCTTTTATTATATAACATATACATATATACGCACAATATAAATACTATAAAATTAAGAGCGGGAATAAGGTGTCAATTAAAACCGTGTCAAAGTTCTAAAATTTACAAAAGAGTAATGCTATGCTTCCCAAATTTCTATTTCAAAAGTGCTTTCCAAATGAGTGGGGCGAGGTAAACAACTCCCAATCCAAATTCAACTAGTCCTACTGTATTTGACCTGGCCCACTGCCACATCATCTGGGAAGCACTTTTGGGATATAAATTTGGGAAACGTATCATTACTCTTTACAAAAAGTCATTACTCTTTACAAAAAAGTCCCCAAATTAGCATAAAATCTTAATAAAAGTCCACATATTTTAAAACTATCATATGTAACCTGTTTTTTCCTGAAAGTTCAGTGGGGGCGGCTGCCCCCGCTTGCTACCACTGTGGGTCCGCCCCTGGTTGCTACGAAATCCTACTTAGGGTGGCTCTGATACCATGTAAAATGAAGACATCAACCACAGCGAGATGCAGCTCCTCGCACCTCTTCACGTGTTAGCACGATGGATTATTCCGTGCTAACACCTCATCTTTCTCCATGTGACCTTGGAGCTTTTGGTAGGATTGATTAAAAGTGTTTTGGCATTACGGATTCTCCAAGGGGTCGCACGTGGACAGAACCACCCAAGGAGGGGATGCTGACACTTTCAACTGTTTATAAGTTGGAGTCTTCTAAAGAGGAAAGTCCAATGATGATCTTCCATTATTCAGGTTCAAGTTGGACACTTCAACACCACGAATTTTGTGTAACCAACTTGAGGGAGAATGTTGGAAAATGGAATAATGGACAGTAGGTAGCAAGGGTTGGTCGACCGGACTATGCGGAAGAGCTAATGGACAATCGGTAGGAAGAGCCAGTTGACCGAACCATGTGGAAGAGCTATAGGCAGAATGCTCATTTGAGCCCAGTAGCATTACCAGTTAATTGGCTGGTCGACCGGGGAAGGCGGTTTCAGGCACATTCGGGAAATCCAAACTTACCAACTTCGATGAAGATAAGGTTGCAGAGAATCCCAATCTTTCGGATTGATCCAGATTTTATAAATGATTTATTCAGATTATATTGAAATCTTATTGTAATATTATCTTTTATCTTTTATATGATATGATTGCAATCTCTAGAATCTAGAGAGATGGTCTTATCTCTCTCATTCTCACCCTATATAAAGGATTGAAGGTCTTGTAATCCAGACATGATCAACATAATCTCTCTTTAATTTATAAAATTTTACATGGTATCAGAGCCAGGTTGGGCTCCATGGCTTGCCCAGTTGATGTGGTCCAGGGGGTGTGTTGAATTGTCCCACATTGCTCGAGTAGAGACTGCATATTTGCTTCATAAATCCTGGGTAATCCTTCCCTCACAAAGCGTCTTTTAAAGGAGAGTTAGGCCCCTGTTGGGCTTTCTACAGGGCTTTCATAAAAAATTAAAAATAGTAATAATAATAAAATAAATAAATTGCGCGCCTAAGCAGGGCTGATTAAAGAGAGGCTTCACCTAGGGCAAGGCAAAGAGCAAAGGCTGAGCCTGAGCCTTAAGTGCGCCTTTAACAAAAAAGATTGTAAATGTATAAAATATTTATGCAACCACATTGTGCAGCATAAAATTTTGTTTTGGGGGGCAAGGGGTGGGATTTGGACTGGGTTTCAATTTCTGAAGTACAAATACGGATATGACATTAAAGGGACATGGCGACAAGGCAAAATCATAGAAATGAAGGATAGAAACATGACTAAGCAGAATAAAAAAAAATTACATACAACATTGTGTCCACTCCCGTTTCCTAAATTTCCAAATATATACAAAGTTTTGAGAGAAAAGGGAAGGGGGGATATAAAGCAACCAAACTTTGTTTTGAGGGCAAGGGTGGGATTGAGACTGGCGTTTCAATTTATGTAGCACGGCTACGGATACGACATGAAAGGGACATGGCGAAACGGAAAAATCTTAGAAATGTGGGATAGAAACACGGTTAATTAGTATAGAAGATTACATTTTTAATTAATTATTCAATATACTGGGTTGTGTCCACTCCCCTTTACAAAATTTCCAAATAAAACCAAAGTTTCACAAGAAAATAGGAACAAAAATAAAAAGGAGAAAAACTTTGTTTTGGGGGGCAAGGGGATGGTAAAATTTCCAAATAAAAGTTTTGAGAGAAAAGGGAAGGGGTGATAAAATGCAGAAAAACTTTGTTTTGGGGGCAAGGGGTGGGATAGGGATTACGGTTTCAATTTATGTAGCACGAATACGGATACAACATGAAAGGGACATGGCATAGTTCAAAGTCGCGGTATCAGTCGCGGTATCAAAGTCCGTAGTGATGACTCGGTGTATCGGCGCTGCGGACAGGTACCGGGCGATACACTAGATTTAAGGTTCAGAAAAATATGGAAAATTTATGAAAAATTCTAAAATAATAAGAATAACAAAATTGCCTAACAGATTAACAAAATACACAATGTACCAATTGTAGAAGCACATGTCATTCAATTTAGACACTGTCGATCAATAATTGTACACATATAATTGGATCAAAATTGTTCAATACTACTAAATAATGCATATATTACAATAACATGAAGCATCAGTGCCGCATGGAGTGTTTTGGAAATGAGTAATACTTGTGACACAACTTTCACACAACCTAAAAGATGTGCCTATCTCTCTCCTGTGTCACTGTGGGGTCCAGTGACATCACAAGAGAGAGATATACACATCTTTTAGGTAGATTGTGTAAAGGTTGTATCCCAAGTATTACTCTTTGGAAATCATCATCGTTATATTCCATTGCTTTGGAGACATTCTAAAAAAAAAGATCTTAAGAAATTTAGATATATAGATATAAATTGAGTTTAAGAAACTTAGATATATATTAGTGCATTATTTTTAAAAATTATTAAGATAATTTTATTTATTTAAAAAAAAAATATTAAGATAAGATATATACTCCACTAGTGCTGTTATATAGTACTAAAGAGTAATGCTATGCTTACAATATTTTTATCCCAAAAGTACTTCCCGAATGATGTGGCAGTGGGGCTAGGTCTAATACAGTGAGACCAGATCAAAATTCAACTGGTCTCATTGTATTAGACGCAATACCACATCATTTGGGGAGCACTTTTGATATAGAAATTGAGAAGTATAGCATTAGTACATAGTACAAAATACCCTAACATAACCTAAAATGTGTGTACATATACTATATAAAGACTAAAAGACTAAAGAGGCTATTAGGACTCTAGTCAAACACACACACACACACACGCACACATACAAACACACACAGACCGACACACAGAAAACACACACACACACACACACACACAAAAACAGGCATAGATCGAGACGACACACACACCGACACACACACACAAACACAGAGACACACACAGATCGACACACCCACACCCACACCCACACACAAATCCACACACTTACCTGGTGCTTGAAGGCTGAAGAGAGAAAGAGAAGCTTCAAGGTTGAAGAAAGAGAACAGATCTGAAGAAAGAGAAGCCTCAAACTTCAAGGTTTCGTGAGTATCGGGCTGAGTTTATAGCCGAGATAATACGTGATACCAAAATTTTTTTAACTCAAATCTGTATCGCCGAGTTGACTTGTATCGGTACCCTCTGAAACCGAGTTAACTCGGCCGACACGTCTCGGTATCGACCGAGTTTTTGAACCATGGGACATGGAGACATGGAAAAATCTTAGAAATGCAGAATTGAAGCACGGCTAGGCAGAATAAAAAATTACATATTTAATTAATTACACAACATTCGTCGTGCCCACTCCCATTTCCTAATTTCCAAATAAACATAATACTCATTTGATTATATTAAGACTTTTATCTCAGAGAACTATAAAAAAGGAACCACCATGCCGAGTCTACACCCGTGCCGACCATGTGTTTGAAAAGTGCTCGACACAAACACGGCACCCAAGTTGAAGTGGTCGTGTTGTTGAGATTTATTAGTTTTTTCTCCTTTTCTTTTATTTATTTCATAGTTATAGGGCTCTTATGTAATTTTTTATTTTATAGTTTTTTTTCCTTATTCTTGTTTAATATAAAAGAGGTCTGACAAGATAGTCAGCCCTAAGCTTTACCAAAATACAATTTCTACATGGTATCAGAGCCACCCTAAGAGGTTTTTCCACCAATCACCACCGGACCAAGCTACTCCACCCAATCCTGTGCCTCCTTCCCTTGGCCCTACCAGCCCTCAAAGCAACCTAGCAAGGCTCCACAGCTTGCGCCGCAGCCTAGCAAGGCCCCTCCCAACCTGCACTAACCACCCATGCGCCTGAAGACCTTGCTTCGACCACCCATACTCCAACCGACACCCTATACACCACCCAAACTCCTTTCCGACAACCCCTATGCCCCACTAGACCCCAACCGAGACGCACCCAACCAGTTTTAGCCTTTCGGATCTCTCTCACCAGTGATAAACCCGCTGTTTTGAATCTTTTGATTGAAGTTCCTGTTTCAACAATATTTTGGGTCCCTATATGAACTCCTGCTCAGTTTTCCCTGATTGTTTAGCACCCTCTATGGTGCCTACTTTCTCCTTGTAAGTTCCCTTTTTTCCTTCTTCTCCGTTTCCATGTGATTGTTGTGGGCATTTCCGTTGCATACTGAAACTATGACAGAGACTAAGGATCCGTCAACTGAAAGTTCAAAAACACCTTTGAGTGATAGCCTTCCTGGTGCTACACAAGACAACCCTAACCTAAAGATTACTTCCACCCTGTTCAATGGCCAAAACTATCTGACTTGATTGCAATTTGTGGCTCTTTATTTGCGGGGCCAAGGGAAGATGGGACACCTTCATGGTCGTATTCAGGCACTTACCATGACTAATGGTGGCTATGATAAATGGGAAATTGACAATTCCATTATCATGGCTTGGCTAATCAATTCGATGACACCTGAGATTAGTGAAGATATTACAGTATGAAGAAAGCTAAAGACATTTGGGAATCAGTTGCCTCTACCTACTCTTAGAAGGGAAACTACGCTCAAGAGTTTGAGTTGACCCGTTTGATTGATCACTCCGAGCATGGAAACGTGACCGTTACCCAATACTTCACGTTTCTCACTACTAGTTGGAACCGGGAATCGGGTCGATCATCTACAAGATTATCAACCTGTTTGCCCAATCGATTCTACAGGGTACCGTAAGCTTTTGAAGAAGTAACGAGTCTTCAAATTCCTTCAGAGGCTTCACTCAGACTATGACACTGTCCATAGTCGGGTGCTTGAGATGGACAGCCTTCCTTCACTTCAGGAGGGGCCTTTGCCTACGTGCAAAATGAGGAGAGTAGCCGTTCCGCTATGCTCTCTCCCGCTCCCACCGAGCGATCCGCCTTGATTTCTACTCCACTGAGGGAGGGGTCCAAGTAGTCTGGTACTTCTAAACGGCCTAAGTTGTTCTGTGATTATTGCAATAGGCCTCATCATACTAAAGAGACCTGCTGAAGGCTCCATGACGGTCCTCCAGGCGGTCGTGTAGGTCGTTCTGGATATTCCGGTGGAGGTCGTTCGATTAGCCGTGGGGGCAATGCACGTGCTCACCATACTGTTGTTACTGATACTACAACCTCAATTCCTGTTGATGTTGCTCCTACTTCTGATGTGGGAACCTTGTTGAGACTCTTAGGCACCCAATGGCATGTTGTGCTTCGCGTGCATCTACAGTACCTCATCATCCTTTGTCCAATCAGGTAATTTAGTCACATCAGCAATAGCTTTACTTTCCCATTCCTCATTTCCTTGGATTATCGATTTTGGTGCCTCAGATCATATGTCACCTTCTTCTAACCTTTTCTCTGATTGTAAGCCTTATTCAGGTCAGGACAAAGTTAGAATAGTTGATGGTAACTTCTCCTCTGTCAGGGAAAGGTCTAATTCCTGTTACTCCTCTACTCTTAACTTCAGTGTTTCATGTTCTTAGTTTTTCCCATAATCTTTTATCTTTGAGTCGCATCACTCGTGACTTAAATTGTAGTGTAACATTTTATCCTTCTCATTGTGTCTTCTAGGATCTTATCACAAGGAGGACGATTAGCAGTGGTAGAGAGGAGCATGGCCTTTACATTTTGGAAGAAGGGGAGAAGGTTCATCATACCGTAGTTTCGAAGAACAAAGCAAAAGACTTAGAACTTTGGCATAAAAGATTAGGACACCCATCTTTTTCTTTACTCAAAACATATGTTTCCATCTCTTGTTTCAAAGAATGGTATTTCTAATATTTCTTGTGATGCTTGTGAACTTGGGAAACATTTTAGAGCTTCTTTTACTCCTAGTAGTAATAAAAAGTTATGTTCCTTTTGCATTGATTCATACTGATGTTTGGGATCCATCCTGTATTGTCTTTGAAAGGTCATAAGTGGTTTGTTTCTTTTATTGATGATTGTTCCCATACAACTAGGTTATATATGATGAAAGCAAAACGGGAAGTGTTTTCGATTTTCCAAACTTCCACAAATTGATGTGTACCCAATTTGGGGCGATTGTGAAAATTTTACGGTCTGATAATGGGGGTGAGTATATTGATTTTGGATTGGCTGTGTATTTCTCTTTCCAAGGGATTATTCACCAAACTTCTTGCACTGATACTCCTCAATAGAATGGAGTTGCAAAACGCAAGTGATCTTTTAGGGCTCGCATGGTAACGTTGTGGTTTTCGGTTTTCAGTTTTTGTTTTCATTTTTTACATTAAAGCCTGCCTCTAATTCAATGCAAAAAATAAAAACCAAAAACCACAACGTTACCATGCGAACCCTTAGATATTGCCTGATCCTTACTTTTCAAGTTAATGCTCCTCGTACCTATTGGGGTGAAGAAATCTTAACGGCTGCTTTTCTTATCAATCGTCTTCCTACTCAAGTGTTGAATAAGAAAACACCACTTTAGGTCCTTTCTCATCCTTCCATCTCCTCTTCTATTCCTCCTCGTGTCTTTGGTTGTGTCTGTTTTGTTCATAATCGTGCACCTAAGAATGGGAAGTTGGATCCTCGTTCCATTATGTGTGTTTTTGTTAGTTCCTCTCCTACACAAAAAGGTTATAAGTATTATCATCCTCCATCTCGAAAATGGCTTGTGTCTATGGATGTCACCTTCCACGAGTCTGAGTCCTACTTTCTTGCTCCTCGGCTATCTCTTCAGGGAGAGCAGAGGTGTGAAGAGATACCTGTGTTACCTATGATGATTGAGATGGAGAGAGATAGAGAGTTGACGTGGAGAGAGGGGGAGAGAGAGAGAGTCGAGGAGAGGGAGAGAGTTGAAAAAGCGAGAGCTGAGGAGAGAGAGCTTGAAATACCAGAAGTAGAGAGAGTTGAACAGAAGGAGCTTGGAAAAGAGAGAGTTAAGGGGCCGAAGGAGAATCAATTGTTGGTCTATTCCAAGGGAAAATAGAGTAAAAGGAAGACCAATGAAACTCCAGAGGCTACATCTCCTCCACTCTCACTACCATTCTCTCTAAGTGATGAAGATTCAAATAATTTTGTTACTTCTGATACACCACCTACTTATCTTTAAACTAATGATTTAGATGTTCCCACTACTGTTCGTAATAGTGTTGGGTCTTATACTCAACATCCTATATTGAATTTTGTGTCTTATTTACACTTGTCTTCTTCTTACAGAGCCTTTTTTTAAACAAAAAAATCCTCGGTGTTCCTAACCATACCCAGGATTCTCTTGTTGATCTCAAGTGAAAACATGCCATGATTGAAAAGATGAAAGCTCTTCATAAGAGTGGCACTTGGGAGTTGACGACGTTACCTATAGGGAAAAGGACTATGGGGTGCAAGTGGGTGTACATTGTGAAGCACAGGGCTGACGGTTTCATTGAGATGTACAAAGCTCGGTTGGTAGCGAAGGGATTCACACAAACTTATGGTGTGGACTATAAGGAGACCTTTGCGCTTGTTGCAAAACTGAACTCAGTCCGAATTCTCCTTTCTCTAGCAGCAAATCTGGATTAGCCGCTTCACCAGTTTGATGTGAAGAATGTTTTTTTGCATGGTGATTTGGAAGAGGAAGTTTATATGGATGTTCCTCTGGGTTTTGAGGACTCCAAGACAGAGGGGAAGCTGTGTAGACCAATGTTACCCAGACTCGGGTACGAGTGTCGAGTACGGGTGCGTACCTAGGTGTCGTACCTTCATAAATTGAAATCTTAGGATTCGGGGATACGTGTCTAGAAGGTGGATATGGGTATGCGGACACCTTCTGCAGATATAAACACACTATGTTTCTTCGAATGAATAGTTAGAAACCTTCTTTGCACTCAATTTTGAGCTTCTTCTTACTCTTTCAACATCACATGTGGAGGATCTGAGCGTCCAATTAGGTACGGCGGTTGGACAAGGGGATCAGGTACTTGGAGGGGTAGTAGGAGAGTCCAGGTAACATAGGTGTAGACTTGAGGAAATTGTTATATGGCCTCAAGTAGTCCCCAAGAGCTTGGTTTGAGAGATTATAATCCGGCTTGGTTTTAGACAAAGTTACACTGATCACACATTGTTCATCTAACACTCTTTCAAGTGTAAGACCACTGCCTTTATTGTGTATGTTGATGATATTGTGCTTATAGGAGATGACTTAAAGGAAATGGAAAATTTGAAGAAGCAGTTGGCCACTGAGTTTGAAATAAAGGACTTAGGAGCTATGAGGTTCTTCCTTGGGATTGAACTTGCTCAGTCTAAACATGGGATATTTATTTCCCAAAGGAAGTATGTCCTTGACTTATTGAAGGAGACAGGATGCTTGGTAGCAAAGCTTGTGATACACCTATGGAGTAGAATCAGAAACTTAGTGATGACAGTAGTAGAGAATTGGTGGGTAGGGGGAGAGATCAAAGACTTGTTGGTAAGCTCATTTACTTGTCTCATACTTGTCCTGATATTATTTTTGCAGTTGGTGTTGTCAGTCAGTTTATGCATTCTCCACGAGTGACACATCAAGAGGTTGTTTTTCGGATTCTTCGGTATTTGAAGCCCGCTCCCTATGTAGCATGGACACTCCATTTTAGGTGCCGTTTGCGTTTCTGGCACTCGCCGGACACGGACACGCGTGCGACACGGCGGGATACGTATGGGACACGGGATATTCCGTGTCTGAATTAATTAAATTAAATTAAATTAAATCTTAACATTGGACACGGCACAGACACTTCTAAGACACTCTTAAAGGATACGGCCAAGTGGCCTTTCTTCAAAAAAAAAAATCATTTTTCTGAGTATTTAAAAAGAAATACTTAAGAAAATAAGTTGTAAACCCCCCTAACCCTTTATCGATCCAAGCCAAAAACACAGAGAGACCAACTCAAGAGCTTTGTGGGTTTCAACGACAGCTTTGAGAGGGAGAAGATAGGGTTTCTTGAGGGTGACAGCTTCGTGATGACGGCTCGAGGACTTCGTCTCCTTCGTTGAGGCGAAAGGACTTCTTCAATGACCGTCAGTTGATTATCTGCAGAGGAGAGGGCTTGGCTGCTTCATTCGACTAGTTCGTTACTTCTCCTTCTCCCTCTCCTTCTTACATTGCTGCTTCGTGTTGCTTCTTTCTTTTTATTACAGTTTGACTATTAATTTATTATTTTATATTATATGTAGATATAGATAGGTATATAAAAAGATTCCCAGTGCATTTAGTGATTTGGACTTTTCTTGTCTTCTTAATTCTAGTGTCTCTTCAAAAATTGAAGATTCAGGGCTCCAGCTCATCGGCATTTGGACTGATTAGGATTCTTTTCTTTATATATATATATATATTATATATAGAAATAAATATAGATAGACGGTGATATATATATATATATATAATATAATATACTATGTTTGAATTGTGTCATGTTTTTAATAAATTTTTTGAGGAGATTTAACATGTAATATTGATGTTTAACATTTTTTTTTATTTAAAATTAAATTATATTTTTTAAAAATTGATTTTTTTTTATTTGACGTATCCTAACCGTCTCGATATCCTATATTTTTTAGATTTGCCGTTTCGCCATCTCTGTGTCGTGTCGTATCCGTATCCATGCTACATAGTCCGCTCCTGCAAAGGGCTTGTACTTTGCTAGACATGACCAACTAAGGGTGGAAGCTTACACGGATGCAGATTGGGCCGGTTTGATTACTGATAGGCGGACCACTTCATGGTACTGCACATTTGTAGGAGGAAATTTGGTTATCTGGCAAAGTAAGAATCGAAATGTAGTGGCGAGGTCTAGCGCAAAAGCTGAAGTCAGGGCTATGGCTCAAGGTATTTGTGAGCTTCTGTGGGTCAAGTCATTGTTGAAGGATCTGAAGATTGAAAAGACAGATTCTATGAGGCTACATTGTGAGAATAAATCGGCAGTTAGTATAGCTCATAATCTTGTTCAGCATGATCGAACCAAACTGTGGAGATTGATCGGCACTTCATTAAGAAAAATCTCAGTAGTGGTACTATTTGCATTCCCTTTGTGAAGACCGGTGACCAAGTTGCAGGTGTCCTCACCAAAGGGATAGGAAGTCGACATTTTCACACTATTCTAGGCATGCTGGGCATGAGAGATATATTTGTACCAGCTTGAGGGGGGGTATTGAGAGTTATTAGTTTTTTCTCCGTTTCTTTTATTTATTTCATAGTTAGAGGGCTCTTATGTACTATTTTATTTTGTATTTTTTTTTTTCCTTATTCTTGTTTTAATATAAAAGGGGTCTGACAAGATTGTCAACCCTAAGCTTTACCAAAATATAATTTCTACACGTGCTACATAGGTTTTGAATGTCATCAACCTATATAGTTATACCGATAGTTGAAACATCCTAGTAAGGGAATAAACTTTGAACAACAAGAGGTGCATTACCTTGAAATGTAAAAGTTCGCGTATAGTGACAGCTAATGGTATTGATGATCCCTGAGTCATGCTCCCGGACCTATATAAAAATTAGAAATGTATCTTCAAGATTGTTTTAAAATGGAGATGATCTATAAGAATTGAGGACCTAAGAATGTTGCTTGCAATGGAACTGTATATTACTTGTCATTGGTGGATCCCAACAGCTCTTGCTTCTCCAATAAATCAAGAGCCACCTCAAGCCTCCCCAAATGAAAGTAGGACTTGGACATCAAACGCCACCTCCACAACCTTACAAGCGAGTTCTTAGAACCACTGGTATATGCTGAATCACTATCAGCACCTACCATAGCAAAATTGTTTTCGGCATATTCAAGAGTCTGCTCACATAATTGAATCACCTCTTCATATTTCTGCAGCTGAGAGATGCCATTAAAAAGAAAAGGGGGGAATCAAGTCAATACTGAGAACAAAAGATCAAACTTCGATAACAATCTTGAAGACTCCGTTTTGTTCACAGATTTAGTGCGGGAAAAGAAAAGAGCAGAATACTAATGCCCTGTTTGATTCACGGATTTAGAGACGGAGAGGAAAGGAACGGAAAATGATAAGGAAAAAAAAATTTCCTAGTATTTACCCTTGTCTTTCTCCCCATGCTTAAGTAACACTAAAACAAAAAAAATCAAAATCAAAAATCAAAAATCAAAATTCACTAGGAATTCAAGAAAAGAGGAGGGAACTGACTCGCAATTTTTTTTTTTAAATAGTTCATTTATCACCATATTTTCGTTTCCTTCCTATTTTGCTCACATTTTGCCTTACTAACCAAACAAAGACAAGCTTTTCCTTAGGAGGCCCTGTTTGGTTCATGGATTTAGTGAGGGAAATGAAAATAAAACACATAAGAATAAAGACAAGCGTTATTCGTTGGGCTCTGTTTGGTTCATTGATTTAGTGAGGGAAATGAAAAGAAAAACGTATAGGAAAACATTTTCTTAGTTTGGTTAATAAGGAATACGGAGAGAAAAATAGTAAGGGAAAGACTATAAGTGAAAAGTAACTCATAAATTTCTGAAATTATAAGTCATTTCCGAATGCGGTGCGTTTGTCCCACATTGGCTGTGTACTGGGTTGCCCTTGGGCTTATATAGTGGATGACCCCTTCCTCCTATTATCTTAGACTTTTGGGAGTGAATGTTACTACATTATTTGGTCTCAGAGCCAACTCGGGGGTAATAGCATGTGGGGGTGACTGTGGTGACCGACAGACAGCCCCTGACGTGGACATCAGGATCAGGCACGATTGTCTATGCAGTGCGTTTGTCCCACATTGGCAGTGTAGTGGGTTGTCCTTGGGCTTATATAGGGGTGACCCTTCCTCCCATTAGCTTAGGCTTTTGGGAGTGAATGTTACTACATTATTTCCCCCCATCTTTTCTAGAGCAGTAAAAATGTTTATAGGAAGCTAATTTAGCTAAAAACTATTTTAGGTATCCACTATTTAACCTTCAATTCTAACAGTGCTCTTTATTTTATCTAGTTATCTTGCTTTATTAAATTTCTATGGTTGAGATTTGTGCCAATTCAATAATGGAAGATTCAAAGGTTGAGATTTGGAGAGAGAATATAGAGAGTCATTCCTAGCTAGATAAATCTGGCTAGTCAAAAAGATAAATTTTAAAATGGCTAGTCATATGGCTAGCCTGTTGGAACACATAAAACTCCCTCTAACTAGCTATTTTGTCTGAAAAGTTAAAATAGCGCTCGAGATGCTTCTAAAATTTCTAAATTTCAAATGTCATTTAAACAATGAGGAACACAATAGGGTTTCCTTCTTGTTTTCCTTGCCATTTTCTTTTCCTTCTCTAATTCTGCAAACCAAACAGAGCCCAAGGAAAACACGAGATTATTTACTGCATAACTTCAATTATCGTTCCATTTTGTTTTGACATTAACTGATTCACATTGAAAAACAAATTCATCTAAAAATATTTGCATGAAAAGTAATCATTGTTCTTCTTTTTGCGCTTAGCTTGACACTGTGAAAATACACAATACAGACACGCAGGTAAGGGAGTAACTTTGTAGTAAATGCATGCATGGATAGGTATATAGGCACAATAGATGCACTATATGCATGCATATCTATTATTTGGGCACGACTGTGTCTCTCAGGACCATTAGTCATATCAGGATTTTAAGCTTCCCTCTTAATGTTTATGTAAAAACTTTATAAAAACACCAAAAATTGTTTAGGGCGGATCAAATGGAACGGGAGTCAATAACCAAAAGGGGTCAGGCAAGATGTGAATATAATACCATCAAAAGTGCCTCTCCTTTCATTTCAAACATTTTTTCTGAGTAAAAACTTAATGACAAGGCATCAGCAATCATTCCTAATGCCTTAGTTGCTGCATCGGAAGTTCTCTGTCGCAAAAGTCCGGCACATTGATTGGTGCACTTAGCTACTTTCTGCCACTCAGACAAAAAATACTCAATTAGGCAGTGCATTACTTGAGAAGAACTGAGAGAGAGAGAGAGAGAGAGAGAGAGAGAGAGAGAGAGAGTGCAAATAAATTCACATTTCCACCCATAAAAACTGCAAAACTACTGAAAATTATAAAGTACAGTAATTTCAATAAGGGTGTCTTATATGCATTCTAAGCAATCAAATCTTGTGTGCGAAATCTAGAAGGCTGTTGATCCTGTTCTATCAGAGTTTTAATCTGGTGTATTTTCATCATCTGTTTATAAATCAACTTCGCAAAGCCTCCATCCTAATTACTTCTCCTTTTGTGGCTATTATAATCGTATAAACCTCCATTAGATATGGCCAAAAAACACACTTTTATTCAACTTCCAGGTTCAGACTGGAAATCCACATTCAATAAATCCAAACTCTTTGAAAAACATTGAACATTACTAACGTATTGACTGAAGTTTCAAAAAAGTAAAAGAAATTTTAATGTTTTGTCAGACCAAAAAAGCCATAAGAATTACTCGAAAATTCATTCGTTCCTTTTATTTTTTTTAACATCAATAACTACGTACGATCACTGACATAAAGAGCATGGCTATACTTAAAATGTTTCACATATATCCCTGGTTCAGGCACTTAGCAATATGGAAAAGTGTTGTCTTTTATAGGTTAAATACATTTGACTCTCGAGGTTGGGCCCACTTTCATTCCAATACCCTATGGTGGTGTGCAAAGTGGAAAAAATATTAACTCTCCAAGATAACAACCTGTGATTTCCACAGCAGGAATTTTGAAATTTAACCAAGCCATAAAATTTCCAGAAATTAGTTTCTTATGTAGCACTTTTAAAGACAAGGAAATCAACACTGCCAACATCTAGAAATTGACGATGGTACCTGAGCCTTTTGTAGACCGTCCGCAGCTTCTATAATAATTCTCCTATCCAAACATATACCACTCCCTGATTCCAAGCATTTGCTGTAATGTTTCATTGCATCTTCAACTTCCCCCAGTGCCAGATGGCAACTGAAAGTGATAAAATGAAAACAAAAATACATGACTTAAAAACAATGTTGCTGCTTGATGGCAGCAGCAAAGAAAGCAAAAGCAAATTTCAAACAGTTCCCCCAAAAAAAAGAGAGGTCATTTAACCCAAGAAGACCCAACTGGATTGTCAGGGAAACAGTAATAACAAAAGAGGAGTTTCAGCTTTTCAAAACAGAAAAAAGTGTCAACGATCTAGCATTTTGCTTAAGTAAATGTTTTTAATACATCTGTCTCGAGTATCTCATCTCAAAAGTGATACTATTCAGCTAGCATGGAAAGTGGAAAGAATCCATTATGAGATGAACTCTCATTTGGTGCACGTTATGACTGATAGTGATAGCTCTCTACAGAAGATTATTTTGTCTTCCTTTGATGTGTTCTACAAGAAATGTTGTGGGGAATGCAGACTACATTTTCCCACATCAATAATCAAGGAGCAGGCAAGATATAGCCCTTCATCTCCAAAACTTACCCGATACTTCTCATATTCGCACAATACAAATAAATAATCGTGCTGTGATGGACAGAGGATCCTTCTAACCCCACTAGTAAGACCCTGAAAGCACTCACTCACCAGGTGGTGCCGTGGTGCTCCATGTAAATACTCCTCCATCTAGACCTCCTCTTTAGTGACCTAAACGGGTAGGAGACAACCAGGACACCACTTCAACATGTGGGAGGTCCTGAATCCGAATCACCTCATTCAGACCACCCCATGGTTAACCTGATAACCTCATCGATTCATGTGGGCTCAAAGACTACACGTGCCAGGAGGATTAGGCAAGTGCTAAACTCAGCTAACTCCTACTTAGCCCAAAGACAATATAGTGGACCTAGCTCCAACTTTGTCAATGATGAAGCTTGACATACGATGTTGGACCCATTCCCTAACAACTTAAGCTTTTGGAGCAACTGGTGACTTAACATGGTATCAAAACCTTGTTCTGCAAGGTCGTGGGTTGAAATATGTCCCCTATTCTGATGTGCATAGTTGCACTTTTGTTACTTGTCTCCATTATGATGGAGTTTGGTTTATTTATTCTATTGCATCTCCACTTGCGAGACAGTGTTGCGCATGAAGGGTGTTGAAGCCTCATATACATTGTTGGACCTAATCTCCAACACTGAAGCTTTTGGAGCAGTTGGTGACTTAAAAGTTGGACAGTAGCAACATGTAATTCTACCTCCAAGTAATTGTATCCAACACTTCATGAGACTCCACTAAACTATTCCAAATGGTGGGCGAGTGGCAAACCGGGTTTATATTAATCCCAACAAACAACCAACTCCTTTCTGAATGAAGTTCATGAGCACAAATATGCATAATATTTGAAGCCACGGTCCAGAAGTTTGAAATTATTTTTCTAAAGCTTTGACAATTTCTGACCATTTTCAGTAATTGTACTTAGACAGACTATCACATAAATTCAAGCATAAGCATCAATGTTGAACAAGACTTCTTGGATCCCCGAATTTGCTAGCTATGAGTATATCCATTTTCATTAGCAAATAGAATCAACACATAATTTATCAATACAGGCCTCCAAAAAGATTCAGATAATTTCCTGGGACTAAGCTTATGAACATTAACCACTCCCAAATTATCTAAAACAAGGAATGCTACTATCAACTGAGAAAGATGACAACGGTATTTAACCTTGTTTGTCTGCTCATATATTTATCTGTTTAATTAAAACGAAAAATGGATTTTGCACAGTGCCTCTTTGCAGTTGATGAGGATTTAAGGGCGAGAAATTTAGACAATGGGTTTCCACTTGTATAACTACTGCAAAATACTCAACCATCAAAGGTAAATGGGGGCCAGAAGGTTGACATCGCACTGGGACTAAAAGTTAAGGGTATCAAACATTCAAACTGCAAATTGGCGTATATTTCAAGGGTGGAAATGCATTTTACCCAAGAAAAATAGCAAATTATACATTTGCATAAGAAAATGAGAGAACACAAATAAAGGTCTTACTTTGCCGCTCTAATTTGAATTTTGACGAAGTTAGGATCTAGAGCAGAAGCCATTATACAGTCCTCTAAGGCTTCTCTCATCCTCCCACGCGACATCCGTGTAGCAGCACGGTTGCTATAACACAGCACAAGAGGTTCAAGGCAGCATTCAGATGCCTTACTTTGAGGAATAGAATTTACACCTTTTGTGTAAAACTCCTCAGCTTTGGACAAATACCCATTTTTGTAAGCTTGATTTCCCCTGATAAAAATCAAATCTTTCCAAACATAAGTAATAATTGATGATGTACAAAGAGAGAGACACAGTGATCATAAATCCCAGAAGCAGAACCAGTTAGGTATGAGACATATTGTAGATGAAGCATTCATAGACTATTCTAAGGCTCCGTTTATTTCAACGTAACATTTTTCAATGTTTTGTTGTTTGTAAAATGTTTTATGAAGATTTTCAAGAAAATAAAAGTAACTTAAAATGCTGAAAATGATTTACGCTTGTAAAGACAAATAGTGATGGAATATTTCATATATTCAACATTCAACACCCTTCCTTAGGTGCAACCCCGACTTGCACATGGAGAGGCAACAAACTAAACTCCATCACCTTGGAGATAAATAACAAAGTGCAAACATGCACATTAAAGCAAGGATGGAGAGTCGAACCCAAGACCTCCCATAAACAATGTTTTGATACCATGTTGGGTTACCAATTACACTTGAAGCTTAAACTATTAGAGAATGGCCCAACAATGTATATCAAGCTCCTAAAAAAAACTCCCCGTCATTTTCTGGAACAATCCTTGTAGTAAAACACCCAACTAATCAACACATATGTACATTAATATATATATATATGTACAGACACATATCAATTTTTATACAAATGTCATATACATGCACATCGCATATGTTTACATATACTGATATTAACAGAAGTTAACATTAAAATCCTGCATTCATCCAACGTGCATTTTTTTTACTCCTAAAATATTTTTTTAAGTTTCTATCAAACACCGGAAATAAGGGGAAAATTGATCTCTAAAGGAAAAATATTTCATTCCTTAAACATTTTACGTCGAAACCAACGGAACATAGAAGTAAAACTTTTGAGAAAAACAGAGAGCAGTTTAGAAAATGATGAAAACTACTATGATGCAAGACACACCTCATTCGCCACTTCTCACAGGCTTCCTCCATCGAGGCAGTTTCAGACCCCTGCTTAACATCTTCTTCATCTGCTCTAGCTTTACGCTCCCCTTTACTTTCAGAATTATATATCTCACCTTTTTTACCGAGTCCCAAATCGGAATGCGCAGAAGTGCTAGCAAGTGGAGAAAATTGGGCCGAGGATGATGCAAACTCAAATTTTTGACTCGGAGTACTGCAATTTGACCCATCACCAACTTTCATCCTATATTTCTTTTTGTCCCGATGCTTTGTTGCAGAGAAGGTAAAATTTATTTCACCTGTATCTACAGAATTTGAAGCAAAACCAAATTGTTCTTTATGCTGATTTTCTTGTACCTTTGTGTTTGAATTAACATCTCCAGATTCTGCATTACCTCTTACACTAGAATTTCTAAAACCTTTCTCAGTTGAGTCTCTACATTTCTTGTCCTCTTCATTAGTTTCAGTTCCTTTCATTGAAGCAGCCAAATCTTCATCTTTTCCATTGGTAGAAGCTGTTGAGTTCTCAGCAGAGGGTTCACAGGAATTATCCTGATATGGAGAAAAATCCATGGGCGAACAGCATCCAGGAGTGTCTGGACTCGGATTTACCGGAATAGCTTGCCTTAACTTTCCTCTCGTTTTCTTCAGTCTTCGATCCCTGGTCGACCTTGCCATCGAACTCAAATCCAACTTTTCATGTAACCCAGGAAATAGATTCGCTGTAAATGAAAAGGCTGAATCACGGTTTGGAGTTCCAAAGTCTGGCATGCTTGTAAAACTTGAATTTTTCTTTGTTTCAACAAAGCTCACACCTCCATCAGTAGAACAAGCATTTTCTTCACTAGGTGTAAATACAAAGGCATTCTCATCACTGGTTTCAAGATTCGTTTTCTTAGTTTTCTCAACAGTACTGCCACTCAATGAACCTTCAAAATTCAAATTCCTTATAAATTCACGGGACGTAGTTTCAGAGCTTCCATTAGACAAAGCAGAAGCCTTTCTTTGGCTTCCAAACACAAATAAATTTTCAGCAGTGCAAGAGCCAATATTACAATCCTCAGCTTTTTCAGAACCACCGACCTTTTCATTATTATCAACGTTCAACTTGTTCATATCATCCGAAAGTTTATGTACTGGGCTTGCTTCAGAAGCCGAATCTGCATTAGTAGTATGTCCAAATACAAAATGGTTCTTACTATTAACATCAGAACCCACATTATCAGTATGAGTCTTTGCAAAGCTAGTGCAATTTTCATCACTAGTATTAGTGACCTTGTTCATCTCATTATTCAGCTTGTGGCTTTCACTGAAAGCCGAAATTTTGTCACTTCCAAATACGAATACACCATCAGGATTTGACTTCTGAAACCTTGTTTCTACAGCTACCTTCTTCTTACAACCATCCTCAAAAACTGATTCTCCAGCAAATTCACTGGATTCTCTCTTCTCAAAATCTGAAGAGGACGTTGTATCACTCTGATAAACGCCAAAAACAAAACCCTCACTACCGAATTTCCTCAAATGCTTCGATTTTCCTTCATTTTCACCGGAGTCTCTCTTTTCCGGATTTGATTTTGACCTCAGATCACTCCAAGTCTGCCCAAAAACAAAACTGCCAGTTTCACAACTCTCAGCATTTTCCCCATTATCTAGTTTCATCTTCCCCCTTGCATCAGGGACCAATTTTCCAACATTTTCAGTTATGTTTCCGAAATTTGAGTTTGACTCTGAATCCGTATGTTTAGCGCCAAACTCAAAACCTTCAGTGCCCAGTTTCCTGAACTCTGGTTTATTCTCTTCCTTTATCTTCCCCCATTCATCAATGAATTTTCCCACCTTTTCACTGGGCTCAGTTCTTTTCGAATCCAAATTTGATGCGGAGCTCGCCAGATTGCTGCCAAACACAAATTCTCTCTTTTCTAAACTCAAATTCACCTTATTAGCATCAAACCCATTATCGAACTTTGTAAATTCTAGATCACTCGATTTTCTTGCACTTCCAACAGATTCTCTGTTTTCTGACTTTGAATTCGACACCAAGTTACTCTTACTAGAACCAAAAACAAAACCCAAATTATCAAACTCCCTGAAATCATCAGCCCTTGACTTCCTTCCACTTTCTCTATCCACTCTTTCTTCCAAATTTGAATTCGATGTTAAGCTACTCTTATTAGCACCAAACAAAGATCCTAAATTTTCGAATTTCCCAAACTCATATGAACCCGAGTGTCCCGCATTAGACCCTTTCTGTTCCAATTTCGAGTTTGAAACCGAATGACTCTTATTTTTACCAAATACAGCACCCTCAAACATAGAATTCACATTATTAATATTCCCAAACTCATTGACACTTGATTGTCCCGTTCTTTGACGAGACCCTCTCTGTTTCAAATTCGAATTCGACCCAACATTACTCGAACTGGCACCAAAGGAAAAACCCAAATTATTGATTTTTTCAAACTCCTTAGTACCTAGTTGTTCCGAATTCAAATTTGACACCGAATTACTATAACTAGAACCAAACACAAAACCCACATTGTCAACATTTCCAAACTTAACATCAGCGACTGAAGCACCAAAACCATTTGAAATTACAGTAGGATCCTTACCTGCATCGAAACTTTCGGAAACCGATTGAAACGGATTCGAACCCGAACCATTTCGTGCCGCCGGCGCGGCCACTGGTTCCGACCTTCCATGCCGAGACCGTGACTGTTTCCTCACCTTCGCAAGCCTTGGTTTTCGAGCTGAAAAATTGGAGTTTTCGAAACTCATCGGCGACAGAAACAGCGAAGAAGACGAGGAACAACTTGCATTAGCAAGATTCAAAAACTGTTCTTTGGAACCTCGACAATGCTCTGAACTGATTGTTATTAGGGTTTTAGGGTTTTGGGTTTTTTTTTTTTTTCCGGAAATGGCGTCTGCGGAGGGGAAGTGATTGGAAATGCACTGCCGCAGGCGAAACTACTGGGTAGAAGTGGTGAAACAAACGGCCGCCGGATATGGTATTTGTAATTTTCCGGTGAATCGGTGCCGGAGATGTTAGGGTTTTGTCGTTGATTAGGGTGTTTGTTGGGTTGTTGTCTTGTGGTGTTGGTTGTCTGTGAATTTTGGCTCTCGCTTAGCTTGGCAGTGAAGGAGACTGGAACTCTCTCTATGCTACAATGAGTGATATATATACTCCGTATTATATATGCAGAACCTTCTCGTTTATTCCGAGGATGCCTCACTATTAAAAAGTGAGGAATTATTTTTACAACCTTCAATCTAGTTTTTAAAATATATTGAAATAATTTTATAAGCTAAAAAATGGATTTAAAAGAGAGGGATAATTCATAAAAAGGGTTATGCATATACACTAAGAGAGATGTTCGTGTAATGTGCAGTCTGTCAAAATTAAAAAATAAATTAAATGTATTTATTGTTGATGCATTTATAATTTTGTCACTTGAAAAAAACTAAATCAAATAATACTAAATCCTAAAAAAATAAAATCAAACAGCATTAAATCCTAAATGTATTAAATATGTATTACTAACAAAATAAAGTTGTAAACGTAAAAGTTTCAATAATTCTGGATGGAAGCAAATACATTTTTTTTTCGTTTCTAAATCTTTCTTTAGTGTTTTCACTTTTATTTATTTTAGCATTTCTCTCCTTTAATTAATTTATTTTTTTAACCACAATTTATTGTATGAAGTATGTATAAAATAATACAACTACTTAATAAACTTTATATAATAAAATTGAGAGTAATGTTGTTTAAAAGTAATAAATTATTTTTAATATCATAACACGTGATATTTTGAAAAACCTTATCATCTTTTTGTCTTTCGTCTTTTGTCTTTTTTGTTTAATTACAAACAAACTTCATACAATAAAATTAAAAGTGTTATTTAAAAGTAATAACTTAGTTTTAACATTATACCACATGATATTTTGAAACACCACACACACACACACAGAGCCCCCCCCCCCCCCCCCCCCCCCATTCTCCCTTTTATGGAAATGATATAAAATTGCATGAAATTATAAATTTTAAAAACAAATGAATTAAATTTATTAAAACTATTATTATTATAGATTTATTATGAGTATGTAAGTAATTGTAAATTACATTTTGTCTTTTAAGTTTGTAAATTATTTGATATATATTTATTATGCGTATGATAGAAGTGTATGTGTGTGTGTGAATTAGAATTATAGGAATGCGTACGTAATAAAATATGATTGTAGATGTATTAGTAATTGTAAATTATAATTTATTTTTTCACTTTGTAAAGTATATCTTATATATGTGCTATTATTATTATTATTATTATTATTATTATTATTATTATTATTATGTATTTATGATGATGAATTAAATTTATTATATCTATTATTATTATATATTTATGAGGAGTATGAAATGATATGAAATTAAATTTAAAAAGCAAACGAATGTATGTGTGTGTGAATTAAATTTATAGGTACGTGTGTGTAATAAAATATGATTTTAGATGTATTAGTAATTGTAAATTATAATTTGTCTTTTAACTTTGCCAAGTATTTCTTATATATGTATTATGATTATTATTATATATTTATTAGGAGTATAAAACAACAATGATAGAGATACACAGCAAACGACACATTGTGCTTTAAATGCATGTACCATGTACTGTTTGAATTTTTTTACACTTTTCTGTGCATCACTTACACAGCACATGGTATATGCATTTAAAGTTGGTGTGTCGTTTAGTGTGTCATTTGGTATGTATCTCTATCATTTTTTAGTATGAAAGGATATGAAATTGTATGAAATAATAATTTTATAAAACAAATGAATTAAATTTATTAAGTGTAAATTATATATGTGTAAAGCCTTATTTGGGAATAACCAAAACAAAAAAACAAAAACCAAAGCACAAAATCGATTTGCCAAACAAGGCACCAAAATTGTTGACTTTTGATCCAATATATGTGTGTAAAGCATTGTTTGGGAGAAACGAAAACAAAAAACAAAAATAAAGTACAAAATCAGTTTGCCAAACAAGGTAGCCGAAATTGTTGACTTTTGATCCATGGATTTAGTGCCTTGTTTGGGAAAATGTGAAAACAAACAAGACAACACAAAGCCACAACTGATATGCCAAACAAACCCTATTAGTTTTTGATTGCCTTGTTTAGATTTTAAAAAAAAAAACACAAACACAAATAAAGGCAAAATTCGATTTGCCAAACAAGGCATAGCATCTCAATGTATGAGTAAAGGTAAAATTACATATAAAGAGCAAACAATTTAAAGAATTCCAAATTAAGACAAAATTGAAATTGAAATCATTGTTAGGCTCTTTTATAATATAGTGTAGATATATATATAGAGAGAGGGAGGTGGGAGAATTGATAAAGGAAGAGCCTTTTCTTCAACTTGTGGGGTGAGGTTTAAAGTTTCGGAGAAATTGGTGAAAAGGGCATTAAGACAAAGTAAACTAGAATGAATGACACTTAATAAAACAACTTGGTTTTTACTTCTAATTTTTTTTTGACGAAAATATCATCATCTTCGTCATCTAACCTTACTATCAAACCATATCCACCATTGCTACTACCCATGCCTAGCCTTCGGCCACCACCACTTCCACCTCCGGTAACCACCACTACCATCTCCGGCAACCTCCGACGACCTTCGGCGACCATCACCTATCATCCCACCATCATTCAACAGTCTGACCATATTAAGAGAAATTTCTCTTAAGATCAGTTTGGCCGTGGAGATTTGTGTTGGTGGTGGTGGTGGTGGCCGGCAGTAGTGTTGGCAATGGAGGGGGGGGGGGAGAGAGAGAGAGATGGTGGTGGTGGTGGTGGTGGTGGCTATGGAGGGGGAGGAGAAAGAAAGTTAGAGAGAGAAGAGAGTTGGTGGTAGTGGCGATGGCTCCGGCGACGACGAGGATGGCTCTGGTGGTGGCTACGGTGGTGGTGGTTGTGATGGTGGTGGCTATAAAGGGAGGAGGAGTGAAAGTTAGAGAGAGAAGAGAGATGGTGGTGGTGGTGATGGTGGCTATGGAGGGGGAGGAGAGAGAAAGTTAGAGAGAGAAGAGAGTTGGTGGTAGTGGCTCCGGCTCCAACGATGGTGATGTCGGCTCCGGTGGTGGTGGTTGTGATGGTGGTAGCTATGGAGGGAGGATGAGAGAAGATGGTAGTGGTGGTGGTGGCTATGGAGGGGGAGGAGAGAAAATGGTGGAGGGAGGAGAAGAGAAGATGGTGGCTATGGTGGTGGTGGTGGTGGTTGTGATGGTGGTGGCTATGGAAGGGGAGGAGAGAGAGACGTTGGTGGTGGTGGCTATGGAGGGGAGGAGAGAGAAAGTTAGAGAGAGAAAAGAGATGGTGGTGGTGGTCTCTTAGGATTCCATGGGCAATTTTGCCATTTAGAGTGAAATTTAAAATTTTATAGGACTAAGAGGGATAGTTTAATTTAGAAGACATTGGGAGGGAAAGTTTTTTTTAGAGTGTGTCTTTGTGTGGGAGTTTGATTATGGCTTGTCCTTTAGTCCAACTTAGCCCAACTTTAGGGGCCTTACGCCAAGTCTCCCAAAAGTTTAAATCATCTTTCTTTATTTTCTTTTTTTTTTTATTACTCCAAATGCGTAAGAGTTAGTATTAGTCAACTCGGATAGGAGATCGCTGTTAAAGGTGAACAAAAAATTTGAATCGGACACGAAATACGAAAAAATTGAAAAGGAAAAAATCGATCAAACAAATCTGATGTACACTCTAATCAATACTAACATCAAATTTGTTTCAAACCATTGTTGTTGGTAGTCACTCATTATATTGATCCTAGTCAAGGCATGAATATTGGGCGGCCTTTTTGTGGATAGGTGTGCACATGAATGAGTGAACTTAAATGTAAATCAAAGGAATGTGTGGGCAAAAGCAGACACATAGGACATAAGAAACATTGGGTCATGTCTCATTTTCAAGTGGTTGGATCACTCTTGTGGCGGTTACGTTGGCTGACCAAGGCAGAGATTCTAATATCGTGACACTTCTTGTTAAGCTTGTATTACCAGTGGAATATTCTGAGGCCAAAGGGCGAATTGAACATACTACAGTCCCAGATGGTGAAGAGCCAACATCGAGGTGCTAAACCTAACCGTCGATGTGAGCTCTTGGAAAAGATTAGTATGTTATCCCTAGAGTACCTTCTACCTGTTGCAAGCAACTCTCTTCATTGTTGCTTGACATCAAAACCAAGCTTGAGGAGGAAAAGTTCTTCAACTTTACTACGAGTTTCCAAAACTGGGCACAAACTAAATTGCGCCGATTGAAAGTCAATGATCTGTCTGCAGGCATAGCGATATTAGATATGTTGGTGGACTATAAACATTATGGCAGCACTAAGGGTGGTCCCAATGAAAACATGGAAGGTGACGCCAAGAAGAAAAGATCTAAGGAAAAATGAAATGATAGAAAGTCCACAAACAAATCCTTCTAAGATAAGTAAATGGAGAACTCCTAATTCCCAGGAAACCTCAAATTGTCAGTTCAAATGTTGTTTCATATGTGACGGACCCTACCATGCCAAAGATTGTCCTAAAATGAAGAAATTGAATGCCCTTACTTCAGAGGAAGTGAGTGTTTATAAAAATACACTACCAGCTTCAATCCTATTCAATTCCTCAACACAAATCGGCTAGAGGAGATCATAACAAAAAAAATTGTAATGGTAAAGGTATCAACATTACTTACTTTATGATGATTCTGGTGAAAAAAAACAAGTTCTACGCAAAGGCTTTGGTGGGAAACAAGGGAGGAGTAATGTTAAGGCTACAATGAGATTGTCAATTGGCATGCAGATTGAGGCACTACACTCAGTTGGTTTATCATAGTATGTGGAAGGGGTGAGTTGGTTATTAGAAAAAGATTAGTTTATACCTTGTTTTACTAATAGAAGGCTTGGAGTGCTTGAAGTTTTCCCAAATATGGAGCGTTGAATTAGTATAAAGTTAGATTCCTCATTCGACATGGGGATAATGCATAGTGGTGTAGTTTATGGTCGTCTAGTGAATTAGTGGCAAGCGCGACATTAGCGTGGGGAAAAGATGCTAATATTGTTGTACTCCAACAAGGACATCAAAATCTTATGGTGGGAGTAGTTTGTTAGCTCCTTGGTTTTATGAATCTAACTAAGGCATGAGATACGCCTATACCAAGGCTTTTGCATGTACTATAGTGGTGGACACATATGAGAATAACATTTGGTGGACAGATCGGGTTACACTATTGTGCATGGCTGTGAGTAGTACTAATGTCATGCCCTGGATCTACCCATATAAATCTAGGACACGTGACACATCACACATCACCAACACTCATCTCATATCATTAAAGTTCCAAAAACAAGTTGAGAAAGTAAACCATACATTAACAATGGCTCTTTCAAAGGTCTGAGCAAATCCACTCTAAATGTCTCTTAAAAACTTTGGTTTTCAAAAGTTCTATTTTTGTCGGTCAAAGGAGTTTGAAGAGTACCCTTTAACATAAAGAGATTTAGAAATAAGTCAGAGAGGTTTTCGACTGGTCGAACAGTCCCACTGGACCGATCAAAAATTCTCACTTCAGCAAAGGCTCCCAGCTGGGTAACTTCGACCGGTTGAAGGGTCCCTTTAGACCAGTCCTTCAACCAGTTGAAAGACTCTCTACGAGTCCTTTCAGTAAAAAATGCCCTATTTTGCATCATTAAAACTCATAGTCAATCTTACTAAAACATGAACTTCAATCCAAACCATATTTCAAAACCTATTCTTATACTAATCGGATTACAAACTTGAACTTTCAAGAGCCATTGCAACTATTATAAAACTTTAAAACATTGAAATGAACCAACATGAATTCAAGTCCTATTAACACAAAACACAAGAGGAGCTAATTCACATGTTCCATTTACAAAGTGTACTACACTTGTCCAAGCTACAAACTAGCCACAAATGCAACTATCGGTACTAGTACCAAACCTCTGATAACATAACATGACTTGATTCCAACATGAACCGAGATAAACATGATAACACGACATAGTTAGGACCTCTCAACACATGTATAATTTGGGACTACCACATTGGCCATAACTGGGTTTCCAATTGGACACCTATAATCAACTTAGTGGGTTAAACCCACTTCTCACGTGTGTCTCATAACACCATAAACATCTAACTCATATTAATGCATGCTAAAGCATAATTAAATATTAACCACAGGAGTGGATGTTACAAGTAAGGCCACGCTATGCCTTGCGTGCAAGGAAGACCAAGGCATGGCTTGGCACATAGGGCATGTCCTAGGCACACATTGTGCATCGATTGTGCACTTAAACGGTTGAATATAAGTTACAACTTGAAGGACAATGAGTTGGGGGGTAGACATATTAGGCATACAAGGCTAGGTGCCCATGGATCATCTTCAAGTGTCTGGATCAATCGTATGGAGGTTACAAGTGGTTACATTAGCTGAATAAGGCAAAGATTCAAATATGTCTTCAGACAAAGAGTGTACATGGCCTGATTGGAGGGCTTCCTAGTAGTTGAGGATGTCAAATGCAAATTTTGGCTACAAAGCTTTCTAGTTGGTCGGGGCTAGTTGCACCTTGTTATGTCTAAATAGGGTAGTAAGCCATTGTAATGGGAGGAGAGTAACATATTGATTGCTTTGTGCAAATTTGAGTGTGTTCCTTTTTATTCATATTATTGCAATTTTGTTTTTGCATTATTGTGTGTTGAGCAGGTTGGTTGGGGAGGCAATGTCGCACATGCAAAATGTTAAGTACCAAAATTTGATCATGTGACAACTAGTATCATGTGAATTTATTACTTTTTTACTTGCAGAAATGTATGACCAAAAATGGAAAAAATAAGTAAACTTTAGAGGGTGCTTGGGAAGTTAAGAATCGATTATGTGGTAAATAAGTGAACCAGTTTTATATATGCAAGTAGTTGTAGATATCCTTTTATTGTTATTTGGTCTAATATCACTCTTCAAATAGGTTTTATTTTTATTTTTATTTTTTATTTTTTATACAACATTATGCTAATTAGATAAAAAGAATAGAATGTGAATGAACCCGACTCTGCCATTTGCATTTTCAAACATCATCTTACTCAAAGTTTTGAAAGGCCATTTTGAAGGAAAAACATGTTTAAAATTATTTTAAACGCGCAGTGGAAAGATTAAGTTACAAAAACTTTATTGGTAGCCCGGATCTACTACTCGTTAACTCTATAGATGCATACAAAAGAGGGGAGAAGAGATTATACCTTAGGTCTTAAACCCAATTCTGATTTTCTTTCTCCTTGATGGTGTAGCAGCCTCCACTAGGTTGTCTTCACCTTTATGATTCCAACGAATGCTCCCGGAGAGGCTAGGGTTGGTGGGAACCCTAATAGAGAGGATAAAGAAGGTTTGGGAAGCCTAAAACAGTTTCTGCAATTCTGGTTTATAAAAACTACGAACTCTGATTTCTGGATGCAGCTGCCCTATTTATAGATTCCCAGAAGCGACCTAACGTTTAAGCGACCGAAGTGGCTTTGATCGATCGAACCTTCGATCGATTGAACCAACTTTGATCGATCAAACCTATCTAGACTTTAATAGATCGAGACTCATTCGATCAATCGAACCTGTCTTGACAAGATCCTCATGTGCCTTTCCAAGCATCCCAGCGGAGCTAAGAGTGGGACCTCCCAGGCTCTTTATTGTTGGCTCAGACCAGCTGTTAATTCCTATGATCAAACTCTTTGATCAGCAAACTAACCAATTGATCAGTTAACGCTTACTCTACTAAAAATGATAACTGAACTCCAACGCAAAAGAACATATCTGAAGCGATAACTAGACTTGTATGGTGTACTAATGTCCCTCTACCGTCAGCATTCGTAATCATATTTAGGTAGTTGGATAACTGTTATTGTCAACCTGAATCATGATTACTTCTTGTATTCCTTGAGTCTCATTCACCACTCATGATTACCAACACATGTTGATAACTACTTATCAACAAAACTGCAGTTCTCAGTAATCAACTTGGTGACATTCTCAAGGTAATGGTTACTCTGAATCAGAGGTTAGATTCTATCTTGACAATACATGTTCACAACCCTATGAACATGTCATATCTAGATACCCAGGTGTTGATATTCTATAGACCTAACTGGTTGGTAAGTTAAAGCAGCCATTTCCACAGTTTGTGTCCATAATCATCTCAATATTGAGAACATGTCACTACAAGAAAATTGACTATTAGTGGCGAAAATTTTCGTCGCTAAAGGTTAGATTTTCGTCACTAAAGGTCTTTAGTGACGAAAAAAATTTCGTCACGCGTTTTTCGCTAATTCCTCGACGCAAAAGGTCTTTCGCGACGAAATCACATTTCGTCACCAAAGAATAGCATTTAGCAACGAAATTTTTCGTCGCAAAAAGTGTATTTTTCCCAACGAACAAAATTTCATCACGAAAGAGTCCTACTATTAGCAACGAACTTTAGTCGCTAAAAGTACCCTTTAGTGACGAATATTTCGTCAGGAAAAATGTATTTTTCCCAACGAACCAAATTTCGTCACAAAAGAGTCCTACAATTAGTGATGAAATGTCGTCGCTAAAAGTACCCTTTAGTGACAAAATATTTCGTCGGAAAAAGTGCATTTTTTTCAACGAACCAAATTTCGTCACGAAAGAGTCCTACTATTAGCGACGACATTTCATCGCTAAAAGTACCCTTTAGTGACAAAATTTTTCGTCGGAAAAAGTATATTTTTTCCAACGAACCAAATTTCATCACGAAAGAGTCCTATTATTAGCGACGAATTAAGTTTCATTATCAAAAGATCTCTATTCCTAACGAAATATTTCGTCAGTAAAAAGTAATCATTAGTGATGAAATAAGTTTCGTCGGTAAAAAGGTTTAATTAGTGACGAAATTTTCGTCGCTAAAGGTAAAACTAAAAAATACAATTTGACTATTAGTAACGAACAATTTCGTCGCTAAAAGTATTTCTATTTTTTTAATATATATTTTATTCACACTATTTTTTTTTTGGGTCCACCTGCTAACAAGAAATCTAAAACATCCACAACATACATATTCACCAAAAAAAAGTTTCATTCATTAATAAATCACCTACTCAATCCAACAAAACAAAGAAAAATAGTATCTCCAAACATCCAAAAACCATATAGAAAACACAAATTCCAAAAACAATATAGTATCTCCAAACATCAATGTAAATTGCTCCAGAAAATGAGATCAAAACCATACATAGTTTTCATTCATGCACTCCAGATGCCCGTAAATCTGCAATACAAAAATATACAAATCAATTTTAAATAAAGTATAAGTTAAAAAAAAAAAAGTGTGCAACAATTCGTTAAAGAAAGGGTTTAGATTTCAAAATGCATTTTTGTGTCACTCCCTAACCGGAACTCGATTTTCAATTCCGTTTCTTCTTACAACTTTTTTTAAGCACAAGTGAGTTTCTCGAAGTGGTCCCAGTCCATTCGAACCATTATTGGACAATTTTGACCCCCAACACCCCCGTATGCCCTTTAATGAAATAGTTGAGGTTTCAAAATGCATTTTTGCGTCATTCTCCCTAACCAGGACTCGGTTTTCAATTCCGTTTCTTCCTACAACTTTCTTTAGGCACATGTGAGGTGCTCGACGTGATCTTGGTCCATTCAGATCATTATTGAACAATTTTGACCTCCAACACCCCGTATGCCCTTTAATGAAATAGTTGAGGTTTCAAAATGCATTTTTACGTCATTCTCCTAACCGAGACTCAGTTTTTAATTCTGTTTCTTCCTACAACTTTGTTTAGGCACAATTGAGGTGCTCGAAGTGGTCTTGGTCCATTCAGACCATTATTGGACGCTTTTGACCCCAACACCCTGTATGCCCTTTATTGAAAGAGTTAAGGTTCTAAAATGCTTTTTTGCGTCATTCTCCCTAACCGGGACTCGATTTTCAATTCTGTTTCTTCCTAAAACTTTGTTTAGGCACAATTGAGGTGCTTGAAGTGGTTCCGGTCCATTCGAACCACTATTGTACGATTTTGACCCCCAACACCCCATACTCCTTTCATTGATAGAGTTAAGGTTTCAAAATATTTTCTTGCATCACTCTCCCTAACCGGGACTCGGTTTTCAATTCCGTTTCTTCCTACAAATTTGTTTAGGTACAATTGAGGTGCTCAAAGTGGTCTTGGTCCATTCGGACCATTATTGGACGATTTTGATCCCCAACACCCCGTATGCAAATATTGAAAGAGTTAAGGTTTTAAAATGCTTATTTGCGTCATTCTTCCTAATCGGGACTCAATTTTCAATTCCATTTCTTCCTACAACTTTGTTTGGGCACAATTAAGGTGCTCGAAGTGGTCCCGGTTCATTCGGACCACTATTGGACGATTTTGATCCCCAACACCCGGTATGCCCTTTATTGAAAGAGTTAAGATTTCAAATTACATTTTTGCGTCATTGTCTCAAGTATTAGACTAATATTTGATGGTATTTGTTTCGATTTCTTCCTATAACTATCTTTAGTAAAATAATCAAAGATTACTTTTTAAACTTAAATTAACTTACCATCAATTCTGCTTCGATGATGATAGTAGCTGTTGTATCATTTCCTTCATTTCCGCTTGTTCTGCTGCCATCCGTTTTATGGTGTCCCGCTGGCTATCATGTTCTGTTGCCATCCGATTTATGGTATCTTGCTGGCTCTCAACAATACCACGTAAGGAAGTCACCTCTGGATCAGGTCCGCTAGATGCTGTTTGAGATGTGTGTGACGGCGTTGGCTTGGGCCCGTGACCAAGACCCTTAACATAACCTGGCTTCTTTCCCAACACACAATCAGCAACCTCATCCTCTGTCGGGCGAGTCCCTCCCTCAGATACAGGTTGGTTCAACCTCACCTCCATTTCATCCTACATAGAATGTGGAAACTTATATAAGCATTCATTACCAAAACAAAACACAAGTTTGATAAGATATACCTAGAAACTTACATGTATCACCCTAGCCTGGTCACAACACCAACCATTCGCGTCTGTGTGGCGTGACCATTTAAACCATTTACAGCGGCCGAAAGGCTTCTTTAAGTCCTTTTCCTATAATCAAAAAAACTAAATAGAATCGCAAAGAAATATTCTTAATTTAAAGACTTGTATAAATATTTGTATTTACCTTCTTTGCTTTACCCGCCACAAATGCTCGTGATCCCATACAATGGGTGACAGTCTGACATGCCCTGTTCTTCTTATTTGTCTCAGACCGTTTCTTCGAGAGTAAATAATTTGAAGTAAGTTTACAAGGTTAAATGTCGTTCTCAAATTTTAAAATTATACTTGTAATTGTACCTTAGAGGCTTCCAGTGAGAAATAGTCGCATTTATTATCCCACTCTTCCTGACTCAAGATAATGGGGCAATGGGCACGTGCTTCATCCACTGAGGGGTACTTTTGAAACAACTTGTGCAGCTCGTGATTGTTGCTCCTCCTACGTGCCATTACAAGCTCAGTGCAGGTTCTCTTAGCATGAGGTGCAGTTGTATCCACATCAATCCTCATCTGCAAGTTAAGAAAACCAAACATATGAAATACAAAAGCCTATTATTGTCTAAAATATATATGTAAAGCTTTAATAATAAACACTATTTAATATACATTCAAACGGGTGAACAACTCCTCCTTATCTGTTTCAGGCACTTCACTCCATTTGTTGTATTTCTTTGAAATGTTCTCCCTAGTAAGGACGCCGATCTCACTAGACAGCTTGGCAGACTGGATTTCGTCGGTTGGTCTACCCAAGATAGGATCTATATTAACTATGAGCTTGTGGCTAGTAGCTCGTATCAACTTATCTAGCCCTTTACCTCTAGTGCGCCCACGACCACTCACGTTAGAACCTATAATAAACAAACAAAAGAAACACAAATCATTAATATTAATAAGCATCACTGTCACGTTCTTGTGTATGGAATCTAACTCCATTAACTATGCAAGCACTATATGTTCGGGCCCTATAATCTGGACCCAAAGCTAAGGCATACAATTGATCACTAGCTTCATTTGATCCTTCATGGCGTAACTGTTTCATCTATTTAAAAAAATGTGGATCTAGTTATATATATGGGTAGGTTAATCAAATTTACTTCAAATCATATCAAAACTTACATATGCTTTAAACCAACTAGCGAATTCCTGTAGGTGCCTCTCTTCTACATTTTGTTGACTCTGAGTCATCAAGTATGTCTTATGCTCACTGAATACACATTCAACAATAATTAGTTAACGCAACAAGATATTTTTAACTTCATAGATATCAATATTTGAAATGATATATGTATAGAGCTTACTCGATGTACTTGTCCAAGCTCTCACAATTATTTAGCACATATCTATGTATAGTATCATAATCATGCTTGGCTAGTTCAAAATAGTGTCCTGCTCCAAAAGGACGGACTTTCCGTGTGAAAAATGATAAATTGCTATCTTCCTCACCATTTCCTCCATCATAATTACGTTCATCTTTGTTAAACTTAGTATCAATTCCACGGAGATACATAGATACAAATGTTAGACATTCATTCACAATATAGGCCTCTGCGATTGATCCTTCAGGACGAGCTTTATTAGTAACATAACCCTTAAGGGTACACAAGTACCTACAAACATAGGGAAAATTTTCCAATAAAGACATGAGCTTTTCAATAAGCATTTACATGAACTTGAATTTTCATAACTACTTTCACCTTTCAATTGCATACATCCAACGGTACTGCACTGGTCCTGCAAGCATTGCCTCATATGGAAGGTGAATGGCTAAGTGGACCATGACATCAAAAAATGCAGGTGGGAAGATCGCTTCTAGCTTGCACAATATCTTTGCAATATCGTTCTCAAGTTTTTCAAGCACTTGTAACTTCAAATTCTTACAACATAGTTCTTTAAAGAAAAAGCTTAGCTCAACTAGTGCGGTATACACATCCTTTGGTAAACATTTTCGAATTGCAATAGGTAAAAGTCGTTGTAGTAGAACATGACAATCATGGCTTTTCATCCCTGATACCTTATGGTCCTTATCGCTCACGCAACAAGAAATATTGGATGCATAACCATCTGGAAATTTTACTGACTTAAGAAATTCAGCAATATCTCGCCTCTCATCAGGGGAAAGTGTATAACATGCGGGTGGTATGACATACGAGTCTCCCCTATGTTCTGGATGTAATTCCGCCCTTATTCCCATGTCAACCAAGTCTAGTCTCGCTTTAAGCGTATCTTTTGATTTACCATCTATGCTCAACAATGTTCCCAACACACTCTCACATATATTCTTCTCTATGTGCATCACATCAAGATTATGACGTAATAACTGCTTTTTCCAATACGGTAATTCAAAGAAAATGCTCTTTTTCATCCAATTCAACTCCTCGGGTCTTCGATTTCTCTTCTTACCAACAATCAGATGCTTCCTAGGGTTGACATCATGAACATGACGTAGTTGTTGTAGTATTTCTTCTCCAGAGCGCTCCTTAGGTTTTGACCCATGTTCTGTCTTACCGTCAAACTTTTTGCTCCTTTGCCAACTATGATTCTGAGATAAAAATCGACGGTGCCCCATATAACCTATCTTACCTCTCAACTTCATTGATGATATATCCTCATTGCAAGAAGGACACGCCTTGTATCCCTTAGTGCTCCATCCAGACAAATTAGCATATGCATGAAAGTCATTTATAGTCCACATAACAGCAGCACGTAACTGAAAACTCTCCTCAGCATAGGCATCATATGTCCGTGCACCATGCTCCCACAACTCTTTCAATTCATCGATCAGTGGTTGCAGATACACATCGATGTCCTTCCCGGGTACAGTTGGTCCAGGTATAAGCAATGACATCATAAAAAATGGTTCCTTCATACATTTCCAAGGGGGTAAATTGTATGGCACAAGTATCACAGGCCACATACTGTAGGAGCTGGACATGTTACCAAATGGGTTAAAACCGTCACTTGCTAGACCAAGCCTTACACTACGAGGATCTTCTGAGAATTGTGGGTAGGCCTTGTCAAACTCTTTCCAAGCTTTCGAGTCGGCCGGATGTCTCAATAGGTTGTCATCATCGACACGTTTTTCTTTATGCCACCACATATCTTCAGCCATTTTTTTTTGACATAAACAACCTTTGGAGTCTCGGCTTCAACGGGAAGTGACGTAGAACCTTGTGAGGTATCTTCTTACCCTTTCCATCATTAATTTTCCAGCAAGACTCGTGGCATACCGGACACTCCTCCAAATTTTCATTCTCCTTCTAGAATAATGCGCAATCATGTTTACATGCATGAATCGTGACATAACCCAATCCAAGATCCCGCAACATCATTTTGACCTCGTAGTGTGACTTAGGAAGCGTTTCACCTTCCAGAAAAGCATCCTTTAATAAGTCAATCAACGAGTTAAACGCTTTGTTGCTCCAATGATTCATTACCTTTAAATGAAACAACTTCACAACAAATGACAATTTTGAATACTTCGTACAACCCGGATAGAGATCACTCTGTACTTCTCTCAAAAGCTTATCAAATTTGTCTTCACCGTCATCATGAACAGAATCAGCAAAGTGACTATTGAAGTCATCTGCTGTAGAACTCTCAACAAAAGTAGCCCGCCTTACGTCTCGTATAGCATCAACCACCTCATCCCCTTCTTCTTCATCATTGTTTTCCATACCATACTCAAACCCATCCTCATCATGGTCTATATCGTCATGTGTAGTTTGAGGTACCTCCCCATGATATATCCATTCTGTGTAAGCCCCCATCATTCCTTTAATAATCAGGTGATCTTGGACATCCTTGGAAGATTTAAGTGGCAAGAAGTTTAAACAATCTCGACAAGGACATCTCATAAGACTATTACTACCCAAATTGTCACATGCAAAATCAATGAATGACCTAACACCCTTGATGTAAATTTCTGAGAGCCTTTGAGGATGTTGCATCCAACTCTTATCCATAACGATCCCCTTTTTTTTTTATAATTTAAAAAAATAAAATAAATAAAAGAAAAAAGAAAATAGTTAATTTTCCAAAAATAGGTAATTCAGCAATGTCTCGCAATTATATACAATTTTGAAAGACACTATACAATATTTACTTGTCACCAAATAGACTTATATTATAAGCATATCCCACAAAAATTGCAATTATATACAAGGAGACTCTAAAAAATCATCAATTATGTATAAATAGACCCTAAAAAAATTGCCTCAGGGGCACTGCCCCCGAACCCCTGTATAGCCTAGGCCTCCCCTAGCCAAAATTCTTGACTCCGCCCCTGTTGATTCCTACTATGTGTGGTGGTACAATTAAACAGTTTAATTCCAACCAATTGATAGAATACATAAACAGTTTTGGAGTGAAAGAAATAAACAATTTTAACAACAAAAAAAAAGGAAAAGAAAAGAAAAGAAAAAGAAATAAATAAATAATTTAACACAGCCCATTGAACAAAAGTTTCTTGTAATTACCTTAAGTGCAAAAGAGGGATTCTATCTTTATCAGTTTTGGGACCACATGGAGGTGATCACATTAGTTCTTTTTCTATTCCCTTAAAGTTATTACTACTTGCATAGTTGGGGACCACATGAAGGTGGTCACATTTATAAAACTTTTTCATGTGTCCAACCCATCAATAAACAATTCCTAGGGACCCCAATGACGAGTGAGTGGAGTTAGAGATAGTCCAAAAACAAAAATTATTATATATGAAATAGAGCACACTATAAATTTTATTATTATAGATACATGCACTGATTGGATTTCCTCAAATTTTCAAACCCAAAAGAGAAAATCCCATATTGATGATAGTCAGACTATTGATGATACCGATTGGTACTGCTGTCTACATGTGTGTGTGCGAATATATTATGAGGGGGAATCTGGATACACATATTACATATATTATGGGGGGAATCTGGATATATATATATTACACGCTCATGAATACACATATTTTGGGCACATTACACATCAGAGAAATAGAGAGGCAAAGAGTGAGAGAGACGATGCACCTTAGTGAAACTCCAAAGCGAGCCAAACGATGCGAGATGGAAGCACGGTCACGGGCGATCAGAGCACAGTGATGGAGGCACAGTGAGAGGGAGATCAGTATGAGGGAAAAGAGATGAGGGTTAGGTTAATGATATCCCCATTCCCTACCCAAGTAAAACGATGTCGTGTCAGGCCCTTGATTTTTTATTTTTTTTTCATTGCAAAAACAGTCATGTGGATTAAAGATCCAACGGTTGTAGTTCCATCAAGTGCTTGTTATATGTAATTTTATCTATTTTTTGTGCTTGAGTGGTGGAGCCCAACAATTTTACTCCTTAGCAACTTTTAAAATTACGGTTGTAGTTCCATAGAAATTGCAATTGTTTTAAAAAAAATTTAAAAAATTACATATAGGTGAATAAAAGTGTTTAAATTATGGATAGATCAAAGACAACTTTTAAAATTAAGGAGAAGATAACAATTTACAAATAATTATTGAAAGGGCAAATTGATTTAGTCTAATTTGACATTTTTCAATTTGTATAATATCTTTTGGTCATTTAAAAATGTATATTGCGACTGGAAAATACTAGGTGCACAATGAATTGTACAACCAATTGCACAAACGTGCAGCTCCAGGTTGGTGGTGCAAGTTTGTACAATTAGTTGTGCAATTCATTATGCACCTAGCATTACTCATTGCGACCAAGGCCGGCCCCGAGTATTTGGAGGTCCGAGACAAACTACTAAAAGGGATGACCTTATGCATGGGTCTATTTATACATAATTGACAATTTTTTAAGGGTTTACTTATACATAATTGACGGTTTTTTGGGGTCTGCTTATAATATAACTCTATTTGTGAAACATAAACATTGTATGGTGTCTTCCAAAATTCTAGAGGGGCCTATTTCTAAAACTCAAAATTCTTACACTAAAAGTGTAATTTTTAAAATTCTAGGGGCCTTTGCTTTTGAGTTTTTATATACATCTATATCAATATATATATAGATGATGACACTAAATTGGGCCTTGGGAAGGTCATATGTAAAACACTAAAAAAATCTCAAAGTAAAAATATAATTATGAAAATTTCATGGAGGCCCCTTTTGCTCCCCCTTTGGGCCGACCATGATTGCGACTGGAGTTAGGTGATGTGCATAAAAAAATGTATATAAGGAATTAAAAGTGTTCAAATTATACTATGTGCTTCTCAAATATGTGACAATGGATTTACTAAATTTTAATTGGACTATGTTGAAATAATTGCACCACTCTTAAAGGTTGTCTCACTACCATATATGTTGGGAATCACATTTGAGATACAAAATTTGGGAACCATAGTATCACCTAAGACATAATAATAGACAGTCAAAGGGGGAAAAAATTGCGAAAAGTATAACAGTTATCAAATTGTAAAAGTCCATTGAATGGGGAGATATAATGTGTTTAGTTAAGTCATTACACAATTAAAAATAAGATTAATTGTGATTAGATTCTTAAAAAATGGTTTTCTTATGTCATTAATACAATTAAAAATAGTATATTCCCATTGTATTAAGCTCTCTGACTTTTATAATTTGACTATTATATTTTCGTACTACCTCCGTCCCATTTTATGTGTCCCTCTTAGGGAATATAACTATTCCAGGGGATAAAATTAATCTACACCTACATTCCACAATTGCCCATAACTTAACCGGGAGTCCGATTCCCGTTCTGTTTCTTCCCACAACATTCTTTAGACGTGTGGGAGGTACGAGTTAAGATTCGCGGTTACCGGATCGACAGTTTGCATTTTGACCACCCAAACCCCCAAAACTTTGTTTTTCAGAGTCTATGAGGAGAAAAACTTGTTTTGTATTGTATCTTGATAACCGGGAGTCCGATTCCTGTTCTATTTCTTCCTGTAACCCTCTATGGACGTGTGGGAGGTTCGAGTTAAGTTTCATGGTTACCAATTCGACAGTTTTCATCTTGACCCCCCAAACCCCAAAAACATAGTTTTTCAGAGTTTACGAGGTAAAAAAATTATTTTCTAGTATATCTTGATAACCGGGAGTCCGATTCCTGTTCCGTTTCTTCCAGAAAATTTCTATGGATGTGTGGGAGGTGTGAGTGAAGTTTTGAGGTTACTGGATTGACGGTTTGCATTTTGACCCCCCAAACCCCAAAAACTTAGTTTTTCATAGTTTACGAGAAAAAAAAAGCTATTTTGTAGTGTATCTTGAAAACTGGGAGTCCGATTCCTGTTCCGTTTCTTCCTGCAGCTTTCTATGGATGTGCAGGAGGTGCAAGTTAAGTTTCGTGATTACCGGATCGACGGTTTGAATTTTGACCTCCCAAACCCCAAAAACTTAGTTTTTCTTAGTTTACGAGGAAAAAAAGCTATTTTGTAGCGTATCTTGATATCCGGGTGTCTGATTCTTGTTCTGTTTCTTCTTACAACTTTTTATCGATGTGTGGGAGGTACGAGTTATGTTTCGTGGTTACCGGATCGACGGTTTGCATTTTGACCCCCCAAACCCCAAAAACTTAGTTTTTCAGAGTCTACGAGGTAAAAAAGTTGTTTTGTATAGTATCTTGATAATCGGGAGTCTGATTGTTGTTATGTTTCTTCCTACAACTTTCTATAGATGCGTGGGAGGTGGGAGTTAAGTTTCGTGATTACCGGATCGACGGTTTGCATTTTGACCCCCCCAAACCCCAAAAACTTAGTTTTTCATAGTTTACAAGGTGAAAAAGTTGTTTTGTATTGTATCTTGATAACCGGGAGTCCGATTCCTGTTCTGTTTCTTCCTACAACTTTCTATGGACGTGTGGGAGGTGCGAGTTATGTTTTGAGGTTACTGGATCGACGGTTTGCATTTTGACCCCCCAAACCCCAAAAACTTAGTTTTTCATAGTTTACGAGGAAAAAGAGTTATTTTGTAGTGTATCTTGGTAACCGGGTGTCCGATTCCTGTTCTGTTTCTTCTTGAAACTTTCTATGGACGTGTGGGAGGTGCGAGTTAAGTTTTGTGGTGACCGGATCGACGATTTGAATTTTGATCCCCCAAACCCCAAAAACTTAGTTTTTCAGAGTCTACGAGGTGAAAAAGTTATTTTGTATTGTATCTTGATAACCGGGAGTCCGATTCCTGTTCCGTTTCTTCCTGCAACTTTCTATGGACGTGCGGGAGGTGCAAGTTAAGTTTCGTGGTTACCGGATCGACGGTTTGAATTTTGACCTTCCAAACCCCAAAAACTTAGTTTTTCTTAGTTTACGAGGAAAAAAAAGCTATTTTGTAGCGTATCTTGATATCCGGGTGTCTGATTCCTGTTCCGTTTATTCTTGAAACTTTCTACCAATGTGTGGGAGGTATGAGTTAAGTTTTGTGGTTACCGGATCGACGGTTTGCATTTTGACCCCCCAAACCCCAAAAACTTAGTTTTTCAGAGTCTACGAGGTAAAAAAGTTGTTTTGTATTGTATCTTGATAACCGGGAGTCCGATTGTTGTTCTATTTATTCCTACAACTTTCTATAGACGTGTGTGAGGTGTGAGTTAGGTTTCGTGGTTACCAGATCGACGGTTTGAATTTTGACCCCCCAAACCCCAAAAACTTAGTTTTTCAGAGTTTACAAGGTGAAAAAGTTATTTTGTATTGTATCTTGATAACCGGGAATCCAATTCCTGTTCCGTTTCTTCCTGCAACTTTCTATGGACGTGCGGGAGGTGCAAGTTAAGTTTCATGGTTACCGGATCGACGGTTTGCATTTTGACCCCCCCAAACCCCAAAAACTTAGTTTTTTAGAGTCTACGAGGTAAAAAAGTTGTATTGTATCTTGATAACCGGGAGTCCGATTGTTGTTCTGTTTCTTCTTGTAACTTTCTATAGACGTGTGGGAGGTGCGAGTTAAGTTTCGTGGTTACTGGATCGACGGTTTGCATTTTGACCCCCCAAATCCCAAAAACTTAGTTTTTCAGAGTCTACGAGGTAAAAAAGTTGTTTTGTATTGTATCTTGATAACCGGGAGTCCGATTGTTGTTTTGTTTCTTCCTACAACTTTCTATAGACGTGTGGGAGGTGGGAGTTATGTTTCGTGATTATCGGATCGACGGTTTGCATTTTGACCCCCCAAACCCCAAAAACTTAGTTTTTAAGAGTTTACAAGGTGAAAAAGTTGTTTTGTATTGTATCTTGATAACCGGGAGTTCGATTCCTGTTCTGTTTCTTCCTGCAACTTTCTATGGACGTGTGGGAGGTGCGAGTTATGTTTTGAGGTTACTGGATCGACGGTTTGCATTTTGACCCCCCAAACCCCAAAAACTTAGTTTTTCATAGTTTACAAGGAAAAAGAGTTATTTTGTAGTGTATCTTGGTAACCGGGTGTCCGATTCCTGTTCCGTTTCTTCTTGCAACTTTCTATGGACGTGTGGGAGGTGCGAGTTAAGTTTTGTGGTTACCGGATCGACGGTTTGCATTTTGACCCCCCAAACCCCAAAAAAACTTAGTTTTTCAGAGTCTACGAGGTTAAAAAGTTGTTTTGTATTGTATCTTGATAACCGGGAGTCCGATTGTTGTTCTGTTTCTTCCTGCAACTTTTTATAGACGTGTGGGAGGTGCGAGTTAATTTTGTGGTTACCGATTGTAACAATTCCCGACGAAAGTTTTTCTTCACGAAAGTTTAAACAATTCCCGACGAAATATTTCGCCACTAAAAGTAAAACAATTACTAACGAAACAATTTTGTCAACAATTGTAACAATTCCCGACGAAAGTTTTTCGACACGAAAGTTTATACAATTCCCGACGAAATGTTTCGTCACCAAAAGTAAAACAATTACCGACGAAACAATTTCGTCACCAATTGTAACAATTCCCGACGAAAGTTTTACGTCACGAAAGCTTAAACAATTCCCGATGAAATATTTCGTCACTAAAAGTAAAATAATTACCGACGAAAGTTTTTCGTCACGAAAGCTTAAACAATTCCCAACGAAATATTTCGTCACTAAAAGTTAAACAATTACCGACGAAATAATTTCGTCACCAAATGTAACAATTCCCGACGAAAGTTTTTCGTCACGAAAGGTTAAATGATTACCGACGAAATATTTCGTCACTAAAAGTAAAATAATTACCGACGAAAGTATTTCGTCATTAATTGTTACAATTACCGACAAAAATATTTCATCAAGAAAGGGTAAACAATTCCCGACGAAATATTTCGCCACTAAAAGTAAAACAATTACCGACGAAAAAAATTTCGTCACCAATTGATAACGTTTCGTCGCCTAAACTTTTCCCACCAAATTTTTGGCGGGGGAAATTTCCCACCAACTATTAGCGACGAACTTTAGTGACGAAATGAATTGTCGTCGGTAATTGTTTGACTTTTACCCGCGAAAATTGGTTTCGTCGAGAAAGATAAAGACTTTTACTGACGAACGTTGATTTCGTCACTAATAGTATACTATTAGTGACGAAAATAATTTCACGGGTAAAAGTTTCGTCACTAAAGGTCAGATTTGTTGTAGTGTGCCTTAGACAAGTTATGAGTTCCTATCGACTGTGGACAGTCTTGAGTGTCAATAGGAAAGCTTAGGTCCGTCAATGCACTATAAGCACTAGCATATTAACTGAGTCATACTCCAGTTATTAAGATTCATCACTCCATCCAATGGTAGTTAATCATGCTACAGTGTATACCTAATGAGATATCCAGTCTCATCATCCACTGTGACAAATTCTAAGTATCAAAGGATAGTAACTCGTATCTCACTTGTATGTATCTCATACACACACGAATTACTTACTGTGATACTTAATGAATAACAATTATCTCATGAAAGAAACATACATAAGAAAATGTAAAGCTGATATCCATATATTAAAATGTCAGTGTCTCGTACATATAGTAATGGTTTGAAGGCACAAACCCAACAAACTCCCACTTGCACTCATAACCATTCAGGACTACATCTAAGACCTAGACTATCTAGATGATGATCAAAGACCTTCTGTGGCAAAGGCGTTATTAAACAGATCCGCAAGATTGTCAGTGGTGGCAATCTTGGTGACAGTCACATCTCCACGTTGAACAATATCTCGAATTAGATGAAATTTCTGCTCTACGTGCTTTCCCTTTCCATGGTTCCTTAGCTCCTTGGACTGAGCCACTGCCCCACTATTATCATAGTATAGCATAATAGGTGACAACGATGTTGGTACCACCCGAGTTCCATAAGGAACTTCTTGAGCCAAACAGCTTCCTTTGCGCCTTCACAAGCAGCCATATACTCATTTCTATAGTTGAGTTTGCATTGCATTTTTGCTTAATGCTCCTCCAACTAATAGCACCACCTCCTAAGGTAAAGAGATGACCGGATGTTGACTTCTTCGAATCTTTATCTGACATAAAGTCTGAGTCAGTGAATCCTACTGGAATTAACTCACTATCGCCATATATAAGCATGTAATTTTTAGTTCTTACCAAGTACTTAAGAATGTGCTTAACGGCTCTCCAGTGCCTTGGACCTGGATTCGATTGATACCTGATGACCATGCCAACAGCAAAGCAGATATCTGGTCTAGTGCATAACATCGCATACATGAGACTTCCTACTGCCGAAGCATAGGGAACTCCTCCTATGCGATTCCTCTCCTCTTGTGACTTTGGACACTGGTTCTTGGAGAGCGCTAAACCATGCCTGAAAGGTAATAAACCTTTCTTCAAATTATCCATTGAAAACCTAGTTACACCTTATCGATATAACCAGCTTGAGATAATCCCATTATCTTTCGCTTATGATCCCGAAATAGCTTTATCCCAAGAATATAGCTCACCTCTCCTAGATCCTTCATATCGAAAGTACTAGCTTACCAAACCTTAACCGTTGACAATGCCGCTACGTCATTCCCAATGAGTAGAATGTCATCAACGTAAAGCACAAGAAAAGCCACCACTTTTCCTTCACTCTTCTTGTATATACAAGGTTCATCCAGGTTCTGTATGAAACCAAACGATTTGACCGCTTGGTCAAAATGAATGTTCCAACTTCTGGATGCCTACTTAAGCCCATAAATGGACTTTTGCAACTTACATACTAAGATACCTTTCCCACCAGTTGTGAACCCTTCTGGTTGCTGCATATAGATGTCCTCTTTAAGATTGTCATTCAAGAATGCAGTCTTGACGTGTATCTGCCAGATCTTATAATCCAGGCATGCAGCAATAGATAAGAGTATTCTAATGGACTTGAGCATGGCTACCGGCGAGAAGGTTTCCTCATAGTCAATGTCCTCCCTTTTAGTATAACCTTTCGCTATAAGCCTTACCTTAAAGGTCTCAACCTTTCCATCTAATCCTCTTTTCCTCTTATAGACCCACTTACAGCTAATGGGTTTAATATTGGCTGGAATTTCTACAATATCCTAGACTTGATTGGAATCCATAGATTTCAATTCAGCCTTCATAGCCTTAACCCAATGGGCTGAGTCTACATCAGCCATTGCCTCTTCGTATGTGGTAGGATTAGATTCAGATTCTATGGAGAGCGCTTCAAAAACTTCTCCTAAGAACATGTATCTGTTAGCTGACCATCCTCCTACTACGACGAGGTAACGGTGCGGGAATGGGTAAAGAAGTGGTATTTTCTTGTGTTACATCATTATTAACTCTGGGTAAGACTGAGGGCTCTCCTTCTATCTCTCTAAGATTTGTCCTTCCCTTAGGTTTATGGTTTATGATATAATCATCCTCAAAGAAAATAGCATTCGTACTAACAAACACTTTCTGTTCTCTTGGATCATAAAAATACCATCCATAAGTACCCTTTGGGTACCCTACGAAATAACATACTTCCGATCTAGAATCCAATTTGCTCATCTTTCCTTTCAACACATGTGCCAGGCACCCCCATATCTGGAGATGTTGCAAAAAAGGCTTGCGCCCAATCCATATCTCCCGTGGTGTTCTGGGAACAGATTTGCTTGGTACTAGATTTAGTATATATGTAGCGATTTCCAAAGCATAACCCCAAAGGAATAATGGCAACTCCGAATAACTCATCATCGACCTAGTCATGTCTAAAAGAGTCCGATTTCTTTTCTCCGCTACACCATTCTTGCTGAGGCGTACCAAGTGCAGTCAATTATGACAGAATCCCATTCTATACGAGGTGATCAATAAACTCATTAGAGAGGTACTCGCCACCTCGATAAGATTGAATGGTCTTGATATGTGTGCACAATTGCTTCTCCACTTCAGCCCTAAACTCTTTGAACTTTTCAAAGGGTTCAGACTTGTGCTGCATTAGGTACACATATCCATACCTAGAGTGGTCATCAATAAATGTTATGAAATACTCATAACCACCCGGTGTTCTAATATTTATTGGTCCATACACATCAGTATGGACTAATTCCAACATTGCATTGGTCCTATTGCCCTTCGCGGGAAATGACCTTTTGGTCATTTTACCCTCTAAATAAGACTCGTACACTTCCATTGGTTGGAGAACCAAATTGCCTAAGACCCCTTCGTTGACTAGTCTGCCAATCTTATTTAGATTGATATGGCCAAGCCTCATATGCCAAAGCCTTGTTGGATTAGTGGAAGGCTCCTTTGTTTTAGATGGTACAATTACCACTGAGTTATTAAGTTCCATACAAGAGTCTTTAGAAATATTTGGAGTGATCATATACAATCCATTTGATTTAACACCAGACCATTTCTTTTAATCACAACTTCAATTCCAAAATAAAAAGAATGACCATTATTCGATAAATTAGAAACTGAAATTGAATTACGTCTCATTAAAGGGACATAAAGTACATCCGATAAAATCAAAACATTATTGTTTAAAAATTCTAAAGCTACCACTCCTACTGCAACCACAGAAATGGTTGCGCTAGATCTCAGAGTTAGCACGATATCCCCGTCACTGCATTTCCTGGTTGATCTGAACCCGTACAACGAATTACAGATATGGTTAGTCTCACCAGAATTAATGCACCAAGTGTTTGAAGTATCCGTTATAAAACTTACTTCAATTACATGTGATTCAATCATACCTTGGACCCTTGTAGCCAAGAATTGTGGACAATTCCTCTTCTAGTGGCCCTTCTCACCGCATTGGAAACACTTTCCTTTGCCTTGGCCACCCACCTTCCCTTTTACCTTAGATTTTGCAATCTTAGGGACCTGTCTAACACTTGGACCACCAGTGCTAGCCTTCTTCTTCCCTTTCTTTCCTTTTGATGTAGATTGGGAGGAGGAAGAGCCTTTCTCAGCGTTCAGAATGTTGCCCCCATGTTTGATCACCCCTTTTGCTGCGAGAAGAGACCTCATCAATTCGCTAATTGAAAAATTCATTTAATTCATATTATAGTTAAGTTCAAATTGAGTGAATGAAGGCGACAACGAATTGAGGATCATATCAACTTGGGTCTGTGCGTCGATGTTGGCACCTAGGGTCTCCAGCTCGTTCAAATAACCAATCATCTTTAAAATATGTTCTTTGACTGGAGTCCATTCTGATATCTTGACACTCATTATCTTCTACATAGCTACCTGTCTGGCAGGCCTGCCATGCTCCCCAAACATCTTTTTTAGGGATTTGATAATGTCACTGGCAGAATTAATCGACAGGAATTGATGTTGCAACACACCAGCTATTGAGGTCAGAATGTAGCAACGGGCTATTCCATTCGACTTCTTCTACTTGTCGAACACATGTCTAGCAACTGCCAATGCATTTGTCACGGGTTCTTCAGGGCATGGGGTGGTGAGGACATATATGTGATCCTCTGTAGCTAATATAATGCCAAGGTTTTATTTCCATTCTGTGTAATTATTTCTAGTTAACTTGTTCTGAGTGAGTATAGTAGCAAGTGGACTAAATGCAGATCCAGACATTATGATTTACTATAAAAATCAAAGAGACAAAAGAAATATGGATATCAAAATTTGATAGTTTGAAATAAAAGAATCCTTATAACTCTTATTTTCACACAAAGTTGCAGGAATATCAAAACTATCACACCCCGGAGCAGCAAAAATAGAGAATTTTTTTTTTCTTTTTGGGCCCATAGGGAATGACAAGTGAAAGTCACTAATAATCCACACCACACAGTACTAGTCCAACAAAACAACAGGAACAATAACTAACTGTAGACACCCCGGTTTTGACCAAACGTCGAGTTAAGGAAAGTGTTACCTCCATATCCGATGATGACAATGTCTGAACTTATTTAGGATCCATACCCAACTCTAAATGATAAGAAAAAAGAGAAAAATGGAAAATAGAGCCCGAAACGACACTTGACCTCTTTTACGGCAGTCACGGGTTACCGCAGCGGTACTCCCTAACTGCCGTAGCGGCAGTCAGTGAGCGCCGCGACGGCAGTCACCATTGTCGCATTTTTACATCAAGTGCCGTAAAACATGGATTCCCAGAAAAAAATGGCAGTCCCTGGAGTTGTCTGCGGCATTCAATGAATGTCGTTCCGGCAGTTAGTGAATGTCGCTTCGGCATTCAGTGAATGCCGCTGATTCGTGGTGAAAAGTGCATATTTCTAGTGTATTACGTAGTATTTTATGCATACTTTATCCCCAAAGTCCCTACATTTAGGTTCATTCTAATAACAATGTTCTTTTTATTGTGTTAATGCTAAACTATATGTTTTTGCATGGTTTTATAGGTATTAGGATGCAAAGCAATGAAGTGGAGCTAAAGAAAAGTGATTCTGGTGGATAGAACAACAGAAGCAGCTGAGAAAATGGCAATTTTGACAATGATGACTTCAGATTTGGAAGATTTTCCCAGAGACATGAAATGTAGATCTTTGAGTTACGGTCGCGTGGCCGCAAACGGGAGGTCAATCCGAGGTCCGAGTAAAAAGTTATGGCCATTCTCCCATCGGTGTGCAGTGCTGTCAAAATCAGAAGAGTTCAAGCGATTGAAGAAGGGTTCAATCGATCGAACCTTCGATCGATCGAACTGAGCTCGATCGATCGAACCTTTTATTCACCCAAAAGTTGCGTAAACTCTGTGGGAACCCTATATATACGTCGTTTTGACGCCAGACGAAGGGGGGACGCTCCAGAACGCACAGAACAGCAGTTTAGGGTAGTTTTAGGGTTAGATTAGGAGTAGGTTAGGTTAGATTCATATTCTTCTTCATCTTTTTCATTAATATACTGAAGATTACTCAAGATTGATGTTGATTACAAGTTCTATTCAGGTTTATTCCAGGTTTTTATGTTCCTTTATCTCTATTTGATTGTTTATTAGTTTAGATGTTAATGATTGTTATGTTTTTCTATTTCTGCACTAGTTTAATCATGTTTCCGTAGTTTAGACGTTGGAGATATGTGATGAAATATTGATTCTTAGCCTCTGCCATGTATGATATAGAAACCTTGGGTTCGATCGATCGAAGGAGAGTTCGATCGATCGAACCAGAGATAGTCAAGCGATCGAAGATAGTTCGATCGATTGAAGGATGATGCTGTCCGATCGATCGAGAGCGCTTCGATTGATCGAACTTGCAGAATCTTGAGATGATTCTTTGAATTATTCCATGACTTTCTGTTTTAGAAATCTGTCATCAAATTGTCCCTATAAGCTCAGTTTGTCACAACAGTTTTTAGAACTTAAAGCCTTAAGGCCTTTTCTTCAATGACTTTTGAAAACCACTTTGAATGCTAACACCATTTAGAGTGCAAGTAATTACCATTGTTTTAAACCGTCTTCCATGTATTTTACTCAAATGTGATGATGTAGTCCCGGTCATGAAAGGGCTACTGAGTCTATATCTTTAGAAAAATACGGAATGCTGAAAAGGAATGAACTCCATAGAACGTTAATGAATGTGCATGGTAGATGGTTAGGATTGATGTGGATTCACGTGTTTCCAACACCTTTATTTTAGCTGTTTAATTATTATGTTTCCTTATGTTTAGTTTATTATTTAGTTTAATTTAATTTAGTAGGATTCATTAGAACCTCCAATCATTCATCCTTATTTTCTTTTTCTTTAGGTTATAACTTAGTATACATTCTTCCTATTCCTTCCCTGTGGGATCGACCTGGACTTCCAGTACTATATTACTTGCACGATCACCTACACTTGGGTGTTGCACAAGAGCGCACAACTTTTTAGTCGTGTCAAGTTTTTGGCGCCGCTGCCGGGGAAGGCAACTAGGTTAGGATTTTACTAAGTTATTTTCATTTTTCTTCTTTTATTTAAAAAAAAAAAAAAAAATCATCATTGGACTTTTTCTCTCACAAGAAAAAAAAAAAAAAATTTCTTTTGTTTAAATATTTTGGGTAAACATGTCTTATCCATATTACCCTCCATACAACACAAATACCACGAATGGGTACACATTAGGTAATGAGAACTATACCCCGAGTTGGCAAGCACCCACATATGATGCACATTATCAACCTGAGTGCTACCAATCACCACAATGGGAAAACCATAGTGTTAGTCCCCCATGTTATCAAACGTATCAAGAACCTCCACCTGGAGAGTTCTATCAATCGCAACGGGGATATAACCAAAATGATAGTGTAGGATATAGTAGTAGTTCCCACGATTACCAAATGCACCAAGACTTTCCTTCTGGGGAGTCTTGCACACAAACACAATGGGAAGGGGACTATTACCAACAACAATGGGGTGAAACTTCATATAGTTATAATGAGGAGAATAACCAAGTTGAGGATACTGGTATGTTAGAATTGCTGCTTAGTGAAATGAAAAGGCTAGAGAGTGCAATTGATAAATTAGGAGCTAGATATCAACAAGCATTTGATAGCCAACCTTTAGAAGACTATACCAGTCCTTCAATGCTACAACCTGAATTTCAAGACACTAACAATGGAATGGAATTAGAGGACAATGATGGGTTCATACCGAGTGAGGTTAACAACTCATTTGAGAAAGTGATAACCCAACAAGAACTCCAAAACCAAACCATTGAGCATGAAGTTGTAGAACTATCTTCTCCTCAACATACAACCCCAGACATTAACTCCTTCACTGCCTTGATAAAGTTGCACAATCTCTTTGTCCAGAGTACTTCAATAGATGACACATATAGTGAGGAGAGTTGCGAGGATGAGAATGAGGTCTTAAAAGATGATGAGAGTTTAGGTGATTGCACGCAATTAGGAAAGGATGAGTCCCATGTTGACTCTACCCCTACCTTTGATAGTGACCCTAGGGAGGTCGTTATTGAAATTTCTAAATTCGATTTAGATTCATCTGATATTCATGAACCCTCACCTCTTTCGACCGAAGAGGTGGTGTCACCAAGTTGCCCATCACCTAGCCTTGCTGTCAATCAAAGCTCTCGTCCTGAGCTTGAATGTTATGTGTACCCCATTCGTGAACAAACAGAATGTGTTGTGGAAGAGGATGGTAAGGATACTAGCACATGTTCTTCACAAAATTTTAACTTTCAAAATTCTTTGAGAGAAGACTTGGAAAATATTGGGCCCACTTTAGATGATCTGAAAATTCAACAAGAAGCTAGCAATCTTCTAGACTGCTTGACCTTCTTGAGTGATTATGACATTGAGGCCCAAATAGATAGCTTTATCCAAGTCCAGTCCAAAACCATGTGCATAGAACAGAAATTCAATTCCTATGATTATATCTCCATAGATTCTGTTCTAGGACAAGCGGAGGGTGGTGCAGTTTCATTAGAACATCACTTCGACCCTGCCTCTTTTATTGAACCATGGCCTCCCCCTGTTTTTAGTATTAAAATAGAGGCTGTTATAGGAAATACCAACACCAAAGATCGTTTCTTGCATATAATTCCTAAAAAGTGTGGTATTCCTTTTATAACTATGCCCAACAAATTTGGAAGCCAGTGGTTTTGCATCATCTCCTCTGACCTTGAGCCTGACATTAGTTGGGGGGAGTTGCATTTTTATGAGGATCTCAAAAGTCTTGTCATTGTTAAATTATTTCACTGGGAAGATCCTCAAAAATTTCGATTATTACTTTATGATAAAAATCTTGTTAACCGAGGTTATTTACTGAGTAGTTGTATTATATTCTGTATTTTTCCTTGTTGCTACTAATGATCTTGCAGGTAGCTTGAAAAAAAATGGATATTAACGCTTCGAGGTAACATCCTTCCTTCTCTCGCTTTACTTTACATGTCCATGTGCATAGTTTAGAACATTGGGGACAATGTTTAGTTTTAGTTGGGGGGAGTGAGTCATTGCATGCCTCATTTATTTCTTTTTATGGTTTCGTGTCAATATACCTGCTTAGCAACATGACTCAGTAAATCAAAATTGCAAAAATTTTGAAATTTTTAATGGTTCTTGTATTTCTCTCATAGTTAATGTAGTCAGTTATGATGCATTAGTGTTATTTTCTATATGTTATTAGTATGTGATACACTATGGTAGTTTGTTTACTATCTTAGTTATAGTATATTTTGTACTTTTTAATCTTCAACAACTTTGAGCACGTTATGACAACCGTGTACTTAGCTAAAATGGATTAGTAAGCATAGTTTAAGTGTCTTGAAAGACTGTAGTGGAGACTAATAACCCAAGTGAGCTTTTGTGCCATTCTTTGTTTTTGAGGGTTTTATAAAATCACTCTTACTTTTTGAAAAGCGTATTAATTCGTTGAAAGTCTCAATTTTCTTCATTTTGACTGATCACTAGAAGAGAACGTTCAGGATTTACCAAACTTTAGAGCTCTTGAATTTACTGAAATGAATTATCCTATTAACTTAGAAGATGATTTAGGCCATCTTTTGACCATGCATGGATAATATAGCCTTGGCCTACCTCTATGATATTCCTTTACTTCACCTCTTGAGCTTATCATAATCGCCTTGTCTTCACAATCCTAAAGTCTTTACCTAACTCCAAATTAGGAGTTCAAGCATCAGTTCTTTATTTAGGTGTGATTGGGATGTGTTGCGTTAACAAGAAGTATGTTAGTGTGAATAAGAGAAAGTTGGCAAAAAGAAAAATGAAAAAAAATGAAAAAAAAAATGCATGAAAAGAAAAAAAAGTGCCAATGGTTGTGACAAAAAGAAAAAAAAAATAATAATAGAAAGAAGAGTGTGAAAAAAAAAAAGAATAAAAGAAAAGAAAAGAAAAGAGAGAGATTGGAGATGTGGGAAAGTTTGAAAAGTTGTAATAGGCATTCCAATCACATCCTTTGTCCCAATTGAATATCACGAGCCTCTTTCTTCTTAACTTAATACCTCTTTTTCAAAGTCCTGATGATTTTAAGTAAATTGGATTTGAAGTTAAGGTAATGAGAGAGTTCTCCACGGTATCTCGCTCTTCTAGTGAAAAGTATCCATTCATGAGACTTTGTGCACTAAAATGTCCGTTTTTCTATTTAGATATGAGAAGCCTTTGTTTCCATTTACATTTACTCTTTATAGCTTCCATATCATGAGTGATAATTATTACACCTAATTCAGAGTGATTTCATCTTAAGAGTGTAATCCCGGTGAGAGTTGAGTCAAAATGAACGTCTTGATAGTGTCTTAGGTTATGCAAGCTTTGAAATTGAAGTTTTGTATTTTGGTTGTCCATACACACACACTTGAAGATTAATAGGTATGGAACATTCTAATGACTTTGATAGTAGATTAACTGTAATATGTGTATTGCATGGCTATGGCATACTAGAGAGTTTCATGAGATTGTTGAGCTTAATTATATTGCTAAATGAGAGGAAAAATTTCTTGAAAACATTTAAATGAGAACCATTACTATAAACATGAATTTTGTGGGTAGATTCACTGCAAACCCTCACGAGACAACACTCGTCCACTAGGGGGAACCTAGGGGTTTAAAGGCTTGTTGCATATGCTAAATGCAATCGCGATTCCTGCGAAAGTGATTTAGGATTTTTACTTTATTTTGTTTTTAATTTCTAGAGTTTAAATAAACATTGCTGTAGTTCGCTTCATTGCTAGGGACTAGCAACGAGCTAGTTGGGGGGTGTGATTCGTGGTGAAAAGTGCATATTTCTAGTGTATTACGTAGTATTTTATGCATACTTTATCCCCAAAGTCCCTACATTTAGGTTCATTCTAATAACAATGTTCTTTTTATTGTGTTAATGCTAAACTATATGTTTTTGCATGGTTTTATAGGTATTAGGATGCAAAGCAATGAAGTGGAGCTAAAGAAAAGTGATTCTGGTGGATAGAACAACAGAAGCAGCTGAGAAAATGGCAATTTTGACAATGATGACTTCAGATTTGGAAGATTTTCCCAGAGACATGAAATGTAGATCTTTGAGTTACGGTCGCGTGGCCGCAAACGGGAGGTCAATCCGAGGTCCGAGTAAAAAGTTATGGCCATTCTCCCATCGGTGTGCAGTGCTGTCAAAATCAGAAGAGTTCAAGCGATTGAAGAAGGGTTCAATCGATCGAACCTTCGATCGATCGAACTGAGCTCGATCGATCGAACCTTTTATTCACCCAAAAGTTGCGTAAACTCTGTGGGAACCCTATATATACGTCGTTTTGACGCCAGACGAAGGGGGGACGCTCCAGAACGCACAGAACAGCAGTTTAGGGTAGTTTTAGGGTTAGATTAGGAGTAGGTTAGGTTAGATTCATATTCTTCTTCATCTTTTTCATTAATATACTGAAGATTACTCAAGATTGATGTTGATTACAAGTTCTATTCAGGTTTATTCCAGGTTTTTATGTTCCTTTATCTCTATTTGATTGTTTATTAGTTTAGATGTTAATGATTGTTATGTTTTTCTATTTCTGCACTAGTTTAATCATGTTTCCGTAGTTTAGACGTTGGAGATATGTGATGAAATATTGATTCTTAGCCTCTGCCATGTATGATATAGAAACCTTGGGTTCGATCGATCGAAGGAGAGTTCGATCGATCGAACCAGAGATAGTCAAGCGATCGAAGATAGTTCGATCGATTGAAGGATGATGCTGTCCGATCGATCGAGAGCGCTTCGATTGATCGAACTTGCAGAATCTTGAGATGATTCTTTGAAGTATTCCATGACTTTCTGTTTTAGAAATCTGTCATCAAATTGTCCCTATAAGCTCAGTTTGTCACAACAGTTTTTAGAACTTAAAGCCTTAAGGCCTTTTCTTCAATGACTTTTGAAAACCACTTTGAATGCTAACACCATTTAGAGTGCAAGTAATTACCATTGTTTTAAACCGTCTTCCATGTATTTTACTCAAATGTGATGATGTAGTCCCGGTCATGAAAGGGCTACTGAGTCTATATCTTTAGAAAAATACGGAATGCTGAAAAGGAATGAACTCCATAGAACGTTAATGAATGTGCATGGTAGATGGTTAGGATTGATGTGGATTCACGTGTTTCCAACACCTTTATTTTAGCTGTTTAATTATTATGTTTCCTTATGTTTAGTTTATTATTTAGTTTAATTTAATTTAGTAGGATTCATTAGAACCTCCAATCATTCATCCTTATTTTCTTTTTCTTTAGGTTATAACTTAGTATACATTCTTCCTATTCCTTCCCTGTGGGATCGACCTGGACTTCCAGTACTATATTACTTGCACGATCACCTACACTTGGGTGTTGCACAAGAGCGCACAACTTTTTAGTCGTGTCAGCCGCAGCGGCATTTACTGAATGCCACTTCCATCTCCGTTGAGTGCTGCATTTTTATAGCAGCCAACTGTTATATAGCACATTTTGTACTATCAAAAGGATGCCTGAATTAGGGTTTTCTGCTCTGAAATGACTGAAATAGCCCTCCAAATTTGCCTATAAATAGAGGATGAATATCCTCTTGCAAGGGGTTGGTTGTTTAGTTGGTGGTTTTAAGGTTGGATTTTCTTTGAATCTAGAGGTTATATTAGTGTTCTCTTTATCTTAACTCTCAAAATTATTCTTCTTAAAACACAATTAGGAGTGAGTTTAGAGGAGTTTAAAGAAAGAGTTATGTGAATTAAAGGTTGAAGAGCTTGATTAGTCTTTGGAAGTCCTTCACCACCACAAGTTGAGGATATTTTGGAGGTAGAACTCTAAGTTACTTAGTCTTAATTATATTCTAATCATAAATATACTTAGATTCTTTGAATTTTCTTTTTTTTTATTAGTCTTTGAGATTCATAAGACCCTCAATGTCTTGCTTGAATCCTTGGACTTAAAATCCCTTGATTCTTGTTGTAGTCTCATGATTTACAAGAAGATTGAGGTTGATATTGGTACACTTGATTAATAAATCTAAACCTATTTTCATGGTTTAGGTTTGTTATGTTTAGGTCTTATGGAATTCTCCCATATTCCCTTCCGACTTGCAAGATGTGAATGTATTTAGTCTCCCATGACCATCAAATGGTAGGAGAAGTAGTGTGGTTCAAGCCAAATCCCATGGCTCATGAATTGAATTAAGTAGTAAAAGTTGTATTTGATAAACCATGTAGTGAGCTCACAATCTGTTTTTGATCATAGATTTTTAGTTGATAATCTAACCGTTGGAACTAAATGAAACCAACGGGAAAGTGTTTATAACTCAAAGTTCTATCACTTCAATTTTTGTTTTAAGATAGTTTCATGTTTAGAGTGGTTTGGTTGTGGGACAACTATAATCTGTCCAGAGTTTTAGAACAGTAACACTCTTTTGAAATAAGCAAATCAGATTACTTAATCAAGCATTCTTGACCCAAAATAAAATTTTCTAAGTAGTTTAATGTGTTAGGAAGCTACCCTAAAAAGACCAAAGCATTTCTGATTTCTTTACTATTCTTAGAAAATCATACAAAAACTCTGGACTGGGAGTTGCAATGTCTCTGAGTGATGTCTGGTTTTTGCCTAATTCCCAGAGATCTAACCATTGAAACTTCGATTTTCTTTTTGGGTTAAAAACTAGACATACATAGGCATCTTGTGTCCAAAATTCATCAAGATCAAACCATGGGAACCATGCTTTTTATTTCTTTGAAGTTCTGATCTGCTCTCGGCAATTTTTGGAATTCTATAACAACTTTGATCAATCTTATAAATAATGGCTTAGATGATATTTTCATGAGCTAAGGTTCAAACCATGTTTCAATAATGATTAGTCAAGCCTGAATTCAAAGTTTAAGTGACCTAAATCAATAAGTATTCCACAATTCCTTCTTGTTTATATTTACATTCATCCATGTGACTTGATACTCGTAATTAGGGCTTGTTTGCTTTAGGTTTATTTGCATTTGATAGATCTAAGCTTGAAGCCTAGGATTACCATCTAATTTTATATCTTGTATATTATGTGGACTAACCCTTGTTTTGTAGCGCCGATGAGGTATGACTTTTCGACTCTCTCTTAGTTTAACTTTTCTTTGATTTTATTGATTTTATGACCTCATGCGCGACACATTAGAATTAGGATCTTGCCTTATGTGAATACATGTGATTAGAGACCTTTTCTTAGGTTTTACTTTCTATTCGTATGCATTGCACATTTAATATTCATGGCATGGATCCCGGGTAAGTTCTATAGTTCCCTATTTGCATATCATACTGCTTGCTACTCGAATTATGTGGTTTTTGAATGATATTTTATCACTTGCAATCTTACGCCCTTTAGACATGCTTTTGTAATGTATATTTATACATATGTATTAGTTGAGGGCACATTTAAATTAATAATTTGATTAAAAGGATGTTGAGTAGAGGCCTATCGCAAGATAGGATGAGAGAGGGTGTTTTAGTCCGACGGGCTCCTTCATCTCCCATTCCATAATCCCCGAACCTAGTTAATCTTTGGTTTCGCAAAAGATCAGTTTCCTTTTGAAATGGTTTCTTAATTTTTCCTTTTAAAAATTAAGTGGTGACTCATTTGTTTTTGTTCTGAATTTTAAAAGAAAAGCTGTGGGTAGGATAAAAATTGCGATATCCACAATCTGGCGACTATGCTGGAGATCGAACCCAGAATCTTTGGTTTCGCAGACCAGGATTTCTGATTTTGGGTTCACTCGAGGATTAGACTTGAAAAACATCATTTTAATCAAATTAATTAATCTTTGTGTGCCTGTTGCATTTCACTTGCATGTCTCATAGTCGATTGCACGGAACTATGACCTTGGAGGCTCGGGGTAACCCGGTCGGTCAAGTAGTCATGGGGCCGTATGATCACCTTTGATCTCGTACCATGTGCTGGTATATGAAGCATCCTATCGGGTGTGTGTCAAGGTTCCCTTATTTGACCAAAACCCAGCTTTTGCATAGTAGCTTCCATAGAACCTTTCAAATCTTAGGAAATCAATTCTTGATTAGGATTTATGTGCTAGGAAGTTTTGTATGCCCGGAAGGGATTACTTGAGATGATGACGATGCTTGCTTGATGAAAGATGTATAATCTGATAATCACCTTTTTAGCAATTTCTCCTCATGTTCCACAACATTTGGAAAACATGTCGAACCTTGATTATAAAATTATACTTCTTATATCATGTTAGTTAAGCATCATTGACCTTGTATGCATCCAAATTCAAGAAAAGTACGGTGACAATCCGATCGTGTGATCCTTCTAACCGAAAGTTTTAAAATCCACTTTTGAGAGCAAACAAGGTTTTGATAAACCACCATTCTTTATCCCAAAATGTTTTTTTCGGTCAAGTAAAGCTCCAAACTAACCTCTGTTAAGGTATATTTTCACATGATCATCTTCTAAGAAAAAATCCAAAAATTTTGGGAATTGTTTTTGGAAGAAATGCTCTTCAAATGAATTTCAAAGAAAAATTTCAATCCAATCATCTTTATTGAGAAATGTTTTCACATCCTCATTTTTAAATAAAGATTCAAAATCCTTTAAGAAATGCTTTTCAATTTTTTTTTGAGGGGGGTAGTGAAGATCACAACGAAAGGGGAAGTTAGCGCACTTGACATGGGTGAGGATCTTATGTGCTTATGTGTTAGGATTAGGATTTTCTTTTCTTTGGCATATAGAATAGGCGTGCACACACACATGCATTGCATCCGTGTGACATATAAAAAAGAAGAGTTTTTACCAAGGGTCTTTTAAAAAATATATTTATATATAAGGATGTGCTAACCTACAGCAAAGGAGGCTTTTAGCGACGAAAAATAGGTTTTTAGTGACGAAATTTTTGTCGCTAAGGGCTGTTGTATGCTGCCATCATGTTGTAAGTTAGCAGCCCCCATATATATATATATATGTGTGTGTGTGTGTGTGTGTGTGTGTGTGTGTGACAAAAAGAAGTGAATAAAAGTTTTTAAAGGGAAAATTTAAACCTTTTTGTAGGGGTAAAAATAGCATCAAGTTCGAATCAAGCCTGGTTTAGGGATCCCATAGCAAGGTTAGTAAGAAGAGAAGACGCTGAAATGACAGAAGAAAGGAACAACGAGGAAGTAGCCGGGTTTTGGACACTGGTAGAACAGTAAGCAGAGTAAATGAGGCAGCAAGCCGAAAATATGAACCGTATGATGGGAATGATAGAAGCACTGAATCGCCAACCACCGCATGTAATTTCGCCGATTATAGACGCACCTCTAGGGGGGGAAGGAGATTGGTTTGATGATCAGGAGGCACAGTGAACTGATGCGCTGCAGGCCAACAGGGAAAGGGAGAAAGTTGAAAGAGAGAGGCTGCTGACCGAGAAGCTGGAAAGGGTGATGCGTAGGGCTCAAGGGGTCAACACTTATCTGATGGAGTTGGAAGGTCTGTACGAAGGAGTCCACGAAACGCTGTCGGCCGGCTTTAAGATGCCAGTTTTTGATAAGTTTGACGGAACGGGAAATCCTCGCAGTCATGTAAGGATGTGCATCGGGGCTTTCCAACCAAGCGGGCTAAGCACTACCATGATTGCCGTCTTGTTCCAATAAACTTTAACCGGAGTTGCCTTATCCTGGTACCTCACTCTCGAACCAAGCAAGACCCGGGTTTGGGAAGAAGTGATCAAAGCATTCGTGGCGCAATATAAGTACAATCAGGACCTGGATGTTACCGTCAGAGATCTGGAGACTACCAGGTAGGGAAATAGAGAGTCTTTCGCTGAATACTTGAGACGTTGGAGAGGGAAGGCCGCTAAAATGGTACAAAGGCCATCCAAGAAAGACCAGATCTGAATGTTGATGAAGAACCTTCAACCTGTCTATCAAGAGAAAATGAGATTCCAGTCGATCAACACTTTTGCTGAGGTATTTGATGTAGGGACTCGGATCGAAGATGCAATCCAAGAGGGAGTGATAAAAAAAGAGGAGTAGCCAAACCGATATAGAAGGCCGAACTATGGATCCAATGGAGGACAGTCGGGAGGTCATTCTGGCCCCATCGATGTCAACGCACTGACCGGGCCGGAGAAGAAATTTGACATAACACCAAGGAAAGGGGGAGATAAACACCAAGAAGATTCTCAGATCTGGGAGTGTCACTGTCAACCACTCTCGACAGATTGTTAGCGAAAGGGCATCTCTGTCAGCTGGAACCTCGACCTCTACCGAATCCGCCTCCGCCTCCGCCTCCGCCAAGTTTTCAAGGGGACCTCTTTTGCAAATTTCACCAACAGAAGGGCCACTCAACGGATCGGTGCATGTAACACCCGTACTCGGAGAACGGGTTAATTATTGTGTTAATATGCATTAATTAGTATAATTAGTGTATAAACGGATTAAGGAGAGGCTTGGACTCGCCCATGTAAAAAAGTGTTCAGAGAGGGACACTAGTTGGAAAAGTCCCCAGTGAGGTGGGACATGTATTGAAATGGAACCCAGCGAAGGGTAAAATGGTAATTTGCATTTTAAATGATTAAATGCATTTTATGTGTTTATATGAATATGTGTTTACATGCTTTCATATTACATGTTGATATATGTGTAGTATTGGTGTTATAAGGGTATAAATGAAACGAATTTAAAATTTGTAGGTGCGATAGCAATTTCACAAAATATGTGGGACCCACATTGGGACCCATACGGAACTTGGACAAACACTCATTAGATAATTGAATAGTTAATGGAATGTTTGGGGGATTTCATAATAAGAACTTAAGAAAATCCGGGTAGGTAAACGAGAAATGAGGAAATTTGTGTGTTTGACAACACAACATGCAATGCATGTGTGTGTCAAGAGAGTTAACCTCTCATTTCTGCAGAAAATTAAAAGAAAAGAAAAGAGAAATCACCGAGAGAGAAGACGGACCGTCGCCAACGTCGAAATCTTGCCGTTCCGTCGCCGCCGTTCGTCGGATTTACGATCCGTGAACACTTTCGGACTCGTGGAGGTGAGACGAACATTTCCATACCCTTCATTTATGTTTAATTCGCTAGATTTTGGTAGTTCATACTTAACGGTGAGACGTCGTCTACCGAATTCTTGTAGGATTCATTGTGGTGTAGGAATTGAGCTAAAATTGGTGAAATTCAGCACACCTCTAGCTTGAATTTGGGTAAAATCTGTGAATAAGGTGAGTTTTCTAGCCTAAAAATGATTGGGGTTTAAGGTGTTCAATGTTTGTATATATATTGTGTTGTTAAAGTTATGTTTAGAGGCTATGAGAGTTGTTAACTTATGAGTTACATGTCAATTATATGAAAAATTGTTATGCTTATATGCTTATATGCCTATATGCTTATGTGGTAGTCAATGAGCACCGGGGAAATGGTTCATTGATGGGAGTAATAAGGGTGGTGAAGAGGAAGAATCTGATAAATACGGAAGTCCAAGGAATAGAAGTGGCCACGGGACCAAGGGAGGTCTTCGGGTCTGAATGATCCATATAACCGGTGACTCGGCGACTACGGTTGTGTTTTTATGTGTTAATTATAGCATTGCACGTGTTAAATATTCAATCATGTTAGAATGCTCACTAAGCAAATTGCTTAAAAAATAATCATTTTTCTATTTCTATTGTGGTACATAACAACCACCGCAGGTACGGAGCAATACCCGGAGAGAAAGTGACGTGCTCGGGGAAAAGGGGAGAAGGGTTTTGGAACTTGTAGATACGTTTTAAACTTATATTACGGTGTAACTAGTGGCTTGAGGTCCTCGACTTGAGGCTTGAAGTCTTGACTTGTGGATGGGAGAGATGGGAGAGATGGGAAAGATGGGGGAGATTTGAGCCTCATACTTGTGAATTTCTTTTGAACTTGTAAAATGATGTAAATTTATGGTTTCTTTTATGTTAATGTTCATACTTGGGTTGTTGGAAATGAATTTGGATCATAACTATGTATTTGGAAGTGAAAAGTAGAACCTATGTATAATCTCTTTTGTTTTGCTCAAATGGTGCAAGTTAGTAATTAAGACCATCTCGGCATGTTCGGATGTGTTGCAAGCGTCGTGGACAAGTTTGGTTGTGTAAATGGTGTTGGTTGTAGTTTGAGTTGATTCCCAATGAATCCCAAGTACTTTGGATGAGAATTGAGTTTCAAAGTTGAAAAGTTTGTTTTGGATCAAAGGAAATGAGTTCATGATTGATTTGATCAAATTGTGAATGTGTTTGTGTGATTCAAGCTTGACTTAAGTTTAAAAGTGTTTAGAAATGTGTTGGAATTGATTTCCCAAAGTTTCATAATGTTTCCATGTGGTTTGGTTGTGTTTTGGAAGTTAAAACTTGTTTTGACAGCAAAAAAATTTAGCAGCAGAATTGTGAAGGGATCGATCCGCGATTTATGAAGGGATCGATCCGCCCTTTTAAGGGAACATTCTGCGAGAGACTCATATAAATGGATCGATCCGCAATTTATGAAGGGTTCGATCCGCCTTGTAATTTTCACAGCATGTCCGCTTTTACGGAAACATGCATAACTTTTTCTAGAGAATTCGGATTTGTACGCCGTTTGTTGCGTTGGAACCGGGACTCATAAATCTAACTTTTGGTTTAAAATTTTTACATACTTTCTTAATGACCATTTTGCCCTTGGAGGCTGTTTTGGCACAATAGAATTCTTTAAAGTGATTTTATTCACTTTTTCTTCTAGTTAGTGTATATTTTGGGTGCGGTTACTCTTGTTACACGTGTCCTAATCCACCGGGGGTGGGTTGGGGTGTGACAGTGCATGAGGTTAAGGCATGAAATCCAAGATCTAATCGATAACAAGGTGATATCGGAACCGGTCGCCAGAGCCCGAATGTCACAAGAAATCCACTACTAAACCACCATACTGTACCACCACCGCAAGGCTTCTATTTCTTGGGGATAGAAGAAATCATCTTCGATCCGTCTAGGCTAATCACTAGGGCTAGGACACCAAGAAGGCCTTATCAGCTGATGGGGAATCCAACGATCTGTACCTTGGAGGGTGTTTCGAAGGGATGTGAAGAGGAAAAAACAGAACAGATGGATTGGTGGGTTCAAGAAATGGGCAATATAGATCAGATAGAGGATGATTTGTGGTACCAAATTGATGAAGAAGTGGGAACCGAAAATGAGAGTTTGGGAAGAGTTTTGGAGGCTGACAATTTGTGGATGAGAGAAGAAGTCAGTCATCTAACCCGATCAGGCAGACACTTCAAGCTGCAGGAACTGGAGGAAGATCACTCAGGAAGGGATCTAGACAAGGGAAAAGGAAAAATAGATGAAGAAGTAGAGGAAGACAGGGTCCTGAAATAATTGAAGAAAACTCAGGCTAACATCACTGTTTGGGGCTTACTGATTGCTTCAAAACATCACAGGCAGGCAGTCTTGGATGCTTTGAACCAATCCGATGTTTCCATTGATGCAACACCAGAAGACCTCGTGGGAATGATCAGTAGAATTCTGACTCTGGCTATTACCTTCTCATCAGACGACCTACCTCCAGAAGGGCCTGCTCACAATAAGCCATTGTATGTCACTGCTGAATGCCTGGGGAACATTTTACCTGTCTGCCTTGTTGACAATGGATCTGCTCTAAACGTGAATCCATTTCGAACAGCCAAACGCATGGATTTGGATGAAACAACGTTCGTACCATCCGAGCAGAAGGTAAGCTCAGAGAACGGTCATGGGAATAATTCTCCTCCATTTAGCTGTCGGGCCTGTGGAAAAGGAAGCCGAATTTCAGGTCATCGACATACCTGCTTCTTTCAATTTACTACTGGGAAGGCCATGGCTAGACAGTTTGGGCGCCATACTATCTACGGTTCATCAGAAAGTCAAGTGTGTCTGGAAGAACAAGGTCTGTGATATTCTCGGGGATAGTTGGGTTCGTCCGTCTAAAGCTTCATCAAGCGCGCCGGTTTTAGAGGTACAAGTCCAAGAAGAAGATACAGGTCTGGGAGGGTTCGAATTCATTAATATGTTGGAAGGTGAGAGGCCAAGAGAGTTCCTGCCACTTTACTTCGATTAGTATGCAAGCCCGTTGGTTGCTGGGATCATGAAGAAGATGGGTTTCTTTCCAGGCATGGGATTGGGTAAGAATCATCGAGGTCTGCCAGAATTTCCGAGTATCGCCACTCAGACTCACACTCATGGTCTGGGGTATCAACTGTCAAAGAAAGAGCTGAGAGAGGAGAAGAAAGCGACTAATGCACCGTTGGACCCTTACCTGAAAACACTCAACGGATACTTTGTGAAGGAAGGAGAAGATTTCCCATTTTGCGGTTTCCTAGAGCCATGGGTGGATCAGAGAGATAAATGTTTAAAGCTAGGGTTTGAGATCTTCTTCCCCCATGAGTTCTCTGCGTATGAAGATCCATGCTTGTAGATGCCTGTTAAGTCAGTTACTGCCAACGATTGGATTGGTGCACTACATGGATCGGTCATGAAGGACCTGCTAGGCGAAATGAGCACATAAGTTATGGAAGCGGGTCATAGAAAGGCCAAAGAAGAATACGTTGAGGGTCTGGTTGAGGAGGCAGCTAAAAGTGAGAAAAATTGGAAAGATCAAGAGAAGACCGACAAAGGAGGACCCTGGAAAGAAGAGATGGAGGAAATTACCAAGACAGAGGATCTGGAAGAATGCTTCATCGCCGATCTAGGAGGAGAAAGCAAGAAAGAGTGGGTTTTTGAGTCTAGTGATAGGTATCCCCCACACCCAGAGTCTGTAATGGCCCAAATGAGGCGTCTTTCAATTTCTATGTCTGTTGTAATCACTCCAAAAAAAATCAATGAAAGCATGACTAATTCTGCCTACTCGAATGCGCTTAATGAATGTGATGAATGTGATGATCATGAAATACCCATTAAATTGCAAAAATTAATTGAAAAAGAAAAAGAATCTGCTTATAAAATCATCGAGGACACTCTAACAATTAATCTAGGAAATGAAAATAATCCTCAAAATGTCTTTATCGGTTCTACACTTAGCAAAGAAGAAAGCGAAGAATTAATCAAGCTATTAAGTGAATTTAAAGATGTTTTTGCATGGTCTTATAATGATATGCCAGGCATTGATCCAGAAATAGTCCAACACCACATCCCCGTCTTCCCCAATTCCAAACCTGTAAAACAAAAATTGAGGCGAATGAGGCCTGAATTGGCACTCAAAGTCAAAGAGGAGGTTGAAAAGCAGTTAAGAGCCAGATTCTTGATGGTCACCGAGTATCCAAAATGGATCGCCAATATAGTGTCTGTCCCGAAAAAAGATGGTTGTGTTAGGGTTTGCGTTGATTTCTGAGACCTAAACAAATCAAGCCCTAAAGACAATATCCCTTTACCGCATATCGACATCCTCGTTGATAACACCGCAAGACATGAACTTCTGTCCTTCATGGATGGATTCTCAGGGTACAACCAGATTCTAATAGCGCTTGAGAATAGGGAGAAAACGACCTTTATCACACCGTGGGGAACTTATTACTATAGGGTGATGCCATTTGGGCTTAAGAATGTAGGGGCAATATATCAGCGGGCCGCTACTACATTATTGCATGACATGATCCATGAAGAGGTAGAGGTGTACGTGGACGATATGATTGTAAAATCTAAAGAGAGAGGAGGACATTTAGAGGCGTTGAGAAAATTCTTCGGAAGGTTGAGGGAATTCAGAATAAGGTTGAACCCCCAGAAGTGCACCTTCGGAGTCACTACCGGAAAGTTGTTGGGGTTTCTCATCACTCAGAGAGGGATAGAGGTGGAACCGACCAAGATAAAGGCCATAGTCAAAATGCAGCTGCCCAAGAGTGAAAAAAAGTTAAGGGGATTTCTGGGTAGAATACAATTCATAAGTCGTTTCATCTCTAAGCTCACCTTAACTCGTGACCTGCTGTTTAGGTTACTCAAAAGTTTGAATGGGATACCCTGTGTCAGCAAGCCTTTGATAAGATCAAGACCTACCTCCAAAACCCACCTGTCCTGTCACCACCCTCACCTGGGAGACCTTTACTGCTGTACCTTTCTGTATTTGAGGATTCAATGGGGTGTATGTTGGCCCAACAAGGGGAAGAGGGATATGCGAAAAATCCATTTATTATTTAAGTAAGAGGATGACCGAATAAGAGCTGAAATACTCACCTTTAGAAAAAGCCAATTGGGCCCTAGTCTGGTGTACCCGATGTCTTAGGCATTACATGTTAGCCTTTCCCATTTTCCTAATCTCCCGACTGGACCCACTCAAATACCTGTTCGAAAAGCCTGTCTTGACCAGTAGAATTTCCCGTTGGACCATGATGCTGGCTGAATTCGATATCAGATATGTCACTTCCAAATCTGTTAAGGGAAGAGCCGTTGCCGAATACCTAGCTGACCTTGCCGTAGAATTTGAGGAGAAAGGGGAGTTCAAGTTTCCCGACGAAGGGATAATGGAGTTGAAAGAGGATCTGTGGAAGATGTATTTCGATGGAGCCGCTAACCAACTAGGCTATGGGGTTGGAATCATCCTCATGGCACCTGATGGGACACCTACCCCGTTAGCCTTCAAGCTTAAGTATAATTTAACCAACAACACGGCCGAGTACTAGGCTTGCATAATTGGGATAGAAGCAGCCTTAGCCCTAAATGTCGGAAGGGTCGACGTTTTCGGAGATTCTAACCTGATCATATCCCAAGTACGAGGTGATTGGAGGGTGAAGCATGAGAAGTTGAGGCCTTACCATGACTACCTAGATAGCCTAAAAGCACATTTCAAAGGGATAGCGTTCTACTACCTTCCCCGTGAAGAGAACCAGTTGGCCGATTCCCTAGCAACCTTGGCCTCAATGATACAAATCCCTTCGGGAGTCACCATGATACCATTGTCCATATAAATCAGAAACCAACCTTCATTCGAAATGATCGAAATGATAGAGGAAGGAAGTGAGTTGCCTTGGTACACGGATGTTTGGAACTTCATTAAGAAAGGAGAATACCCCGAGGGAGCTTCAGAGAAGGATAGAAAGGCGATCCGAAGGTTCTACGCCCAATTTATGATCTATGCAGATAAGTTGTAGAAGAAGTCGTATACCGGGTTCAATCTGGAGTGTTTATATGGAAGGGAGGCTAGGAGAATGATGGAAGAAGTACACGAGGGAGTCTGTGGGCCCCATATAAATGGACATATGCTAGCCAAGAAGATACTTCAACAGGGGTATTACTGGACCACTTTGGACAAAGACTGTTGTGAGTATGTCAGAAGATGCCATAAGTGTCAGATCCATGCAAATCTAATGCATACTCTACCTTCCCAGCTCTATAGCATGACCACGCCATGGCCTTTCTCTGTTTGGGGCATAGATATCATCGGTGAGATAGTTCCAAAGGCATCTAACAGACATCGATACATAATCATGGCAGTTGATTATTTTACCAAATGGGTAGAGGCAGCGTCATATGCCCTTTTGAAGACCAAAGATGTGGTGAACTTCATAGAAAAGAACATAATTTGTAGATACGGAGTCTCGAATGAGTTCATTTCAGACCATGGTAGCCATTTCCAAGGAGAAGTTATCCCGCTCCTAGAAAAGTACAAGATCACCCGCCATCAGTCTTCACCCTACAGACCTTAAACGAACAGAGCAGTAGAAGCGGCAAATAAGAATGTTAAATCAATCTTGGGGAAAACGACAGATACATACAAAGATTGGCACGAGAAGTTACCATTTGCATTATGGGGATACCGCACCTCTGTAAGAACCTCCACAAGAGCTACGCTGTACTCATTGGTTTATGGGATGGAAGCTGTTCTTCCAATTGAAGTAGAAGTACCTTCTTTGAGAATCTTGGCAGAGTGTGAAGTGACTGAGTTAGAATGGATGCAAGGGAGGTATGAGGAACTAATGTTGCTTGATGAGAAAATGTTGGCTGCAATAAACCATACTCGGGGATACTATAAGAGGATAGCTCGTGCTTTCAACAAAAAGGATCGCCCAAGGAAGCTTGCTGAGGGTGACCTGGTCCTCAAAGAACTGAAAGTGCTCGTTTATGACCCCAAAGGAAAATTCAAACCCAACTGGGTCAGGCCATACATTATCAAGATTCTCCTTTCTGGAGGACCGGTCTATCTTGTGGACCTGGACGGGGTTGAATTTAAACAGCTAATTAACCTCGATCGCCTCAAAAAATATTTTGCTTGAAGCCTTGTTTTTCAAAACCTCCTACCTAGATGCACTACGCTCGACCTGATTCCCACTAGGGGATACGTAGGCAACCACCTGGGTTCGGTCATTAATAAATCGCCCGAGTGGCACCTTCTGTCAAGCCTTAAAACCGAACTACTGTGGACCTGATACCCACTTGGGGATAAGTAGGCTGGCTCTCAAAAAGCCTTCGGTCCATATAAAAAGAGCCTATGCCAAACTAGGGGCAAACTCCCGTTTGCCCGAAATCACTTCAGAGCCCCATAACTAGGGGCAAACTTTGTTTGTCAAACTGAAGAACTCAGATAATGTTTAAACTCATCTCTGGATCTCCTAGTCATCAAAATAAGTAATATAAAAGAACAAACGAGGATTCATGGTATAGGATGATTAAAGCTTCAAGCAAGGATTCAAAGCAGAGTAACAAAAGTCGAAAAGAGATTTTGAAAGGAGAATTTTCACAACTTAAAGATAAACTGAAAGAGTGAATACATTGATTAAACATGCTAGAGCATGCCATTTTTAACATAAAAACAATTTCTGGAAACAAAAGAAGAACATCACATTCAGATGCGCAAGAAAGTAGACAGGATCCGTCTTAAATTTTGTAAAAATAAAGCTTCGCCCTATCTTGCTTTTATCTATGAATGTCTATGAAGTCAGTCTCTCAACTAGGGTTTGAATCTGTGAGAGGTACTCAGCAGTAGGTACGACCGAAGCAGGAATCCTCCAAAAGGGAGCAGCTACCCTGTCATGCCAAGCCCCAACAAAAGCCCTCACAGTAGAGGAGCGTATGATCGAACTCCTCGTAAAATCCACAGTAATATCTTCAGTGACATCCTGGAGAAGCCCGTACTGATGAACCACTCGGCCAGGCATGTAGAAAGTAGTGGCGTGCAAACTAGGTAACCAGATACCGGGTCGGCCAGGAGGTCGCACGACAATAGATCAATAAGACCAAGCTGGGCAAAACCAGCGAATATCACCAGGAGAGGGGTTTCTGAGCCAATTAAGCCATGCGTTATCTGAACGGAACAAATGGTAAACCTTAATGCGATCGTAGGGAAGCAACCTACGAAGGTGTGAAGGATGCACGAAGAGATCCAAGCGCTCCATGAGCCAAAGTTGCAGGACGAAGGGGGCTCCCACAGATAACATGGCCCCGGTGGCATAAGCCCGATCCAAACCTATCAAGGATTCGCCAAGAACTGGCATGACGACACTCTTCATCTCTCGTAGACCATAGGCAATGGGTATGAGAATGTTGGAAGACAACTGGAAGAGGAAATAAGAAAGCATGGCAATCGATAATACACTGCGCTGGATAATTTGATATCCGCCGTCATAAGGATCCCCCATGGGGGCATACATAGAGGAAAGTCGCTCAAAGTCAATCTGTCTGTCACATATGAAAGAGCTCGTAGCATTACGGGATGTGTGGAGCAAGGTAGCTAAATCCTGAACATAGCCCAATTGCACTGACGGGACTGCCAGATCTGTAAAGGGATCAGTATGGAGGATAGCGTTGAATTCCTCGAATAAAGGGCAGACTTCATGAGAACCAAAGCGGAAGACATGAAAAGAAGGGTCCCAACATTGAATCGCGGCTCAGAGCAGGCCCCTATTCAAAGTCATCCGTCGAAAAGAGAAGAGGTCGTTTAGTCGGAAGCACTCAAAGTTGAGAATATCGATGCCAGAAAGAGTATCCATCCATGGGAAGAGCATTTGAGAGCTAATGGGGGCCATTTGGGGAAGAAGTGAAGAAGAGAGAAGAGTGTTTTGCGGAGTATTGAAAGAAAGGGGGGTATAAATAGAGGAATAAAGCTGCCTACCTACTCGCGACAGTCAATAAAGCAGATCGACACTCTGTGAAGTAACGCGCGGCAGTCCATGAATGTCATTGCGGCATTCACTGACTGCCGTTATGACATTCACTGAGTGCCGTAGAGGCCTAACCGAGTGCTGTTTAGAGTTTTATTTTGGTCAGGGTCTGTTTATAACATTTTCAGCCCACCTACAAACAAAAAAAACTAAATAAAGAACAATAAAACGTGCACATCATGCAGCACGTACGAGCAAGATCAGGTCATGGTCACATACATTCATTCATTCATTCATTTATTCATTCGTTCATCCATTTCAAAATAAATAAAGGAGATAGAAGCATTTAAGGTTAAATTAAGGGGGGGGGGGGAAGCTATGGTCCTACATACGAAAAATCAAGCATAATGAAAGAGTTCAATGAAAATAAAAGGACCAAGCTATGGCCACACATACGGTGAGCAGCGATGAAAAGCAGAAAAAGAGTAAAGGTAATGCAAGTGCCTATCCTACCAGCTATCCTAAAGCCGTCATCAAGAACAAGTGTGTGCATATGTATATACAATCATCCAAATAAAAGTATGAGTCCTCTCTAGAAGCACTCAAAGCATAAGAAAACAAGAGAGAGCGATTAGCCCTGGCCCCGGCCTCGAGTCTGGCGAGTGACACATCGAAGAGGCTCCTCCTCGGACTCTGTCCCGCTCGCTATGCCTCTACCTCCGCCTCTGCCGCCGCCACCGCCAGTACTGCTCGCTCCACCTCCGCCTCTACCACCACTGGTGCCTCCGCCACCACCTTTACCTCGTCCGGCGCCGCTGTCCCTAGGAGCTCCCCCGTAGTCGCCATCGGGATCTATCCCAAACTGCCAAAGCCACTGCTAAAGCTCCCTCACCCGCAGAGTCAGTCTTCTGGCCTCATCGTCCTGAGAAAAAGGAAAGGTAAACAAGCATAGTCTGTTTTAAAATAAAAGTGAAAGGTGTTAATAAAAGGGAGTTGACTCGACTTACCCTAGCTCTCGCCTGAGCCTCGGCAGTCACCCGCGCCCCGTCAGCCTAAGCAAAAAAATCAATGAAAAAGGATTAGTGGGAGCAGAATAAGGATGCAAGAATTGGAAATAAGGCCCTATAAGCTTACCCTCCACACTCGGACGTGGATCTACTCCCTAACACTATGAGTGTAGAGCTGGCCCTCCTCTGCATAGTCCCGCAGAACATGATCATACTAGGGCAGAATGACGGGAGCGCTCGCAGGGTACCGGGGGACCTCAATCGTGACCTGCTCGCCATAAGAAATGGTCTAGATACTCCAATCCCAAGGCGGCAAAGCTGGGGCCTGAGTCGCAGCAGGAACAGGCTGCAAGTAGAAGAAATGTAATGAATAACAAAATATTTGGAAACTCAAAAATAGAAGAAAGTGTGCAGAAACAAAGAGGAATCACCCGAGTCACTTCCATCAAAGGGAAGTTCCTCATCAGCCTCGCAGCTCGGAAAGCTGTATATCCATCAGGAGAATCCACGAGTGTCTGAATCGAGACTCCCTCAAAAGCAGCTGTAAGCTGGGAACCCTGGAGCGTATCCATGGCCCTCATGGAAGCAGGAGGGGGATGTGGCATGAAATAATCAGGAGCCATTAGTGACTGCCTGGTCACTCTCTCGCCTAAGTACCACTCCCTAGCCTCGGGGTCGTCCAATAGAATCCTCATCGGGTCGTACCCACCCAACCGTCGTATCCCATCCGGAGCCTCGGGATACACGTCCCTCGAGGGCTACCACTCCACGTGCTGTACTCACAAAGTCGTCAGGAAGTTCCTGAACGAAATAAAGTCATGGGCCCCAATCTTCTGTCCCACCCGGTCCTTTACCCACTTTAGCCCCTGGGACATAATGAGGGCGTCTGCTGGTCGCGTATTAGGCATCATCATATGAAGATACTCATGGGACCAAATCTGCAAAACAAGAAAGGAAGGAGTGTAAGGATCATATCTTTTGAAAATTGATTAGAAAAGGAAATAAAATAAAAGAAAAGAGAAGTGTTGCATTGTAGACACCCCATTTTGTCGGCTATCAGATTTAGGAGACCCATAGCTTGGTGGTTCACAATGATCGTAAAAGACTCAAAAGGACTCTCGGAAGTCAGCTCTATCTCTCAGAATGCTCAGAATGACCAAAATGCCCCTGAACTCCCAGATATTGGACCAAAAGTCCTGGAAACATGCTACGTCGTAAGCAAAATGATAAAATAAGTTTCTAAATAAACCGGAAGAAATCGTCAGCTCCTAGAGACCCCCGGAAGTCCCGGAAGTTCCCCGAAAGTCTCCGTTGACCGGTTTGACCAAGGTTTGACCAGGTTTGACCGAAGTTTGACCAAGTTTGACCAAAATTGTCCAAATTCACCAAAATCATTAGAAGAGTATTAAAATAAGTTTTAAAAGAGAATCGAGCGAAAACGTCGGCTCCTGGGAGCTCCCAGAGGTTCCCAGAACTTCCCGGGAATCCCAGGTTTGACCAGTTTGACCAAGATTTGACTTTGGAATCGGGGCACCGAAATAATTTTCAAATATTTTTCATGGATACTAGAGGTCAATAGCTTTCCAACGGTATATCGCACATAATTTTTGGATTTAAAACAAATTTATTATGAATTTCCAAAGGCGAAAAAGGCGATCAAATCGGCTTTTATCGCGAATACCGCAAAACTTTTCAAAGTGACCTATCCCCGAACTTTTTTTTATGTAAAGTAGACTCCATTACCTTTCCAACGGTATATCACAACCTCGATTTGGAGTTCATATGCATTTTCTGTGAATTTCGGACAAAATAGGGCCTTTTCGCGAATACCGGAACTTCGGGGGGCCTAAACAGCATTATCCAGACGAAGGGAGGAGCACTGCCGCCGCGGCACTGGCCCACTGCCGCCGCGGCACTCCCCCCCAGAGCAGTCCATTTTTGTAATATGTTTTGTGGTCCCATTTTGATTAATTAAAAGCCAAAACGACGTAGTTTTATGATTTCAGATGTTTGGAGCCAATGGGAGTACTTTCTAAATCCCAAAAACACCCCAAGTTGGCCTATATAAACACCCCATTACTCCTCATTTTAGGGAGTCAAATGTGAGTTTTGGAAAAGTTTGGGAGAGAAAGTTGTAGAGATAAGGCTAGAGTAGAGAGAAAAGAAGCTTTCTTCTTTGATTTTCAAAAACAAAAGTGAGTTCTAACTTTGTTTTTACTTCATTACTTCCATTTACTTCAACATTCAATACTCCCAACCACCATTTTAGTGAGCATTCAAGAGAGTGGAAGCTTCTTCCATATCTAGTGTCATTACATATGAGTGATACACCAATCTACAAGTCTCATGCTTCATGAATATCATCTATTGATTATCATCTACTTGCTTGTTTATTTATTGTTCATCTCTTCTTATCCCATTTCTTTTTATTTTCTTTATTTACTTACTAGTTCATCATCATCTAAGTGATGACATGAAGTTTGGGGTGAGTGAATCCTTATGGATAGTAGCTCTTGACCTCAAAAACATGTTTGATAGATGATGATCATAACCTCAATACTTCCAAAGTATTCTTGGAATGTATTGAAGTTATGTCCAAAAATAAAATAAATCTCTCCAACAATCTTGGAGGTTCTTAAATGATGAGTTTGATGTAGGTATTCTAAGTGGCTATGATCCTTATTGAGTGTTGAAAACATGTTTTCAAAACATCTATTTCAAAACCCCTCTCAATCCCTCTCATTTGGTTTCAAGAAACAAAACTTTGTTTTCTCCAAAATCTTCAAAACAATGAGTCAAAACAGTGAGTGAGTTGAGTTCAAAGATTTTCCTAGAACTCAATACTCAACATATGGATACAAGGCCACTTGGAAAGTCTTCCTAACTCATTGGAGAACACCCATGATTTTTGGTTTGACTTGGAAGTACTTGGAAATGGTCCATTTGGGTCCCAACATTCCTTCCAAACATTCTGTTTTTGCTGTCACAGCAGCTAGGTCAACTTACGACCTCTTTTCCAGAAAACTTTTCCAAATGGGGTGGTCCTAACTTATTTTTCCCTTAAAATTCAATGTCTTAGGAAACTTTCTGTATAAAATGGGCCTCTAGATCATTCTTTTTCATTTTCTAAGATTTTCTAACATTTCAGTCGACAGTACGAACTCTGTTTCTGAGTGACCCCTATTGTTTATATAATTCCTCTCAATCTGTGATATCTATTCAAGATTGGCCTTTTGGGTTGTGTTCTAGACACAATAAGGAACATCTCCATAAAAAATCATGCATTGAAAACATTCCTAACCCCTCTTTTCAAATTTCAAAAGATCATGCTACTGTTCTGTCCACTATTCACAGCAAGTACATTTCAACTTTCTTTCTTTGATTTGATGCTCATATGCATTCCAAATTAGTTCATATCTTAGGAAGTAGTTCATACTACATTTGTACATATCCTATATTGATTTCATCCATCCATTCATACACATTTTAGACTTCTAAGTCATTCTAGGAATCCATAAACACAAAGCACACTACAACCTTGGCACATTATAGATACATACATTGCATTCATGCAAGATTTGGGGTTTTTGTAACTCTTAATCTAAGGAGATTATAAGGAATGAACTCGATCACCCGTTCATGCTTCCCCTTGATCTAATCATCCTTTCTCATCCGTCCCGGGGATTGAGAGGTCTTCTTTTATCAAAGATTAACACGCATCATACTAGCTTGCTAAGCATATTTTGATTTCTTTGCTTATTTGTTTCAATAACAATTCATGTCCCCTTTAGATTAGGAAGTCTTGATTATTTGATACATGATTAGACGATTTTTCCTAGGTTTATTTGTGTGATCTTTCACTTTACATTGCATGATATTTGGCTTAGATCTTATGAATGATATCTTATCTTTTGATCTTCCAATTTCAAGTTTTCTTATGTGATGTAATATACTATCATAGTATTAATTGTCGAACCAAACATAGTATAAGATGATTATTTGGATGCTAATTGAGGCCCGTCGAAAAGACGGGGCGAGTTGAGGGTGTTTTAGTCGCGACAAAGGCTCCTTCCTCTCTCGTACCAAAACCCCGAACCAAGTTCTTTGGTTAGGAAGGACCGGTGCCCTTATCCGCTTGGGTGAGTCAAAATTAGGTTTCTTGGTTTCTTAAAGACCAAGTGGCGACTCTGTATCTGTTTTCAACAGACCTTTTCTCTCTCCTTGATTCAAAATCAAACGAATTTCAAAACATCAAAAAGCGGTGGAAGCCCGGTATCCACATGCATACCTCCCACGCCCTCCAGAAACTGCCAGTGGAGGCCAGGTGATCCTGGGATATCTCTCCCATATGTCTATATAAGGTGGCCAATCCAGCACTAGCCCAATCGTACTGGTAGATCTGGACCATGCGCTCCAAAGACCCCACCAGCATCACGGAGAACCTGTCTCCCTTGGTGCTCAACAGGGAGCACCCCAGTATGTACATCAAAAAGCCCCGAGCCATCTGCTCCTCTGTAAAGCCCGGCTGGCCTCTGAAGGTGTCTATGAACCACTTGGCCGTGACCAAGGGCTCCTCTGGAAGTACTCCTAGCAGCTCCTGCACTCGATCCCACTCGGTGGCGATGTCTAGATATCGTAGGAGCTCTCCGCCGAATGGGATCCCCGTAATCATGCTGAAGTCAAGGGGAGTCATCGTCATCTCCCCGAATGAGAAGTGGAAGGTGTTGGTGGTATCCCACCACCGCTTGGCCAATGCGTGAATTTGCCGCAAGTCGTTGGAGCTCTTCGTCAAAAGTTTGATGAAGTCCCCAAAACCGACAGCTCTAACGAATCCTTGCGCAGTCTCGCTCAACTCCTCATACCAGGCGAAGCTGTGAGCCAAGCTGTCGTGCCCTTTCAGTATGTTCTTCGACAGCTGCGAAAGTTGCAGGATTCAAAGTCAGTATATTAATAAAGAAAGAAAAAATAGTAAAAATATATATATATATATATATAATAAAAGAAGAGGCAAGCAATGAATAGTAAAAGCAAATAAAAAAATGGAGAGTTTAGAATTTCACGAGCATGGCACTCATTTGCATTCATATAAAGTTTGGCAGTCATTTATAGAATAATAAAATAGAGAAGTGAATAATGGAAGCATTTAAAAATAAAGAGAAAAAGGGAGAGAAAAGAGTGTTCACATTCTTGAAAAAATAATAATATGTGAAGTTTCAAAAGAAATTTAGTTTCATAGGTACCCAAGTCAAGCTTTGAAATAAGTGAAAAGGCGACTACAATGCTCAAAAAATAAACATGGCAGTCATTATTCGTTGAGGGATACGCAAAGTTTTGATTGGCATGCGGCACATTCAAAAGTCCTTAAGAAAATTTGAAAAGGAAGAGAGTAAAATTAAAATGCGCGTAGATACACCCTGAAAGTCATAAGCATAGCATTCATTTCTATATGGAAATTTCATCTCTACAATCATAAAGTTCATGGAAGTAAGATACAAATGCAAAAATTTTGAATAAGCGTTGATTAAGTATTTGGAATGCGTGAGAATGCTACAAGCATGGCATTTGCATTTGAAATGAGACATTTAAAGTTATGTTCATTATACATTCCACTCATAAAGTTCATATGGAAGAAGGATTACAAGAAAAGAAAGGAAGAGGCATGTATACCTCGCGCTTGAACGCACGGGCGGATAAGTGCGCATCTGGGCCCCGGAGCAAGAACGTAGGGTCGGGATGAGGAGTGGCCCGATACTTGGCCTTCTTCCGACTGCCAGAACCGCTCGCCATAATCTATCAAAGAAAGAAAGAAATTCGCATGTTAGATTCGTAAAAAATTTAGAAAAATAATGAAATAAAGGGGATTAATTGAGTTTTGATCATAGGGAACTAACCTGGTAGCCCTGATAGATCGATCCAAGCAAGAAGAAAGAAATGAAAAATTTTTCTCCAGTGGAATTCACGAGAGAAGAGATGAGAGAATGAATGAAATATTGAATAAAACTCTCGGTATAAGCCACTACCGCTCAAATGCGGCACTTGGTTTTCGTGCGTGGCAGTTGATGAACTGCCGTGCGACACTCACCAAGTGCCGCAATGGCACTCCGTGAGTGCCGTACGCCAGTCACAAAATGCCGCTACTTTCAAGTATGTGTCACGCTTAAGTTGGTTAGAAGATATTTTGTTTCCCCCCAAAATTCAAAATTGAGTCCCGAAAATTGAATTTAAACCCCTAAAATTTTGCCCTCATTGTGCTTTTAACCCCTGGGATGGTTTTCAGGATCAAGCTAGTCCTCAATTTCGTGAAATTGAAATGATTTTGAGTCCGTGGACTCCAAAAATTTGAAAATTGAAATGATTTTGAGTCCGTGGGCACCAAAAATTTGAAAATTGAAATGACTTCAAGTCCGTGGGCTCCAAAATTTTGAAAATTGAAATGATTTCGAGTCCGTGGGCTCCAAAATTTTGAAAATTGAAATGATTTTGAGTCTGTGGGATCCAAAATTTTGAAAATGAAATGATTTTGAGTCTGTTGACTCCAAAAGTTTGAAAATTGAAATGATTTTGAGTCCGTGGGCTCCAAAAATTTGAAAATTGAAATGATTTAGATTCCGTGAGCTCCAAAATTTTGAAAATTGAAATGATTTTGAGTCCGTGGGATCCAAAAATTTGAAAATTGAAATGATTTCGAGTCCGTGGGCTCTAAAATTTTGAAAATTGAAATGATTTCGAGTCCGTGGGCTCCAAAATTTTGAAAATTGAAATGATTTTGAGTCCGTGGGCTCCAAAAATTTGAAAATTGAAATGATTTCGAATCCGTGGGCTCCAAAATTTTGAAAATTGAAATGATTTTGAGTCTGTGGGCTCCAAAAATTTGAAAATTGAAATGATTTCGAGTCCGTGGGCTCCAAAATTTTGAAAATTGAAATGATTTCGATTCCGTAGGCTCCAAAATTTTGAAAATTGAAATGATTTTGAGTCCGTGGGCTCCAAAATTTTAAAAATTGAAATGATTTTGAGACCGCGGGCTCCAAAATTTTGAAAATTAAAATGATTTTGAGTCCGTGGGCTCCAAAATTTTGAAAATAAAATGATTTCGAGTCCGTGGGCTCCAAAATTTTGAAAATTGAAATGATTTTGAGTCTGTTGCTTCCAAAATTTTGAAAATTGAAATGATTTTGAGTCCGTGGGCTCCAAAATTTTGAAAATTGAAATGATTTTGAGTCTTGACTCATCCAAATATGATTACCCCGTTTTTAGGGTGTAACAGACTTGCATTCTCGGTTCTCGCAATAGATTTGCATTAACCCTCGTTCTGGGAATATAACGTATTTATATTCTCGGTCCTCGTGACAGATTTACGTTGATCCTTCAGAATGTAACAGATTTGCATTCTCGGTTCTCGCAACAGATTTGCGTTAACCCTCGTTCTGGGAATATAACATATTTATATTCTCGGTCCTCATAACAGATTTACGTTGATCCTTCAGAATGTAGCAGATTTGCATTCTCGGTTCTCGCAACAGATTTGCGTTAACCCTCATTTTGGGAATATAATGGATTTATGTTCTCGATCCTCGTAACAGATTTATGTTGATCCTTCAGAGTGTAACAGATTTGCATTCTCGATTCTCGCAACAGATTTGTGTCAACCCTCGTCTTGGGAATATAATAGATTTATATTCTCGATCCTCGTAACAGATTTACGCTGATCCTTCAGATTGTAACAAACTTGCATTCTCGGTTCTCACAACAGCTTTGCGTCAACCCTCGTCTTGGGAATATAACGGATTTATATTCTCGATACTCATAACAGATTTACGTCGATTTGCATTCTCGATTCTCGCAACAAAATTAATCCTCGTCTTGGGAATATAACATATTTATATTCTCGATCCTCGTAACAGATTTACGTCGATCCTTCAAAGTGTAATAGATTTACATTCTCGATTCTCGTAATAGATTTGCGTCAACCCTCGTGTTGGGAATATAACGGATTTATATTCTCGATCCTCGTAACAGATTTACGTCGATCCTTCGGAGTGTAACAGATTTGCATTCTCGGTTCTCGTAACAGATTAGCGTCAACCCTCATCTTGGGAATATAACGGATTTATATTCTCGATCCTCGCAACAGATTTATGTCGATTTGTATTCTCGATTCTCGCAATAGATTTGCATCAACCCTCATCTTGGGAATATAACAGATTTATATTCTCGATTCTCATAACAGATTTACGTCAATCCTTTGGAGTATAACATATTTGCATTCTCGGTTCTCCTAACAGATTTGCGTTAACCCTCATCTTGGGATATAACGGATTTATATTCTCGATCCTCGTAACAGATTTATGTTGATCCTTGGGAGTGTAACAGGTTCTCGCAACATATTTGCGTCAACCCTCATCTTGGGAATATAACGGATTTATATTCTCGATCCTTATAACAGATTTACGTCAATTTGCATTCTCGGTTCTCGCAACAAATTTGCGTCAACCCCCATCTTAAGAATTTAGAAATGCATTTTCTCAACCCTTGCAAATGAATCTTTGCATCGGTCCACATTTAGTAAATCTTCTTTGGCTAAGCGCATCCCAAAATATGCGTCACATATAGAGAAGACACGAAATAGAATAAGCATGGCACCCACTTGGTCGAGTTTATTTGAAAAATACCGTTGCATGAGCATGTGCATCATAACAGGATAAGAGCATTCATCCGTATGATTACTTGTGCTTGCGTATGCCTGACTCCCGCCCAAACTACCTCTTGGTCTGATTCCTGAGGGGATATGTAGGCAGCTCATCATAGAGCGCGGCCAATTGGAATTTTGTTGTGCGATGGCTTTCTTTTTGCAATGCATTTTGTTTTTACCTGTTGGTCAAAGGCTTGTCTTCACACAGGCTTCGACATTCACTTATGATTTGCGTTGCTCCACAAGCTCCGTCGAAGAGGGGCAAACTATAGACATCCCGATTTTGACCAAACATCGAGTTAAGTAGAGTGTTACCTCCATATTCAATGATGACAATGTCCGAACTTATTTAGGACTTCCAAGGATAAATCAAGCTCTTCAAAAGACTACCCAACTCTAAATGGAAAGCAAAAAGAGAAAAATGGAAAAGAGCCCAAAACGACAGTTGACCTCCTTTACGGCAGTCACAGGTTGTCGCAGCGGCACTCCCTAACTGCCGTAGCGGCAATCAGTGAGCGTCGCGAAGGCAGTCACAAATTGTCGCATTTTTACATCAAGAGCTGTAAAATATGGATTCCCAAAAAAAACGGCAGTCCCTGGAGTTATCTGTGGCATTCAATGAATGCCGTTCCGGCAGTCAGTGAATACCGCGCCGACATTCAATGAATGCCGCAGCGTCATTTACTGAATGCCGCTTCCATCTCCGTTGAGTGCCTCGTTTTTGTAGCAACCAACTATTATATAGCACATTTTATACTATCAAAAGAATGCCTGAATTAGGGTTTTCTGCTCTAAAATGACTGAAATGCCCCTCCAAATTTACGTATAAATAGAGGATGAATATCCTCTTGCAAGGGGTTGGTTGTTTAGTTGGTGGTTTTAAGGTTGGATTTTCTTTAAATCTAGAGGTTATATTAGTGTTCTCTTTGTCGTAACTCTCAAAATTCTTCTTCTTAAAACATAATTAGGAGTGAGTTTAGAGGAGTTTAAAGAAGGAGTTATGTGAATTAAAGATTGAAGAGCTTGATTAGTCTTTGGAAGCCCCTCACCACCACAAGTTGAGGATATTTTGGAGGTAGAACTCTAAGTTACTTAGTCTTAATTATATTCTAATCATAAATATACTTAGATTCTTTGAATTATCTTTTTTTTTATTAGTCTTTGAGATTCATAAGACCCTCAATGTCTTGCTTGAATCCTTGGACTTAAAATCCTTTGATTCTTGTTGTAGTCTCATGATTTACAGGAAGATTGAGGTTGATATTATTACACTTGATTAATAAATCTAAACCTTTTTTCATGGTTTAGGTTTGTTATGTTTAAGTCTTATGGAATTCCCCCATATTCCCTTGAGACTTGCAAGACGCGAATGTATTTAGTCTCCCATGACCATTGACACGACTAAAAAGTTGTGCGCTCTTATGCAACACCCAAGTGTAGGTGATCGTGAAAGTAATATAGTACTGGAAGTCCAGGTCGATCCCACAGGGAAGGAATAGGAAGAATGTCTACTAAGTTACAACCTAACAAAAAGGAAAAGAAAATAAGAATGTTAGGAGTGGATGTTCTAACGTATCCTAATTAATTAAATTAAACTAAATAATAAACTAAAGCATAAAGAAACATAACTAATTAAACAGATAAATTAAAGGTGTTGGAAATACGTGAATCCACATTGATCCTAACCATCTACTATGCATACTCATTAATGTTCTATGGAGTTCATTCCTCTTCAGTATCCCGTATTTTTCTAAAGTTATAGAATCAATAGCCCTTTCATGACCGGGACTACATCATCGTAGTTGATTTAAAATACTTGGAAGATGGTTTAAAACAATGGTTATTACTTGCACTCTAAATGGTGTTAGCATTCAAAATGGTTCTCTAAAGTCATTGAAGAAAATAGCCTTAAGGCTTTACGTTCTAAAAACTGTTGTGACAAACTGAGCTTATAGGGACAATTTGATGACAGATTTCTAAAACAGAAAGTCATGGAATACTTAAAAGAATCATCTCAAGAATTAACAAGTTCGATCGATCGAAGCGCTCTCGATCGGTCAGACTGCATCATCCTTCAATCGATCGAAATGTCTTCGATCGCTTGACTATGGCTCTGGTTCGATCGATCGATCGAAATACCTTCGATCGATCGAGCCCAAGATTTCTAAAGATTGCATGGCAGAGGTTGGAAATCAATGTTTCATCACATATTCCCAACGTCTAAACTACGGGAACATAATAAAACTAATGCAGAGATAACAAAACATAGCAATCATTAACATCTAAAGCAATAAACAATCAAATAAAGAAAAAGGAGAAGAAAAACTCTGAAAATAATATAAATATAACTTGTAATCAACATCAATCTTGAGTTTAACAATGGAAAAGGAGGAAGAAAAGATAAATCTAACCTAATCTAACCCTAAAACTACCCTAAAACTACTGTTTTCTGCGTTCTGGAGCGTCCTCTCTTCGTCTGGTATCAAAACAACTTATTTATAGGGTTCCTGCAGAGTTTATGCAACTTTTGGAAAAAAATAAAGTTTGATCAATCAAGCTTAGTTTGATAGATCGAAGGTTCGATCGATTGAACTCTCCTCAAGCCATTAAACTCTCTGATTTTGACAGCTCTGCGCACTGATGAGGGAATGACCATAACTTTTCACTCGGACCGCGGATTGACCTCCCATTTGTGGCCACGCGACCGTAATTCAAAGATCTACATTTTATATCTCTAGGAAAATATTCCAAATCTAAAGTCTTGATTGTAAAAAATGGCGTTTTCTCACCTGTTTATGTTGTTCTCTTCACTAGAATCACATTCTTTAGGTCCACTTCATTGAATTACATTCTAATACCTACAAAACACTACAGAAACATACGTTTTAGCATTAACACAATAAAAAGAACATTTTTATTAGAATACACCTAAATGTAGGGACTTTGGGAATAAAAGTATGCATAAAAGACCTATACTACGCTATGAATATGCACTTTTCACCTCGAATCAACCATCAAATGGTAGGAGAAGTAGTGCGGTTTAAGCCAAATCCCATGGCTCATGAATAGAATTAAGTAGTAAAAATTGTATTTGATAAACCATGCAGTGAGCTCACATCTGTTTTTGATCATAGATTTTTAGTTAATAATCTAACCGTTAGAACTGAATGAAACCAACGGGAAAGTGTTTATAACTCAAAGTTCTACCACTGTAATTTTTGTTTTAAGGTAGTTTCATGTTTGGAGTGGTTTGGTCAAGGGTTTTGTGGGACAACTATAATCTGTCCAGAGTTTTAGAACAGTAACACTCTTTTGAAATAAGCAAATCAGATTACTTAATCAAGCATTCTTGACCCAAAATAAAATTTTCTAAGTAGTTTAATGTGTTAGGAAGCTACCCTAAAAAGACCAAAGCATTTATGATTTCTTTACTATTCTTAGAAAATCATACAAAAACTCTGGACTGGGAGTTGCAATGTCTCTGAGTGATGTCTGGTTTTTGCCTAATTCCCAGAGATCTAACCATTGAAACTTCGATTTTCTTTTTGGGTTAAAAACTAGACATACATAGGCATCTTGTGTCCAAAATTCATCAAGATCAAACCATGGGAACCATGCTTTTTATTTCTTTGAAGTTCTGATCTGCTCTCGGCAATTTTTGGAATTCTATAACAACTTTGATCAATCTTATAAATAATGGCTTAGATGATATTTTCATGAGCTAAGGTTCAAACCATGTTTCAATAATGATTAGTCAAGCCTGAATTCAAAGTTTAAGTGACCTAAATCAATAAGTATTCCACAATTCCTTCTTGTTTATATTTACATTCATCCATGTGACTTGATACTCGTAATTAGGGCTTGTTTGCTTTAGGTTTATTCACATTTGATATACCTAAGCTAGAAGCCTAGGATTACCATTTAATTTTATATCTTGTATACTATGTGGACTAACCCTTGTTTTGTAGCGCTGATGAGGTATGACTTTTCAACTCTCTCTTAGTTTAACTTTTCTTTGATTTTATTGATTTTATGACCTCATGCGCGACACATTAGAATTATGATCTTGCCTTATGTGAATACATGTGATTAGAGACCTTTTCTTAGGTTTTACTTTTTATTTGTATACATTGCACGTTTAATATTCGTGGCATGGATCCCGGGTAAGTTCTATAGTTCCCTATTTGTATATCATAATGCTTGCTACTCGAATTATGTGGTTTTTGAATGATACTTTATCACTTGCAATCTTATGCCCTTTAGACATGCTTTTGTAATGTATATTTATACATATGTATTAGTTGAGGGCACATTTAAATTAAGAATTCGATTAAAAGGATGTTGAGTAGAGGCCTATCGCAAGATAGGATGAGAGAGGGTGTTTTAGTCCGATGGGCTCCTTCCTCTCCCATTCCATAATCCCTGGACCTAGTTAATCTTTGGTTTCGCAAAAGATCAGTTTCCTTTTGAAATGGTTTCTTAATTTTTCCTTTTAAAAATTAAGTGGCGACTCATTTGTTTTTGTTCTGAATTTTAAAAGAATTTTAAAAGAAAAGCTGTGAGTAGGATAAAAATTACGATATCCACACTAACTGAATATAAAACGGTTCTATCTATTACAAACATCAGAGTGTGGTCCACAGGATCACAACAGGTCTGGAGACAACATATAACCAAGTACTCGTCAAACTAAAACAAAACAGAGTTCAACAGAACAACATAAATAAACTAAATAACTATCTTCAGGTCTTCAGCTGGCGTAAGGATAGTCGTCAGCATAGTGCTCCTCTCCCGTATTACCGGTATTAGTGGGGCCATCCTCTGCATAACCCAACCCCGGGTAGTGTCCATCATTGTAAGCTCCAATACCTGCATTTTTAGGGACAGGGTAGTCTGGACGGGGAATGTCCAGGCAATAAAGGTCGTCAGCTTACTGAAAGTTGAGAGAGAACTAATTAACACAGTCTCATAGAAATAACGTTATTACCAATTATGAACAATATATAACAGTGATACTAAATTTATCTCTTCTTCTTTTATTCAGACACATCATTAACCGATTCTCATCGTCTACCAACTCTAAGGATGACTGTACCAATACCAACTGACTATCTCGAACTGATTATATCATCACAACATACCAGTGCTCTTGGTCACCTCTATACCTCTTTCAAGAACTCTTGCGGGCACCCATACATTGTTCTCATATAACAATTGGTCTACGGACGTACCAATACTCTTGTTCACCGCTGTTAAGAACTCTTACTGTTCACCGCTTTTAAGAACGCTTGCGAGTATCGTACATACATAGCTCTGGTAAATACAAACCTTGGGCGTGCCACATCTACTCTTGTTCACCACTTTTATGAACTCTTACTGTTCACCGCTTTTAAGAACGCTTGTGAGTACTGTGCACCCATAATTCTCACGATCCTAGTAAATCCTTTTTACCCACTTATCGGATTCAACCTGAGCGAAACATCATCTCGACTCACATAATCTTAAAGATAACCAATAACACACTGAATCAAACACCGGATACTCAATGCTACCCACGGTTATTATCTCCAATCCTTATCTTGTTATCGCAACATACTATTACTAACATTCCGAACCTGACTACGTTACTTACCATATTATCTCAATCTCATTATCGTATTCCATTACCTCCGTAATCTATAATATCGCATACTAAGGACATGAAACAATGATTGAACAACTATACATTATGAATTATAAATTAAGGAACACATCCATGTTCTGCTAGGTTTGATCGATTGAAGTCATCTCAATCGCTTGAAGAAAAGTGATGTTCAATTGATCAAAGTATGCTCGATCGATTGAACTCATTTCTCTCGATTGAGACTCATGAATGTTCGATCGATTGAACACAGTTTGATCGCTCGAATTTCGTCTTCTATAGGTTCTGTAGTGAACCTCCAGGATACGTTAGGGGGTATTTATGTGATTATTAATACGTTCAGAATTCATAAAACATCATAACTAAGCTATCGAGTATGTTTGGAACTCACCAAACTTCGTTAAGGAGCGTTTGGCAAGCTTTAGCTTCTCCTAGCGTTAATAGCCTCTTCTCTCTCTCTCCCTCTCTCTCTCTCTCCTCTGTCTTTGCATCTCTTTTGTCTCTCTCTCCGTCTCCTTCTCTTTTCTTCTTCTTCTTCTTCTTTTGCTTCTCTCTCTCTCTGCTAAATATATATATGTGTGTGTATATATATAGAGGTATGTGTATATATAATACACAAGCACACAACTCTCTTTAGCTCTCTCAAGTTATCTCTCTGGTTTTCCAAACACAAAACACACAAACATAATGTATAAATAGGGATAGATGGGGTGCAGGTGGCTGGTTTTCCGGGAAACCTAGAATTCTGATAATTACGCTCTCAATCGATCGAAGGTAGTTCGATCGCTCGAACTTAGATCGGCCAGTTTAGATCGATTGAAAAAGGCTTTGATTGATTGAAGTAGGGACCATGTATTAAATTTATGTCGGTAGGGTTTCGATTGCTTGAGAAAGGTTCGATCGCTTGAACTTTGGGGATTCTTGATTGCTCGAAAGAGCTTCGATCGATCGAAGATGAAATTTCAAATATGATCAAGGGAAGTATATAAAATTTTTGTGCATAAAAACTTATTGAAAATACGGGGTATTACATCATCTACCACTCAACAAAAGATTTCATCCTCAAAATCAGAAGCATACAGAGTTAAAACAAAAATGGAAACTTCTCACGCATCTCTGAATCTAGCTCCCACGAAGCTTCTCCTTCTTCATGATGCTTCCACTGAATCTTCACTAATGCAATCTCCTTGTTACTGAGCTTCTTGATTCTACGGTCTAAGGTACGAATCGGTCCTTCGTTGAACGTAACGTTGTTGTTGACTTCAATGTCTTCAAATTTAATCTCGTGCACTGGGTTATGAGTACACTTCCTCAGCATACTGATGTGGAAAACGTTGTGCACTCCTGACATCTTTGATGGCAATGCAAGGCGATAAGCAACCTTCCCAACACGTTCTAAAATCTCAAACGGTCTGATGAATCGCGACGATAGCTTACCTCTCTTCTGAACAAATCTGACAATGCCTTGAACAAGTGAAACCTTGAGTGGCACGTGATCTCCAACGGCAAATTCCAAGTTTTTGCATCGCTTGTCAGCATAACTCTTGTGTCGCGTCTGAGCTGTCCTCATCTTTGCACGTACAATCTGAATCTTCTCGCTGGTGTCTCATACCATCTCTGGTCCAAGAAGTTGAGTATCTCCGACTTCGGTCCAATAAAGCGGTGATCAGCAAGGTCTTCTGTACAAAGCTTTGAACGACGCCATTCCTATGCTCGAATGATAACTATTGTTGTAGGCAAATTCAATCAACGACAGGTGCGTCTCCCAAGAATTCTCAAAATCAATGACATAAGCGCGTAGCATGTCATCCATCACTTGATTAACTCGTTCAGTCTGTCAATAGGTCTGCGGATGAAAGGATAAACTCAAGTTTAATGTTGTTCCCATCGCTATCTAGAGACTCTTCCAAAACTCTACAGTAAAATGCAAATCTCGATCTGACACGATAGAAATAGGTACTTCGTGTAACCGTACTATGGGATGTAGATACATTCGGCTCAAACGTTCCACTGGATATGTCATACTATAGGTGATAAAATATGCCGTCTTTATAAGTCGATCCATAATGACTCATATAGCATCGTGGTTCTGCTGTGACTTCGACAATCCTACCACGAAATCCATGGTGATGCGTTCCCATTTCCATTGAGGAATCGGTAACAGCTATAGAAGTCCAAGTGGTTTCTGGTGTTCTGCCTTTACTTGTTTACAAGTAAGACATTGAGATACATACTCAACTATTTCTCTCTTCGTTCCTTCCCACCAGAAATTCCTCTTCAGATCCTTGTACATTTTCGTACCTCCCGGATGGATAGCCATCCGTGACTTATGTGCTTCATCCAATATTTCTTTCCAGAGATTTTCTTCGTCAGGTACACAGAGTCTACCTTTACATCGTAAGGCTTCATCTATACTGATACTCTAGATTTATGGCTCCTTAGCTGACATCTTCGTGAACCATAACTTCAAATCTTTCGTCGTTTATTGAGCTTCTATGATACGACTAATCAAAGTTGGCTGTACCATCCAACATCCAAAATACCATCTTTCCATTAGTTCCACTGGCTGAAGCTCAAATTCAGCTAACAGTTCCAATGCTTTCCATTCTTGAATTAGTAATGCAACGATTATTAGTCAAGGTTTATGACTTAAAGCATCTGCTACGACATTTGCTTTACCTGGATGGTACTGCAATGAAAAGTCATAGTCCTTGAGTAACTCCATCCATCTTTGTTGTCGCATGTTCAACTCCTTATGAGAGAATAAATACTTCAAGCTTTTATGATCATAAAATAGGTCAAACTTCTCTTCATTGAGATAGTGTCTCCAAATCTTTAATGCAAACACTATTGCTGCTAGTTCCAAATCATGAGTAGGATAATTCTTCTCATGTACCTTCAATTGTCTTGGTCCATATGCGATGGCATTCCCATCTTGCATAAGTACACAACCAAGTCCTTGGTGCGATGCATCATTGTAGATCACATACCTCTCTCCACTCTTAGGTATTGCAAGTACTGGTATAGAAGTCAAAATTTTCTTTAACTCTTAAATGCACCCTCCACCCTCATGCTTGTCGGTCTATTCATACTTCATCTCCTTTCTTGTTAAATTCATCAAAGGTCCTGCTAACTTGGAAAATCCTTCGACAAACCGTCGATAATATATCCTATTAGGCTAAGAAAACTTCTGACCTCTGTCGCATTGGTCGGTCTATTCCAACTTGAGACTACATTAATCTTAGATGAGTCCACTGAAATACCATCTTAAGATATAACATGTCCCAAGAATTTGACCTCTTGTAGCCAAAATTCACACTTACTGAACTTTGCATACAACTTGCTATCTTGAAGTGTCTGCAAGGAAATCTGTAAGTGCTCCTTGTGATCGCCCTCCATCTTTGAGTAGATCAAAATGTCGTTGATGAATACTATAATGAATTTATCCAGATATGGTCTGAATACTCTATTTATTAAATCCACGAATACTGCTGGAGTGATTGTCAATCCGAAAGGCATAACTAAATACTCATAACGCCCATATCTCGTCCTGAATGCAGTCTTCGATACATCCTCTGGTCGAACTAAAAGTTGATGACATCCCTAACGTAGATCGATCTTTGAAAAGATCCTTGATCCTTGTAATTGATCGAATAGTTCATCTATCCGAGGTAGTGGATATCTATTTTTGATTGTTACCTTGTTCGATTCCCTGTAGTCTATGTAGAGTCAAAGTATTCCCTCATTCTTCTTCACGAACATAACTGGTGCTCCCCAAGGTGACGTACTCAGGCGTACAAATCCTAGATCTTCAAGTTCTTGGACTTATGTCTTCAGTTCCAACATCTCAGTTGATGCCATCCTATATGGAGTCTTCGATATCGGCAACGTACCAGGTACTAACTCTACACCAAAGTCTATTTCTCTTTTCGATGGAAGTCCTTTAATATCCTAGAGAATATCTTGAAAGTCTTGTAAAATAGGAATCTGATCCATCTTGAGTTCCGTACTTACACTCCCGATTGTAGCTAAACCACTTGTCAAGAGTATATCGCTTGTTGTCTGACACTGAAATTTGATCGTCGGTCTTCCTTGTATCGAAAATACAATCGTCCTTGTAGGGCAGTCCAAGTTGGCACTGTACTTAGTCAATCAATCCATCCCTAGGATAATGTCGAATTCTGACATTGACAAAACTACTAAGTCTGCTAGAAGATTCCTATCTCCCAAGGTCAATGGGCAATCCTTACATACTTTACCCAGCTTAACAGTCACTCCCAATGGTGACACAACATTAAGTGCTGACTCGAGTGTTTGGGATTCTAAACCCAACTGACATAGTCTTAACAACAATAAATGAATGTGTAGCTCTAGTATCGAATAAATCTTTAACTGGACTATAAAAGAGTACAAGCGTACCTTCCAAATGTTGCTGCTCATTAGCATTAAAGCCTAACTCCGCTAAAATGATAGCATTCATCCTTGTCTGATCTGGGGGTCCTTGAATTCCTTGAACTGGTGCCCCATAATATCCTCCTCGTGGTGCATGACAGTCCTTGCTAAAATGTCTTGGCTTGTTGTAATTTTGGCAGACGAGATCCATTCGATGATTGCCTTTGGAAGCGGTGTAGAACTTAGCAATATGCCCTGGCTTTCCGCAATTAAAACATCCTCTGGTGTTGCTTGGTGGAGCTGTTAGCAATGCCTGCGGCTGTGGCCCTTGTTGGCAATATTGCTGGGGTCGAGAATAACCCTGTTGTGGTTTTCTGGTTCCTTCCCAGGTTCTCTTGTTCCCTTGAAAATTTATCTGAGGTCTCCAACTCTGGGTATTCCTTGGTGGTTGGTTCTTGAAATTTCATAGCTAAAATCCTCTCGATGACTGAGGTCGATTTATCTGTGATTGCTGTACTAGATAGGCGTCTTTCTCCAATCCTACAGCAAATCTAACAATTCCTTCGAATGAATGATTCAGATGACTAACCATCATATGTCTGAGGTAGGGATTCAGTCCTTGGTGAAATCTTTTCACCATCTTTTGCGGAGTATCTACCATATGTTGAGTAAAACGAGATAGACGCTCGAACTGTGTTGTATATTCTCGTACAGTTCATCCTCCTTGAACCAGACTGAGAAAATTCTTTTCTTGTTGATCTCTCTCATCCTCTGGGAAGTATTTCTCCAAAAATCTCCCTTTGAACGTTTCCCAAGACATCATTCTTGCAGCATTTATCCTTATAGTGGCTTGTTCAGCTTCCCACCAATCTGAGACGGCATAAGTGAGCTGAAACATAGCAAGGCAATGTTTCTCTTGTTCATTGCACTCTAGTGCTTCAAAGATTAATTCCATCTCCCTTATCCACTATTCGGCTTGCCAGGGTTCTGTAAGTCCATCAAACTTCTCGGGACGTAAACCACGAAAATTTGCTGGTAGCTTATTGCCATCTGTCTCGGCGGTGGCGGTGCAACAAGTCTCTGATGGGTGGAGTGATTATAAGTATCTCCCACATGCTCCATTCTCTGCATGAAGGCTTCAAAAACTCCTGTTGGGTCCATTCCCTCCGGAATCGGGGCTCCCAACTGTGCTTGATTCCTTTATCTAACCATAATGATGACGAGTGTCGCCTACAAGATGCCCACTGATTAGCTGAAAGTCTTCTCGCAGAAGCAAAAAACAAGATAGAACGAGAAACAGCAAGAACTAACAGTCCTACTAGACACACATAACAATCAAACATACAATCAATAGCGAAAGTACTACTCGGATATATCAAAAGATGTACCGCATAGTACACATTAGTCAAATTGTGTACCACGTGGGACAAGGCTAAAATAGTACTAATGTCAGCTATTTACAATACTACCACTACTACTGATAATATCTATATAAAGCTATGGTCAAATATTTATCTCTCAAGCTCCCAAAAATCTGGTGGACAACATGTCCTGATATAAACTAACAAAAGCTAAACCCTGCAGACCTTGACTTAAAAGTTGTCGGCATCTGAACCTCCTACTGGTGCCTCATCCTCTGATGCAATATCCATCTCCACAGGTGGATCGGCATCCACTGGTGCTACTGCTCCTTCAACTACCACTCCTATATCTCAATCCTTGACAATCATGTCGTCAACCTCCATCTCCTCAACACCAAAAGCTGGCTCGGCGACATCGGTGACTAATTCAGCAAAATCCCCAACTAGGGCCATAGCATCTACTAGTGCAGCCTGTCCTATTGGAACTCTGGCTGTCTGTGCAACCATCGCTGCTACCCACTCGGCTGCCATATTGGCAATGGTAGCCATATGTAGTACGGGTCCTGCTAGTAAATCAAACTCCCCGGGTATCTCAGGTACTATAATCTCCTCTGGCTCAACTGCAGCGTCCTCTACTGGTGCCTCAAGAATCTCATCTCCTTCTACCGGGTCTTCTGGCTCCTCTGGGTCATCCTCCGACTCGTTGTTATTGTCATTTGGCTCGATGTCCTCGGTGGGATCCTCCTCTGGGTCGGCATCTACTATCAACTCGGCCTCTGGTAACTCTAGCTCCTCAGGCTCTAGAATGGGTACCTCAGGTACTGGTCATAGTGGTACTACTACAGGTGCTACCTCAATAGGTCCTCCAAGAATAGCCCGAAGCTCAATAGCGTCCATCTCCAGCTTGCTCTGGATCAAACGTAAAATCTCCTGGTAGATATCCCTACCAATCCTCGCTGAATGGTAAGCATCCATACGCATCTCTGTACGGTGAGTCTTCCCGGTCACATAAAGAGCCTTCCACATATCCTCCTCTAGATATCGGCTAGCTGTCTGGTGCATGCGGTCATGATAAAACTCCGGATCAGCTGGCTCCATGGTATCCCCATGGATCATGTGTCCTCTATATGCATCGGTAACAAACATATGGAACTCTGGATCCATAATACTAACCTGCAAAGGAAAACTAACTATCGCCAGGAGGACAAACTTATCTTAAACTCATATCTCATCTCAAGGATCTCAAGATACTAGGACCAGATGGTATGGAATCATTTAGTGAATGAAAGTATCACAAACCTAGGGCTCTGATATCTAAAATCCTATCACACCCCAGAGTAGCAAAAATAGAAAAAAAAAAATTTCCTTTTTAGGTCCATAGGGAATGACAAGTGAAAGTCACTAATAATCCACACCACGCAGTACTAGTCCAACAAAACAACAAGAACAGTAACTAACTAAATATAAAACGGTTCTATCTATTACAAACATCAGAGTGTGGTCCACAGGATCATAACAGGTTTGGAGACAACATATGCCCAAGTACCCATTGAACTAAAAAAAAATAGAGTTCAACAGAACAACATAAATAAACTAAATAACTATCTTCAGGTCTTCAACTGGCATAAGGATAGTCGTCAGCATAGTGCTCCTCTCCCGTATAACTGGCATTAGTGGGGCCATCCTTGGCATAATCCAACCCCGGGTAGTATCCATCATTGTAAGCTCCAATACCTGCATTGTTAGGGACAAGGTAGTCTAGACGGGAATGTCCCGGCAATAAGGCCGCCAGCTTACTGAAAGCTGAGTGAGAACTAACTAACACAGTCTCATAGAAATAACGTTATTACTAATTATGAACAATATATAATAGTGATACTAAATATATCTCTTTCTCTTTTATTCAGACACATCATTAACCGATTCTCATCGTCTACCAACTCTAAGGCTGACTGTACCAATTCCAACTGACTATCTCGAACTGATTATATCATCACAACATACCAGTGCTCTTGTTCACCGCTATACCACTTTTAAGAACTCTTGCGAGCACCCATACATGTTCTCATATAATGACAAGTCTACGGACGTACCAATACTCTTGTTCACTGCTTTTAAGAAATCTTACTGTTCACCGCTTTTAAGAACGCTTGCGAGTATTGTACATACATAGCTCTGGTAAATACAAACCATGGGTGTGCCACATCTACTCTTGTTCATTACTTTTAAGAACTCTTATTGTTCACCACTTTTTAGAATGCTTGCGAGTATTGTGCACCCATAATTCTAACAACCCTGATTAAATCCTTGTTACCCACTTATCAGATTCAACTTGAGCGAATCATCAGCTCGACTCACATAACCTCAAAGATAACCAATAACCCACTGACTCAAACACCGGATACTTATTGCTACCCACAGTTATTATCTCCAATCCTTATCTTGTTATCGCAATATATTATTACTAACATTCTGATCCTGACTACGTTACTTACCATATTATCTCAATCTCATTATCGTATCCCATTACTTCCGTAATCTATAATATCGCATACTAAGGACATGAAACAATGATTGAATAACTACACATTATAAATTATAAATTAAGGAACACATCCATGTTCTGCTAGCTTCGATTGATTGAAGTCATCTCATTCGCTTGAAAAAAAGTGATGTTTGATCCATCGAAGTATGCTCGATCGATTGAAGTCAAAGTGGTCTCGATCAATTGAACTCATTTCAATCGATTGAGATTCAGGGATGTTAGATCGATTGAATGCAGTTCGATCACTCGAACTTCATCTTCTACAGGTTCTGCAATGAACCTCCAAAATATGTTAGGGGGTATTTGGGTGATTATTAATACATCCAGAATTCATAAAACATCATAACTAAGCTACCGAGTGAGTTTAGAACTCACCAAACTTCGTTAAGGTGCGTTTGGAAAGCTTTAGCTTTTTCGAGCTTTAATGGTGTCTCCTCTCTCTCTCTCTCCTCTGTCTCTATGTCTCTTCTGTCTTTCTCTCCGTCTCCTTCTCTTTTCTTATTCTTCTTCTTCTTCTTCTTCTTCTTCTTCTTCTACTTCTCTCTCTCTATTGAATATATATATGTGTGTATATATATAGAGGTATGTGTATATATAATACACAAGCACACAACTCTCTCTAGCTCTCTCAAGTTCTCTCTCTGGTTTTCCAAACACAAAACACACTCGAACACAATGTATAAATAGGGATAGATGGGGTGCAGGTGGCTGGTTTTGCGGGAAACCTGGAATTCTGATAATTACGCTCTCGATCAATTGAAGGTAGTTCGATCACTCGAACTCAGATCGGCCAGTTTAGATCGATTGAAAAAGGCTTTGATCGATTGAAGTAGGGACCACGTATTAAATTTATGTTGGTAGGGTTTCGATCGCTTGAACTTTGGGGATTCTCGATTGCTCGAAAGAGCTTCGATGGATCGAAGATGAAATTTCAAATATGATCAAGGGAAGTATATAAAATTTTTGTACATAAATACTTATTGAAAATATGGGGTATTATGAAAACAAAAGAGTAAAGCCTCCGTGTGGCAGTCAATACTCGATCTTTCAATTAATCATGACTTGTTCGCTTGCAACTCTTACAAAACAAGTTCTGACCCCCAAACCTATTTGACCTCTAAGTTTCTGAATAATGCCCCGTATGGGATCCGTTATCCACAGCTTAACTAGTGTGTACCATTAATTAGGATCCAATCACAACCGCCTCAAGTAGTGCCTCTGCGTGTTGGTTACCCTCTAACACGTCTGATTGATTCTATCCATAGGAAGTTCACATCTAGTAAACAATAAATAGTATACCCTCCGTATGGAATGATCACCTCTGGCGAGGTGACACAGAATGCACTACTCATCTTACAGTGAACCATTAATGGAAGATCGTGGGTTTTTTTTATAAGACCCTCTCCCACTAGATTTGGTAAATCAGGATTTTGCTTTTTAGAAAAATGTTTCTATACATTACCCATAAACATCCAATGTTTACTAATGCATTGAAACGATTTTTGAATTTTATTTTAGAAAACTTATTTTACGTGCATGCAAGTAGTAACAATATAATTAAATGCCAATCACAAACCAAGCACATAAAATAAAAAACTAAAATGAAATAAAGACATCCAAATGATACCTCTATCTCCCATGGCTCTATCTTCATAGAACATCTTTCTTAGTTTGATTGCCTCCAGCTCCATCTTCATGGACAACGGCTTGCTCCTCCATCTTCATGGATATTCTAATTTTATTACATTGGTCATATGCTTCTTTCAGAGCTTTTATTTTTCTAGAAATAGAAAAACAATAATAAAATAAAAGGCTAGGAAAACCGGTGCGACTTTCCTTCTCGCAGGAATGAAGCCGCAGCGCCCTTTACATATGCCTTAAAACCAAACTAGAATAAATACAACACACACCAATCTTAAACATTTAAATAATTTAAAAATTGACATAGGTGCCATGGGAGATAGCAGACCGAACTTGCTGCAAAAGGGTTAGTCGTACGCACATTCATGCATATATAACAAATATATATAACTATTGGAACTCCTAATTGATTCACACAGTATATAAACTCTTTACGTACTGAATTAGAACTTAAAGCATCTTAATTCTCCATCACACTTCGATCGATCAACAGAAGTTTGATCGTTCGTACCTTCAATCGATTGAACATAGTTCAATCGGTTGAACTTTTTTTTTCACAGAATGTTTTGAAAAAATTTACAAAAAAATTTAAAATTAAAGTAAATAATTTAAAAAACTTTAAAACTGTAAAAATAATACCTGGACAGAGAATTGATCTCGATCGATCGAAACACATTCAATCGATCGAACAAAGTAATGTTCGATCGATCAAAACTAGTTTGATCGCTTAAGAACAACGAGGTTCAATCGATTGAACATACTTCAATTGATCGAACCCACCATGCATCCAATGCAATCACATATTTGTATTTTGCTATGAGAATGCTGCATAAACAGCTCTGTGACGATGCAGTTGTCAAAATAGTTCTAAAATCAATATACAAATCAAAACTAGTGTTCCAAAATGCATCTATAGATCCAAACAAGCCTGGATCTGATACCAATTGAAGGAAAAATAGGTTTAAAATTATTTAAACGCGTAGCGGAAAGATTAAGTTACAAAAACTTTATTGGTAGCCTGGATCTACTACTCGTTAACTCTATATGCGTACAAGAGAGGGAAGAAGAGATTATACCTCAGGTCTTAAACCCAATTTTGATTTTCTTTCTCCTTGATGGTGTAGCAGTCCCCATTAGGTTGTCTTCACCCTTATGACTCCTACGGATGCTCCCGGAGAGGCTAGGGTTGGTGAAAACCTAAATAGAGAGGATAAAGAAGGTTTGGGAAGCCTAAAACAGTTTCTGTAGCTTTTGGTTTATAAAAACGATGAACTTCAATTTCTGGACGCAGCTGCTGTATTTATAGATTCCCAGAACCGACCTAATGTTCAAGCGATCGAAGTGGTTTCGATCGATCGAACCTTTGATCGATTGAATCGCCTTTGTAGACACCCCATTTTGCCGGCTAACAGATTTAGGAGGCCACAAGCATGTCCAAACCTCGATGATTAAAAAACGATCAAATTTTCAGAGATGGCCTCTAACTCTCAAGAAGTCAAAGAATTGGCAAAAATGACTAAAATACCTCTACAAGCCCAAACACTCCTAGATTTGGAGCAAAAAGTTCTAGAAACATGCTACGTCATAAGAAAAATAAAAAAAATGAGTTTTGAAGCAAAATTAGATGAAATCGTCAGCTCCCAGAGACCCCCGGAAGTCCCGAAAGTTCTCGAAAAGTCCCCGTTGACCGGTTTGACAAGGTTTGACCAGTGTTTTGACTGAAATCATCCAAATTTGCCGAAAAGTTTTGAGATCATTCTAGATTATGTGAAAAGTACTAAAACGAGTTTTAAAAGAAAATTGAATGAAAACGTCAGCTGCTGGGAGCTCCCAGAGATTCCCAGAACTTCTTGGAGGGCTAGGTTTGACCGATTTGACCTAAAAGTTGACTTTGAAACCAGAGCACCGTATCATTTTTCAAATATTTTTTATGGATACTAGAGGTTGATAGCTTTCTAATGATATATCGCACATAATTTCTGGATTTAAAACGAATTTATTATGAATTTCTGAAAATAAAAAAAGCGATCAAATTAGATTTTATCGCGAATACCGCAAAACTTTTCAAAGTGACCTATCTCCAAACTATTTTTTATGGAAAGTAGACTCTATTACCTTTCCAACGATATATCACAACCTCAGTTTGGAGTTTGTATGCATTTTCTATGAATTTCGGACAAAATAGGGCCTTTTCGCTAATACCGAAACCTCTGGAGACCTAAACATCATTATCTGGATGTCTGAGGAGCAGTGCCATCATGGCACTAGCCCACTGCCGCCGTGACACTCTCCCCCATAACATTCCATTTTTCTAATTTTGTTTGGGGAGTTTTTCATGAATATTAGAAATCAAAACGACATTGTTTTGGTTCTCAACTGATTTTGGACCAATGGGAGACCAGTTTTGAACTTTCTAAAATCCCATTTACACCCCCATCTTGGCCTATAAAAGAAACCCTTTGGATTCCATTTTAAGGGGAAAAAAGGAAGAGAGTTGTTGTTGGGAGAAAATTAGAGAGTTAGGGAGAAAATAGAGAGAGAAATAGTAGTTTTCTTTTTCAAAATCCAATCAAAATGTGAGTTTCAACTAGTTTTCTTAAAACTTAACTTGTTCTTTCAAGCTTTCAATCCATTTTCTTTACATCCTTTGAGTTTCCAATGAGTTAGAGAATGATGTACTCACCCACATACACATATATGAGAGGTTAAATGCTTGTGGTTCCACTGTTGAAAGATCATTAAATGTATACTTGTTTTTCTCTCCTAATCCCATTTCTATTTTCATTTTTCTTTTATCATACTTGTATATGGGGCCTAAATAGCATTATTTGGACGTCTGAGGAGCAGTGCAGTCGCGGCACTAGCCCACTGCCGCCGCGACACTCTCTCCCAGAACAGTCCATTTTTGTAATTTTGTTTGGGGAGTTTTTCATGAATATTAGAAATCAAAACGACAAAGTTTTGGTTCTCAACTTATTTTGGACTAATGGGAGACCATCTTAAACTTTCTAAAATCCCATTTACACCCCCATTTTGGCCTATAAAAGAGACCCCTTGGCTTCCGTTTTAAGGGGAGAAAAAGAAGAGAGTTGTAGTTGTTGGGAGAAAATTAGAGAGTTAGGGAGAAAATAGAGAGAGAAATAGTAGTTTTCTTCTTCAAAATTCAATCAAAATGTGAGTTTCAACTAGTTTTCTTAAAACTAAACTTGTTCTTTCAAGCTTTTAATCCATTTTCTTTACATCCTTTGAGTTTCCAATGAGTTAGAGAGTAATGTACTCACCCACATACACATATATGAGAGGTTAAATGCTTGTGGTTTCACCATTAAAAGATCATTAAATATAAACTTGTTTTTCTCTCCTAATCCCATTTCTATTTTCAATTTTCTTTTATCATACTTGTATTTCCCTTCTCAATCCCATTTCTATTTTGATTTCTTTACATTCTAGCATAGTCTCTTCTCAACCTCCATTTCTATTTTGATTTCTTCATCATTCGCATCATCTCTCCCTCAACCTCATTTCTATTTTGATTTCTTCTTCTTCCAAGTTCTTGAGATTTTATGTCTTAAGAGGATGTTCTATGTGGTTACTTCATCTTCCCAAGTATTTAGATTCATGCTTTGAATATCCATTTCAAAACCCCCAATCAAGAGCTCAAACTCTATTCTAAAACCCAAACCCATTTTCTTCAAGAATGATCCAAAACAGTGAGCTGTTCAGATTCAAACATTTGTTTTGAATTAAATACTTGAGTTATGTAGTAACCCGTATTTTCATATTTAAATTGACGATTTAGACTTCGTGTCCGATTTTAGCGAAATTTGGTCATAGGGGTATTTTGGTCATTTTTCAAATTTTATAAGTCATGAACTGAAAATAATTTTTTTGGGAAAAGTTGTATAAGGTTAAATGATTTGGTATTCGTGTTGGAACTTAAGAGTTTTCGATCTCCATTTTGAAGACATCTCGATTTTAGTCATTTTGAGAAAATACCCATTTTATATTTATACGACATTTTTTTTGTATTTATACGACTTTTTAATTATATTATTTAATAATATAATTACAAAAATAATAATTATAATGAAAGATTATATTTTTCTAACTAGATTTCCTAAATTATACTAGTCAACTCATATGCATTTGTGTGGTTTATGTGTTGTAGATGTGTTCATTTGTGTGTTATGCATTTGTGTGGTGTATGTGTTGTAGATGTGTTTATTTGTGTGTTATGCATTTTTGTGGTGTATGTGTTGTGCATGTGTTCATTTGTGTGCTAAGCATTTGTGTGGTGTGTGTGTTGTGCATGTGTTCATTTAAGAGCTATGCATTTGTATGGTGTATGTGTTGTGCATGTGTTCATTTGAGGGCTATGCATTTGTGTGGTGTGTGTGTTGTTTGTGTGTTTGTATTGTGGACCACAAGTTCCAACTCGGTGGCCAAATTTCCCAAGGCTATAAATTAGTCCCTTTCCTTTCCTTCAATTTTCTAATTGTTCTACACTTCTCTATCTTCTTCACCTCAACTCCCTCTCTCGGTAACTTTCTCTCTCCTTCCCACATATTATATATACACACACATCATATATATAGTTTATACATATATATATATATATATATTTATACACATACACACACATAATTATAGACACCTCGGGTTAGTGGAAGAAAAGAAGAGGAGCTAAGGGTATGATCGGAAAGGTGGGTAAACCGGATTGTGTACAATATGCTTTTTAAATTTTTCGGAGTATTTCTTTGTTATCTCTACTTGTACTCTTTTTGCAGTTATGTTATACTTTCATTTGGAATCAGTGAGTATGTGTTGATTGCTAAGTGCTATGTGTCTAAAGGGTCATGAGCAAGGAGCACCTACCAACAGTCCAACAGGCCTCAGGAACCAACGTATTGGAGACGGGTGAGGTGAGGTACCTCTTTGCTATGTGACCAAGAGGAACCTGGTATGATGCTCTTTGTGTGAGCGGTTGGTTCGTGTGAGCTGTTGGGTTGTGAGGCTGGTCAATTGATTTGATGTTGTTCTATTTATTTGATTGTCATTATCCTTTCGAGCCTTTAATATTCCTGTCATATTGTATACTTTCCGGTGTGGTTCTTAGATGCAAGTAGTGTTGGTAACCGAAGGCCGAAAGGGAGATAAGGCTAAGGATGATATAGGAGATCCGTGGAGAATATGGGCCTGTTGGGAGTTTTAAAGAAATATTTGTACTTTTATTTTAAAGAATCAAAGTGTAATTCATTTTAGTTTTCAATGGAAATACTCTTTATTTTTGCGGAGCGTCACAAATGGTATCAGAGCCTGTCCCTAGCCGGAAGTGTAGGACGATATCGAGGTTTGATAGTCTACATCGCCTGGGAGGAGTCAGAGAAGGTAGAGAAAAAAATATTGTTTTTACAAAACAAAATATAGTATATTTGTTTTAAACATTGTTTTAAGAAATTTATGAAGTTATTTACCAAATACCTTTATCTCTAGATTTCGGGACGAAATCTCTGTTAAGGATGGTAGATTGTAGTAATCGTATTTTCATATTTAAATTGACGATTTAGACTTCGTGTGCGATTTTAGCAAAAATTGGTCATAGGGATGCCAGAAATTGGTAAGAGTCAAGTAGAGCAATTTAAGAAGAGAGAGAGAGAGAGAGAGAGAGAGAGAGAGAGAGAGAGTGAAAGACTATTTTTTGTATGTGGTTCGGCCCTGTTTATGAAGGTACCTACGTCCACGGGTGTGTCTGAGCACGTTCACTAGCAGATCACCAGCGGGCCTGGTGAGCCAACAAAGAGGGGCGACACTACCAGTAATACCGGCTGGGTGTATGCGTATAATGGTGAATTTTATAGAGGTGCTGTGTAGACTGAAGAGTTGGCCCCTTCAATGGGGGGTGAGAGGTCTCTTTTATAGATGTAAGAGACCTACTCATACATGGATAAGGAAATATAATCCAATTCATATAGATTGGCATTAATTGTGGGGGTTTCCTAATTGGATTAGGAAACAGCTTGCACTTTCCATTAGTCTTTTATCTTGAGTAGGAAACTGCCCTTAATGCTCGGGATCACGCTTGTGATGCTCGGGTTCATGCCTGTGGGCCCGGATGGGCTGTTCCCATGGTGGGATGTGCCTGTGCGGTTTTCCCGACCTGTTGGCCGGGTCGTGGATGAACTGCTCGGGATGATGAGTATACTAGACCGCTCGGGATGATGCTTGTCCAAGGAGTTGTGCATGATTTGACCGGGATATGGACTGGCTACTGATTTGAACCGCTTGGTCATAGGATAGAGCCAATTTTGGGTGTATTAGCTGCCCCCCATTTCCAAGGTTGGCCAGATGCTATATCGGGGCAAATTTGGAAATCAGTTTGATGTTATTTGCCACTGTCTGAGTGCTTGGGGAAGCTGCCTCGGGGCTTCTGAGCTTTGTAAGTCCTCGGGAACCGACTGAGAGTTGAGACCCAGCCTAGCTCGGGACCTTTAGGTGCTCGGGAACTAACCGGGAGTTGACACCCGGCCTAATTCAGAGTCTTTGAATGCTCGGGAGGTGACCGAGAGTTGAGACTCGGCCTACTTCAGAGTCTTTTTACTTGAGTTAGCTCCCAAGATGGTTATCTTCTGCCCGTAAACCTTCGTCAAGATTGTGGGTAGAAGAATTTGACCATGTTGGAAAAGCCGACCTAAAGCGTATTGCTTTAGGGTCCTTTTTATGTTAACTCCCCATGATGGTTGTCTTCCGCCCAATTAGCCTTCGTCAAGACTGTTGGGAGAAGAGCTTGACCATGTTGGTGGAGCCGACCTAAATCACGTTGCTTTAGGGTCTTTTTGCTCCTCTATTATCAGCCAACCTAAGAGATTTTAGTCACCTCTATCGTCTGTTTGGACCTAAGTGGAGTTAATGCCTCTGAGTACTGTAGGTGCTCGGGTTGTCCAAGATTTTGACTTGGTTATCCGCGAGGCCTGTAGATACCCGGTGTGATTACCTTTTTAGTTCACTGCGCCGTCTTGCCCCCCAAGCTTTTGCTAAGACGAGGGTCTTACAGAGGCTATGAACCGTAGGTAACCAACCTGGAACATGGTGGTTGCAGGGTCTTTTGAAGCTTGCCATCATTAGCCACCTAGGGGGTTTACCCCCATCGTCGGTTGGACTTAAGCGAAGCCAGTGCCTGGGGCGTGACCCCGAGGTCTTTGGTGCCTGGGTTCGGAGCCCGAGCTCTTTTTAGTGCCCGAGTTCAGAGCTCGAGGTCTTTTTCGTGCCTCGGGGTTTGGCCCGAGGTCTTTGGATGCCTCGGGGTTAGGCCTGAGGTCTTTGGATGAGCTCTCTGACAATTGGTGGAGCCTCATGTGGTGATCAAGCAAGTACCACTGTAGTTGGGCTCATCTAGACCGATGGAGATAGGAGATCGGATCAGGATCGTCGGGCTTCTGACTTCTTTGTGCTGGAGGCAAAGTCGGAACTGCTTGATCTTGACCGATGTGAACTGGAGGTCGGGTCAGGTCTGCCGGACTCAGACCGCTGTGAACTAGAGGTCGGTCGGGCCTGCTGGACTCAGACCATGTGAACTGGAAGAAGTGTCAGAACGCCCGGGCTGATCTCGCTTTCGATTACTATTGGAAGACTCGTTGCTTTCTTGCCCGGTGTCTTTGGTCTTCAGAAACTCTTCAATGTCAATGTATTTTCCAACCCTCTCAGAGAGCTCAACCAAAGCTCCCGGTCGGTTTCTGTGGAACGACGCGGTGTACTTGGTGTGTTGATCTCCCGAGCAGAAGGCTATGATAGCGGCGGTTTCATCAAGATCATAGATGCTGAGCTTCTCTTGATTAAACCGGCCGGTGAACTCCTTGAGGGTCTCATTATTCATTTGTATGACCGTCAGTAGATGTATGTCAGGCTTTGGCCGTTCGTGCATACCGATGAACTGATTGATGAACTGCTTGCTGAGTTGCGTGAAACTGTGGACCGATCGGGGCTCCAACGAGTAGAACCATTGGGCGGCCGGGCCTTTCAAAGTGCTGGGGAAGGCTAGGCAGTGTAGTTCATCGGAGTTGGTGGCTAAGGCCATTTGACCAGGCAACGTGCCCGAGCCGTTGTAGGGATCTAGGCGAGGTTGCTTAAATTTGCGCGGGGTGGCAAACTTCACGATCTGGCTGGAGAATGGCGACTCTATCTCGGTATTGGCTTGATTCTGAGTATGGTTTTGACCAAGCTTTTTGGCCACTCCGTCAATTTGCTTCTGCAAGTCCTTGATTCGGGCTTCCACTCCTTCCCGACCGGTATCCGAGGGGTTGGTCGGGTCGGTGGAAGAGGCTTCTTTAGGGCGGTGTGCTGTCTTCTGGGATCGGGCTCGGCTATGACTCCGGGTAACCGTGTGCCCAGGGACGACTCGGTTCTTGACCGAGTGACCCTGGACTGATTCCCGGGCCATACGCTCCCGCCTTTCCTCTCGGGCAGCACGCCCACTGCTGATGTCTCTGGCATCCTCAACACGGGACGGGTTGGCCCGGGCACGTTGCCTGGTCAAGATCGGTTCCCGACCATACGCAACGTTCCCGGGTCGTTTCCCGCCCCCTGGAGGACTGCTTTGCTGGGCTAGCAGGGCTTCGATCTATTACTGGATTTGACGCTGGCCCTCCAAGAGTCGTGTGAGGGTCGCGGTGATCTGCTCAGATGTCATGACTGCTGTAGCCGGTGCCGGGGCCGGGGCCAGAGGAACATCCCGGTCGGACTGCTGATCAGCTTCCTTACCCTTCTTCAGTGGCATGACGATTAGTCAAGAGATTTGTTGATGAGAAGACTTATCGTTTCCCACACACGGCGCCAAACTGATGATGCCAGAAATTGGTAAGAGTCAAGTAGATCAATTTAAGGAGAGAGAGAGAGAGTGAAAGACTATTTTTTGTATGTGGTTCGGCCCTGTTAATGAAGGTACGTACGTCCACGGGTGTGTCTGAGCACGTTCACTAGCAGATCACCGGCGGGCCTGGTGAGCCAACAAAAAGGGGCGGCACTACCAGTAATACCGGCTGGGTGTATGCATATAATGATGAATTTTATAGAGGTGCTGTGTAGACTGAAGAGTTGGCCCCTTCAATGGGGGGTGAAAGGTCTCTTTTATAGATGTAAGAGACCTACTCATGCATGGATAAGGAAATATAATCCAATTGATATAGATTGACATTAATTGTGGGGGTTTCCTAATTGGATTAGGAAACAACTTGCACTTTCCATTAGTCTTTTATCTTGAGTAGGAAACTGCCCTTGATGCTCGGGATCACGCTTGTGATGCTCGGGATCATGCCTGTGGGCCCGGATGGGTTGTTCCCGCGGTGGGATGTGCCTGTGCGATTTTCCCGACCTGTTGGCCAGGTCGTGGATGAACCGCTCGGGATGATGAGTATACTAGACCGCTCGAGCTGATGCTTGTCCAAGGAGTTGTGCATGATTTGACCAGGACATGGACTGGCTGCTAATTTGAACCGCCCGGTCATAGGATAGAGCCAATTTTGGGTGTATTAGGGATATTTTGGTCATTTTTTTAATTTTATAAGTCATGAACTGAAAATATATTTTTTGGGAAAAGTTGCATAAGGTTAAATGATTTGGTATTCGTGTTGGACCTTAAGAGTTTTCGATCTCCATTTTGAAGACATCTCGATTTTAATCATTTTGAGAAAATACCCGTTTTGTACTTATACGACATTTTCTGTATTTATACGACTTTTTAATTATATTATTTAATAATATAATTACAAATATAATAATTATAATGAAAGATTATATTTTTTTAACTAAATTTCCTAAACTATACTAGCCAACTCATATGCATTTGTGTGGTGTATGTGTTGTAGATGTGTTCATTTGTGTGTTATGCATTTGTGTGGTGTATGTGGTTTTGTAGATGTGTTCATTTGTGTTATGCATTTGTGTGGTGTATGTGTTGTGCATGTGTTCATTTGTGTGCTATGCATTTGTGTGGTGTGGTGTGTGTGTTGTGCATGTGTTCATTTAAGAGCTATGCATTTGTATGGTGTATGTGTTGTGCATATGTTCATTTGAGGGCTATGCATTTGTGTGGTGTGTGTGTTGTATGTGTGTTTGTGTTGTGGACCACAAGTTCCAACTTGGTGACCAAGTTTCCCAAGTTTATAAATAAGTCCCTTTCCTTTCATTCAATTTACTAATTGTTCTACACTTTTTTATCTTCCTCACCTCAACTCTCTCTCTCTCGGCAACTGTCTCTCTCCTTCCCACATATAATATATACACACACACATCATATATATAGCTTACATATACATATATAGATATATACACATACACACATAATTATAGACACCTCGGGTTAGTGGAAGAAAAGAAGAGAAGCTAAGGGTATGATCGGAAAGGTGGGTAAACTGGATTGTGTACAATATGTTTTTTAAATTTTTTGGAGTATTTCTTTGTTATCTCTACTTGTACTCTTTTTGCAGTTATGTTATACTTTTATTTGGAATCAGTGAGTATTTGTTGGTTGCGAAGTGCTATGGGTCTAATGGGTCATGAGCAAGGAGCACCTACCAATAGTCCAACAGGCCTCAGGGACCGACGTATTGGAGACGGGTGAGGTGAGGTGAGGTAGCTCTTTGCTATGTGACCAAGAGGAACCTGGTATGATGCTCTTTGTGTGAGCGGTTGGTTCGTGTGAGCTTTTGGGTTATGAGACTGGTCAATTGATTTGATGTCGTTTTATTTATTTGATTGTCATTATCCTTTCGAGCCTTTAATATTCTTGTCATATTGTATACTTCCCGGTGTGGTTCTTAGATGCAGGTAGTGTCGGTAATCGAAGGTTGGAAGGGAGATAAGGCTAAGGATGATATAGGAGATCCGTGGAGAATATGCGCATGTTGGGAGTTTTAAAGAAATATTTGTACTTTTATTTTAAAGAATCAAAATGTAATTCATTTTAGTTTTCAATGGAAATACGCTTTATTTTTGCGGAGCGTCACAAGTTATGATGATGAAACCTCTTGAAAAATCTCTCTATTACATCATAGTTCGTCCCCAATTTTTCCCATTAATTGTAGATATGTGAAAGTTCCATTTTTGGATTTTTAAAGTTCATATTCATAATTTGCCTCTGTTCTTACAGAATGTTTACCTGACTTCTTGAACTTATTCTGGACATTTTCGTCAATGTACATACATCTTTTCTATTTATTTATTTTTTAATAAACCTTGATTATCTTAGGGAACTTTTGGTATGTAATGGGTCATTAGGAACTTTTCCTTTGATTTATGAAAAATCATACAAAATCAGTCAACAGTGCAACTTTTGTTTATGAGTCATGTGTACATTATGATTTTTTTTCTTTTAATCTGTAATAGCTACTGAAGTTTGGTCTTTTTTGTGTTTCTAGACACATTAAGGAGGCTCTCTGATTTTTCCCACGTTTTCCTAGGCATGCTTGACCTTCCATTATGATTTTATAAAGTGATGCACTTAGTCTGGACACTATTCATAGCAGACCACTTTTTGACTTTCACATTTTGATGCAACACTCTCTTCTATCTAGATGAACCCACATCCCATGAACTTATTCTTTATCACTCTTAGCATATTGTATCATACCATGTATCATCTATCCTCTCATGTATCATACTTCCATGGATTCTTGAGTTTGGTTTCCAAATAAAACCATGTTTTGCGAATACCTGGGAAGTTCTTGAAATGAGTTAGGAATTGATATTCCAAGTGGTTAGAACATTCATCCAAGTTCTGGAAGTATACTTTCAAAACCCCTTTTCAAAACCCCTCTTAAACCCCTCATTTTGATTTCAAGAAATAAAACACTTGTTTTTCCCCAAATCTTCCAAACAGTGAGTTGTTCAACTTTAAAATGTCATGCTGAGTTCAATACTCAATGGGTGATTGCAAAGCCACTTGGAAAGTCTTCCTCACTCATTAGAGAACACCCATGGTTTTTGGTTTGACTTAAAAGCACTTAGAAGGGTTCTATTTTGACCCAAACATTTCTCTCAGACATTTTGTTTTCTCTGTCACATCAGCTTGGTTGACTTTCAACTTGTTTTCCAGAAAACTTTTACGAAGAGAGTGGTCCAAACTCATTTTCCCTTGAACTTAAGTTTCTTTGGGAACTTTCTGTATAACATAGACCTCCAAATGTTTTGTTTTCATTTTCAAAGATTTTTCTACATTTCAGTCGACAGTACGAACTCTATTTCTGAATAACCTCTCTTGTTTATATGATTTCCCACAATCTATAATAGATAATGTAGTTTGGATTTTTGGTATATGTTCTAGACACAATAAGAATGATCTCCATGAAAAATCATGAATTAAAAATATTTCTACCCTCACTTTTCCATTTTTGAAAATCAACTCACTGTTTTGTCCACTATTCACAGCAAGCATGCTTTTACTTTTCTTTGATTTGATGCTTACATGCACTCCAAATTAGCTCATATCTTAAGAAGTAGTTCATACTACATTTGTATACATCCTATAATAATTTTCTTCATACATTCATGCATACTCTAGACTTCTAAGTCACTTTAGAAAGTCTATTAGCACTTGCACACTACTTCCTTTTCACATTCTAGGATCATACATTGCATCCATGCAAGATTTGGAGTTTTAGTGACTCTTAATCTAATAGGATTATAAGGAATGAACTTGATCACACGTTCATACTTCCCCTTGATCACATCTTCCTTTCTCATCCGTCCCGGGGATTGAGAGGTCTTCTTTTCTCAACAATTAATACGCATCATAATAGCTTGCTAAGCATATTTTATTTTCTTTCATCATTTGTTTCAAGAACAATCCATGTCCCCTCTTAGATTAGGAAAACTTGACTACTTGATATGTGATTAAACGATTTTTTCTAGGTTTGTTTGTGTGATCTTTCACTTTTGCATTGTGTGATATTTGGATTAGATCTTATGAATGATAACCTATCTTTTAATCTTCCATTTCAAGATTATTATGAGATGTAATATACTATCATTGTATTAATTGTCGAACCAAGCATAGTAAAAGATGATTATTTGGATGCTAATTGAGGTCCGTCGAGAGACGGGGGGAGTTGAGGGTGTTTTAGTCGTGACAAAGGCTCCTTACTCTCTCGTACCAAAACCACGAGCCAAGTTCTTTGGTTATGAAGGGCAGGTGCCCTTTATCCATTTGGTTGAGTCAAATTAGGTTCTTGGTTCTGTAAAGACCAAGTGGTGACTTTGTATCTATTTTCAATAGACCTCTTTTTGTTTTCTTCAATACAATTTCAAAACAAAGGAAAACCAATTCTGCGTGTCCATAGCCTTCGATCGATCGAACCTGTCTAGACTTCAATCAATTGAGACTCGTTCGATCGATCGATCGAACCTGTCTTGACAAGATCCTCATGTGCCTTTCCAAGCATCCTAGCGGAGCTAAGAGTGAGACCTCCTAGGCTCTTTATTGTTGGCTCAGACCAGCTGTTAATTCCCATGATCAAACTCTTTGATCAGCAAACTAACCAACTGATCAGTGAACGTTTACTCTACTTTAAAACGATAACTGAACTCCAACGCAAAAGAACATGTCCGAAGCGATAACTAGACTTGTACAGTGTACTAATTTCCCTCTACCGTCATCATTCGTAATCATATTCAGGTTGTCGGATAATTGTTACTGTCAACTTGAATCATGATTACTTCTTGTATTCTTTGAGTCTCATTCACCACTCATGATTACCAAATATGTTGATAACTACTTATCAACAAGACTGTAGTTCTCAGTAATCAACTTGGAGACATTCTCAAGCGAATGCTTACTCTGAATCAGAGGGTGGATTCTATCTTGACAATACATGTTCACAACCCTATGAACATGACATACCCAAGATACCCAGGTGTTGATCTTCTACAGACCTCACTGGTTGGTAAGTCAAAGCAGCCATATCCACAGTTTGTGTCCATAATTGTCTCAAGATTGAGAACACATACCTTATACAAGTTATGAGTTCCTATTGACTGTTGACAATCTTGAGTGTCAATAGGAAAGCTCAGGTCCGTCAATGCACTATAAGCACTAGCATATTAACTAAGAGTCATACTCCAGTTATTGGGATTCATCATTCCATCCAATGGTAGTTAATCATGCTATAATGTAGACCTGATGAGATATCCAGTCTCATCATCCACTGTGACAAATTCTAAGTATCAAAGGATAGTAATTCGTATCTCACTTGTATGTATCTCATACACACAAGAATTACTTACTATGATACTTAAGGAATAACAATCATCTCATGAAAGAAACATACATAAGAAAATGTAAAACTGATATTCATATATTAAAATGTCAGTGTATCGTACATATAGTAATGGTTTGAGGGCACAAACCCAGCACATTTATATTATGCTAATTTTTATGATAATTAGATAATTAAAAAATAGAATGAGAATGAACTTGACTCTATGATATGCATTTCAAATAGCATCTTAGTCAACAATTTATAAATGATGTTATTTGTTACATTATTATACGCACTATTTTTTTCTAATCTATTTTTACCTCGTTTTAAAGTATCAAATTTAATAATGAATGAAAAGCTTACGTATTTACAAATTTCTTTAGTCATAATCATAATAGCAGCATGGGACATCTAAGTTGGTATGGGAGAATTGCTGTACTGCCGGAAATCCTTCTCTATACAAGTAATTAATATAAAAATATAAAATTTTCTTGTCCATCCTCTACATCTTATACAATGTGATGGAAAATATTTAGGTGCATATTTAGTTTACATTTTTGTACTATTCTAATAAGTTATATGCGTAATAAATTAGTTTAGTGTGTGCTGACTAGGACATTTTTCGTTAGAAAAATGTGATATGAGTGATAAGAGGTTTAATAGTTAGGATGGGTTTGGTTTTAAAGTGAATGGTCGAAATTTGTTCTTTTTTTGTTTTGTTTTTTCTCTGACTAAATTTTTACTTTTCATTCAAATTAACGTTTCACATAAAATAACAAATATATTCTTCATTTTAGTCACAATCAAATGGGGTCCAGTGTCAATTTTTGAATCACAGGAGAATAATAAAGTATAAATGGGCTTAACCACATGGTTAAAATGTATTTGTCACGCCCTGAATATCGCACAAACCCGGGACAAGAGGATCGAACTAGTCAATACTCAAAGTCGTGGTCCAACTCAGACATATAAAAATGACATGACAGTCTAAAATTACAGTTAAGGGCATGTTCAAAAGAAACTAAAAACAATAATAAGAACTCAAATTATTTTATTTGATTATAAATGAGAACTAATTGCAACTGCTATTTTCCTCTAATCAATGAATACATATATACCCCAGCTCTTAGTTATACGTATTGGAAATCAGGTCCAACTATGCTACCCAACTTATCTATTACTGCTTCGTACCTAAAAATATTAAATAATAAATAATGACCCACGTGCTCATTGAGTAAAAACTCATCTACCCTCATTTTAGAAAAAATAACTTTTATAGTCACAAATTCAACTCATAAATACTATTCATAATTTATGATACTATAATCTGGAATATTGAATATAATACATATTAATAACTGTTGGTCCAAATATGGAAACCTTAGAGGGGGTGAATAAGGTTTTAGCAGAAAATAAACATTTTTAAAACTTAATTGTAAATTAAACACAATCACGAGCAATAAAGTAAAGAGAGAAGGGAAGAGAAACTTGCAAATTGAGTTTTCAAGTGGTTCGACAATCTGCACACCGCGGCCTACGTCTACCCCTCAAGAACACCTCTTGAGGATTCCTTTAATCAGACCTACTTCACGGGTGTAGATCAAACCGGTACAAGAGTCTTCAACTCTCCCAAAGAAGAACACCTCTTCTTTGCATACAAGGGTTACTAACCCTCACTCTTTACAAATAATGATTTGGGTACAAATGGAGCTCTCTCTCTAGAGTAGATAATACAATTAAAAGCTCACACAACAACTCCTTAGTGAGTAGATAATATAATTGAAATCTCACTATAATTTACTCTCAAAGAAATACAAATCAAATACTAGAGCAAATTGATAAACTCACACAACTAGGGCTCAAATGTGAATGATTAAAAATCAACAAGTTGTGTGATTCAAATTGATGTTTTCCAATGGATTGATTAACCTAAAATGGTGTGGGAAAACATGTATTTATAGGCCAAGAAAGATTATAGCCGTTGGTGGTAAAATGGTAAATATTTGGCCTTGAAAGAAAACTAGTCGTTATGCATTTCAGCACGATCTAGTCGACTGAAAAAGCGATCCAATTGACTGAAAAGTTTGTAGCAGTAACTACCTTTCAAAAACTGAAAACATTCGACTTTTTACAATCCAGTCGACTGGTTTTAAGCAATTTTTTGCAGACTGACACCTCTTCACTAAAATGGCCATAACTCCTTCTATAAAACTCGTATTCGCAATCCATTTGAAGATTCGGAAACTAGATTCAAATACCTTTCCAACAATATAAAACTCAAGATCTAATTCCTTATCTATTGGATCAGGTTTGACTTTAAAGTTGACCCATCTGCGCAAAGGTCTTTCTTTTGACTTAACCACTTGAAAGCTTTTGTGAAATGAATTTAATTGAGTGGTCTAAGTATGTTTAGGTCCTTGAGAGTATTTTAAAGTGTAAGATCAAGGATCCTAAAGTCTAATTAAAAATTACTTGAGCCCCTATGAGTGATTGATCAAAATGCTTACAAGCAAGTCCTATTCTTCAACCAAGGATAAAAAATTTTCAAGTCTTCAAGCTTGATCCTTGTTGAACTCCATCACTCTTAGACTTCACCATAAGCAATCTCATAATCTTAAACAAAGTTAGGACATATAAATTCATGAAAAGAGAGATTAGCACAATAAGAATGACATGATAATTGATTGAAATAGAACCAATGAAAGTATGCAATTATCACTAGATTTGTCATCATCAAAACAAAACAAAAATAATGCCTTCAATAAATTCAAGGCTAACAATTTTCCCCTTTTTGATGATGTCAAAACATGCAATAGAGATATAGAAATTTAAAGCACAATCGGTGTCATTTTCATGTTATCATTCAAAGTAACAAGATTTCCAAAAGTATGAGTCCAAGAATGATAACTTACAATAAAAATTCTCTTTTATCATTTTCCCTTCTTGACTATTTTTCAAATGTCTCTTTCTCATTTTCAAAAATCTCAAATTTAATTGTCATCTCTATATTATTTTCCCCCTTTTTGACAACAACAAAAAGATTGGGGGTTGGAACTACAAGTTCCCCCTCAAGATATGCAACCGTATGATACCAAGAAAAACTCAAGTTAACATATCATGGTGGCAATAAGATACCAAATTGCCAAATACCAAATATGATACCAAATTAACTAAAGTAAACATAATACCATAATACCAAGAAATTAAACCAACTAAAATGAACATAGTAATATGTTCCCCCTCAACATATGCACATACGAATGAATACCAATTGTAGGATCAACATTATGCATTATCTCCTTAGGAGGATGATTTTACTTATGAACATCAAAACAATGTGTCATTCGAAATGCAAGCATGATTTCATAATCAAATCAAGTTAATGTGATAAATCAAACATGATTAGCATACTATCAAAATCAAGAGAAATATCGAAACAAGTTAATCTAAGCTACTCCTACTAGGCTTAAGGTGAGAGATTTAACCATTGTCCAAGAACCTCTTGGATGCAACATTTGCCGAGAATGTAGGAGAGGATCCTTTCATAACCCAAATCATGTTAATTTTCTTTCGAAATGAACATTTATAATTAACATGCCAATTTTTCATGCAATAATGACAAGTTATATGGGGGAGTGCCTCATTTGAGATTGATTCCTTAACAAAGAAATTCTTGTGAGAATTTTGAGAATTTGAAGTAGAAGGTGTGGATATTACAAAGAAGCTTTTGTACTTGTTTTCCTTGTATGTGGGATTAAATCCCAAACTGGCCTTATCAAAAACACATTTTTGTTTTCCCAAAAGCATATTCAAATTTTGTTCACCTTAGGTAAACTTTGCCAAAGTTTTTGTCAAATCATCCATTTCCTTTCTCAATTCAACAATTTCTTTTTCAATAAATTCATTTGAAGGTTGATTGGTTGAAACAAGCTTTTCTTTTCTCAAAATTTTATTTTGAGATTTTAAATCATCTAATTGCTTTTTCAACTCCAAATTTTCTTTTTAAAAAACAATTGAAGATTGTATTCTAGAAACAAAATTTTCATTTTCTAACTTCAAGGATTCATTTTGGGATTTCAAAATATTTAACTCATTTGAAAGTTTGGAAAAATTCTTTTTAAGAGTTATATATTTAGATCCCAAATTCTCTAACTCCACATGTAACTCCTCAAAAGCACATTGAAGCTCATTATAGTTAGGAGATTCAACAATAGATGTAGGGTTAGAGTTTACCACATTCTTTTGTGCACCTTCTTGGTCACATGAGTCATCATCGGATGAGTCGTCATCATCCCAAGTGGCCTCTTTTGCAATTTTCTCATTCTCATCATCTTTATTTGCAAATAGGCACACTCTTTCCTCTTCACAAATTTGGTTAGTAGTAATATGAAAATTTTCCAAACATAACCAAATTTCATTTGTATTAGAGCATGAACGAATTCTATTATATAAATTATCATCCAAATATTTATATAGAATTTTCATAGCTTTAAGATTCAATAGAAAGTTATTTTGATCACTTTCATTCCATTCAATCTTTGGTTTAGGAGAAAAACCATTTTTGACAATGTTCCAAAGATTTATGTCAAGTGGTCTAAAATAAATTTCTATTCTCCTCTTCTAATGATCATACTTGTGATCTTTCATCGATGGAGGAGTGCTAATGCAATAACCTTATTGAACTTTTGACTCAACATTTTGAAAATCAATAAAATCATTAGACTCATTGAAAGAGCAGGAAGTAAAGGTTAGCCCATTGTTAATTACCATGAGGCATAGATTGACAATCTCATCTTCATTTGAGTCGTCGCTTGATGTTTCACTCTCGGAGCTACTTTAAGTGGCCTTCATTGCCTTCTTCTTACTTTGTTCATCTTTTGGAGGCTTCTTTCCCAATTTTTCTTTCTTTAGAAACTTTACGAATTTTTGGGTGATCAAAGCCATTTCCTCATCCTCATCACTCTCATGATCTTTTCCCTTTCTCTTTGAGCTTGAGGACTTCAAGGCGATGTCTCCTCTTTTGATCTCCTTTTTCTTGTCTTCTTCGACAAGCACGACTAACTCCATTTTATGGGTAATGAGAGATCCCATGAGTTGTTCAATTGACAAGCTTGTCAAATCTTTCGCTTCCCGGATAGCCGTAACCTTCGGTTGCCATTGCTTTGGTAAAGCCCTAAGAATTTTCTCAATAATTTCTTCATTAGCATAAACTTTACAAAGATTTTTTAAGCTATTAATGATAGTGGTAAAACAGGTAGACATATCACCAATAGACTCAAAAGGCAATATTTTGAATATTTCATATGATTGAAGAAGCAAATTAATTTTTGACTTTTTGACTTGGCTTATTCCCTCATGAGTCACTTCAAGTTTATCCCAAATTTCTTTTGCGGATTCGCAAGATGAAATTCTATTATATTCATTTGGGTCTAAACCGCAATATAATAAATTCATTGCCATTGCATTCATTTTAATGAGTTTCTTATTGGCATCATTATACTCATCTTCCATTTTTGAAATAGAAATACCATTTAAAATTTTTGTAGGAAGATGAGGGCCATTGACCACTATTTGCCATAAATCAAAATCTTGAGAAATCATATAGATTCTCATTCTATTTTTCCAATAAGCATAATTTGATCCATTAAAATACGGTGGTCTATTTGCCGATTGACCCTCACTATAAGACATGCTATAAGTGTTGGTTTCCATTTGGATCTTAATTCAAATTTTTTAAAAATTTTTGAAAATAGAAGAGCCGAAACTCTGATACCAATTGTTGGCCCAAATATGAAAAATAAACCTTTTTAAAATTTAATTGTAAATTAAACACAATCACAAACAATAAAGTAAAGAGAGAAGGGAAGATAAACTTGCAAACCGATTTTTTAAGTGGTTCGGCAATTTGCACACTGCGGCCTACGTCCACCCCTCAAGAACACCTCTTGAGGATTCCTTTAATTTGACCTACTTCACGGGTGTAGATCAAACCGTTACAAGAGTCTTCAACTCTCCCAAAGAAGAACACATCTTCTTTGCATACAAGGGTTACTAACCCTCACTCTTTACAAATAATGATTTGGGTACAAATTGAGCTCTCTTTCTCTAGAGTAGATAACACAATTAAAAGCTCATACAACAATTCCTTAATGAGTAGATAATATAATTGAAATCTCACTATAATTTACTCTCAAAGAAATACAAATCAAATACTAGAGCAAATTGATAAACTCACACAACTAGGGCTCAAATGTGAATGATTAAAAATCAACAAGTTGTGTTATTCAAATTGATGTTTTCCAATGGATTTATCAGCCTAAAATGGTGTGGGAAAACATGTATTTATAGGCCAAGAAAGATTATAGCCGTTGGTGGCAAAATGGTAAATATTTGTCCTTAAAAGAAAATTAGCCGTTATGCATTTCAGCGCGATCCAGTCGACTGAAAAAGCGATCTAGCCGACTGAAAAGTTTGTAGCAGTAGCTACCTTTCAAAAACTGAAAACAGTCGACTTTTTTACAATCCAGTCAACTGGAACAGTACCTCCATTCGACTGGACATTAATTCGGTCGACTGGACCCTTCAAAAATCAATCGACTGGTTTTAAGCAGTTTTTCGCAGACTAACACCTCTTCACTAAAATGGCCATAACTCCCTCTACAAAACTCGTATTCATGATCCGTTTGAAGATTCGGAAACTAGATTCAAATATATTTCCAACCATATAAAACTCAAGATCTAATTCCATACCAATTAGATTAGGTTTGACTTTAAAGTTGACCCATCTGCTAAACTCAAGGATCCTAAAGTCTAATTAAAAATAACTTGAACCCCTATGAGTGATTGATCAAAATGCTTACAAGCAAGTCCTATTCTTCAACCAAGGATAAAAATTCTTCAAGTCTTCAAGCTTGATCCTTGTTGAGCTCTATCACTCTTAGACTTCACCATAAGAAATTTTATAATCTTAAACAAAGTTAGAATATATAAATTCATGAAAAGAGAGATTAGCACAATAAAAATGACATGATAATTGATTAAAATAGAACCAATGAAACTATGCAATTATCACAAGATTTGTCATCATCAAAACAAAACAAAAATAATGCCTTAAATAAATTCAAGGCTAACAAAAACTAATTTCTCAAGTATCACGAATTTATCCTTAGTTGCTATGTGATATGCAAATTTCATATTACACACTTACTACGCTTGTAGTCAAATTCACACTGTCCAATGCATGCATGCATATGCAATAATTTCTACTTTACTCTTTAGTTGACATTGATTCTCATTAAATCCATGATAGGTTACCAACACAATTGCACACACCAGCCCAGCTCGAAATGTATATAATCACATGGCCACAATACCCTAGCGCACAAGGGCATACCCAAGATCTCTCAAAGGGGTGGGCTAACATTGATAAAAAAAAAGGCTAGTAGCAAAAAAATTATATCTCAGTTTTATAATTGTAATACCCTGTATTTTTCAATGTTTATTTATGCAAGAGATTCTATGTACTTCCTTTAACCATACTTAAAATTCTATCTTTGACCGATCGAACATTTCTCAAGTTCAAGCGATCGAGCATTGTTCAATGGATCGAAACCCTACCGACATGAATTTATTATGTGGTCCCTACTTCAATCGATCAAACCCCTTTTCAATCGATCAAACCTAACCGATCTGTTCTCGAGCGATCGAACACACTTTGATCGATCGAACTTATAATCATCAGGATTTCCAAGTTTCACGCAAATACATCCACCTGCTCACCTTTCCCCTCTATATATACCTTGTGCTTGTGTGTGTGTGAGGTTTGCTAAACTTAAGAGGTTAGAGAGAGTTGTGAGTGCTTGTGTTTTATATATATTATAAACACATCTATATATATACACACACATCTATATGTATATATAGTCAGAGAGACAGAGAGAAAACCAGAAGAAAGAAGAAAGAAGAAGAAGGAGAGAGAGAGAGAGAGAGAGAGAGAGAGAGAGAGAGAGAGAGAGAGAGAGAGAAAGAGGTGGCCACCATTAAAGCTCAAAGTTGGAACTCGAGCCAAACGCGCCTTTAACGATGTTCGGTGAGTTCTAAACTCACTTGGTACCTTTAATATGATGTTTTACTAGTTTTTGGCATAAATTAATGGATCCAAACATGCCCTAACACCCCTAGACATTCACTGTTCAGAGCTGTCTAGAGAAGACAACTTTCGAGCGATTGAGTGATTTCAATAGATCGAACGTTCAATCGATCAAACTTTGTAGATCATAGATGGATTCTTTGGTTTATTATAAGAGGTTCGAATGTTCAATTCTTGATTCAGACTTCTATTATGCGATTATGGGTTAATCAGGGAAATGTGACAACACAGATAAGTATGCTTAAGAATAATTGATTCGCGTAATAACGTTAGATGCTATGCGGTTCATGTATGAGTTTGATATCCGTTTATTTCAATCAAAGTAGTCAGGCCATATGGGAGTTGTCATGTGTCAGTTTAGTGCTGAGTTTAATTAGGTTTAATAAGTTCTGGAAATGGTACATGGCAGGATGCCTGGTCATGATATGCTTTCACATGCGGTGGATGGTCTATATCCTTAACGAGCAATGGGAAGGACTATGTAGTCCTAAGATAGCCAGATGATCCATATTATATCCTTAATGAGCGATGGATGGTTTATATCCTTAACGAGCGGTGGATGGGGATCACTGGTATATAACGATGAGTCGTGGCAATAGATTTGATATGCTATTGTTCGAAGTATCATATCCCTGATATGCGGTGGATGGTTTATATCCTTAACAACCGGGGGATGGACTGACGTGGTGTCCATGATATGCGGTAGATGGTTTATATCCTTAACGAGCAATGGACAGAATGATGGTATGTCTATATATGTGAAATGATTGAGTCTGTTCTTTCTAGCCAGATAACGAGCAATGGACAGAATGATGGTATGCCTTTATATCATTTCCCGTTTAGATTACCCTGTCCCTTTTAATGCAGATAATGGAGCTTACGACGACGGCTACTACCCTGAGAGGGAATATGCAGAGGGTGGCCCCACTGATGCCAGTTACGCTGGAGAAGGATGTTACGCTGATGATTATCCTTATACCAGCTGAAGATTTGAAGATAGTTATATCTAGTTTAAATTTCTGTTATTTCTGTTGAACTTTAGTTTAGCGGCTACTTGGGGATATGTTGTCTCCAGACCTATTATGATCCTGAGGACCACTCTCATGTTTATAATTGATACATTGTTATTATATGTTACTGTACCTGTTTATCTTGTGGACTAGTACTATGTGGTATGGATAATGAGTGACTTTCACTTGTCATTCCCAATGGAACCAAAAAGGAAATTCATTTTTCTCTATTTTTGCTACTACGGCGTGACAATAACAAAAATCTTTAAATGGATGAGTCCATACTAAAAATTGATTAGAGTTAATACAAGATGCCAAAATGCCTATTTAAGTTGTGCTCGACAAGGCTTTAGAGAATCAAAATCATCTATTACTGAATCTAAATCAATGTTTTTAGCAAGTTCTCGTTCAATATAGAGAGTCATACAATCACCAAGAAATTCATCATCCATCCTGTTGCGAAGTGTTGTCGAAAGTCTTGAATTTTGTAGTCCTGTGGCCTTATTTGAATATGCAAAATGCCATTCTTGGAGCTTTTAAGAATACCATGTGTGCATTTGTCTCATATCACCCTTATCTATACTATTTGCATTGATTATGCGGGTTGTATGTTTTTTTTGTAGATTGTGGATGGCAATACCAAATTTAAAAGGTCTCTTATTTGAAGATGAAAAAGTTACAACTGGTTTTAGCTCACCGCGGGCATTAGTTCGGTGAGTTATCTATGCGTGGCTGTAAATTTCAAGCCAATCGGAGTTCAGAACAAAGAAATATCACGACTCTACGATCAATGCACAAAGTTGAAGAAGGGCCCGATCAGAAGTACCTAGGACTGGTCAGTGGTACCAAGGAAAGAATGACTTTATTTACAACATTTGTATCCCTACTATTTATAGAAACACTTAGAGAGTATTTTTAGGGGTTCTGAACTTTCATTTTACAGCAGTCTCCTCACCTTTTCTTCTTCCTTAGGTTTAGTTCTTCTCTTCCTTTCCTCTCTGGATGGTTATGTAATCTTGCATAGGAAGGAAGAAGAAAAGGTTGTAATGCGTGAATTCTGGACGTTTTGAAGTTTTATTGAATCATTCTCTGCAGATTTTCTCTATGGTTTGGCATATTTCCTTCTCCTTTAATCTTGTTGTTTATGTTGTTATATCATGAGTAGCTAAATCTCCAAGATTGGGGAGCATAAGCTCCATCTATGGACTATTGAGTATAAAAATGGTAGAGTTGATTGTTTATAGACATTTCTAAGATTCATAGAGTAGTATTTAGAATACATGAACTTCATATGTGATGTCCTGCATCACTTATTGTTGACATCCTACATTTTGAGCTCTACTCTATTTAGTTTATGCAAAGCTTTCACTTAGCAGAGAGAGGTGTATCTCGCATATTCGATGTCATGCCCCAAAACTGCATATACGACTCTATAACTCGTGGCACGCCACCAAGGCTCTCCCAAAACTCCTAGGGTCCATTAATAACCCTAAAATACAGAGTTAAAAAAGTTTTTCTCAAGTAAAACACTTATAAAACCTTTCTTTTTAAAAAAAAAAAATGGTGTAAACTGGTCGACTGGTTGGGGACCCAGTTGACTGCATCGGGAATTACAGAGGGCAAAAAATTCTGAATCCTAATTCGGTCAATTGATACCCATGTCCGGTCGACTGAACGTTGTATTACAGAATGTCCTATTTGAAAATGGAACCAGTCGACTGAAAAATAACACCCTTAGTCGACTGTTTTAGGAATCCGGTCGACTGGATTAGGAAACAGTCGACTGGATCTGGGCAGTAGAGCCTAAATCTACAGCAACTCCCCGTTCCAAGCCAAATTAATCCAAACACACCCAACACCTAGTAAATGCGATCAAACCCAGCATACCTAAAATTTTAATAATATTATACTACAATAATTGAGCTTGATAACTAACAACTATCACATGATCCCAAAATTATAAGTCTTACTATCCAACTAGTGTTGCAAGTTTAAAACCAAATTACAACCTCATATGAACATGATACAAAAGTTAACTAATATCTTGTGTTCCCAAAGTCCATACCAAAACTACCATATTATAAGTTCCTAATCCAAAAACATGAAGTTATTAACATAATTACAACTATTCCCAAAACCCACATTGCCTCGCCTTGCCGTTTTCATTTCTTCTCCGTTCCTTCTCCTTGATCACCTACAATGGTTATTCAATAACTACTATACTATATAAGCTATATGCTTGTGAATGCTAATAATTATAAACATGAATAACAAACATGCTCAACCTCATCTTTTACACATAACTATGGTCTCCGGTAATGCAAGTACCGGCCACCCTTTCATACTAGTCCGTGACTACTCCATTAGTCCACGTGACTAGCCGAAACCCATACCTCTTTTTTTCAGGCGTGCGACCTCATGGACAATTTGGAACCTGATCTCTCTCTCGATGGAAAGTATAAGTTCCTCTTTGACCCACATTAACAACTCAACATGCTCAAATAATCATTTCACGATGCAATTTCACAAATTATACAAGAGCTAACCAAAATTACTTTAAACATGTAATTTTAAGCTAACTAAACATGATTTTCATCACAAAGACAATCCCAAACATCAAGTTGTCCAATTCCTTCAGGAGTCTGAATATTTAACTTGTTTTGAAATTCAACGTCAAACGGCGTGTCCTTCGGTGTTGAAAGCTCCGTTGTCAATTCCGTTGAGATCTCTCGTGAATCTCTTCTGTAAATCTAATTCAATGTCATCTAGGAGCTGAAGACTAAGCTTGGTGAGTCATTAGGCTAGGTGTCCTCCTCTAGTAATTCCAAATTTCATTCCTATCATGACCTCCCTAATGTTTTATCAATTTTGCGTTTATACCCCTACTAGTTATTTAACTTATTAAAACTATCCCAAATTTAAGTAGGTCTGTGTCTATGTCATGTGTGGGTCCCATAAGTGGTCCCACATAATTTTACAAAGTTACTAATTAGCCTACTAATTATGCATTGTGTCCAATTTGTCCTCACAAAGGTATTCCTAACGGACCATAGAAGTGGTCTCTAGTCATTAACATGTTAATAAACAACATAATATAATAACCACATATGCCTTAATAAATATTTAAGCACATAAGAATTACTCCACATATCTGTCCCATTACATGGGGACCTCTCATAACTCTCCCAAACTGGTACTGCCACATTGGCCAATATATGGGTTCCCAATTGGACACCCCTAATCATCTTAGTGAGTTAAAACTCACTTAACACATATAATCACATCATTAATATAATATTAATAATGCATGCTAATGCTATTAAATATAACCCACAGGAGCGGGTGTTACATTCAATGATTTGCCTCAATGAACTAGTTTACCTCAGAGATACTTTAAACATAAAACTCATAGTTATAAAGGGTCCATGGTGTGGAAATGCTTCACAATCTCCCTTCTCTCCAACTCAACTCAACTTCTAAAGCATTTTTAGTTTAGTTTAGTTCATTCTTATTTTTAACTAGAGTAGTTGAATGGTAATCCATTTTAGAAAATCAAACAAAAAGTCATCCTCTTTTCTTATTTTTAGTTATTTTTCACGCAAAATATCCAGTATCTAAACTTTCGATACGTTGTTTGCCATTTAATCCCTTAAATTGATCCCGTACTTACCGGGCTTTTACTACTAGTCGCAATTAGTTTGCACTTGAACTATACATAGTTTTAATCCGACCAACTGTCTTAACATGCTTCATAGCTGAAAAAGCACGTTCTATAGTAGTCATAGAATGTAACACCTGTAATTTTCTGTCATTATAATATCAGCTTTTTCTAATTTCTATATTGGACCCACTATATTATTATATTATTATTTTAATTACGTGACGGTATGGACGTGTTGTATTATTACCATATAGCCTGTAGTAACCATACCGACTCGACCATAATAAGATTTAACTTAGTCCCATACTCGGACCTGGACATTAGAAATAATACCAGTTTGCACGTACTTCGAGACTGACACATATACCAAGGAACTTTTGCACGTAAACCGAGGAAGTGGCACACAACCCAAGGTGGGCCCACATGGCCGGCCATGTGGCAACCACATGCCACCCTCTTGGACACATGTCCACTTGTAGGACACATGTCATAGCATGTACACATGCAAATGACACCTAGCTCCTAGGATTTCTTTATAACATGCACATGCACACATTAGACACTCTTAGACTCTCATGAAATGGATTTAAAATCTGAGAGAAGAAGTTGGGAGACTTGCATGTTCATGGCAAAATAGAAGAAGAAGAAGTTCATCCTTGAAGTTGAAGATTCAAGCTTCACTAAGCATCAACCAATATCAAGCTTAAATTTCAAGCTTTAGTGAGTAAATTGTGAGTGAATTATGAGTTATTATGAGTTATCTAACTCAATTTAGAACCCATATATTATCTACTAATGTTTAGTAGAAATTTGATGTTGTTGTGTTGAAGTTTTCATGACATGCAAAACAAATCCATGAATCTGAGAAACTGAAACTCTCAGCAGAACATAGTTTAGTAAAATGAACGTTTTGTGCAGCTCAAAAATCCGAATTAAGCTAGGTTTTTTTGTGGTAAAAGCTAACTCATATATCTACAAATAACTCTTCTATAGCTCATTCTAGAAATCTCTCCTTCATGGGTGAAATGCATGTACAACGGAATGTTATAAACCTGGGAAAACAGAAACTTCCAGCAGAACGTAGTTTAGTAAAATAGATGTTTTGAGGAGCTCCAAAATCCGAATTAAGCTAGGTTTTTTTGTGGTAAAAGCTAACTCATATATCTACAAATAACTCTTCTATAGCTCAGTCTAGAAATCACTCCTTCATGGGTGAAATGCATGTACAACGCAGTGTTATAAATCTGAGAAACTGAAACTCTCAGCAGAACATAGTTTAGTAAAATGAATGTTTTGTGCAGTTCAAAAATGCGAATTAAGCTAGGTTTTTTTGTGGTGATAGATAACTCATTGATCTACAAATAACCCTTCTTTAGCTCAGTCTAAAAACCCCTCCTTAATAGGTGAAATCCACGTACAATGCAGTACTAAAAATCTGGGACAGAACAGTCCGAGATATAAGAAATGTCTTGTAAAATAAATAGTTTGAGTAGCTCAAAAATGTTATTGAAGCTAGATTTTTTTTGTACATGAAGATATTCCTATTATCTACAATGTTTTAGTTTTGAGTTTGATCTACAAAGCAATTTATCATGCCCAAATAAATCATGTTAATTCAGTCAACACAGTGAAAATGTATCCTGGCAGATTGTGTAGCTTTTTGTATAATGTTTTGTTTATGCATGGTGTTGATTGTTGATGCTAGTTTTCCGGTACATGTGTTCTTATGAAAATCTCATGCTATGGTAGTGCTATCGCGTAGATGATGATGTTAAGGGTTTCATCTATGTGTTTATTGGTATTAAATTCACGTTATAAATCCATGAGCTACGTGCTATGTTTTCTATTGTTATGAATATATTTTAATGACCATTGAAAGTTCATACCCAAACTATAAGTATATTGTATGGTACAATTATTGCATTAATAAGTGATCAGGAAAGTTTCCATCATAAGTATATTAAGAGGAAAACGGAATGTCGGACGTATAGCGAAATATTAACGGTTATAAATGGATGATATTAATGAACTAAACTACGAAATGTGCGAACGCGTAAAATAACGATAAAACCTTCGATAAAAGATTTATTGTGAATAAGGGACATTGGGCCTCGTTTCTAGTCATGTGTCTACCGGTCAAAGTTGATTCGTGAACTTTTGTGTCGTGTTTGGATAATTCTTGCAAAGTTGGTCTCTCGATTATTCCATGGAGTCGATTGGTGAGTTATGTTTTGTTCCTTGATCTGAGGATCGGCATGACGTGTTCGGTCAAGTGCGGATGACCTGAGGATCGTCGTGACGTGTTCGATCAAGTGGTTGATTATTTTTCCGCACCCTTGGACTGAGGATCGGCATGAAGTGTTCGGTTATGTACGGGTGACCTGAGGATCGGCATGACGTGTTCGTCCAAGTGATTATTAATTTCCCGTACCCTTGGTCTGAGGATCGGCATGACGTGTTCGATAACGTGCGGGCGACCTGAGGATCGGCATGACGTGTTCGACCAAGAGATTGTTAATGTCCCGCACACTTATGCCATTTGGGCGACAGTTTGAATGCCAGTTGGGCAATAGTTTGAATGCCATTTGGGCGACAGTTAACTATTCATTGTTGAGTGTTGTTCTTTCTTGACCAGTAAATGCGTTTGGAGTTAAGTCTTCTTTCAGTCAATGTCATTGGTCAGTTCAGTTCTGGGTTAAGTTTCAGAGGGAATGATTGGGTTTAAATAAGACATGGTTTTGAGAATAAGAAAAGACGAACAAGACATAGTATCGAGAATAAGAAATGATGAACGAGATATGGTTTTGAGAAATAAGAAGAGATGATGAATAACTTACCGAAAGTGGTGGTAACCTTAAGGGGACCCTCACTTAGCTTAACCGCTAACGGCTTTTCATGCCGCTGGACCTTCCACGTCCAGCCTTTGCAGGTCCAGACGGAGTCGACTGCTATCAAGATGCTGCCTTTACTACTAAAGACTATGCTGGTGAAAACTACTGCGAGGAAGGCTACGGTTTCGCCAGTTGAAGACTTTGGAGCTTTTCTTTTGTTGTAGTTCTGTTTTTATTATGTTAGTAATGTAATAGTTTAGCTGGTCTTATAATATGTATCTTTTGGATATCTTTTTGGCCTGTAATATACTGCTAATGTAAGGCTTGGATGTTTTAAATTTTTGCTTCCGCTGAATTTAGTCACTTTCCCATATCACATTATTGTTATAAGCATGTTTGGACAATCAGGTGACACTCACAACCAGTCACGTGTCTACGAACCCATAAAGGAAATTTATTTTTCCCTATTTTTGGTACTTCGGGGCGTGACAGGGATTTTTGGTATCAGAGCTTTAGGTTTAGACGCGCTCACTGATTGTCCTACACCTTAAGTTATGAGCCTAAGATTTACCTTGTATTAGTACTGACACTAAGTTAGCTCCTCTTGAATGACTATGAAGTCGAGCTTCGTTTATGATGATTTCGGAGGTCACTATAATCGCAACGGTCGTATCCAGCCTGTCGACCCTGTACTATATCGACAACGGAACTGCTAGAGGGCGAGGTATATCTTAGAGGAGGACATATGGAGAGCTATACTTACCGATACATTGCATTATCCGGATCAAGTTCAGCCCGAGTCGATCCATGCTTCAGAGACTACCGTACTTATTCGCTAGGAGCCTATCAGCATGATTCATGACGAGGCACTATATGACGATATACTCTTCTCGATTAACATGGCCGCACCAACACTTTCATTCTCACCTGAGCCCATACCAGGGCCAAATGCTGATTCAGATCCAATGGATACAAATAGCGACGACGACATAGCGAGTGGAGAGGATTCTGCAGGCAGTGACCACATAGCAGACGACCCATCTAATGGTGACGACACAGATGACGACGATGACCTGACAATTGAGGATAATCCGGCAAGTAGCAACGACGAGCCGATCGAGGAGGTTGACCCAGTAGACGATCTTCAGAGAGCAGGAGATGATGTACACGACCATCCAGCACCACCAGTTGATTTGGACACGATGATACCGATGCCTGAGCAGAACCACGAAGCAGATCCAGCTGCCATCGAGGAGGAGGAGGAGGACCCTGAGGAGTTCTTAGAGGGCCTTAATAGATAATAAGAGAGGCAGACTTTACCTTAGATATGGTAAGGGAGTACCATAGTAAGCAGTTACTTCCTTTCTGCTCATTCCACTCCTTTTGAGTAAATCGATGCCTTCTATTCTAATGGCCATTTCTTCTGAAAATGGTACCTATATATTTTGTAAAGTGGCTCCGATTACCGTCAATAATTATTGTGATACACTCCTTGATAAGTAATTCATTTCCTTGATTTTTTTTAAATGCCCCAGTCAACAATTCTTGAGTATGTACCTTGATCATCCAATTTTTTTTACAAATTCTTTTGAGAACAAGTTCAATCACTAGTACTGGAAAGTCATTCTTTTGACTTATTATTCTTTGAACTTAAATCTTGAAAGCTCACTGTCTTTGAAATTATTCTAAATAAATTTGATTATTAATACTGTAAAGTCATTCTTTTTGACTTATTATCCCTTGAACAAATTCTTACAAGTTCATTTCATTTGAAATAATTCTAAATGAGTTCTCTATTCTTGTTTTTGTTAGGAACTCAAAAATGTTGTACTCTCTGTACATCTTGACCTCTTATTATCTCTCTTAGGTGGTACCTTATTCTTTATCAGTAGGGTTTTGTTTGGACTATTTCACTTATGAAATACCTAATTCTTATTTCATTCGTTGAAGGCCTTATGCCATCAGTTACTTTCATTTCCTACAAATCATGAGATACTACGATTACTTCCATAATAATCGGTCATCCTATTATTGTTAGATTTACATTTTATTCTTGAATGGATCACATCATTCTACTATTATACTTCTATCTATGAGGATTCATCTGTCTTTTCGGACTCGGCTTCATTTTGGGTCAATCTGTTCAATCATTTCTTGTATTCTAGCTACCGGGATTATAATGATAACCATAATGTGAAATATAACAGGTTATGATTGCTTCACATACGGTATGATAGAAACCTTATAGACACAAACTCATACGTAGGAACAGAAGAATCTTCTCGATCTCTGCAATGGTTGAATCATCTCAAACAACTGAGGACCAGTCCAGAAGGCTAAGCAACATAATACCTAAGGAGATCGATCCCACCAGTGTATTTGGAAGACAGATACAAGGCTTATGGAAGACCGCTGGCGGCACAAGCACAAGTGACTATGGAAACGAGTTATTTAGACACCTCCATATCGTCCATTCAGAATCACTTTTTAGACCACTCAAGCCACAACTTGCTACACTACCAAGGTCAACCCTACTACAAGGAGCACATGAGATATTGACTTAACCTGAGGCGATGGAAGACGCAAGAATAGAACATACCTTCAACAAATCAAACAACCTCCTAGACTGCTGACATCGACCACGTTTAATCACAACGAACGACTCGCACCGCGAACATTAGTGAAGATGAGTAATGCATTCCACCTTCAAGCCAATGATCAGATCGCATAGGGCCTACCAAGGGAAGACACGTTTCAGGTTTACAACATCGATGTTCCATCAACACGCTGAAGAAATACATCTCTGACCCTGCGCACGTTATAAATTAAAACCATGTAAGGCTGAGTAATTATATTCATCTTTCTAATTTAAGTCCTTTTGAGTAAACCTACTATTTTCTACCATTGGTTGCGTTAGATCAATTATCCTTATGATGAACCTTGGGATGTCCTTTATTGTTTCACTAATTGACAGTTATTCATTGTCCTCTCTGATTTCACTTAACAAGATTTTGGATCATTTTGATCAGTGATAAATCCAATTGTGAATTCATTTGCTTTCTAATGCTATAAGTCACCTCTTTGGACTTATCACCATGAAAATCGATTCCAATAATTCATTTATAAACCAATCATTGTAAGTCATTTGGACTTATGATCTGTTAAATCAATCTTTGTAAATCGTTTGGACTGTCAACCGTTTGACCAACTTTTGCAAGTGCGTATCCCTTGACATTATTGCAAAGGATCTCTTTGCACCCTTTGTAAATTAGACTTCATTTCCTTTCATTTCACAAATTCTTCTTATTGGTAACCTTGACTTTTATCATTAAGGCTTCACCTAAATTATTGGCTCATGAAACAAGGAATTCTTATGTCCTACTTGGGAGGCCTTGCGCCTACAGTCATTGCATTACTATGATTGTCCTACAGTAATCATCTAATGGTTATTCTCAGATACTCATTCTATACATTGTGATCCTACAAGTGATTGATCGCGTACCTCTTCGTTTCTAACTCAGTATATAATGAGTATTCATTTTGTTATGAATTCAACTCCTTACAAGTGAATTCAATCCTACTCCAATTACCAGTAACAACTTATATGCTTGGTATTAATTAATGTATAGAGAAATTGCTTAACGACTTGTGTCATCACCTACAATGCCAAAACTCCACGACGATTTCATGTTGACACGCCAAGGAACTAAATCACAATAACACGCATAAAAGGACGCCACGGCCCCTACAAGTTATAGAAGACAACCGTGAGACCAACTAGACTTCTCAACCATCGCATCAAGAAGCTGAGAGGTAAGAATCTTGCTCGATTAAAGACGTAGAAGAAACAAACCAGTATCCCGAACAACTACTCGAATGCAGTCCACAATCATTGAGGAAAACTCTGGATACATCAAAATTCATCACAAGAGGCAAAAGAAATAATGAAAGTAAAGTTAATCAGACTGCTATTCAGACACATCCAAAGCAACGTGATATCTGCGACAGCTGTGGAATATCTGGACATCACTTCAAAGAATGCAAAGCAACGAAACAGCTCACAAGTTGATAGGCGTAGTGTTTCGATTGTGGAAAGACTGGACGTGTGCACAAAGATGGTCCAAAATGAGGAATTCAAAACAAGGTTCCACCACAAAGAAGATCCCGAAAGAGAACTTGCAGATCACCAAATCAATCTCAGCAATGAACAAGATGAAAGACCAAAGGTGCCATATTCAATGTCAGAACTATGAATTTCACTTGGCATTGTTTTAGCAAAGAAGTTTGGACGTTTGAAAGAATTTTTAAGAAGGTCTAATTAGTTAGCTAGTGGGAACCTCATAACCTTAAAATCTGAAATATTACTAGTACCTTGTACTTTCTAAGACCTAGCAAAATCTAGATTTCGAGGACGAAATCCTTTAATAGGTGGTGGAAGATGTAACACCTGTAATTTTCTGTCATTATAATATCAGCTTTTTCTAATTTCTATATTGGACCCACTATATTATTATATTATTATTTTAATTACGTGACGGTATGGACGTGTTGTATTATTACCATATAGCCTGTAGTAACCATACCGACTCGACCATAATAAGATTTAACTTAGTCCCATACTCGGACCTGGACATTAGAAATAATACCAGTTTGCACGTACTTCGAGACTGACACATATACCAAGGAACTTTTGCACGTAAACCGAGGAAGTGGCACACAACCCAAGGTGGGCCCACATGGCCGGCCATGTGGCAACCACATGCCACCCTCTTGGACACATGTCCACTTGTAGGACACATGTCATAGCATGTACACATGCAAATGACACCTAGCTCCTAGGATTTCTTTATAACATGCACATGCACACATTAGACACTCTTAGACTCTCATGAAATGGATTTAAAATCTGAGAGAAGAAGTTGGGAGACTTGCATGTTCATGGCAAAATAGAAGAAGAAGAAGTTCATCCTTGAAGTTGAAGATTCAAGCTTCACTAAGCATCAACCAATATCAAGCTTAAATTTCAAGCTTTAGTGAGTAAATTGTGAGTGAATTATGAGTTATTATGAGTTATCTAACTCAATTTAGAACCCATATATTATCTACTAATGTTTAGTAGAAATTTGATGTTGTTGTGTTGAAGTTTTCATGACATGCAAAACAAATCCATGAATCTGAGAAACTGAAACTCTCAGCAGAACATAGTTTAGTAAAATGAACGTTTTGTGCAGCTCAAAAATCCGAATTAAGCTAGGTTTTTTTGTGGTAAAAGCTAACTCATATATCTACAAATAACTCTTCTATAGCTCATTCTAGAAATCTCTCCTTCATGGGTGAAATGCATGTACAACGGAATGTTATAAACCTGGGAAAACAGAAACTTCCAGCAGAACGTAGTTTAGTAAAATAGATGTTTTGAGGAGCTCCAAAATCCGAATTAAGCTAGGTTTTTTTGTGGTAAAATCTAACTCATATATCTACAAATAACTCTTCTATAGCTCAGTCTAAAAATCACTCCTTCATGGGTGAAATGCATGTACAACGCAGTGTTATAAATCTGAGAAACTGAAACTCTCAGCAGAACATAGTTTAGTAAAATGAATGTTTTGTGCAGTTCAAAAATGCGAATTAAGCTAGGTTTTTTTGTGGTGATAGATAACTCATTGATCTACAAATAACCCTTCTTTAGCTCAGTCTAAAAACCCCTCCTTAATAGGTGAAATCCACGTACAATGCAGTACTAAAAATCTGGGACAGAACAGTCCGAGATATAAGAAATGTCTTGTAAAATAAATAGTTTGAGTAGCTCAAAAATGTTATTGAAGCTAGATTTTTTTTGTACATGAAGATATTCCTATTATCTACAATGTTTTAGTTTTGAGTTTGATCTACAAAGCAATTTATCATGCCCAAATAAATCATGTTAATTCAGTCAACACAGTGAAAATGTATCCTGGCAGATTGTGTAGCTTTTTGTATAATGTTTTGTTTATGCATGGTGTTGATTGTTGATGCTAGTTTTCCGGTACATGTGTTCTTATGAAAATCTCATGCTATGGTAGTGCTATCGCGTAGATGATGATGTTAAGGGTTTCATCTATGTGTTTATTGGTATTAAATTCACGTTATAAATCCATGAGCTACGTGCTATGTTTTCTATTGTTATGAATATATTTTAATGACCATTGAAAGTTCATACCCAAACTATAAGTATATTGTATGGTACAATTATTGCATTAATAAGTGATCAGGAAAGTTTCCATCATAAGTATATTAAGAGGAAAACGGAATGTCGGACGTATAGCGAAATATTAACGGTTATAAATGGATGATATTAATGAACTAAACTACGAAATGTGCGAACGCGTAAAATAACGATAAAACCTTCGATAAAAGATTTATTGTGAATAAGGGACATTGGGCCTCGTTTCTAGTCATGTGTCTACCGGTCAAAGTTGATTCGTGAACTTTTGTGTCGTGTTTGGATAATTCTTGCAAAGTTGGTCTCTCGATTATTCCATGGAGTCGATTGGTGAGTTATGTTTTGTTCCTTGATCTGAGGATCGGCATGACGTGTTCGGTCAAGTGCGGATGACCTGAGGATCGTCGTGACGTGTTCGATCAAGTGGTTGATTATTTTTCCGCACCCTTGGACTGAGGATCGGCATGAAGTGTTCGGTTATGTACGGGTGACCTGAGGATCGGCATGACGTGTTCGTCCAAGTGATTATTAATTTCCCGTACCCTTGGTCTGAGGATCGGCATGACGTGTTCGGTAACGTGCGGGCGACCTGAGGATCGGCATGACGTGTTCGACCAAGAGATTGTTAATGTCCCGCACACTTATGCCATTTGGGCGACAGTTTGAATGCCAGTTGGGCAATAGTTTGAATGCCATTTGGGCGACAGTTAACTATTCATTGTTGAGTGTTGTTCTTTCTTGACCAGTAAATGCGTTTGGAGTTAAGTCTTCTTTCAGTCAATGTCATTGGTCAGTTCAGTTCTGGGTTAAGTTTCAGAGGGAATGATTGGGTTTAAATAAGACATGGTTTTGAGAATAAGAAAAGACGAACAAGACATAGTATCGAGAATAAGAAATGATGAACGAGATATGGTTTTGAGAAATAAGAAGAGATGATGAATAACTTACCGAAAGTGGTGGTAACCTTAAGGGGACCCTCACTTAGCTTAACCGCTAACGGCTTTTCATGCCGCTGGACCTTCCACGTCCAGCCTTTGCAGGTCCAGACGGAGTCGACTGCTATCAAGATGCTGCCTTTACTACTAAAGACTATGCTGGTGAAAACTACTGCGAGGAAGGCTACGGTTTCGCCAGTTGAAGACTTTGGAGCTTTTCTTTTGTTGTAGTTCTGTTTTTATTATGTTAGTAATGTAATAGTTTAGCTGGTCTTATAATATGTATCTTTTGGATATCTTTTTGGCCTGTAATATACTACTAATGTAAGGCTTGGATGTTTTAAATTTTTGCTTCCGCTGAATTTAGTCACTTTCCCATATCACATTATTGTTATAAGCATGTTTGGACAATCAGGTGACACTCACAACCAGTCACGTGTCTACGAACCCATAAAGGAAATTTATTTTTCCCTATTTTTGGTACTTCGGGGCGTGACATAGAAATAGGAAGAGTTAGAGCAAGACGAATCAATCTCTCAATGAGATAATAGTTATTTGACATTCTTGGTACAACCAATTTTTGGCATAATTTAAAAAGGGTAGAATTTTTTTAAAACTCGAGATCATCAGTTATATCAAGCTTATAGTGTTCCAATATCATGTCCTGAAATAGCAAAAATAGAGAAAATAAAATTTCCTTCTTGGGTCCATAGGGAATGACGGGTGAAGTCACTAAATTGTCCACACCACACAATACTAAGAAACAAGTAACTAAAGAGAAACAGTAATATAAACAATTGAGTATATTATACACATCCTAGCTATTATAACATCAGAGTCTGCAACAGGAATATAAAAGGTCTGGAGGCAACATATGCCCAGGTACCAAATTTATAAAGTTTTACAAAAATTTAAAACTAAATCTCTATCTTCATCTTCAGCTAGCGTAGATGTAATCATCAGCGTAGTAGTCTTCCCCAGCATATCCATCCTTAGTGAGACCACCTTCTGCGTACTCCCCCTCCGGGTAGTAGCCATCATGGTAAGCTTCATTACCTGCAAGATTAGGAACATGGTAGTCTAGATGGGGAATGTCCAAGCAATAATGGCCTTCAGCTTACTGAGAGCTGAGTGAATAAAAACTAACTAGGTGCCAGTTATATGAAGTTAAACAAGTCATGAAAGGCATAAGTTGAGTTCTACTAAATAATATCTTTTCTTCATTCAATCGTGGCATAACCAACCCTTAATGTCTTACTATCCTGAGACCGATAACCAACATACTATTGACTAAAAGAACAGACTCAATCGTTCAACTCTATGGATATGCCATCATACCGTCCATCACTTTTAAGAACATAATCACAGCTCACCGTATGTCATGGACTCCACGTCAATCTGTCACCAGCTTTTAAGAATATATTCACAGCTTATCACATTTCAGGGACACAACGTTTTAAATAAGGCATATTAATCAATTGCCACAACTTAGCAACGTCTACCAGTAATCCCATCACAGCATTTTAAGAGCATATTAACATCTCATCGGCTTTTAAGAACATATCATGGATCACCTGATCTATCTTAGGACTACTTGGTCCAACTCACCACCTTTTAAGAACATATTAACAGCTCACTGGCTTTTAAGAGCATATCATGACCAAGCATCTGCCCGTGTACAATTCCCAGAACTTAATAAACCTATCTAAGTCCCATCTTAACATCGACACATGACAATTCCCATTGTGGCCTGACTACTCTGATTGTAATGAAACAGATAATGAACTCATTATGAATGATATAATATCTAACGTCATAACGTTAATCCATTAATCACAATCATACTATCTTTGCTGTCACATTATCCCTGATTACCCTATAATCGCATAGGGGAATTTACTTATATATGAAAAATCAAACCCTTATATAATAAACAAGAGGAACTATCCATATTCTATAGCTTCCAATCAATTGAGACAAGGGTTCAATCGATTAGGATAAAAACCATAACAATTGATTGGGGTAAAGTACTCATTGATTGGATCCAAATAATACCAATCGATTCCCAACTTTGGCAATCGATTGGAAACATATCTAATTGATTGGGTTCAGATGGCAATCGATCAGGAGAAAGCCCAATCGATTGGGACTTCATCTTCTCTAACAAAATTTTAGTCCAGTAGAAATAATGTCCAAGGGATGTTTTAGCTACACCTAACCTTCACTAAAACTTGTAAAAATATCAAACAAAGGGACCAAGTGAGTTTGGACTCACCTAGTTGAGTGTGGTGGTGGCTATGGAGCTTTGAACTCACTTTCTCTATCCTCTTTCTCTTTTTCTTCTCCTCTATCTCCTCTCTGTCCCTCCTTTCTTTCTCTTCTCTTTTCTGTTCTTCTTTCTTTCTTTCTTCTCAGCTTCTGTGTGTGTGGGTGTGTATAGATGTATATATATATGGGCGTATCTATATATATATGTGTGAGTGAGTGTATATATATCTAGGATCTCTCTCTCTCTCTCTCAAGACTATCAAAGGAGGTCAAATGGACGAAGGGGCAGGGGCGGACCCAAAGAGGGACTTGGGGGAGGGGGGGCACAACCCCTGTAAAAAAATTGAAAATTTTATGGGTCTATATAAAATTTTGAAGATTTGAAAATATTTTACATTGTGCCCCCCCAAATTTGTGACTTTACATGTGGAGGTTCTTAACACATAGTGTCCACTTGACTTTCATTATGTTGAAATGGTGATGTGTTAGGAATCACATTTGGGGATACAAAACTTTGGGATGAATAACATTGCAAGATTAATAACAATATCCACTAGTGTGCCGTGTGACATTAAAAGTCCCTATTAATAGTGAAGGGGAAGAGTAATATCCCCTTATTCAGCTCAGGAGATAAACAATGTCTAAATCTAATTTGCCAGAAGTACTTGTTCGACTCTCTATCTCACTTAAAAATAAATATGTATAAATGACCCAAAAAAACTTTCTCGTGGGCGCTGCCCCCAAACCCAGCATAGAACTTTGCCCCCCTAGTACAAAATCCTAGGTCTGCCACTGCGAAGGGGACTCATATATATAGCAAGGGAAGAATGCCACACGTCTAAAGCTCATGTAATGTTGGAACCCAATCTCTTCAGGTGGCAATCAATTGGGATCAATGCCAATCGATTGGCTATAGATATTTCATGGCAATCGATGGTGACACAAGGGAAATCAAATGTGGTATGCGATGTAATGGATTCAGGTCGACAGGATAGCAATTGATTGGGAAAGATGGCAATCGATTGGAATACAAAAAGTGGCAATCGATTGGGACTCAAAGGAAATCGATTGGTATCAAGATTTATCCAACAGAAGGGTAAAGATCATCTATGTATATAGAAGCAATACCAAGTCTTATTTAGTAATATATACTCCAAAGTATAGGGTATTACATCCAACTCACATATCAAAGCATGAATTTTTTGTCCAATAAAATCATGATGAGGGCTGATATTTGTAAGATATTGGCCTGAAAAAGAATAGATTTGGTCAAATCTTAACCCCAAATCTCTAGTTTTACTTGCATTTGTACATCAATTTATCTTTTTACACAATGATGTGTTTTCGTGGTATGTTGTTGTGGTTAGTTCTTTAGATGCAGGTCCTGACGTTGGAATGAATCACAAGTTGAAAAGGGATAGCTCAAGAGACAAAGAGGACATCTCAAAGATGAAACTCAAGTCCCAATCCATTGCCATCATTGCAATCGATTGGCATCCATTCCAAACAAATCAATTGCCATTATAAACAATCGATTGGTATTCTTACCAATTGATTGGTTGCAGTTACCAATCGATTGGTGAAAACTAGAAGACAAACCTCTTTAATGGCGCAAGATCTCAGCAATCATCCATTTATGCATCAACTAGCCATTACAAGAGTGAACCTAGACACTCCCTATTCGTACAAAAATTAGTATATATAAGGGAGAGCTAGAGGAGTTAAGGGTTGGCTAATTGTTCTTGGTTTTGTAGGGTTCATTCTAGAAATTTTGGATTTTCTTATATGAATAACTTCTAGTTTCTACAATTTGTAATAAGCTTTTGTGATTTAATTCAGGTTTAATTTATTTCTTGTCAATTATTTTGAGTTTGTTAGTTATAGCCTTGTAGTTCTCCAAATTTTTTTTAACCACTGTTATTTGGAATTTCATATTAGATTTCATGTTTAGATTTGTTTTTACTAGTATATTCCCATCTACATATGTTTTTACACCTATTAATATGCTAGCTTAGAATCCTGGTTGGGAACAATGTGATGAAACATTGTTCTCCCAACCACTGCCATGAATTTGTAGAAAATCCAGTGACAATTGATTGGATACAGATCCCAATCGATTGTCATAGGATCTAAGCCAATCGATTGGTATCCTGTACCAATCGATTGGGAGACATTCCAGACCAATCGATTGCTACCAATGGCAATCGATTGCTGAATGGTATGCTAATGTCTTAGGCAGCATCCTATTAGTATTCCAGTAACTTCTATTTCAGAAACCAAACCCAAATTGATCTTTTCAAGTTCAAATTGCAAACAAAATTTGAAATATAAGCCTTTTGACCGACTAATTCAATAGACATATGTGATGAACACATTGAATATCTTATACTCATCTTGTTTATCATATCCCATGGTCTTGATTGGTTATTATTTCGGTCTTTCATCATAAGTAAAGTAATTCAACCACTAATTATGTAAAAGTCACATACTTGGTGCCCAGGTTACTTAACTAAATCCTTTTCGAAATAAGGAATACTAGAAGGATGTAGCCCTGGTTGTAAGTAAATGTCAAATCATGGTAGTGGTTGGAACAATGCAGATTCATATGTTCCCAACACCTTTTTCATATACATATTGAAATCCCATTTCCTATTTCTGATTATTTTAGTTATTACTCCATTATGATTAATCTAATTCATTCTTGAATTCAGTAGGTTCATTAGAACCTCCACCTTAAAAGAAATCATCTTTTATTTATTTATAGGTCTCACTCTAGAACTTTCTGTCTCTAATTCCGTCCCTTAGGATACGACCCGATTTTATAGATTATTACTCGACACGACTGTCTATACTTGGAACGGTAACGAAGGCCAGGGGACGATAATGAAGGCTAGAATTTTTAGATTGATCTGACCCTTTCTTATCCCATTTCTTTCTCTTTTTTTTCCTTTCTATTCTTCAGAACACAAATTGTGAAGTTTATGTTCTTCTATGTCCTTCGACTCTATAAAAGCTTTCATCATAGATTTGTTTGAAGAATTTGACGATAATGCTAATAATCCTATTCCTACTCCTTCAACCTCTGATACAATGGATGACACAGAAAGTCAACGAGGAGAAAACATGGCTAACCTCATCGATGACAGTCAATGCCCTTTTATATATTAGACTTGGGGGTTCTGGACCCATACATAGGCCACCAACTACTCCCTTACCCAGTCACAGAGAAATTAGAGATGTGTCACTTCAGTTTTGACTCGTCTTCCCGATCGGAGGATGAGCAGTCACGATCAGGGACGCCGAATACGAGCCTAGATCCCCCTTCTGCGACCCCCTCTGACCAACATAGCAAGGGGAGAAACTCTGTCCAAGTGCCCGACGACGAGGAGGTTCAGGGTGTCCCAGTTACCTCAGTGTCTGGAAGGTCGGATAGTGAAGAGTCGAGGCCGAATAGTCCCAATATAGTGTTTGCTTGAGAGCAGATTGTTAGCACTCTTCATACCCCTGACTTAAGCCAGATCAAGGAGAGATACAATATTCCCAACCACTTTTCCCTGGCGGTGCATGACGACGGGGCTCATATACACGAGTCGGGTTTTGTTACCTTATACGAGATGCCCTTCTGGCTTGCCTTCATCTTCCTCTTTACCCTACCACTCGGGATGTGTTGATATATCTCGAGATCTCCCCCGGGTAGCTTGCCCCAAATGGCTGGAGGTTCCTGATGGGATCCATCTCCTTCTGGCCCCAAGTTTTAGGGTATGAGCTCACCTTGTAGGAGTTCTTTTGGACACACCAACCGTTCCCAGTGCACGGGGAAGCCGGCTTCTTCTCGCTCGGGGCCAGGCAGGGAAGAAAGATAATAGTGAACTGCCCGAGCAACAACAGGGGGTGGAAGAAGAAATTCTTCCAAGTGTCCACCCTCGGGTTTTGTGAAAAGGCACTGGGGGCACAGTTGAGGACCTCCTAGGCAGGAAAGCTGAGGAGTAAGCCACCATTTCCTATTCTGCTTTGTGTTTACTTTGTTCCTATGGCTAAACTAACTGCTACTTTTTTTTTCTTTGCAGCGGGATCACTCAACCCACTTGGTCTATTTGAGGAGTGCCAGGCAAGAATACTGTCCTTGGTCGAGGACCCAACCGACGTCAATAAGCTACTGACCTGGACGGGAGACTAGAAGACTTCCTATAAGATCAAGCACCAATTTGTAGCTCCCGTCTTTCCTGCAATCATTCCTAGTGAGTTATCCACCTGTTTCTTGGTTGTCTTATTATTCAGTTTTAACTAACTATCACTGATGTGTATCCTTTCTGACTATACAGAGATGGCTCCTAAGGACGCGGTGGCCTTGAAGGAGAAAGAGGCGGCATTGATGGCCCGGGCAGACCAGAAGAAAAAGAAACCTAACCCCGTTGAGGGCCAGCAACTGAAGCAGATCTCTCAAGGGATCCTAACGGGGAAGGATGCAGTGGGGACCTCGACTCCTGGGGTCACTGCGGCCATGGCGCCAAAGCTACCGCTTATTGTTGCACTGGCCAGGATATTGTTCCCGTGTCTGGATGAGCCCACCCCCTCGATACCACGCGGGAGACCTCCCGCGATGCCTATGGCAGAGAAGGCGGATGAGGTCCGAGAGAGAGTCCGGCTCGGGCTTCTGCAGAGCTAGGTGGACAAGTGTTCTCTGCTGGGGTCCGAAGCCTTAGTTGGCTGGCTATACAACGTCAGTCATAAGGTAAGCCATCCATGCATTTTGCTCGCACATCTTTTGCTTTTTTACTCTGTCAGATATACAAACAACTTCTATTCTTTTTTGTAGGTTGGCTGCTTAGCGGTAGGGGCTGAGGCTACCCTGCTCGGGGGTGGCCGAGAAGCTCGCCGCTGATGAGGTGGCTCTATCTGCAGAAAATTCTACCTGGGAATCCATAGGATTTGCTCTCTCCGTGGCTGAGGAGAAGTCCAAGGCTTTGGCTTTGGAGCTGGAGGAGGCTCGCGACGTCATTTTAATCGAGCGAGCCGCTCGAAAGTCTGCAAAGGCTAAGGTGGCAATTGCAGAGGCTGAGAGAGAGAGGCTGTTGAGAAGGAGGCAGAGGTCCTATCAGTGACTCTGTCCGAGGTCATCGCTGTTCGGGAGGCCGAGGCCAAGGATGCAGACGAGGAGTTTGAGGCAGGCTTCCTCAAAGGCTACGCCGACTTGACCGCCTGGGCTATTTTGGACCACCCAGACTGGGACCTCTCAGGCTATTCATGGGTGGAGTCTGACTATTAGAAGGACGATTAAGCCGGTGAGGAGGCCGCCGCTGAAGTTGGACCGGGCGGGACTGCAGCCACCGGTGAAGAGGTGGTCGTTGGGACGACCAGTAGTAGCTGCTTGTGTATTGTTGTTGTTTTTTTTTTGGGAGGGTGGGTGGGGGGTGGACTACTACAACTACCCCCAGGTAATGTACATAGTTTTTAATTAATGAAAAGGTCCATCGATGCCCCCTTTCTTATGAATTGTTTACTTTTTTGTACTTGTGCTTGTTTGAGATTGCCAGTACCCGACCAATTTTTAGTTGATCTAAATCCCTGCCTTAGGAAAAGGTTTAGGACTGTAATCGGTAGAGAATACTTGGTCTCCTAGGGACCTGTCCTAAAGGTCCCGACCGATATTGTGTAGGAGTTTATTATTTGGGCGGTTTCTCTGGGCACTGTAGGTAGGAATGTCCTAGGATTCCATCCCCTGTTAGTGCCCGATGTGATTTCCTTTTTTGGTCTGGTACTCCCCCTGCCCTTGTCCCCCAAGCGTTTGCTAAGGCAGGTGTTTGCAAAAAGGGTGACCGTAGGAAACCGACCTAGAATGTGGGTGGTTGCAAGGTCTTTTGAGGCTTGCTATCATCAGTCACCTAGGGGGATTTTCCCCCATCGTAGGTTGGGCCTAAGCAAAGCCGACGCCTCGGGGATTAACTAGAGGTATTTTTGTGCCTCGGGTGTGAATCCGAGGTCCTTTTGTGCCTCGGGTGCAATCCCGAGGTCTTTTTGTGCCTCAGGTGTGATCCTGAGGTCTTTTTGTGCCTTGGGTGTGAACCCGATGTCTTTTTTTTTTTGGAACACTGGTAGGGAGCATTGTTTGTAGTAAGAAAAGAAAACCTTTATTTCCTTCGAAAATTCATAATAACTGCTCAAGTAGAGCTACAAAACTTCCTAACCAGTGCTAACCCGCTCGCGTCAGAGCATTACTGAAAATACTTTCGGAGGTGTTGAACATTCCAAGGGTGAGAAAGATCATGCCCATCCAGAGTTTGTAACTAATAGGTGCCCGGACGGTTGACCTGCGTAACTTGGTATGGTCCCTCCCACTTTAGCCCCAACTTTCCATGGCTCGGGACTTTGGTATACTAGTTTACCGCCTTTAGAACGAGATCCTCGACTTGGAAACTTCGGTGCTTGACTTTGCTATTAAAGTACCGGGAGGCCCTCTGTTTGTTAGCTGCCACTTTCAGATATGCCCGGTCTCTTTTTTCTTCTACCAAGTCAAGTTCTGCTTTGAGGGCATCCTCATTATTCTGCTCGTTGAAATTTACCACTCGGTGTGTGGGTAATCCGAGCTCCGTGGGGAGCACTGCTTCAAAGCTGTAGGTTAGCAAGAATGGTGTCTTTCCCGTTGCCACTTGGGGGATGGTGCGGTAGGCCCACAGGAGGGTCGGTAACTCTTCTGCCCAAAGGCCTTTGGCGTTTTCAAGCCTAGTTTTGATTGACTGCAGGATTGTCCAGTTTGTCACCTTGGCTTGGCCATTGGCTTGAGGATGCTCGGGAGAACATTAATGGTTGGATATTTTGTAGCCCGAGCATAATTGCCTGAACACTGGGGTGTCAAACTGCTTACCGTTGTCGCAGACCAGAACCCGGGGAATGCCAAATCTACTGAGGATGTTTTTCTCAATAAAACTCTCCATCTTCTTCTCGGTGATTGTTACCAAGGGCTTGGCATCCGTGAAATAGTTCACGGCGATGACAGCGAACTTAACTTGTCCTTTTCCCTTCGAGAGGGGACCAACAATATCGATTCCCCACTGAGCGAATGGCCAGGGGCTGAGGATTGGTATCTGAAGCTCTCCCGGTCGGTTGATCTTGGGGGAATGTCTTGGCATTTATCACATTTTTTTACATACTCTTGGGAATCTCAGGCCATTATCGGCCAGTAATAACCTAGAGTAGGGCCTTACGTGAGAGTGCCCGGTCTCCCACATGACTTCCGCACACACCTTCAAGGATTTCATATAGTATTGGCTATACCTGGGTAGGGTGGACACAACGGAGATAGGGAATAGAGAACCCCCTTTTGTAGAGGATACCATCAACAAGGTGATATCTGGCCGCTCGGTACTTGACCCGGCGGGCTTCTTCCTTTTCTTCTGGCAACGTACCGGTTGTTAGGAACATAATGATTACATTCATCTAATTGGGTCCTAAGGCGACTAGTTCGATCTCCATGCCTTCTGAGTGGGTTACGCTGGGCTCGGGTAGGTATTTTACCCTTATCCCAAGTAGGTCTAACTCAGAGGAGGCAAGGCGGGCTAACCGATCGGCCCTGGTGTTCTCTTCCCTCAGGATTTAGGTGATTGAGAAACCTTTAAGCTTCTTCGAGACAGCTCGGACCAGGGCTAGGTAAGCTACCATATTGTCTTCCCGAGCCTCATACTCTTGATTAACTTGCTTAACCATAAGCTGGAATCACTGTACCCTTGAACCTACTATGCACGCATTGAAGTAGCCAACTGTAATCCAACTAATAGGGCTTCGTACTCGGCCTCGTTGTTGGAGGCACAGAACCCGAACCTCAGTGCATACTCAAGCTGGATTCCGTCAAGAGTAGTCAGGATGATCCTCGCCCCACTACCTTGCTTGTTGGAAGACTCGTCTACGTAAAGTATCCAGGTTGGGATGTCTTTCTGTAGCCCGAGCGGTAGGTAGGACAAGTCAAGCTCTTCAATCGGGTCTTCTGGGTATGTGAACTCAATGAGAAAATTTGCTACAGCCTGTCCCTTGATCATCGTGCAGGGTATGTAGGTTACTTCATATTCCTCTAACTCTAAGGCCCACTTGACGAGCCTTCTGGATGTTTCAGGCCTGCTCAAGATTCGGCGTAGAGGTTGATCTGTGAGGACCATAATTGGGTGGGCCTGGAAGTACGGGCAAAGTCTCTAGGCAGAAGTGATGAGGGCAAAGGCGAGCTTTTCTATGCAGGAATATCTACTTTCCGCGCCTTGAAGTGCCCGGTTGGTATAGTAGACCAAGAATTGTGTCCCGTGTTCTTCTCTGATGAGAGCCAATCTGACCGCTGAGGGTGACGTTACCAAATATAAGAATAATTCCTCATTTGGCATGATTGTTGAGAGTAAAGGGGTGATGCCAAGTACTTCTTGAGTTCCTAAAATGCCTCCTCACCCTCTTCCAACCACCGAAAGGCCTGGCGGAGGATTTTAAAAAATGGCAGACACCGGTCGGTAGCTCGGGAGATAAATCTGTTCAATACGGTAACCCGCCCGGCTAAGCTCTGAACTTCTTTGGTTGACCTGGGTGACCGAATGTTTATGATGGCCTGGATTTTCTCAGGGTTTGCTTTGATACCCCGTCGGCTGACTAGGTGCCCTAGAAACTTCTCGGACGAGACGCCAAATGTGCACTTGGTCAGGTTCAACCTCATTCTGAACTTTCTCAAAATGCTGAAGGCCTCGGCCAGATGTTCAAGATGGTCGGACTCATCTCGGCTTTTGACTAAGAGATCATCAACGTAGACTTCCATGGATTTCCCGATCAGATCCTTGAATATATGATTGACTAGGCGTTGATAGGTTGCCCTAGTGTTTTTTAGGCCAAAGGGCATTACCTTATAGCAGTATGTTCCTTGGCTCGTGATGAAGGAGGTCTTCTCTTCGTCCCTGGGGTACATGTTGATTTGATTGTACCACGAGTAAGCGTCCATGAACGAGAGGAGTGCACGTCCGACAGTGGAATCCACAAGGAGGTCTATCCTGGGCAATGGATAGCAATCCTTGGGGTAGGCCTTATTAAGGTCAGTGAAATCCACACATATTCTCTACTTCTTGTTGCTTTTCTTGACCAGAACCATGTTTGCTAACCAGTCGGGATAATGGATCGTTCGGATGGAATTCGCTTTTAGGAGCTTCTCGACTTCTTCACATACCATCACTTGTCTTTTGGGTGCCATACCACGCCTCTTTTGCTTGACCAATCGAGAGTCCGAGTTAATGTTGAGACGGTGAGACATGACACGGGGATCTATCCCAGGCATGTCTTCATGGCTCCAGGCGAAGACATCTTGGCTCTACTGCAGGAATCAGATCAACTTCTCCTTGAGGCCTGGCTCCAAGAGAGTGCCTATGCTAATGCACTAGTCGGGATACTTCAGGTCCAGAACCACTTGCTTCAATTCTTCCACTGGACCTACTCCGTCTCTTTGGTACCTCGGGTCCATTTCCTGAATGTTCAATGTTTCAATGACGGCCCTTTTGCGTAGGGAGCTAACGTAGTAGCTCCGAGCGGCCGCTTGGTCTCCCTGCAAGCTTCCAGGTCCCTGGGGGGTTGGAAACTTGACCACCAGGCTGTACATCAACACAATCGCCCTAGCTTTGTTGAGAGTTGGTCTCCCGAGAATGATGTTGTACGCTGACGGAGCTTCTATATTTACGAAGTTTGCCATTATAGATGTCTGCTAGGGGTAGGTCCCCATAAGAATCGGGAACTCGATGGTACCGAGCAGTTATGTGCTGGACCCATTGAAACCTACTAGGGGAGTGGCCACTAGTCATAGTCAATCCCTGGATATCCCGAGCTGATCAAATGCTGAGACGAACATGATATCAGAGGAGCTGCCCGTGTCCACTAATACCTTTTTAACCACATAGTTTGCTACGGAAAGCGTCACCACCAGCGAATCTGTAATACCCTGTATTTTGGTATATTAATAAGACCTGGTATTTCATTTCTATACTCGTATAAACTTTCTCTTCCTTTTGGTGAATTTTGATACCAATCGATTGACATATTCCCAATCGATTGACACTTTTCTGATACCAATCGATTGATAAGTATACCAATCGATTGATAAGTATCCCAATCGATTGACATTCAACCGACTAAAAGTGATGACGTGTCAACATCCCAATCGATTGCCATCTTCTTCAATCGATTGACATCAAATATCTGTCTTCAATCGATTGACTTGTGTCTCAATCGATTGACATAAGCTGAGAAACATTTTCTTCTTTCCTTCAGCTTTGAACGTGTGGCACTCCCTAACCCTTATATATACTTGTTCATTTGTGGCCTTGGGCCAAGTTTTGGCAGCCTTGAGAGAGAGAGGTGCATACTCTCATATATATATACATACACATATATATTGTATATATATATATCACACACACACACTTTCGGGTTGAAGAAGAAGAAGAAGAAGAGAAGAATAAGAAGAAGAAGAGGAGGAGACCAGAGAGAGAACAAAGACAGACAGAGAGAGGGAAAGAGAACCACCATAACCGCCGCCGCGGAGCTCGGGACGCCGTCAACGGACCGCCGGGAGAGGTGAGTTTCATTAACTCACTCAAAGAGGTTTGTTTTGTGATGTTTATGTGTGTATAATAACGTGCATGAGGAGGAAAGAGAACCCCAACGTTTTTATAATAAAACCAGCAGTTTTGAGGAAGAAGACAGAGTTCAATCGATTGCCATAGAGTTCAATCGATTGATATATCAATCGATTGACATAAGTTCAATCGATTGACATTAAGTCCAATCGATTGACATTATTTCCAATCGATTGGGTAAGAGCAGAATGTTGTTTATCTATTGTTATATGTTATGAGCTGATTGTAATGTACCCAAGCTGTTAATGGTTGTACCATACGTGATATTGGATATGTGCTTAGTCAACATGATACTACGTTATCCTTATATGATGTTTATGTTAATGTTACAAGATGAACTGTTTATCATTAACTGTCAATATGAGATGCTCTAATGGTTAAGTAACTGTCATATGTTACTGAATAGTAGAACGGAACACGACAGCATGTTAATAATGAATTAATAAGTAGATATGTTGAATACAGAGCATGTGGTATTTCCTGTACTTAGTATATGAGCATTTCACAACATGTGTCAGCATGCATGGGATAGTGATGTGAAGAGGTAAGAAGATCTGATGAGAAATGGGATATTGATATGAAGAGATGAGAAGACATGATGAGAAATGGGATATGTGATTTATGTGGAATAATGAGATATGTGTACTTGGATCCGTGGGATCAACGACTGACGAGTCGGGTGGACGTGGGATGGTTAGAGTTCCTAGTGCGCCTCTCGCTGTTGAAGACGTCCAGTGATGCGTATGCACTGTTGAAGACGCCCAGTGTACCGTTGAAGACGTCCGGCTAGTGCTCTAATGTATTCTCAGCTGTGTAGACGACCAGTGAGGGTATACGCATCGTTGAAGACGCCCGATGTGCCGTTCTATCGTTTACAGATAGGTGGTACCGTGTAGACGACCGGTGACCCTATCAAGGGATTGTGTGACCTATTGCCTAGTCGGGTGATTCCGATTGGCATTATTGTATCGACGAATGGATACTGATTGACATTAAGGTATCGACTTATGGATACGGATGAGAATAAGGATATGAATATGAGAATGGTTAGTATGATGATGGTTCAGTCGTGGATTCAGCGTCCCGACGTAAAGGTATATGCATGGGATGGATGCATGGGTTACATGCATGGATTTGGTGAATACGTGATGAGATATATATGCCATGATGTTTATCCTTGTCATTACTTAATATGATTCCTGTTATTATTGATTAATGCATAGTTTAATGAGACCTCTGCTATGTCCGTGAGTGACGCCATTGTTAAGAGATTAACCGCATTTTAAGATGCTGAACAATAACGGTGAGGAGTGTTGTTTAGTATACTCACTCAGCTTTGTATTCAAAGCTGATGGCGTTAATGCCCTGGACATTCCAATGTCTAGGGATTTGTAGGTCTTGAAAACTGAAGACTGATAGTTCTGCCAGACTTGGAGCTGAAGGCTGGAAGACGAAGATGTGCTGCTTTATATTAGTTGGTTCTTAACTGTTGTACTTCTGTTAATGTTTGTTATAGGCTTCAGACTCTAAGCCAGCTGCTGTAATAGATTTAGTAGACTTTTATAATTGGTACTTGGGCATCTGTTGCTTTCAAACCTTTTATAGTTTCCGCTGTAGCCTCTGATTATGTTAATAAGATATGTTCTATGAATAGCATCCTCCCTATCGTGGTGTTTGTTGGTTTGAGTAGATGACAATGCGGTTATTCACCCGTCATTCCCTATGGACCCATAAAGGAAATTTATTTTTCTCTATTTATGCTGCTCCGGGGCGTGACAGGATTTTTGGTATCAGAGCCTAGGTTTCAGTTGTTAACCGCTTGTCTTTTGATTAGAACCTGAGTTCTAAGGTAATATCGGTAGCATGAGGATTAGCTGAGATGAGATAGAACTGTTGTCTTGTCACTCAGATAAGAGGTTGGAAGAATCCATCTGAGGATGTTTCTTTGGAAGATAGTAACTGTTGGAACCAATAAGAATTTGGATAGCTGAGTTCGCGGAGAACAGGCATGGAGAGTTAGTTGTGGTTGTGGAGATCCTAAATATAGAGCCGTTGGATGTTAGACGCTGACAAATCCCGAAGCAATCTCGGAACAGTCGGTATGGTCTAGAAATAGAAAGAGGTTTAGGATAAGATTATCCTGTTACCTTGAGCCACATGTTAGTTGAGTGTTCTCACATTTTAGTTGAACAATACTCATAGCTTGGAACCTGAGAATAGAAATAGAATGTTTAGATTTGACGTTACGTGTAGAACCTATAGTTTCATAATCCGTGTTTTGAGCATAGATATATTGGAGTACACTTGGTAGATAGACTGACCTCTGTGGTTAATATTTATTTATGTGAGTATTCGTATTGCTTGATGTGATCGTATTATATAGTGGTACTATATATCTGTTACCGCATGTTTTGTTCTTGCTTGAGCTGTAAGATAGAATGCGTCTGACCGAATAGTTTTCATTTGTAGGTAGCAACACTGAACCCTACCAGCACTCGTTATGGTTAGGACGACTCGAGGAAACCCGGGCCAGCTGAATGGAGTACCTGAATTAGTACCTCCTGAGATAGATCCAACAGGAATGATTGGAGTTTTCATTCGTCGCATGGAACAAGTTATCAATCGTGCGGATCATGTCATCGGCAATGAAGCACCAGTACGTCAGACGAGAGTCAAGCTGCTAAAGGAATTTCGTGCTCTTCAACCAGAGACCTTTACCGGATTAACGGGAGCATGGCAAGCTGAGCAATGGATTCGCCAGATAGAATTGATATTTGAGGTACTTGAATGTACTGACACTGAGAAAAGACATTTGGCTATATTTCAACTGACATTCTCAGCAGCAGATTGGTGGGACGCAGTGAAAGCTACGATAGGTGAAGAAGCTGTAGGAAGGATGACTTGGGAATCATTCAAGACTCGATTTCTAGAAAAGTACTTTCCAGAATCTGAGAAGAACAAAAGGGAAATGGAGTTCATCCAATTAATTCAAGGTTGTTTTACAGTGCCAGAATATACAACTCAATTCGAGAAGCTATCACGATTTGCACCGCATATGATCGATACACCAAGAAGGAAGATCAAAAGATATCATCAAGGACTAGTTCCACATATTCGTCATATGACTATAGGACATTTAGATCAATCTTTCGAAGCTTTGGTAGAAATGGCAACGAAACTGGAAGACGACACTCAGATTAGTGAAGGACAACACTTTGATCAAGAATTTCCAAAGAACGATCAGTGTTTCATAACGGATCAGAGAGGAAAAGACAGTCAGATTGTGTTGGCAACTAACCAAGTTCAACGAGGAAACATGGAGAGAAGTTACATAAGCAACCGCCAGAAGCGTAAGAGGATAGAGAGTGACAAGAAAGAATCAAAACTAGTGACGACCCCAACACAGCACAGAGAACGAGATATCTGCTACAATTGTGGAGTACCAGGACACCATTCCCAAGAATGCAGAGCAGCAAGAAAATCTAATGGACGGGAAATACGATGTTTCAACTGCGGTAAATTTGGTCATGTCCGTAAGTTTTGTCCAGAACTAGAGATGCAACACAATGTTCCGTTGCAACAAGTACCAAGAGGGCGCACCCGTCGAACAAATAATTGGTCTCAACTTAGACAAGGACGATAGACAGAAGGTACAACACTCAACACCTACATCATGTATTACATATGATCCCGATATTGCAGGAAGTTGGGTATTTGTTTGATTTGATTGTAAGAGGATTAGCCTACACCATAAATTGTAGTTACCGGAACAATTCATTTGACACTGATCAACAGTAGTTATCCAAGAATAAATATGACATCATTTGCATCCCTGTATAACATCAATTGCATCCCATATGACTTCTTTTGCATCCTTATATGACGTCAATTGCCTCCCTATCGAAAGACTACGCCAACCATTGGTATGTTGGACAGAGACTAGAGATGAGGAATCTAAATTTGCTTTAGATGTAGCCTTAACAAGAGAGGACGAACTAGAAGATTGCGAGTATACGAGAAGAGATACTAGTGACGCAGAGACAACACCAGAACTTTCAAAAGAGTATCGCAGAGGAATGCTTTTCAACACCGATCGCCTGTTACTTTTATTTAGTCGAGATGTTTTGTAGTAGAACGACTCACGATATCAGTATGTAGTCCTGCCTAACCTATTTGATTAGTACGTGGAAGCAGAACGAGTATTCAATGGATTGAACGACCTCAAAGAGATGATTATATCAATAGTACGTGGGAATTTGGAGAACCATGAGGAAATTTGAGTTATCAAAATAACGATATTAGAGTCACGAATGCTTTCAAGTCAATATCCTGAGGGACGACGATAATAACACGGGAGTTAACAAGGACGTCGTGTGCAACACGAGGCTGACTAATAACATTGACGACCGTAACAAGAAGTCCAGAGATAAGAAGACAGTCAACTGATGACGCAGTAGAGACATTGTCAACACAGTGTGAAGCATCTTCGAAACCAGAGTAGACGGCAACGCTTCGCTACAACTTAGACGGTATTAGAACACTTGATCGATAGAACCCTTACACCGTAGAGTTTGGCACGAGTAAGGAACCTTGTGTGTTTAGAGACTAGCTGTTTTAGATTTGTGAGATGATTAGATTATGCTACCTAGAACCTTTTCTCGAAGTTCGACATACGAATTTTCATATAGCTAACCCAAGGATTGATAGTTGTTACCCTAGTACTTATAGATCGTTGATAACTTTGCATCGCATGTTTAGAACTTAAACCTTTGGCAGCTGATGTGATCGTTTATGTAAAATGAGAACTTGAGCATTTTAGAGTATGTCTTCCAAGATGATTTGTGTTTTTATTAGAGGGGCTACTGCTTCAGATTTCGAGGACGAAATCTTTTGATGAGTGGTGGATGATGTAATACCCTGTATTTTGGTATATTAATAAGACCTGGTATTTCATTTCTATACTCGTATAAACTTTCTCTTCCTTTTGGTGAATTTTGATACCAATCGATTGACATATTCCCAATCGATTGACACTTTTCTGATACCAATCGATTGATAAGTATACCAATCGATTGATAAGTATCCCAATCGATTGACATTCAATCGACTAAAAGTGATGACGTGTCAACATCCCAATCGATTGCCATCTTCTTCAATCGATTGACATCAAATATCTGTCTTCAATCGATTGACTTGTGTCTCAATCGATTGACATAAGCTGAGAAACATTTTCTTCTTTCCTTCAGCTTTGAACGTGTGGCACTCCCTAATCCTTATATATACTTGTTCATTTGTGGCTTTGGGCCAAGTTTTGGCAGCCTTGAGAGAGAGAGGTGCATACTCTCATATATATATACATACACATATATATTGTATATATATATCACACACACACACTTTCGGGTTGAAGAAGAAGAAGAAGAAGAGAAGAATAAGAAGAAGAAGAGGAGGAGACCAGAGAGAGAACAAAGACAGACAGAGAGAGGGAAAGAGAACCACCATAACCGCCGCCGCGGAGCTCGGGACGCCGTCAACGGACCGCCGGGAGAGGTGAGTTTCATTAACTCACTCAAAGAGGTTTGTTTTGTGATGTTTATGTGTGTATAATAACGTGCATGAGGAGGAAAGAGAACCCCAACGTTTTTATAATAAAACCAGCAGTTTTGAGGAAGAAGACAGAGTTCAATCGATTGCCATAGAGTTCAATTGATTGATATATCAATCGATTGACATAAGTTCAATCGATTGACATTAAGTCCAATCGATTGACATTATTTCCAATCGATTGGGTAAGAGCAGAATGTTGTTTATCTATTGTTATATGTTATGAGCTGATTGTAATGTACCCAAGCTGTTAATGGTTGTACCATACGTGATATTGGATATGTGCTTAGTCAACATGATACTACGTTAGCCTTATATGATGTTTATGTTAATGTTACAAGATGAACTGTTTATCATTAACTGTCAATATGAGATGCTCTAATGGTTAAGTAACTGTCATATGTTACTGAATAGTAGAACGGAACACGACAGCATGTTAATAATGAATTAATAAGTAGATATGTTGAATACAGAGCATGTGGTATTTCCTGTACTTAGTATATGAGCATTTCACAACATGTGTCAGCATGCATGGGATAGTGATGTGAAGAGGTAAGAAGATCTGATGAGAAATGGGATATTGATATGAAGAGATGAGAAGATATGATGAGAAATGGGATATGTGATTTATATGGAATAATGAGATATGTGTACTTGGATCCGTGGGATCAACGACTGACGAGTCGGGTGGACGTGGGATGGTTAGAGTTCCTAGTGCGCCTCTCGCTGTTGAAGACGTCCAGTGATGCGTATGCACTGTTGAAGACGTCCAGTGTACCGTTGAAGACGTCCGGCTAGTGCTCTAATGTATTCTCAGCTGTGTAGACGACCAGTGAGGGTATACGCATCGTTGAAGACGCCCGATGTGCCGTTCTATCGTTTACAGATAGGTGGTACCGTGTAGACGACCGGTGACCCTATCAAGGGATTGTGTGACCTATTGCCTAGTCGGGTGATTCCGATTGGCATTATTGTATCGACGAATGGATACTGATTGACATTAAGGTATCGACTTATGGATACGGATGAGAATAAGGATATGAATATGAGAATGGTTAGTATGATGATGGTTCAGTCGTGGATTCAGCGTCCCGACGTAAAGGTATATGCATGGGATGGATGCATGGGTTACATGCATGGATTTGGTGAATACGTGATGAGATATATATGCCATGATGTTTATCCTTGTCATTACTTAATATGATTCCTGTTATTATTGATTAATGCATAGTTTAATGAGACCTCTGCTATGTCCGTGAGTGACGCCATTGTTAAGAGATTAACCGCATTTTAAGATGCTGAACAATAACGGTGAGGAGTGTTGTTTAGTATACTCACTCAGCTTTGTATTCAAAGCTGATGGCGTTAATGCCCTGGACATTCCAATGTCTAGGGATTTGTAGGTCTTGAAGACTGAAGACTGATAGTTCTGCCAGACTTGGAGCTGAAGGCTGGAAGACGAAGATGTGCTGCTTTATATTAGTTGGTTCTTAACTGTTGTACTTCTGTTAATGTTTGTTATAGGCTTCAGACTCTAAGCCAGCTGCTGTAATAGATTTAGTAGACTTTTATAATTGGTACTTGGGCATCTGTTGCTTTCAAACCTTTTATAGTTTCCGCTGTAGCCTCTGATTATGTTAATAAGATATGTTCTATGAATAGCATCCTCCCTATCGTGGTGTTTGTTGGTTTGAGTAGATGACAATGCGGTTATTCACCCGTCATTCCCTATGGACCCATAAAGGAAATTTATTTTTCTCTATTTATGCTGCTCCGGGGCGTGACAGAATCATCTTGAGGGCAGTGCAGGTCTAGCATATCCTCGGATGAGAACATTAATACGTCGGTCAGGGGGAGCTGGTGGATTGGACATGCTAGACATCCGATCGGGATGCCCGAGACTGCCTCTTCCTAGCCGATTGTGAATCCCCTCCGCCCGAAGTTCCTCCGGAGATTACATTGGTTTGCCTGAGGGGTTGAGGCTGCTCGAAAGCTCAGGTGTCTTACCGAGGTTATTTGTTTACTTCCATGAACTCGGCTAGATAGCCCTACTCAATTAGTTTCTCAATGGCGATCTTAAGCTTAAAGCAATCTTCTATGTCATATCCGTGGTCTTTGTGGAAACAGCAAAACTTATCCCAGTTTCTCTTATCGGGCGGGCTTTTCAACTTTGCTGGTTGTTGGAGTAGCCTCTGGGTTTCAACGGCAGCCATGACCTCATGGATAGGCCAGGATAGTGGCGTGAAGGTAATCGGGGCCTGATCCTGACCGCCTCTTTGCTGATCTTGCTTGGACTTCTTTCCCGGACCCTTCTCAGAGCCCTCACGTTTCCGTTTAGCTTTCGGGGACTCATCCCGTGAAGCTGGCGCGCTTGGACTTCAGAAACTCCTCTATGTCGATGTATTTTTGACCCTCTCTGAGAGTTCCAGCAGGGTTACCAGTCGGTCACGATGAAACAACATAGCAACTTTGGTGTGTTGAACTCCCGAGCAGAAGGCCATGATAGCGGATGTTTCGTTCAAGTTGCGAATTTAAAGCCTCTATTGATTGAAACGGTCCACGTAGTCCTTTAGGGATTCCCCCTTACGTTGCTTGACGGTCAGTAGTTGGGTGTCCGGTTGTGACCGATCAAGCATCCCTACGAATTGGCTAATGAAAAACTTGCTCAGTGCCTTGAAGTCATCAACTGTTCGGGGAGGTTTAAGAGCGTGAAACCACTGCACGGCTGGCCCTTGAGAGTGCTGGGAAAGGCCAGGCACAGTAACTCGTCGACGGTGGTGACTAATTCCATCTAGGCCTTGTAGGTACGAATGTGATCCACTGGGCTCCCTGTCCCGTTATAGGAATTGAGATGCGGTGGCTTAAACTTCTGCGTAGGGCTGCAACTTGACACGAAAATTCCGATTTCGATTCGAAAAATTCCGATTTTGGCACTTAAAAAGTGAATTCCAAATTCCGAAAATTCCGAAAAAAATCGGATTAGAATCGGAATTGTTTTGGGATTTCCGAAAATTCTGAAAATTCCAAAAATTTTCCGAAAGTATATTTTTCGAAAATATTCCGAATTTATCCGATAATTTCTGAAATATTCCGAATATCTAGTAATGAGACATATACATACATACATACATACATATATACATATGCATGTATTATATTACACATTTTACATATTTGTATACATAATAGGTCTTTTAACATTTGTAAAAATATAGGGGGTCTATTCATAATAAACTTAAATTATTTACACATTAGGTTTAACTTTGTTACTTTAGAGTATAGATCAAAGAGAAAAAAAGAGGAGTTTTGTAGATTTAGGAGACCTATAGCTTGGTGGTTCACAATGAACGAAAAAGACTCAAAAGGACTCCTGGAAGTTAGTTCTATTTCTCAAAATGCTCAGAATGACCAAAATGCCCCTGAAAGCCCGAAAACTCCCTGATTGGACCAAAAGTTCTGGAAACATGCTATGTCATAAGAAAAGTAAGAAAATGAGTTTTTAAGTAAAATCAGATGAAATCGTCGGCTCCCAGAGACCCCCGGCAGTCCCGGAAGTTCCCAGAAAGTCCCCGTTGACCAGTTTGACCAAGTTTGACTGAAATCGTCCAAATTCGCCGAAAAATTTCAGAATCATTCTAGATTATGTATAAAGTATTAAAATGAGTTTTAAAAGAAAATCGAACGAAAACGTCAGCTCCTGGGAGCTCTCAGAGGTTTCCAGAACTTCTCAGAAATCCCAAATTTGACCAATTTGACCAAAAGTTGACTTTGAAACCGGAGCACCGTAACAATTTTCAAACATTTTTCATGGATACTAGAGGTCAATAGCTTTCCAACGGTATATCGCACATAATTTCTGGATTTGAAACGGATTTATTATGAATTTCCGAAGGTGAAAAAGGCAAGCAAATTGGTTTTATTGCGAATACTGTGAAACTTTTCAAAGTGACCTGACTCCAAAACATTTTATATAGAAAGTAGACTCCGATACCTTTCCAATGGTATATCACAAGCTCAGTTTGAAGTTTGTACGCATTTTCTGTGAATTTCAGACGAAATAGGGCCTTTTCACGAATATCGGAACCTCAGGGGGCCTAAATACAATATTCTGGGCATCTGAGGAGCAGTGCCGCAGCGGCACTGGGCCACTGCCGCAGTGGCACATGGCTAGTGCCACGGCGGCACTCAACCCTCGCAAAGTCCATTTTTGTAATTTATTTTGGGGTCCAACTTGATTAATTAAAAACTAAAACGATGTAGTTTTATGTTCACAGATGTTTGGGACCAATGAGAGTACTTCCCAAAACCACCCCAAATTAGTCTATATAAACCCCCCATTGCTCTTCATTTTGGGGGGGCCAAGTGCAAAGTTTAGAAAAGTTGTAGAGAGAAATAGAGATAGAGATAGGTTTAGAAGAGAGAAAGGGAGCTTCTCCCACTGATTTTCTATAAGAAAGCGAGTTTTAATCTTGTTTTCTTCCATTACCTCTCATATACTTCACATTCAAATCCTACCCAACCACCATTCTTGAGCAATCTTGAGTTAGGAAGCTACTTCCATGTCAATATATATGAGTGAAACACCAAGCTACAAGTCCAAAATCACATTGATTATCATCTATTGATTGTTATTATTTGCTTGTTTACATACTATGTTCATCTCTTCCTAACCTCATTTCTTTTTTTGATTTTTTTTTATTTACTTACTAGTTCATCATCCTCTAAATGATGACATGAAGTTTGAGGTGAGTGAATCCTTATGGATAGTCTCTCTTGACCTCAAAAACATGTTTGATAGATGATGATTATAACCTCAATACCTCCAAGGTATCCTTGAAGTTATGTTCAAATGAAAATGAATCTCTCCAATAATATTGGGAGTTCTTGATGATGAGTCTGATGTTGATATTCCAAGAAGTCATATTCTCTATTTGATGTTGAAAATATACTTTCAAAACCTCTATTTCAAGCCCCCTCTTAAAACCCCTCATTTTGATCTCAAGAAAGAAAACTCTAGTTTTTTTTTTTCCAAAAATCTTCAAAACAGTGAGTCAAAACAGTGAATGATCTGAGTTCAAAGATTTCTCTAGAACTCAATACTCAATGTATGGATGCAAGACCACTTGGAAAGTCTTTCTAACTCATTAGAGAACACCCATGATTTTTGGTTTGACTTGGAGACACTTAGAAGGACCCCATTTTGGTCCAAACATTCTCTCCAGACATTCTGCCTCTGCTGTCACAGCAGCTAGGTTGACTTTCAACTTGTTTTACAGAAAACCTTTCCAAAATGAGTGGTCCCAAATTATTTTTCCCTTTAAATATAATGTCTTAGGGAACTTTCTGTATAATATGGGCCTCTAGATATTTTGTTTTCATTTTCTAAGATTTTCTAACATTTCAGTCGACAGTACGGACTCTGTTTCTGAATAACCTCTATTGTTTACATGATTTCTCTCAATATGTGATAGTTATTAAAGATTGGCTATTTGGGTTGTGTTCTAGACACAATAATAAAGATCTCCATAAAAAATCATGAATTGAAAACATTCCTAACCCCTCTTTCCAATTTTCAAAAGATCGTGTTACTGTTTTGTCCACTATTCACAGCAAGCATACTTTTACTTCCATCCTTTGATTTGATGCTTACATGCACTCCAAATTAGCTCATGTCTTAGGAAGTAGTTCATACTACTGTTGTATATATCCCATGATGATTTCGTTCATTCATTCATACACATTCTAGACTTCTAACTCATTCTAGGAATTCATGAACACAAAACACACTACAACCTTGGCACATTCTAAATACATACATTGCATCCATGCAAAGATTTGGGGCTTTTGTGACTCCTAATCTAAGAAGATTATGAGGAATAAATTTGATCATACATTCATGTTTCCCTTTGATCTAATCGTCTTTTCTCATCCATCCCGGGGATTGAGAGGTCTTCTTTCCTCAAAGATTAGCATGTATCATTCTAGCTTGCTAAGCATACTTTGATCCTTTTGATTATTTGTTTCAAGAACAATTCATGTCCCCTTTAGATTAGGAAAACTTTATTACTTGATATATGATTAGACGATTTTTCCTAGGTTTGTTTGTGTGATCTTTCACTTTGCATTGTGTGATATTTGGCTTAGATCTTATGAACGATATCTTATCTTTTGATCTTCCATTTCAAAATTCTTGTGTGATGTAATATACTATCATAGTATTAATTGTCGAGCTATACATAATATAGGATGATTATTTGGATGCTAATTGAGGCCCGTCGAGAGATGGGGCGAGTTGAGGGTGCTTTAGTCGTGACAAAGGCTCCTTCCTCTCTCGTACCAAAACCCCGAACCAAGTTCTTTGGTTATGAAGGGCCGGTGCCCTTTATCCGTTTGGGTGAGTCAAATTAGGTTTCTTGATTCCTTAAAGACCAAGTGGCGACTCTGTATCTGTTTTCAACAGACCTTCCTTTCCTTCTTGTTTTCTTCAAAACAATCTCAAACCAAAGCAAAAAGAAGTGGAATTCCGCGTGTCCACAATCTGGCGACTCTACTGGGGATTTTTATTTTCAAAACAAAATAATACAGAGGTCTAACTCATAAGAAGCATCCTAAAAATCATCTTTTTACTGTGTCTGGTTCACTGCATTGCACTCCTTCATTTCCCCCTCCGACTGTGTCTGAAACGCGGCACTGACATTGTTCAGGTCTTGCTGTGCCAGGGCACAAGTCACCGTTGATACTGTACCTTCCAAGATATATCAAAAAGAGTAAAACTTCCGTACTGTCTCTCCGACGGTCTATTGGAACTCTCATCAACGGACCCTCTTTAACTAAACCCAACCTTTGCATATAGATTCCGGTAGAACCGTTCATAGGATTGTTCATTTATCTTTTCAGATAGGAAAATGTGATATAACTGTTGTATGCCCTGACGGGATTACCTGCGCGGTGTAGATGCTTATGTGGCATAGAACAGAACCTCTTTCTTATGATTCCCAAGGCAATCACTTATATGTGACCACATTGAGTGACCTGCCTAGGCACCATGGTAAGAAAGTCTGCTCCATGCTCACAAAGATATACACTGCAAACCTTGTTTGTTGGTCCTAGGACATAGGAGTATGAAAACTAGCTAGACAGTATGATCACCATCATAACCTGTTTCTCCCAGAAACCCTGTCCATATTTAACCAGATATTCCTATTTCCCAAAATCTCTGCCCAACTCATCAGGATATCCCTGTTTTTCCCAGAAACTCTGTTTGAATCACCCAGATTTCCAAGAAATCCCTATTTCTCCCTAGATTACCCAGAAATCTCAGTTTCTTCTAGAAACTTCGATATACTTGTGTCCCCCAGATACTCTATCCGAATTACCCAGATATTCTTGCTTCCCCCAGAATACCCAGAAACCTCAGTTTCTCTTAGAAACTCCGATATACTTGTTTCTCCTAGAAACTCTGTTCGACTTACCCAAATATACATGTTTTCCCAGAAGCTCTGTCCAAATCTCTCAGATTTCCCTAAATCCCAACAACTCCATCCAAACTTCCCAGAAATGTTTAGATGTACCAATTTTTCCCAAAAACTCCCAGACATAACCAGTTTCTCCCAAAAACTCTGTCCAGTTTTTCAGAAATACCCGGATATAGCCAGTTTCTCCCAGAAACTCTATCCAAATTTCCCAAAAATACCCATAGTACTTGTTTTTCCCAAAAACACTGCCCAAATCACCCAGAAATGCCCAAATATACTTGTTACTCCTAGAAACTCTATCCATATTTCTCATAAATACCCAAAATACCAGTTTATCCTAGAAGCTCAGTCCAAATCAACCAGAAATCCCTATTTCTCCTAGAAACTCAAATAACTTCTAGAAATTTCTCCGAATCTTCCAAATCCCCGTTTCTCCTAGAAACTCTGTCCAAAATACCCGAAGTATCCTGGAAATCCCTGTTATCCCTTGGTGATCGTACTGGAAAGTAAGGTTAGCACACTCTGTATGACTAGGACCTTATTTGTTTAACTGCTATCTGTTAAAAGTAGGGGCATCATATCGATTAGGGCTTGCATCTGCATGCTTGTCTCATATGCATACACAATTCATGTCAGTTCGCATGCACACACATCTCGTCAGTCTCACACATGTCAGTCTCTACACATCAAATGCATACGTATCATCATCCTCACCCATCTCAATCATTGTACAGAAGTCGTATACTTACTGCAACCGTCCTCGGTTTGCATCATTAAATCCTTCAAAACTCTGATCATCTCCTCCCGCTAGGAGTCCATAAGAAGTATTTTTGCGCCTCTGCTAATTTGGACTTTTACTTCTATTTGCAAAAAACGTAGCCCCGGGTAGGGACACTATTGTACCTCCCTGAATTCATTGTCGTTATCGAGAACTAGCCCAAGCTATAATAAACCCACTAATGGCCTACCAAGCTCTCGAAGGAAAAGTGAACAAACTACAAACCACTGTTGAACATCTAAGTTTAACGATAAGTAGATTTGAAAAGATGGTGCAGAGCATCAATAAAAGGAAGTATGGGTTGTCCGATGCCGTCTATCCAAGCCCATTTCCACATCCAAATTCGTACTCATATCCAAGTCTACACCCTTGCCTGGGTAATCCTATTCCATATCCAAACACAAGAGCCACTCTGAGGACCCACTTGAATTCAAAGTTTAACAAAGCCCGCAATCCAAGAACCTTTACCAACCTGGGTATGCCGTTGTCCGTTATCATTGATAACCTCATCAAAAAGGGGCACACCCAACTCCTTCAACCTCGTGTTGATCCCACACCACCTAACTGTAACCTGTACAAATGTTGTGCCTACCACCAAGGCCCAGGTCACGTCACCGATAGCTACATGCGCCTTCGCCATAATATCCAAGACCTCATTGATCAGAAAATCATCGAGCCATCACCCATCCAACCCTATGTCAACCAAAATGTCAGCTTCATCGAACCTAAAGCCCCTGGCTCATCTGTTCAAATGATCTCTTTTGCTAATACCCATGAATGTTGAACCTGTGCCGGTGAAGCGATGGTGTTTGGGACTTTTGCTAGAAAAATAAATGAGGATGCTCTTTCAAAAAAAAAATTACTAATAAGCGGGTCAACGTGATACTCCATTGGAGACCAAGCCGAGTCTAGTCGAGTCTGTCCTATGTTTTGAATCTATTTCAAATTTAGTCTTGTTGTCGAGTCTGTCAGTCTTCAAGTTGTTATGAGTCTGTGTCGAGTAATGTAATCCTTCTTCTTTTGATGGAATGAAATCTCATTTTTTTTGCCTAATCAGATGTGTCTAGTCATCAATGCATGAATCATTGAACTGAAATGTCACTTTTCAAATTACCATGGATATTACTTTGCTAATAAATTTTTGCATCAAACAAAAAAGGAATCCTGAAAAGGTTAAAGTCGATTTCACGCTAGCACCAATGAAGAGCCGAGAATTGAATAGTCTTACTTTAAGAATTTAAAAGATGCTATTGCTCAAATCTCAAAAAGACATACTTGAAACTGACTTGGGGCTTGCCCAACACTCTTTTCCCACCATTTCGAAGTCTTAAGCCCAATCTAATTGGGAGCCATGCAATCTGTCCGATTGGAAGCAATGCAGACTTAGTCCTTGATGGTAGCCAAACATTTCAGCGAGTTTCATCTCCACTTTCAAAAAAAAAAAGAAAAAAGAAAGGAAGAAAAGAAAAGCTCGCTAGGTTGAAAACCTGAAAGGGCACCTAGGTAAAAGTTAGAGCTGAAAAGGTATTGATTTCCGAGATCTGACCTTAGCCAGTCAAAATGATGGAGAAAATGAAAGAAATAAAATTGGAGATACGTAGAATTGTACACTTCAAAGTACATCATTAGAACATGTATAGATCATATTTCAAAGATCCTAGAACGACCACGAACAAATTCTAAGAGCTGACATGCACATTGTGAAATTTTGAGATTACAATCGAAAGATCTCACATGAATCAACTACATGAAAAGCAAAATTGACTGGCTAGGTGAAAGTGAAAAGGATCAATCCTCAAAAAAAAAAAAAAAAAAAGAAAAGAAAAGAAAGGGAGACTGAAACTGAATCTTCTTATTCAAGGCTACCACAAGTGACCTGAGTTTGAACTTCTTCGACGATTGGTTTGAAAACCCCTCAACCAATTTCCTTCAAGCCTTCCCTTGAACTACGCTCGACCTGATTTCCACTCGGGGATACGTAGGCAACCACATCAATTCAGTCGACACCATAATCAAACCAATTTCTTTCAAGACCTTGCCTTGAACTACGCTCGACCTGATTCCTACTCGGGGATACGTAGACAACCACATCGGTTCGGTCGACACCAATATTAACCTTTCTTCTTTCAAGGTCCTGGCCTGACTACGTTGGACCTGATCCCTGTTCGGGGGTACGTAGGCAGACTTTTAAAAAAAGAAAAAAGAAAAAAGGATGGCTCACTAGGTCGAAAATTCGAAAGGGCGCCTAGGAAAAAATTAGAGCTAAATCCAAGGTGAACAATAACAAAAAAGAAAAAAGAGCTCGCTAGGTCACTTCACTAGCGCCTAGGCAAAAGTTATGAGCATTTGAGAGATTAAAGTCACGGTCCTTGCCTCAAGCCAGAAATCACCTTCCATACTAGGGGCAAACTTCGGCTACCCACCTCGTTTGCCTGAATTTACTATCTACCCTTCATACAAGGGGCAAACTTCGGTCACCTACCTTGTTTGCCCAAAACCTTTAAAGAACCATCGTCCAAACTAGGGGCAAACTTCGATCACCTACCTTTTTTGCCTATGAATTCTACTTTTTACACCTCAAACTAGGGGCAAACTCCGTTTGCCTAACACGATCCCTTCATACCAAGGGAAAGTTTCAAGTCACCAAGTTATTTTGAAATTTTTTTGAAATAGATTATCTTTTATTCTATAAGCTAAGGCACTAATTCAAAGCACATCCTGGGAAAAGCAGAGAATCGACTAGATCAATAGGGAGGAATTTTCAAAAATTAGATTTATCAGCAAAATGCTACCATGTTAAGATGAGGAGTGAAATGGTATCATCTATGACAAATGCACATTAAATCTTGGTAAAGTCGAGCTTCTTCCAATTTGGTGTCAAATGTGTCGCCCTCGTACGTGCGTCGATGTGTCAGTCAACAGTGACTAATAATGAATTTTTCAAATCAAATTATAAAATTTTTAAGAGTATTCCAAGGACAATACAAGCAAGAGAACCAAACACGATCACAGTACTAGTCAAGGCGTCAGTATGAGAAGTGTCCAAACTTGGGGCAAATCTCATCCCTTTCCAAGCCGCCAAAAGTTAACCATTATCTCCTAGTAGCATAATTTCATGATTGGCTGTTGATCATCTTTCTTCGTTCAACATAAGTCCATGAGTGGTTGTTGATCTTCCTTCATCCATGCAACATAAGTCCATGAGTGGCTGTTGATCATCTTTCTTCGTTCATGCAACATAAGTCCATGAGTGGTTGTTGATCTTCCTTCATCCATGCAACATAATTCCATGAGTGGATGTTGATCATCATCCTCCATCAATGTCAAATCCATAGCCTCCACAGATCATCTATGAATAGAATCATAGCTTTAGTACTCCCGTCAGTGGGCGTATTGCTTCTTCCCTAGCAGTATGCATCTTATCCATTTCGTCCCAGTAGAGTCACTTCATCCCCAGCAGATTCATCCCCAGCAGGCTTCTCGATTCATACATTGTCAGTTCGATCCATGATAGTCATAGTAGTTCACTGTTGACTCATCATCGTCAGTCCTTCTAATCGCGGTTAGTCCAACCGTTGGTCTAACCCATGAACTCATAGTAGTTCACTGTCGACCCATCATCTCGATTAGTACATCGTCAGTCTAATCCATAACAGTCACAGTAGTTCACTACCGACTCGCCATCTCAATTCGTACATTGTCAGTTCTTTTAATCACGGTTAGCCAACCGCTGGTCCAACCTATGACAGTCACAGTAGTTACCTGTCGACTCGTCATCTCGATTCATACATCGTCAGTTCATTAATCATCATTAGTTTATAGTCGCTCTCATTCAAAATATGTCGTGTTCATCATCCCCTCTAGATTAAGGCAAATCTGTTGTCATTAGCCCTCTAGGTTGGGGTAAATCCTTCATTGTCAACCCTCTAGATTATGGCAAATCTATTGTCGTCAGCCTTCTAGATTGAGGCAAATCCTTCATGGTCAACCCTCTAGTTTGAAGCAAATCTGTTATAGTCAGCCCTCTAGATTGTAAGCCCTCAAAATTGAGGCAAATCTTTCACTGCTAGCCCTCTGAATTGAGACAAATCTTTCATTGAAGACCCTCTGGATCAAGGTAGGACTTTCGCGTCCATCAGTTATCTCGGGCTACCCCTTCTACTCTTTGCTATCTGGGACATCCACGTCCGTCAATCATCTTGGAGGCCTGAATAGGCTTTTTGGACCGACCATTGCAAGATTTGATCAACCGTAAGAGATCAGAGTTGAATCCTGGTTCTCAGTCAAGAATTAAAATAGTTAAGAAAGATTCTTAGAGAATCCCATACCATCCCCAACAGAACCTGAACCAAATTTCCGGATTGGTCATCATAAAAATCGGCCAACGATTGAAAAACACCGCCCGCAGTCAAAAGACGCCGACTCCTAGGGTAAGCTTTGTCTATTCACAATCCAAGGCTCCGTGTCTGTTGGTTATCGTGAGCTTCTTCACTTATCGTGAGCTTCCTCACTCCTTCATCCAAAATTGTGAGCTTTGTCACTTATTGTGAGCTTCCTCACTCCTTTGTCCAAAATTGTGAGCTTTCTTACTTATCGTGAGCTTTTTCACTTATCGCGAGCTTCCTCACTCCTTTGTCCAAAATCATGAGCTTTCTCACTTATCGTGAGCTTTCTCACTTATCGCGAGCTTCCTCACTCCTTCGTCCAAAATTGTGAGCTTTCTCACCCCTTTGTCCAAAATCGTGAGCTTTCTCACTTATCATGAGCTTCCTCACTCTTTCATTCAAAATCGTGAGCTTCCTCACTTATCGTGAGCTTCCTCACTCCTTTGTCCAAACTCGTGAGCTTTCTCACTAATCATGAGCTTTTTCACTTATCATGAGCTTCCTCACTCTTTCATTCAAAATCGTGAGCTTTCTCACTTAATGTGAGCTTTCTCACTTATCGTGAGCTTCCTCACTCCTTTGTCCAAACTCGTGAGCTTTCTCACTTATCACTAGCTTATTTACTCCTTCATTCAAAATCGTGAGCTTTCTCACTTATCGTGAGCTTTCTCACTTATCGTGAGCTTTCTCACCCCTTTGTCCAAAATCGTGAGCTTTCTTACTTATCGTGAGCTTTCTCACCTATCATGAGCTTTCACACTCCTCAAAATCGTGAGCTTTCTCACTTATCGTGAGATTCTTCACTCCTTTCTCACTTATTATGAGCTTCCTCACACTTTTGTCCAAAATCGTGAGCTTTCTCACTTGTTATGAGCTTCCTCACAATTTTGTCCAAATCGTGAGCTTTCTCACTTATCATGAGCGTCCTCACTCCTTTGTCCAAAACCGCGAGCTTTCTCAATTATCATGAGCTTCCTTATTCCTTCGTCCAAAATCGTGAGCTTTCTCACTCCTTTGTCCAAAATCGCGAGCTTTCTCAATTATCATGAGCTTTCTTATTCCTTCGTCCAAAATCGTGAGCTTTCTCATTTATCATGAGCTTCCTCACTCCTTTGTCCAAAATTGTGAACTTTCTCACTTATTTCCAAAACTCTCATATATACTTGTTTCCTTCTCCTCACTTCTTTGTCCAAAATCGTGAGCTTTCTCACTTATTATGAGCTTCCTCACACCTTTGTCCAAATCATGAGCTTTGTCATTTATTATGAGCTTTCTCATACCTTTGTCCAAATCATGAGCTTTCTCATTTATCGTGAGCTTCCTCACTCCTTCGTCCAAATCTTGAGCTTTCTCACTCCTTTGTCCAAAATCGTGAGCTTTCTCACTTATCGTGAGTGACACGACTAAAAAAGTTGTGTGCTCTTGTGCAACACCCAAGTGTAGATGATCGTGCAAGTAATATAGTACTAGAAGTCCAGGTCGATCCCACAGGGAAGGAATAGGGAAGAATATATACTAAGTTACAACCTAAAGAAAAAGAAAATAAGAATGAATGATTGGAGGTGTACTAACAAATCCTAATTCATTAAATTAAACTAAATAATAAACTAAAGCTTATAGAAACATAACTAATGAAACAAATAATTTAAAGGTGTTGAAAATACGAGAATCCGAATTGATCCTAACCAGTTACCATGCATACTCATTAGTGTTTTATGGAGTTCATTCCTCTTCAGTATTCCGTATTTTTCTAAAGATATAGAATCAATAGCCCTTTCATGACCGGGACTACATCATCACAGTTGATTTAAAATACTTAGAAGACGGTTTAAAACAATGGTTATTACTTGCACTCTAAATGGTGTTAGCATTCAAAGTGGTTTTCAAAAGTCATTGAAGAAAATAGCCTTAAGGCTTTAAGTTCTAAAAACTGTTGTGACAAACTGAGCTTATAATTTGATGATAGATTTCTAAGACAGAAAGTCTTAGAGTACTTAAAAGAATTATCTGAGAAATTAACATGTTCGATCGATCGAAGCGCTCTCAATCGATCGGACAACATCATCTTTCAATCAATCGAAATGTCTTTGATCGCTTGACTATGGCTCTGGTTCGATCGATCGAAATACCTTCGATCGATCGAGCCCAAGGTTTCTAAAGATTGCATGACAGAGGTTGGGAATCAATGTTTCATCACATATTCCCAATGTCTAAACTACGGAAACATAAATAAACAAATGCAGGAATAGTAACCTAGAGTAGTCATAGCATATAAACTAATAGCAATCAAATAACAAGGATTGGAAAGAAAAACCTGGATATAATCTGAAATAAACTCGAAATAAACATGAAATCCACTTGAATCTTCAATAATCTTCAATATGTTAATGAAAAATAGGAAGAAAAAGATGAATCTAGCCTAATCTACTCCTAATCTAACCCTAAAACTACCCTAAACTGCTGTTTTCTGCGTTCTGGAGCGTCCTCTCTTCGTCTGGCGCCAAAACGACATATATATAGGGTTCCTGTAGAGTTTACGCAACTTTTGGATGAAAATAAGGTTCAATCAATCGAGCTTAGTTTGATCGATCGAACTCTCAATCGATTGAACTCTGCTCAAGCCCTTGAACGTCTCTGATTTTGACAACTCTGCACACCGATGGGAGAATGGCCATAACTTTTCACTCGGACCTCGGATTGACCTCCCGTTTGCGGTCACACGACTGTAACTCAAAGATCTACATTTTGTATTTCTAGGAAAATATTCCAAATCTGAAGTCTTCATTGTCAAAATTGGCATTTTCTCAGCTACTTCTGTTGTTCTCTTCACCAGAATCACTTTTCTTGAGCTTCACTTCATTGATTTACATTCTAATACCTATAAAACAATGCATAAATATATGTTTTAGCATTAACACAATAAAAAGAACATTGTTATTAGAATGCACCTAAATGTAAGGACTTTGGGGATAACAGCATGCATAAAAGATCATGTAATACACTATGAACATGCACTTTTCACCTCGAATCAGTGAGCTTCCTCACCCCTTTGTCCAAAATCGTGAGCTTTCTCACTTATTATGAGCTTTCTCACACCTTTGTCTAAATCATGAACTTTTTCATTTATCGTGAGCTTTCTCACTACTTTGTCCAAAATTGTGAGCCCCCTCACCACCCATCAGCTATTGTGAGCTTTCTTGCTTGTCGGTTATCGCGAAATCCTTCTCCGATTGGCTATCTTGAACTTCTTCATCCATCGCTAGGTATCCAGGACTTTTGTGTCCGTCGATTATCTTTGATATCTTCATCCGATTCTATTCACTCACAAAGCACACTTCCCGTAATTTAAAATTTTGCCCCGAGGCCCAGAGTCTTCAAATACTTTGATATCTTCATCAGAATTGATCGCTACTTAAGAGTCAGATGAACTCTAGCATAACACCAGCCCACTCGGAGTGGCATAACTCACAGCACCTGTTCATACTAGGATCAGAACACTAGATATGGTAGGACTCATAACACAACTCATATCACATCCATGCACTACATATTATCCTCACAGCATAGCATCAGTATGTCTTGCTGTGTATGTGTGATTTGTGCCCCGAACTACGTCCTGGTCTGATTTCCCTTGGGAGACGTAGGCAGCTCACGCAGAGCGTGGCAAGAACTTACCTCAGCATCATGATTTTCATCATTGCATCTTTTGCAACACTTTTTATCCTAAATCTATAGCCTCCAAAAAGATTTGTCTCTTCAAAGCTTTGGCACTCGCTTGTGACATGCGTTGCCTCGCAATATTATGCTAAAGAGGGGCAAACTGTAGACACCCCATTTTTTCGGCTATCAGATTTAGGAGACCCATAGCTTCGTGGTTCACAATGATCGAAAAAGACTCAAAAGGACTCTTGGAAGTTAGTTCTATTTCTCAAAATGCTCAGAATGACCAAAATGCCCCTGAAAGCCCGAAAACTCCCAGATTTGGACCAAAACTTTTGGAAACATGCTATGTTGTAATAAAAGTAAGAAAATGAGTTTTTAAGTAAAATCAGATGAAATAGTCGGCTCCCAAAGACCCCCAGAAGTCCCGGAAGTTCCCAGAAAGTCTCCGTTGACCGGTTTGACCAAGGTTTGACCGAAATCGTCCAAATTTGCCAAAAAGTTTCGAAATCATTCTAGATCTTGTGAAAAGTATTAAAATGAGTTTTAAAAGAAAATCGAACGAAAACGTCAGCTCCTGGAGCTCCCAGAGGTTTCCAGAACTTCCTGGGAATCCCAAGTTTGACCAATTTGACCAAAAGTTGACTTTGAAACTGGTGCACCGTAACAATTTTCAAACATTTTTCATGGATACTGGAGGTCAATAGCTTTCCAACGGTATATCGCACATAATTTCTGGATTTAAAACGGATTTATTATGAATTTCTGAAGGTGAAAAAGGCGAGCAAATTGGCTTTTATTGCTAATACAGTAAACTTTTCAAAGTGACCTGACTCCAAAACATTTTATATAGAAAGTAGACTCTGATACCTTTCCAATGGTATATCACAAGTTCAGTTTGGAGTTCGTACGCATTATCTGTGAATTTCAGACGAAATAGGGTCTTTTCGCGAATACCGAAAACTCTGGGGGCCTAAATACAATTTTTTGGGCATCTGAGGAGCAGTGCCACGGCGGCACTAGGCCTATGCCACGGAGGCACATGGTCAATGCCATGGCGGCACTCAATCCTCGCACAGTCCTTTTTTGTAATTTATTTGGGGGTCCAATTTGATTAATTAAAAACCAAAACGATGTAGTTTTATGTCCACAGATGTTTTGGACCAATGGGAGTACTTCTAAAACCCCAAATTAGCCTATATAAATCCCCCATTGCTCTTCATTTTGGGGGGGCCAAGTGCAAAGTTTATAAAAGTTGTAGAGAGAAATAGAGATAGAGATAGGTTTAGAAGAGAGAAGGGGAGCTTCTCCCACTGATTTTCTATAAATAAAAAAAGTGAGTTTTAATCTTGTTTTCTTCCATTACCTCTCATATACTTCACATTCAAATCCTCCCCAACCACCATTCTTGAACAATCTTGAGTTAAGAAGCTACTTCCATGTCCAAATGTCAATATCTATGAGTGAAACACCAAGCTACAAGTCCAAAATCACATTGATTATCATCTATTGATTGTTATTATTTGCTTGTTTACATACTATGTTCATCTCTTCCTAACCTCATTTCTTTTTTTGATTTTTTATTTACTTACTAGTTCATCATTCTCTAAATGATTGCATGAAGTTTGAGGTGAGTGAATCATTATGGATAGTAGCTCTTGACCACAAAAACATGTTTGATAGATAATGATTATAACTTCAATACCTCCAAGGTATCCTTAAAGTTATGTTCAAATGAAAATGAATCTCTTCAATAATATTGGGAGTTCTTGATGATGAGTTTGATGTTGATATTCCAAGAAGTCATATTCTCTATTTGATGTTGAAAATATACTTTCAAAACCTCTATTTCAAACCCCCTATTAAAACCCCTCATTTTGATCTCAAGAAAGAAAACTCTAGTTTTTTTTTCCAAAAATCTTCAAAACAGTGAGTCAAAACAATGAATGATCTGAGTTCAAAGATTTCTCTAGAACTCAATACTCAATTTATGGATGCAAGACCACTTGGAAAGTATTCCTAACTCATTAGAGAACACACATGATTTTTGGTTTGACTTGGAGACACTTAGAAGGACCACATTTTGGTCCAAACATTCTCTCTAGACATTCTGCCTCTTTTGTCACAACAGCTAGGTTGACTTTCAACTTATTTTACAGAAAACGTTTCCAAAAAGAGTGGTCCCAAATTATTTTTCCCTTGAACTTCAATGTCTTAAGGAACCTTCTGTATAATATGGGCCTCTAGATCTTTTGTTTTCATTTTCTAAGATTTTCTAACATTTCAGTCAATAGTACGGACTCTGTTTCTAAATAACCTCTATTGTTTACATGATTTCTCGCAATATGTGATAGTTATTAAAGATTGGATTTTTGGGTTGTGTTCTAGACACAATAAGGAAAATCTCCATAAAAAATCATGCATTGAAAACATTCCTAACCCCTCTTTTCAATTTCCAAAAGATCTTGTTACTGTTCTGTCCACTATTCACAGCAAGCATACTTTTACTTCCATCCTTTGATTTGATGCTTACATGCACTTCAAATTAGCTCATGTCTTAAGAAATAGTTCATACTACATTTGTATATATCCCATGATGATTTCCTTCATTAATTCATACACATTCTAGACTTCTAAGTCATTCTAGGAATTCATGAACACAAAACACACTACAACCTTGGCACATTCTAGATACATACATTGCATCCATGCGAAGATTTGGGGCTTTTGTGACTCCTAATGTAAGAAGATTATAAGGAATGAATTTGATCATACGTTCATGTTTCCCTTTGATCTAACCATCCTTTCTCATCCATCCCGGGGATTGAGAGGTCTTCTTTTCTCAAAGATTAGCATGCATCATTCTAGCTTGCTAAGCATACTTTGATCCTTTTGATTATTTGTTTCATGAACAATTCATGTCCCCTTTAGATTAGGAAAACTTTATTACTTGATATATGATTAGACGATTTTTCCTAGGTTTGTTTATGTGATCTTTCACTTTGCATTGTGTTATATTTGGCTTAGATCTTATGAACGATATCTTATCTTTTGATCTTCCATTTCAAAATTCTTGTGTGATGTAATATACTATCATAGTATTAATTGTCGAACCATATATAGTATAGGATGATTATTTGGATGCTAATTGAGGCCCGTTGAGAGACGGGGCGAGTTGAGGGTGTTATAGTCGTGACAAAGGCTCCTTCCTCTCTCGTACCAAAACCCCGAACCAAGTTCTTTGGTTATGAAGAGCCAGTGCCCTTTATCCGTTTGGGTGAGTTAGATTAGGTTTCTTGGTTCCTTAAAGACCAAGTGGCGACTCTGTATCTGTTTTCAACAGACCTTCCTTTCCTTCTTGTTTTCTTCAAAACAATCTCAAACCAAAACAAAAAGAAGTGGAATTCCGCGTGTGACATCTATGATTATTAATTATTATTAGATAATCAAATATATGGATATCAAGCTTGAGGAATCTCAACTCAGATCTTGTCACGCCCCGGAACCAACAAGGTGGTCCCAGGTCACGTGGCACGCCATCAAAGCTTACAAACAATGATTAAAGTTTCCAAAATGACCTTAATAAAAGTTTTGGTCCAAAAATAACCAACTTCCAAATGGTTTCTCAAAGGTTATATTGAACACGTGCCCAAACACGCATTAACGAGTTTTGTTTTCAAAAGTAACAGTTTCGTAGGTCAATGGGTCCCTAAAGGTACCCCCATGCCTAATTAGAAGTTGTTCCGAACATTGGAAGTAGGAGTTTGAAATTTCTAGCAGGGTCGAATTGCCCCGCTTGATCGGTCGAATGGGGTATGGGCAGAACCCAAGCTCCAAAAGACCGTTCTCACAATTGCCGGTGTTTTTTCGCAAAGTTAATTACCGGCACTTCTCTAATAACCGTTGTTAATTTCTGGCGCTTCCGCACAGTCGCCGCTAATAAAATAATACTCATTTTACCAAAAGAACCAAACCAAACAAAACCATCTCAAATCCATGCCTTTCAAACCAAACCATTTCAAAGCAAAACCATTTTCAAAAGCTTTGATAACTATTTATACAATAAACCAAAGACCCCCGGTTTACAAGTATCAAAAGTGCAAGCTTCAAACGTCTTGGCAAACAAGGTCCTAAGGTGAACCAAGTGCCATACTCGCATACAAAACAAGTCTTATTACAAGTTGCACGGTTAAACAATCGGCATGAGTTAAACATATATTACAAACATGATTCAAGTTCTATAAACATAAGGAGCTTCCGGTCATTCCTCACCTCATTACCCGCAATTCTCTCCTCCAGTCCTTGTCCCTGAATGGTTATTTATACAACCACAGATATATGGATTTGTTTAAGCTAACGCTTAGTAAATAATATGAATCAAGAATACAGATGACAAATATGTTCCAATCCATCATAACACATAATTATTGGTCTCTAGGGAATAAGTGCACATTCACCGATCTAAAGTCTTAAGACTCAACCACGACCCATGCCCCTTCGACATGTCGCGTTAATGCCTTTCTTGGCAAGTGACCGTTATCACTACTAATCCTCCCCCTTCGAGAGGACGTCTCATGGTGAATTAGCACAAATCCCCCTTTAACTCACATAGACACATAAACATGCTCAACTAGCAAATCATCATGCTTTTTATTTTAACATGCCTTGGGCCTACTTTACACATGAGTTTTGCTCAATATGAACTACACATGATATCTATATAAAGTCCTTAGCATATCAAATGTATGAAACCATAGAACCATCCAAAAAGTAAGATTAATATCACTCACCTCCGATTTACACTCTTAAATGCCAATCCAAGGAAAACTCAAGCACAAAGAACGTGCAGTAATTCTTCTAATACAATTCCTATTGATCAAAAATCCGATTATCAACTTTTTATGAAAATTCTAGAAAAATGAGTTTTCGGAAAAACTTAACCAAACAAGGCCTAATAGGTATCAAAATGACAGCCTTACCTCATAGAGTTCAAATACGGGATTTGGTTAAAAAACCAGCAGACGAATGGTCATTGTTTGGCGTTGAGAAGCTCTAAGGAATCAAATCCTCCATATGGCCCTTTCTTGAACTTTAAATGTTTATAAAAGTATGAAAGTTGATGAAAAAAATGGTTTAAAGTTAAAAGTTAAACACGCAGCGGAAAAAGTCAAGTTATAAAACTTAATGGTAGCCCAGGATCTACTACTCGTCAATTCCATAGATGCGTACAAAAAGGAGGGGACAAGAGTTTATACCTTAGTGTCTTGAACCCAATTCTGAAATCTCTAACTTTCAGCAGCTCCCTCTAGATGGTCTTTACCCTTATGACTCCTGTGGATGCTTCCCAGAGAGACTAGAGATAGTGGGATCTCTAATAGAGAGGAAGGCGAAGGTTTTGGGGCTCTAAAACAGTTTCTGCAGCTTCTGACGTTCTTAAACGACGAACTTCTTTTCTAGAACGCAGCTTCCCTATTTATAGATTCCCAGAACCGACCTAGACTTCAACCGATCGAAGTGACTTCGATCGATCGAACCGTCGATCGATCGAACCATTCTCAATCGATCGAACCTGCCATGACTTCAATCGATCGAACATACTTCAATCGATCGAACTTGTCTTGACAGCTTCCTCAAGTGTCTTTCCAAGTATCCTGGCGGAGCTAAGAGTGGGACCTCCTAGGCTCTTTATTTTTGGCTCAGATCAGTTGATTAATTCCCATGACCGAACTCTTTGATCAGCAAATTAATCGACTGATCAGTTAACGTTTATTCCACTATAAAACGATAACTGAACTCCAACGCAAAAGAACATATCCGAAGCGATAACTAGACTTGTATGTTGTACTAATGTCCCTCTACCTTCATCATTCGTAATCATATTCAGGTAGTTGGATAACTGTTACTGTCAACCTGAATCATGATTACTTCTTGTATTCCTTGAGTCCCATTCACCTCTCATGATTACCAAACATGTTGATAACTCTTATCAACAAGACTGCAGTACTCAGTAATCGACTTGGTGACATTCTCAAGGGAATGCTTACTCTGAATCAGAGGGTAGATTCTATCTTGACAATATATGTTCACAACCCTATGAATATGACATACCCAAGATACCCAGGTGTTGATCTTCTGTAGACCTCACTGATTGGTAAGTCAAAGCAGCCATATCCACAGTCTGTGTTCATAATCATCTCAAGATTGAGAACACGTACCTTATACAAGTTATGAGTTCCTATCGACTGATAGACAGTCTTAAGTGTCAATAGGAAAACTCAGGTCCGTCAATGCACTATAAGCACTAGCATATTAACTAAGAGTAACACTCTAGTGATTGAGATTAATCACTCCATCCAATGGTAGTTAATCATGCTACAGTGTAAACCTGATGAGATATCCAGTCTCATCATCCACTGTGACAAGTTCTAAGTATCAAAGAATAGTAATTCGTATCTCACTTGTATGTATCTCATACATACACGAATTACCTACTATGACACTTAAGGATTAACAATCATCTCATGAAAGAAACATACATAATGAAATGTAAAGCTGATATCCATATATTAAAATGTCAATGTCTCATACATAAAGTAATGGTTTGAGGACATAAACCCAACAAACTCCCACTTGCACTCACAACCATACAGGATTACATCTGAGACCTAGACTATCTAGATGACGATCAAAGACCTTCTGTGGCAAGGCCTTTGTAAACGGATCAGCAAGATTGTCAGAGGTGGCAATCTTGGTGACAGTCACATCTCCACGTTGAACAATATCTCGAATAAGATGATATTTTTGCTCTACGTGCTTCCCCTTTCCGTGGTTCCTTGGCTCCTTGGACTGAGCCACTGCCCCACTATTATCACAATAAAGTGTAATAGGTGACAGCGATGCTGGTACCACCTCGAGTTCCATAAGGAACTTCTTGAGCCAAATAGCTTCCTTTGCGGCTTCACAAGCAGCCACATTCTCAGCTTCTGTAGTTGAGTCTGCAATGCATTTCTGCTTATTGCTCCTCCAAGTAACAGCACCACCTCCCAAGGTAAAGAGATGACCGGGCGTCGACTTCCTCGAATCTTTATCTGACATAAAATCCGAGTCAGTGTATCCTACTGGAATTAACTCACTACCACCGTACATAAGCATGTAATCTTTAGTCCTTCTCAGGTACTTAAGAATGTGCTTAACGGCTGTCCAGTGCTCTGGATCTGGATTCGATTGATATCTGCTAACCATGCCAACGACAAAATAGATATCTGGTCTAGTGCATAACATCGCATACATGAGACTCCCAACTGCTGAAGCATATGGAATTCCTGCCATGCGATTCCTCTCCTCCTGTGTCTTAGGACACTGGTCCTTGGAGAACGCTAAACCATGCCTGAAAGGTAACAAACCTTTCTTCGAATTATCCATTGAAAACCTAGTTAGCACCTTATCGATATAACCAGCTTGAGATAATCCCATTATCTTTCGATTGCGATCCCGAAAGAGCTTTATCCCAAGAATGTAGCTCGCCTCTCCTAGATCCTTCATATCGAAAGTACTAGCTAGCCAAACCTTGACTATTGACAATGCCGCTACATCATTTCCAATGAGTAGAATGTCGTCAACATAAAGCACAAGAAAAGCTACCATTTTCCTTTCACACTTCTTGTATACACAAGGTTCATCCAGATTCTGTATGAAACCAAACGACTTGACCGCTTGGTCAAATTGGATGTTCCAACTCCTAGATGCCTGCTTAAGCCCATAAATGGACTTCTGCAACTTGCATACCAAGTTACCTTTCCGACCAGCTATGAACCCTTCTTGTTGTTGCATATAGATGTCCTCCTCAAGATTGCCATTCAAGAATGCAGTCTTGACATCCATCTGCCAGATCTCATAATCTAAGCATGCAGCAATGGATAAGAGTATCCTGATGGACTTGAGCATGGCCACCGGCGAGAAGGTTTCCTCATAGTCAATGCCCTCCCTCTGAGTATAACCTTTCGCTACAAGCCTAGCCTTAATGGTCTCAACCATTCCATCAGATCCTCTTTTCCTCTTGTAAACCCACTTACAGCCAATGGGTTTAATATTGGCTGGAAGTTCTACAAGATCCCAGACCTGATTAGAATCCATAGATTCCAATTCAGCCTTCATAGCTTTAACCCAATGAGCTGAATCAACATCAGCCATTGCCTCTTCGTATGTGGCAGGATCAGATTCAGATTCTATGGAGACAGCTTCAAAAACTTCTTCTAAGAACATGTATCTATCAGGCTGGCTGATCATCCTCCCACTACGACGAGGTACCAGTGCGGAAATAGGTGAAGAAGTGGTGTTTTCTTGATTTACATCGTTATTAACTGCAGGTTGGACTGAGGGCTCTCCTTCTATCTCTCTAAGATCTATCCTTCCCTTAGGTTTATGGTTCATGATATAATCATCCTCTAAGAAAACAGCATTTGTACTAACAAACACTTTATGTTCTCTTGGATCATAAAAATACCATCCATAAGTACCCTTTGGATACCCCACAAAGTAATATACTTCCGATCTAGAATCCAATTTGCTCATCTTTCCTTTCAGCACATGTGCCGGACACCCCCATATTCGGAGATGTTGCAAAGAAGGCTTGCGCCCAATCCACATCTCTCGTGGTGTCCTTGGAACAGATTTACTTGGTACTAGATTTAGTATGTAAGCAGCGGTTTCCAAAGCATAACCCCAAAGGAATAAAGGTAACTCCGAATAACTCATCATTGACCTAGTCATGTCTAAAAGAGTTCGATTCCTTCTCTCCGCTACACCATTCTGCTGAGGCGTACCAGGTGCAGTCAACTGTGACAGAATCCCATTCTGTACGAGGTGATCAATAAACTCATTAGAGAGGTACTCGTCACCTCGATCAGATCGAATGGCCTTGATATGTGTGCCCAATTGCTTCTCCACTTCAGCCCTAAACTCTTTGAACTTTTTAAAGGCTTCAGACTTGTGCTGCATTAGGTACACATATCCATACCTAGAGTGGTCATCAGTAAATGTTATGAAATACTCATAACCACCCCTTGCTCTAATATTTATTAGTCCACACACATCAGTATGAACTAATTCCAACAATGCATTGGTTCTATTGCCCTTTGCTGGAAAGGGCCTTTTGGTCATCTTACCCTCTAAATAAGACTCGCAGACTTCCATTGGTTCGAGAACCAAATCGCCTAAGACCCCTTCTTTGACTAGTCTACCAATCCTATTTAGATTGATATGGCCAAGCCTCATATGCCAAAGCCTTGTTGGATTAGTGGAAGGTCTCTTTCTTTTAGATGGTACAGTTACCACTGAGTTATTAAGTTCCATGCAAGAGTCTTTAGAAATATTGGGAGTAATCACATACAAACCATTTGATTTAACACCAGAACATATAAAAGAACTATTTCTTTTAATCACAACATCAGTTCCAAAATGAAAAGAATAACCATTATTCGATAAATTAGAAACTGAAATTAAATTACGTCTCATTGAAGGGACGTAAAGTACATCTGATAAAATCAAAATTTTATTGTCTAGAAATTCTAAAACTACGACTCCTATAGCAACCGCAGAAACGGTTGCGCTAGAACCTAGAGTAAGTACGATTTCTCCATCACTGCACCTCCTGGTTGATCTGAACCCCTGCAATGAATTACAGATATGGTTAGTCGCACCAGAATCAATGCACCAAGTGTTTGAAGTATCCGTTATAAAACTTACTTCAATCACATGTGATTCAATCATACCTTGAACTCTTGTAGCTAAGAATGCTGGACAGTTCCTCTTCCAGTGGCCCTTCTCACCGCATTGGAAACACTTTCCTTTGCCTTGGCCACCCACCTTCCCTTTGCCCTTACCTTTTCCCTTAGATTTTCCAATCTTAGGGACCGGTCCAACACTTGAACCACCAGTACCAGCCTTCTTCTTCCCTTTCTTTCCTTTCGGTGTAGATCGGGAGGAGGAAGCGCTTTTCTCAATGTTCAAAACGTTGACCCCAGGTTTGATCACCCCTTCCGCTGCCAAAAGAGAACTCATCAATTCGCTCATTGAAAAATTCATTTGATTCATATTGTAGTTGAGTTTAAATTGAGCGAGTGAAGGCGACAACGAATTGAGGATCATATCAACTTGGGTCTGTGCATCGATGTTGGTACCTAGGGTCTCCAGCTCGTTTAAATAACCAATCATTTTTAAAACATGTTCCTTGACTGGAGTCCCTTCTGACAGCTTTGCACTCATTATCTTCTGCATGGCTACCTGTCTGGCAGGCCTGCCATGCTCTCCAAACATCTTTTTCAGGGATGTGATAATGTCACTGGCAGAATCGTTCGATTGGAATTGGTGTTACAACACACCAGCCATTGAGGCTAGAATGTAGCAACGAGCCATTCCATTCGACTTCTTCCATTTGTCGAACTCGCGTCTGGTAGCTGCCGAAGCATTTGCCGCGGGTTCTTCAGGGCTTGGGGTGGTGAGGACATATATGTGATCCTCCGCAGTTAACACGATATCAAGGTTACGTTTCTATTCAGTGTAGTTATTTCCAGTTAACTTGTTTTGAGTGAGTATGGTGGCAAGTGGACTAAATGCAGATCCAGACATTATGATTTACTGAAAAAATCAAAAGACAAAATGAATATCAGAATTTGACAGTTTGAAATAAAAGAATCCTTAAAACTCTTATTTAAAACAAAGTCGCCGGAATATCGGAACGAAAGAATAAAGCCTCCGTGTGGTGGTCAATGTTCGATCTTTCGATTAATCATGACTTGTCCGCTATGCAACTCTTGCAAAACAAGTTATGACTCCCGAACCTTTTTGATCTCTAATTTTCTGAATAATGCCCCGTGTGGGATCCCTTATCCATAGTTTAGCTAGTGTATACCATTAACTAAGATCCAATCACAACCATCTCAAGAAGCGCCTCCGTATGGTGGTCACCCTCTAACACGTCTGATTGATCCTATCAAAAGAAGTTCACATCTAGTAACCAATGAGTAATGCACCCTCCGTATGGAATGATCACCCCTGGCGAGGTGACACAGAATGCACCACTCCTCTTACAGTGAACCGTTAATGGAAGATCGTGGGTGTTTGTTAATAAGACCCTCTCCCACTAGATTTAGTAATTAAGGATTTTGCTTTTGAAAAAATTGTTTCCATACATTACCCATAAACATCCAATGTTTACTAATGCGTGGAAACGGTTTTTGAACTTTATTTTAGAAAACTTGTTTTACGTGCATGTGAGTAGTAACAATATAATTAAATGCCAATCACAAACCAAGCACATAAAACAAAAAACTAAAATTGAAAATAAAGACATCCAAACGATGTCTCTATCTCCCATGGCTCTATCTCCATAGAACCTGATCTTGGTTTGGTCGCCTCCACCTCCATCTTCATGGATAATGGCTCCTTGCTCCATCTTCATGGAATTTCTAATTCTATTACATTTATCCTATGCTTCTTTCGAAGCTTACAATTTATCTAGAAGTAGAAATAGCAACAACAAAATAAAAGGCTAGGGAAACCGGTGCGACTTTCCTTTTCGTAGGATTGAAGTCGCAGCGCCCTTTACATATGCCTTAAAACCAAACCAAACTTAAATTACAACATGCACCAATCTCAAACAATTTAAATACCAAATTTAAAAGTCTTGGTGCCATGGGAGATAGCGACTAATCTTGCTACAAAAGGGTTAGTCGTACATACATCCACGCATATATAATAATTGGAACTGCTAATTGATTCACACAGTACATAAACTTTTTATATACCGAATTAGAACTTGAAACAGCATCTTACTTCTCTGCCACCGTTCGATCGATCGAAGACCATTCGATCGCTCGAACCTTCGATCGATTGAACACTGTTCAATCGCTTGAACATTCTGTTTCACATAGTAATTTGAAAAATTTTACAGAATATTTTAAAATTAAAGTATTTAATTTCAAAAACTCTTTAAAATTGTGAAACAAAGATCCTGACAAAGAGTCTGTCTCGATCGATCGAACTCTATTCGATTGATCGAACACCAGAAGGTTTCGATCGATCGAGACCTGTTCGATCGCTTGAGTACAGAGAATGTTCGACTGATCGAAACATGTTCGATCGATCGAACCCGCCTTGCATCCAATGCAATCACAGATTTGTATTCTACAGCGAAAACACTGCAGAAACAGATCTGTGATGATGTAGTTTCGAAAACAGTTCTAAAATCAACATGCAAATCAAAATAGTGTTCCAAAAACACATCTATAGATCCAAACGAGCGTGGCTCTGATACCAATTGATGAAAAAAACCGGTTTAAAGTTAAAAGTTAAACACGCAGTGGAAAAAGTCAAGTTATAAAACTTAATGGTAGCCCAGGATCTACTACTCGTCAATTCCATAGATGCGTACAAAAAGGAGGGGACAAGAGTTTATACCTTAGTGTCTTGAACCCAATTCTGAAATCTCTAACTTTCAGCAGCTCCCTCTAGATGGTCTTCACCCTTATGACTCATGTGGATGCTTCCCAGAGAGACTAGAGATAGTGGGATCTCTAATAGAGAGGAAGGCGAAGGTTTTGGGGCTCTAAAACAGTTTCTGCAGCTTCTGACGTTCTTAAACGACGAACTTCTTTTCCAGAACGCAGCTGCCCTATTTATAGATTCCCAGAACCGACCTAGACTTCGACCGATCAAAGTGACTTCGATCGATCGAACCGTCGATCGATCGAACCTGCCATGACTTCAATCGATCGAACTTGTCTTGACAGCTTCCTCAAGTGTCTTTCCAAGTATCCTGGCGGAGCTAAGAGTGGGACCTCCTAGGCTCTTTATTGTTGGCTCAGATAAGTTGATTAATTCCCATGAATGAACTCTTTGATCAGCAAATTAATCGACTGATCAGTTAACGTTTACTCCACTATAAAACGATAACTGAACTCCAACGCAAAAGAACATATCCGAAGCGATAACTAGACTTGTATGTTGTACTAATGTCCCTCTACCTTCAGCATTCGTAATCATATTCAGGTAGTCGGATAACTGTTATTGTCAACCTGAATCATGATTACTTCTTGTATTCCTTGAGTCCCATTCACCTCTCATGATTACCAAACATGTTGATAACTCTTATCAACAAGACTGCAGTACTCAGTAATTGACTTGGTGACATTCTCAAGGGAATGCTTACTCTGAATCAGAGGGTAGATTCTATCTTGACAATATATGTTCACAACCCTATGAATATGACATACCCAAGATACCCAGGTGTTGATCTTCTGTAGACCTCACTGATTGGTAAGTCAAAGCAGCCATATCCACAGTCTGTGTTCATAATCATCTCAAGATTGAGAACACGTACCGTATACAAGTTATGAGTTCCTATCGACTGATAGACAGTCTTAAGTGTCAATAGGAAAACTCAGGTCCGTCAATGCATTATAAGCACTAGCATATTAACTAAGAGTAACACTCTAGTGATTGAGATTAATCACTCCATCCAATGGTAGTTAATCATGCTACAGTGTAAACCTGATGAGATATCCAGTCTCATCATCCATTGTAACAAGTTCTAAGTATCAAAGAATAGTAATTCGTATCTCACTTGTATGTATCTCATACATACACGAATGACCTACTATGACACTTAAGGATTAACAATCATCTCATGAAAGAAACATACATAATGAAATGTAAAGCTGATATCCATATATTAAAATGTCAATGTCTCATACATAAAGTAATGGTTTGAGGGCATAAACCCAACAAAAGTCATCTCTATTTATATATAGGCAACATTTTAAAAAATTGTATTTACCTCCCCATGAGTTTTCAAAACTCCTAATCAGTCTCTAAAACTTTCTACATAGATAATGAATAGCTTTACGAGTGAAACCTCAAAATTATAAAAGTTTCCGACTAAGTTCCGTCTGGTTGCTAAAATGCAAGTTTCTACATAATTTTATGAAATTGCTAATTAGCTTACCAAATTACGTAACGTGTTCAATTTCGTCCTCACCGGGTATCTAATGACTTCGATGAGTCGCTATCAACAATATAATAATCAATTATATTCACATATGCCTAAATAAACATTTAAGCACATAATTATGAGTTGTTACTTATTTTTGCAACCGTAGGGAATTCTCATATGTCCAACTTCGGGACCGCTTTCAAAGCTAACCACTGGGTTCTCAAAAGACACCCTCAACAACTAGTGAGTCATCACTCACTTCACACATGTTAATTAACACAACAGTAAGCATACCATGCATGCTAAAATAATATAATTAACTATCGTGGGAGCGGGTATGACATCCTCTCCCCCTTAAAAGAAGTTTGTCCCCAAACTTTCAGTACCTCGTGCCTCAAACAAGAATGGATACTTTACCTGCATCTCATCCTCTCTTTCCCACGTGGCTTCTTCCACTGCATGATTTTGCCACAAGACCATTACCAATGGAACTGTCTTGTTTCGTAATACCTTATCCTTTCTATCTAGGATTCTCACCGGACGTTGAACATATGTTAAGTCTTCTCTGACTTCCAATGGCTCTAGAGTAAATACATGACTTGAATCAGATATAACCCTTCTTAACATTGACACATGAAATACATCGTGTACATTAGCCAACTCCTATGGTAACTCTAGTCTATAAGCTACCGGTGCCACTTTTTCAATAAATATCTCAAATGGTCCAACGTATCTAAGATTCAACTTCCCTTGCTTTCCAAACCTCGTAATCCCCTTGGAAGATAAAACCTTCAAGAATACATGGTCGCCTACTTCAAATTCTAGTGGCCTTCGTCTCGTATCTGCGTAGCAGTCTGGGCCATTTTCAACCGTTGTTGTATCACCTTTACTTTATCTATTGCCAATTGAATCATCTCAAGTCCTTCTAGCCTTCGTTCCCCTACCTCCGTCCAACAAATCGGTGATCGAAACTTACGCCCATATAGTGCCTCATATGGTGCCATTCCAATATTAGATTGAAAACTGTTATTGTAGGCAAATTCAATCAATGGTATTGATTCGAGGTGAAAAGTGCATATTCATAGTGTATTACATGGTTTTTTATGCATACTTTTATCCCCAACATCCCTACATTTAGGTGCATTCTAATAACAATATTCCTTTTATTGTGTTAATGCTAAAACATATATTTATGCATTGTTTTATAGGTATTAGAATGTAAATCTATGAAGTGAAGCTAAAGAAAAGTGGTTTTGGTGAAGAGAACAACGGAAGCAGCGGAGAAAATGCCATTTTTGACAATGAAGACTTTAGATTTAGAAGATTTCCCTAGAAATATGAAATGTAGATCTTTGAGTTACGGTCGCGTGGCTGCAAACGGGAGATCAATCTGAGGTCTGAGTGAAAAGTTATTGCCATTCTCCCATCGATGCGCAGAGTTGTCAAAATCAGAGAAGTTCAAGGGCTTGAGAAGAGTTCAATCGATTGAGAGATCGATCAATAGAACTAAGCTCGATCGATTGAACTTTATTTTCACCCAAATGTTGCATAAACTCTGTAGGAACCCTATAACTAAGTCGTTTTGATACCAGACGAAGGGAGGACACTCCAGAATGCGAAAAATAGCAGTTTAGGGTAGTTTTAGGGTTAGTTTAGGAGTAGATTAGGTTAGATTCATATTATTCTTCATCTTTTTCATTGTTTTACTGAAGATTATTGAAGATTCAAGTTTATTTCAAGATTATTTCAAGTTATATTCAGATTATTTCCAAGCTTTTCCGTTCCTTTTCTTTATTTGATTGTTTATTAATCTAGTAGTTATTACTGTTATGTTTTACTATTTCTGCATTAGTTTTACTATGTTTCTGTAGTTTAGATGTTGGGAATATGTGATGAATCATTGATTCCCAGCCTCTGCCATGCAATCTTTAGAAAACCTGGCATCGATCGATCGAAGACATTTCGATCGATCGAACCAAGGCCATAGTCAAGCGATCGAAGACATTTCGATCGATTGAAGGATGATACTGTCCGATCGATCGAGAGCGTGTCGATCGATCGACCTTGTTAATTCCTGAGATGATTCTTTTAAGTATTCCAAGACTTTCTGTTTTAGAAATCTGTCATCAAATTGTCCTTATAAGCTCAGTTTGTCACAACAGTTTTTGGAACTTTACGCCTTATTTTCTTCAATGACTTTTGAAAACCACTTTGAATGCTAACACCATTTAGAGTGCAAGTAATAACCATTGTTTTAAACCGTCTTCCAAGTATTTTAAATCAACTGTGATGATGTAGTCCCAGTCTTAAAAGAGCTATTGATTCTTTATCTTTAGAAAAATACGGAATGCTGAAGAGAAATAAACTCCATAGAACATTAATGAGTATGCATGGTAGATGGTTAGGATTAATGCAGATTCTCATATTTCTAACCCCTTTAGGCTTAGTTTGGCCCCCATGTGGTGCTTCTCCTTTTTTAAAGCTCAATTTCATATTAATTCATTTAGTAATTAGTTTATGAGCTTTGCAAAAATTAAAGTTAGGGTTTTTTTTGGAGGGAGCTTTTAAAAGCTCAAGGTTGCTTTTTGGTTTCATGATATTTTTTTGAAGAGTAGTGTGTCACTTGTATAAAATTCTCAAACAACTTAGTAATAAATTTCATAAGCTCCTTTTAAAAAGCCACATGGGGGCCAAACTAAGCCTTAGTTTATTTATTTAATTAGTTATGTTTCTATGTGCTTAGTTTATTATTTAGTTTAATTTAATTAATTAGGATTTGTTAGAACCTTCACTCCTACAATTCAATTTTTCTATTTCTTTAGGTTGTAACTTAGTAGATATTCTTCCTATTACTTCCCTGTGGGATCGACCTGGACTTATCCAGTATTACTTGCACGAACACCTACACTTAGGTGTTGCACAAGAACACAAAAGCCGGGGAAGGCAACTAGGTTAGGATGTTACTAAGTTATTTCCATTTTTTCTTACTTTTCATAAAAACAAAAAAAACTTTGGAACTTTTCTCTCACAAGTAAAAAAATAAATAAACAAAAATTCTATTGTTTAAAAATTTTGGGTATACATGTCTTATCCATATTACCCTCCATACAATACAAACACAAACACCACGAATAAGTACACATTAGGTAATCAAATTAATTATCCCATGTTGGCAAGTACCTACATATGACGCGCATTATCAACCCGGGTGTTACCAACCACCACAATGGAAAAATAATAATATTTGTCCCCCGCATTATCAAACGTATCAAGAATCTCCACAGGGAGAGTTTATCAATCACAATGGGGATATAACCAAAATAATAATGTAGGATATAGTAGTAGTTCCCATGATTACCAAATGCACCAAGACTTTCTTTTTGGGGAGTCTTGTTCACAAACACAATGGGAAGGGGACTATCGTCAACAACAATGGGGCAAAACTTCATATAGTAATAATGAGGAGAATAACCAAGTTGAGGATAATGGTATGTTAAAATTGCTGCTTAGTGAAATAAAAAGGCTAGATAGTGCACTTGATAAATTGGAAATTAGATATCAACAAGCATATGCTAGCCAACCTTTAGAAGACTATACCAGTACTTCAACACTACAACCCAAATTTCAAGACACTAATAATGGAATGGAATTACAGGACAATGACGGGTGTATACCGAATGAGGTTAACAACTCATTCGAGAAAGTGATAACCCAACAAGAACTCCAAAACTAAACCATTGAGCATGAAGTTGTAGATCCATCTTCGCCTCAATATACAACCCCAGACATCAACTCCTTCACTACCTGGATAAAATTGCACAATCTCTTTGTCCAGAGTAGCTCAATAGACGACAAACATAGTGAGGAGAGTTACAAGGATGAGAATGAGGATTTAAAAGATGATGAGAGTTTAGGTGATTGCACACAACTAGGAAAGGAGGAGTTACATGTTGACTCTACCCCTACCATTGAAAGTGACCCTAGGGAGGACATAACTAAAAAATCTAAATCTGATTTAGATTCTTGTGATATTCATGAACCCTCACCTCTTTCGGCCGAAGAGGTGGTGTCACCATGTTGCCCATCACCTATCCTCTCTATCAATCAAAGCTCTTATCCTGAGCTTAAAAATCATGTGTACCCCACTATTGAACAAATAGAATGTGTTGTGGAAGAGGATGGTAAGGATTCTAGCACTTGTACTTCACAAAATTTTATTTTTCAAAATTCTTTGAGAGAGGACATAGAAACTTTTGGGCCCATATTAGATGATCTTAAACTTCAACAAGAAGCTAGTAATCTGCTAGACTGCTTGTCCTTCTTGAGTAATAATGACATTGAGGCCCAAATAGATAGCTTTATCTAAGTCTAGTCCAAAACCATGTGCATAGAATAGAAATTAAATTCCTATGATCATATCTCTATAGATTTTGTTCTAATACAAGAGGAGGGTAATGAAGCTTCATTAGAACATTACTTAGACCCTGCCCCTTTTATTGAGCCATGGCCACCCCCCATTATTAAAATAGAGGCTATTATAGGAACTACCAACACCAAAGATCATTTTTTGCATATAATTCCTAAAAAGTATGGTATAACTCTTATAATTGTCCACAACAAATTTGGAGGCCATAACTTTTGCATCATCTCCTCTGACAAGAGGAGGGTAATGAAGCTTCATTAGAACATTACTTAGACCTTGCCCCTTTTATTGAGCCATGGCCACCCCCCATTATTAAAATAGAGGCTATTATAGGAACTACCAACACCAAAGATCATTTTTTGCATAAAATTCCTAAAAAGTGTGGTATAACTTTTATAATTGTCCACAACAAATTTGGAGGCCATAGCTTTTCATCATCTCCTTTGACCTTGAGCCTGACATTAGTTAGGGGGAGTTACATTTTTATGAGGATCTCAACGTTCTTCTCACTGTTAAATTATTTCATTGGGAAGATTCTCAAAAATTTCGATTATTACTTTATGATAAAAATCTTGATTAACCGAATTTATTTACTAAATAGTTGTATTATATTCTCTATTTTTTTTTTCCTTGTTGCTACTAATAATTTTGTAGGTAACTTAACCAAAAAGAAAAAAAAAATTTTAATCCGGATATTAACGCCTCGAGGTAACATCCTTCCTTCTCTCGCTTTACTTTACATGTCCATGTGCTTAGTTTAGAACATTGAGGACAATGCTTAGTTTTAGTTGGGGGGAGTGAGTCATTGCATGCCTCATTTATTTCTTTTTATGCTTTTAATGTCAATATACCTGCTTAGCAAAATGACTTAGTAAATTAAAAATTGCAAAAATTAATTTTTTTTTTTAAATATATCAAAATGGTTCTTGTATTTTTCTCTTAATAAATGTAATTAGTTATGATGCATTAGTGTTATTTTCTGTATGTTACTAGTATAATACACAATGATAGTTTCTTTACTATCTTAGTTATTGTATATTTTATGCTTTTTAATCTTCAAACAACTTTGAGCACGTTGTGATAACCTTGTACTTAGCTAAAATGGATTAGTAAGCATAATTTACGAGTCTTGAGAGACTGTAGTAGAGATTAATAACCCAAGTGAGCTTTTGAGCCATTATTTGTTTTTGAGGGTTTTATAAAATTACCCTTACTTTTTTAAAAAGCGTTGTAATTCGTTGAAAGTCTCATTTTTCTTCTTCATTTTGACTGATCACTAGAAGAGAACGTTCAGGATTTACCAAATCTAGAGCTCTTGAATTTACTGAAATGAATAATCCATGAACTTAGAATATGATTTAGGCCATCTTTTGACCATGCATGCATAATACAACTTTGGCCTACCTCTATGATATTCCTTTACTTCATCTCATGAGCCTTATCATTATTTCCTTGTCATTACAATCCTAAAATCTATCTAACTCCAAAATACAAGTTTGAGCTTCTTTTCTCTACCTAGGAGTGATTGGGATGCGTTATCTTGACAAAAAGTTTGGTTGTGTGAATAAGGGTAAGTTGGCAAAGAAAAAAATGATAAAAAAAAGTATGAAAAAAAAATGCCCATAGTTGTTACAAAAGAAAAATAATAATAATAAAAAGAAGAGTGTGGGAAAGAAAAGGAAAAAAAGAAAAGAAAAAGAAGAAGAAGTAGAAAGAGATCGGAGATGTGGGGGAGTTTGAAAAGTTATAGTAGATATTCCAATCACGTCCTTTAACCTAATTTAATATCTCGAGCCTCTTTCTTCTTAATCGAACACCTCTTTTTCAAAGTCCTGATGATTTTGAATGAAGTTGAATCTGGTAAAGTGCGCGTTCGAGGTCTCGTCCGACAAGTTCCTAAGGCACCCAGTCAGCAGGCGAGGAATCCAGGTAAACCCGGAGAAAATCCAAGCTATCATCAATATGCGGTCACCCAGATCAACCAAGGAGGTTCAGAGTCTGGCAGGGCGGGTGGCAGCATTGAACAAGTTCGTGTCCCGAGCAACTGACCTGTGCCTGCCATTTTTCAAAATTTTACGCAAGGCATTCGAGTGGTAGTAAGAGTGTGAGAAGGCGTTCTAGGAACTCAAGCAATATCTGGCCTCGCTCCTCTACTCTCAACGCCCATTCCAAAGGAGGAATTATTCTTATATTTGGCAGTATCACCCTTAGCAGTCAACTCAATGCTGGTCAGAGAAGAGCATGGGATACAATATCTGGTATACTATACTAGTTGGGCATTCTAGGGAGCAAAAAGTCTGTATTCACGAATAGATAAGTTAACCTCTGCTCTTGTCACTTCCGCCCAATCAATGACTTCGCCCATACGTCGAAGCTCATACCATAGTAATCCTCATGGATCATCCTTTGTATAGGATTCTGTGCTAACCTGAGACGGCCGAGAGACTCATGAAGTAGGCCCTGAAGTTAGAAGAGTTCGAGGTAATTCACAAGCCTCGGATAGCAATCAAAGGACAGGCAATCGCAGAATTCCTTGCCAAATTCACCTATCCAGAAGACCCAATCGGGGAATTTATCCCACCCGACTTGCCACCTGACCTACAGGCCGCGATCCCGACCTGGGTGCTCTACGTGGATGGGTCCTCTAACAAGCAGGGCAACGGGGCAGGAATCATTCTGACCATACCCGACGGGATCCAACTTGAGTACGCCCCTAGGTTTGGGTTCTAGGCTTACAATAATGAAACTGAGTATGAAGCCCTGTTAGTCGGGCTACAGTTGGCTACCTCAATGGGAACATAATAGGTTCAGGAGTGTAATCAAGTTCGACGACAATATGAAGCTAGGGAGGATAATATGATGGCTTACCTAACCCTTATTAGGGAAGTTACCAGCAAACAAAGGGTTGTCTATCACACAGATCCCGAGGGAAGATAATGCATGGGCTGATCAGTAGGCACGCCTAGCATCATCTTCTGATTTAGACCTTCACAGAATAAGGGTAGAATACCTGTACGAACCCAGTGCGTCCAACTTGGAAGGTATGGAGGTAGACCTGGTTGTTTTAGTGCCCAACTAGATGGATCCTATCATAGTGTTCCTCACGACTGGAAGTCTCCCGACTGAGAAGGACGAAGCCCGACGGGTCAGATACCGAGCGGCCAGATACTACTTTATCAATGGTGTACTTTACAAGAGGGGATTTTCCATCGCCTACCTCCAATGCATCCACTCTACCCAAGTCAAGGAAATCTTGTATGAGATTCGTAAAGGAGTGTGTGGAAGCCACATTATGGGCTTGGCACTTTCCCGCAGAGCCCTGTTGCAAGATTACTACTGGCCTACAATGGCCCGAGACTCCCAGGATTATGTCAAGCGGTGTGACAAGTACCAGAGGTATGCGAGTATGATCAACCACCCAACAGAGCCACAAACTCCAATCCTCAACCCCTGGTCATTTGCTCAATGGGGCATCGACATAGTTGGGCAGCTCCCCATGGCAAAGGGTCAGGTCAAGTTCACCGTCATCGCAGTGGAATACTTCACCAAGTGGGTAGAAGCTGAGCCCTAGGCAATAATAACCGAAAAGAAGATGGAAAATTTTGTTAAAAAGAACATCCTCAGCAGGTTCACCATGCCCCGGGTACTAGTTAGTGACAGTGGTAGACAGTTTGACACACCGGTATTTAGGCAGTCCTGCTCGGACTACGAGATATCAAATCACTACTCATCTCCTGAGCATCCTCAAGCTAGTGGACAAGCCAAGGTAATAAACCAAATGATTCTATAGTCCATTAAAACCAGGCTTGAAAAGGCCAAGGGACTCTGAGCAGAGGAACTACTGACCCTTCTATGGACCTATCATACTACTCCTCGAGCCACAATAGGAGAGACCCAGTTCTCATTCACCTATGACTTTGAGGCAGTGGTCCCTATAGAACTGGAACTACCAGCATACTGGGTGACAACCTATAGAGAGCAAGGTAGCAAGGAAGCCCTCAGAGGGGAGCTTGACCTGATAGAAGAAAAAAGGGATCGGGCATATCTCAGGGTGGTGGCCTATGAGCAGAGAGTCTCAGTACTTCAATGGCAAAGTAGCATGCAGTTTCCAAGTGGGGGACCTCATCCTCAAAGTAATAACCAGTCCACCAAAAACCCGATCCATGGAAAGCTTGGGCCAAACTGGGAAGGACCTTATAAGGTTACCCAGATTAACCGACCGGGAACCTATTGGTTACAAACACTAGAAGGTCAGGACCTGCCACACCCTTGGAACGTGGAACACTTGCAGAAGTATTACCAGTGACTCAAGATCAGAACTTGTGGGGAGATTGCATGTTTGATTTTGAAATTATTTTCTTTAATTCAAAAATTATTTTCTTTAAGTGAATTGTAATTTCATAAATAATTTTAGTACGAATAAATAGTTATTCTCGCAGTCAGTGCCTATACTAGTGTCAACACAAAAGACCTCGGGATCAGGCCCGAGCCAACAAAAATAACCTTAGGATTACGCTCTAGACAACACAAAAGACCTCGGGATCATGCCCGAGGCAACAAAAAAATTCGGGATCACTCCCAAGGCATCAAAGACCACTATATCACAGATGGCGAAAGACCTCGACACCATTCGATGCACTAACTCCACTTAGATCCATAATCTATGATGGGGCCAAATTCCCTAGGTGGCCAACAATAAAGGAGTCAAAAGTCCAACATTTTAGGTCGTCTAACTTCGGTCATTACCTCTGTAAACACCCGCCTTAGCAAAAGCTTGGAGGGGGGGCAGGAGTGAATAATGAACTAAATAGGAAGTTACACCAAGAATTTACAGGACTCGGAATTAACTAAGTATAAACCATTAGACATTCCCGAGCGCCTACAATGCTCAGAGCATACATCGGGTTAAGACTTTAGGGTGGCTAAGTGTAAACTCTTAGTCAAACCCCCTTAGTATTGGACAGACCGGGTACTTACAGGACTTAAAACTCCTACAGTACCCCGGTCGAGTACTCCCTACCAGTTACAGTTTAGAACCTTCTACTAAGGTAGGGTCATAATGAAGCTAGACAACTGGTCGAGCACGGGCAATTACAAACACAAACAGGTAAAAAATACAAGTATAAACATTTACAAAATGTCAAAAAGCAACCTCAATGGGCCTTTTCATTACTAGTTTCAAAAAAGTACATTGCCTAGGGGCAATTATAGCAGCCACCCACAAAAAATGGAGAAAATTTAAATATACAGGGCAAGCGACAGGCCGAGATCAATAGGGCGAAGCGGTAACTGAGGATTATCCATGATGACTACCCATCCTCGGAATTCCTGACCTCCCCATCAGGAGCCACCTCTCCAACAAGAGTCTCTTCCTCAACAAAAGGGGATCCTATGTCCCAGAAGTCAGAATTGAGCCCCGAGTAAGCCGCAAGATCCCACTCAGGATGGTCCTGTAGACACCCCGATTTTGAACAAACGTCGAATTAAGGAGAGTGTCACCTCCATATCCGATGATGACAAGGACCGAAAGATTCGATGTGTTCCAAGCTCTTCAGAAAGTTCTCCAAATGCAGTAAAATTTTCACAGAACGAAATACCAGGTGTTTAGGAGAATTCAGGTATAAAACATCACTTTTGGAAAAGATCTTCAAAAATAAGTTTTTTCAAGGAAAAGGAGAAAAGAAAAGACCTAAAAAGGGGAAGTTCAATAGAAACCGGCACACGGCAGTTGTTTGCGGCACTCAGAACGGCACTCAGTGAGTGCCGAACGGCAGTCACGGAATGCCGGACCAGCATTTACTGAGTGTCGCCGATAATTTCTGACTGTCGTTTACTTTAACAGTCCGTATTTTGTAGTACAATACGTATATGTATGCGGATAAAAACAAAAAACTGATAAAGTAAGGTTGACAAAAACGCGGCAATCAATAATTTGGCGCGACACTTACTGAAAGCCGGGCGGCAGTCATGGAATGCCGCCGCGGATTTCACGGAGTGCCGCAGCGGCATCCACTGACTGCCGCAAAGGATTTTTGACTGCCGCCTTCTACAGCAGTCTGTCTATTTTCAGGAAGTACGTATTGTACCACCAAATGAGATGTTTACACCTGTCTTTTACTCCGAATTCACTGAGAATACTTGGTAATTTTGTCTATAAAAGAGGGAGGATCTTCCTTGGGAGCACAACACAAGAAGTGGCTACCATTACACTAACATATATTTGAGATAGAGTTTTACAAAAACTAGAGAGAAGGGCTTGGAAGATCTTCAAAGGAGAGAAGCTTTGAGGATAGTTTGGAGGTGATCCTCTAACCACAAGTTATTTTTCTTCATTCTTTTGAACTTCTAATCTTAAAACTACTTGGTCTTTTGATTAACCTTTTTATGAGTTTTATTAGGGAACTTGCAAACTTTAATTGCCTTTTCTTTTAGTTCCTTCTTCTCTTCTTCTTTGTTTATACTTCTCTCATAAGATTCTCGGAAGTCTTCCATACTTCACTTGGAACTCATGAGTTGGATCCCTTGATTCCATGTGAGCTTGTGCTCCCCCATGAGAGTCAAGGTTGATCATCCTTTACATAAGAGCAAGTAAATGAATCAAAACCCCCACCATGGTTTGGGATTCTTTAACTTAAGGTTTCATGGAATCCCCTTCCATATTCCTTGAAAACCTATGGGTATTAGCTATGTTTGTTTGTACTTCTCTCTTGAGATTCTTGAAGGCTCGTGAGTATTAGTCATATCTTCATCTCCAATGACCATCAAATGGTAGGAGAAAGTAGTTTGAGTCTAAGCCCATCTCCATGGTTTAGATTCATTATCTTGAGATTTCATGAAGTCTATTCATACTTCATTTGAAATCTACAAATATAAAGGTCTTTGGTCTCCAATGACCATCAAATGGTAGGAGAAAATGATTTAGTATGGTTTAATAGTTGGGGTTAACAAATAAAAGTTGAACTTGACAATGAAACAGTGGGATCATAAACGGGTTTTGATCAAAGATTTTTAGTTCAAAATCAGACCGTTGAAACTGAATGAAACCAACGGGAAAGTGTCAATAACACAATGTTATACCACTGTAATTTTTGTTTTAAGGAGATTTCATGTTTAAAGTGGTTTGGTCATGAGTTTTGTAAAGTCACTACAATCTGTCCAGAGTTTCAGAACAGTAACACCCTTTTGAAATAAGTAAATCAGAACCTTAATAAAGTATTTCTGACCCAAACTAATTTTTTCTAAGTAGATTAATGTGTTAGGAAGTCACCCTAAAAAGAACAAAGCATTTCTGATCTTTTTGCTATTTTTAGAAAATCATACAAGAACTCTGGACAGAAGGTTGTAGAATGCTGAGTGATGTCTAGTTTTTGTTCAATTCCCAGAGATCTAACCGTTGAAACTTTAATTTCTTTTTTGGTTTAAAAACTAGACACACAGAGGCATCTTTTGTCCGAATTTCATCAAGATCAAACCACGGGAACCATGCTTTTTATTTCTTTGAAGTCATGATCGGCTCTCAGCAATTTCAGAATTCTGCAAGTTTTAACCAATCTTGTGAATAATGGCTTAGATTATATTTTCATGAGTTAAAGTTCAAACCATCTCCCAATAATGATTAGTTAAGCTTGAACTCAAAGTTTAAGTGATCTAAATCATTGAGTATTTCATAATTTATTCTTGTTCATATACATATTCATCCATATGGCTTGACACTTATAATTAGGACTTAGTTGCTTTGGATTTAATTACATTTGATAGATTTGAGCTAGAAATTCAGGATTGTTATCTCTAACCTCGTATCTTGTATAGCATGTGGACTAACCCTTTGTTTTGCAGCGCTGTTAAGACATGATTTCTTAAACCCCTCTTAGTTTATTTTAAATTCTTGGTTTTATCGGTTTTCTTGACCTTTATGCGCGACAAATTAGAATTAAGATTTTGCCTTGTATATATGTGGATTAGAGACTCTTTTCCTAGGTTTTATTTAATCGCATGCATTGCACGTTTAGTATTCGCGGCCGGATCCCGGGTAAGTTCTCTTGTTCTTTATTGCATATCATATTGCTTGCTACTTGAATTACGTGGCTTTCGAATGATATTTTGTAAATTGGTAATTTTACACCATTTTGACATGTTTGTGTAATGTATACGTACATCTATGTATTAGTTGAGGGCATGCTTAGATTAGTAATTCAATTAAAAAGATGTTAAGTAGAGGCCTATCGCGAGATAGGATGAGAATGGGTGTTTTAGTCCGATGGGCTCCTTCCCTTCTCATTCCATAATCCCTGGACCTAGTTAATCTTCAGTTTCGCAAAAGATCAGTTGCTTTAAAATGGTTTCTTAATTTTCCTTTTAAAAATTAAGTGGCGACTCATTTGTTTTGAATTTGAAATTTGAAAGAATTTTAAAAGAATAACTGTGGGTAAGAAAAATGCGATATCTACAGGTCCACAACCACCCTCCTCTTTAGGTCAACATAGTCCTGAAAGAAGCCGACATCGAATCCTTCGTCCGCTGTTTCCACGGCCTCCGCAGCCTCATCTCAAGCAGCCGTAGCATTTGTCAAAGCCTTCTTCTCGACCTCAACAGTCGATAGGCTTACCAAGGCAGTCTTAAGCTCTGCCTAAGCTGCTCCCAGGCTCAGGGCCACCCCCTTCACCTTTTTCTTCTCCATAACTAGGGTGGATTCCTTGGCCTCCCACACTGCTCTCTCCTTCAAAAGAGTGGCCTCAACAGCAGCTGCCCTCTCGGCCAAATTGAGCGGAGAAGACCCAACCCCGACCGCCAGACAGTAGGCCTGGATAAAGAAACAGAAGTCAGACAATAGATGAAAAAGAAACTAAAGAAAAGTAGAAAAGGAAAGGGTAAAGCACTTACCAGATTAGAGAGGCTGTAAAGCCATCCGACCAGCTCACGATGGCCCATCCCTTCATACCTTTCAAGCTGGCTTGGAAGGAGGGCATCTCGTATCCTACTCTGGGTCTCCTCCTCGAACTCCACTCTCGTGCTCGGTAGTTAACACCACCTCAACCCACAGGGTTGACGTCCCGACCGATTCCTCTCTAGGCCCACGGATCAGTCATTGGAGTTGTAGGCTAGCACCAAGTCAATCCTCCTCCTCTTCTGACCTGCCTGGGCGACTGCGGTGATCTCTTTCTCCCTCAAGGCGTCGGGATTCCTCTTGGGAGCCATCTCTATAGAATCAGAAAAATAGACAAATCAACAAACTATTATAAAGTGACAAGGAGGCAGTAAAAAAGATTCAACAAATAGGAACTCACCAAGAATGATAGGTGGAAAGACTGGGGCAAGAAAAACCTTGTGGGGTTCGTAAGTAATCTTTTGAGCTCCCATCCGGGTCGACAAGTCAACACTATTGACAGACTCTTGGAAAACGTCCTTATCTAATCTTGGCACTCGTTTGGGACGCTCGGTAAGTAGGTAGATCCACCTACAAAATAACATAGGAATTAGTCAGCATCCAGGCACAAGAAATCAAAGCAGAAGATAAATAGTAGACTCTGGAGCTTACCCCTCTACACCCCCGCCCAGGCAGATCTCAGTGAATTCCCAGAGTATCATCACAGAGCCTGAGGTTGGACACTTGGAAGAATTTTTTCTTCCATTCCCATGCAAAGAGAATGGTCGGTAGGTCAGATGCAAGAGAGTGAAGGGGAAGACGGAGGCCCGCGATAAGGGCATCCTTGTAAAGGGTGACAAAACTCGACTGGTACAGGTGAGCCACGCCATGTAGCACTATCAGAGAACTGCCCCAGGAATGTCACACTTCTCCCTAAGTCTACTTAGGTCAGATGCAAGCAGACTACTGGGAATCCACTCATAGGAAAGGCAACCTTGGGCCTATCCGAGACCGATGCATCACTACTTGATCCTTGTGACTCAGAAGCTTCAGGCAACCCCTGACTCGCACCCTCATCAGATACTAGGATAGGGATTCTACTCTCATTGTGATGGTCCGATGGGGTTAGTGAAGGGAGGGCCAGGCTATCGCTTGAACTCCCAAATCTTGAGTACTCATCTTTCGACCGAGAAGATGAGTTGACATCAACATGGCACATCTCTAAAGCCCTTGTCACGAGTCGAGGAAATAACTGGAGACCTAGGTAGGGGTTCTAAACCCTAATATAAGGTAAAGCTATGGAGGCTCAAGAGCCTAAGCAGTAGGATGTGCAAGGTCCGAGCAGCTAGGAAATACTCAGAAAAAGAAAAACTCTTGCTCACCGGCTGGTTGTACCGCTCTACCAAGGCAAGGGAACCACCCGACTTAAGAAAAAAACAAAACCTAAGGAAATAGAAATCTCACTCTCTCTTAAACCCTACCGGACTCTTACTCTCCAGGGTCGCTCGGGAACAGAAAGGGAGGAAGAAATAAGTAAAAAGAATGAATAAAGACAGAAGATCGAGCAAAAACAGACTTATAGTAAACAAAGGAAGAGCTCGGGATGTAGAGGACCGCTCGGTATTTCTCTCTTTAGACAATAGAAGGAATGAGGAATTGCCCAAGTGTCCCTTATATAGGCAGCACGAACGGTCCAGATGCCCTCAAATCCAACGACCTTGAAAGCGTCTCGCCAAGTGACCGATAGGAAGCGCCTCAGGCAACCCGAACGCCTCTTTGAAAAACATGCGCATTAAATTGCACGGTTTGACAGACTGGCTTGACTGTAACGGTCTAGTTACCATTGCACTAGTCTAGTTGGATCCTAACTAGCCCAACCACTCCTTGACACATAGCAGGTACCGACCCTGAGCTCCTGAAGTATCCTATTAGTCCATGCCCCAATTTACCAAGATGACAGATCTGGTCCCGATCAGCTTCCTGAGCTGCATCCCAGGCGATTTACCTGAGCCATATAGATTTCTAACCCTCATCTGATGAAGCATCACTTTAGCCTTGGAAATAGGGGGTAGCTGATACGTACAAAAATGTTCAATCAAAGCAAAGCTCATCCACCACACCAAGGAGTGCCTGGTTCACCTAGGGACTGATTGTGTCATCTCTAGCATTGTCTCGAGTGGTAGACCAAGTGTCACAAGACCCGACCAATAGGTCGAGAGTGCAATGCAGGCTCGGCCCATCATAAATACGGCACGGCCCAGCCCCAGGACATGATCTAGAATGTACCAAACAGTTTCCTACGTCAGCTAGAAGAATAATTGGATGTTTAGAAAGTTTCCTAATCCAATTAGGAAACTCACATGATTCACATCAATCAAACCTAATCATATTACATCACCAAATCTATATTAATTTCCTTGTACAAGTAGTCTCTTGTATCCATAAAAGAGACCACTCACCTCCTCTAGAGGGGACTTTTTAGTCAACACAACACGCACATATAGCAACTCCAATCACTCTGCCCAGCCGGTCTGTGGTAGTTCCAGTCAACTGTTGGTTCACCAAAGGCCACCGGTTATTTTTACAGTATAGTGAAAGTACTCCGACACACCCGTGGACGTAGGTCTCTTCGTTAACAGGGCTGAACCACATAAAAATTTCTCTTGTCTTCTTCTTCTTTTTATCTCTTACCCAAAATCCGGCATCATCAAGTAACATTTTGTATATCTATCTATCCAATCTAATAGAGAAAGAGAGAGAGAGAGATAGATAGAGAGAGAGAGAGAGAGAACTCTGCCATGAAAATGGAAACAAATCAAGGCAAACGGATAGAAAGGCAATTGCAGCGGCGATGGCGAGGGATTGCTCGGCTTTGGTGTGGGTGTTGCTCGTAGTTGTAGTTTGTAGAGAGAGGATGATTCTAGAAGAGAATTAGGAAAAAGTGCCCAAAGAAACCCCAAAAATTCAGTTTTTTAAAAATTTTATGAACATACTGTACCGGTTTTTGTAAACTGTCAAACAACTTAATCAAAAGACAGTTTAACAGCCCGGTCCTTCTGGTTTTAATAAACAACAATGTTAGGGTGACAAACACTTTCTACAAACACACTCTATTTCTTTCCTGGGTGACATTGTTGGAGTTCGAATAATTTTAGTGGACCCCACAGTGCCACCCAGGAGAGAGATAAAGTGTGTTTGTAGAAAGTGTTTGTCATCCAAATATTACTCTTTAATAAAAGACCATGGTTTTTGAAAATTTACAATTTTCCGGGTGAAACTGGACCGACCACTTGACTAGTTAAACTGGGAGGTCCCGTCCAATTTTGAAAACACTGACGAAAAGTAAAATATGTTTAACCGGAAAAAAAAATGTGTCGTACTACTCAAAATACTTCTATCTATTGTAGTTTGATTACCCAGTCTCGTGTGGTAATAATAATATAGCTATCAAAACCAGCCCAAGCATCAACCTTGTAACGTGACCGGGTGGATGGATTACTAGTCCAATTGTTGGGTTAACTGGTTAGACCAAGCTTATTTAATATTTAATTTAAAATTTTAATAACAATAAAGTTGGGCCCGGAAAAAGTTAAACCTTTCGGAGTATTAGAATCGTAAAAGTTTCTTAAGAAAATATTGGATAAATTACACTGACACCCCTGAGGTTTAGCTCTTTTGCACAAACCTCCCCTGAGATTTCTGACATTACATTTACCTCCCCTGTCAGACTTGTCGACTTAACACCATTAACAGATTGGGTTAAATACTTATTTTACCATTGATTGGCATGTCAATGACCCCCCTTAAAGTTTAGCACTTTTTTCACAAACCACCCCTCTTGGAATTTTAGTGAATATTTCAGTTTTGAACTAAGTTTCTTCATTTTTTTAAATTAATTAAAATTGAGTTTCTCATCTTTTTTAAAAAAAAATTAATGAGTTGATTATTTTAACTTTGGTCCTTAAATTTTTGTTTTAACTTTTACCCAAATAAATATCTTATGTATTAGTTACTTTTATGTACGAACATACTTTTTTTCCCACTTAGTCACACTTGACATGGAAAAAACTTCACCTAAGTTTGTGTATTAATTTTTTACCTTAATTATCTTGTAATATATGTATATAAAAAAATATTTTGACACGTAACACTAGCAAATAAGAAAAAGAAAAACCACACCTCTTGGAATTTTACTGAATATTTCATTTTTAAACTGAGTTTTCATTTTATAAATTAATTAATAATTAGTTGATTAGTTTAAACTCTGGTCCTTAATTTTATTTTAACTTTTACCCAAATAAATATCTTATCTACTGCATTAATTTCACATGCAAACATATCCTTTTTTTTTTAATTCTGGTCATTTAAAAAAAAAAAAAAAAAAAAAAACTTCAACTAAGTTTGTTCATTTTTGTTGGCCCGAAATGGAAACCTTAGAACCCCGGGGGGGGGGGGGGGGGGGGGGGGGGGGGGGGGATGAATAAGGTCTTAGCGGAAAATTAACCTTTAAAAAACTTAATTACAAATTTATAACACTCGCATTTGTGTTATTGCATTGTCATGCATGATAATGTAGTGTGGCGTGTCTTATGACACAAGTTTGAGTGAGTTTAGACTCACGAGTCGATTTGGGTATCTCCTCTGAGATTGTGGAGATTGAGGATTTGTTGTTGTGACGTCTCGCCGAGTATGGGACGGTCACTGTGGACCACCTTAAATGTTTATCTGAGAATAAATATTTACCTGTATATTTTAATATCTGTATTATTTTCTAGTTTAGAATATATATTTGTTGTTAGTTTTAGTATCCTGGTAAGGACGAATTAGCACGCTATTAAATTTGGTAGGTTAATTAGCAACGTCGAGAACGTCATGTAGAAATTCGCGTTTTAACAACCAAACGGAACTTAGTTAGAAACTTTTATAATTTTGAAGTTTCACTTGTAAAGCTATGAATTAACTGTGTAAAAAGTTTCAAAGACTGATTTGGAGTTTTGAAAACTCGTGGGGAGGTAAACATAATTTCCAAGAGTGTTGCCTATATATAGTTAGAGATGACTTTCATAAATTTCATAAGTCTTAACCTAATTTCCAAAAGGGGGCTATAGGGAGATTTTGGAGCTTAGAGCTTTGCGACGCCAAACGACGACCTTCCGTCCGTCTGTTTTCATAGATTTCATATTCGAACTCCCCGAGGTAAGAGCTTCATTTTGATACCTATTAGGGGCTGTTTGGCTATGTTTTTCGAAAAGTTATTTTCTAGAATTTTTCATAAAAGTTAATATATGAAATTTTGATCCATAGGAACCATACTAGACGGACTTCTACACGTTCTTTGTACACGGGTTTTCTTTGGATCGAACTTTAAGAGCGTATATCGGAGGTGAGTGATTCAACTTTGCATTATGGAATGATTGCTTGGCGTGTATTCATGTTATGTTTGAATAGCATGTGTTAATTCATAGAGATATATTGTGTAGTTCATATTGGGCATTTATATTGATAAGTAGGCCCAATAGCATGGTGAAATGTTTTAATTACCGAGAGCATATTGATATGTATTTAAGCATGTTGAGTTGCTTATTTGGGTCAGAAGGAGCACGTGGTCACTAAGCCATTTTGTGGAGTCGATATAGGCATTAAGATGGCATGATTGAAGAGAAAAATCATGGGTCTTACCCTTTTGCGTGGACTTATTGGCAAGGAGTCACGGATTGGGAGTATGGAATGTGCACGTGAGTCTCCCGTGACTAGTATGAAATGTAGAGATGTGAATGCAATCATGTTTATCATTCATGTGTATATGTTGATTTATTCACTAAGCGTTAGCTTAAACAAATCGAAATATGTGTGGTTATTCAAATAAACGTTGCAGGTATGAATACTGGCGAGGAATCGGGAAAGTGATCGCAAGATGTTGGGAGTTCACTTAGAAGGCAACACATAGATGTTTATCTCATAGTTTTGTAATCGAAGTGTCTATTTCACTTGTTTAGTCAAGAGACTTGTAATAGGAATGGATGATAGCCTTGTATATGTTTTATACTTCCAAGTGTTGTAAGGATCACTTCCGAATGGCTAGAACTTCGTTTTGTTTTAACTTGGAGAACATGGTTTGGGTGGGTTAAGTTATTATGTATACAAACCTGGAGTTCACGTTTTAAAATGTTTGCTTGTCAACATCATGCCTTAATTTAATGTTGAGATAGTTCGAGGTCATAGGGTCACTTGACCTTAGGCAAAATCCTAGTGCAAGAAGGATTGCTGTCAGAGGGTCATTCGACCGGTCGAAAGGGACAGTTCGACCGGTCGAAGTGCCCTCTGCTGTGAAGGATTATTGCCGAGGGTCATCCGACCGGTCGAAAGAGGTATCTCGACAGGTCGAAATGACCCCTGCATGAAAACTTTTTATATCTCTTCCGCAACTTATTTAAATGTTTTAATTTGTTCTTAGGGCACTTTTGGGATCCCTTTGAATATAAATTCATTCGTTTCAAAATATAATTGCGTTTTCAAATTTATACAGATTTACTATTGTTTCAAAAGAGTGACTACTCGTTGTTATCTTTAAAGTTTATTTTTCGCTGCTACAACTTTGAAATGAGTAGGAAGAGCCTCGGTGGCATGCCACGGGCTTCGATTCCGCTATTGTGGGATCGGGGCTGTGACAAAATTAAACACAATCACAAATAAAAAGGTAAATAGAGGAGGGAAGAGATACTTACTAATCGAGTTTTCAAGTGATTCGACAGTCCGCACATAGCGGCCTACGTCCACCCCTCAAAAGCACCTCTTGAGGATTCCTTTATCAACCTACTTACGGGTATAGATCAAACATTTACAAGAGCTTTCAATCTCTTCCAAAGAAGAACACCTCTTCTTTGCACACAAGTGTTACTAACCCTCACACTTTTCAAATGATTTGAATACAAATGAACTCTCTCTATGTATACTGGATAGCACAATGATAGCTCACACAACAACTCCTTAGTGAGTGGATAATATAAAGAAAAGCTCACTACAATTTACTCTCTCAAGAATTATAATTGGAATCTAAAGCAAATTAATTTTTCACTCAAAGGCTCAAATGTGAATGATTAAAGATCAACATGTTGAGTGATTCAAATGATGTTTTCCAATAGAATGATCAACCTGAAATGGTTTGGGAAAACATGTATTTATTGGCCTTGAAAGACAATAGCTATTAATGACAAAATGGTAAATAAATGGCCTTCTAGAAAACTAGTCGTTATGTTGTTCTGCGCAGTAATCTAGTCAGCTGAGGTCGCGATCCAGTTGACTGCATTTCAAACTTTCTGAAACGTACCATTAAACCAGTCGATTGAAAGAAGGGTCTGGTCGACTGAAATCTTTGAGGCAGAAATTATGTTTTCAAAACATGAATCAGTCGACTGTTTTCACCATCAGTCGACTAAACTATGAAGTGTCTAGGCGACTGGGAAAAATGATCTAGTCGACTATTTTTTCAGTGAAAAATAGTTTTTACTTTTTGAATGATTTAGCCCAGTTTTAAACCTTTGTCTTGCTTGAGCCCCTATGAGAGATTGATCAAAATACTTTACAAGTAAATCCTAATCTTCAACCAATGATGAAAAATCTCCAAATCTCTAAGCTTGATCCTTGTTGAGCTCTTGGGCTTCACCATATACTATCTCATGAAATCAAACAAATTTAGAACATTTAAGTGCATAATTCAAGAGATTAGCACAATGAAAATGACTTTATAATAGTTTATAATTGTTTGCTTGTAGTTTTGCGCGGGCGTACTAGAGCCAAACAGGCTCGGTGTATATGTGCAAACTAATTTCCTATGTGCGTGAGTAAGTGATACTCAAGGCTTTGGGATCTAACCTCTAATGGGTGATTGTGTATGGTGAGTAGGAAAGTATCCTCACCGAAGATTCTATGGCAGTACTGAAGCGCGCAAGCCAATTTGTGCAAGAGCTTACCAAAGTAAACAATCACAAACGATTAACAAAATACGAAGGTATTTTATTGAATGCTTGGAAAATAAATACATAAAACCAAAGAGCAACGATTAGAACAGACTCTGATTATTTAAGGGGATGAAAACAGTAAAAAGAAGAAAATACAAAAGGGAAAACCTATTGTTATGGATGCAGAGCTTTGAAACACAAAGTTGAATGCCTTTGAATGCTGTAAATAATGCTTTTGGATGATGTTTTCGAGGATGACGCGGAGTCCTTTGCATAGTTGGCCTGCCTTTACTTTTATAGCAGCCTATAACAGTCCAGATATGGCAAGAACTCCTTGAATTGTGCCCCAAATAAGATATTGATTGCAGAATTCTTCCCAATCTCCAATTCCTTCATTATCTTTACCCTGATTGAATCAATCCCATTATTCTCGTGATACCCTCATTACTAGCTATATATGATCAGATCCTTTCCAAAAAAGGACTACTACCTTGGGTTGAGGGTAATGTCATCACGACAACCAAAAACGGAACAACCTTATCCTTTTATCCATCGGACACATGGTCATACTTTTAACTTCATCGGGTTTGCAATTTCCACTTATCATGCTTTCTAACTCTCATGCCCAATGAAGGTTTCATGCTTGCTTCTGACCAAATGGGCTCATGCAATCGGGCTAACCTGACGCCAGCTTACGCCTCTCAAATGTCCGATGGATGTCACTCGTGTTATCTCAACACATCGGGCTCCAACACTTGCCACTCCTTACTGATTCCACGCATGGTGCCCGATTGTTAAGTCTCTGACCCATATTACCTATCGGGTTCCATACCACTTGTGCCTTGTCCTTATGAATTACGTGCCTTCTCGAGCCCGATCACATCATCCTCAACCCTGGGCAAGCCTGATTCCACCTTGTTCGGGCCAGAATTCCTTGTGATTGTTTTTTGGTGCAAACAATTGCCCTCCAAAAGGTCATATCAAACGTCCCGCCCTTGATTGATGTGACGTTTTTAAAAACTTGCCACGTGTCCAATATGCAAAGAGGTTGTCAGATCTCGAGAATCCCACCAGTCACACCCATTAAATGCTCCAACGTATAAAATGATGAGATTTTCAAAAATCTCGTTACTTTCCCTACTCATTTGCATCTCTCTCTCTATAACCAAAGCTCAGAGATTCTCTCTCTAAAACTCCATCTTTTCTAAAGAAAGAAAGAACTCCATCACCACCCATTGTAATGACTCCCAAAACGACTCTGGCGGCGTCTTACAAGGGCAAGAAAACATTTTTAGATGATCCTCCACCCCAGAATCGTTGTAGGGAGGTAAGACATTTAGTCTAGGCCCATGTTTCGGACATCTCCATAAATTGCTTTACCAACTGTTGCCTTTCCGACGGGACACCGGCGGCACCTGGTTTTGGCATAGTGTTCTGTGCTGATCCTCCGGCGTCTTTCAACCCTTATTTCTCGCGGGTAGAAAATGAATTTTCCTCCAAACTCCATTAAACTGGAACAAGGTCTGGATGTGTGGATACCGGGATTCCACCGCTTTGTTTGCTTTTGAAGCTTGTTTGATTTTGATCAAAGAAAGAGAAAAGGTCTGTTGAAAACAGATACAGAGTCGCCACTTGGTCTTTAAGGAACCAAGAAACCTAATTTTGACTCACCCAAATGGATAAAGGGCACCGGCCCTTCATAACCAAAGAACTTGGCTTGGGGTTTTAGTACGAGAGAGGAAGGAGCCTTTGTCGCGACTAAAACACCCTCAACTCGCCCCGTCTTTCGACGAGCCTCAATTAGCATCCAAATAATCATCTTATACTATGTATGGTTCGGCAATTAATACTATGATAATATATTACATTACATAAGAAAACTTGAAATTGGAAGAGCTAAAGATAAGATATCATTCATAAGATCTAAGCCAAGTATCACACAATGCAAAGTGAAAGATCACACAAATAAACCTAAGAAAAATCGTCTAATCACATATCAAATAATCAAGACTTCGTAATCTAAAGGGGGACATGAATTGTTCTTAAAACAAAAATAATCAAAGAAATCAAAATGTGCTTAGCAAGGTAGTATGATGCATGTTAATCTTTGAGGAAAAGAAGACCTCTCGATCCCCGGGACGGATGAGGAAGGAAGATTAGATCGGGGGGAAACACGAACGTATGATCAAGTTCAATCCTTATGATCTTCTTAGATTAGGAGCCATGAAAGCCCCAAATCTTTCATGGATGCAATGTATGTATCTATAATGTGCCAAGGTTGTAGTGTGCTTTGTGTTCATGGATTCCTAGAATGACTTAAAAGTCTAGAATGTGTATGGATGAATGAATGAAATCAACATGGAATATGTACAAATGTAGTATGAACTACTTCCTAAGATATGAACTAATTTGGAATGTATATAACCATCAAATCAAAGAATGAAAGTTAAAAGGTGCTTGCTGTGAATAGTGGACAGAACAGTAACATGATCTTGTAAAAATGGAAAAGAGGGGTTAGGAATGTTTTCAATGCATGATTGTTTATGGAGATGTTCCTTATTGTATCTAGAACACAACCCAAAAAGCCAATCTTTAATAACTATCACAGATTGAGAGAAATCATATGAACAACAGAGGTCACTCAGAAACAGAGTCCGTACTGTCGACTGAAATGTTGAAACATCTTAGAAAATGCAAACGAGTGATCTAGAGGCCCATTTTATACACAAAGTTCCCTAAGACATTGAAGTTTAAAGGAAAAATAATTTGGGACCACCCCGTTTGGAAAGTATTTCTGAAAAAGAAGTTGGAAGTTAGTCAAGCTGCTGTGACAGCAGAGGCAGAATGTCTGGAAGGAATGTTTGGGCCCAAATGGACCATTTTCAAGTACTTCCAAGTCAAACCATAAATCATGGGTGTTCTCCAATGAGTTGGGAAGATTTTACAAGTGGCCTTGCATCTATATGTTGAGTATTGAGTTCTAGAGAAATCTTTGAACTCAGCTCACTCACTGTTTTGACTCACTGTTTTGAAGATTTTGGGGAAAATAAGGTTTTCTTTCTTGAAATCAAAATGAGAGGGATTGAGAGGGGTTTTGAAATAGAGGTTTTGAAAGTGTATTTTCAATACTCAATGAAGATTATGACCAATTAAAATTCCATCATTCAACTCATCATCAAGAACCTCCAAGAATGTTGGAGAGACTCATTTTTATTTGAGCATAACTTCAATACACTTCAAGGAGACCTTGGAGGTATTGAAGTTATGATCATCATCTATCAAACATGTTTTTGAGGTCAAGAGCTACTATCCATAAGGATTCACTCACCCCAAACTTCATGTCATCATTTAGATGATGATGAACTAGTAAGTAAATAAAAAAGATCAAAAAAAGAAATGAGGTGAGAAGAGATAAACAATGAATAAACAAGCAAGTAGATAATGATCAATAGATGATATTCATGAAGTATTGAACTTCTAGATTGGTGTGTCACTCATATGTAATGACATTGGACATGGAAGAAGCTTCCACTCTCTTAAATGCTCACTAAAATGGTGGTTGGATGTATTGAATGTTTGAAGTAAATGAGAGTAATGTAGTAAAAACAAAGTTTAGAACTCACTTTTGTTTTGAAAAATCAAAGAAGGAAGCTTCTTCTTCTCTATTATAACCTTATCTCTACAACTTTCTCTCCCAAACTTTCTCTAAACTTGCATTTGACTCCCCCAAAATGAAGAGCAATGGGGGGTTTATATAGGCCAACTTGGGGTGGTTTGGGGTTTTAGAAGTATTCCCATTGGTCCCAAACATCTGAAATCATGAAACTACGTCGTTTTGGTTTTTAATTAATCAAAATGGGACCACAAAACAAATTACAAAAACACACTGTTCTGGAGGGCAGTGCAGCGGCGGCACTGGGCCAGTGCCGCGGCGGCAGTGCTCCTCCCTCGTCCAGATAATGCTGTTTAGGCCCCCTGAGGTTCCGGTATTCACGAAAAGGCCCTATTTCTCCGAAATTCACAGAAAATGCGTACGAACTCCAAACTGAGGTTGTGATATACCGTTGGAAAGGTAATGGAGTCTACTTTACATAAAAAATAGTTCGGAGGTAGGTCACTTTGAAAAGTTTTGCAGTATTCACGATAAAAGCCGATTTGATCGCCTTTTTCGCCTTCAGAAATTCAAAATAAATTCGTTTTAAATCCAGGAATTATGTGCGATATACCGTTGGAAAGCTATTGAACTCTAGTATCCATGAAAAATATTTGAAAATTATTTCGGTGCCCCGATTCCAAAGTGAAATCTTGGTCAAACTGGTCAAACCTGGGATTCCCGGAAAGTCCTGGGAACCTCCGAGAGCTCCCTGGAGCCGACGTTTTCGCTCGATTCTCTTTTAAAACTCATTTTAATACTTTTCTAATGATTTCGGTGAATTCGGATGATTTTGGTCAAACTTGGTCAAACTTGGTCAAACTCTGGTCAAACCTGGTCAAACCGGTCAACGGGGACTTTCGGGGAACTTCCGGAACTTCCGGTGGGAGCTGACGATTTCTTCCGGTTTTACTTAAAAACTCATTTTATCATCTTCCTTACGACATAGCATGTTTTCAGAACTTCGGGACCAAATCTGGGAGTCTTCGGGCTTTCAGGGGCATTTTGGTCAATCTGAGCATTCTGAGAGATAGAGCTAACTTCCAGGAGTCCTTTTGAGTCTTTTACGATCATTGTGAACCACCAAGCTATGGGTCTCCTAAATATGATAGCCGACAAAATGGGGTGTCTACAGTTTGCCCCTCTTTGGCAGGAACTTGCGAGGCAACGCATGTCGCAAGCGAGTGCCAAAGTTTTGAAGAGACAGGTCTTTTGGAGGCTATAGATTTAGGATAAAAAGCGTTGCAAAAGATGCAATGATGCTGAGGCTAGTGCTGGTCGCGCTCTGCGTGAGCTGCCTACGTATCCCGAGGGGAATCAGACCAGGACGTAGTTCGGGGCGCAAAAGATTGAATCACACATGTACACACGCAACAACCAAGCGGATGCTATGCTATGAGGATGGTATGCAATGCGTGGATGTGATACGAGTTGTGTTATGCCTATTGTATGATCCTAGTATGCTGTAGGGTGTGCCACTCCGAGTGGGCTGGTGTTGTACTGGTGCTTCTGACTATGATGCAGTTATTGACCCGAATAGGGATACCAAGATTTTTAGAAGGCTCTGAGCCTAGGGGCAAACTTCTGAATTTTTGGAAAGTGTGCTTTATAAGAGAACGTAACTGGGTGTGGGGTCTCAGAGGACTATAATCGAAGACGCCTTTTGGCAAATAACCGACGGACACGGGGGCCCTGGAAATTAAGAGACGGACACAGAAGTCAAGGGATGATCATGAAATCCAGAGATGTCATGCGATGAATATGGAAGCGATGATGACTAATGAACCGATGATGTTAGAATTGAGATGATGAGTCGACAATGGACTATTGTGATTGAACTGACGGTGTACGAATCCGCTGAGGATTAATCTGAATCTGCTGGGGATGAAGCGACTCTTTCTGGGATCTCAAACGCTTCTCTTGATCAAATCTTGCGGGCCGGTCGGGGCCTCCGGGAGCCGGTATCTTTCTGCTTCTGTCCTCGGGGGATGATACGGGGTTCTCGGGGAATCTCTTTTCTTCATCGGGAACCAGGACCCATCTCTGAATCTCTCACGATTGCTCAATCCAAGAGGGCCGGTTGGGGCGTCCGGGAGCTGGTATCTTTCCGCTTCTGTCCTCGGGGGATGATGCGGGGTTCTCAGGGAATCTCTTTTCTTGATCGGGAACCAGGACCCATCTCTGAATCTCTCACGGTTGATCAAATTTTGCGGTGCTCAATCCAAGAGGGCCGGTCGGGGCCTCCGGGAGCTGGTATCTTTCCGCTTCTGTCCTCGGGGGATGATGCGGGGTTCTCGGGGAATCTCTTTTCTTGATCGAAAACCAGGACCCAACTCTGAATCTCTCATGGTTGATCAAATCTTGCGGTGCTCAATCCAAGAGGGCCGGTCGGGGCCTCCGGGAGCTGGTATCTTTCCGCTTCTGTCCTCGGGGGATGATGCGGGGTTCTCGGGGAATCTCTTTTTTATTTTTTGGTGCCTTGGCTAAAATCCGGGATTCGTTCTCGGAACTCTCGTGTTTGATCAAGATTTACGACCGTTGTTCTGAAATAGCCAATTCGGGTCCTCGAGAGTCAATGTTTTCCCAGTTTCTGCCTGCTGGAGGTAGTTCTGACAACTTTTAGCCTACTTGGGGTAAAACCTTACAAATCTTGACCGGAATGGGCCACCAGGGCTGATCGGGGCCAAAAATAGGCTGAAAAAGGCCAAAACAGGTCAAAGCGGAGCGAAACGGAGCAAAACAGAGCAAAGCGGGGCCCGCAGGGAGCAGTGCCGCCGCGGCACAGGGTGGCCGGACTCCATCTTTGTATATCTCGGGTTTTTGAGCTTTTGAAGCTCATTCTTGGCCATTTTTGGGTATTTTTGGAGCCAAAAACGTCAAAACACAGCTTGTGCGCGCTCAGGTGAGTAATCCTACCCCGTAGTTGGAATTTTGATTGGTGTTTTGGTTTGCTCAATTTTGCAAGAAGAAAGTTTAACTTTGACTTCCATTTTCTTTGTAGATCCATGGCTTCGAGCTCGAGGAGACCGTCTGAGAAGGCCAAGGAACGGATGAAAGCCGAGATGCAAACTCCAGACTTGATTTTACGGGACCCCCAACATCATCTTTCGACCGCGGCTCTAGCGAGCTTGGTATGTGAAACTTTCGACAATTTAAGACTACTTTTATGCATTGTGCTAGTTTTGTGAGCCGTAGTGTGCACCTAGAGATCGTTAGAAGTTCGATTTGTGCTCAAATGTTGATTTTGTGAATATGGACCTCGGGTCGTGAATAGTGATTTTGTGCATCGTTTTGTCGTCTTTGGTATGTGCAGGTACCAGAAGTGACGTTAAAAGGCCACGGTAGCCTTGCCCACGCTTTCCTATAGTATACTCAGCTCTCGCCCACCGTCAAGAGGATGGTCGATGACGCCGGGTTCGGAGGCTTTGTCCGTCTGATTTCAAAGAGCAGCAATGACTTGGCGCACTTTTATGCTTTGGCTGAGAGGTGGTGGGACACCACTAATACTTTCCACCTCCCGTTTGGCGAGATGACCATGACGCCTTTCGATTTCTCCATGATCACCGGTTTGAGGGTAGGCGGGAAGCGCCTGATTCTGGATTATTTCTATGAGATCGACCCTGAGGCTGTAGAGATGTTGATTGGGGTTGTTCCCCCCAATTTGGAGAGGCATTGGTTTCCTTGTGGCTGGCTTTACCGGGCTTATGGCAGAGGGAATCATAACCTGAACAATTCCCAGCTCTTGAGGGTGTATCTTCTGTATGTCCTTGGTTGCTCAATCTTTGCGACAAGGAACGACCGGGTGAGCTTGAGATTCCTTTCTTGCCTGGCGACCATTGATGAGATCCCCTCCTATGACTGGGGCGGTGCTGCCTTGGCCCATCTTTACAAGCATATGGGCGAGGTTTCTCGGGGCGATGTTAGATCGACAGGGGGATTTTGGCGAGCCTGGGAGGTATGCACTGCATCTTCTTTCATTTTTTTCTTGACTTGGCTTTTGATTTCTGTACTCTTTCTGACTTTCCTCCTTTGTCCGTGCAGCTTTAGAGCTTCGAGTACCTGAAGATGTTGGCTCCCTCCCCTGCGGATGAATCAGGCGAAGACGAGGATGGCATGGCTCCTGTGCCTTTGTTCCCACGAGGCTTGAGATGGCAGAGGGATGTCGTCGGGGTGAAGAGTGGGGCCCACCGGATTGTTTTGCTCAAAAACTTTCTAACCGAGCTAACGGCTGCTAGTGTCGATTGGACACCTTGGGAACGTGTCGCCTATGCCGCCCCTGAGGAGATACAAGCGATCAAACCTCTTTCCTCTTGCCGACTTTTGATGGAGAGTACTGAGTGCAGGCAGTGGTTCCTTGGTGAGCGGGTATCCCAGCAGGTGGTTGGTGGTTCTGGGTATCCCATCCCTCATAATCCTCCTGCGATGGATGCTAGTGATCTTTCTGGTGATGCTCTGCTGGCGGCCTTGGCCGGCTCCGATGTTTGGGACCATTTTCTCTCTAAGACCGGTTATGAGGCTTACCGTGGCCGTTTCTTGATGCCCAACTTCCCACTCCTGGAGGTGAGTTCACATTATTTTTGTTTTTATCCATTGCCTATGTTTTTTATTTTTCTTTTCTTAACTTGTTTTGTGCCTACAGCTTCGCGAGATGTATAGGAGACAGGCTCCTCCGACTTCCGATCCTATCCCTCTCTGGGATTGGACCGTCAACGTCCTAGGCGCTGATGGCACTACCCAAGTGATGGAGGTGCCGTGAGTCACATGTGGGTACCCTACTCAGCCAGCGGGCGTCCTCAATGTTCCTTGGAGTTACGCTGAGGAGGGCCACACCTTGGCGGCTAGCCTACGGTCCTTGGTCCTCACACGAGACCATCGGGTATGTCTTTTATTTCTTGCACTCTTTAAGTTTATGAGGTTCTAACCCTGGATTTTACCCTTGACAGATGGATGGCATGCAGCAATTTGCCGCCAATCAGATGGCGTCTATGGTAAGTCTCTGACTCGACTCTGTTTTTGCACTTTTTGTTGTTCCCTTACTGATTGCCTCCATTTTATTTGTGTGTGCAGTACCGGGGAGGCGGAGCTGGCTCATCGAGGACTGGTCCAAGGTACAGAGGTGGTAGGAGGAGACCGTCGCCGATATACACTCCGGGCGGTCCGACAGAGGACGAAGAAGAGGAGGACTGAGGCCGCCCCTCAAGCGGGGACTTTGCTTTATTTTCTTTTTATATTTTAGATTGGGTTGTACCGGTGACATGACTTATTTGGACAGTGTAGGATGATGTGTGGAACAGTTTGTGACCTCTGATAAATTATTATGATGTTTTGCCTTTTAGGTCGGATAGCTTCTGGTTTGGAGGCGCGGTTGTGTGCTTGTTTTAGTTGATGATGATATATGTGCACTGTGATTGTTGGGTGTTACTGCGATGGGCAGTTTTGTAATAGTGAGTGTTTTGCCTTGCAGGTGGGATAGACCGTGAAACGGGGAGGTGCTGCCGAAATTTTGAATTTTCCTAGAGCTGCGACCGAAAACATGGCTTTGTATGATCCCGCTCAACTCACGGCTTGGCTGAACATCACGGATGGGGTAGAGAGGATCAACCTTTTTAGCTACGGCCTGACCGAGCTATTCTCTCTTTGCCAGATGATCCCGAACACTGAGTTCTTGCGCGCTGCCATTGCTCACTGGGACCCGGTGAACCATGTCTTCAACTTCAATGGCTTGGAGATATGCCCCTTGTTTGAGGAGTTCTGTGCCATCCTTGGCTATGATTCTGATTTGGACCTGATTCTCCCTTCTGTTGATACCCTCAGTCCTACGCGAGGCCTGGCTGAGTATCTGAATTGCTCCATCACTATTTCCCGCCGGCTGCTTCAAGGTGAGGTTCTTGACATTGCTTCCATAATTGCTCGATATGCCAGTCCTGGGAATCCCAGCGTGTATGATGCTACTCGTGGGGCTGCTCTGATATTGTGCATGACTTCACACTTCTTGTTCTCGAGTATTTCTAGCGACTTAGTGCATGTATGTCTCGGACTGAAGGCAGGTAAGAACCCCGTGGCCATGGTTTTGGCCGAGACCCTAAATGGTTTGGATCGTGCTTCAAGTCAGGGAATGCTTCTACTTTCTGGGGCACCTTTGGTGTTACAGGCTTGGCTCTACGAGCGTCTTCAGTTATGGACTAGTAATGTGCCGCCAGTTTATTTTCGCAGAGCTGTGCTTCATACTCATTTTACTTCTGTTGATTGGGTGGGTATGATGGGCGCCTTATCTGAGGCTGACATTTGCTGGATCGTGAGGCGTTGGGGCCTTTATGCTGTGACCACTAGTCTTGGGGATTTTTAGAGGGTGTGGCTGATGGGACTGAGAGAGACTTCCTTCTATCATCCTCGTTGATTGGCCAGACAGTATGGGCAAGTTCAAGAGGTCCCCCGGGGGTTTACTGAGAGGGTTTTTGCTTCCAGAGTCAGAGCCACTACCATTGCTGCTTTCATCAGGGGCTGGGCCAGCCGAGCAAGGGCCTATTTCTAAAGACCTCTTGAAGAAATAAAAGACGCAAAGATAAAACTAGACCTGACTGATTTTGCTCATTCCTCCCAGTGTCTTTGAACATGTGTGATTGCTTTTCGAAAGACTTTTTATTTTTTTGATCTTTCCTGCTTATGTAATATTCAGAGTTTGTTTATCGGTGAACCTTGGTTACTTTGGGAATCTCATTTTATGCATTTTAGCTTTTTTTTTTTAAACATTTTGTAATCGAGATTTCAATTAGATGTTGCTTTCGGTACTTGTTTGGGCCGAAGGTTCAAACGAGGCGGGTGGCCGAAGTTTTCCCCTAGTTTGGGACATATATGGTTGTGAGGCAAACGAGGTAGATGACGACGTTTGCCCCTAGTTTAGAAGAGGTTCAGGCGAACGAGGCGGGTTGCCGAGTTTGCCCCTAGTGTGGAGGGTTATTTCGGGGTTATAGTAAGGACCGCAACTTTATTCTCTCAAATGCTCATAATTTTTGCCTAGGCACCAGTGAGGTGACCTAGCGAGCTTTTTTTTTTTTTTTTTTCAAAGTCTGCCTACGTACCCCCGAGCGGGGATCAGGTCCAACGTAGTTCGGGCCATGGTTGGAAAGAAGCGAGTTGATTTTAGGTAGGTGGGGTGACCGAACCGTTGTGGTTGCCTACGTATCCCCGAGCGGGAATCAGGTCGAGCGTAGTTCAGGGCAAGGCTTGAAGGAAATTGGTTATTTTTGTTGGTGGAGCGACCGAACCGATGTGGTTGCCTACGTATCCCCGAGTAGGAATCAGGTCGAGCGTAGTTCAGGGCAAGGCTTGAAGGAAATTGGTTATTTTTGTTGGTGGAGCGACCGAACCGATGTGGTTGCCTACGTATCCCCGAGTGGGAATCAGGTCGAGCGTAGTTCAAGGCAAGGCTTGAAAGAAAAGGTTATTGAATAGTCAAGCATAGTACTTTTTGAGATGATCCATGTTGATTGGTTCTTTGAATTCGACACCATCGAGGTCCATGAGATAAGTTGCTCCTCCGGAAAGAACGGTCTTGACGATGTAAGGGCCGATCCATTTAGGTTTAAACTTCCCACGGGGATCAAAGATCGGAGCTCGCAACTCCTTAAGGACAAGGTCACCCTTGACGATCTTCCTCGGACGAATCTTTTTGTTGAAAGCACGGGCTATCCTCTTTTGATAGATCCGAACATGGTCGACTGCCGCTAGGCGCTTTTCATCTATGAGGGCCAATTCTTCATACCTTTCCCTCAACCAATCTGATTCCAAAATTTCACACTCTGCCATCACGCGTAGGGATGGTAATTCTATCTCGACCGGAAGTACCGATTCCATCCCATACACTAGCGAGTAAGGAGTTGCTCCTGTGGACGTCCTTATCGAGGTTCTGTATCCCCAAAGTGCGAACGGTAGCTTTTCATGCCAGTCTTTGTAAGTATCGGCTGATTTCTGCAGTATGGCCTTAACATTCTTGTTTGCAGCCTCGACCGCCCCATTAGTTTGCGGTCTGTATGGTGATGACTTGTGATAAGTGATTTTGTATTCCTCGAACAGATCCCTGACCTCTGCCTTGAAATGACTTCCGTTATCCGAAATAATCTCATGGGGAACTCCATAACGGCAGATGAGATTTCTCTTGATGAATTTGGCCACTTCCTTGGCTCCTAACTTGGTGTAGGATGCAGCTTCTACCCATTTTGTGAAGTAGTCTATGGCCACCAGAATGTACCGATTTCCATTTGAAGCTTTCGGAATGATTTCGCCGACAATATCGATTCCCCAGGTGGAGAATGGCCAAGGTGAGGTCATGCTGTATAGAAGGGATGGTGGTACATGCATCATGTTTGCATGGATCTGGCACTTGTGACACTTTCTCATGTATTCGCAACAATCTTTCTCCAATGTTGTCCAGTAGTACCCTTGCCTTACGATTTTCTTGGCCAGCATGTGACCGTTCATGTGCGGGCCGCATACCCCCTCGTGTACTTCCTCCATCATTCTTCTAGAGCTTTTCCCAAACAAGCAAGTCAGGTTGTGACCGTTGTATCCTTTCTTCAGCAGTTTTCCACCACAAATGATGAATTGCGCTGCGAATCTTTGAATGGCCCTTTTGTCTTTTTCGGTAGATTCTTGGGGGTATGTCCCCTTTTCTATGAAGTTCTAGACATCTTGATACCACGGTGTTTCATTCTCTTCTGCTTCGATTGCGGTGATCATGTTGAACGAAGGCTCGCACCTTTGCTCAATTACCAAAGGCATCATCCTGGCTCCCACAGGAATTTTGATCATGGAGGCTAAGGTAGCCAACGAATCAGCTAGCTGGTTCTCTTCCCTAGGCAAGTAGAAGAACGTTATGCTCTTAAAGTGCTTCTTAAGTCCATCGAGATGGTCATGGTAGGGCTTCAACCTCTCTTCCTTCACCTTCCATTCCCCTCTGGCTTGTGACACGATGAGATTTGAATCTCCGAAGACATCTAGCTTTTGAATTCTCAATTCTATGGCCGCTTCCATCCCCAGAATGCATGCTTCATATTCAGCAGTGTTGTTGGTGGAGTTATAATTGAGCTTGACTGCCAGTGGGGTGTGGTCCCCGTTTGGTGATACTAGGATTATTCCTACTCCATAGCCTTTCATGTTGGTTGCTCCATCAAAGTACAACTTCCATTGTTCTTCCTTGATTTCCATGATATTTTCGTCCGGGAATGGGAAGTCTCCACTTTCTTCGGAGTCAATGGCATGTTCCGCAAGATGCTCAGCCACGGTTCTCCCTTTTACCGATTTGCTTGTAACATACTTGATATCGAATTCGGATAGTAGAAGTAACCAACGGGATATACGACCGGTCAGGTCGGGTTTTTCGAGGAGGTATTTTAGAGGATCCATGCGGGATATGAGCACAACCGGGAAGGCCAGCATGTAGTGCCTCAGTCGGCGGGTGCACCAAACCAAGTCCCAACACGTTTTTTTTAGGGCAGAGTAGTTGAGCTCATACCCAGTCATTCTCTTGATGAGATAATATATGGCTTTTTTGGAGTGGCTTTCTTCTCCTTCTTGGGCCAGCATTCAACCCATGGCATTTTCGGAGACAGATAGGTAAAGAAATAAGGGCTTATGAGGCGTTGGTGATGAAAGGACAGGCGGATTTTGGAGGTAAGCTTTTATTTTGTCGAAAGCGGCTTGGCATTGGTCATCCCATTGGAACTTCTCCCCTTTTCTCAGCAATCAAAATAGAGGATCGCATGTAGTTGTGAGCTTGGAAATGAAGCGGCTGATGAATTGGATTCTTCCGAGGAACCCCCTTACCTCTCTTTCATTCTGTGGTGGTGTCATTTCTAGGATTTCCTTGATCTTGGAGGGATCCACCTCTATCCCCCTTTGTGTGATGAGGAAACCCAGGAGTTTACCGGAGGTCACACCGAAAGTGCATTTCTTTGGATTCAACCTCATCTTGTACTTACGCAACCTTTCAAAAAACTTTTCCAATGCCACTAGGTGTCCTTCTCTATCCTTGGACTTCACGATCATGTCGTCTACGTATACTTCTACTTCCTTGTGAATCATGTCATGCAGCAGAGTGGTGGCAGCTCTTTGGTAGGTTGCCCCAGCATTCTTGAGTCCGAAAGGCATTACTCTATAACAATAGGTCCCCCAAGGGGTGGTGAATGTCGTCTTTTCCCGATCTTCTGGCGCCATAAGAATCTGATTATACCCTGAGAAACCATCCATGAATGATAGTAGCTCATGTCCTGCGGTGTTATCTACCAAGACGTCAATGTGGGGAAGCGGGAAGTCATCCTTGGGACTGGCTTTGTTTAGATCACGGAAGTCGACGCACACACAAACTTTTCCATCCTTCTTCGGGACTGGTACGATATTGGCAACCCATTCTGGATATTCGATGACAATGATGAATCCTGCCTTGAATTGCTTCTCCACTTCTTCCTTAACCTTGAGCACCCACTCCGGCCTCATGCGCCTCAGTTTCTGCTTGACGGGTTTAGAATTAGGGAAGAGGGGAATATGATGTTGGACAATGTCGGGATCGACTCCAGGCATGTCTTCGTAAGACCAAGCGAAAACATCTTTGAATTCTTTTAGCAAGAGGGTTAATTTTTCTTTTTCTTCTTTATTAAGAGTTGAGCCAATTTGCACAATTTGGGGATTATCTGTTTCACCTAGGTTAACTGATAAAGTATCTTCGATTATTTCATAAGCAGGTGGTTTTTCAATTAGTTGCTTAAGTTCAATTGGGAGATCCTCGGAGGGACCTGTGCATTCACAAGCATTAGACACAGAGGAGTAAGCAGAATCGTCTTTCATTTCATTCATGGTACGTGAAGTGACTACATTGGACAGTGGTGGGCTTACAGCAGCCGACTCTGGTACAGACTCGATAATTGGCAGTACAGACTCTGGGGGAATAGGGGATAGGGAGACACAGACAGATGACTCTACAGCCTGGTTGCTCAGACCCTCCTCAGTTGGCTTGATCTGATCATCTTGGCTCTTGGCCCTCTTTTCTTCCTTCTTCTCAGCGGATTCCTCCCACATTTTCTCGATGGCTTCAGTGTCAAGGTATTTCAACCAGTCTTCCTCTGGGGTTTTCTCAATTTCTTCGGGATAGAACGGATCTTGATATGGAGGCCTCTCGCAGTCAGCGAAGATTTCAAGTCTGGGGTGCCTTTTCCCAGTGGTTTGATGGATCCAGGGTTCGGGGAACCCAAAGTAAGGGAAGTCATCACCCTCTTTGATGAATTGTCTATTCAAGGTCTTGCGGTATGGTGGGAGACCCCTTACCCTTTTCTTCCATGGCCTTTGTAGCTCGATGTCTTCTTCAGTGGGCTTGTATCCTAGCCCGAAAGTACCTTGCTATCCTTTGATCTGAGGGAACTCTCGAATCACTTGCTGGCGTCGGCCCAATCCCATTCCAAGGAAGTAGTTCATTTTGCGGACGATGTTGACAACCGCAGAGTGGATCTCGGGGAACCTGTCTTCATCATTGATCATGTGGACTTCTTCCATGAAGAATCCCCCAATTTCTCCTTCTTCTAACTCAGGTATTTGGATTTCAAAGACGGGAGCGTAGTTCGGGAAAGCTTCATTACCCCAACTACTACCGAGGATGATTTTCACTTCCTTCTCATGGATGTACTTGATCATTTGATGCACAGTGGACGATACGGCTTTGTTGACATGCAACCAGTGCCTTCCGATCAGCAAGTTGAAAGAGGCAGGTATGTCCATGACCTGAAAGACTTCGGTGCTTACCAAAGATCCTACCCGGATTTGGAGAGAAACGGTTCCCATCACATTTCTCCTGGTGTTGTCATAGGCCCTCACAGATTGCACAGATGGTGTGATGTCAAGGACATTGATCCCCAAGGTGGTGGCAGTCCTTAGGGCACAGACATTTAAGGCCGAGCCCGTATCGACTAGACAAAACGGCACCTGTTGTCCTTTACATCCCACGGTGATATACAATGCCTTATTATGTGCGGATCCCTCTGGTGGCAGGTCCTCATCGGAAAATGTAATGATTGGGTTGGGGGTGAGCGCGCCCAAGAAAGCTACCATGTCCTCCGGCGCGGCGTCGATGGGGACTTCAATTCCAGCCAAAGCATTCAACACGGCTTGCCTATGCCTATAGGATGTTACCATGATGTCCCACATCGAGAGATGTGCTTGGGTCTTTTTTAGCTGCTTTATCAACTCATTATCTTCTTCAATGACCTCATCCATCTTACCCTTCCCCTTGTCTTTAACTGGACCCTTCTCGACGGCTTCAGTAGTAGGCTGCAGAGGCTGGTAGTGACGGCCTGACCTGGTCAGATGATCAATTTCAGCAGGAGTAGGCCCTTCTACAGTCCCATCTTTTTTGAACCAATCACAATCCGTTCCCACATATGGTTTCTTCGGCTCATCCCAGATAGAAGCATCACTTTCATCATTGGGATCATACCATTTAAGGTCTACCACCCCCAGATCGTGCTCTTCCAGAAAGAACAAGTCTTGCTCATCGTCTAGCTGTTGCTGCCACTCATCATTCTCCCCTTCAATCAGATGAATTCCCACAGAATCCGGGATGTCAATGCAAGGCAAGGGTCGTCCTAGGGGGTGATATAAGTAGTAGGGTTGAAGGGTACGGGGTTGGACTCAATGAGGTTGACATTTTGGTGGTTTGGCAGAGGATTTTGGGTGATATGGGGCTGCTTTGGTGGCGGCTCGATGATGTTCTGGTCAATAAGGTCTTGAATGTCATGGCGAAGGCGCACGCAATCATCGGTGTTGTGGCCCGGGGCTTGGTGGTAGGTACACCGCTTGGACATATCGCAGTTTGGCGGGAGAGGGGCGTTTCGGGGTTGGAGTAGTTGGAGATGGCCCTTTTTGAGGAGGCGGTCCAAAGCTGAGGAGAGAGAGATTTCTAACTTGGCGAAGTTGCAAGGGGGCTTTTTCTGGAAGGGGCGATTGGAGGGGTTTGCCTGGCTGGGGGGTTGGTACGGCCTAAGAGGGTACGCCATGGGTTGGCTGCTAAGGGCATTGACATCCGGGGGATTCCGGGAGTAGTTAGGCCTTCTGGACTGACTCGGGGGCTCTTCCTTTTTTATTTTTCCTTCTCTGATAGCGTCTTCAATCCGGGTTCCGACTTCAAACAACTCCTCAAAGGTGGAGATGGACTGGTAGAATAATTTCTCATGGTAGAGGGGCTGCAGATTCTGGATGAGTGTAGACACCCCATTTTGTCGGCTATCAGATTTGGGAGACCCATAGCTTGGTGGTTCGCAATGATCGTAAAAGACTCAAAAGGACTCTCGGAAGTCAGCTCTATCTCTCAGAATGCTCAGAATGACCAAAACGCCCCTGAAAGCCCGAAGACTCCCAGATTTGGTCCCGAAGTTCTGAAAACATGCTATGTCGTAAGAAAAATGATAAAATGAGTTTTTAAGTAAAACTGGATGAAATCGTCAGCTCCCAGAGACCCCCGGAAGTGCCGGAATTTCCCCGAAAGTCCCCGTTGACCGGTTTGACCAAGGTTTGACTAGAGTTTGACCAAGTTTGACCAAGTTTGACCGAAACTGTCTGAATTCACCAGAACCATTCTAAATCATGAGAAAAGTATTAAAACAAGTTCCAAAAGAAAATCGAGCGAAAACATCAGCTCCTGGGAGTTCCCAGAGGTTCCCAGAACTTCCCGGGAATCCCAGGTTTGACCGGTTTGACCAAGATTTGACTTTGGAATCGGGGCACTGAAACAATTTTCAAATATTTTTCATGGATACTAGAGGTCAATAGCTTTCCAACGGTATATCGCACATAATTTCTGGATTTAAAACGAATTTATTATGAATTTCCAAAGGCGAAAAAGGCGATCAAATCGGCTTTTATCGCGAATACCGCAAAACTTTTCAAAGTGACCTATCCCCGAACTATTTTTTATGTAAAGTAGACCCCATTACCTTTCCAACGGTATATCACAACCTCAATTTGGAGTTTGTATGCATTTTCTGTGAATTTCGGACGAAATAGGGCCTTTTCGCGAATACCGGAACTTCGGGGGGCCTAAACAGCATTATCCAGACGAAGGGAGGAGCAGTGCCGCCGCGGCAGTGGCCCAGTGCCGCCGCGGCACTCCCCTCCAGAACAGTAAGTTTTTGTAAATACTTTTGTGGTCCCATTTTGATTAATTAAAATCCAAAACGACGTGGTTTCATGATTTCAGATGTTTGGGACCAATGGGAGTACTTTCTAAATCCCAAAAACACCCCAAGTTGGCCTATATAAACACCCCATTACTCCTCATTTTGGGGGAGTCAATTACAAGTTTAGAGAAAGTTTGGGAGAGAAAGTGTAGAGATAAGGTTAGAGTGAAGAGAAAAGAAGCTTTCTTCTTTGATTTTTCAAAACAAAAGTGAGTTCTAACTTTGTTTTTACTTCATTACTTCCATTTACTTCAACATTCAATACTCCCAACCACCATTTTAGTGAGCATTCAAGAGTGTGGAAGCTTCTTCCATGTCTAGTGTCATTACATATGAGTGATACACCAATCTACAAGTCTCATGCTTCATGAATATCATCTATTGATCATCATCTACTTGCTTGTTTATTTATTGTTCATCTCTTCTCATCCCATTTCCTTTTTATTTTCTTTATTTACTTACTAGTTCATCATCATCTAAGTGATGCCATGAAGTTTGGGGTGAGTGAATCCTCATGGATAGTAGCTCTTGACCTCAAAAACATGTTTAATAGATGATGACCATAACCTCAATACTTCCAAGGTATTCTTGGAATGTATTGAAGTTATGTCCAAAAACAAAATAAATCTCTCCAACAATCTTGGAGGTTCTTAAATGATGAGTTTGATGTAGGTATTCTAAGTGGCTATGATCCTCATTGAGTGTTGAAAACATATTTTCAAAACATCTATTTCAAAACCCCTCTCAATCCCTCTCATTTGGTTTCAAGAAACTAAACTTTGTTTTCTCCAAAATCTTCAAAACAATGAGTCAAAACAGTGAGTGAGTTGAGTTCAAAGATTTTTCTAGAACTCAATACTCAACATATGGATACAAGGCCACTTGGAAAGTCTTCCTAACTCATTGGAGAACATCCATGATTTTTGGTTTGACTTGGAAGTACTTGGAAATGGTCCATTTGGGTCCCAACATTCCTTCCAAACATTCTGTTTTTGCTGTCACGGCAGCTAGGTCAACTTACGACCTCTTTTTCAGAAACAATTTCCAAAAGGGGTGGTCCTAACTTATTTTTCCCTTAAAATTCAATGTCTTAGGAAAATTTCTGTATAAAATGGGCCTCTAGATCATTCTTTTTCATTTTCTAAGATTTTCTAACATTTCAGACGACAGTACGAACTCTGTTTCTGAGTGACCTCTATTGTTTGTGTAATTTCTCTCAATCTGTGCTATTCAAGATTGGCCTTTTGGGTTGTGTTCTAGACACAATAAGGAACATCTCCATAAAAAATCATGCATTAAAAACATTCCTAACCCCTCTTTTCAAATTCTAAAAGATGATGCTACTGTTCTGTCCACTATTCACAGCAAGTACACTTTAACTTTCATTCTTTGATTTGATGCTTATATGCATTCCAAATTAGTTCATATCTTAGGAAGTAGTTCATACTACATTTGTACACATCCCATGTTAATTTAATTCATTCATTCATACACATTTTAGACTTCTAAGTCATTCTAGAAATCCATGTACACAAAACACACTACAACCTTTGCACATTTTGGATATATACATTGCATTCATGCAAGATTTGGGGTTTTTGTAACTCTTAATCTAAGGAGATTATAAGGAATGAATTCGATCACACGTTCATGCTCCCCTCGATCTAATCATCCTTTCTCATCCGTCCCGGGGATTGAGAGGTCTCCTTTTCTCAAAGATTAACATGCATCATTCTAGCTTGCTAAGCATATTTTGATTTCTTTGTTGATTTGTTTCAAGAACAATTCATGCCCCCTTTAGATTAGGAAGTCTTGATTATTTTATACATGATTAGACGATCTTTCCTAGGTTTATTTGTGTGGTCCTTCACTTTACATTGCATGATATTTGGCTTAGATCTTATGAATGATATCTTATCTTTTGATCTTCCAATTTCAAGTTTTCTTATGTGATGTAATATACTACAATAGTATTAATTGTCGAACCAAACATAGTATAAGATGATTATTTGGATGCTAATTGAGGCCCGTCGAAAGACGGGGCGAGTTGAGGGTGTTTTAGTCGCGACAAAGGCTCCTTCCTCTCTCGTACCAAAACCCCGAACTAAGTTCTTTGGTTATGAAGGGCCGGTGCCCTTATCCACTTGGGTGAGTCAAAATTAGGTTTCTTGGTTCCTTAAAGACCAAGTGGCGACTCTGTATCTGTTTTCAACAGACCTTTCGTTTTCTTTCCTTGATTCAAATCAATTTCAAAACAATCTCAAACAAGAGAGAAGTGGTCCGAAGCCCGGTATCCACAATCTGGCGACTCCACTGGGGACTTTTATTTTAAAAACAAAATAATACAGAGGTTTGACTCATAAGAAGCATCCTTAAAATCATCTTTTTACTGTGTTTGGTTCACCACATTGCACTCTTGCATTTCCCCCCCCCCCCCCCCCCCCCCCCCGACTGTGTCTGAAACGCGGCGCTGACATTGTTCAGGTCTTGCTGTGCCAGGGCACAAGTCACCGTTGATACTGTACCTTCCAAGGTATATCAAAAAGAGTAAAAACCTCCGTACTGTCTCCCTGACGGTATATTGGAACTCTCGTCAACGGACCCTCTTTGACTAAACCCAGCCTTTGCATATAGATTCCTGTAGAACCTTTCATAGGACTGTTCATTTATCTTTTTAGATAGGACAACATGATATAACTGCTGTATGCCCTGATGGGATTACCTGAGCGATGTAGACGCTTGTGTGACATAGAACAGAACCTCTTTCTTATGATTCCCAAGGCAATCACTCACATGTGGTCACATTGAGTTGACCTGCCTAAGCATCATGACAAGGATGTCTGCTCCATGCTCGCAAAGATATACACCGCAAACCTTGTTTGTTGGTCTTGAGACATAGGAGTATGAAAACCTGCTAGAAAGTATGATCACTATAACCGTACTTACCAGTTTCCCCCAGAAACTCTGTCCGAATATCCCAGATATGACCATATTGACCAGTTTCTCCCAGAAACTCTGTCCGAATATCCCAGATATAACCACAAGTCAGGGACCTGTTCGAGGAATACAAAATCACCTATCACAAGTCGTCGCCATACCGACCACAGACCAATGGGGCAGTCGAAGCTGCGAATAAGAATGTCAAGGCCATACTGCAAAAATCAACTGATACCTACAAAGACTGGCATGAAAAGCTACCATTTGCACTTTGGGGATACAGAACATCGATAAGAACGTCCACAGGAGCGACTCCTTACTCACTAGTGTATGGGATGGAAGCGGTACTGCCGGTGGAGATAGAATTACCATCCCTACGCGTAATGGCAGAGTGTGAAATTCCTGAATCAGATTGGTTGAGAGAAAGGTATGAAGAATTGGCCCTCATAGATGAAAAGCGTCTAGCGGCGGTCGACCATGTCCGAACCTATCAGAAGAGGATAGCCCGTGCCTTCAACAAAAGGGTTCGTCCAAGGAAGATTGTCAAGGGCGACCTTGTCCTTAAGGAGTTGCGAGCTCCGATCTTTGATCCCCGTGGGAAGTTTAAACCTAAATGGGTCGGCCCTTATATCGTCAAGACTGTTCTTTCCGGAGGAGCAACTTATCTCATGGACCTCGATGGTGTCGAATTCAAAGAACCGATCAACATGGATCGCCTCAAAAAGTACTATGCTTGACTATCCAATAACCATTCCTTTCAAGCCTTGCCTTGAACTACGCTCGACCTGATTCCCACTCGGGGATACGTAGGCAACCACATCGGTTCGGTCACTCCACCAACAAAAATAACATTTCCTTTCAAAACCTTGGCCCGAACTACGTTGGACCTGATCCCCGCTCGGGGGTACGTAGGCAGACTTTCAAAAAAAAAAAAAAAAAAAAAAAAAAAAAGGATGGCTCGCTAGGTTGAAAATCCGAAAGGACGCCTAGGCAAAAATTAGAGTTAAATCCAAAGTGAGTAATAACAAAAGAGAGAAAATAGCTCGCTAGGTCACCTCCTTGGTGCCTAGGCAAAAATTATGAGCACGTGAGAAAAATAAAGTCGCGGTCCTTACCATAACCCAAAAACCACCCTCCACACTAGGGGCAAACTTCGGCCACTCGCCTCGTTTGCCTGAACCTCTTCTAAACTAGGGGCAAACGTCGGTCATCTACCTCGTTTGCCTCACAACCATATATATCCCAAACTAGGGGCAAACTTCGGCTACCCGCCTCGTTTGCCTCTAACAACCCCAGCATGCTCAAGCAAGTACCAAAAGCAACAACTAAAGTGAAATCTCAAGTTACAACATGTTTTCAGAAAGCTAAAATGCATAAAATGAGATTCCCAAAATAACCAAGGTTCACCGATAAACAAACTTTGAATTTACATAAGCAGGAATAATCAAAGAAATAAAAGTCTTTCAAAAAGCAACCACATGTTCAAAGACACTTGGAGGAATGAGCAAAATCAGTCAGGACTAGTTTTGTCTTAGTGTCTTTTATTTCTTCAAAGGTCTTTAGAAGTAGACCTTTACTCGGTCAGTCCAACCATCAATAAAAGCAGCAATAGTGGTAGCTCTGATCCTGGAAGCAAAGACCCTCTCAGTAAACCCTCGGGGAACCTCCTGAACCTGTCCATACTATCGGGCCAAACGGCGAGGATGATAGAAAGAAGTCTCTCTCAGACCCATCAACCACACTCTCTGGTGACCCCTGAGGCTCGTGGTAATAGCATAGAGGCCCCAACGCCTCACGATCCAGCAAATGTCAGCCTCAGATAAGGTGCTCATCATGCCCACCCAATCGGCAAAGGTATAGTGAGAATGAAGCACGGCTCGACGAAAGTAAACTGGTGGTATACGGCCCGTCCACAGCTGAAGGCGCTCGTAAAGCCAAGCCTGTAACACCAAAGGCGCCCCAGAAAGAAGAGGAGTCCCTTGATTGAAGGCATTATCCAAACCGTTCAGAGTTTCAGCTAGAACCAGGGCCATGGGATTCCTGCTAAGTTTCAGCCCGAGGCACACATGCACCAAGTCAACGGAAGTGCTCGAGAACATGAAGTGCGAAGTCATGCACAATATCAAAGCGGCCCCACGGGAAGCATCATACATGCTGGGATTCCCAGGACTGGCATACCGGGCAATAATAGAAGCAATGTTGAGAACCTCACCTTGAATCAGCCGGCGGGAAATAGTGACAAAGCAGTTCAGGTATTCAGCCAAGGCTCGTGTAGGGCTGAGGGTATCAGCAGAAGGGAGAATCAAGTCGGAGCCGGAATCATAGCCGAGAATAGCGCAGAACTCCTCAAGCATGGGGCATATTTCCAGGCCGTTGAAGTTGAAGACATGGTTCACTGGGTCCCAGTAAGCAATGGCAGCACGCAAGAACTCTGTATTCAGGGTCATCTGGCGAAGAGAAAATAGCTCGGTCAAGCCGTAGCTAAAGAGGTTGATCCGCTCCACGCCATCCGTAATGTTCAGCCAAGCTGTGAGATGAGCAGGATCATACAAAGCCATATTTTCTGTCACGGCTCTAGCAAAATTCAAAATTTCGGCAGCACCTCCCCGTTTCACGGACTATCCCACTTGCAAGGCAAAAGCACTCACTATCACAAAACTGCCCATCGCAGTAACATCCAGCAATCACAATGCACATATATCAACAAGCACACAACTGCGCCTCTAAACCGGAAGATATCCGGCCTGGGAGGCAAAACATCATAATACTCTGTCAAAAGGTCACAAATTGTGCTACACATCGTCCTACACTGTCCTAATAATCATATCCTCAGTACAACCCAATCGAAAACAGGAAAAGAAAATAAAATAATAATTCCCGCTTGGGAAGCCTCAGTCCTCCTCTTCTTCGTCCTCCGTCGGACCACCCGGGGTGTACGTCGGCGACGGCCTCCTCCTACCGCCTCTACATCTTGGACCAGTCCTCGATGAGCCAGCCCCGCCTCCACGATACTGCACACACAAATAAAAATGAGGGCAATCAGTAAGGGAACAACAAAAAGTACAAAAACAGAGTCGAGTCAGAGACTTACCAAGGACGCCATCTGATTGGCGGCAAATTGCCGCATACCATCCATCTGTCAAAATAAAAAATCCAGGGTTAGAACCTTGTAACCTTAAGAAAGTGCAAAATTAGAGACATACCCGGTGGTCTCGTGTAAGGACCAGGGACCGTAGGCTAGCCGCCAAGGCGTGACCCTCCTCAGCGTAACTCCAAGGAACGTTGAGGACGCCCGCTGGCTGAGTAGGGTACCCACATGTGACTCGCGGCACCTCCATCATTTGGGGAGTGCCATCAGCGCCTAGAACATTGACAGTCCAATCCCAAGGAGGGATAGGGTCGGGAGCCTGAGGAGCCTGTCTCCTGTACATCTCGCGAAGCTAAAGGCACAGAATAAGTCAGGAAAAGATAAATCAAAAACATGGACAATGAATATAAACGAAAAGTACAAAAAGAACTCACCTCCAGGAGTGGGAAGTTAGGCATCAGGAAACGGCCACGGTAAGCCTCATAACTGGTCTCAGAAAGAAAATGGTCCCAAACATCGGTGCCAGCTAAAGCCGCCAGCAGAGCATCTCCAGAAAGGTCACTAGCATCCATCACAGGAGGATCATGAGGGACGCGATACTGGGAACCACCAACCACCTGCCGAGACACCCGCTCACCAAGGAACCACTGCCTGCACTCAGTACTCTCCAGCAGAAGGCGGCAAGAGGTAAGAGATTTAACCGCTTGTATCTCCTCAGTGGCGGCATAAGCGACGCCCTCCCAAGGCGTCCAATCAACACTAGAGGCTGTCAACCCAGTTAAAAAGTTCCGAAGCAAAACAATTCGATGGGCCCCGCTCTTCACCCCAACAACGTCCTCCGCCATCTCAAGCCTCGTGGGAATAGAGGCACAGGAGCCATACCATCCTCATCCTCGCCTGACTCGTCCGCTGGGGAGGGAGCCAACATCTTCAAGTATTCAAAACTCCAAAGCTGCACAGACAAAGGAGAAATCAGAACAGGTATGAAAATCAAAGAGATTCCCCGTGAACCCTGCATCATCCTCCGAGGACAAATGCAGACAGATACCAGCTCCCAGAGGCCCTGACAGGCTCTCTTGGATTGAGCACCAAAAGAGATTCCCCGTGAACCCTGCATCATCCTCCGAGGACAAAAGCAGACAGATACCAGCTCCCAGAGGCCCTGACAGGCTCTCTTGGATTGAGCACCAAAAGAGATTCCCCATGAACCCTGCATCATCCTCCGAGGACAAAAGCAGACAGATACCAGCTCCTAGAGGCCCTGACAGGCTCTCTTGGATTGAGCACCAAAAGAGATTCCCCGTGAACCCTGCATCATCCTCCGAGGACAAAAACAGACAGATACCAGCTCCCAGAGGCCCTGACAGGCTCTCTTGGATTGAGCACCAAAAGAGATTCCCCGTGAACCCTGCATCATCCTCCGAGGACAAAAGCAGACAGATACCAGCTCCCAGAGGCCCTGACAGGCTCTCTTGGATTGAGCACCAAAAGAGATTCCCCGTGAACCCTGCATCATCCTCCGAGGACAAAAGCAGACAGATACCAGCTCCCAGAGGCCCTGACAGGCTCTCTTGGATTGAGCACCAAAAGAGATTCCCCGTAAACCCTGCATCATCCTTCGAGGACAAAAGCAGACAGATACCAGCTCCCAGAGGCCCTGACAGGCTCTCTTGGATTGAGCACCAAAAGAGATTCCCCGTGAACCCTGCATCATCCTCCGAGGACAAAAGCAGACAGATACCAGCTCCCAGAGGCCCTGACAGGCTCTCTTGGATCGAGCACCAAAAGAGATTCCCCGTGAACCCTGCATCATCCTCCGAGGACAAAAGCAGACAGATACCAGCTCCCAGAGACCCCGGCAGGCCCGAAAGATTCGATCAAAAGGAGCAGTTGAAGAGAGATCCTAGAAAGTATCGCTTCATCCCCAGCAGATCCAGATTAATCCTCAGCGGGTTTATACACTGTCAGTAGTCCGTTGTCGACTCGTCATCTCGATACAAACATCGTCGGTCCATCGCTCTCATCACACCATTGGGGCCTCCATGTTCATCATAGGACGTCCCAGGATTTCACATTCGTCCCGTGACTTCTATGTCAGTCTCTTAATTTCTGGAGCCCCTGTGTCCGTCGGTTATTTGCCAAAAGACATCTTCAATCATAGTCCTCTGAGACCCTACACCCAATTACATTCGCTCGCAAAGCACACTTCCAGAAGTTTGCCCCTAAACCCGGAGTCTTCTAGACTTCAATGCCCTTATCTGAGTCACCCACCACGTCACAATCACAAACACTAGCACAACACTAGCCCACTCGGAGTGGCACACCCCTTGGCACCTGCTCATTCTAGGATCAGAAAACTAGGTATGATAGGACTCATGTATGAGATCATATCACATCCACACACAGCATATCATCTTCATATAGCATAGCATCCGCCTGACTGTTGTGTATGTGCATATGTGATTTATCCCTTTGCGTCCTGAACTACGTCCTGGTCTGATTCCCCTTGGGATACGTAGACAGCTCACGCGGAGCACGACCAGCATCATCCTTCCATCTTTTGCAACGCTGTTTGTCCTAAATCTATAGCCTCCAAAAAGTCCTGTCTCTTCAAAACTTTGGCACTCGCTTGCGACATGCGTTGCCTCGCAAGTTCATGCCAAAGAGGGGCAAACTGTAGACACCCCATTTTGTCGGCTATCAGATTTAGGAGACCCATAGCTTGGTGGTTCGCAATGATTGTAAAAGACTCAAAAGGACTCTCGGAAGTCAGCTCTATCTCTCAGAATGCTCAGAATGACCAAAACGCCCCTGAAAGCCCGAAGACTCCCAGATTTGGTCCCGAAGTTCTGAAAACATGCTATGTCGTAAGAAAAATGATAAAATGAGTTTTTAAGTAAAACTGGATGAAATCGTCAGCTCCCAGAGACCCCCGGAAGTCCCGGAAGTTCCCCGAAAGTCCCCGTTGACCGGTTTGACCAAGGTTTGACCAAGTTTGACCAGAGTTTGACCAAGTTTGACCAAGTTTGACCAAAACTGTCTGAATTCACCAGAACCATTCTAAATCATGAGAAAAGTATTAAAACAAGTTCCAAAAGAAAATCGAGCGAAAACATCAGCTCCTGGGAGTTCCCAGAACTTCCCGGGAATCCCAGGTTTGACCGGTTTGACCAAGATTTGACTTTGGAATCGGGGCATTGAAACAATTTTCAAATATTTTTCATGGATACTAGAGGTCAATATCTTTCCAACGGTATATCGCACATAATTTCTGGATTTAAAACGAATTTATTATGAATTTTCAAAGGCGAAAAAGGCGATCAAATCGGCTTTTATCGCGAATACCGCAAAACTTTTCAAAGTGACCTATCCCCGAACTATTTGTTATGTAAAGTAGACCCCATTACCTTTCCAACGGTATATCACAACCTCAATTTGGAGTTCGTATGCATTTTCTGTGAATTTCGGACGAAATAGGGCCTTTTCGCGAATACCGGAACTTCGGGGGGCCTAAACAGCATTATCCAGACGAAGGGAGGAGCAGTGCCGCCGCGGCACTCCCCTCCAGAACAGTAAGTTTTTGTAAATACTTTTGTGGTCCCATTTTGATTAATTAAAATCCAAAACGACGTGGTTTCATGATTTCAGATGTTTGGGACCAATGGGAGTACTTTCTAAATCCCAAAAACACCCCAAGTTGGCCTATATAAACACCCCATTACTCCTCATTTTGGGGGAGTCAATTACAAGTTTAGAGAAAGTTTGGGAGAGAAAGTGTAGAGATAAGGTTAGAGTGGAGAGAAAAGAAGCTTTCTTCTTTGATTTTTCAAAACAAAAGTGAGTTCTAACTTTGTTTTTACTTCATTACTTCCATTTACTTCAACATTCAATACTCCCAATCACCATTTTAGTGAGCATTCAAGAGTGTGGAAGCTTCTTCCATGTCTAGTGTCATTACATATGAGTGATACACCAATCTACAAGTCTCATGCTTCATGAATATCATCTATTGATCATCATCTACTTGCTTGTTTATTTATTGTTCATCTCTTCTCATCCCATTTCCTTTTTATTTTCTTTATTTACTTACTAGTTCATCATCATCTAAGTGATGACATGAAGTTTGGGGTGAGTGAATCCTCATGGATAGTAGCTCTTGACCTCAAAAACATGTTTAATAGATGATGACCATAACCTCAATACTTCCAAGGTATTCTTGGAATGTATTGAAGTTATGTCCAAAAACAAAATAAATCTCTCCAACAATCTTGGAGGTTCTTAAATGATGAGTTTGATGTAGGTATTCTAAGTGGCTATGATCCTCATTGAGTGTTGAAAACATGTTTTCAAAACATCTATTTCAAAACCCCTCTCAATCCCTCTCATTTGGTTTCAAGAAACTAAACTTTGTTTTCTCCAAAATCTTCAAAACAATGAGTCAAAACAGTGAGTGAGTTGAGTTCAAAGATTTTTCTAGAACTCAATACTCAACATATGGATACAAGGCCACTTGGAAAGTCTTCCTAACTCATTGGAGAATATCCATGATTTTTGGTTTGACTTGGAAGTACTTGGAAATGGTCCATTTGGGTCCCAACATTCCTTCCAAACATTCTGTTTTTGCTGTCACAGCAGCTAGGTCAACTTACGACCTCTTTTTCAGAAAACTTTTCCAAAAGGGGTGGTCCTAACTTATTTTTCCCTTAAAATTCAATGTCTTAGGAAACTTTCTGTATAAAATGGGCCTCTAGATCATTCTTTTTCATTTTCTAAGATTTTCTAACATTTCAGACGACAGTACGAACTCTGTTTCTGAGTGACCTCTATTGTTTGTGTAATTTCTCTCAATCTGTGCTATTCAAGATTGGCCTTTTGGGTTGTGTTCTAGACACAATAAGGAACATCTCCATAAAAAATCATGCATTAAAAACATTCCTAACCCCTCTTTTCAAATTCTAAAAGATGATGCTACTGTTCTGTCCACTATTCACAGCAAGTACACTTTAACTTTCATTCTTTGATTTGATGCTTATATGCATTCCAAATTAGTTCATATCTTAGGAAGTAGTTCATACTACATTTGTACACATCCCATGTTAATTTAATTCATTCATTCATACACATTTTAGACTTCTAAGTCATTCTAGAAATCCATGTACACAAAACACACTACAACCTTTGCACATTTTGGATATATACATTGCATTCATGCAAGATTTGGGGTTTTTGTAACTCTTAATCTAAGGAGATTATAAGGAATGAATTCGATCACACGTTCATGCTCCCCTCGATCTAATCATCCTTTCTCATCCGTCCCGGGGATTGAGAGGTCTCCTTTTCTCAAAGATTAACATGCATCATTCTAGCTTGCTAAGCATATTTTGATTTCTTTGTTGATTTGTTTCAAGAACAATTCATGCCCCCTTTAGATTAGGAAGTCTTGATTATTTTATACATGATTAGACGATCTTTCCTAGGTTTATTTGTGTGGTCCTTCACTTTACATTGCATGATATTTGGCTTAGATCTTATGAATGATATCTTATCTTTTGATCTTCCAATTTCAAGTTTTCTTATGTGATGTAATATACTACAATAGTATTAATTGTCGAACCAAACATAGTATAAGATGATTATTTGGATGCTAATTGAGGCCTGTCGAAAGACGGGGCGAGTTGAGGGTGTTTTAGTCGCGACAAAGGCTCCTTCCTCTCTCGTACCAAAACCCCGAACCAAGTTCTTTGGTTATGAAGGGACGGTGCCCTTATCCACTTGGGTGAGTCAAAATTAGGTTTATTGGTTCCTTAAAGACCAAGTGGCGACTCTGTATCTGTTTTCAACAGACCTTTCATTTTCTTTCCTTGATTCAAATCAATTTCAAAACAATCTCAAACAAGAGAGAAGTGGTCCGAAGCCCGGTATCCACAATGAGCATCCTTACCTGTTCTTTTTCGATTGGCCGGTGGGTCATTTGGGCTACCTTGTTCCTCCATCTGCTCAGAAATGCAGCGAAGGATTCATTGCTGTTTTGCCGGGTTGTTTCCAAATCCCTGATGGTGACTAGGGGTGTACAAGAAAAACCGAGACCGAAACCGACCGACCGAACCGACCAAACTGAGGACATTCGGTCGGTTTCCAAACTTAGAGTTCAAGAAGAAAACCGAACCGACCGAACCGAGACTATTGGTCGGTTTTTTTATGTGGAAAAACCGAGAAAAACCGACCGAGAACCGACCGTGAACACCCCTAATGGTGACATCCAGCTCTTGATTGTAGGAGTAATGATCGACGAAGACTCGAACGATGTCTTCGCAGGCCCGGGTTTTGGAGGCTTCCAAGGTTAGGAACCACGATAGTGCAGACTTTGCAAGGGTTTGCGGGAACAACATCGCAATGTGTTCGTGGGTACAACCCATGGACTGGAAGATACTCATACATAGCTTCACATGACTTTTTGGATTCCCAGTTCCGTCAAAACGGTCGAAGGCAGGCATCTTGAAATTCTCTGGCAGTTTCAGCTTAACAGGCTCGAAGAGGCCTTCCAGGTCTAGCATGTAATCATCGACCCCCTAGCTTTTTCTCAGTATGCTTTCTAGCTTGTCGACCTTGTCCATCTTTTCTTGGAGCTTTTTCTCGTATGCGAACGGTGGGACCCCCTGAAACCAGTCTTCCTCCCTATTATTCTCATGCAGGGGAGGTTGCGGCTGCGGCTGCTGCTGCTTCAGTTCTTCCATGAACTTCAGAACCTGGGCCAGGCTGTCGGACTGCTAGCTTATGGTCGCTCCCAATTCAGTAACCTTGTTTTCCAACTCTTCCCTATTCATGCTGAAGTAAGCTGTCGGACTGATTCTGATCAATCGATTATCCGAACTCCTGACCCACGAAGAGGACCCTGACTGCTGACCTTGGGAATCTATACTGACCTGACAGATTTCGAGAGGACTAGATTAGATCTTGACAGTGGTGACTCTAGACAGACAAAGACAGTGATGTGACTCGAGACAGTGCGTGCAGATTGATGGGAAATGGTGCATGCAAAATGGGACAAGCATGCGGATGTAAGCCCTAATCTATATGATGCTTCTATTTCTAACAGATAGCAGTTAAACAAATAAGGTCCCAACCATACAGAGTGTGCTAACCTTACTTTCCAATATGACCACCAAGGGATAACAGGGATTTTTGGGATACTTCGGGTAATTTTGGACAGAGTTTCTGGGAGAAACTGGTTAATATGGTTATATCTGGGATATCTGGGCAGAGTTTCTGGGAGAAACTGGTTAATATGGTTATATCTGGGATATCTGGACAGAGTTTCTGGGAGAAACTGGTTAATATGGTTATATCTGGGATATCTGGACAGAGTTTCTAGGAGAAACTGGTTGATATGGTTATATCTAGGATATCTGGACAGAGTTTCTGGAAAAAAAAACTGGTTGATATGGTTATATCTGGGATATCTGGACAGAGTTTCTGGGAGAAACTGGTTGATATGGTTATATCTGGGATATCTGGACAGAGTTTCTGGAAAAAACTGGTTGATATGGTTATATCTGGGATATCTGGACAGAGTTTCTGGGAGAACTGGTTAATATGTGGTGATAGTGATCATACTGTCTAGCAGGTTTTCATACTCCTATGTCTTAGGACCGATAAACAAGGTTTGCGGTGTATATCTTTGTGATCATGGAGCAGACATCCTTGTCATGGTGCCTAGGCAGGTCAACTCAATGTAATCACATGTGAGTGATTGCCTTGGGAATCATAAGAAAGAGGTTCTGTTCTATGTCCCATAAGCGTCTACACCGCTCAGGTAATCCCGTCAGGGCATACAGCAGTTATATCACATTGTCCTATCTGAAAAGATAAATGAACAGTCCTATGAAAGGTTCTACAGGAATCTATATGCAAAGGCCGGGTTTAGTCAAAGAGGGTCCATTGACGAGAGTTCCAATATACCGTCAGGGAGACAGTACGGAGGTTTTTACTCTTTTTGATATACCTTGGAAGGTACAGTATCAACGGTGACTTGTGCCCTGGCACAGCAAGACCTGAACAATGTCAGCGCCGCATTTCAGACACAGTCGGAGGGGGGAAATGCAAGAGTGCAATGCGGTGAACCAAACACAGTAAAAAGATGATTTTAAGGATGCTTCTTATGAGTCAAACCTCTGTATTATTTTGTTTTAAAAATAAAAATCCCCAGCAGAGTCGCCAGATTTTGGATACCGGGATTCCACCGCTTTGTTTGCTTTTGAAGCTTGTTTGATTTTGATCAAAGAAAGAGAAAAGGTCTGTTGAAAACAGATACAGAGTCGCCACTTGGTCTTTAAGGAACCAAGAAACCTAATTTTGACTCACCCAAACGGATAAAGGGCACCGGCCCTTCATAACCAAAGAACTTGGCTCGGGGTTTTGGTACGAGAGAGGAAGGAGCCTTTGTCGCGACTAGGACACCCTCAACTCGCCCCGTCCTTCGACGGGCCTCAATTAGCATCCAAATAATCATCTTATACTATGTATGGTTTGGCAATTAATACTATGATAATATATTACATTACATAAGAAAACTTGAAATTGGAAGATCTAAAGATAAGATATCATTCATAAGATCTAAGCCAAGTATCACACAATGCAAAGTGAAAGATCACACAAATAAACCTAAGAAAAATCGTCTAATCACATATCAAATAATCAAGACTTCGTAATCTAAAGGGGGACATGAATTGTTCTTGAAACAAAAATAATCAAAGAAATCAAAATGTGCTTAGCAAGCTAGTATGATGCATGTTAATCTTTGAGGAAAAGAAGACCTCTCGATCCCCGGGACGGATGAGGAAGGAAGATTAGATCGGGGGGAAACACGAACGTATGATCAAGTTCATTCCTTATGATCTTCTTAGATTAGGAGCCATGAAAGCCCCAAATCTTGCATGGATGCAATGTATGTATCTATAATGTGCCAAGGTTGTAGTGTGCTTTGTGTTCATGGATTCCTAGAATGACTTAGAAGTCTAGAATGTGTATGGATGAATGAATGAAATCAACATGGGATATGTACAAATGTAGTATGAACTACTTCCTAAGATATGAACTAATTTGGAATGCATATAAGCATCAAATCAAAGAATGAAAGTTAAAAGGTGCTTGCTGTGAATAGTGGACAGAATAGTAACATGATCTTATAAAAATGGAAAAGAGGGGTTAGGAATGTTTTCAATGCATGATTTTTTATGAAGATGTTCCTTATTGTATCTAGAACACAAACCAAAAAGTCAATCTTTAATAACTATCACAGATTGAGAGCAATCATATGAACAACAGAGGTCACTCAGAAACAGAGTCCGTACTGTCGACTTAAATGTTGAAAACTCTTAGAAAATGAAAACGAGTGATCTAGAGGCCCATTTTATACAGAACGTTCCCTAAGACATTGAAGGTTAAAGGAAAAATAAGTTGGGACCACCCCTTTTGGAAAGTATTTTTGAAAAAGAAGTTGGAAGTTAGTCAAGCTGCTGTGACAGCAGAGGCAGAATGTCTGGAAGGAATGTTTGGGCCCAAATGGACCATTTTCAAGTACTTCCAAGTCAAACCAAAAATCATGGGTGTTCTCTAATGAGTTGGGAAGATTTTCCAAGTGGACTTGCATCTATATGTTGAGTATTGAGTTCTAGAGAAATCTTTGAACTCAGCTCGCTCACTGTTTTGACTCACTGTTTTGAAGATTTTGGGGAAAATAAGGTTTTCTTTCTTGAAATCAAAATGAGAGGGATTGAGAGGGGTTTTGAAATAGAGGTTTTGAAAGTGTATTTTCAATACTCAATGAAGATTATGACCACTTAAAATGCCACCATTCAACTCATCATCAAGAACCTCCAAGAATGTTGGAGAGACTCATTTTTATTTGAGCATAACTTCAATACACTTCAAGGAGACCTTGGAGGTATTGAAGTTATGATCATCATCTATCAAACATGTTTTTGAGGTCAAGAGCTACTATCCATAAGGATTCACTCACCCCAAACTTTATGTCATCATTTAGATGATGATGAACTAGTAAGTAAATAAAGAAGATCAAAAAAAGAAATGAGGTGAGAAGAGATAAACAATGAATAAACAAGCAAGTAAATAATGATCAATAGATGATATTCATGAAGTATTGAACTTCTAGATTGGTGTTTCACTCATATGTAATGACATTGGACATGGAAGAAGCTTCCACTCTCTTAAATGCTCACTAAAATGGTGGTTGGATGTATTGAATGCTTGAAGTAAATGGGAGTAATGTAGTAAAAACAAAGTTTAGAAATCACTTTTATTTTGAAAAATCAAAGAAGGAAGCTTCTTCTTCTCTATTCTAACCTTATCTCTACAACTTTCTCTCCCAAACTTTCTCTAAACTTGCATTTGACTCCCCCAAAATGAAGAGCAATAGGGGGTTTATATAGGACAACTTGGGGTGGTTTTGGGGTTTTAGAAGTATTCCCATTGGTCCCAAACATCTGAAATCATGAACTACGTTGTTTTGGTTTTTAATTAATCAAAATGGGACCACAAAACAAATTACAAAAACACACTGTTCTGGAGGGGAGTGTCGCGGCAGCACTGGGCTAGTGCCGCGGAGGCAGTGGGCCAGTTCCGCGGCGGCAGTGCTCCTCCCTCGTCCAGATAATGCTGTTTAGGCCCCCTGAGGTTCCGGTATTCGCGAAAAGGCCCTATTTCGTCCAAAATTCACAGAAAATGCGTACAAACTCCAAACTAAGGTTGTGATATACCGTTGGAAAGGAAATGGAGTCTACTTTACATAACAAATAGTTCGGAGGTAGGTCACTTTGAAAAGTTTTGCAGTATTCGCGATAAAAGCCGATTTGATCGCCTTTTTCGCCTTCGGAAATTCAAAATAAATTCGTTTTAAATCCAGGACTTATGTGCGATATACCGTTGGAAAGCTATTGACCTCTAGTATCCATGAAAAATATTTGAAAATTGTTTCGGTGCCCTGATTCCAAAGTCAAATCTTGGTCAAACTGGTCAAACTTGAGATTCCCGGGAAGTCCTGGGAACCTCCGGGAGCTCCCAGGAGCCGACGTTTTTGCTTGATTCTCTTTTAAAACTCATTTTAATACTTTTCTAATGATTCCGGTGAATTTGGATGATTTCAGTCAAACTTGGTCAAACTCTGGTCAAACCTTGGTCAAACCGGTCAACGGGACTTTCGGGGAACTTCTGAAACTTCCGGGGGTCTCTGGGAGCTGACGATTTCTTCCGGTTTTACTTAAAAACTCATTTTATCATTTTCCTTACGACATAGCATGTTTTCAGAACTTCGGGACCAAATCTGGGAGTCTTCGGGCTTTCAGGGGCATTTTGGTCAATCTGGGCATTCTGAGAGATAGAGCTGACTTCCAGGAGTCCTTTTGAGTCTTTTACGATCATTGTGAACCACCAAGCTATGGGTCTCCTAAATCTGATAGCCGACAAAATGGGGTGTCTACAGGATGGCCACCCATCCGATCAAAGGTTGGCCCATTCCTGCAGCGAACTAGGATAACTGGGTTACTAGGGTATCGACCTCCAAAACCGCTCTTTGGAAGCAAATGGACATATATGATGTCATCATGCTCAACCAGTCTAAGCTTGAGATAGACCGACCACTTCTCTTCTCTGCCCTTCTCTTCTGGTCTTCTTCTTGTAATGGGATTCTCTTCCGTTATGGTCCGATGAGGCCCACCGTTAAGGACATAAGCTATTTGCTCGGCCTCCACCCCTATGGGAAAGAGATTATACCAGGCCTTGATATTAAATTAACCAATTTCTCCTATCCCCAGTAAGAATCTGTTAAAGAGGGAGGTGTGCCCTACAGGCTGATTATACCTTTTGGTGGCTTTCTGACTGCCTCTATGGGTAAAGAAGGAACTGAAGTGTCCGATGCTGAGCACACCACCTTTCTTATCTACTGGATGAATAGATACCTCTTCTATTCAGCCAGTCAGGCCATCATGAACTAGTACATAACTCTAGCCCTTGCCTTGGCATCGGGCACGCCTCTAGCTTTGACCACTCTTATCTGGGCACACTTGGTCCACGGTGTAACAAATTTCATGCATTCGGGCTTTAGTTCTGGTGACTGCCCAATCTGGATTCTCCAGCTTTGGCTCTACTCTTATTTTTCCAGATTCCGTCTAGCCACCCATTCGCTGGCTACCATTCCTGTTTTTGCCATCCACTTCATGGACATTGCTCCTTTGTCACATTCCTTCGAGGAATGCTTTACCTCCTTTTATGAAGGGTAATCTGATCAGACTCCCCCTCTCTTCAATTTACCTTGTTCCTTCAACTTCTCCACAATCCGGCTAATTGGGGATCGGGCACCCAAGCCACCTACAATGAGGTCTTCTATAGCTACTTGGTGGCTAGAGACATTATGTTTATCCCGAGTATACCTTCCAGCAATAACAAGTATGGGGCTAAATATTATTTTGCTTCTCTTTATGCCTGTCAGTTTGGGCTATCACAGTTGGTTCCTGTCTAACTAGCCATTGCCGTGAATGTGGATTAGGTAGAATGGGGCCTGATTGTTAATGACGAGTAAGTGAAGAAGATCAAGGAACGATCGAAAAGGTTGAAAGCAGCCTTCGTTTTCAAGCCGTTTTCAGCCTGACCAGTTGCTTCTGAGGAGTTTACGAAGTGGTGGTCTGATCGTGCTTCCCAAATATTCAAGGGTACCGCTGCTGAGGTGCTTCTTCAATTTGCTGTGTCATCGGTCATCGGGGACGACGAACCTGTCATCGCCCCTGTGGCTACCTATAAGAAACAAGTAGCTAAAAGACTGGCCCCCAAGAAGGCACCTCACTAGCGGCCGTCTAAGAGGAATAAAACTATGGCATCATCCACTCAGGTATTTCCTACCCCTTTTATTTTCTCTCCCAAGGAGGTCGATTCTCTTTATTCTTATTAACATCCCTTCTGTCTTGCTTCATCTAGTAGATAAAGGTTCTGAGGAAGACACACTGCCAGCTAGGCAGACCCCTCCAAGGTCAACAGTTAAACTTTTACAAACCTGATCAAGAACTGCACCGCCTTCTATCCCCATTCCAACCTCTCCTGAATGGGCAACAGCCTTTCTTGAACGAGTTGTAGAGAGGGTGGTCCCTCTGAGATTTGCCCCATCACTCACTCCATCAGACAGAGATGATGCTCCCATTATATCCGAAGAGGATGCACCCGAGTAAGTGATTCTCTCTTCTAGTAGTGAAGATCTATTTGGGGGTGACGCAACTGTAGAGACAATTGGAAAAGAGGTGGAACAAATGGTTCAAATGGTGCTAGACCACACTGGAGATGACTTGATCGGCTGGACTGATTCTGCTTCTATAATAGAATCAGTCATCGATGCTATGGCAGAGACTACAACGATCGATCTTGTTGCTCTAGTTCCTTTGGAGGAATCGGCCCCCACCAACGAAGATCCAGATCCAGCAGGAATGGGTGCTAAAGTTGTGGAAGATGAAACAATTGTGGCTCCTATCCCTGAACCAAGACATCCTTCTACCTCACAGCCCAGAAACGAGGCTGTTGCACCATAGGATGTATCGGTTTCCATATCCATGCCCGTTCAGGTATTTACCTTTACATTCGGCCATATTTTTTTTGCCTTTTGCTTGTACTAACCCTTGACTTTGGAACCTTGAACAGGCTATCCCTTTGAGTCCAGAGGCATTCATTCCTTTTGATGACTTCTTTGTCGGTCTGGATCTTAAAGCATTCAATTTAAGTCCTCTTGAGCTCGAAGCAGCTTCTCCTATAAGCATTCAACAATCGAAGGACCTTCTTCTTGGGCTGGTTACTCAGGACCTAACTAACCTTCCATCTGCTACCGATGTTGATGCTGCCTTGGGTGCACTTCTGGCTTATCATTCACTATTAGACGGGCTTCTTTCTCTAATACGAGAGATACAAGAAAGATTGTCAAGCTACCGTCTCTTGGACCGATCAACCTTTGTTGTTCAGACTGAGGCCGAAGCTCATCTTAGCGCCCGACAAAAAGCGATGTAGTTTCTCTAGGCTGCCAAGACCAAATACGAAGCTAAGAAGGTATCTTGGGCTTAAGTGATTACTCGAGATGCCTGGCTGTAAGCCCGTATAGCTACACTCAAGGCTCAACTGGAGCAATGTGAGGCCGAGGTTGTTACCAATGACGCGACCCTTGTAAAAATTGATGGAGTCCTGGCCCAGCTCAGCGGGGATGCTCAAAAATGCAATGACCAATTACAAACCAAAATTCCCCTCTCCCGTGCTTAGTCTCAAAAGCTCGACAAAGCTAAGCAAGATAGGGCTGCAACCACAAAAACCTGGGAAGATCTGAGAGCCAAACTTAGGAGCTTTGAGTCAGCCTAGAGGTCGATTTTTATGTTTTGTACTCGCATATTTTCTTTATTTATTTTTTTAGTAAGTTGTGCTCAGTTGTCATTTAATACAATGAAGCTTTTGATCATTCAGGCTTAGGTTTATAATTGAATGGTTCGTATTCTAACCCAGGATTTGACTTGTACTCTAGATCAGTGGTCTCCCATAAAGTAGGATAATAGGACTTTAAATACTGATCGTTTATTATTCTATCATAAATTATTCCATCCACATTGCACAGCCTATATGCTCTACCCTTTTTAACATGATGGATGATGAAAGGACCTTCCCAATTGACCGACCATTTATCGTATCGATTATCCTTGTCTCCAATTGGCAAGACGACCTTCCACACCAAATCCTTCTATTTTACCCTCTTATTATATGCACAGATAACTCGCAACTTCTGTACTTTTAATGAGTCCAAGGCCGTTAGCCTTATTTCATCAAGTCCTTCCAACTCAGCTATCATAGCCTCAGTGTATTCTGCAGGCTCAAGCTAATTTTGCAATGTCCTTCTCACTGATCAAACTGTGACCTCCATAGGAAACATAGCATTATGCCCATAGGTCAGCATAAACGGTGTGACCCCGGTGCTAGACCAAGCCCAAAGTGCTTCAGACAGTAACTTATCCCATTCCCTAGGGTTTTTATTTATCATCTTCTCGATGATCCCCTTAAGGATCTTGTTAGTGGACTCGGCATGCTCGTTGGTCTAAGCATAGTATGGGGTAGAATAGAGAATTGTAATTTCATTGCTTTCTACAAAGGCTGACGTTTCAGTTCCTGTAAACACTGACCCTTGATCGACCGTAATGGTTTCTAGAAGGCCGAACCGATGTATTATGTGTTCTTCAATGAATTTGATCATAATGGCCTGAGTCACAGCCTACAGGGTATGGCCTCGGCCCACTTTGTAAAGTAGTCCATAGACACTATAATGAACAGTGTTGGCCCGATGAAGGTGGAAGTACCTTTCCAATCAAATCCATGGCCCATCCTCTGAACGGTCATGGCTTTATTATAGGTTGAAGCTCCTTGGCGGACATCCGTTGGATCGGGCCATGCTTTTGGCAAGCCTGACACCCTTTAGCATAGCTGATGCAGTCTTTTTACATGCCTGGACAATAATAGTTGTACCTTCGTAAAAGCCATTTCATCTTGGTACCGGCCTAATGAGCCCCACAAATTCCTTTATGGACCTCAGCCATTACCTGCATGGCTTGCCTTTTGCCTAAGCATTTTAGGATTACATCATCACCGATAGGCTTCTTGAATAATTCTCCATCAAGCACAACAATCATACTATGAATAGTCTGACTTTTCGGTTCACCCTAACATTTGGGTGTTTTAAGTACTCAATGATAAGGATTCTCCAATCATCGTCATCCATCAAGACCAAATTGGTTGTAGTATACCAGCTTCTCTTTGCCACTGATGGCAAAGATCGAACTTGAACCGTGACGGCTTGATCTTCTGCTTCTTTCATAGAGGGTAAGACTGACCCTACTTTAGCTAACTTATCGGCCTCTATATTCGTAGACCGAGGTATATAACTCACACTTATGTCATCAAATGAATCCATAAGTTGAGTAGCAACTGAGTGAAATGGGCACAACTCCCAACTTTTTATTTGGAATTCCCCCGATATCTCTCCGATTACCAGTCCCGAGTCTCCTTTTATATGTACACATAATGCCCCCATCTCATTGAGTATTTCCAGTCCGATGATGAGTGCCTCGTATTTGGCCTGATTATTAGTACATTTGAAATCGAGCTGAAACGACATCTTTATCTTTTCATTTCGATCGGGATTAACTCTAACTCAAACTTCTGCAGGACCCCTCAGCATAATCTGGGGCATGATATTGATGGTAGAGCCTCCATCAATTAGAATCCTATTCATCTTCATGTGTCCCTTCACATACTATGGTTTTAAGTATTGGGACATTTGATATGTGGGTTTTTCAAATACTACTTTAACGGGCCCAGTCCTTCTTCAGTTTATTATCCTTTTGGCCTTAAGATTGTGATCTTAGGCTGATCAGTAGTTGATCGATGGCATCCGCATTCTTGCTTCTGGCTTCTACTACTTCAAGCTTGACGGTCTCTCTGCTGCTCCAAAACACATCTTCTATCATGGCTGACTCTTCGGTCTGACCTTCTATCACATCCCCCTTCATAGCTGTTGGTTGGTCTGGTTTGGCCAAGAAAGACATGGGGAGAGTAAACACCATGTTGGAAGATAACCCTTTTGGGATGGTCCCGAATTGAATCGGTGAGCCATCCGAATCTCCGAAATCATCGGTCTTTTCATCCATTAAATCTGCTTCAGGCTTACATTCTATTGTTGTCTTTTCTTGCCTAAATATCTCTTTTAGGCATTCTGTGGCATGCATAGCTCCCTTACCCGCTTTTTTATCAAACACAGCCTCTTTCTCTATTGGGTACTCAGGTGAATCAGGCACAGAAGCTGGAAGAGTCTTGGGGTGTCATTAGTCTGACTTTTCCAATATTATTGTTCCTTTTCAGCCTGCTTTGCCTGCTGGTACCTCATCTTCTGGGATTTGCTATACCTGGGTTGTGCTTAGAACATAGGGTGATCAACCCAGTACCATTTTCCTTCATCCACCCTCGGTGGTAGTACCATCCTGGAACAGATATCCAAAGCTACAGCCTTTCCTGGTGCATTCGGCCTCATTGGAGGCCGATGACGCCTTTCCTCTGATTGGCTAGAACCTACCATGCCAATTGCTACTGACGATGGTTTTGGTTGCCATTCGGACTTGAGATGACTTTGTTGGGGCAGCAAAAGCCTTTCATGCACAGTCCTTCTCGGGCTATGTTCGTGGTGCTCATTAACTCTAGGCCTCTTGCTTGGGCTGGAGGCCTCTTTATTGATATCGGCCTTACATCTTGGGCAGAGGCCTTATTCTATCAAATCAAGTTGGTGTCATAAATCAGTGATCAAACTGTTAGTGGTTGATTGGGCCGTTTCAATTTCGGCCTTGCGTTCTCCTTTCTTTCGCTCCTGATAAGTCCTCTGGAGCTCGTGAATTGTTAGATTCGGCCCTTCTATGGCCGAAATGGCAATCTGTTTCCCTTCCCTTTGTCGTGGTCTTCCTTCCTTCTCGGTCAGGTCAACCTTCGGTTTGGGCCTTATCAGTTTGGTCAGATCGGGCACGACCATGTTGGAACCGGTGATCTGAGGAAACGAATTTGCATCAATTCCCATGGCTTTATCTGAAAACTTGAAAACTCCCTTTTCTACATTTTTTTGTATAACATTACAAAAAACCACACAGTTGTTAGTAGAGTGTTTCCAAGAATTATGCCATTTATAATATTCCTTATTATTAATGTCATTGGCCTTAGGGATCCGATGACCGTCCCTAAGCGTGATCACTTTCTTGGCTAGTAGGGCGTCAAAAATCTGATCGTCTATAGTGATATCAAAAGTATAATTTTTGCCTCCCTCAAAGGCCATCTTTTTTGTAGCAGTATTATTATTCACGAGCTTGTTCAAGGCATTGCATACTATCAGACGTTTACAAACTAACTCAGCCATATCAACTTCCGTTTTGAGGTCACAATCTGCTAGATGGACCTCGTAATTGGAGTCTTTATAGTATGTTGTGGATATCGTAGGCTAGCCACGTTTTTCATTTAAAACTTTTTTAATTTCTTTCAAATTCAAATACAAAGAGTCACCACTTACTTTGTTTAAGGAAAATTAAGAAACCATTTTAAAAGCAAATCGATCTTTTGCGAAACCAAAGATAACCTGGGCCCGGGGATTATGGAATGAGAGGGGAAGGAGCCCAATAGACTAAAACACCCCCTCTCATCCTATCTCGTGATAGGCCTCTACTCAACATCATTTTTAATTGAATTATTAATCTAAGTATGCCCTCAACTAATACATATATACATATACATTACAAAAGCATGTCTAAAAGGGTATAAGATTGCTAATGATAAAATAGCATCCAAAATCATGTAATTCAATTAGCAAGCAATATGATATGCAATAGAAAACTAGAGAACTTACCAGGGATCCCGTCGCGAATATTAAACGTGTGATGTATGCAAGAAAATAAAACCTAAGAAAAGGTCTCTAATTAGAGGTGTCAATCGGGTCGGGTTGGCCCGGCCCGGCCCGATTTTTCCGGGCTAAAAGCCCGGCCCGGCTCGGTATAAGCCCGGCCCGCTAGGCCCGAGTACTTTTGTCCGGTCCGGGGTGGACACCCTTTGTCCCGTCCACGGCCCGGCCCGGCCCGCTCTTTAGCCCGAAACCCGGCCCGGACCGCTCACCCGCAAGCCCGACCCGCTAGCCCGGCCCAAAGCCCGGATTAACTAGCCGTTGTGGCCTGGCCCGGTAGGCCAGCCCGAACCCATAACGGCTAGTTTGGCCATTTTTTAAATATTTTTCCACTTTTTACCCCTCTAACGGCTATAAAACGACTAGTTTTGGGGGTAAAAATGTAAATGTGCTTTTTGACTTCCCAAAATGCCCCTTAGCCCATTTTCTATAAATACCAAACCTCCCACAACATATTTTCTCATACAAAAATCAATTATCTCTCTCTATTCTCTACTTTCTCTATACTACTCCATAAACTACAAGTCTACAAGCACTTCTACTCTACAAGTTGGTGATTCAATTATCAAAGCTCTAATTTGTAAAGGCACTTCTAGTTTTCTACAACTTGAACTTACAAGCTCTCAAGTCTCAAGTCTTATTATAATTTATAGTTGTTTACTTCTTCTTCTACTACTATAAGTTGAGGTAAATTTATTTATTGTTTCACTTCTTGCTTTATTAGTTTCTTATTTAATTGTTAGTATATTTAATCTTTTATATTTCTTTCCCCTCTTTTTTTTTTATTAAAAAAAAAATGGCATCTCACTCAAGATCTTCAAAAACTAGGGAAGGCCCAACTTATGACTTTGAAAATTTAGATTATGGGGAAAGAAATGAGATTAATGATTTGGAATTGGAGGATGATGACGACGTTGAAATTATGGGGTCTAATCCATCTGAACCATCTCCTTCAAATCCTAATGATCCCAGTCCCACTACTGAAAAAAAATTAAAATCACCTGTTTGGTTATTTTTTAAATTAAATGACGAAAAAAATGGAGCTATTTGCAAAATATGCGGACTTAAATTTTCTTACAAAGGTGGAGGAAATAATACACTTAAAAGGCACATCATAAACAAACATAAAGGTGCATGGGAAGCAGGTACCGCTCAAGCGGGCGGCCTAGTACAATGCCAAATTTCTGCTTCTACTGGCACAAGTGTTGGAACTTTTCTTTATAATCAAAAAAAAATGAGGGAAGGCTTGGCAAAATTTGTTTGGGCATCCAATATGCCTTTTACTTTAGTTGAAGAAGAGTGCTTTACACGTTTTATTCAAACTTTTTTACAACCCGCCTACCAACCTATTACTAGAAATACTCTTAGAAGTGATATACAATCTGTTTTTCAACAAACCAAAAAAAAAATTAATTGAGGATTTTTCTGCTTTTAATTGTACAATTGCATGCACTTCTGATTTGTGGACTGGTTGTAATAAAACGGGATATATATGTATAACGGTGCATTTTGTAGATGAAAATTGGAATATGAATAAAAATATCATTGCTTTTCGTGCATTAGACTATTCTCATACTAGTGAAAATATATATAACTATATAATCAATGTTTTTAATGAGTATGATATTATGAAAAAAATTATAAGCATTACTTTTGACAATGCTAGTGCTAATACAAATGCTATTAATATGTTTAAAGATCTTATGCGCCCAATGTTGAATGGAACATTATTTCATGGTCGTTGTGTATGCCATATCATTAATTTGATTATCCAAGATGGATTAACAAAAATTAATGATCACATACATAAAATTAGAGAGGCAGTGGTCTTTTGTTGTTCAACGTCTAGCCGTCTACATGCATTTTATGGTGTTTGTAAACAAAATCGTCTTAATCCAAAGAAATTGCAAACTGATATTAAAACTCGTTGGAATTCTACTTATCTTATGATAGATTCTTGTAAAAAGTATAGTAATATTATTACTCAATTTGTTAATGTTAATTATCCATCACTAAACTTGACTTCAAACGATTGGGAGATGGCATTTGACTTTCATGGATTTTTAGAAGTATTTTACAATGCTACAAATAAACTTTCCGGTGTTTACTATTCTACTTCTTGTTTAGTTCTTATGGAATTATATAATATGGCTCATACATTTCATAGTTATAAACAAAAAAATGACATTTTTATTGATATTTGCGAGAAAATGGAAAAAAAGTTTAAAAAATATTGGTCTAACATTCCACCTGTATTTTACTTATCTGCAATCTTGGATCCTAGAATCAATTTTGATGGTGTTTGTGAAATGGTTAAACAAATATCTGAATTGATGCAAGGACCAGATGGTGAGCCTGGTCTAGAAATAACTACTTTTGAAATGGAAAATACTTTGGAATCTTTATTTCGTATTTACTATGAAAAATATACAAATAAAGAAAGTGCTACTTCTTCTTCTACTTCTAATATTGAGTTAAGTTCGGGAGCGTCAGGTGGTTCTTGGGCGAGCCAGTTTCTCAGTCGAAAGAAACAAAAGGGTGTTAGTCAATCATTTGTAAGTAGCTCTAACATTCTTAGTGAATTAAATAAGTATCGAGAAACCGAGTGGGAAAGCCGATTAACCAACGAGGAAATGGTCGATTTAAATCTTTTGACATGGTGGAAAGAACGTGTAAGAGCTTTCCCTGTTCTTTCCATCATGGCTCGTGATCTACTAACTCCTCCGGCTTCCACAGTTGCATCGGAGTCTGCTTTTAGTGTAGGTGGAAGGGTGCTAGAGGAAAGGAGGAGCAGATTATCTCCTGATATGCTTGACTGCTTGATGTGCTTGAAGGATTGGGACCGTGCACAATATCGAACTCAAAGCCGCCAAGATCCTATTCTTGAAGACTTCGCGAATTTGGAAGTTACGGAAGAAAATTGAAGAATGAAGATTTGAAGAATGAATATGAGAGTTGAAGATCATTTAGTTCCAAACAAATCAATTGTAATACTCCTGGCCCGCATGAGTACAAACTGTGAACGGCTTTTAAAAAAAAAAATTCCAATTCTGTAAAATGTAATCTTTACTTTTTATTATACAAATTAATGATAAGTAATCTTTATTTTTTATTAGACTATAATTTTAAATATCAAATGCTAGTAATCTCTTTAATTTTTATTGAATAATAAAAATTCTTTACTATTTTTTTAATGAACTTTTTTTAGACTTTTAGTAATCACTAATCATTAATGAATAAATCTTTACTTTTTATTATACAAATTATTAAAATTAATGATAATAATCTTTACTTTTTATTAGACTACAATTTTTAAATATCAAATACTATTAATCTCTTTAATTTTTATTGAATAATAAATATTCTTTACTTTTTTTTTAATGAACTTTTTTTACTAATCACTAATCATTAATGAATAAATCTTTACTTTTTAAGTTTTTATTGTACAATTTATGATAAGTAATCTTTATTTTTTATTACACTATAATTTTTAAATATCAAATAATAGTAATCTCATTAATTTTTATTGAATAATAAATATTATTTACTTTTTTTTTGTTAAACAAACTTTTTTTTAGTAATCACTAATCATTGAAGCATAAACAAAACATATATATATAAAAAAATAAAAAAAAAATAAAAAGTAAAAACTCCCCCGAGCCCGTCCATGAGCCCGGCCCGGCCCGTCCACTAGCCCGTCCACTAGCCCGTCCACGAGCCCGTCCACTAGCCCGGCCCGGCCCGGCCCTAGTGAGCCCGGGCCACCGGTCCGGGGCGGACATCCCCCCTCCCTTCCCAAGCCCGGCCCGATTTAAGGTGAGGCCCGGCCCGGCCCGACCCTCTGGCCCGGTTAGGCCCGCTTTGACCGAGCCCGGCCCGGCCCGGCCCGTTTGACACCACTATCTCTAATCACATGTACACATAAAGCAAGACCTAATCTAAGGTGTCGCACATGGAGTCGAAAATCAATTAAAATCAAAGATTAAAATAAACTAGGGAGGTGTTGAGAAATCGTACCTCAATAGTGCTACAAAACAAAGATTAGTCAACATGCTTCAAACAAGATATCAAATAATCAATCCTAAACTTCTAGCTTAAATCTATTAAGTAGAGGATGAATTGACATAACTTTGAATTCTTTTTAACTAGATGGAACCATAGCACCTCTATAGATATACAAGTCTCAATTAAGAGCCAATGTAATGTCCATATAGAGATTTCATAGCCCCAACAAGATCATAAGGAACCCCTAGTCATGTTCAATTAGGTTCAATTAAGTGCAACTTAGACCAAAAATGAGTCCTACTTTTGAGTATCAATATGTATGAATGAATGCATGAGCATGAACTATAAGATATTCATTAGTTTGGATCATCTAGCCACTGGATCTAAACTTAATTGATATTATTAAAGACATAACTTAGATCTTAGGACATTAGGAGTCCATTAGATTAAAGTTATTCAAGTTTTATCAAAACAGTGACAAAATTGTAAGAATAACAGAGAGCAGACCAGACATTCAAAAATAGATATAAAATATTCCAATGGATGGATCTTAATGATTTTTTAGTATGCTGTGCCTCTGTGAGTATAGTTTCTAACCCAAAAAGAAAATCAAAGATCCAACGGTTAAATCTCTAGGAATAGGGTCATAACCAGACATCACTTAGAAGTTTTCAACTCTCTGTCCAGAGTTTTGTGTGATTTTCTAAAAATAGTAAAAAATTCAAAATCACTTAGATCTTTTTAAAGTATCTTCCTAACACATTGAACTACCTAAAAATATTTATTTGAGGTCAAGAAAACTTGATTAAGGCTCTAATTTACTCATTTTAAAACGAACTTATTGTTCTAAAATGTTGGACAGAGAGCAACCTACTCACAAATCATAAGGCCAAACCATCCTAAGTATAAGATTTCATCAAAACAAAAGATCTAGTGATGCATGTACGAGTTATGAACAATATCCAATTGGTCTCATTCAATTCCCATGGACCATGATTTAATTAAAATCTTTGATCACAGTGGGTTCATGAATTCACTGCACTAATACCAACATTTGAGTAATAAAAGTTACCAAGTCAATCCCTGTCACACCCGTTCCAGAAATTTATGGTTTTGAAAATGCATGATTTGAGATTTGGAAATTTTTAATGTTATTAATAATTTGAGTTGAGGTTGACGTGGGTCAACAGTAAGGTGTCAGTGAAGACACGGGAACATGGCAGTTCATATTTCATGGGCATGACTAAATGACATTTATATGATTTAAATGTTATTTGACTTTATCTGGTATTCCTGTGAATAGTAATTATACCTGTGTAGCATAATTATGGTATTTGGGTACTTTAGTATATCATTTTGAGAACTGTGGTGAGAACGTGAGTGATACGTTAATTAAAAAGGTAAGTTGTGTAGAGATTCCACAGAATATAGTTTTCGGACGTTATTTTGGACCCAAACAAAACCTAGTCAGAAACTTTTGGAATTTATAAGTTTCACTCATAAAGGCATAAAATGAACATGTGCAAAGTTTCGAGAGCTAATTAGAAGTTTGAGGAACTCGTGGGGAGGTCAACGCAATTCCCGAAGAGTTTGCCTATAAATAGTAGTGGATGTGGATGAGATTCATTCTCATCCAAAAACTTTCCAAAAATATCTAGAGAGAAGGGAGATTTGGTAGCCACGGGCTTTGCGACATCGATCGACGACCGTTAGTTCGTCAGATTTTCTCCAGATTTTAGATTTGAACTCGTGGAGGTAAGACCTACGTTTTGATACTACTTAGGTCGTGTTTGGCCAATTTTTGTAAAAATCTAATTTTTAGACTTTCGGGGAAAACCCAGTAAAACTTGTAGGAATCGTCTCAAATTCGAAATCTGACGATTAATTATCCCCCTAAACGATCCTTCAATGTTTGAATTCGAAATCTGACGATTAATTATCCCCCTAAACGATCCTTCAATGTTTGAAGAGAATCGCACGAGGTATGAATTCTAGATCTATGAAATATATGAATTTTCATGTTTTGAACATCAATTTTGATATCTTTGGATCCGGGCAAAATTCATGTATTAATTAGGCCCGTTAATTATGCACGTGAAATTATATGAAAAGCACGTATAACTGTTTATGTGAGCATGTTATGTGTCTACTTGGGTCAAAGGGGAGTTTGGTGCAAATTCATCCGGAGTAAGCTCCTCGAACCTTGAGGATTTGATTGAGATGGTAATTTGTGATTGAGGTGGTGTCTGGATTGGAGGTGGGCCCAACCAGGACATGGTACCTGGTATGGAGGAAGGCCCAACCAGTGTACAAGATGCGTGGGAGAGGTGGGCCTCCTACGGCATCGACCGGATGAATGCGTACCACTCACCCTAGAGACCATTTCTATGTATTTTAGATGCTTAAACCATGAACTGTCATATAAGCATACATTTAGAATTGTACGCTCAGCATATAGCTGAGTAGTGGAGATGTACTCCATTGCAGGTAAGAGGAAAGAAAAAAAGAATCGTGAGGAGTAAGGCAAAGGAACGCCGGAAAACTACAATTGTATATGTTTTTGTTTTAATCCTAATCTTGTGAAAGGATTTGTAATTATAATAAGTTGTAATAGATCTTTGGATTAGTTCCATAGTATGGAAATATGTAATTGAACGTCTGTGGTTATGTTTAAAAGTTGTAATTCAGTTATGGTTGTGATTGTTGTTGGTATAGAGAAGTATGAATTGTTAATTTTCACAACAGGGCTGCCCAGCAGGGGAGCAGTCGACTGGACTCTGGATCAGTCAACTGGATCTCGTGGGATTGAGACACTGAAAGTGAATAGTAATGGAAACAGTCGACTGGACCCTTTATCAGTCGACTGAACACTGTTGATTTTTGGCTACTGCTTCTATTAATGGCAAAACCAGTCGACTGGACCCCTTTTGAAAATGTTGTATTTTGGTTATGCTTAACACAGTCGACTGGGGACCTTTGATCAGTCGACTGAACTATTGTAGATTCTAGCTACTGATCCAAATAGTAACCAGTGCAGTCGACTGGGTTCCCTGATTAGTCGACTGGACCTCTGTTAAGAATTTAGGGTTTTGGTTTCTGCTAGGCACAGTCGACTGGACCCTAGGCACAGTCGACTGAACCTCTGTTTTCAGAATTGATTCTTTTGAATGTGTTTTCACTTGGCCAAAAAATTTTATAACTCAAATTTTCAATGGATTTGTCAACTCAGAGGGCAATGTTTCCTAAGTTTTAAATACTCAGGGTTGATTTAAAGTTCTTTCCGCTGCGTATAGTTATTTGATGTTTGGTTGAGCCTTGGTGGCATGCCACGTGTCCTATTTCCACGCATAGTGGGATGGGTCGTGACATTTATTGGTATCAGAGCATTAGGTAACAAAACTTTGGGAACGTTCGACGACGAGAGGAGTGTTGAGTGAATTGTCACATGTTCTAAATTGCATCCATACATATTAGAGATGTTTGATGCATATGTATGTTGTTTTACATACATGCTATTGTTATTGTTGTACATGCATAGTGTTTATGCATTGAGAACTACAGGATTGTAATCATGAGTGACGAAGAGCGAACTCTATCGCCACACACTCAACGTATGAATGAAATGGCAGAAATGATGAGGAATATGGGGGAAATGATACGGAATATAGCGGAGCGACTGCCTCCCACGCCCCAAATCGAAGTGGAACCAATAATCGTAGTGCATGCACCCAAAACTAGAGGTATAAGATCCGTATCCGAACAATTTGCTCGAAAGAAACCAATGGAATTTTATGGGACACCTTATACAACATTGGCAGAACATTGGGTCATGGACATGGAATGAATTTTTCGATCTGTTCCGATGTCAGATAGGGAGAAGATTGAGAACGCAAGTGACGTATTAAGGGGTGAAGCTCAGAACTGGTGGGTAAACGTTTTAGATCAAGGAGCACCGATTACTTGAGAAGGGTTTAAGGTAGAATTCAATCGCCGATTCTTTCCACGAGCCACCTACAATGCAAAGAAGCGAGAGTTTGATAACCTCAAGCAAGGAGACATGACTGTAACGGAGTATACTTCCAAGTATAACGCGTTGTTGAGGTTTAGTAAGGGTTCAGTGCCCGAAGAGGAAGATAGGGCAAGAAAATTTGAAGAGGGTTTAAGGGATAATATCCGGTTGAGAGTAGAGACCTACGAGCATTCGACTGTTACAGCAGTACAGCAGACGGCGCTTGTAGCCGAGAGTGGAATGGAAAGGTCGAGGCAGAATCAGCACGGTAAACGAGGCAATGAGAGTAGAGATAGGAACCAAGGCAGATCTTTCAAGAGGCCATTTCAAAGAGGCTCTGGTTCTAGTTTCAGTGATTTCAGAAGAACGCCAAGTAACATACCGTTGTGTCCGCTTTGCAACTGACCACAAACCGGTCGATGTTTTCTGACCAACTTTCAGAATAGATCTACAGGGGGAAACAGTGTGAGTTCTGCTACCAACCCACAACTCAAGTGCTTTGATTGTGGTACCTTAGGACACCGAGCGAAGGATTGCCCAAGGAAGCGTTCTCAATAAGGGGCAAGTTCTATGGCTTCTAGTGGTTCGAAGCCTAAGCAGTCTAGTGACGGAGGACAAAGGACGGAACAACGTCAGGGAAGATCATTCCAGATGAACCCTGGAGACGTGGCTGCTACTAATACAGTGGTCTCATGTATGGTGCTTGTATGTTCGCACTTAGCACGCATACTTGTTGATTCGGGATTTACGCATTCATTTGTATCTTATAACTTTGTTGAACATTTGAATGTTAAGTCCGCGCCACTAGGATATGATTTATCCATTGCCGTGCCGCTTAGTAAACCGATAGTGACATCTACGATATATAAAGACTGTGAGATCAAGCTATGCGAAAAGTTAATGACCATAGACCTTATACCGATTGTGGTGAACCATTTTGATGTAATATTGGGGATGGATTGATTAGCCCTTAACCAAGCCACCATAGACTGTAAACGGAAGGAGGTTAATTTTCGATCACCGGTGCATGGGAACTTTTGCTTTCAAGGGAGTGGGGTTACACCGCCGCCATACTTGGTTTCAGCTATCCGAGCGGGAAAGTTATTGAAAAAGGGATGTCAGGGATTTCTATGTTCAGTGACTGATGTCTCAATGACCGAATCAATAGTAGAGGATATTCCAATAGTGCGAGAGTACCCGGATGTATTCCCCGATGAATTACCAGATGTCCTGATTGAGAGGGAAATTGAATTCACCATTGACGTAAAGCCAGACTCAAGACCGGTATCTAAAGCACCGTATAGGATGGCACCAGTAGAATTGAAGGAACTGAAAGTTCAACTACAAGAGTTACTTAACAAAGGTTTCATTTGACCAAGTGTATCGCCATGGGGAGCTCCAGTATTGTTTGTAAAGAAAAAAGATGGCTCAATGCGTATGTGTGTTGATTACCGAGAACTGAACAAGTTAACAATTAAGAACAAATACCCGTTACCTAGAATTGATGACTTATTTGATCAACTTCGTGGGGCACAAGTGTTCTCCAAGATAGACCTAAGATCGGGTTATCATCAGTTGAAAGTGAAGACCGAAGATGTTGAGAAAATAGCTTTCAGAACGCGTTATGGAAACTATGAGTTCTTAGTTATGCCATTTGGAGTTACCAATGCACCAGTTGCGTTCATGGATCTTATGAACCGAGTCTTTAAGGACTATTTGGATGATTTTGTGATAGTGTTCATCGACGATATCCTTGTTTATTCGCCAAGTGAGATAACACATGAGAATCATTTGAGATTGATACTTCAGAGACTGCGGGAAAAGCAATTATTTGGAAAATTCAAGAAATGTGAATTTTGGTTACCTACCATTACTTTTCTTGGTCACGTGATTGATAAGAATGGAGTTTCAGTTGATCCTCACAAAGTAGAAGCTGTATCTAATTGGCAAAGGCCGACTTCCATATCTGAAATTCGAAGTTTCTTGGGATTAGCGGGATACTACCGCCGTTTTATTGAACATTTCTCGAAGATTTCATTACCGATGACAAAGTTAATGAGAAAAGGTGTTACATTTGAATGGAGTCAGGAATGTGAAGACAGTTTTCAAGAATTGAAAGCACGACTAACGAGAGCACCTATTCTGACAATACCATCTGGAACTGAAGGATTTGTAATCTATAGTGATGCTTCACACAAAGGGTTGGGATGTGTGCTTATGCAAGGTGGTAAAGTAATTGCATATGCTTCTAGACAGTTAAAGACACATGAGGTTAACTATCCGACTTACGATCTTGAATTGGCCGCAGTAATTCATGCTTTGAAAATTTGGAGACATTATCTGTATGGAGAGAAATATGAGATTTTCACCGACCACAAGAGTTTGAAGTACATTTTTACCCAACGGGACTTGAATATGAGACAGCGAAGATGGTTGGAGTTGATGAAGGATTACGATCTTTCAATAGAGTACCATCCGGGAAAGGCGAATGTAGTAGCCGATGCGTTAAGTCGGAAGACGCCGAGGAATTTAGCCGATGAGCTAACACAACAAAAAGAATTGATAAAAGAGATGGAATGCTTAGAATTGGATGTGATTCCATGGACCAATGATAGCTTAATGATGGCGATCATGGCACACCCAGATATTATTGATGAGATTCAGAAATAACAATTTAACGATGTCTATTTGTGCAAAATGAGGGACGAGATACCTTTGGGGAGACGACCTGGGTTTGTGTTGGAACGAGGGACGTTGAAACTGGAAAATCGATTATGTGTACCGAATGTGAAAGACTTGAAAGAGAGGATTCTAGAAGAAGCTCATAGTACAAAATATTCAGTGCACCCGGGAAGTAATAAGATGTACAGAAACTTGAGAGAAAACTTCTGGTGGAAGGGTATGAAGCGTAAAGTCGCTAAGTTTGTATCTGAATGTTCAGCATGTCAACAGATCAAAGCAAAGAGACAAGTACATGCGGGGTTACTACAGTCATTGCCAGTGCCGGAATGGAAGTGGGATGAGATCACGATGGACTTTGTTTCTCAAATTCCGCGATCGCGTAATAAGAATGATAAGACTTGGGTTATAGTTGATCGATTAACCAAGTCAGCTCATTTTCTACTGATCAAGACGACTAAACCATTCAAGTTAGCAGAATTGTATGTGAGAGAGATAGTAAGACTACATGGAGTACCAACCGTGATCGTATCGGACCGTGATAGTAGTTTTACGTCAAGGTTTTGGGGAACTCTACAGACAGCTATGGGTACGAAGTTGAGTTTCAGTACTGCATTTCATCCTCAAATCGATGGACAGTCAGAGCGTATGATTCAGACATTAGAGGATATGCTACGATTGTGTGTATTGGATTTTGGGGGTGATTGGGAGGAACACCTACCATTGATTGAATTTGCATATAACAATGGATTTCAGTCAAGTATTGGTATGGCACCATATGAAGCTTTGTATGGGCGTAAATGTCGATCACCGGTTTGTTGGACCGAGGTTGGAGAAAGGAAGTTACTAGGACTTGAGTTAATACAGGTGACTACTGAGAAGGTGAAGTTGATTCAAGAGCGACTCAAGGTAGCTCAGAGCCGGTATAAGAGTTATGCAGACGCGAAACGGCGACCGATGACGTTTGAAGTAGGTGACTTTGTTTACTTACGAGTATCACCTCCGAAAGGCATTGTACGATTTGGGAAGAGGGGAAAGCTCAATCCAAGATTTACAGGACCTTTTGAGATCCTAGAGAGGGTAGGTCCAGTGGCTTATCAATTGGCCTTGTCATCAGAGTTGGAACATGTGCATAACGTATTTCACATGTCGATGTTGAGACGGTGTATGACTAATACGAGTAAGATCATTGTACCTGAACCGCTGCAAATTCAGGGGGACTTGACTTATGTGGAACAACCGGTAGAGATTCTAGATTGAAAGGAACAAGTCTTGAGAACCAAGATGATTCCAATGGTGAAAGTATTGTGGCGTAGTCACACGGTGGAAGAGGTTACATGGGAATGTGAGGAAGACATGAGGAATGAGTATCCGTACTTATTCGACGCATGAGGTAAAGTTTGGGGACAAACTTCCTTTTTAGAGGGGAGAGTTGTCACACCCGTTCCAGAAATTTATGGTTTTGAAAATGCATAATTTGAGATTTGGAAATTTTTAATGTTATTAATAATTTGAGTTGAGGTTGACGTGGGTCAACGGTAAGGTGTCAATGAGGACACAGGAACATGGCAGCTCATATTTCATGGGCATGACTAAATGACATTTATATGATTTAAATGTTATTTGACTTTATCTGGTATTCCTGTGAATAGTAATTATACCTGTGTAGTATAATTCTGGTATTTGGATACTTTAGTATATCATTTTGAGAACTGTGGTGAGAACGTGAGTGATACGTTAATTAAAAAGGTAGGTTGTGTAGAGATTCCACAGAATATAGTTTTCGGACGTTATTTTGGACCCAAACGAAACCTAGTCGGAAACTTTTGGAATTTATAAGTTTCACTCGTAAAGGCATAAAATGAACGTGTGCAAAGTTTCGAGAGCTAATTAGAAGTTTGAGGAACTCGTGGGGAGGTCAACGCAATTCCCGAAGAGTTTGCCTATAAATAGTAGTGGATGTGGATGAGATTCATTCTCATCCAAAAACTTTCCAAAAATATCTAGAGAGAGGAGAGAGAAGGGAGATTTGGTAGCCACGGGCTTTGCAACGCCGATCGACGACCGTTAGTCCGTCAGATTTTCTCCAGATTTTATATTTGAACTCGTGGAGGTAAGACCTACGTTTTGATACTACTTAGGTCGTGTTTGGCCAATTTTTGTAAAAATCTAATTTCTAGACTTTTAGAGAAAACCCAGTAAAACTTGTAGGAATCGTCTCAAATTCGAAATCCGATGATTAATTAGCCCCCTAGACGATCCTTCAAAGTTTGAAGAGAATCGCACGAGGTATGAATTCTAGATCTATAAAATATATGGATTTTCATGTTTTGAACATCAGTTTTGATATCTTTGGATCCGGGCAAAATTCATGTATTAATTAGGCCCGTTAATTATGCACGTGAAATTATATAAAAAGCACGTATAACTGTTTATGTGAGCATGTTGTGTGTCTACTTGGGTCAAAGGGGAGTTTGGTGCAAATTCATCCGGAGTAAGCTCCTCGAACCTTGAGGATTTGATTGAGATGGTAATTTGTGATTGTGGTGGTGTCTGGATTGGAGGTGGGCCCAACCAGGACATGGTACCTGGTATGGAGGAAGGCCGAACCAGTGTACGAGATGCGTGGGAGAGGTGGGCCTCCTACGGCATCGACCGGATGAATGCGTACCATTCACCCTAGAGACCATTTCTATGTGTTTTAGATGCTTAAACCATGAACTGTTATATAAGCATACATTTAGAATTGTACGCTCAGTATATAGCTGAGCAGTGGAGATGTACTCCATTGCAGGTAAGAGGAAAGACAAAAAGAATCGTGAGGAGTGAGGCTGAGGAACGCCGGGGAACTACAATTGTACATGTTTTTTGTTTTAATCCTAATCTTGTGTAAGGATTTGTAATTATAATAAGTTGTAATAGATCTTTGGATTAGTTTCGTAGTATGGAAATCTGTAATTGAACGTCTGTGGTTATGTTTAAATGTTGTAATTTAGTTATGGTTGTGATTGTTGTTGGTATAGAGAAGTATGAGTTGTTAATTTTCACAACAGGGCTGCCCAGCAGGGGAGCAGTTGACTGGACTCTGGATCAGTCGACTGGATCTCGTGGGATTGAGACACTGAAAGTGAATAGTAATGGAAACAGTCGACTGGACCCTTTATCAGTCAACTGAACATTGTTGATTTTTGGCTACTGCTTCTATTAATGGCAAAACCAGTCGACTGTACCATAACGCAGTCGACTGGACCCCTTTTGAAAATGTTGTATTTTGGTTATGCTTAACACAGTCGACTGGGGACCTTTGATCAGTCGACTGAACTACTGTAGATTCTAGCTACTGATCCAAATAGTAACCAGTGCAGTCGACTGGGTTCCCTGATTAGTCGACTGGACCTCTGTTAAAAATTTAGGGTTTTGGTTTATGCTAGGCACAGTCGACTGGACCCTAGGCACAGTCGACTGAACCTCTATTTTCAGAACTGATTCTTTTGAATGTGTTTTCACTTGGCCAAAACTTTTTATAACTCAAATTTTCAATGGATTTGTCAACTCAGGGGGCAATGTTTCCTAAGTTTTAAAATACTCAGGGTTGATTTAAAGTTCTTTTCGCTGCGTATAGTTATTTGATATTTGGTTGAGCCTTGGTGGCGTGCCACGTGTCCTATTTCCACGCGTAGTGGGATGGGTCGTGACAATCCCTCTCTCAAGTTGATGATCCTTGAGGAATATGAACTTATTATATCCTATTCTTCTCTCAAATTAATAGTCCCTGGAGATTAGATATAACCAAATCCACATGAACCTTCATAGATAGAAAGAACTCTATGAGATTTCAAATTGAAGGGTCCAAGTCATGAATTGAAACTTGAACCTAACCAATCATGTGTGGATAAAACTATTATCCACCTTATTCCCCATATAAATCATAGGATCACAGGGGACTAGAGGATCAAACTCAAGAGGATCCAATGAGACATGGATTTCAAAAAGAAAATATAAACAAAAGGAAGTAGAATCAAAGTTTATTTGAAAAATCCAAGTGAAATTTCTTTTTACAAACTAGTTTTATTTTAAACCCAAAGCTCTATTTAGATCCAAATCAATGAGAGAAACAAAATGAAATTCAATCACAATTCTAGTGGTGTGTAATGAAATGAGGTAGGAAGAGACTTTTTGAAATTGTGTAAAGATCCTAGATCTATGAATTGTGATTGAATTAGTATATATATAGATTTGAAGGTTTTACCTCTAGACCTTCTCAAAATTTATAGAGATGTTGAATTCCTCAAGCTTTTCCTCTTCTTCTTCCTCAAGCTTCAAGCTCCTTCAATGGTGATTTGATGGATTGTATGAATTGGGTAGAGTTTGGTGGGGTTTGGGTATGAGATTTGGAAGAGTTTCTCTCTATATATTTTTCTCCTCTAAAACTCTCCTAATATATTTCTCTATGTAATTCAAGTGTCCCCCCCCCCCCCCCCCCCCCCACCCCTAGTGAGAGAAATGAGCTTTTGTAGACTTTGATTTCCTTGGTGGCTAAGATAATGGTAGATAAGTCAATTTGGGGTGGGTTAGGAATATTCTATGACATCTTTAACTCTCATGGCACTTCTATGTAATGCCAAGAAACTTGAAAGACATTTAATTTGGGTAGAATAAAGGAACATTCTAAAGCATCTTCAAAGCACATGGGATATTAGTGCCCAACAAAGGGCTTTTTGGGTATTTGCTTAGATTATGAATATACCAAGGAATCTCTAACTCTCCAAATCACATGGGATACTCTCTTTTATTATTTTCCTTTTCTTTTATATATATATGTATAGATACATTTTTCATTTTAAATCCAAATTAATCATATGAATCACCAAATAGAATATTTTTCTTTTCTTTTTTTTCTTTTTGAATCTAAAAATATGGGAAACAATGTTATTTTTAGAAAATATCATTATTATTATTATTATTATTTAATCTATTCCATTTTTTTTAGAAAGTAACCCATGATCCTGTCACGCCCCGAAGTAGCATAATCCAGGGAAGCATTTAATTTCCTTTATGGACTCGTAGGTCGTGACAAGTGAGTATGACCAATTGTCCCTGCAATAAAATAATTTAACAGCATTTCTAAAAGAAAGAATACTAATAAACATAAGCTCCGAAATTAAAACTTACTAAACTATTACATAAGTCCAGGTCTTAGGCACAAAAGCCCTTATTCAAATGTCTGAAGCTAGTTTATTACAACTCTAAATTAAAAAGACATAGGAAATATAAAGCAGCCTCCTAGAAAGTATCCTGCTTCTAACTAGCATAGTCGAAGTACCCTGGCTGCTCCTGACCCTGAAAATCTGGACATACAGTCCAGGATGCATCAACACCGTCAGCTTATGCAAGCTGGTGATCAAAATAAACAAGTGCTCGCAATGTATATATAAGCAAATAAATAGCGGTGCAATTTAACTTTAAAAGCAATAGATTCAAGGTTCCAATTCCAACATAAGTAACGGGGGAATAAAGTAAGCCATAAATATGCGACCGTGCATGAACAATGTAATATCTCATCTTTCTGACTCTTTTCTCTCAACAAACTCGATTCAACAAAACCATTACCTCAGATACCAGGAATAATATCCGATCGTTATCCAAACCGCACTCAATACCATCGCTTCGGATACCAGGAATAATATTCGATCGATATCCGAAACGAGCGCCCTAGATACCAGGAATAATATCCGATCGATATCTAAGCCGTAACTCAATACCATCGCTTCGGATACCAGGAATAATATCCGATCGATATCCGAAACGAGCGCCCTAGATACCAGGAATAATATCCGATCGATATCTAAGCCGTAACTCAATACCATCGCTTCGGATACCAGGAATAATATCCGATCGATATCAAAGCCGTAACTCAATACCATCGCTTCGGATACCAGGAATAATATCCGATCGATATCCGAAACGAGCGCCCTAGATACCAGGAATAATATCCGATCGATATCTAAGCCGTACACAACCCTGTCGCCTCCAATACCAGGAATAATATCCGATCGATATTGAGGTCGCACACCAGACCGTCACTCTTTACTCTTTTCACGCTTTTTCACACACATGCATGTTGACACAACCTCGACCCTAATATGTATGTCAATGTTCACAGTTTGTAGTAACAGTTATAAATCTCAAGTGGGATACTCGTTCAACATAAATCTCGGTCTTAAACATTCTTATAAGTTCAATTCCTAACAGTGAGCCTTTAAAACAATATATTTGCCAAACAGTTCTTTAAAAAACTTTCAAAACCTTTTCCAAACAATCCCTTATAAAAAAATACAAGAACTGTTCAAACTGCCCCAGGTCGCGTGAGCGGGTCGCGCGCGCGAAAGGGGATTGGTCGCGCGAGCGGGTCGCGCGCACGAGTTGTCACAGTTTCATCATCTTCTTCGTTTTCCCCTATTTTTTATTTTCAAACTGAAATTATACCCATTTCTGTTTTCTGTTCTAAATAGTGCATGTAATATATGGATCTCTTCAGTGTTTTGCGTAGATTAAGAATACGCGATCAATTTAAACAATTACTGATTGTATCTCTTAATTTTCGCGATTAAAGTAAGAGTGTCAAAACTTCAAATCATCAATATGCCGCCATACGGATAAATTGAGCTGTAGGATTGAAACCATAGCTTATTGGGACTGAGATCTTCCATAATCAATTCACGGAATTGATTTTGGTTGAGTTTTGTAAAACTCCAATTTAAAGCCTTCAATGGTGTATCTATACATATACACATATACACACTTATATACACTGGAATATATATATATATATATATATGTTGAGAGTGAGTTTATAATACTCACTGAGGTTAATTATACAGAGAATTTTGAGACCGGGAATTCCGCCGTCGATTCCGTCGTTCGAATTCTCCTCTGTTCTTGATTTTGAGATATATCAATATATAACTATGTATATGTGTATGTGTATATCATAGGTATAATCTGTGTATGTGTATAAGTATATCATATATAATATGTGTGTGTGTATATTGGTGTCTTGAGAGAGCAAGAAAGGATTTGAGAGAGACAGTGGGTGAATGAGAGAGATGAGAGTCTGTGATATACATATAGAGAAAATTATTTGGGCTCCAAGCAATGGGCGGATTTCGCCCGGTGAGGTTGAGCTCATGTGCTCCCTCACCCAAGACGCGGTATAAGGCGCAGTTTGAAATCAAAAGTGGTATTTTACGGTTGAAATAAAAATACAGAAAATTATATTAATGTAGGAATTAAATCCCGGGTTGTACCAAATATATAGATATCGATTTTTGAAACCATAGGAAATGTTTTTCTATATTTAAGAAAATTACGGTTTGACCCCCAAATAAATATTATAAATAGAAATCAAAATCGAATATTCATTGAAATGAAATGCAATAATTATTTATCAATGAAAAAGAAATTACAGGGTGTTACAGATCCAGTGAGCTCGAGACAGATGGGCAGTGATTGGCCAAATCTAGGGGTATTAGGAGTAAAGTTTGGGAACTTGAAGCTTTTCATAAGTCGAAGCGATGAACTTGAAGAAAATAGTCGGGACATTATTCATCATTGATTTCTAGAGGTAAATCCCCCTATGTTTAATAGTTCGGTCAAAATTGGGGTGTCTACATATGTACCCTTGGATGAGTTCTTCTTCTCCTACTCATCCAAGAGGATACGTTCATAGCGAGCGGCCCTCGTGGCCAGCTCGAACAGATCTCGGAAATCGGTCCCTTCAAACCTCTAGCGAAGCTCAAAGGACATTCCTTCCATGGCCATCTTGACATATTCCTCCTTGGGCAGGACAGTCTTGCACCTACACTTAGCCTTCCTGAAGCGGGCTATATAGGTCTCTACTGTCTCTCCCTCTAGTTGGAGCATCCTAGACAGATTTGCCTACGATGTTTTGGGCTCAGTCCTATAGAACTGGCATTGAAACAACTCTTCCATCCCTTGCCAATCTCGCACGGAGTTAGCTGGGAGATTGACATACCATAAGAATGCTATGCCTGTGAGCGAGTTTGGGAACAACCTTAATTTCAATGGGTCACTACTACCCACATGGCCGCATTGCACAATGAAACGGCCTATATGCTCCAGAGGGGACTGCTCGCTTTCCCCAGAGAACAAAGTATAGTTTGGGACCTTGTATCCTTGGGAAAAATTGACTTGGTCAATCTCAACTGGGTATGGTCGTCTATACGTCGACCTCTCCATCCTCCTCATGAATGGGCCATACTCTTCGTGTATGGTTGCCACCAATTCCTCCCTGTTGATAGGTTGAGGGATAACAGGCTAAGATACCACCACTGTGGGTGCTATTGGAGGTGGTATTTGGCGTTGGTTGTTATTGACCTGATGAGGCCAAAAAAGATCATCAGCTCTTTGCCCCCCAGTAGCGTTGGCAGAGGGACTAGTATGACCGATTATTTATGTGTTACGTACATTAAAATGAACAAACACTGGTGTCTCCGATCCGGTGGGATTGGTGACTATAGTGCCACTGGCTTCTCCTAACTGCAACTCGGGCTACCTGTTCAAGCCGGTGTGCTCTCTAAGATTCGGGCACACATATCATGGATCTTTTGTCTTATCGAACACACCCGATGTGCTAGAGCCCGATCCTACGACATGTTCCTTGTTGCCCTTAGCCTCATAAGCAGTTATGAGTCGGCCTATCATCTCAGTTAGGTAGTCCAACTTTGAGTGCATTTTTTCCATTGATGTTATTAGCCTATTCTGGCCTCTTTGCATCTCGGTCGTTTATTCGATTAGCATTTGAAAATTTCTCATGGAACCTAGGAGGGCATTGTAGTCTTGTCTCATGGGTTCCACGGTCTGCCTCATGACTGCTGATAACACCTCCAAAGTCAAGGCACTTTCTGTTGGGGAACTGGCAGTGCTCTCGTCCTCTGGTGGGTCAGTAACAGCCATGTCGTCCTGTCCATTTTTACCGGAACGATTGTCTTTCTTTGGAGGCATATCTTAGCACTATGGGTCCCACCAGGCATGCCAAAATGTTTGCTTGTAGTTTTGCACGGGCATGCCAGAGCCAAACGGGCTCGGTGTGTATACGCAAACTAATTTCCTATATGCTTGAGTAAGTGATACTCAAGGCTTTGAGATCTGACCTCTAACGGGTGATTGTGTATAGTGAGTAGGAAAGTACCCTTACTGAAGATTCTATGGCAGTACTAAAGCGCACAAGCCAATTAGTGCAAGAGCTTACCAAAGTAAACAATCACAAACGATTAACAAAATACGAAGGTATTTTATTGAATGTTTGGAAAATAAATACATAAAACCAAATAACAAAGATCAGAACAAACTCTGATTATTTAAGGAGATGAAAACAGTAAAAAGAATAAAATAACAAAAGGGAAAACCTATTGTTATGGATGCAGAGCTTTGAAACACAAAGTTGAATGCCTTTGAATGCAGTAAAGAATGCCTTTGAATGCTGTTTTCGAGGATGATGTGGAGTCCTTTGCATGGTTGGCCTGCCTTTACTTTTATAGCGGCCTGTAACAATCCGGATATGGCAAGAACTCCTTGAATTGTGCCCTAAGTAAGATATTGATTGCAGAATCCTTCCCAATCTCCAATTCCTTACTTATCTTTATCCTGATTGAATCAATCCCAATATTCTCAAGATACCCTCATTGCCAGATGTATATGATCAGATCCTTTCCAAAAAAGGATTGCTACCTTTGGTTATCATGCTCCGGAACCAACAAGGTGGTCCCAGGTCATGTGGCATGTCATCAAGGCTTACCAACACTGATTAAAGTTCCAAAACTAACCTAAATAAAAGTTTTTCTCCCAAATAACCAACTTACAAAAAGATTTTCAAAGGTTATATTAAACACGTGCCCAAACACGTCTTAACGAGTTTCGTTTTCAAAAGTGATAGTTTCATAGATCAAAGGGTCCCCAAAGGTACCCCCATACCTAATTAGAGGTTGATCCAAACATTGGAAGAAGGAGTTTGAAATTTGTTGCAGGGGGTATTTCGACCGGTCAAATTGCCCTGCTCGACCGGTCGAATGAGGTTTGGGCAGAACCCAACCTCCAAAAGACCATATTCACAATTGAAGGCGCTTTTTCGCAAACGCCGTTAATTACCGGCGCTTCCCTAATAAACGTCGCTAATTCCCTGTGCTTCACGACAAATGCCGCTAATAAAATAATACTTAAATTACCAAAAGAAACCAAGCCAACAAAACCATTTCAAACCAACTCCTTTCAAACCAAATCATTTCAAAAGCTTTGATAACCAATCTAAAAACTTGCAAAACCAAACAAACCATTTATACAACAAACCATAAGTCCTCGAATTACAAGTACCAAAAGTACAAGCTTCACCCACCTCGGTAAACTAGGTCCTAAGGTGAACCAAGTGTCGTACACACATATATAACAAGTCTTATTACAAGTTGCACGGTTAAACAACCGGAATGAGTTAAACATATATTACAAACATGCTACAAATTCTATAAACATGAGGAACTCCCGGTCCTTCCTCGCCTCATTACCCGCGATTCTCTCCTCCAGTCCTTGCCCCTGAATGGTTATTTATATAACCATAGATATATGGATTTGTTTAAGCTAATACTTAGTGAATAATATAAATCAAGCATATGGATGACAAATATGTTCCAATCCATCATAACACATAACTATTTGGTCTCTAGGTAATAAGCGCACATTCACCGATCCAAAGTCTTAAGACTCAATCACGACCCATGCCCCTTTGACATATCGCACTAATGCCTTTCTTGGCAAGTGACCATTGCCACTACTAATCCTCCCTCTTCGAGAGGACGTCTCATGGTGAATTAGCACAAATCCCCCTTTAACCCACATAGGCACATAAACATGCTCATTTAACACATAGCACCATGATTTTCGTTCCAACATACTTTGGGCCTACTTTACACATGAGTTTGCCCAATATGAACTACACATGGTATCTATATCAAGTTCCTCGCATATCAAATGCATCAAATCATAGAACCATCCAAATTTCAAGATTAATATCACTCACCTCCGATTTATGCTCTTAAACGCCGATCCAAGGAAAACCCAAGTACAAAGAACTTGCAGTAATTCTTCTAATACAATTCCTATCGATCAAAAATCCGATTATCAACTTTTCATGAAAATTCTAGAAAATGAGTTTTCATAAAACTTAACCAAACAAGGCCTAATAGGTATCAAAACGATGGCCTTACCTCAAAGAGTTCAAATACGGAATTTGGTGAAAAACCAACAGAAAAATGGTCGTCGTTTGGCATCAAGAAGCTCTAAGTAATCAAATCTCCCTTTGGCCTCTTTCTTGAAACTTAGGTTACACTTTATAAAATTTTGAAAGTCATCTCTAACTATATATAGGCAATACTTCAGGAAATTGTGCTTACCTCCCCATGAGTTTTCAAAACTCCTAATCAGTCTCTGAAACTTTCTACATAGCTAATGCATAGCTTTATTAGTGAAACCTCAAAATTATATAAGTTTCCGACTAAGTTTCGTTTGGCTGCTAAAATGCAAGTTTCTACATGATTTTACGAAATTGCTAATTAGCTTACCAAATTATGTAACGTATTCAATTTCATCCTCACCAGGTATCTAATGACCCCAAAGAGTCACTATCAATAATATAATAATCAATCATATTCACATATAATAATCAATCATATTCACATATGCCTAAATAAACATTTAAACACATAATTATGAGTTATTACTCGTTTTTCCAACTGTAGAGAATTCTTATATGCCCAACTTCTGTATTGCCTTCAAGGCCAAATATTGGGTTCTCAAAAGACACCCTCCAACAACTAGTGAGTCATCACTCACTTTGCATGTGTTAATTAACACAACAGTAAGCATGCAATGCATACTAAAATAATATAAATAAGTACCGCGGGAGCGGGTATGACATCCTCTCCCCCTTAAAGGAAGTTTGTCCCCAAACTTTCAATACCTCATGCTTTAAACAGAAATGGATATTTTGCCTGCATCTCATCATCTCTTTCCTACGTGGCTTCTTCCACTGTGTGATTTTGCCACAAGACCATTACCAATGGAACTATCTTGTTTTGTAATACCTTATCCTTTCTATCTAGGATTCTCACCGGACGTTCAATATACGTTAAGTCTTCTCTGACTTCCAATGGCTCTGGAGTAATCACATGAATTGAATTAGATATAACTCTTTTCAACATCGACACATAAAATACATCGTGTACATTAGCCAACTCTTGTGGTAACTCTAGCCGATAAGCTACTGGTCCCACTTCTCCAACAATCTCGAATGGTCCAACGTATCTAGGATTTAACTTCCCTTGCTTTCCAAACCTCGTAATCCCCTTGGAAGGTGAAACCTTCAAGAACACACGATCACCTACTTCAAATTCTAGTGGCCTTCGTCCCGTATCCGCGTAGCTTTTGTAATGACTCTGAGCCATTTTCAACCGTTGTTGTATCACCATTACTTTATCCGCTGCCAACTGAACCATTTCATGTCCTTCTAGCCTTCGTTCCCCTACCTTAGTCTAACAAATCAGTGATCGACACTTACACCCATACAATGCTTCATATGGTGCCATTCCAATGCTAGACTGAAAACTATTGTTGTAGGCAAATTTAATCAATGGTATATACTTTTCCCAGTCACCCTTGAAATCAAAAACACATAGTCAAAGCATGTCCTCCAGTATCTGAATCACACGCTCGGACTGCCCATCTGTCTATGGGTGAAAGTTATACTAAAGTTTAACTTTTTACCGATAGCTGCTTGTAGTCCTCTCTAGAATCTAGATAAGAAACTACCATCCCTGTTTGAAACTATGGACACTGGCGCTCCATACAGTCGTACAATCTCTTTAACATATAACTCTGCGAGTTTCATCGCTTCCTTTGTCTTAATCGACAAGAAATGTGCAAACTTAGTCAATCGATCTACAATTACCCAAATACTATCGTTCGATCTTGTTAACCTTGAAAAACCCGATACAAAATCCATTGTAATCTTTTCCCATTTCCATTATGGTACATCCAAAGGTTGCAATAACCCTGAAGGCCTTTGATGTTCCGCTTTGACTTGCTGATAAACCAAGCATTTGTCTACGTGATTAGTTACCTATCTTTTCATTCCAGACCACCAGTACACCTCTCGCAAATCTCGATACATCTTGGTACTACCTGGATGAACAGTATATTTGGTGTTATGAGATTCTTCAAGTATTAACTCTTTAATCCCATCCACCTTAGTTACACATACCCGATTTTTGAATTTCAAAATATTGTTTACAAAGTTAAACTCTGGCTGTTTAGCGGTATTTCATCGTAGATCTTCTTCAACACTGGGTCTTGAAGTTGTTCATCTTTATCTCAACTATCAATGTCGGTTATGCTATAATAGCTGCTAGCAAACCTCCCTCAGTTGTTGAAATCACCTCAAGTTCTAACTTTTCCATTTCACTAACAAGTTGTTTCTATGTAGTCAAATTATAGGCCAAATTATTCATAGACTTCCTTCTTAACGCGTCAGCAACTACATTGGCTTTCCTAAGATGGTAGTGAATCACCAAGTCGTAGTCTTTCATCAATTCCAACCATCGCCTCTGCCTTATATTTAGTTCTTTCTGTGTAAACAAGTACTTCAAGCTCTTGTGATCTGTGTAGATATCACACTTTTCCCCATAAAGATAGTGCCTCCAAATTTTTAATGCAAAGATCACTGCTGCTAACTCAAGATCATGAGTTGAATAATTCACTTCATGTACCTTTAACTGACATGAGACATAAGCAATCACCTTGTCATTCTGCATCAGAACACATCCCAGTCCTCTGTGTGAAGCTCCACTGAAGATTACAAACCCCTCCGTAGCAGACAGAATCGTCAAGATCGGTGCTGACATAAGTCGAGTCTTCAACTCTTCAAAACTCTTGTCACATTCTGAGTCCCAATTAAATACGACGTTCTTTCTCATCATCTGAGTCATTGGCATCACTATCCTGGAGAAATTTTCCACAAACCTTCTATAGTAACCTGCCAATCCCAAGAAACTTTGAATTTCTAACACAATTATTGGTTTTGACCAATTGACTATAGCCTCAATCTTCTGCAGGTCCACTGAAGCTCCATCTTTAGAAATGACATGCCCCAAGAAAGCTATCTCAGTCAACCAAAACTCACACTTCTTTAATTTCCCAAATAATTTCTTCTCTCGTAGTCGTTGTAATACCAATCTAAATGGCCTTTCATGTTCTTCAACATTTTTGGAATACACCAAAATATCATCTATGAACACAATCACAAACTCATCCAGATATTCCTTGAATACCCTATTCATCAAATCCATAAACGCCGCTGGTGCATTTGTTACTCCAAAAGGCATGACCAAAAACTCATAATGGCCATATCGAGTCTGAAACGCTGTCTTCTCAACATCCTCCACCTTGACTTTCAATTGGTGCCCGATATCAAGTGAATCTTTGAAAATACTTGGGCCCTTTGTAATTGAACAAACAAGTCATCAATACGTGGTAGCGGATATTTGTTCTTGATCGTCAACTTGTTCAACTCTCTATAATCTATGCACATTCGCATTGTCCCGTCATTCTTCTTAACAAACAATATCGGTGAGACACTTGGTTGTATAACCCTTTATCAAGTAGCTCATGTAATTGGATTTTCAGTTCTTTTAATTCCTCTGGTGCCATTCGATATGGTGCCTTCAATATCGGTTGCGCTCTAGGTATTGTATCGATGGTAAATTCAATCTCCCTTTCAATTAGAGTATCAGGTAACTCCTCAGGAAACACATCCGGAAATTCTCTCACTATTAGAATATTTTCAACTCCCGTCCTGGTGACTCTTGTATCAAGAATACTACATAAGAATCCTTGACAACCCTTCCTCACTAGTCGACAGGCTCGTGCAGCTGACACAATATACGGTGGTGACGTGATCCCTACCTCATGGAAATAAAACTCTTCCTGATCTGGTATTTGAAATACAACTCTTTTCCTTACACAATCAATTGAAGTACAATTTGCAGATAGCCAATCCATTCCCAAAATTACATCAAAGTGATGAATGGTTAATGGTATCAAACCAACAACTAAGGTATTTTCATTTACCTTAATGTCACATGCTTTGTATACCAATGAACTTATTATAGGATTTCCTAACGGTATTGAAACGGACAAATCAAATCCCAATGGTTTTGACATCACATCCAAGCAATTAGCAAATTCAAATGACACAAATGAGTGTGTGGATCTTGAATCCATAAGTACATGTGCAGGTCGTGAGCAAATAAGTAGTGTACCTGACACCACAGAGTCTGCATTGGCCGTCTCTCTTGGCAAAAGGTTAAATGCACGCGCCTCCCTTTGTTCCTTCTTTCCTTTGTCTGGTTGTTGCACTATTCTCGTTCCACTAGAAGCCACAAAACCTGCCCCACGTTGTCGCTTGTTTGGGCAATCTCTCTCCCCGATGACCCGACATACCACATTCATAACATTTACCCCTCATATCCACATTCACACTTTGGGTTCTTGTTTGCATATAATTCTTGGCAGCATATCCCGGTTGATTACGAATATGAAAAATCGTATTTGCCATATAACAAACACCCCAATGTCTATGGCCGCAATTAGTACACACCGATTTTTCTCCTTCGGAGAATGAACTTCCCCCTTGATTTCCTGAACTAGCCCCAGGTGCCCTTGAATAGGATTTCTTAAAGTTACCCTGGTTCCTCCCTTGATTCTCATTCTTCCTCTTCCCTTGTTGGCTAAGCTAATAGTTCCCAATATCCCTTTCTGCGATTAGGGCCACATCTAGAACTTCAGCAAATGTTGGAAGACGAAATGTATCCACGCGACTATGGATATTTTCCCTCAGACTTCTTCGAACTTCCTGGCTCTATCCACCTCATCCAAAACTATACCTGGTGTAAATCGAGCCAACACATTAAATGAAGTCGCGTACTCGTTTATTGTCATATCTCCTTATTTCAAGTTCATGAACTCTCGCTTCTTTTGGGTCTTCACTGAATCCGAAAAGTATCGCTCATCAAATTCTTCTATAAAACCTGCCCAAGTAGTCGGTGCTCTACTTGCAAAGATACCAACCCACCAATTCTGAGCTCCCCCTTTCAACGTATCAGTGGTATTGTCTATTTTCTCTCTATCAGTGCATGTTAAGTTTTGGAATATGCGTTCCATGTCCATTTTTCAAAAATCTGCCACATCAGGATCTGATCCCCTAGTGAATATTGTCGAATTCTTCTTTGCAAACTTTTCGGCAACTGTTTGCCCAGTTCTTGGTACCAAATTTGGATTTTCTGGCTCCATTCCCCTTGATGGCACTCTGTCGCCCACTGCTCTAATAAACCCCTCAATAGCGGCCTATATTCGGTCCATTCGCGCATTCGTTGCATTGTCATTATCTATATCCATACTTTCCATCAATTATTCCTGATAACCATCAGATAATGATATCATGCATGTCATGACATATATCTCATATTATGCATGTAAGATACAATGCATATAACCATTGTTCATATGCATATGTAATGCACTAATCTAAATTCCGCACACATTATTCAAGATTCAAACTCATGACGTTGTCTCTCATCCCCAAGGCTCTAAACCTAAACCCATAGCTCAAGGTCTATAACATTTTGCTTTGATACCACTACATGTCATGCCCCGGAACCAACAAGGTGGTCCCAGGTCACGTGGCACGCCATCAAGGCTTACCAACACTAATTAAAGTTCCAAAAGTAACCTTAATAAAAGTTTTGCTCCCAAATAACCAACTTCCAAAAAAAATTTCAAAGGTTATATTAAACACGTGCCCAAACACGCCTTAACGAGTTTCGTTTTCAAAAGTGACAATTTCATAGGTCAAAGGGTCCCTAAAGGTACCCCCATACCTAATTAGAGGTCGATCCGAACATTGGAAGAAGGAGTTTGAAATTTGTTGTAGGGTTTATTTCGACCGGTCGGATTGCCCCGCTCGACCGGTCGAATGGGGTCTGGGCAGAACCCAACCTCCAAAAGACCGTATTCACAATTGCCGATGCTTTTTTGCAAACACCGTTAATTACCAGCGCTTCCCTAATAAATGTCGCTAATTCCCGGCGCTTCACGGCAAACGCCGCTAATAAAATAATACTTAAATTACCAAAAGAAACCAGGCCAACAAAACCATTTCAATCCAAATCATTTCAAAAACTTTGATAACCAATCTAAAAACTTGTAAAACCAAACAAACCATTTATACAACAAACCATAAGTCCTCGAACTACAAGTACCAAAAGTACAAGCTTCACGCACCTCGGCAAACTAGGTCCTAAGGTGAACCAAGTGTCGTACACACATATATAACAAGTCTTATTAAAAGTTGCACGGTTAAACAACCGGCATAAGTCAAACATTTATTACAAACATGCTATAAGTTCTATAAACATAAGGAACTCCCGGTCCTTCCTCGCCTCATTACTCGCGATTCTCTCCTCCAATCCTTGCCCCTGAATGATTATTTATATAACCATAGATATATGGATTTGTTTAAGCTAACGCTTAGTGAATAACATAAATCAAGCAAAAGGATGACAAATATGTTCCAATCTATCATAACACATAACTATTCGGTCTCTAGGGAATAAGTGCACATTCACCGATCCAAAATCTTAAGACTCAATCACGACCCATGCCCCTTCGACATGTCGCGATAATGCCTTTCTTGGCAAGTGACCGTCGCCACTACTAATCCTCCCCCTTCGAGAGGACGTCTCATGGTGAATTAGCTTAAATCCCTCTTTAACCCACATAGGCACATAAACATGCTCATTTAACACATAGCACCATGCTATTCATTCCAACATACTTTGGGCCTACTTTACACATGAGTTTTGCCCAATATGAACCACACATGGTATCTATATCAAGTTCTTAGCATATCAAATGTATTAAACCATAGAACCATCCAAAATTCAAGATTAATATCACTCACCTCCGATTTACGCTCTTAAACGCCGATCCAAGGAAAACCCAAGCACAAAGAACGTGTAGTAATTCTTCTAATACAATTCCTATAGATCAAAAATCCGATTATCAACTTTTCATGAAAATTCTAGAAAATGAGTTTTTGGAAAAACTTAACCAAACAAGGCCTAATAGGTATCAAAACGACGGCCTTACCTCGAAGAGTTTAAATACGAAATTTGGTGAAAACCCAGCGGACGAATGGTCGTCGTTTGGCGTCGAGAAGCTTTAAGCAATCAAATCTCCCTTTGGCCTCTTTCTTGAAACTTAGGTTACTCTTTATAAAATTATGAAAGTCATCTCTAACTATATATAGGCAACACTTCCAAAAATTATGTTTACCTCCCCATGAGTTTTCAAAACTCTTAATCAGTCTCTGAAAATTTCTACATAGCTAATGCATAGCTTTACGAGTGAAACCTCAAAATTATATAAGTTTCCGACTAAGTTTCGTTTGGTTGCTCAAACGCAAGTTTCTACATGATTTTACGAAATTGTTAATTAGCTTACCGAATTATGTAACGTGTTCAATTTCGTCCTCACCAGGTATCTAATGACCCCCAAAGAGTCGCTATCAATAATATAATAATCAATTATATTCACATATGCCTAAATAAATATTTAAGCACATAATTATGAGTTATTACTCATTTTCCCAACTGTAGGGAATTCTCACATGCCCAACTTCTGGACTGCCTTCAAGGCCAAATACTAGGTTCTCAAAAGACACCCTCCAACAACTAGTGAGTCATCACTCACTTCACACGTGTTAATTAACACAACAGTAAGCATGACATGCATGCTAAAATAATATAAATAAGTACCGCGTGAGTGGGTATGGCATGGGTTGATGGTGACGTCATCATGACAACCAAGAATGGAACAACCTTATCCTTTTATCCATCAGACACATGATCATACTTTTAACTTCATCGGGTTTGCAATATCCACTTATGATGCTTTCTGACTCTCATGCCTGATGAAGGTTTCGCGTCTGCTCCTAACCAAACGAGCTCATGCAATTGGGCTCTCCCGACGCCAGCTTACGCCTCTCGGATGTCCAATGGATATCACTCATGTTATCTCAATACATCGGGCTCCAACACTTGCCACTGCTTACTGATTCCACGTATGGTGCCTGATTGTTAAGTCTCTGACCTATATTACCTATCGGGCTCCATATCACTTGTGCCTTGTCCTTATGAATTACGTGCCTTCTCGAGCTCGATCACATCATCCTCAACCCTGGGCCAGCCCGATTCCACCTTGTTCGGACCAGAACTCCTTTTGACTGTTTTTTGGTGCAAACAAGAATAAAACAAATAAGAACATGCTATTATCAATAGATTGGTCATCAACAAAACAAACAAAAATACTGCCTTAAAGAAATTCAAGGCTAACAATTTTTTTACCATAATTATCTTGTATTATTTGCCTTAATTTTTTTTTATTTTATACGTAAAACTCGTAGATAGTAAACAAAAAAAAATTAAGCATATGACACAATTTTTTAAAAGTGTTATGGAGGGTAATAATGGGTTTCAAAAAAATTTCTTTAGATTTTTGGAAAAATTAAGCATATAAACACTTTTAGTATTAGAGGGGTAGAATTAGTATTTTGACAAAAAAAAATTTTGCTGACATTATCCATTATCATCCATGTACTTAACAGCCGGCCATTAACGGCAGAGGGTAATTTGTTAGCAAATAAAAAACCTCGAGGGAGGTCAGTGTCATGTCAAAAACCTCAAGAAAGATTTGTGATAAAGCACTAAATTTCAGGGGGTGTCAATGTGATTTACCCAAAAAGATATAGTTGCATGCAACTATTAACAATACTACAGGTGAAAATTTTGACAATTCTTACCCAAATGAGCAACTATGAGATTAACAGCCATTCGGATAAAAAAATTGCTAGATAAGTCTATCTTTGATGAACTAGAATACTAATTATACAAATGTAAATAAAGTACCGGATAAACAAAATATTCAAAATTAAAATTGACTGTATTAAAAAGTTTGGACGGATCTTTAAAATCGGACGGGTCGCTTGGGTCACGGTTCAACCGATCGGGTCTCATGAGCCAACACGAGTCTCTTCCTTTTTCGATCATATATTCAACTCAAACTGATTTAGTGTCCAGTTCACCAGTTCTCTAGTCGAACCATTGATCGGGCCAATTTTGATAAATACGTGTAGGATTGCACGTGGTACCCATCGAGCACTCAGAAATTTCTCTCAAACTAGAGCTAATAACATGAGAAAATATCCAAAATACACATGAGCAGATGTAGTGATGTTTAAACTTGTTTTCCTTGAATTTAGGAGAAACACATGTTTAAATAAAGACATTTTATTAAGGGTCCTTTTGATTAAATTGAAAATTAACCACTGAATTTCAAGCACTTAATTTTAAGCGATTCATTCAATTTTTTTAATCGATTGAATTTGCTGTACTGAAAACAATGTTTCAAGTACTGAAATAGACTGCATTCAGTAATTTATTTTAACATAAGATTTACTTAAAGTTTTCAGTGAATTTTTTTACTACATTTTTAATTAAGTAATATATTATCAATGCTCCAAAAAAGAATAAGTGACAAAGGTGGTGTATTTAGCAAAAAATGTATATTTTCTCCAACAGCACAGCATATTAGAAACATCCAAGTTTTAGCATATAACTCCCCCAGCTCCAATAACTACTCGACAGCGTTGTACAAATGCTACGTTACTTGTCAACGAACCCTTCATACACCTCATTTCGTCTCTCTCTCTCTCTCTCTCTCTCTCTCTCTCTCACACACACACACACACACACCCCCCGTTAACTTTCAAATTACAGGTTGGTGAAGAAATAGAGGACCTTCTCTTCTTCTCCGAAGGTACCTTTACAATCCTCAAAAAACCCTATATATACGCATTTATATTGTAAATTTGTAATCTTAGCATATACCCAACTCTGCAATTTATATGTGTTTGCTCGAATGCATTTCATGTATTTTGCTCACAAGCTTTCACTGGTTAATTCTTATTTGAATGAGATGTTTATCACACATTTTGAGGTTTTGAAAATTGACTTTATTGATTAGTATCATTAATACTTGCATGAAGTTGGAGTCATGTCTGTCCTGTTTATACATTGTAGTGGGTTTATTGCGCTGTTCTTGTTTTAGAATTTTTTTTTTTCAGATGTACTGTATGAATTGATAATTTGAGTGATCTGTACTAAGGATATCAGGATTAGTGTGATGAGTTTATGTCAATTACTTATATTTATTAATTTATGATGGTGATAATTATGTAAAACAGATCTTTAAGCTTTAGGTGTTTCTGATGTTGATATCAGTTATATAAATTGATGAAAACTGGTTTACAAGCTGGATAAGGGTTTTAGCATTGGTAGGAGGTTAATTAAAACAAGTTTCATAATAGAGCTTTGATGCCGAGCGCCGCCCAATTGGCATAACATGAGGAGGTAGAGGGTTCTATGGGAATTCTAGTTGCATGCCTCCCAGTTATTCTTCAGTGGCCCTTGTTGGGCTTTACTGTGGGCCTGTGTGGGGCTTTGGGGTTGGGTTGAGTTGGGTTGGAGCTGGGGTGTGTGTGTGAGATGTGTGTGTATCCAGTCCGGATCCAGGTAAGTATAAAAAATAATACTCCCTCCGTCCCATTTTATGTGTCCCCTATCCTTTCTAGGATGTCCCAAAATTGTTGTCCACTTTTCTAAATTGGTATACAAATTTTACTTACTTTTCCAAACTACCCTTCCTTGCAATCAACGCCAAAACAAAACCAAAAAAAAAAAAGTGCAATGATTTTGGGCAATTGTGGAAAGTAGGTGTAGATTCTTTGTCCCCTTAAATAGTTGGATTCCCCAAGAGTGGACACATAAAATGGGACTGAGGGAGTAATAATAATAATAATAATAATAATAGAGCTTTGATATGGTGTGTGGGGCCTCTCTAATTTTTATTTATTTTTTATTTTTTATTTTTTATTTTTTATTATCAATGTACATCGCTGACAATCTCCTCTTGGCCCCCTTTTACTCTTTATTTTTTTATTATTTATTTTTACCATCTTGGGGGTGATTTTTTTTAAGGCCTAATTACACTTTATACCCTTATACTTAACTCATGTTTTCAATTGGATACACACTTTTTTTTTTTGTTCAATCGAAGCTTTGAAGTTCAATATTCTTTCAATCAGACCCAAAGCTTGACGTTGCCGGCTTAAATTAACGAAAATTGTCACAAGTTAGGTTAAGACAAACGAAGGAGATTGTGAACGACGCGAAAATGATGCTATTTTGGATTTGATTGAATGCGATTTCAGATATGATTGAATGCGATTTCGGATCTAATTGAATGCGATTTTTTGCACCATTCACAATTTTCTTCGTTTGTGTTACCCTATCATGTGACAGGTAAGCATTAGGCGCAACTCACGTGACAAAAGTCAGCAACGTCAAACTTTGGGTCTAATTGAATGAATTTTTGAAGTTCAAGGGTTCGATTGAACAAAAAAAAAAAAAGCATATATATCCAATTGCAAACATGGGTATAGTATACGGGTGTAATGTATAATTAGGCCTTTTTTTAGAAGTAGACCAGTTGGGTTCATGAAGTCCAATAACTCTAATAGATATTGTGTACTCCAATCTTTAGTCATGGTTGTAGATATCGTCTTTATCTGTGCTGTAATTTTTGCCTTTCTTAGCAATAAGGAGACTCTCATTTAGTGTACTTCAAGATATGTGCTGATATTGCCTCAGGTATCGGAGAGGACATTGGGGTAAGAAGTTATCTAAAAATGGATAACACAAAGCTCATCTTCCATTTCTTCTTTCTCGTCCTCTTTAAATTATCTGAATATGAGGAAATATTGCATACTGTACGAAAGGCTGATGCAATTATACAACCCTTAAAGATGTATTGTAATTTGTAGAGAAGAAAGTGAAAATAAAGTTATATTTCTTTCGTTTTTTTTCCTTCCTTTTAGAAGAACATTTGATGGAAATTTCTATTACATTGATTGACAAAAGTATGTAAGTACCTGGATTTTCGTATGATATGGATTAGTAGTTGTGATGAGAATTAATTTGGATCGGAAAAATACAACATTTTGTGTTTGGATTGAACAATTAAAAGTATTTCATTACGCTTACATAAGTAGATGTTAGGCGATAAGAACATAGCAACCGAGAATAGATACACAGGGACCAATGTGTGGTCACTTTCAATTACTGCCTGAGTTTAGTGTGAGGGTTATGTCCATTGTTATCAATCATTGTCTTTGTTGGAGATAATTTTGCTTTTGGCATTTATTTTCCTTCCTTTATTAGTCATTCTATCTTGGGTCATGTTGATCGTATTTATTTCCGTTTATTTTCTTTTATTGTGATTGATTTCCTTTCCTTTTATTCTCTCTTTTATTGGGAGTGTAAATGATTAAAATCATATTTTTCCCAAATCCTTTTTGGTATCAAAGCCAAATTCGATTTTGGCATTGTTTTCCCGCCGGATCTCACTTTGCTTTCGGCTTGAAGCCTCCGTCCGACGACCTCCCTGCGCCAACTCCACTACCCCCTATGGGCATTGTCCAGCCTCCGGCCAGCCCCTTTATACCCTGTCCAGCCCTAGGTCAGCCTTTTCGGGCCTGTCCAGCCCTAGGCTAGCCCCAGGCCAGCCCCATTTGGGCCTTGTCTAGCCTTCGACTAGTCCTTTGAGGGGGAGTGGTGGAGTATATTATGGTGGCTTGAACCCTTCAAGATTTGGGTCTATTGTTGCAACCACTGTTACTTGTTTGAATAAAAAGTTTTTTTGGTGATTTATTGTGAATGATCATTCCCACAGTCTCACCCTCTATTAGTGGATGGTGTTTCCCACTCTTGCCAACTTTCATGAACAGTCTTGTTGTAACCTTATCATTCTAAACTTCTGTGGTTTATTCCCACCTTCTGTTTGCAGAGGAGTGTTGGAGATAATTTTACTTATTTCATTTATTTTCCTTCCTTTATTAGTCATTCTATCTTGGGTCATGTTGACCGTATTTATTTCCGTTTATTTTCTTTTATTCTGGTTGATTTTGAAGCTCTCCCGATATGGTGAATGGTGATCCCGAATTTAATATGATTTACTCTTAGTTTATCCTTTTATGGAATGTAAATCAAATCATATAAGGGATAATTAGTGAGGAGATTTGATGTGTTCTTACTGTAATCTCATAATTAATGGGATTGATATTGTTATCTTTATCTCCACCCTATAAATATAGGGGTTGGGAGTCTTGTAAAATATAATTCAATTAAGCTTATACAAGATGTAAACCTTTTGGGCATCTCTCCTTCTCTCATCTCCTTCTCCTTCTTTTTTATTTTTTATTTTTTCATTAAGTTTTTTATGCTGTGTGCTGATTTTGTGGCTTTTTGTATCTACAATACATCTTGTAGTTGCATTTATTATCTGGTTTTTTTGTCATCTTGACACTAAACTGTGCACTAAATCTTCCAACAGCTACCAATGTAGTAGGTCTTTCAAAGAGTTTTTCAGGTTCTTTCTGATATCTCCTAGAGAAATATTCGCAGGGACCACTTTGCTGTTGTAATTTGTACATCTGGGAAAGTTTTGATCCATTATGGAGTATGGCTCGATTCCTGTTTCACACGGTACTGCTTTACATGTTTTGAATTTGATCATATTTCCAGTTTCTGTTGCAAGTCTGCTATTCAAATGAGACACTTTTTATTGTGCTTTTTTTTTTTTTCACTAATTCCTATTTTTCGTAGCAGAATCTGCTTTTGATGTTGATTGAGTTGAGGTAAAATGATTGGGTCCCTATAGAATTGATTGGATGGAAAATTAAATTTAGTCGCACCAAATGGAATTAGTAGTCAACCCTGAATCATGCTGACAATACTTCAGGCATAATCCAGAAAGACATATGACATGTTCCCCATGGAACAACCTCTGTCCCTCAAACCCCTTTCGGAGTTGGACAGTAATAGAATTGCTAGTGCAAATTGTGTCTTGGTAGTACTAATTGAGTGTGGAATTCAGTATCTTGTTATGAACATCATGTCAGTCAATGTATGAACAAATGGAAAACTAGGTACGGATGAACACCAATATGACACATGTTAAGTTACCAACAACTCCAAAAGCTTAAGTTGTTAGAGAATAGGCCTAACAACGTATATCAAGCTTCAACACCCAGTTGAGTTTTTCAGAAAGCTTAGAGAGAACTAACGTTGCTCTCTCTCATTTTATTAATCAATAATAAAATAACATAATTATAAGAGTGCCCTTAGAGAAGGGAATAGCATAAGCTAATAGTAAGACCAAAAATAATAAAACATCTCTCAACACTCCCCCTCAAGCTGGTGCGAAGATATCTCTCATGCCCAGCTTGCTAAGAATGTTGTGAAATGGTTGACAAGCAAGACTTTTACTCAGAACATCTGCTAATTGTTCTCCAGACCTCACGAATGGTGTACATATGCATCCACTATTCAACTTCTCTTTAATTAAATACTTGTCAATCTCTACATGCTTCGTGCAGTCATGTTGAACCGGATTGTGAGCAATTTCAATAGCAGCCTTGTTATCACAGTATACCTTCATCGAATATTTTGGTCCAAATCTAAGATCTGATAGTATAATCTAGATCCATAACAGCTTACACACTCCCTGTGCCATTGCTCTGAATTCTGCTTCAGCACTAGACCTAGCTACCACTGGCTGTTTCTTGCTCCTCCACGTAACCAAATTACCACCCACTAATCTACAGTAACTTGTGGTTAGCTTTCTGTCGGTAATGGATCCAGCCCAATCAGCATCAGAATAGGCCTCAACTAAAGTGTGTCCATGTCTAGCAAAGCATAATCCTTTTCCTGCAATATCTGGTCTGGTGTGTGCCAAATAAAGTAATTTTCGTACTAACCTTTGGTATCTCCCCTTTTCAACCGGTTCTCCATTGGGATCATCTCCAAGTTTTAGATTTGGATCTATTGGCGTATCCACTGCTTTGCTTCCAAGCATACCTGTCTCCTTAAGCAAATCGGACATACTTCCTCTGTGAAATAAATATGCCTTCCTTGGATCTTGCTACTTTAATCCCTAAGAAATATTTCAAATCTCCCAAATCTTTAATTTTAAATTCCTTAGAAAGGTATGATTTCAAACACTTCATCTCTCCAAAATCATTACCAGTGTGAACAATATCGTCTATGTAGATAATTAAAGCAGTGACCTTCCCCTGTGATGAGTGCGTAATAAAAAGAGTACGATCACCTTGGCTCTGTTTGAAACCATACCTAATCATAGCTTGAGAGAACCTATCAAGCCAAGCTCTAGGAGACTGTTTTAGACCATATAAGGATTTCCTGAGGAGACATACCTTCCCTCTCGTTTTGTCATCCTCGAACCCAGGTGGAATGTCCATGTAGACTTCCTCATCCAAGTCTCCATGGAGGAACGTATTCTTCACATCAAATTGATGCAAAGGCCACTCACAGTTCGCTGCTAAAGATGACAATATTCTGATAGAGTTCATCTTTGCTACAGGTGCAAACGTCTCCTGATAGTCTACCCCATAGGTCTGAGTGAAGCCTTTGGCTACCAATTTGGCTTTATACCTTTAAACTGTTCCATCTGCTCTAATACTTTATGGTGAACACCCACTTACACCCAATTGTCCTTTTTCCACGAGGTAATTCTGCTAATTCCCATGTGCCATTTTTTCTAAGTGCTTTCATCTCTTTAACCATAGCCAATTTCCACTTAGTATCACCGAGAGCTTCCTGTACATGGTTAGGGATAGAAACAAAATCGAGTTTGGACACAAAGGCCCTATAAGACGGGGACAAATGGGTGTAGGAAACAAATTTTGAAATGGGGTGTTTAGTACACTCCCTAGTGCCCTTGCGAAGAGCAATAGGAATGTCTAACTCATCTGGAGAGGGAGAACTAGAAACAGGAGTAGTAGTAATAGGAGAGGTAGGAGTAGTAGAAGTAGAAATACCTGAATCTTCATCCATTGAAGAAGGCAATCGTAGTGGGATTGGAGAAATGATCCTCTAATCTGTTGCCCCAAATATTTTTCTCCCCTTATTTTTTGAATAAGTCAACAGCTCCTTCGTCTTATCTCTTTCACTTCCTTCTATATTTTTTTTCTCCTTCTTTCTCATTTTTTTCTTTTTCTACTTCTTTCTCATTTTTATTTTTTTCTCCTTCTTCCTCATATTTTTCTTCTCTCACCTCCTACTATAAATGGAACTGTTGCTCCAGACTTCTCTTCCCATGACTTGCTCTCCCCCTGAAGAGATGGCTGGGAACGGTGGAAGTAGGACACACGCAAGGATCAAAATTTCGTTTCGGTCTATTGTTTCGGTCTGCCCAGAAACGGAAACGTTTCGGAAACATTTCGGAAACATGTGGAAACAACAAAAAACGTTGGAAACATTGAGAAACACAGGGAAACATAACTTCAAACTTAACTATATGCGTGTATAAAGCTAATAATTGATTAATTGAACATTTGAGAGATCTATATATGTAGAGATGCATTAAAAATGTGTAGTTCAAATTGAAAATGCGTGAGGATTAAGTCGCCAATCTACTGTCAAACACTTCATAGAATCCACAAAACACTTCATAGAATGCAAAAGATACATATAAGTACATAGTAAGCTAATAAGCCATCTCTAAAATAAAATGGTTGTCCCTATGACAAGTACACAACCACATGATTATCTCGATGGAAATAAGTATGTTTCGTTGGAAGCAAATGAAACGATGCGGAATCATAGGTTTGTTTCGATGGAAACAATTATGTTTCGATGGAAACAAAAGAAACAAAGTCGTTTCGATGGAATCCATGGAATTTCGAGATTCCATGGCTGTTTAGTTTTCATGACCTAGGAAACGGAAACGTTTCGGCCGTTTCGATGGACACAGAAGGAAATTTTGATCCTTGGACACACGTTCATAAAAGGTAACTGTAATAACCCGGAATTTCTATATTTCTTTTATGCTGCAATACATGAGCACGAGTCATGCTAGCGTATGATAAATAGAAAGGGGAAAGAGACTTCATTAAAAAGATGGAGCGGTCCCATGATAGGAGCATAAGCATGTAAGGGTTCGAGAGGAGACACAAGGGGAATTCCATTACGAGAATGGAAGGTACGAATGGGTAGAAGAAGAGAGAAACGATGAGATGAAAACGTTTCCATAATTGGTAGGATAACTAGTAACTCACAAGAATGTGAGATGTTAATTGGAAATAAGCAAGAAGTGCATAACATGGGGGTAAGCTAGTATCCCGGTGCGGGTGAATTCATTGAATTGAGTTAACATTGGTGAAAAGGGTATAAATGATAAGGGTGTATATGTAAACATTCTACAACTAGTAGGTCAAATAGTAATGCACGGAAATGTAAGGAGTTACATTGGAATAATTGAAAGTAGAGTAGGTAGAACGCTAATTCAAGAAAGTGTGAGGTGCTAGAATGCGATATCGGAAAGTATAGTAGGTGAATATGTAATTTAGGAAAGTTCAATTCTAGAACGTGGTGGAATCTCCTAAGTAGGGAGATTAATTAACTTAATTGAGGTTAATTAGCTATTTGAGATTAATTAGCTTAATCAAGAAGCTTGCTTGTGCCAAGCAAGGAGGTGTTAAGTGTGACTTGGGAGATTAAATCTCCAATTGACATGTGGTGATGACTAGTCTAATGGAAGAATACAAAATAGATGTACATCTTTGAGGTACTTGGGTAGAGACAAGCCAGAAGGTGAAAGAAAAGAGAGAATAAGGGAGAAAATAGAAAGAAATGAAAGGAAAATAAAGAAAAGGGAAGTTATGAGAAAGGAATTGGAGTTGGAATTTGATCCCCAAGGGGGGATTAAAGGGGTGATGTAGAAATGAGCTAGTAATCATGTAATTGAATCTACTAGCAAGGTGAGTAATTCTAATCCTTGAATTGACTCTTGAATTGATGATCAAGATGCTATTTATATTGATGAGCCATGAGATTTGTAAGTGATCATGTTATCTTGTTATGGTTTCATGAAGTGATGTTATAAGCATGACTTATGGAGTTATGTGTTTAATTATGCTCTCTATCAAGTATAATAAGGATATGGATAAATATTGTTATTGTGGTATGCATGGAAAGGGGATGAATGTTTTGACATGCGAATGGATTCCGTAATAAACGGAAGCAAAGGGAAAGTAAGAGAATTCCTACGGGGAATTGTGAGAGTGGCACTGGAAGAGAGCAAAGAATGAGAAAGTATGAAATGAGGTGTAAACTATATGGTATTAAAGTAGTGTTGGAAAAGAATGCGTTTAATCAGGTGTACATATGCTCATTATTGTGCTTAAATGCTGTGTAATGTTAACGTTCACTGATTATGTTATTCACTGAGCTTTATAGCTCATTGGTTATTTATATAAACATTTCAGGTATTTGGGAAGCAAGGTGAGTTGAGGTGAGGTGAAGAATTGAAGAATGTTTTAGTGTTTATATTTCAGATAATTAGATGGTATTGTAATAATATGGCAGAAGGAAATGCAGTGAAATTGGTAATGAATTACGACTCCTATAATGAGATTAATGGTGCGGTAGGGATAGAAGTGGTACTCTAGTGGTGAAGCCACATTTGTTAAGACCTCAAGGGTGCTACTATGTGGAGTTATAGATAATAATGGATTTTGCGTGTGTCTGATAATGAATGGTGACTCATGGGAAAGAGATTAAAAAGGGGAAAAACACGAGGAATGTGCATACTTGCATGACATATTAAACTTGTTTGGAAGTAGATTGTGTAAGAGTGATTGTATGTCTTACGTTTGCGAGATATGACGATAACTTTGGTTACATGGAAATATGTTTAGACATCATGTCATATGATTCAAATGAGATGTCATATTAAACGTGAGCATTTGGACAATGATATGCTATGAAAATGGAACATGTAATCGTCACTTCGTAAGATTGAAATAGGAGATCAAGATAAACGTAAGCATTGAATAAAAGTGCATGATAAAAGAGAAACGATGAGTTATGACGTAAGAGCAAGTTGTAAATGTTCAGGAAGATCTCTCTTTATTCATCTATGAGTGTGTTGGAAACTACATGTCTGATATTAAGTGTTTGGAGATGTTTTAACACAAAAATTGGAATGTTAGAAACAAGTGTGGAGCTCGCCCTAGCAAAGAAAGCACAGTTGAATTTTAAAAATGGAAAATGTTGTTTAGCTTGTGTTTAAAGGTTTCTACAGATTATTATAAGGAAAGAGCCTTTATGGTTTTCTTTTTTTTTTTTTATTTTTTAAAAAGGGATTTTATAACTCAACTTGAGAAAACAAGATGCTTGTTTGGTTTTGGTCCATTTTAATTTGCGTAGAGTCAACTAGTGACTCTTTGGTTGATTAATAAGGTGGGGAATAGAGCCTTGGTGGCAGTCACGTGTCCTAAAGCTACTCTTTGTGGGTTTGGGGCGTGACAGTAACATGCATAGACACGAACCACTTACGAGAGGGAGGATGATAACACTTGTACCCTTTTTGTGTTGGACAATAGCCGACAAAGACACATTTAAGGGCACGGGGATCTAATTTATTACGAGAGGGAGAGTGATTGTGAACAAAACAGACACAACCAAAGACTTTCGGAGGAATAGGAAAAAGAGAAGATGGCCGAGTAAGAAGTTCAACTGGGGCTTTCTTACCAAGCACACAGGTGGAAAGACGATTGATAGGTATGCAGCAGTAAGGACTGCTTCACCCCAATACGACTTAGGAACCTGCATTGAGAACATCATTGACCTAGCTGACTCTAATAAGTGACAATTTTTTTCGCTCAGCTACTCCATTCTGTTGAGGAGTATTGGTGCACGATGTCTGTTGAGATTGTCTGTCCCACATCGGGGACTTATAGCCTAGCTACTTAATATATAAGTTCAAGGGACTACTCCACCCATTGCCAATTGGTTTTGGGTTGGATGCTCCAATTCAACATGGTATCAAAGCAGGTTATCGTTGGGCCCAATTTGTCCATGTGTGCTCTGCGTCACCCTATCTCAGTAATCCACGTGTTTGGCTGTTAGTCATGCCACACGTGCGGGGGCGTGTTGAGATTGTCTGTCCCACATCGGGGACTTATAGCCTAGCTACTTAATATATAAGTTCAAGGGACTACTCCACCCATTGTCAATTGGTTTTGGGTTGGATGCTCCAATTCAACAATGTCTGATGAATTATACAATGTTCAGAGAAGTAATGGGTAAGACCACCATATATATATATTCCCCCCCTTTATCTGATCTAACATTTACAACGGTATTAAACTAAGTACAAATCATCTTGTGAAAAGACTTAAAGAGAGAAAAAACAACACTTTTTTCTTTCATCAAATAAACCCATGTCTTAGAGTGCAATCATCTATAAAAGTGACAAACCATTAATAACCATTCAAAGTAGAGATAGGGGAAGGACCCAAACATCGGTATGAATAATAGAAAGTGGAGTTGTACTTATATTAATACTCGAGTTAAAAGTAGCACGATGGTGTTTTCCTAGTCGACATGCTTCACAAGAAATGTCAGAAACACTTTTATTAGGAACTAGAGAGGGAAATAGAAAACGAAGCAAATAAAAATAAGGATGTCCTAATCTCTGGTGCCACAGCCATGTGTCTCAAGGAAGAGTCTTTCTCTGTGTGGTGTAAGCAACTTCCGTTAACTTCCCATTTGTAACTCCATCAGGCAACAGAAAATAAAGACCATTCTCCTCTTTACCACTGCCAATCGTCTTCTTCGTGGAGAGATCCTGAAAGACATAGTGAGATGGGAAGAAAGTTACACAATAATTGAGATCTCGGGTAATTCGACTAATAGAAATTAAGTTAGTCGAAAAATTTGGAACATGAAGAATTGTGGTTAAGGCAAGTGCACTAAAGACATTAACAACACCTTTACCAGAAATATTGGAAGGTGTACCATCTGCGGTTCGAACCTTTTCTTTCCCTGAACATGGGTTATAAGTAGAGAAAACACTAGAAAGACTAGTCATATGATCGAAAGCTCCCGAATCAACTATCTATGGTTGTTGAGAAGTAAAAAATGAAGCACTAGATAAATTAGCACAATGACCTTTATGGGCAAAAGAAGTCGAGACACTAGTGGGAGGATCCAACTCATTATATGTCGTAGAGTCTCCATATCGGTATTGCTGACAGTGCTAGGTCCAGATGAAGTAGTTGGAGTAGATACCCCCTCCTGATGAGACAAATCTAATCCAGTAGATAAGTTTGCACAAGGTCCACTACCTCGGCCACCACGCCGACCACGACTGCCCCCACGACCACCACGGCCACCTGACATAGGAGGACGACCGTGGAGGCTCCCGCACTTATCTCGAGTATGTCTAGGATGACTAAGTAGTCACACCATAACTTATCCTTGTCATCGCCCACTTTAGTATTGTAATCATTACAAGGTACAGGAGTCTTACCACCACGATGGCTAGAGGAAATCAAGGCAGACCTGTCAGCTGAGAACTGAGGAAGCATGGTTGATCGGCGACTCTCTTCATTCTGAACATGAGCAAAAGCTTCCCTCAGAGTCAGAAGTGGCTCCATGCCAAGAATCCTGCTTAGAACCGAGTTAAGTTCGGGATTACGGCTTCTAAAAATTTAAATATCCTCACTCTCAATGTAAGTCTTGAAACTAGCAACATCGATAGGACAGACCAGGTGATGGGTAATCAGATGATCAATGCGTTTCCAAAGAGTTCCTAATGCAGTAAAATATTGCAAAGTGGAGCGATCCCCCTGTACTTCTGCTTCAATAGCTCTCCGTAACTCGTAGATTTGAGCCACATTCCCTTTACGAGAATAGGTCTCTGCAAGTGTATCCCAGATATCCTTGGCAGTCTCTGTTGAGAATTATTTTATTTTCTTTATTTCTCCTATTGTTTGGGGACCTATTTGTAATTCTTATTATTTCTCTGTACGAGTGTTTAATATAATAACAGAGAGGATCAATTGATCTCTCTAAGTCTAAAAAACTCTGGTTCAACATGGTATCAGAGCCACCCTAATTAGGGTTAACATCCATCACTACACTACCACCATCGTCGACCACCAAACATCACCGCACAACATCGCCGACCACAAACACTATCGCGAACCACTACACATCACCACACAACATCGCCGACCTCACCCAACCCCCAAAAACCATCGTCGACCACTACACATCACCAAACACCATCGCCGAACCACTCTCTGCCTAATTCCACCATCGCAGAACCCTCTTTCACTCTGGCCCAGCCACGCCGCTACCCTAACCACCCACCACCCTAATCGCATTAATCCAGGGCTTCCCCTGGCCTTGCCGAGCCTTACTAGGACCCCAACACTATAGCCGACAGCCACTCTAGCTTGAGTTCTCCTTTCTTTCCTTTGTTTTTCATCAACTTTCAACCTTATATCAGATTGGACCTTCTCCGGTAGTGCTGATCTGATACAGTCCTCCTATTCCTTTTTCTTTTTCTTTTTCTTTTTTTTTTTTCATACAGGTCCGTGTTCGGACCCATGACCTATTCATAGATTGAACAATTGCACCCGCCCGGTGCACGTGACGACTAGGTTTACCTTCATTGTCGTGTGTCATTGTTTAGACCAAGAGTCATCTTCAACATGTCGAAAGAGGATTTGACACAATCTCCAGCCACTCTAAGTGTTGTGAGTCCTCCGTTAGGTAGTGAGAAGCATTCGATCATTACCGAGAACCCAGGTTCAAAAATCACCACTGTCCTTTTTAATGGTGAAAATTATCTCTCTTGGTCTCAGTCTGCCACTTTTTGGCTCCGCAGTAGAGCAAAGTTTGGCTATGTTGATGGCTCGCTCAAGGCACCCAGTCTTGAGGATCCCACTTATGCTAAGTGGGAGACGGACAATTTTCTTGTCATGAGTTGGCTCGTTCACTCTATGGAGCCTCCGATTGCTGAATTTTTCTTGGAGATGGAGACTGCACAGGATATCTAGGATACCCTTGCCCAGACTTATGCCCGGAAAGGGAATGTGGCTCAGGTTTATGAACTTCGCAGGAGTATTGAGGCGGAGGTTCAAGGCGAGCATACTATTCTGCAGTATTATACCTCTCTATCCACGATATGGAAACGTCTGGATCATTTAAAGAATTATCGCCCAGTATGCCCCACGGATGCAACTAGCTTTAAAGAATATATTGAGAGTGAGAGAATTTTTAAATTCTTGGCTGGCCTTAATACAAAGTTTGATCAGGTGAGGAGTCAGGTCCTCGGGATGAAACCTTTACCCTCTCTCCGGGAAGCATTTGCTTATGTTCAGAATGAAGAAAATCGTCGTTCAGCTATGCTTGTCCCTACTTCTACTGTCTGGTCAACCTTAGCCCAGTCTGCCACTTTTTGGCTCCGCAGTAGAGCAAAGTTTGGCTATGTTGATGGCTCGCTCAAGGCACCCAGTCTTGAGGATCCCACTTATGCTAAGTGGGAGACGGACAATTTTCTTGTCATGAGTTGGCTCGTTCACTCTATGGAGCCTCCGATTGCTGAATTTTTCTTGGAGATGGAGACTGCACAGGATATCTAGGATACCCTTGCCCAGACTTATGCCCGGAAAGGGAATGTGGCTCAGGTTTATGAACTTCGCAGGAGTATTGAGGCGGAGGTTCAAGGCGAGCATACTATTCTGCAGTATTATACCTCTCTATCCACGATATGGAAACGTCTGGATCATTTAAAGAATTATCGCCCAGTATGCCCCACGGATGCAACTAGCTTTAAAGAATATATTGAGAGTGAGAGAATTTTTAAATTCTTGGCTGGCCTTAATACAAAGTTTGATCAGGTGAGGAGTCAGGTCCTCGGGATGAAACCTTTACCCTCTCTCCGGGAAGCATTTGCTTATGTTCAGAATGAAGAAAATCGTCGTTCAGCTATGCTTGTCCCTACTTCTACTGTCTGGTCAACCTTAGCCTCTTCCACCCAAAGAGGGGCTAAGGGTCCTTATCCCCCCAAGAATCAGCCTTCGCCTGATGTGGTGACAACAGACAAGAGTAAGCAGTTCTATGATTACTGCAATAGGCCTTATCATACCCGACAGACTTGCTGGAAACTTCATGGCTGTCCTCCTTTGACTAAAGGAAGCGGGGGTGGACGGGCGGAGGTCGAAATGGTGGTAGGGGGAATGGACCTCATGCTAACTTATCCAGTGGTCTCGATGTGAATTGCTCAGAGGAGTCAACATCTCCTTCACCTGCCGGCGAGAGCATAAGTAATACTGATATGGAGACATTGAGGCGTATCATGGCACAGCTTGACGCTCCCATGAGCTCTTCTACCTCTTTCGCTCATGCAGGTAATGTTGTTGATTTTCCTAGTGCTTTACATGGTCACTCTCACCAACCATGGATTATAGACTCAGGGGCTTCTGATCACATGACTGGTTTGTCCACTGTCTTTTCTACTTATGATCCCTATTCTGGCAAAGATAAAGTTAGAATAGCCGATGGTAATTTTTCTTCCATTTCTGGTAAGGGTGTCGTTTATGCTTCTGATTCACTGGCTTTGTCTTCGGTCCTCCATGTCCCAAATTTTTCAACTAAACTTCTTTCTATTAGTCGACTTACATGTGATCTTAATTGTTGTGTGATTTTTTTTCCATCTCACTGTATTTTTCAGGACCTCTCCACCAAGAAGATGATTGGCAGTGGTAGGGAAGCAAATGGACTCTATTTTTTGACACCCAATGAAGGTGGAAGTGTAAGTGTGACCCAAAGTGCCCATCATTCATCAAGGGAGACTTTACCCGAGGAGGCGTGGCTGTGGCACCAAAGACTAGAACATCCATCTTTTTTCCTTCTTAGTTATTTGTCTCATTCATTACTAAACAATAATCACATTTCTAGTGTTTTCTGTGAGGCTTGTGAACTTGGCAAGCATCATCGTGCCACTTTTAATTTGAGTTTGAATAAAAGTACTTCTCCTTTCCAGCTTATTCATACTGATGTGTGGGGTCCCTCTCATATTTCTTCCTTGAATGGTTTCAAGTGGTCTGTTACTTTTATCGATGATCGTTCTCGTACCACGTGGGTATATCTGATGAAAAACAAGAATGAAGTGTTTTCTATTTCGGTAAATTAGCCCCAAATCCTTAATTAAAACAAGAAAAAGTTTGAGGGAGCCGCTTTTTCTATGCTTTAGTCAAAAGTCCCTCTCAGCAATTTTGGAAATGAAGACCCAAGCATACCCACGCGCATGGCTAAGAGAGTCCCAAACATTCCAGCCACTCACACTGTGTGAGTGGCTGTACTGTAGCATTCCTTATTTTCAAAAAATGTTTCAAAACTTTAAACCTCCATAACTTTTGATCTACAACTCCATTTTTTACAAATTTTATACCGCTGAAATCGTGTCGACGAGAGCTACAAAACTAGTACCATTGTTGATATGTTTTGAGCAAATTTTTTTTTTTCAATTTGAAGAAATTTTGAAAAAAATAGAGTTTTGTGAAATTTCACAAAAGTAGTTTTGTGAAAATTTTGTGAAATTTTCAGTTACACAAGACGTAAGATTTTGATTTTGATTTTTTTGCTCAAAACATATCAACAATGGTACTAGTTTTCACTAAATACCAAAAGTGACAATTCAAAACACTTTTTTTTTTCAAAATTTCTACAAATTTCACAAAACTTTTTTTGTAAAATTTCACAAAACTCGATTTTTCCCCAAAATTTCTTCAAATTTAAAAAAAAAAAAAAAAAAAAAAAAATTTGCTCAAAACATATCAACAATGGTGCTAGTTTTGTAGCTCTCGTCAACACGATTCCAACGGTATAAAATTTGTAAAAAATAGAGTTGTAGATCAAAAGTTATAGAGGGTTAAAGTTTTGAAATATTTTTTAAAATGAGGATTGTTACAGTGCAGCCACTCACATGTGTGCATGGCCATGCGGGTGGGCATGCTTGGGCTTGAACAATGAAAAAGGTAAGAGGGACTTTTGACTAGTGTACCAAAAAAACGGCTCCTTTAAACTTTCTTTACTTTAATTAAGGGTTTGTGCCTAATTTACCCTTTCTATTTTAAAAACATTTCACAAAATGATATGCACTCAATTTAGCACTGTTGTCAAAATTGTCCGTTCCGACAAAGGAGGAGAGTATATTTATGGTGGTCTTCAAGACTATTTTTCTAAGCATGGGATGATCCACCAAACTTCCTGCACTAATACTCCCCAATAGAATGGTGTTGCTGAGCGCAAGAATCGCCATTTGTTAGAAACCGCTAGGTCCATGATGTTTTCTATGCAGGTTCCAAAGTCCTATTGGGGGGGGGGGGGGGGGGGGGGGGTTAATTTAACTGCTGCCTACCTTATCAATAGGTTCCCCCCTCGTGTCCTTGGTAAGAAATCTCATATTGAAGTTCTTCTTAAACTATCCTCTTTATTTGGTATTTCTCCCAGAGTCTTTGGATGTGTCTGCTTCGTACACAACCACTCTCCATCCCGAAAAAAATTAGACCCTCGTGCTATTAAGTGTGTTTTTCTTGGTTATTCCCCAACTCAAAAGGGATATAAATGCTATAATCCTTCTTCTCGTATGTGGTATGTCTCCATGGATGTTACGTTCCATGAGACACATTGCTATTTTCAGTCTCCTCGGTCACCTCTTCAGGGGGAGAAAGAGAGTGAGGAAGAGATGCTTGGTGCTATTATATGTATTGAAAATGAGAGAGGAGTTGAAACTAAGAGAGTGGAGGGTGAAGGAGTTGAAAATGAGAGAGTGGAAGGGGAACCCAAGAAGAGTGAGGAAGGAAAGAGTGAGGGAGAAAGAGGGCAAGCTACGAAGAAGGACAAACAGAAAGGGTTACTGACATACTCAAAGAGCAAGGAGAGAAAACGATTTGGGGCATCAGAGATAGAGACTGTTCCTTTCCCTTCACTACAGCTAATTGCTTCTTGTGATGATGATGGTCCAAGTATTTCTAGCTCCCAAATTTCTATTCCTGATTCTAGTGATGATTTAGACATTCCCATTGTTCATCGGAAGGGCATTAGGACATGTACTAAACACCCACTCTCTAACTTTGTTTCATACTCTCGTTTGTCTCCATTCTATAGAGCTTTTGTGTCCAAACTTTCCTCTGTTTCTATCCTTAATTATGTCCAGGAAGCTCTTTCTGATCCTAAGTAGAAGTCCGCCATGGTTGAGGAGATGAATGCACTCTCCAAAAGTGGCACTTGGGAATTGACAGAATTACCTCAGGGGAAGAAGACGGTAGGGTGCAAGTGGTGTTCACTGTGAAACACAAAGCCGATAGGACTATAGAGAGATACAAAGCAAGGTTAATGGCCAAGGGATTCACCCAGACTTACGAGATTAATTATCAAGAGACCTTTGCTCCAGTGGCCAAGATAAACTCGGATTAGAATTCTGTTGTCTCTCGCAGCAAGCTTGGAATGGCCTCTACATCAGTTCGATGTAAAAAAATGCTCTCTTACACGGTGACTTAGAGGAGGAGGTGTACATGGATGTTCCTCCAGGCTTTGAGGACACCAAGACAAAAGGGAGGTATGTCATCTCAGAAAGTCTTTGTATGGACTCAAGCAATCACCTAGAGCATGGTTCGATAGATTTTCGCAAGCCATGATTAGGTATGGATTCAAACAGAGCCAAGGGGATCATGCGCTTTTCATAAAACACTCTTCAGGGGGTAAGTTGACCGCTTTAATAGTATATGTGGATGACATTGTCCTCACACGGAATGACTTGGAGGAAATGGGATAGTTGAAAGTTCATCTGGCTAAGGAATTCGAAATCAAGGACTTAGGGAGCTTAAAGTACTTCTTGGGAATCAAAGTTGCACGGTCTCAACCTAGGATATTTATTTCACAGCGAAAGTATGTATTAGATCTGCTAAAGGAGACATAAATGCTTGGGTGTAAGGCAGCTGATACTCCCATGGATCCTAATTTGGAACTGAGTGATGATGCAAGGAGGGAATTAGTTGACAAGGGGAGATATCAAAGACTCGTAGGTAGACCGATTTATCTTTCTCACACCAGACCATATATTGCCTTTACTGTGAGTGTTGGCCAATTTATGCACTCTCCGAGACAGACTCACCTTGATGCCGTTTTTCAAATTGTGAGGTACCTCAAATTAGCTCTAGGAAAAGGGTTGTTTTTTGCTAAGCATGGTCACACCCGAGTAGAAGCCTATGCTGATGCAGATTGGGTCGGGTCAACATCTGATAGGAGATCGACTACGGGATATTGTTCCTTTGTTGGCGGTAACCTTGTTAGCTGGAGAAGCAAAAAGCAGTCAGTAGTAGCTCGATCGAGTGCAGAGGCAGAGTTTCGAGCCATGGCACAAGGAGTGCGTGAGCTACTGTGGATTCAAATTATTTTAGGTGATCTCGGATTTGGGCCTAAGGATTCGATGAGGTTGTACTGTGACAACAAGTCAACTATCAGCATTGCTCACAATCCTGTTCAACATGATAGGACTAAGCATGTTGAAATCAATCGACACTTCATTAAGGAGAAGTTAAATACTAGAATTATCTGTACTCCATTTGTGAAGAGAGGGGAGCAGTTGGTTGATGTCCTTACTAAGAGTCTTGCTAGTAGGCCTTTTATTTTATCCTTAGCAAGCTGTGTATGAGAGATATTTTTGCACTAGCTTGAGGGGGAGTGTTGAGAATTATTTTATTTTCTTTATTTCTCCTATTGTTTGGGGACCTATTTGTAATTCTTATTATTTCTCTTTATGAGTGTTTAATATAATAACAGAGAGGATCAATTGATCTCTCTAAACCTAAAAAACTTGGGTTCAACAGTCTCCATCTCAAAGAACCCATGAGGAATCTCGGGCTCCATAAAATGTGTAAGCTAACTCATAACCAAAAAATTGTCCACTTCCTACTTTGCATAAGTAGTATCTTCAATGCTAGAAGCTTTGAGTGTGCCATTAACATACCCAAATTTAGACCTGCTTTTGAGCCAAAACGTGGCTGATTGAGACCAGGATAAATATTTCTCACCATTCAGAAGCACCGTGGTGATCTTGGATCTAGGATTCTCGGTAATGATTCTCTCATTACCTACAGGAGAACTTGTAGCTTCAGCAGTCTTTTGAGTCAAATCGTCCTTCATCATATCGAAGAGAAACAAGCACAACCAACAATGATGAAATCAAAACACTCCTAGCATTCACATGCACCACGTTGGTGCTATTGTCCAATCTATGGACATATCATAGGGCCCGAAGACGAACAGAAGAAGAGGAAAAACGGATTGCGATCAGAATAACCCAATTATTGTGGAGTCCACCTTAGGGTTTAGAAAACTTGAATAAGATAGGAATATAGGATGATAAGGATCAGTCAGTGTACCAGCTGGGGTAAAAAAAAAAAAATGAAATCAAGCCAGTTGAGAAAAAAATGCTCTCGGGTGAACAGTACCGATGAATAGTGCGATGAACAGTAGTGATGAACAGTGACGGTGAACAGTGCCGTGAACAGTACAGTATTAGTGGCGTGAACAATGTCGATGAATAGTGCTCAGGTCATGTTTGTGGGTTGCGGCTATGATGGTGGGAGGATCGAGTCCCCTATTAGGGTAGCTCTGATACCATGTTAAGTTTTTCAGAAAGCTTAGAGAGAACTAACGTTGCTCTCTCTCATTTTATTAATCAATAATAAAATAATATAATTATAAGAGTGCCCTTAGAGAAGGGAATAGCATAAACTAATAGTAAGACCAAAAATAATAAAACATCTCTTAACACACTCTCCCTCACGTGTAATCTCGACTTGCACGTGGAGAGCAAACAAACCAAACTCCATTATAGTGGATAGGCAAATAACAAAGTGCAAATATGCACAACAAAGCGGGGATGGAGAGTCGAACCCAGGACCTCTCACAAACGAGGCTCTGATACCAACTACTCCAAAAGCTTAAACTGTTAGAGAATGGGCCCAACAATGTATATCAACCTTCAACAACACAGTCAATAGTGGTAAAAGGGCAAGGAGATCAAATCTCGAAGAAAGACAATCCTTTGCCATTTAAAGGAAACGGAGGATCTGTGTTTGAATTTCCATAGTGAAGCCTTAATTTTTTGATGATGCTTCCATTTAGTTTAAACTGTGATGTCCCTCTTGAAAACCAAGGCACACGCATAAATTAATGCCTCAATGGTGTTGACAAAACGTGGGAAGAAGTTTTTAGTTTTATTTTAACGTTGTGTGGTTTATAGTCTGAGAACCATTATAAATGTCGGAAACTGGCATGTAGCCAATCAGCCATTCAATAAATCATTGTGTTGAAAATCCTGAGATGTGCATATTTTAAAATCTCTCCAAGTTGCTGAAGTTAGATGCTTATATTCATCCAAAGATTGTTGAATTAAGAAAATGATTTCCTCTCTACTGATTGTATTTTCTGCATTTGAAGTAATAATGATCTAATTCACCAGCTCCACTTTCCTAATCCATTTTTATCACATGAAAGAGGACGTCAATGAGAAGTTCCACAAATTGTTTCCTCTTTAGCTTGGTATTTGTCTTTAAATCTCCATACTTGATGCAAGGTGTTCCCATTTCCCCAATGAACTAAAAGCAATCATGAACTAAACGTTCAAAACCATGATTTTGTCTAAACATGACAGTAGCCACAAATTTAATGATACTTGGGGGAAGTCATTTTTTTGTAGTATGGAAGAAAGTATTTCAAAATTTTCTAATTTCTTGTACTTGTGAGTAAATTATTCAAGTTCTCATGCTGGAATCCTTTCTTAAGTTTGATATTTTTTTGTGCTTGAATGTACCAGATAAGAATGAGGACAACAGAAAAAGCAAAGAACCTGAACCCGTTCAACCCGAGGTGGACGCAAAGAATAAAAAGCACCCTGTTTTACCAAGTTATTCCAAAGGTAGGGAAAATTGGGATGTAAACATGGAGGCCTCAATATCGTCTGATGATGTTATACGGGCTGGAGGCTTTGGGGCTAGAGATGATATAAGTAGTTTCCTGCCTGTAGCAAGTGACTCTACTGACTTTGAAGCTTCTCTTCGTGATGCTCGAGAGTATGAGGGCCCACAGGAAGAAATATGCAGACCAGGTCTCGGTTGGGTGGAAGCTACAAAGTAAGACTTTCATGGTAATACCTGGTGGCTTAGACTTTGGTTTTGTCAATATGATAATGTGTTCAGATTCATTTAATCTTAAGTACTTTCCTCATTCTGTTATTAGTGCTTTGAGTATTTGTGGAAGAAATGCTATCTGTCGGAGTTAACGGAACCATTATAAAACTTACTGTGTCTCTGGGATTTAGCACTGCAAAATTACCCCCTGTTGGAATGACCATGTTTTATATTCCACTTAACAACTTATTGTTCCTATGCAAGAAATGGACATTCACAAAAGACCCGGTTCACACTTATGAACCAAAAAATCAGTTCTTTGGCTTCCCAAACGTGCCCTATTTATATTCTGTTGTTCTGAAGTCCATGAAATTAAAAAATTACACGATCATGTATGGTTTCAAGCGTTATGACTTTCGCTTTTATGTGCCTTGAGAACCTGTTGTGTACTGTATGTCTTTTAGATAGGCTAACGCCGGGAAAAGACTGCTGCTTTTTGGAAGATTCTCTGGCCGGGGGCTAGGATGGCCAAAGGGTCATAGGCGGATTTCCTCCTAACGAAAACTTCCCATTGAGGGCCAAAGTGAGCTTTCCATTCTTTTTGAGTGCTGTGGTGGGGTAGATATTGCTTCATTCCTAGACCCCTTTTTTCACAAAAATCTAGAATTCTTTTGTTTTGTGTAAGAATGTGTTCTAACCCGTCTGTTCCGTTTGAAGACGGCATTGCTGAAGATAGGAATGCTACTTGATAAAAAACATCTTCATTTGGAGTAACCAGTGATGTTCCATTCTTCCACCTGCAATACGAATATAAGTTGAGGTTAGTCCAAGAGTACATGTGGGAAATATTTGGAAATTTATGAGTAAGCATATGGATTAGTACTTGGATTTGTTGACTGGGTAGATGAGGATAGGACCGTTGCTGGTGTGTGTAAGAATGTTTCCAAATACGACCTCAGCAAAGTGGTGAATTTTGCTTCTAGGAATGAGAAGATTTAGCCATGGGTGAGGTATGTCCCACAGTCCCTTTTCTCGGAGTTTTAATTCCGACATGTGCACTCTATCCAGGAAATCCACATATGCTACCTTCGAAAGGAAGAGTGTTGATGGAATATAACTCAATTCTGACAAGACGCTGTCAATTTTCTGCATTAGAAAAAAGAGGTTATAAATAGGACAATTTTAAGTGTGCATTCAGAGGAGTGTCGTTAGAAGCATGGTTTTCAAATTGAGGTTCCGATCGTGAATCAGATTTCCTGTATTGTGAGTCATAAATTCACTCTAGTAACATCAATGCACGAGTATACACTTTAGTCATATAAAAGCACATGTACAAAAGTTAAAATGGACAAAATAACAATTTAACACTAGTTTCAAGCAATATTAAATCTATGTTTAGCAAAAAAAAAGGGAATTGCTATGTACACCCGTGTATTTGCTATGTACACCCAAATTCCTTTATTCTACTCATTTTTCTTCTAAAAATTCCCACTTTTATAAAGTTGAGCGGTGTACATAGCAAAAGTAGCGGTGTACGTAGCAATTCCCAAAAAAAAAAAAGGCAATATCAAATCTCGAAATGTAGAAAGTTTTCCACTAAAAACTTAAACCTTAAAGTTCAAAATCATGAATTTTGTATTGTATTAAGTGAATCATAAATGGAATTGACTCGTGAAGTGACCAATTCTGATAACCGTGGTCAGAGCTTAGAAGTATGAGTGGTAGTATTTCTCACCTGGTCTATTATATCAGTCTCAGACGGGTTGAAGTATTTGACAATTTCCAGGCAGAAGAGAGTCTTGCCATCTGATTTGAACTGACTTGCTTGAAGTGGGTCTTTTGGATTGAAGGAAGATCGCCAATTATTAAGGAGACCGGTTCTGTTTATTATGGCGAATCCTTCAATGTAGTCAAACGAGTTCTCAGATGATATTAAATGCTCTTGGTCCTTGGAAAATTTGGAAAAATCTGAATAAAGCACTCTAATCCATTTCACCTGTATATAGCAGTGCATTATTTTATGTGGACTGTTCTAATTATTACTCGAACCTTTTATTGTATTATCTAAAAAGAGAGGGACGTTGTGTTACCATCTCTGGTGCTGGTTGGAGAGCAATTCTGGCGCGCGTGATAATACCGAACTGCCCCAATCCTCCAAGAACACCATAAAACAGGTCGTGATTTTGCTTCTCTGAACAGGTAACCACCTCTCCCGTTCCTGCACCCAAAAATTTTCAGCTATCCCCTTTATTTTCTTGAGAATTGATAGGAGATACAGGTTAGCGTCATGTTTCATATATATTTTTTCATGTACTTTTTAGGAATGGAATTTTCCATTATTTATTTTCATGGTTTAATGACTTATGTTGAGATTGTCTGTCCCACATCGGAGACTTATATAACCTAGCTACTCAATATATAAGTTCAAGGGGTTACTCCACCCATAGCCAATTGGTTTTGGGTTGGATGCTCCAATTTAACATGGTATCAAAGCCTTGTTTGTGAGAGGTCCTGGGTTCGAATCTCCATCCCCGCTTTATTGTGCATATTTGCACTTTGTTATTTGTCTCCGTTATGATAGAGTTTGGTTTGTTTGCTCTCCATGTGCAAGTTGGGGTTGCACGTGAGGGATGGTGTTGAAGCTTGATATACGTTGTTGGCCCATTCCCTAATAGCTTAAGCTTTTGGAGTAGTTGGTAACTTAACATGGTATCAGTGCAGGTTTTTGTTGGGCCAATTTGTCCATGTGTGCTCCACGTCACCCTATCTCAGTAATCCACGTGTTTGGCTCTCAGTCATGCCACACGCGCGGGGGCGTGTTGAGATTGTCTGTCCCACATTGGAGACTTATATAACCTAGCTACTCAATATATAAGTTCAAGGGGCTACTCCACCCATTGCCAATTGGATTTGGGTTGGATCCTAGCTACTCAATATATAAGTTCAAGGGGCTACTCCACCCATTGCCAATTGGTTTTGGGTTAGATGGTCCAATTTAACAGCTTACTATGGAAGAACTTAAGAATTGATGTGGAGAGCACCAAAGTGGGTTAAATAACCAAAAGACCATTGACTTTTGGTGGGAATATGAGTCTCCATCTATTGAACTTTTTAGCCTCTGCTGTTTGGTACATGGATTTTGTGAGGGAGAGAAAAGATAACACTTAATAGAAAACTCTTCTGTTTTTTGGTTTGTAAGAACAACAGCAAAGTATGGTAAAGAATTAAATATTTTTTTTGAATTTTCTGACATCCCTTCCTTTTTCTTCAGTTTCTATTAAAATTTGAAAATTCTTACATCCTAATGTTATTTAAGCATGGAGGAAAACACAATGGAAAGCTCTAGGAAAACAAATTTCCTTTCTCTTTTCTTTTCTCTGTAACTCAAGAAACCAAACGGAGCCTAAGTTGTCTATCCGAGGGATGTAAATGGATTGCATTAGTGTTACCTGTGACAACCTCTAACTGATAGACATTATCGATCTGGGGTCCGTAGCGGAATGCTTGCCCACTGATTCCAGCATTTGATAAAGTGCCTCCCACAGTTAGATGAAGGTAATCTGTCCAAGACCTCGGTGAGAGGCCATATTGAAGACTCTCATGCAAGATATTTATCCATAGTTCGCCAGCTGAAACATCCACAAAAGGCATCGCTCCGGTGTGAAAAGACATTTTTGGGTCTCGAAGTGATTCCATGTTGATAACCACTCCTTGATGGGCTTGTGCTTGACCTTGAAGGGAATGACCATGGCCTCTAGCTGCAACTGTAAGCTCTGAGGCGAGGTCCAGTTGGTAAATATGCTTTATTGTGGAGGATATATCAGGAACTGATTTCGGATATAAGACGGCTGATGGAAGGAAATGGTAACGGTTCCCGAAGTCTTTGCCTACATGGTGAATGTTCTCGAGGTTAAGATGACCATCGAGTTTTAATGCTTTCAGTGATGAAGGGATGATCAAGGAGTCTTGATGACGAGAAACTGTTGGGGTGATGAAAGAGTGATTGGCATACAAGTTATCTATGTTTATAGTACAACTTAAGACCGAGACTACTAGAATTTTGAGGATTATATAGTTGTTCTTTCTGGAAAGGGTATAAGGTGGTGATCCCATTTGTTTGAGAGAGAGAGAGAGAGAGAGAGAGAGAGATGGGGGAGGTAGAGTATCCTTGTTTACTATGAGTAAATAGAGAGGTGTGCGTAGAATAGCCCAACTGCCCAAAAAACTGAAGGGGAGAGAAGAGAATATAAAAGGATGGTCATGGGAGGCACATTCAAGACATACACGTACTCAAAGTGAAACTACACGTAAAGACTGTGTACTAGACTTTTGGCTCTCCTTCTTGGACTCAAAGTGACGTCATAAGAAGAAAGATTTGAATCCTTGATACTTTTTTCCACAGTTATCTCTCTCTCTTTTTATATTTCTCTTGAATTCATAGTGATGTCATAAGAAGAAAGATTTGAATCCTTCATGGTCATAAGTGACGTCATCTCTCTCTTTTTATATTTCTCTTACCCTTGATTCTCTTGCTATTTTGAGCAAATATCTGTGTGCACTAGGACACAAATATCTAAATGGGTAGTGACCATATGACTTCATCTTTTCCTGAGTGTTTGTATATTGGGTGCATTGCGCTATACCGGAGGACTAAAGAAGGGCAAAGCCCCCAGGCCCTCCTCCCCCCCCCCCCCCCCCCCCCCCCCCCCTCAAATGTTGGAAATTATTTGTTATACCCTAAAAACAAAAATAAAAATGTTTACTTAAGCCCCCCTAAAATTTCAGAAAAGTCCCCTATTTATAAATATATTTGAGTTTTTGGGCTAATTTTTACAGAGTTTGTAATTCCAAGCCCACCCCACTTTGAAAAAACATATATTGGAATAGATTATTATATACTTATTGCAACACTAATTGCAATCCAATTTCTCAATTCTTAACGTAACCTAACACAAATTGATTTAATATCATTTCAAGCTTTACATAATATTCTAGACCAAAAAATGTGTACAAATAGAACAAAAAATCGCCTCGAAAGGCATTGCCCCCGAACCCCTGTGAACTTAGCCCTCCGAGTGCCACTTCCACATTCTACCCCTACCAAGCCTCCAACTTCAAATTTCTGCATACACCCCCCGGCACTATCATCAAATATTGAACAAAAGGTTCTAAATTTCTTAGCAGAGAGTGATCGAAGGGGTGGTCCTATGGAGTTGCATACTTGTGTGCACCCAGTCACAACAACTTTCTGTATGTATGTGCGTATATCTATCATATACGTGTGTATGTTTGTACATACTACTATCACCACATTGGTGGGGTTAAGCTAGGATGTCTTAGTACTGGTGATGTAGATGAAATACACACCGACTTTGTGACTTATTTTTTGGTCCTGTAGATGAATCAAGTGTTGCACATAGGCACCATTGTCAAACTTTGAGCAATGAATTTTAGTTTTTCTGTTTGGGTGCAATAGATGGGGTGGCCGACCCCTACTGAGTATCATGCTGTTGGAGCAAAGTGAAGAGAGGAGTCAGAAAAGTGGGTCCTACTGGTCAGCTTATCGTCTGACGTCTGGAGGGTATGTTCTGTTGTTTCGGACCTTTAGTTTCTTTTCAGTTGGTTCGGTAAAAATTTGGTGTTCTCAACCGCTCAAAATTTATTTTCCACAAGTAAATGAAACAAAAGAGGAAATGGCTGCTCTATTGTTTTTGTCAGTGGTTTTCCATTAAGTAAATGAAACAGTAGAGGAAATGGCTGTTCTATACTTTATTTGTGTGCGGTTAGTGAAGAATCAACTCATCATTGCTGCTAGAAAGTAAATTAACTGTGTCAAAGATATTGACAAGAAGAGAGAGAGAGAGAGAGAGAGAGAGAGAGAGAGAGAGAAGAAAAGTATTTAGGCCAGTTAATCATACTGCCCTTACACCTTGCATATATATTTATAGATGGATATTGTCATGAGGGAAAATATGATAATACCCTTAGAAAGCATAACAAGAAATTAAATTGTAAAGTATTGCATCACTGATTCACTTGCATCAATTGCTTAGAACTAGGACATACTTTTGAGGACATCTAATCAGTTGTCTATGCCTTTGATTTTGATATGATAAGATTTGAGTCACTATGATTAGAGAGTTGGGATTAGATTAGTGTACCTGCAAAGCATGTGATCTCACTAGGCAGGGCTTGACCATTGGTAGAATGACTGGTAGCATTATGAGTTTTCCTTAAAATCCTACTCCTAGATAGACACATAAGAGTTGTGAACAGAAAATTATCTGAAGCTGTACATATCTTAGTGGAGCCAGCTTTTTTTTTTCGGAATATGGTTAAGTGTAGCAAGCTTTAATCTTGCCTTTCATGAAATCTCTAGTCTTTTGAAGCTAAATCATGCTCAGTTTTCTACTGTATTTTTGCTTGTGAGTGACTTCAAAATGTCCCACAGTAGCATGAAAGTTCCATAAATTTCTTGGTTTCTGAAGCATTTTGATTTCTATAGCATTATCTGTTGGCACTTGGCAATGGGCATGTAGGGGCCTGTGGTTTTTTGGTTCTATGTGGAGGAGAGAGAAAGACTAATGAATGAGAGAAGTGGGAAAAGGGATGACAGTCTGAATGTGGGAAACACTAAAAGAGCCTAACCTATCAACTAGTCTGGAATTGGAGTCTTAGATCCCAGCACAGGGGCAAAACCTCATTGATTCTTCCTCTGATATATGTTTTTTAATTGTTTCCTTTTTGTACCAAATAAATTAATATTGTGGAAATCATTACCCCATTTGCTTTTGTTTTTCGAGCACTTTTTGAGTACCCATTTGAATTCAGCAGCTATTTTAGTTAAACCATTCATTGAAATGTACATCGTGTTGAGATTATGTGCTCTATTTAGCTAAACCTTTCTGTGGTTTGTAAAAATATCCAACAGTATGTGCTCTATTTAGTATTCATGTTGAGATTATGCTAGGGGTAAGGGAAGACCAACATTGATGGGTTGAGGTAGGAAGAAAGATTTTACTCCGTATGACATAAATGAGGCTGTGGTCTTTAGCATAGCGGAACAAAAAAGAATGATCATATAGTTGACTCAAATAGGTTGGGATAAGATTTGGTTATTTTTGTAATTTCCAATTTGCAAGAGATTAGTGCTCTAACCCAATCATTAAGTTTGGCAACAATGTATTTTTTTTTAGTAGTTTACCTTAAGTGGAAGCTTAGGATAAGCATATTACATCAGAGACATTTCTACTAAAGGCAGGCTAATTTTACACCTGATGTAAGTTCTATGAACAATGTTTTGATTAGAAAGGTGTATAAAATGGGACATCTATGTCAAGTCTTTTGTGTTAGCCCTGTCAGCTTGCACTAGAACATATTTTAAGTGGTTTAGTTATCAGCCACTGGAAATATAGCCTTAGTCAATTGACCATAGATTCACAACAATACATTGTGTAGCTTTCTTTTCAATCCTGGAAGATCTTTGTAATGCCCCAAACTTGCTACTAATAAAGACACTTCAAACTTTCTATTTGTAACTTGAGATTAAGATTTGGGGCTCTATCGAGGCTCTTTCTTCAGGTTGCTGGGGATGGGGCATGGCGCATTACAAACATTCTGATATCTCACATGGTTTTGGTAGCTACAGTTTCATTGACTTGTTAAGACGTCACAAGTTTGCTACTAGTACCTTGGGCTTAAACTTTTGGGTCATATGTTGTTCTTTTTGCTTAGATTATTGGGCCAATAGGCTTGGGGGCATCGCAAATGGTATAACAGCTGTCTCTAGTCCAGTCTGTGTGGTACTATACGTGCAGTTACTCATGAGGCGTGGTGGAACCCGTGGGGTCTGGGACTATAAGAGGTGCGTCCTACACTCGCCAACCAAGAGAAGTTATACGGTCATGTGGGCTGTGATGCGACAGGGATGTCATGTAGTTGAGTGGGGGAGTGATCCCACCTGGGTTAGGTAACTAGAATTTTTGGTTGGCTTATCACCACATGCTTTCTACTACCATATTCTTAGACCCTTTCTTCGTTTACTCAGCCAATTGGGGCGTTACACTGTGTGCTTTTTAATGTTCTTGAAGTTAGTACCCTACCATCCCATTTAGGACATGTGAAATATTGGAATTATGTATAGAAGATAATTTTTACCCAAAAAAAAGAGCCAATCCATTGGATGAGCAATAAGAAAGAAAGATTTGACATTAAGCACATTGATTTTGCATCAGACTAAGTTACACTCAACTAGGGTTAAATTTGTTGCACTTTACTAGGAATACTCCCTCATGAAATATTGTTATCGAAGGAGAATTTTTGGGCTGAAAACTTGATACTTGAGATAATGTATACGGTTAGAGCGATTGGATCCTTAAACATGAACTTTCTTATTGCTGTATAGTACCTATATCGACAAAATATTACATGGTATGGGTGTGAAATGTGCGTCTGACACCCCATTACATAAATCGGACACGCTGATTCTCCATATGTTGAAAAGGCAAGAAGAACCTCAAAAGGAGATAAATTTTTAGATTTTCATATGAAGAGAACATAGCATTTATATGTTTAGGACATGTTCACGCACTTCTTTGTCAACTTTTAGATACATATCTAGCCTAGTCTGTATGCCAACATTTGTAGTTTAGGGAGGTCAGACACTTGGACACATATTTGAACATGTGCGTACTCTAGTCCATGAAAATTTTTAATGTAATTGTCCCAAGAGTTCTCTTTTAGGTTTACACAAACTCGATTTTTTTTTTTTTTATTTTTATGAATACATGATATTTTAGAGCAGTACATGTTGACCACTAGCATTATTCTCTTTTATCCTTTCAATGTGGTGATCATTTATTGTCATTTGAAAAGGAGATGGACATAATTTTTCAAGGCTCAAGGGCTAGGCTATGAACTAGATTGGGTATGAGGTCCTATATCCCAGCACTATGACAGGGCCAGAATGATTCCCTTTACATTATATTCTCTTTTTTTCTGATCCTTTTTTTTTTTTTATCCCTTTAGATTATGTTATATTCGCAACCTTTTGCTAGTCTAACTACCATTTTGTAAAATATTGTCCCTACTGTTTTGTTACTGTTAACTTGATGTGGCACTATATCTTTTCAGCTTTTTCAAAAATCATTCAATACATTAACTTCTTCTCCATGTTGAGCGAGCACCATCTCTTATATATATATATATATATATATATACAGAGAGTCTGGATCTTAAGTAGACTTTAAAAAAAAAAAAAAAAAAAAAAAAAAGGGATTTGGGACGGTCTCATTTTTAGCGACAAAAAAAATCATCGCTAAAGGTGCTGTTTTTAGCAACAAAATTTTTCGCATTTTTTCGTCGCTAAAGGTGCTGTTTTTAGCAACAAATTTTTTCGCCTCTAAATGTGCTTTTTTCATTTGCTAAAAGCAAGTCCGTTCCAAACCACTTTTTTTGGAGTCCGCACCTAATCCTCTCCATATATATATATATATGGAGGTTGCTAACTTACAGCACGGTGGCCGTAGGTTAGCAGCACGTGCATCAGTTATTAACTGCGAAAAGAGCGCCTTTAGCGATGAAATTTTTGTCGCTAAAGACCTCGACTTTTAGCAACGAAAAATTTCGTCACTAAAAGGGCACCGTGCTATAAGTTAGCATTCCCCTATATATATATATATATATATTTGAAATGGTATATCTGCATATATAATATGTAAACAATTTTTCTGGGACATCGCAAGTTTTCGTGACAAAAATAGGGAATTACTAATTTCAAAATTATTATTGATTTCTTTGTATTAAATTCTTAGCCATTGTTTTAAGATGTACATTACGGTAAATACACACTTTGGGAGTCACCCTTTTTTATGTTTGGTAGAAAGGAAGGAAAGAGACAGAAAGGAAAGAGAGGGCTTCTTTCATTTGGAAGGAGAAATGGGAGGGGAAGGAAAGGGATGAGGGGAACTCTTCCCTTCGGTCCTCCATTTCTCTTGAAAGTGGTATGTCCCGTGTCTTCTACTTATTCATCCCTCTCACCAAACGTATTGATCCATTCTTACGATTGCATTAGAATTTTCATGCAGGAGTGTGCATATTTGATTCTACCAAGACCATTTATTGTTAGTATTAGGGAAAGATAGGTCCCGCCTTTTAGATACATATTCTATTATTTTGTTATGATGTGTTATTGGTTTACTTGTGCAAATTTTGTTTATGGATATTATGAGCGGATCAATCATGTCTTGCACCAGTAGAAAATATGCTGAAGTAGTGTCCTCTGAAAACCTTCTGGGACAAGTATACTCCAAAACCGGGTGCTTCAGTGAAGGTTTTTAGTTGTGTACTATATAAAATGGTGTGATATAGTGTGTTTTTCTTTGAAAGAGCATGATTTAGCCTGAAGTTCACTTGCAGAAACTATTTTGGGTATTGTACAGACATATGTTACGTACTCTCTAGAAGGAGACCAACTAGTGGAAAATAAAGTCCCAAATTAGGCCAAGTATAACTAAATAGTACTTTCTATAACAACCATGTCACAGAGTTTAAACTTGTAGCTTTTGATTGGCTGTTGCAGTCAAAGAGCGGCAAGTGAGGAGAAATTTTTGGATAGCTTGAAGGTACCTCGTGGGTAGTCAAGAGAGTGGGTCTTTAACATGATATCTATGTCCGTAGATATAGAAGGTTCTCACTATTTGTGGGTCCTGAGGTATGGGTCCTATTTAAAAAATTCATTCCTATTGACTATAGAGTACCATGTAAGAATGCCACGTACCAGCGAGTACCCAAATTTCTACCCATGAGGACTCAACATGTGGGTGTTTGCCACATGGTCCTTTTGGTGAGAGACTAAATAGCAATCAAGTAATGACCGGTTGGTAGTGGTAAGGAGTTCGTTCAACCTCGCTTAATGCTTGGGTTCAAATCTCCCCCACAGTCAATTATTGGGGCCAAACTTAGGCGCCGTGCCATGGTGCTCGCGGTGGGTCCCATGTCTCGGCCCCGACATAGGTGCGATGGGGACTTCTGCAGATCAGTCCTAGGTGTTGGGGCCCAATGCTCCCTGGCGGAAATGTGGGGTAACTTACCTGCATTTCCATTTTTGTTAACCAAAAAAAAAAAGAGACCAAATAGCAAGTTAGCAAAAGTATTATTAACATAATCGATAGTGAGAATTATATTAAAGGATGTGTATTTCTAAGTCTTTAATTGGCTTATTTACGCAAAGTGAGTATAGCTTGTTCGATGTCGAACTCCATTGTATAGGTCGTGTGTCCAACTCCCATCCTCTTTCCCTTAAAAAAAATATAGCTTATTTAGAAGGGCCGATTAAGAGAGTGACACATATGCAATCACGTCATGATGTGTGTATGTCAAGGTGGTGTTATTTGGGTTGATGGGGGTTACAAAGTGATATAAGGATCTTTAAAACCTTAGGTCCTATTTGGGAATCTTAACATAGTTCAGATTCAATTTCACTTTCTATCTAGTTTTTTTGAGAATCAAGTTTATGTTAGCTCGAGAAAGAAACGATTTTAAGAAAAATATTAGATAGAAGCATTGTCTCCGGTGCAAGAATGCATATTTACCGAACATTTGATTGTATAGAACCCTTTCAATTATGTACTGAACCGGATCTCTGTCTTCCCTAACATCCCTTATGAGTAGAATTAGACCAATAATTGATGTTTCCTAATTCAGGTACATTCCATTCTAATCATGTTTGTTTGTTTGTCACTTGCCAACTTTTGTGTGGAATTTGGACCCTTTTGGAACTTGCATTTAGTTTTCAGCATTCTAGGTGATGCTTTACTACTACTTTTTGGCAATTTTTTCAACATTTTCATAGCTTGCTTGCATAAAATATTAGGGCACACTGAGTTAAACAAATACTAAAATTTATCCTCTTTCGGACTCTCTCTCTCTCTCTCTCTCTCTCTCTCTCTCTCTCTCTCTCTCTCTCTCTCACACACACACACACACACACACACACGCACACACGTATTCCACTTCCAGAAACACATGCGAGTTCCATTCGGCAATAGCATTTGCGATACAATCACAGAGAAATATGATTGGTCATTAGTTGCCCAAGCTAGCCTCTATCCAAATGCAAGTTTTTGCCATTGACTCACACTTTTATGCCTTTGAGTCACATAAGTTGTTTTGTGTAATAGTTACATTATATCTTTGGAGTTCAGTAATTACTTATGGACTCCAAAAATTGGTGATGAATAGACGAGAGGTGATATCTGGAAACAATTATTTGGAGAAGTTAAGGTGGCGTTTGAGAACCATTTCGTTTTTCATAAAACGAATTAATAATTGTTTGAATTAATAATTGATGTTTGAGGGTCTGTCACGAACTATTCCATAAAACTATGAATTGAACGAACCACTAAGCTTATCAAAAATCGGGGGCGGGTTCGGGTTTTTTGACCCTACCCCCGACCCGACTCGGGTTTTAAAAATCTCTCCCATACTCACCCCTAACCCTATTAAGCCCCCCTCATACCCTACCTATTAGGGGCAGGGCGGGGCGGGGAACCCGAAAAACCCGTCCCATTGCCGTCCCTACCAATGAAAACATAAGCATTAACATAAGACAACACTTCTTTGCCAATATATATACATACGGTCAGGCTCTAGAATGAACAGGGTAGAGTGAACATACCTAGTGAACATTTTTTTTCCCCTAAAAAAACTCGCTGGTCAGTGGGGCGCACGCTGGTCAGTGGGATAGCCCGCGGATTTTTTCAGGTAAAAAAAATGTTCACTGAGTATATTCACCCTACCCTGTTCACTCTAGAGCCTGACCGTATATATATATATATATATACATACAGGACAATACTTCAGTACATTTTTTGGGGTACTTTTCGTCTTGTATTAGAATGCTATTGGTTTACTTTTGTACCATAAGTCTGACACGTAGACACTTACGTGTCACACTTGTACACATAGACAAATCACACTTGAAAACAATACATGGAAATGAGCGGATATGACTTGCAACATTTATGTCGTTTAATTTATTTCTCAGTTACTATCTTTGCTTTTCTATTTTTAATTCTCTCAGTTTTCTTATTAACAAAACTAAGTAAATTTCTTTTCTTATACCTCACTAAATTCAAAAATCAAGAAGGTTGAATGTGTTAACCTTTTATCATCTACTAAAAAACATAAAAATAATATAATAAAATAAAAATTACTGAATATTTATGTCACACTGAGCTTGCATAGCTCCTAAATCTATCCACGCCATAGATTAAGATTAAAAATAAAAAATAAAGGGTTGCATTCATGGTTGAGACCTAGCCTTCATTGCTCTTGTAGGTAAGACCTTACTTATCTAACGGTCTTCACTCTTCAACCTCCTATTCTTTTTGGCTAAATGCATTAAAAAAATAAATAAAAAATAAGCGTAATAAAAAAGTATCACAAAGCAATAATGTCTATTGCCAAAGCAACTAAAATTTTAAGCAAGTGAAGTTGCTTTGGCAACATCCATTGGTACTTTGATAAAAGTAATGATATGTTTTTTCAATCCACAATTTTTTTCACAACCAATACATTTTGGCCTTTGATTTTAGTGAGTCTCGTGTGGGATCCTCATGAGATCCACCGAAATAAAAAAATCATGATGTATGATTGTGAAAAAAGTTATGGATGTACCACTACTCAAAAAAATTACTCCATTACTACTGTGTCACATTTTCAAAATTCAGAAACACTCAATACACGCAAGGGGAAAGATTGTGTGTATCTTAACTCTAGCTAGATCCAGGCTGGCAAAGTCTTGTGCACTGGGTTTTGACTTAAAAAAAAAAAAACAAAAACAAAAAAAAACAAAAAACACTTTCTCAAATAATAGTATTTAATTGTCGATTAAAATAATTAATAAAGCGAAGGCTAGCATTAAGTTGTTAGATTAAGTGTTAGGCTGACATGTAATACAGTGTTATTTGAGTCATATCACAAAAGGAAATAATAGAAAGATAGGAAGAGAAAAGGCATGAAAATACAAACATAAGGGGACTTAACAAATTGTAGACCTTTATAAAATTATATCAATCAATGTATAATTAACTAAAGTGATCACTTGTTTTTCAAAATAATAAGGTTGTTGTTTTGGTAATACTGGTTATTGTCAAAGTAAACTAGCTATGTGGCAAATTGAGACTTATATACATAGTTAGGTTTGTTTTGATAACGGTGGTAGTCAATAATAATCAAGTGATTTCCATTATGTTCAAGACTAATAGCACCAATTTCTTTTTCTTTTCCCCTAAATACTTAGGGGACTTTAGCTTTTGAGATTAGAAAGAATACCACTCAACCTAGCCACTAGGCAAATCCTCACACAAAAAATCTCAAATTTGGCTATTAATCTAAAATGCGTTAATGGCTATCTATTAGTGTCTTTTTCTAAAAGAAAAAATGTGGCAATGCAGCGATAGTGCGCTTATTGGTGATTGTAATGACCATTCTGAAAACATTTGAAGCCTAATCATGATTATGTTTATTGAATTCTAATCAAGTATTGCCCTAATGTTGAGCTCTTCAACTTGGAGGGACCCACTAGAATATGTGTTTCAAAGGGCTACATAAAAAAAGGAAAACCTTTGTTGCCAATCATAATCTTATGTACTACCATACTTCCTAATTTCATCATTTCCAATTGTTTGGTTTCTATGATGGTGATTATCATTAGCTTAATCACCAATGGTTAAGGGAGATTTGAAATTCAAATTCTCAAGGTGTGGTGGCCCAAGCTTTAGCTCCTAAAAAGATATGTTCCCATTTGAGTATTGTATAAATGGTCCTTACCCATGTGCTTCTATATAGTTTTCTTGTACTAGAATTACATAAAAGTCAACAATACTAGGAGGTCTATTAATTCTAGATTTTCTTTTCCTTGTAGGTCTCTTTTACAAAAATGGGGTTGCATTCATGTTTTCCAAGTCTTTCTCATGACAATAATGGAGGAACAAAGCTTGCAAGGAATATTTTATAACTCCACTATGATTTCCTTTTATGGACTAAAAGGACCTGTGATCTGATCCCCCTCTTCCTCTCTCACTCACACACTAACACACACACACACAGAGTTTGGTAATGATGGTTCATTGTTTCTTCACACAAGCACAGACCCATAGGCATAAATTATTGTATGGCCTGGGATCATACTGGTCTTGTCCAGTGAGAGACTGTCCTGTGATTTAGTAATTTAGTGGTCGACTAATAAGAGATAAAATTTTGTATTTAATCACATGGTAGTCTGTTATTGACTAGAACCACCACACAGACCAGCTCATATTGAATTTTGTGTGGTTAGGCCAAGAACTAATGAGGATTTCCGACAAATGTCACTTTTATGGGTGAAGCTCAAGTCTATCTTGAGGGAATTTTATGACTTTGAAGGACTCTAAAGTCACATTAATGTTTTGGACTTTTTATGTTTCACCCTATGAGAAGAAAAAAAAAAAAACTACAAATGCATAGAAACTCTTTAACACTAGTGGGCCTGTTAAAACCCCTACCAACGAATAAAGCATGCCTTTCTAGACTTCTAGTCATGCATTGTACCATCTCTTACTGTTATTTTAGAGTAAGCGCCCTTATCGCAAATATCCTTGAGATTTCTGACATGACATCAACTTTTTTTAAGATTTTGTATTTGCTAATAAATTATTCATTGACTTGAATGATCATTAAATACATTGATGGAAATGAATGATGTGAACAAAGTTTTGTCAAAAAAAAAATCAAATTTTACCCTCTTTAGAGCATTTCCAATACAAAAAGTTATTTTGCATTTTTTAAACCTATATTTTAGTAATGCTATAGTGTCAAAAATCTATAATTTGACAATTATGCTCCAATGCAAAAAAGTCATCCAAAATGTCATTTTTTAGCGCAAAAGCTATTAATCTAGTACATTTTGCAGTGTGTTTTGTACACTAGTTTTACCACAACTAATAAAAAATAATTTTTTTTTATACAAAAGCAATTGATGTTGTACATTGGATTATGTTGTGCATTAGGATCGAAAAACAAGAAAAAAGCACAATAGTCAAAATTTGACAAAAGCCAAATCCTATGCTATATTTGAGAAAGCAAATGACTTTCTCAAATTTTGGCAACACAAATGGCCTTGCATTGGAGCACATATTTTGTGCAACTTTCTCAAATTTTAGCTTTGATAGTGACTTTGACTCTAGCATTGGAGATGCTCTTAGCAACTAAAAGTGTTTATATGCTTAATTTTTTTTAAAAAAAAATAATAAATTACAAAAATTTGTTTAAAACCATACCCTCCATAACACTTGTAAAAAATTGTCATATGCTTATATCGAAAATTCTCCAGAGAGGGCGCTCTTATTTAATAAAGAAAAGGAGCCCTCTTTAAAATCTGAATGGAGCTTATATATATATATATATATATATATATAGGATGAGGCTCTTAAGTGAACTGACATTTAAGCCTAAAAGAACTAATGAGTCAGTAGAGCGCGCGGGTCAGTGATGCAGTCCGCGGGTTCTTTTAGGCTTAGAAGTGAGTTCACTGGATTAGTTCACTCAACCCAGTTCACATAAGAGTCTGACCGTGCACATATATATTTTAGTAATACAGCACGTGCGTTGCACGTGGATGTGTTCTTTTTAATTTATATTATAACTAAATTAAATAAATTGTTAAACTTAATGCATGAAAATAGTGGAAAAAAATGAACTTATAAATAATTCGTTGCTAAAAATCATTGTTTTAGCAATGTAAATTTTCATCGCTAAAAGTGGTTCGTCCCTTGGTCCATCCCTTTGCTTTCGTACATTATCCTTGTCGATATAATTATATTATCATAATCATTCTAATTGAAAATTTAAAAATCTTGTATGACTGTATTGTTAAATATAATACTAAGGGTCCGTTTGATAATATTGGAAATTATTAAGTACAGAAAATTAAGTGTTGAATTTTAAGTACTGAAAATTTTAAACTATTCAATTTGCAATACTGAAAACGTGTGTTAAGTAGTAAAATAAGCTACATTCAGTGATTATTTTTAGTATGTTTTTCACTTCAAGTTTTTCACTGCATTTTTGGCTGTGTTTTTTTTTAATTAAGAGGTACGTTATCAAACTCTCCCTAATTAAGTCAAGTTGAATATTTATTATTCTTTGCACTTTTTTCCTATAACACATTTTTTTATTTTTGTTAATCAAGTATTAAAATAAAAATGACTATTCTTATGAGAGTACTCGTGAGTGTTGAAAAAACAACATATGTTTAATTATTGTTCTATTTATTTACTCCTTTTTTTTAGTTTATTGTAACAAATAAAGCATTAATAAAATGAATATTTTTTATTATGCATTTCAAATTAATGTACAATATTGGATATGTAAGATAAGAAGTCACATTAAATTGAGATATATATATATATAATAAATCATAAACGTTCATTTGATTTCTCTCCTAACTTCCATAATATCCCATCTTTTTTAGTCTCATGTTTATATTTTTTAAAAGTAAAATAAGTCTAGTTTTATGTTTTCTAGCTCATTGGGTCCCACAATTTTTAGGCTTATAGTTATCTAGTTTTTTTTTTCCTTCTTTTTTTTTTTTTGGATATGGGAGAGGGGGATGAGATTCGAATACCGGACATGTGCATTGGAGGGGACTTATATATATCAAGCTCTTCACCACTTCTTAATTTCGTTGTAATTTGTGATGTCACCTAGGACTATTCTAAAAAGAAACATTATAGTTTTTAATTTTATGTTCATCTTCCTACACCCATAAAGTTTCATTTTTTTTTAGTCATCTATGTTACTCTTTACTCTAAAAGAATTGAGTTCCATTTTGGTATTCCTCTTTGAAGTCCTCCATATTTTCATTCCAACAACTGTCTAAAAAATAGCTTAGTAACATGCACATCTTCCAATCTCTATTGAATTCAATCCTTTTTTCTATCTCTTCTCGCCTCTATTTATTTGAAGAAAAAAAAAACGTTTGTATTATATGTTTTTCTTCTACTTTTCATGCCAAACGCTATTACACTTACAATGAATTAATAATGAAGATGAAGTTATGTAGTTTTCGGAATATAATTTTTTTTTCTCGGAATATAATTAAGTTATGTATTTAGTCATGCATGAATAATTATTCGAGACCTTCTCAAATACTTATTATATTTTGTACTTTATGTAATTTTCTCAAACTATTTATGTGTTGCGTTACTACAAGATCCATTATATATATATATATATATATATATAGGGTCGAGAAACTCAATGCCACTATTCTTGAACAACTTGGAGCCAGGCCTTCTTTTCGCTCTATTACAGATATGGAAATCATGGAAAAAATCAAATTCAATTGTTTATATATATATATATATATATATGATAGTAATATAAATAATGCGGATAAATATTGTACTATAAAAGTTAAGTTAATTACCTAGAAGTGAGCTAACTTAATAGCTTTACACTTTCTTATATTTTAAAACCATTGACTCTGAGCTCATTATGAAATTCCACATTTTAGTCTCATATTGTGTTAATAATACCTTTTACTTTCATTTTTTTTTTTTGCCAACTCCCTTTGAGTCGTTCCACTATTCAATCTCACAATTATTTTTTTAAGAAAATAAAACATTGAACATAGTAGACTCTTTTCTAACAGAACTACTTTTCTTTCCTAAATCTGTTAGACCATACTTTCTTATCATTGGTGCTTATTTCTTGCACTAAATAATCTTGGTGTTAGATCTTTATTTTGTTTGATTTAATTGTCCCAGTGAACCTGTTTTTATTTTTTGGCTTTTCTAATTTTAGTTCCATGTAAAATTACTTTTATTCTTATATTCATTATTGCTAGCTATGTTTGTACATTTGACTTTTGAAAATTCTATGCCATGCAACAACTCTGTCAGTGGTATTTTACTATGATAGAAACAAACTCACAAGCAAACATGTCATTGTTAAAATTAGAGTTGTTCTAAACTTATATAAGTGTTAAAAAAATAGTTAATACGCATCTAAATTTATAAGTTATAAATACACATGTTTTCATTTTTTTATACTATAACCATCCTACATGAATATTTATGTCTTGCGCATAAAATCTATTGTTTTCCAACTTAATATTTTGTACATAGTTTAAAAAAAAAAAAAAAAAACCCTTCTATGTATATTCTCTTTTAAAGTTATGTTATATATTATCTAATGTATTACTGTTAGCTTAACAGTCCTAGTGTGTAATTTGTAAATTACATGGGATGCACAATGCACGTAGAAGTTTACTAAACTACAATAAGATGCAAATGTACTTTAATTTAGACAATCTAATGTTTCCACAATTTACTATTATAACCATGTATAATTGTTATCAAGACACGTCGAGTTGCACATGATGATACAAAAGATTACTGGTAAATTAGTATCTCCTGTAAAATAAATCTATGTAAAAATGTATTTAAGTTGGATCATATTATTTCAACTAAGATTTTAACAATAACGTTCACACAAAGTACATCATTTCCCATAAATCTGGTGTAGCCTTTGGTTAAAATGCTCAATTATATCATACTTTAAGTTTTTCTTATTTATTTCAATTTTTACTTTTATGTAACGTGTAATTAAAAAAAAACACGAAGTATAATAGATGAGATAGAGTAGGCATGTTAAAATATAATTATTTGAATCAAATATCAAGTAGAAGTAAATATCAATTAATTTATCCAAACCATAAACATTTTTTTTTCAGTCTTCATAAGAATATTGCGATGAGTATTAATTAAGAAATAAAAATAATTTGTGAACTAAAATATTTATACAATAGTTGTACACTTTAGAAGAAATATTAAATCATCTCAAATTCAAAATTAATTTTTTAAATTAGAATATGTCTTAGTTTTAGAAAATGATTAGATATTTTAAGATTGCTTTTCGTTGATTTTTAACAAAAAAAGTATTATAATATTATGCTCAAGTATAAATACATGAGATGTTATGGTAAAGTTAAATTGTGATTATTCTAAGAGATGAATGAGAGTATTAAACTTTTAGTAAATAAATTTGCAATTTATTTTTTGAATTTTTTGTTTTTAGAAATGATTACAAATTATACAAGAAAATCTATCAATAAAAGAGATAAACAAAAATTTTGAAGTAATATCTTCTTATCAAATTCAATAATAGCAAATTGCTAAAATAAATAGCAAAATTCAATCAAATCAGAGCTTACAATCAAATCAAGTTGTAGTAAAGTATTGCTCTATTTTACTTTAATATGGTTTAATTAATTACTTATTTATTCAATTGAAGAAGTCTCAATTGTCAATATTAATTCCGTTTTATCAAACGGGACCTAAGATTATGGTGTATTGCTATTCAATGGAATCTCTTAAAAAAAGGGAAAGAAAATATGGGGAAAAAAAATGCAATCGGATGGTGAGCCAAGAGTATAGGTTAAAGATTAATACTATATCGGCACATATTTTGGAACTATATTTGGTATACAACATTTTGGGAAGCATCGAATTACTCTTTTTAAATTTGAATCCCAGATTTGGTTCCCAAATATTGGCTTAACATTTGTACTACATGATGTGATTGTGATCAGTGGTACCACATTTTACTGTATGTTGTACAATTGACAAATCATTTGAAAATTAAATTTGGGATTCAAATTTGGGAACCATAGCATTACTCTAAAAAAATAAGACCCTTAGTTTTAGTTTAGGAGTCCTAAACCATAAGAATCCACCGAGGAAAAAAATTAAAAGGTTAATTACATTTTACTCCCTGTAGTTAGGTTTATTTTCAATTCACCCCCTGTACTTCAACAGTGAACACTGAACGCAATTGTGGTTTCGGACTAAAGTGAAAGTGTTAAAATTTCTCTCAAAATAATAGTCTCTCATGAGGATTAAGTGTTAAAATTAGCCACACATAGCAGAGTTTAGGTGTCAAAATTAACCTCACATAGACAGTGGACTCCAAAATTAGCCCCCACAAGGTAATAAGTTCTAAAAATTAACCCCACATAGGTGGATTAAATGGCAGAATTATCCCCACATAAGGAGTTAGCCCTGCAATTAATCTCACAAAGGGGTTAGTGTTAATATTTTTGGCCAATTTTAGAATTTTCATTAGTTTTGAGGAAAATCTTAAACTATTTTACTATAGTCCGAAGCCACATGGAGGATTAAGTATCCACTTTTGAAGTATAGGGGGTGAAGTGAAAACGCATAGGATAAAATATAATTAACCTAAAATTAAAATACCAATGGTCAGGAAAAAAAAAAAGGGAAAAAACAAAGAGAGAGTAAAAGTCAGTGTTACTTTAAAAACTTTAGTAGCCTTTATTTCAGTTTAAGAGTCCACGAAAATAAAAATAAAAATTTGCAATGCAAATGTTAAAAAAAAAAAGTAAAAATTAGTGTTAGACTGTTAGTTCCAGTAAGTAGTTCAAAGCCAAAAGAGGGAAAATTATGGCATGCGGACATTGTGGTATATGTGTGTATATCTATATATTACACATATATGGGTGCAGTGTATATGTATTTGGAGATAAGAGAAAGGGCTTATGTCTAACTCGAAATCATGTTTGTTAAACAAGACTCATTCACGTTTGTTTGGTGTGTGTGGGATATAATTGTCCAATAGAATATGCATTGTTAGTTTTAGATACCGTCATGATAATTTGATCCAAACAAAAAAGAAAGATAGAGTCCTTATAATAATTGATTTAGGAATCGTGACATATAAATGCAATATGATATCCAAAAGAAAAAAATATAAATAAATTTAGGACTCTAATAGACGGACCAAAAAAAAATGATATACCAAAGTTATTAAAACTCTAAGAAAATCACTTAAAGTAAAAGTGCACCGATTGATAGAAGTTCAAAACACTTAAGGTCATCGGTGCACTTATATATATTATAGATATATATATATATATATTCTTTTTACGAGCTTTACGTTTAAAACAAATAATCCTTAGGTTGTTCAAAATGGTTATTTATAAGGGCTTAATTGCTTAATCCTAATTGAGTAAATAAGATCTTCGTTGGGGTGAAAATTAAAAATTTAAAGACTAATGTGATATTTTCTGAGTTTAAAATGGGTAGAATAAAATATTTAAATGCATATAATGCAAGATAATTAAGGTAAAAAAAAAATGAACAAACTTAGTTGAATTTTTTTTAAGAAATGAATAGAGTTATTGCATGTCATTAGGGGTGTAAACGAGATGAGCCGCTCAACAAGGGTTCGAAGTTCGGCTTGATAAAGGCTAGGCTCAGCTCGATAATTTGAGCTCGTGATCACGAACGATTAATGCTCGTGAGTAGGGTCGTGAAAAAGCTTGTTTATAGGTTCGATAAAGAGTTTGTATAGTGACTTTTATAAATATATTTATTATAAAATTATATAATTTTAGCGAAAATATGACACATTTCATAAATAGGCTTGATAAAATATTGTTTTATTATTAAACTATATAGTTTCAAAGGGTGCACGAGAAAGCTCGCGAACGCTTGAAAGCTCGGCTCGTTTGAGCTCGCGAACTTTCTCACGGCTCGACTCTTATACACCCCTACATGTTAGGTTTGACTAAGTATGAAAAAATGAGTACATTCATATGTGAAATTAATTAGGTAGATAAGATATTTATTTAGATAAAAGTTAGAAAAAATTAACGACAAAGTGACATTCTCTTAGTTTAAAAGGAACAAATTAAAAAAATTAAGAGACCAAAAATGCACGTAATAGAATTGCATAAAGTAAAATAATGAACAAACTCAGTTGTTTGAAAAAAGGAAAGCGAATAGAGTTAGAGTAATGCTAGATGCACTTCCAAATGAATAACTAAATGCACAACCCTGCCTAAAAATATTGGACCTCGTATTGAAAAGTCTGAACACAAAAAAAAAAAAGAGGTATGCAGGATGTGCAAGCTTTTCAGCACGAAGTCCAATATTTTAAAACAGGATTATGCATTTGGTTGTGCATTTGAGAGTGCATCTAACATTACTCATAGAGTTATCGCAATTTCAAGTTTGACTAAGTGAATAACTGAGTTTGTTCATATGTAAAATTATTTATTTAAAAAAAAAAAAACAAGTTTAAAATAACCAACTCATTATTTATTAATTTTAAAAAAATAATAGGTCACAAATGCACATAATAGAATTGCATAAAGTAAAAGAATGAACAAACTCAATTGTTTAAAAAAAAAAAAGGTGAATAGAGTATTGTCATATCAAGTTTAACTAAGTGAATAATTAGAAATATAAGGTTTAGTCCCTATTTTGGGCCATTAATAGGAATTGGTCATAGCCATATTGTATGTATAGTAATTAGTCCCTAATTTTGGAAGGTAATCAATATTTAGTCCATTTTTCCAATTTGATAGAGATTTTATGGACCAATATGCCCTTCGTTACATACATACATACATATATATATATATATATATATATATGTATGTGAGAAAATCAATTTCTCACTTTTTACACGCTTCTCACTTTTTTGTGAGAAATTCTCACTTTTTACACAGTCCATTTTTTAAGATCCGGATTATATATATAGTAATAAAGATATATATAGTAATAAAGACTTAAATTTAGGGGGTTTTAAATTTAAACTCCAAACAACTATCTATATATAAATATTTATATAGAGAGAGATAGGAACTCCACAGATTTTATATATATATATATATATATCTCTTTCCAGTTCTCTCTCTCTCTCTCTCTCTCTCTCTCTCTCTCTCTCTCTCTCTCTAAAATACAATCACACAAAAGGATTATACTCATCATCATCATCATCATTGAGATGAAGTTTGGGATTTCCGATGCATATGGAAGCAGCCATACCCGATTGGAGGGATAAATTTTTCTGTTACAAACCATTAAAAAAGCTCCTCAATCACTTTCCGGTGGCCACTACCAACCATCCTTACCTTTTGATTGATGCCGATGCCGTCATCGGAGTTGACGATTTAGAGAGTTACATGCCATCTTTGGAGGCTCTACAGGATTGGTAACAATTTGTGTTGTGAATGAGAACAAGAAACTTAAGGGCCATAGTTCTCGACACAGATTGATGCAAGAAAGAGAATCACAGATCAGAAATTCGAGAGAAGCACAGTCTGGAGTTCTGTTATAGAGAGAGAGAAATGAGAATTTCTCTTTGAAAAGTGAGAATTTCTCACCTAAAAGTGACAAATTTATTTTTATTTTGTGAGAAATTACTCGTCATATCAATTTAAAAGGTGTGAATTTATTTTTTATTTTTTTTGGAATTCTTCTCGATAAATTGTTAATTGTTGATAAATTTCTCATCAAATCCTCTCTATGTGTATGCTTATTTTTGTTTTAAAAAGTGGGTTGTTCTACCCTTTTAGTATGAGTGAGAAATTTTTCATTATTATATACATTAAAATATGAAATTCTCACTATTTTCAATACTTAGTTAATATAGTGAGCAATTTCACATTATTTTAGTGTACTCTCATTGATAATTTTCTCAGTTTTTAAGTATGAAGTTCCGAATACGTAGTACGAATTTATCAAGAGTTTGTGAGAAATTTCTTGGTGATGGTGGACTTTATATGGAGATATTTTCTCAGTTTTTAGCTGTATATGGTAACTGATTTATCATATATAAATTAGTTTATATGTACATGTATGAATTGTGGAGTAAATGATGATAAATCAGTTACCATATATAGTTATACATATATATACATTTATATAAAAATGATATAGGGGTATTTTAGTCTTTAAATTAGGCAAGGGACTAATTTCTAGATTCGTTTTAAAAAATGGCATATTTCTAATTAGATGCATATATTAGGACTATATATTAAATTACTCGTGAATAATTGAGTTTGTCATATGTGAAATTTTTTATTAAAAAAAAAGTTTAAAATAACCAACTCGTTATTTATTAATTGAAAAAAACATGAAGAAACTCACTTTTAAAATGAAATATTTTGTAAAACTCCAAGACGGGAGATATGTGAAAAAAAAAAAATGCTAAACTTCAAGGTGGATTATTAACATGTCAATTCTGGATGAGTAATGATAGGGGTAAAATTTATTCTTGCAACTTATTTATAACCATCTCAATCTCTATCTCTCTCCTAAGTGTCAATGGAGCCCCTTGAAATTTAACCAGATCTACTTAGGAGAGAGATAGAGATGGTTGAAAATGAGATGTACCACTATCATTGTTGATTCAGGATAATTAAAAAAAAAAAAAGTCATTTAACCATTTCCCTTAACGGTGTTAAGCCGACGAGACTGACAAGGAAGGTCAGTGTCGTGTCAGAAACTTGACCTCAAGCGGTGTCGGTAGAGGTGTATACGATTCAGTTCAATCTGATTTTTAGTCAAATCGATTGGTTTTGGCTCAATTTGATTTGGTTCAGTTCTGTTTGGTTTAGTGTAATTCGACTGCTCTGTTCGATTTTTTACACTGCAAAAATATTTTGAAAACTAACCAAATTGATCGATTGGGTTGGTCTGGTCGATTTTCTTACACCCTTAAGTGTCGGTGTAATTTTTTCGTCATTTTAAAATGAGCTTATAAAAGTAATTGAGTTAGTTACCACTACCAAAGAACTTAGGGCTCATGGGTGTTCTATACCAAGTTTAATCTCATTGGATCTAAAGTCGCGATTGTACAACGTGAGACTTGAATTGTTTTGGTTTGGTTTCAAATTTAACACACGTGCACACACAAATACTAAATTTAACCCACTTGCATACATTCAAAGGCCACAGTGGGCAGATTCAGGGGAATTGTTTCTAAGATTTTAAAAATTGTTAAAATTTTAAGCATTATTTTATAAATTTTCAAATTTTTTTTAAGATTTGCCCCTAAAATTTGTGTAAGTTTTAAATATTGATATCAATACACAACTAAACAAGTGAAATAAGAACACAAGTGAACACATCACAAAAGTAAATCTTCCAATAGCCACTTTTGAGTTATCTCTCCAAATAAGAAGAAAAAAGAAGAAAGAAAAACTCATTTTACTATGTGCACAAGTTGTAATGTAATTTTAACATCTAACACTATACTAAGATTCCCAAAAAAATTAAAAAAAAAATCCCAAATATGTAACCCACTTGCCCTTTGTCTTCTTGACAAGCAATTTGGGAATGAAGTAGTTTACAAAGACATGCCTATATAGACGTGACCAATACAAGTACTCAGAGACTTAGTGGAGAACATGATAGAACTTCCTAAAAGTAGATCAAAAGAGGTATCCAAATTCTGAGGTTCAAGGACTTTGGGCTTCATTATATCTAAGACCCACAATATGTATGGATATATCTATTTGAACATGAAGGGACATCCTAAAAGGTGAAGATGAAGTCAGTTGGTGCCTCTGGCCATGTAATTGAGTTATAGTTGTGACTGAAGAACTTGAGGCTGATGTGTCTCTATACTAAGTTGTGTGATCCCATGGGCCTCGACGGGCACTTGACACGTGTACAATGTCGAGAAGTGGTGATCATGACCTAGGGTTCCACCAATCCACTATCTAATTATACATGTATAAATATATGAGTAAATGCTATCCTTTTCAAATAAAAATATCAAATTTAATAGTTAAATACTTTACAATTGTATCACAAACTGTGACAGAAGTTAATAGTATACCATATCACTATATGTGCTCTAACAATTAAAGCATTTAAGAATCAAATTTATAATTTAATTTTGAGAAGCGTAGCATTACTTTATATATTTAGAGTAATGCTAGAGACACAAACATTATGTTTGGGAGTTTAAAACAAACGAGAAAATGAGATAAAGTACCTCCCTTTTTTCTAGCTTTCTGTCGTTTGGGAGTTTAGTAAGGAGAGAAAATAAGATAAAACTAACCCCTATTTTCTTTTAATTTCTTTCTCTCTAAATTGGAAAGAAAATTAGAGAAAAGAAAGTGGTGATTAATGAATATTTCTTAATACCCATTAGTTTAGCTTTGTAATTTTTTTTTAAATTTTTTATTATTATTACATCTATATCCTAGGGCCACCACAAATACATAATGTAGGTTAATTTATGTATAAAAAAAAACTATTCATCTCTCTTCTCATCATCGGAAGATCCATCTCTCCCCTCTCATTATTGATTTGGTTTTAAATGAAAGAAAATAAGTTATTATAAACTTCATTTCTAGAAGCTCTTGATGGATAGAATTGGCTTTGTATATATACATATATACATATATTTTTCCTTCTCAACTCACAAACAAGAAGAAAGAAAGTAGCTTTCTCTTCTTTCCTAAACTCCCAAACAAGATGAAAGGAATCACCATCATTTCTCTTCTTTTCTTTTCTTTTCTCTCTCAAACATAGCGAAAAAGGTCACAAAGAGATGCATAGAAGGATGTGGCATCCCATGGATTGAGTTAAGTGTGGTGAGTCCTACTGTCACATAGGATGCCACATCTTTTTGTGAGCACCTTTGTGACCTCGTGTCCCAAACATTTCTATAAATAATGTATCTATCTCTCTTCTCTGTGAATCCCACAGTGTAAATAGACCCTACCAAGAGAAAGACAAACATATTATAATATTGAGTAATATTTGTGAATTATGTTTGTGAGATTTATTTGTGTCCAAATACTTTCTTTTGCAGAGAGTTATCATCTTAAAAAAGGATGGCAAGTTGGTTTGTGGTAGTGGAATGCAATTTTGCCAAAAAATTCTGACCCATAAAGCAAGGACTGACACTGTTTCATAAAAAGTGAAGCAATGATTTTGCATTGTCAGTTTCATTGCTTTGAATTTTCGTGCTATTCAGTGGAATTATAAGGTTTTTTTATTTCAAAAGGTCTACATGAATTATGGAGTATTATATGTTGTCATCTTTTCAAATTGTTCGTAGGCAAATCATGTTAGAACCGACCATTAGCAATTAGGGTCCATTTGGTAGGAAAATTATTTCTCGAATATTTTTCTAAGGCTCTCTTTGATTCTTGAATTTAGTGACGAAAAAGAAAAGAAAATATAGAAATAGAAAAAAATATTTTCCGTTATTTTGTTAAGAAAGAAATCGACGAGAAAAATAGAAAAAAATAATATAGAATAAGTTGAAAATTATATTAAATGTTCTGAATGATGTGAGTCTCTAATTGTAGACCCTTGACTAGTAAAAGATGCACATTAGCGCTATTTTATACATGAACCAAATGGAGCGTTAGTGATTTTTTTCATTGCTTAAACAGTATTAGAAATAAACAGTTTTACAAAATATGATAATAACTCACGAAAACAGAAAATGAATTAACTCACATAATAAGTTCAAGATTAAATTAAGTATTTTGAATATTCAAACTCCCGAGTAATTTCCTTCCTTTATTCATATATATTAATAATATTGTAATTTTTTTAAAAAAAAATTCATGTTATTCAAGCATGAAGAGAAACAGAATGGAACAAGTTTTCCTTCTTATTTTCATTTCCTTTTCTTTTCCCTCACAAAATCCATGAAATTGGTCGTGAATTCATTGTTGGAAAAGTAAAGGGAAGGAAAACCAATTTTCTTGATTATATTGTGTTTTCTTCTATTATTAAACAACATTAAAAGCTAAAGTTTTCAAAATAAAATTGTAAGTAGAGAAATAAGAGAGGAAAGTGACTCACAAACTTCCATATTTTCAATATATTTCTCACTATGTTCTTTCCTTCCTATCTTTTTTAGGTTCTGTTTGGCTCATGAATTTAAAGAAGGAAAAGAAATGGTAAAGGAAAACTAATTCATTCTTGTTTTCCCTTTTATGTTTTCCTTTCATGCTCAAGTAATTAAACATTTGTTAAATATAATTGTTATATAGGGAAACAAGAAGAGATATGGCTCACAACGTTGAAAATGTTTAATTTATTTCTCAACTTATTCTCTTTTCTTTCCTAGTTTCCTCGTAATTTTCTGTATAAACCAAAAAAAGGAAAAGTTTTTCTTTTATGTTTTCTTTTCATATATAGTTCCCCAATGTTTTGCTAGTTGTACCACATGCAATGACATATGGTACAACCAATCACTCTCCCATCATATGGTACAATTGTTGAGCCATTTGGAACCATATTTGGGATTCAATTTGGGAACCATAGCATAATTCTCTTAGCATACACAAGCAACCAAACACAGTCATTGCTTCAATTTGATGGGTTTTTTTTTTCCTTTACTTTTTCATGGCCCTCCAATTTTTTCAGCAGCCAAACATTAAATAAGGAGAAACTTCATAGATTTAGTATAAACCTATAGGCTTTCCAAGCACCCTTTGTCCAAGGGTAGAGGCATAGGAGATTTTCCATCCTTTCTGGGTATTCTTTACAAATAGGCCAGAAAAGGAAGGGGACTTGGCGTAACCCTCTGTTTTTAGGCAAATGGTTAATGGCATTACCACATGTTTTACATAGAAATGTACTCTCTTCCCAGTAAAGATATCAATTCCAGTTACAGTGTGAGTGTTGTAAGGGTAATTAAAACAAAAGAAGAAATCGAGACTGTTTGGGTAATAAAAGAACCAGTTTCTTTTAGCTCAGCAAAGTGTTCAGGTTTAAACCGGTTCTATATAGGTCAGTGTTAGTGTGGCTACTTTTTGGTTACATGTAAGTCTCTGTGTGACTTAAAATACTCAAGAACTGGTTATTTATCAAATCGACACAATACTTGTTCTAACAGACAAAGATAAAAGTGGAAGTCTGAACCTGCTCTTGTTTCAAGCATATTCCCAAAACACGCACAAGTTCAGAATTAAGTACCTCATTACGAGGTTGGAACTGCCAAAGGTTAAATTTGCCTTCCATTTCCATACTATTTCTGAGCAATCAAACAGAGAATGAGAATTTTGATCCCTTGTCTCAACTCAACCAACAATTTGAAGAACGGCCACGATTAATTAAATTACAGAAACGTTTTCAAACAGTTTATTGCACATCAGGCAGATCCAACCTCATTCAAGGACATGATTTAGTTCCGTAAATGTGTGAAGCAAAAGTATAGCCGGACCAAGTAAAGGACAACTGCAAAATATTGAGAAGATAAAGTAGATCAAACGAACACAATAACCTTACATTTCACACTTCAGAGAGACAAAAGAGTAACTATAATCACTTCATATATAAGTTATACAAGCTGGCCTAATTAACATGGCTGAGCCGCTGAAGACAAAACCTTTTCTCTAATTCCTCACTGAGGGCAACATTATTTTTGTAAAAATCATATATCGATGAATTTGTTCTTTTCATTGCTAACCCTCTTTTCATTACTTTCACTCCTAACCAACCAAAGTCATTAACAAAGTCAAAAGATATACCTGGGCCTTCTGGGCTCTCACAGTAATGGTACAGCCTCGGATGATTTCTTCTTTGGCGGTGGATTTCCTCCAGATATCACAACATAAAAATAAAAGGACAGCATTGCAGCGCTGTGATAAATGTAGAACAGAACGTATTTACAGGATAGCTGAAGTAAAAATTAAAGAATCTTCACGAACAAGAGAATTGACAATCAGAAAGCCACAGTACCTAATAAAGGCATTAACTCCTGTGGGAAATATTTTCTTCGTCTGCATCAAGTCGCCATTTTAGAGTTAAAATCATAACATATGCTAAAAGAAAAAAAAATAATAATAAAGTTGTGTGTTTTAGTATAACATATAATTGATGTGATCCACTACCAATGAATAGCTCTGAAAGTTCTTCCACAGAAGCATCGCTGCTAGACCTGCAAGACCAGGAGAAATACATCCAATATGAAGAAGGAAAAAAAAAAAAAAAAAAGACGTAAAGAAAAAAGTAATAAGCTAATGTAATTTAAGATAACCGGAAAAATAAGAAAAAGTAATTAATCTGTCAACCCTCCATTCATGACTGTGCTACATACATAGCTGTAAGGCATATAAATGACAATCTTCCTCATGAAATTTGGAATTTAACGAAAGAAATGAAGCCAAATCAAACATTTTTATCCTTGTATATATACCTTTTGTCTTAATATGAGAGCCAGATGTTCATAATTACCGAACTCTGGAGTAGTCGCACGCAATGATCATTTTTATACTTGTAGAAAATCCCTTATAGAACGTAGCTAATTCATATTGTTGTATTGCATGCATCTACTTCATATTTTCCCCTTTTCCACTCCGGCACTTCCACTCCAACCAAGTGTGACTTAGGGAATTCCTATCTATGAAGCACGGACACGGGCACGCCGACACAGACATGTCGACATGGCAAACCTTTAAAAAAAATTGCACGTCGACATGCGGACACGCATGTCCGCGAAGTGTCGTGTCTGAGTGTTGGACATGACGCGACACGTTACCTTCTTAGAAGTGACTTTGCTTCCTAGGTTCCTATAGATGGAATCTCAAACATGTGTTGGTGCAGGTTTCTTTGGCAGCAATTGCAATAAGATTTGCGGTATTGCGAATCCAGTGAACAATTTGCTTAGCTAGAGGATGGAAATGATTCTCTCCATGATGGGGACAAAGAAGGGACAAGTTTGGATAGCTGAGAGCTAATGGTTCTAGTTGATTGTAACACTAAGATGTTGGAAGTCCAGGGAGTGGTTTGTTTGGAAATACACATTACACAAGACAGGACAAGGTTCACTCTCACTCTTATTTATATCTGGTTCTTATGGAAACCAACATCATGTTGGGTTAATAAAAGTCTGGAGAGTAATTATAGGTTGAGCACAGACTCACATACATATAATAGAGACTCTACCAAACTCTTAAATTTATAGGACTAGTTCACTTGTGAACCACATAACAGGTTCTTTAATTAGGCAGTAGGGAAGAGAAGCATAGTGAGGCTAGTTGAGAGTATAAATACTTAAGGTACACCCTCTCTAACAACTTAAGCTTTTAGAGTATATGGTTGTTAACATGATATCAGAGTAAGCAAAGATCCTGAAACCCTTGCCGTCACCCTGATTTCTAAAATTTCACGCGTTGGCCCTTATCAAAGAAAGTCTGGCCACACGTGAGGGACGTGTTGAGAGTATAAATAATTAAGTTAACACCCCTCTCTAACAGCTTAAGCTTTTAGAGTAGATGGTTGTTAACAGGCTTTGCCATGGGTGACAGATAAATTTGGCGAGCTCAACAAATCCATACCTTAAATGTATGAGCTTCAGTTTTATGCATGTTAATTAATAACTTTGCATGTATGCGTGTCATTTCTGTTCCGGAAACAACAAGATCAAAAGTGCTTCTGTCACCTTATGAACTAAGTTTCAAGCCACTTAGTCATTCACCCAAATACTCTCATGAAAAGCTGCTCTTAATCAAATCAAAAAACTGTCTTAAACGTGAATGAAACTTTGCTTGAATGGCAAAAAGACCAGAAAAATTGAAACAGCAACAAGAGTTTGCTTCTCTTTTTTAGAGTGTGAATTAAGGGACTACGAAATTTTTTCCAAGAGATATCCGCTGCAGCTATATGAAGTGTAATGCAAAACAACCACTTAGAGACAGAACAACATACATATTCTGAGATTCAACTATCTTGTTCCAGGTTTGTTCTTTTATCAAAAAGCCCATTATATTAACTTTTCTCATAAACAATGAAACTTCCGATAATAAAAGTAAACCAAAAATCACTAAAAATTGCATCAAGAGAGGTGACATACAAATGACCCAAAAAAGCAAAAAAGCAAAAAATCCACCACAAAGTATATCCATTTATAGCACCAAAAGACAATATAACAGGTAAAAAAGCGCTACGATCAAATGTTTTGTATAGGTGGAGCCTCATGTCTCGTCCATCTTATTGGTATTGTTAACCCTGTCCAACTTGGATCAATAGTGTACCATTTCTGGTAAACTCCTGCGCACGAGCTGAAAATGGCCTTTTTTTCCTTCTTGAAAGCATGGTTTTAAAAACCGGACTGGACCCGGTCTGACCGGTTCGACAGTCGACCGGCCGGCTCTCTGGTTCAGTTTGATTCGGTAACAGTCATCAGAATATGAACCTGCCAGAACCGGTGGGTGGACCGATTGAACCGGAGAGCCGGAGAACTGGTGCCGGTTTTTGTGGGTGGACCGGTTCGTTCCTTGCATAAAAATAAAAAATAAAAAAAGAAGAAAGAAAGAAACAACTCAGGACTCGCAGGCACGAACGCCTCGCCTCGTCATCCGTCTCTCTGCAGTCCACCGCTGGTGATCTGTCATCATCCCTCGCCGGCACAATCTTAGATTTCTTCTCTTGGCCGCCCTCTCCCTTCCTCTTCCCTCCCTCAGTCCCTCTATTCCTTTCTTTTTGGCTTCTTGAAAATGTATTTAGGATGTGAAGAGTTGTGATGGAACCGTGTAAAGTAGATTGACATTGATTGATATCTGATAAAGTCTTCTGAAAATCGTGCAAAGTGGTGAAAATGTAAATCAAGCAAGTAAAAAAGTGTTTTGAAATTCGTGTAGAGTACATGAAGACACTAAGCAAAGGTAACAAAAAAACAAATTAATATTAAAATTATTAATTATTGTTTGTTTAAATATTTTTTTTTATGATGGGAAGTTTTATATTAATATTATTAATACTTATAAATTATATATATGTATATATAAAGTATTTAATTATGATGTCACGGTTTAATTCCGGTTCACCCAACGGTTGAACCACTAACCCGCGACCCGGTCATTTTTCCGGTTCAATGAACGGTCCGGTTTTCAAAACATTGCTTGAAAGTATATAACTGAAAAGGGTATTTTCAATAATAAGGAGCTTCAAAGCTCCAACTTATACAACGGGCTTTGATGGCCCTTGTATGGGTTGGGTTGCTGAATATGGGATCCCCATAGTAGGTTTGATCATCATCCATTTTCCTCTTCTTTTCCTTTCTCTATTACTTTTTTCCCCTTTTTGATAAGTGACACTACAATGAACATCACACTGCCAGTTTAAGAAAACTATCAACAGATAAAAAAAATCAAAACAGAAATTAATAGTACAGGGTACGAGAAAGGAATTCAGTATCATGACCTGATATTATCTGGAAAGAAAAAAAGAAAAAAAAAGATACCTGCTTGTCCTAGTATGAAGGGTAAGCTGGATTTTCCTTGTCTCCACACCTTTAAGCTAAAAGTGCTGAGGGCTAGCAAAGCAGCTCCAAAGAGCACACCAGAACTTAAAGTAGCAGGATTTCGCGTGAAAATAAAACCAAGAAGCCCCCCACTGAAAACGAGCCCGCCTATTGCAACACAATCAACAAGCGAGAATAAATAATCATCAATTTGCACAAGAAACTGAAGCAGATGTTCAATTTTCTTTAAAATGATAGCAAATGTATACGGTCATAGGAGACACATACATGGGCATCGTGTTATTTAACGCATAACATGGTTAGAGTATGAAACGAGGGGATCCTTGGCGCAACGGTAAGGTTGCTCCATTGTGACCTGGATGTCACGGGTTCGAATCTGGAAACAGCCTCTCTGCTTTGCAGGGGTAAGGCTGCGTACATCTCACCCTCCCCACACCCGGCAATGGCGGGAGCCTCATGCACTGGGCTGCCCTTTATGGTTAGAGTATGAAATATGAAATATCATGCAAAACAAGCTGCCCTTTATGGTTACAGTATGAAATATGAAATATCATGCAAAACAAACGTACTAGTCCACATAAATAGTGAAAAGCTTTGTCAAATAGGAAACTCTGGCTTATGTCTGTATGCTCAACTTGTACAGAAAATCACAAAGCATTTAAGATTTGAACCCTTATCTATGATTCCAAGCGTGAAGTACTCACTACATATTGCATAACATGTATTATCACACTTATTTATTGTATAACATCCACTCACTACATATTCTATATTCAAGTGAAAATGAGAGAATCAGTTTTGGTCACATAGAAAATACAAACCAACACAGTTGGTCTGTAAGTCCAGAACCCTAGAGAATCACTAACAGGGCCTAAATCTTGGAGGTAAAAACGAGACAATTGTTTTTGGTCATGTAGAACACCAACACACTTGATCTATAAGTTCAGAACCACAGAGAATCTCCGAAAGGGCCTAAATTATGGAGGCAAAAAATGAAACAATTATTTTTGGTCATGTGGAAAATACATACCAACACACTCGATCTATAAGTCTAATAAGTCCAAACCCCAGAGAGGCAGGAACTCTCCAAAAGGGCCTAAATCTAGAAGTTAAGGAACGTGATCGGTTGCAAGAAACCATCACCAGCCAGTACAACTTTACCTATTAAATCTGTTGCATGAGAGTCAAATAGCTATAAAAATCTAGAACATTGTACTCCACCGTAGAGAAGAAAACAGGTGTGCACGTGTGTGTGCACATGCTGATATACAGATAGATGAAGTGACGGAGAGAAACCTTTGTTTTAGCAAGTAGAAACTTCTACTGATTGATAATAAATAAATAATATACACACACACACACACATATATATATATATATATATGTGCATATATACGAACGAATAAACCAAGAAGGGGGAAGAGACAACACACTCCAGAAACTCCAAAAATAAGTTAAATATACAAATATAGAAGCAAAACAGACACACAGTCAATAACAGCGCCAACCTCTCAACTAAAACTAGTACCTTCTCAACAAAATTGAACTTTTGCATTACGGCAAACCTGTGTCAAATATATAGCGGATTTGGGCGCTCTAGCCAAAACGAATCCTATTTTGTCTATTACCTTCTCCATTACTATGTACTCATATGCAGGAATACCCCCGTTAGCCAGATTTTGTAGCAAATTCTATTTGCTCTTCGTCGCTTTGGGTTGTGGAGCTTACTTCCTAGTCCCAGCGGGAGTAGTGACTAGCGTTATAACTAATAGGCAATGATGCACAGACACTTCAAAAATGTCGCGCAGGGGCACTTAGTGTGCACTTAGTTCGGGTGCGGCGGGTGCAGCAAGTAGTTCTTCTAAGTTCTTCCTGAGTTCTTTGGGTGTTTTGGGTGCGGCTTGCATGGGTGCGTCGAGGGTGTGGGAGGGACACTTGTGGGGTGCGGCTGGGCACTTTTTAAAAATAATAATATTTTTTGATAAACAGGGGTCCAAAAAACTCGTTAAAAAAATAAAAAATAAAAACCTAGTTATAACCTAAACATTATAACCTCGACAATCACACAAATGGAAAAAAGGTGAAAAGATATCTCGACACAGGTTTCTCTCTCTCTCTCTCTCTCTCTCTCTCTCACCTGACACAGGTTCGTCTCTCTCACTGGTTCATGACTTCTTCTCCTTTTTTTTGGTCTTACTTCTCCTCCTTCTCCGTGACCCTTCTTATTCAGAGGTTAGATGTTTGTTTTGCAATTTTTTTTGCTAACTGATGCTGCTTTTCTTTTCTTTGGTTTAGTTAGAGCAAGAGATAAGATAAGATGGGTTCATAAGTTTTTTTCTTTTTTTAAACAAAGGATATATGCATGGATTGATAGGTGTCAGAAAACTAGTGCAAGTTGTTAGAGGCTCACTTTTCTAATGTATGTTAATGTTTTAGTGGGTTACATCACATTTGCTATTGTGTGGCATATGTTATTTCTTGTTAATTGTTATTTGTGGTTTAATTAGAAAGAAAAAAAAAAAAACCATAAAAATTACAAGAATGATTCATATATAATAATATATAAAAATATATTTTTTAATATTTTATACAAGTACCCCCCGCTGCACCAGCACCTTACTTTTGGGAAATTTGCCGAACTCTCTGCATCCACATCCTTGAACCCGCACTCGCGTCCGTGCTTCTTAGCTAATAGGCCGTCGGGAGGCGCCGGAAGGTTGCCACGAGTAAGTCAATTTGGGGGACTGAAAGCAGTTCTCCGTGCACCAAATATGTAGCTTACCAAATCAGTTGTGACACGGATGAGAATGCATGCTACGAAAGAGAGGGTCGAGTCTGATACATCAACCATCTACTCAATATCCTTGTACAAGTCCACAATCACTACACGAGATGAACCTTGGTTTGGTGAATTGAAGATGGCCTTAGGTGTAATAGGACTCCCAATTACTGCGCGCGATCGTATACTGAGGTACTCCCCGCCGTTGTTGGAATGACGCGAGCCGAGCCAAGCAAGCCTCAATTCAGATTGAGGTTGAGAAAGTCCTAATCTATATAACAGATGTTTACAGAGGCTAAGCTAGGTCCCTATTAGAGTAGTTTGAGAAAGGCCTTCAAGCTAAAGCAAAAAAGGCAATAGATTTGGTTTAGCTCAAAGCTCATACTGCTTTTGTGTTAGAGAGGTAGACGCCCTATTCTATTCCATATCAGGAATAGTGGTCTTCCCCATCCCCCTCCTAGATAGGTAGTCCCTTATTCCATTCCTCGAGAGCTGGTCATGGCGGGACATCAGCAACCAGTTCATGCTCGCTGACTTCCTTAGACTACATTCAGCTCATTAAGGACTAGGTCCTATCGTCTTAAACACCATTAAGTAATTGAAGATTTGTGCATATAATAGTTTCAAAGAGTTGATGTAAGTCCTAAAAGGAGTTAAGACATTGAGTCATACAGTCATTGCCTCATTTTGTGTGCTCCGGGGAGAGAGCTCTGACCCTCCAAAAAAGTCAGGTCGTAAAACGACTCATATGGAGTCAGAAACAAGCGGTCAAACTCACATAAGCAGAGGGGGAGACACATTCATGAAAGCGAGGAGGAGTCGTGCCGTGGGGGACTAACCAACTATGAATAGATCTTACTTAAGGGTAAGAGTAGGAACATCTATTAGACCGTATCGTGGTTATTACAAAAGGCGAACATCCCCATTCCAAAACATTCACATAGGTACTCATGCATACATCGAAAAGAGGACGAAAAAAGTTTGTTTACCTTTCAAATATTCCGGAATGTATCATGGCTCTATCTATTCATCTTTTTCTTAAAAAAAAAAAAAAAAAGAGTTCTGCATCTCTCCACAGCTGGGTGAACAAATAGGCGTGGGGAAAAGGGAGAGGGGAGACTACGAGCCCTCTCCCGTTGTTCCGAGACCACCCATCCTTTGCTCCCCCTTCACCCAGCCCGGTATGGTCAATGAGATCATCTTTCTCAAATGAAGTGAAGTGATAGGAAGAGAAGACTGCTGGTGGCAGATCTCTATTCATTACACCCCCTTGTATAGTAAGGGGAAACCGAAGGAGTTCAAATAGGTAGTGAGAAGAAAAGCTAGAGATAGGAAAGAAAAAGACTACATTTCTCACAGTCGATTAAATGACTGAAAGGATTAATCGGGTTCAAAACTTTAAATCTTATATTTATACAGGAGTAGGCACTCGAATTAGACCCGCTATTAGGGCAAAGACAGATTTAGGGCAATATTCACTGCCCGCAGTTGTTGGTAGAACCTTGCTATATACATTCAAGAAGAGGGTCAGAAGGCTCCGAAGGAGCGAATCAACTTTACCAAGTTTACGAGGTTCAGGAGATCGTCCGCAGGAGCTCGACTTAGGAGAGGGTCTGCAAGAAAGCTCGACTTCCAGGGTCCGAAGGAGGGGGAGCTCCCCCTATAAGTAAGACAAGGAAGCGAAGGTGTGAAAGAAGACCACACATGCGGAGCATCAATGAACTCTATGAAGCAACTAAAGCACTGGATCGGATCCTCTTTTTTTTTTTTTTTGTCTTCTTGCTGATTGTGAAACCTTTCCAATTGGAAGAAGCTGTACAAGATGAGAAAGATTGAAGGGCTATGGATGAGGAGATCAAAGCCAATGAAAGGAATGAGACGTAGAAGTGAGCTTGCGACTCTTACATTACAACAAAAAGGAATAATGCTATTGGAGGCAAAGAAGAAAAGACTGCTAAAGTAAAGGAGAGGTTCTACAAGAAAGGAGAAAGGTAACAATGCAGCGTTCCCGACGATTAAGGGGTCATTTTTCTCACTATTAATAAGGAACAAATCCTTAAAGCATGATAGCTCAATAAGGGACTAGTCTTTAATGCAGAGTGAAAGTAGGAACGGAGAGCCCGGAAGATTTGCATTGAGAATCTTGCTCTCCTTTCTTTTAGGACTCTCAATTGAGTGAAAGGACCCATTGGAAGATGAGGCCCAAGCGGTATGGCATTAATAACTCCATTCTAGTGGGAGTGAGGGGATGGACACTTAGCGATCCCTCCAAAGCATCAAAAGTGTGAGGGTGGAGAGCATATGAGGTAATGACTGAATGACTCAATGTAGCAATCTTAACTAATTATAGGACTTGCATTAATGAGTTGAGACAATTGTATGCACGAGTCTTCAATGACTTAATGGTGTTTCAAGTTGCTGATATCCGCCATGACGAGCTCTCAGGGAATAGAATAAGGGACTACCTATTTAGGAGGGGGATAGGGAGAGAGAGATCGATGAGAGGGAGACAGCTATGAATGAGAGAGGAGGATATAGGGATAGCGATTGAACTCTTATTCTAGAAAAAGTAGCTTCTTGGTGGTTCTTCCTTTTTGTTTCAAGGGAAAGCAAGTCACGTCTTTTGGTTAAAAGTTAAAGCCTTAGGTTCGACCTATCCGTGTCTAGCCTGCTTTGAACGTTGAATTCCTCCACATGCTATACTTTACTGCAACGGTGGCTCCATACCCTCAATGCGATATGAATATCTCAAAAAAAAACGTTTCAGTTTCTTTGAGTTTTTCATACCAGAGGGGAGGTGAATCAGTGCTGGAAGATTGCTACATTGAGTCATTCGATCATTACTTCATAGGATCTCCCCCCTCCGCTTTTGAAGCTCTGGGGGGATTGCTAAGAGCCCACTCCCACTAGAATAGAGTGAGATGTCACTTACGAGTAAAATTGGGTTCATGCCAATTTTCATGGTAAAATGAAACTTACGAGACTAAATAACAAACTACTCACTAACAAAGACTTACTGGGTGACAATGTAAGGACAAAAATAATAATGGAATGGGACACATGTCACCCAACCCACTTCTTGAGTGCGTAATGGGTGAGAAAAAATGGGTCGGATTTTCAAAATATCCATTGATCCAAAACTCTCTCCTTCTCACCTCTCTCTCTCTCTCTCTCTCTCTCTCTCTCTCTCTCTCTCTCTCTCACACACACACACACACACACACAGAGCAGCTCTCTGACCCAAAAAAAGCTCAAGAATCTCTGACCTAAGAGTCTCAATCGTTGTCCCCATATCCTCCTCTCTCATTCATAGTTGTCTCCCTCTCACCGATCTCTCTCTCTCCCTACCCCCTCCTAAATAGGTAGTCCCTTATTCCCTTCCTCGAGAGCTCGTCATGGCGGGACATCAACAACCTTAAACACCGTTAAGTCATTGAAGCTTCATCTCATATGCTCTCCCCCCTCCGCTTTTGATGCTTTGGGGGATCACTAGGAGTCCATTCCCTTACTCCCACTAGAATAGAGTTATTAATGCCTTACGACCCTTACCGCTCGGGCCCATCCTCCAATGGGTCCCTTCACTCAATTGAGAGTCCTAAAAGAAAAGGAAAGCAAGATTCTCAATACAAGCCTTGTGGGCTCTCCATTCCTGCTTTCACTCAACATAAAGGCTAGTCCCTTGTTAGGCTATCCGTCTTTGAGGATTTGTTGCTTATTAATAGAAAGAGAAAGGTCTCCTCAATCGTCGGGGGCTCGCTTTTGCTTCGGATACGATACTGAAACTGAAAGGACAGTTCAAACTATAGTTTCGGATCTAGAATGCCAGTTCTTAAGTATAAGATTCCGAAAGTCAGATTATCATAAGTGACCAGTGAACCTTCAGCCTAATGGTCCGGATAAGAAATCGCATTTCGTTGATCTCTTCCGGCACGGACTATGGGCAGGCTAGAAGACAAGACGGCACTGGTTGTTTAATGTCATCGCTAACTGATTCATGAGAGCTTTCCACAGAGTTACCTTGGGGTAGGTTTGACCTATCTATGGCATGTATCCGCTTTTGAATCATTCGGTCATTACCTCATATGCTCTCCCCCCTTCGCTTTTGATGCTTTGGGGGGAATCGCTAGGAGTCCACTCCCTTACTCCCACTAGAATAGTAATGGCTACTATTTATCTTCTTTGTAGAGACACTCGAATTTGAGATTTCACATTTGCATGATTTCAAGCTAAGTCTAAAAGCAGTAATACATAATGAAACAGCTCCTGAGTTCATGCATTTCCAATCACTTGGTGTCTTGGTGTGGAAACCAGATGAAAGAACATATGTTCAATGAACCCTTGTTAAGTTTCACAATGGTACATGAAAGATATAATGCATCACGTACAATAATCTTTCATAGCAGCTAGCAACTATGTAACATGGACACTTCAATGTGAGCGTCTTATCCGAGAACAGAGACTGACATGCAAAAAAATGTGTCTTAATTTTTTTTTTTTTTTACAGGAGACGCAGAGACGTACAGAGTACAGTTGACACAACCAGGCACGGGAGTGTACAAGACACGATGGCTCCTTCGAAAATGTTTTTAAAATTAAGTGATAAAAGTCTTAATATAATTTATGGGTGCTAAGTAGTGTTTATATGAAAAAATAAGGAAACGTAAGTGGACACAGCACAATATAATATCTAATTAATTAAAATATATTTTTTATTCCCTGTGTCCTAGCCGTGTCTGCATTTGTATTTCTGAGATTTTCCGGGGCACAATGTCTCTTATCCCTATCCATACTGCATTAAGCTAGCAAACTATAACATTGTTGATAAAGAAAAACCAAGATGTTTGTCACCACCACTGAAGAACACTCACCAAAGGGAATTCCAAAACAAAAATCGTGGATCTTTGCTGCTCTTGTCGGTTCAGTGACAACATCTTCTTGTAGCGGCTCGATTTTTTCTTCCCCAGAACTATGTGTTTCTGTTGTTGGATAAGACTTAATTGACGTTCCATTATGTAGTGTTGATGGTGTTGATGCATCTGTTGAATAACTTAGACTGCTACTGGTCTCTGAACTGGATATTTCTGTGCCACGTGCATCTTGGCTCATAACAACCAATACCTAGATTTAACACGGGACCCAAAAAAAAAAAAAGAAGAAGAAGAAAACAACAACAATTCCAGCAGTTAACACATTTTTAAGAGGCTTTAATTTAGGACAAACTAAAATAACTAAAGATGTAAAAAAAAGTCGTAAGTTTAGCACATGAAAACAGGCATATTGGTCTTTTAGAACTGTATGTAAACTGAACACCGGAAAGAGGGTCCAATACTGATATGCTAAAGGAGATTAAGGGCCAAATGAGGGAATAAAATGGAGATAGGTACATTCAAGCATTCAATCTCAAATTCTCGACTAGTAAGAACTTCTATTCGGCTGACAGCTGTTGTTCTCGAATCTACCCAATGGCATAGGTGAGAAAGCAACCGAGCAGTCAGAAGGAGGGTCGTACGTTATTTGGAGGTAGGAGCACCTTAATCCGAATCCGTATAACAGAACCCAGTCTAACACTACCTTCCACTGTCACACAGGCTAAGTAGATTTTTATACTCTTATACTCACAAGTTCGATGTGACCTTAATAAAATATTAGCAAGTTCGGAAAATATATTAGTGGGCAAATATAGTGTCTCGCTTACCCAAACAAATATGTTACTGTAAGTTGTGTCTTTTCTTTTACCTTCCCCTTCAATCTACTTCTTTTCTTATGCCCTGTTTTCAAACAAATCAAATATATTTTCTCATGCTAATGTGTTATTATTCCAACTTTTCACTTGTTAAGAAATTTAACAAATACGATTATTACCTTTTGTCAGTTGCACTATTGTAAAGTTGAGCATCTAGGAGCTATCTTTTAAGAAATCCTAGAAAGACTTGCTCTTGGTCAATCGAAGTCTAGCGTCCGAACAAGTATTGGCAAGACAATTAAGTATTAGACAGAGCATATATTCCCCTTAGCACAAAGTCAAAATAATGAATAACAAAAGGTCTTAATCGATTGCTAAGTTAAAATTATCAATAACAAAAGGTCTTATCGATTGCTGGCATCCCAATCGTAATGTTGCCATTGACTTCTAACTCAAAAACAAGGCAGTTAAAGCCATATCACACCCATTTTTAAAGAAAGTTTGTTAAACTTCTTAGCTTCTATAGCAGTACTCATCTATGATAAGTCATCTCTAAAACATTATCCAAGCCGCTCACTACTTCTGTCTATACTCCAGCAGCAAAAACATTGACAAGAAATAAAACACCTATAACAACCTTTCAAGTTGGGGTTCAGAAAACATAAAGAAGGTACAAGCGGTTCTTTCACAAAACTTAATCTCAATATCATGATCTACAAAACATATATGCAGCTACACATAATTGACTTCAATACATATATATATATATATACACACGCACACATACCAACATAGTTCAAGGTGATGCAATTCCAGAATCTTAAAGAAATGAATATTTGCAAATACATATTATATATATATAGTACGCTGCTTCTTGTGCGGACGTCCGCAGCCTTCTGTTTCCAGCCAACAGATACTGTCAAATTACTACAATACCTTTACTCAACATTGGATGCACTGGCTGGAAACAGAAGCCCGCAAGCTGACTGTATATATGTACACATATATATAAACCAGGCATATTGTTCTGAATTAACAGCTTAAAACATCCATATTTAAAATTATAACGTAATTGAAGACTCCAACCCAACCCAGATCGCATCAACGTACACAATTTGACAAGAATTTCGTTTCGTTGCCAAAACAACACCCCCCCCCCCCCCCCCCCCCCCCCCCCCCCCCCCCCCCCCCCCCCAAAAAAATTTTTTTTTTTGCAATTTTGAAGCTCCTGGTTTTCTGATATTCCACTGAATGTGGGGGGGGTTTAGATTCAGAAATCAGATTTTCTTTTTCTGGCATTTTCTCAGTAACCAAACAGTAGCTGAGAAAATTAGGGTTTTGAAGTAAAAGGGTAGATAGGTTGCTGGTATGTACCTTTGGACGAAGAGGGAGGCATGATCTGGATCGAGTCTGTAGCTGTAACCTACGGTTGACTGAAGAGAAGCACGAGAGCTGATAGATTGCTGATGACATGTTCGTTTGATTGATTGATCGATCGATTGTTGATAATTGTGGATTTTGAATCAAAGAGAGAGAGAGAGAGATACAAAATGATGATTGACAATTGTTGAAAAACACGAAAAAAGTGATGATGGAGAACGTGTTCTCCACAAGTGATGTGTTTTGACTTTGATTCTCTGGGATTTTGCGTCCCCTTTGGCTGCTGTTTGGGTCCCAAATGAGTAAGGATTTGGCCATTTGGGACACGTCTAAAAGAGAAATGCTACACACACATTTCAAACCACACCCCAAACCACACCCCTTGCTTTAAATGCATGTACCTTGTGCTGTTTGAATTTTCACACTTTTCTGTGCACCACTTACACAGCACAGGGTACATGCATTTAAAGCAAAGGTGTGGTTTGGGGTGTGGTTTAGGATGTGTGTGTAGCATTTCTCCGTCTAAAAACATAATTTTTGGTACACAATTAAAAGATGTGTCTGTATCTCTATTGTAATGTCACTCGACATCACAGTGACATAAAAAAGATATACACATATCTTTTGAGTTATGTCCTCAAAATTGTGTCTTTGAGTGTGCCCCAAACATTACCCATCCCAAAAAAAAAACTGTTTGGTTTAAGAGTAAGAGCAATGCTAGATGCACTCCTAAATGCACAATTAAATGCACAACTTTGCTTTAAAATGTTGAACCTCGTATTGAAAAGTCTATACACAAAAAAGGGTGTGTACAGAGTGTGCAAGCTTTTCAGTACGAAGTCCAACATTTTAAAACCGGATTGTGCATTTAGTTGTGCATTTAAGAGTACATCTAGCGTTACTCTTAAGAGTAATTATATATAGAGAGTTCAGTATACTAATCATTTATTAAAGACTACTGGTAAGGAGTAATGTTCATTTTAAAATTTGGGCAATTTTTTTAGTTTTTTTTTAAAACAAAAATTATTGAGGGCACCTCCCACAAATTATATATTCCCTCCGTTCATTTTTTTGAGTCCACCTTTGAAAACTCAATTTATTAAGGGGACAAAAAGAATCTACACCAACTTTTCACAATTGCCCTTAATCATTACAATAACTTTTTTAGTTTTGTCTTGGTGTAGATTCACGGAAGGGTAGTTTTGGAAAATAAGTAAAAATTGTATAGCAATTTAGGAAGTGGACACTAATTTTGGGACATCCCAAAATGGAATATAGGACTAAAAAAAAAAGGGACGGAGGGAATATTTAAGAAATTTAGGTATTATTTTTTTTGGTTTATAAGTAAGGATTGTATTTGTTATTCAACTGATATCAAGTAAGTTTCGATCTCTCTTTCTTATTTCTCCATGATTTCTGATCTTCTTTTTCTTACTTTTTCATTCGATGTGAATCTCTAATCATGCAATATTCTAGGGTTTATTATAAACAAGAGTAAAACTATGTCTTGAAACCCTCACTAATCTGCAAATTCAACTCTTAGAAACTTTGATTTGTGTTTGCACCTAAAAAATACATTTTTTTACTAAAAATTAGTAGAGGCTGATTGAAATATTTTAATCGGACTTATGAGACCGATTGCAAAAAGTTAGGAACAAGTGATTGGTTCAAAATTGATAGGGACAAATGAGTTTCATAATTGGACTGTCCACTGTTGGGAGCTTATAATTCTGAGGCCGATAATTTGGCACAGATTGCGTCAGGAACTAAATTGAAAGTCAGGCTGACCAAAGAGACTGATTTATGAGTTTCATAATCTTTTTATCTGTATGCCATCGGGCTGCCACTCTTTGATAATTTTGACAACATGATGATAGATTACACATGGTGGGTCATACTTGGATTCGCCTTAGTATATGTGCAACTAATGCATTGAATGTGTAAACAAACCTATCGGCCATTGGCTTTATTTCAGCCACTATATCGGGCATATCATATCGGGCTTAGTAAAGTGGCCGGCCATGTTAATCCGGCCCAAGCTCTAGGTTAGCAGCATGATAGCTTGGCCATGGGTAGGGATGGCAATGGGGCGGGTTTTTCGGGTTTCCCGCCCCGCCCCGCCCTTAATAGGTAGGGTGGGGGGGGGGGGGGGGGGGGGGGGGCTTAATAGGGTTATGGGGGAGGTTTTCAAAACCCGAGTCGGGTTCGGTTCGGGGTCGGGGTAGGGTCAAAAAACCCGAACCCGCCTCGAATATACTTGTATTTATATTTTTACCCCTCAATAGTTATGTGTATTACCCTTTTAAAAAAAAAACTGCAATATTGGAGAACTAATTGGGTAAGTTAAAAAAAAACTGCACTATTAGGAAAAAAAAATGCATTAAAAAAATTATTTTTCCAATTTGTGTACCAAAAAAAAAACATAATCGGGGTGGGGTCGGGGACCCCGGGGGCGGGGAGAGGCACTATGCGGGGCGGGGCAGGGGCGGGGGGAGGGTTTACTGAAGCGGGGCGGGGGCGGGGTATGGAGGCCCCGTCCCATACCCGCCCCGTTGCCATCCCTAGCCATGGGTGTGATTTTGCTTTGACATGGTGGGCCATGATGTTGATCAATTGTGTTGACCAATTTGCAATATAAGATAATCAACTACTATGAGTTTTCAATAGTGACGTATGCAAATGTCATATATTAAGTGTTTTGGTCCACATGGGAATTTGGAAGGTCTCCAAAGACTTTAACGCATCGGGCTGCTACTACGTTTGAAGGTGACGTGACAGTCTGAAGATGTACTACTCATGGTGGGCCATTGTTCGTGGCAATTACATCATGATTACTTGATATTCGGGCCAGCACATATATATTAGTTGGTGATTATTTTTGGTTAATTATGGGTAGAATATCAATCCCTACAAACTCTCTAGGGATAATATTTCAAGAGAATATTTTTAAGGTATGGGAAGTATTTATCTGATATAGAAGGATAATATTTGGGAGATAATATCAGATATATATTACTTACAAGCAAAGGCAGCCGAATCAAGACCATAATCTGACCACATTCAAGATATATACACCTGTATGTATATATATTCTCGCAGATATGGAAGGTTTCAAGATATAGCAGATTTTAGCAGTTTATGAAAATAAACCGGTATTTTTTACCAGATAATGATTCATCAGTTATTTCCTACCTTATCTAGAAGACCTCCATGGCCGCTATAAATTAGCAGGCTGGCCAAGCTATCAATCCACTCCGCGTCACCTCGACAAATGCATCCAAAAAAGCATTCTTAGCACTCTAAGCATTCTTATTATTATTTTAGGCTTTCTTAGCTTTTTACATTACATCCATTGTAATTCCTTCTTATTTTTAATTAAATAAAAATTCTGCTTTTTATTTAATTTCTTTTCTTTTCACTTGTCAGACTTGTGTGCTTCAACACTGTCTAGAGACCTAGAATAAGGGTACTTTCCTATTTATTCGCACAATCGCCTATTATAAGTTAGATTCATGAAACTTTGTGTATCACTCACACAAGTGCTTTTAAAATTTTTTGTCTTTATTAGTTTGAGTCTACCTAACAAGGCTCTGACACGCCCAAATAAATAATTACAGCAAACAATTTGTAATTAATTTAGTTGGTACATATAATTAAGAATGAACTCTGATGTTATAAACTCCTACATCTTTACAACTGCGTGATTGCTAACATGCTGCACGAGAGTTTGGATTGTTAAGAGGTCGGTGGTGTTTGGGGAAACGTAGTTGATTAGGGCTTTGCCAAGTGGGACTAAAGGTGCAATTGAATGCCTCAGCAGTGGATGCAATGAGGACATTGATAATTGTTAGGAATAAGAGTGTTCATCATAAATACTTTGTTAACATAACTCATGATCTTTATTTATTGCGCTGATAATCGGAAGTGGGCTGCCTTTTTTAGTTTTTATTTTTAGCATCGATAAGTCAAATTCATGAAAAAACTAAGTAAAGGAAATTACTCAGTCATAATTTCAATTCAGCTACATTTTGCTTTTATTGTTTTATAGTTTTTTTTATAACTATTTTACTCTGTTTCGATTCACTTGTCTCAGTTCAATTCACGATTTGATAACTGTGATTGCTGATGTTAAGTATACCTATCAAATGATTTGTGATTACTGATGTTAAGTATACTTACCATGCGAGTCCTTAGTTTTCCTTTTTGTGCTTGTTAAATATTTTCTACCATATTTTAATTATTCTTTTTGACTCAATATAATGAATTCCTTAATAGATGATGTCCGTATATTTTTGTACTCAGAACATGCCGATACAAAAATTAAGAATAGAAGATGTTGAAAATTATTTAGTACATTTACTAAATATAATGGAAGACCTACCTGCAGATATCAATGTAACACCATCATTTTCCATTGATAAGGTGAATATTTACCATTATTTAAAATATTAAAAATGAAATTTAAATTATTCTTGCTTGTTTTGTGTTCTTTCACCCTTACAATCATGCACATATTTACCTTTAAGGAATGGACTAATAAGTGCCTTCCAGATTGTCCCTATTATTTTGTTTGATGAGGTCCACGTTATGAAGGTCTTCCTAAAACAAGATGCGCCGATTCCAAAGGTTATGGCAGGGTGGGACAAAATTTGATATAGAGATGCAGCTAGCAAGATGGGAGGAGTTGGTAAAACCCAAGTTTGAAGACCAGAAAGGTCGTATTGGTTGTCCATAAGGTACATTTTTTTCTCTCATAGAATGCATATGATATCATTTGCCTTCCTTTATGAAGTCTAATATTAATTTATTCTTATTGTGTTCTAGGTATCAGTTTCATCTTGTACTTTACATAGTTGAGAGAAGTGTTGAGAAAATCAAATGGTGATGAGGAGGATCTAAATCTTTGCAAGCATTTTGAGGTGATCGCCTTAATATTATTTTGTTTTAGCTCTCTAATACAAATTTTTATTATTATTCTATTTTCTATTCGGTCCTGACTTTTAAGTAAATTTCAGTTATTAGAATATAAAAATACTAGCCAACAATTTAGCAGTACCAAAGTTGTTTTTCTTGGTTGACTGTATGAGAGAGATAGACACACTATGGGGTTTACTGACATCACAGGATGACATAGGAGAAAGATAGACATAATTTTGTGAGTTGTGGATGGAAAGTTGTGTAAAGGTTGTGGGTGAAGTATTACTCTTAAATTTATTTACGAAATTTTTCATTATCTATCTAAAATTACATAGTTTTATAATAAACATATATATAAAGGTCATTATATAAGTTATTTATCGAGCCTATTTACAAGCTCTTTTACGAGCTTGTTCACGAGCCTTAGTCAATCGTATTCACGAGCTCTGCCGAGCCGAGCCGAGAGCCCTTATCGAGCTACTCAACTCGTTTACACCCCTAGTGTTGGTTAAACTTATCTTAAACTTTGCTAATTTATCATATAGGTTCGGTGTGTATTATAGTGGTGTACTTAAGGGGATTGCATAGTGTCTGCCGTGTGATAGTGAGAAAGCACACACAATGTCGTATGACGGCTTCTGTTGTGATTTCACAAATACACTATAAGGTTGTTGGTTACTACTGGTTTTATGTTTGGCCATGTAGGCTAGGTGATTGAAGCATCCAAGTATGGGAAGAATGCTTCTTGTAATGGTCACGACATTTGGTGTGCCTTGGGATTTAGAAGGCATTGTATTTAGACGGCTACGTGTAGTTTTTTTAAATTACATGGAGAGGGAGAAGGCTCGAACATAGAACCTGGATACATAAAAGGGCATTAAGTGTCAGTCCTCTACCACTTGATGTAATACCCTGTATTTTCGGATACAGGGCTATATAAATAAGACCATGTATGCTTGGGTGAACCCTTGGTGTAAGGTTATTCTCAATCGATCAAATTCATCTCATTCGATTGACCTTATGCTTTCTCAAGCGATCGAACATACTTCGAGCGATCGAAACTCTGCCGACCTGATTCTGTGACGTGGACCTTTTCTTGAGCGATTAAACTTCTTTCAATCGATCGAATCTTGGTCGACATGTTCTCGATCGATCGAACTCACTTCAATCGATCGAAAGTGTTATTATTCCTATCTTACGTGTTTGCCACCTGTAGATATCACATTTTTCTTACCCACAACGTTTTAAAATCTTTTCCAAATTTTAAAGTATAAAAACATGAGTCGCCACTTAATTTTTAAAAGGAAAATTAAGAAACCATTTTAAAAGTGAACCGATTTTTTGCAAAACCAAAGATAAACTAGGTTCGGAGATTATGGAATGAGAAGGGAAGGAGCCCGGCGGGTTAAAACACCTCCTCTCGTCCTATCTCGCGATAGGCCCCTACTCAACATCCTTTTAATCGAATTAATAATCTAAATGTGCCTTTAATTAATACATATGTATAAATATACATTACAAAAGTATGTCTAAAAGGGTGTAAAATTGCAAATGATAAAAAATCACTCAAAATCACATATTTCAATTAACAAGCAATATGATGTGCATTTAGGGAACAAGAGAACTTACCCGGGGTCCAACTGCGATATAGAAATGTGCAGTGCATACACAAAATTTAAAGCCTGAGAAAAAGGTCTCTAACGCATATATATACACATAAAATAAGACCTATTCTAAGGTGTCGCACATGGAGTCAAAAAAATAAAATCAAGAAATACAATGAACTAGAGAGGGGTTAGGAAATCATACCTCAATAGCGCTGCAAGAGAGAGGTTAATCCACATGATACACAAGATATAATATGAAATTTTAAATAACATCCTTAAACTTCTGGCTGAAATTTATCAAATATGGAAGAATTGACATAACTATGAATTTCTTCTAATTAGTTGGAAATGCATCACTTCTATAGATATACAAGTCTCAACTAGGAGTCAATGTAATGTCCATATAGAGATGACGTAGTCTCAACATGTTCACAAGGAACTCACAATTATGTTTAACCCTAATACAAGATGAATTCTAATTACAAGTATCAATCTACATGGATGAATGTATATGAATACATGAATGTGAACAAGAGTAAGCTATGAACTATTCATTGATTTGGATCATTTGACCTTTGGATTTAAGTTTAACTAATTATTATTGAAACATGGTTTAAGCCCTAGATCATGGGAAGATCATTTGAACCATTATTTATAAGATTTGTCAAATCTGTCACAAAATTCTGAAAATTACAGAGAGCAGACCAAAACTTCAAAAATTGGAAAAGCATGGTTCCCATAGTTTGATGTTAATGAATTTTGGACACAAGATACCTCTGTGAGTCTAGTTTCCAAATCAAAGATCAACAGTTCAATCTCTGGGAATTAGACAAACACTAGACATCATTTAGAAATTTACAACTCTCTATCCAAAGTTCTTGTATGATTTTCTAAAACTAGTAAACAAATCTAAAAGGCTCTAATCTTTTTAGGAGATCTTATAAACACATTAAACTTCATAGAAAAAATTATTTTAAGCCAAGAATGCTTAATTAAGGTTTTGGTTTACTCATTTCAAGAAGGTGTTATTGTTCTAAAACTCTGGACAGATTATAGTTGCTTAACAAAACTTATGACCAAATCACTTTAAACATGAAATCTTACTAAAACAAAAGTCACAGTGGTAAAACCTTGTGTTATTGACACTCTCCAATTGGTTTCATTCAATTCCAACCGTTCGTTATTTAACTAAAAATCTTTGATCAAAGGTGGTTTTTGAACTCACTGCACCATTGTCAAGTTCACCTTTATTTGTTAGCTCCAACTACCAAGCCATGAAATTTGGCTTAACCCACATTATTTCTCCTACCATTTGATGGTCATTAGAGGCTAAAGACACTTATACTTATAGATTTCAATGGAGTATGGAGAAACTTCATGAAATCTCAAAATAATGAACCTAATCCATGGAGATAGGTTTAGACTCATTGACCAAACATACCACTATCAACCTTAATCCTCTTACAAATCACGAGTTAATAAGAAGGTTAAAGGATTTCAAGTCTGAGGATTCAAATAAGGCATTGAAAGTCTTATGAATCCTAAGAGATGATTATAATCAAAAGAACAAGGAAAACAAGGCTCAAATAATATCTAAGTTGATTTCATGATTTATTTAACCTTAAACCTTAAGTTACTTTGATCCAAACCAATGAATGTAAGTTCAATCACAATATTAGTGGTGTATGTATAAAGGATCCTAAGGAATTCTATATATTGTGATTGAACTTGAATTAGAGGCTAATTAACTTAGAGGTTACCTCCAACTATCCTCAACTCTCAAGTCTTTGGAGCTCTTTCAAAGGTGATTCAAACAACTTCTTTCCTAAACTCCTCCAAAACCTTTTCCTAATTGTGTTTAAGAATTTTGAAGAGGTTAAAAATAAAAGAGATTAAGATAAGATTCAAGATTTAAGAAACAGATTCAAAATCAAGGTGGAGATTCTAGGATTAAGATCTTTTGTAACGGGAAATTCATCTCCTTTTTATAGGCAAATTTTGAAAGGGTATTTCAATATTTTCAGGGGCAAAAATCCTAACTTTGGACGTCCTTTTGAAGGTACAAAGCATACTATTGCAAAGCTGCCAGCCGCAAAAATGCAGCACTCAACGGAGATGGAAGAGGCACTCAATAAGTGCCGGAGCTGCACTCACTAAATGCCACGCGCGACATTCACTGAATGCCGATGCTGCATTCAATGATTGCCGCGAACAACTCCGCTGACTGTCGCCTTTTCTGGAATTCTGATTTTCGCAGCATTTGATGTATTTTTGCGGCTATCAATGAATGTCGTTGCTATACTTTCTGACTGCCGTGTGACAATCAGAGAGTGTCGCACCAGTAACCCGTGACTGCCGTAATCTGTACCCTGTGTCGTTCTCTTCTATTCTCTATTTTTTTTTCTTTCTTTCCTTTTGTTTAAAATGCCGAGACTTTCGAAGAGCTTAAATCACCTTTGGAAGTCTTAGATTGGTCGGACATTGTCATCATCGGATCTAGAGATAACGCCTCCCTTAATTTGACGTTTGGTCAAAATTGAGGTGTCTACAGTTTTCCCCTCTTCGACAGAGCTTGTGGAGCAATGCGTGCCACAAGTGAATGTCGAAGCCTGTGTGCAGATAAGCCTTTGACCAAACCAACGAATTTATGCAAAAAAAAAAAATGCGTTGCGAAAGAAAATAGGTGCGTGGCAAGGTTCTAGCTGGTCGTGCCTAATGATGAGCTGCCTATGTATCCACTCAGGAATCAGACCGAGACGTAGTTCGGGCAAGGGTCAAACACATAAGCATAAATAGCCATACGAATGAATGCACCTATCTTGTCTTGATTCACGTGCTCATATAATGATGGCTATTAATGCAACTTCGTGCTTTATAAATGATGTGATTCAAGATTGCACTATCCTGACGTTTCTAGATGCAATTCATGCCTTATGCTACTCAATGCTCGTGGTTACTTGAATCTTAAAGATGAGTTATTATATTTTTTAGAATTCAGAGTTTCTATAATTAATGGATTGATTCTTTTCAAGATATGTGTGTGGCCATCTTGGCCAAACGAACGGACACAATTAACTGGGCAGCGCTTTGTGACTTAAGCCTGGTGTCAATGCAGGTTTGCTCTAAAAAACATCTGCAGCCCTTCGGCCCCGTCGGATATGTGTGCTCTAAAAATTCGCAGCCCGGCACTGTCGAATATGTTTGCTCTGAAAAAATTCGCAGCCCTTCGGCCCCGTCGGATATGTTTGCTCTGAAAAATTCCCAGCCCTTCGGCCCCGTCGGATATGTTGGCTCTGAAAAATTCGCAGCCCTTCGGCTTTCCGTCGGATATGTTTGCTCTGAAAAAATACGCAGCCCTTCAGCCCCGTCAGATATGTTTGCTCTAAAAAAATTCGCAGCCCTTCGGCCTCGTCGGATATGTTTGTTATGAAAATTCATAATCAGGAGTCGAATCAGACTCAAATTTTTCAAAATTCATAATCAGAAGTCGAATCAGAGTTAAAGTGATTTCAGAAGTTAATCAGGATCTCTAATTCCAAATCATAAGTCAACTAGACTCACAAGAAATCTTTAATTTCTTAAAACAGGAGTCATTGGACTCAAAATAAATTAAATTTCATAAAACCGAGAGTTAATCAGACTCAAAGAGTTTCTATCTCACAAAAATATGAGTCGATTGGACTTAAAGAATTCAAAATTTCTAAAAACTAGAGTCAATTAGACTCAATTTTGAAAATTATGAGCCAAATCAGCCTCAAATTTATTTCAATATTTATAATCAGGAGTCAACCGGACTCAAATTCTTTTCAATTTTTGAAATCAGACTCAAAGAATTCAAAAACTCCTAGAAACAGGGGTCAAATTGACCCAAAACAATTTAAATTCCAGAATCGGGAGTCAAAAATGGACTCAAAGAATTTTAATTTCACGAAATCGGGAGTCAATTGGTCTCAGAAATCACTTTTTGGGGACCAAAATGCATAAGGAGGTCGAATTCTGGGGTTTAAATTCAAATTTTGTGATCCATTTTTGAATTTTGGGGGGAAAACCAAGGGTCTCTTAACCGCCTCATTCGTGGCACACACTTAAAAATGCGACAGTCTATGACTGCCGTGCGGTACTCGCGGAATGCCGCTGCGGCATTCAGAGAGTGTCGTACGGCACTCCACTAACTGCCGCGCACAGATTTTGAGTGCTGCTCGGGCTGGGCAGGCTGCTGATACATGGGTTTCACTTCATTTTCATCTCATTCTTCAATCCTCTTCAAACCAAAGTTTTCTCTGGATTTTTCTCTATTTTCTTGCAGTGATCTTAGAGGGTCTAGAGGTTAGTTTCTTTCGATTAACATCATGTTGTTCTCTTCATTTTATTGTTTTCTCAGATTCTAAGGTTTCAACTCTTCATTTTGCCAGGCTTATTCGACATGGCGAGTGGCTTGGGTAGTAGAAAGAAGGCCAAGTACAGGGCTGCCCCCCACCCCGACCCCACTTTCTTGCTCCAGGATCCTGACAAGCACCTGTCTGCCCGAGCTTTCCGACAAGAGGTATACGCTTCTCTAAGTCGTTTCTTTCAATTTTCTGCTCAAAAATTTTAATGAATGCAACATGCGACAACATGCTCCCCCTTTGGCTTATTCAGAATGTGATTTTGAATGCATGTCCCCTGCTTTTCAAGATTCTGAATGCTTTAATTGTCCCTCACACTTATTCATTTTCATTTATTTACCTATTTTCCTTTGTTCTTTTCTGCTCTTGCCCTTGAATTCCATGAACGTGAAGATGATGCCTATGATGCGTGGCAAAACTTTATACGTCTCCTTCGTGAACGCAAGTGCCATGCTTGTAGAATCTTCTGAACGTTCTAATTATTCTCTTTTTATTCATTCACATTTATTTTCATCGTTCACTACTGTTGCTCGTTATTCTATTATTATTATCTTTTTAAGTTTTCTCGTAGACCGTATGAATGTAGTGCATGGCAACAAAGATTTTATGTGTTCTTTTCATGAATGCGAATGTTATACTTATGGAAAAAAAAAATTCAAGTCCTCTAAGCGCTCTTTTTTATTTATTCACTATTCATTCTCATCCTTATTATCATTATTTACCTTTTTATTTCTTTCTTTCATCCATTTATTTACTAACACTGAATTTAGTAACTTTTGCAGCTCCAGCTTGCCGTACTGAAGGGACATGGCAGCTTGGCTCATGGCTTTACGTGGTATGAGTCTCTGAATGAGAACGTACAGGAATTCATTGTCTCCACAAGTTTTAGGGACTTCGTCAAGCTTTTGACGAAGAGCTCCAACGATCTTCGTCAGATACACGCCTGGCAGAGCATTGGTGGGACACCACCAACATGTTCCACTTCGAGTTTGGGGAGATGACCATGACCCCATTCGACTTCTCGATGCTCACTGGGATCCCCTTCGGGGGAAAGTGCTTGCAGTACCTAATGTAGAGACCGAGTGGGATCAGGTGCTACTGCTACTGGGAGTGGATCCTGAGGAGCCTCTAGTCATAGCCAAGTGGTTCATGGATACGTTCAAGGGCCAGCAGGGCTTTACGGATGAGCAGATGGCTTGAGGCTTTATCATATACATGCTTGGATGCTCTCTGTTGAGCAATAGGGGCGACCAGATCTCCATGGCATTGGTGGCATCCTGGAGCACATGGATCGCATATACAAGTACGACTGGGCTGGAGGCGGATTGGCCATCCTGTACAGGCATATGGGGGACATTTCTAGAGACCGGCCATGTTCTATGGGCGGCTTCTGGAGGGCGTGGGAGGTATATTACTCTTTTATTTTTCATTGGTTTGAATTATTTCCGAATTATAAACCTCACACTCCTCTTTTGATTTCCTTATTTAAGAATCTTGAATCTCATGTTCTTTTCTTTTTCCTTTTTTCTTTCTTGCAGATTTGGTCCCATGAGTATCTACACATGATATTGCCTTCGACGCGACCTACTGACACCCTCATCATGCCCTAGGGATTGAAGTGGCAGATGGAGCGAGTCGCGCGGAAGACCGGGGCTCATGACTTTATCTCGTTCAAGAATTTCCTGGCGAACCTGCGAGAGCCCCACGTTCGATGGCAGCCCTGGGTGGATGTGCTCCCTACTATCACTCTGGGGATACGGAGATCGGCCAGGTATGACCCGATGAGATTGCTACTGGATGGCCCAGATGCCCGGGAGTGGTACTTGGGGGAGAGAGTGACCAGACAGTCACTGATGGCTCTCGGATATTTTGAGCCACTTCCCCTGCCTGATTCTATGAGGGCTATAGAGATGCTTCAGGGTTCTGCGCTCACGGCCGCCCTGAATGGCTTCACCATTCAGGATTTTCTAGAGCCTCCGGATGGGTACACAGCTATCTATGCTGCCAAGTTGATGAAGAACTTCCCTTTGATGGAAGTGACTCAGGTGAGTTTCTTTTAACTTTTATTCTCTCTTTTAGTTCTTATCACACATACATATTTTCTCACTGAGTTCACTTTTCTCCTTTGCAGCCTGTTCCTGCTGCATCTCGGACTCTGGCTCTACCGCGATGGGATTGAAGCATCAGGACGGTCTCTTACGGCGAGCAGGGCACGACTGTGGTCCCTCGATACCATGTGGGTGCTCCCACTATTCCGCTTCAGTACGACTACGTCCCGCGGGATTATGCCGAGAATGGTCTACTCTATGCTTATAGTGTGAGGGAATGGATCCACGATCGAGAGTGGAGGGTAATCTTCTAAATCCTTGCTTCGATTTTTGCGTTCTTACTTTGATTTTCTAATCTCTCTTTTGTTGATTTTCTGATTTAGGCCGACGGGGCGCAGGTGACTGTTGAGGCTCATTCGAGGGCTATGGTAAACTCTTATTATCCTTTATTTACACTTTCTTTTTAGTATATATTTTCGCTCCAATTTTCAAATTAAATTTGATTATTCAATCTCTTCAAGAGAATAGGGCCTTAGTCTTGTGGGTAAGAGAAGCTCGAGCAGCAGCTTGGAGTGGGTTCTAGCAAAGCTCACAGAGGCGCTAGGCGAGGTGGTGGTAGAGGTAGAGGCAGAGGTGGCAGGAGCGGCACGGAGTCGGAGGAAGAGCCTCTTAGACGCATTACATGCCAGACCTGATGCCGGGGCCGGGACTGATATTGATTTCCTTTTATTTTCTGAGTGTCTTGGAGAGGATGCACACACACATGGATGATTGTATATAGACACTTATACTTTATTTTCGATAACTGCTCTTGGATAACCGAGATAGGATAGGTATCTACATACTCCTTTATCATGATCACTTTTATCTTTTTTTCTTGCTTTCATTGCTCATGACCTACCGCATATCGTAGATGTGACCATAGCTTGGTCCTGCATTTTATTGCTTTGTTGCTTTTCTTCTTTTTTGTGATTGTGACCATGGCTTGCCCCCCCCCCCTTTTTCTCTTGACTTTCTGTGACTGGTGAATGCTAGTAACTATGATTTTGCTTTTATTACATATTTATGAATGAATGAATGAATGTGACCATGGCTTGGTCTTGTTGTACGTAATGTGATCTGATGCACATGTTTTATTGCTTTAGTTTTTTGCTTGCAGGTGGGCTGAAAACATTACAAACAGATCATGGCCGAAATAAGCTCTACACAGTACTTGGTTAGGCCTGAGCGACACTCAGTGAGTGCGGCACTCAGTGAGTGCCACAACGGTAGTCAGTGAAAGTCGTGCGGCATTTACAGACTGCTGCGCGGCATTTCCTAGAGTGCTGTTTTCCTTTTTTGAGTGGTGCAGGTAGGTTTGGACAGATTTACTTCTATTTATACCCTCTTTTCTCAAAACCCCGCAAAACACTCTCCTCTTCCCTTCACTTCCTTCTCAAATGGCCCCATTAGCTTCCAAATTATCTTCCCATAGATGGATACCCTCTCTGGCATTAATAGGCTTAACTTCGAGTGTTTCAGATTGAATGACCTCTTCTCTTTTCGGCAGATGATTTTGGATGAAGGTCTATTTCGAGCCGCTATCCAGTGTTAGGATCCCACACTTTACGTCTTTCGCTTTGGTTACTAGAAGATCCGCCTTTTGTTCAAGGAGTTTAGTGCTATTCTGCACACTGTTCCTTTTGTGAATCTGACGGTTCCTCCAGTGCAAGTCGGGTATGTTCAGGACCTTGCTGCTCTTCTCCATACATCTCGAAGTGTGGCTGGCTCTTTTATTCGCATCAGACAAATTGATTTTGAGCGCCTTTCCTACATCTATGCTCCCATGGGGGACCCCTATGGCGACGGATACCAGATTATACGGCGTAGCGCTTTATCGATTGCTATGCTCTCTTACTTTTTTTTCTAGTCATCCTCTGACGTTCTCATACCCATTGCTTGTGGTCTGCGAGAAATGAAGAGTGACGTCTTGCTGGTTCTTGGTGAGACCTTGATGGGATTAGATCATGCTCAAGCTGCTGGGCCATGTTATCTGCTAGAGCATCTTTTGTCTTACAAATTTGGCTCATGGAGTGTCTAGATCTCTTCATACACTCTTCGCACCTTCGTGGGTCACTTCCCTATTATCGTATGGAGATTCATCACTTATTCCATTCTTTCGATGCCTAGCACGGTTGGCTTCAGGGCCTCTCTCCTGGTGATATCTACTGGGTCTGTCTGTAGTGGACTTATCATTCTGTTGCAGTATGGCTTCTCGGGCGGCCTAGTATCTAGTTACCTGGCTTTCATACTACTACTTTCTAAATTCCCGGCCGAGTGGTTCGTCAGTACGAACTTCTCCAAAATGTTACTGAGGACGTCACTGCAGATTTTACGAGGAGTTCAATCATACGTTCCTCTATCGTGAAAGCCTTTACTGAGGCTTGGTATGACAGGGTGGCAGCTCCCTTTCGGAGAGTTCTGACTTCAGTTGTGCTTACTACTGAGTATCTTTTGCAGATCCAGACTCTGATCGAGAAACAGACTCCATAGACATACATAGATGAAACCAAAATAGGACAGAGCTTTATTTCACAAAACTTCTAACAAGTCCTGTTTACTTTCCTGCGCTTTTGAAATGTGATTTTTTTTTCTTTTTCTTTATGTTTTAGAAAATGTCTTAACATGTTCAATCAATGTATTCACTCTTTCGATCTATCTTTAGGTTATGAAAATCCTCTTTTCGAAGTCTTTTCTTGGCTTTTTGTTACCTTGCTTTGAATCCTGCTTAGAGCTTTAATCATTCTATACCATGAATTCTCATTTGTTCCTTTATAGTACTTATTTTGATAGCCAGGGTATCCAGAGACAGGTTTAAGGTAAGTATCTAGGTTCTTCGGATAGCAAACACAGTTTGCCCCTAGTTATCCGGCTTTGAAATGGTTCTAGGCAAATGTCAGTTTGCCCCTAGTTTGGCACAAGGATTTTTTTTTCAGTTTTTTCATGGACCGAAGGCTTTCGAGAGCCCGCCTACTTATCCCCGAGTGGGTATCAGGTCCGCAGTAGTTCGGTTTAAGGTTTGACGGAAGGTGCCACTCGGGCAATTATTAACAACCGAACCGAGTAGGTTGCCTACGTATCCCCGAGTGAGAATCAGGTCAAGCGTAGTTCATCAAGGTAGGAGGTTTTGAAAGGAATGGTTTCAAGCAAAATACTTCTTGAGGTGGTCGAGGTTAATTGGCTGTTTAAATTCAATCCTGTCTAGGTCCATAAGATAGGCAGCCCCTCTGAAAATGAGAGTTTTAATGATGTATAGCCCGACCCAGTTGGGTTTGAATTTTCCTCTGGGGTCATAAACATGCACTTTCAGTTCTTTGAGGACCAGGTCACCCTCAACAAGCTTTCTTGGGTGGATCTTTTTGTTGAAAGCACGAGCGATCATCTTCTGATATCCCAGAGTATGGTTTATTATAGCCAACCTCTTCTCATCGAACAACATCAACTCCTTATACCTTCCCCATGTCCACTCTAGCTCAGTCACTTCACATTCTGCTAAAACCTGAAGAGCGGGTATTTCTACCTCTATTGGAAGGACAGCCTCCATCATATAAACCAAAGAATATGGTGTGGCTCCCATAGAGGTTCTTACGGAGGTCCGATATCCCTACAGTGCAAACGGCAGTTTCTTGTGCCAATCCTTATATATGTCTGTCATTTTCCCCAAGATTGCTTTGACATTCTTATTCACTGCTTCCACCACCCCATTCGTTTGTGGCCTATACAGGGATGAGTGATGACGGGTTATCTTGTATTTCTCTAGGAGTGGGATGACTTCACCTTGGAAATGACTACCGCGATCTAAAATAAACTCATTCAGAACCCCATATCTGTAAATTATGTTCTTCTCTATGAAGCTCACCACATCTTTAGCCTTCAAAGTCACATACAACGCAACCTCTACCCACTTAGTGAAATAATCAATTGCCATGATTATGTACCGGTGTCCATTGGAGGGTTTCGAAACTATTTCACCAATAATGTCAATACCCCATACAGAAAACGGCCGAGGCGTGGTCATGCTATAGAGTTGGGAAGGCGGGGTATGCATTAGATTTGCATGGATCTGACACTTATGACACCTTCTGATATACTCACAGCAATCTCTGTATAAGGTTGTCCAGTAATACCCTTGTCGGATTATCTTCTTTGCCAACATGTGCCCGTTTATGTGGGGCCCATAAACTCCTTCGTGTATTTCTTCCATTATTCTCTTAGCCTTCTTTCCATATAAACACTCCAGATTATACTCGGTATATGACTTCTTCCATAACTTATCCGCATAGATCACAAACTGGGCGAAAAATCTTCGAATCGCCTTCCTGTCCTTCTCTGAAGCTCCTTCGGGATACTTTCCTTCTTTAATGAAATTCTACACGTCCTCGTACCAAGGCACTTTCCCTTCATCTTCTAGGGCTGTGATCATCTCGAATGACGGTTGGTTCCTTATCTCTATGGATAGCGGGTGAGCGGGAGTGAACAACTCCTAATTACACGCCTTAATTCACATATGTTAGCACGTTTTATCCTGATTTAGTGTATTTTTATTTTATTTTAAGTTTTATGTGAGGATTTGGAATAAAGTAAGGATTCCAGGCTAAATGGGGTAAAAAAGCAGAAGAAAAGAAGTAGAAAAAGGCACCTTGCGCGTGCGGCCTGCTTGCGTGACTTACCGGAACCTCGCTCGCGCGAGACCCCAAAATCGCGCTTACGCAGCCCGCTCGCGTTACCTATGCAAAAAAGTGAAAATGCGTATTTCAGTGTACTGAAGATCTCCACGCGAACGAAACTGCCTAATTACGTCCAAAATATAAAATACAACAGTTTAGTGCAAATAGGTTTAGGAAAGCTTCCAAACTTGCTCCAAAACTATACATAGACTATTGTAAATCAATTTAAATTACACACCTTTATACACAACATTATACACAACAAAACTTCAGCCATTAAGGAGAGGAAAGCAAGGAGAAGAAGAAGAAGACCAAGGATTTCCATGGCCTCCTCCATCAACCTCTTGCCGTCCATCGCTTCTATGGCCAACTAAACCTAGATCTAGGGTTTCAATGAAACCCTACCCAAGTAATACGGTGTTATTTATGTCTTTTCTTTTAGATTTATTATGTATGAATGATGATTACATGTTCAGAGGATTTTTTATGATAAAATTGAACTTCTATTAATTAAATCGTTACTTTCAAAGTTTATTATTGTCTTAGATCTATTTTGAATGTGATGTGCTCAATGATCTATATTTGCTATGCTTGTATGGATTATTTACATGTAAAGTGCTTATTTGAATTGTGATATCATTAGCCGAATAGTTCATGCCTAGGAAAGACGAATTGTGCCGCAACCCTAGTTTAGTGTGAGACAATCCGTGCTAACCAAAAATGAATTATGTTGGTGCTTGAATCGTAGTTATCTTCTTGACGGAGGAATTGGGCTTGTAGCTACAATTCCCCATTATCATCCAATGCAATAAGCTAATTGAATGCATAGATACCCTTATTATGAAGCTAGTGGTGGATTTGCAATCCTAAGTTCACCTTAAATATCGTTTACAACATCTTTTAATTGCTTTCATAATTTAGATTTATTTTCATTGTTCTTAGTTTAATAAAAATAAAAATAAAAATAAAAATTCAATTTTCTTAATTAATTAGACTTAGGGTTTTTAAAATTAAAGGTCTTTAGTATTCCAATCTTTGTGGGTTCGACCTTTACTTCCACACTGCAAATCTTTTAAAGTAAAGCATACTTTATCTTGATTTTGACAAGATCAATTTTTGGCGCTGTTGCCGGAGATTGCAAATTGCTCCCTTTAGTTTTCGAATCTTAGTTTAGTTAATTCGTAAATATTAGATTAAGCATTATTTTTCTCGTTTTCCATTTTTGATTTGAGTCACTAAATTTTCTTTTTGTTTTGCAGTTCTTTTAAGTAATCAAATTCTAGCGTTTCAGAGTGAAAAAACTTAGCACATCAACGGAGCTTACGCGAACCTAAAGTAATAATAAAAAAATTTGCAATACAATCAAACATATCAAGTAAACCCATTGTATTTTAAAAATTCACTTCAAACCACTGTAAGTCAGGGTGCTGAGACGCACTATTTGCATTAGTTTAGGGGTGATTTGCAAGTGCATTAGCTAGGAAACCCAGGGCGCTGGGCTTTGACGCGAATCACTGCATTACAGGATAGCTTTCATGCAACATAGTAGTTGTGTTCTTGTTGCCTTATTTGCGTGGTTGTCTTTCATTTTTGTTTGAGTCAGTCTTTATTTTAGTGTCGTTTTTGTTTTAGTTTATGTTCGGTACGCGTTCAAGTAAACCCGAACTACATCCTTTCGATCTTGAACTTGAACGTACCCTAAGAGTTAGTAGGTCCGCATCCCAAGCTTCTAGAGCTCGGTTGTTGTTAGACGACGAATCAACTCCGAAACTGTCGTCTTTGTTTGAGTCTGAAATCTAAAGCTCCTGTAAATGCTTAAGAAAAATTAGAACTATTAAAATCAAACCTATTCCAATGACCGACATTGAAAACAACGAAAATAATAGAAATAATCCTAATATGCCTCCACTTACTCCGCTTAAAGATTATTTCATTCCTACGGCCTATATGCCATAAACAAGTATCGAATTACCGGAGGTGACGGCATCTCACTTTGAAATAAAGTCATCTACCATCGCGCTACTCCCTTCATTCCATGGCCGCATTAAAGAAGATCCTTATCAGCACTTACGAGATTTCCAAGATATATGCTCTACTTTAAAAATCCAACACCTAAGTGATGATGAATTAAAATTGCGACTCTTCCCATTCTCTTTAAAAGATTAAGCTAAGTATTGGCTCCAGTCTCTTGAGCCAAACACTATTAAAACATGGGAAGCTTTACACACCGTATTTTTACAAAAGTTTTTCCCTATCACAAGAACTAATCAGATAAGAAAATCAATAACGAACTTTGTGATGCAAGATGGAAAAACGCTTTATGACACTTGGGAACAATTTAAGGAATTATTACGCTCTTGCCCACATCATCAAGTTCCCAAGTGGCAATTGGTGCAGATCTTCTATGAGGGACTTGTTTCCTTAATTCGTAATACCGTCGATGATGTTTGTGCGGGTACCTTCCTACACAAAAGCTCCAACGAGGCATGAAAATTTTTTAAAACGTTAAGCAAAAAACTCAATGCACCAAGCCGTGTCGGTTCGTCTTGAGGGGTGTCTTCCCCCTAAACCCAAGCAAGAGGAGCATTCTGAGTCAAGAAATACAATCAAAATACAAGAACTATCTAGAAAACTTGACCAACTCATGAGGATGAGCCATATGCCCAGTCCACCTTCTTCCGAAGTATGTGCATTGTGTTCTAAACCTTCTCATAATATTTTTGCATGTCCTTCTGCTTCTTAATTCCCAGAGTTTGTCGAGCAACACATAAATTCTATTCAACAATTTCCGCAAAATAGTTATAATCCTAGAACGACTAATTTTCCTAATACTTATCGACCATTATTTCAACAAAGCTAATACCAACACCCCCTCCTAACCCTAACCCTCCAAGGGTTAACGCTTTTGAGGAGAAGGTGTTGGTGTCCCTTAAGAATATCGAAACACAAGTACAGGGACAAGCACAAATAATTCACTCTCACACGCAATCCATTGCTAGGCTCGAGTCCCAAATGGGACAAATAGCTAATACAATGAGTCATAGAAATGAGAGTAAGTTGCCTAGTCAACCTATTCAAAACCCTAAGGGACATTACGAGAGTGGGGGTTTGAGTGAGTAAGTAAATGCCCTCTCGACTAGGATGACTATTCAAGAAGAGGAAGTTGCTAAAATTTTGAATGAGAGCGAGAAGGAGGGGAACATTAATTCGAATAAAGAAAAGAGTGAGGGTGTGAGTAAAATTATGAAAGAAAATGAACCAACCCCGACTAATTATGTTCCAAAAATGCCTTTTACACCAAACGTCAATGAACTGTCACATTTTTCAAAGAAAGGATAAAAAAAATAAAAGATATACTCGAGGTGTTTAAACAAGTGAAAATCAATATCCCATTCCTCGATGCTATTACACTTAAGCTAAATGTATAAAAGACCTATGCACTCAAAAGCGCAAGTTGCGCAGTCATATTCTGAAAAAGGTCTTCCTCACAGAAAAAAGTAAGTTCAATTTTCCAACATGCTCCTCGAAAGTATAAGGATCCCGGTACACCAACGATCTCATATATCATAGGTGACACTTTTATTCATCGGGCTCTCCTTGACTTAGGAGCTAGTGTTAATCTCTTACCTGACCACATCTACAAACAACTAGGTCTAGGTAAACTGAAACCCACGTCTGCTACCATATAATTAGCGGATCATTCTGTTAAAATCTCTAGAGGAATCATCGAAGACGTTTTAGTTAAAGATGATAAATGTTATTATCCTGTTGATTTCATAGTCCTTGATGCTGAACCTGTGATAGATGCTAGGAAACACACTCCTGTCATTCTTGGCCATCCGTTCTTGGCTACGGCCAACACTCGTGTTAACTGTCAAATGGGAGTAATGAAAGTGTCGTTTGGGAACATGAATCTAAATTTGAACGTTTTTAACGCTATTGATCAATCTCCCAAAGAGGATGATTACCTAAGACGAACTATTGAACCTATTATAGAAATAAATGTGGGTGAGGAGAATAATATGGTGAGTAATGAGTGGACGAATTTGAATAACCAAGACCCTAATGCTGAATTTACTCAGAATGTGAGAAATCAATTTGAACATAATCAGGGAGAACCGTCAAATGAATTAACTCATAATGACACTATTTCTGCTTTTCATCGGAATCTCCCTAATACCTTCAAGGGTACAATGTCTGATTTACGGCCTCTATAAGTCTTGAGCTAGAATGGTCTAGCTGAAGACGTAAAAGACAGCGCTTCTTGGGAGGCAACCCAAGCTTTATTTCATTTGTTTTTCTTGTCTTTTAACGTTTTTTGGGTCACTGTAGTCAGTTGTTTTTTTTTTTTATTATCTTTTCTGTTTGTTCTCTTAGGTCCCTTTTAGGTCAAGTCATTCTTTGTTCATAATTCTGTTTGTTTTCTTTTTGATTTTTATTGAGTCTTTCGGTTTTAGTCTTTCGGTCTGGATTATATATATATATATATTTCTATTGCTATCATTTTTTTTGTATGTTTATTTTCTATTGTCAAGTATTGACAGGTGAATTAGTGTCTCCATTTGGAGCAATTGAACTTTAACGCCATATTCATGTACGTTCTCCTGGTCTGTGATTGCCGAGATTGAGGTATTATCGCTCCTTCCTTATGTACTCTGTTATTGTTTCATTGGGGACAATGAAAGGTTTAGGTTTGGGGGTATGCACTCACATGCACGTTATTATGCACTATGCACCGATTTTTCAAATATTTTAGTACTTGTGCTTAAATAAAACATGTTACCGACATTTTTGCAATCTCAATTTGATACTTCTTGTTATGTAACTTGGATTGTTATAGAATGGTAAACAATGAAAGATGTGGTTAAACATTTGCTGAAGTCATGATGCAACGTTTAGGATATGTATCATTCGAATCATAGATCTATATCATAGATTTGCACACAAACATATGCACTACACGTAGTCGCTTGAGTACTTGTTTGATGTGAACTATAATATGATTCAGATTTCTAGATAATGCATAGTGTGGAGACTAGACCCAGTGAGCTTTTGAGCCTATCTTTTCTATTTAGAGGGTTATAAATACATTTTGTGTTTGTCGAATTTCATTGAAATAGCGCATCAAATCGTTCTTTAGTCTCATTATTCTTGTCTTGTTTGATAGTCAAGTTACAATATTTGCTACCATGCTAATTAATCTTCGGTTGTAAACGTTGAAGAACCGTATCACCCTAGGACATGATTTTAGGCCTTCTTTGTTTTCCACTCTTTTGACCTTTGACCTTTGACCTATCCAGATAAATGATAGAAATTCCTTGGTTTTCCCCCTTGAGCCGTTAAAGTGCCTATTTTTCTTTGTTCACCATTATCCTATTTTTGCTCCAACTTGGCCAACTTGGCCAACTTGGAGTTTACCATTGAAAGATTGATAAACTTTTAGTGGTATTAACGCGATGTGTTAATTGAAAAGAAGAAGAAAACAAGATGATGTATGGGGTAGTTGCCTTGGTATTCAATGAATATTCGTTTCAAAAACAACGAAAGGAAAAGGAAAAGAATAAGGTTGAAAAAAGAAAAAGAAAAATAAAGACGGAAAAAAAGAAGAAATAAAAAGAAAATATGAAAAGAAGAGAATGAAAAGATGAAAGTTGGTAGAAGTGAGATGATGAAAGAAATTGAATATGCCTTACAACGCCATTCTAAAACTACCTAATGAATCCTTTCTATCCTTTTTAATTGTCTGAGCCACGTTGCAACCTTTGAAAAGTCCTATTTGATCCTAGAAAACATGGTTTGGATATGTAAACGATGAACGGGGGATTAAAATATGGTAACGATGAATTTTTCTTGACTGTTGGCGTCCTATCCATGAGACTACTGTTCTTTCGTGTCATGCGTCTTTTTCGAGTCATATGTGAGCATTTCTCATTTTGAAAATATATTTTCTTTACTTCCATATATTAGAAAGATTACACTTGTTTCTGAGTGTTTCATTTGAGAGTGTAATTAACATTGTGAGATTCGTAGTCAAAGCATAGTTGGATGGTTATCTGAGTTATATTCCAAGTTCATGACATGCACGTGTTCATTTGACTACCACATCACACACGTGCAATTTTATGAGAAACTCTATTGATTTTATGCGATGCATGTGCTTGGGATTATTTTTCATGATGTAGGTAGACGTTTGGTTCCATTTCTTCTTGTTTGTTATTCTATTTCAAATCATTGTTTTATAATAAGGAGTAGTGAATGATATGTTATTTTTCGTTTTAATAAAACTTTTATTTACAAGTTAATAAAGATGGTTGTGGGTGACTTGCTGACGAGAATCCTCACGAGACTTCACTCGTCCGACTAGGGACACCTAGAGGTTTAAAAGGCTTGTTGCATACGCTAAATGTAATCGTGATCCATACGAAAATGGAGTAATTTTTATTAGTAGTTTTATTTTATGTTATGTTTTTTCTTTTGCTCGAGGACTAGCAAAATCTAGGTTTGGGGGTGTGATCGGGAGTGAACAAGTCCTAGTTACACGCCTTAATTCACATTTGTTAGCACGTTTTATCCTATTTTAGGGTATTTTTATTTCGTTTGTTTTATGTTAGGATTTGGAAGAAAGTGAGAATTCCAGACTAAATGGGGTGAAAAATCAGAAGAAAAGAAGCTGAAAAATGCACCTCGCACGCGTAGCCCGCTCGCGCGACTTACTGGAACCTCACTAGCACAGCCCGCTCGAACGAGACCCCAAAATCGCGCTCGAGTAGCCTGCTCGCGCGACCTATGCAAAAAAGTGAAAATGCATATGTGGACACGCGGAAGCGGTCGTCCACTCTTTTCGTTTTGGTTTAAAATTGATCTGGATCAAAGAAAAGGTCTGTTGAAAACAGATACAAAGTCGCCACTTGGTCTTTAGGGAACCAAGAAACCCAATTTGACTCACCCAAATGGATAAAGGGCACCGGCCCTTCATAACCAAAGAACTTGGCTCGGGGTTTTGGTACAAGAGAGGAAGGAGACTTTGTCACGACTAAAACACCCTCAACTTGCCCCGTCTTTCGACGGCCCTCAATTAACATCCAAATAATCATCTTTTACTATGCTTGGTTCGACAATTAATATTATGATAGTATATTACATCTCATAAGAATATTAAAATGGATGATGAAAAGATAAGATACCATTCATAAGATCTAAGTCAAATATCACACAATGCAAAGGTGAAAGATCACACAAACCTAGGAAAAATCGTCTAATCACATATCAAATAATCAAGTTTTCCTAATCTAAAAAGGGACATGGATTGTTCTTGAAACAAATAATCAAAATGTGCTTATCAAGCTAGAATGATGCATGTTAATCTTTGAGAAAAGAGGACCTCTCAATCCCCGGGATGGATGAGAAAGGTAGATTAGATCAAGGGGAAGGATGAAAGTATGATCGAATTCATTCCTTATAATCCTCTTAGATTTGGAATTACTAAAACTCCAAATCTTGCATGGATGCAATGCATGGTCCTAGAATGTGCAAAAGTTGTAGTGTGTTTATGTACATGTACTTTCTAAAGTGATTTAGAAGTCTAGAGTATGCATGAATGCATGAAGAAAATTATTACAGGATACGTACAAATGTAGTATGGACTACTTCCTAAGATATGAACTAATTTGGAGTGCATGTGAGCATCAAATCAAAGCATGCGAGTAAAAGTATGCTTGATGTGAATAGTGATTAGAACAGTGAGTTGATCTACAATAACTATTACAGATTGAGAGAAATCATATAAACAATAGAGGTTACTCAGAAATAGAGTCCATACTGTCGACTGAAATGTTGAAAAATCAAAGAAAATGAAAACAAAACATCTAAAGGCCCATATTATACAGAAAGTTCACTAAGACACTAAAGTTTAAGAGAAAAATGAGTTAGAACCACCCCATATGGAAACGTTTTCTAGAAAATAAGTTGAAAGTCAACCAAGCTGCTGTGATAGTAAAAACAGAATGTCTTGAATGAATGTTTGGGCCAAAATGGAACCCTTCCAAGTGTTTCCAAACCAAAACAAAAATCATGGTAGTTCTCTAATGAGTTAGGAAGACTTTCCAAGTGGTCTTGCATCCATACATTGAGTATTCAATTCTAGAGAAATTTTTGAACTCAGATCATTCATTGTTTTGAAGATTTCTTGAGAAAACAAGGTTTATTTCTTGGAATCCAAATATTGGGGGTTTTAGAGGGGTTTTGAAAGCACATTTCTAGCACTAAAAGGGGATTAAAACCACTTGGGAAAATAACATCAAACTCAAGTCAAGAACTTCCAAGATTGTTGGAGAGATGTTTTCATTTGAGCATAACTTCAAGAATACTTTGGAAGTATTGGAGTTGAAATCATCATCTATCAAACATGTTTTTGAAGTTAAGAGCTACTATCCATAAGGATTCACTCACCTCAAACACCATGTCATCATCTAGATGATGATGAACTAGTAAGTAAATAAAGAAAAATAAAAAAGAAATGAGTTAAGGAGAGATGAACATTTATATAAACAAGCAAATAATAACAATCAATAGATGATAATCAATGTGATATTGGAGTTGTAGATTGGTGTTTCACTCATAGATATTGACATTTGGACATGGAAGTAGTTTCCTAACTCAAGATTGCTCAAGAATGGTGGTTGGGGAGGATTTTAATGTGAAGTATAAGAGAAGTAATGGAAGGAAACAAAATTAGAACTCACTTTCTTATAGAAAATCAGTGGGAGAAACTCCCTTTCTCTCTTCTAAACCTATCTCTATCTCTCGTCCTCTTTACAACATTTTAGCTTTGCACTTGGCCCCCCCAAAATGACGAGCAAAGGGGGGTTTATATAGGCCAATTTGGGGGTGGTTTTGGGATTTAGAAAGTGTTCCCATTGGTCCCAAACATCTGTGAACAAGAAACTACGTCGATTTGGCTTTCAATTTTTCAATTTGGACCCCAAAAATAAATTACAAAAATGGATTCTGCAGGGGTTGAGTGCTGTCGTGGCACTGGCCATGTGCCACCATGGTAGTGGCCCAGTGTCGCCGTGGCACTGCTTCTCAGACGCCCAGAAATTTGTATTTAGGCCCCAGAGGTTTCGATATTCACGAAAAGGCCCTATTTCGTCCGAAATTCACAGAAAATGCGCATGAATTCTAAATTGAGCTTGTGATATACTGTTGGAAAGGTAATGGAGTCTACTTTCCATAAAAAAATAGTTCAGAGATGGGTTACTTTGAAAAGTTTTGCATTATTCGCAATAAAAGTTGATTTGATCGTCTTTTTCACCTTCAGAAATTCATAGTAAATTCATTTTAAATCCAGAAATTAAGTGGGATATACCGTTGGAAAGTGACTGACCTCTAGTATCCATGAAAAATATTTAAAAAAATGATACAATGCTCTAGTTTTAAAGTCAACTTTTAGGTCAAATCGGTCAAACCTGAGATCTCCAAGAAGTTCTAGGAAACCTTTGGGAGCTCCCAGGAGCTGACATTTTCGTCCAATTTTCTTTTAAAACTCATTTTAATACTTTTCACATGATCTGGTATAATCTCAAAACTTTCTGGAGAATTTGGATGATTTGGTCAAACCATAGTCAAACTTGGTCAAACTTGGGTCAAATCGGTCAACGGGGACTTTTCGGGAACTTCCGGGACTTCCAAGGGTCTTTGAGAACTGACGATTCTACCCAATTTTGCTTTGAAACTTATTTTATTGCTTTTTTACAACGTAGTATGTTTCCAGAACTTTCGATCCAAATTTGGGAGTGTTTGGGCTTTCAGGGGTATTTTGGTCATTTTGAGCATTTCGAGAGATAGAACCAATTTCTCGGAGTCCTTTTTGAGTATTTTTCGATCATTGTGAACCATCAAGTTGTGGGTCTTCTAAATATGATAGCTGACAAAATGGGGTGTCTACAGTTTGCCCCTCTTTGGCATGAACTTGCGAGGCAATGCATGTCGCAAGCGAGTGCCAAAGCTTTAAAGTGGCAGGTCTTTTTGGAGGCTATAGATTTAGGATAAAAGCGTTGCAAAAGATGTAAGGATGATGTTGAGGTTAGTGTTGGTCATGCTCCGCGTGAGCTGCCTACGTATCCCTGGGAGAATCAGACCAGGACGTCTTCGAGGCACCAGGGGAACAAATCACACATGCACAACAAGACAGACAGATGCTATACTATGAGGATGATATGAAATGCATTGATGTGATATGAATTGTGTCATGAGTCCTATCATGCCTAATGTTCTAATCCTTGTATGAGCTGGTGATGTAGGGTGTGTGCCACTCCGAGTGGACTTATGTCGTACTAGTGTTGTGTTCTAAAGTGCTTGTGGTCCTAATACATGTGTTCTGAATTCGCCACTCTTATTGGGCTTGGTGATCTATGATTCACTACGACTAATAGACTTATGAGGGATCTTAACCCGGGGGTATTACCCAAGGAAAAGCGTGGTGCTCAAAGTGATACTGCAGCGCTCAAAAGAGTGCTCGTGGTGTATTTGCCACTCCTAGTGGGCTTTATGATTTGTGTGTGCCGCGATCGATGGGCTATGTGTTATATTATGCCCAATTTGTTGTGTTAGGTGAAGTGACCCTCTTGACTCGACTCGTGCTCCCTTTAATCGTGATACTATAGACTCGGTGACTCTCAAATCTCAACAGTGCTTCTCAAATTTCAATGATGATCCTCAATTCTCAACGGCGCTTATGTTGTTCCTCAAATCTTTGACGGTGCTTCTCAATGCTTCTTGATTCTCAACGGTGTTCTTTAAATCTTAACGATAATCCTCAAATCTTTAATGATGTTCCTTGACTTTTCAATGATGCTCCTCAACAAATCTGATGCTTCTCAACACATCTGATGTTCCTCAACTCTTCAACGATGCTCCTCAACAAATCTGATGCTCCTCAACACATCTGATGTTCCTAAACTCTTCAACGATGCTCCTCAACACATCTGATGTTCCTCAATTCTTCAACGATGCTCCTCAACAAATCTGATGCTCCTCGATGCTCCAATAATGCTTCTCACCTCTTCTAATGTTCCTCGATGCTCCAATAATGCTTCTCAACTCTTCTAATGTTCCTCGATGCTCCAACAATGCTTATCAACTCTCTTAATGTTCCTCAATGCTCCTCTAATCCCTGGGCTCTAAAACATCCTCACAAAAACATCTCATCAGCAAACCTGGACTCTAAGCCCTAAAATACCTCAACAATACATCTTATCAACACATCTAGACTCTGGGCCATAAAACACCTCAACAACACATCTTATCAATACATCTAGACTCTGAGCCATAAAACACCTCAACAACACATCTTATCAACACTCCTTATCAATACATCCATACTCTAAATAGATCAGCAACAATTTCATGGTGTTGGCGATATTTTCTTCGATCAGCCACCTTGAGAACCAACTATCTGTTTGTAGTTTGCAACCACTGATGAGTTTATGCCACTCGTACTTGGGACACTTCACATGTTGCGACCTTGACTGGTGCGGTAATGATGTTTGGTACTTCTGCTTGTATCCACATTTTTTATAATTGGGAATCACCTTAACCTATACATTTGAGACCATCAGGATGAATGGACTTAACAGGAATGACGATGACAAGGAAAGTTGGGTTAGTTTGCATGAAACCTCGATCTGTGACACACTTTTGATTAGATTACTACTGACTCAACAAAGAAGGATTGACTCAGATATAAAATTCTTAAATCACTATGATCCAATGTGCCTCTATCATAAATGATGTACCACTCATCTTTTATGTTTACTCCTCATCTTAATATGATAGTACTTTGCTGATAAATCTGGTTTTTGAAAATCCTCCCTATTGATCTAATCAATTCTCTACTCCTCCCAGGAAGTGCTGTGAATTAGTGCCTTAGCTTTCAGAATAAAAGATACTCTATTTCAAAAAATTTCAAAACAAGTTGGTGACTTGAAAACTTACCCTTGGTGTAAGGGGATTGCGTTAGGCAAATAGAGTTTGCCCCTAGTTTGAGGTGTAGGAAGTGGAATTCATAGGCAAACGAGGTGGGTGACTGAAGTTTGCCCCTAGTTTGGATGATGGTTTCTTGGAGGTTCTGGGAAAACGAGGTAGGTGACTGAAGTTTGCCCCTTGTATGAAGGGTAGATAGTAAATTCAGGCAAACGAGGCGGGTAGCAAAGTTTGCCCCTAGTGTGGAAGGTGATTTCTGGCTCGAGGCAAGGACCGTGACTTTAATCTCTCAAATGCTCATAACTTTTGCCTAGGCACTAGTGAGGTGACCTAGCGAGCTCTTTTCTCTCTTTTGTTATTGCTCACCTTGAATTTAGCTCTAATTTTTGCCTAGGCATCCTTTCGGATTTTCGACCTAGCGAGTCATCCTTCTTTTCTTTTTTTGAAAGTCTGCCTACATAGCCCCGAGCGGGGATCAGGTCCAACGTAGTTCGGGCCAGGACCTTGAAAGAAGAGGGGTTAATATTGGTGTCGACCGAACCGATGTGGTTGCCTACGTATCCCCGAGTAGGAATCAGGTCAAGCGTAGTTCGAGGCAAGGCTTGAAGGAAATTGGTTTGATTATGATGGTATCGACCTAACCGATGCGGTTGCCTACGTATCCCCAAGTGGGAATCAGGTCGAGCGTAGTTCAAGGCAAGGCTTGAAGGAAATTGGTTTGATTATGATGGTGTCGACCGAACCGATGCGGTTGCCTACGTATCCCGGAGTAAGAATCAGGTCGAGCATAGTTCAAAGCGAGGCTTGAAAGAAAAAGGGGTTTTTTCAAAACAATCGTCATACAAGTTTAACTTTGGGTCACTTGTGGTAGCCTTGAATAAGAGGATTCAGTTTCGATCTCCTTTTCTTTTCTTTTTCTTTTTCTTTTTTTTTTTTTTTCTTTTTGTTTTGTTTTGAGGATTGATCCTTCTCACTTTCGCCTAGCCAGTCAATTTTTCTTTTCACATAGTTCTGTGAGATCTTTTGATCACGATCTCAAAATTTCATAATGTGCATGTCAGCTCTTACGATTTGTTTGTGGTCATTCAGAGCTTTTTGAAATATGATCTAGACACATTCTCATGATATACCTTGAAGTGTACATTTATCGACATCACCAAAATTTTCTTTTTTTCATTTTCTCCATCATTTTGACTAACTACGGTCAGATCTTGGAAATCAATACCTTTTCAGGACTAACTTTTGCCTAGGTGCCCTTTCGTGTTTTCAACCTAGCGAGCTTTTCCTTTCTTTTTTTTTTTTTTTTCTTTTTTTTTTTTTATCTTTTTTTTCTCTCTTTTTTTTTGAAAGGGGGGAAGAAACTCATTGGAAGTGTTTGGCTACCATCAAGGACTAAGTCTGCACTGCTTTCAATTGGATAAATTGTATGGCTCCCCATTGGATTGGGCTTAAGGTTTTGAAATTATGGAAAAAGGGTGTTGGACAAGTCTATTGTCAGTTTCAAGTATGTCTTTTCGAGATTTGAGCAAAAGCATCTTTTAAATTCTTAAAGTAAGACTATTCAATTCTTGGCTCCTCATCAGCGTTAGCGTGAAATCGACTTTGACCTTTTTAGGATTCTTTTTTTGTTTGATGTAAAAATTTATTAGCAGAGTAATATCCATGGTAATTTGAAAAGTGACATTTCAGTTCGATGATTCATGCATCGATGACTACATACATCAGATTAGGCAAAATGAAATTTCATTCCATTGGTAAGAGAGAGAGATTACATTACTCGATATAGACTCATAACAACTCATTGACAGACAGACTCGACCATAATATTAAACTTGAAATAGACTCAAAAACATGGAACAGACTCAACTAGACTCAACCTGGTCTCAAATGGAGTGTCGCGGTGACTCGCTTATTCTTTTTTTTCTTTTCGAAAGAGCATCCTCATTTGTTGTTCTAGCAAAAGTCCCAAACACCATCGCTTCATCGACATATGTTCAACTTTCATGGGTATCAACAAAAGGGATCATTTGAACAGATAAGCCAGGGGCTTTAGGTTCGATGAAGCTGACATTTTGGTTTATATAGGGTTGGATGGGCAATGGCTCGATGATTTTCTGATCGATGAGGTCTTGGATATCATGACCAAGGCGCATGCAGCTATTGGTGTCGTGGCCTGCGCCTTGGTGGTAGGCACAACATTTGGACAGGTTATAATTAGGCAAAGGGATACCAGCACGAGGCTGAAGGAATTGGAGGTGCCTCTTTTTGATGAGGTTATCAAGGATTACGGATAACGGCATACCCAGGTTGGTAAATGTTCTTGGGTTGCGGGCTTTGTTAAACTTTGAGTTCAAGTGGGTCTTCAAAATGGCTCTTGTATTTGGATGTGGACTAGGATTACCCAGGCAAGGGTGTGGGCTTGGATACAAGTAGAGATTTGGATGTGGAAACGGGCTCGAATAGATGGCGTTGGGTGACCCATACTTCCCTTTATCAACACTCTGCATCATCTTCTCAAATCGGCTCACCTTTGAATTTAGTTGATCAACTGTGATTTGTAGCTTGTTCACTTTCTCTTCCAAAGCTTGGTAGGCCATTGGTGGGTTTATGATAGCCTAGGCTAGCTTGCGATCACGACAAAGAATTCGGGGAAGTACAGAAGTATCCCTACCCAGAGCTACGGTTTTCTGTAAATAGAAGTAAAAGCCCAAATTAGCAGAGGTGTGAAGTACTTCTTATGGGCTCCTAGTGGCGAGAGATGATCAGAATTTTGAAGGATTTATTGATGTGAACCGATGATGGTTGTAGTGTGTATACGACATCTAGATAATGATTGAGATGAGCGAGGATGATGATATGTATGCATTACATGTGTAGAGACTGACACATGTGAGATTAACAAAATATACTTACAATTGAACTAATATGAATTGTGTATGCATATGAGACAAGCATGCGGATGTAAGCCCTAATATATATGATGCCCGTACTTCTAACATATAGCAGTTAAGCAAGTAAGGTCCTAACCATACAGAGTGTGCTAACTTTTCTTTCTAGGATGATCGCTGTCATTGGGGGGGGGGGTGAGGAAGACAGGTTTGCTCTTTGAGGAATGAGAATCTGGGAAATTTTATAAGTAGAGATTTTTAGGAAATCTGGGTGAATTTTGACAGTGTCTCTAGGAAATAGGGATTTCTGGGAAATCTAGGTGATTTGGGCAAAGTTTCTGAAAGAAACGGGTATTTTTGGGTAAGTTGGGTAGAGTTTCTGGGGGGAACTGCGAAACTAGAGTTTCTGGGAGAAACAAGGTAAAATGGGAAAGGTTTCTGGGAAAAGCAGGGATTCTAAGGTTTCTGGGATAAACAGGGATTTTTGGGAAATCTAGGCGAATTGGATAGAGCTTCTGGGAAAAATTGGGAAATTAGAATTTCTGGGAAAAACTCGTACATCTCGACATTTCTGGGAAGTTTGGACGGAGTTGCTGGGATTTTTGGATCTGGGAGATTTGGACAGAGCTTCTAGGAAAATGGTATATTCGGATAGAATTTCTGGGAGAAACTGAGATTTCTAGGTAATATGGGGGATTTGGACAAAGTTTCTGGGAGAAACTGGTATATTTTGGAAATCTGGGAGATTTGGACAGAGCTTCTGGGAAAACAGGTATATTTGGGTAAGTCAAACATAATTTCTGGGAGAAACAAGTATATCGAAGTTTTTGGGAGAAACTGCGATTTTTGGGTAATCTGGGGGATTTGGATAGAGTTTCTGGGAGAAATATGGATATCCAGATGAGTTGGGTAAAGTTTCTAGGAAAAACAGGTGTATATGACAGGAGCATGTGATGATGGTGATCATACTTTCTAGCAAGTTTTTATACTCCTATGACGTTGGATCGACAAACAAGGTTTGTGGTGTATATCTTTGTGATCATGGAGCAGACATCCTTATCAAGGTGCCAAGGCAAATCAACTCAATGTAATCACATGTGAGTGATTGTCTTGGGAATCATAAGAAATAGGTTCTGTTCTATGCCACATAAGCGTCTACACCGCGCAGGAAATCCCACCAAGGCATACAACAGTTATATCACATTGTCCTATTTGAAAAGATAAATGAACAGTCCTATGAAAGGTTCTACAGGAATCTATATGCAAAGGCTGGGTTTAGTCAAAGAAGGTCCAATGACGAGAGTTCCAATATACCGTCAGGGAAATAGTACAGAAGTTGTTAATTGTTTTGATATACCTTGGAAGGCACATTATCAATGGTGACTTGTACCCTGGCACAACAAGACCTGAACAATGTCAGCGCTGCGCTTCAGACACAGTATGAGGGGGGGAATACAGGAGTGCAATGCGGTGAACCAGACACAGTAAAAAGATGATTTTAAGGATGCTTCTTGATCGGGAGAGAACAGATCCTATTTATACGCCTTAATTTACGTTTGTTAGTACCTTTTTATCCTGTTTTTGTATAGTTTTACTTCGTTTTCTATTTTCTGACAGGATTTGGAAGAAATCAAGTAAACCAGGTTAAACAGGGTGAAAAAGCAGAGAAAAAGAAGCTGAAAAATCCACATCGCTCGTGCGACCCGCTCGCGCGGAAACCCAGAAAATCGCTCGCGCGATCCGCTCGTGCGAGGTCCCAATCATCGCGCTCGCGCGGCCCGCTCGCGCGACATGTGTAAAAATGGAACTTGCGTATTTTAGTATACTGATGATTCCTACGTGAACGAAACTGCCTAATTACGCCTGGAAAGCTAAATACAGCAGTTTTAATGTGTTTCGGGTTAGGAAAGCTTCCAAAAACTTGTTGTAACTCTATATATACCCTAATTTACTTCAATTTAGTTGTTGGAAATTAATATACACACAATATACAACCATACTTTCAGTCATTGAAGGGAGGGAAGCAAGGAGAAGAAGAAGAAGAAGAAGAAGAAGAAGACCAAGGATTTCCATGGCCTCCTCCATCAACTACTTGCCTTCTACCACTTCTATGGACAACTAAACCTAGATCTAGGGTTTCAATGAAACCCTAGCCAAGTAATAGGGTTTTATTTATGTTTTTATTTTACTTTTATTATGTATGGATGATGATTACATGTTCCGAGGATTTTTATAAATAAATCGTACTTCTATTGATTAAATCATTACTTTCAAAGTTTATTCTTGTCTTAGATCTATTTTGACTGTGATATGCTCAATGATCTATGCTTGCTGTGCTTGTTTAGATTATTTACATGTAATGGTGCTTAAATTGAATTGTGCTATCAAGTATCCGAATAGTCCATGCCTAGATTAGACGGATTATGCCACAACCCTAGTTTAGTGTGGGATAATTCGTGCTAACCGAAGATGGATTATGTTGGTGCTTGAACCATAATTATTTTCTTGACGGAGGAATTGGGCTTGTAACTACAATTCCCCATTATCATCCAACTTAATAGGTTAAAGTAATTCATAAATATTCCTATTATGAAGCTAGTGGTGGATTTGCAATCCTAGGTTCCTTTAAACATATTTACAAAAACACTTTTAAATTGCTTTCATAGTCTAGATTTATTTTCCTTGTTATTAATTTAATTAAAAGTCAAATTAAAATTTGTTTTTCTTAATTAATTGAATTTAGGTTTTAAAATTAAAGCACTGTAGTATTTCAATCTCTATGGGTTCGACCTTTACTTTCACACTGCAAATCTGTAGAAAAGTAAAGTATACTTTTATATCTTGATATTGACAACATCACTTCTTATGAGTCAAACCTCTGCATTATTTTGTTTTGAAAATAAAAATTCCTAGTAGAGTCGTCAGATTGTGGACACGTGGAATCGGTCGTCCACTCTTTTCATTTTGGTTTGAAATTGATTTGGATCACAGAAAAGGTCTGTTGAAAATAGATACAGAGTCGCCACTTGGTCTTTAGGGAACCAAGAAACCCAATTTGACTCACCCAAATGGATAAAGGGCACCGGCCCTTCATAACCAAAGAACTTGGCTCAGGGTTTTGGTACGAGAGAGGAAGGAGCCTTTTGTCACGACTAAAACACCCTCAACTCGCCCCGTCTTTCAATGGGCCTCAATTAGCATCCAAATAATCATCTTTTACTATGCTTGGTTTGACAATTAATACTTTGATAGTATATTACACCTCATAAGAATATTGAAATGGAAAATCAAAAGATAAGATATCATTCATAAGATCTAAGCCAAATATCACACAATGTAAAGGAGAAAGATCACACAAACTTAGAAAAAATCGTCTAATCACATATCAAATAATCAAGTTTTCATAATCTAAAAGGGGACATGGATTGTTCTTGAAACAAATAATCAAAATGTGCTTAGCAAGCTAGACTGATGCATGTTAATCTTTAAGAAAAGAGGACCCCTCAATCCCCGGGACGGATGAGAAAGGTAGATTAGATCGAGGGGAAGCATGATATGATCGAATTACTAAAACTCCAAATCTTGCATGGATGCAATGCATGGTCCTAGAATGTGCAAAGGTTACAGTGTATTTGTGTACATGGACTTTCTAAAGTGACTTAGAAGTCTAGAGTATGCATGAATGCATGAAGAAAATTATTACAGGATATGTACAAATGTAGTATGGACTACTTTCTAAGATATGAACTAATTTGGAGTGCATGTGAGCATCAAATCAAAGCATGAGAGTAAAAGTATGCTTGTAGTGAATAAAGGTCAGAACAGTGAGTTGATCTTGTGAAAAATGAAAAGTGGGGTTAGAAATGTTTTTAGTTCATGATTTGTTATGGAGATTAATCTTATTGTGTCTAGAACACATATCAAAAATCCAATCTTCAATAACTACTACAGATTGAGAGAAATCATATAAACAATAGAGGTTACTTAGAAACAAAGTCCGTACTATCGACTGAAATGTTGAAAAATCTTAGAAAATGAAAAAAAAAACATCTAGAGGCCCATATTATACCGAACGTTCCCTAAGACACTGAAGTTCAAGGGAAAAATGAGTTGGGAACACCCCATTTGAAAAGGTTTTCTGGAAAACAAGTTGAAAGTCAACTAAGCTGCTGTGATAGTAAAAACAGAATGTCTGGAATGAATGTTTGGGCCAAAATGAAACCCTTCCAAGTGTTTCCAAACCAAAACAAAAATCATGAGTGTTTTCTAATGAGTTAGGAAGACTTTCCAAGTGGTCTTACATCCATACATTGAGTATTCAGTTCTAGAGAAATCTTTGAACTCAAATCATTCACTGTTTTGAAGATTTCTTGAGAAAACAAGGTTTATTTCTTGGTACCCAAATATTGGGGGTTTTAGAGGGGTTTTGAAATAGGGGTTTTGAAAGCACATTTCTAGCACTAAAAGGGGATAAAAACCACTTGGGAAACCAACATCACACTCAAGTCAAGAACTTCCAAGATTGTTGGAGAGATTTGTTTTCATTTGAGCATAACTGCAAGAATACTTTGAAAGTATTGAAGTTGGAATCATCATCTATCAAACATATTTTGAGGTTGAGAGCTACTATCCATAAGTATTCACTCACCTCAAACACCATGTCATCATCTAGATGATAATGAACTAGTAAGCAAATAAAGAAAAATAAAAAAGAAATGAGGTAAGGAGAGATAAACATTTATATAAACAAGCAAATAATAATAATCAATAGATGATAATAGATTGGTGTTTCACTCATAGATATTGACATTTGGACATGAAAGTAGCTTCCTAACTCAAGATTGCTCAAGAATGGTAGTTGGGGAGGATTTGAATGTGAAGTATAAGAGAAGTAATGGAAGGAAACAAAATTAGAACTCACTTTCTTATAGAAAATCAGTGGGAGAAACTCCCTTTCTCTCTTCTAAACCTATCTCTATCTCTCTTCCTCTTTACAACATTTTAGCTTTGCACTTGGCCTCCCCAAAATGACGAGCAAAGGGGGGTTTATATAGGCCAATTTGGGGGTGGTTTTGAGATTTAGAAAGTATTCCCATTGGTCCCAAACATCTGTGAATAAGAAACTACGTCGATTTGGCTTTCAATTATTCAATTTGGACCCCCAAAATAAATTACAAAAAAATGGATCCTGCAGGGGTTGAGTGCCACCGCGGCACTAGCCATCTGCCACCACAGTAGTGGCCTAGTGCCATCGTGGCACTGCTCCTCAGACGCCCAGAAATTTGTATTTAGGCCCCTAGAGATTTCGGTATTCGCAAAAAGGTCCTATTTTGTCTGAAATTCACAGAAAATACGTACGAACTCCAAATTGAGCTTGTGATATACCGTTGGAAAGGTAATGGAGTCTACTTTCCATAAAAAATAGTTCGAAGATTGGTCAATTTGAAAAGTTTAGCAGTATTCGCGATAAAAGTCAATTTGATCGTCTTTTTCACCTTCAGAAATTCATAGTAAATTCGTTTTAAATCCAGAAATTACGTGCGATATACCGTTGGAAAGCTATTGACCTCTAGTATCCATAAAAAATATTTGAAAAATAATACAGCACTCTAGTTTTAAAGTCAACTTTTAGGTCAAATCGGTCAAACCTGGGATCTCCAGGAAGTTCTAGGAACGGGAACCTCTAGGAGCTCCCAGGAGCTGACGTTTTCGTCCGATTTTCTTTTAAAACTCATTTTAATACTTTTCACACGATTTAGTATGATCTCGGAACTTTTTGGAGAACTTGGATGATTTTGGTCAAACCCTAGTCAAACTTGATCAAACTTTGTCAAACTTGGGTCAAACCGGTCAACGGGGACTTTCCGGGAACTTCCGGGACTTCCAGGGGTCTCTGAGAGCTGACAATTTTACCCGATTTTGCTTTGAAACTTATTTTTAGCTTTTTTTATGATGTAGTATGTTTTTAGAACTTTTAATCCAAATTTAAGAGTGTTTGGGCTTTCAGGGGTATTTTGGTCATTCTGAGCATTTCGAGAGATAGAACCAATTTCCTGGAGTCCTTTCTGAGACTTTTTCGATCATTGTGAACCACCAAGCTATGGGTCTTGTAAATCTTATAGCTGACAAAATGGGGTGTCTTCAGTGTATTTCAGTGTACTGAAGATCCCCATGCGAACGAAACTGCCTAATTACGTCCAGAATGTAAAATACAACAATTTTAGTGCAAATAGGTTTAGGAAAGCTTCCAAACTTGCTCCAAAGCTATATATAGCCTATTGTAAATCAATTTTTAGGTTACACACCTTTACACACAATATTATACACAACAAAACTTCAACCATTAAAGAGAGGAAAACAAAGAGAAGAAGAAGAAGACCAAGGATTTCCATAACCTCCTCCATCAACCTTTTGCCGTCCATCGCTTCTATGGCCAACTAAACCTAGATCTAGGGTTTCAATGAAACTCTAGCCTAGTAATAGGGTGTTATTTATGTTTTTTCTTTTAAATTTATTATGTATGGATGATGATTACATGTTCAGAGGATTTTTTATAATAAAATCGAACTTCTATTAATTAAATCGTTACTTTCAAAGTTTATTCTTATCTTAGATCTATTTTGAATGTGATGTGCTCAATGATCTATATTTGCTGTGCTTGTATGGATTAATTACATGTAATGGTGCTTATTTGAATTGTGATATCAAGTAGCCGAATAGTTCATGCCTAGGAAAGACGAATTGTGCCGCACTAGTTTAGTGTGAGACAATCCGTGCTAACCGAAGATGAATTATGTTGGTATTTGAATCGTAGTTATCTTCTTGACGAAGGAATTGGGCTCGTAGCTATAATTCACCATTATCATCCAATGTAATAAGCTAATTTAATGCATAGATACTGATGTTGTCAATATCAAGATATAAAAGTATACTTTACTTTTCTAAAGATTTGCAGTGTGGAAGTAAAGGTCGAACCCACAGAGATTGAATACTACCGCGATTTAACTTTAAAACCTAAGTTTAGCTAATTATGAAAACGGATTTTGATTTGGTTTGAATTAAACTACTAACAAATAAAAATAAATCTAAACTATGAAAGCAATTAAAGTTGTTCTAAATAATGTTTAAGGGAACCTAGGATTGCAAATCCACCACTAGCTATTCCCCCGTCAAGAAAATAATCATGGTTCAAGCACCAACATATTCCATCTTCGGTTAGCACGAATTATCCCACACTAAACTAGGGTTGTGACATAACTCGTCTAATCTAGGCATGGATTATTCGTATACTTGATAGCACAAATGAATAAAGCACCATCACATGTAAATAATCTAAACAAGCACAGCGAGAATAGATCATTGAGCACATCACAGTCAAAATAGATCTAAGACAAGAATAAACTTTGAAAGTAATGATTTAATCAATAGAAGTACGATTTATTTATAAAAATCCTCGGAACATGTGACTGTCATCCATACATAATAAAACTAAAATAAAAACATAAAATACTCCCTATTACTCGACTAGGGCTTCATTGAAACCCTAGATCTTTGTCTAGGCTGCCATAGAAGTGGAGATCGGCAAGTAGTTGATGGAGGAGGCCATGGACATCCTTGGTCTTCTTCTTCTTCTCCTCGCTTTTCCCTCTTCAAGGGCTGGAAGTTCAGTCTATATGGCTGTATGTGTATGTATGTATGGGTGTGTAACAATTGTCCAACCCTTAATTTAAAGTAAAATAGGGTATATATAGATTTACAACAAGTTTTTGGAAGCTTTCCCAACCCAAAACGAAGTGAAACTGATATAATTTACAATCTGGACGTCATTCAGCAGTTTCGTTTGCACAGGAGTCTTCAGTATACTGAAATACATATCTTTGGTTTTTACACATATCACGCGAGCGGGCCGCGCGAGCGCGACATTTGGTACCTCGCGCGAGCGAATCGCGCGAGCGATTTCTGGACTTCCGCGCGAGCGGGTCACGCGAGCGATATCTGGGTTTTCGCGCGAGCGGATTGCGCGCGCGAGTTGGCTTTTTCAGCTTCTTTCCTTCTGCTTTTTCACCCTGTTTAGCCTGATTTAGTTGATTTCTTCCAAATCCTGTCAGAAACTTGAAAACGAAGTAAAAATATACAAAAACAGGATAAAAAGGTACTAACAAATGCTCGTTAAGGCGTATAAATAGGATTTGTTCTCTCCCGATCACACCCCCAAACCTACATTTTGCTAGTCCTCGAGCAAAACTAAAATAAAAACTAACCACTAATAAAATACTACTCCATTTTCGCATGGATCACGATTGCATTTAGCTTATGCAACAAGCCTTTTAAACCTCTAGGTGTCCCTAGTCGGACGAGTGAAGTCTCGTGAGGGTTCTCGTCAACAAGTCACCCACAACCATCTTTATTAACTTGTAAACTTAAAAAGTTTTATTAAAAACGAAAAACAAAACATTCAATACTCCTTATTATAAAACAATGATTCGAAATAGAATAATGAACAAGGAGAAACGGAATCAAACGTTCACTTACGTTATGAAAAACAATCCCAAGTACATGAATCGTATAAATCAATAGAATTTCTCATAAAATTGCACGTGTGTGATATGGTATTCAAATGAACACGCGCATGTCATGAACTTGGAATATAACTCGGATAATCAATTAACTATGTCTCGACTACGAATCTCACAATGTCAATTACACTCTCAAATGAAACACTCAGAAACATGTGTAATTTTTTTAATATATGGGAGCAAAGAAATATATTTCCAAAACAAGAAATGCTCACATATGACTCGAAAAAGACGTATGACACAAAAGAACAATAGTCTCAAAGATAGGATGCCAATAGTTAAAAAAAATTAATCATTACCATGTTTTAATCCTCCTCCCATCGTTTTCCTATCCAAACCATGTTTCCTAGGATCAAATAGGACTTTTTAAAGGTTGTAACGTGGCTCAGGCAATGAAAAAGGATAGAAAGGATTTATCAAGTAGTTTCAGAATGGCATTGTAAGGCATGTTCGATTTCTTTCATTCTCTCTTCTACAAACTTTCATCTTTTCTTTCTCTTCATTCCTTTTCATTCATTTTTCTTCTTTTCTTTCATTTTTTTCAACCTTCCTCTTCTTTATTTTTTTTCTTTATTCTTTTCCTCCTCGTTGCTGTTGAAACAAATATTCAATAAATAACACGGCAACCACCCCAATAGCATCTTGTCTTCTTCTTCTCAATCACACATCGCCTTAACACCACTAAAAGTTGATCAATCTTTCAGGTTGGCCAAATTGGAGCAAAAAACAGGATAATGGTAATTTAAGAAAGAAATGGCATTTTAATGGCTCAAATGGCGAACGAAGGAAATTTTTATCATTTATCGGTCGGCAGTAAGCAAAGAGGGCCTAAAATCATTTCCTAGGGTAATACGGTTCTTCAATGTTTACAACAGAAGATTATTTAGCATGGTAACAAATATTTTAACTTGACTATCAACCAAACCAAAAGTAATGAGACTAAACAACAAGTAGATGCGTTATTTCAATGAAATTCGATAAATACAATATATTTATAACCCTCTAAACAGAAAAGATAGGCTCAAAAGCTCACAGGGTTTAGTCTCCACCTTGTGTTATCTAGAAATCCGAATCATATTATAGTTCACATCAAACATGTATTCAAGTGACTACGTGCAGTGCATAACTTTGTGTGCAAATCTATGATATAAAACTACGATTCAAACGATACATAACTTAAAACGTCGCATCATAACTTCAGCAAATGTTTAATCACATATTCCCTTGTTTACCATTCTATAACAAACAAAATTCTCTAACAAAGAGTATCAAATTGATGTTGCAAAAACGTCGGTAACATCGTTTATTTAAACACACTTTTTTTTTTTTTTAAATTTTGCATAAACTAATGTGCATGTGTGCATACCCCCAAACCTAAACCGTGACCGTCGATTGAATTAATTCGAAGCGACATGCTTTCAACTTACCATCGGGCTCTTCCTGACATCTTAAATGGTTCACAATCCGAGTTACGGCCTCCATAAATCTTGAGCTAGAACGGTCTAGCTAAAGTCGTAAAAGTTAGCGCTTCTTGGGAGGCAACCCAAGCTTGATTTCGTCTGTTTCTTTGATTTTTGGATGTGTTTGAGTCGTTTTGGTCAGTCTTAGGTTTTTCTGGACAGGTTTGGGGGTCGAAATTAATTTATTTTAATATTACATACATAATTTTAGCCAAAAAATGGAAAACACTAAACTCGCGCGCGCGACCCGCTCGCGCGAGACGTCGCTCGCGCGGCCCGCTGGCGCGAGTTTGCCCCTTAGACGTTTTTCTTTGCTTTTCTTTATTTGAGCCCTCAGGTTCTCTTCGCGCATGGAATCGCGGGCGCGAGGCATCTCGCTCGCGCGAGATTTTCGATAAAAAAAAAAAACAAAAACAAAAACAAAAAAAAAACATTTTGGGATTCGCGCGCGCGACGGCCGCTCGCGCGGACTGCTCGCACGATACCCCATTTTTCTGATATTTTCTTTTATTTTCTCTATCAGTCCTCCACACCTGTTCTAGTAGTTTTTACTTTTCTGTTTTTGTTTCGTACATACTTTTAGATCAAGTCAATTGTTATTTCCATAGTTCTATTTCTGTTTTATTTTCATTTCTAGTTTATTATTTTTTTGTTTTCGTAGTTTTGTCCAGTTTTATAGTTTATTTAGTTTCGTTTCTCTTAGTTACAATTCTTTTAGCTGCTTTTATTATTCTTTTTGTTTGTTTTCTTTTGTTAAGAAGTAACACGTAACATTGAACTTTATTGCCATAGTCTTATGTGTTCACCTGTTCTATGCTTGTCGAAACCAAGGTACTATCGTTCCTTCCTTACGTACTCACATTTCTTTCATTTTATTGTTTCATTGGGGACAATGAACGGTTTAGGTTTGGGGGTATGCACACATGCACATTAGTTTATGCAAATTTTTTTTTAAAAAAAAAGTGTGTTTAAATAAACGATGTTACCGACGTTTTTGCAATATCAATTTGATACTCTTTGTTAGAGAATTTTGTTTGTTATAGAATGGTAAACAAGGGAATATGTGATTAAACATTTGCTGAAGTTATGATGCGACGTTTTAAGTTATGTATCGTTTGAATCGTAGTTTTATATCATAGATTTGCACACAAAGTTATGCACTGCACGTAGTCACTTGAATACATGTTTGATGTGAACTATAATATGATTCGGATTTCTAGATAACACAAGGTGGAGACTAAACCCTGTGAGCTTTTGAGCCTATCTTTTCTGTTTAGAGGGTTATAAATATATTGTATTTGTCGAATTTCATTGAAATAACGCATCTACTTGTTGTTTAGTCTCATTACTTTTGGTTTGGTTGATAGTCAAGTTAAAATATTTGTTACCATGCTAAATAATCTTCTGTTGTAAACATTGAAGAACCGTATTACCCTAGGAAATGATTTTAGGCCCTCTTTGCTTACTGCCGACCGATAAATGATAAAAATTTCCTTCGTTCGCCATTTGAGCCATTAAAATGCCATTTCTTTCTTAAATTACCATTATCCTGTTTTTTGCTCCAATTTGGCCAACTTGGAGTTCACCCCTGAAAGATTGATCAACTTTTAGTGGTGTTAAGGCGATGTGTGATTGAGAAGAAGAAGACAAGATGCTATTGGGGTGGTTGCCGTGTTATTTATTGAATATTCGTTTCAACAGCAACGAGGAGGAAAAGAATAAAGAAAAAAAAAATAAAGAAGAGGAAGGTTGAAAAAAATGAAAGAAAAGAAGAAAAATGAATGAAAAGGAATGAAGAGAAAGAAAAGATGAAAGTTTGTAGAAGAGAGAATGAAAGAAATCGAACATGCCTTACAATGCCATTCTGAAACTACTTGATAAATCCTTTCTATCCTTTTTCATTGCCTGAGCCACGTTACAACCTTTAAAAAGTCCTATTTGATCCTAGGAAACATGGTTTGGATAGGAAAACGATGGGAGGAGGATTAAAACATGGTAATGATTAATTTTTCTTAACTATTGGCATCCTATCTTTGAGACTATTGTTCTTTCGTGTCATACGTCTTTTTCGAGTCATATGTGAGCATTTCTTGTTTTGGAAATATATTTCTTTGCTCCCATATATTAAAAAAATTACACATGTTTCTGAGTGTTTCATTTGAGAGTGTAATTGACATTGTGAGATTCATAGTCGAGACATAGTTAATTGGTTATCCGAGTTATATTCCAAGTTCATGACATGCGCGTGTTCATTTGAATACCATATCACACACGTGCAATTTTATGAGAAATTCTATTGATTTATACGATTCATGTACTTGGGATTGTTTTTCATAACGTAAGTGAACGTTTGATTCCGTTTCTCCTTGTTCATTATTCTATTTCGAATCATTGTTTTATAATAAGGAGTATTGAATGTTTTGTTTTTCGTTTTTAATAAAACTTTTTAAGTTTACAAGTTAATAAAGATGGTTGTGGGTGACTTGTTGACGAGAACCCTCACGAGACTTCACTCGTCCGACTAGGGACACCTAGAGGTTTAAAAGGCTTGTTGCATAAGCTAAATGCAATCGTGATCCATGCGAAAATGGAGTAGTATTTTATTAGTGGTTAGTTTTTATTTTAGTTTTGCTCGAGGACTAGCAAAATGTAGGTTTGGGGGTGTGATCGGGAGAGAACAAATCCTATTTATACGCCTTAACGAGCATTTGTTAGTACCTTTTTATCCTGTTTTTGTATATTTTTACTTCGTTTTCAAGTTTCTGACAGGATTTGGAAGAAATCAACTAAATCAGGCTAAACAGGGTGAAAAAGCAGAAGGAAAGAAGCTGAAAAAGCCAACTCGCGCGCGCAATTTGCTCGCGCGAAAACCAAGATATCGCTCGCGCGGAAGTCCAGAAATCGCTCGCGCGAGGTACCAAATGTCGCGCTCGCGCGGCCCGCTCGCGTGATAAGTGTAAAAACCAAAGATATGTATTTCAGTATACTGAAGACTCCTGTGCAAACGAAACTGCTGAATGACGTCCAGATTGTAAATTATATCAGTTTCACTTCGTTTTGGGTTGGGAAAGCTTCCAAAAACTTGTTGTAAATCTATATATACCCTATTTTACTTTAAATTAAGGGTTGGACAATTGTTACACACCCATACATACATACACATACAGCCATATAGACTGAACTTCCAGCCCTTGAAGAGGGAAAAGCGAGGAGAAGAAGAAGAAGACCAAGGATGTCCATGGCCTCCTCCATCAACTACTTGCCGATCTCCACTTCTATGGCAGCCTAGACAAAGATCTAGGGTTTCAATGAAGCCCTAGTCGAGTAATAGGGAGTATTTTATGTTTTTATTTTAGTTTTATTATGTATGGATGACAGTCACATGTTCCGAGGATTTTTATAAATAAATCGTACTTCTATTGATTAAATCATTACTTTCAAAGTTTATTCTTGTCTTAGATCTATTTTGACTGTGATGTGCTCAATGATCTATTTTGACTGTCATCCATACATAATAAAACTAAAATAAAAACATAAAATACTCCCTATTACTCGACTAGGGCTTCATTGAAACCCTAGATCTTTGTCTAGGCTGCCATAGAAGTGGAGATCGGCAAGTAGTTGATGGAGGAGGCCATGGACATCCTTGGTCTTCTTCTTCTTCTCCTCGCTTTTCCCTCTTCAAGGGCTGGAATTTCAGTCTATATGGCTGTATGTGTATGTATGTATGGGTGTGTAACAATTGTCCAACCCTTAATTTAAAGTAAAATAGGGTATATATAGATTTACAACAAGTTTTTGGAAGCTTTCCCAACCCGAAACGAATTGAAACTGATATAATTTACAATCTGGACGTCATTCAGCAGTTTCGTTTGCACAGGAGTCTTCAGTATACTGAAATACGTATCTTTGGTTTTTACACATATCGCGCGAGCGGGCCGCGCGAGCGCGACATTGGGCACCTCGCGCGAGCGGATCGCGCGAGCGATTCTGGGATTTTCGCGCGAGCGGATCGCGCGCGCGATGTTGATTTTTCAGCTTCTTCTCTTATGCTTTTTCACCCTGTTTAGCCTGGTTTAGTTGATTTTTTCCAAATCCTGTCAGAAACTCGAAACCGAAGTAAAAATACACAAAAACAGAATAAAAAGCACTAACAAATGCTTGTTAAGGCGTATAAATAGGCTCTGTTCTCTCCCGATCACACCCCCAAACCTACATTTTGCTAGTCCTCGAGCAAAACTAAAAATAAAAATAAACTACTAATAAAATATTTCTCCATTTTCGCATGGATCACGATTGCATTTAGCTTATGCAAGAAGCCTTTTAAACCTCTAGGTGTCCCTAGTCGGACGAGTGAAGTCTCGTGAGGGTTCTCATCAACAAGTCACCCACAACCATCTTTATTAACTTACAAATTTTTTAAAAAAACTTTATTAAAAATGAAAAACATAATAGGCAATACTCCTTATTATAAAACAATGATTCGAAATAGAATAATGAACAAGAAGAAACATAATGAAACATCCACCTAAATCATGAAAAACAATCTCAAGTACATGCATCGTATAAATCAATAGAGTTTCTCATAAAATTGCACGTGTGTGATGTTGTAGTCAAATGAACACGCGCATGTCATGAACTTGGAATATAACTCAGATAACCATCAAACTATGCTTCGACTACGAATCTCACAATGTCAATTACACTCTAAAATGAAACACTCAGAAATAAGTGTAATTTTTCTAAAATATGTGAGTAAAGGAAATATGTTTTCAATATGAGAAATGCTCACATATGACTCAGAAAAGACGCATGACACAAAAGAACAGTAGTCTCATGGATAGGATGCCAATAATCAAGAGAAATTAATCATTACCATGTTTTAATCCCCCTCCCATCGTTTTCATATCCAAACCATGTTTCCTCGGATCAAATAGGACTTTTTAAAGGTTGTAATGTGATTCAGGTAATGAAAAAGGATAGAATGGATATATCAAGTAGTTTCAGAATGGCATTGTAAGGCATGTTCGATTTCTTTCATTCTTCTTCTACAAACTTTCATCTTTTCTTTCATTTTTTTTTCAACCTTCCTCTTCTTTATTATGTTTCTTTTCCTTTTTCTTTTCTCGCTTCTCAAATGACTATGCATTGAATACCAAGCAAATACCCCAATAGCATCTTATTTTCTTCTTCTTCATCAACACATCGCTTTAATACTACTAAAAGTTGATCACTCTTCCAGTGGTATACTCCAAGTCGATCAAATTGGAGCTTTTAAAGAGGATAATGGTGAACAAAGAAAAAGAGGCATTGTATCGGCTCAAAGGGCGAACCAAGGAAATTTTATCTTTTATCAGTCGGCAGTAAACAAAGAAGGCCTAAAATCATTTCCTAGGGTAATACGGTTCTTCAATGTTTACAACAGAAGATTATTTAGCATGGTAACAAATATTTTAACTTGACTATCAACCAAAACAAGAATAATGAGACTAGACAACAAGTTAATGCGCTATTTCAATGAAATTCGACAAACATAATATATTTATAACCCTCAATGAAGAAAAGATAGGCTCAAAAGCTCACCGGGTTTAGTCTCCACCTTGTGTTATCTAAAAATCCGAATCATATTATAGTTCACATCAAACATGTATTCAAGTGACTACGTGCAGTGCATAGGATTATGTGCAAATCTATGATATAAAACTACGATTCAAACAATACATAACTTAAAACGTTATATCATAACTTCAGCAAATGTTTAATCACATCTTCTCTTGTTTATCATTCTATAACGAATCACGTTACATACTAAGACGTATCAAATGAAGATTGCAAAAACGTTGGTAACATCGTTTATTTAAACACACTTTTTTTTTTTTAAATTTTGCATAAACTAATGTGCATGTGTGCATACCCCCAAACCTAAACCGTTCATTGTCCCCAATGAAACAATAAAATGAAAGAAAGGTGAGTACGTAAGGAAGGAGCGATAGTACCTTGGTTTCGACAAGCATAGAACAGGTGAACACATAAGACTATGGCAATAAAGTTCAATGTTACCTGTTACTTCTTAACAAAAGAAAACAAACAAAAAGAATAATAAAAGCAGCTAAAAGAATTGTAACTAAGAGAAACGAAACTAAATAAACTATAAAACTGGACAAAACTACGAAAACAGAAAAATAATAAACTAGAAATGAAAATAAAACAGAAATAGAACTATGAAAACAACAATTGACTTGATCTAAAAGTATGTACGAAACAAAAACAGAAAAGTAAAAACTACTAGAACAGGTGTGGAGGACTGATAGAGAAAATAAAAGAAAATATCAGAAAAATGGGGTATCGCGCGAGCGGCCGTCGCGCGCGCGAATTCCCAAATTTTTTTTTTTTTTTTCAATAAAATCTCGCACGAGCGAGCTATCTCGCGCCCGTGAAACCAGGCGCGAAGAGAACCTGAGCGCTCAAATAAAGAAAAGCAAAGAAAAACGTCTAAGGGGCAAACTCGCGCCAGCGGGCCGCGCGAGCGAGGCCTCGCGCGAGCGGATCGCGCGCGCGAGTTCAGTGTTTTCCATTTTTTGGCTAAAATTATGTATGTAATATTAAAATAAATTCATTCCGACCCCCAAACCTGTCCAGAAAAACTCTAAGACTGACCAAAACGACTCAAACACATCCAAAAATCAAAGAAACAGACGAAATCAAGCTTGGGTTGCCTCCCAAGAAGCGCTAAGTTTTACGTCTTTAGCTAGACCGTTCTAGCTCAAGATTTATGGAGGCCGTAAATCAGAGTTTGTACCCTTTAGGGCATTAGGGAGATTCCGGTGAAACGTCGAAACAAGGTTGCTATGTGTTAATTCATTTGACGGCTCACCTTTATCGTTATTACATCGATTCTTTACCTTTCAAGTAAATTCTTCATTAGGGGCCGAGGTATTAGGATTCATCCACTCATCATTCACTATATTATTCCTAGCACTCATATTTATTACGTTCTTAGGCTCAATATTCCGTCTCACATCACATTCTGCCTCACATAGGTTATCGTCGTCTTTAGGAGGTTGATCAGCAGCATTAAAAACATTTAATTTTAATTTTATATTCCCGAACGACACTTTCATCACCCCTGTTCTACAATTGACACGTGTGTTGGCCGTGGCTAAGAATGGACGACCAAGAATAACAGGAGTGTATTTTCTAGTATCTAGCACCGGTTCGGTGTCAAGGACCATAAAATCAACAGGATAAAAACATTGATCAACTTTAACTAAGACGTCTTCGACGATTCCCCTAGGTACTTTAACCGAACGATCCGCTAATTGAATAGTAGCGGCCGTAGGTTTAAGTTCACCTAAACCTAGTTGTTTGTAGACATGATAAGGTAAGAGGTTAACACTAGCTCCTAAGTCAAGGAGAGCCCGATGAATGATAGTGTCACCTATGACACATGAAATCGTAGGCGTACCGGGATCCTTATACTTCGGAGGAGCGTGTTGAAAAATAGAACTTACTTTTTCCGTGAGGAAGACCTTTTTAGGAGTATGACTGCGTATTTTGCGCTTTTGTGTACAAAGGTCTTTTAAACATTTAGCATAAGCGGGAATTTGCTTAATAGCATCGAGGAATGGAATATTGATTTTAACTTGTTTAAATACCTCGAGTATATCCTCAACTTTTGACTTTTTCTTTGTAAAATTAGACGGTTCCTCAACATTGGGTGGAAAAGGTAACTTTGGAACATAGTTAGTTGGGACCGATTCTTTTTCTTTTCTATTTTGATTCACGTCCTCACCTCTCTCTTTATTAGAGTTGATGTTCATATCTATCACATTCTCATTCTTATTAGGGGTTTCTATCACCTCTTCTCGTGTAGTCATCCTAGTTGAGACGGCGTTTACTTGTTCATTCGACCCCTTAACCTCATTTTGTCCCTTAGGGTTTTGAATTGTTTGACTAGGCAATGTCCCCTCGTTTCTACGACTCACTACAGTAGCTAGTTGTCCCATTTGGGATTCAAGCTTTGCAATGGATTGTGTATGAGAGTGCACTATTTGTGCTTGTGCCTGTACTTGCGTTTCAATTTTATTAAGGGATGCCAACACCTTTTCCTCAAAAATGTTACCCCTTGGAGGGTTCGGATTAGGATGCGGTTGTTGGTATTGATTAGGTTGAAACTGAGGTCGATATGCATTAGGAAAATTAGTTGCCTCATTAAGATTATTAGTATTATTCTTCCACGAGAAGTTAGGATGGTTTCTCCATGGCGCATCCGGATTGTTAGTAGTTGCATTATAATTATTTCGTGGGTATTGTTGAATAGAGTTAATGTGTTGCTCCACGAATTCCGGAAATTGACTTGCCGATGGACATGCAAGGATAGAATGTGAAGGATCAGAACATAATACACAAATTTCATGAGCGGGTGCGGTTGTCGCTTGATTCATTGTCATAAGTCGGTCAAGTTTTTTAGATAATTCTTGAAATTCAATAGAATGACTCGACTCAAACTTCACCTCTCGTTTGGGTGGAGGAAGATATCCTTCCGAACGTACCGACACAGCCTAATGCATCGAGTTCTCGCTTAAAGTTTCAAAAATTTTCCAGGCCTCGTCGGCGCTTTTGTGTAGGAAAGTTCCCGCACAAACGGCATCGACGGTATTACGGACAGAGGGAATAAGTCCCTCATAGAAGACCTGAACAAGTTGCCACTTAGGAACCTGATGATGTGGGCAAGAGCTTAATAATTCTTTAAATTTCTCCCACGTATCGTAAAGCGTCTCCCCATCTTGCATTACAAAATTGGTTATGGGTTTCCTTATCTGATTTGTACGCATAATAGGAAAAAACTTTTGTAAAAACGCGGTGTGCAAGGCTTCCCATGCTTTAATTGTGTTTGGCTCAAGTGATTGGAGCCAATGCTTAGCTTTGTCTCTCAAAGAAAATGGAAAGAGCCGCAATTTTAATTCATCATCAGTTTGATTTTGGATTTTCAAAGTAGAGCATATATCCTGAAAATCTCCTAAGTGTTGATATGGATCTTCATTTAGACGGCCATGGAAAGATGGAAGTAGCGAGATCGTAGACGATTTTATCTCAAAGTGAGATGCTATCGCCTCCGGTAATTCGATACCGGCTTGTGGCGTGTAAGTAGTAGGAATAAAATAATTTATAAGTGGAGGAGGTGGCGGTATATTAGGATTATTCATATTAGCACCGTCGTTTTGATTGTTATTGTTATTTCCACCGTCAGCCATTTTAATCGGTTCGATTTTCAAAGTTTGAGTTTTCCTTAACCGTTCACGGGTACTTTGAATTTCGGCCTCAAACAACGACGACGGAATCGGAGTTGATTCGTCGTCTTGCAACCTAGCTCTAGAAGCTTGGGTTGTGGACTTACTAGTTCTTAAGGTACGTTCAAGTTCAAGATCGAAAGATTTTAATTCTGGTTTATTTGAACGTGTACCTAACATAAACTAAAATAAAGAAAAAGAAACTAAAAACAAAGACAAAAGAAACAAATAGCAATCACGCAAATAAGACGACAATCAAGCACACAGTACTACTATGATGCATGCAAATTATCCTGTAATGCAATGACCGCGTCAAGCCCAGCGCCCCGGGTTTCCTAGCTAATGCAGTGCAATTAACCCTAAACTAATGCAAATAGTGCGTCACAGCGCCCTGACTTACAGTGGTTTAAAGCGAAGTTAAAGCGAGCAATTTACTTAATTTTTATTTATTTTATTTGCGTAAGCTCCTTTGATGTAATTAGCTACTCCACTCGAAAATGTTAGAATTTTGACGACTCGAGAAACTACAAAATAAAAAAAAAAAGTTAGTAACTCAAAACAAAACGAAAAATAAGAAAAGAAAACCTAATCTAATATTTACGAATTAACTAAACTAAGATTCTAAAACTAAAGGTAGTAATGCAATCCCCGGCAACGGCGCCAAAAATTGATCGCGTCAATATCAAGATATAAAAGTATACTTTACTTTTCTAAAAATTTGCAGTGTGGAAGTAAAGGTCGAATCCACAGAGATTGAATACTACCGCGATTTAACTTTAAAACCTAAGTTTAGCTAATTATGAAAACGGATTTTGATTTGGTTTGAATTAAACTACTAACAAATAAAAATAAATCTAAACTATGAAAGCAATTAAAGTTGTTCTAAATAATGTTTAAGGGAACCTAGGATTGAAAATCCACCACTAGCTTCATAATAGGAATATTTATGAATTACTTTAGGTTATTACGTTGGATGATAATGGGGAATTGTAGCTACAAGCCCAATTCCTCCGACAAGAAGATAATCATGGTTCAAGCACCAACATATTCCATCTTCGGTTAGCACGAATTATCCCACACTAAACTAGGGTTGTGACATAATTCGTCTAATCTAGGCATGGATTATTCGGATACTTGATAGCACAAATCAATAAAGCACCATCACATGTAAATAATCTAAACAAGCACAGCGAGCATAGATCATTGAGCACATCACAGTCAAAATAAATCTAAGACAAGAATAAATTCTGAAAGCAATGATTTAATCAATAGAAGTTTGATTTATTTATAAAAATCCTCGAAACATATGACTGTCATCCATACATAATAAAACTAAAATAAAAACATAAATAAAACCCTATTACTTGGCTAGGGTTTCATTGAAACCCTAGATCCAAGTCAGAAACAGGTGTAATTTCTCTAGTATTCGTGAGCAAAGGAATTATGTTTTCAAGACGAATAACGCTCACATATGACACAAAAAAGACGCATGACACGAAAGAACAGTAGTCTCATGGATAGGATGCCAACAATCAAGAAAAATTACTCATTACCATGTTTTAATCCCCCTCCCATCGTTTACATAACAAAACCATGTTTCCTCGGATCAAATAGGACTTTTTAAAGGTTGTAATGTGATTCAGGTAATGAAAAAGGATAGAATGGATATATCAAGTAGTTTCAGAATGGCATTGTAAGGCATGTTCAATTTCTTTCATTCTTCTTCTACAAACTTTCATCTTTTCTTTCTCTTCATTCCTTTTCATTCATTTTTCTTCTTTTCTTTCATTTTTTCTTTCTCTTCATTCCTTTTCATTCATTTTTCTTCTTTTCTTTCATTTTTTTTCAACCTTCATCTTCTTTATTTTGTTTCTTTTCCTTTTTTCTTTTCCCGCTTCTCAAATGACTATGTATTGAATACCAAGCAATTACCCCAATAACATCTTATTTTCTTCTTCTTCATCAACACATCGCCTTAATACTACTAAAAGTTGATCACTCTTCCAGTGGTATACTCCAAGTCGATCAAGTTGGAGCTTTTAAAGAGGATAATGGTGAACAAAGAAAAAGAGGCATTGTAATGACTCAAAGGGCGAACTAAGGAAATTTTATCTTTTATCAGTCGGCAGTAAACAAAGAAGGACTAAAATCATTTCCTAGGGTAATACGGTTCTTCAATGTTTACAACAGAAGATTATTTAGCATGGTAACAAATATTTTAACTTGACTATCAACCAAAACAAGAATAATGAGACTAGACAACAAGTTAATGCGCTATTTCAATGAAATTCGACAAACACAAAATGTATTTATAACCCTCTAAAAAGAAAAGATAGGCTCAAAAGCTCATAGGGCTTAGTCTCCACCTTGTGTTATCTAGAAATCCGAATCATATTATAGTTCACATCAAACATGTATTCACGTGACTACGTGCAGTGAATAAGTTAGTGTGCAAAACTATGATAAAAAAACTACGATTCAAGCGATACAACTTAAAACGTCGCATCATAACTTCAGCAAATGTTTAATCACATCTTCTCTTGTTTATCATTCTATAATGATCACGTTACATAACAAGAAGTATCGAATGAAGATTGCAACGGCGCCAAAAATTGATGTTGTCAATATCAAGATATAAAAGTATACTTTACTTTTCTAAAGATTTGCAGTGTGGAAGTAAAGGTCAAACCCACAGAGATTGAATACTACCGCGATTTAACTTTAAAACCTAAGTTTAGCTAATTATGAAAACGGATTTTGATTTTGGTTTGAATTAAACTACTAACAAATAAAAATAAATCTAAATTATGAAAGCAATTAAAGTTGTTCTAAATAATGTTTAAGGGAACCTAGGATTGCAAATCCACCACTAGCTTCATAATAGGAATATTGATGAATTACTTTAGCTTATTACGTTGGATGAATATGGGGAATTGTGGCTACAAGCCCAATTCCCCCGTCAAGAAAATAATCATGGTTCAAGCACCAACATATTCCATCTTCGGTTAGCACGAATTATCCCACACACTAAACTAGGGTTGTGACATAACTCGTCTAATCTAGGCATGGATTATTCGGATACTTGATAGCACAAATCAATAAAGCACCATCACATGTAAATAATCTAAACAAGCACAGCGAGAATAGATCATTGAGCACATCACAGTCAAAATAGATCTAAGACAAGAATAAACTTTGAAAGTAATGATTTAATCAATAGAAGTACGATTTATTTATAAAAATCCTCGGAACATGTGACTGTCATCCATACATAATAAAACTAAAATAAAAACATAAAATACTCCCTATTACTCGACTAGGGCTTCATTGAAACTCTAGATCTTTGTCTAGGCTGCCATAGAAGTGGAGATCGGCAAGTAGTTGATGGAGGAGGCGATGGACATCCTTGGTCTTCTTCTTCTTCTCCTCGCTTTTCTCTCTTCAAGGGCTGGAATTTCAGTCTATATGGCTGTATGTGTATGTATGTATGGGTGTGTAACAATTGTTCAACCCTTAATTTAAAGTAAAATAGGGTATATATAGATTTACAACAAGTTTTTGGAAGCTTTCCCAACCCGAAACGAATTGAAACTGATATAATTTACAATCTGGACGTCATTCAGCAGTTTCGTTTGCACAGGAGTCTTCAGTATACTGAAATACGTATCTTTGGTTTTTACACATATCGCGCGAGCGGGCCGCGCGAGCGCGACATTGGGCACCTCGCGCGAGCGATTCTGGGATTTTCGCGCGAGCGGATCGCGCGCGCGAGTTAGCTTTTTCAGCTTCTTTCCTTCTGCTTTTTCACCCTGTTTAGCCTGATTTAGTTGATTTCTTCCAAATCCTGTCAGAAACTTGAAAACGAAGTAAAAATATACAAAAACAGGATAAAAAGGTACTAACAAATGCTCGTTAAGGCGTATAAATAGGATTTGTTCTCTCCCGATCAGATACCCTTATTATGAAGCTAGTGGTGGATTTTCAATCCTAGGTTCACCTTAAATATCGTTTACAACATCTTTTAATTGCTTTCATAATTTAGATTTATTTTCATTGTTCTTAGTTTAATAAAAATAAAAATAAAAATTCAGTTTTCTTAATTAATTAGACTTAGGGTTTTTAAAAGTAAAGGGCTTTAGTATTTCAATCTCTGTGGGTTCGACCTTTACTTCTACACTGCAAATCTTTTAAACTAAAGCATACTATTATCTTGATTTTGACAAGACCAGCGGGATCATGATGACTCCTAAAGGAATTTGTATCATCGAGGCTAAGGTCGCTAGGGAGTCCGCCAACTGGTTTTCTTCACGGGAAAGGTAATAGGATGATATTTTCTTGAAATTTCAAACTCTCTAGGTAGTCGTGGTAAGGTCTCAACTTCTCATGTTTTACCCTCCAATCACCCCGTACTTGGGATATGATCAAGTTAGAATCTCCGAAGACATCGATCCTTTCAACTTTCAAGGCCAATGCCTCTTCCATCCCTACTATGCAAGCTTCGTACTCCACCGTGTTATTAGTTAAGTTATACTTAAGCTTGACGGCTAACAAGGTAGGGGTCCCGTCTGGTGCTACAAGGATGATTCCAACCCCATAGCCTAGTTTATTAGCTGCTCCATCGAAATATATTTTCCATTAATTCTCCTCTATCCCCATCACCCCTTCGTCTGGGAATCGGAACTCGCCCTTTTCCTCGGATTCTATCGTAAGATCAGCCAGGTATTTGGTGACAGCTTTCCCTTTCACGAATTTGGCAGTGACATACTTGATGTTGAATTTTGCCAGCATCATGGTCTATCGGGAAATCTTACTAGTCAAAATAGGTTTTTTGAATAGGTATTTGTGTGGGTCCATCCGGGAGATTAGGGTTATGGAAAAGGCTAACATGTAGTGCCTAAGGCGACGAGTACACCAAACTAGGGCCCAATAGGCTTTCTCTTAGGGTGAATATTTTAGCTCGTATCCGGTCATCCTCTTGCTCAAGTAATAAATGGCTTTTTCTACGTGCCCCTCTTCTCTTTCTTGGGCCAACATACACCCCATCGAATCTTTGGACACATAAAGGTATAGCAAAAAAGGCCTTCCGGGTGAGGGCGGTGATAGGATATGCGGGTTTTGGAGATAGGTTTTGATTTTATCGAAGGCTTGTTGGCATAGGGTATCCCACTCGAACTTCTCCCTATTTCTAAGCAGTTTAAACAACGGGTCACATGTCAAGGTGAGTTTTGAGATGAATCGGCTTATGAACTGTATTCTACCCAAAAATTCTCTCAATTCCTTCTCATTCTTTGGTGGCTGCATTCCAACTATGGCTTTTATTTTGGTCGGGTCTGCCTCTATTCCCCTCTGGGTGATAAGGATCCTAACAGCTTTCCGGTAGTAACTTCGAAGGTACACTTTTGAGGATTTGGCCTCATTCTAAACTCCCTCTATCTCTCGAAGAACTTCCTCAATGCCTCCAAGTGTTCCCTTCTCTCCTTAGACTTCACAATCATATCATCCACATACACCTCTACCTCCTTGTGGATCATGTTGTGCAGTAATGTAGTAGAAGCCCACTGGTACGTTGCCCCTGCATTCTTAAGCCCAAACAGCATTACCCTATAGCAATATGTTCCACATGGTGTAATGAAAGTGGTTTTCTCTCTATCCTCGGGTGCCATAAGGATATGGTTATAACCTGAGAACCCATTCATAAAAGATAGGAGTTAATGCCCCACGGTGTTATCAACTAGTACATCGATATGAGGTAAAAGGAAATCGTCCTTAGGGCTTGCTTTGTTCAATTCTCAAAAATCAACGCACACCCTAACACAACCATCCTTTTTTGGAACCGGTACAATGTTGGCAATCCACTCAGGATACTCAGTGACCATCAAGAATCCAGCTATTAACTGCTTTTCAACTTCCTCTTTAACTTTAAGTGCCCATTCAGGCCTCATTCGCCTCAAATTTTGTTTTATTGGTTTTGAATTAGAAAAGAGGGGGATATGATGTTGGACTATCTCTGGATCGATACCCAGCATATCACTATAAGACCATGCAAAAACATCTTTGAATTCATTTAGTAGATTGATCAATTCTTTGCTTTCTTCATTCCTAAGTGTAGAGCCAATAAAAACATTTTGAGGATTATCTTCATTTCCTAGATTGATTGTTAGAATGTCCTCAATGATTTTACATGTAGATTCTTTTTCTTTTTCAAATAATTTTTGCAATTCAATTAGTATTTCATGATCATCACATTCATCACATTCATTAAGCGCATTTGAGTAGGTAGAATTAGTCGTACTTTCATTAATTTTGTTCGGGATGATTAGAAAAGACATAGCAATAGTAAGACGCCTCATTTGAGCCATTACAGACTCCAGGGAGGGGGGATACCTATCACTAAACTCAAAGACCCATTCTTTGTTGACCCCCTTCTTGAGTTCCACAGTGTGGCAGCCTGGCAGGTTTCCCCCTTCTTGTCATTGCTTCCTCTGATTCTTCCGTTTCGTTCCCCCTGAGCTTCTTCTTGCACCACCTTCACCATACCCTCAGCATATTCTTTCTCGGCCTAAGCTTCCATAACCCCTTCTTCTCCTTTTTTCCCAACTTTCACGCTTCCTTTGTCTAATAGATTTTGTATACCTGGTCCATCTAGCGCACCAATCCAATCTTTGACGGTGGCAGACTTCACAGGGATCTGCAGGTATGGGTCTTTATACTTAGAGAATTCATGGGGGAAGAAGATCTCAAACCCTAGCTTTAAGTGATTATCTTTCTGATCTACCCACGGTTCTGGGAAGCCACAAAAAGGGAAATCCTCTCCCTCTTCCACAAAGTACCCGTTGAGCGTTTTCTAGTACGGGACCAATAGTGCATCTGCTGCCTTCTTTCTTTCCCTCAGTTCTTTATTCGATGGCCGATAACCCAGACCATGAGTGTGAGTCTGGATGGGGATTCTTGGGAACTCCAACAGACTTTGATGATTCTTTCCTAATCCCATGCTCGAAAAGAAACCCATCTTCTTCATAATCCCTGCAACCGCCGGGCTTGCATACTGATCAAAATAGAGTGGTAAGAACTCCTTTAGCTTGGTTTCTTCCAGCATGTTAATAAACTCAAACCCTCTCAGATTTGTTTCTTCTACCTGCAATTGTACCTCCAAAACCAGTACGCTTGCCGAAGCTTTAGACGGGCGGACCCAATTATCCCCAAGGATATCACAGACCTTGTTTTTTCAAACACACTTGACCTTATGATGAATGGTAGATAGTATAGCACCTAGGCTATCCAACCATGGCCTTCCCAGTAGCAGATTGAAAGAAGCGGGGATGTCAATGATCTAGAATTCGGCTTCTTTTTCTACGTGCCCAACGGTGATATTGAGGAAAATTATACCCATGACTGTCCTCTGGGTATTGTCATACGCCCTCACCTTTTGCTCGGATGGTATAAAAGTTCATTCGTTCAGACCCATTCGTTTGGCTATTCAAAATGGGCACACATTCAAAGAAGACCCGTTGTCAACAAGACAAGCGGGTACAGTGTTCCCCAAGCACTCAATGGTGACATATAGTAGTTTATTGTGAATGGACCCTCCAAAGGGTACGTCATTTGAGGAAAAGGTAATAGCCAGGGTTAGAAATCTACTGATCATTCCCATAAGGTCTTCCGGTGCTGTGTCAATAGAAACATCATACTGGTTCAAAGCGTTCGAGACTACCTGCCTATGGCGTTTGGAAGCAATCAGCAAACCCCAGATGGTGATGTTAGCCTGAGTCTTCTTCATTTGTTGCAGAACCCGGTCTTCCTCTTCCTCTTCCTCCTCATTCATCTTCCCTTTGCCTTTATCTGATTCCTCCTCGGCTGATCCTTCTGTCACACCCCAATTTTTAGACAAACAATTATTAATCAAGGGAGACCTCAACCGATATCTAGTTGTCCAATCATCAAAGGTGCTTGTAATATAAAAACATCAGATAGTCTATACCGAAATAAATCATTACTCACATGAGCTAAAGCAACGGTCAACATCCAACCATAAAAGTCAAACCAAGATTTAAATCCAACTCCAAAACATAATAAAAATCTAAAAAGAATACTTCACTAAAACAATATCTTAAATTGTTAAATGGCCCACAATGCCAGAAATTATTTCTAAACTCTTTAGGATTGAATTAAAAACGAATAAGAGAAACAGCACAAGACTCCGCATGCCTCCTGCTTCCAGGTGCCACGACCTCCCTACTAGCCCTGCAAATTTTGATCGGCTACGCTCCAACAAGAACGCCCCCGCGAGAAAAACTCAACGGGTCAGTCACGTAACTGGTATGAGTTAAACCACACACACAGAGCTAGGAATCACATGGTGACTATTACTACCACACCTAACAGGTAATTCGGGCAAGAGGATAGTTCCACTTCACATGTCGGGACAAGCGATAGTTTCCCTCTTCTCGCCCGAATTTAAATAAAATAATTCTTATCTTCCGTCACATGGTGAGTCAATACCTGCAAAATGTTAGTGGACCCACCATCCTGCAACCACGAAGATTTATAATAAAAAAATACCACAAATTATGCGGAACTACTAGTACTAAGAATTCGCAAGAATTAACTTCATAATTTACTCACTACACGTCCAAAATAAATATATAAGCAAAGAACAGAAGTCCAGGAAATCAACATTTTAGATCCATTGACTCGTCAGGAAATTTATCGACAATAATCCTCTTACTTATATAAACGATTTATTATTCAATTTCCTAGGTTCACCACTTGGCCACCCTCCATGGTACACCCACACATATATCCCATGTGTGCCCGGGACATACTACCAATATCCACTCTGGTGCGAGTTTGGTTGGGGTATCAACCAAACCAGGTATACACACAGAAGGCCAGTCAATATGCCTAGACGTCTAACAAAATAAGCCGGGCATAAGGCTTAGGCCAGGTTGATCATGAAGCCACTGGCAAAAAGATACACTCAGCAAGTCGAGCTACCAAAAAAAAATATCACAACTGGGAGCGGTGAACACTAAGGAGCTTGAAACCATTTTGCATTCTCGGAATTATAAAATTTAATCGGACTCAACGTTAATGACTATCACCTATTTTTTTTTTATATAGCTCAACATTATAAGAGAATTCATGTATCTCCAACTAATCTTCGGTAAGTCATACGAATGAATAAAAAAAACAACGGATCATATTTCCCCAATTTCATACATTTTAATATACTAAAAACTGCTACTGAAATCTTCAATTTCTGCCCAAATGGTGCAGAATCAGGAAAAACACCATTTGACGAAAAACGTGCAGAATCACATTTTACAAAAGGCATGCGAACAGAATGTTCAAATTCAAAGCCACGATTTTCTAATAATTTTCTAAAGTTCTGCAACTGTGTGAATAAAAAAAACGAATTTCCATATATTTCTTAATAACCATGAATATTTCACATATAGTTTTATCAAACTAACTAACTATTCACCTAACCCTTTCGAATACCCTAATGTCATAATCACAAGATCACACGAAGGGAAAATATTCTTATTATTTCGATAATAACGACGTGCAATGCAATACAAAAATTTAAACCCAATAATTAGATTAAACATGTAAGGGTTTGGTTATCTCGCGTACACATATATACATACGTGGATATATATATACTCGGATATAAAAATTTAACTCACCAAGTTTGTAAAAAAAAACGACAACAACGAACGCCCGCGATTTCACACGTGCCCACGAACCCGAGATCGTTCTCTTTCTTCTCCCCCTTTTCTTCTTCTTCTTCTTCTTCTTCTTCTCTCTCTCTCTCTCTCTCTCTCTCTCTCTCTCTCTCCGGAGGCTGTGCAAAGGAGGGGTTTAATTTTTTTATTTTATGTTTTCTCACTATCTAACCTAATATTATATTATATACATATATGACACAACCACATATACATATATTATAATAACACACTACTCACACCCACGAAACACGTCAAACACACACACACGTAACTCAAGAGTTGTTAATAAAGTTTCTTTAGGGTGTAAGACACTCACACCAAATTTTCACATACCAACCACATTAAATATTAAACAATAAAATAAATAAAAAGGAATTAAATAAATAAAAATTATCTTCTTTTTTTTTAAATAAATAAGGTTGTTACATTATACACACCTCAAAGAAAATCTCGTCCCGAGATTTGCAACACACACGAACACTAATCAAACAGTTTAGGATGCGACTTCCGAATCTTCTCCTCGAGCTCCCACGTAACATCATTAATTCTCTCACTCCATTGCACCTTCACAAGATTTACTACTTTCCTCCGCAAATACTTCACATCTCGATCGACGATAGTGATAGGTCGAACAACATATGTGAGGTCATCATTAATCTCAAGCTCTGTCGGACGGACAATTTGTGTAGGATCCTTCACACACTTCCTCAACATTGATACATGGAACACATTATGAATTGCCGCCAATGCCGGTGGCAACAATACTCTATAGGCCAACTCTCCAACCTTTCCGACAATCTCATAAGGGCCTACAAACCTCGGAGCAAGCTTCCCTTTCATACCAAATCGCATCGCACCCCTCATAGGAGATACCTTCAAGAACACAAAATCTCCAACTTCAAATTCTACACCCTTGCGCATCCTATCCGCATAACTCTTTTGCCGACTCTGAGCAGTCTTAATCCTTTCTCGAATAAACCTCACCTTCTCAGTAGTTTCCCGAACCATCTCCAGACCCAAAATAGGTACGTCACCCACTTTTGTCCAACACACTGGAGATCTACACGGCCTCCCATACAACGCTTCGAAAGGTGCCATTCCTATGCTAGAATGGTAACTGTTATTGTAAGCAAACTCTACCAATGACAAGTGTTCTTCCCAACTACCACCGAGATCGAGAACACAAGCCCGTAACATATCCTCAAGAATCTGGTTAACCCTCTCAGTCTGCCCATCGGTCTGCGGGTGATAAGCAGTACTAAGGTCTAACCGGGTCCCCATCGCCCTCTGAAAACTCTCCCAAAACTCTGCCACAAACAACGAATCTCGATCCGACACAATCGAGACCGGAGTTCCATGAAAACGTACTATCTCCCGAATATACAACAGTGCCAACTTGTCTGCCGTCTGATGCACACTCACTGGAATAAAGTGCGCCGACTTAGTTAGCCTATCCACAATCACCCAAATTGACTCATTTCCCATCTTGGATCTCGGCAAACCATCCACAAAATCCATAGAGATACACTCCCATTTCCACACAGGTATTTCTAAAGGTTTCAACAAGCCAGACGGTCTCTGATGTTTTGCCTTAACCTGTTGACACACCATACACTTAGAAACATATTCTCCAACATCTCTCTTCATACCTTCCCACCAAAAGGTTCGTTTCAGGTCATGATACATCTTAGTCCCGCCAGGATGTATAGTGTATCGAGACCAATATGCCTCATCAAGTACTTCCCTCTTCAACTCTTCCCTATCCGGTACACAGAGTCTTCCTTGAAAACATAAACTTCCCTCTGTATCCACAGACCAATTCGTCGGACACTCATCAAGCAAATCCACTATCAAGTCATTGAGACGGTTAACTAAAATTGTATCTAACCTCTGCATCTGTTGAACTTTCCCTATTAAAGTCGGTTGGACAACTAAACTCCCAATATATGCTTTCTCACCTTCATGCCCTGGCTGAATATCATGAGATGCTAACACTTCAAGAGACTTCCACTCCCTAACCATCAAAGAAGCCATCACACTGTGTTTCCGACTCAGTGCATCGGCCACTACTTTTTCCTTACCCGGATGGTAAAGAATCTCAAAGTCGTAAGTACTGATGAACTCAACCCATCTCTGTTGTCTCATATTCAGTTCCATCTGTGAAAACAAGTACTTGAGACTCTTATGATCTGTATACAACTCAAATCTCTCCCCAAACAAATAATGCCTCCACACTTTCAGTGCAAACACGACAGCTGCCAACTCTAAGTCATGAGTGGGATACCTCCTCTCATGTGGTCCCAACTGTCTAGAAGCATACGAAACAACCTTCCCTTCTTGTATCAAGACACAACCCAAACCAGTCCCACTAGCATCTGTGAACACTACAAGCTTCCCTCCTTCCATCGGGATAGTCAACACTGGCGCGGTGGTCAACCTTTGCTTCAACTCCTGAAATGCTTGCTCACACTCATCTGTCCATACAAACTTCACATTTTTACGAGTCAACTTCGTCATTGGAGCTGCTATGAGAGAAAACTTCTCAATGAACCTCCTGTAATAACCTGCTAATCCCAAGAAACTCCTCACTTCTGTCGGATTAGAAGGTTGTGCCCAGTCTTGCACTGGTGTGACTTTTTCAGGATCTACTGATATTCCCTCAGCTGAAATAACATGACCTAGAAATCTCACTACGGTCTCCCAAGAATGACACTTACTGAACTTGGCATACAACTGATGCTCCCGAAGTATCTGCAACACCACTTTCAAATGCTCTCTATGCTCCTCCCGAGGCAGTGAATAAACCAAAATGTCATCTATGAAGACTATGACAAAACGGTCCAAATACTGCCTGAACACCCTATTTATCAAATCCATAAAGAATGTTGGAGCGTTGGTCAAACCAAATGGCATCACTGAAAATTCATACAACCCATACCGAGTATGGAAAGCTGTACGGGGAATGCTCTCTTCCACCACTCCCATCTGATGATACCCGGTCCTCAAATCAAGCTGTGAAAAGACCGCCGCTCCCTTCAATTGGTCAAGAAGGTCGTCAATCCTGGGTAAAGGATACTTGTTCTTGATCGTATTCAACTCCCTGTAGTCTATACACATAAGAAGACTACCGTCCTTCTTGGATACAAATATCGCTGGAGCTCCCCACGGTGAGCTACTAGGACGTATGAACCTGATTCATATACACCTCAAAAGAATTACACTACTAGAAATAAAGATCAAGTAAGAAGAAAAATGAATCTACCAGAAAGAAATAATTAACGCACCCTTTCTGATTTTCATCCAATTGCTTCTTCATCTCTCCTAACTCCTTGGGCGCCATAGGATATGCTGCCTTAGAAATTGGTGTGGACCCCAGTACAAGATCAATCCAGAATTCCACCTCTCTCTTAGGCGGCAGTCCAAGGATCCCCTGAAAAACATCCTCAAATTCGCATACCACTTCCACATCACTAATATCCTTCTTCGGTATCTCCACCGAATATAGGAAACTAGACATAAGCAATTCTCCACTATCTGGATATGTATGAGAGAAGCGAGGTAATCCTGGGGTATCTATATGAATGGTCCTCTTAGCACAATCAAGGACAACATGGTTCGCCCTAAGCCAATCCATCTCCAAAATAATGGAAAACCATTCAAACCCCAATACAATCAAATTAACGAGGAAAGTCCTCTCCCCAAAGTCTATCACAAAATCTTTACAATGCTCATATAGAGTAACTGAACCCCCTAGAGGTGTTTCTACGCTCACAAGAACAAGTAAAGGCGTAACAGGAATACTCTCTCTCAAAACAAACTGACGAGAAATAAAAGAGTGGGATGCACCCGAATCAAACAAGACACGAACATCGGAATGAAAAAGTTTGAGGCTACCTTGCACATTCTCATTGCCTGGCATCACTGCAAATGCCCTGGCTGGAGCTGCTTGACCCTGTCTCGCGGCTTGCTTATTCCTAGGAGGGTGGGGACATTCCCTAGCAATATGTCCTGGTAACTGACAATTGAAACACACTCTAGGAGCTACAACCATCTCTCTCCTTACCGGTGCTGCTCCAGTATGAGGCACTGGTAGACGGAAACCAATCTGTGGTTGCGGGGCCTGTTGATGTTGACCCTGGAAGCCCTGATTACGCTGACCACCCTGACCATTCCACTGCTGGTTCTGCTGCCTGAAGTTCCCCTGATTTCCTGGGAACTGCTGACCTCTCCACCCCTGATCATAAGGCTTAAATCTGTTCCCACTACGTCCTGTATCTTTTTGCTGAGTTTGAGGCCGAGTGTCTCTAGAATTCTCATTGTTCTTCGCCCTTGCTGACCTCTCAGCCAAAAATATCTAATCCTTCCGCTCAAACTTCAAAGCCAAATCTACCACTTTGTTGAAAGGCTCACTCTCTGCAGATAGCACTGCCTTGGACAAGTGATGTCCCAATCCGTCAATAAATTTTTTGTTCTTCTTCTCCTCTGTATCAATCAGATGAGGAGCATACTGAGATAGCTCATTGAACTTCTTCACATACTCTCATACAGTCATGGTACCCTGAGTGAGGTCTTGGAATTCCCTAGCCAATTGTGACTTCACTGCACTAGGAATGAAATTCTCCTCAAATAAAACATTGAACTCTTCCCACGTCATCTCCGCCACGTCATAAGTAGCCCTCAATGATTCCCACCAAAGCAAAGCTGCACCCTCAAGCTGTTGAGATGCCAACTCCTGTTTCTGCGCCTCTGTGACTTGCATCCTCTCGAACACGATTCACACTGTCGTATCCAAGCATCTCCTGCTAACAGACCCTTTTCCCTATCAAATGTTCGGTCGCCAATAGAAACAAAATCCTTGTTCCTTTTAGCAAACGGGTCACCATGGTTTCCTTGCTGATTATTCGGCACAGCTTGGAGAATCTGGTTCATCATAGCCTCCACGTCAACCTGAACTAAGTTGGGATTTCCTGCCCCAGCTCCTCCAGAACTCTTACCACCTCCAGTCTGAGCTCCATGACGGGTATTGTAGCCTCTAGCCATAACCTTCATTGAACAACCACACATACATATATATGTGAACCAAACTCGTTCATTGTAATTAATAAACCATTCACTACATACCGAAGATCACCTAGACACTCTCTAGTCTAGGGCAACCATGAGCTTTGATACCAAACTGTCATACCCCAATTTTTAGACAACCAATTATTAATCAAGGGAGAACCCTCAACCAATATCTAGTTGTTCAATCACCAAAAGTGCTTGTAATATAAAAACATCACACAGTTTGTACCGAAATAAATCATTACTCACATGAGCTAAAGCAACGGTCAACATCCAACCATAAAAGTCAAACCAAGACTTAAATCCAACTCCAAAACATAATAAAGATCTAAAAAGAACACTTCACTAAAACAATATCTTAAATTGTTAAATGGCCCACAATGCCAGAAATTATTTCTAAATTCTCTAGGATTGAATTAAAAACGAATAAGGGAAACAGCACAAGACTCCGCATGCCTCCTGCTGCCAGGTGCCACGACCTCCCTACTAGCCCTGCAAATTTCGATCGGCTACGCTCCAACAAGAACGCACCCGCGAGAAAAACTCAACGGGTCAGTCACGTGACTGTATGAGTTAAACCACACACACAGAGCTAGGAATCACACGGTGACTCTTACTACCACACCTAACAGGTAAATCGGGCAAGAGGATAGTTCCACTTCACATGTCGGGACAAACAGTAGTTTTCCTCTATGTGGTGGCCATGCAGTTCTCGCCCGAATTTAAATAAAATAATTCTTACCTTCCGTCACATGGTGAGTCAATACCTGCAAAATGTTAGTGGACCCACCATCCTGCAACCAAGAAGATTTATAATAACAAAATACCATAAATTATGCGGAACTACTAGTACTAAGAATTCGCAAGAATTAACTTCATAATTTACTCACTACACGTCCAAAATAAATATATAAGCAAAGAACAGAAGTCAAGGAAATCAACATTTTAGATCCATTGACTCGTCGGGAAATTTATCGACAATAATCCTCTTACTTATATAAACGATTTATTATTCAATTTCCTAGGTTCACCACTTGGCCACCCTCCATGGTACACCCACACATATATCCCATGTGTGCCCGGACATACTACCAACATCCACTCTGGTGCGAGTTTGGTTGGGGTATAAACCAAACCAGGGATACACACAGAAGGCCAGTCAATATGCCTAGACGTCTAACAAAATAAGCCGGGCATAAGGCTTAGGCCAGCTTGATCAGGAAGCCACTGGCAAAAAGGTACACTCAGCAAGTCGAGCTACCAAAAAAAAATATCACAACTGGGAGCGGTGAACACTAAGGAGCTTGAAACCATTTTGCATTCTCGGAATTATAAAATTTAATCGGACTCAACGTTAATGACTATCACCTATTTTTTTTATATAGCTCAACATTATAAGAGAATTCATGTATCTCCAAGTAATCTTCGTTAAGTCATACGAACGAATAAAAAAAACAACGGATCATATTTCCCCAATTTCATACATTTTAATATACTAAAAACTGCTACTGAAATCTTCAACTTCTGTCCAAATGGTGCAGAATCAGGAAAAACACCATTTGACGAAAAACGTGCAGAATCACATTTTACAAAAGGCATGCGAACAGAATGTTCAAATTCAAAGCCACGATTTTCTAATAATTTTCTAAAGTTCTGTAACTGTGTGAATAAAAAAAATGAATTTCCATATATTTCTTAATAACCATGAATATTTCACATATAGTTTTATCAAACTAACTAACTATTCACCTAACCCTTTCGAATACCCTAATGTCATAATCACAAGATCACACGAAGGGAAAATATTCTTATTATTTCGATAATAACGACGTGCAATGCAATACAAAAATTTAAACCCAATAATTAGATTAAACATGTAAGGGTTTGGTTATCTCGCGTACACATATATACATACGTGGATATATATATACTCGGATATAAAAATTTAACTCACAAAGTTTGTAAAAAAAAATGACAACAACGAACGCCCGCGATTTCACACGTGCCCACGAACCCGAGACCGTTCTCTTTCTTCTCCCCCTTTTCTTCTTCTCCTTCATCTTCATCATCTTCTTCTTCTTCTTCTTCTTCTTCTTCTTCTTCTTCTTCTTCTCTCTCTCTCTCTCTCTCTCTCTCTCTCTCTCTCTCTCTCTTCAGAGGATGTGCAAAGGAGGGGGTTCCTTTTTTTTTATTTTATGTTTTCTCTCTATCTAACCTAATATTATATTATATACATATATGACACAACCACATATACATATATTATAATAACACACTACTCACACACACGAAACACATCAAACACACACACACGTGCACTATATTGGTAACAACTCAAGAGTTTTTAATAAAGTTTCTTTAGGGTGTAAGACACTCACACCAAATTTTCACATACCAGCCACATTAAATATTAAACAATAAAATGAATAAAAGGGAATTAAATAAATAAAAATTATCTTTTTTTTTTTAAATAAATAAGGTTGTTACATTATACACACCTCAAAGAAAATCTCGTCCCGAGATTTGCAACACGCACGAACACTAATCAAACAGTTTAGGATGCGACTTCCGAATCTTCTCCTCGAGCTCCCACGTAACATCATTAATTCTCTCACTCCATTGCACCTTCACAAGATTTACTACTTTCCTCCGCAAATACTTCACATCTTGATCGACGATAGTGATAGGTCGAACAACATATGTGAGGTCATCATTAATCTCAAGCTCTGTCGGACGGAGAATTTGTATAGGATCCTTCACACACTCCCTCAACATCGATACATGGAACACATTATGAATTGCCGCCAATGCCGGTGGCAACAATACTCTATAGGCCAATTCTCCAACCTTTCCGACAATCTCATAAGGTCCTACAAACCTCGGAGCAAGCTTCCCTTTCATACCAAATCGCATCGCACCCCTCATAGGAGATACCTTCAAGAACACAAAATCTCCAACTTCAAATTCTACACCCTTGCGCTTCCTATCCGCATAACTCTTTTGCCGACTCTGAGCAGTCTTAATCCTTTCTCGAATAAACCTCACCATCTCAGTAGTTTCCCGAACCATCTCCGGACCCAAAATAGGTACGTCACCAGTTTCTGTCCAACACACTGGAGATCTACACGGCCTCCCATACAACGCTTCGAAAGGTGCCATTCCTATGCTAGAATGGTAACTGTTATTGTAAGCAAACTCTACCAATGACAAGTGTTCTTTCCAACTACCACCGAGATCGAGAACACAAGCCCGTAACATATCCTCAAGAATCTGGTTAACCCTCTCAGTCTGCCCATCGGTCTGCGGGTGATAAGCAGTACTAAGGTCTAACCAGGTCCCCATCGCCCTCTAAAAACTCTCCCAAAACTCTACCACAAACAACGAATTTTGATCCGACACAATCGAGACCGGAGTTCCATGAAAACGTACTATCTCCCAAATATACAACAGTGCCAACTTGTCTGTCGTCCGATGCACACTCACTGGAATAAAGTGCGCTGACTTAGTTAGCCTATCCACAATCACCCAAATTGACTCATTTCCCTTCTTGGATCTCGGCAAATCATCCACAAAATCCATAGAGATACACTCCCATTTCCACACAGGTATTTCTAAAGGTTTCAACAAGCCAGACGGTCTCTGATGTTTCGCCTTAACCTACTGACACACCATACACTTAGAAACATATTCTCCAACATCCCTCTTCATACCTTCCCACCAAAAGGTTCGTTTCAGGTCATGATACATCTTAGTCCCGCTAGGATGTATAGTGTATCGAGACCAATATGCCTCATCAAGTACTTCCCTCTTCAACTCTTCCCTATCCGGTACACAGAGTCTTCCTTGAAAACATAAACTTCCCTCTGTATCCACGGACCAATTCGTCGGACACTCATCAAGCAAATCCACTATCAAGTCATTGAGACGGTTAACTAAAACTGTATCTAACCTCTGCATCTGTTGAACTTTCCCTATTAAAGTCGGTTGGACAACTAAACTCCCAATATATGCTTTCTCACCTTCATGCCCTGGCTGAATATCATGAGATGCTAACACTTCAAGAGACTTCCACTCCCTAACCATCAAAGAAGCCATCACACTGTGTTTCCGACTCAGTGCATCGGCCACTACATTTCCCTTACCCGGATGGTAAAGAATCTCAAAGTCGTAAGTACTGATGAACTCAACCCATCTCTGTTGTCTCATATTCAGTTTCTTCTGTGAAAACAAGTACTTGAGACTCTTATGATCTGTATACAACTCAAATCTCTCCCCAAACAAATAATGCCTCCACACTTTCAGTGCAAACACGACAGGTGCCAACTCTAGTCATGAGTGGGATACCTCCTCTCATGTGGCCTCAACTGTCTAGAAGCATACGAAACAACCTTCCCTTCTTGCATCAAGACACAACCCAAACCAGTCCCACTAGCATCTGTGAACACTACAAGCTTCCCTCCTTCCATCGGGATAGTCAACACTGGCGCGGTGGTCAACTTTTGCTTCAACTCCTGAAATGCTTGCTCACACTCATCTGTCCATACAAACTTCACATTTTTACGAGTCAACTTCGTCATTGGAGCTGCTATGAGAGAAAACTTCTCAATGAACCTCCTGTAATAACCTGCTAATCCCAAGAAACTCCTCACTTCTGTCGGATTAGAAGGTTGTGCCCAGTCTTGCACTGGTGTGACTTTTTCAGGATCTACTGATATTCCCTCAGCTGAAATAACATGACCTAGAAATCTCACTACGGTCTCCCAAAAATGACACTTACTGAACTTGGCATACAACTGATGCTCCCGAAGTATCTGCAACACCACTTTCAAATGCTCTCTATGCTCCTCCTGAGTCAGTGAATAAACCAAAATGTCATCTATGAAGACTATGACAAAACGGGCCAAATACTGCCTGAACACACTATTCATCAAATCCATAAAGAATGCTGGAGCGTTGGTCAAACCAAATGGCATCACTGAAAATTCATACAACCCATACCGAGTACGGAAAGTTGTACGAGGAATGCTCTCTTCAACCGCTCCCATCTGATGATACCCGATCCTTAAATCAAGCTGTGAAAAGATCGCCGCTCCCTTCAATTGGTCAAGAAGGTCATCAATCCTGGGCAAAGGATACTTGTTCTTGATCGTATTCAAATCCCTGTAGTCTATACACATAAGAAGACTACCGTCCTTCTTGGATACAAATATCGCTGGAGCTCCCCACGGTGAGTTACTAGGATGTATGAACCTGATTCATATACACCTCAAAAGAATTACACTACTAGAAATAAAGATCAACTAAGAAGAAAAATGAATCCACCAGAAAGAAATAATTAACGCACCCTTTCTGAAGCATTTCATCCAATTGCTTCTTCATCTCTCCCAACTCCTTGGGCGCCATACGATATGCTGCCTTAGAAATTGGTGTGGACCCCGGTACAAGATCAATCCAGAATTCCACCTCTCTCTTAGGCGGCAGTCCAGGGATCTCCTGAAAAACATCCTCAAAATCGCATACCACTTCCACATCACGAATATCCTTCTTCGGTATCTCCACCGAATATAGGAAACTAGACATAACCAATTCTCCACTATCTGGATACGTATGAGAGAAGCGAGGTAATCTTGGGGTATCTATATGAATGGTCCTCTTAGCACAATCAAGGACAACATGGTTCGCCCTAAGCCAATCCATCTCCAAAATAATGGAAAACCCTTCAAACCCCAATACAATCAAATTATCGAGGAAAGTCCTCTCCCCAAAGTCTATCACAAAATCTTTACAATGCTCATATAGAGTAACTGAACCCCCTAGAGGTGTTTCTACGCTCACAGGAACAAGTAAAGGCGTAACAGGAATACTCTCTCTCAAAATAAACTGACGAGAAATAAAAGAGTGGGATGCACCTGAATCAAACAAGACACGAACATCGGAATGAAAAAGTTTGAGGCTACCTTGCACATTCTCATTGCCTGGCATCACTGCAAATGCCCTGGCTGGAGCTGCTTGACCCTGTCTCGCAGCCTACTTATTCCTAGGAGGGTGGGGACATTCCCTAGGAATATGTCCTGGTAACTAACAATTGAAACACACTCTAGGAGCTACAACCATCTCTCCTCTCACCAGTGGTGCTCCAATCTGAGGCACTGGTAGACGGAAACCAATCTGTGGCTACGGGGCCTGCTGATGTTGACCCTGGAAGCCCTAATTACGCTGACCACCCTGACCATTCCACTGCTGGTTCTGCTGCCTAAAGTTTCCCTGATTTCCTGGGAACCGCTGACCGCCATATCCTTATCTTTGATACTGCTGACCTCTCCACCCCTGATCATAAGGCTTAAATCTGTTCCCACTATGTCCTGTATCTTTTTGCTGAGTTTGAGGCCGAGTGTCTCTAGAATTCTCATTGTTCTTCGCCCTTGCTGACCTCTCAGCCTGAAATTTCTACTCCTTTCACTCGAACTTCAAAGCCAAATCCACCACATTATTGAAAGGCTCACTCTCTGCATATAGCACTGCCTTGGACAAGTGATGTCCCAATCTGTCAATAAATTTTTTGTTCTTCTTCTCCTCTGTATCAATCAGATGAGGAGCATACTGAGATAGCTCATTGAACTTTTTCACATACTCCCACACAGTCATGGTACCCTGAGTGAGGTCTTGGAATTCCCTAGCCAATTGTGACTTCACTGCACTGGGAATGAAATTCTCCTCAAATAAAACTTTGAACTCTTCCCACGTCATCTCCGCCACGTCATAAGTAGCCCTCAATGATTCCCACCAAAGCAAAGCTGCACCCTCAAGCTGTTGAGATGCCAACTCCTGTTTCTGCACCTCTGTGACCTGCATCCTCTCGAACACGATTCACACTTTTGTATCCAAGCATCTCCTGCTAACGGACCTTTTTCCCTATCAAATGTTCGGCCGCCAATAGAAAAAAATCCTTGTTCCTTTTAGCAAACGGGTCACCCTGGTTTCCTTGTTGATTATTCTGCACATCTTGGAGAATCTGGTTCATCATAGCCCCAACGTCAACCTGAACTACGTTGGGATTTCCTGCCCCAGCTCCTCTAGAACTCTCACCACCTCCAGTCTGAGCTCCATGACGGGTATTGTAGCCTCCATCCATAATCTTCATAAGACAACCACACATACATAAATATGTGAAACAAACTCGTTCATTGTAATTAATAATCCATTCACTACATTCCGAAGATCACCTAGACACTCTCTAGTCTAGGGCAACCATGAGCTTTGATACCAAACTGTCACACCCCAATTTTTAGACAACCAATTATTAATCAAGGGAGAACCCTCAACCAATATCTAGTTGTTCAATCATCAAAGGTGCTTATAATATAAAAAAATCACATAGTCTGTACCGAAATAAATCATTACTCACATGAGCTAATGCAACGATCAACATCCAACCATAAAAGTCAAACCAAGATTTAAATCCAACTCCAAAACATAATAAAGATCTAAAAAGAACACTTCACTAAAACAATATTCTAAATTGTTAAATGGCCCACAATGCCAGAAATTATTTCTAAATTTTCTAGGATTGAATTAAAAACGAATAAGGGAAATAGCACAAGACTCTGCATGCCTCCTGCTGCCATGTGCCACGACCTCCCTACTAGCCCTGCAAATTTTGATCGGCTACGCTCCAACAAGAACGTACCCGCGAGAAAAACTCAAAGGGTCAGTCACGTGACTGGTATGAGTTAAACCACACACACAGAGCTAGGAATCACACGGTGACTCTTACTACCACACCTAACAGGTAATTCGGGCAAGAGGATAGTTCCACTTCACATGTCGGGACAAGCGGTAGTTTCCCTCTATGTGGTGGCCATGCAGTTCTCGCCCGAATTTAAATAAAATAATTCTTACCTTCCGTCACATGGTGAGTCAATACCTGCAAAATGTTAGTGGACCCACCATCCTGCAACCAAGAAGATTTATAATAACAAAATACCACAAATTATGCGGAACTACTAGTACTAAGAATTCGCAAGAATTAACTTTATAATTTACTTACTACACGTCCAAAATAAATATATAAGCAAAGAACAGAAGTCCAGGAAATCGACATTTTAGATCCATTGACTCGTCGGGAAATTTATTAACAATAATCCTCTTACTTATATAAACGATTTATTATTCAATTTCCTAGGTTCACCACTTGGCTACCCTCCATGGTACACCCACACATATATCCCATGTGTGCCCGGACATACTACCAACATCCACTCTGGTGCGAGTTTGGTTGGGGTATCAACCAAACCAAGTATACACACAGAAGGCCAGTCAATATGCCTAGACGTCTAACAAAATAAGCCGGGCATAAGGCTTAGGCCAGCTTGATCACGAAGCCACTGGCAAAAAGGTACACTCAGCAAGTCGAGCTACCAAAAAAAATATCACAACTGGGAGCGGTGAACACTAAGGAGCTTGAACCATTTTGCATTCTCAGAATTATAAAATTTAATCGGACTCAATGTTAATGACTATCACCTATTTTTTTATATAGCTCAAAATTATAAGAGAATTCATGTATCTCCAAGTAATCTTCGTTAAGTCATACGAACGAATAAAAAAAAAACAACGGATCATATTTCCCCAATTTCGTACATTTTAATATACTAAACACTGCTACTGAAATCTTCAATTTCTGCCCAAACGGTGCAGAATCAGAAAAAACACCATTAGACGATAAACGTGCAGAATCACATTTTACATAAGGTTCGCGGACAGAATGTTCAAATTCAAAGCCACGATTTTCTAATAATTTTCTAAAGTTTCTGCAACTGTGTGAATAAAAAAAAACGAATTTCCATATATTTCTTAATAACCATGAATATTTCACATATAGTTTTATCAAACTAACTAACTATTCATCTAACCCTTTCGAATACCCTAATGTCATAATCACAAGATCACACGAAGGGAAAAATATTCTTATTATTTCGATAATAACAACATGCAATGCAATACAAAAATTTAAACCCAATAATTAGATTAAACATGTAAGGGTTTGGTTATCTCACGTACACATATATACATACGTGGATATATATATATATATACTCGGATATAAAAATTTAACTCACCAAGTTTGTAAAAAAAAATGACAACAACGAGCGCCCGTGATTTCACACATGCCCACGAACCCGAGACCGTTCTCCTTCTTCTCCCCCTTTTCTTCCTCTTCTTCTTCTTCTTCTTCTTCTTCTTCTTCTTCTCTCTCTCTCTCTCTCTCTCTCTCTCTATTCGGCGGCTGTGCAAAGGAGGGGGTTCCTTTTTTTATGTTTTCTCTCTATCTAACCTAATATTATCTTATCTCACGTACACATATATACATACGTGGATATATATATATATACTCGGATATAAAAATTTAACTCACCAAGTTTGTAAAAAAAACGACAACAACGAGCGCCCGCGATTTCACACGTGCCCACGAACCCGAGACCGTTCTCCTTCTTCTCCCCCTTTTCTTCTTCTTCTTCTTCTTCTTCTTCTCTCTCTCTCTCTCTCTCTCTCTCTCTCTCTCTCTCTATTCGGCGGCTGTGCAAAGGAGGGGGTTCCTTTTTTTATTTTATGTTTTCTCTCTATCTAACCTAATATTATATTATATACATATATGACACAACCACATATACATATATTATAATAACACACTACTCACACACACGAAACACATCAAACTCACACACACGTGCACTATATTGGTAACAACTCAAAAGTTGTTAATAAAGTTTCTTTAGGGTGTAAGACACTAACACCAAATTTTCACATACCAACCACATTAAATATTAAACAATAAAATAAATAAAAGGGAATTAAATAAATAAAAATTATCTTTTTTTTAAAAATAAATAAGGTTGTTACACCTTCTCTAGCTCATGCGGTTTGAAATGTCTCCCTGACCGGGTTAGATGTCTGACTTCTTCCTTTGCCCATAGATTGCCAACTGAAACGTCTTTCAAATTCTCCTTCTTTGTTTCTATCTCTTCGTCACTCTCATACCACAGGTCATCTCCTACCTGATTCACATTGGTACTGTTAGTTTCCTGGACCCACCAATCTGTTTGTTTTAACATTCCCTCTCTACATCCCCCTGATTGATTCTCCAGAGTACAGATTATCGAATCTTCCGGCAGCTGGTAGGGTTTCCTTGGTGTCCCAGCCTTAGTGATTAGCCTAGACGGATCGAAGGTTGTCTCTTCTATCCCCAAGAAATAAAGGCCTTGTGGTGGTGGTACAGCTTGATGAATTGGTAGGAGATTTCCAGTAACATTGGGAATTTTGACAGGCGGTTCAGATATCACCTTATTATCAATGAGGTCTTGGATTTCATGCCTCAGCCTTGTGTACCGATCCGTAGAGTGACCCTTTTGTTGGTGAAATGTGCAATAGAGATCCTCTCGGAAGCTTGGCGGAAGCAGATTTAGTAAAGATCGAGATTCCAACAGGCGAAGATGCCCCTTTACCATCAGTCTATCAAGGGCGGTTGACAGCGATACCCAAATCTGAAAACTTCCTCGAATGTTTGTCCCCTTCTCTTCTCGATGCTATGTCAAATTTTTCTCTGGCCCACTGAACGTATTGACTTCAGTGGGGCCACCCCCCTGAATGTCCTCCATTTGACCCATAGTTCGGCCTCCTGTATCGATTTGGTTGTTCTTCCTTCTTGATTACCCCTTCTTGGATCACATCCTCTATTCTTGTTCCCATGTCATAAACCTCAGCGAAAGTGTTAATCGACTGAAACCTCATCTTTAGCATATAAGATCCTTACTCACGTTGAATGCGCCAATTTTACCTCTCATCGTGGTCCCTACTATCTTTTTTTGAGGTTTGATCTTTTGAAAATCATGGTGAGATAAGGAATGCTTGTGGAGATTATTAGATTGAATTTTTCTTTTGAAATTCATTTTGAAAAAGCACTTCTTAAAAACAATTTCCAAAGATTCGAGGTACATTTTAAAGATTTTCAAGATAACCTTGGGGTAAAGATGATTAAAATCTTGTTTGCTTACCAAGATGGATTTAAAATTCATTGGGTAGAAGGACCACATGATTAGATTATTGCCGTACTTTTCATGAATTCGGATGCATACAAGGTCAATGATGCTTAGCTAATAAGATACAAGAGATGTAATCTTATAATCAAGATTCATCATGTTCCCAAATGTCATGGGACATAAGAAGGAATTGCTAAAAGGGAATTAGAACATTACACATCCTATATCAAACAAGCATCGTCATCACCTCAAGTAATCATACAAAACTCCTAAGCATATAATCCTAATCAAGAGTTGTTTTCCTAAGATTGAAAGGTTCTAACAGAATCTACCATGCGAAGGCTGGGCATTGGTCAAAATAAGGGACCCTTGACACACATCTGATAGGATGCTTCATATACCCAATCATGGTACGAGATCAAGGGTGATCACACAGTCCCATGATAACTGATCGACCGGGTTGCCCCGAGCCTCCAAGGTCATAGTTCCGTGCAATCAATTGGCTGGACATGCAAGTGCAATGCAACATGCACATAAAAATTAATTAATTCGATTAAAAGGATGCGTTCGAGTCTAATCCTCGAGTGAACCCAAAATTAGGAATTCTGGTCTGTGAAACGAGAGATTTTGGGTTCGATCCCCAGCAGAGTCACCAGATTGTGGATATCGCATTTTTCTTACCCATAGCGTTTTAAAATCTTTTCCAGATTTCAAAGTATAAAAACACGAGTCGCCACTTAATTTTTAAAAGGAAGATTAAGAAACCATTTTAAAAACGAACCGATCTTTTGCAAAACCAAAGATAAACTGGGTCCGGGGATTATGGAATGAGAAGGGAAGGAGCCCGGCGGGCTAAAACATCCCCTCTTATCCTATCTCACGATAAACCCCTACTCAACATCCTTTTAATCGAATTAATAATCTAAATGTGCCTTCAATTAATACATATGTATAAATATACTTTACAAAAGTATGTCTAAAAGGGTGTAAAATTGCAAATGATAAAATATCACTCAAAATCACATATTTCAATTAGCAAGCAATATGATGTGCATTTAGGGAATAAGAGAACCTACCTGGGGTCCAGCTGCGATATAGAAACGTGCAATGCATACACAAAATTTAAAGCCTAAGAAAAAGACTCTAACGCATACATATACACATAAAACAAGATTTAGTCTAAGGTGTCGTGCATGGAGTCGAAAAAATAAAATTGAGAAATACAATGAACTAGAGAGGGTTTAGGAAATCATACCTCAATAGCGCTGCAAGATAGAGGTTAGTCCACATGATACACAAGATATAATATGAAATTCTAAATAATATCCTTAAACTTCTGGCTAAAATTTATCAAATATGGAAGAATTTACATAACTATGAATTCCTTCTAATTAGTTGGAAATGCATCACTTCTATAGATATACAAGTCTCAACTAGGAACCAATGTAATGTCCATATAGAGATAACGTAGTCTCAACATTATGTTTAACCCTAATATAAGATGAATTCTAATTACAAGTATCAATCTACATGGATGAATGTATATGAATACATGAATGTGAACAAGAGTAAGCTATGAACTATTCATTGATTTGGATCATTTGACCTCTGGATTTAAGTTTAACTAATCATTACTGAAACATGGTTTAAGCCTTAGATCAAGGGAAGATCATTGGAATCATTATTTACAAGATTTGTCATATCTGTCACAAAATTCTAAAAATTACAAAGAGCAAACCAAAACTTCAAAAATTGGAAAAACATAGTTCCCATAGTTTGATATTAATGAATTTTGGACGCAAGATACCTCTGTGAGTCTAGTTTCCAAATCAAAAAAAAAAAATCAAAGATCAACGGTTTAATCTCTGGGAATTAGACAAATAATAGACATCACTCAGAAATTTATAATTCTCTATCCAGAGTTCTTGTATGATTTTCTAAAAATAGTAAACAAATCTAAAAGGCTTTAATATTTTTAGGAGATCTTATCAACACATTAAATTTCATAGAAAAAAGTATTTAGGCCAAGAATGCTTAATTAAGGTTCTGGTTTACTCATTTCAAGAAGGTGTTACTATTCTGAAACTCTGGACAGATTATAGTTACTTCACAAAACTCATGACCAAACCACTTTAAACATGAAATCTTACTAAAAACAAAGTCACAGTGGTAAAACCTTGTGTTATTGACACTCTCCAATTGGTTTCATTCAATTCCAACGGTTCATTATTTAACTAAAAATCTTTTATCAAAGGTGGTTTGTGAACTCACTGCACCATTGTCAAGTTCACCTTTATTTGTTAGCTCCAACTACCAAGCCATGAAATTTGGCTTAACCCACATTATTTCTCCTACCATTTGATGGTCATTGGAGGCTAAAGACACTTATACTTATAGACTTCAATGGAGTATGGAGAAACTTCATGAAATCTCAAAATAATGAACCTAATCCATGGAGATATGTTTAGACTCATTGACCAAACATACCACTATCAACCTTAATCCTCTTACAAATCATAAGTTTATAAGAAGGTTAAAGGATTTCAAGTCTAAGGATTCAAGTAAGGAATTGAAAGTCTTATGAATCCTAAGAGATGATTATAATCAAAAGAACAAGTAAAACAAGGCTCAAATAATATCTAAGTTGATTTCATGATTTATTTAACCTTAAAACTTAAGTTACTTTGATCCAAACCAATGAAATGTAAGTTCAATCACAGTATTAGTGGTGTACGTGTAAAGGATCTTAAGGAATTCTATTTACTGTGATTGAACTTGAATTAGAGGCTAATTAACTTAGAGGTTACCTCCAACTATCCTCAACTCCCAAGTCTTTGGAGGTCTTTCAAAGGTGATTCAAACAACTTCTTTCCTAAACTCCTCCAAAACCTTCTCCTAATTGTGTTTGAGAATTTTGAAGAGGTTTAAAACAAATGAGATTAAGATCAGATTCAAGATTTAAGAAAGAGATTCAAAATCAAGGTGGAGATTCTAGGATTAAGATATTTTGTAATGGGATATTCATCTCCTTTTTATACGCAAATTTTGAAAGGGTATTTCAGTATTTTCAAGGGCACAACCCTGATTTCGGACGTCCTTTTGAAGGTAAAAAATGTACTATTGCAAATCTGGCAGCCACAAAAATGTGGTACTCAACAGAGATGGAAGCAGCACTCAATAAGTACCAGAGCGGCACTCACTGAATGCCGGCGCGACATTCACTAAATGTCGATGCGGTACTCAATGATTGCCGCGAACGCATCGGCATTCAGTGAATGCTGCGGACAACTCTGCGGACTGCCACCTTTTCTGGAATTATGATTTTCATGGCATTTGATGTATTTTTGTGGCTATCAATGAATGTCGTTGCGGTACTTTTTGACTGCCGTGTGACAATCAGAGAGTATCGCACCGATAACCCGTAACTGTCGCAATCTGTACACTGTGCCGTTCTCTTCTATTATCTATTTCTTTCTTTTTGTTTGAAATGTCGAGACTTTCGAAGAGCTTGAATCACCTTTGGAAGTCCTAGATTGGTTGAACATTGTCATCATCAGATCTAGAGGTAACGCCCCCCTTAATTCGACATTTGGTCCAAATCGGGGTGTCTACTCCACCTGCCTCTCTTGCCTCCCAATATACATACGTGTGTTTTGTGTATGGGTGATGTTTGGCAGTTTAGAAGTTAGAGAGAGTTGGTGTGTATGTCTGATATATATATATATATACTTAGAGCAGAGAGAGGATAAGAATAACAAGAAGAGGAGCAGAAGAAGAAGAGAGACAGAGAGAGACATAGAAGAAGGAGAGGAGAGAGAAAGCTCGCCGCCACCATAGTCGCCGCCGCGAAGCTCGGGAACGCCGCCACCAGAATGCCGGAGCAAGGTGAGTTTATTAACTCACTTAAGGGATGATTATAGCATATTGCATGTGTGTTTAGATGTGTATATAGTGACCCCGAGACCTTTGTTCATCTCTGCCCAGTTTCTGGGTAGAAGACAACTCTCGAGCGATTAAACTTGGTTCAATCGATCGAACTGCCTGTTTCTCAGGCGATCGAATGACTTTCGATCGATCAAACTTAGTTTGACTTTAATCGATCGAGAGGACCTCAATCGATCAAACCTCACAAAACATGTTTATTTCCTGTTGATTATAATATGAATCGTTTAGCTGTTTAAATGTTGATACATGTTTTTATATGTGATATTGTTAATTTAAGTGATAATGCAACACTATAACAAGATGGACTATTTAATTATTATATAAGATATTGCTAAATTGGATAGTAAAATGGAACAAAACTACATGCTAATAATCAGTAATGAGTATATTTGATGAATACAGAGCATGTGGTAAATCCTGTATCTAGAGCATGAGCATTGCACAATAATGGGTCAGCATGCATGGGATAGTGATATGAAGAGATGAGAGAATACTATGAGAAATGGGATATGTGACTTATGCGGGATATAAGATATGTGTACTTTGGATCCATGAGATCAACAATTAACGAGCCGGGTGAACGTGGGATGGTTAGAGTTCCTAGTGCGCCTCTCACTATTGAAGACGTCTAGTGATGCGTATGAACTGTTGAAGACATCCAGTATACCGTTGAAGACGTCTGGCTATTGCTTTAATGTATTCTCAATTATGTAGATGACCAGTAAGGGTATACGCATCATTGAAGAAGTTCGATGTGCCACTTCCATTGTTTACATATTAGAGGTACCGTGTAGAAGACCGGTAACCCTATCAAGGGATCGTGGGACCTACTGCCTAGTCGGGTGATTCTGATTGGTATTATGGTATCGACTTATGGATACAAATGAAAATAAGAACATAGATACGAGTATGAATATGGATATGGGTATGGATAGAACAGATTATGGTTCAGTCGTGGATTCAGCGTCCTGACGTAAAGGTATATGCATGGGATGGATGCATGCATGGATTTGGTGAATATGTGATAAGATGTTATACCATGATCCTTATCTTTGTCATTACTATGCTCCCTATGATTTTTGTTATCATTGAGTTAATGTATAGTTTAACGAGACCTCTGCTATGTCCGTGAGCGACGTCATTGTTAAGAGATTAACCGCATTTTCAGATGCTGAACAATATCAGTGAGGAGTGTTGTTTTGTATTCAAAGCTGATGGCATTTGTTCCTTGGACATTCCTATATCTAGAGCTTTGTAGGTCTTGAGGACGTAAGACTGATGCTCCGCCGGACTTGGAATTGAAGGCTTGAAGACAAAGACGTGTCACTTTGTAATAGTTAGTTTTCATCTGTTGTACTGTTGTTATTATTGTTATAGGTTTTGGACTATAAGCCAGCTGTTGTAACAGATTTAGTAGACTTTTATAATTGGTACTTGGGCATATGTTGCTTCCAATCCCTTTATATTTCTACTGTAGCCTCTGATTATGTTAATAAGATATGTTCTATGAATAGCATTCTCCCTATTGTTGAGTTTATTGATTTGTATAGATGGCAATGCGGTTATTCACCAGTCACGAACCTACGGGACCAAAAAGGAATTTGTTTTCTCTATTTTTGCTTCTCCGGGGCGTGACAGGATTTTTGGTATCAGAGCCTAGGTTTCAGTTGTTAACTGCTTGTCTTTTGTGATTAGAACCCCAGTTCTAAGTTAATGACGATAGCATGAGGATTAGCTCAGATGAGATGGAGCTGTTATCTTGTCATGTTGACGAGAAGTTAGAAGAATCCATTTGAGGATGTTTCTTTAGAAGGCAGTAACTACTGGAGACAATAAGAAATATTTAGAACTGTTGGTAGCAGAGTTCACAGAGAACAGGCATCGAGAGTTAGTTGTGGTTGTGGAGATCATAAATATAAAACTGTTGGATTTTAGAGGCTAACGAATTCCTGAGCGATCTCGGAACAGTCAGTATGACCTAGAAATAGAAAGAGGTTCAGGATAAGAATATTTTTGTTACCTTGAGCCACTGTAGACACCCCATTTTGTCGGCTATCAGATTTAGGAGACCCATAGCTTGGTGGTTTACAATGATAAAAAAATACTCAAAAAGGACTCCTGGAAGTTAGTTCTATTTCTCAAAATGCTCAGAATGACCAAAATGCCCCTGAAAGCCCAAAAACTCCCAGATTTTGACCAAAAGTTTTGAAAACATGCTATTTCGTAAGAAAAGTAAGAAAATGAGTTTTTAAGAAAAATCAGATGAAATCGTCAGCTCCCAGAGACCCCCGGAAGTCCCGGAAGTTCTCAGAAAGTCCCCGTTGATCGGTTTGACCAAGGTTTAACCAGGTTTGACCAAGTTTGACCAAGTTTGACCAAAATCATCCAGATTTACAAGAATCATTCTAGATCATGTGGAAAATATTAAAATGAGTTTTAAAAGGAAATCGAGCGAAAACGTCAGCTCCGGGGTGCTCCCAAAGGTTCCCAGAACTTCCCGGGAATCCCAGGTTTGACCAGTTTGACCAGAATTTGACTTTAGAACCAGGGCACCATAATAATTTTCAAATATTTTTCATGGATACTAGAGGTTAATAGCTTTCCAATGATATATCGCACATAATTTTCGGATTTAAAACGAGTTTATTATGAATTTCCAAAGGCGAAAAAGGCGATCAAATCGACTTTTATCGCAAATACCGTAAAACTTTTCAAAGTGACCTATCCCCGATTCTTTTTTTTATGAAAAAGTAGACTCCATTACCTTTCCAACAGTATATCACAACCTCAATTTGGAGTTCGTATGCATTTTCTGTGAATTTCGGACGAAATAGGGCCTTTTCGCGAATACCGAAACTTCTGGGGGCCTAAACAGCATTATCTGGACGAAGGAGAAGCAGTGCCGCCGCGGCACTGGCCCACTGCCGCCGCGGCACTCCCCTCCAGAACAGTGTGTTTTTGTAAATAATTTTGGGGTTCCATTTTGATTAATTAAAAACCAAAACGACGTAGTCTTATGATTTCAGATGTTTGGAGCCAATAGGAATACTTCTAAAATCCCAAAACCACCCCAAGTTGGCCTATATAAACCCCCCTTGACTTCTCATTTTGGGGGTGTCAAATGCAAGTTTAGAAAACGTTTGGGAGAGAAAGTTGTAGAGATAAGGTTAGAATAGAGAGGAAAGAAGCTTCCTTATTTGATTTTCAAAACAAAAGTGAGTTCTAAACTTTGATTTTACTACATTACTCCCATTTACTTCAACATTCAATACACCCAACCACCATTTTAGTGAGCATTTAAGAGAGTGGAAGCCTCTTCCATGTCCAATGTCATTACATATGAGTGAAACACCAAACTACAAGTTCTATACTTCATGAATATCATCTATTGATCATTATTTACTAGCTTGTTTATTCATTGTTTATCTCTTCTTATCTCATTTCTTTTTGATCTTTCTTTATTTACTTACTAGTTCATCATCATCTAGATGATGACATAAAGTTTGAGGTGAGTGAATCCTTATGGATAGTAGCTCTTGACCTCAAAAACATGTTTGATAGATGATGATCATAACTTCAATACCTCCAAGGTATCCTTGAAGTTATGTTCAAAATAAAAATAAATCTCTCCAACAATCTTGGAGGCTCTTGATGATGAGTTTGATGTTGATATTCCAAGAGGTTATAATCTCTATTTGGTGTTGAAAATATACTTCCAAAACCTCTATTTCAAAACCCCTCTCAATCCCTCTCATTTTGATTTCAAGAAAGAAAACTCAAGTTTTTCCCAAAATCTTCAAAATAGTGAGTCAAAACAGTGAGTGAGCTGAGTTCAAAGATTTCTCTAGAACTCAATACTCAATGTATGAATGAAAGGCCACTTGGAAAGTCTTCCTAACTCATTATAGAACACCCATGATTTTTGGTTTGACTTGGAAATACTTGGAAATGGTCCATTTGGACCCAAACATTCCTTCCAGACATTCTGTTTTTGCTGTCACAGCAGTTAGGTCCACGTCCAAACTCTTTTTCAAAAAACTTTTCCAAAAGGGGTGATCTTAACTTATTTTTATCTTAAACTTCAATGTCTTAGGGAACCGTATGTATAAAATGGGCCTCTAAATCATTTGTTTTCATTTTCTAAGATTTTCTAACATTTCAGTCGACAGTACGGACTCTGTTTCTGAGTGACCTCTATTGTTTATATGATTTCTCTCAATATGTGATAGTTATTAAGGATTGGCTTTTTGGGTTGTGTTCTAGACACAATAAGGAAGATCTTCATAAAACATCATGCATTGAAAACATTTCTAACCCCTCTTTTCAATTTCAAAAAGATCATGTTACTGTTCTGTCCACTATTCACAGCAAGCACATTTTAACTTTCATTCTTTGATTTGATCCTTACATGCACTCCAAATTAGCTCATGTTTTAGGAAGTAGTTCATACTACATTTTTACATATCCCATGATGATTTCATTCATTCATTCATACACATTCTAGACTTCTAATTCATTCTAGGAATCCATGAACACAAAGCACACTACAACCTTGGCGCATTCTAGATACGTACATTGCATCCATGCAAAGATTTGGGGCTTTTGTGACTCCTAATCTAAGAAGATTATAAGGAATGATCATGATCACATGTTCATGCTTCCCCTCGATCTAATCATCCTTTCTCATCTGTGCCAGGGATTGAGAGATCTTCTCTTCTCAAAGATTAGCATGCATCATTCTAGCTTGCTAAGCATATTTTGATTTCTTTGTTTATTTGTTTCAATAACAATTCATGTCCCCTTTTAGATTAGGAAAACTTGATTACTTGATATGTGATTAGGTGATTTTTCCTAGGTTTGTTTGTGTGATCTTTCACTTTGCATTGTGTGATATTTGGCTTAGATCTTATGAATGATATCTTATCTTTAGATCTTCCATTTCAAATTTTCTTATGTGATGTAATATATTATCATAGTATTAATTGTTGAACCATACATAGTATAAGATGATTATTTGGATGCTAATTGAGGCCCGTCGAAAGACGGGGCGAGTTGAGGGTGTTTTAGTCGCGACAAAGGCTCCTTCCTCTCTCGTACCAAAACCCCGAGCCAAGTTCTTTGGTTGTGAAGGGCAGGTGCCCTTTATCCGTTTGGGTGAGTCAAATTTGGGTTTCTTGGTTCCCTAAAGACCAAGTGGCGACTCTATATCTGTTTTCGAAAGACCTTCTTTTCTTCAAAACAGACCCCTTCTTCTCTTTCAAATCAATTTCAAAAACTAAAGGAAAATCAATTCCGAAACCCCGGAAACAAGAGGAAAACCCGGGAGTGGACGACGGATTCCGCGTGTCCATAGCCACATGTTAGTTGAGTGGTCTCATATGTTAGTTGAGTAGTACTCGTAGTCTAAAACCTGAGAATAGAGATAGAATTTTTGGATTTGACGTTACGCGTAGAACCTGTGGTTTAGTAACCCTTGTCTTGAGCATAAATCCATTTGAGCATACTTGGTAGGTAGACTGACCTCTATGGTGATTATTATTATTATTATTTATGTGGGATATCTATATTGCTTTGTGTGATAGTATTATATAGTGGTACTATATATTTGTTACCGCATGTTCTTGCCTGAGTTGTAAGATAGAATGCGTCTGATCGAATAGTTTTTCATTTTTAGGTAGCGACACTGAACACTACCAACACTCGTTATAGTTAGGACGACTCGAGGGAACCTGGGCCAGCTGAATGGATTACCTAATGTAGTACATCCCCAGATAGATCCAATAGGAATGGTCAGAGCTCTCATCCGTCGCATGGAATAAGTTATCAATCGTGCTGATCGTGTCATCGACAATGAAGCACCAGTAAGTCAAACGAGAGTCAAGCTGCTAAAGGAATTTCATGCTCTTCAACTAGGAAAAGATGTTTGAGACACTCAAATGTATTGACATTGAGAAAAGATGTTTGGCCATATTTCAACTAACGTTCTCCGCGGCAGATTGGTGGGATGCAGTGAAAGTTACAATAGGTGAAGAAGCTATAGGAATAATGACTTGGGAATCGTTCAAGACCCAATTTTTAGAAAAGCACTTTCCAGAATCTGAGAAGAACAAAAGGGAAATGGAGTTCATATAATTAGTCCAAGGTAGTTTTACAGTGCTAGAATATACAACTCAATTCGAGAGACTATCACAATTTGCACCATGTATGATCGATACACCAAGAAGGAAGATCAAAAGATATCATCAGGGACTAGTTCCACATATCTGTCATATGACTATAAGACATTTAAACCAATCTTTCAAAGCTCTGGTAGAAATGGCAACAAAACTGGAAGACGACACTCAGATTAGGGAAGGGCAACTATCTAATCTAGCATTTCCAGAGTATGATTGGATTCTCCTAACAGATCAGAGAGGAAGGAACAGTCATTTTGGGGGTGTCAAATACAAGTTTAGAAAAAGTTTGGGAGAGAAAGTTGTAGAGATAAGGTTAGAATAGAGAGGAAAGAAGCTTCCTTCTTTGATTTTCAAAACAAAAGTGAGTTCTAAACTTTGTTTTTACTACATTACTCCCATTTACTTCAACATTCAATACACCCAACCACCATTTTAGTGAGCATTTAAGAGAGTGGAAGCCTCTTCCATGTCCAATGTCATTACATATGAGTGAAACACCAAACTACAAGTTCTATACTTCATGAATATCATCTATTGATCATTATTTACTAGCTTGTTTATTCATTGTTTATCTCTTCTTATCTCATTTCTTTTTTATCTTTCTTTATTTACTTACTAGTTCATCATCATCTAGATGATGACATGAAGTTTGAGGTGAGTGAATCCTTATGGATAGTAGCTCTTGACCTCAAAAACATGTTTGATAGATGATGATCATAACTTCAATACCTCCAAGGTATCCTTGAAGTTATGTTCAAAATAAAAATAAATCTCTCCAACAATCTTGGACGCTCTTGATGATGAGTTTGATGTTGATATTCCAAGAGGTTATAATCTCTATTTGATGTTGAAAATATACTTCCAAAACCTCTATTTCAAAACCCTTCTCAATGACTCAATCCCTCTCATTTTGATTTCAAGAAAGAAAACTCAAGTTTTTTCCAAAATCTTCAAAACAGTGAGTCAAAACAGTGAGTGAGCTGAGTTCAAAGATTTCTCTAGAACTCAATACTCAATGTATGAATGAAAGGCCACTTATAAAGTCTTCCTAACTCATTATAGAACACCCATGATTTTTGGTTTGACTTGGAAATACTTGGAAATGGTCCATTTGGTCCCAAACATTCCTTCCAGACATTCTGGTTTTGCTGTCACAGCAGTTAGGTCCACTTCCAAACTCTTTTTCAGAAACCTTTTCCAAAAGGGGTGGTCTTAACTTATTTTTCTCTTAAACTTCAATGTCTTAGGGAACGTTCTATATAAAATGGGCCTCTAAATCATTTGTTTTCATTTTCTAAGATTTTCTAACGTTTCAGTCGACAGTACGGACTCTGTTTCTGAGTGACCTCTATTGTTTATAGATTTCTATCAATCTGTGATAGTTATTAAGGATTGGCTTTTTGGGTTATGTTCTAGACACAATAAGGAAGATCTCCATAAAAAATCATGCATTGAAAACATTTCTATCCCTTCTTTTCAATTTCCAAAAGATCATGTTACTGTTCTGTCCACTATTCACAGCAAGCACATTTTAACTTTCATTCTTTGATTTGATGCTTACATGCACTCCAAATTAGCTCATGTTTTAGGAAGTAGTTCATACTACATTTGTACATATCCTATGATGATTTCATTCATTCATTCATACACATTCTAGACTTCTAAGTCATTCTAGGAATCCATGAACACAAAGCACACTACAACCTTGGCACATTCTAGATACATACATTGCATCCATGCAAAGATTTGGGGCTTTTGTGACTCCTAATCTAAGAAGATTATAAGGAATGATCATGATCACACGTTCATGCTTCCCCTCAATCTAATCATCCTTTCTCATCCGTCCCGGGGATTGAGAGATCTTCTCTTCTCAAAGATTAGCATGCATCATTCTAGCTTGCTAAGCATATTTTGATTTCTTTGTTTATTTGTTTCAATAACAATTCATGTCCCCTTTTAGATTAGGAAAACTTGATTACTTGATATGTGATTAGGCAATTTTTTCCTAGGTTTGTTTGTGTGATCTTTCACTTTGCATTGTGTGATATTTGGCTTAGATCTTATAAATGATATCTTATCTTTAGATCTTCCATTTCAAATTTTCTTATGTGATGTAATATACTATCATAGTATTAATTGTCGAACCATATATAGTATAAGATGATTATTTGGATGCTAATTGAGGCCCGTCGAAAGACGGGGCGAGTTGAGGGTGTTTTAGTCGCGACAAAGGCTCCTTCCTCTCTCGTACCAAAACCCCGAGCCAAGTTCTTTGGTTATGAAGGGCCGGTGCCCTTTATCCGTTTGGGTGAGTCAAATTTGGGTTTCTTGGTTCCCTAAAGACCAGGTGGCGACTCTGTATCTGTTTTCGAAAGACCTTCTTTTCTTCAAAACAGACCCCTTCTTCTCTTTCAAATCAATTTCAAAAACTAAAGGAAAATCAATTTCGAAACCCCGGAAACAAGAGGAAAACCCGGGAGTGGACGACGGATTCCGCGTGTCCACAATCTGGCGACTCTGCTGGGGATTTTTTTTTATTTTAAAACAAAATAATACAGAGGTTTGACTCATAAGAAGCATCCTTAAAATCATCTTTTTTTACTGTGTCTGGTTCACCGCATTGCACTCTTGCATTTCCCCCCCCCCCCTCCGACTGTGTCTGAAACGCGGCGCTGACATTGTTCAGGTCTTGTTGTGCCAGGGCACAAGTCACCGTTGATACTTAACCTTCCATGGTATATCAAAAAGAGTAATAACCTCCGGACTGTCTCCCTGACGGTATATTGGAACTCTCGTCAACGGACCCTCTTTGACTAAACCCATCCTTTGCATATAGATTCCTGTAGAACCTTTCATAGGACTGTTCATTTATCTTTTCAGATAGGACAATGTGATATAACTGCTGTATGCCCTGATGGGATTACCTGCGCGGTGTAGACGCTTATGTGGCATAGAACAGAACCTCTTTCTTATGATCCCCAAGGCAATCACTCACATGTGATCACATTGAGTTGACCTGCCTAGGCACCATGACAAGGATGTCTGCTCCATGCTCCCAAAGATATACACCGCAAACCTTGTTTGTTGGTCCTAAGACATAGGAGTATGAAAACCTGCTAGACAGCATGATCACTATCACCACAGGTTAACCAGTTTCTCCCAAAAACTCTGTCCAGATATCCCAGATATAACCATGTTAACCCGTTTCTCCCAGAAACTCTGTCCAGATATCCCAGATATAACCGTGTTAACCCGTTTCTCCCAGAAACTCTGTCCAGATATCCCAGATATAGCCATATTAACCAGTTTCTTCCAGAAACTCTGTCCAGATATCCCAGAATGTTAACCCGTTTCTCCCAGAAACTCTGTCCAGATGTCCCAGATATAACCATGTTAACCCGTTTCTCCCAGAAACTCTGTCCAGATGTCCCAGATATACCAGTTTCTCCCAGAAACTTCATCCAAATTTCCTAAAAATACCCAAAGTACCTGTTTCTCCCAGAAACTCTGTCCAAAATTCCCGAAGTATCTCGAAAATCCCTATTATCTCTTGGTGATCATACTGGAAAGTAAAGTTAGCACACTCTGTATGGCTAGGACCTTATTTGTTTAACTGCTATCTGTTAGAAATAGAAGCATCGTATAGATCAGGGCTTACATCTGCGTGCTTGTCTCATATGCATACACCATCCCCATCAATCTGCACGTACTGTCTCGAGTCAGTCCACGTTTGTTAAACATCACTGTCTTTGTCTGTCTAAAGTCATCACTGTCAAGATCTAATCTAGTCCTTTCAAAATCTGTCAGGTCAGTATAGATTCCCAAGGTCAGCAGTCAGGGTCCTCTTCGTGGGTCAGGAGTTCAGATAACCGTTTGGTCAGAATCAGTCTGACAGCTTACTTCAGCATGAATCGAGAAGAGTTGGAAAACAAGGTTACCGAGTTGGGACCAACCATAAGCCAGCAGTCCGACAGCCTAGCCCAAGTTTTGAAGTTCATGGAAGAATTGAAGCAGCGGCGGCCGCAACCTCCGCCCGGGTTTCCACCACCGGAGTTTGAACCACCCCCACCTGAGAATAATGGGGAAGAAGACTGGTTTTAAGGGGTCCCACCATTTGAGTATGAGAAGAAGCTTCAAGAGAAAATGGATAAGGTTGACAAGTTGGAAAGCGTACTGAGGAAAAGCAAGGGGGTCGACGATTACATGCTAGACCTGGAAGGCCTCTTTGAGCCTGTTAAGCTGAAACTGCCAGAGAATTTCAAGATGCCTGCCATCGACCGTTTTGACGGAACTGGGAATCCAAAAAGTCATGTGAAGCTATGTATGAGTATCTTCCAGTCCATGGGTTGTACCCACGAGCACATTGCGATGTTGTTCCCGCAAACTCTTACAAAGTCTGCACTATCATGGTTCCTAACCTTGGAAGCCTCCAAAACCCGGGCATGGGAAGACATTGTTCGAGTCTTCATCGATCATTACTCCTACAACCAAGAGCTGGATGTCACCATCAGGGATTTGGAAACAACCCGGCAGAACAACAATGAATCCTTCGCTGCATTTCTGAGCAGATGGGGGAACAAAGTAGCCCAAATGACCCACCGGCCGATTGAGAAGGAACAAGTAAGGATGCTAATCCGAAATCTGCAACCGCTCTACCATGAAAAGCTGTTTTACCAGTCCATCTCCACCTTTGAGGAATTGTTTGAAGTTGGAATTCGAATTGAAGACGCTATCAGAGAAGGAAAGATCAAAAAAGAAGAGCCTCCAAGCCAGTCAAGAAGGCCCAACTACTCCCGCAATCCTCCGGATGTCAGTGCCCTTAGTAGTCAACCTATGGCTTATCCTCCTAGGCCATACCAATCTCTCAACCAAGCCAACACTTCCAGTCGCCCTTTCCAGAAAAAACCCCCTCGTAACTTCTCCAAGATAGAGATCTCCCTCTCCTCAGCCTTAGATCGTCTCCTCAAGAAGGGCCACCTCCAACTACTCCAACCCCGAAACACCCCGCTCCCGCCAAACAGCGATATATCCAAACGATGTACTTACCACCAAGCCCCGGGCCACAACACTGATGATTGCGTGCGCCTCCGCCATGATATTCAAGACCTCATTGACCAGAACATCATCGAGCCACCACCAAAGCAGCCCCATATCACCCAAAATCCTCTACCAAACCACCAAAATGTCAACTTCATTGAGTCCAACCCTGTATCCTTCAACCCTGCTACTTATATCACCCCCCTAGGACAACCCTTACCCCTCATGGACATCCCGGACTCTGTGGGAATTTATCTGATTGAAGGGGAGAATGACGAGTGGAAGCAACAACTAGACGATGAGCAAGACTTGTTCTTTCTAGAAGAGCATGATCTGGAGGTGGTGGACCTCAAATGGTATGACCCCAATAATGAAAGTGATGCTTCTATCTGGGATGAGCCAGAAAAACCATTTGTAGGGATAGACTGCGACTGGTTCAAAAAGGATGGGACTGTAGAAGGGTCTACTCCTGCTGAAATTGATCATCTGACTAGGTCAGGCCGTCACTACCAGCCTCTGTAGCCTACTACTGAAGCCGTCGAGAAGGGTCCAGTTAAAGACAAGGGGAAGGGTAAGATGGATGAGATCATCGAAGAAGATAATGAATTGATAAAACAGCTGAAGAAAATCCAAGCACATTGTGGATACCGGGCTTCGGACCACTGCTCTCTTGTTTGAGATTGTTTTGAAATTGATTTGAATCAAAGAAAGAAGATAGGTCTGTTGAAAACAGATACAGAGTCGCCACTTGGTCTTTAAGGAACCAAGAAACCTAATTTTGACTCACCCAAGCGGATAAGGGCACCGGCCCTTCATAACCAAAGAACTTGGTTCGGGGTTTTGGTACGAGAGAGGAAGGAGCCTTTGTCGCGACTAAAACACCCTCAACTCGCCCCGTCTTTCGACGGGCCTCACTTAGCATCCAAATAATCATCTTATACTAGGCATGGTTCGACAAATAATACTACGATAGTATATTACATCACATAAGAAACTTGAAATGAAAGATCTAAAGATAAGATATCATTCATAAGATCTAAGCCAAATATCACACAATGCGAAGTGAAAGATCACACAAATAAACCTAGGAAAAATCGTCTAATCATATATCAATTAATCAAGTTTTCCTAATCTAAAGGGGGACATGAATTGTTCTTGAAACAAATAAACAAAGAAATCAAAATATGCTTAACAAGCTAGTATGATGCATGTTATTCTTTGAGAAAAGAAGATCTCTCAATCCCCGGGACGGATGAGAAAGGATGATTAGATCAAAGGGGAAGCATGAATGTGTGATCAAGTTCATTCCTTATAATCTCCTTGGATTAAGAGTTACAAAAACCCCAAATCTTGCATGAATGCAATGTATGTATCTAAAATGTGCAAAGGTTGTAGTGTGTTTTGTGTGCATGGATTTCTAGAATGACTTAGAAGTCTAAAATGTGTATGAATGAATGAATGAAATTAACATGGGATGTGTACAAATGTAGTATGGACTACTTTCCTAAGATATGAACTAATTTGGAATGCATATGAGCATCAAATCAAAGAATGAAAGTTGAAGTGTACTTGCTGTGAATAGTGGACAGAACAGTAGCATGATCTTTTGGAATTTGAAAATAGGGGTTAGGAATGTTTTCAATGAATGATTTTTTATGGAAATGTTCCTTATTGTGTCTAGAACACAACACAAAAGGCCAATCTTGAATAACTATCACAGATTGAGAGAAATTATATAAACACTAGAGGTCACTCAGAAACAGAGTTCGTACTGTCGACTGAAATGTTAGAAAATCTTAGAAAATGAAAAAGAATGATCTAGAGGCCCATTTTATACAGAAAGTTTCCTAAGACATTGAATTTTAAGGAAAAAATAAGTTAGGACCACCCCTTTTGGAAAAGTTTTCTGGAAAAGAGGTCGTAAGTTGACCTAGCTGCTGTGACAGCAAAAACAGAATGTTTGGAAGGAATGTTGGGACCCCAAATGGACCATTTCCAAGTACTTCCAAGTCAAACCAAAAATCATGGGTGTTCTCCAATGAGTTAGGAAGACTTTCCAAGTGGCCTTGTATCCATATGTTGAGTATTGTGTTCTAGAAAAATCTTTGAACTCAACTCACTCACTGTTTTGACTCATTGTTTTGAAGATTTTGGAGAAAACAAAGTTTTGTTTCTTGAAACCAAATGAGAGGGATTGAGAGGGGTTTTGAAATAGATGTTTTGAAAACATGTTCTCAACATTCAATGAGGATCATAGCCACTTAGAATACCTACATCAAACTCATCATTTAAGAACCTCCAAGATTGTTGGAGAGATTTATTTTGTTTTTGGGCATAACTTCAATACATTCCAAGAATACCTTGGAAGTATTGAGGTTATGATCATCATCTATCAAACATGTTTTTGAGGTCAAGAGCTACTATCCATAAGGATTCACTCACCCCAAACTTCATGTCATCACTTAGATGATGATGAACTAGTAAGTAAATAAAGAAAAGAAAAAGAAATGAGATAAGGAGAGATGAACATATATATAATCAAAGCAAGTAAATAGCAATCAATAGATGATAATCAATGTGATTTTGGACTTGTAGCTTGGTGTTTCACTCATAGATTTTGACATTTGGACATGGAAGTAGCTTCCTATCTCATGAATGCTCAAGAATGAGGGTTGGAGTGGACTTTGAATGTGAAGTATATAGAAGGATGATGGAAGAAAACAAGAATAAAACTCACTTTCTTATGGAAAATCAATGGGAGAAGCTCCCTTTCTCTCTTCTAAACCTATCTCTATCTCTCTTCTTCTCTACAACTTTTTAAGCTTTGCACTTGGCCCCCCAAAATGAAGAGCAATGGAGGGTTTAAATAGGCCAATTTGGGGTGGTTTTGGGGTTTTAGAAGTACTCCCATTGGTCCCAAACAACTGTGAACATAAAACTATGTCGTTTTGGCTTTCAATTAATCAAATTGGACCCCCAAAAAAATTACAAAAATGGACTCTGCGAGGGATGAGTGCCGCGGCGGCACTGGGCCAGTGCCGCGGCGGCAGTGCTCCTTTGAAGCCCAGAAAATTACGTTTAGGCCCCCAGAGGTTCCGGTATTCGCGAAAAGGCCCTATTTCGTCCGAAATTCACAGAAAATGCATACGAACTCCAAATTGAGGTTGTGATATACCGTTGGAAAGGTAATTGAGTCTACTTTACATAAAAAATAGTTCGGGGATAGGTCACTTTGAAAAGTTTTGCGGTATTCGCGATAAATGCTGATTTGATCGCCTTTTTCGCCTTCGGAAATTCAAAATAAATTCGTTTTAAATCCAGGAATTATGTGCGATATACCGTTGGAAAGCTATTGACCTCTAGTATCCATGAAAAATGTTTGAAAATTGTTTTGGTGCCCCGATTCCAAAGTCAAATCTTGGTCAAACTGGTCAAACCTGGGATTCCCTGGAAGTTCTGGGAACCTCCGGGAGTTCCCGGGAGCTGATGTTTTCGCTCGATTTTCTTTTGGAACTTGTTTTAATACTTTTCTCATGATTTAGAATGATTCTGGTGAATTCGGACGATTTCGGTCAAATTTGGTCAAACCTGGTCAAACCTTGGTCAAACCTTGGTCAAACCGGTCAACGGGGACTTTCCGGGAGCTTTCGGGACTTCTAGGGGTCTCTGGGAGCTGACGATTTCACCCGATTTTCTCTTAAAAACTCATTTTATCGCTCTTCTTACAACGTAGCATGTTTCCAGAACTTTTGGTCCAAATTTGGGAGCTTTCGGGCTTTCAGGGGCATTTTGGTCAATCTGAGCATTCTGAGAGATAGAGCTGACTTCCAGGAGTCCTTTTGAGTCTTTTACGATCATTGTGAACCACCAAGCTATGGGTCTCCTAAATATGATAGCCGACAAAATGGGGTGTCTACACACATCTCTCAATGTGGGACATCATGGTGACGTCCTATAAGCATAGGCAAGCTGTGTTGAACACCCTGGCTGGAATAGAGGTCTCCATTGATGTCGCACCGGAGGACATGGTGGCTTTCTTGGGTGCACTTACCCCCAACCCAATCATTACATTTTCTGATGAAGACCTGCCACCAGAAGGATCCGCACATAACAAAGCATTGTATATCACCCTTGGATGTAAGGGACAACAGGTGCCATTTTGTCTAGTCGATACGGGCTCTGCTTTAAATGTCTGTGCCCTAAGGACTGCCACCGCCTTGGGGGTCAATGTCCTTGACATCACACCATCTGTGCAATCTGTGAGGGCCTATGATAACACCAGGAGAAATGTGATGGGAACCGTTTCTCTCCAAATCCGGGTAGGATCTTTGGTGAGCACCGAAGTCTTTCAGGTCATGGACATACCTGCCTCATTCAACTTGTTGATCAGAAGGCCTTGGCTGCATGTCAACAAAGCTGTATCATCCACTGTGCATCAAATGATCAAGTACATCCATGAGAAGGAAGTGAAAATCATTCTCGGTAATAGTTGGGGTAATGAAGCTTTCCCGAACTACGCTCCCATCTTTGAAATCCAAATACCTGAGCTAGAAGAAGGAGAAATTGGGGGATTCTTCATGGAAGAAGTCCACATAATCAATGATGAAGACAGGTTCCCCGAGATCCACTATGCGGTTGTCAACATCGTCCGCAAAATGAACTACTTCCCTGGAATGGGATTGGGCCGTCGCCAGCAAGGGATTCGAGAGTTCCCTCAGATCAAAGGACAGCAAGGCACTTTGGGCTGGGGTACAAGCCCACTGAAGAAGACATCGAGATACAGAGGCCATGGAAGAAAAGAGTGAGGAGTCTCCCGCCATACCGCAAAACCTTGAATGGACAATTCATCAAAGAAGGGGATGATTTCCCCTATTTTGGGTTCCCTGAACCTTGGATCCATCAAGCCACTGGAAAAAGGCACCCCGGGCTGGAAATTTTTACTGACTGTGAAAAACCCCCCTATTAAGATCCGTTCTATCCGGAAGAAGCTATCAAAATCCCAGAGGAGGATTGGTTAAAATACCTAGATACTGAAGCCATCGGGAAAATGTGGGAAGAGTTCGTTGAAGAGAAAGAAGGAAAGAGGGCCGAGAGCCAAGATGATCAGATCAAGTCAACTGAGGAGGGTCTGAGCAACCAGGCTGTAGAGTCATCTGTCTGTGTCTCCCAATCCCCTGTTTCCCCAGAGTCTGTACTTCCAATTATCGAGTCTGTATCAAAGTCGGCTGCTGTAAGCCCACCACTGTCTAATGTAATCACTCCACCTGTCATGAATGAAATGAAAGACGATTCTGCTTACTCCTCTGTGTCTAATACCTGTGAATGCACAGATCCCTCCGAGGATCTCCCAATAGAACTTAAGCAACTAATTGAAAAACCACCTGCTTATGAAATAATCGAAGATACTTTATCGGTTAACCTAGGTGAAATAGATAATCCACAAATTGTGCAAATTGGCTCAGCCCTTAATAAAGAAGAAAAAGAAAAATTAACTCTCTTGCTAAAAGAATTCAAAGATGTTTTTGCTTGGTCTTACGAGGACATGCCTGGGGTCGATCCCGATATTGTCCAACATCATATTCCCCTCCTCCCCAATTCTAAACCTGTCAAGCGGAAACTGAGGCGCATGAGGCCGGAATGGGCACTCAAGGTTAAAGAAGAAGTGGAGAAACAGTTCAAGGCGGGGTTCATCATTGTCACCGAATATCCAGAATGGATTGCCAATATCGTGCCAGTCCCGAAGAAGGATGGAAAAGTTCGTGTGTGCGTCGACTTCCGTGATCTGAACAAGGCTAGTCCCAAGGATGACTTCCCGCTTTCTCGCATTGATGTTTTGGTAGATAACACTGCAGGACATGAGCTACTGTCGTTCATGGATGGTTTCTCAGGGTATAATCAGATTCTAATGGCGCCAGAAGATCGGGAAAAAACGACGTTCACCACCCCTTGGGGAACCTACTGTTATAGAGTAATGCCTTTCGGACTAAAGAATGTTGGGGCAACCTACCAAAGAGCTGCAACCACTCTGCTACATGACATGATTCACAAGGAAGTAGAAGTATACGTAGATGACATGATCGTGAAGTCCAAGGATAGAAAAGGACACCTAGTGGCACTGGAAAAGTTTTTTGAAAGGTTGCATAAGTACAAGATGAGGTTGAATCCAAAGAAATGCACTTTTGGTGTGACCTCCGGTAAACTCCTGGGGTTTCTCATCACACAAAGGGGGATAGAGGTGGATCCCTTTAAGATCAAGGCAATCCTGGAAATGACATCACCATGGAACGAAAAAGAAGTGAGGGGGTTTCTCGGAAGAATCCAATTTATCAGCCGCTTCATTTCCAAGCTTACAACTACATGCGATCCTTTGTTCCGATTGCTGAGAAAAGGGGAGAAGTTCCAATGGGATGACCAATGCCAAGCCGCTTTCGACAAAATAAAAGCCTACCTTCAGGATCCGCCTGTCCTCTCACCGCCTACTCCTCATAAGCCTTTATTCCTTTACCTGTCTGTCTCTGAAAATGCCATGGGTTGCATGTTAGCCCAAGAAGGAGAAGAAAGCCACTCCGAAAAAGCCATATACTACCTCAGCAAGAGGATGACTGGGAATGAGCTCAACTACTCTACCCTCGAAAAAACATATTGGGCCTTGGTTTGGTGCACCCGCTGACTGAGGCACTATATGCTGGCCTTCCCGGTTGTGCTCATATCCCGCATGGATCCTCTAAAATACCTACTCGAAAAACCCGCCCTGACCGATCGTATATCCCGTTGGTTGCTTCTACTATCCGAATTCGATATCAAGTATGTTACAAGCAAATCGGAAAAAGGGAGAACCGTGGCTGAGCATCTTGCGGAACACGCCATTGACTCCGAAGAAAGTGGAGACTTCCCATTCTCGGACGAAAATATCATGGAAATCAAGGAAGAACAATGGAAGTTGTACTTTGATGGAGCAGCCAACATGAAAGGCTACGGAGTAGGAATAATTCCAGTATCACCAAATGGGGACCACACCCCACTGGCAGTCAAGCTCAATTATAACTCCACCAACAACACCGGTGAATACGAAGCATGCATTCTGGGGATGGAAGCGGCCATAGAATTGAGAATTCAAAAGTTAGATGTCTCCGGAGATTCAAATCTTATCGTGTCACAAGCCAGAGGGGAATGGAAGGTGAAGGAAGAAAGGTTGAAGCCCTACCATGACCATCTCGATGGACTCAAGAAGCACTTTAAGAGCATAACGTTCTTCTACTTGCCCAGGGAAGAGAACCAGCTAGCAGATTCGTTGGCTACCTTAGCCTCCATGATAAAAATTCCTGTGGGAGTCAGGATGATGCCTTTGGTAATTGAGCAAAGGTACGAGCCTTCGTTCAACATGATCGCCGCAATCGAAGCAGAAGAGAATGAAACACCGTGGTATCAGGATGTCTAGAACTTCATAGAAAATGGAATGTACCCCCAAGAGTCTACCGAGAAAGACAAAAGGGCAATTCGAAGATTCGCAGCGTAATTCATCATTTGTGGTGGGAAATTGTTGAAGAAAGGATACAACGGTCACAACCTGACTTGCTTGTTTGGGAAAAGCTCCAAAAGAATGATGGAGGAAATACACGAGGGGGTATGCGGCCTGCACATGAACGGTCACATGCTGGCCAAGAAAATCGTAAGACAAGGGTATTACTGGACAACATTGGAGAAAGATTGTTGCGAATACGTGAAAAGGTGCCACAAGTGCCAGATCCACGCAAACATGATGAATACACCACCATCCCTTCTGTACATCATGACTTCACCTTGGCCATTCTCAACCTGGGGAATCGATATCATCGGTGAAATCATTCCGAGAGCCTCGAACGGAAATCGGTACATCTTGGTGGCCATCGATTACTTTACGAAGTGGGTAGAAGCTGCATCTTACACCAAGTTAGGGGCTAAGGAAGTGGCCAAATTCATCAAGAAAAACCTTATTTGTCGCTATGGAGTCCCCCATGAGATTATTTCAGATAATGGTAGTCATTTCAAAGCAGAAGTCAGGGATCTGTTTGAGAAATACAAAATCACTTATCATAAGTCATCACCGTATAGACCGCAAACTAATGGGGCAGTCGAAGCTGTAAATAAGAATGTTAAGGCCATACTACAGAAATCAGCTGATACTTACAAAGACTAGCATGAAAAGCTATCGTTCGCACTTTGCGGATACAGAACATCGATAAGGATGTCCACAGGAGCAACGCCTTACTCACTAGTGTATGGGATGGAAGCGGTACTTCCGGTCGAGATAGAATTGCCGTCCCTACGCGTGATGGCAGAATGTGAAATTTTGGAGTCTGATTGGTTGAGGGAAAGATACGAAGAATTGGCCCTCATAGATGAAAAGCGTCTAGCGGCAGTCAACCATGTTCGAATCTATGAAAAGAGGATAGCCTGTGCTTTCAACAAAAAGGTTCGTCCGAGGAAGATTGTCAAGGGTGACCTTGTCCTTAAGGAATTGCGAGCTCCGATCTTTGATCCCCATGGGAAGTTTAAACCTAAATGGGTTGGCCCTTACATCGTCAAAACCATTCTTTCCGGGGGAGCAACTTATCTCATGGACCTCGATGGTGTCGAATTCAAAGAACCAATCAACATGGATCGTCTCAAAAAGTACTATGCTTGACCAATCCACAAAAAATAACCGATTTCTTTCAAGCCTTGACCTGAACTACGCTCAACCTGATTCCCACTTGGGGATACGTAGGCAACCACATCGGTTCGGTCGCCCCACTCACAAAAAATAACAGATTTCTTTCAAGCTTTGGCCCGAACTACGTTGGACCTGATCCCCGTTCGGGGGTACGTAGGCAGACTTTCAAAAAAAAGAGGGATGGCTCGCTAGGTTGAAAATCCGAAAGGACGCCTAGGAAAAAGTTAATCCAAGGTGAGCAATAACAAAAAAGAGAAAAGAGCTCGCTAGGTCACCTCACTAGTGCCTAGGCAAAAGTTATGAGCATTTGAGAGAATAAAGTCGCGGTCCTTACCATAACCCAGAAATCACCCTCCACACTAGGGGTAAACTCGGCAACTCGCCTCGTTCGCCTGAACCTCTTCTAAACTAGGGGCAAACGTCGGTCATCTACCTCGTTTGCCTCACAACCATATATATCCCAAACTAGGGGCAAACTTCAGCCACCCGCCTCGTTTGCCTCTAATCGTCCTAGCATGCCCAAGCAAGTACCAAAAGCAACATCTAATTTAAATCTCGATTACAAAATGTTTCTAAAGCTAAAATGCATAGAATGAGATTCCCAAAGTAACCAAGGTTCATCGATAAACAAACTCTGAATATTACATAAGCAGGAAAGATCAAAAAAATAAAAGTCTTTCGAAAAGCAATCACACATGTTCAAAGACACTGGGAGGAATGAGCAGAATCAGTCAGGTCTAGTTTTATCTTTGTGTCTTTTATTTCTTCAAAGGTCTTTAGAAATAGGCCCTTACTCGACTGGCCCAGCCCCTGATGAAAGCAGCAATGGTAGAGGCTCTGACTCTGGAAGCAAAGACCCTCTCAGTAAATCCCCGGGGGACCTCTTGAACTTGCCCATACTGCCTGGCCAATCGATGAGGATGATAGAAGGAGGTCTCTCTCAGTCCCATCAGCCACACCCTCTGGAAATCCCCAAGACTAGTGGTCACAGCATAAAGGCCCCAATGCCTCACGATCTAGCAAATGTCAGCCTCAGATAAGGCGCCCATCACACCCATCCAATCTGCAGAAGTATAATGAGGGTGAAGCACAGCTCTGCGAAAATAAACTGGCAGCACATTACCTGTCCATAACCGGAGGCGCTCGTAGAGCCAAGCCTGTAACACCAAAGGCGCCCCAGAAAGTAGAAGCGTTCTTTGATTAGAAGCGCGATCCAAACCATTCAGGGTTTCAGCCAGAACCATGGCCATGGGGTTCTTACATGCCTTCAGTCCGAGACATACATGCACTAAGTCGGTAGAGGTACTCAAAAACAAGAAATGCGAAGTCATGCACAAAATCAGAGCATCCCCACGAGTAGCATCATACACGCTGGGATTCCCAGGACTGGCATATCGGGCAATGATGGAAGCAATATCAAGAACCTCACCTTGGATCAGCCGGCGGGAAATAATGATGGAGCAATTCAGATATTCAGCCAAGCCTCGCGTAGGACTGAGGGTATCAGCAGAAAGGGAGAATTAGGTCGGAGTCGGAATCATAGCCAAGAATAGCACAGAACTCCTCAAACAGGGGACATATCTCCAGGCCATTGAAATTGAAGACATGGTTCACCGGGTCCCAGTGGGCAATAGCAGCACGCAAGAACTCAGTGTTCAGGGTCATCTGGCGAAGAGAGAATAGCTCGGTCAAGCCGTAGCTAAAGAAGTTGATCCGTTCCACACCATCCGTGATATTCATCCAAGTTGTGGGTTGGGCGGGATCATACAAAGCCATATTTTCGGTCGCGGCTCTAGAAAAATTTAAAATTTTGGCAGCACCTCCCCGTTTCACGGACTATCCCACCTGCAAGGCAAACACACTCACTATCACAAAGCTGCTCATCGCAGTAACATCAACAATCACAGAATCACAAGTGCACAGATATGCATATCATCATCAACTAAAACAAGCACACAACTGCGCCTCCAAACCGGAAGCTATCCGGCCTAAAAGGCAAAAACATCGTCAAAAGTCACAAACTGTTCCACACATCATCCTACACTGTCCAAATAGTCATATCACCAGTACAACCCAATCGAAAACATAAAAAGAAGATATAACAAAATTCCCGCTTGGGAGGCCTCAGTCCTCCTCTTCTTCGTCCTCTGTCGGACCACCCGGAGTGTATGCCGGCGACGACCTCCTCCTACCACCTCTGCACCTCGGACCAGTCCTCGACGAATCGGCCCCGCCTCCACGGTACTGCACACATAAATCAAATAAAGGCAATCAGTAGGGAAATAACAAAAAAAAAATACAAAAACAGAGTCAAGTCAGAAACCTACCAAGGGCACCATCTGATTGGCAGCAAACTGTCGCATGGCATCCATCTGTCAAAGGGTAAAATCCAGGGTTAAAACCTCATAACTTTAAGGAGCGTAAAATTAGAAACATACCCGGTGGTCTCGTGTGAGGACCAAGGACCGTAAGCTAGCCGCCAAGGCGTGACCCTCCTCAGCGTAACTCCAAGGAACGTTGAGGATGCCCACTGGCTGAGTAGGGTACCCGCATGTGACTCGTGGCACCTCCATCGCTTGGGGAGTACCATCAGCGCCTAGAACGTTGACGGTCCAATCCCAAGGAGGGATAGGATCGGAAGCCGGAGGAGCCTGTCTCCTGTACATCCCGCGGAGCTATAGGCACAAATCAAGTTAGGGAAAAGATGAGTCAAAAACATAGGCAACGAATAGAGACAAAAAAAAAAAAAAAAAAAAAACCTGACCTCCAGGAGCGGGAAGTTGGGCATCAGAAAGCGGCCACGGTAAGCCTCATAGCCGGTCTCGGAGAGAAAATGATCCCAAACGTTGGTGCCTGCTAAGGCTGCCAGCAAAGCATCACCAGAAAGGTCACTAGCATCCATTACAGGGGGATTATGAGGGACACGATACCTTGAACCGCCAACCACCTGTCGGGACACTCGCTCGCCAAGGAACCATTGCTGGCACTCGGTACTCTCCATCAGAAGTCGGCAAGAGAAAAGAGGTTTGACCGCTTGTATCTCCTCTGGGGCAGCATAGGCGACGCGCTCCCAAGGCGTCCAATCAACACTAGCAGCTGTCAGCTCGGTCAAGAAGTTTCTGAGCAAAACAATCCGATGGGCCCCACTCTTTACCCCGACAACATCCCTCCGCCATCTCAAGTCTCGAGGAAACAGAGGCTCAGGAGCCATGCCATCCTCGTCTTCGCCTGATTCATCCGCGGGGGAGGGAGCCAACATCTTCAGGTACTCGAAGCTCCAAAGATGCACAGACAAAGGAGAAAATCAGAAAAAGTACAGAAACTGAAAAGCCGAAATAGAAAGCAAGATGCAGCACATACCTCCCAAGCTCGCCAAAATCCCCCTGTCGATTTAACATCACCTCGGGAAACCTCACCCATGTGCTTGTAAAGATAGGCCAAGGCAGCACTGCCCCAGTTGTAAGAGGGGATCTCATCGATGGTCGCCAGGAAAGAAAGAAGTCTCAAGTTCACCCGGTCATTCCGTGTCGCAAAGATCGAGCAACCAAGGACATATAGAAGATACACCCTCAAAAGCTGGGAATTGTTCAAGTTATGATTCCCTCTGCCATAGGCCCGGTAAAGCCAGCCACAAGGAAACCAGTGCCTCTCCAGGTTATGGGGAACAGCCCCAATCAACATCTCTACAGCTTTCGGGTCGATCTTGTAGAAGTAGTCCAGAATCAGGCGTTTCCTGCCGACCCTCAAGCCGGTAATCATAGAGAAGTCAAAGGGCGTCATGGTCATCTCACCAAATGGCAGGTGGAAAGTATTGGTGGTGTCCCACCATCTCTCAGCCAGAGCATAAAAATGTGCTAGATCATTGCTGCTTTTTGAAACCAGGCGAACGAAGTCGCCAAACCCAGCATCGTCTACCATTCTCTTGACGGTAGACGAGAGTTGAGTGTACCACAGGAAAGCATGAGCGAGGCTATCGTGGCCCTTCAATGCTACTTCCAGCACCTGCACATACCAGAGACAACAAAAGCGATGCACAAAATCACTATTCACGACCCAAGGTCCAAATTCGCAAAATCAACATCTGAGCACAAATCGAACTTCTAACGATCTCTAGGTGCACACTACGACTCACAAAACTAGCACAATACATGGAAGTAGTCCTAAACTGTCAAAAGTTTCACATACCAAGTTCTCTAGAGCCACGGCCGAAAGATGACATTGGGGGTCCCGTAAAATCAAGTCCGGGGTTTGCATCTCAGCCTTCATCCGTTTCTTGGCCTTCTTAGAGGTCTCCTCGAGCTCGAAGCCATGGATCTACAAAAAAAATGGAAGTCAAAGTTAAACTTTCTTCTTGAAAATTTGAGCAAACCAAGACACCAATCAAAATTCTAACTACGGGGAAAGATTACTCACCTGAGCGCGCACAAGCTGCGTTTTGACGGATTTTGGCTCCAAAAACACCCCAAAATGGCCAAGATTGAGCTTCAAAAGCTCAAAAACCCGAGATATACAAAGATGAAGTCCGGCCACCCAGTACTGCCGCGGCACTGGCCAACTGCCGCCGCGGCAGTGGCCCAGTGCCACCGCGGCACTGCTCCCCGCGGGCCCCGCTTTGCTCCGTTTTGCTCTATTTTGACCTGTTTTGGCCTTTTTCAACCCCTTTCTGGCCCCGATCAGTCCCGATGGCCCAATTCGGTCATGATTCATGAGGTTTTACCCCCAGCGGTCCAAAAGTCTTCAGGGCTACCTCCAACAAGCAGAAACTGAGAAAAATTGACTCCCGAAGATCCGAATCGACTGCTTCGGGATGACCGTCACAGATTTTGATCAAACACGAGAGTTCTGACAACGAATCCTGGATTTTGGCTGATTTACCGAAAGAGAGGAAAAGAGATTCTCCGAGAACCCTACATCATCCCCCGAGGACAGATACCAGCTCCCGGAGGCCCTAACCGGCTCTCTTGGATTTGATCAACCGAAGAAGATTCAGAGATGGGTCTCGATCAAGGAAAAAGGAGATTCCCCCGAGGACAGATACCGAAGAGATTCTCTGAGAACCCTACATCACCCCCCGAGGACAGATACCCGCTCCCGGAGGCCCCAACCGGCTCTCTTGGATTGAGCGTCGAAAGATTTGATCAACCAAAAAAGATTCAGAGATGGGTCTTGGTTCCCGATCAAGGAAAAATGAGATCCCCCGAGGACAGATACCAAAGAGATTCCCTGTGAACCCTGTGTCATCCCCCGAGGACAGATACCAAAGAGATTCCCTGTGAACCCTGTGTCCTTCCCCGAGGACAGATACCAAAGAGATTCCCTGTGAACCCTGTGTCATCCCCCGAGGACAGATACCAAAGAGATTCCCCGAGAACCCTATGAACCCTGTGAGATTCCCCGAGAACCCTATATCATCCCCCAAGGACAGATACAGAAAGATACTAGTTCCCATTACCCCCAGCAAAAAGTGACAAAAGAGGAACCGATTCCCGAAAATCGGCCATCAGGAACAATCAGAACATCGCCCGCATCCAGATTTTGAAAACGAAGCACCATCCTTCCACGGCTCCATGTCACCTGATTATCATGAGCTTTCTCATCTATCACAAGATCCCTCGGTCACCTTTAGCTGTCCTCTTCTAAAAAATGCGCATCTGATCTATCTCATTTGTTTGCAAAAAATACTTTCCAAATTCCAGAAGTTTGCCCCTAGACCCAGAGTCTTCTTGTCCTTATCCAAAGTCATCCACCACATCACAGTCGCAAGCACTAGCACAACACAAGTCCACTCGGAGTGGCACACCCCATAGCACCTGCTCATACTAGGATCATAACACTAGACATGATAGGACTCGTGACACAACTCATATCACATCCATACATTGCATATCGTTCTCATAGCATAGCATCCGCATGTCTTGTTGTACATATGCGATTTGTTCTTCTATGACCCGAACTACGTCCTGGTCTGATTCCCCTTGGGATACGTAGGCAGCTTACGTAGAGCATGACCAGCACTAGCCTCAGCATCATTGCATCTTTTGCAATGCTCTTTTTATCCTAAATCTATAGCCTCCAAAAGACCTGTCTCTTCAAAAGCTTTGGCACTCGCTTGCGACATGCGTTGCCTCGCGAGTTCATGCCAAAGAGGAGCAAACTGTAGACACCCCATTTTGTCGGCTATCAGATTTAAGAGACCCATGGCTTGGTGGTTTACAATGATCAAAAAATACTCAAAAAGGACTCCTAGAAGTTAGTTCTATTTCTCAAAATGCTCAGAATGACCAAAACGCCCCTAAAAGCCCAAAAACTCCCAGATTTGGACCAAAAGTTCTGAAAACATGCTATGTCGTAAGAAAAGTAAGAAAATGGGTTTTTAAGAAAAATCAGATGAAATTGTCAGCTCCCAGAGACCCCCGGAAGTCCCGGAAGTTCTCAGAAAGTCCCCGTTGATCGGTTTGACCAAGGTTTGACCAGGTTTGACCAAGGTTTGACCAAGTTTGACCGAAATCATCCAAATTTACTAGAATCATTCTGGATCATGTGGAAAATATTAAAATGAGTTTTAAAAGGAAATCGAGCGAAAATGTCAACTCTGGGGAGCTCCCAGAGGTTCCCAGAACTTCCCGAGAATCCTAGGTTTGACCAGTTTGACCAGAATTTGTCACAGCCCGGTCCCACAATAGCAGAACCGGAGCCCGTGGCACGCCACCGAGGCTAAACCAATTCATTAACGTTCCCAAAAATTAGGTTTGAAGAACACACGCAGCGGAAAAACAAAACACATTTTTTAAACCAGAGGTTCAGTCGACTGGGTCTGGATCCTCAGTCGACTGCTCAGTCGACTGAAGAAGGCAGAGAGTTTTCAAAAGGGTTTAATAGCAATTCCAGTTGACTGAGACTAGGGTCAGTCAACTGGGCCTCCAGCCCTCAGTCGACTGAATCAGGCAGAATCAAAATAAACACATTAACTTACAAAGGTCCAGTCGATTGAGGCATGGCCCAGTCGACTGCTTTTGCCAAAATAAGAAGCAGTAGCTAGCAGGCACAGGGTTTCAGTCGACAGAACACTAGACCAGTCGACTGCTACCCTGGCAGCAGCCCAATCTGCAGAATTTCAAGTTTTAAAAGCTTCCTAACTTTCACCAAGGATCAACCACTCAATCCAAACTCAATCCAAAGTAATCCTAGCTGTATTAAAACATTTCTAAAGCAAGATTACAACATGTCACTAACTATTACAACGATTTAAAATCCATTCTATCATACGAAGTTAAACATAAGTTAAAACGATCAAAATTCTTATTACAACATCCTATTGTCCCAAAACTACAAGGTTAACATTCAAGTTGCCTCCCAAGCAAACTCCCAACCCTCGTGCTCACTTCTCCAACTCCTCGCCAGCATTTACACCTGAAATGGTTATTTGAATAACCACAGATATTTTGATTTGTTTAAGCTAATGCTTAGTGAATAAAACAACATATGCACATGAATGATAAACATGTCCGCATTCACATCTCTACATTCTTACTAGTCGCCGGAGACTCACGTGCCTGTCCATACTCCCAATCTGCGACTCCTCGCCAATAAGTCCACGCGAAAGGGTAAGACCCATGATTCTTCTCTTCAATCGTGCGACCTTAATGCCTATATCGGCTCCACAAAATGGCACGGTGACCACGTGCTCCGGTTCTGCTATTGTGGGACTGGGCTGTGACATTTAGTGGTATCAGAGCATAGGTTTAGAGCCTTGGGAACGAGTGACGTTATATATGGTGAGTGACGTCGAGTGGAGTGTGTAATTGTGAAGATAATGGTTATCATTGTAGAAATGCTTCATATGTTAGCATTTGTTGATTGTGATGAACTGTGCACATATATCTATATTGTGGCATAGCATGCATGGTCATTATGCATTGAACTCAATAGGGGAATTATTTGAAACATTATGACTGATCCACCAAGAGAATTGTCACCGTATTCGCGGATGGACCAAATAGTGAATATGGTGGGAAATTTCATACAAGCGGTAAGTGAAAGAGAACAGAGGAACGTTCAGCCTCCACTGGCACCGCGACCTCAACACACAATCGTGGAACAGTTTCATAAGCGGAAACTGACCTTGTATTATGGACAGGTTGACATAGACTTGGTCGATCATTGGATGATGGACATGAAAAGACATTTCCGTCAGGTAATATGTACCGATGAGGAGAAAATTTTATGCGCATCCTATACGTTGATGGGCGAAGCATTGGATTGGTGGAACAACGTGCTTGAACAAGGGAAGCCAACCACGTGGGAAGCATTTAAAGAAGAATTCAACAAACGTTTGTACTGATGAGGAGAAAATTTTATGCGCATCCTATACGTTGATGGGCGAAGCATTGGATTGGTGGAACAACGTGCTTGAACAAGGGAAGCCAACCACGTGGGAAGCATTTAAAGAAGAATTCAACAAATGTTTCTTTCTGCGATCTGCTTATACTCAAAAACGACAAGAGTTTTCAAGTCTGGTTCAGGGAGACATGACTGTGAGTGAGTATGTTTCTCATTTCAATGCCTTGTTACGATTTGGGAACACTACTATTCCGACTGATAGGGATAAAGCTCGTAAATTTGAGGAAGGACTTAGGGAGAATATCCGTGGCTGTGTGGATATGTTACAACACCCAACCGTTTCTCTCATTGAGGAAGCTGCTCGTATTACTGAGAAAAGTGTCGACAGATATCGACAGGGACAACAAGGGAAGAGAGCAAATGACAGTCGGAGTAAGGGTCAAGGGAATGCGAAGAAACTGTTTACGCAAGGTTCGGGATCATATATGAGTAGCCAAGGAGGGAGTACGTTCATGGGGGACTCGAGACCGTTGTGTCCAACATGTAACCTGCTACACAGAGGAACTTGCTACCAATTGAGCACCTGTTACTTCTGCAAGCAGTTAGGACACATATCCCAAAATTATCCTTTGAATACAAACTCGACCGCACCAAATACCTTTTCAAATACGAAGAGCTACAACCCAGAGATGAGGGGAAAATGTTTTGACTGTGGACAACTGGGACACATAGAGAAGAATTGCCCGAGTAAGAGATAACCGGGAATGAGTACCGGGGCATCGAGTGTACCAAGCGGATCAAGGGTAGAACCTTGAGTAGATAAAGGAAAAGGAGTTGCGCAACAACAAGGACGATACTTCCAGCTCAGGCTGGGGAATACGGATGATACCGTCGTATCAGGTATTCTTCCTATTTGTTCGTATCCTGCACATATACTTATGGATTCTGGTTCAACGCATTCATTTGTATCACGTGATTCTGTTAAGCATTTAACTGTTAAGTCAGAACCGCTAGGATATGACTTGTGTATATCATTGCCTAGTAGTGAACTGCTAGTTACTTCTTCGATATTCAAGTCATGTGAAGTCAAGATAGGTGATAAAGTCTTGAGCATTGATTTGATTCCGTTGACGGTGAATTATTTTGATGTTATCTTGGGTATGGATTGGTTGTCGGTTAATCAAGCCAAAATCGATTGTGAACAGAAACGGGTTAGTTTCTAGCCATTAGGACGAGAAGAGTTTACTTTTCAGGGTAAGGGAGTAATCATACCGCCGTACTTGATATCGGCGATCCAAGCAAGTAAGATGTTGAAGAAGGGTTGTTCGGGTTTCTTATGTTCAATTATTGACACGCGAGTTCTTGGACCACTAATAGAAGAAATTTCAGTAGTTCGAGAATTTCCAGATGTTTTTCCCGATGAGTTACCCGACGTATAGATTGAAAGAGAGCTTGAGTTCACAATAGAAGTAGTACCAGGGTCACAACCGGTATCCAAAGCACCGTATCGAATGGCACCGATACAGTTGAAAGAATTGAAAGTTCAGTTAGAAGAACTATTGGAGAAGGGTTTTATCCGACTGAGTGTTTCGCCGTGGGGAGCTCCAGTCTTGTTTGTGAAGAAGAAAGATGGAACAATGCGTATGTGCATCGACTACCGAGAGTTAAATAAGTTGAGCGTCAAGAACAAGTATCCGTTGCCGTGAATAGATGACTTGATTGATCAGTTACAAGGGGCTCAGGTATTTTCAAAGATCGACTTGAGATCCGGTTACCATCAGTTGAAAGTCAAAGAGGAAGATGTTGAGAAGACAGCTTTCAGGACTCGATATGGTCACTTTGAATTTTTGGTTATGCCATTTGGAGTAACTAATGCACCAGCTGCTTTCATGGACTTGATGAACCGTGTTTTCAAGGATTACTTAGATGAGTTCGTTATCGTGTTCATAGATGACATCCTAATCTACTCCAAAAGCGTTGAAGATCACGAGCATCATTTGCGATTAGCTTTACAACGATTGCGTGAAAAGAGATTATTCGGTAAATTGAAGAAGTATGAGTTTTGGTTGACCGAGATAGCTTTTCTTGGACATATAGTGTCGGCCAATGGAATTTCTGTAGACCCTCAGAAGATAGAAGCAGTTACCAACTGGGCGAGACCAACGAATGTGACAGACATCAGAAGTTTCCTAGGATTAGCTGGGTATTATCGGAGATTTGTAAAAGACTTTTCGCGTATAGCAATGCCGATGACACAGTTAATGAGGAAAGATATTGCTTTTGTTTAGAGTCCAGAATGTGAAGAAAGTTTCCAAGAGTTGAAGGGTCGACTAGTGAAAGCACCAATATTAGCAGTTCCATCAGGGACTGAAGGATTTATTATTTACAGTGATGCTTCATATAGAGGTTTAGGTTGCGTTCTTATGCAAGGTGATAAAGTCATTGCATATGCGTCGAGACAACTTAGACCGCACGAAAAGAATTATCCAACTCATGATCTAGAATTGGCCGCCGTGATTTTTGCATTGAAGATTTGGCGTCATTATCTATACGGAGAGAAATGTGAGATCTATACGGATCACAAGAGTTTGAAGTACCTGTTTACACAACGAGATTTGAACATGAGGCAAAGGAGATGGCTAGAGTTGATGAAGGACTATGATTTGTCGAATCAATATCATCCGGGCAAGGCGAATGTTGTCGCCGATGCTCTTAGTTGCAAAGTACCAACCAATACTGCATCAGATTTGACTTCTCAAAAAGAATTGATAAGAGATATGGAAAACTTAGAGCTTGAAGTGATTCCGAGGATTGAAAGTGGTTTAATGTCGACGATGGTGGCACAACCACTCTTGATTCACGAGATCGCAGAGAAACAACTTCAAGACGTGGCTTTGAAGAAGATTTGTGATGAGATTCCAATGGGCAAATAACCGGGATTCACGTTTGAGAACAATGTGTTGAGATTGAGGGGTAGAATTTGTGTACCTAGTGAGAAAGAGTTGAAGCGAAACATCCTAGAGGAAGCACACTACACAAAGTATACCGTTCACCCGGGAAGCACCAAGATGTATAGAGACTTGAGACATGTTTATTGGTGGCCGGGAATGAAGAGAGAAATAGCACGTTACGTTTCGCGTTGTACTAGTTGTCAACAAGTAAAGGCCGAACGCCAAGTACCCTCGGGATTGTTACAACCGTTACCGATAGCCGAGTGGAAATGGGAGCACATAACAATGGATTTTGTTAGTGGGTTTCCGAGGTCGAGGAGATCGAACACTATTATTTGGGTGATTGTTGACCGTTTGACGAAGTCGTCGCACTTCCTACCAATCCGAACAACTAAGCCAATGACGTTAGCTAAGTTATATATTCGCGAAATTGTAAGACTACATGGTATCCCAGTTTCTATCGTTTCGGACAGGGATAGTAGTTTTACATCGAAGTTTTGGAGAGCCTTGCAAGAAGCAATGGGTACCAAATTGCACATTAGTACAGTTTTTCATCCTCAGACCGATGGTCAATCAGAAAGAGTAATCCAGATTTTGGAAGACATGCTTCGTTTATGTGTACTTGATTTTCAAGGTGATTGGGAAGACCACCTACCGTTAATTGAGTTCGCATATAACAACAGTTTTCAGTCGAGTATTGGGATGGCTCCTTATGAAGCTTTATATGGTCGTGTATGTCATTCACCGATTAGTTGGACGGAAGTCGGAGAAAGAAAGATTGAAGGGTCAAAAATTGTACAAGAGACGACGAATAAGATAAAGGTAATTCGACAACGGTTACGGACAGCTCAGAGTAGGTATAAGAGTTATGCCGATAAGCGTAGACGACCGTTGGAATTTGACGTGGGAGACTTAGTGTATTTGAAGGTGTCACCTTCAAAGGGAATAACCAGATTTGGTAGATACGGGAAACTCAACCCGAGGTATGTAGGACCTTTTGAAATCATTGGAAAGGTTGGACCCGTAGCTTATCGTTTGAACTTGCCGAGCGAGTATGCTCAAGTTCATAACGTGTTTCATGTATCGTTGTTACGCAAACAATTAGTAGAAGATTGAGATCAAATGATGACTCCGACATCGAATGAGATTCAGAGTGATTTAACATATGCCGCATATCCGGTAGAGATCTTAGACCGGAAGGATCAAGTCTTGCGAAATAAAGTAATATCGAAAGTGAAAGTGTTATGGCGTAGCCAAACTACGGAAGAAATGACGTGGGAAATAGAAGATGAGATGCGTACTCAGTATCCGCACCTTTTCGAGACATGAGGTACAAGTTTGGGGACAAACTTCTTTTAAGGGGGAGAGTTTTATAACACCCACATTTGTGTTATTGCATTTGCATTACATTGTCATGCATGATAATGTGATGTGGCGTGTCTTATGACACATGGTTGAGTGAGTTTGGACTCACGAGTTGATTTGGGTGTCTGTATTAGAGAACTCTCTGAAATTGTGGTGATTGAGGATTTGTTGTTGTGACGTCTCTCCGAGTATGAGACGGTCACTGTGGAACACTTTAAATGTTTATCTGAAAATAAATGTTTACCTGTGTATTTCAATATCTGTATTATTTTCTGTTTTAGAATTTATTTATGTTGTTAGTTTTAGTATCCTGGTGAGAACGAATTAACACGCTATTAATTTGGTAGGCTAATTAGCAACTTCGGAAACGTCATGTAGAAATTCGCGTTTTAGCGACCAAAAGAAACTTAGTCGAAAACTTTTATAATTTTGAAGTTTCACTCGTAAAGCTATGAATAAGCTGTATAGAAAGTTTCAGAGACTGATTAGGAGTTTGGAAAACTCGTGGGGAGGTAAATGTAATTTCCAAAAGAGTTGCCTATATATAGATAGAGATGGATCTTTAGATTTTTGTAAGCTTAACCTAAAGCTCAAGAAGGAGGCCAAAAGGGGGCTAGAGGGAGATTTAGTTGCTTAGAGCTTTGCGACGCCAAACGACGACCTTTTGTCAGTCTGTTTTCTCCCATATTTCATATTCGAGCTCCTCGAGGTAAGAGCTTCATTTTGATATATGTTAGGGCTTGTTTGGCTAAGTTTTCCGAAAAGTTATTTTCTAGAATTTTTCATAAAAGTTGATAAATGGAATTTTGATTCATAGGAATTGTACTAGACGGACTTCTACACGTTCTTTGTGCACGGGTTTTCTTTGAATCGAAGTTTAAGAGCGTAAATCGGAGGTGAGTGATTCAACTATGCTTTGGAATGATTTCTTGGCGTGTATTCATGTTATGTTTGAATAGCATGTATTAAGTCTTAGATAGATATATTGTGTAGTTCATATTGGGCATTTATATTGATAAGTAGGCCCAATAGCACGGTGATATGTTTTGATTACCGCGAGCATGGTGATATGTATTTGAGCATGTTAAGTTGCTTATGGGGGTCAGAAGGAGCACGTGGTCACCGTGCCATTTTGTGGAGCCGATATAGGCATTAAGGTCGCACGATTGAAGAGAAGAATCGTGGGTCTTACCCTTTCGCGTGGACTTATTGGCGAGGAGTCGCGGATTGGGAGTATGGACAGGCACGTGAGTCTCCGGCGACTAGTATGAAATGTAGAGATGTGAATGCAGACATGTTTATCATTCATGTGCATATGTTGTTTTATTCACTAAGCATTAGCTTAAACAAATCGAAATATCTGTGGTTATTCAAATAACCATTTCAGGTGTAAATGCTGGCGAGGAGTTAGAGAAGTGAGAACGAGGGTTGGGAGTTCGCTTGGGAGGTAACTTGAATGTTAACCTTGTAGTTTTGGGACAATAAGATGTTGTAATAAGAATTTTTATCGTTTTAACTTATGTTTAACTTCGTATGATAGAATGGATTTTAAATCGTTGTAATAGTTAGTGACATGTTGTAATCCTGCTTTAGAAATGTTTTAATACAGCTAGGATTACTTTGGATTGAGTTTGGATTGAGTGGTTGATCCTTGGTGAAAGTTAGGAAGCTTTTAAAACTTGAAATTCTGCAGATTGGGCTGCTGCCAGGGTAGCAGTCGACTGGTCTAGTGTTCAGTCGACTGAACCCCTGTGCCTGCTAGCTACTGCTTCTTATTTGGCAAAAGCAGTCGACTGGGCCATGCCTCAGTCGACTGGACCTCTGTAAGTTAATATGTTTATTTTGATTCTGCCTGATTCAGTCGACTGAGGGCAGGAGGCCCAGTCGACTGACCCTAGTCTCAGTCGACTGGAATTGCTATTAAACCCTTTTGAAAACTCTCTGCCTTCTTCAGTCGACTGAGCAGTCGACTTAGGGTCCAGACCCAGTCAACTGAACCTCTGGTTTTAAAAATGTGTTTTATTTTTCCGCTGCGGGTGTTCTTCAAACCTAATTTTTGGGAACGTTAATGAATTAGTTTAGCCTCGGTGGCGTGCCACGGGCTCCGGTTCTGCTATTGTGGGACCGGGCTGTGACAAAATTTGACTTTAGAACCGGGGCACCATAACAATTTTCAAATATTTTTCATCGATACTAGAGTTCAATAGCTTTCCAACGATATATCGCACATAATTTTCAGATTTAAAACGAGTTTATTATGAATTTCCGAAGGCGAAAAAAGCGATCAAATCGGTTTTTATCGCAAATACCGCAAAACTTTTCAAAGTGACCTATCCCCGATTATTTTTTTATGAAAAAGTAGACTCCATTACCTTTCCAACGGTATATCATAACCTCAATTTGGAGTTCGTATGCATTTTCTGTGAATTTCGGACGAAATAGGGCCTTTTCGCGAATACCGGAACCTCTGGGGGCCTAAACAGCATTATCTGGACGAAGGAGGAGCAGTGCCGCAGCGGCACTGGCCCACTGCCGCCGCGGCACTGGCCTAGTGCCACCGCAGCACTCCCCTCCAGACCAGTGTATTTTTGTAAATAATTTTGGGATTCCATTTTGATTAATTAAAAACCAAAACGACGTAGTTTTATGATTTTAGATGTTTGGAGCCAATAGGAATACTTCTAAAACCCCAAAACCACCCCAAGTTGGCCTATATAAACCCCCCTTGACTTCTCATTTTGGGGGTGTCAAATGCAAGTTTAGAAAACGTTTGGGAGAGAAAGTTGTAGAGATAAGGTTAGAATAGAGAGGAAAGAAGCTTCCTTATTTGATTTTCAAAACAAAAGTGAGTTCTAAACTTTGATTTTACTACATTACTCCCATTTACTTCAACATTCAATACACCCAACCACCATTTTAGTGAGCATTTAAGAGAGTGGAAGCCTCTTCCATGTCCAATGTCATTACATATGAGTGAAACACCAAACTACAAGTTCTATACTTCATGAATATCATCTATTGATCATTATTTACTAGCTTGTTTATTCATTGTTTATCTCTTCTTATCTCATTTCTTTTTGATCTTTCTTTATTTACTTACTAGTTCATCATCATCTAGATGATGACATAAAGTTTGAGGTGAGTGAATCCTTATGGATAGTAGCTCTTGACCTCAAAAACATGTTTGATAGATGATGATCATAACTTCAATACCTCCAAGGTATCCTTGAAGTTATGTTCAAAATAAAAATAAATCTCTCCAACAATCTTGGAGGCTCTTGATGATGAGTTTGATGTTGATATTCCAAGAGGTTATAATCTCTATTTGGTGTTGAAAATATACTTCCAAAACCTCTATTTCAAAACCCCTCTCAATCCCTCTCATTTTGATTTCAAGAAAGAAAACTCAAGTTTTTCCCAAAATCTTCAAAATAGTGAGTCAAAACAGTGAGTGAGCTGAGTTCAAAGATTTCTCTAGAACTCAATACTCAATGTATGAATGAAAGGCCACTTGGAAAGTCTTCCTAACTCATTATAGAACACCCATGATTTTTGGTTTGACTTGGAAATACTTGGAAATGGTCCATTTGGACCCAAACATTCCTTCCAGACATTCTGTTTTTGCTGTCACAGCAGTTAGGTCCACGTCCAAACTCTTTTTCAAAAAACTTTTCCAAAAGGGGTGATCTTAACTTATTTTTATCTTAAACTTCAATGTCTTAGGGAACCGTATGTATAAAATGGGCCTCTAAATCATTTGTTTTCATTTTCTAAGATTTTCTAACATTTCAGTCGACAGTACGGACTCTGTTTCTGAGTGACCTCTATTGTTTATATGATTTCTCTCAATATGTGATAGTTATTAAGGATTGGCTTTTTGGGTTGTGTTCTAGACACAATAAGGAAGATCTTCATAAAACATCATGCATTGAAAACATTTCTAACCCCTCTTTTCAATTTCAAAAAGATCATGTTACTGTTCTGTCCACTATTCACAGCAAGCACATTTTAACTTTCATTCTTTGATTTGATCCTTACATGCACTCCAAATTAGCTCATGTTTTAGGAAGTAGTTCATACTACATTTTTACATATCCCATGATGATTTCATTCATTCATTCATACACATTCTAGACTTCTAATTCATTCTAGGAATCCATGAACACAAAGCACACTACAACCTTGGCGCATTCTAGATACGTACATTGCATCCATGCAAAGATTTGGGGCTTTTGTGACTCCTAATCTAAGAAGATTATAAGGAATGATCATGATCACATGTTCATGCTTCCCCTCGATCTAATCATCCTTTCTCATCTGTGCCAGGGATTGAGAGATCTTCTCTTCTCAAAGATTAGCATGCATCATTCTAGCTTGCTAAGCATATTTTGATTTCTTTGTTTATTTGTTTCAATAACAATTCATGTCCCCTTTTAGATTAGGAAAACTTGATTACTTGATATGTGATTAGGTGATTTTTCCTAGGTTTGTTTGTGTGATCTTTCACTTTGCATTGTGTGATATTTGGCTTAGATCTTATGAATGATATCTTATCTTTAGATCTTCCATTTCAAATTTTCTTATGTGATGTAATATATTATCATAGTATTAATTGTTGAACCATACATAGTATAAGATGATTATTTGGATGCTAATTGAGGCCCGTCGAAAGACGGGGCGAGTTGAGGGTGTTTTAGTCGCGACAAAGGCTCCTTCCTCTCTCGTACCAAAACCCCGAGCCAAGTTCTTTGGTTGTGAAGGGCAGGTGCCCTTTATCCGTTTGGGTGAGTCAAATTTGGGTTTCTTGGTTCCCTAAAGACCAAGTGGCGACTCTATATCTGTTTTCGAAAGACCTTCTTTTCTTCAAAACAGACCCCTTCTTCTCTTTCAAATCAATTTCAAAAACTAAAGGAAAATCAATTCCGAAACCCCGGAAACAAGAGGAAAACCCGGGAGTGGACGACGGATTCCGCGTGTCCATAGCCACATGTTAGTTGAGTGGTCTCATATGTTAGTTGAGTAGTACTCGTAGTCTAAAACCTGAGAATAGAGATAGAATTTTTGGATTTGACGTTACGCGTAGAACCTGTGGTTTAGTAACCCTTGTCTTGAGCATAAATCCATTTGAGCATACTTGGTAGGTAGACTGACCTCTATGGTGATTATTATTATTATTATTTATGTGGGATATCTATATTGCTTTGTGTGATAGTATTATATAGTGGTACTATATATTTGTTACCGCATGTTCTTGCCTGAGTTGTAAGATAGAATGCGTCTGATCGAATAGTTTTTCATTTTTAGGTAGCGACACTGAACACTACCAACACTCGTTATGGTTAGGACGACTCGAGGGAACCTGGGCCAGCTGAATGGATTACCTAATGTAGTACATCCCCAGATAGATCCAATAGGAATGGTCAGAGCTCTCATCCGTCGCATGGAATAAGTTATCAATCGTGCTGATCGTGTCATCGACAATGAAGCACCAGTAAGTCAAACGAGAGTCAAGCTGCTAAAGGAATTTCGTGCTCTTCAACTAGGAAAAGATGTTTGAGACACTCAAATGTATTGACATTGAGAAAAGATGTTTGGCCATATTTCAACTAACGTTCTCCGCGGCAGATTGGTGGGATGCAGTGAAAGTTACAATAGGTGAAGAAGCTATAGGAATAATGACTTGGGAATCGTTCAAGACCCAATTTTTAGAAAAGCACTTTCCAGAATCTGAGAAGAACAAAAGGGAAATGGAGTTCATATAATTAGTCCAAGGTAGTTTTACAGTGCTAGAATATACAACTCAATTCGAGAGACTATCACAATTTGCACCATGTATGATCGATACACCAAGAAGGAAGATCAAAAGATATCATCAGGGACTAGTTCCACATATCTGTCATATGACTATAAGACATTTAAACCAATCTTTCAAAGCTCTGGTAGAAATGGCAACAAAACTGGAAGACGACACTCAGATTAGGGAAGGGCAACTATCTAATCTAGCATTTCCAGAGTATGATTGGATTCTCCTAACAGATCAGAGAGGAAGGAACAGTCAGGTTGTGTTGACAACTAACCAAGTTCAACAAGAAAACACAGAGGGAAGTTACATGGGCAACCGCCAGAAGCGTAAGAGATTGGGGAACAACAAGAAAGAATCCAAACCAGTGGCGACTTCAATACAGCACAAAGAATGAGATATCTGCTACAATTATGGAGTACCAGGGCACCATTCCCAAGAATGTAGAGCGTTAAGGAAATCCAATAGACGAGGAGTATAGTGTTTTAACTACGGCAAAGTTGGTCATGTCCGTAAGTTTTGTCTAGAACTAGAGACGCAGCACAATGCTTCATCATAACAAGTACCACAAGGGCAGACTCATCGAACAAATAATTGGTCTCGACTTAGACAAGGACGATAGACAGAAGGTACAACCCTCAACACCTACATTTTGTATTACATTTGATCCCAACATACAGGAAGTTTGACATTTGTTTGATTGATTGTAAGAGGATTAGCCTACAGCGTAAATGGTAGATACCTTAACAATTCGTTTGACACTAATCGACAGTAGTTATCAAAGTATAGATATAACGTCAATTGCATCCCATATGACTTCTTTTGCATCCCTATACAACATCATCTGCATCCTTATATAACATCATTTGCCTCCCTACACGAAAGATTATGCCAACCATTGGTATTTTGGACAGATATGAGGAATCTCAATTTTCTTGAGACGCAGATTTGACAAGAAAGGACAAACTAGAAGATTGCAAGTATACGAGATAAGATACGAGTAACGCAGAGACAACCCAGAATTTCAAAGAGTACCACAGAAGGATACTTTTTAACACCGATCGTATGTTGCCTTCATCCAGTCGAGATGTTATACAGTAGGTCGACTCACGATATCAGTGTATAGCCCTGCCTAACTTATTTAGTTAGTACACTGAAGCAGAACGGGTATTCAACAGATTGTATAACCTCAAAGATGTGATTATATCAATAGTACGTGAGAATTTGGAGGCACTTAAGGAAGTTTAAACCACCAACGATGTTGTCGGAGTCAAAATGCTTTCAGGTCAACACATTGAAGGACAACAACAACAAGGGAGTTAACAAGGGCATCGTGTACAACAAGAGACTAACAGATGACGCTAACAATCATAACAAGGAGTCCAGAGATGGGAGACAGTCAACTGATGATACAGTAGAGACATCGTCAACACAGTTTGAAGCATCATTGAAGACAAGAGTAGATGACAATGCTTCGCTCCAACTTAGATGAGATTTGAACACTTGATTAGTAGAACCCTCACACCGTAGAGTGCGACTTGAGGAAGGAACCTTCTCTATTTTGGGAACTAGCCATTTTAGATTTTGTAAAATGATTAGATTGTATTACCTAGAACCTTTTCCCGAAGTTTGACATACGAATTGCATATAACTAAACCATGACATTGGTAGTTGTCACCCTAGTACTCATAGATTGTTGATGTCTTTGTATCGTATCTCTAGAACTCAACCCTTTGGCTGTTGATGTAATTATTTACGTGAAACGAGAACTTAAGCATTTTTAGAGTGTGTCTTACGAGATGGGTTCCTATTCATTCTAGGACTACTGCTTCAAATTTCGAGGACAAAATCTTTTGATAAGTGGTGGATAATGTAACACCTTGTATTTTCATATACATGGCTATATAAATAAGACCCTGTATGCTTAGGTGAACCCTTGGTGTAAAGTTGTTCTCAATCGATCGAGCTCATCTCTATCGATTGACCTTATGCTTTCTCGAGTGATCGAAACTCTGCCGACCTGAGTCTATGACATGGACCTTTTCTTGAGCAATTGAACTTCTTTCAATCGATCAAACCTTGGCCGACCTGTTGCCGATCTATCGAACTTATTTCAATCGATCGAAAGTGTTATAATTCCTAGCGTACATGTTTGCCACCTGCCTCTATTTTCTCCCTATATATATGTGTGCTTTGTGTGTGGGTAATGTTTGGCAGTTTAGAAGTTAGAGAGAGTTAGTGTGTGTGTGTGTGTGTATGTGTGTGTGTGTGTGTGATATATATATATATATATATACTTAGAGCAGAGAGAGGATAAGAAGAACAAGAAGAGGAGCAGAAGAAGAAGAAGAAGAGAGATAGAGAGAGACCAGAGAGAGACAAAGAAGAAGGAGAGGAGAGAGAAAGCTTGCCGTCACCATAGTCGTCGCCGCAAAGCTCGGGAACGCCACCACCAGACCGCCGGAGCTGTTAGGGATATATACAAAAAGCCATGCTCTATGTAGTTGATTTATTATTCATCTAATAAAATAAGTTAATCCATTTTTATGAGAATCTGTGTGGGCAATATTTGTATTATATTGTTTATTTAATATTATGCATGTGTGTCTTTCATTCTACATAGTAGGTGGTTTGATGTGTAGAGTTCGGCTTACACACGGAAGATCAGACCATCAGATCTTGTAGAATGTAAGATTTTGGTTTACAGTCTTAGATGGATTGGGCACACCATCGGTAGGACTGCAGCATGGTGTTGTAGTAGGTTTTTCTTGATTACAAGAAATGGTATAGTTTCAACTCACTATGCTGGTACACTTTGTGTATTAAACGGGACCAACTTGGGGTAATTATCTTTATACTGACTTATAAGATAATTAATACCTCATGACTATTATGAGTGCTTATGCTCTAAATCCTAAGTTAATTTATAGACACGTACATTTGATATTTACACTTTGATCCCTAAAAGGGTGAGATCCTTAAATGGGTCAATATCTCATTGGATTGAGTGACAATATTAATTGTGTGGTGGATATTAACTAATGATGGAATCCATATCCCCTTGAGAAAGCTTTATAAGTTTTGATTATGTCAAACCCTGTAGGTGGATTTTGTATCTGACATATCAGATAAGTTAAGCAGAGGATCTCAAGGAATTTTAAGAGATTAATTAAATATGATTGTCAGTAATTATATTTAATTAATGGATATCTATAATCTTAACATGGGGAGATAATAAGCATTTAATAACATGGAGCTCGAAATATATTTTTGAGATAAGGGTAGGAGTGCAATTATAATTCTTTAGTGGTATGAATTATAATTTATGGAAATAGGAATCTGATTCAGTTCAAATTAGGGTTTCCTAATGTCACGACCCATCCCACTATGCGTGGAAATAGGACACGTGGCACGCCACCAAGGCTCATCCAAACAATCATATAAATATACGCAGCGGAAAGAACTTTAAAACAATCCTGGGTATTTAAAACTTAGGGAACATTACCCTCTGAGTTAGTAAAATCCATTGAAATCAGAGTTATAAAAAGTTTTGGTCATTGAAAACACATTCAAAGAAAATAGTTTTGAAAACAGAGGCTCAGTCGACTGCCCCGTCGACTGCACTAAGGTCCAGTCGACTGCTCCGTCGACTGTGTTAAGCAGAACCAAAAATACATCATACTGCAAAGAGGTCCAGTCGACTGATCTGTGGATCCAGTCGACTGCTTTTCAATCAAAGGAAGCAGTAGCTAAAGTCAACAGTGTTCAGTCGACTGCCCAAGGGGTTCAGTCGACTGCTTCTCTGATATACACTTACAGTATCTCAAATAAACGAGATCCAGTCGACTGATCAGGGGGTCCAGTCGACTGCTCCTCTGCTGGCAGCCCTGTGCTGGAATTTACAAGTCCTACTACTACTCAATACCAATAACAATCACAGCTACTACTGATTTCAACATGCCACACATAACTACAGACGTCAATTATAAGATTTCCATATTATAGAACTAATCTATGGTTCTATTACAACATATTACCAAACCTTACACAAGTTTAGGATTTAAAACAAAAACATATACAAGTGTTATCCCCGGCGTTCATCGGCCTCACTCATCGCGCTTCTTCTTATCCTTCTTCTTACCTGCAATGGAGTACATCTCCACTGCTCAGCTATATGCTGAGCGTACAAGTCTAACATGTGCAATATATGATGAAACATGCTTTAATCTCATAAATCATACAATAGTCTCTAGGAAGAAAAATACGCATTCATCCGGTAGCGGCAAGTCCAAGCCTTAAACCGCGATACCAATGGCAAGTCCAAGTCTATCAACCATTGTATCCACAAGTGCCATGGCAAGCCCAAGTCTATCAACCATGCACAGTAGCCGTCGCTACTAAATTCTCAAACATCGAGAAGCTTACTCCGGCATGAATTTGTATAAGACTCCCCTTTGACCCACATAGACAACTTAACGTGCTCGCGGAAATTTAGACATGCTTTTCACAATTTAGCGCGTGCATAATTAACGGGCCTACAATTAACACATGGATTTCGCCCGGATCACAATTTCGTCGTCGAAATATAAAACATGTATTTCCTTATATTTCGCAAGTTAGAACTTCATACCTCGTGCGATTTCCTCCAAACTTTGAAGGATCGACTAGGAGGCTAAATAAACGTCGGATTTCGAATTTGGTACAATTCCTACAAGTTTATACCTGTTTTTCCCAAAAGTCCAAAATTAAGATTTTTACAAAACTTGGCCAAACACGGCCTAAGTGGTATCAAAACGTAGATCTTACCTCCACGAGTTCAAATCTGAAATCTGGAGAAAATCTGACGGACGAACGGTCGTCGATCGGCGTCGCAAAGCCCGTTGGCTCCAAATCTCCTTTCTCTCTCCTCTCTCTAGATATTTATGGAAAGTTTGGATGAGAATGAATCTCATCCTCATCTATTTATAGGCAAAAGTTCTTGAAATTACGCTTACCTCCCCACGAGTTCCTCAAACTTCTAATTAGTTCTCGAAACTTCGCGCACATCCATTGTATGCCTTTACGAGTAAAAACTATAAATTTCAAAAGTTTTCGACTAAGTTTCGTTTGGGTCCAAAATAACGTCCGAAAACTATATTCTGTGAAATCTCTACACAACCTACCTTTTTAATTAACGTATCTCTCACGTTCTCACCACAGTTCTCAAAATGACTATCATATTCAAATTTACCAGAATTATACTACACAGGTATAATTACTATTCATAGAAATACCAGATAAGGTCAAATAACATTTAAATCATATAAATGCCATTTACTCATGATTATGCAATATGAACTGCCATGCTCCTGTGTCCTCACTGACACCTTACCGTTGACTCACAGTCAACCTCAATCCACCATTATCAATTAACATTGATAACCTCTCAATCTACAATTATGCATGATAAAACTATAAATTTTTGGAACGGGTGTGACAACTCTCCCCTCCAAAAAGGAAGTTTGTCCCCAAACTTTACCTCATGCGTCGAATAAGTATGGATACTCGTCCCTCATGTCTTCCTCACTTTCCCATGTAGCCTCTTCCACTGTATGACTACGCCATAGTACTTTCACCATTGGAATAGTCTTGGTTCTCAAAACTTGTTCTTTGCGGTCTAGAATCTCCACTGGTTGTTCCACGTAAGTCAAGTCCCCCTGAATTTGCAACGGTTCAGGTACAATGATCTTACTCTTGTCAGTCATACAACGTCTCAACATAGACACGTGAAACACATTGTGCACATGTTCCAACTCGAATGACAAGGCCAAACGATAAGCTACTGGACCAACCCTCTCTAGGATTTCAAAAGGTCCTATGAATCTCGGATTGAGCTTTCCCCTCTTCCCAAATCGTACAATGCCTTTCGAAGGCGATACCCGCAAGTATACGAAATCTCCTACTTCAAAATTCATCGGTCGTCGTCTCAAATCTGCATAACTCTTATATCGGCTCTGAGCTACTTTGAGTCGCTCTTGAATCAACTTCACCTTTTCAGTAGTCACCTGTATTAACTCAGGTCCTAATAACTTCCTTTCTCCAACCTCGGTCCAACAAACCGGTGAACGACACTTACGGCCATACAAAGCTTCATATGGTGCCATACCAATACTTGACTGAAATCCGTTGTTGTACGCAAATTCAATTAATGGCAAGTGGTGCTCCCAATCACTCCCAAAGTCTAATACACACAATCTCAACATATCTTCCAAGGTCTGAATCATACGCTCTGACTGTCCATCGGTCTGAGGATGAAATGCAGTACTGAAACTCAATTTTGTACCCATAGCCTTTTGCAAACTTCCCCAAAATCTTGACGTAAAACTACTATCACGATCTGATACAATCACAGCTGGGACTCCATGTAGTCTTACAATCTCTTTCACATACAATTCCGCTAACTTGGATGGTTTAGTCGTCTTGATCGGTAGAAAATGAGCTGACTTTGTTAACCGGTCAACTATAACCCAAATCTTATCATTCTTATTACATGATCGTGGAAATCCTGAAACAAAATCCATCGTAATCTCATCCCATTTCCATTCTGACACTGGCAAAGGTTGTAGTAACCCCGCGGGTACTTGTCTCTCTGCCTTGACTTGTTGACATGCTGAACATTCGGATACAAACTTGGCAACTTCACGCTTCATACCCTTCCACCAAAAGTTTTCCCTCAGGTTTCTGTACATCTTATTACCTCCCGGGTGCACTGAATATCTCGTACTATGAGCTTCTTCTAGAATTCTCTCTTTCAAGTCTTTCACATTCGGTACACATAATCGATTTCCAAACTTCAGAATCCCTTGTTCCAATACAAAACCAGGTCGCTTTCCCAAAGGTATCTCGTCTCTCATTCTGCATAAATAGACATCGTTGAATTGTTCTTTCTGAATCTCATCAATAATATCTGGGTGTGCCCTGATTGCCATCATTAAACCACCACTAACCCTTGGTATCACATCCAAGTCCAAACGTTCCATTTCTTTTACCAATTCTTTTTGTTGTGTTAGCTCGTCGGCTAAATTCCTCGGCGTCTTCCGGCTTAATGCGTCGGCTACTACATTCGCCTTCCCCGGATGGTACTCAATCGACAGATCGTAATCCTTCATCAATTCCAACCATCTTTGTTGTCTCATGTTCAAGTCCCGTTGGGTGAAAATATATTTCAAACTCTTGTGGTCTGTGAATATCTCACATCTTTCTCCGTACAAATAATGTCTCCAAATCTTCAAGGCATGAATTACTGCAGCTAATTCCAGATCATGAGTCGGATAATTTATCTCATGTGTCTTCAACTGTCTAGATGCATAAGCGATCACTTTACCCCCTTGCATCAACACGCATCCCAACCCTTTGTGTGAAGCATCACTATAGATCACAAACCCCTCGGTTCCGGATGGTATTGTCAAAATAGGTGCTCTCGTCAACCGTGACTTCAATTCTTGAAAACTGTCCTCGCATTCCTGACTCCATTCAAATGTAACTCCCTTCCTCATTAACTTTGTCATAGGCAATGAAATCTTCGAGAAATTTTCAATAAAACGGCGGTAGTATCCCGCTAATCCCAAGAAACTTCGAATTTCGGATACGGAAGTCGGTCTTTGCCAATTTAATACAGCTTTTATTTTGTGAGGATCAACTGATACTCCCTTCTTATCAATCACGTGACCAAGAAAAGTAATGCTAGGTAACCAAAATTCACATTTCTTGAATTTCCCAAACAATTGTTTCTCTCGTAATCTCTGGAGTATCAACCTCAAGTGGTTCTCGTGTTCTATCTCACTAGGTGAATAGATAAGGATATCGTCAATGAATACAATCACAAAATCATCCAAATAGTCTTTGAATACTCGATTCATAAGGTCCATGAACGCAGCTGGTGCATTAGTAACCCCAAATGGCATAACTAAGAACTCATAGTGTCCATAACGCGTTCTGAAAGCTATTTTCTCAACATCTTCGGCCTTCACTTTCAACTGATGATAACCCGATCTTAGGTCTATCTTAGAGAATACTTGTGCCCCACGAAGTTGATCAAATAAATCATCAATTCTGGGTAGTGGATACTTGTTCTTGATTGTCAACTTGTTCAATTCCCGGTAATCAACACACATACGCATGGAGCCATCTTTCTTCTTCACAAACAATACTGGAGCTCCCCACGGCGAAATACTTGGTCGGATGAAACCTTTATCAAGTAACTCTTGTAGTTGAACCTTCAGTTCCTTCAATTCTACTGGTGCCATTCTATACGGTGCTTTGGATACCGGCCTTGAGTCTGGTATAACCTCAATAGTGAACTCCACTTCTCTCTCAATAAGAACATCTGGTAGATCATCGGGAAATACATCGGAATATTCTCGTACTATGGGAATGTTTTCTACTTTTAATTCAGTCGCCGAAACATCAGTTACTGAACATAGAAATCCCTGACATCCCTTTTTCAATAACCTTCCCACTCGAATAGCTGAAATCAAATATGGCGGCGGTATAACCCCACTTCCTTGAAAACAAAAGTTCCCATATACAGGTGATCAAAATTTAACCTCTTTCTGTTCACAGTCTATCGTAGCTTGGTTAAGGGCTAACCAATCCATTCCCAGTATTACATCAAAATGATTTACTCCAATCGGTATAAGGTCTACCGTCATCAACTTCTCACCTAATTTGATCTCACAGTTCTTATATACAGTAGATGTCATTATCGCTTTACTAAGTGGCACAGCAATAGACAAATCATATCCTAACGGTGCGGATTTAACATTCAAATTTTCAACAAAAGCATGTGATACAAATGAATGCGTAGATCCCGAGTCAACAAGTATGCGTGCTAAGTGCGAACATACAAGCACCATACCTGAGACTACTGTCTCGGAAGCAGTCACATCTCCTGGGTTCATCTGATATGCTCTTCCTTGACGTTGTTCCGTCCTTTGTCCTCCGTCATTGGACTGTCAAGGTTTCGACCCACTGGAAGCCATAGAACTAGCTCCTTACTGAAGATACTTCCTCGGGCAATCCTTGGCTTGATGTCCAAATACTCCACAATCATAACACTTGCCTCTCATGTCGGGTGTTGAATTTGTACTACCCCCGCCTTGGTTCCTGTTATGGGGTTTGGTCATGAAACATCGGCCTGAGTGTGGTCTGTTGCAAAGTGAACACAACGGTATGCTACTTGGCATTCTCCTGAATTCACTGAAACTAGAACCATAGCCTCTTTGAAACGGCCTCTTAAAAGATCCACCCTGACTTCGGTCACCACCCTCATGACTTCGCTTTCCTTGGTGATTTTGTCTCGATCTCTCTATTCCACTTTCGGCTACAAGCGCTGTCTGCTGTATTGCTGCAACAGTCGAATGCTCGTAAGTTTCTACCCTCAAACGGATATTTTCCCTTAAGCCTTCTTCAAACTTCCTTGCCCTTTCTTCCTCTCCTGGCACTGAACCTTTACCAAATCTCAACAACGCATTATACTTGGAAGTATATTCGGTTACAGTCATATCTCCCTGCTTCAAGTTATCAAATTCTCGCTTCTTTGCATTATAGGCGGCTCGCGGAAAGAACCGGCGATTGAATTCCGCCTTGAACCCTTCCCAAGTAATCGGTGCTCCCTGATCTAAAACGTTTACCCACCAGTTCTGGGCTTCACCCTTCAGTACATCGCTTGCGTTCTCAATTTTCTCCTTATCGGTCATCGGAATCGATCGGAAAATTCTCTCCATATCCATGATCCAATGTTCTGCGAGCGTTGGATCGGGTGTCCCATGAAATTCCATCGGTTTCTTCCGAGCAAACTGTTCTGATATTGACCTCATACCCCTATTTTCAGGCGCATGTACTACAACTATCGGTTCTGGCTCCAATGGAGGTGTTGGAGGTAATCTGTCCGCTATATTTCGTATCATCTCTCCCATGTTCCCCATCATTTCAGCCATTTCATTCATTCGGCGAGTATGTGGCGATAATTCTCGTTCTTCGTCACTCATGATTATAGTCCTGTAGTTCTCAATGCATAAACACTATGCATGTACAACAATAACAATAGTATGTATGTAAAACAACATCCATATGCATCAAACATCTCTAAGATGCATGAATGCAATTGAAAACATGTGGCAATTCACTCAACACTCCACTCGTCGTCGAACGTTCCCAAAGTTTTGTTACCTCTAGCTCTGATACCAATAAATGTCACGACCCATCCCACTACGCGTGGAAATAGGACATGTGGCACGCCACCAAGGCTCATCCAAACAATCATATAAATATACGCAGCAGAAAGAACTTTAAAACAATCCTGGGTATTTAAAACTTAGGGAACATTACCCTCTGAGTTAGTAAAATCCATTGAAATCAGAGTTATAAAAAGTTTTGGTCATTGAAAACACATTCAAAGAAAATAGTTTTGAAAACAGAGGCTCAGTCGACTGCCCCGTCGACTGCACTAAGGTCCAGTCGACTGCTCCGTCGACTGTGTTAAGCAGAACCAAAAATACATCATACTGCAAAGAGGTCCAGTCGACTGATCTGTGGATCCAGTCGACTGCTTTTCAATCAAAGGAAGCAGTAGCTAAAGTCAACAGTGTTCAGTCGACTGCCCAAGGGGTTCAGTCGACTGCTTCTCTGATATACACTTACAGTATCTCAAATAAACGAGATCCAGTCGACTGATCAGGGGGTCCAGTCGACTGCTCCTCTGCTGGCAGCCCTGTGCTGGAATTTACAAGTCCTACTACTACTCAATACCAATAACAATCACAGCTACTACTGATTTCAACATGCCACACATAACTACAGACGTCAATTATAAGATTTCCATATTATAGAACTAATCTATGGTTCTATTACAACATATTACCAAACCTTACACAAGTTTAGGATTTAAAACAAAAACATATACAAGTGTTATCCCCGGCGTTCATCGGCCTCACTCATCGCGCTTCTTCTTATCCTTCTTCTTACCTGCAATGGAGTACATCTCCACTGCTCAGCTATATGCTGAGCATACAAGTCTAACATGTGCAATATATGATGAAACATGCTTTAATCTCATAAATCATACAATAGTCTCTAGGAAGAAAAATACGCATTCATCCGGTAGCGGCAAGTCCAAGCCTTAAACCGCGATACCAATGGCAAGTCCAAGTCTATCAACCATTGTATCCACAAGTGCCATGGCAAGTCCAAGTCTATCAACCATGCACAGTAGCCGTCGCTACTAAATTCTCAAACATCGAGAAGCTTACTCCGGCATGAATTTGTATAAGACTCCCCTTTGACCCACATAGACAACTTAACGTGCTCGCGGAAATTTAGACATGCTTTTCACAATTTAGCGCGTGCATAATTAACGGGCCTACAATTAACACATGGATTTCGCCCGGATCACAATTTCGTCGTCGAAATATAAAACATGTATTTCCTTATATTTCGCAAGTTAGAACTTCATACCTCGTGCGATTTCCTCCAAACTTTGAAGGATCGACTAGGAGGCTAAATAAACGTCGGATTTCGAATTTGGTACAATTCCTACAAGTTTATACCTGTTTTTCCCAAAAGTCCAAAATTAAGATTTTTACAAAACTTGGCCAAACACGGCCTAAGTGGTATCAAAACGTAGATCTTACCTCCACGAGTTCAAATCTGAAATCTGGAGAAAATCTGACGGACGAACGGTCGTCGATCGGCGTCGCAAAGCCCGTTGGCTCCAAATCTCCTTTCTCTCTCCTCTCTCTAGATATTTATGGAAAGTTTGGATGAGAATGAATCTCATCCTCATCTATTTATAGGCAAAAGTTCTTGAAATTACGCTTACCTCCCCACGAGTTCCTCAAACTTCTAATTAGTTCTCGAAACTTCGCGCACATCCATTGTATGCCTTTACGAGTAAAAACTATAAATTTCAAAAGTTTTCGACTAAGTTTCGTTTGGGTCCAAAATAACGTCCGAAAACTATATTCTGTGAAATCTCTACACAACCTACCTTTTTAATTAACGTATCTCTCACGTTCTCACCACAGTTCTCAAAATGACTATCATATTCAAATTTACCAGAATTATACTACACAGGTATAATTACTATTCATAGAAATACCAGATAAGGTCAAATAACATTTAAATCATATAAATGCCATTTACTCATGATTATGCAATATGAACTGCCATGCTCCTGTGTCCTCACTGACACCTTACCGTTGACTCACAGTCAACCTCAATCCACCATTATCAATTAACATTGATAACCTCTCAATCTATAATTATGCATGATAAAACTATAAATTTTTGGAACGGGTGTGACACCTAATTCCATAAGGAAGCCTATTCCTTACTGACTTCTTATGGTCCCTATCGTAGCCTATATATATGCTGCTTTGTCTCTCTCCTCAGTTTGCGTTTTTCCATCAAGAGCATTATAACTCGGAATAGAAAAGAGAGCGTAAAAAGATAGAGCAGAAACATAAAGGATTTTGAAGGAGCCCACACTCAGTTCGATATTCTGGCAGCAAAGGAATATGGTAGAAGATCGTGAGTTGTTATCATGCCCGTGTTCTCGATTCGTCTACTACAGCAATCTGTTTTAGTAGTTTAAGGTAACCCTAGTTTCGCCCTTATAGGGTTATTGTAGTTTTCACATAATTTTTGTAGTACCAACTTATACGCGCTGTCAACGGATTCTGGGAACGCGGTTTCCTAACAGGAGCAAGGTGAGTTCATTAACTCACTCAAGGGATTATTATAGCATGTTGTATGTGTGTTTAGATGTGTATATAGTGACCCTGAGACCCTTGTTCGTCTCTTCCCAGTTTCTGGGTAGGAGACAACTCTCGAGCGATTGAACTTGGTTCAATCGATCGAACTACCTGTTTCTCAAGCGATCGAACGACCTTCGATCAATCAAACTTAGTTTGACTTGAATCGATCGAGAGGACTTCAATCGATCGAACCTCACAGAACATGTTTATTTTCTTTTGATTATAATATGAACTGTTTAGCTATTTAAATGTTGATCTATGTTTCTATATGTGATATTGTTAATTTAAGTGATAATGCAACACTATAACAAGATGGACTGTTTAATTGTTATATAAGATATTGCTGAACTGGGTAGTAAAATGGAACACAACTGCATACTAATAATCAGTAATGAGTATATATGATGAATACAGAGCATGTGGTAAATCTTGTATCTAGAGCATGAGCATTGCACAACATGTGGTCAGCATGCATGGGATAGTGATATGAAGAGATGAGAGAATACTATGAGAAATGGGATATGTGACTTATGTGGGATATGAGATATGTGTAATTTGGATCCATGGGATCAACGGCTGACGAGCCAGGTGGACATAGGATGGTTAGAGTAACTAGTGCGCCTCTGTCACACCCCGATTTTTGGACAACCAAATATTCAATCTAGAGCATGTATCCAGACTAATATTCAATTTCCAAAACACCGAGAGTGACACCCTCACACAGGCTAATAAATGATTTATTTGAAAATAGAATTTAATACTCATTAAATAAGGACACATCATCCTGTGTTAATATAAAAACTATGTATTATTAAATTTATAATCCCAATCCTCCATTTCATTATAAAAGAAATAATATTCCATTACAAATATAATACCATTTTAATTTACAAAAGGAATACAAAGTTCGTTAAATAAAATTTCTTACAAAGTTCAGAAAAAAGAAATAAAGTCTATACATTCGATGGTCAGAGCAACTACAACATTCCAATGCCCAAAGACTCCACAGCCAAGCACAACGGTCACATCATCAAAAGCAATATCCAGCACATGTCATCCAACTACGTTTCAAACAGAAACGTACCCGAATGCAATAACACACTCGGGTCAGTCACATGACTGATATGAGTTAAACAAAAATAATAAAATATGAGGGCTCCTACCTGAACCCGTAGACTAAAAACCACATTACAACACTATTGGACCAAGACAGGTAGTTCCACACACATATTTGGACAAAAGAGTAGTTTCCATTTATGTGATGGCAAGTAGTTTCTTGCCCAAAATCCAAAGTTACTACGAGTTTTATACTTACCTCGGATATATATATATGGTGAGCCAGCCCTGCATAAAAGTTAGTGGGCCCACCATCCTGTAAATCGAATGATCACAAATCAGGCGAATAATTTCATACATAAGCCGTCTACATAATAACTTAAATGTCGCATTCATTATTCCAAACTTATCAGTCTTATGAAATACTCCATTGTCATTATTTATTAGCCTTTAATTTATCTTTGTGTTCCCTAGGTTCACCACTTGGCCACCCTCCATGGTACAGCCCACACATATATCCCATGTGTGCCCGGACATACTACCAACACCCACTCCGGTGCCAGTTTGGTTGGGATATCAACCAAACCAGGTATACACAACGGACGGCTGGTCAATATGTCAAGACGTCTATACAATATAAGCCGAGCATAAGGCTTAGGCCAGCTTGATCATGAAGCCACTGGCAAAAAGTACACTCAACAAGTCTTAAGCCAGCTTGATCATGAAGCCACTGGCAAAAGAGTGCGAGCTACCAAAAACAATAACACAATAACGGGGAGCGGTGAACACTAAAGAACCATGTTGCAATTATCACTAATCGTTCGTATTATCCCAATAATTGTGAATTTCACGATTATCACATAGTTCCGTCTCTAAATCCAATCATATCTCTAACTTTTAGATGTATTCCAATTTCTTACAATAGAGGGTTTTATCAATTAACCCGTAACAATTCTTCCCTCAATAATTTCTAATCAAATTACAAGATCCCCAATATACTATTCAACGTATCTAATTTACTCATTGTTATCAAAATGACCACACAATAATGTCAATTATTTCAGGTACAATAACCTCAACCCAACATTCAATATTAGCCTACATAAAACCCATAATAAAAATTCAAATTCTCATATCGTAAAGTATTATAACAATCATTCCACAATATTTTCATCGTACTCAACGTTAATGACTATCACCCATTTTTTTTTATAATCAACATTATATGAGAATTCATGTATCTCTAAGTAATTTTCGTTAAGTCATACGAATGAATAAAAAAATAACACAACGAATCATATTTCTCCAATTTCGTACATTTTAATATACTAAAAACTGCTACTGAAATCTTCAATTTCTGCCCAAACCGTGCAGAATCATGAAAAATACCATTAGACAAAAAACGTGCAGAATCACGTTTTACATGAGACATGCGGACAGAATGTTCAAATTCAAAGCCACGATTTTCTAATAATTTTCTAAAGTTTTTGCAACTGTGTGAATTACAAATAAAACGAATTTCATATATATTTCCTGACAAACATGAATATTTCACATATGGTTTTTATCAAACTAACGATTCACCTAACCCTTTCGAATACCCTAATGTCATGATCGCAAAGTCACACGAAGGGGAAAGAAACTATCTAAATTACTTCAACAATAGCGTGTATCCATTACAAAGATTTAACCCTAACAATTAAATTAAACATGTACGTACTACTTTAATTTACTCTCATATACATATATACATACGTGTATATATATATATACTCGGATACACAAAATTTAACTCACCTCGTTTATTAAAAATCAACCACCACGAATGCTTCGCGATTCCCCACGTGCCCACGAACCCTAGACCCTTCTCCTTTCTTCTCCCTTTTCTTCTCTTCTTTCTCTTCTCTCTCTTTCTCGCTGTCTCTCTCAATTGCGGCTGTGTAAAGGAAAGGGATTCCTAACCCTATTATTTTATTATGTAAGTATACAAGATGCACACCTAACCTATTAGTATATTAAAACACACACACCCGTACATACTAACACACATACCCGCACACATCTACACACACATGTAAATCCCGTTTTTCTTTTTATGGGCTCACAAAAGAGACTCATATGAGCCCAGAATGTAACTCAAACCACTAAAATGGCTAACCCAAAGGGTACTTATGCCCCGGGTACTTAATTTTAATATCAGATACACTATTTGACACATTCGCAGGCCTGTTATTCTATATAAAAAAAAATACATATCAACCCTTCATTTTTTTTTAATAAATTTAAATTAATAAAATGTAGCATTCAAACTAAAGGGCTCACAATAGTTTAATTTATATGTCCACCAAACACTTAAAATTTTCAAACACATTTCTTACATAGCCACACACATATAATATTGCTAACTGAAAGTAATGATTAAAATAATTATTTATACACTTAGAAATTTTAGGGTTGTTACAGCCTCTCACTATTGAAGACGTCCAGTGATGCATATGCACTGTTGAAGACGTCTAGTATACCGTTGAAGATGTCCAGCTAGTGCTCTAATGTATTCTCAGCTGTGTAGACGACCATTGAGGGTATATGCATCATTGAAGATGTTCGATGTGTTGCTTCTATTTTTTTTACAGATTAGAGGTACCGTGTACACGACAGGTAGCCCTATCAAGAGATCATGGGACCTACTGCCTAGTTAGGTGATTCTGATTGGTATTATTGTATCGACGTATGGATTCTGATGAGAATAAGAACATAGATATGAGTATGAATATGGGTATGGGTATGGATAGAACAGATGATGGTTCAGTCATGGATTCAGCATCCCGACGTAAAGGTATATGCATAGGATGGATGCATAGGTTGTATGCATGGATTTGGTGAATATGTGATAAGATGTTATACCATGATCCTTATCTTTGTCATTACTATGCTCCCTATGATTTCTGTTATTATTGAGTTAATGTATAGTTTAACGAGACCTCTACTATGTCTGTGAGTGACATCATTGTTAAGAGATTAATCGCATTTTCAGATGTTGAACAATAACGGTAAGGAGTGTTGTTTAATATACTTACTCAGCTTTGTATTCAAAGCTGATGCTGTTTATGCCCTGGACATTCCTATGTCTAGAGCTTTGTAGGCCTTAAGGACGTAAGGCTAATGCTCCACCAGACTTGGAACTGAAGGCTTGAAGATGAAGACGTGCTGCTTTGTAATTGTTAGTTTCAATCAGTTGTACTACTGTTATTATTATTATAGGTTTCAGACTATAAGTCAGTTGTTGTAACAGATTTAGTAGACTTTTATAATTGGTAATTGGGCATATGTTGCTTCCAAACCTTTTATATTTCCGTTGTAGCCTCTGATTATGTTAATAAGATATGTTCTATGAATAGCATTCTCCCTATCGTTGAGTTTATTGGTTTGTATTGATGACAATGTGGTTATTCACCAGTCACGAACCTATGGGACCAAAAAGGAACTTGTTTTCTCTATTTTTGCTTCTCTGAGGCATTACACTTGAGCTATGCGTCTTTGGGGGAGGGCACTATGTCACGCCCCGCAGTAGCAAAAATAGAGAAAATAAATTCTTTTTTGGACCCGTAGACCATGGCAGTTGAAAGTCACCACATTGCCCATAACCAAAGTCTAATCATCAGAGTAATGAATTAAACCATGCATTAGAAAGTTCTAAGCTCAATATATAAAGTCAGTGTGTAATACTAAACTATTACAAAACCACGAGTATTTACATAAATGTAAATAAAGTAATATGGCAACATATGCCAATTATAACTTAACTATTACAAAATCTCTAAAACATAAACATAAACTAACTATGGCACAACTTCCAGTCTTCAGCTTGCATAGTAGTCAGTACCAACACAGCCTCCGTCATCGTAGGCTCCATCCTCGAATTCCCTATCCATGTATGCATCTCCTGCATACTCATAATCCTGGCCAGCTGGACGTCGAATATCCAGCAATATAAATGTCGTCAGCTACGAAAGCCGAGTGAATGCAAGCACTAACAGAGTATATATAGATATACAGGATATATAAGCAACAACTTCATTAAAAGGATCATCTCATCGTTCACATGCATGTATGCACCAACTCCATATATCTCTACGATATCGTCCCCATCTCATGGACATCATCCCAACCCATCCCAAATATAACATAGACTCTTGGGTCCATATTAATCAGACACGTAGTCCCATACCTACTGTCGGTCAAATCCCGACACACATTCCCATGTACTCCATCCAAAAGGCACAATATACTTTGGCCAACCCACCCATACATTTCTCTTTCACCTCATATACCTCTTAGTCTCCGTCATGGACTAAAGTGATGTCCCTTAGTCTCTACCGAATCTCCCGTCTCGGACTGAGGTGATGCACCTTTAGCCTCTATTGGACTAGGTTCATGATGTATCCCTCCTATTCTCGATCATGGACTAAAGTGACATATTCCTGTAGCCTCTATTCGAACTTCTCATCCCAGTCATGGACTAAGGTAATATTCCTCCAGTCTCTATCGGACTAAGATGATAACATCAGCATAACCCTCGGTCTCGGTCTTGGAATAACGTGACCATGCCTTTGTCTCTATCGGATCTCTCGTGTCTCGGTCATGGGCAAGACGACGTTCCATTAGCCTTTATCGGACCAAGGTGCTAGCCACATTACTATTCTCACAATATGTATCCCTTAGTCTATCTCATGGACTAAGGCAATGCCAACCATATATCCCTTAGTCTCTCTTGTGGACTAAGGCAGCATAGGTCACCCCAAAAACCACATCTATTTTCCACAATATGTATCCCTTAGTATCTCTCATGGACTAAGGCAATATACACACTGCAACCCACATTGTACGATCTTTGCAATCATATTTTCCCACGCATCGATCATAATAGTATTGACCTCTGTGGTCGATAGACCCACTACTATGCACATCGGCTTCTCAGTCTGATTTATATCATTATAACATCGGTTCCACTATTCAATGCATTAAGTCCATTTTTCACGTGTGTATTATTCCAATACAGCTTTCCCACATCAACGTATGATAATAAATAGGTTAACAGTTCATTAGGTATAAAACAACTAAACATTTTGATTAAAGGTGAAAAGTACATATTTATAGCGTGTTACATGGACTGTTATGCATACTTTTATCCCCAAGTCCCTAGATTTAGATGCATATAAATGATTAAGTATTTTCTATGATGTTGGGACTCAAACATGTGTTTCTACACTATTTTATAGGTCATGGAAAACAATCGTTGCATAGAAAGTGATTATGGGGGAGAGAACAACAGAAGTAGGTGAGAAAATGTCATTTTTGACATTGAAAACTTTAGATTTGGAAGATTTTTCTAGAAATACAAAATGTATATCTATGAGTTACGGTCATGTGGTCGCAAACGGGAGGTCAATCTAAGGTCTGAGTGAAAAGATATGGCCATTCTCCCATCGGTGCACAGAGTTGTCAAAATCAGAGAAGTTCAAGGGCTTGAGGAGAGTTCAATCAATTGAGTCTTCGATCGATGGAACTAAGCTCGATCGATTGGACTTTATTTTTCCCCAAAAGTTGTGTGCACTCCATAGGAACCCTATAAATAAGTCATTTTGATGGCAGACGAAAGGAGGACGCTCCAGAACGCGAAAACAACAATTTTAGGGTAGTTTTAAGGTTAGATTAGGAGTAGATTAGGTTAGATTCATGTTCTTCTTCCTCTTTTTCATTAATATATTGAAGATTATTGAAGATTTCAAGTTTATTTCAAGCTATATTTAGATTATTTCTAGGTTTTTCTGTTTCTTTTCTTTATTTGATTGTTTATTAATCTAGTTATTATGATTGCTCTAGGTTACTGTTTCTGCACCTGTTTTATTATGTTTCCGTAGTTTAGACGTTGGGAATATGTGATGAAACATTGATTCCCAACCTCTTCCATGCAATCTGAAGAAACATTGGGCTCGATCGATCGAAGATATTTTGATCGATCGAACCAGAGCCATAGTCCAGTGATCGAAGACATTTCGATTGATTGAACGATGATGCTGCCCGATCGATCGAGAGCGCTTCGATCGATCGAACCTGTTGATTCTTGAGATGATTCTTTTAAGTATTCCAAGACTTTTTGTTTTAGATATTTGTCATCAACTTGTCCCTATAAGCTTAGTTTGTCACAACAGTTTTTAGAACTTAAAGCCTCAAGGCTATTTTCTTCAATGACTTTTGAAAACCACTTTGAATGCTAACACCATTTAGAGTGCAAATAATAACCATTGTTTTAAACCATCTTCTAAGTATTTTAAATCAACTGTGATGATGTAATCCCGATCATGTAAGGGCTATTGATTCTTTATCTTTAGAAAAAAATACAGAACGTTGAAGAGGAATGAACTCCATAGAACATTAATGAATGTGCATGGTAGATGGTTAGGATCAATGTGGATTCATGTGTTTCCAACACCTTTAGTTTATTTGTTTAATTAATTATGTTTCCTTATACTTTAGTTTATTATTTAGTTTAATTTAATTAATTAGGATTCGTTAGAACTTCCACTCCTACATTCTTATTTTCTTTTCTTTTTCTTTAGGTTGTAACTTAGTATATTTTCTTCCTATTCCTTCCCTGTGGGATCAACCTGGACTTATATAGTATTACTTGCATGATCACTTACACTTGGGTGTTGCAAAAGAGCGCACAACTTTTTAGTCATGTCACATTTAACATTCTGATATGTTCGATCGATTGAACTCACTTCAATTGATTGGGGGTAAAGCTAGGTTTGATTGATCGATTGAGATCGGTCTGTATTCAATCGCTCGAAAGCAATTCGATCGATTGAACGCAGTTTTCTTCCCAAACTGAACTGGGCCTTATACGCATGTCTAGGGTCCATCTTTATTGCCAAGATACATATAAACAAAATAACTAAAGCTACTAAGTAAGTATAGGCACTCACCGGTAAAGTGCCAGCGACGTGTGGGGTGGCCGCGGGTTCCTCGGGGTGGTCTCTTCTCTCTCTCTTTCTATGTCTCCTTCTCTGCCTCTTCTCTGTCTCTCCTCCTCCTGCTTTTTCTTCTTCTCTTCTTCTTGAGAGTGTATGAGTGTGAGTTGTGTGTATGTATATATATATCTATATAACCAGGTGTGTGTGTGTATATATATATTCTCTCCCTTTTGTAAACTCTCTCAGGATTTCAGCAACCCAAAACACACACATTAAGCCAACATATATTTAGGAAGGGGGAGGGTGCAGGTGGCAAAACACGTATACTGATAATACAGGGTTTGATCAATCGAAGTGTGTTCGATCGCTTGAGAACATGTTGGTCAGGTTTGATCAATTGAGAAGGGTTCAATCGCTTGATAAAGGGGACACGTCATAATTTCAGGTCGGCAGAGGGTCAGTCGTTTGAAGTGGGCTCGATCGATTGAAGAAACAAAAGTTTGATCGCTCGAAGAAAGTTCGATCGATTGAGACAGAAATTACAGGAAAGGTAAATACAAGTATACTGAATCTTATTAATATAAAAAGTATAAAAGTACAATGGAAAATACAGGGTATTACATCATCCCCCTCTAAATAAAGATTTTGTCCCCGAAATTTGAACTAAGCGTCGCTAAACAACTCGGGATACTTCTCACGCATCTCTGACTCCAATTCCCAAGAAGCTTTTCCTTCATCGTGAAACTTCCACTGAATCTTCACCAACGGAATTTCCTTGTTATTCAGTTTAAATCCTCGATCCAGAATTCGTACTGGCCCTTCGTTGAACGATATATTGTCATTTATCTCAATGTCTTCAAAATCGATCTCATGACTCGGATTGTGAGCACACTTTCTTAACATGCTGACGTAAAACGCGTTGTGTACCCCCAACATCTTAGGCGGTAACGCGAGTCTATAAGCAAGCTTTCCCACATGCTCGAGAATCTCAAACAATCCAATAAAATGCGGTGCTAGCTTTCATCTCTTCTGTCCAAATCTAACAATTCCTCGCACTGGAGATTTTCCAATACTGAATTCCAAACTTTGGCGATGTTTATCCGCGTAACTCTTGTGACTACTCTGCGCCATTCGCATCCTTTTTTTCATGATGTGGATATTCTCATTAGTTTCTCAAACTAACTCTGGTCCAAGGAGTTGACTGTCTCTGACCTCTGCCTGACACAAAGGCGATCGACATGGTCTTCTATACAATGCCTCTAAGGGTGCCATTCCTATACTCGAATGGTTACTGTTGTTGTACGCAAATCCTATCAGCGGTAGATGAGTTTTCCATGAGCTCTCAAAATCAATAACACATGCCCGAAGCATGTCTTCCATCACCTGGTCAACCCGGTCAATCTGCCCATCGGTCTATGGGTGAAAGGCAGTGCTCAAGCTTAATGAAGTCCCCAAAGCTGTCTGTAGACTTTTCCAAAACTCTGTAGTAAATCTTAAATCACGGTCTGACACGATTGACATAGGTACACCGTGCAGTCGCACGACTTATTATATATACATACGACTCAAACATTCGACCGGATACGACATACTGTATGCTATGAGATGTGCCGATTTGGTAAGTCGATCCACAACTTACCAAATAATGTCGTGGTTTTGCTGAGACCTTGGCAAACCTACCACGAAATCCATAGTTATGTGTTCCTACTTCCATTCGGGAACTGCTAGAGGTTGTAGAAGTCCTGGAGGCTTCTGATATTCTGCCTTCACTTGCTTACACGTAAGGCATTGAGATACGTACTCAACAACTCATCCCTTCCCACCAAAAGTTTTTCTTTGAATCTCTGTACATCTTCGTACCTCCTGGGTGGATTGTTATACGTGACTTGTGTGCTTCATCCAGTATATCCTTTCTAAGATTATCTTCGTCTGGAATACAAAGTCTACCTCTACGTCTGAGTGTTCCCTTCGCATCAATACTCCAATTCTCTGGTTCCTTTACTACATTGCTTGCGAACCACTCCTGAAGTCCTTCATTCTTCTTCTGTGCCTCCAAAATACGACTGACGAGAGTTGGTTGCACCATGAGACATCTAAGGTGTTGTCCTTCACTTAGATCTGAGGCTTGAATATCGAATTCAGCCAAAATTTCTAATGATTGCCACTCTTTGACCATAAGAGAAGTTCGATCGATTGAGATTGAAATTACAGGAAAGGTATATACAAGTATACTGAATCTTATTAATATAAAAGTATAAAAGTACAATAGAAAATACAAGGTATTACACACTAAGAGGTTAAATACATTTTACCCCTTTATAATTCGAGACGGTTTTCACTTTACCACTTAATGGTTCTAAAGTTGACACTTAAATCCTTGTGATTGTGACTAAACTGAAACCATAAGTGTTTTGTTAAAATTAACGGAAATTTCAAGTCGATATTACATATTAGTGATGAAAAGTTTGGCCAAATTTTGGATTGAAAATCCATTTTTCCCCCATCAACTATTTTATTCTCTCTCTGTTTCCTTTTTTTTTGTAGGAAATAATGTGGCTGGGCCATACGGGTACCCACATAATATTGGACCGTGTCCAAAGAGGCTTCGCTTAGGCACCGAGTAATGGGCTTTTGGACTCCTAAGAAAGTAGGGTTTGTGTATGCCTATATACACACACATATATCATACAAACCCTTACACTCTCTACTACTACAATTTGGTAGCCTCTCCTTTCTCTCTCTCTCGCTATACGATTTTCTCTCTCTAGTTTATCACCACATAAAGCTTAGGATTTAGATCGTCGCATCATCAGAGATTGCTCTCGTAGTTTTATTCGCAACTAATGCAAGGCTCGAGAAGGTACACGGAGGCAGCAAAGCATGGTTCTTGTTTGGGTTTCGTAACAACGCCGTCTAGCCGATCCCGTTGAGTTATTCCGCTAAGTAACACACCTAAACTCAACATGTATGCATGTGTGCATTTATTTTACATTGGTATGAGAGCCCACAGGCTGTTTGTTCGACCAAATACGCACCCAAAACAGATCTACCATTGATGGACCTTGTTTTGTACAAAACTTCAAAAAAATCTAATTTCTTTGTGGGTCTATGTTAAAACCTAAATATTTTTCGAATTTTTTGGAAGGATGTGTTCGTATATGTCCATAGAGTCTACCCAAGAAATCTTATGGCCCAATTATCTCCGTAGGTGGAGAAAACAACAACCCTAATTTTTGGACTATGTAAAAACTGAATTTTTTCCCAACTTTGATCAATTTTCTGAATGATTTATACGTCCAATCAGTCTATTTATTTTTGGCTTGATCATCATATACTCCGTGAGATTTTTCCAACCATATATAATACAAGCCTATTGGATAAAAAATGTATGAGATACAAACCAGCAAAGTTGGGGGGTCACACAGCTTTTTGCTGCGTTTTTAGGGTCTCTGTTGTAGGAGATGACCCCCCTAGCTACCTCCCACGCGCAGGCCGGCGCGTATGGCTCGTGCGGCGGCACCGGAAACAGGCAACCCTCCTTTTCGGTGAGTGTGGGTCCCATTCTGTCCCTAGTTTTTAATATAATTTTTATAAAAATATTCCAGAAGATTATCTAATTATCATGTATTTAAAACAATTTTTGTGAATAAAAACTAAGTTTTAATTGGTTTTAAACTGTTTTAATTGCTTAATAATTCTAGAAAATTATAGAACAATTAAATTTTATTTTTCTTAAATTATGGACAAAAAGTGGGACCCATAAGAATTTCTTAGGAAGTTATTTCATTGTTTTTGGTATTTTAGAGCATAAAAAGTGTGGTTTTGTACGCATTTTAATTGCTTAAAATATCCCCAAAAAAATAGTAATTCTTGGAATTAATATACAGTATATTGTATACTGTTGGGGGTATTGAGAAAATGTTTGGTGATTATCTCACATGTTTATGATATTTTAGAGCATTAAATCGTATTTTTGGGCATTATTTTAATTGCTTAAAATATCCAAATATTATTGTTAATTGTTGAAATTGATATTAAGTGTGTGGGACACTGTTTTGGGCCATATGAAGCTTTACGGAGTGACCGATTCCTTAAAATATTATATTTTTGGAAATTTAACACATTATTATTAAATAGTTTTAATAAAATCAATTTTATTTGATAAATTGATTAAAATTCGATCTTATGCTCTCATAAATTATGAAAATCTTTACTAATAATGAAAAATACGTTTTTTAGATATTTAAAATTTCCATGTGGATTTTAAATTATTTTATTAATTTAAAGGTCCTTAAAAAATTGGTTTTAAAACCTAAAATTGCTCTAAAATTGATGAAAAATCTTGAATTTTAAATTATTTTATTAATTTAAAGGTCCTTAAAGAATTGGTTTTAAATTGGTTTTAAAACCTAAAATTGATGAAAAATCTAGAATTTTTCATAGTTTTACCTTAGCTTATGGGAGCTATCCGGGCATTGTAAAATAATTAATTGCAACTTTTAGAGGCTCATTGCATTATTGGTCACGTTTAATTACTGTTGTTTGTGATTGATTGACCCCGAGACCTCCAATTCCTCCTCCTTGTGGAGTGATGGATGAGTCCATTCATTTTATAGTGAGACTGCATGACTGTTTGATGTATGTGACTAATAAATTTTAATTTGGCTTAAATGAATGGACAATAATTGACAATTTATAGAGCTTGTGTCCTCACGATGTATGTTTAAAGTTGTTCTTATATATGTTTACAAACAAAGCATCCCTATTTTTTTATTTTTTTTATTTATTTTTTTTTGGGGGGGGGGCTATAAATGTAATGTGAGGACAATTATTTTATTTATAGAAAAGCCTGTTTGTAAAAGGATGATTTTCTATGTTAAATATATCATAAAATTGAATTACCTTAGCATGAGCCCTAAGTTGTCAATTTGGACCCACGTGGGGTCCTTGCGCAATTTTGTTGTATGACGCACTTTATATTTTGTGAATGATCTTAGATAGGTTAATGGACCATCTAATTGATATTTTTTAGGAAAATCAATTATAAAAGTTTTTTCCTTGATTTACAAAAGTTAAGATTTGATTAATGAGCACTAGGATATTTTTTGGTCTTAAATTGTAGAAAAAGGAAAAATCATCTGTAATTGGATTTTAAAACAAATTTTTATGACATGTGTAAATAATAATGTCAAAACCTTTGCGCATATTTTTGAATGCAGAAATGGCTTCATCTTCAAAACAAATTGTCGCTGATTTGAACAAAGATAACAAATTTAACGAGAAAAATTATGACGCATGGCAACGAAGAGTTACCCTCCTGTTGACTGAGGAAGAGCTTCTTCCACACCAAACCCAGTCAATGGTCTAACCGGTTATGCCAGATAATGGGCCCATGACCCATTATCACCGAGAACTCGATAGCTATAATGAATGGATCAAGAAGGATCAACGCACGCGCGTCATCTTGTTGTGCAGCATGAATGATGATCTTCTTGGTAAGTATTATAAATGCTCCAGTGCCAAAGATTTATGGGATCAGCTAAAATTTGCTTTCGGTGGGACATCAACTACTAGGCTTAGGAGCCTGGTGTTGAAGTTCGAGGTGTATAGGAAATATCCCAAGCAATCGATAACTAAACTTCTTAGGACGATGTCTAGTATGATTCGAGATCTTAGTGCTGCTGGGAACACCCTCACTGACGAACAACAGATTTAAGCCATGATTCGGTCACTGCCTGAAACTTGGGTCTATATGAAGCAAATTTTGATGCATAATGAAAATATCAAGAATTTTGCTGATATATCTAAACATGTGGAGCTAGAAGCGGAGCGTTAAGAGGCAAACCGCATTACGACACTCATGGCAATAACTTCCATAAATAGAGGTGATCGCGGGGCTAATGGGCCCAAGTGCAACGTCAAGGGTAAGCAAGGTCAGAGAAAAGGTGGGGCTAATAAGTTAGCTCCAAAGGCTGATAAACCAAAGAAGTGTAGAGGCAAGCGCGCTAGTAAGAAAAATGCTTCTAAATCAAAATGCTTCAATTGTGGAGGATTGGGACACTTCGCTCGTGATTGTACTGAGCCAAAGAAGGAACTTTCCCACCCACCTCTCTCTATGCTTTTGTGAGTTCTCATGTCCTAATTGCTCATTCACTCCATGATTGGATTGCAGATACAGGAGCAACAAGGCATGTGACCAGAGATCGAGGGGGGTTCGTAGATTATCATAAAATTCCAAGTGGTACCAGTAGGTTATACATGGGGAATGACACTTGTGAAGAAGCAGTGGGAGTGGGTTCATACCAACTTCATTTGCGCACAAGGCACGCCTTCTACATGATGTGCTCTACGTCCCTGGAATCCAATAAAATCTACTCTCAGTTTTGGCACTACTAGATTTAGGTTTCGTTTTTCAATTTGGACATGATATGTTGGATATTCTTATGGGTGGTGTTACTTTTGGACATGATTTTTTTTATTTATGGAATAATCTATTTAAAATTGATTTATTTGATCCCATTTCCTCTACTTCTTTAGTTGCTGCTTCAAATAAAAATATTGACTCTGTGACATGGCATGCTAGACTTGGACACATATGAAAAGATAACATGACTAGATTAGCTCGAGAAGGCCTTCTAGGTCCACTCGCTAAGGTTGACCTACCTACATGTTGTAAGCCTTTTGGTAAGGCTAAAAGAGCTACTCATGCATTAGAACTAGTTTACTCTGACATTTGTGGAGCAGTGAATATAAAGGCACGTCACAGCGCTTCTTACTTTCTTACTTTTATCGATGACTACACGCGATATGGATATGTCTATCTGATCTCTCACCACTATGAGGCTTTAGATTGCTTCAAATGCTTTGTAGTAGAGGTTGAGAATCAGCAAGAAAAGTCCCTAAAGGCTTTCGAACAGACAGATGACGCGAGTACTTATCTAATTAGTTCAAGGAACTGTGTGAGGAAAAGGGGATACACAGATAGCTCACTATTCCTAGAACTTCGCAACAAAATGGTGTTGTAGAGAGAAGAAATAGAACACTTCTAGATATGACTAGATCAATGATGGTGCAAGCTAACCTCCCAATATCATTATTGGGGGATGCACTCTTAACTGCTGCCTATATACTTAATAGAGTGCCTTCGCAGTCAGTTTCTTCTACCCCCTATGAGCTATGGAAAGGCGAAAATCCCAATTGGAGCATTTGCGCCCATGGGGTTCATCAGGATATGTTTATAACACTTCCTATAAGTATGGTTAACTAGGTCCAAGAGCTAAAAAGCATATCTTTATAAGATATTCTGATAGCTCAAAAGGCTCTGTTATGTATGGTGAACATCCAGATGGAGGAATGACAGAAATTGAGTCAAAGATATTGATTTCATTGAGAATGACTTCCCCAATATTGGTGGTGCTAAGAGAGATCTTGACCTCTATGAGATGGAGGATGTTGAAGACAACATACCATCATTAAGCGAGGGTGGGGAGATTGACATTCCACATCTAGTAATTGCTGAAAATGGTACTAGTTTTCAGCCGAGTGGGAGTACACCACTAGATGCTAGTGGGAGTGTACAAGACAGTGGGAGTACACCACTGGACACTCAAGATAGCACTCCGCAGAAGCAGGCGAGGAAAAATTCCACATCGGCATTTTGAATTTGAGGAAGAAGTTCTCATGTGTACAGTAGATGATGACGAGCCTACTTCCTATAAGGAAGCACTTTCTTCTGCTTCCAAATCCAAGTGGATGGTTGCTATTTAAGAGGAGATGAGCTCTATAGACAAGAATAAAGTCTGGGAGTTAGTTGATATTTTACCTAAATGTAAGACCATTTGAAATAAGTGGGTTTTCAAAGTCAAATGTAAGTGCGCCTTGTGGCGAAAGGTTATACGCAACGAGAGGGTATAGATCACGGAGACACGTTCTCTCCTGTAGTAAGATTTGCCCCCATATGCCTTATCCTAGCGATCATCGTACATTTAGACTTAGAACTCTTCCAAATGGATGTCAAGACTGTTTTTCTCAATGGAGAACTAGATGAAGAGATTTATATGGATCAACCTGTTGGTTTTATAACTAAAGAAAATGAGCGCAAAGTGTGTTGTCTCAAGCGATCCATTTATGGTCTCAAGCAATCGTCGAGGCAGTGGCACTTGAGGTTCCATGACTCAATCACCTCCTTCGATTTTGAGATGATTGAGGAGGACCATTATGTGTACATCAAGTAGTCCAAGAAGAGCATTCTAATTCTATCATTGTATTTCAACGACATCCTTGTAGCTGGAAATAATGTGAGTGCTATTGTCACCACTAAAGAGTGGATGCCCTCTCAGTTTGAGATAAAGGACATAGGTGAGGCCAACTATGTATTGGGAGTTAAGATTGTGAGAGATCGTTCAAAGAAACTTCTATTTGTCTCAAAAGACTTACTTGAAGAAGGTTCTTGAGTGTTTTTACATGAATAACTCAAAACCCATCGACACTCCAGTTGATAAGGCGTTCCGCTTGACTTTAGATCATTATCCTAAGAATGAACAGGAAAAGGAACAAATGTCCAATGTGCCATATGCATCTACAATAGGGAGTCTGATGTATGCTATGTTGTGTACTCGTCCAGACATCTGCTATGCGGTGGGTCTAATTAGTCATTACCAGAGTAACCCTGGTCCATATCACTGGAGAACAGTGAAGTGGATCCTGCAATACATTCGCGCGACTGTGGACCTTGCCCTTTGTTATCATGGAGGAGACTTGAAGCTGAGAGGATATAATTATGCTGATTGGGCTAGCGATAAAGACGAACGCAAGTCCACTACTTGCTACACATTCACATTTGGAGGTGGAGCGATTTGTTGGTGTAGCAAGAAGCAATCATGCATCGCATTGTCCATGATGGAAGGAAAATATGTGGCTTGTTCGGCAGCTGTTCAGGAAGCTGTCTGGTTTAGGAGGTTTTTGTGGTGCCTAGGCTCTTCGCCTCATGGGGACGAAGTAGTGCTCATTTATAGCAATAACACATCAGCCTTGGCTTATGCAAAAGACCCTAAGTATCATGGGAAGTTAAAACACATAGACACCCGTCATCATTGACACGAAATTTATTTGTGTGCTCTTGTGTGCAATACCCAAGTGTAGGTAGACGTGCAAGTAGTACTGGATAAGACTAGGTTGATCCCACAGAGAAGGTTTTAAACTAGTTACTTAGATTCAATTCAAAAAGAAAATAAAAATTTGGCTTTTAAATAAGATGTGGAACACAAAGTCCCACAATTAACAACTACTAAAGTAAAATGACTAAATTAAACTAATGATTAACTAATTAACTAAAGCGATATTTAAAACGATATTTACTTTATAAAAGGGAACGTTGGGATCACACGAATCCACAGTGACCTAACCATCTACCATGCAGTTACATTAAAGCTCTATGGAGTACATCTCTCTACAGTATTCCTTATTTTCTAAAGATAAAGATTCAATAATCCTTTCATGACCAGGACTATATCATCACAGTTGATTTAAAAATACATGAAGGCGGTTTAAAACAATAGTTAAGACTCGCACTCTGAATGGTATTAGCATTCAAAGTGGTTTGCAAAAGTTATTGAAGAAAAATTCCTTAAGGCTTAAAGTTAAGAAACTGTTTTGACAAACTGAGCATATGGGGACAGTTTGATAACAAATCTCGAAAATAGAAAGTCTAGGAATACTGCAAAGGACCATCTCAAGATTTTGAGTGTTCGATCGATTGACACGCTCTCGATCGATCGAACACTCATCATCTCTCAATCGATCGAAATATCTTCGATCACTTGACTACATCTCTGGTTCGATCGATCGAGATAACTTCGATCGATCAAACGTATGTTTTATTTTGATGCATTGCAGAGGCTGGAGATCACTGTTTCATCATAATCTCCCAATTCTGGTACTACTCAGACATGGTCTAGAGTGTCATAAATTTGTTTTTAACGTAGAAATTCATTAAGGGACTGTTTGTTTGCATTTTTAACATAAAAATTATGAAAACTATAGATTAATATGAAACTAACGTTCAAAACTACAACAATGACAGATAATACTACGAGATTGAACTAACAAACTATAAATAACAATAATACAAAACCTGAAACGTTGAACTTTGATTAAACTTACTAAAAGATCAATCACAATCCAATATCCAAGCTTTTAAACCTACAAAACAAGCAAACTCTCTCTCTCTCTCTCTCTCTCTCTCTCTCTCTCTCTCTCTCTCTCTCTCTCTCTCTCTCTCTATGTAAACTGTGAAACTCAAGGTGGGCATCCTCTGGGACGTGTTTGTAACTAGTATATATAAAAAAAATCCCAGGCTAGGGTTACAAAAATACGTCTCTACTCCATGCGCATAAATTCTGATAAAAGGCATGTTCGATTGATCGAACTTCATTCGATCGCTTGAACCTTGGAATACTCGAGCGCTTGAACATCCTTCGATCGATCGAAATCTCGATCGCTTGAACATTCTTCGATCGCTCGAACTCCACTTTTCATCTTTGAATTGTCTTGCTTATAATCAAGCTTTCCCTTTATCCTGTTATTCATTTCTGCACACAACACAACAACATATCTGCACAAAACAGCAGCTAATACACAAACTTATCATAGATTTATCACATTGTATAAAAGCTGGCAGTGTAACACAACTCGTAGATATGTTAGGGAGTTGTAAACTAAATCAATATATTTCCTTCTTTTAGCGCGGTTGTATTTTACAAATACCCTCGCTTGTCAATCATTACATTCGACATATGGTTGTGCAAGGAGAAGTCATCTTGTCACGCCCCGTAGTAGCAAAAATAGATAAAATAAATTCTTTTTTGGACCCATAGGCCATGACAGTTGAAAGTCACCACATTGTCCATAACCAAAGTCTAATTATCAGAGTAATGAATCAAACCTCGCATTGGAAAGTTCTAAAGTCAATATAGAAAATCATAGTTCAATACTAACTATTACACAGCCATGAGTGTTTGTAGAAACATAAATAGAGTATTACAACAACACAAGGCGAGTACAAACTTAACTATTACAACAGTCTCTAAATCATAAACACAAACTACAGCGAAGCTCTAAGTCTTCAGCTCGCGTAGTAGTCATCATCAGCATAGCCTCCGTCATCGTAGGCTCCATCCTCGTAGCCCCTATCCATATATGCATCTCCTGCATACTCATAACCTTGCCCAATTAGACGTCAAATATCCAGCGGCATAAACGTCGTCAGCTATGAAAGCCAAGTGAATGCAAACACTAACAGAGTATCCATAGATTTGCAGCATATATAACAATAACGTTGTTAAGAATTATCTTGTCGTTCACGTTCATGAATGCACCCACTAAATATGTATAATTGATATCGTCCCAACTCAATCTCATCATAGCATGGGCTCTCGGGTTCACATCAAGCACGCAATCTTACTTCTCATAGTATTCAACTCATTCCTAACCTGACACGTAGCCCAATATAGTCCCCATCTCTAATACATAAATCAGACACGTAATCCCATACCTACGGTCTGTCAAATCCTGACATATAGCCCTAATGTTCCGGCCAATCCGCCCTGATATAATATGGTATGCAGCCCTGATATAATACATCATACGGCCCTGACATACCGCAACACTCAACTCCACTATACCACATCACTCAGCTCCACAAGTACTCAACTCCACCACAATACTCAACAATACCACAACACTTAGCAATATCATAGCACTTAGCTTTGTAATACTATTACAGCACGTAGCCCCGATATGCTACTATGGCCCGTAGCCCCGGCACATAACCCCAATATGCTACTACGGTACGAAACCCCAATATAATATGTCATACCAGCCTAAAACATGATAGCCACCAGCCCTGATATATTAAACTCGACACGAAGTCCTACATCACATAACCTCCCAAGTTTGACACACAATCCAACTCTATCCGACGTTAACCTAACACGTAGTCTCGATCCTATCCTAGCACCTTGGGATCCCACACCCAACATCATACGATCTTAGCGACCACATTCATACACATAAATATAAATGGTATTGACCTCTGTGGTCAACAGACCCCTGACTATGCATGCCGGCTTCTCAATTTAGTTAACAACATTACATCAACAGTTCCACTGTTTAATTCATTAATCCATTATTCAACGTGTTTATTATTCCAATACTGTATCACCTTGTCACTTGTTACCCCATAGTCACTTCATGGAAGTCCGGATCGATAATCAGAAGATCAAACCCCTTATGTAATAAATGAATGAAACAATCCGTATTCTATAATTGCCAATCGATAGGGAAACTTGGCAATCGATTGGATCCAAAATAATGCCAATCGATTACAAACTTTGTCAATCGATTGAAAAACTATCGAATCGATTGGATCTAGACTAATGGCAATCGATTGGAAAACATCCCAATCGATTGGGACTTTGTCTTCTCTAGTGAGAAAATAGTCCAGAGGATTTAAATGTCTAAAGGACCTAACTCTTGTGTCTAGACTTCTCCAAAACTTGTAAAACTTCATAATAAAGGGACCACGTGAGTTGGACTCACCAAGGGTGTGTTTGGTATGGGCGGTGGCTATGGTGGCCAAGCTTTTTTTTTTTTTTTTTTCTCTCTCTCTCTCCTATTCTCTATCTCTACCCTATCTTCTTCTGTCTCTTTCTTTCTTCTCTTTCTTATTCTTTTTCTCTTTCTTTTCCTTCTCTGCCCAATATGTGTGTGATGTATATATATGTATATATATATATGTATGGGTATGTATATAAATTGTATATATATACTCTCTCTCAAGACCGATGAAACAAGTCTAAATGGACGAAATGAGTTCATATATATAGAAAAATGAAGTGCCATGTGTCAACACATAAAACAAGAAGAAAACTTGTCTCTACTGGTGCTAATCGATTGGAACTAGAGGCAATTGATTGGGTACAAATATTTCAAGGCAGTCGATTGGATAACAAGGCAATCGATTAGGATAGTGAACATATAATGAAGTCAGGTCGGTAGCGTAGCAATCGATTGGTAAATGTGGAAATCGATTGGAGTTCAAAAGATGACAATCGATTGGTATAAAGGCCAATCGATTGGCCCCTAAATTCAACAAAGGCAAGAATAAATCATAAGGTCTTTATCTATATATACAGAAATACAATAGTACAGTAAAAAATATAGGGTATTACATATCTTGAGGCATATCTCCACAAGCAGCATGGTGGCTGATCCTTTGACCAAGCCCATTGCCATAGACGTTTTTCTGTCCCACATTGCATGGGACTTCTTAGGATTTGATATGCTTAGATACTTGTTTTTGAGATTTGATATTATTATTCAGGTAATAATAAACTTGTTGATTTCCATATATATAATTGTTGTATGAATGGAATGAATGCACATTTTTAGTATGTCACCCGGCTTGAATCGACCTACTCATATGAGTGATTCACCTTGGCGGCGAGATAGCGAACTAGGATATATGTGCCCATGGCGCTTAGATGGCGAGCAAGATGAGACATATGTATTCATATCGCTTAAATAGCTAGATAGGACATGTGTGTCCATAACGCTTAGAAAGCGAACTTGAACACTTATATCTACTCGTTGTGAGAACAACGAGCGAGATATAACACCTTAGATGGAACTAAGATGAGACCTTTATTTTTGGGTCGAACATAGAGAGATCCCACGACTCTATGTAGCTTGTTTACAGCCGAATGTGAGTTTTTAGACGGGCACTAGGAGGGGCGACTGTGCTGGAAAACTCAAGTTAGACGTTTTGTGTAACATCTGGACTAAGATTCGTATGGCGTTACTTGTTTTTTCAATCACAGAGTGACATATCCATTTTTATGGAAGAACGCCATAGCATACATTTCATTTTGTATGTGCTTTTGCGATCGATTATGGAGCAGTGAATGGATTCCTCTTCATTGCCGTGTAAGCCACGTAGCATATCCAAGACATTGGTTATCCTACAAACTGGTTGCCTTCACTACCTAAGACTATGTCATGAAGAGGACGCTTGATGACAGCTGCTTTATCATGCTATCCTAGGATGAAGACACAATTCCGTTCTATGGGGCGTGTTTGGGCAAGCAATCAAGTTAGTGGAATTGACATAAGGGCGTAGGGAAGACCATTCAATAACACTATGTTTTGTGACTCATTAGCAAGCCTGCAAAAATCATATTTTGTTACTGATATGTTATGTAATACCCTACATTTTCAATAATTATTTATGCACAGAGATTCTATTTCCTTCTCTTGATCATATGTGAAATTTCATCTTCGATCGATCGAGGTTCTTTAAAGCGATTGAGTATTTCCAAAGTTCAAGCGATCAAACCATTTTCGAGCAATCGAAAACCTGCCAACATAAATTTAATACGTGGTCCCCACTTCAATCGATCAAACTTTCTTCAATCGATCAAACCTGACCGATCTACTCTCGAGCGATCAAACTTAGTTCGATCGATCGAACTTGTAATTATTAGAATTCTAGGTTTCACGTAGAAACAACCACCTGCACCCTCTCCTTCTCTATATATACATTAGTTCGTGTGTGTGTGAGGTCCAGAACACTTGAGAGTTTGAGAGAGAGAGAGTTTATGCTTGTGTTATATAATATATACACATACATCTACATATATTATACACTACACACATCCATATACCTATAAGATATCTATATATATTCAGTGGGAGTAACAGAAGTAGAGAAGAAGAAGAAACAAAAGAAGAAGAAGAGAAAGAAAAGGGGAGGCAAAGACAAAGAAAGTAGTAGAGAAGAGAGAGAGAGAGAGAGGCCGCCATTAAAGCTTGGAGGCTCAAAGCTTTGGCAAACGCACCCTAGGCGAGTTTTTACTTACTTGGTATCTTTATTATAATGTTTATAAGCTTTTTTGATATGTTTAGATGTATTAAAACATCCTTAGGATGTCTGTTTTTGTGATGTTCAGAATTTGCTGGAGAAGACGACTCTCGAGTGATTGAACAGAGTTCAATCGATTGAATCGATCGAAGTGACTTAGATCACTCGAACATTATTTTCCCTCAATCGGTCGAAATGATTTCAATCGATTGAGACATACAGAACATGGTTTAGTTCTTTAGTTTATTATATATGAGGTTCGAATACTCGATTCACGATTCAGACTTCTATTATGCGATTATAAGTTAGTCAGGGAGAATGTGACATCACAGATAAGTATGATTAAGAATAATGGATTAATGTGATGACATTAGATGATTGCAGTTCATGTATGAGTTCGGTATCCATTCATTTTAATCAGAGTAGTCAGGCCATTTAGGAATTGTCATGTATCGATAGAAGTACTGAGTTTAAGTAGGTTTGATAAATCTTGGGAATGGTACGTGGGAAGACGTCTGGTCAAAATATGCGTTCACATGCGGTGGATGGTTTATATCCTTAACGAGCAGTGAGCGGGACCATGTAGTCCTAAGGTAACCAGATGATCCATGTTATATCCTTAACGAGCAGTGGATAGGTTATATCCTTAACGAGCGGTGGATGGAGGATCACTGGTATACAGTAATAAGTCGTGGCAATAGATTTGATGTGCTGTTATTCAAAGCGTTGTATCCCTGACATGTGGTGGATGGTTTATATCCTTAACGAGCGGGGGACGGACTATCGTGGTGTCCATGAATGCGGTGGATGGTTTATATCCTTAACGAGCAATGGACAGAATGATGGTATGTCTATATATGTGAAACGATTGAGTCTGTTCTTTCTAGACAAAGTATGTGGATTATCGGTCTCAGGATAACAAGATGATAAGGGTTGAATTACGACATTGGAATACAGAGGAGATCTTATTTAGTGGAACTATATCTTAGACACTTCAATAACTTGTTATACATTATATCATTGATACCCTGTGAGTTTCTATTCACTCAACTCTTAGTAAGCTGACGACCGTTATTACCTGGATATTCCTCGTCCAGATTACCCTATCCCTTGTAATGCAGATAATGGAGCTTACGACGATGGCTACTACCCTGAAGGAGAATACGCAGAGGATGGCCCCATTGATGCCGGTTATATCGGAGAAGGCTACTACGCTGACGACTATCCTTATGCCAACTGAAGATCTAAAGATTTATTATATCTAGTTTATGTTTAAGCTTTATATTACTGTTGAACTTTGTCAGTTAACGGGTACTTGGGAATATGTTGTCTCCAGACCTGTTGTGATCCTATGGACCACACTCTGATGATTTGTAATAGTTAGAACTGTCTTATATTTCAGTTGATGTTATTACTGTTCCTGTTGTTTTAGTTGAAATAGTACTGCGTGGTGTGGATAATTAGTGACTTTCACTTGTCATTCCTTATGGACCTAAAAAGGAAATTTATTTTCTCTATTTTAGCTGCTCTGGGGCGTGACATGTCATGAGTACATTACTTTGAGGTGGTGCAGCATTTCTTTTCACCCAGGGATTGAGAATGTTGTGTCCGGTGTGGTGAATCGTCTAAGGCATACACAAGAAGCTTCCGAGTGATGTGTCTTGCTGGTTATGGTGATGATTTGACATTACACTCCTGTCGTTGTACTTTTATTTTGTAAGGTCGCACGTTCTATTTCCCATATGAAGATTTAAGAAGTTCCGTTGTTTGAGAGATTGGTTTTAGCACTAACCCTATGTGGGTGAGTGGAGATGTAGGAGATAATGTGGCCGGGCCATACGGGCACCCACATAATATTGGACCGTGTCCAAAGAGGCTTCGCTTAGGTCCAAGCAATGGGCTTTTGGACTCTTAAGGAAATAGGGTTTATGTATGCCTATATATACACACATATATTACACAAACCCTTACACTCTCTACTACTACAATTCGGCAGCCTCTTCTCTCTCTCTCTCTATATATATATACGGTTTTTTCTCTCTAGCTTATCACCACATAGAGCTTGGGATTTAGATCGTGGCATTATCGGAGATTGCTCTCGTAGTTTTCTTCGCGACTGATACGAGGCTCGAGAAGGTACATGGAGGCAGCAAAGCGTGGTTCTTGTTTGGGGTTCGTGACAATGACGTCTCACCGATCCCGTTGAGTTATTCCGCTAGGTGATGCACCTAAACTCAACATGTATGCATGTGTGCATTTATTTTTCACTTTTCTTATACCATTTTTTTTTACCAAGAGACCACTATTATTACTGTCATTACCATAAGCATTGCACACATTCAACCACCACCTACAACAACTGCCACTCTCCCTTTATAAATAGATATTAAGATAAGTAATTAAAGCAATATTACTTTGAAGGTAAAACTTAACACCATAAAAATTTCTGTTGTGCAGATAATTAAATAAAAAGATTAACTGTCAACTTTTAAATCGCAGGGGATAAAGTGAAAAAGGGTCTAACCATAGAGGATAATGTGAAAAGGGGTTTAACCATAGGGGATAAATGTAATTACTCTAATAATTACTCTAATTACTCATTCCAAAAATCACCTTACATTCCGTTTGGTATGATTCTACAATAGAATAGAATTGAATTGGAGAGAATAGAAAAGAAAAGAAATGAATAGAATTGATTTGCAACTCTAATTCTCATGTTTGGTTTGAAAGAGAAATGAAATGAAATGAATCACGGTCATTAACTACATTGCCCATATAAAGAGAGGAGGTGTGAAATATATAGGGGTAAGTTTGGTATATCACATTATTTCACTTAAAGTGAAATCATTTCTCACCAAATCCTACCCAAAGTGATAGGATTTGTTTTTGGGCTAAAACAAGAATTGGAGAGAATTGGCTAGAATTGAAAATCAATTCTTTTGTCAAACCTAACACAAGAATTACTACAAACAAGAATTGCAAATCAATTCTTTTCTAGTTTGTGGCATACCAAACGGACTGTTAATGTTCTCTCTCTTTTTCCGCCCACCATCTTCCATCCTTTTTACATCTCTCTCTTCATCCTTTTTGTATAAAACTTCACATTTTTTAAACCATAAGAGAGAGAGAAACATTCTAACACAAAATTTCTCTCTCTTTCTCTCCCTCTCCCCTTTTAAAACTCGTTTGGCAACATATTTTGGAGGCATTACTGATGTCAAAAGTCCAAAATCTCATAAGGTAATTAAGCTCAACCTCTGTAATTCAATTACAGACACAAGTTATTGGTAGATGGATCTTTGCACCGTTTACACTCGCGCAAATAGGAGATGAAGAAGCAAAAAAAAAACAAAAGAGATGAAGACATTATGTTATACGCTTTCCATTCACGAGGTTAGACGAATTTTCTTCTATGCTTTAAAAGGGTTACATTCTAGTTAATAAAGTAAAATAAAAAAATAAGATTTTTATTTTTTTTTGAATTTTCCCCCTAAAGTTAATCTTTCAAATTTCATTTTGACACTAACACACACTCACTCAATCACTCTCTCCTTCTCTACCTCAAATCATCTTTCTTTTACCATTGTCATCATACAATGACTGGTATAGGCACTATTGAAGGTAGTAAACAAACAATGACAATGACAACTACTTTTCACGGATTGATATATTCTCAAAAAGTTGAGAACTACGGTTTCTGTTTCTATCTACTACGGGAACTACTATCACTAATCACTGCAACACACCATGTCATGCTATGCTTTTAAATTTTTATTTCAAAAGTGTTCTAAAATGATGTAGTAGTACGGACATATTTCATACAATGTGACCAGAAATTTTGATTGAAGTTTTTTACTTGGCCCTACTACCACATCATTTGGGAAACACTTTTGAGAGTGAAATATGGGAAGCATAGCATTACTCTTGGATTATTAATGGTAGTAAATATCCACTAGAGATTTAATTAGGGTAATGCTATTGCCACAACAATGACAAATGTCAGAGCAAAAAGTATCGCTAAAAGCTTTAGCGACAAAAAAATGTGTTGTTAAAATTTTTAGTAATACTTTTTGCTCTGACTTTAGCCATTACTACTCTGACAATAGAGTTAACCATTTAATTATACCACATGCCACAAATCCAATGACTACTTTTTCATATTAGAAGTTGTTGACTATATTATTACCCTTTTAGAATTCTGACTAGGGGTGTGTTTCTGTCGGAACGGATTGGAAACACCGCTTTCGGAAAAAATTCTAAATTTTTCGGGAGTCAAAAATGCATTCCGAATTCCATTTCGAAATTTCAAAAATTCCAAAACTATTTCCGATTCCGAAATTTCGAAAATTTCGGAATTTAATCAGATTCGGAATTTTTCGGAATATTCGAAATATTTTCGGAATATTTCGGAATATTCGGAATTCAAGCTTAATGGGATTTCACTTGAGACTTGTAGGCCTCTTATAGAAGCACATCACATCCCCTCTTTTGTGTTTTTTCGATGTGGGATGAACACAATTTTTAGAATATTTCGGAATATTTTCGGAAAAGTTTCGGAAAATACAATTTTGGAATATTTTCGAAAATTTTTCGGAATATTTCCTGAAAAGTTTCGGAAAATATAATTTCGGAAAATTTTCGGAATACTTCGGAATATAATTTTCGGAATACTTCGGAATATTTTCTGAAAAGTTTCGGAAAATATAATTTCGGAAAATTTTCGGAATTCTAAAAACAATTCCGATTCCGATCCGATTTTTTTTTCGGAATTTTCGGAATTCGGAAATTCGGAATTCGGAATGCATATTTAATTGTCAAAATTGGAATTTTTTGGATCAGAATCGGTCAGAATCGGAATTTCCGTTCCAAATGACACCCCTAATTATGACTTAATAAATAAAGGAATAATGCAAGAGTTGACGTTTTCGCATTCCCCTTGACATTTGTATATGATATAGATTGGACGTTGAAATTTGGATATTAAGAAAATGTCATTGCAAATCACAAAATCTAGGGTCCTCTGATAATGCAATTAAGATATAATCAAAGAGACGCTTTTATGAATGGTGATAATTTAGGGTAAGAAGAAAGAACATCAAAAGCTACCAAAACTTAAAACACCTTGAAAAACAGGGGTACCTCTGCAAACAAATTAATAAAGGAAATCGAAACATTTTGTGGCTTTGGAAAAATTGCATTTTTTACCCTTGAAGTTTGGATAGTTTGGTATTTTAGACTTAAAAGTTTCAAATTTAACATTTAGTCCTAAAATAGTAGTAAAATTTTACAGTTGCAACAAATAACTCCAATTAACCCTTTAGTGACGAATGATATCGCTGCTAAGAGGAAAAATTTGGGTTAAATACATTTTACCAACTGTGTTTAGGCCCATTTTTACTTTATCCTATGTGCTCATAAGTGGATACTTAACCCACCGCGATTTCGGACTAAAGTGAAACTGTTAAGATTTTCCTCAAAATTGATGAAAATTCTAAAATTTGCCAAAAACACTAGCACTTAACCCACTTTGTGAGATTAATTTTGGGGTAAATCCCCTATGCGGAGATAATACTGCCATTTAACCCACCAATATGGAACTAATTTTTAACATTTAGGCTCCGTTTGTTTTGATGTAAAATAGTTTTCATAAAATGCTTTCACCCTATTTGGATAAGGTGAAAGTATTTTCCGGAAAGCGTTTTACATCAAAACAAACGGAGCGTTAATCTCTTTGTAGGTCTAATTTTGGGGTTAACTGCCTATGTGAGGTTAATTTTGACACTTAAACTCTTATATGTGGGGCTAATTTTAACACTAAATTCCCTTGTAGGGTTAATTTGGGAGAAATTATAGTAGTTTTACTTTAGTCCAAAATCACAAGGGGGATAAGGGTCTGTTTGATAAAACTGAAAATTAAGTGTTGAGTTTTAAGTACTGAAAATTTTAAGTGATTGAATTTGCAATACTAACAGCAGTGTTTCAAGTAATTAAATAGATTGCATTCAGTGATTATTTTCAGTAGAAAATTTCCACTTAAAGTTTTCAGTGGTTTTTTTTGCTATTTTTTCAATTAAGTGGTACATTGTCAAACGCACTGAAAAGAAATAAGTGCTGAAACTTTTCATTTTCAGCACTTAATTGGGTTATCAAAAACAGAGTCCACTTTTGAACCACAAGGAGTAGAGTGAAAATGGACCTAACCACAAGAGAAAATGTAATTAACTCTAAAAATTTCAATATAAAAAGTTTTTGAGGAACTAAATTACGACTCATCCCAAACTTTAGAGACCAAAATGATACATATAAAACTTTAGAGTCTAAATTGCCAAACCACCAAAACTTTTAAGGGTCAAAAGTGCAAATTTACCCTGCGGCTCTCACAGTTTCACTAGATTTTGGAGAGCACAGAAATGGCGCGACTTCTTCATAACTCGAAAATCTCTTAACCCTAATTATTTTTTATTTTTTATTTTTTATTTTTTATTTTTTATTTTTGGATTCATACAGAACAAACCCTAGAATATGGTCTTCGTTAGACCTCTTTTTGTTCAGTCTCTTCGATTGAAATTCAATTCCTTCGGTGGATTTCGCCTCTTCTCTCTCCTCACTTCTTGCAAGCAACAGGTTCCACTCTCTCTCTCTCTCACTCTCTCTCTTTATGTACTATTGATGTTGTTTATCTGTGGATTGTTCTGTGACCCGCTCCATGTTTGCCACAGAATGGAAGAAGAGAGGAAATCATTTGGAGCAAAATGGGCACTCGGTTTATTTCCTCTGCAGGTAATAACCAGCTGATTATTACTATTATTTTTATTTTTTATTGCTAAAAAAACATTTTAGTACCCTATAGAGCAAAGTTTCACTTTGTGCCCTGTATTTCAAATGAGTAATATTGGGGCACAAATAAGTTTCACAAACACTTACAAACACACTCTATCTCTCGTGGGTGGCATTGTGGGGTCCGGATAATTTTAGTGGACCCATAGTGCCATCCAGGAGAGAGATAGAGCGTGTTTGTGAAACTTGTTTGTGCCCCTAGCGTTATTGATTTCAAATTGCTAACACTAATTTTTAAAATGGTTTTAATTGGGACCCGATGCTGATTACGTGATCTACGTCAGTGAAAATTGACAATTTGACATGTGGCTATTAGAAATGCAGGCTACTTGAGCGCTTTCCGTGAATTTTCAATGACTGAGTTAGCGCCAGCCCCAGGTCTAACGTTCCAACATTGAAACGATTTTGAAAACTCAGGGGGACCAAAGAGCTGCAATTGAAAATGCAGGGACTAAAGTGAAGCTTAGCTAAAACTAGGGGATACTAAAATTTTTCTAGTCTTTTTTTTCCCCTCATTTCCTATTTGTTTGTGTATGGCTTGTCATTTACATCGAACAGAACTACTGGAAATGTTGAAATCAGAAAAATTGTTACTTTATGTCCTGTATTTATTTATTTATTTTTACTGAATATGTTGGAAATCAAGAAAAATAGTTGAAGGAAATGTGCAATAAGGTCAATTGATATTTTCTTTCTGAAGCATGGTCAAAATATGGGTCTTAGAGTTTATACAACCTGCAATAAAGGGAAGATTGAGATTTGAGGGGACTGTTCTGGGGACTGTTATAGTGCTGTGAACAGTATCCTATTAGCAACTTGTTTCCATGGGCCGTTTGGCTTTTTCTAGTTGAGTACTTAAAGTAGCAAGGTTAAGATGTTGGTTGGTGATATTCTAGGGGCTACAAGGGGATTACTAGGGGTCAGATTTTGTGGATTGGTTGTCCGTTTGTTTTGATGTAAAATGTTTTCCGGAAAATGCTTTCACCTTGTACATGAAAGCATTTTCCGGAAAACATTTTACATCAAAACAAACGGGGCTTTAAAGACTAACAGAAATGTATAAAACTTGAAGAGGAAGATTTAGGGTCCCCTCTGCGGATCCTTAACCTTAGGCATCAAGTCTAAGTTGAGTTGCATAACACTATTCATAAGAAAATCTAATTGCTTAATACTTCGATAATAATTAGGTTCCCTTGAATTGGGAGGTTAACATGGCTATATAGACTCATGGTAATTCCAACTCTTATGAGACTTTTACTCTACATTTAGGTATTTGATGGCTTTAATTTGTAAAACCTACACGGACATACTAAAAATGATCTGTAAATAGTGTAATAATTTGAACTAGAACATCACCCATATGTGCTAGTGGATGGAGCAAAAGGTGTGTTTTTGAAGTGCTGGAGCATAGACTCTAGGAGTTGATAGAAACTTCCCATTTTCGATTTTTTTGTAGGTGTCAGATTCGTTTCCAATTCTACTGGTTGCTTGTTTGGCTCGGCTGGGTTCTTATGAATGTCATGATCTAATCTGTCAACTTAACTGCTTTCTTGTGTTCAGCTGAGGTTTCAGATTTGGAACATGATGAACTCCATGACGAAGTCAAAGCGACAGAAAAAGAAACTGCACTACGTTTGGCTCTCTCACGTCTTTCCAGTGATTTTGGAAAAGAGTCTATGTTATCTTTGCAGCGGTTCTTTGGCTCAAGACGTGCACCTGTCATATCTACGGGATCTTTGAAGCTTGATATAGCTCTTGGAATTGGAGGATTACCTAAGGTGATTTTTTGAAAAGATTAAATATCGTCCCAATGCTATATATATTGGGTATGCATGTGCCATATGCTACTACCAGTGTGGTTTATAAATTCATAACACAAGCTGTATTTTTTGGGCACTATATACTATAGTGTAGCAGGATGTATGGCACAGATTAGTGTCCTGCTTCGTTGGTGCAAAGTATTCTTGTTAAATAAGGCCATTGGTAATAATAGACTAACAGCTTTTCATATGACTCTTTATCTAAACCTGGACCACTAATATTACAAAATTTTGTGCCATCAAAGATCATATGTTTTTTTTGGTCTGGGACTGGAATATCGAACTAACGCTTAGTAAAGTATGAATGTGGATCAAGCACCTATATTAGACCAATAGCTAGACCATATATTGCTATGATGTATCCCCTTCCCCAGCCACCACTAAGTTAAAGGGGGATAATGTCTACAGTCAAAAGACTTGAAAAACTTCTTCCCCAGAGTTGAGTCATTGTATCAATGAATTTTGATTCATTACCATCTTATTTGGCATGATTGGACTAAATTGTAACCAATGTTACTGTGCAGTGTTGATTTCCACTGTCTAGCCATTAAAACGTCCAATTGTTAAGACAATTTCCATATTTGCTAGAGAGAACTGAGTGACATTTTCCCCCTTTTCCGGTCTTAAGTTACTAGTTAGTCCAAAAGCTTAAACTGTTAGAGAATGGGCGAAACATTGTATATCAAGCTCTAACATCCGTACTCACATACAACCCTACCTCGCACGTGGAGAGGCAATAAATGAAACTCCCTCATATGAACCAAGACGAGGATGGAGACTTGATCTCAAGGCCTCCCACAAACAGGGCTCTGATACCATGTTAAGTTAGTTAGGTTTTACTCCCAAGAGCCTAGTCTGTCACAGAATGGGTCTGACAATTATATCAAGCTTTGACATCAGGAAACCTTTGTAGTCGATTACGCTATTCTTTTGGGAATTGTGAAGAGAATAATAATGGACATTGTGAGGTTCATCATGATTGGATCTTAGAAGCATGAAGCGGGGTTGGAGGTGGGGGTTGGGAAGTGGGGTTACATAGAAGAGTCGAAAGTTTGGGGGCGTCTTGGAAGCGTCTATTAATTAAATATTATAAATTTATTGATATTGACATTATGGTAGCAAAAAATACGTTGTATAAAATACTAAGACAAATTAAATTAGGTACTTAAACATATGACAAAGATAACTAAAAGGTAAGGTTAAAGGTGGAAAATACTTAAAAGAATGTGGTCCATTGTAAAATTATGAAATATTTTGAGCTTGTTTAGTAATTATAAAGTATACGGAAAATATATATACTTCTTTTCGGAATATAAGAAAAATGTGTTATGTATTTAGGGTTATTACAATCATTTCTCTTCATAGAACCATAATTCCTGCTTCTAAGGATTGGACTAGTGCAATTTTAGGACATATGCTTAATACCTCAACAATTAACATAATACGAGTTTTCAGGAAAAAAAGCATTTGTGTTCTGATTGCGTCTTTGGGAGTTCAATGGCAATTTGATGTTCTATTTCGATTAATATACTGTACTTATATGTGTGTATATTTTGTTTTCTACGTTTTGAATGGAAAGAAAAGACATAGTGATTGCAATCTCAACAAAGGATCTATGTTGCCCTTTGCAGGGAAGGATTGTAGAAATTTATGGGCGAGAAGCATCGGGCAAGACAACTCTTGCGCTTCATATCATCAAGGAAGCTCAAAAACTTGGAGGTGCATTTTTGCGTGATACTCTTTGTGATGCAGTAATTTGTAATACTTTATATTATAATAATTGTACTTAGCTTGTAATATTTCCTTTAGTTGTAATTTTAGTTTAGTCACAAGCATGTGGCATTAGTAAGGGTTAAATAGGCTATAAATAGTAGGCTCGGGTTAGGGTGAATTAGTTATGGGATATTTTGTATTTGATATTGGTTTGTAAACCAAGTGAGCTTTGAAACTCTTTAATGAGGAGGTTATCTTTCCCAAAACCCTAGTTCTTCTTTAATTCTCTAATTTCCTCTTTATATATGCAATTACTTTGCATCATTTGGTATCAGAGCCTATAGTCGAGCCTGGAGTTGAGGAGAATGGTTTTGATTCTCATCCAAACAAGGACCAGAGGTCAAAGTAGCATCCAAATACTCCACCGACAAGCAAGTGGAAGTTAGAATTGAGAACCAACCTGTGCACTTCACAAAACTTGAATCAAGCAGACCTCGAACCAATTCAAACTAGAATTGGCTTCGCTGAAGTCAGTCGAACACAGCAGGAATTGCAACTCCATTGCGAGCAGATTTCGATCTCTAATATTGTTGCGAAGCAAAATCAGAGGCCCACACTTGTTGCGATCTCAATTTTCTTGAGTTTTGGATCTTGCCATCTTCAATTACTCATGAGTTGCATGTGCGATTGAAGGATTTCCTAAGTTCCTGAGTTGCGATCGTAATTGCTTGAGTTCTTATTGAGTTCGACTGAAGCAAGTAACCCCTACCAGTTTGCACCAGGTTAGAAATTGAAACAGTCTGTTTTGCAATTGTCAGAAATTACTTCTAGTGGTGCGCATGTGACTGTAAATTGGAACCTGGATTTTGTGAGTGGCTGATTTTAGTTTCGCATGGGTCGCAACTAGTTGGAGTTGTGTCACTACTTCCTAAGCAAAATTTTTGACTAAATTTTAAACAAATTCATTCCTAAGGTGCTTCGATAACGGTTGAAAATTTGTTTCAACAGCAAATTTGGCTTACAATCTGAAAATTTCAGCAAGGTATCAGTTTAATTGGTTTATTGTTGGTTGGTGATTTGTGAGTATACTATTTGGTTGTGGTTTGTTTTGTTTGGATTTTTCTTGGTTCAATTCGGATTTCATACTTTTGGTACCAATTTGTTTGAGTTGTTATGGCTCAAAGAGGAAGAGAAAGAACAGGTAGAGGGCGAGGAAACGCCATGTATTTTGAGGATGGGACTGAATTTGATTTAGCCCATCCCATGGGACCTAAGGGTGCCCAATAATATGAAATGAAGGGATTGAGAAAGCAAATCGATACCTTAACCCTTAAGGTGAAGCGATCGCAATCTAGGATCAAAATTCCGGAATTCTTTGGTGAAGAATCAGAGTTTGATGATTGGGTGAAACAAGTCGAAGACATTTTCAATTTCTATAATGTAATTGAAGGAACGAAAGTGAAATTAGTGGAGAAGTGTTTGAAAGGAAGCGTTGCGGATTGGTAGGAACGAAGTAAAATCCTTAGGAAGAGAATGGGAAAACTGAAAATCAAGGAGTGGGGCACAATGAGGAATAAATTGAAAGGCAAGTTTGTACCCATTAGTTATTGTCCAACCAAAGAGGTGGAGTTGCCACACAATTCCATTAAGTTGGACTTTGAGGATGAACCGAGGTTTGATGAGTACTTTGATGATGAACCTAAGGATACTTACTTGGATGAGGAGCCGATATTTGGTGATTGTTGTGAAAGTGGGTTTGCGGAATATTAAACCAAGACGATGACAAGGAGTCGTATGAGGAACTGACATTCGATTATTGACTTGGAAGTGTGTTTGATGAAAACTTAAGCGATGTAGATGATAAGGAATTGGAATTTATTCACCTTCTTTGGTTTCCAAAGGAGGACAACATTGCTTCAACAACTTGTGACAATGAGTATGGCTATGAAAGTGAAAGTTTAAATGAAAATGTCATTAATACTCTTGGAGATACTTTTTGTATTGAGGATGAGACTACTGTTGAATTGGAAGCTTTTGTTGAGGGATTTGTTAAAAGTGACGCCTTCAAGTTACCTACATGGGATGATGAGTGTGAAATTAAGTTGTGCGATCATGGAATTGAGGAGGGATGTGAAGTTGATGAATCTATGGAAAGTTTTATGGCCAAGAAAGCGAGTTCGCAATTTGAAGATCAAACATACATGTTTTTTCCCATCTCAAGAGTTGAAAATACAAATGAACAAGGAGTGGTAATCACATTGTTTTCCAAGATTAATATCAAGAGGAAAGCCACTGCTGAAATGCAATTAAGAAAGCTAATTCTAAAACTTGAGGACAAGTTTCTTTTAGAGGGAGAGTCTGATGCAGTAATTTGTAGTACTTTGTATTATAATAGTTGTACTTAGCTTGTAATATTTCCTTTAGTTGTTATTTTAGTTTAGTCGCAAGCATGTGGCATTAGTAAATAGGCTATAAATAGTAGGCTAGGGCTAGGGTTAGGGTAAATTAGTTTTGGGATATTTTGTATTTGATATTGGTTGTAAACCAAGTGAGCTTTGAAGCTCTTTAATGGAGGTTATCTTTCCCAAAACCCTATTTCTTATTTAATTCTCTAATTTCCTCTTTATATATGCAATTAATTTGCATCACTTTGTTATCACTCTTTATAAATGGTTTTCTGTGCAAATTAATTGCATCTTCTTTGACTCTATGAAGCAATGAAAACAAAACTTCTTGTTTTAACCTATGATTATCAAAACAATGAATTCGTATGCTATTACTTTTATTTTCCTTTGCCTTCAGTTATTCATTCCCCTTTCCCCCAATCTTTTACGTCCTTTTAATTTTTACCTTGGAATATGATTCGTAACTGTATGATTTAAAATTTTTGAATTTAGGATTGGATTTGTTTTCAGATTTTTTCACCACACAATAAATAGAATTGATTGGGTTTTACATGACCCCTTCTCGACGAGAGCAACAAATTACACAAACCAAATTCCATCATAATGGAAACAAATAACAAACTACAATATGCACACGAGAATGGGGACTGATATTTGAACCTAAGACCTCTCACAAACAAGGTTTGTTTATGGCCCCGTTCATCGATTGGGACTGTTTGGGGCTTCTGATTTTGCGTTGGGAACACACATTGCTGCGTTGGAAAGAAGCAGGTCAAGGGGCGCTTCTTCCCAATGCGGCTTTTTTGCATTCTCGACCCAGAAGCAAAAGCTCGGCCAAATGGGCCCTAAGTCAGCAATTGTACCAAAAGCTTATACTTTTAGAGAATGGACCAAACAATGTAGATTGCAAGCTTCAAAAAATGAACATGATATTATGCTGAGTTGTATGATTGTATCTCTCTTTTCGGTTGATTCCCTCTCCTTTACCTTCTCTTTATACTGCTTCGCTTTCCTTTCTCTCTCTTCCTTTGTAATTTTTTTTTCCACTGGTTCTGCACCATGTTGTGCCTGAATTTTTTTTCTGCTTCTCCTAATCAATAGATCGTTATTCTGGCAGGTTACTGTGCATATCTTGATGTGGAGAATGCGATGGACCCTTTGCTTGCAGAAGCAATAGGTGTGGACACAGAAAACCTTCTCATCTCACAGCCAGATTCAGCTGAAAATTTGCTGAGTATGGTTGATACACTGACCAAAAGTGGATCTATGGATGTAATTGTGGTTGATAGTGTATGTTCCCACCCTCGTTGTAAATTCACACATTAAGACATCTAGTAATCCGTGTCATTTATCCATGTACAACTACTAAGGGTGCGTTTGATAAAACTGAAAATTAAGTACTGAAAATTAAGTGCTGAATTTTAAGTACTGAAAATCTTAAGTGATTGAATTTGTAATACTGAAAATAGTGCATCAACTACTAAAATAGAATGCATTCAGTGATTATTTTCAGTAGAAATTTTTCACTTAAAGTTTTCAGTGATTTTTTGGCTGCTTTTTCAATTAAGTGGTACGTTATCAAATGCACTGAAAAAGAATAAGTGCTGAATCTTTTCATTTTCAGCACTTAATTGGGTTATCAAACATACCCTAATACTTTTTTTTTTTTTGCTGAAAATAAAACTACTAATACATTTGAAACTATGTGACACCTTGTGAAGTCACTGTGGTGTTGTCATTCATTGATAACGACCTGGATGGATGACGGAAAATCCTAAAAGGGTAGGATACGGCCGTGGCTAAGATACAATGAATAAAAAAAATTATATTTCGCAGTAAATACACATTATATCATGCTGTGTCCAGTCCCATTTTCTAAATTCTTAAATGAGGCAATTGCTTATTTCCCATTTTAGTATATTAAGATTGTACCTCAAAATTTTAACTAACATTTCCAATGAGGGGCCACGGTGTTGTGTCCCGCCTGTCAGTGGCGTGTCTGACGAGTGTTTGGTGTAAGAAAAATTAAGACATGCTTCTTAGTTTTTATCGTGTCTGACATGTGTGTGCATGTCCAATAAGTTTCGGTATCCGGCACGGACATATCATCCAAACCAAAGTGCCCGTGCTACATAGCTTATTAAAAGAAAAGTCCCTCTTCCCTTTAGGGACATAATCACAGATCTGGACCATGCGAGGTAGTTTTGGCCATTGAAAAGTGATGTAGCAAGCTTAATGTTAGGGCTATTTGCAGATGCAACAATAACACGTTTATCCTTAAGCAACTGTGTATTCACGTTGGATTTGTCCAAATCCGACATCGTGAATCAACACACAAAAAATGATACCCGCAACGAAGATTGTATAAGGTAAGAGGAACAGATACCAACGGAGTTGACGCACGCAAGAACAATCAAATCACCATAAGGATGCCAAAGGATTAGTCACAACTGATTAAGGTACATAAACGGACCAAAAAATAGAGGAGATTAACCTTCAATCAAAGCAGCAAACTAGTAAAAACTGGTATAAAAGAAGTTTTGGGAGTGAAGGTAGGTTGTCGGCTGGTCTATCAGACCATATAGGCTGTGGCTAGAGCAGATTAGGTTGGGTAAAGCTTCGGTGAGGGAAGAATGGTCCCTGTGAGGTTCGACTAGCCCAGATTGGGCTTGGATGGCTTCGGCTAGGTGAGTGGGGGGTTCGGTTAGCCCATGGTGGGTTAGAGTTGCTTCGGCTAGGGCAGGGTCAGGTTGGAGGGGCTGTGGCTAAGCCAGATTTGGCTGCTGTGGGGTTCGGCTAGGTCAGGGTTGGGCTTGGTAGGTTGCGGCTAGGTCACAGTGGTGTTTAGGTGGTGGTTGGTGGTGGTCCGATGGTTAGAGATGGTGTTTAGGTGGTGGTTGGTGGTGGTCCGATCTTGGTAGCGTGGAATCCCTCTAAGGGAGGCTCTGATACCATGTAGAAAGTTATAGGGCAAAACTTAGGAGCTCAATGAGTCTCCTGTATTTTATTATATAAAGAAGAAAAGATATATTTACAATATTGCCCCTATGTCTAATACATAAGAGTAAGAAGAATAAAATAAAATAAACAAGTGACTTCTAACATGTATCAGTATACATCAATATAGTATCCTATGTCCGACTGTATCGGTCACATGTCCGAGGTAAAACAAGAAAGAGAGAAGACACGGTTTTTCGTGTCTGACACGTGTCGACGCCTATTCGACGAGTGTCAGTGTCCAACACGGACAGGAAACCAAAATTGAAGTCTCATGCTACATAGCTGGAGAATTTGATTTTTTTCCTCCCGTAGGAGTTATGAATTTTGTAATTCTCAAAATGTATTTCCTGTACTATGTTTGCAGGTTGCTGCTCTTGTTCCACAACGTGAAATTGATGTTGTAATAGGAGGCACCCATGATGAGATACAGTCACAAATTATGACCCAAGCTCTACGTAAAATTCACTATTCCTTGTGCAACTCTGGGACACTTATTGTTTTTGTTAATCAGGTAGAATTCTATATCCTAGACTACTATGGACTTCTAATTGTTATATATCAAATTGTAGGATCATACGTGAACTTGTATATTTTGCATTCAGGTGAGAACAAACGTAAAATCTGGTCAAGGTTTTGGACACACGGAAGAAGTAACTTGTGGTGGAAATGCCTTGAGATTTTATGCTGCTGTACGGATGAGACTTATTAGAACAAGATTGCTCAGGTGTGACGATAAGGTAGGATTTCTTATTGTTTACATTTAGTGCCATATTTACAGCTCTTAATATTTGCTTTCTTTGTTTTTTTTACTCTCTGTTAGTTGTATGGTAATTGGTAATGTTTTTACGAGAGGCATATATTTGGAAGAGCTTCATGCTCACTTTTTGACCAGACTACCCGGGGATGGCGATTTAACGTCACCAGGACACGACTGTCCTTGTGCCTATGGTGAGGAGGTGGTGGAAACAGGGATTAGGGCCTGTTTGGAAACACTTTTCAAGCACGTTTGGCCCAAACGTAATTCTGGGCTGTAAAAATGCATATGTTACAAGTAATTTTAGGAAGCACTTAGAGCCGTTAAGCCCTTTCGAAGAATTTTAGGGAGCACCTTGGAGCCCTTAAGCCTGTTTTGGCTAAAGAAGGTCCAGAGGTGCTTCAACCCGCATGTGGGGTGAGAAGCAAAGTAGGGGTTTTAATGATTTTTTTAAAAAAAGCTTCTACTATGCAGGCCCAAACGTACTTCTGGGCTGTTATATGCATATATTATGAGTAATTTTAGGAAGCACTTTAGAGCTGTTAAGCCCTTTCGAATTATTTTAGTGAGCACTTTAGAGCCCTGAAGCCTGTTTTGGTTAAAGAAGGTCCAGAGGTGCTTCAACCCGAATGTGGTATGAGAAGCAAAGTAGGGGTTTTAATGATTTTTTTTTTTCAAACTTCCACTATGCTGTTGTGGTTAGGGCTTCTGCTTCTGCTTTTTTTTTACTACATGAGAAAGCCACAAGCAACCCAAACAGGCCCTTAGGGTGGGGACGGGTGTAGGAATGGCGATGAGGCCTGTTTGGGGCGGGGGGACACCTTCTCAGGCCCAAAGCAGCCACCCATGGGGGTAAGGTTATACGTTTCAGATAATATAACATTTTAAATTCCGTAATTAACTGCTGCCAAGTGTCCTACTGTACTCGGCTGCATGGGACAATAATGCAACCATCAGAACAGCCTGCCAGTTGGCCTTTGTCTTGACAAGTATGGCTTTAGAAGAAGGGGCTGCTGTCTACAGACCGGTGGTCTCATTCTTTCAGTATAAAAGCGATGTGGGATGAACGGACCAAAGGTTTAAATAGAGTAGTGCTTATACTGATGTTGTTTTACTTCAAGTCACTCAAATACAGCGAGAAGTGGAATCGTACATCAATTAATCATGAGCTCCAAAAATTCTCTATATAACTCTTTCCAGCTGCGTCCTGAACCCATATCAGGTTAGAAATTTTGATCTCGTCCCTGCCCCATTCCCGTTTTAAACCACCCGATCCCCATCCTAGTTTAGCGTGGGTTTGGAAGAGGTGTTTCGGCCCCAAATGCCTCTTATTTGGAACCTATATGTCAGAAAGCCACCTAGAGCAAATATATGCACTGTGGTGAGGAAAAGAAAGATATCTCACTAAACACTGGTAATAAACCGATATGGAATAGTGGATTTAGTGCAGGACCTACTTTTATAGAAAGTATGCCATTCTGTCTCCATAAATGGTTCATTGCATATTGGGTTTTAGGTAAATGAGAGAGACCTACCGTGTCTGTGAGAATGCAAGACTTGATTTCAACAAATGTGTTCAAAATTAGACTGGACGAGCCGGTTCTTCACCCAATATCCATTTTGCCTTTTGAATTCATATTTTTCAGTAAATTCTTTTGAATCATGTGGTTAAACTGCCAAAAGATGTGTGAATCCTTGACATCTTTTTACTTTTACAGCTTTTCGAACTCAGTTTTCTTTACCAATTTTTCATCCTTTTCAATCATTGAGATATTGTTTTCTTAATGTATGTTTTGTAGCCTACTGGTCTTGGGATTTGCGTGCAAGTGGTAAAAAACAAACTAGCGCCTGCGATGAAAAAAGCCGAACTAGATATACAGTTTGGGAGAGGTATTTGCTGTCAATCCGAGGTCTTGGAATTGGCTTGTGAACACGGTGTCATTTTGAACGAAGGAAACAGTTATTTCATTGAAGGGGAAGTTTTGAATAATGAACATGAAGCTTTACGTTATATGGCTGAGACCGATGGGGTTTTGGATAAGATAGTCAAAACTTTAAGAAATCAATTGTTTGAGAGACGGAAGTAGCATGGAGTATAATCAGATTAGCCTTTTTCAGGGTTCTTCAAAAAATCTTTGTAGCTTTATGAAAAATCTCTTATTCCAAAAAGTGATTATTTTAGAAGCTAATTCACATGGGCTCTTAGTGGAATGAGGGACTTAACTTCTGTACAGTAAGCTTTGTACAGTTGCAACTGTGCTAGACACAGTTGCTACAGTAAAAACTGCTTTTATAAAAGCTGTTTTTTAAAACTGCCCAATTTCACTGTAGCAACTGTGTCTAGCACAGTTGCAACTGTACAGAGCTTACTGTACAAAAGTTAAGTCCGTGGAATGAGCTTCAAATCTGATTTTGTTTCTCTCGGTGGAATGTGTTTTTCTCGGTTGGTGAATGTGGCCACACACTGCTAATATATCGCCAGAAGATATATGGTGAACGGGAATTGTAGAAATTTTAGGTGCATTATGAAGTGAACATGTGCTTGATCAGAGTCATTAGAATTGGTGGAGGTGGACTTTGAAGTTTGATCCGTTTTTTATCTGCTCAATCATCATGTTTCTCTTTTACTGGTTTGTCTGGGACAATTTGTTGCGAGTTAAAACGGTATCAAAAGGCAAGTTTCTGCTGTTTTGATATCAGCCAGGAAAAAGAGAAATACCTGACTTAGCTTTGTGGAAGTGTTGGAATAGTTACTTTGTATTAAGATGTAATATTTGGTGGCTTGCTGTTGGCTGAGAATCAAGGTTTCCTGATCGGACTGAAGCTGCGACCTTCAAGAAATTAGGAGTGGGAAGAGAAAATAGGTATCTATGTATGCTGTATGTTTTCCAAACAGTAGCCAGGTTGTATGACGTAAATTATCTCTAGTTCATTTTTCTTGTAAAGTTGAAATTTAGATTTCATTTATTGATGAATTTAACTTGTACTGTTGAACTATTTAAAACATGGTTATTGAATCCATTAGACAATTTATTTTATTTTATTTTATTTTATTTTTTGCTTGGAGCATGAAGGATTATTGTAATTTGTTCTATTGTCCTTAAAATAGGTTCTTGTCATATTTTGTAGTTTATTGAGGCTCTAAGCATTTTTATGAAGATCCAAAGTTATGATAGGACCTGTTATATGCTCACTGATTATGCTTTTTTTTTTTCCCTAAGGTTTTCATGCCATGAACATAATTTGAACAACTTTTACAAATGTTAACAAAATACATTAGGCTTTGGGATAACGCATGTTGGTTGATAACACACCCAAATAATGAAAATGTTTATAACTTGTTCCTCTCCTCGAAAGCAACGGCTACATTAGCTCTATCTGTAGGCTTTCCAGAGGCTTCATGTTAAACAAGCCCCATCTTTTCTTTCGTCGGCCGATAATTCATACTCTTCTCTCTTTCTGTCAAGCAATGAAATCTTCTCCTCAATTACTTTGATGTTACAATTATGACTGCATATTGTGCTGACCTCCACCTTTTGATTTCACCCTTGAAACCTTTTTAATTTTCTTCCAAGTTGCACCCGTGCTTCGTGTCCCGAAACCACTTCAGTTCAGTCCAACCTTTCTTTACAACATCAACACATTCTTTATCTAAGTAGCAGTGATCGAATACACTAGAACGGTACTGAATCCAAGTTGATGACTTCTGTCCCCAACACAATAGGGCAACGATCTCAGACAAATCTCTGAGAAGCGACCATTGAGACAATTAGGTGCCCCAAGAAATCTATCTAATTGATATGAGCCATATCATTTATAAACTCTCTAAAATCACCACTAGCAGCTGAGTACTTGAAAGTGACCCCAAACTTCTCGGCCTCATATAAAACCACACTAAAATCACCCTAAATTAGCCACCACAGCTGATATTGAGACATCACAGCTTTTAGTTCAAAACAAAGACTAAAATTCCTTTCAAACAAATTTCTTGATGAGATGCTGACAAAATTCCTTACAAACAAGTATAATGAAACTCAAAACCATTAAAACATCAACAAATATTGCGTTATCGTTCCACAAGCATATCCCCCCCCCCCCCCCCCCCCCACCCCTTTTTTTTTTTTTTTTTTTCCTTTTTCTCTTTTTTAGTATAAGAGCTCCTATTGAAATTAACCCCCACATTTGTTCAATCGTTCACTACCGAAACTACACAACCTTCTTCTGTCATCGACTTTAATCTTTGATTCTTGGATCATCAAAACACTAGGCCTATGTTTTGAAATTGCCCTCTTCTTTTCCGGCCTACCTAAACGGCTGATATTCCAAGATACTCCGTATAAAATTCAATGAGTAAGTAATCATAATAATATCCCACCTCAAAAAACCATAACATCCTACACTTCCTTGCCCCGAGATGCATCTTGCTCGTGGACCTCAATTTCCACTAACGCATTGATAATCTCTTCGTTATCACTGCGGTAAGAGATTTCCAATATTGTACCCACCTCCCAAGTACGCTCTGCCTCTAATCTCAACCCCTCATTTATTCTTGCAATGCTGCTGTTGGAATATTTTAATGAAGAATAAGATTTTATTTATGCACATACTTTAATATAACAACCTTACCCCTCATATTATATAACTATTTTTTATTTTATCAAAATAAGTGGGGAATGTTGGATCATTTTAATAAAAATACTTAGTAATATTTTCATGTGTTATGAAATAATCATTATTGTGGAGTTTAATGATTTTATTACAAGTCATTAAGCAATTCAAAACATACACATGCACGTTTTCCATCAGGTAGAGGCTCTTGACAATCTTTAACTATGTATTGAAGTTAACATATTGAATCTTTATTAGATAACTTTATTTGGGTTACCGTTTCCATCCAACGGTTATAACGTGTGCATGGAGAGCTCCTAGGTATGGAAAACAAAAACCTGATGTAGTTTTTTGCAAGTCACCCATATATCTGTGTACATCTAGATATATACGTGCAGGGGCGTATCCAGAAATTTTATTCAGTGGGTACCAATCAGGGACTTAGGCTATGCGGGGATTTGGGGGCAACAGCCTCGAGGCGATTTTTTTTTTTGTTTATTTAACCATAATTATGTGTAGAATTGATTTTATGTCCAAAATGTTCTAATACCACCATGCAATTTTTAATACAACCTTTTTATTTAAAATTTTTAGTAGTTTTTGGACACATTTTCAGTGAAGTTGTATATTATCAAACGAACTGAAAAAAAAATACTTCGTACAATGCTAAAACTTTTCATTGATAGAACTTTATTGGGTTATCAAACAAACCCTTAGGTATGTTTGAAAAGTCTGAAAATTAAGCACTGAAAATTAACTATTGTATTTTAAGTACTGAAAATTTTAAGCCATTAAATTTGCAAAACTAAAAATAGTGTTTCAAGTATTGAAATAGACAGCATTCATCAGTGAGTATTTTTTGTAGATAGATAGATAGTAGGGTTTCCTAAGCAATATTTATAAAACAAGGGGCTGAAAATCAAATTAGTTTTTCAAAAAAAGAGAAAAGAAATAAATAGAGAGATAGATAGTGAGGTTTTCTAAGCAATATTTATAAAACAAGGGCCTGAAAACCAAATTAGTTTTTCAGAAAAACAAAAAGGGGACTAGGAGCTTCGAACCCGGGCACTTTAGGTTGAAAGAAATGTAACCACCCACTAGGGCAGCCATGTCTTCCATAACCTAAGTGTAGAAATATTATAATGTACAAGTTCAGTGGGTACCATGGTACCCACTGGTGCTCATGTAGCTACGCCCCTGTATACGTGTATATATATATATATATATATATATCTACACAAAGCACACTCTTGAGTTCAGTGTTTTCTTTTCTACTAAAAGGGAGATTCCTTTTTCTATTTTGCTTAGTAGCTCCATTCACAACAACACATGTAATATGAATATAAGTTCATGAGATGGAATAGTGCTATTATAATATACTACTTCTTTGATTATGTGTATATATATATATTGTATTTTATATTTGGGCAAAGAAATGTGTTGGGAGAAGCTTCGGTCTTCCCCAAATTGTGTAGATTGGGGATGATCACAGCTTAGAGCTGGGTTGTAGTATCTTGAAGACGACGTGTTATTCTCCTACACCGGTGATTACCGTGAGAGGCGCGAATCGTCTTGAAGTGAGCGACCTAGTCCGGACTCAATCCAACTATGTGACTTTTTTGTGGTACAATATTCCAAGCGATGTTATACCATTTCAAGGTAACAAAATGCGATTCGCGATTCGGTAAGAAAATCTATTTTTATGTTATTATTCGATTATTATTTTATTTAATAAATATTTGTGTTTTGGAGGTGAATCCCCAACAATTTTAAGACGATTTATCTCTCTTATTTTATCAATTGTCACCAATTGAATTTGATATGTTTGTTGAAGTGGATGAAGTGACAAATTGAGTAGTGACATGGAGATCTTATAGATTAGTGAGTATACGGTAAAAGGTTTAATTTCCTTCTCATGTTAACCCTCTCCATAGTAGAGATGTGTTTTTTGCATTTTTGCTTTCGGGAAAGATACATGATACATATGGAGGAAATAGTGGGGGTTTAATATATAAATTTTTTTTTGTTCTCTTGAAAAAGAATAACTTGTTCATTTTATTTGAATATGAACAAGTGTCCTTGAGAGAATTATTTTTACTCACGTAGTTCCTAAATTTTTTTTTCTAAGAATACTTGTTTAGTAATATGAATTCATGTATTTTGTTGTGCCATCATTGGCCTAGTTGTACTTTGCACTTGCTTGTCTATGTACATGGGTTCTCTAGTTTCTGTTCATTCAATGTGATATCTTTGTTGAACTGTTCAGCTTACTTGTGCGAAGAAATATATCACATCTCAATATTGTATTGGAACAATGCAAAGGAAAAAGGACATAAGAAATTCTTAGTTTGTTTTCTTGGTAACTACCTATTGACCCATTTTGTTATTTGCGAGACCAATTAATGTTAAAAGTCATCGTTGTTATATCATGGCCAATACTGTGGTTTTTAAGGCAATTTGCGGGGTACAGTTTAAAAGTCCAGCTCTCTCACTATACAAGATGAGCTATATGAAAGCCATTTTAAGCTTTATGTAGTAACTGTCAATGTCTTCACTTCCACTCATAACTATAGCACATTATATAGATATTGATTTTCTGGTGGTTATATTCCTCATCATATTTTGAATTGCTTTAAGTTGCATTGAGCAGTTACAAGAATATTTCATGTGTGGTTATTTAACCATTCAAGGCTCACTCTATTTACACCCTCGTAATATTTCCATCACTTTAAATTAAGCCTTACAATTATTTGTAAAATTAGTGAACCCCAATATAAGGCTCAAAGTGAGTTCTTGCTTAATACTTGAGTTTTCCTAAATTTTTGAAGTGGGCCCAAATAAGAATGTTGTATATTTGCTCGTGTTTCCATGAAGTAATATTGTACCTCGCTGTGCGTTTTCTTTGATAAATTATTTGAGCTGGTAATCTCTTATGGAGGAGTCACCTTCTCTTGCTGGTCTTGAAAAAAATTAAATGGTATTGCTCAGTGCAAAGAGGCTATTATTCATCTCTTGAATCATTAGCTCTAGCTGTGAATATTTTGAGAATCTCAAATTATTTCAATATTTGAGATTGTGAATGGGTGTGGTTCTTGGATCTTTTAGAAATGAAGGGTAGTGTGAACAAATGTCTTTCTTGTTTCGAGAATTTAAATTTTGAGCCAGAAATTTTTATTTGATATGATTGTAGAAATTTTGAAAATGGACTAGGCTTGGATATTAGATTGACTTCTTTCTAAATGTTTTTGGTATGGAGGATATCTTTTTAATTGGTCCTAAATTGTGAATTGCTTCAACTTTTATATGGTGGTGATATGATTAAAATAAAAAATGTGCCTTGGTATTTTATTCGAAATATTTTTCAAATAGTGGGGGCTCTAAAAATCTTAGTGGCTTATCATCCTTTTGATGGATCATATCATTTTGTATGAGTCTTATTAAAGTGTGTTAAAAAAATAGAGGAACATAAGTTTTTGGTATGACATCACTTGTTTTCTCGATTTAAAATGGTGCATTGTTCATGCTTTGAAATGAAAGAAAAATTATACTATGCAATTTTGTGCTATGGAAAAAAAATTATTTAGATGTCTAAAAATTCCAAGTACACTTACCCTAAGGGTGAAGTGGTATAAATTCTTGGCGTTCATAATAAAAAAATGCTTGTTATTTTATTGTCAATGGTGGAGTCTTGAGAAAGTATACAATTATTATTAAACCCACCATGTGGCGTGTATAATATGTTGGTGATTAGAAGTACCCAAGGGTGAAAATGAATTATCTACTTGGTATAACACTTCCATTGAGACATGATGTTGAAATCCAAACCTTTGTTACGTGTTATACACACGTGTGAAATAAATTGAGTAAAAAGCTCTAGCTAGAGGCAAATGTTTAATGTATATCAAGGGGGATGAGACTTAAACCTAAAATTGTAATAAATTACCTATGAGGATACCCTACCTAGGGACTGGCGATCCTAAGAACTAGGTTTAAGGGGCCAAACGAATCATAGAGTGGTTTGAATGTGGATATGCACTCTTAAAGTCTCAATAACATATTGTCCATCCCTATGGTGTAAGTGTATATGATCTTGTAACGTTCATGGGAGGTTGTGATTTATCTCTTAATGAGTTCTATATCCCTTATGGGTGGAATGTTTCAGTTACAGGAGCATTCTTGATAGACTCATATATATGAGTGTGGAAGTGGGGCCGCTTCTTATAAGATTGGGCTAATCTCTAGAGCACTTGTGAAAACTGGGTTAAAGCACAAGGTCGTATAATGTGCTGGCTTATGAAGCTTAGAGAACACTTGGAGCGTCATGTGTGTGACGTGCTTCTACTACGGGAACACTGAAACACTAAGTGAAGGTTTAAAGGCAGTGCCACTTTCATGATGCATAACATTCTATCTTTGCCCTAATATATTGTTTCTTATTTTTAATCAAAATAAATGGGAAATTATTAGAATATTTTAATGAAAAAAAAGATTTTATTTATACACATACTTTAATATAACAACCTTACCCGTGTGCTCATATTATAGAAGTATTTTTTATTTGATCAAAATAAGTGGGGAATATTGGATTTTTTTTAATAAAAATACTTAGTATTATTTTCATGTGTTATGAAATAATCATTATTGTGGAGTTAATGATTTAATTACAAGTCATTAAGCTATTCAAAACATACACATGCCCGTTTTCCATCAGGTAGAGGCTCTTGACAATCTTTAACTATGTATTGAAGTTAACATATTGAATCTTTATTGGATAACTTTATTTGGTTTACCGTTTCCATCCAATGGTTATAACGAGTGCATGGAGAGCTGCTAGGTATGGAAAACAAAAACCTGATGTAGTTTTTTGTAAGTCACCCATATATCTGTGTACATCTAGATATATACGTATATATATATATATATCTACACAAAGCACACTCTTGAGTTCAGTGTTTTCTTTTCTACTAAAAGGGAGATTCCTCCTCAACTCAACTCAATTAATAGTATTTCTAGAGCCCACTTCTTCCCCATACTACGAGTAAAAGGGAAAATGTAAAGACTACCACAATCATTGGTTTCTAACAACGAAAAAAAAGTAAAAACCTAAGCAAGGAGTTTATAAATCGAATAGAGGCTTTAGACAGGGGATTGCCTTCCTTGGATATACTCGAAAAAAAGACTAGATTATGTAATGATGAAACTTTCTATCTTGCTTAATAGCTCCATTCACAACAACACATGTAATATGACAATAAGTTCATGAGATGGAATAGTGCTAGTATAATGTACTACTTTGATTATATGTATATATTGTATTCTATATTTGGGTGAAGAAAGGTGTTGGGAGAAGCTTCGGTCTTCCCCAAATTATGTAGATTGGGGATGATCACAGCCTAAAGCTGGGTTGTAGTATCCTGGAGGTGATGTGTTATTCTCCTACACCGGTGATTACCGTAAGAGGCGCGAATCGTCTTAAAGAGAGCGATCTAGTTCGGACTCAATCCAACTATGTGACTTTTTTGTGGTACGATATTCCAAGCGAAGCCATACCATTTTAAGGTAACAATATGCGATTCGCAATTCGGTAAAAAAAATCTATTTTTATGTTATTATTCAATTATTATTTTATTTAATAAATATTTGTGTTTTGGAGGTAAATCCCCAACAGCTGCTCTCCGCAATGGATGGAAATGCTCTACCTCGCAAATTGTCAATCGCGACATTGTTACCAACAACATTCCTCGCCGTCACTTCCCCATTACCCGTGCACGAGGATTGAACAATCACTTTATCCTTACCCTTCGATTGCTTACTCAAAGATTGCAAGACTCTAGAGCTTTTCGCTAGGAGGAGCAACTATAGATGAAACTCTTTTCTTCTTCCTTCTCCTACTTAATTCCTGTCTTAAAAGTAACCAAAACACATACTCATCCATTGGAACCTGGACTTCATAATTAGTCTCCTAGATCAAAAGACGCATCCTCAATAGACTCCTCACATCGGCCCACAGGTTGGGATGATAACGGAATGTTATGACCTAGGCCCAACTCAATCTGGGTTGTTGTGACCCCATTTCAAACATAGGATTCAGATGAATATTAGGCCCACTCTCTAGGCCCATCACACTATAATTTTCACTAGTTTGGACTCTAAACCACCTATACCTTGATTACGATTTACGAGTTCCTGTTTCCAACCAATGTTTTGAAAACCGGACCGTTCATTAAACCGGAAAAATTATTGGGTCACGGGTCACCGGTTCAATCGTCGGGTGAACCAGAATAAAACCGTGATGTCATAATTATATAAAATGATATATTTATAATAGAAATATATGAATTGGTCCCTAAATTCAGTCAATAATAGGAATTAATCCTCCCCAGATTTTGTGAATATAAATTAATCCTTGATTAGGAAGATAATCAGTAATTAGTCATTTTTCTCAAATTGATAGAGAGCTTACGGACCATTGTACCTTCTATTGCTTACTCAAAGATTGCAAGACTCTAGAGCTTTTCGCTCCGAAAATAGCAACCATTGATGAAACTCTTTTCTTCTTCCTTCTCCTACCTAATTCCTTTCTTGAGAGTATGGGTGCAATTTGGAATGAAAATTCTGATTCCGACCCAAAAAAATTCCAATTTTGGCCTATCAAATTGAATTTCGAAAATTCCAAAAAATTTTGGAACGGTATCGGAATTGGAATTGTTTTTAGAATATCGAATAGTCCGAAAATTCCGAAAATATATCTGAAATTTTCTGAAAATTATTCTGATCTAACCGACATTTTAGTTGTTTGATTATGATATATATACATCTCTATGTCCATATATATATATATATAATTATACACATATTACAATATTTTCTATCAAGTAGGGTCTCAGTATAATTTTCCAAAAGTTTTGTACTAAAATTAGTTTTACAAAAGTGAGTATTAGGTTTAGATTCTAGAAATAATATATAATAACCTTATATCAGATCAAGACTCAAAGAAATCAAACGTTTAAAACTAGCGCCGCAGCTCATGTTCCTCGCCGTAGCCATGCCTCGCCGCTGCGGCTGCTCCTTGCATTGTCGTTGCTGCTCCACCGATCGACAATGACGACGCAATGAAGAACTCAGACAACGATGATGACGATGCGATGAAGACAACTCTAACAAAGGTTAGTACCGATTTTGCATTTTGTTGAAAGTGTGAAGTATTAATTTCTGTAGATTTTTGGATCTGTTATTTGTTTCTTGTATTTTTTTTGTAGCGTGTTTGAAAAATCTTTGATTTGGGGCTTTTGATGTGTAATCAAACAAGTTGAGTTGGAATTTTTATCTTCTTAATGTGTATTTAAACAAGTTCATTTGGGGGTTTGTAATATGAATGGAGTATTCCGAATTTTTCTGAAATTTCAGAATCGGAATTGAAAATTAGATTTTCGAAAATTCGGAATAGGAATCGGAACACTTGATCATTTCCGAAAATTTTGAAATTTTTTCCGAAAGAGGCTATTCTGATCCGTTCCTGCTGAAACACACCCCTACTTGAGAGTAACCAAAATTCTCATCCATTGGAACCTGAACTTCATAATTAGTCTCCTAGATCAAATGAATCATCCTCTTATTGACTCCTCAAGGAAATGTTATGACCCAGGCCCAAATCAATCTGGGCTTCAAACATTAGGATTCACATGCATACTAGGCCGCCCACTCTCCAGGTCCACCAAGCTAGAATTTTTAGCAGTTTGGACTCTAAACTGCTTCCTCTATTATACCTTGATTACGAGTTCCTGTTTCCAACAATGCCACATTTCTCAAAACATCCACCAGTACACCCCTCCATTTCTAGGTCCACCAATCTTGTGATATACCGTTGGAAAGGTAATGGAGTCTAATTTTCATAAAAAATAGTTCGGAGTCAGATCACTTTGAAAAGTTTTGCGGTATTTACGATAAAAGCCGATTTGATCGTCTTTTTTACCTTCAGAAATCCATGATAAATTCATTATGAATTAAAAAATTACGTGCGATATACCGTTGGAAAGCTATTGACCTCTAGTATCCATGACAAATGTTTGAAAAATGATACGGTGCTCCAGTTTCAAAGTCAACATTTAATTAAAATCGGTCAAACCTAGGATCTCTAGGAAGTTCTGGGAATCTCGGGGAGCTCGCAGGAGCTGACGTTTTCCTCCGATTTTCTTTTAAAACTCATTTTAGTACTTTTCACAAGATTTAGAATGATCTCAGAACTTTCTGAAGAATTTGGATGATTTCGGTCAAACCTCGATCAAACCTGGTCAAACCTGGGTTACATCGGTCGACGGGAACTTTCGGGGAACTTTCGGGACTTCCAAGAGACTCTGGGAGCTGACGATTTCATCTGTTTTGCTTCAAAACTCATTTTATCACCTTTCTTATGACGTAGCATGTTTTCAAAACTTTTGGTCCAAATCAGGGAGTTTTTGGGCTTTCAAGGGCATTTTGGTCATTCTAAGCATTTTGAGAGATAAAACTAACTTCCAAGAGTCCTTTTTGAGTCTTTTTCAATCGCTGTGAACCACCAAGCTATGGGTCTCCTAAATCTGATAGCCGACAAAATGGGGTGTCTACAGCCGTCTAAAAAAGAACAAATTCGGATGCTAATGAAGAACCTTCAACCTGTCTACCAAGAAAAGATGAGGTTCCAATCAATCAACACTCTCGCCGAAGTCTTCGACGTAGGAACCAGGATAGAGGATGCAATCCAAGAAGGGGTAATTAAGAAGAGGAAAGACCAAGCAGGTACAGGAGGCCAAACTATGGATCAAACGGAGGACATTCTGGAGGTCACTCGGGTCCCACTAACGTTGTTAAGCGAGCAAGAGAGGAAGTTTGACATAATAACAGGTCGATCAGGAACGGATAAGCCACAAAGGCAATTTGCTAATTTGGGAGTTTCACTATCAATCGCCCTTGACAGGCTAGTAACAAAGGGACATCTTCGCCCATTGAAGACCTCGACCCATGCCAAATCTGCTTCCTTCAAAATTTCGGGAGGATATCTATTGCAAATTTCATCTGCAAAAATAGATCAATGCATAAGGTTAAGGCATGAGATTCAAGATCTCATCGATAACAAGGTAATATCTGAACCATCCGTCTAGGCTCCGAACGTTACCAGAAATTCGCTGCCAAATCATCATGTTGTACCGCCACCGCAGGGCATCTATTTCTTGGGGTTAGAGGAGATGACCTTCAATTCATCTAGGTTGATTACTAAAGTTGGGGAACCAAGGAAGACTTACCAGCTGCCGAAGGATTTGGTAATCTGTACTCTTGGAAATCAGTCAGAGAAATGTAGAGAGGAGACAACAAAGCAAGTAGCCATAATAGAATGGCGGGTTCAAGAAACTAACAAATCTGTCTAGTATGCAGAAGATGATAGTCAAGATATAGATTAGGTGGAAGATTATTTGTGGTACGAGAGTGACGAAGAGACAGAAGTAGGGAAAGAAAGTTTTGAAATCACTAGAAAAATAGACAACTTGTGGGCAAGAGAGGAGGTCAGTCATCTAACCCGATTGGGAAGAAATTTTAAACCACGTGAGCTAGAAGAAGATTACTCGAATAGAGAATTAGACAAAGGAAAAGGGAAGATAAATGAAGAAGATGAAGAGGATAGGGTTTTGAAACAAATGAAGAAGACATTGGCCAATATCACCAACTAGGGGTTATTGATCGCCTCTAAACGTCACAGGCAGGCAGTCCTGGATGCCATGAATCAGTCCAATCTTTCTATCAACATAGCACCAAAGGATCTCGTGGGAGTGATCGGCAGAACTCCGACTCTCGCTATCACCTTTTCCTCAGATGACCTACCCCCAGAGGGCCCGTTCACAATAAGCTGTCACGCCTCGGAACCACCCAGATGATCCTAGGACACGTGGCACGCCACCAAGGCCTTACACTAGTGATTAAAGTTAAAAAATAAGTTTAAAATAGACTTAAACCAAAGAAGCTCAACAATTTAAAAAAAAAAAAAACACTGTCTTTGCAATTAGCCAAAAAAATCTATTTTAACAATTAGTAAATTCTCATATAATATTACCAAATCACAAGTTGAAATCAACACTAATGATTAAAGCCATCTAGAGTCATACAAAAGTCACAAACATGAGCTTTCAAGTTCAAGCAAGAGTTTTTAAATACTTTAAGAAAAATACTAAATATTTAATTTACAACCAACCCAATAAATAAATCTCCAAGTTAAAACGTCCCAATCTAATAACATTAGACATAGCAATACTACGATAAAACACATTCCCAACTAACACAGTCCAACCATATATTACAGGAGTTTAGTTACAACCCGACTAAAGTTTTAAGCTTAACTAGAAATATTACATAAGTCTTAAACCAACCAAAGTATGACTCGCATTGTAAACCAGATTAAAACCGATTACAACTAAATTGCAAGTTTAGGACTAAAAAGGCAAGTAGCTATTAACAATGTTACAACTCTCCCAAAATCCATAAGCCAGCCAAGCCACTTCCTAGTTCACTTATCCGATTTCTCGCCGCGATCACCTATGATGGTTATTCAATAACCACTACAATATATAAGCTATATGCTTGTGAGCAATGCCAATCATGAACATGGATAATAAACACGTTCAATTCAACATACTATAAAGAAATATAGTCTCTAGCAATTACTAGTTCATTCCCACAACTACCGGCTAGCCCGCGGCTCCACTCCCCAAGCCCACGTGACTAGTCATGACCCACGCCCTCACACATGCGGTCCCATAGGCCTCTGGCGGCTGTGGTCATCACCACAAAGATTACCTCATGGTGGTATAGAACTAGCAATTTCCATTGACCCAAATAGGCAACTCAACATGTTCATTTAATCATTACACTGTGCTTTCACAAATAAATTGGGCCTAATTTAGCCATATGAATTTTGCCCAATAATAAACTAAATAAAATAAATTAAGCAAATTAGGCATACTTTGGCATCGCAATTGAACCCAACATGAAAATCATCCAAATGTCAAAATTAACATCACTCACCTCTTGGGTTTTGCTCCTAATTGTGAAATTAAAGCCCTACTAGAACCAGGTACAAATCCTATACATAAATTACAAGTTATGAGCTTAAATCCCAAAATGGGTCTGGAAAAACTACCATAGAATTCAATAAAATTAGTACTAATAGATTAGACTCACCCCTAGGAGTCCGAATATGTAGCCTGTTTTAAAAATCAACGTCGTTCGGCTCGTCAATCGTCGTTGAGAACATCACCATCAAAATTTCCGTCGCATCTCGTATATCTCTGTCTCTGCAAACCTAAATTTAAATGAATTAAGATGATGGGTTTGACTCATCATGCACGTGGCTTTGTTTTAACAAACTTTCAATTTTAGTATAACCTCCACGTAATTTTACTAGTTTTACAACTATGCCCCTGCTAATTATTAAACTGGATTAAAACTATCCCAAACCTAAATGGGTATTTCTCTATGTCTCGCATGGGTCCCATAAGTGGTCTCATATAATTATATGAAGTTGCTAATTAACCTACTAATTATGTAACGTGTTCAATTCGTGCTCTCCAAGGTACCCCTAATTGACCCCAAAAGTGGTCACTATCTAATAACATGATATTATTAACAGTCAAATAATGAATCATTTAAGCCTTAATAAACATTTAGGCACATAGGGTGTTCCATATATTATTGTTCCATCTCAAGTGGGACCCATTAACACATATCCCAACTTGGGATTGCCATACTGGCCAAATTTGGGTTCCTAATTGGACACCCCAAAACAACTTAGTGAGTTTAACCCACTTCTATTATGCGCCACATAACACTATAATCATCATTAACTCATGATTATGCATGATAAAACAACATTAAAGATAAACCGCGGGAGCGGGTATTACATCTCTCCCCTCCTTAAAAAGGAGTTTGTCCCCAAACTCGTAGAACCTCAAGTTTCGAACAAGAATGGATACTTCTCTTTCATTTCATCTTCTCTTTCCCACGTGGCTTCCTCAACAGAATGATTTCGCCACAGCACCATGACTAAAGAAATAATCTTCGTTCGCAAAACTTGCTCTTTTCTGTCAAGAATCTTGACTGGCTGCTCGATATAAGTCAAGTCTTCCCTGACTTCCAACGGCTCTGGAATAATCACTTTCTTCGGATCCGACACACATCTTCTTAACATTGATATATGGAATACATTGTGTACATTATCCAATTCTGATGGTAACTCTAACCGATAAGCTACTGGTCCAACTCTGCCAATGATCTCAAATGACCCAACATACCTTGGATTCAACTTCCCATGTTTTCTAAATCTCGTGATACCCTTTGAAGGTGATACTTTCAAGAATACAAAATCCCCAACTTCAAACTCCATCGGCCTTCTTTTCAAGTCCGCATAGCTTTTATACCTACTTTGGATTGTTTGAAGTCGTTGTTGTATTGTCTTTATCTTCTCCGTAGTCTGCTGAACAATTTTAGGCCCTATCAATCTTCTCTCACCAACCTCAATCCAACAAAGTGGAGAACGACACTTACCCCCATATAAAGTCTCAAAAGGTGCCGCCCCAATACTGGATTGATAACTATTATTATAAGCAAATTCAGCTAATGGCAAATGCTCTTCCCAATCACCTTTAAAATCCAAAACGCAAAGTCGAAGCATAGCTTCAAGTATCTGAATTACACGTTTTGATTGTCCATCGGTTTGAGGATGAAAAACTATGCTGAAACTCAATCTTGTACCCATCACTCTCTGCATTCCTTGCCAAAATCTTGATATAAATGCATTATCTCGATCAGAGACTATAGATACTGGAACTCCATGAAGTCTCACAATTTCTTGAACATATAATTCAGCTAACTTCTTTAGATTATTGGTCTTGATTGGTAGAAAATGTGCCGACTTGGTCAATCGATCAACGATTACCCATACACTGTCATTTGACTTCCTAGACCTCGGTAAACCTCCCACAAAGTCCATTGTGATATTTTTCCATTTCCACTCTGGTATAGGTAATGGTTCCAATTTCCCGGCTGGTTTCTGGTGTTCCACCTTTACCATCTGACAAGCCACACATTTTGCCACATGCTCAACTACTTCCTGTTTCATCCCTGACCACCAATAGATTTCTCGTAAGTCACGATACATCTTAGTACTACCCGGATGGATTGAGTACCTCGTATTGTGTGCCTCTTCCAAAATTACTTCCTTGATACCATCTATATTAGGTACACAAACTGGATTCTTGAATTTCAGCATATCATTCTCAAAAGTAAATTCTGACTGCTTACTCTCAGATATTTCATCATGAATCTTCTTCAATGTTGGATCTTGAAGTTGTTTAGCTCAGATTTCATCAATAAGGAACGGTTGTGCAATAATGGCTGACATTAAAGCACCTCTGGTTTCTGGAATCACCTTCAATTTTAGCTGCTCCATTTCTCGAATTAACTTTTCTTTTGAAGTCAAAGTATAGGCCAAGTTATTTGTTGACTTTCGACTCAACGCATTAGCCACCACATTAGCTTTCCCTGGATGATACTGGAATGCTAAGTCATAATCCTTCATTAATTTCAACCATCTTCTCTGCCTCATATTCAAATCCCGCTGTGTAAACAAATATTTTAGACTCTTATGATCTGTATAAATTTCACACTTTTCCCCATAAAGATAGTGCCTCCAAATCTTCAAGGCAAAGATCACTGCTACTAACTCAAGATCATGTGTTGGGTAATTCACCTCATGTGGCCTTAATTGTCGTGAAGCATATGCAATCACTTTGTTGTTTTGCATCAATACACAACCTAAGCCCCGATATGAAGCATCACTGTATATCACAAACCCCTCAGTACCCAAAGGAATAGTCAATATAGGTGCTTTCATTAAACGAGTCTTCAATTCAATAAAACTTTCTTCACATTCCGGACTCCAAACAAAAGGAACATCTTTTCGCATAAGTTGTGTCGTTGGCATCGCAATTCTTGAAAAATTTTCCACGAACCTTCGGTAATATCTAGCTAATCCCAAGAAGCTTTGTACTTCTGGCACACTTGTTGGCAACTTCCAATTGGCTACATCTTCAATTTTCTGTGGATCTACTGATACACCATCCTTTGAAATCACGTGCCCCAAGAATCCTATCTCAGTTAACCAGAATTCACATTTCTTTAACTTTTCGAACAACTTCTTTTCACGGAGTCACTGTAGAACCAACCGTAGGTGCTTCTCGTGATCTTCTGTACTCTTGGAATATATTAAGATACCATCTATGAAAATAATTACAAACTCGTCCAGATAGTCTTTGAATACTCAATTCATCAAATCTATAAATGCTGTCAGTGCATTTGTAACTCCAAAAGGCATAACAAGAAATTCATAATGACTATAACGGGTCCTAAATGCCGTCTATTCCACATCTTCTTATTTGAATTTTAATTGATGGTAACCCGATCGCAGATCAATCTTAGAAAAGACCTGGGCCCCTTGAAGTTGATCAAATAAGTCATCGATCCTAGGCAACGGATATTTGTTCTTGATAGTTAACTTATTGAGTTCTCGATAATCAATACACATCCTCATAGTCCCGTCTTTCTTTTTAACAAACAAAACTGGTGCACCCCATGGCGATATACTAGGTCGAATGAATCCCTTATCTAGAAGATCTTGCAACTGAATCTTCAGTTCTTTCAACTCCACCGGTGCCATTTTGTACTGTGTTTTCGATACTGGCTGAGACCCCGAGGCTACTTCAATAGTAAATTCAATTTCTCGCTCAACTAGTACATCAGGAAGATCTTCAAGAAAGACATTTGGGAACTTTGGTACAACTGAAATATCTTCTACTTTAGTCCCTGTGACCTGTGTCTCAATTATTGAATATAAGAACCCCCGACAACCTTGTTTCAACAATTTACCTGCCCGAATTGCTGAAGCCAAATATGGTGGTACTACAACACCAGTTCCCTGAAAACTAAACTCCCCTTGTCCCATTAGTCGAAAAGTAAATATTTCTGTTCACAATCGATTGTAGCTTGGTTCGCGGATAACCAATCCATGCCCAAAATCACATCAAAATAATTAATGGCCAATGGAATTAAATTCTCTATCAAAACCCAGTCATTTACCCTGATATCACATGCTTTAAATATTGATGAACTCATCATGGGTTTACTTAAGGGTAACGATATTGAAAAATCAAACCCTAAAGGTTCTGACATGCTGTCTAAGTGTTTAACAAATTCATGTGCAACAAAAGAATGTGTTGACCCTGAATCTATTAAAACGTACGCCGGGTGTGAGCAAATGAGTAATGTACCTGATACCACGGAATCAGTAGCTGCAGCATCCCCCGGTGTTAGATAGAAATACCTTCCTTGTCTTTGCTCAGGCCCTTTCCCTTTGTTCACACTTGTTCCTGGTTTTGCCCCAGTTGAAGTTACAGAACCCGTCCCTCGCTGTCGTCTTGTCGGGCAATCTTTAGCTTGATGTCTTGGCTATCCACATTCAAAGCATTTTCCTCTCATGTTTGGATTTATGCTCCTAGTACTCTGGGTTCGAGCTTGTGGGCAATTCCTTTCTATATGCCCCTTCTGCCTATAGATGTTACATGTAAGTGTTAGGTGGCACACACCCCCATGTTGACAATTACAAATTGAACATAGTGGACGAATTTCCCCAGAAAAATAACTTCCCCTTTGAACTCCTTAGCTAGAATTGGAACCTAGAAAAAATGGCTTCTTAAAGAAATCTTGTCCTTTACCTTTTCCCTCAGCTGGTCGCTTATTCTGTTGGCTCTGTTTGTACTTGCCAATATCACTTTCTGCTATTAAAGCAACATCTTGTACATCAGCCACTTTTCGGAGTTGATGTGTATCCACTCGGCTTCTAATATTATCCCTTAGGCCTTCTTCAAATTTTTGTGCCCAATCCACTTCCCTTGGTACTGTTCGATGTGCAAACCGAAGTAGGCTATTATATTTTGCTGCATACTCATTTACTGTCATGTCCCCTTATTGCAGATTTGCAAACTCACAGCCCAACTGTGTCTTAACGGATGCTGCAAAGTACCGCTTATAGAAAACTTTCACAAATTTGTTCCAGGTCTCAAGTGCCCCTTGCTCAATCACATTTACCCACCAGTTCTGGGCTTTACCTTTTAATGTATCAGTAGCACACATTATCTTCTCCCCATCTGTACACTTCATCGCCTGAAAGATACATTCCATATCCATTACCAATGATCAGCTTGTGATGGATCTGGGCCTCCATCAAATTGAATCGGTTTTCTTTTATAAAATTGCTTAATGACTCCCCATTTGGCCCGTGGTTGTAGGTTTGCAGGTCTATCACGTGCCATCTGATCACTTACTGCCCTTACAAAATTGCTTATCACATCTTCTAGGTGGTCCATCCTCGAATGAGGTGAACGTTCCCGATTATGATCCATTTTCTTACCTGTCAGTCAATTGACATAAATATATTGCATGCTATGCCAACATGTTATATAACAACATAGCAACAATTATTCATATGCATTCATGAAATGCATCTACATACTCATTATCTACACGTACTCTCAATCGTCGTCTCTCGTACCCAAGGTTCTAAGCCTAAACCTCGCTCCGATACCAATAAATGTCACTCCCCAGAACCACCCAGATGATCCTAGGACATATGGCACACCACCAAGGCCTTAAACCAGTGATTAAAGTTCCAAAATAAGTTTAAAATAAACTTAAACTAAAGAAGCTCAACAATTTAAAAAAAAAACAAAACCCTGTCTTTGCAATTAGCCAAAAAATCTTGTTTTAACAATTAGTAAATTCTCATATAATATTACTAAATCACAAGTTGAAATGAACACTAATGCTTAAAGCCATCTAGAGTCATACAAAAGTCACAAACATGAGTTTCCAAGTTCAAGCAAGAGTTTTTAAATACTTTAAGAAAAATACTAAATATGACCATTTACAACCAACCCAATAAATAAATCTCCAAGTTCAAACATCCCAATCTAATAACATTAGACATAGCAACACTACGATTAAACACAATCCCAACTAACACAGTCCAACCATATATTACAGGAGTTAAGTTACAACCCGACTAAAGTTTTAAGCTTAACTAGAAATATTACATAAGTCTTAAACCAACCAAAGTATGACTCGCACTGTAAACCAGATTAAAACCGATTACAACTATATTGCAAGTTTAGGACTAAAAAGGCAAGTAGCTATTAACAATGTTATAACTCTCCCAAAACCCATAAGCCAGCCAAGCCACTTCCTAGCTCACTTCCCTGATTCCTCGCCACGATCACCTACGATGGTTATTCAATAACCACTACAATATATAAGCTATATGCTTGTGAGCAATGCCAATCATGAACATGGATAATTAACATGCTCAATTCAACATACTATAAAGAACTATAATCTCTGGCAATTACTAGTTCACTCCCACAACTACCGGCTAGCCCGCGGCTCCATTCCCCAAGCCCACGTGACTAGTCATGACCCACGCCCTCACACGTTCAGTCTCATAGGCCTCTGGCGGCCATGGTTGTCACCACAAAGATTACCTCATGGTGGTATAGAACTAGCGATTTCCATTGACCCAAATAGGCAACTCAACATGCTCATTTAATCAGTACACCGTGCTTTCACAAATAAATTGGGCCTAATTTAGCCACATGAATTTTGCCCAATAATAAACTAAATAAATTAAATTAAGCAAATTAGGCATGCTTTGGCATCACAATTGAACCCAACATGAAAATCATCCAAATGTCAAAATTAACATCACTCACCTCTTGGGTTTTGCTCCTAATTGTGAAATTAAAGCCCTACTAGAACCAGGTACAAATTCTATACATAAATTACAAGTTATGAGCTTAAACCCCAAAATGGGTCGTGGAAAAACTACCACAGAACTCAATAAAATTAGTACTAATAGATTAGACTCACCCCCAGGAGTCCAAATATGTAGCCTATTTTAAAAATCGACATCGTTCGGCTCGTCAACCATCGTCGAGAACGCCACCATCAAAATTTCCGTCACGTCTCGTGTATCTCTGTCTCTGCAAACTTAAATCTAAATGAATTAAGATGATGAGTTTGACTCATCATGCACGTGGCTTTGTTTTAACAAACTTTCAATTTTAGTATAACCTCCACGTAATTTTACTAGTTTTACAATTATGCCCCTGCTAATTATTAAACTGTATTAAAACTATCCCAAACCTAATGGGTATTTATCTATGTCTCGCATGGGTCCCATAAGTGGCCCCATATACTTATATGAAGTTGCTAATTAACTTACTAATTATGTAACGTGTTTAATTCGTGCTCACAAAGGTACCCCTAATTGACCCTAAAAGTGGTCACTATCTAATAACATGATATTATTAACAGTCAAATAATAAATCATTTAAGCCTTAATAAACATTTAGGCACATAGGGTGTTCCACATATTACTGTCTCATCTCAAGTAGGACCCATCAACACATATTCCAACTTGGGATTGCCATACTGGCCAAATTTAGGTTCCCAATTGGACACCCAAAAACAACTTAGTAAGTTAAACCCACTTCCAATATGCGCCAAATAACACTATCATTATCATTAACTCATGATTATACATGCTAAAGCAATATTAAAGATAAATCGTAGGAACGGGTATTATATAAGCCGCTGTACGTCACTGCTGAATGCTTGGGAAATGTTGTACCCACTTATCTCATTGACAATGGGTCTACTCTAAACATATGTCTGTACTGAACAACCAAGTGAATGGGTCTAGATGCATTGACTTTTATACCGTCCGAGCAGAAGGTAAGAGCATACGATAATACCCAAAGGATGGTCATGGGTATAATCTTCCTCAATCTCGCTGTCGGGCCTATGGAAAATGAAGCTGAGTTTCAGATCATTGACATCCTTGCCTCTTTCAACTTGCTGCTGGGTAGGCCATGGCTGGACAGTCTAGGTGCCATACCATTAATAATTCATTAGAAATTCAAGTATGTTTGAGAAAATAAGGTCTGCAATATTCTTGGGAATAGTTGGGTCCGTCTGTCTGAAGCTTCATCGAGTGCACCGATTTTAGAGGTATAATTACAAGAGGAGGAAACAAGTCTAGGAGGGTTTGAGTTCATCAATATATTGGAGGGAGTAAAGCCAAGAGAGTTTTTGCTGCTATATTTCAATCAGTATGCGAGTCCACTAGTCCCAAGAATTATAAAAAGGATGGGCTTCTTCCCGGGAATGGGACTGAGTAAAAATCATCAAGGCCTACCAGAGTTTCCAAAAATTTCAACATAGACCTATACTCATGGTTTGGTTATCAATCGTCAAAGGAGGAATTGAAAGAAAAGAATAAAGCAACTGATGCACTGATGAACTCTTATCAGAAGATGCTTAATGGGTACTTTGTGAAGGAAGGAGAAGATTTTCCCTTCCGTGGCTTCCCGGAGCCGTGGGTGGATCGAAAACACAAATGCTTGAAGTCAGGGTTTAAAATCTTCTTTTTACACAATTTCACTGATTATGAAGACCCGTACCTATAAGTGCCTAAAAAAACCAATCACTATCCAAGATTGGGTCTGTGCACTAGATGGCCCAGCTATGAAGAATCTATTAGGTAAAAAAGTAGGGGGTCAGAGAGGATGGTCAAGAAAAGATCATGGAATTCAAAACCAGGGAAAATCAGATAAAAGATGATGAGGAAGAAGTATTGGAGGATGAAAACGAGGGAAAAGAGGAAGGGCCAGAAAAAGATGAAGGAATCAAGATTGGAATAGAGAACTTGCCAGGCTGCGACACCGTGGAGCTCAAGAGAAGAGTCAACAAAGAGTGGGTCTTCAAGTCTAGTGATAAGTATCCCCCCTCCCTAGAGTCTGTAATGGCCCAAATGAGGCGCCTTACAATTGCTATGTCTATTGTAATCACCCCGAACAAAGTTAATGAAAGTATGACTGATTCTGCCTACTCGAATACGCTTAATGAATGTGATGAATGTGATGACCATAAAATACCAAGAGAATTACAAAATCTAATCGAAAAAGAAAAAGAATCTGCATGCAAAATCATTGAGAACACTTTAACAATTAATCTGGGAAATGAAGATAATCCACAAAATATTTTTATTGGCTCTATACTTAGCGATGAAGAAAGTAAAGAATTGATCAATCTATTAAATGAATTCAAAGATGTTTTTGCATGGTCTTATAGTGATATGCTAGGTATCGATCTAGAGATAGTCCAACATCATATCCCTCTTTTTTCTAACTCAAAACTAATAAAACAAAAATTGTGGCGAATGAGGCCTAAATGGGCACTTAAAATGAAAGAGGAAGTTGAAAAATAATTAAAAGATGGATTCTTGATAGTCACCGAGTACCCATTGCTAATATCGCAGTTCCCAAGAAAGACGGTCGTGTAAGGGTATGCATTGACTTTTGAGATCTAAACAAAGCTAGCCCTAAAGACGATTTTCCTCTACCTCACATTGATATACTGGTCGATAATACGGTAGGGCATTGGCTGTTTAAATTCAATCCCATCTAGGTCCATAAGATAGACGACCCCTCTGGAGAGGAGAGTCTAAATGATGTATGGTCCGACCCAGTTGGGTTTAAATTTTCCTCTTGGGTCATAAACAGGTGCTTTAAGTTCTTTGAGGACTAGGTCACCCTCAGCAAGCTTCCTTGGGCAAACCTTTTTGTTGAAAGCGCGAGCTATCCTTTAATGCTATTCCCGAGTATGGTTTATTGCGGTCAACCTTTTCTCATCAAGCAACATCAATTCCTCATACCTTGCTAGGTATCGATCTAGAGATAGTCCAACATCATATCCCTATTTTTTCTAACTCAAAATCAATAAAACAAAAATTGAGGCAAATGAGGCCTAAATGGGCACTTAAAATGAAAGAAGAAGTTGAAAAATAATTAAAAGATGGATTCTTGATAGTCACCGAGTACCCCAAATGGGTTGCTAATATCGTAGTTCTAAAGAAAGACGGTCGTGTAAGGGTATGCATTGACTTTTGAGATCTAAACTAAGCTAGCCCTAAAGATGATTTCCCTCTACCTCACATTGATATACTGGTCGATAATACGGTAGGGTATGAGTTGTTATCTTTCATGGATGGATTCTTGGGGTATAATCAAATCCTTATGGCACCAGAGGATAAAGAGAAAACCACGTTCATCACTCCTTGGGGGACATATTGTTATAGGGTAATACCATTTGGGCTCAAGAATTCAGGGGCAACCTACTAACGGGCCGCCACCACATTATTGCATGATATGATTCATAAGGAGGTAGAGGTATACGTAGATGATATGATTGTGAAGTCTAAAAAGTGGGAAGGACCCTTGGAGCCATTGAGGAAATTCTTCGAGAGGTTGATAAAGTTTAGAATGAGGTTGAATCCACAAAAGTGCACTTTTGGAGTTACTGTTGGGAAGTTGTTAGGATTTCTTATCACCCAAAGGGGGATAGAGGTGGACCCGACCAAAATTAAAGCCGTAGTTGAGATGCTGCTATCGAAAAATGAGAAGAAGCTGAGGGGATTCTTGGGTAGGATACAATTCATTAGCCGATTCATTTCAAAGCTCACCCTAACCTGTGATCTGCTCTTTAAATTGTTAGGAAAGAAGAAAAGTTTGAATAGGATAGCCTATGCCAGCAAGCCTTTGATAAAATCAATACCTATCTCCAAAATCTGTTTGTCCTATCAACGCCCGTACCCGGAAGGCCCTTGTTGCTATACCTTTCTGTGTCTGAAAATTTAATGGGGTGTATGTTGGCCCAAGAAGGTGAAGAAGGGCATATAGAGAAGGCCATTTATTACTTGAGCAAGAGGATGATTGGATACGAGCTGAAATATTCACCTTTAAAGAAAGCCTGTTGGGCCTTAGTCTGGTGTACCCATCGCCTTAGGCATTACATGTTAGCCTTCCCTGTAACTCTGATGTCCCAAATGGACCCACTCAAATACCTGTTTAAAAAACCCACTTTAACCAGTAGGATTTTCTGGTAGACCATGATGTTGGCTGAATTCGATATTAAGTATGTCATTGCCAAATCCATAAAAGGAAGAGCTGTCGCTGAGTACCTAGCCCATCTTACGATAGAATCCGAGAAAAAAAGGCGAGTTTTGATTCCCAGATGAAGGAGTGATGGAGATAAGAGAAAATTTGTGGAAGATGTGTTTCGATGGAGTAGCTAATCAATTGGGTTATGGGGTCAAAATTATCCTTGTAACACCTAATGGAACCCCTACCCCACTAGCTGTCAAGCTTAAGTATAATTCGACCAATAATACGGTAGAATATGAAGCATGTAGAATCAACCCTAGCCTTAAAAGTTGAAAGGATTGCTATCTTTGGAGATTGTAATTGATTATATTCCAAGTGTGAGGTGATTGGAGGGTGAAGCATGAGAAGTTGATACCTTACCATGATTATTTAGAAAGTTTGAAAGTGTAATTTAAACAGATTTTGTTCTATTACCTTCCCCGTGAGGAGAACCAGTTAGCCGATTCCTTAGCAACCCTAGCCTCAATGATCCAAATTACCATAGGAGTTACCATGATCCCATTATCCATAGAAGAGAGAAACCAACCTTCATTCGAGATGATTGCAACCATTAAAGAAGGAATGAAGAGCGAAGTACCTTGGTATGTGGATGTTTAGAATTTTATCGAGAAAGGAGAAAACCCCTAAGGAGCTTCACAGAAAGATAAAAGGCAATCCAGAGGTTTTCTACTCAATTTATGATTTGTGCAGAAAAGTTATGGAAGAAGTCGTATACCGTGTATAATCTGAAATGTTTGTATGGGAGATAGGCTAAGAGAATGATGGAAGAAATACATGAAGGAGTTTGTGGACCCCACATGAACAGACATATATTAGCAAAGAAGATAATTCAGTAAGGGTATCATTGGACAACATTGGATAGGGATTGCTGTGAGTATGTCAGGAGATGTCATAAGTGCCAAATCCATGCAAGCCTGATGCACACACCGCCTTCCCAACTTTATAGCATGACCACCCCTTGGTCGTTCTCAATATGGGGTATTGATATTATTGGTGAAATAGTTTTAAAGGCCTCCAATGGGCACCGGTATATAGTTGTGACAATTGACTATTTTACTAAATTGGTAGAAGAGGCGTCATATACGACTTTAAAAGCCAAAGATATGGAAAGCTTCATTGAGAAGAATATAATTTACAGGTGTCGGATTTCGAATGAGTTCATTTCTAATCATAGCAGTCATTTCCAAGGAGAAGTCGTTCCGCTCTTAGAGAAGTATAAGATCACCTGCCATCAGTCCTCCCCATACAGACCCCAAATAAACGGAGCTGTAGAAGTAGCAAACAAGAATGTTAAGAAAATGACAAACACGCATAAAGATTGGCATGAAAAACTTCCATTTGAAATAATAGATATATATATATATATAAAGGTTATGTGGTGTTTTTTGGAAATAAGTAAAGATTATTAGAAGGTTTTAATATTTAAAAAACTATTAGGGATCTCTCCATAATTAACTTAAACCTTAAGTGTATATATATACTAATGTTAGGGTTCTTTTTTTCCAAAGAGCCAAATAAGACTCTCCAGCATTCTCACCCTAGCCCGCTTAGCACCGCCTAGGCCCCACCTAGCACCACCTAGCCCGCCTAGTACCGCCTAGGCCCCGCCTAGAGGCCGACTAATCCATTGGCCGATTTTTGCAAATGCCTAGGGAAAATCTCGGCAGCCAGGCACCGCCTAGGCCAATTTTTAGAACACTGAATATTATTGGTGGAATAGTACCAAAGGCCTCCAATGGGCACCGGTATATAGTTGTGGCAATTGACTATTTTACTAAATCGGTAGAAGCGGCGTCATATGTGACTTTAAAAGCAAAAGATGTGGTAAGCTTCATTGAGAAGAATATAATTTGCAGGTGTGGGGTTTCGAATGAGTTCATTTCTAATCATAGCAGTCATTTCCAAGGAGAAGTCGTTTCGTTCTTAGAGAAGTGTAAGATCACCCGCCATCAGTTCTCCCTATACAGACCCCAAATAAACGGAGCGGTAGAAGTAGTAAACAAGAATGTTAGGAAAATGATAGACACACATAAAGATTGGCAGGAAAAACTCCCATTTGCATTATGGGGACACCGGACCTCTGTAAGAACCTCAACGGTTGCTACACCGTATTTGTTGGTTTATGGGATGGAAGCTGCCCTTCCGCTTGAAGTAGAAATACCCTCTCTTAGGGTTTTTGCAGAATGTGAAGTGACTGAGCTTGAGTGAATATGGAAAAGGTATGAGGAATTGATGTTGCTTGATGAAAAAAGGTTGACCGCAATAAACCATACTTGGGAATATCATAAAAGGATAGCTCGCGCATTCAACAAAAAGGTTCGCCCAAGGAAGCTTGCTGAGGGTGACTTAGTCCTCAAAGAACTTAAAGCACCTGTTTATGACCCAAGAGGAAAATTTAAACCCAACTGGGTCGGACCATACATCATTTAGACTCTCCTCTCCAGAGGGGTCGCCTATCTTATGGACCTAGATGTGATTGAATTTAAACAACCAATTAACCTTGATTGCCTCAAAAAATAGTTTGCTTAAGACCTTTCCTTTCAAAACCTCCTACATTGATAAACTACGCTTGACCTGATTCCTACTAGGGGATACGTAGGCAACCTGCTTGGTTCGGTCATTAATAATTGCCTGAGTAGCACCTTTTTTCAAGCCTTAAACCGAACTACTTTAGACCTGATACCCACTCGGGGATAAGTAGACGGGCTAGTCTTCGGTCCATGAAAACCCAAAACAATCCCTGTGCTAAACTAGGGGCAAACTTACGTTTGCCCGGAACCACATCAAGGCCCCATCACCAGGGTCAAACTTTGTTTGCTATTCGAAGAACCCAGACACTTACCCTAATCTGTCTTTGGACCTCCTGGCTATCGAAATGAGCACTATGAAGAAACAAATGAGGATTCATGGTATATGATGATTAAAGCTCCAAGCAACTTTCAAAGCAATGGTAAAAAAAGCTAAGAAGAAACATTAAAAGTAAGATTTTCATGACTCCAAGATAAATTGAAAAAGTGAACACTTTGATTAAACATGCCAGAACATTTTCTACTATAAGAACATTCTTTGGAAAAATAAATCTCATTCAGAAGTACAACAAGAGTAGACATAGTTTGTCAAAAGGATTTGGAAATTAAAGTTCTCTTTTGTTGCTTTTTACTATATATGTGTCCTATCCATGAGACTGTCTCTCAACCAGGGTCTGGATCTCCAGAAGGTACTCAGTAGTAGGCACGATTAAAGCAGTAACCCTCCGAAAGGGAGCAGCCACCCAGTCATACCAAGCCTCAGTTTAATGTTTAACTCTATTATGGTTGGTTCTGGTATTTTATATGATGGTCTTTATAAAATTTTCTTGAATCATGAGTTTGCACAATGTTTAATAGCCCTACATTCGAATGTTGGTTCAAAACGAGGTCTAATTAATGAAAACTCTTCAATCTTATGGCATAAAAGACTGGGGCATATCTCCATGGATAGAATTGAGAGATCGGTGAAAACTGGAATTTCGGATCACTTAGACTTCACTGATTTTCAAGTGTGTGTGGAATGCATTAAGGGAAAGCAAACCAAACACACTAAGAAAGGTGCCACAAGAAGTACTAAGCTTCTTGAGATAATTCATACAGATATTTGTGGACCACTCTCCATTCCATGTTTTGCTGGAGAGAAGTACTTTATTACCTTTATAGATGATTTTTCTCGCTATGGTTATGTATATCTAATACATGAAAAGTCTCAGGCCGTTGACATCCTTGAGGTGTTCATTACTGAGGTAGAGAGGCAGTTAGATAGAAAGGTTATAATAGTGAGATCTGAACGAGGTGGTGAGTTTTATGGTAGATATGATGAGACAAGTCAAAATCCTAGCCCATTTGTCAAATTTCTTGAAAGCATGGCATTTGTGCTGAATACACAATGCCGGGTATGCCACAATAGAATGGAGTTGTTAAAAGGCGTAATCGTACTCTTTTGGATATGGTTAGGAGTATGATGAGTTTTTCAACTGTACCTGATTCATTGTGGGGTGAAGCATTAAAGACAGCAATGTATATCTTGAATAGGGTTCCTAGTAAGGCTGTCCCAACAACTCCTTTCGAGTTGTAGACTGGTAGGAAGCTTAGTTTGAGACATTTACATGTTTGGGGTTGTCCAGCAGAAGCAAGGATCTTCAACCCACATGAGAAAAAGTTAGATTCAAGTACAATATCTGGATATTTCATTAGTTATCCAAATAAGTCCAAAGGGTACAAATTTTATTGTCCTAACCATAGTACAAGGATTGTGGAAACCGGTAATGGATTCTTAGAGAATGGCGAAGTTAGTGGGAGTGATGAATTAAGAAAGGTTAATCTTGAGGAATTAAGAGTGGATATCCCACTACCCTTTCCTCCTCGAGAAATTGTTGTTCCTCAAGCTGTTCAACCAGTTGAGGGAAATGAACAACATAATGGAAATGATTCAACACTTCATAAGGATGTTGCCATTGAAAATAATGTAGTACCACCACATCCGACAGTTCTGAGGAAATTTCAGAGGGATAGGAAACCTGCCATTTCAGATGATTATGTGGTGTATCTACAAGAATATGATTTTGATGTTGGGATTAATAAGGATCCGATTTCATTTTCATAAGCCATAAAAAGTGATAATTCTAGTAAATAGATCGATGCTATGAATGAAGAGTTGAAATCAATGGACCAGAATGGTGTGTGGGATCTCGTTGAATTGCCTAATAATTGTAAGAAAGTCGGCTGTAAATGGGTCTTTAAGACCAAGCGCGATGCTAAAGGCAATACCGAGAGGCATAAGGCCAGACTTGTGGCTAAAGGTTTCACTCAGAAAGAGGGCATTGATTATAGAGAGACCTTCTCTCCGGTATCTAAGAAGGACTCATTTAGAATTATCATGGCACTTGTAGCTCATTATGATCTATAGTTACATCAAATGGATTTGAAAACCACATTTTTGAATAGAAATTTGGAAGAGAATATCTACATGGAACAAACTGAAGGGTTCATAAAGAAAGGAAAAGAACATTTGGCTTGCAAATTAAAGAAATCCATTTACGGTCTCAAACAAGCTTTGAGGATTACTAGGACTGCTTGGCACAATAAATTATGCTCAGACTTGTACCAGACCGGATATTAGCTTTGCAGACTTGTACTAGACCGAATATTAGCTTTGCAGACCCGATATTAGCTTTGCAGTTGGAATGTTTAATGTATACTCAGAATTGTACCAGACCGGATATTAGCTTTGCAGTTGGAATGTTAGGTAAATATCAAAGTAATCCAGGAATGGAACACTGGAAAGTAGCAAAGAAAGTTATGCGATATCTTCAAGGGACGAAGGATTATATGCTCACATATAGGAGATCAGATCAGTTAGAAGTGATCGGGTACTCAGACTCAAATTTTGGTGGTTGTTTAGATAGTAGAAAGTCCACATCAGGCTTTGTGTTTCTGCTAGCTGGTGGAGCAATCTCGTGGAAAAGTGTGAAGCAGTCCATTATTGCTTCATCCACGATAGAGGCCGAGTTTGTAGCATGTTTTGAGGCCACGAGTCATGCTTTATGGTTGCGGAATTTTATTTCAGGACTTGGTGTTGTTGACTCTATTCCCAAGCCGCTAAAAATTTATTGTGACAATACCGTAGCAGTTTTCTTCTCTAAGAATGGAAAGTATTCTCGTGGTTCCAAACACATGGAACTTAAGCACTTGGTTGTTAGAGAAAGAGTCCAGAAACAGCAAGTGTTAATTGAAAATTTGATCATTACTCTTATGATTGCTGATACATTGACTAAGGGATTACCTCCAAAGACATAAGGAACATGTTGTAAGGATGGGTCTTTTGAGTAATCAATGATGTAAATGATGAATATTTCAATTATAGTGTAATTGACACTTATACGCAATTAAAGTTTGTTTATGTTTATTTCCTGTTTTCAATTATGTGTGCATAATTTATGTTTTATTGTTTGATAAACAGGAAATGTCTTAACAAGACACATTACATGGGCATTACAGAATAATAGACTAAGGTCAGTATAGGTTATTAATGGCGTGGTGCATGGAAGGGAATACGACACAGATGTTGTACAACCGCTATGACTCACATTAATAGTCTATGCTAATCTCAGTATGACAGTAACTAAAGGTTGGAGCGTATTGGCTAATTTTGAAAATTGTGATCACGTATTAAAGTTTATATGTGGAATCCAACTAAGTCAAGTATCATAATCGGTCTAGTGGACCAAATGAGAGAATATAAATTCCTATGTGACTTTTAGAAGTCCTATTAAATGTGGCCCACTAGCCTTCTATGTTAGTTGGACTCCACTAACTATTCAGCCAATAGAAGATTGTCCCAATTAATATATATGTATGTATATATATATATAAAAGATATATGTTATTAATTGATGAGTGAACCAATGATTGAATGGTTTATCTTTCAACAGTTATTAAATACGAGACTTTTCATATTCAGTAATTATGAAAGTCATTACGTATTTCAAGACCGTCTTTATGACAGTCATTAATAGGCCCTCTTCTCTCCTCTATAAAAGGTAAACCCTACCCCTTGAAAGTTAACTTCAATCAATTACAGAAAATAAGAGTGTACATAATTGAGAGACAGAGATAAAAAGGAGAAGCTTAGAGTAAAGTCAATCTAAGAGGTTCCAATTTTGTCTCTACCAATATCAATGGCGAATAACGGTTTGGGAAATTTATATTTGATTTCTTAAGATGTATTATATTCAAGATCTTGGCATATAAAATTATTTCCGCACGATAATTTTATCAATTAAAGTCTTACATGTCATCCCTTGAACTATGGGTTGTCTGCGTAAGAGCTCTTTGGTCTTTTTGTAATGTGTGGTCTTGCTCTTACTTTCCCAGTTCAAGCCTTTTGTACTCGATTCCCTCTTTCATTGATTTGACAAGTTCACTACAAGGAGCAGTGCATTTTAGATTCGGATTGCTCTTTATCAAGCTGTCTTCTAACATGAGTAGGTTAACCACCTATGACTAAGCAAAATGTGGCATATTCTTGTTAGGAAAAAACATTTCCTCCAAGACTGTTGGGATAGTTCAATTTAGATTTTGTTGCAAGGTGGAGCCATGAATACATTTACATGTGTTTGACATATACCAGAATTGTAGAAGAATCTCATACCTTTGAGTAGTTTGGATTCAAGAGGTTGCAGGTGTTCCGATGAAGCAGAGCCGGCCTAAGATTTTGCGGCGTTACTCGAACTTTTAAATGGGGGTCTTCTGTATATTAACATAAATATTACAAATATTACTTATTGATTTCTTAAATAATAAATTTGGATTAATATTTTTTAGAGTGAGCCCTGCCTAAAGTGGGGCCTGTTGGAAAATAGTAGGATAGTGCTATGAATTCTGATTGAGGCGTGCAACAGTTTGCACTGTCCTTAAGAACAATTCCGCCCCTCGGAGTCAATGACTCGATGCACAAGGTCTCAGCGCTATGCTCCCCAGGATTCAACAATCAGTTTCTTCCAAACGTGCACTCGAATTGGAAGAATATATGAGTGCTCAGATTGCTCCAAAAATGAAGATGAATATTTGAGAGAATGGTTTTAAAAGAATATAAAAAAGAGAGAGGAATTTTCTATCTTTCAAATGAGAAGAGAGAAGGCTATTTTATAAGCCAAATTGCCCAACGATCATTTTATTAAAAACAGATTTAATAGCCTCCAACGGCCATATTTTTAATATAGGAGTTAATAACCTCCAACGGCCATATTTTTAATACAGGAGTTAATAGATTTAATAGCCTCCAACGGCCATAATTTTGATACAGCATACTAGTTGTATCAATGTAAATGACTTTGTTTGCATTTTTGAAATAAAAAGCCCAAGTCCAAATAAGATAATTCCAACAATCCCCCCCTATTTCAAAAATTTAAACAACATATAAACAGAAGTGGAGCAAAAGAATTCAATGCATCAAAACTGGTGCCTTTAGGGCTATGAACCAGTCTCTCTCTAGGAATACAAGAAGTGATTTACAGGAATTTGGTGAAATAAAAATTTCTATGAACCAGAATCCCTCATTGTAAACCAGTCGTCTTGTACCCACATTGACTCCTCAAAATCTGAGCAACTCTAATCGGTGTGGTGCCTCTAGGCCCTGCGCCAGTCCTGAATTTTCATAAGTGCTCTAGAAAACTTGCCCAAGTTTTCATAGAAAGCGGCCCACTTTCACACTTATATAGGTGAATCCATCAGGTATGTATTGCAATTAAACATACCATCCAATTTATATGGACTATGGAATTCATTAAGAGTTTAACTCAACCTTTCACATTGCAATTGCACTATACACCATAGGAAGGGACAAAAACATAATAAACTTATAGTGCATCTCCAATCAACCAATGACTTGTTATTACCCATATGAACCTATTTCTTGGGTTCTCCAATTACATAGGTTGGGTTACCATCATTGTTGATTTTTGTTACAGGCATAAGTCCCATTCCCCTCGATGTTTCATACACTAGTTCTCTTCCCTAGTGATTTTATTAAAGGATCAGTTAATTTCACTTCTGACCTCACAAACATAATAGATATATCTTCATCATCAAGCAATTGCCTCACAAAATTATGTCTTAGGCGTATATGCCAACTCTTGCCATTATAGGACTTATTTATAGCTTGGCCTATTGCTGCCTGGCTATCTCAATGTAAAGGCACTGATGGAACTGGTTATTCCAACTAGGAACATCTACTAAGAAGTTGCTAATCCACTTAGCCTCAGTACTAGCTTTCTCAAAAACTACAAACTCATATTCCATCATTGCCTTAGCTGTGCAAGTTTGCTTGGACAACTTCCAAAACACTGCACCTCCACTAAGCGTGAAAATAAATTCACTTGTTGATTTTGTCTTACTTGAATCCCAAATCCAATTCACATTCTTGAATTTTGAAATTACATACTTTTCTCCTCAAACAGTTCGGCTAAACCCTAACCTTGGAGAACCAAAATTTAAATTCTTTTGAATTTTGAAGTATGCAATCCATTTTGAAATTAACTTCTTCCTTATCTCCGGATATACAACATTTTCAAAAAAAATTTCTTCACAGGGGAGATATGTAACTGTAAGGCTCTAGTACCAAAACATTGGTACTAAGCGAGTCATCAAGTAAAACATTTCATTTTCCTTTGAGGTGTATTTCTTGTAACAATTGTGTTTTTACACATCTGCCTGCAAGCACTCAAATTAATTAACCATCCTCCAAATTTTGTCGTGAACTTTACCTCCACAAATATAGCCAATGATTCGGACACATTAGCCTAGGAATAAATTGATGCTTTTCCAATTCTTGACTAAAGAGCTTCATTTGTTTTTCAAAACAAAATAATTTGAATCATTTTATTTGAAGGAGGTTTTATATCACTTGACTCAAAAGGAGTCCAAAAAGGTTTGCAAAGAAAATTATTAACTCAAAACCTTTCTAATATAACGATATTGATCATCAAAAGCCAATAGTAACTATCGTAATTTTAAATCCACAAAATTATATTGGCTTCACCCAAATCATTCATATAAAAATAAAGTGACAACAAATATATTAAAGTTTACACACTTTATTCTATATAACCCCATTTAGTTTATCCAAATAATTTTTCACCTCTAATTGTCCATAAAAAAAAATGTTTACATCTATCTGATAATTAATCAAAGCATGAACATCAATATTAGCCAGTAAAAATTAATTTATGTAAAACATAAATAAAACAATTTCCTTAAACCCCTTGGCTACTAAAGTTGCTTTATAATACTAAGGCTCCATTACCATAAGCTCTAAATTCAATATGGCTAGACGGGAATAAAACATGAGGTTGAGAACCCCTACTATAAGACAATTTACGAAGAGATATATGCTCATGAAAATAAGCACCAATAGACTCAAAAGTCTTATAGATTTTTATTTTTAGGTCTAAAAGTCTATAGGTATTACTGTTAATTGCATATCTCAAAATTGCATATTATACTCCTCTAGTAGCAATTTTCTTAGGATTTTAAATCCTATCACAAGTCAAATAACACAATATTCGAAAATGATAAAATTCGGTTCTCTAATCTTTCAATACTAAAAAGGAGTAATTTTATTTTAGAGTGGGATACTCTATTAAAAATAAAACATATAGTAAACCTTGGATCATCTCACATCGCGAGTCAAGTTATTGGGTCAAAGAAATCAACTCGCGTGTCATACCCAATAATATCTCATAATCCAGTCAACATTCGTCAATATACTGAAGTATATCTTCCACACACCACCACCAATCTCATGGCTTGGTAGCTTTGGTTGGTGCGGCCCATCTCCATAATGAATATAAAGACATAATATTAAACATGTCACACACCCATTTATTAAGTGATAACCAATTCAATAATCCTAAAAAACTTCCTTAACATTAACCATTACACCATAACTTCAAGTCACAAAAGTTACCAACCATTAAGACTGAAAGCTGTTACACTATAAGGATTACTCCAAAACTAACGGACAGAATAGCATTATATACATGCACTTGAACCACACTAGTGATGTGAAAAAGCAACATTCAAGACTTGTTTCATAACCCATAGTCATTAATATAATTTTGCCATAAAACCATAATGTATGTATCACAATTCTATACATATAAACAAAGAAAACTAGCCGATATGTACTTCTTATATAACCACAAAAACCTTAAAGACGCACCAAAGCTTTGGTAATCTTCCAATGATTTAAGATTTAAGGTCATAAAGCTTATCAATAGCCCCAAAATCTGGTGATTACATATACGCACTAAAGCTTATCAATAGCCCCAAAATTTGATAATAATACTTGTAATTTTAAGATAAAAAAAAATTATTGTTTTTATTTCCGTTGGACTTTTGTCCGTTTCTTCACTTTATCACTACAAGTTTTTAACAAAACAATTCCCACATGTTGAAACACAAAATGTAAATTTTGATTTTAGAGACATAATGACCATTTAGTAGAAATCTTGAAACATTGACCCATTTTCAAAATCTAATGTATCTTTCTCTAAAGCATCTCAGCCACAATCTTTAGAAGAAATAATATATGTATATATATCACAGATACATACATTAGCTTATTTGTTCACAACTCACAAAGCCTTTTATGACCTTATCAAAACTGTCGTTCACCACTAAACTAGCATTCACTCCTTTTCACCGTTTGGAATATAAAAGCAACCCTTGAACATAATGGTTAATTTTTCTTTGCTAAAACTGTAAAAATTTGAATAACCATTTATGCCAAAATGACATCCATAACCGTTGGGCTACAGCCTTTGGATAGTCAAGTAAAGTGATATATTACTAGGATTGTAACAACTTTGTCTACATGTGTGTGTATATATATGTATATGTACATATAAATGTCTCATAAATTTACACAAACAAATATATTTATAAAAATAATACATGATGTTTTTTTTTTTTTTTATAAAGAAAATATCATGATCATTTGTATTCTAATAAACAAAACTCAAGAAAAGTCAAGTTTTGATTAAGTAAGTAACCACTTAAAACCCCAAACAGATTTATATATGTAGATAATAAAAGATGTCAATTCTTTTTCCAGAGAGATGCACTTTTTAACATGACAACCTTTGGCTATTAGAATCCAATCTAGTATAAAACTAATTTGGCACTTGTAAGCTCCAAATCTGCATCAACGAAAAGTAAGACTATATATATCTATATATCTATCCGGCGTATGTCCTGACAGAAAAAGTATATGACAAACCAACTAATTAGATTGGGAAATATCCACATATAAATAACACATTACACCACGCATAACTTATCCGATTTCTTTATAATTAAGAAATATGCTCAAATGTTAAAAATTCTTTGGAATAGTAAATAGAATTGAAACAGAATTACCATATCAGTAGTCTCTTGACAAATCTTGGGTTGAGCCGATCATAGCAACATCCAAATTGTTCTTAAGATTGTTAGAAAATAGTAGGATAGTGCTATGAATTCTGATTGAGGCGTGCAACAGTTTGCACTGTCCTTAAGAACAATTCCGCCCCTCGGAGTCAATGACTCGATGCACATGGTCTCAGCGCTATGCTCCCCAGGATTCAGCAATCAGTTTCTTCCAAACGTGCACTCGAATTGGAAGAATATATGAGTGCTCAGATTGCTCCAAAAATGAAGATGAATATTTGAGAGAATGGTTTTAAAAGAATATAAAAAAGAGAGAGGAATTTTCTATCTTTCAAATGAGAAGAGAGAAGGCTATTTTATAAGCCAAATTGCCCAACGGTCATTTTATTAAAAACAGATTTAATAGCCTCCAACGGCCATAATTTTAATATAGGAGTTAATAACCTCCAACGACCATATTTTTAATACAGGAGTTAATAGATTTAATAGCCTCCAACGGCCATAATTTTGATACAACATACTAGTTGCATCAATGTAAATGACTTTGTTTGCATTTTTGAAATAAAAGGCCCAAATCCAAATAAGATAATTCCAACAGAGCCCTACACAGCCGCGTGTGCCGCTTCCCCTCAGGACCGGCCCTACGATGAAGGTAGTAGAGTTATGGGGGTTTGTAAAGATCTAAGACAATGATGGTGGGAAATAAGATTGACAGCCTTTATTTTCTTTAGGGTGGTAATACAGTGCCTGGTATTACATACGGATAGTTAAATAGGGGAGTGCGCGTTGGTACTCTGGTTCGGTCCATTGTTGGTGAGGCAGATTTGGAAACACTAAGGGCCTGTTTGGTTGTCCTTTTAAATTGAATAGTTCTATTCAAATTTTGTATAGAAGTTATTGGCAAAATTCATCACCATGAATGAATTTATTTACAAATATGGGAGATTTCACCATATTTCTTCTTATGAGGCAATTTGTTCATTTTTCTATAATGCCAAAATTCATGATTGCAAGCATCATTTTTGAGACGAGCATCCGTTTTCTAAATGAAACCATTCAAGCTCTTCATCTTTTTTATGTAAAATTGTGTACAGAAACATGAATATAATTATTTCATTCAAGAAAAACCAAACAGACTCTAAGTATGGCAAAGGATATGAGGGTTGGGAGCTATCTCAGCAAGTGAGTCTACAAAGTAGAATTCTGGTAACTAAGTCAGTTTAGTGAAATTAGTTTGGACGAACAAGTTTAAAGAGTCTTTGTCTTGGTCAATGTTTGTCATTGAGGATTTATATTTGTTTGGAGAAGGCAATTGGAAAAGAATATCTGTTTATTCTGTTTTGGTTTTGTACAAATACAAGCCAAGATAGTGATTTGTTTTCATGGCTTGATTCTTGGTGGTCAGATATAACCGTTCAAACAGTGCTTTGGTGGTCTGGGTGGTACAATATTTTAGTGACGCTTTGCAATTCCAGTAGGCACTCTTTGCTACCCATTTCGGTTGAATATATGCTACTCGTTCGATCAGGCCGGCTTGAGATGACAAAAATTATCTGAGGTCTCAAACGAATTTTTAAAGGGGTCGAAAAAATGAGGCTTCTATACTAAGTTTAATTGAAATTAGGAAGAAATTAGAAGAAAATAGACTTAAAATTTATAGGTTTCAAAGAAATTAGGAAGAAATTAGAAGGCAATAGGCCTAAAAATGAGAAGTTTCATAGAAATTAGGAAAAAATAGGTCTACAAATGAGGCCTAAAATCGAGGCCCCATGCGATTGCTTCGCCAAATTGGCTCAGAGCCGGCCTTGCGTCCAAATGGTCCTATTTCCTATTCTAATTAAGAAATGTTTGGTGTATTTGTCTTGTGAGAGCGTATTTGTATGTATTGAGAGTGTTGGGAGTTTTTGTTTAATTGGCTCAACTGTGAGAAGCAATAACCTCCTTTTGTACATATCTTCATATTAGTAGAGGCTTCATTGTGGTTGTCTTGCGGACGCACGCATATTGCCAAACCACGTATGGTTGGTACCATTCTGTGATTGCTATTATTTCCTTTGATTTTTTCGAACCTTCTCTATATTTTTACACAAATCTAATTATAGGCAATTTGTAGACATTCTGTCGAACCATTTAAATCTTTATTTCATTCGTTTGTTCTTAGAGTACTTTTTGAGAATTTCAACTCTTTAAGGACCTTTTTGAATATTGCTGCGAATTTTATTTATTTATTTATTATTATTATTATTATTATTTTTTTGAATTTTTGATGATTGCCCTTCTTGCAAATTCAAATATCTAGTGTTGCATCAAATCCAAAGTGAGAGAATTTTTCATTTAATAATGGGTAAACTTGAAAACTGAATAGTTAAGTACATTGGCTGTACTCAAAAGAAAAAAAAAAAAAATATATATATATATATATATAAATATATAAAAACTTAAAATGAGCATTTCCAAATGGAGTTTAAATTCTATACGGTTCATCCGTAAACCAGTACATTTATGGCAGCCAATGAAGTAATGCCAACACAACAAGTTGTGTCAATAGTACATCAACTGTAAAGCATTGGATAACTTCCTCTATGATTCATGGATCTTCCCTGTTCCTACGTCTTCTCCCATAGTCCAACTGATAAACTCCTCTGTGCTCCTTCATCTTCTCCATTGCCAACATGTATCAGATTAGGTTAAAAAAAAAATGATTATCATTGCATCCCAATCCAATCAAAATTTCTTATCCATTCATATGCACCCCTACTTTCTGGGGATACCCATCCCTAAAGCACAAATTCCTAATCTATATTATACATCCAACAAAACTGTTACACAGAACTCCAATTTTATGGTGATGCTTATTTTTATTCAAAACTCTATTTAGAGAACTTTCACAATATCACTCCTTGGAAACTCTCCATGAAGTTTTCAAACAAGAAGTTGTCAAAGATTGTTTTCCAGAAATTCATTCAATTTTTTATGTGTCTTTTTAATAGCGCTTTTTCATATAAAAGGAAAACCCCGAATAGATAGAGAATTATATTCACTGCTTTAGCCTATATTCACTCTCTTTATAATTAAAGACAAATTGCTGATGTGGCATTACCTCACTGGACACTGCAAACCAAGGGGTTTGCGGATGAACCGTCTAGAATTTATACCCTTCCAAATTACATAAATGAATTATTTAATTTGAGACAGCTAGTTTTGGAGTAGTAGTATTTACAACAAAATCATCTAGTCAGGCTAGTCTATCATTAGATTGATTTATTTTCCTTCTATACAATAGAGATACGTGGAAGGACTAACTCGAACTCAGGAACTCAAAACCCGCCCACCGCAACCAAACTTTCGATTCTTTCCACATGCTTCACCAACCTTGGATCAAGTTGGGAAATATTCTCCACCTACTTCCACTAATTGGCTCTTTACAACCACCAATTCGTGGAATTTGGACTTGGAGGGGTTGAGTGGTTCATTGATATACGAATTTTTAATCATTTTTATTACTGTGAGATAAATATATACACGATTAGGGGTGGTAATTTTTGACACGACAACCCGTTTTACTGAGACAACCCGATTATAACACGACACGACACGATTAAATAAAAAAAGTTAATATTTTTTATTGAATAGTACTCCAAACTAAAAATTAGCCCAAAACCACGCTACCCGTTTATGACCCGATTATGACACGCCTAACCCGAATTGCCACCCCTATACACAATCTATTACTGTTTTAATTTATTTTCTAAATCTATCATTTTTTTAAAGTCGTTAGTTCAAGTAGCGACTTCAAAAAAAGAAAATATGTACAAGTCGCTAGTCCAACTTGCGATTTTTATTGACATACACACTAGAATCTCTCACATGATGAAAAGTGAAAAGAAGAAATTGCTAGTTTAACTAGCGACTTCCCATTTGGCCAAAAGTCACGAGTTGGACTAGCGACTTCTACAGATTTTTTATTTATGAAGTCGCTACTTGAACTAGTAAGTTTAAAAAAAAAGTGATGGATTTGGAAAATAAGTTGAAACAGTGATGAGTCGTGTATATATTGGTCACACAGTGATGGATTGGGTAAAAAATTCATTGATATACTTCCAAATTAAAACTGTTACGTCCAGCCAGATATTGTTTCAGATTTTGAGATTTCTTACAATTCACCCTCTACTCTAATCTCAATCATTTAAGTTTCAGTAATATTATACTTTCCAAATTTGTAATGATTTTTAACACGTTTAGCAATGCACTGACATAATTTTTATTTGAGAATCTTAAAGTTGTCTCAACATTATTCAAGATTGTTCTTTTGGGACTTTGTCAAATGTATTAGAAACTGCATTCACATAAAAATTGAAGGAACAACATTACTCTTTTTACTTTTCAGGGCAAAAAGGTGGAAGAGTCCACAAGTTTCACTAGTGAAAATTAAAGCAAAAAATGATTTTTGAAAAATTCTATCTACACCCACTACTCTAATTTAAGTTAAAACAATTTACTCTTTACACCTATTTTCATTTCCATAACAACCTTAATCTTCATCTCTCTATACCCATCATTTCATTTTCCAAATAAATCCAACATTCATCTCTTTACACCCAACATTTTCCACATGTTAAAAAGATTTTTCCAAATCAATGTAAATTGTGGTGTAAACCATTTAGCTTACATACGAAAATTTGTGTCTAGTGCAAAATGGAAAATTCTGCCCGAGATACGGAGTACAAATTTTCCAATGTAGTACTTTTGAAAAGTTGGATGTGGAATTTTGAAAATCTCTTGGGATAAATACTAGTATGTCGAAATTCTTTATGCTTGGAAAGTGAAAGGATTTGAATTTGAACCGGACCTTTTGGGATTAAGCCATGTACAACACATTTTCTCCCTTAAGGCTTTATCTGGTTCTCCGATATAACGAGGGAAAAGAAAGAAAAATAAAAATGAGAACTTTTTCTTTGATTTGTAAAAAGGAAAACATATGAGAAAATAGGAAAGAAAATGTTGTGCACACATTTAGATTGACACAATTTTGGTTCAATTTGAGGAGAATCGACCTCCAAATAAAGCAACTTCGTGGGAGCCTTAACCTCCAAGCATGGTTTTAAAAATTGGATTGGATTGGATCGGATCGACTAGTTTGACCGGTTGGACCGTCAATTGGTCAATTTTTCGATTCGATTTAATTCGATAACAACTATTAGTATGAAACCGCCCAAAATAGGTGGTCCAATCGGGTAAACCGTGTCAACCAGACTGGTTGCTCTTTATCGTTTTTTGCCCTCTATCTCTCTAACGCTCTTTCTTTCGCCTGTCTCTCTCTCTCTCTCTCTCTCTCTCTCTCTCTCTTACTTTCCCATCTTTCTTCCTCTTTTTCGATAGAATAATGTTACACTCACTCCTTCAATCACACCTCAAATTACATCAGTATTTTAAATGTAAGTACCATATACTGTGTAAGTGATGTATAAAAAAATATAAAAAAATTCAAACAACACAATATATATATATATTTAAAACATATACTACCTCCGTCCCGATTTATGTGTCCATCTTGGGAAACCTAACTATTTAAGAGGACAAAAAGAATCTATACCTACTTTCCACAATTGCTCATAATCATTGCACTTTCTTTTTTATTTTTGTTTTGGTGTTGATTCCAAGGAAGGGTAGTTTGGGAAATTAAGAAAAATTTGTATAATAATTTAGAAAAGTGGACAATAATTTTGGGACATCCCAAAAAGAAAAGATGGACACATAAAATGAGAGGGAGGGAGTAATATAATTTAAAGTGTGATTAGAGTAGTGGATGAAACACTATTATTTTCTATAAAGAAATTGTCACAATGTCACGTCAATAGCAGGGAAGCTCAATACAATTGATGACTTCATTTACTTGATTGACAGCTAACAGTTTGAAAATTTTGTTTTCCCAGCTTTTCCTATTCTATTAACGTGAGTTACTTGATAAGATCATCCACAATGCCTATAATAAAGTTTAGGAGAGCCTCCGGTAAGTTGAGTGTACAGAATTAATACATTAATAATGAATAAGTTATCCAAACGGCACATATAATATCGTATAGAGTCACACGGCATACACAATACCACACAAAACTCACATGGTACACACATAATACCGCTCAAAATTCACATGGCACACACAAAAGTGTATGAGCATTTGCAGCATAAAAAACAATCAAACAAAAAAAACGGGTAAAAAGCATTTTGCACCCCTAATATTTTATATTTTCTCAAACTGACCCTTAATGTATATAGCGAGTTGCAATGTGACCATTCCGTCAAAATTTATGTTAAATATTAACGGAAACTCGCCCATGTGCTAGTTATGTGACTTATTTAAGGGCATTTTAGTCATTTACTATAAATTAAAAGCATTTTGCAACCTTGATGTTTGGTTCATTTGGCAATTTGCACCCTTAATGTTTAGGTCGTTTGAACAAGTTTTATTTTATTTTTATGAAAAAAAAAGTGCTCTGACATAATATTTGGTTGCCTCTACCGCTACCCATTAATAATAGTAAGAGTACTAATCTAAATAAAATGAAACAAATCTAAAGTTATCCAACCTATTATAATTGAAATTTTAAATAAACTCTAATTCTAAAAGGGTGGGGCCAAATCCACCACATTTTTTTGCTAAATTCAGCACCTTTTGAGAGTTCATTATTTATTTTTACCTTATGTATTTTAGGTTATATGTCTCTGCGTCCCCTCAACTTTTGATTTTTTCATTTTGTCCAATATATAAATATATATTTATATAATTTTTTAATCGCAATGAGAATTAGTGTTGAATCAAAGAAGTATTACAACTAGTGGCATAGCCATGATTTGAGCCTGAGCGTGGCTTGGGGACAGTGCCCTTGACTTATTATTCTTCTTTTTTTTTTTTTTTGAAAAATTGTACCTTTGGGCTTATAATATTGTATCATTATACTATGAGTTTTAGAATTACCCAAAGACAAACAATTAAATCTCTTTATTTTTTTTTCATTATTATATATATTTTATAAAAAGGGTCACATAAGTTGTTTCTTCTTTTATTTGTAACACTAGTTTCACCTACAAAACAAAAAATCTTTAGAAGTATAGGATCATAATAAGATTTATGGATCAAAGTCATTTATTTAGTTAAAAATAATAAAGTGGATCAAAGTGAAATTTTTTAGTTTAAAGCGATAAACCACATGTAAATCCTGTTTCTTTTTCTTATGCATTTATTCACCCTAAACACCATATATTTGACTCGTTTGGAAATCTTTTATTGTATTTTCTTTGTACTTTATTCCTTTCATTTTATTTCCTTTAATTTTTGAATTAAAGTTTTTAAAAATTCCAATTAGGATATATCGGCCGGGTAACTTTGGTTTTTTTTTTTTTTTCATTTTATCTGGATTAAGTCTCTTACTATTATTAAAGGGTAGCTAGAGGCACCCAAAAATTATGCCAGAATGCCCTTTTTTTTTCTTCATAAAATAAAATTAGAACTTGTCCAAATGACCTAAAAATTAAGGGTACAAATCTCCAAATGAACCAAACATTAAGGGTGCAAAATGCTTTTAATTAATGGTGAATGACTAAAATACCCTTAAATAAGTCACATGACTAGCACATGGTCGAGTTTCCGTTAGTTTTTAACAAAAATTATGTTGGAAGGGCCACTTTACAACTCGTTACATATATTAAGGGTCAGTTTGAGAAAATTGTAACATTAGGGTGCAAAGTCCAAACGGTATATACATTAGGAGTGCAAAATGCTTTTTATCCAAAAAAAAGAAAAGAAAGAAAGCCAAGCGGCACAAACTGTGCCGTTTGGAAGCGGCACGGCACAGTGTGTGCCATTTGGGAGATAATTGTGTGTCCCACGGCACAGTGTGTGCCGTTTGGGAGTGACACAACTTTGTGTGTACACTCTCACGGCACACTCGGTGCCGTCGCCCTCGTATAGCAATAATTAACTGTACACTAATTAAACTTAAGTTCTACTAAGTTTAGTTGTTGTACACTGTTGTACACACCAACTCATTGCAAGCGTCCCACAACAAATAATCCTTAAGTTTGTTGTATATTGTAGCCCATTATGTTTTACATATTATATCATATGTAATCTCATTGTACTATATATATATATATATATATTTATAAGAATGGAAAGTAATTGATCGATAAGAATGAATTAAATGAAATGCTCTTTTATGGAATTGGTTACTATGAAGAAAGCAATTACGGAATTCTCTTATGTGATTTTCTATATTTTTTAACCTAAATTTTAATTAATAAAATTTAAAAATATATAATTTATTATATAATTATGACATCACGGTTGGTTTACGGTTGACCCAACGGTTGAACTTCTAACCCATGACCCAGTCATTTCCACAACCCCGCCGTGCGAATTCCGTGAACCAAACAGAGCCTAAATGTCTCACTTACATGGATCGAGGGATATTTCATTGGTAGCAAACACACAGATGTGCTTGTAATTGGTTAATTTCTGTGAAGAGCCATAGTGCAGTTATGTAGGAAATTTGAGAACTACAGTTATAATTGTAATTGCAAAGACCAAAATTACAATTTGCCTCAAACTACAAAGGTATAGCGTGTAATAAAAAAAAGACAGAACTTGGATGCTTTTCATTCAGTGCTTTCATGATGTTCCCACTTACAGAAATGGGACCAAGGATAGTTTTAAAAAACTATTTTAAAGTGCTAGGTTTCACTTTTGTAAGAGAGAACATTACGAAAAACACCTAATGAAAAGCACCCAAGTATTCTCCATATTAAAAAAAAAAAAAAAAACCCACATTTAAGTATACAAAAATTGATTGGTCCAAAAAACAAAAAAAATTTTGCCGTTTAATTTTTAAAATATCAAATTACTTTACACCAAGGTGCCAACGGTTTTAACTTGTGTGCCAAAGTTTGTTACCCTAATCAAAGTCACCTTTGGTAGTTGGTAGGGGTGTCATTTGGAATGGAAATTCCTATTCCGATTTAAAAAATTTCAATTCTGACACCAAAAATTAAATTCCGAATTCCGAAAATTCCGAAAAAAAATCGGAACGGAATCTGAATTGTTTTGAGAATTCCGAAAATTCCAAAAATGTTCCGAAAATATGTTTTCTGAAAATTTTCCAAAATATTTTTCGAAAAAATCCGAATATTTTCCAAAAATTTGGAAGAATGTGGACTTGTTTGTCCCACATCGAATAAGAAGATAAAGGAGAGAGTAAGAGACTCTCTATAAAAGCAGGACTTACCCTTTCAATAGTATTTGTATTCCAAAAATTCCAAAAATTATGAAATTTTCGATTCCAATTATGAAATTTTCGAAAAAATTCTGAAATTTTTTGAAGATTTCTGATTCCAAAAATTCCGAAAAAATCGAACGAAAATTGGAACACCTATTTAATTTCTGAAATTTTGAATTTTTTTTCGAAATAGGGTATTCTGATCCGTTCCGGGCGAAACACACCCCTAGTTGTTGGTATAGCATATAGAAACATTGAAAACCAAAATTGTTTTTCGGTGTGTAACAGACTTGGGCATCAAGTTATAAACTTCCGCACTACTTGGTGTCAATATTTTATAATTTTTTGGTTGTACTATACGACCGAAACCCCTTGGTTGTAGCGTTATCCATAAAAATAGAAGTAAAAATTAAAACAGGGTCAAACACACTTTTTTTTCTTGGGTAAATTACACTGACCTCTCTTGAGGTTTTAGCCTAATTACACAAACTTCTCACATGTTTTGAAAAAGTCTACAAACTTCCCTTGAGGTTTGTAGTTAGGTTTCACTCACCTCCCCTCCCGTTAGTCAACTGTTAGTTGACCAAACATAAAAGTTAAATTTGTGTTTTTTTTTTCAAAATGACTAGTTTACCCTTCTTGTGGATATCGCAGGCTAGTCACGTTTTAACTTTTTCAAATTTAAATACGAGTCGCCACTTAATTTTTTAAAGAAAAATTAAGAAACTATTTTGAAAAGCAAACTGATCTTTTGGAAACCAAAGATTTCTAGGTCCGGGGATTATGGAATGACAGGGGAAGGAGCTTAGCGGACTAAAACACCCCCTCTCATCCTATGTCGTGATAGGCCTTTACTCAAAATCCTTTTTAATTAAACTATTAATCTAAGCATGCCTTCAACTAATACATATATATACAAATTCCAAAAACATGTCGAAAGGGGAGCAAGATCATAACGATAAAAATGGCATACAAAACCATATAGTTCAAATAGCAAGCGAAATGATATGCAATAAGGAAAAAGGGAACTTACTCGGGATCTAACTGCAAAAGGAAACGTGCATTGCATACAAGTAAATAGAAAAAACCTAGAAAAGGTTTCTAACACGTATATACACATAAGGCAAATCCTAATCTAGGGTGTCGCACATGAAGTCGAAAATCAATAAAATCAAATAAAACAAAATAAAGGTGGTTTAATAAGCCATACCTTAATAGCGCTACAAACAAAGATTAGTCCACATGCCTTGAGCACAATATAATATCAAATCCTAAATGTATACCGAACTTCTAGCTTAAATCTAACAAAAATGGAGAAAGTTGGCAAAATCATGAATTCGTTCCAATTTGTTAGAATCATAACATCCCTATAGATATACAAGTCTCAACTATGAGCCAGTGTAATATATATATATATATAGATAGAGATGATACAATCTCAACATAATTAAAAAGAATCCATGACTAAACTCAACCAATTATAGCTTATCACAATACAAAACAATGTCCTAAATTACAAGAATCAATGCATATGTGATGATAATGAATGCATGAATATGAATAAGCTAAGAATTATTCATTGATTTGGATCATTTAGCCTCTAGATTTAAGCTTAATTAACCTTGTTCAAAACATAGTTTAAGTCTTAGGTCATAGAAAAGTCATTTGGATCATCATTTATAAAGCTTATTGAATCTATCACAAAATTTAAGGAATTATAGAGAAGAAATCAGATATTCAAAAATAAGAAACTTATGGTTCCCATGATTTGATTTTAATGATTTTTGGACACAAGATACCTCTATGAGTCTAGTATCTAACCCAAAATGAAAATCACTGGGAATTGGACCATGACCAGACACTACTTAGAATTTATCAACTCTTTGTCTAGAGATTTTGTGTGATTTTCTAAAAATAGTAAACGAATGTGAATTACTTCAATCTTTTTAGGGGATCTTATTAATACATTTAACTTCATGGAAAAAATTATTTGAAGCTCAAAATGCTTGTTTATTGCCCTCATCTAATCAATTTAATACTGACTTACTATTCTAGAATTTTGGACAGAGAGTAATTGGGTTGCAAAACCCATGACCAAGCCATGTTAACCATAAAATCTCATCAAAACAAAAAATGTAGTGGTATATCTATGAGTTAAGAATGAATTCCAATTGGTCTCATCCAAATTTAACAGATCACGATTTAACTAAAAATCTTTGATCACTGGTTGTCATTGGAATCACTACACCATTATTGAATTGTTATCTCTTATTTAAACTTAACTTGGTGCAAAATTCTAAAGAGAACTTGGACCAAGTATTGGATATTTCCATTCAAGATCATTAAACAAATGTTGAAGACTTGCATGAATTCACCCTTGAAGAAACCTCTATGGAGGCCTCTTAGAATGAACACTCTCAAACACTTAGACTTATTTGGATCTAAATATTAAACCATGACAATTGGTTTGTTCTAGATCCAATTCCTCTCTCAAATGGATGGTCCTTGAGGAATTGAGATTTATTTTGCTTGATTCTCCTCCCAAATCAATGGTCCTTGGAGATTAAAGACACTAAACCTTCATAGGTTTCAATAGAATATGAAGAGCATTCTATGAAACCTTCAAATCAATAGACCCAAGCCATGAATACAAGACTTGAATTTACTAATTGACCCTAAACATAACCAAAATCAACTTTAACCCTCTTGTAAATCACTAATTTATAGAAAATTAAGAGACCAAACTCAAGGAAATCAAATAAGATATTAAAAATCTCATTGACTCTCAAGAGAAGATCATGAACAAAAGGAGAAGAGTATGAACAAAGAGAGATAGGATTCAAACTAAATTGATGATCTAAAGCAAATTTTCTTGTAAGAAACTTATTTCAAAACTTAATTCATGATCAACTAGATCCAAAACAACAAATAGATGAGAATTCAATTATAATTCAAGTGGTGTGTGATGAAATGAGGTGGGAAGAGACTTTTTGAACATTGTGTAAAAGATCATAGAATTCTATGAATTGTGATTGAATTTAGACTAAAAACTAACTAGGAATAATTAGAGGATCACCTCCAAATATCCTCAGATGCTTCTTGTTTTAATGAAAATCTTCAAGGTTCTTCAAGTCTTCTTCAAGCTTTCAATGGTTTCTTCTTCGATTCTCTCTTAATTCTCTATCTAAAATCATTCAATTGTATCTCTTATATACCCAAATCCCCCCCCCCCCCCTCTCTCTCTCTCTCTCTCTCTCTCTCTATAATGGAGATAAACATCTCCTCATATAGACCAACCTTGAGAGCGGGGGTAAAAACCCATGCGCAATGACATCTTTGTTTGTTCAATACGTATTTAAAAAAAAACTGTTACAGCGGACGACACTCACTGAGTTGTCCACGGCACTGAGTGATTGCTGCTAGCTTCGCCGTGTGCCGCCTCATCCTCTTTATATATATATAGATTATATATATATATTTTTGTTTTCTTTTCTTTTTCAAATTTTCTTTTCTTTTCTTTCAAATAAACCCTCTTTTTTTCTTTTCCTTTCTTTCAAATTCTCTTTAAACAGACTTCTTTTTTCTTAAAAGAACCATATGTACGTATAATTATTGATTTTTTTTAAAATACACACATGCACATTTTTTGAACATTTTCCTTCTATGTTTTTTTACCCAAAATTTCTTGAACACCTTGTCTTTCCTTTCTCTTTTCGGAAATTTTTATTATTACCCTTCTTTTTAGGTCGAAGAGCTTTCTAAAGAGCTTGAATCACCTTTAAAAACTTCAAATCCTGCCGGACATTTTCGTCATTGGCTTCGGAGGTAATCATCCCCTAAATTCAACGGTTGGTGAAAATTGGGATGTCTATACTTCTTGGTCAAGACCATTAAAAACCTACTCTTTCTCTCTCTCTCTCTCTCTCTCTCTCTCTCTCTCTCTTTTCTTCTCTATGCTCTTCTCCCTCAAACTGGTCTCCCTCTCTCTCTCTTGCAAAATCAAACATTATGGTCAGTTGAGAAGTCACCTCGCCATTGATCCTGCACCACAACTACCACCACCACAATCTCGATCCCTTTTCAGATTTAATTTCACTCTCGGCTCTCATGGTATCTAAATCATAGTGGAAACGTCTTGTTTCCTTACATGTGATTTAGGAGCAATTCATGACATACACTTGTTGGTGGACATTCATGTTCGAAATCATATGGGTTTAGTTACTTGAATATCTTAAGTCCTTTTAGCACTGATGATACCCTCTTGTTGGTGGACCACAGCATCGTGGGAATGAGTATTGGATACTGGCAATGCTGAATATAAATATATATATACATATGTCTCTTACACACATCATTGTAGCAATTAGGATGTTCAACTAAAATTAAGAAAAGCTATCAACAATAATTTAATTGTAGGGTTAATTGCATAGTTTTACAGATGCAATGAAGGTCCTAATTAAATCTCACAATCTGAACTGGTTACCTTACTAATCAACAAATTAATAAGGAAAATTAAACGAGAAAAAGCAAAAGCACACATGACATCCAATCCATCTATATCAATGATATCATAGAGACAAAAACATGATATTCAACGACAGGCAGCACACATATGCTTCCGATCGATGTCGACGAATTCTCCAATGTATTTTCGAGATGTGATCTTTTCGAGAGGAGGGAGACGATTGATACAACTACATAAACTCTCTATGATATATATATATATATATATATATATAATTTGGGCATGAGCTTTCCAAGATGGGGGAAGATGATACAAACAAGAGCCTAACCTTTCTCTCTCTCACTCTCCCTCTTTCTCTCTCCATAAACAGGGGTGTATATATGGGTATGGTGTGTATGTATATAAACATGAATGTGTTGATTTATTAGATTTAAAGTCTTATTTGATGGGTATATTAGGTATTTCATACACTAAATTAGGACAGTTAGGGTTCATCTCTCCCAAGGGAGGTCAATGTAATTTTTTAAACTACAAGGGAGGTCCGTATAATTAGGTCAATGTCACGACCCATCCCGCTACGGGCAGAAATAGGACACGTGGTACTCCACCAAGGCTTATCCAGTTCCATTAAAGTAAATAGCAGCGGAAAACATAAGTAAAATCCATTAAAATCAGAGTTATAAAAAGTTTGGTGCATTTGAAAACACTTAAACGACACACTGTTTGAAAACAAGCAATCCGGTCGACTGATAAGGGTCCGGTCGACTGGAAATGCTAACTATTGAGAGCTTGAAATCTCAACAAAAAGTCCAATCGACCGTGTCGAGGACTCAGTTGACTATGGTGCAAATTTCTCAGTTGACTAGAACCTTCCCGTCTACTGAACCACAATTTTCCATTTTTAAAATAAAATCCAGTCGACTGTGGTCTCCCACCCAGTCGACTGTTTCTTTCGAAACCAAAACCATACTTCCAACCAATAATCCAGTCGACTATGTCAGGGACCCAGTCGACCGTTTTTCATTATTCGAGGCAGTGGATGAATTAAAATAGCCTCCAGTTGACTGTTTCCATAAACCAGTCGACTGGTTTACCTCAGATATAAGCATTCAGTCGATTTCAATCTATGATTAGTCCAAACTCAAATACCACACCTTCGCAATTATAATTCTACGATCTGAAACATAATCATAGAAGTTCTACTATAGTTTACAAAGCTATGCAATTAAACTGAGCGAAATTCTAATTCATTACATCTCTTATTACAACTTTAGAAATGAAAACCAAAAACATATACAAGAGATACTCCCCGGTACTCCCACGGCCTCACTTCTCACACTTCTTCTTGTTCTTCTTCTTAACACCTACAATGGAGGAAGTCCCCACTGCTCAGCTATATGCTGAGTGTACAATTCAAACAAATGCATATGAGGCAATTCATGCTTTAAACATATAAATCACATAATTTAGCCTCTAGGGAGAGAGATACGCATTCATCCGGTATATCGAAAAGTCTTAAATCTAAACCGCAATGCCATTGGCTAGCCAAAATCACTCAACCATTGCATTCAACTGCTCTGGTTGGGCCGGCTCCCAAACTAAGCAAGTAGTTATCACTACTATAACTCTTAAACTTTGAGAGGCGTGCCCCGACATAAATTATACCAAACTCCCATTTGACCCACATAATCATTTAGCATGCTCACATAACCATATCACCATGCTTTTCAACACATACTTGCTAAAATTAATGGGCCTAATTTAACACATGGATTTCGTCTGGATCTCAATTTCCATACATAATATTCAAAACATCCAAAATTGTCTATATAACACAAGTTCGGAATTTATGCCTCGAGCTACGATCCTATAATTTCAGGATAGTAGCCCGTTAACCGTCGGATCTCTAATCTCAAATGATTCCATCAAGTATTAACATGTTTTTCCCAAATTCCTAGAATTAGATTTTTCGTAAAAGTTTTCCAAACGTGGCCTAAGAGGCATCAAAACATAGCTCTTACCTCGAGCAATCCGAATATAAAATGTGGTTGAAAACTGACGGACGAACGGTCATTGTTTGTCGCTGGGATGATCGAAGCCCAAAAATCTCCTTTTTTTTCCCTCATGGTTTGTGAGATATTTTGAAAATATCTCAACCACATCTATATATAGGCACAACTCTTGGGAATTACCTCCCCCCAAGTTCTCAAAACTTCTAATTATCTCTTCAAACGTCGTATACGCCCATTTTATGACTTCACAAGTGAAAACTATAAATTACAAAATTTTCGTCTAAGTTTCGTTTGGATCCGTAATTACTCTCGAAAACTAAATTCTGTAGAATCTCTAGATACCCTACTACCTTTTATGCCACGTATTACATAGGTTAACTCTAAAACAATCAAAGTGATCTTACACAAGACGAAGGCTAACAAAAAATATACTACACAGGTAAATTTACTATTCACAATTTACCAGATAAGTCTAATAACATTCAAATCATACAAATGTCATTTAATCACACAAATGCCTCCATGATTATTAATTCACCATGTCTACACTGGACACCTTTTGTTGACCACAGTCAACCACTTATCTAAATTTTCAAATAACATTGAAACCCTTGAAATTCATTTGGGCAATTTAAAACAAAAAATTTTCCCCAGGATGAGTGTGACAACTCTCCCCTCCAAAAAGGAAGTTTGTCCCCAAACTTATACCTCATGAGTCGAAAAGGTGCGGATGCTCATTCCTCATTTCTTCCTCATTCTCCCACGTAGCTTCCTCAACCGTGTGACTACGCTATAACACTTTCACCATTGGAATCATCTTCGTTCTTAGTACTTGCACTTTTCAATCCAAGATTTCTACTGGATGCTCTACACAGGTCAAGTCCTCTTGGATTTGGAATGGTTCAGGTACTATGATCTTACTCATATCCGTCATGCACCATCTTAACATTGACTTATGAAACACGTTGTGCACAATTGCCAATTCTGCTGACAATGCTAGTCGATAAGCCACTGGTCCGACCCTCTCTAGAATCTCAAATGGTCATACAAACCTTCGGTTAAGTTTCCCCCGCTTTTCAAATTGGACTATGCCTTTTGAGGGTGATGCTCTCAAGTATACAAAGTCTCATACTTCGAATGTCATCGGTCGTGACTTAGAGCCGGCATAACTCTTAAAATGAATTTGAGCCACCTTAAGTCGCTCTTGGATCAGCTTCACCTTTTTCGCAGTCAATTGTATTATTTTTGGTCCTATCAACCTTCTTTCTCCAACTTCGGTCCAACAAATCGGCGATCAACACTTGCGCCCATACAACGATTCATACGGTGCCATTCCGATACTTGACTGAAATCTGTTGTTGTAAGAAAATTCGATTAACGGTAAGTGTTTCTCCCAATCACTACCAAAATATAGAACACACAACCGAAGCATGTCTTCCAATGTTTGAATCATTCGCTTTGATTGTCCATCGGTCTGAGGATGAAAAGCAGTACTAAAACTTAACTTAGTACCTATGCCTTTTCGTGAACATCCCTAAAATCTCAATATAAAACTACTATCACGATCCAATATGATCACAGCTAGAACTCCGTGTAGTCTCACAATCTCTTTTACATATAATTATGCTAATCTTGAAGGCTTAGTCGTCATGATCGGTATAAATGAGTTGACTTTGTCAATCGGTCGACTATAACCCAAATCATATCATTCTTGTTAGGCGATCATGGAAATTCGGATACAAAATCCATCATGATCTTATCTTATTTCCACTCTGACACTGGTAACGATTTAGTAGTCCCACAAGTACTTGTCTCTCTGCCTTGACTTGTTGACATGCCGAACACGTTGATACAAACTTAGCAACTTCCCATTTCATACCTCTTCACCAAAAAGTCTCTCGTAAGTTCCGATACATCTTGTAACTTCCCGGATGAACTGAATATTTGGTACTATGTGCTTCCTCTAGGATTTGTTCTTTCAGGTCTTTCAAGTTCGGTACACACAGTCGGTTCCCAAGCATCAATATTCCTTATTTCAAAGTAAAACCAGGTTATTTTTCCAAAGGTATCTCGTAGTTCATTTTGCACAAATAGTAGTCATTGAATTGTTCCGTCTTGATCTCGTCAATAATTTTCGGGTGAGCTATGATCACCATCATTAAGTCACCATTGGTCTCTGGAATTATATCTAATTATAAGTATTCCATCTCCTTTACCAATTCTCTTTGCTGGGTTAGCTCGTCCGCTAAATTCCTTGTCGTCTTCCAGCTTAAGGCATCGGCTACTACATTAGCCTTTCTTGGATGATACTCGATCGAAAGATCGTAATCTTTCATCAATAATGGTACTAAACTTTACAAACCAAGCCCGAGGAGCTTGCTTGAGACCATATAGAGCTCGGCGGAGCTTACAAACTTGATGAGAATGATGATGATAACCAGGAGGAGGACGCATATAAACTTCTTCAGTGAGGACACCATTGAGGAAGGCATTTTTGATATCCATTTGGAATAAGTCCCAACGGCGAACTGCAGTAACTGCAATGACACTGTGAACAGAGGTGAGACGGGCAACGGGGGCAAATGTTTCCTCATAATCAATCCCATACTCTTGGGTAAAGCCCTTGGCTTTTAGGTGGACTTTGTAGCGATCAATGTGTCCATCTGAGTGAATTTTGATCTTGTAAACCCACTTGCATCCCATAGCATTCTTGCCACTTAGCAAGTCCACCGAATCCCACGTGTGATTTTGTTCAAGTGCTCGCAATTCATCATCCATTTCTTTCTGCCAAAGAGGATTAGAATTGGCCTTATGGTAAGATTGAGGCTTATGGTGAGAGAGAATTGTAGAAAAACAATGGTAATCCTGAAGATGAATTGGAGCAGTTTTTACTCGGTCGCTACGTCTAGGAAGAGGGTCAGGGTCTGATGCAGACCCATTAGATGGATGTAGTTCAGTAGAGACTGTGGTGGAAAAATCAGATGAAGAGTCTGTAGATGTGGATGTGGGTAGAAGGGCAGGCCAAGATGCTGATTCAGAGTGAGAACTTGTATCAGGGGTGCCAGGCAATAGATCTACTAAGGGCCAGTGAAGTAAAAAGGAGTACTGGTAGGAGATAGAAAAAATTGGGACATGGATGAGAACATTTTGTGTTCCCAGAAGACAACGTGATGAGACATACGAAGACATTTGGAGTAAGGGTCCCAACATCAATAGCCTTTGTGTTCAATACCATACCCAAGAAACAACATAAGTGAGCTCGAGATTCTAGTTTTGTGCACTCGTGTGGCTATAGTAAAACAAAGTAGTCAAAACCAAAGACCTTAAGGGTAGTATAGTCAGGAGGGTGGTTATATAGACGCTCATACGGTGAATGATTTTCAGTAGTAGGAGAAGGGACACGGTTTATGGTGTAAATGGCAATGAGGGCAGTCTCTCCCCAAAATTGTTCAGGATATGAGTAGATCTAAGAAGAGCTCAAATAGTATTAAGAATATGTCGGTGTTTGCGCTTAGCTCTCCCATTTTGTTGGGAGGTGCTTGGATAGGAACGATGGGGAAGAGTGCCATCCTGGCGAAGAAAATTTAGAACACTTTTTTCTTTGTATTCCTAGGCATTATCAACTCGAAACACTTTGATATTACAAGAAAATTGAGTTTTGATCATGTTAGCAAAATCAAAGTAAATCTAAGGTAATTTAGATCAATTTTTCATTAGATATAACCAAGTATATCGTGAAAAATCATCGACAAAGATTACATAATATCTGGAGCCTTCCATTATGACAGTTGGAGAGGGACCCCAAACATCAGAGTGAATTAGATCAAAAGGTGCAGAGGAAACAGAATCACTATTATTAAATGGTAAAGTTGGTTGTTTGGCAAGTTGACAAGGTAAACAATCAAAATTTTCGACTTTAATTGAACCTAACTAAGCACTTGATGCTAAGGATTTTAATTGACTTAGCAAAACATGACCTAAATGAGTGTGCCAGAGGTGAAAAGGTGTGGTGGACGATACTGAAGCTGCAGTTTGAGTTGGTGAAATGAAGTGAGATAGAATATGGAGATTGTTAAGTTCAAATAATCGTCCTATTTTACGACCTGTCCCAAGAGTCTGTCCTATTTTTAGATCTTGTACTAGACATCCAAAATTAGAGAAAGAGACGGTAAGTCTGAGTTCACACAATTGACCAATAGATATGAGATTTAAAGTGAGTTTAGGAATGAGATAAGTCTTAGGGAGAGATGTATGAGTGGTGGAGACTTACCTATGTGATTGGCGTTCATACAGGAACCATCAGCTGTCTGTATAGATGGTGCATTGAGAGTCGAATGTTTGGTAGAGAATATAGTGGGATCAGAGGTCATATGGTTACAGAAACCACAGTCAAAGGACCAAAAAGATGTACCTGGGACAACAGATGAAGCAGTAGGAGATGTGTTACCAAAATGATTAAGAACTCATTTGATGATGTCCGCAAGGAGGGAAACAGGGATGGATGAAGAGCTAGATGACTTAGAAGATGATGACCCCTTAGTAGAAATAGCAGTGGATGATGATGAACAACCTCGAAACCGATTATCCTATGAATATCTGGTAGGATTCTTATTACAATCATCAAGATAGTCCCCTGGTCCACGCTTGTGACAGAAAGTATACACTCTGATAGGACAATGCAACATAATATGTCTTGGTTTGTGACAGTATCTGCAAGAGGGATCTATAAGAGCCTCCATGATGTGTAACACAAGTCTGAGAGTGGTAGAATTGATTTGGGTGGCGGTGGCCAGGTAGTGATCTGACAGAGGGAGCCTGAATTAGGAAGTAACAGCCAGGCAATGGATATAGCCGGGTGTTGGTGATTAGGTGGCAGAGGTGGTGACCGAGCGGTGAAGGCAGTAACAGTGGTAGAGCCCAAGTTGAGGCGGCGAGGTGACCGGAAGGAGGACGTCGGGTAGGGTAGATGTGGATGGTGTTAGCTGAGCAACAGAGGTGACTAGGCTGAGGCGGCACAATTATGAACATAAGGCAATTACAAGAAGGATTTTCGATGTGGAGGATCCACTATTGTGGCAACCACAGAGCATACTTTCCTTTTGAGACGTCACTGTAGGAGCTTATAGCTCTGATACCATGTTAGAATATATAAGAGAGAGGGAGTGAGAGTGAGACAATACTATGAATTATGTATTGAATGGTGTTATGAAACCTTACAATGAGTAGCCTTTATATAGGCCAAGAGAGAATCCTAAAAGGGAAAGAAAAATACCTAGGCTAGTAGTACAACTGGTAGTACAATGCATCTAGACAGTAAGCATAGTAAGATGCCTCCTTTTGCTCCAAAATTTCAATTTAGGCACTTCATGGTTAATCGTAACATATTGAGATTTAAATCGGTTTTATTTAAGGACAATTAATCATTAACAGATTTGATAATTGAGAGTTGTCGAACCAATTTTAAACCCAAAGTTGCTAATTGATTTTGAATCCGGCCTACCTAAATTAAAAACCCTTGATTACATTTTTTGATGTTCCATTTCAAGAGTCCCTCTGAAAAGTCAACGTACTTTAAATATACACACTTTATAAATTTTCCTTTAACATATCAAACTCTCATCCTTTATCTTTGATATTTGTTGCACCTGAATTTCTCCAGAAATTCCATGTAGGATAATAGAAATTAGTGATGTTGCTACCAAGGTTGTCAGGTATTCATAATGTTTTTCACATCAATATGTTGAAGGAGTATCATCAGGGCGCGACGCCACATGTAATCGACTTCAAGGAGATTGAGGCGAATAACAACGTGTCTTACACCAAGAGACCGATCAAGATTTTTGGGTCGAGAAACCACGAAGCTGAGGAACAATGAGATCCCATTGGTGAAAGTTCAATGGAATCATCATGATGAAAGAGAAGCTTTGTGGGAAATGGAGTCAGAGATGCGAGAGAAATATCTTTTCTATTTTGTAAATAGATAAGCTCTGACTTCGAGGATGAAATCCTTTATTAAGTGGTGGAAGATGTAATACCTGTAATTTTCTGTCATTATAATATCAGCTTTTTTGAATTTCTGTATTGGATCGACTATATTATTATATTATTATTTTAATTAGTGACGTTATGGATGTGTTGTAGTATTACCATATGGACTGTAGTAACCATACCGACTCGACCATAATAAGATTTAACTTAGTCCCGTACCCGGACCCGGACATTAGAAATAATATCCGGTTGTACGTAAATCGAGACCGACACGTGTACCGAGGAACTTATGCACGTAAACCTTGGAAGTGGCACACAACTCAAGGTGGACCCACTTAGCCAGCCATGTGGCAACCACATGCCACCCTCTTAGACACATGTCCACTACAAGGACACATGTCCTAGCATGCAAGCATGCAATAGGACACCTAGCACATGCATTTTCTATATAACCACACCTATATGCATGCATTACACTCTCTTCCACTCTCATAATCTGCACCTAAGTGAAGAAAGAGAGCTGGGAGTTATAAATCCCATGTAAATATGGAAGAAAAACAAGGAGAAGAAGAAGGTGACACCATTGAAGTTGAAGTTCATGCTCCATCAAGCTCAAGAATATCAAGCTTAATTTCAAGCTTTGGTGAGTAAATTATGAGTAATTGTGAGTAATCTAACTCAATTTAGAATATGTATAGTATGTATTAATGTTTAGTAGAAGTTTGTTGTTGTTGTGTTGAAGTTTTCATGACATGCAAGACAAATCCATAAACCTGGGAAAACTGAAACTTTCAGCAGAACATAGTTTAGTAAAATGAATGTTTTGTGCAGCTCAAAAATCCGAATTAAGCTAGGTTTTTTTGTGGTAAAATCTAACTCATATATCTACAAATAACTCTTCTAAAGCTCAGTTTAGAAATCAATCCTTCGTGGGTGAAATGCATGTACAACGCAGTGTTATAAATCTGAGAAACTGAAACTTTTAGCAGAACATAGTTTAGTAAAATGAATGTTTTGTGTAGTTCAAAACTGAGAATTAAGCTAGGTTTTTTGTGGTAAAATCTAACTCATATATCTACAAATAACTCTTCTATAGCTCAGTCTAGAAATCAATCCTTCATGGGTGAAATGAATGTAACACGTAGTGTTATAAATCTGAGAAACTGAAACTCTCAGCAGAAGATAGTTTTGTAAAATGAATGTTTTGTGCAGCTCAAAAATGAGAATTAAGATAGGTTTTTTTTGTGGAGAAAGATAACTCATTTATCTACAAATAACCCTTCTATATCTCAGTCTAAAAACTCCTCCTTCATAGGTGAAATTCACGTACAATGCAGTACTATAAATCTGGGACAGAACAGTCCGAGAGATAAGAAATGTCTTGTAAAATAAATATTTTGAGTAGCTCAAAAATGTAATTGAAGCTAGATTTTTTTTGTGCATGAAGATATTCCTATTATCTATAATGTTTCAGTTTTGAGTTTGATCTACAAAACAATTTATCATGCACAAATAAATCAAGTTAATTGAGTCAACATAGTGAAAATATATCCTAGCAGATTGTACAACTTTTTGTATAATGTTTTGTTGATGCATGGTGTTGATTGTTGATGCTAGTTTTCTGATACCTGTGTTGTTATGAAAATCTCATGCTATGGTAGTGCTATCGTGTAGATGAGTATGTTAAGGGTTTCATGTATATATTTATTGGTATTAAATTCATGTTATAAATCCATGAGTTACGTGCTATGTTTTCCATTGTTATGAATATAGTCTAATGACCGTTGAAAGTTCATACCCAAACTATAAGTATGTTGTATGACACGATTATTGCGTTGATAAGTGATCAGAAAAGTTTCCATCGTAAGTATATTGAGAGGTAAAACGGAATGTTGGACGTAAAGCGAAATACTGACAGTTATAAATGGATGATATTAATGAACTAAACTACGAAACGTACGAACGTGTAAAATAACGATAAAACCTTCAATAACAGATTTTATGCAAATAAGGGACATTGGGCCTCGTTTCTAGTCATGTGACTACCGATCAAAGTTGATTCGTGAACTTTCGTGTCGTGTTTGGATATTTCTTGCAAAGTTGGTCTTTCGATAATTCCATATGTGGGAGAGTTATGTTTTGTGTTCTTGATCTGAGGATCGGCATGACGTGTTCGGTCAAGTGCAGATGACCTGAGGATCGTCATGACGTGTTCGATCAAGTGGTTGATTATTTTTCCGTACCCTTGGACTGAGGATCGGCATGAAGTGTTCGGTTATGTACGGGTGACCTGAGGATCGGCATGACGTGTTCGTCCAAGTGATTATTAATTTCTAGTACCCTTGGTCTGAGGATCGGCATGACGTGTTTGGTAACGTGCGGGCGACCTGAGGATCAGCATGACGTGTTCAACCAAGAGATTGTTAATGTCCCACACACTTATGCCATTTGGGCGACAGTTTGAATGCCAGTTGGGCGATAGTTTGAATGCCATTTGGGCGACAGTTTGAGTGCCAGTTCGGCGACAATTAACTATTCATTGTTGAGTGTTGTTCTTTCTTGACCAGTAAATTCGTTTGGAGTTAAGTCTTCTTTCAGTCAATGTCATTGGTCAGTTCAGTTCTGGGTTAAGTTTCAAAGGGAATGATTAGGTTTAAATAAGTCATGGTTTTGAGAATAAGAAAAGACGAACGAGACATAGTATTGAGAATAAGAAATGATGAACGAGATATGGTTTTGAGAAATAAGAAGAGATGATGAATAACTTACCTTGGTGGTGGTAACCTTAAGGGGACCCTCACTTACCTTAACCGCTAACGGCTTTTCAAGCCGCTGGACCTTCCACGTCTAGCCTTTGCAGGTCCAGATGGAGCCGACTGCTATCAAGATGCTGACTTTACTACTAAAGACTATGTTGGTGAAGATTACTACGAGGAAGGCTACAGTTTCGCCAGCTAAAGATCTTGGAGTTTTTCTTTTATCATAGTTCTGTTATTACTATGTTTAATGATGTAATAGCTTAGTTAAGCTTGTAATATCTATCTTTTGGATATCTTTTAGTCTGTAATATACTAATCATGTAAGACTTGAATGTTTAGATTCTGGCTTCCGCTGAACTTAGTCACTTTCCCGTATTATATTATTGTTTCAAGCTTTTTTGGACAATCAGGTGACATTCACAATCAGTCACGTGTCTACAATCCCATAAAGGAAATTTATTTTTCCCTATTTTTGGTATCAGAGCGTTAGGTTTAGACGCACTCACTGATTGCCCTACACCTTAAGTTACGAGCCTAAGATTTACCTCGTATTAGTACTGACACTAAGTTAGCTCCTCTTGCAGGACTATGGAGTCGATCTTCGTTCACGATGATTTCGGAGGTCACTATAATCGCAACGGTTGTATCCAGCCTGCTGACCCTGTACTATATCGACAGCAGATCTGCTAGAGGGCAAGGCATATCTTGGAGGAGGACATACGGAGAGCTGTGCTTACCGATACATTGCAGTATTCAGATCGAGTTTAGCCTGAGTCAATCCATGCTTCAGAGACTACCATACTTATTCACCAGGAGCTTATTAGCATGACTCAGGACGAGGCACTATATGACGATATACTCTTCCCGATTATCATGGCCGCACCAGCACCACCATTATCATCAAAGCCCATACTAGAGCCAGATGCGGATTCAGATCCCATGGATATAGATAGCGACGACGACATAGCGAGTGGATAGGATTCTGCAGGCAGTAACCACTCAGCAGACGACCCATCTCATGGTGACGACACAGATGATGATGACCTGACAATTGTGGATGATCCGGTGAGTAGCGACGACGAGCCGATCGAGGAGGTTGACCCAACGGACGATCTTTAGAGACCAGGGGATGATGTACACGACCATCTAGCACCACCAGTTGACGGGGATAAGATGATACCGATGCCTGAGCAGAACCACGAAGCAGATTCAGCTAACATTGAGGAGGAGGAGGGGGACCCTGAGGAGGAGTTCTTAGAGGACCCATAATAGATAATAAGAGAGGCAAACTTTACCTTAGATATGGTAGGCGAGTACCATAGTAAGCAGTCATATCATTTCTACTCATTCCACTTGAGTAAATCGATACCTTCTATTCTAATGGTCATTTCTTCTGGAAAAGGGATCTATATATTTTGAAAAGTGGCTCCGATTACCATCAATAATTATTGTGGTACACTCCTTGATAAGTAATTCATTTCTTTGAATTTTTAGAAATTCCCCAATCAATAATTATTGAGTATGTACCTTGATCATCCGATTCTTGACAAATTCTTTTGAGAACAAGTTCGATCACTAGTACTGCAAAGTCATTCTTTTTGACTTATTATTCCTTGAACAAATTCTTACAAGTTCATTTCATTTGAAATAATTCTAAATGAGTTCTCTGTTCTTGTTCTTGTTAGGAACTCAAAAATGTTGTACTCTCTGTACATCTTGACCTCTTATTGTCTCTCTCAGTTGCTACCTTATTCTTTATCAGTAGGGTTTCGTTTGAACTATTTTACTTATGAAACACCTAATTCTTATTTCATTCGTTGAAGGCCTTATGCCATCAGTTGCTTTCATTTCCTACAAATCTTGAGATACTATGATTACTTCCATAGTAATCGGTCATCCTATTATTGTTAGATTTACATTTTATTCTTGAATAGATCACATCATTCTACTATTATACTTTTATCTGTGAGGATTCATCTGCCTTTTCGGACTCGGCTTCATTTTGGGTCGATCTGTTCAATCGTTTCAATCATTGTATTCTAGCTACCTGGATTATAATGATAACCATAATGTGAAATATAACAGGTTATGATTGCTTTGCATAAGGTATGATAGAAACCTTATAGACAAGAACTCTTATGTGGGAACGCAAGAATCTTCTCAATCTCTGTAATGGATGAATCATCTCAAACAATTGAGGACCAGTCCAGAAGGCTAAGCAACATAATACCTAAGGAGATCGATCCCACTGGTATATTTGGAAGACTAATACAAGACTTATGGAAGACCGCGGACAACACTAGCACAAGTGACTACGGAGACGAGTTGTTTAGACACCTCCATATTGCCCATTCAAAATCGCTTAGAGACCACTCAAGCCACAACCTGCTACACTACCAAGGTCAACCCTACGACAAGGACAACTCAAAATGACGAACAATGATCATGGCGTTTGTTTCAACTTTGGAAACCCTGGATGTCTGGCCAAGGAATGTCAAGCTCCCAAGACTTGTAACCAACCAAACGTTATCTGCTACAGCTGTCACAAGAGAGGACATTTTAGCAAGGACTGTAAAGCACTTGAGATGGACGCTACAGAGCACATGCAGCTCAGACAAGCCCAGATCAATACCACCATCCCAAATATAGCTGGATTAGGAAAAGAGGCACAACGAAGACTGAAAGAATACATGAGGAACAAGAGAAAGTCCGACACAATAATAGCATCGGTCCAACACAAAACATGCCAACATTGTTTCAACTGCAAAAATCGCGGACATCACTTCGACGAATGCCCAACACCGAAACAAATTAGAGGACATGGATCGCGATGTTACAAATGTGGTGGAATGGACCACATTCGCAAGGATTGTGAGGCAATGAAGAACATCAATCAAGATCTATTGATGAACTTGGAAGAAGAAGGGGAGTTGATACAACCTATACAATTGATTATGCAAAATTTTGACTTATTAATGAATCTAGTTTTGTGTATCTAGTATTATTGTAATGATTAGTGTTTCGATATATATATATATATATTATTGTATAGGTACAACAAATCGACAGTTAGTAACTATAAGTATACAACGAGCATCGTATCCCACCTTTAGACTGATGGTCAAACCAGGCGCGCTAACCTAACGATAGAAGACGTCTTACAAGCTCACATCATCAACACATCATCAACAACATCAGAGACACATGGGAAAGTTTACACCATCAGTTATGAAAGCTCGTGGCGCATCAAGAACGAAAATACGAGAGAACCTATTCATCGCTGATCAAAATGTTCGCTAACTACGACAAAGTCAAGCATAGGCATGACGTCACTCAAGTTTCTATATGGAAGGCCATGTCAATCGTCATCACGTCAGACAGATAAAAAATGAAGGAAGAACCTACAGTTTGAAGTTGAACATAAAGTACCATTAAAATATCGATCGCTCGAGGCAACGTGCTATTGGACCAAAAGAAAGGAAGTTATCACTGCAACACATTGGAGTATTTACGATCGAATCGCCCACCAACTTACGTACGTTATCACCAACAATGTAGTAGATCACAATGCTTTTTGAGTGGATAAGCTAATCCACAACGTTCTTCGTACTAACATACTGAGGGATACATTCATGACCCCTACAAGTTATAAAAGACAATCGTGAGACCAACTAGACTTCTCAACCATTGCATCAAGAAGCTGAGAGGTAAGAATCTTGCCGACCAAAGACGCAGAAGAAACAATGAAAGGAAAGTTAATCAGACTGTCGTTGAGATAACTCCAAAGCAACATGATATCTGCGACAGTTGTGCAATATCTGGACATCACTCCAAAGAATGCAAAGCACTGAAACAACCCACAAGTTGATAGCCGCAGTGCTTCAATTGTGGAAAGACTGGACGTATGCACAAAGATTGTCCAGAATGAGGAATTCAAAACATGGTTCCACCACAAAGAAGGTCCTAAAAGAGAGCTCGCAGATCATCAAATTAATCCCAGTATTGAACAAGACGAAAGAATGAAGGTGCAATATTCAATGTCAGAACTTTGAATTTCACTTGGTGTTGTTTAGCAAAGAAGTTTGGACGTTCGAAAGAATTGGTGAGAAAGTCTGATTAGTTAGCTAGTGGGAACCTCACAACCTTAAAATATGAGATATGATTAGTACCTTGTACTTTCTAAGACCTAGTAAACCCAAGATTTCGAGGACGAAATCCTCTGATAAGGTGGGTAGAGATGTTGCACCTGAATTTCTCCAGAAATTCCATGTAGGATAATAGAAATTAGTGATGTTGCTACCAAGGTTGTCAGGTATTCACAATGTTTTTCACATCAATATGTTGAAAGAGTATCATCAGGGCGCGACGCCACATGTAATCGACTTCAAGGAGATTGAGGCGAATAACAACGTGTCTTACACTGAGAGACCGATCAAGATTTTTGGGTCGAGAAACCAAGAAGCTGAGGAACAAGGAGATCCCATTGGTGAAAGTTCAATGGAATCATCATGATGAAAGAGAAGCTTCGTGGGAAATGGAGCCAGAGATGCGAGAGAAATATCTTTTCTGTTTTATAAATAGATAAGCTCTGATTTCGAGGACGAAATCCTTTAATAGGTGGTGGAAGATGTAATACCTGTAATTTTCTGTAATTATAATATCAGCTTTTTTGAATTTATGTATTGGATCGACTATATTATTATATTATTATTTTAATTAGTGACGGTATGGACGTGTTGTAGTATTACCATATGGACTGTAGTAACCATACCAACTCGACCATAATAAGATTTAACTTAGTCCCGTACCCGAACCCGGACCCGGACATTAGAAATAATACCCGGTTGTACGTAAATTGAGACCGACACGTGTACCGAGGAACTTATGCACATAAATTGAGAAAATGGCACACAACTCGAAGTGGGTCCACTTAGCCAGCCATGGGGCAACCACATGCCACCCTCTTAGACACATGTCCACTACAAGGACACATGTGTCCTAGCATGCAAGCATGTAATAGGACACCTAGCACATACATTTTCTATATAACCACACCTATATGCATGTATTATACTCTCTTCCACTCTCATAATTTGCACCTAAGTGAAGAAAGAGAGCTAGGAGTTATAAATACCATGTAAATATGGAAGAAAAACAAGGAGAAGAAGAAGGTGACACCATTAAAGTTGAAGTTCATGCTCCATCAAGCTCAAGAACATCAAGCTTAATTTTAAGCTTTGGTGAGTAAATTGTGAGTAATCTAACTCAATTTAGAATATGTATAGTATGTATTAATGTTTAGTAGAAGTTTGTTGTTGTTGTGTTGAAGTTTTCATGACATGCAAGACATATCCATAAACCTGGGAAAACTGAAACTTTCAGCAGAACATAGTTTAGTAAAATGAATGTTTTGTGCAGCTAAAAAATCCGAATTAAGCTAGGTTTTTTGTGGTAAAGGCTAACTCATATATCTACAAATAACTCTTTTATAGCTCAGTTTAGAAATCAATCCTTCATGGGTGAAATGCATGTACAACGCAGTGTTATAAATCTGAGAAACTGAAACTTTCAGCAGAACATAGTTTAGTAAAATGAATGTTTTGTGCAGTTACAAATTGCGAATTAAGCTAGGTTTTTTTGTGGTAAAAGATAACGCATATATCTACAAATAACTCTTCTATAGCTCAGTCTAGAAATCACCCCTTCATGGGTGAAATGCATGTACAACGCAGTGTTATAAATCTGAGAAACTGAAACTCTCAGCAGAACATAGTTTTGTAAAATGAATGTTTTGTGCAGCTCAAAAATGAGAACTAAGCTAGGTTTTTTGTGTGGAGAAAGATAACTCATTTATCTACAAATAAACCTTCTATATCTCAGTCTAAAAACCCCTCCTTTATAGGTGAAATTCACGTACAATGCAGTACTATAAATCTGGGACAGAACAGTCCGAGATATAAGAAATGTCTTGTAAAATAAATAGTTTGAGTAGCTCAAAAATGTAATTGAAGCTAGATTTTTTTTGTACATGAAGATATTCCTATTATCTACAATGTATTAGTTTTGAGTTTGATCTACAAAACAATTATCATGCACAAATAAATCATGTTAATTCAGTCAACACAGTGAAAATATATCCTGGCAGATTGTACAGCTTTTTGTATAATGTTTTGTTGATGCATGGTGTTGATTGTTGATGCTAGTTTTCTGGTACCTGCGTTGTTATGAAAATCTCGTGCTATGGTAGTGCTATCGTGTAGATGAGTATGTTAAGGGTTTCATCTATATGTTTATTGGTATTAAATTCATGTTATAAATCCATGAGCTACGTGCTATGTTTTCCATTGTTATGAATATAGTCTAATGACCGTTGAAAGTTCATACCCAAACTATAAGTATGTTGTATGACACGATTATTGCGTTGATAAGTGATCAAAAAAGTTTCCATCGTAAGTATATTGAGAGGTAAAATGGAATGTCAGACGTAAAGCGAAATACTGACGGTTATAAATGGATGATATTAATGAACTAAACTACGAAACGTACGAACGTGTAAAATAACGATAAAACCTTCAATAACATATTTTATGCAAATAAGGGACATTGGGCCTCGTTTCTAGTATTGTGACTACCGGCCAAAGTTGATTCGTGAACTTTCGTGTTGTGTTTGGATATTTCTTGCAAAGTTGGTCTTTCGATAATTCCATGGTGTCGATCCGAGAGTTATGTTTTGTGTTCTTGATCTGAGGATCGGCACGACGTGTTCGGTTAAGTGCGGATGACCTGAGGATCGTCATGACGTGTTCGATCAAGTGGTTGATTATTTTTCCGCACCCTTGGACTGAGAATCGGCATGAAGTGTTCGGTTATGTACGGGTGACCTGAGGATCGGCATGACGTGTTCGTCCAAGTGATTATTAATTTCCCATACCCTTGGTCTGAGGATCGGCATGACGTGTTCGGTTATGTGCGGGCGACCTGAGGATCGACATGACATGTTTGACCAAGAGATTGTTAATGTCCCGCACACTTATGCCATTTGGGCGACAGTTTGACTGCCATTTGGGCGACAGTTTGAGTGCCAATTGGGCGACAATTAACTATTCATTGTTGAGTGTTGTTCTTTCTTGACCACTAAATGCATTTGGAGTTGAGTCTTCTTTCAGTCAATGTCATTGGTCAGTTCAGTTCTGGGTTAAGTTTCAAAGGGAATGATTAGGTTTAAATAAGTCATGGTTTTGAGAATAAGAAAAGACGAATGAGAAATATTATTGAGAATAAGAAATGATGAACGAGATATGGTTTTAAGAAATAAGAAGAGATGATGAATAACTTACCTTGGTGGTGGTAACCTTAAGGGGACCCTCACTTAGCTTAACTGATAACGGCTTTTCATGTCGTTGGACCTTCCACGTCCAGCCTTTGCAGGTCCAGACGGAGCCGACTGCTATCAAGATGCTGACTTTACTACTAAAGACTATGCTGGTAAAGATTACGACGAGGAAGGCTACGGTTTCGCCAGCTGAAGATCTTGGAGTTTTTCTTTTATCATAGTTCTGTTATTACTATGTTTAATGATGTAATAGCTTAGTTGAACTTGTAATATCTATCTTTTGGATATCTTTTAGTCTGTAATATACTAATCATGTAAGACTTGAATGTTTAGATTCTTGCTTTCGCTGAACTTAATCACTTTCCCGTATTATATTATTGTTTCAAGCATTTTTGGACAATCAGGTGACATTCACAACCAGTCACGTGTCTACGAACCCATAAAGGAGATTTATTTTTTGCTATTTTTGGTACCTCGGGTCGTGACAATATTACTCCCTCTGTCCCATTTTACGTGTCCCCTTTTCCTTTTTGGGATGTCTTAAAATTGTTGTCCACTTTCATAAATTAGCATGCAAATTTTACTTAGTTTGTCAAACTACCCTTTACTGCAATCAACACCAAAACAAAACAAAAAAAGAAAATGCAATGATTATCAGGGCCGGTCCCGAGTATTTGGAGGCCTGAGACGAACTACTAAAAGGGAGGCCCTTATAAGAGGGTTTGGGGTCAACGTCCCCGAGGTGATTTTTTTGGGGTCTACTTATACATAATTGGCGATTTTTTTTTATGATTTACTTACACATAATTGGCGATTTTTTTGGGGTCTACTTATAATATGAGTCTATTCGTGAAACTTAAACATTGTATGGTATCTTTCAAAATTCTAGACGACCCTATTTCTAAAACTGAAAATTTTTACACTAAAAGTGTAATTTTTAAAATTCTAGGGCCTTTGATTTTGAGTTTTATATACATGTATATCAATATATATGTAGTCGATGACACTAAATTGGGCCTTGGGAGAGACCTAAATGTAAAACGCTAAAAATCTCAAGGTAAAAATGTAATTATGAAAATTTCATGGAGACCATCAAAATTTTGTGAACTTTGGTGGTCTAGGGCGCTTTCCCCTTTGCCCCCCCCTTTGGGCCAGCCATGGTATATGTTCTTGGGAGAGTCTTATGACTGGGTCCCTGATGAACAAGGTACCGATTCCTATAACTACAATGAAGCACTCCAAGTTAAAGATGCAGATCTTTGGCAAAAGGTTATGAAGTCTGAAATGGAGTCTATGTACTCCAATCAAGTCTGGGATATTGTAGAACCACCCAATGAAATAAAACCCATTGGATGTACGCGGATCTATAAGAAGAACAGAGGAGCAGACGGTAAGGTGGAAACCTTTAAAGCAAGGCTTGTTGCGAAGGTTCACTCAAAAAGAGGGAATCAATTATGAGGAAACCTTTTTGTCGGTAACCATGCTAAAGTCTATCCGAATACTCTTATCCATTGTTGCACATTTCAATTATGAAATTTGGTAAATGAATGTCAAGACAGCATTTCTTAATGGCAATCTTGACGGGTGCATCTATATGATGCAACCAGACGGGTTCATTACGAAGGGCCAAGAACACATGTTGTGCAAGCTTAAGAAGTCCATTTATGGACTTAAGCAGGCATCTAGGTCTTGGAATATCCGCTTTGATCAAGCAATCAAGTCTTTTGGTTTTGATCAATGTGCGGATGAATCTTGTGTGTACAAGAAACATGATGGAAGCGTGTTGGTGTTCTTAGTACTATATATGGATGATATCTTGCTAATCGAAAATGATGTGGGGGGTATTATCTTCTGTAAGGGTATGGTTGTCCAATCAATTCGATATAAAGGACTTGGGAGAAGTCGGTCACATCCTAGGTTTCAAGCTTATGCGAAATCGCAAGAATAGGATGTTGGGCTTGTCACAAGGCACTTATATCGACAATATTCTTGCAAGGTTTGGCATGCAAGATTCCAAGAAGGGATTCCTTCCCTTCAGACATGGAATTACTCTATCTAAGGATCAGTCTCCTAAGACACCTAATGAGAAAGAGAAGATGAAGGCAGTTCCTTATGCCTTGGCAGTAGGAAGCCTAATGTATGCTATGCTATGTACTAAACCTGACATCTGCTTTGCTGTTGGCATGATTAGTAGATATCAGTCTAATCCAGGGCAAGAACATTGGACTGCGGTGAAAAATATTCTCAAGTACCTGAAAGGACTCGAGACTATATGTTAATTTACCAAGCAGACAGTCTTGTACCCATTTGGTACACAAATTCTGATTTCATGTCAGATAGGGATTCCAGAAAGTCTACCTCAGGATATGTGTTTACCCTAGGAGGTGGAGCCATTAGTTGGAGGAGTATCAAGCAGTTGTGTATTGCTGATTCCACCATGGAAGCCGAGTATGTGGCTGCTTCGAAAGTTGCTAAGGAGGTCGTTTGGCTCAAAAACTTCCTTATGGATCTAAGAGTAGTACCTGCGGTACAATCAGCTATTACCCTTTATTGCAATAATAGTGGAGCGGTTGCTAACTCAAAGGAACCTAGGGTACATAAGAAGGGAAAACACATTGAGCGTAAGTATCACCTGATACGAGAGATTGTGCAAAGAGGTGATGTTGAAGTGACCAAGATAGCATCAACAAATAACCTGACAGATCCTTTCACCAAGAGCTTACTGGCCAAGACTTTTGATAGTCATATAGAAGGGATATGAGTAAGGTGTGTCGTATCATGGCTTTGAGTCTAAGTGGGAGATTGTTAGGGATATATACTAAAAGTCATGCTTTATGTAGTTGATTTATTATTCATTTAATAAAATCAGTTAATCTATTTTTATGAGAATCTGTGTGGACAATATTTGTATTATATTGTTTATTTAATATTATGCATGTGTGTCTTTCATTCTACATAGTAGGTGGTTTGGTGTGTATAGTTCGGCTTACACACGGAAGATTAGACCATCGGATCTTGCAGAATGTAAGATTTTGGTTTACAGTCTTAGATGGATTGGACATACCATTGGTAGGACTGCAACATGGTGTTGTAGTAAGTTTGTCTTGACTACCGAAAATGGTATAGTTTCAACTCACCATACTGGTACACTTTGTGTATTAAACGGGACTGACTTGGGGTAATTATCTTTATACTAACTTGTAAGATAATTAATACCTCATGACTATTATGAGTGCTTATGCTCTAAATCCTAAGTTAATTTCACTACAACAAAAAGTAGTTTTAGTGAGAATTGATTTTCCTCGCCAAAAGTAGATATTTCCTCGCCAAAACCTTTTGCAAGGAAATAATTTCCTCGCCAATTTCACCACCAAAGTGTTGTCTTATAAAGTATCTGGCAAGGAAAAAATATTCCTCGCCAACAAAAACATTTTAGCAACAATCTTTTTCCTCGCTATTGAGTAAAATTTCGTCGCCAAAATTTGGATGTGAGCTCTCAAAATTTATCATTGCCGACAAATAATTTCCTCGCCAAAGATTCTCTAAATAATTTTCAAAAATATATGTAGCGAAGAAATATTTCCTCGCTAATGAAAAGTTTCAAATTTTACAAAATGGTTTTGTCGATGAAAATTTTCTTCGCCACACATTTATTTATTTATTTGTCTCAAATAAATCTATTCTTATTCCTATTTCTATGCCCAACATCACATAATCGTAACTAAAACAAATACCATGCAAAATCCAGTCCAAAGCCTGAACAAATTTCATTGAATAAATTTTGCTTGAGCGATTCACACACAAAAAAAAAAACACAAAACAAAAAAACCAAAAAAAGGACCAAAAAAAAATTTTAAAATTAAAACTGAACTAAAACTTGACAAACTAGTACATTGTGTCCATTCAAACATAAACTAATGATTTAAAAAAAAAAAAAAAAAAAGACAAATCAAGAACTAATAATGTTTTCCATTGTTCATAACAGCTCAACAAAACAATATGTCCTCTATCAATTAATCAACCACGTACATTCCGAACCTGTGACAAAGACAAATGAAAGTCAGTAGAATATTATATATAAGTTCTTTAAAAACAAGAAAACATATTGAAAACTTGTAATAACCCGAGCCGCCTTGGGGGCACGAATCAAAAGAAAAAAGAATAAACAAAATCATTACAACTTAGTTCATCAATCTTCTTTAAAAAATAATAATAAAGGCTCAACAATTAGAATGCACACCAAAAATCACATATTGCAAGTCAATGTACTATCACCATCTATTATCAATTTATCTCAATTAAAATTGTTGCCATTTACAAATGAGAATTACTACTAACATCTATATCTATAGTATACAATGTAACCAAAACTATAGCTCTATTCTTACTCCAACTTTTGCCTTTCACATTCAACTTTCAACAGGAAATGTACAATTGCATAGACGAATTTCATATGCAGAAAGTGCAAGTATAAAAATAAAAAACAAAGAAAAAATAAAAAGCACAAATGTTCTATTCTTACTGTTCATTTTCTTACCCAAAGGTGGTAGTTCGAATCCCCCTATCCACCCTTCTCCGTATCAAAAAAAAAAAATCAAATGCTCAAAAAGTTTATCAAGCAACATTGCCACAATACTAAGATCCAATTTGGAAGGAGGAAGTAGCTAGTATGGAAAAAAGATAGATGCCTATGTAATGATCAAATAGTTATTTTGAAGTTTCACATTTTCTCATCAACCAAACAGAGAATACAAAGAAAAAAAGAGATCCAATTTCGAGAAACTATACCACTTGGCAGCTTTGAATCCCTTGATGACGAAGACATCGAGCATCAACATGGCCAAACCTATCCAAAAAAAAAAGCTCAGCTCACTATCCTTAGTCATTATAACAACAATTCAACCAAATGGTTATGAAATTTAAAAGGTAGGCGGACGCATATCAATATAAGAGACGTTGATTAGTCAAGGAAAAAGTAAATTTATTTTGGATACCAATGATTGAAAACTTGATAAAGTTTTTTTTAAAGAGAAAAGTCATTGTTTAGCAAAAAAAAAAAAAGAGTAAGAGATATGGATTAGCAATTTGATTAAAGCTACCTTGCTGCTGGAATGTAAGAAACACATGACCTTGAAATCCTTCGGTGATCACCATAGGCACCTAGAAATATGATCACATTCTATAGCAATTAAAAAAAATAGAGAGAGAGAGAGCCATAATAAGCATGTGTTTGGACCGTCACCTTTACTTGATAGACTTTTTGAGTTTGTTAATGAATAATTTCTTCTTGTTATGTCTTCTTATTTACTTGGGTTTAATAAATCTGCAATCACGAGACGTTAATCTGACACAACTAGAACACCCTCACTATGTCTAAATTTAGCATTTGTAATTCATAAACAAGCAACAGTATATATGGTGATGATGCCAAAAATTGGTAAGAGTAAAGTAGAGCTGATTAAGGAGAAAGAGAGTGAGAGACTGGTTTTTTGTATGTGGTTCGGCCCTGTTAATGAAGGTACCTATGTCCACGGTTGTGCCTGAGCACGTTCACTATACTGTAAAAGAGCCGAGGGCCTGTGGTGGACCAACAAGTCTGGAGCTACCGTAGGCCGGCCGAGCATGTAGATGAATGCTATAGAGGTGCTGTGTAGACTGAAAAGTCGGCCCCTTCAATGGGGGGTGAGAGGTCTCTTTTATAGATGCAAGAGACCTACTCCTACATGGATAAGAAAATATAATCCAATTGATATAGATTGACATTAATTGTGGGGGTTTCCTAATTGGATTAGGAAATAGTTTGCACTTTCCATTTGTTTTCTAGCTTGAGTAGGAAACTGCCCGTAATGCTCGGGATCATGCTTGTGGGTCCGAATGAGCTGTTCCCGTGGTGGGATATGCCCGTGCAATTTTCCCGACCTGTTGGCCAGGTCGTGGATGAACTGCTCGGTATGATGAGTGTTTCGGGTAGACTAGACCGCTCGGGCTGAACCAAGGGCCTGTGGTGGACCAATAAGTCTGGAGCTACCGTAGGCCAGCCGGGCATGTAGATGAATGCTATAGAGGTGCTGTGTAGACTGAAAAGTAGGCCCCTTCAATGGGGGGTGAGAGGTCTCTTTTATAGATGCAAGAGACCTACTCCTACATGGATAAGAAAATATAATCCAATTGATATAGATTGGCATTAATTGTGGGGGTTTCCTAATTGGATTAGGAAATAGTTTGCACTTTCCATTTGTTTTCTAGCTTGAGTAGGAAACTGCCCGTAATGCTCTAGATCATGCTTGTGGGTCCGAATGAGCTGTTCCCGTGGTGGGATATGCCCGTGCGATTTTCCCGACCTGTTGGCCGGGTCGTGGATGAACCGCTCGGTATGATAAGTGTTTCGGGTAGACTAGACCGCTCGGGCTGATGCTTGTCCGAGGAGTTGTGCATGATTTGACCGGGACGTGGATTGGCTGCTGATTTGAACCGCTCAATCATAGGATAGAGCCAATTTTGGGTGTATCAGCTGCCCCCCATTTCCAAGGTTGGCCAGATGCTATATCGGGGCAAGTTTGGAAATCAGTTTGATGTTACTTGCCACTGTCTGAGTGCTTGGGGAAGCTGCCTCGAGGCTTCTGAGCCTGGTGAGTCCTCAGGAACTGGCTGAGAGTTGAGACCCAGCCTAGCTCGGGACCTTTAGGTGCTCGGAAACTGACCGGGAGTTGAGACCCGGCCTAATTCGGAGTCTTTGAATGCTCGGGAAGTGACCGAAAGTTGAGACTCGGCCTACTTTGGAGTCTTTTTGCATGAGTTAGCCTCCAGGATGGTTATCTTCTACCCGTGAACCTTCGTCAAGGTTGTGGGTAGAAGGATTTTACCATGTTGGAAAACCCAACCTAAAGCGTATTTCTTTAGGGTCCTTTTATGTTAACTCCCTAGGATGATTGCCTTCCACCCAGCCAGCCTTCGTCAAGACTGTTGGGAGAAGAGCTTCACCATGTTGGTGGAGCCGACCTAGAGCGTGTCGCTGTAGGGTCCTTTTTGCTCCTCTATCGTGGTCCAACCTAAGAGATTTTAGTCACCTCTATCGTCGGTTTGGACCTAAGTGGAGTTAATGCCTCTGAGTACTGTAGGTGCTCAGTTTGTCCAAGATTTTGACTTGGTTATCCGCGAGGCCTGTAGATACCCGATTGATTGCTTGTTTAGTTCATTGCGCCATCTTGCCCCCCAAGCTTTCGCTATGACAAGGGTCTTACAGAGGCTATGACTGTAGGTAACCAACCTGGAACATGGTGGTTGTAGGGTCTTTTGAAACTTACCATCATCAGCCACCTCGGGGTTAGGCCCGAGGTCTTTATATGCCTTGGGGTTAGGCCCGAGGTCTTTGGATGCCTCGGGGTTAGGCCTGAGGTCTTTGTATACCTTGGGGTTAGGCCCGAGGTCTTTGTATGCCTCGGGGTTAGGCCCGAGGTCTTTGTATGCCTCAGGGTTAGGCCTGAGGTCTTTGTATGCCTCGGGGTTAGGCCCGACGTCTTTGTATGCCTCGGGGTTAGGCCCGAGGTCTTTGGATGAGCTCTCTGACAATCAGTGGAGCCTCATGTGGTGATCAGGCAAGTACCACTGTAGTTGGACTCATCTAGGCCGATGGAGACAGGGGGTCGGATTAGGATCGTCGGGCTCCTGATTTCTCCATGCTGGAGATAAAGTTTGAACTGCTTGATCCTTACCGATGTGAACTGGAGGTCGGGTCAGGGCTGTCGGACTCAGTCCACTATGAACTGGAGGTCGGGTTAGGGCTGCCGGACTCAGACCGCTGTGAACTGGAGGTTGGGTCAGGGCTGCCGGACTTAGATCGCTGTGAATTGGAAGAACTGTCAGAACTCCCGGGCTGATCTCGCTTTCGCTTACTTCTGGAAGACTCATTGCTTTCTTGCCCGGGGTCTTTGATCTTTAGAAATTCTTTAGTGTCAATGTATTTTTCAACCCTCTCTGTGAGTTCAACCAAGGTTACCGGTCGGTTTCTATGAAACGATGTGGTGCACTTGGTGTGTTGAACTCCTGAGCAGAAGGCTATATTAGCAGCGGTTTCATCAAGATCATAGATGCCGAGCTTCTCTTGATTAAACCGATCGGTGAATTCCGTGAGGGTCTCATTATCCCTTTGTATGACTGTCAGTAGCTGCATGTCAGGCTTTGGTCGTTCATGCATACCGATGAACTGGTTGATGAACTGCTTGCTGAGTTGCTTGAAACTGCAGATCGATCGGGGCTCCAAGGAGTAGAACCATTGCACGGTCGGGCCTTTCAAAGTGCTGGGGAAGGCTAGGCAGTGTAGTTCATCAGAGTTGGTGGCTAGGGCCATCTGAGCCTTGTAGGTCCAGACGTGGTCGACCGGGCTTCTTGAACCATTATAGGGATCTAGGCGAGGCTACTTGAATTTGCGCAGGATGGAGAACCTCGTGATCTGGCTAGAGAACGGTGACTCTGTCTCAGTATTGGCCCGATTCTGAGCGCAGTTTTGACCAAGCTTTTTGGCAACTCCGTCAATCTGCTTCTGCAAGTCCTTGATTCGAGATTCCACTCCTTCCCGACCGGTATCCGAGGGATTGGTCGGGTTGGTAGAAGAGGCTTCTTCTTTATGGTGGTGTGCTGTCCTTTGGGATCAGGCTCGGCAATGACTCCTGGTAATCGTTCGCCTAGGGACAACTCAGCTCTTGACCGAGTGACCCTGGACTAATTCCCGGGCCATATGCTCCTGCCTTTTCTTTCGGGCAGCGCGCCCACTGTTGATGTTTCTGGCATCCTCAACACGGGATGGGTTGGCTCGGGCACGTTGTCTGGTCAAGATCGGTTCCCAACCGTACGCAACGTTCCCAGGTCGTTTCCTGGCCCCTGGAGGACTGCTTTGCTGGGCTAGCAGGGCTTCGATCTGTTGTTGGATTTGACGCTGGCTCTCCAAGAGTTGTGTGAGGGTCGCGGTAATCTGCTCAAATGTCATGGCTGCCGCAGCCGGAGGAACATCCCGGTCGGACTGCTGATCAACCTTCTTACCCTTCTTCGGTGGCATGATGATCAGTCGAGAGATTTGTTGATGAGAAGATTTGTCGCTTCCCACAGACGGCGCCAAAATGATGATGCCAAAAATTGGTAAGAGTAAAGTAGAGCAGATTAAGGAGAAAGAGAGTGAGAGACTGGTTTTTTGTATGTGGTTCGGCCTTGTTAATGAAGGTACCTGCGTCCATGGCTGTGTCTGAGCACGTTCACTATACTGTAAAATAGCTGGGGGCCTGTGGTGGACCAACAAGTCTGGAGCTACCGTAGGCCGGCCGGGCATGTAGATGAATGCTATAGAGGTGTTGTGTAGACTGAAAAGTCGGCCCCTTCAATGGGGGGTGAGAGGTCTCTTTTATAGATGCAAGAGACCTACTCCTACATGGATAAGAAGATATAATCCAATTGATATAGATTGGCATTAATTGTGGGGGTTTCCTAATTGGATTAGGAAATAGTTTGCATTTTCCATTAGTCTTCTAGCTTAAGTAGAAAATTGCCCGTAATGCTCGGGATCATGCCTGTGGGCCCGGATGAGCTGTTCCCACGGTGGGATGTGCCCGTGCATTTTTCCCGACCTGTTGGCCGGGTCCTGGATGAACCGCTTGGTATGATGAGTGTTTCGGGTAGACTAGACCGCTCGGGCTGATGCTTGTCCGAGGAGTTGTGCATGATTTGACCGGGACATGGATTGGCTGCTGATTTGAACCGCTCGGTCATAGGATAGAGCCAATTTTGGGTGTATCATATGGAGAATGAAAAAAAAATAGTGAAAGAGGAGATGACCTCGGTTTCAGCCAATAGCACAATAGCATTGTGGCATAAAAAAATGGTTCAAGCAAACCAAGCAAATGAATGATTACTACCTAACCCTTAAACTCATAAAGTTCATGGTGAATTCCAATCTAGATACTCATGTGTACAACGAGCTGCTAAGAGTACATTTTTCACCAACAAACTGATAGTAGTCATGAAAGAAGCATAAGATGAAGTTGTAGAACATCTATGGGTTAATTACATTTTATACCCTTGTAGTTTGGGGGTTGTGTCAATTTTGTCCCTCTAAATTTGATTGTGTCAATGTGTCCTTACACTTCTTTGATTGAGTCAATCCAACCGTCTTATCCCGTTAAAAAAAAAAAAAAAAAAGAAACGGAAATGCTACATGTGCCTCTCACATGAATGCAAGTTAAGGACATACTTGATATTTTACATCCTTCCCGTCCGAAAACCATATGTGAGAGGTTGTGTGCTTATATATTGGGTATATATGCATATGTATTGGTTTCTTTGTATAATAAGGATAGAATAGGGGCTACAATTTTCTGTCTATATCCATTGATTTCTGTGTCCAATATCTCTCAGCCCCACTGTAATTTCTCTCTCTCAAGCCTCAGGAATCGTAACCTCAACCCCCGATAGTTGAAGGCTTGACGTTCGTCATTCCCTATCTCTCTCAGTCTCTCATGACCATCTTGAAGGCATGCATTTTGAATGAGCTATGCTCTGTTTGTGTAATGCAAAACAATCTTGTTCAATGGATGGCATACTTTTGCACATTTTGTGCCCAAATATAGTAATTTGGTCCCAAAAAGTTTCAAATAGTTACAGTAAATCACTTTGGTTTTAAAACCAAATTAGCTATCAAAGTTACTATTGCAAGATTTTGAGGTCAAAACCCTAAGATATATGACACATCACAAACACATAAGTAACATCAAAAGAAAAAGCTCAATAGGTAACCATAATTTGGTGAACTGTTCTGACAATTGTTAATAGTTTTCTCAATCTTTGATGCCTACTCATTGTTCCTTACTCAAATGTTATGCCTATTTTTTGTCTAAACACCTTGCCATTGTTTGATTTTGCTCCCTCAATCTTCAAAATCTCTAACTCTCCCCCTATCAAACCCTAAGTGTTGCAACTAACCCTACATCTATTCTACACACACACACACACACACACACACACACACACACATATAACTCAATCACAGTTTACTATAATAAAAAGGGAAAAGAATTCGGGCCAAAATCAGATTGAAGTCAAAAATCTGATGAGATTAGAGTTTGAGATTTAGGCCAAAATCAGATAAGATTAGAGTTTGAGATTAGGGAGGAAATTGAGAAACGAGGGAAAGATCATAGAAGAAAAATAAAAGAGAAAACAAACCTTAGATGAGAGATCGTTTGCGATGGGACTCTGGAAATCTGAGCTAAGCTCTGGCGACGAAGGACATCGTCGACAGTGAGGTCGCACCACCCGTGGTAACGGTGGGTCATGGGTGACTGAGTATGAGTGTATCACAGAGAGGCAAGGACAGCTAGGGCTTTTTTTCTGAGATAGGAGAAATAGTACGCCATTGTCCCAAAAAGAAAAAAGAAAAAAACGGATTTCTACCTTTTTAAAAAATTATTTTTCAATGTTTTTATTTTAAATATGTTTAAAGTTGATTTTAATAAATAAATGAAAAGGAAAATATTTTTTTAAGACCATACCTTAGGCGATGAAAATTAGATTAGTCGCCAAATAAAGTACTTTTTTTTATAAAGCTAAATAAAATACTTTAGGCGAAGAAAATATTATTTTGTAGCTATAATTTCACCATTTACAAGAAAACAATGTTTCCTCGCTTGCATAACACTTTTGGCGAGAAAATTTATTTCGTCGCCAAATCAAAGAGGAAATAATAATTTTTAGAATTCACTTTAGGCATGGAAAATTATTTTTTGTTACCAAATTCAACACAATTGGCGAGGAAAATAGTATTTCGTTGCCAAAGACGTCATTTTTTACGAGAAAATTTAGTTTCCTCGCTAAATTTGACACTTTAGGTGAGAAAATTATACTTTTGTCGCCAAATGTGTATGTCTTTCAACCTTTTTGGCTACAAAATTTTATTTCCTCTCTAATACTCTACCTTTGGTGAGAAAATTGAAATTTTCTTACCATGTTTTGTCGCTAAAACACATTTTTGTTGTAGTGTTTATAGACACGTACATTTGATATTTACACTTTGATCTCTAAAAGGATGAGATCTTTAAATGGGTCAATATCTCATTGGATTGGGTGACAATATTAATTGTGTGGTGGATATTAATTAATAATGGAATCGATGTCTCAATTTTGGGATTGATGATATCCCCTTGAGAAAGCTTATAAGTTTTGATTATGTCAAACCCTGTAAGTGGATTTTGTATCCGACATATCAGATAAGTTAAGTAGAGGATCTCAAGGAATTTTAAGAGATTAATTAAATATGATTGTCAGTTATTATATTTAATTAATGAATATCTGTAATTTTAACATGGGGAGATAATAAGCATTTAATAACATGAAGCTCGAAATATATTTTTGAGATAAGGGTAGGAGTGCAATTATAATTCTTTAGTGGTATGAATTATAATTTATGAAAATAGGAATCTGATTCAGTTCGAATTAGAGTTTCCTAATTCCATAAGGAAGCCTATTCCTTATTGACTTCTTATGGTCCCTATCGTAGCCTATATATATGCTGCTTTGACTCTTTCCTCAGTTTGCGTTTTTCCATCAAGAGCATTATAACTCGGAATAGAAAAGAGAGCGTAAAAAGAGAGAGCAGAAACATAAAGGATTTCGAAAGAGCCCACACTCAGTTCGATATTCTGGCAGTAAAGGAATACGGTAGAAGATCGTGAGCTGTTATCGAGCTCGTGTTCTCGATTCGTCTACAACAGTAATCCGTTTTATCAGTTTAAGGCAACCCTAGTTCCGGCCGTATAGGGATTGTAGTTTTCACGTAATTTATGCAGTACCAACTTATATGCGCTGTCAACGGATTCTGGGAACGCAGTTTCCTAACACTTTGGGCCAGCCATGATGATTATGGGCAATTGTGGAAAGTAGTTGTAGATTCTTTTTGTCCCCTTATATAATTGGATTCCCCAAAACGAACACATAAAATGGGACGGAGGGAGTAGTACACTAGAATTTTGAACATCAAAGTGGGTGATAATAGAAAATTGAAAAATCTTACAACAATAAAAAAAAAAAGTTCGTTAAAAAGTTTGAACTCTCAAAAGAGACTCTCATATGAGATGTAGGGATGTAGGGACTACATTTTGAGTAATTCTTTGGTGACAACTTTTATACAACCTCCTAAAATGATGTGTCTATCTCTCTCCTGTGATGTTACTGGATCCCACAATGACACAGGAGAAAGATAGACACATCTTTTAGAAGATTATATAAAAGTTATATGAAAATTATCACAAAAAAATTATCCCTACATTTTATAGCGTAGGTCCTTAATGAAATTTTTGGTAAAATAAAAGGTAGAAGAGTATTTCATTAATGAAAATACTTTTGCTCACCCCAAATTTGGTACACCAATGCTCACCCAAACATCCCATTGGCCAATGCAGTGGGGCCCAGGATTAAACAATATTAAACAACATTTGTTTAATCCTGGGCCCCACTGCATTGGCCAATAAAATACTTGAACGAGTATTGGTGTACCAAATTTGGGGTGAGCAAAAATGCTCTCTTCATTAATTGACTCATTATAACATATTTATGGTCAGTCGGCGGGCTTCAAATTTTCATTTATTATATTATTGACGTACATGTGACATAATTCACTCCCTCCGCCTATATATATATATATATATATATATATACTCCTACCGTTTGTTTGAGTATACCTTTAAGAACTCAATTTATTAAGGAGATAAAAAAAATTTATACTTATTTTTCACAATTGTCCTTAATTATTATAATAATTTATTTAATTTTATTTTCGTGTAAATTTCAAGAAATGGTAGTTTTGAAAAGTAAATAAAAATTATATACCAATTTAAGAAAATAAACACTAATTTTAAGACATCCTAAAATAAAATATAGGAATAAAAAAAAGAGACGAGCGAGTATAATATACTTATGCCTTGGATTTGAAAGGGAAGAGACCAGCACCAACTTATGAGTAATATTTGGGACACAATTAAAAGACACAATCTTGGGACACAACTCTAATTTTGTGTCTATCAGTGGACCCCACAATACCCACCAACAGAGAGATTAATACAAAATAAAAGTTGTATTCTAAGATTGTGTCTTCAAGATTTTATCTTTTAATTGTATCCCAAGTATTACTCCCAACTTGTATATAGAAGTATCGCTTTCCACTTATATAGTGCATACAACCAACACTCTCTTTTAGAGAAGCTGAAGTTGAACCAACAACTCAATCCCTCTCCCACTAGAAAATGGCTCTACCTGTGTTACCGGCCATCTCAATTTTCTTCATATTAATCTTTGCTTACTCACTGTATCAGCGGCTAAGGTTTAAGCTCCCACCGGGGCCCCGGCCGTTACCCATCGTCGGAAACCTTTACGACATAAAACCGGTGAAGTGCCGGTGCTTTGCTGAGTGGGCACAACTTTATGGACCCATAATATCTGTGTGGTTTGGTTCGACGTTAAACGTGATTGTTTCAAACCCAGAGATGGCTAAGGAAGTCCTCAAGGAAAATGATCAGCAACTAGCTGATAGGCATAGGAACAGACCATCGGCTAAATTTAGCAGAGATGGTAAGGACCTAATATGGGCTGACTATGGACCTCACTATGTGAAGGTTAGGAAGGTTTGCACACTTGAACTCTTTTCTGCAAAGAGGCTTGAAGCTCTTAGACCTATTAGAGAAGATGAAGTTGTTGCCATGGTTGAGTCCATTTTCAAAGACTGCACAAACCCTGGTATGTATATATTTATTCATACTTTTACTTTTCTTCGATCTCATCCCTTTCAAGTTTTTCTAAATTGATTTTTCATCAGAATTTTAATTATTGTGCAGAATGTGAATCTGCTAATGAATCACGTGAAATCTAATGATAAATTCCAAATTTTGTCCACACCCCAACTCTAATAAGAAAAGACGTAGAGAGAGAGAGAGAGAGAGAGAGAGAGAGAGAGAGAGAGAAGGAGGAGGAGGAGGAGGAGGAGGAAGGCAGAAACATTTCCTAATTTTCCTCTCCACAGATCCACGTCGAGAAAAAGAGAGGGACGGTGAGGCAGAGGCCACGTCGAGGCTATGGTGACTGACAGAGGTGAAGGGGAAGAAAGCTAGTTTTTCCACTTTTCTGATTTTTTATTTTATTTTTATTTTTTTTTCTTTTTATGTACGAAGGAGACAATGTCTGAACGAACCGGCCGGCTAAGAAAAACCGTGACTTGTTCTCCGATTCACTGGTTCAAACGTCCCGTTACGTCCGGGTCACTAGTTTTGGGCGGTTATACATGAAAAATAGTTTATTAGATCGAATCGAATCGAAAAACGATCTGACATCGATGGTTTAATCGGTTGAATAGGTCAGTTTGATCTAATTTTTAAAACATTAGTTCCGATCTAGCAAGAGTCATATTTTAAAATTATATATTTTAAATCTTTTAGCCATGCAAAAAAGAAAAAGAAAAAAGTTATCTAGCTCGCAATAATCCACAAAGTGGGTAGTTATTGCAGCAGTATTGACGTGACCACTTACAGGACTACAATGGCCACACAGATGCTGCAACAAAAAAAAATAATAATCAAATAAAATAATTATGATCCTACATGTGATCACGTGAGTGCTACGTACCAACAATGGCTACATACTTTGATTGTTGAGGATCCAAAATCATCTAGCAAGCCAAACTAGCTAAAAGATCCTCTCAGCTTCTATATTTGGAGAGCCATATCCTCTCTAAACGCCTAAAATGAAGGGACGGATGTTTCACGGGGCAAGGTGTTCATGCCCACCTTAATTTTGGAAAAAATATAAATGTACACTAAAAATTAATTTTTCTTACACTTAAGCCACCCCTTTCAAAATAAATTCAGAAAACTCTCTATTTTATCGGTACGTATTTGAGCGTTAAAATCTCTACAATATAACTAATTAGTACTTTTATCTGTATAGACATCGTACTAATTAGTACTATTAGCTGTACATACATCTAATATATTGGTCTCAATTTATAGTAGTAATATGTTATTTTATTGTACCTTTGATGTCAATGAACATTATCTTAATTTTCTAACGTTTAATTTGACAATAAAAATGTGACATTTAGCAGTAATTTTTAAGTGTCATTTATTAATTATAATTTTATACTCGGTAGTAATAGATTTCAAATTATTATAACTTTGATGTAGGCTATATAATGAGGAATGATTTAATTTATTGAGTTTTTGAATTAATTTTAAAATCATGAGTTAATATCATTTACATGAAAAATAAGTATAAATGAACCTAGAAAAAAATTGTCTAAATGACGCTGCTCCTGTATGATACAACTACTTAATTTCGTCCCAACCAATCCCCGAAGTTAAAATTTCAGCATAAGTCTGCAGCCTAAAATATTAGATTTTCTCTGCATGTCAATTCGTAAAATCTCAGCCATTAATTACATAAAAGATATCTAAGTTAGGCCAGAAGACCGGTATTAATGATGTAGTGTCCAAAATTGACTAACAACGTTGATTTTGTTATTTTTATGCTGGAATAGTATTGGAGTATTCTCCAAATTTGGCTACAGGTGTCGGAAGACTGGTAGGAGTACGTGTAGCTAATGGCCTAATGTGGCCGAAAGATTGGTATTAATAGTGATGTCCAAAATGATAAATGTTTGGTTCACATCGAATTGTACAATTAATTACACAAATGTACAGAATAAGATTAGACTTTGTGTTAAAAAGTCTACATATTCAAAAATATGTGTGTAGACTTTTTAGCACAAAATTTAACTTTATACTACACGTTTGTACAATTAATTATATAATTCATTGCACACCTAATAATGCTCGTCCAAAATTGACTAACACCACTGACTTTGTTATTTTTACCCAGAGAGAATAGTATTGGAGTATTGTCCAAAAATTGGTTGCCTACAGGTGTCGGAAGGCTGGTAAATTGACAACCTACAGCGACTTTTTTTTTTTTGTTAAATAACATGGACCTCCCTGATGTTTGATAAAATTATACGGACCTCCTTCATATATTACAAAATTATATAGACCTCTTTTATCAGTTTTAAATGTGACTATGACAACAGATTGACTACGTTGCCCTCGTTTCATTTGCACATTTTTCAGTTACAATTGACCATTTGTTCCACTCGATTGCTCTCTCTATCTCTCGGTCACCTACAACTCTACAAAAACAGAGTCATCATCACCAACTTCATTGATTATCCACCACCACCACCACCACCACCTCCTCAGCCACTATCTACCCTACCCACCAGTTTACCTCTTATGTACCATTTAGCCTATCAAGTAAAATCAAACCCCAATGACAACCCTAATCAAACAATATCTCAATTTGGTTTGGGCTAAGTCTAAAAAATACACAATATATACGTACATACATAAATATATATATATATATATATATAATATTCAGCAACCCACTTCTCTCTTTCTCTCTAATTTTTTTTTTTAATAATATCCTCTCTATCTCTCTCCTAGTCCAGTAAGCATGCCTCGTCGACAAAGAGATTGGATGGCCATTTACACCACCGTCGCCATCGACACCATCATCCCCACCTCAAAGCACCAAACCCCACCAACACAACCCACACCTCTGTCTACTGCATCGTGACGTACCTTTGTCTTCTTTCTTAATTGCCTTCCCTAAAATATCAAAAATTGTTGAAAATTGTCATGCTTCATCAAAGCAATTTCTTACCAATTTTATCTAATTCATTACCTTCATCTTCTCTGTCTACCAAATTGATGTTAATAAGTCAATGATTTTGGAAAGTGGTTTAGGTTTTAATGGAAGCCGTAGACGGTAACAATGGCTACTCATGTGGATGTGTGGCTATGAAGCACGGACACGGGTACGCCGACACGGACACGATACGACACCTGTACGTCAACACGTTAAGTCCTAAAAAATGATGACATGACACGGCAGGGATATGTATATATATATATATATTGTTAAAAAAATTAAGTTTAAGTTTAAGTTCATTCTTATGCTTTTCAGAAATGTTGTTAAAATGTTATCTACAGAATGTTCACTTCACATTTTTCGATTGTTATTGTTTAATATTAACAAAATGAAGAGAGTGAGATGGTCAAAGAAGATAGAGAGATAGATGAGATCTGACAACGAGGGTCTTGAGAGACTAATGTCGAGAGAACGTGAGGAGATAGTAATGCTTGACAACATTAACTCCGATTGGTTTTCAAAATGTTAACAAAAATTAACAAAATACAGCTTTTTGGTCAAAAAAGAGTTACCCTCCATGTCCCTTGAAGTGTCCCGTCGTGTGTCGGTGATGTGTTCGCCTCTAAACATTACATAACAGAAACAAGACACGTATTTTTCGCGTCCGATACGTGTCGGAGGTGTGTCGGGCGAGTGTCGGTGTCCGATACGTGTCGGACACAGGTACGAAGCCCTTTCCAAAGTTTCGGTGCTTCCTAGATGTGTGGCATGTGGTTTGTAGAGTTGAATAAGTTGATGAGAAAGTGAGGCGTAAGGATATATTCAATGGTGTGGTTAATGGTTGTCAAAACTGGTCAAAATATTTTGTTTTGGTAGAGTAAAACATGTCTATATATAAATAAACATCCACATATATGAAGAGAGAAAGGAGATAATTTATTTTATTTTTTTCTAATGGTTTTCACCAAGAAGGGTAAAGTAGGTATTTTGAAAAAGTTTATCACAAGTTAACTTTTTTTGTTGGTCAACTAATAGTTGACTAACGGGAGGGTAGGTGAGTGTAACCCAACTACAAGCCTCAAGGGAGGTCTGTGTAATTTTACAATATACAATGGAGGTCTATGTGATTTCGTTAAATCTCAAGGAGGTTCGTGTAATTTACCCTTTTTTTTTATCTGCCTTTTTTTTATTTTTTATTTTGCCTAAAGTAGTCGGCCAAAATATATAGCATTGATGGAGACACTCCCAAAGGGTAGAAATTATTCAATGCGACTGTCACACCTTGTGACAGTCATTATGATCTTTTTATTATTGTAGGAGGCACATGATCAGACTTACAGAATATATATACTTAAATCACAATCAAACGGATCATGTGACTATCAAACGACATAATTGCCCCTCAAATGGTGGTAAAACAGTACTAGTTCAATTCTTGAAAGGTTTTTATTCAGTATTTAAAAGAATTATTTTTTTTAAATCGAAGTTACAGATAAGAAGGAAGGTTTGTTGGTGAAGAAGTATTTGGAAGAAGTGGCACTGAACAACATAACAAGAGTGGCATTTGGGAAGAGGTTTGTGAATTCAGAGGGAGTGATTGACGAGCAAGGACTTGAGTTCAAGGCCATAGTAACCAACGGACTAAAGCTGGGTGCAACGCCCACCATAGCGGAACACATTCCATGGCTTCGTTGGATGTTCCCTCTTGAGGAAGAGGCTTTTGAAAAGCACAATGCGAAGAGGGACATGTTGACTAGGGCTATCATGGAAGAGCACACACTCTCTCGCAACAAGAGTGGTGGTGCCGCCAAGCAACATTTTGTTGACGCACTGCTTACTCTTCAGGAGCAATATGACCTCAGTGAGGACACCATTATTGGTCTCCTTTGGGTAAGTCAACATTATTGTCCAACATTCCTATGCTCTATTTGTTTATTTGCTGCTTTTTCAATTAAGTTGTATGTTATTAAACGCACTGAAAAAAAAAAAATAAATGCTGAAAGTTTTCATTTTCACCACTTAATTGGGTTATCAAACATACTAGTGAGGAAAAGGAAAACAAAACACTTATAAATAAGGAAAACTTTTAAGACAGTAAGAATGAAAAGGAAATTAATTAAATTAAAATCTTTTTGGGTTGGAGTCAAGTCCTTTTAGATTTTCTTGAGTTACAACTATATTTTAAAATTTTACAATTTAAGAATCGACAAAACACCGAAAAATAGGTTTTCTTCCATCTTCCAAAAATCCGTAAAACAAATGAACTATTGACATAGTGATTTTTTTTTGGGTATAGGACATGATCATTGCAGGCATGGACACAATAGCAATCTCGGTTGAGTGGACACTGGCAGAGCTAATAAAGAACCCAAGAGTACAGCAAAAGGCCCAAGCAGAGTTAGACCGAGTAATTGGATTGGAACGTGTAATGACCGAATCCGATTTCTCGAGCCTTCCATACTTACAAGCCATAGCCAAAGAGGCATTAAGAATTCACCCTCCAACGCCACTCATGCTTCCCCACAGAGCCAACGCCAATGTGAAGATAGGCGGGTACAACATCCCCAAAGGATCAAATGTACATGTAAACGTCTGGGCCATAGGCCGTGATCCTCATGTTTGGAAGAACCCTTTAGAGTTTCGGCCAGAGAGATTCTTAGAGGAGGATGATGTGGACATGAAGGGCCATGATTTTAGGCTACTGCCATTTGGTGCGGGCAGGCGTGTCTGTCCGGGTGCTCAGCTTGGGATCAACTTCGTCACCTCAATGTTGGGACACCTATTGCACCATTTTTCTTGGTCTTTACCAGAAGGGTGTAAATCGGATAAGATTGACATGTCTGAGAACCCGGGTTTGATCGCTTTTATGAAGACTCCGTTACAAGTTGTTGCTAAACCTAGATTGCCTGCACATCTCTACAAGCGTGTGCCAGTTGCTACTATGTAATATTTGTATTTCTTGTTGTTATCATTGCATTCCTTGCCATGGGACAATAAATTCCTAATGATGTTTTTATGTTATTGAGTGATTTATGAGTTAATTAAAAAAAAGGAAGAAGAATATAAAATTTAGTTCACTAGACTCTCATTACACCGAAATCTAGGGAGAGTTAGTAAAATGGTGGTTTGCGATGGTAATGTTGTAGTGTTGAAGAAATCTGCTATTAATGCTACTAAAATACGAAAGTAATCAAGGAGAGAGTAAACTAATCACAATTGCTAGCTAGTGTTCACTATCTTTTTGTACCAAAAATGTGCTCTTCTTTATTTTTTTATTATTTTTTTATTATGACCAATTATTTGAATTATTTGGTTAAGATGCTAAATATTAGTGGGTCAGAAAGATAAGCATGGTGCATTTGAATGAGAATACAAACAGATTTGGTTGCAATCGGATAAGGCGAATGGGCTAGATGTCAAAAAATCATGAGAACTTATCTCAATTGCTCTACTTCCTAGTGTTCACTATTCACTGTCCTCGCAAGTATATCACATCCTTTTATGTGCTTGACCTTGCTAATTCAAAACATGGTAATACTATTTTCTAGTATCTATTGCAAAATTTTGCAAATATGCACTCGCAAGATGATGTTGTGGCGGAAACTAAAATAGAACCATATTCAAAATAACAGTAGTCTTTGACGTTTTTCTTGGGATGAGTTGCGGACTAAGTCGCTCTCTTTAAGACACTTCGTGGCTCTGTTCAAGTTGTGAAGGCACTTCAGATTAAGGCCACGATGTCCCCAGTATAAAGCAACCCAGGAATTGCTTCTGTCTGAATTTTCCTTAGACTAAGGAAAATCAGAAAACCCACACCCTTTCAGAATTGGTTGCTCGAAATCACAGGAGAAATTTAATTTGCAAAACTGTATCTTCCTCTAAAACTATTGTGGTTTTTTGCTCTAGTTTGGAATGAAAAATAATGAAAGCGGATTGCTATATTTATAAAACATATTCAGAACGTTGTGAAAATAATGTTAAAAAAATATAACGTTGCTGAACGTGGAGAGAAAACTGGGTAACGTTGGAGAAAAAATCTGGAAGAAAAAACATGGAGAAGATTGAGGAAGACTAGGACTCCAACTGTTCAGTGATGGGCACCATGATGGACCGAGTCTTGAAGCTGACCCCTTACAAGTTCCAAATGGGTCAATCACAAGATCAAGAGCTAAGAAGATCAAGGAAGCAATGTAAGGGTTGGTACAATTCACTTGGGCTGAATTTGCAAATGTTTCAAGCAAGACTTCATTCAAGATGGGCTTGGAAGAAGAGAAACCAGCTTTAATCCATATGATATAAGCCACTTAGGCTATTTTATTTATGTTCGCTGGTTTTGGGCATGTGGGCCTATTTTATTCATTAATTGGACATCTATTTAGCTTTAAGTTTAAGTTGTTTTGGGCTTGAGTACCTCCAGCCCATTTCTTTTATTTTTATTGAAGGCCTTTTGGGCTCTAGGGTTATTAGATATAAAACACTCTTGTAGCAGTTTTAAGAGCAGATTATGTTAATGAATATTACGCTTCTCAGAGAGTTCAGTTTTCTCTTCTTGTTCTTTGATTGAACAATTCGAACTTATCAAAGGCATTCCCTTTGTGGCGTTCACACCAAATCTGGGTTCTTGAAACAGGATTTCAACGGGTCTAGATCATCTTTGTGGCTTGATTATTGGATTTCTTGGGTTATTTACAATCTGATTGTGGGTTCACGGTATTTCAATTCCACGGGTTCACATCATTTGGTATCAGAGCTTAGGCTCCAATTCAGGTCTGATTTATCCATTTTATTTCGTGTTCTTGTTTCTGTTTCATTTTGTCACACCCGTTCCAGAAATTTATGATTTTTTAAAATGCATCATTTGAGATTTTTGAAATTATTAATGTTATTAATAATTTGAGTTGAGGTTGACTTTGAGTCAACGGTAAGGTGTCAGTGAGGACACGAGAACATGGCAGTTCATATTGCATGGACATGACTAAATGACATTTAAATGGTTTAAATTTTATTTGACTTTATCTGGTATTTGATGAATAATAATTTTATCTGTGTTGTGGGAATTCTAGTAATCTTTGATATTGTTATATCATTTTGAGAACTGTGGTGAGAACGTGAGTGATACGTTAGTTAAAAAGGTAGGTTGTGTAGAGATTCCACAGAATATAGTTTTCGGACGTTATTTTTGACCCAAACGAAACCTAGTCGGAAACTTTTGAAATTTATAGTTTTCACTCGTAAAGTTATAAAATGGACGTGTGCGAAGTTTCATGGGTTAATTAGAAGTTTGAGAAACTTGCGGAGAGGTAAACGTAATTCCCAGAAAGTTTGTCTATATATAGAAGTGGATGAGATTTCATTCTCATCCAAACTTCTAAAAATATCTAGAGAGAGGAGAGAGAAAAGGGGATTGAGCCAATGGGCTTTGCAATGCCGATCGACGACCATTCGTCCGTCAGATTTTCTCCAGATTCAAGATTTGAACTCGTGGAGGTAAGACCTACGTTTTGATACTACTTAGGTCGTGTTTGGCCAATTTTTGTTTGGGAAAAATCAGGTAAAACTCGTAGGAATCGCGTATAATTTGGAATCCGACGATTAATTAGCCCCCTAGACGATCCTTCAAAGTTTGAAGAGAATCGCACGAGGTATGAATTCTAGATCTATGAAATATATGGATTTTCATGTTTTGAACATCATTTTTGATATTCTTGGATCCGGGCGAAATTCATGTATTAATTAGGCCCGTTAATTATGCACGTGAAATTATATGAAAAGCACGTATAACTGTTTATGTGAGCATGATATGTGTCTACTTGGGTCAAAGGGGAGTTTGGTGCAAATTCATCCGGGGTAAGCTCCTCGAACCTTGAGGATTGTGATTTGATTGTGATTGTGATGGAATTGGAATTGTGGTCGTGTCTGGATTGGAGGTGGGCCCAACTAGGACACGGTACCTGGTATGGAGGAAGGCCCAACCAGTGTATGAGATGCGTGGGAGAGGTGGGCCTCCTACGGCATCGACCGGATGAATGCGTACCACTCACCCTAGAGACCATTTCTATGTGTTTTAGATGCTTAAATCATGAACTGTCATATAAGCATACATTTAGAATTGTACACTCAGCATATAGTTGAGCAGTGGAGATGTACTCCATTGCAGGTAAGAAGAAAGACAAGAAGTAGCGTGATGAGTGAGGCCGATGAACGCCGGGGAAATTACAATTGTATATGTTTTTGTTTTAACTTCTAAAACTTGTGTAAGGATTTATAAATTGTAAAATGTTGTAATAGATCCATGGATTAGTTTCGCAGTATTGTAATCTTGTAATTGAATGCCTGTGGTTATGTTTTAAATGTTGTAATTGGCATTGGTTGTGATTATTTGTGGATATTGAGAAACATGTGTTAGTATTATCAACACAGGGCTACCCAGCAAGGGAGCAGTCGACTGGACCCTGTATTAGTCGACTGGATCCCGTGTGTTTGAGACACTGAAAGTGAATAGTAAGAGAAGCAGTCGACTGGACCCTTGATCAGTCGACTGAACCACTGTTGAATTTGGCTACTGCTTTGATTAATGGTAAAACCAGTCGACTGGGTCTCCAGATCAGTCGACTGGACCCCTTTTGAAATGTTGCATTTTGGTTCTGCTTAACACAGTCGACTGGGGACCTTGATCAGTCGACTGAGCAGTCGACTGGGTTCCCTGATCAGTCGACTGGACCTCTGTTGAGAATTTAAGGTTTTGGTTTCTGCTCAGTGCAGTCGACTGGACCCTAGGAGCAGTCGACTGAACCCCTGTTGTCAAAATTGTTTTTTTTTTTTGGATGTGTTTTCATTTGGCCGAAACTTTTTATAACTCTGATTTTAATGAATTTTACCACTCAGAGGGCAATGTTAATTTCCTAAGTTTTAAATTACCCAGGGTTGTTTTATAATTCTTTTTGCTGCATATTATTCGATGATGTTTGGATGAGCCTTGGTGGCGTGCCACGTGTCCTATTTCCACGCGTAGAGGGATGGGTCGTGACACATTTTTTTTCTGTTATGTTATTTTCGTGATCTTGTTTCATCTCGTCTTTCTGTTCAATTCGTATCCTGTTCTTTTCGTGTTCTTATTTTAGTTCGTGTTCATGTTCGTGTTCGTGATTACGATATGGAATTTTGTGTTTAGGGTTGCGAATCTGTTCTGCGATTTTTTTTCTGTTGCTACTTCGTGTTCGTTCATCCTCGTGATTTAGGGTTATTTTGGTGCTTTACGAACGTGAACTGCGAAGCTCCCTGACTATTCAAAAAAAAAAAACACAAGACAAAATTGAGTTTTTATGCAAAATAGAGTGAGGTTAAGAGGGCATTTTTTGCAGTTCAGCCTATGATTCTTCTTGTTTACATAGAATCTTATCTTAATCTTCATGAAACTAACCAATCTCTTCCTAGTTTGGCTGTTTCTTTGTTGCAGGAGTTCGAGGAAATATTTCCAGAGGAGATGCCGAGTGGGTTACCGCCCATTAGAGGCATTGAGCATCAAATTGATTTGGTACCTGGAGCTGTCATCCCTAACCGACCAGCCCATAGGAGTAATCCAGAGGAGACAAAGGAGCTTCAAAGGCAAGTTAATGATTTGATGAGTAAGGGGTATGTGCGAGAGAGCATGAGTCCATGTGCAGTACCAGTGCTTCTAGTGCCAAAGAAGGATGGGACTTGGAGGATGTGCGTTGATTGAAGAGCGGTCAATAGTATCACGGTAAAGTATCGTCATCCCATTCCTAGATTAGATGACATGCTTGATGAATTGCATGGCTCTTGTATTTTCAGTAAAATAGATCTTAAAAGTGGCTACCACCAAATCAGAATAAAAGAGGGAGATGAATGGAAAATTGCTTTTAAGACTAAATATGGACTTTATGAATGGTTGGTTATGCCATTTGGGCTTACAAATGCTCCTAGTACTTTTATGCGATTAATGAACCATGTTTTACGAGCGTTCATAGGCAAGTTTGTGGTCGTGTACTTTGATGATATCCTAGTGTACAACAAGACCTTAACTGATCATATTGAACATTTGAGATATGTGTTTGAGGTGTTGAAATGTGAAAAGTTGTATGCTAATTTTAAGAAATGCACCTTTTGTATGGAAAAAGTTGTTTTTCTTGGATATGTTGTTAGTACAAAGGGCATTGAGGTGGATGAAGAAAAAGTCAAAGCCATCAAGGATTGGCCAACGCCTAAAGGTATCACTGAGATAAGAAGCTTTCATGGCTTAGCTAGTTTTTATAGGCATTTTGTAAAGGATTTTAGTACCATTGCTGCACCACTCACTGAAATAATAATAAAAAATGTTGGATTCCATTGGGGAATTGATCAAGAGAATGCATTTGCTACAATCAAAGATAGGCTTTGTTCTGCACATGTGTTAGCATTACCTGACTTTAACAAAACTTTTGAGATTGAATGTGATGCTTCAGGAATGGGGATTGGAGCCGTTTTGATGCAGGATAGGCGGCCCATAGCCTTTTTCAGTGAAAAGCTAAGTGGGGTAGCCCTGAATTACCCTACTTATGACAAAGAACTTTATGCTCTTGTTCGCGCTCTAGAGACGTGGCAGCATTACCTTTGGCCTAAGGAGTTTGTGATCCACACCGATCATGAATCATTGAAGCATCTTAAGGGACAAGGTAAAATAAATAAGAGACATGCTAGATGGATGGAATACATCGAGACTTTTCCTTATGTCATCCGTTATAAGTAAGGTAAGGAAAATACTGTTGCTGATGCTTTATCACGAAGGTATTTACTTCTTACTTCTATGCATGCTAAAATGCTTGGGTTTGAATATGTGAAAGAAATGTATACCAATGACACTGATTTTTCTAAGGTGTATTTGGCATGTGACAAAAGCAGCATTTGGTAAGTTTTTCAAGCATGATGGTTATCTGTTTAAAGAAAACAAACTGTGTGTGCCAAATTGTTCAATGCGTAAATTGTTGGTACGAGAGGCACATGGTAGGGGATTAATGGGACATTTTGGTGTCAGGAAAACCTTAGAAATTTTGCATGAACATTTCTTTTGGCCTAGGATGAGAAGAGACGTCACTCGAATATGTGGTAGGTGCATTACATGTAGAAAGGCCAAATCTAAGGTTTTACCACATGGGTTGTATACACCCTTACCCGTCCCTAGTGAGCCATGGGTAGACATTTCTATGGACTTTGTTTTGGGGCTGCCTAGGACAAAGAGGGGTAGAGATTCTATTTTTGTGGTAGTGGACAGATTTAGTAAAATGACACATTTCATTCCATGCCATAAAACAGATGATGCCACAAACATAGCTGATTTGTTTTTCAAGGAAATAGTGCGACTCCATGGTGTACCTCGGAGTATTGTTTCTGATAGGGATGTCAAATTTCTTAGCTACTTTTGGAAGGTTTGTGGGGAAAATTAGGTACCAAACTTTTATTTTCCACTACTTGTCACCCACAAACTGACGGACAGACTGAAGTAGTCAACAGGACCTTGACTCAACTCTTACGCACTGTCATTCAAAAGAACTTAAAAACCTGGGAGGATTGTTTGCCATTCATAGAGTTTGCATATAATAGGACTATGCACACTACTACTTCTTATTCCCCTTTTGAAATTGTTTATGGTTTTAATCCATTCACTCCTTTAGATTTGATGCCTTTACCTATTGATGACAGGAGTAGTTTGGATGGACACAGGAAGGCTGAATTAGTGAAGTCAATTCATGAAAGGGTACGACTTCAAATTGCACAAAAAAATGAAAAGTTTGCCTCCCAAGCCAACAAAGGGCGTAAGCGTGTTATCTTTGAACCAGGAGATTGGGTCTGGGTTCACATGCGCAAAGAAAGATTCCTTGCCCACAGAAGGACTAAATTGCATCCTCGAGGAGATGGCCATTTTCAAATCCTTGAGGAGATGGCCATTTTCAAATCCTTGAGAAAATGAATGATAATGCTTTTAAAGTGGATCTTCCAAGTGAGTATAATGTCTCGGCTACATTCAATGTTTCTGACCTTTCCCCATTTGATGCAGGTGACGATCCGAGGTCGAATCCTTTTGAGGAGAGGGGGAATGATGGGCACCATGATGGGCCGAGTCTTGAATCTGACCCCTTACAAGTTCCAAATGGGTCAATCACAAGATCAAGAGCTAAGAAGATCAAGGAAGCAATGCAAAGGTTGGTACAATTCACTTGGGCTGAATTTGCAAATGTTTCAAGCAAGACTTCAACATTCAAGATGGGCTTGGAAGAAGAGAAACCAGCTTTAATCCATGTGATATAAGCCACTTAGGCTATTTTATTTATGTTCGCTGGTTTTGGGCATGTGGGCCTATTTTATTCATTAATTGGACATCTATTTAGCTTTAAGTTTAAGTTATTTTGGGCTTGAGTACCTCCAGCCCATTTCTTTTATTTTTATTGAAGGCATTTTGGGCTCTAAGGTTATTAGATATAAAACACTCTTGTAGCAGTTTTAAGAGCAGATTATGTTAATGAATATTACGCTTCTCAGAGAGTTCAATTTTCTCTTCTTGTTCTTGATTGAACAATTCGAACTTATTAAAGGCATTCCCTTTGTGGCGTTCACACCAAATCTGGGTTCTTGAAACAGGATTTCAACGGGTCTAGATCATCTTTGTGGCTTGATTATTGGCTTTCTTGGGTTATTTACAATCTGATTGTGGGTTCACGGTATTTCAATTCCACGGGTTCACATCATCCAGTCTTATTAAAACTCTTACAGATTAAAAAAAAATCAAAAAAATTTTGTATAAAAAAGATATATAGGAGTGGCCCCAAGCCTAACCCAACCACACCCACGCTCGAGCCGGCCTGGAACGGAGTGGGGCGGGACAGGGCAGGGTGGTGGTGGCAGCGCACGTGTGTGTTTTTTGCCGAACCCAATTGGGCTTAGATTTTTCCCCTTCACAAAACTTGGTACCCCCAAAGGGCCCAACCCTTATACCAATCTCCACTTATATATGCCCTTCCAACTTCCTCTAATTTATTTTCCAATGTGGGACAAGAAAACACTACACCAAAATGGGACATTTGTAACGGTAAATTACCGTTAGTAAAATTATTACTAACGGACTATTACCGTTAGTAGTACCCCGTGGCTAATATTTCTAACGGATTTTCTAACAGTTAATGTCCGTTAGAACAATTATTTATACTAACGGCATTTGTCCGTTAGTAATATGTTTCCTAATGGCTATTGTCTGTTAGTAATTTATTATTCCTAACGAAAATTGTCCGTTAGTAATATATATTCTAACGGTTTTTTTACCCTAATAATTTTGTATGCAAAATACTAACGGTAATTTGTAATGGATATTCTCCGTTAGTAATATCATTACTAACGTTTGTAATATCATTACTAACGTTTGTAATATGAGAATTTTCCTACACTTTTGAGACAATTACTAACGGATATAAACCGTTAGTAATTTTTTCTACTAACAGTTTATTTTCTCACACATGTGTAAGAATTCTAACGAAAATTATCCGTTAGTAATTATTATGAATTTTAAAACATAAATACTAAAATATGCTCCCCAATTTTATTTGCACCTAATTTACATCACATCCACATCAAGCTCAAATCTAATCTGTAATAAGCACAAGCTCAATCTATATTAAAACATGAATATAATCCAAAAGAAGCATAGTTATCCTTAATACAAATAGTTTCTACATCCAAACCAAAAACTAACAAGCCGTGTCTGAAATTAAAAGAGTAAATCCATCCAAAACTAAACTAAACTAACTGACAAAAAAACCATGTCTAAAATTTAAACTCATAGAAAATAAGACAAACATATATAGTCAACCAATCTTTAACCAACACTGAAGCCAAATCACAAATCCCCCCTGAACAACGCTTGCCAATGTATCGTGTTCCCCTTGAGAATCCCACAAACGAGCATCAGGCTCAAACACTTCCTCGATATAAACTTTCTTTTCGCCAATACCAACTTGTTTGCCGTGACAGACATTAGCTGTAGCATCCGTCACAACATACCCCTTTGCCAATTGTTTACCAAATTTGTCAAATAATATACACGGGGGCTTGTCGGTGGAAGGAGGCATAGGATGAGTAGAATGTGTAACACCCGTCATGGCAAAAACATTATTTAGGTTTTGAGCTAAATGAGTTGGAAGATTAACTGAATTTGATCCAAACTCACTTGGGGGAGTAGTCACCACTGGAGGGGTACTGACATTTGAGAGTTTCGAAACTAAAGACATAATTATACCTTGCATATCATGAAATTTTGAGTCAACATGAGAGATAATCTTATCCTCCAATGCAGCAACTTCTTCATTTACCTTCTTTTTTCCCTCAATTTTGGACCTTGCCAACCCGATATGAAGTAGTTGCCTCTTAGAGATACGGGATCCCACAGCACGAACCCCTTCCCTTTTTTCCTTCCCAAAGACCTGAGTTAACTCGTCATTGTCAAAGTCTTCACAATTGTTACTACATCCCTCGTCAGTCAAGCTGCTGCTTTTTCTTATATTTTCAATTGCCTTTATTTCATCCTGTAGTCATTAAATGTAAATATTGTGATAATACACTAAAAAAATTAAGCTATGAATTAAAACCTACAAATAATATGTTACTTACATATTTACTCTTAGCACTCTCCAAGACACTCCCATCACTATGCTCATGTGCCGCCAACCATTTGTCAACACGGCTATAGTATTTTCTAGGATTTTCTTTTTGCTAGACATTGAAATTTAATGAGTTAGCTGTGAAAAACTTGCATTGAACAGAAAAAGTATAAGAAATGATACAAACCATTAAGTATGATTTCTGAGCGTAGGAACGACGCCCAAGTGTATGGGGAATCTTAAGTTGTTTTCTGTTGTTCACATTTCTAGCAATTTGCTCCACCTTTGTTGGATCTCTCTCATTTTCTACAAACTTGTTCCATACAAGTGGATCAACACCTTTTGGCACGTCTTGATGACCTCTCCTCACAAGGTTTCGTAAGTTATTTTTGTGTGTTCTAAACTTTTGGGGCCACGACCTCTCCGCAAATGGGCGAGCCACAGATTGTGGAACATCAAGTTCAAATTCAACCTAGTAGTGGAATAGGATAGTTATGTTAAAAAAAACCCTTAAGTAAACCAACTAATTAAATAAAGAGCCTACACAAAAAAAAATACCATTAAAGCATTCCAAACATCGTCTTTGAAATTCTTTGGCACTTTTCTAAAATCATTGTAGCTAATTGGAATGTGCATTCTCACAAAATCTCCCGTTCGAGTACTCCATATCTTTGAGTATTCACCCACCACAGACCCGTCCATTTCGATTGTGACTTTCATTTTTTCTTTTGGGGCTTTGCCTCCCAATGACTTAGATATGGGTGGGACTGAAGATGATGGTTGAGATGAATTCGGGATAAAATTACCTCCACTTGATGTCATAATTCCAATTCCTATCATTTGAAAACAAAGTGGTAGTTTGCGAACAACAATGATAACAAAGAACAATAATATTTAGCGCATAACAATTTATCAAAAGAAAAGTAAAGTTTTGCATTCAATCAAGCAACAGTACAAAAAGGCGTACAATCCAAACAAAAATATAATTAAACTCAATACAGAGGTAATTTATGCAAGATACATAACACTAGGTAGAGCCATGCTGCTTCAACAGATCTTCCAAATGAGGTTGGTCTTCAAGAGTAGATTGGAAGACACTTGGTATCTCTAACTCGTCTACTCGACTGGTCAATCTCTTTGGTGAATGTATAACCACCCACCAATTGGGATTTCTAAGATCTTTTGAATAAAAGACTTGACTCGCCTCAGAAGCAAGAATGACAGGCTCGTCGAACTCACTGGCACTACTCTTTAAGTTAGCAAAATTTACCATCACCAAGTTAGAGTTCGGACAATGTTTACAACCATTAGTCTTGTCCTTCACTCGCACCCAATCGCAATAAAACACTACCTCTTTAAATATTGTATAATCCAACTCAATTATTTGTTTTATAACCCCATACCACATTGTCCAAGCATCCTTGGACCTTTTATCACTTTTTTTTGCCCTAAATGTAGTCCATGCCTTCATGCAAACACCACTATCTTGCGTGACAACCGTTTCATCATGATACTTAGAAGAAAATACAAAACCATTAACGCGGTACTTTTTGTATGTTTTGACCATGTGCTTTGGCCCTTGAACTAACCGCCACAAAACAACATTTGTCTCAGTCTCACCAGAAGACACCAACTGTTCAATGGAAACACGCTTATAAGTACATGCAATATGAACCTAACTAAATGCATTACATATGTCAGTATTCTTATTTCTTATTAACTGAGAAATACCTTATCATATAACCAGAGGATAAAAGAAGTTTGTATCTCTACTTCTGTCTTTACAATCCCCTTTCCTTTATCGCAAGTGGATTTCAAAAACACTTTATACTCACTGAAATTTGTACATAGAAGTTTATATATTAGTAGCTATATGTGGATATGTTCAATAAATATGTTACAAATGACTCAAACCTGTAGTAATCGTTGAGTCCGTGAACGTCAAGTCGAAATAGTATCCATCGACGTATTTGTTGAAATTGATTAGATTCCAACATTACAGTTTTATCGTCGAGCAAAGGTCCTTCATCAGAAAACTCGTCATTGTCCTCTAAAAAGGCTTCACGAGTACGTTTATGATTTCCATCGAGTGGATTTGGCATATATTCCATGCAATACCTTACATATTCTCCAACAACATAAGACTCAGCAATAGATCCTTCAACATACCTCTTATTGCTAGGTATGTCTTTAAATTCCTTCATTTGCCTATTTGTATAAGTAGAAAAAATATGTAAGTTAATAAATCTATGTCATTTGCCTATGGATGATTACATATATGAAAATGAGTTTACCGTTCGAAAGGATACATCCATCGAGGTCCGGTAGGTCCACAAATCAATGCTTCATCAGCTAGATGCACCATAAGGTGGATACTGATATCAAAAAATGATGGTGGAAAGTGTTTTTCCAACACACACAATGCCTCTGCAACCATGTATTTGGCTCTTTGGATATCCTTTCGAATCAAGACTTTTGAGCACAGTATGTTAAAGAATAAGCTTAATTGTTGGATTGCTCTTCGCAAATCTCGGTGTTTTGGAAAGGCATGTTGAAGCAATACGGGTAACAAATATTGTAAAATAACATGATAATCATGCGACTTCAACGAATGTAAACTGGGTGGGTTTAGAGTGACAATGTTGCTCAGGTTAGATGAAAAACTTGTAGGGAGCTTCAAGTCTTTCAAAATTTGGCAAAATTGTCGTTTCTCATCTTTATCCAAGTGGAATGATGCTTTTGGTTTTATTTGTTTCCCTGTGAGCTCATCTACTTGCATCCACTGGCCACTGTGTATGCCGATATCCTTCATATCTTCACGTGCCCTTATTTTATCCTTTGATTTGTTTTTATCATCTAGAATTGTGCAAATTAAATGCTCTGCGACATTCTTCTCGGTGTGCATCACATCAAGAACATGTCGAATTTGATGAGAGCTCCAGTATTCCAAGTCAAAGAAGATGGACTTCTTATACCATGCCTCTCTTGATTCATCGTTAGTGCACGTCCTCCTTTTTTTACCCAAAACTTTTGGGATCTTTCCAGGGACAAACTGTATCTGACTTAATTTTTCCAAAAGTGCATCTCCATTTAACCGAGAAGGAGGATCACTATGTTCAGTTGACCTAAGCCCCAAATACCCCCCATTCCTAAACGGGTGAGTCATGCTAAGGAAAATACGATAGTTTGTGTACACTATTTTCTTACTATGCTCCAGTCGGATGGATCGAGTATCATCTCCACAAACAGGACATGCTTTATAACCATGTGTTACACACCCAGATAAATTCCCATATGCGGGAAAATCGTGAATCCCCCACATTAGCATAGCTTTCAACGTAAAAGGTTGCATTTTGTGCATGTCAAAAGCTGGTACTCCTTCTTCCCACAGTTGCTTCAACTCATGTACTAGAGGTTGAAGGAAAACATCAATGTCTTGACCTGGTGCCTTTGGCCCAGGAATTAGCAAAGACAACATTTGAAACTCTCTTTTCATGCACAGCGAAGGTGGGAGATTATAAGGCACCGTAATGACTGGCCAACAACTATAACTAGAGGACTGAATACCATGCGGATTAAACCCATCGGTTGCAATTGCAAGCCAAACGTTGCGGCCTTCTTGAGCAAATTCTGGCCATTTAATCTTAAACATTCCCCACTGAGGAGAATTAGAAGGATGCCTCAGGTACTCCCATGAAGAGTTCGATCGATCGTGCCATGTCATTTCGTGCGCTATCCATGGTATAGTATACAATCTTCACAAGTCTTGGAATCAAAGGGAAATGTCTTAACACTTTCAAAGGCTCTTTGCAAACTCTACCCCCTTTCTTTGTTCTCACAGCATATCTCGGTTCTCTACATTGAGGACATTGCTCCTCATTTTCATTATCTTTCCAATATAAAATACAATTATTGACGCATGCATGAATAAAGTTTGCCTTCATCCCCAAGTCTTTCATCATACACTTCATGTGTGGATACTTCTCCGGTAAAGTGTTTCCCTTTGGGAGCCACCTTTTCAGGATGGTCAAAAGTGCCGTCACACTATTTCCTGACCAACTAAATTGCTTTTTAATGTTGTGCAGTTCCACTATCGCAGAAAGAGTTGTCTCAGGACCCTCACATGAAGGGTACAATTTCTCTATTGACAATCTTTTATATTCATTGTATTTCTCATTACCCATATACGGTTCTTCTGAAACTCCAGCCTAACCACTGTCATCTACATGAGTTTCTTCATGCATTCCGTAAGAAGCATCAACAAGATTCTCCATCCCAATCCCTCCAACCTTAATGTCTTCTTCTTCAATGTTTTCTCCACTAACCTCTTCTACTTGCAGATGATCTATCAAATTAGTAGATGGTTTTTCACCATGGAAAGCCCATAGAGAATATGTCCTATCTATGCCCCTCCTAATGAGATGATTTCTGACATCTAGTGGTGTATGTCGATTTCTATTTCGACAATTTACACACGGACAAGATAACGTTGACAACTGTCCATTATTTAGAATTGCAAATTCAAAAAACTCGTCAACCCCCTTTGTATATACCGGACCAACTCTATTGCTTTCATTCATCCACTCTTTGTTAATGGGTCGTGACATTCTGCAATTCAACATGAACTAGGTGAGAGGTCGTTAGGGTTAGTTATGTTTGCTTTTCTTTTCCTTTTGATGTTTTTTGTGGAGTTTGTAAACTAGACGCGGTTTTAAACAAAGAGAAAAGGGAAAGGGAAAAAAATTGAAAATGTCCCCTTTAAAATGGTCTAATAACCCAAAAAAGAAAAGGAACAAGGGGAGAGGGAAAGGGCACCTGCAAACAAAGAGAATCCCGGCAAGGGATACAATCAATATGTAATCAACATTGTAAATAAAATGGGGTCTACAGGGGGAACACCCAGCAATTGTGAGAAGGGACTGCCCCTTCCCACTCATCGTCCCAATTAGGGCACACACATTGCGGCAAGTCACGAGGGACTTGCCACGTGTTTAGAAACAATGTACATAACTTCAATAGCCTCACTATCCTAAGGCTCTATTTTATAAAAGCAATGAAAGCATACAAAAAATAGCTAGGGAAAAGCCAAACCTTGTAATGTGAAATGCCAAGCAATTCCTTCCAAATAGTAGCAAGCAAAACAAGTGGAATGGAGGGGGATCAAATCCACAAATCCTATTGAAAAATCTCACATAAGTATAGAAAGAATGGGCTACCCCTTAACCAATAAAGGGAAAGAGAGAGAGGGAGGAGGGGAGAGAGAGAGAGAGAGAGATAGTTTATAACATAGAACATTAATTTAGAACAATACATTTCTGTTGAAGTTACAATAAAAGAAAAAGGAAAATAATGTAAGAGCAAAGAGAAAATGTAATAGTAGCTACCCCTTAACCAATATATATATATATAGAGAGAGATAGTTTACCACTTAACCAATAGAGGGAGAGGGAGAGGGAGAGGGAGAGGGAGAGAGAGAGAGAGGGAGAGAGATAGTTTCCCTTAACCAATAGAGAGAGAGAGAGAGAGAGAGAGAGAGAGAGTTAATATGTATAAAGAACGGGTTACCCTTAAGTAATAGAGGAAGATAGTTTCCCTTAACCAATTGTGTAGATGCGGTTTTATAAAGAGTCTTTATTGTAATTCCAGATTTTTTAAAATGAAGTTTGAAAAGTTCACAATCAAAATATTTGTACCTTTTGGGAAGATAAATGGAACTAATTTATAGGATACAATGCAATATTTAATGGGATTATTCATTTTTCGTGAACAAACAATCGGACGGACTGAAATATATAAACTTGTCTCAAAGGTCAAGATTAAAAGTTGTTAATATGTGTGCCTAACGGACAAAAAAAAAGTACTGAAATAGACAGCATTTATGAATTTTTTTTTTCAATAGAAAACTTTCTGACTCAATGTTTTAAGTAGATTTTTTACTGCTTTTTAATGAAATAGTGCATTATCAAACGCACTAAAATATGTTTTACTCCAATCACAATAAAACTCCAGGAGCTATCAAAGTTGTATTAACTAACAATCTCGCAAATAAAGGCAAAATTAAAATAAAATGGGCTTGCTTACCGAAAACAATTTAAGAATTTAACAATAAAACTCCAATAACTCTAAAGTTTTTGTTTAACTTTTCATTTTCTAATTCTTTTAGCCAGCATTTTAGAAATACTCACAACTTGAAATTCTGCATTCCTTCATTGGTAATAAGACAAATTGAAGAGTGGTTTTGATGCCTTGGGAAGTTGGAGGTTAATTTATAAGTTAGCTTGTGATTTTGTTTGTCTAGATACAATCCGCCATATTCCTCGGCTAACCTATAACACTGTCATATTGGCAACTACTCAAATAAATATTATTGAAATAAACCGACACCAAGAACAATACAGAGAAAAGCAAGAGGTGAGACTCAAAAAGGTTGGGATGGAAAATGTGTATCAGTTTCTCAAAGAAAAAACATACATCAATTTAATTAAGAAACTCCAAGATGGCTTCAGAGGAAATAAATACTGTAATAGTAGTTTTGATACGAAATAATCACTATTTAAAAGACAATCTAGTTAATAAATTGGCTCTTATTTAAATCCCCTTTTTTGTATACTGAAATATAAAGTGATTTTGACCAAAGATCAATCATATTAACTCACATCTGCAAGATAAGCTATATAAAAAGTGACGATCATTTGAATAAAGCACAGAATTCCAAAAAAAAAAAATCCATTTTTCCGAAAAAAAAATCACCACTCTCTTCATTCACAACTTGACCAAAAATTCAGTGAAAAAAAAAAGAAGAAGAAAAAAATAGAAAAAAGGAGAAGAAGAATTATCATTAGGGAAGAAAACCAATCTACTACTAACCAAAAAATGTCTCAACTTCCACTCTAATTCAATTCTAGGATAGAGAAAAAAATCCATGTCAATAATACTTTTCTACATCTCAATTCTACAACTCCACACATGCACACACGTGGAGAGCATACAAACAAATAATATCAAAAGCAAAAAATTCATATCACTTCACAGCCCAACAGACCTAAGAGCAGTCATTGAATCACCGACTGACCTTCCTTAATCATGTCCAAATTAGAAAAGAGAGCCTTCTCCTTTCTTATTAGGGGAGTGAAATAAAACATATATTTAGAGTGATAGGAATTAGGATAAGAGTAAATTTAGAGTAATAATTAGTGGGAGTTAGGAGATAGATATCACAAAAATAGTAGAAGGGAAAGTATTTGTGTAAGTAATAAATGGAAAGGAAAATTGAGGGCAAATTTTGGAAAGGAAAAATACGAAATTGAGGGCAAAATTTTGGAAAGGCAAATTTTGGGGGCATAATTGAGGGCATTAAATTTGAAAGGGAAAACAAAAAACAGTTGGAAAACCTTGAACATACGAAATCAATGAAATTGGGAGTGCTCACTTAATGACATTGGGTTTTTAGTGAGAATTATTCGAAGATAGATTTCAAGGCATAAATTGGGGGGAACGAGGAAAAAATACAAAATCACATCTATCAATGAAACAATATAGGGTGAGATTAGAGAAAATAGAGGGACAGGGAAAAGATAGATTTCATGGCATTAAGTTGGGGAAATAATAAATGGGTGCCAAATCAGGGGCAAAATTTTGAAAAGAAAAAAAAAAACACTTGGAAACCTTGAATATAAGAAATCAATGAAATCAGCCTGGGTATACTCACTTAATGGTAATGGTGCTTTGGAAACCTTGAATATGGTCACTAAACTAAAATGACAATAGAAAAATGGTTCAAAAGAAAAGAAACTGACAATGAAATAATAAAGAAATCGACAACGAAAATTTAAAAAAATTTTTTTTAAAAAAACTGGGTCAAAAAATCAAAACAGTTAAGAATCTGACATTGAGGAGAAAAGAAAATAAAGCAAGCAAGAACAAAAAAAAAATATTACAAAGAAAAGAATGCACATTATATATATTATGTAATAGACTAGTAAAAAAAAAAAACATTCTCACGAAAACACTAGGGTGACAAAAAGTAAGCAAAGATACATAGTATGTGTGAAAAGAAAAAACAAAAGGAAAAGAAAATCAAGCAAAGATAGACATTCAAAAACTCAACGATACCTACACCATCAAAATTTTGATCGGTTACCAACCTACCTCCATAATTGTGCTTTAGATCACTTTATAACTTTATAATGTCTTTATGAAGAATATTTGAACATGAACACCTAAGATGCCACACACGCTTTAATTTGAGATTTTCAAGAGAGAGAAAAGAAAGCAAATAAATCTCCATAAAAGATCCAAAAAAATAAGCCAAAAAAATTAGAACTAACAAAAACAGATGAGTAGAAAATGAAATCATAGACTAAAGGCTCAATTGCTGTGCAGGGCAAATCTAGAAAATCAATACAAGCGACAATGGGGGGGGGGGGGGGGGGGGAGGAGAGAGCGGGGCAGGCTTGAGTCCCCCTTGCCCTTGTGTTTGTCCGCCCCTATGGCTGTGTTAATGCACTTCAAGAAAAGTGGAATTTATTATTTATGTCAAGAAGAGATTATGTTTTATAAATACACAATCAAAATAGCAACAGATGTGGTGCGGTCGGGTCCTATGTAGAGCAATAGAAAGATAATCACCTTTGATAACATATCAACCAAATTTTATGTTCTTTAAGTAGTTTAGTAGTTGTTTTGTGCTGTGAAAGAAATGGAGTTAACATCACAACCCATGTGTAATAACTGATTGAAGGAAATGTAGCAACTATAACAACTCTAATGAAGTTTTTTTTTTCACAATAAAATGGAATTGAAAGATTCAATAGATCCAACTACTACGGTTGTCGATCTGGGAATAATTGAATTGGGTAATAACTGATTGTGTAATAACTGATTGAAGGAAATGCATTCCGGGGGGGTGTAAACCCAATTGAGACCCACAAAGTTGGAGTTCCTTTTCTAATCTAGCTATGACACACACAGAATTGCAACACACACACACACAATCGTAACACACACACACACAATCGCAACACACACACACACACATACACAATCACAACACATAGTTCAAACTAAGCAAAAGAAGACGAACCAGTGCATCGTTTTCAGATCTAGTGTGTGTCTATGTGTGTGTGTAAGAGAGAGAGAGAGAGAGAGAGAGAGAGAGAGAGAGAGAGAGAGAGAGAGAGAGAGAGAGAGAGAGAGATCTAGTGTTTGTGTGTGTGTGTGTGTGTGTGTGTGAGAGAGACAGAGAGAGAGAGAGATGACTAACCACAGTGGAGTGGTGGCGGCGAAAAAAGGATGGCGGAGCGACGGCGGCGGGAGGGCCTCGGTGGAGCGACGGCGGCGGGAGGTCCTCACAGATCCCCTTTTCTCTTCTCTCTCTCTCTCTCTCTCTCTCTCTCTCTCTCTCTCTCTCAGCCCTTTAGTTTGGCCTCCTAAGACCCCCTCACAGCCCTTTTGTTTTGCCGCCCAAGACCCTTAGGTTTTTCATTTATCTTTTTTCTTTCTTTAATATTTTCTTTTAAATAATTAATTTAGGGGTAAAACTTGTAATGGTAATTTACCGTTAGTATTTATTTTCTTATTGTTAGAAAATCCTAAAATAGCTATAGTTGAAAATTACTAACAGAATTTATAAATTACTAACCGAAATTTACCGTTACCAATTTGTAACGGTAAATTAATGTTAGGAAACCAAAAACCTCTATGTTAGAAAATTGGCTAAATGGTGTAGTGAAATGAGCATCAATGTTGGTTTATGAATAAGACAAAAGCAAAGGCACATTTTAAAAGTTTTTGCCCAAAAACTTTCCCTCCCTTTTTGAATATACATTTTGTCCAACAATTCCCACTTGTATATTTAAAAACAAATGATTTAAGATCATCGAGCAACATATCATAAGAATGTGCATAAGTAAAAGTGTTTTTCAGCTTGAACCTTTTTGTAGTGATAGTGCTTCAATTAGAGTAACCATAGTTTTGAACTCTATCTCAGACAACACCGCACACACAATCCTACTAGGGTGAAGTTCAAAAACCAGCACTTTACGGCAATATGCTTATATCCCAAATTCCCAATATAGCAAATGATCTAGAGAATTTGCCCAAATTTCATAGGAAGTGGCCTCACTTCTACATTCACATAGGTGAGGCTAACAAGGATACTGTTGTAGCTTTGCATCCCACTCAACATAGAGTTTAGAGCTCATTAAGAGTTGTAATAACTCAACCTTCTATCGCTTTAGGATATCATGCTTCTTAGGGATGGACTTGGAGTATTAACCCCATATAATTTATTAGCATGATTCCACTCATATCACTTTATGACTTGTTGCTACCATTTGAACCTATTTCATAGGATCTCCAGTCTATTGGCTGAGTTACCATCACATGTCACTCAACCATCTATGGGCGTTAGTCCCATCCCTTTCAAGGTTTTCCAAACCTTCTCTCGTGCTAGTCCATTCGTCAAAGGACTAATCCACTCTTACAGCTCCAAAAGAGAGAAACTCTCTAATAGTACTATGCTTGCGACATAATTATCACTTCTTTCCATTATAATAACGGTTCTCAACTTTTGCAATAGATGCAATACTATCACAGTAGATTAGGACAACAAGTATCGGTCACTCCCATAAAGGGGTATCAGATAGCCAGTTTCTCAACCAACCTACACTTGTTGTAGCTAGTGCTATCATCTCTGATTACATCATGGATTGAGCCAAAATAGTCTATTTCTTAGAATTCCATGAAACTGCGCCTCCAGTAATGCAAAAAATAAATCCACTGGTGGCCTTGGAGTCATTTGATAGGGTATTCTAATCAGCATCGCTATATCCTTCAAGGACAGCGGGAAACTTCTGAAAGTGTAATTTTAGGTTTATCGTCCTTTTAGGTAACGCATGACCCTTTCAATATCATGCCAATGCTCCAAGCTAGGTCTACTAGTAAACCTACATACTACTCCAATAGCATAAGCTATATCCGGTCTAGTGTAATCAGTAGCACAGCGAAGGCTACCAATGATGCTCGCATACTCAGTTTGTCTAATACTATCACCAATGTTCTTGAACAACTTTACACTAGTGTCATATGGAGTACATACTGGTTTACAATTAAAGTAGTTGTATTTCTTAATAATCATCTCAATGTAATGAGATTGATCTAAAGAGAGTCCCTTTTTAGACCTAGTAATATTAATACCAAGAACTATACTAGCTTCTCCTAAATCTTTCAAATGAATCTTTCATATTGAAGTTGGCACATAAGAAAGATTTAACATCATTAATGACATGACAATTTGATCCAAAAATAAGTAAGCAATCCACATGTAAGCAAATAATAGTGCAAATGTTGTTTTTTATATTTGTAATAAATGCATTTGTCACTTTCATTTATTTTAAAACCATTTGAGATGACTAAACAGTCAAATTTATCATGCCATTGTTTAGGAGCTTGTTTTAAACCATAAAAAGAATTATCCAATTTGCAATGATATTTGCAAATTGGATAATTCTCAGTAGCGGGAGAGGAGGTTGTAGTATTGAGTGAGGGAAAAATCTCCATGAAGCAGATCATGAAGAGTGGTTTCAATTTTGAATATCTCTGAAGTATTTTCTTTGCTCGAGTAGAAATCTTTTGCTGCGTCCCATATATCATGAGCCGTGTTATAGAGCAAGAAATTTTCACCAATTTTGTTAGTCATTGAATTGATCAACCAAGACATAACCATATTATTCTCGGTCTTCCACTTTTTGAATTTTGGATCTCCAGTCGGTGGAGAAATGACTTCTCTGGTAAGGTACTCATCTTTTCCCTTTTCGCAGATGTACATCTTGACGGACTGCAACCACTGGAGGTAGTTGTTCCCATTTAGCTTATGACCTGTAATGGGAAGAGAGATGCCGTCTGATCTACCATGATTGTTGGGAACGGCAGCTTCAAAGTCTTCTTTTCCCGTGGCCATGCCGTATTTGGTCATCGGAAAGAGAGTTTTCTAAAGGTTCAGAGGTGGCTCTGATACCATGTGAAATTTTCAGAATGAAAATTTCTAATTCTCCTTCTATTTTTTTGAATAGAAACATACAGATATATACATCAATGAAGGGGGAAATCACTCCCTGTAATCAAGGAGCTAATGAATGCTGACCTAAAAAAGGAAAACGCCTAATTAGGAAATGTGGAATAATATCTACATCCCTTTATTCTAGGAAACAAATAAATTTACAGCAGAAAATTCCTAGAAACTAGAACCAAAATCATGGAATTCCACACTTCCCTTACCATCAATTTTACTCTCCTAATCATAGTAATATATAGTTTTTGGATTAGCTCTTACCTTATTTTATGGGGTACTTTCTGTTTCCCAGCTCAGGTAGTTCTCCATTGTGGGTGAAATAGTGCATCAGATGGTGTGTTACTATTTGTCTGGAGAGAGGACATAGAAAGACTATCCTTGTTTGCACTGTAAGGGCAAGATTTAGATGTTGTTTCAGCACTGTTCAGTGTAATTCTAGGACAGATATGCCAAAACAAACTGGAGGTCTGTAGAACAGACTATCTATGTTTGCATTTGAGGAGCCACACAAATTGTTCCTTCTACTATGTTCCAGTATAATTTTACGAAATTGACCTTTTCTTTTAAATGTGTTTTATGCACTTGTTCATTATATGAATTTGTATTGTTTCACAGAGGAACTGTGTTCTATTCTTGTTGAATCCATATTGCTTATCTAGACCCTCGTGTTGTGCTTCAGACTTTGTATAATTGTATCTATGTATGTCTGTCTGTCCTATTTCTCGTTTAATTGAGCCAAATCAAATTAGTCAGTGTAGTGAATTCCATTTCCAGAGATTTTATTCCGTGTTAACTATGCTCTGAGAGATTTGATTTCAGTGACAACTTTTGAGCATTTTTGGCTTGTCTTATCTTTACCCAAAAAGAACGTTAGTGAGTTGAATTTTGAATTTTTCATGAAGAGCAGGTTAGCAAAATCATTTTTTTTGTGAAATTATACAAATCTCCCTTGAACTATGGTCTTATTACAAGGACCTCTTCTTTCGTATTTTGAAAAAAATTATATGGACATCCTTTATTACCCACAAAACCATAACTAAGCTTTGTATTTTGTGCAAATGTATTAGTATACCTTCAACTAAAGCTTTCTTTTGCAATGAGAAAAGGGTTTGGGTTAAACTTTTCATACTACTAAGAAGCATATCTATTATTTTTTATTTTTTAAATTTCTTCTAGGATATTCAATTTCTTCAAGCATTGATTCTTCAACTTTTCCAATTTCAGAATTTAAACTTCTTGTGTTTGGTTTCTTTACTTCTTCATTTTCTCAAATTTTCATGTCTACGGAATATATATGACGAACATGATAGGTCAAAAGATTCTGGTCAATCTTTTATTTGATTTGTTAAAAAAAAAAAAATTCTCTACTTCATGAAAAATTAAAGGGACTGAAAATGTTTAAGTATTATAGTCATTTTGAAAAATAAGAGAGGTGATTCTAAATTTTAAAAGAAATTAATTTTTGATGAGAGATGGAACAAGGGAGGAAGATAAAGAGAGAAAAACATTTAACAAAAATTTTTTTTTGTAACGAGGGAGGTTTGTGTAATTAGGCCATACTTTAAGGGAGATTTGTGTAATTATCTCCATTTTTTATAAGTATACAAGGGTATTTTAGGCATTAGGTAATTATAAAATGCTTATATCATCAATTTCCGTCAGGGAGTAGACGGTCTACTAACAGAGGGGAGATGAGTGTAACTCAACGTCAAACCCCTTAAGAGAGAGCAGTATAATTTTTTCAAAATACGAGGAAGATCTGTGTAATTAGACCATACCTAAGGGAGGTTTATGTAATTTACCCAAAAAGGTTTTACTTAATATTTTCTGTTACACTAAATCTATAAAACAATTAGAGTATTAAGGGAAAAAAAAAAAACAATGGGGTGACCAATTACATAAGTTTTTCATTTTTTGATGATATGGGGGAGTGGAGATTCAAATTTTGAACCAATATTTTGGACGAGACTTAAATGTCAAGCTCTTTGCCACTTGAATTATGCCTCTTATTGCCTCACTTGGTATCAATTACATAAGTTATATGTGGGATTATTTGTATCACATGCATTCGTCAGTGATATCACGACCACTGTCAGTCTGTCACAACTATGATACAACTATTAAAGCATTATTGCTAATGACATAATAGCCCGATGACGTGTTGATATTTAATTAGCGGATGCAGAGATTGCAATGAATCAGTCGGCACCAAATCACAACTCTTTTAGTTTAGGTGTCTTGTTCCCTAACACTCCGTTTGCTATGCCACAAACAAAAAAGAATTCATTTACAATTTTTGTTTGTGAAATTTTATGTTTGATTTGACACAAAACAATAAATGATTTCATTTTGAAATCCACCCAATTCTTGTTTTGGGGCTTTACAAATCCTACTCAAAATAGTCCATTTCTTCAAGAAATGATTTGGTATTCTTTACATAAATTTTACTTTCCCAAAATATCCCCATTTTTTTTATACCAAATACCCACAATACCCTTGGTCTATGTTAAAACTTTTTACATTTTACACCATTCAGCAGCTTCGTCTCTCTCCTCCTCTGCGGCAAGACAGGTACCATGCTCTCTCTCCTCTCGTCTGTCTCTCTCCTCTCGCCTGTCTCTTTCTCTCGTCTATATCTATATTGTAGAGCATAGGCCTGTAAACGGATCGGATTTGGATCCGATCCGATCTGAATCCGATAAGAAAATCCGAATCCGAACCTGAATCCGAATATTTTGTTAGCAAACGGATCGGATTCAGATATCACAAATCCGATCCGGATCCGATCCGTTTAGCTCCCCTTGTTTTGTGAAAATTACAATTTAGCTCTCCCTGTTTTGTGAAAATTACGTAATGACCCTACATTATAAAATTCTTTTGATACTTAACGGATATTCGATTAGAGAAAAAAATAAAAAAAAAAAAAAAAATTTTGGTGCTTAACGGATATCCGATTAAAAATTTCCTTTGGTGTTTAACGGATATCCAATTAATAAATTTTAAAAAAAAAAAACTTGATTTGCTTAAGGGTTTTTTTTATTGCTTAACGGATATCCGTCGGATATCCGAATCCTAACAAATTCGGATTCGGATTTTGGTTAACGGATTTTTTATCGGATCGGATTCGGATTTAGTTAACGGATTCTTATCGGATTCGGATATCACAAATCCGATCCGGATCCAATCCATTTACAGGCCTAGTAGAGCATCGTGATGATATTGATACTGTGATGTTCAAAAACATATATATATATGTATATACACAGTCAAACATATATATACATAGATTCATATATATATATATATACACGGAACGCTTCTTGTGCTGGAGTCCGCAACTTATTAAGTTGCGGACTCTGTTTCAGCCATTGGATCCCGTTTTCATTAAGAGTACTGTAGTAATTTCACAAGATCCAGTAACTGAAAACAGAAGTCTGCAAGTTATTAAGTTGCGGACTCCCGCACGAGAAGCGGTCTGATACATAGATTTCTCAACTGTAAATATATAGTTAATAACAGTAAACACAATTTTTTATTAGGGAAAATACCTTTTACCCCCTGTGGTTACACTCATTTTCTCATAACCCCCTGTGGTTCATTTTGTAACACTTAACGCCCCTGTACTACAGACTGAAGTGAGACTGTTAATTTTTCTAACGGTAGTCCCACTTCAGTCATAAGTACAGGGGGTTAAGAGTTACAAAAATGAACCACATGGGGGTTATGAGAACATGGATGTAACCATAGTGGGTAAAATGTATTTTTACCTAAAGAATATGTATAGGGGTTTGGGGGAATTAACGTCATTTTCTTTTTTTTTTCCGTTAGAAAAGTTATCAGTCTCACTTTAATCCGTAGTACAAGGAGTTAAGTGTTACAAAATGAACCACTTGAGTTATGAGAAAATTGGTATAATCACGGGGTAAAAGGTATTTTCCCTTTTTATTTTTTTTTTATTTTACTGATTCAATTCCAAACCCACACGTCTTCCCATTGAAAAGCTGATCCTTTTGGAGTTGGTTATGTTGGGTAGTAGTAGTGTTGTTTCATTATACTCCAAATCTTGAATTTGTCTGCTGAAAAAGAAAACAAAAAACACCCTTTTCACCAAAATTGGTTCTACTTGCTGTCAATGTTGCATCCAAATAGTTCTTTAATTTCTTTCCCCTTTCTTTAATCTTTCTTTTTTTGTTATCTTAATTGCTTTTTTTTTTTTATATAATAATTTGGGGGAATTAATGTTGTTTCTATGCTGGGTTTCCATGTGATGGTGTATGTTGGGGATGATACAGTGGATTTACAGACTCCAACTACACCCACTTGACTGAACTTTACAACAAATACAAGGATAAAGGTAAACTCCAACAATCACAAAAGCTAGAATATAGTGAGATATGGCAAGGTATGATCGGGCAATCACAGTTTTTTCGCCGGACGGCCACCTCTTCCAAGTCGAATACGCTCTTGATATTCCGTTTGTTTTAGTCATGCTTGAGGTTAGGGTTTGCATAAATTTGATCTATTTCTTGACAAATGAGAAGCTTTTAATTTTTGATGTATGAGTTCATATTTCTGCACTTTTGGCTCTGGATTAGTCCATTCCTTGTTATAATAACTTCGGTGTTACCCCCTTATTAGTGCAAGACCGTGTTTGAATTTGTAAGAAATATGTGGGCCATACGGGCACCCACATACATTGGACCGGGTCCAATGGGCCATGGCTCTTGGAGCCCTAGGGTTTGGATATTATGTGTGTGTATATATATATGATATAAACACAACATATTTGACCATCCCCTAACATCACAGTAGCCTCTCTCTCTCTCACTACGGTTCATCTCTCTCTTGGCCATCACCAAAGGAGCCATGGGATTTAGCACGTGATACGTACGAGGACCGCTCTAGTAGTGATTTTCACGACCTACGCGAAGCATAAGAGAGTACACGGAGGCAACATGGAGCAATAGTTCGTGGGTGAAAACGCTGGGCTTGTAACAACACCGTTCGGCGATCTGTTGGGTTATTCCGCTAGGTAAGTGACCTAAACCCGACTCGTATGCTTGCGTGCATATTTTTCTACAGAATTAATTTAGTGGGCTGGTTCTTTATTAAATTAATTAGAAAGGGGTATTAAAAGATTGCGCTATAGTGATTTTTACGCTAATTCAAGCTATGAAATAAGCAGTCAAAGTTAAATGAAGGCATGAAAATTGGCTCTGAGAGTTGGCTAATTGGCAAATAGCAAATGGTGTCATATCCAACTTTTTCACAAGTGGCTTGAAATTTTATTTATTTATTTATTTGTTTTTGGCTATTTCCTTATCTTCAAGCATTATTTTGGGGTATTAACATCTCCAGTCACAAGGATAGTTGGAGATACCATGAAATTGGGGCATAAAAAATTGCTTCAGTTGGGCTTTTGACAAGCTAATACATATGGAGAGAGATGTACTAATTTTCATTGAATTGCAAAAAAGAGTTCAAAATTGGAAGTGCGCATATGCTTTGGAATTATTGTTAGGTTAACTGTTTGGCTCACTCAAGTTGCATGGGGAACTCATCTGAAGTACCAACGTGAAGCACAGTGGCCAGACTCAATGCTGACCTCATAATGTGGCTGATGTATAAATTGTTAATTATTCTATTAAATATTCACATTCTAAATTTCCAAATAAGTTCATTGTTAAACTAATGGCTGAAGTAAACATGCCTAATGTTGTGTTTAGATGTATAAGTTAGGTACGTGTTAGGACCTGATAGACAGGGGCGGAGCCAGCTTTTTAACCTAGGGGGGGCACACATAAAAAATAGTAGCGAATTAAATTCATGACAAAAGTTTATAATTTCATTGATATTCATGTTAAGTACATTTTACAACTGTTCACGATGTTTTTTCATGTTTTGATAACGTTGCATAATTGCATCGTTATTAACTTTATTGGATTTCCTTTTTTCAATATATACAATCAAAGTATCATTTATAAAGTTATCTCCCATTCGATTGCGCAAACGTGTTCGTGATTTTCGTAGCTGAAAATGCTCTCTCCACGGTAGTTGTGGCAACTGGCAGAAGTAATGCTAATTTCAAAAGTCGATATACTAACGGATATACTCCACTTCTCTTTGTGTGAACCAATTTTTCAGTCAATTCACCCAGTCCTTTTAAATCTAAAAACTCACTACTATTGAGCATATCAAAGATATATGCAGTAAGTTGATCTCCAAGAACCACACACTCAACGGATAAAAAATCACTTAGATAGAAGAAAGCAAGGTGGATGAGTTTTTGCCTATCAAAAGCAGAAAATTAATGAACTGGATTTAGACATGCCATAGTAACTCGGGAGTTGATTCAATGAATCGATCATTTAACGCTTGAAGTTGCATATCTAACACACTATAAAATAGCTCAAGTCGGTATTGATGAAGGTTTGTAATTTCTTGTTTTCCACGCCTCGATCGTCCTGCAGCTAGATATTAATCATCCATTTTTGGAACATCAATGCTGCGACTACAACAAAATGATGAAACTTGTTCCAAAATGGTATCCCACCCACTCTTTCTCATCAAGTCTAGTCGTCTCGCTGAAAGCTCAACTAATATCATAGCATTCACAATATCTTGATCTTTCCTGTGTAATGTCTGTGACAATTCATTTGTGATTGCCAGAATTGTTTTCATTAGGTGTAGATTGAATATGAAATCAAAGTGGTGCATTAAGAACAAAAGCCCACGTGCTACACCTTTTTGATCTCCTACACCATCGTTACAAATCATCTCAAGCACATTGATCACTGCTGTGTGGCATAATGTGATCCCCAAGCTTATCAGAGTGGCATAATGTGATCCCCAACGTGTATCAGAAGCACGTGCAATACAAGTTGCTTGATTTAAACCTCTTCCAGTAGGAAGTTCACCATGATTTAGTGCTTCAAACACATTTTTAGCTTGTATCTCAAGAAGAGTGTCATGTCACCTACATGAGCCTCCAACAACATTTAATATACTAGAAACCGAGTTGAAAAACCATGAGACATCAGAGTGATTTTTTGCCACAGCTACTAGAGCCACCAACTAGAGCTGGTGAGCAAAGCAATGGATATAGTATGTACATTTGTTCTCTGCCAAGATCTTTGCCTTTAATCCATTAAACTCTCCTTTCATGTTACTAACCCCATCATAACCTTGGCCACGTAACTTGGAAATGCTCAAACCATGTCTATAAAACATTCCATCAATCGCGTCCTTAAGTGAGTTAGCAGTCGTATGAGTCACATGTTCAACTCCCATGAAAGACTCTACTACATTCCCTTTGGCATTCACATAACCCAATACAACTGCCATTTGTTCCTTCGTTGATACATTACGAGATTCGTCAACAAGAATTGAAAAATAATCATCCCCAATATCCTTAACAATTGCATTTATAGTTTCAACTGCACTAACATTTATAATGTCCTTTTGAATATCTGGAGATGTTAGTTTCAGATTTTTCCAGAGCGTTGTTCAAAACCACGGCACGGACTTGCTCATTATGATCAGCAAGAAAATGCAATAGTTCGGGAAAATTTCCCTGATTATCTGAATCGCCAGTTTCATCGTGTCCACGAAAGGGAAGGCCTTGGCGTAGAGGGAACAGAATGCAATCAATTGATGTAGTCAAGCGTGTTCTATAATCACCAACGAAGGAATCACCACCAGATCGTTGTCCAACATCTACCTTGAACAAATAGCAACAAAGGTAGTATGTGGCATCTTTTGCTTCACTTTACTTCAACCAAGTTTTATAATCAGAGTACCAAGCAAGGTTAAATCGTCTTCCTTTCTCTCCAAACTGACTAGTTGGAAAGTTGTCCAGTTTTGGTTGACGAGGACCTTTAAGCCAATAAGCCCTACGAATTATGTCTTGATCGTTAGGATGGTAGCTTGTGATATTTTTTGCGTAGGCCTGGGTTAGCTTCTAGCTCATTCAAATCAATTTCTATCCGAGCTACCTTCAGTGGATCGTCTCTTTTAGGAGGTGACAATTCTGACTTGGACTTTTGCTTAAAAAATCTCTCCATATCTGGTTGAAATCACTACAGGAAAAATGCTCTTTTTCCATGCAAAAAAAGTGTCGAGAATAAGCAAAAAACGTCGCAAAATTTTTTTTCGGCGCTTTTCCCGGCGGTAGGAACCGACCGAGAAAACGGGGGTGGTAAATACTTTCCGGCGGTTATGCAAACCGCCGGAAGTTTTTACGACGCCATTTTCGACGGTTTTGCTAGTGTAGAGACAATGATATATTGGCGACACTTGTTATCCACAAAAAGTAAGTGTCGAAAAAAACAATTCACGACGGAAAATTAGTGACGAAAAAATTAGTGATATATTGGGAATTATTTGATTTCGACAGTAATTAAAGTGTGGGTAATGTACTTATTTTTCACAGTTTAGCAAGTGTGGAAAATATTATTTCCAACGGTTTAAGAAGTGTGTTACTACCTTTATCCCGACGATTTATAAAGCGTGGTAAATACAATTCTGACAGTTGATAGTGGGCAAGATAATATCCTATTTTATCCCCCATTTTTTAAAAGTTTGTTTTAATTATTTTTATATAGATATTCATTCATCCACTTTCTTGCCATTATTATCCAAATCTACTCAAATAAACCGCGACACTAAAAATGGATCGCTCTTCAAGCATATTAATAATAAAATGTGATCCTGAGTTGACATTACTCACAAAATTCCAATATAAACAAGTACTTTTGACAAATAAATACCATAAATTAATCATCTTCACACTACTAAATAAAGTGTCTGTTAAAATATTCAACTCTCAACAAAAGGAAAACAAAATGTATGTGCAACCATAATTAAGAAAGCCAAAAAAAGAGTTTAAAAGTAACTATCCATCCATGACATACGTAAAAGCAAATAAAAATTCCAATTGTCATTTAACCATATATGTAGTTCTAATAACCATGTGCAACTAGATTCAAGCAATTGAGTCACTTTCAATGCGAAATAAAAAGGATGTTCATCTGCACCTATAACAAGCCTCATACCAATTCATCTGCATCATCAGTCATGACCTACAAAAAAAAAAATGTAACAAACAAATTTCATTAACAATAATAGTTGTAATTAGAAAATAAAGTAATATATATATATATATACAAATGCAAAAGATAACAAAGGGCGTACATCAAGACAACGCCAAGCAACATTTTTTTTCTAAGAGTAGCTCCAACTATATGCTTATTTCCACAAGGTCTTATCAAACGCTCTTCAGGGTTTACTATCTCTTCAACATATACTTCCCAAAAGTCCATCCCCAATGGTATTCCCCATACTTCCTTCAATGGATCTTTACTAACAATAACTCCCTTTGCAACAACTTCCTTTGGGAGATTGAAACTAACAAGATCTACTTTCTTCTCACCCTATAAATCCAAGATTCAGTTACATATATGTCTCAATCACATAATTTTAATTAATAATTTTTGACATAAAAAAATAGTTAAATTAGATAACATAGCAACTAATCAAATCTATAAATGGTATTACCTTCTTGTTACTAGCCTTTTGCTTCTTTTTCCGCCTCAAATTTTGTGACTGCATTGCGTTACATTTATTAATCACATATGTAAATAAGATCAACAACAATCGGATATGATGCAATGTAGAACTAAAACCTTGTACATGACCAACCGCTCAGCTTACTTGGTAAAAAGGCGTTTCATGCCACTCTTATTACAGGGATTGAAAACTGTCAAAATTTGAAAGTATAAAGTTCAACAAATATAGCCAAATTACAAAACTTCATTTACTACCCTAGGAAATTCACAATATGGTAATTACACTTTCTTAAATAAATGGAGATAAATTTTTTTTAAAAAAATTACAAAAAAGGCCCAAATAACCAGCAATATGTTGTAATATAAAGGCTTAGACAAGAGCCCTTCAATTTATACAAATTATAACAATGATTATAATCAAGGACAACATGATCGAGAAACACAATCTAGAAAAGGGTAAAAAAAAACAGTGATAACTTGGTTCATGGTCAAACTAACATAATTGTGGTTCTCACAAAAAAAGAAAAGAAAAGTAAGACTTTGACTAAACTAGATACTATTTGAAGTATTCTCTAACAAGCCCTAACAGATGTATTTTCACGCCTGGATCGCTTTTGTTTTATCTATGAAGCATGGACTCTTTGAAAAGGTAGCCGTACCCGCACCAGGTGCGCCAGGGATCCGTCTAAGTTATTTTGAAAAAAAAAAATACAAGTTCCTCATACAATTTTGAAAACTTTGGGGGTTAAAAGAGAAATAATAAGATATAATAGTGATTGTCTAGGGTATACACTAATACACTAATAGATTTGTACACACTAATGCACTAACATTGTTTTATTATTATTTCTTTGCATTTCATTGTTTATTAGCGAGCCATTAGATTATGGTTGCTTACTTGATTGTGTAGTTTTTGTGCTTGTGAATTATTATCCAAGTCTACATTACAAAGAAAGAACAAGATATTTAAAAACAAGACAATGTAGTTATATATAATTTATATATTCCCTCAAAAAAAAATTAATTTATATATACCACTACATACATAAATATTAATACAAGTACTACCGCCGCACCCGCACCCGCACCCTTTCTTTTGGAATATTAGCGAATCTCTATACCCAAATCCGCATACCCATACCGGTGCTTCATGGGTTTTATAGAAAGAAAGAAAAGGGAAAAACTCTTTTTGGCATGTTAGATTGATTGTGATTTAGTTTTAGCCATTAAAACTCTTTCAAAATCTCAATTTTATGTCAAAAAGGCAAGGAAATAAAGACAAAAGGAATATGATTCTTTTAATTTCGTGATCAAACACTGCTAATTACAGGCCTTTTCCATTTTTCATTTTCCATTTTCCATTATGGATATGTGTTTTGAGACATGCGTATAATGTTTTGAGACATGGTCAGGGGTGTAGCCATATATGTAGGGATGAGTGGGTGCCATGGTACCCCCTCAACTTTTGAAGTTTGTGAAATTTTTTTTAGTATATGTGATATTTTAAATCAAATGTAGTCTAGCACACCCTAATAATAATTATCTATGTGATATTTTAGCTCAAACCGGTACCCACTGAATTGAATTTCTGGCTACGCAACTGGACATGGGTACTTTTTTTGAAACCTAAACAAAACAAACATGAGTACAATGTGTTGAGTCCTTAGGACAATTTTTTATACCAAAACAAAACTGTTGTGGGTATCATGTTTGTAACTTGGATACAATTTTTGTGAACTGAAGTACCCTTTTTGTGACCTAGTAGCTTTACACATGCAATACAACAACTAGCCAGAAGCTGAGACCAAAACCTATCATCCTCAAAAGAGGCATAAACTCAAAACGTCTAAGTTTACTAACCATGGCAAAAATATAATATAGTAGACCCAAAAATAAAGGTGCCCAAACAAAGCACAATATGAAGAAAATATCAAAAATAACAATCGGTGATAGTCGCCCAGCAAACCTATTCACCGATTCTCAGTCTGACAATCTGTAAACATAGATTTTAGATAAATATCATTGTTATTACAAATAGAAATATGTCGCAGATACAAAGAGAAATTTTATGTCGATGAATTATTATCTTATTACGGTAGGTTTTGGCTGTGATCACATTCATTCGACAAGTTGAGCAGTTGGTTCCATGTTTATATACTATCTATACTATTCTATAAAGCAAAAGGCGAGGGTACCCATCTAACTTTTACACTCACTTATATTTGCATAAAACCCAATATACTTTTTTAACATGCATAAAATATTAAGAGTACCAAATGGTAATTTAACACAATCAAAACTGCAATAGAAAACGTGACCTAAAAATCCACATCTCCAGTCTTCCTTCCCCTAAAACTGTCACAACTGCCTTTCATTACAGTATCATTATTGGTGTCCCAAATATGGAAACCTTAGAGGGGGGGTGAATAAGGTTTTAGCGGAAATTAACCTTTTAAAAAACTTAATAGCAAATTAAACACAATCACAAGCAATTATGTAAAGAGATAAGGGAAGAGATACTTGCAAACCAATTTTTTAAGTGGTTCGGCAATCGCACCCCGCGGCCTACGTCCACCCCTCAAGAACATCTCTTGAGGATTCCTTTACTCCTATCTACTTCACGGGTGTAGACCAAACCATTCCCGGAGCACTCACGGGTGTGCACCAAACCGTTACAAGAGCCTTCAATCTCTCCCAAAGAAGAACACCTCTTCTTTGCACACAAGGGTTACTAACCCTCAACCTTTACAAAATGAATTGAATACAAATTGATAACTCTCTCTCTAGAGTGGATAATACAATTAAAGCTCACTACAATTTTGCTCTCTCAAGAAATACAAATGAAAGATTTGAGCAAATTGATAAACTCACACAACTAGGGCTCAAATGATAATGTTTAAAGATCAAAGAGATGTGTGAACAATACTATGTTTTCCAATCAAAATCTCAACCCCAAATAGCTTGGGAAAACATGTATTTATAGGCCTTGGAAGATTATAGCCATTGGTGGCAAGTTTGGTAATTAAAAGCCCCTCTAAAAACTAGCCGTTATTGCCTTTCAGGTCGATTCAGTCGACTGGACCTTGAAGCAGTCGACTGGGCCTTGAAGCAGTCGACTGAGATATGTTTACAAAGGGTTCTGTTTGCATTCTACTCACTTCAGTCGACTGCATCGGGCCTTCAGTCGACTGCCCCTTCCTGTTTGACAGCCTGACACATCTCCACTAAAATGACCATAACTCCCTCTACAAAAATCGGATTTGCAATCCGTTTGATGTTTTGGAAACTAGATTCAAATAACTTTCCAAACATATAAGATTTAACATATAATTATTTTCCAATTGGTTGGGGCATTGCTTTAAAGATGACCCACTTAAAATTAATTTCCAAAAGTTTAACTTTTAGCGTTTGTTTGAGCCCCTATGAGTGTGAGATCAAGATGCCTTACAATGATGGTCCTAGACTTCAACCAAGGATGAAATATCTTCAAGTCTTCAAGCTTGATCCTTGTTGAGCTCCTTGTAATCTTGATCTACATCAATTAAATCTCATGCACACAAAGATGTTAAAACATTGATACAATATTAATACATGAGATTATATATGAGCATAAAAATGACTATGATAATAACAAAGAATGAATCAATATGAATCATCTAATTATCATAGCATATTTGACATCATCAAAACATAGTTAAATATGCCTTAATATACGTTAAGGCTAACAATTATCACTATGGAGAACCGAGAACAATGAAAGGGGTAGAGAGAGAAGTAAATTTGGGTAGATAAAAACAGACCCGTGGTGGAGATAGGAAGAAAATGCAGTCGGCTTCACTCGGAATGAATGTAAAAGTGGAAGTGGTAACTGAATTTATTTATTTTTTGTATGTTTACTCATGTAACTGCCATTATTTGGGTGTGCCTATACATATTTGCGTGTTTTTATGGGGCAATATATTGATTGAGACTGTGTGCATGTGTGTTTGCATAAGAATTAATATGTATTTTTTTCTTTAATGTTAATATTATTCTCCACCTAAGTATTATAATGCATGTGATTTGTTTGGTAACTTTAATAATACATGGCAAATAGAGTTATTGCTTAGTGATACATTTTTTTGTAAATTTCTTCTTCTTCTTCTTTTTTTTTTTTAATTCTTCTCACTAATGATCTTCTTATATTGTGATCCTTATTTTTTTCCTTTAAATTACGCTACTAATTTCATATTTCATTGGCTAAATTATACATGTGCAACAAATACAAAACTTTGCACACGCAATGCGTGTGCCCATCCGCTAGTATACATTTATGGCATATTAAAAGCAAGTCAATGTAGTATTAAAAGGGACAATCCCTCTCTATGACTTACAGAGTTGTAGAAGTATAACTGCAGATGCTTGATCGGTGATGGAGGCCAACAATTGATGATGGTTGCTCACTGATTTGATCGTGAGAGCAAGAGAGAGAGAGAGGGAGAGAGAGAGAGAGAGAGAGAGAGAGAGAGAGAGAGAGAGAGAGAGATTGGAAGAATTAGGAAACTGCTTCTGTGAGTGCATGAAAGTGGATATCGTGAGAGAGACCTAACTAATTAAAACACCCAACCCAAAAAAAAAAAAAAATCGTTTTGGTCTAACCAATCCAAAACTGATGGTGTTTTGGAATTGGGACTTTGGCGGTTTGGAGCGCGGATTGTAATTTTGGTTTTTTTTTTTAATTTTTTATTTGCATTTTTTTTTGATTTGTTTTTTTTAAGGGTTAATTAATTACACTTTACTCCCCTGTGGTTTGGCTCGATGTCACTTTACCCCTTGTGGTTTAAAATTGACCACTTAACCTCCCTGTGCTTTCGGGTAAAGTGTCACCGTTACAGAAAGTGTTAAGTTGACACTTTATCTCGTAAGCACGGAGGGTTAAAGTGTCATCGGGCTAAACCATAGGAGGGTAAAGTGTCATCAGACCAAACCACAGGGATGTAAAGTGGTCACTAAGTTTAGCGGTAGTACACTTTACCCGAAAGCACAGGGGGGGTTAAGTGGTCAATTTTAAACCATAGGGGGAGAGTAAAGTGACATCAAGCCAATCCACAGGGGGGTAAAGTGACATCAAGCCAAATCACAGGGTGGTAAAGTGTAATAAACCCTTTTTTTATTTGGTTATTTGTAATTTTTTTTTTTTGGGTTGCTTTTCAAATTTGAATCCCAAAATTGATTCTCAAATCTATTGTTATATTGTACCAAGAAGTGTGACCAGTCACTATCACAGCATGCGGTACAACGGACAAAGCATTTGAGAAATTAAATATGGGATTAAAATTTGGAAGCATAGCATTATTTCCCTTAAATGTAATAATAGTGGGATCACTTGATCTGCATCCTCTAATGGAGTAATGATATACTTGCCAAATTTGAACCCCAATTTTTGTTTCCGACATATGTGGCATGGTAGTGGGACCATTTAATACAATATAAACCAATTATAGCGTCCACTCTAAAACAAGCTAGTTTCAAGTCCAAATTAATTTAGACAAAAAAAAAAAATTTCAAATTAGTTGAACAATTATTCTTTAGTAAAACGATTATAATTTTTTATTTATGGACAATATATATAATATCCAATTAGGAAATATAACTCAAACTAATTTATTTTAATTTTTGTACAATTTAACAATTTGTTTAAAAAGTCTCTTTAATTAACTTCATGTTGTTGCAATAACACTGACAAATTTAATATAAGGGGCGATGTTTTAAAAAACCGCGCAATATGTTGTGTTTGCAAGTAATTCAACTGATACTATAAATTTAAATGTTTGGTGAACGTTAATCTCGTGCACAGGTGTTTGTGCAAGCCTAAGAATTCTCTGTATTATAACTAGTTTTTTTGTTGAACAAATATAAACATACTTTTTTTTTTTGTTTTTTTGTTCGTCGAACAATTAAACATTGGTTGTCGACCAAAAAAATGGAATAGAAAGTTAGCTTCAAATGGAATGACATCCTATTTTAAGTATTTCCAAACAACTCCTAAAATTTTTAGAAAATAAAAATAAAAATTATTCGAGAATATGTAATTATAGTCAATAATATAAATTTATTTCGGCGGTAGCAGTACCGTCGTAAAAACCGTGGAGAAAAGTCTATTTTTCCTGGCTCTTTTCTAAACTGTCGTAAGAAGTGCCATAAAAATTAACTCTTTTCTGACTCTTCACATACTGTAATAGCTTTTTACGACTGTTACAATACCGTCACAATAACTGTCGGAAAAAATCACTTTTTTCTGGCAGTTCACATAGCGTCGTAATTAGCGTCGAGAAAAATACTTTTTCCTGGCACTATTTTTACCACCGTTCTGAACCGCCGAGAAAAAATTTTTCTCGATAGTTTTTGTAGTGCCGAAAAATAACCGTCGAAAAAAGCCTATTTTCCTGTAGTGAATAATTTGTTTTAATTAATTATACAGTTTAAGTCTAACCAAAAAATTCCTAATTTTACAATCCAGCACAAATTCACAATAATATTACTGAATTTACTGTACAAGAGATAAGAAAAGGAAGAAGATAAAGAAGATTACCTCTAGTAAAGCTCCTTTTTTTTTTGCTGATCAGGTTCCCGCCTTCCCCAATCCTATCTTTGTTCTTTTTTTATTTTCTTTTTTTTCCATGAACTGCATCCTTGTTCCTCAGTTCGTCATGAGCAATAGGCTATTTCTTTACTGTCTGTTTTTGGGTTAAAATAATGATGTTCCACAGCTTTTTTTTTTTTTTTTTTTTTTTTGTTTTGTTTTGATGATGTTCCACAGCTGGCTTCACTTCAAGAAATTCAAGATAAGCCATTATTTTATTAATTCTTCTGATTAGTAATCATGTCTCCACAAGTCTCCAGGTCTCTTTTAGGCTTTAGCATTATTATAATAAAACTCATTTATTTAACCTTTAAATAAGTTGGGAAGTGAAAACATAACCAAAATAAGTATAAAAGTAGCAGTGCATATTTTTTTCTGTCAAAAAATGAAGGGGCCCACGTGCCCCCTCTTAACCCCCACATACCTCCGCCACTGCTGATAGAGGAATACTGTGAACTTTGTGGAGGATCCTAAATGAGGCAAGTGCCATGTTTCAATTTCCAAGACTTGATATCGTAGTGAATAGGCGCCATGTTTCGATTTCGAAGACTTGATATAGTAGTGACTATCCATCCAGACCTGTCCCTGCAAAGAACTAGTGAACACATTATTTGCTGCATCTCAAATCTCAATGCAGCACAGTAATTATAATCCTTGAAGTCCCTTTTACCGTTTTTTTATTTCCTAACTATGCAACCCCAAATAGTAAGATCAAATGGTTTCCAACTATTTTCCTTCCTCTGTCTGCAGATCAGTAAGGAAGATTATAAGCCTGGATGACCACATTGCATTAGCATGTGCAGGGCTCAAAGCAGATGCTCGCGTCCTTATGAACAGGGCACAAATTGAATGTCAAAGCCATAGGCTTACTGTGGAAGATCCCTGTACCGTTGAGTATATCACTCGTTATTTGGCTGGCCTCCAACAAAAGTACACCCAAAGTGGTGGTGTAAACCGTTTGGACTTTCAACTTTGATTGTGGGCTTTGACCCATACACTGGTGTTCCATCACTATATCAGACAGATCCCTCAGGTACATTCTCTTCTTGGAAAGCTAATGCAACTGGGAGAAACTCTAACTCAATGTGGGAGTTTCTGGAGAAAAATTATAAAGAATGATACGAACCCCGCCAATACTGTGACGAAACCCGTAACACGATTAATGTCTCGGACCGTTCTACTGTCAGATTCAATGGAAACCGCGACCCAACACCTATAACAGATGCGAACCTTGGTATAAAGGATGAAGACGCCACAATCAAGGATGGAAAACTCGATTGATAAGTCCAGGTATGAACGCCACAGAGTAAATCTGATAAGTTCGAATAGTTCTTCAAAGAACCAAAGAGAAAACTCTCACAATATTATTAATGATCAAAACTGAATATTACAAACCCTAAAACTGTTAAAATAGCTGAGCCTTAAAGTTGGGCCCTTTTAAACCTACGGAATATTATAGCCCAATATAATTCACTCCAAAACTAAAATAAAAAAACAAACTAACAAATATGAAAAAGTTCTTAAGTTGGCATGCAAGCCTATAATTTATTCTAGAGCTTGAATCATGGACACCCAGCCTTGTGGATCACTAGTATCCTCCTTTGGGCCACTCAAATTAGTCTCAACCCAAATTTGTTGAACCAGCCCATTGAGATTGTCCTTGAACCGCTTTGCTCGCGCCCTTGTAACCGGACCAATTGGCACGTGGTTCGGGTCCGCATTCCACCTTGTGCTAGCCGCCATGTTCTCATCATTCCCCTCCTCTTGAAAAGGATTTGTCCTCAAATCATCACCTACATCAAAAGGAGATAAATTAGCAACATTAAAAGTAGTACTAACATTATACTCACTAGGCAACTCTAGCTTGTAGGCATTATCATTGATGCGCTCAAGAACTTGAAAAGGACCATCGCCTCGGGGAAGCAATTTAGAACGCCTCTGTGCAGGAAATCTTTCTTTTCGCATGTGTACCCAAACCCAATCTCCGGGTTCAAAGATGATATTACGTTGCCCTTTGTTAGCTTGCGTCGCATATTGCTCCGTTCTTCGCTCAATATTGAGCCTTGCTTTCTCATGAATCTGCTTAACAAAATCTACTTTCTTTTTGCCATCTAAATTAACATGCTCAGTAACAGGTAAAGGAGATAAATCCAAAGGAGTTAAAGGATTAAAACCATACACAATTTCAAAGGGTGAAAATTTAGTAGCAGAATGGATAGTACGATTATAAGCAAACTCAACATGTGGTAAACATTCTTCCCATGTTTTGATGTTCTTTTTAATAATAGCCCTTAACAAAGTAGATAAAGTCCTATTTACTACTTCGGTTTGACCATCAGTTTGTGGATGACAAGTAGTAGAAAATAATAACTTAGTCCCCAACTTACACCACAAGGTCTTCCAAAAGTAACTCAAGAACTTAACATCTCTATCTGAAACAATGGTTCAAGGCATACCATGTAATCTCACAATCTCCTTAAAGAACAAATCAGCAACATGTGAAGCATCATCAGTTTTGTGACATGGAATAAAATGTGCCATCTTGGAAAATCTATCCACAACCACAAAAATTGAGTCTCGACCGTGTTTAGTCCTAGGTAAACCTAACACAAAATCCATTGAAATATCAATCCATGGTTCACTAGGAATTGGAAGCGGTGTGTATAAGCCATGGGGTTGTACTCTAGATTTCGCTCGCCTACATGTGACACATCTACCACAAATCCTCTCAACATCTTGTTTCATGCGTGGCCAATAGAAGTGTTCTTGCAAAACGGATAATGTTTTAACTACCCCAAAATGTCCCATTAACCCTCCCCCATGTGACTCCCTCACAAGCAACTCTCTCACAGAACAATTTGGAATGCACAATTTATTTTCTCGAAATAAAAACCCCTCATGCCTATAGAATTTATTATGGGCAATTTTTGCACAAGATTCAAACTCTTCCCTAAAATCTAGGTCTAAAGGATATAATTCTTTAATATGCTCAAAACCAAGAATCTTAGCATCAAGAGTGGAGATTAGAATGTACCTTCGAGAAAGTGCATCGGCAACGATGTTCTCCTTACCTTGTTTATATCGAATGATGTATGGAAACGTCTCAATGAATTCAACCCATCGTGCATGCCTCTTATTCAACTTGTGTTGGACTTTAAGGTGCTTTAAAGACTCATGATCGGTGTGAATCACAAACTATTTAGGCCATAAATAATGCTGCCATGTCTCCAAAGCTCGAACCAATGCATACATCTCTTTGTCATACGTGGGATAGTTCAAGGCAGCCCCACTTAACTTCTCACTAAAATATGCAATCGGTCTCCCTTCTTGCATAAGCACGGCGCCAATACCTAAACCTGAAGCATCACATTCAATTTCAAAAGTTTTTGTAAAGTTAGGTAAAGCAAGTAAAGGTGCATGAGTTAACTTCTCCTTGAGTAATTGAAATGCCTTCTCTTGCTCTTCCCCCCATTTGAACCCAATATTTTTCTTGATGACTTCGGTTATCGGTGCAGCTATATTACTGAAGTCTTTCACGAACCTCCTGTAAAAACTAGCAAGTCCATGAAAACTTCGCACATTACTTACACTAGATGGGCTTGGCCATTCTTGGATAGCACGAATCTTTTCTTCATCAACCTGTATTCCTTGTGCACACACAACAAAACCAAGAAACACAAGCTTATCGGTGCAAAAAGTGCACTTCTTTAGGTTAGCAAACAACTTTTCATTTCTAAGCACATCTAACACAAGTTTTAAATGCTTCAAATGCTCTTCCAAGTTTTTGCTATAAATCAGGATATCATCAAAATAAACAACTACAAATTTTCCAATGAAAGCACGCAAAACATGGTTCATCAATCTCATAAAAGTACTAGGAGCATTAGTTAATCCAAAAGGCATAACTAACCATTCATACAACCCATATTTTGTTTTAAATGTAGTTTTCCATTCATCACCTTCTTTCATTCTAATTTGATGATACCCACTTTTCAAATTAATCTTAGAAAATATACAAGAACCATGCAACTCATCTAACATATCATCTAAGCGAGGAATAGGGTGTCGATACTTTACCGTTATGTTGTTGACGGCTCGGCAATCAACGCACATTCTCCACGTCCCATCCTTCTTAGGAACCAAAATCACCGGAACGGCGCATGGACTCATACTTTCTCTTACGTACCCCTTTTCCATCAACTCACTAACCTGCTTTTGTAGCTCCTTTGTCTCCTCAGGATTGCTTCTATAGGCTGGTCGGTTTGGAATGGTAGCACCGGGCACGAAATCAATTTGATGTTCAATCCCTCGAATAGGGGGTAAACCATGTGGAACCTCCTCGGGAAAGATATCACCAAACTCCTGCAAAAGAGAAACAACAGAACTAGGCAAAGATGAGTCAATTTGGTTAGTGTTTAAAAATGCCTCTTTGTACAAAAGTACAATCATAGGCTGATTTGAAAACAACGCTCATTTGATCTCACTCGCTTTTGCATAAAAATTCTTTTTTTGGTTTCCCTCTAATTTTCCCTCAATGGCTGCATTTTTCTTTTCTTTTTCCCTCTCATTTTTCTCACTCCTTTTCTTTTGTTCACTCTCTTTCTTTTGATCACTCTCCCTTTGCAACCTCACTTGATCTTCATAAACTTGCTTCGGTGTCAAAGGCACTAAGGTGATTGTCCTTTGATTAAGCACGAACGAGTATTTATTTGTGAAACCATCATGCTTAACACGTCGATCAAATTGCCATGGCCTCCCTAACAACAAGTGTCCAGCTTGCATCGGAACCACATCACTCAAAACTTCATCTTCATATCTCCCAATACGAAAAGGAACTATTACTTGTTTAGTCACCCTTACTTCTCCACTATCATTGAGCCATTGCAATTTATAAGGCCGTGGATGCTTGATTGTTGGCAGCCCTAATTTCTCCACCAAAGTTGTGCTAGCAACGTTAGTGCAACTCCCCCCATCGATGATCATACTACACACCTTATCTTTGACATGACATCTCGTATGAAAAATGTTCTCCCGTTGCACCTCATCATCTTCTTTAACTTGCATATTTAGAGCTCTCCTTGCCACTAACAAATCCCCTTGGGCAGCGTACTCTTCATCATCGGCATCCTCCAATGGTGGCACAGATTCATTGTCATCTTCATCTTCGGTTTCAATCTCACCATTGTCTCGCATCACCATAACCCGCTTATTTGGACATTGACTTGCTATATGTCCCCTGCCTTGGCATTTAAAACACTTAATGTCACGATTTCTAGAAGTAGAAGAATCAGATTTACCTTGATTTCCATGGCTGGTCACTTCTTGTTTTTGCTCAGTTTTTGGCTTCACCAAAGGCTGCTTCTCATCTCTTTTCCAATTATTTGGTTTCCAAGCGGATGTATTGGAATTTTGGCTTGGACGTGTGCTGCTGCCCCTCCTCTTGAGTTGATTCTCAATTTTAATAGCCATGTGTACCATATCCTCCAACTCAACATAGTGTTGCAATTCCACTGCATTGGCAATTTCCCGATTCAACCCAACTAAGAATCTAGCCATTGTAGCCTCTCGATCTTCCTCTACATTCGCTCGAATCATAGCTACTTCCATCTCCTTATAATATTCTTCCACACTCCTATTACCTTGCCTCAAACTTTGCAACTTGTTGTACAACTCTCGGTAATAATAGCTTGGAACGAACCGCTTCCTCATCACAGTTTTCATATCCTCCCACGTCTCTATTGGACGCTCCTTATTTCTTCTCCTATTCAACACCAATTGATCCCACCAAATGATAGCATAATCAGAAAATTCAATGGCAGCAAGTTTTACCTTCTTAGCCTCAGAGTAATGGTGGCAATCAAATACTAATTCTACCTTCTTCTCCCATTCTAGATAGGCTTCCGGATCATTCTTCCCTTGAAACGAAGGAATCTTCATCTTAATACTACCCAAATTATTATCTTCCCGGTTCCTAGCTTCTCTAAACCTAACTTCTCTACCCCGACCACCATATCTCCTATGATTATCTATTGACTCCTGATCATTTTCTTCGTCAAAGTCTTCCCAAAAATACTCCTCTTCTTCAACTCTCACTCCCCTCGGTTGAACTCTCTCTCTTCTACGTCCATGAGGAGCATTGTTTTGTGGCTGCTCCACACGTGCATTCTATACTCTATCTAACCGTTCATGGACTTGATCCATCTCTGTCCTCAATACCCTCCTCATTTCACCCATTAATGCCTCCAATAGTAGTTTCTGATCAGTCTCTCCCGAAACCTCCCCGGCAATGTTTTTGTCTTTATGGGCCATATTTTGCTGCAAAACAAAGATTAGATAAAAAATATATATAGGACCTCACAACTCTCGCTCACGTGTTTCACTCAACTAGGATGTATCACTCAAGTTCACTCGTGTTTAAACTGAAAATCAATTTGGCTTTTACCCTCATATGTGCTCACCACTCTTGCCTTTTTCCACTCGTAGTAATTCTCACTCGGTTCTTATGAAACTGTTCAAACAATGACCAGAATTTCTCAGTAACAATCCACACCCAAACTAGACCAATCAAATTTGGAAGCTGAAAGCACGACGAAAAAAAAACGAACGCGGATGGCTAGGTTTCCAAAAGCACAAAAAATGGAATTTTCGGAAATTTTTTTTCACACTATGGAGTAAGGTCAGATTCGGACTCCTTAGACCCCAAATATCGCAAAACAAAAATAAAATTTTAAGCCGAGTTTTTGTACTCTTTTTTTTTTCTCCCCTACAGATCTCTTCTTTTTTTTTTTTTTTTTCTCCCCTACAGATCTCTTCTTTTCTCTTCTTTTCTTTTCTTTTCTTTTCTTTTTTTTTTTTTTTTTTTCTCTTTTTTTTTTTTTTTTTTTTTTCTTTTTTTGTATTTTTTTTTCTTGAATAATCAGGCAGACTTCACAGTTCACGTATCTGATTCAGAAACCCTAATTCCAAGAAGAAAAAAAAAAACCACAATAACAACGATCACGAGAATGAACAAACACGAAGTAACAAGAGCAAATCACAGATCAGATTCGCAAACCCTAAACACAAAATTCCAGATCGTAATCGAACACCCTTTTTTTTTTTTTTTGATACGGTTCAAAAACGAGAACGAATAAGAAAACGAAGAGAAACAAAAACGAATACGAACAGAACCAGAAGAAACGAATAAGAACAGAAACGAAAAAGATATGATAAACCTGAGACTAGAACTGTGCTCTGATACCAACTGATACGAACCCCGCCAATACTGTGACGAAACCCGTAACACGATTAATGTCTCGGACCGTTCTACTGTCAGATTCAATGGAAACCGCGACCCAACACCTATAACAGATGCGAACCTTGGTATAAAGGATGAAGACGCCACAATCAAGGATGGAAAACTCGATTGATAAGTCCAGGTATGAACGCCACAGAGTAAATCTGATAAGTTCGAATAGTTCTTCAAAGAACCAAAGAGAAAACTCTCACAATATTATTAATGATCAAAACTGAATATTGCAAACCCTAAAACTGTTAAAATAGCTGAGCCTTAAAGTTGGGCCCTTTTAAACCTACGGAATATTATAGCCCAATATAATTCACTCCAAAACTAAAATAAAAAAACAAACTAACAAATATGAAAAAGTTCTTAAGTTGGCATGCAAGCCTATAATTTATTCTAGAGCTTGAATCATGGACACCCAGCCTTGTGGATCACTAGTATCCTCCTTTGGGCCACTCAAATTAGTCTCAACCCAAATTTGTTGAACCAGCCCATTGAGATTGTCCTTGAACCGCTTTGCTCGCGCCCTTGTAACCGGACCAATTGGCACGTGGTTCGGGTCCGCATTCCACCTTGTGCTAGCCGCCATGTTCTCATCAAAGAAACTTCTGGCCAAGAAACTGTGAAGCTTGCTATTCACGCACTGCTTGAAGTAAGTATTTTGTACTCATTTCTTTATTTGGTATTTGAAGTGTTTTACATTTCTTTCTAATACGTAACAGTTATTGTATCTACTTGTTGAGGATTCTCTGTGGTAGGCTATATTTTAAAAGCATTGACTTTGATTTTGGATGTGATATCATATCAAGGATAGATACATTGAGTATCTAGAAATCTTTGAATGAGGCACTTAATGCATCTCTTTGATGTAGTAACTAGTAAGTATACTGGTTTAGTACAGTAACTGGACTTGAACATACAATTTTCTTGAATTGGTATATTAAAGCTCCTATCCAGGATGTTGGATAGAGGATGCAGAGAGATGAGAATGGCTTTGGTGGAGGGAAACGTGTGGTAATTGAGCATTTTCAAGTCGGAGCAATAGCTCTGTTGCAAGGCTTACAAACTTTGAGGTCTTGTTTAGCTCGTTTAGTTTATTCGGGGAGGGGTCTTCACATTTCTAGACAGCCCAAGGCTTCAATGGGATTGATAGTATAATCCTACTTCCACCAATCTCCTATTTCACCCTTAAGGGCCTTAACCTTAGGCTAAACGACAATGCCTGGCGTGGTTTTGGTAGATTCATGGTGCAGAATAATCCTTTAATAGAGTCCTTTCCACAATACTTTGCAATATCTGGAATCATGTGGTAAATTTGTTTCAGTTCATTAGGGGTGGATAGGGGTGACAACTTTTTTTTTTTTATTTATGTAAAATGATAACACAAATTGATAACCATACCAAATTTGTCGGATTTGGGTTTAACTTCCATGGGCTATTGTCATAAAAGGGTGAACCTACTCAGAAGTAATAAACTTGACGGATTCATGTCACAAGCGGGCAACCCTTTTAACACGATTAAACATGTAACTTAATTGTTTCATGTCAACCCGTTGACGATGAACTTATATTTGTGTCACGTTTGGGTCGACCCGCGTAGTGGAGTAACTATGCCTTGACGTGACAACAATGCTAACACAACATTATTTGATTGCCATTCCTAGGGGTGGAGCGATTTGGGATGTCTATTCGTAAGTCAATTCTTGACTGAGGGCTTGATGTGGTTGTAAAGCTATTAGAAATGTTCTCCTAGTGATGTACTCTGCATGTTTTGTCAATATAGGGAGAAAAATCTGATGATAGATTCTCCTAACCCCTCTTCCTCTTCCTTCGCCAGTTCCCCGACGCATCCTTCCTCCTATTTTTGTGCAGATCTCAGACTAGAATTTGTAGGCATTTTGAAATAATTCTGCCCAAGCGATTATATAACAGTAATGATAGTACCGACATACCATTTTGTCTTCTTTTGCATAAAAAGCAATCCAAAGGGAGGATGGGATAGAATCTTTAGGTTCTTACAATTTGCCTAAGGCATGCCCACCTGTCTTTCTGTCCACACGAGCAGTTGCAACACAAACAAGGAATATGATTTGAACCATCGATAGACAAGTTCATGAGATTTGATGATTTTTACTTTCATCAAACATGTTTGAGACAGTATTAAGTGAATAGGATAATAGAGTCAGTAGACATTATCCAATGTTGTTGACACAAACCTAAAGATCTCTTAATGGTTCTTGTCGCTTGTGGGGTGTCACTTCACATCGTTCACGATGATCAGTTAGTGAAGACCTTTACTTTGTGGAGTTTTTGGTACTTTAACCATGTTAGTACAAAATTCTAAGCTCATGTTCGTTTAGCATATTAATAATGTGACCATTACTTTGACTAGGCTTGTTTGTATAGGTGGTATGTTATCAGTTTCAGAGACATCTGTGAGCAATTACATAAATTCCATTAGTGGAGAACCTTCTTCTCACAGTATATAAAAAAATGCATATTTTCATGTCATTCGTATGACATGCCATGGGATTACATGCTTACTAATAAGCACAAAATAGATTGAAGGACGTCTCCAATAATTTTATTCTCCACGAAACAGTATATTTTTCAAATCGCTAATGCAGGAGGGCATTTTATTACTTACTTTGACTGATTGAAATGATGATTCTAGGTTTTTAGCCTCATGGTCAGCAACAGTTACTGAGTGATGATGTGTTCAACTCAAGAGTGGTTTCATCTTTGCATGCTCTATGCAAATCTGTTGCTGCCCGCGGATTGCTTAGATAATCAGGCCTCGATGCCTCATGGAGGGGAGGCAATGCAATTTTCATTTGTGGTTATCTTTCCTTTTCCCCCCACCAACATTGTACATACATAATATCAATTAACAGATAAACACTATGTGTGTGTGTGTGTGTGTGTGTGTGTGTGTGTGTGTGTGTGTGTGAGAGAGAGAGAGAGAGAGAGAGAGAGAGAGAGAGAGTTCTGCTTAGTTTCGTAGCATCCTTTTTTTGGTGACGAAGGTTATTCTTGATTTTTTGTCCATCGAATGTCAGTCTGGAACCAAAAGCAATGGCCAGGTGAGGCTATGCCTTGAAAATATTTGTACAACACTGAAAACATCATATTTTTGTTGTGCCACTATTTGTGAATTTTTCTTTGATCTTACATGTAGGTTGTGGAGAGTGGAGGAAAGAACATAGAAGTTGCTGTGATGACAAAGGACGGTCTTCGTCAACTAGAGGAAGCTGAAATTGATGCCATTGTTGCTGAGATCGAATTTGAGAAAGCAGCTGCTGAAGCTGCAAAGAAGGGCCCTCCCAAGGAAACATAATATTCTTGTTCATCTATTTCATTCCTTTTGCCTGCTTATGACTCTCCATCTTCAAAATTTCTTGAGAAATCAAGGCGAAAACGCTTGTTCTGTCAAAGTCTTGTTCTGGGTTTGGTGTGGATTAGAATGATAATCACTGATCAATTATACTAGAGTATTTTGGAAGATTTAGACTTTTTCAATGTCTTGGTAATACTTTAAGCTGGTTCAAATTATTTTCAGTTGTTCATCAATTTAGCTGTAGTTGTAGGGCATGATTCAGTATTAGAAGTATATGTGTGAGTTATCCCAGATGTGCTATTGTTTAGTTCATAATTATGGTATTTGCAGTCTGCTACCCTTAGTTTACAACAGAGCCTCTCATAGATCGATAAATGGATTCCTTTATCTTATTCCACTTTTTATTTATATACAGAAACATTGGAGAAAGAAAATCTCTTTGCAGTGATTCTATTAGTGTCCTCAACCCAAGACCTGGAACAAAAACATCTTAAACGTTTAAGTTATCGATTCATGAGTGAAAATTTACAATTCATAAAAGTTTTCGTCTAGGTTCTGTTTGTGTCCGTTATAACATTCTCAAAATTATTTCCGTGGAATTTCTATATAACCTACCTTTTATGCAACGTATCACCTACGTTCTCACTATGATATTCAAAATGATCTTAACTAAGATCAAAACAATCAGAAAGTATACTACACAGGTATAATCTCTATTAACATATACAAGAATATTCAATTAACATTTAATCCACATAAATGCCATTTAATCATGTAAATTTTCTCATGAATTACCAAACTCCCGTGTCCTCGATTGACACTAACCGTTGATCCTCACTCAACTCTATTCACAATTATTAATCGACATTAATTTTTTCCAGATTCAAGTATGCATTTTAAAAACCAAAGATTTTTCGGGACGGGTGTGACAAATAATCCTGTAATAGAGGCCTTCCCAAAATACTTTGCAATATCTAGAATCATGTGGTAAATTTTCAGCTGATTAGGGGGTGGATAGGGGTTACAATTTTTTTTATACATAAAATGATAACACAAATCGATAACCACACCAAATTTGTCTGATTTGGGTTTGACTTTCATGGGCTCTTGTCATAAAAGGGTGGAGTTGCTAAGAAGTAATAGACTTGACGGATTCATGTCACAATCGGGGCCTAAGAAGCACCGACACGAATACCGGGACACAGACACGATACGACATGAAACGACGACATGAAAAATCCTAGAAAAAATGCGTCTCGATATGGTGGCGACACAGAAAATATTAATTATATATATAGAGCGAGGCTCTCCGACGTACTGGTCTGTTTATGGGCCAATTTTTAGCGACGAAATTTTGCCTCTAAAACAGAACATTTCCAGACACTTTTAGCAGCACAATTTCATCGCTAAAAATTGGTTCATAAACTGTCTGTCCGTTTTAGAGACTTTCTATATATATATATGTATGTGTGTATGTGTGTGTGTGTGTGTGTGTGTGTGTGTGTGTGTGTGTCTATGTAACCATGTAATATAAAAATGACAAAATTGTTCAAATAACTAAGAACTAAGATGTTAAGTAAATTACCTCAATACAACATGAAAATATCGTAACAATACTACCACGACTTATTATAAGTCTTTCAACTTTCTAGCATTCCTTCTATTTATCATTAAATGTTTAACTTTTCAAAATAAACCTCTCTTTACAACCTAATTTTACATATTAGGGCTTTCAAGCCAAAATTCAAGACTTTTCTTAAAAAAAATTAAAAACCAAACCGTTTCGGACAAGTGTCAGAGTCATGTTGATGGTGTGTCAAGAAAGTGTCAGAGCCGTATCCGAGTTCAAAAATAAATTAAAAAATTCCACACTTTTTTTGGTGTGTCTGACATGTGTCGGACACATGTCGCCTGCGTGTCGGACACAAATAACACACTCCATTTAAAGTGTCTGTTCTTCCTTTAGCGGGGCAACTCTTTTAACACAATTAAACATGTTACTTAATTGTGTCACGTCAATCAGTTGAAGATGAACTTATATTCGTGTCAGGTTTGGGTCAACCCGCGTAGTAGAGTAACTATGCCTTGACGTGACAACAATGCTAACACAACATTATTGGATTGCCACTCGTAGGGGTGGAGCGATTTAGGATGTCTATTCGTAAGTCAATTCTTGACTGAGGGCTTGATGTGGTTGTAAAGCTATTAGAAATGTTCTCCTAGTGATGTACTCTGCATGTTCTGTCAATATAGGGAGAAAAATCTGATAACCCCTCTTCCTCTTCCTCCTATTTTGTGCAGATCTCAGACTAGGATTTGTTGGCATTTTTTGGTAATGCTGCCCAAGCCATTGTATAGCAGTAATGAAAGTACCGACATACCCTTTTGTATTCTTTTGCATAAAAAGCAATCTAAAGGGTGGATGGAATAGAATCTTTAGGTTCTTATAATTTGCCTAAGGCATGTCCACCTGTCTTTCTGTCCACACGAGTAGCTGCAACACAAACAAGGAATATGATTTGAACCACCGATAGACTAAGTTCATGAGATTTGATGATTCTTACTTTCATCAAACATGTTTTAGATAGTATTATTAAGTGAATAGGATATTGGAGTCAGTAGACATTTTCCAATGTTATTGACACAAGCTTAAAGATCTCTTAACGGTTATTGTTGCTTGTGGGGTGTCACTTCACATCGTTCACAATGAATTAGTGAAGACCTTTACTTTGTGGAGTTTTTGGTACTTTAACCATGTTAGTACAAAATTCTAAGCTCATGTTAGTCTAGCTTATTAATAATGTGACCATTACTTTGACTAGGCTTGTTTGTATAGAAGATATGTTATCAATTTCAGAGACATCTGTGAGCAATTAAATAAATTCCATTAGTGGAGTACCTTCTTACTGAAAGAGAACAAGATCAAGATCAAGATCAAGATTATGGGTGATTAATGATTCATTTAGATAGTTAGAAGGTTGTTAGAAGATATCCAATTATGCATTGACACGTGTATAAGTTTGTTGTAGATGTGTGGCTGTGATGTAAAAGTGAAAAAATGTGATTTGTGTATATATACTCAACCCTATTGTAATCTGGAAATATAGTGGAAGAAATACAAAATTCTCTGTATGGTATCAGAGCTTTGAAGCTCCAACGAGCAAGCTTGATCCCTCATCAATGGCGGACATTACTTCATCATCGTCTACAAACAATTCATCTTCAGCTGGATCTACAAATCAAGATTCAAACCTATTCTTTCTTCTTTCTCATCTTAATTCATTAGTCACGATGAAGCTCGATCCATCAAATTACATCATATGGAAGAGTCAGTTCCAGAATCTGATGCGAGCGGCTGGATTACTTGGATATATTACTGGTTCTATTACAATTCCACCAGAAATAATGATTGATTCCCAAAATCAACAGGTACATAACCCTAATTTCTCAAAATGGGAAAACATTGATGCTCACATCTTTAGTTGTATGACTGCTACTCTTACACCTGCAATTTACACTTCGATTTTGGATTGAGCTCGAAGCAAAGAGGTTTGGGATTTTTTGGCAAAAAGATTTACTACGCTTTCCAGATCTCATATTCATCAATTGAAAAACAACTTACAAGGTGTAAATAAGAAAGGATTGACTATGGAAGCCTATCTTGCACAAATCAAAGGCTTTTCTGATCAATTAACTTTAGCCAAATCTGCTATTGAGGATGAAGATTTGATTCTACAAACCTTAAATGGATTACCTGCTGAATATGATGCTTTTAAAACTTTAATCAGGACTAGACCTTTTCCAATTACAATGGCAGAGTTGTAATCATTGTTATGCTCAGAAGCCATTCATGTTGAAGGTTCTAAGAAAAGCACTGGAACTTCTGATTTGACTATAGCCTTTGCCATGAGTAAAGGTTAATCTTCATCTTCATTGAGTTCTGAAGAAGGAAATAATCAGATCAGTATTTTAATAGAGGAGGTAGATCTCAGTTTCGTGGTAATTTCAGAGATGGAAGGAATTCTGGATATAGAGGAAATCGACGAGGTAGTAGAGGAGGACACTATCACTCTAGTTCTGGTTTCAATGGGCAGAATAAGGAACAACATGGAAATTCTGCTCCCATAGTTTGTCAAATTTGTAATAGGCAGAATCACTCTGCGGTTGACTGCTGGTATAGGCTTGATACTTCTTATCATGGTCAGCTTCCAAATTTTACTAAAAGCAATTCCAGGGCCTATTACTCATCTGCTATTTCTCCCTCGTCTGCACCAGCACAGTGGTACATTGATTCAGCAGCAACAGATCACATGACAAATGATCTGGAAAATCTTCAAATTCATCAGCCTTATCAAGGAAGTAATCAAGTCATAGTTGGGAATGGTAACATGCTACCTATCCAAAACTCTGGTGATGGTATTCTACCTACACCTCATCACTCACTTAAGCTTCATAATGTTCTGCATGTTCCAAATATACACTCAAATCTTGTGTCAGTCCATAAACTTACTACTGATAATAATTGCACTGTAACTTTTGACTCTAATTCTTTTGTTGTTCAGGACAAAGAAACTAGTGCAATCCTATGCCATGGCAGTCACACTCAAGGCCTGTATCAGATTCCTCAATGCACTCCTTCTCCTGTTTCAAACTTCTCAAATAAAGTCTATCTAGCAACTAAAGTCACGGATGATCTTTGGCATAAAAGATTAGGACATCCATCTCTCTTAAAATTCTCTCTTGTTGTTAATAAGTTTCATTTACCAATAGTGAAAACGAAGCACAACACCTTATGTACTGCTTGTTCAGTTGCAAAAGTTCATAAGTTTGCCTTAGCTTTGTCAAACTCATCAATTGATGCACCTTTATCTTTGATTCATAGTGATGTTTGGGGTCCATTTACTCATTCTGAGTCTGTAATCAAATACTATGTGTTGTTTGTTGATGACTTTAGTAGATTTACTTGGATATATCCATTACAATACAAAAGTGAAGTGTTTGATAAGTTTCTTGACTTCAAGTCCTATGCAGAAAAACAATTCTCTGTTTCTTTAAAAATTCTTAGGACAGATGGCGGTGGTGAATTTACTGGTACAAAGTTTGAGAATTTTCTTAAGTCTCAGGGTATAATTCATCAGTTGTCATGCCCTCACACCCCTTCTCAGAATGGAGTTGCAGAGAGGAAACACAGACATGTAGTGGAAACTGCCATTGCTCTTCTTCATCAGTCTCAACTTTCTCTAAAATTTTGGTTTGATGCTATTGCAACTTCTGTTTTTCTCATTAATCGTCTTCCTAGCTCTAAACTCCAGCATCATACTCCTTTTGAAAAATTATTTCCTCAATCTCCTATTTTTTTATTCATGAAAGCATTTGGTTGTAGGTGTTCCCCATGGCTTAGGCCTTACACACATCATAAACTTGAGCCTAGATCTATTCCTTGCATTTTTCTGGGTTATCATCCCACAGTTAAAGGGTATAGATGTCTTGATGCTACCACTGGTAGGATTTATCTTTCTATACATGTTGTCTTTGATGAGAGTCTATTTCCTTATCACTCTGATATAGATTCCTTGCCTAAGTTGCCTTCTTCTCCAGAATCCTCGTTATCTTCTTTACAGGCTTTCTTTTGGACTACATCTCTTACAAATTCACAACCAACTCCATGTTCGGTTGTCTCTGATGTTTCTTCTTCTCATACCTCTAGTTCTGTGAATTCTCCTCCTATCTTTGCAGAGGAGTCTTATCCTCTTTCTATTCCTAGATCTGCTACTTCCCTAACACATTCTCCTTCTTCCTCTGCTGCTCCTTTTTCTGTTGACCTACCAAGTAATGGTCATCCTATGACTACTAGGTCAAAAGCTGGAATCTTTAAACCTAAGCATCCTCTTTGCTTGTCTGTTGTTGGTACTAAAACTGATCTATCACAGACTGAACCAACCTCTATCAAAGCAGCATTACAATCCTCTCTTTGGTTACAAGCCATGAAAGAAGAGTATCAAGCTCTTCAAGCTCAGAAAACCTGGAGTCTTGTTCCTTTACCATCAGGAAAACACTCTATAGGATGTAAATGGGTATTTAGAATTAAAAGAAATTCTGATGGCACAATAGCTAAGTACAAAGCAAGATTGGTGGCAAAAGGCTACTTGCAAGAAGAAGGTGTGGATTTTCAGGAAACTTTTAGTCCAGTGGCTAAGCAGCCCACTGTAAGACTTGTTCTTTGTTTGGCCCTACATTATAATTGGTGTATTAAGCAAATGGATATCTCTAATGCTTTTCTTCATGGAAAGTTCGACCGGGTGTATGCACAATAGTGATGTAATTTGCTATTCTCTAGGTTAAGAATGCGATCCCCTTGACAGGGGGTGAGGGACCTCTTTTATAGGTGCAAGAGGCCACTCGTACAAGGTAAATTATCAGATTAGGAAACCCAATCTGATTACAATTGATTTACATGAAATTAGGAGAGTTTCCTAAGTGGTTTAGGAAACTACTTGCTCTTTCCATTAGTCCTTTAGCTGGGATAGGAAACTATCTGGAGGCTTGCTGGGCAAGCAGTCACACCTTCCTGGAGTTTGCCCATGTAGGGCCAGTCTGGAATGAACTCCCGAGCTGGGGATCGCACCAGGCGGTTCTGCATAATTGCTCAGGAGGGTTGAGTAGTCAGCCTAGTTTTGAGATGACTCGGCTTCTCTTTGCTGAGGTGGCGAGGTTTGACTTTGACCTGATATTTTTGTGCATATCACTGTTGATCAAATTTCTACGAGTACAAAAAAGGCCTAGAAAATAGAAAGGGATAACATAAATCAAACTTATAATTACCATGTCACCCAAATAGCAATTCAGCGGAAACCAAGCATCCGTAATTACCGCATAATCTCAACTTCGAATGCCCCTTAAACCTTCAGTTTCCAAGCAGTGTGCTGATGAAAAAGAGAAGGAGAAATAAGGAGAGAAAATGAAATCAAAGTTGAAATTTACTTTCAGAGACTTAATCATAAAAGAAAACTGAGGAAGAAACCAGAGACACACACACTTGCACATACACACACACTCGCACACACACACACACACATACATAGTCGGACACACATACACACACACACACATATATACATTCACACAAACTCGCACACACACATACACAGCCTGAGAGAGAGATAGAGAGAGAGAGAGAGAGAGAGAGAGAAAGAGAGAGAGAGTGAGTGAGTGAGATTACCGAGAGTCTGGGGTGTGTGTTTGCGGTGGGGTGGGGCCAGGGTGTGGGTTTACGGAAGGATGCTGAGGTGTGGGTAGTGGTGGTGGGGCGTAGAGAGGGGGCTGGTGGTGGGGGCGATGGAGAGGGGGGTTTGGGTAGGGGGGATGCTCAAGAGAGAGAAGGAGATAGATTTGGGGGATGTGGGTGGTGGTGGTGGGGCGGTGGAGAGGGGACTACTTAGGGGGAAAATGTTTGAGAGACAGAAAGAGAAGAGCTCCAATTCGTACTCATAGGGGTGCTGTATAAGTTTAGGGGGGAATACCAAAAAGTGTCTAGTGAAATTTTAGTGTTTTTCAGTTTAAGGTGACGTTTGTCACTATTTGTTGTCACTGCTTATAACGGTGACCATATTTGTCATTGTTTTTGTCACCGCATAAAATGACTAATTTGGTCACGGTTAGGAGCAGTGACAAATATAATATTTGTCACCGCTTACAATCGTCACTAATTTTGTCACTTTTCTGTGCGGTGACAACCAAATTATCACAATTTTTAACGGTGACAAAATTGGTTATTGTTACGACGCAAAAAATAGGGTGATAATTCGGTCAATGTGGTGTAGTGCTTGAATCGTAATTGTCTTTCTTGACGGAGGAATCGGGCTTGTAGCTACGATTCCCTATTACTATCCAACGTAATAAGCTAGTTGAACGCATAGATATCCTTATTATGAAGCTAGTGGTGGATTTGCAATACTAGGTTTAATACGCATATTTATTGAAACAACTTTTAATCGCTTTCATTGTTAGATTTATTTCGTTAGTTTCTTAGGTTAATTTTAAAATTAAAATTAAAATTCTGTTTTCTTAATTAATTAGGTTAAGATTTTAAAATAAATAATATCTATGGGTTCAACTTCTACTTCCATACTACAAATATTTTAAATAGAGTATACTTTTGTATAATAATTTTGACAAAATCAGAAATCTTTCATTTTTAAGATATATGGGTCGTGGGCAGAAATTAATGAACAAAACAAAAAATAAACTATTTGACAACACCAAGTGTTAAGACACAACACGTAATGTTATGTACCATCTCATTACCTTATCAGAAAATAAAATTAAAATTGGTGGCAGGCACATATTGACTCACAAGTCTAATTGCCAGTCAATGTTAGTGAAAAAATAAATAATAATAGTAAGATTGGAATACTTAGAATAATGACATGCTTCTAAAATAGGGGTGATAATTTTTTTACACGATAATCCATTTTATTGAGACAATTCAAACACAACATGATACGATTATAATCCATTAATTTAAAATAGTTAGTATTACAGATGAATTGCACTTGAAACTAAAAATCAAACCCAAAGTACTCAACTCGATTAATAACACGATTATGACACGAGAACCTGAATTGCCACCCCTATTCTAAAATTTGATTTTTAAATATTTTAACATATATACCATATGTTATAATATGTGATTAATGGTATCACATACCATGACTATGATACAACTGGTAAAATGGGATTTAAAATTAGGAAGCATATGCATAATGCCAATTGAGAAGCATAAGCATGCATAGCATTATCAGCAAAAAAATTCCAACCCTTTTGAGATATATATTATATTATATATATATATATATATATATATATATTAGGCTACAGTGCGCACTGGGTAAGTGCACTAGGTTAATGTACTGGACTTTTAAGTTTAAAAAATCAGTGAGTTAGCAGGGCGGCGGGATTGGGCGTGGGTTAGTGGAGCGCTCAGCGGATTTTTTAGGCTTAAAAACCCAGTGCATTCACCCAGTGCACTTACTCAGTGCGGACTGAAGCCTAACTCTTTCTCTCTCTCTCTATATATATACATATATATATATATATATATATTTTTTAATACAACTTTGAGAGGCATTTTATTTATGAATGTTTTGGTGAGAAAATATTCATTGTACCAATGATACCATATTATCTGTGTAACTTTACTAATACATTCTTTTAGTTAATTTGCTAATGGGTAAGAATAATTTTCATAATTTTAATAAGTACAAAGATTTTAATAATAAAATTTTATTAATTTGTTACATCATGTAGATTACACTAAATATTTTGACATGGTTGGTCCACCATTTCATATTAGGCCATGTGGTGTCCTGTATTGCAAGACTTCTCAACATCATGAATGGACTACAAGTCAAGACGTGAATCGCGGAATGAGAATATTCTGTTTGGAATGGACAAATTAGTTACGTGGTTTATTAGTGGATTGATTTTAAGAATTCAAGTATTGGTAGGGAGAACCTTTGATTGCTTGAAAATTCTTCAACTTAAAATTACTATTAAAGTTGAATCTTTTTTTTCGAACCAACATGATATTAATTATTATAAGAATCGGACAAAAATAGGATTGGGGACTGCCGATCCAAATTTTTTCTTGGACCTTCTTCGAAGATTGGGTCCTCTGTTTTCACAAAGAATATTCATTGGACAAACACCAAAACATATAGGTTTGCACAAGGAAATTACTAAAATTAACCGTAAAACTTATATCTATAAGTAGTATCTCGTGAGATGAGACTATGAGGCATGAGAGTCTCGACTCATGAGAGGTTGGCTCCAGTGCGCAGTGGGTGAGCGCACTGGGCATTGAAGTTTAAAAAAATCACTGGTTAGCAGGTCTCGTCGTCCCGTAGTTTTGTTAAGGCTTAAAAGCCCAGTGTGCTCACCCAGTGCGCTTACCAGTGCGCATTTGAGCCGGACTCATATATATATATACATACATATATATATTTTGAATAAAGATTGGGGTACAAACAAAATCCACAAACACAAACCACAAATACATACAGGGTAATGCTATGTGCACATAAAATGTGCACATAAAGTGTGTACATAAAGATTAGAGCCATTCATTTTGGTGGGGTCAATTCCTGCACACATGAGATCCACCAAAATGAATGGCCCAGATCTTTATGTTTACACTTTATGTGCACATTTTATGTGCACGAATCATTACTCATACATTAATGTGTCTGTCTCTCTCCTGATATAAGTGGACCCCACAGTGTTAGTGGAGGACCAACTTTTATATTATTAACTCTCTCCAACCGAATTGCCAACTTTTATATCATTATCTTTTTTTTTTTGTGGTGTTGAAAAATATGCCTTTAAAAATTGTTATAAAATGCTGGTCACAAAATAGCCTCAACATATATTTCTATAATCTCAAATAATTGATTACCCACCCCGACTAAGAATTTAATCTATGTCAATGTAGGTGCTCAAACAGGAGTTTGTTATGGAATGCTTGGAAATAATTTACCACCACCACAAGAAGTTGTGGCTCCCTTTAACCAATACAACATCAAAAGGATGAGAATCTATGGTCCAGACCAAAGCACTCTTGAAGCCCTAAGAGGGTCCAACATTGAGCTCACAGTAGGTGTCCCAGATGAGCTCCTCGAAAACATAGTTTCTAACCAAGCTGAGGCAAATTCTTGGGTCCAAAACAATGTTGGAACTATGGTAATGTCAAGTTTAGGTACATTGCAATTGGAAATGAATTTGGTTCACTAAATCCTAACTCAGCCTAGTATGCACACTTTCTTCTACCCGCCATGAGAAATGTCCAAAATGCCATTTCTTTGGCTGGTCTTCGAAACCAAGTCAAAGTGACCACTGCCATGGACACAAGATTACTTGGGGAGTCATTTCCACCATCAAAAGGCTCTTTCAAACCCGAAGTTCGATCGTTCCTTGACCCGATTCTTTGTTTTTTAGCAAATAATCATGCCTTGTTACTTCTTCACATGTACCCATATTTTAGTTACGCAGGTAACACGCATGACATTAGTCTCGATTATGCCCTTTTCACGGCCCTTGGAGTTGTAGTGAATGATGGGCCACGTGGGTACCAAAATCTTTTCCATGCCATCTTGGATGCAATTTACTATGCCCTAGAGAAGGCAGGTATGGGATCATTGGAAATTGTCATATCTGAGATCGGATGGCCTTCGAGTGGAGGGATTGCAACAAGTATCGAAAATGCAAGAAAGTATAACATAGGGTTGGTTCAACATATAAGGGAGGGACACCAAAAAAGCCTGAAAATCTTATAGAGACTTACATATTTGCAATGTTTAATGAGAATCAAAAGAGCCCGGAATATGAGAAGTTTTGGGGGCTTTTTTTGCCAAATAAACAACCCCAGTGCCCAATTAGTTCTACTTAGAATGGTAATCGAAAGTTGTATGAGAGAATAAGGGTATCATTTTATGCTTGATAAAAATAATCTTTTTTTAGGGTAATAATTAATGTCTTAATTAAATAAGCATTTTTCTTGTATTTCCATATCAAAAGCTAGTGGTGAGACTTCATTGTACCAATCTAAAAATGCCGATGTGGTAGTCTTGATAAAAAACGGATGCCTATATGTCTTATGTTTGGCAAAATTGTATTTTTGTTTCAATGTTCAAATTCTACTCACCTTCGCCAGTTTTGTACCCATTGACGACCCTCTACCGACGATCTTGTCTACTGGGTTTATACCGATTTGTGTGTCTGCAAACATAGTGTATCTTTTGGTGATTGTGAAGTCGTGAATTTGGAATTTGCAATAAGATATTTGGATCCCACCGAAAAGGACTATCCCTTTTCTCCTCTGTGTCTTCCTCTTCTCTTCAGCTTCTTTTACAACGTACAATCTGAGAGCCTGGTTGCATCAAGATGAATGGTGGGAGTGCTCGTAGTAGATTGGGGATTGGATTGCTGGTTATTACCGGATTCCCCTATAAAAGTTCTTTAGCTGCCTTTTGGTTTGGGGACTTTCCTCATCTTGCTCATCACTTGTTTGTATAAAGTCCTCACTCAGAATCAAAACTAGGAAAGAATCTTAGAGCGTGTCTTGGTGGTCTTTTGATAAATTGGCTTTGCCATTGTTAGGGGTTTCTTTGTAGCGATTGTCTTGATGCTCTTTTGATACATTGGCTTTGCCATTGTTGTGTTTTCACTATGATTAGTTGTGGTGTTGGGCTTATATCTTCTTAGTACATTTTAAGATTGGTTTTCTTGGTAGTTTTTGATGGCTGACCCAAGAGCTATATATTATGTGTTTGTGAACAACATCCCAACCGTAGCGAATTTGAAATGGTTGTTTGGGATTTTCGAGAAGTGTGGCAAGGTTGAGGAGGTTTTTATCCATGTTAAAAGAAGCAAAAATTGTAGGAAATTCGGCTTTGTTAGATATAAGGAGTTAAGAGCTGCTAAAGATGTAGTTAGTACTATCAATAGGGTGTGGCTCCTTGACCATCAATTAGGGGTCAATATGGCTAGGTTCGATAGGGGAGCTGCTTCTGCCAATGTTAAGGGGGACTACGATTCTGATAGACAAGATTTTGACATCTCTAATAAGAATAGATACAATGGGGTTTACAACAAAGAACAAAACCCCTACACTGAATACCTCGATAAAATCTTGTGTGGGCTCGGTTAATGGTGAAATTGTCGAGATTCTTAAGAAAAGAGTATTATGGGCTTTTCCTAGAAGAGGCTTGATGGGAATTATCTCAAGGACTGTTTCATAAGGGAAGGAGTCTTTGATATTGATCTTAGACCCATATCAGATAGGATTTCTGCTCTTATTTGAAGATGATGATGTCCTTAAGTCTATGGAAGAAGGGAACTGGTCTTGGCTTCATAACTGGTTCATCAAAGTTGCTCACTGGAATGATGAGTTCCTTCTCCCGCCTAGATATGCTTGGTTACAATGTAGCGGGGTGCCGTTGATTGGATGGTCGAAGAAGATTTTCAATTCTATTGCTGGGTTATGGGTAAACTTATTTGTTCAGCCTTTGTTACTAATTAATGTAACCAATTTCAACATGGGTATATTCTTGTTGCGTTTGATGAAGAGGATAAATCAAAGAAGTGACTGAAGTTATTGTCAATGGGAGTGCTTGCCGCGTTATAATCAATGAGTTGGTTGGAGACCCTGATATCTGTTTGGAGGAGCCCAACATGAAGCCTATTCTGGAAACTAACTCTTCTATATCATCTGGGAGTTGCTCCGATGGGATAGGTGAAGAGGGATTGATGTCATCAAATGAGACTAAAATTGATAATGCGGGTTTGGATCCTTGTACTGATTTGGAAATTCCCATGAAGTCCAAGGTAAATAGTTCACCTAGTGAATCTTTTTCACAAGGTCTTCCTTTATTCGATCACAGCCTTGATCTTAAGAAGGTGGTTGATCCCCTTTGTGTCACCAAGTCTGTGATATAAGGGCTCAGCCCTCACCATGACTCTTCAATCCAAGAGGTCCCGGATAGCTTATGCTCGCCCAACCTTGGGGGGCCATTGATGCGAGGTCTAACATTTACTGTGGTGAATCACCTTCGGAATATGACGATGATGATATTTTTGAGTGGGAAACAGACATTGAGGGGGATGACTCTAATATTAATGTTGGTCATATTGAATCTTCGAGACTGAAAAAAAGAGTTGGGAGGTGGAAAGTGATCGATCTTATAATGGAATGGTGTCCTGATGGAGAAAAATGGAATAATGTCAGTAATCGTAAGGCGAAAAAGTCCTTTAAACCAGCCCCTAGAAGCACCCCTAATATTTGTATGGAAGTGGCTTGTAGCTTGTTGGAAGCTGGTACTATTGGCTAGTTCCGAGGATGGATTTTGCAATTATAATAGGGTATTTCTTCAGGAGGCTAAAGATACGTGGAAAATAGGGAAGGCAATTGGGTTGTCTTTTAAAGGGAATGAAGAGTATATTCTTCGTAATCTTGTTCAAATGGAGTGTAGGAACCGAGCTGATTTTGGAGTTTATGCAGAGTCCCTCTTATGGAGTTAGGTTGACTTTTTGTTGGCCTTTTATGGTGGAGTTGTTTGTAGCTCCCTATTGGGTTTTTGAGCTTTCTATGCCTACTCGACGTTTTTTTATCTTTTTGGTGGTTTGGCGCAGCTTTGTCGGTTTCTTGCGATTTGTCTGGCTTGTTTTTCTTGTGGGCTGATCCCCTGTCCTGCTAGGTTTTTGTTGGGTGGCTCTCTGTTGTGCTCGCTGTGGTGTTTTTTGTTTGGGTTTTTTGCTCTTAGCTGGTGTTGCTGGGTTTTTCTCTGCCACTTAATCCTTCATGCTTCTTTTTTCTCCTTTCTTGGTAGTTGTTGCTACTTTTAGGCCAGGTTCTTGTTTGTTGATGCTGGTTGGTGTGTTCGGTTGTTTGGTGTGGGTTTTGGCTGCATTTCTGCATAATTTGTTTTTCTGGTTTGTTTGTTTCTGCAAAAAAATCTTTTGGGGGTTTGTTTGCTGCTCATTATTGTCAGTGGGTTGAGTTTTGGTTGATTTTTGTGGCTGTTTCTATAGTTCGTTGTGATTTGGTTTTTTCTTGTTGGGGGCTAGGTTTGGTCGTTCTTGGGCAGTGTTTGGTTTTATTTGTATTCATTTTTCTTTTGGGGTGTTTTGTTGGCTTAAGGATTTTATGGTGGGGTTCTTTTTCTGATTTTGGGGCAGTGCTCTGCTTAGTTTGTAATTGTTGCTGATATTTTGATGTTATTGAGTCCTTGCTGTTAAAAAAAAGCTTTTGTAAAGGTGTATTTTTGACCTGTGTGCAATGTTCATTAGACCTACAAAGACTGAGCATAGGGTCGGGTTACAGTCAGTCTCATTCAATATTATTTGAGTAAAAAGCGTTCTTTTAAAAAGTCAAACCATAAAGAGTGGCTGGATCACAGATTAATTGTTCAACCGTCGAGTCAATCAAATTTGAATAGTCACATTATTATTAGGTAATAACAGAAGACAACACATAATTTTCAATAAAAAAAAACAAAAAAATGAAATAAAAACAAATAGAAAAAGTTTTTCAATTTTTTTGATTCTACTACTGGTCTTTAAAATATTGAGCCATGGAGGAGTTTTTAGAAATATTTGGTTTACTGGTCCGAACCGGGCCATTTCCTTGACTGGTCAATGGTTCAACTGGTCAATCTGAATGTTCTAATGTTGTAACACCCCAACCCACCACGGTCAGATTAGGACAGCCTAACAAAGCCACCCAAGTCTAATCATTCCTTATTAACGTTCCAAAATTTGAGTTAAAACATAATCTTGATACAAAACATTTCTTTTTAAAACTGCCCCACGTGAGCGCTCACAAATTTTAAGAGCTTGTGTTTGGAAAAAGGCCACTCGAGTGCTTGCACATCTCAAACGCTCACGTGCGCGAGCACTTGGAACGAGCGAGTGATTGGGCCTGCAGACTCACCCCTCGCGAACGCATGTGTTACGCGAGCACTTGAGTGAGCTGTTAGGTCTCACGTGAGCGCTCGGTCCACTCGAGCGATCGCGGTGCCATTCTGCCGAATCCAAACCTGCTACAGTTGTTGTTTTCCTCTAGGTGAAACATACCAAAATCAACTGAAACAAACTGAAACAAACCAAAACTATTCATACACATTAAGAAGTTCCAATGCATATTTTTCAAAACACTTAATGGACTAACTCATGGTTTTTACGAACAAGTTCCAAACTAGATTCTCAAACCAAAAACTTATAAATCCAACTCTTTAGAGATTAACTTCCTCCAAACATAATTGCATGGACCATAACAAGAGTTTCAACATTCAAATTACAAATCGAACTCGTCGACTCGACAAGTCCTACAACAACATGTTTACTATGACGATAATTTACATATGGACATATAAACATAAGTATTTGCTCTCTGGCACCACTCTGACATCTCTAAGCTCATCGTTTCATATTGTGTTCTGATTGCATATTTTTGAGTTCAATGGCAATTTGATGTTCTATTTCGATTAATAGACTGTACTTATATGTCTATATTTTGTTTTCTATATTTTGGATGGAAAGAAAAGTCATTGTGATCGCAATCTCGACTTGGGATCTATGTTGCCCTTCTACAGAGAAGGATTATAGAAATTTATGGGCGAGAAGCATCAGGCAAGATAACTCTTGCGCTTCATATCATCAAGGAAGCTAAAAAATTTGGAGGTGCATTTTTGCATGATACTCTTTGTTATCATTCTTTATAAATGGTGCTCTGTGCAATGTATTAATTGCATCTTCTTTGGCTCTATGAAATAATGAAGACAAAACTTGTATACTGGTGTGTTTTATTAATGCAGACTGAGCATGGCTTGTGGTTCTACATTGTTTGGGTTTTCTGTAGAATTTGGGTTTTTGACATGTCGAGAGGTTCTGTTCATGTTTGGGAGCATTGATTTTAGGTTCGGCAACTTTAATGGCTTGCCTTTTGGATGTAATGAATCTAATGATTATGGACTTTGTCCATTTTCATAATATTGTTGTTGAGCAAAAAAAAAAAAAAAAAAAAAACCTATGATTATCAAAACAATGAATTCGTATTTTATTACCTTTTATTTTCCTTTCCTTTAGTTATTCTCTTGACCGAAGAGGTTGAAGAAAGAGACTCCCTAGAGAGAAAAGGTGAAACCAAAACCTTCCGAAATCGCATTGGAGTACATCTAGGAACCGTAGGACACCTTTGAAACGGCTCATAGGACACTTCCGAACAGGATAAATCCTGCAAAAGCAAAACTTGGGTCCCTCTCACAGGAGCATCAAAATCAACTCGACGAAGCCTAGGAACAGTTTCAAACACGACAAATATCAATCCTGAAAAAGCATTTTGTACTCCCACGGACTCATCTTCTCAATGCCCGGGAACCGTACGGGCTAACGGATCGACACTCTCTGAACATCACTTGTAGTCCCCTTTCCCCAATCATTTATGTCCTTTTAATTTTTACCTTGATCGAATATGATTCATAATTGTATGATTTAAATTTTTTGAATTTAGGATTGGATACACAATAAATAGAATTGATTGGGTTTTACATATTTTAGTTTTCCTTTTCAGAGGCATTTGATGTAGGGATTTCATAATTGAATGTAATGGGCCCAACAATGTATATCACAATTCAGAAGCTTCAACACTCTCCCTTACGTGTGACCCCTTCTCGCACGTCGAGAGCAACAAATTACACAAACCAAATTCCATCCTAATGAAAACAAATAACAAACTACAATATGCACACCAGAATGGGGACTAATATTTGAACCCAAGACCTCTCACAAACAAGGTTTGTTTGGGGCCACATTCATCATTTGAGATTGTTTGGGGCTTCTAATTTGCATGGGGATCTTACGATTCTGTAATCTTAACAGTATCAGAATAATTCATTGCAATTGTTTTGTTTTGAGTCAACTCCTAATTATTAGGACAGTTATTTCATTTCCAATTATTTTATTTTCATTAATTGTCAATCCCTAATTCTAGCAATAATCTTTGGGAAGAGCCTTTAAAAGGATGTAATTAGATGGAAATAAAGCATAAAAAACAAATTATCTCCCTAGTTTAGTTCTTAGTTTGATGTCTTGAGAAAAGGTTTTGTCACACCCGTCCCTGGAAAATCAAATGTTTTAACGTGCATATTTGAATTTTGTTAATTATCAATGTTATTTGATAATTGTGATGAGTTTGACTGGAGGTCAACGGAAAGTGTCAAGTGAGGACACAGTGATTAGCAAATCATGATGCATTGGCATTAGGAAATGACATTTATATGATTTTAAATGTTATTTGACTTCACCTGATTTTCATGAATAGTGAATATACCTATGTAGTATGATTTCTGGTAGTTTTAACTAGTCTTAGATTATTTTGAATACTGTGGTGAGAACGTGAGTGTTTCGTTACATCAAAGGTAGGTTATCTAGAGATTTCACAGGAATTAGTTTTTGTACGTAATTTTGGACCCAAACGGAACTTTGGCGAAAACTTTTATAATTTTTAGTTTTCACTCATTAAGAAAATGGACGTGTTTTTATGTTTCAATAGTTAATTAGAAGTTTTGAGAACAAGTTGGGAGTTAAATGTAATTCCCGAGAGTTGTGCCTATAAACAAGAAACTCAAGATATTTTGTTCATAATTATCCAAAGTCACAAATATCTTGAGAGAGGGAGAGAGAAAAGGAGAGTTTGTTTCTATGAGCTTGCCGACGACATACGACGACCGTTCGTCCGTCAGTTCTTAACCAGATTTTATATTTGGACTCCTCGAGGTAAGAGCTTCATTTTGATACCTCTTAGACCTTATTTGGAAAAGTTTTCCGAAAATCTAATTTTAGAAATTTGGTAAAAACATGTAAATACTTGTAAGAATCACTTAAGATCAGAGATCCGATGATTAATTAGTCTCCTAGTTCTTCCCTTAAAGTTATACAACTATAGCTTGAGGTATGAATTCCGAACCTATGTAATATAGATAATTTTTTATGTTTTGAACATTGTGTATGAAATTAGGGACCGGGCAAAACTCATGTGTTAAAGTAAGACCGTTAAATTTAGCGAGTACGTATTAAAAATCATGGTGATATGGTTATGTAAGCATGCTAACTGCTTATGTGGATCAAAGGGGAGTTTGGTATAGTTTTATGCTGGGGTACGCCTGTCGGTGTTTGAGAGTTTATATTAGGGATGACTACTTGCTTGGTGTGGGAAATGGCCCAGCCAGAGCAGATAGATGCAATGGTTGAGTGATCTTTGGCTAGCCATTGGCATTGCAGTTTAAGATTTAAGGCTTGCCGATACACTGGATGAATGCGTATCTCTCTCCCCAGAGACTAAATTACATGATTTAGATGTTAAAAGCATGAATTGCTCATATGCATTTGTTTAGAATTGTACACTCAGCATATAGCTGAGCAGTGGAGACTTACTCCATTAAAAAGAAGAGAAAGAAGAAGCGTGAAGAGTGAGATTGAGACGACGACGGGGGAACACTCTTGTTTATGTCTTGTTTCCTTTTTAATCTTGTAATAATAAACTTTGAATTCATAACTTCTTACAACAAAATCTTGGGGAGGATTAGTAGTATTATAATCCGTAGAAGAACTTTTATAATCATGTTTTGGATCATTATTTTATAGTTGTGAATGGTTTGGATTTGGGTTGGAGAACCATAGTATGGAATTCTGTAGTATACTTAGTGTGGTGATACAGATCAGTCGACTGGTTTTTGATACAATCGACTGCATCACTATTTTGAATGAAACACTGCTTTAATGTGTTGAGGGACAATCGACTGGGTTGAAGAAAACAGTCGACTTGATGTTGTCCCAGGATAAGAGGTTATGCCTGAATAGGGTACCAGTTGATCGAACAACACCAGTCAATTGGAGTTTTGAGGCCACAGTCGACTGGGTCCTCAACACAGTCGACTGAGTTGGGGTCTAAGATTTTGGAGCCTCTGTATCTTATATTTCAGTCAACTGGATCACTATTTTTAAATCAGAAGGTTTCTTTAAGAGTTTTCAATTGCAACAAACTTTTATAGCTCAGGTTTTAATGAATCTTATTTATGTTTTCCGCTGCTATTTACTTTAATGAAACTGGATAAGCCTTGGTGGCCTGCAACGTAGCGGGATGGGTCATGACAGCCTATTTTTGCGCGTAGAGGGATGGGTCATGACAGGTTCCAACATTTTGGTATCAAAGCCCCTTTCCTGCGACTATGGCAGCACCATCAGGCTTTTAGAAGAATATCCTCCATGAGGTTGAGGATATTTGCAAAGAGCTCTCAACCACCACCAACAACGTCAATGATTGCCAGCAAAACTATCAAAATTCACTGATGATGTGGTAACTGTGCAAAAGCCCTCAACAACTTACTTCCTCCATCACCAAATCAACTTCCAGAGGGTCCACCCCTCGCAGCCCAACCACAGCAAATTTCCACATTCCGACGATTCCAATGACGACCTATATGTTTGGACTTTCCTACCTTTGATGGAAAGGATCCAGAAGGATGGGTTTTTCATGCACAATAATTCCAACAACTTAACAGAGTTGCCGATGACCAAGGACGTGGTAGCAGCCTATCTCTTAGGAGAAGCCATTCTATGGTACCAGTGGTTAGCGCGGACAATTGGACGTCCAATGTGGGTTACATTTATACGTGCCCTATGCACATATTTTGGAACAATTGAAAATGAAGATCCTAAAGGCTTACTAGCAAAATTATGCCAAGGTACTTCCACTGTGCACGAATCTCAATCCAAATTCGAAAGGCTAGGAAACCTATTAGCGGAAGCGTTCATTATAAGATGTTTCACATTTGGGCTTAATGGAAAAATTCGTTCTGGTGTCAAATTGTTGAATCCATTGTCCTTAGTCCAAGCATATGCAATAGCCAAGCAGCAAGAAGAATCTGTAAATGCTCTCGTCACAACAATATCAAGAAAGCAGCCAGCTCATGCACCACGTCCGTTGTCATCCTTACCATCTTCAATGACTCCAACTTTACGCAACCCACCAGCGAAGTGGACAACAAATGCTAGTGCAGTTCAGCCACTTGCTAGTAATTTTCCACCAGGAGTACGGAGACTTAGTGCAGCTGAACAACAAGAACGTACACTCAAGGGGTTGTGTTTCAACTGTGATGAACAATTTCGCCCTGGCCACCAATGCAAGAAGCCACAATTATTACTCCTTGAGATGGAAGAAGAGAGCAACACTAGCATTGAAGAAGAACTACATGACATAATTGACATGGAAGTTTCCTTGAACGCCATTGCTGGTACCCAACGATTAGGAACCATGCGGCTTTTGGGGCATATAAAGAAAGAATCAGTCGCTCTACTGATTAATTCTGGATCTACACACAACTTCCTCCACCCAAGAATTGCCAAGCTATGTTGGCTTCATATAACCCACTCTAATCCTATCAATGTCACAGTGACTAATGGAAGCAAGGTGTAAAGTCCAGGATGTTACAGCAAGGTAGAATTATCAGTTCAAGGTAAAGCATTCATTTCAGATTTTTACTTGCTGCCTGTGTGCAGTTAGGAAGTTGTTCTTGGATATGGCTACGATCCCTTGGAACAATTAATTAGGATTTTGGCCAATTGACGACAAAATTAAAACATGGCTAACAAGAAGCTTTGTTGACCAAAATTTCTTCCCCATTTGCAACAATGAGTGACAAGGGGGAGTTTCACAATTTGTTTTTGCAATGAGGGCAAGGGTTGTATATATGCTTGCTTAATTTTTCAACAACTAAGGAACCAAAGCTGGACAATTCAGTTATCTTGCTGTTACAATAATTTCTAATATCTTTCCTAAATCGAGTGGATTACCTCCTTACAGAAGTCAAGACCATTGCATTCCTTTGCTCCCCGGAAGTTCTCCTATAAATGTTAGGCCCTACAGGTATCCCCATTTTCTGAAATTGAAATTGAGAAGTTGGTTAGGGAAATGCGTGATTTCGGTATCATCAAACCCAGCACAAGTCCATTTTCTTCACCAGTCCTTTTAGTGAAAAAGAAAGATGAAACTTGGCACATATGCATCGATTTTCATGGCCTTAACAACATAACAATTAAGGACAAATATCCAATTCCAGTTATAGATGAGCTTTTGGATGAGTTACATGACACCTCTATCTTCTCAAAATTGGACCTTCGTTACAGAATAAGAGTTACCAAGGGTGACATTCCGAAGACGGCCTTTCGCACACATGAAGGTCATTATGAGTTCATTGTTATGCCATTTGGTTTATCCAATGCGCTAGTAACTTTTCAAAGTCTTATAAATGAAATCTTTCAGCCATTCCTTCGGCAATTCATCTTGATATTTTTTGACCTATATGCTTGTCTATTGTCTTGATTTGAAGACCCACCTCTCTCATCTCACTACAGTACTACAAACACTTTAGAAGCATCAATTATATGCTAAGAGGAATAAATGTTGTTTGGTCCAGGAGTCGGTTGAATATGTTGGTCATATTATTTCATCTAAAGGGGTCTAAGTCGATCCATCAAAGATTGAAGCCGTGAAGCAGTGACCCAAACATTTATCTCTTAAATCCTTACAATGGTAGGTCTCATGGGGTACTATCGTAAGTTCGTTAAAAATGATGGTAAGATAGCATCTCTACTGAATCAAATGTTGCATAAAGACTCTTTTTTTTGGACTCCTCAAGTTGAAGATGCATTTAAGGCATTAAAAGAATCCTTATCTACAACACCCACCTTGGCTCTGCCAGATTTTTCTCATGAATTCTTCATTGAGTATGATGCATTGGGATTGGGCATAGGTGCAATGCTATCACAAGGAGGACAACCCATTGCTTATCTAAGCAAAATAGTAGCAGACAAGCATCTTACCTTATCTGTGTATGATAAGGAAATGATGGCCATTGTCATTACATCCAAAAGGAGACCTTACTTATTGGGTAAAATTTTAAGGTGCTAATTGACCATCATGCTTTAAAGTACTCCATGGATCAACACTCAACAATAATGGAACAACAAAAACGGCTCACAAAGCTTCTTAGGTATGATTATTAGATCGTATTTTGCAAGGGCAAAGAGAATATTGCTGTTGATGCTCTCTCGTTTGCAAGAACCGATAGCTTACGCTATAACGGCCCCCATTTTTTCAGCCATAGATGAGATTCTCAAGGAAAATCAGCAAGATGCCAATATAAATTCCATCATTCAATAGCTCAAAAGATGCCCAGACTCGGTCCCACACTACTTGGTTGACAACAAAATATTGTGCTACAAGGGTGGATTGTTCTACCTTCCACGTCAATATGGTGCCAAAAGATTTTATATGAGTTTTATGCCACCCCAATTGGAGGACATTCAGGATTCCTACCCACTTACAAGAGAGTTTCCACCAACTTCTATTGGAAGGGCATGAAGAAGGCACCAAAAAGTATAGAGCAGAGTGTGATGTGTGTCAACTTGTGACGTATTAGACCATAGCTCCACCTGGACTTCTACATCCTTTGCCACTACCAACAGAAGTGTAGACTGATTTGTCCATGGACTTCATTGATGGGCTTCCAAGTTCGAGCCAAAAGACTTCCATTATGGTCATTGTCGATCGATTCAGCAAGTATGCTCATTTCACACAAGTGTCTCACCCCTATACAACATCACATATTGCAGAACTTTTCATTCGGGATATTGCTAAGTTACATGGCATGCCAAAAACCATTGTTAGTGATCGAGGTTCTGTTTTCCTTAGCTAATTTTGGGAGGCTTTCTTTAAATTACAAGGCACTGCATTATACAAAAGCACAGCTTATCATCCTCAATAGATGACCAAACAGAAGTGGTGAATCGGTCAATCGAGCAATATCTCCAGTGTTTTGCAGGACAACATCCCGTCAATGGACTAAGTTCATTTCCTGGGCAGAATTTTGGTACAACACTTCTTACCGTAGCTCCACCAAAATGTCACCATTTGAGGCTGTATACGGATGTCTACCACGACATGTAGACACGTATATTTCAGGGTCTACAAGGGTCCGTACTATTGACATTGCATTACACAAGCATGACAAGGTTCTTATATTCTTAAAGGACAACCTCCATAAGTCTCAAAATCAAATAAAGATACAAGCTGATCGGCATCATACAGAACGAGCTTTTAATGTTGGTGATTAAGTTTTCCATAAGCTCTAGCCCTACCGTCAGGTTCATTGAAGCACAACCGGGTTCATAAGATAAGCCACAGGTTTTATGGTCCATATCAAGTTGAGGCTCGTATAGGACCTGTTGCTTATAAACTTGTATTTCCAGAAGGATCGCGCATTCATCCAGTTTTTATTTGTCATTACTCAAGAAGCGAGTTGTTGATTCAGTTCCTACAAGTATCGATCTACTACCTATGGCTGAATTAGAGTCCCAAGAATGGCGTCCGACTAAAATTCTAAACCATGGTATTTTTAAGCACAAAAATGCAGCTGTCACTAAGTTATTGGTCCAATGGGAAGGGTGTACAGTCAAAGATGCTAATGGGAGCCATATGAGGATTTTGTACACCGCTTTCTAGAATTTGTGAGTTGAGGACAAGTCAGATCTAAAGGAGGGAGTATTGTTAGGATTCTGTAATCTTAGCAATATTAGAATAATTCATTGCTATTGTTTTGTTTTGAGTCAACTCCTAATTATTAGGAGAGTTATTTCATGTCCATTTATTTTATTTTCATTAATTGTTAATCCCTAATTCTAGCAGTAAGCTTTGGGAAGAGTCTTTAATAGGATGTAATTAGATGGAAATAAAACATTAAAAAAAAGAAATTATCTCCTTAGTTTAGTTCTTAATTTGTTCTCTTGAGAAAAGGTTCCAACCTGGGAACACATATAGCTGCGTTGGAAAGAAGCAGACCAAGGGGTTCTTCTTCCCAATGCGGCTTTTTGCATTCTCGATCCAGAAGCAAAAGCTCTGCCCAAGGCCCCTAAGACAACAATTGCCCTAAAAGCTTGAACTTTTAGAGAATGGCAATAATGTAGATTGCAAGCTTCAACAAATGAAATGACATTATCTTGTGCTGAGTTGTATGATTGTATCTCTAATTTCCGTTGATTCTCTCTCCTTCACTTTCTCTATATACTGCTTTGCTCTCCTTTCTTTCTCTTCCTTCTTTGTAATTTTTTTCCCACTGTTTTTGCACCATGTCATGCCTGATTTTTTTTCAGCTTCTACTAATCAATACATCGTTATTATGACAGGTTACTGTACATATCTTGACGTGGAGAATGTGATGGACCCTTTGCTTGCAGAAGAAATAGGTGGACACAGAAAACCTTTTCAGCTCATAGCCAGATTCGGCAAAAAATTTGCTGAGTATGGTTGATACACTGACCAAAAGTGGATCTATGGATGTAATTGTGGTTGACAGTGTATGTTCCCACCCTCGTTGTAAATTCACACATTAAGGCTTAGTTTGGCCCCTATGTTGGTGCTTCTCCTTTTTTAAAAGCATATTTTTCATGTTAATTTATTTGGTAACTAGTTTATGAGCTTTGTAAAAATTGAACTTGGGGCTTTTTGGGAGGAACTTTTAAAAGCTCTAGAATGGAGCTTTCAAAAGCTCAAGGTTGCTTTTTGATTTCATGATGTCTTTTTGAAGAGTAGTGTGTCACTTGTATCAAATTATCAAACAACTTAGTGATAAATTTCATAAGCTCCTTTTAAATAGCCACGTGGGGGCCAAACTAAGCCTAAGACATCTAGTAATCCATGTCATTTATCCATGTACAACTACTAATACTTTTTTTTGCTGAAAATAAAACTACGAATACATTCGAAACTATGTGAAACCTTGTGAAGTCACTGTGGTGTTGTCATTCATTGATAACGACCCGGATGCGAGATGGAAAATCCTAAAAAGGTAGGATACGGTTGTGCCTAAGATACAATGAATACAAAAAAATTATATTTCAAAGTAAATACACATTATATTATGCTGTGTCTAGTCCCATTTTCTAAATGGGTGATGCTATTGCCACTCCAACATTGAACCAAGGCACTCTATGGTACCACTCTTAAAGCATGTGGTACCATGCATGTCATGCATTGCATACACGGTACCACATGCTCTGATAGTGGTACCATGGAGTGCATTAGTTCAATGATGGAGTGACAATAACAATTCCCTTTCTAAATTCTTAAATGAGGCAATTGCTTATTTCCCATTTTAGTATATTAAGATTGTACCTCAAAATTTTAACTAACATTTCCAATGAGAGGCAACGGTGCTGTGTCCCACCTGTCAGTGGCGTGTCTGACGAGCATTTGGTGTAAGAAAAATTAAGATATGCTTCTTAGTTTTTTGCTTGTCTGACATGTGTGTGCATGTCCAATTAGTGTCGGTATCCGACACTGACACGGACATATCATCCAAACTAGAGTGTCCGTGCTCCATAGCTTTTCAAAAGAAAAAAGGTCATTGTGGTGCAATCGACTCCATATCGTGCATTGTTGAAGCTGACAGTCACTTACTAAAGTGAATTTTTCTTGGATAGTCCTTTTATTTAGCAAATTTTAATTTAATGTAATATGTATGTAACGTGTATGTATTATAAAGTTTTCTCTATGGGCATGATTACTTTTCACTGTATTAGTATACTTCAATACAGTATCCTATGTCCGGCTATATCAGTCGCACGTCCGAGGTAAAACAAGAAAGGGAGAAGACACGATTTTTTTGTGTTTGACATATGTTGGCGCCTGTTTGACGAGTGTCAGTGTCCAACACAGACACAAAACCCAAATTGAAGTCTCGTGCTACATAGCTGAAGAATTTGATTTTTTTCCTCTTGTACGAGTTTTGAATTTTGAAATTCTCATCATGTATTTCTTGTACTTCGGATGAGACTTATTAGAACAAGATTGCTCAAGTGTGACGACAAGGTAGGATTTCTTATTGTTTACATTTAGTGCCATATTTACAGCTCTTAACATTTGTTTTCTTTGATTTTTACCTTGTTAGTTATATGGTAATTGATAGTGTTTTTACCAGAGTGATATATTTGGAAGAGCTTCATGCTCACTTTTTGCCCTGACTACCTACCTAGGGATGGCGATTTAACGTCACCAGGACACGGCTGTTCTTGTGCCTATGGAGAGGAGGTGGTGGAAACAGGGATTAGGTTCTCTTTGGAAACACTTTTCAAGTGCAAGTTTGATCCAAACGTACTTCTGGGCTATAAAAATGCATATGTTACGAGTAGTTTTAGGAAGCACTTTAGAGCCATTAAGCCCTTTTGAAGAATTTTAGGGAGCACATTAGAGCCCTTAAGCCTGTTTTGGCTAAAGAAGGTCCAGAGATGTTTCAACCCGCACGTGGGGTGAGAAGCAAAGTAGGGGTTTTAATGATTTTTATTTTTTTTTTAACTTCCACTATGCTAGCCCAAACGTACTTCTTGGCTATTATAATACATATATTACACATTTTTTAGGAAGCACTTTATAGTCGTTTAGCCCTTTCGAATAATTTTAGTAAACACTTTAGAGCCCTTAAGCCTGTTTTGGTTAAAGAAGGTCCAGAGGTGCTTCAACCCGAACGTGGTGTGAGAAGCAAAGTAGGGATTTTAATGATTTAATTTTTTATTTTTCAAACTTCCACTATGCTGTTGTGGTTAGGGCTTCTGCTTCTTTACTAAACAAGAAAGCCACAAGCAACCCAAACATGCCCTTAGGGTGGGGACGGGTGTAGGAACCTGTATGGGGCTGAGGGACACCTTCTAAGGCCCAAAGCAGCCATCTATGGGTGTAAGGTTATATGTTTCTGATAATATAACATTTTAAACTCCGTAATTAACTACTGCCAAGTGTCCTATTGTACTTGGTTGCATAGGACAATAATGCAACCATCAGAGTAGCCTGCCATTTGGCCTTTTGTCTTGAGAAGTATGACTTTAGAAGAAGGGCCTGCTCTCTACAGATTAGTAGTCTCATTTTTTTAGTATAAAAGCGATGTGGGATGAACGGACCGAAGGTTTAAATAGAGTAGTACTTACACTGATGTTGTTTTACTTCACGTCACTTAAATACAGCGAGAAGTGGAATCCCACATCAATCAAGCACGAGCTCCAAAAATTCTCTATATAACTCTCTCCTGCACAGCTATTTAAAAAGTGTAATTTCCATGGGTATTTTGCATGTTATTTGGGCTGGGTTTTTGGTCCATTTTTTTAGCCACGTCCTGAACCCATATCGGGTTAGAAATTTTGATCCTGTCCCTGCCCCATTCCTGTTTTAAACCACCCGATCCCCCTATTCCATTATGGACGGCTATGCTGAGGACTCGAGACTAGACGATTTTTTTTTTAAATTGCCATCCCAGTTAAGCATGGGTTTGGAAGAGGTGTTTCGGCCCCAAATGCCTCTTGTTTGGAACAGATATGTCAGAAAGCCACCTAGAGAGAAGATGTGTGGTGAGGAAAGGAAAGATATCTCACTAAACACCGGTAATAACCCAATATGGAATAGTGGATTTAGTACAGGACCTACTTTTATAGAAAGTATGCCATTCTGTCTCCGTAAATGGTTCGTTGCATATTGGGTTTTAGGTAAATGAGAGAGACCTCCCGTGTCTATGAGAATGCAAGACTTGATTTCAACAAATGTGTTCAAAATTAGACTGGACGAGCCGGTTCTTCACCCAATAACCATTTTGCCTTTTGAATTCATATTGTTTAGTAAATTCTTTTGAATCATGTGGTTAAACTGCCAAAAGATGCGTGAATCCTTGACATCTTTTTACTTTTACAGCTTTTCGAACTCAGTTTTCTTTACCAATTTTTCATCCTTTTCAATCATTGAGATGTTGTTTTCTTAATGTTTGTTTTCTAGCCTACTGGTCTTGGGATTTGCGTGCAAGTGGTAAAAAACAAGCTAGCGCTTGCAATGAAAAAAGATGAACTAGATATATAGTTTGGGAGAGGTATTTGCTGTCAATCCGAGGTCTTGGAGTTGGCTTGTGAACATTGTGTCATTTTGAAAGAAAGAAGCAGTTATTTCATTGAAGGGCAAGTTTTGAATAATGAACACGAAGCTATATGTTATATGGCTGAGACCGATGGGGTTTTTGGATATGGTAGTCAAAGCTTTAAGAAATCAATTGTTTGACAGACGGAAATAGAATGGAGGATAATCGGAGCCCATTTGGCATACATTTTTCGGATTAGCCTTTTTTAGGGTTCTTCAAAAAATCTTTTGTAGCTTTTTGAAAAATCTCTTATTCCAAAAAGTGATTATTTTAGAAGTTAATCCATATGGGCTCTTAATGGAATGATCTTCAAATCTGATTATGTTTTTCTTGATTGGAGAATATGGCCACACACTGCTAATATATCGCCAGAAGATATGGAGTGAATGGGAATTGTACACATTTTAGGTGCATTGTGAAGTGAACATGTGCTTGATCTGGGTCATTAGAATTGGTGGTGGTGAACTTTAAAGTTTGATCCTTTTTTCATCTGCTCAATCATCATGTCTCTCTTTTACTGGTTTGCCTAGGACAAATTGTTACGAGTTAAAACGATATCAAAAGGGAAGTTTCTATCATTTTGATATTAGCCATTGTGTAATATTTGGTGACTTGTTGCTGGCTGTGTACCAAGGTTTCCTGGTCTGACTGAAGCTGCGACCTTCAAGTAATTAGGAGTGGAAGAGAAAATAGGTAAGTATCATGTATGTATGTATGCCGCATGTTTTCCAAACAATAGACAGGTTGTACGACGTAAAGTATCTTTAGTTCATTTTTCTTGTAAAGTTGATATTTCGATTTCATTTACTGATGAATTTAACTTGTTCTGTTGAACTATTTAAAACATGGTTATTGAAACTCTGAGAATAAGATTTTATTTTTTTATTTTTGGCTTGGAGCATAAAGGATTATTGTAATTTGTGCTATTTTCTTTAAAATAGGTTCTTGTCTTATTTTGTAGTTTATTGAGGCTGTTAATTAAGCACTTTGATGAAGATCCAAGGTTATGATAGTGCCTGTTATATGCCTACTGATTAGGCCTTTTTCTCCAAGGTTTTCATGCCATGAACATAATTTGAACAATTTTTACAAATGTTAACAAAATACATTGGCTATGTGATTACACATGTTCTCAATGTTAATATTTTTTTATGATTTACCAAAAAAAATGTTTATTTTCTTTCATAGTTTATCAACACCAAAATAATGAAAATGTTTATAACTTGTCTCTCTCTTTTTGCCAAGCAACGAAATCTTCCCCTCAATTACTTTGATGTTATAATCATGACTCGCATATTGTGCTGAACTCCACTTTTTTTTTATTTCACCCATAAACCTTTTAAATTTTCTTCCAAGCTGCACCCTGCTTTGTATCCGGAAATCACTTCAGTTTAGTCCAACCTTTCTTTATAACATCAACACATTCTTTATGTAAGCAGCCGTGATCGAATGTACTAAAATAGTATTGAACCCAAGTTGATGACTTCTGTCCCCAACACAATAGGGCAACGATCTGAGACAAACCTCTGGGAAGCGACCATTGAGACAATTAGGCTCCCTAAGAAATCTATTTAATCGATATGAGCTGTATCATTTATAAACTCTCAAAAATCACCACTAGCAGCTGAGTACTTAAAAGTGACCCCAAACTTCTCGGCCTCATATAAAACCACATTAAAATCACCCTCAATTAGCCACCACAACTGATATTGAGACATCACAACTTTTAGTACAAACAATAGACTAAAATTACTTTAAACAAATTTTTTCATGACATGCTGACAAAATTCCATTCAAACAAATATAACGAGACTCAAACCATTAAAACATCTACAAATATTGCGTTATCGTTCCACAAGCATATTAAACCCCCAAGAGCCTCTACCGAATTAACCCTACCACATTGGTTCAATCGTTCACTATTGAGACTACACAGCCTTCTTGTGTCATCGACTTTAATCTTTGATTCTTGGATCATCAAAATACGAGGCCTATGTTCTAAAACCAATCTTTTCGTTGCCCTATTCTTTTCCAACCTACGTACCTAAACCCCTGATATTCAAAGATAAAATCATTGAGGAAGTAAAATCATAATATCCCATCTCAAAAAACCAAAAAATCCTACGCTTCCTTGCCCGGAGATGCATCTTGCTCCAACACCTCAATTTCCACAAACGCATTGATAATCTCTTCCTTATCAACTTCGATCGTAAGAGATTCCCAACATTGTACCCAGCTCCTAAGTACGCTCTGCCTCTAACCTCAACCCCTCATTTATTCTTGCAATGTTGATCTTCGCAATGGATGGAAATGCTCTACCTCGCGAATTATTAATCGCAACATTGTTACCAACAACATTCCTTCCCATCACTTTCCCATTACCCATGTAGGAGGATTGAACAACCACTTTATCCTTACCCTTCGATTGCTTACTGAAAGATTGCAAGAGCAACCATAGATGAAACTCTTTTTTTCTTCTTTCCCCTACCTAATTCCTTTCTTGAGAGTAACCAAAACACAAACTCATCCATTAGAACCTGCACTTCATAATTCTCCTAGGTCAAATGAATCATCGGCCCACAGGTTGGGATGATTAAGGAAATGTTGCCACCCTATTTAAAACATTAGGATTCACATGAATATTAGGCCCACTCTCCAGGCTCACCAAGCTAGAATTTTCAACACTTTGGACTCTAAACCCCTTCCTCTATACCTTGATTACGAGTTCCTGTTTCCAACAATGCCACATTTCTCAAAACATGCACTAGCACACCCCTCAATCTCTAGCCCTATCCCCAAAGACTCGCACCTTCCCTATGCTGCCAACTCTTCATCGGAACCAAAGATTTCTCCACTCCAACACCGACAAATAGCACATGCGCCTACATCATGATTATTACTCGGCTCTCCAACTACCATCTGACTCTGGCATAACGTTGATATTCAATGAACATGAATGCTTGTTAACGGTGAAACTTTTCCGATCACATCAAAAGAACACTTGGAATCCTTGTTAGCGGTGAAACCAATGGAAATACTCTTATTAATAAGAGTTGACGAAAACGGAGCTTCTTCCATAACCCTTATATATTTTAGAAAGGTTCATCATCCACCAACAACTCTAACTCACCATGGATGATAGCATTATCTACTACCATACATAGGAAGCAAGCCACGTTGAGTTTTTTTTTTGCCGATATGCAACCGTCCATCATGAGAAATCATCCCCACCGATTACCCACTTATCGAAAAAAATTTATCGTTCCATGCTTGTAATGGTATATCAAAGATCGATAACCTAGAATATACAGAACAGTCTCATGGTTTAACAAAAATAAACCATCATCGCATCTAATCGGTTCCGTCATCATTTAACAAAAGCTTCTTATCGTGACACTCAGAAGGATAATACCACCAGATCACCACCCAAATGCTTCACCAGGCATTTATGGATTCCTTCCTGGCCTGTTGATTTGGTCCTAAAATCTTTCCCTGTTCAATGTCCATAACCTTTCGCTCTAAACTTTTCATGGCCCATTTGTTCTTAATTCACTTCCTCTGATCATAATTCTATTTCATAATTATTATCATTTGATGAATTTGTACGTTGAAGATGTCTTCTAATGATGGGGCATGTGAACACATAATACTTTTAACAAACAATCGCCCCCAAATGCTTTTATCATGTTTAACTTGTTACATTTTTCTGTCATATAGTTAAGATCCAAGTAGAATTTATTTGGTTAAACTAAAATGACCCACATGTAAATTTTTCAACGACTGGCATATTGACTTCTTTTTTGTTTTTTTGTTTTTGTTTTTTGTTTTTTAATTCTAATGATGGATGGATTGCTTTGGCTGTTAGTAACGAATTCCTCCTTGTTTTTTGTTTTTTAATTCTAATGATGGATGGATTGCTTTGGCTGTTAGTAACTAAAATCATTTTGACTTTTCAAAATGACAAGTTTGTATTTGAACTTCAATGGAAATATCTTTGGCTGAATTTATCATTACATATAAAATTTTTAAGAAATGGTATGCCACGTGACATGACCATAAATCGTCACATGAAGATCTACAAACATGTAGTTTATTTTATTTTATTTTTATTTTAAAAATTGATAATAATTACTAAAAATTTATATGTATTTTTATTTAATTTTGTGAGTGATAATTAATTATCTTCCTCGCCTTTTTGTCTTTCTTTCAACTTTGATTAGAACATAACTATGAAACATTTTATCTTCCTGTTATTTTCGTCTTCTTTGGTTTAAAGAATTTAAAACTATTATTATTTTAAAGGTAAAAAATACTTTGCAACCCTAATGTATATACTATTTTAATTTTCGCACCTTAATGTTTTAATTTTCGCAATTAGGTCCCTAACGTATTATTTGTTTGCAATGTGGCTCTTCCGTTAGGATTTTCTGTTAAAATGGATAGTTATGCCTCACATGCAAATCGTGGCTCCGCCCCTGGCCACTAGTCTCTTTCTGTAGAGAGATTAGTCTATTTTGTGTTGATAGCATGGTTTAAGTGCAATATGGAGGCAATAAAATGGCTTCAGGGGTTGTTTAAACAGACACGGGTTGGTTTTGTCGTTCATCACTGAACTAGTTTAATCTATCCAAGTGATTGGTAAAAATATATATATACATATCTTTTACAAATAATATCACGTTTTTCAAATTTTCAGCCCATATTTGGTTTCCCAATGTTCTAACCTTGGTACCACATGTTATGATAGTAATTGGTAGTACCACATGTTATGATAGTGATTGGTAGTATCACATATATACCAGTACTACATGTGGTACAAGTGACAAAATATTTTTAATTCAAAATTTAATTAGGAAGTATAGCATTACTCTACTTTTTAATTGCATGGGATTGTGTGCTAGGTCTTAAATCACCTTGAAGCAAGTTCTTTATCAAACTAAGATGATATTGGTTTTCATAAGAACAAGAAGGAGAACGAAAACTGGGCTGAAGCTGATTGTGTTTTAATTGTGAATTCCAAAACAGGCACTTGTTCTCAATGGAGATGGAGTTTGGGTTCGTTATGAGGTAGAATTTCATTAGCTAGAATGCAGCAATCCAATTCTTCGAAAACCATGAAAGAAATCTTCATTTTCAAATATCTAAACGTGGGCCGTGGGCTAAATTTAACAAACAAAACAAAAAATGAAATAAAATAAATAAGCTATTCGGAACATCTAGACAATTTGACACCACCAAGTGTTAAGAGACAACACGTAATGTTATGATCCTATGGACCATCCAATTACCCTATCAGAAATGAAATCAGAAATAAAATCAAAATTGGTGGCATTGACTCAAAAGACTGGCCAGTCAATGTTAGTGATAAAGAGAATAATAATAAGATTGGAATACTTAGAATAATGACATGCTTCTAAAATTAATTTGATTTTTAAATGTTTGACAAATAATGACATGCTTCTAAAATTCCAATCCTTTGAGAGGTATTTTTTTTATGCAACTGTGAGAGGTATTTTATTTATGAATACTTTGGTGAGAAAATATTCATTGTAACATTGATAACATGTTATCTGTGTAACCTTATGCATGGGTTAATTTGTTGATGTGTAAGGATATTTTTTTTAATTTCAAGAGAAACAAATATTTTAATAATGAGACTTTATTAACTTGGTACATCACGTCATCAAAATAACAATTACAATCAATATTTTCTCGTGTTGGTCCATCATTTCATATTAGTGTAATTACTGGAAATGAGTCATGGGACTTTCAATAATAGACTTTTTTTTTTTTTTTTGTCCATGCATGTGATGTGTTGTATTGCAAGACTTCTCAACAGCTTCCCATAAAAAAAAAAAAAAAAAAAAAAAAAAAAAAAAAAGACTTCTCAACAGCTTGAATGGGCCACAAAATGTAGATTTATACGGTACATGTTGAGGCAAACTAACATATTTTGGGGGACAATGTAGGATTCACATAATTTTTTAGGAGGGCCAATCTTAGTTAACTTTGAAATATGTATGAAATACCTACATGTACTAATTTTGTAATTTGAAAAACTTGAGGAGCCCATGCACCCTCCCTCCTATATTCACTACCGTTATACAGATGGCTAGTAAGGTAAATCATTAATGAAATCACTCTCACAAAGAAAATACAAAATAAGAGACTTGTCTAAGTCCTGAAGATAACCAATTTGATGTGCTTTGTGTTAGAATATATAAGAGAGAAAGAGAGAGAGTGAGACAATACTATGAATTATGTATTGAATGGTGTAAATATCATTACAATAGGTAGCCATTATATAGGCTAAGGGAGAAGCTAAGAAAGGAAAGCGAATGTACTACACTAGTAGTACAACTTGTGTAGTACAATGTATCTGGACATCATGCTTGGTAAAAGTACGAAAGCTACATGAACCTAGACTAATAATCTATCATGATTCTAACAGGCCCCCTCAAACTCAAGGTAGAAAATGGAAACAACTTGAGTTTGAAAACTGAATCATGAAGTCGTCTTGGAGGTAGCTGGATGGTGCGGTTGATGGTCATGTTGTAGAGGATGCTTGAGAGAGTGGTGGCTAGAGGTTCCGTGGTGGCCAGGAGATGATAGACGAAGGTCTGGCTGATCGGGAGGTCCGATATAGAGGCTGGTTGGTGAGAGTTGAGATCCGGCCGATCGGGAGGTCCGATAGAGAGGCCAATTGGTGAGGTTAAGATTCAGCCGATCGGGAGGTCCGATAGAGAGACCGGGTAGATGAGGTAGAAATCCGGCCGATCGGGAGGTCCGATAGAGAGGCCGGTTGGTGAGGGTTGATCCGGCCGATCGGGAGGTCCGATAGAGAGGCCGGTTGGTGAGGTTGAGATCCGGCCGATTGGAAGGTCCGATAGAGAGGTCGGGTAGATGAGGTAGAGATCCGGCCGATCAAGAGGTCCGATAAAGAGGCCGGTTAGTGAGGGTTGAGATGATTGGTGAGGTATGTGGGATGGGTTGATGATGATCGGTGATGATGTAATGATTGGTGATGATAGAATGAATGGGTTGGTGATCAAGGGGTTTGCGGCAGATTGGGTTGGTGACTGCAGATTGGGGGTGATGGTGTTGATTCTTTGGATGATCAAGGACTTGTGGCACTTTGATGATGATGAGGCAAAATGATGGTGTTGTGGCAGGGGTGAGTTGGGCTTGTGGCAGAATGATGATGATAGTGATCAAGGGTCTTTTTTTTTTTTTTTGGTTGGTTGATCAGTGAGGGTTGTTTGGTTGATATTTATTTGAACGAGGTCCGGCGAGTGACATAATCGTCACCCGCCGGTGGCAGCGGAATATGATAGAGTTGTAGCCAAGATCCAGGAGCTTATAGCTCTGATACCATGTTAGAATATATAAGAGAGAAAGAGAGAGAGTGAGACAATACTATGAATTATGTATTGAATGGTGTAAATATCATTACAATAGGTAGCCATTATATAGGCTAAGGGAGAAGCTAAGAAAGGAAAGCGAATGTACTACACTAGTAGTACAACTTGTGTAGTACAATGTATCTGGACATCATGCTTGGTAAAAGTACGAAAGCTACATGAACCTAGACTAATAATCTATCATGATTCTAACACTTTGAATTTAATTCGGTGCTTCTTGTGGATTTCATAACTTAAAATTCCATGTGGAGTATTGACTCGGCACTGGTGGTGTTGAGATTGTTGGAATTTTATTATCTTATTTGGGCCTTGAGCCTTTTATTTCAAAAATCCAAACAAAGCTAAAATCATTTACTTGATGTGACTTATGTCCCATAGTGGTTAAACGTGAGACCATTTCACACCTTATATATGATTACACTTGCCTAGCTTGTGTAGTAGAAATGTTCTCTCTCACACGCGTGCAGGGGGGTGCAAATCTTGAATTTTGAACCGTCCGATTTGGCTTGAAAATCAATACTTGTGCGGCCATGTAATGCGTACACGAATGTCGTCCGATTTGATCCCTCGCACGTACGAGAGCGTGGTCACATTTTTCTGGCTGTTGGAGATCATATTTTTGCACATGTTTTTTATAAAATTGTTAAATACGATTCATTTTAATACTAGTGTTTAATTCACTGTTTTAAAGTGGCAGTTTATTTTCTAGACTGTTTTAAAAGCTGTAACACAGTCATTATAAAAACTGCACGTTTTGGGTCTTTATAAAAAAACTGATTTTTGATTCTTCAGTTTTTTAACTTTCTTCAATAAAAACAATGTTTACTTATTCCAGTAGGACGAGACCTTTTGTTTTGACTAATGATCATCACTATGATCATCATTATTTTGTTCTTTCTTCAATCAAATTCATACACAAATACATACTCTTCACAGTTTTTTTTTTTCGAAAATCATTATCTCAAATATAGATCTTTCATTTTGGAGCAATTCTGAGCACTCATATATTCTTCCAATTCGAGTGCACGTTTGGGAGTGATTGCTGAATCCTGGAAAGCATAGCGCTGAGACCTTGTGCTTCGAGTCATTGACTCCGAGGGGCGGAATTGTTCTTAAGGACAGTGCAAAATGTTGCACGCCTCAATCAAGTTCATAGCCGTATCTTTCCTATATTTCCAACAATCTTAAGAACAATTCGGATGCTGCTATGATCAATACGAAATGACTCAATGATCCGGTAATATTATTTCTATCCTATTTAAATTTCCAACAGAATTATGTCATGAAAGACAGTACATGAACATCTTAGAATAAATATGATCTGATCAACCATCACCTACTTAAATATGTGGTGTGCTGGTTTAGCTTTTGCCGCGTAGGATCATAACCACATTAGGCCAACCCATATAATAGTCAGTTTACGAAATGTCCAGCTGTGGCACGTACTGTTGGTCCCTGTTCAAAGGAAAATTTGCTTACAAAAAGATTACCTCCTCGCTTGTTTCCTCTTATCATGTTATTATTATTATTATTATTTGGGTAATTTATATATACAATTATATGAATACGTTTATGTGAGATATTCTACTATTATAATTATTTAAAGTAATTTATGAGGGTTCAAATGACTATTCAAAGCTTTGTGGACGTTTTGACCAAGCAGATTATTTTTTGACATTCACTATGCAGTGAAACCAAAGGAGTGATATGCATCTTTATTGATTTGACAAAAATGTTTCAGAGGGACTATTTTATGATATTCTTGAGTACTAGTCCACCATAAGGAAGAGTGATCAGTTACTTGAAAAAAAAAAAAAAAAAGGTTCAACTTTAATTGATTGGTCTCAACTTTTCTTTCACTGATTATGTTAGTAACGGAGAAGTCAATATTTAATTTGTAACAGGTTTCAGTATGTGCACCTACTGTGAGAGTGTTGGATTATTTTAATATAAATATTTATGAGTAATGTATTACGTAGAAATGGTTATTAATATCCAAAAGTTAGGGACTTATTGTACATTTCTTTGTCAACAGCTATAAGAATTTATTTAGCTTTAATTGGTTGTTCAAGTCTTGAAAGCTTTTACCTAACGGGATTTACACCATTATATAAATAGATTATTTTTATATTCCAATGGTTAAAAGTGTGAATGACAATTCAGTAGTAATTGTTAGTTTTATGTGGTCACATAATCGGCTTATGACCAACATGCAAGTTTTTATATATACGTGTATGTATGTATGTATCTACAGATATATATATATATATCGATATGTATATGTTTCCTCTTTTAGAGAGATTCAATTGTGTCTATACTGTCCAATAGATATTGTACATAAGGAAAACCTTACTCATATTAGAGTACTTGTTTGGGTAAAGAAGGCTTTATATTAATGGTTACAAAGCAAGTCTTTAAAATCAACTGGTCTTTGATTTTTAGTGTATGAACTCGTGAACTTGTTAATTTTTAGACCAAACAGCTTTGACTTGCGATGTGTAGTTCATTCGAGGTACAATTTTTGTTATTCATTTTGAGTATTGGAAAAATACAAAAACCCAATTAAATTATTTTTGAATTTGGGTTATTTGCCATATGATAGGATTTTTTAATCCTAAGGAAATTGCTAGTAAAGCTGTAGTTTGTGCCTTTTTGAGACGTACATTTAACAGTGGTGCTTGTAGATTTTAGACATAAAAATCTATGTGACTTTTTATGAGCATGTATTTTCTTTTAATATCGAGAAATAGTGGGGGTCTTAACCTCCTGTTTGTATCCACCTATCCATATTGAGTTTAGAGCATATGGTAAATGGAGCCTTAGTAAAGTTTGTTTTAGAAATCCAATGGTTCTACTATTGAAATTACAAAGCTACTTTAGTAGCTAAGGGGTTTAAGGAAATTGTTGTTTCTTTGGATACATAATCTCCTGTTTTACATCCATTAATATGTACTAGCTAATATTATTGTTCATGCTTTGATTAGTTATCAAATGGATGTAAACACCTTATTATATGGAGAATTAGAGGTGAAAATTTAGTTGGATAAACCAAATGAGTTTATAAAGAATAAAGTGTGTAAATTTATATATATATACATTGTCACTTTATTTGATATGAAAGATTTGGGTGAAGTCAATATAATTTTATGGATTTAAAATTACAGTAGTTACTATTGGTTTTTATGATTAATATCATAATATTGGAAAATGTTTGAGATAGTAATTTTCTTGTTGAAAGATACTTTTCAATGGAAAGTGAAATTGCTTACTTAATTAGTATTGGCGAGTTAAATATCACCTTCGGGAAGAAATTCAATTTTGAAAAATGTTTGTATACCCGGAGATAAGGAAGAAGTATTTTTGAAAACGTATTACATACTTCAAAATTCGAAAGAATTTAAATTTTGTTTTCAAGGCTAGGTTTAGCCAAACGTTTTGGGAGAAAAGTATGTAATTTTCAAAAATCAGGAATGCAGTTGGTTGAATTATGAAAGGTTTACTACTATCCTTGAAGGATATAGCGATACGAATTGATTTTCGGATTCAAATGAGACGAATCAACAAGTGAATTTATTTTCACGCTTAGTGGTGGTGCAGTGTTTTGGAAGTCGTCCAAGCAAACTTGCACAGCTAAGGCAATGATGGAATATGGGCTTGTAGTTTTTGCGAAAGCTAGTACTGAGGCTAAGTGGATTAGCAACTTCTTAGTAGATGTTCCTAGTTGGAATAACCAGTTCCATCAGTGCCTTTACATTGAGATAGCCAGGCAGCAGTAGGCCGAGCTATAAATAAGTCCTATAATGGCAAGAGTAGGCATATAGGCCTAAACATAATATTGTGAGGCAATTGCTTGATGATGAAGATATATCTATTAATTTTGCGAGGTCAGAAGTGAAATTGGCTGATCCTTTAATATAATCACTAGGGAGAGAACTAGTGTATGAAACATCGAGGGGAATGAGACTTAAGCCTGTAACAAAAATCAACAATGATGGTAACCCAACCTATGTAATTGGAGAACCCAAGAAATAGGTTCATATGGGTAATAACAAGTCATTGGTTGATTGGGGATGCGCTATAAGTTTATTATGTTATTGTCCCTTCCTATGGTGTATAGTGCAATTGCAATGTGAAAGGTTGAGTTAAACTCTTAATGAATTCCATAGTTCACATAAATTGGATGGTATGTTTAATTGCAATGCATACCTGATGGATTCACCTATATAAGTGTGAAAGTGGGCCGCTTTCTATGAAAACTTGGGCAAGTTTTCTAGAGCACTTATGAAAATTCAGGACTGGCGCAGGGCCTAAAAGCGCTACACCGATTAGAGTTGCTCAGATTTTGAGGAGTCAATGTGGGTACAAGACGACTGGTTTACAATAAGGGATTCTGGTTCATAGAAATTTTTATTTCACCAAATTCCTGTAAATCACTTCTTGTATTCCTAGGGACTGGTTCATAGCCCTAAAGGCACCAGTTTTGATGCATTGAATTCTTTTGCTCCACTTCTTTTATACGTTGTTTGAATTTTTAAAATAGGGAGGGATTGTTGGAATTTTATTATCTTATTTGGGCCTTGAGCCTTTTATTTCAAAAATCCAAACAAAGCTAAAATCATTTACTTGATGTGACTTATGTCCCATAGTGGTTAAACGTGAGACCATTTCACACCTTATATATGATTACACTTGCCTAGCTTGTGTAGTAGAAATGTTCTCTCTCACACGCGCGCAGGGGGGGGTGCAAATCTTGAATTTTGAACCGTCCGATTTGGCTTGAAAATCAATACTTGTGCGGCCATGTAATGCGTACACGAATGTCGTCCGATTTGATCCCTCGCACGTACGAGAGAGTGGTCACATTTTTTTGGCTGTTGGAGATCATATTTCTGCACATGTTTTTTATAAAATTGTTAAATGCGATTCATTTTAATACTAGTGTTTAATTCACTGTTTTAAAGTGGCAGTTTATTTTCTAGACTGTTTTAAAAGCTGTAACACAGTCATTATAAAAACTGCACGTTTTGGGTCTTTATAAAAAAACTGATTTTTGATTCTTCAGTTTTTTAACTTTCTTCAATAAAAAACATTGTTTACTTATTCCAGTAGGATGAGACCTTTTGTTTTGACTAATGATCATCACTATGATCATCATTATTTTATTCTTTCTTCAATCAAATTCATACACAAATACATACTCTTCACAGTTTTTTTTTTTTCGAAAATCATTCTCTCAATTATAGATCTTTCATTTTGGAGCAATTCTGAGCACTCATATATTCTTCCAATTCGAGTGCACGTTTGGGAGAAACTGATTGCTGAATCCTGGAGAGCATAGCACTGAGACCTTGTGCTTCGAGTCATTGACTCCAAGGGGCGGAATTGTTCTTAAGGACAGTGCAAAATGTTGCACGCCTCAATCAAGTTCATAGCCGTATCTTTCCTATATTTCCAACAATCTTAAGAACAATTCGGATGCTGCTATGATCAATACGAAATGACTCAATGATCCGGTAATATTATTTCTATCCCATTTAAATTTCCAACAGAATTATGTCATGAAAGACAGTACATGAACATCTTAGAATAAATATGATCTGATCAACCATCACCTACTTAAATATGTGGTGTGCTGGTTTAGCTTTTGCCGCGTAGGATCATAACCACATTAGGCCAACCCATATAATAGTCAGTTTACGAAATGTCCAGCTGTGGCACGTACTGTTGGTCCCCGTTCAAAGGAAAATTTGCTTACAAAAAGCTTACCTCCTTGCTTGTTTCCTCTTATCATGTTATCATTATTATTATTATTTGGGTAATTTATATATACAATTATATGAATACGTTTATGTGGGATATTCTACTATTATAATTATTTAAAGTAATTTATGAGGGTTCAAATGACTATTCAAAGCTTTGTGGACGTTTTGACCAAGCAGATTATTTTTTGACATTCACTATGCAGTGAAACCAAAGGAGTGATATGCATCTTTATTGATTTGACAAAAATGTTTCAGAGGGACTATTTTATGATATTCTTGAGTACTAGTCCACCATAAGGAAGAGTGATCAGTTACTTGAAAAAAAAAAAAAAAAAAGGTTCAACTTTAATTGATTGGTCTCAACTTTTCTTTCACTGATTATGGTAGTAACGGAGAAGTCAATATTTAATTTGTAACAGGTTTCAGTATGTGCACCTACTGTGAGAGTGTTGGATTATTTTAATATAAATATTTATGAGTAATGTATTACGTAGAAATGGTTATTAATATCCAAAAGTTAGTGACTTATTGTACATTTCTTTGTCAACAGCTATAAGAATTTATTTAGCTTTAATTGGTTGTTCAAGTCTTGAAAGCTTTTACCTAACGGGATTTACACCATTAGATAAATAGATTATTTTTATATTCCAATGGTTAAAAGTGTGAATGACAATTCAGTAGTAATTGTTAGTTTTATATGGTCACATAATCGGCTTATGACCAACATGCAAGTTTTTATAAATACGTGTATTTATGTATGTATCTACAGATATATATATATATATATCGATATGTACATGTTTCCTCTTTTAGAGAGATTCAATTGTGTCTATACTGTCCAATAGATATTGTACATAAGGAAAACCTTACTCATATTAGAGTACTTGTTTGGGTAAAGAAGGCTTTATATTAATGGTTACAAAGCAAGTCTTTAAAATCAACTGGTCTTTGATTTTTAGTGTATGAACTCGTGAACTTGTTAATTTTTAGACCAAACAGCTTTGACTTGCGATGTGTAGTTCATTCGAGGTACAATTTTTGTTATTCATTTTGAGTATTGGAAAAATACAAAAACCCAATTAAATTATTTTTGAATTTGGGTTATTTGCCATATGATAGGATTTTTTAATCCTAAGGAAATTGCTAGTAAAGCTGTAGTTTGTGCCTTTTTGAGACGTACATTTAACAGTGGTGCTTGTAGATTTTAGACATAAAAATCTATGTGATTTTTATGAGCATGTATTTTCTTTTAAAATCGAGAAATAGTGGGGGTCATAACCTCCTGTTTGTATCCACCTAGCCATATTGAGTTTAGAGCATATGGTAAATGGAGCCTTAGTAAAGTTTGTTTTAGAAATCCAATGGTTCTACTATTGAAATTACAAAGCTACTTTAGTAGCTAAGGGGTTTAAGGAAATTGTTGTTTCTTTGGATACATAATCTCCTGTTTTACATCAGTTAATATGTACTAGCTAATATTATTGTTCATGCTTTGATTAGTTATCAAATGGATGTAAACACCTTATTATATGGAGAATTAGAGGTGAAAATTTAGTTGGATAAACCAAATGAGTTTATAAAGAATAAAGTGTGTAAATTTATATATATATATACATTGTCACTTTATTTGATATGAAAGATTTGGGTGAAGTCAATATAATTTTATGGATTTAAAATTACAGTAGTTACTATTGGTTTTTATGATTAATATCATAATATTGGAAAATGTTTGAGATAGTAATTTTCTTGTTGAAAGATGCTTTTCAATGAAAAGTGAAATTGCTTACTTAATTAGTATTGGCGAGTTGAATATCACCTTCGGGAAGAAATTCAATTTTGAAAAATGTTTGTATACCCGGAGATAAGGAAGAAGTATTTTTGAAAACGTATTACATACTTCAAAATTCGAAAGAATTTAAATTTTGTTTTCAAGGCTAGGTTTAGCCAAACGTTTTGGGAGAAAAGTATGTAATTTTCAAAAATCAGGAATGCAGTTGGTTGAATTATGAAAGGTTTACTACTATCCTTGAAGGATATAGCGATACGAATTGATTTTCAGATTCAAATGAGACGAATCAACAAGTGAATTTATTTTCACGCTTAGTGGTGGTGCAGTGTTTTGGAAGTCGTCCAAGCAAACTTGCACAGCTAAGGCAATGATGGAATATGGGTTTGTAGTTTTTGAGAAAGCTAGTACTGAGGCTAAGTGGATTAGCAACTTCTTAGTAGATGTTCCTAGTTGGAATAACCAGTTCCATCAGTGCCTTTACATTGAGATAGCCAGGCAGCAATAGGCCGAGCTATAAATAAGTCCTATAATGGCAAGAGTAGGCATATAGGCCTAAACATAATATTGTGAGGCAATTGCTTGATGATGAAGATATATCTATTAATTTTGCGAGGTCAGAAGTGAAATTGGCTGATCCTTTAATATAATCACTAGGGAGAGAACTAGTGTATGAAACATCGAGGGGAATGGGACTTAAGCCTGTAACAAAAATCAACAATGATGGTAACCCAACCTATGTAATTGGAGAACCCAAGAAATAGGTTCATATGGGTAATAACAAGTCATTGGTTGATTGGAGATGCGCTATAAGTTTATTATGTTATTGTCCCTTCCTATGGTGTATAGTGCAATTGCAATGTGAAAGGTTGAGTTAAACTCTTAATGAATTCCATAGTTCACATAAATTGGATGGTATGTTTAATTGCAATGCATACCTGATGGATTCACCTATATAAGTGTGAAAGTGGGCCGCTTTCTATGAAAACTTGGGCAAGTTTTCTAGAGCACTTATGAAAATTCAGGACTGGCGTAGGGCCTAAAAGCGCTACACCGATTAGAGTTGCTCAGATTTTGAGGAGTCTATGTGGGTACAAGACGACTGGTTTACAATAAGGGATTCTGGTTCATAGAAATTTTTATTTCACCAAATTCCTGTAAATCACTTCTTGTATTCCTAGGGACTGGTTCATAGCCCTAAAGGCACCAGTTTTGATGCATTGAATTCTTTTGCTCCACTTCTTTTATACGTTGTTTGAATTTTTAAAATAGGGGGGGATTGCTGGAATTTTATTATCTTATTTGGGCCTTGAGCCTTTTATTTCAAAAATCCAAACATAGCTAAAATCATTTACTTGATGTGACTTATGTCCCATAGTGGTTAAACGTGAGACCATTTCACACCTTATATATGATTACACTTGCCTAGCTTGTGTAGTAGAAATGTTCTCTCTCACACGCGCAGGGGGGGTGCAAATCTTGAATTTTGAACCGTCCAATTTGGCTTGAAAATCAATACTTGTGCGGCCATGTAATGCGTACACGAATGTCGTTCGATTTGATCCCTCGCACGTACGAGAGAGTGGTCACATTTTTCTGGCTGTTGGAGATCATATTTCTGCACATGTTTTTTATAAAATTGTTAAATGCGATTCATTTTAATACTAGTGTTTAATTCACTGTTTTAAAGTGGCAGTTTATTTTCTAGACTGTTTTAAAAGTTGTAACACAGTCATTATAAAAACTGCACGTTTTGGGTCTTTATAAAAAAACTGATTTTTGATTCTTCAGTTTTTTAACTTTCTTCAATAAAAAACATTGTTTACTTATTCCAGTAGGATGAGACCTTTTGTTTTGACTAATGATCATCACTATGATCATCATTATTTTATTCTTTCTTCAATCAAATTCATACACAAATACATACTCTTCACAGTTTTTTTTTTCGAAAATCATTCTCTCAAATATAGATCTTTCATTTTGGAGCAATTCTGAGCACTCATATATTCTTCCAATTCGAGTGCACGTTTGGGAGAAATTGATTGCTGAATCCTGGAGAGCATAGCGCTGAGACCTTGTGCTTCGAGTCATTGACTCCGAGGGGCGGAATTGTTCTTAAGGACAGTACAAAATGTTGCACGCCTCAATCAAGTTCATAGCCGTATCTTTCCTATATTTCCAACAATCTTAAGAACAATTCGGATGCTGCTATGATCAATACGAAATGACTCAATGATCCGGTAATATTATTTCTATCCTATTTAAATTTCCAACAGAATTATGTCATGAAAGACAGTACATGAACATCTTAGAATAAATATGATCTGATCAACCATCACCTACTTAAATATGTGGTGTGCTGGTTTAGCTTTTGCCGCGTAGGATCATAACCACATTAGGCCAACCCATATAATAGTTAGTTTACGAAATGTCTGAAGAATCTCAAGGTTTAGAAAGAATGATGAAAGTGCTTGCACACAAAACGTGTGAAGCTTTGCCACTGCCACTTTTATTTATATTAATCAAGATGATCGAGATCACATGTGATCTTTACAACAAGGGAAACAAATAATTTCTAAACCAAGAGATAATATCTCCTAATTAATCTGCTAAACTCTCGTGAGAGAATGATTCTAAAAGAATATGGATGATTTGAAAACAAGATCTCTAAAGATATTACTTATCACTCCCCCTCAAGCTGGAGGGTGGTGAAGGCAAGACTCCAAGCTTGGTCCTTAAATGATGAAAGGGCTGAAGAAACTTTGAATCCAACCCAAAAGCTTAAGCTATTAGGTGGAGAGGCCCAACATGTATATCTAACCATAGCCAACTCCATATTTATTCAATGTGGGACATATTGTCTAACACGCCCCCTCACGTGCAGCCTCTTCTTGGGTCTGTCACGTGTGCCTCTTTGGGTCTTATCATCGTGCAGCCTTTTGTTGGGTCTGTCATCGTGGGGGTGTGCGCTATTTTTTGTTTTTTGTTTTTCAAAGGGTTGGGAATGGGCCTGGCTCTGATACCATGAAGAATCTCAAGGTTTAGAAAGAATGATGAAAGGGCTTGTACACAAAACGTGTGAAGCTTTGCCACTGCCACTTTTATTTATATTAATCAAGATGATCGAGATCACATGTGATCTTTACAAGAAGGGAAACAAATAATTTCTAAACCACGAGATAATATCTCCTAATTAATCTGCTAAACTCTCGTGAGAGAATGATTCTAAATGAATATGGATGATTTGAAAACAAGATCTCTAAAGATATTACTTATCAATGTCCAGCTGTGGCACGTACTGTTGGTCCCCGTTCAAAGGAAATTTGCTTACAAAAAGCTTACCTCCTCGCTTGTTTCCTCTTATCATGTTATTATTATTATTATTATTTGGGTAATTTATATATACAATTATATGAATACGTTTATGTGAGATATTCTACTATTATAATTATTTAAAGTAATTTATGAGGGTTCAAATGACTATTCAAAGCTTTGTGGACGTTTTGACCAAGCAGATTATTTTTTGACATTCACTATGCAGTGAAACCAAAGGAGTGATATGCATCTTTATTGATTTGACAAAAATGTTTCAGAGGGACTATTTTATGATATTCTTGAGTACTAGTCCACCATAAGGAAGAGTGATCAGTTACTTGAAAAAAAAAAAAAGGTTCAACTTTAATTGATTGGTCTCAACTTTTCTTTCACTGATTATGGTAGTAACGGAGAAGTCAATATTTAATTTGTAACAGGTTTCAGTATGTGCACCTACTGTGAGAGTGTTGGATTATTTTAATATAAATATTTATGAGTAATGTATTACGTAGAAATGGTTATTAATATCCAAAAGTTAGTGACTTATTGTACATTTCTTTGTCAACAGCTATAAGAATTTATTTGGCTTTAATTGGTTGTTCAAGTCTTGAAAGCTTTTACCTAACGGGATTTACACCATTATATAAATAGATTATTTTTATATTCCAATGGTTAAAAGTGTGAATGACAATTCAGTAGTAATTGTTAGTTTTATATGGTCACATAATCGGCTTATGACCAACATGCAAGTTTTTATATATACGTGTATGTATGTATGTATCTACAGATATATATATATATATCGATATGTACATGTTTCCTCTTTTAGAGAGATTCAATTGTGTCTATACTGTCCAATAGATATTGTACATAAGGAAAACCTTACTCATATTAGAGTACTTGTTTGGGTAAAGAAGGCTTTATATTAATGGTTACAAAGCAAGTCTTTAAAATCAACTGGTCTTTGATTTTTAGTGTATGAACTCGTGAACTTGTTAATTTTTAGACCAAACAGCTTTGACTTGCGATGTGTAGTTCATTCGAGGTACAATTTTTGTTATTCATTTTGAGTATTGGAAAAATACAAAAACCCAATTAAATTATTTTTGAATTTGGGTTATTTGCCATATGATAGGATTTTTTAATCCTAAGGAAATTGCTAGTAAAGCTGTAGTTTGTGCCTTTTTGAGACGTACATTTAACAGTAGTGCTTGTAGATTTTAGACATAAAAATCTATGTGACTTTTTATGAGCATGTATTTTCTTTTAAAATCAAGAAATAGTGGGGGTCTTAACCTCCTGTTTGTATCCACCTAGCCATATTGAGTTTAGAGCATATGGTAAATGGAGCCTTAGTAAAGTTTGTTTTAGAAATCCAATGGTTCTACTATTGAAATTACAAAGCTACTTTAGTAGCTAAGGGGTTTAAGGAAATTGTTGTTTCTTTGGATACATAATCTCCTGTTTTACATCAGTTAATATGTACTAGCTAATATTATTGTTCATGCTTTGATTAGTTATCAAATGGATGTAAACACCTTATTATATGGAGAATTAGAGGTGAAAATTTAGTTGGATAAACCAAATGAGTTTATAAAGAATAAAATGTGTAAATTTATATATATATATACATTGTCACTTTATTTGATATGAAAGATTTGGGTGAAGTCAATATAATTTTATGGATTTAAAATTACAGTAGTTACTATTGGTTTTTATGATTAATATCATAATATTGGAAAATGTTTGAGATAGTAATTTTCTTGTTGAAAGATACTTTTCAATGAAAAGTGAAATTGCTTACTTAATTAGTATTGGCGAGTTGAATATCACCTTCGGGAAGAAATTCAATTTTGAAAAATGTTTGTATACCCGGAGATAAGGAAGAAGTATTTTTGAAAACGTATTACATACTTCAAAATTCGAAAGAATTTAAATTTTGTTTTCAAGGCTAGGTTTAGCCAAACGTTTTGGGAGAAAAGTATGTAATTTTCAAAAATCAGGAATGCAGTTGGTTGAATTATGAAAGGTTTACTACTATCCTTGAAGGATATAGCCATACGAATTGATTTTCGGATTCAAATGAGACGAATCAACAAGTGAATTTATTTTCAGGCTTAGTGGTGGTGCAGTGTTTTGGAAGTCGTCCAAGCAAACTTGCACAGCTAAGGCAATGATGGAATATGGGTTTGTAGTTTTTGAGAAAGCTAGTACTGAGGCTAAGTGGATTAGCAACTTCTTAGTAGATGTTCCTAGTTGGAATAACCAGTTCCATCAGTGCCTTTACATTGAGATAGCCAGGCAGCAATAGGCCGAGCTATAAATAAGTCCTATAATGGCAAGAGTAGGCATATAGGCCTAAACATAATATTGTGAGGCAATTGCTTGATGATGAAGATATATCTATTAATTTTGCGAGGTCAGAAGTGAAATTGGCTGATCCTTTAATATAATCACTAGTGAGAGAACTAATGTATGAAACATCAAGGGGAATGGGACTTAAGCCTGTAACAAAAATCAACAATGATGGTAACCCAACCTATGTAATTGGAGAACCCAAGAAATAGGTTCATATGGGTAATAACAAGTCATTGGTTGATTGGAGATGCGCTATAAGTTTATTATGTTATTGTCCCTTCCTATGGTGTATAGTGCAATTGCAATGTGAAAGGTTGAGTTAAACTCTTAATGAATTCCATAGTTCACATAAATTGGATGGTATGTTTAATTGCAATGCATACCTGATGGATTCACCTATATAAGTGTGAAAGTGGGCCGCTTTCTATGAAAACTTGGGCAAGTTTTCTAGAGCACTTATGAAAATTCAGGACTGGCGCAGGGCCTAAAAGCGCTACACCGATTAGAGTTGCTCAGATTTTGAGGAGTCAATGTGGGTACAAGACGACTGGTTTACAATAAGGGATTCTGGTTCATAGAAATTTTTATTTCACCAAATTCCTGTAAATCACTTCTTGTATTCCTAGGGACTGGTTCATAGCCCTAAGGCACCAGTTTTGATGCATTGAATTCTTTTGCTCCACTTCTTTTATACGTTGTTTGAATTTTTAAAATAGGGGGGGATTGCTGGCATTTTATTATCTTATTTGGGCCTTGAGCCTTTTATTTCAAAAATCCAAACAAAGCTAAAATCATTTACTTGATGTGACTTATGTCCCATAGTGGTTAAACGTGAGACCATTTCACACCTTATATATGATTACACTTGCCTAGCTTGTGTAGTAGAAATGTTCTCTCTCACACGCGCGCAGGGGGGGTGCAAATCTTGAATTTTGAACCGTCCGATTTGGCTTGAAAATCAATACTTGTGCGGCCATGTAATGCGTACACGAATGTCGTCCGATTTGATCCCTCGCACGTACGAGAGAGTGGTCACATTTTTCTGGCTGTTGGAGATCATATTTCTGCACATGTTTTTTATAAAATTGTTAAATGCGATTCATTTTAATACTAGTGTTTAATTCACTGTTTTAAAGTGGCAGTTTATTTTCTAGACTGTTTTAAAAGCTGTAACACAGTCATTATAAAAACTGCACGTTTTGGGTCTTTATAAAAAAACTGATTTTTGATTCTTCAGTTTTTTAACTTTCTTCAATAAAAAAACATTGTTTACTTATTCCAGTAGGATGAGACCTTTTGTTTTGACTAATGATCATCACTATGATCATCATTATTTTATTCTTTCTTCAATCAAATTCATACACAAATACATACTCTTCACAGTTTTTTTTTTCGAAAATCATTCTCTCAAATATAGATCTTTCATTTTGGAGCAATTCTGAGCACTCAGATATTCTTCCAATTCGAGTGCACGTTTGGGAGAAACTGATTGCTGAATTCTGGAGAGCATAGCGCTGAGACCTTATGCTTCGAGTCATTGACTCCGAGGGGCGGAATTGTTCTTAAGGACAGTGCAAAATGTTGCACGCCTCAATCAAGTTCATAGCCGTATCTTTCCTATATTTCCAACAATCTTAAGAACAATTCGGTTGCTGCTATGATCAATACGAAATGACTCAATGATCCGGTAATATTATTTCTATCCCATTTAAATTTCCAACAGAATTATGTCATGAAAGACAATACATGAACATCTTAGAATAAATATGATCTGATCAACCATCACCTACTTAAATATGTGGTGTGCTGGTTTAGCTTTTGCCGCGTAGGATTATAACCACATTAGGCCAACCCATATAATAGTCAGTTTACGAAATGTCCAGCTGTGGCACGTACTGTTGGTCCCCGTTCAAAGGAAAATTTGCTTACAAAAAGCTTACCTCCTCGCTTGTTTCCTCTTATCATGTTATTATTATTATTATTATTTGGGTAATTTATATATACAATTATATGAATACGTTTATGTGAGATATTCTACTATTATAATTATTTAAAGTAATTTATGAGGGTTCAAATGACTATTCAAAGCTTTGTGGACGTTTTGACCAAGCAGATTATTTTTTGACATTCACTATGCAGTGAAACCAAAGGAGTGATATGCATCTTTATTGATTTGACAAAAATGTTTCAGAGGGACTATTTTATGATATTCTTGAGTACTAGTCCACCATAAGGAAGAGTGATCAGTTACTTGAAAAAAAAAAAAAAGGTTCAACTTTAATTGATTGGTCTCAACTTTTCTTTCACTGATTATGGTAGTAACGGAGAAGTCAATATTTAATTTGTAACAGGTTTCAGTATGTGCACCTACTGTGAGAGTGTTGGATTATTTTAATATAAATATTTATGAGTAATGTATTACGTAGAAATGGTTATTAATATCCAAAAGTTAGTGACTTATTGTACATTTCTTTGTCAACAGCTATAAGAATTTATTTAGCTTTAATTGGTTGTTCAAGTCTTGAAAGCTTTTACCTAACGGGATTTACACCATTACATAAATAGATTATTTTTATATTCCAATGGTTAAAAGTGTGAATGACAATTCAGTAGTAATTGTTAGTTTTATATGGTCACATAATCGGCTTATGACCAACATGCAAGTTTTTATATATACGTGTATGTATGTATGTATCTACAGATATATATATCGATATGTACATGTATCCTCTTTTAGAGAGATTCAATTGTGTCTATACTGTCCAATAGATATTGTACATAAGGAAAACCTTACTCATATTAGAGTACTTGTTTGGGTAAAGAAGGCTTTATATTAATGGTTACAAAGCAAGTCTTTAAAATCAACTGGTCTTTGATTTTTAGTGTATGAACTCGTGAACTTGTTAATTTTTAGACCAAACAGCTTTGACTTGTGATGTGTAGTTCATTCGAGGTACAATTTTTGTTATTCATTTTGAGTATTGGAAAAATACAAAAACCCAATTAAATTATTTTTGAATTTGGGTTATTTGCCATATGATAGGATTTTTTAATCCTAAGGAAATTGCTAGTAAAGTTGTAGTTTGTGCCTTTTTGAAACGTACATTTAACAGTGGTGCTTGTAGAATTTAGACAAAAAAATCTATGTGACTTTTTATGAGCATGTATTTTCTTTTAAAATCGAGAAATAGTGGGGGTCTTAACCTCCTGTTTGTATCCACCTAGCCATATTGAGTTTAGAGCATATGGTAAATGGAGCCTTAGTAAAGTTTGTTTTAGAAATCCAATGGTTCTACTATTGAAATTACAAAGCTACTTTAGTAGCTAAGGGGTTTAAGGAAATTGTTGTTTCTTTGGATACATAATCTCCTGTTTTACATCAGTTAATATGTACTAGCTAATATTATTGTTCATGCTTTGATTAGTTATCAAATGGATGTAAACACCTTATTATATGGAGAATTAGAGGTGAAAATTTAGTTGGATAAACCAAATGAGTTTATAAAGAATAAAGTGTGTAAATTTATATATATATATATATACATTGTCACTTTATTTGATATGAAAGATTTGGGTGAAGTCAATATAATTTTATGGATTTAAAATTACAGTAGTTACTATTGGTTTTTATGATTAATATCATAATATTGGAAAATGTTTGAGATAGTAATTTTCTTGTTGAAAGATACTTTTCAATGAAAAGTGAAATTGCTTGCTTAATTAGTATTGGCGAGTTGAATATCACCTTCGGGAAGAAATTCAATTTTGAAAAATGTTTGTATACCCGGAGATAAGGAAGAAGTATTTTTGAAAACGTATTACATACTTCAAAATGTGAAAGAATTTAAATTTTGTTTTCAAGGCTAGGTTTAGCCAAACGTTTTGGGAGAAAAGTATGTAATTTTCAAAAATCAGGAATGCAGTTGGTTGAATTATGAAAGGTTTACTACTATCCTTGAAGGATATAGCGATACGAATTGATTTTCGGATTCAAATGAGACGAATCAACAAGTGAATTTATTTTTACGCTTAGTGGTGGTGCAGTGTTTTGGAAGTCGTCCAAGCAAACTTGCACAGCTAAGGCAATGATGGAATATGGGTTTGTAGTTTTTGAGAAAGCTAGTACTGAGGCTAAGTGGATTAGCAACTTCTTAGTAGATGTTCCTAGTTGGAATAACCAGTTCCATCAGTGCCTTTACATTGAGATAGCCAGGCAGCAATAGGCCGAGCTATAAATAAGTCCTATAATGGCAAGAGTAGGCATATAGGCCTAAACATAATATTGTGAGGCAATTGCTTGATGATGAAGATATATCTATTAATTTTGCGAGGTCAGAAGTGAAATTGGCTGATCCTTTAATATAATCACTAGGGAGAGAACTAGTGTATGAAACATCGAGGGGAATGGGACTTAAGCCTGTAACAAAAATCAACAATGATGGTAACCCAACCTATGTAATTGGAGAACCCAAGAAATAGGTTCATATGGGTAATAACAAGTCATTGGTTGATTGGAGATGCGCCATAAGTTTATTATGTTATTGTCCCTTCCTATGGTGTATAGTGCAATTGCAATGTGAAAGGTTGAGTTAAACTCTTAATGAATTCCATAGTTCACATAAATTGGATGGTATGTTTAATTGCAATGCATACTTTATGGATTCACCTATATAAGTGTGAAAGTGGGCCGCTTTCTATGAAAACTTGGGCAAGTTTTCTAGAGCACTTATGAAAATTCAGGACTGGCGCAGGGCCTAAAAGCGCTACACCGATTAGAGTTGCTCAGATTTTGAGGAGTCAATGTGGGTACAAGACGACTGGTTTACAATAAGGGATTCTGGTTCATAGAAATTTTTATTTCACCAAATTCCTGTAAATCACTTCTTGTATTCCTAGGGACTGGTTCATAGCCCTAAAGGCACCAGTTTTGATGCATTGAATTATTTTTCTCCACTTCTTTTATACGTTGTTTGAATTTTTAAAATAGGGGGGGATTGTTGGAATTTTATTATCTTATTTGGGCCTTGAGCCTTTTATTTCAAAAATCCAATCAAAGCTAAAATCATTTACTTGATGTGACTTATGTCCCATAGTGGTTAAACGTGAGACCATTTCACACCTTATATATGATTACACTTGCCGAGCTTGTGTAGTAGAAATGTTCTCTCTCACACGCGTGCAGGGGGGGTGCAAATCTTGAATTTTGAACCGTCCGATTTGGCTTGAAAATTAATACTTGTGCGGCCATGTAATGCGTACACGAATGTCGTCCGATTTGATCCCTCGCACGTACGAGAGAGTGGTCACATTTTTCTGGCTGTTGGAGATCATATTTCTGCACATGTTTTTTATAAAATTGTTAAATGCGATTCATTTTAATACTAGTGTTTAATTCACTGTTTTAAAGTGGCAGTTTATTTTCTAGACTGTTTTAAAAGCTGTAACACAGTCATTATAAAAACTGCACGTTTTGGGTCTTTATAAAAAAACTGATTTTTGATTCTTCAGTTTTTTAACTTTCTTCAATAAAAAACATTGTTTACTTATTCCAGTAGGATGAGACCTTTTGTTTTGACTAATGATCATCACTATGATCATCATTATTTTGTTCTTCCTTCAATCAAATACATACTCTTCACTTTTTTTTTTTTTCCGAAAATCATTCTCTCAAATATAGATCTTTCATTTTGGAGCAATTCTGAGCACTCATATATTCTTCCAATTCGAGTGCACGTTTGGGAGAAACTGATTGCTGAATCCTGGAGAGCATAGCGCTGAGACCTTGTGCTTCGAGTCATTGACTCCGAGGGGCGGAATTGTTCTTAAGGACAGTGCAAAATGTTGCACGCCTCAATCAAGTTCATAGCCGTATCTTTCCTATATTTCCAACAGAGACTGTCATCTCTCTCTCTCTCTCTCTCTCTCTCTCTCTCATGTTATACATTTAAGTATAATTAAGCATATTTTGTTGAAGTGAGTTGCTACATGCTACGCATCAATCAAATTTCTTTCTACACTTGCATGTATTCCTTCTCACTGTATATGTGGATCTAGGGAGATATTTAGTTGTATTTAGCATCCCTCACTTAAAATTTTACTGTGTCGCCATATGCTAAGCATCTTCAACAGTTGCAACACAATAGTTATTATAGTAGTTATTTTGACTAGCTTGTCATGATCCCCAAAAGGCTAGATAGACATAGATCTCAACGTTTTGAAATACTATAACGAAAAATGACTAGCCAAAAAAAAAGAGCCACATTGGAGTTGACTCTCAAAAAGTGACTATGTTGAATAGAAAAATAGTGGATTATTTAGCTAACCTAGCTAATCAAAATATATAGCATGGTTTGGAGATGCTCTAAGAATTTGATCAAGGCAATGTGTTTTGGATTTTCTCTCTCTCTCTCTCTCTCTCTCTCTCTCTCTCTCTCTCTCTCTCTCTCTCTCTCTCTCTCTCATTTGAGATCTATTTGGGAATAAGAGATTTTTCTAAAAGAGAATCTTTTTCTCAGCTTTTTCAAATTAGAAGCTTCTCTTTGCAACTTTATTACTATCTTATTATATTTGTTGCTGAAAAAAATGCATTTAAAAATAGTTGTAAAATGCTGGTTACAAAACATACTCAACTATTTCTATAATATCAAATAATTGATTACCCACCGCCTCTAAGAATTTAATCTATGTCAATGTAGGTGCTCAAACAGGAGTTTGCTATGGAATGCTTGGAAATAATTTACCACCACCACAAGAAGTTGTGGCTCTCTTTAACCAATACAACATCAAAAGGATGAGAATCTATGCTCCAAACCAACGCACTCTTCAAGCCCTAAGAGGGTCCAACATTGAGCTCACAGTAGGTGTCCCAAATGATCTCCTGGGAAACATAGCTTCTAACCAAGCTGAGGCAAATGCTTGGGTTCAAAACAATGTTAGAAACTATGGTAATGTCAAGTTTAGGTACATTGCAGTTGGAAATGAATTTGGTCCACTAAATCCTCACTCAGCCAAGTATGCACACTTTCTTCTACCAGCCATGAGAAATGTCCAAAATGCCATTTCTTCGGCTGGTCTTGGAAATCAAGTCAAAGTGACCACTTCCATGGACACAAGATTTCTTGGGGATCAGTCGTATCCACCATCAAAAGGGTATTTCAAGCCTGAAGTTCGATCATTCCTCGACCTGATTCTTCGTTTCTTAGCAGTTAACCGTGCCCCGTTACTTGTTAACGTTTACCCATATTTTAGTTACATAGGTAACATGCGTGATATTAGTCTCGATTATGCCTTTTTTACGGCCCCTAGAGTTGTAGTGCCCGATTGGCCATATGGGTACCAAAATCTTTTCCATGCCATCTTGGACACAATTTACTTTGCCCTAGAAAAGGACGGTATGGGATCTTTGGAAATTGTCGTATCTGAGACCGGATGGCCTTCGAGTGGAGGGACTGCAACGAGTATCGAAAATGCAAGAAAGTATAACACAGGGTTGGTTCAACGTGTAAAGGGAGGAACACCACAAAAGCCTGGAAAACCTATAGAGACATACATATTTGCTTTGTTTGATGAGAATCAAAAGAGCCCGGAATATGAGAAGTTTTGGGGGCTTTTTTTGCCGAATAAACAACCCAAGTACCCAATTAGTTTAACTTAGGAATGGTAATCGAAAGTTGCATGAGAGAATAAGGGTATCATTTTATGCTTGACAATAATTATGTTAAATTTTTTTTTTGGGGGGGAATAATTATCTTATTTTTCTTGCATTTCCATATCAAAAGATAGTGGTGAGACTTCATTGTACCAATATAAGTATGCTCATGTGGTAGTCTCAATAAAGAACGGATACCTATATGTCTTATGTTTGGCAAAATTGTATTTTTGTCTCTATGCTCGGATATTCAGTTTTGTAAGTTTTGTAAAGGTGCATTTTGAGCCTATACCCAATGGTCATTAGACGTAAGCGAAGGCTGAAGGGTAGGTTACAGTCAGTCTCATTCGATAGTATTTGAGTAAAAAGCGTTCTTTTAAAAAATCGAACCGTAAGAGTAACTGGTTCACGGATTAATTGTTCAATCGTCGAGTCAATCGAATCTGAATAGTTACATCATTATTTGGTAATAACACTATTGACATCACACAATTTTCAATAAAAATACAAAAAATAAAATAAAATAATATAAAGACAAATATAAAAAGTTTCTCGATTTTTTGATTCAACTATGCACGGTCGGATTAGGACCGTCTAACAAAGCCACCCATGTCTAATAATTCCTTATTAATGTTCCAGAATTTGAATTAAAACATAATCTTGATAGAAAACATTTCTTTTGAAAACTATCCCATGCGAGCGCTAACGAATCTCAAGAGCTTGTGTTTGGAAAAAAGGACACTCGAGCACTTGCACGACTCAAGCACTCATGTGCGTAAGCGGTTGGAACGTGAGAGCGATTGGGCCTACAGACTTAGACCTCGCGAGTGCTTGTGTTGAGCAAGCACTTGAGTAAGCTGTTAAGTCTCACGTACGCGAGCACTCGTTCTACTCAAGCAATCATGGGTGCCAATCAGCAGAATCCAAACCTGCTGCAGCTACTATTTTTCTCAAGGTAAAACATACCAAAATCAACTGAAACAAATTAACTAAAGTAAACCAAAACTATTCAAACACATTAAGAAGTTCCAATACAAAGTTTTCGAAACACTTAATGCACCAACTCCTGGGTTTTACAAAGAAGCTCCAAACTAGATTCTCAATCCCAAAAGTTACAAATCCAACTAGTTAGATAATAACTTCCTCCAAACATAATTACATAAACCATAACATGAGTTTCAAGATTCAAACTACAAATCGAACTCCTCGACTTAACAAGTCCTACGATAACATGTTTACTAAGATGACAATTTACATATGGACATATAAACATAAGTGTGTGCTCTACGGCACCATCCCGACATCTCTAAGCTCACGTTTCACATCGTGTTCCCCTGTACTTCAAATGGTTAATAACCACATATTCGTCTAAGTTTTCGCTCAATGGGTGTACTAATCAAAGAATTGGAATATGAATGTGTCAAATGCAATGACTAAACATTCACAGCAACAAATTTACCCTTCGGCATGTCAAGTGATCAATCCACCATGGTCCCGGATCCATAGTTCCGGATCTTTCTCACTTTTTCCATCACATATAGTATAATCTCTTTCTTGTCACCCGTTGTCACCAGTCGTTTGTGGTCGTCACCACTGCCCCACCCTTAAGGAGTTTTGACTTCCCTTCATTACATGATAATAATGGTGATTATCACTCGCTATCCTTTGACCCAATTAACCACATAAGCACCTCAACATATTAACATAGCAAATTTTACATTTTTGACATGTTAAGCTTATTTCTAGCACATGCTTGTCCACACAATCAAGATATTATTAACGTTAATCTTAATTAATTAATTATTATTATTATTCAACTTTTAATTTCTGAAATAAATTATTATATATTTTGAAATTATACATAATACATTTATACATTATACTTATAATTTATTTATTTGGAAATAAATAATAATTGTTAGCCATAATACAATAAATAGATATACGGCATTGGCTAATGTTTTTTTTTTTTTTTTTTTTTTTTTTTTTTTTTTTTTTTTTTAATGTTTTTAAAAAATTATAAATTAGCCTTTAGCATTCTAAAATATTGCTTTTTAATATTCTGAAAATTGTATATTATATATTTATACTTATCATTTATTTAGTTGTAAGTAAATCTGATTGCGTTTTTCTCTGTGGATTGTGTTTTTCTCGACTGGCGAATGTGGGCCATAAATTGCTAATATATTGCCAGAAGATATACGGTGAACGGGAATTGTACACATTTTAGGTGCATTATGAAGTGAACCTGTGCTTGATCAGGGTCATTAGAATTGGTGGTGGTGGACTTTAAAGTTTGATCCTTTTTTCATCTGCTCAATAATCATGTCTGTCTTTTACTGGTTTGTCTGGGACAAATTGTTGTGAGTTAAAACGGTATCAAAAGGGAAGTTTCTGCCGTTTTGATATTAGCCATTGTGTAATATTTGGTGACTTGCTATTGGCTAAGTACCAAAGTTTCCTGATCGAACTGAAGCTGCGACCTTCAAGTAATTAGGAGTCGAAGAGAAAATTGGCATGTATCTTGTATGTATGTATGTATGTATGTATGTATATATGCTGCATGTTTTCCAAAGAGTAGACAGGTTGTACAACGTAAAATATCTTTAGTTCATTTTTCTTGTAAAGTTGATATTTAGATTTCATTTATTGATGAATTTAACTTGTACTGTTGAACTAATTAAAACATGGTTATTGAAAGACTAACTTTTAATTTTTTTTTATTTTTGGCTTGGATCATAAAGGATTATTGTAATTTGTGCTATTTTCTTTAAAATAGGTTCTTGTCATATTTTGTAGTTTATTGAGGTTGTTAAGCACTTTGATGAAGATCCAAGGTTATGATAGTGCCTGTTATATGCCTACTGATTAGGCTTTTTTCTCCAAGGTTTTCGTACCATGAACATAATTTGAACAATTTTTACAAATGTTAACAAAAAACATTGGGCTATGTGATTAGACATGTTCTCAATGTTAATAGTTTTTTATGATTACCAAAAAAATATATATATATATATATATATTAATTTTCTTTCATAGTTTATCAACACCAAAATAATGAAAATGTTTATAACTTGTCTCTCTCTTCTCCTCGAAAGCTCCCAATGGTATCTATAGTTCATAAACACAATGTCTTTTTTTTTTTGTCCGAGACTTCTAGTTCGAATTTAGCTCTACCATCTGTAGGCTTTCTAGAGGTTACACGTTAAACAAGCCCTATCTTTTCTTTCTTCGGGTGATAATTCGTACTCTTCTCTTTTTCTGTCAAGCAACGAAATCTTCCCCTCAATTACTTTGATGTTACAATCATGACTATCATATTGTGTTGAACTCCACTTTTTTTATTTCACCCATATACCTATTTAATTTTCTTCCAAGCTGCACCCTGCTTCGTATCCGGAAATCACTTCAATTCAGTCCAAACTTTCTTTACAACATCAACATATTTTTTATCTAAGCAGCAGTGATCGAATATACTAAAACGATACTGAACCCAAGTTGATGACTTCTGTCCCCAACACAATAGAGCAACGATCTGAGACAAACCTCTGGGAAGCGACCATTGAGACAATTAGGCACCCCAAGAAATCTATCTAACCGATATGAGCCATATCATTTATAAACTCTCAAAAATCACCACTAGCAGCTCAGTACTTAAAAGTGACCCCAAACTTAACGGCCTCATATACAACCACATTAAAATCACCCTCAATAAGCCACCACAGCTGATATTGAGACATCACAGCTTTTAGTACAAACAATACACTAAAATTCCTTTAAACAAATTTCTTTAAGAAATGCTGACAAAATTCCATTAAAACAAATATAACGAGACTCAAACCATTAAAACATCTACAAATATTGCGTTACTGTTCCACAAGCATATTAAACCCCGAAGAGCCTCTACGGAATTAACCCCACCACATTGGTTCAATCGTTCACTACTGAAACTACACAACCTTCTTCAGTCATCGACTTTAATCTTTGATTCTTGGATCATCAAAATAGAAGGCCTATGTTCTGAAACCAATCTTTTCGTTGCCCTCTTCTTTTCCGGCCCACGTACCTAAACCCCTGATATTCCAAGATATAAATTCATTGAGTAAGTAAAATCATAATATCCCACATCAAAAAGCCAAAAAATCCTACACTTCCTTGCCCTGAGATGCAACTTGCTCCAGCACCTCAATTTCCACAAATGTATTGATAATCTCTTCCTTATCACCTTTATAAGAGATTCCCAACATTGTACCCAGCTCCCAAGTATGCTCTGCCTCTAACGTCAACTCCTCATTTATTCTTGCAATGTTGCTCTTCGCAATGGATGGAATTGCTCTACCTCTCGAATTATTAATCGCGACATTGTTACCAACAACATTCCTCCCCATCACTTCCCCATTACCCATGCACGAGGATTGAACAACCACTTTATCCTTACCCTTCGATTGCTTACTCAAATATTGCAAGACTCGAGAGCTTTTCGTTCCGAAAAGAGCAACCATAGATGAAACTTTTTTCTTCTTCCTTCTCGTACCTAATTCCTTTCTTGAGAGTAACCAAAACACAAACTCATCTATTGGAACCTGGACTTCATAATTCTCCTAGATCAAATGAATCATCCTTAATAGACTCCTCACATGGGCCCACGGGTTTGGATGATAAAGGAAATGTATGACCCAGGTCCAAATCAATCTGGGTTGTTGCCACCCCATTTCAAACATTAGGATTCACATGAATATTAGGCCCACTCTCCAGGCTCACCAAGATAGAATTTTCAACACTTTGGACTCTAAACCCCTTCCTCTATACCTTGATTACGAGTTCCTATTTCCCAACAATGCCACATTTCTCAAAGCATGCACCAGCACACCCCTCAATCTCTAGCCCAATCCCCAAAGACTCGCACCTTTCCTACATTGCCAACACTTCATCGGAACCAAAGATTTCTCCATTCCAACACTGAAAAATAGCACATGTGCCTACATTATGATTATTGCTCGGCTCTCCAACTACCATCCGACTATGGCGTAACGTTGATGTTCAATGAACACGAATGCTTGTTAACGGTGAAACTTTTCCGATCACATCAAAAGAATACTTGGAATCCTTGTTAGTGGCAAAACCAATGGAAATACTCTTATTATTAAGAGTTGTCCAAATTGGAGCTTCTTCCATAACCCTTATTTTAGAAAGGTTCATCATCCACCAACATCTCCAACTCACCATTAATGATAGCATTATCCACTACCATACATAGGAAGCAAGCCACATCGAGTCTCTTTTTGTCGATGTGCAACCGTCCATCATGAGAAATCATCCCCATCGATTGTCCACTAATCAGAAAAATTTATCGTTCCATGCTTGTAATGGTATATCAAAGATACAAAGCCACACACAGCATGACCAAGAATATACTGAATAGTCTCATGGTTTTAACAAAAATAAACCATCATTTAACAAAAGCTTCTTATCGTGACACTCAGAAGGATACCACCAGATCACCACCCAAATGCTTCACTAGGCATTTATGGATTCCTTCCCTGTTGATTTGGTTCTAAAATGAATGAATAGATTCAGTGTCCAGAACCTTTTGCTCTAAACTTTTCATGGCCCATTTGTTCTTAATTCACTTCCTCTGATCAGAATTCTATTGCATAATTATTATCATTTGATGAATTTGTACGTTGAAGATGTCTTCTAATGATAAGGCATGTGAGCACATAATACTTTAACAAACAATCTCCCCCAAATGCTTTTATCATGTTCAACTTGTTACATTTTTCTATCAAGTAGTTAAGATCTAAGTAAACTTTATTTGGTTAAAACTAAAATGACCCTCATGTAGGTTTTTGGGATTATTAAAAATCAGTCTACTTTTAGTTAAAATATTAAAGGACAGTCACCTAGTCTTTCAAAATAAAAAGGATATCATGTTAAAACTAAAAATTTAAAAACACATCAACATTTTTATTTTTTTAAAATAAAAAAATAATCAATTATATTTACCCCCACATCTTCTTCCTCACCACCACCTCCACCAACTGCCACCACCATGGCTGGCCACCACACCGCACCCCGACAACCACCACCACACCATGGCCACCAGCCACCCCCACCACAACCTCTCTCTCTATATATACACATTATATATATATATAAATATCTTACATATGGTCACCACCACCCCCAACCTCTCTCTATATCTTCTCTCTTCTCACCATCACCACCACGGCCCTCATCCCTCATCCACCCCTGCCACTAAAAAAAAAAGTTGCAGGTTGGAGCAACTGTCCAAACAGCAGGAGCAACTCACTAAACTTATTGGGAGCAAGTTACCAAACGTTAGGAGAAACTCACCAAACGGAAAGAGTAAAGTTGCTCCATACGTTTGCTAAGTTGTTCCCGATATGTTTATTGAGTTACTCCTTCAGTTTGGACAATTGCTCCAAAAACTTACACCTTTTTTTTTTGGTGTAGTGGCGATGGTGGATGAGTGAGGTGGCCCGTGGTAGTGATGGCTATGAGAAGAGTGAGAGAAGAGATCAAACAAAGAGAAGAGATAGAGAGCTTGGGGGGGGGGGGGGAGAGAAGAGATCAAACAAAGAGAAGAGATTGAGAGCTTGGGGGGGGGGGGGGGGGGGGGGGGGGGGGTGGGGTGGGTGGTGGTGGAGTAAGATGTAGATTTTGGAGCAATTGTCCAAACAGAAGGAGCAACTCAATAAACGTATCGGGAGCAACTTAGCAAATGTATGGAGCAACTTTACTCTTTCTTTTTGGTGAGTTGCTCCTGCCGTTTGGACAGTTGCTCCAACCTGCAACTTTTTTTTAAATTTTTTTTTTATTTTCTGCAGTGGCAGGGGTGGATAAAGGAGGAGGGCCGTGGTGGTGATGGTGAGAAGAGAGAAGAGATAGAGGGAGGTTGGGGGTGGTGGTGGCCATATATAAGATATATATATATATACTCATGTGTATATATAGAGAGAGAGAGGTTGTGGTGGGGGTGGCTGGTGGTCGTGGTGTGGTGGCGGTGGTCGGGGTGTGGTATGGTGGCCATCCATGGTGGTGGCAGTTGGTGGAGGTGGTGGTGAGGAAGAGATGGGGGTAAATGTAATTTATTTATTTTTTATTTTTAAAAAATCAAAAAGTTAATGTGTTTTTAAATTTTTATCTTAACTTGATTTCTTTTTTATTTTGAAAAAGCAACTGACTGTCTTTTAATATTTCAAATAAAAGTGATTGATTTTTAATAATCCCTAAGTTTTTTAACACGAATTCCTCCTCCTTATTAGTAGCGCGGTTAACAATGCTGTCAAATGTGGGAGCCTTATCATTTTGACTTTTAAAAATGAGAAGTTTGTTGTAATACCCGTGCCCAGAAAATGGAAATAATATTTATTTTGTATGCATTAATTAGTATAATTAATTGCATGTGATATTTGGGTAAGTTCCAGTTACCCCGGTGTGATAAGTGCTTGATAAAAGGCACAGTTTGATAGATATGACGTGGGACCCACGGGAGGTCCAGATTGAATAAATTGCATTTAGTTGCATCTATGTGATTAAATGAATATTTGTTAAATTGTTTTAATATTTTATTGTTAGTTGTAGCCTTTTATGGTACCAGTTTGGGTACCTATGTGAGAGCGAATAGGAATTGGATTCATAACTAGTAGGTTAATTAGCAACTTCATAAAAAATTTGGGATCACTTTTGGGATCCATACGTGACATAGATACCTACTCATTTAGATATTGGATAGTTAATATAATTATTAGGGGGTTCCATAATAAGCTTTAAAAAGTAGTGGGGGTGTTAACGCAAATAGGAAAAATTAGATGAGATATACATCCATAATTTGTCTTCTTCATTACTAAAAAAAATAAAAAAATAAAAAAATAAAAAGAAAGAACACAATCAGTGGGGTTACAGAGAGTCTGCGAGAGAAGAGAGAAAAAAAAAAGAAAGAAGAAAAAAAAGGGTTTCGCGCCATTTTGTCACCGTAGTTTCGCCGTACGACCTCTATTTCGCGAACCGAAGTCATATTCGGACTTATGAAGGTGAGAGGGTTATTTCTATGTCTTTCTTTTTCAATTTTGGTAATGTTTTTCCGCGACCCATTTTAAGGGGTGATACATATATGTGATATATAAATATATATATATATGTAGGAATATCATTGGGAGTATCTAGAGCTAGTTTTGTGAAGGAGGTTGGGATTTCTAGGCTTATTTGGGACTTATTCGTGAGGTGAGTGTCCTAATCCCAAAATTGGATGTTTAATGTTATTTATTTGTTAGTGAATGCTTAAATTGCTTAATTGTGATTAAGTAGAAAAGCATGTGATTAATTATTATTTAAAATGTCTAAAAAAAATGATAAAATTGCCACGTTGACATGTTGAGTTGCTTATGTGCTTATTTGGGTCAAAGGGTCTCAAGTGATAATCACCATTAGTTAGCTCATATATAAGGGACAGAGAGATGTTGAAATCCTCAGAGAAAAGGGGATAGTGGTGACGGCCACATGATCAAATTGACTACGGTCACAAATGAATGAGTGTGATTTCGCTATATGCGACAGAAAAAGTGAGAATGGCCCAGAATCAAGGGTCCAGAACGATGGTGGTTGATTACTTGACACGTCTGCGACCATTTTTTATTGTGATTGCATAATTGGTGGTATGATTCATTAAATACTCCAATTGCATGATTAGTACCACGTACTCACTAAGCGAATGCTTATTCAATTTTTGTGGCTAATGACCACGCAGGTTCGGACGAATATCACAGTGAGAAGCGCTGAACTGTGGGGGTTCTGGAATAGCTTGAGATTAATAGTTTTTGTTTAATATGTTCATACGTAAATAAGTTTAAATGAGTAGTTACATTCCTAGTGCTTGAATTTTGGAAATAAGTGTATGTTTTGGTTTTATATTAAATCCTTGTAATATAAGTTGTGGATTGAAATTCTAAAAGTATTTTTCCAAGTGTTTTGGTGATATTTTGGTATTTCAATTCTTGTTTAACAGGGGAAAAATAGTGGTGTACTAGGAGAACTCTGTCCAAGTACCATTCGATGGTTTTAAAACTTTGTTTTATTTCTTTTATTATTTTATTTGATAAAAAGCTATTTTACCCCTGGTATTTCACCTTAAAATATTATTTTTGGAACGTCAAAAATGATTGTTTGGTTTGTTGACTTGTTTCACGTGTCCTAGCCCGCGGGAGCGAGTTGGGGTGTGACATTTGTATTTGATCATCTTCAACAATGGAAATATCTTTTGGCTGAATTTATCATTGCATATAAAATTTTCAAGAATTGTATGCATAACCATAAGTCGTCACATGAAGATCTACAAACTGATAGTTTATTTTATTTTATTTGAATTTTAAAAATTGATAGTAATTTCTAAAAATTTATATGTGTTTATTTAATTTTGTAACTGACAATTAATTTTCTTCCTCGCCCTTTCGTCGTTCTTTCATCTTTGGTTATAACATAACTATGACACATTTTATCTTCCTGTTATTTTCGTATTCTTTGGTTTAAAGAATTTAAAACTATTATTATTTTTAGGATAAAAAGTATTTTGCACTCTTAATGTGTACACTGTTTTAGATTTTGCACTCTAATATTTTAATTTTTGCAATTAGGTCCCTAACGTATTATTTTCTTGCAATGTGGCACCTCCGTTAGGATTTTATGTTAAAATGGATAGAAATGCCTCACATGCAAATCCTGGCTCCGCCTCTGGTTGTTAGTCTCTTTCTGTAGAGAGATTAGTCTATTTTGTGTTGATATCGCATGGTTTAAGTGTGATATGGGGGCAATAGAATGGCTTCGGGGGTTGTTTAAACAGACACAGTGTTGGTTTGTCGTTCATTAGGGAACTAGTTTAATATATCCAAGTGATTGGCAAATTTATATATATATTTTCCGAATAATATCACGTTTTTTAAATTTTCATCGCATATTTGGTTTCTCCATGGTCTAATATTTGTACCACATATTGTGATAGTGATTGGTAGTACTACATATATGCCACTTCATGTGGTGCAAGTGACAATATTTGTGATTCAAATTTGTTTAGGAAGCATAGCATTACTCTACTTTTCAATTGCATGGGAGCGTGTGCTAGATCTTAAATCAACTTGAAACAAGTTCTTTATCAAACTAAGATGATATTGGTTTTCATAAGAATAAGAAAGAGAACAAAAACTGGGTTGAAGCTGATCATGTTTTGTAAATTCAGAAACAGGCAATTCTTCTCAAATGGAGATGGAGTTTGTGTTGTTTTGTGTTTGCACCAAAAAAATACATTTTTAAGTTAAAATTGGTAGAGGCCGATTGTAACTTTTTAGGGTCAATTAGTGATAAATCCATTTTGTAGTACTTATATAAGATAAGGTCTAGCAAGAAAAAGTTTAGAGTGAAAGGTACGTGCAAAGATGGGACAAAAATACCCATTCGTGGGAAAGAACCCTCTCGAACGTACCACACACACATTTATCGCCCCTCTTCACTTTCAGCCACCGACCAGCTACCATCTCTGTCGTCGGCGTACACCTTCAGATCACCGTGATTTGTCATGAGCAAGACATTGACCATACCGAAAAACACAATAGCAACTAAACCAAAAAAAAAATTTAAAATTACAGCTGATATACCCAAAATTAGCTCTATCCTATTACCGAGCGGTTCAAATCAGCAGCCAGTCCATGTCCCGATCAAATCATTCACAACTCCTCGGACAAGCATCACCCCGAGCGGTCTAGTCTACTCGAGACTCACCATCCCGAGCGGTTCATTAACGACCAGACCAACTGGTCGGGAAAACCACACTGGCACGGTCCATACAGGCGCAGTCAAGCCAGGCCCGCAAGGCACGCCCCAAAATATTCTATGTAGTTTCCTATTCAAACTAGAATACTAATGGAAAGGGCAAATTATTTCCTAATTCAATTTGGAAACCCCCACAATTAATGCCAATCAATTCTAATACAATTAGGAAACTTACTTGATTGGTGTCAATCACATCCTAATTGGATTATATTTCCTTATCCATGTATGAGGAGGTCTCTTGCATCTATAAAAGAGACCACTCACCCCCATAGAAAGGGTTCAACTTTTCAGTCTCTACAGCACCTCTATAGCGGTCACCAACACGCCCCGGCCGACCTACGGTAGCTCCAAACTATTGTTGGTTCACCACAGGTCCCCGACTTTTTACAGTATAGTGAACGTGCTCAGACACACACGAGGACGTATGTACCTTCATTAACAGGGCCGAACCACATACAAAAAACCAGTCTCTCTCTCTCCTTAAATTGCTTTAACCAAATTTTGGCATCATCAGCTTGGCGTCGTCTGTGGGAACGACAAGTTCTTCATCAACAAATCTCTTAGCTGATAGCCATACCTTCGAAGAAGAGTGAGTAGACTGCACAGCAGGCCAACCAGGATGTTCTGCCGGCCCCGGCACCGGCTGCGACAGTCATGACATCTGAGCAAATCACCATGACCCTCACACAACTCTTGGAGGGCCAATGTCAAATCCAACAATAGATCAAAGCCCTGCTGGCCCAGTAAAGGAGTCCTCTAGTGGCTGGGAAACGACATGAGAACATTGCGCACGGTCAGGAACCGATCTTGACCAGACAACGTGCCCGAGCCAACCCCCCGCGTTGAGGATGCCAGAGACATCAACAGTAGGCGTACTGCCCGAGAGGAAATGCAGGAGCATATGGCCTAGGAATCAGTCCAGGGTCACTTGGTCAAGAGCCGAGTTGTCCCTAGGCACACGATGAACAGGAGTCATAGCCAAGCCCGATCCCAGGGGACAGCACACCGCCATGAGAAGGAAGCCTCCTCCATCAACCCGACCTGCAGCCCGGATACCGGTCGGGAAGGTGTGGTAGCACGTATCAAGGACTTGCAGAAACAGATTGATGGAGTAGCCAAAAGGTTGGGCCAGAACCCTACTCAGAATCACTCCAATACCGAGACAGAGTCACCATTCTCTAGCCAGATCACGAGGTTTGCCATCCCATGCAAATTTATGCAGCCTCACCTAGATCCCTACAATGGCTCGAGAAGCCCGGTCGACCACATCCGGACCTACAAGGCTCAGATGGCCCTAGCCACAAACTCTGATGAACTACATTGCCTAGCCTTCCCCAACACTTTAAAAGGCCCGGTCGTGCAATGGTTCTACTCCTTGGAGCCCTGATCGGTCCGTAGTTTCAAGAAACTCAATAAGCAGTTCATCAACCAGTTCATTGGTATGCACGAACGGCCAAAGCTTGACATGCAGCTACTGATAGTCAGATAAAGGGATAATGAGACCCTCAAGGAATTCACTGACCGGTTTAATCAAGAGAAGCTCAGAATCTATGATCTTGATGAAACTGTCGCTATTATAACATTCTGCTCGGGAGTTCAACACACCAAGTGCACCGCGTCGCTTCACAGAAACCGACCAAAAACCTTAGTTGAACTCACAGAGAGGGTTGGAGAATACATTGGCATTGAAGAATTTTTAAAGACCAAAGACCTCGGGCGCGTAATCAACGAGTCTTCCAGAAGTAAGCGAAAGCGAGATCAGCCCGGGAGTTCTGACAGTTCTTCCAGTTCATAGCAGGCAGGGTCCGGTAGTCCCAACCCGACCTCCAATTCACAGCGGGCTGAGTTCGGTAGCCCTGACCCGACCTCTAGTTCGCAGCAGTCAAGATCCAGTGATCCCGACCTTGAATCCAGCTCAGAGTAATCGGGAACCCAGTGATCCTGACCCAGCCTCCTGTCTCTAACAGTCTCGACCAATCCAACTACAGTGGTACTTGGCCGATCATCAAATGAGGCTCCACAGACTGTCAGAGAGCTCTTAAAAAGACCTCAGGCTCCGAACCCAGGCATAAAAGACCTCGGGCTCAGAACCCAGGCACTAAAAAGACCTCGGGCTTTGAACCCAGGCACTAAAAAGACCTCGGGCTCCGAACCCAGGCACTAAAGACCTTGGGATCGTACCCGAGGCAAAAGACCTCGGGGTCACGCCTGAGGCAAAAGACCTCAGGGTCACGCCCAAGGCATCGGATTCGCTTAGGTCCAACCTACGATGGGGGTAAAATCTCCCTAGGTGGCTAATAATGGCAAGCTTTAAAAGACCCTGCAACCACCATGTTCTAGGTCGGTTACCTACAATCCTAGCCTCCAAAAGACCCTCGTCTTAGCGAAAGCTTGGGGGGCAGAAAGGCACGATGGACTAAATAGGAAATCACACCGGGTACTTACAGGCCTTGCAGTAACTAAATCCAACTCTTAGACAACCCAGGCGCCTACAGTACTCAGAGGCCATAACTCCACTTAGGTCTAAACCGACGATAGAGGATACTAAAATCTCATAGGTTGGCCGACGATAGAGGAGCAAAATGACCCTAAAGCAACGTGATTTAGGTCGGCTCCACCAACATGGTCAAACTCTTCTCCCAACAGTCTTGACGAAGGCTGACCGGGCAGAAGGTAACCATCCTGGGGAGTTAACATAAAAAGATCCTAAAGCAATACGCTTTAGGTCGATTTTTCCAACATGGTCAAATTCTTTTGCCCACAACCTTGACTAAGGTTTACGGGTAGAAGATAACCATCCTGGGAGCTAACTCAAGCAAAAGACTCTGAATTAGGTCGAGTCTCAACACTTGGCCAATTCCCGAGCACTTACAGGACTCAGAAGCTCCAAGGCAGCTTCCCCGAGCACTTTGACAGTGGCAAGTGGCATCAAACAGATTTCCAAACTTGCCCCGATATGGCATCTAGCCAACCTTGGAAATGGGGGGTAGCTGATACACCCAAAATTGGCTATATCCTATTACCAAGCGGTTCAAATCAGTAGCCATTACATATAGAAATTGATAAACAAATAAATGAGAGAGAAAGTGATACGGATTACATATAGAGGAATACATGGAAGTTAGTGAGTGTGTTAGCATTGAGTCATGGTGGCCATCAGAATTAACATGCATTCTTTCACTTCATGTTAGGGCCTTTTACCTCTTGGTTGGTGGATTTGATTGTATCACAATTGGGATTAGTATGGTAGGCTTATGTATTTGTTTCCAATTCAATCACATCAATTACAGGTCAACATGGAAATAAATACATATTGATGTGAATATATATTTATCTTGGTGCTCAAGATATGGAAGATAATATCAACCAGGTTTGGGAAGATAAGGGAAGATATTATCTAGTATAGCAGATAATATTATCACTTTATGGAAGCATATCTCTTACTTGGAGGGAAAGTCAGCCAATTGAAGAACATACATGGACCAATTCAAGAGAAATATGTATACATATATATATACATATATACGAAAATTCTATGGAGAGGGTGCCCTCTCTTTAATAAAGATAAAGCCTCTATTTGGCCGTCGGATCGTGTTTAAAAATTGTGAAGTGACAAAACTGTCCTTAATGAAAACACGATCTAAAGGTCAAAACAGAGGCCCTCTCTTTATTAAAAAGGGGCGCCCTCTCCGTAGCCTGACTGTATATATATATGGGGTTGAAGCTATGGAAGTCAAGAGAAAATTATGGAGATAAATATGGTATTTTGTACCAGATTATCATTGCAGATTTTTCTTACCTTATCCCGAGGACCAGCCAGGCCGTTATAAATAAGCAGGTCGGGAAACCATTCAACTCAGTCAGCATCATTCTCGAAACAGCATTCAGAGCATTTAACCTTGCGTTCTTGTGTTCTTAGCTTTATTAGCAATAGGTCTGTCCTCTTTGTTATTTTTTGTTTTCATCCTTCCTATTGAGCAATCAGAGTCTGTTCTGATTCGGTTCTTTGTTTTTTTGTTAATGTTTTTCCAAACACATTCAATAAAATATCTTTATATTTTATTAATTGGTTGTGATTGTTTATCTGGTAAACTCTTCACGAATTGACTTGTGCATTGCAGTACTGCCATAGAACTTTTGGTGAGGGTACTTTCCTACGTACCTCACACTATCACCCTATTAGAAGTCAGATCTCTAAGCCTTGTGTATCACTCGCACAAGCACATGGGAAGTTAGTTTGCACACACCGAGCCTGTTTGGCTCTAGCACGCCCGCACAAACTACAGTAAACAAATTGGCACGCCCGGTGGGACTGCCAAGTGATGAGCCATGCACACCGTGAAGCAATTCTACCATGACTAGATTCGTTAGCGGAATGAAAAAATAAGCCATCTTCATGGTTTAATTTATCAGTTTAAGGATCGATACAATGATGAGATCGGTCATGTTTACAAAGATATTGATCATTTTAAGGCCGATATGCTGTTTTTCAACAACGAAATCGGTCTCGTTCTTGCTTCAAGTAGAGCGGAAGAGGCACCACCTAATAGAAATTTTTTCATGTCAATGAAGGAATTTCTAGACAGTGGTTGGAGGGAAAAACCAAGCAGTTTATCAGATTTACCGCTTGGGGAACAAGCTCTAAAGGAGCCTCACAATTCTGTTGAGGCCGAAAAGGAAGAGTTTGGTAGGCCGAGTGATCATATTTCGGTTGAAGACCCTGTTGAGGCTATCCTCGAGATAGGTCGGCAAATCGAACGTGCATGGGAGGGTTTGCCAAAGGTCCTTTATGAACAATTAAAGGTCAAAGGGATACATTTTTAAGGCTGAACAATCCTGATTCTGTCATAGAGCCTCCTATTGATGACGACGAGGATGATGAAGACCCCCTTGGTGATGAAGAAATCAGCGATAAAGTGCTGGGGGGGGCAAACTTCGCCGAGACCGATTAACTCTAAATCGGTCCATGAACTTTTTGAGCATCTTTCCTTGAGGAAACTCACCGTCAAGGAGTTGTTCAAATTTTTCAGTCATGCTATAGTGACTGATTACCTTTTTTTTTCTAAGCCAATTAATTGTTTGGCTTCTATAAACCTACATCCACGATGGGTGTGTGGATGTCACCAAAAAATAAATTTAATTTGGTGGCTATTTTTGCAACAATGGTACTATCAAAGGAGACTGAAAAAGTACTCAAGATCGAAGTCAAAAATTAATTTGGTAAAAATAGTATTCGGACTGAGATACCAGGCCCGAAGGATAAAAAAACAATAAATAAAAGTAATGTTGAAAAGAAACTTGGAATGCTAAATCAGACATAGAGACCGATGCGAGCGCAAGTTTGCCTAACTGGTGTTAGAATTTTTTGGACACACAATAGCAATCCACACTAACTTAATAGACCGAGTAATAATGAGGGGATCCCATGATCGGACTAACAAACCCATGGTGTAATTTTCCTGTTGGCAATTGGATCAAATAAGTCAGCCCAAAGGCAGTTGGCAGTTGTCAAGTGGTGGGGTTCGATTACATGAAGTTGTTACCAATGTTGATAGACTTATCTCAGTGCATGATATACAGTGAAGTGTTAAATGCTCAGGCATTGTGAGCCCAAGAATTGAGAACAACGAGTGTCATATTTTATTTGGGCTAATTTTTCTTCAGCATACATAAATTATGTGTGGTATTGGAAGGAAAAACACATCACCTTCTTTTGTCCTCATTCAGTCTATTTATAAGAAGGGCATTACATGAGACAGTTGCAACAACTGTAGTCGGTCTCATAGGCAAGACCAATATCAATCTAAAGGTAACCGTTCTGAAAAAGGAATACATGGCTCTTCAAATTTAACTTGTTTTCATTTTAAAGAGCCAGGAAGTTATTGTTTGTACCCCAAAAAAAATACATTTTTAAGTTAAAGAGGCCGATTGTAACCTTTTAATCAGGCTTACAAACCGATTGAAAATATTAAGAGCCAAGTGATTAGTTCAAAGGTAGTGGGGCCAGATGACTTTTGGGTTATCTGGCTACAGTCGGACCAACATACATTTTTTCCACCAGGCTGCCTTTTCAAGTAAACGGGCTGACTATTTTCTACACCATTTTGAAGCCCATTTATTCCATCGGGTTGCATGTGGAGTCAATAGGCAGCTTCGTCTTTGTCACGGGCTAATTAGTCCACAGTCATAGGTTGTCAAGTCCAATTTACCATTTGATTCTAGAGCAGGCCATTTATACGTCCAAACAGGCTTCCATTTAAGGTCCGTTATCAATTTTAGTATGTCCAACCAGGCTTCCATTTAAGGTCCTCTTGATTTATTTGATTGTATCATAATTGGGATTAGTATGGTAGGCTTATGTATTTGTTTCCACGGCCAGGCTCTAGAGTGAAAAGGGTAGAGTGAACATACCCAGTGAACATTTATTTTATTTAAAAAAATCCGCGGGCTGCTCCGCAGACCCGCGCGCCCCACTGACCCGCAGGTTTTTTCAGGCAAAAAAATATGTTCACTGAGTGTGTTCACTATACCCTGTTCACTCTAGAGCCTCACAGTTTGTATCCAATTCAATCACATCAATTAGAGGTCAACATGGAAACAAATACATATTGATGTGAATATATATTTATCTTGGTGATCAAGATATGGAAGATTATATCAATCAGGTTTGGGAAGATAAAGGAAGATATTATCTATTATAGCAGATAATATTGTCACTTTCTGGAAGTATATCTCTTACTTGGAGGGAAGGTCAACTGAATGAAGACCATATATGGACCAGATTCAAGAGAAATATGTATACATATATATATATATATGGTTAAAGATATGAAAGTCAAGAGCAGATGATGGAGATAAACCTGGTATTTTTTACCCGATTATCATTACAGATTTTTCTTACCTTATCCCAAAGACCAGCCTGGCCACTATAAATAAGCAGGCCGGCCAACCATTCAACTCACTCTGCGTCATTCTTGAAACAGCATTCAAACAGCGTTTAGAGCATTTAACCCTATATTCTTGTGTTCTTTGCTTTATTAGCAATAAGTCTATCCTCTTTGTTATTTTCTGTTTTTAGCAAACACCACTTTTTCTAAAACCACACCTTTCAGCACCTATTCCAAATATATGCTGGTATTGCTATTTTGGACAGTACTTGTATGCCATAACTCTTTTTAAGTATTTGTTTGGTACTTTCACACCAAAACATTGCACATCCAACAAAGAAATTTTATTCAGGACAAGGAAAAAAAGAATTTGTAACTGTGCAATTAGTATAACATAAGAAACAATGCATACATCCAAATTATCTATTATTTACTGCGGCAAATACATATATTCACACTTTCTAGTGTATATAATTACATCAAATTTTCAAAGTAAAATTCACCTGAGAAGCAAGTCAACTATTATCCTTATAGTTCTTCGTTACACTGCTCCAAGACCTGCAATACGAAAAAAGTAAGTGTCAAAATAATGGAGAAACTTAACTGAATTAAGCTAAAATGTAAAAAATAATAAAAATAACAAAATTCCTTTGCAAAGGACGTCGAAGTAATAATCACTGCAAAATTGTCAACAAGTGTTTTAACTCATCCAGAATGTGTCAAAAATTACAAATGACAAGGTAATACTGACACAATAAACAAAAACTAGCATCAGCATGGTTTACGAATGTGAATTAATAGATTTGTCAAACAAAAACAAAATACATACATCGAACATGCTAGTTTATAGTAATTAATATTTTAATCTACTAATAACCCTCCATGAATTGGGTATCTTCCATAATTTGTTTCATATATCTGACTATCAATTGGCACCAAGTTACTACATAACCATTTGGAACGAAAAATTACTTGGGTGTATCTGTGTATGATACATGCATACTAAATTTTTAAAAAAGAAAAAGAAAATGGAAACACACTAGGATTTCAGAGCAAAGCAAACTCAGTTTCTTTCTGGGTGCTATTTCTCAAGTGTGAGTTAACAGAGAGAGAAAATTAAGCTAGATATTTACAATCACATTCATAGTGATTCCTCATAACTTCAAGAAAACTAATTTTTTGTCGAAGACGCTTCGGAAAAGGCTTTTGCCACTTTGGTTGTGTGCATCGTCTCCAAGACTTTCTATTAAACCAAATTTAGATTATGACTTGACTTGATTATCAAATTTAATCAAAAACTTCAAATTAGGAAATGTATCAACTTGATATCAAATTTTCCTCAACCTTCTGTTGAGCATAAGAGGTGACCAGAGCGGAGACCAATTAGGAATTACAACTACCTCAACTACCCCGTCATTCATGAGAAATGATCCAAGATATTGAAATTAGTCACCTTTGAGTGCTTCACAAGGCACTTGTGTGCTTGTGTTAACAAAAGAATAACACTAAGTACTATTATACACTATGAAGCACGGACACTCCAATACGGATACGACACGACACTGGTACATTGACATGGTAAAATCCTAAAAAAATTAGATGTCGACAGTGCAAGAAAAGTATCCATGAAAGGTCGTGTCAGAAACGATACGACACGTTACATGTTGCCTACTTAGAAGTGTCGATACTTCTAGATTATAGATATAAATAAGGAATTGCTATGTACACCCATGTATTTTCTATGTACAGCCAAATTCCTTTATTCTAATCATTTTCTTCTGAAAATTCTCACTTTTGTAATGTTGAGCGGTGTACATAGCAATTCCCTATAAATAAACTAAACGATGAGTAAAATAAAGGAAAAATTAGATGGGAATCCCTAGTTACTAAAATATAGTGGTTTAAGTACAACTAATTATTTTGACTGTGGTTTAGGTCTCTCATTAGAGTAATTAAATAATTAAGGTCCCTTAATTTCATTTTATTTCTATTTAATGACGGCTATACCCCTTAACAACTTCTCAGTCCTAGAGTGAGATAAGAAAGAGAGAGAGAACACGATTAGGAGGGAAAATCGTCATCGGTGATCCCAAGATCGGCAGTGAGGGTGGAGTCGACGGCTCGATCGGAGGAGCCGAGGAAGAGGACGAGTTGCTAAGGGCGGAGGCGGCGTTGGGAGGCGCCTAGGAGGAAGGAGAGTGAGTGGATGAGGATGACAGCGGTGGACTCGATCTTGGCCTCAGTGAGGTGCCTGAAGGGGACGTATTCCATGGCGCTACGCCAGAGAGGCAGCCTTGCTCGAGGCTTGTGCCCTCAATGCAGTTGAGAGTCACCACTAAGGGCGGCGATATTGTTGATGATGAAGTTCTGGAGTTTCTGTCATCACATTGTGATCTATATATCTGTGTATATGTATATGTATATGTGTGTATATATGGGGTTGCATATCCTGAAATGCCAAAACCCTATTAATTCCTCTCATCTCCCAAATTTTTAAGCAATTTCTTCTTTCCTTAAATACAATATATACTGAAATTTGTGTATACATCTTCTTATATATACAGATAAAATGTAAAAAAAAAATCATCAATAATACAAATCATTACCATTTTTGAACAATGTATAAAAAGTTAAAAAAAATCATTATTTTTAAACTTTCACCACTCTTCAAAATTTGGTAAAATATTACCACTTTGACATTGGCATAATCGTCATAAATGAAAATAAAATCATCACTAATACAAATTTCACCATCCTTCAAAACTAGGTAAAATTTCACCACTTTGAACAGGGATATAATCATCATAAACAGAGGGGGCAAAAAAAGAACCATTAATGATAAAAATCTTAGCATTTATTAAAATTTCACAACTCTTCAAACTTTGGTGAAATTTCACCACTTTGAAAAGGGGTATTGTTTTCATAAACAAAATAAATCATTATTGATCAAAATTTCAATGTTCTTCAAAATTTTGGTGAAATTTCACCACTTTGAACAAAGGTATAATTGCCAAAAATGAAAAATATGAAATCATGCAAAATTGATAAAAAAAAAAAAATTTCTTTACTTTTCCTAGTATCTTTTTTTGGGTGAATTACACTGACTTGTCCTTCGATAAGGTCAAGATACAGAGACCTCCCTCCCTCGTGATTTACATAATTACAATGTCCTAGTAGTTAGAGTTGGTATCAAATTTCATCAATAACAGTCCCCCAACCAAATTATATCTTTTTAATTCATCACTATGTTGGATTGCATTCATCAAAGTGTTCTGAAAATAAAACAGATAGGTTCAAGCATGAAACCAACCATCTTCAAAACTAGCATTAACGTACACAAATCACAAATCAAAAGGGGAAAACGCATAAATGTAAATCTTAAATCTCAAAATCTACTTGCAAATTCACAAACCAGTATTTATTGTCAACTATGTACACAAAGTTATATTGATGTTTTTCACCCACAAAATTTGACCTAATTTCCCAAGCTGAAACTTTTGCTGACGACTTCTCGATTTTTGTCGGATCTTGATTGCTTTGAAGTTTTTCCATGCTCTAAATGAGATCAGATTGGTCTTCATTTTCACCATCTTAGTCCTTATTTCTTTTGTGTTGCAACGTGCACCAACTTCCTCTCTTTTGAACATTTTTCATTAACTTCACAAGTTTTCACATCCAGTATTAGAAGTTTTGAAATTTCACCACTGTTTAGAAGGTGGTTAAAACAGTGGTGCAATTTCACCACTATTTTTAAAAGGTGGTTAAAATGTGGTAAAATCTCACCACTATTTTTAAAAGGTGGTTTAGCTTGTTCCAAGAAATTGCCCAGTGCCATCATTTTGTCAACTGCGCAATTGTTTTTTTTATTTTTCATTAACTGCTAATGATTCATTAAAATTTGGTAAGTAGAGATCAAATTTTTTTCCCCAAAATTTAGAGACACAGCCCCATTTGGGAATCACAATTGGATACCTAGTCTCACAATTTGGGCTCCCAATTGTAATTCCATAAACCTTTTGGACATCACTGTCACACCCATTCCAAAATTTCATGGTTTTATCATGCATTTTAACTTTTGAAATTATCAATGTTATTTGATAATGGTGAATGAGGTTGACTGTGAGTCAACGGTAAGGTGTCAGTAAGGACATGGGAATTTGGTAAGCGAGAGTGCATTGGCATGAGTAACTAACATTATGTGAGCTAAATGTTATTTGAAATATCTGGTATTTTATGAATAGAGAATTATACTGTGTAGTATAATTTCTGGTAATTCTGTTATCGATGTAGAGCTTTTTGAACACTGTGGTGAGAATGTGAGTGACACATTAAAAAAAAGGTAGGTTGTGTAGAAATTCCACAGAATTTAGTTTCCGAACGTAATTTTGGACCCAAACGAGACTTAGCTGAAAACTTTTGTAATTTATCGTTTTCACTCATAAAGGCGTAAAATGGATGTAAACGACGTTTTGGGAGTTAATTAGAAGTTTTGGAAACTTGAGGGGTAGTAAACGGAATTTTCGAAAGACGTGCCTATAAATAGGTGAGCTTGGAATTTCATTTGCAAAACTTTATAAAATATCTTAGGAGGAGAGAGAAAAAGGGAGATTTCATTGCCACGAGCCTTACGATGCCGATCGACGAACTTTCGTCTCTTAGATTTTTACCAAATTTGAGATTTGAACTCCTCGAGGTAAGACCTACGTTTTGGTACCTCTTAGGCCGTGTTTGGCTCACTTTTTTCTGAAAATCTGCTAATTTCTAGAATTTTGGGAAAAACTCAATGAAACTTGTAGGATTCGCGTATAACTTGAGATCCGACGTTTATTCGGGCCTCAAGTCGATCCTTCAAAGTTTCGGAAAGATCGCTTGAGCCATGAATTCTAGATCTATAAAATATATGAAAATTTCATGTTTTAAATATCAATTTTGATATTTTGGATCCGGGCGAAATTCATGTATTAATTAGGCCCGTTAATTATGCACGTGAAACTGTGATAAAGGCATGTATAACTGTTTATGTGAGCATGTTATATGTCTACTTGGGTCAAAGGGGGGTATGGTGCAAATTCATCCGAGGGTAAGCTCCTCGAACCTTGAGGATTGTGATATTGATTGTGGTGGTGTCTGATATGGAGGAAGGCCCAACCAGGACACGGTACCTGGTATGGAGGAAGGCCCAACCATTGTATGGGATGCGTGGGAGAGGTGGGCCTTCTACGGTATCAGTTTCATTTACCGGATGAATGCGTACCACTTACCCTAGAGACTATTTCTATATGTTTATGTGTATAGAATTGTACACTCAGCATATAGTTGAGCAGTTGAGATTTACTCCATTACAGGTGATAAGAAAAAAGGCAAGAAGAAGCGTGAGGAGTGAGGCCGAGGAATGCCTGGGAATCATATTTGTGTATATCTTTTGTTCTCTTTTTCCTAAACTTGTATAAGAATTTAGGAAGTATAATATGTTATAATAAAACCATGGGTTAGTTTCGTAGTACTATGACTTTGTATTCGAACACCTGTAATCATGTTTTAAAATGTTGTTATATCATTGTATTTGTATTGGTGTTAGTTTGGAAGGCCTTGGGTTGTTGAATTGCATAACTTGTGTTTTGCCAGGGGATCAGTCAACTGGTCCATGTGTCAGTCGATTGGATCACTGTGCTATTTTAGCTTCTGCCTCGAAATTTTGGAAAATCAGTCGACTAGTCCCTCGACGCTATCGACTGGAGTTTCTCGGTAAATATTTTTTTTTGATTCTGCTAGAGGCACAGTCGACTGAGAAATGAAGGCCCAGTCGGCTGGACGGGCTGTGGAACTTTTTAAAACTTTTTGCTTCAGGTATCCAGTCGATTAGACCCTCAATCAGACGAATGGACCTTTGTTCAAAAATTGAATTCTTTTCTTTGAAAGTGTCTTCAATTGGGCAAAACTTTTTATAACACTGATTTTAATAGATTTCACATGTGTTTTTTGTTGCTATTTTACTTTAATGGAATTGGATGAGCCTTGGTGGCGTGCCACGTGTCCTATTCCTGCCCATAGCGGGATGGGTCGTGACATTTATTGGTATCATAGCTAGAGGTAACAAAACCTTGGGAATGTTCGACGTCGAGTGGAGTATTAGTCAATTATTGGCACATCGTGTAGATTGCATCCATAAACAGTGGAAATGTTTCGTGCATATGTATGTTCTTGTACATACATGAGATGTTATTGTTGTGCATGCATAGTGTTTATGCATTGAGACTTATAGGAGTTACAATCATGGGTGACCGAGAATTATTGCCGCATACCCGACGTATGAATGAAATGACTGAAATGATTGGGAATATGGGAGATATGATCTAGAATATAGCAGAACGATTACCTCCAACGCCTCCATTCGAGCTACCATCGATAGTTGTGGTACTAGCACCTGAGAATAGGGGTATGAGATCAGTGTCTGAAAATTTTCTAGGAAAAAACTGACAAAGTTTCATGGGACATCGGACAAGACGCTCGCAGAACATTGGATTATGGATATGGAAGGAATATTTCGATCTATTCCGATGATGGATAGGGAGAAGATTGAGAACACTAATAATATACTCAGGGGTGAGGCCCAGAATTGTTGGTTGAACGTTCTAGATCAGGGATCACCGATAACTTGGGAGGGATTTAAAATAGAGTTTAATCACTGATTCTTTCCAAGTGCTACTCTCAATGCAAAGAAGAGAGAATTTGATAATCTTCGACAAGGGGAGATGACCGTGACAGAGTACACCTCAAGGTGTAATGCTTTGCTGAGATTTGGTAAGGGGTCTGTGCTAACCGAGGAAGATAGAGAAAGGAAGTATAAGGAAGGTTTAAGAGACAATATACGGATGAAGATAGAGACTTACGAACACTCAACTATAGCAACAGTACAACAAACGGCATTGGTAGCCGAAAATGGGATGGAAAGGTCGAGACAAAACTAGCAAGGAAAGCGAGGGTGTGAGGGTAGTGACCGGCATGAGGGTGGATCTTTTAAGAAAGCGTTTCCACGAGGCTCTACTTCTAGTTTCAGTGATTCTCGGAGAGTACCTAGTAACTTTCCTTTGTGTTCATTTTGTAACCGACCCCACACGGGCCAATGTTTTCTGACAAACTCCCAGAGTAGAGCTACAGGGGGAAATAGTGCAAGTTCTGCACCTTATTCGTAACTCAAGTACTTTGACTATGGTACCTTGGGGCACTGAGCGAAGGATTGTCCAAGGAAGCGCCCACAATAAGGAGTGAGTTTGATGGCTTCCAGTGGTTCAAAACCTAAGCAGTCTAACGATAAGGGACAGAGGACAAAACAATGCCAGGAGAGCATTTCAGATGAACCAGGGAGATATGGCCACCTTAGAGACAGTAGTCTTAGGTATGGTGCTTGTATGTTCTCACTTAGCACACATACTTGTTGACTTAGGATCTACACATTCATTTGTATCGCATGCCTTTGTTGAACATTTGAATGTTAGTTCGTCACCGTTAGGATATGAATTATTATAAGAACCAGACAAAAATAGAAGTGGGGTGTGCCGACCTTAATAGGAGTGGGGAGTGCCGACCTTGAATTTTTTGGGACTTGCTTCGAAGATGAAGTGCTCTGTAAATTTTCACAAAGAATATTCATTAGGCAAACACCAAAACAAAATATGTTTGCACAAGGAAATTACTAAAATTAATCAGTAAAACTTATATCTATAAGTAGTATATCGTGAGATGAGACTAGGAGGCATGAGAGTCTCCTCGTGAGAGGTCGTCTCATAGGAGAGAATTTACGATTTAATCTGTCTTACTTTTATTTATTTTTTTTAATTTTTTTTTTGTTTTTCCGTTTTTTTTTTTGAACAATTGTTTTTTTAGTGATTGTGCCTTTTACTAGTGATTGAATAAAAGGTATATATTCGAAAAGAAAAGTGGTTCTTAAATGATATTATAATGAGACAACTTTAAATAACTTTCAATAAAATTCAGATAGTCACACAGCATCAAATATGATGTTACTGTCATATCATTTGAAAAGCACTTAGAGAATAATAATTTGTGAGCCATAATATTATTATATTACTCGTAAAAAAATTTACAGCTAGACTATATACATTGTACACGAATAGTTAATAATTGGAATGAAGGCCATCTTGGATTGCAATGCAAAGCCACAGTTCGCCCGGCTTTGCATACTCACCTCACACAATCTCATAGGTGAGGGTACTTTCTTACTCACCTCACACAATCACCCTGTTAGAAATCAGATCTCTAAGCCTTATGTATCACTCACACAAGCGCATAGGAAATTAGTTTGCACACTCTGTGCCCGTTTGGCTCAGCTACGCCTGCACAAACTACAACAAACAATTTGGCATGCCCGGTGGGACCGTTAAGTGATGAGCCACGCACACCGTAAAGCATGGCTGCAAATCTACCATGACTAAATTCGTTGGTGAACGAAAAAATAAGCCATCTTCATGGTTTAATTTATCAATTTAAGGACCGATACAATGATGAGATCGATCATGTTTACAAAGATATTGACCGTTTTAAGGCCGATATACAGTTTTCAACAACGAAATCAGTCTCCTTCTTACTTCAAGGGGAGCGGAAGAGCCACCACCTAATAGAAATTTCTTCATGTCAATGAAGGAATTTTTAGACGGTGGTTGGAGGGAAAAACCAAGCGGTTTATCAGATTTTCCGCTCGGGGGGGCAGGCTCTAAGCGAGCCTTACAATTCTGTTGAGGCCAAAAAGGAAGAGTTTGGTAGGCCGAGTGATCATATTTCGGCTGAAGACCCTGTTGAGGCTATCCTCGAGATAGGTCGCCAAATCGAACGTGCATGGGAAGGTTTGCCAAAGGTCCTTTATGAACAACTGAAGGCCAAAGGGATCAATTTTTTTTAAGGCTGAACAATCCTGATTCAGTCATAGAGCCTCCTATTGATGAAGAGGACAATGACGAAAACCCCCATTGGTAATGAAAAAAACGGCGATAAAGTGCTCGGGGGGTAAGCTTCGCTGAGATCGATTGACACTAAATTGGTCCATGAATTTTTGAACAACTTTCCTTGAGAAAATTCACACTTAAGGAGTTGTTCAAAATTTTCAATCATGTTATAGTGATCGATTACCTTTTTTTTTCTAAGCCAATTAATTGTTTGGCTTCTATAAACCTACATCCACGATGGCTGTGTGGATGTCACCAAATAATAAATTTAATTTGGTTTCTATTTTTGCAACAGTGGTACTATCAAAGGAGACTGAAAAAGTATTGAAGACCAAAGTCAAAAATTAATTTGGTAAAAATAGTATTTGGACTGAGATACTAGGCCGAAAGAAAAAAAAAATTAAAAGTAATGTTGAAAAGAAACTGGGGATGCTAAATCGGACATAGAGGCCGATGCGAGCGCTGCCTAATTGGTGTTAGTAAGTTTTTGGACATCATAGCAGTTCGCACTGATTTAATAGACCGAGTAATAAAGAGGAGAACCCATGCTCAGATTAACAGACCAATGGTGTAATTAGCCTGTTAGCAATTGGATCAAATAAGTCAGCCCAAAGGCAGTTGGCAGTTGCCAAGTAGTAGGGTTCGATTACATGGAGTTAATTGTTACTAATGTTGATTGACTTGTCTCAGTGCATGCTACACAGTGAAGTGTTAAATGCTCAAGCATTGTGGGCCCAAGTAAGTATTGAGAACAATGAGTGTCAATATTTTATTTGAGCTAAATACATAAATTATGTGTGGCATTGGTAGATGGTTCATTATGGTGGACCCGATGACAGGAAAAATACATCACCTTCTTTTTGTCCTCATTCAGTCCATTTATAAGAGGGGCATTACATGAGACAGTTGCAACAACTAGAGTCAGTCTAATGGGAAAGACCAATATGTAATACCTTGAATTTCTGGAGAGTATATATAAATAAAACTTCATTCTATAAACTTTTCTTTCTTTGTTGGTGAAATTTGGTTACCAATCGATTGCCTTAATTCCCAATTGATTGCCACTTTTTGATACCAATCGATTGACATCTTACCAATCGATTGCCATTTTACCGACTAAAAGTAATGATGTGGCAACATCCCAATCGATTGGATCGATTGTCATTCTTTCTAATCGATTGCCATCAAATATCTGTTACCAATCGATTGCCATCTATACCAATTGATTGGCATAAGCTGAGACAAGTTTTCTTCTTTTCTTTAGCTTTGAACGTGTGGCACTCTCACACTTCTATATATATATATGTATCCCTTTCAGGCCTTGGGTCTGTTTGGTTGATTTTTGGTTGAGAGAGAGAGTGTTGATATATGTATATACATCCATACACATATATTCATATATCTATACACACCCTCACACCCACACACACTGCCCTTTGGAAGAGAAGAAGAGGAAGAACAAGAAGAGAAGAACAAGAAGGAGAAAGAGAAAAGACAGAGAAGAGAGAGAGAGCTGGGCAGAGGAGAAGAAAGAGAAGGAGGAAAGAGAGCGAGCTTGAAGATTCACAAGCCAAACGCACCCTTGGTGAGTTTCTAATTCACTTGGTCCCTATATTTGAAGTTTATGCAAGTTATTATGAAGTTTAGAGGTGCAAAATGCATGATGTTTACGTTTATATATGATGTTTTTGCAATATGCTGGTGAAGACGAAGTGCCAATGATTGGCATAATTACCAATTGATTGCCATCAGTCTGGACCCAATCGATTGGATAGAATCCCAATCGTTTGAAATTCTAATCGATTGCCAAAGTTAGCAATGGATTGACATTGTTTCAGACCCAACCGATTGCCATGATTCTCAATAGGTTGCCATAGTTTTATCCCAATCGATTGGTATGTGCAGATCATGGATTCTTTTGCCTGTTTATCTTATTAGAGGTTTGATTCCTGATTCGGACTTCTGTTTATATGATTTTAGGTTTGGTCAGGGATAATGTGACAACAAAGTAAAGTATTATTAAGAATAATGGATTAACGTGACAACATGGGTGACATATTATTTTTCGGTATGAGTTTGGTATCCATTTCTTTTAATCAGTGTAGTCAGGCCACATGGGAATTGTCATGTGTCGATAGTAGTGCTGAGTTAAGTAGGTTTGGTATGTTCTGGGAATGGTACGTGGACGGACATTTGGTCATGATGTGCTCTTAAAAGCGGTAAGCTTTGCATATGCTCTTAAAAGCGGTGAGCTAGACCAACTGGTCCTAAGATAGATCGGATAATCTATGATATGCTCTTAAAAGCGGTGAGCCATGTAATATGCTCTTAAAAGCAATGAGCTGGAATGTCTGGTAGATGATGCTGAGTCGTGGCAATAGATGATATGCCTTGTTCGAAACGTTGTGTCCCTGAAATGCGGTGAATAGGATACATTGTTCTTAAAAGCTGGGGACGGTCTGACGTGGATTCCATGACATGCGGTGAGCTGTGTATATGCTATTAAAAGCGGTGGACTGAATAAAGGTGCATCCCTAGAGTTAAACGATAGAGTCTGTTTGTTCAGTCAGTATATGTTACTATCGATGTTCGAGTAACAAGGCGATAAGGGTTGGTTTACGAGACTGAATAAAGGAACAAGATATTATTATTATTATAGTAAGATGTCAACTCGTGTTTTCATAAGCTTGTGTTTTACTTCAGATAACTGGCACCTTGTTAGTCTATGTTGGATAATTGGACTTCATGTAACTAGTTTTATCTAAACTTTGGCTCCAATCTAAGGTGGATCCTACACGTATTTTGGGGCGCGACCACATTGGAATGCGTTCTCCTCCGTGAGGAGATGAACGCTGTATATTTACATGTTGAAATCCAATAAGGGATGAATGAGAAATTGTCATCCAAAGTGACCCATGTGAAACATTGGTGAAGGAGGAAAATGTGGGAAACCTTGGTTGTACTACATAGGAAAAACAACAAAGGACTTAAGGGTATATTTAAGAGGGAAGTCTTCTACGAGGCATGCCCCTTTAGGGTACCCACTTTTGTTAAGGGGGGAGGACCTAGGCCTTTGTGGGATTTATCCCACGCGCAACACACACACGCCCGCGCTGCCGCCGTCGACCGACCGGCTGGGCTGGGCTTGGGCGCGGGCCGTGGGTCCGTGGTCCTGGGCTTGGGCTTCTTTGAAATTAATTAATCTTTTCAGAGAAAGTTCATTTGAATTTCCCTCCAGTTTTTTTTAATGGTCATGTCCTTCCAGAATAAGAAGGCCCTGTTTGGTTGTGTTGTTTTCGTACAGTCTCCATTATCAACAGTTGCAGTGCTCTATACAGTCGCCATTTTCAACAGTTGCAATGCTCTGTTTTGGATGTGTTGATTCGTACACTCACCAGACTGTCTATATATTTTCCTCTAGTTTCATTTCATAAGCACGAAATAAATTTCTCTCTCTCTGCATATCGTATCATTGTGTTCGAGTATTATACTGGTTTGTGTTAGCTGTATTCTGGAGATTGAAGTGCAACTTCTGCAGAATTGAAAAATCTGTTCTATCTTGGGAGACGATTGCTCATCAACCTTGTGCACCGAGACGGAGCAAATTCGTCTTAAGGAAACAGTTCACTGGGCTCGAATTCTTTCTCAAATTTGTTTCTGTTCATCTTAATTACTGTGAGTTTTATTTAATTACAATTTTGTTTACACAGATTGTCTTGTAGGAATAACAATCTTAAGACGAATTTTATTTTCCTTTCTTTGGTAATCTGAACAAAATTGATACAATAATTTTGTTCGAATAATTGTGAAATATTTTTTTAACTATTTCTGTACTGTTAATATAATCTATTTTTTTTAAACTGATTTATTATTGTTTATAAAAACTGTAATCTGTTTACTATTTATTTAAATCTGTTGTGTTATTAAAACTACTTTTATAAAATCTGTTTTATAAAATTGCTTTATAGATTATAAACTGTTTAATAAAACTATCTTACAAACTGAAGTTTGTTTTCAGTTTCAAATTAGTTATTAAATCAGTTTTTTGTTAATTTTGTGATAATAAAGGAAATTTTTTTTTTCTAGAATGGCAACTACTTCATCTATTCCTGTTCCTACCGTGAATCTGTCTCATGGGGAAAAATTGGAAAAGTTCAACGGAATCGATTTCAAACGTTGGCAACAAAAAAATGCTCTTTTATCCAACTACATTGTATTTGGCTAAGTTTCTTCGTGAGGATCCTCTGGAACTCGTAGAAGGAGGAACCAATAGTGCCGTTGTTGGTTCATGGAAGAATTCTAATTTTTTGTGTCGAAACTATATTTTAAATGGATTAGACAACACTCTTTACAATGTATATTGTAAAATGGAATCAGCAAAAGCACTATGGGACTCTTTAGACAAGAAATATAAAACTGAGGATGCCGGCATGAAGAAATTCATAGTTGGTAAATTTCTTGACTATAAGATGATAGATGCAAAATCTATTATTAGCCAAATTCAAGATCTTCAAGTAATCCTACATGATATTCATGCCGAAGGGATGTCTCTAAGTGATTCGTTCCAAGTGGCTGCGATTATTGAAAAATTACCGCCTACTTGGAAAGACTTCAAGAATTATCTCAAGCATAAACGCAAAGAGATGAATCTTGAAGAGTTAATTGTGAGACTAAGGATTGAAGAAGATAATCGTGGTTCCGAAAAAAAGAGTGTAAATTCTTCTCTTAGAGCAAAGGCCAATTCCTCTCTTGAAGCAAAGGTCAATCTTGTGGAACAAGGTCCAAAGAAAAGGAAGCATGATGGCAGAGGTCCAAGCCAAGGAACTCATGGTCCTAAAAAGTTCAAAGGCAAGTGCTATAACTATGGCAAAAATGGACATCATGCAAAGGACTGTCATAAGCCAAAGAGGAAGACAAATCAACAAGTTAATGTGGCTGAGGTGGAGACACTTTCCAACGACGTTTCCGACATCAACCTCTCCGTGGTTATTTCCAAATGTAATCTAGTTGGTAATACCAAAGAATGGTCGGTGGATACTGGGGCTACGCGCCACATTTGTTCAAATAAATGGATGTTCTCTACTTACAAGCCTGTGACTCATGAAGAACAACTCTATATGGGTAATACTTCAAGCTCTAAGGTGGAAGGACATGGAAAAGTGATTCTCAAAATGACCTCGGGCAAAGAACTAACTCTTAATGATGTGCTTCATGTGCCTGACATTCGCAAGAATTTAGTTTCGAGGTCGTTGCTTAGCAAGAATGGTTTTAAATTGGTGTTTGATTCTGACAAGTTTGTACTCACTACGAATGAGATGTATGTAGGAAAGGGCTATCTTAGTGATGGGCTCTTTAAGATGAATGTAATGACTATTGTACCTACTGCAATTAATAATAATAATGCTTCTTCATGGTATAGAAGGAGTAAAACTTTAAGCAAAAAGCAAAGTAAAGAGCCAAGAAAAGACATTGAAAGGAGAATTCTTCATGAAAGATTAATCAAAGGAGTGAGCACTTTGATTAATCATGTTAGGACATTTTCAAACATAAAAAAAAACATTCTTGGAAAAGTTGAAATCACATTTCAAAAGCGCAGCAAGAGTAGGCGGGTCTGTCCGAAAGTTTTGTAAAATGGCAAGCTTTTCCCTGTTTTCATCTACTTTATTATTGCATATGTCTGTCAAGCTTCTCTCGCAACCAAGGCCTGGATCTCTACAAGATATTGGGCAATAGGCACGGTCAGAGCGGGAATCCTCGGGCACAGAGCAGCCATCCTGCTGTGCCAAGCCTCAATGAAATCCTTCACAATGGAAGGACGCAAAATGGATCCCCTGGTGAAATCAACAGTCACAGATTCAGTAGTATCCTGCAAAAGTCCAAACTGACGGACCACCCGATCGGGAATATAGAAAGTAGTAGCACATAAGCTCGGCAGCCAAATGCCAGGTCGCCCAGGAAGACGTACAACGATAGAGCGATGAATCCACTGAGGACAGACCCAGCAGATGTCACCGGAAGAAAGGCCCTGGAGCCAACCAAGCCATGCATCGGTAGAGTGAAATAAGCTGTGAATTTCCATACGATCGTAAGGAAGTGACCCGCAAAAATGGGAAGGGTGTATAAAAAGGTCTAAATGCTCCATGAGCCAAATTTACAAAACAAAAGGTGCCCCGACAGATAATATGAGCACGATCCAATCCTATCAGAGTCTCGCCGAGAACCAGCATGACTGCACTCTTCATCTCTCTCAAACTGCAGGCAATGGGTATGAGAATGTCGGAGGACGACTGAAAGAGAAAGTAAGAAAGCATAGCAATTGATAGAGCGCTACGCCGTATAACTTGATACCCGCTGTCGAAAGGATCCCCAATGAGAGCATAAACCGAGGAGAGGCGCTCAAAGTCGGCCTGTCTATCGTGAATGAAAGAGCCCGCGGCACCGCGGGATATATGGAGAAGAGCCGCCAAGTCCTGAACATACCCGGCTTGCACTGGAGGAACAGCCAGATCCGCAGAAGGATCAGAATAAAGGATAGCACTGAACTCTTCAAACAGAGGACAAATCTCTTGATGACTGAAACGAAAGACATGGAGTGAAGGATCCCAACATTGGACAGTGGCTTAATGTAAACTTTCGTTTAGAGTCATTCTTTGGAAGGAGAAGAGGTCTATTAGCCTAAAACACTCAAAGTTAAGCTTATCAATACCAGAGAGGGTATCCATCCACGGAAAAAGGATTTGAGAGCTAACGGGGGACCATTTGAGATAGGGGAGAATGAAAGAAGGTAGTGTTTTGCGGAGTTTTGAAGAAAAGAGGGTATAAATAGAGATAGATCTGCCTGAAGTCAGGGCGGCACTCGGTAAAGTAGAACGACACTCGACGAAGTGCTGCGCGGCAGTCTGTGAGTGCCGTTGCGGCATTTGCTGACTACCGTTGTGGCACTCACTGAGTGCCGCTGAGACCTAACTGAGCGCCGTTCCGGGTTTTTCATTGGCCAAGGTCTGTTTATAACACTTTCAGCCCACCTGCAAGCAGAAAACTAGATAAAGGACAATAAAACGTGCGCTTTATGCAGCATGTGCAACAATGACTAAGCCATGATCGCATACATTCATTCATTTCATTCATGAATAAAAGAGATAAAAACATTCAAAGATCAAATAAAAAGGGGACCAAGCTATGGTCCCACATGAGGCGAGAGAAGGACCAAGCTATGGTCGCACGTACGGTGAATATCAATGAAAAAGCAAAAATATAATAATAAAGGTATTAAAAATGCCTATCCTACCGGCTATCATGGAGCCGTCATCAAAATAAGAGTGAACATATATATACAATCCGCCAAATAAAGTATGCATCCTCCCAAAAACACTCAAAAGAAATAAAAAGTAAGAAAGAAAAAAGCAGGATCAGCCTCGACCTCGGCCGAGAGTCTGACGGGTCATACGCCTGAGGGGCTCCTCCTCCGACTCTGTCCCGCTGCCTCCGCCACTCCCTCCACGTCCGCCGTTACCACCGCCCCTGCCTCTACCACCGCTGCTGCCTCCACCGCTACCGCCGCCTCACCCCGCGCCTCGTCCAGCACCGCCATCTCTAGGAGTGTCGCCGAGAGGAATGCCGAACTGCTGGAGCCGCTGCTGAAGCTGCCCCACCTGCTGGGACAGGGCTCTGATCTCCTCCATCTGAAATAAGAGAGGATAAGTCCAGAAAGTGTTGAAAGGACGAATGAAATACTAAGAATAAAAGGATAAACAAAATCATACCTGGGCCCTCAACTGAGCCGCGGCAGTCGCCCGAGCTCCCTCAGCCTAAAAATAAGAACCGGGAATAAAGAGTAGTAAAAGGAGAGGCAATAAAAGTCAAAGTGAAAGGCGGGGATAAGCTTCTTACCATCCACTCTCGCCCGAGAACCCACTGCCACACGTTGTGGGCGTATCAGGCCCTCCTCCGCGTAAGCACGCGGGACGACGTCGTAATGAAGAGGAATAGTGGGGGCGCCCTGTGAGAGTCGGGGGATCATCGTCAAGAAGGGCTCACCGAACGAGATGGTCGACAGGTCCAATCCCACTCAGGCAAGGCAGGAGGACGAGCCGCAGCAGGAACAGGCTGCAAACAAAAAATAAAACGTATATAGAATAAAAGAAAACTCATAAAAGAATGAAGGAATCATTTACTCACCCGAGTCACTTCAATCAGAGGGAAGTTCGGCATCAGCTTAGTGGCGCGGAACGCTGGGTATCCGGTCGGGGAGTCCACGAAGTCATGGATACCCAAGCCCATCAGAGCAGCTGTAAGCTCGCTACCCTGGAGTGTGTCCGTGGCTCTCATAGAGTCTGGAGGAGGGAATGGCACAAAGAATCCAGGGGCTGCCAATGACTGCCTAGTCACCCTCTCTCCCAAGTACCACGCCTGGCCCTCTGGCCCATCAAGAAGTCGCCTCGTCGGGTCATATCCATCCGACTCTCGGATCGCCGCGCGAGCGTCAGGAAGCACCCTAAGCCATGGCTACCAATGAACGTGCTGCTCCCTCAGGTTCGTCAGGAAGTTCCTGAACGAAACAAAATCGTGGGCCCCAGTCTTCCGCCCGACTCTATCCTTCATCCATTTCAGCCCCTAGGGCATGATAAGGGCGTCAGCATCACGTGTCTCAGGGGACATCATGCGGAGGTACTCGTGGGACCAAATCTGTAATAAAAAAGAAGAAGAGAGAAAAGAGGTTAGTCTCGCAATATAAATAAGTTTCTGAAAGTGTAATAAGCAGTGAAGCATAGAAAAAAGTATACCTCCCACGCTCTCCAATAGCCACTGGTGGAAGCCGGCCTGTCCCGGGAAATGTCACCCATATAAGCCTGTACAAGATGACTAATCCTGCACCAGCCCAGTCATACTCATTGACCCGGTCCAGGTGCTCCAGGGACGCTACCAGGGAAACATTAACCCGATCACCCTTGGTGCTCAACAAAGAGCACCCCAGCATGTACATGAGAAAACCCCGGGTCATCTGCTCATCGGTAAAACCATGCTGACTCCTGAACGTATCCATGAACCATCGGGCTGTGACCAAAGACTCCTCCGAGACTACTCCTAACAATGGCTCCACCTGGTCCCACTCCTGATCCGTCAGATACCGCAAACGCTCTCCGCCAAAGCCAATCCCCGTAATCATCGAGAAGTCCAGGGGGGTCATCGTCATCTCCCCGAAGTCGAAGTGGAACGTACTAGTAGTGTCCCACCACCTCTCTGCCAGAGCATGAATCTGTCGTAAGTCGTTGGAGCTCTTCGTCAAGAGTTTGACGAAGTCTCCAAACCCGGTCGCGTCCACCAAAGCCCTCACCGGCTCGCTCAGCTGTGTGTACCACTCATACCCATGAGCGAGGCTGCCATGCCCCTTTAGCACCTTGGGCTGCAACTGCAAGAAAGAATCACAAGTTTTGATATTAGCAATTAGATAAAAAGATACATGGTGATAGTTAAAAATAAAATAAAAATAAAAAAAAGGAAGAAAAAGCGACATAAAAATGAATGGAAAATCTAGAAATACTCGTAGGAAATTTCACAAGCATGGCACTCGTTTGCATTTAGTTCAGCAGATGTTCACAAGATAGTAAGAGGAAATAAGAGAAAGCACTCGATGTTCTAAAGATATTTCAAGAAAAAAGAAAAAAGAGAGAGGAGTTTGTTCACATTTTCAAAATATATATATATAAACTTGTGAAGGTTCAAAACAAATTAAAAAAGAAGTACAAGTTCACAAGTATTCAGAATCAGGTTAGAGTAATAAAAGGGCGTTTGTAACTCTCAAGAAAATTCATAAGTATAATAAACACAGGAGAGTGTTCAGGATTTCATTGCATTCGTAAGTCCTAAGAAAAACGGAAAGGAAAATTCACAAGCATAAGGTTCTTTATTCACAAGAAGTGTTTTAAATTTAGGTTAACATGAACGGCATTCGGAAGTCTTTGAGAAAAGTCGAAGAAATAAAGGAATTGATACAGGTGGAACACCCGAAAGTTCAATAAACATGAGTGAGAATAATAAATTATGATTCGTCGAGCATAATATTCATAAAGTTCATGGGAAGTAAGATGAAATGTAAACTCTTGAATAAAGTACGCATGAGAACGCTACGAGCATGGTATTTGCATTTGAAATGAGACATTCAAAGTAATGATTCACTATACATTCCATTCATAAAGTTCTAAAAGAAGGGAAAAAAAAAGGGGAGCGTTTACCTCGCGCTTGAACGCGCTGGTGGATAAGTGCTCGTTCGGGTTCCGGAGCAAGAGCGTGGCGTCTGGATGGTGAGTGGCCGTATACTTGGCCTTCTTCTTGAGCCCTAAACCGCTCGCCATAATTTGTCAAGAAAAAAAAAAAAGAGAATTGGTGGTTAGATTCGCGAATAAATTCAGAAAGACAATAAAATTAGGATAATAATCTGAGTTTTGATCAAGCAGAACTAACCTGTGAGTACCAGAGATCGATACTAGAGGAAATAGAGGATGAGGGAACATTTCTCGAGAGAGGATTCGGGTGAAAGATAAATGAGAGAATGAAATGAAAATGAAAATGAACTCTAGGTATAAACTGCGCGGGCAAATCGCGGCACTCGATGTTCGTGCGCGGCAGTCGATGAACTGCCGTGCGGCACTCGCTGAGTGCCGCAACGGCGCTCCGTGAGTGCCGCACGACATTCATGGACTGCCGCGGAAAACCGCGTGTGCCGCAATTAAGGCGGTTCAACTCCCCTTCGTTTTCCCCCCAAGAATTCAAATCAGGTCCCAAAAATTAAACTTGAGTCCCCCAAAGTTTGCCTTCACTACACTTTTAGCCCCTGGGGTCGTTTTTAGGCTTAAATTGGCTACAAATTTCAAAAATTTAGAATAATTTGAGCCCACGGTCTCCAAATTTTGAAAATTAAGATAGATTTGCGCCCGTGTGCCCTGAATTTTGGAAGTTGAAACAAATTTGTGCCCGTGTGCCCCGGTTTTTGAAAATTAGGGTAAAATTGAACCTATGGGCTTTAGATTTTGAAAATGAAAAATAAAGTTAGGCCCGCGGGCTCTAAATTTCAAAAGAACTGGAATAGATTTTAGTTATGGGCTCCGAAGTTTTGATTACCTCGTTTTGGGAATATAACAGATTTAGATTCTCGATCCATGCAACAGATTTGCGTCAATCCTTGTTTTGAGAGTCTAACGAATTTACATTCTCGGTTCTCGCAACGGATTTGCGTTAACCCTCGTTTTGGGAATATAACAGATTTATATTCTCGATCCACGTAATAGATTTGTGTCGATCCTTGCTTTGAGAGTGTAACGGATTTATATCCTCGGTTCTCGCAACGGATTTGCGTTAACCCTCATTTTGGGAATATAACAGATTTATATTCTCGATCCACGCAACAGATTTACATCGATCCTTGCTTTGAGAGTGTAACGGATTTACATCCTCGATTCTCGCAACGGATTTGCGTTAATCCTCATTTTGGGAATATAATAGATTTATATTCTCGATCCACAGAACAGATTTGCGTTGATCCTTGTTTTGAGAGTGTAACGGATTTACATTCTCGATCCACGTAACAGATTTGCGTTGATCCTTGTTTTGGGAATATAACAGATTTATATTCTCGGTTCTCGCAACAGATTGAATATAACAGATTTATATTCTCGGTTCTCGCAACAGATTTGTGTTAACCCTCGTTTTGGGAATATAACAGATTTATATTCTCGATCCACGCAACAGATTTGCGTCGATCCTTGCTTTGAGAGTGTAACGGATATACATCCTCGGTTCTCGCAACGGGTTTGCGTTAACCCTCATTTTGGGAATATAATAGATTTGTATTCTCGATCCACGTAACAGATTTTTGCATCAGTCAAGAATTAGATGATCTTCACTGACTAAGGCATCACGTAATGTGCGTCATGCGTAGCGAAGACGTGATAAGCACGACGCTTGCATAGCCAGGTCAATTCAGAAAATACCATTGCATAGCACTTGCATCACGAAAAGATCGATTCTCGCAACAGATTTGCGTTGATCCTCGTTCTGGGAATATAACAGATTTATATTCTCGGTTCTCGCAACAGATTTACGTTAACCCTCGTTTTGGGAATATAACAGATTAATATTCTCGGCTCTCGCAATAGATTTGCGGTAATCCCGGTTTGGAAATATAACAGATTTATATTCTCGGTTCTCGCAACAGATTTGCGTTAACACTCGTTTTGGGAATATAACAGATTTATATTCTCGATCAACGTAATAGATTTGCGTCGATCCTTGCTTTGAGAGTGTAACGGATTTACATCCTCGGTTCTCGCAACGGATTTGCGTTAACCCTCATTTTGGGAATATAACAGATTTATATTCTCGATCCACGCAACAGATTTGCGTTAATCCTTGTTTTGAGAGTGTAACGGATTTACATTCTCGATCCACGTAACAGATTTGCGTTAACCCTCGTTTTGGGAATATAACAGATTTATATTCTTGGTTCTCGCAACGGATTTGCGTTGACCCTCGTTTTGGGAATATAATAGATTTATATTCTCGATCCACGCAACAGATTTACATCGATCCTTATTTTGGGAATATAACATATTTATATTCTCGGTTCTCGCAGCAGATTTGCATTGATCCTTGTTTTGGGAATATAACAGATTTATATTCTCAGTTCTCGCAATAGATTTACGTTAACCCTCGTTTTGGGAATATAACAGATTTATATTCTCGGTTCTCGTAACAGATTTGCATTGACCCTCGTTTTGGGAATATAACAAATTTATATTCTCGATCCACGCAACAGATTTACGTTGATCCTTGTTTTGAGAGTGTAACGGATTTACATTCTCGATCCACGTAACAGATTTGCGTTAATCCTTATTTTGAGAGTGTAACAGATTTATATTCTCTATCCACGTAACAGATTTGCATTGATCCTTATTTTGGGAATATAACAGATTTATATTCTCGGCTCTCGCAATAGATTTGCGGTAATCCCGGTTTGGAAATATAACAGATTTATATTCTCGGTTCTCGCAACAGATTTGCGTTAACACTCGTTTTGGGAATATAACAGATTTATATTCTCGATCAACGTAATAGATTTGCGTCGATCCTTGCTTTGAGAGTGTAACGGATTTACATCCTCGGTTCTCGCAACGGATTTGCGTTAACCCTCATTTTGGGAATATAACAGATTTATATTCTCGATCCACGCAACAGATTTGCGTTAATCCTTGTTTTGAGAGTGTAACGGATTTACATTCTCGATCCACGTAACAGATTTGCGTTAACCCTCGTTTTGGGAATATAACAGATTTATATTCTTGGTTCTCGCAACGGATTTGCGTTGACCCTCGTTTTGGGAATATAATAGATTTATATTCTCGATCCACGCAACAGATTTACATCGATCCTTATTTTGGGAATATAACATATTTATATTCTCGGTTCTCGCAGCAGATTTGCATTGATCCTTGTTTTGGGAATAAAACAGATTTATATTCTCAGTTCTCGCAATAGATTTACGTTAACCCTCGTTTTGGGAATATAACAGATTTATATTCTCGGTTCTCGTAACAGATTTGCATTGACCCTCGTTTTGGGAATATAACAGATTTATATTCTCGATCCACGCAACAGATTTACGTTGATCCTTGTTTTGAGAGTGTAACGGATTTACATTCTCGATCCACGTAACAGATTTGCGTTAATCCTTATTTTGAGAGTGTAACAGATTTATATTCTCTATCCACGTAACAGATTTGCATTGATCCTTATTTTGGGAATATAACAGATTTATATTCTCGGTTCTCGCAATAGATTTGCGTTAACCTTCATTTTGGGAATATAATAGATTTATATTCTCGATCCACGTAACAGATTTGCGTTGATCCTTGATTTGAGAATATAACAGATTTATATTCTCGGTTCTCGCAACAGATTTGCGTTAACCCTCGTAATCAAATCAAAAGCATCTTCATGACCCCCGTAACAGATTTTACATCGATCAAGAATTAGGCGATCTTCCCTAACTAACGCGTCACGTAAAGTGCGTCGTACGTAGGGAAGACATGATAAGCATGGCGTCTGTATGACCAGGTCAATTCAGAAAATACCATTGCATAGCACTTGCATCACGACAAGATAGGTGCATTCATCCGTATAGTTACTTGTGCTTATGTATGTTTGGCTCTTGCCCGAACTACGTCTTGGTCTGATTCCTGAATGGATACGTAGGCAGCTCACCGTTGAGCACGACCAACATGAACCGTTTGTGAAGCCGTTTTTTGCAACGCATTTTGTTTTACCTAAATTCGACAGTCTAGTCAAAAGCTTGTCTTCACACAGGCTTTGACATTCACTTATGGGACGCGTTGCCCCACGAGCTCTGTCAAAGAGGGGCAAACTGTAGACACCCCGATTTTGATCGATCGTCGAATTTAAGAGAGCGTCACCTCCACGTCCAATGATGATAAGGACCGAAAGATTCAAAGTATTCCAAGCTCTTCAGAAAGTTCTCCAAACGCAATAAAATTTTACAAAAAGGAGAAAATACCAGGTATTTAGGAGAATTCAGGTATAAAACACTATTTTTTGGAAGGGTAATACTTGGGGCACAACCAAAGTCACAACCTTTTGTTCACAACCTCTATTTTGTGTCTATCTCTCTCTTGATGGATCCTACAGTGCCAGTAACCCCACAATGCCCACTAGGAGAGAGAGACACACAAAATGAAAGTTGTGAGTAAAAGGTTGTGGCTTTGGTTGTGCCCCAAGTATTACTCTTTTTGGAAAAGATCTTCGAAAATAAGTTTCTTTAAGAAAAAAGAAGAAAGAAAAGACCTGAAAAGGGAAGTTCAACAAAAAAATGGCACACGGCAGTATTTCGCGGCACTTAGTGAGTGCCGAACGGCATTCAGTGAGTGTCGAACGTCAGTCATAGAATGCCGGCCCGGCATTTACTAAGTACCGTCGACATTTTCTGACTATCGTTTTATTTTATAGTCCGTATTTTGTGGTACAATACGTATATGTATGCGGATAAAAACAAAAAAAACTGATAAAGTAAGGTTGACAAAGATGCAGCAATCAATAATTTGGCGCGGCACTTACTGAGAGCCGTGCGGCAATCATGGAATGCCGCCGCGGCTTTCACGGAGTGTCGCAGCGGCATTTACTGACTGCCGCAAAAGGCTTTTGACTGCCACCCTGTGCAGCAGTCTGTCTATTTTCAGGAAGTACGTATTGTACCACCAAATGAGACATTTACACTTGTCTTTTACTCCGAATTCACTGAGAATACTTAGTAATTTTGTCTATAAAAGGGGGAGGATCTTCCTTGGGAGAGAAATATACAAAAAAAAGAGAGACACAAGAAATCACTATCATTACAACAACACATATATATTTGAGAGAGATATAGAGATTTGGAAAGCTTGAAGAAAAACTTGGAAGATTTTCAAAATATAGAATTTTGAGGATAGTCTTGGAGGTGACCCTCTAATCTTAGTTGTGTTTTCTTTCTTTAAAGCCCCTAATCTTCAAATCATTTAGTTTTTCTTGATTAAGTTTTAGAGTTTGTTAAGTAAACTTGGAAGTCCTTATTTCCAATTCTTTAATCCTTCTTCTATTTTTCTTGTTTATTTTTTTCTTTTGAGATTCATGGAGATCTTCAATATCTCTCTTGAAAGCTCTTGAGTTTGATGTTTTGAATCTCATGTAAGCTTATACTTCACATGGGAGTCAAAGTTTGATCATCACTTCATTTTATAAGCAAATAGATGGATCCAAGTCCATATTTATGACTTGGGTCCTCTAGCTTGATATTTCATGGAATCCTTTCTATATTCCTTTGAGATTCATGAGTATTAGTCATATCATCATCTCCAATGACCATCAAATGGTAGGAGAAAATGATTTAGTTTAAGTCCAACTTCATGGTTTAATAGTTGGGGTTAACAAATGGAAGTTGAACTTGATAATGAAATGTTGGGTTTCGATCAAGGATTTTTAATTTGAAATCTAACCGTTGGAATCAAGTGAAACCAACGGGAAAGTGTCAATAACTCAAAGTTCTACCACTGAATTTTTTGTTTTAAGGAAATTTCATATCTAAAGTGATTTGGTTATGAGTTTTGTAAAGTCACTATAATCTGCCCAGAGTTTCAGCACAGTAACATTCTTTTGAAATAAGTAAATCAGAGCTTTAATAAAGTGTTTGTGATCCAAAATAATTTTTTCTAAGTATATTAATGTGTTAGGAAGACACCTTAAAAAGAACGAAGCATTTCTGATCTTTTTACTGTTTTTAGAAAATCGTGCAAGAACTATGGACAGAAGGTTAAAGAATACTGAGTGATGTCTGGTTTTTGTCCAATTCCCGGAGATCTTACCGTTCAAACCTTAATTTTGTTTTTGGGATATACACTAGACTCACAAAGGCATATCATATCCAAAAATCATTAAGATCCAACCGTTGAAAATATGATTTTTCCATTTTTTAAGATCTAGTCTGCTCTCTGTAATTCATAAAAAAACTACTACTGTTTTTGTTTAATCTTATTTATTTCAACTCAAATGGTCTCCTAATGCCTTGGGACCCAAATCATGTTTCGAATAATGATAATTTAGCTTAAATCCAGAGGCTAAGTGATCCATATTAGTGAATAAATCCATTTCTTATCCTTGTTCATATTCATTCATGTACGTTAATACTTATGATTAGAACTAGTAATTGGATAAAGTTGGATTTCATGCTTGCTAGATCTAAGCTAGAGAATTATGATTGATTGTTTGATATCATATTATTATGTGAAACATGTGGACTAACCTTTTGTTTTGTAGCGCTATTAAGGTATGATTTCTAGGACTCCTCTTTAGTTTATTTTAATTTCTTGATTTTATTGATTTTTCAACCTCATGCGCGACACATTGGAATTATGATCTCGCCTTATGTGTTTACGTGATTACAGACTCTTTTTTTAGGATTTTCTTTTGTTTGTATGCATTGCACGTTTAATATCGCTGCTGGATCCCGGGTAAGTTCTCTTGTTCCCTATTGCATATCATGTTGCTTGCTATTTGAAATATGTGTTTTTTTTAATGATATTTTATCAATTGCATTTTTGCACCTCTTTAGACGTGCTTTTGTAATGTATATGTATATATGTATTAGTTGAGGGCATACTTAGATTAACAAATTTGATTAAAATGATGTTGAGTAGAGGCCTATCGCAAGATAGGATGAGAGAGGGAGTTTTAGTCTGACGGGCTCCTTCCTCTCTCATTCCATAATCCCCGGACCTAGTTAATCTCTGGTTTCTGAAAGATCACTTTGCTTTAAAATGGTTTCTTAATTTTTCTTTTTAAAAATTAAGTGGCGACTCATTTGTTTTTTGGAATTGATTGTGAGAAAGTATTTTAAAAGAAAAGCTGTGGGTAAGAAAATTGCGATATCCACAATTTCCATAGAACTTTTGGTGATGGTACTTTTCTACTCATCTTACACAATCACTCTGTTAGAAGTCAAATTTCTAAGTTTTGTGTATCACTCACATAAGCACATAAAAAATTAGTTTGCATACACCGAGTTCGTTTGACTCTAACACACTCGCACTAACTACAACAAACAGTTTTGAGATAGAATTTCATTAGCTAGAGCCTAGCAATCCAATTTTTCGAGAAACATGAAAGGAAATCTTCATTTCCAAATATCTAAACGTGGGCCGTGGGCTAAATTTAACGAACAAAACAAAATATAGCTATTTGGAACATCTAGATAATTTGACACCACCAACCAAGTGTTAAGACACAACACGTAATGTTATGGACCATCTCATTACCCTATCAGAAATAAAATCAAAATTGGTGGCATTGACTCAAAAGACTGGCCAGTAAATGTTAATGATAAAGAGAATAATAATAAGATTGGAATACTTAGAATAATGACATGATTCTATAATTAATTTGATTTTTAAATGTTTAACAAATATACTGCGATGGTATCACATATCGTGACTATGATACAACTGGAAAAATGAGATTTAAAGTTTGGAAGCATAAGCATAATGTAAATTTGGGAAGTATAAGCATGCATAGCATTATCAGCCAAAAATTCCAATCCTTTGAGAGGTATTTTTTTATGCAACTTGAGAGGTATTTTAATTATGAATATTTTGGTGAGAAAATATTCATTGTAACAGTGATAACATGTCATCTGTGTAACCTTTCTAATGCATGGGTTAATTTACTTATGTGTAATAATATTTTTCCTAATTTTAAGAGGCACAAATATTGTAATAATAAGATTTTATTAACTTGGCACATCTTGTCATCAAAATAACAATTACAATAACTATTTTCTCGTGGTTGGTCCACCATTTCATATTAGTGTAATTACTGGAAATGAGTCATGGGACTTTCAACAATAGACTCTTTTTTTTTTTTCTTTTTTTTATTGATGTGATGTGTTGTATTCCAATTAGACTTCTCAACAACTTCCCATGAACAAAAAAAAAAAAGACTTCTCAATAGCTTGAATGGGCCACAAGTCAAGACGTGAATCGCGGAATGAGAATATTCTGTTTGCGAATGGACAAAATCCGTTAGGTGATTACAAGTGGATTGATTCCAAGAATTCGAACTCAATCTAAAATTACTTTTAAAATTGGATCTTTTTCGAACCATTATGATATTAATTATTATAAGAATTAGACAAAAATAGGAATGGGGAGTGCAGACCTTGAATTTTTTGGGACCTGCTTCGAAGATGGAGTGCTCTGTAAATTTTCAGAAAGAATATTCATTGGGCAAACACCAAAACAAAATATGTTTGCACAAAGAAATTACTAAAATTAATCAGTAAAACTTATATCTATAAGTAGTATATCGTGAGATGAGACTAGGAGGCATGAGAGTCTCCTCGTGAGAGGTCGTCCCGAGAGAATTTATGATTTAATTTGTCTTATTTTTATTTTATTTTATTGTTTTTTTGGTTTTTTTTTTTAAACAAATTTTTTTTTAGTGATTGGGCCTTTTACTAGTGATTGAATAAAGGTATGTATCCGAAAAATGGTTCTTAAATGATATTATAATGAGACAACTTTAAGTAACTTCCAATAAAATTTGGTAGCTGGTAAGGGTAGGTGCATTTTTTAATTTGGGCACCTCTTTTTAAGTTAAAAAATCAAATTTTTATCTTTTACTGTAATTAGTAAGGGCACCTCACTTATTGTACTATATATATATATATATATATGGGTAAATTGCAAATTACACTCCAATAGTTTAAGGGTTGTGATAGTTTGGTTCCTATAGTTTCAATTTTGGCAATTTACTCCCTTTCCAGTCCTCAAATTGTGCAAAATCCACCCAATTACAAAATAAGCAAGGGTACAATGGGAATATCATATTATTTCTGGCCCAAAATGACCCCATAATCTATCCCATAATTTTTTCACGGAAGTTTTGTATTATAAGCTTAATTTTTTTTTATTTATTTTTATCAATTTCACTTTGATATTAGTGTACAAGTGCGTGTCCAGCTTTAAGTGTATCAGATTATTTAAAAGATTACAAGATATTATCATGTGGTTTAAAAGATTATAAGATATTATCAGATTATTATAAATTTTAAGTGTATCAGATTGTTTAAAAGATTATAAGTTATTTATGGGATAGTGATGGTAATAGTGGTGGTGATCCACGGTTATGGTGGAGACGCGATGGCAATAGTGGTGGTGGTGGTGGCAACGACGGCGATGGTGATGGTAATCGACGACTTTGGTGGTGCTGGTCGACGATCATCGCCGATGGTGATGGCGATGGCGATGGCGATGGCGATCTCTCTCTCTCTCTCTCTCTCTCTCTCTCTCTCTCTATACACGTGTTCCTTAAAAAAAAAAAAAAAACCTAACTATACACGTGGCATGTGCATGTCCATATGCGTTCCTTTTGAATGCAGAATGTCGGATAGTGCATGTACATGTGCGTGTGCTAACAATATACAAAAGACTATTTTGGTCAACTAAATTTCGTTGGGCATTTCATTAAACTAGTTCACGGGTTAGCCCAATCACGTAAAAAGTATCTAATGTGGCACCTAATCCTAATTAACCCAAAAAAAAAAAGAAAAAAAGAAAAAAAAAAAAAGAGGAGGACTAAAACTTATAATGAGCTGAAGAAGGAAGAAATTAAGAAAGAAACAAAATAGGAATAAATAAATAAATACAAAACTACACTGATTTACGAAACTAGTGGAGTGTAATTTACAATTTACCCATATATATATATATAGTACAATAAGTGAGGTGCCCTTACTAATTACAGTAAAAGATAAAAATTTGATTTTCTAACTTAAAAAGAGGTGCCCAAATTAAAAAATGCACCTGCCCTTACCAGCTACCATAAAATTTAGATAATCACACCGCATCAAATATGCTGCTATTGCCATATCATTTGAAAGCCACTTGGGGAATAATAATTTGTGGACCATAATATTATTATATTACTCTTAAAAAAATTGAAAGGTACACTAGATATATTATACACTAATAGTTAATAATTGGAATGGAGTCCATCTTGGATTAAACCTTTCTTATTTTATGCATTCTCAAACAGCCTCTTAAGAGTATGAGCATGGTTATAACATACACAAAAAGAAGGGTTAATTATTTAGAAGTCTATTTTACGGAATACATTTAGCATTTAATTACGTCTAACAAAGAAAACCTTTTATAAAAGGTCCCTGAGCATATATACTCCTAACATTAGCCAAACCATCGCCATGAAAAAACCATACTTTGAAATTTGAATAAGCTCTGGGTGCCAACAACATTTTCTAGACATCAAAATTTAGAAATTGATCTGTGTTTCTACAAAATAAATCTACATGGATCCCAACTACCATGATAAGAAAATGTATTAAGTTCAACTTAGAAAAACCAGCACTGGTAGTGACAATTTCCCCCATCACATGATATTTGCCTCAAAGGGCATTAGGCTACTCATTCACATATCTCTTAAGAAGTCCTATTATTTTTGCAATTTGGTACCAAATGAAAGAAAAGAAAAGAAAGAAATTCAAGTGTTAACGAATGTCAACATTTCTTCAGAACCACATATATTATTCAATCACCGTGTGATACCTATGCAACCACTGAGTACTTAAATTATCGTGGCAGTCACACGGATGTGATGGTTACGCGAAACAATTTCTCACATCTCGTGATACCATTAAAGATGAAGAAAATGTGCATGATACAAGAATTAAATTCCTACACAAATGTATGAGAAATTTCTCATAAAAATCCGGCACTTTTTTTTATTTTTATTTTTATTTTTAGGAATGGTATATAAGTTTTTGCATACTAGTATTATGTGGTTTTGAATCAAGAGGAAATAATTAAATTCAAGTATATGAAATATCTGAACAAACAGCTAAACCATGCAAAGATTCAAAATGGTAAGTACATGAATATAAATCTATAGGCATGTACACAGTGGTGGATTCAGGATTTACTACTAGGGGTGGCAGTGCACAAGGGGCTAAGAATGGTTGGGGGTTCGGGGGCAATGCCCCAAAAGAGATTTTTTATTTTTATTTTTTAAATTTTGTAGTATCCTTGCCTGTAGATTCTCACTATTTCTGATAACAAGGACTAACAACAAATTGCAATTTACAAAGTTTGGAATAATAGTGAAATATTTTGGGTAGGGCTAAATTAGTAAATGAAATGAAAACGTGGTTGTACCTTATATTTATGATGTTCTAGATAACAATTAGCGCAAAATATTGCATATAATGGTTTTTGTTTAATTTTCTTGGTGGGTTGGATTATAATTTTGGGTTGGATTATAAATAGGCCAATATACTATGTATGAAATTTATATTTTGAGGCAAACTAACATATTTTGGGGGGACATTGTAGTATTCGCATAATTTTTGAGAAGGACCAATCTTAATTAACTTTGAAATATGTACGAATTACGTACATGTACTAATTTTGTAATTTGTAAAGCTTGAGGGGGCCATGACCCTCCCTTGCCCCCTCCCTCCTATATCCGCCACTGTTAAGATACAAATGGTTAGTAAGGTAAGTCATTAATGAAATCACTCTCACAAAGAAAATACAAAAATGAGAGACTTTGTCTAAGTCCAAGATAATCAATTAGATGTGCATTGAATGTAATTCAGTGCTTCTTGTGGATTTCATGACTTTAAATTCCATGTGGAGTGATTGACTCGGCAATGGTGGTGCTGAGCCTGCCATCCCCAGCCTCCTTCACTCACTATATAAGGAGGCCTAATTAAGTCACTATATTCAATACAATTTGCAAACTAGCTTACACTGTTCTTTCCTTACTTTCACCATGGCTAAGTTATATTTTGCAACATTCCTACTACTACTTGGGATACTAATGGCTACCATAGAGTTCACAGGTCTCTCTCTCCCTCTCTCTCTCTCTCTCTCTCTCTCTCTCTCTCTCTCTCTCATGTTATACATTGAAGTATAATAAAGCATATACTGTTGAAGTAAGTTTCTACATGCTATGAAGTAGGGAGATATTTAGTTGTATTTAGCATCGCTCACTTAAAAATTTACTGTGTCCCCATAAACTAAGCATCTCCGACAGCTGCAACACAATATTTCTTGCAGTAGTTATTTTGAAATACTCTTAAAGAAAAATGACTAGCCAAAAAAAAAAAAAAAGAGCCATGTTGAAGTTGACTCTCAAAAAGGAGTAAAGATTGGAATACACCCATTTACATAATTTTTGGGATACAATCTAAAAGATGTGTCTATCTCTCTCCTGTGATGTCACTAGACCCACACTGACACTAGAAAGAGATAGACACATCTTTTGGGTTGTGTCCCAAAAGTTGTGTTAATGAGTTGTCCCAAGTATTACCCCTCAAAAAGTGACTAATTGGAATAGGAAAATAGTGGAGTATTTAGCTAAGCTAGCTAATCAAAATAAGTAGCACGGTTTGGAGATATATGCTCTTCTCTCTCTCATTGGAGATCTTTGTGGGAAGAAGAGATTTTTCTAAAAGAGAATCTTTTTCTCAGCCTTTTCAAATTTGAAGCTCCACTTTGCAACTTTTATTATCTTTTATATTTGTTGTTGAAAAACATACCTTTAAAAATAGTTGTAAAATGCTACTATTTCTATAATCTCAAATAATTGATTACCAGTGACCGGCCATTGAGAATTTAATCTATGTCAATGTAGGTGCTCAAACAGGAGTTTGCTATGGAATGCTTGGAAATAATTTACCACCACCACAAGAAGTTGTGGCACTCTTTAACCAATACAACATCAAAAGGATGAGAATCTATGGTCCAGACCAACGCACTCTTGAAGCCCTAAGAGGGTCCAACATTGAGCTCACAGTAGGTGTCCCAGATGAGCTCCTCGGAAACATAGCTTCTAACCAAGCTGAGGCAAATTCTTGGGTCCAAAACAATGTTAGAAACTATGGTAATGTCAAGTTTAGGTACATTGCAGTTGGAAATGAATTTGGTCCACTAAATCCTAACTCAGCCCAGTATGCACACTTTCTTCTACCCGCCATGAGAAATATCCAAAATGCCATTTCTTCGGCTGGTCTTGGAAATCAAGTCAAAGTGACCACTGCCATGGACACAAGATTTCTTGGGGAGTCGTTTCCACCATCAAAAGGCTCTTTCAAGCCCGAAGTTCGATCTTTCCTCGACCCGATTTTTCGTTTCTTAGCAGATAACCGTGCTCCATTACTTGTTCACGTGTACCCATATTTTAGTTACGCAGGTAACACGCGCGATATTAGTCTCGATTATGCCCTTTTCACGGCCCCTGGAGTTGTAGTGAACGATGGACCACGTGGGTACCAAAATCTTTTCCATGCCATCTTGGACGCAGTTTACTCTGCCCTAGAGAAGGTAGGTATGGGATCTTTGGAAATTGTCGTATCTGAGACCGGATGGCCTTCAAGTGGAGGGACTGCAACGAGCATCGAAAATGCAAGAAAGTATAACACAGGGTTGGTTCAACATATAAAGGGAGGGACACCAAAAAAGCCCGGAAAACCTATAGAGACTTATATATTTGCTATGTTCAATGAGAATCAAAAGAGCCCAGAATATGAGAAGTTTTGGGGGCTTTTTTTGCCAAATAAACAACCCCAGTACCCAATTAGTTTTGCTTAGGAATGGTAATCAAAAGTTTTATGAGAGAATAAGGGTATCATTTTATGCTTGATACTAATTATCTTTTTTTTTAGGGGAATAATTATCTTAATTAAATAAGCATTTTTATTGTATTTTCATATCAAAAGCTAGTGGTGAGACTTCATTCTACCAATCTAAAAATGCCCATGTGGTAGTCTCAATAAAGAATGAATACCTATATGTCTTATGTTTGGCAAAATTGCATTTTTTTCTACATGTTCGGATATTCTGTTTTGTAAGTTTTTATAAAGGTTGCGCTCGCCCAGCGAGAAAAGCCCTGAAAAAAAAAGAAGAGAACGAAAGAAGACTACTTCATATTTGGTCACTATCATGAAGTCAACAGTACACTTCCCGCAACTAGCGCATGAACAGCAACTTAAACCGAACTCGGTATTTGAAGTCCCGGTCACAATGACTCTTCCGAAAAGAGGAACTCTTCTTTTGAGACACACCAGCGGGAGCTTCAATCGCAATCGTCATATATTTTGAGCCTATGTCCAATGTTCATTAGACTTAAGCGAAGACTGATAATAGGGTTGGGTTACAGTCAGTCTCATTCAATAGTGTTTTAAAAAGTCAAAATCATAAGAGTGCCTGGATCATGGATTAATTGTTCAACTGTCGACTCAATCGAATTTGTACATTTACATCATTATCAGGTGATAACAGTATTGACAACACGTAATTTTTAATTAAAGAAAATGAAGAAATAAAAAAATAACAAATATAAAAAGTTTCTCATTTTTTTCAACTCTAATACCGGTCTTTAAAACATAGAGCCATGGAGGGGTTTTTAGAATTTTCTGGGTTATTGGTCCAAAGCTGGCCATTTCCTTGACTGGTCAATGGTTCAACTGGTCAATTCGAATGTTCCAATACTGTCACACCCTAACCAGACACGGTCATATTAGGACCGTCTAACAAAGCCACTTCCTTGCTTATATAATCAAGATATAAACACAACTAAATATCAATTAAACACTACAATACCATTAAACATCCAATTTTAGGATTAAGACACTCCCATCACAAATCTATCCAAATAAAGCTTAGAAAGCCCGAATTCCTCGCAAATTGTAGTTCAACATTTAATCGGTGATAATCCTACATAGATATAGCTTATCGTATGTCACCAACTAAAAATGGGTTGTCGAAAAATCTTACCGAAACTGAAAATAAACTACATAGAAGTGTTTCTCTCACCTCCACGAGTCCGAATATGGCTTCGCCTCATGAAACAGAGGTCTGACGATGGAGAAACGACGACAAACCCTCTTTTCGTTCTCACTCTGGCTGACTCTTTTGTGTTTTAAATGGTTAAGAAGATGACTACAAGAGATGTTTATCTCTTTAATTAACTTAAGTCTATTTTTTTTACACCCCGAATACTTCCTAAGTTCTTATTAGGAAATCTCCTAACAATTATATTAACTACTAAAAAATTTAAGTGGGTAAAAGTCTACATCACGTATGGGTCCCAAATATGGTTCCAAATATTTTATGAAGTTGCTATTTAACTTACCAATTATGAATCATGTTCCAATTCACTCTCACATGGGTACTCAACTAGCATTTTAATATGAAAAGCAATTAAACAAATATTCATTTAGGGATGTAAATATAACTGAATGCATTTTATGTACTCTAGACCTCTTCTGGGTTCCACTTCCATATCTGTCCCATCTATAATGGAACTTTCAACTGTGTCCCCTTCCGAACACTTACCACACCTGTGAGACTATGACTCACCCAAATCAGCACATGCATTTAATCATATTAATTAATGCATGCAAAAAAATAATTACTACTATATTTCTAGTACGGGTATTACACTTTTCCCTCCATTTTAAGAAGTTTGTTCTCAAACTTTTCTTATCTCAAGAGTCGAATAAGTGAGGAAATTTTTCTCTGATCTCGTCTTCACATTCCCAAGGCACCTCCTCTATTGAATGATTACGCCTCAAAATCATAACTCGAGGAATAACTTGGGTTCTCAATACTTGATCGTTCCTATCCAAGATTTGCACTAGATGCTTAACATAAGTTAGATCTTCCCGAACTTTCAATGATTCTGGAACAATAATATGACTCGAGTCTGATATATAATGTTGAAGCATACAAATGTGATACACATTATGAACATTAGCCAACCCTTGTGGTAATTCCAACCGATAAGAACCGGACCAACTTTATTCAGAATCAGAAAAGGTCTCACAAACCTCAAATATAACTTACCCCCAAGAACACATAATCACCTACCTCGAACTCGAACGGTCTTCTATCAGTGTCTGCGTAACTTTTGTAACGACTTTTATGCTATTTGTAGCTATTGTTTAACAAATTTATTTTTTTGGGCAGTGAATTGAAAGATCTCAGGCCTCAGAAGTTGCTTTTTTTCCAACTTCTGTCCAACGGACCAACGATCTACAATTTTAGCCATACAATACCTTATAAGGCGCCATTCTAATGCATGTTTGAAAATTATTATTATAAGAAAACTCTACCAATGGTAAATGAGTTTCCCAATCTGCCTTGAAATCCATAACACAATCTCTAAGCATATATATCCTCTAGAATCTGAATAATTCGCTCAGATTGTACGTCTGTCTAAGAATGAAAGGTCGTGCTAATGTGTTGAGCTGTTCCCATTGTCCTTTGTAATCCTTCTTAAACCTTAGACACGAACTGTGTGTCATAATCTGATACAACTGATATCGGTGCCCCATGTAGCCTGATAATCTCTCTAACATAAAGTTCTTATGATTTTGTTGAGTTGTTGTGTCATGACCCGTCCTACTACGTATGGAAATAGGACACATGGCATGCCGCCAAGGCTCAACCAATTCCATTAAAGTAAAATAGCAACAGAAAAACATAAGTACAATCCTTTAAGATCAGAGTTATAAAAAGTTTGGCTTGCTTGAACACCTTTTCAAAAAGGATTCATTTTGAAAAATAGAGGTCCAGTCGATTGTGGCGGTTCTCCAGTCGATTGGAAATCGAAAGCAGAATGTATAAAAGTTCAAAGGCCTCGTCCAGTCGACTGTGTTGGGGACTCAGTTGACTGGGGCCTCAATTTCTCAGTCGACTGACACTTGTTCGGTCGACTGAACCCATTCATGTAGAATGTCATGTTTTAGTGCGAAACCAGTCGACTGTTTCCCATCTTCCAATCGACTGAATCCTTTAAGAACTAAAAGATTTTTCGTAAAAACTGGGGTCCAGTCGACTGTGTTGCTGACCCAATCGACTGATTCCTCCCAAAACTACACAATTCTACAACAACTCAAGCTAAGATTTCTCCAATTCAATTCCACGTAAACACAACCATATTTTATCATATCAAGACATAATTTATAGGAGTTCTATTACAGATTACAAGATCTCAACCCATGCCAAGATTGCACTATGACATATTACAATTCCCAATTCTTATTACAAGTTTGGAAGCAAAAAAAATATAAACAAGGTGATGATTCCCCGATGTTCCTCGGCCTCACTCCTCAGGCTTTTTCTTGCCTTTCTTCTATTCACCGGTAATGGAGTAAAGCTCCACTGCTCAGCTATATGTTGAGTGCACAAGTTCTAATATATGCAATATATGGTAAAACATGCCTTAATCTCATAGTTCATAACAAATAGTCTCTAGGGAGAAAAAATACGCATTCATTCGGTAGCGGCAAGTCCAAGTCTTAAACCGAGATGCCAATGGCAAGTCCAAGTTTATCAACCATTGCATCCCCAAGTGCCATGGCAAGTCCAACTCTATCAACCTTGCATAGTAGTCGTCGCTACTAAATTCTCAAACATCGAGAAGCTTACTTTGGCATGAATTGTACAAGTTCCCCCCTTTAACCCATATAATCAACTCAACGTGCTCGCGTAAAAGTAGACATGCTTTTCATATTTAAATGCGTGCATAATTAATGGGCATAAGACAAACACATGGATTTTGCCTGGATCACAGTTTCGTCGTCGAAACCAAAACATGTATATTTCCTATATTTCATAGGTAAGAACTTCATACCTCATGCTATTTCTCTCAAACTTTGAGAAAGTACTAAGGAGCCAAATAAATGTCAAATCTTCGATTTCAGGTGATGTCTACAAGTTTACAAGGGTTTTTCTCAAATTCCTAAAAATTAGCTTTTCAAAAAAAGTTAGCCAAACTAGGCTTAAGAGGTATCAAAACGTAGATTTTACCTCTTGGAGTTCAATATAAAATCTGGAGAAAAGTTGACGATCGGAAGTTCGTCGTTTGGCGTCGTGAAACTCGTGGCATCAAATCTCCCATTCTCTCTCTCTCTCTCTCTCTCTAGATATTAGATGTGGATATTTATGTCAAAATATCCTAAGGTTCCTATTTATAGCCGTTACTCTCGGGAATTACACTTAACTCCCCACATAGGAATTGTCATGCGTCGATAGTAGTGCTGAGTTAAGTAGGTTTGGTAAGTTCTGGGAATGGTACGTGGATGGACGTTTGGTCATGATGTGCTCTTAAAAGTGGTGAGTTGTGCATATGCTCTTAAAAGCGGTGAGCTGTACCAAGTAGTCTTAGGATAAAAGGGATAATCTATGATATGCTCTTAAAAGCGGTGAGCTGTGTAATATGCTCTTAAAAGCGGTGAGCTGGAAAGTCTGGTAGATGACATTGAGTCGTGGCAATAGATGATATGCCTTGTTCGAAACGTTGTGTCCCTGAAATGCAGTGAACATGATACATTGTTCTTAAAAGCTGGGGACGGACTGACGTGGATTCCATGACATGCGGTGAGCTGTGCATATACTCTTAAAAGCGGTGAACTGAATAAGGGTGTATCCCTAGAGTTAAACGATAGATTCTGTTCGTTCAGTCAATATATGTTATTATCGATGTTCGAGTAACAAGGCGATAAGGGTTGGTTTACGAGACTGAATAAAGGAACAAGATATTATTATTATTATAGTAAGATGTTAACTCGTGTTTTCATAAGCTTGTGTTTTACTTCAGATAACTGGTATCTTGTTAGTTTATACTTACTCAACTTTTAGTAAGCTGATGACCTTTTATTGCCCGGACTTTCCCCCGTCCAAACTATCCTGTACCATATTTTACAGGTGACGAAGTCTACAATGACAGTTCCTATCCGGGAGGAGAATACACCGAGGGTGGTCCCACTGATGATGGCTATGTCAGGGAGGATTACAATGCTGATGTTTATGCCAGCTGAAGATTTAGAGATAGTTATTACTCTTTGATTTTCTGTTTAGTTGTTTTGTTATATTTGGTACTTGGGTATATGTTGCTTCCAAACCTTATATACTTCCGCTGTAGCTTTTTAGTTGTAATAACTCTGATGATAGTAATATAACAGGTTTCCTTTATATTACTGTGAGTTGTTCTTTCTATTATCTAGAACTGCGTGGTGTGGAAGATAGTGACATTCACCAGTCATTCCCTATGGACCCATAAAGGAAATTTATTTTTCTCTATTTATGCTGTTCTGGGGTGTGACACAATATCTGTCTAAAGGTAATCGATCTAAAAAAGGAAAATATGGCTCTTCAAAATTTACTTGTTTTCATTTTAAAGAGCCAGGGGGTTATTGTTTGTACCCAAAAAATACATTTTTAAGTTAAAATTGGTAGAGCCGATTGTAACTTTTTAATCCGGCTTACAGACTAATTGAAATAATTAGGAGCCAAGTGACTGGTTTAAAGATGGTGGGACCAGATGACTTTTGAGCTATCTGGCTACTGTCGGACTGGCATACATTTTTTCCATCAGGCTGCCCTTTCAAGTCAATGGGCTTGGCTATTTTCTGCATCATTTTGAAGCTCATTTATTCCATCGGGCTGCATGTGGAGTCAACGGGTAGCTTCGTCTTTGTCATCGGGCTAATTAGTCCATTGCCATAGGTTGTCAAGTCCAATTTACCATTGGATTCCAGAGTGCATTTATATGTTCAAATGGGCTTCCATTTAAGGCCCATTATCAATTTTAGCCATTGTCATATTCAGTTTCTTTGTTTTGGCATTCATTCGGGCATGACATCATTCGACCATGAGTCCAAATGGCCAGCAATTAATTGCCATATATGGTAGGCCCAATTCAATTTACACAAATTTGGTAGCCATGCCAATGCTACAACTCCATTCGGCCACTGCATCTTGGTTGATTTGATTGTATCACAATCGGGATTAGTATGGTAGGCTAATGTATTTGTTTCCAATTCAATTACATCAATTAGAGGTCAACATGTAAATAAATACATATTGATGTGAATATATATTTATCTTGGTGCTCAAGATATGGAAGATAATAACAACCAGGTTTGGGAAGATAAAAGAATATGTTATCTATTATAGCAGATAATATTATCACTTTATGGAAGCATATATCTTACTTGGTGGGTAAGTCAGCCAAATGAAGACCATACATGGACCGGATTCAAGAGAAATATGTGTACATATATATATATATATAATTATATGGTTGAAGATATGAAAGTCAAGAGCAGATTATGGAGATAAATCTAGTATTTTGTACAAAATTATCAATGCAGATTTTTCTTACCTTATCTCAAGGACCAGCCACCCCGCTATAAATAAGCAGGTCAGCCAACCATTCAACTCACTCTGCATCATTCTTAAAACAGCATTCAGAGCATTTAACACCGCTTTCTTGTGTTCTTAGCTTTATTAGCAAGAGGTCTGTCCTCTTTGTTATTTTCTGTTTTCATCCTTCCTGTTGAGCAATCAGAACCTGTTCTGATTCTGTTCTTTGTTTTTTTGTTAATGTTTTTCCAAACAGATTAAATAAAATATCTTCATATTTTATTAGTTGTTTATGATTCTTTAACTGGTAAACTCTTCACGAATTGACTTGTGCGCTTCAGTACTGCCATAGAACTTTGGTGATGGTACTTTCCTACTCATCTTACACAATCACCCTATTAAAAGTCAAATTTCTAAACCTTGTGTATCACTCACATAAGCATATAGAAAATTAGTTTGCATACACCGAGTTCGTTTGTCTCTAACACGCCCGCACTAACTACAACAAACAATTTTGAGATAGAATTTCATTAGCTAGAGCCTAGAATGCAGCAATCCAATTTTTCGAGAAACATGAAAGGAAATCTTCATTTTCAAATATCTAAACGTGGGCCGTGGGCTAAATTTAACGATCAAAACAAAAAATGAAATAAAACAAATAAAGCTATTTGGAACATCTAGACAATTTGACACCACCAAGTGTTAAGAGACAACACGTAATGTTATGGACCATCTGATCATTACCCTATCAAAAATGAAATCAGAAATAAAATCAAAATTGGTGGCATTGACTCAAAAGACTGGCCAGTCAATGCTAGAGATAAAGAGAATAATAATAAGATTTGAATACTTTGAATAATGACGTGTTTCTAAAATTAATTTGATTTTTAAATGTTTAATAAATATACTGCTATTATCTGTGATCGATGGTATCACATATCTTGACTATGATACAACTGGAAAAATGAGATTTAAAGTTTAGAAGCATAAGCATAATGTAAATTTGGGAAGCATAAGCATGCATAGCATTATCAGCCAAAAATTCCAATCCTTCGAGAGATATTTTTTTATGCAACTTGAGAGGTATTTTATTTATGAATATTTTGGTGAGAAAATATTCATTATAACAGTGATAACATGTATCTGTGTAAACTTTCTAATGCATGGATTAATTTGCTGATGTGTAATGATATTTTTTCTAGTTTTAAGAGGCACAAATATTGTAATAATAAGATTTTATTAACTTGGCACATCATGTCATCAAAATAACAATTACAATAAATATTTTCTCGCGGTTGATCCACCATTTCATATTAGTGTAATTACTGGAAATGAGTCATGGGACTTTCAATAATAGACTTTTTTTTTTATTGGCCATGTGATGTGTTGTATTGGAAGACTTCTCAACAGCTTCCCACGAACAAAAAACAAAAAACAAAAAAGACTTCTGAATAGCTTCCCATGAACAAAAAAGACTTCTCAACAGCTTCCCATGAACAAAAAAAAAAAAAAACAAAAAACAAAAAGACTTGTGAATAGCTTGAATGGGCCACAAGTCAAGACGTGAATCGCGGAATGAGAATAATTTGTTTGGGAATGGACAAAATCCGTTAGGTGATTACAAGTGGATTGATTCCAAGAATTCTAGTATTGGTAGAAAGAATTTTGATTGCATGAAAATCCCTGTTCAACCTAAAATTACTTTTAAAATTGGATCTTTTTCGAACCATTATGATATTTATTATTAAGAAACAGACAAAAATAGGAGTGGGGAGTGCAGACCTTGAATTTTTTGGAGCCATTATGAATTTTCACAATGAATATTCATTAGGCAAACACCAAAACAAAATATGTTTGCACAAGGAAATTACTAAAATTAATCAGTAAAACTTATATCTATAAGTAGTATATCGTGAGATGAGACTATGAGGCATGAGAGTCTCCTCGTGAGAGGTCGTCTCATAGAGAGAGAATTTATGATTTCATCTGTCTTATTTTTATTTTATTTTATTTCATTTTTGTTTTTTCAGTTTTTTTTTAAACAAATTTTTTTTTTTAGTGATTGGGCCTTTTACTAGTGATTTAATAAAGGTATGTATCCGAAAAGTGGTTCTTAAATGATTTTATAATGAGACAACTTTAAATAACTTCCAATAAAATTTAAATAGTCACACTGCATCAAATATAGTGCTATTGCCATATCATTTGAAAATTACTTGGGGAATAATAATTTGTGGACCATAATATTATTATATTACTCTTAAAAAAATTGACAGGTACACTATATATATTATACACGAATAGTTAATAATTGGAATGGAGGCCATCTTGGATTAAACCTTTCTTATTTTATGCATTCTCAAACAGCCTCTTAAGAGTATTAAGAATGGTTATAACATACACAAAAAGAAGGGTTAATTATTTAAAGGGATTTGCTAACCTTTAAATTAAGCATATACTGTTGAAGTAAGTTGCTACATGCTATGAAGTAGGGAGATATTTAGTTGTATTTAGCATCACTCACTTAAAAATTTACTGTGTTGCCATATACTAGCCAAAAAAATAAAAAGAGCCATGTTGAAGTTGACTCTCAAAAAGTGACTAATTGGAATAGGAAAATAGCACGGTTTGGAGATATATGCTCTAAGAATTTGATCAAATGTGTTGGATTTTTCACTTTTTGTTCTCTCTCTCTCTCTCTTTGGAGATCTTTGTGGGAAGAAGATATTTTTCTAAAAGTGAATCTTTTTCTCAGCCTTTTTAAATTAGAAGCTTCACTTTGCAACTTTTATTATCTTTTATATTTGTTGTTGAAAAACATGCCTTTAAAAATAGTTGTAAAATGCCGGTTACCAAACAGACTCAACTATTTCTATAATCTCAAGTAATTGATTACCAGTGACCGGCCATTGAGAATTTAATCTATGTCAATGTAGGTGCTCAAACAGGAGTTTGCTATGGAATGCTTGGAAATAATTTACCACCACCACAAGAAGTTGTGGCACTCTTTAACCAATACAACATCAAAAGGATGAGAATCTATGGTCCAGACCAACGCACTCTTGAAGCCCTAAGAGGGTCCAACATTGAGCTCACAGTAGGTGTCCCAGATGAGCTCCTCGGAAACATAGCTTCTAACCAAGCTGAGGCAAATTCTTGGGTCCAAAACAATGTTAGAAACTATGGTAATGTCAAGTTTAGGTACATTGCAGTTGGAAATGAATTTGGTCCACTAAATCCTAACTCAGCCCAGTATGCACACTTTCTTCTACCCGCCATGAGAAATATTCAAAATGCCATTTCTTCGGCTGGTCTTGGAAATCAAGTCAAAGTGACCACTGCCATGGACACAAGATTTCTTGGGGAGTCGTTTCCACCATCAAAAGGCTCTTTTAAGCCCGAAGTTCGATCTTTCCTCGACCCGATTTTTCATTTCTTAGCAGAGAACCGTGCTCCATTACTTGTTCACGTGTACCCATATTTTAGTTACGCAGGTAATACACGTGATATTAGTCTCGATTATGCCCTTTTCACGGCCCCTGGAGTTGTAGTGAACGATGGACCACGTGGGTACCAAAATCTTTTCCATGCCATCTTGGACGCAGTTTACTTTGCCCTAGAGAAGGTAGGTATGGGATCTTTGGAAATTGTCGTATCTGAGACCGGATGGCCTTCAAGTGGAGGGACTGCAACGAGCATCGAAAATGCAAGAAAGTATAACACAGGGTTGGTTCAACATATAAAGGGAGGGACACCAAAAAAGCCCGGAAAACCTATAGAGACTTATATATTTGCTATGTTCAATGAGAATCAAAAGAGCCCGGAATATGAGAAGTTTTGGGGGCTTTTTTTGCCAAATAAACAACTCCAGTACCCAATTAGTTTTACTTAGGAATGGTAATCGAAAGTTTTATGAGAGAATAAGGGTATTATTTTATGCTTGATAATAATTATCTTTTTTTTTTAGGGGAATAATTATCTTAATTAAATAAGCATTTTTCTTGTATTTCCATATCAAAAGCTAGTGGTGAGACTTCATTCTACCAATCTTAAAATGCCCATGTGGTAGTCTCAATAAAGAATGAATACCTATATGTCTTATGTTTGGCAAAATTGTATTTTTGTCTATATGTTCGGATATTCTGTTTTGTAAGTTTTTATAGAGGTGAATTTTGAGCCTATGTCCAATGTTCATTAGACTTAAGCGAAGACTGATAATAGGGTTGGGTTACAGTTAGTCTCATTCAATAGTATTTTAAAAAGTCAAATCATAAGAGTGCCTGGATCATGGATTAATTGTTCAACTGTCGACTCAATCGAATTTGTACATTTACATCATTATCAGGTGATAACAGTATTGACAACACGTAATTTTTAATAAAAGAAAATGAAGAAAGAAAATAATAACAAATATAAAAATTTTCTGGGTAAAAAGCATTTTGCCCTCTCAAACTATACACGATTTTGCATTTTGCACCCTGAACTTCAAAAAGTTGTAATCTCAACCCTAAACTATGCAGCGAGTTGTAATGTGCACCCTACGTCATGTGCAGATCATGTGAGCTTTCTCCGTCTATTTTTTGGACGGAATGTGACGTAGGGTGCACATTGCAACTCGCTGCATGGTTTAGGATTGAGATTGCAACTTTTTGAAGTTCAGGGTGCAAAATGCAAAATCGTGTATAGTTCGAGGGGGCAAAATACTTTTTACCCAAAGTTTCTCAGTTTTTTCAACTCTAAGATACCGGTCTTTAAAACATAGAGCCATGGAGGGGTTTTTAGAACTTTCTGGGTTACTGGTCCAAAGCTGGCCATTTCCTTGATTGGTCAATGGTTTAACTGGTCAATTCGAATGTTCCAACACTGTCACACCCTAACCCGACACGATCAGATTAGCACTGTCTAACAAAGCCACTTCCTTGCTTATATAATCAAGATATAAACACAATTAAATATCAATTAATCACTGCAATACCATTAAACATCCAATTTTAGGATTAGGACACTCACATCACAAATCTATCCAAATAAATCTTAGAAAGCCCGAATTCCTCGCAAATTATAGTTCAACATTTAACCGGTGATAATCCTACATAGATAAAGCTTATCGTATGTCACCAATTAAAAATGGGTTGCCGAAAAATCTTACCAATTATGAATCATGTTCCAATTCACTCTCACATGGGTACTCAAAATGATACTATGAAAGGTCACAACTAGCATTTTAATCTTAAAAGCAATTAAACAAATATTCATTTAGGGATGTAAATATAACTGAATGCATTTTATGTACTCTAGACCTCTTCTGGGTTCCACTTCCATATCTGTCCCATCTATAATGGAACTTTCAACTGTGTCCCCTTCAGAACACTTACCACACCTGTGAGACTATGACTCACCCAAATCAGCACATGCATTTAAAATCATATTAATTAATGCATGCAAAAAAATAATTATTACTATATTTGAGTACGGGTATTGCACTTTTCCCTCCATTTTAAGAAGTTTGTTCTCAAACTTTTTTTATCTCAAGAGTCGAATAAGTGAGGAAATTTTTCTCTGATCTCGTCTTCACAATCCCAAGGCACCTCCTCTATTGAATAATTATGCCACAAAATCATAACTCGAGGAATAACTTTGGTTCTCAACACTTGATCGTTCCTATCCAAGATTTGTACTAGATGCTTAACATAAGTTAGATCTTCCCAAACTTTCAATGATTCTGGAACAATAATATGACTCGAGTCTGATATATAATGTTGAAGCATACAAACGTGAAACACATTATGAACATTAGCCAACTCTTGTGGCAATTCCAACCGATAAGCAACCGGACCAACTTTATTCAGAATCAGAAAAGGTCCCACAAACCTCAAATATAACTTACCCCCAAGAATACATAATCACCTGCCTCGAACGGTCTTCTATCAGTGTCTGCGTAACTTTTGTAACGACTTTATGCTATTTGTAGCTATTGTTTAACCAATTTAATTTTTTGGACAGTGAATTGAAAGATCTCAGGCCTCAGAAGTTGCTTTTTTCTAACTTCTGTCCAACAGACCAGCGATCTACAATTTTAGCCATACAATACCTTATAAGGTGCCATTCTAATACATGTTTGAAAATTGTTATTATAAGAAAACTCTACCAATGGTAAATGAGTTTCCCAATCTACCTTGAAATTCGTAACACAATCTCTAAGCATATATATCCTCTAGAATCTGAATAATTCACTCAGATTGTACGTCTGTCTAAGAATGAAAGGTCGTGCTAATGTGTAGAGCTGTTCCCATTGTCCTTTGTAATCCTTCTTAACCTTAGACACGAACTGTGTGTCATGATCTGATACAATTGATATCGGTGCCCCATGTAGCCTGATAATCTCTCTAACATAAAGTTCTTCTGATTTTGTTGAGTTGTTGTGTCATGACCCATCCCACTACATATGGAAATAGGACACATGGCATGCCGCCAAGGCTCAACCAATTCCATTAAAGTAAAATAACAACGGAAAAACATAAGTACAATCCTTTAAGATCAGAGTTATAAAAAGTTTGGCTTGCTTGAGCACACTTTCAAAAAGGATTCATTTTGAAAAACAGAGGTCCAGTCGACTGTGGCGGTTCCCCAGTCGATTGGAGATCAAAAGCAGAATGTATAAAAGTTCAAAGGCCTCGTCCAGTCGACTGTGTTGGGGACTCATTTGAATGGGGCCTCAATTTCTCATTTGACTGACACTTGTTCGGTCGACTGAACCTATTCATGTAGAATGTCATGTTTTCGTGCGAAACCAGTCGACTGTTTCCCATCTTCCAATCGACTGAATCCTTTAAGAACTGAAAGATTTTTCGTAAAAACTGGGGTCCATTCTCCAATTCAATTCCACATAAACACAACCATATTTTATCATATCAAGACATAATTTACAAGAGTTCTATTACAGATTACAAGATCTCAACCCATGCCAAGATTGCACTACGACATGTTACAATTCCCAATTCTTATTACAAGTTTGGAAGCAAACAAAAATATAAACAAGGTGATGATTCCCCGGTGTTCCTCGGCTTCACTCCTCACGCTTTTTCTTGCCTTTCTTCTATTCACCGGTAATGGAGTGAAGCTCCACTACTCAGCTATATGTTGAGTGCACAAGTTCTAATATATGCAATATATGGTAAAACATGCCTTAATCTCATAGTTCATAACAAATAGTCTCTAGAGAGAAAAAATACGCATTCATTCGGTAACGGCAAGTCCAAGTCTTAAACCGAGATGCCAATGGTAAGTCCAAGTTTATCAACCATTGCATCCCCAAGTGCCATGGCAAGTCCAACTCTATCAACCATGCATAGTAGTCTTCGCTACTAAATTCTCAAAAATCGAGAAGCCCACTTTGGCATGAAATTGTACAAGTTCCCCCCTTTGACCCATATAATCAACTCAACGTGCTCGCGTAAAAGTAGACATGCTTTTCACATTTAAACGCGTGCATAATTAACGGACCTAAGATAAGCACATGGATTTTTGCCTCGATCACAGTTTCGTCGACGAAACCAAAACATGTATATTTCCTATATTTCATAGGTTAGAACTTCATACCTCGTGTTATTTCTCTCAAACTTTGAGGAAAGTACTAAGGAGCCAAAAAAATGTCAAATCTCCAATTTCAGGTGATGCCTACAAGTTTACAAGGGTTTTTTTTTCAAATTCCTAGAAATTAGCTTTTCAAAAAAAGTTATCCAAACTAGGCTTAAGAGGTATCAAAACGTAGATTTTACCTCTTGGAGTTCAAATATAAAATCTGGAGAAAAGTTGACGATCGGAAGTTCGTCGTTTGGCGTCGTGAAACTCATGCCATCAAATCTCCTATCCTCTCTCTCTCTCTCTCTAGATATTAGATGTGGATATTTATGTCAAAATATCCTAAGGTTTCTATTTATAGCCGTTACTCTCGGGAATTACACTTAACTCCCCACGAGTTTTCAAAACTTCTAATAAATCTCTGAAACGTCGCACACGTCCATTTTATTACTTCACGAGTGAAAACTAAAATTTATAAAAGTTTTCGACTAGGTTCAGTTTGGTTCCAAAATCACGTCCGAAAACCAAATCCGTAGAATATCCATACCACCTACCTTTTAGGTAACGTATCACTCGTTCTCACCACAGTATTCAAAACAATCTAAATTGATATCCAAACTACCATAAATTTACTCTACACAGGTAAATTTACTATTCAGGAAATACCAGATATTTCAAATAACATTCAAATAACATAAATGTCATTTGATAGTGCCAGTGCAAAATGAACTTTCAAGTTCCTGTGTCTCCATTGACACCTCACCGTAGACTCACAGTCAACTCCCTTCACCATTATCAATTAACATTGATGACTTATAAAATTCAAATATGCATGTTAAAACAATGAAATTCCCGGACGGGTGTGACAACTCTCCCCTCAAAAAAGGAAGTTTGTCCCCAAACTTATACCTCAAAGGTCGAATAAGTGTGGATACTCATTTTTCATTTATTCCTCGTTCTCCCACATAGCTTTCTCAACCGTATGGCTATGCCATAACACCTTCACCATCGGAATCGTTTTCATTCTCAGCACTTGTTCTTTCAGATCCAAAATCTCCACTGGATGTTGTATATAAGATAAATCCTCTTGGATCTGCAATGGTTCTGGTACTATAATTTTACTTGTATCTGTCATACATCATCTCATCATCGATACATGGAAAAAATTATGCACATGTTCCAATTCTGACATCAGTGTTAATCGATAAGGCACTGGTCCTACAGTTTCTAGGATCTCAAAAGGTCCTACAAATCTCGGATTGAGCTTTATCCTCTTTCCGAATCATTCAATGCCTTTTGAAGGCGATGCTCTCAAGTACACAAGGTCTCCTACCTCAAATGTCATCGGTCGTCGCTTTGAGTCTGCATTAACGACTTGAGCTGCCTTAAGTCGCTCTTGGATTAGCTTCACCTTCTCAACAGTCAACTATCTTATCTCTGGACCTATCAACCTTCTTTCTCCAACTTTGGTCCAACAAACCGGTGATCGACACTTATGTCCATACAAATCTTCATACGGTGCCATCCCAATATTCGATTGGAACCCATTGTTGCAAGAAAATTCAATTAACAGTAGGTGTTTCTCCCAATCACTTCCAAAATCCAGTACACAAAGTCTAAGCATATCTTCCAGAGTCTGAATCCTTCGCTCTGACTGTCCATCGGTCTGAGGACAAATAGGTACTGAAACTCAACTTCGTACCCATAGCCTTCTGTAGACTTCCCCAAAACCTTAACATAAAATAACTATACAATCTGATATAATCACTGCTAGGACTCCGTGTAGTCTCATAATTTCTTTTACATACGTACAACTCTACTATTTAGTCATCCTGGTTGATAGAAAATGAGCTGACTTTGTCAATCTATCAACTAGCACCCAAATCTTGTCATTCTTGTTAGGATATCGTGGAAATCCAAAAACAAAATCCATCGTGATCTCATCCCACTTCCACTCTGACACTGGTAACGGTTGTAGTAGCCCTGCAGGTACTTGTCTTTCTGTTTTAACCTGTTAACACGCCGAACATTCGGAAACAAACTTAGCAACTTCCCGCTTCATACCTCTCCACCAAAAGTTCTCTCGCAAGTTATTATACATCTTGTTACTCCCCAGATGAACTAAATATTTAGTACTATGAGCCTCCTCTAAAAGTTGATCTTTCAAGTTCTTTACATTTGGTACACACAAACGATTCCAAGCACTAACACTCCCTGCTCTAAGCTAAAACCAGATCGTTTCCCTGAAGGTATCTCATCTCTCATTTTACACAAATAGCTATCATTGAACTGTTATGCCTTGATCTCGTCAATGATGTCTGGGTGAGCTATGATCGCCCTCATTAAGCCACCATTGGTCTCTGTTATCATATCTAACTCCAATCGTTCCATTTCTTCCATTAATTCCTTTTGTTGTGCTAGCTCGTCGGCTAAGTTCCTTGTCATCTTTCGGCTTAAGGTGTCGGCTACCACAGTATCCTTTTTGGGATGATACTCAATTGAAAGGTCGTAATCCTTCATCAACTCTAACCATCTTCTCTGTCTCTTATTCAAGTCTCTTTGAGTGAAAATATATTTCAAACTCTTGTGGTCCATGAAGATTTCACACTTTTCCCTGTACAAGCAGTGTCTCCAAATTTTAAAGGCATGAATTATAGTGGCCAATTCAAGATCGTGAGTCGGATAGTTTATTTCAGGCGTCTTCAACTGTCTAGATGCATAAGTGATCACCTTGCTACGTTGCATAAGCACACATCCCAAGCCTTGATCCGAAGCATCACTGTAGATCACAAACCCCTCGATGCTGGATGGTATGGTCAAAATAGGTGCTCTCATCAATCATGACTTCAACTCGTGAAAATTACCTTCACATTCCGGATTCCAATCAAAAGTAACCCCCTTCCTCATCAACTTTATCATTGGCAATGAAATCTTCAAGAAATTTTTGATAAAACGGCGGTAGTATCCCGCTAATCCCACGAAACTTTAGATTTTTGACACTGAAGTTGATCTCTGCCAATTAGATTCAGCTTCTACCTTGTGAGGATCAACTGAAACTCCGTTCTTGTCAATCACGTGACCAAGAAATGTAATGCTAGGTAGCTAGAATTCACACTTCTTAAATTTACCAAACAACTATTTTTCTCGCAATCTCAAAAGTATGAGTTGTAAATGGTTCTCGTGTTCTACCTCACTCGGTGAATAAATAAGAATATCATCAATGAACACAATCACAAAATCATCTATGTAGTCCTTGAAGACTCAATTCATAAGATCCATGAATGTGGCTGGTGTATTTGTAACTCCAAATGGCATGAATAGGAACTCATAATGCCCATAGTATATCCTGAAAGCTGTTTTCTCAACGTCTTCAGTCTGTACTTTCAAATGATGGTAGCCCGATTTAAGGTCTATCTTTGAAAATACTTGTGCTCCACGAAGTTGGTCAAATAGGTCATCAATTCTTGACAACGGATATTTGTTTTTGATTGTTAACTTGTTTAATTCTCGGTAATCAACACACATTCGCATTGAACCATCCATCTTCTTCAAAAATAATACTGGAGCTCCCCACGACGATATGCTAGGTCGAATGAAACCTTTGTTAAGTAGTTCTTGTAGTTGGATTTTTAGTTCCTTTAGTTCTACGGGTGCCATTCTATATGGTGCTTTCGATACGGGTCTTGCGTTTGGCATTATCTCAATAGTAAACTCAATCTCCCTCTCAATAAGAACATCTGGTGTGTCATCTGGAAATACATTCAGATAATCTCGTACTACTGGAATATCTTCTACTTACAATTCAATCGCCGAAGTGTCGGTCAGTAAACACAGATATCCTTGACATCCCTTCCTCAGCAATTTACCTGCTCAGATAGCCGAAATCAAATAAGGCGGTGGTGTAACTCCACTTCCTTGGAAATAAAAGTTCCCATGCACCAGTGATCAAAAATTAACTTCTTTGCGTTCACAATCTATCATGGATAGGTTAAAAGATAACCAATCCATTCCCAGTATCACGTCAAAATGGTCCACAATAATAGGTACAAGGTCTACAGTCATCAACTTCTCACCTAGTTGGATCTCACAGTCCTTGTATACTGTGGAAGTCACTATCGACTTACTAAGAGGTACAGCAACATATAAGTCATATCCTAACGGTGCCAATCTAACATTCAAATGTTTAACAAAATCATGTGATACAAATGAATGCACAGATATTGAGTCAACAAGTATACGTGTTAAGTGTGAATATATAGGCACCATACTTGAGACCACTATCTCTGAAGCAGCGATATCTCCTGGGTTCATCTGAAATGACCGCCCCTGACATTGCTCCGTTCTCTGTCCCCGTCATTGGTTTGTCTAGGCTTTGAGCCACTGGAAGCCATAGAACTGGCTCCTTACTGAGGGCACTTCCTCGGGCAATTCCTGGATTGATGCCCAACCATCCTACAATGATAACATTTGTCCCTCGTATCTGGTGCCAAACTAGCACTGTTCATCCCTTGAGTTTTATTCTGAAAGTTCATCATAAGACATCGACCGGTATGTGGTCTATTATAAAGTGAACACAACAGTATGTTACTTGAGGTTCTTCAAAAATCACTGAAACTAGAACCAACGCCTCGTACAAATGGTCTCTTGAAGGATCCACCTTGGTTCTGATCACCACCCTCATTACCTCGCTTGCCTTGTTGATTTTTCCTCGACCTTTCCATTCCACTTTCGACTATAAGCGCCGTTTATTATACTTCTGCAATAGTCGAATGCTCATAGGTCACTACCCTTAAACAGATATTCTCCCTTAAACCTTCCTCGAACTTCTTTGCTCGATCATCCTCTTCTAGCAATGAACCTTTGCCAAATCTTAACAATGCATTGAACTTAGAAGTTTACTTAGTTACCGTCATGTCTTCCTGCCGGAGATTATTGAACTCTCTCTTTTTCCCATTGTGCGCGGCTCATGGAAAGAACTGGCAATTGAACTCTGCCTTGAATCCCTCCTAAGTTATCAGTGCCCCTTGGTCCAAGACATTTACCCACCAATTCTAAGCTTCCCCTCTCAATACATCACTCACATTCTCAATTTTCTCTCTATCAAACAACGGGATATATCAGAAAATCATTTTTATGTCCATAACCCAATGCTCTGCCAGCATCGTGTCAGACGTCCTATGGAATTCTGTTGGTTTCTTCCTTACAAACTATTTCTACACGGATCTCATACCCGAATCTCAAGTATATGTACCATAGCTATCAGTGCTGTCTCAAATGGAGGAGTTGGAGGGAATTGTCCTACTATATTCTGTATCATGTCTCCAATATTTCCAATCATTTCTGTCATTCATTCATACATCGAGTATGCGACGATACATCTCGGTCATCACTCATGATTGCAATCCTGTCAATCTCAATGCATAAACACTATGTATGTATGATAAATAAATATAAGCGTGTATGTATAACAACATACATATGCATCAAACATCTCTATAATGTATGGATGCAAACAAGAACATGTGTCAAAATCACTCAATACTCCACTCGTCGTCGAACGTTCACAAAGTTTTGTTACCTATAACTTTGATACCACTAACTGTCATGACTTATCCCACTACGAGTGGAAAAAGGACACGTGGCACACCACCAAGCCTCAACCAATTCCATTAAAGTAAAATAGTAGCGAAAAAACACAAGTACAATCCTTTAAAATCAAAATTATAAAAAGTTTGGCTCGCTTGAGCACACTTTCAAAAAGGATTCAATTTGAAAAATAGAGGTCCAGTCAACTGTGGCGATTCCCCAGTCGACTGGAGATCAAAAGAAGAATGTATATAAGTTCAAAGGCCTCGTCTAGTCGACTGTGTCAGGGACTCAGTCGACTGGGCCCTCAATTTCTCGGTCGACTGATACTTGTCCGGTTGACTGAACCCAATCATGCAGAATGTCATGTTTTCGTGTAGAAACCAATCGACTGTTTTCCATCTTCCAGTCGACTGAATCCTTTAAGAAGTGGAAGATTTTTTGTAAAGACAGGGGTCCAGACAACTGTGTTGCTGACCCAGTCGACTGATCCCTCCAAAAACTGCAAAATTCTACAGCAACTCATGCCAAGATTTCTCCAATTCAATTCCACATAAACACAACCATATTTTAGCATACCAAGACATAATTTACAGGAGTCCTATTATAGATTATAAGATCTCAACCTATGCCAATATTCCACTACGGCATATAACGATTCCCAATTCTTATTACATGTTTGGAAGAAAACAAAAATATAAACAAGGTGATGATTCCCCGGCATTCCTCGGCATCACTCTTCACGCTTTTTCTTGCCTTTCATCTTTTCACCTGCAATAGAGTAAAGCTCCACTGCTCAGCTATATGTTGAGTGCACAAGTTCTAACATATGCAATATATGGTAAAACATGCCTTAATCTCACAATTCATAACAAACAGTCTCTAGGAAGAAAAAATATTCATTCAACCGGTAGCGGCAAATCCAAGTCTTAAAGCACGATGCCAATGGAAAGTCCAAGTCTATCAACCATTGCATCCCCAAGTGCCATGGCAAGTCCAAGTCTATCAACCATGCACAGTAGCCATTGCTACTAAATTCTGAAACATCGAGAAGCTTACTCTGGCATGAAATTGTATAAGTTCCTCCCCTTTGACCCATATAATTAACTCAACGTGCTCGCGTAAAAGTAGCTATACTTTTCACATTTAAACGCGTGCATAATTAACGGGCCTAAGTTTAACACATGGATTTTGCCCGGATCACAGTTTCATCATGGAAACCAAAACATGTACATTTCCTATATTTCATAGGTTAGAACTTCATACCTCGTGCTATTTCTTTTAAACTTTGAGGAAAGTACTAGGGAGCCAAATCAATGTCAGATCTCCGATTTCAGGTGATTCCTACAAGTTTACAGGGGTTTTTCCCAAATTCTTATAAATTAGCTTTTCAAAAAAAGTTTGCCAAATGAGGCTTAAGAGGTATCAAAGCGTAGATCTTAGCCCATAGAGTCCAAACATAAAATCTAAAGAAAAGTTGACGATCTAAAGTTCGTCGTTTGGCGTCATGAAGCTCGTGGCACCAATTCTACTTTTCTCATTCTCTCTCTCTCTAGATATTAGATGTGGATATTTATGTCAAAATATCCTAAGGTTCCTATTTATAGCCACCACTCTCGAGAATTGCACTTAACTCCCCACGAGTTTTTAAAACTTCTAATTAATCTCTGAAACGTCGCACACGTCCATTTTATTACTTCATGAGTGAAAACTAAAATTTATAAAAGTTTTTGACTAAGTTTCGTTTGGGTCCAAAATCACGTCTGAAAACTAAATCCGTTGAATCTCTATACCACTTACCTTTTATGTAATGTATCACTCACGTTCTCAACACAATATTCAAAACAATCTAAATTGACATCCAAACTACCAAAAATTTACTCTACACAGGTAAATTTGCTATTCTTGAAATACCAGATATTTTAAATAACATTCAAATTGCATAAAAGTCATTTAATCGTGCCAATGCAAAATGAACTTTCAAGTTCCTGTGTCTCCACTGACACCTCACCGTTGACTCACAGTCAACTCCCTTTACCCTTACCAATTAACATTGATGACTTACAAAATTCACATATGCATGTTAAAATAATGAAATTCCAAGACGGGTATGACACGTTGGTCTTGAATGGCAAGAAGTGGGCTGACTTAGTCTACCAGTGAACGATCACCGAAATACTATCATTAGACTAAGGAGACCGCGATAACCCTAATACAAAATCCATTGTGATATTTTTCCATTTTGAATTCTGGTATCTCCAACGGTTGTAATTCTCCTATGGGTCATTGTTGTTCCAATTTCACTTTTTGACAAGTCACTGACTTGTCCAAAAATTTTGCGACCTCCCATTTCATACCACTCTACTAATAAACTTCTTACAAATCTCTATATATTTTAGTAATTCCGAGATGTATGGCGTATCTAGTACTATGTGCTTCTTCTGGAATCTTTTCTTTCAACTCTATGATATTTGGAACACATAACCAGTTAATATATCTTAACATTCCATCTTGAAAACTAAATTATGTTCGCTTACCTTCAGGTAATTCATCAACAACTTTTCTCAGTTTCGGATCAAGAAGCTGATTTTAATTGATCTCACCAATCAAATTAAGATGTGCCACGATTGTAGCCATTAAGCCACCTTGTACCCTAGGAACAACTTCAAGTTCCAACCGTTTAAAATTTTTTACCAACTTTTTCTGTGCCATCAAAGCATAAGCTTGATTTCTGACGACTTTCAACTCAAAGCATCGGCAACCACATTAGCTTTTCCCGAATGATACTGAATCTTCAAATCATAATCTTTCATCAATTCAAGCCATCTTCACTATCACATATTCATCTCTCTCTGGGTAAATAAATATTTCAAACTCTTGTGGTCAATGGATTTCACATGATTTCCCGTACACATAATGACTTCAGATCTTCAATGCAATAATTACCATTGCCAATTCCAAGTTATGGGTCGGATAATTCTTCTCATGTGTCCTCAACTACTTTGAAGCATTAGCTATTACCTTGTCACCCTGCATTAGAACACATCCCAAACCTTGATAAGAAGCATCACTAGAAATGCTAAAACATTCAGTACCCTACGGAATAGCAAGTATTAGTGCTATAGTCAACTTTTCTTTCAACTTCTGAAAACAATCTTCACATTCTTTATTCCATTCAAACGGTACATCCTGCCTCATTAACTGAGTCATCTGAGTCACGATTCTAGAGAAGTGTTGAACGAACATTCTATAGAATTGGCTAACCCCAAGAAGCTTCGAATCTCAAAAACATTGGTTGGCCTTGACTAATTCATAACGACTTCTATTTTTTATGGGTCCACAGAGATACCATTTTAGAAATCACGTGCCCAAGGAAAGTAACATTTATTAAGCAGAATTCACTTTTCTTCAACTTCCCAAATAATTGCTTTTCTCGAAGTCATTGCAGAATTAGTCTCGAGTGTCACTCATGCTCTTCTAAGCTTCTAGAATATATTAAAATGTCGTTAATGAATACAATTACAAGCTCTTCCAAGTTAAGGTTTAAACACCCGATTCATCAAATCCATAAAATCGGATGGTGCATTTATGACCCCAAATGGTATTACAAGAAACTTGTAGTGCCCGTACCGTGTTTTGAAAGTTGTCTCCTCACGATCCTAAACTTTAACCTTCAACTGGTGATACCCAGATCTCAAGTCGATCTTTGAAAAGACTTGGGCTCCTTGTAGTTGATCAAATAAATCACCAATACATGGCAATGGGTACTTGTTCTTTATAGTTACCATATTGATCTCCCGGTAATCTATGCACATTAACATTGTTTAGTCTTTCTTTTTAATAAATAAAACTAGTGCACCCCAAGGTGATACACTCAGTTGAATAAACCCCTAATCTAACAATTCTGGCAATTGTTCAGTTCTTTTAACTTTATCGGAGACATTCTATATGGTGCCAGTGAAATCAATTACGATATGGCATTATATGTACACCAAATTAAATTTCCCTTTCAATCAACACACGTGGTAAATCTTCTAGAAAGATATCTAGAAATTCCTTAATCACTGGTATATCTTCTAATTTTAATTCAGTGCCTTTGGTAACGAGTACACTACATAAGAACCACTGACAACCCTTTTTCAGTAAACACCAAGCCTTGATAGCTGATAGAAGATAAGGTAGTGACACTATACCTATCCCTTGAAAATAAAATGCTTCTTGATTCGATGTTTGAAACATTACCCTCTTATTTTTACATCCAATAATGGTGTGATTTGCCTATAACTAATCCATTCTTAGGATAACATCAAAATATTAAATTATCTACGATATTAAGTTAATAGTTAATCTTATACCATTCACATCAATCCCAAAAGTTTTAAAGTTACCCGAACTTACTAACGGAGCCCACGATGGAAGTATAATAGATAAATAAAAATCTAGAAGTTCTGATAGTTTATCTAAGTATCTAGCAAATTGATGTGATACAAAAGAGTGGGTTGATCCAGAGTCTACTAACACATTGGTAGGTCATGAGCAAATATAAAGCATACCTAAAACCACAGTATCGGCGGTAGTGGTCTCCACAAGCCAAAGCTAGAAATATCTGCCCTGACATTGCTCCTTCCTTTGGGATTATTGCTAAGTTAGCATTTGGGTTGGTGCACTACCCATAGATGAACTATAACACCCTCGTCCTTTCTTGGTACAATTACATTCTCGATGGCCAAGGTTACCACACACAAAACATCTCATCCCTTTGTCATTTGTACCTTGCCCAAAAGTGGTTTGTCTTGGGTTAGGACAGTTCTTTACCATATGTCCTGGTTATTGATAGTTGTTGCTAATAATAGAGGACATAAAACACATGCCCTAGTGATACTTATAGCAATTCTGACACCTAGGTTTGTTGCCCCTAGACCACCACTGCTTGAGGAACTCCCTGGGCTCTGTCGTTGGAATTGACTATCTCCAGCCCTTTTACCTTATTGACCTTGACTTGATGATAACACACCTCTTTCAACGATCAAAGCAACATCCAATACTTCTAAGAATGTCAGCAACTGAAGTATATTCACATGTCTGCTGATTTCTTTGTGAAGTCCTTGTTCAAACGTCGTTGCCTAAATGAACTCTGTTGGAACCAAATCCAATGCAAATAGGGCTGAACTTGAGAACATGGCTGCATAGTCCCTAACAGTCATGTTATCTTGTCTGAGAGTAAAATACTTAGGAGATTTTTACTCGCTAGCAAATCAAGGAAAATATTACTTCTTGAATACCTCTTCAAAGTGATTCTAACTAGTCGATGCTCCTTGCACTATAGTAGACATTCACCAAATTTGTACTTCTTCCTTCGAAGTGTCAGATGCAAGCAAAGTCTTTTGTTCCTTTGAGTATGGCAATGCACAAAAGATTCTTCTCATATCCATTAACCAGTGGCCCGTCTTTATTGGTTCAACCAAATTTGTACTTCTTCCTTCGAAGTGTCAGATGCAAGCAAAGTCTTTTGTTCCTTTGAGTATGGAAATGCACAAAAGATTCTTCTCATATCCATTAACCAGTGGCCCATCTTTATTGGTTCAATTTTACCCTTAAACTGTGTTAAATTTTATTTGTAGAACATTACAATGGTTGTCTGCTCCACCCTCGGAATAGGATTAGTTTGCTCGTGTCTTTTATTTATAACTCGTGTTTCTGCTACTCTGACCAAGCCTTCCAAACCTAGTCAACCCTTTCCATTTGTGTCGATATGAAGGTTCTTTTTCTTGATTACCACTTTTTATGTAACCCACAACACAATATCAATATACCCATTACTTCAAATAGATTGTAATGCATGCTAAACAACATTTTATTAAGCACGCAAAGTAAACATGTTAGCATTATCATGTAGCTATGTGTCATTGTGTGTACAGAACTCGTCGTATTCGTCTTTTGTCCCATAGGCTCTAGCCTATTACTTTAACACCAAAATTTGTCATACCCAAAATCGCCATGGTCGGATTAGGACCGTGTAACAAAGCCACCTAACCCTAATCATTCCTTATTAACATTCCAGAATTAGAGTTAAAATATTATCTTGATAGAAGCATCTATTTTGAAACTGTTCCACATGAGTGCTTGTGTTTAGAAAAGGACCACTCGAGCACTTGCACAGCTCGAGTGCTCATGTGCGTGAGCGCTTGGAAGGTGCTATCTATCTAGCCTATAGACTCAGCCCTCGCGAGTGCTTGAGTGAGTTGCTAAGTCTCACGTGAGCACTCGCTCCACTCGAGCGATCGTGGGTGCCGTTCTGTAGAATCAAGACCTACTGCAACTACTATTTTTCTCATGGTAAAACATAGCAAAATTAACTGAAACAAGCTGAAGTAAACTGAAACTATTCAAACACACTAAGAAGTTCCAAAACATTATTTTCAAAACACTCAATGCACCAACTCATGGTTTACACACAAGTTCCAAACTAGATTCTCAATCCAAAAACTTATTAATCCAACTATTTAGAGATTAATTTCCTCCAAACATAATTACATGAAACATAACATGAGTTTCAAGATTCAAATTACAAACCAAGCTCGTCTACTGGACAGGTCCTACAATAACATGTGTGCTGCGACGATAATTTACATATGGTCATATAAACATATGTGTGTGCTTTCCATCACTACCCTGACATCTCTAAGCTCATCGTTTAACATCGTGTTCCTCTATACCCTGAAATGGTTAATAACCACAAATTTGTGTAAGTTTTCGCTCAATGGGTGTACTAATCATTCAATTGGAAAATGTAATGTGTCAAATGCAATGACTAAACATTCATGACGACAAATTTAGTCTCCAGCATGTCAAGTGATCAATTCACCATGGTCCCAAACCCATAGTTCTGCATCTTTATCACTTTTTCCATCACATATAGTGTTAATCTCTCTTTGTGACCCATAGTCACTACTCATTTGTGGGCGTCACCACTGCCCCACCATGAGGTGCTTTAAATTCCTTTCATTATAAGACAATAATGGTGAATATCGCTCGACATCCTTTGACCCAATTATGCACATAAGAACCTCAATATATTACATAGCTATTTCTATATTTTGACATGTTAAGCTTATTTCTAACACATGCTTGTCTATATAATCAAGATATAAACACAGCTAAATATAAATTATCACTATAACACCATTAAACATCTAATTTTAGGTTTAGTACACTCACCTCTATCTAAATGAAGCTTTGAAAGCCTGAATTTCTAGCAATTTTGAATTCAAGATTGTAGACATGTGAAATTGGTTTTCCTTTCGTTGTTTGAAATTGATTTGAAAAAGGGCTGTTGAAAACAGATACAGAGTCACCACTTGGTCTTTAAGGAACCAAAAAACTTAATTTGATTCACCCAAATGGATAAAGGGTACCGACCCTTCATAACAAAATAACTTGGCTCGGGGTTTTGGTACGAGAGAGGAAGGAGCCTTTGTCACAACTAAAACACCCTCAACTCGCCCCGTCTCTCGATGTGCCTCAATTAGCATCCATTTAATCATCTTATACTATGTTCGGTTCGATAATAATACTATGATAGTATATTACATCTCATAAGAATATTGAAATGGAAGATCAAAAGATAAGATATCATTCATATGATCTAGCCAAGTATCACACAATGTAAAGTGAAAGATCACACAAACAAACCTAGGAAAAATCGACTAATCACATATCAAGTAATCAAATTTTCTTAATATAAAGGGGTATAGAATTGTTCTTGGAACAAATAAACAAAGAAATCAAAAATATGTTTAGCAAGCTAGTATGATGCATGTTAATCTTTGAGAAACGAAGATCTCTCAATCCCCGGGACGGATGAGAAAGGATGATTAGATCGAAAGGGGATGCATGATCGTATGATCAAGTTCATTCCTTATAATCCTCTTAGATTAGGAGTAACTAAAACTCCAAATCTTGCATGGATGCAATGTATGATCCTAGAATGTACAAAGGTTGTAGTGTGTTTGTGTTCATGGATTTGCTAAAGTGATTTAAAAATCTAAATATATGCATGAACGAATGAAGGATATTATTATAGGATGTGTACAAATGTAGTATGAACTACTTTCTAAGATATGAGCTAATTTGGAGTCCATATAATCATCAAATCAAAGAATGAAAATAAAAGCATGCTTGCTGTGAATAGTGGATAGAACAATGAGTTGATTTTGTAAAAATAGAAAAGTGGGGTTAGAAATTTTTTGAGTTCATAATTTTTTATGGAGATCATCCTTATTGTGTCTAGAACACATCAAAAAGACAAACTACAATAACTATTACAAATTGAGAGAAATCATATAAACAAGAGAGGTTACTCAGAAACAGAGTTTGTACTGTCGACTAAAATGTTGAAATATCGTAGAAAATGAAAACAAAATATTTAGAGCCCCATATTATACAGAAAGTTCCCTAACACACTGAAGTACAAGGGAAAAATAATTTGGGACTACTCCTTTTGGAAATGTTTTTTGAAAAACAAGTTGAAACTCAACCTAGCTACTGTGACAGTAAAAACAAAATGTCAGGAAGGAATGTTGGACCAAAATGGAACCCTTCCAAGTGTTTTTAGATCAAACCAAAAATTGTGGGTGTTCTATAATGAGTTAGGGAGACTTTCCAAGTGGTCTTGTAATCACCCATTGAGTATTGAACTTAGAACATTATTTTGGATTTGAATAACTCACTATTTTGAAGACTTTTGGGAAAACAAGGTGTATTTCTTGGAATCCAAATATTGGGGTTTAAGAGGGGTTTTGAAATAGGGGGTTTTGAAAGTATATTTTCAACATCAAATGGATATTATGACCTCTTGGAACATCACCATCAAACTCATGTCAAGAACTTCCAAGATTATTGGAGAGATTTTTTTTCATTTAAGCATAACATCAAGAATACTTTGGAAGTATTGAAGTTGGAATCATCACCTATCAAACATGTTTTTGAGGTCAAGAGCTACTATCCATAAGGATTCACTCACTTTAAACACCTTGTCATCATTTAGATGATGATCAACTAGTAAGTAAATAAAGAAAAATAAAAAAGAAATGAGATTAAGAAGAAATTAACATAGTATGTAAACAAGCAAGTAAAACAATCAATAGATGATATTCAATGAGATTTTAGACTTGTAGTTTGGTGTTTCACTCATATATGGTGACTTTGGACATGGAAGTAGCTTCCTATCTCATAAATACTCACTAAAATGGTAGTTGGGTGTATTGTATGTGAAGTAAAGAGGAGTAATGAAGTAAAAATAAGGTTGAGAACTCACTTTCTTGTTGAAAATCAAAAGAAAGAAGCTCACTTTCACTATTCTAACCTTATCTCTACAACTTTCTCTCTATAACTTTCTCTGAACTCGTATTTGACACCCCCAAAATGAGAAGTCAAGGGGGTTTTATATAGGCCAATTTGGGAGGAGTTTGGGATTTAAAGAGTACTCCCATTGGTCCCAAACATCTGTGAACAAGAAATTACGTCATTTTGGTTTTCAATTAATCAATTTGGACGCCTAAAGTAAATTAAAAAAATGGACTATTTTGGGGGAGAGTGGTGCAGCGACACTGTTTCTCAGACGTCCAGATAATGTTGTTTAGGCCCCCAGAGGTTCTGGTATTGGTGGAAAGGCCCTATTTCGTCTGAAATTCACAAAATGCATACGAACTCCAAACTAAAATTGTGATATACCATTGGAAAGGTAATGGAGTCTACTTTTTATAAAAAATAGTTCAGAGATGGGCCACTTTAAAAAGTTTTGCGGTATGTGCGATAAAAGCCGATTTGATCGCCTTTTTCACATTAAAAAATTCATAATAAATTCATTTTAAGAAATTATGTGCGATATACTGTTGGAAAGTTGGTTCTAATTTTCTGTTATCTTTTGCTGGGAATAGTAGGGGACTCTTTTGGGAATCTCTCTGAACTTCTAACCGAGAACTGGGATCCATTTCTGAATTTCTCACGGTTGATCGAATTCTTCTGACCCAGAACCAGGACCCATCTATGAATCTCTCACGGTTGATCAAATCTGGTAGTGCTCAATCCAAGAAAACTTATTAGGGCATCTAGGAGCTAATATCTTTCAATATTTATCCTCGGGGGATGGTGTTGGATTCTCTGAGAATCTCTCTTCAACTGTTTCTTGACCAGGAACCAGGAACCATCTCTGAATATCTCGCGGTTGATCAAATTTGGCAATGCTTAATCCGAGAAAACCGGTTAGGACCTTTGGGAGCTGATATCTTTCTATGTTTGTCCTTGGGGGATGGTGTCCGATTCTCTAAGAATCTCTCTTTCACTGTTTCTTAACCAGAAACCAGGTCCATCTCTGAATCTCCCGCGATTGATCAAATTTCTGCAATGGCCATTCTGAAAAGCCTGTTCGGGCCTCCTGGGAGTCATTTTCTTTTTGTAACTGTCTGCTAGGAATAAATTGGATCTTCTAGAGATAAAACCTTATAAATTTTGACTGAAATGAGTCACTGGGGCTTTTCGAGGCCTGAAACGAGTTAAAATGGGTTAAATGGCCTGAAACAGAGCAAAGTGGGGCCCACAGGAAGCAGTTCTATGGCAACACTGGGTGGTCAGACTCCATTTTTGTATATCTCGAGTTTTTGAGCTCTAAATGCTCATTTTTGGCTATTTTGGGTATTTTTGGAGCCAAAATCCGACAAAAAGCAGTTGTGCACACTCAAGTGAGTAATCTCTTCCCATGATCGAAATTTTGATTGGTGTTTTATTTTTTTCCAAATTTCAAGAAGAAATTCTAGTTCCAACTTCCATTTTCTTTGTAGATCCATGGCTTCAAGCTCGAGGAGGCTCTCTAAGAAGGCCAAGGAATGGGTAAGGGTCGAGAGCCAACCCCCGTAGTTGATTTTGCGCGATCCTTAATGTCATCTTTCGGCTATGACTCTAGCGAGTCAGATACATTAAAGTTTTAGTAGTTCAAGACTATTCTTGTGCATTGTGCTAGTTTTGTTAACTATAGTGTGCACCTAGAGGTTGTTGGAAGCTCGTTTTGTGCTTATTTGTTGATTTGTGAAGTTGGACTTTGGGTCATAAATAGTGACTTTGTGCTCTTTTTTGCTATTTTTGATGTGTACAAGTGCCAGAAGTGACCTTAAAGGGCCACAGTAGTCTTGCCCATGCTTTTGTGTGGTATACTCAACTTTGCCTGCAGTTAAACAAATCGTGGACAAGGCGGGGTTTGGCGGCTTCGTCATCCTGGTTTCGAAGAGTAACAATGATGTGGCACACTTTTATGCTCTTGTTGAGAGATGGTGGGGCATGATAAATACTTTTCATCTGCCGTTTGGTAAGATGACGATGAAGCCCTTTAACTTTTCCATGATTACCGGCTTAAGAGTTGGCAAGAAGCGCCTGATCCTGGACTATTTTTATGAGATCGATCTTGAAGCTCTTGAGATGCTAATTGGGGCTGTTCCTCCTAATCTGGAGGGGCATCGGTTTTCTTGCAGCTGGCTTTATCGGGCTTACGGAAAAGGGAGGGACAACCAGAATAACCCTCAACTGTTAAGGGTATTCCTTTTGTATGTCCTTGGTTGTTCGATCTTTGCAACACAGAATGTCAGGGTAAGCTTGAGGCTCCTTTCTTGTTTAGGGATTGTCGTTGAGATTCCTTCTTATGACTAGGGTGACGTCGGCTTGGCTTATCTTTATAAGCATATGGGTGAGGTTTCCCATGGGGGCATCAAATTGACCGGCGGATTTTGGCGAGCTTGGGAGGTATGTCCTGTGACTTTTCCTTTTTTCTTGGCTCTTCCTTGCTTTTGTTTTCTGATTTTCATTTTCTTGTGTAGCTCTGGAGCTTTGGTATCTGAAGATATTGGCTCCTATACCTGCCGATGAGTCGGGTGAGGATGAGGATGGCATTGCTCCTGTGCCTTGTTCCCTCGGGGCTTGAGATGGCGGAGAGATGTTGTTGGGGTCAAAAGTGAGGCCCACAAGATTGTCCTCGTGAAGAATTTCTTATCTGAGCTGACCATTGCTAGCGTTGATTAGACACCTTGGGAGAGTGTTTCCTATGCTGCCCCCGATGAGATTCAGGTAGTCAAGTCTCTTGCCTCTTGCTGACTTCTAGTGGAGAGTACTGAAGGTAGGCAGTGGTACCTCGGCGAGCGAGTGTCTTGGTAGGTGGTTGGTAGTCCGAGGTACCACATTCCTCCTACTCCCCCTGTGATGGATGCTGACAACCTTTCTGGTGCCGCTTTACTGGCGGTTTTGGCTGGCACTGACGCTTAGGATCATTTCCATTCCGAGACTGGTTATGAGACTTACCGTGGCCACTTCTTGATGCCCAACTTCCCACTCCTGGCTGTGAGTTTCTTTTACATTTTTGTCTCTATTCGTTACTTATGTTTTTGGACTCACCTTTTCCTAACTTGTTTTGTGCCTACACTTTTGTGAGATGTATAGGAGACATGCTCCTCCAACTTCTAATCCTATCCCTCCTTGGGATTGGACCGTCAATGTTTAGGGTGTCAATGGCTCCCCCCAAGTTATGGAGGTGCCACGAGTCACGTGCGGGTAACCCACCTAGCTAGCAGGCGTCCTCAACGTCCCTTGGAGTTATGTTGAGGAGGGTCATGCCTTGGCATTATATAGGAGCAGTTGTGTGCTTATTTTAGTTAGTGATCGTGTGACGATATATATATGCAGTGTGATTATATGATTGTTGATGTTATTGTGATGATCAGCCTTGTCATAGTGAGTGTGTTTTCCTTACAAGTGGAATAGTCCGTGAAACGGGGAGGTGCTACTGAAATTTCAAATTTTACTAGAGTTGTGACAGAAAACAGGCATTGTATGATCCCACTCAACTCTTCGCTTGGCTGAAAATCACAGATGGTGTGGAACGGATCAATCTTTTCAGTTATGGCTTGACCGAGCTGTTCTTCCATTGCCAAATGGCTTTGAATGCTGAGTTGATGCGTGCTGCCATTACCCACTAGGACCCGGTAAATCATGTCTTTAATTTTAATGGCCTGGAAATATGCCCCCTGCTTGTAGAATTCTATGCTATTCTCGACTTCGATTCAGACTCAGACTTAATTATTCCTTCTGTTCATACCCCCAGTCCTACGCGCGGCTTGGATAAATATCTAAACTATTCAACTACTGTCTCCCGTCGACTAATTCATGGTAAGGTCCTCAACATTGCTTCTATCATTTCTCGGTACGCTAATCCTGGAAATCCCAGCATATATGATGCTACCCGTGGGGCCGCTCTGATCTTGTCCATGACTTTGCACTTCCTATTCTCGAGTACTTCTAGTGACTTGGTGCATGTATGCCTTGGACTGAAAGTGGGTAGGAATCCTATAGCCATGGTTCTAGTTGAAACCCATAATGGTTTGGACAATGCCTTTAACCAAGGAACTCTTCTTCTTTCTGGGGCACCTTTGGTGTTGCAGGCTTGGCTATATGAGCGCCTGTAGCTGTGGACCGGCCGAGTGCCACCAGTTTATATTTATAGGGCTGTGCTTCATTCTTACTACACTTTTACTAACTGAGTTCATATGATGGGTACTCTTTCTAAAGCAGACATTTGCTGGATTATGGGGCATTGGGGCCTTCATGCTATTACCACCAGCCTTGGGGATCACCCGAGAATGTGGTTGATGTGAGAGATACTTCTTTCTATCATCCTCGTCGATTAGCCAGACAGTACAGGTGAGTGCAAGAGACCCTCCAGGGATTCACTGAGAGGGTCTTTGCTTCCAGAGTCAGGGTTGTCACTATTGCTGCTTTCATCAGGGGTTGGACCCACCGAATAAAAGCCTATTTCTAAAGACCTTTGAAGAAATAAAAGACACAAAGTAAAACTAGACTCGACTGATTCCGCTGCTTTCTCCGAGTGACTTTAATATTTATGACTGCTTTTTTGAAGAAGAACTTTTATGTTTTCCTATTTTTCCTGCTTATGTAATATTCGAGGTTTGTTTATCGATGAATCTTGGTCACTTTGAGAACCTTATTTTATGCATTTGGCTTTTTGAAAATATTTTGAAGTAAGATTTTGGTCAGATGTTGCTTTTGATACTTGCTTGGACCTATTTGGGTGATTAGAGGCGAACGAAGCGGGTAGCCAAAGTTTGCCCCTAATTTGGGTGGTTGTGAGGCAAACGAGGTAGGTGACCGAAGTTTGCCCCTAATTTAGAAGAGATTCAGGCAAACGAGGCGGATGGCCGAAGTTTGCCCCTAGTGTAAAGGGTGATTTTTTTGGTTATGGTAAGGACCTCGACTTTATTTCTCTCATATGCTCATAATTTTCGCCTAGGCACCAGTGGGGTGACCTAGCGAGCACTTTTCTCTATTTTGTTATTACTCACTTTTGATTTTACTCCAATTTTTGCCTAGGCGTCCTTTCGGATTTTTGACCTAGCGAGCCATCCTTCTTTTCTTTTTCTGAAAGTCTGCCTACGTACCCCGATTGGGAATCAGGTCCAACATAGTTTGGGGCAAGACTTGAAAGAAATTGGTTTGATTATGATGGTGTTGACCAAACCCATGCGGTTGCCTACGCATCCCCGAGCCAGAATCAGGTCGAGCATTGTTCAAAGTAAGGCTTTAAAGAAATGGGCTATTTTTGTGGGTAGAGCGACCAAACCGATGCGATTGCCTACATATCCCCGAATGGGAATTAGGTCGAGCGTAGTTCAAGGTAAGGCTTGACAGAAATGGGTAAAAAGTCAAGTATAGTACTTTTTTAGGCGATCCATGTTGATTGGTTCTTTGAATGCGACACCCTCGAGGTCCATGAGATAGGTCGTTCCTCCAGAAAGGATAGTTTTGACGATATAAGGGCCAACCCATTTAGGTTTGTACATCCCACGTGGATCAAAGATCAGGGCTTGTAGTTCCTTAAGAACAAGGTCACCCTTGTCGATTTTCCTCAAACGAACCTTCTTGTTAAAAGCACGGGCTATCCTCTTTTGATAGATTCGAACATGGTCGACTGCCACTAGGCGCTTTTCATCTATGAGAGCTAATTCTTCGTATCTTTTCCTTAACCAATCAGATTATGAAATTTCACATTCTGCCATCACTCGCAGGGATGGTAACTCTATCTCGATCGAAAGTACTGCTTCCATACCATATACTAATAAATAAGGAATCGCTCCTGTAGACATCCTTATCGAGGTTCTATATCCCCAAAGCGCAAATGGTAGTTTCTCGTGCCAGTCTTTGTAAGTATCTGTCGACTTCAGCAGTATGGCCTTGACATTCTTGTTTGCAGCTTCACCTGCATAATTGGTTTACGGCCTGTATGGTGATGACTTATGATAAGTGATTTTGTATTCCTGAAACAAATCCCTGACTTCTACTTTAAAATGACTTCCGTTGTCTGAAATAATCTCATGGGGGACTCCATAGCGGTAAATGAGATTTCTTTTGATGAATTTGGCCACTTCCTTGGCCGCCAACTTGGTGTAGGATGCAGCTTCTACCCACTTTGTGAAGTAGTCGATGGCCACCAAAATGTATCGATTTCCATTCGAGGCTCTTGGAAAAATTTCTCCTATGATACCAATTCCCAAGTTAAGAATGGCCATAGGGAGGTCATACTATAGAGTAAAGATGACGGTACATGCATCATGTTTGCATGGATCCGGCACTTGTGGCACCTTCTGACGTATTCACAATAATCTTTTTTTTCATGTTGTCCAGTAGTACCCTTGTCTTACAATCTTCTTGGCTAGCATGTGACTATTCATGTATGGACCGCATACCCCCTTGTGTATTTCTTCCATCATCCTTCTAGCACTCTTTTCGAACAAGCAAGTCAGGTTGTGACCATTGTACCCTTTCTTCAACATTTTTCCCCGCAAATGATGAATTACGCTATGAACCTTCGAATTGCTCTTTTGTCTTTCTCAGTAGACTCTTGGGGGTACGCTCCCCTTTCTATAAAGTCCCAGACATCTTGATACCATGTTGTTTTCTTTTCTTCTTTAGTTGCTACAATCATGCTGAATGAAGGCTAGTATCTTTACTCAATTACAAGAGGCATCATTTTGACTCCCACGGGGATTTTGATCATAGAGGCTCGGGTAGCCAATGAATCTGCTAACTGGTTCTCCTCCCTGGGAAGATAAAAGAATGTCACACTTTTGAACTATTTTTTGAGTCCATCGAGATGATCATGATAGGGCTTCAGCCTTTCTTCTTTCACTTTCCATTCTCCTCTGGATTGTGATACAATAAGGTTTGAATCTCTGAAGACATCCAATTTCTGAATTCTTAATTCTATGGCCGCTTCCATCCCCAAAATGCATGCCTCGTATTCAGCAGTATTGTTGGTGGAGTTATAATTGAGCTTGACTGCCAGTGGAGTGTGGTCTCCATTTGGTGATACCAGAATCATTCCTACTTCGTAGCTTTTCATGTTGGCTGCCCCATCAAAGTACGACTTCCATTGCTCTTCTTTGATTTTCATGATATTTTTTTCATCAAGGAACGGGAAGTCTCCATTTTCTTCAGAGTCAACAGCATGTTCTGCAATATGTTTAGCTATAGTTCTCCCTTTCACCAATTTGCTTGTTACATACTTGATATCGAATTTGGATAGTAGAAGTAGCCAATAGGATATACAATCAGCCAGGGTGGGTTTTTTAAGGAGGCATTTTATAGGATCCATGCAGGGTATGAGCACAATCGAAAAGGCTAGCATGTAGTGCCTTAATCGGCAGGTGCACCAGACTAAGGCCTAACACGTTTTTCAAGGGCAGAGTAATTGAGCTTATACCTAGTCATCCTCTTGCTAAGGTATTATATGGCTTTATCGGAGTGGCTTTCTTCTCTTTCTTGGGCTAGCATTCAACCCATGGCATTTTTGATCAAGGAACAAACAACTGGAAAAAACCATTCCCTGCAAAAGGGATGGGACCCCCCGACCGCGCTTATGACTCGTCCGTATCGTCTCTCGTGCCATATCCATTCTCGTTTAGGTCGACTGTTCTACGATGGCCAAGCCTTCGAGAGTCATCCTTATTGCTAGGGTTTCCACTCCTTTTCATGGTCGAGCTTCTTTTATTTCCTCAGATAAGGGATCTCACTAACCTCCCTTCTGTGAAACTCACTTTTAAGGAAGCAGACCAAAGCCCTCGAGAAATAAGGGCTTGTGAGGAGTGGGTAGTGAAAGGACAGGTAGATAGTAGGCTTTTATTTTGTCGAATCCAGCTTGGCATTGGTCATGCTATTGGAACTTCTCTCCTTTCTTCAATAATCGGAACAAGGGATCACATGTAGTTGTTAGCTTTGAGATTTAGCGGCTGATGAATTGGATCCTCCCAAGGAACCCTCTCACTTCTTTCTCATTCTGTGGCGGTTCCATTTCTAGAATTTCCTTGATCTTAGAGGGATCTACCTCTATCCCCCTTTGTGTGATGAGAAAACCCAGGAACTTCCCAGAGGTCACATCAAAAGTGCATTTCTTTGGATTCAGCCTCATCTTGTATTTGCACAACCTTTCAAAAAACTTCTCCAACGCTACCAAGTGTCCCTTTCTATCCTTGGATTTTACGATCATGTCATCTATGTATACTTCTACTTCTTTGTGAATCATGTCATTAACAGAGTGGTGGCAGCTCTTTCGTAGGTTGCTCCAGCATACTTAAGCCCGAAAGGCATCACTCTATAGCAGTAGGTCCCCCATAGTGTGGTGAATGTCATCTTTTCCTGGTCTTCCAGCGCCATTAGAATCTGATTGTACCCTAAGAAACCATCGATGAATGATAGTAGCTCATGTCGTGCAGTGTTATCTACCAAAACATCAATGTAGGAAAGCGAGAAGTCATCCTTCGGACTGGCTTTGTTTAGATTACGAAAGTCGACGCATACGCAAACCTTTCCATCCTTCTTGGGGACCAGCACGATGTTAGCAACCCATTTCGGATACTCTGTAAAGATGATGAATCCTGTCTTGAATTATTTTTCTACTTCTTCTTTGACCTTGAGTGCACATTCTGGCCTCATAGGCCTCAATTTCTACTTGATAGGTTTAGAATTGGGGAGGAGAGGAATATGATGTTGGAAAATGTCGGGCTCGACCCCAGAGATGTCATCGTAAGACCAAGCAAAAACATCTTTGAATTATTTTAGCAAGAGAGTCAATTTTTCTTATTCTTCTTTATTAAGTGTTGAGCCAATTCGCACAATTTGTGGATTATCTTTTTCACCTAGGTTAATCGATAAAGCATCTTTGATTATTACATAAGTAGGTGGTTTTTCTAATAGTTTCTTAAGTTTGATTGGGAGATCCTCAGAGGGATCTATGCATTCATAAGTATTAGACACAAAAGAGAAAGCAGAACCATCTTTCATTTAATTCATTACAGGTGGAGTGATTACATTAAACAGTGGTGGGCCTACAGCAGTCGACTTTGGTATAGACTCAATAATTGGAAGTATAGACTCCGGGGGAATAGGGGATAGGGAGACACAGACAGATGACTCTATAGCCTGGCTTCTCAAACCATGCTCAGCTAGTATGATCTGATCATCTTGGCTAGTGGCCCTCTTTCCTTCCTTTTCTTTAGCAAATTTTTCCCAAATCTTCTTGATAGCTTTAGTGTCCATATACTTCAACTAGTCTTGCTCTAGTGTTTTTACAACTTCTTCTGGATTGAACGGATCTTGATAGCAAATTTTTCCCACATCTTCTTGATAGCTTTAGTGTCCATATACTTCAACTAGTCTTGCTCTAGTTTACTTAATTCCTTAATTTTTTTTATTGATTTTATGACCTCATACGTGACACATTATAATTAGGATCTTGCCTTATGTGAATACGTGTGATTAGAGACCTTTTCTTAGGTTTTACTTTCTATTCGTATGCATTGCACTTTTAATATTCGCGACATGGATCCCGGGTAGGTTCCATAGTTCCCTATCTGCATGTCATATCGCTTGCCACTTGAATTATGTGATTTTTGAATGATATTTTATCACTTGCAATCTTATACCCTTTAGACATACTTTTGTAATGTATACTTATACGTATGTATTAGCTGAGGACATGCTTCGATTATTAATTCGATTAAAAGGATGTTAAGTAGAGGCCTATCGCGAGATAGGATGAGAGGGGGTGTTTTAGTCCGACGGGCTCTTTCCCCTCTCATTCTATAATCCCCGGACCTAGAAAATATCTGGTTTCTTTAAAGATCAGTTTTCTTGAAAATATTTTCTTAATTTTCCTTTTAAAAATTTAGTGGCGACTCATTGTTTTTATGTTTTGAAAATTGAAAAAAAGAATTTTGACAGAAAAGCTGTGGGTAAGAAAAAATTACGATATCCACAATCTGGCGACTCTGCTGGGGATCAAACCCAAAATCTCTGGTTTCCCAGACAGAAATTTCTGATTTTGGGTTCACTCGAAGATTAGACTTGAAAACATCATTTTAAGCAAATTAATTAATCTTTGTATGCCTGTTGCATTACACTTTCATGTCTCGCCAGTCGATCACACAGAACTATGACCTTGGAGGCTCGGGGCAAACCGGTCGGTCAAGTTATCATGGGACTGTGTGATCACCCTTGATCTCGTACCATGATTTGGTATGTAAAGCATCCTATCGGATGTGTGTCAAGGGTCCCTTGTTTGACCAAAACCCAGCTTTTGCGTAGTAGTTTCTATAGAACCTTTCAAATCTTAGGGAATCAATTCTTAATTAGGGATTACTTGAGATGATGACGATACTTGCTTGATGAAAGATGTATAATCTCTTAATCACTTTTGAACAATTCCTCTTCATGTCCTATGACATTTGAGAACATGCCGAATCTTGATTATAAGATTGCATCTCTTATATCATGTTTAGCTAAGCATCATTGACCTTGTATGTATCTAAAATCATGAAAAGTACGGTGATAATCCGATTATGTGATCATTCTGCCCAAAGAATTTTGAATCCATCTTTGAAAGAAAACGGATTTTTGCCATCTTTTTTCCAAAGTTTTCAATCGCTCTTGCAAAAAAAAAAATCTTTGGAGTTCACTTTTTGATTAAAGGTCCAAACTAATCTTGGTTAAAGTATATTTTCACATGATCATCTCTAAAGGAAAAATCCAAAAATCGTAGGAATTGTTTGTGAGAAAAATGCTTTTCAAATGTATTTCGAAGCAAAATTCAAATCCAATCATCTTTGTTGAGGAATGTTTAACATTCTCATTCTCGAAAAGAATTTTTAAAAAATTGTTATACTTCCTAAAGGAATGTCCAACCTTCGAAAGGGTAATGAAGATCACAATGAAAGGAGAAGTTAGCGCACTTGATATGGATGAGGATTTTATGTGCTTATGTGCCTTATGTGTTATAGTTAGGATTTTCTTTTCTTTTTGCATACAGAATAGGCGCACACACACATGCATTGCATCCATGTGACATATGAACCATTCATGAACATTTCACTAAGCATTTGCAAAAGAAAATGTGAAAAATAATAACAAAATCAAAATTCTCTTGAAATCAATCAAAATTGATTAAAAATGAAACATGACTGTAGGCGAGATAGCATCAAACCCAGAACAGTTTGGGTTAGAAATTCAAGCATGAGATTAGTTAGAAAAGAGAAGATAATTTTGTTGAGCCTAATAACTCGAAGAAGGGCTTAATAATGTTACCGCAAACACGGTTGGCAAACCTGAATGTTCGAATGATCTTAGTGAGGTGATAGTGTTTGGGAATACTGCTGTTGAAGCGAATGTGGATGCTCTTGGAAAAATAGTAAATTGAAGATCATCTGTGACACTCCAATTGAGACCAAAGTCGAGTCTAGTCCAGTTTGTAATCAACTCATGTCTAAGTTGGAGTCAAATGTCGGGTCCAGTTGAGTCTTCTAGTTAGTCTGTTATCGAGTTTATTGTCAAGTCTTCATCGAGTCAATCGAGTTAGGTGGTGTAATTCACTGCTAGTTGAATAAAATCGCATTCTGCTTGATTCAGTGTGCCAAGTCATGAATGTATGGATCATTAAGCCAAAAAAAAAAAAGAAGAAAGAAAAAAAATCACTTTTTCAAACAACCATGGAAAATACTTTGAAAATAAATCGTTGCATTGAGAAGGATCCCCAAGTGATCAAAGTAAATTTTGTGCCAAAACCAAAGAGGATTAGAGAATTGATTAGCTTTACTTTAAGAATTTAAAGATGCTCTTGCTGAATCTTGAAAAGATAAACTTGGAACTTGAAGCATGCTCACCATCCCTTTTTCTCAAATTCCAAGCCTAAAGATGAGCCCACAGTCCAAAGCCATAAATTGGTCCTTGATGGTGGCCAAATATTTTTAAATGAACTTCTTTTTTCAAAAAAAAAGAAAGAGAGAAGAATTAAAAAAAAAAAGAAAAAGAAAAAGAAAAAGGAGCTCGCTAGGATGAAAACCCGAAAGGGCGCCTAGGCAAAAGTTAGAGCAAAAATAAGATGCGTGTTGATTTCAAAAATCCTAATCCTAGCCAGTCAAAATCATGGAGAGAATAAGAGATAGTAAGGTAGAGAAAAGAAAAGAAAGAGAAAAGATAGGTAGAAAATAGATAAGATTGAGAGTTCTTGAGCACTTCAAAGTAGATCATTGACACATGAACTATCTCAAGGCTTTGTGTTGTTCTAAACAAAGAAAAGAAATTGGAAATGAAAAGAGAGACTTATCAGCTTTAAGCTCAAACGCTAAGTGAGCCTAAACTAATGCAGAGATATCTTTGACAAAAACAAATAAAGATTTGAAGGGCGGATATTACTTTGTGAATATGATAGAGTATGAATAAAACATGATGAGGGTTGTAAAGATTAACTGGCTAGTGAAAAGGTTAAAGAATCAAACGTCAAATAAAAAAGAAGAAAAGAAAAGAGAACAGAGAATAAAGGAAAAAAGTAGTTCATCATGCTACATAAGGGCTACCACAAGTGGCATGCACTCCTTAGACACATATGGCAACATGGCTCAAAAAGCCCACCAATTCTTGAAGCCTAATTCTTTCAGGACCTCCAGATTACTTGAACTACGCTAGACCTGATTACCACTCGGGGATACGTAGGCAACCTGTTCGGTTTGGTCGACACCTTTGCTATGATTTGGCACTTTCTTTCAAATTTTAGCCGAAATACTTTGGACCTGATTCCCATTCAGGAATAAGTAGGCGAGCCTCACTTGGATCTCAGTAAAAAAAAAAAAAAAACCAGCAATATCATTTGCACCTGTAGATCCCTCATTCCAGACTAGGGGCAAACTTCGTTTGTTGAAAACCCCTTTTATCATAGAAGTAAGTCCCCCAAGTCTCTTTTAAACTAGGGGCAAACTTTGTTTGCCAAAAGCCCTCTATGTCAGAGGCAAGTTCTCAAGTATTTGAGTTTGTTTTGAACGGACTGAAATAGAGTGTCTTTTATTCTATAAGGTAAAGCACTAATTCGAAGCACACTCTAGATAGGCAAAGAATTAACTAAATTGAAAAGGAGAAGTTTTCAAAGTTTAGATTTATCAGCAAAGCACTAAAATTGTAAAATGATGAATAAATGAAAGAGGTAAGTTGATACATGTATTCACGACGAAAGCACATCATTTCAGAGTATGATTCAATCACCTTATGTTTGTTGAGGCTGTCCTCTTCGGATGAGTCTGCCCTCGTCGGATGAATCAATAATGATCTCAAATGTGTGGGTTTAAGATGATGAATAAAGATTTGAAAAGTCTCCATAAGCATCCCACGAGCAAAGCAAGTAGGAGTTTTAAACACTATCACAACACAATGCTAAAAGTGGAAATATCAGAAGAGTCCAAGACTAAGGGCAAAGGCGACTTCCCTCTTTTGACAAGGTAGACATGTTTCTTCCAAAGGTTCACAAGTGCAGAAAATCATTCATTCAATCAGATTCGTCCAAATTCCTCGAGTCTCAAGACTCCCCAAATTTTGAAAAAAAAAAAATAATAATCAACTCTTTGAGTCTGTGGACTCCCGAAATTTCGTGAAATCAATTCTATGAGTCCAAAGTAAGCACGAGGAGACTCCCGAACAAGCGTTACTGGCAGCTTCTTTTCATAAGCGTTAGTCCTCATTAGCAGCTTCTTTACGGCAATCTGTTAGGCCTCAGTGACAATCCCTGTTAGACTTCTATGACAATCTTTGTTAGAAAATATGAAATGTCTTAAGACTAAATGGGCTCTCAAATTTTGGAAATAAGAAAATTCTGTGAGTCTAATTCGACTCCCGTTTTTAGAAAATTTGAAAATTTCTCGAGTTTGATCCGACTCCCAATTTTGTGAAATGAGAAATTCTTTGAGTCTGATGAACTCCAGATTTTGTAAAATTAAATTCTTGTCGAGTCAAATTGCCTCCCGATTTTTGAAAAATTTGAACGCTTTGAGTCTGATCGACTCACAACTTGAAAATAATTTTTTTTTTGAGTCGGATGGACTCCAAGTTTTGGAAATAGGATTTGTTTTGAGTCTGATCGACTCCCAAATAATAAAATTCTTTGAGTCTAATTTGACTCCTATTTTTAGAAAATTTGATAATTCCTCGAGTCTGATCCTAATGACTTTCGTGTTTTAAAATGTGAATTTTTTAGTCCTTGTGTAAGAAAATTAAAATTTTGAGTCCATGTGACTCCCTTTGAATTTTTGAGTCTGTGTGACTCCTTTTATCGAAAGATATGAATTCCTTAGTCCGCGTGAATCCGTGTGTGTAAAATATTGAGTTCTTGAGTCTACGTGACTCTGTGAGTATAAAATATTGAGTTCTTAAGTCCGCGTGACTCCATGTTTGTAAAATAAGAATGTTTCGAGTCCGTGTGACTCCGTGTTTGGGAAATGTAAATTTTCAAGATCACATGGCCCCCCTTTTGTAAAATGTGAATTCTTTAAGTCAGTGCGACTCCCCTTTTGGAAATAGAAAATGTTTTGAGTTGAATTGACTCCCTATTCGGAGATAGAAATTCATTTGAGTCTGATTGACTCATGATTTTTGGAATTTTGAAATTCTTTGAGTCTGATTAACTCCCAATTTTGGAACTGAGTCTGATTGAATCCCGATTTTGTGAAAGTGAATTTGCTTCGAGTCCAATTCACTCCCTTTTTAGAAATTTGAAATTATTTAAGTATGTTTGATTCCTGATTTCAGAAAATGAATTAAGTCGAGTCTGATCGATTGAAAATTATTTGAGTCTGATTGGCTCCCAATTTCGTGAAACAAAGATTTTTTGAGTCTGTTTAACTCCCAACTAGAATTGAGTCTGAGTGACTCCCGGTTTTGTAAAGTAGGATTTTGTTTTGAGTCTGATCAACTCCCAAATTTTGGAAATAAGAAAATTCTTTGAGTCTTATCCGAATCCCAAATTTGTGAAATGGAAATGCTTTGAGTCTAATTCGACTCCTATTTTTTTAGAAAATTTGAGAATTCTTTGAGTCTGATTCGACTCCTGTTTTTAGAAAATTTGAAAATTGCTTGAGTCCGATTCGACTCCCAATTTTGTGAAATAGAAATTCTTTAAATCTAAATTCGACTCCTGTTTTTAGAAAATTTGAAGGAGAATTTGAAATTCTTTGAGTTTGATTGACTCCCAATTTTAGATTTGAGTCTAATTGACTCTCGGTGTTGTGAAATAGAATCCGATTCGAGTCCAATTGACTCTTGTTCTAGAAATTTGAAATTATTTTGAGTCTGTTTGACTCCGAATTTCAAATTAAAAATTCATTTGAGTATGATTCACTCATGATTTGGAAATTAGAAATTCTTTTGAGCCTGATTGGCTCATTATTTTGGAAATTAGAAATTCTTTTAAGTCTGGTTGACTCCTGTTTTAGAAATTTGAAATTCTTTTGAGTCTGGTTGGCTCATTTTTTTGGAAATTAGAAATTCTTTTGAGTCTGGTTGACTCCTGTTTTAGAAATTTGAAATTCTTTTGAGTCTGGTTGACTCCCAATCTTGTGAATTAGAAATTCTTTGAGTTCGATTGACTCTCAATTTTGTAAAAATTCTTTCGTGTAATAGAAATTCTTCAAGCCCAATTTTGTGAATTTGAATTTCTTTGAGTCCGATTGACTCCTGGCTTTGTTCAATTTTGCGAAATAGGAAATGAATTAAGTCGAGGCGACTCCTAATTTAGCATTTGAATTTGAACTCGATTTGAGTCGAATTGACTCTGGACTTGGTGAAATTGAGTTTATTTGAGTCTGACTGACTCCTGATCAAAATATGAAAAAATTAAGCTTGATTGACTACCAATTTTGGAAAATTGAATTAAATGGAGTCTAACTGACTCTCGATTTTGGGAAATTGAAGTGGATTTGAGTCCATTGAACTCTCGACTTTAGATATTTGAAATAATTTAAGTCCATCGGACTTCCGGTTTAGAAATTTAAAATAATTTGAATCCGTTGAACTCGCAGTTTTAGAAATTAAAAAAAGATTCGAGTCCGGTGGACTCCCGATTTTAGAAATTTGAATTGATTAGAGTCTGATGTACTAGACTCCGAATTTTTGAAAGTAAATTGAATGAAATTTGTTTGACTAAGAAGGGAATTTGTTGGAGTCTAATGGACTCTCGATTTTAGAAAATTGAATTAAGTCTGAAGGACTCCGGATTTTTGAAATTGAACTGATTGGAGTCTGACTGACTCTAAATTTTGAATTAAATCAAGTTGAGTCTGGTTGACTCCCAATTTTGGAAATAGAAATTCTTTTTTAGTTCGGCTAACTCTGGATTTTGAAATTTGAAATAATTCAAGTCTGTCGGACCCCCGTTTTGAAAATAAATTGAGTTGAGTTTGATTGACTCCTAATTTTGAAAAGTTTGACAAAGTTTGATTGACTTTTGAAAATTGACTTGAGTCTGATTGACTTCTGATTTTGAAAAAGTTGGACAGAGTTTGAATATTCTGAGAAATGAGAAGTTTTCTAAGTCTGATTAACTCCTAATTTCGAAACTCGAAAGAATTTGAGTCTGATTGACTCTTGATTTTGAAACTTGAAAGAATTCGAGTTTGATTGACTCTTGATTTTGAAATTTGAATAATAATTTGAGTCTGCTTGACTCCAAAATTTGAATTTGAGTCTGTTCGATTCCTGATTTTGAAAAAATTAAAAGGATTTGAGTCTGTTTGATCCCAGAATAATCTGAATTTGATTAACTCCTGGATCTTGGGAGTTTTTGAATTGAATTAAGCCAATTTTGACCAAATTTGAGAATATAACAGATTTGCATTCTCGGTCCTCGCAACAGATTTGCGTTGACCCCGCATTTGGGAATATTATGGATTTATATTCTCGATCCTCGTAAAGGATTTACGATGATAAAAAATTTGAGAATGTAACGTATTTGCATTCTCGATCCTCGCAAGAGATTTGCGTTGACCCTATATTTGGGAATATAACGGATTTATATTCTCGATCCTCGTAATGGATTTACGATGACCAATTTTGAGAATTTAATGACACGAGAATTTTTCTGTGTGCGCTTGTGTGCTGTACCCAAGTGTAAGTAATCGTGCAAGGAATATAGTACTGGAAGTCCAGGTCGATCCCGCAGGGAAGGTTTGGAAATTAATTGCCTAGATTAAACTCTAAGAAGAAAAAGAAAATTTAATGCTTAAGGGAACTGTAGAACACAAAGTTCTATGATTAACAACTATTAAAATTAAAAACAACTAACTTGCTTTAGACAAATAACTAACTAATTAACTAGAGCAATATTTTAAAACTGGTTTTCTTAATAAAAAAGAAGTGTTGGGATCATGCGAATCCACAGTGACCTAGCCATCTACCATGGAGTACATCTTCTACAATATTCCGTATTTTTCTAAAGATAGAGAATCCATAGCCCTTTCATGACCGGGACTATATCATCCGAATTAAGTTCAAAATACATGAAAGTGGTTTAAATCAATAGTTAAGACTTGCACCCACAATGGCGTTAGCATTGAGAGTGGTTTGCAAAAGATATTGAAGAAAAATGCTTTAAAGGCTTTAAGCTTAGAGACTGTTTCGACAAACTGAGCATTTAGGGACAGTTTGATAACAAATTTGTAAAACAAAAAGTCTAGGAATACTGTATTGAATGTTCTGAATAATCAGAGGTTTCGATCGATCGACGCGCTCTCGATCGATCGAACATCTTCATCTCTCGATCGATCGAAATGTCTTCGATCGATTGACTGTGTCTCTGCTCCGATTGATCGAAATAACTTCGATCGATCGAACACAGGAATTATTCTGCTACATGGCAGAGGCTTGAAATCACAGTTTCATCACGATTTCCCAACCCAAGGACTACTCAGACATAGTCTGGAGTGACTTAAACTCATTTTTAACGTAAAAGTCCATTAGGGATACGTTTGGTTGCGATTTTAGCATAAAAACTATGAAAACTATGAGTGTAACACTATTTAGCATACAAGATTATGATTAACTTTACTAATACTACCAGAGATGATAAACAGATTATAAATAAACTGAAATAACAGAACCTGAGACGATGTTTTACGATCAAACTACTTGCAAATCCAAGAACAAGCAAGATTGTACTTTGAAACCTACAAAAAACAATATAAACTCTCTAACTCTCTCTATGAAATGATAAAAACTAAAAGTGGGCGTCCTTTTCGACGTGAATACAACTGGTATATATAGAAAAACCTAATGCTAGGGTTACAAATGATGTTCCCGCTGCGTGCGCGTAGTTTCTGATAAAAGTAACGTTCGATCGATCGAACATCTCTCGATCGATTGAACTTCTGGGATCTTCGAGTGCTTGAACTTCTTTCGATCGATCGAAACCTCCATCGCTCGAGCCTTCTTCGATCGCTCGAAACTCTCTTTTCATTTTTGACTTGTCTTCATTGAACTCAAGCACTTCCTTTTATCTTGCTTATTCAATTCTTCACACAGCAATAGTAATCTGCACACATAACCACTAAAACAATACCACTTATCATAGATTAATCATATTGTGTAAAAACTGGCATTGTAATTCAAATTGCAGATAAACAGGGATGTTGTAAACTAATTTAATGTATTTTCTTCTTTTAGCGCGGTTGTATTTTACAAAAACCCTCGCTTGTCACAACCCCCAACTAGCAATTTGCTAGTCCCTAGCAATAAAGCGAAAATAAAACAAGCTAAACTAATACTACAATGATTAAAATAAAACAAATTAAAACTAAAGAAAACTAATCTAAATAAAAAGAAACTACCTAACTCACTTTCGCAGGAATCGAGGTTGCATTTAGCGAATGTAATAAGCAGTTAAACCCCTAGGTTCCCCCTAGTGTACGAGTGTTGTCACGTGAGGGTTTGCAGTGAATATACCCACAAAATTCTCTGATTTTAAGATCAAAAAGATATAGAATAATTTGTAAACACTCTCTTCTATTCAACTATTAATTTAGCTCTACACAACATATCATCCTCATTCAAACCATGGAAGAAATACACATGTTCCTCATGTCACCAAGAAAGAATAACATATGCATCACATCCATGTATTCGTGCATGTGTGAGATTAACAGCTATACATTAAACTTTATTTTGAGTTGTTTAGACTATCATACTCCCAGAACTTGTAGTTTCAACTCAATTCTCACATGGGTTTACACTCAAAAATGAACATCTCTCAGAAACTTGTTTAATAATGATCGCTCATGGTGTGAAAGCTTTGATATGAGTAATGTTTTGGTTACTAATGCTTTCACACCTGACTCAATAAAGGACAAACATTTAGAGTGTATAGTCTCATGAAAGGAATACTACTAACTAGAGGAGCGAAATACCATGGATAACTCAATTTGCACGTTCGTGTTTTAAACTAAGTTGTTAAGAATCATTAAGGCTTTGACTTTTCGTGTTTTATATATTAAGGTAGAAATGAGAAGGGTGAGAAATCGCACATCTTTAGCATTTGATTGAGTGTAGTAATTTCTTCTTTACTTCATTCCGACCATCCTCTATTCTCATAGATGTCCCCCCCCCCTTTTTTATTATGCAGCCCCTCCCACAACTACTCCCTCCTCATAACATACTTCAACAATTCAATCACATTGAATGCGCAATGGGGTGCATTGAGGTCAAAGTATAAGATTAGGGATGTAGGATTTCATAATAGATTTGGCAGTATTTACTAGTTATGGGGTTGAGAACAATGCATATTCTGGAATGTTGATATAGGTATATAGAAAGGTAAGGAGCAAATACGATAGCTTAAATCATTTTCTTAACTTCTTAGTTTTAGCACTTCCGTGTTCATTGAGTTTTGTTGGTAAATCCTGAACGTTCTCCTCTACTAAGCAGCCAAAATAAAGAATTAGAGACTATTCGATGAATTTAATATGTATTTTCAAGAAAATGATTCGAATTTAATGTGATAACTCCCTCAGAATTGAAGATTAGATTCAAAAGCTCACTAAGGGTAACTAGTTTCCACTACTTATTCTTATAGTACAAAAGTCATCTTAACTCTTATTTAGGTTTTCTGTATAGCTATCAACATGTGCATAAGGAATTTGGATACAAGAATGGTTAACACATGCAATCGTCCTAGCGAATTAGAAAAACGCATGAATTTAATTCATAAAAAGATGAGAATAAAATGGTTGTGTCATTGCTTGATAATAGCTAAATAGGAGTGAGTATTGCAAGTCGTTCTACCAATAAAGTTTTGCATTTTCAAGAAAATTCCAATTTTATTTTAATTTAAAATTTGTTCAAAATCTCCAAATTCAACTGAGATTGTATGACATGTACAATAAATGTATTCAGATTGCTAAGTATAGACATGTGCAGGGGACTATCTATCTACATCCCACCCCCAACTAAAAATTGCAATGTCCTCAGAAGATAATTTTCAAATATAGATAGAGAGTTATCACCTTTTAAAGCATAGTAATAACCGCAAGCGTAACAATCTGTAAAGAAAGCATACAAACTCCAAACAGGCAGGATCAAATAGAATATGAAAAGATAAAGCATGAGATCCATACATAAATAGAACTAATCACTGGAAATATGCTAGAATGAAATAACAGACAGTGATTACAAAATCCATAAAACAAATAGAACCAACATGTCCAACTAACCAAACCACAAGAAAAAAAATAAGAGAGAAAAGAGAATACAGTTATATCCCACCAAAATAACCCAACAACCAAAAACACCGATCTATCAGAATCTATACATCATCGGCAACATCTGATAATATCTCAATAAGCACGTCTGGAGCATTCGCATCTCCACCCTCAGCAACAGTAGTAGCTGTCGCCGGGTCACTCGCAGTCGGAGCAGCTGGTGCAGATAATAATGGATCCGTCACGACTGGAGGTGGTGGAAGTGGTGTCTCAGAAGCAGGTGGTGTCGTCGATGTGGATGGAGCAGAAGGATCAGTAGATGGTATAGAAGGAGTAGGAACAGGAACAGATGGGGCTGCCGATGTTGATGGAGCAGAATGATCAACCTGAGGAGCTGAGGATGAAGGACTTGTAGTGGGCGATGGAGGTGATTGCAAAGATTAGTCAACCCCTATCTGAATAAGTATAGCCTCAAGAAGAATAATCATGCGATCCATCTTGCCCTCGAGTCTGATCCGGGCCTCTCTCTCCTCTAATAGCAACTCGTGAACAGTAGGGAGAGGCGCGGATGAAGAAGACACTCCCTGGGCGGGAGCCTGAGACCGCTGTCTCAGCTCGAACTGTGCAACCTCAACACGAGGATCAACCTCATCATCGGAATCAAGTTCCTCAGCCTCTGTGGGCGTCCCAAAAGTTGCACCCTCCATATCGGTGCCTCCTTCCCTCTTTCTCTTCGCTCCAATCTTTGCCTTACCCTTTGCTTTTGTCTTCTTCTGAGCATCAAAACGGTGGGCCGCCATCTCGCCAAATCAACTAGAGGCCTGAATGATCGAATCTGTGGCCAATGGAACTAGTCCAGCCTGCTCAATGACCCGATGTATAGGCCAAGAACCCATAAGATGGTGCTTGGCGGCGATGTAATGCGTAGGCTAAACCAGGAAGTCAATATATAGGCGAGACAGACAGACTTGCTGTCCTGTCCCAACAGCATATAGGGCACGGGCATACCACACGGCAAACTTCTCGATATAAGATGTCATAAAAATACAGTTCACCAACGTCAGATGGAGGAGGTGATAGTTCTCAGTGAGAAGCTTATCCTCGATGAGAGAAACGCCGTTCCAGAACTGAACGGCGCCGCCTGTAAGCTCATAGATAATGGTGGTAGGAGGCATCTTTGGGGCTCCTGGTAAGCGAGGAAAGAAACAATCTGGTTCCTCAGGTACCCCCAGAGCAGCTGAAATGGTGGCAGGGCTGAATAGGATCTCGCGCCTGCGAAAGTATGATCTGTATGTGAATGGGACCGCGGGATCCTTGATCATAGAGGAGCAGACTTCACGAACCCAGTGGATGTCTCTTTGTCTGGATCAATATATCGTACCATAATGGGTGGTCTCTGATCCATCCTAGAAACCATGGGGCTGAGAGCCATACGGACTCCAGTGACCGCTCCAACATAACCTTCCTAGACTGGAAGTATCTCGTAAACCAAACCCGTTCCTCCTCGTTTCTGAGCCCGTGATCTGGTATGGAGTCGGGTATAGTGAGAACAAGAGGCTTGGACTTGTGGTACCCGGTGATAGGATTCATCGTGAAAGCCCTGAAATGGAAGAAACAGATAGTAAATACAAGAAAATAAGGAAAATAGAAAAGATATTGAAACTGCTGCCCTTCGATCGATCAAAGTATGTTCGATCGATTGAAAAAGTCCTATGTTCGATCGCTCGAGACGCGTTCAATCGATCAAAAAGATGTTGGGTTTGATCGCTCGAGCCCAGTTCGATCGAATTGAAATGTGGTTGAGCTCGATCGCTCGAACCAAGTTCGATCGATCAAACATAGCGAAGCTGCAGCGACATCGATAGAGAACAGGAATAGCCCGTAAACATAAAAAATCATTAAAACTTCAAATAAATGGTTCAAAACCAATGGGGGGCACCCCCAATACAATTCTAACGAAAAGAAAGACATGAGGGGGTATATCGAGACCTCACCTCGAGATACGCACGACGGGGGAGATGAGGAGGATGATGATGATGATCAGAGGGGTCGGACGCTCCTCAAGTTATGTGGTTATACATGGGGGTTCAAAATTTGCGAGAGCCTCCTCTGTCTCCGAGCGATTGAGAGTGAGGGAGATAATGAGAGACTGAGAAAGTGTATAGAAGACGCCTCATTTAAATACAAGTCTCGATCGATCGAGCAAGTTTGATCGATCGAACTTTCGATCGATTGATGCCTATTGAAGCGTTCGAGATTCTAATAACTTCGATCGATCGAGATGTGTTCAATTGATCGAACTTAGAAATTCTACAATGTTATTGAATTAAAAGATTATACACCCCCAACTAATCCACATTGGTCTGGACATATAGAAAAATGATAAAACAGTTCAAAGACAGGTCATGTAGGCCAAAAATCATCATTATAAATAGAAAATTACAAATTTATATAAATAAAACATTGTAGTAGCATCCATTTGTAACATTATTGCCCCTAACATGGTATTTAAAACCTTATTGATAAAGAAAAACTAAAAGAAACTGAAACTAATAAAACTTTGTCTAGGAATACACTTCAATTGATGAAAGAAAGATGAAATGACAGAATACAATTGAAGTGAAGCACTACTCTTCAAGCATGAAAATATCTTCTTCCACAACTTCTTTCTCTGCCAAGACTTTGAATTTGGGGTCCAAATTTGATGATTCCTTTTTCCAGAACAGCCGAAAAGCAACCAGGGCATCATCGAGCAAGTCTGAACTATCCAAGGAATTGATCGCACATGCAGGAGATGATCCGGATGGAGACAATGATAACGGAGTATAAGTTTGCAACGGACTTTCCTCTTGCGGCGGAGTACCCGGAGACCTTATGTATGGTCCAAATCCGTGGAACAATTGATGTGGAAGGAACAGTGGCGGTAACATTTGATTCATAGTGACAACCCTGACAAAGGAAACCAAAAGAGAACAAAAAGAAAGAAAGAAAGAAATTAAGTAAAACAAACGAAAGAATTAAAGGAATAAACAAAATAGGAAATGTGACCAAGAAATAACCTCACTATTGGCATGATATCACCATGTGCACTAGCAGGTAGAGGGCATTGAAGCCGGAACAACAAATAACTCAAGTGCACATAAATGTAGGGAACCACTTCGATGACAAGGAAGTCATCAACATAAATGAATACAATATTATGGCATTCCGGCACCACATCCTGTAAATCTTCTTCTTCCCACAGTTCCCACATTGAATCGTTCTCCCACTGTTCCATCAGTGCATCATCGACATCCCAAACAACATACCCCTCTGGTTATCCCTCCTCTTCAGGAAATTCCATGTGCTCAAAAGGATTGATCTGGAGGAGAGCAGGGTTGTATGGGATGTATCCTTGGGTCAAGTCAACGACATCGTCTGCCCCTGGCCCTTGATAAGGAAAAAAACAGAATATTATTTCATCAGCAGTCCAAGGGGGGGTATGATATTCTGAATCCGCCCATGACCCAATTGAGTGGACATCATCATCTCTCATGTTGAATAGGCTGCAGGAGATAGATAAAATGGAATAGCAGATTAAAATTGAGGTCACACTCTAAAAATAGATAGACAAAATAAAACAAAACATAATGCAGTGAAGGAAGGAATACAACAACATGGTGAGGACGCACTTGAGCGTTTTAAGTCGAGGAATAATCGGGCTCATCCAGTTGGATGTGCTCGACCTTTGGTTGGAAATTCTCTAAGAACGGTTTTAACCTTTGACCATTGACCTTGAAACTTTCAACGTTCTTAGGATTAAATAACTCGACAGCCCCATGTAGAAAGACAGATTTGACTATAAAGGGTCCTGTCCATCTTGATCGGAGTTTTCCTAGGAATAAGTAAAGGCGAGAATCATATAATAAAACATTTTACCCTGGCTCGAATGATTTTCTAAAAATCATCCTATCATGGCGTGCCTTCAACCTTTCCTTATGTAATCTAGCATTGTTGTAGGCATCTCGACGTATTTCTTCTAGTTCAGCCAGCTGGAGTTTTCAAAGATGACCTCCCTCTTTAATGTTGAACTTCAATGAGCGGGTCGCCCAATATGCTTTATGCTCGATTTCGACAGGCAGGTGACATGCTTTTCCGTATACTACCCTGAATGGGGACATTCCCAGATTTGTCTTATAGGCAGTACATTATGCCCAAAGAGCATCGGTCAGTTTATATGCCCAGTCCTTTCTGTTGAAACTAACTGTCTTTTCGAGAATGTGCTTAATTTCTCGGTTAGCCAACTCTGCTTGCCCATTCGTTTGCGGGTGGTAGGCTATAGCGATCTTGTGGTTGACCCCATATTTCTTGAGCAGTGACTCCAAAGGCCTATTTCAAAAGTGTTTGCCTTGGTCACTTAATAGAGCTTTTGGGGTTCCGAAACGCGACAAAATGTGTTCCTTAAGAAAGGACATTACTGTTTTGTGATCATTGTGTCTTGTCGGTATTGCTTCTACCCATTTTGATATATATTCCACAGCTAGGAGTATATATTCAAAGTTGTTAGATTTCATAAAAGGGCCCATTAAGTCTATGCCCCAATAATTGAATATTTCAGTTATAATAATGGGAGTTAAGGGCATGGAGTTCCTTTTTGAAATTGTACCAAGCTTTTGACAGAGCTGGTATGCTTTGCAGAAAGTGTAAGCATCTTTAAACACAGTGGGCCAGTAGAAACCACTGTGTAGAACTTTTTGTGCGGTCTTTTTCGAATAAAAATGGCCTCCGCAAGCCTCAGAGTGGCAGGATGCTAAAATGACAGTTATATACTCATTCGGGACGCAACGCCTGATGACTTGATCAGCACAATACTTGAATAAGTAAGGGTCATCGAAAAAGAAATAACGTACGAACGAGAGGAATCATTTCTTGTCCTGATTTGACCAATGACTAGGGGTCTCTCCCATAACTAGATAGTTCACTAAATCCGCATACCAAGGTAAACTGGAAATAGCCTTCAATTGCTCATCTAGGAATTCATCCTTTATCGGTGTGGGTTCAGTGTTATCCACAAATATTAATAGAGATAAATGGTCAGCGACCACATTCTCTACTCCTTTTTTGTCTTTGATTGTGATATCGAATTCTTGGAGTAGGAGTATCCAACGGATAAGCCTTTGTTTCGCATCCTTCTTAGATAACAGGTACTTCAGAGCTGAGTGGTCTATAAAATAAACAATTGGGGACCCTATTAGATATGACCTGAACTTATCTAGAGCGAAGACTATTGCTAGTAGTTCTTTTTCGATAGTCGTATAATTCATTTGAGCTTCGTTAAGTGTTCGACTAGCATAGTAGATTACATAAGGCTTATTATCCTTCCTCTATCCTAGAACTGCGCCAATGGCATAGTTGCTAGCATCGCACAATAACTCAAAAGGAAAACTCCAGTCGGGTTCCTATATTATCGATGCGGAGGTAAGATGTTCTTTTAGTGCATTAAAAGATGTTTGATAGTTTTCTGACCATTCGAATGGCATGTCTTTAGCCAATAGTTGACACAGTGGTCGGGAGATTGCACTAAAATTTTTTATAAAGCGACGATAGAATCCTGCATGTCCCAGAAAAGATCAGATGTCTCGGACTGTATGAGGAACAGGTAAGTTTGAAATTATATCAATTTTTACTTTCTCGACTTGGGTACCCTTATCAGAAATAATGTGGCCGAGGACAATTCCCTTGGTCACCATAAAGTGACACTTTTGCCAGTTTAGTACTAGGTGTTTGTCCTCGCATCGTGCTAACACACGTTCCAGATTATCTAAGCAATTTTCAAAGCTATGGTCGAACACTGAAAAGTCATCCATAAAGACCTCAAGTATTTGTTCAATCATATCGCTAAAGATACTTAACATGCACCACTGAAACGTAGTAGGTGCATTCCATAACCCGAAAGGCATACGTCTGTAGGTGAAGGTACTGAACGGACACGTGAAAGTTGTTTTCTCCTGATCTTCAGGAGCAATTTCTATCTGGTTATAACCGCTGTATCCGTCCAAAAAGAAATAGTACTTATGACCCACCACTCGTTCTAGCATTTGATCCATGAATGGTAATGGAAAGTGGTCCTTTCAGGTCACGGTATTCAGTTTTTGATAATCAATACACATTCGCCATCCGGTGGGGACGCGCGTTGGTACTAATTCGCCATCTTTATTAGGAATAACCGTTATGCCTGATGTTTTGGGCACCACTTGGGTTGGACTAACCCAGAGGCTGTCAGAGATAGGATATATAATCCCAACATCGAGTAGTTTAATACTTCCTTTTTAACTACTTCTTGCATGTTAGGATTCAGACACCTTTGCATTTGTCATGAAGGTTTAGCGTCTTCTTCCAAATATATCTTTTGAGTGCAAACGGACGGACTTATGCCTTTGAGACCAGTAATGGTCCATCCTAATGCTCCCTTAGGTTGTTTTAGCATTTGGATTAATTTGCCCTCTTGTTCTAGACTGAGAGTGGACAAAATTATTACAGGATAAGTTTTCTCAGTTCCCAGGAAAGCATATTTGAGCTCTTCAGGAAGCTCCTTCAATTCCAGATCGGGAAATTGAAAATTAGAGGGCATAACTAATTTTGTTTTCAGAGGTAGGGGTTCATATGGTGTTACCCACATGCATTCAGCTCTATCCTCCTCTCGTGTATCCATCATGAGGCAAGTGTGATTTAAAGCAGAATCTAATGGGGTAGAATCTTTAGGTTGATAGATAGTGTCGAATTGAGACACAACTACCTCCAAAGGATCTTTATAATCAACGAGATCTACCTCATATTCGATGACCGTGTTAACATAGTTGACCTGCTCTTCGCCATCGTATTCTTCGGGTCGGGGATTTGAGAAAATTTTTACATTCAAAGTCATATTCCCAAATACAATGGTCATAATACCACTTCTTATTTTAATTGTGGCATCTATGGTGTTGAGGAATGGACGTCCGAAAATCACCAGGATTTGTGAGCATGGGTTGGACACAGGTTCGGTGTCTAAAATAACAAAATCAAGGGGGAAGAAAAAAGAGTCTATTTACACTAGAACGTCCTCCAGTATTCCTCTAGGGTATTTGACTGACCTGTCTGCCAACTACAACGCAACTCGGGTAGGTTTGAGTTCACCCAACCCTAGTTGTTTATAAACTGAGTATGGCAGCAGGTTCATGCTTGCCCCGAGATTAAGGAGGGCATTGTCTATTCTTTGATTTCTAATTCAGCACGAGACAGTTGGGGTACTAGGGTCTTTGAGTTTTGGAGGTAATTCGTTTTGGATGATTGCGCTTGCTTGGCAAGCCACAGAAGCGTGTTTCTTCACACTTTGCCTCCTCTTGACCGTGCATAAGTCTTTGAGGTACTTAGTATAGGCTGGCACTTGTTTGATTGCATCAAGGAGTGGAAGATTGATTTTGACTTATTTGAACAGTTCCAGGAACTCCTGATTCTTTGCCTCATTTTTGGGGTTCCTAAGCCTCTGAGGATAAGGCGCGGGAATAGGGCATTTGGGTACTTCGTCATTGACGGGCTCCTTTCTGGACTTTCTCTCAACTTCTTGCATCAAGGAGTGGAAGATTGATTTTGACTTGTTTGAACAGTTCCAAGAACTCCTGATTCTTTGCCTCATTTTTGGGGTTCCTAAGCCTCTGAGGGTAAGGCGCGGGGAAAGGGCATTTGGGTACTTCGTCATTGACGGGCTCCTTTCCGGACTTTCTCTCAACTTCTTCTACTAGTTTAGGAGCTTTCGTATTTATTTCTAATGGTTCATTATTAGTGGATGGCTCCTCTTCCTGAGTAGAAGGTTTGTTTTTATTTACCAGTTCGTCCTCCTCATACACTTCGGGAGTAGAGAGTGGCATGTTTAGCCCTATAGTCTTGCCGCTTCTCAGAGTAGTCACGGCTTTAGCTTGTTCATGGTTAGTGGGACCATTGTTGTATCGCCTAGGATTTTGAAGTGGTTAGGCATGAAATGTTCCACCCAATCCCTCTTGTCGTGCATCCATCCTATCTAACGTTGCAGACATCTTGCTCATCATTTGAATTAATTGTTACGTTAGATTCACGTTAGAAAGAGGATCTTCCTCCTGTGCCTTTTTGTGTGGGGCAACGTACACGTTCGACTGTTGATTAGAGGGTTACGCTTGGTTATAGTTATTAGGTCTATTTTGATTGAATGGCTGGGGCTTTCTATTGTATTGCCCTTGATATTGGTTATTGTTGTTATAGGGCTGTTGTTGGTATTGATTTTGAGTCCCAGCATTATTTTTCCAATCAAACCCGGGGTGATTCCATCTATTTTTATTATTTTGTGAATTATAATTATTGTAGGAATTTCCCGCCCCCCTATACCCTTGCATGGCATTTATTTCCATGGGGGTTGTTCTTGAAAATACGGCACATTGGGACAGTATTGATTGGTATGTCCCAACATATTGCATGTGCCACAGGGTTCTTCAGGTAAAACCTGCCTAGAACCTTCCCCTTTCATCCTTAATTCCTCTACTTTCTTAGCTAATTCCTCATATTTATTCATTAAGTGATCTTTACTTTTTAGTTAGTATAAACTCTTCTCCTTTGCACAGGATATCTGTGAGCGTAGAATATCTTCAGAATTGGACCATTCATGGGTATGTTCAGCTCGCCACTCAAAGTGAGCTTCAGCTTTTTCAGTATTTTTGTGCAGAAATGGTTCTGAACTCATAGTCTCGACCAACTTTTTAGTTTCACCATTTAACCATTCATAAAAATAGCTTATGGTTCGCCATTTCTCATATCCATGATGTGGGCATGATAGAAGCAAATCCTTGAAACGCACCCAAGTTTGGGTGAAGGTTTCATTGCTCTTTTGTTTGTAAGAGTTAATTTGTCGTTTAAGCTCAGTGGTTATGCGAGGTGGAAAAAATTTCTTTAGAAATGCAGTATTCATCGCATGCCAAGTGTAGATTGAATTCGGCTTCAATGTGAGTAGCCACGCTTTTGCTTTATCCTTCAAGGTGAAAGAAAACAGCATTAGGCGTGTCACATCTACATGACAATTTTGTGAAAATGTTTTACAAACATCCTCGAAGTCCTTGACATGTAGATATGCCTTCTCACTATCCATTCCATGGAAGGTAGGAAGGAGTTGAATCATTCCATTGCGAAATTGAAATTTGCCAGCATGAGGTGGAATGAGAATACAAGAAGGTGTTGGAGCATGTTCAGGTGACATGAGATCGCACAAAGGATAAAGTGAATCGTCGATTGGTACAACCACATTATCACCGTTCTCACTTTGATTATCGGCTATTGAATCAATAAGTGTAGCTATGGGATTAATAGAATTAGAAGAATTGGCTAAGTAGAACAGATTTCCAAGAATTCCTTCGATGGAATTTTTGGACATGAACGGGAAAAAAAATATCCTAAAAGGTTTTAATCTAAACAAGAGAAGAAAAAGAAAACAAAAAATAGACAGAGATAGATTGAGGTAAACTAAGTATTAATTTGTCGCCTTCCCCGGCAACGGCGCCAAAAACTGGACACGAGAATATTTCTGCGTGCGCTTGTGTGCTGTACCCAAGTGTAAATAATCATGCAAGCAATATAGTACTGGAAGTCCATGTCGATCCCACAGGGAAGGTTTGCAAATTAATTGCCTAGATTAAACTCTAAGAAGAAAAAGAAAATTTAATGCTTAAGGGAACTGTAGAACACAGAGTTCTACGATTAACAACTATTAAAATTAAAAACAACAAAATTACTTTGGACTAATAACTAACTAATTAACTAGAACAATATTTAAAACTGGTTTTCTTAATAAAAAAGAAGTGTTGGGATCACGCGAATCCACAGTGACCTAGCCATCTACCATGCAATTATGCTAAAGCTCATTGGAATCTTCTACAATATTCCGTATTTTTCTAAAGATAGAGAATCCATAGCCCTTTCATGACCGGGACTATATCATCCGAATTAAGTTCAAAATACATGAAACCGGTTTAAATCAATAGTTAAGACTTGCACCCACAATGGTGTTAGCATTGAGAGTGGTTTGCAAAAGATATTGAAGAAAAATGCTTTAAAGGCTTTAAGTTTAGAGACTGTTTCGACAAACTGAGCATTTAGGGACAGTTTGATAACAAATCTATAAAATATAAAGTCTAGGAATACTGTATTGAATGTTCTCAAGAATCAGAGGTTTCGATCGATCGACGCGCTATCGATCGATCGAACATCTTCATCTCTCGATCGATCGAAATGTCTTCGATCGATTGACTGTGTCTCTGCTCCGATCGATCGAAATAACTTCGATCGATCGAACACAGGAATTATTCTGCTGCATGGCAGAGGCTTGAAATCATAGTTTCATCATGATTTCCCAACCCAAGGACTACTCAGACATAGTCTGGAGTGTCTTAAACTCGTTTTTAACGTAAAGGTCCATTAGGAATGCGTTTGGTTGCGATTTTAGCATAAAAACTATGAAAGCTATGAGTGAAACACTATTTAGCATGCAAGATTATGATTAACTTTACTAATACTACCAGAGACAATAAACAGATTATAAATAAACTGAAATAACAGAACCTGAGACGATGTATTACGATCAAACAACTTGCAAATCCAAGAACAAGCAAGATTGTACTTTGAAACCTAAAAAAAACAATATCAACTCTCTAACTCTCTCTATGAAATGATAAAGACTAAAAGTGGGCGTCCTTTTCGACATAAATACAACTAGTATATATACAAAAACCTAAGGCTAGGGTTATAAATGATGTTCCCGCTGTGTGCGCGTAGGTTCTGATAAAAGCCACGTTCGATCGATCGAACATCTCTCGATCGATTGAACTTCTGGGATCTTCGAGTGCTTGAACTTCTTTCGATCGATCGAAACCTCCATCGCTCGAGCCTTCTTCGATCGCTCAAAACTCTCTTTTCATTTTTGACTTGTCTTCATTGAACCCAAGCACTTCCTTTTATCTTGCTTATCCAATTCTTCACACAGCAACAGTAATCTGCACACATAACCACTAAAACAATACCACTTATCATAGATTAATCATATTGTGTAAAAACTGGCATTGTAATTCAAATTGCAGATAAACAGGAGAATTGTAAACTAGTTTAATGTATTTTCTTCTTTTAGCGCGGTTGTATTTTACAAATACCACCGCTTGTCACAACCCCCAACTAGCGATTTGCTAGTCCCTAGCAATAAAGCGAAAATAAAACAAGCTAAACTATTACTACAATGATTAAAATAAAGCAAACTAATCTAAATAAAAAGAAACTACCTAACTCACTTTCGCAGGAATCGTGGTTGCATTTAGCAAATGCAACAAGCCGTTAAACCCCTAGGTTCCCCCTAGTGGACGAGTGTTGTCTCGTGAGGGTTTGCAGTGAATATACCCACAAAATAACAGATATGCATTCTCGGTCCTTGCAACAAATTTATGTTGACCCCACTTTTGGCAATATAATGGATTTATATTCTCGATTCTCGTAACAGATTTACGATGATCAAAATTTTGAGAATGTAACAGATTTGCATTCTCGGTCCTTGCAACATATATGTGTTGACCCCGCATTTGGGAATATAACAGATTTATATTCTCGATCCTCGCCATGGATTTACGATGACCAATTTTTAGAGTGTAACAGATTTGCATTCTCGGTTCTCGCAACAGATTTGTGTTAACACTCGTCTTGGGAATATAACAGATTTATATTCTCGATCCTCGTAATAGATTTACGTCGATCCTTCAGAGTGTAATAGATTTGCATTCTTGGTTCTCGTAATAGATTTGCATTAACCCTTGTTTTGGGAATATAACGGATTTATATTCTCGGTTCTCGTAACAGATTTGCGTTGACCCCATATTTGGGAATATAACAGATTTATATTCTCGATCCTCGTAATGGATTTATGATGACCAATTTTTAGAGTGTAACAGATTTGCTTTCTTGGTTCTCGCAACAGATTTGTGTTAACCATCATCTTGGGAATATAATAGATTTATATTCTCGATCCTCATAACAGATTTACATCGATCCTTTAGAGTGTAATAGATTTGCATTCTCGGTTCTCGTAACAGATTTGCGTTAACCCTTGTTTTGGGAATATCACGGATTTATATTCTCGGTTCTCGCAACAGATTTGCGTTAACCCTCATTTTGGGAATATAACGGATTTGTATTCTCGATCCTCGTAACAGATTTACGTTGATCCTTCAGAGTGTAACAGATTTGCTTTCTCGGTTCTCGCAATAGATTTACGGTAACCCTAGTCTTGGAAATATAACGAATTTATATTCTCGGTTCTCATAACAGATTTATGTTAACCCTTATTTTGGGAATATAATGGATTTATATTCTCGATCCTCGTAACAAATTTACGTTGATCTTTCACAGTGTAATAGATTTGCATTCTCGATTCTCGTAATAGATTTGCGTTAACCCTCGTTTTGGGAATATAACAGATTTATATTCTCTATTCTCGTAACAGATTTACGTTGATCCTTTAGAGTGCAATAAATTTGTATTCTCGGTTCTCGTAATAGATTTGCGTTAACCCTTGTTTTGGGAATATAACGGATTTATATTCTCAGTTCTCGCAACAGATTTACGTTAACCCTTATTTTGGGAATATAACAGATTTATATTCTCGATCCTCGTAACAAATTTATTTTAATCCTTTAGAGTGTAACAGATTTGCAATCTTGATTCTCGTAATAGATTTACGTTAACCTTTGTTTTGGGAATATAACGGATTTATATTCTCGATCCTCGTAATAGATTTATGTTGATCCTTCGTAGTGTAACAAATTTGCATTCTCGGTTTTCGTAATAGATTTGCGTTAACCCTCGTTTTGGGAATATAACGGATTTATATTCTCAATCCTCGTAACAGATTTACGTTGATCCTTCAGAGTGTAATAGATTTGTGTTAACCCTCGTCTTGGGAATATAACAGATTTATATTCTTTGTCCTCCTAAGAGACTTACGTTGATCCTTAAGAGTGTAACAGATTTGCGTTCTCGGTTCTCGTAATAGATTTGTGTTAACCCTTGTCTTCGGAATGCAACAGATTTATATTCTCGGTCCTCGTAACAGATTTACGTTAATCCTTCGGAGTGTAACAGATCTGCATTCTTGGTTCTCGCAATAGATTTGCGTTAACCCACGTCTTGGAAATTTAGAAATGCATTTTCTCGACCCTTGCAAACGGATCTTTGCATCGGTCAACATTTGGTAAGTCTTCTCTGGCTAAGCGCATCATGAAATATGCGTCACATATAGAGAAGACACGACATAGAGTAAGCATGGCACTTGCTCGGTCCAGTTTTTTTGAAAAATACTATTATAGGAGCATGTGCATCACGACAGGATAGGAGCATTCATCCGTATGATTACTCATGCTTGTGTATGCCTGACTCCTGCCCGAACTACTCCTTGGTCTGATTTCTGAGGGGATACGTAGGCAGCTCATCATGGAGCACGACCAATTGGAATTTTTTTGCGCGATGGCTTTCTTTTTGCAATGCTTTTTATTTTTACCTCAACCCGACTATTTGGTCAAAGGCTTGTCTTCACACAGGCTTCGACGTTCACTTGTGGTTTGCATTGCTCCATAACCTCCGTCGAAGAGGGGCAAACTATAGACACCCCAATTTTGACCAAACATCGAGTTAAGGGGAGTGATACCTCCAAGACCCGATGATGACATTGTCAGGCCAATCTAAGACTTCCAAAGATGATTCAAGCCCTTTAAAGGACTATCCAACTTTAAATGGAAAGCAAAAAGAGAAAAATGGAAAATAGAGCCCAAAACGGCACTTGATCTCTTTTATGGTAGTCATGGGTTGCCGCTGCGGCACTCCCTAGCTGCCGTAGTGGTAGTCAGTGAGCGCTGTGTAGGAAAAACAGGTTTAAAATTTATTTAAACGCGCAGCGGAAAAACACAAAGTTCAAAACTTTTATTGGTTGCCTGGATCTACTACTCGTTAACTCTATAGATGCGTACAGGAGAGGGGACAGGTGCATTACCTTAAAGTCTTGAACCCAATTCTGATTTAGTCCTTCTCCTTCAATGTGCAGCAGCAACCTCTAAGAGATCTTCACCCTTATGTCTCCTTGAATGCTCCCAAAGTGGTTAGAGATGGTGGGATCTCTAATGGAGAGGATGAAGAAGGTTTGGGAACCCTAAAACAGCTTCAGCAGCTTAGGGACGTTAAAACGACGAACTTTCTTCCCAGAACGCAGCTGCCCTATTTATAGATTCCCAGAACCGACCTTACTTTCAATCGATCGAAGTAACTTCGATCGATCGAACCTTCGATCGATCGAACTAAGTTCGATTGATCGAACCTGTCTAGACTTCAATCGATCGAAACAACTTCGATCGATCGAACCAGTCTTGACAGCATCCTCAATTGCCTTTCCAAGCATTCTAGTAGAGCTAAGAGTGGGACCTCCTAGGTTCTTAATTACTGGCTCCGATTAATTATTTTTCCATCTAGTCAGTACTCTTGACTAAGGAATCAATAATTAATCAATTATCATTAATGCCACTATAAAATGATAATTGCACTCCAGTGCATAAGAACAAAATCACACATACATAAGTGATTGCTAGACTTGTATAATATGATATGGATGTCCCTCTACCAGGCAGTATTCGTATCTATCATTGGGATGTATGTGTAAAGATACTGTCGACCCAATAGATAGTACATCTTATATTCCTCAAGTATCATTCACTACGCTTGGATTACTAAACATGTCAACAATAACACTTTGTTGACAAGGCTGGCCAGCTCTTAGTAATCACTCCTAGTGACATTCTCGAGGGAATACTTACTCTTCGTTTTATAGAAGAGGGTAGAATTCCATCCTGACAATATATGTTCGTAACATTGTATTCCTGATTTACCCAAGATACCCAGGTGTTGATCTTGCAAGACCTCACTGATTGGTAAGTCAAAGCAATCAAGCATACAACTTGCGTTCATAACTGTCTCAGGATTAAGGACATGTATCCCTATACAAGTTTTGAGTTCCTATTGACGGTGACAGCGTTTAGGTGTCAATAGGTTTAACTCAGGTCCGTCAATGCACCTAGTGCACTAGCATATTAACCAAGAGTCAAAGACTCTTATGAATGAGATTCATCATTCTACCCTGTAGACGTTAATCATGCTACAGTGTATACCTGATAAGTTATCCAGACTTATCCTCCACTGTGACTTATTAGAAACAACAAGGATTTGTGATTCATATCTCACATGTGTAATCACATACACAAATGAACCACATACAATGTTGGTTAAGGATTCCAGTCTAATATTCATCTCATAAACTAACATGCATAAATGCATTATGATATTCCATTGTCCAACTAACTGGTTTGAGGGCATATTCCCAACAAACTCCCACTTGCACTCATAACCATATAGTGTTACAAACAAACACCAACATTGTTTACGCGATTTGTCAAAATCCTTAACCCGTAAGGTTTTGCATAGGGACTGATGATCATTTACTGAAACAATCCATAGTAGAACATCTCCATGTTATACTATATCCCTAGACAAAAAGACGTCACCAAACATGTATCCAGTAAAGCTAATTCGAACATAGTCCAAAATAACATCATCTGGCATATATCTACTAGTTCTATCAAGCCCTAGAGAATATGTGCTTTATGATAGTTCAGTGAACTGAACTTCCATTTGGACTGATATCTGTGAACAACCTCGATGGTTTAACAGATATCCCATACCTAACATCACATACAAGGTTTATCAACAGCCTAGGCTTATGATATACCTTTCATGCGACCTCTTTCATTTTGCATCCTAAGATTACAAGTCTTGAAAGAGCAATAGGTTATGTTCAAAAGGTGAATAACCTTTATCGAAATGATCTACGTTGAATCTTGCCAACAACTTTCTGATATAGGAGTTTGAGATAATCTCATTATCTTAACTTTCCGATCTTGAATGAGCAAAAATCTAAAGATTATAGCTCGCCTCACCGAGATCATAAATATCAAGTATACTGTAGAAACTTAACCTCAATCATTGATAATACTACTTTAACATCTCACAATGATAAAGATGTCATCAATATATGTAACCATAATCACCACCATACTTCCTTTGCGCAAGGATCCTTTCATCCACTTAAGCTACATCCATACTTTAGATGAATCTAAAGTATTTTGACCAACAAGTCAAAACAGATGTGCTTATCTCTGGATGATTTCTTTAGTCCGTAGACTTATGCAAATCATATACCAGAGCTTCCTTATCACAAAACTTTATTGTACCAGGGGATTTCAACAACGTTGAGAATTCTCCCACTACAATGAAGCACCAATGTTGGAACGGATGAAGAGGTAGTAGATTTTAGTTCCTGATGATTTATAGATTGCTTTAAGATATAAATTACTTTACTCTTTTATAATATCTTTCCTTTGCAAAATTTGGTCTCCAACCAACTTTTGTTTTCTCTGGAAACACTACAAAAGTATTATACTTCTAATCTAGATTCAAAAGGCTCATCATTTCTTTACACCAAAGTGCTAGACATCCTTATACAAAGTTACCATGAGAAAGAAGTCGCATTCTTTTCACAACTTTGGGGACGTCTATCGAAAAGATTTGCTTTTGAATAAGATCCAGTATATACATTGTAGTTCCATCGAGAAAAACAAGGAATAGTAGTAACTCTAAATAACTCATCCCATGACCCAGTCATATCTAAAAGAAGATAGTTCCTTCTACCTGCTACACCATCCCGTGGAGGCGCACTAGGTGCAGACTGTCGAGAAAGAATCTCATTCTTATCTCCTTTGGACAATAAATACATTAGATAGATACTCACCATTTTGATCAAATCAAAAAGCAACGATATTCTTTTACCAATTACTCTTGATTCCAAAACTTTTGAATTTCTTCAAAATTGAGGATGAAGATGCAATAAGTAAATGTATATCAGTATCCAAAGTAGCCGAAACTACTTTTCAACTCTAATGTTTATTGCCCTACATACATGAGTATGTCCTACTTCTAATAAGTCCTTGGTCGTGTGATTTTCAAAAGAAAAGTCACCTGATCATATTAGCCTCTAAATAGGATTGACAAACAGGTAGTGGTCTCAACAACCAAAAGAGTTTTAGGATCCAATCCTTTACTCCCCATTTATCCTATTTAGATTAAATATGATCTAACCTCAAAACCAAAAAGTTATAGAATTAGTTGAGGGTGCTATCCTTTTAGATGGTAAAATACCCATGAGTCATTTAAATACTACATTAGATAATATATGAGAAACAAGAGTAAATTGGTGAGATACTTGCTTGACAAGTTATTTAGATCACATAAAAGAACGCTTTCTTTTAATCAAGAATTTCAGTACCAAAATCAAAAGAATAAATATTATTCATTAATTCAAAACTGAAATCCATCTAATAACTCCAAAGTTTTATTACAACATAAAACTATTAATCTAATAGCAACTCTTGCATCAGATCCCAAAAGGCAATCAAGATCTTCTAATCACTGCACATTCTTATTTTCCAATTCCCTGCAACAATTACAGATATAATTTAGAAAATATAGAATTAGTGCCCATAGTAGTTGAAGTATCAGTTTTTCAACTTACTTCAAAAACTAGTGAAAGGATCGTACCTTGCCTTTTGGCAATCAAGTATTCCACACAGTTCCTTTTCCAATGCCCTCTCATGCCACAATGGAAACACTTTCGTTTTGGCACGGCACCAGCCTTTCCCTTTCGAAATCTTGCCTTCTTCCCAATAGTTGGGTTAGGCTCACCTATCCTTGAGCCTTGCTTTTCCTTCTCTAAACATGTGCCCTTAGGCTTAGTTCCAGAAGATGAAGCCATTCCAATGTTCTGAACATTTGACTCCTCTTTGACTATATCCATCGTTGCCTCAAGAGAGCTCATCAACTCACTTGTTGAAAAAACTGTTTTACTCAATTTAAAAACCTTTTTAAATTGAGTGAATGATGAAGGCAACGAATGCAAGATTATGTCAACTTGAGTTCACCATCAATGTCGGAACCAAGAACTTCCATTACTTTGAAATAAGTAATCATTTTAAAAACATGCTCTCTTATTGAAGTTCCTTCCAACACTCTGGTGTCCATGACTAACTCCAAGGCTCTAAGCCTTGCAGTACGGCTCAGTTCCCCAAATATCTCCTCGAGGTTCAATATTATAGCACGGGCAGTGTTCAAAGGTTGATGTTGCTTCTTCAACACATCAGACAAAGAGTTTAAGATGCTAGAGTGAGCTATACCATCAAATCTTATCCACTCCCAATATTGATCCGCAAGATCAGTTGGGGTGTCATTGCATGGAATAGGTGGACAGGGAATGGTAAGAACGTATTTACATCCATTAGCAATTAATAATTCATCCAGTTCCAGTTTCCATTCAACGTAGTTATTTCCAATTAGCTTATTCTGGATCATGGTTATAGCAAGTGGGCTAAACATAATGAATCTGAAATACAAATAATGTAACAGAATTACAATATGGAAATCATGAATATGACAATTTATATGATACATTGGTATTCCCTTAACCAACTCATTAATTGTCTTCAGGATGTCAAGCCTATGAAATTAAGTCTCCGTGTGGCGATCATAACCTCATAGCCTGATTAGGAAACCCATCATGAATGTCATGAAACTCTTACAAAACAATTCATGACTCCTGAACTTTTGGTCTCTAAGTTTCTGGATAATGCTCCGTGTGGAATCCCTTACCCATAGCTTAGCTAGTGTTTACCATTAACTAGAATCCAATGACAACCGTCTCAAGTAGTGCCTCAGTATAGTGGTCACCCTCTAACGCGTCTCATTGATTCTATCCAAAGGAAGTTCATGCCTAGTAACCAATGAATAGTCTATCCTCCGTATGGAATGATCACCCATGGCTGGGTGACACAGAATATACTACTCACCTTACAATGAACCGTTTATGGAAGACCGTGGGAGTTATAAAATAAGTCCCTCTCCCACTAGATTTTTATAAGATGTTCATATCTAGTAATCAATAAGAAATACCCTCCGTATGGAATGATCACTCATAAATGAGTAACACAGAGTATTTCTCATACTTACAATGAACTAATAGGAATTTTTCAATTTGAAAGAAAAAAATGTTTCTTCACATTGCCCATAAACATCAAGTGTTTACTAATGTGTTGGAAAAGTGTTTTGAATTTAATTTTAGAAAACTTGTTTTACGTGCATGCAAGTAGTAACAATATATAAAATGCCAATCACAACTAAGCACATAAAACAAAATACTAAAATGAAATAAAAACATTCAACAATGCCTCTATCTCCCATGGCTCTATCTCCATAGGACCTTCTTCTTGGTTTGATTGCCTCCGACTCCATCTTCATGGACAACGGCTTGCTCCTCCATCTTCATGGAATTTCTAAATCTATTACATTGGTCCTATGCTTCTTTCGAAGCTTACAATTTATCTAGAATCAAAATATCAACATCAAAATAAAAGGCTAGGAAAACCGGTGCGACTTTCCTTTTCTTAGGATTGAAGTCGCAGCGCCCTTTACACATGCCTTTAAAACCAAACCAAAATAATACATTCATCATTCACCAATCTCAAACAATTAAATACAAAATTTAAAAGTCTTGGTGCCATGGGAGATAGCGGACTAAACTTGCTGCAAAAGGGTTAGTCGCATGCACATCCATGCATATATAACAAATAAATGTATCATTGGAACCCCTAATTGATTCACATAGTATATAAACTCTTTACATACTGAATTAGAACTTAAAATAGCATCACAATTCTCTGTCACACTTCGGTCGATCGAAAAGGTTCGATCGATTGAACCTTCGATCGATTGAACATAGTTCAATCGATTGAACTTTCAGTTTCACAGAATGTTTTGAAAAACTTACAGAATAAATAAAAATTTAAAGTAAATGTTTTAAAACCTTTAAATCTGTAAACTGAACACCTGGACAATAGAGCAGTCTCGATCGATCGACCAACATTCGATCGATCGAACAGAACCAAAGTTCGATCGATCAAAACTAGTTCGATCGCTTGAGAATAGATGATTTTCGATCGATCGAGACTACTTCGATCGATCGAATCCACCTTGCATCCAATGCAATCACATATTTGTATTTTGCTGCATAAACACTGCAGAAACGGATCTGTGACGATGCAATTTTGAAAACAGTCCTAAATTTAACATGCAAATCAAAACTAGTGTTCCAAAACGCATCTATAGATCCAAACAAGCGAGGCTCTAATACCAATTGTAGGAAAAACAGGTTTAAAATTTATTTAAACGCGCAGCGGAAAAACACAAAGTTCAAAACTTTTATTGGTTGCCTGGATCTACTACTCGTTAACTCTATAGATGCGTACAGGAGAGGGGACAGGTGCATTACCTTAAAGTCTTGAACCCAATTCTGATTTAGTCCTTCTCCTTCAATGTGCAGCAGCAACCTCTAAGAGATCTTCATCCTTATGTCTCCTTGAATGCTCCCAAAGTGGCTAGAGATGGTGGGATCTCTAATGGAGAGGATGAAGAAGGTTTGGGAACCCTAAAATAGTTTCAGCAGCTTAGGGACGTTAAAACGACAAACTTTCTTCCCAGAACGCAGCTGCCCTATTTATAGATTCCCAGAACCGACCTTACTTTCAATCGATCGAAGTAACTTCGATCGATCGAACCTTCGATCGATCGAACTAAGTTCGATTGATCGAACCTGTCTAGACTTCAATCGATCGAAACAACTTCGATCGATCGAATAGTCTTGACAGCATCCTCAATTGCCTTTCCAAGCATTCTGGTGGAGCTAAGAGTGGGACCTCCTAGGTTCTTAATTACTGGCTCCGATTAATTATTATTCTATCTAGTCAGTACTCTTGACTAAGGAATCAATAATTAATCAATTATCATTAATGCCACTATAAAATGATAATTGCACTCCAGTGCATAAGAACAAAATCACACATACATAAGTGATTGCTAGACTTGTATAATATGATACAGATGTCCCTCTACCAGGCAGTATTCGTATCTATCATTGGGATATATGTGTAAAGATACTGTCGACCCAATAGATAGTACATCTTATATTCCTCAAGTATCATTCACTACGCTTGGATTACTAAACATGTCAACAATAACACTTTGTTGACAAGGCTGGCCAGCTCTCAGTAATCATTCCTAGTGACATTCTCGAGGGAATACTTACTCTTCATTTTATAGAAGAGGGTAGAATTCCATCTTGACAATATATGTTCGTAACATTGTATACCTAATTTACCCAAGATACCCAGGTGTTGATCTTGCAAGACCTCACTGATTGGTAAGTCAAAGCAATCAAGCATACAACTTGCGTTCATAACTGTCTCAGGATTAAGGACATGTATCCCTATACAAGTTTTGAGTTCCTATTGACGGTGACAGCGTTTAGGTGTCAATAGGTTTAACTCAGGTCCGTCAATGCACCGAGTGCACTAGCATATTAACCAAGAGTCAAAGACTCTTATGAATGAGATTCATCATTCTACCCTATAGACGTTAATCATGCTACAGCGTATACCTGATAAGTTATCCAGACTTATCATCCACTGTGACTTATTAGAAACAACAAGGATTTGTGATTCATATCTCACATGTGTAATCACATACACAAATGAACCACATACAATGTTGGTTAAGGATTCCAGTCTAATATTCATCTCATGAACTAACATGCATAAATGCATTATGATATTCCATTGTCCAACTAACTGGTTTAAGGGCATATTCCCAACACGCTGCTATGACAGTCACCAATTTCCGCATTTTTACATCAAGTGCTGTAAAAAATGGATTCCCAGAAAAGACAGCAGTCCCTGGAGTTGTCTGCGGCATTCAATGAATGCCGTTCCGACAGTCAGTGAATGTCGCGCCGACATTCAATGAATGTCGCAGTGGCATTTACTGAGTGCCGCTTCCATCTCTGTTGAGTGCCGTATTTTTGTAATAGCCAGCTATTATACAGCACATTTTGTATCATCAAGATCAAACCACGAGAAGTAAGTTTTTTATTTCTTTGAAGTTCTGATCTACTCTCAGCAATTTTCAGAATTCTGTCACAAATTTGATATATCTTGACAATAGTCTAAATGATCTCTCTATATAATGAATAGATAAGCTTAAATACAGAGGCTAAATGATCCAAACCATGTAATAATACAATAGCTTATTCTTGTTAATGTAATCAAGCACATTCATCCATATAGATCGGTATTAAAATTCATAATTGCGTCATTTCCTCTACTTGATAGAGTTAAGGTAAACATTTAGGAATAATTATCCGATATTATACATTCTTCCTAAAGTATATGGACTGACCCTTGTTTTGCAGCGCACTTGAGGTACAACTTCTCAACCCTTTTTCTAGTTTACTTAATTCCTTGATTTATAATTGATTTTATGACCTCATGCGTGACACATTAGAATTAGGATCATGCCTTATGTAAATGCGTGCGATTAGAGACCTTTTCTTAGGTTTTAATTTCTATTCGTATGCATTGCACGTTTAATATTCACGGCATGGATCCCGGGGAAGTTCCATAGTTCCCTATTTGCATGTCATATCGCTTGCTACTTGAATTATGTGGTTTTTGAATGATATTTATCACTTGCAATCTTACACCCTTTAGGCATGCTTTTGTTTTCTATTCATTAATAATATCAGTTTCCCGAATTTTTGAATTATGTGGAAGATGTAACACCTGTAATTTTCTTTTCATTAATAATATCAGTTTCCCAAATTTTTGATTTGGACCGACAGTATTATTATATTATTATTTTAATTACATGACGGCATGGACGCGTTGTAGTATTACCATATAGACTGTAGTAACCATATCGACTCGACCATAATAAGATTTAACTTAGTACTGTACCCGGACCCAGACATTAGAAATAATACCAGTTTGCACGTAATTCGAGACCGGCATGCATACCGAGGAACTTATGCACGTTAACCTAAAAAGTGGCACACAGCCCGACACATGTCCACTTGTTGGACACATGGCATAGCATGTACACATGCTCCATGATACCTAGCACATGCATCTCTCCTATATAAGCACACCTACATGCATACACACACACACACTTGACACTCTTTGTCTTCATAATATGCACCTAAGTTAAGAAAGAGAGCTGGGAGATATAAATCCCATGGAAATTTTGAAGAAAAACAAGGAGAAGAAGAAGGTGACACCATCTAAAGTTGAGTTCAAGCTCCATTAAGCTCAAATTTAGAACTTATATAGTAATTGTGAGTAATCTAACTGAAACTTCCACAGTATGCATATAGAACATATATAGTATGTATTAATGTGTAGTAGGATTTTGATGTTGTGTCAAAGTTTTCATGACATGCAAGACAATTGCTTTAATCTGAGAAACTGAAACTTCTAGCAGAATGTAGTGTAGTTAAATGAACGTTTGGAGCAGCTCAAAAATCATAAAGAGGCTAGGTTTTTTTTTTTGGTGAAATCTAACTCATTTATATACAAATAACTCTTCTATAGCTCAGTCTAAAAACCCCTCCTTCATAGGTAAAATTCACGTACAACGCAGTGTTATAAATCTGGAAAACAGAAACTTTCTGCAAAATGCAGTTCAGTAAAATCAACGTTTGGAGTAGCTCAAAAATCATGAAGAGGCTAGGTTTTTTTGTAGAGAAATCTAACACATTTATCTACAAATAATGCTTGTATAGCTCAATCTAAAAACCCCTTCTTCATAGGTGAAATTCACGTAAAACGTAGTACTATAAATCTCGGATAGAGCAGTTCGAAAATATAGAAATGTCTAAGTAAAATAAATATTTTGAGCAGCTCAAAAATGTTAAAGATAGATTTTTTTGTACATGAAGATGATCCAAATACCTATAATGTTCTAGTTTTGAGTTTGATCTACAAACAAATTTATCATGCCCAAATAAATCATGTTGTTTCAGTCAACACAGTGAAAATGTATCCTGGTAGATTGTGTAGCTTTTTGTATGATGTTTTGTTTATGCATGGTGTTGATTGTTGATGCTAGTTTTCCGGTACCTATGTTATGAAAATCTTATGCTATGGTAGTGCTATCACGTAGATGAGGATGTTAAGGGTTTCATCTATATGTTTATTGGTATTAAATCCATGTTAAAAATCCATGAGCTACGTGCTATGTTTTCCATTGTTATGAATATAGTTTAATGACCGTTGAAAGTTCATACCCAAGCTTTAAGTATGTTGTATAGCACAATTATTGCATTGATAATGATTGGTTAAGTTCTCATCGAAAGTATATTGACGGGTAAAATGGAATGTCGGATGTATAGCAAAATCTTGATGGTTGTAATTGGAAGCTACTAATGAACTAAACTACGGAACGTACGAACGCGTAAAATAACGACAAACCTTCAATAACAGATTTTATACAAATAAGGGACATAGGTTCTCGTTTCTAGTCGTGTGACTATCGTTTAAAGTTGATTTGTGAACTTTCATGTTGTGTTTGGATATTTCTTGCAAAGTTGGTCTTTCGGTAATTCCATAGAGTCGATTGGAGAGTTATGTTTGTGTTCTTGATCTGAGGATCGGCATGACGTGTTCGGTCAAGTGCGAATGACCTGAGGATCCTCATGGCATGCTCGATCAAGTAGTTGAATAGTTTTCTACACCCTTGGTCTGAGGATCGGCATGAAGTGTTCGGTTACGTGCGGGTGACCTGAGGATCGGCATGACGTGTTCGACCAAGTGAATGTTAACATCTCGTAGGAGCTGTGAAAGGTTTTTGTACCCTTGATCTGAGGATCGTTATGACGTGCTCGGTTACGTGGGGGTGACCTGAGGATCGTCAATGACGAGTTTGATTAAGTGTTTGTTAATATCCCGCATTCTTGATCTGAGGATCGTCATGACATGTTCGGTCGTACGGGTGACCTGAGGATCGTCAGTGACGTGTTCGATCAAGTGATTCATTGTCTTGTGTTGTTCTTTCTTGACCCATAAATACGTTTGGAGTTAAGTCTTCTTTCAGCTAATACCACTGATTAGTTCAGTCCTGGACTAAGTTTCGAAGGGAATGGTTGGGTATGAGCGAAACACAATTTTGAAAATAAGAAATGACAATGAATAACTTACCTTGGTGGTGGTAACCTTAAGGGGACCCTCACTTAGCTTAACCGCTAACATCATTTTTTGCTGCTGGACCTTCCACATCCAACCTTTGTAGGTCCAGGCAGAGCCGACTGCTATCAAGATACGGACTTTACTACTGAAGGATATGCTGGTGAAGATTACTATGAGGAAGGCTATGGCTTCGCCAGCTGAAGATCTTAGAGTTGCTCTTTGTCATAGTTCCGTTATTAATATGTTTAATGATGTAATAATTTAGCTGGACTTGTAATATGTATCTTTTGGTTATCTTTGGGCCTGTAATATACTACTGATGTAAGACTTGTTTGTTTTAAATTTTTGCTTCCGCTGAACTTAGACATCTCCCTATATTACATTATTGTTATAAGCATGTTTGGACAATCAAGTGACACTCACAACCAGTCACGTGTCTACGAACCCATAAAGGAAATTTATTTTCCCTATTTTTGGTACTTCGGGGAGTGATAGGGATTTTTTTGGTATCCGAGCCTTAGGTTTTAACCCGCTCACTGATTGTCATACCTTAAGTCATGAGCTTAAGATTTATTGTATTAGTACTGACGCTAAGTTAGCTCCTCTTGCAGGACTATAGAGCCGATCTTCGTTCACGACGATTTCGGAGGGCACTATATTATCCAACGGTTGTATCCAGCCTGCCGACCCAGTACTTTATCGACAGCGGATCCGCTAGAGGGCGAGGCACATCTTGGAGGAGGACATGCGGAGAGCTGTGCTTACCAATACATTGCAGTATCTGGATTGGGTTCAGCTCGAGTCGATCCATGCTTCTGAGACTACTATACTCATTCATCAGGAGCTTATCAACATGGCCGATGAGGTATTATACAATGATATACTTTTCCCGATTATCATGGTAGCACCAGCACCGCCATTCTCTTCTGAGCCCATACCAGAGCCAGATGCGGATTCAGATCCCATGGATACGGATAACGACGATGACATATCGAGTGGAGATGATTTTATAGGCAGTGACCACACAGATGACGACCCATCCGATGGCGATGACACTGATGGCGATGATGACCTGATGATTGATGACGATCTGGCGAGTAGCGATGACGAGCTGATCGAGGAGGTTGACCCAACGGACGATCTTCAAAGACCAGGGGATGATGTACATGACCATCCAGTACCACAAGTTAACGGGGACGAGATGATACTAATGCCTGAGCAGGACCACGAAGCAGATCCAGCTGACATCAAGGAGAAGGAGGAGGACCCTGAGGAGGAGTTCTTAGAGGACCCGTTATAGATAATAAGAGAGGCATACTTTACCTTAGATATGGTAGGTGAGTACCATAGTAAGCATTCATATCCTTTCTACTCATTTCACTCCCTTTGAGTTAATCGTTACCTTCTATTCTAATGGTCATTTCTTCTGGAAAAGAGATCTATATATTTTGTAAAGTGGCTCCAATTACCGTCAATAATTATTGTGATACACTCCTTGATAAGTAATTCATTTCCTTGAATTTTTAGAAATTCCCCAGTCAACAATTCTTGAGTATGTACCTTGATCATCCGATTCTTGACAAATTCTTTTGAGAACAAGTTCGATCACTAGTACTGCAAAGTCATTCTTTTTGACTTATTATTCCTTGAACAAATTCTTACAAGTTCATTTCATTTGAAATAATTCTAAATGAGTTCTCTGTCCTTGTTCTTGCCATGAACTCAAAAATGTTGTATTCTCGTACATCTTGACCTCTTATTGTCTCTTTTAGTTGCTACCTTATTCTTTATCAGTGGGGTTTCATTTGGACTATTTCACTTATGAAATACCTAATTCTTATTTCATTCGTTAAAGGCCTTATGCCATCAGTTTTTCATTTCCTAAAAATTTTGAGATACTACGATTACTTCCATAGTAAATAGTCATTCAATCATTGTTAGATTTACATCTTATTCTTGAATGGATCATATCATTCTACTATTGTACTTCTATCTGTGAGAATTCATATGCCTTTTCGAATTCAACTTCATTTTGGATCAATCTATTCAATCGTTTCAATAATCATATTCTAGTTACTGGGATTATGATGATAAGTATAATGTGAGATAAAATAGACAATGATTGCTTTGCATAAGGTATGATAGAAACCTTATAGACACGAACTCATACAGAGGAACAGAAGAATCTTCTCGATCTCTGCAATGGATGAATCATCTCAAACAATTGAGGACCAGTCCAGAAGGCTAAGCAACATAATATCTAAGGAGATCGATCCCACCGGTGTATTTGGAAGACTGATACAAGGCTTATAGAAGAACGCTGATTGCACTAGCGCAAGTGACTATGAAAACGAGTTGTTTAGACACCTCCATATCGCCCATTCAGAATTGCTTTTGAGACCACTCAAGCCATAACCTGCTACACTACCAAGGTCAAACCTACTACAAGGAGCACATGAGATATTGACTTAATTAAATACCCGAGGTAATGGAAGACGCAAGAATAGAACATACCTTTAACAGATCGAACGACCTCATAGACTGCTGACATCGACCATGTTTAATCACAACGAATGACTCGCACCGCGAACATTAGTGAAGATGAGTACTGCATTCCACCTTCAAGCCAATTAGATCGCATAGGGCCTACCAAGAGAAGACATGTTTCGGGTTTACAACATTGATGTTCCATCAACACGTTGAAGAAATGCATCTCTGACCCTGCGCACGTTATAAATTAAAACCATGTAAGGCTGAGTAATTATAATCATCTTTCTAATTTATCTCCTTTTGAGCAAACCCACTATTTTCTACCATTGGTTGCTTTAGATCAATTATCCTTATGATGAACCTTGGGATGTCCTTTATTGTCTCACTAATTGACAGTTATTCGTTGTCCTCTCTGATTTCACTTAACAAGATTTTGGATCATTCTGATCAGTGATAAATCCAATTGTGAATTAATTTGCTTTCTAATGCTATAAGTCACCTCTTTGGACTTATCACCATAAAAATCAATTCCAATAATTCATTTATAAACCAATCATTGTAAGTCATTTGGACTTATGATCTGTTAAATTAATCTTTATAAATCGTTTGGACTGTCAACCGTTTGACCAACTTTCGCAAGTGCGTATCCCTTGACATTATTGAAAAGGATCTCTTTGTATTTGTTCACCTAAGGAACTCAAGCATATTGCACCCCTTTGTAAATTAGTCCTCATTTCCTTTCATTTCACAAATTCTTCTTATTGGTAACCTTGACTTTTATCATTAAGGCTTCACCTAAATTATTGGCTCATGAGACAAGGAATTCTTATGTCCCACCTACGAGGCCTTGCACCTATAGTCATTGCATTACTATGATTGTCCTATAGTAATCATCTAATGGTTATTCTCAGATACTCATTCTATACATTGTGATCCTACAAGTGATTGATCACGTACCTCTTTGTTTCTAACTCAGTACATAATGAGTATTCATTTTGTTATGAATTTAACTCCTTACAAGTGAATTCAATCCTACTTCAATTACCAGTAACAACTTATATGCTTGGTATTAATTAATGCATGGAGAAATTGCTTAACGACTTATGTCATCACCTATGATGCTGAAACCCCACAACGATTTCATGTCGACACGCAAAGGAACTCAATCACAATAACACATTTAAAAGGATGCCACGACCCCTACAAGTTATAGAAGACAATCGTGAGACTAACTAGACTTCTCAACCATCGCATCAAGAAGCTGAGAGGTAAGAATCTTGCCCAATTAAAGACGCAAAAGAAACAAACCAATATCACGAACAACTACTCGAATGCAGTCCACAATCATTGAGCAAAACTCTGGATACATCAAGAATCATCACAAGAGGTAAAGAAATAATGAAATAAAAGTTAATTAGACTGCCGTTCAGACACATCTAAAGCAACATGATATCTGCGACAGCTGCGGAATATCTGGACATCACTTCAAAGAATGCAAAGCACCGAAATAGCTCACAAGTTGATAGGCACAGTGCTTTAATTGTTGAAAGATTGGACGTGTGCGCAAAGATTGTCCGGAACGAGGAACTCAGAACAAGGTTCCACCACAAAGAAGATCCCGAAAGAGAACTTGCAGATCACCAAATTAATCCTAGCATTGAACAAGGCGAAAGACCGAAGGTTCCATATTCAATGTTAGAACTTTGAATTTCACATGGCATTGTTTTAGCAAAGAAGTTTGGACGTTTGAAAGAATTTGTGAGAAGGTCTGATTAGTTAGCTAGTGGGAACCTCACATGCAACCTTAAAATCTGAGATATGATTAGTACCTTGTACTTTCTAAGACCTAGAAAACTCTAGATTTTGAGGATGAAATACTCTAATAAGGTGGGTAGAGATGTAGCATATGAATTTCTCTAGAAATTCCACGTAGGATATTAAAAATTAGTGATGTTGCCACCAAGGTTGTCAGGTATTCACAATGTTTTTCACATCAATATGTTGAAGGAGTATCATCCGGGCGCGACTCCACATGTAATCGACTTCAAGGACATTGAGGTGAATAACAACGTGTCTTACACAGAGAGACCCATAAGGATTTGGGGTAGAGAAACCAAGAAGCTGAGGAACAAGGAGATCCCATTGGTGAAAGTTCAGTGGAATCATCATGATGAAAGAGAAGCTTCGTGATAAATGGAGTCAGAGATGCGAGAGAAATATCCTTTTCTATTTTGTACCTAGATAAGCTCTGATTTCGAGGACGAAATCCTTTAATAGGTGGTGGAAGATGTAACACCTGTAATTTTCTTTTCATTAATAATATCAGTTTCCCAAATTTCTGATTTGGACTGACTGTATTATTATATTATTATATTATTATTTTAATTACGTGACGGTATGGACGCGTTGTAGTATTACCATATAGACTGTAGTAACCATACCGACTCGACCATCATAAGATTTAACTTAGTCTTGTACCCGGACCCAGACATTAGAAATAATACCAGTTTGCACGTAATTCGAGACTAATATGTATACCGAGGAACTTGTGCACGTTAACCAAGAAAGTGGCACATAGCTTGAGGTGGACCCCATATGACCGTCCAAGTGGCAGCCACATTCCACCCTCTTGGACACATGTCCACTTGTTGGATACATGGCATAGCATGTACACATGCTCCATGACACTTAGCACACGCATCTCTCCTATATAAGCACACCTACATGCATATACACACACACACACATACTTGACACTCTTTGTATTCATAATATGCACCTAATTTAAGAAAGAGAGATGGGAGTTATAAATACCATGAAAATATAGAAGAAAAACAAGGAGAAGAAGAAGGTGACACCATCTAGAGATGAGTTCAAGCTCCATTAAGCTCAAATCAACATCCAAGCCCAATTTCAAGCTTTGGTGAGTAATTGTGAGTAATCTAACTCAATTGAGAACATATATAGTATGTATTAATGTGTAGTAGGAGTTTGATGTTGTTGTGTTGAAATTTTCATGACATGCAAGACAAGTGCTTTAAATCTGAGAAACTGAAACTTCTAGCAGAATGTAGTGTAGTTAAATGAACGTTTGCAGCAGGTCAAAAAACACAAAGAGGCTAGGTTTTTTTGTGGTGAAATATAACTCATTTATCTACAAATAAGTCTTCTATAGCTCAATCTAAAAACCCTTCCTTCATAGGTGAAATTCACGTACAATGCAGTGTTATAAATCTGGGAAACAGAAACTTTTAGCAGAATTTAGTTTAGTAAAATCAACGTTTGGAGCAGCTCAAAAATCACAAAGAGGCTAGTTTTTTTTGTGGAGAAAGCTAACTCATTTATCTACAAATAACTCTCGTATAGCTCAGTCTAAAAACCCATCCTTCATAGGTGAAATTCACGTACAATATAGTATTATAAATCTGGGACAGAGCAGTCCGAAAATATAGAAATATCTAAGTAAAATAGATATTTTGAGCAGCTCAAAAATGTAATTGAAGCTAGATTTTTTTGTACATGAAGATGATCCAAATACCTATAATGTTCTAGTTTTGAGTTTGAACTACAAAGCAATTTATCATGCCCAAAAAAATCATGTTGTTTCAGTCAACACAGTGAAAATGTATCTTGGTAGATTGTGTAGCTTTTTGTATGATGTTTTGTTTATGCATGGTGTTGATTGTTGATGCTAGTTTTCCGGTACCTGTGTTATGAAAATCTTGTGCTATGGTAGTGCTATTGCGTAGATGAGTTTGTTAAGGTTTTCATCTATATGTTTATTGGTATTAAATCCATGTTAAAAATCCATGAGCTACGTGCTATGTTGTGCATTGTCATGAATATAGTTTAATGACCGCTGAAAGTTCATACCCAAGCTTTAAGTATGTTTTACATCACGATTATTGCATTGATAATGATTGGGTAAGTTCTCATCAAAAGTACATTGATGGGTAAAATGGAATGTCAAATGTATAGCGAAATCTTGACGGTTGTAATTGGAAGCTATTAATGAACTAAACTACGAAACGTACGAACGCATAAAATAGCGATAAACCTTCAATAACAGATTTTATGTGAACAAGGGACATTGGGTTTTGTTTCTTGTTGTGTGACTACTGGTCAAAGTTGATTCGTGAACTTTCGTGTCGTGTTTGGATATTTCCTGCAAAGTTGGTCTTTCGGTAATTCCATAGAGTCAATTGGAGAGTTATGTTTGTGTTCTTGATCTGAGGATCGGCATGACGTGTTCGGTCAAGTGCGGATGACCTGAGGATCATCATGGCGTGTTCGATCAAGTAGTTGAATAGTTTTCCGCACCCTTGGTCTAAGGATCTGCAAGAAGTGTTTAGTTACGTGCAGGTGACTTGAGGATCGACATGACGTGTTCGACCAATTGAATGTTAACATCCTGCAGGAGTTGTGAACGGTTGTTGTACCCTGATCTGAGGATCGTTATGACATGTTCGGTTATGTGCGGGTGACCTGAGGATTGTCAATGACGTGTTCGATCAAGTGTTTGTTAATATCCCATATTCTTGATCTGAGGATCGTCATGACGTGTTCGCTCGTATGGGTGACCTGAGGATCGACATTGACGTGTTCGATCAAGTGACTCATTGTCAAGTGTTGTTCTTTCTTGACCCGTAAATACGTTTGGAGTTAAGTCTTCTTTCGGCCAATAACATTGATCAGTTAAATCCTGGACTAAGTTTTGAAAGGGAATGGTTGGGTATGAACGAAACACCGTTTTGAAAATAAGAAATGACAGCTTTTCATTCTGCTAGACCTTCAAAAAACATAGTTATTACATTAAAACTTACCTTAGTGGTGGAAACCTTAAGGGGACCCTCACTTAGCTTAACCGCTAACGGATTTTCATGCCGTTGGACCTTCCATGTCCAACCTTTGTAGGTCCAGATGGAGACGACTGCTATCAAGATGCAGACTTTACTACTAAAGGATATGCTGGTGAATATTACTACGAGGAAGGCTACGGCTTTGCCAGCTGAAGATCTTAGATCTGCTCTTTGTAATAGTTCCGTTATTAATATGTTTAATGATGTAATAGTTTAGCTGGACATGTAATATGTATCTTTTGGTTATCTTTAGGCCCGTAATATGCTACTGATGTAAGACTTGTATGTTTTAAATTTTTGCTTCCGCTGAACTTAGACATCTTCCTGTATTACATTATTGTTATAAGCATGTTTGGACAATCAAGTGACACTCACAACCAGTCACGTGTCTACGAACCCATAAAGGAAATTTATTTTTCCCTATTTTTGGTACTTTGGGGCGTGACACCCTCAATACCCCAACTTTTCACATCCATTTTTTTAACCTTAATATGATACTATGAAGTGTAACTGCATAATTTACAATGTTCGAATTGGGATTGGATTTGTATATATTCAAATTTTTTCACAACACAATAAAAAAAATTGACTGGGTTTTTCATATTTCAGTTTTTCCTTTTTAGACGTATTTGACTTCTTCAATAGGTGTCAACCAAACCTTGTGTACTTTCACATTGTCCATAGGCCGAACGAATTTGATTTGTTTTTGCCAAATAGCATCGAACAACAAATTTGTTTCATGAATTTGCATATTGATTTGTTTGTCTGGCCCGAACAACAAACATCAATCTCAGCACCAAGTTTAAAGCATTTATTTTAGTATATGAACAATGTGCATACACAAATTCAGAAGTAATTTCTGAACCAAATTGGAACTTTCACGTAGATGTCAAATATTGTCTAAAGTTTTATTTAGTTCATGGATTTAGTTTGGGAGAATAGCAAATGCACAAGGGAAAAACTTTCCATTTGTCAGTTAGCAGGGAAACGATGATCAAACTATGAAGGGAGATAAAATACGTGAATTAATACTAAGAAAGAATTAATAACACTATAAATTATTCGGTAGCTAATGGTTGAACAAATTGGTTATATATGTTTGGTGGGTATCAGTGGAACAATTTGGTGATGTTCGGTGGGAAATGGTGAACTGTTGAAGATCAAATCAAATTGAATGTTTGAATTAGTGGGCTTATGTCTACACCTTGGTCAAGATTGGAGATCTTTAAATTATCGCATGATATCTATAATACCTATAATTATGGGATGTGTTTCTATCTTTTGTCTATATATAGAGCATTGTAGCCTGTAATTCATGTCTCAGATATCAAGAATCAAGATGTAGTCTATACGGGCTTTTGTTTTCTCTTCCTTCTTTCTATTTTTTTATACTTACATGGATTATGGCAGGACATACACACACACCACACACACACACACATCAATCCTACCCCAACTCAACCAAACCCAAAAGCCCCACAATGGCCCACAATAAAGCCGTACAAGGGCACTCATTCCGACTGACGAACAACAGTGGGCAAGCAAAAGAATCCTTCTAAGGGGATTCAAACCCTCAATCTCCCCACTGTGGAGAAGGAGGTAATAGCAACAAAGCTAGCAAGCCCATGATCTTCCTTCTTTTTATTACTTGTTTATTTTGTTGGGATTATATCACATGTGGAACAATCCCATTAATTTAGGGATTGTTGATTTGGCTAGATTCATATCCTGATTGGTTTCCTTTTGTGATAGAGTTTTATTTGGAGTGGATCTCTGATTTCTTGTTGGACAAGGAATGATTGGAAACTCGATAAAAGGGGATGTTGTATAGAAATTTAGGTAAGCCCTTGGTGTGCCAAGTTGGGGGTCTCCCCTCATGGGGGTACATGGTCTAGGGTGAGAGAGTGAGGGTTCTTGGGTATTGAGAGTATGTGTACAAGGGGTTTAAGTGTTGGGTTATGGGATTTAATTCAACGTTTTCTTGTATCAGATTTTATTCTCAATAGTGAAGGAACTGGTCTTTTGGGTGTGGGATGCAATGTTTAGCCGAACCACGTAAAAATTCGTGTTTTCTTTGGTGTGATTGTTAATTACTGTTAGTAGTGCTTTTGTTTACTTATTAGGGAAAATTTTGTTCTGCATTTTAAATTTCCAATAAGTAATATCAGAGCCATGGTGGTAAGATCATGGTTGGTAGAGGTGTACAATGGTAGTGGTGTTCTAGCACGGGAATAAAGAAAAATAGAAGGAGAAAAAACTGATGATACAGTGGTTGATGGTGATGGTGACATTGACGAAGCTGGTGGTGGTTATGAGAGTGATGATTGCTAGTATACATTCCTTTTGGATTTGAATCCATGATCGGGAATGCTGTAGTGTGGCATATTGTAACGGATCGAGTATTTTGATCAGGCGCTGCGGATTCACAGTTTAGACGATGGTGAGGTGGCAATTCCTATTGGGGAGAAAGAGGTATCAAAATTTTTCTTAGAGTTAATGCACATAATTAACTTGCGCACCTAGACATGTATTGGCCGTGGTTTGACAAATCGGAGGTGTTGAGACCATGTTGATTCGGGGAATGCATGAAGGTACAGAAAGATGGTGTGGACACCGGAAGTGGACCACTTCTCTCGTTTGAGATTGTTTTGAAAAGGAATTTGACTTGGATCAAAGAAAAGAAAATGGTCTGTTGAAAACAGATACAGAGTCGCCACTTGGTCTTTAAGGAACCAAGAAACCTAATTTTGACTCACCCAAGCGGATAAGGGCACCGGCCCTTCATAACCAAAGAACTTGGTTCGGGGTTTTGGTACGAGAGAGGAAGGAGCCTTTGTCGCGACTAAAACACCCTCAACTCTCCCCGTCTTTCGACGGGCCTCAATTAGCATCCAAATAATCATCTTATACTATGTATGGTTCGACAAATAATACTATGATAGTATATTACATTACATAAGAAACTTGAAAATGGAAGATCTAAAGATAAAATATCATTCATAAGATCTAAATCAAATATCATGCAATGTAAAGTAAAAGATCACACAAACAAACCTAGGAAAAAAATCGTCTAATCATATATCAATTAATCAAGTTTTTCTAATCTAAAGGGGACATGAATTGTTCTTGGAACAAATAATCAAAGAAATCAAAATATGCTTAACAAGCTAGTATGATGCATGTTATTCTTTGAGAAAAGAAGATCTCTCAATCCCCGGGACGGATGAGAAAGGATGATTAGATCAAAGGGGAAGCATGAACGTATGATCGTGATCATTCTTTATAATCTTCTTAGATTAAGAGTTACAAAAACCCCAAATCTTGCATGAATGCAATGTATGTATCTAAAATGTGCAAAGGTTGTAGTGTGTTTTTGTGTACATGGATTTCTAGAATGACTTAGAAGTCTAAAATGTGTATGAATGAATGAATGAAATTAACATGGGATGTGTACAAATGTAGTATGGACTACTTCCTAAGATGTGAACTAATTTGGAATGCATATGAGCATCAAATCAAAGAATGAAAGTTGAAATGTACTTGCTGTGAATAGTGGACAGAACAGTAGCATGATCTTTTGGAATTTGAAAAGAGGGGTTAGGAATGTTTTCAATGCATGATTTTTTATGGAGATGTTCCTTATTGTGTCTAGAACACAACCCAAAAGGCCAATCTTGAATAGCTATCACAGATTGAGAGAAATTATATAAACAATAGAGGTCACTCAGAAACAGAGTTTGTACTGTCGACTGAAATGTTAGAAAATCTTAGAAAATGAAAAAGAATGATCTAGAGGCCCATTTTATACATAAAGTTTCCTAAGACATTGACGTTTAAGGAAAAAATAAGTTAGGACCACCCTTTTTGGAAAAGTTTTCTGGAAAGGAGGTCGTAAGTTGACCTAGCTGCTGTGACAGCAAAAAACAGAATGTTTGGAAGGAATGTTGGGACCCAAATGGACCATTTCCAAGTACTTCCAAGTCAAACCAAAAATCATGGGTGTTCTCCAATGAGTTAGGAAGACTTTCCAAGTGGCCTTGTATCCATATGTTGAGTATTGTGTTCTAGAAAAATCTTTGAACTCAACTCGCTCACTGTTTTGACTCATTGTTTTGAAGATTTTTTGGAGAAAACAAAGTTTTGTTTCTTGAAACCAAATGAGAGGGATTGAGAGGGGTTTTGAAATAGATGTTTTGAAAACATGTTTTCAACACTCAATAAGGATCATAGCCACTTAGAATACTTACATCAAACTCATCATTTAAGAACCTCCAAGATTGTTGGAGAGACTTATTTTGTTTTTGGACATAACTTCAATACATTCGAAGAATACCTTGGAAGTATTGAGGTTATGGTCATCATCTATCAAACATGTTTTTGAGGTCAAGAGCTACTATCCATGAGGATTCACTCACCCCAAACTTCATGTCATCACTTAGATGATGATGAACTAGTAAGTAAATAAAAAATAAAAAGAAATTGGATGAGAAGAGATGAACAATAAATAAACAAGCAAGTAGATGATAATCAATAGATGATATTCATGAAGCATGAGACTTGTAGATTGGTGTATCACTCATATGTAATGACACTAGACATGGAAGAAGCTTCCACACTCTTGAATGCTCACTAAAATGGTAGTTGGGAGTATTGAATGTTGAAGTAAATGGAAGTAATGAAGTAAAAACAAAGTTAGAACTCACTTTTGTTTTGAAAAATCAAAGAAGAAAGCTTCTTTTCTCTCCACTCTAACCTTATCTCTACACTTTCTCTCCCAAACTTTCTCTAAACTTGCATTTGACCCCCCCAAAATGAGGAGTAATGGGGTGTTTATATAGGCCAACTTGGGGTGTTTTTGGGATTTAGAAAGTACTCCCATTGGCTCCAAACATCTGAAATCATAAAACTATGTCGTTTTGGCTTTTAATTAATCAAAATGGGACCACAAACTTAATTACAAAAATGGACTGTTCTGGAGGGGAGTGCCGCAGCGGCACTGGGCCACTGCCGCGGCGGCAGTGGACCAGTGCCGCTGCGGCACTGCTCCTCCCTTCGTCTGGATAATGCTGTTTAGGCCCCCCGAAGTTCCAGTATTCGCGAAAAGGCCCTATTTTGTCCGAAATTCACAGAAAATGCATATGAACTCCAAATCGAGGTTGTGATATACCGTTGGAAAGGTAATGGAGTCTACTTTACATGAAAAATAGTTCGGGGATAGGTCACTTTGAAAAGTTTTGCGGTATTCGCGATAAAAGCCGATTTGATCGCCTTTTCGCCTTTGGAAATTCATAATAAATTTGTTTTAAATCCAGAAATTATGTGCGATATACCGTCGGAAAGCTATTGACCTCTAGTATCCATGAAAAATATTTGAAAATTGTTTCGGTGCCCCGATTCTAAAGTCAAATCTTGGTCAAACTGGTCAAACCTGGGATTCCCAAGAAGTTCTGGGAACCTCCGGGAGTTCCCAGGAGCCGACGTTTTCGCTCGATTCTCTTTTAAAACTTATTTTAATACTTTTCTAATGATTCTGGTGAATTTGGACAATTTCGGTCAAACTTGGTCAAACTTCGGTCAAACCTGGTCAAATCTCGGTCAAACCTGGTCAAACCTTGGTCAAACCGGTCAACGGGGACTTTCGGGGAATCTCCGGGACTTCCGGGGGTCTCTGGGAGCTGACGATTTCTTCCGGTTTTATTTAAAAACTCATTTTATCACTTTTCTTACGACGTAGCATGTTTTCAGAACTTTGGGACCAAATCTGGGAGTTTTCGGGCTTTTAGGGGCATTTTGGTCATTCTGAGTATTCTGAGAGATAGAGCTGACTTCCGAGAGTCCTTTTGAGTCTTTTACGATCATTGTGAACCACCAAGCTATGGGTCTCCTAAATCTGATAGCCAACAAAATGGGGTGTCTACAGTTTGCCCCTCTTTGGCATGAACTTGCGAGGCAACGCATGTCGCAAGCGAGTGCCAAAGCTTTGAAGAGACAGGTCTTTTGGAGGCTCTAGATTTAGGATAAAAGCGTTGTAAAAGATGCAATGATGCTGAGGCTAGTGCTGGTCGTGCTCTGTGTGAGCTGCCTACGTATCCCAAGGGGAATCAGACCAGGACGTAGTTCAGGGCAAGGAACCGATCATACATGCACATACACAACAATCAGGCGGATGCTATGTTATAAAAGTGATATGCAATGTATGGATGTGATATGAATTGTGTCATGAGTCCTATCATGTCTAGTGTCGTGACCCTAGTACGAGCAAGTGTTGTGGGGTGTGCCACTCCGAGTGGGCTGGTGTTGTGCTAGTGTTTGCGACTGTGATGCGGTGGGTGACTCGGATAAGGACATTGAAGTCTAGAAGACTCCAGGACTAGGGGCAAACTTCTGGAAGTGTGCTTCGTATACAAACTTAATCGGGTGTGGGGTCTCAGAGGACTATGATCGAAGACGTCTTTTGGCAAATAACTGACGGACACAGGGGCCCTGGAAATTAAGAGACTGACACAGAAGTCACGGGACGATCGTGAAATCCTGAGATGTCACATGATGAACATGGGAGCCCTACGGTGTAATGAGAGCGATGATGATTAATGGGCCGACGATGTTTGGATCGAGATGACGAGTCGACAATGGACTACTGTGATTGAACTGATGGTGTATAAATCCGCTGAGGATTAATCTGAATCTGCTGGGGATGAAGCCATACTTTCTAGGATCTCTCTTCAACTGCTCCTTTTGATCAAATCTTACGAGCCTGTCGGGGTCTCCGGGAGCTGGTATCTTTTGTCCTCGGGGATGATGCAGGGTTCTCGGGGAATCTCTTTCGGTGCTCAATCCAAGAGAGCCTGTCGGGGTCTCCGAGAGCTGGTATCTGTCTGCTTTTGTCCTCGGAGGATGACGCAGGGTTCTCGGGGAATCTCTTTCGGTGCTCAATCCAAGAGAGCCTGTCGGGGTCTCCGGGAGCTGGTATCTGTCTGCTTTTGTCCTCGGAGGATGACGCAGGGTTCTCGGGGAATCTCTTTCGGTGCTCAATCCAAGAGAGCCTGTCGGGGTCTCCGGGAGCTGGTATCTGTCTGCTTTTGTCCTCGGAGGATGACGCAGGGTTCTCGGGGAATCTCTTTCGGTGCTCAATCCAAGAGAGCCTGTCGGGGTCTCCGGGAGCTGGTATCTGTCTGCTTTTGTCCTCGGAGGATGACGCAGGGTTCTCGGGGAATCTCTTTCGTTTATTCGGTGCATTAACTAAAAACCAGGATCCGTTACCAGAATTCTCGTGTTTGATCGAAATTCACGACGATTGTCCTGAAACGACCGATTCGGGTCTTCGGGAGTCGATTTTTCCCAGTTTTTGCCTGCTGGAGGTAGTTCTGACAACTTTTAGTCTGCTTTAGGGTAAAATCTCGATTGGAATGGGCCATCGGGGCTGATCGGGGCCAAAAACGGGCTGAAAAAGGCCAAAACGGGCCAGAACGGGGCAAAACGGAGCAAAACGGAGCAAAATGGGGCCCACGGGGAGCAGTGCCGCGGCGGCACTGGGCCACTGCCGCGGCGGCAGTTGGCCAGTGCCGCGGCGGCACTGGGTGGCCGGACTTTAACTTTGTATATCTCGGGTTTTTTGAGCTTTTGAAGCTCATTCTTGGCCATTTTGGGGTGTTTTTGGAGCCAAAATTCATCAAAACGCAGCTTGTGCGCGCTCAGGTGAGTAATCTTTCCCCGTAGTTGGATTTTTGATTGGTGTTTTGGTTTGCTCAAATTTTCAAGAAGAAAGTTTAAATGTGACTTCCATTTTTCTTGTAGATCCATGGCTTCGAGCTCAAGGAGACCGTCTAAGAAGGCCAAAGGACGAATGAAGGCCGAGGTGCAAGCTCCGGACTTGATTTTACAGGACCCTCAACGCCATCTTTCGGCCGCGGCTCTAGCGAGCTTGGTATGTGAAACTTTCGACATCTTAGGACCGTTTTTATGTACTATGCTAGTTTTGTGAGCCGTAGCGTGCACTTAGAGACCGTTAGAAGTTCGACTTGTGCTCACATGTGGATTTTGTGAATTCGGCTCTCGGGTCGTGAATAGTGATTTTGTGCATCTTTTGTCGCCTTTGTTGTGTGCAGGTGCCAGAAGTGGCATTGAAAGGCCATGGTAGCCTTGCCCATGCTTTCTTATGGTATACCCAGCTTTCGCCCACCGTTAAGAGGATGGTTGATGATGCCGGGTTCGGAGGCTTCGTCCGCTTGGTTTCGAAAAGTAGCAATGATCTGGCTCACTTCTATGCACTGGCCGAGAGGTGGTGGGATACTACCAATACTTTCCACCTGCCGTTCGGAGAGATGACTATGACGCCTTTTGATTTCTCCATGATCACGGGCTTGAGGGTCGGCGGGAAGCGCCTGGTTCTGGACTATTTTTACGAGATTGACCCGGAGGCGGTGGAGATGTTGATTGGGGCTGTTCCCCCTAACTTGGAGAGGCATTGGTTCCCCTGCGGCTGGCTTTACCGGGCCTATGGTAGAGGTAATCATAATCTGAACAATTCCCAGCTTTTGAGGGTTTATCTTCTGTATGTCCTCGGGTGCTCCATCTTTGCGACAAGGAACGACCGGGTGAGCTTGAGGCTCCTTTCTTGCCTGGCGACCATTGATGAGATCCCCTCCTACAACTTGGGCGGTGCTGCCTTGGCCCATCTCTACAAGCATATGGGGGAGGTCTCTCGGGGCGATGTTAAATCTACTGGGGGATTCTGGCGAGCTTGGGAGGTACGCACCGTTTTTTATTTTTCCAACTTTTTGATTTCCATACTTGTTTTGATTTCTCCTTTGTCTGTGCAGCTTTGGAGTTTTGAATACTTGAAGATGTTGGCTCCTTCCCCGGCGGATGAATCAGGCGAGGATGAGGATGGCATGGCTCCTGTGCCTCTATTCCCACGAGGTTTGAGGTGGCGGAGGGACGTTGTTGGGGTGAAGAGCGGGGCCCACCGGATTGTTTTGCTCAGAAACTTCTTAACTGAGCTGACGGCCTCTAGTGTTGATTGGACGCCTTGGGAGGGCGTCGCTTATGCCGCCCCAGAGGAGATACAAGCGGTTAAATCTCTTACCTCTTGCCGCCTTCTGCTGGAGAGTACCGAGTGTAGGCAGTGGTTCCTTGGGGAGCGGGTTTCTCGGCAGGTGGTTGGTGGTTCTCGGTATCGCGTCCCTCATGATCCTCCTGCGATGGATGCTGGTGACCTCTCTGGAGATGCTCTGCTGGAGGCCTTAGCCGGTACTGATGTCTGGGACCATTTTCTTTCTGAGACCGGTTACGAGGCTTACCGTGGCCGTTTCCTGATGCCTAACTTCCCACTCCTAGAGGTGAGTTCTTTTTGTATTTTTGTTTATATTCATTGTCCATGTTTTTGATTTATCTTTCCATAACTTATTCTGTGCCTTCAGCTTCGCGAGATGTACAGGAGGCAGGCTCCTCAGGCTCCCGACCCTATCCCCTCTTGGGATTGGAACGTCAACGTTCTAGGCGCTGATGGCACTCCCCAAGTGATGGAGGTGCCACGAGTCACATGTGGGTACCCTACTCAGCCAGCGGGCGTCCTCAATGTTCCTTGGAGTTACGCTGAGGAGGGTCACGCCTTGGCGGCTAGCCTACGGTCCTTGGTCCTCACACGAGACCACCGGGTATGTCTCTAATTTTGCACTTTCTTAAGGTTACAAGGTTCTAACCCTGGATTTTTATCTTGACAGATGGATGGTATGCGGCAATTTGCCGCCAATCAGATGGCGTCCTTGGTAAGTCTCTGACTCGACTCTGTTTTTGTACTTTTTTGTTGTTCCCTTACTGATTGCCTTCATTTTTATTTGTGTGTGCAGTACCGTGGAGGCGGGGCTGGCTCATCGAGGACTGGTCCAAGATGTAGAGGTGGTAGGAGGAGGCCGTCGCCGACGTACACTCCGGGCGGTCCGACGGAGGACGAAGAAGAGGAGGATTGAGGCTTCCCAAGCGGGAATTATTATTTTATTTTCTTTTCCTATTTTCGATTGGGTTGTACTGAGGATATGATTATTCGGACAGTGTAGGACAATGTGTAGCACAATTTGTGTCCTTCTGACAGAGTATTATGATGTTTTGCCTCCTAGGCCGGATATCTTCCGGTTTAGAGGCGCAGTTGTGTGCTTGTTGATATATGTGCATTGTGGTTGCTGGATGTTACTGCGATGGGCAGTTTTGTGATAGTGAGTGCTTTTGCCTTGCAGGTGGGATAGTCCGTGAAACGGGGAGGTGCTACCGAAATTTTGAATTTTGCTAGAGCCGCGACAGAAAATATGGCTTTGTATGATCCCGCCCACCTCACAGCTTGGCTGAACATTACGGATGGCGTGGAGCGGATCAACCTCTTTAGCTACGGCTTGACCGAGCTATTCTCTCTTTGCCAGATGACCCTAAACACTGAGTTCTTGCGTGCTGCCATTGGTTACTGGGACCCGGTGAATCATGTCTTCAACTTCAATGGCCTGGAGATATGCCCTGTGTTTGAGGAGTTCTGCGCTATTCTCGGCTATGATTCTGACTCTGACTTGATTCTCCCTTCTGCTGATACCCTCAGCCCTACGCGAGCCTTGGCTGAATACCTGAATTGCTCTGTCACTATTTCCCGCCGGCTGATTCAAGGTGAGGTTCTCAATATTGCTTCTATTATTGCCCGGTACGCCAGTCCTGGGAATCCCAGCGTGTATGATGCTTCCCGTGTGGCCGCTTTGATATTGTGTATGACTTCACACTTCCTATTCTCGAGTACTTCCGTTGATTTAGTGCATGTGTGCCTCGGGCTGAAACTCAGCAGGAATCCCATGGCCATGGTTCTAGCTGAAACTTTGAATGGTTTGGATAATGCCTTCAACCAAGGGACTCCTCTTCTTTCTGGGGCGCCTTTGGTGTTACAGGCTTGGCTTTACGAGCGCCTTCAGCTGTGGACGGGCCGTATACCACCAGTTTACTTTCGTCGAGCCGTGCTTCATTCTTACTATACCTTTGCCGATTGGGTGGGCATGATGAATGCCTTATCTGAGGCTGACATTTGCTGGATCGTGAGGCGTTGGGGCCTCTATGCTATCACCACGAGCCTCAGGGGTCACCAAAGAGTGTGGTTGGTCGGTCTGAGAGAGACTTCTTTCTATCATCCTCGCCGTTTGGCCAGACAGTATGGACAGGTTCAGGAGGTTCCCCGGGGGTTTACTGAGAGGGTCTTTGCTTCCAGGATCAGAGCTACCACTATTGCTGCTTTTATTGATGGTTGGACTGACCGCGTAAAGGCCTACTTTTGAAGAAAAAAAAGACACTAAGACAAAACTAGTTCTGACTGATTCTGCTCATTCCTTCAAGTGTCTTTGAACATGTGGTTGCTTTTATTTCTTTGATTATTCCTGCCTATGCAATATTCAAAGTTTGTTTATCGGTGAACCTTGGTTACTTTGGGAACCTCGTTTTATGCATTTTAGCTTTCTAAAAACATTTTGTAACTTGAGATTTCAATTAGTTGTTGCTTTTGGTACTTGCTTGGGCATGCCGGGGTTATTAGAGGCAAACGAGGCGGGTGGCCGAAGTTTGCCCCTAGTTTGGGATATGTATGGTTGTGAGGCAAACGAGGTAGATGACCGACGTTTGCCCCTAGTTTAGAAGAGGTTCAGGCAAACGAGGCGAGTGGCCGAAGTTTGCCCCTAGTGTGGAGGGTGGTTTTTGGGTTATGGTAAGGACCGCGACTTTATTTCTCTCACGTGCTCATAATTTTTGCCTAGGCACTAAGGAGGTGACCTAGCGAGCTATTTTCTCTCTTTTGTTATTGCTCACTTTGGATTTAGCTCTAATTTTTGCCTAGGCGTCCTTTCGGATTTTCAACCTAGCGAGCCATCCTTCTTTTTTTTTTTTTGAAAGTCTGCCTACGTACCCCCGAGCGGGGATCAGGTCCAACGTAGTTCGGGCCAAGGTTTTGAAAGGAAAGGTTATTTTTGTTGGTGGAGCGACCGAACCGATGTGGTTGCCTACGTATCCCCGAGCGGGAATCAGGTCGAGCGTAGTTCAAGGCAAGGCTTGAAAGGAATGGTTATTGAGTAGTCAAGCATAGTACTTCTTGAGGCGATCCATGTTGATCGGTTCTTTGAATTCGACACCATCGAGGTCCATGAGATAAGTTGCTCCTCCGGAAAGAACAGTCTTGACGATATAAGGGCCGACCCATTTAGGTTTAAACTTTCCACGGGGATCAAAGATCGGAGCTCGCAACTCCTTGAGGACAAGGTCGCCCTTGACAATCTTCCTTGGACGAACCCTTTTGTTGAAAGCACGGGCTATCCTCTTCTGATAGATTCGGACATGGTCGACCGCCGCTAGACGCTTTTCATCTATGAGGGCCAATTCTTCATACCTTTCTCTCAACCAATCTGATTCAGAAATTTCACACTCTGCCATTACGCGTAGGGATGGTAATTCTATCTCTACCGGAAGTACCGCTTCCATCCCGTACACTAGTGAGTAAGGAGTCGCTCCTGTAGACGTCCTTATCGATGTTCTATATCCCCAAAGTGCAAATGGTAGCTTTTCATGCCAGTCTTTGTAGGTATCAGCTGATTTTTGCAGTATGGCCTTGACATTCTTATTCGCAGCTTCGACTGCCCCATTGGTCTGTGGTCGGTACGGCGACGACTTGTGATAGGTGATTTTGTATTCCTCGAACAGATCCCTGACTTCTGCCTTGAAATGACTTTCGTTGTCCGAAATAATCTCGCGGGGAACTCCATAACGGCAGATGAGATTTCTCTTGATGAATTTGGCTACTTCCTTGGCCCCCAACTTGGTGTAGGATGCAGCATCTACCCATTTTGTGAAGTAGTCTATGGCCACCAGGATGTACCGATTTCCATTTGAGGCCTTTGGAATGATTTCACCAATAATATCGATTCCCCAGGTGGAGAATGGCCAAGGTGAGGTCATGCTGTATAAAAGAGATGGCGGTACATGCATCATATTTGCATGAATCTGGCACTTGTGACACTTTCTCACGTATTCACAACAATCTTTTTCCAATGTTGTTCAGTAGTACCCTTGTCTCACGATTTTCTTGGCCAGCATGTGGCCGTTCATGTGTGGGCCGCATACCCCTTCGTGTATTTCTTCCATCATTCTTCTGGAGCTCTTCCCAAACAAGCAAGTCAGGTTGTGACCGTTGTATCCTTTCTTCAGCAGTTTCCCGCCGCAAATGATGAATTGCGCTGCGAATCTTCAAATTGCCCTTTTGTCTCTCTCGGTGGATTCTTGGGGGAACGTCCCCTTTTCTATGAAATCCCAGACATCCTGATACCATGACGCTTCATTCTCTTCTTCTTCGACTGTGGCGATTATGTTGAATGAAGGCTCGTACCTCTGCTCAATTACCAAGGGCATCATCCTGACTCCCACAGGAATTTTGATCATCGAAGCTAGAGTGGCCAAGGAATCTGCCAGTTGGTTCTCTTCCCTGGGCAAGTAGAGGAATGTGATATTTTTGAACTGCCTCTTGAGTTGGTCGAGATGATCATGATAGGGCTTCAACCTTTCTTCTTTTACTTTCCATTCTCCTCTGGCTTGTGATATGATGAGGTTTGAATCCCCGAAGACATCCAACCTCTGAACTTTCAGCTCTAAGGCTGCTTCCATTCCCAGAATGCATGCTTCATACTCAGCAGTGTTGTTGGTGGAGTTATAATTGAGCTTGACTGCTAACGGAGTGTGGTCCCCACTAGGCGATACTAGGATCATCCCTACTCCGTATCCCTTCATGTTGGCTGCTCCATCAAAGTACAACTTCCACTGCTCTTCCTTGATTTCTATGATGCTCTCGTCTGGAAACGGAAAGTCCCCACTTTCTTTGGAGTCAACGGCATGTTCTGCGAGATGTTCAGCTACGGTTCTCCCTTTTACCGACTTGCTCGTAACATACTTGATATCAAATTCGGATAATAGAAGTAACCAACGGGATATACGACCGGTCAGGGCGGGTTTTTTGAGAAGGTATTTTAGAGGATCCATGCGGGATATGAGCACAACCGGAAAGGCCAGCATGTAGTGCCTTAGTCGGCGAGTGCACCAAACCAAGGCCCAACATGTTTTTTCGAGGGTAGAATAGTTGAGCTCATACCCAGTCATCCTCTTGCTGAGGTAATATATGACTTTTTTGGAGTGGCTTTCTTCTCCTTCTTGGGCTAGCATGCAACCCATGGCATTTTCAGTGACGGATACGTAAAGGAATAAGGGCTTATGAGGCATTGGTGGTGAAAGGACAGGCGGATTTTGGAGGTAGGCTTTTATTTTGTCGAAAGCGGCTTGGCATTGGTCATCCCATTGGAACTTCCCCCCTTTTCTCAACAATCGGAACAGAGGATCGCATGTAGCTGTGAGCTTAGAAATGAAGCGGCTGATGAACTGGATTCTTCTGAGGAACCCCCTTACTTCTTTTTCATTCCGTGGTGGCGTCATTTCGAGGATTGCCTTGATCTTAGAGGGGTCCACCTCTATTCCCCTTTGTGTGATGAGAAAACCCAGGAGTTTATCGGAGGTTACGCCGAAAGTGCATTTCTTTGGATTCAGCCTCATCTTGTATTTGCGCAACCTTTCGAAGAACTTTTCCAGCGCTACCAGGTGCCCTTCTCTATCCTTGGATTTTACAATCATGTCGTCTACGTATACTTCTACCTCTTGGTGAATCATATCATGCAGCAGAGTGGTGGCAGCTCTTTGGTAAGTCGCCCCCGCGTTCTTGAGTCCAAAGGGCATTACTCTATAACAGTAGGTTCCCCAAGGGGTGGTGAATGTCGTCTTTTCTCGATCTTCTGGCGCCATTAGAATCTGATTGTACCCTGAGAAGCCATCCATGAAAGACAGTAGCTCATGTCCCGCGGTGTTATCTACCAAGACGTCAATGTGGGGAAGCGGGAAGTCATCCTTGGGACTGGCCTTGTTTAGATCACGAAAGTCGACGCACAAACGAACTTTTCCATCCTTCTTCGGGACTGGCACGATATTGGCAACCCATTCCGGGTATTCGGTGACAATGATGAACCCTGCCCTGAACTGCTTCTCCACCTCTTCTTTAACCTTGAGTGCCCATTCCGGTCTCATGCGCCTCAGTTTCTGCTTGACAGGTTTAGAATTAGGGAGGAGAGGAATATGATGTTGGACGATGTCGGGATCGACCCCAGGCATGTCTTCGTAAGACCAAGCAAAAACATCTTTGAACTCTTTTAGCAAGAGGGTTAATTTTTCTTTTTCTTCTTTATTAAGGGTTGAGCCAATTTGCACAATCTGTGGATTATCTATTTCACCTAAGTTAACTGATAAAGTATCTTCGATTATTTCCTAAGCAGGTGGTTTTTCAATTAGTTGCTTTAGTTCGATTGGGAGATCCTCGGAGAGATCTGTGCATTCACAAGTGTCAGACACAGAGGAGTAAGCAGAATCGTCTTTCATTTCATTCATGATAGGTGAAGTGATTACATTGGATAGTGGTGGGCTTACAGCAGCCGACTCCAATACAGACTCGATAACCGGTAGTACAGACTTCGGGGGAATAAGGGATTGGGAGACACAGACAGATGACTCTACAGCCTGGTTGCTCAGACCCTCCTCAGTTGGCTTGATCTGATCATCTTGGCTCTTGGCCCTCTTTTCTTCCTCCTCCTCAGCGGATTCCTCCCACATCTTCTTGATTGCTTCAGTGTCAAGGCATTTCAACCAGTCTTCCTCTGGGGTCTTTTCAACTTCTTCGGGATAGAACGGGTCTTGATATGGGGGCCTCTCGCAGTCAGCGATGATTTCAAGCCTGGGGTGCCTTCTCCCAGTGGTTCGATGGATCCAGGGTTCAGGGAACCCGAAGTAAGGGAAATCATCCCCTTCTTTGACGAATTGTCCATTCAAAGTCTTGCGGTATGGTGGGAGACCCTTCACCCTTTTCTTCCATGGCCTCTGTAGCTCGGCGTCTTCATCAGTGGGCTTGTACCCCAACCCGAAAGTGCCTTGTTGCCCTTTGATCTGCGGGAATTCCCGAATTCCTTGCTGACGTCGACCCAACCCCATTCCGGGGAAGTAGTTCATCTTGCGGACAATGTTGACGACTGCGGAGTGGACCTCAGGGAATCGGTCTTCATCTTCGATCATATGAACTTCTTCCATGAAGAATCCTCCGATTTCTCCTTCTTCCAGCTCAGGTATTTGGACTTCAAAAATGGGAGCGTAATTTGGGAAAGCCTCATTACCCCAACTATTACCGAGGATGATCTTTACCTCCTTCTCATGAATGTACTTGATCATTTGATGCACAGTGGATGATACAGCTTTGTTGGCATGAAGCCAGGGCCTTCCAATCAGCAGATTGAACGAGGCAGGTATGTCCATGACTTGAAAGATCTCAGTGCTCACCAAAGATCCTATCCGGATTTGGAGAGGAACGGTTCCCATCACATTTCTTCTAGTGTTGTCATAGGCTCTCACAGATTGCACAGATGGCGTGATGTCAAGGACATTGACCCCCAAGGCGGTGGCAGTCCTCAGGGCACAGACATTTAAGGCCGAGCCTGTGTCGACTAGACAAAATGGCACCTGTCGTTCCTTACATCCCACGGTAATGTATAATGCCTTGTTATGCGCGGATCCCTCTGGCGGCAGGTCCTCATCGGAGAATGTAATGATGGGGTCGGGGGTAAGTGCACCCAAGAAAGCTACCATGTCCTCCGGCGCGGCGTCGATGGGGACTTCAATCCCAGACAAGGCATTTAACACGGCTTGCCTGTGCTTATAGGATGTCACCATGATATCCCACATCGAGAGATGTGCTTGGGTTTTCTTTAGCTGCTTGATCAGCTCATTGTCTTCTTCGATGACCTCATCCATCTTGCCCTTCCCCTTGTCTTTAACTGGACCTTTTTTGATGGCTTCGGTGGCAGTCTGTGGGGGCTGATAATGACGGCCTGACCTGGTTAGGTGATCAATCTCGGCAGGAGTAGGCCCTTCTACAGTCCCATCCTTCTTAAACCAATCACAATCCGTTCCCACAAATGGTTTTTCTGGCTCGTTCCAGATGGAAGCATCACTCTCGTCGTTAGGATCATACCATTTGAGGTCTACCTCCCCTAGGTCATGCTCTTCCAGGAAGAACAAGTCCTGCTCGTCGTCAAGCTGCTGCTGCCACTCGTCATTCTCCCCTCCGATCAGATGAATCCCCTCAGAATCCGGGATGTCAATGCAAAGCAAGGGTTGTCCTAGGGGGGTGATATAAGTAGCAGGGTTGAAGGGTACGGGACTGGACTCAATGAGGTTGACATTTTGGTGGTTTGGTAGGGGATTTTGGGTGATGTGAGGCTGCTTTGGTGGTGGCTCGATGATGTTCTGGTCGATGAGGTCTTGGATGTCATGGCGGAGGCGCATGCAATCATCAGTGTTATGGCCGGGGGCTTGGTGGTAAGTACATCGCTTGGACATATCGCAGTTAGGCGGGAGCGGGGTATTTCGAGGCTGGAGTAATTGGAGATGGCCTTTTTTGAGGAGGCGATCTAGGGCTGAGGAGAGAGAGATTTCTAGCTTGGCAAAATTGCGAGGGGGCTTTTTCTGGAAAGGGCGGTTGGAGGAATTTGCCTGGTTGGAGGGTTGGTATGGCCTTGGAGGATATGCCATGGGTTGGCCGCTAAGGGCATTGACATCCGGGGGATTCCGGGAGTAGTTGGGCCTTCTTGGCTGACTCGGAGGGTCTTCCTTTTTGATCTTCCCCTCCCTGATAGCATCTTCGATTCGGGTTCCGACTTCAAACAACTCCTCAAAGGTGGAGATGGACTGGTAGAATAATTTCTCATGATAGAGCGGCTGCAGATTCCGGATGAGCATCCTTACCTGTTCTTTCTCGATTGGCCGGTGGGTCATTTGGGCTACCTTGTTCCTCCATCTGCTCAGAAATGCGGCGAAGGATTCATTGTTGCTTTGCCGGGTTGTTTCCAAATCCCTGACGGTGACATCCAGCTCTTGATTGTAAGAGTAATGATCGACGAAGACTCGAACAATGTCCTCCCAGGCCCGGGTTTTGGAGGCTTCCAAGGTTAGGAACCACGATAGTGCAGATTTTGCCAGAGTTTGCGGGAATAGCATCACAATGTGCTCGTGGGTGCAACCCATGGACTGGAAGATACTCATACATAGCTTCACGTGGCTTTTCGGGTTTCCAGTTCCATCAAAGCGATCGATGGCAGGCATTTTGAAATTCTCTGGCAGTTTCAGCTTGACAGGCTCGAAGAGGCCTTCCAGATCTAACATGTAATCGTCGATACCCTTGCTTTTCCTGAGTACGCTTTCCAGTTTGTCAACCTTGTCCATCTTTTCCTGGAGCTTCTTCTCGTATGCGGACGGTGGGACCCCCTGAGACCAGTCTTCTTCCCCATTATTCTCAGGTGGGGGTAGTTCAAACTCCGGTGGTGGAAACCCGGGCGGAGGTTGGGGTCGCCGCTGCTTTAGTTCTTCCATGAACTTCAAAACCTGGGCCAGGCTGTCGGACTGCTGGCTTATGGTCGCTCCCAATTCAGTAACCTTGTTTTCCAACTCTTCCCTATAAATGCTGACGTAAGCTGTCGGACTGATTCTGATTAACCGATTATCCGAACTCCTGACCCACGAATAAGACCCTGACTGCTGCCCTTGGGAATCTATACTGACCTGACAGATTTTGAAAGGACTAGATTAAATCTTTGACATTGGCGACTTTAGGCAGACAAAGATAGTGATGTGGACCGACTCGAAACAGTGCGTGCAAATTGATGGGGGATGGTGCATGCAAATGGGACAAACATGCGGATGTAAGCCCTAATCTATATGATGCTCCTATTTCTAACAGATAGCAGCTAAACAAATAAGGTCCTAGCCATACAGAGTGTGCTAACCTTACTTTCTAGTATGATCACCAAGGGATAACATGGATTTCCAAGATACTTCGGGAATTTTTGGACAGAGTTTCTGGGGAAACTGGTTAATGTGGTTATATCTGGGATATTTGGACAGAGTTTCTGGGAAAAACTGATCAATGTGGTTATATCTGGGATATTTGGACAGAGTTTCTGGGGAAACTGGTTAATGTGGTCATATCTGGGATATTTGGACAGAGTTTCTGGGGAAACTGGTTAATGTGGTTATATCTGGGATATTTGGACAGAGTTTCTGGGAAAAACTGATCAATGTGGTTATATCTGGGATATTTGGACAGAGTTTCTGGGGAAAACTGGTTAATGTGGTCATATCGGGGATATTTGGACAGAGTTTCTGGGGAAACTGGTTAATGTGGTTATATCTGGGATATTTGGACAGAGTTTCTGGGGAAACTGGTTAATGTGGTTATATCTGGGATATTTGGACAGAGTTTCTGGGAAACTGGTAAGTACGGTTATAGTGATCACACTTTCTAGCAGGTTTTCATACTCCTATGTCTCAAGACCGACAAACAAGGTTTGCGGTGTATATCTTTGCGAGCATGGAGCAGACATCCTTGTCATGATGCTTAGGCAGGTCAACTCAATGTGACTACATGTGAGTGATTGCCTTGGGAATCATAAGAAAGAGGTTCTGTTCTATGCCACATAAGCGTCTACACCGCGCAGGTAATCCCGTCAGGGCATACAGCAGTTATATCGCATTGTCCTATCTGGAAAGATAAATGAACAGTCCTATGAAAGGTTCTACAGGAATCTATATGCAAAGGCTGGGTTTAGTCAAAGAGGGTCCGTTGACGAGAGTTCCAATATACCGTCAGGGAGACAGTATGGAGGTTTTTACTCTTTTTGATATACCTTAGAAGGTACAGTATCAACGGTGACTTGTGCCCTGGCACATCAAGACCTGAACAATGTCAGCGTCGCGTTTCAGACACAGTCGGAGGGGGGGAAATGCAAGAGTGCAATGAGGTGAGCCAAACACAGTAAAAAGATGATTTTAAGGATGCTTCTTATGAGTCAAACCTCTGTATTATTTTGTTTTTTTTTTTTTAAATAAAATCCCCAGTGGAGTCGCCAGATTGTGGACACCGGAAGTGGACCACTTCTCTCGTTTGAGATTGTTTTGAAAAGGAATTTGACTTGGATCAAAGAAAAGAAAATGGTCTGTTGAAAACAGATACAGAGTCGCCACTTGGTCTTTAAGGAACCAAGAAACCTAATTTTGACTCACCCAAGCGGATAAGGGCACCGGCCCTTCATAACCAAAGAACTTGGTTCGGGGTTTTGGTACGAGAGAGGAAGGAGCCTTTGTCGCGACTAAAACACCCTCAACTCGCCCCGTCTTTCGACGGACCTCAATTAGCATCCAAATAATCATCTTATACTATGTATGGTTCGACAAATAATACTATGATAGTATATTACATTACATAAGAAACTTGAAAATGGAAGATCTAAAGATAAAATATCATTCATAAGATCTAAATCAAATATCATGCAATGTAAAGTAAAAGATCACACAAACAAACCTAGGAAAAAAATCGTCTAATCATATATCAATTAATCAAGTTTTCCTAATCTAAAGGGGACATGAATTGTTCTTGGAACAAATAATCAAAGAAATCAAAATATGCTTAACAAGCTAGTATGATGCATGTTATTCTTTGAGAAAAGAAGATCTCTCAATCCCCGGGACGGATGAGAAAGGATGATTAGATCAAAGGGGAAGCATGAACGTATGATCGTGATCATTATTTATAATCTTCTTAGATTAAGAGTTACAAAAACCCCAAATCTTGCATGAATGCAATGTATGTATCTAAAATGTGCAAAGGTTGTAGTGTGTTTTTGTGTACATGGATTTCTAGAATGACTTAGAAGTCTAAAATGTGTATGAATGAATGAATGAAATTAACATGGGATGTGTACAAATGTAGTATGGACTACTTCCTAAGATGTGAACTAATTTGGAATGCATATGAGCATCAAATCAAAGAATGAAAGTTGAAATGTACTTGCTGTGAATAGTGGACAGAACAGTAGCATGATCTTTTGGAATTTGAAAAGAGGGGTTAGGAATGTTTTCAATGCATGATTTTTTATGGAGATGTTCCTTATTGTGTCTAGAACACAACCCAAAAGGCCAATCTTGAATAGCTATCACAGATTGAGAGAAATTATATAAACAATAGAGGTCACTCAGAAACAGAGTTTGTACTGTCGACTGAAATGTTAGAAAATCTTAGAAAATGAAAAAGAATGATCTAGAGGCCCATTTTATACAGAAGGTTTCCTAAGACATTGAATTTTAAGGGAAAAATAATTTAGGACCACCCGTTTGGAAAAGTTTTCTGGAAAAGAGGTCGTAAGTTGACCTAGCTGCTGTGACAGCAAAAAACAGAATGTTTGGAAGGAATGTTGGGACCCAAATGGACCATTTCCAAGTACTTCCAAGTCAAACCAAAAATCATGGGTGTTCTCCAATGAGTTAGGAAGACTTTCCAAGTGGCCTTGTATCCATATGTTGAGTATTGTGTTCTAGAAAAATCTTTGAACTCAACTCACTCACTGTTTTGACTCATTGTTTTGAAGATTTTTTGGAGAAAACAAAGTTTTGTTTCTTGAAACCAAATGAGAGGGATTGAGAGGGGTTTTGAAATAGATGTTTTGAAAACATGTTTTCAACACTCAATAAGGATCATAGCCACTTAGAATACCTACATCAAACTCATCATTTAAGAACCTCCAAGATTGTTGGAGAGACTTATTTTGTTTTTGGACATAACTTCAATACATTCGAAGAATACCTTGGAAGTATTGAGGTTATGGTCATCATCTATCAAACATGTTTTTGAGGTCAAGAGCTACTATCCATGAGGATTCACTCACCCCAAACTTCATGTCATCACTTAGATGATGATGAACTAGTAAGTAAATAAAAAATAAAAAGAAATGGGATGAGAAGAGATGAACAATAAATAAACAAGCAAGTAGATGATAATCAATAGATGATATTCATGAAGCATGAGACTTGTAGATTGGTGTATCACTCATATGTAATGACACTAGACATGGAAGAAGCTTCCACACTCTTGAATGCTCACTAAAATGGTAGTTGGGAGTATTGAATGTTGAAGTAAATGGAAGTAATGAAGTAAAAACAAAGTTAGAACTCACTTTTGTTTTGAAAAATCAAAGAAGAAAGCTTCTTTTCTCTCCACTCTAACCTTATCTCTACACTTTCTCTCCCAAACTTTCTCTAAACTTGCATTTGACCCCCCCAAAATGAGGAGTAATGGGGTGTTTATATAGGCCAACTTGGGGTGTTTTTGGGATTTAGAAAGTGATGATGCCAAAAATTGGTAAGAGTAAAGTAGAGCAATTTAAGGAGAGAGAGAGAGAGTGAGAGACTATTTTTTGTATGTGGTTCGGCCCTGTTAATGAAGGTACCTACGTCCACGGGTGTGTCTGAGCACGTTCACTAGCAGATCACCGGCGGGCCTGGTGAGCCAACAAAGAGGGGCGGCACTACCAGTAATACCGGCCGGGTGTATGCGTATAATGGTGAATTATAGAGGCGCTGTGTAGACTACAGAATTGGCCGCCCCCTCAATGGGGGGTGAGTGGTCGCTTTTATAGATGCAAGAGACCTACTCATACATGGATAAGGAAATATAATCCTATTAGGGTGTGATTGACACCAATCAAGTGAGTTTCCTAATTGTATTAGGATTGATTGACATTAATTGTAGGAGTTTCCCAATTGGATTAGGAAATAGATGCACTTTCCATTAGTCTTCTAGCTTGAGTAGGAAACTGCCCATAATTTTGGGCATATCAGTTGCCCTCCATTTCCAAGATTGGTCAGATGCTATATCGGGGCAAGTTTGGAAATCAGTTTGATGTTACTTGCCACTGTCTGAGTGCTTGTAGAAGCTGCCTCGGGGCTTCTGAGCCTGGTGAGTCCTCGGGAACTGACTGAGAGTTGAGACCCAGCCTAGCTCGGGACCTTTAGGTGCTCGGGAACTGACCGGGAGTTGAGACCCAGTCTAATTCGGAGTCTTTGTTGGTTGAGTTAGCTCCCAGTATGGTTATCTTCTGCCCGTAAACCTTCGTCAAGGCTGTGGGTAGAAGGATTTTACCATGTTGGACAAGCCGACCTAGAGCGTATTGCTCTAGGGTCCTTTTTACTGTTAGCTCCCCAGGATGGTTGTCTTCTGCCCGGCCAGCCTTCGTCAAGGCTGTTGGGAGAAGAGCTTGACCATGTTGGCGGAGCCGACCTAAATCACGTTGCTTTAGGGTCCTTTTGCTCCTCTATCGTCGGCCAACCTAAGAGATTTTAGTCACCTCTATCGTTGGTCTGGACCTAAGAGGAGTTAATGTCTCTGAGTACTGTAGGTGCTCGGGTTGTCCAAGATTTTGACTTAGTTATCTGCGAGGCCTATAAATACCCGGTGTGATTACCTGTTTAGTTCACTACGCCATCTTGGCCCCCAAGCTTTCGCTAAGACGAGGGTCTTAAAGAGGCTATGATCTGTAGGTAACCGACCTGGAACATGGTGGTTGCAGGGTCATTTGAAGCTTGCCATCATCAGCCACCTAGGAGGTTTGCCTCCATCGTCGGCTGGACCTAAGCGAAGCCGGTGCCTCGGGCGTGACCCCGAGGTCTTTGGTGCCTGGGTTCGGAGCCCGAGGTCTTTTTAGTGCCTGAGTTCGGAGCTCGAGGTCTTTTTATGCCTCGGGGTTAGGCCCGAGGTCTTTGGATGCCTTGGGGTTAGGCCCGAGGACTTTTTATCTGCCTCAGGGTTAGGCCCGAGGTCTTTGGATCTGCCCCGGGGTTAGGCCCGAGGTCTTTGGATGAGGTCTCTGACAATCGGTGAAGCCTCACGTAGTGATCAGGCAAGTACCATTGTAGTCGGGCTCATCTAGAATGATGGAGATAGGAGGTCGGATCAGGGTCGTTGTGCTTCTGACCTCTCTGTGCTGGAGGCAAAGTCGGAACTGTTTGATCCTGACCGATGTGAACTGGAGATCGGGCCGGGGCTACCGGACCCAGACCGCTGCGAACTGGAGGTCGGGTCGGGGCTGCCGGGCTCAGACCGCTGCGAACTGGAAGTCGGGTCGGGACTGCCGGACCCTGTCTGCTGTGAGCCGAAGGAACTGTCAGAATTCCCGGGCTGATCTCGCTTCCGCTTATTTCTGGCAAACTCGTTGCTTTCTCGCCCGGCGTCTTTGATCTTCAGAAACTCTTCAGTGTCAATGTATTTTCCAACCCTCTCAGAGAGCTCGACCAAAGTTTCCGGTCGATTTCTATGGAACGACGCGGCGCACTTGGTGTGTTGAACTCCCGAGCAGAAGGCTATGATGGAGATTATCTCGTTCAAATTGCGGATTTGAAGCTTCTGTTGGTTGAACCGGTCGGTGAACTCCTTGAGGGACTCATTATTCAGTTGTCTGACTGTTAGTAGTTGCATGTCTGGCCTTGGCCGCTCATGCATACCGGCGAACTGGTTGATGAACTGCTTGCTGAGTTGTTTGAAACTGCGGACCGATCAGGGATCCAAGGAGTAGAACCACTGCATGGCCGGGCCTTTCAAAGTGCTGGGGAAGGCTAGGCAGTGTAGCTCAACGGAGTTGGTGGCTAGGGCCATCTGAGCCTTATAGGTTCGGACGTGGTCGATCGGGCTTCCCGAGCCGTTGTATGAATCTAGCCGAGTCTGCTTGAATTTGCGCGGGATAGAGAACCTCGTGATCTGGCTGGAGAATGGTGACTCTGTCTCGGTATTGGCTTGATTCAGAACACAGTTTTGACCAAGCTTTTTGGCCACTCCGTCGATCTGTTTCTTCAAATCCTTGATTCGGGCTTCCATTCCTTCCCGACCGGTATCTGAGGAGCTGGTCGGGTTGGTGGAAGAGGCTTCTTCATGGCAGGGTGTTGTCCTCTGGGATCGGGCTCGGCTATGACTCCGGGTAACCGTTCGCCTAGGGACGACTTGGCTCTTGACCGAGTGACCCTGGACTGATTCCCGGGCCATACGCTCCTGCCTTTCCTCTCGGGCAGCACGCCCACTGTTGATGTCTCTGGCATCCTCAATATGGGAAGGGTTGGCTCGGGTCCGTTGTCGGGTCAAGATCGGTTCTCGACCGTACGCAATGTTCCCGGGTCGTTTCCCGGCCACTGGAGGATTGCTTTGCTGGGCTAGCAGTGCTTCGATCTGTTGCTGAATTTGACGCTGGCCCTCCAAGAGTTGTGTGAGGGTTGCGGTGATTTGCTCATATGTCGGGACTGCTGCAGTCGACGCCGGGGCCGAAGGAACATCCCGGTCGGACTGCTGCGCAGCCTTCTTTGGTGGCATATTGATCAGTCAAGAATTTGTTGATGCGAAGAATTGTCGTTTCCCACAGACGGCGCCAAGCTGATGATGCCAAAAATTGGTAAGAGTAAAGTAGAGCAATTTAAGGAGAGAGAGAGAGAGTGAGAGACTATTTTTTGTATGTGGTTCGGCCCTGTTAATGAAGGTACCTACGTCCACGGGTGTGTCTGAGCACGTTCACTAGCAGATCACCGGCGGGCCTGGTGAGCCAACAAAGAGGGGCGGCACTACCAGTAATACCGGCCGGGTGTATGCGTATAATGGTGAATTATAGAGGCGCTGTGTAGACTACAGAATTGGCCGCCCCCTCAATGGGGGGTGAGTGGTCTCTTTTATAGATGCAAGAGACCTACTCATACATGGATAAGGAAATATAATCCTATTAGGGTGTGATTGACACCAATCAAGTGAGTTTCCTAATTGTATTAGGATTGATTGACATTAATTGTGGGAGTTTCCCAATTGGATTAGGAAATAGATGCACTTTCCATTAGTCTTCTAGCTTGAGTAGGAAACTGTCCATAATTTTGGGCGTATCAGAAAGTACTCCCATTGGCTCCAAACATCTGAAATCATAAAACTATGTCGTTTTGGCTTTTAATTAATCAAAATGGGACCACAAACGTAATTACAAAAATGGACTGTTCTGGAGGGGAGTGCCGCGGCGGCACTGCTCCTCCCTTCGTCTGGATAATGCTGTTTAGGCCCCCCGAAGTTCCGGTATTCGCGAAAAGGCCCTATTTTGTCCAAAATTCACAGAAAATGCATATGAACTCCAAATCGAGGTTGTGATATACCGTTGGAAAGGTAATGGAGTCTACTTTACATAAAAAATAGTTCGGGGATAGGTCACTTTGAAAAGTTTTGCGGTATTCGCGATAAAAGCCGATTTGATCGCCTTTTCGCCTTTGGAAATTCATAATAAATTTGTTTTAAATCCAGAAATTATGTGCGATATACCGTCGGAAAGCTATTGACCTCTAGTATCCATGAAAAATATTTGAAAATTATTTCGGTGCCCCGATTCTAAAGTCAAATCTTGGTCAAACTGGTCAAACCTGGGATTCCCGGGAAGTTCTGGGAACCTCCGGGAGTTCCCAGGAGCCGACGTTTTCGCTCGATTCTCTTTTAAAACTTATTTTAATACTTTTCTAATGATTCCGGTGAATTTGGACAATTTCGGTCAAACTTGGTCAAACTTCGGTCAAACCTGGTCAAATCTCGGTCAAACCTGGTCAAACCTTGGTCAAACCGGTCAACGGGGACTTTCGGGGAACCTCCGGGACTTCCGGGGGTCTCTGGGAGCTGACGATTTCTTCCGGTTTTATTTAAAAACTCATTTTATCACTTTTCTTACGACGTAGCATGTTTTCAGAACTTTGGGACCAAATTTGGGAGTTTTCGGGCTTTTAGGGGCATTTTGGTCATTCTGAGCATTCTGAGAGATAGAGCTGACTTTCGAGAGTCCTTTTGAGTCTTTTACGATCATTGTGAACCACCAAGCTATGGGTCTCCTAAATCTGATAGCCAACAAAATGGGGTGTCTACAGATGGTCAATGGTAAATGGTTGCAAAGTGGCTGACTTTGTGGGTGCTCTGATTGAGAGGGTACTGATCATGTGGGATAGAATTATTGGGCAGTTTTATCACAAGTGATAGAGGTGGTGATTGTTGGGGTTATATCACATGTGGGACACTCTCATTAATTTAGGGAATGTTGATTTGGCTAGATTCCTATCCTAATTGGTGAATGATTGGAAACTCTATAAAAGGGGATGTTGCATAGAAATTTAGGTAAGCCCTTAGTGTGCCAAGTGTAGGGAATCCCCTCATGGGGATGCATAGTCTAGGGTGAGAGAGTGAGGGTTCTTTGGGTATTGAGAGTATATGTACAAGGGGTTTAAGTGTTGGGTTATGGGATTTTAATTCAACATTTTCTTGTACCATAGTTTATTCTCAATAGTGAAAGAACTGGTCTCTCGGGTGAGGACAAAGGCAATGTTTAGCCGAACCACATAGAAATTCGTATTTTCTTTGGTGTGATTGTTAATACTGTTAGTTGTGTTTCTGTTTGTTTATTGGAGGTAAATCTGGTCCCGTATTTTAAATTCCCAACATATTTTTCACATAACAAATTACAACATGAACAATTGTACTATGTTTGGTTGTAGTAGGCTGAACAATGGTTGTTTGTTCATTAGTGCAAATGCTAATAAGTTGCCATTCCAAAATCACCAAGGTTCGGTTCAAAAAAAAAAAAGAAAGTTACAAGTCATACATCTTGCTCTATTTATTTCTCCAAGCTATCTGATTGATGGTACATGAGAAAAATATTTAAAGAGAACTGACCAAAAAATTATGTAGGATTTATTAATATTGTTACATGTTTACAAAGTAATAAAAATATTTTTTTTTTTGGATAACAAGGGCATTTCATTGCTTCACAACAGAGCAGATTCCAAAAGGAATCAATGCAAGCACAAAGAAGAAAAAAATACAAGAAAAAAATCTCGACAATCTTTTGACTCGCACCGCAAATCTCTCAAATATGTGATATCTCGAACTATAGCATAGCTCAACACTGAGCCGACTATGGGAAAAAACTTAATCCCAAAACATAGAACACTCCAAAGCAGCATGACCATGAAAAGAGCACATCCAAACCCTAGAACTGGTCAAAAAATGCCAGATCTGCAGGAAGGAAGACCAAATCCAAACCACGGAGGAAGAAAATGGAGAGATCTAGCTTGAGCATCCAAACAAACAAAACCAATCCAAGCCTTGTGCCCAATCAATTGGGGTCGGCTGTATGAATCATTTTTCTCCATTTTGCATGATCAAGAGCTATATGCTCCTTTAAATTATATATTTTCATATCTTGTTGCACTACATACTCCTATGTCAGTCTAGGTTTGTCCCTCCCTTTAACCATTCTAGGCACTACAATCCTATCACTCTTTCACACGGGTACTCTACAGGTCTTTGTTACACATAGCCGAACCATCTAATTAAGTCTATTCTCCCTTAACTTATCCTCAATCTGTGACATTCCTACAGTCTCTTGAATGTACTCATTTCTAATTCTATCTTTCCTAGTCTTACCACACAAGTGACACATCCATCTTAGCATCCTCATCTCAATTATGCTCATTTTACTAATGTGTTGTTTCTTAGTTGCTCAACACTTTGTCCCGTAGATCATAGCTGGCCTAATAACTGTCCTATAAAATTTTCATTTCAATTTTGCTGGTATTCTCCGGTCACATAATACTCTGGAAGCGCTCCTCCACTTAAGTCATCCTACTTTAATTCTATGGGTCACGTCATCACCAATCTCTCCATCTCTACTAATCATTGAACCTAAATTGCAAAAGTGTTCGCTGTTTCATTGTCTCTACTTCCACTGTTAATAAAACTACATTCTATGTATTCTGTTTTTGTCCTACTTATCTTTAGCCACTTTGTCTTCAGTGCTACTCTACACTCTTCTAGTTTAGTGTTGAATCCCCCTTTAGTCTCATCAACCAAGATAATATCATATGCGAACAACATACACCATGAGACCTTATCATGGATGTTTCTAGTCAATTCATCCATTGTAATACCCGTATTTTAATACCTTGTCTTACTCTTGTCTTTGGTGAATTTTAATCCCCAATCATTTTCCTTAAATCCAATCGATTTTGATCAATCCCAATCGATTGCCATGATTACCAATCGATTGCCTTTAGCCGCCTCAATACCAATCGATTGCCACTGGTTCCAATCGATTGCCAGTCACTGAACTTGGTCTCGAAGCATTTTCTACGAGCTTGACACCACCTGCTTGTTTGCATGTGAACTTTGCCTATATATACTGATCCTAATTCGTACCCAGACCTATTTGGTCAAGTTCGGCTCCATATACTTATACATACATACACTTATATATACACAATTTTACACTCCCATACATCATACAAACACACACTGTCAAGAAGAGATGAAGAAGGACAGAAGATTGAGAAGGAAAAAAGATAAACAAAGAGATAGAGAAGAGAAACATAGAAGAAGGAAGAGGGTGCCACCATTAAAGCTTCAAAGTTCATGATTTTGAGCACACCACCACAACTACACCTACTTGTGAGTTCTCAAACTCACATAGTAGCTTAGCAAGACGTTTTTATGAGTTTTGTACGCAAAAAAAAGGATTCCTAACGTTCGTTTTTAGTTCCGTAAAATTTCAGTACGTTGATATGTAGAAGATGAAGTACTAATCGATTGGCACTTTGTCCAATCGATTGATATTTATCCCAATCGATTGATAAGTTTTCCAAATCGATTGGTATCTTTTTAATACCAATAGATTACCATTATGACCAATTGATTGGAACCAATTTTTCCCTAATTGATTGTTAAGTCAATCCAATCGATTGTACCTTAGCAGAATGTGATTTATCCATGCTTAATTATTTTGTGATCGCATGTCTATCAAAGCTTTCAATTACTATTCTAATCTGTTAGGGTGAGACTTCTATATGTTACGAAGCTACACGATTAAATAATGAACTTAATGTCAGTGAATAAGTAAATCTCTAATATAAGGATATTCGCACTAAGAAGCCAACATACATAGTTTAGTACATTTTTGTCGCAGAGACTAATTGTCTGTTCATATGGTATGAGTTAAGTGATCAAGGAGATTGCGAGTTATGTTGGGTTCAGTTTGTTTGTGTAGATTATGATCTATTATGCAAGTGATAGCCATGACTGTGGAAAGAAAAAGGATGATTGAGATGTGCAATAAACGGTATGATGATTCCAAGGCACGTTGTGAATATGTAATGGCTGATACTCAGTACCAGGAAACATCGTAGAGAATGGGATAGCTGAGGTTTCGTACCAAGCTGACCATTACGTTACGAGAATGGGATAGCTAAGGTTTCGTACTAGGATGACCATTACTATGATATCAAAAAGTGAATCAAGATCTTTGGGAAGGGAGCTTTCGTCCAAACAATATATGATTAGACATGCGTGGGAGAATGAGTCATGGATGTGGATTTATAGTCCATAACATAGTAGAGTCAAGTCATTGAGTCGCATATCGTATATCAGAATATGTGAGAACTAATACCTCAAGGGAACTATTTATAAATGCAAATGCTATTAGAGACTTCTTATTTTGATACTCTATTAGTTCATTACTCACTCGGCTTTTTGCAAGCTGACGACGTTTATGCCGCTGGATATACCTACATCCTGCTTTCCAGACCTATGGCTATATAGGTGAGATGCCCATTGATGAGGGCTACTATCAGGAGTACCCGAAGGAAGGCTATGGCTAGGATGGTCAGACCGAAGAAGGAATTGAAGGGGTATACCACCAAGCTGATGACAACATCTATGCCACTTGAAGCTGAGGGCTAGATTAGTTATTCTTTACCTTATGTTTTGACTATGTACTTTTTAGATGGCAAATGTGCCTTGAGACTTGGATTTCAGTTTACTACCATGGTTGGATTTTGTAATAAGATCTCTTACGTTCAAGTTATTATAATCAGTTTAGCATTTCTATTACTGCGTTTAATCTCTGATGTTTTAGAACTATGTGTGGACAATCGAGTGATATTCACCGGTCATGGCCTATGGGTCCAAAAATGGAATTTATTTTCCCTATTTTTTGCTACAGTGGGGCATGATAGGATTTTCACTATCAGAGCCAGGTTTTTCGATTGTGCTCACTGATTGTCCGACACCTTTAGCATTTAAGATTTGTTTTTAAGACATGAGTCTTACAGTGTAGTTCTGATTTTAAATAGTTTCTTTTCAAGTAGCATGGCGCCTACATTTGTCCTAGATGTATACGAATTGCATTGGGTACATAAGGGTCATGTGGAGCTAGCGAACCCAGCATACTATACTAGGATGATGAATCAGAGAGCCATGACCACTCTAGAGGCAAACTTATGGCATGATTATCATATCTTGAGGACTGGGGATCTAGAGGTGCTTCAAGTGGAGGCAATTTATCACGAGGATACATTGAGATTTACTAAGGAGGAGTCACTAGCAATATTACGTGATCTATGGATCTATCTATATCTTCTTAAGAATGTCAAATGTATGTCACCACCACTTCCAAAAGAGCCATCTCTACAGACACCACCACCACCCCTACAGGAGGATGTTGCTGAGGCAGATGATGATGATTTGCATAGTGATGATGAGGATTTGGATTACCATGATGAGGCTGAGATAGATCCAAAGGAGCCAATACCTCTGCCTATTATTGTAATTTCTGATGATGATGAGGAAGAGGATCCAGAGGAGAAAAATTATACCAGATGGAGATTTACTAACTGATGAGGTGTTCGAGGATGAGGATGATGAGGAAGAGGACCTCGAAGAGATGGACATACTAGTAGGGGAGGACATTTTAGTGGCTAAAGAGAACCTTGCAGATGATGTTGTCATTCCTCATGTAGCTCCAGGAGGCGCAGCTGACATAGCACATGCTATAGTACAATGGGCAGACGTTATGGCACCACATCCCCATGGATTTATGATTAGAGAGGCAGAGTTGGTTGTCGCAGTACAGGCCGTAAAGGATGATGTTGAGGACCTTGAGGATGGACTTATGTTGGAGGATCTTGATTAACCTCTCGATGAGGATGAGCTATTAGCAGAGAATACAGCTGAGGGAGAGTTGATTGCCCTAGAGGATGAGGCTTTGTCTTATAGGTCAGACGTGGATGACTTTTGAGGAGAGTTTTCTAAGTTTAGAGTTTTAGTTTGCTTATAGGGCATGTCACCCACTTTTAGTTTTTGGGTGTTGTGGGGAATAGTTGTATATTGTAGTCGGCTTATGCGTAACCTTGTATAGTGAAGGCATCTTGTAGGATAATGTCTTAATTGTGGATATATATATATACAAGACAATTTTGCTGTGTATATCTGAGATCTTAGTCTGCTCATTTTTTACTATAGGTGTGTATGATATTGTTTGGGGTAAGATCAATATCTTAATAATGGATCTTTAATAGGTACACTGCACATGCAGCACTATGGCCGGAGCTACTAGAAATCATCATAGACATGGAGTACCCATTCCAGCAGATATAGATCCTACAGGATTATTCGATGTTTTCATGAGAAGTATGGAACATCTGGGAAGTACCCATGACTGCAATAATCCAGGCGAACCTCAGACAGGACACAAATTGCTAGAACATTTTTTAGCGTTGAAACCTGAGAAGTTTGACGGTTTGACATAACCCTGGAAAACAGAATAGTGGCTCAGGGAGATAGAGTTAATCTTTTTAGGCTGTCAATTGTAGTGAACAAGAGAAGCATGGTTTGGCCACGTTTCAGCTCATATATGCCATCGTAGATTGGTGGGAGTCTGAAAAAGCAATAATGGGGCTTGAAGCTTCAAGGAGAATGTCATGGGAGTCTTTCAAGGGAAGGTTCTTAGAGAAGTATTTCCCTGACGACGAGCGTGATAAGCAAGAGAATGAATTTTTTAGTTTAGTCCAGGGTAGTCGACTGGTATGGGAGTATGCCATGCAGTTTGAACGTCTCTCCCATTTTGCTCCACATATGGTGGACACGGCTCCCAAAAGGATAAAGAGGTTCCATCAAGGACTTAGCTCACATCTGAGGCACATGACAGTGGGACATTTGAACCAATCATTTGAAGGATTGGTTAAATTGGTAGTAAGTTTAGAGAAGGATGGACAGCAGGTCCAGAGATAAGTAATGATACAACCCCCACCATTGAGGAATTTCCAGTAAAGGAATTTCCAAGTCCTGCCACAAAGGATGCCAGGATGGAGACCCCAAGCAGTTGTACAGGGAAATGAGTATCCTTGGGATGGAGCTAGGAAACCTCTATTGTCTTTCCCCCAACCTCAATAACCTGGACAGCAGAAGCCATATTTTTAAGTACCACTAGTTGTACCTGGAAGAGAGATAGGTGGATATTTTAATTGTGGGATACTGGGACACCTAGCTAGGGACTGTAGAGCTACCACAAACTTTGACCGATCAGTTGTTGTTTGCTACAAATGGTATAAATGTGGGCATATGACTAAGGATTATCGAGCACCATATGGTAGATATTATGGGGCATCAACTCAAGGACAGCAAGGACCACGAGGACAGGTTCGAATGAATGCGATCATTCCAGAAGGAGCGGGTTTCGATGAAAAGAGAAGCAAAATCTTGAAGGTACGCTTGTACTTTTTCATCAAGTTAGAGCTCTGTTTGATACGAGAGCTTCTCATTCATTTATTTCTATTAAGATTGTGCGTGAGTTGGGATTAATACCCCAAGCCCTTAAGATGGCTGTTAACACTATGTCACCTTTGGGTGTGACCGTTATGCTGGGAAAGGTGTGCAAAGATTGTCCCTTGACGTTGGAATGAAGGAATCTTCCGGCAGATCTGATAGCTCTATCAATGTCTGAAATTGATGTGATTCTAGGATTTGATTGGCTTACCTAGTATGGTACCAATTTGATTTGTTTTAGTAGAACGATTTTCTTTTCATTACCGGGGATGTCGTCTTTCAAATTCTAGTATAATCTTCCAGCGATGTATTTCTTACCAGTCGCTAGCTGCGATTGGGAGTACCAGTTTAAAGATCACTATTACTCAGATTCCTACTATACAAGATTTTGAAGATGTATTTTAGAATATATTTGAACTTCTGTCAAAGAGAGAGATAGACTTCTATATAGAATTAGTGACCGGAACACTACCAATTTCTAAGACTTCGTATAGGATGGCACCAACCGAGATGTTGGAACTAAAGAAGCAAGTGTAAGAACTGGATAACTTAGGTTTCGTTTGACCTAGCACATCACCTTGGGGAGCACCAGTGCCTTTCGTGAAAAAGAAGGATGGGACTTTCAAACTTTGTATTGATTATAGAGAATTGAACAAGTTTACGATCAAGAATAGGTATCCACTTCCCTGGATCATCAACTTTCAAAGATAGATCTACGTTCGGGTTATCATCAACTCTTAGTTTGACCAGAAGATATGACAAAGATTGCATTCAGGATATGATATGGACACTAAGAGTTTCTTGTTATGCCTTTTGGATTGACCAATGCTCTAGCAGTAATCATGGATTTGATGCATCGAGTATTCAGGCCATATCTCGACCAGTTTATTATTGTGTTCGTCGAAGATATCTTGATATACTCTGATAATGCCAGAAATTGGTAAGAGTAAAGTAGAGCAATTTTAGGAGAGAGAGAGAGAGACTATTTTTTTGTATGTGGTTCGGCCCTGTTAATGAAGGTACCTACGTCCATGGGTGTGTCTGAGCACGTTCACTAGCAGATCACCGGCGGGCTTGGTGAGCCAACAAAGAGGGGCGGCACTACCAGTAATATCGGCCGGGTGTATGCATCTAATGGTGAATTTTATAGAGGTGCTGCATAGACTAAAGAGTTGGCCCCTTCAATGGGGGGTGAGAGGTCTTTTTTATAGATGCAAGATACCTACTCTTACATGGATAAGGAAACATAATCCAATTAATATAGATTGGCATTAATTGTGGGGGTTTCCTAATTGGATTAGGAAGTAGCTTGCACTTTCCATTAGTCTTCTAGCTTGAGTAGGAAACTACCCGTAATGCTCGGGATCATGCCTGTGAGGCTCGGGATCATGCTTGTGGGCCCGGATGGGCTGTTCCCGCGATGGGATGTGCCTGTGCAGTTTTCCCGACCTGTTGGCCGGGTCGGGGATGAACCGCTCGGGATGATGAGTAGACTAGACCCCTTAGGATGATGCTTGTCCGAGGAGGTGTGCACGATTTGACCGGGACATGGACTCACTGCTGGTTTGAACCTCTCGATCATAGGATAGAGCCAGATTTGGGTGTATCAGCTGCCCCCCCCCCCCATTTCAAAGGTTGGCCAGATGCTATATTGGGACAAGTTTGGAAATCAGTTTGATGTTACTTGCCATTGTCTGAGTGCTTGGAGAAGCTGCCTCGGGGCTTCTGAGCCTGGTGAGTTCTCAAGAACTGACTGAGAGTTGAGACCCAGCCTAGCTCGGGACTTTTAGTTGCTCGGGAACTGACCGGGAGTTGAGACCCGGCCTAATTCGGAGTCTTTGAATGCTCGGGAAGTGACCGAGAGTTGAGACTCGGCCTACTTTGGAGTCTTTTGCTTAAGTTATCCCCCAGGGTGGATATCTTCTGCCCGTAAACCTTCGTCAAGGCTGTGGGTAGAAGGATTTTACCATCTTGGAAAAGCCGACCTAAAGCATATTGCTTTAGGGTCCTTTTCTGTTAACTCCCCAGGATGGCTGTCTTCCGCCCAGTTAGCCTTCGTCAAGACTGTTGAGAGAAGAGCTTGACCATGTTGGTGGAGCCAACCTAAATCACGTGGCTATCTTGCCCTTCTTCGATGGCATGACAATCAGTCAAGAGATTTGTTGATGAAAAGACTTGTCGATTCCCATAGACGGCGCCAAACTAATGATGCCAGAAATTGGTAAGAGTAAAGTAGAGCAATTTTAGGAGAGAGAGAGAGAGACTATTTTTTTGTATGTGGTTTGGCCCTGTTAATGAAGGTACCTACGTCCACGGGTGTGTCTGAGCACGTTCACTAGCAGATCACCGGCGGGCCTGGTGAGCCAACAAAGAGGGGCGACACTACCAGTAATACCAGCTGGGTGTATGCGTATAATGGTGAATTTTATAGAGGTGCTGCATAGACTAAAGAGTTGGCCCCTTCAATGGGGGGTGAGAGGTCTTTTTTATAGATGCAAGAGACCTACTCTTACATGGATAAGGAAACATAATCAAATTAATATAGATTGGCATTAATTGTGGGGGTTTTCTAATTGGATTAGGAAGTAGCTTGCACTTTCCATTAGTCTTCTAACTTGAGTTGGAAACTGCCCGTAATGCTCGGGATCACACCTGTGAGGTTCGGGATCATGCTTGTGGGCCCGGATGGGCTGTTCCCACGGTGGGAGGTGCTTGTGCAGTTTTCCTGACCTGTTGGCCAGGTCGGGGATGAACCGCTCGGGATGATGAGTAGACTAGATCGCTAAGGATGATGCTTGTCCGAGGAGGTGTGCACGATTTGACTGGGACATAGACTCGTTGCTGGTTTGAACCGCTCGGTCATAGGATAAAGCCAGATTTGGGTGTATCATACTCTAACACGAAAACGGAGCACAAGAAACATTTATAGATTACTTTGTAGACACTACCAGAGAATCGTTTGTATGCGAAGTTTAGTAAATGTGAATTTTGGTTACAGGAAGTCAAGCTCCTTGGATATGTTGCTTCAAAGGACAGAATAGTTGTGGACTCATCTAAGATTGATGCAGTCTTAAAGTGGAATCGGCCACCCAGTGCCACGAAAGTCAAAAGTTTCCTTGGTTTAGTCGGTTATTATCGGAGATTCGTAGAGGGATTCTCCAAGATTGTAGGGCCTTTAACCCAATTGACAAAAAAGGAAGTGAAGTATGAATGGATAGAAAAACATGAAAGAGTATTCCAAGAATTGGAAAAGAGGTTGACCACAGCGCTTATTTTGACCATAGTTATAGCAGAAAAGTTTATGCTTTATATTGATGCTTCGCATCAAGGACTTAGCTGTGTGTTGATGCAGGCTAGTAAAGTGATTGCATATGGATTGAGGCAATTGAAACTGCATGAGAAGAATTACCCTATGCATGACCTAGAATTGGATACTATAGTATTTGCTTATAAGATCTGGAGGCATTATTTGTATGGAGAGATGTTCGACTTATTTTTGGATCACAAAAGTTTGAGGCATCTGCTCTCTTAAAAAGAGCTGAACATGAGACAACGGAGATGGATGGAGTTACTTAAGGACTATGATTTTTCTTTGAAATACCACCTGGGTAAAGCAAATGTATCGGCTGATGCGTTGAGCCGGAGACCTCGTGGTTTAGTTACTTCCCTGATGATTAAGGAATGGCAAGCTTTGGAAACACTGGTAGAATTTGACTTCCAACCAGTAGGACCTGAAGAATGACGACATTTTGGATGTCTCGTAGATCAATTGACTCTTATTAGTCATGTTCTAAAGGCACAAAAGAGAAATGAGGGACTTCAATAATGGTTTACAAGTGCTGTAGTGAAAGAGCCAAAGAATTGGACCATTAGTGCAGACAAAGCACTTAGATGCAGAAATCGACTTTGTGTGCCCAATGAAGTTAATCTTCAGAAGGATATACTCAAAGAAGCGCACAAATCATGAATCACAGTTCATCCTGGAGGTACACATATGTACAAAGACTTGAAGAGAAATTTTTGGTGGGATGGGATGAAGCGAGATGTTGCTGAATATGCATCTCAATGTCTCACATGTAAGCAAGTTAAAGCAGAGCATCAAAAACCTTTTGGACTATTACAACCGCTACCGATTCCCTAATGGAAATGGGAGCATGTCACTATGGATTTCATAGTGGGTTTACCTAGATCTCAGCAAAACATTAATGCTATTTGGGTGATTATAGGTCGACTCACCAAATCAGCACATTTCATAGCCTATAGCATGACCTATCTTGTGGAACGCTTAAGTCACTTGTATTTGTAACAAGTTGTACGACTTCATGGGGTACCTATAATGATTATATCAGATCATGATTCGCGTTTCACTGTAGAGTTTTGGCAGAGTCTATAAACAGCTATGGGAACTTCATTAATCATGAGTTCAGCTTTTCATTCACAAACTGACGGACAGACGGAATGCGTAAATCAAGTAATGGAAGATATGCTGCGAGATTATGTTATCGATTTTGAGAGTTCATGGGAGACACACTTACCACTGATCGAGTTTGCGTACAACAATAGCCATCACTCGAGTATAAGGATGGTGCCATTTGAAGCCCTATAAAGGAGACCTTATAGATCACTATTATGCCGGGCCGAAGTTGAAGCTAATCAACTACTTTGACCAGAGATGATATGAGAGACTAATGAGAAGATTCGAATCGTGCAAGAGAAGATGAAGATGGAACAAATCAGGCACAAAAATTATGCTGACATGTGTCTCAAGGATCTGGAATTCAGTGTTGGAGATCACTTACTTCTCAAAGTATATCCAGCTTGAGGCATCATCAAATTTGGCCAGAAAAGAGAGAAGCTATCACCGCGTTTCATAGGACCTTTTAAGATTCTAGAACGTGTGGGAAAAGTTGCCTACAAACTAGTGTTGCTGCTCAAGATGTCAGGACTGCACAATGTTTTCCACGTGAGTATGCTGAGAAAATGTGCCCACAACCTAGCACACGAGATCAACTTTGAAGATATGGATGTGAATAACAATGTAACTTTTCACGAAGGACCGGTGCAAATTTTGGATCAAGAATTCAAGAAGCTCAGAAACAAAGAGATTCCATTGGTGAAGGTTCAGTGGAAGCATCATGATGAAGGAGAAGCTTCGTGGGAACTGGAGTCGGAGATGTGGAAGAAGTTTTTGAGTTGTTTTGATGTTTTGATATTCACTTACTTCTGATTTCGGGGATGAAATCTTTAATACGTGGTGGATAATGTAATACTCGTATTTTTGCTGTACTTATGACATTTACATGAATGCAATGAGTTTCAATGTTAATACCTTGTCTTACTCTTGTCTTTGGTGAATTTTAATCCCCAATCGATTGCCTTAAAATCCATTCGATTTCCATCCCAATCGATTGCCATGATTAACAATATTTGATTGCCTTCAGCTGCCTTAATACCAATCGATTCTGCCGTAATACCAATTGATTGCCAATCACTAAACTTGGTCTCCAAGCATTTTCTACAAGCTTTACACCACCTGCTTGTCTGCATGCGACCTTTTGCCTATATACTGATCCTAATTCGTACCCAGACCTGTTTGGTCAAGTTCTTGAGCTCCATATACTTATACATACATATATATTCATACATACACTTATCTATACACACTTATACACTCACATATATCACACAAACACATACTGTCAAGAAGAGATAAAGAACGACAGAAGATAGAGAAGGAAAAAAGATAAAGAAAGATATAGAGTAGAGAGGCAGAGAAGAAGGAAAAAGGTGCCACCGTTAAAGCTTCAAAGTTCAAGCTTTTGAGCACACCACCACACCTACACCCACTTGTGAGTTCTCAAACTCACATAGTAGCTTAGTTAGACATTTTTATGAGTTTTGTATGGAGAAAAATGGACTCATAACGTTTATTTTTAGTTCCATAAAATTTTAGTATGTTGATATGTAGAAGATGAAGTACCAATCGATTGGCACTTTATCCAATCGATTGATCTTTATCCCAATCGATTGATAATTTTTCCCAATCGATTGGTATCTTTTTAATACTAATCGATTGCCATTACGACCAATCGATTGGAACCTGTTTTCCCCGAATCAATTGTTAAGTCAATCCAATCGATTGTACCTTGGCAGAATGTGATTTATCCATGCTTAATTATATTGTGATCGCATGTCTATCAAAGCTTTCTATTACTGTTCTAATCTATTAGAATGAGACTTCTGTATGTTACGAAGCTACATGATTGAATAATGAACCTAATGTTAGTGGATAAATAAATCTCGAATACAAGGATATTCGTACTAAGAAACAGACATGCATAGTTTACTACATTTTAGTTGTAGAGACTAATTGTCTGTTCATATGGTATGAGTTAAGTGATCAAGGAGATTGCGAGTTATGTTGGGTTGAGTCTTCTAGTGTAGATCATGATCTGTTATGGCAGGTGATAGCCATGACTGTGGAAAGAGAAAGGATGATTGAGATGTGTAATGGTCGGTATGATGATACCAAGGCACGTTGTTTATGTGTAACGGCCGATATGATGATGCCATGGCACGTTGTTTATGTGTAAAGGCCGGTATGATGATACCAAGGCACGCTACTTTTGTGTAACGGCTAGTATGATGATACCAAGGCACTTTTTGACTATGTAATGGCTGGTACTCCGTACCAGGAAACGTCGTAGAGAATGGGATAGCTGAGGTTTTGTACCAAGCTGACCATTACGTTACGAGAATGGGATAGTTGAGGTTTCGTACAAGGCTGACCATTACTATAATATCGAAAAGTGAATCAAGATCTTTGGGAAGGGAGTTTCCGTCGAAGCAATATATGATTGGACATGCATGGGAGAATGAGTCATGGATGTGGATCTATAGTCCATAACATAGTAGAGTCAAGTCATTGAGTCGCATATAGTATATTGGAATGTGTTAGAATGAACACCTCAAGAAAACTATTTATTAATGCAAATGCTATTAAAGACTTCATATTTTGATACTTTGTTAGTTTATTACTCACTCGACTTTTCCCAAGCTGACGGTGTTTATGCCACTGGATATACCCACATCCAGCTTTCCAAACCTATGGCATACGGGTGAGATGCCCATTGATGAAGGCTACTATCAGGAGTACCCGAAGGAAGGCTATAGCTGGGATGGTCAAACTGAAGAAGGAATTGAAGGGGGATACTACCAAGCTAATGGCAACATCTATGCCACTTGAAGCTTAGGGCTTGCTTAGTTGTTCTTTAATTTATGTTTTGACTATGTACTTTTTAACTGGCAAGTGTGCCTTGAGACTTGTATTTCAGTTTAGTACTATGGTTGGATTTTGTAATAAGATCTCTTACGTTCAAGTTATTATATTCAGTTTAGCATTTCAGTTACTACGTTTTATCTCTGATGCTTTAGAACTATGTGTGGACAATCGAGTGATATTCACCAGTCACAGCCTACGGGTCCAAAAATGGAATTTATTTTCCCTATTTTTGCTACGTCGGGGCATGACATCTGTAATTAGGGCGAATAAATAAGGGCTCAAGGCCGACCCTTGGTGTAGGCCTATGTTAATTGGGAATTCATTTGTTTCCCTTGTCGGTGATCTAATTATAGTAATCGCTTCATCATACATATATTTTACCACGTCAAAATAACCCCTGGTCACTCATTTGTTCTCTGGCATCCAGCCACCAAATTAAATCTCCGAGCACCCTATCATAAGGTTTCTCTAAATCAATAAAAACCATATGTAGATCTTCTTTTTTTCTCTCTATACTTTTTCATTAGTCTCCTAAATAAATAAATTGCTTCAATAGTTGACTTCCTAGGCAAAAATCCAAACTGATTTTCTAACATTGATGTTGTGGCTCTTAAGCGATGCTCCATCACTCTCTATCACAGCTTCATAGTATGACTTATCAACTTAATACCTCTATAATTGTTGCATTATTTTATATCTCCTTTATTCTTATATGTAGGCACTAGAATGCTCGTCCTCTACTCATCAGGCATTTTTCTAGTCATTAAATCCTATTAAAAACTTTTGTAAGCCAAGATGCTCCCACATCTCCCAAGCATTTTCAAACCTCAATGGGGATCCCATATGGTCCTAAGGCCTTCTTGGGTTTCATCTTCTTCAAAGCAAATTCCACCTCAGACTTTCTTATTTTCCGATAGAATCTGTATTCTCTATAGCATCCAAACAAACCAAGAACAAAAAAAAAAAAAAAAAAAAAAAAAAAACCCTCACAAGGAGGGACAAACTCCCTCAAGTAGAAACAAACCCCCACAGGGAGGGACAACACTCTCAAAAAGAGAGACAAACAACTTAAAAGAGAAGAGCCAAGGGCTCTTCCACCCCAGAGAAGCTGTCGATGGAAGACTTTTAGAGAGAAGCGAGATGATGTGTTTTAGACAAAAATGAATGATAAATTCTTATTAAAGTATGAGAAAATTTTTATTAGATGTTTACGAAGTATTATTTAATAATGCTCCTGAAATTCCGTAGAGGTAGGAGTAGGAAGTAATAGTTTTAGAGGTTTTTTACTTTTTATTTATTTATTTATTCACTAGTCCATTATTACCATTTTCTACAGGAGTATACTTGGAAGATGCAAGTTTCATAAAAGGTAGAAAAAAATAGGTGGGTTAGGATGGTCAATCTCTCCCTATACAGAGATTACTATATTTTGTGTTGATAGCATGGTTTAAAGTGCGATATGGTGGCAGTAGAATATACTAGGGGCCGTCGAAAAACACATGCGATTGGTTTAATTGTGGTACATTTATGAACTAGTTTTTATCTATCTAAGTGTTTGATAAATGCTTTTTTTTCCTTATAATGTTATGGTTTTCAAATTTTCATTCCAAATTTGAATTTTTTTTTATGTTTTAATAATGGATAGTACCACATACCATTCAATGCAGTACCAATAGTAGAGCATTTTGGATTCAAATTTTGAAAGCATTGCATTACAGTACTTTTTAATTGCATGGGAGTTTGTGCTAGATGTTAAATCACCCTTGAAATAGGTTCTTTGTCTAGCTAAGGAAATGTTGTTTTTCATAAGAACAAGATAGAGAACGAGAATTGGGTTGAACCTGATCGCGTTTTGTGAATTTCAAAACAGGTCCTAGTTCTCAATGGAGATGGATTTTGTATTCATTTTGAGATAGAATTTCATAAGCTAGAAAGCAAATTCTTCAAAAAAGCATGATAGGAAATCTTCATTTTCACATATATATATATATATATATTGAATATCATGGGGATACCAGGTAGGATTTCATCTCCTCTCACAGGTTTAACTTTTTGCTGAGCTAGAGACTTTTTTGGTTGAGTTGGAGAGGATTCTCCTAAAAATAGGGAGTCAGATAGATTAAATAAGGGATATTATTGATTAGTGATACCATGTCATTCAATACAACAGTTGCATTGAATATTTTTCCCTAAATGTGGACCATGGGCTGAATTTAACGAACAAAACAAAAAATAAAATAAAACAAATAAACTACTTGGAACATCTAGACAATGTGATATGTGGGCCTTGTTTGGTGGTCACAATAAGCGGCACCATATTATAACTTTTATCCTATATAACGTTTGGTAGTGTCATTAGATATGATAAAATAGTTCTGAACTGAGTTTTTATCTCATGAAGAGTGCGGGATAACGCTAACCCATGGGAGGGTTGTTATTAGGTGAGATTAGAAATTTGAGATACCTTCTTTAGACAAAAATATTATTTAATTTTTTAAAGATTTATTTTTCTCTTTTTTTTTTCTTTTTTTTTTCAGATTCATTTTTTCTTTTAATCCTTTTCATTTTCAGATCTGCTTTTTTGTTTATTTATTTTTTCGATCTGCGATATATATTAGATCCATTTTTTTTTCTCTTTCATATTTTTTTTCATTTTTCAAATCTTTTATTTATGGGGGCGGCTGCCCATGGGTCCCTACATTGGACCATAACTGGGGATAGATCCCCACTTTATTTTTTGGTGTCAAAGGTCCCTGTGATTTTCAAAAGATGAAAATGCTCACTTTCCTTATGTTCAACAATTAAACAACATATATGTCACCTCAACCCATAATTGAAGGAAGTTAGTTATTTTTTTATTTTCAAAACTTAAAATTGTCATAACTTCTAAACTTTAAATTTTTTTTTCCCATAAAAACTATATATTCGTAATCTACAAAGCAATATCTCTCAGACAAGATTCATGATGACTATAAAAAAAATGAAAAAAAAAAAAAAAAACAAGCGGTGACATTTGCCCCATGTATTGTTTTCAAACAGTGACTTATGTTACTGTCTTTAAGTGCTGCCCAAGTAAAGATAGTAATATGATACTGTCGATAGTAACGTGATACTATCGACATTATATTTCTTCAAATTGACCAAATAATTGCAAAAGTATGGCCATTTTATCAGATGATATTGTCTTTATAATACTTTCCACGTAAATACAATAACATATTATCAAAAACTAAACGGTTTTACAAAGATAGTAGCATCATTTTTGCAAAAAAGTTGCAAAATTAGGGCCATTTAGTAGATGTTACTGTTTTTAAAAACTATCTCCATGCAAAAAATAGTAACATACCATTAAAGATTAGCAACATGGTATTGAATAAAGAAACACTAACATGTCGTCGACAATAACATTTCTTCAAATTGACCAAATAATCTCAAAATTATGGCATATTTTCAGATGTGACTGTCTAGTTAAAGACAGTAACATATCATAAAATGCAAAAAAAATAAAATAGAATAAAAAAAAAAATTCAAAGGTGGCATCATGTCACTGTTACAAAATAGATAGTGACATTACGTTATAGTGGTCCGACAGTAATATGAATTTTTTTTTCATAATCACTATGGATCTCATTTGATAGATCTTTCCTTCTAGATTACAAATATATAAATTTTATTCAAAATGGAGTTGTGGTTTGAAAGTTATGGTATTTTAAAGTTTGAAGAAAAAAAAACACTACTTTGAAAAATAGGAAAAATAGGAAAAATTAAAAATTTCTTTTATAGGTCCATAGACACGTGACTGGTTAGAAGTCGCTCAACTGCCCTCAACAAGATAATAACAAAAAGCGTAATAATAAATGGCAAGTGACAAATTCAAACGAAGCGATACTATTAACATTAGCAGTCTTAAGTCAACATTATATTACAGACCCAAATAGAAACATAATTAACATCACTAGCATTGGGACAATGCTTGTCACCAATATCTAGGATCAACTAAGTTATTACATTAAAACAGCAGAGATAAAAGAAGATTGGAAGGCGGCCTTTAACTAGCGAATCCGCAATGATCCCCATAGAAGTCTTCTCCCGAATAAGCTTCCTCATACTAACCTCCATCGGCAATACCTTCAGCGACATACTCATCATTGCCGCAGTTATCCTCAGGCACTATGCCACTTGCTAAGTCTGTCATGGCTAAACGTGGAAGGTCTAGTGGTATAAAACACCGTCAACTTGAATACAAGTCGAGTGAGTATAAAGTCTCACAAAGCTCCATTAGAAACAGTTAATCAAACAAATAAGTACATTATTCTTTAGTTAGCTTATTTACGTCCTCACCAAGTATCAAGGGATTTAGACTAATTGATACATGATAAGAAATTAGACTCATCCTTTACAACAAACTCATGTCGGAATGAATCGTGCTCCAAGAGACTCAGTTTACATTCTCAAACTCCACACCCTCTTTTTCTTGCTTTCCCAGCATAAGTCGTTCGTTTAGAATATACGTACCTTAACCGCCACTTGATGGTAAATCTTTATGTTCGAGTCAGTATAGAGGTACTGGTCTCATCCTAAAACTTATCTAAGACAACAAACAAGTAAAAATATCTATATCTTACTCGATGTTCTTGTACTGCACAGATATAGGTGTTCTAGATCGCTCTCTCAGCGTCATGAACACAAATGTCTTATCTTACTCGTCATCTAAGTGCAATGAACACATTTGTTCAATGTCAGCTATCTAGGTGCCAAGGTGAATCATCCGTGTGAGCAGGTCTATTCAAGCCTGGTGACACTTACAAGGAAAAATGTGCATATCCAATTAACAACTAATGAATTTGGATAACCATCGATTTTATTATTAAAATAATAAACATCTAGAAACAATAATAATAATGTTAAGAATAACACTGTCTAAGTACATCAGAATCTATGGAGTCCCATACTACTAATGTGGGACAAGAACGAATCCCTAGCAATTGGCTTGGTCAAAGGATCAACCATCATTTCGCCAGTAGAGATGTGCTTCAAGACAACCTCCCCTTATGCAACCATATCTCGAATGTAGTGGTGGTGAATATTTATGTGCTTGTACTTCCTGTGATACTTAGGGTCATATGCATACGCTAAAGCCGACGTGCTACCACAATAGACTAACACTGCTTCATCGCCCTAAGGTAAGAAGCTAACGTTATGTAATAACCTCCTTAACCATATAGCCTCCTGAACGGCTGCACAACAAGCCACATATTCAGCTTCCATAGTGGATAATGTGATGCATGTCTGCTTCATGCGACACTAAGAAATTTTTCCACCTCCCAATGTGAATGCATACCCGGATGTGGACTTGCGCTCATCCTTAGCGCTAGCCCAATCAGCATCGCTATATCCTCTCAACTTCAAATATCCACCACCATAACATAGGGACAGATCCATAGTCCCCCAAAGATATCAAAAATTCCTCTTCACTGCCTTCTAGTGGTATGGACATGGGTTACTCTGGTAACAACTCACTAGACCTACTGCATAGCATATATCTGGTCGTGTACACAACATAGCATACATCAGACTTCCTACAGCTTATGCATATGGTACTTTGGACATCTGGTTCTTTTCTTCTTCATTCTTAGGATAGTGATTCAAGGTCAACGAGAATCCCTTCTCAACTGGAGTGTCAATGGGCTTTCCATTATTCATGCAAAAATTTTCCAGAACCTTTGCTAGATAAGTCTGCTACGACAAACAGAGGCGTTTCTTCGAACAATCTATCACAATCTTAATGCCCAATACATAGTTGGCCTCACCCATGTCCTTTATCTCAAATTCAGAGGACATCCACTCTCGAGTGGAGACAAAGGAACTCATCTCTTTTCCAGCTAGAAGAATATCATTGACATACAAAGATAGGATTAAGATACCCTTTTTGGATCGTTTCACATACACACAATGGTCTTCCTCAATCATCTCAAAACCAGATGAGGTGATTGAGTCATAGAACTGTAAGTACCACTACCTTGATGATGCTTAAAACCATAAAGGGATCGCCTGAGATGGTACACTTTGTGCTCATTCCCTTAGGTAACAAAACCTATAGGTTGATCTATATAGATCTCCTCGTCTAATTCTCTATTGAAAAACACAGTCTTAACATCTATCTGAAAGAGTTCTAAATCTAAGTGTGCTATAATTGCAAGTATGAGACATATAGAGGCAAATCTCACCACAGAGGAGAACGTGTCTCCATGGTCTACACCCTCCCTTTGGGTATATCCCTTCGTTACCAAATACGCCTTGTACTTGTCAATTAAGCCATCTGCCTTGCTTTTGACTTTGAAAACCCATTTTTTAACTAATTCCCAGACCTTGTTCTTATTTATAGAGCTCATTTCTTCTTGCATAGCAACTATCCATTCAGATTTAGCAGGAAAAGCAAGTGCTTCCACATAGAAAGCATGCTCATCATCATCTACAGCACACAAAAGGGCTCCCCCCCCAATATCAAAAGGCTTACATGGAACTCTTCCATGCCTGCTGCTTCGGTGTGCTAATTGAGAATCTTGATTACCTTACAGTGCACTCCCACTATCTGGTACACTCCCACTAGCATCTAGCAGTGTACTCCCACTCGGTTATAGACTAGTATCATTTTTAGAAGCGATTACTGGATGTGGAATCCGTGTTATCTCCCCACCCTCGCTTGAAGATGGTATGTTATCTATAATGTCAATTAACTCATAAATGTCAAGATCTCCTTTAGCATCACTAATACTGAGGAAGTTTGTCTTAATAAAGTTGACATCTCTAGACTCAATCTCTGTCATGCCTGCATCCTGCTGTTCACCGAACATAACATAGCCTTTGGAACTATCAAAGTATCCAAAAAGATATACTTTCTAGCCCTCAAGCCTAGTTTTCCATACTTATGGGATGCACTATGAACATATCCCACTGAGCCCCAAGGGTGCAAATGCATTAAATCGGGCTTTTTCGCCTTTCCAAAGCTCATTGGGAGTGGATGAGACAGACTGTAAAAGAATTCTGTTTAAAATGTAGGCAGCAATCAAAAGGACATCCCCCAGAATGATATAGGGAGGTATGCCTGCATCATCATGGATCTAGACCTATCTAGAAGTGTTCTATTCCTTCTTTCTGCAGCACCATTTTATTGTGGAGTTCCAGGAATAGTCAACTGTCTGCGTATCCCCTTTTCCTTACATAATTCCTTGACCTGATCAGATAAATACTTGCGTCCTGTATCTGTGCATTTTTTCAAGCTGATTCTTTACCTCTGCCACAAAGTGTTTGAACCAATGCAAAGCTTTATAGCGGTGAAAAATCATATAGACATAGCCAAATCACGTGTAATCATCGATAAAGGTGAGAAAATAGGATACGCCATGTTGTGCTTTCACATTCATGGGTCCATAAATATCTGAATGAACTAGTTCTAATGCAGTTGTGCATCTAACATCCTTACCAAAAGGCTTTCGGCATGCTTTGCCCGCTAAACAAGGCTTGCACATAGGTAGGTCAACCTTAGCGAGTGGACCCTGGTCATCCTATCTTGTCCTATATGCCCATGCCTAGCATGCCAAGTCACTGAGTCAATACTCTTATTGGAATTAGCAACTAAGGAATAAGAATGATCAGAAGAAACAGAATCTACTAAATCCATTCTAAATAGATTACTCGATAAAAAACCATATCCAATCAAGCTACCATTATTAAAAACATCCATCCTGTCACTACTAAAATGAAAAATGTATCCCAAATCCAAAAGTAATAAGACTGATAAAAGATTATGTTGAATCCCGGGAACGTAAAGCATGTCATGCAGAAGTAAGGTGCACCTAGTGCATAACTTGAGCTAGTACGAACTGACTCCAGTAGTTCCTTACTTGTACCATTCCCCATGTATACTGTACGAGCACCACTTGGAATTCTCCTATAATGTTTAAACCTACCTCTATCTCTAGCTACATGTTTGGTTGCTCCTGTATTTGCAATCCAATCATGGAGCGAATGAGTGATTAGAACATGCGAGCTTACATAAGCATGATCATAGATCGAGCTAGGTGGAAAAGTTACCTTCTTCGGCTCAATGCAATCACGAGCGAAGTGTCCCAATCCCCCACAGTTGAATCATTCCCCACTGATGGAAAATTTTTGCTAGTCCCATAATTCTTTTGCATTAGAGTATCTGATATACTTAACAAGAAGATCATCGTTCATGCTGCTTAACCAAATGATGAACGTGCGACAATCCTTCTTGACCCATTCATTATAGACATCCAATGCATGGAGGTGTTGAGCCTCAGTCGCACCTTCAGCCATGACAGGTTGGACTATTGAATTTGCAGTGTGCTCCATGAGCTCCTGGTCATTCAATAGGAAGGTCACTTTGATCTTTCACAGGTCGTAGTTTTTCCCATTAAGCTTATTGTCTTTATTAAATTTAGCAATGAGTTGGTTGGTTTCCATTTCTACATTTGAGAACATGCACAAGAGGTTGATATTGTTATGATGCACATTATTCCAAAAATGGTTTGTTTTTAAAATCCAATTAAAAGGAAATTTTCTTTTATTACAATTTCAATATTGAAAATCTGCATTTCTCGTAGTCAACACTTTACTTTTGTAACTAAAGAAAATATTTTCTAATTGATTTTTCTAAAACAAACACACATAGATGGTACTTAACCTATCTATTGTCACCCACATGTAATAAAGTGTGCCATACAAAAATTGCGCATGGATCCTACGTGGATCCCAATTGACAATTTTGGAGCTCATGCTAAAATAATTCGAATGTGTAATTTATTATCAAAGAAATTCATCCCTTTACAAAATGACTTTCCCAAAACATAAAAATAAAGTCTCTCATCCTCACTTTACAATTATAGCCATGAAAAAATAGGGATGCTTTGCTCATAAGTATACATGAGAACAATTTTAAACATACATAGTGACAACACATGCTCTCCTAATTGTCAATTTTATAGTGCATTCACATTTAACTGGATTAATGCAATCACATTCAATAAGCACTCATGTGCTATAAATTAGAATTGAATGAACATGCCCTCCATTCCACTCAAGGAAGAGGGCAAAAGGGTCTAAGGTCATACAATTATCTGCCAAAAAATAATTACTACATGACCAATAATTCATAGAGCCTCTAAACAGAACATTTGAAATATTTGAATTTTATTGAAAACCAAAATTTTCATAATAAGTAAAAAAAATTCAGAATAGATTAAAGGCCCATTAAACATCAAGTTGATCTAACTAATTAAATCAACTTAGTTTAATAATTAATGTATAGATTCCCAAAAATCTATTTAAAACAATTCATAAAAAGTTATAAATTTGCCAAATATCACACAGGAAATTTTGAAACGTTCAGAAACTGATTTTTAACATAAATACAAAATTTCAAAAATTTATGGGAGTTTTAAACATTAATTTAACCAATTTAACAAATTAAATTGATTTATTGTCAAACAAATCAATAATAAGGCATAAATTCCTAAAAATACAATATTTGAAGGAATCAGTCATTCCTTAAAGTTTTACATGGCCCTATATAGTGTACTAAACACATCATATTAATTACAAAAATTAATATTCATATTTGGATACTTTAAGCAATTAAAATAATACGCAAAAACATGTTTGAATGGTCTAAAATACCACAAATATGCACGACAATCGCTAAACTCTTTCTCAACACTCCAAAATAGTATACCATGTCACATAGTAATTGCAAAAATTAATATTATGTTTTGGATATTTTTAGAAAAAACACATACTTTTACATATTTAATATGCTCAAAAATACCAAAAATAATGGAATGATTTCCACTAAAATTATTATGTGTCCCACAAGATGTCTCTAAATAGGAAAAATAAAAAAAAATTCCTAAATTTTTCAGAATTTTAAACTAATTAAAACAGTTTTTAGAAAATTAAAAACTAATTTTTTTAAACAACGGAAACTATTTTAATTATATGATAAATAATTAAGATTTTTCGAAAAATTTTTAAAAATTATATTATGGACCGGGACCTAATGTGGGACCCCCACTCGCCGGACCTGTGCCCACCGCACCACTGGCGGTTGGCCAGTGGGCTCCACTCTCCACGCTGAGAGTGGGCGTGGGCTTGGGGTATTTTTTTCCTCAAGAAGAACACCCAGATTGGGTTGCGCAGGGCTGCCCGTGATGCCCACTTTGCGACCTTGCCATGACTTTGTTTCATGAAGAAACGTTGTGTGTAATATACAGTTGGAAAGCCCTCGTGGATTGGATGAGGTTTGTGCCAAAAAATAGAGCACTTGGATGCCTAAATCATCCAGAAAATGGGCTCAAAGTTGAGAAATTTTTTTGGATTTATCAGTTTACCAAACTAGGGTTTTATATATCTCCTTCGTTTGAGATAATTAGGCTATGAAACTTTGAGGGTAGCCTCATATGATATATTAGAATAGATCTATATAAAAAAAATCAGAAGAATACTAAAGTTTACATCTAGACCCATCACGAGATTTATTTTTGATAAAAACGGTCCAAAAACGAATCTCGAATACGATGGATCCAATAATCGGTGAACAAATCAACCTATAGGCTCTGACGCCAATGTTAATAAACTCAAACGCATGCATAGGTTCCAGTTTAGGACATTATCTAGCAAAATTGAACCCGACGAATTGTAGATCATTGATTGTTACAAGCCCTCAACCTTATTCTTCTAATTCGAGAATACTTGCCTCCATGTACGCCCTATACTTCGCTACGGTCACGAGAACGGATACTAGAGCAATTCCCTTGATGTTCACGTACAAAATCCCAAGCTTTCTTAGTGATAAATCTATAGAGAGAGTTAATTCTAGAGAGAGAGAGATAGACGAGGAGGAGGAGAGAGAGTGCCAAGAGGGAGATTTAGAGGGAGAGGGACAGGGAGAGGGAGAGATAGATGTGTGTACATTTTGTGATTATTTTTCTCATAGTTGTAACATATATGTCACACCCCAATCCACCTCTAGTAGATTAGGACACATGTAACAAGACTATATGCACACAAAATACACTAATAAGCAAGTGCAATTAAGGAAAAACATGATTTGAACCAACATCAAAGGGCTTGCTGTGACAAAATAGCCCCAAGTGCAAAATGGTCATTTAGGAAAGATAGTAAAATTTTATACCAAAAGATAGATCTTTGAGTCTTGGTTCTAACGCAAAAATGGCGCATGAATCTGAGTTTCCTAGAGAGAGATATGCTCGTTTCCGTAAAAGTGGATGGCAAAAAATTTGTGAGCTGATCGATTTGCCCTTTGTACTCGGATCGATCCATCTTGCTATTTTTCTCGCAGAATGTCCCTCAAGAAGTCCGGATCGATCCATCTCACTGTTTTTCTTGTAGAATGTTTGCCAGAACATCCAGATCGATCCGAGTTCTATAGAATGCAATTCTGCTACTAAAACCCTATTTTTACATGTGTAATTCATACCTAAACATATCCAAACCTCCTGGAAACTTTTAGAAACCATTACAAACACAATCCCAAATATGTTTAAAAATTAACCAAGCATGTATAACATATACACATCCATAATTGGATCAAACAAACCATGACCTCAACTCCTTTGAATCAAAATAAGTTTTTGAAACACAGTTCTAATCAAAGGTAGTATTCCACAATGACTAGATGGTATTGAACCCAAAACTACAGCTACCATCATATACACAAATAGAACTTGTCTAAAACACTTGCGACACAATCTGGACTTGGCGAGATGGTCCAATTTAACAAATTGCACCAAACCAACTGAAACATGGAAATTTATACAAGTTCCCCAAGTTTAACCTCAACACTACCAAATTATGAGTTTAAGGATTTATGTTTCATGGATACAACAAAAGTACCAACATTACCATTAATGGAACTACATTTTACAACATATTATAAGTTTAAAGAGAGATCATATGCACAAGTCCCAAATCTCCCCCATTCCCAACCGCACGTCATTCCCTCTCCAAGTATAGCTCCAAACCAGTAGTGGTTATTAAGTACCAAAACAGAAATAGGAAACGGTTTTCTTAAGCATTATGCTTAGTGAATAAACTAACGTGCATTGGATGTCGTGAACATGTATAATTCAACATTTTAAGCACATGAGCATACATAATCGCAGAATTCATGGGTTAATGGTTCACTTAGACCGGAAGACCATTTCCTTGGCTGCTCGACCACTTCTATTCCTTGGACTTCCGTTCTTATAACGGATTCTTCCTCTTCTCCTCCCCTATTTCACCACAATGAACCATTACTCCTAATCATTCATTGACATCTTAACATACAAACACATAGCCACATAAACATGATGATTTTACACCAAATTAACATGAAGTTATAATATTTAGCATGAATTCAACCATAACTTCTAGAATAATCACTTCCTAACTAACAATTGAAGCACAAGACATGTACCACATCCAAGCTTAAGTTAGAAAACTCATCTCTTACAGATTTTATCCCAAATAAGCTAGAAATATAGAATTTTCTCACAAAACTTGCACAAATCCTACTCCGAAGTAAAGCCTACATGAATTTGGCAACTGTGTGTCACCGATTAGAGTGAGATACCAAAATTACAATGATTAAAACTTAAATTAAAGGTATCTAGATGATCGTCTCACCTCCATGAGTCCAAATACGGCTTTGCTTCGCGAATTGGACGAACGACAGCGATGGCACGACGAATAAATGACATCGGCATCTCGTGTTCTCTTTTTTCTCCAAGCTCTCTTTTCTTCTATTAATTTTGAGAATTCTAACCTCTTGACACACATGCAATGCATGTTGTGTGTTGTCAATCCCATATTTTTCCCACTTTTTGTTTACACACCGAGAATTCTTAAGTACTTTTTATGAAATCTCCTAAATATTCCATTAACTACCCAATTATCTTATGGGTGTTTGTCTAAGTCCCATATGTGTCCCACATGTGGTCCCAAATATTTTGTGAATTTTTTATCACACCTACTAATTTTGAATCTTTTCTATTATGCCCTTATTTGGGTATCCAAACTAATACCAAATGCTAACAAATATAGCAGTATAATTTAAAGACATCTTTAAATAAGTATCCATGAATCAAATAAATGCATTTAACATATAAAATGCAAAATTTATTATTGAGCGCCCCATACACTTCAATACCTATCTCACCTCACTGGGAACTTTTCCAACTGTGTCCTTCTCTGAACACTTTTCCTTAGGTAAGTCCAAATCCTCCCCTTAAACCCTTTTTATACACTAATTATAGTAATCAATGCATATTAAAATGATTATTAACCCTTTTTTCGGGTACGCGTGTTACATTTCTTCCTCCCTAAAAGGAAGTTTGGTCCCCAAACTTACTCTTACCATAATTTTTGAATAAGTGCGGTTACTTTGCTCGGATCTCATCCTCTCGTTCCCAAGTAGCTTCTTCGACTGAATGGTTACGCTATTGAACCATTACAAGAGGTATTACCTTTGGTTCTCAATTCTTGATTGTTTCTATCAAGAATTTGCACTGGATGCTTCACATAAGTCATATCTTCTTGAATCTCTAACGGTTCTAGAATGATAACATATTTTGGATCTGATGCATAGCAGCAAAGCATCGATACATGGAACACATTGTGAACATTCGCTAACTCTTGTGGCAATTCCAATCGATAGGCTAATGGTCTAACTCGATTCAAAATCAAAAAAGGTCCAACATATCTCGAACTAAGCTTGCCTCACTTACCAAATCGTGCTATGCCTTTTGAAGGTGATACTTTCAAAATCACATAGTCACCTACCTCAAACTCCAATGGTCTTCTACCCATATCCGCATAAATATCCTAACGACTATGAGCCATTTGCAACCGTTGTTTTATCAACCGAATCTTTTTGGTAGTAATTTGCACAATCTCCGGTCCCAAAAGCTATTTTTCACCAACTTCTGTCCAACAAACCGGCAATCTACACTTTCTTACATAAAATGCCTCATATGGCACCATTCCAATACTGGGTTGGAAACTATTGTTGTAGGAAAACTCTATCAACGATAAATGAGTCTCCCAATCGGCCTTAAAGTCTATAGCATATACTCTCAACATGTCTTCCAAAATTTGAATCACTCTGTCGGATTGACCATCAGTTTTGGCAATGATAAGCTGTGCTAAAATGTAAAGTTGTCCCCATAGTCTCCAGTAAACTCTCCCAAAATGTCATGCCCCGGCGTAGCCAAAATTGGGAAAAATTTTAAAATTTCCATCTTAGACCCTAAGGCACGTGATTGGTTGCATTACCCAATTGTCCACAACCCAATACTAATAATAAACATCATAAAATAAAAAGGATAAGATCAACATCTGCTTACAAGGTTATATTACAATAGAAGGCCATCTTACTAGATAACTATTACATCATCGTAAATACAACAGAGTCTTATGGCTCTAGGGCCTTACAAAAGCTATTACAAAAGATAACTTCTGATAGAGATTAACCAAAAACATTTGCAAAAGACAACCACTAGTCTTCTCTCTAACTAACATATCCATAGCCGTCTTTGGTGTACTCTTCATCCATGTTTTTCACTTGCGTAGCATCATAACCCGTGTACTTGTCACCTGGATAACCTGGACATGAAAATGTCAAGCGACATGAACGTTGTCAGCTTATAAAAGCCGAGTGAGAGAATTAAATCAAATAGAACTTATATAGCTACAAACTAACAAGATACTTTTACTACTTTTAATACGTCTTTTAGGACCTTCGCGTTCTTGCCATCGAACTATGACCACTAACGTACCCGACTTAGTATTCAAAAAGAATATTGTAGCACCCAGATTTTCTACAAATTCCACATAGGAAACAGAAGGTCCATTAGGATTCTTTCTTAATAAGAAACCCTAGTATGGGATTTCCAGTCAACGTCCTAACGACGACAACGATACTTTTAACCAGGAACCTACTAGAATGGTCATAACCCCGGTATTTGTAATTTCTATCTTAGAACCATAGGTAGAATTGCATTTGGACCCGCATATCCTGGTAACAGGTTTACATTTTTCAGTCTCATTTATTGTCAGTAGTGTATCAACCTGTGAGTGGGACCCACACTGGAACTAAGTGGACCCCCACCCTGATAATCTACCCTAGGACACACACAACATACACATGCACGTGCTTTGGGACTCAGGAGCACATCCACATGTACAATTACTGAAATGGGACCCACACCATCCCTTGACGGTCATATGGACCCCATTTATTCTACCCTTGGACGCACACACACCCACTTACGCATGTGATTACACATTGTGCATACCACCTCAAGTACATGGCAATGCATGTGCGCCACTTGTCAAGCCATGCACCAATGGCATGACACTTGTCAACCCTATCCCCCTATTTATATACTTATACATGCAGCACACCCCATATTTGGGTTGCTTACATCTACCATAAGCAGATTCGTGGAAGAGAGAGAGAGACCTGAGAGCTCGGGGCTCAACCAAACACCTCACTACACTCACAACTCTCGGTGCACTCATACACAACACCCCACCCTGCCTCATTGTATGTCCACACAACCGCACCATACCCTCACCTTCTCCCTCTCACTGTGCCCTCCCTACCCCTCACTGTACGCACACACACATGCACGAAAAAAGAAAAGAAGGAAACGAAGTAAGAGGGAGATCAGAGAAGATTGAGGCAACCAAAGGTAAAACCCCACCCTCCCATTGCATTTCTAACCTTCTGCATGTCATCCAGGAGCCCTAGGTCCCTTGCATGCAAGCCCAGCAGAGCCTAAGGCTCTCTATACTTTCCGGCGGCCATTAGAGCACCCTTAGGAGGTTTGATTTCAAATCACAACCAAATGGCCTCTAAACCAGACCATTGTGACCCTCTTACTCCCATTAGAACCCCCTTATAGCAGGCCTTGATTTGGGTAATGTTTGATTGGCCATGCAGGCCATTATCCTTTTCTTGGCCGAAAACGATAATCCATTCGTAGGACCACCAAACGAATGAACCGGGATCTGGGCTTGTAGTATCTTGTAGAGGAAGGGATTCCGGTCAATTTGCCGTTGACCTCGTGGATTTTGATGGAGAGACGAAGGAGATATGAAGAGAGAAAGAATCGCCGGCGAGGCCCGATTTTCCGGCGGCTCAAGCTCGCCGGAGAAGAAAAGGAACCCGAATGGGTTTCGGGTTATAACACCCGGGTTTGGGTCGGGTCTTGGGTGGGTTTAGTTGTGTGTCTAAGTGGGTAGGACAGCGGGTCGGGTGTGGGCTTTTTAAAACCCATGGGTACTTTAAGTAGCACGACGTCGTTTTGACGTCGGGCTGAGTTCGGGTCGGGTTTCGGGTTTTTGGGTAGGGTCGCGTTGAGTCTGTCAGTGGGTTTTGGGTATGGTTCGGGTTCAGTTAGGGTTCGGGTTAGCGGGTAGGTTTAGTTTGTGAGGAGAGATGGGTTTCGGGCTTGGGTCAGGTCCAACCCGAATGTGTCATAGGTCGGGTTAGGTTGTGTCTATGTATGGTTAATCCATATTAAGTCGGGTCGGGTCGGGTCAGGGTCTGGCCCATCGGGTCACGAGTTTGGTTTGTCTTGTGACTCTATATGGGTTACCCGTAGGGTCCGGGTCGGTTCGGGTTTGACCCGTCGGGTCTGAGGATTTTATTATTATTATTATTATTATTATTATTATGATTATTATTATTATTAGTATTAATTAGTTTAAAAAGGTTTTTAATTAGTTTTAATAATTATAAATGAATTTATAATTATACCATTAAGGTTTTTAATTTTATAGAATATTATTTCTAATATTCTATATTTCATTATTATATTATATATATTATATATTTATTATTTATGTGGATTAAATAAATAATAAATATCAGTTTTAAATAGTTTTAAATAGTTAATAAATACCTATGTGTATTTATAAATTCTAGAAAATTAGGGAATAACCCAGGGACTATTTTATTATATAATGTAAGTTATAAAGCTATAATATTATAGTCCAGTATTTTTAATAATTAATAAGGAGCTATTTTATAGGTATATTAATTATTAAAAATACCAAACGAGCTCCGAAAATTATGAAATTAATACTGGTAGTGTATTTTAATATCTAATATTTAATAAAAATACTTCTAAGTACTGATTCTTTTGTATAGTTGTACTTATGTATTTAAATCTCGTTTCGGGTATTTTCTGGGATATATTATCTTCAATAATTCCTAATAAATAATCTAGGACTCCGAAAATTACGCGGTCAGTTCCCAGAGTTTTAGAATAATGTCTAGAACATTCCCGTAAAGTTTGGTGACTTTTCGACTCGGTCGAAAATACAGCCTGTCTTTTAGGTCCTGCATTAGTGTAGTAGCCCTGCATCTTATCTCGAAAAACGCGACGGACTCCGATTTGAGTCTAGTCAATGGCGTTGGACTTAGAATGACACGTAGATCACTACCTTGAGGTTTATGACCTCATTTGGTAAAATTACCATTCTGCCCCTATAGTTGTACTCATATATTATTATTGGTTATTCCGTTTATTGTTATAAAACTTGAAGGTTATTCGCTTTTCGAGGATCGGTGTCTCGAGGTGAGTTTCCTAACCTCACTCTAATCCTAATAAGATGTATATAAGATGTTTAAAAGTTACATGTATGATGTTTTGTATGAATAATATGATGATTTATAATGTCACATGTATTTCCAATAATTGTAAGATTATGTAAAGCATGTTATGGTAGTGCTATCGCATACGTGAGCATGTCAAGGGTTTTATCTATATGTTTATCGGTATCAAATCCATGTTATGTGATCCATGCTCTATATGTTATGTTTCTGCTACTAATTGTTAAATGCACGTTTTACGATGTTGTTGACTGAATAAATACGCACGCCATGTTAATAATAAAGAGAAATGAAAGTGGTTTTGCATGTGCATATTGATAATGGACACACGTGCATTTCATGACATGTGTTAGCATGCGTTGTGTGAGAGAGAGAGGTGTTTGATGAGAATGTGAATAAGATGAGATATGATTTATGGATCCTATGGATCAACGGCTGACGAGCCGGGTGGACATGTACGGTTAGGGTTCCTAGCGCGCCTCTCGCCGTTGAAGACGTCCGGTGATGCGCATACGTGGTTGAAGACGTCCCATGTATCGTTGAAGACGTTCGGCTAGTGCTCTAATATACTTCTCAGCTGTGTAGACGACCGGTGAAAGTATACACATGGTTGAAGACGTCCCATGTGCCAGTTTCATTGTTTACAGATAGTGTGCGCCGTGAAGACGTCCAGTGGTCTATCAAGGGAATGAGTATGAATTGGCTGTGATAGTATGTTGACATCCTTGATATACCGCGTGTTGTCAAGTGGATGAGAAAGAGAAAGCGAATGATGAGATTGAGTTGATGAGAAAATGATTTGGTTTTGGAAAGTTTTGGTTTTAAAATAAAATGGTTTTGAAAATATCTGTTTTAAAAGCAAGTGTCTTTGAAAAGAGTTGAGTTTATAAGTCACATTGGTCATGCATTTGCACGCACGAGGTTGTAATAAGAGAACGTATTTTATGATGTTATGTTTATCTGTTTACCTGTTGGGTTTGAGACCTCTGCTACGCCCGTGGTGAGAATGCGTCTTTTGATAGGAGAATAACCATACTTTAAAGTACTAAACTTTGACGTGAGTTGAGAGATATTCTGTATTATTGATTATTGTGCGGTTGAGACTCTCACTCAGCCTTGTTCCAAGGCTGACGGCATGTTACGCCCTGGGCATTCGTATGCCCAGAGTGTTGCAGGTTTGGAGATAGATAGAAGAGTTAAGAATGCTGTACAAAGGAGCCAAGGAGAATAAAGCCTTGCCCAAGACCTGATAGACAGTTCCTCAAGTTTTAAGATTGTATAAACTATTTAGTATGGCCTCTTGTATTAAGATTGAAGTTATTGTAACCCTTGTTTAATTTCCGCTGTTGTATTTATGCTCTGATAAGTTTAGATCATGCTTATACTCTAGCATTATCCCTTATGATTGTATGGTGCGGAGTTAGAAGGACAGAACGGTTAACAAACTAGTCACATGTCTACAGACCCATAAAGGAAAATTTTTATTTTCCCTATTTTTGGCTTACTCCAGGGCGTGACAAGGTTTTTAGTGGTATCAGAGCCTAGGTTAGGCATTTACCGTTTGTCCTATGCACTTTAAGTTATAAACCATTAGATCTTTTCCCCACTTATGAAGATACTAACCCTATGATAGTTTATATTGGACAGGTTAGCATGGAACCATTCTATGTCCAAGACGGGTTTGGAGGACATTGGGTTTATCCAGATCGTATAGAGCCTGCATACCCAGTGTTGTACTGGCAAAGGATTCGACAGAGTGCCCAACGACATTTGGAGGCTAATATGTGGCATGATGTACATGTGTTGGGGATTGAGGACCCAGAGATTCTGCAGAGAGAGGCAAATTACCGAGAAAACACCATTAGGCTTGTCCATCAGGAAGCAGCCAGGATAACTCATGACAGCTATACCCTCCGAGTCATGACCTTTCGAGTTAAGCTGACACCCCCACCAGGACCCGTAGGACCATCTTCTGCTATGCCACCCCCAATACCAGAGGAATCCATAGCTGGTACACCCTTGACTTTTGAGTCAGTCATGGGGACTGATAGGGAAGAGGATGATGATGGAGGAGTTCCGGCAAAGGAGACTATTTCTGTGGAGGATGCTGATTCCGCAGCCAATGTTTACCCAACTAAGAAAGTGGGCAAGAAACCACCCAAGAAAGACATAGCTGGGAAGGGAAAGTCGAAGATCTAGGATCTGGATGATTGAAGGACTATGTAATAGGACTACGTAATAGGACTGTTAGTCCATCTTTTGTGTATATAGCTGTACTCAGGCATGTAACACGTAGTAGTAGTAACGTGTACGCCTTTCATGTATCTGTTGTTGGCACTATCCCCTACTATGTATTTACTTAGTGTACGCACCTCTGATGCGAATGTTTTATATAACTATGTTGTACTATGTTTAAATCTATTTATGGAGATTTTCTTTAACCTGATATATATATATTTTTACATGGATGTACTGCTTGCTTTTAATTAGTAATTTATTTAAACTTGTATACTCTTAGTCTATAAGAATGACTGATAAATCCCCACGATGAGTTGAGCCGTAGAAGTCCCAAGTATGAAATATAGAATTAGGAACTAATGTAGGTTCAGGGAGTCAGATATGGAACACTTGGCATTAACTTGAGGTTTAGAAAGAATTAAGAAAGGTACCCCCTTATTACTATAAAACTTTAAGATATTTCCTTTAATTAAGCACCAGTACTAAGTTAGTTTTCTATGTTGGGCAGGCTAGCATGGAGCACCAGATAGAGTACAATGCTGCAGAGGGACAGTACAGAGTCACCTTGGAAAGACAGTTTGCCCCTCGAGGATTTGGTTATGTTAGCAACACCATCAGGCATAGAGTTTGCCAGAGCATAAGGAAGTGGACACGTTGTTTCTTCCGAGAGAGACCTGTTCCAGAGTTAGCATATCATAGAGTGATAGCACTGCGCTTGCTGTCTGCTAAGATGGAGGAGATTCCTCATGCCTTTGGAAACCTTGCAATCCATGACCAGGACGAGCCACAAGAAGACGTAGTACAATTTGTTACCCCTGCAGGTTCTGATGATGACTTAGATGATGATCCAGATGAAGACCCACTAGCGGAGCCTGAGATGATAGAGGACCCTGATTGGCCCCTAGAGCCAGCCTGGGATGCATTTATTGGTATTCCTCGGATCGATTTTCCACCATCTAGTGACTTAGGAGAGGTGACCTCGGACTCCGATGTTGAAAGAGATGGAGGATGGATCCTTAGCTAGTTCATCTTATGTTTTATTTGTTCCACTTCTTTTGATGTACTCCAGATTTGTAGAACTAGTATTCGTACTGTTGTTGGACCTTTTTATTCTCATATCAATAGTAGTTTGCTTGTGTCTTAACTATATTGTTTGATGAGACGAATTCTTATTAAATGCCAATCTTACCTCTTATACATTTATTACTACCAAGATTATAGGTGTGACCATTAGTCGATAGATGTTTAGGCACTGACGAACTTCCTGAGATGTATCTCGGAACAGTCAGCTCAACCTAGAATCTAGAAAGGCCAAAGATAAGGATGCCTCACCCTTAATCCTAGTAGTAGTTGTGATGACCATTATATGCTAGAAATCCCTGTTAACTCAATACTGTTACTTGTCATATGATCAGACGAGATAAGATAAGGTATTGACCAAATAGGTGTTAACTCGTAGGTATAACCCTTGCTAGCGTACACCATGGTTAAGAGAAAACAGAATACTCAGAATTCATCCAACGGACCAACAAATGTGATACCTCCAGCAGTAGATCCAACTGGATTGATAGGAGCCTTTGTCCGACGGGTGGAGCAAGCAAGTGATCACTTGGACCGCGTCATCAACAGCAGGGATACTTGTCAGACAGGAGATAAACTGCTTGAGAGATTCTGTGCACTTAAACCATGAACTTTCACTGGAATGACAGAGGCATGGGAAGCTGAGCAATGGCTTCGTGATATGGAACGAATGTTTCAAGCCCTCGAATGCAACAAGACTGAGAAAAGACGCTTGGCTGTTTTCCAATTGACGTATTCGGCAGCCGACTGGTGGGAATCTGTCAAAGCTACAGTGGGCGAAGATGTTACAAGGAAAATGACATGGGAAGCATTCAAAGCGAGATTCCTAGCAAAGTACTTCCCAAGAACAGAAAGAAACAAGAAGAAAAAGGAATTCATAGAGCTAGTTCAAGGCAACATGACAGTACAAGAATACACGGCAAAATTTGAGAGACTATCACGATTTGCTCCGTACATGGTAGATACTCAGCGAAATAAGATGCTGCAATATTACGAAGGACTTAATCCAGACATTCAAAAGACAGCAGTAGTATACCTCGACCAACCATTCGAAGAAATGGTCGAATTAGCCACACAACTGGAGAATATAGCTCTGAACAGCAAGAAACTAGAAAGCCACCAACAAAGAGGAAAAGATAACTGGTTCCAGGCAACCAACCCAGGAGGAAGTCGAAGAAGCAATCAAGTGTCACAGACAACCGGCCGAATGCAGTCTGTAATCACCAGAGGAAACCCTGGGCACATCCAGAATCATCACAAGAGACAGGGAAGTAATGACAGAAAAGTTAGTCAAACAGTCGTTCAGACACACGCAAAGCAACGTGATATCTGTTACAACTGCAGAATACTTGGACACCACTCCAAAGAATGCACAGCACCGAGATAACTCACCGGGAAACAAGTGCGGTGTTTCAATTGTGGAAAGACTGGACATGTACGTAAAGGATGCCCCGAACAAGAAGTTCAGAACAATGCTCCACCACCACAGAGATCCAGAAAGAGAGCACGCAGATCAGGGAATCAATCTCAGCACTGAATAAAATGGAAGACTGAAGGTACCATGCCCACTGCTAGAACTCTGAACTCTATATTGAAATGATATTACCAGATGATTGGGGACGTTCAAGAGAAATTATGAAGAAGAGCTGATGTAATTCCAGGAAATCAGACCCCGGAACAGTGGATAACAACTTATGGTCCGATAGACCATTTAGATTGAAAAGAGCGTCTGAGTTGGTATAGAACGACTAACCATATAAGTAAGACTTGGTACATTTAAGATCTAGCAAACTTTAGATTTCGAGGACGAAATCCTCAAATAAGGTGGGTAGAGATGTAGCACCCAGATTTTCTACAAATTCCACATAGGAATATCAAATTGGTGACATCACCCTAGTGTAGTTACAGAAGGTCCATTAGGATTCTTTCTTAATAAGAAACCCTAGTATGGGATTTCCAGTCAACGTCCTAACGACGACGACAATACTTTTAACCAGGAACCTACTAGAATGGTCATAACCCCGGTATTTGTAATTTCTATATTAGAACCATAGGTAGAATTGCATTTGGACCCGCATATCCTGGTAACAGGTTTACATTTTGCAGTCTCATTTATAGTTAGTAGTGTATCAACCTGTGAGTAGGACCCACACTGGAACTAAGTGGACCCCCACCCTGATAATCTACCCTAGGACACACACAACATACACATGCACGTGCTTTGGGACTCAGGAGCACATCCATATGTACAATTACTGAAATGGGACCCACACCATCCCTTGACAGTCATATGGACCCCATTTATTCTACCCTTGGACGCACATACACCCACTTACGCATGTGATTACACATTGTGCATACCACCTCAAGTACATGGCAATGCATGTGCGCCACTTGTCAAGCCATGCACCAATGGCATGACACTTGTCAACCCTATCCCCCTATTTATATACTTATACATGCAGCACACCCCAAATTTGGGTTGCTTGCATCTGCCATAAGCAGATTCGTGGGAGAGAGAGAGAGACCTGAGAGCTCGGGGCTCAACCAATCACCTCACTACACTCACAACTCTCGGTGCACTCATACACAACACCCCACCCTGCCTCATTGTGTGTCCACACAACCGCACCATACCCTCACCTTCTCCCTCACACTGTGCCCTCCCTACCCCTCACTGTACGCACACACACATGCACGAAGAAAAAAAAGAAGGAAACGAAGTAAGAGGGAGATCAGAGAAGATTGAGGCAACCAAAGGTAAAACCCCACCCTCCTATTGCATTTCTAACCTTCTGCATGTCATCCAGGAGCCCTAGGTCCCTTGCATGCAAGCCCAGCAGAGCCTAAGGGTCTCTGTACTTTCCGGCGGCCATTAGAGCACCCTTAGGAGGTTTGATTTTCAAATCACAACCAAATGGCCTCTAAACCAGACCATTGTGACCCTCTTACTCCCATTAGAACCCCCTTATAGCAGGCCTTGATTTGGGTAATGTTTGATCGGCCATGCAGGCCATTATCCTTTTCTTGGCCGAAAACGATAATCCATTCGTAGGACCACCAAACGAATGAACCTGGATCTGGGCTTGTAGTATCTTGTAGAGGAAGGGATTCCGGTCAATTTGCCGTTGACTTCGTGGATTTTGATGGAGAGACGAAGGAGATATGAAGAGAGAAAGAATCGCCGGCGAGGCCCGATTTTTCGGCGGCTCAAGCTCGCCGGAGAAGAAGAAGGAACCCGATTGGGTTTCGGGTTATAACACCCGGGTTTGGGTCGGGTCTTGGGTGGGTTTAGTTGTGTGTCTAAGTGGGTAGGACAGCAGGTCGGATGTGGGCTTTTTAAAACCCATGGGTACTTTAAGTAGCACGACGTCGTTTTGACGTCGGGCTGAGTTCGGGTCGGGTTTCGGGTTTTTCGGTAGGGTCGCGTTGAGTCTGTCAGTGGGTTTTGGGTATGGTTCGGGTTCAGTTAGGGTTCGGGTTAGCGGGTAGGTTTAGTTTGTGAGGAGAGATGGGTTTCGGGTTTGGGTCAAGTCCAACCCGAATGGGTTATAGGTCGGGTTAGGTTGTGTCTATGTATGATTAATCCATATTAAGTCGGGTCGGGTCAGGGTCAGGGTCTGACCCATCGGGTCACGAGTTTGGGTTGTCTTGTGAGTCTATATGGGTTACCCGTAGGGTCCGGGTCGGTTCGGGTTTGACCCGTCAGGTCTGAGGATTTTATTATTATTATTATGATTATTATTATTATTAGTATTAATTAGTTTTAAAAGGTTTTTAATTAGTTTTAATAATTATAAATGAATTTATAATTATACCATTAAGGTTTTTTATTTTATAGAATATTATTTCTAATATTCTATATATCATTATTATATTATATATATTATATATTTATTATTTATGTGGATAAAATGAATAATAAATATCAGTTTTAAATATTTTTAAATAGTTAATAAATACCTATGTGTATTTATAAATTCTAGAAAATTAGGGAATGACCCAGGGACTATTTTATTATATAGTGTAAGTTATAAAGCTATAATATTATAGTCCAGTATTTTTAATAATTAATAAGGAGCTATTTTATAGGTATATTAATTATTAAAAATACCAAACGAGCTCCGAAAATTATGAAATTAATACTGGTAGTGTATTTTAATATCTAATATTTAATAAAAATACTTCTAAGTACTGATTCTTTTGTATAATTGTACTTATGTATTTAAATCCCGTTTCGGGTATTTTCTTGGATATGTTATCTTCAATAATTCCTAATAAATAATTTAGGACTCCGAAAATTACGCGGTCAGTTCCCAGAGTCTTAGAATAATGTCTAGAACATTCTCGTAAATTTTGGGGACTTTTCGACTCAGTCGAAAATACAGCCTGTCTTTTAGGGCCTGCATTAGTGTAGTAAGCCCTGCATATTACCTCGAAAAACATGACGGACTCCGATTTGAGTCTAGTCAATGGCGTTGGACTTAGAATGACACATAGATCACTACCTTGAGGTTTATGACCTCATTTGGTAAAATTACCATTTTGCCCCTATAGTTGTACTCATATATTATTATTGGTTATTCCGTTTATTGTTGTAGAACTTGAAGGTTATTCGCTTTTCGAGGATTGGTGACTCGAGGTGAGTTTCCTAACCTCACTCTAATCCTAATAAGATGTATATAAGATGTTTAAAAGTTACATGTATAATGTTTTGTATGAATAATATGCTGATTTATGATGTCACATGTATTTCCAATAATTGTAAGATTATGAAAAGCATGTTATGGTAGTGCTATCGCATGCGTGAGCATGTCAAGGGTTTTATCTATATGTTTATCGGTATCAAATCCATGTTATGTGATCCATGCTCTATATGTTACGTTTCTGCTACTAATTGTTAAATGCACGTTTTACGATGTTGTTGACTGAATAAATACGCACGCCATGTTAATAATAAAGAGAAAGGAAAGTGGTTTTGCATGTGCATATTGATAATGGACACACGTGCATTTCATGACATATGTTAGCATGCGTTGTGTGAGAGAGAGAGGTGTTTGATGAGAATGTGAATACGATGAGATGTGATTTCTGGATCCTATGGATCAACGGCTGACGAGCCGGGTGGATATGAACGGTTAGGGTTCCTAGCGCGCCTCTTGCCGTTGAAGACGTCCGGTGATGCGCATACGTGGTTGAAGATGTCCCATGTATCGTTGAAGACGTCCGGCTAGTGCTCTAATATACTTCTCAGCTGTGTAGACGACCGGTGAGAGTATACACATGGTTGAAGACGTCCCATGTGACAGTTTCATTGTTTACAGATAGTGTGCGCCGTGAAGACGTCCGGTGGTCTATCAAGGGAATGAGTATGAATTGGCTATGATAGTATGTTGACATCCTTGATATACCGCGTGTTGTCAAGTGGATGAGAAAGAGAAAGCGAATGATGAGATTGAGTTGATGAGAAAATGATTTGGTTCAAATGATTTGGTTTTGGAAAGTTTTGGTTTTAAAATAAAATCGTTTTGAAAATATCTGTTTTAAAAGCAAGTGTCTTTGAAAAGAGTTGAGTTTATAAGTCACATTGGTCATGCATTTGCACGCACGAGGTTGTAATAAGAGAACGTATTCTATGATGTTATGTTTATCTGTTTACCTGTTGGGTTTGAGACCTCTACTATGCCCGTGGTGAGAATGCGTCTTTTGATAAGAGAATAACCATACTTTAAAGTACTAAACTTTGACGTGAGTTGAGAGATATTCTGTATTACTGATTATTGTGCGGTTGAGACTCTCACTCAGTCTTGTTCCAAGGCTGACGGCATGTTACGCCCTGGGCATTCGTATGACCAGAGTGTTGCAGGTTTGGAGACAGATAGAAGAGTTCAGGATGCTGTAAAAAGGAGCCAAGGAGAATAAAGCCTTGCCCAAGACCTGATAGACAATTACTCAAGTTTTAAGATTGTATAAACTATTTAGTATGGCTCTTGTATTAAGATTGAAGTTATTGTAACCCTTGTTTAATTTCCGCTGTTGTACTTATGCTCTGATAAGTTTAGATCATGCTTATACTCTAGCATTATCCCTTATGATTGTATGGTACGGAGTTAGAAGGACAGAACGGTTAACAAACTAGTCACGTGTCTACAGACCCATAAAGGAAAATTTTTATTTTCCCTATTTTTGGCTTACTCCGGGGCATGACAGGGTTTTTAGTGGTATCAGAGCCTAGGTTAGGCATTTACCGTTTGTCCTATGCACTTTAAGTTATAAACCATTAGATCTTTTCCCCACTTATGAAGATACTAACCCTATGATAGTTTATATTGGACAGGTTAGCATGGAACCATTCTATGTCAAAGACGGGTTTAGAGGACATTGGGTTTATCCAGATCGTATAGAGCCTGCATACCCAGTATTGTATCGGCAAAGGATTTGACAGAGTGCCCAACGACATTTGGAAGCTAATATGTGGCATGATGTACATGTGTTGGGGATTGAGGACCCAGAGATTCTGCAGAGAGAGGTACATTACCGAGAAAACACCCTTAGACTTGTCCATCAAGAAGCAGCCAGGATAACTCATGACAGCTATACCCTCCGAGTCATGACCTTTCGAGTTAAGCTGACACCCCCACCAGGACCCATAGGACCATCTTCTGTTATGCCACCCCCAATACCAGAGGAATCCATAGCTGGTACACCCTTGACTGTTGAGTCAGTCATGGGGACTGATAGGGAAGAGGATGATGATGGAGGAGTTCCGGCAAAGGAGACTATTTCTGTGGAGGATGCTGATTCCGCAGCCAATGTTTACCCAACTAAGAAAGTGGGAAAGAAACCACCCAAGAAGGACATAACTGGGAAGGGAAAGTCGAAGATCTAGGACCTGGATGATTGAAGGACTATGTAATAGGACTACGTAATAGGACTGTTAGTCCATCTTTTGTGTATATAGCTGTACTCAGGCATGTAACACGTAGTAGTAGTAACGTGTACGCCTTTCATGCATCTGTTATTGGCACTATCCCCTACTATGTATTTACTTAGTGTACGCACCTCTGATGCGAATGTTTTATATAACTATGTTGCACTATGTTTAAATCTATTTATGGAGATTTTCTTTAACCTGATATATATATATATATATTTTTACATGGATGTACTGCTTGCTTTTAATTAGTAATTTATTTAAACTTGTATACTCTTAGTCTATAAGAATGACTGATAAATCCCCACGATGAGTTGAGCCGTAGAAGTCACAAGTATGAAATATAGAATTAGGAACTAATGTAGGTTCAGGGAGTCAGATATGGAACACTTGGCATTAACTTGAGGTTTAGAAAGAATTAAGAAAGGTACCCCCTTATTACTATGAAACTTTAAGATATTTCCTTTAATTAAGCACCAGTACTAAGTTAGTTTTCTATGTTGGGCAGGCTAGCATGGAGCACCAGATAGAGTACGATGCTGCAGAGGGACAGTACAGAGTCACCTTGGAAAGACAGTTTGCCCCTCGAGGATTTGGTTATGTTAGCAACACCATCAGGCATAGAGTTCGCCAGAGCATAAGGAAGTGGACATGTTGTTTCTTCCGAGAGAGACCTGTTCCAGAGTTAGCATATCATAGAGTGATAGCACCGCGCTTGCTGTCTGCTGAGATGGAGGAGATTCCTCATGCCTTTGGAAACCTTGCAATCCATGACCAGGACGAGCCACAAGAACACGTAGTACACTTTGTTACCCCTGCAGGTTCTGATGATGACTCAGATGATGATCCAGATGAAGACCCACTAGCGGAGCCTGAGATGATAGAGGACCCTGATTGGCCCCTAGAGCCAGCCTGGGATGCATTTATTGGTATTCCTCGGATCAATTTTCCACCATCTAGTGACTTAGGAGAGGTGACCTCGGACTCCGATGTTGAGAGAGATGGAGGATGGATCCTTAGCTAGTTCATCTTATGTTTTATTTGTTCCACTTCTTTTGATGTACTCCAGATTTGTAGAACTAGTATTCGTACTGTTGTTGGACCTTTTTATTCTCATATCAGTAGTAGTTTGCTTGTGTCTTAACTATATTGTTTGTTGAGACGAATTCTTATTAAATGCCAATCTTACCTCTTATACATTTATTACTACCAAGATTCTAGGTGTGACCATTAGTCTATAGATGTTTAGGCACTGACGAACTTCCTGAGATGTATCTCGGAACAGTCAGCTCAACCTAGAATCTAGAAAGGCCAAAGATAAGGAAGCCTTACCCTTAATCCTAGTAGTAGTTGTGATGATCATTATATGCTAGAAATCCCTGTTAACTCAATACTGTTACTTGTCATATGATCAGACGAGATAAGATAAGGTATTGACCAAATAGGTGTTAACTCGTAGGTATAACCCTTGCTAGTGTACACCATGGTTAAGAGAAAACGGAATACTCAGAATTCATCCAACGAACCAACAAATGTGATACCTCCAGCAGTAGATCCAACTGGATTGATAGAAGCCCTTGTCCGACGGGTGGAGCAAGCAAGTGATTACTTGGACCGCGTCATCAACAGCAGGGATACTTGTCAGACAGGAGATAAACTGCTTGAGAGATTCCGTGCACTTAAACCAGGAACTTTCACTGGAATGACAGAGGCATGGGAAGCTGAGCAATGGCTTCGTGATATGGAACGAATGTTTCAAGACCTTGAATGCAACGAGACTGAGAAAAGACGCTTGGCTGTTTTCCAATTGACGTATTCGGCAGCCGACTGGTGGGAATCTGTCAAAGCTACAGTGGGCGAAGATGTTACAAGGAAAATGACATGGGAAGGATTCAAAGCGAGATTCCTAGCAAAGTACTTCCCAAGAACAGAAAGAAACAAGAAGAAAAAGGAATTCATAGAGCTAGTTCAAGGCAACATGACAGTACAAGAATACACGGCGAAATTTGAGAGACTATCACGATTTGCTCCGTACATGGTAGATACTCAGCGAAATAAGACGCTGCAATATTACGAAGGACTTAATCCAGACATTCAAAAGACAGCAGCAGTATACCTCGACCAGCCATTCGAAGAAATGGTCGAATTAGCCACACAACTGGAGAATATAGCTCTAAACAGCAAGAAACTAGAAAGCCACCAACAAAGAGGAAAAGATAACTGGTTCCAGGCAACCAACCCAGGAGGAAGTCGAAGAAGCAATCAAGTGTCACAGACAACCGGCCGAATGCAGTTTGTAATCACCAGAGGAAACCCTGGGCACATCCAGAATCATCACAAGAGACAGGGAAGTAATGACAGAAAAGTTAGTCAAACAGTCGTTCAGACACACGCAAAGCAACGTGATATCTATTACAACTGCAGAATACTTGGACACCACTCCAAAGAATACACAGCACCGAGACAACTCACCGGGAAACAAGTGCGGTGTTTCAATTGTGGAAAGACTGGACATGTACGTAAAGGATGCCCCGAACAAGAAGTTCAGAACAATGCTCCACCACCACAGAGATCCAGAAAGAGAGCACGCAGATCAGGGAATCAATCTCAGCATTGAATAAAATGGAAGACTGAAGGTACCATGCCCACTGCTAGAACTCTGAACTCTATATGGAAATGATATTACCAGATGATTGGGGACGTTCAAGAGAAATTATGAAGAAGAGCTGATGTAATTCCAGGAAATCAGACCCCGGAACAGTGGATAACAACCTATGGTCCGATAGACCATTTAGATTGATAAGAGCGCCTGAGTTGGTATAGAACGACTAACCATATGAGTAAGACTTGGTACATTTAAGATCTAGTAAACTTTAGATTTCGAGGACGAAATCCTCAAATAAGGTGGGTAGAGATGTAGCACCCAGATTTTCTACAAATTCCACATAGGAATATCAGATTGGTGACATCGCCGTAGTGTAGTTACAGAAGGTCCATTAGGATTCTTTCTTAATAAGAAACCCTAGTATGGGATTTCCAGTCAACGTCCTAACGACGACGACAATACTTTTAACCAGGAACCTAATAGAATGGTCATAACACCGGTATTTGTAATTTCTATATTAGAACCATAGGTAGAATTTCATTTGGACCCGCATATCCTGGTAACAGGTTTACATTTTGCAGTCTCATTTATAGTTAGTAGTGTATCAACCTGTGAGTAGGACCCACACTGGAACTAAGTGGACCCCCACCCTGATAATCCACCCTAGGACACACACAACATACACATGCACGTGCTTTGGGACTCAGGAGCACATCCATATGTACAATTACTAAAATGGGACCCACACCATCCCTTGACAGTCATATGGACCCCATTTATTCTACCCTTGGACGCACATACACCCACTTACGCATGTGATTACACATTGTGCATACCACCTCAAGTACATGGCAATGCATGTGCGCCACTTGTCAAGCCATGCACCAATGGCATGACACTTGTCAACCCTATCCCCCTATTTATATACTTATACATGCAGCACACCCCACATTTGGGTTGCTTGCATCTGCCATAAGCAGATTCGTGGGAGGGAGAGAGAGACCTGAGAGCTCGGGGCTCAACCAAACACCTCACTACCCTCACAACTCTCGGTGCACTCATACACAACACCCCACCCTGCCTCATTGTGTGTCCACACAACCGCACCATACCCTCACCTTCTCCCTCTCACTGTGCCCTCCCTACCCCTCACTGTACACACACACACATGCACGAAGAAAGAAAAGAAGGAAACAAAGTAAGAGGGAGATCAGAGAAGATTGAGGCAAACAAAGGTAAAACCCTACCCTCCTATTGCATTTCTAACCTTCTGCATGTCATCCAGGAGCCCTAGGTCCCTTGCATGCAAGCCCAGCAGAGCCTAATGCTCTCTGTACTTTTCGGCGGCCATTAGAGCACCCTTAGGAGGTTTGATTTTCAAATCACAACCAAATGGCCTCTAAACCAGACCATTGTGACCCTCTTACTCCCATTAGAACCCCCTTATAGCAGGCCTTGATTTGGGTAATGTTTGATCGGCCATGCAGGCCATTATCCTTTTCTTGGCCGAAAATGATAATCCATTCGTAGGACCACCAAACGAATGAACCGGGATCTGGGCTTGTAGTATCTTGTAGAGGAAGGGATTCCGGTCAATTTGCCGTTGACCTCGTGGATTTTGATGGAGAGACGAAGGAGATATGAAGAGAGAAAGAATCGCCGGCGAGGCCCAATTTTCCGGCGGCTCAAGCTCGCCGGAGAAGAAGAAGGAACCCGATTGGGTTTCGGGTTATAACACCCGGGTTTGGGTCGGGTCTTGGGTGGGTTTAGTTGTGTGTCTAACTGGGTAGGACAGCAGGTCGGGTGTGGGCTTTTTAAAACCCATGGGTACTTTAAGTAGCACGACGTCGTTTTGACGTCGGGCTGAGTTCGGGTCGGGTTTCGGGTTTTTCGGTAGGGTCGCGTTGAGTCTGTCAGTGGGTTTTGGGTACGGTTCGGGTTCAGTTAGGGTTCGGGTTAGCGGGAAGGTTTAGTTTGTGAGGAGAGATGGGTTTCGGGCTTGGGTCAGGTCCAACCCGAATGGGTTATAGGTCGAGTTAAGGTTGTGTCTATGTATGGTTAATCCATATTAAGTCGGGTCGGGTCAGGGTCTGACCAATCGGTTCACGAGTTTGGGTTGTCTTGTGAGTCTATATGGGTTACCCGTAGGGTCCGGGTCGGTTCGGGTTTGACCCCGTCGGGTCTGAGGATTTTATTATTATTATTGTTATTATTATTATTATTATTATTATTATTAGTATTAATTAGTTTAAAAAGGTTTTTAATTAGTTTTAATAATTATAAATGAATTTATAATTATACCATTAAGGTTTTTAATTTTATAGAATATTATTTCTAATATTCTATATATCATTATTATATTATATATATTATATATTTATTATTTATGTGGATTAAATAAATAATAAATATCAGTTTTAAATAGTTAATAAATACCTATGAGTATTTATAAATTCTAGAAAATTAGGGAATGACCCAGGGACTATTTTATTATATAGTGTAAGTTATAAAGCTATAATATTATAGTCCAGTATTTTTAATAATTAATAAGGAGCCATTTTATAGGTATATTAATTATTTAAAACACCAAACGAGCTCCGAAAATTATGAAATTAATACTGGTAGTGTATTTTAATATCTAATATTTAATAAAAATACTTCTAAATACTGATTCTTTTGTATAATTGTACTTATGTATTTAAATCCCGTTTCGGGTATTTTCTGGGATATATTATCTTCAATAATTCCTAATAAATAATCTAGGACTCCGAAAATTACGCGGTCAGTTCCCAGAGTCTTAGAATAATGTCTAGAACATTCCAGTAAATTTTGGTGACTTTTCGACTCGGTCGAAAATATAGCCTGTCTTTTAGGGCCTGCATTAGTGTAGTAAGCCCTGCATATTACCTCGAAAAATGCGACGGACTCCGATTTGAGTCTAGTCAATGGCGTTGGACTTAGAATGACACGTAGATCACTACCTTGAGGTTTATGACCTCATTTGGTAAAATTACCATTTTGCCCCTATAGTTGTACTCATATATTATTATTGGTTATTCCGTTTATTGTTGTAGAACTTGAAGGTTATTCGCTTTTCGAGGATCGGTGACTCGAGGTGAGTTTCCTAACCTCACTCTAATCCTAATAAGATGTGTATAAGATATTTAAAAGTTACATGTATGATGTTTTGTATGAATAATATGCTGATTTATGATGTCACATGTATTTCCAATAATTGTAAGATTATGAAAAGCATGTTATGGTAGTGCTATCGCATACGTGAGCATGTCAAGGGTTTTATCTATATGTTTATCGATATCAAATCCATGTTATGTGATCCATGCTCTATATGTTACGTTTCTGCTACTAATTGTTAAATGCACATTTTACGATGTTGTTGACTGAATGAATACGCACGCCATGTTAATAATAAAGAGAAAGGAAATTGGTTTTGCATGTGCATATTGATAATGGACACACGTGCATTTCATGACATGTGTTAGCATGCGTTGTGTGAGAGAGAGAGGTGTTTGATGAGAATGTGAATAAGATGAGATGTGATTTCTGGATCCTATGGATCAACGGCTGACGAGCCGGGTAATAATGAACGGTTAGGGTTCCTAGCGCGCCTCTCGCCGTTGAAGACGTCCGGTGATGCACATACGTGGTTGAAGACGTCCCATGTATCGTTGAAGACGTCCGGCTAGTGCTCTAATATACTTCTCAGCTGTGTAGACGACCGGTGAGAGTATACACATGGTTGAAGGCGTCCCATGTTCCAGTTTCATTGTTTACAGATAGTGTGCGCCGTGAAGACGTCCGGTGGTCTATCAAGGGAATGAGTATGAATTGGCTGTGATAGTATGTTGACATCCTTGATATACCGCATGTTGTCAAGTGGATGAGAAAGAGAAAGCGAATGATGAGATTGAGTTGATGAGAAAATGATTTGGTTCAAATGATTTGGTTTTGGAAAGTTTTGGTTTTAAAATAAAATGGTTTTGAAAATATCTATTTTAAAAGCAAGTGTCTTTGAAAAGAGTTGAGTTTATAAGTCACATTGGTCATGCATTTGCACGCACGAGGTTGTAATAAGTGAACGTATTCTATGATGTTATGTTTATCTGTTTACCTGTTGGGTTTGAGACCTCTGCTATGCCCGTGGTGAGAATGCGTCTTTTGATAAGAGAATAACCATACTTTAAAGTACTAAACTTTGACGTGAGTTGAGAGATATTCTGTATTACTGATTATTGTGCGGTTGAGACTCTCACTCAGCCTTGTTCCAAGGCTGACGGCATGTTACGCCCTGGGCATTCGTATGCCCAGAGTGTTGCAGGTTTGGAGATAGATAGAAGAGTTCAGGATGCTGTACAAAGGAGCCAAGGAGAATAAAGCATTGCCCAAGACCTGATAGACAGTTCCTCAAGTTTTAAGATTGTATAAACTATTTAGTATGGCCTCTTGTATTAAGATTGAAGTTATTGTAACCCTTGTTTAATTTCTGCTGTTGTATTTATGCTCTGATAAGTTTAGATCATGCTTATACTCTAGCATTATCCCTTATGATTGTATGGTGCGGAGTTAGAAGGACAGAACGGTTAACAAACTAGTCACGTGTCTACGGAGCCATAAAGGAAAATTTTTATTTTCCCTATTTTTGGCTTACTCCGGGGCGTGACAAATATGAACAACCAACTTGACTCATCTAGACATCCTTAATGCCACAACTATCCATTACTATTACCTGACTCCATTCACTAATAAAAATACCTCTCACTAACCATCGTGTCACGAAGAATCAAAATGTTGAGGAGTTCAAGAACATTCACTTTGCCACGAAGAATTGAAAGGATGCATAACTTTCACAACTGTCCTTTCATCACGAAGACCGTATCCGTTTGGTCAATGAAGGATCGAAAGTATACATAACTTTCACAATCGTCATTTCGTCACGAAGACCATATCTGTTTCGTCCATGAAGGATCGAAAGGATACACAACTTTCACAATTGTCATTTCGTTATAAAGACCGTATCTGTTTCGTCCATGAAGGATCGAAAGGATACACAACTTTTACAATCGTCATTTTGTCATGAAGACTATATCCGTTTTTCCATGAAGGATCGAAAGGATACACAACTTTCACAATCGTCAGTTCATCACGAAGACTGTATCTATTTCGTCCATGAAGGATCGAGAGGATACACAACTTTTGCAATCGTCATTTCATCACGAAGACCGTATCCATTTTGTCCATGAAGGATTGAAAGGATACACAACTTCCACAATCGTCATTTTGTCACGAAGACCGAATCCATTTCTTCCATAAAGGATCGAAAGGATACAAAAACTTTCACAACCGTCATTTTATCCCGAACACTGTCTCCGTTTTGTCAATGAAGGATCAAAAGGATACACATTGACAATCATCATTTCATCACGAAGACAGTATCCGTCTCGTCAATGAAGGATCAAAAGGATACACAACTTTTACAATCGTTATTTCTTCACGAATACCGTATCCATTTCGTCCACGAAGGATCGAAAGGGTACATAACTTTTACAATCGTCATTTCATCACGAAGACCGCATCTGTTTCATCCATGAAGGATCAAAAGGATACATAACTTTCACAACCCTACAACCATAACCTTTTTCTCACTATCTCGACCTCTATAGCCTGGTTTACCTAGTTAACACTTAATCTCAGCATAAGTTGCTCCTGACATTACACAGCTGATACTCACGTATCCCCGACTGTGCATGCATCATTCATTATGGAGTTTTGGTTCATAATATGACTTTTAATTGTAACCATCAAGATTTCACTATACGTCCGTCATTCTATTTTACGTCTTAATATACTTACGATGGAACTTACCCAATCACTAACAATGCAATAATCGTGCCGTACAACATACGTATATCTTGGGTATGAACTTTCAATGATCATCACACTATTTTCATAACAACTGAAACATAGCATGTAGCTCATGGATCTATAAGACAAAATTCATACAAACAAATATGTAGATGAAATCCTTAACATGCTCATCTATGCGATGGCACTACCATAGCACGAAATATTCATAACAACACAAGTACCAGAAAACAAGCATCATCAATCACCACAACGCATAAACAATACATCGTACAAATAGCTATACAATCTGCCAGGATTTATTTCAATGTATTGACTGAATTGAAATGATTTATTTGGGAATGATGAATTACTTTGTAAATCAAACTCAAAACTAGAACATTATAGGTATTTCATATTTGGATTATCTTCATGTACAAAAAAAATCTAGCTTCATTTGAATTTTTGAGCTACTCAAAATGTTCATTTTACCTAAACATTTCTATATTTCAGACTACTCTATCCCAGATTTTTATCACTACATTGTATGTGTATTTCACCTCTGAAGGAGTGATTTTTAGAACAAGATATAAAGAGTTACTTGTAGATAAATGAGTCAGCTTTCTTCACACAAAAACCTAGCTTTTCATTTGGATTTTTGAGCCGGTCAAAACGTTTATTCTACTATACTATGTTCTGCTGAAAGTTTTTGTTTCTCAGATTTGAAGATTTGTCTTACATGTTGCATAGAAACCTCAAAATACAACATCAAACACTTCATCAACATTACTACATACTCTATATGTTCTAAAGTGAGTTAGTAAACTCACCCAAAATTGAAGTTGAGCTTGGGCTTTGGATTTGAGCTTAGGAAGCTTGAATTCAACTTCAATGGTGAAAGCTCCTTGTTCTTCTCTTTCTTCTTTACTTCTTGACTTATGGGATTCTTTGTAGGTCTTCTAAGACTTCTTATTATAGATTCTAAGTCCCCATGGTGGCATATATAAGTATATGGATGTGTATAGGTGTTTGCATGGAAGTGTATACAAACGAGGGAAAAGAACACACTATGGTTTTACTTCTAATTGTTCATCTTTTTCTATATATCTTAAGGTTCCTTATAATACCTTCTAAGTGTAGCTGTGATGGACTCCCAAAAAAATGCAATATAAGAGTGTAGGCATGCTTATATAGAGGGAAAATGAAGGCTAGGTGTCATTATGCATGTATAAGTGAATGCATGCATGAACATGTGTCAAGGGGGGTTAAACAAGTGTCACAAGGGGTGGTGACAAGTGTCTAGGGGGTTGCATGTGCCACTGTGGCCGGCCATGTGGGGCCCACCTTGGATTTTTTGTCATTTCTTTGGTTTACGTGCATAAGTCCTTGATTTACATGTCGATCTCGATTTATGTGCAAACGGGTATTATTTCTAATGTACGAGTACAGGTACGGGACTAAGTTAAGTCTTGTTACGGTCAAGCCGGTGCAGTGCTTACTGTCTAATGAGTAATACTACAACACATTGATACATCACACAATTAAAATAATATAATAACCAGTCAAATTCAAAAATTCATAAAACTGATATTATTATACGATGAGAAAATTACAGGTATTACAAAATCTCAACACGAATCGAGTGACACGATCTGACACTATCAACACTGGTGCCCCGTGAAGTCTAATAATCTTTCTGATATAAATCTCTACCAGCTTTGACAGATTCTTAATTTTGATTGGTAGGAAATGGACTGACTTAGTCAACCGGTCAACAATAACACAGATACTATCATTTGATTTTAAAGACTTTGGAAAACCCGATACAAAGTCCATTATGATATGCTCCCACTTCCACTCAGGTATCTCTAAAGGGTGTAGTTCTCCTCCAGTCCATTGATGTTCCATTTCAGTTTCTGGCAAGTCATTCATTTAGCAATAAATGACCTCTCTCTTCATACCACTCCACCAATAAATTTCTGTAGGTCTCTGTACATTTTTGTACTACTCGGATGTACTGAATAACTGATATTGTGAGCTTCCTCCATGACTCTATCTCTTAAATCTCCAACCTTAGTACACATAACACTACAACAAAAATGAGCTTTAGCGACAAAACATGGCGACGAAATTGAAATTTTGTCGCCAAAAGTATAGGTTTAGCGACAAAATTAAATTTCGTCGCCTAAGAGGCTGAAAAAACATAAATTTGGCGATGAAATATTATTTCGTCGCCAAAGGTGATGCCTATGGCGACGAAATAATATTTTCGTCGCCAAAAGTGATGCCTTTGGCAACGAAATAATATTTCGTCGCCAAAAGTGATGTCTATGGCGACGAAATATTATTTCGTCGCCAAAAGTGATACCTATGGCGACAAAATATTATTTTCGTAGCCAAAAGTGATGCCTATGGCGACGAAATATTAATTCGTCGCCTAAAATGATTTGTATTGTGATGCCTATGGCGACGAAATATTATTTCGTCGCTAAAAGTGATGCCTATGACTACGAATATTAATTTGTCGCCTAAAGTGAGTTCTGATTTGATGTCTATAGCGACGAAATAATATTTCGTCGGCAAAAGTGATACCTATGGCGACAAAATATTATTTTCGTCGCCAAAAGTGATGCCTATGGCGATGAAATATTAATTCGTCGCCTAAAATGATTTGTAATGTGATGGCTATGGTGACGGAATATTATTTCGTCGCTAAAAGTGGTGCCTATGGCGACGAAATATTAATTCGTCGCAAAAAGTGAATTGTAATGTGATGTCTATGGCGACGAAATAATATTTTTGTCGCCAAAAGTGATGCCTATGGCGATGAAATATTATTTTCGTCACCAAAAGTGAGGCCTATGGCGACGAAATATTAATTCGTCGCCTAAAATGATTTGTAATGTGATGTTTATGGCGACGAATTATTATTTTGTCGCTAAAAGTGATGTCTATGGCGATGAAATATTATTTCGTCGCCAAAAGTGATGCCTAGGACAACGAAATATTATTTCGTCGCCTAAAGTGAGTTGTAATGTGATGTCTATGGCGACGAGATAACAGCTCGGCTCGTCTCGGCTCGGCTATAATAAACAAGCCAAGCTTGCGAACAGTTCGATTAAGGCTCGTATAGTAAGCTCGTGAAAAATCTCTTTAATAGGTTTGATAATTATAAAAATATAATATATGTATAATGCAAAGTATTTGAAATTGAAAGAATATTATATATATATATATGATAATTAAAAAACATAATACATGTATAATGCAAAATATTTAGAATTGAAAGAATATTGACATATTATAATGTGCATAGTCCTAAATTTACGGGCCAAATGATTATTTTAAGTAAAATATATGTGTATATATATGCCAACTGTCAAGCATTTTAATTGATAAAACATTTGGGAACTAATTATGTGAGATTCAAAATTTGGAAAATATGTCGTTACTCAATTTTTAAATGTTTTGTTAGTTGTTCCACGTATTGTGATAGTGATTAGTTGAATGTACTGTAATAGTGATCAATGGTACCACATATTACAAGTGATAATCATTTGGATTTAGGAAGCCAATTTGAGGTTCAAAATTTAGAAAATATTGCATTACTCATATCATGTACTTGCAAAAAAAAAAAAAAAAACAACCAAAACCAAAAGAAATATAACTTTTTTTGTCTTTTTGTGCTGAAGACATGTTTAGCTTAGTGAGTTGTACGCACCACATCAAATCCAACCTTTACTCAAATTTTTTTCTACTAATCAATATCAAATCAAATTTGAAAAAGAAAAAGAAAAAAGAAATCATTTATTTACTTTGAAAAATGACTTTTTTTTTTTTAAAGAATAGTCATAAAAAGTTGATATTTGATCTCCAAATATGTGTTCCATTTTCCTCCCAAAAATTTCCCCCCAAAAAACTAATTTCCCTCTCTATTTGCCCTAACACCCCCCCAATTTGTGCCCCAAACCAAAACTACTTTCCCCCTCTTTTTGCCCTGACATCCCCCAATTTTCTCCTCTTGTCTCCCTCACTGGTTCTCTGGCTCTCTCTATCTCTCAGCCCCAACACCCTACTGACCGAGACACCACACCACCCACAGCCACCAACCCTCACCCTCAGCCACACACAGCCGCCATCTACCAGGCCCTCCACCAACCCCTCTCCTACGGCCTCGCCACTACCCCACCACCCACCGCCGCTCCCCCCATCTCTCTCTCTCTCTATATATATTTGTATACATGTATATATACATATATATATATATATATTTATATGTAGTATGTATCTTTGTATTAATTTATTTGCTGTAATTTTGAGGTTCCTGATGCTACACATGTTGAAACTCTTCGATTACAGGGGTAACTGGTAAGCGCTCCGATCTTTTAAATGGTAGCTGTTCGGCCTGTGATAAATCTCCAACATTGTGGGTTAGAGACTTCTAGTTGTTCGTCCTGTATACAGTTGCGGTTGAGGTAAGACTCCAACTCTATATCTTCATGCTTTGAACTTGGTTATTCTTTTGTTTCCAAATTGGGTTTGAGCAGTGATTTTTTTTCTTTTCTGTCTTAATTGGGATCCTGCACAACTCTATACAATGCCATAATGCCCTTTATGCATTTGATAAAATGCCTAGAATAAGCTTTTTAAAGAAATTAAGTGATTTCTTCTGAATTTAATTTAAGAGTTTGCATTTCACTTTCCTAGGATGTATTTGAGAAAGTGCCTAGAATGGATTCTTTAAAGAAAAATAAGGTGAATGATTAATTTAGAGTACTTGTTGAGAAGCTTAGATGATTGTTTTCAGGTAATAACTTGGGCCATGCAAGCTTGAAAGTTAAAATCCCTATTATGGGCCATCTAAGTTTTTTTTCTTATGTTCCTTGTATTGTCACAAAAAAAGTAATTTTTTTTTGTATTTTATTTCATTGCAAAACAGAATACTCAATCCTTTTGTTCTGATAGGACTCTGCTTTGATAAATGAGGGTTCAATTAAATGAATTTTTAAGAAACTTATATTTATTTAGTTCAGTATATAATGATGAAGTAATAAATGATTATCATTGCAATCAAAGATTGATATTTAGTCTTTACAGTTGTCTACAAATTGAAAATGCTTCTGTTTTACTATAGGTCAACATAGCGTGAGCTGCAAAGGCTAGAAAGCATTTCTATTATTTATTTAGCATTGTTTTTTTTTTATTACTTTGAACACTCCTATTTTCGAATTCTAATTGAACTGAAACTCATTTTGTCTGATTTTTCCCTAAATATTCATTGCGTTAGCTTTCTGGAAATATAAAGTTTGATTGAAATATAAAATTCACCTTGTCCCTTCTTAATTAGTGTTCCTATTCACTTTTCTCAGGTCAATGGATTGTCTTGGTCATAATGTTCAACTAAAACCATAGGTTGAAAAGGTAATACTAATGTTACACTTGTCTTATGAGTATTTTTTTGATTTACACCATCGGAGGGATTCTTCCCTTTTTTTTCCCTTCACTTACTATTGTAGAGACAGAATAGCATTGAAGAACTTAAACTCCATCACATGAGAATGTTCTCTTTCAACTCTCGTTTCTAAAAGTTCTACCATTGGTCGCTTCCTAACTCGCTTCTAAGAATTTGTTTATTTCTATTTATTTTTTTCTTCCCTTTTTTTCCCTTTACTTTCTATTGTAGAGATAGGGATAGAGATAGCATTGAAGAACTTAACCTCCATCACATGTGAATGTTCTCGTGGTTCTGACTCGAAATCTCAGGACAACCCAGGTGAGAAATTTTACAATGTTGTAATTTTCTCATGTATTTCCTCTTGTTGACTGATTTCTGCATTAGTGTAGCGAGTTCATATGTATGTATATGTATACTTCTATTTAGTTACCGGTAGTACTGCATTCTTCACTACACCATTCAGCCAATTTTCTAACACAGAGGTTTTTGGTTTTCTAACGGTAATTTACCGTTAAAATTTGTAACGGTAAAAGTCCGTTAGAAATATCAAAATCAGTTAGAATTTTCTTTAAAAAGTCCAAAGTTTTCATTAAAAGGAAAATGTAGTTGCACTTGTGTAAATAAAAAAATACAAAAGTGAAAATGCGGTGGCAAATTCGTAATAAAACACAATGAGGATTTTACTTTTTCATTTACTCCGTATAACATAACAAAACAAATAGACAGTAGTCTTCTCACGCTCTAATAGGGTTTTGAAACCCAATCCAACGAGTCGCCGCCTCCACCAACAACACCCGCTGCCTCCACCATCAACACCCACCTTCAGCCACAACCACCACTCTCCACGACGATGATCCACACACAGCCAGCACCATCGCGATCCGCTTCGGCCGCCTCCCCTTTCGGCCATCACTCAGCAACCACAACCACAGATCGAGAGATGATTGACTCGAAAACTTCTGGAACTGGAAGGTACCCCCTCTCGGCCATCACTCTCTCGATTACAAGGTACCTCTCTCTCTCCCTATCTCTCTCTCTCTCTCTCTCTCATTTTAGATTTGTGGAACTGAAACTATGGAGTTTTGCATTCTATTTGGGGAGTTCTTCAATTTCAGGTGGGAATGGAGTTTTGGGTTAGATGGGTTCACAAAGCTGTATACCTCTAGGTTTGGCTTCTCTTTGTTCAATTTCCATGTATTCTGTTTTGTTGCAGAGAAAAACTATGAGAAAATTAAGTAGTTTTATTTTTTATTTTGATTTGATTTGTAATGAGATCATAAACCATGTTTCTGCCCCCAAAGACCTCATTCCAGGCCTTTGTTTTGAAGTTGTAAGTGCTTTGACAATTTTGTGGTGGATATGCTTGCTTAGCATCGGATAGACACATGGTGTCTATTCAAAATTCCTAGTGTCTTCTGCCATTCTGAATTAATATTAGATTATAAAAAGACTTATAAGGACAAAGAAAGGAATTGAAACACAAATTAAAAAAAAAAAAGATTTTCTTTTATGTTTAATTTTGTTTCTTTTTCTTCATACTTCCCTCAATTGAAACACAGTGTAAGGTAGATCTTACGTTGTTCATTTAATTTACTTGGGCAGGGACGGTCTTAACTATCATGTTTCTGATTCAAGAACTTTCTTCTGCCATTATTTTTTGTGTCCACGGGTTACAATTTACTAAATTCCATGCCCACTGAGTCATTAACTAAAATTGATTCAATAGAGTTTTAGATTTTGTTAATTCAAGTTCTTATGTTACTCCCTCTGTCCCATATTAAGAGTCTCTTTTGGGAATTCCAACTTATTAAGAGGACAATCTTGATTTTGGTGAGATTTTCAACTTTCCAACATTGCCCTTTTTGAAATTCAAAATTATAGTGTCACATCACAAAAAAAAAAAGAGGGAAGAGTTGGATGTAATTAAGGGCAAATTTGGAAAGTGTGTATTAAAGTACTTTGACTTTTCAAAGGGGACTCTTAAAATGGGACATCAAAAAATAGCATCAAGGAATCTTAATATGGGACAGAGGGAGTATATCATTTCAGCTAGAAACATATCAACTTGCTAGAGATATATTTCTTTGACTTGGATTTGCTGATGAGAAAGTGGAGGAAAAGAAAAGAAAATGAAAACAAGCTGGATAGAATTTAAAGGTTTGACACTCACACATATTGGTAGTCATTACTTTGTTGTACCCTTTTTATCTGTAAGAGAGAAAAAAATTGATTTCTCTTTCATTCTTTCTTTGAAATACGTGGAAGTAATTGATCAATTCGAATTTGTTTTTCCTTTCTTTTCAATTCCAGCTTTATTATGAGACCTAGATCAATGTGATTGTAGCTTTATTCTGTACACCACACCAACAAGAACAATGGCGTGGCAGTGACCAACTTGAAAAATCTGGCATGGGCATTTTTTCCTACTTACAGGTAAAAATGACTTATTTGTTTGATTCGAATGGGTTTTTACTAATCTGTTATATTTGGGAGGCATAGCATTACTCATTCTTATTTATTTCCTAAATTTGAGAATCAGTGAGAAGGGAGGTTTAGCGTGCTCTTATAGGTGAAAATAGCCCCAAATTAGAGCAGAAAATAGCCCCAAACAGCCCCTATTTTGCTGAATTTTTCAGCCCCTAACTAGAGCTCCAAACATCCCCAAACAACCCATGTTTGTTTTAAATGTTTTACTGAATCTTTCAGCCCCTAAATGGAGATGAAAACAGCCCAATAAGCCCCAATCAACCCTTGTTTTGCTGTAATGTTTTGCTAAAATTCATTATACTGTTTTCCTGAATTTTCTAGCCTCAAACAGCTCATGTTTTACTGAAATTAATGCTTTGCTCAAATTCAATTTAATGTTTTTGCAAAATTTTCAGCCTCCAAGGGGAGGGGCCTAGATTGAAGCTTTTTTTCCTTATCCATGTGTTATTTGTAGTTTGATCAGTGAGAAGAAAGTGAACTCAACCGAGCATTTCTCCCAAATAGACTAGGAAAGAATATACACTTTTGAACACTAACATTACTGCTTTTGTTTTGCCACTTCATTTCTAATCCCAATTAGAGGGTCTCCATGTGATTATTCATTCTTAGCTCAATTCTTTATTTTCTTGAAAACTAATATGATGGTGTATCAGTTGTCTTCTATGTTATAAGAGCTTATACTTTTTAATTATTCTCATTTAATGGACCAAAGCTAGCTATTGATCAGGGCTTATGGTGAAAAGGGTTGAGAACCCCAACATGTTAAGCTTCACTATGTGTAATACAGCTCTAATGAGATCACAATGACCGTAAGGTTAGATAGCTTAAAATTTGCTCCCTAAATTTTACTCTTCTTTTGGTTTTTTTACTCTTTTTTTGACTTAATCTTTGAAGGAATGGTAACAATTTCATCTAAGTATTTTTGACTTAATCTTTGCTTACTTATTTGCTTTCATCAAGCACGTTAGTTTATGATAAGGTATTTGAGCAAGACTCACCTGTGATTTAGTTTATTGTTCACTTTTCACTTGAAGTAGATGGATTTAAGTCGTGATTATGGAATAATTTAAATAAGTTTACGAGATCACTTTTCACTTGTCCGCGGCTTCATCCTCGGTGTGAATTGACTTCGATTACACCATTGTTACAATTTAAGCGACTGTGATATATATACATATACACATACATACATGTATCTGGAAGTTATGTATATATTTATCCATATCTTTATTCATTTCTTATTTAGTTTTGCAACCGCCTTCTTTGTTTCTCTGTTTAAACTGATTTTGTAAGATTGATTTAGCTCTCGATAGGTCAATTGTTGGTATGCTATAGCTAAACATTGTAATAATTGGTTTTTTTTTTCCTCCTTGCACTTTGAATTTCATTTTGCCTTCAATTGATTTTGTATGAGCTAGATTGCACTGTTACATTGCTTTACTTTGTTGTTGCCATAGATATAGAATAAGCTATTTTTCTTTCTTAAATTCAGCATTTTTAGGGTTTAAAGGTTTTTGAAACCTCAAGTGTGAATGGCTTTGGAAGTAACTTATTTTCCGAAGTACGTGTATCAATTGGGATATACTTAAGATATTGAAAGAAAAAAATTACTAAACAAAAAGAGATTCAAGAGCTATGAAGGTTTTTTCCCTGCCCCATGATGAGGCATAAGATATATATTCACTGTGAAAAAGGCACAAGAGATTCAAGATTTCAGACTTATTGGTGGATTAGAGGTTCACATCAGACTAATTTCTTTTTTGGCCCAAGCCCACAGTTTTTACTTCTTTTTTTCCCCTTCTGAGTGCCGTTTCGATGTTTTCATTTTTTGTATCAAACTTTACTATACAAGTGTGTCTCATTTTTACCCCTTCGGAGAGGCTTTGCATCTAGATAGCCGACACGAGTAAAATGTTGTGCGCTCTTAATGCTACACCCAAGTATAGATGATCGTGCAAGTAGTAAATTATGAAAGGTGGAAAGGTCCTAAACTAATTCTTTTTGGGTTTTTTTTTTTTTTTGTAAACTAGATTAACGGACTGAATTAAAACTTGTGAAACTAAAGCAATGCAAGGAAATATAAAAGAAGTAAAACTAGATAAAACAACTACTTGTTTAAAGTACATCTTAATGCTATCTAAGTAGGAAGTAAGCAAACTTATAATTTAACTAAGTTAAACTAAAGCAGCAAATTAACAAGAATATTAAAAACAGTGAATTAAACTTACTATGAACTTAATCTAAATACTAACATAGAGAAATATGAACTAATAAGCAAAAAACAGTAAATTTATATGTGATATTTGACAGAAAATAACTTCTTCAATTCATATTAATAAAGTACGAGCAGATTTGAAAATTTGAATATAGAAACAAACATACAATAATTTATTATTGGAAGAAACAAAATGATTAACTGACTCTAGGTGTGGATTCCATAGATTGAAAGGTCAAAAAAACTCTCCAAAACACTCATAATCGAGGTTTTACACGGCAACTTGGATAACCGGCTATCTGTCTGTCACCAAAACCATGCTCCCACATCGGGTGCGACTAAATGGACATGTAGGAAAAAATAGAATAAATAATGGATTACCGGGGTGGAATCCATAGCTTAAAACGTCGAAAAAGTTTCGAAAAACACTTATAATCGGCGTTCTACATGGCAACTCGGACAACTGACTGTCCGGCTGCCACCAAACTTACACTCCCACCCCGGGTACTACTAAATATTATTGTAGGAAGAAACAGAACGAATAATGGACTCCCGGGGTGGAATCTATAGCTTAAAACGTCAAAAAAGACACCAAAAAGTAACTATAATTGACGTTTTACATGGCAATTGGGACAATTGACTATCCGGCTTACTCCAAACCTACACTTCCACCTTGGGTACAACTAAATAGACTTATAGAAAGAAACATAATGAATAAATGACTCCCGAGGTATTTTCCATAGCTTAAAACCTCCAAAACACTTATAATCGATGTGTTACATGGCAACTCGAACAACCGATTGTCCGCCTACCATCAGACCCACGCTCCCTCCTTGGGTACGACTAAATAGACTTGTAGGAAGAAATAGAATGAATAATTGACTCCCGAGGTAGATTCCATAAATTAGGACAATTTATTGCTTATGTTCGAGAAAACCTCAACTTATAATTATTTATATTTCACATATTTTATAATCTTTCACTATAACTTATCAGATATTAATTAATGATTTTCGTTGCTTTCATGCAGATTGGGTGTGGACATGTTGGATCTGTAGATTGTCGGCGACATCTTATTACTTTTGTTACATAGTCGGACAATTTATTATGTAGTGAACAATGATGTGGATATGGTGGATGGGTTTATAGTCGGACACATTTGTTACTTTTGTTATGTAGTCTAACAATTTGTTATGTAGTGAACAATGTGCTAATATTTTTGTTAATATTTAGTTTTTTGTTGGGTACATGAACAATTAACGATATTAATTAATGAAGTTACTCGGGAACATTTTAATGAAGTTAATCTTTTTATGTTTATATGATTGTCTCTTTTGGTTTTGAAAAATATTGTGATAAATAGGAACGAACAGGATTATAGTATTTTCAAATAATTCTATTTACTAGAATATATATTTGGCGACAAAATTATTTCGTCGCCATTGCATATGATGAAAATGAATTGGCGACGAAATTTTTTCGTCGCTAATACAAGCAAACCATTTTATATACTTTGCGACAAAATTATTTCGTTGCCATTGCATATGCTGAAAATGAATTGGCGACGAATTATTTTCGTCGCCATTGTATATGAAGAATTGGTGACGAAAATTTTTCGTCGCTAATGCAAACTTACTACAAAAAAATGACTCTTTTGGCGACAAAATGTGCATCAATGGCGACGAAAATTGTGATCAATAGCGACGAAATTATTTCGTCGGCATTTTTGGCTATGGCGACAAAAGATAAATTTCGTCGCCAGGGACCTTTGGCGACAAGGCAAAGGCGACAAAATTGGCGACGAAATTTTTTCGTCGCTAAAGCCTTTAACGACGAAAAATGGACTTTTGGCGACGAAAATTGTTTGTCACCAAAGCACATTTTTGTTGTAGTGTAAACAATTGATATACCTTAGTACACCATCTTGGAAATGGAATCTTGGCCTTTTACCCTCGGTAATTCGTCCACAATTTTCTTGAAATATGGATCTAGAAGTTGATTAGTCTTGATTTCACTTAACTCGGTTGTGCCACAATCACAGCCATCAAACCACCTTCAATCTTAGGAGTTACTTCAAGTCTCATTCGTTTAAATTCTTGTACTAACTTTTCTTGACCCGTCAAAACATAAGCCAAACTATCTGTTGATTTCTGACTCAAAGCATCGGTGACCACATTCTCCTTTCTTGGGTGGTATTAATTTTTTAAATAACAATCTTTCATTAGTTCCAACCATCTTCTTTGTCTCATATTGAGCTCCTTCTGAGTGAATAAATATTTTAGGCTCTTATGGTCGATGAAGATTTCACATGTCTCTCCATTCAGGTAATGCCTCAAAATCTTCAAAGCAAAGATTACCACTGGTAACTCCAAGTCATGAGTTGGGTAATTTTTTTCATGAGGTCTCAACTGTCGTGAAGCGTAGGCTATTACTTTGTCATCTTGTGTTAGCACACATCCCAAGTCTGGGTGAGAAGCATCACTATAAATTTTGAAATTTTCGGTACTTGTCAGAATTGCAAGTATCGGTGCCATAGTTAACTTCTTCTTCAATTCCAAGAAACATTCTTATCATTCCTTGCTACATTCAAACGGTATATCTTTTCTCATCAATCATGTCATCGAAGTTATAATTCTAGAATAGTCTTTGACAAATCTTCTATAATATCCAGCTAACCCCAAGAAACTTCAAATTTCTGACACATTAGTCGGTCTCGACCAATTCATGACAGCTTCAATCTTCTATGGGTCTATAGAGATACGCTCCTTTGAGATCACATGGCCTAACAATGTGACACTTGATAACCAAAATTCACTTTTTCTTTAACTTTCCAAACAATTATTTCTCTCGAAGTCATTATAAAGCTAACCTCATATGTTGCTTGTGCTCCTCCGGGCTCTTGGAATAAATGAGAATATCATCTGATGATGCCTAAAACTGGTAAAAAGGGTTTAGAGAGAGAAAATAAGACAAGAACAATTTGTATGTAGTTCGGTCCCGTTAACGAGTTAGAGAGAGAAAATAAGACAAGAACAATCTGTGCGCTCTCACTAGCAGATCACCGACAGGCCTGGTGAGCCAACAAAGATGGGCGGTACTACCAGTAATACCAGCCGGGTATATGCGTATTGATGGTGAGTTCTCTGTTGTATGCTTGTGAGCTAGAGAATTATTTTGGATCCCTATTGACAGGGCAGGTGGGCTCTTTTATAGGTGCAAGAGTCCACCCTTACATGGTAAGTTAATAGGATTAGAAAACCTAATCTGATTACACTTGATTGGCATAATTTGGGGGAAGTTTCCTAAGTGGTTTAGGAAACTGCCACATTCCATCTTGCAGACTTGTAGTTGGTTTAGGAAACTGCTGGATAGGCCGGGATCGCAAGACGCCGCGACCTTTATGCCCGGCCTATTGGTATGAACCGCCCGGTTCTAACAAATACCTCAGGATAGCTCGGCTATTGATGCCTTTACCGGAATAACCGGCACCTTTTGGTGATGTGGCGGACTGTCTTCATGGCTAGATTATTTTGGACATATCAGCTGCCCCCTATTTTTGAAACTGACTGAATGCGTCATTGGGCAAGGATTTGAAAATCAGTACCTTCTTGGAAACGATCCGGATGTACTCTGGGAATGCTGCTCGGGATGGGGCTCACACTCCAGATCACCCGGTGGAATAACCGACCGGTACAGGTAGGAGCTCGGGTATTGGTATTGCTATGTGTCAGGGAGTAATTGGCCTGGTCAGGATCCAGCGGAGTTGATACAGTCGTAACCGACCAATTGCATGGTAACCGGACCGTCACTTCGAGTATTTAATGTGCGCGTATTTCGAGGCAACCCTTCACGTGCCCGAGGTGACAACTGTCTAACGATTCTTGGCGGGAAAACTCCTGAGCCGTTGGATCTGATTGATCTAGACCGTCCGCTATTCCTATATAAGGAACACTTGCTCATCTCTTCAGTTCCTGCTGCCAAGTGAGAGAGTTTACCGAGCGGTTTGAGAGCATACAAGATTCCCAAGCAAGATTCCCGACCTCTTTTCTGCGCAAAAACCTTGTAAGTCCTTCCTTTTTGTCTTCAGTTCTTCATTCTCTTCTTCTTTTCTAAACAAAGCTGGAGGGAGCGAACCCACTTGGGCTAGAACGAGCGTGGGATTTTTTCTTTTTTCGGTTTTGTCATTTCTTCCAATCTGGGTGTACACTAGAGCAGTTTGACCGAACGAGAGTTCCGGGGAGAGCCTTGAGAGAGTGTTGTCTTTCTTCTAGAGTCCTGTACGACCTGCCCTTTAGGTTGGTAGATCTACCTCCTCTGTACATCAGGCTAGGAGTTCTCAACCCATTCCTAGGTCTTTCACAGACGTAATTATGTGCCATTTAGATTTTAACTCGTCATCCCGATTGAAAGACAAGCAGTTGCGGTCAGGGTCCTCAAGCGCAAGCTTAGACCCTCCCTCCTTGGCCCCCTCTGATCAAGAGAGTGAGGGGATGATCCCTGCTCGGGCGTGTCCCGAGGAAACGCACCAGGATTCTCCTATGGCCTCAACATCTCGGGGTTCGGGCGATGAGGGGTCTGTACTGAACAGCCCCGGGGTCATTTTATTGTGCGAGTCCAATGTCAGTATCCTGCGCGGCCCTGATTTGGATCGGATCAGGGACAGATATGACCTTCCCGGCCCCTTTTCTCTTGCTGTCCATGATGGTGGAGCTCACTTCCACGAGTCGGGCTTCGTCACTTTGTATGAGGATGCCTTCATGGTGGGCCTTCGCTTGCCTCTCCACCCAATTGCCCGAGACACGCTCATCTACCTCGGGATTTCTCTTGAGCAGCTCGCCCCGAACGGCTGGTGATATCTGATGGGGTGCATATCCTTGTGGCCCCAAGTCCTCAAGTTTGAGCTTACCTTACAGGATTTCTTTTGGACTCACCGGCCCTTCAAAGTCCATGAAGAGTCTGGTTTCTTCTCGCTCGGGGCCAGGCAGGGGCGGAAGATAATTGTCAATTGCCCGAGCAACAATAAAGGATGGAAGAAGAAATTCTTCCAAGTGTCCACCCTGGGGCTGTGTGAGAAGGCGCCGAGTATTCAGTTGAGACCTCCTAGGCGGGGGAGCTGAGGAGTAAGCCCGACCACTTTTCTTTTTTGATTAGTCTTTCTATTTTACCTTGACTAACCCATTTGTATGTTTGCTTTACAGTGGGAGTAGTTGACTCGCCAAGTCTTCCCAATGAGCTCCAAGCGAGGATCCTGTCTTTGATGGAGGACTCGACTGACATTAATAAGGTGTTGACTCGGTCGGGAAGCCCGAAGATCTCTTACAAGCCCCAGCGCTTCACAGCTCCTGTCCTCCCGGCGATCATTCCTGGTAAATATCATTTCTTGATCGTCCGGTTTTCTTGGTACTTTGTTGAATTCTAACATGCTCTTTGGTTTTGCAGAAATGGCCCCCAAGAACGCGGTGGCTTTGAAGGAGAAAGAGGCGGCCTTGATGGCCCGGGCTGGCCAGAAGAGGAAGAAACCGGACCTCGCCGAGGGCCAGACCCTCAAAAGGATATCCCGGGGGATTTCCATCCGGATGAGAAGAAGGCAGCCGCTACCTCCACGCTCGTTGTGAAAATTGCTGCTCCACCACCACCTCCCCTGCTGCCAAACAGTTCGGGGTCTCCTTCCCGAGCATGGAGGAGACTGCTCGCGCGAGCCCCTCTTCCAGGTTGGAGGTTGAAATGATGGACGACGTTCGCAGAAGGGTATGGCCCGGGCTATTGCAGAGTCAAATCGACAAGTCCACTCTGCTAAGCCCCGAGACCATCATCGGTTGGCTATACAGCATCAGCCACATGGTAAGTCTCTTTGCAACATGAACCTTAGCTTTTCTTCCTTGCGTGTACTAACATTGTCTTGTTCTTACAGATTGGCTGTATTGCGTCTGGGGAGGAGACCACCCTTCCCGGCGTTGCTGAGAGGTTGGTCGCTGCAGAGGCTAACATTTCCATGGAGAGGGCTGCCCGGGAGTCCGCGGTGTTTGCTCTCACCGTAGAGTAAGAAAAATCCCGGGCAACTGCCCTGGAGCTTGGGGAGATCCGAGACTCTCTGTTAACCGAGTGGGCCGCCCAAAAGGTTGCGGAGGCTAAGGCTGCAGCCGTAGAGGCTGGGAGGATCTCCGCCAAGAAGGACCTTGCAGCTATGACGGCCACGCTCTCAGAGCTTACTGTTGCTTGGGAGGCTGAAGCCAAGGAAGCTTAGGAAGAATTTGAGGCTGGGTTCCTCACGGGCTATGCTGACCTGACGAAGTGGGCTGCGGCTGACCACCCTAACTGGGACTTGTCCGGTTATTCCTGGGCGGAGTCCAGTTATTAGAAGGAAGGCCAGGCTGACTCCGAGGTCGCCACTGAAGTTGTACCGGCTGGGGACCCCTCTGTTGATGAGCAGGCTGCGGAGGAGGGAGAGATGGTGGTTGTAGAATAGTTTTTTTTTTGTGTTGTAGTTTTTTTCTTTTTAGGGAGGCTACTACAACTGCCCCCAGGCTTTGTACAGTTTTATTTTAATTAATGAAAAGACCCCTGAGGTCAGACTTTCCATTAACTGTTTACTTTATCTGCACTGTGCCTGTTTTTAATTGCTAGTATCCACTCAATTTTTGGCCAACCTAACCCCTGCCTTAGCAAAGGTTTTAGGACCGTAACCAGTAGAATACCTAGTCTTCCTGACCTGTTTACAAGGTAATAGCCCAGTATGCCATAGGAACTTGTCCTGTTTAGCTTCCGGGATCGCCCAGTGTATTATAGGAATACCCTGTATTACCGTCCGGGATGTCTCGATGTATCATAGGTGTATCCTGTTTTACCGTCCAGGATGTTATCTCTGGTCACTGTAAGTACTTAGGAATAGGTCAAACTTTCTAAGTTCTTTTAGTTACCGGTGTGATTTTCTATTTTGACCTAATATTCCCCTGCCCCCCAAGCATTTTGCTAGGGCAGGAGTACGGGAGTTAGTAGCCGTAGGAAACCGACCTGGAACATGGGTGATTGTAGGGTCTTTTGGAGCTTGCCATCATCGGCCACCTAGGGGTTTGTTCCCATTGTCGGCTGGACCTAAGCGAAGCCTTAAGTAATTTCCTGTTTAGGTCTACTATCCTCTCGTCCCTGGAGCATCCTGTGAAGGCGGGGGCTTGTTGAGGAGCGACCGTAGGAACCGACCTAGAACAGGGTGGTTGCATGGTCCTTTTGTGCCTGGGTTCGGAGCCCGAGGTCTTTTAGGTGCCTGGGTTCGGAGCCCGAGGTCTTTTAGGTGCCTGGGTTCAGAGCCTGAGGTCTTTTTGTGCCTTGGTTGTTAGCCAAGGTGTTTGTGTGCCTTGGTTGTTAGCCAAAGTCTTTGTGTGCCTGGGTTCAGAGCCCGAGGTCTTTTTGTGCCCCGGAGTTAGGCCCGAGGACTTTTAAGCATTGCACGGTGTGCTGACAGGAGTAATTTTGCAAAATAAACTATTCAATTTTATTTAAAAATAAATTTTTATAGCATTTGCTCAATTAGAGCTACAAAAAAAAAGAAATTTCTCTACCAATACTAAATTCTCGTGGCCCAATGCTATTGATAATACTTGCGGAGGTGTTGCACATTCCAAGGATGAAAGAGATCATGCCCGTCCATACTCTGTAGCCAGTAAGTTCCCGATCGGTTGACCCGGGTTACTTTGTACGGGCCTTCCCAGTTTGGTCCCAATTTCCCATGGCTTGGGATTTGGGTAAACTGGTTCACTGCCTTGAGGACTTGGAAACTGCCGCGAGACCCTTTGCTTGTAGGCTGCCACCTTTAGATAGGCTTGGTCTCTCCTTTCCTCCACTAGATCCAGCTCTGACCTGAGGGCTGTTTCGTTATCCGGCGCACTGAAGTTGGCCACCCGATATGTAGGCAACCCGAGCTCCGTGGGGACCACCGCCTCGAATCCGTAGGTTAAAGAGAAAGACATTTCGCCTATTGCCCTCGAGGTGTTGTGCGCTAGGCCCACAGGAGGGTCGGTAATTCTTCAGCCCATAACCCTTTGGCGCCTTCAAGCCTTGTCTTGATTGATTGCAAGATTGTCCGGTTGGTTACCTTGGCTTGATCGTTGGCTTGTGGGTGCTCGGGGGAGGAGTAATGATTCAGTATCCCGTAGCCCGAGCATAACTGCCTGAATATAGGGGTGTCAAACTGCCTGCCGTTATCGCTGACCAGGACCCAGGGAATGCCGAACCTATTAAGAATGTTCCTTTTCCACGAAGCTCTCCATTTTACGTTCGGTTATTGTCGCCAAGGGCTCGGCCTCTGCCCATTTGGTGAAGTAGTCAATAGCTATCACGGCGAACTTGACCGGTCCTTTTCCCATCGGGCAAACGGCCAGGGGCTGTGGATTGGTGCCTGGAGCTCTCCCGGTCAGTTTATCATGGGAGAGTATCTTTGACACTTGTCACACCTTCGAACGTATTCCTGGGAATCCCAGGCCATAGTTGGCCAGTAGTAACCTTGTAGTAGGGCCTTTTTGGAAAGTACCCGGCCTCCGATGTGATTCCCGCACACTCCTTTGTGGATTTCGAACAGTATTGCTTGGACTTGCGCAGGATGAACACAGCGGAGGTACGGGATAGTGAATCCCCTCTTGTAGAGAATGTCGTCAACAAGATGGTATCGGGCTGCCCGGTACTTCACCCGGCAGGCTTCTTCTTTATCATTTGGCAGCGCCCCTATTGTCAAGAATGTCACGAGCGGGTCCATCCAGCTGGGTTCCAGGGTGACCGGATCTACCTCCATGCCTTCTGAGTTGATCACACTTGGCTCGGGCAGATATTCTATCCTTATCCTGGGCAAGTCTGACTCAGAATAAGAGGCAAGGCAAGCCAACCGGTCGGCCCTGGTATTTTCTTCTCTAAGTATCTGCGTGATGGAGAATCCTCGGAGCTTCTTGGAAACCGCTCAGACAAGGGCCAAGTAGGCTACCATGTTTTCTTCCCTCGCTTCATACTCTTGGTTAACCTGGTTGACCACGAGCTGGGAGTCGCTGTATCCCTGGACCTGTTGTGCACTCATAGAGATGGCCAACTGCAATCCAACCAAGAGGGCTTCGTATTCTGCCTCGTTGTTGAAGGCACGGAACCCAAACCTTAGTGCATATTCGAGCTGGATACCGTCGGGGGTAGTTAGGATGATTCCTGCCCCCACTGTCTTTCTGATTGGATGAACCGTCCACGTGCAGTACCCAGGTGGGGATATCAGAGTGTAACCTGGGTGGTAAGGCCGGAGGCTCAGACTCTTCGATCGGGTCCTCTGAATACGTGAACTCAACCAAAAAGTCTGCCACGGGTTGTCCCTTGATGGCTGTCCGGGGTCGGTAGATCACTTCAAACTCTTCCAACTCCAAGGCCCACTTAACGAGCCTCCCGAATGTGTCTGGATGGATGAGGATTCTACGGAGAGGTTGATCTGTGAGGACCACAATGGCATGGGCCTGAAAGTACGGGCGGAGATTTCGGGCCGAGGTGACAAGGGCGAACGCCAGTTTTTCGATCCAGGAGTATCTGCTCTCTGCGCCCTGTAACGCCCGGCTGGTGTAATACACTAGGAACTGTATCCCATGCTCTTCCCGAATAAGTGCCGAGCTAATTGCTGATGGTGACACTACCAAGTATAGAAATTATTCTTCCCCCGGCACGGGTGTTGAGAGTAGAGGAGGGGATGCCAAGTACTTCTTGAGTTCTTGGAACGCCCCTTCGCACTCTTCTGACCACTGGAACGCTTTGCGGAGGATTTTAAAGAATAGCAGGCACCGGTCGGTAGCTCAGGAGACAAATCTGTTCAATGCGGCCACCCGTCCGGCTAAGCTCTGTACTTCCTTCGTTGATTTGGGCGACCGCTTGTTGATGATGGCTTTGATCTTTTCGGGGTTTGCCTCAATCCCCTGTCTGCTGACAGGTGGCCCAGAAATTTCCCGAACGAGACACCGAAGGTGTATTTGGCCTGGTTCAACCTGATCCTGAATTTTCTTAAAATGCTAAAGGCCCCGGCCAGATGCTCAAGGTGGTCGGGCTCGTCCCGGCTCTTGACCAGCAGATCATCCACATATACCTCCATAGACTTTCCAATGAGGTTTGTGAACATATAGTTTACCAGGCGTTGGTAGGTGGCCCCGGCATTCTTGAGACCGAATGGCATAGCCTTATAACAATACGTGCCCTGGTCAGTGATGAACGTAGTCTTCTCTTCGTCCCCAGGGTACATATTGATCTGGTTGTACCCCGAGTAAGCGTCCATAAATGAGAGGAGTGAGTGACCTGCCGTTGAGTCCACAAGAAGGTATATCCTGGGTAGCGGATAGCAATCCTTGGGGCAAGCCTTGTTAAGGTCGGTGAAGTCCACACACATCCTCCACTTCCCGCTGCTTTTCTTGACAAGGACCACATTGGCTAGCCAGTCGGGGTAGTGGACTTCTCGTATGGAACGGGCTTTGAAGAGCTTCTCGACCTCTTCACTCACTGTCTTCTGTCTCTCGGGGGCCATGCCCCTCCTTTTCTGCTTCACCGACCTGCAGTCTGGACTGACATTGAGCCGATGGGACATTACCCGGGGGTCAATCCCGGGCATGTCCTCATGACTCCAACCAAAAACGTCTTGATTTTGCCTCAGAAACTGAGTTAGTTTTTCCTTCACGCGGTGCTCCAACAGGGTACCAATGATGACCGTGTGGTTAGGGTACTCGAGATTCAACATTACATTTTCCAATTCTTCCACCGGACCTACCGCGTCGCTCTGGTCCCGGGGGTCAATCTCTTGAACGTTTAATGTTTCAGTGATTGCCCCCGGTGTAACGAGCTAACATAGCAACTCTGGGGCGATAGTTTGATCTCCGCGTAAGCATCCGGGTCCCTGAGGAGTTGGGAACTTCACTGTTAAGCTGTAAGTGAAGATGACCGCTTTGGCCTTGTTGAGGGTCGGCCTTCCAAGAATGACATTGTAGGCCGACGGGGCTTCTACAATCACGAAATTGGTCAGCATAGAGGCCTGCTGAAGGTAGGTCTCCATGAGAACTGGAAGCTCGATTATCCTGAGCGGTTGTGTGCTAGAGCCATTGAATCCAACCAGGGGTGTAGCGACCAGCTGGAGCCGATCCATGGAGATCCCGAGCTGATTGAATGCCGATGTAAACATAATGTCGGATGAATTGCCTGTGTCTACTAGCACTCTCTTGACCATATAGTTGGCTATAGAAAGCGTCACTACTAGCGAGTCATCATGGGGGTAGTGGACGCCCTGCAAGTCATCAGATGTGAATGTTAGAACATCGGTTGGGGAGGAGCTGGTGGATTGGACTTGCCAGACAACCGCCCAGGATGCCCGAGCATGCCTCTTCCATGCCAACTCTGAATCCCCTCCGCCTGACATTCCTCCGGAGATCATGTGGATATGGCCAAGTGGTGGTGGCTGATCGGGAGCTCGGGTGTCCTGCCGGGGTCGACCGTCTGCTATGACAAACTTTGCAAGGTGTCCCTGCTCGATCATCTTCTTTATTGACATTTTTAATTTAAAGCAATCCTCCGTTTCATGGCCATGATCCCTGTGGTAGCGGCAGAACTTGTCCCGGTTCCTCTTACCGGGCGGGGCTCTGAGTTTAGCTGGCTGCTGAAGCAACCTCTGCGCCTCTGCGGCGACCATGACTTCATGTATAGGCCGGGAAAGGGGTGTGAAAGCAATCGGGGGCTGACCCCGGGCATCCTTCTGATCTTGCTTTGGCTTCTTTCCCGAGCCCTTCTCGAATCCTTCACGCCTACGCTTGGCCTTCGGGGATTTGTCTCCCGCCTGGCCAGCGCGTATTGCCTTCAGGAACTCCTCAGTATCTATGTACTTTCTGACCCTCTCCGAGAGCTCCACCAGGGTTGCCTATTGGTCACAATGGAACAATGTGGCGACCTTGGTGTGTTAAACTCCCGAACAGAAGGCCATGATTGCGGCCATTTCATTAAGATTGCGAATCTAGAGCCTTTGCAGGTTGAAACGGTCCTCATATTTCCTCAGGGACTCCCCTTTGTGCTACTTGACGGTCAGCAGCTGAGTGTTCGGTTTCGACCGGTCGAGCATCCCGACAAACTGGCTGATGAATAGCTTGCTGAGGGCTTTGAAATCATCGACTATCCTGGGCTTTAAAGCGTGGAACCACTGTGCGGTTGGCCCCTTGAGGGTACTAGGAAAGGCTAGGCATAGTAGCTCCTCCACCGTGGTGACCAATCCCATCTGAGCCTTGTAAGTGCGGATGTGGTCTACCGGACTCCCTATGTCGTCGTAGGAGCTGAGGTGAGGGGGTTTAAACTTCTGTGGAATAGGAAACCGTGTCACCCGAGCGGTATAGGGTGACTCAGTCTCTGTGTTGGTGAGGTCATGGCCGGACTTGCAGTTCAACCTCTCAATTTGCTACTGCAATTCCTCGACCTGGGCCTTTAGATCATCCCTTTGGGTTCTCCTCTCCATGTCCGAGTGGTAGGTTGGATCGGATGACGAGGCCTCTTCCTCAAAGCGCGTCGACCTTGGGGATAGGGCCCGGCTCCTGGTCCGGGAAAGTGTGTGCCTAAGATCCCCCTGGCTTAGGGCTGGAGGGTCCTCGGTCGACTCCTGGACCTTCCGTCCGGACTCCTCCCCTCTGGCCGCACGCCGCCGGTTGATAATAGTCCTGGCGTCCTCTACCCGGCGAGGATTGGGCTGAGCTCGTCTCTGCGAGCGCCTGGTTGTCTGGCTGCGCTCTCCATCACCGAGGCGTTCCCGGTCCGGTGGGGACACCTGGGCGGAACGGGCTTGCCTTTATGCCCGAGCGGGCCTTGAATAGGTGCGCTTTACTCAGGCTGATTTTCTGATGCAGGGTGCCTTTCCTGTCGGGCCAAAAGCGCCTCTATCTGTTCCTGTGTTCGGCGCTGGCCCTCTAAGAGTTGTGCCAGTGCTGCCGTTATCTGTTCGGTGGTCCTGGAGGCGGCCTGCTGCTCAAGCTGCGGGTTTTCCTGACCTGTCGGAACAGCGGCTCTCTTACCCGTCCTCGGCGGTATGTTGATCAGTCAAAAATTTGTTGATGAGAAGACTTGTCGTTTCCCACAAACGGCACCAGACTGATGATGCCTAAAACTGGTAAGAAGGGTTTAGAGAGAGAAAATAAGACAAGAACAATTTGTATGTGGTTCGGTCCCGTTAACGAGGTGACCTACGTCCATGGTTACGTCTGTGCGCTCTCACTAGCAGATCACTGGCGGGCCTGGTGAGCCAACAAAGATGGGCGGCACTACCAGTAATACCGGCCGGGTATATGCGTATTGATGGTGAGTTCTCTGTTGTATGCTTGTGAGCTAGAGAACTATTTTCGGATCCCTATTGACAGGGTAGGTGGGCTCTTTTATAGGTGCAAGAGTCCACCCTTACATGGTAAGTTAATAGGATTAGGAAACCTAATCTGATTACACTTGATTGGCATAATTTGGGGAAGGTTTCCTAAGTGGTTTAGGAAACTGCCACATTCCATCTTGCAGACTAGTAGTTGGTTTAGGAAACTGCTGGATAGGCCGGGATTACAAGACGTCGCGACCTTCATGCCCTGTCTGTTGGCACGAACCGCCCAGTTCTAACAAATACCTCGGGATAGCTCGGCTATTGACGCCTTTACCGGAATAACCGGCACCTCTTGGTGACGTAGCGGACTGTCTTCATGGATAGATTATTTTGGACATATCATCATAAATAAAAACAATTACAAACTCATCCAAATACGATTTGAACACCTGATTCATTAAATCCATGAAGGCGGTATGCGCATTAGTAACCCCAAATGGCATCGTTAGAAATTCATAGTGTCCGTATCAAGTCCTAAAGGGTGTCTTCTCTACATCCTCTACTTTAACTTTCAGTTGATGATACCCTGACCTTAAGTAAATCTTTGAAAATACCTGAGCCCCTTGAAGCTGATCAAATAGATCATCGATATGTGGCAATGGATATTTATTCTTAATCGTTACTTTATTGATTTCTCGGTAGTCAATACACATCTGCATTGTACCATCCTTCTTCACAAATAACACTGGTGCACCCCACGGAGACACACTAGGCCGAATAAAACCCTTATCTAGCAACTCTTGTAATTGAATCTTTAACTCTTTTAGCACAACTAGTGCCATTCGATATGGTGCTTATGTAATAGGTTGAGTCCCCGGCATAACATCAATACTAAACTCAATCTCCCTCTCAATTAACACAGTATGTAACTCCTTTGGAAATACATCCAAAAATTCTCTAACTACTGGAATCTCTTCAAGTTTTAAATCATGACCTCTAGTATCAAGTATACTACATAAGAACCCACGACAACCCTTCTTTAACAATCAACATGCTTCAATAGCTGACACAATATATGGCGGTACTACAACACCCTGGCCTTAGAAATAAAACACTTCTTGATTTGGAATACAAAACACTACCCATTTATGGATACAATCAATATTCGCGTGATTAGCCGCTAACCAATCCATACCCAATATAACATTGAAATGTTGAATTACCAATGGTACCAAATCAACGGTTAACTCCTTACCATTCACATTAATCTCACATTTTCTAAACACACCCGAACTAACCAACAGAGCCCCCAATGGTACTGCCACAGACAGATCAAAATCTAGAAACTCTAATGGTTTATCTAGATGTTTAGCAAAGTGGTGTGATATGAACGAGTGTGTGGATCCTGAATATATAAGTACATTTGGCAGGTGTGAACAAATGGTAACCATACCTGAGATGACGGTGTTAGCAGAAGTGGTCTCTCCCAGCCTGAGCTGATATGATATTGCCTCCCGCTGCTCCCTCCTCAGAGGTTGTTGAGTAGTCCTCTGTGTAATAGCATTAGCCGCGGAAGAACCAGAACCTAAAGCTCCTTGGCGGTTGGTAGGACAATCTTTAGTTTGGTGTCCTAACTCCTTGTAGGTAAAGCATTGACCTCTCATATCCATATTTTGATGTGGACAATTTCTTACCATGTGTCCTAGTTGTTAGCAAATATTACAAGTGGTTGGGTTTGGAAGTTGATTGCACAGTCCCCAATAGAATTTATGATAAGGTGGACACCTTGGTTTGTTCCCACTAGAGCCACTGCCACTATTGGCTGATGAACCTCTTAGACTCAGCCTCCTTGCACTACCTTGACCACTAAACAGACATCCCTCTCTTTGGACTAAGTGAAGACAGTGACTTTCAAGCACTCCTGCTAAAGCAGAAGATGCGGCTTAGCCAGTTGCACTCTTTGATTGACTCACAAAGTGGGTCGTACTCAACCTTAAATCCTGGATGGCATTTCTTGTAGTTTACCACATTAAATCAATTGATTCGTCATGGTAGAGAAGAAAAATGGCGCACGGACCGTACTCGAGCTTTGGATCAATGTCCCTAGAAGCAAGGAGTATGCATGCGTGTTTCAACGAGAACACCGAAAAAACGTCTGATGTTGAATCACATCTTTTTTTATGTTCTTTCAATGCAAAGGGCGAAGAATCAAAATATATATAAAGATTTTTGTCCAATAATAAAGAAACTAAAGGCCTTCTCAACTGTCTTTTCTACATGTTTAGTCGGCAAGGCCAATCCATCTGTTAATTCTAGGTCAAAGGCTAGTGTAAAGATAGTGACAGAGAACTCGTTAGTCAGTAAAGACACAGAGCTTCAATTCCGATCACAACAGCGGAATTCCGCGGCATTTCAGCTGTAAAAGAGTCTTTTTTTCTAGTCTAGCAGCGGAAAGACCAACGTTTTTTAAATCAGATCACTTAAGACGGGATCGAGCTTTATAGGTAAAAGGACAGAATAGTGAAGGTTGTGGCGGAATCGTCTTTAAGAGTACAGCTCGAAAAGACCTCTCAATAGATAAGCGACGAGAAGCCTTGCTAGCACAGCTTGAACTATTGGATGAATTGAGGCCCATCGAGAAAGAGCAATAGAACAAGATGGGAATAAGATATAACAAATGGGTAGGACAACTAAGGGCTTACAAAGGACAGATTGATCAAGAAATAGATAAATTAGCTCAATTATATAACCAAAAAAGAAAAACTCGACTGAATATGCAGCCACGGAACTGCTAAATCCCTCGTGAGACTCCAGTTCCGGTCAATCGTGCTTGTCAGCCTTCATCACCGCTGCTTTGGAGACCGGTTTGCTCCTCACTACAACTGTTCGTGCATATGACGGGACCACTCAAACCGCGCAAGGTATAGTTCGACTTAATCTCCAAGTGGGACCCCTTGTTCGGTCAACTCTATTCCATGTAGCGGATATACTATAAACATATAAAATGTTGCTAGCACGACCTTGGATCCACACCAACTTGGTTGTGGCATCCTCATATCATATCAGTCTCAAGTTTCCCATGAACAGAACCATTATCACTGTAGTTGGTGAACTTGATGTTGAGGAAGAATGCTGATCCCATCCATTTGCTTTATTGTCTTGGTGGTGGTGGCATGCTTGAAGTAAACCCAAGATCTCTCTCGGCATTGGAGGCGATGTCTAGTGCCCCGGCGTAAGTCTGAGGCCGAAATACTGTAACTCGTCCTCGGATATCACTTCGTAGCCCTGCCACTAATTTTCTTGCCTTTACTTTCTCAATCATTACAATCTCCCTGATAAACTTTGCCAAACTTGTAAATAGTGTCGAATACTCTCAGACTATCTTCCCCCCTTGCGCCAACTCCATAAACTCTTGAGCTTTTTGATCCCCAAATGATTCCAGAAAGTATTGTTCGTTAAACATCCCAAGAAATTGATCCCAAGTAGTCAGTTGACCGGATCCCAATTTAGTACGCCACTAATACTACGCCTCATCCTTTAGTGTATCAGCTGTAAACAACACTTTTTGTTCCTCTGTACATGGTAATACCCTGAAAATGTTCTCCATATCGGAAATCCAGAAGTTTTCCTTCATCGGGTTAGCTTTCCCTAGAAAATATTGTCGATTTTTGGTTATGAAATTTTGAAATAGTAACAAATTCTTCCCTCGGATTTGGATTCAGTTGTACCGGTTTTTTTTCGACCACAAGAGTTTTAGCCACTTAGACTAGTCCTTCGATTGCCCTTTCGACTCGTTCCATTCGACTTATGTTCTCACCTCTAGACGTGTTGCCTGGCACCCACATTATACTACACACACACATGTTACTTTTAAGAAACACATGGTATGCTAATTAACATTAGAAGTATACTAAGTAGACGTGTATACATGTTCACATAGCTATGTGTCGTTATGTGCACACTATGCTTCGTATACGTCTCTCGTCTCAAAGGCTCTAGTCTATCGCTTGGATGCCAAAAATTGTCATACCCCAATCTACTCCCGGTGGATTAGGACACGTGTAACAAGAATATACGCACCTAAAATACACTAATAAGTAAGAAACCATGTAAGTTATTAAGAAAAACCTTAATTTGAACCAACATTAAAGGGCTTACTGTGATAAAACAGCCCCAAGGGCAAAATGCTCATTTAGGAAATATCGTAAAATTTATACCAAAAGATATATCTTTGAGTCCCTGTTCCAATCCAAAAAATGGCGCGTGAATCCAATTTTTGTAGAAAGAGATATGCACGTTTCTGTAAACATAGATGGCAAAAAATTTGTGAGTTGATCAATCCGCCCTTTGTACCCGGATCGATCCATCTCGCTATTTTTCTTACAGAATGTCTCTCAAGAAGTCCGAATCGATATGCTCTGTAACCTGGATCGATCCGGGTTCTGCAAAATGCAATTCTACTGCTAAAACCCTGTTAATTCATACCTGAACATATCCAAACCTCATGGAAACTTTTAGAAACCATTCCAAACACACTCCCACACATGTTTAAACATTAACCAAGCATGTAGAATATATGCACAACCACAATTGAATCAAACTAACCATGAACTCAACTCCTATGAATCAAAACAAGTTGTTGAAACACAATTCTCGTCAAAGCTAGTATTCCACAAGGACTAGATGGCATTGAACCCAAAACTACAACTAACATCATATACACAAATGGAACTTGTCTAAAACACTTGCGACACAATCTGGACTTTCCGAGATGGTCCAATTTAACAACTTGTACCAAACCAATCGGAACAGTGAAATTTATACAAGTTCCCCAAGTTTAACCTCAACACTACCAAATTACGAGTTTAAGGATTTAAGATTCATGGATACAACAAAAGTACTAATAGCACCATTAAGGGAACTACATTTTACAACATATTACAAGTTTAAAGAGAGATCATATGCACAAGTCCCAAATCTCTCTTCCCAACTGCAGGTCATTTCTTCTCCGGGTATAGCTCTGAACATACGGTGGTTGTTTTGTACCATAACAGAAGTAGGAAAACGGTTTTCTTAAGTATTACGCTTAGTGAATAAACTAACGTGCATTGGATGTCATGAACATGTATAATGCAATAATTTAAGTACATAAGTATATGTAATCGTAGAATTCATGGGTTAATGGTTCACTAAAACCGAAAGACCATTTCCTTGATCGCGCGGTCACTTCTATTCATTGGACTTCCGTTCTTATAACGGATTCTTCCTCTTCTCCTCCCTTATTTAAGCACAATGAACATTACTCCAAATCATTCATTGACCACTTAACATACAAACACATAGCCACATTAACATGATAATTTCACACCAAATTAACATGAAGTTTTAAAATTTAGCATGAATTCAACCATAACTTCTAGAATAATCACTTCCTAACTAACAATTGAACACACAAGGCATGTACCACATCCAATCTTAAGTTAGAAAACTCACCTCTTACAGATTTTATCCCAAATAAGCTAGAAATGTAGAATTTTCTCACAAATCTTGCTCAAATCCTACTCCGAAGTAAATCATACATGAATCCAACTGCGTGTCACCAATTAGAGTGAGTTACCAAAACTACGACGATTAAAACTTAAATTAAAGGCATATAGATGATCGTCTCACCTCCACGAGTCCGAATACGAGTTCGATTCGCGAATTGGACAAACGGAGGCGACGGCACGGCGAATAAACGGCATCGCCGTCTCGTGTTCTCTTTTCTCTCTCCAAGCGCTCTCTTTTTCCATTTTTTTTTTGTAAATTTTGAGGATTCTAACCTCTTGACACACATGCAATGCATGTTGTGTGTTGTCAATCCCACATTTTCCTCATATTTTTCCCACTTTTCGTTTACACACCTAGAATTCTTAAGTACTTTTTATGAAATCCCCCAAATATTCCATCAACTATCCAATTATCTAATGGGTACTTGTCTAAGTCCCATATGGGTTCCACATGTGGTCCCAAATATTTTATGAATTTGCTATCACACCTACTAATTTTGAATCTTTTCGGTTATGCCCTTAATAAACTAATACCAGATGCTAATACATATAACAATATAATTTAAAGGCATCTTTAAACAAGTATCCATTTAATCACATAAATGCATTTAATATATAAAATATAAATTTTATTATTTAGCCCCCCATTGGGTCACACTTCAATACCTGTCCCACCTCACTAGGGACGTTTCCAACTATGTCATTCTCTAAATACTTTTCCTTGAGCAAGCCTAAAGCCTCCCCTTAGTTCCTTTTTATACACTAATTATAGTAATCAATGTATATTAAAATGATTATTAACCTTTTTTTCAGATACGGGTGTTACATTTTACAACTTCTATATATAAACAGTCTCGTAATAGGGTTTGTATAGGACTCCTTATGGGCTTGCTTAGCAACAAAGTTAGGCCCGTTGGACCCTGGGTCCAATGTCGGTGTCCCAACCTATATGATATTTGTTACAAAGACCAAATAAGAGTAAAGTATAAAGATTAAATATGATTATAAGACAATTGGGAATTAAACATGTATCAAATATCAAGTAGAGTTAAATATCAGCTTTTGTAACAAAAATACCTTATCATTTTAGCCAAGTTGTTTGCATTTTTTCCAATCGACATAAGTTTTTACATCAAGTTACGTCCTTGTAAGATTTTAATTTAATTGGCACCTTTTTTTTTTTTTTTGATCAGAAAGTGAGAACTTTTATTAATGCAAATCATCAAACAAAAGTTCTTGAAGATAGGGAGGGAAATCCCCCATCCAAACATTAAGACCTTATTTGACTGTAAATCCAACAATTACTCATTATGAAAATAAAAATAAATTTTGATCGATACCTATATATGGCTATACATTTTAGAAGAACACATTAGTTAAAATTGATATTTTTATGAGATGCCTTAGGGTTAGCTAGAAAATGACAGAGATCTTACTATTCTTGTTCATTAATTTTTTGGAAGATAGGTATTATAATAGAGTGCAGTTTTGCTCACCCCAAAATTGAACATTCTTTGCTCACCCTCCTCCCCCATTAGCTAGCTAATACAGTGGGGTCTAGTTCTTTATACCATTAATTAATTATCGTTTAATATTGGACCCTACTGCATTAGCCAATGAGAGAGGAGGGTGAGCAAATAGAGAGAATTTTTGGTTGAGCAAAAATGTATTCATTATAATATTATGCTTAACTAATATAAAAGCATGATCAAATGCAGAATAATACGATTCACTTCGTAAACTTTTTATTTATAGTAATTATTAAGGACTACAAAAGAAATTAATCGATAAAAGAGACAAACATAACTTTCAAAGTAATAAAATGTTATCAAATTCAACAATAGTTGATGATTAAAATAATTAATAGAAATTCAATCTAGTCACAGTTAGTAGTATCAAAATAAATTAAGCATGTACCAAAACTTTATTCACATATTGCACTACTGTACTTGTAATTTGCATAATTATTTATCTATTTAATCACAATATTAGTAATGTTGGGGTTATATCCCATGTAGGATAATCCCATTAATTTAGGGATTGTGATTTGGCTAGATTCCTATTGTGATTTGGTTTCCTTTATGATAGAGTTGTATTACTTGTTCAATAAGTAATGGGTTGTAAGCTCTATATATATGGATGTTGTATAGGAATTTATGTAAGCCCTTGGTGTACCAATTTGGGGGTCTCCCCTCATGGGGGTGCATGGTCTAGGGTGAGAGAGATTAATCATTGGGGTATTCTGTGAGGGGTGTTCACAGCATTATAGGGATGTGAGGTAGGGATGGATATTTCTTTATCTCTGTGATTTCTCTATGTTACAGTTATTAATTGTGTCAAGTTCTTTAGGGTATTGAGTGGGGAGAGTACAAGGGTTTTGTATTTGGGTTATGGGATTTAATTCATGTAACTTGTACCATGTTTTACTTAATAGTGAAGAATGGATCTCTCAGGTGTGGATGTAGGCAGGTGTTTGGCCGAACCACGTAGAAATCTGTGTGTCTTTTCTTTGGTCCGCATGTTTAATTACTGCTCATGTGTATGTATTTATTTAGGAGAATTTGGTTCTGCGTGTTAAATTCCCAACAAGTGGTATCAGAGCTATGGTGGTCAGATCATGGTGACAGAGGCGCACAGTGACAGTAGAGATTAGCAGCACGGTGGTTAAAAGATAACACAGGATGAAGAAAAAAAATTAAAATCAGTGGAGCAGCGTGCCGCCAGTGTATGGGCCATGGAAGATGACTTTGTAGCATACCTTGTGGATTTCAAGCCTTGGATGGGGGAGCGATCCGGTGTGCAAGAGATGGTTCTTTAGGTTTTGAGGCGCCGCGGAATCACTGGTGGGTGCGGGTTTATGAAATCCTGCACGGATTGGAGATTATTTTTCTTGGTGATAGATTATATATATATATATTACAGTAGGTTGGGATCTAGGGCAGAAAAATAATTTTGATATTACTGTGATTGTAACATGTTGTGTATGGTGGAGAGGTTCTCACATTCCACTCATACGGGCATTTCTCTTGGGTTATTAGATTCTTGGTACGGTAAGTATGTGCTTCTGGAAAAAATAGTTTGATGGGTTCCAAGAAGACGGGGGCAGACACTGGCGCAATTATCCGACAGAGGTAATTGTTAGGATACTGCACGTAGGAGCGTTGATCAAATATTTTTTGGAGCAGGTTCGCTATTTGGGTGGTGTGATATTGATCCCAAAGTTGCGGAGGAATCTAATAATGTTGATGAAATCACATACGGCGGTTGAGAGTATTATGGATGGTTTGTGTTGTCTGGTTGGTAGAGTTGTACTCCCAAGTCCTCGATGAAAATTTCTAATATAAGTGAGTGCGTGGATGGTTTGTTCACGGTTCAGACGATGGTGAGGGGAAATCCTGTTGGGTAGAAAGAGGGATCGAGGCTCTTCTCTAGTGGAATTAATGCTTATAATTAACTTGGGGTAGCTGCACATGTATTGGCCGCGGTTTGACGAATCGGAGGTGTTGATACCATATTGATTTGGGGTGTGCACGCTAGTATAGAAGACGGTCAATGGCAAACGGTTACAAAGTCGTTAGCTTTGTGGGTACTCCAGTTGAGGGGGTGCTGATCATGTGTGATAAATTTATTGGACAGTTTTCCCACAAGTGATAGAGGGGGTGATTGTTGGGGTTATATCACATGTAGGATAATCCCATTAATTTAGGGATTGTGATTTGGTTTACTTTATGATAGAGTATTACTTGTTCAATAAGTAATGGGTTGTAAGCTCTATATATATGGATGTTGTATAGGAATTTATGTAAGCCCTTGGTGTACCAATTTGGGGGACTCCCCTCATGGGGGTGCATGATCTAGGGTGAGGGAGATTAATCATTGGGGTTTTCTGTGAGGGGTGTTCACTGCGTTATAGGGATGTGAGGTAGGGATGGGTATTTCTTTATCTCTATGATTTCTCTATGTTACAGTGATTAATTGTGTCAGGTTCTTTGGGGTATTGAGTGGGCAGAGTACAAGGGTTTTGTATTTGGGTTATTGGATATAATTCATGTAGCTTGTACCATGTTTAACTCAATAGTGAAGAATGGATCTCTCAGGTGTGGACGTAGGCAGGTGTTTGGACGAACCACGTAGAAATCTGTGTGTCTTTTCTTTGGTGTGCATGTTTAATTACTGCTCATGTGTGTGTGTTTATTTAGGAGAATTTGGTTCCGCGTGTTAAATTCCCAACAAGTGGTATCAAAGCTATGGTGGTCAGATCATGGTGACAGAGGCGCACAGTGACAGTACAGATTAGTAGCACGGTGGTTAAAAGATAACACAAGATGAAGAAAAAAAATTAAAATCAGTGGAGCAGCGTGCCGCCAGTGTATGGGCCATGGAAGATGACTTTGTAGCATACCTTGTGGATTTCAAACCTTGGATAGGGGAGCGATCCCGTGTGCAAGAGATGGTTCAATAGGTTTTGAGGCGCCGCAGAATCACTGGTGGGTGCGGGTTTATGAAATCCTGCACGGATTGGAGATTATTTTTCTTGGTGATAGATTCTATATATATATTACAGCAAGTTGGGATCTAGGGCAGAAAAATAATTTTGATATTACTATGATTGTACCATGTTGTGTATGGTGGAGAGGTTCTCACATTCCACTCATACGTGCATTTCTCTTGGGTTATTAGATTCTTGGTACGGTGAGTATGTGCTTCTGGACAAAATAATTTGATGGGTTCCAAGAAGACGGGGGCAGACACAGGCGCAATTATCCGACAGAGGTAATTGTTAGGACACTGCACGTAGGAACGTTGATCAAATATTTTTTGGAGTAGGTTCGCTATTTGGGTGGTGTGATATTGATCCCAAAGTTGCGGAGGAATCTAATAGTGTTGCTGAAATCACACACGGCGGTTGAGAGAATTATGGATGGTTTGTGTTGTCTGGTTGGTAGAGTTGTACTCCCAAGTCCTCGATGAAAATTTCTTATAAAAGTGAGTGCGTGGATGGTTTGTTCACGGTTCAGACGATGGTGAGGGGAAATCCTGTTGGGGAGAAAGAGGGATCGAGGCTCTTCTCTAGTGGAGTTAATGCTTATAATTAACTTGGGATAGCTGCACATGTATTGACCGCGGTTTGACGAATCGGAGGTGTTGATACCATATTGATTCGGGGTGTGCACGCTAGTACGGAAGACGGTCAATGGCAAACGGTTACAAAGTCGTTAGCTTTGTGGGTACTTCAGTTGAGGGGGTGCTGATCATGTATGATAAATTGATCGGACAGTTTTCCCACAAGTGATTGAGGGGGTGATTGTTAGGGTTGTATCACATGTAGGATAATCCCATTAATTTAGGGATTGTGATTTGGCTATATTCCTATTGTGATTTGGTTTCCTTTATGATAGAGTTGTATTACTTGTTCAATAAGTAATGTGTTATAAGCTCTATATATAGGGATGTTGTATAGGAATTTATGTAAGCCCTTGGTGTACCAATTTGGGGGTCTCCCCTCATGGGGGTGCATGGTCTAGGGTGAGAGAGATTAATCATTGGGGTTTTTTGTGAGGGGTGTTCACAGCGTTATAGGGATGTGAGGTAGGGATGGGTATTTCTTTATCTCTATGATTTCTCTATGTTACAGTGATTAATTGTGTCAGGTTCTTTGGGGTATTGAGTGGGGAGAGTACGAGGGTTATGTATTTGGGTTATGGGATTTAATTCATGTAACTTGTACCATGTTTTACTCAATAGTAAAGAATGGATCTCTCAGGTATGGACGTAGGCAGGTGTTTGGCCGAACCACGTAGAAATCTGTGTGTCTTTTCTTTGGTGTGCATGTTTAATTACTGCTCATGTGTGTGTGTTTATTTAGGAGAATTTGGTTCTGCGTGTTAAATTCCCAACAAGTAAAATGGCCAACAGATTTCTACTATATATAATTCCATAACATGATAACTTAGAACAATGAATATTCAAAGGTTAGGTGTTAAAAAATATGATACAGTGTACTATTTCAATTAAGTAATGTTTGTTAATTACCCTTGCGTATGAAAGCATAGAACAATATTTACGGTAATATTGAGAGTGGTATGCCTTACTGGAGTAAAATTGAGATGATCAAATATGATACTTTGACCCTATGCGACCTCCATAATACATGTACCTAGGTGTCAGGACCCTCAATTGCATAGGTCAAATGTTCGATCCCTACCCTTTCTCTCTTATACTAAAAAAAGTACTTAACACGTGTTTATTGTGTATCTATCACTTATAAATATAGGTACATGCTTGGGGTAAAGAGTATGTTTGAGAATTGATGGAAAAATATATAGCCTTTTGAGCTATTTGTTTTGTGGGTGTAGGCCTAAGTAGTCAAACCACATTATATTTATTCTTGTGCCTTAGCTCATGTCACTCATTATTTCTCACTTTTTTTTTTCTAATACGGAGTATATTTTATTTCCACTATATTTGATCAATATTTATCTTGAAAGAAATCATATTAAATAACAAATATTTACTCTGAAAAGTATTGTATCAACAAAAGGAAAAACTGGTGAAGAGAAGGAAAATAAGAAAATTTGGAACATATCCCTTGGATTTTCATAATATAAGGATGATTAAACTCTAGCTTAATTAGAATATGAGGTATAAATAGAATTACTACGAACTTTTAGTTTTAGTTTACATAGAGTCGTATATTATAGGAATTAAGGTTTGAATATATTGTTAAAGACATAACTAAAAAATGATCCGTGAGCCATGCAACAAAAAAAAAGGAAAGCCTACCAAAAGCCTTTGAACGTTATGACTTTAGCAAAGAGTCCTAGTCCACCCAAAAATGGAAAGGCACCATATAAAGTTGCCCCAATTTTTTTATTTTTTATTTTTACATAAGAGCCCTCCTGTCCATTGAAGGGAAAGGAAAAAAAACACACACACACACTAACCTCCAGCAAATAAAAATTAGTCCAAAAAAAAAAAAATTCATTCTTAATTATTGTTAGGGAGAATGAACAATGTTGAAAAGTGCATTTACACAATTAGGGGGGTTGGTACACTTATAAAAAAATTAATTTTCAAATGATTTGTCAAGTGTACCACATATTGTGATATAGTGATTTAGATGACAAACTATTTGAAAACTAATTTGAGATTCAACTTTCGAAAAGCATAACATTGCTCTTTAAAAAAAGAAAAAAGAAAAACAAAGACCAATTGTGCCTTCTGGCCATTGTGATGATTGTGCATATATACGTGTGCGCAGACACATATCAACACTCATGTATACAGTGGATTTTTAAGTGAAAATTCTATGATACAATCGCGAAAATTTCTATGATACGACCGGTGATATTTGTCATGTCATATGATCAAAAGTAATACTTGAGACACATTAAACATCTATATAAAGTTGTTCACATAAATATATTGTGTCTAACTCTCTCATAATAGGGTCCATTGAATCATTGATACTATGGTGTCCTCTCAGAAAAATCAAGTGTAACATTTTTGTTACTTTGGTTATAATGTTTTGTTATATTGAGTACAATATTTTGTTACCTAATTAAAACCACAAAGAAACCAAATCAAATCAAAATGAATTGCTAATTGATGAAATCCACCACAAAACTGAAAGAACAAAAAAAAAATAAAAAATAAAAAGCCAAGATTAAAAAAAATAAGAAAAGAAATGAGCCTAGCAAAAAAGTAATTACGAACGTTGGTAAGAAAGTCCGATTCCAAGGATTTTTGTTTTTTATTTTTTAATTTAGCTCAGAGTCCTAACTCCTAAACAAATGAACTGACCTGAATTTATTCCAGTAGGAAACTGTGAATTTTTTACCCGAAACTTCAAAATGGGGCGAATAGATCCCTGACCTATCACTGTTTCAACTTATTTCCCAAACCCATCACTTTCTTAGAACTCGCTACTGCAACTAGCAACTTCAAACCAAAACAATCCAACTCAAAATCGCTACTTCAAATAACTACTTCAGTAATGCTAGAAGTCGCTACTTGAAATAACGACTTTAGTCTAACGACTTTAGCAGCAGCTAAATTCCCAAGAGTCCATTTTAGCAGCAGCCCCCTGCAATACACATAACCAAACCAACATATTTTAATTTTCAACCATCAAGCAGAATAATCTAACAACCACCAAGCATAAGATGTGTATTTGTAAAAAGAGAGAGAGATAGAGAGTGGGAGAGAAATGGACAGAGTGGGAGAGATATAGAGAGATAGTGGGAGAGAGAGGTAGAGAGATAGGTGGGAGAGAGATGGACAGAGTGCGAGAGATATAGAGAGATAGCGGGAGAGAGATGGGTGGGAGAGAGTGGGATAGAGAGAGAGAGAGAGAGAGAGTGAGGGGGAGAGAGATATAGATGTACACAATAAAAAAATTATATATATACAAATGTGCAATTATTTGTTTATAATACATCAAAAAAACAAAATGTTGTTGTGGATCCTATGTACTATCTTTGTTTGTAATATGTCTCACACTACGGAACCTTCTTCGTTCTCTTAGGCCTACCCACTTCCTGTGGTGGGTGCTCCACTAGTAGAACCTTCTTATGCGGCTGGATGACCTGCGATACCCCTCTTCGGGCATGACGACCTCAGAGTGTGTAGATGGGTCTGTCTGTTCTTAGAGGTGTCAATTGGGTCAGGTTGGCCCGGCCCGGCCCGAGCCTGGCCCGCCTTTTTTAGGCCAAAAGCCCGGCCCGGCCCAAGCCGATACCCTACCCTCTTCAACCGGTCCGGGCCGGACACTACATATGATGTCCACGACCCGGCCCGCTCTCTAGTCCGAAGCCCGGCCTGGCCCACTAGCCAGCCGGCCCGGCCCGAAAGCCTGACATTTTTACACTAAATATGCCTAAACCCGCCCCCTAGCTAGCCCGAAGCCCCGCCCAGCCCGGTCCTAAGCCCGGCCCTAGTATGCCCGGGCCACCAGTCCGGGACGGACACCCCCCCTCCCCTCCCAAGCCTGGCACAGCCCGACCCGGTATTAGGTGAAGCTAGGCCCGGCCCAAAAGCCCGGTTGAGCCCACTTTGACCAAGCCCGGACCGGCCCGATTGACACCTCTATCTGTTCCTAAGATTGAGGCTGAGACTGAGGATGCATCTGAGGCTAAGATTGTGGTTGTGGCTGTGGCTGAGGCTAAGGCTGGGGCTCTGATTTGCGGGGCACGAATACTATGGAAGATGGAACAGCCCCGTCTACGTCCTTATAAACAGCCTCTAATGAATGCTCACTAATAGTATGAATCTCCTCTAATGCCGCCATCACCTCTAGAGGGACGAAATGAGGGCCACCTGTTGCTAATCTAGCCTACACCGATCGTAAAACCTCATACACACGAGTCACACCATCATTTTGAAAAAAAATGAAAAGTTTAATCAAGTGAAGTTATTTTATGGCATGTGTAGAATGGAAATTTTACATGTTGTACGACAAGGAAAACATCTCACCAGAACGCTGCGAATCGTACCGACTGGCTGGAAGCCAACTGTCGGTGGATCTCTAACTGGTCCAATAAGTCTACGGGTAATGCGGCTTTACCATCTTATATATGGGTATAAGTCAAGCATCTGAGCTGTATCTGGAATACCTAAAACAACGTGCTACATCCAATGGTCCCAGAGCTCAACATACTCCCTATGAAAGTGACTCCAGTCACTATTCGCATGACCACGTCGATCAATGCGATGTAGTGTCGTCATAGTGTTGCATGGCTCTGGGACTACCTGCCTCATGCTGAATTGTCTCATCACTCTGTCGGGATGATGCCATTCAACCACGGCGTACAAGATCAACGGACATCTGGCTATCTATTTCCCCTGCCCAGCCGGACAGTACTGAGGTAACGAAGTGACTAGCGCAGCATTGTAAGGCTGCCAAATCATCTATGAAAATAATATATGAAAGATTAGCAAATTGAACAATAATGCAAATCATGGTTTAACTCAGTCATTATTTACCAGTTCTGGTCTCATCTGGTCCAACTGGTCCCGAAAGTGTCACTGGACATGAGTAGGCACATCCCAAATTAAGAATCGGGTCATTCACCTAAAGTAATGACAAAATTGTTAGTACTAAAATGAATGTACGAGTAATGAATAAAAAATAATGTATAAAACAATGTAAGTATTCTTACAACCCAATGGACCAGCCTCTGGTACAGTTGCTGGTAAGAGGACTGGTCGGATATGGGTCAATCTCTCCCATGCCCTAAGCTGCGATTGATAATAATTGAGGTCAATTATTTATGATATGCTGAACAATCGTAAATATGCGTAATTCATAGAATTGGCATAACATATAACCTGTAAAAGTATTTGCGAGCCGGATATCTCTACTGCGGTACGATGAGAGGAAACACACAACTCTCGATACAAATATGCCAATGATGCACCACCCCAGCTGTAGCCGGCATCAAAGCGTCTCAGATGTTGTAGTTATATGAGGCTAACCTTGTTCCCAGACTTATCTCGGAATAGCGACCCTCCTATCAACATCATATAATTGTTAGGGATATATACTAAAAGCCATGCTTTATATAGTTGATTTATTATTCATTTAGTAAAATCAGTTAATCCATTGTTTATGAGAATCTGTGTGGGCAATGTTTGTATTACATTATTTATTTAATATTATGCATGTGTGTCTCTCATTCTATATAGTAGGTGGTTTGGTGTGTAGAGTTTGGCTTACACACGGAAGATCAGGCCATCAAATACTATAGAATGTAAGATTTTGGTTTATAGTCTTAGATGGGATTGGACACACCATCGGTAGGATTGCAGCATGGTGTTGTAGTAGGTTTGTCTTGACTGTGGAAAACGGTATAGTTTCAACTCACTATGCTGGTACACTTTGTGTATTAAACGGGACTGACTTGGGGTAATTATCTTTATACTGACTTATACGATAATTAATACCTCATGGCTATTATGAGTGCTTATGCTCTAAATCCTAAGTTAATTTGTAGACACGTACATTTGATATTTACACTTTGATCCCTAAAAGGGTGAGATCCTTAAATGGGTCAATATCTCATTGGATTGGGTGGCAATATTAATTGTGTGGTGGATATTAATTAATGATGGAATCCATGTCTCAATTTTGGGATTGATGATATCCCCTTGAGAAAGCTTATAAGTTTTGATTATGTCAAACCCTGCAGGTGGATTTTGTATCCGACATATCAGATAAGTTAAGCAGAGGATCTCAAGGAATTTTAAGAAATTAATTAAATCTGATTGTCAGTAATTATATTTAATTAATGGATGTCTGTAATCTTAACATGGGGAGATAATAAGCATTTAATAACATGGAGCTCGAAATATATTTTTGAGATAAGGGTAGGAGTGCAATTATAATTCTTTAGTGGTATGAATTATAATTTATGGAAATAGGAATCTGATTCAGTTCAAATTAGGCTTTCCTAATTCCATAAGGAAGCCTATTCCTTATTGACTTCTTATGGTCCCTATCGTAGCCTATATATATGCTGCTTTGGCTCTCTCCACAGTTAGCGTTTTTTTATATAGAGAATTATAACTCGGAATAGAAAAGAGAGCGTAAAAGAGGGAGAGCAGAAAATAGAAAGGATTTCGAAAGAGCCCATACTTAGTTCGATATTCTGGCAGCAAAGGAATACGGTAGAAGATCATGAGCTGTTATCGAGTCCGTGTTCTCGATTCGTCTATTACAACAATCCGTTTTAGCAGTTTAAGGTAACCCTAGTTCTGACCTTATAGGGTTATTGTAGTTTTCACGTAAATTTTTTGCAGTACCAACTTATACGCGCTGTCAATGGATTCTGGGAACGCAGTTTCCTAACAGTGGTATCAAAGCAACGTTGATTCTGCGTATGGGTTGGATGCAACCATGTTGTCCAATAAAACAGATCTTATGCGTGTTTTGATGGATGGATAGAACGTAGAACTGTGCTAACCCTTGTTTTGCAGCGTTCTTATTCCACTATTATGGTCATTGATATTGTTTGATTGGATCCCACGATGGTTTTATCCGTGGTTAATTTACTGCAAAGAAATAGCATGTGAACTCCTTTATGGAGGCATAGGATTTGTGTGTATTGGATCCCACGCTTGATTGATGTGTGGTTAATTTACTGCAAAAAATAGCATGTGAACTCCTTTGTGGAGGCATAGGGTTTGTGTAATATATCTCAAGTTAATCCGTGAAGACAGTTCATGAAGACAGTTTACAAGCAGTTTCAGAAAGCAATCTGGAGGCAATTTCTGAAGGCTGTTTCAGAAAACAATTTTGGAAGGCAGTTGCTGATGGTAAATCGGATCCCCGCGAGCTGAGCGGGCAGCTCGACCCCCGTTGCGTAGTGGCGACATAGAGCTAATCAGGTTCAATGAAGATCTCTTCACAAGAGTTTCAGCTTGACCATCATAGTGGGATTCCTATTTTATTGTAGTTTCCTTATTTATGTGTGATTGAATGATTATTATTTTTTCATGTTTAATGAATAGGACAACATGGATAATTGTTTCTAGACCTATTTTAGATGTCTAGCTGCATGTTTAATTTATATTAATTTAAAATGATGGACAATTACATGTGTATTTAGAAATAAAACTAATTCCATAATTTGAAAACATAAACATAAGTACTTATTTTCTAAAATCATGAAAATAGAATAATTTTATTATCTACAGATGTGGGTTTCACAAGAAAGGATGAATTAATCCTTGTCAATTATTCCATCATTTTTTATTAATTAAATTAAAAGTTTTTCTAAAAAATTATAACCCTCAAATTTTTTTAAAATTCTAAGTGGGAGAGGGAATTTATCAAGTATAAATCCCATGGTCTCCATCACAGGTTTGTAGATGATATGATTAATTTTGTGTGATGGCTCCAGTGTCATCCTCCCTATCGGATGTAGTTGATCACGGAATCATCAGTACAAACTTCTTTAAAAGAATGTTTTGGGTGATTATTGGTGTGGGTCACCTCTGCATCAGAGGTGTTCCTCACAGAACTCTTGACCTAGAATTAAGTGATGGTATACACTTAGCTATAAATAATAATATCCTCTCCATCTAAGTCACTGTTTGTAACACCTGTAATTTTCTGTATTGGACCCACTATATTATTATATTATTATTTTAATTACCTGACGGTATGGAAGTGTTGTATTATTACCATATAGCCTGTAGTAACCATACCGACTCGACCATAATAAGATTTAACTTAGACCCGTACCCGGACCTGGACATTAGAAATAATACCAGTTTGCACGTACTTTGAGACCGACATGCATACCGAGGAACTTTTACACGTAAACCGAGGAAGTGGCACACAACCCGAGGTGGGCCCACATGGCCAGCCATGTGGCAACTACATGCCACCCTCTTGGACACATGTCCACTTAATGGACACATGTCCTAAGCATGCAACATGCAAAGGACACCTAGCACATAGAAATTCTATATAAACAAGCACATGCACACACTACACTCTCTTAGTTAGATCACAATCTGAATTTTTTTGGAGAGAAAATTAGGACTTGGGTGGTTCATGAGAAAAAGAGAGAAGAAATAGAAAGTTAGAAGGAGAAGAAGTTCACTAGTGAAGTTGAGTTCAAGCTCCATCAAGCTCAAATCAACAATCCAAGCTTAGTTTGAAGTTGTTGTGAGTAATCTAACTCAACCTAGAACATATATAGCATGTGTTAATATTTAGTAGGAGTTTGATGTTGTTGTGTTGAAGTTTTCATGACATGCAAGACAAATCCTTAAATCTGAGAAACTGAAACATTCAGCAAAACACAGCTTCGTAAAATGAATGTTTTGTGCAGCTCAAAAATCCGAAATAAGCTAGTTTTTTTTGTGGTAAAAGCTAACTCATACATCTACAAATAACGCTTCTATAGCTCAGTCTAGAAATCCCTCCTTCATGGGTGAAATGCATGTGCAACGCAATGTTATAAACCTGGGAAAACAGAAACTTCCAGCAGAATGTAGTTTAGTAAAATGGATGTTTTGAGGAGCTCAAATATCCGAATTAAGCTAGGTTTTTTTGTGGTAAATGCTAACTCATTTATCTACAAATAACTCTTCTATTGCTTAGTCTATAAATCATTCCTTCATGGGTAAAATGCATGAACAACACAGTGTTATAAATCTGAGAAACTGAAACTTTCAGCAGAACATAGTTTAGTAAAATGAATGTTTTGTGCAGCTCAAAAATGAGAATTAAGCTAGGTTTTTTTGTGACATAAGATAACTCATTTATCTACAAATAACCCTTCTATGGCTCAGTCTAAAAATCCATCCTTCATAGGCGAAGTTCACGTACAATGCAGTGTTATAAATCTGGGACAGAACAGTCCGAGATATAAGAAATGTCTTGTAAAATAAATAGTTTGAGTAGATCAAAAATGTAATTGAAGCTAGATTTTTTTTGCACATGAAGATATTCCTATTATATATAATGTTTTAGTTTTGAGTTTGATCTATAAAGCAATTTATCATGCCCAAATAAATCATGTTAATTTAGCCAACACAGTGAAAATGTATCCTGGCAGATTGTGTAGCTTTTTGCATGATGTTTTGTTTATGCATGGTGTTGATTGTTGATGCTAGTTTTCAAGTACATGTGTTGTTATGAAAATCTCGTGCTATGGTAGTGCTATCGCGTAGATGAGTATGTTAAGGGTTTCATCTATATGTTTACTGGTATCAAATCCTTGTTATGTAATCCATGTCTACAGGATTATGTTTTCACTGTTAAGGTGATAAATGCACGTTTTACGATATTATTGATCGGAATAGTTAATGCATGCCATGTTAATAATAAAGATGAATGAAAGTAGATTTGCATGTGAGTATTGATACTGGACACACGTTCATTTCATGACATGTGTCAGTGTGCGTTGCATGAGAGAAAGAAGTGTTTGATGAGGATGTGAATGAGATGAGATAAATGAATGTGAAAGAGATGTGAATATTGGATCCGATGGATCAACGGCTGACAAGCCGGGTGGACATGGACGGTTAGGGTTCCTAGCGCGCCTCTCACCGTTGAAGACGTCCGGTGATGCGCATACATGGTTGAAGACGTCCCATGTATCGTTGAAGACGTCCGACTAGTGCTCTAATATACTTCTCAGCCGTGTAGATGACCGGTGAGAGTATACACATGGTTGAAGACGTCCCATGTGCCCGTTCCATAGTTTACAGATAATGTGCGCCGTGAAGACGTCTGGCGGCCTATCAAGGGAATAAGTATGAATCGGCTTTTATAGCATGTTATCATCCTTGATGTATCGCGTGTTTTCAAGTGGATGAGAAAGTTGAATGATGAGATTGAGTTAATTAGTAAAATGGCCTGGTTCGAAATGATTTGGTGTTGGAAAGTTTTGGTTTTGAAATGAACTGGTTTTTAAAAGTATTTGTTTTGAAACGCAAGTGTCTTTGAAAAGGGTTGGGAGTAAGTCGCATCGGTCACGCATTTGCACGCACGAGGATAAAATAAGGAGAATGTATTCTATGATGTTATGTATAAATGTCTACGCATCAGCATGACGTGTTCGACCAAGAGACTATTAATATCCCGCACACTTGTTATAAGGATCATCAGTGATGTGTTCAATCAAGCGGTTCTTTGTCGAGTGTTGTTCTTTCTTGACCTGTAAATGCGTTTGGAGTTAAGTCTTCTTTCAGTCAATGTCGTTGATCAATTCAGTTATGGGTTACTCAAAAGGAATGATTGGGTTTAAACAAGGCATAGTTTTGAGAATAAGAAAAGATTAACGAGACATAGTTTGAGAATAAGAAGAAATGAAGAGTAACTTACCTTGGTGGTGGTAACCTTAAGGGGACCCTCACTTAGCTTAACCGCTAACGGCTTTTCATGCCGCTGGACCTTCCACGTCCAGCCTTTCCAGGTCCAGCCGGAGCCGACTGCTATTAAGATGAGGACTATACTACTGAAGACTATGCTGGTGAAGATTACTACGAGGAAGGCTACGGTTTCGCCAGCTGAAGATCTTAGAGCTGCTCTTTGTCATAGTTACGTTATTAACATGTTTAATGATGTAATAGTTTAGCGAGACTTGTAATATGTATCTTTTGGTCTTTGGGCTTGTAATATACTACTGATGTAAGACTCGAATGTTTTAGTTTCCTGCTTCCGCTGAACATAGTCATCTTCCCATATTATGTTATGGTTATGAGCATGTTTGGACAATCAGGTGACACTCACAAACCAGTCACGTGTCTACGAACCCATAAAGGAAATTTATTTTTCCCTATTTTTGGTACTTCGGGGCGTGACAGGGATTTTTGGTATCAGAGCTTTAGGTTTAGACGCGCTCACTGATTGTCCTACACCTTAAGTTATGAGCCTAAGATTTACCTTATATTAGTACTAACACTAAGATAGCTCGTCTTGAATGACTATGGGGTCGAGCTTCGTTCATGATGATTTCGAGGTCACTCTAATCGCGACGGTCGTATCCAGCCTGCCGGCCCTGTACTATATCGACGGCAGATCTGCTAGAGGGCGAGGCATATCTTAGAGGAGGACATATAGAGAGCTATGCTTACCGATACATTGCAGTATCCGGATCAAGTTCAGCCCGAGTTGATCCTTGCTTCAGAACTACCATACTTATTCTCCAGGAGCCTATCAGCATGACTCATGACGAGGCACTATATGACGATATACTCTTCCCGATTATCATGGCCGCACCAGCACCACCATTCTCACCCGAGCCCATACCAGAGTCAGATGTCGATTCAGATTCCATGGATACAGGTAGCGACGACAACATAGCGAGTGGAGAGGATTCTGCAGGCAGTGACCACTCAGCAGACGACCCATCTAATGGTGACGACACAGATGACGACGATGACCTGATAATGGAGGACGATCCGGCAAGTAACGACGACGAGCCGATCGAGGAGGTTGACCCAATGGATGATCTTCAGAGAGCAGGGGATGATGTACACAGCCACCCAACACCACCAGTTGACGGGGACAAGATGATACCGATGCTTGAGCAGAACCACGGAGCAGATACAGCTGACATCAAGGAGAAGGAAGAGGACCCTGAGGAGGAGTTCTTATAGGATCTGTTATAGATAATAAGAGAGGTAAACTTTACCTTAGATATGGTAAGGGAGTACCATAGTAAGCAGTTATATCCTTTCTACTCATTCTACTCCTTTTGAGTAAATCGATGCCTTCTATTCTAATGACCATTTCTTCTAAAAAATGGTATCTATATATTTTACAAAGTGGCTCCGATTACCGTCAATAATTATTGTGATACACTCCTTGATAAGTAATTTATTTCCTTGATTTTTTTATGCCCCAGTCAATAATTCTTGAGTATGTACCTTGATCATCCGATTTTTGACAAATTCTTTTGAGAACAAGTTCGATCACTAGTACTGAAAAGTCATTCTTTTGACTTATTATTCTTTGAACTTAAATCTTGAAAGCTCATTGTCTTTGAAATTATTCTAAATAAATTTGATTACTAATACTGCAAAGTCATTCTTTTTGACTTATTATCCCTTGAACAAATTCTTACAAGTTCATTTCATTTGAAATAATTCTAAATGAGTTCTCTATTCTTGTTTTGTTAGGAACTCAAAAATGTTGTACTCTCTGTACATCTTGACCTCTTATTGTCTCTCTCAGGTGGTACCTTATTCTTTATCAGTAGGGTTTCGTTTGGACTATTTCACTTATGAAATACCTAATTCTTATTTCATTCGTTGAAGGCCTTGTGCCATCAGTTACTTTCATTTCCTACAAATCTTGAGATACTACGATTACTTCCATAGTAATCGGTCATCCTATTATTGTTTGATTTACATTTTATTCTTGAATGGATCACATCATTCTACTATTATACTTCTATCTATGAGGATTCATCTGTCTTTTCGGACTCGGCTTCATTTTGGGTCAATCTGTTCAATCGTTTCAATCATTGTATTCTAGCTACCGGGATTATAATGATAACCATAATGTGAAATATAACAGGTTATGATTGCTTCACATAAGGTATGATAGAAACCTTATAGGCACGAACTCATACGTAGGAACAGAAGAATCTTCTCGATCTCTGCAATGGATGAATCATCTCAAACAACTGAGGACTGGTCCAGAAGGCTAAGCAACATAATACCTAAGGAGATCGATCCCACTAGTGTATTTGGAAGACTGATACAAGGCTTATGGAAGACCGCTGATGGCACAAGCACAAGTGACTATGGAAACGAGTTATTTAGACACCTCCACATCGTCCATTCAGAATCACTCTTTAGACCACTCAAGCCACAACCTGCTACACTACCAAGGTCAACCCTACTACAAGGAGCACATGAGATATTGACTTAACCCGAGGTAATGGAAGACGCAAGAATAGAACATACCTTCAACAAATTAAACAACCTCTAAGACTGCTGACATTGACCACGTTTAATCACAACGAACGACTGGCACCGCGAACATTAATGAAGATGAGTACTGCATTCCACCTTCAAGCCAATGATCAGATCGCATAGGGCCTACCAAGGGAAGACATGTTTCAGGTTTACAACATCGATGTTCCATCAACACGCTGAAGAAATGCATCTCTGACCCTGCGCACATTATAAATTAAAACCATGTAAGGCTGAGTAATTATATTCATCTTTCTAATTTAAGTCCTTTTGAGTAAACCCACTATTTTCTACCATTGGTTGCGTTAGATCAATTATCCTTATGATGAACCTTGGGATGTCCTTTATTGTTTCACTAATTGACAGTTATTCGTTGTCCTCTCTGATTTCACTTAACAAGATTTTGGATCATTCTGATCAGTGATAAATCCAATTGTGAATTCATTTGCTTTCTAATGCTATAAGTCACCTCTTTGGACTTATCACCATGAAATTCAATTCCAATAATTCATTTATAAACCAATCATTGTAAGTCATTTGGAATTATGATCTGTTAAATCAATCTTTGTAAATCGTTTGGACTGTCAACCGTTTGACCAACTTTTGCAAGTGCGTATCCCTTGACATTATTGCGAAAGATCTCTTTGCACCCTTTGTAAATTAGACTTCATTTCCTTTCATTTCACAAATTCTTCTTATTGGTAACCTTGACTTTTATCATTAAGGCTTCACCTAAATTATTGGCTCATGAAATAAGGAATTCTTATGTCCTACCTGGGAGGCCTTGCGCCTACAGTCATTGCATTACTATGATTGTCCTACAGTAATCATCTAATGGTTATTCTCAAATACTCATTCTATACATTGTGATCCTACAAGTGATTGATCACGTACTTCTTCGTTTCTAACTCAGTATATAATGAGTATTCATTTTGTTATGAATTCAACTCCTTACAAGTGGATTCAATCCTACTCCAATTACAAGTAACAACTTATATGCTTTGTATTAATTAATGCATGGAGAAATTGCTTAACGACTTGTGTCATCACCTACAATGCCAAAACTCGATGACGATTTCATGTTGACACACAAAGGAACTAAATCACAATAACACGCATAAAAGGACGCCACGACCCCTACAAGTTATAGAAGACAATCGTGAGACCAACTAGACTTCTCAACCATCGCATCAAGAAGCTGAGAGGTAAGAATCTTGCTCGATTAAAGACGTAGAAGAAACAAACCAGTATCCCGAACAACTACTCGAATGCAGTCCACAATCATTGAGGAAAACTCTGGATACATCAAAATTCATCACAAGAGGCAAAAGAAATAATGAAAGTAAAGTTAATCAGACTGCTATTCAGACACATCCAAAGCAACGTGATATCTGCGACAGCTGCGGAATATCTGGACATCACTTCAAAGAATGCAAAGCACCGAAACAGCTCACAAGTTGATAGGCGCAGTGCTTCAATTGTGGAAAGACTGGGCGTGTGCGCAAAGATTTTTTGAAACGAGAAACTCAGAACAAGGTTCCACCACAAAGAAGATCCCGAAAGAGAACTTGCAGATCACCAAATCAATCTCAGCAATGAACAAGATGAAAGACCAAAGGTGCCATATTCAATGTCAGAACTATGAATTTCACTTGGCATTGTTTTAGCAAAGAAGTTTGGACGTTTGAAAAAAATTATTAAGAAGGTCTGATTAGTTAGCTAGTGGGAACCACATAACCTTAAAATCTGAGATACTATTAGTACCTTGTAATTTCTAAGACCTAGCAAAATCTAGATTTCGAGGACGAAATCATTTAATAGGTGGGGGAAGATGTAACACCTGCAATTTTCTGTATTGGACCCACTATATTATTATATTATTATTTTAATTACGTGACGGTATGGAAGTGTTGTATTATTACCATATAGCCTGTAGTAACCATACTGACTCGACCATAATAAGATTTAACTTAGACCCGTACCCGGACCTGGACATTAGAAATAATACCAGTTTGCACGTACTTTGAGACCGACATGCATACCGAGGAACTTTTACACGTAAATCGAGGAAGTGGCACACAACCCGAGGTGGGCCCACATGGCCAGCTATGTGGCAACCACATGCCACCCTCTTGGACACATGTCCACTTAATGGACACATGTCCTAAGCATGCAACATGCAAAGGACACCTAGCACATGGAAATTCTATATAAACAAGCACATGCACACACTACACTCTCTTAGTTAGATCACAATATGAATTTTTTGGAGAGAAAATTAGGACTTGGGTGGTTCATGAGAAAAAGAGAGAAGAAAAGTTAGAAGGAGAAGAAGTTCACTAGTGAAGTTGAGTTCAAGCTCCATCAAGCTCAAATCAACAATCCAAGCTTAGTTTGAAGTTGTTGTGAGTAATCTAACTCAACTTAGAACATATATAGCATGTATTAATGTTTAGTAGGAGTTTGATGTTGTTGTGTTGAAGTTTTCATGACATGCAAGACAAATCCTTAGATCTGAGAAACTGAAACTTTCAGCAAAACACAGCTTAGTAAAATGAATGTTTTGTGCAGCTCAAAAATCCGAATTAAGCTAGTTTTTTTTGTGGTAAAAGCTAACTCATATATCTACAAATAACTCTTCTATAGTTCAGTCTAGAAATCCCTCCTTCATGGGTGAAATGCATGTACAACGCAATGTTATAAACCTGGGAAAACAGAAACTTCCAGTAGAATGTAGTTAAGTAAAATGGATGCTTTTAGGAGCTCAAAAATCCGAATTAAGCTAGGTTTTTTTGTGGTAAACGTTAACTTATTTATCTACAAATAACTCTTCTATAGCTTAGTCTATAAATCACTCCTTCATGGGTAAAATGCATGAACAACGCAGTGTTATAAATCTGAGAAACTGAAACTTTCAGCAGAACATAGTTTAGTAAAATGAATGTTGTGTGCAGCTCAAAAATGAGAATTAAGCTAGGTTTTTTTGTGAAGTAAGATAACTCATTTATCTACAAATAACCCTTCTTTGGCTCAGTCTAAAAATCCATCCTTCATAGGCAAAGTTCACGTACAATGCAGTGTTATAAATCTGGGACAGAACAGTCCGAGATATAAGAAATGTCTTGTAAAATAAATAGTTTGAGTAGATCAAAAATGTAATTGAAGCTAGATTTTTTTTGTCCATGAAGATATTCCTATTATCTATAATGTTTTAGTTTTGAGTTTGATCTATAAAGCAATTTATCATGCCCAAATAAATCATGTTAATTCAGCCAACACAGTGAAAATGTATCCTGGCAGATTGTGTAGCTTTTTGCATGATGTTTTGTTTATGCACGGTGTTGATTGTTGATGCTAGTTTTCAAGTACATGTGTTGTTATGAAAATCTCGTGCTATGGTAGTGCTATCGCGTAGATGAGAATGTTAAGGGTTTCATCTATATGTTTACTGGTATCAAATCCTTGTTATGTGATCCATGTCTACAGAATTATGTTTTCGCTGTTAAGGTGATAAATGCACGTTTTACGATGTTATTGATCAGAATAGTTAATGCATGCCATGTTAATAATAAAGATGAATGAAAGTAGATTTGCATGTGAGTATTGATACTGGACACACGTTCATTTCATGACATGTGTCAATGTGCGTTGCATGAGAGAAAGAAGTGTTTGATGAGGATGTGAATGAGATGAGATAGATGAATGTGAAAGAGATGTGAATATTGGATCCAATGGATCAACGGCTGACGAGCCGGGTAGACATGGACGGTTAGGGTTCCTAGCGTGCCTCTCACCGTTGAAGACGTCCGGTGATGCGCATACGTGGTTGAAGACGTCCCATGTATCGTTGAAGACGTCCGGCTAGTGCTCTAATATACTTCTCAGCCGTGTAGACAACCAGTGAGAGTATACACATGGTTGAAGACGTCCCATGTGCCAGTTCCATAGTTTACAGATAGTGTGTGCCGTGAAGACGTCCGGCGGCCTATCAAGGGAATAAGTATGAATCGGCTTTTATACCATGTTATCATCCTTGATGTATCGCGTGTTGTCAAGTGGATGAGAAAGTTGAATGATGAGATTGAGTTAATGAGTAAAATGGTTTGGTTCGAAATGATTTGGTGTTGGAAAGTTTTGGTTTTGAAATGAACTGGTTTTTAAAAGTATTTGTTTTGAAACGCAAGTGTCTTTGAAAAGGGTTGGGAGTAAGTCGCATCGGTAACGTATTTGCACGCACGAGGATAAAATAAGGAGAATGTATTCTATGATGTTATGTATAGATGTCTACGCATCAGCATGACGTGTTCGACCAAGAGACTATTAATATCCCGCACACTTGTTCTAAGGATCATCAGTGATGTGTTCAATCAAGCGGTTCTTTGTCGAGTGTTGTTCTTTCTTGACCTGTAAATGCGTTTGGAGTTAAGTCTTCTTTCAGTCAATGTCGTTGGTCAGTTCAGTTATGGGTTACTCAAAAGGAATGATTGGGTTTAAGCAAGGCATAGTTTTGAGAATAAGAAAAGATTAACGAGACATAGTTTGAGAATAAGAAGAAATGAAGAGTAACTTACTTTGGTGGTGGTAACCTTAAGGGGACCCTCACTTAGCTTAACCGCTAACGGCTTTTCATGCCGCTGGACCTTCCACGTCCAGCCTTTCCAGGTCCAGACGGAGCCGACTGCTATTAAGATGCGGACTATACTACTGAAGACTATGCTGGTGAAGATTACTACGAGGAAGGCTACGGTTTCGCCAGCTGAAGATCTTAGAGCTGCTCTTTGTCATAGTTACGTTATTAATATGTTTAATGATGTAATAGTTTAGCGAGACTTGTAATATGTATCTTTTGGTCTTTGGGCTTGTAATATACTACTGATGTAAGACTTGAATGTTTTAGTTTCCTGCTTCCGTTGAACATAGTCATCTTCCCATATTATGTTATGGTTATGAGCATGTTTGGACAATCAGGTGACACTCACAAACCAGTCACGTGTCTACGAACCCATAAAGGAAATTTATTTTTCCCTATTTTTGGTACTTCGGGGCGTGACACTGTTATTATTTATAGGACCAAAACAAGTCAGCAGTTTAATTTTATTAGGCAAAGTACATTGCCTGGATAGTAAATTAAAAGGCAATTGTCTATCTGAACAAATGATGGATAGTATATGGCTTCCCATCGAGTCATACTATTCGCGGTGTATCAGGTTGCTGGCCGATTCCTTTCAAATATGGTAGAGGGAACCAATATTTTCAACTCGATTCCATAGTAATTTTTGGCCAAACGTAATTATTTATGTTATGTGATTCTCAGGCTTTCAAATGGGTACTTTCAATCTACTTGCTGTTATACTTAAAGAAAACAAAATTACTGGACCAAACTATATAGACTGGAAAAGGAATTTGGATATTGTGTTAACTGCTAAAGAGTACAAGTTTGTGCTTACTCAAGAATGTCCTGAGCAACCTGGTGAGGGGGCAACTGCTGAGGAAACCCAGGCTCACAAGAAATGGGTCAAGGCTGATGAGATGGCACGGTGTTACATTTTGGCATCCATGTCAAATGTTCTGCAACATCAGCATTAGTCAATGACCAGTGCCTATGACATGATGGAGAGCCTCCGAGAGATGTTCGGGGGATCAATGTCGTGCTGCTAGGCAGGTTGTTATGAAAGACTTGATGAACACAATCATGGATGAGGGGACGCCTATAAGGGATCATGTTCTTAAGATGATATCTCTTCTTAATGAATTAGAGATCCTTGAAGCTGAAATCGACTGGGAAACCCAGGTCGATATCGTACTCCAGTTACTGCCAGAGTCTTTTAAGCAATTCTGCCTCAATTACAACATGAATAAATTTAAATATACCTTGGCGGAGCTGCTTAAAGAACTCCAGGCAGCTGAGGGTCTCAACAGAAAGTCAGGGAGTGCTCTTGTGTTTGAGAAAGGTTCTGCTTCGAAGCCGAAAGGCAAGAAGAAAATAAAAAAGGCTCAAAAGAAGGCCGCGGGTCCTCTACCAATCCAAAGGCCAAGAGGACAACCGGGAAAGCCTAAAGGCAAATGTTTTGTTTGTAAACAGCCAGGACACTGGAAGAAGCAATGTCCAGTTTATCTCGCCAGACAGAACAATCAAGGTAAATCTCATTTACTAGTTGTTGAATCATGTTTAGCGGTCCGATCTACCGGTACCTGGTGTGTAGATACGAGAGTCATTGATCATGTATGCAATTCTTTGCAGGGGTTCCAGGGAACCATGCAGCTCAGTGATGGAGAGATTTATTTACAAATGGGAAATGCTACGAGAGTAGCAGCAGTTGCAGTAGGAGATCTACATCTTAGTTTTGGTAGAGATAGGATTTTAATATTAAGAAATTGCTTTTATGTACCTTCTATTAGAAGGAATTTAGTTTCAGTTTCTAGTTTAGTAAAGAATGGATATTCAGTTCATTTTAATAAAGTAGTAGTTATTAAAGAAAATAAACGTTTTATTTGTTCTGGTCAATTGGTGGAGGATCTTTATATTATAAATCCTATCTCACCTATACTGCAACTTAATAATAACACAAATAGTTTGCCATTTAAGAGAAAAGAACCTTCGAGGATGAACCAAACGCATCTTTGGCACTTACGCCTTGGTCATATTAATTTGAAAAGGATTCAAAGACTGGTTCAAAATGGGCCATTAGGCTCATTGGAAGTGGAGGCACTTCCAGTCTGTGAATCCTGATTGGAAGGTACAATGACCAAGAGGCCGTTCTTGGCCAAGGGCTATAGAGCTAAAGAGCCATTGGAACTGGTTCACTCTGATTTGTGTGGTCCTATGACTGTCCAAGCAAGAGGGGGATTTAGTACTTTGTCACTTTCATCGATGATTACTCAAGGTATGGGTACATTTACTTGATGCGGCGTAAGTTTGAATGCTTTGAGAAATTCAAAGACTTCAAGGCTGAAACGGAAAAGAGTCTAAGTAAATGTATCAAGACACTACGATCTGATCGTGGTGGAGAGTACCTCTTGGGAGAGTTTAGGGAATACTTATTGGAGCAAGGGATTACATCCCAATTGTCTGCACCCCGTATGCCTCAGCAGAACTGTGTGGCAGAAACTCTTATGGACATGGTAAGATCTATGATAAGTTATTCGGATTTACCAATTTCCTTTTGGGGACACGCGTTAGAGACAGCCGCATACATTCTAAACTTGGTACCATCTAAGTCAGTACCTACTACTCCCACAGAATTGTGGACTGGGCGAAAGCCTAGTCTGCGGCATGTTCGGATCTGGGGTAGTCCAGCACATGTGCTGAAAGGGAACGCAGAAAAGTTAGAATCAAGAACAGAAGTATGTTTCTTTGTTGGGTATCCAAGAAGAACTAAAGGTGGTCTGTTTTAAAGTCCTAAGGATCAGAAGGTTATTGTTAGCACCAATGCTACATTCTTAGAAGAAGACTATGTTATGGACCACAAGCCCAGAAGTCGTATTGTTCTACAGGAAATGAGAGGAGAGACACCGACATATACTTCTTCGATACCAACGGTACGAGAAGAAACACCACAAGAAAGAGTTATCGATATTCCATTACCACGTCGTAGTGGGAGGATTATCGAAACTCGTGTAGATCCCGAACCAACCATTAACACGCAGGTTCCTGAACTAGTACAACATGTAGATAATGGTGTATTAGGTTCAGAATCTTCACAATGAAATATCAGTGATGCACAGACACGGGTTGTGCCTCGTCGTAGTGGGAGGGTTATTATTCAACCTGGCCGGTATATGTTCTTGGGAGAGTCTTATGACCGGGTCCCTGATGAACAAGGTACCGACCCCTGTAACTACAATGAAGCACTCCAAGATAAAGATGCAGATCTTTGGCAAAAGGCTATGAAGTCTGAAATGGAGTCCATGTACTTCAATCAAGTCTGGGATCTTGTAGAACCACCCAATGAAATAAAACCCATTGGATGTAAGTGGATCTATAAGAAGAAGAGAGGAGCAGACGGTAAGGTGGAAACCTTTAAAGCAAGGCTTGTTGCGAAAGGGTTCACTCAAAAAGAAGGAATCGATTATGAGGAAACCTTTTCACCGGTGGCAATGCTGAAGTCTATCCGGATTCTCTTATCCATTGCTGCACATTTCGATTATGAAATTTGGCAAATGGATGTCAAGTCAGCATTTCTAAATGGGAATCTTGACGAGTGCATCTATATGATGCAACCAGACGGGTTCATTGCGAAGGGCCAAGAACACATGTTGTGCAAGCTTAAGAAGTCCATTTATGGACTTAAGCAGGCATCTAGGTCTTTGAATATCCGCTTTGATCAAGCAATCAAGTCTTTTGGTTTTGATCAATATGCGGATGAATCTTGTGTGTACAAGAAACATGATGGAAGAGTGGTGGTGTTCTTAGTACTTTATGTGGATGATATCTTGCTAATCGGAAATGATGTGGGGGTATTATCTTCTGTAAGGGTATGGTTATCCAGTCAATTCGATATGAAGGACTTGGGAGAAGCCGGTCACATCCTAGGGATCAAGCTTATGCGAGATCACAAGAATAGGATGTTGGGCTTGTCACAAGGCACTTATATTGACAATATTCTTGCAAGGTTTAGCATGCAAGATTCCAAGAAGGGATTCCTTCCCTTCAGACATAGAATTACTCTATCTAAGGATCAGTGTCCTAAGACACCTGATGAGATGGAGAAGATGAAGGCAGTTCCTTATGCCTCGGCAGTAGGAAGCCTAATGTATGCTATGCTATGTACTAGACCTGACATCTGCTTTGCTGTTGGCATGGTTAGTAGATATCAGTCTAATCCAGGGCAAGAACATTGGACTACGGTGAAAAATATTCTCAAGTACCTGAAAAGGACTCGAGACTATATGTTAGTTTACTAAGCAGACAGTCTTGTACCCATTGGGTTCACAGATTCTGATTTTATGTCAGATAGGGATTCCAGAAAGTCTACCTCAGGATATGTGTTTACCCTAGGAGGTGGAGCCATTACTTGGAGGAGTATCAAGCAGTCATGTATTGCTGATTCTACCATGGAAGCCGAGTATGTGGCTACTTCGGAAGCCGCTAAGGAGGCCGTTTGGCTCAGAAACTTCCTTATGGATCTAAGAGTGGTACCTGCGGTATAATCGGCTATTACCCTTTATTGCGATAATAGCGGAGCAGTTGCTAACTCAAAGGAACCAAGGGCCCATAAGAAGGGAAAACACATTGAGCGTAAGTATCACCTGATACAATAGATCGTGCAAAGAGGTGATGTTGAAGTGACCAAGATAGCATCAGCAAATAACCTAGCAGATCCTTTCACCAAGAGCTTACCGGCCAAGACTTTTGACAGTCATGTAGAAGGGATAGGAGTGAGGTGTGTCGCATCACGGCTTTGAGTCTAAGTGGGAGATTGTTAGGGATATATACTAAAAGCCATGCTTTATGTAGTTGATTTATTATTCATTTAATAAAATCAGTTAATCCATTTTTTATGAGAATCTGTGTGGGTAATGTTTGTATTATATTATTTATTTAATATTATGCATGTGTGTCTCTTATTCTATATAGTAGGTGGTTTGGTGTGTAGAGTTCGGCTTACACACGGCAGATCAGGCCATAAAATATTATAGAATGTAAGATTTTGGTTTACAGTCTTAGATGGGATTGGACACACCATCGGTAGGACTGCAGCATGGTGTTGTAGTAGGTTTGTCTTGACTGCGAAAAACGGTATAGTTTCAACTCACTATACTGGTACACTTTGTATATTAAACGGGACTGGCTTGGGGTAATTATCTTTATACTGACTTATAAGATAATTAATACCTCATGGCTATTATGAGTGCTTATGCTCTAAATCCTAAGTTAATTTGTAGATACGTACATTTGATATTTACACTTTGATCCCTAAAATGGTGAGATCCTTAAATGGGTCAATATCTCATTGGATTGGGTGGCAATATTAATTGTGTGGTGGATATTAATTCATGATGGAATCCATGTCTCAATTTTGGGATTGATGATATCCCCTTGAGAAAGCTTATAAGTTTTGATTATGTCAAACCCTGCAGGTAGATTTTGTATCCGACATATCAGATAAGTTAAGCAGAGGATCTCAAGGAATTTTAAGAAATTAATGTCAGTAATTATATTTAATTAATGGATGTCTGTAATCTTAACATGGGGAGATAATAAGCATTTAATAACATGGAGCTCGAAATATATTTTTGAGATAAGGGTAGGAGTGCAATTATAATTCTTTAGTAGTATGAATTATAATTTATGAAAATAGGAATCTGATTCAGTTCGAATTAGGGTTTCTTAATTCCATAAGGAAGCCTATTCCTTATTGACTTCTTATGGTCTCTATCGTAGCCTATAAATATGCTGCTTTGGCTCTCTCCTCAGCGTTTTTCTATATTGAGAATTATAACTCGGAATAGAAAAGGGAGCGTAAAAGAGGGAGAACAGAAAATAGAAAGGATTTCGAAAGAGCCCATACTCAGTTCGATATTCTGGCAGCAAAGGAATATGGTAGAAGATCGTGAGCTGTTATCGAGCCCGTGTTCTCGATTCGTCTACTACAGCAATCCGTTTTAGCAGTTTAAGGTAACCCTAGTTCCGCCCTTGTAGGGTTATTGTTGTTTTCACGTAAATTTTTTGCAGTACCAACTTATACGCGCTGTCAATGGATTCTGGGAACGCAGTTTCCTAACAATAATAACATCGAGCAATCTGCTGAATAGTGGTGTCGTCGGCATACTGGGCAATCTGTGGTGTGAAATGGCCTCGGGAAGATTCTCTGTCTCGCCATATAGATCCATAGAGTTTATAGCTGTATTGGTAGATGATGTTTCTAGTATTACTTACAAACTTTCGTCATCATTTACTTCAAACGGTATAAACTTGGAAACATGATATCCAAGAACAAACGGAAACCTACAAGTGAACTTCAAACGAACACTTTTTTAATGAACCCCCATTTTCTTGCAGACATTTCTAACTAGTTCAGTGTATTGAGCGTCCGTTCTCAGGCGAATGAAACTTCGACAGTTACTATCGTAGTATAGACCATCCGCTCCAATGCACATGTTCCCACCCCCACACCCAATGCAGCATTATGGTCACAACACTAGCCATTTTAATACCTTCACATTTGCAAATTCAAGTGTAAGTAATCAATGGTCCATCATGATGTTGATGTGTCCCATGATTGGATACCCTTTCAAGTTTTATCTAAAGTTATAAAATTAGTGATCGTCATATTTTTGTTTGGTTCATTAATTTCATAACATTGCAAAAATTAGGGGAGCATAGTATTTCAGAATTAGGGGAGCATGGCATTTCAAAATTGGGAGAGCATTACAGTCTATGTGTGTGTGTGTGTGTGTATACATTGTGGCTCTGTATGTTTGTTTGTGTGTGTATCTGTGTGTGTGTATTATGTATCTGTGTATATACATTGTGTGTCTGTGGGTATTGTGTATCTGTGTGTATGTACATTGTGTATCTGTGTGTGTATGTGTTTGTGTCTGTGTGTATGTATATACATTATGTGTGTGTGTTTGTGTGTAACAGAGAGAGAGATAGAGAGAGAGAGAGAGGCACCTGAGACGGAGATCACTGAGAGAGAGAGAGAGAGAGAGAGAGAGAGATACACCTGTGAGAGAGAGAGAGACAGAGAGCTATATGAGAGAGCAGATCTGGTATGTGAAGGGAAGAAGAAGAAGATGCGGGTTAAATTGAAATCGCTACTTCAAATAGCGATTTCTACTTCAATGAAATCGCTAGTTAAAGTAGCGACTTCTTTCTTGGTAATTAAACTCGTTACTTGAAATAGCGATTTCGAGTTAGAATGTTTCGGTCTGAAGTCACTACTTGAAGTAGCGAGTTCTAAAAAAGTGATGAATTTGAGAATTAAATTAAAACAGTGACGGGTCAAAGATATATTTGCCCCATTTTAAAACTTCGGGTAAAAAGTTCAGAAACTGAAGTTCCACCCAAAGAAACGTGGTTGTATATCATTTGTACCGACATAGGGTATGTGGTGTTCGTGAAAATTAATAACTAATCCAATAAAGTATGACTTAATAACAGGACTCCACGTTTTGAATAAAGTGGTTAGGTAATATTCTGACTTTTGAGTCCTAAGTTTTGTATTTTATTAATAATTGGAGTCCCATATATTGATGATCTTAGCTAAATGCATTATCATTTTTATAAAACGTATAAACATGATATTTAAGAAAACAAAAAGAAGTAGGATTCTCATTGGCGGATAAATAAAATGACATACTATTTATATATAAAAAACAAGTTTTAAAACTCTTTGAAATCATTTAAGTGAGAGTGTACCGATTAATAAAAGTGCAAAACATTTAAGGACATCAGTGTACTTATATATAAAATAATATAGATATAGAAAGGGAATTGCTATGTACACCCAAATTCCTTTATTCTACTCATTTTTCTTCTAAAAATTTCCACTTTTATAAAGTTGAGCGATGTACATAACAAAATTAGCAGTGTACATAGCAATTGCCTATAGAAATAGATATATGCACACGTGTTTATGTGCGTATCTATATGCCTATATACAGTGGCGAATCCAAGATTTACTTCTAGGGGTCGCGGTGCACAAAAGGGCTAAGAATAGTTAGGGGTTTGGGGGGCAATGTCACGAAGAAAATTTTATTTATTCATTTATTATTATTATTAATTTTTTTTTTGTAGTATCCTTGCGTGCAGACTATCACTATTTCTAATAACAAGGACTGACTACAAATTATAATTTACAAAGTTTAGAGTGATATTGAAACATTTTGGGTAGGGCTAAATTGGAAATGAAATAAAAATGTGGTTGTACCTTATATTTAAGATGTTCTAGATAACAATTAAGGCAAAGTATTACATATAATGGTTTTTGTCTAATTTTCTTAGTGGCCGGGTTGGATTATAAATAGGCCAATATATTACATACGAAATTTGTATTTTGTGACAAACTAAAATTTGGGGGGGGGGGGGACATATTGTAGGATTCACATAATTTTTGAGGAGGCCAATCTTAATTAACTTGAAATGAAATATGTATGAATTACGTACACATATACTAATTTTGTAATTTGAAAAACTTGAGGTGGCCATGGCCTCCGCTTGCCCCCTCCCTCCTATATCCACCACTGTTGTACAGATGGCTGGTTAGGTAAGTCATTAATGAAATCACTCTCACAACGAAAATTCAAAATGAGACACTTGTCTAAGTCCTGAAGATAACCAATTAGATGTGCTTTGAATGAAATTCGATGCTTGTGGATTTAATGACTTAAAATTCCATGGAGTGATTGACTCGGCACTGGTGGTGTTGAGACTGTCATCTCTCTCTCTCTCTCCTTCCTCTAGGGTTCAACCTAGCCTCGTTCAGTCACCATATAAATCGGTCTTAAGTCACTATATTCGATACAATTTGCAAACTAGCTAGCTTACGCTGTTCTTTCTTTTTTCCTTCTACTACTACTTGGGATACTAATGGCTACCATAGAGTTTACAGGTCTCTCTCTCTCTCTCTCATGTTATACATTTAAGTATAATTAAGCATATATTGTTGAAGTGAGTTGCCACATGCTACGCACCAATCAAATTTCTTTCTACACTTGCACGTACTTCTTCTCACTGTATATGTGGATCTAGGGAGATATTAGTTGTATTTAGCATCCCTCACTTAAAATTTTACTAAGCATCGCCGATACTTGCAACACAATAGTTATTACAGTAGTAGTTTTGACTAGGTAGCCATAATCCCCAAAAGGCTAGCTAGACATAGATCTCAACATTCTGAAATGATATAAAGAAAAATGACTAGCCAAAAAAATAAAAAAAAGAGCTATGTTGGAGTTGACTCTCAAAAAGTGATTAGGGTGTGTTTGATAATCCAATTACGTGCTAAAAATGAAAAGTTTCAGCACTTATTTATTTTCAGTGCGTTTGATAACATATCACTTAATTGAAAAAGCAGCGAAAAAACCACTAAAAATTTTAAGTGAAAATTTCCTACTGAAAATATTCACTGAATGAAGTCTATTTAAGGACTTGATACACTGTTTTCAGTATTGCAAATTCAATCACTTCAAATTTTCATTACTTAAAATTCGATCAGCACTTAATTTTCAGTACTAAATTTTCAGTTTTATCAAACGGACCCTAAGTGGAATAGAAAAATAGTGGAGTATTTAGCTAAGCTAGCAACTCAAAATAAGTAGCACGGTTTGGAGATGCTCTAAGAATTTGACCAAGACAATGTGTTTTGGATTTCTCTCTCTCTCTCTCTGAAGAAGAGATTTTCTAAAAGAGAATATTTTTATCAGCCTTTTCAAATTAGAAGCACTCTTTGCAACTTTTAATGTCTTTTGTATTTGTTGTTGAAAAATATGCCCTTTAAAAATAGTTGTAAAATGCTGGTTACCAAACAGACTCAACAACTTCTATAATTTCAAATAACTGATTACCCACTGCCGCTAAAAATTTAATCAATGTCAATGTAGGTGCTCAAACAGGAGTTTGCTATGGAATGCTTGGAAATAATTTACCACCACCACAAGAAGTTGTGGCTCTCTTTAACCAATACAACATCAAAAGGATGAGAATCTATGGTCCAGACCAACGCACTCTTGAAGCCCTAAGAGGGTCCAACATTGAGCTCACAATAGGTGTCCCAGATGAGCTCCTCGGAAACATAGCTTCTAACCAAGCTGAGGCAAATTCTTGGGTCCAAAACAATGTTAGAAACTATGGTAATGTCAAGTTTAGGTACATTGCAGTTGGAAATGAATTTGGTCCACTAAATCCTAACTCAGCCCAGTATGCACACTTTCTTCTACCCGCCATGAGAAATATCCAAAATGCCATTTCTTCGGCCGGTCTTGGAAACCAAGTCAAAGTGACCACTGCCATGGACACAAGATTTCTTGGGGAGTCATTTCCACCATCAAAAGGCTCTTTCAAGCCCGAAGTTCGATCGTTCCTCGACCCGATTCTTCGTTTCTTAGCAGATAATCGTGCCCCATTACTTGTTCACGTGTACCCATATTTTAGTTATGCAGATAACACGCGTGATGTTAGTCTCGATTATGCCCTTTTCATGGCCCCTGGAGTTGTAGTGAACGATGGGCCACGTGGGTACCAAAATCTTTTTCATGCCATCTTGGACGCAGTTTACTCTGCCCTAGAGAAGGTAGGTATGGGATCTTTGGAAATTGTCGTATCTGAGACCGGATGGCCTTCAAGTGGAGGGACTGCAACGAGTATCGAAAATGCAAGAAAGTATAACACAGGGTTGTTTCAACATATAAAGGGAGGGACACCAAAAAAGCCCGGAAAACCTATAGAGACTTATATATTTGCTATGTTCAATGAGAATCAAAAGAGCCCGGAATATGAGAAGTTTTGGGGGCTTTTTTTGCCAAATAAACAACCCCAGTACCCCATTAGTTTTACTTAGGAATGGTAATCGAAAGTTGTATGAGAGAATAAGGGTATTATTTTATGCTTGATAATAAGTATCTTTTTTTTTTTGTTAGGGGAATAATTATCTTAACTAAATAAGCATTTTTCTTGTATTTCCATATCAAAAGGTAGTGGTGAGACTTCATTCTACCAATCTAAAAATGCCCATGTGGTAGTCTGAATAAAGAACGAATACCTATGTCTTATGTTCGGATATTCTGTTTTGCAAGTTTTTGTAAAGGTGTATTTTGAGCCTATGTCTAATGTTCATTAGACTTAAGCGAAGACTGATAATAAGGTTAATTGGGTTACAGTCAGTCTCATTCAATAGTATTTTAAAAAGTCAAACCATAAGGGCATGTTTGTTTTACGGGATTGAGAGTAGGATTAGGAGAGATTGGACAAATAGTCCATTTTAATTAAATTGTTTGGTGTTTGGTTGCGCTTAAAAGGAAGGGACTAATAATCATTTTTAACTAAATAGCCCCCATATGAGGGACTATCTAATTTCAGGGGAGGTGTGGTATAAATAGTCACAGGACTAACAATTAAAATAGACTAATTGTCCAATCCTGGATCATGGATTAATTGTTCAACTGTCGACTCAATCGAATTTGGACATTTACATCATTATTAGGTGATAACAGTATTGACAACACGTAATTTTTAATGAAAAAAAATGAAAAAAATAAAATGATAACAAATATAAAATGTTTCTAGTTTTTTCGACTCTAATACCAGTCTTTAAAACATAGAGCCATGGAGGGGTTTTTAGAACTTTCTGGTTTACTAGTTCAAATCTGGCCATTTCCTTGACTGGTCAATGGTTCAACTGGTCAATTCGAATGTTTCAACACTATCACACCCTAACCCGACACAGTTAGATTAGGACCGTCTAACAAAGCCACTTGCTTGTCTATATAATCGAGATATAAACACTACTAAATATCAATTATCACTACAATACCATTGAACATCCAATTTTAGGATTAGGACACTCCCCTCACAAACCTATCCAATTAAAGCTTAGAAAGCCCGAATTCTTTGTAAATTCTAGTTCAATATTCAGCTGGTAGTAATCCTACATATCGTAAGTCACCAACTAAAAATGGGTTGTCGAAAAATATTACCGAAACTGAAAATAAACTACATAGAAGTGTTTCTCTGACCTCCACTGCCACGCCCCGACGTAGAATAAATAAGGAAAGCGTTTAATTTCCTTTATGGACCCGTAGGTCGCGACAGCTTGAAGGATCGATTCTGTCCCAAACGTCGAACAACAATAAACAATAATCAGAGCAGAGCAATCAAGGCTTATAAAATTTTTCTAACTTAATAAATATTACAGCACTGGGTCATCTAAAGGCACAGACCACCTTGAAACAAAACAATAACTTAATGTCTATTACAGTCATCCTTATTACAAACCAGTTCATAACTTAAAACATATAACTTAAATATGCAATGATGATGACAGTTTCTCTTCCAAAAGCAGCCGTTCTCAATTAGCAGTCATAACGCTCATCATAGTCGTAACCTGAAAAGCCTGAACACGAGTGTCCAGGACGCATCAACGTCGTCAGCTTTAAGAAGCTGGTGAGTATTAAAAACATAACTTTGAATGTAAAACATACCCATTTACTTTTTTCCATTTCCAATTTCGTAAAATCAATAGCTTGACCATAGAGAAAATTCGATTTATAAACCAACGAGGACTATATATTCAAAGTCGTTAATTTATAAAGCATATGATCGTTTATGAGACAATGCACCACACTCATCTTGCCGACTCTTTTCTCTCGACAGACACAACAACCCACTGTCTCACTCTAGTATCTTTGAAACACTAAGGTAGCCACACTTTAGCAACAGGGTGCCAGGGAATGTCCAGTTTGCCTCACACTTTGGTCCGGGGTACCAGGGAGTGTCCAATGCCTCACACTTTGAATACCTAAACCGCCATGCAAATACCGGAGGAACCCTCTGTAGACACCCCATTTTTTCGGCTATCAGATTTAGTAGACCCATAGCTTGGTGGTTCACAATGATCGTAAAAGACTCAAAAGGACTCTCGGAAGTCAGCTCTATCTCTCAGAATGCTCAAAATGACCAAAATACCCCTAAAAGCCCGAAAACTCCCAAATTTGGTCCCAAAGTTCTGAAAACATGCTATGTCGTAAGAAAAGCGATAAAATGAGTTTCTAAGAGAAACCGGGTGAAATCGTCAGCTCCCAGAGACCCCCGGAAGTCCCGGAAGTTCCCGGAAAGTCCCCGTTGACCGGTTTAACCAAGGTTTGACTATGTTTGACCAAGTTTGACCAAAATCGTCTGAATTCACCAGAATCATTTTAAATCATGAGATAAGTGTTAAAACAAGTTCCAAAAGAAAATCGAGCGAGAACGTCAGCTCTTGGGAACTCCCGGAGGTTTCCAGAACTTCCCGGGAATCCCAGGTTTGACCAGTTTGACCAGAATTTGACTTTGGAATCGGGGCACCGAAATAATTTTCAAATATTTTTCATGGATACTAGAGGTCAATAGCTTTCCAACGGTATATCGCACATAATTCCTGGATTTAAAACGAATTTATTATGAATTTCCAAACCCGGAAAAGGCGATCAAATCGGCTTTTATCGCGAATACCGTAAAACTTTTCAAAGTGACCTATCCCCGAACTATTTTTTATGTAAAGTAGACTCCATTACCTTTCCAACGGTATATCACAACCTCAATTTAGAGTTTGTATGCATTTTCTGTGAATTTCGGACGAAATAGGGCCTTTTTGCGAATACCGGAACTTCAGGGGGCCTAAACAGCATTATCTGGACGAAGGGAGGAGCAGTGCCGCCGCGGCACTGGCCCACTGCCGCCACGGCACTGGCCCAGTGCCGCCGCGGCACTCCCCTCCAGAGCAGTGTATTTTTGTAATTTGTTTTGTGGTCCCAATTTGATATATTAGAAATCAAAACGACGTAGTTTTGGTTCCCAGCTTATTTTGGACCAATGGGAGACCATTTTAAACTTTTTAAAACTCCATTTACCACCCCTCCTTTGCCTATAAAAGAAGCCATTTACTTCCATTTAGAGGGGAGACATGGAAGCTTAGAGAAAGCTTAGGAAGAAACTCTAGGGAAATATAGAGAGAGAAAGAGAAGTAGTCTTCTTCTTCCATTTTTTCCAATCAAAGTGAGTTCCAATCTTGTTTTCCTCCACAATTTTTCTATATACTTCATCATCAATATACCCAATCACCATTCTTGAGCATTCTTGAGTTAGGAAGCTACTTCCATGTCCAAATGTCAAAATCTATGAGTGAAACACCAAGCTACAAGTTCAATACATTATGAATATCATCTATTGATCATTATCTACTTGCTTGTTTATACAATGTTCATCTCTTCTTACCTCATTTCTTTTTTACTTTTCTTTATTTACTTACTAGTTCATCATCATCTAAATGATGACATGAAGTTTGGGGTGAGTGAATCCTTATGGATAGTAGCTCTTGACCTCAAAAACATGTTTGATAGATGATGATCATAACCTCAATACTTCCAAGATGTTCTTGAAATGTATTGAAGTTATGTCCAAAATAAAAATGAATCTCTCCAATAATATTGGGAGTTCTTTGATGATTCAAGGTTGGATGAGGTTCTAAGTGGTCACATGGTCATCTCAAGAGTTTAAGTTCATGCTTTGAACATCTATTTCAAAACCCCCAATCAAGAACTCAAACTCTATTTCAAACCCAAATCCATTTTCTTCAAGAATGATCCAAAACAGTGAGCTGTTCAGATTCAAAGATTTGTTTTGAATTAAATACTTGAGTTATGATGATGAAACCACTTGGAAAATCTTCCTAAGACATCATAGTTTGTCCCCAATTTTTCCCATCAATTATAGAAATGTGAAAGTATTTGTTTTGGATGCGAGAAGTTCATATTCATAATCTGCCTCTGTTCTCACAGAATGTTCACCCAACTTCTTGCACTTATTCTGGATATTTTCGTCACTGTACATATATCTTTTCTATTTTTTTTATAAAACTTGGGTGTCTTAGGAAACTTTTGGTATATAATGGGTCATCATAAACCTTTTCTTTGATTTATAAAAAATCATACAAAATCAGTCAATAGTGCAGCTTTTGTTTCTGAGTCATGTGTACATTCTGATTTATTTCTTTTAATCTGTGATAGCTATTGATGTTTGGCTTTTTGGGTTATTTTCTAGACACAATAAGGATGATCTCTGATTTGTTTCACATTTTTCTAGGCACGTTACAAAGTAATGCATACAGTCTGTCCACTATTCACAGCATTTCACTTTTTGGCTTTCACACTTTGATACAACACTCTCTTGTATCTAGATGAACCCATATCCCATGCACATGTTCTTTACCACTTTTAGCATGCTATATCATATCATGTATCATCTATCCTCTCATGTATCATACTCCCATAGACTCTTGAGTTTGATTTTCAAATAAAACCATGGTTTGCAAATACTTGGGAAGTTCTTGAAATAAGTTAGGAATTGATATTCCAAGTGGTTAGAATATTCATCCAAGATCTGGAAGTATACTTTCAAAACCCTCATTTCAAAACCCCCCCTCTTAAACCCCTCATTTTGATTTCAAGAAATAAACCTTGTTTTTCTCAAAACCCTCAAAACAGTGAGTCATTTAACTTCAAGAAATTATTTTGAGTTCAATACTCAATGTATGAATGCAAGACCACTTGGAAAGTCTTTCTAACTCACTATAGAACACCCATGATTTTTGGCTTGACTTGGAAGTACTTGAAAATGGTCCATTTGGACCCAAACATTCCTTCCAGACATTCTGTCTTTGCTGTCACAGCAGCTAGGTCAAATTACGACCTCTTTTTCAGAAAACTTTTCCAAACGGGGTGGTCCTAACTTATTTTTCCCTTAAAATTAAATGTCGTAGGGAACTTTCTGTATAAAATGGGCCTCTAGATCATTTGTTTTCATTTTCTAAGATTTTCTAACATTTCAGTCGACAGTACGAACTCTGTTTCTGAGTGACCTCTATTGTTTATATAATTTCTCTCAATATGTGATAGCTATTCAAGATTGGCCTTTTGGGTTGTGTTCTAGACACAATAAGGAACATCTCCATAAAAAATCATGCATTGAAAACATTCCTAACCCCTCTTTTAAAATTCCAAAAGATCATGCTACTGTTCTGTCCACTATTCACAGCAAGCACATTTTAACTTTTATTCTTTGATTTGATGCTTATATGCATTCCAAATTAGTTCATATCTTAGGAAGTAGTTCATACTACATTTGTACATATCCCATATTGATTTCATCCATCCATTCATACACATTTTAGACTTCTAAGTCATTCTAGGAATCCATGAACACAAAACACACTACAACCTTGGCACACTCTAGATACATACATTGCATCCATGCAAAGATTTGGAGTTTTTGTAGCTCCTAATCTAAGAAGATTATAAGGAATGATCACGATCATACGTTCATGCTTCCCCTTTGATCTAATCATCCTTTCTCATCCGTCCCGGGGATTGAGAAATCTTCTTTTCTCAAAGATTAACATGCATCATACTACTTTGCTAAGTATATTTTACTTTCTTTGATTTATTTGTTTCAAGAACAATTCATGTCCCTTTAGATTAGGAAAACTTTATTATCTGATACATGATTAGGCGATTTTTCCTAGGTTTATTTGTGTGATCTTTCACTTTGCATTGTGTGATATTTGGCTTAGATCTTATGAATGATATCTTATCTTTAGATCTTCCATTTCAAATCTCCTTATGTGATGTAATATACTATCATAGTATTATTTGTCGAACCATACATAGTATAAGATGATGATTTGGATGCTAATTGAGGCCCGTCGAAAGATGGGGCGAGTTGAGGGTGTTTTAGTCGCGACAAAGGCTCCTTCCTCTCTCGTACCAAAACCCCGAACCAAGTTCTTTGGTGATGAAGGGCCGGTGCCCTTATCCGCTTGGGTGAGTCAAAATTAGGTTTCTTGGTTCCTTAAAGACCAAGTGGCGACTCTGTATCTGTTTTCAACAGACCATTTTCTTTTCTTTGATCCAAGTCAAATTCCTTTTCAAAACAATCTCAAACAAGAGAAGTGGTCCGCTTCCGGTGTCCACACCCTCACGCAGTATCCAGACTCGGGTATCAGGGAGTGTCCGTAGGCCACACTTTAACACTACCATGGGTGCCAGGGAATGTCCAAGTTCAGCGTCACACACTTTAACGCTACCATGGGCGTCAGGGAGTGTCCAAATTTGCCACCGTCGCATTACAAAGACACTCTCACCGCAATCTCAACACGTCACACTTTGGTACACCATAACCAGGGAGTGTCCACCACACAATCTCAATCTCAATCTCATACTCTTTCCATACTGACCATTACTCTTTTCCACACTGACTAACACCCATATGCATGTACCACTGACTCCACATGTATGTCATGAAACTTAAACATAAAGGAATTCGCTAAATTAAAGGAATAACGTACATACGGGGATCGATAAGTAATAATACATTGTTTAATCTTTTCCAACATAACCAATAGTATTATGTTTTAATAAAATTCCCAAACAGAAACTTAACAGTTCTTTAAAATTAATCCAAATAGTCCCGTATACGAAAACACACAAAACCAGAAACTGCCAGAAGTTGCGCGCGCAGGCCGCTCGCGCGAAAGGTCGCTCGCGCGATGTGCCCATTTTTCATTTTATTATAAAATCCTTTCTTTCTGCCTGAAATTAGCCACCTCGCGCGCGCGGCTCGCTCGTGCGAAAGGCATCTTCCACGACCCTCGCTTGCGTGGTCTGCCTATTTTTCATTTTCCTTATAAAACCTTTTCTGTCTGCCTGAACCCACGCGGCTCGCGCGCGCGGCTCGCTTGCGCAGGCCGCTCGCGCGATCATGGCGCGAGATGAAGCAAAGGCTTCATCTTCTTCGTGGAGAATGCCCTATTTCAGATTTTCAGGGGTCTTTTGACCCATTTTCAAAACTGAATTTAACTAAGCCTTATAATATATGTTTCTCTTTGTTTTTCAATGAGGATTAAGAATCCATAACAAATTTTACATGAATCAATCTATAACTCAAGAATTTTATGAAAAACTAATAAATCACAAAAGTAATTTTCTTATATACTTTCTCATGTGTTCAAATTAGACTCTAAAACTTTAAACATGGCATATATGATGCATAATCTTTCATAATTATCTAAGAAAACAGATTTTGGTTAAGATTGAAAATTCTTGATTTCAAAGCTATGGTGTTCATACGTGAAATCAACCATGATGTTTTATGATTCAAGCACACAAACAGTAATTGAACGATGAAATTACATTCTAGGTGAGTTTAAAAATACTCACTGGTAATATAGATAGAAGAAATTGGTTGAGAAAGAATCCAATTGCAAGCTTGAAAGCTATGGTGTTCAAGCTTTGGTTATGAAATGAGGCTTTCTCTCACTAGGATTAACAAGATAAACTCTTAAGCTCTCTCTTTTCTCTCTGATTAACCATGAGCAGATTGTGAAGTGTGTGAGTGTTGTATATATAGAAAATGCACTTGATTAACTTGGAGGACAAGCAAAATATGGTTTACTCAACAAATTGGATTTATACATATATTCATAATCCTCAGCCAATATTCATACGTATCATGAGTTGTAACAACTCTGCAGATGCTCCAAGGGCCAAGTAGGTAGGTAGGGGTCCAAGCTTGAGTTATTTGGGTAACCAACACTTTAGGCACAATTTAACCCACAAATGCAAAGCATTCCCAAACAAGCTTAGGCAATGATTAGTTGCCATAATTAGAAAGTAATGTATAGTCACTTCAAATTTTACATCAATTCTAAAAATCTGTGGAAGTTTAACACAGTGTGGGCAGTTTTAAATGTAAACTGGTATTTTTGGGGTGCGGTGTTCACCACAAAAAAAAAATACAGAAAATTCATTTTAGTGTAAGAAATGGTTTTCCGATTTTATAAAAATGCAGTTTGAATTAAAAGAAAACCTTTCCACCGTTTTGAAATACCGATTTGAGATCCAACACAAGCATTACTATAGTTACAGAAATTGCAGTTTAATCCCAACATGAATTTTAATATGAAATAACACAAGTGATAAAATTTAGAACAGGAGAATTATAAATTAAAATCAATAATACATGTTAAATATGAAAATGGCAATTTAAAATAATTAAATGAAATGCAGGTTGTTACATCCTTCCTCCCTTAAACAGGATTTCGTCCCCGAAGTCAAGACTAACTAGTCATGAAATAACTCCGAGTACTTCTTCCTTATATCAGCTTCAACTTCCCACGAGGCTTCGTTCTCATCATGGTGATTCCACTGAATCTTCACCAATGGAATGTCCTTATTCCTCAACTTCTTGATACTCTGATCTAGAATCTTCACAGGTCTCTCATTGTAAAAAACGTTATGACTCGTCTCAATATCATCATAACTGACCACATGCGAGGGGTCTCGTATGTACTTCCTTAGCATACTCACGTGAAACACATTGTGAACTCCCGACATCTTCGGTGATAGCGCGAGTCGATAAGCTACTTTCCCGACACGTTCCAAAATCTCGAACGGCCTAATGAAACGTGGAGCTAACTTCCCTCTCTTGAGACCGAAGCGTACCACTCCTCGGGTTGGTGAAACCTTAAGGAGTACGTGATCTCCAACACTAAATTCCAAATCTTTCCGGCGTCGATCAGCATAACTCTTATACCGGCTCTGAGCGATTCTCATCCTTTCCTTGACCAAGGAAATATTTTCGTTGGTTTCTCTAACCAAATCTGGTCCCAACAACTCTGTATCCCCAACTTCGGCCAAACACAATGGCGAACGACATGGTCGTCCGTACAATGCTTCAAACGGAGCCATCACGATACTCGTGTGATAACTGTTGTTATAGGAAAATTTAACCAAAGGCAAGTGTGTCTCCCAAGATTTTTCAAAATCAATAACACAAGCCCTAAGCATATCCTCCATGATCTGATTAACACGTTCAGTTTGCCCATCCGTCTGAGGGTGAAAAGCAATACTCATCTTGAGCGAGGTTCCCATAGCTTCTTGCAGACTTTCCCAAAATCCAGAAGTAAAACGTGTGTCACGGTCTAACACAATTGACACAGGTGCACCGTGAAGTCGCACAACTTGTTGTATGTACATCCGGCTCATCTTTTCCGCCGGGTATGTCATACTATAAGTAATGAAATGAGCAGATTTTGTCAATCGATCCACGATTACCCAAATAGTGTCATGATTCTGCTGCGATCGAGGCAATCCTACTACAAAATCCATTGTAATGTGCTCCCACTTCCAATCAGGAATAGGTAGTGGTTGCAACAATCCCGAGGGTCTCTGATGTTCAGCCTTGACTTGCTGACACGTCAAACACTTGGATACAAATTCGGCCACATCCTTCTTCATACCTTCCCACCAGAAATTTCTCTTCAAATCTTTGTACATCTTCGTCCCTTCTGGGTGAACTGTATACCTTGACTTATGTGCTTCTTCCAGGATATCCTTTCTAAGTTCTACAACATCTGGCACACATAATCTATTCCTGCAACGATACCCTCCATCGACTCCAACCTTCCATTCTGTCGGGTCTTTATCTGACATCTTCACGAACCATGTCTGTAACTTCTCATCTTCTTTCTGAGCTCCAATAATGCGGTCGATAAGAACAGGCTATAGGATAAGACATCTGAGAAGTTGTCTTTCTCCTTCTTCATCACTCTGTACATCGAACTCCGCCAACGTCTCCAATGCCCGCCATTCTCTAACCATTAAGGAGGCGACCGTCTCACGAGTCTGTCGACTCAAGGCATCAGCGACCACATTAGCTTTTCCAGGGTGGTATTCTAATGTGAAATCGTAATCTTTGATCAGCTCCATCCATCTGCGCTGTCTCATGTTCAACTCTTTCTGTGTGAACAAATATTTCAGGCTCTTGTGATCGGAGAACAGATCAAACATCTCACCGTACAGATAGTGTCTCCAAATCTTGAGTGCAAAAACTACTGCCACCAACTCCAAATCATGAATAGGATAGTTCAACTCATTCGGCTTCAGCTGTCTAGATCCATAGGCGATAACTCTGCCATCTTGCATAAGTACGCACCCTAACCCTTGATATGACGCGTCACTAAAGATAGTGAACTTCTCATCAGGCTTGAGTATAGCTAGTACCGGTGAGGTAGTGAGTCTCTCTTTCAACTCCAGAAAGGCGCGCTCATGCTTCTCTGTCCACTCGAACTTCAAATTCTTCTTCGTCTACCCAGTCAAAGGTGCAGCTATTTTAGAGAATCCCTCAACGAATCTCTAGTAATAGCCGGCGAGTCCAAGAAAACTCTGAACTTCTGTAGGGTTGCTCGGCCTAACCCAGTTTGACACAGCATCGGTCTTGGATGAATCCACAGAAATTCCTTGAGATGACACCTTGTGTCCCAAAAATTAAACTTCTTGTAGCCAGAACTCACACTTACTGAATTTGGCATACAACTGGTGATCCTTGAGTGTCTGCATCGCAATCCGTAGATGCTGCTCGTGTTCTTCTCCTGACTTAGAATAGATCAAGATATCATCAATGAAAACGATGACAACTTGATCTAAATAGGGCTTGAACACTCTGTTCATCAGATCCATAAACACTGCCGGGGCGTTCGTCATTCCAAACGGCATCACCAAAAATTCACAATGACCATATCGGGTTCTGAAAGCAGTCTTAGGTATGTCTTCCTTCCGAACCCGCAACTGATGATATCCCGACCTTAGGTCTATCTCGGAAAATGTTGTAGCTCCTTGTGGTTGATCAAACAAATCATCGATCCGAGACAAGGGATACTTGTTCTTGATAGTCACGCGGTTCAGTTCTCTGTAGTCGATACATAATTGAAGTGTTCCGTCTTTCTTCTTCACGAATAACACTGGTGCTCCCCAAGGCGATGTACTTGGACGTACAAAACCTAGGTTCTCGAGCTCTTGTACTTGTTCCTTCAATTCTGATAGTTCGGCGGGGGCCATTTTGTAGGGAACCTTCGTGATCGGTACGGTACTCGGTATAAGCTCAATATAGAACTCTATACTTCTCTCGGGCGGCAAACCAGAAATGTCTTGAAATACTTCTTCGAAGTCCTTGACTATAGGTATTGACGACACTGTTGCTTCTGTACTGACGACTTCGATATTCGCCAAACATCTCGTGAGGAACATATCTCCCGAAGGGTTACATTGAAAGTCAAAGGGTTGATTCTCATTGTCGGGGAATGTAATTCTCTTCCTCGCACAATCCAACTTCACTTGATTCTGAGAGTGCCAATCCATCCCTAGGATTATGTTGAACTCCTTCATCGATAGGACGATCAACCTTGTAGGGATTTCACAGTCTCCTAGCCGTAAAGGACAATCCTTGCACACGTGTCCTAATCTGACTGCAGCTCCTAATGGCGAAGTAGCCTTCAAAGCTTTCTCTAAGCGATGAGGTAAGATACCCAGCCTCCAAATTATATTCACAGATATGAACGAAAGAGCAGTACCCGTATCAAATAACACTTTAACATGAGAGTTAAACAGAGTTAATGTACCTTCTACTGCTTGCTGATCAGGTTGAGCTTCTCCATAATCTCCCTCTTCGTACACAGTCCCATCATATCCAGCGGCATCTGGAATAACAGCATTTAAGCGAGTCTGATTCTGTTGACCATACATCACTTGCCTAGGGGCAGTGTAGAACTTGCTGATGTGGCCTGGTTCACCACAATTGTAGCAAACTATTCCTTGCTGAGCAGCACGCCTTGGTGCCTTGCAATCTCGAGCCAGATGACCAGGGTTGCCATAGTTGAAGCATTTTCCACTACTACTTCCTTCTCCTACTCGGGGTTGAGTCGGATAGGTAATAGCCTGGGTCTTCTTGCTTCCGTCGAAATTCATCTTCTGCCATTGGGTACGATTCATCGGTGGCCTATTCCCAAAATTACCCCTTTGAGGCGGTCGGAATTCAAATTGTTTTCGGTTCACTCGAGCATCCTCTTCCAGATCGGTAGCCAGGCCAACTAGTCCTTCAAACGACTTATCTAAGTGGCCAAGAGTCAGGCGGTGAATTTGCGGTGTCAGCCCTTGGTTATACTTACGGATCTTCTTCTCCTTAGTATCAACCATATGAGGGGCAAACCGAGACAGTCTCTCAACCTGAGTAGCGTACTCTTGCACTGAGTTGGTTCCTTGCGTCAGGTCCATGAATTCCTTCTCTCTTCTGTGCCTCTCCGTAGCTGGGAAATACTTCTCCAAAAATCTCCCCTTGAACGCAGTCCACGTCATTCCCATTGCAGCTCCATTCCCGATAGTAGCTATGACCGAATCCCACCAATCTGCAGCAGCATCGGTCAATTGAAACGTAGCCAATCTCCTCTTGTCCATCTCATTGCACCGGACAGCCTCGAACATACGGTCCATCTGTCTTAACCATTGCTCGGCCTTCCAGGGTTCTGCTATACCCGAAAACTGCTCAGGACTTAGCGTACAGAATCTCTCCATCAGTTTGTCTCAAGTTTGGCGGTCTCGTCGATTTTCATTCTGGTTACTAACCCTTTCGAGACGCCTGATGAAAGCTTCAAATATTCCCATGGGATCGGCAGCCTCAGGTGCTCCCTCGATCAAATTCCTGTTCCTCCTTAGTCCTCCAGCCATTCTATGCATGATAGTGATAGCAGAATGAGGAAAATGCATGCAACAGTGCTATGAAGCAATTTAAATGACGACGACATTCAAAAGAGTATATTTGATATATAACTTCTTGTCAAGTTGATACAAAAAAAAGCAGGTATGATCAAATCGATGCCTACCCTATCTGTATGGGTTAGGACGCATGCAAGAGTTAATGTTACAAAAATGGGATCATTGCCCTACACTCTAATGCATGTACTTACAGTTCACAAAAAGAGATAGAGCTAATAGTCAAAAGTAGTTAATATGTACAAGGTCATATTTAGAACGTCAATCGTCTCCATAAGCAGCTATCAGGAGATCTAGCGAATCGACAGGGCAAAATCGCTGCACAAAGAACGGACCAACCCCGTCATAGCCGTGAGAGATCGACGATGAAGCAGGCATAGGGGCATCCGCTTCAACTACCATCTCCTCAGGTAAGGCTAGCTCGAGTGCTAGCTCAGCCTCTAGGTCAGCGGCTAAGTCGTCTAGACCTATGCCATCCTCCACATCCTCTCCACCTACTGGGACCAAATGAACAGCCTCAGCATCATCCTCGGCAATGGGGACCACTGGCGGAGGCATCTCTAGCTGAGCTAGATGGGCATGCACAATCTAGATCTCGAGGGGGAGGTAGAAAACATCGCTATCAACCAACCTCAAAATCTCAACCAAAACTAAGCACTGAGCCTCTACAAAGTAACGAAGCTCTAGGCGGATACGAGTCAGGTCAACTAAGCCTACCACGTGAACCTGGTGCCATATATCAGATACTACGGTCGCTGTGGCCAACTGTTCAACGGCCGCATGATATAAGTCGAGGAAAGCTGGGATCAGTGCCACGGGTGTCACAAAGTGTCCCCCAAATCCGTCTGGTACATATAGTGGATGAGCTGGGTCCATACTTGATAAAAAGGTACTACTTAAATCAGGAAAGAGATAGTCTTAGGCGTTTGGGTTCTGAGTCTATCCTCCCTGTCGTAACATCGGGTGGGCAAAGCTTAAGAGATCAGATCGTGGAATCGGGTCTAAACTGGTAAACCCTACCCTGGCTAAACTATCTTGAGATAAATAATTACCTGGCTCTGATACCACTAAATCCTGTCACGCCCCGATGTAGCATAAATAAGGAAAGCGTTTAATTTCCTTTATGGACCCGTAGGTCGCGACAGTTTGAAGGATCGATTCCATCGCAAACGTCGAACAACAATAAACAATAATCAGAGCAGAGCAATCAAGGCTTATAAAATTTTTCTAACTTAATAAATATTATAGCACTGGGTCATCTAAAGGCACAGACCGCCTTGAAATAAAACAATAACTTAATGTTTATTACAGTCATCCTTATTACAAACCAGTTCATAACTTAAAACATATAACTTAAATATGCAATGACGATGACAGTTTCTCTTCCAAAATCAGCCGTTCTCAATTAGCATAGTCATAAGGCTCAGCATAGTCGTAACTTGAAAAGCCTGAACACGAGTGTCTAGGACGCATCAACGTCGTCAGCTTTAAGAAGCTAGTAAGTATTAAAAACATAACTTTGAATGTAAAACATACCCATTTACCTTTTTCCATTTTCAATTTCATAAAATCAATAGCTTGACCATAGAGAAAACTCGATTTATAAACCAACAAGGACTATATATTCAAAGTCGTTAATTTATAAAGCATATGATCGTGTATGAGACAATGCACCACACTCATCTTGCCGACTCTTTTCTCTCGACAGACACAACAACCCACTATCTCACTGTAGTATCTTTGAAACACTAAGGTAGCCACACTTTAGCAATGGCGTGCCAGGGAATGTCCAGTTTGCCTCACACTTTGGTCCGGGGTACCAGGGAGTGTCCAATGCCTCACACTTTGAATACCTAAACCGTCATGCAAATACCGGAGGAACCCTCATGCAGTATCCAAACTCGGGTATCAGGGAGTGTCCGTAGGCCACACTTTAGCACTACCATGGGTGGCAGGGAATGTCCAAGTTCGGCGTCACACACTTTAACGCTACGATGGGCATCAGGGAGTGTCCAAATTTGCCACCGTCGCATTATAAAGACACTCTCACCGCAATCTCAACACGTCACACTTTGGTACACTATAACCAGGGAGTGTCCACCACACAATCTCAATCTCAATCTCAATCTCATACTCTTTCCATACTGACCATTACTCTTTTCCACACTGACTGGCATCCATATGCATGTACCACTGACTCCAGATGTATGTCATGAAACTTAAACATAAAGGAATTCGCTGAATTAAAGGAATAACGTACGTACCGGGATCGATAAGTCATAATACATTGTTTAATCTTTTCCAACATAACCAATAGTATTCGGTTTTAATAAAATTCCCAAACAGAACCTTAACAGTGCTTTAAAATTAATCCAAATAGTCCCTTATACGAAAACACACAAAACCAGAAACTGCCAGAAGTCGCGCGCGCGGGCCGCTCGCGCGATGTGCCCATTTTTCATTTTATTATAAAAACCTTTCTTTCTGCCTGAAATTAGCCACCTCGCGCGCGCGGCTCGCTCGCGCGAAAGGTATCTCGCGCGACCCTCGCTCGCGCGATCTGCCTATTTTTCATTTTCCTTATAAAACCTTTTCTGTCTGCCTGAAACCACGTGGCTCGCACGCGCGGCTCGCTCGCGCGAAAGGTCGCTCGCGCAGGCCGCTCGCGCGATCGTGGCGCGAGATGAAGCAGAGGCTTCATCTTCTTCGTGGAGAATGCCCTATTTCAGATTTTTAGGGGTCTTTTGACCCATTTTCAAAACTGAATTTAACTGAGCCTTATAATATATGTTTCTCTTTGTTTTTCAATGAGGATTAAGAATCCATAACAAATTTTACATGAATCAATCTATAACTCAAGAATTTTATGAAAAACTAATAAATCACAAAACTAATTTTCTTATATACTTTCTCATGTGTTCAAATTAGACTCTAAAACTTTAAACATGGCATATATGATGCATAATCTTTCATAATTATCTAAGAAAACAGTTTTTGGTTGAGATTGAAAATTCTTGATTTCAAAGCTATGGTGTTCATACGTGAAATCAACCATGATGTTTTATGATTCAAGCACACAAACAGTAATTGAACTATGAAATTACATTCTAGGTGAGTTTAAAAATACTCACTGGTAATATAGATAGAAGAAATTGGTTGAGAAAGAATCCAATTGCAAGCTTGAAAGCTATGGTGTTCAAGCTTTGGTTATGAAATGAGGCTTTCTCTCACTAGGATTAACAAGATAAACTCTTAAGCTCTCTCTTTTCTCTCTGATTAACCATGAGCAGATTGTGAAGTGTGTGAGTGTTGTATATATAGAAAATGCACTTGATTAACTTGGAGGACAAGCAAAATATGGTTTACTCAACAAATTGGATTTATACATATATTCATAATCCTCAGCCAATATTCATACGTATCATGAGTTGTAACAACTCTGCAGATGCTCCAAGGGCCAAGTAGGTAGGTAGGGGTCCAAGCTTGAGTTGTTTGGGTAACCAACACTTTAGGCTCAATTTAACCCACAAATGCAAAGCATTCCCAAACAAGCTTAGGCAATGATTAGTTGCCATAATTAGAAAGTAATATATAGTCACTTCAAATTTTACATCAATTCTAAAAATCTGTGGAAGTTTAACACAGTGTGGGCAGTTTTAAATGTAAACAGGTATTTTCGGGGTGCGGTCTTCACCACAAAAAAAAATACAGAAAATTCATTTTAGTGTAAGAAATGGTTTTTCGGTTTTATAAAAATACAGTTTGAATTAAAAGAAAACCTTTCCACCATTTTGAAATACCGATTTGAGATCCAGCACAAGCATTACTATATTTACCGAAATTGCAGTTTAACCCCAACATGAATTTTAATATGAAATAACACAAGTGATAAAATTTAGAACAGGAGAATTATAAATTAAAATCAATAATACAGGTCAAATATGAAAATGGCAATTTAAAATAATTAAATGAAATGCAGGTTGTTACATCCACAAGTCTGAACATGGCTTCGCTTCGTGAAACAGAAATCCAACGTTGGAGAAACGATGACAAACCCTCTTTTCTCTCTCTCTGGCCGACTCTCTCTTCCTCTGCTCTTCTTTTGTGTTTTAAATGGTGAAGAAGATCACTACAAGAGATGTTTGTGTCTTTAATTATCTTATGTCTATTTTTGTTTACACCCCCAATACTTCCTAAGTTTTTATTATGAAATCCCCTAACAATTACTATTAACTACTCAAAAACTTAAGTGGGTATAAGTATATATGACGTATGGGTCTCAAATGTGGTTTCAAATATTTTATAAAGTTGATATTTAACTTACTAGTTATGAATCATGTTCCAATTCACTCTCACATGATACTATGAATGGTCACAACTAGCATTTTAATACTAAAAGCAATTAAATAAATATTCATTAGGGATTTAAATATAACTAAAAACAATTTATGTACTCTAGACCTCTTCTGGGTTCCACTTCCATATCTGTCCCATCTAAATAGAACTTTCAGCTGTGTCTCCTTCCGAACACTTACCACACCTGTGAGAATATAATTCACCCAAATCATCAAATGCATTTAATCATAGTAATTAATGCATGCAAAAAAAATAATTACCACTATCTTTGAGTACGGGTATTAACAATTCTCCCTCCCTTTTAAGAAGTTTGTCCTCAAACTTTTCTTATCTCAAGAGTCGAATAAGTGAGGAAATTTTTCTCTGATCTCATCTTCACATTCCTAAGTTGCCTCCTCTATTCAATGATTATACCACAAAATCATAACTCGAGGAATAACTTTGGTTCTCAACACTTGATTGTTCATATCCAAGATTTGTACTGGATGCTTAACATAAGTTAGATCTTCCCGAACTTTCAATGATTCTGGAACAATGATATGACTCGAGTCTGATATATAACGTTGAAGCATACAAACGTGAAACATATTATGTACATTAGCCAACTTTTATGGCAATTCCAACCGATAAGCAACCGGACCAACTTTATTCAGAATCAGAAAAGGTCCCACAAACCTCAGATATGACTTACTCCTAAGAACACATAATCACCTATCTCAAAATCCAATGGTCTTCTATCGGTGTCTGCATAAATTTTGTAATGACTCTGTGCTATCTTTAGCTATTGTTTAACCAATTTAATTTTTTCGGTAGTGATTTGAAAGATCTCAGGCCTCAGAAGTTGATTTCTTCCAACTTCTGTCCAATACACTAGCAATATACAATTTTAGCCATACAATGCCTTATAAGGAGCCATTCTAATACACGTTTGAAAACCGTTATTATAAGAAAGCTCTACCAACGGTAAATGACTTTCCCAATCTGCCTCGAAATCGATAACACAATCTCTAAGCATATGCTCCAGAATTTGAATAATTCGCTCAGATTGTCTGTTTGTCTTAGGATGAAAGGTCGTGCTAAAGTGCAGAGCTGTTCGCATTGCCCTTTGCAATCCTTCTCAAATCTTAGACACAAACTGTGTGTCTCGATCTGACAGTTGATATCGGTGCCCCTTGTAGCCTGACAATCTCTCTAACATAAAGTGCTTATGACTTTGTCGGGTCATTGGTCTTGAATGGCAAGAAGTGGGCTGACTTAGGCAACTGGTGCACGATCACTAAAATACTATCATTAGACTTACGAGATCACGATAGCCCTAATACAAAATCCATTGTGACATTTTTCCACTGCCATTTCAGTATCTCCAATTGTTGTAATTCTCTTGTAGGTCGTTGTTGTTCCAATTTCACTTGTTGACAATTCATAGACTTATCCAAAAACTTTGCGACCTTCCATTTCATACCATTCCACCAATAAACTTCTTACATGTCTCTATACATTTTAGTAATGCCTAGATGTACGGAGTATCTAGTACAACGTGCTTATTTCAGAATCTTCTCTTTCAATTCTCTGATATTTGGAACACATAACCGGTTAATATATCTTAACATTCCATCTTGAAAAATAAGTTCTGTCGCTTACCTTTGGGTAATTCATCTACAACCTTTTTCAGATTCGGATCAAGAAGCTGATTTGATTTGATCTCACCAATCAAACTAGGCTGTGCCACAATTGTAGCCATTAAGCCACCTTGTACCCTAGGAACAACTTCAAGTTCCAATCATTTCAATTTTTCACCAACTTTTTCTGTGCCGTCAAAGCATAAGCTGGATTTCTGACGACTTTTGACTCAAAGCATCGGCAACCACATTAGCTTTTCTCAAATGATACTGTATCTTCAAATCATAATCTTTCATCAATTCAAGCCATCTTCTCTATCGCACATTCATCTCCCTCTGGGTAAATAAATATTTCAAACTCTTTTGGTCGGTGGATTTCACACATTTTTTGATACACATAATGACGCCAGATCTTCAATGCAATGATTACCATTGCCAATTCCAAGTCGTGGGTCGGATAATTCTTCTCATGTGTCCTCAATTACCTTGAAGCACAAGCTATTACATTGTCACCCTACATTAGAACACATCCCAAAAGTCGATAAGAAACATCACTAGAAATACAAAAACCTTCAGTACCTGACGGAATAGCCAGTATTAGTGCTGTGGTCAACTTTTCTTTCAACTTTTGAAAACAATCCTCACATTCTTTAGGCTTAGTTTGGCCCCCATGTGGCTTTTTAAAAGGAGCTTATGAAATTTACTACTAGGTTGTTTGATAATTTTGTACTAGTGACACACTACTCTTCAAAAATATATCATGAAACCAAAAAGCCACCTTGAGCTTTTAAAAGCTCCATTCTAGAGCTTTTAAAAGCTCCCCTAAAAAAGCCCTAAGTTCAATTTTTACAAAGCGCATAAACTAGTTACCAAATGATTTAACATGAAATTGTGCTTTAAAAAAGGAGAAGCACCAAAAGGGGGGCCAAACTAAGCCTTATTCCATTCAAACGGTACATCCTTCCTCATTAATTGAATCATCTGAGTCGCGATTCTAGAAAAGTCTTGAACGAGCCTTCTATATTAATCGGCTAACCCCAAGAAGATTTGAATCTCATAAACATTGATTGGCCTTGACCAATTCATAATGACTTCTATTTTTTGCGAGTCCACAGAGATACCATTTTAGAAATCACGTGCCCAAGGAAAGTAGTATTTATTAACAAGAATTCACTTTTCTTCAGCTTCCCAAATAATTAATTTTCTCGAAGTCATTGCAGAATTAGTCTCAAGTGTCGCTCATGCTCTTTTAAGCTTCTAGAATATATTAAAATGTCGTTAATGAAATCAATTACAAACTCATCCAAGTAGGGTTTAAACACCCAATTCATCAAATCCATAACAGCGGATGGTGCATTCTTGACCCCAAATGGTATTACAAAAAACTCGTAGTGCCCGTTCTGAGTTTTGAAAGTTGTCTTTTCACGATCCTCAACTTTTACCTTCAACTGGTGATACCTAGATCTCACGTTGATCTTTGAAAAGACTTGGGCTCCTTGTAGTTGATCAAATAAATCACCAATACATGGCAATGGATACTTGTTCTTTATAGTTACTATGTTGATCTCCCAGTAATCAATGCATGTGGACATTGTTCTATCTTTCTTTTTAACAAATAAAAATGGTGCACCCCAAGGCGATACACTTAGTTGAATAAACCCCTTATCTAACAATTCTTACAACTATGTCTTCAGTTCCTTTAACTCTACCAGAGTCATTCTCTATGGTGCCCATGAAATTAGTTGCGTTCTGGCATCACATCTATACCGAATTAAATTTTCCTTTCAATCAACACACTTGGTAAATCTTTTGGAAAGACATCTAGAAATTCCTTAATCAATGGTATATCTTCTAATTTCAATTCAGTGCCTTTGGCATCGAGTACACTACATAAGAACCACTAATAACCCTTTTTCAGTAAACGACAAGCCTTGATAGCTGACAGAAGATAAGGCAGTGACACTATACATGTCCCTTGAAGATAAAATGATTCTTGATTCGATGCTTGAAACATTGCCATCTTATTTTGACAACCAATAATGGCGCGATTTGCCAATAATTAATCCATTCTCAGGATAACATCAAAATATTAAATGATCTACAATATTAAGTCAATGGTTAATCTTATACCATTCACATCAATTCTACACGTTTTAAAGATACATGAACTTACGCGAGTGCTTGAGCAAGTTGTTAAGTCTCACAAAAGCGCTCGCTCCACTAGAGCGATCTTGGGTACTATTTTGCTGAATCTAGACCTACTACAGCTACTATTTTTCTCATGGTAAAAGATACCAAAGTTAACTGAAACAAACTAAAATAAATTGAAACTATTCAAACACATTAAGAAGTTCTAAACATAGTTTTTAAAACACTTAATGGACCCACTCATGGTTTTACAAACAAGTTCCAAACTATATTCTCAATCTTAAAACTTTTAAATCCAACTATTTAGCGATTAACTCCCTCCAAACATAATTACATGAACCATAACATGAGTTCAAGATTCAAATTACAAATCGAACTTGTCGACTCGACAAGTACTACGATAACATGTTTACTATGACGATAATTTACATATGGTCATATCAACATAAGTGTGTGCTCTCTGGCACAACCCTAACATCTCTATAGTCATCGTTTCACATTGTGTTCCTTTGTACCCTGAAATGGTTAATAACCAAAAATTTGTCTAAGTTTTCACTCAAAAGGTGTGCTAATAATTCAAGTAGAAAATGTAATGTGTCAAATGCAAGACTAAACATTCACGACAAAAATTTTTGCCTCCAGCATGTTAAGTAATCAATCCACCTTGGTCTCGGACCCATAGTTCCGGATCTTTCTCACTTGTGCCATCACATATAGCATTAATCTCTCTCTTGTGACCCGTAGCCACTACTTGTTTGTGGGCATCACCACTGCCCCACCCATGAGGAGCTTCGAATTCCCTTCATTATGAAATAATAACAGTGAATATCACTCGACATCCTTTGACCCAATTATGCACATAAGCACCTCAATATATTACATAGCCATTTCTATATTTTTAACATGTTAAGCTTATTTCTAACACATACTTGCCTATATAATCAAGTATAAACACAGCTAAATATTAATTATCACTACAACACCATCAAACATCCAATTTTAGGTGTATGACACTCACCTGAATTCCTTGCACAGTCTAATTCAATATTCAATCGGTGATAATCCTACATACATATAGCATATCGTATGTCACCAACTAAAAATGGGTTGCCAAAAAATGATACTAAAACTAAAAATTAACTACATAGAAGTGTTCATCTCACCCCCACGAGTTTGAATATGGCTTCGATTCACAAAACGGAGGTTCGAAGGCGGAGAACGATGACAAACCCTATCTTTTCTCTCTCTAGCCGACTATCTCTTCTTCTGCTTTATTTTTGTTTTAACTGGTGAAGAAGATGACTACAAGGGATGCATATCTCTTTAATTAACTTATGTCTATTTCTGTTTATACCCCCCAATACTCCCTAAGTTCTTATAATAAATGTAGGGAAAATAGGTTTTGAAAATATATTTAACATGCAGCGGAAAAATAGAGATAAAAAACTTTTATTGGTATGCTCGAATCTACTACTTATCAATTCTATAGATGCGTACAACAAGAGAGACAAAGATTATACCTTAGGTCTTGAACCCAATTCTGTTTCTCTTCTTCCTTGATGGTGCAACAGTCTCCACTAGGTGGTCTTTACTCCTATTTCTTGTATAACTGCTTCCGGAAAGGCTAGAGATGGTGGGATCTTTAATGGAGGTGATAGAGAAGGTTTGGAAACCATGAAACAGTTTCTGCAGCTCTTTAAGTGATAAAACGACGACCCTTAATATTGTACGCAATTGCCCGATTTATAGATTTCCAAACTAACTTTATGCTTTCGATCGATTGAAGTGGCTTCGATCGATCAAATCTTCTATCGATTGAAGCACTTTCAATCTATCGAACTTGTCTTGACTTCAATCGATCGAAACTTTTTCGATCGATAGAACATGTCTTGACAATATCTCTTGTGCCTTTTCAAGCATCTTAGTGGAGCTAAGAGTGGGACCTCCTAGGTTCTTGATTGTTGGCTCAGACCAGTTGTTACTTTCCATGACCAAACTCTTTGATCAGCAAATTAACCAACTGGTCTGTTAACGTTTACTCCACTATAAAATGATAACTGCACTCCAACGCAGAATAACATATCTGAAGCAATAAGTAGACTTATATGGTGTACTAATGTCCCTCTACCATCAACACTCATAATCATATTCAAGTAGTCGGATAAATTTTTACTATCAACCTGACTAGTGATTACATCTTTCATTCCTTGAGTCCCATTCATCCTTCATGATTATCAAACATGTTGATAACTCTTATCAATAAGACTGCAGTTCTCAATAATCAACTTGGTGACATTCTCAAGGGAATGCTTACTCGTTATCAGAGGGTAGATTCTATCTTGACAATATATGTTCACAACCCTATGAACATGACACACCCAAGATACCCAGGTGTTGATCTTTAAGACCTCACTGATTGGTAAGTCAAAGCAGCCATATCCATAGTCTGTGTTTATTGTAGTCTCAAGATTGAGAACACGTACCTTATACAAGTTATGAGTTCCTATCGACTGTTGATAGTATTAAGTGTCAAAAGAAAAGCTCATGGTTCGTCAATGCACTATAAGCACTAGCATATTAACTAAGAGTCATACTCTAGTGATTGGGGTTCACCACTCCATCCAACGGTAGTTAATCATGCTATAGTGTAAACCTGATGAGATATCCAATCTTATCATCCACTGTGACAAATTTTAAGTATCCAAGAATAGTAATTCATATCTCACTTGTATGGATCTTATACACACATGAATTACTTACTATGATACTTAAGGATTAACAGCCATCTCATGAAAAAAAACATACATAATGAAATGTAAAGCTGATATCCATATATTAAAATGCCAATGTCTCATACACAAAGTAATGGTTTGATGACACAATCCCAACAAACTCCCACTTGTACTCATAACCATTCATGATTGTAACTGAGACCTAGACTATCCAGATGACGATTAAAGACCTTATGGGGTATGGCCTTTGTAAACAGATCTGCAAGATTATCAGTGGTGGCAATCTTGGTGGCAATCACATCTCTACGTTAAATATTATCTCGAATTAGATGATATTTTTGCTCTACGTGCTTTCCTTTCGTGGTTCCTTAGCTCCTTGGACTGAGCCACTGCCCCACTATTATCGTAGTATAGCATAATAGGTGACAATGACGCTAGTACCACCTTAAGTTCCATCAGGAACTTCTTAAGCCAAATAGCTTCCTTTGCTGCTTCATAAGCAGCCACATACTCAGCTTCTGTAGTTGAGTTTGTAATGTATTTCTGCTTAATGCTTCTCTAACTAACAGCACCACCACCCAAGGTAAAGAGATGTTCAGATGTCAACTTCCTTGAATCTTTATCTGATATAAAGTCAGAGTCATTGTATCCCACTGGAATTAACTCATCGCCACTGTACATAAGCATGTAATCTTTAGTCCTTCTCAAGTACTTAAGAATACGCTTAACGGTTGTCCAGTACTCTGAACCTGGATTTGACTGGTACCTGCTAACCATGCCAACGACAAAGGGAACTCCTGCATAACATTGCATAAATGAGACTTCCCACTATCGAAGCATAGGGAACTCCTGCCATGCGATTCCTCTCCTCCTGTATCTTAGGACACTGGTCCTTGGAGAACGCTAAACCATGCCTGAAAGGTAATAAACCTTTCTTCGAATTATCTATGGAAAACCTAGTTAGTACCTTCTCGATATAACCAGCTTGAGATAATCCCATTATGTTTCACTCACGATCTCAAAAGCGCTTTATCCTAAGGATATAGCTTGCCTCTCCTAGATCCTTCATATCGCAAGTGGTAGCTAGCCAAACCTTAATTGATGACAATATTCCTACATCATTTCCAATGAGTAGATTGTCATCAACATAAAGCATAAGAAAAGTCACCACTTTGCCATCACACTTCTTATATACACAAGGTTTATCCAGATTCTATATGAAACCAAACGATTTGACCGCTTGGTCATCACACTTCTTATATACACAAGTTCCATTCTGGTTGCTGCATATAGATGTCCTTCTCAAGATTGCCATTCAAGAATGCAGTCTTGATGTCCATCTGCCAGATCTCATAATCTAAGCAGGCAGCAATGTATAAAAGTATTCTGATGGACTTGAGCATGGCTACTGGCTAGAAGTTTTCCTCATAGTCAATGCATTCCCTCTGAGTATAACCTTTTTTCTACAAGCCTAGCCTTAAAGGTCTCAAACTTCCCATCCGATCCTCTTTTCCTCTATCGACCCACTTACAGCCAATGGGTTTAATATTGACAAGAAGTTCTCTAAGATTCCAGACTTGGTTGGAATCCATAGATTCTAATTCAGCCTTCATAGTTTTAACCCAATGAGCTGAATCAACATCAGCCATTGCCCTTTCATACGTGGTAGGATCAGATTCAGATTCTATGGACACTGCTTCAAAAGCATCTCCTAAGAACATGTATCTGTCAGGTTGGCTGACCATCCTCCTACTACGACGAGGTACCGGTGCAAAAATGGGTGAAGAAGTAGTATTTTCTTATCTTACATCGTTATCAACTGTGGGTAGGACTGAGGGCTCTCCTTCTATCTCTTTTATATCTATCCTTCCTTAGGTTTATGGTTCATGATATAATCATCCTTCAAGAAAATAGCATTTGTACTAACAAACACTTTCTGTTCTCTTGGATCATAAAAATACCATCTATAAGTACCCTTTGGATACCCTACAAAGTAGCATACCTCTGATCTAAAATCCAACTTGCTCATCTTTTCTTTTAGCACATGTACTGGATAATACAACATTCGGAGATGTTGCAAAGAAGGCTTACTCTCAATCCACATCTCCCGTGGTATGCTGGGAATAGAGTTGCTTGGTACTTGATTTAGTATGTACGCAGAGGTTTCCAAAGCATAACCCCAAGAAATAATGGCAACTCTGAATAACTCATCATAGCCCTAGCCATGTCTAAATGTGTCTGGTTCTTTCTCTCTACTAAACCGTTATGCTAAGGCATATTGGGTATAGTCAATTGTGACATAATCCCATTTTGTATGAGGTGATTATTCGATCAGATCAAATGGTCTTGATATGTTCACCAAATTATATCTCCACTTTAGCCCTAAACTATTTGAACTTTTCAAAGGCTTCAGACTTGTGCTACATTAGGTACACATATCATACCTAGAGTGGTCATCAATAAATGTGATGAAATACTCATAACCACCCCTTGCTCTAATATTTATTGGTCCACACACATCAGTATGAACGAATTCCAACAATGCATTGGACCTATTAACCTTTGTAGGAAAGGACCTTTTGGTCATTTTACCTTCTAAACAAGACTCGCAGACTTCCATTGGTTTGAGAACCAAATTGCATAAGATCCCTTCTTTGGCTAGTTTGCCAATCCTATTTAGATTTATATGGCCAAGCCTCATGTACCAAAGCCTTGTTGAATTAGTGGAAGGTTCCTTTCTTTTAGATGGTACAGTTACCACTGAGTTACTAAGTTCCATATTAGAATCATTAGAAATATTCAGAGTGATCACATATAAGCCATTAGTTTTAACACTAGAACATATAAAAGAACCATTCCTTTTAATGACCACTTCAGTTCTAAAATAAAAAGAATAACCTTTATTCGATAAATCAGAAATTGAAATCAAATTACGTCTCATTAAAAGGATGTAAATTACATCTAATAAAACTAAAGTCTTATTGTCCTCAAATTCTAAAACTACCACTCCTACAGCAACCGCAGAAATGATTGTGCTAGATCCCAGAGTCAGCACGATCTTCCCATCATTGCATTTCCTGGTTAATCTAAACACTTGTAACAAATTTTGGATATGGTCAGTTGCACCAAAATCAATGCACCAAGTGTTTTAAGTATCTGTTATAAAATTTACTTCAATCACATGTGATTCGATAATACCTTGAACTCTTATAGCTAAGAATTACAGATAGTTCCTCTTCCAGTGACCCTTCTCTCCGCATTGGAAACACTTTCCTTTTCCATGGCCACCCACCTTTCCTTTACCCTTACCTTTTCCCTTAGATTTTGCAATCTTAGGGACCAGTCCAACACTTGGACCACCAGTGCCAGTCTTCTTCTTTCCTTTCTTACCTTTTGACGTAGATCGGGAAGAGGAAGAGCTTTTTTTAACATTCAGAACATTGTCCCCAGGTTTGATCACCCCTTTTATTGCCAGTACAGAACTCATTAATTCGCTCATTGAGAAATTCATTTGATTCATGTTATAGTTCAGTTTAAATTAAGCCAATGACGGTAAAAATGAATTGAGGATCATTTCAACTTGCGTCTGTGTGTCGATGTTGGCACCCAGGGTCTCCAGTTCGTTTAAATAACCAATAATTTAAAAATACATTCTTTGACTGGAGTCCCTTCTGTCATTTTCGTACTTATTATCTTTTGCATGGCAACCTGTCAAGTAGGTTTGCCATGTTCCCCAAATATTTCTTTGAGACTTTTGATAATGGCACTGGAAGAATCATTCGATTGGAACTGGTGTTGCAACACACCAGCCATAGAGGCCAAAATGTAGCAACGGGCCATTCCATTCAATTTTTTCCATTTATCGAACTCGTGACTAGTAGCTTCTGAAGCATTTGCAGCGAGTTCTTTGGGGCATGGGGTGGTGAGGACATAAATATTATCCTCTATATTTAAAATGATGTCAATGTTATGTTTCCATTCTGTGTAGTTATTTCCAATTAACTTGTTCTAAGTGAGTATAGTGGCAAGATGACTAAATACAGATCCAGACATTATGATTATTGAAAAATCAAATAGGCAAAAATAAATATAGATATTAGAATTTGACAATTTAAAATAAAAGAATCCTTAAAACTCTTATTTTAAAATAAAGTCACCAAAATATCGAAACGAAAGAATAAAGCCTCCGTTTGGTGATCAATACTCGATCTTTCGATTAATCATGACTTGTCCACTATGCAACTCTTGCAAAATAAGTTATGACTCCCGAACCCTTTTGATCTCTAAGTTTATGAATAAGGCCCGTGTGGGATCCCTTATCCATAGCTTATCTAGTGTGTACCATTAACTAAGATCCAATATCAACCGCCTTAATTAGTGCCTCTGTGTGGTGGTCACCCTCTAACACGTCTGATTGATCCTATCCGTAGGAAGTTCACATCTAGTAACCAATGAGTATTGTATCCTCCGTATGGAATGATCACCCATGGTTGGGTGACATAGAATACTGCACTCATCTTACAGTGAACCGTTAATGGAAGATCGTGGGTGTTACTAATAAGACCCTCACCCACTAGATTTATTAAATAAGGATTTTGCTTTTGGAAAAATTATTTCTACACATTACCCATAAACATTCAATGTTTACTAATGCGTTGAAACGGTTTTTGAATTTCATTTTAGAAAACTTGATTTTAAAATGCATGTAGTAACAACATATTTAATATTCTAATCACAAACAAGCATAGAAACAAAAAACTAAGATTGAAATAAAAGCATCCAAACGATGCCTCTATCCCCATAGAACCTCCTTCTTGGTTTGATCGCCTCCGGTTCCATCTTCATGGACAACGGGGGTGCAGGCCTATGTTAATTGGGAATTCACTTGTTCCTTCAGTCAGTGATCTAATTGTAGTAACCGCTTCATCATACATATCTTTCACCACGTCAATATAACCCTTGGTCACTCACTTGTTCTCTAGCACCACCAAATTAATATATCTCTGGACATCCCTATCATAAGCTTTCTCTAAATCAATAAAAAAACCATATGTAGGTCTTTTTCTTCTCACTATACTTTTCCATTAGTCTCCTAAGTAAATAAATTGCTTCCATAGTAGACCTCCCATGCATAAATCCAAAATAATTTTCTAACATTGATGTTGTGCCTCTTAAGCGAAGCTCCATCACTCTCTCACACAACTTCATAGTATGACTTATCAACTTAATACCTCTATAATTGTTGCATTGTTATATATCTCCTTTATTCTTATATGTAGGCACTAGAATGCTCGTCCTCTACTCATCAGGTATTTTTCTAGTCATTAAAATCTTGTTAAAAACTTTTGTAAGTCAAGATGCCCCCACATCATTTTCAAACCTCAATGGGGATCCCATCTGGTCCTAAGGCCTTCTTGGGTTTCATCTTCTTCAAACCAAATTCCACCTTAAACTTTCTTATTCTCCAATAAAATCTATATTCTCTATAGCATCCAAACAAACCAAGAACAAAAAAAAAACCCTCACAAGGAGGGATAAATTGCCTCAAGTAGGGACAAAACCCCATAAGGAGGGACAACACTCTACAAAAGAGAGACAAACAACTAAAAAGAGAAGGGAAATGATATGTTTTAGAGAGAAAAGAATGATTAATTCTTATTAAAGTATGAGAAATTTTTATTAGATGTGTACAAAGTATTATTTAATAATACTCCTGAAATTCCGTAGAGGTGGGAGTAAGAAGTAATTGTTTCAGAGGGTTTTTAATTATTTTTTATTTATTTATTCACTTGTAATTCATTACCATTTTCTACAAGAGTTTACTTGGAATATGCAAGTTTCAATAAAAGGTAGAAACAAATAGGTGGGTTCGGATGGTCAATCTCTCTCTATACAAAGATTGCTATATTTTGTGTTGATAGCATGGTTTAAAGTGTGATATGGGGGCAATAGAATATCTTGGGGGCCGTCGAAAAAGACATGTGATTGGTTTAATTGTGGTACATTAGTGAACTAGTTTTTATCTATCTGATAGTTTGATGAATACTCTTCTTTTTTTTAAATAATGTCATGGTTTTTTAATTTTCATCCTAAATTTGATTTTTCAATGTTTTAGTAAATGGTAGTACCACATACCACTCAATACACTACCAGTGGTAGAGCATTTTGGATTCAAAATTTTAAAGTATCGCATTACTCTACTTTTTAATTGCATGGGAGTGTGTGCTAGATCTTAAATTACCCTTGAAATATTCTTTGTCAAACTAAGGAAATGTTGATTTTCATAAGAACAAGATAGAGAGCGAGAATTGGGTTGAACCTTATCGCACTTTGTGAATTTCAAATAGGCCCTAGTTCTCAATGGAGATCTATTCATTTTGAGATAAAATTTCATAAGTTGGAATGCAACAATCAAATTCTTCAAAAAAACCAATAGGAAATCTTCATTTTCACATACATATTGGGTATCATGGGGATACCAGGTAGGATTTTATCCCCTCTCACAAGTTTAATTTTTTGACTGAGATGGAGACTTTTTTTATTGAGTTGGAGAAGGATTCCCTTAAAAATAGGGTGTCAGATGGATTAAATAAGAGATGTTATTGATTAGTGATACCATGTCATTCAATACAAAGGTTGTATTGAATATTTATCCCTACGATTAGTAGTTTTTAAGTGACGAATTTACCCATTCATGTATTATATATATATATATATATCAATACGAAATGATAGGTTGCAGTTTAATCTTGTAATCAATTTTTCAGTTGATTTTGATGACTTTCCATATTTTAAGCTTATCGTGGATATGATGTAATCCCATGTTTATAGCACACATTTATTGAGATGAATGTAATGTGCCATAATTATAGGAAAATCTGTTTACCTAATAAGAGTAAGCAGATAAGAATGCAATGTGCCATATGTTGTTTGTTTAGGGTTAAAATTATCACTCACAAAATTCTTTTTACTTTTGGTGTGATTTTTACCCACCCAAAAACTGTCGTGTGATTTTTATTAATTTTTGTGTTCAAAATCATCACTCACACTGTCGGTTTATTTTTTTAGAACCAAGATTGATGTTCTTGTGATTTTCATGGTGCATAATTATCACCACTGAAATTACTTAGCCAAAACCTATGGTGTGTTTTATTACTGTTGGTGCAAAATCGCAAGACATCTAATGTTAAATTTATCACTACAAAGTGCAAAATCGCAGAACATCTGGTGTTAAATTTATCACTATAAACAGTACTATATTGATCAGTTTCTTGTAACAGTTTCATAGTGCTAAACTAAATTTATGAACATCCAACTTGGAAAATTTACATAATTTGAAATTTGTCACTCAACTATTCAGTCTCTGATACATGTTTTGCATTGTAAAAATTGTTAGCCCTGCTAAATAGGATGCTATGTGAAATTTAACTCTAAATCCAGCAGTAAGAGAATGTTGGAAGAAGTACTAAATTTGAACACGTTAATAGTTTGGGTAATGTACATATGCTTGAAATTTGTCACTTAACGGTTCGTCCTCAAAATTATATTTAGCATTGGAATAGTTTGTTAACCCTGTGAAAACAAGATGTTGTACGAAATTTATCACTTGAATTGTAAACAAAAAATTAACTTACAACCAACTGAAAACCCAATGTTGTTACAGACGAAACTTCGAATTCAAAACCTATTAATTCAAAAGTTTTGTCACTAAATCGTTGTCATAAATATATATGTAGTGTATACAAAATATTGAGTGTAAAATTTGCCAACCACCAAACCAAAAAAATCCTTTTTATTGAGTAAACTCCGAACCATACAAAAACAAGACAAGCTAATGCAGAACACCACAGGCTAATTCTATCATGAAGCCTAGCAAAAGATGTCACACCAGTTCTAAAATTTCATGGTTTTATCATGCATAATTGAATTTTGTAAATTATCGATGTTATTTGATAATTGGATTGGGGTTCAATGTGAGTTAACAGTAAGGTGTCAGGATGGACACGGTAATTCGGTAATCGAGATTTCATTGGCATGTGTAAATGACATTTATGCGATTTAAATGTTATTTGGTGTATCTGGTATTTTATGAATAGTGAATTATACCTGTATAGTGCAATTTCTGGTAATTTTGGTATTGTTAATATCATTTTGAGAACTATGGTGAGAACGTGAGTGTCACGTTAAATAAAAGGTAGGTTGTGTAGAGATTCCACAGAATTTAGTTTTCGGACTTCATTTTTGACCCAAACGAGACTTAGTCAAAAGCTTTTGTAGATTTTAATTTTCACTCGTAAAGGCATAAAATGGACGTGCACGACGTTTCAGGAATTAATTAGAAGTTTGAGAAACTCATGGGAAAGTAAACGCAATTTCTGGAAAGTTTGTTTATAAATAGCAAGGGTGAGAATTTCATTTGTCATAAACTTTACAAAATATCGTTAGAGAGAAGAGAGAAAGGGAGATTGTTGCCACGGGCTATGCGACGACGATCGGCGACCTTCCGTCCGTCTGTTTTTCACCAAAATTCATATTTGAACTCTCCAAGGTAAGGGCTACATTTTGATAGTCTTTAGGCCACGTTTGGCTAAGTTTTTAAAATTCTCTAAATCTAGAAATTTGGGGAAAAGTGTGTAAACTCATAGGTTTTTCGTAGGATCAGAGATTTGGCATTTAATCGGGCTTCTAGTCGTTCCCTCAAAGTTATACGACGATCGCTCGAGGTAAGAATTTCTAGCCTATGTTATATAGAAAAAATTCATGTTTTAAATTTCGATGGTGAAATTAAGATCCGGGCAAAATTCATGCGTTAATAGTAGGCCCGTTAATTGTACACGTGCTTAAATGTGAAAAACATGTCTAAATTTATGCGAGCACGTTGAGTTGTCTATGTGGGTCAAAGGGGGGTCTTATACAAATTCATGCCAGAGTAAGCTTCTCGATGTTTGAGAATTTAGTAGCGACGGCTACTGTGCATGGTTTAAGGCTTGGACTTGCCAGGGCACTTGGGGATGGAATGGTTATAGGCTTGGACTAGCCATTGACATCGCGGTTTAAGGCTTGGACTTGCCGCTACCGGATGAATGCATATTTTTCTCCCTAGAGACTATTTGTTATGATTTATGAAGTTAAAGCATGATTTATCATATATGCTTATGTTAGAAATTGTACACTCAACTTATAGCTGAGCAATGGAGACTTCCTCCATTGCAGGTGAAAAGAAAAAGGCAAGAAGAAGCGAGAAGAGTGAGGGCGAGGAATGCCGAGGGAATCACACTTGTTTATAATTTTGGGTTCTTTCTAAACTTGTAATAAGAACTTTAAATTCGTAACGTGTTTCGTTTGGAATCTTGGAAGAGATCGTAGTGTTGTAATCGCTAGTAGACTCTTGTAGTTATGTTTTGAATTTTTGGTATATCCTGTGTTTGCATTGGATTTGAATCAAAAGGCTTAAGCTTGTAATTCTGTAGAATACTTGGTGTGCTGATATAGATCAGTCAACTGGTTTCTTATTCAATCGACTGGATCACTATTTTTAACTGAACACTGCCTTGTATGTTTGGGTATCAGTCGACTAGGTTGAGAAAACAGTCGACTGGATGATGCCCTAGGACAGGTAATTCTGCTTGAATAGAGTACCAGTCGACCGGACAATTTGGTCGACTGATAAATTTAGGCACCAGTCGACTGGGTCCCCAACACAGTCGACTGGATCAGGCTGTCAATCTTTAAAACTTACTATTTTTGATGGTCAGTCGACTGGGTCCCCGATCAGTCGATTGGACTTCTGTTCTTCAAAATGTATTCTATTAGAAGTGTTTTCAATTGGGCAAAACTTTTTATAACTCTAATTTTAATGGATTTTACTTATGTTTTTCATTGCTATTCTACTTTAAAGGGACTGGATAAGCCTTGATGGCTTGCCATGTGTCCTATTTTCGCACGTTAGCGGGATAGGTCATGACATTCATTGGTATCAAAGCTATAGGTAACAAAACTTCGGGATCGTTCAACGTCGAGTGGAGTGTTGAGTGAATTGACACATATTCTAGAATGCATCCACATATTGTAGAGATGTTTAATGCATATGGTATATTGTTGTATATACATGTTTATGTTATTGTCATACATGCATAGTATATATATGCATTTGTGAAATGGGTGGAATCATGCGAGTGTAGAGCTGTGGATGGGATAAGGCTTACTAGGCGTTATCATAGACCATGTACAGAGAGACACAAGAGAGAGATGATATCCTGGTAGTGATGAACCGTTGAATTTCTAAATGAAAATAAAATGATTTTTGATTGAATTGGTGAATGTTGTAAATGATGGTAATGAGTGCTCTTTGAGGGTGGTAACCGAGAACGAGGTCCGAATAGCGAACTATCGAAGAGATTTCATTGGGGGTTCACATAGAAGGCAAAAGTGATTGTTCATAGTTGAGTTTCGGGATTAGAATTGATTGATAAGAGTTTCGTCTAAGACATGGGCTAAACACCGTAAAGTGAGAGAATAGAGATGGACAGTTGGGGTTTATGACAGAAAGATAGTCCAACAATATGTATTGCTCGTGTATGGGGTAGGTGAGGAATCTCTCACCTTTTATTACGGTGTTACCCTATGACGTTAACCTACGGTGTGATTGTACGGGGTTATCTTATGGTTTTCTCTTATAGCATATGATGGGTAGTTGAAGAATCTTTCAACTGATTTTACAGTATTGAGATGATTGGATGGTTGAGAAATCTCTCAACCTATTTTACGGTATGTATTGGATGGTTGAGGAATCTTTCAACCTAGCTTACAGTATGTATTGGGGGTTGAAGAACATCTCCACGGATTATGAGTATTATGGTTGTTGAGGAATCTCTCAACTAAACCTGGCTTCGAGTGGTCGTAGTACCATAGTGGATTTAGATATGTGAGAAGGATTAGTAGTGGATGCTACCAGTGGAAAGTATAAATGGAAAGGTTGAATTTAAGGATTAACCTAAGACGAGTGGTAAGAGCGGGAATGATAGAGTATGCTTTGACGGCTTGAAACTATAGTTGATAGAAGTTCAATTGATGACATACTTTGGGAGTGATTGCTTAGACTTGATGATTATATACGTATGAATGTAACAATGAGGACGATATAGGTCGAAGGAGAAACCTCAAAATTCCTTGATGGAGAATAAGTGAATGGAAATGAATAAGAATAGGAAATTCCTTGGTGTTTTGAAGTGGGGTGTCAAAGGAAGTAAAATAAAGAACGTAAGAATACAGGACTTGAGGTGAAAGATAAGTGTGAGTGATTGAACGTAATAGGAGATTCGGAGAAATCAAATTGATATTGGATAACATAAAGATAAGGGGATCTGGTAGAGAATCCTATAGAAAAGTCCTTATTATAGTGAGTTGTAGTGCAGATAACCATGAACCTTGCGTGGTTTGATGAGTTTTTGATGTTTTTGAGGACTTTTTGATGGTTCTAAAGTGGTGGGGAAGTAGCCCCAAATGCCTTATGAGTTTGGAGACTTTTAAGGATGTTAAGTGGGGGAAAATATGGTCCAGGGGGTACTTGGACTGGTCGAAAGGGGCAGTTCAACTAGTCGAACATCCCTCTTATCCAAATAGTGTTTTTGAAAACATTTTTCGTCGAGTTTTACAAAAATGGGCATAACTCTTTGTAGAAAATTCGTAATCGCGTGCTGTTTTTGCGTTGGAACTAGGGCTCAAAGAGCTCTCTTTTGATGTAAAATTTAACTATATTTTCTAAATGACCATTTTTCCCTTGGTCTGTTGTTGTCACAGAAAAGTTCATTTTAAGATGTCTAATCCATGCTTTCTTCGCTAATTAGCGTATTTCAAATAAGTGGAAGATCTAGTAATGGTTTTGAAATGTTTTAAAACATTGCTTTTGTTTAAATAAGAAAAGTGGTAATAGATACATATGAGAAGGTATCAAGTGGACTTAGGAAGTCGGGTATCGTGGAATGATATAGTATGTTTAGTACTGGAGACGCGTCGATCTATGTTGAACGAGTGAGTCCTATGTGAATCAAGTGTGAATTAGAATTTCTAAAGTAAAGAAGTGGTGAGGCTTTGTGCACCTGAATTTGGTAATTAGAAATTAAGACATTAAAGGAGTTGTCAGGCACATTATTCCAAAGAGAACTCAGTTTTGATTTAAGAATTGGAATAACCTGAGGTAATGAATGATTTAGAGTTTTGAATAATCAGGAACTTAATGAGATCCGTAAAGTATGAAGCATTTGAAAGACAACAGTTATGAATGGGTTGACATTAGTAGTCCGAGTGAGAATAGGACCTTGGGTATTATCGCGAAAGGTATGTAAAGTGGAAGTTAATAGGGAATTTATCAAACACAGTGAGACTATGGTACTTGATTGGGAAGATCAAATTACTGAGTTTTCTTCAGATGGTTACAAAAGTAGCATGAATACTTGAACAACAAGTTCTTCGAGAATAATGAATTTGAGATCAGAATAGCAAAGATAAAGGATTAGAGAAATCTGAATTGGAGTTAAGTCAGGATGACTAAAATTATGAAATATTAAACCAATAAGAGTTGAAACACATGAGTGTGTTTGATATGGACTTGTGTAAAGGTGAAAGTAAAATATCAGAGACTTATGGTGCAATGGGGTTGTGATCTTCGATAGAAAGGTAATTGACTCAGGATATATGTACTGTCACAGCCCGGTCTCACAATAGCGGAACCGGAGTCCGTGGCACGCCACCGAGGCTACACCAATACATTAACGTTCCCAAAATTAGGTTTGAAGAACACACGCAGCGGAAAACAAAACACAATTTAAAAACCAGAGGTTCAGTCGACTGCTCAGTCGACTGCTCAGTCGACGGAAGTAGGCAGGGATTTTAATATCAAATTTCAGTCGACTGAAATAGGAGATCCAGTCGACTGCTGAGGGACCCAGTCGACTGCCGAGGGGTCCAGTCGACTGCTTCTGCTAAAATAGGAAACAGTTGCTAACAGACTCAGGGGTTCAGTCGACTGCTCAGTCGACTGCTCCCCTGGCAGCAGCCCAAACTGCAGAAAACAAGTTTTAGAGGCTTCTTAACAACCATCCCATGATCAACCATTCAAACCAAACTCCAATCAAGCTCAGTCTAAAGAAATTCTAGCTGTATTAAAACATTTCTAAAGTAAGATTACAACATGTTACTAACTATTACAACGGTTTAAAATCCATTCTAACATACCAAGTTAAACATGGGTTAAAAACAACCAAATTCTTATTACAACATTTCTAGGATCCCAAAACTACAAGATTAACATTCAATTTGTCTTCCAAGCGAACTCCCAACCCACGTACTCACTTCTCTGATTCCTCGCCAGCATTTACACCTGAAATGGTTATTTGAATAACCACACATATTTCGATTTGTTTAAGCTAAAGCTTAGTGAATAAAACAACATATGCACATGAATGATAAACATGTCCGCATTCACATCTCTACATTTCATACTAGTCGCCGGAGACTCACGTGCCCGTCCATACTCCCAATCCGCGACTCCTCGCCAATAAGTCCACGCGAAAGGGTAAGACCCACGATTCTTCTCTTCAATCGTGCGACCTTAATGCCTATATCGGCTCCACAAAATGGCACGGTGACCACGTGCTCCTTCTGACCCAAATAAGCAACTTAACATGCTCAAATACATATCACCATGCTCGCGGTAATCAAAACACATCACCGTGCTATTGAGCCTATTTATCAATAAAAATGCCCAATATGAACTACACAATATATCTCTAAGAATTTATACATGCTATTCAAACATAACATGAATACATGCCAAGAAATCATTCCAAAACATAGTTGAATCACTCACCTCCAAATAACGCTCCTATAATTCAATCTGAAGAAAACCCGTGCACAAAGAACGTGCAGAAGTCCGTCTAGTACAATTCCTATGGATCAAAATTCCATTTATCAACTTTTATGAAAAATTCTAGAAAATAACTTTTCAGAAAACTTAGCCAAACAGGCCCTAATAGGTATCAAAACGAAGCTCTTACCTCGAGGAGCTCGAATATGAAATCTGGGAGAAACCAGACTGACGGAAGGTCGTCGTTTGGCGTCGCAAAGATCTAAGCTCCTAAATCTCCCTCTAGCCCCCTTTTTGGCCTCCTCTTGAATTGTAGGTTAAGAGTGATGAGAAATATCTCATCCATCTCTATCTATATATAGGCAACATTCTCGGGGAATTACGTTTACCTCCCCACGAGTTTTCCAAACTCCTAATCAGTCTCTGAAACTTTCTACACAGCTAATTCATAGCTTTACGAGTGAAACCTCAAAATTATAAAAGTTTTCGACTAAGTTTCGTTTGGTCGCTAAAACGTGAATTTCTATATGACGTTTCCGAAGTTGCTAATTAGCCTACCAAATTAATATCGTGTTCATTCGTCCTCACAAGGATACTAAATCTAACAACAGAAATAAATTCTAAAACAGAAAATAATACAGATATTGAAATACACAGGTAAACATTTATTTTCAGATAAACATTTAAAATGTTCCACAGTGACCGTCTCACACTCGGAGAGACGTCACAACAACAAATCCTCAATCACCACAGTTTCAGAGGGTTCTCTAACACAGACACCCAAATCAACTCGTGAGTCAAAACTCACTCAACCATGTGTCATAGGACACGCCACATCACATTATCATGTATGACAATATGATACAAATGCAATAACACAAATGTGGGTGTTATAATACTCTCCCCCTTAAAAGAAGTTTGTCCCCAAACTTATACCTCAAGTCTCGAAAAGGTGCGGATACTGAGTACGCATCTCATCTTCTATCTCCCACGTCATCTCTTCCGTAGTTTGGCTACGCCATAACACTTTCACTTTCGATATTACTTTGTTTCGTAAGACTTGATCCTTCCGATCCAAGATCTCTATTGGATATGCGGCATACGTTAAATCACTCTGAATCTCATTCAATGTCAGAGTCATCATTTGATCTCTATCTTCCACTAAGTGTTTGCGTAACAACGATACATGAAACACGTTATGAACTTGAGCATACTCGCTCGGCAAGTTCAAACGATAAGCTACGGGTCCAACCTTTCCAATGATTTCAAAAGGTCCTACATATCTCGGATTGAGTTTCCCGTATCTACCAAATCTGGTTATTCCCTTTGAAGGCGACACCTTCAAATACACCAAGTCTCTTACATCGAATTCCAACGGCCGTCTGCGCTTGTCGGCATAACTCTTATACCTACTCTGAGCTGTCAGCAACCGTTGTCTAATTACCTTTATCTTATCCGTCGTCTCTTGTACAATTGTCGGCCCTTCAATCTGTCTTTCTCCAACTTCCGTCCAACTAATTGGTGAACGACATACACGACCATATAAAGCTTCATAAGGAGCCATCCCAATACTCGACTGAAAACTGTTGTTATACGCGAACTCAATTAACGGTAGGTGGTCTTCCCAATCACCTTGAAAATCAAGTACACATAAACGAAGCATGTCTTCCAAAATCTGGATTACTCTTTCTGATTGACCATCGGTCTGAGGATGAAAAGCTGTACTAAAGTGCAATTTGGTACCCATTGCTTCTTGCATGGCTCTCCAAAACTTCGACGTAAAACTACTATCCCTATCTGAAACGATAGAAACTGGGATACTATGTAGTCTCACAATTTCGCGAATATACAACTTAGCTAACGTCATCGGCTTAGTTGTTCGAAGCGGTAGGAAGTGCGACGACTTCGTCAAACGATCAACAATCACCCAAATAATAGTATTCGATCTCTTCGACCTCGGAAACCCACTAACAAAATCCATTGTTATGTGTTCCCATTTCCACTCAGCTATCGGTAACGGTTGTAACAATCCCGAGGGTACTTGGCGTTCGGCCTTTACTTGTTGACAACTAGTACAACGTGAAACATAACGTGCTATTTCTCTCTTCATTCCCGGCCACCAATAAACATGTCTCAAGTCTCTATACATCTTGGTGCTTCCCGGATGAACGGTATACTTCGTATTGTGTGCTTCCTCTAGGATGTTCTTTTTCAACTCTTTCTCACAAGGTACACAAATTCTACCCCTCAATCTCAACACATTGTTCTCAAAAGTAAATCCCGGTTGTTTGCCCATCAGAATCTCATCACAAATCTTCTTCAAAGCCACATCTTGAAGTTGTTTCTCTGCGATCTCGTGAATCAAGAGTGGTTGTGCCACCATCGTCGACATCAAACCACTTTCAATCCTTGGAATCACTTCAAGTTCTAAGTTCTCCATATCTCGTATCAGTTCTTTCTGAGAAGTCAAATCTGATGCGGTATTGGTTGGTACTTTGCGACTAAGAGCATCGGCGACAACATTCGCCTTGCCCGGATGATACTGAATTGACAAGTCATAGTCCTTCATCAACTCTAACCATCTCCTTTGTCTCATGTTCAAATCTCGTTGTGTAAACAGGTACTTCAAACTCTTGTGATCCGTATAGATCTCACATTTCTCCCCGTATAGGTAATGACGCCAAATCTTCAGTGCAAAAATCACGGCGGCCAATTCTAGATCATGTGTTGGATAATTCTTCTCGTGCGGTCTAAGTTGTCTTGATGCATACGCAATAACTTTATCACCTTGCATAAGAACGCAACCTAAACCTCTATATGAAGCATCACTGTAAATAATAAATCCTTCAGTCCCTGACGGAACGGCTAATATTGGTGCTTTCACTAGTCGACCCTTCAACTCTTGGAAACTTTCTTCACATTCTGGACTCCAAACAAAAGCAGTATCTTTCCTCATTAACTGTGTCATCGGCATTGCTATACGCGAAAAGTCTTTTACAAATCTCCGATAATACCCAGCTAATCCTAGGAAACTTCTGATGTCTGTCACATTCGTTGGTCTCGCCCAGTTGGTAACTGCTTCTATCTTCTGAGGGTCTACAGAAATTCCCTTTGCCGACACTATATGTCCAAGAAAAGCAATCTCTGTCAACCAAAACTCACACTTCTTCAATTTGTCGAATAATCTCTTTTCACGCAATCGTTGTAAAGCTAATCGCAAATGATGCTCGTGATCTTCAACGCTTTTGGAGTAGATTAGGATGTCATCTATGAACACAATGACAAACTCATCTAAGTAGTCCTTGAAAACACGGTTCATCAAGTCCATGAAAGCAGCTGGAGCATTTGTCACTCCAAATGGCATAACCAAAAATTCAAAGTGACCATATCGAGTCCTGAAAGCTGTCTTCTCAACATCTTCCTCTTTGACTTTCAATTGATGGTAACCGGATCTCAAGTCGATCTTCGAAAATACCTGAGCCCCTTGTAACTGATCAAACAAGTCATCTATTCGCTGCAACGGATACTTGTTCTTGACGGTCAACTTATTCAACTCTCGGTAGTCGATGCACATACGCATTGTTCCATCTTTCTTCTTCACAAACAAGACTGGAGCTCCCCACGGCGAAACACTCGGTCGAATAAAGCCCTTCTCCAACAGTTCTTCTAACTGAACTTTCAATTCTTTCAACTCTATCGGTGCCATTCGGTACGGTGCTTTGGATACCCGTTGTGACCCTGGTACTACTTCTATTGTGAACTCAAGCTCTCTTTCAATTAATGCGTCGGGTAACTCATCGGGAAAAACATCTAGAAATTCTTGAACTACTGAAATGTCTTCTATTAGTGGTCCAAGAACTCGTGTGTCGACAATTGAACATAAGAAACCCGAACAACCCTTCTTCAACATCTTACTTGCTTGAATCGCCGATATCAAGTACGACGGTACGATCACTCCCTTACCCTGAAAAGTAAACTCTTCTCGTCCTGACGGATAGAAACTAACCCGCTTCTGTTCACAATCGATTCTGGCTTGATTAACCGACAACCAATCCATACCCAAGATAACATCAAAGTAATTCACCGTCAACGGAATCAAATCAACGCTCAAGACTTTATCACCTATCTCGATTTCACATGACTTGAATATCGAAGAAGTAACTAGTGGTTCACTACTAGGCAATGATACACACAAGTCATATCCTAGCGGTTCTGACTTAACAGTTAAATGCTTAACAAAATCATGTGATACAAATGAATGCGTTGAACCAGTATCCATAAGTATACGTGCAGGATACGAACAAATAGGAAGAATACCTGATACGACGGTATCATCTGTATTCCCCGGCCTGAGCTGGAAGTATCGTCCTTGTTGTTGCGCGACTCCTTTCCCTTTATCCACACGAGGTTCTACCCTTGATCCGCTTGGTACACTCGATGCCCCGGTACTCATTCCCGGTTGTCTCTTACTCGGACAATTCTTTGCTATGTGTCCCGGTTGTCCACACTCAAAACATTTTCCTCTCGTTTCTGGGTTATAGCTCTTGGCGTTCGAGGTTGTGTTTGGTGTAGTCGAATTTGTGTTCAAAGGACAATTCCTAGACACATGCCCCAATTGTTTACAAATATGGCAAGTGATCAATTGATAGCAGGTTCCTCTGTGTCGCAGGTTACATGTTGAACACAACGGTCTCGGGTCCCCCATGAACGTACTCCCTCCTTGGCTACTCATATATGATCCTGAACCTTGCGTAAATGGTTTCTTCGCATTCCCTTGACCCTTACTCCGACTGTCATTTGCTCTCTTCCCTTGTTGTCCCTGTCGATATCTGTCGACACTTTTCTCAGCAATACGGGCAGCTTCCTCAACGAGAGAAACGGTCGGGTGTTGCAACATGTCCACACAGCCACGGATATTCTCTCTAAGCCCTTCCTCAAAGTTACGAGCTTTATCCCTATCAGTTGGAACGGTAGTTTTCCCAAATCGTAACAAGGCATTGAAACGAGAAACATACTCACCTACGGTTATATCTCCCTGAACCAAACTCGCAAACTCTTGACGTTTCTGAGTATAAGCAGATTGCGAGAAGAAACGTTTGTTGAATTCCTCTTTAAATGCTTCCCACGTGGTTGGTTTCCCTCGTTCAAGTACGTTGTTCCACCAATCCAATACTTCACCCATCAACGTATCAGATGCGCACAAAATTTTCTCCTCATCGGTACATATTACCTGACGGAAATGTCTTTCCATGTCCATCATCCAATGATCGGCCAAGTCTATGTCAACTTGTCCATGATACAATGTGGGTTTTCGCTTATGAAACTGTTCCACAATTGTGTGTTGAGGTCGCGGTGCCGATGGTGCATTGACATAATGAATTTCCACTTGTGGAGGCTGAACGTTGATCTGTTCTCTTTCACTTACCGCTTGTATAAAACTTCCCACCATGTTCACTATTTGGTCCATCCGCGAATGCGGTGACAATTCTCTTGGTGGATCAGCCATAACGTTTCAAATATTTTCCCTGTTGAGTTCAATGCATAATGACCATGCATGCTACGCCACAATATAGGTATATGTGCACAGTTCATCACAATCAAAATATCATCTTTCCCTCTTGCCACAACACGCGGTCTATTATAACTCATGATAACGTCATCTCATCATACAGTTCCACATCCGTATGATTTAACTGATTCACAAATGCATAAATACTATGCATGTATGGCAATAAGATAATCATGTATGTATAGCAACATACCATATGCATCAAACATCTCTAATATGTATGGATGCAATTTAGAACATGTGACAATTCACTCAACACTCCACTCGTCGTCGAACGTTCCCAAGGCTCTAAACTTATGCTCTGATACCACTAAATGTCACAGCCCGGTCTCACAATAGCGGAACCGGAGTCCGTGGCACGCCACCGAGGCTACACCAATACATTAACGTTCCCAAAATTAGGTTTGAAGAACACACGCAGCGGAAAACAAAACAAAATTTAAAAACCAGAGGTTCAGTCGACTGCTCAGTCGACTGCTCAGTCGACGGAAGTAGGCAGGGATTTTAATATCAAATTTCAGTCGACTGAAATAGGAGATCCAGTCGACTACTGAGGGACCCAGTCGACTGCCGAGGGGTCCAGTCGACTGCTTTTGCTAAAATAGGAAGCAGTTGCTAACAGACTCAGGGATTCAGTCGACTGCTCAGTCGACTGCTCCCCTGGCAGCAGCCCAAACTGCAGAAAACAAGTTTTAGAGGCTTCTCAACAACCATCCCATGATCAACCACTCAAACCAAACTCCAATCAAGCTCAGTCTAAAGAAATTCTAGCTGTATTAAAACATTTCTAAAGTAAGATTACAACATGTTACTAACTATTACAACGGTTTAAAATCCATTCTAACATACCAAGTTAAACATGGGTTAAAAACAACCAAATTCTTATTACAACATTTCTAGGATCCCAAAACTACAAGATTAACATTCAATTTATCTTCCAAGCGAACTCCCAACCCACGTACTCACTTCTCTGATTCCTCGCCAGCATTTACACCTGAAATGGTTATTTGAATAACCACACATATTTCGATTTGTTTAAGCTAAAGCTTAGTGAATAAAACAACATATGCACATGAATGATAAACATGTCCGCATTCACATCTCTACATTTCATACTAGTCGCCGGAGACTCACGTGCCCGTCCATACTCCCAATCCGCGACTCCTCGCCAATAAGTCCACGCGAAAGGGTAAGACCCACGATTCTTCTCTTCAATCGTGCGACCTTAATGCCTATATCGGCTCCACAAAATGGCACGGTGACCACGTGCTCCTTCTGACCCAAATAAGCAACTTAACATGCTCAAATACATATCACCATGCTCGCGGTAATCAAAACACATCACCGTGCTATTGAGCCTATTTATCAATAAAAATGCCCAATATAAACTACACAATATATCTCTAAGAATTTATACATGCTATTCAAACATAACATGAATACATGCCAAGAAATCATTCCAAAACATAGTTGAATCACTCACCTCCAAATAACGCTCCTATAATTCAATCTGAAGAAAACCCGTGCACAAAGAACGTGCAGAAGTCCGTCTAGTACAATTCCTATGGATCAAAATTCCATTTATCAACTTTTATGAAAAATTCTAGAAAATAACTTTTCAGAAAACTTAGCCAAACAGGCCCTAATAGGTATCAAAACGAAGCTCTTACCTCGAGGAGCTCGAATATGAAATCTGGGAGAAACCAGACTGACGGAAGGTCGTCGTTTGGCGTCGCAAAGATCTAAGCTCCTAAATCTCCCTCTAGCCCCCTTTTTGGCCTCCTCTTGAATTGTAGGTTAAGAGTGATGAGAAATATCTCATCCATCTCTATCTATATATAGGCAACATTCTCGGGGAATTACGTTTACCTCCCCACGAGTTTTCCAAACTCCTAATCAGTCTCTGAAACTTTCTACACAGCTAATTCATAGCTTTACGAGTGAAACCTCAAAATTATAAAAGTTTTCGACTAAGTTTCGTTTGGTCGCTAAAACGTGAATTTCTATATGACGTTTCCGAAGTTGCTAATTAGCCTACCAAATTAATATCGTGTTCATTCGTCCTCACCAGGATACTAAATCTAACAACAGAAATAAATTCTAAAACAGAAAATAATACAGATATTGAAATACACAGGTAAACATTTATTTTCAGATAAACATTTAAAATGTTCCACAGTGACCGTCTCACACTCGGAGAGACGTCACAACAACAAATCCTCAATCACCACAGTTTCAGAGGGTTCTCTAACACAGACACCCAAATCAACTCGTGAGTCAAAACTCACTCAACCATGTGTCATAGGACACGCCACATCACATTATCATGTATGACAATATGATACAAATGCAATAACACAAATGTGGGTGTTGTATGTACACTATGAGAATCAGATGGACAGTGAATAATCAAATATTAGAGACAATGATGAGGTATGTGCTGGACATAGAGATACATTGTAAAAAATTCTGTGATACGAGGATGAGTACCTAAGTTGATTTTGGTTAACAATGTTAATTGTTCCTACGGATACTGGGGCAATTATGCTGCGAAAAGAGATGAAAATGTTATATGAGATTTTAAATTAATTTGTTTTAAAACCTAAATGATAGATGTATTTGACTTTGTTGAAAGTTTTAAAATGAAAGTGTAAGGCATGAATCCTTTATTTCAATCAGTGGTAGTTCGAGTACAACTTGGGAGAGATGAACGGCGAATATGTTTGACCTCACTGTGGGTGATTTAGGACATGTGTAGACTCAAACGAATAGAATGGTGTGAAATTTACAATAGAGAACCTGATTGATACCTTATGAGGTATGTATGATTTGAAGTATAATACGAAGTTGTTAAACCAAAATAGAATGATGATAATTGTTAGAGACAGAGAGAGAGTACAAGTGCGATGTTCTACTGACTAATTGATGCTTATGTGAACTGATTCATACTGTATGAATTCCTTAGGAAAGGAAGATTGGAATTTGATAAAAAAAAATGAGAGATATTTGAAAATGTGTGTCATTCTACAAGTATTTTGCGATTAGCAGGATAAGGGATTGAATTTATGGTATATGAAGTATGAACTAGTTGGTTGAGGCATTGACTTATCGACAGAGTATGAATGTATGATAACTACTCAGTTTTGGTTCACTTCGAGATGAAGAATCGTGTATGTTGTTCACCAGCTAAGACGTGTTGTCAACTACTTTTAGTCGAAAAGCAAGATAGGTGAATGAGAGATGAATTGTTACCCTTTGGTTTAAGTATTGTGATGAAACTTATGAGTCTCAAAAATAAAATGTGACAAGTACAATGAAGGTATATGGGAGTTGACATGGTAACATCGTGAAGGGATTGAATGTCAGGTTTGACTATGGAGTAGGTTCTACTCAGGTATTGATTCTTTAATTCATCGAGATGCTTTAGGGTATTGCTAGGGTTCGGTGTGACTCTTCAATCGAGTTGAGATGGGGACTCTGAGGATTTATTTTCCTTCAGAACTTGAGGATTTATTTTCCTCGGGAGATTGTGATATCTCAGTAGAAATGTGTGGTTTGTGACGAGACAAATGTTGGAAGTATTTATGTGAAGTCTTTGTGAGTTGATGAGATAGTATAAGTTTGGGGACAAACATCCTTTTTAGAGGGGAGAGTTGTCACACCCGTTCCAAAATTTCATGATTTTATCATGCATAATTGAATTTTGTAAATTATCGATGTTATTTGATAATTGGAATGGGGTTGACTGTGAGTTAACAGTAAGGTGTCAGGAAGGACACGGGAATTCGGTAATCGAGATTTCATTGGCAAGTGTAAATGACATTTATGCGATTTAAATGTTATTTGGCGTATCTGGTATTTTATGAATAGTGAATTATACCTGTATAGTACAATTTCTGGTAATTTTGATATTACTCATTTCATTTTGAGAACTGTGGTGAGAACGTGAGTGTCACGGTAAATAAAAGTTAGGTTGTGTAGAGATTCCACATAATTTAGTTTTCGGATGTAATTTTGGACCCAAACGAGACTTAGCCAAAAACTTTTGTAGATTTTAATTTTCACTCACAAAGGCATAAAATGGACATGCACGATGTTTCAAGAATTAATTTGAAGTTTGAGAAACTCGCGGGGAAGTAAACGCGATTTTTGGAAAGTTTGTTTATAAATAGCAAGGGTGAGAGTTTCAGTTATCATAAAACTTTACAAAATATCGTTACAGAGGAGAAAGAAAAGGGAGATTGTTGCCATGGGCTTTGAGATGACGATCGATAACCTTCCGTCCGTCTGTTTTTCACCAAAATTTATATTCGAACTCTCCAAGGTAAGGGCTACATTTTGATGGTCTTTAGGCCACATTTGGCTAAGTTTTTATAATTCTCTAAATCTAGAAATTTGAGAAAAACGCATGTAAACTTGTAGGTTTTTCGTAGGATCGGAGATTTGGTGTTTAATTGGGATTCTAGTCGTTCCCTCAAAGTTATACGACGATAGCTCGAGGTAAGAATTTCTTGCCTATGTTATATAGAAAATTTTCAAGTTTTAAATTTTGACAACGAAATTGAGATCCGGGCAAAATTCATGTGTTAATAGTAGGCCTATTAATTATGTACGCGCTTAAATGTGAAAAGCATATCTAAATTTATGCGAGAACGTTGAGTTCTCTATGTGGGTCAAAGCGGGGTCTTATAAAAATTCATGCCGGTGTAAGCTTCGATATTTGAGAATTTAGTAGTGATGGCTACTATGCATGGTTTAAGGCTTGCACTTACCAAGGCACTTCGGGATTTAATGGTTGTAGGTTTGGACTAGCCATTGACATCGCGATTTAAGGCTTGGACTTGCCGCTACCGGATGAATGCGTATTTTTCTCTCTAGAGACTATTTTATATGATTTATGAGGTTAAAGCATGATTTATCATATATGTATATGTTAGAAATTGTACACTCAGCATATAGCTGAGCAGTGGAGACTTCCTCCATTGCAGGTGAAAAGAAAAAGGAAAGAAGAAGCGAGAAGAGTGAGGGCGAGGAATGCCGGGGGAATCACACTTGTTTATACTTTCGGGTTCTTTCTAAACTTGTGATCAGAACTTTAAATTCGTAACGTTTTTGGTTTCGAATCTTGGAAGAGATTCTAGTGTAGTAATCGCTAGTAAACTCTTGTAGTTATGTTTTGAATTGTTGGTATGTTTGCATTCGTTTTAAATCAGAAGGCCTAAGCTTGTAATTCTACAGAATACTTGGTGTGCTGATGCAGATCAGTCGACTGGTTTCTTATTCAGTCGACTGGATCACTGTTTTGAACTGAACATTGTCTTGTATGTTTGGGGATCAGTCGACTGGGTTAAGAAAACAGTCGACTAGATAATGCCCCAGGGCAGGTGATTCTGCTTGAATAGAGTACCAGTCGACCGGACAATTTCGGTCGATTGATAAATTTAGGCACCAGTCGACTGGGTCCCCGACACAGTCGACTGGACCCGGCTGTCAATCTTTAAAGCTTACTGCTTTTGATGGTCAGTCGACTGGGTCCCCGATCAGTCGACTGGACTTCTGTTCTTCAAAATGTATTCTATTAGAAGTGTCTTCAATTGGGCAAAACTTTTTATGACTCTGATTTTAATGGATTTTACTTATGTTTTCCGCTACTATTCTACTTTAAAGAGACTAGATAAGCTTTGATGGCGTGCAATGCGTCATGTTTCCGCATGTTAGCAGGATGGGTCGTGACAAAAGAACAAATACAACAACTAAAAACAAGAAGAATTCCAATAGACTCAAATCCATGAATCCATCGATACTAGATTTAATATCCAAAAATCAAGCACAAAACCTATAACAGTTATGGAGAGAGAGAGTAAGAAAAATTCCAATGGATGATTTGTCTTCTCACTCTAGCCTTCTTGTCAAGAGACTGAAACTTGCTTGGATTTAGAGAAGAACATGAATACATACAAAAATTGATGAACAGAGAGATCAATATTCAATTCAACAATTGCGAATCTCCACAAAAGCGGTTTAGGAGATGCTAATGGTGCTGTCGCTGGATTCTTCGTAAGAGCTCCGACCTCAAAATGTTGGTGGTCGCCGAGGAGGTCACCAGGGGAATGAGGAGAGAGGGAGGAGAACCTATTCTAGGATTTGGGGAATGGTGGACCGGAAAAGAGAGAGAAGGGTTATTACGATAGAATATGACAAATGACATTATTTTGAATTTGAAATCCTAAATTTTTGGAGTTGATCATGAGTTGATCACAAGTGAAATTATGGAGTTGAAATTATGGAGAAGGGTCAATTTGCCATATCAAATTTAATGGACTTGTCTGTGAAATCTTTTTGGAGTCGGGCCTATTACAAAGAACTATCACCTATATGGACTTTACAATAGTTATCCCTTAAAATTTTGATATTACTTCTTTGGACAAAAATATTACTTAATTTTTTAAGATTTTTTTTTTCCTCTTTTTTTTTTTTTAAGGTTTGTATTTTTCTTTTGTATCCTTTTTTTTTCCTTTACCTGAATCGTTTTTTCTTCTATTCCTTTTCATTTTCAAATCTGCTTTTTTTTTTCTTTTTCTTTTTCTTTTTCGATCTGCTTTATATGTATATATTTCAGATCCGTTTTTTTTCTCTCTTTCTTTTCTTTTTCATTTTTCAAATCTTTTATTTATGTCGGCTGGCCACAGGTCCCTACGTTGGACCATAATTGGTGCCAAATGTCCCTGTGATTTTCAATGGACAAAAATGCCCACTTTCCTTATGTTCAACAATTACACTACACGTATGCCACCTCAGCCCATAATTGAAGTAAGTTAGTTGTTTTTTTGTTTTTCAAACTTAAAATTGTCATAACTTCTAAACTACAAATTATTTTTTTCATAGAAACTACATATTCGAAATCGACAAAACATGATTTATCAAATAAGGTCCATGATGACTATAAAAAAATGAAAAAAAAAATAAACAAACAGTGACATTTGCCCCATGTATTGTTTTCAAATAGTGACATATGTTGTTGTCTTTAAGTGCTGCACAGGTAAAGACAGTAATATAATACTGTCAATAGTAACATTTTTTCAAATTGACCCAAATAATTGCAAAAGTATGGCATTTTATCAGATGATACTACCTTTATAATACTTTCTAAGTAAATACAGTAATATGTTATCAAAAACTAAGTGTTTTTACAAACATAGTAGCACCATTGTTTCAAAATGCTACTGTCTTTAAAAACTATCCCAATGCAAAAAACAGTAACATACCATTAAACATTAGCAACATGGTATTGAACAATGAAACAGTAATATTTCGTCGACAAGAACATTTCTTCAAATTAACCTAATAATCTCAAAATTATGGCATATTTTCAGATGTTATTGGCTAGTTAAAAATAGTAACATATCATCAAACGCAAAAAAAATAAATAAAAGAAAAAAAAAAATCAAAGATAGTATCATGTCACTATTGCAAAATAGACAGTGACATTACGTCATAGTGGTCCGACAGTAACATGAATTTTTTTAATACATTTTTTTCATAGTCACTATGGATCTTGTTTGAAAGATCTTTCCTTCTAGATTACAAATATATAAATTTTATTCAAAATGGAGTAGTGGTTTGAAAGTTATGGCATTTTTAAGTTTGAAAAAAAAAATACCACTTTGAAGAATAGGGAAAATAGCAAAATTAAAGATTTCCTTTATGTGTCCATAGACACGTGACTGGATAGAAGTCGCTCGACTGTCCTCAGTAATATAATAACAAAATGCGTAATAATAAATGGCAAGTGACTAATTCAAACGCAGCAATACTATTAAACATTACCGGTCTTAAGTCAACATTATATTACAGACCCCAAATAGAAACATAATTAACATCACAAGCATTGTGACAACGCTTGCTAATTACCAATATCCAGGATCAACTAAGTTATTACATTAAAATAGTAGAGATAAAAGAAGATTGGAAGGCGGTCTTCAACTAGTGAATCCGTAATGATTGCCATAGAAGTCTTTTCCTGAATAACATTCCTCATAGTAACCTCCGTCGGCAAGGCCTTCAGCGACATACTCATCATTGCCGTAGTCATCCTCGGGCGGTACGCCACCTGCTAAGTTTTTCATGGCTAGACGTGGAAGGTCTAGCGACCATAAAACACCGTCAGCTTGAATACAAGCTGAGTGAGTATAAATTCTCACAAAGCTCCGTTAGAAATAGTTAATAAAACAAATAAGTACATTATTCTTTAGTCGGCTTATCTACGTCCTCACTAAGTATCAAGGAATTCAAACTAATTAATACATGATAAGAAACCAGACTCATCCTTTACCACAAATTCATATCGGAAAGAATCGTGTGCCAAGAGACTCAGTTTACATTCTCAAACTCCACACCCTCTTTTACTTGGTTCGCAGCATAAGCCGCTAGTTTAGAATATGCATACCTTAATAGCCACTTGATGAGTATACTACACATGCCTTAACAGCCGCTTGATCACCCTGGGCATATCAAGATAGTGTCATGCTTTAACAACTGACTAGACCAAGATATTCAAGGTCAAAGACCTGTCCTAACATGCTTTAACAACCGAGTGATTCGTATACTATACATGCTTTAACAGCTGCTTGATCGCCCTTGGACCATCAAGATAGTATCATGCCTTAACAGCTGACTATATCACTAAAGTCTAGTCTCAATTCACTTCTTCAATCCAAACACGGATTCAAACAGAAAGGGACATCAACAATAATCAAGTCGACAACGTTCAACAATACTATAATGACACCTTTTTACCAAAAGATAGACCAAGTACAAGTATTGATGTACAAAGCACAATTCAATAGAGCTCATAATTATTAGAAAGTTTCGATCTCATTATGAGTGGCTTATTTCCATTATCAAAGTGGTCGTAAAAATGGAAGTCGTCATCGTCATCGCATTTAGGAGTTCAAGGATTGAACTTACGCATATAGATTATTACTAATAGCTATTCAACTAAGCATGGATTACACATTAACAATTAGACCTATGTGTTAGTATGTTATGTGTGAATGCACGGACTAACTTGTAGATTAGCATTTCAGATTCGTACATAAAACAATTTACAATCTAATCAAAGTATGTAAAACCAACAATATAACAAAAACTGCTCAACCTAAGCGCTCCAGGCTCGAGCGCTCGGCCTTGATAGTAAATAGATTCCTGGTTTATATATATGTGCAAGTTCGTGAATTAATTCCAAGAACACATGCAAGCCATAATAACTTATAAAAACTGTCTCAAGGATTCTAAATGAGAATCCACACCTATACAAGCTTAGGATATGTTTGGATGATCATAAAAGTTACTAATTCTTGGAGAATTAACTTGATCCTTAACATTCATTCACATGCAAAGGCTACAACTATTCATGATTCACATGCATGGTTATAAAATCATGTAAAGATTGATTCTATAGGTTTCTTAGTGAGAATTGATACTTATACAAGCTTAGATTGTGAATATATTATGAAATTATGAAGAATGTGTTGAAAAAGCTTGAGATTATGCAAATGAGCTCTAACTATTCTTCAAGTAAACTCCAACTATGTTCCTCTCCTTAATTCTTCAAATCTCTAACTCCAGAAGTCCAATGATCTCTCAAGAATCTCTCTCTACAACAAGCTCTCTATCAAAACAGAGTTATGCTGTGCAAATGCTAAGAAAACGTTGGGTATTTGTAGGTTTTCAAGACCCAAGTCATTTCACCCTTTTAAGAGCTCGAGCGCTCGAGCTCCTCTAGCACTCAGGTTTACTTTCAAAAGAATGTTTCCCCAAGGCCTCAAACATACATAGATCATTATGGACAGTAACGAATAAAAAAATGGATCTTATTATATGTAACCGAGAGTATTACAAAGAGAAATACAGAAATTCGAGAAATACAGATAGGAAAATGCAGGTGCTACATCTCTCCACCACCTATCAAAAGATTTTATCCCAAAATCTAAGTAAGCTAATCATGGAATAACTCTTGATACTTTTCTCGTTTTTTTTATTCCAATTCCAAGGAGGCCACTCTCTCGTCATAATGGCTCCACTGTAAAGGAAACTCTTTGTTTCTCAACCTTTGATATCTCTGCCCAAAATACACACGGTCCCTCATGATAAGACACGATGTCATTCACTTCAATATCATTGAAATCAATCACAGGTGCAGAACTGTGAACGTAGTTAATTAACAAGCTTATATGAAAGACGTTGTGTACTCCATACATTCTCGGCAGTAGAGCGAGTCGGTAGGTGACTTTGCCTACACGATCAAGAATTTCAAAAGGTCCAATATAACGAACCGATGGCTTTCCTTTCTCCCTTCCAAATCTGACCACACCGTACTGAAGATAACTTGAGAAACACATTATCTCCCACCTTGAACTCTATATCCTTCCAACGCCTATCTGCATACACTACAAGGAAAAATACTTTTTAAGTCACTTTAAAACTTGTATTTATGTCACTTTTATTTTGAGTGACATAATAATTTCTTGCAGGGTCTTTTTATGTCACTTTTTAAGTATTTTTGTCACTTTTTTAAAAAGTGACATATAAGCTTGATTATTTATGTCATTTGTTAAAAAAAGTGACATAAATAATAACGTATTTATTATTATGTCAGTTTACTAAAAAGTGACATAAAAAATAGTATAGTTTTAAAAAAAATGACATAAAAGAGTATTCTCATTGTTGCTTAACGTGAGTTTTAAAAAAAGTGACATAAATTAGATTTGGCGCTTAAAAATTGGCTGATTCGCTCCAAACTTGTTCTCTGCATTTCCAAACCCCCCAAACCTCTCTCCATTCCCAAAACCCTCTCCACGATCCATCTCCATCGCACCTCCCTCCGCCACCACACCGCTGCCTCCTCCTCCTCCTACTCCTCTCAATCGCGGCCGCTCCTCCAAGATCTCCTCCTCTCTAGGTTTCTCTCTCTCTCTCTCTCTCTCTCTCTCCAACTGCACTCACTCACCACTCCTCAGACTCTTCTCTCTCTCCTCTCGTCGCCATTGCAAGCTGTCATGGCCACGAAGCACCAACTTGGTCCGTTTGTCTAGCAATCTCAAAGTTTCTTCTGATATGCACCGCTCGAAGCATCATCTTGGTCCATCTCAGGTGTGTGACCCTCTCTATCTAATTGCCTCTTTCTTCTTCTTATCTTCTTCTTAATTTAATGCCCTAGATGTCGATTGTCCCAATCTATGGTCCATCTCACTTTTAATTATAGCATATTATCTTTTGTTGAGTTTTTCTGGGGTTCACTATGATTGATAGAGGAATCACGGTGCTTGTTTGTGAGTGTTGCACTCCAAATGCTTGTTTTGAGTCCTAAGTGAGTTTTCCTAAGGCTGTGTCATATGTACAAGCTATTTGGGTGGGGCATTGGCTTTTGGCCCATTGTGGGGGTGATTTAATCATCTTATTATCAAAAAAAATTTGTTTGTTATTGTTAAAAAAAAAAAGAAAAGAAAAGAAATTCAAATGTTGGATGGGGCGTTGGCTTTTGGCCCATTGTGGGGGTGATTTAACCATTGTTTAGTTCCTTATGGTTCATGGTGGATTAATGGTTTTGTGAATTTTTTTTTTGTTTCAGCTCGGCTTTTTCACTTTGATTATATGTGTTTATGCAGGTCAGTTGCTTCACTTAATTTCAAAAGGCAAACACTTTGACATTGATGATATTCAATGTAAAGTTGTACTCTTATTCAATGTATCATTACATATACCCAATATTTAAGGTCTCATTCTTGAGTTCTAGGCTTGCTTTGTATCCTAAATGGTTCCCATGTAGGGTGTTTTGGGACCATTTGGGATACAAAATTTGGGAAATGCAAATTGGGAGTTTTTTGCCAACCATAACTATCTCGGATTGTTGATTTATGTATACTCTAAAGATATAGATACAAACTTGTAAAGTGCAAACGGAATAGAAGTAATTACTACAATTTACCGTTAAAAAAGTGATGGACTAACATAAATATATATAAAACATGCCCCTAAAAGTTTGGTCCTTGTGTCATTTTAGTCCCTGTAATTTCAATTGGGTCAATTTGGTCCCTACAGTTTTAAATTGGGTCAATTTGATCCAAATGCCCCAATATGTGAGAAAAAAATGACAAAATTTACCCATTGTTATGCACAATTACGCTAATAAGAGGGTTGGGAGATTGGTGGTGTTCTATTTTTTTCCCTTAAAAAGTGACAATGCATAGTATGTGAGTAAATTCTGTCAATTTTTCTTACAGAATTGAACATTTAGATCAAATTGCTTCAATTTAAAACTTCTAGGCCCAAATTAACTCAATTGAAACTACGAGGAATAAAATGACACAAGGACCAAACTTTCAAGTGTATTTTTGTATTTATTTATGTCAGTCCGTTACTTTTTTAACGATGAATTGATGGAGGGGGTCTAGGTGATACGCGCTTCAAACCTCAGGGGGTGTAGGTGATATTACTGAAACGTGAGGGGGTCTAAGTGTGATTAGAGCAAACCTCAGGGGGTCTAGATGATATTTACCCATATATATCCACTTGTGAACTCCACAGCTGATGCCAAATGGGTTCTAAATTCACTTATATATGGATTGCAAAGTTGTTGCCAAATGGGTCATTCGGACTTGGGTTTAGATTATTGCTTGATACTTAAATGATTTGCCCAAGCCAAACCTTAGATGTAACTTAATTTTAATTTCATACTCACTTCTATGGCCAAATTATTTTTGCTATTTCCTTTGTGTTTTAAGGTGAGAGGTTGTAATTAATTCTTGAATCAGACTTAATTTGACTTTAGAAGTCCCATTTTTAGCAATAATATATAAGCTTGAGATAAAACATTAGATTTTGGAGAACTTTTTATTTTTGAGGAAAGATATGAGAATTCATGGTTATGAGCTTTATTTATACTACTAGTAGGATCATTTGTTCTTTTGTAGTGTCGTCCCATGGAAGATGTTTCAGACACTCTACTGCACCCAGCTTTTGTTATTCCTAATATATATAATCTGGATCAACCATTTTTCAAATGTTGATTTGAATTTCAGTTACTCCCTAAGCAATATCATTTTTCTGAATTATATATCCTAGTTATTTTGGTAATTTGGTTGTGAAAAGTTGAATTAAGTAGCAATTCATTTCTATTCGATGATATTCTTTTGTGTTTGTTTGATGTTAACTTGGCCAGTGGCCATATCCTCGGATATGCCCCTTGTACATCTGTATATCTCTTTTTGGAATTTCGCCATTTTCTGAAGAAAAAAAAAACCATCAGTGGCCTAATTAATGCTTGTTATCCATTGTCATACATACTTACCTATTATCAGCATTGCTTTGTGCTGACATATACTATTACAAATGCTCTATGTATATCTATCTATATCTATATCTATATATGGCAGTTGGCATATTATATCAGCCAATGTTGATGTTTGTCTTGTGGTTGGCATAATTAGAGTATCATGTGACTCCTTCATGATGACCCAATATTCACAGGGTTTTAACTAGGTACCTAGTTGTTGTGTGCCTGTGGCTTGCACTTACTAAGAGCCCATTTAGGCTAGATTTTTCGAGGAAACAAGCACTTACAAGTTATTTCTAAGTTATTGTTTAAAACATGTGACCGTTTGGAGTAGCTTTTTATAGCCTTTTAAAAATCGAACTCAAAACTCCAATTTGTAGCTTTTTTAACTTAAAAAAAGGTGATAATTTTAAAAGCTAACTCAAACAGGCTTTAAATGTGGTGTACGCTTGGTGGATTTTCCATTGAAGTGATATTGTAAAGGCTGTTAGACCCTTCCCTGGATGTATTGGAAGCACTCTTCTTGGAGTATAAGGGGCATAATGAAATCCAGGTTTTTGTTGCTTTGACTGGATCCTCTTCGAGAACAACCCATGTATTACATAAGGTACAAAATTTAAGCTAAATAACTTTCCATAGTAACGCTAATCCTCTTTTTACCTTTATTTATATATTTGTTTGTTGATTTTCAATTGACCCTGATTGTAGTTTGAAGCATATGGTAACTGAACTAGTAGACTTAGGGACTTCTGATGTCAAGACTTCAACTTATGAAAATTGGGGGTCTTAAATAATTGTCTTCAATTGTAAATGATTGTTCTGAATAGAAATCAACTTATAATTGAATGGTGAGAAAAAAAAAATAAAGGGTATCAGAGTATATTTGACCCTATTTTTTTTTTTTGAATATGTGTTGACTGGTTAGAAAAGAATGAAAAACTTCATGTATAGGGGATAAAACCCAATGAGCAGAGAGCAATTCTAGTTGTTGAGCATAGTACTTTGAATACACGTGATTTTTTAAGGTTAAATTGAAAACGAAAGCCAACATATTGCATCCACCATATTAAATGGTGTTGACATTTCTAGTTGCCTTCAAGCTCAACCATTTTCAGTTTTGTTTTATTTTCATTACAAGAAAGTGAAGTTATTAATGCATAAATAGCGAGATTTGATTTACGTTAGCACATGGAAATGAAAGGACTATAGAACATGAATTGAATGAAAGATTATAGACAGCTTTTGTTCTATTTTTTCTCCTTGGGGGTGGAGGATGGGGTGAGCAACCCTCAATCAAAATGGGTGGCACATGTAATTTCAATTGGTACAAGTGACGGGAAATGTGAAGGATGAGGTGTAATATTTCTCTCTATGTGAGTTTGGGTTATTAAGTTGTTTGCTTTACAGTTTGAAATTGTCAGTATAGTGCCATATTCTCCTGGAGCAATTCTTTATGGAGCTAGAGCACATATCCTCCTGGAGCAATTCCACATTTGAAGGAGAACAAGTTATTATGATGGCTTACATATATTAGGTTAATCATGTTATCTTAGACTCTCATCTGCCACTATATATTGCGAAAATGAGTTTGGTTAATTTTGAATAACATAATAGGTCTTAAATTTGGTTTCTTTTGTTGTGGTAATAGTTGTGTTATTTTGTTGTAAATAGAATTTAGATAGTTCTTTGACGTTTCTACCATGTGGTACAAAATTGTCATATCAAGCTAAAGAAATATTCCAGGATTGTTTACAATTGGGATTACTTTCAGTGTTACTCTTAGCTAGACTAGGTGATGTTGTCAATATCAAGATATAAAAGTATTCTTTACTTTTCAAAAGATTTGCAGTGTGGAAGTAAAGGTCGAACCCACAGAGATTGATTACTACAGCTTTTAATTTTAAAACCTAAGTCTAATTAATTAGGAAAAACGGATTTGATTTGGTTTGAATTAAACTAAATAACAATAAAAATAAATCTAAACTATGAAAGCAATTAAAGTTGTTTTAAATAATATTTAAAGGAACCTAGGATTGCAAATCCACCACTAGCTTCATAATAGGAATATTTATGAATTACTTTAGCTTATTACGTTAGATGAATATGGGGAATTGTAGCTACAAGCCCAATTCCTCCGACAAGAAGATAATCATGGTTCAAGCACCAACATAATCCATCTTCGGGTAGCACGAATTATCTCACACTAAACTAGGGTTGTGATCTAATCCGTCTAACCTAGGCATGGACTATTCGGATACTTGATAGCACGAATCAATAAAGCACCATCACATGTAAACAATCTAAACAAGCACAGCAAGAATAGATCGTTGAGCACATCACAGTCAAAATAGATCTAAGACAAGAATAAATTCTGAAAGCAATGATTTAATCAATAGTAGTACGATTTATTTATAAAAATCCTCTAAACATGTGACTGTCATCCATACATAATAAAACTAAAATACAAGCATAAATAAAACCCTATTACTCATCTAGGGCTTCATTGAAACCCTAGATCAATGATCTAGCCGTCCATGGAAGTAGTAGATAGCAAGAGGTTGATGGAGGAGGCCATGGAAACCCTTGGTCTTCTTCTTCTTCTCCTTGCTTCCCTCCCTTCAATGGCTGGAAGTATGGTTGTAGAATGTGTGTATAATAATTGCCAACCCTCTAATTGAAGTAAAATAGAATATATATAGATTTACAACAAGTTTTGGAAGCCTTTACAACTCGAAACGGACTGAAACTGATGTAATTTACAATCTGGACGTCATTCTGCAGTTTCGTTTGCACAGGAGTCTTCAGTACACTGAAATACGCAACTATGATTTTTCCACATATCGCGCGCGCGGGTCGCGCGAGCGCGACTTTTGGTACCTCGCGCGCGCGGATCGCGCGAGCGAGTTATTGGGGGTCTCGCGCGAGCGGATCGCGCGAGCGATTCTCTGATTTTCGCGGGCGCGGGCCGCGCGCGCGACTTGGATTTTTCAGCTTCTTTAGCTCTGCTTTTTCACCCTGTTTAGCCTGGTTTAGTTGATTTCTTCCAAAACCTGTCAGAAACTAGAAAACAGAGTAAAAATATACAAAAACAGAATAAAATGTACTAACAAATGCGCGTTAAAGGCATATAATTAGGATTAGTTCTCTCCCGATCACACCCCCAAACCTACATTTTGCTAGTCCTCGAGCAAAACTAAAATAAAAACTACTAATAAAAATCTATTCCATTTTCGTATGGATCACGATTGCATTTAGCGTATGCAACAAGCCTTTTAAACCCCTAGGTGTCCCTAGTCGGACGAGTGAAGTCTCGTGAGGGTTCTCATCAACAAGTTACCCACAACCAACTTTATTAACTTATTAATTTAAAAAGTTTTATTAAAAACAACGAACATAATATTCAATACTCCTTATTATAAAACAATGATCTGAAATAGAATAACGAACATAAAGAAATAGAATCAAACGTCTACATACATCATGAAGAACAATCTCAAGCACATGCAACGTATAAATCAATAGAATTTCTAATAAAATTGCACGTGTGTGATGAGGTAGTCAATTGAACACGCGCTTGTCATGAACTTGGAATATAACCCGGATAACCGTCTAACTATGTCTCGACTACGAATCTCACAATGAATTACACTCTAAAATAAAACACTCAGAAACAGGTGTAATTTTATCTAGTATATGCGAGCTAAAGGAAATATGTTTTCAAAACGAGAAATGCTCACATATGACTTGAAAAAGATGCATGACACAAAAGAATAGTAGTCTCATGGATAGGATGCCAATAATCAAGAGAAATTAATCAGTACCATGTTTTAATCCCCCTCCCATCGTTTTCATATCCGAACCATGTTTCCTAGGATCAATTAGGACTTTTCAAAGGTTGTAATGTGACTCAGGCTATGAAAAAGGATAGAAAGGATTTATCAAGTAGTTTCAGAATGGCATTGTAAGGCATGTTCGATCTCTTTCATTCTTCTTCTACAAACTTTTCATCTTTTCTTTCTCTTCATTCCTTTTCATTCATTTTTCTTCTTTTCTTTCATTTTTTTTTCAACCTTCCTCTTCTTTATTTTTTTCTTTTCCTTTTTCTTTTCTTGCTTCTCAATTGATTATTTATCGAATACCAAGCAACTACCCCAATAGCATCTTATTTTCTTCTTCTTTTTCAACACATCACCTTAACACTACTAAAAGGTGACAAATCTCTCAGTGGTGAACTCCAAGTTTGTCAAGTCGAAGCAAAAACAAGGATAATGGTACTCAAAGAAAGAAATGGCATTTTAACGGCTCTAAGGGCAAACTAAGGAAATTTTTTTTTGCATTTATCGGACAGTAGTAAACAAAGAAGGCCTAACATCATGTCCTATAGTCATATGGTTCTTCAACATGTACGACGGAAGATTATTTAGCTTGGTAACAAATATTTTAACTTGACTATTAACCAAAACAAGAATAATGAGACTAAACAACGAGTTAATGCGCTATTTCAATGAAATTCGACAAACACAAGATGTATTTATAACCCTCTAAAAAGAAAAGATAGGCTCAAAAGCTCACCGGGTCTAGTCTCCACCATGTGTTATCTAGAAATCCGAATCATATTATAGTTCACATCAAACATGTATTCCAATGACTACGTGCAGTGCATAGGTTTATGTGCAAATCTATGATATAAAACTACGATTCAAACAATACATAACTTAAAACATTTCAACATGACTTTAGTAAATATTTAACCACATATTCTCATGTTTACCATTCTATAACAATTCAAAGTTATTGAACAAGAAGTATCAAATTGATATTGCAAAAACGTTAGTACTATCGTTTATTTAAACACACTTGTTGAAAAATTTTAAAATTTTGCATAAACTAATGTGCATGTGTGATCGCATACCCCCAAACCTAAACCTTTCATTGTCCCTAATGAAACAATAAAACGAAAGAAAGGAGAGTACATAAGGAAGGAACGATAGTACCCCGATCTTTGACAAGCCTAGAACAGGTGAACACAAAGGAATATGGCAATAAAATTCAATGTTACCTGTTAATACTCGATAAACGAAAAGAAAACTACAAAAGAATATTAAACACAGCTAAAAGAAATGTAAATAAATTAAACTAAAATAAATAAACTATAAGTCCGAAAATAAAAAGATAATAAACTATAAAACAGAACCAGAACTACAAAACGAACAAAGGACTAGATCTAAAAATACTGACGAAAGAAAAACAGAAAAGTAAAATATATCAGAACAAGTATGGGGGCTGATATAGAAAACAAAAGAAAAAAACAGATAATGGGGAAATCGCGCGAGCGGTCCGCGCGAGCGGCCGTCGCGCGCGCGAACCCCCAGCGAAATTTTTTTTATTTTATTTTTTTTTTTTTTTTTCGCGCGAGCGAGGTACCTCGCGCCCGCGAGATCAGGCGCGAGGAGAACCTGAGGCATACTAAAAGAAAAAGAACGAAAATTCCACTAAGTCACATTCTCGCGCCAGCGGACCGCGCGAGCGACGTCTCGCGCGAGCGGGCCGCGCGCGCGAGAATGGTTTTTCCACTTGTTTCATTTATTTTGTGCATATAAATTAAAAATAATTCTATTCCAACCCCGAAACCTATCCAGAACCTCAAAAACAGACTAAAATCACCCAAAAACAAAGAAAAACGAACGAAATAAAGCTTGGGTTGCCTCCCAAGAAGCGCTAACTTTTATGTCTTTAGCTAGACCATTCTAGCTCAAGATTTTATGGAGGCCGTAAATCGGACTGTGTACCCCTAAGGATGTCAGGTAGAGCTCGATGGTAAGCAGAAATAACATCGCTTTGAATTAAATCGATTAACGGTTTGTCATTATGTTCGAATCGATTTCTTACCTTCCGAGTAGATTCCGCATTAGGGTCCACGAGATTAGGATTCATCCACTCATCATCGTCCGCTATATTATTTTCTCCACTCACATTTATTTCTTTGGTAGGCTCAATATTCCGTTTTACCTCACCTTCCACCTCACATAGGGAATCGTCGTTTTTAGGAGGTTTATCCATAGCATTAAAAATGTTTAATTTTAAGTTCATGTTCCCAAATGACACTTTCATTACCCCCGTCCGACAGTTAACACGTGCGTTGGCGGTTGCTAAGAATGGACGGCCTAAGATGACAGGAGTATGTTTCCTAGCATCTAGCACCGGTTCGGTGTCAAGGACCATAAAATCTACAGGATAGAAACATTGATCAACTTTTACTAGCACGTCTTCGACGATTCCTCTAGGTATTTTGACAGAACGATCCGCTAACTGAATAGTAGCGGCCGTAGGCTTGAGTTCACCTAATCCTAATTGTTTATAGACGTGATAGGGTAAAAGGTTAACACTCGCTCCTAAGTCAAGGAGAGCCCTATGAATGATAGTGTCACCTATGACACATGAAATCGTAGGCGTACCTGGATCTTTATATTTTGGAGGAGCGTGTTGGAATATAGAGCTTACTTTTTCCGTGAGAAAGACCTTTTTAGGAGTATGACTCCGTATTTTGCGCTTTTGAGTACAAAGGTCTTTTAGACATTTAGCATAAGCGGGAATTTGTTTTATAGCGTCGAGGAAAGGAATATTTATTTTAACTTGTTTGAACACCTCGAGTATATCCTCAACCTTAGACCCTTTCTTAGGCAAATGTGACGGTCCCTCAACGTTTGGTGGATATGGCATTCTCGGAATATAATTCGTTGAGACCGGTTCATTTTCTTTTCTACTTTGATTCACATCCTCACCTTTTTCTTTATTCAAATTTAAATTTTTATCTTTCTCACCCCCATCCGGAATTACAACAACTTCCTCATCTCGAGTAGTCGTTCTAGTCGAAACAGCGTTCACGCTCTCACTCGTACTACCCACTGCGTATTGCCCCTTAGGTTGCTGAGTAGGTTGACTCGGCAACTTACTCTCAGTTAAACGGTTTAATGTATTAACAATTTGCCCTACTTGGGACTCCAGTTTTGCAATGGATTGTGTGTGAGAGTGTACTAACTGAACCACCGAACCAAAGTTTACAAGTGAGGCCAACACCTTCTCCTCGAATGCATTATTGCATGGAGGTGGAGGAGGTGGTTGGTATTGACCTTGTTGGTATTGGGGTCGGTACGTATTTGGAAAATTAGTCGACCTAGGATTATAATTATTTTGTGGGAATTGTTGCATAGAATTAACGTGTTGTTCAACAAATTCCGGATATTGAGATGCAGAAGGACATGCAAAGATATTATGGGACGGTTCAGAACATAATGCACATACTTCTAAAGAGGATGGATTAGACGGTTTGTTCATTTGCATAAGTCGGTCAAGTTTTCTATTTAATTCTTGTATTTGAATTGATTGACTTGACTCAACTGTCACCTCTCGCTTAGGTTGAAGGTATCCCTCAGAACGTATCGACACAGCATGATGCATCGAATTCTCGCTTAACGTTTCAAATATTTTCCAGGCCTCGTCGGCGCTTTTGTGTAGGAAAGTTCCCGCACAAACGGTATCGACGGTATTCCTAACAGAGGGAATAAGCCCCTCGTAGAAGACTTGAACCAATTGCCACTTGGGGACCTGATGATGTGGACACGAACGTAATAATTCTTTAAATTTTTCCCACGTGTCATAAAGAGTCTCCCCATCTTGCATCACAAAATTAGTTATATCTTTTCTTATCTTATTTGTACGCATAATAGGAAAAAACTTTTGTAAAAAGGCGGTGTGTAAGGCTTCCCATGTTTTTATTGTGTTTGGCTCCAAAGATTGAAGCCAATATTTAGCTTTGTCTTTTAAAGAGAATGGGAAGAGCCGCAATTTTAATTCATCATTATTTAGGTTTTGTATTTTCAAAGTAGAGCATATACCCTGAAAATCCCCTAAGTGTTGGTAAGGGTCTTCATTTAGACGGCCATGGAAGGAAGGTAGTAGCGAGATCGTAGACGACTTAATCTCAAAGTAAGATGCCGTCGCCTCCGGTAATTCGATACCGGCTTGTGGCGTGTAAGTAGTAGGAATAAAATAATTTATAAGTGGAGGTGGTGGCGGTATATTAAGATTGTTCATATTCGCACCATCATTTTGATTGTTATTGTTATTTCCACCGTCAGCCATTTTAATCGGTTCAATTTGAAAAGTTCGAGTTTTCCTTAACCGTTCACGGGTACTCTGAATTTCGGCCTCAAACAACGACGATGGAATCGGAGTTGATTCGTCGTCTTGCAACCTAGCTCCAGAAGCTTGGGTTGTGGACTTACTAGTTCTTAAGGTACGTTCAAGTTCAAGATCGAAAGATTTTAAATCTGGTTTATTTGAACGTGTACCCAACATAAACTAAAACAAAAGAAAAGAAACTAAAAACAAAAACTAACTAAACAAAATAAACAAATACAATCACGCAAATAAGATAACAAGCACTCAACTACTATGATGCATGCAAATTATCCTGTAATGCAATGACCGCGTCAAGCCCAGCGCCCCGGGTTTCCTAGCTAATGCAGTGCAATTAACCCTAAACTAATGCAAATAGTGCGTCACAGCGCCCTGACTTACAGCGGTTTAAAGCGAATTCCAAAGGAAGCAATTTATTTTATTTTATATATATTATTTTTGCGTAAGCTCCTTTGATGTAATTAGCCGCTCCACTCGGAAACGTTGACTACAAAATAAAAGAAAACAAGTCAGTAACTAAAAACAAAAACAGAAAATAAGAAAAATAAAAACTAATCTATTATTTACGAATTAACTAAACTACGATTATAAAACTAAGAGTAGTAATGCAATCCCCGGCAACGGCGCCAAAAATTGATGTTGTCAATATCAAGATATAAAAGCATTCTTTACTTTTCAAAAGATTTGCAGTGTGGAAGTAAAGGTCGAACCCACAGAGATTGATTACTACAGCTTTTAATTTTAAAACCTAAGTCTAATTAATTAGGAAAAACGGATTTGATTTGGTTTGAATTAAACTAAATAACAATAAAAATAAATCTAAACTATGAAAGCAATTAAAGTTGTTTTAAATAATATTTAAAGGAACCTAGGATTGCAAATCCACCACTAGCTTCATAATAGGAATATTTATGAATTACTTTAGCTTATTACGTTAGATGAATATGGGGAATTGTAGCTACAAGCCCAATTCCTCCGACAAGAAGATAATCATGGTTCAAGCACCAACATAATCCATCTTCGGGTAGCATGAATTATCTCACACTAAACTAGGGTTGTGATCTAATCCGTCTAACCTAGGCATGGACTATTCGGATACTTGATAGCACGAATCAATAAAGCACCATCACATGTAAACAATCTAAACAAGCACAGCAAGAATAGATCGTTGAGCACATCACAGTCAAAATAGATCTAAGACAAGAATAAATTCTGAAAGCAATGATTTAATCAATAGTAGTACGATTTATTTATAAAAATCCTCTAAACATGTGACTTTCATCCATACATAATAAAACTAAAATACAAGCATAAATAAAACCCTATTACTCATCTAGGGCTTCATTGAAACCCTAGATCAATGATCTAGCCGTCCATGGAAGTAGTAGATAGCAAGAGGTTGATGGAGGAGGCCATGGAAACCCTTGGTCTTCTTCTTCTTCTCCTTGCTTCCCTCCCTTCAATGGCTGGAAGTATGGTTGTAGAATGTGTGTATAATAATTGCCAACCCTCTAATTGAAGTAAAATAGAATATATATAGATTTACAACAAGTTTTGGAAGCCTTTACAACTCGAAACGGACTGAAACTGATGTAATTTACAATCTGGACGTCATTCTGCAGTTTCGTTTGCACAGGAGTCTTCAGTACACTGAAATACGCAACTATGATTTTTCCACATATCGCGCGCGCGGGTCGCGCGAGCGCGACTTTTGGTACCTCGCGCGCGCGGATCGCGCGAGCGAGTTATTGGGGGTCTCGCGCGAGCGATTCTCTGATTTTCGCGGGCACGGGCCGCGCGCGCGACTTGGATTTTTCAGCTTCTTTAGCTCTGCTTTTTCACCCTGTTTAGCCTGGTTTAGTTGATTTCTTCCAAAACCTGTCAGAAACTAGAAAACAGAGTAAAAATATACAAAAACAGAATAAAATGTACTAACAAATGTGCGTTAAAGGCATATAATTAGGATTAGTTCTCTCCCGATCACTAGGACTTGACGAATATAATTTAGAGTTTTTAACTATTAATGTGATGTATTGACTTTTAACTCAAAGTTTAACTCCCATTACTTATTGACTTTCATTTGGTCTTTGATTAAACCTTATTAAGGCTTCCTAACTACAAAGTCAAACCACTACAAAATGATTATTGATGTCTAAACATTAGCCTACACTGAGAAACTCTTTGATAGTGTTGATGTGGTAGAAAATAGAGTAAAGAGTACACTAAGAATGATGACTTTAGCTGAAAGAAGAAGACGAAAAGAAGAAGAACGCAGTTAATGAAGGTCTAAAATTGAAAATGTCTGATCATCCAATTGTTTTTGTTTTGTAGCTACCAAATGGAACTCTTTTAAAGGCTACGACATGCAAAGGTATCGGGGGGTCACTGCTCTGTTATTCAAAGTCTGTCTTCACTTTCTTCTTATATTTTATGTCATTTACCAAATCAATGGAGAGCTACCCGGAGATTATGGTTTTGATGTTGCAGGTCTGAGCAAGGACCCTGTGGCTTTCTAGAAATACTTCAAGTATGTATCATTTCTGCCCTTCCTCTATTCTCCACAAGTATTCCTACTTAGTCTAATCTCCTAAAGCGAAAATGAGGTTGATCTTTCGAAGATGGCGGTAGTTTACAAACTTTTTCACAACTAAATCTTAAAAAATTGCACATTGCAGCTTTGAAATATTGCATGCTCGTTGGCCTATGCTTACAGCCCTTGGTGCTCCGATACCAGAAGTATTGAACTTAGTAGGAGCCTTTCACTTTGTTGAACTTGTTTGATGGCGAGTTAGCTATTCAAACCTTAAGGTTAGTCTCTATTTTTCCTTATTGAAACACCTTGATCTGAGTTTGGTTGATCTTAGCAAAGTAAGCAATTGGGTTGTAGCCATTTCTAAGCTCCCTCTTTTAACAGAATTGAGATTAGGTGTTTGTAATCTCTTGTAATTGGTTCGAGTCTTCTTCAATATACCATGGGTTGTTCAAATTCGTAGCACTCTCATTGACATTGATCTCTCTGGTTGTATTTTACAAGGAATGATTCTTGATTCTTTTGGGAACATGATTGCCCTTGAAAATCTTGATCTATCTTATAATCAACTTGAAGGTTGTTACATTTGTCTTGGAATTCTTTAAATGTACCATTTCCTAAGCTCCTTCAAAAGAAAAGAGCCTCCAAATTTTGTCCATAAAGAGTAAATAGAAATGGACTTGGGAGACTCCATGCTTGAAACTAAAAATTTTGAAACTTATGGGTCTCACATGTATTTTCCTTAGGATGCACAAGACATCCATGGAGTGTTTGTTCCTTCAAAAGAAGCAGTGTCTAGTCATGTAGCATTTTATCTCGTACCATGACAAGGAAGAAAAGAAAAAATCATTTGGATATTTGTTTATTTTTTAAAACAAGGATGAACTTAACCCAAATAATTTTAAAAAGGAAAATTTTAGAAAACAAAAGATTTTTTGATAGGGAAGACAAAGAATAGGGAATATACCTGTACTCTTTCTTCTTTCTAACTTTTCCTTTTCAAAGTTCTCTCTCTTTCTTTCTCTCTCTTTTCCACGTACTTCTGTCACTCCTTTTTTGTAACTTTTTTTTTTGCTCTTTCTGTCCTCCTCTCTGCTGATTTAGACTTGGTCTATCTATAGACATGAAAGAGGTAGTTAGCTCAACTTGCATAGTGGACGGTTAATATGGAGGTGGCAAAGTTAATGGGTGAAGTCATGGTCCATTACTTACTCCGGTCACATGCTAGAATTCCTATTCTATATCACATGCTAGACTTTTGTATGATTGCTAAACCAAATATCTGGATTATTTGGGTTTTGTAATGGGCTATCTATCAAATTAATCCCATGTAATTTACAACCAATGGCTATTTTCTTTTCACCGATCACAAATTGTAAATTTTGAGTGTCCCATAAAAACACTAAAATTTATCATTTAACATACATAATTCAATAGATTTTACCAACACTGCAATAGCTCGCAATAGCTCCCGGCTGAGACATCATCCCATTTATGATTAAGTTTATGTTGAATCAGTTGGTACAATCTGTGGTTTCTTATGTATTCAAATATTGAGTTCCACATATAGAACCAAATTGTATTAATATTTATCTCTGTTCTATATTGAGAAGGTAAATTAGTCAAGCTTCACATAATTCTTTCCACGAAACCTTACACGCACCTCAAACATGCCGAAATAAACTTGCGGGAACTAACGGAATTCATAACGGATTCATGGTTCATAAAAAATGTGAAAAAATGACTCGTTAGTCACTTAGGCTTGAAAGAATGAAGTTTTTGGGGTTTTGAGTAGTGAATTGGTAAACTGCTTAACCAAACGCCACGAAACCTTACGTGCACCTCAAACATGCCTAAATAAACTTGCAGGAACTAACGGAATTCATAACGGATTCACGGTTCACAAAAAATGCGAAACAAATGACTCATTAGTCACGAAGTTTTTGGGGTTTTGAGTAGTGAATCGGTAAACTGCTTAACCAAACACCACGAAACCTTACACGTACCTCAAACATGCCTAAATAAACTTGCGGGAACTAACGGAATTCATAATGGATTCATGGTTCACAAAAAATGCGAAACAAATGACTCGATAGTCACTTAGGCTTGAAAGAACGAAGTTTTTGGGGTTTTGAGCAGTGAATCGGTAAACCGCTTAACCAAATGCCACGAAACCTTACACGCACCTCAAACATGCCTAAATAAACTTGCGGGAACTAACGGAATTCATAATGGATTCACGGTTCACAAAAAATGCGAAAAAAAAATGACTCATTAGTCACGAAGTTTTTGGGGTTTTGAGTAGTGAATCGGTAAACCGCTTAACCAAATGCCACGAAACCTTACACGTACCTCAAACATGCCTAAATAAACTTGCGGGAACTAACGAAATTCATAATGGATTCACGGTTCACAAAAAATGCGAAAAAATAACTCAATAGTCACTTAGACTTGAAAGAACGAAGTTTTTGGGATTTTGAGTAGTGAATCGGTAAACCGCTTAACCAAATGCCATGAAACCTTACACGCACCTCAAAAATGCCTAAATAAACTTGCGGGAACTAACAGAATTCATAATTGATTCACGGTTCACAAAAAATGCGAAAAAATGACTCGTTAGGCACTTAGGGTTGAAAGAACGAAGTTTTTGGGGTTTTGAGTAGTGAATCGGTAAACCGCTTAACCAAACGCCACAAAACCTTACTCGTACCTCAAACATGCCGAAATAAACTTGCGGGAACTAACGGAATTCATAACGGATTCATGGTTCACAAAAAATGCGAAAAAAATGACACATTAGTCACGAAGTTTTTGGGGTTTTGAGTAGTGAATCGGTAAACCGCTTAACCAAACACCACGAAACCTTACACGTACCTCAAACATGCCTAAATAAACTTGAGGGAACTAACGGAATTCATAATGGATTCACGGTTCACAAAAAATGCAAAAAAATGACTCGTTAGTCACTTAGGCTTGAAAGAACGAAGTTTTTGGAGTTTTGAGTAGTGAATCGGTAAACCGCTTGACCAAACGCCACAAAATCTTACACACACCTCAAACATGGCTAATTAAACTTGCAGGAACTAACAGAATGCATAACGGATTCACGGTTTACAAAAAATGCAAAAAAATGACTCTTTAGTCACTTAGGCTGAAAAAATGTAGTTTTTGAGGTTTTGAGTAGTGAATCGGTAAATTGCTTAACCAAATGCCACGATACCTTACACACACCTCAAACATGCCGAAATAAACTTGTGGGAACTAATGGAATTCATAACGGATTCATGGTTCACAAAAAATGCGAAAAAATGAATCGTTAGTCATGAAGCTTTTGTGGTTTTGAGTAGTGAATCGGTAAACCGCTTAACCAAATGCCACGAAACCTTACACACACCTCAAACATGCCTAAATAAACTTGCGGGAACTAACAGAATGCATAACAAATTCACAGTTTACAAAAAATGCGAAAAATGACTCTTTAGTCACTTAAGCTTGAAAGAACGAAGTTTTTGTGGTTTTGAGTAGTGAATCGGTAAACCGCTTAACCAAACGCAACAAAACCTTACACGCACCTCAAACAGGACTAAATAAACTTGTGGGAACTAACGGAATTCATAACAGATTCACGGTTCACAAAAAATGCGAAAAAAAAATGACTCATTAGTCACGAAGTTTTTGGGGTTTTGAGTAGTGAATCGGTAAATCCCTTAACCAAACGCCACAAAACCTTACACGTACCTCAAACATACCTAAATAAACTTGAGGGAACTAACGGAATTCATAATGGATTCACGGTTCACAAAAAATGTGAAAAAATGACTCAATATTCACTTAGGCTTGAAAGAACGAAGTTTTTGGGGTTTTGAGTAGTGAATCGGTAAACCGCTTAACCAAATGCCACGAAACCTTACACGCACCTCAAACATGCCTAAATAAAATTGCAAGAACTAACAGAATTCATAATGGATTCACGGTTCACAAAAAAAGCAAAAAAATGACGCGTTAGGCACTTAGGCTTGAAAGAACGAAGTTTTTGGGGTTTTGAGTAGTGAATCGGTAAACCGCTTAACCAAACGCCACAAAACCTTACACGTACCTCAAACATGCCTAAATGAACTTATGGGAACTAATGAAATTCTTAACGGATTCACGGTTCACAAAAAATGCAAAAAAATGACTCATTCGTCACGAAGTTTTTGGGGTTTTGAGTAGTGAATTGGTAAACCGCTTAACCAAATGCCACGAAATCTTACACGCACCTCAAACATGCCGAAATAAACTTGCGGGAACTAACGGAATTCATAACGGATTCATGGTTCATAAAAAATGTGAAAAAATGACTCGTTAGTCACTTAGGCTTGAAAGAATGAAGTTTTTGGGGTTTTGAGTAGTGAATCGGTAAACTGCTTAACCAAACGCCACGAAACCTTACGTGCACCTCAAACATGCCTAAATAAACTTGCAGGAACTAACGGAATTCATAACGGATTCACGGTTCACAAAAAATGCGAAACAAATGACTCATTAGTCACGAAGTTTTTGGGGTTTTGAGTAGTGAATCGGTAAACTGCTTAACCAAACACCACGAAACCTTACACGTACCTCAAACATGCCTAAATAAACTTGCGGGAACTAACGGAATTCATAATGGATTCATGGTTCACAAAAAATGCGAAACAAATGACTCGATAGTCACTTAGGCTTGAAAGAACGAAGTTTTTGGGGTTTTGAGTAGTGAATCGGTAAACCGCTTAACCAAATGCCACGAAACCTTACACGCACCTCAAACATGCCTAAATAAACTTGCGGGAACTAACGGAATTCATAATGGATTCACGGTTCACAAAAAATGCGAAAAAAAAATGACTCATTAGTCACGAAGTTTTTGGGGTTTTGAGTAGTGAATCGGTAAACCGCTTAACCAAATGCCACGAAACCTTACACGTACCTCAAACATGCCTAAATAAACTTGCGGGCACTAACGAAATTCATAATGGATTCACGGTTCACAAAAAATGCGAAAAAATGACTCAATAGTCACTTAGACTTGAAAGAACGAAGTTTTTGGGATTTTGAGTAGTGAATCGGTAAACCGCTTAACCAAATGCCATGAAACCTTACACGCACCTCAAAAATGCCTAAATAAACTTGCGGGAACTAACAGAATTCATAATTGATTCACGGTTCACAAAAAATGCGAAAAAATGACTCGTTAGGCACTTAGGGTTGAAAGAACGAAGTTTTTGGGGTTTTGAGTAGTGAATCGGTAAACCGCTTAACCAAACGCCACAAAACCTTACTCGTACCTCAAACATGCCGAAATAAACTTTCGGGAACTAACGGAATTCATAACGGATTCATGGTTCACAAAAAATGCGAAAAAAATGACTCATTAGTCACGAAGTTTTTGGGGTTTTGAGTAGTGAATCGGTAAACCGCTTAACCAAACACCACGAAACCTTACACGTACCTCAAACATGCCTAAATAAACTTGAGGGAACTAACGGAATTCATAATGGATTCACGGTTCACAAAAAATGCAAAAAAATGACTCGTTAGTCACTTAGGCTTGAAAGAACGAAGTTTTTGGAGTTTTGAGTAGTGAATCGGTAAACCGCTTGACCAAACGCCACAAAATCTTACACACACCTCAAACATGGCTAATTAAACTTGCAGGAACTAACAGAATGCATAACGGATTCACGGTTTACAAAAAATGCAAAAAAATGACTCTTTAGTCACTTAGGCTTGAAAAAATGTAGTTTTTGAGGTTTTGAGTAGTGAATCGGTAAATTGCTTAACCAAATGCCACGATACCTTACACACACCTCAAACATGCCGAAATAAACTTGTGGGAACTAATGGAATCCATAACGGATTCATGGTTCACAAAAAATGCGAAAAAATGAATCGTTAGTCATGAAGCTTTTGTGGTTTTGAGTAGTGAATCGGTAAACCGCTTAACCAAATGCCACGAAACCTTACACACACCTCAAACATGCCTAAATAAACTTGCGCGAACTAACAGAATGCATAACAAATTCACAGTTTACAAAAAATGCGAAAAATGACTCTTTAGTCACTTAAGCTTGAAAGAACGAAGTTTTTGTGGTTTTGAGTAGTGAATCGGTAAACCGCTTAACCAAACGCAACAAAACCTTACACGCACCTCAAACAGGCCTAAATAAACTTGTGGGAACTAACGGAATTCATAACAGATTCACGGTTCACAAAAAATGCGAAAAAAAAATGACTCATTAGTCACGAAGTTTTTGGGGTTTTGAGTAGTGAATCGGTAAATCCCTTAACCAAACGCCACAAAACCTTACACGTACCTCAAACATACCTAAATAAACTTGAGGGAACTAACGGAATTCATAATGGATTCACGGTTCACAAAAAATGTGAAAAAATGACTCAATATTCACTTAGGCTTGAAAGAACGAAGTTTTTGGGGTTTTGAGTAGTGAATCGGTAAACCGCTTAACCAAATGCCACGAAACCTTACACGCACCTCAAACATGCCTAAATAAAATTGCAAGAACTAACAGAATTCATAATGGATTCACGGTTCACAAAAAAAGCAAAAAAATGACGCGTTAGGCACTTAGGCTTGAAAGAACGAAGTTTTTGGGGTTTTGAGTAGTGAATCGGTAAACCGCTTAACCAAATGCCACAAAACCTTACACGTACCTCAAACATGCCTAAATAAACTTGTGGGAACTAATGAAATTCTTAACGGATTCACGGTTCACAAAAAATGCAAAAAAATGACTCATTCGTCACGAAGTTTTTGGGGTTTTGAGTAGTGAATTGGTAAACCGCTTAACCAAATGCCATGAAAGCTTACACGCACCTCAAACATGCCTAAATAAACTTGTGGGAACTAACGGAATTCATAATGGATTCACGGTTCACAATAAATGCAAAAAAAAATGACTCGTAAGTCACTTAGGCTTGAAAGAACGAAGTTTTTGGGATTTTGAGTAGTGAATCGGTAAACCGCTTAACCAAACGCCACAAAACCTTACACGCACCTCAAACATGCCTAAATAAACTTGTGGGAACTAACGGAATTCATAATGGATTCACGGTTCACAATAAATGCAAAAAAAAATGACTCGTAAGTCACTTAGGCTTGAAAGAACGAAGTTTTTGGGATTTTGAGTAGTGAATCGGTAAACCGCTTAACCAAACGCCACAAAACCTTACACGCACCTCAAACATGCCTAAATAAACTTGTGGGAACTAAAGGAATACATAACGGATTCACGGTTTACAAAAAATGCGAAAAAATGACTCTTTAGTCACTTAAGTCACTTAGGCTTGAAAAAATGTAGTTTTTGAGGTTTTGAGTAGTGAATCCCTAAATCGCTTAACCAAACTCCAAGAAACCTTACACACACCTCAAACATGCCTAAATTAACTTTCGGGAACTAATGGAATTCATAATGGATTCACGGTTCACAAAAAATGCGAAAAAAATGACTCGTTAGTCACATAGGCTTGAAAGAACGAAGTTTTTAGGGTTTTGAGTAGTGAATCGGTAAACCGCTTAACCAAACGCCACAAAACCTTACACGCACCTCAAAAATGCCAAAATAAACTTGTGGGAACTAACGGAATTCATAACGGATTCACGGTTCACAAAAAATGCGAAAAAAATGACTCGTTAGTCACTTAGGCTTGAAATAACGAAGTTTTTGGGGTTTTGAGTAGTGAATCGGTAAACCGCTTAACCAAATGCCACGAAAAATTACACACACCTCAAACATGCCTAAATAAACTTGCGGGAACTAACAGAATTCATAACGGATTCACGGTTCACAAAAAATGCGAAAAAAAAATGACTCATTAGTCACGAAGTTTTTGGGGTTTTGAGTAGTGAATCGGTAAACCGCTTAACCAAATGCCACGAAAGCTTACACGCACCTCAAACATGCCTAAATAAACTTTTGGGAACTAACGGAATTCATAATGGATTCACGGTTCACAATAAATGCAAAAAAAATGACTCGTAAGTTACTTAGGCTTGAAAGAACGAAGTTTTTGGGATTTTGAGTAGTGAATCGGTAAATCGCTTAACCAAATGCCACAAAACCTTACACGCACCTCAAACATGCCTAAATAAACTTGTGGGAACTAAAGGAATGCATAACGGATTCACGGTTTACAAAAAATGCGAAAAAATGACTCTTTAGTCACTTAAGTCACTTAGGCTTGAAAAAATGTAGTTTTTGAGGTTTTGAGTAGTGAATCCCTAAATCGCTTAACCAAACTCCATGAAACCTTACACACACCTCAAACATGCCTACATTAACTTTCGGGAACTAATGGAATTCATAATGGATTCACGGTTCACAAAAAATGCGAAAAAAATGACTCGTTAGTCACATAGGCTTGAAAGAACGAAGTTTTTAGGGTTTTGAGTAGTGAATCGGTAAACCGCTTAACCAAACGCCACAAAACCTTACACGCACCTCAAAAATGCCAAAATAAACTTGTGGGAACTAACGGAATTCATAACGGATTCACGGTTCACAAAAAATGCGAAAAAAATGACTCGTTAGTCACTTAGGCTTGAAAGAACGAAGTTTTTGGGGTTTTGAGTAGTGAATCGGTAAACCGCTTAACCAAATGCCACGAAAACTTACACACACCTCAAACATGCCTAAATAAACTTACGGGAACTAACAGAATTCATAACGGATTCACGGTTCACAAAAAATGCGAAAAAAAAATGACTCATTAGTCACGAAGTTTTTGGGGTTTTGAGTAGTGAATCGGTAAACCGCTTAATAAAATGCCACGAAACCTTACACGCACCTCAAACATGCCTAAATAAACTTACGGGAACTAATGGAATGCATAACAGATTCATAGTTTAGAAAAAATGTGAAAAATGACTCTTTAGTCAATTAAGCTTGAAAGAACGAAGTTTTTGTGGTTTTGAGTAGTGAATCGGTAAACCGCTTAACCAAACACCACAAAACCTTACACGCACCTCAAACATGCCTAAATAAACTTGCAGGAACTAACAGAATTCATAACGGATTCACGGTTCACAAAAAATGCAAAAAAATGACTCGTTAGTCACGAAGTTTTGGGAGTTTTGAGTAGTGAATCGGTAAACCACTTAACCAAACGCCACGAAACCTTACATGCACCTCAAACAAGCCTAAATAAACTTTCAGGAACTAACGGAATGCATAACGGATTTACGGTTTACAAAAAATGCGAAAAAATGACTCTTTAGTCACTTAGGCTTGAAAAAACGTAGTTTTGGGGCTTTTGAGTAGTGAATCGGTAAACCGCTTAACCAAATGCCACAAAACCTTACACGTACCTCAAACATGCCATAATAAACATGCAGGAACTAACAGAATGCAAAACAGATTCACGGTTCACAAAAAATGCGAAAAAATGACTTTTTAGTCACTTAGGCTTGAAAAAACGTAGTTTTTGGAGTTTTGAGTAGTGAATCGGTAAATCACTTAACCAAATGCCACGAAACCTTACACACACCTAAAACATGCCTAAATAAACTTGCGGGAACTAAATGAATGCATAACAGATTCACGGTTCACAAAAAATGCAAAAAAAATGACTCGTTATTCACTTAGGCTTGAAAAAACGTAGTTTTTGGGGTTTTGAGTAGTGAATCGGTAAACCGCTTAACCAAATACCACGAAACCTTACGCATACCTCAAAAATGTCTAAATAAACTTGCGGGAACTAACGGAATGCATGACGGATTCACGGTTCACAAATAATGCAAAAAAAATGACTCTTTCATCATTCCAAGTCCCCGAACACATTGTGGTCGATCTCTCGAATCCCCCAAACATAGTTTTACTTTTTTATTATTTTAATTATATACAACTAATTAATGAAATCTTATCTTTTTGTAGGTACAAAGTTTCACTTTTTGATGGAAGGTTCTAACAAACAAACCAATCTTTTTGTTGGGCTAATTCTTTTTTGTTTGGTATTTATGTCACTTTTCTACTTTTATGTCACTTTAGATTAAAAGTGACATAAATAAAATGGTATTTATGTCACTTTTAAGTATTTATGTCACTTTTAAGACTTTGATGTATTAATTTTTGTTTGGTATTTATGTCACTTTTCCACTTTTATGTCACTTTAGGTTAAAAGTGACAAATAAAATAGTATTTATGTCACTTTTAGGTATTTATGTCACTTTTAAGACTTTGATGTTATAATTTTGTTTAGTATTTATGTCACTTTCTACTTTTATGTCACTTTATGTTAAAAGTGACATAAATAAAATGGCATTTATGTCACTTTTTATTAACAAATGTGTTGGTTTTATGAAACATTTATGTAACTTTTTATAAAGTATTTATGTCACTTTTAAAACATTTATGTCGCCTCCATTTATGTCACTTTTTACTGGGAAAAAAAAGTGACATAAATACCTATTTATATCACTTTTTAAGTGACATAAAAGGCCTTTTTCCTTGTAGTGAAAGTGGAGCTCGTGCATTTCGTATTTGATGACGTTGGTGATTTCAAGTTCATGGGGGATGAGAACTTAAGTAATGGTGTAGCTGAATAGCTTGGGGATGGCAAATGCGATGCACTATTGATGTGGAAGTTGAAGATTACAAGAGGAAGACTCCGAGGATTGATGGAAAGGAATTTGAGGCAAGGTGAAGATTGTTAGGATTGTGCCTAAAATTTCATTATTAGAATTATTTCCTAATTATGATTTGATTCCTTATTTGGTGGTTTCCTTGTCAAATAAGGATTCCTTTGATGGTGGAAGGTACCTAGTTTATATAGGAATGTTTGTGAGAGTATTCCTTATTGTACAAGACTTACCATAGGGGTAAATTCTACTACAACTAGGATTGGGACTCTACAATCTATATAAATATAGGGCTTACTCAAGGGATTTATAAGATTGGTTGGAAATTTATATACACAAGAGAGGGCTGCAAACTAGTAAGGGAGAGATTAGTTTCTAGCAATTGTGTATGTCATAAAACTCGGTTGGAGAGTTATACACTTAAGGTCTTGAGTTCTTGTAATCTTCATATTAATCGAGGTGATCGCCTTTACATATGGACGTAGGCATTGTTGGGTTGAACCATATTTAAATCTTATTGTGTTGGTTTGCTTGATTTTTCTTTCGTGGTTGTGTCATTCTTGTTCTATTTATCTCCATCTTTATGGGTGTGATTTTCTTGTTGTGATTGTGGGCCCATTCCTAACAAGTGGTAGCAGAGCCAGGTTAAGAATCCATGACAGCTGGAGATAGTTTGCTTGGGGATATGCGAATTGATAGCAATAGAAAAGTTCGATGGCAAGAAGAATTTCATCATGTGGCAAGTGCGTATGAAGGACGCCTTAGTGCAACAAGGTATAGAGGATGCATTCTGCGGTGAAGATAACAAGCCGGAAGGGATGACCAACAAGATGTGGAAGAGGATTAACTTTAAAGCCGTTAGCACCATGCGGCATTATTTCGTGGACGATGTCATAGGAGAGACCTCTGCAAAAGCTTTGTGGCAAAAGCTTGAGGATCTCTATTTGGGGAAGAACTTCACCAACCGTCTTATGTTGAAGCAAGAGTTATACTCCTTTGGGCGGAAAGAAGGAGTTGATCTTCAAGCCCATATAGGTGAGTTTAACAAGTTATTATGCGAGTTATCCAACGTTGGCTTCAAACTAGACGATGAAGACAAAGCTATCATTCTCCTTACATTGATAAAATCTACCCATAATTAATTATTCAATATATTGTTGTATGGGAGAGATACCATAACGATGGAATAGATGAAAAAAGCTCTATTCTCTAGCGAGAAGATGGATAACAAAGAGGGAAAGTCGGAAGATGCGCAAGCACTTGTTACAAAAGAGTGGCCAAGGCAAGGGAAGAAGAACTCTAGTGGAAGCGGTAGTGGAGGAGCATGACATAGAACTCCTATGAAGGATAAGGAGTGTAACTATTGTGGAGAGAAGGGTCACTTTATGCGAGATTGCCCAGCGAAGAAGGAAAATAGAGGTACTGCTACAAATGTGTTAGAACATTCGGATGAAGATGTCGTAGAAGTCATGAAAATTACAGAACAGGAGAATAAAATCGCGGATTGGGTGCTTGATTCAGCTTGTTTTGTTCACTTGTGTTTGCATGTAGATTGGTTCTCGTCCTACAAACCGATGGATGGAAAAGTCTATATAGCGAACAATATAGTTGGTGAAGTCAAGGGTGTTAGAACCATTCGAATCAAGACTTCAAATGGGTTGACAAGGCTTTTGACAGATGTACTTAATGTTCCGGGTTTGAAGAAAATATATTTTCCTTGGGAATGTTGGATTCTAAAGGATGCTCGTTTGTCGAGAAGAAAGGCTTCATGAAGGTGAAACGAGATTCTCGTGTAATGTTCTTGGGAAAGAAGGTTGGAAATTTGTACGTTTTGTTGGTAAGTACAGATTTTGGAGATATCACGAAGAATGAGAGGGTGTGGAAGCCGATGGGAAAATCGATTGAGGGAATAGATTATGAGACTCCAACAACTTCGGTGATTACAATTTTTACTCAAATTGAAGACGACCACAATAGCAAAGTGGAGCTCGTGCATTTCTTATTTGATGACATTCGTGATTTCAAGTTCATGGGGAATGTGAACTTGAGTAAGGGGGGTGTAGCTGAATAGCTTGGGGATGGCAAAGGTGATGCACTATTGATGTGGAAGTTGAAGATTACAAGAGAAAGACTCTGAGAATTGATGGAAAGGAATTTGAGGCAAGATGAAGATTGTTAGGATTGCGCCTAAAATTTCATTAGTAGAATTATTTCCTAATTATGATTTGATTCCTTATTTGGTGGTTTCTTTGTCAAATAAGGATTCCTTTGATGGTGGAAGTTACCTAGTTTATATAGGAATGTTTGTGAGAGTATTCCTTATTGTACAAGACTTACCATATGGGTAAATCCTACTACAACTAGGATTAGGACTCTACAATCTATATAAATATAGGGCTTACTCAAGGGATTTATAAGATGGGTTGGAAATCTCTACATACACAAGAGATGGCTGCAAACTAGTGAGGGAGAGATTAGTTTCTAGCTATTGTGTATGTCATATAACTCGGTTGGAGAGTTATACACATGAGGTTTTGAGTGCTTGTAATCTTCATATTACTTGAGGTGATCGCCTTTGCACGTGGACGTAGGCATTGTTGGGCCGAACCACATTTAAATCTTGTTGTGTTGCTTTGCTTGATTTTTCTTTCGTGGTTGTGTCATTCTTGTTCTATTTATCTCCATCTCTGTGGGTGTCGTTTTTTTGTTGTGATTGTGGGCACAGTCCCAACAGTATAAGTTGTATAATACCTCTTACAAGGCATTACTACAAGAAATGTTGCATTTAGTGGCAATAATTTTAGTAGTGACTAATGTTTTGTGACTAAATGTATGCTTTTCTCACGTTAACAGAGACTACCACTAAAATACACCAAGCTGAGTTTTCTATCATGAAAAACCAAGTCGTGACTCAAATGGTGTGACTAATATGCTGGCGGGAAAAAAAATTTTGTAGCCGCCAATTTGGAGGGAATATTTAATGGCAATACTTATACATGTTGTCAGTAAAAGGTTTAGACAATTAGTGCCTCGTTTGTATCGTGACTAAGTAGTGAGCTAGCTATTTGCTTTTTGTGTTGACTTTAGTTGACACTTAAAAGAATAAATGTTTAATTTAAATTGACCCATTTTTTATACTGCTTCAACACAACAGGCCAAATTGAGCTTCAATACTAAGATTTCATTCTCTCAATTGATAACCAGGGGAAGTCTTCATCCCTTGCACACTCTTTCCCAGTGATCGATGCAGTGGGTACGATGTAGTGTTCTTTGTGAAGCATCAAGCCCCATTACATCCTCCCTTATTTTCAGTCTTCTACACCGGGCCACTACCAACACATACTCTTTCTTCATTGGATCAATTGGCGCTGAAGCTGGTTCTGGTAAGTTCCTCGTACAGTAATCAAAATGTGTAGGTTAGTCTATTTGGTATTGTTTTCCACAAAAGCCAATTTCATAAATTAGGGTTTGTATATACACAATTATTTTTTATTTTTTATTTTACATTAGAGGACATGCATGTTTTCTAGATGCAATTCTTTCCACAATTTACCCTGTATTTGTTTCTTTCGTATTTTTTTGAAATCTATCCCTATTCTTTCTTTTTTCTTGTTCAAAATCTTCCCTAATTTGGTTTAAACTAGTTTAGGATAGGCAAAAAAAAAATTTTGATTTTGGCGTCTTTAGAAAAAAAAAATTACTTGGAGTGGAGGACGTGTATACATGTTATTCACTTTGAGTGTACCTGTTTGCTTGTAATTTGCTCGGGCATGCCAAAACCAATGGTGGTTCGGTGTGTGTATGTGCAAACTAATTTCCTATATTGCTTGAGTGAGTGATACTCAAGGCTTGGTGAATCTAACTTCTAAACAAGGGTGATTGTGTGTAGTGAGTAGGAAAGTACCCTCACTAAAAATCCTTTAGCAGTACTGAAGCGCACAAGCTAAAAAGTGTCAAGTTTAACAGGTAAACAAAATCACAAACGGTTTAATAAAAACAGATTTTTATTAAATGCTTGGAAAGATTAAAACAGATCTTAGGAACACACCAGAAAAGGTTGGATATTCAAAAGAACAAAAGAAGAAAAATAATAACAAAAGGACAGACCTAATTGCTACTAAAGCTGAGAAAAAACAAAGACTTGAAGAAAGTGCTCTGAATGCTTCGAATGTGCTGAGTGCTGAATGCTGTTGTGTATGCTGTTTTCGAAAGAGACGCGGAGTCCTTTGCTTGGAGGGCCTGCCTCAATATTTATAGCGGCCAAGGTTGATTTCTATTTGGACTATGATTCCTTATCTTACGCCCCAAGCTGTTAATTGATTGGTTAATTGAAGAAATCCTTTTATATCAATGATTCCTACCTTATCAAGAACTTGATTGCATCAATCCCTTTAATTTAGGGATCAGACGCATCAATCCAGCTGGCAACGAACAATTCCTTTCCTGAACGGACTCTTGTTTCTAAAACTCCTGAAGGTGACGTCCTCCTGCCAGCTGTGAACAGCACCGCCTTCCTTTCATCAATCGGCCTCATCATTGCTCCTCCTGGATGAATCGGGCTCAATCAGCTTCCATGCCCGATCATCTTTCATTCAACCGCCCATAGCCAATCGGACTTAGATTCTGACTTTACCTCTCATCTTCATTAAGCATTGTCCGATTGGCTATCCTGCTGCTGCTTTCCACCATCGGGCTTTCAACATGATAAGTTATGTTTCCCCATAGCCCGATGAACCTTACCACAATCCCATATCCTATCGGGCTCTATTTGTCACACCAACCGGCCTTAACCCAATCATTGGTCCTATGTCTGTACTTGAGCCCGGTAAGTCATTCACTCCTTAGCCTGGCCTCTCCTCTAACATAAATCGGACTCAAAACCCATTGACGGTTTTTGGGTGCAAACAGTACCCTTTATCCAATTTGTAAGCAATGGTGGAATATGCCCTCTACTCTTGTGGTTATGGGAGTTATTGCTCATGTTTCCTCCTCACAGACCCACATTTCTCTGAAACATGCTTGGGGTAGCCAAAGTGTATTGAAAGATTTTCAGGTTGTGTCTTATGCATTTCTCCAAATCTGTTCAACTGCATTTATTAGGAGTTATTCAATATCTGTCCCTTATAAGGCTTTGTTTGGTTTGTTGATTCATTTTAGCAAAAAGAATTGGTAAAGTAAAAGAAGAGGAAAATTGGTTCTCTTGTGTTTCCTTGATGCTTAACAACATCAAAGTCAAATGGTTTCAATCGATACCTGTAACCTAAGAAAAAAGGGATGAAAGTGACTCATATGTTTTAATATTCTTAATTTGTTGCCCACCATATTTATTTTACTTCCTATTTTCCTTAGTTACCAAACAAAGATAGACGTTTTCCTTAGGCTTTATTCGGTTCTTGGATTTAGTGAGGGGAAAGAAAGGAAAACAAAGGGAAAACCTTTTCCTTTTTTTGGTTAATAAGGAAAACAATGAGAAAATAAGGAAACAAAAGAGAATGAGTTGAAAAGTAAATTTGACAATCTGAATGTTGTGAGTGATTTCCCTTCCAGCATTATATTTTACAACTATATTTTCAAAAATTTCAATAGTTATTGTTCTTTAGGCAGTAAGGAAAGCACAAGGGAAAACATGAGGAACTAGTTTTCTTTCTTGTTTACCTTTCCCTTTTGTTTTCCCTAACAAAATCCATGAACCAAACAAAGCCTTAGTGTTTTCCTTTCTCCTCCGTAACTAAATTCATGAACCAAACATAGCCTTAATTCTAGGTAGATATGAAATTCTCATTTTGGGCAATCTCATTGTTCCCATTTGACAATTTGTAAACAATGAAATTGACTCCTTCAATTATGCTTACCGAAGTTATTTGTTACTATTTTCTTATTGCCTCTTTTGTGTTTGAGCTATCAATTTGCTTTTGAACGTTGAACGCGTCAATGGATTACATTGTGTAGATTTGTCACTTCATTATTTTGTAATTTGCTTTGTTTGACTTGGGATAGTTTAATATATGAGTGTACATGGGGTTGTTGGTTTTCCATATGGTGGATTAATAGTTTTTATATTTAGCTATGTGTGTATATATACACGTATACTTACATTGTATACATATGATCGGCTTGGACAATGGGAGGTATCTATAATTCACTCTTAGGCCTAAGCATGTGTACCCTTTACCCATACTAAAACCATTTGGTCAAAACCCCAAAAAATCTTCTCCGGCCCTTAGAACCAAACCCATAATAAATTGAGTTTAACCAAAATCCCTTACCAAATTGAAATAATACTATTCATTTTTGGTTTAGGTTTGAGCAAGGGTTGGAGATGCCTTTACTCAAATTTCATATTCAAATGGGGAAAACAAAAAATATTTCTACAAAATTTTTAGTCAAATTTGAGTTAAAATTTGAGAAAGGCTCGGAGATACTCTCTCTTTCCTCCATCCAGTAGTGTAATTGTTAGGAGCATTCTGTTTGAATTTCATATGTTCAAGGAACTGTTTGATAGGTACTATTGTATGGCTGAATTTATAGTTGATGGCTGGAATGTCAAGTCAGGTCATGTGATTGTCACTCATATTGAGAATTTTAGATGTGTTTAAGTACTAAATCATGTATCACTTGTCACTGATTCACTAGACATGCTGAAAGACTTGGGCATTTTTTGGTTCATGGACTTAGTGATGGAAAGAAAAAGAGAAAACAACGACTCAATGAGAAAAAAAGAAATTTCTTTGTTTGGTCAATAAGTAAGAAAGTGAGGAAATTAAATAGGAAATAAAATATTGATAATTGGAAAATAAATTAGAAGTTCCAAATTTTATAGGTCACTTCCATGTATGATGTTCAACCCGCTACTTCATTTGCTTCCATGTCTCCTCACTCTCTTTAATTCCCTTTTTATATATATATATATAAATTCTAGTTATTGGAATGAGCTATACACTTTTAAATCCTTCCACTTCTAAACCTAAGTGCACTTAGTGATCACAAGATTAACATCACTATGCTTGTTTTTACTTGGTTAGGACAAGGTACGTTCAGGAAATGTTCATTAAGTAAAATAAATGATCTTTACAACGATTGATATTGTAAGCAGGATTCCTTAGATTTCTTTTAATGTAATTTTGTTGTTATAGGGGTTAAATACAGGTTTTACTTCACATTTGAGTTTAGGAAAACCTTTTTTTTGGCGTAGATCTAAATAATTGAGATCCTTTTCATGTTTAGGTACTAAGGGTGTGTCTGGAATGAGATTTTGTGTAAGTAATTGCTTCCTTCCTTATTTTCACCTGTGCCCTCCGGAACGGGCAATTACTAGTATATATATATATATATATATCAATACCCTGGTACATAAGAGGCTTAACATTTGATGTGCTAGCTTTACTGTTCATACTTTTTTCAATTGAATTACCATTTCCACCTTCTACAACCTTGGTCTATGGTTTATTCTGTTTGGGGCTCAAACAAGTGGTACACTGGGCGCGTGGCGCATCGGTACCCAACAACGCATCAGATTACTCCACGTTGATTCATCTCTTTTCTCCCCCGCTTTCAACCTCACGTCTGCACTCTCTCTCTCTCTCTCTCTCTCTCTCTCTCTCTCTCTCTCTCTCTCTCTCTCTCTCTCCTTTCCTTCTTTAGTTTTCCTCTCCCTTTCCTGTACTCTTCTACTCTTCCTTTGTACACTCACCTGACATTCACTTTGATTTATATGCACATGCAAACACAAAAACAATTTTGTAAGCTCACTACACACACACACACACAAATATTACACCCATTTACACACACAAACACACCCTCCTTTCTCTTTCTTCGTCGAACCCATAATCCACGAACGAACCACCCAGACGCCGCACGTCCTTTCTCAATTAAAAACCCTAACATGAAATGAAGACGATGACTGAGGATATGAAGTTAGGGATTTCCAAATTAGTTTTTCTGTTTTCCTTCTACAAATTGTTCTCTGTAATCCCTTTGAGTATGATTTAGAAGTTAGGGATTTTCAAATTAGTTTTTCTGAGATTGGGGTTTTTTTCCTTTTTTTACAAATTAAGGGTTCTTAAGAGCAAAACTTAGTGTATGATTTGATTGCTATTTTACAAAACTTAATGTATTGTTGATATTAGAGTCCCTATGCTTTGGTAATTTTTTTTTTATTTTTTATTTTCTTCACAATCAGAGTTTAACCAATTGCCTTAAAATTGTTGACTTAGGATTCATATATCTATACTTCATGACAAAAGCTCGTTTAGGAGGCTTTTTTTTTTGGGTAAATTAATCTATTTGTATTTGCACATCTTATTCAACAGTTTTTCTTTTTGCCATTGTGTTATTTTGGTCTTTTGCAAATTAAATTGCTTTTGCCTAATAAGAAGAGTCCTTGTCTTTTACATTTGTAAATACTCTGAAGTTTTCCTTAGCATCACAAATAAATGCTTCATACAGTTTGTGTTTCGTGATAAGTTTTGCAATCTCATTTACTCTCTTCTTGATTCTGTTTTTCTTTTTCTTTTTTTTCTTTTTTTTTGCAATCAAGGATTACGGTTGACCATGAGAAACACATTCATACAAATATACATAGGTTGTTTTAGTTGAGATGCCAAAGACACATATACCTCTTCATCACTGTGACTAAACGCTTAATCTTTAGCAATTACTACTTCAAATGGCTTTGTGGTCCTTTATTGTTCCATTTGAGTTCCACCAACCCTAAATTGTGAAAGCGAAGGGATTTAGGAAGATTTTCTGTCCATTACCAGCCGAGTGATTTATGATGAATTGGTGGGTGCAGTGACCAATGTGAAAATGCATCGAGGGCTTTGGAGTATTTGTGTTGAAGTTCTATTTTTTTTCTATCTATTAGCTAAGGGTGCTAATATTTAGAGCCTAGATATGCGGCATTTTCCCTTCTTCATTAACTTCTTGTGGGTCGCATTTGAGCTTACAGACGCACAAACATTTGTGGATCCATTTGTTGTTTTTGAATTCACTAAATGGTTTCGTTTGTTGTCTACGCAAATGAAAGGAGTCCAAATTTCATTTTATGTTATTTGCTTTCGCTGATTTGCATTTGTAAGTGGGGTTGTAAGGAAGTAATTGTCTACCACTTCGTCAGTAAACCAGTTACTCTTTGCCATCATATGGTAGATCAAATTAAGTTAAATACAAGTATTCTAGTTCCATGTTATAACTATATTTTCATCTAATTCAGTTGATATCTTACTCTCGTTATCTATCTTCTTGTCGTACATTAATATTGGGAAGACACATTCCATGCTTTTCCCTTTTAATTGGTGCAAGTTGGGTTCAAACTGATTCTTTGCTCTACACTGCAATGTTGTTATCCGTATAGCACAGGTCAACTTTCAATTTTTATTTTCATTTCCTTTTCCAAGTTAGGAGGATATCATACATCTGACTTCCTAGGAAAATTATTTGAATGGAGATGGATTATTTGTACTCTTAATTTTCTTATGTGTTCCTTTTACTGCCACTTGATCTTTTTTACTATTTTACGATAACTCACTTCAACTTACTAGCAAACATACAATGAAATTCAATCCAGAAAACGGCGCTTAGTTTTGGTCAATTAATAATTTCGCCGTTGTTGGTTTAATGTAGATTCTGGTTCATAAATGATTTCTTTCAAAGTTTGCGGTATCAAATATATATTGCAATTGATTTCATTGGCTCTATTGGGGTTTCACATACTCTAAATTATTGTGTTTGTTGTAGGTATCTATGCATATGCTAATTGTTGCTAGACAGAGGATTTTGACACTTAGTACTACATCTGTGTGCATATTTATACTGTTTGTCAGCACCTCATAAGTCATCTCTCATAGTGACATGGCTAATTAATTGTGTGTGTACATACAAATGGTTACAGATTAATTTTATTTTATTTATAAAAAAAAAGCTTTTGTTACTTGTAGCTTTTAAGTTTACAAGTTCAAAACCTATTTAGTGCATTTTAGCCCTCCTACGCAGGTTACTCATCCACTGTACCTGGAAACGCACCCTGACCACGCGCCTCACGCGTACCTTCTCCTAGTATATTGAAATACTACTAACATGTCCTTCATTTTATTCATTTACAGATTGGTGATGGTTGAAGATTTATTGTTCAAAGCGACAAATCATGAGTTTGGTCTTTTGGATATTCCGAAGCCTTTCTTTTGGGTGATTAATGTAATAGTGGTCTTGTAATGTATACGTTCTGTGCACATCTTTGTATATTTTGGTGTTTGAATCAAATGTAACTTGCTTACATGTTAAACAAGTTTTTGTGTTGTGTAAAGGTATTTTGTTGGTGGTGCCATTTTTAGACATTTGCTTTCATGTATTTGAATATCAGAGATCTATGAAATAAATTGGATGAATAATTGTTTTCAGGAAGAAGACTTATTAGTGGCCACTACTTTGATCAATAGTGACAACGTCAATTTGTATTGAACCACAATAGAATATATTATCTTATTTATTAATCACACATTCACTGTGGCTAAAGGAAAATTTTAGTGTCAACATGATTTGTGCCACTGAAAAAGTGTTATTTTAGTGGCAATATTTATTGTGACTAAAGGAAAACTTTAGTGTGAACATGATTTGTGCCACAGAAAGTGTGTTATTTTAATGGCATTATTTATTGTGACTAAAGGAAAACTTTTTTGTCAACCTGATTTTTGTGACAAAATGTTTACAATTTAGTGATGAGATTTTAGTTGACACTAAAAGTGTTTTTTAAGCCACAATCCTTCGTTGCGACTAAAGATAGCGTCTTTAGTGGCAACATTGTCATTATTGCCACAAAAACTTTTAGTCACGGTACAATTTGTCACAATCTAGTGGCAACTATATTTCTTGTCATTATAGGTTTTAGTGACAACATTTAGGCCTTTAGTGGCAACAATTTTTGCCACTAATTTTAACCACAGACTATTGTACCTGGGGTTAAATTTTACTAAAAATGACCAACCAAACATGATATAAGGCTAGATTGGATTAAAATTATCCAATCCTCTTGATTTATCCACCGAACAAACGAACCCTAAGTGTATTAGAGATTAAGGTTATAGCATAAAAAAAGAAGGGTTAATTAGTTAAAAGTCCAATTTAGGGTACATTTTTTGTGTTAAGTCTACACGGAAACCTTTGACTAAAAGGTTCCTGAACCGAATCATATATTCCATGAAAAATCCCGAACAAAGCTCCAAATGCCAAACGTACATTCTCCGACATTTGAGCTCCCTTTTAACAAAATAAATCTCTATGAATCTCTCTATAGGGTGATAAGAAAATGCATTTAATTCCAGTCACAATTTCTTAAAACATTACATGTTCATATATATATATATATATATAAATGATAAAATGACGCATCACATGATTTGTGCCTTAAAGGGAAGTAAGCTACGTACTCATGCATTCACATTGATCTCTCTCTTAAAGAAGTCGTATTAATTTTTATCCTCAAAGGGAATGTCTGACATATCTTCACAATCACGTATGGTCAATCACTTTTAGATCTCTCCTTGTTCACTGTGTGACTCACACGTGCGGGATCTACTGATCAGTACTTCTCACATAAATTTCTTGTAAAAGTCTTACATTTTTCTTTTTTGTTTTTTTTTTTTTTTTTTTTGAGGAATGGTATATAAGTTTTTGCACACTATAGTATTACGTGGTTTTGGAAAGTAATTAAATTCAAGAATATGAAATGTCTAAACAGCTAAACCATACAAAGTTTTAAAATGCATATACATATTTATGTGCGTATCTATATGCCTATACAGATGGGTAGTAAGGTAAGTCATTAATGAAATCACTCTCACAAAGAAAATACAAAATGAGAGACTTGTCTGAGTCCAGAAGATAACCAATTAGATGTGCTTTGAATGTAATTTAGTGCTTCTTGTGGATTTCATTACTTAAAAATTCAATGTAGTGATTGACTCGGCAATGGTGGTGTTGAGACTATCATCTCTCTCTCTCTCTCTCTCTCTCTCTCTCTCTCTCTCTCTCTCTCTCTCTCTCTCTCTAGGTTCTTGCAATCCTCTTTCAACCTTCTATACAAGAGGGCATTAAATCACAATATTTGATACAATTTGCAAACTAGATTACATTGTTCTTTCTTTTTTCCTCACCATGCTTAAGTTTTATTTTGCAACAATCTTATTACTTGGGATACTAATGCCTACCATAGAGATAACAGGTCTCTCTCTCTCTCTCTCTCTCTCTCTCTCTCTCTCTCTCTCTCTCTCTCTCTCTCTCTCTCTCTCTCTCTCTCTCTCTCTCACACACACACACACACACACGCGCGCGCGCACACACACACACAAGTTATACATTTAGGAACAATCTAAGCAAATATTGTTGGAAGTGAGTTGCTATATGCTACATGCACCAATTCAAATTTCTTTCTACACTTGCATGCATATGTACTCCTTCTCACTGTTTACGTGGTTGTAGGGAGATATATACTTGTATTTAGCATCACTGATCACTTCAATTTTAGTATTTTACCGTGTGGCCGCATACTAAGCATTTCTGACAGTTTCAACACAATAGTTATTACAGTTGTTATTTTGGCTAGCTAGCCATAATCTCTATAAGGCTAGCAAGACGTTTTGAAACATTATAAAGAAAAATGAGTAGCTAAAAAAAAAAAAAAAGAGCCATGTTGGAGTTTGCTCTTTAAAAGTTACTAATTAGCCGAATAGAATAATAGTGGAATTTTTAGCTAAGCTAGCTAATCAAAATAAGAAGCACGGTTGGATTTTTTAATCTCTCTCATTTGAGATCTTTGTGGGAAGAAGAGAATAACTTTCAAATTAATTTGAGATCTGTCAAAAATAACTTTCAAATTAATTTCTCTTAATTTGAGACGAAGGGAGTTCCATTCCTTGGCTGGATAATTTTGTTCTTAAAACATGAAGGTGTTGGAGAAGTTGATTTTTGATGACCTCTTGGTGACCTCGCTGCTTCATAGTGTGTTGGACGTTATTGCTTGTCAATTTGGCTGCCTTTAGTGTTTCTGCTGCTGGTTTAGGTGGATTAATTGTGCAGATTATGGTGATTGTCTGATTTTAATTGTTAAGGGGTTGGGTCAAAGGAAAGGCAGTGCTGCTTGGGGGTGTTTTCAATTTTTATGTGTAACTTCTAATTTATTAATGAAAATGTTGATTTGCCGCTTAAAAAAAAAAAAGAAGAAGAGAATTTTCTAAGTGATATTATTAATTTTTTTTTTCAGCTTTTCCAAAAAAGCTTCAATTTGCAACTTTATATTACTTGCTTTTCTTATTTTGTTGAAAAAATGCCTTTAAAAATAGTTGTAAAAAGTTGGTTATGTAATCAACTATTTCTATAATCTCAAATAATTGATTACGAACGGCCACTAAGAGAATTTAATCTATGTCAATGTAGGTGCTCAAACAGGAGTTTGTTATGGACTTCTTGGAGATAATTTACCATCACCACAAGAAGTTGTGGCTCTCTTTAACCACAACAAAATCAAAAGGATGAGAATCTATGGTCCAGACCAACACACTCTTCAAGCCCTAAGAGGGTCCAACATTGAGCTTACAGTAGGTGTCCCAAATGAGCTCCTCGGAAAAATAGCTTCTAACCAAGCTGAGGCAAATGCTTGGGTTCAAAACAATGTTAGAAACTATGGTAATGTCCAGTTTAGGTACATTGCAGTTGGAAATGAATTTGGTCCATTGAATGCTGACTCAACTAAGTATGCTCACTTTCTTCTACCCGCTATGAGAAATGTCCAAAATGCCATTTCTTTGTTCGGTCTCGGGAAACAAATCAAAGTGACCACTTCAATGGACACAGGATTTCTTCGGGAGTGTATCCACCATCAAAAGGCTCTTTCAAGCCTGAAGTTCGATCGTTCCTTGACCCGATTCTTCATTTCTTAGCAAATAACCGTGCCCCGTTACTTGTTAACGTGTACCCATATTTTAGTTACGCATCTAACATGCGTGATATTAGTCTCGATTATGCCCTTTTCACGGCAACTGGAGTTGTAGTGACCGATGGGCGACGTGGGTACCAAAATCTTTTCCATGCCATCTTGGATGCAATTTACTCTGCCCTAGAGAAGGCCGGTATGGGATCTTTGGAAATTGTCGTATCTGAGACCGGATGGCCTTCGAGTGGTGGGATTGCAACGAGTATCGAAAATGCAAGAAAGTATAACACAGGGTTGGTTCAACATGTGAAGGGAGGGACACCAAAAAAGCCCGGAAAGCCTATAGAGACTTACATATTTGCTATGTTCAATGAGAATCGAAAGAGCCCGGAATATGAGAAGTTTTGGGGGATTTTTTTGCCAAATAAACAACCCAAGTACCCAATTAGTTTTGCTTAGGAGTGGTAATTGAAAGTTGTATGAGAGAGAATAAGGCTAGTATTTTATGCTTGATAACAAACAACCCAAGGACCCAATTAAATAATGGTTTTTCTTGTATTTCCATATACATCAAAAGCTAGTGGTATAAAAAGAGTAATTCTTGGGACACAACTTTCATACAACTTTCCTAAAACATGTGTCTATATCTGTCATGTGATGTCACTGGACCCCACAGTGATATAGGAGAGAGATATAAAAACACAAGTTTTTGAAAATTGTGTAAAAGTTGTATGAAAATTATGTCTCAAAAATTACCCGTATAAAAATGCCCATATGGAGGCACATAAAATAGCTAGTCTTAATAAAGAGCTGATAGCGTTATGTTTGACAAAATTACATTTTTGTCTATGTTGGCATAGTACGCTTTCTAAGTTTATGTAAAGGTGTATGATGAGCCTATGTGCAATGTCCATTAGACCTAAGTGAAGACTGATACATTCACTAGTATTTACCAAAGTCATAGTGTATAGACGGTTCAATTGGTCAAACTAGCTATTCTAGTACTGTCAGAGAATGGGTCCGACAATTCATATCAAGCTAAGGTTCATCATAATTGGACCTCAAAGCATGAGGCATGGGTGGAGGCAGGGGCTAGTAAGTGAGGTTACACAGAAGAGTCTAAATTTTTGAATGTCGATAGGAAGCGCCTATTATAGTTAGATCTTATGAACTTATTCATATTATAGAATTATACGATTTGGTCCCTCAAATTTTAGTCAACATAAAGTTAGTCACTTTGACTTTTTAATACCTTAAATTCATCCTTAATCAATAACATATCTTAGGAATTAATCCCTTCCCCCAAATATCTGTATGTTTTATGGACAAAATTACCCTTCAGTAAATATATACACATGCATGTATATACTATCCCCTTAAATTAGGGATTTGAAATTAAAACATTAAAAACCCAAATAAATGCAAAAGTTTCTCTCATTATCTCACGTTCTCTCTCTCTAGCTCTCTCTCTATGATAATTCATTCTGTATATATCAACTACCCTTTTAACACAAATGTAAATTGATCCAACAAATGCACTGAACACACCAATGCTATCACTAAGGCGCTATTATCGAAAAAATGTGGCCATTTCGATGGTGAACGAACATGATGGATTGATGAGTCCTCTTAGTCTCAGAATCTTTAGTGGGCCTAAGGCAAAGCCGGCGAAGATCGAGTACACGTCGTCATTTCGGAGGAACATGGGTTGGTGTTAGTTGGGATCTATGATGGATTCAATGGCCCTGATGATCTGATTATCTATTCTCTAACTTGTACTCTTTTGTTCACAAGGAGCTCAAAGAGTTGAATGAAATCTCAAGTGAATGAAGGTGTTTGTATAATTGATTTGTGTGGAGGTTTACGTTTTAAGTTTTTAAGGTGAGAAATTTTAATATTTTTTTGGTGAGAAATTTGTATTATTAAACTTCTATCAAAATTCTAGAATTGAAAATTTCTCACCAAAAAGTGAGAAATTTGCATTAATAAGTGACAAATTTGTCGCATTCGAAATTTTTCATTAATACATTACGCATTTTCATAAAAAAATTTTGAAATGAGAATTTCTCACCATAATAGATAAAATTTCTTACTTTAGTCAGTGATGCATTTTAAAGTGAGAAATGTCTCATTATGGTTAGAAGTGAGAATTTCTTACGATAACATATAGAATTTCGTATATGTTATTAAGGAATTTCTCACTTATGATCTGTGATGTATTTTAAAGTGAAGAATTTCTCACTTTTCTTTCTCACTCTTTCATAATTTTTTGTGTTAATTTCCTCTCTCTCTCTCTCTCTCTCTCTCTCTATATATATATATATATAACAAACTGGTGAGAAAGGAAATCGTTTCCTATTTATGGTAATCGCAAAATCAGGGTTGGTGTTTAAGTTTTGAATCCCTGATATATTGTGATTTGATGGGGAGTAATTTTTGCATATATATATATATATATATACATGAGTTTAAAACTGCACCGAGGGTACTTTGGTCTTCAAAAATATAGAAGGACTAATTCTTAAAGGGGCTTATAAGTTGGGCCTATTTCTAAAATGGATGTACATGAAGGACTAAATATTAACTAACCCTTCATATTAACATTACTGTAGCCAAAAATAGATAAATATACCACAAGGATATCACAAAGACAACTTAAAGGTAAGGATGCAAGTGAAAAATAACTAAAAGGATTTGGGACATCGTATTTCGAGGTTGTTAATTTAGTAATTATAAACCATACAGGGAATAGATAAGTGCTTCTTTTCGAAATATTGCAAAAATTATTGGGTTAATTATGACCAAATCCTTAATTAAAGCAATCAAAAGTCTAAAGGAGCCGTTTTTTTTGGGAATTTGTCAAAAGTCCCTCTCACAAGCATGTGGCCAAACATTGCCCCAAGCATTCCTGCCACTCACACCGTGTGAGTAGCTGTACAATAGCATTTCTCAATTCAAAAAAATATTTCAAAACTTTAACTTTCTATAACTTTTGATCTACAACTCCATTTTTTACAAATTTTATACCGCTGTAATCGTGTCAACGAGAGCTACAAAACTAGTACCATTGTTGATATGTTTTGAGCATTTTTTTTTTTAATTTGAAGCAATTTGTGAAATTTGGTTATATTGATGATGTCAAAATTTGGTTATATTAAATTAAAGCAATTTAAGGGGATAGAGAGTGAGAGACTGGTTTTTTGTATGTGTTTCGGCCCTGTTAATGAAAGTACCTACGTACGTCCACGTGTATGTCTGAGCACGTTCACTATACTGTAAAAGAGCCGGGGCGTGTGGTGAACCAACAAGTCTGGAGGTACCGTAGGCCGGCCGAGCATGTTGATGAATGCTATAGAGGTGATGTGTAGACTGAAAAGCCAGCCCCTTCAATGGGGGATGAGAAGTCTCTTTTATAGATGTAAGAGACCTACTCGTACAAGGAAAATGAAACATAATCTAATTGACATAGATTGACATTAATTGTATGGGTTTCCTAATTGGATTAGGAAATAGTTTGCACTTTCCATTAGTCTTCTAACTTGAGTAGGAAACTGCCCGGAATGCTCGGGATCATGCCTGTGGGCCCGGATGAGCTGTCCCATGGTGGGATGTGCCTGTGCAGTCATCCCGACCTGTTGGCCGGGTCGTGGATGAACCACTCGGGAGGCACCAGGTGGACCAAACCGCTCGGGATGATGCTTGTCAGTAGTTGCAGAATAGAACCGCTCGGGCATGGGCTGATTTTGGGTGTATCAGTTGCCCCCCATTTCCAAGGTTGGCTGGATGCTATATCGGGGCAAGTTTGGAAATTTGCTTGATGCCACCTGCCACTGTCTGAGTGCTCGGGGAAGCCACCTTAGGGCTTCTGAGCCTGGTGAGTCTTAAGAATTGGCTGAGAGTTGAGACCCAGCCTAGCTCGGGACCTTTAAGTACTCGAGAACTGACCGGGAGTGACCCGGCCTAATTCGGAGTCTTTGAATGCTCGGGAAGTGAACGAGAGTTAAGACTCGGCCTACTTCGAAGTCTTTGAACGCATTAGCTTCCGGGATGGTTATCTTCTACCCGCAAACCTTCGTCAAGGTTGTAGGCAAAAGAATTTGACCATGTTGGAAAAGCCAACCTAAAGCGTATTGCTTTAGGGTCCTTTTATGTTAACTCCCCAGGATGATGGTCTTCCGCCCAGCCAGCCTTCGTCAAGACTATTGGGAGAAGAGCTTCACCATATTGGTGGAGCCGACCTAGAGCGCGTTGCTATAGAGTCCTTTTTGCTCCTCTATCGTGGGCCAACCTAAGAGATTTTAGTCACCTCTATTATCGGTTTAGACCAAAGTGGAGTTAATGCCTCTGAGTACTGTAGGTGCTTGGGTTGTCCAAGATTTTAACTTAGTTATCCGCGAGGCCTATAGATACCCGGTGTGATTGCCTGTTTAGTTCACTGCGCCGTCTTGCCCCCCAAGCTTTTGCTAAGACAAGGGTCTTACAGAGGCTATGACTGTAGGTAACCGACCTGGAACATGGTGGTTGCAGGGTCTTTTGAAACTTGCCATCATTAGCCACCTAGGGGGTATGGCCCCATCGTCGGTTGGACGTAAGCGAAGCTTGTGCCTCGGGGTTAGGCCCGAGGTCTTTGGATGCCTCGAGGTTAGGCCTGAGGTCTTTAGTGCCTGGGTTTGGAGCCCGAGGTCTTTTGTGCCTGGGTTCGGAGTCCGAGGTCTTTGTATGCCTCGGAGTTAGGCCCGAGGTCTTTGTATGCCTCGGGGTATAGGCCCGAGGTCTTTGTAAGGGCTCTCTGACAATCGGTGGAGCCTCATGTGGTGATCAGGGGGTCGGATTAGGATCATCGAGCTCCTGATTTCTTTGTGCTGGAGGCAAAGTCGGAACTGTTTGATCCTGACCGATGTGAACTAGAGGTCGGGTCGGGACTGCCGGACCCTGCCTGCTGTGAGTTGGAGGCCCGGTCCGGGCTGCCTGACCTGGACTATTGTGAACTAGAGGTTGGGTTGGGGCTATCGGACCCGGACCATTGTAAATTGAGAGAATGGCCAGTGCTGTCAAGCTTTTTTGCGTTGCTCTTCCCGGGCTGTTCTCGCTTCCGCTTACTACTGGAAGGCTCGTCGTCTATTTGCCCAAGGTCTTTGGTTTTTAGAAATTCTTCAGTGCCGATGTATCTTCCAACCCTCTCATAGAGCTCAACCAAAGTTTTCGATCGGTTTCTATGGAACGACACGGCCCACTTGGTATGTTGAACTCCCGAGCAGAAGGCTATGATGGCGACTGTCTCGTTCAGATTGCGGATTTGAAGCTTCTATTGGTTGAACCGGTCGGTGAACTCCTTGAAGAACTCATTATTCCGTTGTCTGACCGTCAGTAGCCGCATGTCAGGCTTTGGCCATTCATTGCCTGAAACTACGTACCGATCGGGGTTTCAAGGAGTAGAACCATTGGGCGGCCGGGCCTTTCAAAGTGCTGGGGAAGGCTAGGTAGTACAGCTCGTCAGTTTGGATGGCTAGGACCATCCGAGCCTTGTAGGTATGGATATAGTCGACCGGGCTCCCCGAGCCATTGTATGAATCCAGGCGAGGCTACTTGAACTTGCACGGGATGGAGAATCTCGTGATCAGGCTGGAGAACAGTGACTCTATCTCGGTATTGGCGTAATTCTGAGTAGGGTTTTGACCAAGCTTTTTGGCCACTCCGTCAGCCTGCTTCTGCAAGTCCTTAATTCAGGCTTCCACTCCTTACCGACCGGTATCCGAGGGGTTAGTCGGGTTGGTGGAAGAGGCTTCTTCTTCATGGCGATGTGCTATCCTCTGGGATCGGGCTTGGCTATGACTCCAGGCAATCGTTCGCCTAGGGTCAACTCGGCTCTCGACCAAGTGACCTTAGACTGATTCCCAGGCCCTATGCTCCTGCCTTTCCTCTCGGGCAGTATGCTTACTGTTGATGTCTCTGGCATCCTCAAAGCAGAATAGATTGGCTCGGGCACGTTGTCTGGTCAAGATCGGTTCCCGACCGTGCGCAATGTTCCCGGGTCGTTTCCCAGCTAATAGAGGACTGCTTTGCTGGGCCAGCAGGGCTTCGATCTTTTGTTGGATTTGACGCTGGCCCTCCAAGAGTTGTATGAGGGTCGCTGTGATCTGCTCATATGTTATGACTTGATTCCGATAAGAAACTCATTAAAATGAATACTATGGCAATGAATTTATTATATTGTGGTTTAGACCCTAATGAATAGAATAGATTTCATCTTGTGAATCCGCAAAAGAAATTTGGGATGAGCTTGAAATGACTTGTGAGGGAACAAGCCAAGTCAAAAAGTCAAAATTAATTCCCTCGGATCCATTGCCTGAACATTCAACGTTTCTGTGATAGCCTCTCTGCGCAAGGAGCTAACATAACAGCTCCGAGCGGTTCTCCACGTAGGCTTCCCGGACCCTGAGGGGTTCGAAACTTGATCACTAGGCTGTAAGTTGACACCACCGCCTTGGCTCTATTGATCGTGGGCCTTCTGAGGATGACATTAAGAGGGGACTTCCACTACAACAAAATTTGTGAGTACTGAGACCTGTTGTGGGTAGGTCCCCATAAGAACTAGCAATTCGATCATTCCAAGCAGTTGTGTACTGGATCTGTTGAACCCTACCTAGGGAGTGGCCACTGGTCAGAGCCAGTCCCTTGATATCCCGAACTGATCGAAGGTTGAGGTAAATAGAATGTCTGAGGAGCTACCGGTGTCCACCAATACTCTCTTTACCATTTAATTGGCTATGGAGAGTGTTACCACCAACAAATCGTCGTAGGGGCAATGCAGATCCTTTACATTGTCGGATGAGAACGTTAGCACATCAGTCGGTGGAGAGTTAGTTGATTGGACCTACAGAATATATGCTCGGGATGCTCGGGCATACCTCTTTCTGGACGATTGTGAGTCCCCTCCGCCCAATGTTCCTCCGGAGATCACGTTGATATGACCGAGGGGTTGAGGCTGCTCAGGAGCTTGGGCATCTAGCCGGGGTCATCTATCGGTGACAAACTCGGCAAGTTGACCCTACTCGATATCAGCTTCTCAATGGCAATCTATAGCTTAAAGCGGTCCTCCGTGTCATGACTGTGATCTTTGTGATACCGGCAGTATTTTTCCTGGTTTCTCTTCTCAGGCGGACTCTTTAGCTTTGACGGTTGTTTGAATAACCTTTGAGCCTCGGCGGTAACCACGACTTCCTGGATAGGCTGGGAAAGAGGTATGAAGGTGATCGAGGCTTGGTCTCGGCCGCTACGTTGCTAATCCTGCTTCAGCTTCCTTCCAGAGCCCTTTTCAACACCTTCGCGCTTTCGTTTGGATTTTGGGGATTCATCTTCTGTGAAGCTGGCGCGCTTAGACTTTAGAAACTCTTCTATGTCTATGTACTTTCCAACCCTCTCTGAGAGTTCAACCAAGGTGGTAGGTCAGTTACGGTGGAATGACATAGCAACCTTCGTGTGCTGAACTCCCAAGCAGAAGTCCATGAGCGCGACCATTTCGTTCAAGTTACAGATTTGAAGCTTTTACTGATTGATACGGTAGACATAATCCTTCAGGGATTCTCTTTTGCACTACTTGACAGCCAACAATTGGGTGTCTAGCTGTGATCGGTCAAGCATCGATCCCTTCGAACTGGCTGACAAGAGCTTGCTGAGTACCTTGAAATCGTCGACCGTTTGGGGTTTGAGTGAATGGAACCACTGTACCGTTGGCCCTTTGAGGGTGCTAGGGAAGGCCAGGCACAGTAGTTCATCAGAATTGGTAGCCAATGTCATCTGAGCCTTATAAGTCTAGACATGATCGATCGGGCTCCCCGAGTTGTCATAAAAATCAAGATGTGGATGCTTAAACTTGCGAGGAATGGGAAATCCTATGACCCGGACTGTGAAGGGTGACTAAGTTTCTATATTGGCATTGCTCGATCTGTTTTTGCAGGTCACTGATTTGGGCCTTGACGTCCTCTTGGCCGGACTTCCGTTCTGTATCTGTACGGTAGGTCGGGTCAGACGAGGTTGTCTCTTCTTCGAATTGTGTCGTCCTTAGGGATAGGGCCCGACTCTGGCTCCACTTAATCGTGTGCCTAAGATCAGCTCGGCTTCTGGCCGGGCGACCCTGGGCTGATTCCCGAGCCATTTGGTCTTGCTCCTCCCTTCGGGTAGCACGCCTATCGTTGATGATTTCTCTAGCATCCCCCACCTAACTTGGGTTGACCCGGGCACGTTGCTGGGTCCCCTCGGGGGCCCGATGACGCTTGTCGTTCCCAGGCTCTCCCAAAGCCGGGGGTGATACTGGAGCAATATGGGTGCGTCGTCGGGCTCATAGTGGCGCCCGACCACGTTCTTCACTCCCGGGCTACTGTACCGTCTGAGGGGGGGCTCGTTCTATTAGGCCAATAGGGCCTCGATTTGCAATTGAGTCTGGTGGTGACGCTCCAGAAGTTGAGCGAGAGTCGCGATGACTTGTTTTGGAGTCATGGACTTTGTCAGACACGTCAGCTGAATAGTCTTCTTACCCTTCTTCGATGGCACGTTGATCAGTCACGGATTTGTTTTGGAGAAAGCTTGTTGTTTCCATAGACGGCGCCAAACTGATGATGCCTAAATTTGGTTAGAGGAAAGAAGAATCAAACAAGAGAGATTTGAGTGTGGTTCGGCCTTGCTAATTAAGAAGCCTACGTCAACGTATGTGTCAAACCACTTGCACTATAGTAAACCGGGGGCCTTTGGCGAACCAACAGTGGGGATGGAGCTACCAAAGACCGGCCGGGTATGATGTGTAGTCGTTTATTCTGTAGAATAAGAATGCAATCCCCCTTGGAGGGGGTGAGTGACCTCTTTTATAGATACAAGAGTCCAATCTTATAGGGTAAGTAATTTGACATGGCAATATAATCTGATTGCAACTGATTAGCACAATTCATGGGGGTTTCCTATTAGGATTAGGAAACACCTCTCTCTTAGTCTTCTAGCTGAGATAGGAAGTTGTCCATAACCTCCTGAGAAGGGCTACGCGTCGTAGGCACCCCTCTGCTGATATAAGAGGGGCCCACGTCGTATTCCCGATTCATTAGAAGTGGTCGGGATGCACCAGACGATTCTAGGTACCATCCCCGGGATAGCCACCTATAGATTCACTGCTACCGGATAACTAGGCATCTCCCACTGAGTGGCGGAGGTACTCTTATTGGATATTTTCTGGCGCATCAGTACACAACCAAACCAAAGAGGCAAAAAATAACCAAAATAAAAAAGGTTGTTAAATTCTAAAAACTAAAGCAAATGAAAATGCGAGAAAACTAAAAGAGTAATGTTATGCTTCTCAAATTTTCATCTCAAATCTCCACCTCAAATGATGTGACAGTGGGACCACTGTGACTCACTTTAACATCCTCCAATCAAAATTTAGTAGTCCCACTACCACATCATTCGGAATGAATAAATTTTCCCTCTATATATATCCTTACTATCTGTCCAGATTATCAGAAAATCCAAAACGCTCCACCCAATATATATATAATAGTTTTTTAATTAAAAAAAAATCCCTCTACATAAAACTTTAGTGATAAAATCGCTTGCTCAAATCTTCTAGTCAAAAGTCCCTTAGGATTACAATTACATAGTCACTACCATTTGATAAGAAAATCAAAGAGCTAGCGCTTCAAGGTATCATTTATTGTTACACATTGAAAACTTTATGTAGTACTCAAAGTTTCAATTTGTTATTAATTTGAACACTGTATAAATATCTATTTAATTTGCTTGTTAAAAAGAAAAGGAAAAAACTAAAATAAAATTGAAAATGCAATAAGCTCGGTCAACTATAAAATACATGTGGGGTTACTATTCTGTTAAAGGTTTATGTTAAGGTGGACTATTGTTTTGTTGCATTTTCAAAAAATGTAATTTTATTACTATGAAAAGTTCCTATTCGTTAGTATTAGGGTTAAATATATTTTGTACCCTTGAAGGTTGTCACATGTGCCAGTTTGGTTCCTGTAATTTAGAAAGTGTCAAATAAGTCCAATAAGTCATTTAGTGATGAATAATTTTGTCACTGAAAGTAAAAAAGTTTGTCGCAAAAAGTGTTTGAGGGATTAAAATAACACACCTATGAAACTACATGGACTAAAATAACACTTTTTAAACTACAGTGACCAAATTGACACAAACGACAAACTAAGAGGATATAAAATGTAGCTAAGCCTTATTATTATTTGAGTCATTATATCAATATTTCCATTCCCTTGTTAAAAAAAGGTGAAAAAATTTGAAAATCCTAATTGCATGGGGCAATTAATTTTTTTTTTTTTTTTGAACGGCAAATTTCATTAATATAGTTAATTACAAAGCGATAAGCATCGCACTTTACAGTTCCAACGTATAACTGGAATCCAAAAAAAGAAGCACCAAAAAATCATAAAGCAGGTTCCGAATTGAAACAAACTCCCTTATAAGACTTTCAGGAAGGACCACCAAAAGAAGATAAAATGGGCAACAAATAAAATATAACAACCCCCTACCCATTACAAAAAACAAGATGTTATCCTTAGTACAAGTAAAATTCTCCAGGACATGTACCAAACCGCTCCCCAAAACAGCCAAAAACCCCATGCAGCCAACAATCCACTCTTCCTTAGATATCTATATGCAGCTATGAGCAACTGATGCCACCTTCATCAAGTTGTGGATCCCAATTATTTAGTGATTAATACACCCTTGGATTCATGGGGCAATTAATACACCCTTGGATTCATCATCTTCTCCATTCGAACTCTAGCTGCCACCTTCATCAAGCTCTAAAATTCTCGAACCAAAGCCCTAACTTGCAGTAAGCTAGCTCCATAGCTGCTAACACCATTCTCCGGCAATCGACCCGTCATGCAAGGAAACAGAAATTTTTGATTTCTCTTTTAATTTTTCAAATAAATCTATGTGGATCCCAATTATTTAGTGATAAGAACATATATTAAGTTCAACTCAGAAAAACAAAAATTTGGAGTGACAATTTCTTAAAACATTACACGTTCATATGACCCATCACATGATTTGTGCCTCAAAGGGCATTAATGTACTCATTCACATATCTCTTAAGCAGTCCTATTAATTTTTGCAATTTGGTAACCCAAACGAAAGAAAAGAAAAGAAAAGAAAGAAATTCATTGATTCATGTGCTAACGAACACATATCTTATTCAAGACTGAAAGCTGGAACAGATTTTGGAAAGGGAGAAATTCCCTGTATTCTTCAATCAATAAAATACATCCTAAAGATTCATATATATACTAAAAGCTATACAAGATAAACACTAACCGTTCCCTAAATCATGCCTCACAAACAGCTCCTAATTACATAGTAATCTACAGCTATCAATGACAAATCACAATAATATTTATGAGTTATTCTTGGAAAGTATTTAACACTCCCCCTCAAGTTGGAGCACCCACAATGCCCAACTTGCTCGTCAACTCTTCGAACTGTCTTCTACCCAATGCCTTTGTGAACAAATCTGCTAATTGATTCCGCGACGCAACATACGCTGTTTCTATCTCTCCTCGAACCAAATGATGTCGCACAAAATGACAATCTATCTCTATGTGTTTCGTCCTCTCGTGGAATACTGGATTTTTAGCAATATGCAAAGCCGCTTGGTTATCACAATACAATCGCATTGGCTGTGTATGGTGTACTCCCAATGATTTCATGAAAGCCTTCAACCAAAGTAACTCACTAGTCGCTGCACCCATCGCTCTATACTCCGCTTCAGCTGACGACCTCGACACCGTCGCTTGCTTCTTCGACTTCCATGATATCGGTGACTTTCCCAACATTACAAAATAGCCTGTAACTAATTGTCTCGTTATGGGACAACTTGCCCAATCTGAATCACAATATCCATACAGTTGTAGACTCTCCCCTTTTCGTATTACTATTCCGTTGCCTGGACTTCCCTTTAAGTATCTCACTACCCGCAATACCGCGTCATAGTGCTCTCATGTAGGTGATTGCATGAATTGAGACAAGGTATGAACCGCATACGACAGCTCCGGCCTCGTGATGGTTAGATAGATCAACCTACCCACTAAGCGCCTGTATTTTTCGGGCTCTTGTAACAACCCCCCATCCGCTAAGCTGAGCCCGTGATTCTGTTGTATAGGAACGTCCACGGGTTTTGACCCGAGAAGCCCACACTCCGTAATTATGTCCAAGGCATATTTTCTTTGGCTCAAGAACAATCCTCCTCCTCCTCTTGCCACTTCAATTCTGAGAAAATATTTCAAACCTCCCAAGTTCTTGATCCCAAAGCTCTTGTCTAAGAAACTCTTGAACATCGCACAAGCTTCATTATTATTTCCTGCAAGTATCAAGTCATCCACATATACCAAAACTGCCATGAATACTCCACCCTGATTGTAAGTGAACAATGAATAATCTGCTTGTGACTGCCCAAAGCCATATTTTTTTAATGCGCCTGCATGCTTTGCAAACCAGTTTCTTGATGCTTGTTTCAACCCATATAACGATTTATTTAATTTGCATACTTTATTCTCTCCGCAGTGAAAACCAGGGGGTAATTTCATGTACACCCCCTCATCTAAATCTCCGTGTAAGAATGCATTGTTTACGTCAAGTTGGTGAAGTTCCCACCCCTTCGCCATGGCCACCGACAATAAGCAACGCACACTTACAAGTTTGGCCACTGGAGCAAACGTCTCATGAAAATCTATTCCTTCCACTTGTGTGAATCCCTGTGCCACTAAACGGGCCTTGAACCTCTCTATAGTTCCATCCGCATTATATTTAATCTTGTACACCCACTTGCAACCAATGGGTCTCTTCCCTGTGGGTAGGTCGACCACGCTCCATGTCTCATTCACTTCTAGCGCATTTATTTCCTTCATCATGGCTTCTCGCCATCGTGCATCTTTCACTGCCTCCACATAATTCCTTGGTTCCTTGTTCATTGTAAGTGTTGTAAGAAAACATCGATAGGCAAGAGAAAAAGAATCATATGTAACATATCTTTCAATAGGATATTTAGTACCTTTCTTCGTCGAGCCTCGTTGGATGGAATGAGTTGAGTCGGGGTCTACTTGTCTGACTGTGGCGGAGTGACAAACGTAATCTTGTAGGTGAGTAGGTGTCCTCTTCTCACGACTTCCTCTACGCAATGCCAGATGACTATCAACTTCTTCCCCGGTCCCTCTTTCCAACTCGACTGGTTCGGAATGATCCGCACTTATCTCCCCCTGTCGAGTTGAATGACCCTGGCCACTATTCTCACGTCCGCCATTTTCTTCAATTACTTCATCACTATTATCACTTTCATCCGTATCAACTTCATTAGACCCAACGACATTGTGATATGTTCCCAACTCCTCATTTCGCTCCCTCTCACTCTGCTTCTCCCTATATGGCATAACATTTTCATGAAAGAGAACATCTCTTGACACAAAAAACTCTTGATTCTCCAAGTCATACATCTTCCAACCCTTCTTGCCATAAGGATATCCAACAAACACACATTTTTTACTTCGAGAACCAAATTTATCCTTCTCATGTTGTTGTTTGTTGTGTGCGTAACCAAGACACCCAAAAACTCTTAGATGACTAAGGGATGGCTTTTCCCCGAATAAAATTTCGTATGGTGTTTTCCCTTGCAAAACGTTAGTTGGCGTCCTATTGATCAAGTACCCCGCAGTGAGAACACACTCGGGCCAAAAATCTATGGGTAAACCAGCTTCGAATCGCAAAGCTCTAGCCACCTCCAGGATGTGCCTATGTTTCCTTTCTACCCTCCCATTTTGTTGTGGTGTCCCAACAATGCTCGTTTCATGAATAATTCCATTCTCCGCATAAAAACGCTTCATAATAAATTCTACTCCATTATCACTTCTTATTCGCTTGATGTTCTTGCCAAATTGGGTTTTTATCAAAGCATAAAAATCTCTTAATAAATTTCCGGCCTCCCCTTTGTCTCTCATTAAATATATCCACACTCCCCTACTTCGATCATCCACAATGGTTAAGAAAAAATGCACATTGTGAAAATTATTTGCACGATAAGGTCCCCATATGTCACAATGAATCAATTCAAAACAATTGTTTGCAATTTTATTACTCAAGGGAAATTCTGAACGGGTTTGTTTAGCTCTACAACAAGCATCACAAACAACATTATTTTTGCTCCAACTTAATTTATCACCTACTAAATTCGACAAGAAGCCAAAAATCTGACTTGTTGGGTGCCCCATCCTTTTGTGCCAAAGATCACCAAGACCACAATCTGTCATCTTGCAAACTTTGACTTTTTCCTTGTCCAAGTAGTAGACCCCTTCTCTGAACTCACCCGCTCCAATCTGGCTCTTCGTAGACCGGTCCTGTATCAAACACCCATTGTTAGTAAATGTCACATTACAATTCATTTCTCTAATTAATTGGCCTACTGATATTAGGTTGCAGGTTAATGTGGGAACAAAAATAACATCATTCAAAATGAGACTTTTTCCCAATTCTACAGTCCCACTATTTGTAGCTGTTATTAGCGTGCCATCTGGGAGTCCCACAACCGCGGGCTTTCGTTTTGTCATATTGCATAGAAGCTTCGCATTTCCGGTCACATGATGCGATGCCCCGGTGTCAATTATCCAATTCTCCAATGAATTTATTGGACTAATATTACCTATGAGCTTATCTTGACCGCTTGACGTAGGTTCGATCAATGCCATTATTTTGTGGAACTGTTCGGTTGTGAATCCGGGACTGCTCAATGCTCTTGTTTCTTGGGACTTTACCGTATCATCCACATTAACTGCTGCCAGAGATTGGTTTGCGCCTCCTCGTCCGTTCCACCGTCCCCGCCCACGAGCTCACCCTCTACTTCCTGTTCGGCCACCCCAATTAGGTGGGTATCCATTCAATTGAAAACAATCAGTTATATCATGCCCCTCCTTGTTACAGTGAGAGCAAATCAGACGCGATTCATCACTTCGCTGCCCATGGGCTTTTCCACGCGATCGCACCGCAAAGGTTGTTGTCTCAATTCTTTCTTCCTTTGATCGCGTCAAATTCTTGTGTTTCTCCTCTTGAACAATCATTGCATACACCCGGCCAATGGTTGGAAGAGGTTCCATTGCCAAGATTTGTGATCGAATCGTCCCGAAAATCTCGTCATCGAGACCCATCAAAAATTGATAAACTCGTTCCTCCTCTTTCTCCTTAAGAAATTCCAATGCCGCGCCGCACGTACAATTTGGTACGTTGGAACTGCTCCCTAACTCATCCCACATCGCCTTGAGTTTAGTGTAGTAAGACACCACACTTTGTTCGGCTTGTTTTAATGCCGATAGGTCTCTCTTCAATTGATATGTACGTGGGGCATTCCCAAGGGCAAAACGTTCCTTCAGATCATCCCATAGCCCTTTCGCAGTCTCCGCATATGATATACTCGGGTGCAATTTCGAGTCGATCACGTTAAACATCCATGAAATTAACATGGAATTACAGGTTTCCCACGCCAGCAACTTCATCACCACGTCCTCTCCCTCATCACCTTCGGGTTTCTTCACAGTGCCCTCGACAAAGCCCAATTTGTTTTTCGCTCGCAATGCGTTCCGCACCGCTTTCTCCCAGGTGTCGTAATTGTCACCATTGAACATGCACGATGTGATTATCGCTCCCGGACTGTCCGAAGGGTGAAGATAGAAGGGCGAACTGCTCTGTATTACTGTCCCCATTGTTGAAGTCTCAAAACTTTTCTTCCTTAAGCTCTGATACCATGATAGCTGGAACAGATTTTGGAAAGGGAGAAATTCCCTGTATTCTTCAATCAATAAAATACATCCTAAAGATTCATATATATACTAAAAGCTATACAAGATAAACACTAACCGTTCCCTAAATCATGCCTCACAAACAGCTCCTAATTACATAGTAATCTACAGCTATCAATGACAAATCACAATAATATTTATGAGTTATTCTTGGAAAGTATTTAACAAAGACCACGTGTCTTCGGTCAATGCATGTGATCTATCTTCATTGTTAGACTCACATGGATCTATTGAGAACTCAAATCATCCTGGTAGTTGCACGGATTTGATGGTTACATGAGATAATTTCTCACAATATATGATATATGTACCATTAAAGTAGAAGAAAATGTGAATGATACAAAAAAAAAAAAAAAATTCATGTTCAAACGTGTATGAAATTTCTCATAAAATCTTACATGTTTTTATTTTTTATTTGCTAAGTAAAATTTTATGGGTGTGGTATGTACACAAATTTTTTATTTTAATTTTTTTAGAGGGATGTTATGTGTATTATTACATACTAGTATTAGGTGGTTTTGAATCACAAGGAAAGAATTAAATTCAACCGTATGAAATTTCTGAACAGCTAAACCATACAAAGGTTCAAAATGGTACATGCATATGTGTATGAGTGTATCTAATATCGATGTCTAGTAATTAAGGTAAGTTATTAATGAAGGCACTTTCACAAAGAAAATGCAAAATGAGTGACTCGTACGTCAAAGTAGAGAACAAGTCAAGAAGACAACCAGTTAGAGGTGCTTTGAATGTAAATTGGTGCTTGATCTTGTGGATTTTCTTTAAGTTCCATGGAGTGATTGACTCCCCAATAGTGGTATCCAGACTATCATCTCTCTCAATGTAAATTGGTGCTTGATCTTGTGGATTTTCTTTAAGTTCCATGGAGTGATTGACTCGCCAATAGTGGTATCCAGACTATCATCTCTCTCTCTCTCTCTCTCTCTCTCTCTCTCTCTCTCTCTCTCTCTCTCTCTCTCTCTCTCGGTTCTTTCTAACCTCTTTCACTCTTCTATATAAGAGTGCCTTAATTCTTAGTGCTAATACAGTTTTTTTCATCTCTTAGTGCTAATACAGTTTTTTTCACCACCTGTAGTGTTGTTAGAAGTGCTGATATAGATATTTAGGAATGTTTTCCAAGCTCTTAGGGGTTTTTTTATTGGATTCCATTGGGAATTTAAATGGCTGATTGTATGTTTTTGCTTGGGGTGATTGTATCCTTCTTGGCCTTTTGGCTTATTTAATAAAATGCCCTGATGTTCAAAAAAAATAAGAGTGCCTTAATTCACAATATTTGATACAATTTGCAAACTAGATTACATTGTTCTTTCTTTTTTCCTCACCATATATGGCTAAGTTTTATTTTGCAATAATCTTATTACTTGGGATACTAATGGCTACCATAGAGATAACAGGTCTCTCTCTCTCTCTCTCTCTCTCTCTCTCTCTCTCTCTCTCTCTCTCTCTCTCTCTCACACACACACACACACATACACACACACACACATCTTTACATTTTGGAAGTATGTAAGCAAATATAGTCGAAGGGAGTTGCTGAATGCATCCACCAAATTTATCTAGATATACACTTACAAGATGCTGCATGTACTCCTGCTCACTGTATGTATATGTAGGTACATAGAGAATTTTGATGGGTGTATTTAACAGCACTAGCTCGTAGCTGAGTTCTACTCCAACAGTCCCAATAAAATACCTAGCAAGCCAAAGTCTTATAATCTCCAAAATACTGGCCAAATTTGGAGAGTCAAATCGGCTCTTTCAAATCCTCTCTCAAACTTTCTACGGCCAAATTTTTCTCAAGTGTCCATTAACTCAGATCCTAACTGTCCAAAAAAATTATAAAGCAAAATGACTTGGCTAAAATCATAAAATGGAGGGCACTGTGAGAGTTGACCCTCAAAAAGTGCCTAGTTGACTAATAGTTTGATGATTGTAATGTAGGTGCTCAAACTGGAGTTTGTTATGGAATGCTTGGAGATAATTTACCATCCCCACAAGAAGTTGTGGATCTCTATAACCAAAACAACATCAGAAGAATGAGAATCTATGGTCCACACCAACCCACTCTTGAAGCCCTTAGAGGGTCCAACATTGAGCTCACAGTAGGTGTCCCAAATGAGGACATTGAAAGACTTGCTTCTGACCAAGCTGAGGCAAATGCTTGGGTCCAAAACAATGTTGGAAACTATGACAATGTCAAATTTAGGTACATTGCAGTTGGAAATGAAATTAGTCCACTAAAAGATGCCTCATCTAGATATGCACAATTTCTTCTACCTGCCATGAGAAATGTCCAAAATGCCCTTTCTTCGGCTGGTCTTGAGTCCCAAATCAAAGTGTCCACTTCCATGGACACCGGATTTCTCGGGGAATCATATCCACCATCAAGTGGCTCTTTCAAGTCAGAAATTCGATCGTTTCTCGACCCGATTTTTCGTTTCTTAGCAGATAACAGTGCCCCGTTACTTGTTAACGTGTACCCGTATTTTAGTTACATAAGTAACCCCGGCGAAATTAGTCTTGATTATGCCCTTTTCACGGCCCCTACTATTTCAGTGAGTGATGGACAATTCGGGTACCAAAATCTTTTCGATGCCATTGTGGATGCAGTTTACTCTGCCCTAGAGTCGGCCGGAGTGGGTTCTTTGGAAATTGTCGTGTCGGAGACTAGGTGGCCTACGAGTGGTGGGACCGCAACAAGTACCGAAAATGCAAGTAATTATAACACAAGATTGGTTGAACATGTGAAGGGGGGACACCGAAAAGGCCGGGAAGGCCATTAGAGACATACATATTTGCTATGTTCAATGAGAACCAAAAAAACCCGGAATATGAGAAGTTTTGGGGGCTTTTTATGCCAGATAAACAACCTAAGTACCAAATTAGTTTTAATTAAGACTGGAAATAGAAAGTTACATGAAGAGAATCACTGGATAAGGGTACCATTTTATGTTTGATATTAAAAAAGATTTTTCTTGCATTTCCATATCAAAAGCTAGTGGTGAAACTTCATTATTGTACCATCAAAAGATGTCCATAGGAAGCACATAAGGTGATCTCAATAAAGAATTGATAACTACATTGTTTTATGTTGAGGCCAAAATTGTAATTCTTTCTATGTTGGTGTATTCTGTTTGAAAAAGGCATTGTAAAAGCATGTCTTGAACCTATGTGCAATGTTCATACGACTTGAATTGCGAAGACTGAGAATAAGGTTGGGTCATTTGTTTGCCAAAGTCATAGTGTATAATTGACTTTAGTTTTCTAATCGAATAAAAAGTAATGTTTCGAAAATGGAACAGTTTTTCGAAGGGCAATGCTATTGTAAGAAACTTCTCATGTGAGAAGGCGGGTTTTAACCGTTGGATGAGCATCTAGCCATAAGATTCCCAGGAATCTGGAGAAGCATCTATTGCTAGATGCTCATCCAACGGTTAAAACCCGCCTTCTCATATGAGAAGCTTCTCACAATAGCATTTCCCTTTTGGGCAATGCTATTGTAAGAAACTTCTCATGTGAGAAGGCGGGTTTTAACCGTTGGATGAGCATCTAGCCATAAGATTCCCAGGAATCTGGAGAAGCATCTATTGCTAGATGCTCATCCAACGGTTAAAACCCGCCTTCTCATATGAGAAGCTTCTCACAATAGCATTTCCCTTTTGGGCAATGCTATTGTAAGAAACTTCTCATGTGAGAAGGCGGGTTTTAACCGTTGGATGAGCATCTAGCCATAAGATTCCCAGGATTCTAGTTCAACTATCAGATCAACCAACATTGAACTGTGCCGTCATTATTATATATTTCCTCTGTTCCATATTAAGAGTCTTTTTTGGGAATTCCAACTTATTAATGGGACAACCTTGATTTTGGTGAGATTCTCAACTTTTCAATGTTGCCCTTTTTGAAATTCAAAATTATAGTGTCACATAAAAAAAAAAAAAAAGAGGGAAGAGTTGGATATGATAAAGGGCAAATTTGGAAAGTGTGTATTAAAGTACTTTGACTTTTCAAAGAGCACTCTTAAAATGGGACATCAAAAAATGGCATCAAGGACTCTTATTATGGGACAGAGGGAGTAATAAATTGCTAGAAGTGCGAATGTTGTTGCAGACTTTTTGGCCAAATCGGGTGTCAATTGATCTATTCCATTGGAAGCATGGTTTTGACAAAATCTTTTTTGAGACTAACCCCACTTTGAAATCTTTTTTTGGAAGGATGTCAACGCAGGGTCATTCATACTTACACACTTGTATATTCACTGTTTTTTGGGGGGTTTTTTGCCTTGCTCACTGCTCTGTTTTTGGAGGATTCCTCTCAGGTTCAATACTCTGTGTTCTGAGAACTTATTAGTGCTGGTCATTGCTGTGACTTCTGGAAATTTATTTCTTGTTCAGTGCTCTGTTTTGCTGATTGATCGGTCATCATATGGCTTATTTTGTTCTACTTGGCTGCTTTTGGTTGACCAATTATGTACACAGTTTCTTCAGTAGCAGATTTTGGGTTTTATTTCATTCTTGTATTGGGTGGTTGCTGAAGGGTAAGGTCTCGTGTCCCCCTTTTTTTTGTGCTTTCAGTGGTCTTTATAATACTTTATCCCTGTTATGACGAGGTTTTCAAAAAAGAATATGGATAATATTTCACAATAAAAATATATTTTAAAAAAAAAAAAACAAACAAACAAACAAAACAAAACAAAATATAAAGCAAAATTTTCTCGTTTTTTCAATTCAACCACCGGTTTAAAAAAAAAAATAGAGCATTTTTAGAACTTTCTGGTCTTGGACTGTTTCCTTAACCGGTTGAACCGGCCGATCTGGTTTTAAAACATTGATAAAAAGTAAAAACTAGTTGGGAGATTTGAAAATAAAGATCATGTTTGGGAACAATCAACAATTGCCAAAAGCAACCCAATTCCATTTATAGGCCCAGGCCAATCAATGAAAAATATTGCAATTGGTGGCTTGCCCAACCGATAAGGAACCACGAATGACGCACCAAAATTGAACTTCGCAATCGGGTTTTCCCTCGAAAGAATAGATTGAAAATAGACATCAATGTTTGGTAATTCACATATAGAGTTGAAATTATTCCAACTTCTTGCAATTAACAAATTGAACGATATCTTTGAAGTTTTCTAACCTAGCATTTTAAGGTTTGACTTTATATCAGTGATCTCAATAAGTTTGACAACAAATTTCACATCTATGCTTTGCTCGAGGTTTAACAATATGTTGCAATTAGCTAGTAAATGCGAACATTACACGTGTTAGAATCAGTACAAGTAGGTGTTAATTTTAGACCCGACACGGTAATCCGACACGAAAATAAATGGATTTGAGTGACCCGTATAAGGGCACGGGTCATAAACGAGTCGATCCGTTTGACACGATTAATAAACGGGTTGAAGCGGATCCACTCGTCTAACTCGTTTGACCCGATTAAGTATTTAAGTGCAATTGGGGCATTTTTTTTAGTTTTAAAAATATTTTTTAATAATCTGGAAGTCTAAAATACAAATAATATAAATAAAATTTTAAAAATTTCTTTTTTGTTTAAAAATAATTATTTAAAAAATATTCTATATCAAAAAAAACTTTTTTTTTTTTGCTCACAAAAAAAAAGAGTAGTTACCAACTTACCAAACCAAGCCTTGTGTCCCAATCAATTGGGGTCGGCTGTATGAATCTTTTTTCTCCATTCTGCACGATCAAGAGCTATATGCTCATTTACATTATATAAATTCATATCTTGTTGCACTATATATTTTCAAGTCAGTCTAAGTCTACCTCTCCCTCTAACCATTCCAGGCACTACGATCTTATCACTCTTTCGCACAGGCGCATCTACAGATCTTCGTTGCACATGGCCGAACCATCTAAGTCTATTCTCCCTCAACTTATCCTCAATATGTGTCACTCCTACAGTCTCTCGGATATACTCATTTCTAATTCTATCTTTCCAAGTCTTACCACACATTCATCTTAGCATCCTCATCTCCGCTACACTGACTTTGCTAATGTGTTGTTTCTTAGTTGCCCAACACTCTGTCCCGTAGAGCATAGCTGGCCTAATAGCTGTCCTATAAAATTTTCCTTTCAATTTTGCTAGTATTCTACGATCACATAATACTCCAGAAGCACTCCTCCACTTAAGCCAGCCCACTTTAATTCTATGGGTAACGTCATCACCAATTCTCCGTCTCTACTGATCATTGAACCTAGATAACGAAAGTGTTCCCTCTTTGGGATCTCATGATCTTCGATCTTCACTGCTTCGTTGTCTCTACTTCCACTGTTGCTAAAAGTACATTCCATGTATTCTGCTTTCGTCCTACTTATCTTTAGCCTTTTAGTCTCCAGTGCTTTTCTCCAAGCTTCTAGTTTAGTGTTGAGTCCCCTTTTAGTCTCATCAACCAAAACAATATCATCTGCGAACAACATACACCATGGGATCTCATCTTGAATGTGTCTAGTCAATTCATCCATAATTAGGGCGAACAAATAAGGGCTCAAGGCCGACCCCTGGTGCAGGCCTACGGTAATTGAGAATTCGCTTGTTTCTCCGGCTAGTGTTCTAATTGTAGTAACCGCTTCATCATACATATCCTTCACCACGTCAATATAACCCTTGGTCACTCCCTTCTTCTCTAGCACCCACCAAATTAAATCTCTAGGCACTCTATCATAAGCTTTCTCTAAATCAATAAAAACCATATATAGATCTTTTTTCTTCTCTCTATACTTTTCCATTAGTCTTCTAAGTAAATAAATTGCTTCCATAGTTGATCTCTCAGGCATAAATCCAAACTGATTTTCTGACACTGATGTTGCGCCTCTTAAGCGATGCTCCATCACTCTCTCCCATAGCTTCATAGTATGGCTCATCAACTTAATACCTCTATAGTTGTTGCATTGTTGTACATCTCCTTTACTCTTATATATAGGCACTAGGATGCTCCTGCTCCACTCATCAGGCATTTTTCTAGTCATTAAAATTCTATTAAAAGCTTTTGTAAGCCAAGATGCCCCCACATCTCCCAAGCATTTTCAAACCTCAATGGGGATCCCATCTGGTCCTAAGGCCTTGTTGGGTTTCATCTTCTTCAAAGCAAAATCCACCTCAAACTTCCTTATTCTCCGATAGAATTTGTATTCTCTAGTTTCATCGTAACTTCCAGTTTCTTCTTCCATTGTGTTATCCATATGTTTTTCATTCAGCAACTTCTCAAAATAGCTCTTCCACCTTTCCTTAATCTCTTCGTCGTTCACTAATACCCTAGAGTCATCGCTTTTTATACACTTAACCTAATTAATGTCTCTTGTTTTCCTTTCTCTCGACTTAGCAAGCTTATAAATACATTTTTCTCCCTCTCTAGTGTCTAGTTTGGTGTAGAAGGCGTCATAGGCTTCCATTTTAGCAACTCTAACTGTCCTTTTAACCTCCTTATTTGCACATTTATAGCTTTTTGAAGTATTCCTCACTTCTATCATTTTGCCACTTCTTAAAGCAATCGTTTTTGGTTTTTACTGCAGCTTGCACCTCTTCATTCCACCACCAAGTATCTTTAGAAGCCAACCATCTTCCCTTCGACTCTCCGAGGACCTCCTTCGATATTCTCGTGATGCACCCTGCCATTCTATCCCACATAGTATTGCTTCCATCTTCCAGATTCCAAGGTGCTTCTGCATACATTCTCTCTTGGAATATTGCTAGTTTCTCGCCTTGAAGGTTCCACCACCTAGTTTGCGGGTTTATAGGGTCTTTTCTAGTACGACATTGTCCTTTTATATGGATATATAAAATAGTAAGTCTATGTTGAGATGTTAAACACTCTCCTGGGATGACCTTACAGTCTTTACATGCTAAGCGGTCTACCTTTCTCACAAGAAACAAATCGATTTGGCTTCTATTAGATCCACTCTTAAAGGTTATCAAGTGTTCTTCCCTCTTTTTAAAAAATGTGTTTGCTACTATAAGATCATATACTACTACGAAATCTAAAATACTCACCCCTGCCTCATTCTGATCTCCAAAACCATACCCCCCATGCACCCTCTCATATCCAGTTCTATCTTTGCCTACATGGCCATTAAAATCTCCACCTACAATTTTCTTCTCTCCTCCCTGTATTTCTTGCATTAAAGCGTCCAACTCATCCCATAATTGTCTTTTAGTGTGATCATCCAATCCTACTTGGGGTGCGTATACACTAATCACATTAATTATATCCACTCCAACTACCAGTTTGATAAGCAATATTATGTCTCATTTCCTCGTGACTGTCACAACTTTATCCTTGAGGTTCTTGTCAACCACGATTCCGACACCATTTCTATGCCTATCTTTCCCTGTATAGAATATCTTATACCCGGTCTTTTCTACCTCCTTAGATTTCTCTCCAACCCACTTTATGTCTTGTAAACATACTACATTAACCTTCCTTCTAATCATAGTGTCTGCTAGTTCCATAGTTTTACCTGTTAAGGTTCCTATATTCCAAGTTGCTAACCTAAGCCTATAGTTCTGGACTAGCTTCTTTACCCGCGGTGGCCCAGATGAGCGCGGGAATCCTTGCTTATTTAACACCACACCTGGGCGTCGGTGCAGCGCCCCTTGCACATTTTTCGAAACACCCGAAGGCAGGCGCAACGCGTCGCTTAAAGGGAACGCCCTAACATTTACACGAGTATTTATATTTGGATTCATATCATAAGGATCCGACGGTTTTTTTTACGTGCTGGCTGTCGAGCTACCTAACGCACTAACCCTCCTTTTTTATCCGGGCTTGGAACCGGCAGTGTTGAAACAACCCAGGCAGAATTAGTTACCAACTTACCAAACAAGTAAATTTATATATAATAATTAATAACTAATGTAATAAAAAAATAATTAATAACTAATAAGGAAGGGAGGAAGCTAGAGCCTGAAAGCATTCATGCATCAAGCATTGCATAAAAAATAAATAATAACTAAATAAAAAAGGGGGATGAAGCCCACGAGGATTGCTGGATTGGGAGGGAGACAAATTAGTCAATTAGACAAATACAATTGTTAATCTTGATTCTTGATGGATAACAAGTGAAGAAATTTCTTTATATAATTAGTAAAAACAATATTTCTTCTTATTCATTTTGTTTGCATGTGCTTGGGTATTAAGTTTATAAAAATTGGATATTATTATATCTGTAGTATTTTGGTATTTAAGATATACGTGTTAATAATTGATACATATGATGGAAGACTTATTTGTGTTCTTAGTAGGACTGTAAGCTTATCTCGAATAGCCGAACCGAGCTAACCGGTCGGTTTTCTTAAAATTACTTACAACTAAAAAATTGATCCGACCGCCCAAATTGATAAAATCGACCAAAAGGCAAAAAAATAGACCGAACTGACTACTTCGGTTGGTTTTCAAAACATAAAAATAAATTGAAAATTAAAAAATAAAAATTCGAACCGACCCAAACCGAACAAAACTGAACCGACCGATGACACCCTACACGGGTTAGACGGGTGACCCGTATATAACCCGGCTCGATTATAACCCGACACGATTATGACACGTTAAGAATGACACAATTATGACCTGACACGACAATGACCCGACACGATTATGACCCGACACAACCCGATTACCACCGTACAAATGTGAAATACAAATATGCTCCGAGTAAGAGAAAAAAGATTAGAGAATGCACTCAATGATTCATTTTTAAATGCCAAAATTGCCCATGGAGGATCGAGTATTCTCGTAATTTTTGTTTACTTACTGGGAGCCTATTTGTGTTTAGAGATCCTTGAAAGTCAAGGGAGGTCAGAGTAAGTTGTCCTTTTATTTTTTTTTATTTTTATTTTTTAAACACATTTGTTCTTACATTACATAACCCAAGATTTCACGTTTATTAGCCCAAACTTTTATAATTATCTAACCACTTTTCCCTAAGGTTTTGTTTGCTTTGTGCATTTATATAGCGAAAAGAAGAAGGAAAACACGAGGGGCGAAAAGAAAAAGGAAACGTGTTTTCCTCCTAAAATATAATTGTAATATAAGGGGAAAAAAAGGAGAGAGAGAGAAAGAAAAAGGAAGGGAAATAATTCGAAATATTTAATTTAGTTATTAAGTTATTCTATTTTCTTTTCTATTTTTCTCATTATTTTTTTTATTAACCAAATAAAGGAAAATATTTTTCTCTATATTTTCTTTCTTTCTTTTCGCTTACTAAACTTAAAAACCAAACAAAGCCTAGAGTGGAAACCATAGTCTATAAACGGCCCGTTTGGTTCACGGATTATTTAAAGTGGATTCTGATTACTAAAAATTATAATACCAGTAATCACTTTACCAAGAATCTGAATCCCTGCAGAATGTTTGGTTCACCAATAGAATTCTAGCTAGATTTAGAATCCAGTGTTTTGTTGGGTCAAGGAAAATGAAATGAAAATTTTGTTAAATACATAAGCTACCCTGGAAAGCTAAAAGAATGTATGAGTTAAAATCAAATTGTCAAACTTCTAAAAATGGAGGGTGATTAAAAAAAATAATGGCATAAATCTAAAAATCAATAACACATAAAAAAATGAGATAAATAGAGTAATTAAGACATGAACATGAGTCTAAACTATTACATGTAGTTAAAATATATTTGAATAATAACAAAAGATATTATAATTTTAAGCATAAAACAGATATAAGTCTAACGTACAAATTACAATATGCCAAATATGTAGTTATTGTAATATCATATAGACTTTTCAATTGTTAACATTTAGCAACCAAAATTTAAATTCAGTCATGAAACTAACATCAAATATAATGTTTCAAGTATAAGAAATCATCATAAACAATCTCATCTATCAATCTCTCCATTTAGAAAATAATAATAATTATAATCATAAATTTCTTATAATCACATTATTTGTTTGTTTAATAGTAAAATAAAAGCTAGTTTAGGTATTATGAAAATAGTAAATGAAAACCCCAGTAATCCGTAGGAATACCACCTCCAAGCTAGGATTTAGAATCCATCCCATTTTCCACCTTTAGGTGGATTCTAAATCCAATGGGATCCACAATTCATTAAATATTCTATGAACCAAACAAAGATATATTTTAAGATTACTAGTAATCTTCGGGTGGAATCAAAATCCACCCTAAGAATCCATGAACCAAACGGGCAATAAGTGAAGAACGTTTTCTATGATTACTATATAAACAAGAGCTTGCAGTTCCCTTTGCATATATACCTCTACAACAAATTGAAAAGATCACACACCCACCAAGGCCGAGTAATACTTGGGGCACAACCAAAGTCACAACATTTTGCTCACAATCTCCATTTTGTGTCTATCTCTCTCTTGATGGATCCCACAATACCAGTGACCCCACAGTGCCCACTAGGAGAGAGATAGACACAAAATGGAGGTTGTGAGCAAAAGGTTGTGAGCAAAAGGTTGTGACTTTGGTTATGCCCCAAATATTACCCCACCTAGGCCACATTGTTTTATATATATATATCAAAAATTTTCCAGAGAGGGCGCCCTCTCTTTATTAAAGAGATGACATCTGTTTTGACCGTCAAATCGTATTTTAAAACTGAATCTGACGGCCAAACAGAGGCTCTTTCTTTATATATTGTTATATATATATATATGTTAATAGTATGCCCTAAAAGCCAATTATTCTGAATTGGTGTTTTAGGAATATTACCTTGCAATAACAGTTTCATATTAATAAAGGGCCAGTTTATTATTTATCATTATAGTTGTTTAACATTTATATGAAAGGTCCATAGAATTAAAGTTGAGAAGGTATGTACTTAAAGAGTTAAGGAACAATTGACTATATACTTCTTGGTTGCTTTATTCTAAAAATGTTCTTAGTCATAAGATTATTAAATTGGGCATTTAATAATCCGGTTAGATTAACACATGCCATACTTATTTTATTTGATAAAATATGACTAATCTTAAGTCATCAGTGTGGGGACACTAGAACAGACGTGTGGCTTCTTGTTATAGAACAAGTTCACTGAACGTGATCAACTATTAAGAACATCCAAATGATGTTATACTTATTTATCAATGAATTGTTCTTAGTTACAGTGGTTCAAGTAATCCTTAGACCTGAGACATTCTTATTGTCATGTGTGTGAGTTGTTATGCTTTAACATGCACGGTATTTATATTTTAATCAAAGGCATATTCATATATTGTTGGGTATAGTTAGTCATGCATGGAGCCATGAAAATGTACAATAAGGAATCTATCACTGTCACGTAAAAGAGATAATTAATGTCCTATGTGATCTTCTATGATATATCTCAAGATAAGCTCCCTGACCAGGGCAAGTGAGAATTAGAAAAGAGTTTTTGAATTTCACCGAATGGAGAAATATCAATTAGTTTGAGAACACAAAAATGAATCGGGGTTTGATAAATATGTAAATTACCCAAAAGATTTAATTGGGACATGGTGTGATAGAAGAATTGAATTGTACAGTAACTGTTAACGAAAATGTTCACTATTTTTCAGACTGTCTGGGGTGTGTCATGATACAATTCTAGGTGTCACTCATGACTAGTAGAAGCTCGAAAATAATAAATACGGAGTATTAATCTTTATTATTTCTACAGGGGAGAATTAGAATATGTTTTAATTTAAATTAATTAGAAAGGGTTATAATTGTAACACTTTAAAGTATTAGTACCCACTACCAGGTTAATATGAACTTAAGGGGTCACACACAAAAGGGCAATGTGTAATTGGAAGAAGTTGTGAGGGTCTACTTGATATTAAATTGTTAATATGGAAGTAGTATAATAACATTAGTTTCTATTTTATTTAAGAAAGTTTTACGATCAAATATAGTTTCCTAATGGGGGATTTACCAAAAAGGACATCATTACACCATTTATTAAGCTAAAGTACAAATTAGAGAGTGACTTAACAAAAAGGACAAAAAGTTGACAGCATACGCTCACACGGTAAAAGTATGCGCACCATAAAATCTCCCACGAACACGCCTCTGGGACTGTCTCTCACCCACTCACATTGTGTGAGTGGCTATGTCATATGAAACCCCATTTTGAAAATAGATTTTAAACTTTAAACCTCCATAACTTTTGATCCGCAACTTTATTTCTTACAAATTTTATACCGTTAGAACTGTGTCGACGAGAGCTACAAAATTAGTACCATTGTTGATATATTTTGAGCAAAAAAAAAAAATTACAATATCTTACATGACTTGTTCAATTGTTCCTGAAAAACTTGAATTTTTACTTAATATTTGTGTACGCGTTTAGTAATATTTCACTTATTTTTCATGTATGCCTGGTGCAATTTCACTAAAAGTATCTGTCTAAAGTTTAAAGTCTAATTTGATTATTAATTTATTAAAAAGTCTCTTAAATACAAAGATAAGTGAATTTTCACTTAATGTTCATGTGTTGAGTTAAGTGAAATTTCACTAAATATTCATATATGCATGGTGAAATTTCACTCTTTTTTTTTTTTTTTTTTGCATATTAAACAATGCATAGTTTGTTAAGGAAAGTAAATTCCACAATCAATTATAAAACACAAATTTTCAACCAAAACAAATGCAGAAATTCTTGTTAAAATTCATCCTTTTTTTTTTCCTTCTCGAAACATATAAATTTAGCATACATGAATATTAAGTGAATATTAACTGAATCCGTATATGCCTTGTTCCTGAAAAAACATGAAACTAAACTTAACATTCGTCAATCGTGTACTCGTTTAGTGACATTTCACTTAGTTTACTTGTATGCTAAGTAAAAATTTACTAAATATCCCAAAAGTCATTAGAAACAACTCTCTAGAGTTTAAGGTCCAATTTGATACTTTGTTAAAAAATCTCTCAAATGTCTATTTAAGTGAAATTTCACTTAATGTTCATGTACAAGTTCAGTGCAATTTCACTTAATATTCATGTATGCCAAAAAAAATTAAACAGAGCAAATTTCACTTGATATTAATGTTCATGTACTCTTTTTTTCGACATTAAACAGTGCATATTTTGTTTCAAAAAAATCAAATTCCACAAACAATTATAAAACATAGTTTTCAACCCAAATAAATGCAAAATTCTTGTGAAATTTCACTAAAATTCTCATTAAGTACAAAGTGAACATTCGTGTTTTTTTTCCCCAAAACATATCAACTTGGCATACGTGAATATTAAGTGAAAATTCAGTAACCCATACACGAATATTATGTGAAAAATTCTATTTGGTTCGTCTGGAACATGGCAGGTAAAAATAGGAGTTTTTTTCTTTTGCTCAAAAGATATCAACAATGGCACTAGTTTTGTAGCTCTCATCGACACGGTTCTAATGGTATAAAATTTGTAAGAAACAGAGTTGTAGATCAAAAGTTATGGAGGTTTAAAGTTAAAAAAAAAAAAAAAAAACATTTCCGAAATGGAAATCATATGGTATAGTCACTCACACAGTGTGAGTGGCTGAAGTAAGCACGCGCGCGAGCACTTGGAGCAACGTGGGATCTTTTATTTGTGTGCACTTATACCGTGTAAGCACTGATTTAAATTCCTTATATCCTTTTCAAAAAATGGTCAAACCAAGTGAAATTTTAAACTTCTGAGAGTTATTTGTAAGAATTTTCTAATAATTTTCTATTCCCTAATTAGATTAGGAAAGAGTCTTATAGCATCATTTTATATTAAAGGTATAGGAAACTAAATTGAATACTAGCCCACCTAAGTTTCTCTCAAATACTCCACTTTAGTCTCCATTCCCATAAAATCGTACGGTCACTTTGTCACCTCATCATTGTCTTCTTGGATTTGTTGAAGAAAGCCAAAGCCCTTTTCCAATTCGTGGTTTACTCGGGTGGATTTTTTTAAATATCGGATGCTTTGATGATTTGGTGACTTGTTCGTGGGAAGAATCAGATTCAATATTTTGTAAAACACGTTTCAAGGGTAACTATTGGATTGACCCCTATGGATGTTGTATATATTTTGTATATATCACAAACTTGATCATGGGTTTAAAAAAACCATTAAAATTTTTGTTTTTCGTTGCGTGATCCTTTAAGGGTTCCACATGGGTTTTTTTTCAATATATATATATATAATATACTATAGTCTCTTAATACATAAAGGTCACAAGTCACAACCCTTAAAGGTACTTATTCATCCCCTATGAGATCTATGAAGCACAGACACGGACATAACAACACAATAAAATCCTAAAAATATTCACACCGGCACTCCAGGAAAAGTGTCATGTCCGTGTGTCGGACACCATACGGCACGCGACACGTTACCTTGTTAGAAGTGTCGGTGCTTCCTAGTTTGGGACTCTATAAATAGATCCCAATGTAGGCCAAATTAAAATATACGTATTATGCACTATATTTTTTTTATTTTCATCTTTCAATTGTTTTTCCTCATTGCTTTTATTCGGGTTGAATTCTGGTTCCAAGACTACTAAGGAATGCAACCTTAGATGGTCTTAAATTGGACATTGTATCCTGGAGGTAGAAGTTTCCTAAGTCCATTTGCATCATAATGGAAAAATTACTATCTCAAAGATAGCATGTGGATGTGCTTTGCCTAACGCAACTCAAATTTCCTACTTTCTTTCAACTTCATATCTATTTTGATTCTTCAGAGTGGTTTTTCAACCACTATTATACAACAGGCATTACATCATGTACACCTTTACAACAAAATGAGAAAACCAGAAAAGCAACATTTCAACTGTCAGGACTTCTTCAATCAACCATTGAAGGGACCTTAACACACACACACACACACACACACACAAAAACACACACATTACACCATGTTACATTTATATACCTTAACAATCAAATGAGATCAACCAGAAAAAGAATATTTCAAATCATCCATATCTCACAACCTTGTCAAGATTTTCCTTCTTCAGTCAACCAACTAAAAAACTTCATCCATAATATGACACAACACACTATACAAAAACTTTCTTGAAAACTCACCAGAAATCAACCCACCAATCTAGACTTGGAAGAGACTATTTAGAAACATAATTAAATTGATTTCAATACCGATAGAGTCCTTCTGTACTAGGCATCATACGAGAAGTACCACTCTTACTATGACTCCTTGTTAATTCACCATTAAAAGAAGACCAAGAAGAGATCCTAAACTTTGGTGAACTCTGATCTAGAATCGTGTGACGTTGTTTTGGGGTGCTCGCTGATCTTGTCTTTGCCTTTGTAGATGCAGTGGCGGCCATGTACATAGGAAAACTGGGAGAGTTTGGTAGAGAACTGTCATCTCCGATTGAGTTCTGTTTGGTGTGACAGAATGATCTTCTTGGCAGTGAAAATATTGAACTCGGCTCTTCCTCTGAATCGAGTTTACGCGAATTTCTTAGCTTTAATTGTGTTTCTTGTATGTCACTCGTCATTAAGTTTGAATACACGGGTGATTTTAATTTCTCTGTTTCGCTCCTTCTAGATGACTCAGCACTTGTCAATTGTTCAAACTGATGGTACTGTCTCTCATTTTTTTGGTTAGAAATTAATTCTGCCAAGGTTTGATAATTTCTTCTGTCCTGCAAAGAATGTTTAATGCTTTGTTTGGTTGTTGAGAAGATAGGAAAATGTATGAGATTCAAGCATCTGATTGTGAGTTTAAATCGAATTTGTCTAATAAAAAACTAAAACTCATCTTTTTTCAATTCATCCACAATCAACTGAATCATCATCTAAAGATCTTTTTGGTTTGCGGATTTAAAGAAGGCAAAGGAAAACGAGAAGCAGTATTATTCCCCTAGTGCTATCATTAGAAATTAAAAGGTTTCAAAATATAAGAGGAGCTTGAGAGAAAAAGGAAGAGAAGCTAGGAAGCACCGGAACTTCAAAGAAGGTAACGTGTGAACTCATGTCGAGTCCGATGCACAGACACGACACTTCACGGACACTTTTCATGTAGTGTCGATGTGCAATTTTTTTTTGGATTTTGTCATATCAATGTGCCTGTGTCGTGTCGTATCCGTGACGGTGTGTCCAACTCCGTGTTTCATAGAAGGGAAGTGACCCAAAGAATTAAAAAGTTTAATTATTTTTACCCTAATTCTTTTGTCCTATTTTCCTTAATGTTTCATTAGGCTCTGTTTGGTTCATGGATTTGGTGAGGGAAAGGAAAAGAAAAAAAAAATCGAGGAAAACACTTTACTTTGTTTGGTTGATAAGGCAAATGGTTTGAAAATATAAGCAAAAGGAATTATGGTGGAAATCCCGTCCTCTTTTTTGAATTCATATTGTCTTCTTGAAAATCTTTATTTAAGCACGGTGTAAAACATAAGTGAAAGCACTAGGAAACAGTTTTCCTTATCGTCTTCCTTTTTCTTCTCTAAATCCACAAACCAAATAGAGCCTTATTAACCAAACGCGAAGAAAATCTTTTCCTTGGTGCTTTTCTCTCCTTTCCCTCACTAAATCTATACACCAAAAAAAAAAGCCTAAGAATTTAGCTACAAATAAATGAAATTACCCGATGGGAAAACGAGTATTTCTTCATGTGCTCTTTTTTGACAACGGCTTCTTGCTTTCTAGACCATAAAGCTTCCGCGTCTCCCTTTGAAAATAAGCTATAGTTCCAACTTCTCTGACTGCTGCATTCAGGCTGCCCATGACCAAAAACAGAATGACATATAATTATAACTATACATGTATGTGTGTGTGTGTGTGTGTGTGTGAGACATGCTTCAGATTGCTCCAAAGAATAGTGATTGGTAACAATCTCACTTGCCTGCATTTCCTTCTCTTTCAATAACTTTTTTGGGCTAAGAAACTGTTTTCTTTCACCTTCTCTGTAACTTTCATCCACATATGGAATTCTTATTTGATGGACTTGTGAGTGTGTCTTTGCAATTGATGGAAAACAGTTAATTTTGGTGACTAATCGGCGTCTCACAATTCGGCCTCGTACCATCGCTTGTAGCCTCACTAGTCCTTTCAATGCCTTCAATGCTTTCCTTGCCTAGGTAGTTTTATTGGAAATGTATTTTGGGTTAGAGAGGCACCTTTCTTTCAGAAAAAGGTGATGATACACTTGGACAATACTTTATGTACATTTCTAACTGGACCAAAATATTATATGCCAAGTAGAAAACTTGCACAAGTGGATAAATCACACCTCATAAACAGGACAAATAGTACCTTCAAAATCATAAACTTTTAAGCTCTAACAATGATATTCTTAGGCCATCTACAACCCTCACTCAAATATGAATAAAAATTCGAGTAAAAGCTTCATTTGATACGGAGCTCTCCAATGATCACTTCAACTTTACTCGAATCTTCTTATAAAGATTTCCATGTGCCCTCTAGTTTTTATAAAAGTTCGAGTGACAGCATCTCCAACCTAAGTTTAAGTTTGATCTTTAAAAAGAAAATAATCTCCAACCCTTTACCACTTGTATCAAATTTGATTGTGAATAGTAATTTGCAGATATGTGTGAAAGTTTGAGTGGACTCAACTCGATATGGGTTCGAGCAAAGGGTTGGTGAGGATTTTTCAAAAATTCCACTGAATTTTAAATTTGGTATACATTTACGCCTGTAAACTACAAAACTACATATACGCCTGAAAAGGAGAAAAGAGTTTAAAGAAGCTTACAAGATGACCCCTATAAGCAGATTGAATTTTAATGGCAGCCGAATCCCGAGTCCTCCTCTCATATTCATGGCAAGGTTGAGGAAAACCCGTGAGCCGGACCACCTCGGCTGCAGCGTGGGCTGCAGCCACCGCTGCCTCGGCTGCAGCAGCCGTGGCAAAGGCTACAGCCAAGGCATGCTTTCTCTGCTCTTCTCTTGCTTCAATTAGTTTTATCTCCGGTGCTTCAAGTGCACGGTATTGCTTGAACTTGAACCTCTCAAAAACCCATCTCCACTTCTTTGATTTCTGAAAAAAAAAAAAGAAGAAGAAGAAGGAACTACACGAATCTGAATTCGCTAAAAAGAGTAATTAATATGATCGACTAAACAAAAGAAGAAGAGAGACAATGAACCTTTTCGGGCTTAGACTTTGCCTCGGAAACAAAAAGCCTCTTCACAAAACTAAACCAGCTCTTTTTCTTTCCCATCAACAGTTCATTTGACAATAGCAAACCATCTTACCAAAACAGCGATCACTTTCGTTTGAAAGTCCCCTAGTTGCAGTAATACTATCAACCATTAACAAAATCTGCAGATCAGGGGGCAAAAAAAAAAAACAAAAACTAAAGGCATTACTTGAAACATATGGATATTTAAGTGTTACCATTTGGAGGAGAGGAAAATTATGCAATCTCTCATGCTCGGATTGTTTCGTGGATTAAGAGAAGGAAAAGAAGGGGGAAGGGAAAAAGAGAAGAAAAAACCATTTCCCCAGTGTTCTCTGTTGTGCTTAAATAATAGCATAATAAATAATAGCGTAAACTAATGCTTTGTTTGGTTCGTGGATTTAGCGAGGGAAAAGAAAAGAAAATGCAGGGGAAAAACCTTTTTCCTTTGTTTGGATGATAAGGAAAACAATAAGGAAAATATGAAGGAAAAGAAAATAATTGAGAAATAAATTTAACATTCTGAATTTTTTGAGTCATTTCCCTTTCTTTTTTCTTACTTTACAAGTGTATTTTGTATTTTTTTTAGTTTTTTTATGTTGTTTAAAGCATGCAAGAAGCACAACGGAAAACACAAGGGAACTAGCTTCCCTTCTTGTTTTCCTTTCCCTTTTCTTTCCTTATGCAAATCCACAGCCCAAACAAAGCTTAAAGGATAAAAGCAAACAGAGCATAAAATCAAGAGAAGAAGAAGGAAAGTGATTTGTAAAATTCACAAACTCTCTCTCTCTTCTTCATCATATTTTCCTAATTGTTTTCCTCAGTAACCAACCTCAAGAAATGCGTTTTCTTTTCTTTTCTGTCACTATTTGCGACAAAATATTTGTTATCGAATTGGGAGGACTAAATTGAGAAAATTAAAATTATAGGGATCAAAGTGAAATTGACCCGAAGATTGGAGGGTGAAAAGTGTAATTTTTACCCTACATAATCTATTAATAAAATCAGAATTAAAAGTGGGACATTTCACTGAGCAGAGAGATAGTGCATTCAAAAAATCAAATATCTCTGATAAAAATGTCAGTTTCAATGAACAACGAATAGAATGTTGACAGTAATCATATAATTCAACCATAACGCTTAATTAATGATAAAACTACATACCTTAAATAAATTCATGAATGAATCAACAAGAACATGGTTTTGAAGCAAAACAACTCAGAAATTCCCATTGTGTGATCATGGAAACAATCTAAATCCAATGAAGCTACTCACTAGATGATGATAAACCATTTGGGTATAGTATATATATATATATATATCTATCTTTCTCAGCATATATAATCTAAAAGTGTTTACTCAGTTGTGTTCTGAATAGTGTATCATTTTCTCAGATAAAGAGTGAGAGTTAAAAGCAACTTTAAAGAGAGAAAGACTTGACTAAACCAAGTGTTGCTGTTTTCAATAACTTTGTGGTGATATATGAAGAAGAATTTGAACCATCATGGGGCCTCTTTCTCTCTCTTTCTCATCTCTTCTCTAACTATCACTTTCACAACTGCTACTGACCAGTTCAATGTTTGGTTAGTGAATTTACTGATATGCCCTTAGTCGACATGGTTTTTTTTTTTTTTTTTTGGATGGACTCATGGACTAGTATATATGCAATGGCAACCTCAAGGATGGATCTGGGGCGACAAAAAATATTTAATTATATTAGCATTATTCGAAAATACACGTTAAATATATACACTCGCCCCCCTCTAAATTATTAAGCTTGCCTCTTCTTAGTTTTTTTTTTTCTTTAAACTGATGTGTATATATAATTTTTGAAAACATTTGGTTTGTATTTATAAATATAAAATCTGAATTTAGTTCACAAATTGCTCTATATCTTGTTGATTCAAGTAGTTTGTATTTATCTTTCCTTATATATTTATCTCATTATAAAAAAAATTTTTAAAAAAATGTATAAATATAAGCCTTTTTTTTGGGGCAGCACACCCGTATGTCTTCGCCCATCCTAGACTAGATTCCTGGATCCGTCCCTGGACAATCTATTGTGGAAAATGGTCATTTGGTGTGATTGAATGCCAATGTGAGCAATGTATCCATGACTACTATCTCAAAAGGCGTAATAACATGTATTGTGAGAGCAAAAAAATTGTTAACCTTTGATCATTAAGATTTAGTTTGGTTTATTTATTTATTGAACATTTTTCTTTATTTAATAGATAGATAAAGAAAATTGTGAAGAAAATAGAAAGAAATGAATATAGAATGAAGAGAATAAAAACTTTTCAATTATGTAAGTCTCTACCCTTATTTGTGGATTCCCTATTAAATTTGAAATTGTCTAATTTGTGAAGTTATTTAAGAATGGAGAAAACACAAGAAAAAATGTAGATTGCACAAACAAAAGCTTAAATGTGAGTTTCATAACTGAATTAAATGTTTCACATAAAAAGTTTCAGCACTTTCTCTTTTTTCTTTTTTCTTTTTTTTCTTTTTTCATTTTTCTTGACCAAAAAAAATCCCGTAATTTTTTCCCAGTGCCGCAACAGCTTTCATTCCCGTTGAAGTATCCGCTCGATCTGGACTGGTGGCCTAACCAGCGCGGTCAATTTCGAGTATGATAGTATACGACTTCACTAAAAAAAGCAATCAAGCCAAAATCCTACTGAAAACTTTTAAGTAAAGAAGTTATACTAAAAAAAAATCAATAAAAACAGTCGATTTCAGTACTTGATACAATGTTTTCACAACTGGAGCATCAATAGCTTAAAATTGCTATTACTAAAATTCAGAATTTATTAATCTGTTTTATCAAATGGGAGTGGGAGTGGTATAAATCTTGACGGATTATGGCCACCAAAAAAAAAAAAAAAAAAAACCATTCCAGATTTATGGCTGCAATTATATAATCATCAAATTATTTTTTGAATACTCAACTCAATTATGTCTTGCCCGAAATTATTTTTGTCCCAAATTTTTTTTGTGAGTATTAAGTTCACTTCTAATTTTCTTTTTTTTTGGTGGACACTTAATATGGGTCACTTTAATTAATCGAACTGCTAATTCCAGATTTGTCCAAATATTTCCATTTTTCTGTGATAAACTTGATTATGCCAGCACCTATAAATTGGTAACCAGCTTGGTATGTATGTTTTAGCCCCACCATGTTTCAGGCCAAAAAAGTAGTTACACAAGGAACAATCAGAGGCGCAATCTGTTTCATCCCACTTCAAACTCACCAAACATCTTAATTATATGCGACAAGAAATACTATATTTCCTTGTATTTTTTTAAATAAAAATAAATAAATAAACAAATCCCCATTCCATTTCAAACCCACCAAACAGCTTCATAATATGCATCAAGAACTAGTCTTTTTTTTTGGTTGGAAATTATGATGGATAATACTTAGGGAACAATCAAAGCCACAACTTTTTTTGCACAACCTTCATTTTGTGTCTATCTCTCTCTTGATAGGTCCCACAGTGACAGTGACCCCACAGTGCCCACTCACTGTGGGACCTATCAAGAGAGAGATAGACACAAAATAAAGGTTGCACAAAAAAGATTGTGACTTTAGTTGTGCCCCAAGTATTACTCAATTATGATAGATTTGGCAATTCTAATATTCCTAATAACTTTTATGGCATGTATTATACACGTACTGTATTAAAATGTTGGGCCCACAGGAAGTTGGCTCCATTCCTTATAAGATAAGCCATATGAATAGTTAATGACTCTGAAGTTGTCCAAGTAATGGACACTCTACAATTGCTTTCCAAGTGATGGCCCATCAGGAAAAGATGTCCATGGAAGTACTTTGCCTCTTAACTCTTGGCATGGCCCAGAGTGTGTGTGTGCGCCCGCGTGTTGAGCGAGAGAGAGAGAGAGAGAGAGAGATTGAAAGAGTAAAGTAGTTTTTGACTTTTGAGCTGTTCAATGACCCAAGAAGGGCTATCAAATTCAAAGACTCAAAGTGGATACATTGTGCTTGAAAAAGATAAGATGGATGGTGCATTGGTGCTCGAGGACTTTGCTTGGGGTCCGTTTGGCAAACCTGTGCTTTGGCAATTCAGTTGTAAAAATAAATAAATAAATAATGATAATAATAATAAATAAATAAACAAAAATTAAATAAATAAATGCTTTTGGCCAAACGATGTACAATGTAGTTTTTTGTCAATCACAATTTTTTTGGGATTGATTAGCTTTTTTGCGATTAAATCGCTGAATATGGTCTGCCTAACAGTTTCACTTCTACTTTTGGAGCTCAATAATCACTTACGAATTCCCAAAGCTGTGGCGAATACACCCTCTTAGTCCATTTGAAATGTGACTCATATGAAGGGCTCCTTTGGGAAAACTTCTGTGATTGTGGCCTGCTTCCAATGATTGCACCACAATTTGTGGGTTTTTCAAACAAGGTAACCCCAATCGTGATTACCAAGGCTTACCTGACCTTTTAAAGTAGTTTACGAAATTTAGTATATATTAAGTTGTTTGATAATTTTGTACAAGTGACACATTACTTTTAAAAAAAAACATCATAGAATTAAAAAGCAACCTTGAACTTTTAAAAGCTCAATTCTAGAGCTTTTAAAAGGTCTCCAAAAAAGCCTTAAGTTCAATTTTTGCAAAGCTCATAAACTAGTTACCAAATGAATTAACATAAAATTATACTTTAAAAAAGAAAAAAGCACTAAAATGGGGGCCAAGCTAACCCCAAATGGGGCCAAACATCGTTTCGATACAAGTGATTCTCAAGATCAAATCAACTAATCATATGATTAATCAACTAATTAATCTTAATAAAATTGAATTTTAAATGACGGGTTTTATTCATGACCCCCATATCCCAATCAAATGGCATCTTACAAACTTCAGTAATCAATTCATTTTGTAATGTTTGGGATAAGCTAATAATCATCATCGGTAAACACTAAAGAATGCTCTCTATTTTTCTTGTGACAGGAAAACTCATGACCCAATCTTAGTTACAACTATGAATAAAATCACATGATCAGTAGCTTCTTGATAAATCTTGAGCCGAGTCACGGATTTCGCTATTTTTAAGACGTTTCACAGCTCTGTTCAAAGTATGCAAGTAGTTCGTAAACGTCACACCGTCCCAGGATTAAATAGCCAGAATCTCCTCTGTCTCAGATTTTTCTTTGTACCAAAAAAAAATGGTATACTAAACACCATTCAGATATTGTTGCTCAGTAATCACAAATTGAAAAACATTGTATTTTGGAAATAGAATACACTTTTGAAATTCACTGCGAATTGTTGTAATTTTACCAAGGCCCTCTCATGGCAGAGAGACAAAATGTTAGAACTTCAGTTGTTGCAAAATCATGAGATTTTAACCCATAAAGCTTTCATACATATTGGGCCTCAATGAATGTTAAAAACTTAAAAAAATCTTGGATTAACAAACGTATAAGAGATCAATAGCTATAAAATGCTGTAGTCAAAAGCATTAACTACACCACCTTCAAAGCGTACATACATTTTTTTTAATTAAATATCTAACATTCTCCACTTATTTTAATAAAAATTATAAATCTTAGTTTTTTCTCTTTTTTTTTTATTTTTAATCACACATGCAACGGCTCCAACAATCTTCATCAGGCACAAAATTATCAGGTAAATCCGAGTTACAATAACTAGTGTATAATTTAAGCTCAGGAGGAGCCATGAAAGTCGAACCTTAGACCTACAAGTTTACGACTCGTTCCAAAGACTTGCCCATTTTACCAACCGCCGGCGGTGGATGCATGAAAAATTTCAAATTCTATTAATACTTCCCACCCTCACCACTACCACACAAAACCAACCCAAAAAAAAAAACAGAAATAGTTATGATTGTTACAAAGCCCCAAAAAAATACTGGTTTGGTTGAAATAAAAAAAAAAAAATTAGCTCTAATATATTGGTCCAATAGTAATTGACACTGGTGTGCCTCTAAACTGTACATGACCTATGGCAATTATTCATAGATATGCCGCTGGAAATTGTCCACCAGTCCTATGCGGCTAAAGGACACTATTTCAGTAAATTCCTTTAGGAATATTTTGTCATATTCAATTTGCGATTCATCCATGTGTGCAATGTTTGTTTTTTTCGTACTTAAATGGAAAATCTCTGATATAACCAAGCAATTTAGTTGCATCATACATACGCTTACACTTCATTTTGGACTTGGTTAATGGTTATTGTACATTATGACTACTTTTTACTGTATCAAATGACACTTTAAAAAGTTACTATCAAATGACACATTATTTACTATCAAACAGTACCTTAAAAAGTTACTACTAATTGACACCAAATTAAAACGAATGGCACAATATTACTACTGGGACCTAAAAATTTAAATAATTTTCCTACTCCCTCCGTCCCATATTTAGAGTCTCTTTTGGGAATTCCAACTTATTAATGGGACAACTTTGATTTTGGTGAGATTTTCAACTTTCCAATATTGCACTTTTTGAAATTCAAAATTATAGTGGCACATCAAAACAAAGAGAGAGAAGAGTTGGATATAATAAAGGACAAATTTGGAAAGTGTGTATTAAAATACTTTGACTTTTCAAAGAGGACTCTTAAAATGGGACATCAAAAAATGGCATCAAAGACTCTTAATATGGGACAGAGGGAGTAATTTTTTTTATCACAATTTAATTTTCCTACTTAAATGCATAAGAAGTTGATAGATTTAGTTTATAATAGAACTTTAAACGATGGATTACTAGTACTGTGTATATGGAGTATATATTTTGAAGTTCCCGCTGTCATTATTAGTAGGACTACAAACATTTCTATTAAAAAGGAGGGCACAAAGAATGAGTGAGAACAAAGTTTAACAACAAAAACCGGAAAAGCTTAATCTCTGTTCATAGGTTTAGACAAAAAAAAAAAAAAAAAACTCCGTAAAAAATAAAAAAAGCAGCAGAAAGTATATGGTTATAAAGAGAGACAGTGTTAAATGATTACAGTTGCCCCTTACCTAATCTTTTATGTCACCAACTTCCCTACCAGAATATGTTAGTTTCGAAAAATTGTATATTACACATGTTTATGTGTGAATGTACATATATATATATATATAATGAGGGCGAGCCTTGATACGACAATAAGGTTGCTCTACTTTAACCGGAAGTTACGGGTTCAAATCATAAAAATAGCCTCTCCACGTGTGGGGATAAAATTGCGTACATTTAGATGAGAGCCTCTTGTGCTGGATTTATCTTTATATGTGTGTGTATATATATAGCATGATGTAAGGGCTAGGAAACAAGGGAAAATTTGACCCGGGAGGAAATTGAAAAATGGGGAAAATAGTAACTGATGAAAGATAAACAAGCATTATATAGTTTGGAGTCTATAAATGTTTCTCAAAACTTTTAAAGCTATGACTGATTTTTTTAATTATTTTTTTAGTGGTTGTTCAGAGTATTTCCGGATTTGATGCATTAGTCCCATAGATGCCCGCCGTTGCCGAGGATAGGCTTTTAGGGTTGTTGGGTTTGTTGTCTTAGGAAGAAGATACTATTTACATCACATTATTGCAATGAAGACATTAGCCAAGTACTTTGGAACTTGTACCGTGAATGAACAAGACTTTCTTGAAAGAAAGTTTGACCTAAGTAATATTAAAAACATGGATGAAATTTCAATAGATAAAATAGAAATTTTTTTAAGAAATTGGAAGATGCCAGTAATGCCTATTGACAATCTCTACTTCAGAAAACCTTTTTTTCAAAAGAAATCTTATGAGATAAAGACTGTGGAAACCTCTCATCAGGTTACAAATAAAAATCAAAGTTTTCAAATGTTAACTCCACAAGCTATCTCAGAATATCTTCTTAAAGGTTTTAAATTTCTCCATATAGGCATGGTACAAGTTAATATCAGACCCATGACAACAAATGTTGGAAATTTTGAATGATAAATTAGCAATTAGTTGAATGGATTATTTGGTTATACCAAACAAACCCTTGGTCGAATGGATGTGACAGTTTGCGAACAATCTCCTTTCGAAAGGTTGTGACTGTTGACGAACAGGCTCCTACAATCTATATATATGGGTCTTGTTAATTCATGTAGTAATGGAAGAAATTAATAGAAGTAATTAATATTAGTTCATATATACATATAGAGTTTGTCAAGTACTGTCTGAGAGAGTGCAAACACAAGTATGGTTCGCTGGAATCTTATTATTTGAAGTGCTTCTATAGTAAGGGGGAGATCGTTGTATCCTGGGAGACAAATGCCGCAAATCCGTGAGCACCAATGCGGGACATAATTGTCTTAAGGACATAGTGTCAAACACTAGACTCGATCTATTGTCCGGTTTGCATCTATACCAGGTTCTGTTTTTATTTATAGTTTTTGTTATGCTTTTTGATTTCAGATTTATACAGATTTATGCATCCTAATATATTTTGGATAACAACCTTAAGACAATTATTATTCTCGTGACTAGTATAATCTGATTTTGAAATACTCTTTGTGATTTCTAAAACTGCTATGTTGGTTATAAATGGTTTTCAATTTGTATAAATCTGTCTTTTTTAATATGGTAATTCGTTTTCAAATATGTTTTCCATCTCTGTCCCGAATCAACTGGTATGTGACCTTGAGATTGGGTAAATTTGCGATAAATACTATATGAAAACAATGCTATGTGGTATGTTTTTAATGTTCCTAATCTGATTACTGGACTTCGCATGTTAATCGATATTTCGTAGTTGTTATCAGATTGACATATACAATCTGCTACTCAATATAATCAAATATTAGATATGTTATTATACTTTTCCAGTATACTTATCTTTGAGTATAATGATTTTGTATCATCAACCAGTCATTTCCGTGTGTTCATTTCCAAATCGGTTTGTTGTATTAATTACAAAACTCTATCACATTCGGTTTATTATTACATGTAACTGCAACATTTAAGGGAGAAGAACATGTGTTGCCGCTAGTGACTTTCTCAAATAGTGCACCGTTTGGTGAGAATAGTCACATATTTATTATGATGTCAAAAAGTTCTTGATATTTACAAAATAGTGCAATTGTTCTTAACTAATTTGTAAATGAAAGACTATATTTGAGTCGGTGCCCAGGTCCATGTTGAAGTGTCACAATTGTTTGCTAATTGGGTCACACCCATTTGCACATACATGAAGAGTTGGATAGGTTCAATTATTTGGACAGTGCGAATCCAAACATGGTTTAAGTGTGAAGAGTTGCATTGATATAGGACAAATATGCCTACATGAACTGTTACTTGGAATTTATTGTGTGAGATAACTTGATACGTGGACATATATGAATTGAGTCAATTGACAAGTCATGTTGGTTGGTATAGCCATACTACATGATCTATATGATAATGCATTTTTATATGATATCTGATAAGAATAGTTGTTTAGGTACCAAAAATGTACTTCGAAAATGTGGAAAATCCGGTTCTAAACTTTGATGTGTATGCTTGTTTAAAAAAAAAAACAAAAAACAAAAAACATTTTTTTTTTGTTTTAGAAAGGTAGTGTGCATCTGTTTAGTCTGTATATGAACAGAGCCTGTGTTCATTTGTGTATTTATATACATATACACCCTTATGTAAGTCTCATATAAGCTACTGCCATGGAAAGGGGACAAGCATCTGTAAAATACTCGCGTTAATTAATATGTGGCCAATTTATTTGATCCATGCAAGTAATACCCATCGTGTATATCTGTTTGTATTGTATAAACAAGAAACTGGTACATTATGCTTTCTCTTGCAAATGTGGGGTAGATATATGTTAGAAAATATTTGAATAGTTGATTTTTCACCATTAATGTTTGCAAGTGCGGAATTTTTTAATATACATTCATTTGCTTTGTGAAATTAGTTGTGCTCGTAAATTATAAAGTTTAATTACATGAGATAGCCTTGGAGATAAGCCAAGATGAGTGTAAGTGGTGACCTAAGATATTAATCAAGAAAATTTGAAAATGGAGTGATGTGAATTGGGTTCAAAATTAATTAGTGTGACAATTGCGTATGTCAAAAGCATGAACATGCTATGTCATTAGTTTCCTCCACAGATTACTGGAAGACATAGTCAGGGTAAGATACACTATGATCTATTGATTACGTTGCACAAGATATCCACGTGTACTTTAAGGGTATAGTGATGTTAGTTGGATTTTTTTATTCAAAAGACTCGATATCCGTAAGTGGATACGTCTTTACACTTGATGGTGCAATCGTGCATTGGAAATCTTCTAAATAGAATTGCATTGCCTAATCAACAATAGAATTTAGGGTAAATTACACAAACCTCCCCTGAGGTTTGCCTTAATTACACGGACCTCCCCTCTTGTTTCAAATATTACACAGACCTCCCTCGAGGTTTTTAATTAGGTAACAAAACGCCCCCTCCCCTAACGGTCCGTTAGTTTTTTTTACATTAACCTCCCCTGAAAATTACAATTAGCCCCCCTAATATTATAAAATTATCATACTAAGCCCCTTTCTCTTATATTTTTGTTCTAATTATAAAATCCCTCATCCCTCCTATGTTTTTGGGTTAATTTTTTTAGCATTAATTTATATCATCTACACAAAATACATATAAATAGGTCCAAGATTTTTTTTTCCCCAAACAAACCTCTATCAAGCCCCCCATGTATTAATTTTCTAGATCGGCCCCTGTCCCTATGCTTCAAAAGTGGACACTTAACCCCCTGTGATTGTGGACTAAAATGGAATTGTTATGATTTCACTCAAAACTGACAAAAATTCTAAAATTGGTTAAAAATATAAACACTTAACCCATTTTGTGATGTTAATTTTGGGGTTAACGCTCTTTGAGTGAAATCATAACAGTTCTATTTTAGTCCACAATCACAGGGGGTTAAATGTCCACTTTTGAAGCATAGGGACATTTAGCAACAAAAAAAAAAAAGCATAGGGACATGGGCGGATCTAGAAAATTAATACAGGGGGCTTGATAGAGGTTTGTTCGAGGGGAAAAAAAATTTGGACCTATTTATATATATTTTGTGTATATTTTGTGTAGATGATATAAATTAATGCTAAAAAAATTAACCCAAAAACATAGGAGGGAGGAGGGATTTTATAATTAGCACAAAAATATAAGAGAAATGGGACTTTAGTATGACAATTTATAATATTAGGGAGGCTAATTGTAATTTTTAGGGGAGGCTAATGTAAAAAAACTAACGGGCCGTTAGGGGAGGGGGCATTTTGTTACCTAATTCAAACCTCGAGAGAGGTCTGTGTAATTTTTGAAACAAGAGGGGAGGTTTGTGTAATTTACCCTAGAATTTATTGCTTTAGAGAAAGAAAGAGAGGAAACAGAGTTGCTTCGCCTTTTATTAGAAGATGTTCCAACCTAGATAGAACTTGTGCCTATAATTTATGCATTGTGGTAGCCGATGGATAGTTGGAAAGGCACAAAGTAATACGGTAAGTCTCGACACAATCGTCGAAGACATAATACTGTAGAGCAGTTGATCTCAAATGGAATTATCTCCATAGACTGTATAAAGTCAAAAGATAACGAAGTTAATGTTTAATGAGAGATCAAATAAACTGCTTATCGAGGGGATTGGGACTAAAGCCTATATCTTAAAAGTCATCATAATGGCAATCCAACCTAGATGACTTGAGATCCCAAGATCTAGGTTCAACGGGACAACCGAATTGTGCATGACTTAAACCATATCACTGGAGAGATATTTCTCTACCCATTCCTATGATAAATAGAAAGTGATGCATGTAGCAAGTCTTAGGATAAGCTTTGCTTTTAATGATTGCTATATCTTGGAAATCTAAGTGGAGTATAGCAGGATGCTCTTAATAGGAAATCACCTATATGAGTGTGAAATGTGGTCGCTTCTATGAGAATTGTAAAGGCTTAGATTCTCTAATAGCACTCATAAATACCAGGAGTTGTTCAGGGCCAAAATGAACACAACCATAAGAACCGAAAGTGTTCAGAGAGATACTGTGTGAGTTCTATTGTCTAGGTTTACACCGAAGCCTGAATAGTTCAACACATTGCGTTCACTGTTTTGCCGAGTAAATCCGATAGTTTTTCACTATGGAAGACTCAAGGCCAAAAGCTACCTATCCTGGGCAGTGTCTTTCCACTGTTCTCTCTAGTGTGTCTGCGTTTGTATTTAGATGTTGTATAGTCAATTTGTCATTTATGTGGGGGATTGTTGAAAATTTTGAATGATAAATTAGCAATTAGTTTAATGGATTATTTGGTTATACCAAACAACCCTTAGTCGAATGGATGTGACTGTTGGCGAACAGTCTCCTTTCGAAAGGTTGTGACTATTGACAAACAGTCTCCTACAATCAATATATGGGTCTTGTTAATTCATTTAGTAATAGAAGAAATTAATAGAAATAATTAATATTAGTTTATATATATTACAAACAGAGTATGTCAAGTGTCTGAGAGAGTACAAACACAAGTATGGTTCGCTGGAACCTTATTATTTGAAGTGCTTCTATAGCAAGGGGGAGATCGTTGTATCATGGGAGACAAATGCCGCAAAGCCGTGAGCACCAATGCAGGGCATAAATTATCTTAAGGACATAGAGTCAAACACTAGACTCGATCTAATAGTTCGTATTGCATCTAAACCAGGTTCTGTTTTTATTTACAGTATTTATTTGTGTGTTTAGATTTCAGATTTATACATATATATACATCCCAATATATTTTGAATAACAACAAAAGGGTTAGATACTTCCGTTTTGGCATGTTTAAGGGATGCCAGACATTTAAATTTTATGGATTCCTTATTAGGGGTGGTTGAATCAAGTTTATGTCATGGAACAATTTATTTCGACTGTTACCCTGACTTCTCAATTAGCTTAACTGATGCTAATATATTAGATGTCCTTACCTTGAATATTCAAACCCAGAGATATAATATGAAATCTATAAGTGAAAATATCTTGGTTGGATATAGGTTATATTATAAAGTAATGACAACACTACGTGTCCAGAGTTTAGAACTCTGGTCACTAAGAATGAGTCAGACCATGCTACAACTTTATTCCAAGCTAATATGGATAAGTCAGCTGTGACAATTCCCAGAATGATTAAGTGGTCTGAAATTATTCCTCCAATAGAATGGGTTTTAGAAAATTCTCATCCTCACGAAAGTTTGACAACTTTTGAACCACAAGAAATTTTACAAGATAAGAAGGGAAATGTCATCCTAAAATTCCCCCCTCGTAATTCTGTTGATTCTATGTGTTCTACGACTAGTAGTACTTCACGATTAATCAAAAGAACTAATAGTCTTAGAAGAAGGCCGGGGAAAGAGCCTATGACTGTGTAACAATTGTTTTTAGATATTATTGATTTTTTTTCTTTTAATTTATTTCTTTGTTTAATATTTAATGTGTGTAGTGTGTGGGCCATGGGTGTGTGGTGTGTGGGCCGTGTGCATGTGTTGGTGTGTGTCTTGTGTGTGTGTGTGTGTGTGTGTGAGTAGTGCACGGGTGTGTGTGTAATACAACCATATGTTGTGTGTGTATCATATTTATACATATAGCATAATATTATATTAGGTTAGGTTAGGTAATTAAGAAATAGGAAAACCCCTCTCTGCACAGCCGCCGAGAGAGAGAGAGAGAGAGAGAGAGAGAGAGGAAGAAGAAAAAGGAGAAAAAAAAAAAAAAAGAAAAGGGAGAAGGGTCTTGGCTTCATGGGCACGTGTGGAATCGCGGAGCATTCGTGGTTGTCGATTTTTTTGATCCACAAGGTGAGTTAAATTTTGTGTATCCGAGTATATATATACACGTATGTATATATGTATATGGGAGTAAATTAAATTAGTATATGTTTAATTTAATTGTTAGGGTTAAATCTTTGTAATGGTTACACGTTATTGTGAAGTAATCTAGATATTTTCTTTCCCCCTTCGTGTGACTTTGTGATTACGATATTAGGGTATTCGAAAAGGGTTAGGTGAATAGTGAGTTTGATAAAACCATATGTGAAATATTCATAGTAATTAAGAAATATATGTGAAATTCGTTTTTTTTATTTCACACAGTTGCAGAAATTTTAGAAAATTATTGTAAACTCGTGGGTTGGAATTTTAACATTCTGTCCGCTTGTCCTGTGTAAAACGCAATTCTGCACACTTTTCGTCTTTTGAGTTTTTCCTGATTCTGCACCGTTTGGGTTGTAGATTTAAATTTCAGTAGCAGTTTTTTTTATATGATTAAAAACGTATTGGATGTCTAAATTGATTTATGTGTCGGGATAAACTCGTGTTCGTTATTATGATATAACGTGAAATTTCGTTGAGATGTAAGCATTCTCATCTAATGTTGGGTTTCATAAACTTGTAAATGTGAGACTATTTGTGTGAAGATTTTTTTTTTTTTTATAGAAGTTAATAATACGAAATCCTTTAATGTTCACCACTACTCCTTATGAGTTTAAGCGGCGACTTTGTGGATGACCCGTCTTGTGTGATTAGACGGCGACTACGTAGATGACTCGTCTCTTCATCTTAAGCCTTATGCCCGGCTTGTTGGTCTATTTCATGTGTATTTAGACATTGTTTATTGACGTCAAAAACATAAGTACTAGCCTTTCGGTGTAGACTCAAATCCCAGTGATACCCCATGGGAGTTGGGACCGGAGTGGGAGTTAGTATTACGTTAGGAGACACATGGGATATATGTGTAGGCTGAACCATGGATGGGTGGCTGAAGTGGTGAACATAAGGTTTAATTAACTAAAACACATGTGGTGCTTAAATTGCGGCAATACGTTGTAATGTAGTTCGTTACATTTTGTTGCAGTCGAATCCTTATCATATCAACCAACTTATGTGGGTATCTGTTAGTTTAAATGTAGTCTTGTATGTGTACCGTAAAATCTTTGGGAACATTGTGAACTAATAATAAATAGGATCAGATTAGTAAATTAGATAATTTGGTCACTTAACTTCACAATTGAGGGTCGTTTCACGTAACCTGAAGTAAAACGACAATCCGAGCGACTTTCATGTTTTACACTTTTCCTAAAAACGTCATCTTGACACCGTTTTGATATAATTTCAGAATCTGCTGAATATCGCGTGTTTTATGAGCTGAAGCTTAATAATTAATTTCTGACTTACGTGTTTAGAATTAATGAGCAGGAACGCGTGGCTTCCCTTGGAAATTTAATTCTGAACATCTTTCGTGTTTTAAGTTTTGTCCAATTCCAACTCCTTCTTGGAGATAAATTTTTTTTTTTTAATAACATTTAAAGTATGATTTTTTTTTTTTTTACTAACATCTATTTATGCAGGATGGTAGACCCACTAATGTGTTTGCAGGTATTGGCCTACCATAGCTAAGAAGGGTAAGTATTTATTCAGTCTAGTTCGGGTAGGAACTATATGGCCGCCACATAAAAGGGAAACTACCCCTTTGTCCCGTTATGTGAGCGGAACTACTTTCCTGCCCGATCTTTTATTTATTATTGTTGTGTTGGTGTAAGGGATTGTGAGAGATTCCTAAGACTGTGTGTGATTAGTGTTATTTAACTCATACCAGTCATGTGACTGACCCGTTGAGTTTTGCTCGCGGGTGCGTTCTTTTTGGAGCGTAGCCGATCGGAATGTGCAGGGATAGTGACAAGTTCGTGGGATCTGGTAGCAGGAGAATTGTGAAGTCCTTATTAGCTTTTATAAATTTTATTTGAGAGTTTTAATATTTTAGATATTGGCGTTGTTGGCCATTTGACTTTTAAGATATTGTTTGCATGACATTTATGGAGAGATATTAATTATGGTTTTGGAACCTTAGGTTTTCATCCTTATTGTTGGAATATTTTACTGGTATATTGCGTTTGTGAGTTAAGTTTTATCCTGTACAGATTGTGTAATATTTTACGTTTCGATCACCTCTAATAATTGGACAACTGGATATTGGTTTAGGGATTCCCCCTTGACTAATATTTAATTGTCTGAAAATTTGGGGTGTGACAGACTGAATTTAAAGAATCCAGTATTCAAGGAGTTAAAATGGATACTGCTTCCCAGATTCCCAAAGTATTTATCACAATAACAGTGATAATGAAAGTTCTTTATCAGGAAGCTTTTCTATTGATGTTATTTCAGATTTTGAAATAGATAAAGATCTTTTAAACAAAGATTATTTGAAACCAGAAAATAAGGAAAACATGATGATAGAAGCACAATCTAATTTCAAAGAATAATTCCTTGCATATTTAAGGATTGTTAAGAAACATGTTCCTTATTTTGAATGGTTAAAATGGTACCTTGCAAGAGGCAATTGTACAAATACTGATCCTATTTTAAGAAAATGGATATTATGTACCTCAGGTGAAGTTCATGAAAGCATTCATCCTCCTAATGGAAACATCTACATTAGAAGTAGAGAAACTAATGATAAGGTTAAATGTTCACCCATTAGACAGGATATATCTCCTGATTCACCTAGGATGACTAGGACAGCCTTAAAGGAAGATACTAGTATCTTAAAAGAACAATTAAATTGGACCAATGTTTTCTTACAGTCTTTAGGAAAACAAGGTAACAGGATTGAAGAAAATGTAAGTTTAATAAAGCACCAACTCGCTATAGACAAAATTGAAACAACTACTGTTCCTTCAGCCTTACCAAAGGTCCCTAAGGTCAAAACTAAGGTTTGGCAGAAACCATTTGTCCAACTTCCTAACAGTACAGAGTTCTTGGATGCCCTAAAAACTAAGTGGAAAAACACAGAAGAAACTCATGTTGTTAAATCAACCAACAAGGAAGTACCTAGTTCAGTTAAAACTGAACCTTCCCCTTCTGGAACTAAAAATGATGATAAAATGGAATGTAATTTTATATCTCATAAAGAAGAGGAAGAAGAGATATCTTCGGAAGAAAAAAGCTTGGATATTATGGCATTAGAAAATCAATTTATTAATTCTACGGTTAAAACCTAGAATTATTATCCAAGACCTTCCCCTATTGATATTAATTTTGAGGAAAGACAAACCATTAATCCAATGCAGTATAATGGGAATTCCATTTATGAATGGAATATTGATGGAATGTCTGATCACCAAGTCATAAAAATCCTTCAAGATATGGCTATGGTTGCCAGTGCAATAAGAGTTAGGATTAAGGACCCCAATCCAGAAGTTATGGTGGAACCAATTCTTGACCCAGGCTTAAAGAGATGAGATTATAAATGTTGTTAAAACAGAAGATGATGGAAACCCTATTCTTGGAAGGAATGGGAATCCAATCCCTGATGGTGTAGTTTCTCTCTTAACTGCGATAACTTTCCATTTCCTTGGAGTTGTTTCCCAAGTTATGGAAAGAGGAAGAGATTTGTTAATCAATCTCAAATGTCCTACCTTAGCCCATTTTAAATGGTATAAAGATGTTTTCTTATCCAGATTAATGTTTAGAAATGATGCTAATCAAGAATTTTGGAAAGAAAGATTTATTGCTGGGCTACCTACTCTTTTTGCTGAAAAGATTAGGATAAGAATAAGACAGAAGAATAACAATCTTATTCCTTATAATTCATATACTTATGAAGAACTGATCAGTGAAATAAATTCTGAAGGATTAGCTCTCTGTAATGATATAAAATTAAAGAAACAAATGAAGAAAGAGAGAAATTCTGGAAACAAAGAATTGGGAGATTTTTGTAAACAATTGGGTTATGACATGGGTACACCTGATAGAAAATCCAGAAAACCTTTTAAGAAAAAGTTTTCAAAACCCAAAACTAATAATAGGTATTCCAAACCAAAAGGAAAAAACCCAACCAAAGCCTAGAGGAAAACCCAAGGCAAAAGGGAAGGGTAAGATTCCTTTTTGTTTTAAATGTGGAAAAACCAGGACATTATAAAAGTCAATGTAAAGTAAAACAAAAAATAAATGCTTTGGACATTGATGATGATTTTAAAAATAAATTAATTTCTATAATGCTTTTAAGTGAAGAAGAAGAAAGAGCATTAGAAGAAATTTATGGAATCTCAGAAGATGAAGAAATCATAGATGAAATCATAGAAGGAGAATCAAACAAGAAGAAGAAAAGAAAGGATGTTCTGATCATTGTAAAGAAAAAATTGATTTCTATGAGAGTATTCTGCAAATAAATGGTTTGAGCATAAATACCATATCTGATCAAGAAAGATTGATTTTACAAAGATAAAATTGCCGATCCTGAAGAAAAGAAAAAGGTTATCATGCAATACATGAGATTTTTAGAAGGAGAGAGTTCTTCAAAGGATCATAAAGAAATTTTACAAAAAGAAAATGAAGTTTATAACTTTAAAGATGTGGTTAGTAGAGTTACTACTAAAGCCAATAAATCAAAAAGTAGTACTCCCTCCCTCTACTAAAGATTTATAGGATGAAATAATTGAGTTAAAAATTTCTATTCGTGAATTAAAATCAAGAGTAGATGCTCTTGAACAAGAGAATCTTATTCCTGAAGAAACTTTCTAGCCTTTAAACAAAGTGTAGACACCCCAATTTTGACCAAACGTCAGACGAAGGGGAGTATTACCTCCAAATCCAATGATGACAATGTCCAAACTAATCTAAGACTTCCAAAGATGATTCAAGCTCTTCTCCAACTTAAACAAAAAAGCAGAAAGGAAAGGAAAAAAGGAAAATAGAGGCAAAACGGCACCTGGCCCCACACGCGGCAATCATAGGTTGCCGCTACGGCACTCCCTGACTGCCGGAACGACATTCAGTGAGAACCGCACCGGCAGCCATTAACTGCCGCTAAAATTGGAAATCCTAAAAAGATGGCAGTCCATGGAGTTGTCCGCGGCATTCATTGAGTGCCACTGCGGCATTCAGTGAATACCGCGCCGGCATTCAGTAAGTGCCGTACCAGCACTCAGTAAGTGCCGCTTCCATCTCCATTAAGTGTCGCAATTTTGTAACAGCAAGCTGTAATACAACACATTTTGTACTACCAAAGGATAGTCCGAATTAGAGTTTTCTATTCTGAAATGACTTAAATACCCCTTTCAAATTGTCTATAAATAGAGGATGAATATCCTCTTGCATGGGGGGTTGGAATTTTCTTTGAATCTAGAGGTTGTATTAGTTCTCCATGTCCTAAAACTTTCAAAATTTCTTTTCTAAACACAATTAGAAGTGAGTTTTAGAAGAGTTAAAGAGAGTGGAAAGCTTTATTAGTCTTTAGAAGTTCTTCAAAATCACAAGGTTGAGGATGTTTTGGAGGTAAAACTTTAAGTTAATTAGTCTTAATCATATTCTAATCACAAATATACCTAGAGTCTTTGAATTTTCTTTTACTCTTCCTTTTAATCTTTGAGATTCATAAGACCCTCAATGTCTTACTTGAATCCTTAGACTTGAAATACTTTAATTCTTTTGTAAGCTCATGATTTACAAGAAGATTGAAGTTGATATTAGTACACTTGATTAATAAATCTAAACCAATTTTCGTGGTTTAGGTTTGTTATGCTTAGGTCTCATGGAATTTCTCCATATTTCTTTGAGACTTCCAAGGTATGAATATAGTTAGTCTCCCATGACCATCAAATGGTAGGAGAGGTAGTGTGGTCCAAGCCAAATTCCATGGCTCATGGATGAAATTAATCAACAAAGTTGCATTTGATAAATGATGTAGTGAGTTCACAATCTATTTTTTATCACAGATTTTTGGTTAAACATCGAACCGTTGAAAGTCAATGAAACCAATGGGAAAGTATCTATAACTCAAAGTTCTACCACTGTAATTTTTTTTTAAGGAAGTTTCATGTTTAGAGTGGTTTGGTCAAGGGTTTTGTGGAACAACCATAATCTATCCAGAGTTTCAAAACAGCAACACTCTTTTGAAATAAGTAAAATCATAACATTAATCAAGCTCTCTTGACCCAAAATAACTTTTTATACGTAGTTTAATGTGTTTAGAAGCTACCCTAAAAAGACCCAAGCATTTCTGATTTTTTTACTATTTTTAGAAAATCATACAAAAATTCTAGACGGAGAGTTGTAAGTCCCTGAGTGATATCTGGTTTTTGTCCAATCCCCAGAGATCTAACCGTTCAAATCTTGATTTTCTTTTTGGGTAAATAACTAGACTCACAGAGGCACCTTGTGTCCAAAAATCATCAAGATCAAACTATGGGAAGCATGCTTTTTTATTTCTTTGAAATTCTGACCTGCTCTCAGCAATTTTTAGAATTCTGTCACAATTTTGATATATCTTGCAAACAATCGTCCAAATGATCTTTCCATGACTTAGGGCTTAAACCATGTGTTAATAATGATTAGTTAAGCTTAAATACAGAGGCTAAATGATCCAAATCAAGGAATAATCCAATAGCTCATTCTTGTTCACATCTATGTAATCATACACATTCATCCATGTAGATTGGTATTAGAATTCATAATTGTGTTATTTCTTCTACTTGATAGAATTAAGCTAGACGTTTAGGAATAATTATTTGGTACTATACATTCTTTCTAAAGTATGTGGACTAACCTTTGTTTTGTAGCACTTTTGAGGTACAATTTCTCAACCCTTTCTCTAGTTTATTTAATTCCTTGATTTATTGATTTTATAACCTCATGCGCGACACCTTAGAATTAGGATCTTGCCTTATGTGTATATGTGATTAAAGACTCTTTTTCCTAGGTTTTATTTTATTTGCATGCACCGTACGTTTAATATTTACGGTCGGATCCCAGGTAAGTTCTATGGCTCCCTATTTGCATATCATATTGCTTGCTACTTGAATCATGTGGTTTTTTTGAATGATATTTTATCACTTGCAATTTTACACCCTTTAGACATACTTTTGTAATGTGTATTTATACATATGTATTAGTTGAGAACATGCTTAGATTATTATTTTGATTAAAAGGATGTTAAGTAGAGGTCTATCGCGAGATAGGATGAGAGGGGGTGTTTTAGTCCGACGGGCTCCTTCCCCTCTCATTCCATAATTTTCGGACCTAGAAAATCTCTGGTTTCTTAAAAGATCAGTTTGCTGCAAAATGCTTTCTTAATTTTCCTTTTAAAAATTAAGTGGCGACTCTTGGTATAAAATTTGGAAAATGATTTTTTTAAAAAAAAGTTGTGGGCCCTAATGCCAGTATCCACAATCTGGCGACTCTGTTGGGGATCGAACCCATGAGTTGACCCTCCGCAGACCTCATGGGAACCGAAGCGAAAGACATGAAAGGAGGGATCCCAACACTGAATCGTAGCTCGAAGCAAGCCTTCATTCAAAAACATTCGTCGAAAAGAGAAGAGGTCGTTCAGTCTAAAACACTCAAAATTTAGCCTATCAATGCCCGAGAGAGCATCCATCCACGGGAAGAGGATTTGAGAGCTAATAGGGGCCATTTCGGGAAGAAGTGAGGAAGAGAGAAGAATTTTTTGAGGAGTATTGGGGGAAGAAAGTGGTATAAGTAGGAGAATAAAGCTGCCTACCTACCCGCGACATTCAAAAAAGCAGAACGACACTCAACTAAGTGTCGCGCAGCAGTCCGTGAATGTCGTTGCGGCATTCACTAACTACCATTACGGCATTCACTGAGTGCCGCAAAGGCCTAAACGAGTGCCGTTTGGAGTTTTATTTTGGCCAGGGTCTGTTTGTAGTATTTTCAGCCCACCTTCAAACAGAAAACATAATAAAAGTGGGCATCATGCAACACATGCAAGCAAGACCAAGCCATGGTCACATACATCCATTCATTCGTCCATTCATTTTAAATAAATAAAGAAGATAGAAGCATTCAAGGTTAAAATAAAAGGACCAAGCTATGGTCACACAAACAGGGAGCAATAGTAAAAGCAGAAAAGATAAAAAATAGTCATAAAGCATGCAGGCACCTATCCTACCACGGCTATCCAAAATCCGTCAGCAAGGTAAACGTGTGTGATGCAAACATCCAAATATAAGTATGTGTGTATATATACAGTCATCCAAGTGTATATGTCTCCTCACTAGAACGCTTAAAAGATAAAAAGGAAAGAGAGATAAGGGTGAGGTCAGCCCCAGCCCCGACCTCGAGTCTGGCAGGTCACGCGTCTGAGGGGCTCCTCCTCTGCCTCCATCCCGCTCACTCCGCCTCCGCCTCTGCCCCTGCTAGTACCACCACTGCCGCCCCCAACTCTGCCACCGCTGGTACCTCCGTCACTACCTCTACCTCGTCAGGCATCACTGCCCCCGGGAGCTCCTCCATAATCTCCGTCGGGATCTATCCAAATTTCCAAAGTCGCTGCTCAATCTCCCTCACTCGCAGAGTCAGTCTCCTGACCTCATCATCCTGAGTAAAAGGAAAGGTGAATAACATAGTCTGTTTTGAAATAAAAGTGAAAAGTGTGAATAAAAGGGGGGTAACTCGACTTACCCTGGCTCTCATCTGAGCCTCAGCAGTCACTCGCGCCCTGTCAGCCTGAATAAGAATCAAATCAATCAGTAAAAAGAGAAATCAGAACAAGGATGCAAGAATCGAGAATGGGGATTCTAGAAGCTTACCCTCCACTCCTGGTTATAGACCTACTCTCTAACACTATGAGCGTAAAGCTAGCCCTCCTCCGCGTAGTCCCACGGGACATGATCATACTGGAGCGGAATGACGGGAGCACCCGCAGGATACCGGGAGACCTCAATCACGACCTGCTCACCATAGGAAATGGTCCTGACACTCCAATCCCAAGGCAGAAAAGCTGGGGCCCGAGTCGCAGCAAGAACAGGCTACAAGTAGAAGAAATGTAATCAATAATAAAACACTTGGAAACACAAAATAGAAGAAAGAGTGCAAAAGCAAAGAGGACTCACCCGAGTCACTTCCATCAAAGGAAGTTCCTCATCAGCCTCGCAACTCCAAAAGCTGTGTATCCATCGGGAGACTCCACGAGCGCCTGAATCGAAACTCCCTCAAAAGCAGCCTTAAGCTGGGTGCCCTGGAGCGTATCCATGGCCCTCATGGAAGCAGGAGGGGGATGTGGCACGAAATAGTCAGGAGCCATTAGTGACTGCCTGGTCACTATCTCGCCTAAGTACCACTCCCTGGCGTTTGGGCCGTCCAACGGGATCCTCATCGAGTCGTACCCACTCGACTACTGTATCCCGTCCGGAGCCTCAGGAAGTACGTCCCTCCAGGACTGCCACTCCACATGCTGTACTCGTAAAGTCGTCAGGAAGTTCCTGAACGAGATAAAATCGTGGGCCCCAGTCTTTCGCCCCACCCGGTCCTTCGCCCATTTCAGCCCCTGGGGCATGATGAAGGCGTCCGGTAGTCGCGTCTTAGGCAACATCATATGGAGATACTCGTGGTACCAAATCTGCAAAACAAAAAAAAGATAGAAGTATGAGGGTCACATTCTTTTGAAAATTGATTAAAAAGAAAACTAAAATAAGAAGAAAAAAGAAATGTGTTGTATACCTCCCACGCTCTCCAGAAACCACCAGTAGAGGTCGGCTGATCTCGAGAGATGTCCTCTATATGCCGATATAGGATGGCCAACCCAGCACCAGCCCAATCGTACTGATAAATCTAGTCCATGCGCTCCATAGACCCCACTAGTGCCACGGAGATCTGATCTCCCTTGGTGCTCAACAGAGAGCACCCCAGTATGTACTCAAGAAGCCCCGAGTCATCTGCTCATCCGTGAAGCCCTGCTGACCCCGGAATATGTCCATGAACCACTTGGCCGTAACCAAGGGCTCCTCCGAGACCGCTTCGAGTAACACCTGCACCTGATCCCACTCGGTGACTGTGTCCAGATACCGTAAGAGCTCTCCTCTGAATGGGATCCCCGTGATCATGCTGAAATCCAAGGGAGTCATCGTCATCTCTCCAAAGTCGAAGTGGAAGGTGTTGGTCGCGTCCCACCACCTCTCCACCAATGCATGGATTTATCGCAGGCCGTTGGAGCTCTTCGTCAGGAGTTTGATGAAGTCTCTGAAACCTACGGCCCTGACAGGTTCCTGCATGGTCGCATTCAACTCCTCGTACCACTCGAAGCCATGAGTCAGGCTATCGTGCCCCTTTAGCACTTTGGGCTGTAACTGCAAGAAAGACTCACAACATTTGATGTCAATAAATAAGGAAGAAATAGGAAACAAAAATAAGGAGAGAAAAGTAAAAAAAAAATATATACATAAAAAATTATAATAAGGAAACAATATCTGCATTTTCAAGATGTAAGGTTTTGAGAATGGCATAGCCATGAGGTACGAATAAAATAAAAGATAACTTTTTGGAGAACTCCAGTAGCATGGATTTCACATTTATGAAAAGTTTGGTCGTCATTTGAAGAATAATAAAAAAGAAGTAATAATAAAGGATGAATGAATAACGAAAGTATCTAGAGTACTGATTTATTAATTCATTAAGGGATGTGCAAGGTTTTGATTGTCATACATCGCAGTCAAAAGTCTTTAAGCAAAGTTAACAAAACTGAATGTACATAGATACAGATGGGACACCCAAGAATTCGTAAGCATAAGCATTTATTTTCATATGAAGTCTTGTCCCCGCATTCATAAAGTTCATAGGAAATAGGATAAAGAATACAAAATTAAATGAGCATTGGTGAAAGCATTCAAGACGTTCGAGAGCGCTACAAGCATAGCATTTGTATTTGAAATAGGACATTTGAGGTTGTATTAACGGCACATTACATTCGTAAAGTTCATACGGAAGAAGAATTACAAGAAAAGAAAAGAGAGGGGTGTGTGTACCTCGCGCTTGAACACGCGGGTGGACAAGTGCTCATTCGGGTCCCAGAGCAAGAAATCAGGATCGGTATGAGGAGTGGGCACATAATTGGCCTTCTTCCGACTACCAGAGCTGCTCGCCATAATCTGTCAAAGAAAGAAAGAGATTCGTGGTTATATTCATGAAAAAAAATTCAGAAAAAAAAAACAATAAAAATAATGCAATGATATAAGTTTTGATCGAGCAAAACTAATCTGTGAGTGCCGGAGATCAATACAAAAGAAAGGAGAGGAGAAGGGAAAATTTCTCCAGAGAGAGTTCGGGTTTGAGAGAGGTTGAGAGAATGAATGAAATGAAATAAAACTCTCGGTATAAGCTGCCGCCCGCCAAATGCGGCACTCGATTTTTGTACGCGGCAGTTGGTGAATTATCGTGCAGCACTCACTAAATGCCGCAGTGGCACTCCGTGAGTGCCGTACGGCAGTCACGGACTGCCGCAAAATCCAGCGTGTGCCGCATTTGAGGCAGTTACTAGACCCTTCATTTTTCCCCAAAAATTCAAATTGGGACCCGAAAATTGAATTCTAACCCCTAAAATTTGCCCTCATTGTGCTTTTGACCCCTGTAGATGGTTTTCAAAACCAGACTGGTTCTCGATTTTGTGAGTTGGTGAATTGCTATGCGGCACTCACTAAATGCTGCGCGGCACTCACTAAATGCCACAGCGGCACTCCATGAGTGCCGTACGGCAGTCACGGACTGCCGCAAAATCCAGCGTGTGCCGCGTTTGAGGCGGTTACCAGACCCTTCATTTTCCTCCCAAAATTCAAATTGGGACCCAAAATTTGAATTCTAACACCTAAAATTTTGCCCTCATTGTGCTTTTGACCCCCAGAGATGGTTTTCAGAACCAGACTGGTTCTCGATTTTGTGAAGTTGAAATAAATTTGAGTCTGTGGACTCCAAATTTTGAAAATTGAAATGAATTCGAATCTGTGGACTCCAAATTTTGAAAATTGAAATGAATTTGAGTCTGTGGACTCCAAATTTTGAAAATTGAAATGAATATAACGGATTTATATTCTCGATCCTCGCAACAGATTTGTGTTAACCCTCGTTCTGGGAATATAATAGATTTATATTCTCGATCTTTGTAATAGATTTACGTTGATCCTTTAGGGTGTAACGGATTTGCACTCTCGGTTCTCGCAATAGATTTGTATTGTCCCTTGTTCTGGGAATATAACGGATTTACATTCTCGATCCTCGTAATATATTTACGTTAATCTTTTAGGGTGTAACGGATTTGCACTCTCGGTTCTTGCAACGGATTTACGTTAACCCTCGTTATGGGAATATAACGGATTTATATTCTCGATCCTCGTAATAGATTTACGTTGATCTCTTAGGGTGTAACAGATTTGCACTCTCGGTTCTTGCAATAGATTTGTGTTAACCCTCGTTCTAGGACTATAACAGATTTATATTCTCGATCCTCGTAACAGATTTAAGTTAATCTTTTAGGGTGTAACGAATTTGTACTCTTAGTTCTCGCAACAGATTTGTGTTAACCCTCGTTCTGGGAATATAACGGATTTATATTCTCGATCCTAGTAACAGATTTATGTTGATCTCTTAGGGTGTAACGGATTTGCACTCTCAGTTCTTATAACGGATTTGCACTCTCAGTTCTTATAACAGATTTGCGTTAACCCTCGTTTTAGGAAGATAGAAATCCATTTTCTCGACCCTTGCAAACAAATCTTTACATCGGTCAACATTTGGTAATCTTCTCTGACTAACGCATCATGAAATGTGTGTCGCATATAGAGAAGACATGATATAGAGTAAGCATGACACCTGCTTGGTCAAGTTTATTTGGAAAATACCATTGCATGAGCATGTGCATCACGACAGGATATGTGCATTCATCCGTATGATTACTTGTGCTTGCGTGTGTTTGACTCTTGCCCGAACTACGTCTTGGTCTGATTCCTGATGGGATACGTAGGCAGCTCATCACGGAGCACTACCGATTGGAACTTTGCTACGCGTGTACTTTCTTTTGCAACGCATTTTGTTTTTACCTAAATCCGACAGTTTGGTCAAAGGCTTGTCTTCACACAGGCTTCGACGTTCACTTGTGATTCGCGTTGCTCCACAAGGTCCGTCGAAGAGCGAAAACTGTAGACACCCCAATTTGACCAAACGTCGGACGAAGGGGAGTATTACCTCCAAATCCAATGATGACAATGTTCGAACTAATCTAAGACTTCCAAAGATGATTCAAACTCTTCTCCAACTTAACAAAAAGGCAGAAAGGAAAGGAAAAAGGAAAATAGAGGCAAAACGGCACCTGGGCCCACACGCGGCAATCACGGGTTGCCGTTGCGGCACTCCCTGACTGCCGGAATGGCATTCAGTGAAAACCGCACCGGCAGCCATTAACTATCGCTAAAATGCTTCAAGTGCCGCTAAAATTGGAAATCCTGAAAAGACAGAAGTCCATGGAGTTGTCCGCGACATTCATTGAGTACCGCTGCGGCATTCAGTGAATACCGCGCCGGCATTCAGTAAGTGCTGCTTCCATCTCCATTAAGTGTCGCGATATTGTAACAGCCAGCTGTAATACAACACATTTTGTACTACTAAAGGACAGTCCGAATTAGGGTTTTCTACTCTGAAATGACTGAAATACCCCTTCAAATTTGTTTATAAATAGAGGATGAACATCCTCTTGCATGGAGGGTTGGAATTTTCTTTGAATCTAGAGGTTGTATTAGTTCTCCATGTCCTAAAACTTTCAAAATTTCTTCTCTAAACACAATTAGAAGTGAGTTTTAGAAGAGTTAAAGAGGGTGGAAAGCTTGATTAGTCTTTGGAAGTTCTTCAAAATCACAAGGTTGAGGATATTTTGGAGGTAAAACTTTAAGTTATTAGTCTTAATCATATTCTAATAAAAAATATACCTAGAGTCTTTGAATTTTCTTTTACCTTCCTTTTAATCTTTGAGATTCATAAAACCCTCAATGTCTTACTTGAATCCTTAGACTTGAAATCCTTGAATTCTTTTGTAAGCTCATGATTTACAAGAAGATTGAAGTTGATATTAGTACACTTGATTAATAAATATAAACCTAATATCATGGTTTAGGTTTGTTATGCTTAGGTCTCATGGAATTTCTGCATATTTCTTTGAGACTTCCAAGGTATGAATATAGTTAGTCTCCCATGACCATCAAATGTTAGGAGAGGTAGTGTGGTCCAAGCCAAATTCCATGGCTCATGGATGAAATTAATCAACAAAATTGCATTTGATAAATGATGCTGTGAGTTCACAATCCGTTTTTGATCACAGATTTTTGGTTAAACATCGAACCGTTGAAACTCAATGAAACCAACGGAAAAGTGTCTATAACTCAAAGGTCTACAACTGTAATTTTTTTTAAGGAAGTTTCATAGGCACCTTGTGTTCAAAAATCATCAAGATCAAACTATGGGAAGCATGCTTTTTATTTTGTTGAAGTTCTAACCTGCTCTCAGCAATTTTTAGAATTTCGTCATAATTTTGATATATCTTGCAAACAATGGTCCAAATGATCTTTCCATGACCTAGGGCTTAAACCATGTGTTAATAATGATTAGTTAAGCTTAAATACAGAGGCTAAATGATCCAAATCAAGGAAAAATCCAATAGCTCATTCTTACTCACATCTATGTAGTCATACACATTCATCCATGTAGATTGGTATTAGAATTCATAATTGTGTTATTTCTTCTACTTGATAGAATTAAGCTAGACGTTTAGGAATAATTATTTGGTACTATACATTCTTTCTAAAGTATGTAGACTAACCTTTGTTTTGTAGCGCCTTTGAGGTACAATTTCTCAACCCTTTCTCTAGTTTATTTAATTCCTTGATTTTATTGATTTTATGTCGTCATGCGCGACACCTTAGAATTAGGATTGCCTTATATGTATATGTGATAGAGACTATTTTTCCTAGGTTTATTTTATTTGCATGCCCCACACGTTTAATATTTGCTGCTGGATCCCGGGTAAGTTCTATAGTTCCCTATTTGCATATCATATTGCTTGCTACTTGAATCATGTGGTTTTTTTGAATGATATTTTATCACTTGCAATCTTACACCCTTTAGACATGCTTTTGTAATGTGTATTTATACATATGTATTAGTTGAGGACATACTTAGATTATTAATTCGATTAAAAGGATGTTAAGTAGAGGCCTATCGCGAGATAGGATGAGAGAGGGTGTTTTAGTCCGACGGCTCCTTCCCCTGTCATTCCATAATCCTCGGACCTAGAAAATCACTGGTTTCTTAAAAGATCAGTTTGCTTCAAAATGGTTTCTTAATTTTCCTTTTAAAAATTAAGTGGCGACTCTTGGTATGCAATTTGGAAAATAAATTAAAAAAAATTTTGTGGGCCCAAATGCCGGTATCGACACAATGGAAAAAGGATAATTAATGAAGAAGATGATTATCCAAAAAACTTTGTTGAAGAAACAGGAATATTCTCTGTAGAAAAGGTTATCCATCAAAAATGGTATGTTCAAGTCTCTATTGTAATTGGAGAAGAATTTATCCTGGATACCATTACATTATTGGATTCTGGTGCAGATATGAACTGTATAAAAGAAGGATTAATTCCTTTTAAATACTTTGAAAAAACTACTCAGAATCTTAGTGCGGCAAATGGAAGTAAACTTGATATTAAATACAAAATTCCCAAAGCATATGTTTGCAATAAAGGAATTTGTATTCCTACTACTTTCATTTTGGTCAAATCCCTCAATCAACCAGTTATACTGGGTACTCCTTTCTTGTCTCTTATTAGACCTTTTACAATTACTAATGAATGTCTATTAACAAGATTGATGGACGAAGAAATTTTATTTAAATTTATTCATCAACCTTTGGAGACAGAAATTCATTCTTTAAAAGAAAAGATTGTTTTTAAAGAAAAAAAAATTTGCTTAATAAAGGAGGAGTTAGTTCACAAAAGGATTAGTGAACAACTATCTCAAACAAGTTTAAAACTGAAGATTGAAAATTTCCAAAAGATTCTAGACGACAATATCTGTTCTGAACATCTAATGCTTTTTGGCATAGGAAAAAACATATTGTCTCCCTACCATATGAAAAGGATTTTGATGAAAAAAAGATTTCAACAAAAGCACGTCCTATTCAAATGAGTAAAGAATTAATGGAATTTTGCAAAAAAGAAATACAAGGTTTATTGGAAAAAAACCTTATCAGGAAAAGTAAATCCCCTTGGAGTTGTTCTGCTTTTTATGTTAACAAAAATGAAGAAATTGAACGAGGTGCTCCTAGACTTGTTATAAATTACAAGCCTTTAAACATTCCTCTTAAATGGATTCGGTATCCCACTCCGAATTAAAAGGATTTACTAAATAGACTTTGCCAAGCATTAATATTCTCAAAATTCAATATGAAATCAGGATATTGGCAAATTCAAGTGGCGGAGAATGATAGGTATAAAACTACTTTAATGTTCCATTTGGACATTATGAGTGGAATGTTATGCATTTTGGTCTTAAAAATGCCCCCTCAAAGTATCAAAATATTATGAATGATATTTTTAATCCATACTCTAATTTTTGTATTGTTTATATAGATGATGTTCTAATTTACTCTTCATCTATTGAGAAACACTGGAAACACCTGGATATATTTTATAAAATAATCTAGAAAAATGGTTTAGTTGTTTCAGCCAAGAAGATCGATAAAATTATTTCAAACCAATGTGAGATTTCTTGGCCATCACATAAACAAAGGAACAATTATTCCAATTGATAGAGCCATTGTCTTTGCAGAAAAATTTCTAGATGAGATCAAAGACAACACAACTTCAAAGGTTTCTTGGAAGTTTAAATTATATTTCTGAATATTATAAAAATCTTTATAAAGATTCAACAGTCTTATATGATAGACTGAAAAAGATCCCTCCACCATGGACCAAGGTCCATACTAAAGCAGTTAAAAGAATCAAGGCAAAAGTAAAAGTCTTAGCATGTTTATGCCTTCCGATTCCAAGTGCTTTTAAAATTGTAGAAACAGATGCTTCAGAATTAGGATACGGTGGAATTTTAAAACAAAGAATTAATAACTCTGAACAGCTGGTTCGTTTTACCTCAGGATCTTGGAAACCAGCCCAGAAAAACTATTCTACCATTAAAAAAGAAATTTTGGCAATTGTCTTATGTGTAACCAAATTTGAAGGTGATCTACTTAATCAAGAATTTTTTATAAGAGTAGATTGCAGAGCTACCAAAGATGTTCTTACAAAAGATGTTAAAAACATCGCCTCAAAACAGATATTTGCTAGATGGCATGGAATACTGTTTGCTTTTGATTTTAAAATCGAATATATAAAAGGAAGTGCAAATTCTCTCCCTGAATTCCTTACCCGTGAATTCCTGCAGACAAATCATGAGGCCTAACTTTAGAGGTTATACCCCTGAAGGCCACAGAGGTGGTAGACACTATAGACACCCCATTTTGTCGGCTATCAGATTTAGGAGACCCATAGCTTGGTGGTTCACAATGATCGTAAAAGACTCAAAAGGACTCCTGGAAGTCAGCTCTATCTCTCAGAATGCTCAGATTGACCAAAATGCCCCTGAAAGCCCGAAAACTCCCAGATTTGGTCCTGAAGTTCTGAAAACATGCTATGTCGTAAGAAAAATAATAAAATGAGTTTTTAAGTAAAACTGGATGAAATCGTCAGCTCCCAGAGACCCCCGGAAGTCCCGGAAGTTCCCCGAAAGTCCCCGTTGACCGGTTTGACCAAGGTTTGACCAGGTTTGACCAGAGTTTGACCAAGTTTGACCAAGTTTGACCAAAATCGTCCGAATTCACCGGAATCATTAGAAAAGTATTCAAATGAGTTTTAAAAGAGAACCGAGCGAAAACGTCGGCTCTTGGGAGCTCCCGGAGGTTCCCAGAACTTCCCGGGAATTCCAGGTTTGACCAGTTTGACCAAGATTTGACTTTGGAATCGGGGCACCGAAACAATTTTCAAATATTTTTCATGGATACTAGAGGTCAATAGCTTTCCAACGGTATATCGCACATAATTCCTGGATTTAAAACGAATTTATTTTGAATTTCCGAAGGCGAAAAAGGCGATCAAATCAGCATTTATCGCGAATACCGCAAAACTTTTCAAAGTGACCTATCCCCGAAATATTTTGTATGTAAAGTAGACTCCATTACCTTTCCAATGGTATATCACAACCTAAATGATTGGTCCACTTCCGGTATCCACAATCTGGCGACTCTGCTGGGGAATTTTATTTTCAAAACAAAATAATATAGAGGTTTGACTCATAAGAAGCATCCTTAAAATCATCTTTTTACTGTGTCTGGTTCACTGCATTGCACTCTTGCATTTCCCCCCTCCGACTGTGTCTGAAACGCGGCGCTGACATTGTTCAGGTCTTGCTGTGCCAGGGCACAAGTCACCGTTGATACTGTACCTTCCAAGGTATATCAAAAAGAGTAAAAACCTCCGTACTGTCTCCCTGACGGTATATTGGAACTCTCGTCAACGGACCCTCTTTGACTAAACCCAGCCTTTGCATATAGATTCCTGTAGAACCTTTCATAGGACTGTTCATTTATCTTTTCAGATAGGACAATGTGATATAACTGTTGTATGCCCTGACGGGATTACCTGCGCGGTGTAGATGCTTATATGGCATAGAACAAAACCTCTTTCTTATGATCCCCAAGGCAATCACTCACATGTGATCACATTGAGTTGACCCGCCTAGGCACCATGACAAGGATGTATGCTCCATGTTCATAAAGATATACACCGCAAACCTTGTTTGTTGGTCCTAGGATATAGGAGTATGAAAACTAGCTAGACAGTATGATCACCATCATAACATGTTCCTCCCAGAAACTCTGTCCAGATATCCCAGATATAACCATATTAACCAATTTTTCCCAGAAACTCTGTCTAGATATTCTAGATACAACCATATTAACCAGTTTTTCCAGAAACTCTGTCTAGATCTCCCTGATTTCCCAGATATACCAGTTTCTCCCAGAAACTCTGTACTATCTCCCAGAAACTCTATCCAAATTTCCTAGAAATATCCAAAGTACCTGTTTTCCCATAAGCTCTGCCCAAATCTCCCAGATTCTCCAAAAATCCCAGCATCTCTGCCCAAATCACCTAGAAATGCCCAGATATACTTGTTTTCCCTGGAAACTCTATCCATATTTCTCAGAAATACCCAAAATACCAGTTTCTCCTAGAAGCTCAGTCCAAATCAACCAGAAATCCTTTTTTTCTCCTAGAAACTCAAATAACTTCTAGAAATTTCTCCGGATCTTCCAAACCCATGTTTCTCCCAGAAACTCTATCCGAAATTCCCGAAGTATCCCGGAAATCCCTGTTATCCCTTGGTGATCATACTGGAAAGTAAGGTTAGAACACTCTGTATGGCTAGGACCTTATTTGTTTAACTGCTATCTGTTAGAAGTAGGGGCATCATTTAGCTTAGGACTCGCATCCGCATGCTTGTCTCATATGCATACACAATTCCTACCAGTCTGTACGCACTGTCTCAGTCAGTCTGTACACAAGTCTGTCCATACCTGTCACTGTCACTGTCTGTCTGATTGCCTCTGTCAAAATCTGATCTAATCCTCTTAAAATCTGTCAGGTCAGTATAGATTCCCGGAGTCAGCAGCTAGGATCCTCGTCTTAGGTCAGAAGTTCGAACAGTCGTTTGGTCAAGATCTGCCCACCAAGTTACTTCAGCATGAATCAAGAAGAATTAGAAAATAAGGTCACTGTGTTGGGAACAACCATAAGCCAGCAATCTGATCGCCTGGCCCAAGTTTTGAGTTTCATGGAAGAATTGAAGCAGCAGCGGCCGCAACCTCCGCCCGGGTTTCCACCACCGGAGTTTGAAGCACCCCCACCTGAGAATAATGGGGAGGAAGACTGGTTTCAAGAGGTCCCACCGTTTGCGTATGAGAAGAAGCTTCAAGAGAAAATGGATAAGGTTGACAAGTTGGAAAGCGTACTGAGGAAAAGTAAGGGGGTCGATGATTACATGTTGGACCTGGAAGGCCTCTTTGAGCCTATCAAGCTGAAACTGCCAGAGAATTTCAAGATGCCTGCCATCGACCGTTTTGACGGAACAGGGAATCCAAAAAGTCACATCAAGTTGTGCATGAGCATCTTCCAATCGATGGGCTGCACTCATGAGCACATTGCGATGCTGTTCCCGCAAACCCTTAAGAATGCCGCACTATCCTGGTTCCTAACCCTTGAAGCCTCCAAGACCCGAGTCTGGGAAGACGTTGCTAGAACTTTTATTGATCACTACTCTTACAACCAAGAGTTTGATATCACCATCCGGGATCTAGAGACTACCAGGCAGAACTTCAATGAGTCCTTCACTGCGTTCTTGAGCAGATGGAGGAATAAAGTGGCTCAAATGATCCACAGACCTGTTGAGAAAGAGCAAGTACGTATGCTGGTCAAGAACATGCAACCAGTATATCATGACAAGCTATTCTACCAATCCATCTCCACATTCGAAGAGCTATTTGAAATAGGCACCAGAATAGAGGATGCCATCAGAGAAGGAAAGTTCAAAAAGGATGAACCCCAACGCCAGTCCAAGAGACCTAACTACTCCCTGGACTCCCCGGATATCAATGCACTTAGCAACCAATCAATGGCCTGCGCCCTTCGTCCATACCAGTCCATTCCGCCAAATCGCCCAAAAGGCCCTCGCGAATTCTCCAAACTTGATGTTCCTCTTTCCACAGCCTTGGACCACTTACTCAGAAAGGGCCACCTACAGCTCCTCCCTCACAAACCGCTACCGGATCCCATACCCTCCCACTACAACATGAGCCTACGATGTGCTTACCATCAAAATCTAGGCCATGCCACCGATCAATGCATCCACCTCCGCCATGACATTCAGAACCTCATAGAGGATGTATCCCATCCTAATCCAATCCACTATCTTGGCTTGGACCAACCGATCGAATGATCCCTTCCGTCGATGCTAATGAATGTTGAAGCTACGCAGTAAAGTGATGGTGTTTGGAACTTCTGCTAAAAAAATTTAATAAATGGGTCGCAAAGACACTCCATTTGAGACCAGGTCGAGTCAAGTTGAGTCTGTTCTATGTTTCGAGTCCATTTCAATTCTAGTCTTGTGATCAAGTCTGTCTGTCATCGAGTTGTTAATAAGTCTGTAAACCTTCCTATTGATGGAATGAAATCTCGTTTTGCTTAATTTGATGTGCCTAGTCATTAATGCATGAATCACTAAACTAAAGTGTCACTTTTCAAATTACCATGGATATTACTCTGCTAATAATTTTTCTACGACAAAATAAAAAAAAAATCCTGAAAGGTTAAAGTCAATTTTGCGCTGACACTGAAGAAGAGCTGAGAATTGAATAGTCTTACTTTAAGAATTTAAAGATGCTTTTGCTCAAATCTCAAAAAGACATGCTTGGAACTGACTTGGGGCTTGCCCAACACCCTTTTCCCGCCATTTCGAAGCCTTAAGCCCAATCCAATTGGGAGCCACGCAATCTGTCTGATTGAAAGCAATGCAAACTTAGCCCTTGATGATAGCCAAACATTTCAGTGAGTTTCATCTCCACTTTCAAAAAAAAAAAAAAGAAAAAAAAGAAAAGAAAAGAAAAGAAAAAGCTCGCTAGGTTGAAAACCCGAAAGGGCACCTAGGCTAAAGTTAGAGCTGAAAAAGGTGTTGATTTCCAAAATCTGACCCTAGCCAGTTGAAATGTTGGAGAAAATTTTGATGAAACAAATGAGAGAATCATACGCTTCAAGAACGTGCCAAGATCACAATTCAAAAGGCACGGAATGACCACAAATAAATTCCGAGAGCTGACATGCACATTCTGGAATTCTGAGATTGCAATTGAAAGATCTCACAAGAATCGACTACATTAAAAAGCAAAATTGACTGGCTAGGCGAAAGTGAAAAGGATCAATCCTCAAAACAAAACAAAAAGAAAAAGAAAAAGAAAAGAAAGGGAGATTGAAACTAAATCCTTTATTCAAAGCTACCACAAGTGGCTCAAGTTTGAACTTCTTTGATGATTGGTTTGAAAAACCCTCAACCAATTTCCTTCAAGCCTTGCCTTGAACTACGCTCGACCTGATTCCCACTCGGGGATTGCCCCTCTTTGGCAGGAACTTGCAAGGCAACGCATGTCGCAAGCGAGTGCCAAAGTTTTGAAGAGACGGGTCTTTTGGAGGCTATAGATTTAGGATAAAAAGCGTTGCAAAAGATGCAATGATGCTGAGGCTAGTGCTGGTCGCGCTCTGTGTGAGCTGCCTACGTATCCCAAGAGGAATCAGACCAGGACGTAGTTCAGGGCACAAAGGAGCAAATCATACATGCACAACGAGACAGGCAGATGCTATGCTATGAGGATGATATGCAATGCATGGATGTGATATGAATTGTGTCATGAGTCCTATCATGCCTGGTGTTCTGATCCTAGTATGAGCTGGTGCTGTGGGGTGTACCACTCCAAGTGGACTTGTGTCGTGCTAGTGTTTCTAACTGTGATGCAGTTATTGACCCGAATAGGGATACCAAGGTGTGAAGACCCTAGGTCTCGGAGCAAACTTCTGAATTTTGGAAAGTGTGCTTCGTAAGCGAATGTAATTGGATATGGGGTCCCGGAGGACTATATTCGGAGATGCCGTTTGACAGTTAACCGACGGACACGGAAGCCCTGGAAATTAAGAGACGGACACAGAAGTCAAGAGACGTCAAGTGATGGACATGAAATCCCGAGATGTCAAGCGATGAACATGGAAGCCCCATTAATGGACATAGAAGCCTAAGATTTTGAATGAGAATGATGAACACGGCATATTTTGAATGAGAGTGATGGTAAACCAATGATGATTAATGAACTGACGATGTACGAATCGAGCTGATGAGTCGACAATGAACTACTGTGACTATCATGGATTGGATCAACAGTTGGGCTAACCGTGACCGGAAGAAGTGACGATGCACGAATCGAGATGATGAGTCAACAGTGAACTACTGTGACTATGATGGATTGGATCAACAGTTGGACTAACCGTGACCAGAAGAAGTGACGATGTACGAATCGAGATGATGAGTCAACAGTGAACTACTATGACTATCATGGATTGGATCAACAGTTGGACTAACCGTGACCAGAAGAACTGACGATGTACTAATCGAGAAGACGAGTCGACAGTGAACTAATGTGACTGTCGTAGATTGAACTGACGATGTACGAACCGATAAGACGAGTCGACAGTGAACTACTGTGACTGTCATAGATTGAACTAACGATCGAACTAATCGAGAAGACGAGTCGGCAGTGAACTAATGTGACTGTCGTGATTGAACTGACGATGTACGAATCGAGAAGACGAGTCGACAGTGAACTACTGTGACTGTCATGATTGAACTAACGATGTAAGAATCGAGAAGACGAGTCGACAGTGAACTTACTGTGACTGTCATGATTGAACTAATGATGTACGAATCGAGATGACGAGTCGACAGTGAACTACTGTGACTGTCATGATTGAACTAACGATGTACGAATCGAGATGACGAGTCGATAGTGAACTTACTATGACTGTTATAGATTGAACTGATGATGTACGAATCAAGAAGACGAGTCGACAGTGAACTACTGTAACTGTCGTAGATTGAACTGACGATTAAACTAATCGAGAAGACGAGTCGACAGTGAACTACTGTGACTGTCATGATTGAACTAACGATGTATGAATCGAGATGACGAGTCGATAGTGAACTTACTATGACTGTTATAGATTGAACTGATGATGTACGAATCGAGAAGACGAGTCGACAGTGAACTACTGTGACTGTCATGATTGAACTAACGATGTATGAATCGAGATGACGAGTCGATAGTGAACTTACTATGACTGTTATAGATTGAACTGATGATGTACGAATCAAGAAGACGAGTTGACAGTGAACTACTGTGACTGTCGTAGATTGAACTGACGATGTACAAATTGATATGCCTGCTGGGGATTAAACTGAATCTGTTGGGGATGAAGCGACTCTTTCTGGGATCTCTCTTCAACTACTTCTCTTGACCGGGAACCAGGATTCAAATTTGAATCTCTCATAGTTGATCAAATCTTGCTGGCCCGGAACCGGGATCCATCAATAGCCACTCATGGACTTGTATTGCTTGGAGATGAAGGAAAATCAACAGCCACTCATGGACTTATGTTGCATGGACGAGGGAAGGTAATCAACAGCCACTCATGGACTTATGTTGCAAGGAGATGATGGTCAACTTTCGATGGTTTGGAAAGGGATGAAATTCGTATTTGCCCTAAGTTTGGACGCTTCTCATGCTGACGCCTTAACCGGTACAGTAATGGTGTTTGGTACTCCTGCTTGTATTGGCATGCTCTTTATAACTTGATTTGAAAATTTTATTAGTCACTGTTGACTTACACATTTGAGACTACAACAGACTCAAAAACTTGACAGACATTGACGCACGAGGATGACACATTTGACACAAGCTCGTCTTGTCAAAACTTGATGTGCTTTTGTCATAAACGATGTACCATTTCTCTTTTGGTGTTCACCCCTCATCTTAACATGGTAGCACTTTGCGGATAAATCTGATTTTTGAAAATTCTTCCATAGTGATCTAGTCAATTTTCTGCTTCTCCCAGGAAGTGCTTTGAATTAGTGCCTTAGCTTTTAGAGTAAAAGATGCTCTATTTCAAAATTTTCAAAACAACTTGGTAACTTGAAAACTCGCCCTTGGTGTGAAGGGATTGTGTTAGGCAAACGGAGTTTGCCCCTAGTTTGAGGTGTAAAAAGTGGGATTCATAAGCAAACGAGGTGGGTGACCGAAGTTTGCCCCTAGTTTGGATGATGGTTTATTGGAGGTTTTGGGCAAACGAGGTAGGTGACCGAAGTTTGCCCCTTGTATGAAGGGTAGTTAGTAAAAGTCAGGCAAACGAGGCGGGTAGCCGATGTTTGCCCCTAGTGTGGAAGGTGATTTTCTGGTTTGAGGCAAGGACCGTGACTTTAATCTCTCAAATGCTCATAATTTTTGCCTAGGCACCAGTGAGGTGACCTAGCGAGCTTTTTTCTCTCTTTTGTTATTGCTCACCTTGGATTTAACTCTAATTTTGCCTAGGCGTCCTTTCAGATTTTCGACCTAGCGAGCCATCCTTCTTTTCTTTTTGAAAGTCTGCCTACGTACCCCCAAGTGGGGATCAGGTCCAACGTAGTTCGGGCCATGGTCGGAAAGAAGCGGGTTGATTTTTAGGTAGGTGGGGTGACCGAACCGTTGTGGTTGCCTACGTATCCCCGAGCGGGAATCAGGTCAAGCGTAGTTCAAGGCAAGGCTTGAAAGAAATTGGTTGAGGGTTTTTCAAACCAATCATCAAAGAAGTTCAAACTTGAGCCACTTGTGGTAGCTTTGAATAAAGGATTTAGTTTCAATCTCCCTTTCTTTTCTTTTTCTTTTTCTTTTTGTTTTGTTTTGAGGATTGATCCTTTTCACTTTCGCCTAGCCAGTCAATTTTGCTTTTTAATGTAGTCGATTCTTGTGAGATCTTTCAATTGCAATCTCAGAATTCCAGAATGTGCATGTCAGCTCTCAGAATTTATTTGTGGTCATTCCGTGCCTTTTGAATTGTGATCTTGGCACGTTCTTGAAGCGTATGATTCTCTCATTTGTTTCATCAAAATTTTCTCCAACATTTCAACTGGCTAGGGTCAGATTTTGGAAATCAACACCTTTTTCAGCTCTAACTTTTGCCTAGGTGCCCTTTCGGGTTTTCAACCTAGCGAGCTTTTTCTTTTCTTTTCTTTTCTTTTTTTTCTTTTTTTTTTTTGAAAGTGGAGATGAAACTCACTGAAATGTTTGGCTATCATCAAGGGCTAAGTTTGCATTGCTTTCAATCAGACAGATTGCGTGGCTCCCAATTGGATTGGGCTTAAGGCTTCGAAATGGCGGGAAAAGGGTGTTGGACAAGCCCCAAGTCAGTTCCAAGCATGTCTTTTTGAGATTTGAGCAAAAGCATCTTTAAATTCTTAAAGTAAGACTATTTAATTCTCAGCTCTTCTTCAGTGTCAGCGCAAAATTGACTTTAACCTTTCAGGATTTTTTTTTTATTTTGTCGTAGAAAAATTATTAGCAGAGTAATATCCATGGTAATTTGAAAAGTGACACTTTAGTTTAGTGATTCATGCATTTATGACTAGGCACATCAAATTAAGCAAAACGAGATTTCATTCCATCAATAGGAAGGTTTACAGACTTATTAACAACTCGATGACAGACAGACTTGATCACAAGACTAGAATTGAAATGGACTCGAAACATAGAACAGACTCAACTTGACTCGACCTGGTCTCAAATGGAGTGTCTTTGCGACCCATTTATTAAATTTTTTTAGCAGAAGTTCCAAACACCATCACTTTACTGCGTAGCTTCAACATTCATTAGCATCGACGGAAGGGATCATTCGATCGGTTGGTCCAAGCCAAGATAGTGGATTGGATTAGGATGGGATACATCCTCTATGAGGTTCTGAATGTCATGGCGGAGGTGGATGCATTGATCGGTGGCATGGCCTAGATTTTGATGGTAAGCACATCGTAGGCTCATGTTGTAGTGGGAGGGTATGGGATCCGGTAGCGGTTTGTGAGGGAGGAGCTGTAGGTGGCCCTTTCTAAGTAAGTGGTCCAAGGCTGTGGAAAGAGGAACATCAAGTTTGGAGAATTCGCGAGGGCCTTTTGGGCGATTTGGCGGAATGGACTGGTATGGACGAAGGGCGCAGGCCATTGATTGGTTGCTAAGTGCATTGATATCCGGGGAGTCCAGGGAGTAGTTAGGTCTCTTGGACTGGTGTTGGGGTTCATCCTTTTTGAACTTTCCTTCTCTGATGGCATCCTCTATTCTGGTGCCTATTTCAAATAGCTCTTCGAATGTGGAGATGGATTGGTAGAATAGCTTGTCATGATATACTGGTTGCATGTTCTTGACCAGCATACGTACTTGCTCTTTCTCAACAGGTCTGTGGATCATTTGAGCCACTTTATTCCTCCATCTGCTCAAGAACGCAGTGAAGGACTCATTGAAGTTCTGCCTGGTAGTCTCTAGATCCCGGATGGTGATATCAAACTCTTGGTTGTAAGAGTAGTGATCAATAAAAGTTCTAGCAACGTCTTCCCAGACTCGGGTCTTGGAGGCTTCAAGGGTTAGGAACCAGGATAGTGCGGCATTCTTAAGGGTTTGCGGGAACAGCATCGCAATGTGCTCATGAGTGCAGCCCATCGATTGGAAGATACTCATGCACAACTTGATGTGACTTTTTGGATTCCCTGTTCCGTCAAAACGGTCGATGGCAGGCATCTTGAAATTCTCTGGCAGTTTCAGCTTGATAGGCTCAAAGAGGCCTTCCAGGTCCAACATGTAATCATCGACCCCCTTACTTTTCCTCAGTACGCTTTCCAACTTGTCAACCTCATCCATTTTCTCTTGAAGCTTCTTCTCATACGCAAACGGTGGGACCCCTTGAAACCAGTCTTCCTCCCCATTATTCTCAGGTGGGGGTGCTTCAAACTCCGGTGGTGGAAACCCGGGCGGAGGTTGCGGCCGCTGCTGCTTCAATTCTTCCATGAAACTCAAAACTTGGGCCAGGCGATCAGATTGCTGGCTTATGGTTGTTCCCAACACAGTGACCTTATTTTCTAATTCTTCTTGATTCATGCTGAAGTAACTTGGTGGGCAGATCTTGACCAAACGACTGTTCGAACTTCTGACCTAAGACGAGGATCCTAGCTGCTGACTCCGGGAATTTATACTGACCTGACAGATTTTAAGAGGAATAGATCAGATTTTGACAGAGGCAATCAGACAGACAGTGACAGTGACAGGTATGGACAGACTTGTGTACAGACTGACTGAGACAGTGCGTACAGACTGGTAGGAATTGTGTATGCATATGAGACAAGCATGCGGATGCGAGTCCTAAGCTAAATGATGCCCCTACTTCTAACAGATAGCAGTTAAACAAATAAGGTCCTAGCCATACAGAGTGTGCTAACCTTACTTTCCAGTATGATCACCAAGGGATAACAGGGATTTCCGGGATACTTCGGGAATTTCGGATAGAGTTTCTGGGAGAAACATGGGTTTGGAAGATCCGGAGAAATTTCTAGAAGTCATTTGAGTTTCTAGGAGAAAAAAAGGATTTCTGGTTGATTTGGACAGAGCTTCTAGGAGAAACTGGTATTTTGGGTATTTCTGAGAAATATAGATAGAGTTTCCAGGGAAAACAAGTATATCTGGGCATTTCTAGGTGATTTGGGCAGAGATGCTGGGATTTTTGGAGAATCTGGGAGATTTGGGCAGAGCTTATGGGAAAACAGGTACTTTGGATATTTCTAGGAAATTTGGATAGAGTTTCTGGGAGATAGTACAGAGTTTCTGGGAGAAACTGGTATATCTGGGAAATCAGGGAGATCTAGACAGAGTTTCTGGAAAAACTGGTTAATATGGTTGTATCTAGAATATCTAGACAGAGTTTCTGGGAAAAATTGGTTAATATGGTTATATCTGGGATATCTGGACAGAGTTTCTGGGAGGAACATGTTATGATGGTGATCATACTGTCTAGCTAGTTTTCATACTCCTATATCCTAGGACCAACAAACAAGGGTTGCGGTGTATATCTTTATGAACATGGAGCAGACATCCTTGTCATGGTGCCTAGGCGGGTCAACTCAATGTGATCACATGTGAGTGATTGCCTTGAGGATCATAAGAAAGAGGTTTTGTTCTATGCCATATAAGCATCTACACCGCGCAGGTAATCCCGTCAGGGCATACAACAGTTATATCACATTGTCCTATCTGAAAAGATAAATGAACAGTCCTATGAAAGGTTCTACAGGAATCTATATGCAAAGGCTGGGTTTAGTCAAAGAGGGTCCGTTGACGAGAGTTCCAATATACCGTCAGGGAGACAGTACGGAGGTTTTTACTCTTTTTGATATACCTTGGAAGGTACAGTATCAACGGTGACTTGTGCCCTGGCACAGCAAGACCTGAACAATGTCAGCGCCGCGTTTCAGACACAGTCGGAGGGGGGAAATGCAAGAGTGCAATGCAGTGAACCAGACACAGTAAAAAGATGATTTTAAGGATGCTTCTTATGAGTCAAACCTCTGTATTATTTTGTTTTGAAAATAAAATTCCCCAGCAGAGTCGCCAGATTGTGGATACCGGAAGTGGACCACTTCTCTTGTTTGAGACTGTTTTGAAATTGATTTGAATTGGATCAAAGAAAAGAAAATGGTCTGTTGAAAACAGATACAGAGTCGCCACTTGGTCTTTAAGGAACCAAGAAACCTAATTTGACTCACCCAAATGGATAAAGGGCACCGGTCCTTCATAACCAAAGAACTTGGCTCGGGGTTTTGGTACGAGAGAGGAAGGAGCCTTTGTCGCGACTAAAACACCCTCAACTCGCCCCGTCTCTCGACGGGCCTCAATCAGCATCCAAATAATCATCTTATACTATGTTCGGTTCGACAAGTAATACTATGATAGTATACTACATTACATAAGAAACTTGAAATGGAAGATCTAAAGATAAGATATCATTCATAAGATCTAAGCCAAATATCATACAATGTAAAGTGAAAGATCACACAAATAAACCTAGGAAAAATCGTCTAATCATATATCAAATAATCAAGACTTCCTAATCTAAAGGGGGACATGAATTGTTCTTGAAACAAATAAGAAAGAAATGAAAATATGTTTAACAAGCTAGTATGATGCATGTTATTCTTTGAGAAAAGAAGATCTCTCAATCCCCGGGACGGATGAGAAAGGATGATTAGATCAAAGGGGAAGCATGAACGTGTGATCGTGATCATTCCTTATAATCTTCCTAGATTAAGAGTTACAAAAACCCCAAATCTTGCATGAATGCAATGTATGTATCTAAAAATGTGCAAAGGTTGTAGTGTGTTTTGGGTACATGGATTCCTAGAGTGACTTAGAAGCCTAAAATGTGTATGAATGAATGAATGAAATTAACATGGGATGTGTACAAATGTAGTATGAACTACTTCCTAAGATATGAACTAATTTGGAATGCATATGAGCATCAAATCAAAGAATGAAAGTTGAAATGTACTTGCTGTGAATAGTGGACAGAACAGTAGCATGATCTTTTGGAATTTAAAAAGAGGGGTTAGGAATGTTTTCAATGCATGATTTTTTATGGAGATGTTCCTTATTGTGTCTAGAACACAACCCAAAAGGCCAATCTTGAATAGCTATCACAGATTGAGAGAAATAATATAAACAATAGAGGTCACTCAGAAACAGAGTTCGTACTGTCGACTGAAATGTTAGAAAATCTTAGAAAATGAAAAAGAATGATCTAGAGGCCCATTTTATACAGAAAGTTCCCTAAGACATTGAATTTTAAAGGAAAAATAAGTTAGGACCACTAATTTTGGAAAAGTTTTCTGGAAAAGAGGTCGTAAGTTGACCTAGCTGCTGTGACAGCAAAAACAGAATGTTTGGAAGGAATGTTGGGACCCAAATGGACCATTTCCAAGTACTTCCAAGTCAAACCAAAAATCATGGGTGTTCTCCAATGAATTAGGAAGACTTTCTAAGTGGCCTTGTATCCATATGTTGAGTATTGAGTTCTAGAAAAATCTTTGAACTCAACTCACTCACTGTTTTGACTCATTGTTTTGAAGATTTTGGAGAAAACAAAGTTTTGTTTCTTGAAACCAAATGAGAGGGATTGAGAGGGGTTTTGAAATAGATGTTTTGAAAGCACATTTTCAATACTCAATAAGGATTATAGCCACTTAAAATGTCAACATTAAACTCATCATCAAGAACCTCCAAGATTGTTGGAGAGATTTATTTTTATTTTTGAACATAACTTCAATACATTTCAAGAATACCTTGGAAGTATTGAGGTTATGATCATCATCTATCAAACATGTTTTTGAGGTCAAGAGCTACTATCCATAAGGATTCACTCACCCCAAACTTCATGTCATCACTTAGATGATGATGAACTAGTAAGTAAATAAAGAAAAGAAAAAGAAATGAGATAAGGAGAGATGAACATATATATAATCAAAGCAAGTAAATAGCAATCAATAGATGATAATCAATGTGATTTTGGACTTGTAGCTTGGTGTTTCACTCATAGATTTTGACATTTGGACATGGAAGTAGCTTCCTATCTCTTGAATGCTCAAGAATGAGGGTTGGAGTGGACTTTGAATGTGAAGTATATAGGAGGATGATGGAAGAAAACAAGAATAAAACTCACTTTCTTATGGAAAATCAATGGGAGAAGCTCCCTTTCTCTCTTGTAAACCTATCTCTATCTCTCTTCTTCTCTACAACTTTTCAAGCTTTGCACTTGGCCCCCCCAAAATGAAGAGCAATGGGGGGTTTAAATAGGCCAATTTGGGGTGGTTTTGGGGTTTTAGAAGTACTCGCATTGGTCCCAAACAACTGTGAACATAAAACTATGTCGTTTTGGCTTTCAATTAATCAAATTGGACCCCCCAAAAAATTACAAAAATGGACTCTGCGAGGGATGAGTGCCGCGGCGGCACTGGGCCAGTGCCGCGGCGGCAGTGGGCCAGTGCCGCGGTGGCACTGCTCCTCAGAAGCCCAGAAAATTACGTTTAGGCCTCCAGAGGTTCCGGTATTTGCGAAAAGGTCCTATTTTGTTCGAAATTCACAGAAAATGCATACGAACTCCAAATTGAGGTTGTGATATACCATTGGAAAGGTAATGGAGTCTACTTTACATACAAAATAGTTCGGGGATAGGTCACTTTGAAAAGTTTTGCGGTATTCGCGATAAATGCTGATTTGATCGCCTTTTTCGCCTTCGGAAATTCAAAATAAATTCGTTTTAAATCCAGGAATTATGTGCGATATACCGTTGGAAAGCTATTGACCTCTAGTATCCATGAAAAATATTTGAAAATTGTTTTGGTGCCCCGATTCCAAAGTCAAATCTTGGTCAAACTGGTCAAACCTGGGATTCCCGGGAAGTTCTGGGAACCTCCGGGAGCTCCCAGGAGCCGACGTTTTCGCTCGATTCTCTTTTAAAACTCATTTGAATACTTTTCTAATGATTCCGGTGAATTCGGACGATTTTGGTCAAACTTGGTCAAACTTGGTCAAACTCTGGTCAAACCTTGGTCAAACCGGTCAACGGGGACTTTCGGGGAACTTCCGGGACTTCCGGGGGTCTCTGGGAGCTGACGATTTCATCCAGTTTTACTTAAAAACTCATTTTATCATTTTTCTTACGACATAGCATGTTTTCAGAACTTCGGGACCAAATCTGGGAGTTTTCGGGCTTTCAGGGGCATTTTGGTCAATCTGAGCATTCTGAGAGATAGAGTTGACTTCCAGGAGTCCTTTTGAGTCTTTTACGATCATTGTGAACTACCAAGCTACAAGTCTCCTAAATCACATTGATTATCATCTATTGATTGCTATTTACTTGCTTTGATTATATATATGTTCATCTCTCCTTATCTCATTTCTTTTTCTTTTCTTTATTTACTTACTAGTTCATCATCATCTAAGTGATGACATGAAGTTTGGGGTGAGTGAATCCTTATGGATAGTAGCTCTTGACCTCAAAAACATGTTTGATAGATGATGATCATAACCTCAATACTTCCAAGGTATTCTTGAAATGTATTGAAGTTATGTTCAAAAATAAAAATAAATCTCTCCAACAATCTTGGAGGTTCTTGATGATGAGTTTAATGTTGACATTTTAAGTGGCTATAATCCTTATTGAGTATTGAAAATGTGCTTTCAAAACATCTATTTCAAAACCCCTCTCAATCCCTCTCATTTGGTTTCAAGAAACAAAACTTTGTTTTCTCCAAAATCTTCAAAACAATGAGTCAAAACAGTGAGTGAGTTGAGTTCAAAGATTTTTCTAGAACTCAATACTCAACATATGGATACAAGGCCACTTAGAAAGTCTTCCTAACTCATTGGAGAACACCCATGATTTTTGGTTTGACTTGGAAGTACTTGGAAATGGTCCATTTGGGTCCCAACATTCCTTCCAAACATTCTGTTTTTGCTGTCACAGCAGCTAGGTCAACTTACGACCTCTTTTCCAGAAAACTTTTCCAAAAGGAGTGGTCCTAACTTATTTTTCCTTTAAAATTCAATGTCTTAGGGAACTTTCTGTATAAAATGGGCCTCTAGATCATTCTTTTTCATTTTCTAAGATTTTCTAACATTTCAGTCGACAGTACGAACTCTGTTTCTGAGTGACCTCTATTGTTTATATCATTTCTCTCAATCTGTGATAGCTATTCAAGATTGGCCTTTTGGGTTGTGTTCTAGACACAATAAGGAACATCTCCATAAAAAATCATGCATTGAAAACATTCCTAACCCCTCTTTTTAAATTCCAAAAGATCATGCTACTGTTCTGTCCACTATTCACAGCAAGTACATTTCAACTTTCATTCTTTGATTTGATGCTCATATGCATTCCAAATTAGTTCATATCTTAGGAAGTAGTTCATAATACATTTGTACACATCTCATGTTAATTTCATTCATTCATTCATACACATTTTAGGCTTCTAAGTCACTCTAGGAATCCATGTACCCAAAACACACTACAACCTTTGCACATTTTTAGATACATACATTGCATTCATGCAAGATTTGGGGTTTTTGTAACTCTTAATCTAGGAAGATTATAAGGAATGATCACGATCACACGTTCATGCTTCCCCTTTGATCTAATCATCCTTTCTCATCCGTCCCGGGGATTGAGAGATCTTCTTTTCTCAAAGAATAACATGCATCAAACTAGCTTGTTAAACATATTTTCATTTCTTTCTTATTTGTTTCAAGAACAATTCATGTCCCCCTTTAGATTAGGAAGTCTTGATTATTTGATATATGATTAGACGATTTTTCCTAGGTTTATTTGTGTGATCTTTCACTTTACATTGTATGATATTTGGCTTAGATCTTATGAATGATATCTTATCTTTAGATCTTCCATTTCAAGTTTCTTATGTAATGTAGTATACTATCATAGTATTACTTGTCGAACCGAACATAGTATAAGATGATTATTTGGATGCTAATTGAGGCCCGTCGAGAGACGGGGCGAGTTGAGGGTGTTTTAGTCGCGACAAAGGCTCCTTCCTCTCTCGTACCAAAACCCCGAGCCAAGTTCTTTGGTTATGAAGGACCGGTGCCCTTTATCCATTTGGGTGAGTCAAATTAGGTTTCTTGGTTCCTTAAAGACCAAGTGGCGACTCTGTATCTGTTTTCAACAGACCATTTTCTTTTCTTTGATCCAATTCAAATCAATTTCAAAACAGTCTCAAACAAGAGAAGTGGTCCACTTCCGGTATCCACAGACACCCTGATCATCATAACTCCAGAAATAAAGGAAAAAGGTAAAGCTCATGGCTATACTGCTCCTGTTCCAGAAAGGATTATATCCTATTAAGATTCAATTGACAAAGTTAAACTTTGGCCTATTCTGGTGTTAAACAGCAAAGAAGCAGTTAAACTGCCAAAGGATATTGCTTCACATTATTTTGATATTCCCAATGAATGGTTTTACCCTAAAACTGCTAATGGGAATTCTAGAAAATATTACGAAAATATTCTTCTTGAAACTGGTTCTGTTAAAATAGAACACAAGTTTACAGGAGGAAAACAACCTGCCTTCTCTCAAATGTTTATTTTAAAAATCCTTTCCTCGTATGATTGGGGAATTGATTTAACAAAAGAAAGAAAGCTTTTAAATTGCCTCCTGGTGATTGCAAGTCTTACAATTACTATGATTACCAGAAAGCATGGGATAAAGCTTTATTGATTCAAAATCTATTGTTTAAACACACATGGTATTTCCAGTTCAATAAGAACTTTAATTTTGATATTCCCCCATGGTTCTTCTCTTGGATTTTTAAACATGGTCCAGAACATGAGATCCTTCCCCATGAAGTAAATTGTTGCTTCCAATTATAAAAAGAAAAACCTTCCAGGTCGAAATGACAACCCTGTGTTTTACTTCTTTCTTGAATTTTCAATTCCTTGGATCTTAAAATGGGAATTTGCCCTTCAAAATTCTCCTTCCCATATTTGGACGTTATTCAGAAAATACCAAATGTGGTGGTGGGCTAGATATAATAATCCAGACCTCACCATTGTTAGGATGGAAAAGCTCTGTAGCATCGACCTTCCTTCTCCTTCGAAGAAGGATTGTTCTCCTTCTTCCCCTAACATTTTTGAGATTAAATCTCAAATTAAATTAGATTTAAAATCTAAATTTCCAGATTTAAATCCTTCAGAGCTTAAAGCTTTAGTTAAAGAGGAATTATGTAAAAGATTAAATTTTGATCCTGATAGCGATACCAAAATTGTCCCACTCTTAGATGCATCCATGTAAGATGGACAAGGTGATCCCTATGAAAATGAATATGCTCATTCCAATGATGACTATGGGTTTGAGACCCAATTCAATCACTGAATATTCATTAAGGACAAAATACTTTTATAAAGTATAAAGAAGATCTAATCTTTTAGATAAAGATGTTCCTCTTTTATAAAGAAATGGCTCTGATTGATCCATGCCAAAAGCAACTTTAGAAAAAGCAGATTCCCAGACAAATTCCACTGTTTACTTTTGATAAAGACGAATCTTATCTTTCTAAAGTCATAAAGTCAGGATATGGCCAACAGCTTTTAATAAAGCCACTTTTGACTCAAGATGGACGCGTGTTAAAGTATGGATAAGATCGATTCTTATCTATGTCATGGCTGAGCAAAGACTTCTGCTTTTCCCTTCTATATATAGCTTGTTTTGAATGTGGTTAAGGCATTCAGAGTTTTATCCAGTTTGCATCTAGTGTTTAGTTTTCTCTCTCTCCCTCTCTCCCTCATTGTAATATATCTCTCTGTAATATAAGTGTGAGTGTGCTAAGTATGTGAAGAAAGCAAAAAGCTCCTACAGCTGAAGCTTGGTGTGCTGTAAATTTGTTATGTAAGTTTTCTATGTCTTATAGAATCCTTTTACTTACTATGGTTCATTTGAAGATTACTATTAGAAATCGTTATATTCAGATTTTAAAAGATCTTGAATCTTTAAATGCTATCAATGAACATGATGCTCATAATATCAGATTTTAAACAGAGATATTGAGGATTACAATCAACAACTCTCTATTCTTGCTTGTTAATGTATGATCGATTAAGTTATCGTCATTTACTCAGAAATTTATCAGAGTTAAAAGAAAATTACGAAGCTGCTTTGAATGATCCTTATGCTATTGAGAACCATCATCCTAATACGTTAAAACGTATGAGAAAAGATCTTAACAAAGTTAATCTGGAAATTAAGATAATCAAGCAGTGAATCAGGAGATATATCCTGTCAAATGGGTGAACATTTAACCTTATCATTAGTTTCTCTACTTCTAACGTAGATGTTTCCATTAGAAGGATGAATGCTTTCATGAACCTCTCCTGAGGGACATAATATCCATTTTCTTAAAATAGGATCAGTATTGGTACAAATGCCTCTTGCAAGGTACCATTTTAACCATTCAAAATAAGGAACATGTTTCTTAACAATCCTTAAATATGCAAGGAATTGTTCGTTGAAATTATATTGTGCTTCTTCAGGAAATGTTTTTAACATCATCCTGTTTTCCTTATTTTCTAGTTTCAAATAATCTTTGTTTAAAAGATCTTTATCTATTTCAAAATCTGAAATAACATTAATAGAAAAGCTTCCTGATAAAGAAGTTTCATTATCACTGTTATTGTGATAAATAACTTTGGGAATCTGGGAAGTAGTATCTATTTTAACTCCTTGAATACTGGGTTCTTTAAACTCAGTCATAGGCTCTTTCCTCGGCCTTCTTCTAAGACTATTAGTTCTTCTGATTATTCGAGAAGTACTACCAGTCGTAGAACACATAGAATCAACAGAATTACGAGGGAGGCATTTTAGGATGACATTTCCTCCTTAATCTGCTCACCATGATCTTTTGGTTGAAATTCAATTTATTTAATATGTTTTGTAGACTTGATTCATCCAGTTTGGCTGTCATTATCATACAGATCTAAATCATATATGCGTCTGTGTGTTTTCGTGTTTGTATTGTTTGAGCTTTTGGAAAAGATATTGTTCTTCTTCAAAAAGACGATGATTAAACGTTTACTAAGAAATTCTCATAATAAACTGAGAATTTCTAACTGAATATGATAGAGTCTTCTTTATGATTTTTATTGATTTTTTTGTTGATTTGTGGTTTGCATTAACTGATAATGAGATTCTGCTCATTAATGCAAGGGATCTCCTTAATTTGCTCACTATGATCTTTTGGTTGAAATTCAAATTATTTCATATGTATTGCAGACTTAAAAATTGAGAAATTCTCACTCTTTTGTGAAATCCCTAATTAAAAATACTAATAAATTCCTTAATCCTAAGAATTACTATCAAATGGCACATTATTTACTATCAAACAGTACCTCAAAAAGTTACTACTAATTGACACCAAATTACAATGAATGGCACAATATTACTACCGGGACCTAAAAATTTAAATAACTTTCCTACTTTTTTTTTATCACAATATTATTTTCCTACTTAAATGCATAAGAACTTTAAACACGTAATAATAGTCTTGCCATCGCTGTCGTTATAATTATACACACACCCTCCTCAATTAACAATACTACTATCATGTGTATATATATATATATACACACAGAGAGAGAGAGAGAGAGAGAGAGAGAGAGAGAGAGAGAGAGGGAGAGGGATTGCTAGTACTGTGTATATGGAGTATATATTTTGAAGTTCCTGCTGTCATTATTAGTAGGACTACGAACATTTCTATTAAAAAGGGGGGCACAAAGAACGAGTGAGAACAAAGTTTAACAACAAAAAGGGGAAAAGCTTAATCTTTGTTCATAGGTTTAGACACAAAAAATAAAAAATAAAAAAGCAGCAGAAAGTATATGGTTATAAAGAGAGACAGTGTTAAGTGATTCTAGTTGCCCCTTACCTAATCTTTTATGTCACCAACTTTCCTACCAGAATATTTAGTTTCGAAGATTTGTATATTACACATGTTTATGTGTGAATGTACAATTGTACATATATATAATGAGGGCGAGCCGACAATAAGGTTGTTCCACTTGAACCGGAAGTTATGGGTTCAAATTATAAAGGGTTAATTACACTTTTACTCTCTGTGGTTTGGCCCGATGTCACTTTGGCCCGATGCCACTTTATTTTCCTGTGATTTAAAATTGACCACTTAATCTCTTTGTGCTTTCGGATAACGTGTCACCGCTAAAAAAAGTGTTAACTTGACACTTTACTCCGAAAGTACATGGGGGTTAAAGTGTCATCGGGCAATAGTAACTGATAAAAATAAACAAGCATTATATAGTTTGGAGTCCATAAATGTTCTCAAACTTTTAAAGCTATGACTGATTTTTTATTATTTTTTTATTTTTTAATTTTTTGCTGTAACTGTGCTGTAGCCTGTAGGTGACATTCTCCTCAACTAATGGCTCTATTGGAATCCATAAGTGATTCTGAAACTTTTAAAGCTATTGTCAAACCGTTGCAAACTGAGCTTTTGTGATTCAATCAAGAAAATTCCGAGTCAAATTACAAAAAATTGCGATTAGTCACCGATTGCAAAAGCGGAAGTTGTTGCCAAAAGGTTTCTTAGATTGATCTTTTTTCTAAACAAACACACACACACACACACACACACACACACACACACTCATATATATATATATATATATGTCTGTGTGTGTGTGTATATATATATATCAATATGTATGTCATTTGGTTCTTCAATTTTGTAATAATGTAATACACCAAACAAAATCAGCAATGCTGATAATTTATGAATGAGAGTCAAATAATTACAAGATACACACATGATTTAAAGTTGTTTCACAGCTTATTTCAAGCCGTGTAATGAAAGATACATGCATATACATATATATTTCTCTTCATTCCTTATCTGTTTCTTCCCTTTCTTTAAAAAAAAAAAAAAAAAAATAATAATAATAATAATAATAATAATAATAATAATAAGAAGAAACAGATCATGAGGAGCTCAAGACAACTTCACTATGAGAATGACCATCTTCCATTCTTATCCATGACTTGAGAGAGAAAGGTTGGTGAGTAATCTCAAGAATTCTAGCTCCTCTAGGCCAGTTTCCATATCCACCATAACCAGTATGCCTTGCAAAGCAAAGCCACAGCTTCTTGTAGGGACAGCACCAGTCCAATCCATGGTTGTGACCTACAAACACTGCCTACAGCCACACAAAAGAATACGCCTCAACACAACTATTTTCAACAATGAAAGCAACCTATGAACGTAGAATCCAAGGACACGAATGTCATGTTCTCCGTGTATGCCTATTTTTGAATCAGTAGTAGGCTAGGAAGCATAGAAGGTAACGTGTCGTGTTCGACATACGGATACGACACTTGTGGGCACTATTCCTACCGGGTCGTGTACAATTTTCTTTAGGATTTGTGTGCTTGCTTCATAGTTAGTTGGTAACTTTGGTTTCCCTAAAAATTCTGGTCTGTCTACTATGGTTCCATTTTTGTGTAATAGTTTTCTAGTATGTTTACTTGAGACTTTCCATAGTCAACTCTTTTTTGTTTATGGATTTAGCGAGGGAAATGAAAAGAAAACCCAGAGGCAAACGGTTTTCGAGTTTGGATAAGAAGGAAAACAGTGAAGAAACTATGAAGAAAAAAGCAAATAGGTTGAAAATTAAGTTAAAAATTCGAATTTTGTGAGCAAGTCACCTTTTCTTTTCTTTAGTTCCAACTATATCTTGAACATTTTAATTTCTAATAAGGAAAACACTAAGCAAATAGTTGTCCTTGCTTGCCCGTCCCTTCCTTTCTCTAAATCTACAAACCAAACGAAGCCTTAGGAAAGCAGGAATTATTACATTCGTGTGAAATCGAGAAACATGACAAAGAATGATTACAAGAGCCTAGTAATATACATGCATACACATAATATGTCATAGTCTATATCATCATTCAACGTAACAACAGCCTGCCCATTACTCACAACCCAACTTTGTCTTGGATCATCAAAGGTCAATGGCCACACAAAATATAGGCCAAGATATACTAAATACTGAATATACTAAATGTATTCATGCATATTTTTAAACTGGCTAACCTTGACCGAAGGCCTTTCTTCAAGAAGCTTCATGATGCCCATTTCTGCTTCTTGAGCAGCAACTTTCTCCTTGTTGATTGACCCAACACAACTAGAGAATTTCAGAAATGATGGCGCCACTTTCTTATAGGCTCTACTTGGTATATGCCAAAATATTATCTCAGCTACCCTGCAAGATAATACTGCATTTGGTTGCTGAGAGAACGGGGAAAAACTTTCAGAATCTACATAATCAACAACGTTTGATTACACCAGAAAAATGAAAATAGAATCTGTAAAATCAACTCAATAAGCCTGTTGCGACTTCCGACTATTCTCCCTACCTGTCAGGTTATCACCAAAATCATAAGTTTTTTTTCATTTTCTTGCGAAACAAACAAAGAAAGCATAAGATTATAAATCTCCTTTGCTAAAAATACTATGCAAAGGTATGAATAAAATTATTGCATTATGGACGCCCAAACAGGCCATAAGACATGACACTTGTAATTTGCATTCCTTCCAATATTCATGACACACAATCGCCCGGAGAGAATAATAGAGGGCTCAACGGTTCAATTTTCTACCTCGAATCAGGGTTAATCTCTTGGGATTTGCACTTGAACCATTCGGCTTGAGCACTAGATACTATTTCTGGATAGGACCCACCACCAGAATCAAAAAAGTACATGAACATCACGGGAATTTCCGGATCGTCCGATGATGAAAGCTGAAGAACATAGTTGGATATGCTGGGCCAGAGTTCTTTGGGACCAGTTTTAGAGTATGATAATCTATTATGCTCAATCTCATTCTTCATCAGCTCCAAACGTGGTGTGCTTTGGAAGCTACACTCTTGTTCTACATGGAAATTTCAGTTTCAATGAGGAGAAGCTAAACCGAAAAGCACAATCAATCCTAAACCAATAACCAAACGAGTCATATCTAACAACCACGTTATATATGTGGCACATTCGTTAAAACTTAGCACCATTCAGTCATAACTTCTACAATTCAGTTCATTTGTAGATTTAGGAAGACACGAGAAGAAAAGGGAAAAAATAGGCAAAGAAATGGGCTTCTTGTTCGGCTACCATGGAAAACAAGGTAGGATGAAAAAAAAGAAAAAAAAGTGAGAGTTTGACTATAATTTTACAGATGATTTCCCTTTCTTTTCTCTCTTTTTCGAGGATGATTTTAGAGAATTTTTAAAATCAAATTTTGTTCAACATCGGAAAATAATACAAGGGAATCATTTTTTCATTCTAATTTTCCCTTTTTTACTTTCCATTGACCAAATCCACAAACCAACCAGTTAGTAGAAGAAAGAAAAATCATAAACTTCAGTGTTGTGATTGAAGGAGATTTTTTAACGACGGTTTAAAAAGAAAATGTAATAATTAAGGGAACAAAAAATAGCTACTGTCTTTGGGAGGAAAAATTATTGGCAACTTCTTCTCAACTTATTTCCAAGAAGCACTTTTTTAATAAGAAAATTAATTGGAATGCACAATTTTTCTAAATTGATGTAAAAAAAGTTAATGCATACCTGCCAATAACATCTCTTTTGCTTTAAACGCCCTATCCGTACGAAAAGAAAATCATATTGTGCCTAGTTTGCGTTGAAAGGATGGGGGATAAAAGTGAGCTCTATCAAAACACGCCACTTTCTATGCAAAACAGGGTGTTGAATGTTGGGTATACCATATGTGTGGTACATTCCATACATATGAGAGCAAAACCCATGATATTGGGTTATTGGATTTATTCTGTGTTAAGTCTTGCAAGTAGGCCATGTGGGCCATGTGGGCCTAACTCTTTTTTTTAATGTCAATCCTATTTGTATTAGGATGAGAGTATATCTGTAGCCTTGGTTTTTGATGACTTACGCACAAAAACCGAGAAGCCAATTTGTAAGGGATTAGAGCTCTGCACAAAAAATAGAGATACAGAGAAAGGGTTTTGTGCTAGGCGGCGGCGGCATCAAGGGGTGTTTGGTACCAAGATCTAGGTGATTTTGAAGAAGAAGTTTATCTTGTATTCCTTTGGGTATTGTGAACCCTAAGAGGTAACCCTTGTACTCATTCTCTAGTTGATTTGGATACCTCAAGTTTTAGGGCAAAAACTTGAGAGAACATTGTGTATTCCTTATTTTGCTATAGTGGAATCTTTCGGAGTTGCCCTGTGATTTTTTCCCTCCCCATTAGAGGGTTTTTCCACATAAATCTTGGTGCTATTTATTTCTTGCTTGGGTACTTTATTATTACATTATTTGTGCTTGATTGTGGTGAAAGGAAATTTATCCATTGTGGCTTGGATATTATTTGTGCCTATTTAATTTACACTAGACAAGGTTAGGAAGTGTTGCTCCTAATATTGGGGATTTCCGCATTTTTTTCCCCAACAAAGTGCTATCAGAGCTAAGGTTAATTATTATTTGTTGTCTTGTGTAATTAAATGGAGGAATCATCAAATTCAATGATTAAGCTCACGGCTTCAAATTATGCAATTTGGAAACCACGAATGGCGGATATCCTTTATTGTAAGGATTTGTATGATTCGATTGAGGGTGATACGGCCAAGCCTACAACTATGTCCGATCCGGATTGGGTAAAATCAAGTCGGAAGACAGTGGGTTGATCACACCGTGTTTTACCACGTTGCCCAAGAAGTTAATGCACAAAGTTTATGGAATAAATTAGAGTCTATGTATGAGAGGAAGACCGCGCAGAACAAAGCTTTCTTGATTCGAAGGCTTGTAAACTTGAAATTCAAAGATGGGAATTCCGTTGCCGAGCACTTGAGTGACTTTCAGAGTATAGTTAATCAGTTGGCTACGAAAAAGATGAATTTAGATTATGAATTTCAAGCTTTGCTTTTATTGAGTTCTTTGCCTGATAGTTGGGAGACGTTGGTTGTGTCTCTTAGTAATTCAGCTCCCAATGGTAAGCTGACTTTGGAGATTGTTAAAGATAGCATGTTTAACGAGGAAGCCAGGCGAAAGGGTATGGGCACAGATCAGACACAGGCTCTTGTCACGGAGAACAGGGGTAGGAATCCGAACAGAGGGTCTTGGAAAAGATCTAAAGATCGTAGTAAGTGCAAGAACAGCAGAGGCAAGTCACAGGCGAGAGGAGGTTTTGTATACTATTATTATAACAAGGAAGGTCACACGAGCAAAAATTGTAGAATTCGTAAGAGAGACCAGAAATAGGGTAATACAGAGAAGAAGTCAGAAGACAAGAATACTACAGCTACAGTTTCTGAGGTTGTGGTGGTACTCTCATTTGGAGATGAGGAATGCCTACATGTTACAGATAGTGATGTTGAGTGGGTTGTTGATACAGCCGCCTCCTACCATGCTACTCCTAGGAGAGAGTTCTTCACTTCGTACAAAGCCGGTGACTTTGGTACTGTGAAGATGGGTAATACAAACTATTCCAAGATTGAGGGGATAGGTGACGTGTGTATTCGGACTAGCTTGGATTGCACTTTGACATTGAAGAATGTTCGGCATGTTCCTGATTTACGGTTGAATTTGATTTCTGGTGTTGCACTAGATAAGATGGGTTATGATAACCATTTTGGGAGCGGAAAGTGGAAACTCACCAAAGGGTCCCTAGTTGTTGCAAAAGGGGAACTTTGTTGTACTTTGTACAAGACTCATGTGAAGGTGTGTTCAAGCGGGCTCAATGCAATTGAGGATGAGTCTTCACCAAATTTGTGGCACAGGAGGTTGGCACATATGAGTGAGAAAGGGTTGCAGATTCTGGCAAAGAAGTCCCTCATTCCCTTTGCCAAAGGTACAGTTCGTAACCCTTGTGATTATTGCTTATTTGGTAAGCACCACAGAGTTTCCTTTCATGCTTCTAGTAAAAGAAAAACCAAGTTGCTTGATATGGTTTATTCTGATGTTTGTGGTCCCATTGAGGTGGAGTCTTTGGGCGGAAATAAGTATTTTCTCACTTTTATTGATGATACTTTACGTAAAGTGTGGGTGTATTTTGTGAAAACAAAAGACCAGGTCTTTCAGCATTTTCAAAGGTTCCATGCCATGGTGGAAAGAGAGATAGGAAAACCTTTGAAGTGCCTTCGTACTGATAACGAGGGAGAGTACACTTCAAAAGAGTTTGAAGCATATTGTGCAAGTCATGGTATACGACATGAGAGGGCAGTTCCACGTACCCCACAGCACAATGGTGTGGCCGAGAGGATGAACCGCACTATTGTAGAGAGAGTTAGATGCATGTTACGAATGGCTAAGCTGCCTAAGTCATTCTGGGGTGAAGCAGTTCGCACAGCTTGTTACTTGATTAACAGGTCTCCTTCAGCTCCATTAGATTTTGAGATTCCAGAGAAAGTATGGACCAGTGGTGATATTTCATACTCTTATCTGATGGTGTTTGAGTGCAAGGCAGTTGCACACGTTGCTAAGGAGCAGATATCTAAGCTTGATGACAAAGCTACTCCATGTATCTTTGTTGGTTATGGAGATGCAGAGTTCGGGTACAGGTTGTGGGATCCAGAAAATAAAAAGGTGATCAGAAGCAGAGATGTGATTTTTCAAGAGCATCAGACTTTGGCAGATTTTGAGAAACCTACACAGCCTAGAGCTAGTAGTGCTCCAGACCTCACATCAGTTCCTTCCACATCACAGGGTGCCACAGATGGGGGAGAAGTACAGTATGAGCCAGTTATAGATGTTCTAGAATTTGGGGATGATGATGATGTGCCAGATACAGAAGGTGTTGAGCAGGGGGAGCAGCCCCATTCACCAGAGATTGCAGTACCTCAAGTCAGGAGATCGACTAGAGAGCACAGGCCATCAGTCAGGTATTCCAGTTCTGAGTATATTTTGCTTACAGATGAGGGGGAACCAGAGAGTTTTCAGGAAGTTCAGACTCACAAAGACAGAGGCAGTTGGGTACAAGCTATGCAAGATGAGACAAATTCCTTGCATAAGAACAACACTTATGAGTTGCTTGATCTTCCTAATGGCAGAAAAGCGTTGAGAAACAAATGGGTGTTCAAGTTAAAGAAGGATGGTGACAAGCTACTAAAGTACAAGGCTCGTTTAGTTGTCAAGGGCTTTGGGCAGAAGTATGGCATTGGTTTTGATGAGATTTTCTCACCGGTGGTGAAGATGAGTTCTATTCGAGTTGCTCTGGGTTTGGTAGCTAACATAGATCTTGAGCTTGAACAGCTAGATGTGAAGACTACCTTCCTTCATGGTGATTTGGAGGATGAGATTTATATGGTACAGCCAGAGGGTTTTGAAGTTAAGGGGAAAGAGCACTTGGTTTGCAAGTTGAAGAAGAGTCTCTACGGCCTTAAGCAAGCTCCGAGACAGTGGTACAGGAAATTCGATTCATTTATGGTGGGTCATGGGTTCAAGGGAACCGCTGTAGATCAGTGTGTTTATGTGCAGAAATTCCCGGATGGTAACTTTATTATCCTTTTGCTTTATGTTGATGATATGCTTGTTATTGGACAAGATGTTAATATGATTCGCAGGCTAAAAGGAGAGTTGTTCAAGTCCTTTGATATGAAGGACTTAGGCCCGGCCCGACAGATTTTGGGTATGAAGATTGTTCGTGACAGGAAAGCCAAGAAAATATGGTTGTCACAGGAAAAATACGTTGAACGGGCGCTTGAAAAGTTCAACATGAGAGCTGCTAAGCCAGTTAGCACTCCTCTTGCGAGTCACTTTAAGTTAAGTAAAAGCATGTGTCCCTCTACCTGAGAAGGAAGAGAAGAAATGGCAGTTGTTCCTTACTCCTCGGCAGTAGGGAGTCTTATGTATGCGATGATTTGTACACGGCCAGACATTGCTCATGCAGTTGGTGTTGTGAGCAGATTTCTTTCCAATCTTGGAAGAGAGCATTGGGAAGGAGTCAAGTGGATTCTTCGATACTTGAAGGGCACTTCGAGATTGTGTTTATGTTTTGGGGGTTCAAAACCAATCTTGGAAGGGTTTACAGATTCAGATATGGCAGGGGACATCGATGACCGAAAGTCTATTTCGGGTTTCTTGTTTACTTTTGCAGGAGGATCTGTCTCGTGGCAGTCCAAGTTACAAAAATGTGTTGCCTTGTCTACCATTGAAGCTGAGTATATTGCTGCTACTGAAGCAAGTAAAGAGATGTTATGGAGGAAACAGTTTCTCCAAGAGTTGGATTTGAAGCAAGATGAGTATGTGGTTCATTGTGATAGTCAGAGTGCTATGGACTTGAGAAAGAATGCTACATATCATTCTCGCACGAAACATATTGATGTTCGCTATCATTGGATACGTTAGGTAATGGAAAAACAAGAAAAGAAATTGAAGAAAATTCATACAGACAAGAATCCGTCTGACATGATGACTAAGGTCGTGACAAGAGAGAAGCTTGAGCTTTGTAAAGCTATAGCCGGAATGAACTCCAAATGAGGGGTCAAGGTTTGGGTGTTCCCTCCTCTCATGTGTATGGAGAGGGAGATTTGTTGGGTATACCATATGTGTGGTACATTCCATACATATGAGAGCAAAACCCATGATATTGGGTTATTGGATTTATTCTGTGTTAAGTGTTGCAAGTAGGCCATGTGGGCCATGTGGGCCTAACTCTTTGTTTTAATGTCAATCCTATTTGTATTAGGATGAGAGTATATCTGTAGCCTTGGCTTTTGATGACTTACGCACAAAAACCGAGAAGCCAATTTGTAAGGGATTAGAGCTCTGCACAAAAAATAGATATACAGAGAAAGGGTTTTGTGCTAGGCGGCGGCGGCATCAAGGGGTGTTTGATACCAAGATCTAGGTGATTTTGAAGAAGAAGTTTATCTTGTATTCCTTTGGGTATTGTGAACCCTAAGAGGTAACTCTTGTACTCATTCTCTAGTTCATTTGGATACCTCAAGTTTTAGGGCAAAAACTTAGAGAACATTGTGTATTCCTTATTTTGATATAGTGGAATCTTTCGGAGTTGTCCTGTGATTTTTTCCCTCTCCATTAGAGGGTTTTTCCACATAAATCTTGGTGTTATTTATTTCTTGCTTGGGTGCTTTATTTTTACATTATTTGTGCTTGATTGTGGTGAAAGAAAATTTATCCATTGTGGCTTGGATATTATTTGTGCCTATTTAATTTACACTAGACAAGGTTAGGAAGTGTTGCTCCTAATATTGGGGATTTCCGCATTTTTTCCCCAACATTGAAAGGCAGTGCTTTATATGCTACAAATACCTCAAAGTGCTATTGTTTTGACAACATTCTAGAACAACGAAAATTTTGAAGTCAGTTTGATACTAGATTGGCATATTGTGAACATTTTTTAGTAGTTAATTACAGTAGCGAACTTTTATGCCTGCACTGACATCAACATTTGAATTTTCTCTGTAACCTCAGAAACATTGATTTCAGTTCTTGAAAACCAAATATCCATTAGAACTTTCCATATAAACTCCTCTGCCAATGTACATAATAAACTTGAAGAATAAAGAACCATCCTTTTCAAAAATTAAATCAACTAATTGTCCTGCAGAACAACTAGAGAGATATTATGATATCAACAACCACCTCAAATTTCTTTTATCTTTAAAATTTCTTTTCTTCTTTTTCTCTGTTTATCATTTTTCCTGTTTGGCTACGCTGTGATTAAAATTCAAAATTCAAAATTCAAACTTTTAGGAGACTCACCTGCATACGAGGAATTTGATGCAGGGCAATGAAGCTGAGGAACTCCACTGGCTGAAAACCACTCCATGGGCCACTCAAATGGCGCATCGTCGTGATTTCCAAACACACTGGCCCATGGTATGCCCCTAGCTCTTGTTGGAGAGATTGCCTGGTCCCAGTACAGACTTGCATTTTGAATCGGTACATTGTTTGCCGTGACAACATCCCCAAGATAAATTACAAAATCTGCTATGTAATTATACATTGTTAAAGGAATTGCAGTCACAATACAAGAATATTAAAGTACACGTATAATCCCAATATGATGTTTCCATTACATGTATTCACTTTTATTAGAAAACAAATATATAAGATTTTATTTACATATGAAAACAAATGTATAGTGATTAAATTGAACAAAATCACAGTTTAACAAAACTTTAATGCAATATCAAGTTTCAAAATGTTTATAGTTTTTCACTTCAACTAACGTGAGTTGTATCGGGTCATATGATGCTCGAATCACTCATGAATCAGCTGACTATAATAACCATGTATGTATACATATGTGTCCTTGCCTTTGACATATAAAAGGATGACTTTCTTTGGAGTATAATGTAATTAACTATGTTGATTTTATCTCATTGCATTGCCTTTGAGAGACACTCTATATTGATTTGATTTTTGGCAACGTGCTAAAAGAGTAATCACTGGCATACGATGCCAAACAAAAGAAAGCTTACGACATCAAAAAGTGAAAGCAAATGCTGAAATAAATGGCTACATGTGAGATTAAACACTTGGACACGATTTGAAAACATCAAATAATCCCAAAGAGAAAATTAAAGACCTTAAGAAAATGTGTAAGAACTCAATGAAATAAACTCTCTTCGGGATAAGTAGTGTTTCACATAAGAGTTTGAAACGGCCAGCTATAACATCTTTATTTCACCAAAAGTAGTGTATAATGTATTTATCAAAATTCGTGTAAATTATGGGGTCGTTTTGTTTGTCATTGTAATTGCTTTAATAAATTCCACTTTTAATAGCATACCAAATCATAATACAGAAAACCTTGAAGCAACAACTTATTTTCACAAACTCGAAAAGATAGACTGAAATATCATAATAACTTTTTACTAATTTTGTTAGAAATTAAAAACCTTCTTCCATTCTTTCTTGAACAAATGACACTAACCTCCCCAGAGTATCTAAAATTTCGTAGATTTCTCGCTGTTTATCAAATACTACACTAACCTCCCTTAATATTTGTATTCGGATATAACCGACCTCTGTTCCGTTACTCAACAATCACACTACCATTCTACTATTATTTCTCATTTAAAAATTTTAACATTTTTCCTTTACCCTTATCAAAAGCCAAAAACTGAAGTCCCCTAAAACAATTCTTCTTCCTCTAACATGAGGACATATCTTGATAACAAATTTACTTGTAAAAAGAAACTTAATAGAAAATTTATTTATCATAATATGTTGATGCTTTTGATAGGGTTGTCAATATAATTATAAAAAAATCTATCTCTAGGGTAAATTCGTACTTTCACATGCACTGTCAACGCTTTTGATAGAGGGCAATATAATTATTAAAAAAAAATACAAGGGAGGTTGCTATATTTGTCACATACCTAATCCACAAAACCCTATGCCAAAAAAAATAATAATTTCACAAAACCCCGATGATAGAGGGATCAATGTAATTATAAAAAATACAAGGGAGGTTGTTATATTTGTCACAGACCTAATTCACAAAACCCTATGACCAAAAAAAAAATTTAATAATTCACAAAACCCCCATGATCACATCAAGCTAATTGTTTTCTTCCACAAGGTTTTAAAAATGAAATTTAATCAGCCCATTTGCGTTGCAATGGTAACATATGCTTACTCATAGGAATTGATAGAAATAAATTCATTTTAAGCCTAATTACATTCATATGCTTCCTCAATCCTAACTCCAATACAACATAAAATCATCCAAACTTCTCAATAACTACAGCTAAAGACATGATCAATAAACCAATCATCTCAACAATCTTACTGCAAAAGGAACATAGCAAAAATGTGTATGCACAGAACCCTTCTCATGAGGGAGTCCACATTTTGTTAAAACGAGGACTCCTATATACAGCCGTTGGATCCAATTTTCAGCAGAACTCTTAATGAAAATTAGATCCAACGGTTGTAAACACAAGTCCTGGACTCAAGGGTTCTTTACAACGGTTAGATTCAGTTTTCAATAAGGTTACTAAAGTAATTTTATAGACTTTTTGGATAACGGCTATAAAATTGAATTTTTCACACTTTTTTGTGCACCACTTACATAGCACTAAGGTACATGTATTTAAAACTATGTGTCAAAAAGTATGTGTACGTAGCACTACTCTTTTAGCAAACAAAATGAGGAGAAGGGTTCTGAATATCCAAAATAGAAATAAAATCAAAATTTAATACTCCAACGTTCCTTGAAGCGCGCTTCTAAAGATGATGACAAATAGTAACAATCAAATCAAAAAACGATTTTTTGAAGGGGGTTTTTGGCAGCAAATTTGAAAGCTCAAGCTTGAATTTGATAAAATGACCTGGGTTTTCATTGTCGAGTACAGTGGACATGACTTTCAAAGAGTTCAAATCCTGTCTAGGTCCCCAATCGGTCCACGCGTCCTCACCAAAATGCAGGTCAGCGAACAGAGCAATCTTGAACGATGCACCAGCCGGTAGCCGGAGATAGTTCTCCGGCGTGGTTCGTAGATCGACGTTGCTTCGGGCATTCGATCGGACGGCGATTATTAGTATTAGTAATAGTATTATTTGGAAGAGAAGAGAGAGAAAAGTGAAGGACGAGACCATCAAGTGGTTTTGGAACCTCGCCATTAACGGAACAAAAGATTTTATAGTTGGTGCCGAGTTTATATATGAACGGCTGGTATTGGAATATTGGAACTGGTTAAAATGACGGAAATGTCCCTCTTTGTGTTCTATCATTGGCACACCCTCTCATTTCATCATATTTCTACTTGTACCCTTATATTTGGAATGACTTAACAGAGCTCTTCATCTTCCGAAGGGAGGTCAATAATTCGAAATATGCTGAGATCGTTATAAGTGAGTTAAGGACGGATGTCAAGTAATTGGATGAATCGTATCCAGAGGTTGATGTAGATTTGAATCCTACTATTTACTTGCATCCTTAACTTACCAGGTGTATGTATTGTGGGGTCGCTGCACATACCTAGGAGTTTTTCTCTTCAATAAATTTGTGTCTGTAATTTTATTTTCATAAATTATAGTTACTTCGAGTCACGAAGGACAAGTGAAGAGATTTGTCTTGGTCTCCCGAAAAGGAAAAAAAAATTTACTTATTTGGAATGACGCGATAGTAGAAACAAAAGCCTTAATTTGCGGATGTATCAACTATTTTTAGCTTTCAAGCGAATAAATTAAGGTCATGTTGATTGAATTTGGGAAAGAACTAGTTTTAAGAATTTTGGATTAGACACAGATTCCTATATAAGAAAAGATCATTTACCAACCATCACATTTCTACAATCAATTCACTTGTGAACCGTAGAATCGATACTTTTAACTTCTCAAACAACTCGTAGGATAATACTTGTGCTATAATTAATTGGGAGGGTTGATTGAAGCAGAGCTTGGGAATTTTAACGACTAGGGAACCAAAGTTCACTATATTCTTTGTTTTTTTTTTCAAATTTTTTTTTTTAGTTAAATGGCAATGATTGACAAAAATGCCATCATATTGTGCATTTACATAACGGCATATATTTGCCCTTAAGTTCACTTTATTCCATATCATATGCATTCCAGTCTATCATTTTGCACATTTTTTTTTTTTTACTATTTATTAGTTTCATGCATTTGAATGAATCAATTTGCTCAAAAGGGATTAATGTTTTGATTTTTGTTGTTTAGTGAAAAAGATAAGGGCAAATATATATTTTTCTAAGATTGTTTGGAGGGAAAATGTGCATTTTAAACACTTTTCGTTCATTTGGATATAAAACATAATGATTTCACTTTAGTCTGAAGTACAGGAGGGTTGTGCAACAAATCAAAGTCCAGGAGAGTCACTTGAACACAGATCAAAGTACGAGGGCGTAAACTGTATTTAACGCAAAGATCTTTTCTACTTTTGTTTGAATGAAGTGATAGGAATTTTTAATGTCCAGGTAAAATTATATGCAATGCTAGCTACCTCAATCGTTGTTGAAGTCATTAATTATTTTTTACGAGACAAGACTTCAGAACAGTACCTTAGGTCATTTTAATTCTATTTTAGCATGTGATTGGTTTATGTATACAAATATGCTTATGTAACACATATGTGCCATCTACTAAGATCAATCACAACTCAAAAAATGACGTAAAAGACATGAGGTAATGTACGCAAGCCGTTTCCTTTATCATTTTTAGTGCATGGCATGATGAGTATGTTGACATACATCATGAGAAGTTGAGTATTGAAGACATGGGAAAACCCATAAATTGGACTTAATATCTTTCTTTCAATTATTAAATTATTGAGAATTGATAGATTTTGGATGCATGTAAAGCTGTTTGGGAAGGCAGTTAAGTGATTCACACGCAAATTGGTTCTACAAATTTAAGTATTTCATAAAGGTCCTTTGTTCGCATGCGAATCAATCAAAATCCCTCCAATATTGAATATTTCTAAAATCAACACAACGTTAGGTTTTATGAGTACAATAGAAATAGGAGCGGAAATCAACACAATGTTAGGTTTATAAGTACAATAGAAATAGGAGCGGAATTGTACTTATCTAGTCCTATTTTATGCATTCCCAAACAGGCTCTAAGCATTTGATTTAAACTAACTGCATAAGATGAGGGCTAGTGTACTACTGTACTAGATTCGGTTAGCTCCAATGGTATAAATCCCTGTAAAATGTGTTAAAAAAATAGTACAAAAAATCGGAAAAGTACTTTTGTACTTAAGACCAGGACTTTCAGCATTTCTATTTGTGAACCAATTCTCTCTTTGTGAACCAATTCTCTATGTACTTTTAACTTAAGTGCCATTGTTTGTAATTTTGTTAAAACTTGACAGAATAGATTATGTATAGGAGGTGCATTAAAAAAAAGTGTTTGCTGTAAGGGGTATATTTGTAATTTTCTCAAGGATAAAAATAACTATGAAAACTTCTATTGCATCGAGACGATTTACTAAGAGTAACACTATAAACACGAGGTACTAGGACACATTTGAAACTACATGGAGTAACGATAAAATTTACCTTAATTCAAGGATAAAATAATTATAAAAACTTTTGTTGTATCGAATTTAACAAATTTACTAAGAGTCACACTTTAGTTAAAAATGTATGAGGTACTAGGACACATTTAAAAGTACATGAAATGACCTTTTAAGTGCAAGGAGAGTAAGAATATAATTACCCAAAAAATTCATAACGATACAAGCACCAACAAAATAAGGGTATGCATGAATTGAAAGACATAGGGTGAGACACAAATGGGAATATTACATACAAATATTCAAATAAACATGAGGATACTTTTGTCATTAACCAAAAAGTATTCCCAGAATGTTACATGGCATCTACAACACCTAATTAATTAAGCTAAGCCTTTCATTATCTTTAACCACTCGCACATGAGAAACGTAGTGTTGCATGAGAGTGATTAGTTTACAGACTATGCTCGATAATAGTAAGGGTGTGTTTGGAATTATTTCTTAAATGCACATCTGGGTCACAGCTTAACTTTGGAATTCAAAACAACGTGTATATATATGCTTATTTGATTAGGAAGCACTTTATAGTTCTAAAAGCATAATTTGACTGAACACAGGTTTAGAAGTACTCAGTCCAATGGTGACTTGGGAAGTCGATCAGGGATTCATGATTTTTTTTTTCTTTCCATTTATGTCCTTAATTTGTAACTAGGCCTTTTGTTTCCGACTAATTAAATGCAAAAGTTACAACCAATCCAAACAAACCTTAAATATTAACATGGTGTTTCACACGCTCGATCAACATGCGACCGTGAAGTGTATAATCTTTTAATCAATCACAAAGTTGTATACCATGCATGGTATATGAATATATATAATCATACAATAAGGATAAATGTTAGGAAAACATTACTCGTAACCCAGTGTTTAAAATTTTGTATACTAAAGGTGGTTCCTAAAACATATGGTAGACTGTTAGTGGGATAACATCATGATTATTGGAGTGTGTTAAAGTACTTTCATCATTATATTAGGTTGTTCCACTGTCACATGCGCTGAGAATTATCTCTGGTATATAAATTTGAGAGACGCAATATTAAAAAAAGAGCAATGCTATGCTTCTCAAATTTTTATCCCAAAAATACTTCCCAAATGGTGTGGCAATTGGGTCAGATCTAATACAATGATACCAGTTAAATTTTAATTAGAATTTGTTTACTTAGCCCCAATACCATATCATTTGAGAAGCACTTTTAGGATATATAAAAATTTGGGAAGCATAACATTACTCTTAAAAAAAATTGGTAAGCAGTACATGTAAATGTGCTAATGTCATGCTTCCTAAATTTGTATACCAAAAATGTGGTTTCAACACATGAGGCTATGAAACCACGTGATACAATGATGGAACAACTTTAATATCTTTTAATAAAAATAAGGTGGTCCTAGTTCTACACTTGCAAAACCACATCCAGGATACAAAAATTGGAAAACATGACATTACTTGTACTTTAATGCTTTGATAGTAATTTTTAATTTTAAATATCATTTAAGTGCGAAAGAAAACATAAGTGAAAATGCAAGAGAAATAGTTTCCTTTTTGTATTTCTGTTACTTTTTTTTTTTCCTCTCATGAAATTCATGAATCAAAGCCTAAAGTTTGGGAGAGCATTTTTTCTCACCATAATTTACTCACTCATTGTTCACCTAAACACCTTATTGGGTGGATATGTTGGGCCCACTACTTTTCATGGTCGAAATGAAGATAAACAAAAGATAAAAAATGACGGATCTCACATGCTCACCCAATGAGATTATGGGTGACCAAAAATACTGTCAAAGTTTGGCATCAAAATTGGAACTCATTTTGATATAATAAAAGCTACCCATGATGCCAGAGCAATTTCCTTTATTGCCAGAGCAGCCCACTATTTTTCTAACGGATTTTTGATATTACTAACGGATTTTTTCCGTTATAAATAATAAAGTGTTAGAATCTGCTCTGACAATAAAAAAAATTGCTCTGACATTATGATTTCCCGTAATAAAATCACCTGGTTTTTCATTGTTGAGTATATTTGACATGACTTTAGAAGAGTTCAAATCCTGCTCCGGACCCCAATCGGTCGACGTGGCCTCACCAAAGTGCAGATCGGCGAACAGAGCGATCTTGAACGACGTCGCACCGGCTGGCATCTGGATATTGTTCTCAGCCGTGGCGGTCCTTCGACCGTGATGGTGGTTCGCTTGATAGTTTGATTGGACGGCCAATATCAGTTGCGAGAGAAGAGAGAGACAGGTGAAGGACCATATCATCCACTTGTTTTGGAACCTCGCCATTAATCGTAGAGCATAGAAAACCATTGCCAGATCATGCAGTGGTTTTGTATGTGTGTGTATATATATATATATATTATATATATATTGCCTCTGTCCTAGGTAGGCAGTACCAAGAATAAAGTTTGTTGATTTTTTTAAAAAAAATATTTTTATTTTATTAATATTTACATACATGTGTAATTTAGAGAAAATGAGATTGTTAGAGAGGGGGAGAATGATGCAAAGACATAAAAGGCAGGGTTGGTCCTGAGATGACAAAAATTGTCTGAGACCTCAAGCGAACTTTTAAAGGGGCCTAAAAAATTAGGCCTCTATACTAAGCTTCATAAAAATTAGGTATAAATTAGAATAAAATAGGCCTAAAAATGATAAGTTTCATAAAAATTAGGAAGAAATTAAGCCTAAAATGATAAATTTCATTGAAATTAGGAAGAAACTAGAAGAAAATAGGCCTAAACATGATAAATTTTGAGACCTAAAGTGGCCGTTTGGCTCGACTGTGCCAAGGGCCGACCCTGGATAGACGGAGAGAAAAATGCAAAATGTGTAAAAAAAACAATGCGGAGAAATTTAAACTTGAGAAATAAGTGAAGGGGAACAATTTTGGACTCGGCGTCTTATGTTTCACGGGATTGGTAATAATTCTTTTTAACTAAATCGTTCGTCATATGATACACTCTATATATAGGGGGATAAATAATAGTCACAGAACTAATCAGTTAAAAATGACAAATAATTATAAGGATTGCTGGCCGCACCCTTGGGTGTTGCCAAACCAGTAATATTAATGTCTGTTTGCTGGGGCGGAGGGTCATAGGAGCAGGGAGGGGCGATGCCCCCCAATTCAAGCTTTTTAAGAACCTCCTTAAGGCTTGTTTGGTTCATAGTTCGGGGAGGGAATGAAAAAAAAAAAAAAAAACCTAATAAACTACTTTTCCTTGTTTTGTTCATAGAATAAAGAAGAAAAATTGAATGAAAAATAATTACCCGCTCCATAAAAAAATTAAGAGTCCTTTATTCCATTTTGAGTATCCTAATATTTTCTCTCCAATTTGAAAGTCCTATTTGAAAACTCAACATACTTTGACTATATACTTTTCTCCCAACGTTTCACTTGGTGTGTTACATAATATTTGAATCAAAAAATGGCAATAATGAAAATTTAAAGTTTCTCTACAATCAAGTAAGATTTATCTGACAGTTGAATTCCAAAAGGGTCCTTTAATTTTCGTTTTCTAATTAGCAAAACTATCATTCAGTTTGACCCTTTCTATAAAGAGTAATGTTTGGGACACAAATACTCTATCTCCCTCCTAGGTGGTAGTGTGTGGTTCGGTAATTTCAGTGGACTCTATAATCCACAATGCCACCCAGAAGAGAGAGAGAGAGTGCTTTGTAAAAAGTATTTTTGTAAAGTGTTTGTGCCCCTAAGAGCATCTCCATTGCAAAAAAGCTATTTTTCCATCTCAAAGGTATAATTTGACACTGCTACAATACTAAAAAACTATATTTTGACAATACCAAAAAGCTACATTTTATGACTTTGATAATAAATTTAGTAGTCCTATTAGAGATGCTCTAACATTGTTGTTCTATAAAAGATGCCATTCTCTGCCACTGAGTGGTTGACAGCACGCCAAGGTTTTTTTTTTTTCCCAGTATTTTACATTTGACTCGAACCACAATGCATAGCATAAAGATTGGAGTATTATTAGATTCGGTTAGTTTCCATGATATAATTTCGGTTAGAAATATACAGAAATAGTAATATTAATGATACAAGTCCCAACAAAACAGGGGTATGTATGAAGTGCAAGACATAGGATGAGACACATATGGGAATATAGAAGTCTGAAGGCTTTAAATAGGAGGACACAATTATTCCAATAAACATGAGGGTACATATGTCATTAACGAAAAAATATTCCCAGAATATTACATGGCATCTACAACAACTAATTAATATTGTTAAGCCTTTCATTTTAGTCAAGTCTTATAAAATAATTTTTTTTTTGGTCTTAGGTTCAGCTTCTTTTTAATTGTAGTACAAAATCCCTCAACCGAAAATTTCACATAATTAAGATTTTTAACTTTACATAACTAACTAAAATTTCACATATTTTGTAACGTAAAAATATTGATTTTACAAAGTTTCACTAATCACAAACGTCTGACCAAATTTCAATTATTAATATTCTTAGCAATAGTAAGGGTGTGTTTGGATTTTTTCTCATAAACATCTTCGGATCCAAACATACATTTGGGATGCAAAACGCATATCTATACTATTTTATAAAGCAAAAGGTCTTCTCCCTTTTTATGACCACTTATATTTACATAAAAATTAATATATATATTTTTTAGAAATTTGATACTAAATACCAAATTAGGAGAATTATTTGGTTATAAGACACAAAAGAAAAATATTTGGGGACAAGGATATGTTTGGTGGAAGTTATTGGGGATAAACTCAACTACTTTTGGTTCTAACCAATATACCCCTTTCATTCATTTCCATTTAGAGAGAGAGAAAGAGAGAGAAAGAGACAGAGATCACCTTCGCTATCACCATCGGCAATCATTGCCGGCCAACACCACCATCATCGTCGTTACCATCACCATCCCCGTCGTCGCCACCACCACCTCCACTATTGCCATCGTCGTGGATCGCCACCACTACCATCGCCATTGACGTCTCTAGCACAACCATCGTCGATAATTATCATCGCCGTCACCATCACGACCACCACCGCAAAATCTGAGATCTAGATCTAGGTTCGACCTCCGCGATGCCTTCTCCTCCTCCTCCTTCTTCTTCTTCTCATTCTTCTTCTTCTTCCTCTTCTTCTTCTGCACTTCTCTCTCTCTCTCTCTCTCTCTCTGTCTTTCTCTCTACCTTAGTTTTTTTTTTTTTCAAAACCAGCCTTGAGAAATTTTAACACAAAAAAGTCTGATAAATTTCTCTAAAATAGTTTGAGAAATTTATCAACTTTTTTTGACAGAGCTAACGGAGATGCTGTGGTGTTGCTTGGTTGTGAAAAGATTAATCAGGTAATGTAGTGGTTCTTCTTCTTCTGTACTCCTCTCTCTCTCTCTCTCTCTCTCTCTCTCTCTCTCACTCTCTCTCTCTCTCTCCCTGTCTTTTAGTTTTTTTTCAAGACCAGACTTGAGAAATTTAGTACAAAAAAGTTTGATAAATTTCTCAAAAAAAGTTTGAGAAATTTCTCAAAAAATTTTTGAGAAATTTATCAAACTTTTGTGATTGAGGTGATGGAGTTGCAATGGTGTTGCCCCCAATCTGGATGTTTATAGCTTGGTTGTGAAGAAATTAATCAAGTAAGGTCGTGGTGGAGGTCGTTGGAGGCCAGATGCATTTGTGGTGGTGATTGCAGGAGGTCAGGAGGGGTTGTGGTTGTGGTTGTGGTCATTGGAGAGATCAAACAAAGTAGTGTTTGTGGTCGCCGGAGCTCCGACGAGGTCGTGGAGGTCTGGCGAGTCTTGGTGGTAGTCGCCGGAGGTCAGGCGAGGTCTTGGTGGTGGTTGCCGGAGGTCCGGTGAGGTCGTCGGAGTTCATGGTAGTGTCGTGTATCAATTTTAGCAAATGGTGAGGATAGTTTAGTCAATTGAAGGGAGAGAAGACTTGTAACTAAACTTTTTGCTTGGTGGGCCTAATAGTAAAACATTAGCCTAAAATAGATTTATCACCAATTGCCCCTATTTTTTTTTTACATAAAAACAAAATTGAGAGGAACAAATTATCATTCAACATTCTCCAACCAAAACCCAATAACTGACATTCGCAACCATGCAACCTACTCCACGTGTTACAACTTTCCTCAGCCAACTAAACCTACGCAAACAAGTAAAACCGTCTCAAAATCCCTGTCATACCCATTGCCTATTGTCACTGTAAAAGAAGATGGATGTACAATTGAGAGAACAGTTCCTGGGTTTCCCTGAAGAATTGTTTGTTTTGACAGCAAGCAACTGGGACTTAGGCTTAGTTTGGCCCCCATTTTGGTGCTCTCCTTTTTTAAAGCACAATTTCACGTTAATTTATGTAGTAACTAGTTTATGAGCTTTGCAAAAATTGAGCTTAGGACTTTTTTTTAGGAGCTTTTAAAAGCTCTAGAATAGAGCTTTTCAAAGCTCAAGGTTGCTTTTTGGTTTCATAATTTTTTTTTTGAAGAATTTTGTCTCACTTGTACAAAATTATCAAACAATTTAATAATAAATTTCATAAGCTACTTTTAAAAAGTCACGTGAGGCCAAACTAAGCCTTAGAATTGGAGTAATGATAATGCTATGCTTCCCAACTTATATCCCAAAAGTGGATACCCTCTCTACTTTTGGGATTCCATAAAAACCCCCTCGCCACCTTTTATTTTTTGGGTACTTTTTGGATGTTATTACCCCTGTCCCTGACAAAAAAGTGACCAACATAATATTATCTCCCAACTTTTTAGACAACCATAACTGACTCAATTTTTTAACCTTTTTGGGTGATTTTTTTTTTGGATTTCATGTAATTGTTCGAGATCAACGCTTGGAATTGAAGATTGTATAAAAAAAAAAGAAAAAAAAAAGAAAAAAAAGAGTTAATTAGATATAAGGACATTCTATTGTAAATATGTTAGTTTAAGGACAACTTAAAAAAATTTGTTTTAAGTCCCTCAAAAATATTTTTGGACAGATAAACCCTCCCTGCTTGCCTAAGCCACACACGCGTACACCACATGCGGGTTATCATTCTTCTCAAGTCAACCAAATACCAACGGTAAGAAATATTTGAAATCACAGTCAAGCTTCCCTCCACTCGTACCGTTGTGAGTACCCTCAATAGCATGCCCATTTCTAACCTTTTTAAAAAACTTTAAACCTTTATACTGTTGTAATCTTGTCGACGAGACCTACAAAGCTTGTACTATTGTTGATATATTTTGAGCAAAACAAAGCACATAATTTTACATGTCTTGTTCTTGGTGAAAATTTCACCACTGTTTCACCACATTTTGAACGTGGTGAAATTTCACCACTATACACTGTTTTGAGCATATTTTAAAACAGTTTCATTCTGGATATCAAAACTTCTAAAATTTATGAAAATTTTCACCACAGTCATAATATCACCACTGTTCACCACAATCATAATTTGGGTGTTTGATTTGTTTAAGGTGCAGTTTGGTATCATAGTGTTTTTACACTGTTTTGTGGGTTGGTCAAGCATGGGATTTCTATTTCACATCACCTTTTTCTTTTCACAAGTTTTACATATCTAGTTGTGTGAAATTTCACATAGCTAGTTATAGTTATGTGAAATTTTACATCACCTTTTAATTTCACAAATTTCACCAAAAATAAATAAATAAAAATTTCAAAGTGATGAAATTTCTCAACATTTAAAGTGGTGAAAATTCTCCATATTCAAAGGGGTGAAATTTCACCAGTATTTTCAAGAACAAGAATGTTAAGGCATGCAAAAAAAAAAATTTCAAAATGTTTCAACAATGGTATTAGTTTTGTAGCTCTCATCGACACGATTCCAACGATATAAATTTTGCAAAAACTAAAGTTATAAATAAAAGTTATGGAGGTTTAAAGTTTGAAAAACAATTTTGAAATTGGCTCTGCTATGGTGTGCACGCTCACATGGTGTGAGCGCACCTCCACCATGTGGCGTGGACACATGTAAGAGTACTACTAGTTGTTGAATTTTTGACCCATTTGTCTGAGTGTGACACATGTCATGAGGACTGTATTGTGTAATACTAGAAAATGCATTTGTGCTTAAATTGCAAAATAGAGCATCGCGGGCACGACCGTGGAGGCACGTGTGGCAAGGCTAATTTCATCTTTTTTGTTTTATATTATCCTTTTGTCTAAGATATTTGTTGTTAAGGGCCTAAATCAAAGTGCAAATAACTTAAACCAATAAATTTTCCAAACTAAGGATCCCCATCTAATTTTCCTTTAAAAAAAAAGAAGCAATTCGGAACCTTGTTTTTTCGCTTTTATCTATCAAAATAGATAATATTGTCTGTTGACAAATAGATAATATTGAAGTAAACAACCATGATTTCCTCATTTTTTTTTTGCCTTTTTGGATGTTTTTTTTCTTTTCTTTTTTTCATGTATTTCTTCGAGATCTACGCGTTGGACTTGAAAATTTTACAATAAAAGATAAGTTACAACCTCATTTTGAGATTTTATCTGTCTGCAAATAGATAATGTTATATGTTATCTGTCTGCAAATAGATGAAATTATATGTTTGTATTAATGGTGATAACTTTATCATTTCTTGGGCTTTTTGGATGATATTTTTTTTATCATTTTATTTTCTGAGATCTACGCGTTCAACTTGGAATTTTACAAAAAAAGGTAATTTGTAACCTCATTTTGAGATTTTATCTGTCTGCAAATAGATAATTTTATAATTTTTTGGAACTTTTAAGGTTTTTTTTAATAATTTTTTTATTTTTATATTATGTATTTTTTGAGTTTTATGTACCTATAGCGCAGAATTTACAAAATGAATATATTTTTGCTATATTTATGCAAAAATAAAAAATAAAAAGAGCGTATTTACATGTTTGTCTAGTTTGCTATTTTTTTTTCCCAATATTTTCATAGTCAATATTGGTCTCGTTTGGTAGATTGTATTTTTATTTTATTTCAAAATATTAATTTTACTAAAAATGGATTTATAAAACAAAAATTATAGCAGTTTGAATTTTTTGGGCATAATAGGGTATTTTGGCCAAAGTAAGGAAAATGACGGACTGAGTTAAAGAAAAGTAGGCTGAATTTTAGCTAGGATATATTGGGTTTGAGGTAGTTTTGGCCGAGGCTCCCAAAAAAATTATTAGAAAATTATTGGAAAATCCCTACAAGTAACCCTCAAAAGTTTAAAACTCCAATTGGTTTGACCATTTTTTAAAAAGGACAAAAGGAATCTAATCCAGTGCTCATACGGTATAAGTGCATGCACCATAGAAGATCACACGTGTCCCCCCAGCTCTCACGCGGGCATGCTTCTTTCAGTCACTCACACCGTGTGAGTGGTTGTACCATATGATATCCATTTTGAAAATGTTTTTTTTTTTAAACTTTAAACATCCATAACTTTTGTTCTACAACTCTGTTTCTTACAAATTTTATAACGTTGGAACCGTGTCGACGAGAGCTACAAAACTAGTACCATTGTTGATACCTTTTGAGCAAAAGAAAAAAATCTCTTATTTTTACATGCCATGATCCCGACGAACCTAACAGAATTTTCACATAATATTCGTGTATATTGAATTTTCACGTAATATTCACGTATGCCAAGTTGATATGTTGTGAGAAGAAAAAAAATCCGAATGTTCACTTTATTCTTAAGGAGAGTTTTAGTGAAATTTCACAAAAAAAATTGCATTTGTTTGGGTTGAAAAGCTATGTTTTATAATTGATTTGTGAAATTTGTTTTTTTTTTTTAACGAAATATGCATTGTTTAATGTGAAAGAGAAAAAAAAAAGAGTGAAATTTCACTTAGCATACATGAATACTAAGTGAAATTTCACTGAACTTGTACATGAATATTAAGTGAAATTTTGCTTAAATTGACATTTGAGGGACTTTTTAACAAAGTATCAAATTAGACCTTAAAACTCTAGAGAGTTACTTCTAGCGACTATTGGGATAGTTAGTGATGATGCCAGAAATTGGTAAGAGTAAAGTAGAGCAGTTTAAGGAGAGAGAGAGTGAGAGACTATTTTTTGTATGTGGTTCGGCCCTGTTAATGAAGGTACCTACGTCCACGTGTGTGTCTGAGCACGTTCACTAGCAGATCACCGGCGGGTCTGGTGTGCCAACAAAGAGGGGCGGCACTACCAGTAATACCGGCCGGGTGTATGCATATAATGGTGAATTTTATAGAGGTACTGTGTAGACGAAAGAATTGGCGGCCCCTTCAATGGGGGGTGAGAGGTCTCTTTTATAGATGTAAGAGACATACTCATACATGGATAAGGAAATATAATCCTATTGATATAGATTGGCATTAATTATGGGGATTTCCTAATTGGATTAGGAAATAGTGTGCACTTTCCATTAGTCTTCTAGCTTGAGTAGGAAACTGCCCTTAATACTCGGGATCACGCCTGTGAAGCTCGGGATTATGCATGTGGGCCCGGATGGGCTGTTCCTGCGGTGGGATGTGCCTGTGCAGTTTTCCCGACCTGTTGGCCGGGTCGTAGATGAACCGCTCGGGATGATGCTTCTGTGGAGTTGTGCATGATTTGCCTGGGGCATGGACTGACTGCTGATTTGAACCGCTCGGTCATAGGATAGAGCCAAATTTGGGTGTATCAGCTGCCCCCCATTTTCAAGGTTGGCCAAATACTATATCGGGGCAAGTTTGGAAATCTGTTTGATGTTACTCGCCACTGTCTGAGTGCTTGGAGAAGCTGCCTCAGGGCTTCTGAGCCTGGTGAGTCCTCGGGAACTGGCTGAGAGTTGAGACCCAGCCTAGCACGGGACCTTTAAGTGCTCGGGAATTGACCGGGAGTTGAGACCCGGCCTAATTCGGAGTCTTTGAGTGCTCGAGAAGTGACCGAGAGTTGAGACTCGGCCTACTTCGGAGTCTTTTTTGCTTGAGTTAGCTCCCAGGATGGTTATCTTCTGCCCGTAAACCTTCGTCAAGGCTGTGGGTAGAAGGATTTTACCATGTTGCAAAAGCCGACCTAAAGCGTATTGCTCTAGGGTCCTTCTTTTTTTTTTATGTTAACTCCCCAGGATGGTTGTCTTCCGCCTGGTCAACCTTCGTCAAGACTGTTGGGAGAAGAGCTTGACCATGTTGGTGGAGCCGACCTAAATCACGTTGCTTTAGGGTCCTTTTGCTCCTCTATCGTCGGCCAACCTAAGAGATTTTAGTCACCCCTATCATCGGTCTGGACCTAAGTGGAGTCAATGCCTCTGAGTACTGTAGGTGCTCGGGTTGTCCAAGATTTTGACTTGGTTATCCGCGAGCCCTGTAAATACCCGGTGTAATTACCTGTTTAGTCAATACGCCATCTTGCCCCCCAAGCTTTCGCTAAGACGAGAGTCTTACAGAGGCTATGATCTGTAGGTAACCGACCTAGAACATGGTGGTTGCAGGGTCTTTTGAAGCTTGCCATCATCAGCCACCTAAGAGGTTTGTCTCCATCGTCAGTTGGACCTAAGAGAAGCCGGTGCCTCGGGCGTGACTCCGAGGTCTTTAGTGCTTGGGTTCGGAGCCCGAGGTCTTTTGAGTGCCTGGGTTCGGAGCCCGAGGTCTTTTTAGTGCCTGAGTTCGGAGCTCGAGGTCTTTTTAGTCCTCAGGGTTAGGCCCGAGGTCTTTGTATGCCTCGGGGTTAGGCCCGAGGTCTTTGTATGAGTTCTCTGACGATCGGTGGAGCCTCATGTGGTGATCGAGCAAGTACCACTGTAGTCGGGCTCTTCTAGACCGATGGAGACAGGAGGTCGGATCAGGATCGTCGGGCTCCAGATTTCTCTGGGCTGGAGGTAAAGTCAGAACTGCTTGATCCTAACCGATATGAACTGGAGGTTGGGTCGGGGCTTCCGGACTCTGCTTGCTGTGAGCTGGAGGTCGGATCGGGGCTGCTTGACCCGGACTGCTGTGAACTGTTAGAACTGTCAGAACTCCCGGACTGATCTCGCTTTCGCTTACTTCTGGAAGACTTGTTGCTTTCTTGCCCGGGGTCTTTGATCTTTAGAAATTCTTCAGTGTCAATGTATTTTTCAACCCTCTCTGCGAGTTCGACCAAGGTTACCGGTCGTTTACGGTGGAACGACGCGGCGCACTTGGTGTGTTGAACTCCCGAGCAGAAGGCTATGATGGCAATTGTCTCGTTCAGATCGCGGATTTAAGCTTCTGTTGGTTGAACCGGTCGGTGAACTCCTTGCGGGACGCATTATTCCGTTGTCTGACCGTCAGTAGCTGCATGTCTGGCTTTGGCCGCTCATGCATACCGACGAACTGGTTGATGAACTGCTTGCTGAGTTGTTTGAAACTGCAGACCGATCGGGGCTCCAAAGAGTAGAACCACTGCATGGCCAGGCCTTTCAAAGTGCTGGGGAAGGCTAGGCAGTGTAGTTCATCGGAGTTGGTGGCTAGGGCCATCTGAGTCTTATAGGTCTGGACGTGGTCGACCGGGCTTCCCGAGCCGTTATATGAATCTAGCCGAGGCTACTTAAATTTACGCGGGATGGAGAACCTCGCGATCTGGCTGGAGAATGGTGACTCTGTCTCGGTATTGGCTTAATTCGGAACACGGTTTTGACCAAGTTTTTTGGCCACTTTGTCGATCTGCTTCTGCAAGTCCTTGATTCGGGCTTCCACTCCTTCCCGACCGGTATCTGAGGAACTAGTCGGGTTGGTGGAAGATGCTTCTTCATGGCGGGGTGCTGTCCTCTGGGATCGGGCTCGGCTATGACTCCGGGTAACCTTATCCCCAAGGATGACTCGGCTCTTGACCGAGTGACCCTAGACTGATTCCCGGGCCATATGCTCCCGCCTTTCCTCTCAGGCAGCACGCCCACTGTTGATGTCTCTGGCATCCTCAACACAGGACGGAATGGCTCAGGCACGTTGTCTGGTCAAGATCAGTTCCCGACCGTATGCAACGTTCCCGGGTCGTTTCCCGGCCACTGGAGGACTGCTTTGTTGGGCTAGCAGGGCTTCGATCTGTTGCTGGATTTGACGTTGGCCCTCCAGAAGTTGTGTGAGGATCGCGGTGATATGCTCAGATGTCATGACTGCCGCAGCCGTCACCAGGGTCGGAGGAACATCCCGGTCGGACTGCTGGTCAGTCTTCTTACTCTTCTTCGGTGGCATGACGATCAGTTGAGAAAATTGTTGATGAGAAGACTTGTCGTTTCCCACAGACGACGCCAAACTGATGATGCCAAAAATTGGTAAGAGTAAAGTAGAGCAGTTTAAGGAGAGAGAGAGTGAGAGACTATTTTTTGTATGTGGTTCGGCCCTGTTTATGAAGGTACCTACGTCCACGTGTGTGTCTGAGCACGTTCACTAGCAGATCACCGGCGGGCCTGGTGAGCCAACAAAGAGGGGCGGCACTACCAGTAATACCAGCCGGGTGTATGCATATAATGGTGAATTTTATAGAGGTACTGTGTAGACTAAAGAATTGGCGGCCCCTTCAATGGGGGGTGAGAGGTCTCTTTTATAGATGTAAGAGACCTACTCATACATGGATAAAGAAATATAATCCTATTAATATAGATTGGCATTAATTATGGGAATTTCCTAATTGGATTAGGAAATAGTGTGCACTTTCCATTAGTCTTCTAGCTTGAGTAGGAAACTGCCCGTAATGCTCGGGATCACGCCTGTGAAGCTCGGGATCATGCCTGTGGGCCCGAATGGGCTGTTCCCGCGGTGGGATATGCCTGTGCATGAAAAGTACATTTTTAATTTCTTCATTAGGAACACATTTCCTAATTACCTGATCGGCACAATATTTAAACAGATATGGGTCATCGAAGTAGAAATGCCTAGCAATAGCTAGGAATCTCTTTTTATCTGATGATGACCAATTGCTTGGTATTTTTCCAGTTACTAAATAATTAACAAGATCAGCATACCATGGCAGGGAAGTCACAGAAAATAATTGTTCATCAGGAAAAGAGTCTTGAATAGGTAAGGGTTCATTAGTATTGTCTTCAAAAGTGAGGCGGGATAAGTGATCAGCTACCACATTTTCTACTCCTTTTTTGTCTTTGATTATTAAATTAAATTCCTGTAGTATAAGTATCCACCTAATAAGCCTAGGCTTACTGTCTTTCTTTGAAAGAAGATATTTAAGAGCTGAGTGGTCAGTAAAACAGACAATAGGAGAACCAATCAAGTATTGCCTAAATTTATTAAGGGCGAATACCACAGCTAGTAATTCTTTTTCAGTAGTTGAGTAGTTCATTTGAGCACTATCCAGAGTTCTACTGGCATAGTATATAACTGATGTCTTTTTATCCTTTCTCTTTCCTAGGACAGCTCCAATGGCAAAGTCGCTAGCATCACACATTAATTTAAATGGTAATGTCACGACCCATCCCACTACGCGTGGAAATAGGACACGTGGCACGCCACCAAGGCTCAACCAAACATCAATATTACTATACGCAGCGGAAAGAACTATAAAACAATCCTGGGTAATTAAAACTTAGGGAACATTACCCTCTGAGTTTATAAAATCCATTAAAATCAGAGTTATAAAAGAAATTTGTTCAATTGAAAACGTTCACAAGAATCCATTTCAAAAATACTGAGGTTCAGTCGACTGCCCAGTCGACTGTACTAGGGTCCAGTCGACTGTGCCTGGCAGAAACTAAAACCCTAAATCCTCAACAGAGGTCCAGTCGACTGCCCATTCGACTGGGTTAAGCAGAACCCAAAAAGCAACTTACTCAAAAGGGGTCAAGTCGACTGATATGGGGACCCAGTCGACTGCTTTTCCATTAATAGAAGCAGTAGCCAAATCCAACAGTGGTTCAGTCGACTAATCAAGGATCCAGTCGACTGCTTCTCTTACTATTCACTTCCAGTGTCTCAAACACATGGGGTCCAGTCGACTGACCTTGGGTCCAGTCGACTGCTCCCCTGCTGGCAGCCCTGTGCTGAAAATACTAACAACTCATGCTTCTTAATCCCAACACCAATACAACCACAACTGATTTTCAACCTGTTAGAACACAATTACAGACGTTCAATTACAAGATTACAATACTGCGAACTAATCCATTTTTATATTACATCATATTACAATATCCAAATCCTTACTCAAGTTTAGGATTTAAAACAAAAACATATACAAGTGTGATTTCCCCGGCGTTCATCGGCCTCACTCATCGCGCTTCTTCTTGTCTTTCTTCTTACCTGCAATGGAGTACATCTCCACTGCTCAGCTATATGCTGAGCGTACAATTCTAAATGTATGCTTATATGACGGTTCATGGTTTAAGCATCTAAAACACATAGAAATAGTCTCTAGGGTGAGTGGTACGCATTCATCCGGTCGATGCCGTAGGAGGCCCACCTCTCCCACGCATCTCGTACACTGGTTGGACCTTCCTCCATACCAGGTACCATGTCCTGGTTGGGCCCACCTCCAATCCAGACACAACCAAAATTCCAATTCCATCAAATTCACAATCTTCAAGGTTCGAGGAGCTTACCCCGGATGAATTTGCACCAAACTCCCCTTTGACCCAAGTAGACACATAACATGCTCACATAAACAGTTATACGTGCTTTTATTATAATTTCACATGCATAATTAACGGACCTAATTAACACATGAATTTCGCCCGGATCTAAGAATATCAAAAGTGATGTCCAAAACATGAAAATCCATATATTTCATAGATCTAGAATTCATACCTCGTGCGATTCTCTTCAAACTTTGAAGGATCGTCTAGGGGGCTAAATAAACGTCGGATTTCAAATTTAGGACGGTTCCTACAAGTTTTACCGGATTTTTCCCAAAAGTCTAGAATTAATATTTTTACAAATATTTGCCAAACATGACCTAAGTAGTATCAAAACGTAGCTCTTACCTCCACGAGTTCAAATCTGAAATCTGGAGAAAATCTGACAGACGAACGGTCGTCGTATGTCATCGCAAAGCCCGTTGGCTCAATCTTCTTTCTCTCTCCTCTCTCACAAGATATTTTTGAGTTTGGATGAGAATGAAATCTCATTCTCATCTATATATAGGCAAACTTCTCAGAAATTACGTTTACCTCCCCGCAAGTTTCTCAAAACTTCTCATTAACCCATGAAACTTCGCACACGTCCATTTTATAACTTTACGAGTGAATATTATAAATTCTGAAAGTTTTCGACTAAGTTTCGTTTGGGTCCAAAAATAACGTCCGAAAACTATATTCTGTGGAATCTCTACACAACCTACCTTTTTAATTAGCGTGTCACTCACGTTCTCACCACAGTTCTCAAATGATACTATCATATCCAAATTTACCAGAATTATACTACACAGGTATAATTACTATTCATAGAAATACTAGATAAGGTCAAATAACATTTAAATCATATAAATGTCATTTATTCATGATTATGAAATATGAACTTCCATGTTCCCGTGTCCTCACTGACACCTTACCGTTGACTCACAGTCAATCTCAATCCACCATTATCAACTAACATTGATAATCCACAAAAATCTGATTATGCATATTAAAACCATGAAATTTTTGGAATGGGTGTGACAGGTAAACTCCAATCAGGAGATTGCATAATAGGTGCAGTAGTGAGATGCTCTTTTAATTGCTCAAAGGAGTTTTGACGTTCTTTAGTCCATTCAAAAGGTGTGTCTTTGGCCAATAATTGACATAAAGGCCTAGAAATAGTACTAAAATTTTTTATGAATCGGCGATAAAAACCTGCATGTCCTAAGAATGAACAGATGTCTTTTACAGTTTTGGGAATAGGTAAATTAGTGATAAGATTTATTTTGGCTTTGTCTACCTGTATCCCATTTTCAAAAATAATATGTCCTAAGACAATTCCTTTAGTGACCATAAAATGACATTTTTCCCAATTTAAAACTAAACTTTTTTCTTCACATCTCTGGAGAACTTTCTGAAGATTGCTAAGGAAATCATCATAGGTTTTGCCAAAAATTGAAAAATCATCCATAAAGACTTCTAAATTTTTTTCTACCATATCACTGAAAATACTTAGCATACACCTTTGAAATGTCGCAAGTGCGTTGCAAAGACCAAAGGGCATTCGGCGATAGGCGAAAGTTCCAAATGGACATGTGAAAGTAGTTTTTTCCTGATCTTCTAGTGCAATCTCTATTCGATTGTAACCACTATAACCATCTAGAAAACAGTAATACTTATGACCCGCTATTCTTTCTAACATTTGATCCATAAAAGGTAAAGGAAAGTGATCCTTACGAGTTACAACATTGAGTTTTCTGTAGTCTATGCATACACGCCATCCAGTAGTGACACGAGTGGGAATTAATTCTCCCTTTGAATTTGGAACAACTGTAATTCCTGCTTTCTTTGGCACAACTTGTGTTGGACTTACCCATTTACTATCGGATATTGAATATATAATGCCCATGTCGAGTAGCTTGAGAACTTCCTTCTTAACTACTTCCTGCATAATAGGATTAAGTCTTCTTTGCATTTCTCTTGAGGTTTTAGCGTTATCTTCAAGATATATATTGTGAGTGCATATTGAAGGGCTTATTCCTTTTAAATCTGCTATACTCCAACCAATGGCACTTTTATGCTTCTGAAGCATACTAATGAGTTTATTTTATTGACTAGAGTCTAGAAGAGATGATATTATTACGGGATAAGTATTATTATTATTAAGGAAAGCATATTTAAGTTCTTTAGGGAGTTCTTTCAATTCCAATTGTGGAGTTTGTAAATTAGATGGAAGTGTTAATGTAGTCTTTGGTGGTAAAGGTTCAAAATATGTGGTCCACATTGCTTCTTGAATTATTTCTCCTGTTGAATCTTCATTAAAACATACTTGACTTATAAGATGTTCTTGTAGATTATTACTGTCTAGCTTCTAAATAGAGTTATTAATAACAGATTCTACTGGATCATTGTAACAAGTCAAGTTAAAATATTCTCGTGATAGAGATTCAATAGCATGAACTTCTTCAATATTCTCATCTTCTTCTTGATGTTGTGGATTAGAAAAAACTTTAATATTTAAAGTCATATTTCCAAATACTACAGTCATCATACCACTACGGATTCGAATAGTGGCATCAATGGTAGCCAAGAAGGGCCTTCCAAAAATAACTGGTATTTGTACATTAGTATCTAATACTGGTTATGTATCAAGGATGACAAAATCTACTGGGAAAATAAAATTTTCAACTTTGACAAGAACATCTTCCAAAATTCCTCGCGGATATTTTGTAGATCTATCAGCAAGTTGTAATACCATGCGAGTAGGCTTTAGCTCAACTAATCCAAGTTCTTGATAAACAGAATAAGGAAGCAAGTTCACACTAGCTCCTAAGTTAAGGAGTGCGTGATTGATTTTGTAATTTCCAATAATACACGATATTGTTGGTGTACCTGGGTCTTTAAATTTTGTTGGTAAATTATGTTGTACGATGGAATTAATTTCTTCAACGAAGTCAGCAGAATACGCATCCTTTCGTACATTTTGCTTACATTTGACAGTACATAAATCTTTTAAGAATTTTGCATAAGCAGGTACTTGATTAATTGCATCTAAGAGAGGAATATTAATATGCACTTATTTAAATAATTCTAAATATTCCTGATTCTTATCATTTTGGTGTTTTCTTAATCGTTGTGGATAAGGAATTTGAGGAGAATATTCGAGAGTTTCCTCTGTTTCTTTTTCTACTGGTAAATCAGATGTTTCAATTTCTTGAGAAATTTGTTGTTTTTCAAGGGTTTCAACTTCACCAGTAATTTTATCTTCATCTATTTCTTCCTCAATTTCTATCATATTATCTTCCTTATTTGTATGCTCAATTTCTTCTAAAGAAGGTGAAATTTCTTGTCCAACAGCCTTACCACTTCTTAGTACAGTTATAGCTTTTACTTGTTCATGTTGATTATTACTAGAAGTTGAGGGATCACCTTGTGGTTGTCCCCTTGGATTAGGTTGTGGTTGGGCAGGAAAAATGCCTTTTCCTTTAGAATCGTGTTGATTATTAATCTTATCCACAGATGTTTGTAGTTTTCCCATGATTTGTATTAATTGTTGCATCATAGACTGTAAAGGCTCTTCTTGTACTTTTTTGTGAGGAGGCACATAAACATTAGAATTTTGCTGTGTATTAGGATATGTATTTTGTGTTTGTTGAAATTGAGGCGGAGGAGGTAAATATTGATTATTTTGAGGAGGTTGGTGTTGAGTTTAAAATTGTAGAATACCCTCTTTTGTATACATATGATTTGGAGGGATTTCTCCAGTTAGATTGGTATGAATTACCATAGGCATTTTGGGGACCCCTATAATTATTCACAGAATTTATCTCTGCTGGAGCTGATTCCTGACAATTTGAACTATTAGGACATTCATTTGCAGAGTGTCCTAAAGTATAACAACTGTCACAAAGTTCTCTTTTCTTCTTAGGTAGATTATTTTTTTCTACTATTATAGCTTCTACTTTACGTGCTAATTCTTCATATTTCAGTGTTAATTCATCTTCTGATTGTAGTTGGTATAAACTTTTAGCTTTTTTCGTTCTACCAATTTCTTCTTTTTCCCACTGGGAAGCATTTTCGCTAAGCCAATCAAAATATGATTCAGCTTCATCGGCAGTTTTACTCAAACATTCTCCTTGACACATAGTTTCAACCAATTTCTTTGATTTTGGCTCTAATCCTTCATAAAAGAAATTAATTAGACGCCATTTTTCAAATCCATGATGTGGACAAGCTAGTAGGAGATCTTTAAAACGTTCCCAAACTTCAGGGAATGGTTCCTTTTCTTTTTGAGTAAAAATTTTAATTTGACACATCATGCTATTAGTTAAATTTTTTGGATAGAATTTCTTTAGAAATGCTTCATTCATATCATGCCATGAAATTATAGATCCAGGACGGAGAGATAAAAGCCAAGCTTTAGCTTTATCTTTTAAAGAAAAAGGAAAAAGCTTAAGACGGATTATTTCATTAGGACAGCTTTGATCAGAGAACGTACTACAAACTTCTTCAAATTCACGAATATGAAGATAAGCACGTTCTGACCCCATTCCATGGAAAGTTGGTAAGAGTGGAATTATGCCATGTCTAAAGTGAAAATTTCCTGTGTGTCTAGGTAGAGTGATGCAAGGAGTGATGTTTCTTTCTGGGGTAAATAAATCACGTAAAGGACGTTGTTCACGTTCTGGTAAAACAAATTGTTGTATATTTTCCCCTTGCTCACTATGAGCATCATCAGCGATTCCTTCTGGTCCTACAATTTCAGCCATGATTCTAGGAAATTGTATACTAGATGAATCACTAGAAATATTAGAATTATGTGGTACTTGATATAAAGCCTCAGTAGTATCTAAGGACATAAGAACTAAAAGAAAAACTAAGTGATAATAATATTATTATGATTATTATTATTATTATTATTATTAGCTAAGTAAAAATAAAACTCTTTTTTTTTATTTTATATATATTTTTTTTATAATAATATGTTTTTTTTAGAAGATATACACTTACGTACTTATAAATATATATTTATATATATTTTACAAGGAAAGAAATTATACATAGTTTTTTTTTAAAATTTTTATATATATTTTTTTATGTTATCATTTAACAAAAAAAAAACTAGAATATTTACAAAGTAGAATAAGTATATATATATATATATAGATATAGATATAGATATAGTAGGAGAAAATAGTTTTAAACCTTACTTATTTATTTATTTATTTATTATTAACCGTTCCCCGGCAACGGCGCCAAAAACTTGACGACATCCTATTGACGCGTTTTCTTATCACACCCAAGTGTACGTGATCGTACAAGTAATAAAGTTCTGGAAGTCCAGGTCGAACCCACAGGGAACGGAATAGAATTTTATAAAGTTAGGCAGATAACTATTTTGTCACTAAAAAGAAAATAAAAGATGATGAATTTTTGTGGGGTTTTACTAAACTACTAATTTTTATATTTTTGCAATAAGAGTAATTAAAGCTATTTTTTCCTAATTAGTTTACGGTAAAGATTTTCACAGTGCAAAATAAATTCACTAAGATACTAGTAAGAAAAGGAAGAAAAATAAAAAAAAGCTAAATATGTGTGAGATAAACTTTTTAGATTTAATAATAGCGAAAGATGAAAATAATACAGATATTTAAGCAAATCTATTATAAAACAGGAAATATTAATTAACTAGTGGGAAATGATTAAATGAAATTCGGAATATGCAAAGCAACACTAGATCCCACAACTTTTGTGCATTTGAAAAAGATTTGGCATTTAAGAACGCAGAGTCATTCTTTATTTAAAAATAAACTTTCACTAGTCAGGGTCATATCAAGTGTGTCAGGTTTGATATGAAACGACGTCGTTTGATTTAAAGAAAAATAAAAAAGGCAATTGGGCAGTAGCCAGGTTCGAACTGTGCCCCGCCGCGGAAGTGGGTTATTCGGCGTCCAGTCCCCACCACTCTGCCACTACACAATTGCCTATCCATTATTGGATAGAAATATATATAAACACATATTTGAAATTTTAACTTTGTCATATGAGTTGTTTGAGTATGCTAGGTGTTTTTTATGACAAAAGGCATAGTTTGACAATCTACATAATTAGGCTTTTTATTTCAAATATGTACTCTTTTGAGCCCAATATAGCCATAGTATATAAACATGTTAAATGGTCATAAACTATAGATACATAGATATTTTTGGCCATAAATGGAAAAACAACCCATCTAGATAAATTTGCCCATTTAAGATTAGTGCACAGAAACTGTGGTTTCTAAGTTTTTATTACATATCCCTAATTAAAGTTTTAGCCTACCATTTTGGAATTGAAACTGTCTTCAAAATAAAAATAAAAGATAAATTAAATAGATGCACGCAATCACCGTCCAATTAAAATTAAAGTTGTAAAACCAAGGTAAGGGTGAAAACTAATATTATATATTATTTTCTTTACTTAACATGAGTTGGGATTGAATTTGTGGAATCTGCAAAATAGCAAAGTTTAGTACAACTAGGCTAATAAAATATACATAAATGGAAATACTGAATTAATAATAAAATACTAAACCTTTGACTTTGGATTCTTGTGGGGTCACAGTGGTTGAACTCCAAGAATACAAACAAGGTCAAACCAAATTCTAATCTACTTTTGGAGTGAGATATGGGTATGATGTACTTTTGGACTTTAGTAGGTGATTATAACAACTACGTGGCTAAGAAATCTGACATTTAATCGCAAAATCTGTCTTCTAGTGAATAAAAATATTGCTATAAAATCTAGAAATTTGGAGTTTCAAACTATTTTAGGGGACAACTACAAGTACTACTAGACTAAAACTATTAAACCTAAATTTAAAAGAAAACAAATATTTTAAATTTAAGAAATATAGTACACAAAGTTTAATTTGCTACATATTTTTGAACATGAAATCATCAATTACATAAAAGTAAAATTTTACAACTACTAGAACTAGAAAAGGCAAAGAAAAACTAAAGTTTCCTATTTCTAGGGACAATATAAAGTGCTCACATGATAACCTCCCCTAACTATTCTCTCCCTAACAGTGTGTGTTGTAGCTTGTGAGTTGTGTTGTTGGCTCCCCTCTTCAGCTTCTCCTCTGCCTTCATTTTATAGACGAATTGAGATACAAATTCGTCACCGCGTTTCATCATGTTTGGCACTTCTTTCTTCACGCTTCGTCCAATTTTCTTTACCTCTTCTGACAATTGTTGAAAAAATGAAACTGAGAGAGAGAGAGAGAGAGAGAGAGAGAGAGAGTAGAGAAGATCTGTTAAAGAAAACATACGCATGTCATTGTCAATTTTTTATTTTTTTTATTTTTTTATTTTGTTTGTTGTCGTTTAGGACTTACTTTTCAAAGTTTCCAAATTTTCTTACTATTCAAATTTTGACAATAATATACGAGAAATGCTACGGTGTGGTTGCTACTTCTTTCCTTCCCCTTATTTCACTTCATTTTTACCCAAACATATAAAATATGTAAAAACACATAATTACATGCATTTGAGTGACATCACTGTTAAATTATATTAATTTAAATATGCATGTAAAACTAGGGATTTGACGGATTAAATGAGCACTATGTCTATTATATTGGCACATGAATGTGCAATATTCAGTGTTTGTCAGTTACTATTCATGTGTTTGACTATGGAATATACTATGGTGTGGTTGCCACTTCTTTCCTTCCCTTTATTTCACTTCATTTTTACCTAAACATGTAAAATGTGTAAAAACAAATAATTACATGCATTTAATTGACATCACCATTAAATTATATTAATTCAAATATGCATGTAAAACTAGGGATTTGGGGGTTTAAATGAGCACTATGTCTATTATATTGGCACATGAATGTGCAATATTCACTGTTTGTCAAAGAGCCTCCAAGTTTTGAAGAAATCCTACCCGCGAGTCTGAAAATACTCCGAGTTTTGAAGAAATCCTATCCATGAGTCTGAAGAGATTCCTGGTTTTGAAAAAAATCCTATCTGTGAGCTTGAAGTGACTACAAGTTTTGGAAGACAGTCCCATCTGTGAGTCTGAAGAGACTCATGGTAAAGAAGAAAATCCTATCCGTGAGTTTGAAAAGACTCCAGGTTTTGAAGAAATCATATTTGTGAGTCTGAAAAGACACTGGGTTTTAAAGAAATCCTATCCGTGAGTCTGAAGAGACTCTGTGTTTTGAAGAAATTCTATCCGTGAGTTTGAAGAGACTTTGGGTTTGGAAAAAAAAAATCCTATCCTTGAGTCTGAAGAGACTCTGAGTTTTGAAGAAAATCCTATCCGTGAGTCTGAAGAGTCTTCGGGTTTTGAAGAAAATCATATCTGTGAGCCTGAAAAGATTTTGGGTTTCAGAAGAAAACCCTAACTCAGAGTCTGAAGAGATTCCCAGGTTTTGAAGAAATCTTATCCGTGAGTCGGAAGAGACTCCGATTTTTGAAGAAAATCCTATCTGATAGCTTGAAGAGACTTCGAATTTTGGAAGAAATCATATTCGTGAGTTTGAAGAGACTCTGCGTTTTGAAAAAATCCTATCCGTGAGTCTAAATAGACTTCGGGTTTTGAAGAAAGTCCTATTCGTGATTCTGAAGAGACTCCATGTTTTAAAAAAATTATATCCGTGTGTCTAAAGAAACTCTGGGTTTTGAAGAAAATCCCATTCGTGAGCCTGAACAAACTCATGTTTTGGAAGAAAATCCTATCTGTGAGTCTAAAGGGACTTCGGATTTTGAAGAAAAACCTATCTGTGAGTCTGAAGAAACTCCGAGTTTTGAAAGAAATCCTATCCGTGAGTCTAAAGAGACTCCGAATTTTGAAGAAAATCCTATCTGTGAGTCTGAAGAGTCTCCGGGTTTTGAAGAAATCCTGTCTGTGAGTTTGAAGAGACTCTGAGTTTTGAAGAAAATCCTATCCATGAGTCTGAAGAGACTCCGGATTTTGAAGAAAATCCTATCCGTAAGCCTGAAGTGATTGTGGTTTTAAAGAAAAATCCTATCTGTGAATCTGAAGACACTTCTGGTATAGAAGAAAATCCTTTCCTTGAGTCAGAAGAGACTCTGGGTTTTGAAGAAAAACCTATCCGATAGTCTGAAGAGACTCCCAGTTTTGGAAGAAATCATATTCGTGAGTTTAAAGAGACTCTGTGTTTTAAAAAAATCTTATCCGTGAGTCTGAAGAGACTCCAGGTTTTGAATAAAGTCCTATTCGTGAGCCTGAAGAGACTCCATGTTTTGAATAAATCATATCCGTGAGTATGAAGAGACTATGGGTTTTGACGAAAATCCTATTCGTGAGCCTGAAGAGACTCCATGTTTTGGAAGAAAATCCTATCTGTGTGTCTAAAGGGACTCCAGGTTTAGAAAAAAAATCTATCCATGATTCTGAAGAGACTCCGAGTTTTGAATAAAATCCTATCCGTGAGTCTGAAGAGACTCTAGGTTTTGAAGAAATCCTATCTGTGAGTCTGAAGAGACTCTGGGCGTTGAAGAATATCCTATCCGTGAGTCTGACGAGACTTCGGGTTTTGAAAAAAATTCTATCCGTGAGCTTGAAGAGACTCTAGGTTTCAGAAGAAAATCCTATCTATGAGTCTGACAAACATTGAATATTGCACAATCATGTGCCAATATCATAGACATAGTGCTCATTTAATCCCCCAAATCCCTATTTTTATATGCATATTTGAATAAATATAATTTAATAGTGATGTCACTCAAATGCGTGTAATTATGTGTTTTTACATATTTTATATGTTTAGGTAAAAATGAAGTGAAATAAAGGGAAGAAAAGAAGTAGCAACCACACCATAGTACATCTTGTTAGTCAAACATGAATAATAAGTTATGTAAATAATTTCATAAACAAACAAAATGAAAAAACAACAAAACAAAACGTGAGTAACATCCAAGCAATGCTTGGATGTTAATATGGATATATATAAGATTTTTTTTGTCTTGTTCCTTTCATTCTCTATGTTCTCTGACGACATCCTATTGACGCGTTTTCTTATCACACCCAAGTGTAGGTGATCGTACAAGTAATAAAGTTCTGGAAGTCCAGGTCGAACCCACAGGGAACGGAATAAAATTTTATAAAGTTAAGCAGATAACTATTTTGTCACTAAAAAGAAAATAAAAGATGATGGATTTTTGTGGGGTTTTACTAAACTACTAATTTTTATATTTTTGCAATAAAAGTAATTAAAGCTATTTTTTAACAGTTTATGGTAAAGATTTTAACAGTGCAAAATAAATTAACTAACATACTAGTAAGAAAAGGAAGAAAAATAAATAAAAGCTAAATTTTTGTAAGAAAAACTTTTTAGATTTAATAATAGCGAAAGATGGAAATAATACAGATATTTAAGCAAAACTATTATAAAACAGGAAATATTAATTAACTAGGGGAAATGATTTAAAGGAATTGGGAATATGCAAACCAACACTAGATCCCACAACTTTTGTACATTTGAAAAGCATTTGGCATTTAAGACCGCATAGTCATTCTTTATTTAAAAATAAACTTTCACTAGTCAGGGTCATATCAAGTGTGTCAGATTTGATATGAAACGACGTCGTTTGGTTTAAAGATAAATAAAAAGGCAATTGGGCAGTAGCCAGGTTCGAACCGTGCCGCGCCGCGGACGTGGGTTATTCGGCGTCCTGTCCCCACCACTCTGCCACTACACAATTGCCTATCCATTATTGGATAGAAATATATATAAACACATATTTGAAATATTAACTTTGTCATATGAGTTGTTTGAGTATGCTAGGTGTTTTTTTATGACAAAAGGCATAGTTTGACAATCCACATAATTAGGCTTTTTATTTCAAATATGTACTCTTTTGAGCCCAATATAGCCATAGTATATAAACATGTTAAATGGTCATAAACTATAGATACATAGATATTTTTGGCCATAAATGGAAAAACAACCCATCTAGATAAATTTGCCCATTTAAGTTTAGTGCACAGAAGCTGTGGTTTCTAAGTTTTTATTACATATCCTCAATTAAAGTTTTAGCCTACCATTTTGGAATTGAAACTGTCTTCCAAATAAATTTAAAGATAAATTAAATAGGTGTAAACAGTGACTGCTCAATTAAAACTAAAGTTGTAAAACTAAGGTAAGAGTGAAATATAATATTATTATATTATTTTCCTACTTAACATGAGCTGGGGTTGAATTTGTGAAATCTGCAAAATAGCAAAGTTTAGTACAACTAGACTAATAAAATATACATAAATGAAAATACTGAACCAAAAATAAAATACTAAACCTTTGACTTTGGATTCCTGTGGGGGTCACAGTGGTTGAACTCCAAGAACACAAATAAGGCCAAACCAAATCCAAATATACTTTTGGAGTGAGATATGGGTATGATGTACTTTTGAACTTTAGTAGATGATTACAACAACTACGTGGCTAAGAAATCTGACATTTAATCGCAAAATCTATCTTCTAGTAAATAAAAATATTGCTATAAAAATTGAAAATTTGGAGTTTCTAACTATTTTAGGGGACAACTATAAGTACTACTAGACTAGAAATATTAAATCTAATTTTAAATAGGAATATTTTACTACTACAAATTGACAAAGGTCATACAAGAAAACAAATATTTTAAATTTAAGAAATACAGTACATAAAGTTTTGCTACATATTTTTGAACATAAAATCATTAATTACATAAAAGTAAAATTTTACAACTACTAGAACTAGAAAAGGCAAAGAAAAACTAAAGTTTCCTATTTCTAGGGACAATATAAAGTGCTCACATAATAACCTCCCCTAAACTATTCTCTCAGTGATTGTGTGTTGAGTGTTGTGAATTCGTGTTTGGAGCTTGCTGTTTCCTTCCATTTATAGGCGAAGTTTGAAAGATGAATCGTCATCGCGTTCATCACGTTGCATTTTTTTTCTTCCACGCTTGTCTTTTTTTTCTTCAGCCTCTGACAGCTCCCTTGACAATTGATCCTGCAAAGACAAACAAAGTGATAAAGAGAGAGAGATAAACGAAGAAAGCAAAAAATATATATTATATATATAGTGTCAACATAAAGCTTGGATGTTTTCACTTTTTTTTTTTTTTGAGCTACCAAACAGTACAATTACTGTTTGGTTACTATTCACTACTATTCATCTTTTGACTAATAATATGGGAGATACTACCGTGTGGTTGCTACTTCTTTCCTTCCCTTTATTTCATTTCACTTTTACCTAAACATATAAAATATGTAAAAACACATTTTTACACGCATTTGAGTGACATCACTGTTAAATTATATTAATTCAAATATGCGTGTAAAACTAGGAATTTGAGGGATTAAATGAGCATTGTGTCTATTATATTGGCACATAAATGTACAATATTCAGTGTTTGTCACACCCCTCAACTAGCTTATTGCTAGTCCCTAGCAATGAAGTGAAACAGAAATTGTTCTAGAAGTTTTATTAAAGAGTAGGAATAAACTACGGAAAATAAAAATTAACTAACTCACTGTCGCAGGAATCGCGATTGCATTTAGCGTATGCAACAAGCCGTTAAACCCCTAGGTTATCCCTAGTGGACGAGTGTTGTCTCGTGAGGGTTTGCAGTGAATATACCCACAAAATTCTTTTAAATATATATATATATATATATTTTTAATGTAAAAATAAAATGAAATAAAAATAAAGGTAGATTTTCTCCTTTTACAACAGATAAGATTAAATTTGGCAATAAAATGAAATTTCCAAGTATGTAATAGTAATGCATCACATATACTCACAGTTTTGTCAATGGTAGCATTTTTTATACTCTTTAAACTCACAGTGTGTACTTGAAAAATCAAGCAACTGATCTTAATTTCAAAGTTTACATAGTCAATAGCAGTCATAAAACTTGTAGTTTTAACTCAAATCTCACTAGGATTTCACTCTTTTAAGGAGAAACTCTCAGAAACCGGTGTAGAGAACATCTCACTTGGTAGGGAAGCAAAGATAGAGGAATTGCTTCCATTTTGATGACTCAATATATAGGCATTTGGAGTACAGTAAGTCTCATGAAAGAATACTTAGCATTAGAAGAGCGATCTACCGTGGAGAACATCCTTATCACTTAAATTTAAAAATCAATTTCTTTTAAATCATTAGGACTTTGACTGGTAGGTTAGAAGTTAAGATGAGTAGGAGATTTGGGGTGTATTTGTTCTAAGCATGTGATTGGAGTGTTTGCGCAATTCATTCCAACCTCTTCTTTCTCTTCTCCTTTTTATCATATGTACATTTTTTTTTTTTTTTTTTTAATTTCTCATATTTTTTTTTCGTTTTTTTTTTGAAATCAACTCCTTTCTTTCTTTACCACTTCTTACAATATTAATACAGTCCAATCACATACCTGGATATAGAAGTGAGGTTTGTACTCCCAGGTGGAGAAAGGTATGATTTGGATAGAACTGAGAATAAGGTAATATTAGGTGAAGGGGGGTGCATTTGAAAGAAAAGATGGCCTAAATCATTTTAAAAATAGATTGACTTTGTTCATTTAAGCAATTTAGACGTTCTAATGGCAAATCCTGAACGTTCTCTTCTAATGATCAGTCAAAGAAAAAGAAAATAATGAGACTCTCAACGAGTGATATGATAAAGAGAATAAAATGAGACTGAAAAGAATAGTAACCCTCATAAAGGAAGATTGGCACAAAAGCTCACATGGGTTAATTAGTTTCCACTACTTGTTTTTAAACTGCATAGTTTATGCTTACTCATCCATTTAGATTCAGTAAATATTTTCACACTGTTTCAAAATGTTTAATGTTTAAAGAGTTTCTAGCATTTGAAAATAGTAAAACATGTGACAATGTGTTGTATGCTATTAACATACCCAAAATAACATTAACGTGTCAAATTTATCTTATATAAAGTAAAAGAAAAACTTCTGAAAAATCCTAAGCATATCCACTAAGTTGGATACATATATGGTGCAACTAGTATCCTCTGCACCTATACGAAAGAGGCTACGCAATCCGGAGCGTCCAAGTTGTCATGATTACCCATCCACCTCTAGTAAAAGAGATGAGTCTAGAACCACTAGCAAGCTAAAAACATCAGTAAGAGGCTAGGAGATAACTCTGACTTTACTTAGTTTTTCGCTACTTCTAGGGACATTCACCGCACTAGACATATCTGGTGATGCTTGGATCATGCAAATTACTCCTATCGAACCAGCTAATGAAAACCAGATGTACACGTAGGATCATTTTAAAGTCTGACCTGACTAAAAATTATTGATTGTACAAAAACTAAAAATAAAAATAAAAAGAAATGGGGGTTGGAAAAACAAAATTTATTTGGGTATCAAAGGATCCAGTCCTCTTTCTCAACCAAAATTTTCTTTTGTTTTGATTTGAATTGTCTTTTGTAACAGTAGTAAACTTTAAAAGATGTGCCATTATGAGCAAATAAACCAGGACATTCTTCTCTATAACAATTCAAACACCATCCTAACCTTTTAGCTTTCCTTTTGATGGCATAAAGGCTAGTGCCAGCAAAGGGTTTCTTCTGCTCAGAAACAAGTGAGCGACCCATTAACGTCTGGTCATCGACTATTGGATCTATTTTTTATACTCTCAGCCAACAAGAGAGGCTAGACTTAACCCTCCATTCCTTCCAACTATCAACTAAGATCTAATTAAAGAGAGCTTAGAGGGGGTGGGTGGGAATTTTATTTAAAAAATATTTAAGAAAAATATATACATTCAGAACTAAAAAAAATTCTTTTTTTTTTTTAAAAAAAAAACAAAAAACTAGAAAACTACATTTTTTTTTTTAATAACAAAAAACTGGAACACACAAAAAGAAAAACTACATTTTTTTCTCTCTCTCTTTTTTTTTTAACAAAGTTTAAGACAATGCATCATTACAATAATAGTAATAAGAAGAATTATGATATAAACTTCAAACATTATAAAAATTTTGGCTTCTGAGTCATGCATTTTTTTTTTTTTTTTTTAAAACAGAAAACTAAGAAAAGACAATTATATTTTTCTCTCTATTTTTTTTTTTTTAACAAGGGCACCGCAACACTAACATAGCAAGAACTAGGATAATAACAAGATAAAGTTCAAAATCCAGAAGATCAATAACTAGCGCGTCGTCCATTTTTTTTTTTTTTTTTTACAAAGAAATGGAAAAATATCACCTGTCTCTTTGAAAACCTGAAAACCTGGTAGGGTCGTGGATCGAGTGATATTTCCAAGCTTCTTTGGTGCGTGGGTACCTACAACTTATGGATATCATTTTTGTTAGATAATGGAAAAGAGAGAAAATAAAAATCTAAAATAAAAATAAAAATATAAGTTGAATCGGAAAAATAGAGAATAAATCAAAACCAAGCTTTTCTCTGGATTATAGATCTTACCTTTAGTGATCAGTAGAGTGGATCTTGATTTTGGATTGAAGAAAATTAAAAAAAAATGAGAAGAAAATGAGAGAGGGAGATCGGGTCGAGAGAGTGAGAGAGTTGCAGAGAATGAGAGAGAGAGATCGCGGTGAGAGAGGAGAGGAAGAAGAAAAAGAAAGGAAAAAGAGAGATAGGGAAAAGATTTTATGGTTCAAAGCCCTATATAAAGTCATTTTCTCTTTTTCAGTGTATCTCTCTTTAGAGACACTAAATAATTTTTTTTTTTTTATGAAATAAAGATAAAAATAAATAAACAGGTGTTAATCGTGAAACCGTCCCCCCCAACTGAGTCTGACATTGTCCTCAATGAGTGAGATTAGAAAAAGAAGCTAAGGATAACACCTGTAATAAAAAGAAATACAAAAAAAAAAAAAATACAATAATAATGACAAAATTAACTTATATATATATATATAAAGTAAAAGTACTATCACTGTTTTGAGATAAAGTTATCAAGAATTACTGTATAATTGATCTTTTGAACTGCAGTTTCAAAGGATCGATCTTGTATTCAAATTTTGCTATCTAGCAGTTTCAGCAACATGGTTTTTAAACCAGCAATACTTCTGGTATGCCTTTTTTATTTTGGACTGTAATGGGATAGTTTAAACATACAATTTAGTACATTTATTAGATAGCAATACTTGAGATTTGTAAGACTTGATAAAAATCAGAACTCATAAAATAATAAGTGCAAGTGATTCTGATACTAAAAACACAGTGATGATTTTTTTTAAAATTTTTTTTTTATTTATATATAAAAGAAAAGTACAATTACAATAAAAATAAAGACAGGAATTTTATTTTAACATATCTAGACGTTGACTGGGATTATTGCTCATGAAAGATGATCATTTCGAGGTCTAGGACAATAGACTCGAAACCTTAAATAGGTGTCAGAGCTATATCTTTCAGGATCATCATAGAGTGTTATTTCCATGAATATATCATATCTGACAATGACTCTTTCAGGCATGAATTGTTCAATGAAGACAGGGATTAGAGATGTCCCCCATTCGAGTAGAAAAATGAACCAATCCCTTTGAAAGGCGTACCTTAACATTTTCCCGTTAACAACTCTTGTTAACAACCGCCCCCATCCAAAAATATTGTCATTATCATCATAAATGGGGAATTGTACTAGGGATGTTAAGTATCGTTCCCACTCATTTTCTTCATATTCATGATATAGTTCTTGGAACACCTCATATTGAGCTTGTTCCCACTCATCGTAGTTCGTGCTAATGTTCTGCCAATCATCTAATCCATCAAATATTGGCTCACCATCCCACTCCCTAGGTTGGTCAGGTTCCACTAAATAATCAATTTCTTCATCAGTGTCGTAAATTCTATTGACACACCTAGCGTAGAACATTTCATCCTCGTCAGAGTCCATAAGATATTCAAATCTTGGGGGTGTATCATCATCTGACGAAGTTCTATCCTCTGGAGGGTAGTTGTTATTGTTAGACGAACTGGCATGGTTTATACTCATTCTTGCAGTTCTGCAATGATTAGATGGGTTCATATCTCTTTGTTACCTGTAACATCAGATAATATGTTATAATTCCTGAAAAATATTAAATAGTAAGAAAATAAAAATAAAAATAAAAATAAATAAAAATAAAATTCCTACTATGTACAATTCTAATCACGATTTATGAATTTAAGAGGTATCACAGTTGGGGTCCTCCAAAGGAAAGGACTCCAATTCAGTTTCAAAATCTCCTAAGAATGGTTTTAATTTATGCCTACTGACTTTAAATGTATTACCATCTTTAGGGTCTTCAATCAAGATAGTTCCATAAGGATAAATATTTTTTACAATATATGGACCAGTCCATCGAGATTTCATTTTTCTTTTAATAAGATGCAGTTTTGAGTTATATAATAGAACTTTTTGCGCGGGAGTAAATCTTTGATAAACATGAGTATTAAGACATTTTTCTGTAGAGTACCCCATCATATGACATGTATTGCAAAGTTCTAATTTATTTTTAGATAGAGGAGGATTAGTTTTCTCCAGTTTAACAGATATTAGCTTGCGAGTTAATTCTTCAATTTTTATGACTAATTCATCTTCAGTTTGTGATTGCTGTGATTTTTTAGCCTTTTCTTTCCTAGCATTTTCTTCTTTTTCCCTTTGTGGAGCGTCTTTGCTAAGCCAATCAAAATATGATTCAGCTTCGTCAGCATTTTTAAAAAATTCCCCTTGATACATGGCTTCAATTATTTCCCTTGACTCTGGATCTAATGTTTCATAGAAGTAATTAATTATACGCCATTTTTTAAATCCATGATGTGGACAGGTTTGTAGGAGATCTACAAAAAATTCACAATCTTTAATGCATGGTTCCTTCTCTTTTTCAGTGAAAAGTTTATATTCTCGCATCAAGCAATAAGTTAAATTCATTTGATAGAATTTATTTAGAAATGCATGATTCATATCTGGCCATAAAGTTATAGATCCAGGGTGGAGAGATAAAAGCCAAGATTCAGCTTCATCTTTTAAAGAAAAAGGAAAAAGTTTGAGATAGATTATCTCGATAGGACAAGTTTGATCAGCAAACGTTTCACAAACTTCTTCAAATTCACGAATATGGACATAAGCATATTCTTTCTTAATTTCGTGGTAAGTTGGTAAGCACGGTAGCATGTTATATTTAAAATGAAAATTTTCTGTATGTCTAGGTAGTGTGATGCAAGAAGGAGTGATGATTTGTTCTGGCATAAATATACCACGTAAAGACCATCGCTCACGTTCTGATAAAACAGGTTGTGGTATATTATTCCCATGATCATTATGAGTATCATTAGCTATTCCTTCTATGCCTTCAATTTCAGCCATGATTCTAGAAAACTGTATACTAGATGATTCACTAGAAATATTAGAATTATGTGGTACTTGATATAAAGCCTCAGTAGTATCTAAGGACATAAGAAGTAAGTAAAAACTAACTGATAATAATATTATTATGATTATTATTATTATTATTAGCTAAGTAAAAAATAAAAATAAAACTCTTTTTTTTTTTATATATATAAATTTTTAAATATTTATTTTTTAGAAGATAGGCTTATATATGTATATAAATGTTTTTTTTTTTTAAGAAGATGCACAAGTACATAACTATAAATATATATTTATATATATTTCATAAGGAAAGAAATTATATATAGTTTTTTTTTTTTTTAATTTAATATTTTTTTTATGTTATCATTTTTTCTTAAAATGAAAACTAGATTTTTTATAAGATAGAATAAGTATATATAGATATAGATATAGATATAATAGGAAAAATAGTTTTAAACCTAACTTATTTATTTATTTATTTTTTTTTATTAACCGTTCCCCGGCAACGGCGCCAAAAACTTGACGACATCCTATTGCCGCGTTTTCTTATCACACCCAAGTGTAGGTGATCGTACAAGTAATAAAGTTCTGGAAGTCCAGGTCGAACCCACAGGGAACGGAATAAAATTTTATAAAGTTAAGCAGATAACTATTTTGTCACTAAAAAGAAAATAAAAGATGATGGATTTTTGTGGGGTTTTACTAAACTACTAATTTTTATATTTTTGCAATAAAAGTAATTAAAGCTATTTTTTAACAGTTTATGGTAAAGATTTTAACAGTACAAAATAAATTAACTAACATACTAGTAAGAAAAGGAAGAAAAATAAATAAAAGCTAAATTTTTGTAAGAAAAACTTTTTAGATTTAATAATAGCAAAAGATGGAAATAATACAGATATTTAAGCAAAACTATTATAAAACAGGAAATATTAATTAACTAGGGGAAATGATTTAAAGGAATTGGGAATATGCAAACCAACACTAGATCCCACAACTTTTGTACATTTGAAAAGCATTTGGCATTTAAGACCGCAGAGTCATTCTTTATTTAAAAATAAACTTTCACTAGTCAGGGTCATATCAAGTGTGTCAGGTTTGATATGAAACGACGTCGTTTGGTTTAAAGATAAATAAAAAGGCAATTGGGCAGTAGCCAGGTTCGACCCGTGCCCCGCCGCGGACGTGGGTTATTCGGCGTCCAGTCCCCACCACTCTGCCACTACACAATTGCCTATCCATTATTGGATAGAAATATATATAAACACATATTTGAAATATTAACTTTGTCATATGAGTTGTTTGAGTATGCTAGGTGGTTTTTTATGACAAAAGGCATAGTTTGACAATCCACATAATTAGGCTTTTTTATTTCAAATATGTACTCTTTTGAGCCCAATATAGCCATAGTATATAAACATGTTAAATGGTCATAAACTATAGATACATAGATATTTTTGGCCATAAATGGAAAAACAACCCATCTAGATAAATTTGCCCATTTAAGTTTAGTGCACAGAAGCTGTGGTTTCTAAGTTTTTATTACATATCCCAATTAAAGTTTTAGCATACCATTTTGGAATTGAAACTGTCTTCAAAATAAAAATAAAAGATAAATTAAATAGGTGTAAACAGTGACTGCTCAATTAAAACTAAAGTTATAAAACTAAGGTAAGAGTGAAATATAATATTATTATATTATTTTCCTACTTAACATGAGCTGGGGTTGAATTTGTGAAATCTGCAAAATAGCAAAGTTTAGTACAACTAGGCTAATAAAATATACATAAATGAAAATACTGAACCAAAAATAAAATACTAAACCTTTGACTTTGGATTCTTGTGGGGTCACAGTGGTTGAACTCCAAGAACACAAATAAGGCCAAACCAAATCCAAATATACTTTTGGAGTGAGATATGGGTATGATGTACTTTTGGACTTTAGTAGATGATTACAACAACTACGTGGCTAAGAAATCTGACATTTAATCGCAAAATCTATCTTCTAGTGAATAAAAATATTGCTATAAAAATTGGAAATTTGGAGTTTCTAACTATTTTAGGGGACAACTATAAGTACTACTAGACTAGAAATATTAAATCTAATTTTAAATAGGAATATTTTACTACTACAAATTGACAAAGGTCATACAAGAAAACAAATATTTTAAATTTAAGAAATACAGTACATAAAGTTTTGCTACATATTTTTGAACATAAAATCATCAATTACATAAAAGTAAAATTTTACAACTACTAGAACTAGAAAAGGCAAAGAAAAACTAAAGTTTCCTATTTCTAGGGACAATATAAAGTGCTCACATAATAACCTCCCCTAAACTATTCTCTCAGTGATTGTGTGTTGAGTGTTGTGAATTCGTGTTTGGAGCTTGCTGTTTCCTTCCATTTATAGGCGAAGTTTGAAAGATGAATCGTCATCGCGTTCATCACGTTGCATTTTTTTTCTTCCACGCTTGTCTTTTTTTTCTTCAGCCTCTGACAGCTCCCTTGACAATTGTCATAATTCAAAATTTAAATACGGTTAATTTGATTTCAATTGACTTTAATGCTTTAAATGCTTATGTGTGTGCCCGGATTTAATTTCTGTGTAGTTCTTAAATTAAATGTTAACATGTGTTAGTGTACCTTTTTAAACTGTTAACTTAGTACATTTTAGGGCACATGCATTTAAATGTGGGAGAAAAACACTAGACCACACACACACACATGCTTTATATCACTTTGTGTAAATTCAAATGCATATTAAATATCTAAGCAACAAGTGGGCCCCACCCCACCCAATGTGGCCGGCCATTTCACTCTCTCTCCTCCCTTTTCTTTTCATTTTTTTTTCTTCTTTCTCTCTCTCTCTCTTCTTCTCCTCCTTCTCTCTAAGATACAAGAATACATACACCATTTTTATCTTCCATTTCCCTCTTCTTAAAGCTTCCATTAGAACACTAAGAAGAGATTTTTGAAGATTTTCTTATTACACAAATTAGGCTTAGAATTTCAAGAGCTTCCATGTGGTGTTCTCCAAATTCTCTTCCAAGCTCATTTTCAAGGCTTCTCAAAATTTGCCTAGGGTTCTAAATTCTAAATGGCAACCTTAGAGGGCTTTTGGGAGATTCTTACTTTGGGAATTATTGTTGGGTCACCTTGGGCTCCATTCTCCCACCTCTAGATTTCTATTTGGAGCTCTTTGGATTTATCTTGTTTTGGTGCTCTTCCATTTATTTTGGAAGGATCTCCTTGAGGTAGATGTTATTGCTTTAATTCAATATGTTATTTATAGTTAAGGTGATTTGTGATCTCTAATTTGTTAGGAGAACAACTTAGACACATGATTTAGGATTTCCCCCAAAGTTGTAAATTTAGGGCTAATTACCTAAATATGAAATTATGTGTTTTGTTGAGGTTGAATCCAATTATGTGATGTTAGACATGCTTAGGATGCTCCCTTTATGTGATAACCACGTTAGGACGCTAGTTGGAAATTTTCGAAAATTCTATGTAAAAATGTATGTATTGGTGGATTATGCTTGAAATTGAATTATGCCATGAACATGTTGGTTGATCATATTGTCATAGCATACATAAGCATTTGAGCCGAATTGGCAAATCATAGCATCGGCATGACATTAAAAAATTTTGATTTTTGAAAGAAGGAAAAAAAAAAAAAAAATCTCCTTGTGTGGGAATTTGATTTAAGAAATCCGGATATGGGTTGTGATGTGAGACAGGGAGAATGACCCTTAGAACATTCAAACTCCGACTGTATTCCGGTTAGCTCCCGGAGGTTGGTATGCTACATTCCTTGGGTGGGTGGCTCATAGTCCGGTGATGAGAGGAGTGCACATATCATGCAAAGCCCTTTAAGGCACACGTCATTCCCATCTTTACCACGGCGGCATTGCATTGCACTTGCACCGCATCTCATACTTAATTATGGATTGCATATTGTTTTCTTGCAATATTTCCTACTAGGCCGTCGCGCCTAATGAAACTACAAAAACATCTTTTTCAGGTGATATTGATAAGGGGAAAGGGCACATGTGAACCCGACGCGTAGACGTCGTCGTGAAATTTTTTTGAAGGCTAAGCCTTAACATTATGGATATATATAGCTTCCAATGTATTTGTTGTTGTAGGAATTTGTAATAGCTTAATTCTATGAAAGTTATTGTATTATGTAGTTACAAAACTCCTTGATCTCCTAATTCTTGATTTTTGTCATTGGAAGACTTATAGTGAATTTTATGGACAAGTGTTAATCCTTACACTTCCTTTTTGAAAAACCAACTTGTAATTTATATTTAGAGATCGTTGTATCTCTTACTTAACTCATGCTTTGCTAGTTATTTATACTTTGTCGATCCTAGCCGGATCTCATTTTGTGTTTGCAATCCTTGTCGGATTTGTTTATATGTTTGTAATCCTTGTCGGATTCATTTAATTTGGTTAAGTATGCGTCATTGCGTCGATGTGCCGTCGATATTTTTTTGTGTTAGAAACACCATGTTATAGTTTCAAAACGTTCCCACGAAGTCCCAAAATGAAACCGAGCAAAGCAACCATGTTTGGGGGATGAATAGTAAAAACTGCTCACATTATTTTTGGGATGAACAGTGTTTTTCAAGGCTGCCCGTGAATAGTGATTTTGGCCTACAGCACCCTTTTTCGGACCTCGATAGAAGTGCTAATTAAAACCCAAGTGTCCTCATATGATTCTAAGATATTGTGTCAAAAAAAACGGGGTATCTTTTGGGGAATTTTTCGGGCGATGAATAGTGTTTTCCGAACTAAAATTTTTATTTTTATATTTTCATTTGGTTTGGCCTTAGGTTTGGATCCCCATTGCCCACCTTTGTTATTGAATTATTGTAGGTGTGTATTCTTTCAAAACCTCTTATGATTCGCCTTCAAACATTAAATTTTCAAGGTATTTACCATTGTAGTTTTCAAGTTCCAATAAGTGCTTGAGTTCTTTTAAACTTGGTTTGTCATGGTCGCTTCCGCGTTGTGTGTACGTTTAACATTGTTTTATCTCTTTTCCTTTCCGTTCACGTGTTCCGTTTTCGGGGCGTGACAACAATTGATCCTGCAAAGACAAACAAAGAGGTAAAGAGAGAGAGATAAACGAAGAAAGCAAAAAAATATATATTATATATACAGTGTCAACATCCAAGCTATCAGCTTGGATGTTTTCACTTCTTTTTTTTTTTTTTTTTTTTTTTGAGCTACCAAACAGTACAATTACTGTTTGGTTACTATTCATCTCTTGACTAATAATATGGGAGATACTACAGTGTGGTTGCTACTTCTTTCCTTCCCTTTATTTCACTTCACTTTTACCTAAACATATAAAATATGTAAAAACACATTTTTACACGCATTTGAGTGACATCACTGTTAAATTATATTAATTCAAATATGCGTGTAAAACTAGGAATTTGAGGGATTAAATGAGCATTGTGTCTATTATATTGGCACATAAATGTACAATATTCAGTGTTTGTCATTCTCCTTTTCTTTTCCTCTTCTTTCTTTGCAGTTTTTCAAACCATGTCAGAAGCACGAAGACAATTGGGGCGAAGGACTGAACACGAGAAAAATTGCCACATGATGAATGCAGTGACGAATGCATCACATAATTCGTCTATAAATTGAGGAGGAAGCAGCATCACAAAGAATCACCAACCAACATCAGAGAAATTATACTACACAATGTTAGGAGAGAATAGTTTAGGGAGGTTATCATGTGGGCACTTCATATTGTCCCTAGTAGTAGGAAACTTTAGTTTTTCTTAGCCTTTTGTAGTTCTAGTAGTTGTAAAAATTTACTTTTATGTAATTGATGATTCCATGTTCCAAAAATATGTAGCAAAACTTTGTGTACTGTATTTCTTAAATTAAAATATTTATTTTCTCGTAGGACCTTTGCCAATTTGTAGTAGTAAAACATTCCTAGTAAAATTTAGATTTAATATTTTTAGTAGAAGAGTACTTATAGTTGTCCCCTAAAATAGTTTGAAACCCCAAATTTCTAATTTTTATAGCAATATTTTCCTTCACTAGAAGACAGATTTTGCAAGTAAATGCCAGATTTCTTCGCCACGTAGTTGTTATAATCACCTACTAAAGTCTCAAGCACACCATATCCGTATCTCACTCCCAAATTTGATTAGGATTTGGTTTGGCCTTGCTTGTGTTCTTGAAGATCAACCACTGTGACCCCACAAGAATCCAAATTCAAAGGTTTAGTATTTTATTTTTGGTTCAGTATTTCCATTTATTTATGTTTTACTAGCCTAGTTGTACTAAACTTTGTTATTTTGCAGATTCCATAAATTCAACCCCAACTCATGTTAAGTGAAGAAAAAATATATTAATAATTTATTTCACCCTTACCTTAGTTTTACAACTTTAGTTTTAATTGGGCAATCACTGTGTATATCTATTTAATCTTCCTTTAAAAGGTTATTTGGAAGACAGTTTCATTTCAAAAATGGTAGGCTAAAATTTTAATTGGGGATATTGACAAACACTGAATATTACACATTCATGTGCCAGTATAATAGATATAGTGCTCATTAATCCCCCAAATCCCTAATTTTACATGCATATTTGAATTAATATAATTTAATGGTAATCTTCCTCAAATGCGTGTAATTATGTGTTTTTAAATATTTTATGAGTAAAACTTCAGGCACACCATTTCCACAACCTCATCCCCCACAACCTGATGTGGCAATCATGGGAGGGTGCATTGGGTTAGTTGGTTGGGTTAAATGGTGGGTCCCATGATTGCCACATCAGATTGGGGGGGGGGGGGGGGGTTGTGGGGTGTGAAGTTGTGGAAATGGGTGTGCCTGAAGTTTTACTCATATTTTATATGTTTAGATAAAAATGAAGTGAAATAAAGAGAAGGAAAGAAGTAGCAACCACACCGAAACGTTTCTCATATATCTTGTTAGTCAAAATTGGCACAGTAAAGTTTCTAAGAAGAATCCAAAACAAACAAACAAAAAAAAAAAAAAAAAGGAAACACAAAACATTGAAAAACAAAACCATTGAAAGTGATGTTTTTCATTGTTCCTTCCTCTAACTCTCTCTCCATCTCTCTGTCTGTTTTCTTCCTTTACAGGGTGTGTCAGAAGAGGGGAGAAAAACAAAGCGCGAGGAAAAAAATTGAGACCGCAAGAAGAAAATGGCAAAGCTCGTGCCAAGGCTGACGAAAGCAGTGTTGATTTTTTCCTCAAAAATCACCTATAAATAAGAGCAAGCAGCAGACACAAACGGCGGAGAGCCTACACCAAGAACCAACAAACGAGGCACAACAAGCTGCAACAGCTTCACACAACACTGTTAGGGAGAGAATAGTATAGGGAGGTTATCATGTGAGCACTTCATATTGTCCCTAGAAATATGAAACTTTAGTTTTTCTTTGCCTTTTCTAGTTCTAATAGTTGTAAAATTTACTTTTATGTAATTGATGATTTCATGTTCCAAAAATATGTAGCAAAATTTTGTGTGCTGTATTTCTTAAATTAAAATATTTGTTTTCTTGTAGGACCTTTGTCAATTTGTAGTAGTAAAATATTCCTAGTAAAATTTAGAGTTAATATTTTTAGTCTAGTAGTAGTTGTAGTTGTCCCCCAAAATAGTTTGAAACATAAAATTTCCAATTTTTATAACAATATTTTTATTCACTAGAAGACAGATTTTGCAAGTAAATGTCAGATTTCTTAGCCACGTAGTTGTTATAATCACCTACCAAAGCCCCAAGCACACCATATCCATATCTCACTCCTAAATTAGATTAGGATTTGGTTTGATCTTATTTGTGTTCTTGGAGTTCAACCACTGTGACCCCACAAGAATCTAAAGTCAAAGGTTTAGTATTTTATTATTAATTCAGTATTTTCATTTGTTTATGTTTTATTAGGCTAATTGTACTAAACTTTATAATTTTGTAGATTCCACAAATTCAACCACAACTCATGTTAAGTAGAGAAAATAATATAATAATATTAGTTTTCACCCTTACCTTGGTTTTATAACTTTAATTTTAATTGGACGGTGATTGTGTGCATCTATTTAATTTATCTTTAAATTTTATTTTGAAGACAGTTTCAATTCTAAAATGGTAGGCTATAACTTTAATTGGGGATATGCAATAAAAACTTATAAACCACAGCTTCTGTGCACTAATCTTAAATGGGCAAATTTATCTAGATGGGTTATTTTTCCATTTATGGCAAAAAATATCTATGTATCTATAGTTTATGACCATTTAACATGTTTATAGATTATGGCTATATTGGGCTCAAAAGATTACATATTTAAAATAAAGAATCTAATTATGTGGAATGTCAAACTATGCCTTTTGCCATAAAAAACACCTAGCATACTCAAACAATTCATATGACAAAATTAATATTTCAAATATGTGTTTATATATATTTCTATCCACTAATGGACAAGCAATTGTGTAGTGGCAGAGTTGTAGGGACTGCACGCTGAATAACCCACGTCCGCGGCGGGTCACGGTTCGAACCTTGCTACTGCCCAATTGCCTTTTTATTTTTCTTTAAACCAAACGACGTCATTTCATATCAAACCTGACACACTTGATATGACCCTGATTAGTGAAAGTTTATTTTCAAATAAAGAATGACTCTGCGGTCTTAAATGCCAAATCCTTTTCAAATGCACAAAAGTTGTGGAATCTAATGTTAGTTTGCATATTCCCAATTCCTTTAAATCATTTCTCTTAAGTTAATTAATATTTCTTGTTTTTAATAGTTTTGCTTAAATATTTGTATTATTTCCATCTTTCGCTATAATAATATCCATAAAGTCACTTGATGTAAATTTAGCTTTTATTTATTTTTCTTCCTTTTCTTACTAGTATCTTAGATTAATTTATTTTACACTGGCAAAATCTTTACCATAAGCCGTTATTAAAAAAATAGCTTTTAATTAGTTTTATTGCAAAAAAATGTAAAAACTAGTAGTTTAGTAAAACCCCACAAAAATCCATCATCTTTTATTTTCTTTTTAGTGACAAAATAGTTATTGCCTATCTTTGTTTCCCATTCTCTGTGGGTTAGACCTGGACTTCCAGAACTTTTTTACTTGTACGATCACCTACACTTGGGTGTGATAAGAAAACGCGTCAATATGATGTCGTCAGATATGCAATAAAAACTTAGAAACCACAGCTTCTGTGCACTAATCTTAAATGGGCAAATTTATCTAGAAGAGTTATTTTTTTTTCATTTATGGCCAAAGAATATCTATGTATCTATAGTTTATGACCATTTAACATATTTATAGATTATGGCTATATTGGGCTCAAAAGATTACATAATAAGAATCTAATTATGTGGATTGTCAAACTATGCCTTTTGTCATAAAAAACATCTAGCATACTCAAACAATTCATTTGACAAAATTTATATTTCAAGTATGTGTTTATATATATTTCTATCCACTAATGGATAGGCAATTGTGTAGTGGCAGAGTGGTGGGGACTAGGCGCCGAATAACCTACATCCGCGGCGGGTCACGGTTCGAACCTTGCTACTGCCCAATTGCCTTTTTATTTTTCTTTAAACCAAACGACATCGTTCATATCAAACCTGACACACTTGATATGACCCCGACTAGTGAAAGTTTATTTTCAAATAAAGAATGACTCTACGGTCTTAAATGCCAAATCCTTTTCAAAAGCATAGAAGTTGTGTGATCTAGTGTTGGTTTGCATATTCCCAATTCCTTTAAGTCATTTCCCCCAAGTTAATTAATATTTCCTATTTTTAATAACTTTGCTTAAATATCTGTATTATTTTTATCTTTCGCTATAATAAAATCCAAAAAAGTTCATTTCATGTAAATTTAGTTTTTATTTATTTTTCTTCCTTTTCTTACTAGTATCTTAGTTAATTTATTTTGCACTGTTAAAATCTTTACCGTAAACTACTTAAAAAGAAAATAGCTTTTAATTAGTTTTATTGCAAAAATATAAAAACTAGTAGTTTAGTAAAACCCCACAAAAATCCATCATCTTTTATTTTCTTTTTAGTGACAAAATAGCTACTGCCTATCTTTGTTTTTCGTTCCCTGTGGGTTCGACCTGGACTTCCAAAACTTTATTACTTGTACGATCACCTACACTTGGGTGTTGATAAGAAAACGCGTCTAGGATGTCACCAGAGTCTGAAGAGATTCCTGGTATTGAAGAAAATTCTATCCGTGAGACGTTAGAGACTCTGGGTTTTGAAGAAAATTGTATCCGATAGCCTGAAGAGACTCCCGATTTTGGAAGAAATCGTATTCGTGAGTTTGAAGAGACTCTATGTTTTGAAAAAATGCTATACATGAGTCTGAAGATACTCTGGGTTTTGAAAAAAGTCCAATTCGTGAGCTTGAAGAGACTTCATGTTTTGAAGAAATCATATCCGTGAGTCTGAAGAGACTCTGGACTTTAAAAAAAAATCCTATTCATGAGCCTGAAGAGACTCTATGTTTTCGAAAAAAATCCTATATGTGAGTCTAAAGGGACTCCGGGTTTTGAAGAAAAACTTATCCGTAAGAGAATCCGGGTATCGACACTAACAAGCAATGAATATTGCATATTCATGTGCCAATATAATAGATATAGTGCTCATTTAATCCCCAATCCCCTAGTTTTAGATGCATTTTGGAATTAATATGATTGAATGATAATGTCACTCAAATGTGTGTAATTATGTGCTTTTACATATTTTATATGTTTAGAAAAAAAATAAGTTGAAATAATGCATAAACGGAAGGAAAGAAGCAGCAAACACATGAGATTATTTCCCATGTGCTTATTAGAACTTACGGTAGTCAACTACCATTCTTACAAAACGAATACCAAAGAAAGAACAAAAAGAAAAAAGGACAAAAGGACGGAAAAAATTGTCAAGGCATTGAATGTCTTGACAACGACACATATATGTACATGTAAAAAAAACATAGTTCTTTCTCTCTTTCTGTGTCTTTCTCTCTTTCTCTCTCTTTTTGTCTCTTTCTCTCTCTCTGCAAATCTGACAAAAGAAGAAAAAGATGGACGAGATTCAACAAAAAATGGCAAGCTTCCCTTTCGTCTCTGTTCAGAATGACGAATACAATGATGAATCTGCATCTCATTTCATCTATAAATAACAGCCAAAGGAGAAGAAGAGGAAGGCATACAACGCACAGCCTCACAACATACAACCAAATAGAGAGAAGTCTAGGGAGGTTACTGTGTGAGCACTTCATAGTGTCCCTAGGAGTAGAAACTTAAACTTTTCTTTTCATTTTCTAGTTCTAAACTATACTCAACTAGGTTTTCCTGCTACCACAGTTAAAGCATTCAATCACATTGAACAACCACTTACCAATCCCCTTCATTCACTAGACCAATTGTGCCAATATGGTTTTGAGTTTAAACACACTCATCCCACCCTTGACCCAAAACCTATTCATCTTATCTAAGCAATCAGGCTCATGGTTTCTATTTCACGCCTTCCCTTTTCTATCCTACAAAATCCAAGAGCATGTTTAAACTTTGAATGGGCATGGCACGTGCTAGACAGGGAAACCTCAGGCCCCTCTATTAACGTACAAACTCAACTTCAATTTACTCTGCGCACCCTTCGAACCTATGAAAAGTGGTATGCGTATCATGCACAAGGTTGGACTCACCTGAAACACCTAGAAGATGTATATGACCAAGCCAAGATACTTCCTCTGTTAGGGATATATGCTAAAAGCCATGCTTTATGTAGTTGATTTATTGTTCATTTAATAAAATTAGTTATTCCATTTTTATGAGAATCTGTGTGGGCAATGTTGGTATTATATTATTTATTTAATATTATGCATATGTGTCTCTCATTCTACATAGTAGGTGGTTTGGTGTGTAGAGTTCGGCTTACACACGGAAGATCAGATCATCAGATCTTGTAGAATGTAAGATTTTGGTTTACAGTCTTAGATGGGATTGGACACACCATCGGTAGGACTGCAACATCTTAACTATAGGAAACGGTATAGTTTCAACTCACTATGCTGGTACACTTTGTGTATTAAACGGGACCGACTTGGGGTAATTATCTTTATACTGACTTATAAGATAATTAATACCTCACGGCTATTTTGAGTGCTTATGCTCTAAATCCTAAGTTAATTTGTAGACACATGCATTTGATATTTACACTTTGATCCCTAAGAGGGTGAGATCCTTAAATGGGTCAATATCTCATTGGATTGGGTGACAATATTGATTGTGCGGTGGATATAAATTAATGATGGAATCCATGTCTCAATTTTTGGGATTGACGATATCCCCTTGACAAAGCTTATAAGTTTTGATTATGTCAAACCCTGCAGGTGGATTTTGTATCCGACATATCAGATAAGTTAAGCAGAGGATCTCAAGGAATTTTAAGAGATTAATTAAATGTGATTATCAGTAATTATATTTAATTAATGGATATCTGTAATCTTAACGTGGGGAGATAATAAGCATTTAGTAACATGAAGCTCGAAATATATTTTTGAGATAAGGGTAGGAGTGCAATTATAATTCTTTAGTGGTATGAATTATAATTTATGGAAATAGGATTCTGATTCAGTTCGAATTAGGGTTTCCTAATTCCATAAGGAAGCCTATTCCTTATCGACTTCTTATGGTCCTATCGTAGCCTATATATATGCTGCTTTGGCTCTTTTCTCAGTTTGCGTTTTTCCATATAGAGTATTATAACTCAGAATAGAAAAGAGAGCAGAAAACAGAAAGGATTTCGAAAGAGCCCACACTCAGTTCGATATTCTGGCAGCAGAGGAATACGGTAGAAGATCATGAGCTGTTATCGAGCCCGTGTTCTCGATTCATCTACTACAGCAATCCATTTTTGCAGTTCAAGGTAACCCTAATTCCGCGCTGGTAGGGTTATTATAGACTTCACAAAATTTTTTGCAGTACCAACTTATACGCACTGTCAATGGATTCTGGGAACGCAGTTTCTTAACATCCTCGAGCCCTGCTAGAAGAAGTAAGGCTCTTCAAAGATACATATGTCTTTGGTAATGATGAAACCACAGATGACGAGGACCAGTCTACTTACACACTGCAAGAAATCAAGGCCGAGATGAGAAAGTATCAAAGAAGAGCCAAAAAGGCATATATTGTACTTCGAAAAGAAGACCATCAAGCCCTCAAAATCCAAGAATTAAAGCTAACCCTTGAAACTAAAAGGGATTATTTTGTGTATTATTGGGATCTTTTTCACAATCTTGTAACTTTTGGTTTTCCTCATGCTCATCAAGTTAGATTGTAAATGAGTGAGGAAAATCTTCTATCTTGTAATTAATTAGTTTATGCAATGGATGTAGTATTTTGATCTGAACCAATTTAGTTTCCTTAAAGGTTTCTAAACGGCCCTTTTACTAAACGTCATAACGGCTAGTGAATTAAACAGTCGCAACTATTCAAGTGGGCCAACCCATTACTATAAAAACATCAAGTTAAAGAACCTTCCTTCAAACTTGTTCCTCTTTCAAACCCTAATTCTTCTAGTATTCCATTCTAAAACCTTGCTTCTCATATCAATTTCCAAACCATTCATGGTGAATCCAGTGAATCAATCAAAACCATTAGTGAAAACTTTGGGAAAGCCATATCAGAGGAACATGCCCAATACTCTACTTCAAGTGGTGGATCCTCTTTGATTGTGGAAACCTTATTTCATGTTACCTTGTCCGATTCGAATCATTCCATAACAATAGGCCCTGCTTTCTCATCCCCTTCTCTCAAACTCTTTGTTTACTACCCTAGATTTGGGGATCAACGACTAGGATACCAAAAACCTCTCCAAATCCCTATAAGAGATTTTGAATATCGTCATTGGCCCAAACCTATCAATGACCAGTGGTCAAAATGGGTAAACATGATCATAGAATCAAAAGGGATTGACTTAGAAGAAATAGGGATTTTTTAGGGGGTTATGCTCAGCAAATTCAACCTTCAATTTGACCCCTATTTAATTCCAAGTGCCATAAACTTCTGGAACCCTATCTACAATCACTTCCAATTCCAATCTGGCCCTATAGGACCAACTGTGCTTGATATATGTCACCTCCTTGGTTTTTTACCCTATGGAGAAGATGTACACCCTTTTATGGTCGAATCTGAAGTCAACTTTTCTGTCAAAATAGACCCAAAACCCCTAAGTTATAGTACCTTCTTAGAGACTCACATGAGAACAGAGGGTGTTGTGACAGACTCTGAACTCTATTGCTTCTATCTTTTCTGGCTTTCAAGACACATTTTTGCATCAGGTCCCAGAGGGTTGTCACCGAATTTGCCTTCTTAGCCAAAGCTCTTGTGAACAAACATAGGTTAGTGCTAGCACCTTTTCTTTTAGGCCATCTTTACCGTGCTTGTGCTGAACTTCAACTTGTTCCTTTCAATCCTTCTCAAGGTGGCCCCATATGGGTTCTTCAATTGTGGCTTCGAGCCTATTTTCCTGAACTAAACCCTGAGGTTCCACCAAATACAACCATTAAGCATGGAATATTCCTCACTGCCCTTCCTCCTACTCTCAAAAAGTTTGCGAATCTCGCTTCTTTATCTTTAATCTTCCAGAAAATAGATCCCCTGATCTCTTTCAGCCTTTCTCTCTTCTATATAGTGTCAAAGATAAATCTCCACTTTCTCCCATTTGGCTCTATCGAATTATTTCTCGAAAAGCCCACCCCAATGACTTGAAACAAGCCAGGGGAAGTTTTTCAATATCTCGAGACTTGTTTTTTGGAAGCAAAGCCTCTTCCAAGTCTTCCAGTGAAATCTATCTCCCTTCTCAATTCTCAAGACAATTTGGGCTTGCTCAATCAATCGCCTGTCCTTTTAAGCGTTTAGAAAATCCCCTTATGTCTATAAAAACTTCAAAAGTTTCTGAGACTATCATTAGTACATCCCTTGCTTGTTACCAAGACAAGGTTCGACTCCTCAAATTCACCAATCTTCCAACATCACCTGGTAAAACTAGTGCCTTCAAAATCTGGTGGCCATATAGAATAGCTGGATTAATTGACAAAAGCCACTTGCTAAACTCTTTAGCTTATGAGAAAAAAGGTACTTCATTTCTCTTTTCCCTTTTTTTAACCCTCAGATTCTCTCGAATCCTCCAAATATCTGAAAATTATTCGCGTTATATGCAGGTTCTCCAGCCACTGGTTCTCCAGCCACTAGTGCTCCTGGCTCTTCGCAAGCACCTGCATCTTCTAACGTAGTTGAGGTTTCAACACTACCTTCCTTAGATCCAGAAAAGGCTATGTCAAAGTCTCCTGAAGTGGCCAAAGGAAAACCCAAAACTCCAAAACCTAAGAGGAAATTCATTCAACCGAAAGCACAAAACCAACCTTCAAAAAGTCAACCATCCTCCCTAAAACTCTGACCAATGTGATGACTTACCTATCATTCATCTTCAAAAGAAAAAAAGTGACTCAAATTAGCTCTTTGATCAAGGCAATTCCAATTTCTTCAGTGAAACCGTCAGACACAACTGAAATCAATCTTTCAGAAGGTCCTACTAAGGCAAAGGGATCAACAACATCAATTCCTATAGGAAGCCCTCAGGTATATTAGAATTCTTAAAACTTGTACACATTATAGCAGTTCCATCTGTATGGTTAGTTTATTAAGAATTTTGATTTCAGATTGAAGATCCTGCATTTGCCGAACCCCCACCAAATACAACTTCAAAGAATGCTCAGAGCTCTACCCCCCGAGCTACTCCATCTTCTCTTCAACCCTCAAGTACCGTTCCTTCAATATTGGGAAAGGAACTCCCTCCTAGAATGTCCATAAAAGAATTGGAAGATTTCACGAAAACATTAAAGAGTATAATGAACATGCCTGGCTCTATAACAAGTTCAATCGTTGGGACCGTAGCAGTTAGAGTTAAGAAACTTATCCAAAGTCCCTTCGAACTTCAGCCTCTTAATCTTGACACCATCAGTGTTACTTCTTTCCTTAGCCCTTTCAATCGAGCCCCTTTTGAGATCTTCTTAGATTAAGAAGTGAAGACTATATTCAAACTTCTATGCATCACTCTCCTTACTAAAGATGAAGTTAGTGCTAAAGACAAAAATTCAATTAACGAAGTTCTGTGTTTGTTGGAATTTTATTGTGCTATCTTGACCAGGGTTACTGAACAGAGAGATCGATTAGCAAAGGATATAGAAGATATGATGACACAAAGAGCTACGATTTTTGACATGATAGACTAATTCGACACTGATAGAGAATTAATAAACACCCTTGAGGGTAAAGTTGCTAACGTCAAAAGGTCTTTGCACGAAGCAGAATACCAGCTATCTGTTATAAAATCAAGACAAGAAAAAACCCAAAGAACTCCAAAAGCTGCAAAGACTGAAATAACATCTTCGAACTTGAAGCAGCAATAAACGATAGGAGAACAACAATATATCACCAACCAAGCCAAAATGTATAATAATTTTTGGGATAAGTTTAGGTTAAAAGCCCAAAGCTTGGCTTCTATCATGTAACATGTTTCCCTGTACTTCAATTTTTAACATGATAAAATCCACCCTCGAATACTTTGTGAATCTGGAAAGGACCTTCCCATTTAGGTGACCAATTTCCAAATTGTGAGTCTTTAGTTCCAATTGGCAAAATGGTCTTCCAAACTAAATCTCCTTCATCAAAGGATCTATTTTGAACCCTTTTATTGTAACTCGTTGCTGTCACCATCTTTTGAACAAGAATGTCATTGAGAGCTTTAACTCTTTCTTCATCTATATTTTCCAATTCCATTGCCATGCCTGTCTGATAGGCATCCATAGTTAGTTGATTTTGTTTAAAAACTCTCAAAGAATTGATTTTGATTTCGATAGGCAATGCAGCTTGATGGCCATAAGTTAAAGCATATGGAGATACCCCTGTATTTGTCCTTTTCGAAGTTCAATATGCCCACAGAACTTCTGGAAAAATTTTATGCCATATCCTGGGGTTATTCTTGATAATCTTTGCCATATTCTCCTTTATTACTTTATTTGTGGCCTCTGCCTGTCCATTAGATTGGGCATAATATGGCATTGATTTAGACATTGTAATTCCTAGCTTTGAAGTGAAAGCCACAACTTCTAATTCGAAAATAGTTGCATTGTCTGAAACGATAGTTTGAGGTATTCCAAACCTATAGACTATCCTTTCCAGGAATCTAATGACCGAATGTTGATTGACAAATTGCATTGGCTCTACTTCGATCCATTTGGTAAAATAATCAGTAGCTAAAATAATGAAACCATGTCCTTTCGAAAACAAGGGATTTATCTTACCAATTACATTAATAGCCCATCCTCTGAATTCGGCCATGGCCTTATCACATATTGTAAATCAACAATAGGTAAGTGTTTCAAAGGGCCATGTTTCTGACATTCTTGACAACCTTTAGCATATTCAATGCAATCTTTAAGGATGGTTAGCTAATAAAAACTATATCTTCGAAGTAACCCTCTCATCTTTATCCTAGATTGTTCTGCGCCACAGAGTCCTTCATGAGCTTGTGCTATGGCTTCTAAACCCTTTGGCCTATTCAAACATTCCAAAAGCATACCTGAAGGAAAAAATGGTTTAAAGTTAGATTTTAAACGCGCAGCGAAAATAGGTTAAGTTATAAAACTTTTGGTATTCCAGGATCTACTACTCGTCAATTCCATAGATGCGTACAAGGGGGTGCAAGAATTATACCTTAGTATCTTGAACCCAATTCTGAAACTCTAACTTCCAGCAACCTCCACTAGATGATCTTCACCCTTATGACTCCTGCGGATGCCTGCCGAAAAGACTAGGGTTGGTGGGAACCCTAATAGAGAGGATAGGAAGGTTTTGGGAAGACTATGATAGTTTCTGCAGCTTCTGCGTATAAAAACGACGATCACCTACTTCCAGAACGCAGCTGCCCTATTTATAGATTTCCAGAACCGACCTAGACTTCGATCGATTGAAGTGACTTCGATCGATCGAACCTTCGATCGATCGAACCATGCTCGATCGATCGAACCTGATGACTTCAATCGATCGAACATACTTCGATCGATCGAACCTGTCTTAACAGCTTCCTCAAGTGTCTTTCCAAGCATCCTAGCGGAGCTAAGAGTGGGACCTCCTAGGCTCTTTATTGTTGGCTCAGACCAGTTTGTTAATTACCATGACCAAACTCTTTGATCAGTAAACTAACTAACTGGTCAGTTAACGTTTATTCCACTATAAAACGATAACTGAACTCCAACGCAAAGAACATATCCGAAGCGATAACTAGACTTGTATGGTGTACTAATGTCCCTCTACTGTCAGCATTCGTAATCATATTCAGGTAGTCGGATAACTGTTACTGTCAACCTGAATCATGATTACTTCTTGTATTCCTTGAGTCCCATTCACTACTCATGATTACCAAACATGTTGATAACTCTTATCAACAAGACTGCAGTACTCAGTAATCAACTTGGTGACATTCTCAAGGGAATGCTTACTCTGTATCAGAGGGTAGATTCTATCTTGACAATATATGTTCACAACCCTATGGACATGACATACCCAAGATACCCAGGTGTTGATCTTCTATAGACCTCACTGATTGGTAAGTCAAAACAGCCATATCCATAGTCTGTGTTCATAATCATCTCAAGATTGAGAACACGTACCTTATACAAGTTATGAGTTCCTATTGACTGTTGACAGCCTTAAGCGTCAATAGGAAAGCTCAGGTCCGTCAATGCACTATAAGCACTAGCATATCAACTAAGAGCTACACTCTAGTGATTGAGATTAATCACTCCATCCAATGGTAGTTAATTATGCTACAGTGTAGACCTGATGAGGTATCCAGTCTCATCATCCACTGTGACATATTTTAAGTATCAAAGAATAGTAATTCGTATCTCACTTGTGTGTATCTCATACACACACGAATTGCTTACTATGATACTTAAGGATAAAACAATCATCTCATGAAAGAAACATACACAATGAAATGTAAAGCTAATATCAATATATTATAATGCTAATGTCTCATACATAAAGTAATGGTTTGAGGGCACAAACCCAACAAACTCCCACTTGCACTCACAACCATTCAGAACTACATCTAAGACCTAGACTATCTAGATGACGATCAAAAACCTTCTGTGGCAAGGCCTTTGTAAACGGATCAGCAAGATTGTCAGCGGTGGCAATCTTGGTGACAGTCACATCTCCATGTTGAACAATATCTCGGATAAGATGATATTTCCGCTCTACGTGCTTTCCCTTTCCGTGGTTCCTTGGCTCCTTGGACTGAGCCACTGCCCCACTATTATCACAATAAAGCGTAATAGGCGACAGCGACGCTGGTACCACCTCGAGTTCCATGAGGAACTTCTTGAGCCAAACAGCTTCCTTTGCGGCTTCACAAGCAGCCACATACTCAGCTTCTGTAGTTGAGTCTGCAATGCATTTCTGCTTAATGCTCCTCCAACTAACAGCACCACCTCCCAAGGTAAAGAGATGTCCGGATGTCGACTTTCTCGAATCTTTATCTGACATAAAGTCCGAGTCAGTGTATCTTACTGGAATTAACTCACTACCGCCGTACATAAGCATGTAATCTTTAGTTCTTCTCAAGTACTTAAGAATGTGCTTAACGGCTGTCCAGTGCTCTGGACCTGGATTCGATTGATACCTGCTAACCATGCCAACGGCAAAGCAGATATCTGGTCTAGTGCATAACATCGCATACATGAGACTTCCCACTGCCGAGGCATAGGGAATTCCTACCATGCGATTCCTCTCCTCTTGTGTCTTTGGACACTGGTCCTTGGAGAACGCTAAACCATGCCTGAAAGGTAACAAACCTTTCTTCGAATTATCCATTGAAAACCTAGTTAGCACTTTCTCGATATAACCAGCTTGAGATAATCCCATTATCTTTCGCTTGCGATCCCGAAAGAGCTTTATCCCAAGAATATAGCTCGCCTCTCCTAGATCCTTCATATCGAAAGTACTAGCTAGCCAAACCTTGACCGTTGACAGCGCCGCTACATCATTCCCAATGAGTAGAATGTCGTCAACGTAAAGCACAAGAAAAGCCACTACTTTCCCTTCACATTTCTTGTATACACAAGGCTCATCCAGATTCTGTATGAAACCAAACGACTTGACCGCTTGATCAAATCGGATGTTCCAACTTCTGGATGCCTGCTTAAGCCCATAAATGGACTTTTGCAACTTGCATACCAAGTTACCTTTCTGACCAGCTATGAACCCTTCTAGTTGTTGCATATAGATGTCCTCCTCAAGATTGCCATTCAAGAATGCAGTCTTGACGTCCATCTGCCAGATTTCAAAATCTAGGCATGCAGCAATAGATAAGAGTATTCTGATGGACTTGAGCATGGCTACCGGCGAGAAGGTTTCCTCATAGTCAATGCCCTCCCTCTGAGTATAGCCTTTCGCCACAAGCCTTGCCTTAAAGGTCTCAACCTTTCCATCAGATCCTCTTTTCCTCTTATAGACCCACTTGCAGCCAATGGGTTTAATATTGGCTGGAAGTTCTACAAGATCCCAGACCTGATTGGAATCCATAGATTCCAATTCAGCCTTCATAGCTTTAATCCAATGAGCTGAATCAACATCAGCCATTGCCTCTTCGTAAGTGGTAGGATCAGATTCAGATTCTATGGAGACAGCTTCAAAAACTTCTCCTAAGAACATGTATCTATCAGGCTGGCTGATAATCCTCCCACTACGATGAGGTACCGGTGCCGAAATGGGTGAAGAAGTGGTATTTTCTTGATTTCATCGTTATCAACTGCGGGTTGGACTGAGGGCTCTCCTTCTATCTCTCTAAGATCTATCCTTCCCTTAGGTTTATGGTTCATGATATAATCATCCTTCAAGAAAACAGCATTTGTACTAACAAACACTTTCTGTTCTCTTGGATCATAAAAATACCATCCACAAGTACCCTTTGGATACCCTACAAAGTAACATACTTCCGATCTAGAATCCAACTTGCTCATCTTTCCTTTGAGCACATGTGCCGGACACCCCCATATCCGGAGATGTTGCAAAGAAGGCTTGCGCCCAATCCACATCTCTCGTGGTGTCCTGGGAACAGATTTGCTTGGTACTAGATTTAGTATGTATGCAGCGGTTTCCAAAGCATAACCCCAAAGGAATAATGGCAACTCTGAATAACTCATCATCGACCTAGTCATGCCTAAAAGAGTCCGATTCCTTCTCTCCGCTACACCGTTCTGCTGAGGCGTACCAGGTGCAGTCAACTATGACAGAATCCCATTCTGTACGAGGTGATCAATAAACTCATTAGAGAGGTACTCGCCACCTCGATCAGATCGAATGGCCTTGATATGTGTGCCCGATTGCTTCTCCACTTCAGCCCTAAACTCTTTGAACTTTTCAAAGGCTTCAGACTTGTGCTGCATTAGGTACACATATCCATACCTAGAGTGGTCATCGGTAAATGTTATGAAATACTCATAACCACCCCTTGCTCTAATATTTATTGGTCCACACACATCAGTATGAACTAATTCCAACAATGCATTGGTCCTATTGCCTTTTGCAGGAAAGGGCCTTTTGGTCATCTTACCCTCCAAACAAGACTCGCAGACTTCCATTGGTTCGAGAACCAAATCGCCTAAGACCCCTTCTTTGACTAGTCTGCCAATCCTATTCAGATTGATATGGCCAAGCCTCATATGCCAAAGCCTTGTTGGATTAGTGAAAGGTCCCTTTCTTTTAGATGGTAAAGTTACCACTAAGTTATTAAGTTCCAAACAAGAATCTTTTGAAATATTAGGAGTAATCACATACAAACCATTTGATTTATATTATAGTTAAGTTTGAATTGAGCGAATGATGGCGACAGCGAGTTGAGGATCATATCAACTTGGGTCTGTGCATCGATGTTGGCTCCCAAGGTCTCCAGTTCGTTTAAATAACCAATCATTTTTAAAACATGTTCTTTGATTGGAGTACCTTCCGACATCTTTGCACTCATTATCTTCTGCATGGCTACCTGTCTGGCAGGCCTGCCATGCTCCCCAAACATCTTTTTCAGGGATGTGATAATGTCACTGGCAGAATCGTTCGATTGGAATTGGTGTTGTAACACACCAGCCATTAAGGTCAGAATGTAACAACGGGCCATTCCATTCGACTTCTTCCATTTGTCGAACTCGCGTCTGGCAGCTGCCGAAGCATTTGCCGCGGGTTCTTCAGGGCTTGGGGTGGTGAGGACATATATGTGATCCTCCGCAGTTAAAACGATGTCAAGGTTACGTTTCCATTCAGTGTAGTTATTTCCAGTTAACTTGTTTTGAGTGAGTATGGTGGCAAGTGGACTAAATGCAGATCCAGACATTATGATTACTGAAAATCAAAACAAACAAAATAAATATGGATATCAGAATTGACAGTTTGAAATAAAAGAATCCTTAAAACTTTTATTTAAAAACAAAGTCGCCGGAATATCGAAACGAAAGAATAAAGCCTCCGTGTGGTGGTCAATGTTCGATCTTTCGATTTATCATGACTTATCCGCTATGCAACTCTTGCAAAATAGCCATGACTCCCGAACCTATTTGATCTCTAAGTTTCTGAATAATGCCCCGTGTGGGATCCCTTATCCATAGCTTAGCTAGTGTGTACCATTAACTAGGATCCAATCACAACCGTCTCAAGTAGCGCCTCCGTGTGGTGGTCACCCTCTAACACGTCTGATTGATCCTATCCATATGAAGTTCACATCTAGTAACCAATGAGCAGTGTACCCTCCGTATGGAATGATCACCCCTGGCGAGGTGACACAGAATACACTACTCATCTTACAATGAACCGTTAATGGAAGATCGTGGGTGTTATTTGATAAGACCCTCTCCCACTAGATTTAGTAAATTAAGGATTTTGCTTTTGAAAAATGTTTCCACACACTACCCATAAACATCCAATGTTTACTAATGTGTTGAAAACGGTTTTTGAATTTTATTTTAGAAAACTTATTTTAAGTGCATGCAACAATGTATTATACGCCAATCACAAAACAAGCACATAAAACAAAAAACTAAAATGAAATATAGGCATTCAAACAATGCCTCTATCTCCCATGGCTCTATTTCCATAGAACACCTTCTTGGTTTGGTCGCCTCCGGCTCCATCTTGATGGACAACGGCTCCTTTTTCCATCTTCATGGAATTTCTAATTCTATTACATTGGACTTATGCTTCTTTTGAAGCTTACAATTTATCTAGAAAAAAGAAATAGCAAAAAAGAAATAAAAGGCTAGGGAAACCGGTGCGACTTTCTTTTTCGTAGGATTGAAGCCGCAGCGCCCTTTACATACGCCTTAAAACCAAACCATTAATAAATTACAACATGCACCAATCTCAAACAATTTAAATATAAATACTTAAATGACTTGGTGCCATGGGAGATAGCGACTAATTTTGCTGCAAAAGGGTTAGTCGTACACACATCCACACATACATAACAAATATATATAACTATTGGAACACTTAATTGATTCACACAGTATATAAACACTTTACATACTGAATTAGAACTTAAAACAGCATCTTACTTCTCTGTCACAGTTCGATCGATCGAAGACCGTTCGATCGCTCGAACCTTCGATCGATTGAACACTGTTCAATCGCTTGAACATTCTGTTTCACAGAATGATTTGAAAATTTTACAGAATATTTTAAAATTAAAGTTTTTAATTTCAAAATACTTTAAAACTGTGAAACAGAGAACCTGACAAAGTATCTATCTCGATCGATCGAACTCCATTCGATCAATCGAATACCAGAAGGTTCGATCGATCGAAGACTGTTCGATCGATTGAGAACAGAATGTTCGATCGATCGAAACAAGTTCGATCGATCGAACCCACCTTGCATCCTATGCAATCACAGTTTTGTATTCTGCTGTGATAACACTGCAGAAACAGATCTGTGACGATGCAGTTTCGAAAACAGTTCTAAAATCAACATGCAAATCAAAACTAGGGTTCCAAAAACGCATTTATAGATCCAAACGAGCGTGGCTCTGATACCAATTGAAGGAAAAAATGGTTTAAAGTTAGATTTTAAACGCGCAGCGAAAATAGGTTAAGTTATAAAACTTTTGGTATTCCAGGATCTACTACTCGTCAATTCCATAGATGCGTACAAGGGGGTGCAAGAATTATACCTTAGTATCTTGAACCCAATTCTGAAACTCTAACTTCCAGCAACCTCCACTAGATGATCTTCACCCTTATGACTCCTGCGGATGCCTGCCGGAAAGACTAGGGTTGGTGGGAACCCTAATAGAGAGGATAGGAAGGTTTGGGAAGACTATGATAGTTTCTGCAGCTTCTGCGTATAAAACGACGATCACCTACTTCCAGAACGCAGCTGCCCTATTTATAGATTTCCAGAACCGACCTAGACTTCGATCGATCGAAGTGACTTTGATCGATCGAACCTTCGATCGATCGAACCATGCTCGATCGATCAAACCTGATGACTTCAATCGATCGAACATACTTCGATCGATCAAACCTGTCTTAACAGCTTCCTCAAGTGTCTTTCCAAGCATCCTAGCGGAGGTAAGAGTGGGACCTCCTAGGCTCTTTATTGTTGGCTCAGACCAGTTTGTTAATTACCATGACCAAACTCTTTGATCAGTAAACTAACTAACTGGTCAGTTAACGTTTATTCCACTATAAAACGATAACTGAACTCCAACGCAAAAGAACATATCCGAAGCGATAACTAGACTTGTATGGTGTACTAATGTCCCTCTACCGTCAGCATTCGTAATCATATTCAGGTAGTCGGATAACTGTTACTGTCAACCTGAATCATGATTACTTCTTGTATTCCTTGAGTCCCATTCACTACTCATGATTACCAAACATGTTGATAACTCTTATCAACAAGACTGCAGTACTCAGTAATCAACTTGGTGACATTCTCAAGGGAATGCTTACTCTGTATCAGAGGGTAGATTCTATCTTGACAATATATGTTCACAACCCTATGGACATGACATACCCAAGATACCCAGGTGTTGATCTTCTATAGACCTCACTGATTGGTAAGTCAAAACAGCCATATCCATAGTCTGTGTTCATAATCATCTCAAGATTGAGAACACGTACCTTATACAAGTTATGAGTTCCTATTGACTGTTGACAGCCTTAAGCGTCAATAGGAAAGCTCAGGTCCGTCAATGCACTATAAGCACTAGCATATCAACTAAGAGCTACACTCTAGTGATTGAGATTAATCACTCCATCCAATGGTAGTTAATTATGCTACAGTGTAGACCTGATGAGGTATCCAGTCTCATCATCCACTGTGACATATTCTAAGTATCAAAAAATAGTAATTCGTATCTCACTTGTGTGTATCTCATACACACACGAATTGCTTACTATGATACTTAAGGATAAAACAATCATCTCATGAAAGAAACATACACAATGAAATGTAAAGCTGATATCAATATATTATAATGCTAATGTCTCATACATAAAGTAATGGTTTGAGGGCACAAACCCAACAATACCATCTGCTCCTCTTTTAAATAAGATTCCAGCGTACATTATGTAATTTATTGCCTTTAATCTTACAATCCTATCAGGTTTATCTATCGAACCAGACAAGTAATCAATGATTGGTTTTCTCCAATCATCGTGGATTTCGATGTTAGAGATATTAGTCAATGGTAACCTATCTGCCAACAAAGGCAATAATTTTCTAGTAGTCGCTTGACTTATATCTTCGAGATCAATGCATGTACTCCTAAAACCAGAAGACCTTTGAGCCACATCATTGGCTTCTTCATTAAAGAATCTTGGAATATGAATCAAAGTAATGTCATTAAATTTAGTCAGTAATTCCATTATTGTATCATAGTAAATTTTTAACAATGGACTGAAACATTTAAACTCTCCATTTAACTGATTAATAACCAATTGAGAATCTCCATATACTTCAATAGATGATGTAGTCAAACTCAAGAGTGTTTCTAACCCCATGATTAAGGCTTCATAATCCACTTGATTATTAGTACATTGCATCAAATTTAGCTTAAAACCATATTTGGTTTTGACTTTCTCAAGAGATTCAATTATAAATCCAATTCCTAAATTCAATTTAGTTTTTGATCCGTCGAACCACAATTTCCATGGGTTCGAGAATATAAAACCAATTTCACAATGCTCTTGCAATTCTTTATTATTAGGATGATCTGCTAGAAAATCAGCTAAGGCTTGGCCTTTAACTGCTTTTTGAGGGACATAGATCAAACAGAATTCTGACAATGCTAAGATCCATTTTCCAATTCGATTGCGCAAAATAGGTCTAGTTAACTTATGTTTAACTAAATCGAACTTTGCAATAACTGTTAGCCCCTTCCATTAATTGAATGGATAATTTTGATGATTAACAAACCACTTGGTAATGGTTTCTAATTATCTCTAGTTGATTAAAGTTGCAGGGACATTGATAATATATCCTTTCCTCTTTCATGGTGATTGTTGTTCTTTTGTCCTAAGCCAAACGGAGCCTTACAAGTTGAAGAATCTTGTTGTAATCAATGTTTTAAGACACTTTGTAAGCAATCTGTTTTTGTGAACATCTTACTTGAGGGCTCAAGATTAATTAAAAAAGGTTTCACTTAACTAACCCAACCTTTCTTTTAAAAATCTGCATAGAAGCAGTCGACTGTGACATCGCTTCAGTCGACTGATTCTCCAGTCGACTGAATGGTCGACTTGGGTACACAGAGTTTTCATAAGGGCACAAACCAGTCGACTGCCATCGCGACACAGTCGACTGATCTTCTTATTGTAGTACATCCTTTTGAAAAGCAGTCGACTGCCCTGAGAAGACAGTCGACTGAATCACTGCGATAAACACTGTAACGGCTAGTTAACTGCATTTAATGCAACATTTATTACTCCCAACTACCCCCAACGGTTGGAAATCAAAAGGAAGCTATAAATACATTTATTTGAACTTCATTGAAGTTCTCCTTGAACAATCTAACTAAGTTTTTCATCTCATTAATATCTTGAGCCCTAGTTTGGTGAGATCATAAATTCTATTGCTCTAGCACTCATTTGTATTCTCTTGAGAGCAATTTATTGTGAGCTTAAATCTTGTATTTATCCACTCTATTGAGAGAGTCTTTCATTCTTGTATCAAAACCCATTTATAAAGGTAGTGTGTATTAAGGGTTGGTGTAACCCTAGTTCAAGAGAAGAGGATTTTCTTCCTTGAAGAGATTGTAAGGGTTTAATCTTCACCCGAAGAAGATTGAAATAGTGGAATCCTCAAGAGGTGTTCTTGAGGGGTGGAAGTAGGGCGCGGCGTGCGGTTTCCCGAACCACCTAAAAATTGGTTTGCATTGTATCTCTTCCCCTTCTCTTTACATTGCTTTTTGTTATTTAATTGTTTGGGTAATCTATTTGAACAAATTTCTAAATTATTTTTTAAAACCTTATTCACCCCCCCTCTAAGGTTTCCTTTTTGGGCCAACAATTGGTATCAGAGCCTCGGCTCAAATTTCTAAACGTTTTTGAGTTAAAGATCAAATGGAAACCACATCTAATACTATCATCTATAGTGAGGGACAATCCTCAAATAGACCTCCTTGCTTTAATGGTTCAAATTATGCCTATTGGAAAAACCGTATGAGAATCTACATGATTGCCCAAGATTTTGATCTTTGGCAACTTGTTGTGAATGGGCCTCACATTCCCATCAAGATTGTAGATGGTATTGAAATTGAGAAAACTATTGAGGAATACAATGACATTGATAAAAGGCTTATCAAAATGAATGCAAATGCTATGAATATCTTATATTGTGGATTAGACCCAAATGAGTATAATAGAATTTCTTCTTGCGAATCCGCAAAAGAAATTTGGGATAAACTTGAGGTTGCTCATGAAGGTACTAATCAAGTTAAGAAATCTAAAATAAATCTACTTGTTCAAACGTATGAGATGTTTAAAATGTCTTCAAATGAGACTATTAGTGAAATGTTCACTCGATTCACCATTATTATCAATAGCTTAAAAAGCCTTGGTAAAACATATACTAATGAGGAGATGATTGAGAAATTGCTTAGGTCTCTTCCAAAGCCTTGGCAACCTAAAGTGACGGCAATCCAAGCGGCCAAGGAACTCTCAACACTCTCATTGGAGCAACTCTTGGGCTCTCTTGTCACTCATGAAATGGAGTTGGCGGTATTTGACAAGGAAGACAAGAAGAAGAACATTGCTCTCAAAACATCTCAAGACAATGAAGAAGATAGTGATAGCAATGAAGATGATGAGATGGCTATGATCACTAGGAAGTTCAAAAGATTCTTGAAGAAGGATAAGAACTTCACTAGGAGAACTCCTAAGACGATAGAGACTAAAAAGGAGCCAATTATATGCTTCAAATGCAAGAAGTCGGGCCATGTCAAGGCCGATTGTCCTTTAATGAAAAATAACTACAAGAAAACCAAGAAAAGGGCAATGAAGGCTACTTGGGATGATTCCGATAGTGAATCATCAAAGGATGACTCAAGTGATGAAGAAGTGGCAAATATTTGTCTTATGGCTCACTTGAATGAGGTAAATGATCCTACTCCCGATATTTGTTTTGATTCTCATAAATATGATGAACTACAAAATGCTTTTGAGGAATTACATCAAGAATTGGAAAACTTGGGAGCAAAGTATGTTTCTCTTAAAAAGAATTTTTCATTACTTTCAAATGAACTAAGTGATTTGAAAATTCAAAATGATCTTTTGAGAAAAGAAAATGAAGCGCTAATTGACCTAACATCTCAAAATGATTTGTTGAGAAAAGAAAAGGAAGAGCTTTCATTAAACGATTTCTCTTCAAGTTCCTTAAAGAAAGAAAATGAAGATTTGAAGAAGCAAGTGGAAGACTTAACCAAAACAATAACAAAATTCACTCTTGGGGAACAAAATCTAAATATGCTTTTGGGAAAACAAAGATGCATTTTTGAAAAAGCCGGTCTAGGATTCAATCCTACCTTTAAAGAAAAGAAATTCAATAACTTCTTTTCAAAAGGTACTTCCACTAGCTCCAACAAAAATCAAGTGAAAAATTCTCATCAAAATTTCTTTGTAAAAGAAGTCTCCTCAAGTATGTCCAATCCTAATGTTACATGCCATTATTGCTTGAGAAAAGGACATGTAAACTACAAATGTCCAAATAAAAGAAAACTCAATATGGTATGGATTGAAAAGGGAACAACACCTCCCTTTGCTAACAAAGTTGGACCCAACGAATATTGGGTACCAAAGAGGATCACTTAAGCTCATCTTGTAGGTTTGTCTCAAATCTTCTAGCAAGGATAGATGGTTCTTGGATAGTGGTTGCTCAAGACATATGACAGGAGACAAATCCAAGTTCTCATCTCTCTCTCCAAAGGATGGAGGAAATGTCACATTCGGAGACAACTCTAAAGGAAGAATTATCGGTATAGGTAACATTGGTAAGAATTCCTCATTAACTATCGAAAATGTACTTTTGGTTGAAGGTCTAAAACATAACTTGCTTAGTACTAGTCAATTGTGTGATAAAGGGTTTCAAGTTGTGTTTGAATCAAATTATTGCATGATTAAGTATGCTAGTTGCAATAAAACTTTGTTTATTGCTTATAGAGAAGACAATGTGTATACAATTAATTTTGATGATATTTCTTCTCAAGATGTTAAGTGTTTTGCCGCTTTGAATGAAACAAGTTGGCTTTGGCATAGAAGATTGGGTCATGCTAGCATTGACTTACTTTCAAATTTATCTAAAAATGAATTGGTCAAAGGTTTGCCAAAAACAAAATTTGTTAAAGATAAAGTTTGTGATGCTTGTCAACTTGGAAAGCAAATCAAAACATCTTTCAAAAAGAAAAAGGAAATATCAACTTGTAGACCTCTTGAGTTACTTCATATGGATTTATTTGGTCCAAATCGAGTTGCTAGTATGAGTGGCAAAATCTATGCTTTTGTCATTGTTGATGATTTCTCTAGATTCACTTGGGTGTTCTTTCTTGCACATAAGGATGAAGCTTTTACATTCTTTGTTAACTTTTGCAAACGTGTTCAAAATGAAAAAGGGTATACGATTAACAACATAAGAAGTGATAGAGGCCGAGAATTTGATAATAATGAGATTTCTACTTTTTGTGAAGAAAATGGTTTTGGTCACAATTTTTCGGCACCTAGAACCCCTCAACAAAATGGGGTTGTTGAGAGGAAAAATAGATCTCTTCAAGAAATGGCAAGAACTATGTTAAATGAATTCTCTTTACCAAAATATTTTTGGGCCGAGGCCACTAGCACTTCATGTTATGTTATTAATCGTGTGGTCATTAGAAACAAGCTTAATAAGACCCCATATGAGCTTTGGAAAGGAAGAAAGCCCAACATAAGCTATTTCAAAGTTTTTGGATGTAAGTGTTTTATCTTGAATACTAAGGATAACTTGGGAAAATTTGATGCTAAATCGGATGAAGGCATTTTTCTTGGATATTCTCAAATTAGCAAAGCCTATAGAGTCTTTAATAAAAGAACATTGATTGTAGAAGAATCAATGCACGTCGTCTTTGATGAAGCAAATCCTTTTAAGAAAATATTGGACGATGACATTGACACTCCCAAAGATGTTTCAAATAATGTTGAAAACAATAATTCAAACTCTTTACCTCTTGAAAACTCAAAGAAAGAAGATCTTCCTTCCATTGAATCACCAAGAGCAAATTTAAGAAATGATCTTCCCTTTGAATGGAAAAATGTGCCTAATCATCCTATTGATCAAATCCTAGGAGATCCTAGTCAAGGTGTAGCTACTAGATCATCTCTCAAAAATATTTGTAATAACTTAGCATTTCTATCTCAAATTGAACCCAAGAATTTTGATGAAGCCGAAACGATGAGAATTGGTTATTGGCCATGCAAGAAGAGCTTAATCAATTTGAGAGAAATGAAGTTTGGACTCTCGTTCCTAAACCTATTGATCACACCATTATTGGAACAAAATGGGTTTTTCGAAACAAAAAGGATGAATCCGGCATTGTTGTGAGAAACAAGGCTAGATTAGTTGCCCAAGGCTACAATCAAGAAGAAGGTATAGACTACGAGGAGACCTATGCTCCCGTAGCTAGACTTGAAGCCATTAGGATGCTTCTTGCCTTCGCTTGCTATAAAAATTTCAAACTTTTTCAAATGGATGTGAAAAGTGCCTTTCTAAATGGCTTTATCTCCGAGGAAGTCTATGTTAAACAACCCCCCGGTTTTGAAAATCCACATCTTCCGGATCATGTTTTTAAACTCACAAAAGCGTTATATGGTTTAAAACAAGCTCCACGTGCTTGGTATGATAGACTAAGTAAATATCTTATTGATCTTGGTTTTAATCGAGGAAAGATTGATACTACTCTTTTTGTTAAAACCTCAAATGTAGATATCTTGCTTGTTCAAATTTACGTGGACGATATTATTTTTGGAGCTACAAATGAGAAGATGTGTGAAGAATTTGCATCATGTATGCAAAATGAGTTTGAAATGAGTTTGATGGGGGAGCTAAACTTTTTTCTTGGACTTCAAATAAAGCAACATAAAGATGGCATTTTCATAAATCAATCCAAGTATATTAAGGATCTCTTAAAAAGATTTGGATTGGAAGGAAGTAAAGCTTTTCAAACCCCCATGAGTTCTACTTTAAAACTTGATAAAGATGAAACCGGCAAGCCGGTAGATTGTAAGCTTTTTCGGGGAATGATTGGTAGTCTATTGTATCTCACCGCAAGTAGACCGGATATAATGTTTAGTGTATGCCTCTGTGCTAGATTTCAAGCTTCACCCAAGGAATCTCATGTCATTGCGGTTAAACGTATTTTTCGTTATCTTCTAGGTACTATTGACTTAGGTCTTTGGTATCCTAAAAATACTTCTTTTGAATTAACAAGTTTTTCGGATGCGGATTTTGCCGGTTGTAAAATTGATCGTAAAAGTACTAGTGGCACATGTCATTTCTTAGGACACTCACTCGTCTCATGGTTTAGTAAGAAACAAAATTCGGTAGCTCTATCCACTGCCGAAGCTGAATATATAGCTGCTGGAAGTTGTTGTGCTCAAACATTTTATATGAAACAATAATTAGAAGATTTTGGACTTTATTATGATCATATTCCTATTTACTGTGATAATACTAGTGCCATTTGTTTATCCAAAAATCCTATCCAACACTCTAGAACTAAACACATTGAGATTCGTCATCATTTTATTCGCGATCATGTTCAAAAGGGGGATGTTGATCTTGCTTTCATCAACACCGATCGTCAATGGGCTGATATTTTCACAAAACCCCTTCCCGAAGAACGTCTTTGTATTATTAGAAGAGAATTAGGCTTATCCTACTTGAATGATCTGCTTTAAAACTCTGTATCTGCATTTTTTTCGCTAAAGCAGTCGACTGACTTCCCGTCGCAGTCGACTGGTTCTTTTTATTCTCCCTTAATCCCTTTCTTTTGACCTCATCAGTCGACTGATGCGTCGACTATGACGTCGACTGTTTTTCAAACCAAATCCCTGCCCACTCACGTCGACTGAGGAGTCGACTGTTTTTCTACCTTCTAATCCCTGCCTACTCCAGTCGACCGAGGCGTCGACTGTTTTTATGCTTCTTAATCCCTGCCCACTTCAGTCGACTATGGCGTCGACTGAGACTCTGATTAGCCCCAATTTTAAGCCCTAATTTGATGATCAGTCGACTGCTCATGTGACGCAGTCGACTGCTTTCTTTGATCTATATATATTGCGGCCTTCTTCTTTCTTTTTCCTTCTTCACCTCCGTTCCTCCGGCGATTTTTTTTCCTTCTCTCTTCTTCGTTTTTCCTTCTTTCCTCATCCTTATTTCCCCATATCCTCTCTATACCTTTCATTTCCTCTTCTTCTCCTCCTCTCCTTTACTCATCCATCATTTATATCGTTCTCCCTCCTCTCCCTTCCTCTGTAATCGTTTTTCTCTCTCCTCTCTGTCGCTATTATCATGGCTCCTAAGCTCAAAAGGAAAGCCCCTGCTAGTGGATCATCCTCAGCCTCTCATGCAACCAAGGCAAAGCGTTTCCCTACTCAGGAGGAGCAAGAAAGCTTTGACGAGGTTTTCTCCCACAGAAATGTGGTGTTTGGTAAGATTCTTCCTATCTCGTTTTCCAAATCTGCTAATCTTCGTTTAGGATTTCTTCTAGAACGCTTAGGATGGCATCTATTTACTAGTCTTAGCGAACCCTGCTATCCAACACTCGTTAAGGAGTTTTACTGTAATATGACTTTTGGTTATCGTGCTGACTCCATTACTTCTTTCGTTCGCGGTGTTAAAATTCATTTGAATCCAGACTCTGTCTCTTCTATTTTTCATATTCGTCGTGGAAATATTACTGAATATAATATAAATTCTTGGAATCAAGGGCACGGATTCGACCCTCTCATTGCTTGCCGTCTTATCACCGGCAACAATGAGTTGTCTTATCCCGTGAAGCCCAAGGCTTCTGCCCTCACCTTTGAGGCACGTCTTATTCACCATCTTCTCACTTATACCCTTCTGCCCCGTGCTGGGGGTCGTGATTCTGTTTCATTCTTGGATGTCTTTTTAATTTGGTGCCTACTTGAAAATAAATCCTATGATTTACCGCACCTCTTTTGCCGGCACATTTGTGAATGCCAAAAGAAGTCTAAATCTAGTTCCTTACCTTATGGCTTCGCATTAACTACTGTTTTTCGTCACTTCAAGGTTCCCCTGGAGGACGAATTTGATCGACATGACCCCATTTCTACTGACTTTTACTCTTCTACTATTCTATCCCTTATGGGATACAAACTCGTGGAGAATGCTTTTGTTCCTAAGGTCTCTACTGATCCCACAACCCCTACTGCTTCTACCCCTTCCATTCCTACTCCTTCTCATCCATCTTCATCTTCCACTCCTCCTCCTCCTCCTCCTCCTCCACCTACCGTTGTTGCACCCTCTCCTGACATTTTGGAGTAGCTCTCCGTTATCTCCGCTCAGGTCTTGAGCCTCTCTACCTCCATCTCCTCTCTCTCTGACTCTCACTCCCAGTCTATTCAGACTTTGCAGGCTTCCTTATCTTCCTCACAGCAGGAGGCCCTTGAGCTTCATCAGCGCGCCATCGCATCACTACGAGCTGATGTTTTTGAGATTGGTGGGTCGTTGGATACTTTGCGCACTTCTACTGCTGCTACTCAGGAGCTTCTTGATCGTCGTCTATCGTCTCTTCAGGCTTCTGTAGATGATGCTCGTGAGGAGATCCGTATTATCCGGACTCGCTTACACTTTTGACTATGTCGTTCTTGGTATTTTGGACAAGATTTTGGGTAGATAACTGGTCATTTTTTTTGCAACTTTACTAATCTTCAAATTCTTTTTGGATCTTGACTAGTGATGTATCTGTTGATAGCTGCATATTGTTTGACTTTTTGACTTTGTAGATACGTTTTTAAATGATTATATGACAAATTCAACGTTAATGCAATCTTTTGTTTATCTGTTTATCTGTTAATGATCATTCTATGCTTCTTAGTCTTGATTCTATGCCTCCTTATCTGTTTTTTGTTAATGACAAAGGGGGAGAAAATGTATGTGACCCTTGAGATCATTATAAAATTTTCTTTTAAAGGCAACAAGTGGTTTGTCATCATCAAAAAGGGGGAGATTGTTAGCCCCTTCCATTAATTGAATGGATAATTTTGATGATTAACAAACCACTTGGTAATGGTTTCTAATTATCTCTAGTTGATTAAAGTTGCAGGGACATTGATAATATATCCTTTCCTCTTTCATGGTGATTGTTGTTCTTTTGTCCTAAGCCAAACGGAGCCTTACAAGTTGAAGAATCTTGTTGTAATCAATGTTTTAAGACACTTTGTAAGCAATCTGTTTTTGTGAACATCTTACTTGAGGGCTCAAGATTAATTAAAAAAGGTTTCACTTAACTAACCCAACCTTTCTTTTAAAAATCTGCATAGAAGCAGTCGACTGTGACATCGCTTCAGTCGACTGATTCTCCAGTCGACTGAATGGTCGACTTGGGTACACAGAGTTTTCATAAGGGCACAAACCAGTCGACTTCCATCGCGACACAGTCGACTGATCTTCTTATTGTAGTACATCCTTTTGAAAAGCAGTCGACTGCCCTGAGAAGACAGTCGACTGAATCACTGCGATAAACACTGTAACGGCTAGTTAATTGCATTTAATGCAACATTTATTACTCCCAACTACCCCCAACGGTTGGAAATCAAAAGGAAGCTATAAATACATTTATTTGAACTTCATTGAAGCTCTCCTTGAACAATCTAACTAAGTTTTTCATCTCATTAATATCTTGAGCCCTAGTTTGGTGAGATCATAAATTCTATTGCTCTAGCACTCATTTGTATTCTCTTGAGAGCAATTTATTGTGAGCTTAAATCTTGTATTTATCCACTCTATTGAGAGAGTCTTTCATTCTTGTATCAAAACCCATTTATAAAGGTAGTGTGTATTAAGGGTTGGTGTAACCCTAGTTCAAGAGAAGAGGATTTTCTTCCTTGAAGAGATTGTAAGGGTTTAATCTTCACCCGAAGAAGATTGAAATAGTGGAATCCTCAAGAGGTGTTCTTGAGGGGTGGAAGTAGGGCGCGGCGTGCGGTTTCCCGAACCACCTAAAAATTGGTTTGCATTGTATCTCTTCCCCTTCTCTTTACATTGCTTTTTGTTATTTAATTGTTTGGGTAATCTATTTGAACAAATTTCTAAATTATTTTTTAAAACCTTATTCACCCCCCCTCTAAGGTTTCCTTTTTGGGCCAACAATAACATAAACTTCTCTAGGGAGAAGGTAATATCTTAATTTCTTAGCTACAAAGTACAAAGCTAAATAGAGTTTTTCCATGAAAGAATATTTACATTCGAGTTCATTTAAAAACCTACTAAGGTAATACACAGCTTGTTCCTTCTTCTCATCATTATCTTGTGCCAAAAGAACTCCTATCGATGCTTCAGCAGCCGAGATATATAGTTTCATAGGTCTGTCATCTTCTGGAGGCATCAACACAGGTGGCTTAACCAAATGGTCCTTCTAAGTCTGGAAGGCTTGTTGATGCTCTTCTTTCCATACTAGTCTATCATGCTCTTTGAGCTTCAAGAAAGGAGAAAAGACTTTAGTTTTTCCAGCATTATTAGAAATGAACCTTTGAATAAAGTTAACTTGACCTAAAAATCTTTGCAATTCTTTCTTATTCGAAGGTGGTTTGCTTTGAATCACAACTAAAGTTTTATTCTTATCAATTTGAATACCTTTTTTATGTACCAAATACCCTAGGAAATTTCCAGCCAGGACTCCAAAAACACATTTTAAAGGGTTCAATTTTAGTTTAAAATTTCTCATTCTTTCAAAAGTTTTCTTCAAATGAATGTAATGATCATCGAATGCTTTAGACTTAACAATAATATCATCAATATAACATTATAGAAATGTTCCAATCATATCATGGAAAATAGTGTTCATTGCCCTTTGATAGGTAGCTCCATTATTTTTGAGTCTAAAAGGCATTTGAGCCCATTTGAAGGTTCCTATGCTACCTGGACATCTAAATGATGTCTTATGAACATCCTCCTCGACAATACAAATCTGATTGTATCCTGAATGTCCATCCAACATTGACATAATGAAATGCCCTGTAGATTTGTCTACCAATAGATCCACAATTGGCATAGGATATTCATCCTTTGGTGTAGCTGAATTAAAATTTCTATAATCAATACACACCCTTAGTTTTCCATTCTTCTTAATTACAGGAACAACATTAGACACCCATTCGATATACCTGGTTGTCCTGATGAAACCAGCTTTAAGAATTCTCTCAATTTGCTCTTTTATCTTCAAGGTGACCTCAGGATTCATCCTTTGAGGCATCTGTTTGATTGGTTTGTAGCCCTCCTTAATTGGTAACTTATGCTCTACCAAATTTCGATCTAATCCTGAAAGTTCATCATATTCCAAAGCAAAACAATCTTTAAATTCTTTTAATAATTTATCAGTCTATCTTGAGCATACTTAGGTAATCAAGCTCTTATAAAAGTGACTCTCCTATTCTCTTTATTACCCAGATTGATTTCCTCTAATGGATCCTGGGAATCTACTTCCAATTATCTGTAGTCTACTGATAACCTTGAAATTTGACCCACTTTTGGGTCCATCTGATTACTATCATCCTGTTCGAGGATATAGTCTTCCCAATTAATGGCCATAACTTCATGGATTTTCGACTCAATATCTACTTTCATCATTTTCTGTAAGACCAATCGAATGGTCTCATCCACTTTCTTTACTTCATAGGGGACTTGATCCATTCAGACATTGTTTTCCTCAGATGGTCCAAACAGACCAAAATCACAATCTTCCCAATCTTCTACTGGGGTATCATCAGATGATTCTTTCATGTCCAAAGGGCCTACATTTCCTTGGTAATACCATGCTTCTGCATAGTTGAACTTGCATTAAAAGGCTGGGTGTCAGCTTCAACTATTTCCACATTCCCTTCCTCTTTCAGGAGTAAAAGTTTCTGATGCATAGAAGAAGGAATACATTTATTAGCATGAATCCAATCCCTACCTAATAAGGCATTATAACTTGGATTAGCATCTACAACAAAGAAATCAGTTTTAGATTTCTTTGATCCAACTATTATATTAATAGGTAGGACTCCTTTGGTGTTTTTCTTATCACCAGTAAATCCGGATATTACAATGTGAGTCTGTGTTAATTTGGATCCAATTTTATTTATCTTTTTAAGAGTTGCGAATGGAATTATATTGACTGAGGCACCATTGTCACCTAGAACTTTGTTAAGGACAACCCCATTCAAACAAGCCTTAATGTACAAAGGCTTAATATATTTAGTCATTTCTTTTGATGGTTCCTCGAAAGTATAAGCGACATCACATACATTACATATAACAAACTCAGAAAGTTTTACCTCTGGGTCATCTGCATTCGATGCCCTGCTATCTTCATCATCTTTAACCATGTGCTGATTTTTTTTGGCTTCAAAAGTTATGGGTAGGGTAAACGCAGTATTGACTTCCATAGGTGCTAAAAAAGAACCAAATTGTATGTGGGAGACTTCCCCGCTCTTCTCACCTTTGAACTCCTCTTGGGTAACTTGACAAATTTTCTCATTTCCCAAACTGTGGGAATCTCCCATGGTGGCATCCTCATTGTCGATGCTCATAGCCTTCTCTAACTCTTTAACTTTAAGTTCAATGGTACTTTCCTCAGAGGTGGTACCACCATCTAATCCATTTCATCTATTAACCCTTGGATTGGTTTTCTAACCTTCCGCAGGTTCCTTGCTCATCTATTCACCTTTTATCTATGAGAATTCTTTCCACAAGGTAAATTTCCTTTGAATTCTCCTCTGCTGGGTTTGATTGATAGTAGGAACCAAATTTTGGTTCCTGTTCTTCAGATTCTGAAGAATATACTAGTGGTTTGAATTGACTAGAGGAGGTTTGAGCATTTTAATCTTAGGCTCAAATTCTTCCTTTTCTTCGAACATATAATTTACTCTATCATCTTGCAACAAAAACCAATTAGGTACACCAGGCACCAAAGAAGATATATTTGGTTCGAAGTGGTCTGATACTTGTTTGAAAGTTACCATAGGTGGCTTTTCCATTGGGCCCATCATCCATGGTGGCATGACCGCCGGCATCATCATGTGATGTTTCATCTTTTGCTTCGTCTTGTAGGTCACTTGCTGTCTTTTGAGATCAGACCATGATCCAGGCCTAATATATTGCATATTCTTCCTTGGACCATAAAATGGATTTGCCATTGCATTCTTCTGGTAGTACCATTTATGGTTAGGGGAAAACCTTGAATATCCAGTTGCCATCAAAGCCTGATAAATTGGTCCTTTTAACTGAACTCTTTTTACATGCATCATTGGTTGGGATAAGAAACCAGTTGATAATGTAGGCTGCATGTTTGAAGCCTGTACCTTGGACTTGTTTTCTTTGGTATTCCTTTTCTTGAACATGCCAGTATACTCATTCCCACACCTAATGTATAGTTGTGTAAGAATCTTTGGATCAGGATTTGGCCCTATAGATTCATGCTTAGCCAATTCCTCCAATTTCTTGGCATGTTTTACCTCATTCACCTTTTCCTTTTGTTCAACCTTTGACATGAGGAACTTGGTGGTCTTAGATACTGAAGCTTGTACCATGTTAATGGATGCTTCATGTACTACTAGAAATGGATCTTCATCGATTCCCATAGTTTGTCTTGTTGAGGGAACTTTAGCTTCCCTTTTTTGATCAACTCCTGGATCCTGTCTCAAAACATAAAACACTTGTTAGTTGGGTGCGTCCAAGTATTGTGCCACTTACAATATTTTTTATCCTTCATTTCTTCAAAGGAAGGTAATTTAACATCATCAGGAAATCTTAAAACTTTGCCCTCTAAAAGATGATCAAAAATTTCATCTGCCTTATAAATATCAAAAGAATATCTTTTGAATGATCCTTTTGCTTTCTAAGATTCAGCAGATACATTCTTTTTCACTAGACTCTTACAAGTGAAGGGTTCATTTGCTACTATTTGAGTAACATCTATCTCATAATTTGGGTCTTTATAATATGTTTTAAGCAAAGAAGCATTTCTTTCATTTTCTTCTTCCAGTAAAGCTTCATATCTAGAGACTCGGGCAGTTAACTCTACTAAGTCTCTGAATTCTATGGCATCAAATTTCTTTCTAAGTCTGAATTCGAGACCATTTTGTGCTAACTTTACAAACTCAGGTTCTGGTAAAATGATTTTACATTTGGTTCTAGCCCTTTTAAACCTACTTATAAATTACGTAGCCTTCTCATCAGGCTTTTGACTTAACCTTGCTAGATCAGCCATTGAGAGTTCTGGTTCAGTTTGGAAAAATTGAGTGTGAAACAAATCTTCCATTTGGGCCCAATTTTGAACAGAATTCGGGGCTAAATTGATGAACCAAGTAAAGGCCGTGTCAGTTAATGAATTTACAAATAGCCTAAGGTTTAAGAATTCATTCGACACAGCATCGGCACATTGGCTTGTAAAATTTGCAATGTGTTCTACTATGGACTGACTTCCATCACCAAAAAACAAAATGAAAGTGAGAAATTTAAAACTTCGTGGAAGTTCTATCCTATCTATCCAATCAGGATAAGGCTTCCTGTATATAGGAGTCTGTACACTCCTAGCAATGGGTCCACATATATCATGAATGAGATTAATTATATCATTCCTTTCAACCAAATTTGGTTGTTGTCGAACTGGTTGCCCCAGGGGAAAAACATTTGGTTACCCTTTGGTAGGTGAACATTTTCTACTCTCCTATAAGGTTCATTAATGACTCTTTTACCATACCCAAACTCAGGTTCAAACATTGGGTTATTGTTTACCCTTCTATGTTGACCGACATTAGGATCTCTTGGTCTCCCATCTTCTACATTGACTGGCCTAAACACTGGATCTTGGAAACTCCCAGTCTGAACTGCTGCTTGGGTACCTTCATGAACAGATCCTATGTTATTTTGAACGGGCATATAAAAACTTTCTTGTGCATTTGGCCTTAGATTAAGACCAATCACGCAATTAGTAGAACCAGGTTGGTTAATTCCGGGTGGATGCACCCTTCGAAGCGAAGGTGAGTAACCATTTGATACCATCATTGGTATATTCTGTGGTAAATGATTGGTAAATGATGTAACCAAGACATTAACATTTTGAATCATATTTCCTAAATGATCAAAGATTGGTGTTAATTGACTCAGCAATTGATTTTGCATCTCTATACCAATCGTTAGTACTGATTCTCGTGGACTTGGGTTTTCGTTAATTACTCCATGGTTTATAGGGTTAGTTATATTTTCATCATGAGGTTCTTGGAGCGAAGTGCTACCAACCTCCACATTTTCACCATTATTGGTGTTCTCAATGGATCTATTGCTTCTAAGTGCTCTGTCAGTCATTTTGACACTAGTATCCCACCGGGCGTGCGAAAAATGTTTTGCTATTTATCCTTCGAAGGATATTTGTGTAATTTATGTGTGTGCGAGCGTGCCAGGCAAGCAAGTTGTCAATGTGATTATGTGTGATTGTGTAAGCCAAATGCGCCTCACCAGGTCAATTGTGACCATTCGAATGCCTTAATTCAAAGGACTTTTATAGTGTAAAATGAACAAATAAATTGAAAAATATAGTCCTAAATTAACTAACTAAATTGTAAAACAATACTAAATTGTAAAACAATAAGGAAGAGAAATTGCTTTATTAAAAAGAAAGTAAGTATAGATCCTAACCTCAAAAAGACTTCGAAGTGAAATTACTACTATTCTAAAGAAAGATGAACGAATAATTAAGATTGTATTTCTGAAGAAGTTTTTTCTTGCCGTCCCCTTTTCACGTCGTCTTCTCTTCTATTTATAAACCTTCGAGATAACTGACTCCAAACTGCCTTGATCCTTATTTGACACGTATCTCAGCAGTTACTTCTTGAATTTAAATATCCTCAGCCGACAGTTTGTTCGCGCCTCATATGTCATATTTAAATTTCTCCTCGTGTCCTCCACATGTTATCTTCTTGTCCTTACTCAGACATGCAATGTGATTAACCCCACGCATGTCATGTGTCAACGTTTTACTGGATTGAATTTATATGGTACAAACAGAGGGCGTAAACTGTATTCAAATAAAAAATCTTTTCTACTTTGTTTGAATGAAGTGATAGGAATTTTTAATGTCCAGGTAAAATTATGTGCAATGCTATCCTACCTCAATCGTTGTTGAAGTCATTATTTTTTATGACCAATAATTATGTAGTCAATATTTTTCATTAGACAAGACTTCAGTATAGTGCCTTAGGTCATTTTAATTCTTTTTTAGCATGTGATTGGTCCATGTGTACAAATATGCTTATATAACACATATGTGTCATCTACTAATATCAATCACAACTCAAAAATGACGTAAAAGACATGAGGTAATGTACGTAAGCCGTTTCCTTTATCATTTTTAGTACATGGCATGATGAGTATGTTGACATACATCTTGTGAATTTGAAGACGTGGGAAAACCCATAATTGGACTTAATATCGTTCTTTCAATTATTAAATTATTGAGAATTGATAGATTTTGGATGCATGCAAGGCTGTTTGGGAAGGCAGTTATGTGATTCACACGCAAATTAGTTCTACAAATTTAAATGTTTCGTAGAGGTCCTTTATTCGCATGAATATCAATCAAAATCCCTCCAATACTGAATATTTATAAAATCAACACAATGTTAGTTTATAAGTACAATAGAAATAGGAGCGGAACTGTACCTATCTAGTCCTATTTTATGCATTCCCAAACAGACTCTGATGATGCCAGAATTTGGTAAGGGTAAAGTAGAGCAATTTTAGGAGAGAGTGAGAGAGACTATTTTTTGTATGTGGTTCGGCCCTGTTAATGAAGGTACCTACGTCCACGGGTGTGTCTGAGCACGTTCACTAGCAGATCACCGGCGGGCCTGGTGAGCCAACAAAGAGGGGCGGCACTACCAGTAATACCGGCCGGGTGTATGCGTATAATGATGAATTTTTATAGAGGTGCTGTGTAGACTAAAGAATTGGCCCCTTCCATGGGGGATGAGTGGTCTCTTTTATAGATGTAAGAGACATACTCGTACATGTATAAGGAAACATAATCCAATTAATATAGATTGGCATTAATTGTGGGCCGGGGTTTCCTAATTGGATTAGGAAATAGTTTGCACTTTCCATTAGCCTTCTAACTTGAGTAGGAAACTGCTCGTAATGCTCGGGATCACGCCTGTGAGGCTCGGGATCATGCTTGTGGGCCCGGATGGACTGTTCCCGCGGTAGGATGTACCTGTGCGGTTTTTCCCGACCTGCTGGCCGGGTTGTGGATGAACCGCTCGGGATGATGAGTTCCAGGTAGACTAGACCGCTCGGGCTGATGCTTATCCGAGGAGTTGTACATGATTTGACCGGGACATGGACTCGATGCTGGTTTGAACCGCTCGGTCATAAGATAGAGCCAATTTTGAGTGTATCAGACTCTAAGCATTTGACTCAAACTACCAGCATAAGATGAAGGCTAGTGTACTAGATTCGGTTAGTTAGAATGGTATAAATCCCTGTAAAATGTGTTAAAAAAAATAGCACAAAAAATAGGAAAAGTACTTCTGTACTTAAGACCACGTACTTTCAGTATTTCTATTTGTGAACTAATTCTCTCTGTACTTTTAACTAAAGTGTCATTGTTAGTAATTTTGTTAAAACTTAACAAAATAGAGTATGCATATGAGACGTATTTGAAAAAAGTGTTTACTATAGGGGTTATATCTATAATTAGCTCAAGGATCAAAATAACTATGAAAACTTCTATTGCATCGAGTTTAGCAGATTTACTAAGAGTGACCCTATAAACATGAGGACGTACTAGGACACATTTGAAACTACGTGGAGTAACGGTGAAATTTACCTCAGTTCAAGGATAAAATAATTGTAAAAACTTCTATTGCTACAGATTTATGAAGAGTGACACTGTATTTGAAAGTACATGAGCTACTAGGACACATTTGAAACTACATGGAATAACGGTGAAAATGACCTTTTAAGTACAAGGAGAGTAAGCATATAATTTCCCTAAAAATTTCAGAGCGATACAAGCACCAACAAAATAAGGGTATGCATGAATTGAAAGACACAGTCTGAGACACAAATGGGAATATACAAAAGGCTTTATGAAGTTTATATACGAGGCGCCTAGGACACAAATATTCAAATAAACATGAGGATACTTTTGTCATTAACCAAAAAGTATTCCCAGAATATTACATGGCATCTACAACACCTAATTAATTAAGCTAAGCCTTTCATTATCTTTAACCACTCAAACATGAGAAACGTAGTGTTGCATGAGAGTGATTAGTTTACAGACTATGCTCGGTAATAGTAAGGGTGTGTTTGGAATTATTTCTTAAATGTAGATCTGGGTCAAAGCTTAACTTTGGAATTCAAAACAACGTGTAAATGCTTATTTGATTAGGAAGCACTTTATAGCTCTAAAAGCACAATTTGACTGAACACAGGTTTAGGCTATAGTATGGCTCCCATGCACGTGGTTTTTTAAAAGGAGTCTATGAAATTTATTATTAAGTTGTTTGATAATTTTGTACAAGTGACACATTACTCTTCAAAAAAATATCATGAAACCAAAAAACAACCTTGAACTTTTAAAAGCTTCATTCTAGAGCTTTTAAAAGCTCTCTTGAAAAAAGCCCTAAGTTCAATTTTTGCAAAGCTCATAAACTAGTTACCAAATGAATTAACATGAAATTGTGCTTTAAAAAATGAGAAGCACCAAAATAGAGGCCAAACTAAGCCTTAGAAGTACTCAGTCCAATCGTGACGTTGGAAGTCGATCAGGGTTTAATGATTTTTTTTTCCTTTCCATTTATGTCCTTAATTTGTGACTAGGCCTTTTGTTTCCCATTAATTAAATGCAAAAGTTACCGCCAATCCAAACAAGCCTTGAATATTAACATGGTGTTTCACACGCTCAACATGTGAGCGTGAAGCGTATAATCTTTTAATCAATCACAAAGTTGTAAACCATGCATTTATATGAATATATGTAATCATACAATAAGGATAAATATTAGCGAAACATTACTCCTAACGTTGTGCTTAAAATTTTGTATACCAATGGTGGTTCCTAAAGAATAATTTTTGGGGCACATAAGAATCTCACATAAATAAGATACATAAATCATAATGTGTCTATCTCTCTCTTGATGGGGTCCACTGATACTATGGGATCCACAGTGTCTATGGGATCCACAGAGGAAAGAGATAGACACATAAAGTTTATGTATCTTGTTTATGTGAGATTCTTATGTGCCTCAAGAGTTATTCGTTCCTAAAACATACGGTAGATTGGTATTGGGATAATATGATGATTATTGGAGTATGTTAAAGTACTTTCATCATTATATTAGGTTGTCTCACTGTCACATGTGCTGAGAACTAGCTACCTCTGGTATACAAATTTGAGAGACGCAACATTAAAAAAAGAGCAATGTTATGCTTCTTAAATTTCTATCCCTTCCCAAATGATGTGGCAATGGGGTCATGTCTAAAACAATGGGACCAGTTAAATTTTAATTGAAATTTGTTTACTTATCCCCAATACCACATTATTTAGGAAGCATTTTTAGGATACAAATTTGGGAAGCATAACATTACTCTAAAAAAAATTTGGCAAGCAGTATATGTAAATGTGCTAATGCTATGCTTCCCAAATTTGTATACCAAATGTAGTTTCAAACACATGGGACTGTGGAACCATGTGATACAATGATGGAACAACTTTAATATCTTTTAATAAAATAAGGTGGTCCCGGTTCTACACTTGTAAAACCACGGATACAAAATGATGATGCCTAAAATTGTAAGAAGGATTTAAAGAGAGAAAAAGACACGAGCAAGTTATGTGGTTCGGCCCCGTTAACAAGGTGACCCGCACCAACAATCACCCAAAACATTCTTTTAAAGAAGTTTGTACTGATGATTCCATGATCAACTACATCCAATAGGGAGGATGACACTAGAGCCATCACACAAAATTAATCATATCATCTACAAACCAGTGATGGAGACCATGGGATTTATACTTGATAAATTCCCTCTCCCACTTAGAATTTTAAAAAAAAATTGAGGGTTATAATTTTTTAGAAAATTTTTTAATTTAATTAATAAAAAATGATGGAATACTTGACAAGAATTAATTCATCCTTACTTGTGAAACCCACATGTGTAGATAATAAAATTATTCTATTCTCATAATTTTAGAAAATAAATATTTAATTAATTTCTTAAAATTCCTTGAGATCCTCTGCTTAACTTATCTTATATGTCGGATACAAAATCCACCTGCAGGGTTTGACATAATCAAAACTTATAAGCTTTCTCAAAGGGATATCATCAATCCCAAAATTGAGACATGGATTCCATCATTAATTAATATCCACCACACAATTAATATTGCCACCCAATCCAATGAGATATTGACCCATTTAAGGATCTCACCCTTTTAGGGATCAAAGTGTAAATATCAAATGTACGTGTCTACAAATTAACATAGGATTTAGAGCATAAACACTCATAATAGCCATGAGGTATTAATTATCTTATAAGTCAGTATAAAGATAATTACCCCAAGTCAGTACCGTTTAATACACAAAGTGTACCAGCATAGTGAGTTGAAACTATACCGTTTTCCGCAGTCAAGACAAACCTACTACAACATCATGCTACAGTCCTACTGATGGTGTGTCCAATCCCATCTAAGACTGTAAACCAAAATCTTACATTCTACAATATCTGATGGCCTGATCTTCCGTGTGTAAGCCGAACTCTACACACCAAACTACCTACTATATAGAATGAGACACACACATGCATAATATTAAATAAATAATATAATACAAACATTGCCCACACAGATTCTCATAAAAAATGGATTAACTGATTTTATTAAATGAATAATAAATCAACTACATAAAGCATGACTTTTAGTATATATCCCTAACAGTTTTAATATAGCAGAAGCTGCAGAAACTGTTTTAGGCTTCCCAAACCTTCTCTATCATCTCTATTAGGGTTCCCACCAACCCTAGTCTTTCCGGAAAGCATCCATAGGAGTCATAAGAGTGAAGACAACCTATTGGAGGCTGCTGCACCATCAAGAAAGAAGAAATTCAGAATTGGGTTCAAGACCTGAGGTATATAATTCTTGTCCCCTCTCTTATACACATTTATAAAGTTAGCGAGTAGTAGATCCGAGCTACCAATATAAAGTTTTGAACTTTGTTTTCCGCTGCGCGTTTAAATAATTTTTTAAACCTAATTTTTTCAACAATTGCATAACCTGCAAGTATAAATACAACTCCAAGGCACGTCTCAAAGACACTCTAAAATACCTATTATTCTCTTCCTCCTTCCTAAGACTAACTTGATCGTCAGAGGGGGCTTAGGTAGGGGCGGACCCATTAAGGGTCAAAGAGCCCCCGCCCCCTCCCCCCTAGACTTTTGAAAATTATAGATTAGTTTTGAAAAAAAATAATTTTTACAGTTAAGCCCCCCTAAAAATTATAAAAGCCCCCCCCCCCCCTGATATTTTAAAATTATCATAATAAGCCCCCTCTATGTTATGCTTTTGTGTTAATTATAAAAGCCCCTCCTCTCTCTTATGTTTTTGTGATTGTTTTTATAGCATTAGTTTATATCATCTATTCAAAATATGTATAAATATGTCCCAAAAAAAAATTGGGGGGGAACAACCCTTTACACTTCCGCTTCATCAAGTCCCCTGGATTGATTTTGTAGATCCACCCCTGGGCTAAGGGTGCACACCCTTCGCCTTCTTTGCAGGTGTTTGAGAAGCATTCAAGTAAGAGAAAAGATTGGGACACGCCCAAAGACATAACGTTTTGGACACAACCCAAGAGATGTGTCTATACCTCTCCTGTGATGTCACTGGACCCCACAGTGACACAGGAGAGATATACACATCTCTTGGATTGTGTCCCAAAAGTTATGTCTTTGGGTGTGTCCCAAGTATTACACCGCAAGCAATTATTAGAGTTAGCTATTAGAATCAGCTTTATTAGTTTTAGGGTAGTTTAGTCTTTTACTTTATATTAGGGTAATACTTTATACCTAGATATACTATTATTGTCTCTTCTTTTCTATTGTATTCATTCATTCAGTTTTCGTGTTATAAGAAACTCTAACTCTCTTTTCTCTTTTTCCTTTGTTGTTTTCTTGATTATTTGATATATTCACATGGTATCAGAGCCATGCTCGAATCTCATTCACGTTCTTCGTAGATCCAACTAAAAAAAATTTCGGATGATTCTGGTTCATTTTTGGATTTCTCGCTGATACGGATTCGTATTTGGATCTCGCACTGATTCACGTTCATTTTTGGATTTGTCACTGATTCTGGTTCGTTTGTTTTGTGTTTTTGGATCTGTCTTTGATTTTGGTTCGTTTGTTTTGTGTTATTTAATTGCTTCATCTTCGTATTGGATGCTGAACGCGATGATTCACTTCAAGCGATTAGTCTTAAACTCGATGGAAAGAATTTTGCATATTGCAATTATGTGATAAAAAATTTTCTGAAGGGGAAGAAGATGTGTGTTATATCAATGGGGATTTTTGTAAACCTGCGAATGAAATGGCTGATAAATTTGCAGAATTGCTAGATGTTTGGGAAACAAACAATTCAAAAATCATTACTTGGATCAACAACTCTGTTGCTCCCTCGATAGGTATGCAATTGGCAAAGTTTGTATATGCAAAAGAGGTGTGGATCATTTGGATAAATTGTTTACACAGTCCAATTTTGCGAAAAGGTACCAATTAGAGTGTGATATTCTGAACAAAAAAATTTGAGTATTCAAGAGTTATATTCTACAATGACAGGTCTTTGGGATCAGTTGGCTCTCATGGAGTCACCCGAATTGCGGGCGTTTGCACCATATATCGCTAGTAGGGATGAACAATGTCTGGTTCAGTTTTTAATGGCTCTATGTGATGATTTTGAGGGCCTTCGTGGGTCCATTCTCCATCGTAGCCCACTTCCATCAGTTGATTCTGTTGTCCATGAGTTAGTAGCCAAGGAAATACATCTCAAAACTTAGTCTGGAAAGGGAATTCTCCCCGACTCTACTCTGTCTATTTTACCAGCCCCTTTTCAACCACTGTCCAACAATCAAAATAAGCCTGACTCGAGAGTTGGTAGTGATGTATGCAGCTACTGTAAGGAGAAGGTTCATTGGAAGGCTCAGTGTCCGAGGCTGGGTTGAGCAAACTAGCCCAATAGCAGCAACTAGCCCTCACATAGTCGACCACCACAACAACAGCAACTTCAACCTTCTCATTGGAAATCTGACAACCAATCTCAACAATGTTCGCATTGTAGAACCTTGAATTTTCTTAGAAATTCCATGTCGGATATTAAAAAATAGTGATATTACCCGGGGAACGGTTATAGAAAGTCCATTAGAATGACCTTTACTAGGAATCTCTATAAGAACCTATAGTCAACATCTTAATGACGACGACGATACCCTAATCTAGAACCCAATAAGATAGTCGTAACCTTGACGGTTATAATATCTATATCAGAATCCTTAGACGGACTTGAACTTAAGCTCGTACATAGCCCTGAACATTTATACCATTTATTTGGTTTCACTTCCACAGTTAAGCACATGCATTAGGACTCAGGTACACATCCCTATGAACAACCCGAGAGCGGGATCCACACGGGCCACACCACTACCACCTTGTGCTCTTGCAATCTACCCTTGGACACACAAACACACACATACATGTATACCTTGTAATCAGGGTCGATCCTGACAATTTGGGGGACCAAAGCGAGATTGAAAGATATGGCTCGATCGGGGGTTCAGTGGCAGCGCCCCCGAAGATTTATTTATTTTTGTTACGCCTTTTTACACATATTTTTGACAAATTGAAAGTATAGTGAATGTAACATTAGCATATGTAGTGAATTTTGAACTTAGGTCCAAACTCCATACGCTAGACATTAGAACAAATACTTGAGGTGCACACTTAGTAACGACCCAAAATTAATAAAACATTGAGCAAAAACCAATTCCAAAATCATAAAAGCAACCACAATTGAAAAATTCAAGAATCAAATACACAAACCAACAAATGAAACCAAAGGAGATAGAACAATTAGACTTAAATTAAAATTTGAGATAACAATTAACATTAAATAGTGCAAAAAAGATTGAACTGAATACGTTTTCGATACACTTTTTTTTAAATCAAGTTTGATCATGAAATCTTTTTCTTTTTGTTATTTGTTTTTTGTTTACACTTGATCAATTGGGCTTTGTGTTTGAACTTTGAACAAAGAAAGATTGGGCTTTTTATCTTGTAATGGAATGTTTATTGAGCCAATTTTCAAATATGATTGGGCCTTATACTTGTACATACATAGGACTTATATATTTTGGGGGCCCTTTGGGATTGGGGACCCCAAGCCTTTGCCTGGGCTGCTTGGCCTCAGGGCCGGGCCTGCTTGTAATGTTCCAACAACACACAACCAAATCTTCCCCACCTCTCTATCTATATAAGGAACACATTCCCCCTCATTTAACCCCCTGATATTTAGCAACTCATACCCCACCAAGCTGTCCAAATGGACTGCTACATAGAGAGAGAAACCGAATGAGAGCTTGAGAGACCAACCAAACACACCCACACCCCCGGTTTATACACACTACACAACACACCTCCTACATTGTACACCATACCCCTCTCTGCCTTTTTCCATCTCTGCTCAATCCCTCTATACACCATCACACACTCACGCAGCAAAGGAAGAAGGAGAAGATACACAGGAGAGGGAAGGAGAAAGAGAGGAAATTAATCGGAGGAGTTAGAGACAAACTAAAGCTCCCCAAGGTAAACCCAATCACCCCCTTTCATTCTGGACACTTGCATGTCATCTAGGGACCCTTAGATGCACTTGCATGTTGACCAAACAGAGCCTTAAGCTCTGAATATGCTCCGGTCATCCATTAAAGCTCAAGTTTGAGCTTGAACCTTTGAAGTATGATCAAAACCCCTTTTGATTATACCAAACAGACCTTAACAAACCCACATAGGCCTCCTAATAGCAGTTTTTGAGTGGAGTGATGTTTGGCCGGCCATGGAAATCTAAACGAATGAACCCAACCCCCAGTCTCTAGTATGTTATAGAGCATGAGTTTCCGATCATTTTCCCGTTGGTCTCATAAATTTTCATGGAGAGAAAAGAGGGCTATGGCCCCTTGAAGTTTTCCGGTGAAATCGGGCTCGCCGGCGGTGACCTGAGTCAACGAAGAAGACTCAACCCATTTTGGGTTCGGGTTATAAGAAACGGGTCGGGTTCACTTAAATAACCCAAGGGCTACTTAACCAAAATGACGTCGTTTGGTTTCGGAGCCTACCAGATTAGTTAGGGTCGGGTTCGTGTTGTGACTGGGTGGGTTAGTCTGTGTCTACAAGTGGGTAAGGGTCACAGGTTAGGGTTAAGTTTGAAGACCCGTGGGTCCTTTTAAGTAGGACGGCATCATTTTGACGCCGGATCTGGTTCGGTTTGGGTTTGGGTAGTCGGGGCGGGCTGTGTTATGAGTGTTCATGGTTTTGGGTTTGGGTCAAGTTCGGCTCGGGTCAGGTTAGCGGGCTGGGATAGTTTGTGAGAAGATTTAGGTCTCGGGTTTGGGATAGGTTTGACCCGGTTGGGTTTGTTAAGGCGGGTTCGTTTGTGTGTGTAGTTGGGTTAGGGTACGGTCCGGGTTTGGGTTAAGTCTGGTTTAGGTTCAGGTTAACGGGTGGGCCAATTCGTGAGTAGGTTTGGGTCACGGGTTCGGGTTTGGGTCCAGTCCGATTGAGTTTTAGGATGGGTTCTCTTGTGCATGTATATGGATAATCCAATTGTGTTTGGTTCGGGTCGGGTCTGACCCCATTGGGTCGCTGCTTTGGGTTTCTTTGTTTCTATAAACGGGTTACCCGTTTAGCATAGGGTCGGCCCGGGTTGACCCGTTGGGTCTAAGATTATTATTATTATTATTATTATTATTATTATTATTATTATTATTACTATTATCCTTATTATTAAGTATTAATTAGTTTTAAATAGTTTAATTATGTATAATTGTATTATTAACCCTCTTAAACTATAGAATATTATTACATAGTATTTCCAATAAACTAAGCATAATTATATTATTAATATAATAATATAATTATTATTTATTTAACAGTATATGAGTATTAAATAATAGTTTTATATCTCATTAAAATAGATTTAAATGGTTTTAATTATGTATAAATGGTTTAATTGTATTATTAAATACTCTTAGGCTACTGAATATTATTAAAGAATATTCCAAATATTCTGTATACCATTATTATGTTATATGTTATTTATATTTATTATTTATATGGTTAATATAAATAATAAATATTAGTTTAAAAAGGTGTTTAAATAATTAATAAATACCTATACATATTCATAAATTCCAGAAAATTAGGGATATGTCCCTAGTAGTGTTTTATACAAAATTGTCAATTAATATTTCATATACTTTGTATATTATGGTTATATAATAGCATATGGGTATTATCCTTATGTATTATATAAATAATAAATATTGCTTTTCTATGATATTAAATAGTAATTAAATACCTACATATGTTTATAAATTATGAAAGATTAGGGGAATGTCCCCAATGCTATTTTATAACATCCCAAGATCTATAAAGCTATAATACTATATATTAGTAATTTTAATAATCAATAAGGAGCTATTTTATTAGTATATTAATTATTATAAATACTAAACGAGCTCCGAAAATTATGAGGTAAATACTGGTAGCGTAGTTTAATATCTAGTATTTAATAAAAATACTTCTAAGTACTGATTTCTCAGTATGATTATAATTATGTATTTAAATCTCTTTTCGGGTATTTTTTGATATATATATATATATATTCAATAATTCATAATAAATAATCTAGGACTCCGAAAAATACGCGGTCAGTTCCCAGAGTCTTAGAATAAAGTCTAGAACCTTCCCTTAAAGTTTGGTGACATTTCGACTTGGTCGAAAATACAGCCTGTCTTTTAGGGCCCGCATTAGTATAGTAAGCCCTACATATTACCTCGTAAAACGCGGCGGACTCCAATTTGAGTCTAGTCAATGGCGTTGGACTTAGAATGACCCATAGATCACTACTTTGAGGTTTATACCCTCATTTGGTAAAACTACCATTTTACCCCTGTTATTAGCACTTATTCTTTATCCCGATTCTCCTATTTTGTGTAGTAGAACTTGACGGTTAGCTGCTACATAGGATCGGCGACTCGATATGAGTTTCCTAACCTCACTCTAATCGGTATTAATATCTATCCAAGATATCTACAAGCTACATGTACGATGTATTGTATATATATGGTGTCGATTAATGTTGCTACATACCTTAATATCTGTATCGCTATGAATAATTGTGCTATGGTAGTGCTATCACATAGATGAGCATGTCAAGAGTTTTATCTATATAATCGTTGGTATCAAATCCATGCTTAAAGATCCATGAGCTGTATGCTATACTTCTGCTATTATGAATATAATATGATTTGACCCTTTAAAGTTCATACCTAAGCTATAATTATGTTTGTATGGTACGAATATCGCATTGATAGTAATTGGGTAAATTTCCATTGTACGTATGTTATGATATAAAACAGAATGACGACGTATAAGCGTAACTTCGAAAGTATAAATGGATGTTATTAATGAACTAAACTACGAAACGTACGAACGTGTAAGATAATGATAAAACCTTCAATAACAGATTCTATGCGAATAAGGGACGTGGGCGTCATTTTCCGTCATGTGACTTCTAGTCAAAGTTGATTCGTGAACTTTCGTGTCGTGTTTGGATAATTCTTGCAAAGTTGGTCTTTCGGTAATTCCATGGAATCGATTGGAGAGTTATGTTTTGTGTTCTTGATCTGAGGATCGGCATGACGTGTTCGGTCAAGTGCGGATGACCTGAGGATCGTCATGACGTGTTTGATCAAGTGGTTGATTATTTTTTTGCACCCTTGGATTGAGGATCGGCATGACGTGTTCGGTTATGTACGGGTGACCTGAGGATCGGCATGATGTGTTCATCCAAGTGATTGTTAATTTCTCGTACCCTTGGTCTGATGATCGGCATGACGTGTTCGACCAAGAGATTGTTAATATCCCGCACACTTGTTCTAAAGATCATCAGTGATGTGTTCAATCAAGCGGTTCATTGTTGAGTGTTGTTCTTTCTTGACCGGTAAAATGCGTTTGGAGTTAAGTCTTCTTTCAGTTGATGTCGTCGATCAGTTCAATTCTGGGTTAAATTTTGAAAGGAATGATTGGGTCTAAATAAGGCATCGTTTTGAGCATAAGAAAAGATTAACGAGACATAGTCCTAAGAATTAGAAATGATGAATCACTTATTTAATGGTGGTAACCCTAAAGATACCCCTCGCTTAACTTAATCACTGACGTCATTAATAAAAGGAGGATGTAATCTATAAAAGAAGTATTGAGACCTTTGCCATGCCCATAAAAAAATGCGTCTTTTGATAAGAAAGTTACTGTATCTCAAGATACTAAAACTATGATGTAAATAGAGAAATGGTTTGTATTATAGATTATTACGTGGTTATGTTACTCATTTCAGCTTTGTTCCAAAGCTGACGGCATTTTACGCCCTGGACATTCTCATGTCCAGAGTGTTGCAAGTTTTCTTAAGGCCGGAGAGTGAGCTCTGAATGCAATACTAAGAAGCCAAGAGAGGTTAGAGCCAAGCTGGAGAACATGAGATAGTTATTTCAGTATTTAAGATGTGTATAAGTTTAGTTCTGCCTCATGTAATAAGTTTGCAGTTATTGTAATCGTTATATCTCTCGTTGCTGTAATTATGATTCATTTCTGATTTAGTGATGTTTATGCTCTAGTATTTCCCTTATGAAGGCGTGTGTGGAGATAGAAGGGACAGAACGGTTAATCAACCAGTCACGTGTCCACGAACCCATAAAGTAAATTTATTTTTCCCTATTTTTGGTACTTCGGGGCGTGACACGTATAGGCCTCCATAGCCTAACACTACAGTAATTGTACCACCATCAGACTCATTTAGACCCAGTTCCCCTTCTCCATCCACTCCATGCATGACCTCCCTTGCTGAGCAATTTCAAAAGTTCCTTGCCACACAGCCATATGCTATGGCCACCTCTTCACTAGGTATGTTTTCAGGTATGTTTTCAGGTATGTCTTCATGTATGTCCTCAGGTATTTGGGTCTTAAACTCTGGAGCTTCTAATCATATGTCACCTGACTTGTCGTCTTTTGTATCCTTATGTCCTGCTTCCTCTTTGTCTGTTATGACTACTGATGGTACTCCTATGCCATTAACAGGTGTTGGGTCTATTGTCATACCTCATGTATCTCTCTCTAGTGTTTACCACATTCCTAAACTTACTATAAATCTTGTTTCTGTTGGTCAGCTTTGTGATGCAGGTTACTTAGTCTCTTTTTCTTCTACTTTTTGTCATGTGCAGGATCCGCAGTCTCAGACGCTGATTGGGACAGGTCATAGGCAAGGGGGATTATACATCTTAGACAAGCTCAATGTACCAGTGGTTGCAACTTCTAGTGTTGACTTATCATCCTTTCGTTTGAGTTCATCTTCGTCTAGTTTTTAATTATGGCATTCTCGCCTTGGTCATGTTTCAGCCTCTCGTTTATAATATTTAGCTTCTACAGAAAAATTAGGAGATTACAAACTCATGACATTTCTGATTGTAGTGGTTGTAAATTGGCAAAATTTTTAGCTTTACCTTTTAATAGAAGTATGTCACGCCCCGCAGTAGCAAAAATAGAGAAAATAAATTCCTTTTTGGACCCGTAGGCCATGACAGTTGAAAGTCACCACATTGTCGATAACCAAAGTCAAACCATTAGAGTAATGATTCAAACCACGAATTGGGAAGTGCTAAGTTCGATATATAATATTAGAGTAAAAATACTAAACTATTACAACCCATAAGTATTGCAGAAGCATAACTAAAAGTATTACGGCAACATACGACGATAATAAGCGTAACTAATATAGAAGTCTCTAAAGCATAAACACGAACTAACTACGGTACAACTTCCAGTCTTCAGCTTGCGTAGTAGTCAGCACCAGCATAGACTCCGTCATCGTAGGCTCCTTCCTCGTAGTTCCTGTCCATGTATGCCTCACCTGCATACTCATAATCTTGGCCAGCTGGAAGTAGGATATCCAGCGGCATAAACGTCATCAGCTACGAAAGACGAGTGAAAGCAAATACTAATAGAGTATCTATAGATTTGCAGTATATAAAACAACAGCATCAATAAAAGGATCATCTCATCGTTCGTGTGTATGTATGCATCAACTAAATATATCTCTACGGATATCGTCCCAATCTTACGGACCTTCGTCCCAATCCATTCCAAACATAACATAGACTCTTGGGTCCACATTATTAAGACACGTAGTCCCATACCTATGGTCTGTTCACTCTCGACACCCATTCCCATATATTTCAACCAAACGGCTTGATACACTTGGCCAATACACCCATACATTTCTCTTTCATCTCACATACCTCTTAGTCTCTATCATGGACTAAAGCAACTTATCCCTTAGTCTCTCTCATGGACTAAAGCAATATTCCTTTAGTCTTTATTGGACTATGTTCTGACAACCTCTAATATATTCCGGCCAACATGCTAACTCAACGTCTCTTTCACAATTGTATTCCTCCTAGTCTCGGTCATGGACTAAAGTGACATCCCTTAGCCTCTGTCGGATTTCCCATCTCGGACTGAGGTAATGTACCTTTAGCCTCTATCAGACTAGGTTCCTGATGTATCCCTCTTAATCTCGGTCATGGACTAAAGTGACATATTCTTGTAGCCTCTATTTGGATCTTCTGTCCCTGTCATGGACTAAGGTAATATTCCTTTAGTCTTTGTCGGATTAAGATGACAACACCGGCATAACCCTCAGTCTCTGTCTTGGACTAACGTGACCATGCTCTTGTCTCTATCAGATCTCTCATATCTCGGTCTTGGGCAAGATGACATTCCGTTAGCCTCTATCGGACTAGGGTGCTAGCCACATTACCATTTTCTCACAAACATGTATCCCTTATATATCCCTTAGTCTCTCTCATGGACTAAGGCGACTTCGCAACTAATATATCTATTAGCCTCTCCAGTGGTCTTAAGGCAATATACGTACACCGTAACCCACATTATACGATCTTCGCGATCGCATTCCCCACGCACCAATCATAAATAGTATCGACCTCTATGGTCGATAGACCTACTACTATGCACATCGGCTTCTCAATCTCATTATAATATCATTTACCAAAGGTTCCACTGATTAATACGTTAAGTTCATTACTCACTTGTGTATTATTCTTGTAGACACCCCATTTTGACCTACCAAAAAAAGAAATAACTGTTACAAGGGGGCCCATTGGGCACGCAAATCGAGGAAGAAAAAGGTAGAGTCGTAATCAAAGTATCCGGAGGTCAAATCAAATGTCAAATCAAGTTGTCGTCAATTTGAATACCCACCAGCATGGTTTCAAAAGCATGTCGGATCAGTTGTAGACACCCGATTTTTGCCCACCTACAAAGAGGCGGACAGATAATGAACATCAAGTCTGACGGGTGTGAAGAGCTTATAAATACAAGGCCCCTAGACTTCGAATCGTCAAAATCGGACCACGGGCGAAGAAATGATCATTGTTTAAAGTTCGGACAAATCTGCTATTTGCCAGAGCGGGATTGGGATTACTTTTTTAGCTTTTAGGATATTAGAACAAGCATTTTTCATGACAGAATGGAAGTGCGTGACATTACCGAGGACTTCCTAAAATTTCATCTCAATTGAACACCGGATCTGGAAAAAGTACTTTATCAAGCGTAGAAATCAAACGGGAAAATTCTACTTTCATCGCCAGAGAACTTCAGAAGGTTTAAAATTGATGCCAAAAAATCATATTTGTCAAGATGAAGAGCCTTCGGAAATTTCGTTGCCATCAAACGAAGAAAGTTGCAAAACTGCGATAAGATCGCTCAAAGGCGCGTCAATTTATACTGATAAATCATTAGAAAGCCTTGGTCTTCAAAATCAAATCAGCTATGACATTTTCGGTCTGGATTAAAACACCTTTTACTTCGAGACGGAGAAATCCCAAAAATTTCATCTCAATCCGATACCAGATTTTGAAAAAGTACATTTTAATTAACGGATTTGTCAAGACAGATGCTTAATACGAGTCATACAGTGTTTCAAGAATTTCATTTTTGCACTAATATTTCGCGTTTGTCGAGAGGACCACGGAAGTCCAAGTTTTCGTCGCACTGCCTTCCAGAAAATTCGAAAGCGCGACGCTTGTACAGATATCTAGATATTTTCTTTGCTTAGCGACTAAGTAATCCAGATTTGAGCCAATCGTGCCATAGGAGTCACTTTCTGATTGGAGAAAAATACTCCTCGCATTAAAATAAAGGGATCCATGTAATTTCGTCTCATTCCGATACCGGATTCTGGACAGTTCACCTCGATTGTCGCGTTCTGGCATAACTGGTGCCGAATGTGGGTCACACAATGTTTTAAAAATCCGATTCCGACTTCAAAATTCTATGTTAGTCGAGAGGACCACGGAAGTCCAATTTTTTGTCGCACTGCCTTCCAGAAAAATCGAAAGCGCGGCGCTTGTACAGATATCTAGATATTTTCTTTGCTTAGCGACTAAGTAATCCAGATTTGAGCCAATCGCGCCATAGGAGTCACTTTCTGACTGGAGAAAAATACTCCTCACATTAAAATAAAGGGATCCATGTAATTTCGTCTCATTCCGACACCGGATTTTGAAAAGTGCACATCGATTGGCGTGTTTTGTCATAACTGGTGCCGAATATGGGCCAAACAACATTTTAAAAATCCAATTCCGACTTCAAAATTCTGTGTTAGTTGAGAGAACCCACCGGTCCAGTTTTCAAACGCGTAGCTTTCCGAAAATCCCAGAGATCACGGCGCACACACACAATATCTAGATATTTTATTACTTTAATATTATTATTTTTTTTAATTAAATTATTTTTTAATCAAAATTTTTCCTATAAATACAAGGCCCCCCATTCCAAAAAAATTCACCAATTCACTATCCCCCTTAGACTTTGTTTGGGAATCCTTAACCCTTTTTCTCTCCTAAGCCCTGTTTGGCTACATTAGTCAAATAAAATCCAAACTCCATCATAAGCACCTCTAATCTCATACATACAGTATATGTACGGATACTATTCATACATATGGTATACATACGGATACTATTCATACATACAGTATACATACAGGTACTATTCATGCATACACTATTCATACATACGGGTACTATTCATACATACAATATACGTACAGATACTATTCATACGTATAGGTACTATTCATACATATGGGTACTATTCATACATACGGTACTATTCATACATACGGATACTATTCATACATACAGTATACGTACGGAAACTGACTCTTCCGGACCCAACCATGACGTCTATTTAAGTCGATTTTGTGTCGAAATACGACTTAGGCTTCCTCGGATTATTTCTGCAACGCTTCTCGGATTTCTTTCATCCTTTCTCAACAAACATCGACTGAACTTCAATAGTCGCCTCTGCATAGGTAACATACTAAAACTCATACTCTTAGTAGTGCGGCCTCCCTATAAATCCACTGGTTGGATATTCCGCCTTTACTGCTTTATTTACTTACTGTTGTACATACTTATTATATATAACAAATCTATGAACTTATCAATTACTTCACGACTACTTTCAAATCACTTTCACCGGGCACCGACCCATACTTCCGGTACACTTTTTTTTCATGGGCACCGACCCGTATTTTCGGCACCTTTTCAAAGCACTGGGCACTGACCCTTACTTTCAAAACACTTTCTCACTTCATGGGCACCGACCTGTACTTCCGGTACTTTGCTTGGAATCTGCAAACAGCACAGGTAAGACAGGTATTTCTTCACACTCTTAATGGGCACCGACCCTTACTTCCGGCACATAAAATAAAAAGACAAAAAATATCATAAAAACAAAAAAATACAAAAAAAAACCCGTCGCACGGTCGATCTACCCCGACTTTTTACTCAAAAACACTTTCTCATAACTCACTACTTTCTCAAAGGTTAAAGTCTAGGACTACACCACACAGGTTAAAGTTCCTAGCTACACCGACTTTACTCAAAATTTTATTTTATACACTCACGGTCTAGATCGACCAAACATCCATACATATACACTGCACAGAACTACGTACGGCCTGATTCTCGAGTTGAGATACGTATGCAACTCATACCTGGGTGCGGCCATAACTTCACTTTCAAACTATCTCGTGTCGAGATACGTAAATCGACAACCGCGTGTCACGGATGCTCGCAGCTTAATTTCTTATATATGTATCATACTACTCCTTACTTACGCCCCGTTACTATGAAAACCACTAAAACGCCAACCGTGTGTCACGGATGTTCGAGGGTGCCTAATACCTTCCCTCGACATAATCGAGTCCCCGAACCCACTTTGAGAACTCTGGTTTCGTACGACTATCAAGAGTCACACTTTTAAAAGGGCCCCACTCTTCTCAAACTGTTTTCTCAAAAGTTAAAGATGATTACTCTAATCGCCTTTGCAGGGATCCTAACTCCCGATAACGTTAGGTGGCGACTCTGAACTCTTACTTGGCCCTACTCCTACTTTTACACATTTTCACACCATCTTTCACACTCCATCTAGACATAACCGGTCGTGACCCACGAGGGGACTGCCCCCACCTTCGGGGCGGGCGCGACAGCTGGCGACTCTGCTGGGGACTCTGCTTAAGAGGACTCAGGCCATCACTTTGGTGGTTTTCATATTCTAAAGGGGCATTTCTTTCACTAACTACTCTATACTTCTATAATTCTTTTTTAGGTTATAAACTTGTTTGCACAGGTACCTGCGACTCAAAAGACACTGCAAGGCCAATGCCATATTGAAACTACAAGGCCAATGTCGTACTTTACCGCTATACACACTACACACTTGCATCGAGCATGACATAACCCGTTTCTGAAACTGAAACCTTTTAAGATTAGATAGGAGGATCAGTAAGTGGCATGGCCGTTGCGGTAGTACCGTCGGTACCAGCACAGAAAGTTCCTCCGCTCGAAACCACCAACCTGAGAAGGTGCTTCGGTACTGGAGGTTTGAAGGTTCGGGAACCGGACCTAAATAAGTCTACATTAGACGTCAACCCCTCCACATAGTCACATCCTGCACGTGTGCATTCAAAACTTTTCAAAATACAGAACGACGCCGATAGGCTGTCCGATTCTTTTCTATCATCCCCTTATATAAATCAAGGGTAAATAAACTTTTCAAAACTCAAAATGGCGCCGAAGGGCTGCCCATTCTCACTTATCCTTTCCTTACATTTTAACAAGGATGTCTACACTTTTTCAAAACTTCAAAATGGCGCCGAAAGGCTGCGCATTCTTACTCATCATATCCTTATATTTTAACAAGGATGGATACACTCTCTCAAATTCATAAAACGGCGCCGAAAGGCCACCCGATTCTTCTTTATCTTCCCATTGCACCTGTATATAGACCAGGGTTGGATAAAATAAAAACTCATAAACGGCGCCGGAAGGCTGCCAGACTTTTTTCAAAGCTCAGTTTCACCTTTTAAAAACAAAAATAAAACTCCCCAAGGACGAATCCACTTTTCAAAGACATTTGGTGACGCCGAAAGGCTATCCAAATGCATCTCATACCTTAGGAACACACATTATACTGGGGCAGTACTCTCTCATCTCTAACGAGTCACTGGAAAAAAAAAAAAAAAAAAGCTCCGTTTCTTTTCTTTGAAGTGACTTACTAACTTTACGTCTACCTCTACTTCTTCTGACCTCCGCTGTAGGTACATTTTTTATAGAGGTCAACATGGGAAGCTTCTACACGCTCAGCCTACTCCTGGTATCACCGACTTCTCCACGGATTGAGAAAGTCTGAATGGACAACCAGTCCAAACAGCTCTGATTTTCAAATCCAACTTCCAAATCCAAACATTTAGCCTGAGCAGGGCAGACGACAAAATCCGCGGAGGTCAAATCCGAGCAGTACCAGCGCATTCGCGATTTGTTCGAACCTTCAAGCCGCTGAACCAATAGGCCTACTTCTACCCATATACATCTACAAGCTCTGTCTATGCCCGAGATGACTCTCGTAAGAGACCCAATACTCGGCCCACTGTCTTGAAACATTACTCCTCATCATCTGCCATACAGGGGCAGTTTCTCCATACTATTGAATTTATGCTTTATCTGCTTTGCATAAGCGCATACTTTCAAACGAAAAACAAAAACAAAACTCATTCTTTGTATCATTCAATAACTGTCATCTGCTCTCATTCCTTAAATCTCATGAGTATGTTGGATATGACTATCTTACTACTTGTTGAATACGAATTAGACATTGTACTAGACGTTCGGACGTGACAAAGCTATGTTCGATTCTACTTGAAAGTATGATCAACACAAGGTCATGCTGAGAAACGACTCAAGTTCACAAATCGGCCATTTCATCCTCTGACGATGCTCACATCTTAACAAGAATCAAGTGACAAAAGCATACTTCTCTATGACAGCTTGATGTCATCTGAGGACACAAGAACGGAGCGGACAGCCGACGGGCATTCAAGAACAGCCCTTGGTCCATTCTCAGGATCATGACATACAAAGACTAGGGCAATCTTTGCCCCCCACATCTCAGCAAAAGAGGTCATCACGATCACTGTTGGCCCACATGGGGCCCCTCAATCTTGGTCAGGAAAGTAAATACTCATTCTCAGGATCTCTAACTTCAATGTTGCATATATGTGATCTCTGAACCCGACTCGACTTGTGTCAAAATGATTAGAGGCAATCATTTTAGCTATCTATACACTACTTTCCCTCGTTAGCCCACTTGAGCCATACAATGATTTCTTTTCAAACTTAAACCCCTGAGGATCACCCCCTATACTGGGGTAATGCCAAAAGGAAAAAGAAAGAGAAAACAAACAAAATAGAACTCAATGCAAAGCTGGAGCACATCCACAATAGGTACGATCCGACTCGGATACATACTTTAAACTGGGGCAATTCTCACAATAGATTGGGATGAATACAAAAAACAAGAACAAAAAGAAAAAGAGCAAAATCAAAAGAAGGAAAAAAAAAAAAAAAGCAAGGCATAAGGTGATCTCAGGAATCTCAACCGACTTGTCAAAATAAACTTTGAGCCTTCATGCGATCCATTCATTTCTCATCCCAAGACCCTTGCCTACGTTACAACCCAGTAAAGTCCACTTTGATTGATACAAGCCTTGTTGGGTTCACAAGATCACATACTTGCATCATTCCAAATGACGGGAGTGCCACATACTTTCAAATCACAAGATACACTGAAGTGCAGCAATCACATAACCGGATTCGGTGAAAACCCGTGAGGGCGCCGAAGGTAAAAATGGTTTCAGAGAGAAGGAAAGCTCGAGAGAAATCAAATACTGAAAAACTGGATCCTTCTGAAGAACGATCACTGGTGCACTAAGCTCATACAGTCAAATACTTTGTCTTCTAGTACTCAACAGGCGACAAGACGGTCAATATCCACTAACTCATGAGAATTCTTTCACAGATGATAGATTCATGCATCATACTCTTGTAAAATACTTATACTTAGCATGACATAACTTTCAAAATGCATTCATATCTTTCAGCATAGCAGACAATGCATACTTTTATAGCAGGGGCAACTGGTTCCGACAATCCTCTCAAATAGCCCAAAAGCTCACCACTAACTGAGCCACGATATCAACCCTCGCTCAGACTCGCCAACTTCACATTGATCCATATGCTCGGATCCACATATCAAACCGGTCTTCTCCTATGTAGATTGTCAAAAAATCTATCCCTCGCTCAGGACTAACCATTCACGCTCGAATCAGGATTAGGTATGAGACCACCAACGGCGTCCTGTCTACTATCCACTTCCAGCATCAGGTATAAGACCCTCCAGCGGTATCCTATTCATTACTCGGCATCAGAATTCGTCATCGGAATCGGGAATGAATCCGTCAAGAGGCATCCCGTTCATAATCTCACTACCGGGAATGAGTCCATCAAGAGGCTTCCCAATCACATCTTCAAGCTTAGGAGTGAGTCCGTCAAGTGGCATCCTATTCACACTATCAATCACTAGAATCAGGAGTGAGTCCGTCAAGTGGCATCCTATTCACACTATCAACCACTGGAATCGGGAGTAAGCCCGTCAAGAGGCATCCTATTCACATTATCTGTCACCGAAATCAGGAATACGGCCATCAAGAGGCATCCACATCATCTATTACTGGAATCAGGAGTAAGTCTATCAAGTGGCATCCTATTCACAACCGCACTACCAGGAAACGAGTTCGTCAGAGACATCCTGTTCACATATCTCGATCACCAGGAATTGAATCCGTCAGAGACATCTTGTTATTCTCGATCGTCGAGTATAAGCCCGTCAAGGGGCATCCCGTTCATAACTTTAACAAATAAGCAAGGCTGTTAAGTGGCATCCCAATCAATCATCAGAATCAAAAGTGAGTTCGTCAAGGGGCATCCTATTCACGTCATCATTTATCATTCAATATCAGGAGTGAGCCCATCAAGTGGCGTCCTGTTCATATCACCTACCATCAGGTATAAGTCCCTCAACGGTATCCAACTTACATCGGCATCAAGCATCAAGTATTTCTCTTACCCTCTTGCACTCTATAGCAATCACGCGCATCGCATTTTGCTATCCCCACATTTTCACGGCGATCACGCATACCGCATTTCGCTAATTTCATCACTCTTCACAGCAATCACGCCTCACGTGGCATTTTGCTCTCGAATCGTCATAGAAATCACTCCTCACGTGGCATTTTACTCTCTCATACTCCCAGCGGTCACGCGTATCGCATTCTGTTGGACCTTATCTCCACGGTAATTACCCGTATCGGACTTTGCTATTATCGTCTCTTATATTCAAGGCAATCACGCGAATCGCATTTTGCCACTCTATAACTTCACAGCAATAATGCCCCATGTGGCACCTTAAACTCTTTACAGCAATCACGCCTTACTCGGCTTTTTGCTTTCTCATCTCTTCAACAGTCACGCGCATCGCATTCTGTTAGACCTTATCTCCATGGCAATTACCCGTATCGGACTTTGCTATTCTCGTCTCTTATATTTAAGGCAATCACGCGAATCGCATTTTGTCACTCTATAACTTCACAGCAATCACGCCCCGACACGGCATTTTGTTCTCTTATTTCACAGCGATCACGCCCCACGTGTCATTTCACTATCTCACACACAGCAATCACACCCCGACGTGGCATTTTGCTCTCTCGTCTCACATTTTTCATCACTCTTATTCTATCGTAGTATGAACTACGCTCGGTCTGATTCTCCCGACAGGAGATACGTAGGCAGCTTTAAGAGCTCGACCATACCCTCACTTGACTACTTGTTTGGTTAGAGTTTGAGATTACGCGGTTATGCACTTCTTGACTACACCATCCCTCTTCTACTCGATTCTCATGTGAATCTCCAACAGAGTCGTTCACCCTTTCTGGTAACGCTCTAAATCCCCAGCAGAGCTATTTGCCTACTCTGGTAGGTACTCATATTCACTTGCCCACATTGGCACCTCATACTCACTTGCCTACGATGGCATTTCACATTCACTCGCCTATATACCTCATACTCACTTGCCTACGATGGCATTTCATATTCACTTGCCCACATTGGCACCTCATACTCACTTGCCTACGATGGCATTTCACATTCACTCGCCTACATACCTCATACTCACTTGCCTACTTTGGCATTTCACATTCACTCACCTACGTTGGCACCTCATACCCACTTGCCTACTCTGGCACGTCCTTTTACTTATTCTAATCACTTAAACGAAAAAGGTCAAAATGGGTCGTCTTGTTTCTTTGTCACGATTTGCTTCGCAAAACATGACAAAGAGGGGCAGCTGTAGACACCCCATTTTGACCTACCAAAAAAAGAAATAACTGTTACAAGGGGGCCCATTGGGCACGCAAATCGAGGAAGAAAAAGGTAGAGTCGTAATCAGAGTATCCGGAGGTCAAATCAAATGTCAAATCAAGTTGTCGTCAATTTGAATACCCACCAGCATGGTTTCAAAAGCATGTCGGATCAGTTGTAGACACCCGATTTTTGCCCACCTGCAAAGAGGTGGACAGATAATGAACATCAAGTCTGACGGGTGTGAAGAGCTCATAAATACAAGGCCCCTAGACTTCGAATCGTCAAAATCGGACCACGGGCGAAGAAATGATCATTGTTTAAAGTTCGGGCAAATCTGCTATTTGCCAGAGCGGGATCGGGATTACTTTTTTAGCTTTTAGGATATTAGAACAAGCATTTTTCATGACAGAATGGAAGTGCGTGACATTACCGAGGACTTCCTAAAATTTCATCTCAATTGAACACCGGATCTGGAAAAAGTACTTTATCAAGCGTAGAAATCAAACGGGAAAATTCTACTTTCATCGCCAGAGAACTTCAGAAGGTTTAAAATTGATGCCAAAAAATCATATTTGTCAAGATGAAGAGCCTTCGAAAATTTCGTTGCCATCAAACGAAGAAAGTTGCAAAACTGCGATAAGATCGCTCACAGGCGCGTCAATTTATACTGATAAATCATTAGAAAGCCTTGGTCTTCAAAATCAAATCAGCTATGACATTTTCGGTCTGGATTAAAACACCTTTTACTTCGAGACGGAGAAATCCCAAAAATTTCATCTCAATCCGATACCAGATTTCGAAAAAGTACATTTTAATTAACGGATTTGTCAAGACAGATGCTTAATACGAGTCATACAGTGTTTCAAGAATTTCATTTTTGTACTAATATTTCGCGTTTGTCGAGAGGACCACGGAAGTCCAAGTTTTCGTCGCACTGCCTTCCAGAAAATTCGAAAGCGCGACGCTTGTACAGATATCTAGATATTTTCTTTGCTTAGCGACTATGTAATCCAGATTTGAGCCAATCGTGCCATAGGAGTCACTTTCTGATTGGAGAAAAATACTCCTCGCATTAAAATAAAGGGATCCATGTAATTTCGTCTCATTCCGATACCGGATTCTGGACAGTTCACCTCGATTGTCGCGTTCTGGCATAACTGGTGCCGAATGTGGGTCACACAATGTTTTAAAAATCCGATTCCGACTTCAAAATTCTATGTTAGTCGAGAGGACCACGGAAGTCCAATTTTTCGTCGCACTGCCTTCCAGAAAAATCGAAAGCGCGGCGCTTGTACAGATATCTAGATATTTTCTTTGCTTAGCGACTAAGTAATCCAGATTTGAGCCAATCGCGCCATAGGAGTCACTTTCTGACTGGAGAAAAATACTCCTCACATTAAAATAAAGGGATCCATGTAATTTCGTCTCATTCCGACACCGGATTTTGAAAAGTGCACATCGATTGGCGTGTTTTGTCATAACTGGTGCCGAATATGGGCCAAACAACATTTTAAAAATCCAATTCCGACTTCAAAATTCTGTGTTAGTTGAGAGAACCCACCGGTCCAATTTTCAAACGCGTAGCTTTCCGAAAATCCCAGAGATCACGGCGCACACACACAATATCTAGATATTTTATTACTTTAATATTATTATTTTTTTTAATTAAATTATTTTTTAATCAAAATTTTTCCTATAAATACAAGGCCCCCCATTCCAAAAAAATTCACCAATTCACTATCCCCCTTAGACTTTGTTTGGGAATCCTTAACCCTTTTTCTCTCCTAAGCCCTGTTTGGCTACATTAGTCAAATAAAATCCAAACTCCATCATAAGCACCTCTAATCTCATACATACAGTATATGTACGGATACTATTCATACATACGGTATACATACGGATACTATTCATACATACAGTATACATACAGGTACTATTCATGCATACACTATTCATACATACGGGTACTATTCATACATACAATATACGTACAGATACTATTCATACGTATAGGTACTATTCATACATATGGGTACTATTCATACATACGGTACTATTCATACATACGGATACTATTCATACATACAGTATACGTACGGAAACTGACTCTTCCGGACCCAACCATGACGTCTATTTAAGTCAATTTTGTGTCGAAATACGACTTAGGCCTCCTCGGATTATTTCTGCAACGCTTCTCGGATTTCTTTCATCCTTTCTCAACAAACATCGACTGAACTTCAATAGTCGCCTCTGCATAGGTAACATACTAAAACTCATACTCTTAGTAGTGCGGCCTCCCTATAAATCCACTGGTTGGATATTCCGCCTTTACTGCTTTATTTACTTACTGTTGTACATACTTATTATATATAACAAATCTATGAACTTATCAATTACTTCACGACTACTTTCAAATCACTTTCACCGGGCACCGACCCATACTTCCGGTACACTTTTTTTTCATGGGCACCGACCCGTATTTTCGGCACCTTTTCAAAGCACTGGGCACTGACCCTTACTTTCAAAACACTTTCTCACTTCATGGGCACCGACCTGTACTTCCGGTACTTTGCTTGGAATCTGCAAACAGCACAGGTAAGACAGGTATTTCTTCACACTCTTAATGGGCACCGACCCTTACTTCCGGCACATAAAACAAAAAGACAAAAAATATCATAAAAACAAAAAAATACAAAAAAAACCCGTCGCACGGTCGATCTACCCCGACTTTTTACTCAAAAACACTTTCTCATAACTCACTACTTTCTCAAAGGTTAAAGTCTAGGACTACACCACACAGGTTAAAGTTCCTAGCTACACCGACTTTACTCAAAATTTTATTTTATACACTCACGGTCTAGATCGACCAAACATCCATACATATACACTGCACAGAACTACGTACGGCCTGATTCTCGAGTTGAGATACGTATGCAACTCATACCTGGGTGCGGCCATAACTTCACTTTCAAACTATCTCGTGTCGAGATACGTAAATCGACAACCGCGTGTCACGGATGCTCGCAGCTTAATTTCTTATATATGTATCATACTACTCCTTACTTACGCCCCGTTACTATGAAAACCACTAAAACGCCAACCGTGTGTCACGGATGTTCGAGGGTGCCTAATACCTTCCCTCGACATAATCGAGTCCCCGAACCCACTTTGAGAACTCTGGTTTCGTACGACTATCAAGAGTCACACTTTTAAAAGGGCCCCACTCTTCTCAAACTGTTTTCTCAAAAGTTAAAGATGATTACTCTAATCGCCTTTGCAGGGATCCTAACTCCCGATAACGTTAGGTGGCGACTCTGAACTCTTACTTGGCCCTACTCCTACTTTTACACATTTTCACACCATCTTTCACACTCCATCTAGACATAACCGGTCGTGACCCACGAGGGGACCGCCCCCACCTTCGGGGCGGGCGCGACAATTCTAATACAATTTTCCAACATCAACTCATGATAATAAACAGGTCAACAGTTTATCAGATATGAACAAACTAAACAATCAAGATTCTGAAAGGTTCGATCGATTGAAGTCTTCTCAATCGATTGAGGTAAAGCTAGGTTAGATCAATCGAAGGCATTTCGATCGATTGAGGAAATATGGAGTTCGATCGATTGAGCCAAGTTCGATCGATCGAGATCGGCCTGTGTTCAAGCATTCGAAGGTAGTTCGATCGATTGAAAGCAGCATTTTTCTAGAATTTGAACTAAACCTTATACGCACGTTCAAGGTCCATTCTATCATGCCGAAACATATATACACGTATAAATCTACGCCACTAAGTGAGTATAGGCACTCACCGTTAACGTTGACGACGCCGGTGAGCTCGGGGTGGCCGCGGGTGGTTTCTCGGGTGGTGAGTTCTCTCTCTCTCTTCTCTTTCTCTGCTCTGTCTCCTTCTCTCTGTCTCCTCCTCTCTCACTTCTTCTTCTTCTCCTGAGAGTGTGTGAGTGTTTGTGTATATATGTGTATATATAACCGGGTGTGTGTGTGTGTGTATATATATATGAGTGTGTGTATAATATATATAACTCTCTCTCCCTAACTCTCTGAAGTTTAGCAACCCAAAAATGTGTGTGAGTTATACATATATATAGAGAGGGAGAGGGTGCAGGTGGCAAAAACACGTATACTAAAATTCCAGGGTTTGATCGATCAAAGTAAGTTCGGTCGATTGAGAACGGTTAGATCGATCGAGATCGGGTCGATCGCTTGAGAAAAGAAACACGTCATCAATTCAGGTCGGCAGAGGTTCGATCGCTCGAAGTGAATTCGATTGATCGAAAGAGGTTCGATCGCTCGAAGATGAAATTGCAGGGAAGATAAAGACAAGCACACAGAATCTTATTAAAAACAAAAGTAATACAAAACAATAAAAATACAAGGAAAATACAGGGTATTACAAAGTATTTCTTATTCTCTTGCACCATTTGATTTAGTTCATTCTGATGTGTGGGGACCACCCTTTCCTGTTACTACAAAAGGGGGGGTCTCGATATTATGTATCATTCGTTGATGATTGCACTCATTACTGTTGGGTTTATCTTATAAAACGTCGTTCAGACTTCTTTGATATTTACAATACCTTTCGTGCTTTTGTCAAAACTCAACATTCTGTTGTCATCAAATGTTTTAGATGTAATTTAGGTAGAGAGTATACCTATCATAGATTTTGTGAGTTGCTTGCTTTAGATGGAACTATTCACCAATCCTCTTGTACATACACTCCTGAGCAAAATGGTGCTACTGAAAAGAAACATCGGCATATTGTTGAAACTGCTCGCTTTCTTTTATTATCTGCATATGTCCCTAGTGATTTTTGGGGGGAGGTTGTCCTTATTGCCGTCAATCTAATTAATAAAATTCTATCTTATCACTGCTCAAGTCTGTCACCTTTTGAAAAATTGTATGGGCATGCTCCTGATTATTCTTCCTTAAAGGTGTTTGGTTGTACTTGTTTTGTCCTTCGACCTTGTGTAGAGCGTACCAAATTATTACCAAAGTCTGCTATTTGTGTTTTTCTAGTTTATGGTGAGGGTCAGAAGGGATATCGTTGCTTTGACCTAATTACTAAGAAACTATATGTCTCTTGCCATGTTGTGTTTCTAGAGCACATACCCTTCTTTTCTATTCCTGATAATCATCATGAGTTGACTAAATCTGATCTCATCTATCTTGACCCATTCTTTGATGATACCGATAGTGTGCCCTCTCGAGCCCCATGCATAACTGATATTGTCTCACCTCATGGTTCTACTTCTGCTGATACTGGTACGTTGCCGCCTGATGCTACCTTTCTTCCAGAGGCCACCCAAGCACCTGCTGAGGCTGTGGAACCTCCTCGCTATCATGCTCGCACTTGTAAGTCCACTCAATCACCTGAATTTGTTTATTCTTGTTATTCAGATTCTTTTGCTTCCTTTTTAGCTTCAGTTCATGATCTCTCTGAGCCTCGGTCCTATAAAGAGGCAGCTCTTGATCCTCTTTGGTAGCAGACTATGGCAGATGAACTCTCTATATTGTATAAGATAGACACTTGGAGTTTGGTTCCCTTACCTTCTGGTAAGAGCGTTATTGGTTCTCGTTGTGTTTATAAAATCAAAACCAAGTCAGATGGGTCTGTTGAGCGGTACAAAGCAAGATTGGTTGCCAAAGGTTTGTCCTAGTAGTATGGTATAGATTACGAGGAGACTTTTTCTCCTGTTGCTAAAATGACTACTATTCGTACTCTTATTGTAGTTGCTTTTGTTCGTCAGTGGCATATAACTCAGATGGATGTTAAAAATGCTTTCTTGAATGGAGACCTCCAAGAGGATGTTTATATGGTTCCTCCTCTAGGTGTTCCTTATGGTCTTGGCGAAATTTGTAGGCTTAAGAAAGCCTTATATGGTCTTAAACAAGCCCCTCGAGCTTGGTTTGAGAAGTTTTCCATTGTGATTACCCTATTCGGGTTTTCCCCGAGTGAGTATGATTCAGCTCTCTTTATCAGGTGTACCACTGCTGGTCGTATTATGCTTTCTCTGTATGTTGATGACATGATTATTACTGGTGATGATGTTGATGGGATTGCAGTGTTGAAGTCTGAATTAGCTCGTTGTTTTGAAATGAAGGACTTAGGTCCACTATGTTATTTTTTGGGGATTGAAGAAGCCTTTTCTCCAAAAGGTTATCTTCTTTCTCAGCCTAAGTATACATGTGACATTCTTGAGCGTGCTCGCCTCACTGATAATAAGATTGTTGATACCCCTTTGGAGCTTAATGTTCGTCTTTCCCCTTCTGATGGCGTTCCTTTGCCTGATCCTACCTTATATCGTACTATTGTTGGTAGCTTGGTTTATCTTACTATTACTCGTCTGAATATTGCTCATGGTGTTCATGTTGTTAGTCAGTTTGTTACTTCCCCTACTACAGTTCATTAGGTTGTTGTTCATCGTATTTTGAGGTACTTGGGGGGCACTCGATTTTATAGTCTTTTACTTTCGTCATCTTCTTTCTTGGAGCTGCATTCATACTCTGATGCTGATTGGGCCGGTGATCTTACAGATCGCAAGTCTGTTATTAGATTTTGTATATTTTTGGGTGATTCCCTCATTTCTTGGAAGAGCAAGAAGTAAGATGTTGTTGTGTCTTCCACAGAAGCTGAGTATAGTGTTATGGCTTCGACTACCCGTGAGGTTATTTGGTTACGCTGGCTACTTACTGATATGGGTGTCTCCCTTCCTTGCCCTTCACCTATGTGTTGTGATAATAAGAGTGCTATTCATATTGCTCACAATTCAGTTTTCCATGAGAGGACCAAGCATATAGAGATTGATTGTCACATTACTCGTCATCACCTTAAGCATGGAGCTATCACTTTGCCTTTTATTTCTTCTTCCGCGCAGATTGCTGATTTGTTTACAAAGTGACATCCGATTCAGCGTTTTCATTTTTTAGTTGGCAAACTCTCTATGCTTCTAGCTGCAGCATCGTGAGTTTTAGGGGGGGGGGGGGGGGGGGGGGGGGTATTAGAGTTAGCTATTAGAATTAGTTTTATTAGCTTTAAGGTAGTTTAGTCTTTTACTTTATATTAGGGTAATATTGTATACCTAGTTATACTATTATTGTCTCTTCTTTTCTATTGCATTCATTCATTAAGTTTTCGTGTCATGAGAAACTCTAGCTCTCTTTTCTCTTTTCTATTTGTTTTTTTTTTTTTGATATATTCACAACAATCACCGCTCGGTGCAGATTTTGGCTACAACAGTTATGACTACCAAATTTGGTATATATCCAAATGTTTTGAGAGTGGTACTGCATGCACTGGTATATTGTACCAAAAGTACTTCCACAATATGTCATATCACTTTCATATAGGGGTGTAACCATACCGACCAAACGGATCGGTTCGGTCGGTTTTCAAAATATTCTTGTAGTATAAAAACCGAACCTAATCGTGAAATTACACTGAGCCGAACCAAAATTGATCGGTTCGATTGAAAATTGGACCCAATCGAAGCGTTTACACCTTTACTTTCATAGCATTTGGAATAGAATGGTGCGATGTTTCTCAAATTTAATTCTCAAATACTTTGATAATTGTACTACATGTTGTGATAGTGACAACGCATCTTGTCGCATGTGGTAGAATTGGCAAGCCATTTGGCATATCCCAACTGAGATTCGTAACATATTAGGATTACAACAATGCTAGGGGCACTAACAAATTCCACTAACATTCACACCCACACTCTATCTCTCTTCTAGTGATACTTTGAGTCTGCTGCGGACCCCACAGTGTCACTAGGAGAGAGATAGAGTGTGAGTATAAGTGTTAGTGGAATTTGTTAGTGCCCCAAATATTACTCTTAGGATTATTCAATTATTAGGCATGTAGGCTGTTGCAGCCCACCTCTAACCCGACCCGCTCTAATCCATGTCCTGTTTTAACTTTTAAACCCGACGCCACTAAAACTGGTAGTCGCTACTCTGTGCTCTCTGTTTTGCGGTTTGGATTTGGAATAAAGAAAGAAGAAGAGAAAGAGAGAGAGAGAGAGAGAGAGAGAGAGAGAGCATACAATCTCGCACCTCAAGTCCTTTTCGCTGCAATTTTCCGTTTAGAACCCTTAAGGTACGTCTTTCTCTCTCTCTCTCTCTCTCTCTCTCTCTCTCTCTCTTGTATATATTGATATGTATGTAGAGATACACGACATAAAAATAATACTGAATGTAGGGTTTTTGGTTCCTGAAAAGAGAATGTAGGGTTTTACTAAACTTTTTTTGTTTTAATTACCAATTGATGCATCTGAACCAAATTAAAGTTTAGAAATTTGGTGGGTTTGAAAAGATTTTTCCAGAATAACCTAGGAAGGGTATACATAGGAAACCCAATATCAGTCTACTTCTTCCTTTTTTATTTTATAAATAGTGTTTTAATTTTGATTGTGTATATGGTTTTTTCAGAGTCTTGTCTGTCATTCTTCGATTAATCTTGTTGTTTTACATGAATATTTGGTTGCTTAGCTATAGCAGCAAATTTAATTAGAGTGTAGATCCAATTTCACGAGGTTTCAATAATTGAGGTTTTGTTATTCAGTTACAATGGAGGTAGATGAGGAAAACCCTGTCACAAATTCAATTGCTGATCCTTCTACTGAAGTCTCCGCCGATGATCAAGCTGTCGCTGTTGTTTCCACAATAGACCCGATTCCAGTTCAACCCATCATTCCACCATTATTAATCCCACCTTCAATTGTGCCTCCAATTGCTCCAATTCCTACACTTCCTCCCACTATTCCCCGACCACTGGCGCCTCTACCAGTCCGTCCACCAGTCCTCAAGCCACCGGTCTCACAAAACGGTGAATCGAAGGCCAGTGATTCTGATTCCGATCATGATGACATGACTCTTAATAGAACTTCTGCAAATTCTTCAGTAGAATATGAGATTTCCGAGGAGAGTCGACTAATCAGGGAGCGTCAAGAAAGAGCTATGCAAGAACTTCTGATGAAGCGCCGAGCCGCTGCTCTTGCGGTGCCCACCAACGACATGGCTGTGCGGGCCCGTCTCCGCCGTCTCGGTGAACCCATAACCCTTTTCGGTGAAAGAGAGATGGAAAGACGAGACCGTCTGCGAATGCTTATGGTGAAGCTGGATTCTGAAGGTCAATTGGAGAAGCTGATGAAAGCTCACGAGGAGGAAGAGGCCTCTCCCTTTGCAACAACAATGGAGGGAGGTGATGAAGAAATGGTTCAGTACCCATTTTATACCGAAGGTTCTAAAGCTTTGTTGGAGGCTCGTGTAGACATTGCTAAGTATTCAATTGTTAGGTCGGCTTTGCGTCTTCAGCGTGCAAGGAGAAAAAGAGATGATCCGGACGAGGATTTGGATGCAGAGATAGATTGGGCTTTAAAGCAAGCGGGGAGCTTTGCCCTTGATTGCAGTGAAATTGGAGATGATAGACCACTTTCGGGATGTTCCTTTTCACGTGATGGAAAGATGCTTGCCACTTGGTACTCTCTCTCCTCTCCATATGTGTGTGTGTGTCTGTGTGTGTGTGTGGTGTGCTCTCACTGCGATTGCTTCCTTGCTTTGATAGACGAATGTGGCTTCTGCATGTTATTGTCGTGACTATATAGTCTATATTAGAGTGTTCTGATGCTTTGTTTGGTTTGCGAATTTAGAGACCGCAAAAGAGAAGGAAAAAAAAATGCTGTTTTTTATTTCTTTTATTTTTTATTATCGTGTTTTCGTCAAAGCCTCCATACTTAAAATGACATTAGAAATCATAGAGATATTCAAAATATAATAGGAACTCAAGAAAAGAGGAGAGGAGGAGACTCGCAACATTCAAAACATTTAATTTATTTACCCTATGGCCTATATTCTTTTCCCTCCTATTTTTGTCACTTTCCTTAATAACCATACAAAGACAAGTGTTTTCCACTTTTCCTCAAATGTTTTTTTTTCCCTTTCCTTCACTAAAACCATGAACCAAACAGAGCATGAACCTTTGTTGTGTGATAATAAATGGGGCATATTCTGTAATATCCATCACAAAAGAAAACTGCAATAGAAGTTGAAAGAGGTTATTTCGTTTTCCCTTTGTTTTCCAATTAGTCTTCTTGAAGGCATCTTAACTCTCAGTTTTCCCCCTTGATATCTGCAAGTTTTGTATCAAAAAGATTGTCTGTTTCACGTTGAAATAATATCATTTTCATTTAAGATCAGAGCAAATAATGTAATTTCCTTTCTGTTCTATAGTATCTGAATTACTGATCTTCTTTTACTGCATGGAGAGAAATAACATTAAAGCCATATGAGAAGTCGGCAAGAATTTACTGAACACATGGAGAGTTATGACTTTTGACAAGTTTTATGGCATTGAAGAAGTCTCTAATATCATAAATCTCATTTAGATAACGTTCTGAAATTTTTTTAATCTTTTTTCTAGTTCCTTGAGTGGAGTTGCTAAGTTATGGAGCATGCCTCAAGTAAAAAAAGTTTCTACTCTAAAGGGACATACAGAACGTGCAACGGATGTCGCATTTTCTCCTGTAGACAACTATATAGCTACTGCCTCTGCTGATCGAACAGCAAGATTATGGAACACTGAGGGGTCTCTTCTAAAGACATTTGAGGGCCATTTGGATCGTCTTGCCCGAATTGCATTCCATCCTTCGGGGAAGTACTTGGGCACAACTAGCTTTGACAAAACTTGGAGATTGTGGGATATATCTACTGGTGTAGAGTTGCTTCTCCAAGAAGGGCATAGTAGGAGTGTGTATGGAATTTCTTTTCACCACGATGGATCTTTAGCAGCATCGTGTGGTCTAGATGCACTCGCCCGTGTTTGGGATCTTCGGTCTGGGAGAAGTATTCTTGCGTTGGAAGGCCATGTTAAGCCGGTGAGACTCGAATACTATTTTTCATGATGTTATGATTTCTTTTACCTTTTCATTTCTTTTTGGGTTGTGGAAGTGTAGAACTTATTAGTAATTAATGCATAGTTAGAGCCAGATTGGTTTGGCTTTTAAAATAATCATTTTTCGAAATAATTTTTTTTTAAGTCTATTTTTTAGCATTAAAAAAGAATCATTTTTTTTGAAAGGCTGTGAAAAAGCTAATTCAAATGGTCACAACATTTTAAACAATCACTTATAGAAGTGATTGTTTCCCCCCTAAAAGCTATCCGGACGGGCTCTTAGTTATCTGTGTTTTTTTCCCAGCTTCTTGGTGTTAGTTTTTCTCCCAATGGATATCATTTAGCCACAGGTGGTGAAGACAATACTTGCCGAATTTGGGATTTGAGAAAGAGAAAATCCTTGTACGTTATACCGGCTCACTCGAATCTTATATCTCAAGTCAAATTCGAGCCCCAAGAGGGTTACTTTTTGGTCACTGCTTCATATGATATGACTGCAAAGGTAATTAGTCTCTTTTGCTACCATTATTTTCTCAGGCATTCAACTTTTTACTACATCCTCGTAAATATATCAAATCAAATCAAATCAAACTAAGCCTTGTGTCCCAATCAATTGGGTCGGCTAGATGAATCATTTTTCTCCATTTTGCTCGACCAAGAGCTATATACTCATTTACAAGCTCGTAAATATATGAATGATAATTTGGTCTATTTATTGTAGGTATGGTCAGCCAAAGATTTTAAGCCTATCAAGACACTCTCTGGTCATGAAGCAAAAGTTACATCATTGGATGTAGTAGAAGGTGAGTTTGATACATATTTGTTTGTCTGTGGGAAAATATAAATGTTGTGTTTTTTTTTTACTACGCATCATTTGTGAAGAAGTGCCATTATCTTGACAATTCTTTATTTTATAAATAGTTCCTGGTACTAGTTGGCATGGCTTGGGATGTCCAAGTATATTCCAATTTATCTTGCTATGTATCACTAATTTCTTGCTGTGAGATGCGTCTGATGTTTGTACTCCCTAATAGGGTAAATTACAGTGGCCTCCCTTGAGGTATGACCTAATTACATGGACCTCCCTCCTATTTTGAAAAATGACACTAACTTCCCCTGTCAGAGTTTGTCTGGTAATGTAACAGAAGTTCTCAATTTACTCTTTGCCCCGCAGCAAAACCATCTGGGTTTATCTCTTCCCCTTTACTTTTCTGCACTTCTTCACTCTCGACATCACCATTCACTAAGCAAACTTACCCAGTCCTTGCCAACACCGACTCACCCACAAAACTCAACCTCCATGTCCATGCCTATTAATCCTGTTGCCAACCCTCCAAAACAAATGGGAAAGAGAGAGAAAGAGGGAAATTTGGAGATTGTTGGGCCATGGCAACGAGTTTGCGAAATTGACAACTCTCGGTCCTCGACGACATTGACATCGTCGGAGAAGCATCGGTTGCGCCCTGCAACTTTTGCTTCTGGTTGTTGTGCCTCTAATTGTCGTCAATGGTAAAATCGAACTTCCATAGATGGGAATTTCGGCAATCACACGAATCCCCTTCTCACTTTCTGCCACACCAAATTGTCAACAAAATTGAATTTCTGTGACACCCAAAAAACCCAAATCAGAGGGTGATGTCTTCATCTACAAATGGTTTCAAATAGCCTTTGCATGGCAGCTTGCTTTGGAAGGAGGATCTGCTAATTGGAATGGTGATGGTAGTTGTGTACTTTTGTACGGTGACCAGATGAAATGGGTTTGATTGGTAGGAGGGTGGATTGATTTTGGAAATGTCAACCACCGAAAAAACCCAAATTAGATTTTAATGTCTTCATTTTGCAATGGTATCTAAGAGTTTATGGTAGCTTGATTTAAAATAGCTGTTGCTGGTGGTTTTTCAAATATGGACTGAGAGTGTGGAGTTAGGAAAGAGAATTGAGGAGTGAAAGAACTGTATTATATAATAAATATGCGTGTACATGTATAACGTATATACTCACATTTAGGAATTTGTTATTTTTCATTTTATTGTTTAGTAAGGGCAAAGTGTCCATTTCTGAAAAATTAAACCAGAAAACTAATTGGTTTGAATAGTCAACTAACCATTGACTAACAGAAAGGAGGCGAGTGTACAGGGCCGGCCCTGCCTATAGGCAGGGTAGGCGGTCGCCTAGGGCCCCACATTTTGTTCATATTTTGTTCGTTAAAAGGGTCCCAAAAAATACTAAGTAGGGCCCAAAATAAAAGTTTTATCTATAATATGTTAAACCAATTATAAAAGAGTCGAAGCAAATACTGGAAAAAAATAAATAATTGTATGTGCCCCATTATAATCCAACTCACCCTAAATATTTAAACTGATAGTACTTATCTTCTCACTTTTTTGTTTAGCTCAACCTAAATTATTTTAGGTTGGATCAAGCTTTATAAATTATTATCATAGATAAAGCTCTTAACAATTATTATCAATAAAAAGTAATAATATGAACACATGTGGAATTACAAAAGGCCAAAGAGGCTAGTGGAAGGAGAAGAAAATCATAATCAGTACATATAATAAGGATTACAATTACTAAACCCCCGAATTCTAAAAAATGACCCAAAAAAAAAAAAAAACTCACAAATCAACACTATAAAGTTTATAACATGTTTGATATAGAAATTATACACGCAAACATGTATAAAATGGGCCAAAAATTTTCGCTTCGGGGGCGCTACTCCCGAACCCTCGTTGTTTAAAGGGCCCCGGCTTTCAATGTTCGCCTAGGGCCCCCAATTTGTCAGGACCAGCCCTGCGAGTGTAACATAACTATAACCCTCGAGGGAGGTTTGTGTCATTATTCAAAATATAAGGGAGATCCATGTAATTAGGTCATACCTCAGGGTTAGTGTAATTTACCCTAACTAATAGGAACTTCTTCATAAATTGGATATCCGGAATTATCAAATGTCCTAAATGGAAAATTGCATACAAAAAAGTTGTTTTGTGGCCATATGAGGTTGGTCTAATAGTACCATGATTTTGTCCGATGAAGCAAACCTAAGTTACATGTAGGTGGTTACGTGGTAGGTGGTGCTTTCATGTCTATATTTCTTTCTCGTGACTTTCTTGTACTAAATGATTTTGAGATCTGTAGGGTGTTTCGCTATATTTCACGTTTTTCCTTTTCTCCTATAGGTGGTTCTCCATTCGCACTTGATAATTTCCGACTGTTTTGTAACTTTGTTTTTCGTTGGCAGATGGACAGTGTGTTGCTACTGTCTCACACGATCGAACTATTAAGCTATGGTCAAGCAGAAACAATGGAAAGGGAAGAGAAATGGATATTGACTAAATTTTACGTTTGAATTCACCATGACATTGGCTAGATACGATGTAACGTTCGTGGCTCCTGTATTTGCAGATTGTGCATCGCTATGTCTTTTAATTTTGTTTAGGAAACCCAAAAGGCACATGATGAGGCTTCAAGCTTAAAATTTCTGTTCTAAGAGTCAGATTTTCACCAACGAATATTAATGTACCTCTTTTTACGATGAGTGAAAGAACTGAATCTACAAGTGGCAGGTTGGTAATGAATTTTACCCTCTCTTCTGTTTTTCCTTGCTCAGGGGTATGTTTTGATAGTTTTTGATCTATTGTGCTTCAAGAAATGGCCAAACTTGGACAAGTGGTGTAATTGCTTCTTGAAACTTGTACTTGCATCTTATATGTGTTATTTCTTTTGAAACCCAACTTTACTTCTTCCCAAATTTTATTTTATTTTGTTTGTTTTTTTTTTTTTGGTGTTCCATGGAACAGTAAAGTTGGTTTGTGCCCATGGGCATTAAACAGGGAAAAAAAGTGTGCTATGGCAAAGGAGCATTGGTGGAGTGGTGGTCCCGCCGTGGCGGTGGTAGCTCTCTCTATAATTTTTTGAGTGGAAAGAAATGAAATAATGTGAATCAAATAAGGCCCTCCTTATCATTTCAGGGGAATCTTATTAAGATTGGATGAGGATACTGTAAGTTAAAATGGAGAAATATTTATATATCTATGTATGTTTCACGATAGATTTACTTAGGCTTAGTTTGGCCCCTATTTTGATGCTTCTTATTTTTTAAAGCATAATTTTATGTTAATTCATTTGGTAATTAGTTTATGAGCTTTGTAAAAATTGAACTAAGGGCTTTTTTGAGGGGAGCTTTTAAAAGCTGTAGAGTAGAGTTTTTAGAAGTTCAATGTTGCTTTTTGGCTTTATGATGTATTTTTGAAGAGTAGTGTGTCACTTGTATAAAATTATCAAACAACTTAGTAATAAATTTTATAAGTTCCTTTTAAAAAGTCACGTGGGGGCCAAACTAAACCTTAATTAAGCGTCTAAATAAATGGGTATGTAAAAGGGTGTTTGGAAACTAAAGGGAATAGACTTTTGGAAGAAGAAGTCTATTTACAGAATTGAAATTCGTTTGGTGAGATTTGGGAATATACTTCTTGACAAGAAGTGCATCTTCAGAATGCCCATTTCAAAAAGTCAAAAATCCTAATTTCTCAAAACTATGATTTTTGCACTTCCCTAGAAGTCAGGAGCTTTATACACAAAATTACACTTTCATCCCTTATTTTATAAGTAATGCCCTCTTTATCCAAACCATACATAAATTACATAGCCTAGCTGAATCCCTATTATTTTACAATTCCTATTGAAAATCAGACATTAAACCAACATTGTAATTAAAAGCGATTTTTCTTTTTCTTTCTCTTGGTGTTTTTTTTTTCCTTTTTTTTGTGTGTGTTTTCTGTGTCCAATTTTGACATGATAGTAATGGATAAATATTTTTAATTTATTTCATCTAACTATTTTACGGTCTAAAATTATATACTATAATATGTTATATCCATTTAGTTTTAAATTCATGATTAAGGGTAATATTGGTAAATAGGTATAAGTTTGTACTTTTAAAAAGTTACTACCAAACGTATTTGCGCATTTAAATACACTTTTATTTAAAAAAACACACATTCACCAAACCAACTCTTCTTTAAAAAAATGTCCATTTTAAAAATTCCATCTTTAGAAGTCCATTTTAAATTTAGACTTCTGTTTGAGAAGTTACGTCAAACAGACAGTGAGGTTGCACCGTTGCGAGACTAACAGGTAGAGAGACAGACTAAGATAGAGGTCTGGCTAGATTTAAGGTCTAAGACGGGGATATTTAAAACTTGGTAAGAATTGAAAAAAAAAAAGTTTTTAAAATACTGTTGTGTGTATCAGTGTTACGGGTGGGGAAAAATCGAACTAAACCGCCAAATCAACTGCAACCGACCGAATCGAGACAATTGGTGGGCTCTAAACCGGTTTACGGTTGGTTGCGGTTGAAACTTTGGAAAACCGCAATAAACTGAATCGACTGAAGCTGCTTTTATTGGTAGGCTCTAAACCGGTTTACAGTCGGTTGCGGTTGAAACTTTGGAAAACCACAATAAACCGAACCGGCCGAAGCTGCTTTAGTTAGTAACTGTATAGTTGTATTGATCTCATCTAAAGTTGCATAAAAGTATTAACAATATTAGGGGCACAAACATGTTTCACAAATACTTATAAATGAAATTTATTTGTATCCTAAATATTACTCTAACAGCATAAAATAATATTTAGGACATCAATACTTTTCACAAATACTAACAAACACACTTTAACTTTATCTCTCTATTGAATGACAATATTCATCCAAAAAAGCATATAAACTATACAGTTGTATCTGTAACTAGTCAGATCCTTGTAGCTGTAACTTGTCAAGTCCCAAGACAATTTGGCCCAAGTTTGCAAAAACAATAAAATACGGAGTAGAGAAAAAATAGTTGTAATAATTACAATAATTCTTGTGTAATGTAAAAAGTACTCCCTTCGTCTTTTTTTTTTAAGTCCACTTTTGGGAACTCAATTTATTAAGAGGATAAAAAAAATTTATATTTACTTTCCACAATTACTCATAATCATTATAATAATTTTTTAGTTTTGTCTTAGTGTAGATTTCAAGGAAGGGTAGTTTTGAAAAGTAAGTAAAAATTGTATGCCAATTTAAAAAATTGAACACTAATTTTGAAACATCCTAAAATAGAATATATGACTCAAAAAAAGGGACGCAGAGATTAGTACATGTTAATGTATGAAGTAGTACTGGCAACTTCACGTGGTGGCTCAAGCCCAAATTGAAGAAGTCAAAAGGCAAATAATGTACTAATAAACCTTCATCTTCTCTTTTCCCCTCCTGATGGACCCTCATTCGCCACCATCCAGACCTCCAATCACCGGCCGCTCACATCACAGGCCCTTGAGTCGCTAACGATACTAACACTATCGCCGATGGCGATAGGTATCCTCTTTGAGTAATGCTAGATGCACAATAAAAATGCACAACCAAATGCACAACCAGCTTAAAATTGTTGAACATCGTGCTGAAAAAACTGTACACCCCTTTTTTTGTCCTTTTGTGTGTATAGACTTTTCAGCACGAAGTCCAACAATTTTAAGCAGGTTGTACATTTGGTTGTGCATATTTTTTGTGCATCTAGCATTTCCCATCCTCTTTTCTTAAGACTCTTTTAAGATTCTAGAAACTTCAATCTCTCTCTCTCTACTATATACTAGCGGTTGGGGCACACGCATTGCGTGTCCAACGTGTTGTATTTGTCATATATCTATAAACTTAATTAATTAAAATCATTATTTGATATGGTATGGTCCCAGATTAATGTCACAAATTCGCTTCTCAAATGCCAAAGTTAATGGTTATACTACTACCTAAAAGGAATAAAAATGGAAATTAAAATTAGGGGTGGTTACTAAATTGGGGATATTCATAATGTCAAGCACATTACATATACTACCACTATTCCAATTATGGACCAATAGCTATGGATAAATGAGTTTGTATTAACCAAAAAGTGGAGGGGAGATGAACCCCAGAAACATGACGAAAAGGTCCAGAGATACAAAACAAAACAGCAAACCAAATTCGCATGCACATTAGGGGAGGATCCCATAAAAATCAATGCTGAAAAAATCATGGGGAAAAATCCCATTGCGTACAAATGATCCAATTCATAAAATGATATTGTTGGAAATAACACCGATTTTTTTCCACTTTTTCCTGCTCGTGACGAATTTTTATTTTTATTATTTTTTTTTGCACTTTTTTCCACTGTTTCAAATATTTTTTTTTTACACTCATGGGTGTAGTACTACATACATAATCCCAACAATGGAGACCCAATTGGCTTTCATAAGATCCCACAGATTTAAAGAGGAAAAAAAAAAATAAAGGAAACCAAAACAGAGACAATAACTAAGGACAGAAATAAAGAAAAGTTAGAAGTCATAATACCTTCCATTGCTATTCATCTCCATAATTTCTACTTCTGATTTCACATTACTACTTGTTCAAAAGAGATTTCTCTACAAATTTTTTTTTTTTTTTTTTTTTTTTTTTTTTTTGAATTGATGATGACATCATTTGAAATTTGTGAAAGGAAGAGCAATTAATGTTTGTGAACTTATCTACACAATCAGAAAGAGAGAGAGAGAGGGAGGCAGAACATGGACTGTGAGATACAGTTTTTACTTGTTTGGGATAGTTTTTAGTTGGTTGAGGAGAGTTGTGACACGTGTAGTAGGGTCTTTGGTTGTGAATGTCAGTTTTTGGGATTGGTTTTGAGAATGGTCAATGACAATTTGGTCCTCCTAGGTTTGTTTTTCTATAAAGAAAAGTATATTGATTTATATGTAAATATAAATGATGATAAAGAGGAAGAGGGTACCCTTGCCTTTGGCTTTCTATAGTAGTATAGATGAATGAAAATAACTACAAAAATATCCCACTCTTCTCACTGATCCAAACGACTGTAGACCGACTGACCCGACCGTAAACAGAATAAAACCAAAACCGATTAAAAAACCGAATCATAATGGTCGGCTGACAGTTAGACACATTGAAAAACCGACCGTCAGTTTGGTTGCCGATTGTGGTCAGAACCGAACCGACCGACTGTTTGCCCACCCCTATCAGTGTATGTATGTGTTGTGGAAGAAATCTGAATGAGTGTTTCATGAACCGTTTTATGAACCATTGGATAAAAAATTCAATGGCTAAAAATTCTCTCCTATTAAAGGGTAGAGATTCAAAATTAAATGGTTGAGTCATTACCCACCTTAAAAGATCACAGAAGACCTCATTCTGTCTTACTAGCGGTGGAGGCATACACGTTGTGGGTGCAATGCAATTTTATCTTTATTGTGTATTTCTAAACTTACAAAATTAAAATATATATATTATAATTGTTCAATGCAAAAAACAATTACACAAAGAAAAAACACAAAACACTACATTGAGAACTATTTAGGACACACAATTTGGAAAACACAATATTACTCTACTACATATTGCTTTTGAGAGTACACTTAAGATAATTGTATGGTATGGTCTGTTTTTTTACCTTGAGCATTTTGCATTTGGTGGATTTGGAATCCAAACACAACCTTGGAGTGGAGCCCCAAATGTAAAATTCAGCATCTCGCTTCAGAGGTTGGAAAGAGAATGCAAACAGTACCAACCTTTTCTTCTTCATCTTCCTCACATTCTCGATTTCGCAGTCTCTCTTCTGCTTTTGGGATTTTCTCAACCAAGTTGGGTTCTTATATTTGTATTTTGAATGCTAAGTTTATAGGTATTATTGCAAATATAAGTGGTGGTGAAAACTTTTGGAGTACCCTTAATTCTCACTTTTTATAGTAGTATAGATTTTGCCCCACTTGGCGCGCGTGAATTATAACAGTTGAATGTGAACATGGAATCATCCTATAGAGACACATCTCATAGTGGTTTCAAAAAAATTCAAACTCGTTTGACATCCTCAATCGGTTGTGCGGCTTGTGCCCATCCCACTCAAACCTCTCACCTTCTCAGCCAGTTGTCCATCCCCCCCCCCCCCCCCCCCCTCTCTCTCTCTCTCTCTCTCTCTCTCTCACTTCTAACCAAAGTCCCACAGCACCGATGAAGAAAGAACAACGTCGCTCTGCTCTGACGACCATTCACGGCACTCCGGCCCACTGTTCACATCAGAACTCCATATTTTTCGGTGGTAAACTCTCTCTCGGCCTTTAATTTTGTGCTATTATTGATCGAAACTCCGGTGCTTCAACCATTTCCAGAGATCTCACAGTACAAACCCACTCTCAATCAATCGAGACTCCTCTCTCTCCACCGAAACCCTACCATCTCGGAACCCCACCACTAGAAACCCTACCATCTCTGAACACGACCCTCAATCGAAACCCATTTTTCTGGTAAAACCCTTCATCCCTTCAGGTATATACACACACACACACACACACATTTTTTTATTGTGCTTCTTATCTTTGGTGGTGCTGATGCACTTATGTTTGTGTTGATTTTTTGTTTATGTTGATTTTGGTTATGCATGTGTTAGGCAGAGGTGTTGGAGTGCTAATCTTTGATAGTTTAATTCCAAGTGTTTGTTAAATTTTCTGAGTGAATTTCCTATGTTATAGGGTTTAAAGTGAGTGGGTTTAGGTTAATGGTCAAGTTTCAAATGCTAACTCAACAAGAAATAACCCTCCATTGCAGACCTGAATGTTTGGTACATAGATTTATTTTGGTTTTGGGAGTAAAATATGTTTAGTATGAACTTTTTGCATTGGAAGTTGTTGCGTGTATTGCCTGAAGACTCAAATAGTTGGAACCGTCTTCGTAGGTACCATTTTCAAAACACATTGATGAAGAAGAATCCGAGAGAAAAGGTTGGTCCAGACCGTAGTCCTCCAATGAAAAAGAAGAGTTCGACAAAGAAGACTCATCAAAAGGTGGTTGAGAAGTCGAAAAAGGGGTATGTATGGCATAGTTTTTTCAGGGTTGTAGTTGTTGATGGTTATTTGTAGGTGAATACATTGAAAATGCCATGTGGCAGCCTTCCACGTCATCACCACCACCACCATGTGTCTGAGACATGACACAAATGTCACCTCCTCCTCCTTCTCAACCGTGTCACCTCCCTGTGACATCTATAAATGAGTAGCACTCCAATAATTAATCAAGACCACATAATTAAGCACACATTTTCACACACATACTACCGTTGGTCAGGAGCAGGACTAAAGGGTATTACACATTGGGATCTCGAGAGTTCATGGATTGGTGGCTAAAGTCAAGGGCATCTCCCTAACTAGACGCCTCACGGGCAAGGTTAGGGTTGGTTCCAAGGAAAGATAGAGACACATGCATCCTTACGTGCGCCCCCCATTCCATCCACCTAAGGTACTCATACCACTACTGCACCTCACCTCTTACCTCACCTACCTCCTAAACCAATTAGAGCCTCTGGCGTATAGCCACACTTACTGAGAATATTCACTAGCATAATCCAATCATCCGCCCGCAACAACCATCTCATCGCCTTAGCATGCATACGCACCTTTCTTGTCACTGGCTATGACACCTCCCTTCCATCTCTTCAACATGTCCCATAGCCGAAAACATCATTCCTACCTCTCTTGTCCACCAACCTACAAGCCTTTCTAAGGAAGCCACTTAAGCACCATGTCAGTCATGCTTGAGTGACCTACACTCCTTTTCCTCAGCTATAAATACTACACCCTCATTCAATACCAGGAGGATCAACGATATACAACGAGAACCTGCTGAGAGCAAAATCTCTCATCCTCTACCTTTTTCTCTCCATTACTCGGCAAACTCCACAATTCACATATAAGCTACCCAAAGGCTCTCTATACCTACTGCTCTCTCTCTCTCTCTCTCTCTCTCTCTCTCTCTCTCTCTCTCTTACTTGGGACTAACTTGGCTCTTACTCGAGCTATGTACTCTCTCAGACCCATCTACTATACTACTATACATCTATATTGGTATTGACTTGCTTACGTGTTATACTCTCATACAACACACAAAAGAACTCATACAATTATTTATCTGTGTTTCTTTTGTTTGTTTGAAATTGATTGGCCATCTTTATATAGGAAAAAAATAAGTAGAAAAGAAGCAGCAACAGTTGTAGAGGTTGTTGACAAGAAAATTAAGGGGTATGTATGGAGCCTACTTTTGATCTCTTGGCTTATTTTTGTTGAATGATTATCAATTGTTTTGTTTTGTACATCCTTAAGGAACACTTGGACTTCCTTAAGGAACCATTTGTACCTTGAAAGTAAACTTTTGAAATCCTACTATCTATCTTTGTACCTTCCTAAGGAACTGTTGGACTCTCTTAAGTAACTGTATGTACCTTGAAAGACAAATTTTTGAAATCTCACTACCTACCTTTGTACCTTACTAAGGAACCATTGGACTTTCATAAGACAAAATTTGTACTTTTCAAAGAAAGTTTTGGAACCCAACTGCCTGCTTGTGTACCTTACTAAAGATCATTTGGACTTTCTTAACAAAGTATTTGACCTTTCAAAGAAAGTTTTGAAACCCCACTGCCTACTTTTGTACCTTACTAAGGATCATTTGGACTTTCTTAAGGAACTGTTTGTACCTTTCAAAGAAAGTTTTGCCCCTGCTGCCTACCTTTGTACCTCACTAAGAATCATTTGGACTTTCTTAATGAACTATTTGTACTTTTTAAAGAAAGTTTTGTACCTTACTAAGGATCATTTGGACTTCCTTAAGGAACATTGGACTTTATTAAGGTTCATTTGATGGTTCATCTTTTGTAGGAACAAGAGAAAAATAAAAGAGGTTGAAGAAGTTGATCAACGAGAAGAAATGTGCAAAGGGAGGATCGTAGCTCCTTACCTAATGTATTTGTAAGTTAAACTCGAGCACTATTATTTATGTTGAGAAGAATACAATCACGAAAACCATGCTTATATGTTTTCATCATAGACATAAGAAGATAAATGAGTTTAGAGAGAAAAATCCAGGCATCAAAGTAATAAAATCGGTGAGAAAGACAATGCTATGCACACAATATAATTAATGAGTGTTGTTTAACACTATGTTTATCTCGCTACAGGTAAGGAATGCTATCCGGGATAAATGGAAGGCAATGAGCTCTGATGAAGTCGAGCCATACAAAGAGATGGCGAAGAAGGCTGCGGAGGAAAATAATGAGTTGAGGGCTAAGGGCCTACTTATAGAGAAAGATAAAGAGGGGACAAAAGAGAAAAAACAAAGGGTATCACCATATTTTTACCTTTGTTTATTGTAGTTATATTCCTTTTGATATCTTATAGTTTTCATTTATATATATATATATATATTTATTTATTTATGAAATAACAGATGAGCGATAGCTTCAGTACCTTGCTGTTTTGCCTGCAGTTATTGAGGTTAGAAAGAATTTCACGGATGAACAAGATCAATTCGTCAAGGGTATTGGATTGGGTGGGTTGTTGGAGCTACATTGCAATCAGTTGGACCACGAGTTGTGCGAGTGGCTTGTGAAGAATTGTCACCTCGGACTGTTTAACAATCTACGGGGAGACAGTCAACATTGAATCGAAGGGTGTTGAAAGGATGTTGGGGGTCTGTGCACGTGGAGTTGTGCCGAGCAGTTGCTCCACCGAGGAGTTGGAAGAACTGACTGGGCAACTCGGATGTGTTAATGGAGTCCATTCCCTCTCTCAGGAAGTTAAAGAATGATCTTAAGAAAACAAGCGATGTGTGGAATGAGTATAAAAGGATGGTTGTGCTCCTCATGATGGGATGTTTTTGCTTACACGGCACGAAGGTTGGGATTAGATTAGGCATGTTGTATTTGGTGAGAGATGCCACAATTTTGGAGAATATAAACTAGGACAAGTTGATCTTGGACCATCTTGTCGAGGGTGTGACCAACTATTAGAAGAAGAAAAGAAGAAAACAAGCTGCCTCGCTAGATGCTTGTTCTTTCTTATGGTAAAATCTTATTAATTTGTCTTATGGAATAACTTAAATTTACCTTCTCAGTGAAATGACGAGCCTATTTTTTTCAATGCAACTTTTCTATTTAGAGACTTTTTCCCGATTGGGGCGCCAATATCATGTCCAATATAAATGTATACCCCCGCATCAGCTTCTGGCATAGCGGCAAAGTGAAGAAATAGATGATTTTCTTAATCAAGCATGGATTGATAAAAAAGAATAAGAAGGTACATTTGTTTACAATTTTATTGATGGATATTTTTGTTAAAGTAATACCTTTGCAATTGATATTTGGAAACATTTGAACTTTACGAAGCGACCTACGGACTTTATTAATAAACATTTAGACTTGCTTGTCATTGTTTTGAATGCACACTGTCTACATTTGTACCTTGCTAAGAATCATTTGGACTTTCTTCACCGTGGGAATTGTTGAAATGATCCTTAGCAAGATACAAAGGTAGATAGTGTGCATTCAAAACATTGACAAACAAGGTACAAAAGTTTCTTAAGAAAGTTCAAATGTTTCTTAAGAAAGTCCGTAGGTCCCTTAGTAAAGTCCAAATGTTTCCAAACATTAATTGCAAAGGTACTACTTTAACAATAATATCCATCAATAAAATTGTTAACTAATGTACCTTTTTATTCTTTTTCATCAATCCATGCTTGATTAAGAAAAACATTCGTTTTTTTCATTTCATCGTTATAATAGAAGCTGATGCGAGGGTATGCATTTATATTGGACACGGTATTGGGCATTGGCACCTCTACCGGGACAAAAGTCTCTAAATAGAAAAGTTGCATTGAAAAAACAGGCTCGTCATATTCAATTCAATGAGAAGGTAAATTTAAGATATTCCATAAGACAAATTAATAAGATTTTACCATAAGACAGAACAAGCATCCATCGAGGCCACTTGTTTTCTTCTTCTGATAGTTGGTCACACCCTTAACGAGATGGTCTAAGATCAACTTGCCCCAATTTATATTCTCCAATATTGTGACATCTCTTGCCAAATACAGCAAGCCTGATCTAACCCCAACCTTCGTGCCGGATAAGCAAAAGCATCCCATCCTTTTAAACTCATCCCCCCACATCGCTTGTTTTCTTAAGATCATCCTTCAACTTCCCGAGGGAAAGGATTTCATTAACAAATCTAAATTGCCCAACCGATTCTGCCAACTCTTCGGTGGAACAACTGCTCGGCACAACTCACGTGCATGGACCCCCAACATCCTTCGAAACAATGTTGACTGTCAACCAACAGTCCGAGGTGACAAAATTCTTCACAAGCCACTCGCACAACTCGTGGTCCAACTGGTTGCAATGTAGCTCCAACAACCCACCCAATCCAATACCCTTGACGAATTAATCTTGTTCATCTGTGGAATTCTTTCTAACCTCAATAACTGCAGGCAACAACAGTAGGGTACTGAAGCTATCGCTCATATGTTATTTCATAAATAAATAAATATATATGAAAACTATAAGATATCAAAAGGAATATAACTATAATACACAAAGGTAGAAATATGGTGATACCCTTTGTTTTTTCTCTTTTGTCCCTTCTTTATCTTTCTCTATAAGTAGGCCCTTAGCCCTCAACTCATTATTTTCCTCCGTACGTAGCCTTCTTCGCCATCTCTTTGTATGGCTCGACTTCATCAGAGCTCATTGCCTTCCATTTATCCTGGATAGCATTCCTTACCTGTAGCGAGATAAACAAACTGTTAAACATAACATTGTCTTTCTCACCGGTTCTATTACTCTGATGCTCGGGTTTTTCTCTCAAAACTCATTCATCTTCTCGTGTCTGTGATGAAAACATATAATCATGATTTTCATGATTGTATTCTTCTCAACAGAAATAATATTGCTCGAGTTTAACTTACAAATACATTAGGTAAGGAGCTACAATCCTCCCTTTGCACATTCTTCTCGTTGATCAACTTCTTCAACCTCTTTTAGTTTTCTCTTGTTCCTACAAACCATCAAATGAACCTCAATAAAATCCAATGTTCCTTAAGCAAGTTCAAATGATCCTTAGTAAAGTACAAAACTTTCTTTAAAAGGTACAAATAGTTTCTTAAGAAATTCCAAATGATCCTTAGTGAGGTACAAAGGTAGGGAGTGAGGTTTCAAAACTTTCTTTGAATTGTACAAACAGTTACTTAATAAAGTCCAAATGATCCTTAGTAAGGTACAAAGGTAGGCAGTGGGGTTTCAAAACTGTTTTTGAAAGGTACAAATAGTTGGTTAAGAAAGTTCAAATGATCTTTAGTAAGGTACACAAATAGCCAGTTGGTTTTCAAAACTTTCTTTAAAAAGTACAAATCATGAAAGTCCAATGGTTCCTTAGTAAGGTACAAAGGTAGGTAGTGAGATTCAAAAATTTGTCTTTCAGGGTACATACAATTGCTTAAGAAAGTTGAACAGTTCCTTGGGAAGGTACAAAGATATATAGTGGGATTTCAAAAGTGTACTCTCAAAGTACAAATGGTTCCTTTAGGAAGTCCAAGTGTTCCTTGAGGATGTACCAAACTAAACAATTGATAATCATTCAACAAAAATAAGCCAAGAGTTCAAAATTGGGATCCATATATACCCCTTAATTTGATTGTCAACAACCGCTGCTGCTTCTTTTCTACTTATCTTCTACCTATAAAAAATGGCCAAGCAATTTCAAACAAATTAAAGAAACATGGACAGATAACCATTCAACAACTACAACCTTGAAAAAACTATGCCATACATACCCCTTTTTTGGCTTCTCAACCACCTTTGGGTGAGTCTTCTTTGTCGAAATCTTCTTTTTCATTGGAGGATTATGGGATGGACCAGCCTTTTCTCCCGAATTACTCTTCATCAATGCATTTCGAAAATGGTACCTACGAAGAAGGTTCCAACTATTTGAGTCTTCATACTCAATAGGTAATACACGTAATAACTTTGAATGCAAAAAGTTCATACTAAACATATTTTACTCCCAAAACCAAAATAAATCCGTGTATTAAACATTCAGGTCTGCAATGGTGGGTTATTTCTTGTTGAGTTAGCAATTGAAACTTGATCATTAGCCTAAACCCCATAATGTAGGAGATTCACTCAGGAAATTTTACAAACACTTGGGAATGCAACTATCAAACATTAGCACTCCAACACCTCCACCTAACACATGCATAATCCACAATCAACATAAACAAAAAAAATCAACACAAACATGAGTACAGCACCACCACCAAAGATAAGAAGCACAATCAAAAAATATATGTGTGCGTGTATATATATATACTTGGAGGCATGAAAGGTTTTACCAGAAAATTGGGTTTGGTTGAGGGTCAGTGAGATGGTGGGGTTTCTGGTGGTGGGGTTCCGCCGTGAAATCTCTAGAAATGGGGTTCTGATATGGTGGGGTTTCAGAGGAGAGAGAGGGAGTCTCGATTGATTGAGAGTGGGTTTTCGCCGTGAGATCTCTGGAAATGGTTGAAGCACTGAAGTCTCAATCAATACCACCACAAAATTAAAGGTGGAGAGAGAGTTTACCACTGGAAAATATGGAGTTCCGCTGTGAATAGTGTCACAACCAGAGCTACATCCCTTATTTTTTTTTCTTTTCTTTGTTTCTTTTAATTTCTTTTCTTTATTTCTTAATTCAGATTGCCAGCTCATAGTTTGTTACTCCACATGCTGTGCACATGATGATTCACGCTTTGCACACACCCAACTCGCCCTATTTATGGAAGTTATTTGTATCTTCTTTGGCATATATGAAAATTGATATGAAAGCTTGAGTGGCCTCTGCACCAGCATTTGCAAAATTCTTCTTGTTTCTTTTTTATTTCTATTTTCTTTTCCTTTAATCTTAACATTTGGTATCAGAGCTCGGTTGCAATGGATGGGGAAACAATCTCAAACTTTTGTTGTGGTATGGGAAGATGAATTACTATCTACTAGAGCCCCGAACGAGTCTCAATTACAATCGATGCAAATTGAAATACAAGGATCCTTTGAAACTCGTCTGGATGAGAAGAAGATGGAACAAATGAAGAAGGAACTGGAACAAAGTTTTCTACTCAATTTACAGAGGAGTTTAGCCATGAGCAAGATCCAGCATTCCACTGCTTCCAATTCACCCCCATCAAGCCATTCCAAACCCTTCATACTGACCCATGACCCAATTGAACAACCAACTCGAATTCAACCAACACCACTTCCATCAACCCTGAGTATGGCCTATTCTCCAAATTCAATCGCACCACCTCGACAAATTCTGATGCCGCATATGTACCCAAATTTCCAGCCTACCTTTATTAACGTAGATCCTATGAATCCCAACCATAACTCTTCATTCACTCAACTTACCATACCCACCACTAGTTTCAATTTGAACCCACTAACCATCATTTACCACACATGATCTCCAATCCATCTCACATTCCAGGGTCTTACAATAAGAACCTCATATTAGACTTCCCAATCTACAATCATGGAAATCCCCTTGAGTGGATATCTTGTGCAGAACGATACTTCAGGTATTATCAGATCCCAGAAAATCAGAAACGTGAAATAGCTTCCATGCACTTTGAGGGAGATGCCATGCCCTGGATAGACTAGTTTGAAGTGAAGTACCCCTCTAGTAGTTGGTCACAATTCATATAAGATTTTTTATGCCATTTCGGAACAAAAAGGGGGAATTGATTTCAATGGAGCTATAACTAAATTGGAACAAGGAAACTCCACATTGGAGACATATGAAACTGAATTCCCGAGGTTGGCTTACAGATTACGAAATTGGTCCGATGACCAATTGAGAGGATGTTACATCTCTGGATTGGAAAAGGGAACTACAATATGAGGTACTCTCTTTTGAACCAGTTTTACTTGCACATGCAATGAAAATAGCTCGTTTCCAAGAGGAAAAGGTTAAGGTCAGAAAGGTAACACACAGATGGAGCCATGTTAAGCCCCCTCATTCAATTAACAGCCCCACTAGAAACCTCCCTACCCCTACCTACCTAAACCCATCCATAAATCAAACCCAAGGGACCAAGCCAATCCCCAGATCCATTAGAAGACTTATTACAGCTGAGATACAAGAGAAGAGGGATAAAAATCTATGTTTTAAATGTGATGAACCCTATAGACCAGGGCACCAATGCAAAAGGGCTCATGTTTTCTTGATGGAGCTGAGGATGAAGAGGAAAGGGAGGATGGAACTGAACCAGTGAGCTGTGAGCACACAAACTCTGAAGAAATAACTCCAGAAGATGGGCCTACAATATCTTTACATGCCTCACAGGGTCGGCTAAACCCAAACTATGAGAGTCCAATGTCTTTGGGGCATCAAAGGGTGAATATATTGATTGACTCTGGGTCAACCCACAATTTTTTACATCTATCTTTGGCTAAAGGGATGCGTAAGGTAGAAGAGAAGGGAACCACATTGAAGGTTTATGCTGCTGATGGTGCTATGATGCACAGCAAAGGGAAGTTACTGGAGGCTCCTCGCCAAATCCAGCACTACCACTGTAAGCTTAATTTTTTGTTTTACCAGTTATGGGATGTGATCTAGTATTGGGGGCTGAATGGTTGGAATCCCTAGGCTCTATACTATGGTACTTTGCCAAGAAAACCATGGAATTTTCTATTCAAGGGCAGCACTACAAGTTGCAAGGAATATATACCCCCTCACTAAGTATAGTGGGCGACCAGTCCATAATTAAGATGATCTAGCAAGAAGGGACTAGGATCATAGCTCAATTGATGTCCTTAACCATTGAAAATAACCAACAACCACCTAAAGGGTTATTACCCTTGCTGCACCAGTTTGAAGAACTGTTTGCTGAACCTAAAGGTCTTCCACCTCCTAGAACACATGATCATCTCATTCTTCTGCTCCCTGGAACACCACCTGTGAATGTAAGACCTTATAGGTATCCTTACTTCCAAAAATCTGAGATTGAGAAGATTGTGAAGGAATTAATGGAAAATGGAGTTGTTAGACCAAGCACTAGCCCTTTTAGTTCCCCAGTGCTATTGGTTAAAAAGAAAGACGGTGGGTGGAGGATGTGTGTCGACTATAAAGCATTGAATGCAGTCACTATAAAGGATAAGTTTCATATTCCAGTGGTTGATGAATTACTGGATGAGCTCCATGGATCGAGACTTTTTTTCAAATTTGGACTTGAGGTCAGGTTCCCACCAAATTTGAATGAAAGAAGAAGATGTACATAAAACAGGCTTTCGAACACATGATGGGCACTGTGAATTTTTGGTGATGCCCTTTGGATTGACCAATGCCCCATCAACTTTCCAATCTCTTATGAATGACATTTTTAGGCCCTATCTCAAAAAATTTGTTTTAGTGTTTTTTTGATGATATCATAATCTATAGCAAGTCAATGGAAGACCATCAGGAACATCTCCAACTAGTGTTGCAAACACTTCAAGCCAATAATCTCAGAGTAAAGAGGAGTAACAGTTCCTTTGGGACAGATTTTGTAGAATATCTTGGGCATTTAGTATCACAGCATGGGGTGGCCATGGATAAATCAAAGGTATCTTGCATAGAAGAGTGGGAGATACCTAAGAATATTAAAGGATTGAGGGGTTTCCTTGGTCTTACGGGTTACTGTAGGAAGTTTATAAAAGGGTATGGACTCATAGCCAAGCCTCTCAATCAATTGCTTAAAAAGGGGAACTTCAAATGGAACACTAAAGCAGAGCTGGCCTTCAATAGGCTCAAGCAAGCTATGGTGACAACTCCTATTTTAGCCCTTCCAGATTTCACCAAGGTTTTTACAGTTGAGTGTGATGCTTCAAGGGAAGGCATTGGGGCAGTGTTAGCTCAAGATAGACACCCAATAGCTTATGCAAGTAAAGCACTCTCCGGAAGAAACCTTCAACTTTCAGTTTATGACAAAGAAATGCTAGTTGTGGTATATGCTGTTCACCATTAGAAGCCTTACTTTCTTGGAAGACCCTTTAAAATCCTCACAGATCATAGGACTCTCCAGTATTTCCTAACCCAGCGCATTACAACCCCAGAACAGAATAAATGGCTGATTAAGCTTTTGGGATTTCAGTACACTATTGAATACAAACCTGGGAGAATAAATGTAGTGCCTAATGCACTCTCCAGACAACGAGAGTTAAGTGTTGTTTATGCCATCTCCAGTCCTTTGATGAATGGAATAACTGCAATTCAGCAAGCATACTTCACTAACCTGGAGGCAATAGAGCTTATTCAGAAATTGCAGATTGATCCAGCTGCAGTCAAGCATTTTAGTTATGCTAACAATATTCTAATGTACAGAAAAAGGTTAGTTGTTCCCCAATCTTCACTATGGCGAGAAAAACTACTACTAGAATATCATGCAACACCTATTGGGGGCCACTCGGGTTACCTTAGAACTTACAAGAGGCTCTCCCAAAATTTTAGCTGGCCTAGGATAAGAAAAGATGTGAAAAGGTTTGTGGCTCACTGTGACATTTGTCAAAGGTAGAAGAGTGAGACTATGCACCATGTAGGGTTGTTGAAGCCCCTTCCCATCCCTAAAAATTCCTGGACAGACATTGTCATGGACTTCATTGAGGGTCTCCCATCATCAGCCTCTAAAAAAACCATCTTAGTGGTGGTGGACAGGCTCACAAAATATGGCCATTTTATACCAATATCTCACCCTTACACAGCAGCACAAGTAGCAAATGTTTTCATTAAAGAAGTCTTCAAGATCCATGGCATGCCGAGGTCTATTGTTAGTGGAAGGGATCCAAAGTACTCAGCTCTGTCAATTCTGGTTGGCTTTTTTTCAGCTACAAAGTACTCAGCTCTGTCATAGCTCAGCATATCATCCTCAATCTGATGGTCAATCTGAGATTCTTAACAAAACTTTGGAGCATTACCTAAGATGCTTTATGGGAGACAAACCAACAACATGGGTCACTTGGCTACCATGGGCCGAATGGTGGTATAACACTACATTTCAAGCTTCAATACAGACATCTCCATTTCAGGCTCTCTACAATAGACCCCCACCCACAGTTCACACATACCTCCTTAGTACTTCAGCCATTGATTTAGTAGATAAGACTCTACAAGACCGAGATCAAATGCTAGCTTGGTTGAAGCAGAACTTAGCTGAAGCACATAATAGGATGAAAACATTTGCAGATAAGAAGAGGACTGAGCAAGAATTTGCAGTTGGTGACTATGTTTTCCTCAAACTTCAACCCTATCGGCAGCAAACTGTAGTCAGGAGAAGTTCCCAGAAATTGGCTCCATGTTACTATGGACCCTTTAAGATAGTAGCTCGCATTGGTTCTGTGGCTTACAAGCTGGAATTGCCTACAAGTGCTAAAATTCACAATGTCTTTCATGTCTCTTTGTTGAAAAACCAGCTTGGGGAAAAAGTGCTTACCACACCTACACTGCCGCAATACTCTAACCATGGCACCATCACCTGGGTTCCCGAAAAGATCATTGACAGGGTACTCTTTAAAAAGAAGAATGTTGCTATCACCAAGTATTTGGTCCAATGGAAAGGTTTTCCTCTGGAACAAGTCACTTGGGTTGAGGCCGAAGAGTTCATTCAGCAATTCCCAGATTTTCAAGCTTGAGAGCAAGCTTACAGTTGAGGGGTAGGAATGACATAACCAGAGCTACATCCCCTGTTTTTTTTTTTTTTTTTTATTTTTATTTTCTTTGTTTATTTTAATTTCTTTCCTTTATTTCTTAATTCAGATTGCCAGCTCATAGTTTGTTACTCCACGTGCTGTGCACATGATGATTCACGCTTTGCACACGCCCAGCTCACCCTATTTAGGGAAGTTATTTGTATCATCTTTGGCATATATGAAAATTGATATGAAAGCTTGAGTGGCCTCTGCATCAGCATTTGCAGAATTCTTCTTGTTTCTTTTTCATTCTGTTTTCTTTTCCTTTGATCTTAACAAATAGTGGGTCGGAGTGCCGTGGATGGTCATCTGTGGATGGTCGTCGGAACAGAGTGATGGTGTTCTTTCTTCTCCGGTGCTGTGGGACTTGGTTAGAGGAGAGAGAGAGAGAGAGAGAGAGAGAGAGAGAGAGAGAGAGAGAGATGGTGTAATAACTTGAAATTTTAATTAAGGGTAAAACCCCAATTAAATGATTAAGAGTGAGCCTGTTAATTATTTTGGGGCAGTATTTGAATTTATATGAACTTGTGTCACTATATTTAATTAATTATTCATTTATTTATTTTTCTTTTCTTATTTGGTATTATTTTATTTTATTACAATATTTTTTTTTTACTAGGGTTAAAGTGGGTACATATTTTAAATTGGGTGTGTAGGGGTAGACCACACATACACACACATGTACTACATGTATCTACAAACAATTAAAATGCAAGACACAAACAAAACTAATGGAGGCCCCCCCCCCCCCCCCTATTTTGGCCGGCCAAACCATTACTCCCCCATTCCTCATTTTATTTTATTTTCTTTTCCTTTCTCTCTCTCTCTTCTTCATCTTCTTCATCTATCAAAATGGGTATACATAAACCCTCTTCTTCAACCTCCCAATAGACCACCAAGAAATCATTTTCGTGAGTTTAGCTATTTCACAAAACCTTCTTAAAATTTCTTAAGCTTTCTAATGGTACCAACGAAATTCGTTTTGGTGACCTCTACCCTAGTTTTCCCAAATTTCATAGAGCACCCAAACTTCTCATCTTCATCCATGGAGTCTCATTGAGGAATTAGTGCATGCAGTGGACTTTTGGGTCTCCTAGGACCTCTCTTCCCATATTCTTGAAGCCATTTGGAATCATTTGCTTCTTTCTCAATTTTTTTGGGCATTTCCATTTATTTTGGAAAATCTACACTAAGGTAGTTATACATTGTTTCAATTTCATATGTTGTACTTGTCTAAATTGATTTGAGTTTATTTATATGTATTAATAGTGGACTTAGACACATGTATTAGGATTTTTCCCCTAAGTTGTAATGTTGGAATTATTATGCCTAAAATGTGAATTACATGCTTTAGTGGTGATTTTGTGGTGCTAAATATAATTAGAGGAATTTTAGAATAATAATATGGATACATGCATGAGGATTTCCCAAAGTTGTAATGTTGGAATTATTACACTATAATGTGATTTATATGCTTTAGTTGTGACTTTGGGGTGCTAAACATAATTAGAGGAATGTTAGAATGATAATATGGACACATCCCTTAGAATTACTCAAAGTTGTAAATTAAGGGTTGTATGCTAAATTTTGAATTTTGTGCTCTTGTTGTGTTAAATTTGATTATGTGGTGCTAGATATGCTTAGGATGCTCCCTTTATGTGCAAACACATGTTAGGACGTTAGTTTAGAAATTTTCGTTAGGAATGTTAAATTATGAAATTTAATTACATTCTTTGAATTTCTTGATATCATGTCTAATGGACTAGAATTATTGCTTAATATATTGTAGTGGATTCCCCTTAACATCATTATCAACATCATATGCATTAAGGCCTAATCGGCAAGCATTACATGAACACGACATAAATGTTTTGTTTTGAAAAGAGAAAAACCCCATGTGAGGGAATTTTATTTAAGAAATCCGGACGTGGGTTGTGATGTGAGACAGGGAGAATGACCCTTAGAAACATTCAAACTCCAGCTATATTCGGTTGGCTCCCGGAAGTTGGTATGCTACACTCCATGCGTGGGTGGCTCATGGTCCGGTAATGAGAGAGGTGTGTACATATCACGCATAGCCTTGCGGCTTTAATCATTTCATTGTAGCCGTGGTGGCGACCCATTGCATCTCATTTCATTTTAGTCATGGATAGCATATAGAATTGTTACAATGTATCCTACGAGCCGTCGTTCTCATAAAAAACGACAAAACATTTTTCAGGTGAGCTTGATAAGGGTAAAGGGCACATGTGACCGACGCGGGTCTTGACATCTTTTGTTCCATTTTGAGGGCCGTGCTTGGTTGTGTATATAGATAGTTCTTATGTAAATATTAACTAGTTGGGGAAGTTTGTAATAGTCTAGTACTCTTAACGAGAATGGTTGTATTATTTTTATTACAAAACTTCTAAAGCTTGGACTTCTATATTTTGTCATTTTGGGAAGCCTTGTTGTAATTAATGGACAAATGTTAGTCCTGGTCTTTCCTACTTATTAAACTTATTTATGTTATGTAAATTAAGTTTCCGAAATGGTAGAATCTCTTTTAAAGTTTTATGTATGTGTAATCGTATGGAATCCTTGCCGGATTCATTTATGTTTGGTTTTGTCCTTGCCGGACTCATTGTAATCGTATGGAATCCTTGCCGGATTCATCTAGGTTTGGTTTTGTCCCTACCGGACTCATTATATTTGTATGAAATCCTTGCCGGATTTACCCATTTTGTCTTTAAAGGAAATGTTTTAAAAATCTCTCTCTCCCAATCTCTCCCTCTCCCATTCTTCCTCTCCTCATCTCTTTCACTCATCGTTTTCAATAAATTTCGAGTAGATGAAGTTTCGTTTGGGTTAGACACGTATTATATGTTGTTTAGGACTTGTTTAGTCTTGTACCAAGGTTTAAACTTGAAAATTTGGCATAGTTGGTAATGTTTCAAAATGCTGTCAAAATTTACTGTCAAGGAAAAACTGCTACTGTGATTTTAGTTTTCTGCCCAAACGGTGAGGAATTGGACAAAATGTCATTAGACAAAAGTTGTGCAGAATTAAATTTTACTTGGACTCACTCGGACAGAATGTGAAAAATCTAAAGTTATAACCACATAAAGATGTTTTAAAAATTCAGCAACTATAAAAAAAAATGCCCTTTTTCAAAGTTATTGTATTTTCTTTCTCTCCTTGAAACTAGTACTTGTCCGGATAGTCTCTTAATTAAATTTCCTAGTGCTTCTATCTTTGTTGGGCTCATTAACATGTAAGTCCATTTTGGATTTACGTATTAGTGAGTTATCCTTGAAGGATACCCCGTGGGTCTCCAAAGTCGCTTCCGCATTTTGTGAAAAGATTTTAAAATTCTCTTTCCCCTATTTCTTTATCTTTTCTCTTTTCTCGCGCTTCGGTTTTCGGGGCTTGACAGATGGGTAACTGAATGAGTTACTAAAATCAACTGTTGTAAGTTGCCTTAAGGCGCCTTCCAATTCCAGCCCAATAGGGGAACTTTCCGGTGAGGAGGATCCCATTTAGAAGAAGGAAGAAAAACCTACGTATCATTTCACCTGGAGCTAGGGTCAAAGATCAGTCCAAGCTAGGATCAGCTCTCGGAAGTCAAACTTCTCCTCTGCAGCTAGGTCAGTTCGGGCTACGACCCTTCGAGCATGACTATTTTTTATTTTCCGTTTGATGCTTGAAACGAAAGATTTGGAGAAAGGGAAGTGGCAATATATATTGAGTCTATCCTGAGATGACCCTTTCTTCCCCTACCTTTGATGTACTTGACTTCGAGAAGCCTTGGCTTGTTTACAGGTTGGAGGAAGAATAACAGCAGCAGAGCAAAAGAAGATCTAACCTCGGTCGGAGATAGCAGCTCATGAACTGCCCTGCTCGAAGGGTCTACAAAAATCTTATAATCAGACATAAAAAATTACTGTTTTACTGAAAAATTAATTTCAAAATTATGACTTTATTCTCTTAAAAGAAAAGGAATTGTTTAGATAAAAATGGACAATAAATGAATGGTTAAATACACTTACACCCCTGTGGTTTGGCCGATTTGCACTTACCCCTACATGTTTTATATTTTTGGTACTAAGATCCCCATGGTTTGGATTAAAGTTCAACCATTAAAATTTGCTAATGGAGAAATGACCAAATTACCTCAATGTCTTCATAACAGTGTTAAGAACAAAATTTCTTTACTTCAATTCGTTTAGGGAGATACATTTGGTTTTGAATTGGATGAAAAAGAATCTGATATCTTTTAGGATTTTCTTTGTATAGGTCATGTGATTGGCCCAAAGAAAATGATATATGACTTATTTTCCTTTTAATATGACTTTTGGGGGGCAAAAGAGTCATTTTACCCTTCAAATTAGGGCTCCCATGTGTAATACCATTAATTTGGATGAAAAAAAAAGTCATAGTTGCACTTTAGTCCAAACCACAAGGGGTATTAGTGCCAAAATTTATAGCACAGGGGGTAAGTGCAAATCGGTCGAACCATAGGGGGTGTAAATGTATTTAACCCATAAATAATAAAGATTTGTTCTATTTATGCAAATGCTTACTATTCTTTGAATACGTTACTCTTCAATGAAAAAAAAAAACCTTAAAACATCTAGCAGTCAGTAGTCTTAAAATTAGCCGGATCCAAGTTAGACCGAAAGGTGAAAATCAACAAATATTCGTCAAGTGATTAACCTTCACCACATCTATTATATTTAGGGTGATATTATTTGCACTCCATCATTGAATCAAGGCACTCTATGATACTGCTCTTAAGCATATGGTACCATGCATGTTATGGATTGCATGCTTTGAGAATCGTACCCTGGAGTGTCTTGGTTCAATAATGGAATACCAATAACAATTCTCTATAGGGTAATTCTATTGACACCCACCTAGTTTGCTCTCTACACCCACCACTCAACGATACTTTCTTATTACAATTTCACCCCTCTACAAAATGACATTGAAGGACATATCTTTCTCCTTTCTTGTCTCTATACTCCTCTACATTCAGCACCTGTACTTCTACTTCATTCCTCAGTAACACCCTTGTCATGTCTCAAAAATATCCGTCACCCCCACTGAGATGGTACCACCATAGCCCAAATGAAATATGATACATATATATATACATGTATGTGTATATGACCAATTGACCATGATACATATAATACATATCATCACTGCCTAAATCAATCTGACATTTATTAGTAATACAATTTGTATGTGTGTGTACTTATATGCACTCTCATATTGGGTTTCAAATTCCTTTTTTCTAGTCTTTTGCTATATGCCTCTTTAGATATTCATTTAGGGTTTGTAATTCACTTTGATCTAAAAGTGGGTTTTCATCAGTTCATTTCCGCTTCTACCACTAGCAAACCTCTCATCTGGTTTTCATCAGTAATTAGTTAGGGTTTGAAGGGAAGATGATGATGATGATGAATATGGTGGATGTAGAGAGTAAATGAAATGAGAGATACAAGGAGGGTGTATAAAGTAGTTAGGGTTATTTTGGGAATAAGGGGTGAGTGTAGAGAGTAGGTTGTTTTAATTTTAATTGGAATGGAAGGTGTGAAGAGTAAGTGGATGTGAAGAGCAAATGAGGTGGGTACCAATAGAATTACCCTTCTCTATATTTATAAATTATCTAATATATAGGAGTTGTTAACCTATAGCACGGTGGTTATAGGTTGTGTAGGTTAGCAGTACGTACACCAGCTTTTAGCGACAAAAAAAATGTTTTTAAATTTCGTCATTAAAAAGCCTGACTTTTAGGGACAAAAAATTTTGTAGTGTTTTTTTCGTCGTTAAAAGGACACCATGCTGTAAATTAGCATTTCCCATATATATATTGTCATGCCCCGGAGTAAGCCAAAAATAAGGAAAATGAAATTTTCCTTTATGGGTCCGTAGACAGGTGACTAGTTTGTTAACCGTCCTGTCCTTCTAACTCCGCACCATGCAATCATAAGGGAAATGCTAGAGCATAAGCATGACCTAAACTTATCAGAGTATAAATACAGCAGCGGAAATTAAACAAGAGTTACAATAACTTCAATCCTAATATAAGAGGTCATACTAAGCAATTTACATAAGCTTAAAAACTTGAGAAAGTGTCTATTAGATCTTGGGCAAGGCTTTATTCTCCTTGGCTCCACGACACTGTATCCTGAACTCCTCTATCTATCTCCAAACCTGCAATACCCTGGGCATAACATGCCGTCAGCCTTGGAACAAGGCTGATTGAGAGTCTCAACCGCACAATAATCAACAAAATACAAATCATCTCTCGACTCACGTCATAGTTTAGTATCTTAAGGTATGGTTAATCTCTTATCAAAAGATGCATTCTCACCACAGACATAGTAGAGGTCTCAACAAGACAGGTAGATAGAAAACATAATATCATAGAATACATTCTCCTTATTTTATCCTCGTGCATGCAAATGCATGACCGATGTGACTTACTCTCAACTCTTTTCAAAGACACTTGCTTTTCAAAACAGATACTTTTCAAAACCATTTCATTTTAAAACCAAAACTTTCCAAACCCAATCATTTCGAACAAAACCATTTTACTCATTAATTCAATCTCATCATTCATTTTCTCTTTCTCATCTACTTGACAGAACTCGATACATCAAGGATGATAACATGCTATAACAGCCAATTCATACTCATCCCTTGATAGGCCACCGGAAGTCTTCACGGCGCACACTATCTGTAAACAATGGAACTGGCACATGGGATGTCTTCAACCATGTGTATACTCTCACCGGTCGTCTATACGGCTGAGAAGTATATTAGAGCACTAGCCGGACGTCTTCAATGATACATGGGACGTCTTCAACCACGTATGCGCATCACCGGACGCCTTCAACGGCGAGAGGCGCGCTAGGAACCCTAACCATTCATGTCCACCCGGCTCATCAGCCGTTGATCCATCGGATCTAGCAATCACATCTCCTTCTCATTCACATATCTCATCTCATTCACATTCTCATCAACTATCTCTCTTTCTTATATAATGCATGCTAACACATGTCATGAAATGCAAGTGAGTCCACTACCGATACCCATATGCAAAACCACTTTCATTCTCTTTATTATTAACATAGCATGCGCTATCTAGTCCGGTTAACAATCATCGTAAAATGTGCCTTTAACAGTTAGCAGCAGGAACATCTATATCATATAAAACATGGATCACATAACATGGATTTGATACCAATAATCATATAGATAAAATCCTTGACATGCTCACGTATGCGATAGCACTACCATAACATGCTTTGCATTCTTACAATTATTGGAATATGACAAGCGGGAGTATTTGTAAAATACAACCGCGCTAAAAGAAGAAAATGTATTAAATTATTTCACAATTCCTTTATTTATCTGCAATTTGAATTACAATGCTAGTTTGTACACAATTTGATTAAACTATGATAAGTTGTTTGTTTTAGCTGTAGTTTGTGCAGATTACTGTTGCTGTGTAAAGAATTAGATGGGAAAGATAAAAAGGGAGTGCTGAATTTGAATAAAGACAAGTAAAAGATAAAAAGTGAACCTCGATCGATTGAAGACCATTCGATCGATCGAAGGTTTGATCGATCGATAGAAGCTCAAGCGCTCGAAGACCCCAGAAGTTCGATCGATCGAGAAATGTTCGATCGATCGAACATGGCTTTTATCAGGTTTTACGCGCACGCAGCAGAGATGGGATTTTAACCCTAGCAGTAGGTTTTAGTATAAATACCTGTATTGTATACGTCCAAAAGGGACGTCCACTTTCATTTTCATTTTCATTTTTTTTAGAGAGATAGATAGAGAGTTTACATGTTTTTGTAGGTTTACAAGCTTTGATATTGCTTTTGCATTGGTTCTTCTCTAGTTTAATCAAAGTTTGTCTTCTCAGGTTACTTCTTTATCGTTTATTTACGTCCTGCACTTAGTCTATAGTAATATAATCTGTTGTTCCGTAGTCTCGCATGTTAGTTAGAGTTAAATACTTAGTTTTCATAGATTTTATGCAAAAATCACAAACAAACACACCTTTAATGGAACTTTACGTTAAAAATTCTTCTGAGACACTTTAGACCATGTCTGAGTAGTCCTCAGGTTGGGAGATCACGATGAAACCATGATCTCAAGCCTCTGCCATGCATCAGAATAATTCATGTGTTCGATCGATCGAGAAAGCTCGATCGATCGAAACAGAGATACAGTCGAGCGATCGAAGTCAGTTCGATCGATCGAGGGATGAAGATATTCGATTGATCGCGAGCGCGTCGATTGTTCGAACCTTCTGATTCTTGAGGACATTCTATGCAGTATTCCTAGCCTTTCAGCTTTACTGATTTGTTATCAAATTGTCCCCAAACGCTCAGTTTGTCAAAACAGTCCGTGAACTTTAAGCCTTGAGGCATTTTTCTTCAATATATTTTGCAAACCACCCTCAATGCTAACACCATTGTAGGTGCGAGTCTTAACTATTGATCCAAGCTGCTTTTATGTATTTCAAACTTAATTGTGATGATATGGTCCTGATCATGAAAGGACTATAGATTCTTTATCCTAAGAGAAATACGGAATACTGTGGAGAGTGTGCTCCATTGAGCTTCAACGCAACTGCATGGTAGATGGCTAGGTCGCGGTGGATTCGTGTAATCCCAACATTCATTTTTAGTAAGAAAAACACGTTTTAAATCATCTCTTTAATTAATTAGTTAGTAATTAGTTTAATTTAGTTTAATTGTTTTATCTTTAGTATTTGATAAACTGTGGAACTTTGTGTTCTACACTCTTTTAGAATATTGATTTTCATTTTCTTGTTTGAGATTAACCTAGGTAATTAGTTTAACACCTTCCCTGTGGGATCGACCTGGACTTAACCATACTACTACTTGCACGATTGCCTACACTTGGGTATAGCACACAAGCGCACTAAAGAATAATTCTCGTGTCAGAATACATGTGGCATCATAAATCAGCATATTACTTATACAAAACATCATACAGGTAGCTTTTAAACATCTTATATTAATCTTATTAGGATTAGGATGAGGTTAGGAAACTCTCCTCGGGTCACCGATCCTCGAAAAGCAGATAATCGTCAAGTTCTACAACAATAAACAGAATAAACAATAATGAAGAGTGAGTGCAACTCCAGGGGCAAAATTATAATTTTACCAAATGAGGTTATAAATCTCAAGGTAGTGATCTACGTGTCATTCTAAGTCCAACGCCATTGACTAGACTCAAATCGGAGACCGTTGCGTTTTACGAGGTACTATGCAGGGCTTATTACACTAATGCGGGCCCTAAAAGATAGGCTGTATTTTTGACTAAGTCGAAAAGTCACTAAACTTTAAGGGAATGTTCTAGACATTATTCTAAGACTCTGGGAACTGACCGCGTAATTTTCGGAGTCCTATATTATTTATTATGAATTATTGAAGATACCATATACCCGAAAATACCCGAAAAAGGATTTAAATACATAAATATACTTATACTATGAAATCAGTACTTAGAAGTATTTTTATTAAATACTAGATATTAAAATACACTACCAGTATTTATCTCATAATTTTCGGAGCTCGTCTGATATTTTTAATAATTAATGTACTCATAAAATAGCCCCTTATTAATTATTAAAAATACTAGACTATAACATTATAGCTTTATAATTTACATTATATAATAAAATAGTCCCAGGGTCATTACCCTAATTTTCTAGAATTTATAAATATATATAGGTATTTATTAACTATTTAAATACTATTTAAAACTGATATTATTATTTATTTAATACACATAAAATACTAAAATGAATACTAATTATATTTTCATAATAATGTAATTACTCTCGGAATATATAAAATATTATATATTAATATTCCATAAATTAAATGTTCTAATAATACATTTTAATATTATTTATAATAATTAAAATCAATTAAAATCTATTAATACTAATAATATTAATAATAATAATCAATAATAATAATAATAATAATAAAACCACAGACCCGACGGGTCAACCCGGACCGATCCGAGACTAAACGGGTAACCCGTTTACACACACGAAGAAACCCAACTGGGCTGGCCCGCTGGGTCACACCCGACCCGACCCTAACTAATTGGATCATCCATATCTACTCTCATAAGAAACCAACTGGGTGACCCGTTGGGTCAACCGTGATCCGACCCGAGCCTATACGGGCTACCCAAATACACACTCACACAAACCCAACCCAGGAATCTGTTCGGGTCAAACCAAACCCAAACCCACGACCCAATTCTACTCACAACTAGTCCTACCCGTTGACCTGTACCCGAACTAAACTTGACCCAAACCCTAACCCAGCTTCACACACAAACGAACCCACCCTAAATAACCAAACCCGACCCGAGGATGGCCCGACGTCAAAACGTCGTCGTCCAACTTAAAGGACCCACGGGTCTTATTAAAACCCGACCCAAACTCAGCCCTTACCCACTAATACACACAGACCAACCCATAACCATACCCGACCCGGATCCACTTGTTATAACCCGAAGACCCAAATGGGTCTTCTTCTTCTCCGGTGAGCTTGGGCCGCCGAAAAGTCGGGACATCGCCGAAAAACTTCAGAGCTCCATAACTTACGTGTTTCACCATGAAAATGATTGATTCCAACGCCAAAATGCGCGGAATGAGGTCCTCTACCACATAGTATAAGCCCAAAGTCTGGTTTATTCATTTTGGGCACCTACCAGTGGATTATTCTTTTGCCTATTTCAAAGAGTAACGGTCTGCATGGCCATTCAAACGTTCCCCAAATCAAAACCTGCTACAAGGGGGTTTATCTGGGTCCGTTGGGGTCTATTTGGTGCAATAAAAAGGAGTTTTGGTCTTACTTGGAAAATCAAGCTCTTAAAAGGAGCTTTAATGGCTAGTCGGAACACACAGGGGCCTACGGCTCTGTATAACTTTATGCATGCAGGTCTAGGGGCTTCCTAGGTGCCATGCACGGATGCAGAAACAAGGAGGGGTATGGGTTTACCTCCGATGATCCTTGATCCTCTCAAACTTCTCCGATCAACACCTCTCTCTCTCGTCCAGGCGCTCTCTTCTTCTTTCCCAGTCTTCTCCTTCTTCGTTCTACTTCATCTTCTTCTTCTGACCCATGTGGGTGTGGGTGTATGTTTGGGTACACAATGGGGCAGAGATGGGGGTGTACAATGTAGAGGTGTGTGTGTAGTTTATTTATCTTCCCAAGCTCTCTCTCACTCTCTCTCTCTCTCTCAGTTTGCTCTCCCAAAAGAAATATGTATAGACAGATTTAGGGTGGCTGGGTTAGAGTGAAATGAGAGGGAGATGAGGCTATATTTATAGAGGAGTGGGGTGAGGGGATTTATCAAGTACATTGGGTGCACAAAATAGATATTTATAGGTCGTGTGTGTGTCCAAGGGTAGATATGCGGGGACAAAATGAGGTGGTGATGTGGGGCCCACATCTCGGTTGGGTGCCCTAGAGTATGCCACTGTCTAGGTGTAGGTGTCCAACTGTGATAGTGAACCTAGACATAGATTATGTGCGCACGAGACTAAGTATGATCCTAATTGTGAATCCAATCATAAGTTCTATATAGGGCTAAATTATGGAGCTTACGTCTATTCTATTAGGTTATAGGTTATAGATAAAGTCGTTGTCAAGACGACTTCTAGGGCTCCTACTCAGGGATCCCTAATGGACCTTGTAATACCCCGTAATTTTATTAATCAATTAATAGCAGTTTTGGATTTTGACAGTATAAATTTTACCTGTGTGTGCGTGTAGAGGCGTGAGCTCAACACACCCAAGAATCCCCTTTTGTTAACTTGGAGCCCAATTTTATTTTAGTGCACAGTGTGTGCAATTGTATTGTATGAATTATATGCTTGGTGCCCAAGCATTTCTAATCTATTTATACACACCAACATCTCCCAACAACTCCCTCAACTCTCCTTCCCTCTCTCGGCAACATCACACACACACACACACTCTTATGTTATTACTTGTATTCAAACACACACCACACATATGATCTCATACACATACACACACATAAATATATAGACAGATTCATAAGGAGTTCAATCCAGGCTTTGGATTTTGCAATTGGGTAAGTTTACAATTATAAATTGTAATTTCAGTTTATATATCTATTAGTGTAGGCAGATATATATAGTTTTCATATATATATATATATATATATTTACATTGAGGGAAATTAGTAAATCCAATCAAGGTTTGGATTGCTAATTAACTTCTCTGTGTCTCTCTATTAAATTCAAATGGGGTAAATTTTCCAATTGTAAAGTTATGATTTTAGTTTGTTTTACACTGTTGATATATTTATTTATATTTCATACAGTTAGATACATATATATATATATATTGCATATGTATATTGTTAAGGGTCCAAAAATAGCGAACAGAAAAACAGTCACAGAATCTTGATTTCTTTATATCAAATGAAAGGTCTCGATCCCACGAGGCTCCATTTCGAATTTCAAAAGCTAATTCGCAACGGTTGCGACGAACGGGTGAATTAAAGTTTTGTCGCCTTTCGGATTTTTGATAAAATCGAGAGCTATGTTTTAATTCATGAAAATTTGATTTCATATTTGAAATCTATGCGGAAAAACGAAGAATTTCATATATTGAAAGTCCTGTTTGGATTGAGTTTTCAAAATGGGTAAAAACCAACCTTTGATTTCAAAACAGGGGAAAAAGGAAGAAGAAGACGAAACTGTGACAACTCGCGCGAGCGGCCCGCGCGCGCGACCAGGCTATTTTTGAAAACTGTTTTTAAAATAACCACGTGGCCCTTCTGAACACACTCCGCGCGAGCGAACCGCGCGAGCGAGGTCCCGCGCGAGCGGCCCGCGCGCGCGACCTCGGGCAGTTTAATAGAAACTTCTGTTTTGTTGTACTTAAGTCTGTTTTGAGCTAAGGGGCCTTGTACCCTATGCTTTGAGAGTTGTACTTTACTTTAATAGTAGTTGTACTTATGCTTTGAGGTGTTGTACCTCACTAATATACGCGCATTATTGTATATTGAGATTTGTAACAGATTGAGCAGTTCCGGTTTCTATTCTGATTAAGTATTCAGTCTATCCTCGGTGAACGGTAGTTCCGTATGACCCTCAATAAAGTTGTATAACATGTTAATAGTGTATTTACATGTTTACTTGAGCTACTATGCCTTAAGTGATTACTTGAGTTGCTATACCTTATGTGTTTACCTGGATAATTTCAGCATGTCTATTGTGTTGCTTTGAATTAATAGCATGCCTTGTTAATCTGTCTTATGAGATATTGAATATGTCTGGATGCTTAGAGCTCGCATATGTCATATCATTTCATAAACATGAGCATGAACACGAAAATCACGAAAATGATTTTTGGGATGAAAGACCTTAGAGGCTTTCAATTTTTGAAAAGGGAAGACCTTAGAGGCTTCCAGGTTTTGAAAAGGGAAGACCTTAGAGGCTTCCATGCATAAAACCCTCTAGGAGGGATTTTGTTTTGAAAAGTTAGAAATCCCGGATTTGTGGGTAGGCATGTGAGATGGGTACCACTAGGAACTCGAATTGCGGGATATGCTGCAAGAAACCCCCGTAACGGTAAAGGCTAGGCCTCCGTGTAATTCGTAAGGCCCAAAGTCCCGCACGTTTGAGGCTAGGCCTACGTGGACGGGAAGCCCATGGTCCGGGTAATGATAATGACGATTGAGGGTGAGTGTTTGAAAAGGCATGAAAATGGTTTTCATGCATTGACATTGGCATTCATTGCACTCATGCATGATATATAACAGATGTTATTGTGCGGTTATATGACTATACGAGCCCTTTTGGCTTATGAACTATTAAACCTTTCTTTCAGGTGATATAGATAAGGGCAAGGCCCCGAGACTTGACAATGCTTCCGCTATAGTTTGAAGACCCCGTGTGTGGGGATTATCATTTATTAATGTAATGAAACTTTGATTTCAAAGAACATGTGATGTTTCAATTGGACAAATGTTAGTCCACCCGTTTTAAATAGTATGACGGCTTAACTCTGTTTTTCGCTGCTTATCCTGAAAACGTTTTGTTTCAAGAAAAGAATATTTCAAATGAAAACCAGATTTCTGATTTATAAATGTTTCCAAATGATGAACGTTTAATTTAGGTAACCCTCGGAGTCTTGAACTCGGGGAGTTACCGATTGGTGTCAAAGCCTACTGTTGTTATTGTCATTCGGTTATTGTTGTACTTCCGCCGGTTGACACCCCATCGCCGGGAACCGTGGCGGGGCGGGGCGTCACAGAATGGTATCAGAGCGTAACCGGGTCGAATACTTTGGACGCCGGGTTATGTGCTCGCATGTTTAGTTTTGTTGACATGTTAGATATGTTAGTTAGTAAAAGACGTATGAATTGATATGTGTTAACTTGTTACTTGGTAACTTGAGATTTTAACTGTTTATTTGTTATGCTTGACATACATGTTTTTCCGATTGCACTTCGTGATTAGATCATGTTGTGTGATTCGTTTACTCGATTCGACCTTATTATAGCTATGCCGCCGCGTCGTGAGAGTCGCAGTTTTGAGCTTGAGGCTGACGAGCAGATATCGGCTGCGTCGGTACCAGTTTGAGGCAGAGGTCGAGGTCGTGCTCGAGGACGTGGTCCAGGGAGAGGCCGTGGTCAAGGTCAAGGCCGTGGTCGAGGTCGTGGTCGTGGTCGTGGTCGAGGTCACGCGCATGATGTTGCATTTGAGTCTGAAGCCTCCACAGGACCAGTTGATATTCCTGATGGACCGCAAGGATTACAGAATGTTGCCGATGTAATTGCAAGGGCAGTCAGAGATGCTATGCCGCCTCCTCCCCCTCGTGCTCCGAGAGGTGAGACAAATCCCGCTAGAGCTCGGGAGCGGCTGATTACCAAAGATTTCGATGCTAGGAAGCCGCCACAATTCTTTGGTAGCTCTGACCCGATGGCTGCAGAGGATTGGCTTCAGCATATCTCGAAGATATTTGAATTCATTGATCTTCATGAGGATGCTCTCCGCATCAAGTTGGCTACGTACTTATTTTCTGGAGAAGCTACCCATTGGTGGGATTGCACCGTGAGTGTTCATCCACTTACTGGCATGACTTGGAAGTCATTTAAGAGTCTTTTCCTCGATAACTACTTCCCAGAAGTACAGAGGGACGCAAAAAGAGCTGAGTTCTTTACCCTTCAACAAGGAGATATGTCAGTAACAGAATATGCTACAATATTTTCCACCTTGGCTCGTTTTGCTCAAGAGCAGTTGGTCAGTGATCATTTCAAGGCTACACATTTTGCCTCTGGTCTTCGACCCTACATTCGAAAAAGTCTGGCTAGCACGCCTATCACCACTTATGCTGATACTTTGACAAGGGTGTTGGGTGTTGAAAGTGTAGATTTGGATCTGAAAAGGGCCAGGGAGATCATTACTCCAGCCAAGAGCACTGGTCTGTCTAAGAAAGCTAAGACAGAGACTAGGTCTCAATTTCAGTCCCAACCTCCTCAACAGCAACAACAACGATCATATTCACAACAGAGATCTTCTTATCGAAGTTCTCAACAATCGGGGTTACAACGAGGTGTGAATGCCGCTGGGGAGAAAGTTTGCCTCCGATGTGGTGATCCAAATCATTTCATCAAGTTTTTTCCTCAACCACCACCCAAGAAATCTCAGTCGATCGGTTCAACACCGTATTATCCACCATCTCAGGCAGTATCCGCTCAGAGCGTGAAACCCTATCAGAATAAAGGGAATCAAGGTAATTATCAGAGGACAGATAATCGTGGTGGTTCTCAGGCACAACAACACCAAGAACCCAAAGGAAGGAATTTTGCTTTACCTATGTCATCTGCTTATCATGTTTCTGGAAATGTCGGACCGTCTGTGATCCGAGGTATCGTCCCATTGTTTAACTCTTGGGCATCTATATTGTTTGACACTGGTGCATCACACTCATTCATCTCATTAGCATTCGCATCAGTATTAGGGTTAGAGATAGAATGCTTAGAGCATGTCTTATCTGTTGATACTCCAGTTGGAGGTGTTATTCATTTGAATCATGTTTGCCGTAGCTGTATGCTTTTGATAGCGGACCAGCAATTGAGTGTCGATTTGATTGTTATGCCAAATCTAGGATTTGATGTCATCCTTGGGATGGACTGGTTGGTCGAGTATCGAGCTTTCATAGATTGTTTTAAGCGTCGGGTTACTCTTTTCACTCCTGAGGGAGACAGTTGGAGATTCGAGGGCGATCAGTTGGATTTGCCACTACCCTCGTTGCTTTCCCGGAGTAGTTTATATTCTTCTCTTGGAACTCTGGCTAGTTTATTGGCCATGGAGAGAGGCACTCCACTTGTGGAATTGCCACCCATTGTTTGTGAATTTTCTGACGTCTTTCCAGAAGACTTATCAGAATTGCCACCTGTTCGTGCTATCGATTTTGCAATCGATCTTGTGCCAGGCACTTCGCCTATTTCTATTCCGCCATATCGTATGGCACCAGCAGAATTGAAGGAGTTGAAAATTCAGTTGGAAGATCTCCAGAGTAAGGGTTTTATTCGCCCGAGTGTATCCCCGTGGGGAGCTCCTGTTCTCTTTGTTAAGAAGAAGGATGGAACGCTGAGATTGTGTATTGATTATCGGAAACTCAATTATGTGACGATCAAGAATAAGTATCCACTTCCTAGAATCGATGACTTGTTTGATCAACTCAAAGGTTCCACTTGTTTCTCCAAGATTGATCTAAGATCGGGTTATCATCAACTCCGTATTCGAGAGTCAGACATCTCGAAGACAGCTTTTAGGTCCCGATATGGACATTTTGAGTTTGTGGTTATGCCATTCGGATTGACCAATGCTCCAGCAGCATTTATGGATCTTATGCAACGAGTATTTCACGATTATTTGGATAAGTTTGTGATTGTATTTATTGATGATATTCTCATTTATTCTTCCTCTAAGGAACTTCATGAGGAACACTTGAGGATTGTCCTACAAGTATTGCGTACTCACCAGTTGTTCGGTAAATTATCTAAATGTGATTTTTGGTTGACATAAGTGAAATTTTTGGGACACGTCGTCTCGAGAGATGGAGTGTCAGTTGATTCATCAAAGATTGAAGCTGTTATGGATTGGCAGCCACCTAAGAACGTATTTGAGGTACGTAGTTTCTTGGGTTTAGCAGGCTATTACCGTCGCTTTGTGAAGGACTTTTCTCGTATTGCTTCACCGTTGACTAAGCTTACGCGTAAAGGGGTAAAATTCTTTTGGACTGAGGAGTGTGAGAAAGCTTTTCAGCTTTTAAAGACTCGATTGACTTCTGCACCGGTTTTGATTATTCCGGAGCGTGGTGTTGACTACGCAGTTTATTGTGATGCTTCACTTCTTGGTTTGGGGTGTGTGCTTATGCAAGAAGGCAAAGTTGTTGCCTATGGTTCTCGCCAGTTGAAGCCTCATGAGCAGAATTATCCAACTCATGATTTAGAGCTTGCCGCCGTGGTGTTTGCCTTAAAGTCATGGCGTCATTATTTGTATGGGGAACGATTTGATGTCTTTTCAGACCACAAGAGCTTGAAGTATATCTTTACTCAACGCGATTTGAATCTTCGACAACGTCGATGGATGGAGTACTTAGAAGATTATGACTTCGAACTACAGTATCATCCAGGGAAGGCGAATGTAGTGGCCGATGCGCTCAGTCGCAAGTCACGAGGTTCATTGGCTTGTCTGGCCATTCAAGAATGGAATATGCTCGATCAGATTGGGGAGTTTGAGGTTGAGCTCAACGATTCTGAGAATCGTGCTTCATTGTATTCTGTTATGGCTCAACCGTCGAGCATTCAACAAGTAAAAGATGAACAACAGTCTGATCAGGTAGCATCTACTTTTCGTATGTGAATTCTTCGAGGTGATGTTATTGAAGGTTGGACTTTTGACTCCGAGCGTGGGTTGAAGTTCAAAGACCGTTTGTTTGTGCCATTGGCAGTTCGTGAACAAGTGATGAAGGAATTCCATCATTCACGATTAGCGGTGCATCCGGGAGGTAACAAGATGTACCATAGTCTACGACGTCAGTTTTGGTGGAAGGGTATGAAGCGCGATGTCGCTAAGTTTGTATCTCGATGTTTGACTTGTCAACAAGTGAAAGCCGAACATCAGAGACCTGCAGGGTTATTGCAACCATTACCAGTTTCAGAGTGGAAATAGGAACACGTGACAATGGATTTTGTTACAGCACTTCCTAGGTCACCACGCGGTCATGATGTCGTTTAGGTCATTGTGGATCGTTTGACTAAGTCTGCACATTTTCTGGGAATGCGTTTGACAGATTCGGTTGATGTCCTTAGTCGCTTGTATATTCGAGAAATCATTCGATTGCATGGAGTCCCTGTTTCGATTGTGTCGGATCGAGATCCGCGGTTTACTTCATTGTTTTGGGAAGGTCTCCAGAAAGCTTTGGGGACAGAATTGAGATTGAGTACGGCTTTTCATCCTCAGACGGATGGTCAGTCAGAACGTACTGTACAAACCTTGGAAGATATGTTACGAGCTTGTGTTATGGACTTCAAAGGTAGTTGGGAAGACCACCTACCATTGATCGAGTTTGCGTATAACAATAGTTATCAAGCAAGCATTCAGATGGCACCGTTTGAGGCCCTATATGGACGACCGTGTCGTTCTCCCGTATGTTGGACAGAAGTTGGAGAAGCGTCTCTATTGGGACCAGATCTAGTAAAGGAAACTACTGAAAAGATAAAATTGATTCGTGCGAGGATACTTACGGCTCAGAGCCGACAGAAAAGTTATGCTGATAAGAAGAGGAGACCGTTGTCCTTTGAAGTTGGAAATCATGTGTTTCTCAAAGTTTCACCTCGTCGTGGTGTGCTTCGTTTTGGATAGGATAAGAAGCTTTCACCTCGTTTCATTGGACCTTTCCAGATTTTAGAACGTGTGGGTGAAGTTGCCTATCGGTTGGCTTTGCCTCCGCAGTTGGCAAAAGTTCATAATGTATTTCATATCTCGATGCTTCGGAAGTATGAACCTGATCCGTCTCATGTGTTAGATTGAACTAATTTACCGTTAGAGCAAGATGCGTCTTACGAGGAACAACCCGTACAGATTCTGGAAGCTAAGGAGCATGTACTGCGTGGTAGAACTATTCATTTGGTTCGAGTACTGTGGCGCCACCATGGTACTGAGGAGACTACTTGGGAGAATGAGAAGGAGATGCGCGATGGATATCCGCAATTATTTGATTCTTGAGTTATTTGTTTTCTGTGCTAATGATTATCTTTGTGCGAATTTCGCGGACGAAATTTCTTTTAAGGTGGGTAGGATGTAATACCCCGTAATTTTATTAATCAATTAATAGCAGTTTTGGATTTTGACAGTATAAATTTTACCTGTGTGTGCGTGTAGAGGCGTGAGCTCAACACACCCAAGAATCCCCTTTTGTTAACTTGGAGCCCAATTTTATTTTAGTGCACAGTGTGTGCAATTGTATTGTATGAATTATATGCTTGGTGCCCAAGCATTTCTAATCTATTTATACACACCAACATCTCCCAACAACTCCCTCAACTCTCCTTCCCTCTCTCGGCAACATCACACACACACACACTCTTATGTTATTACTTGTATTCAAACACACACCACACATATGATCTCATACACATACACACACATAAATATATAGACAGATTCATAAGGAGTTCAATCCAGGCTTTGGATTTTGCAATTGGGTAAGTTTACAATTATAAATTGTAATTTCAGTTTATATATCTATTAGTGTAGGCAGATATATATAGTTTTCATATATATATATATATATATTTACATTGAGGGAAATTAGTAAATCCAATCAAGGTTTGGATTGCTAATTAACTTCTCTGTGTCTCTCTATTAAATTCAAATGGGGTAAATTTTCCAATTGTAAAGTTATGATTTTAGTTTGTTTTACACTGTTGATATATTTATTTATATTTCATACAGTTAGATACATATATATATATATATTGCATATGTATATTGTTAAGGGTCCAAAAATAGCGAACAGAAAAACAGTCACAGAATCTTGATTTCTTTATATCAAATGAAAGGTCTCGATCCCACGAGGCTCCATTTCGAATTTCAAAAGCTAATTCGCAACGGTTGCGACGAACGGGTGAATTAAAGTTTTGTCGCCTTTCGGATTTTTGATAAAATCGAGAGCTATGTTTTAATTCATGAAAATTTGATTTCATATTTGAAATCTATGCGGAAAAACGAAGAATTTCATATATTGAAAGTCCTGTTTGGATTGAGTTTTCAAAATGGGTAAAAACCAACCTTTGATTTCAAAACAGGGGAAAAAGGAAGAAGAAGACGAAACTGTGACAACTCGCGCGAGCGGCCCGCGCGCGCGACCAGGCTATTTTTGAAAACTGTTTTTAAAATAACCACGTGGCCCTTCTGAACACACTCCGCGCGAGCGAACCGCGCGAGCGAGGTCCCGCGCGAGCGGCCCGCGCGCGCGACCTCGGGCAGTTTAATAGAAACTTCTGTTTTGTTGTACTTAAGTCTGTTTTGAGCTAAGGGGCCTTGTACCCTATGCTTTAAGAGTTGTACTTTACTTTAATAGTAGTTGTACTTATGCTTTGAGGTGTTGTACCTCACTAATATACGCGCATTATTGTATATTGAGATTTGTAACAGATTGAGCAGTTCCGATTTCTATTCTGATTAAGTATTCAGTCTATCCTCGGTGAACGGTAGTTCCGTATGACCCTCAATAAAGTTGTATAACATGTTAATAGTGTATTTACATGTTTACTTGAGCTACTATGCCTTAAGTGATTACTTGAGTTGCTATACCTTATGTGTTTACCTGGATAATTTCAGCATGTCTATTGTGTTGCTTTGAATTAATAGCATGCCTTGTTAATCTGTCTTATGAGATATTGAATATGTCTGGATGCTTAGAGCTCGCATATGTCATATCATTTCATAAACATGAGCATGAACACGAAAATCACGAAAATGATTTTTGGGATGAAAGACCTTAGAGGCTTTCAATTTTTGAAAAGGGAAGACCTTAGAGGCTTCCAGGTTTTGAAAAGGGAAGACCTTAGAGGCTTCCATGCATAAAACCCTCTAGGAGGGATTTTGTTTTGAAAAGTTAGAAATCCCGGATTTGTGGGTAGGCATGTGAGATGGGTACCACTAGGAACTCGAATTGCGGGATGTGCTGCAAGAAACCCCCGTAACGGTAAAGGCTAGGCCTCCGTGTAATTCGTAAGGCCCAAAGTCCCGCACGTTTGAGGCTAGGCCTACGTGGACGGGAAGCCCATGGTCCGGGTAATGATAATGACGATTGAGAGTGAGTGTTTGAAAAGGCATGAAAATGGTTTTCATGCATTGACATTGGCATTCATTGCACTCATGCATGATATATAACAGATGTTATTGTGCGGTTATATGACTATACGAGCCCTTTTGGCTTATGAACTATTAAACCTTTCTTTCAGGTGATATAGATAAGGGCAAGGCCCCGAGACTTGACAATGCTTCCGCTATAGTTTGAAGACCCCGTGTGTGGGGATTATCATTTATTAATGTAATGAAACTTTGATTTCAAAGAACATGTGATGTTTCAATTGGACAAATGTTAGTCCACCCGTTTTAAATAGTATGACGGCTTAACTCTGTTTTTCGCTGCTTATCCTGAAAACGTTTTGTTTCAAGAAAAGAATATTTCAAATGAAAACCAGATTTCTGATTTATAAATGTTTCCAAACGATGAACGTTTAATTTAGGTAACCCTCGGAGTCTTGAACTCGGGGAGTTACCGATTGGTGTCAAAGCCTACTGTTGTTATTGTCATTCGGTTATTGTTGTACTTCCGCCGGTTGACACCCCATCGCCGGGAACCGTGGCGGGGCGGGGCGTCACAGACCTTCTATAACGCTAATCAGAGTGAGCTCTATATTCCTACGTGGAATTTCTAGAAAATTTAGGGTGCTACATATATATATATATATATACAACGAAGAGCGGTGTGGAGCCCTTCAAATTATCAACTTTTAATCTTGACTATTGAGACAAGTTTAGATATTTCAGACCATTAGATTGTTTGTCCACCAAAAATGGTTAACCCTATTAAATATTGCATTGTATCCTATTAAAACTCTAAATTAAAAAGGAATTCTCTAAATTAATTTGAATTTAAATAAATACACCAAATTGTCAACTTCAGTAAATACAAACACAAATCTTGGGTAAATTAAATCATTGGACATATTTTTTTAGCACAAAAAGGAATTCCCTAAATTAAGTTGAATTTGAATCAATACATTATCTATAGTAAATATAAAACACAAATCTTGGGAGATAAACTAAATCATTGTATTGATTTTTTTCAAAACAGAAATATTGGAATCTAAACTTCTCATATCATACATATCTCTCTCTCCCTCTCTCCATATCCCCTCTCACAACCTCCATATAATTTTTGGCCTCACGTATTTCTCTCTCTGTCTCACATTGGTGGTCGTCCGTCTCTTACTCATTGGTGGCGAAGCAAAAATCACCCCAGTTGCTCATTGAGAGAATTTAGACTTGTATTTCTCAATTTTGTTGATCTTGATTTGTTTATGGTGTATTTAATATTGGAACCAATGTCTTCTTAACTTAAAATTCTAACCATATCAGATATCTTTTAAAGTACCGAAATTTTTTTCCCGCTTCGTACTCACGGGTACGGGTTATTACTAGTATGCATATATAGATAGGAATGTATATTTATGACACATGACTTAGGGGTGACAATTTTCGACACGACACGGCAACCCGACACGAAAATAAACGGGTTTGGGCGACCCGTATAAGGGCACGGGTCATAAACGAGTTGACCCGTTTGACACGATTAATAAACGGATTTAAGCGGGTCAACCCGTCTAACCCGTTTGACCCGATTAAGTATTTAAGTGCAGTTGGGGCATTTTTTTTTAGTTTTAAAAATAATTTATAATAATCTGGAAGTCTAAAATAAAAGTAATATAAAAAAATTTAAATTTTTTTTTTAAAATTATTATTATTTTTTTTAGAGAAAAAAAATGTTTAAAATATATATAAACTAAAATTGTTTTTTTTTTTTTTGCTAAAAAAAAAAAAGAGTAGTTACCAACTTACCAAACAAGTAAATTTATATATAATAATTAATAACTAATGTAATAAAAAAATAATAATTAATAACTAATAAGGGACGAAGGAAGCTGGAGTCTGGAAGCATTCATGCATCAAGCATTGCATAAAAAATAAAAATAAAAAATAATTAAAAAATAAAAAAGAAAGAAAAAAAAAAGGGAGGAAGCCCGCTAGGATTGCTGGATTGGGAGGGAGACGAATTAGTCAATTAGATAAATACAACTGTTAATCTTGATTCTTGATGGATGGCAAGTGAAGAAATTTTTTATACAGTTAGTAAAAACAATATTTCTTCTTATTCAGTTTGTGTGGATGTGCTTGGGTGTTAAGTTTATAATAGTTAGATATTGCTATATTTGTAGTATTTTGGTATTTAAGATGTACGTGTTAATAATTGATACATTTGATGGAAGACTTGTTTGTGTTCTTAGTAGGGCTGTAAGCTTATTTCGAATAACCGAACAAAGCTAACCGATTGGGTTTCTTAAATTACTTACAACTAAAAAATTGATCTGATCGCCAAAATTGGCAAAAAAGATCGAACCGACCACTTCGGTTGGTTTTCAAAACATGAAAAAAAAACCGAAAATAAAAAAATTCGATTCGATTCGATACGAGCCGACCCGACCCGACCCGAACTGAACCGAACCGATGACACCCTGCACGGGTTACACGGGTTAAACGGGTGACCCGTATATGACCTGACACAATTATGACACGTTAAGAATGACACGATTATAACCCAATACGACAATGACCCGACACAATAATGATCCGACACGAACCGATTGCCACCCCTAACATGACTCTCCTATTCCTTAGACTTTTCCATTCGAATCCTTTCTATATTTATACATTACTGTCATTTAATTACAAACATTGTAATTGAAAAAAAAGAAAAAAGAAAAAAAAAAAAGAACAAAGAAATAATGCACTTACACGTACCCACTTTCCCTACTTTATCTCATCATTACTATATTCTTTGCTAACCCATTTTTTCTCAATTCTCTCTCAAGTTTAGTTTTAAATTACATTACATGGATAACCACCAACCATTATCAGCAGTTATCACAACTCTGATCACCCTACTAGAAATACAACCCCCCCCCCCCCCCCCCCCAAAGGTTATCTTAACCTTTAACCAATACACAGCCTCCAATGTAGCAGTTAAGTTTTACCATTGCAACAAATCAACTTCGTGGGAGCTAGGCGTCGCTGGCAAGAGAAGGCTCAATCAAATACCCAGGTTCTCTTATCTCCAGTCTACTCTCTCTCTCTCTCTCTCTCTCTCTCTCTCTCTCTCTGTGTGTTCTGCAGTCTCAAGGTTGCAGCCTTGCAAGAGTATGATTTTAGTGTTTTTCTCATTTTTCTTTGATTTAAACGGTTAATGCTTATCTCCTATGTTGATCTAATTGTTGCACGTTTTTGGGAAATTCTGCGCCCTTAATTTATTTGAATTGTTTGGTGCATCGGTGCATGTAACTGGGGTCTTGGAATAGGTGGTGTTTGGGTGGTACGTCATTAAATGCAACATACAATGTCCTCAACCCTGTTTAGCGTTTTTTTTTGTTCAAAACAAAAACTCTGTTTGGTGTTTCCACTTCTGATCAATTTAATACAAGTATTGACCCGTGCTATACACGAGCTCTCATTAAAAATAAATAAAAATAAAGAGGATAAATTTAGGTATTAACATTTTCATTTTGCGCCAAATTCCCTAAATATGTTTTGCTCCAAATATAAGCACAAGAGTATGTATCTATCTTTCCAACACTTTTGTAAATTGCAATTACAAATAAGCCAAAGGGTTAAGGTTAAAACTAGAGCAGAATAAACCAAATTACCAAGCATATGGACTTCCAAATGGATTATTGATGCTTGTGGGGTTTTTTTATTTTTTTGTCAATGATGGTGGATGACAATGCAAATGGTTTATACAAGGACTCCATTTTCAATATTTGTTGATTAATGCTTCTCTCTACTAACCAATCTCTTCTATTCACTTCATGTAACTCAAATTCAAAACATTACTTAGACAAATATAATAGTAAAAAAAATTTAAAGAACCACATAATTTATATAGAAATATAAGAATTGATCTCTCCCCGACCGTTTTATTAGGAATTAGTCCAAGATAAGATCTAGATTTGAAAAAGATCCTTGATTAGGTATCTTAGTTAGAAATAGATCATTTTGCCCTATTTAATTTTGTTTTAATGCCAAAAGTACCCTTAGTCACATAGATACTGATATACATATATATTCATATATCTATATAGATATCGATTTATATGGTATTTGAAGTTATGACATTGACTGTTAATGGGATAATGTTCCCTTAATTCAAAGAATGCCTTAATTTTTTCACCATTATCTGTTGGTTGAAATTCAAATCCTTTCATATGTTTTTTAGACTGATTGTCATTAAAATACAGATCATAATCATCTTTGAGGTTGTGTGTATGCGTGATTGGATCGTTGGAGTTAAGGTGATGATCAACTTTTAGTGAGAAACTAGAATCAAAACCTGTGCGATGCATGGGAAAATGTTTCTAAATTTAAGGGTTAAATGCATTTTGCACCCTCAAATTATACCATGTTTTGCACATTGGTCCCTAAACCATCATTTTTTGCATTTTGATCCCTCAACTATCATTTTGTGGTAGTTTGCCCCCTTCGTCACTTTCCGCGTCACTTTTAGTGTCACTAAAAAGTGTCTTTTCCGTCACTAAAAGTGACGGAGGGGGCAAACTGTCGCAAAATAATAGTTGAGAGACCAAAATGCAAAAAATAATAGTTTAAGGACCAAAGTGCAACATGTTATAGTTTGAGGGTACATTTTTCCCTAAATTTAATGTACGTGTTTTTTTGCTAAGTAAATTTTATGTATCTAAATTTGTTAGAAGTATTGTTATTTTATATATAATAGAGTTATATTATTCTAGTTACTTACTTTAGTTTGTATCATATATATATATATATATGTGTGTGTGTGTGTGTGTGTGTGTGTGTGTGTATTCAAACAGATTAGATAGGGTGTGTTTGATAACCCAATTAAGTGGTGAAAATGAAAATTTTTAGCATTTAATTTTTTTCAGTGCGTTTGATAATGTACCAATTAATTGAAAAAACTGTCAAAAATCCACTGGAAACATTAAGTGAAAATTTTCTACTGAAAATAATCACTGAATGCAGTTTATTTTAGTTCTTAAAACACTGTTTTTAGTTTTACTAATACAAATCACTTAAAATTTTCAGTACTTCAATTCAACACTTAATTTTCAGTACTTAATTTCAACACTTAATTTTCAGTACTTAATTTTCAGTTTTATTAAATGCATCCATAGATTAGATATTGATGGGATTAGATATACATATATATATATATAAGAGAGATATATAGAGAGTGAGAGATAAGGAAAGAGATAGAGAAAAGGAAAAAGAGAGAGATTGTCCATATATATATATATATATATATTATTAATAAAAAATTAGAAAAATTAAAAAAATCACAGAGCTAGTTGCCATGTGGCAGGTTTGTGATTCTACTTTATATTATATTATATATATATATATGATTCTCATCAAAATATGAGGAATTTCTCAATGAATATGATAAGAATTTTCTTGGATCGTTGGAGTTACTGGTTTGTTCTTTACCAAAAATGTGATGAATAAATTTTAGTGAAAATTACTCATCATAATATGAGGAATTTCTAAATGAATATGATAAGAATTTTCTCGATGTGTATATATTTATGATGTTGTAGGTATTTCATGGTCTTTAAAAAAGCCACCAAACTACACCTAAGACCTGGTGTAGATTTTTTTCTTCCCATTTTTCTTGACTTGGAGTTGTTTGATTGTGCTATAAGCAAAATATATTTCAAATATTGACGGCAACAGATGGTCTAAACTTAGAAACTTCTCACATTTTGGTGACAACTATTGCATTACATTGGGGAGTGCCTCATATTCAGTGAGAAGTTTATTTTTTCATCAGACTCAGTAATTGAGGTTAACTGAACAAATTTGCATGTAAAAATTGTGAATTTCTCATTGTTTTATGAAACTTCTCATAAAAAAAAACTAAGGGTACGTTTGATAAAACTAAAAATTAAGTGCTAAATTTTAAGAACTGAAAATTTTAAGTAATTGAATTTGTAATACTAAGAACAGTGTTTCAACTACTGAAATAGACTGCATTCAGTTTTTATTTTCAGTAGAATTTTTTCACTTAAAGTTTTCAGTGATTTTTTGGTTGCTTTTTCAATTAATTATCAAACGAACTGAAAAAAATTAAGGGCTCAAAACTTTCATTTTCACCTTTTAATTGGGTTATCAAACACAGAAATTCTCACTTTGTTGGAAAATTGCTAATTCAAAATACCTAGAAATGCACACTATGTTGGGATATTTAAAAAAAAAAAAAAAAAAACTGAGAAATTTTCTCATTATGTATGTATGTATGCATACATAATAGCATACTATTTCTCACTTCGTCATAAGCATATTAGGAATTTTTTGAATCAAACAGTACGAAATTTCTCATCAAATCATCATCAATTTGTCAGTGAAACAGTACGAATTTTCTCAGTCAAACAGTACGAAATTTCTCAGTCAACAACATATTTCAATTCTGAATTGCCGCTGGTGTGGACACAACGGGGACAAATGTATTGGATTCGACCCAGTTGTGTCCGCGCCAACAGCACTTTCAGAATTGAATATATTAACACAAATTGATGAGAAAAAGTGAGAAATTTCTCAAACTTTGAATTGCATTATTCTACTATGATAAAAAGTGAATTTTTTTTTCATATTTTACTACTTGGTTGAACAGACCATGGCACTAACAAATTCTTACATACAAAGTGATAAATTTCTAGTAACCATAAAAATGCAAAATTTCTCACACTTTCAATTTGCATTGTTCTAGTAACCAGAAAAAGTGAGAGTTTCTCAATGTTTGACTAGGAAATTTAAAGCAAGAAAAAAAAAACGGGTGTAAAAGTGAGTTATAGTAAGCATTTTACAAGGAAATCATGGATAAGGGAGTTAATATCCCTAAAATCAAAGCATTTCCTTATTGTTTAAACATGCAAATTCGTTTATGGTAAGCATTTTTCATGGAGATCATGGATTCTCACTTAATATTCCTAAAAATAAGTTTTACAATTTTCTTGAATGGATTTATTTTGAAAGTAAACAAGCTGTGTTCTTCTTCGTATTTGCACAAGTGAGAAATTTTCAATTATATTGTGAGAATTTCTCACTTTTTTCTGTTAAAAATGTATTATGTTGCAAAGCATTGGTTTTTGGTAATATGAAGAACAAAAGAAGTCATTTAAAGGTTGTACAATATTATTCAAAGCAACATATTATTATATTTATCACAATTAAATCGAATCCAATGCATTCATCTCAATTGTGTCCACGCCAGTTGTTTCAGAATTGAATATACTAAGACGAATTGATGAGAATTTGATGAGAAAATTCTCACTTTTGAGAAAGTTACGAGAAATTTGATGATAAATTTCTCACTTCTGTTCAAATAAAAGGGAGAAATTTATGCATAATTAAAAGTGAGAAATTTTACATTATTACGTGAGAAATTTATCACTTAATTTGTCAGTGAGAAAGTCAGTTATGGTAAGCATTTAAAGTGAGAACGTTTACAGAGAATGCAAAAGAAGTTCAGTAAATATAGAGAGAATTTCTCACTGAGAATTTAAATAACCACAAGTAAATGGATATGCATGTATATATACATACATAATAGCATACTGTTTCTCACTTCATCAATAGCATATTAGGAATTTTCTCAGTGAAATAGTGCAAAATTTCTCATCAATTTGTGTTAATATATTGAATTCTGAAATTGCCGCTGGCGCGGACACTACTGAGTCAAATGTATTGGATTCGATTTAAGTGTAATAAATATATTAATATGTTGCCTCAGTTGTGTTCACACCAGTGACACTTTTAGAATTGAGTATATTAACACAAATTGATGAGAAAAAGTGAGAAATTTCTCACAGTTTGAATTATCATTGTTCTGCTATGACCGAAAAGTGAGAAATTCATCATACTTTACTACTTGGTTGAACAGACCATGGCACTAACAAATTCTTACATACAAAGTGATAAATTTCTGGTGACCAGAAAATTGTAAAATATCTCACACTTTCAATCATCACTGTTCTAGTAACCAGAAAAAGTGAAAAATTCTCAATGTTTAACCAGGTAGTAAATTATGACAAATTTCACACTTTTTAGTCATAACTGACCAATGATATCGATCATGCGAAGTGTGAGAAATTTCACACTTTTCAGTTTATCATAATTTTATCACCTTATCAGTAGGTAGAAAATAAACATCGTGAGTGATAAGATTATTGCAAAAAGTGTTAGTGGCCAGAAGACATTAGAATTAAAAAAAAATCCATCAAATCCATATATGCAAAATTAATAATAATCAATATTAGCGTGACAAAAATTTATATTAGATTGTTAAAAATTTGAATTCTACTTTCACTTGTATCTTTGAGAACAAAGGTGAAATCGCAATTTCGAGTCTCAAACGGTTCGATTTCAGGTAGAAATTTTGAAGGAAGGTGGTGGATTTGGTGGTGTAATGGAGGAGTGGTGGTCGAAAATGGGTGCTGTTTTGGGGGATTATGGTGGTGGTTATGGAGGAGGGGTGGATGATGGTGGCGGGTGGTCTCTGAAGGGGCTGTTGACGGCGGTAACTAGCCGAGGGGGGAGTGGGGGTGGCTGGATGTGGTGTACTCTCGGCGGTGGTGGGGTTGCTGCCCTCTCTCTTCTTTCTCCTCTCTCTCTCTCTCTCTCTCTATATATATATATATATATAGAGAGAGAGAGAGAGGGGGGGGGGGGGGGATAATATAGGGGTATTTTGGTCTTCAAAATAGGTGATGTACTAATTTATAAGTTGACATATAGAATTGATTTATTTCTATTAAGAGCGTCCATATTGGACTAAATACTAAGCAATCCCTAATTTAAATAGTTGTCAATGCGGTATCAAGTATTTAAAAATTTACCATGTAATTTATTTATGGTAACACTCCCTTTCAAAACTGCTTCTTTATGAAACGAGCATTAGGGTACAACTTTGGAACCTTTTGAAAACAAAGTTTGGCATACAACTTTGGAATCATTTGAAACCAAAGTTCGCATATATATATATATATATATTTGGCATACATATTTAGAAATGTTTTATTTAATGCGTTGCTTTGTGAATAGGATGAATACCAATATGCTGATTTTTTTTTTTTTTTTGGTTTTTCCTATTATTAACGTCAAGTTTATTGTTTACAAAATGTTTTTAATTCTATTTACATAATCAAAATTAGTTCGATTAATTACAAGAATTAGACCATTTAAGTTATGTAATGTAAGCTTTAAAAGCAAGAAGTAATACAACCTATGTTGACAACAATATTTCAGTTTGGTATACTTTTTTCAGGATGACTAATTACATCTTACTTTTTTTTTTTTTTTTTAAAGTATCTCGTGCATAGTACGTGTCAATGCTAGTTAATACATGTTGGCCCAAAAGTAATCCTTAGAGGTGGGGGGTGAATAAGACTACAACAATTAATGGCAAATTAAAACTTAAAGCAAGCACAATCATTAATTAAAACAATAATTAAAGAGAGGAGGGTAAGAGGCACTTGCAAACCAAGTTTTTCAAGTGGTTCGGCAATCCGCAAACCGCGGCCTACGTCCACCCCTCAAGAACACCTCTTGAGGATTTCACTAACCAATCTTCTTTGGGTGAAAATTAAACCACTCCTTACAAGTTCTTCTTGAACTCCTTGTTATACCTGTTAGGAAATTACGTTCCCAGAATCCGTTGACAGCGAGAATAAGTTGGTACTACAAAACTTACGTGAAAACTACAATAACCCTATAACGTCCGAACTAGGGTTACCTTAAACTGCTAAAACGGATTGCTGTAGTAGACGAATCGAGAACACGGGCTCGATAACAGCTCACGATCTTCTACCGTATTCCGTTGCTGCCAGAATATCGAACTGAGTGTGGACTCCTTCGAATTCCTTTAAGTTTATGCTCTCTCTTTTTATGCTCTCTTCTCTATTACGAGTTATAATGCTCTTAATGGAAAAATGCAAACTGAGGAGAGAGCCAAAACAGCATATATATATAGGCTACGATAGGGACCATAAGAAGTCAATAAGGAATAGGCTTCCTCATGGAATTAGGAAACCCTAATTCGAACTGAATCAGATTCTTATTTTCATAAATTATAATTCATACCACTAAAGAATTATAATTGCACTCCTACCCTTATCTCAAAAATATATTTTGAGCTCCATGTTATTAAATGCTTATTATCTCACCATGTTAAGATTACAGATATCCAATAATTAAATATAATGACTGACAATCATATTTAATTAATCTCTTAAAATTCCTTGAGATCCTCTGCTTAACTTATCTGATATGTTGGATACAAAATCCACCTGTAGGGTTTGACATAATCAAACCTTATAAGTTTTCTCAAGGGGATATCATGTAATGTTTTGAAATTTTTTTAAGGGTATTGTGGTAATTTTAGTGGTCAATGTATGGACCCATTGTGGACTTATACATTTTAATGCCAAACCTTTGGTCTTGTGGTACCACTTTGGTAATTGTTTTGGCACATGGGTGTGTATATATATATGTTATATATTTGTATGTGTGTGTGTGTGTAAGGGAGACAAGAGGGGGCCCACAAGTCACCTCCCCAAACCACTCCCAACCAACCCCAACAACTAAAGTCCCCTAGGAAGCTTCCTAGGAAGCTTCCCCCTCTCCTTCTCCCTCCCTTATATATCTCTCCCCCTCATTTTCTTTTCATTATTCTTCTCCTATCTCTATCTCTATCTCTATCTCTATCTCTATCACCCTCATGTTTGGAAGAGTAAACCCCCATATTTACTTCAACCTTAAACCCTAATTTTGAGCCTCCATAACTCATTGTTGGGAGCAAACTATTAGTATCAAAAGTGACCCTCTCTACTAGAGCTTCCCATTGGTGTTCTTATTTTCTCCATTTGTGTTCTCTAGCTCAAGTTATGGCCTAAGGAGAGAGGATGAACTTTCTATTTTCTTGTTCTTGAAGATCTACTACTTGGGCTTTCTCGATCTCTCTTGGATTTTCTTTGCTTATACTTGTATTCTCAAGGAGAAGGTAGATTATATTATTTATATACAAATGGTATTCTATATTTAACTTTGACATGTGATTAATTGCTAGAAATAGAGGTTTTGTGGAGTAAATTATAATTCTTTCCAAATGCACATGTTCATGTGACTTGCATGTCTAGTTTATGTGACTTGCATGTCTAGTTGTTAATTAGTTGCATAGATGCTTAAATGAGATTATGTGCTTATTTACTTAGTTGCTAATTAATAACTAAAATGTTCATATAAATTAAGTCTTGTTGCTAAGTTGAAAGCATGCTTGTGTGTTATTATTAATCCTCTAAATGGTAGAACTCATGCTTACTTTGATTATTGTCAAAGTCTTAATGTTGCTAATAAATGATGAAATTTATTGACATCATTCTTGAAATTTGACACATGCATTAGAATCGTAGAATTCACGTGCATTGTTGCCAAGTGGGCACACCTCATAGCATAGCATGATTTGCATATAAGAAGTCCCAAAATGGGGATAAAAGATGTGAAAAATCCGGATGTGGGTTGTGTGTGAGGACAAGGTGGACGTACCTAAGAACGTACCAAACTCCAACTTATATTCGACTAGCTATCGAAAAGTTGGTATGCTACATTCCCAGTGGGGGGTGGCTCACAGTTCGGTAACAAGGCGAGTGAACACATATGCATAGCCGAGGGCTCATTAGTTGAAAGGCTTAGGCATCATACATGCACCACATCTCATTGGTAGTTATGGGATCCATCTTGTATATCTATAATGTTTTCTACTAAGCCGTCGTGCTTAATGAATCTATAAAAACTCTTTTTCAGGTGGTGTTGATAGGGGCAAGGCCCACGAGTAGCCGGATACCCTAGCCTCATGTTTTTGAAAGCTCCCCATGAGAAATTATATTCTTTTGGACTTACTTAGCATAGTTCTTTTATTAAACTTGTAATAGTTGTAATTCGATATCGTTCATGTTTAGAATCGAATTATGGAACTTACAAGTACTTGGGTTTAAATCCTTCCATCTATGCTAATTTGTAAGCTATGACCTAGCTTGGGCACATGTTAGCCCCTTTATGCGTTTGGTAATGTTAGTGGAGTCCTTGTATTGGAACTCTTTCACAACTTGTAATATTCTCATTGTTAATATTCGTTGTTATGTATCCGGGATCTTCGAATCCCCTATGATCTATTTATGCTTTTGAACCATTTTGACATGTTGAAAGACTTGCTGCCTGACTTATAAATTTGGACCTAACTCAAAAACTTTTAAACTCTGATTTGGTTTATACTAAGCCTATGGCTTGTACGTTGTGGGGAATATATTACTTTTAATTTCTAAGGGACCGTTCGGTCGTAAATTCTCAAACCTTGATTTCATTAAAACCGTCAATTAAACTTCTTCTTTTCTTCCACTCTTGATACTTCTTATTTATATTCTTATAAAAACTTCTTTGAAAACCAGAGTACTGTGGGTCATCCCCACTTGACTCGTTTGGTCTCAGCGGGTTGACCTTTGACTTTTCTTTGGAATCCATTAGGATTCTTTGTAGCTTCCGCACTATTTGGTTGGTTCACGTAGGACCTCTTCTTCTCCTTAACCTCTTTCTTTGACTCTTTGGCCCGTCCACATGTCGTGGATTTTGGGGCGTTACATATCATCATTCCCAAAATTGAGACATGGATTCCATCATTAATTAATATCCACCACACAATTAATATTATCACCTAATCCAATGAGATATTGACCCATTTAAGGATCTCACCCATTTAAGGATCAAAGTGTAAATATTAGATGTGCATGTCTATAAATTAACTTATGATTTAGAGCATAAGCACTCATAATAGTCATGAGGTATTAATTATCTTATAAGTCAGTATAAAGATAATTACCCCAAGTTGGTCCCGTTTAATACACAAAGTGTACCAGCATGGTGAGTTGAAACTATACCGTTTCCCGCAGTCAAGACAAACCTACTACAACACCATGCTGCAGTCCTACCGATGGTTTGTCCAGTCCATCTAAGACTGTAAACCAAAATCTTACATTCTACAAGATCCGATGGTCTGATCTTCCGTGTGTAAGCTGAACTCTACACACCAAACCACCTACTATGTAGAATGAAAGACACACATGCATAATATTAAATAAATAATATAATACAAATATTACCCACACAGATTCTCATAAAAATGGATTAACTGATTTTTATTAAATGAATAATAAATCAACTACATAAAGCATGGCTTTTAGTATATATCCCTAACAATTTCCCACTTAGACTCAAAGCCATGATGCGACACACCTCACTCCTATCCCTTCTACATGACTATCAAAAATCTTGGCCGGTAAGCTCTTGGTGAAAGGATCTGCCAGGTTATTTGCTATTGTTATCTTGGTCACTTCAACATCACCTCTTTGTACGATCTCTCGTATCAGGTGATACTTACGCTCAATGTGTTTTCCCTCCAATAAAGAAACCCTTCACTTGGAGTAAGGGTTACACTAACCCTCTTACAACTTCAAGGATTTAAATAATGTTGGATTATAACTGAATAACACTCTCTTTTTACAGTAGATGGAAATAATAAAATTTCACAATAATAGCTCTCAAGGGATTACAAAATCAAATCTAGAGCTAGAAGCTTGAATCTCAAATAATTAGGGCTTGAATATTTTATTGCAATAAGTGAGTATTCAAAATGGAGTAATTGATGTCCTAACAACCAATTTGAATTGATTATATATACTCTCTCAAGAAAATATGAACGTTTAAGGTAGGTGGGAGCATTAAATGCTTAAAGCAAAACAGAGGAAAAGAGCCGTTATCGTTTCTGTGCAGTAATCCAGTCGACTGGGCTCGCGGTTCAGTCGACTAAACTTTTGAACTTAATGTTTGCACCATAAAAATAGTCGACGAAAAGGTGGTCCAGTTGACTGAATGGTGTCAAGCAGAATGCTTGTTTTTGATGTAGAAACCAGTCGACTGAAGGACATTCCGATCGACTGAAAAATAAAGGGTCCAGTCAACTGGATGAATGTTCAGTCGACTGTTTTTCTTTAGAAAAACAGTTTGATTGTTTTGAATGGTTTGTTCAGTTTTAAGCCCTTGTTTTTTAGATTCAACCTTACTAACTTTACATAAACTCTTATAAGAATAATACAAGATGGAAATAAAGTTCTTCAAGGCTTTCATGGAGTATCCATCATCTTTATTAAGCTCTGTTTGGACAACACACTAAATGAAACCATAAGTATTCAACTTGATAGCTTGTTAATCATCAAAATTACTTAAGGTAAAACCCTTGAGGCTAACAATCTCCCCCTTTTTGATGATGACAAACTACTAGTTGCTCGAGATAAAAAAATAACAATAATGTGTCCAATTTTAGATAAATGTTGCACTTAGAAGAACATGTGAAAGTATAAAACAACTTTTTATAATAAATGGCAATTAATTCAAAGTGGAAAAACAATAGGATATTCTCCCCCTTTTGTCATCAACAAAAACTACTTAGAGCGGAGAGAATCTCCCCCTATTTGAGTGAGTTGATGGACGGGATTGGGGGGGGTGGGGGGGGGGGGGGAGTGTGGGAATCACTTAAAAAAGTATCATCATCTTTCCACGGTTAGTACACAAATAGACAAGTATACCAATATCATGATAAGCAATAGCAGATACAACCATCATACAAACATGAATGCAGAGATAAGCATAAATGGTAAATGGAATTGCATATAACAAAGGAGACAATTTCTTATAATATCCATTGAAACAGTTTTAAAACCAAACTGGATTTATATAGATACAAAAAGAATTGAGAGTCTGTACTATTCCCAAAACCCAAAAACTATCTATCTAGATATCAATGAGAGCTTCTATAGCTTTAGTTTAAGCCTATATCCAAAAGTGATCACCAAAAAAAAAAAAAAAAATCTATCAAATCCTGAAAGGACTCCTAATCACCCGAATGGCATCTCGAGTATCATCGAGGCTGGACTGCATCTCGAATAAGCGTCTGTCCACAAGCTCCTAAGTAGCAGCATGTGTGAAGAACGTCCACAGTAGTGCAAATTTCTAGAATGTCGGAGTAGAGTGTGTCAAATTGAGAAGAAATAGTAGAGGAAAGTGTGGAGACACTAGAGAATAGAGTGGAGTGCAGTGAAGTGACAGTGGTGGAAAGAGAGTCAATGGAAGCAGTGATAATGGAGAACTGCTCCGACAGATCAGCATCAGCACGAGGATCTCAAGAAGATGGAATGTCGATGGAAGGAGGAGTAGATGTAGAAGGAGCATCAAAAGGTGGGGTAGTGACATTAATGGGAACAGTGGTGGTGGTGGTAGTGGAGGTGGAAGTAGGTGTAGCAGAAGATGAAGGACCGCTAGCAGGGCGGGGAGCTTTAGGGACAAATTTGTCACCTTCAAGCTTATATCCCATCAACGAGAGAGTGGTGGTGGATGACACGACTAAATAGTTGTGCGCTCTTGTGCAACACCCAAGTGTAGGTGATCGTGCAAGTAATACTGGATAAGTCCAGGTCGATCCCACAGGGAAGGAATAGGAAGATTATCTACTAAGTTACAACCTAAAGAAAATAAAATAAAAATGAAGGATTGGAGGTTCTAATGAATCCTAATTAATTAAATTAAACTAAATAATAAACTAAAGCTTATATAAACATAACTAATTAAACAGATAAACTAAAGGTGTTGGAAACACGTGAATCCACATTGATCTTAACCATCTACCATGCAAATTCATTAACGTTCTATGGAGTTCATTCCTCTTCAGCATTCCGTATTTTTCTAAAGATATAGAATCAATAGCCCTTTCATGACCGGGACTACATCATCACAGTTGATTTAAAATACATGAAAGACGGTTTAAAACAATGGTTATTACTTGCACTCTAAATGGTGTTAGCATTCAAAGTGGTTTTCAAAAGTCATTGAAGAAAATAGTCTTAAGGCTTTAAGTTCTAAAAATTGTTGTGACAAACTGAGCTTATTGGGACAATTTGATGACAGATTTCTAAAACAGAAAGTCATGGAATACTTAAAAGAATCATCTCAGGAATTAACATGTTCGATCGATTGAAGCGCTCTCGATCGATCGGACAGCATCATCCTTCAATCGATCGAAAAGCCTTCGATCGCTTGACTATGGCTCTGGTTCGATCGATTGAAATACCTTCTATCGATCGAGTCCAAGGTTTTCTAAAGATTGCATGGCAGAGGTTGGGAATCAATGTTTCATCACATATTCCCAACGTCTAAACTACGGAAACATAATAAAACTAGTGCAAAAAATAGTAAACTAAAGTAATCAAAGTATCAAAACTAATAAACAATCAAATAGAGAAAAAGGATAAGAGAAACTTGTAAATAATCTGAAATAAACTTGTAAATAACTTGGAATAAAGTTGAATCTTCAATAATCTTCAATAAAGCAATGGAAAAGATTAAAAATAACATGAATCTAACCTAATCTACTCCTAATCTAACCCTAAAACTACCCTAAACTGCTGTTTTCTGCGTTCTGGAGCGTCCTCCCTTCGTCTGGTGTCAAAACGACTTATATATAGGGTTCCCGCAGAGTTTACGCAACTTTTGGGTGAATATAAAGTTCGATCGATCGAAGGTTCGATCGATTGAACTCTCCTCAATCGATTGAACTTCTCTGATTTTCACAGCTCTGCGCACCGATGGGAGAATGCCCATAACCTTTTACTCGGACCACGGATTGACCTCTTGTTTGCGGCCACGCGACCGTAACTCAAAGAGCTACATTTGATATCTCTGGGAAAATCGTCCAAATCTGAAGACTTCATTGTCAAAATTGGCGTTTTCTCAGCTGCTTATGTTGTTCTCTTCTCCAGAATCACTTTTCTTTAGCTCCACTTCATTGATTTACATCCTAATACCTATAAACAATGCAAAAACATATATTTAAGCATTAATACAATAAAAAGAACATTGTCATTAGAACGCACCTAAATATAGGAACTTTGGGGATAAAAATATCAATAAAGGACTATGTAATACGCTATGAACATGCACTTTTCACCTCGAATCACACCCCCCAACTAGCTCGTTGCTAGTCCCTAGCAATGAAGCAAACTACAGCAATGTTTATTTAACTCTAAAAATTAAAAATGAAATAAAGTAAAAATCCTAAATCACTTTCGCAGGAATCGCAATTGCATTTAGCGTATGCAACAAGCCTTTAAACCCCTAGGTTTCCCCTAGTGGACGAGTGTTGTCTCGTGAGGGTTTGCAGTGAATCTACCCACAAAATTCATGTTATTGGTAATGGTTCTAGTTTAAATGTTTTCAAGAAATTTTTCCTCTCTCATTTAGCAATGTGGTTAAGCTCAACAATATTATGAAAACTCTCTAGTATGTCATAGCCATGCAACACACACATTACAGTTAATCTACTATCAAAGTCATTTGGATATTCCATACCTGTTAATCTTCAAGTGCGTGTGTGAATGGACAACCCAAATACAAAACTTTAATTTCAAAGCTCGCATAACCTAAGATTCTATCAAGACATTCATTTTGACTCAACTCTCACCGGGATTACACTCTCAAGATGAAGTCACTCCGAATTAGGTGTAATAATTATCACTCATGATATGGAAGCTATAAAGAGTAAATATGAATGGAAACAAATGCTTCTCATATCTAAATAGAAAAACGGACATTTTAGTGCATAAAGTCTCATGAAAGGATACTTTTCACTAGAAGAGCGAGATACCGTGGATAACTCTCTCATTACCTTAACTTCAGATCAAATTTACTTAAAATCATCAGGACTTTGAAAAAGAGGTGTTCGATTAAGAAGAAAGAGGTTTATAATATTCAATTGGGTCAAAGGATGTGATTGGAATGTCTACTACAATTTTTCAAACTTCCCCCACATCTCCAATCTCTCTCTTGTCTTGTCTTTTTTTTTCTTTTTCTTTTTTTCCACACTCTTCTTTTTATTATTATTTTTTTCTTTTTCTTTTGTAACAACCATTGGCATTTTTTTCTCTTTTTTTTTTCTTTTTTTTTTCATCATTTTTTTTTCAACTTGCCCTTATTCACACAACCAAACTTCTTGTCAAGAAAACACATCCCAATCACTCCTAGACAAAGAACTGAGGCTTGAACTCCTAATTTGGAGTTAGGTATAGACTTTAGGATTGTGAAGACAAGGCGATTATGATAAGCTCAAGAGGTGAAATAATGGAATATCATAGAGGTGGGCCAAGGTTGTATTATGCGTGTATGGTTAAAAGATGGCCTAAATCATCTTCTAAGTTCATAGGATTATTCATTTCAGTGAATTCAAGAGCTCTAAATTTGGTAAATCCTAAACGTTCTCTTCTAGTGATCAGTCAAAATGAGGAAAATTGAGACTTTCAACGAATGAATACACTTTTCAAAAAGTAAGAGTAATTTTATAAAAACCCTCAAAAACAAAAGAATGACACAAAAGCTCACTTGGGTTATTAGTCTCCACTACAGTCTCTCAAGACACCTAGCTATGCTTACTAATCCATTTTAGCTAAGTACAAGGTTGTGACAACATGCTCAAAGTTGTTTGAAAATTAAAAAGCATAAAATATACTATAACTAAGATAGTAAACAAACTACCATTGTGTATCACATACTAATAACATACAGAAAATAACACTAATGCATCATAACTAACTACATTAACTAAGAGAGAAATACAAGAACCATTTTATTATCTTAAAAAAAATAAAAAATTTTAAATTTTTTTTGACAATTTTAATTTACTGAGTCTTGTGCTACTAAGCAGGTATATGACACTAAAGCATAAAAAGAAAGAACCGAGGCATGCAATGACTCACTCCCCCCAACTAAAACTAAACATTGTCCTCAATGTTCTAAACTAAGCACATGGACATGTAAAGTAAAGCGAGAGAAGGAAGGATGTTACCTCGAGATGTTAATATCCATATTTTTTTATATGTTACTTGCAAAATCATTAGTAGCAACAACGAAAAATAGAAAATATAATACAACTACTCAGTAACTAAATTCGGTTAATCAAGATTTTTATCATATAGTATTAACCAAAATTTTTGAGGATCTTCCCAATGAAATAATTTAACAGTGAAAACAACATTAGGATGCTCATAAAATTGCAACTCCCCCCAACTAATGTCAGGCTCAAGGTCAGAGGAGATGATGCAAAACCTATGGCTTCCAAAGTTATTGGGCATAGTTATAAGAGGAATACCACACTTTTTAGGAATTATACTCAAAGAAAGGTCTTTGGTGTTGGTATTTTCTATAACAGCCTCTATTTTTTTATTATCAAAAAACGGCGGAGGCCATGGTTCAATAAAAGGGGCAGGGTCTAAGTGATGTTCTAATGAAGCTTTACTACCCTACTCTTGTTCTAGAACAGAATCTATGGAGATGTGATCATAGGTTTTGGATTTCTATTCTATGTACATTGATTTGGACTGGACTTGGATAAAACTATCTATTTGGGCCTCTATGTCGTTATTACTCATGAAGGTCAAGCAGTCTAGCAGATTACTAGCTTCTTGTTGAAGTTTAAGATCATCTAAAGTGGGCCTAATAGTTTCTAAGTCCTCTCTCAAAGAATTTTGAAAGTTAAAATTTTGTGAAAAACATGTTCTAGAATCTTTACCATCCTCTTCCACAACACATTCATTTTGTTCAATATTGGGGTACACATGATGTTCGAGCTTGGGATGAGGGAATTGATTGATAGCAAGGATAGGTGATGGGCAACTTGGTGACACCACCTCTTCGTCCGAAAGAGATGAGGGTTCATGAATATCACATGAATCTAAATTGGATTTAGATTTTTCAAGTATGTCCTCCCTAGGGTCACTATTAAAGTTAAGGAGAGAGTCAGCAGGGGACTCCTCATTTCCTAGTTGCGTGCAATCACATAAACTGTCATTATCTTTTAAATCCTCATTCTCATCCTTGTAACTCTCCTCACTCTATATATATATCATCTATTGAGGTGATTTGGATAAAGAGATTGTGCAATTTTATCAAGGTAGTGAAGGAGTTGATGTCTGGGGATGCATATTGAGGAGAAGATGGTTCTACAACTTCATGCTTAATGGTTTGGTTTTGGAGTTCTTGTTGGGTTATGACTTTCTCGAGTGAGTTGTTAACCTCATTCGGTATAAATCCATCATAGTCCTCTATTTCCATTCCATTGTTAGTGTCTTGAAATTCGGGTTGTAATGTTGAAGGATTGGTATAGGCTTCTAAAGGTTGGCTAGCATATGCATATCTAGTTTCTAATTTATCAAGTGCACTATCTAGCCTTTTCATTTCACTAAGCAGCAATGTTAACATACCATTATCCTCAACTTGGTTATTATCCTCATTATTACTATATGAAGTTTCGCCCCATTGTTGTTGGTGATAGTCCCCTTCCCATTGAGTTTGTGGACAAGACTCGCCAAAGGGAAAGTCTTGGTACGTTTGGTAATCGTGGGAACTACTACTATATTCTACATTGTCATTTTGGTTATATTCCCATTGCGATTGATAGAACTCTCCATGTGGAGGTTCTTGATATGTTTGATCATACGGGGGACTACTACTATCATTTTCCCATTGTGGTGGTCGGTAGCACTCAGATTGATAATGCGCGTCATATGTGGGTGCTTGCCAACTTGGGGGATAGTTTTCATTACCTAACGCGTACCTATTCATGGTGTTTATGTTGTACGGAGGATAATATGGATTAAAACATTTTCACCCAAAATTTTTAAACAATAGAAATTTTATTTATTTTTATGTTTATCTTGTGAGAGAAAAAGTCCAACAGTTTTTATTTGTATTTTTTTTTTTAAGAAAAAGAAAAAAAATGAAAATAACTTAGTAAAATCCTAACCTAGTTGCCTTCCCCGGCAACGGCGCCAAAAACTTGACACGACTAAATAGTTGTACGCTCTTGTGCAACACCCAAGTGTAGGTGATCGTGCAAGTAATACTGAATAAGTCCAGGTCGATCCCACAGGGAAGGAATATGAAGATTATCTACTAAGTTACAACCTAAAGAAAATAAAATAAAAATGAAGGATTGGAGGTTCTAATGAATCCTAATTAATTAAATTAAACTAAATAATAAACTAAAGCTTATATAAACATAACTAATTAAACAGATAAACTAAAGGTGTTGGAAACACGTGAATCCACATTGATCCTAACCATCTACCATGCAAATTCATTAACGTTCTATGGAGTTCATTCCTCTTCAGCATTCCGTATTTTTCTAAAGATATAGAATCAATAGCCCTTTCATGACCGGGACTACATCATCACAGTTGATTTAAAATACATGAAAGACGGTTTAAAACAATGGTTATTACTTGCACTCTAAATGGTGTTAGCATTCAAAGTGGTTTTCAAAAGTCATTGAAGAAAATAGTCTAAAGGCTTTAAGTTCTAAAAACTGTTGTGACAAACTAAGCTTATTGGGACAATTTGATGACAGATTTCTAAAACAGAAAGTCATGGAATACTTAAAAGAATCATCTCAGGAATTAACATGTTCGATCGATCGAAGCGCTCTCGATCGATCGGACAGCATCATCCTTCAATCGATCGAAATGCCTTCGATCGCTTGACTATGGCTCTGGTTCGATTGATCGAAATACCTTCGATCGATCGAGTCCAAGGTTTTCTAAAGATTGCATGGCAGAGGTTGGGAATCAATGTTTCATCACATATTCCCAACGTCTAAACTACGGAAACATAATAAAACTAGTGCAAAAAATAGTAAACTAAAGTAATCAAAGTATCTAAACTAATAAACAATCAAATAGAGAAAAAGGATAAGAGAAACCTGTAAATAATCTGAAATAAACTTGTAAATAACTTGGAATAAAGTTGAATCTTCAATAATCTTCAATAAAGCAATGGAAAAGATGAAAAATAACATGAATCTAACCTAATCTACTCCTAATCTAACCCTAAAACTACCCTAAACTGCTGTTTTCTACGTTCTGGAGCGTCCTCCCTTCGTCTGGTGTCAAAACGACTTATATATAGGGTTCCTGCAGAGTTTACGCAAATTTTGGGTGAATATAAAGTTCGATCGATCGAGCTTAGTTCGATCGATTGAACTCTCCTCAATCGATTGAATTTCTCTGATTTTGACAGCTCTGCGCACCGATGGGAGAATGGCCATAACCTTTTACTCGGACCTCGGATTGACCTCTCATTTACGGCCACGCGGCCATAACTCAATGATCTACATTTTATATCTCTGGGAAAATCGTCCAAATCGGAAGTCTTCATTGTCAAAATTGGCGTTTTCTCAGCTGCTTATGTTGTTCTCTTCACCAGAATCACTTTTCTTTAGCTCCACTTCATTGATTTACATCCTAATACCTATAAAACAATGAAAAAACATATATTTAAGCATTAATACAATAAAAAGAACATTGTTATTAGAACGTACCTAAATATAGGAACTATGGGGATAAAAGTATGCATAAAGGACTATGTAATACGCTATGAACATGCACTTTTCACCTCGAATCAGTGGAATAAACCTTGTGGATGGTGGGATCACGACGGTCGCTGTCATCAAGAGGTACCTTGAAGTGTTGGAAGATAGTAGTGAGAGCCATACCAAAAGGAAGTGAACTAGATTTGGATTTCTTTTGTGTTTCACAAATGTGTTTACAAAAGAGATAAGTAAAATCAAATTTCTTTCTTGTAAGAAAACACCATAGGATAAAGATATCATAATAGGAGACATAGTCTCGACCACCGGCGCGAGGAACGATAGCATAGGTAATGATATGGTGAAGTAAACGGCATTCAAAGGTAAGTTGGGAGGCAGAGGGTTTAAATGGGGCAACCAATTCGGGGTTCCCATAAATTAGACGATAGACAATTAATGGGTCAAACCCATAGCCTGTATTCCATTTATTGTCCTCATAGCGACAAATGTTCCCCATTGGAACACCAAAGATTTGAACTATGGAGTCGGGTGTGACTGTGAATTTTACCCCACGAACAAATGAAGTAAAAGAAATGTGTTGAGGCGAGGGATGCAAATTCGTGCAGAATTCGCGGACAAGAAGTATGGCTGAGAAATGGAGAGGAAGTCAGTCTATCCTAGGACATCTAATAATGCGCCAATGCGCAAACCATAAGAAGTAGAGAAATCAGGGTGAAGAGTTTCACCTATGATGATCTTGCGGTGGATAAAGGAGTTGTTGAAACTGTCCCATCGCTTAGTGTCCAGAAATCGAGCTGGGGAACAAGGTGCAAGAGGATGAGGTGCTAGTGTAGAGGCCGGAGCAGGTGGAGGAGCAGTGGTCTGAGCGGATGGAGGGACTGAGGCCGAAGCAGAGGAGCCTCTGGTGTCCTACGTTTGTTGGATTTGGGAGGCATGATTCCAATAGCAGAGGGATTGAGAGGGTTAGAGTAGGTCAGAAATGGTAGTGGGAGTATTTTAAGGCGGTGTGGAGGTTACCGGAGTAAGAGAGAGAGAGAGAGAGAGAGAGAGAGAGAGAAATGGAGCAGGGGAGGGGAAGGGTTCAGTCGCCAGTAGAGAGGGAGGGGTTGGGGTTTTAAAAAAAATCGCAAAAAGTATATATAGACTCAGAGTTTCAGTCGATTGGGACGTGCATTCGGTCGATTGATTTACTATTCAGTCGACTATGTATCGAGTTCAATCGACTAGAAGGAGATAAGCAGAATGAAGGATTTCACGACAGAAATCGGTTGACTGATAAACAGTTCAGTCGACGAAACAAAACAGGATCCAGTCGACTGATCGAATCTACAATAGAATGTTTTGGGTCAGAAAAACAAAAATGCAGAAAGGAAGGAAATGAGATCCAAAACACCAATTTACACAACATCGGCTTGACTAACCATTCCCAATTCATGACGAATGATACAAAAATGATCTTCTTGAAGAGGTTTAGTGAAAATATCCACCCATTGATGATTTGTATTGATGAAAACGAGTTCGACATCACCCTTTTAAACATGATCTCTAATGAATTGGTGTCTAATCTCAATGTGCTTAGTTCTAGAATGTTAAATGGGATTCTTAGAGAGACTAATCGTGCTAGTGTTATCGCATCTAAGTGGGATGTGATCAAAGTGAAGTCTAAAGTCTTCTAATTGTTGTTTCATATAAAGAACTTGAGCATAACAACTACCGGCGGCTATATATTCGGCTTCCGCCGTGGACAAATCTACATAATTTTGTTTCTTACTAAACCAAGAGACTAGAGAGTGTCCTAAGAAGTGACATGTGCCACTTGTGCTCTTGCGATCCACTTTGCAACCGAAAAAGTCTGCATCCGAAAAACTAACTAAGTCAAAGGGAGTGTTCTTAGGATACCATAAACCTAAGTCAATCGTGCCTAACAAGTATCTAAAAATGTGCTTAACGGCTACAACATGCGACTCTCTAGGTGAGGATTGGAATCTAGCACAAAGAACACACACTAAACATTATATCCGGTCTACTAGCAGTTAGATAAAGCAAACTACCTATCATGCCATGAAAATTTTTAGTATCAACAAGTTTTCCAAATTCATCTTTGTCAAGCTTGAGAGATGAACTCATGGGAGTTGCAATAGGTTTGCAATTTTCAAAACCAAATCTTTTCAATAAGTCTTTAATGTACTTGGATTGGTTGATAAAAATACCATCTTTGTGTTGCTTGATTTGTAAACCAAGAAAGAAATTTAGTTCTCCCATCATGCTCATTTCAAATTCATCTTGCATGCATTTTGCAAATTCCTCACACATTTTCTCATTTGTAGCACCAAAGATGATATCATCCATATAGATTTGAACAAGTAGTATATCTTTGTGTGAATGTTTAATAAAAAGAGTAGTGTCAATCTTTCCTCGAGTAAATCTAAGATCAAGCAAGTATTTGCCAAGACGATCATATCAAGCACGAGGAGCTTGTTTTAAACCATATAAAGCCTTTGAAAGTTTAAAAACATGATTGGGAAATTTTGAACTTTCAAATCCGGGTGATTGCTTGACATAAACTTCTTCCGCTATAAAACCATTTAAAAAGGCACTTCTTACATCCATTTAAAAAAGTTTGAAATCTTTGTGGCAACCAAAAACAAGTAACATTCTAATGGTTTCTAATCTTGCTACGGGAGCATAGATCTCCTCATAGTCTATTCCTTCTTCTTGGTTATACCCTTGGGCTACCAATCTAGCCTTATTTCTTACCACAACTCTAGATTCATCCTTTTTATTCCTAAACACCCATTTGGTTCCTATGATTGAATGATCATTGGGTCTAGGAACTAAAGTCCAAACTTGGTTTTTCTCAAATTGGTTCAACTCTTCTTGCATAGCCATAATCCAACTATCATCTTGCTCGACTTCCTTTATGTTTTTAGGTTCTATTTGAGATAGGAATGCTAAGTTGTTGCAAATGTTTCTAAGAGAGGATCTAGTAGCTATTCCTTGACCGGGGTCACCTATGATTTGATCTATGGGGTGACTAGGAACAGTCTTCCAATCTCTAGGGAGGTCATCTCTAATGCTGTCCCTAGGATGTTCTAGAGGAGTAGGGAAATCTTCCTTAGGCTTTTCTAAAGGTAGGGAGTTTGGAGTACTAGCTCCATCTAGACATTCTACAACAACAACAACATCATCATCATCATCATCTATTCTTCTAAAAGGATTTGCCTCATCAAAAACTAGATGCATGGACTCTTCTACAACTAAGGTCTTCTTATTAAAAACTCTATATGCCTTACTTATTTGTGAATATCCTAAAAAGATACCCTCATCCAACTTAGCGTCAAACTTACCTAAGTTATCCTTATTGTTCAAGATGAAGCACTTACAACCGAAAACTCTAAAATAACCGATGATAGATTTTCTACCCTTTCAAAGTTCATAGGGAGTCTTACCAAGGTTATTTCTAATAACAACACGATTAATAACATAACAAGAAGTGCTAGTTACTTCGGCCCAAAAGTATTGTTGCAAGGAGTGTTCATTCAATAACGTTCTTGCCATCTCTTGATGTAATCTATTTTTCCTTTCAACACCATCATTTTGTTGAGGAGTTCTTGGTGCCAAAAAGTTATGTCCAAAACCATTTTCATCACAAAAATTTGAAATATCTTTACTGTCAAATTCTCTTCCTCTATCACTTCTAAAATTGTTGATGGCATACCCTTTTTCATTTTGAACTCTTTTACAAATTTTACAAAATTTGAGTAAGCCTCATCTTTATGGGCAAGAAAAATGACCCATGTACATCTTGAGTAATCATCAACAATTACGAATGCATACACTTTGCTACTCATACTTGCTACACGATTAGGACCAAATAAATCCATATGAAGCAATTCAAGGGGTCTACTAGTAGAGATCTCCTTTTTCTTTTTGAAAGAAGTTTTTGTTTGTTTTCCAAGTTGACAAGCATCACAAATTTTATCTTTAACAAACTTTGTTTTTGGTAAACCTTTGATTAAATCATTCTTTGATAAATTTTAAAGAAGATCCATACTAGCTTGTCCTAATCGTCTATGCCAAACCCAACTAGTTTCACTCAACACGGGAAAGCATTTAACATCTTGAGAGGAGATATCATCAAAATCAATGGTATATACATTTTCATCTCGTTATGCAATAAATAACACTTTATCATCTTTAGCATTCATAATCATGCAATAGTTTGATTCAAATACAACTTTAAAACCTTTATCACATAATTGACTAATGCCCAACAAATTATGTTTAAGACCATCAACTAGTAGCACATTCTCAATAGATAGAGAGGAGTTCTTACCAACTTTACCTATGCCAATGATTTTTCCCTTAGAGTTGTTTTCGAAGGTGACATTTCCACCATCCTTGGGAGAGAGGGAGGAGAACTTTGACTTGTCTCTGATCATGTGTCTAGAGCATCCACTATCCAAGAATCATCTATCCTTGCTTAATGATTTTAAGCATACCTATAAAACAAGCTTAAGTATTCCTCTTTGATACCCAATATTCGTTGGGTCCACTTTTGTTAGCAAAGGGAGGTGTGGTTCCCTTTTTAATCCAAACCATAGTGGTCTTTCTCCTATTTGGGCATTTATAGTTCACATGCCCCTTTCTCATGCAATAATGACAAGTCACATGAGGATTGAAATTGCTTAAAGTGGATCCTTTTGTAAAAATGCTGTGATGAGATTTGTTTGAAGAACTAGTACTAGTAGAGGCATCACTTGAAAAGAAATTGTTGTACGTCTTTTCTTTGTAGGTAGGATTGAAACCCAATCTGGCTTTATCAAAAACACATCTTTGTTTTCCTAAAAGTATATTTAAATTTTGCTCTCCATGAGTGAATTTTGCTAAAGTTTTGGTCAAGTCTTCAACTTGTTTCTTCAACTCAATATTTTATTTTTCAAAATCGTTTGAAGGAACGCTTCTTGATGCGAGCACTTCATTTTCTTTTCTCAAAGATTTATTTTGTGATTTTAATTCACTAAGTTCATTTGAGAGTTGGGAAAAGTTCTTTTTTAGAGCAAGGTATTTGGTTCCCAAACTTTCCAATTCCTCATGTAATTCATCAAATGCATTTTGTAGCTCATCATAATTATGTGATTCATTACAAGAGTCATAGTTAGAGTCTACCTCATCACTTTCATGTGCCATGAGACAAATGTTTACAACTTCATCATCACTTGATTCATCTTCGGGTATCTCATTTTCAGAATCATCCCAAGTTGTTGCCTTCATTGCCTTTTTCGCCTTTTGCTTGAAGTTTTTCTTCAACAATGGGCAATCGGCCTTGATGTGTCTGGGCTTTTCGCACTTGAAGCAAATGATTGGATCTTTCTTCGCTTCACTTTCAAAAGGAATTGTCTCTCCTCAAGAATCTTTTGAACTTGTGAGTGATCATAGCTATTTCATCATCTTCATCACTATCATCATCTTGGTCATTTGAAGCCTTTAGACCCAAGTTCTTCTTTTTATCTTCATTTTCGAAGACGGCCAATTCCATTTCATGAGTGTGGAGAGATCCCATGAGTTGTTCAATAGAGAGCCTTGAAATCTCCTTTGCTTCTCGTACCGCCGTGACCTTTGGTTGCTAATGCTTTGGTAGGGACCTAAGTACTTTCTTAATCATCTCTTCATTATGATACTCTCTACCAAGATTTTTCAAACTATTAGTAATGGTTGTAAAGCGAGTAGACATTTCACTAATAGATTCATTTGGAAGCATTTTGAACATTTTATATGATTGAACAAGCAAGCTAATCTTAGACTTCTTAACTTGATTTGTTCCTTCATGAGTGACCTCTAGTTTGTCCCAAATTTCTTTAGCCGATTCACATGAAGAGATCCTATTGTACTCATTAAACCACAATATAAGATATTCATAGACATTGCATTCATTTTAATAAGTTTCTTGTCACGATCATTATAATCATGTTCCGTTTTAGCAACAGTTTCGATGCCTATGGTCTTAGTGGGAACATGAGGTCCTTTGACTATGATTGCCATAAATCGAAGTCTTGAGCAATAATGTAAATTCTCATCCTATTTTTCCAATAAGAATAGTTTGTTCCATTAAAGCATGGAGGTCTTTGGGATGATTGTCCCTCACTATAAGTGATATTGGTACTAGTGTTTGCCGTGTGTTCTTAACTCTAAGATATGTGAAATCAATACAAGAGCCCTTGCTTTGATACCAATTGTTGGCCCAAAAGTAATCCTTAGAGGAGGAGTGAATAAGATTACAACAATTAATGTCAAATTAAAACTTAAAGCAAGCACAATAATTAATTAAAACAATAATTAAAGAGAGGAGGGTAAGAGGCACTTGCAAACCAAGTTTTTTAAGTGGTCCGGAAATCCGCAAACCACGGCCTACGTCCACCCCTCAAGAAGACCTCTTGAGGATTCCACTGACCAATCTTCTTTGGGTGAAGATTAAACCACTCCTTACAAGTTCTTCTTGAACTCTTTGTCACACCTCCAATGAAGAAACCCTTCACTTGGAGCAAGGGTTACACCAACTCTCTTACAACTTCAAAGATTTAAATATTTTTGGATTATATCTGAATAACACTCTCGTTTTTACAGTAGATGGAAATAATAAAAGCTCACAATAATAGCTCTCAAGGGATTACAAAATCAAATCTAGAGCTAGAAGCTTGAATCTCAAATAATTAGGGTTTGAATCTTTGATTGCAATAAGTGAGTTTTCAAAATGGAGTAATTGATGTCTCAACAACCAATTTGAATTGAGTATATATACTCTCTCAAGAAAATCTAAACGTTTAAGGTAGGTGGGAGCATTAAATGCTTAAAGAAAAACAAAAGAAAAGAGTCGTTACTGATTCTGCACGGTAATCCAGTCGACTGGGCTTGCGGTTCAGCCGACTGAACTTTTAAACTTAATGTTTTCGCCATAAAAACAGTTAACAAAAAGTTGGTCCAGTCAACTGAATGGTGTCAAGCAGAATGCTAGTTTTTTATGCAGAAACTAGTCGTCTGAAGGACAGTCCGGTCGACTGAAAAATAAAGGGTCCAGTTGACTGGGCGAATGTTCAATCGACTGTTTTTCTTTAGAAAAACAGTTTGATTGTTTTGAATGGTTTGTTCAGTTTTAAGCCCTTGTTTTTGAGATTCAACCTTATTAACTTTACATAAACTCTTATAAGAACAATACAAGATGAAAATAAAGTTCCTCAAGGCTTTCATGGAGTATCCATCATCTTTATTAAGCTCTGTTTGGACAACACACTAAATAAAACCATAAGTACTCAACTTGATAGTTTGTTAATCATCAAAATTACTTAAGGTAAAACCCTTGGGGCTAACAATACATATATGTATATATATATGTATAATCTCTCTCTCTCTCTCTCTCTCTCTCTCTCTCTCTCTCTCTCTTTGGCTAATGCTATTGCTAAAGAAGTTGTGGCTAATACCAGAACAAAATGTGTTGCTAAAAGTTTTAGCGACACTTTTTTTGTCACTAAAATTTTTAGAGACAAAAATTGCTCTGGCACTAGCCATTGCTGTCACGCCCCGACGTAGCATGAATATGGAAAGCGTTTAATTTTCTTTATGGACCCGTAGGTTGCGACAGTTTGAAGGATCAATTCCGTCCCAAACGTCAATAACAAAAAACATAATAATCAGAGCAGAGCAATCAAGACTTACAAATATTTTCCAACTTATTACATATTACAATACGGGGTCAACTAAGGCACAAGCCGCCTTAAGACAAAACAACATCTATCGTCTATTACAGTCATCCTTATTATAAAACAGTTTATAACTTAAAACATAGTATATGGATAACAGTTCTACCTTCCAAAGCAGCCGTTCTCAGTTCGCATAATCATAGGGCCCAGCATAGTCATTACCTGAAAAGCCTAAACACGAATGTCCAGGGCGCATCGACACCGTCAGCTTCAAGAAGCTGGTGACATAACTTTAAATGTAACACATACTCATTTACCATTTTCCAATTCTCATTTGATTCAATAAGTTTACATTAAAGTAAAGAGTTCATTTTAGGAAACAACCATAATATTATTTGAAAGATATAATTGACATATATGTGACCGTGTATGAGAACAATGCACCATCTCATCTTACCGACTCTTTTCTCTCGACAAAACCCAACAATCCACTATCTCACACCAGTATCTTTGAAACACTCTGATAGCCACACTTTAGCACAGGGGCGCCAGGGAATGTCCAGTTTGCCTCACACGGGGTACCAGGGAGTGTCCAATGCCTCACACTTTAGTACCTAATCCGCCTCGTAAATACCGGAGGTAACCTGACGTAGTATCCAGACTCGGGTACCGGGGAGTGTCTGTAAGCCACACTTTAGCACTACCATGGGTGCCAGGGAATGTCCAAGTTCGGCTTCACACACTTTGACGCTACCATGGTCGTCAGGGATTGTCCAATTTTGCCACCGTCGCATTTCAAAGACACCCTCGCTGCAATCTCAATCACAACACACTTTGGTACTCACTTACCAGGGAGTGTCCACAACACAATTTGAACCGCACTCACTATACTACACTGGCCATTACTCTTTTCCATACTGACCAACAATCACACTCACCATGCATGTACAACTGACTCCACATGTATGTCATGAAACCACCCACAGAACATATGTAGTGCTAGGAATAATAACAAGGTATGCTTTGAAAAGAATTAGATTCATAATTATTCCTAAATGACCAATCATACCCAAAATATAATCTGTTTTAACATTTTTTGCAAACAGAGCCTTAAAGACCCACAAGGTAACAACCAAACAGTTCCTTAACATGAAATAAGCAAAAACTAGAAACTGTCAGAAGTCGCGCACGCGGGCCGCTCGCGCGATATGCTGATTTTTCGTTTTATTATAAAAACTTTTCTTTCTACCTGGAATCACCCACCTCGCGCGCGCGGGCCGCTCGCGCGATCGTGCGCGCGAGGTTGTGCAGTAACTTCGTCTTCTTCCCCAGAATTCCCCTGTTTCAGTTTTAAGAGGTCTTTTGACTCATTTTTGAATTCGTAAGTTACCATGCCTTATAATATTTGAATCTCTTCGGTTTTTCGCAAGGATTATGAATCTACAATCAATTTTACATGAATCAATCTATAACTTTAGAATTTTATGAAAGATTAAAAGATGACAAAACTTAATTTCTAATATACTTTCTCCTATGAACAAATTAAGCTATAAAACTTTAAATATAGCATCTACAACATGTAATCTTTCATATTTATCTAAGAAAACGGATTTTGATTGAGATTGAAAAATCTTGATCTCAAGCTATGGAGTTTCAAACGTGAAATTCAATCAATAGAGATTTTTAAATTAGGAAAATACACGCAGTAATTGAGCACAAATTACATTTGGAGTGAGTTTAAAATACTCACAGAGATTAGAGGTTGAAGAATTGTTGAGAAAGAGAAGCAATATAGAAATTCAAACCCAAGCTTTGGCTATGGGGATTGAGTCCTCTCTCTTTAGAAAATTTAAACTCTCAAGCTCTCTCTCTTTTCTCTCTATGATATGTGTGTGCTGAATGTGAGAGTGTGTAAATTTGTGAGCTGTGTGTGTTTATATAAAGCTACAAGAACTTGGAGCCCAAGTAGCTCCTAAAGCACTCAACAAAATGAATTCATTTTATAATTCCTATTTGCACAATTAAACCCAGCTCATATATGCTGGTATATATTTACGTATATATATATATATATATATATTATATAGACTCTCAGATCAAGCCAAGGGTCAAGTAGAGGTATAGGGGTCATCTTGAGTGTGTTTGGGAAATTAAGCTTATGGCATAAGAATACACACACACACACACACAAAGCATTCCCAAACAAGCCCAACCCAATGATGAGTTACCATAAATGGAAAGTAAAGCAAGTGTCAAATCTTGCTTTACATCACTTCCAAAATCTGTGGAAGTTTAATCTGGCGCGGACAGTTTTGAACATAAACTGGTATTTTCGCGGCGTGGTGGTCACCCCAAAAATACAGAAAATTCATTTTAACGTAGGAAATGATTTTATGGTTTTATAAAAATACAGTTTGAGTCAAGCGTAAATATCTCCACCGTTTTGAAATACAGACTTCGAAATCCACACCGGTATCACTAATATTTATAAAATTACAATTTGACCCCAACAATAATTCTTAACTTGAAATAATTCATGGAATAAAATTTAGAACATGATAAATGAAATTAAATAAAGCAGTCAATATAAATTAAATATGGAAATGAAATTTTAAATTTACATGAAATGCAGGTTGTTACAATTGTTGCTCTGGCAATAATATTAGTCTTTTCTTTTCACTCCCTCTTTCCTTCTCTCTCTTATACATATATCAATACCATAATGAAAAGAGAGGATAAGCATTTTCTTGTTCACCTGTCCTATCAGGATGGAATTATAATTTTGCCCCTCTTCAACTTCTCTTTTTTTGACTGAGCCTTTGAAGTTTGAACGGTTTGGCTGGTAGCAACGTGCCAAGTGAAGTGAACCCTTGATTTTTTTCCTTAAGCAAAAAATAAATAAATAAACAAAACCTTGATTTTTTTGCAAAATTACAAGAATGAGAACCTCTACCGAAAGGAAATAGCAGTCCTCTTCTAATCTCTCTAAGAAAAAAAACCCTCTTTCTGTTAGGAAACTGCGTTCCCAGAATCCGTTCGCAGCCCGTATAAGTTGGTACTGCAAAAATTACGTGAAAACTACAATAACCCTATAAGGGCAAAACTATGGTTACCTTCAACTGCTAAAACAGATTGTTGTAGTAGACGAATCGAGAACACGGGCTTGATAACAGCTCACGATCTTCTACCGTATTCCTTTGCTGCCAGAATATCAAACTGAATGTGGGCTCCTTCGAAATCCTTTATGCTGCTGCTCTATCTTTTTACGCTCTCTTTTCTATTCCGAGTTATAATACTCTTGATGGAAAAATGCAAACTGAGGAGAGAGCCAAAGCAGCATATATATAGGCTACGATAGGGACCATACGAAGTCAATAAGGAATAGGCTTCCTTATGGAATTAGAAAACCCTAATTCGAACTGAATCAGATTCCTATTTCCATAAATTATAATTCATACCATTAAAGAATTATAATTGCACTCCTACCCTTATCTCAAAAATATATTTCGAGCTCCATGTTATTAAATGCTTATTATCTCCTTATGTTAAGATTACAGATATTCATTAATTAAATATAATTACTGATAATCATATTTAATTAATCTCTTAAAATTCCTTGAGATCCTCTGCTTAACTTATCTGATATGTCGGATACAAAATCCACATGCAGGGTTTGACATAATCAAAACTTATAAGCTTTCTCAATAGGATATCATCAATCCCAAAATTGAGACATGGATTCCATCATTAATTAATATCCACCACACAATTAATATTGTCACCCAATCCAATGAGATTTTGACCCATTTAAGGATCTCACCCTTTTAGGGATCAAAGTGTAAATATCAAATGTACGTGTCTATAAATTAACTTAGGATTTAGAGCATAAGCACTCATAATAGTCATGAGGTATTAATTATCTTATAAGTCAGGATAAAGATAATTACCCCAAGTTGGTCCCGTTTAATATACAAAGTGTACCAGCATGGTGAGTTGAAACTATACCATTTCCCGTAGTCAAGACAAACCTACTACAACACCATGTTGCAGTCCTACTGATGGTGTGTCCAATCCATCTAAGACTGTAAACCAAAATCTTACATTCTACAAGATTCGATGGTCTGATCTTCCGAGTGTAAGCCGAACTCTACACACCAAACCACCTACTATGTAGAATGAAAGACACGCATGCATAATATTAAATAAGCAATCTATTACAAATACTGCCCACACAGATTCTCATAAAAATGGATTAACTAATTTTATTAAATGAACAATAAATCAACTACATAAAGCATGACTTTTAGTATATATCCCTAACTATTTCTTCTTCTTCTTCGTCTTCTTTTTCTTCTTCTTCTTCCTCTTCTACTTTGAAAGAACCCATTGTTAATTGCCAAGCGTACACCACAACACCAGTAGATCTTCAACCATACTGCATGATTTTGTACCGAAACAAAGAGTTCATTAATTCATTCATTCATGGCCATCTTCTGCTCAAATAGCGGGCGTTCTCCCCATTGGGCTTTCCTCCGTTGGTCGGAACTGCCTCCTCTTATTTGTAAGTACGCTTCTACACACCTGCACGAATTTTTTCTTATTTAATTACTGATATGATTTTACACACACAATCACAGTCACACACACATTTTGTATTTGACGAAATGCCTTGTAGAGTTTGTTTGTGCCATGCTTATTACTAGCCATTTTTTTTTTGTCAATTCAGCATTGCATCATAGTTCAAGGTGTTGATTAGACTTTTATAAGCCAGTTTAATTAATTGAATTAATCAATTAAGGAAGATAAAAAGATGAATTTTGTTGTGTTATATTGTCACATTCGTTCCAGAAAAAGTACATTCATTTTTAAATGCATATTTGATGTCTGGAATTATTAATGTTGACTAATAATTGAGATGAGGTTGACTGTGAGTCAACGTGGAGTGTCAATTGAGGACACAGAAAGTTGGTAAATCATAAGGCATTGACATGATTAAATGGCATATATATGACTTAAATGTTATTTGATGTTATCTAGAATTATGAATAGTAGATTTGACCTATTTTAGGTACTTTCTGATAGTTTTGATCTCGATTAAGATTGTTTTGAATGTTCTAGTGATAACCTATGTACTAAGTTGTATAAAAAGGTAGGTTATCTAGAATTTCCATGAAAATAGTTTTCGGAACGTAATTACAGTGACAAACAGAACTTAGACGAAAACTTTTATAATTTATAGTTTTCACTCGTGAAGTAATAAATTAGACGTGTAGGACGTTTTGAGGAATAATTATGAGTTTTGAGAACTTGTGGGGAGGTAAACACAAGTTCTAGAAGTGTTGCCTATATAAAGAAAACTCTAGATATTTTCATAAATATCCAAACCATAGTTGAGAGCTTAGAGGGGGAATTAAGGCTTAGAGCTTCTCGACGCAAATCGACGAACTTCTGTCCGATTGTTTTTCACCAAATTTAATATTTGGATTCCTCGAGGTAAGAGCTACATTTTGATAGTCATTACATCACGTTTGGCTAAGTTTTATATAAATCCTTATTCTAGGAATTTGGGGAAAACATACGTAAACTTGTAAGAATCACTTGTAATCGAAGATTCGACGTAGAAACGGACTTCTTGAGCTTTTTCTAAAGTTATAGAACCGTAGCTCGAGGTATGAATTATAGACTTATGATTTATTGGAAATTTACATGTTTTAAGTATCCAATCTGATATTTTAGATCCGGGCGAAATTAATGTACTCCCTCTGTCCCATAATAAGTGTCCACATTTCCTTTTTTGGATGTCCCACAATAAGTGTCCACTTTCCTAAAATGGCATACAGCTTTTACTTATTTTCCAAAACTACCCTTATAATAAAGACAAAGAAGCATTTATTTGTGGTCCCAAAACAAGCAAAAAGTCAAATACCCATCACATCTAAGGGTAAAATTGGAAAGTGACTCTTTAATGAACCAAATAAATTAATACAATCAAATTTCTTAAACATTGTGCAAACAGGAAGTGGACACTTATTATGGGACGGAGGGAGTATTAATTAGGCCCGTTAATTATGCACATGAAAATGTATGAAAAGCACGTATATATGATTACATGAGTATGCTCTGTTTCTATGTGGGTCAAAGGGTGGTTTGGTGCAATTCCATCCGGGGTAAGCTCCTCGATGTTTGAGGATTTTGTAGCGACACTACTGTGCATGGTTTGGGAGAAGGCCCAACCAAGGCATTAAATGCGTGGTAAGGAGAAGGCCTTCCATAGCATTAGTTTCATTTACCGGATGAATGTGTATCCCTCTCCCCAGAGACTATTTTGATGTGTTTTGATGTTGTCAAGCATGTATTGTCTTATAAGCATATATTTAGAATTGTACAATCAATATATAGTTGAGAAGTGGAGCTTTACTCCATTGCAGGTGACAAGAAGAAAGGAAAGCAGAAGCGTGAGGAGTGAGGCTATGGGAATGATGGGAATCATCCTCTTGTATATGTTTTGTTTTCATTCCCAGGTTGTAATAAGAGATGTAAGGAACTAGAACTATGTTTTGTTGAACTTGGAACTTCAGAATGAATTTAGAAATGTTGTAATAGGTAACCAAACTTCTTAAAATTAGTTTTGAACGAATCCAAACTCATGAGTTCATGTTTTGAACTTTAACTTGTCAAATTCGAGTTTTGAATGAATGTGAATAGAGTTTTTGTAAATTGAACAGACAAGCCTTAATTTGTTTCTTTTCCGTTTCCATTTCAATGTTTAGCAAGGGTTATGCATGTTCTTATAGTTTTGAATTGGTTTGGGAAGGAGGGAGATCAAGAATGAAATGTTATGAAGAGTAGGGTTGAATGGAACCTTAACAAAATTTTGCTGCTAAAAGAAATTCTGCTAAAGGGGCATTCCATCGGTCGAGCGGGGCAATTCGACAGGTTGAAAACGTGTTGCATGTCTTCTTTTTTCTAACCCTTCCAGAAATTATTTAAATGTTTTAATTGATTCTTAGGGTACTTTTGGGACCCCTTGTAATAAAAGTTGATTCATTTTGAAATATAATTATGTTTCCAAATTTACACGTATTTTACAACTTCGAGAGTATTGTTTTCAAAGGTGTTGAATACTCACTGTTGTTTTTAAGTTTCTTTTCCACTGCTTTAACCTTTAATTGAATTGGATGAGCCTCGATGGCGTGCCATGTGTCCTATTTCGCGATGACCCATTCTCAAACCTTTTTTGGTGCAGAATTTCAACAATTTTAAGGTTGATTATCCTCATGGAAGCCAATCAAATAATTGCTTCTGGCAGCGACAACAGCCAAACTCGCCCTTTCTGGTTCGAAGGCCAATTCTTTAAGCATTGGAAGACCAAGATGATGTTCTACCTGGCTTTGCTGAAAGTTGTCTATCTTCCTGACGAAGCAATTTTGAAGGACCCAAATAGGCTTTTATATGACACTGAAGAGACAGGAGCGAAAAAATACGATGTAAGTCCTTATTTAAAATTCCAAATGGTAGACGATAAATCTGTTAAAAAATTTATGTCTACCAAGGTTGATACATTTAGCCCCCAACAGAATTAATTTTAAAATGTCAAAACTAGTCTTGGGCAATAACAAAAAAAAATTTCAACCCAGAGCCAGAGTCGTTTCAGAAAGGATATGTACTAACAACCTCCTTCAAGAGAAAAAAATTCAACGATTGTTATGTTTGTGGAAACTTCAGGCACTTTGCTCAGAATTGCTAGAGGCATTAGTTTGTTTCTCAAACTAATATGACGTAAGAGCCACTTGTGCTATGATTACGGAAGTAAATTCCATGACAATTTCCGAAGGATGGTGGTTTGATATCGGTGCCTCTAAGCACGTGTGTAACAGTCTTGGTTAGTTCAAGAGCTATTGATAATCTGTACCGAAAAAATCTTCAAGCTGGAAACCAAACATAAAATGGGAGAAGGCACAAACCAGGTCGCTCTCTTTAAGGTTGATTTCACGCCTCTTCGGTCTTCTCACCGATGCAAAGGATGATGGTCAACATCCAGGATACAACAGCCCAATATACTATGAAATTTTGATAAGCCATTTGCACAAAACTGAACAAAAAAATAAATGAACTACACTGAACACTCAATAATAATTCTGTAATGCCTGAATATACAATGACACGAAAAATTTCTTTCTATTTAAAATAGATGGTCGTTCGTTTGTTTTTTTTTTGGGTTATGTATCACTCAAGACTAATCATGACTCATACTTTATAGAAGCATTATGATATTTTGAGTCATCATCAGAATCAATGTCCAAACTAATGGGGATATGGATGAGATATATTTGGGTGTAATAAATATTGAGGCAAATGTGGTGTGATGTGTTTTTTACTGATGGTGTAGCTCAATAGAAAAGAGCAAGTAAACGTTATATATCATAAAGGAGGGAAAATATGGTGGATGGAATCATTGCAATAATTCCTCTATGACATCGAGTGGTATACACCAAGTCAAAGATAAGATTTGGCACCAATTAAATGTAAATCCTTTTTTTCTAGAAAAAAACTTATCCCACATTAATATATATATATATATATATATATACAGCCAGGCTCTAAAGAGGGCGCCCTCTCTTTATTAAAGAAAGGGTCTCTATTTTGGCTGTCGGATTGTGTTTCATTAAGGGCAGTTTTGTCATTTTACAATTTTTAAACACGATCCAACAGCCAAAACAGCGGCCCTCTCTTTAATAAAGAGAGGGCTCCCTCTTTAGAAAATCCTTGTATATATATATGTGTGTATATACAGTTAGGCTATAGAGAGGGCGCCCTCTCTTTAATAAAGAGAGGGCCTCTGTTTTGACTATCAGATCGTGTTTTCATTAAGAGCAGTTTTGTCACTTCACAGTTTTTAAACACAATCTGACGGCCAAAACAGAGGCCTTCTCTTTATTAAAGAGAGGGCACCCTCTCCATAGAATTTTTGTATGTGTATATATGTATATGTTAAAAAATTCCAACAATCCTCCACTAATTTTTTAACAAAAATAATAAATTGTCTAACTGGGCATACAGAATAATAACTAAAAGTGTTATGCATAAATAAAGGTGAACGCCGTCTTGAACCTTTATACAGTGAAAAATATTCAAAGCATAAGATTTGAGTGACTGAGTCTTGAACTCAGATTCTTATATATACAATGAGTATTTTTTTTTTTTACACATAACCCTAATCATGGTGCAGTCTCAAAAAGCCACCACATTACGGCCTTGTGCTTTATCCCGATGTCATGAATGCACTAGAGAATTTGCCCAATCAATTCTCATAGGAAGGGGACACCACTTCCACATTCACTAGGTGAGTCTATCAAGAGTGCTCCTACAGCTGGGCACCCCGTCCATAAGGACCATAGAACCCATTAAGAGTATAACCTCAACCTCCAAATCGCTATAGGATACCATGCCTAATCATAAGTATGGGACAAATAAATTGCATGATCTATCCAAATTACCAGGTGACTTGTTCTTACCCTTTGAACCCGTTTCTTGGGATTTCCAATCTCTAGGTTGGGATACCATCACATGTAATTCAATTTTTAATGGGCTTAAGCCCCATGCCCTTAGAGGTACTCCATACATTTTCTCTTGCCAAAGCTTTGGCAAAATGGGTCTGCGAGATTATCTCCCGACCTCACAAAATCAATAATAACAGAAACCTCCGAAATAAACTCTCACAATAATGTGCTTACGACTTATTTGTCGTGATTTTCCATTATAATATTGGTTATGTACTCTTCCTATGGCAGTAGTGCTATCACTGTGTATCAAAGTAGTTGGAACTGGCTTAAGCAAGATAAGTACATCTGATAAAAAGCTATGCAACCAACTAGCCTCCTCGCTAGCTGAAGATAATGCAATCAGTTCAGACTCCATGGTGGACTGATCTATAATTGTTTGTTTCTTGGATTTCCAAGAAACCGCTCCACCACCAATACTAAAAATATAGCCACTAGTGGCTTTAGAGTCTTCTGATAGGGTATTCCAATTGGCATCACTGTAACCTTCAAATACAGCGGGATACTTATTATAGTGAATACCCAAATTAGTAGTTCTTTTTAAATACCTCATTAGTCTACCAATTGCATTCCAATGTTCTATGCTAGGTTTGCTAGTATACCTATATAGAACTCCTACTACGTAGGCAATATCTAGTCTAGTACAATCTATAGCATATTTTAAACTCCCAATAATACCAGTATATTCCTTTTGATTAATAATGTCACCCTCATTAGGGAATAATTTAATACTCAAATCAAAAGGAGTACAAACTGGTTTACAATCAAAATAATTATGTTATTTCAAAACCTTTTCAATATAATGAGATTGATCAATAGAAATGCCAATAGTAGTTCTTGTAATTATATTCCCCATAATTACATTGGCTTCACGCAAATCTTTCATATCAAAATTAAATGACAAGAAATTTTTGGTCTCTTTTACATTGGCTTCACCATATGGAACTATTTTTTGTGGCCTTTAACTCTACTTTGGTGGTTAGAAGCATGGTTGGATCTAGCAAGGATCCCACTGAAATTTATTTTTTATATACATACGATAGTTTTTCTATTAACACTACATTAGATGTAGAATTAAATGGACTAAGCATTTCATCAAACATTTTAAGTGCATTATTCTATCTTGGCACATTCTATACCTATATAAAATCATCCGGAATTCCTAGACTTGAAGGGAATTCTAATGTCCTCAAGAGTCCTTTATAGATTGTATAAAAGTGTACAACTTAATAATATTTGAAACACCATTAGGAGTTTTGCAGAAAGATTCCTTATTAGGAAGTAGAAAACTTCTAGAATATTATCAGGAAATTTCCTCCCATTAGATTATTGTCAGTTACATAAATCCTAACCATTTATTGTACCAACTCTTATTTACAAATAGGGTTGGCCTTCATTTGTCCAAAACATCCAAGAATTATAAAGAATCTTGAAGAGTAATAAAAGATCGCTTACTTCTTCATTGTGTGCTTTTTCTATTTTCTCCATACTCTTGTCTTTGATCCGAGTCATTGAAGAATTAAATAGATAGTTCAAGAATAGTAAAAATTGCCTACTTCTTCATTGTGTAATTATTCTACTTCATAGTTCTTTTCTCATCAAGTATGAAAAAATTAGTAAAATCCTATAACTAAAGTTGTAAAAGCTCACCCCTACTAGGTCAAATTCTTGATCCACCCTTATTAGAGGTACAATTCATTAGTTAACCAAGAACAATCAAGTACTTGCAATTAACAAACATAATCACATATACAATGTTCACAATATCAAAGCCAATGTACGAGAATGATAGCTATAAGTACAATCAAGTTGTGGAGTAAGAAAGGAGGGCTTGCATTTGTTTGTATGAAAAAAAAGGGGTAATATTAACTTTGGGATGTCGAGTATTATAAGAACCATGTGCGGAAAAAGAAGAAGACGTGTGTTGAATATTGAAGCACTCCAATTAAGAGGAATAGCTCAATTCTTTAGAGGCTTTTTGCAGTAGTGATATGGCACTAATGAAGGGATATAGTAAAGTGATATTTTATAAGATTCAGGAATATTTCACTTTCAGTGTGGTCAAGCTTAATCACCTGAGGAATATTTGCTAGATTTTTCCCTTTCGGTCTGACATGGAGCCGGATAATTTTAAGAGTATTCACTTAATTCTTCTTTTGTTCTGTTTTTTTGCTTTATTTTTTTTATTTTCTGTGAAGAGGTTAATATTCAAAGATAAGCAAGTGTTTGTAGCAATATAGAACCAAATCTTTATTCAGTTATTGTGGGTTTTTATTACACAATTATTTGATATTGTAATTTTTATGTCTGATTAAAAATTCGGAGAGTTGAGTTCACTTTATTTTATTAAAATCTTCTGACGAAGAAGACCTTCGTATTTTTATCAAAAATGTTATTCTTGTGTGACTTATTGAATTCGGAACATATGAGTAATTCTTGAAATATCTTACTTTTGTTAATTTGGTCCACAATTTCTTCATTTGAAAAATTGGACTGTATGTACAATTTCTTAGAACGCGCAGTTTCAATGGAGTTGCTAAATTTTGTTTACTAACTCCGACCCCCGTCCCGTGGGAAAGAGAATGACATTTTTTGCTATGGTCAGGGAATGACATTTTTTGGCTATGGTCAGAGCTAGGTCAACAAATTAAAAGTTATTTGTTGTGATTTTGAGAGGGGGGGGGGGATGAAAAATCAAAACCGTGCGCTTACATTACAAAAGAAGAATAACTTATAAGATGCAACCACTTCTATTGTCGTTTAGTTCTTTGAACGGTAATTGGATATTAATTAATGAACAATGCAATGCTTCTCAAATTTGAATTCTACCTTTGATTTTCAAATGCTTTGTCAGTTGGTCGACACACAGTAGCATGTGATACTACCGATCACACTGCCACAACATGTGTTATAACTAGGGGTGTTTTTTTATGGATCGGATCGGAATTGAAGTATTCAAAAAATATTCCAAAAATTTTGAAACACAAGAACTCACTCCAATCCCAAATTTTCAATTCCAAAAATTTTGGAATTCTAAAAAACATTCTGATTTCATAATTATCAGATTTTTTTTCGAAAAGTTAAGGAATTGAAATTTTTTGGATTTTTTCATAACTTTTTCAGTATTTTTGGAATGAAGTGATCGAGGGAGTGAATGACAGATGTGGGTCATATGTGATATGTAAATTACATACTTTTATGTATATTTTTGTGTGCATAACGTAAGCAACAGAGTACTAGATATAATTATAAAATTAATAAGTGAATAACAATAATTGTTGATTACATATTCATTAGTAAGATTTTGTAATTGTTATAAATATATCAAAAATTCATATCGGACATGGTTCGAAATATTTCAGAATTTTCCAATCAGAAAAATCAGAATTTCAGAATTTCTAATACCATTCCAATTCCAAACAAAAAAATTTTGGAACTTGGAATTAAATAGTGTACCAAAATTACAATTTTTCTGATTGGATTCGGTCGAAATAGGAATTTTCGTTCCAACTTGCAACCCTAGGTATAATTGTTAAACGCATTTAAAAATCAAATGTAGAATTTGAGAAGAATAACATACTCATGAATTTTATTTTTAAAACTTTTGACTTGGCTCTTAAAATGGTTTTACACAGCTAAGAATTTCTTCAACAAGGACATGTAGATCCCACCACTAACTATGTCTTAACAACTATGTTTGAGCACCAAATTACACAAAGTGAGAATGGAAAATTGTATTTGAAGTGGCTAAATGGTATTTTGGCTTTTTAAATAGTGTTTATAGCACTCTCTGATGTAAGTGATACTGTTTATAGCTCTCTTTAATACAAGTGTACTCCAATCATAGATGGTAAATTGAGGAGAATTTTATATTTTTATCATTTTGCTACATCTACAACCCATTGATGAATTTTAGTTGGTTACATTCAATGGCCAATATCTTTCCTCTAAATTTTATAACCCCACTTTCTCTCTCTTCCCTTTGCTTATAAGGGGTGTAAGTAAAAAATTAAAAACCGAAATCGACCAATCAAAAAACTGATTGCTCGATTTTTTAAATGTTTGTTCAAGCCAAAATTGACCGACCGCCACTATTGGTCGATTTTTTTTCATGAAAAAATCGATCGAAACCGACTGCTTACACCCTACTTATAAGTAAACAATATAATGTCAATAGAGATTTGTTTTACACTACTTTAACTATATTAACCCGAGATTTTAAAAAATGATTTAATATCAGATTTCAAAACTCTAGTGAGAATTTGGAATTTTTCGGACAATGTTAGGATTTTAGTCACAGGGATATTTTGGTAATTTTTACTTGAGATGTAAGTCTTGCCTATGTTTAGATTTTTGAAAGATTATTAATATGGTTGTTCATCTAGCATAATATGGTTCATTTGCATTTCATAACCAGGAGATAAGCATGATTATGAATTTGGGCATGAACACGTGCATCAATATGAAAATGCACGAAAGGGATTTTAGGTGAAAGACCTCCATGTGTGGGGGCTTTCGTTTTAAAAAGGGGAAGATCTCCATGTGTGGGATTTTCGAATTTTAAAGATCATGAAAACCTCTACGAGAGGATTTTGATTTGAATTTTAGATAATCCCGGATGTGGGTATGAATGTGAGGATTGGATCGATTAGGAACTCGATCTCCTGGTCTTGCAAACCATAGGAATCGTAAGCTAAAGCCCTGTATGAGGTGGTCAAAGGCCCCCATAATGTGCTGGCCCATAGACCGGGTGTTATGTTGAGAGTGAGTGTTTGAAAAATTCAAGAAAGGCCTATGAGCGACATTGTTTTGCTTCGGCAACAAATCATTACATTCACATAATCCATGGTACTTGAATTATATTACTATACGAGTTGTCATGCTCATCAACTATTTTTTAAAAGCTTTTTCATATATTGTTCGACATGAAATCACCATTTTAAAGACCCCGTTTGGGGGGAGATTCTAGAAATTATGTAACTTGTTTAACTTCGAAACCTTTACACTTAGGTTTGAATCGTCGTAGTTACATGCCTTGTATATTGCAAGTTATACTTTCGTATAGTAGATTGTTATCGGTCGCGTATTAGTCTGTGTTCATTTTCAAACTGTATTCATGGTTATCTTGGGGTACATGTTATCCCCTTACAACATAGAATTGCTACTTTGATTCCAAAATTATGTTAGGATTCGTTATATTCATATCGATATGTAATCGTGACATAAGTCACTCCTTTTCGTAAGACTGCATGCTGGTTGAACCCATCGATTTCACCTATATCGAATTTGGGTTAAGAGTGTGATTCATAGAACTTACTCACTTTTATTTTGGTTTGGAAATATGCTTACAAACTTACAAATGTGAAGTGATAGGTGTGTGCTACAAAATTCTCTGTTGCTATGAAACAATCAACTGAACGGGGGTCCAGTCGATTGGATTCGTCAAGTTTGATTCAGTTTTTCCCTGTTTCAGAAACATCGACTGTATTCCCTTAAGCAATCGACTGGATTTGCCTTTTGAGATTTTGAGCTCTCTATAAATGCAAAAACAGTCGACTGGGTGGCACCAGTTGACTAGATTTTCAATACCCCTTTACAAACATGGTCGACTGGACTCCTATCAGTCGACTAGACCAATCCTTTTCATTTATTTCTAAAAACAGTCAGCCAGATTACCCTTTTCAATAATATGTTCCATGGATCTCAGAAACCATTCGACCAATGCCCTGATCAGTCGACTGGATCTATCAGTTTCCAATTTTCTTGTTTTATATGTTTTAAAGAGACTGTTGAGTTAATTATTCACCCTAACCCCCATTCCAGAATTTGAGGCGTTACATTACCACTCAAATTTGAGATGTTTTTAATGATTGAGAGTCCATTTTGACAGTTCCAAATGACAGAAAACTAGCTAATTTGACACTAGTAGCTTTGGATATCGCAATTTTTGTTTCTTTTACCCACATCTTTTCAAAATCAATTTCAAAAATAAATGAGTCGCCACTTAATTTTCAAAAGGAAAAATTAAGAAACCATTTTAAAAGCAAAATGATCTTTTAGAAACCAGAGATTAACTAGGTCCGGGGATCATGGAATGAGAGAGGAAGGAGCCCATCGGACTAAAACACCCTCTCTCATCCTATCTTGCGATAGGCCTCTACTCAATATCCTTCTAATCGAATTATTAATTTAAATGTGCCCTCAACTAATATACATGTATAGATATACGTTACAAAAAGCATGTCCAAAGGGGTGTAAAATTACAATTGATAAAATATCATTCAAAAATCACATATTTCAAGTAGCAAGCAACATGATATGCACTAGGGAACAAGAGAACTTACCCGGGATCCAGCAGCGATATTAAACGTGCAATGCATACAAACAAAAGAAAATCCTAAAAAAGAGTCTCTACTCACATATACATATAAGGCAAGATCCTAATTCTAATGTGTCACGCATGAGGTTGAAAAATTAATAAAATCAAGAAATTAAAATAAATTAAAGAGGGTCCTAGAGATCATACCTTAATAGCGCTACAAAACAAAATGTTAGTCCATATGATATACAAGATGTGAAATTAGAAATAAGAATCCTAAATTTCTAGCTTAAACCTATCAAGCATGAAATCCAACTTTATTCAATAGCTAGTTCTAATCATGAGCATTAAATGTACATGAATGAATGAGTGTGAACAAGAATAAGACATGGATTTATTCACTAATTTAGGTCACTTAGCCTCTGGATTTAAGCTAAATTACCATTATTCAAAGTATGATTTAGGTCTCAAGACATTAGGGGCCATTTGAGTTGAAATAAACAAGATTAGACAAAAACAGTAGCAGTTTTTTATGAATTACAGAGGGCAGATCATAACTTTAAAAAATGGAAAAGCGTGGTTCCCGTGGTTTGATCTTGATGGATTTTGGACACAAGATGCCTCTGTGTCTAGTTTTTAACCCAAAAAAGAAATCAAAGTTTCAACGGTTGGATCTCCGGGAATTGGACAAAAACCAGACATCACTCAGCATTATACAACCTTCTGTCCAGAGTTCTTCCACGATTTTCTAAAAATAGCAAACAAATCAGAAATGATTTGTTCTTTTTAGGGTGACTTCCTAACACATTAATCTACTTGGAAAAAATTGTTTTGGGTCACAAACACTTCATTAAATCATTGGTTTACGTATTTCAAAAGAGTGTTACTATGCTGAAACTCTGGACAGATTGTTGTGTCCTGACAAAACTCACAACCAAACCACTTTAGACATGAAGCCAACTTAAAACAAAAAATACAGTGGTAGAATATTGTGTTGTTGACACTTTCTCGTTGGTTCACTTGATTTCGACGGTTAGATTTCGAACTAAAAATCTTTGATCAAAAACAATTTGTGAACTCACTGTTTTCATTTGTCAAGTTCAACTCTTATTTGCTAATTCCAACTATTGAACCATGAAGTTGGACTTAAACTAAGCCATCTTCTCCTACCATTTGATGGTCATTGGAGACTAAAAGATATTTATAGATTTCAAGTGAAGTATGAATGGACTTCATGAAATCTCAAGATAAAGAATCTAAACCATGGGGATGGGCTTAGACTCAAAACCACTTCCTCCTACCATTTGATGGTCATTGGAGATGAAGACATGACTAATACTTATGAGTCTCAAAGGAATATAGAAAGGATTCCATGAGATATCAAGTTTAGAGGACTCAAGTCATGAGTACGGACTTGGATCCATCTATTTGCTTATAAAATGAAGTGATGATCAAATTTTGACTCTCATGTAAAGCATAAGCTTACATGAGATTCAAAGGATCATACTCAAGAGATGTCAAGAGAGATATTGAAGATCTCCAAGAATCTCAAGAGAAAAACATAAACAAAAGAACTAGAAGAAAGATCAAGGAATTAGAAACAAGGACTTCCAAGTTTACTTACCAAACTCTAAAACTTAATCAAGCAAAACTAAAAAATGACTTGAAGATTAGAAGCTCAAAAGAAAGAAAATACAACTAAGATTAGAGGGTCACCTCCAAACTATCCTCAAAGTTCTTTTCCTTTGAAGGTCTTCCAAGCTCTTCTCCCTAGTTCTCTAAACTCTCTCTTTTCTCTCCCAAAAAATTGGTGTAATGGTGGTTATCTCTCATGTATTGTGTTGTATGTATCTTTTGAATTGTGTTTTTTTTTCTTTAAGGAAGATCCTCTCTCTTTTATAGACAAAATTACCAAGCTTTTCTCAGTGAATTCGGAGTAAAAGACAGGTGTAATCATCCCATTTGGTGGTACAATACGTATTTCCTAAAATTAGACAGACTGCTGCCCAGGGCGGCATTCAAAAGTTATTCGCGGCAGTCCGTGGCTGCCGCCGCGGCACTCCGCGACTGCCGTCGCGGCATTTCGTGACTGCCGCACGGCTCTCAGTGAGTGTCGCGCCAAATTATTGATTTCCGTATTTTCGTCAACCTTACTTTATCAGTTTTTTGTTTTTATCCGCATACACATACGTATTGTACCACAAAATACGGACTTTAAAAGAAAACGGCAGTCAGAAAATGTCGGCGGCACTCAGTAAATGCCGGGTCGGCACTCACCGGATGCCGTTCGGCATTCACTAAGTGTCGCACGGCTCTCACTGAGTGCCGCGGCATACTGCCGTGCGTCGTTTTTTGTTGAACTTCCCTTTTTAGGTCTTTTCCTTCTTCTTTTTTTCTTAAAGAAACTTATTTTTGAAGATCTTTTCTGAAAATGGTGTTTTATACTTGAATTCTCCTAAATACCTAGTATTTTCTTCTTTCTGTGAAATTTTATCGCGTTTGGAGAACTTTCTGAAGAGCTTGGAATACTTTGAATCTTTTCGGTCCTTATCATCATTGGACGTGGAGGCGACGCTCTCCTAAATTCGGCGGTCAGTCAAAATTGGGGTGTCTACAGTTTGCCCCTCTTTGATAGAGCTTGTGGGGCAACGCGTCCCATAAGTGAATTTCAAAGCCTGTGTGAAGACAAGCCTTTGACCAGACTGTCGAATTTAGGTAAAACAAAACGCGTTGCAAAAGACAGCTTCACAAGCGGTTCATGTTGGTCGTGCTCAACGATGAGCTGCCTACGTATCCCATCAGGAATCAGACCAAGACGTAGTTCAGGCAGGAGCTAAACATACACAAGCACAAGTAACCATACGGATGAATGCACCTATCTTATCGTGATGCAAGTGCCATGCAATGGTATTTTCTGAATTGACCTGGTCATACAAGCGCCATGCTCATCATGTCTTCCCCACGTACGACGCATTTTATGTGACATGTTAGTCAGGGAAGATCACCTAATTCCGTGACTGATGCGAAGATCTCTTACAGTGGTTATGATGCTTTTGAATTGATTTCGAGGGTAAACGCAAATCTGTTGCGAGAACCGGGAATATAAATCTGTTATATTCCAAAAACGAGGGTAAACGCAAATCCGTTGCGAGAATCGGGAATATAAATCTGTTATATTCCAAAAACGAGGGTAAACGCAAATCTGTTGCGAGAACTGAGAATATATATCTATTATATTCCAAAACGAGGGTAAACGCAAATCTGTTGCGAGAACCGGGAATATAAATCTGTTATATTCCAAAAACGAGGGTAAACGCAAATCTGTTGCGAGAACTGGGAATGTAAATCCATTATATTCCTGAAATCTTTTTTAATTTTTGAAAATTGGGAGCCCACGGGCTCAAATATTTTCACTTTTCAGGAATTGGGAGCCCACGGGCTCAAATCTTTTTTAATTTTCAAAAATTGGGAGCCCACGGGCTCAAATATTTTCACTTTTCAGGAATTGGGAGCCCACGGGCTCAAATCTTTTTCAATTCTCAAAAATTGGGAGCCCACGGGCTCAAATCTTTTTTCAATTTTCAAAATCAGGAGCCCACGGGCTCAAATTTTTTTCAATTTTCAAAATCGGAGCCCACGGGCTCATATATACTCTTAAATTCTGAAATTTGTAGCCAATTTAAACCTAAAAACGACCCCAAGGGCCAAAAGTGTAATGAGGGCAAATTTTGGGGGCTTCAAATTCAATTTTTGGGACTTGATTTGAATTTTGGGGGGAAATGAAGGATCTTTGAACCGACTTAACCGCGGCACACGCGGATTTTCGCGGCAGTCCGTGACTGTCGTGCGGCACTCACGGAATGCCGTTGCGGCAGTCAGTGAGTGCCACGCGGCAGTCCATCAACTGCCGCGCACGAAAAACTGAGTGCCGCGTTTGAGCGACAGTGGCTAAAACCGCCGGGTTCAATTCATTTTTCTCATTCTCTCGATCTCTCTTGAACTCAAAATCCCTCTGGAGAAAATTTTCCTCTTCCTTTCCTTGCTTGGATTGATCTACCAGGGACTTATCAGGTTCGTTCTACTTGACCGAAACTTGATTAATCTCGTTTATTTCCTTGTTTTTCTAAAATTTTCACGAATCTAATGCTCGAATTCTCTCTTTTCTTTGACAGATCATGGCGAGTGGTTCAGGGCGCAAAAGGAAGGCCAAGTATACGGCCACTCATCATCCAGACGCCTCACTCCTGCTCCGAGACCCGGATGAGCACCTGTCTTACCGCGCGTTCAAGCGCGAGGTAAATGCTCCCCTTTCCCTTTTTTAATTTTCTTTTCTCCTGTTAAAATTTTACGCATGTATAGTGAATCATAGCTTTGAACATCTCATTTTAGATACCAATGCCATGGTTGTAGCGTTTTCATGAGTACTTTATTCAAAAGTTTGCATTTCATTTTACTTTTCTCGAACTTCGTGAATATCATGCTCGATCAATCACAATTTATCATTCTCACTCATGTTTACTGAACTCGTGGGTTTTCTTGAGCGTTCCAAACGCAATTTATTAAAATTGATTCTTGACCGCTTGTGATCACATACTTCTCTTTAAAACTACACTTCTTTTGCACCTTTGCATGTTTATATATGCATGTATACCCGAAAATGCGAACAAGTTATTCTTTTCTTTTCTTTTTCTTCGAAACCTTGCTAGGACATTGGGTGCTTTCACTTATTTATTTTGTGAACCGAACGCACACAAGTGCCCTGTTTGTGAAATTTCTGCGAGTATTTCTAGATTTTTATTTCTTTCCTTATTATGTCGCATTTCCCGGCCTTTTTACTGCCATCTATTTATTTACCTTTTCTTTTATCCAATTGCTAATATCAAAATTTGTGATTCTTTCTTGCAGCTGCAGCCTAAGGTGCTGAAGGGGCATGGCAGCCTCGCGCATGGGTATGAGTGGTATACATAATTGAGTGGGACAGTGAAGGCTTTGGTGGATGCGGCCGGGTTTGGAGAATTCGTCAAACTCTTGACGAAGAGCTCCAACGACTTGCGGCAGATACATGCATTGGCCGAGTGCTGGTGGGATACCACTAGTACCTTCCATTTTGACTTCGGGGAGATGACGATGACTCCCTTGAACTTCTCGATGATCACGGGGGTGGCCTTCGGCAGAGAGCGCTTACGGTATCTGACGGACCAGGAGTGGGACCAGGTGGAGCCTTTACTAGGAGTGGTCCCGGAGGAGTGTCTGGTCACAGCCCGATGGTTTATGGACACGTTTAGGGTCCAGCCTGGTTTTACGGATGAGCAGATGGCCCGAGGCTTTCTCATGTACTTACTGGGGTGCTCCTTGCTGAGCACCAAGGGTGATCGGGTCGATGTCTCTCTGGTAGCATCCTTGGAGCATCTGGACCGGGTGGACGAGTATGACTGGGCTGGCGCAGGGTTAGCCATCTTATAGCGGCACATGGGTGACATCTCCCGGGACAGGCCGGCCTCCACCAGCGGTTATTGGAGAGCGTGGGAGGTATACCTTTTTCCATATTTCATTGCTCATTATACTTTTAGCAACTTATTTAAATTGTGAGACTAACTTTCTTTTCTCTTTTTTTTTTTATTTTTTTATTTTTATTATTACAGATTTGGTCCCACGAGTACCTCCGCATGATGTCTCCTGAGACACGTAGCGTTGACGCCCTTATCATGCCCCAGGGGCTGAAATGGGCGAAGGATAGGTCGGGCGGAAGACTGGGGCCCACGACTTCGTTTCATTCAGGAACTTCCTGACGAACTTGAGGGAGCAGCACGTTCACTGGCAGCCCTGGCTTAGGTTGCTTCCTGAGGCTCGTACGGAGATCCGAGAGTCGGCTGGATATGACCCGACGAGGCGACTCCTTGATGGGCCAAAGGACCAGGCGTGGTATTTAGGAGAGAGGGTGACTAGGCAGTCACTGGCGGCCCTGGGATTCTTTGCGCCATTCCCTCCTCCCGACTCTATGAGAGCCACAGACACCCTCCAGGGTAGCGAGCTGACAGTTGCTCTGATGGGCTTGGGTATTCATGACTTTGTGGATCCCCCCACAGGATATGCGGCGTTCCGCGCCGCTAAGCTGATGCCAAACTTCCCTTTGATGGAAGTGACTCGGGTGAGCAAATGATTCCTTTATTACTATTTTTATGAATTTCCTTTCATTTTTTATTTATACTTTATTATTTTTTTCATTTGCAGCCTGTTTCTGCTACGGCTCGTCCTCCTGCCTTGCCCGAGTGGGATTGGACCATGTCGATCGTCTCGTTTGGCGAGCCCTTCTCGACGATGATCCCCCAACTTTCACAGGGTGCCCCTACTATTCCCCTTCACTATGACGTCGTCCCGCGTGCGTATACGGAGGAGGGCTTGACGTATGCCCACAGCGTGCGGCAGTGGGTTCTCGGGCGAGAATGGATGGTAAGAAACTTAGCCCTTTCTTTCACTTCAACTTTGATTGCCTCTCCTTTTGCTAATCTTTTTGGTTCTTGTTTTTAGGCTGAGGGAGCTCGGGCGACTGCCGCGGCTCAGTTGAGGGCCCAGGTATGATGATTTTTTTTTATTCCTTTTATTCTCAGTATTTCATCCGTCATTTCAACACTTTCTGGACTTATCCTCTCTTATTTCAGACGGAGGAGATCAGAGTCCTGTCCCAGCAGGTACGGCAGCTCCAGCAGTGGCTTCAGCAGTTCGGCATTCCCCTCAGTGACACTCCTGGGGATGGCGGTGCTGGACGAGGCATGGGGCGAGGCGGTGGTAGCAGCGCTGGACGTAGCGGAGGCGGCGGTGAGGGCACCAGTAGCGGCAGAGGCAGAGGCGGTGGTAGCGGCGGACGTGGAGGGAGCGGTGGAGGTAGTGGGACAGAGTCGGAGGAGGAGCCCCTCAGGCGTACGACACGCCAGACTCGCAGCCAGGGCCGAGGCTGATCCTACTTTTCCTTCTTCTTTTTTTTATTTCTTTTGAGTGTTTTGGGAGGATTTACACTTTTATTCGGATGGTTGTATATACATACACTTTATTTTGATGGCTGCTTAGGATAACTGGTAGGGTAGGTACTTGGGTATCTTTTTCATTCTGTTTATTCACCGTATGTGTGACCATAGCTTGGTCCTTCCTTTGCCGTATGTGGGACCATGTCTTGGTCCCGTCCTTATTTTAATTTTGAATGCTTTGATTTCTCCTTTTCTTATTGCGAAATGAAAGTGAATGAATGAATGAATGAATGTATTGATCTTTGTTGCACGTGCTGCATGATGCGCACGTTTTATTGTTTTCTATCTAGTTTTCTGTTTGCAGGTGGGCTAAACGTGTTACAAATAGACCCTGGCCAATGACAAACCCAGAACGGCACTCGGTTAGGTATCCGCGGCACTCGCGACGGCAGTCAGTGAATGCCGCAACGGCATTCACAGACTGCTGTGCGGCATTTCATTGAGTGCCGTTGCACTTTATCGAGTGCCGCGGGTAGGTAGGCAGCTTTATTCCCCTATTTATACCCCTTCTTTCTCAAGGCTCCGAAAAACACTTCTCTTTTCTTCTTTACTTTCTTCCAAAATGGCCCCCATCAGCTCCCAAATCCTTTTCCCCTGGATGGATACCCTTTCCGGCATTGATAGGCTCAACTTTTAGTGCTTCAGGCTGAATGATCTTTTCCCTTTCCGACGGATGAACTTGAATGAGGGCCTACTTCGAGCTACCATCCAATGTTGGGATTCTTCTTTCAACGTCTTTCGTTTTGGCTCTCAGGAGATTTGCCCCTTGTTTGAGGAATTCAGCGCCATTCTTCACACCGATCCTTCTGCTGAATTGATGGTTCATCTAGTTCAGGCCGGGTATGTCCGGGATTTAGCCACTCTTCTCCACACATCTCAGAATGTGGCGGGCTCCTTTATTTGTGACAGGCAGATTGATTTTGAGCACCTTTCTTCCGTTTATGCTCCCATAGGGGACCCTTACGATGGTGAGTATCAGATCATCCGACGTAGTGCCCTGTCAATTGCTATGCTCTCTTACTTCCTCTTTCAGTCATCTTCTGACACTTTTATACCCATTGCCTGTGGTTTGCGGGAGATGAAAAGTGCTGTTATGCTGGTCCTTGGTGAAACCCTGATTGGATTGGGCCATGCTCATGCTATTGGGGCCACGTTACCTGCCGGGGCACCTTTTGTTTTGCAGATTTGGCTCTTGGAGCGTTTGGATCTCTTTATACACCCTTCCCATCTTCGCGGGTCACTTCCTTACGATCGTATGGAGATTCACAGCTTATTTCAATCTGCCGATGCATGGCTTGGTTGGCTCCGGGGCCTCTCTTCTAGTGATATCTGCTGGGTTTGTCCGCAGTGGACCCATTGCTCTATTGCTGTACGCCTTCCTGGGCAACCTGGCATCTGGCTGCCGGATTTGCGTACTACTACTTTCTACATTCCCGATCGGGTTGTCCGTCAGTTCGGACTTTTGCAAGATACTACTGAATCTGTGACTGCTGATTTCACCAGGGGGTCCACTTTGCGCCCTGCTATTGCGAAGGCTTTCATCGAGGCTTGGCACAACAGGATGGCTGCTCCGTGCCCGAGGATTCCTGCTCCGACTATGCCTACTGTCCAATACCTCCTAGAGATCCAAGCCTTGGTTGCGAGACGAGCTTGACAGACACATGCATAATAAAGTAGACGAGAACAGGGAAAAGCTTGCCATTTTACAAAACTTTCTGACAGACCCTACCTACTCCTTTTACGCTTTTGAATGTTTTTTTTTTCAAGAAGTGTTATTATCTTTTAGGAAAGTTCTAACATGCTTAATCAAAGTGCTCACTCCTTCGATTAATCTTTTATGGAGAATTCTCCTTTCAATGTCTTTTCTTGGCTCTCTACTTTTTTCTTTGCTTAGAGATTTACTCCTTCTATGTCATGAATTCTCATTTGTTTCTTTATAGTACTTATTTGATAGTCAGGTGATCCAAAAGGGGGTCTTGTATCTGGGTTCTTTGGCTAGCAAACGAAGTTTGCCCCTGGTTTTAGGGCTTCGAAGTGGTTTGGGGCAAACGCCAGTTTGCCCCTAGTTTAGCACAAAAATTTTTGAGTGGACCGAGGGCTTGGAGAGCCCGCCTACTTATCCCCAAGCGGGCGTCAGGTCCCAAGTAGTTCGGCTTAAGGCTGCAAAGAAGAGTGTCAATCAGGCAATTATTTACTGACCGAACCGAGTAGGTTGCCTACGTATCCCCTAATGGGAATCAGGTCAAGCGTAGTTCATCGAGGTAGGAGGTTTCGAAAGAAACAGTTTCAAGCAAAGTATTTCTTGAGGCGATCGAGGTTAATTGGTTGCTTAAATTCAACCCCGTCTAGGTCCATGAGATAGGCCGCTCCTCCGGAAAGGAGAGTCTTAATGATGTATGGCCCGATCCAGTTGGGTTTGAATTTTCCTCTGGGGTCATAAACAGGCACTTTCAGTTCTTTGAGGACCAGGTCACCCTCAGCAAGCTTCCTTGGGCGGACCTTTTTGTTGAAAGCACGAGCTATCCTCTTCTGGTACCCCCGAGTGTGGTTTACTGCGGCCAGCCTCTTCTCATCGAGTAATATCAACTCCTCATACCTTCCTCGTACCCATTCCGATTCAGTGACTTCGCACTCTGCCAAAACCCTAAGAGAGGGTATTTCTACCTCGACTGGGAGAACGGCTTCCATCCCGTAGACCAATAAGTACAGCGTAGCACCCATTGAAGTTCTCACCGAGGTTCGGTACCCCCACAAAGCAAACGGCAGCTTCTCATGCCAATCCTTATATGTATCCGTCATTTTTCCCAAGATTGCTTTAACATTCTTATTTGCTACTTCTACTGCTCCATTCGTTTGAGGCCTATACGGGGATGATTGATGGCGAGTGATCTTATACTTTTCCAAGAGTGGGATAGCCTCTCCCTGGAAATGACTGCCATGATCGGAGATAAACTCATTCAGGACCCGATACCTGCAGATTATGTTTTTCTTGATGAAACTCACCACGTCCTTGGCTTTCAAAGTTGCATATATATGAGGCTGCCTCTACCCATTTTGTAAAATAATCAATTGCCACGATTATGTATCGGTGCCCATTGGAAGCCTTCAGAACTATCTCACCAATGACATCGATCCCCCACACGAAAAATGGCCAGGGGGTGGTCATGCTATAGAGCTATGACGGCGGGGTATGCATCAAATTTGCATGTATCTGACATTTGTGACACCTTCTAACATATTCGCAACAGTCTTTGTCCAAGGTCGTCCAATAGTACCCCTGTCGGATGATCTTCTTTGCCAGCATGTGCCCGTTCATATGGGGCCCACACACTCCCTCATGTATTTCCTCCATCATTCTCTTAGCTTCTTTTCCATATAGGCACTCAAGATTATACCCAGTGTAAGATTTCTTCCATAGCTTATCTGCGTAAATCACAAATTGAGCGGCGAATCGTCGAATCGCTTTTCTATCCTTTTCTGAGGCTCCTTCGGGGTATTCTCCTTCTTTAATGAACTTCCACACATCCACATACCATGATATTTCCTCTTCGTCTTCCATGGCCGCGATCATTTCGAATGACGGTTGGTTCCTCACTTCTATGGATAGCGGGATCATGGCAGTTTTGGAGGGGATTTGGATCATCGAGGCTAAGGTAGCCAAAGAGTCGGCTAGTTGGTTTTCTTCACGAGGGAGGTAGTAAAAAGAAATCTTTTGGAACTGAGCTTTCAGACTTTCCAGATAGTCATGGTAAGGTCTCAGTTTCTCATGCTTTACCTTCAAATTTCCTCGGACTTGGGATATGATCAAATTGGAATCTCCGAAGACATCAATCGGTCCAACTTTCAAAGCCAAGGCTGCTTCCATCCCAATTATGCATGCTTCGTACTCTGCGGTGTTGTTGGTTGAGTTATACTTGAGCTTGACGGCTAATGGGGTAGGGGCCCCATCGGGTGCTATGAGAATGATTCCAACTCCGTAACCTAATTGGTTGGCTGCTCCATCGAAGTACATTTTCCACAAATCCTCATTTACCTCCATTATTCCCTCATCCGGGAACTTGAATTCTCCTTCGTCCTCGGATTCTATGGCGAGGTTGGCTAAAAACTCAGCGACAACCCTTTCTTTCACAGACTTGGCAGTGACATACTTGATGTCAAATTCGGCTAGCATCATGGTCCAACGGGAAATCCTACTGGTCAAGACGGGTTTTTCAAATAGGTATTTTAATGGGTCCATTCGGGATATCAGGATTACAGGGAAGGCTAGCATGTAATGGCAAAGGCGACGGGTACACCAAACCAAGGCCCAACAGGCCTTTTCCAAGGGCGAGTACTTTAACTCATATCCGACCATTCTTTTGCTCAAGTAATAAATGGCCTTCTCCATGTGCCCCTCTTCTTCTTCTTGGGCCAACATACACCCCATCGAATCTTCGGACACGGAGAGGTAAAGTAGCAGGGGTCTCCCAGGTGATGGTGGTGATAGGACAGGTAGGTTTTGGAGGTAGGTTTTGATTTTATCGAAGGCTTGTTGACAATGGGCGTCTCATTTGAATTTCTCTCCTTTTCTAAGCAGTTTGAAAAGTGGGTCGCAGGTTAAGGTGAGTTTGGAAATGAAGCGGCTGATGAACTGTATTCTCCCTAGGAAACCTCTCAGTTCTTTCTCATTTTTCGGTGGGTTCATTTCAGTTATGGCTTTTATTTTGGTCGGGTCTACTTCGATCCCCCTTTGGATAATAAGGAACCCTAACAACTTTCCTGTGGTAACTCCGAAGGTACATTTCTGTGGGTTTAGCCTCATTTTGAACTCCCTCAATCTCTCAAAGAACTTTCTCAAAGCCTCTAGGTGCCCTCCCCTCTCTTTGGATTTCACAATCATATCATCCACATACACCTCCACCTCTTTGTGGACCATGTCGTGCAGTAAAGTGGTGGCAGCCCTTTGATAGGTCGCACCTGCGTTCTTGAGTCCGAATGGCATGATCCTATAGCAATATGTCCCCCACGGAGTGATGAACGTGGTTTTCTCTCTATCCTCGGGTGCCATGAGGATTTGATTATACCCAGAGAATCCATCCATGAAAGATAGAAGCTCATGTCCCGCAGTGTTATCGACCAACACATCGATGTGGGGTAACGGGAAATCGTCTTTAGGGCTCGCCCTGTTTAAATCTCAAAAATCAACGCAAACCCTAACATAACCGTCCTTCTTTGGGACATGTACAATGTTGGCAATCCACTCAGGATACTCGGTGACCATCAAGAATCCAGCCTTTAATTGCTTTTCAACCTCCTCTTTTACTTTAAGTGCCCATTCCGGCCTCATTCGCCTCATTTTTTGTTTTATGGGTTTTGAATTAGGAAAGAGAGGGATGTGGTGCTGGACTATCTTTGGATCAATGCCTGGCATATCATTATAAGACCATGCAAAAACATCTTTGAATTCATTTAATAGATTGATTAGTTCTTTGCTTTCTTTATTACTAAGTGTGGAGCCGATAAAGACATTTTGAAGATTATTTTCATTTCCCAGATTAATTGTTAGAGTGTCCTCAATGATTTTGCATGCAGATTCTTTTTCTTTTTCAATTAACTTTTGCAATTCATTAGGTATTTCATGATCATCACATTCATTAAGCGCGTTCGAGTAGGCAAAATTAGTCATACTTTCATTGATTTTCTTTGGAGTGATTACAATAGTCATAGAAATTGACAGACGCCTCATTTGGGCCATTACAGACTCTGGGTGTGGGGGAAACCTATCACTAGACTCAAAAACCCACTCTCTCTTGCTCTCTCCCCCCAGATCAGTGATGAAGCATTCTTCCAAATCCCCCGCCTTGGTAATCTCTTCCATCTTTTCTTTCTCGGCCTTCCCCTTGTCGGTCTTTCCCTGATCTTCCTCATCTTCTCCACTCTCGGCTGCTTCCTCCACCAGACCCTCGACGTATCCACCCTTGGCTTTTCCAGGATCCACTTTCATAACCTCCGTGCTTCCCTCATCCAACAGATTTTTTATGACAGAGCCGTCTAGCGCACCGATCCAATCCTTGGCAGTAACGGACTTTTCGGACATTTGTAAAAACGGGTCTTTGTACTTGGAGAATTCATGGGAGAAAAAGATCTCGAATCCTGGCTTTAGACTTTTGTCTTTCTGGTCCATCTATGGTTCTGGGAAGCCACAGAAGGGGAAATCTTCTCCTTCCTTTACGAAGTAACCATTGAGTGTCTTTTGATAAGGGTCCATTGGTGCGTCCGCTGTCTTCTTCTTTGCCCTCAGCTCCTTCTTTGTCGGGTGGTACCCCAGACCGTGAGTATGAGTCTGAGTAGGGATTCTTGGAAACTCAGGCAGTCCTTGAAGGTTCTTCCCCAATCCTAATCCTAGAAAGAAACCCATTCTCTTCATGATCCCTGCGACCACTGGACTGGCATACTGATCGGAATGGAGTGGTAGAAACTCCCTCGGCTTTTCCTCTTCCAACATGCTGATGAACTCGAACCCTCCCATTTTTGTTTCTTCTTCTTGCAGCTGTAATTCCAGAACTGGTGCACTTGATGATGCTTCGGACGAACGAACCCAGCTGTCCCCGAGGATATCACAAACTTTATTCTCCCAGACATACTTAACCTTCTGATGGATCGTTGATGGTATAGCACCCAAACTGTCCAACCAAGGCCTACCCAGCAACAGGTTGAAGGATGCGGGGATGTCGATGACCTAGAATTCAGATTCTTTTCCAAAAGGGCCGATAACGAGACGAAGAAGGACTATCCCCATGACTGTTCTCTGGGTGTTGTCGTAAGCTCTTACTCTTTGCTCAGATGGTGTAAATGTCGACTCATCTAGGCCCATTCGCTTAGCCGTTCGGAAGGGACACACGTTGAGAGCCGATCCATTATCAACCAGGCAAGCAGGCACGATGTTCCCCAAGCATTCGACAGTGACATATAATGGTTTGTTGCGAACGGGCCCTCCCGGAGGCAGGTCATTTGACGAGAAGGTAATAGCCGAGGTCAGAATTTTGCTGATCAGCCCTATGAGGTCCTTCGGGGTGGTGTCGATAGACACGTCAGATTGGTTCAGAGCGTCTAGGACCGCCTGTCTATGGCGTTTGGAGACAATCAGCAACCCCCAAATGGTGATATTGGCCCGAGTCTTCTTCATCTGCCTTAGAACCCTGTCTTCTTCCTCTTTTTCATTCATCTTCCCTTTTCCCTTGTCCAATTCTCTCCCAGGATGATCTTCCTCTAGCTCATGTGGTTTAAAGTGTCTGCCAGACCGAGTTAAATGACTGACTTCTTCCCTTGTCCATAGATTGTCAATTTCTGAATCAACTGTCAAAGTACCCTCTACCATCTCCGTTTCTTTGTCGCTCTCATACCAAAGATCATCTTCTGCCTGGTTCTTGTCTCGACTGTCACTCCCTTGAATCCACCAGTCTGACTGTCCCATTTCATTCTCCTTCGGCTGATCCTCCAAAGCACAGATTGTCAAATCCTCAGGTAGCTGGTATGGCTTTCTTGGTGTCCCTGCCTTAGTGATTAGCCTAAACGGGTTAAAGGTTGCTTCTTCTATCCCCAAGAGATAAAGGCCCTGCGGTGGTGGCACGGCTCGATGATTCGAAAGCGGATTTCTAGTAACATTCGGGGCTTTGGTGGGGGATTCCGAAATCACCTTATTATCAATGAGAACCTGAATCTCGTGCCTTAGTCTCATACACCTATCCGTTGAGTGACCCTTCTGCTGATGAAATTTGCAGAAGAGGTCCCCTTGGAAATTTGGCGGAAGCGGACTCGGTAGAGGTCGAGGTTTCAGCTGACGGAGATGCCCCTTGGCTAACAATCTATCGAGGGCGGTTGACAGTGACACTCCCAAATCTGAGAACTTTCTTGGTGCTTTATCCCATCCTCTCCTTGGTGCTATGTCGAATTTCCTTTCTGGTCCATTCAGTGCATTGACATCGGTGGGGCCAGAGTGACCCCCTATTTGTCCTCCGTTGGACCCATAGTTTGGCCTCCTGTACCAGTTTGGTTGCTCTTCCTTCTTGATTACCCCTTCTTGGATTGCATCCTCTATCCTTGTCCCGACATTGAAAACCTCAGCAAAGGTGTTGATCGACTGGAATCTCATCTTTTCCTGATACACTGGCTGTAGATTCTTTATCAGCATTCGGATCTGGTCCTTCTCAAACGGCCTTTGTACCATTTTAGCTGTCTTTCCCCTCCATCTGCTCAGGTATTCGGCGAATGATTCTTTGTTCCCTTGCCTAGTGGTCTCCAAATCTCAGATAGTGACATCCAAATCTTGATTGTATTCGTACTGTGCCACAAATGCCTTAATCACTTCTTCCCACACCCTGGTTTTGCTTGGTTCGAGAGTAAGATACCAGGACAGAGCAGCTCCAGTCAAAGTTTGTTGGAATAGGACCGCCATCATGGTTGTGCTCAAGCCGCTCGGTTGGAAAGCCCCAATACACATTCTTATATGACTGCAAGGATTTCCGGTGCCATCAAACTTATCAAAGACCGGCATTTTGAACCCGGTGGGCAGTGTCTCGTGGACCCCATCATACAGGCCTTCTAACTCCATTAGATAGGTATCAACCCCCTGAGCCTTGCGCATCACCCTTTCCAACTTCTCTATTTTCTCGGTCAGTTGCTTCTCTTTCTCAGCTTTCTCTCTGTCTCTGTTGGCCCGCAGTGCATCAGTCCATTGTGCTTCCTGATCATCGAACCAATCTCCTTCCCCTCCTCCCAAAAATGGGTCTATAACGGGCAGAACTACATGTGGTGGTCGACGATTTAGTTCTTCTATCATCCCCATCATACGGTTCATGTTTTCCACCTGTCGCCTCATTTTCTCTGCTTGTTGTTCTACCAGTATTCTTAACCCGACCATTTCTTCGTTGTTTCTTTCTTCAGCCATGTCAGCGTATTCTCTTCTTACCAGCCTCGCCGTAGGATCCCTATACCACACTTGATTTGCTATTTTTGCTCCTACAACAAATTTTGAAATTTTTCCTTTTAAAAACTTTTTACCTTCATTTTATCACACAAAGTCATTTTAAACAAAAACTTTCCTTTTGTATATCACGCGGATGCACTGCATGTGTGCGTGTATGCCTACTTTATATGCCAAAAAAAGAGAAAATCCTAATCCTAACACATAAGCACATAAGATCCTCACCCATGTCAAGTGCGCTGATTTTTGCTCTCATTGTGATCCTCACTACCTTCTCAGAGGTTGGTCATTTCAAAATTTTTGAAATTTACTTGAAAAGCATTTTTTTTTTGGTAGTAAAAAGGCCTTTGAAAACAATCCTTGAGAGTGCTTTTTGAGAACATTCTTCTACCAAAATAATTTTCAAGGATTTTTGAATTTTTCTTTTGAAGATGATCAAGTGAAATATGCCTTAACAAAGGTTAATTTGGGAATTTTTTTTATTGAAAAGAGGAAAAAAATTTTGAAAAGGTAATCGAAAACCTTGAGAAAAAAAACCTTTGGGTAGGGGAATCACATGACTGGATTATCACCGTACTTTCCATAAATTTGGATACATACAAGGTCAATGATGCTTAGCTAGACATGATATAAGAAATATAATCTTATAATCAAGGTTCGGCATGTTCTCCAAATGTCGCAGAACATTAGGAGAATTTGCTAAAAGGTGATTAAAAGATTATACATCTTTCATCAAGCAAGTATCGTCATCATCTCAAGTAATCCCTTCCGGGCATACAAAACTCCCTAGCACATAATCCTAATCAAGAGTTGATTTCCTAAGATTGAAAGGTTCTACAGAAACTATCATGCACAGGCTGGGTTTTGGTCAAATAAGGGACCCTTGACACACATCCGATAGGATGCTTCATATACCAAATCATGGTACGAGATCAAGGGTGATCACACAGTCCCATGATGACTTGACCGACCGGGTTGCCCCGAGCCTCCAAGGTCATAGTCCCGTGCAATCGACTGGCTAGACATGCAAGTGAAATGCAACAGGCACACAAAGATTAATTAATTCGATCAAAAGGACTTTTTCAAGTCTAATCCTCAAGTGAACCCAAAATCAGAAATTCTGGTCTGCGAAACCAGAGATTCTGGGTTCGATCCCCAGCAGAGTCGCCAGATTGTGGATATCGCAATTTTTGTTTCTTTTACACACATCTTTTCAAAATCAATTTCAAAAATAAATGGTCGCCACTTAATTTTCAAAAGGAAAAATTAAGAAACCATTTTAAAAGCAAACTGATCTTTTAGAAACCAGAGATTAACTAGGTCCGGGGATTATGGAATGAGAGAGGAATGAGCCCGTCGGACTAAAACACCCTCTCTCATCCTATCTTGCGATAGGCCTCTACTCAATATCCTTCTAATCGAATTATTAATTTAAATGTGCCCTCAACTAATATACATGTATAGATATACGTTACAAAAAGCATGTCCAAAGGGGTGTAAAATTACAATTGATAAAATATCATTCAAAAATCACATATTTCAAGTAGCAAGCAACATGATATGCACTAGGGAACAAGAGAACTTACCCGGGATCCAGCAGCGATATTAAACGTGCAATGCATACAAACAAAAGAAAATCCTAAAAAAGAGTCTCTACTCATATATACATATAAGGCAAGATCCTAATTCTAATGTGTCGCGCGTGAGGTTGAAAAATCAATAAAATCAAGAAATTAAAATAAATTAAAGAGGGTCCTAGAGATCATACCTTAATAGCGCTACAAAACAAAATGTTAGTCCATATGATATACAAGATGTGAAATTAGAAATAACAATCCTAAATTTCTAGCTTAAACCTATCAAGCATGAAATCCAACTTTATTCAATAGCTAGTTCTAATCATGAGCATTAAATGTACATGAATGAATGAGTGTGAACAAGAATAAGACATGGATTTATTCACTAATTTGGGTCACTTAGCCTCTGGATTTAAGCTAAATTACCATTATTGAAAGTATGATTTAGGTCTCAAGACATTAGGGGCCATTTGAGTTGAAATAAACAAGATTAGACAAAAACAGTAGCAGTTTTTTATGAATTACAGAGGGCAGATCATAACTTTAAAAAATGGAAAAGCGTGGTTCCCGTGGTTTGATCTTGATGGATTTTGGACACAAGATGCCTCTGTGTGTCTAGTTTTTAACCCAAAAAAGAAATCAAAGTTTCAACAGTTGGATCTCCGGGAATTTGACAAAAACCAGACATCACTCAGCATTATACAACCTTCTGTCCAGAGTTCTTCCACGATTTTCTGAAAATAGCAAACAAATCAGAAATGATTTGTTCTTTTTAGGGTGACTTCCTAACACATTAATCTACTTGGAAAAAATTGTTTTGGGTCACAAACACTTTATTAAAGCATTGGTTTACTTATTTCAAAAGAGTGTTACTATGCTGAAACTCTGGACAGATTGTTGTGTCCTGACAAAACTCACAACTAAACCACTTTAGACATGAAACCAACTTAAAACAAAAAAATACAGTGGTAGAATATTGTGTTGTTGACACTTTCTCGTTGGTTTCACTTGATTTCGACGGTTAGATTTCAAACTAAAAATCTTTGATCAAAAACAATTTGTGAACTCACTATTTTCATTTGTCAAGTTCAACTCTTATTTGCTAATTCTAACTATTGAACCATGAAGTTGGACTTAGACTAAGCCATCTTCTCCTACCATTTGATGGTCATTGGAGACTAAAAGATACTTATAGATTTCAAGTGAAGTATGAATGGACTTCATGAAATCTCAAGATAAAGAATCTAAACCATGGGAATGGGCTTAGACTCAAAACCACTTCCTCCTACCATTTGATGGTCATTAGAGATGAAGACATGACTAATACTTATGAGTCTCAAAGGAATATAGAAAGGATTCCATGAGATATCAAGTTTAGAGGACTCAAGTCATGAGTATGGACTTGAATCCATCTATTTGCTTATAAAATGAAGTGATGATCAAATTTTGACTCTCATGTAAAGCATAAGCTTACATGAGATTCAAAGGATCATACTCAAGAGATGTCAAGAGAGATATTGAAGATCTCCAAGAATCTCAAGAGAAAAACATAAACAAAAGAAATAGAAGAAAGATCAAGGAATTAGAAACAAGGACTTCCAAGTTTACTTAACAAACTCTAAAACTTAATCAAGCAAAACTAAAAAATGACTTGAAGATTAGAAGCTCAAAAGAAAGAAAATACAACTAAGATTAGAGGGTCACCTCCAAACTATCCTCAAAGTTCTTTTCCTTTGAAGGTCTTCCAAGCACTTCTCCCTAGTTCTCTAAACTCTCTCTTTTCTCTCCCAAAAATTGGTGTAATGGTGGTTATCTCTCATGTATTGTGTTGTATGTATATTTTGAATTGTGTTTTTTTTTCTTTAAGGAAGATCCTCTCTCTTTTATGGACAAAATTACCAAGCTTTTCTCAGTGAATTCGGAGTAAAAGACAGGTGTAATCATCCCATTTGGTGGTACAATACGTACTTCCTGAAATTAGACAGACTGCTGCCCAGGGCGGCATTCAAAAGTTATTCGCGGCAGTCTGTGGCTGCTGCCGCGGCACTCCGCGACTGCCGTCGCGGCATTCCGTGACTGCCGCGCGGCTCTCAGTGAGTACCGCGCCAAATTATTGATTGTCGTATTTTCGTCAACCTTACTTTATCAGTTTTTTTTGTTTTTATCCGCATACACATACGTATTGTACCACAAAATACGGACTTTAAAAGCAAACGGCAGTCAGAAAATGTCGGCGGCACTCAGTAAATGCCGGGCCGCCACTCACCGGATGCCGTTCGGCATTCACTGAGTGCCGCACGGCTCTCACTGAGTGTCGCGGCATACTGCCGTGCGCCGTTTTCTGTTGAACTTCCCTTTTTAGGTCTTTTCCTTCTTCTTTTTTTCTTAAAGAAACTTATTTTTGAAGATCTTTTCCGAAAATGGTGTTTTATACCTGAATTCTCCTAAATACCTGGTATTTTCTTCTTTCTGTGAAATTTTATCGCGTTTGGAGAACTTTCTGAAGAGCTTGGAATACTTCGAATCTTTTCGGTCCTTATCATCATTGGACGTGGAGGCGACGCTCTCCTAAATTCGGCGGTCGGTCAAAATTGGGGTGTCTACAGTAGCTTCACTAAAGTTGATCTTATGAGATCTAATTTGATTACAATCTTCCAAAGCCACCTACTAAAAAAAAGATCTAAAAAAGAGCAGATTATTACACAGGAGACAATATCCACAATTCACTTTCCTTTTTCTTTTGGCACTCCATCCATGTTGAAGAAATGGTGAAAAATGGTGCTGAGTGGCAGATCTAAGAGCTAAGATTTCATCTTTAGGGGTTGCGGTCCAATTTTTATTTTTCATTTGTAAAAATAATATACTAATTCGTATCCAATATTGCATTCTTAACTTCATGATTTTACCCTTATTGGACACGAATTACCACTTATACTGGGAGATTTAATGGATAAATTGTACTTTTGTTGTTGTTTACTTTTTTGTTAATAAAATCTCTTTAAATGAGCATATAGCTCTTGATCATACAGAATGGAAAAAAAAGATTCATACAGCCAACCCCAATTGATTGGGACACAAGGCTTGGTTTGGTTTGGTTTGGTTTAAAATCTCTTTCTTGTAGATTTTGGGAGCTTGGTTGATGTTGGAACTAAGTATTTTGGTTCTCACCTCATAAAAAGGGCAATTATCACCATTCAGCAAAATCGGATCGATCCGGGTTCTTAAGACGGATCGATCCGCTGCTTCCCCAGGACCTGGAGACATATTCTTGCAAAGTCAGATCGATCCGGCTTTTACACGCGGATCAATCCGCGAGTTTAGACCAAGATTCTGCTTGCATTTTGGAATAGCGGATCGATCCGCCCCTGCAGTTTTTTCCCATTTTGTATTTACAAGTTTGACATTGAGTGTGGGTTATATAAATAGAAAGAAATGATTTTTGTTAGGAGGAGATTATCTTTTTTTTGCATTTTTATTTTCTTCTTCTTCTTTGCTCTCATTTTGGAACCCACTTGGGTTCCCTTCCATTTCTTCTCCATTTTTGTAAACTTGAAGCAATCAATTGAAGTTCTAATGGCTAGGTACATCTTCTATCTCTTTTCCTTTGATGATGTTGCTAAGTTTTTCATTATTAGTTAGAAATACTTAGGTTGTGGATCATGAGCTCTTGGATTAAATGTTGTAGCATTTCTAGGGTTCATTTGTGTAGGATTCAAAACTAAGGGCTTCATCTTATTTGTATTGCATTTTTTATTGTCAAAACTTAGACTTTGAATCCTTACCTATGTAATTCATATGGAATATTATATAACCTTGTGTTTTGCACTCCATATGTTTGATAAATGTTGTGTGTGGGATTTAAAACTTGAAGTCTTCATCTTTGATGTCAAGCATCTTTGATTGTTCAAACTCTTGGATTTTAAATACTACCTTTTGAAGGCTTCATAGGTGATTTGTCCACCAAGTAGATTAGTTTGTGTAGGGTGGACAAATCATTCGGATGAGAAGCCATAGAGGCTTCATCTTGTATGTCATACATCCTTGATAGTCAAACGTTAGCTTCAAATCCGTTTCTATGGAAATCTCAAAGCTTCCTTTATCTATCACATAGATGCACTCTTTGTGTTTGATAATATGCCACAATGAAATGTTACCTTAGGATGTGCTTGAAACATTAGTCCATTTCATCTTGTTGTGACCCAAGATGGGGGGAATGATCCCAACCTATTGCTTTTTAGACTAATATTTATATATTTACGTTTTATCCTCCAAAAACCAAACAAAAAGCAGCAAGACACATAGTCATTTTTATTCCTTGTCATCATCTTTTCTTACTTATTTCTTTTTAGCATTATAATTAGTTACTAAACTTCCCAAACGTTGTTCTTGTATCAATCCTTGTGGACTCGACACCCTACTTCTAAAATACTACATTTTTAATAGGGTTAAATAAGAACTTGATTTTGACAACATCAAAATGGCGTCGTGCCGGGGATTGGCGACAATGTTAAGTTGTTTAGTTTCTAATTATATGCACTTTTGTATTTGATCTTTTTATTTTGTCATTATTTTGAAGGATTAGCTACTCTTGAAAAGCTAAACCTCCATCTAGGATGTTAATGACACATTGGTCTCGCATGGGAAAAGGTACTAGTATCTCCTTTGGTTGTTGTTCTTTAAAATTTTGGCATATGTAATTGATTTTTGTAATTTCTTACACAGTTGGGCTTAATAGAAGTGGTATATTGTTGCACATGAGTCATCCTAAGAGAAAGTGATTTGTCTACCATGTAGCTTAGTTAATGTCGGGTGGATGTGTCATTCTAATCAAAGGTGTTGCATAGTGTAGTAATTTACCACTTATTTGTTATTATGATAATTAGGCTTTGTGTTAAGATGCTTGACTCATATCCAAGAGAATGTAATGTGTTCCACCATGTAGTTTAGTTAACATAGTTTAGTTAATGTAATTTAGTTGTATGGTGGGCAAATCATGTTAATCAAGGTAGATCCATAGTATAGTAATGCAAAGCTTGATTGTTTTGCCAAATTTTCTAGAACACCTCTTTTAAAGGAATATTATTTCTTTTTTGCATGATGGGCTAGTGGTATATTCAACATTCTAACCTTCAAATTCATCCGCATCATCTCCTAATCATTTCCATTTTCATTTCTTTTGTGTTTTGATTTTTCCTTTTATTTTCTTCTTTTATTTGCTTGATGTGCTCGGTAATGATTCATGTGCAGGAACATCATTTTTGTGCTCATCAGGAATCGCTCCTTTTGTTGGTGATATCACTCTATCCCTACTCATTTTTGTCCTTGTTTCGAACCTTTGCATTAGGGACAATGCAATGTTCTAGTTGGGGGGTGTGGGATATTCACCCATCATATTGATGTTCCAATTTTTTCTTGCCATTAATTCTCCAAGTGTATATATATATATATTTTGTTAATAAAAGAAAAGATATATTTTTGTCCAAGTATATATTTTAATTCTCCAAGTATATTAATTCTCCAAGTATATATTTTTGTCCATAGGACCAGATGGGATCCCCATTGAGGTTTGGAAATGCTTGGGAGATGTGGGGGCATCTTGGCTTACAAAAGTTTTTAATAGGATTTTAATGACTAGAAAAATGCCTGATGAGTGGAGGGAGAGCATCCTAGTGCCTATAGATAAGAGTAAAGGAGATGTACAACAATGCAACAACTATAGAGGTATTAAGTTGATGAGCCATACTATGAAGCTATGGGAGAGAGTGATGGAGCATCGCTTAAGAGGCGCAACATTAGTGTCAGAAAATTAGTTTGGATTTATGCCTGGGAGATCAACTATGGAAGCAATTTATTTACTTAGAAGACTAATGGAAAAGTATAGAAAGAAGAAAAAAGATCTACATATGGTTTTTATTGATTTAGAGAAAGCTTAAGATAGAGTACCGAGAGATTTAATTTGGTGGGTGCTAGAGAAGAAAGGAGTGACCAAGGGTTATATTGACGTGATGAAGGATATGTATGATGAAGCGGCTACTACAATTAGATCACCAGCCGGAGAAACAAGCGAATTCCCAATTACCGTAGGCCTGTACCAGGGGTCAGCCTTGAGCCCTTATTTGTTCGCCCTAATTATGGATGAATTGACTAGACACATTCAAGATGAGGTCCCATGGTGTATGTTGTTCGCAGATGATATTGTCTTGGTTGATGAGACTAAAAATGGACTCAACACTAAACTAGAAGCTTGGAGAGAAGCACTGGAGACTAAGGGGCTAAAGATAACTAGGACGAAAATAGAATACATGGATTGTACTTTTAGCAACAGTGGAAGTAGAGACAATGAAGTAGTGAAGATCGAAGATCAAGAGATCCCAAAGAGGGAACACTTTCGCTATCTAGGTTCGATGATCAGTAGATACGGAGAGATTGGTGATGACGTGACCCATAGAATTAAAGTGGGCTGGCTTAAGTGGAGGAGTGCTTCTGGAGTATTATGTAACCGAAGAATACCAGCAAAATTAAAAGAAAAATTTTATAGGACAGCTATTAGGCCAGCTATGCTCTACGGGACAAAGTGTTGGGCAACTAAGAAATAACACTTTAGCAAAGTGAGTGTAGCGGAGATGAGGATGCTAAGATGGATGTATGGTAAGACTAGGAAAGATAGAATTAATGAGTACATCCGAGAGACTGTAGGAGTGACACATATTGAGGATAAGTTGAGGAAGAATAGACTTAGATGGTTCGGCCATGTGCAACGAAGACCTGTAGATGCACCTGTGCGAAAGAGTGATAAGATCGTAGTGTCTAGAATAGTTAGAGGGAGAGGTAGACCTAGACTGACTTGGGAATATATAGTGCAACAAGATATGAATATATATAATTTAAATGAGCATATAGCTCTTGATCGTGCAGAATGGAGAAAAAGGATTCATACAGCCGACCCCAATTGATTGGGACACAAGGCTTGGTTTGGTTTGGTTTGGTTTGTGTAAAAGAAAAGATGATTCAAAAAAATTTTAATTTAAATTAAAAAATATATAGTTTTCAATGATTTTAGTATAGTCGCCTCATTCTAATGTCGAGCGATGACGCTTGTCTTGAGTTTTCATTCGATATTGGTATGTGTCACTTATTGAATCCCATTAGTTCTATAACTATCTTGATTATAGTAAATTTCATGAAGTTCAAATCTTGGATTATCGAGCACGTTGTATGACTACTTGTGTTAGGATGATGTTTATTGCAATTATTACCCGAAAATCGTTTAAAACATATGTGGAGACTTTACCCTTGTGAGCTTTAGATCCTTTTCTCCCTTGTTGAGTGTTACATACTTCAATTCTCTCTTTTTGAAAAACATACATAAGTCGTAGATAATCTATCTTCTTGCTTTGATTGTTCATTAGAGGAATCTTTTTTTGGAATGCAAAACTCTTGATTGCCTGTCATTATAGTGGAGAACTAAGAATCACATTGTCCGAGGAGATGAATTTAGGTCCTTCTTTCCACCATTTCTTGCCTCAACCATACATATCCTTCCTTCACTTAACCATACACCTTCTATATCCGTGTTTGAATTACATTTTTGGGATGTCTTTGCATGAAATCGTGTTTGTAAAGTTGTAAAAGAGATTGAATCATCCCGTTGTGAGAGTGCAAAGAAAAAGAAAAGAAAAGAAGTTCTAAAAAGAAAAAAATTATATAAAAGAAAAAGAAAAAAAAATAGCTTCATAGTCAATTGTACTTCTCTTTTTGAGCTTTAAAGAAATATTTGTGAATGATTCATCTCTTGTGGTCGTTTGTATCCATGCATTCCAATAAATTCCAAGTTTATACCCAAACATCTCACTTCATTTCCCCTTGTCCTTCACCTCATAACATTTTCCCACTTTACAACTCCCTCAAGGTCCTAGTTGATTGTCAATTTTTGTGATTCGGAGTTTAAGACGATCATAACAAGTAGTTAGAGTTATTTCACATCCTCTAGTGAATGGTATCTTTTATGAGATTAATTTTTACTCGTTTTCCACGCTTACGTTTTTCATCATTGGCATGTGCATGGCTTTAGTATCCATTTCCATTACTCTTTTTGCCCGCACGCCCCGAGTGTATTAACCATTCCGAGTGATTCATTTTTAGAGTGTAATACCGGTGAGAATTGAGTTGAAGCGTGTTTTAAACAAAATTTGGATTATGAAAGCATTTCCATCTTCTTGATAGTTGTAGTTATGTACTTCACACCACACATGCATCCAGGATTGAGCTTAATGAAGTTTATCTAATAATCTTAATAGTTTGAGAAATTTTTGGATTTACGTGTCATGTGCTAAAATCTTTTGAAAATTCTTAGGACGATATTGAGTACCGGTGTTAGATAGTGGGCAACAATTATGAGGAAACAAAATGTTTGTGGGTATCATTCCAAGAACCCTCCGGAGACAACACTCCGCCTCTATGGGTAACCTAGAGGTTTAACGGCTTGTTGCGCATGCTCAATGCAATCGTGTTCCCCACGAAAAACGGTTTATCTTTCATTTTAAATAAATTGTTGTGCAGGATTATTCTTGAATCTCTTGGTCATTAGCTCTGTTGCTAAGAGACTAGCAACATTCTAGTTGGGGGGTGTGATTCGTATCCAATATTGCATTCTTAACTTCATGATTTTACCCTTATTGGGCACGAATTACTACTTATACTGGGAGATTTAATGGATAAATTGTACTTTTGTTGTTGTTTACTTTTTTGTTAATAAAATCTCTTTCTTGTAGATTTTGGGAGCTTGGTTAATGTTGGAACTAAGTATTTTGGTTCTCACCTCATAAAAAGTGCAATAATCACCATTCACCAAATCCGGATCGATCCGGGTTCTTAAGGCGGATCGATCCGCTGCTTCCCCAGGACCTGGAGACGTCTTCTTGCAAAGTTGGATCAATCCGGCTTTTACACGCGAATCGATCCGCGAGTTTAGACGAAGATTCTGCTTGCGTTTTGGAATAGCGGATTGATCCGGCATTTTGCCTGGGATCAATCCGCCCCTGTAGTTTTTCTCCCTTTTGTATTTACAAGTTTGCCATTGAGTGTAGGTTGTATAAATAGAAAGAGATGATTTTTGTTAGGAGGAGATTATCTTATTTTTGCATTTTTATTTTCTTCCTCTTCTTTGCTCTCATTTTGGAACCCACTAGGGTTCCCTTCCATTTCTTCTCCATTTTTGTAAACTTGAAGCAATCAATTGAAGTTCTAATGGCTAGGTACATCTTCTATCTCTTTTCCTTTAATGATGTTGCTATGTTTTTCATTATTAGTTAGATATACTTAGGTTATGGATCTTGAGCTCTTAGATTTAATGTTGTAACATTTCTAGGGTTCATTTGTGTAGGATTCAAAACTAAGGGCTTCATCTTATTTGTATTGTATTTTTTATTGTCAAAACTTAGACTTTGAATCCTAACCTATGTATTTCATATGAAATATTATGTAACCTTGTGTTTTGAACTCCATGTGTTTGATAAATGTTACGTGTGGGATTTAAAACTTGAAGTCTTCATCTTTGATGTCAAGCATCTTTTATTGTTCAAACTCTTGGGTTTTAAATACTACGTTTTGAAGGCTTCATAGGTGATTTGTCCACTAAGTAGATTAGTTAGTGTAGGGTGGACAAATCATTCGGTTGAGAAGCCATAGAGGCTTCATCTTGTATGTTATGCATCCTTGATAGTCAAACGTCAGCTTCAAATCCGTTTCTATGGAATTCTCAAAGCTTCCTTTATCTATCACATAGATGCACTCCTTGTGTTTGATAATATGCCACAATGAAATGTTACCTTAGGATGTGCTTGAAACATTAGTCCATTTCATCTTGTTGTGACCCAAGATGGGGGGGAATGATCCCAATCTATTGCTTTTTAGACTAGTATTTATATATTTACGTTTTATCCTCCAAAAACCAAACAAAAAGCCGCAAGACGCATAGTTATTTTTATTCCTTGTCATCATCTTTTCTTACTTATTTCTTTTTAGCATTATAATTAGTTACTAAACTTCCCAAACGTTGTTCTTGTATCAATCCCTGTGGACTCGACACCCTACTTCTAAAATACTACATTTTTAATAGGGGTAAATAAGAACTTGATTTTGACAACATCATATACTTTTGGGCTTGTGAAATCGTGTGGTTGTTTCGTGGGCTTGACGCATAGTGGTTTGAGGGTTAAAGCATAATTATCTAAAGAGAAACAAATCTCTCTATAACTCATTTGAGAAAGGGTAAATTAAAAAATTTCAAATGGATATAAAATAAAATAGAAGGCAAAAAAATTTATTCAAAAAGTCGAGACGGACAAATATATATAATCTCAATTACATAGGTTAAAGAACAAATTTTAAAAGTTAAAGGGTTTCGTGTCACCTTGTCCTGTAGTGGCTTCACCTGAGAAGGTATCCCATGAGCTCATCACATGTGTGACGGATTCACAAAAATTATTAGATTATGGTAGGGCCCACGTAAGAACTACATATCCAACGATTCCCATTAATCTGTCACACACGGGTTTATGGTATAGTTTCTTTACACTTAAGGGTGTCAATCTAGTAGAAGTTTTTGGAACAGACTTTAAGTCTATCTAATATCCTTTCAGCTTTGGGCAAGCTTCACTTTTGTTTTGTTTGGTTTGGTTTTTTTTTTTTTTATATGAGAACCAGTGCCTGACAATGGAGTTGAAAAGTACAAGAAGTGGATTAGACCTATACTGCACCCCATGCATGGGAGCTTCCAACCTTTTTTTTCCATCTCTCTCTCGGAATACTTTCCCTCAGCAACTACCAAGTGATTACTGATAATTCTATTTTTTTTTTTTTTGTATTTTTTTTTTTCTATTTTTTTGACTATCTAAAGCTTCAAATTCAATTCCAAAGTACTGAGTCCTTATCATCTACCCAATATATAATATATATTATGGTTCATACCCAGAGATTTACGTTTCATGTAAGTTGGGTAAGTTATAAGAGCATCTGCAGTGGTGTAGTAGAAGGTAGGGTAAATCTAAACTAAATTTATGTACAAAATTGGAAGGTACAGAGTGGTGCAAGAGCCCGGCCAAACGCCGAAGTGGACGTCAACCAGCAATCACTTTGCCGTTAGATCACCTTTATTTATTTTATTTTATTTTTATTTTTATTATTTTGTACTTCAAGTCTTTTGTAAAAAAAAATAATAATTAGTTAAAACAACCAAAACCAAACCAAAATGGTATAGACTCTACCGACCAACTCCAACCGGCACTTCCTTTGCTGGCGCACCCTTCAGACGGCATTCCTTCCTCCATTTCACTGTATGGTAAGAACATTAGTCGTATGCTAAAGTAAATTCCACTATTATATATTAATACCCTAGGTTGTCATTTAAGCTACGCCATTGTAAGGTACCCATATTGTAACATCCCGTATTTTCTTGATATAAATATTCATTTTTTGTAAATATGCTAATAAGGCAACCTGAATTTTTATGTGTTATTAACTAGTTATGTGCATTTATATTTTATGATCATTTATTTATCTGTGTGTATTTATTTTAATTATTCCACATTACTGTATGAAATTTTGTAAATCTAAGTAGTGGGGTGAAGTTGTAAAAGTTTAAGTTGGACAAGTTATTGAAGAGTTGATGTGTTTATTTTTTTGAGTAGTGTTTATAGGCAGGTAAATGTGTTAAATAATGCAATTAACATTAAAATTGAGGGTATGTGGTATGTGCATCCATTGGACTGGTGTTTTAAGCACAATGAAGTGCATTTTGGGCCATATGAAGCCTTTTTGTTAGGCCCTAAACCAAAAAATGGGATTCATATGTGTGTTAATATATCCTAGGGCTAATTAAAATAAAAGAAAAGAAAGGGGTAAGAGGCAGCCAAGAGAGAGAAGAAGAAGAAGAAGAAAAGATTAAGAGAAGAAAGAAGGACCCCAAACTTTTGTTTTGCGTAATCATCATCAACCTTGAAGCCCTAAATCAGTTAGTTAATCATTTGTTTCATTCGTTTCGTTTCATTTCATTTCGTTTTGTTTTCGTTGCGATTTATCGTCGATTAGAATAGGTTAAGGAAATCAGAAGAGGATCTATGAAATCATGTTTTATATATATTCGTTGTTATTGTATTTAAACTTTGAGATTTATTTTGTTGATTTTCAGATTTATTTAAACGAGCCCGGATCTGCTTGAGAGAAAAATTCTAAATAATTCGAAGTTGATTATTTTATGATTCTGCCTGCGAGTTCCATGTAAATCGCGATTCTACACGACTTTTGTTCTGTGTATTTTTCCTGATTCTGCACCGTTTGGGCAAAACATCAGAATACAAAACATTCAAAATTGGTGCATTTTGCTTCTTAGTGAATTTCGTATTAATTATTATGCTTTTACTTGAATTTAATTATAGATATGTGAAACACCATGTAAAGTTGGGCTTCGTGAATTTGTGATTGTGTGAGCATCTAAGTTGGTTTGTGTGTGTGTGTGTGTGTGTGTGTGTGTGTGTGTGTGTGTGTGTGTGTGTGTGTGTGTGTGTGTGAACTCGTATTCGTTATTATGATATAATGTGGAATTACGTTGATGTAGAAGCATTCTCGTTTAATGTTGGGTTTCGTGAATTTGTGACTGAGTGACCATTTATGTGAAGTTTTTTTCTAATAGAAGTTAATATTAAGAAATTCCTTAGAGTTCACCACTACTCCTTTTGATTTTAGGCGACGACTTCGTGGATGACCTGTCATTGTGTGATTAGACTGCGACTACATGGATGACCCGTCTCTTCATTATTTTAAGCCTTATGCCCGACTTCTTGGTCTATTTCATGTGTCTCTAGACATTGTTTTATTGACGTCAAGAACGTAAGAACTAGCCTTTTGATGTATACTCAAATCTCAGTGATACCCCATGGGATTTGGGACTGGAGTGGGAGTCAGCATTACGTTAGGAGATACATGGGATTTATGTGTAGGCTATACCTACCTTGAAGCCCTAAATCGATGAGTTCATCATTTGTTTCTTTTATAAAATGAAATAGCATAATATTTGTAATGGAACTTTAATCCTTTGATAATGAAATGGATGTTTGAAAATACATGTTTAATAATGAGTTTTTCTTTAAAAACAAGATCACGTGTTTTTATTTAATGAGTATTAAATATTGTCTTCAATATAATTATTTGTTAACCTGTGTGACGGTGTCACACTCGGGGTTTTTCGCAATTGAATATTAGTCCGATTACATGCTCTGGATTGAAAATTTATTTGTCTAAAAACCAGGGTGTGACACATATGCTATCTACCCTAAGTTGCCTTACACAACAACACCACTGAAAGTTGCTCTAAGAAGGCTTACATTTAAATAGAATTTTGTCCATAGCTTACATAGTATGTGATATGCTTTTTTTAAAACTAAAACTATTTTCATCAGCATGATTTCAACATTGATTGTGGGTTATTTTCCTCAAACCTTTGTGAGGGCGAATCTTTGTTTTGGTACTGGGTAGTAACCAGGGCGAAGCAAGGATGATCAGGGGCGGGCAGCTCCTAGGATCCAATTTTTTTTTTTTTTTTGTAAAATAGGTATACTTTCGGGCTTTAAAAATTTTGTGCTTATTCTGTGGGTTTCACGTAGAGGTGTAAGCAAATCGACCAAATCGGTTAGTCCGATCCAGTTTGGTCAGTTTTAAAAAAATTCCTCCAGTGTAAAAACTGAACCAAATCGCGAAATTACACTAGATTGAACCAAAACCGATCGTTCCTCCAGTGTAAAAACCGAACTGAAACGTGAAATTACACTAGACTGAATCAAAACCGATCAGTTTGACTGAACATTGGACCAAACCGAACCTTTTACACCTAGTTTCACATATAGTGGGTTCATGGTTAAAACAAACCTATTCAAAGACAAACGAATCTCTATAACTCTGTTTAAAAGATTTTCATATACTTTGTTTCTTTTCTTTTTGTTATTATTTTCAGTTAAGTAATGGCTCAAAATTTTACAAGCTCACTGGAGTGAGCCACTCGAGCAAGGTGTCGCTCGAACGAACCTTTGGGGCAAGGGTGTTTGATGTCGTGGTCGTGGGAGCAAGGACGGAGCGGCGAGAGCGGGGATTATGTGCGAATTAGATTTTTCTGATCTGATTGGAAATGGCATATTTGGGATGGTTTCCGAAGTTAAAATGTTTCCTAGTTGTATGAGATTACTTGCAAGGGAGGTTTCTTGGCGAGATGTATTACCATGTGGGTAATCTTACTCCTACTATGACTTAGAGTGGTCTTTACAAATAGGGTACTCTTTGAAATTCTAAGAGATGATAAATTTGGGTCTTTGGGGGAGTTTAAGAGAGAGTTGAAAGCATTGTAATCTTAGGATCTATTTAGGGGTGTTCATGGGTCGGGTGAATCAGGTTTGAACTCAACCTGTTCACCCACCCGAACCTCATCGGGTATTGTCTACGTCACTTGTCATCCATCCGAGCTATCGGGTGAAACCGACTCACTAGGCCCGGGTTAAGTCGGTTCGGGTTTGGGTTAAACCCGACTGAAAGTGATGAAAAGCATTTTTGTGAAGTTTAGGCTATTCCATAGCACTTTGTCTAGATATTTCAAGAAATTTCCAGAAAACTCAAATTGTACTCACTATGATTCTGTGAATGCATCAAAAAGGGATCTGAGAAATTAGATTTCACAAAAAACCAATGGGAAAAAAACAAAACTCAAGGCAAATATTTTACAATGTTAAATTGATTCTAATAGTTACCTTTTATTTAGTCTTTTAAATCAGATCTATACCATACGAATCTATTTTGGAAAGACAAAGAAATGTCTTGTAAGAGTGAGGTTGAGAGTCGAGAGCTATAGGGCTAGACCTCCATCTCTTTCGACGTCTGAGACTGTGAGAGGCGAACTTCGGCGGCAACTTCATGATTTTCTTAATATTCATGTTGGCGGCAAAATAATCGATTGTTCCAGTGGTTATGGTGGCGGCGTTGACGAGGAAGGGGCAGAGATGGGTGATCGTATAAGTGGTGGGGAGGGGATGAGGTGGGTGGTGGTTGACGGAGAGGAAGGCGGGTGGTGACCGACGACGAGGAAGGTGGTGTGGTGGCTGCGAGTGAGATGAGGAGGAGGTCTGGAGGTAGGTGTGTGAAAGTGTAGAGACTGAGAGAGATCTCAAACCTGTGTGAGATGTCCTAAAAATTATACAGAAAGTATATATACTCCCCCAAATATGACTTAAATATATTTAAAAGGGAAAATTTGGGCTAAAGCCCCTACGTTTGTATGCTTCATTCAAAAACTTATTTGTATTAAACTTGTAAGGTCCAAAGCATATTTTATTATTATTATTATTATTTTGATGCTAGGTCCAAAGCTTTTAAAACTTTCTTACCAAAAGTCATTGATATTTTTTTCTTTCATTTTTATTGACAAAAATGCCCTTAATACACAGACGAGAGACACTCCTTCCCCTCTCTCTCTCTCTCTCTCTCTCTCTCTCTCTCTCTCTCTCTGGCTCCACACCATCGCCACTACCAACTCCATCATCATCATCATCATCGTCAGCATTGCTACCACCACCACCATCTAGTCTGTTGCCGGAACCCTCACCACCACCGCCACTTCTGTGGTCCAGAGCTACTGATCTTGAATCTGAGTCCGACAGGGAGAAGATGCACAGTGGCGGAATCGGTTGTTAGGGCTTGTAAGTTGAGCTCGAGAGTGAGAGCCATGGCTCTGTAGCTAGACTGAGAGAGGGTATTAGAGATGTCGAGGAAGGTTTCAGATAGAGAGAGAGGGAGAGAGAGAAAGAGAAATGAGTCTTTTAGATAGAGAAAATTGGAGCTCTGGCAATGGCATCTAGGGCTTCGATCTGTGTGAAATTGGAGCTCTAGATAGATCTGTGCTTCGGAGGATGTGCTTCGATCTGTGTGTGTCTATGGTGGGGACCAGTTTGCTTGCTGAGGATTGAAGGGTAGAGGATGATGAGCTTTGTGTAGCTGGTCTTCATTTTAGTGTCTGAGAGAGAGAAAGAGTGTGTATGTGTGTGTGTGGGTGTGTGTTTGAGAGAGAGAGAGAGAGAGAGAGAGAGAGAGAGAGTTGAGAGTCTTGGAACAGAGCTCTAGCAGCCCCTTTTCACCTTTTGTTGACCAAAGTACCCTTTTCACCTTTTGCTTGTTGCAGCATGTGCGATGCCCCATCTCTTTCTCTCTCTCTCTATCTCTCTCTCTCTCTCTCTCTCTCTCTCTCTCTCTTTAGAAAAGTGTGCAGCCAATGCCAGAGGAAGATCAGTGTGTCAGTTTCATTTATATATTATAAACAAAAAAAAAGATAAAACAAATAAGAGAAATATTACTTAAAGTTTAGAATAATAAGAGAAATTTTACTTAATTTTTTTGTATCCTAAGTGAAATTTGAAATTAAAGTGAAATTTCACTTAAGATATTTGAGACATTTAAGTGAAATTTCACTCATCTTTAGTAATGTCAGTGTTGGTAAGTGAATGATATATATGGATTAGATAGTCAAAGTGATCACTAATGGCTTTTTTTAGCAATTTATTAAATTATGGGTGATGCTAATGCCAAAGCAGAAAGTGATAATGCCAAAGCAGAAAGTGTCGCTAAAACTTTTAGTGACACTTAGGTAACTGTCGCTAAAAATTTTAGCAACAGTTTCTACTTTGGCATTAGCACTAGCCTTTATTAATATATGTTCACTTTTTGCTTCAACACAGTTCACATAAAATAAGTCAAATTGCAATTGAAGTTAGTTTAACAAATAAGAGAAATTTCACTTAATATTTTTGTATCCTAAGTGAAATTTCAAATAAAATTATTGTATGAAATTTTGACTACTAGTCCATATGAAATGGGAAGCTTCAGGGGCTTACCTTGCATGAAATGGTCTGTGATCTGGTCTTGGACATGGCTGTGTTGTGTATATGCCTACTGCCAGTGAGGACGACCAGTTAAGCTGCTCTCTTATCTCTCTATATATTCTATTATTATTAGAGTAAAGATTGGGGCACTGTAGACACCCCATTTTGTCGGCTACCAGATTTAGGAGACCCATAGCTTGATGGTTCACAATGATCATAAAAGACTCAAAAGGACTCCTGGAAGTCAATTCTATCTCTCAGAATGCTCAGAGTGACCAAAATACCCCTGAAAGCCCAAAAGCTCCTAGATTTGGACCAAAAGCTCTGAAAACATGCTACGTCGCAAGAAAAATGATAAAATAAGTTTTAAAGTAAAATCGAATGAAATCGTCAGCTCCTAGAGACCCCCGGAAGTCCCGGAAGTTCCCGGAAAGTCCCCGTTGACCGGTTTGACCAAGGTTTGACCAGGTTTGACCCAAGTTTGACCAAGTTTGACCAAGTTTGACCGAAATCGTCCGAATTCGCCAGAATCATTCCAAATCATGAGAAAAGTATTAAAATAAGTTTTAAAGTAAAATCGAGCGAAAACGTCAGCATCTGGGAACTCCCGGAGGTTCCCAGAACTTCCCGGGAATCTCAGGTTTGACCAGTTTGACCAGAATTTGACTTTAGAACCGGGGCACCGTAACAATTTTCAAATATTTTTCATGGATACTAGGGGTCAATAGCTTTCCACCGGTATATCGCACATAATTTTCGGATTTAAAACGAGTTTATTATGAATTTCCGAAGCCGAAAAAGGTGATCAAATCGGCTTTTATCGCAAATACCGCAAAACTTTTCAAAGTGACCTATCCCCGATTTATTTTTTATGAAAAGTAGACTCCATTACCTTTCCAACGGTATATCACAACCTCAATTTGGAGTTCGTACGCATTTTCTGTGAATTTCGGACGAAATAGGGCCTTTTCGCGAATACCGGAACCTCAGGGGGCCTAAACAGCATTATCTGGACAAAGGAGGAGCAGTGACGCAGCGGCACTGGCCCACTGCCGCCGCGGCACTCCCCTCCAAAATAGTGCATTTTTGTAATTTTCCTTGGGGGTTCATTTTGATTAATTGAAAATCAAAACGACGTAGTTTTATGATTTCAGATATTTAGGACCAATGGGAATACTTCTAACACCCCAAAACCACCCCAAGTTGGCCTATATAAACCCCCCATTGCTCTTCATTTTGGGGGAGTCAAATGAAAGCTTAGAAAAAGTTTGGGAGAGAAAGTTGTAGAGATAAGGTTAGAATAGAGAGAAAAGAAGTTTCCTTCTTTGATTTTCCAAACAAAAGTGAGTTCTAAACTTTGTTTTTACTTCATTACTCCCATTTACTTCAACCTTCAATACACCCAACCATCATTTTAGTGAGTATTTAAGAGAGTGGAAGCTTCTTCCATGTCCAATGTCATTACATATGAGTGAAACACCAATCTACAAGTTCAATACTTCATGAATATCATCTATTGATCATTATTTACTTGCTTGTTTATTCATTGTTTATCTCTTCTTACCTCATTTCTTTTTTATCTTTCTTTATTTACTTACTAGTTCATAATCATCTAGATGATGACATGAAGTTTGAGGTGAGTGAATCCTTATGGATAGTAGCTCTTGACCTCAAAAACATGTTTCCTAGGTTTGTTTTGTGTGATCTTTCACTTTGCATTGTGTGATACTTGGCTTAGATCTTATGAATGATATCTTATCTTTTGATCTTTCAATTTCAAGTTTCTTATGTGATGTAATATATTATCATAGTATTAATTGTCGAACCATACATAGTATAAGATGATTATTTGGATGCTAATTGAGGCCCGTCGAAAGACGGGGCGAGTTGAGGGTGTTTTAGTCGTGACAAAGGCTCCTTCCTCTCTCGTATCAAAACCCCGAACCAAGTTCTTTGGTTATGAAGGGCCGGTGCCCTTTATCCATTTGGGTGAGTCAAATTAGGTTTCTTGGTTCCTTAAAGACCAAGTGGCGACTCTGTATCTGTTTTCAACAGACATTTTCTCTTTCTCTCTTCAAAATCAAATTTCAAACAAAAAAAACAAGTGGTGGAAGCCCGGCATCCACAGGCACTAACGGGGTACACTGAAATGGTGCACTGAACGATCGGTGTCGTCCATTTCGATGGGCCCCACGCGTGCATGATTGTTATTATTATTACTCAAGCTTACATCCGTAGCTTTGATTTATATAAAGAAAGAAAACTATCAAGTTGATTTGTTATAAAGTGCATCAAATGTCAAGTATGAAACTTCACTTACTATATATGTATGCTACGTGAAATTTCTCTTAATATTTTTGAATGTAGGACATTTTCCTAATCAAGAATTTTAATTGTCTTAAACTCTATAAATCTTATCATAATGTCCTTTCCACTAATCGTTTAAGAAAAAATAATTTTAGGCAGAAGTATCTAGAAATAATTATCAAAAGTTTTAAAGTCCAATTTGATTTTTAATTCGTTAAAATGACGCTCAAAGGTCGGGTTAATTGAAACTTCACATAATATTCATGTATGGGTTCTGGAAAATTTCACTTAAAATTTTTGAGTAGGAAAGTTCTTCATACTAAAATATTAAGTGACATTTCACTTAATATTAACTTTTTTTTTTTTTGCAAAATCGTATATGCAATATGGGTCTTGTTTGAAAGGTCTCAATTTTCTGATTCCAAATATATAATTTTTTTCAAAATTGGAATTATCGTTTGGAAGTTATGGCATTTTAAAATTTTAGAAGAAAAAAGACGAAAACTTTGACCTACGCTGACATCAGCAACACGCTGATGACATCAGCAGCTTCTGCTGGGCGTAGCGCTTGTGCGTGTGCATGAGAAGGGTTGTTTGGTCATAATTTTATACATGGCCCTTAAAAGGTTTTTGTTAATGACTCCTTTAAACCAAGAAGGTTCGACCTTAGACACCTTAGACCAAGGGTGCGTTTGATAAAACTGAAAATTAAGTACTGAAAATTAAGTGCTGAATTTTAAGTACTAAAAATTTTAAGTGCTTGAAGTTTTATTCCTTAAAACGGTGTTTCAACTATTGAAGTAAAATGCATTCAGTGATTATTTTCAGTAGAAATTTTTCACTTAAAGTTTTCAGTGGTTTTGGAGCTACTTTTTCAATTAAGTGGTATGTTATCAAAGGCACTGAAAAAGAATAAGTGCTGAATCTTTTCATTTTCAGTACTTAATGGGGTTATCAAACACACCCCAAGTCTCCCTTAGAAAAACTAACACATTTGTATGGTGGTCGGGTCGGGTATCTCGGGTTTGGGGAGTTGAAAACCGAGGACCGAACCAAACCCGGCCAAATATGACCTCCCAGACCCGTGACTCCACCCCCACCCTTTGAAACCCGTGAAAACTCTTTCAGGTGGGTCGGGTCGGTCGGGTCTCGAGCCAACTTTGAACACCCCTAGTTCTATTCATAGTAAAACTATGTTATCTCCTTGGTGGTGGAATATCCCAATTTGGGAAAACTACGCACATCGTTTGTGTTCTTTATGGCTTGTGCTTGTTCATGGTTGTTTGTTTTTTCTTTGAATCTATCATAGTTAGTCTTAGATTCAGATTTCTTAGATCTTTTGGGCTTTCCGCGTTCAAACTTTGGTGTATAACACATCAAGAGTTGGTGATTCGTGTGCCGTTTTGCACAACAATTTCACCTATAAAACAAACAATCCTTCACAGATTCAAAAGGCTATTTATAAGGACTTACAAACTTTGAGTTATAATTGAGAATAAGATATTTATTTGCATAAAATTTTGAAAAAGTCAAGAATTAAAGTGACTTCTTCTGAGATTAGAATGGAGAAATTAAAGAATTCATAAGCGGGACAAATAAATATACCGAAAAAGATATAGGCCAAAAAAAAAATTTTAAAGTTGAGTGGGGGCACAAACGTATATAATTTCAGTTTCATGGAATAAAAGAAGAAATTCCAAAAGTTGAGGGGGGCATGTGCCCCTGGTCCTACATTGCCACCGCGATAGTAACTGCATGCTACGGTGGCTAACTACGGAGAAATTGTCTTCCGTGACCGTTGCATCTGTGTCTCTTTCACTATGATCTACGTATTTTGTAGCATCCCACATGGATCCTACCCTAATTAAAAAAAATTACAATGACAGTCGTACGATGTGATGGTCACATATAAGAATTTCTCCTATTTAGGACTCCTCTTACATGGATTTGTAAAGATTATTTCAGAATATCATTCCCTTGAATCAGCTGGATTTAAATTAAATTGCTGGTTTTGATTCTACCATTACGGAGTCTTGGTTTGTATATCTTTTATTTATATGCTGCTTTTGTTTTTCTTTCTTTAGGACTCACTTTAGGATAATTTATTTACAAAAGTACCGAGAAAGGAATTGGAATTCATCTTCACGTAACAAGTTAAAATCTTCTTTTGAAATGTTTTAGAGAAAAAGGGGTAAAGATTTCAGTGCTAGTATGTTATCAGATTAACATGTTATTTGGTACGAGAGGAAAGAAGAGGGGGGTGGAAGTGGAATGAAGAGAGACTCACCTAAGCTCTGTTTGGTTCTTGGATTCACGGAAGGAACAAAAATAAAGGAAAGCATTGAGAGAAACATTTTCGCCTGATTGGTTAACACGGAAAACAATGAGAAAAATACGAAACAAAATAGAATAAGTTGATAAATATATTAAACATATTGAATATTGTGTAATATCGATAATTACTTTAATTGCAAAAAAAAAAAAATTAATAATAACACTAATAGTTTATTGTACATAATCAGGGATTTGGAATTGGCTATTGTAAACATGCTTTCAGATGAACGCATAAATGCCAAAAAAAAAAAACGAGAGTGAAAATCTGTAAATAGCACAAGGGAGGAGATGGATGCACCTATTCACACGACATAGGAACGTCTCCGATTGGAAGTTGGTATTTTGAGTTGCCAAAATGATATTTTTGGCAACTTAAATGGTTACTTATAGCACCCTTGAATCATAGAAATGGCAAAGTGAGTCCATATTTTATTGAGGGCAATGTTATAGTGAGCAGTTTCTTATATGAGAAGGCGGATTTTAACCGTTGGATGAGCACCTAGGCATAAGATTCTCAGGAATTTAGAGATGCATTTATTGCTAAATGCTCATCCAACAATTAAGACCCGCCTTCTAATAGGAGAAGCTTCTTACAATAGACTTACCATTTTATTGATCAAGTATTATGATGCAGTACAATCATTAATGCACTTTTAATTGGCAATCTAATAAGTAAGACAATTATACGTAAAGTTATCTTTAAAATCATCTTTAACAGATACATCAAATTCCACACATCACAGTCAAGTTTAATGTATGAAATTAGATGCATGAAAATTGATCTCTCCAAAGTTTAATGTATAAATATTCAATATTTTATACTTTTTTTTTTTTTTGCTTTTACCCTTTTCTTATTTTGTTTATTCTACAAATTATCGTATTTTACCAATAATTAAATATAATAATAACAATAATAATAATAATAATAATAATAATGATGATGATTTGCTGCATCTCAAACAAATCTGCAGCAACCTTTTGCTATATCCTTTGGTGTGCTTTTTACTGACGTGACGCAACAAATTTGCTACAACCTTTGGATAGTCTAATTTTCTCTCTTCAAACTTTGCCACCCTTCTCTCTCTTGCCATCGAGAGAATAGTCTAATTTTATGTGCACATAGCATTACCCATTGGGTAATCAGATCCATAACTCATCATATTAAGGCCTCAAAAGCTCTGACCCAATATTTTGCCACTACAAATTAAAAATTACCTTACAGAGCCGCCATTTTGAATTGTCCATGGAAACACCACACAAGTTTCTGTAATCCTAAAAATTGCTACGGTGAAGACACCCCAAAATAAATTAGCACTCCAATGATACTATTGTTCTCGTACCATTAAGACAACACAAAGAACAGCCTCAAAAGCAGTCTCCGACATTTGAACTTACAAAATTCCGAGACAAAATTGTCTTATCGTCCTAATTTCAGTGAAATTCAAAATATACCCGTTTGCTGTTTGTTTTCCTAAATTATTATTATGCCGATACTGCCCATAATCGCAGATGCTCGTGTTTCCTCTGGAGACGACTCCATTTTGTGTACGTCAAATCACTCCTTGTCAAGGGCAAGAAATCAAATAGGACATAATACACACCCATATGACAAGGAGGTCCCAGATGATATAATGAATACGAACTCGGAAGATTGTAATTCAGATCTTAGCCTCCTCATTTATACCAACCAGTGAGGAACCATCTCAGCACGAAACAGAAGCAGCAGCAAATAGCCTGTACCAAGCAAATAAATTTATGACTGATAATCCCATAAAACTACCCAAGGAATTAACAGTCTTAAACGATGCATCTGAGCCTCACACTAGGGCTCGGGTTGGTTTGCAGATTTAGAGAACGAAAAGAAAAGGGATAGGAAAGCAAGTAGGAAAACTATTTCCCTGGTGTTTTCCTCCATGCTTAAACAATATTAAAAACTACACATTCGTATAATATAATTGAAATATAAAAAATAGGACAGGAAATTACTCAACATTGAAAATGCTTAAATTATTACACACTTATTCTCCTTTCTTTCCTATTTTCCTCATCATTTGCCTTGTTAACCAAACAAGCGAAAGTGTTTTTCTCTATGTTTACTTGTTTTTCCCTCACTAACTCAAGAACCAAACAAAGCCTAAAGCAGCATTAAATAAACATGGGAACCACAAGTGATGGTTGCCCATAGCTATTAAAGACGCAAGGAGCACATAGATGCAAATGCCTCCCGTGGCCTAAGGGCAAGGCGCCGAAAAAAAGAAAGAAAAAAAAAAAAAAAGCATGGGCTTGAGCAAAATAAGGCGAACTTTAAAAAAAAAAAAAGAAAGCATAAATTAAATACAGTAAATCAAATCCGAAGAAACTCAAAAATAAACATTTACAGATACAATTGCTAAAACATCAAAGTAATGAACATTTTGACCTATTAGGCTATTAAGCTCAATTGGCCATGAGTAAGTTGCCCCTACAATGTTTTACAAAGTAGTCTACCTTAGAATAACATAATAAAGACCTAAGCAAGTATGAAACCATCACAAAATTTCAAAAATTAATTCCCACGTAGTTTATTTGAAGAATTAGGCTTTTTTGTTAATTCTTTTCATTGTCTAAATCTGTGAACCAAACGGAGAGTTAGTGTTGGTTACAGAGAAGAATTTTCTTCTATTCTAAAGAATGTGGCCCTTGTGTTGGAAGTGGCAAGGAGTCTCAATATGGGTCCAAATCTATTAAGTTCGATCTAAATCTAATATAAGTTGGGTTTAAATATGGGCATTAGTTTAAGGCTAATTAAGTTGATGATGTATAATTTTATTGAGGCATGGGCTTTGAGCCTTGGGCTTTTATAAATAAATAAATAAATAAAGCACAAAAAGGCTTAAGTATTTGAGGGGCATCGCCTAGGGCAAGGGAAGGCGCAAAGGCTGAGCCCGAGCCTGAGCCTTAAGCGCACCTCTATGTAGCATAGGTACTTCATTTAGGCCCCCGTACCCGTACCGGGTACTTACCGGCACCGACACTCGTTGGACACCCCAGGGTATGTACTCGACACTCCAAACAACGTGTCCACTTATTTAATTCAACTTTTTGTAAATGATTTTTGCCCTCTTTTTAGGATTGTGGTTTTGTGCCCTTTTTTAGGAGGAATCTTTTCTTGTCTTGTTTTGGACTTGTGAATTTTATGATTTGGTAGTGATATTGACAGTCTAATGATGTTTAATTATAACAATCTTGCCATGCTCATGGTCCTTGTGAATGATTTGGTAATAGTGAAACAATCTTGCTATGGATGGATTTGAATGTTGATCTTTAATGGTGAAACAATCTTGTTATAATATTTATGATTCTTGTTATGTGACTATTTGGACTTATTTTTTATTAGCATTATATTACTAATTAAAAAATTAATATTTATTCATTGTACCCTAGCCGTACCCCGTACCCAACATTTTTAGGATTTGTCATACCCCCGTACCTGTATCGTGTCACAACCCAAATGATTTATTTCAAGTGGGTTAAAGAGATTAAAAATGATCTGTCCTAGATTGGTCAATCCAATGTTTCATTTCAGGTGGGTTAAAGAGTTTTAAAACGATCTGCCACATCCAAAGAAAACGTATAAAAAAATCATCCACTTGGTTTGTTAGGCAAGCTCAATTGAAGATCGGTTGTAAAGTACTTGCAGACCATTCAATAAAGTGATTAACTAGTATGGTGCTTAAAAAGGCCCATGAGTACATTGATTCGATATTTTTCAATACATCATCACAATATGTGGCTTGAAAATCAAAAAACAACAAGGAGCATGCTTTATATACCTGGAATGCCAGTAAAACGATGCAAAGTGACTTTTCTGACATTCTGCCAAATTGTCGCAAGAAAAAGTTAACCAGTGTCCCATCATTTGTCCCAGTCAGCAGTCCTGTTTGTGGGTCAAACCTAAAAAGTCCAATGGTTTACAATATAATTGAGAGAGATTCAAAAAAAATTCCACCACAGTAAAAACACAAGCCATGAATGAAATTACACAGGAAACTACCTTGGAAGCCGATGCCGTGGACAAGGAATGTAGCCAGACAGCTGACAGAAAGAAAAGGCAAATCAGAAGGTTTACAAATTAAGCACATTCAGGCTCTGTTTGGTTAGAAAATTTAGACTTTAGAGAAGGGGAAGTATAAACAAGAAGGAAAACTAGTTCCCGTTGTGTTTTTCCTCATGCTTAAATAACACCAAAAACTACAGAAGGACTAGAATATAATTGTAACTTAGGAAAGAAGGGAGGAAAATAACCCACACGATAAAAAATTATAATTTATTTTCATTATATTTTATTATGCTTCTTATTTTCCTAGTTAACTAAATAAAGAGAAGTGTTTTCCTGAGCGTTTTTCTTTCTTTTCCCTCACTAAATTCATGAACCAAACAGAGCCTTGCAGAATGCTAAATGTCTACAAGATACTTCGACCAAACCTGAGGAAGTGATAAGAGGAAGTTCAGAACTTGAGGAAGGAAAAAGATCAGGAGTGTTTCACTGCAAACAAGATTCAGTGCCAATGAATGAATTATGTTAGTAACTATATAATCAAACATTAAATAGTTAAATAAATAATCACTGCAATAGAGACCAGGTTTAACCATCCCACCAAATACCAATTACAGATTCTAGAATACAACAACATATAATCGGCCCAGACACATGCAAGCTCAAGATAACATAAGTTTTTGCATTTTGGATATTAATAGACAGGGTTACCCTGCAAGATAAAGCTGTATCCAACTTCAATGATATTCGTATGGGAGGAACGGTTATTTTCTTCACTGTGAAAGCTAGATAGGTGGAAGCTTGAATTTTCTTATAAAGATTGGAATATCACAAGAAGCAGAGCCTAAATCAATGAGACATGAGTTGAAAGGGTTAAAGACAGTTTAAAAGGTGCATCACTTAATAAGTTAATATGCATCAGCTCAAGGATATTCAGCTTAAATGGAGAAGCACTAAAGATGAACTTGATCTAGTATATCTTGGGCAAAACTTTAAGCTAAAGTCACAAAATATAAGAAAGGAAGAAGTGATATTAAGACCCCTAGACATAAGGAAATGACGAAAAATTATTTGTGCAGCTGACCCCAAATGGTTGGATCAGGGCTTTGTTCAATGAGTAGAGTTGTGCACATATTTTGGGGTTGAATAGGTACTCACATTTGAGCATGACTTGCATCTTAATGGAGTCTGGTTCTGTGAGTGGTGGATATACAGAGGCGTATAAACAAATATATATATATATATATGTATGTGTATGTGTGTATTGTGACAATTATGGTATGAGTGGAGAGTTTGCATTAAAGATTTATAAGAATATACCTAAAATGGCCAAGAATGCCAACAACTGCCATAGTCATTCCGGCAAAGTATGTATACGTGTCACCAACAAAAACTGAAGAAGGATACCTATTTACAGGGCAAAAGATAGTATCAAGGCGCAGATGGTTATGAATTAATAGTATCTTTTTAGGCTCTGTTTGTCTTCGATTTACTGAGGTAAAGGAGTAGAAAACACTAGGAAAAACTTCTCTCTGTTTGGTTAAAGAGTAAAACAGTGAGGAAAATAATAAGGAAAAGAAAATAAGGTGAAAATAAATTAGAAGTTAGGAATTTTTTAAGTCACGTCCCTTCCTCTTTTCTTGAGTTTCTATTATATGCTGGAAATTCTTAAATTTTAGTGTCATTTAAGCATGGAGGGTTAAATTAAAAGAGAAAACACTAGGAAAATAGTTTTCCTTCCCCTTTTCATTCCCTCTTCCTTCTGTAAATCCACAAACCAAATAGAGCCTAAATAATGAAATAAAAAATATGACTGTCATTACCAGTTGTGAGAAAGTAAAGCCAAGGAAGTAGCAAGTAATGGCTGGACAAGGTAAATAGAGAATGCATGCGCCTGTTTATACTCAGGGTCGGTAGATGCTCCAATTTGCATGACGTTATGTATCAGGATCTGTAAATCGCCATCCCATGTCAGATCCACAATAAAACAAAGACTAAAGGGACTGTTTGGGAATGCATAGCACAGGATCTGGTTCAGTCCCACTCTCAAATTCTAACTTATTCTTATGAGAACCATAGTCAAGTTGGTTTGAGAAAGAACCAGTTTAAGAGTATTTTTAAATTTGGCACGGACTCCAATGCAAGAAAAGGTCCTGCACCAAACAATCAAAGTTCTAGAACCGGTTGACATATGAACCACAAACCGGTTCTTTGCCTTCCCAAGCAGCCCCTACCATTTGTACTAGATTAGATGCTTACAGCAGATGCGATAACAACTGTCTGCCCAACTTCAAGGCCATTTATACCAGCATGAATATTGATGGAGTTTGTACAAAAAACAGCCAAAAGTCCCATATATAGTTTATACATCCATCCTGTCCACATAAAAATAAATAAAAAAATGCAAGAATATAGAACTTATGTATCACAATTTCAACCAAATATTTATTTTGTAGTAACCATATGGCTGTGTTTGAAATGACACTTTAGGAATGCATTCTTACCAATTATAATTACACTATTCATTTTCAACTTAATTTAAAATGCATTCCAATATAATATTACTTCTTCAAAATACTTGCTTTCACTTGCAAGTAGGAGATGGTGCTCAGCATAGAAAGACATGATAGATGGAACCCTCCCTCCCTCCTCCTCTCTCATACTCTACCTCTGGGCAAGGAACAAATACCCTAGTGAAGATACATGAATGCTGAAACTTTGATGATGTGAATCTAACACATCTTTGACATTATGACAAAAGCATAAAAATAATAATTTGCATTACAAAAAATTTACCTAGATCCAAAACCTCTAGCCCAACGTAAGGAATGAGAGGCCTCGGTATAATAATTGTTGTATGCCCAGCATATGCCATCAACAAGGGAAGAGCAGCAATTGACGGCAATAATAATTTCCTGTTCTTCAAAAATAAATAACTTGTTGTAAGGATCTGGTTCAGAATGGACCCTGGAAGTTATCCCGTGGAAAAACAATATATATATATATATATACACATATGTGCTTTTTCTATTGTTATGCAGAAAAAAGCTGACAAATAGGCCTTAAGAGCTTGCTGTGGGAATATGATCTCGTTTGGTATTTCTATCTAACTGCTTCTGATTTAAGCCACTTTTTTCAGCTTTAAAGTGGAACGGATTTTAAAAGCTGAGCAAAAATTTTTGCCAAACAAACACACATCTCTCAATAATCCCAAACAATCGAGTATCGGTCCCAAATAAGCTTAATGCAAACAGGCTCTAAAGAGACTAAGGAAAAGTTATGGGCTCAAATACTCACACTCTCCAAGGGACATCAAGGACATCATCTACAAATCCAAGCAAAATCATGAAGCAGATGGATGCTAATGCTGCATTATACTCAACAAGCCACTGCACAAGTTAAAACACAGAACAATTCAATCTACACTTGTTAAGAGTAAAAAAAATAAAAACTTAGCAGTTTACAAAATAACGCATAAAAGATTGACCCAATTCGAGGGAAGAAAAAATAAGGACAAGGCCCAAATAAAGAAGGAAAATTCCTTGGAAAACATCAACATAATACAGAGAAAATCAAGTAATAGGAATCCTTCCCCATTACACAGGTTTTCAATTACACAAGTCAAATCTAAACAGAACAATTAGATAGTGTGGGGCATTCTTATCCTCCAAATACATGCTTTTCAAGTGCTGGTTGAGCATAGGAAGCACGTACACAAGAGGAAAGGTCACTTGTCCGTATCCGACACCTTACCCTATACGAAACACACTGGACACCCCTTGAAATGTGTTGGGCGCATAAAACCAGGTCCTTTTTTAGTAATTAATTTTGCTTTGACACACGTGAGACACATATGTACACACCTGAATATTCAAATGCTAAGTGTGGCATTGTTGAGTTTTTGAAAAGTAATAAGAAATTGGAAGTGGTTAGGTCCTCTCCCTACGGACTATAATAATAAGGATTCTTTGAAGCAATAAGTTGGAAATTTGGAAATAGTAAAAAATAGGCCATGGAGAAGCAAAATAGGACTTCTACAAGTATTCTAGGCTGGAAGGACCTATCCTTGATATTATGAAATCCAAATATGACTTTCGAAATGAGAAATAATTAGGACCTTCTGAAACAAAAGATATTTAAGCATCTTAGTTTTATTATAGACTATATGGCTTTCTTATTACATGAGATCATAAACATCAAAACATATTTATTATCATCTTGTCCTTAACGCGTCCTTATCCAAATTTTTTAAATTTTGTCGTGTTGTATCGTGTCCGTGTCCTCGTATACGTGCTTCTTAGGTTGAGATAATAACAGTGTTAGCAAGTCAAGACATAGTAGTCCCTACTAGGAGACTTACTGAAGGAATTTGACTAATACCCCATGGGCAAAATATTACTCAAGGACTGGACCAAACACTGCGGCACAATATCAAGAGGCGAATCTGATTTAAAGGCAAACATACTACTTGGGCTATGAATTTGTTTGTCACTGACCTGTGAAGCTCTTTTGAAGTTGGGGTCATGAGAACATTGAGAGGACAAACTGTTCATATCTTTGAATTATGTGGGCTTATAAGTTCAAGATTTTTTTGCATTTTCAGCTAGAAACCTTTTGAGCAGAATAATGCTATGCTTCCAAAATGTGAATCCCAAATTTGGTTCCCAACTGCTTTACCAGTTGTACAAATGCAGTGGTATGTAGTACATATAAAGCATGGACACAGATACACCGACACGACAAATCCTAAAAAGTGAAGACACGACACGGCACGGCAGGAAAACGCAAATTGTAAAAGAAAATTTAGTGCAATTTTAAGTTCATTTCTTATGGTTTTCAAAAATGTAATGCAATAGTCATGTAAAGGATTTTCAATTCACATTAATCGAATGTTATTGTTGATTAACAAAATGAAGGGGGGGACACCATAGAAGAGAAGAGAGAGAGAGAGAGAGAGAGAGAGAGACGATCGGACAAAAAGGGTCTTAAGAGACTAATGTCAAGAAAACGTGAGGAGATAAGTGATGTAATGCTTGACCAAATCAATTTAAACATATAAATAAACTAACAAAAGGCAACATTTCAATCAAAAATGAGTTTCCCTCCATGTCCTTTGAAGAGTCCTGCCGTCTCGGTGATGTGTCCGCCTCAAAAAAAAAAAAAGCATAACAGAACATGTGACGAATTGCCGCACCCGATATGTGTCTGAGGTGTGTCGGTGTCCGATACGTGTCGTACACGGGTATTGGGCACTTTTCGAAGTGTCGCTGCTTCATAGTGTAGTACTACCACCCACTGCAACAGCATGTGGTACAAATAGTAAAGCATTTTGGGAACCCAATTTGGGAAGCATAAAATTACTCTTTGGCCAAAAAAGTGCTTCAAGAATGGAATTTAGCATTATGTTTTTCCCATGTTAGGTGAGCTAATATAGAAGGTTATTATCAACACTCCATGGACTTCCATGCATCTTGAGCATAAGGTAAGAGAGGCAGAGATAGAGAAGATATGAGTTCGGGGAAACAAAGAGATATTGAACTGAAAGCGCTTTCCACCAAAGATCGTGGTTTTGCCCAGAAGCATACCTATACACCGTATAAAACCCATGTAACAATAATAACCTTCTAGATTCCGATATTAACCTCAACCAACATGGTAAAAATAAGACCCAAATTTGGCTTTGTTTGATTTGTAGCCTTACTGACAACGTACATGCCATTACTTTTCCTTTTCCCTCATCCTGAGCCATCAATTGAGAAGCTTTTCATATTAGCTTCATTTTGTTAAAGAGAAAATACAAGGAAATTGATTATTCTTTATTTGTTTTCCTTTCCTTTTTTCCTTCAGTATATCCATGAAGCAAATGAAGCTGTAAAATATCTTTTAAACATAAAAAAACTGCAACATTCTTTTGGAAAAATAGCTTTGTCTAGCCATCTTCTTTCCTCACTATATTTGAAAAAATTAAAGAAAAGAAAAAGAAAGTAGCATGCCTTATGTTCAAGAAGTTATTTACTGAAACAAGGTAGTTACATAGTACATGCCAAAAAATAAATTATGGAATCACACTAGCAAAAATACTGTCAAATTGGAAGCTGAATCAGGCAACTATTGGAATATAATGTACTTACATTTGAATCTGACGTGAAGTTAAAATACTGAAACAAGATTGTGAAGACCAGAAAAACAATTCCAACAACAATACCCAATGACTCAGGTCTGCAAAACACAAACAGTCAGTAAGCAAAGTTTGACGAAAATATCAAATTAACCAAATGATATCATCTATATACCCAATAGTTAATTGCATATTGTACTGTGGCAACTAAAAAAACTCCTCCATTGTCTTTGGAATTGAGCATTTTGTCAGATTGTATGGGCTACACAATTCAAGTGGTGCTCCCCTACTCCATTGAATCAACCACTGGTAAGAAGATTCAGGATCTAACACATTCAATTCATGCACTTTTTAGAAGATAGTAAAAATAAAATTAAAGATCCAATTAAATTGGGTAGCTGTTTGCACATTGATGATCTTAAGATTGGCCATTTAATTGCAAGGGAAAAAAAATTAAAGTGTGCAAGTAAAGCAAAATAAATAAATAAATAAATAAATAAAACATGAAGGGGAAGACAAAGACTAGGAACACACACCAGTAATAACTGACATGGAGAAGAAGAGCATAACATGTCTAGATTTGTCAAACAAAAACCTAACAGATGCACAATTCAAGAAGTTGTACTCAATTTTTCCGTAATAATTAAAATTTTATAGCTTATTTATCTCTATTAATCTATAACCTTTAAAAAATAAGTTGATAACTCCATTAGACAATAACTATAAACCTTTTGCAAAATCCTTGTAGCATTAATTATCAATATAGAAAAGTGTATTTGAGAGAGCCCCTCTCCCAGGAAACACTTCTGCATGTCATGCTTTTATCTGAACTTCATCCATCTAACAGGTTTTTTTCCCTAATGGAAACAATAGACTGAGTTAATATTTAGTACTCTGCACGTTTATGTTATAGACCATTTTTTTTTTTTTCGATCTTTAGTTTTTTGGATCGTTGGAGCATACCCAGCTTCTATTGATTCTTTAGTTTGAGTTTATGGAAGATATGTGCTTTGTGTATGTTTTGTATACCTTGCGCGTACATGGGTCACAAGTTTAATTATTCAGTAAACAATTTCTTCAAATCCTTTCATCAAGTCAACCCCAATTTAACCTGTTTTCTTTCAGTCCCAAATGAAAACCTTAAATGGCAATTGCTTAAAAACCCATATCTCAGATCTTGGTGCTTTAAGGAAACCCCTCCCGGAAAGTATGAAGGATAAAACCTCATTTTGAACACAATTATCACCATGTAAAACTTCACATTAGCTTGAAATAAGAAAAGTTTAAACTAATAAATCATGTAAGATACACATGGATGAGTTAACACTTGCCACTAACAGAAATTTTGTCACTTAGACTGAAAAAATTGTACACAAGCTGACGAAGTGATGATGATCAAAGGCAAATCTAATTGAATAATTTGAATATTAATTAGAAAAAAGTTAAATGATAGTTATAATTTTTTTTTTATAATTAAATGAATCAAAATACAAAAGCTTACACTTTGATTGGGCTAAAAAGGAAAAGGCACAACATTTAACAGTTGAGATATAAAATAATTATCATATATAAAAACAAGTACAAAATAAGCTGCTAACCCTATTCAGTATTAGAATGCAAATTAAGAGTTTAGATTAGCTCAATTCCGAGTAATACAATAAAATATACATTTATCCAAACAAAAACATGAGGATCCAACACAATCCAAACATTCAACATTCAACTATTGAAATGCTAATTCAGGATATTTACTCCATGCCACCCAGTTCATGAACTCAAATAGAGAACAACCCATAGAACAAGATCACATCTTTTTCACAAAATTCAGATACGAGTTCATTAAAATAACTGAAAAATAATTCCTCAAAAAAAATTTTTGTAAAAACAACTCACACTTTGATCAAGCCTTGAGGTGTGCCTTTCTTGTTAATGTCGTAACCAAATAAATTACGCCTCAAAACGTATCTAGAAGCAACAGGGATCAATTTTAGGGTTACGAAGAAGCCAACGCAGCTCAATAGGGCGTTGATGATTATGGATCTCCTGAGGTCCGCTTCGATTTTGTAGTGAGAGAAAACGAGGTAAAAGTACGGGACGAAGAAGATGAGAGAGAATTTCAGGATTTGGGCCGCTTTCGAAGGCGCGATCGGAGGATCAATTGAGTTGCTGTTGTTGGAAGTGGTTTTTTCTGGGGATTTGCGTTGTTGAGTTTCGGTTGAAGGAGGTTTGGTGGAGGCGTCTGATGAAGCTCTCTTCCGAGCTGTCATGGCGTGTTCTGTTCTGTCCTGTCCCCTTCTCTTCTCTTCTCTCTGTCTCTCTCTCTCTCTCTCTGTAGAACTCACTTCTGTTAGTCTGTGGACTCTCTCTCCCTCTCTCTCTCTCTCTAAAAATTGCTATTGGGAGTTTGGGACTGAGCTGCTGAGCCCAATCATATATCTCCATGTCAGATGGGAAATGTCATTGGTGGGACCCAATGACTCATGTGGCAAGATTAGAGTGGGAGATTGAGCTTGTGCGTTCATGAAACTATTTCGAGAAATTATTGGGTGGTTCTGAAACTTAAGCTATAATTTTGAAATTTTTTAAAGATAAAATGCATTTATACTCTGTGTGGTTTTGTCCGTTTTCACTTACCACATATTATTTTAAATTATGGCAATGGTACACCCAATAATGATAATGAATACAACTCATTCTTATAATTAAGTTATAATCATCTCTATCTTTGTGTTAGGTGGCACTATGGGATACGATTTAAATTTTAATAGATCACAGTGAGACTTAGAAATGATAAAGAGATTGTTGTAAATGAGTTGTGCCCTATTATTTCTCTTGGTACACCCTATGGTTCAAACGAAAGTATAAATATAAGTTTTTCCATCAAATTTAACCCTGTTTTATACCTTGATTGACAAAATGTCTCCTTTCACCCCTGAATTCACATTAAAATTAAGGAATGCAGTTTTGGTCATCTCAAAATTGTTCACTTTTTACTCACATTTTTTTTTCATTGGCTAATGTATTAGGCCCCCTTTCTTTATACAATTAATTAATTCTCATTTAATCTTGATTCTCACTGCATTAACTAATAGGAGAGAGGGATGAGCAAAGGTGGACAATTTTGGAGTGGGCAAAAATGTATTGTAAAATTCAGTCAGTCATAATGGCTCTTTGGGTAAGTACACGATGTGTAGCGAGAAAACTCTCAAAAATTATTCTTAATACTGTTGTGAACATTTGAGAGTAATCTGGTCGTTTCAGCTTGCTCCATAAGTAATTTAAACGGCTACACTTTGGTCCAAATCGCAAGGGGTATTAGTGTCAGATTTTAAAGCACATGATGGTAAGTGAAAAAGGGGAAAATCCTAAGAGGTATTAGTACCAAAATTTAAAGCACATAATAATAAGTGAAAACCGAAAAAACCACAAAAGGTGTAAGTATATTTTATCTAATTTTTAAACTAAATTAGGGTATTAAGAGTAACTCCAGTAGTACTAGCCTACTAGGTAAAATGGCTAGACAAAACATCATTTTGCCTAGTTGAATAATAAAATGGGTACTCAATTTGTTAAATCTATATCCAACTACACTAGCCATATTGACTAGTGTGGATATCGCAATTTTTTTTTCTACCCACAGCTTTTCTTTTAAAATTCTTTTTAAAATTTCAAATTCAAAACAAATGAGTCGCCACTTAATTTTTTTTAGGAAAATTAAGAAACCATTTAAAAAGGAAACTGATCTTTTGCGAAACCAAAGATTAACTAGGTCCGGGGATTATAGAATGAGAAGGGAAGGAGCCCATCGGACTAAAACACCCCTTCTCATCCTATCTTGCGATAGGCCTCTACTTAACATCCTTTTAATTGAATTACTAATCTAAGCATGCCTACAATTAATACATAGATATACGTATACATTACAAAAGCATGTCTAAAGGGTGTAAAATTGCAAGTGATAAAATATCATTCAAAAAGCCACGTAATTCAAGTAGCAAGCACTATGATATGCAAATAGGTAACTAGAGAACTTACCCGGGATCCAGTCGCGATATTAAACGTGCAATGTATACAAATGAAAGAAAATCCTAGAAAAGAGTCTCTAATCACATGTATTCACATAAGGCAAGATCCTAATTCTAATGTGTCACGCATGACGTTGAAAAATCGATAAAATCAAGAGGTTAAGATAAACTAAAGTGGAGTTCAAGAAATCATACCTTAATAGCGCTACAAAACAAAAGGTTAGTTCACATGATATACAAGATATGAAGTTAGATATAACAATCCTAAATTTCTAGCTTAAATTTATCAAATGTAATTAGATCTAAAGCAACTAAGTTCTAATTACAAGTGTCAAATCATATGGATGAACATATATACATGAACAAGAATAAACTATGAAATATTCGGTGGTTTAAATCACTTAAACTTTGAATCCAAGCTTAAATAATCGTTATTGAAACATGGTTTGAATCTTGACTCATGAAAATATCATCTAAGCCATTATTCATAAGATTGATGAAAACTAATGCAGAATTCTGGAAAGTGCTGAGAGCATATCATAACTTTAAAAAATGAAAAAGCATGGTTCCCATGGATTGATCTGGATGAATTTTGGACACAAGATGCCTCTGTGTGTCTAGTTTTTAACCCAAAAAAGAAATCAAAGTTCCAACGGTTGGATCTCCGGGAATTGGGCAAAAACCAGACATCATTCAGCATTCTACAACCTTCTGTCCAGAGTTCTTGCATGATTTTCTAAAAATAGCAAAAAGATCTGAAATGCTTTGCTCTTTTTAGGGTGACTTCCTAACACATTAATCTACTTAGAAAAAATTATTTTGGGTCACAAACACTTTATTAAAGCTCTGATTTACTTATTTCAAAAGAAGGTCACTGTTCTGAAATTCTGGACAGATTGCTGTTACTTTGCAAAACTCATGATCAAACCACTCTAGACATGAAACCATCTTAAAACAAAAATTACAGTGGTAGAATGTTGTGTCATTGACACTTTCCCGTTGGTGTCACTTGATTCCAACGGTTAGATTTCGTACTAAAAATCTTTGATCAAAAACAGTTTGAGAACTCACTGTTTTCATTTGTCAAGTTCAACTTTTATTTGTTAACCCCAACTATTAAACCATGAAGTTGGACTTAAAGTAAACCATTTTCTCCTACCTTTTAATGGTCATTGGAGATGAAGACATGACTAATACTCATGAGTCTCAAAGGAATATAGAAAGGATTTCATGAAACATCAAGTTGAGAGAACCCAAGTCGTGAGTATGGACTTGGATCCATCCATTTGCTTATAAAATGAAGTGATGATCAAACTTTGACTCCCACATGAAGCACAAACTTACATGGGATTCAAAAGATCATGTTCAAGAGATTTCAAGAGAGATATTTGAGGATCTCTAAGAGTCTCAAGAAGAAAGTATGATCAACAAACGAAATGAAGCAAAGAAAACAAAGTAGTTTGAGGATTTAAAGATTCAAAAAGAAAGAATGCAAATAAACAACATATGACTAGAGGTTCACCTCCAAATTGTCCTCAAAGTTTCTCTCCTTGGAAGATCTCCCAAGCTCTTCTTCCTAGTTTTCTAAACTCTCCTTTTTTTTTCCTCAAAATATGTTAGTGTAATGGTAGTGTTTTTTTGGTGTATCTCTTGTATCTTCTTGTATATTCACCTCTTCCCTTCTCAAGAAAGATCCTCCTTCTTTTATAGACAAAAATTACCAAGTATTTTCAGTGAATTCGGAGTAAAAGACAGGTGTAAATGTCTCATTTGGTGGTACAATACATACTTCCTGAAATTAGACAAACTGCTGCCCAGGGCGGCAGTCAAAAGTTGTCTGCGGCAGTCCATGACTGTCGCTGCGGCACTCCGTGACAGCCGCGACGGCACTCAATGACTGCCGTGCAGCTTTCAGTAAGTGCCGCGCAAAATTATTGATTGCCATAATTTGGTCAACCTTACTTTATCAGTTTTTTGTTTTTATTCGCATACATATACGTATTGTACCACAAAATACGGACTTTAAAAGCAGATGGCAGTCATAAATGGTCAGCGGCACTTAGTAAATACCGGGCCGGCACTCATTGAATGCCGTTCGGCACTCACTGAGTGGCGGCCGGCACTCACTGACTGCCGCGGAATACTGCCGTGTGCCGTTTTTTGTTGAATTTCCCCTTTTTAGGTCTTTTCTCTCTTCCTTTTTCTTAAAGAAACTTATTTTCGAAGATCTTTTCCAAAAATGGTGTTTTATACCTGAATTCTCCTAAATACCTGGTATTTTCTTCTTTCTGTGAAATTTTATCGCATTTGGAGAATTTTCTGAAGAGCTTGGAATACTTCGATTCTTTTCGGTCCTTATCATCATCGGACGTGGAGGTGATGCTCTCCTAAATTCGACGGTCGGTCAAAATTGGGGTGTCTACAACTAGGCACTTATTTTGTTTTGGACTAATTACACTTTACACCCTTTTATTACACCCTTTTTTCAATTGGATATATATCTTTATTTTTTTGTGCAATTGGACCCTTACACTTCTAATCGAAGAGCAATCAGCCCAAATCTAAACTCCATCTGGTCTTACTAACGGGAAATGCTCACGTGGCAAACGTCCCTACTTTTTGGTGCTTAGCTATTCTATAAAAGGTTAAAAGGAGAAATGAGAAGTAGAATCGGCGCCAAACATGACATAGTAGATGGCGCCAAACATGAGCGACTGAAACGAGGATGCAATCAAGTGCGATTTAGTAAGCCATATCTTGTGATTCTGCGATAAAGGCTAGTTTTGACTAATTGATTATAGTTTACAGTTAGGGTTTATGAAATTTTAGGGCAAGCTTTGTGAAATTTAATATATGCATTCATGGAAGTTATAGGCTTATTTGTGGTCTGACGACATCCTATTGACGCGTTTTCTTATCACACCCAAGTGTAGGTGATCGTACAAGTAATAAAGTTCTGGAAGTCCAGGTCGAACCCACAGGGAACGGAATAAAATTTTATTAAGTTAAGCAGATAACTATTTTGTCACTAAAAAGAAAATAAAAGATGATGGATTTTTGTGGGGTTTTACTAAACTACTAATTTTTATAGTTTTGCAATAAAAGTAATTAAAGCTATTTTTTTCTTAACAGTTTATGGTAAAGATTTTAACAGTGCAAAATAAATTAACTAACATACTAATAAGAAAATGAAGAAAAATATATAAAAGTTAAATTTTTGTAAGATAAACTTTTTAGATTTAATAGTAGCAAAAGATGGAAATAATACAGATATTTAAGCAAAACTATTATAAAACAGGAAATATTAATTAACTAGGGGAAATGATTTAAAGGAATTGGGAATATGCAAACTAACACTAGATCCCACAACTTTTGTGCATTTGAAAAGCATTTGGCATTTAAGACCGCAGAGTCATTCTTTATTTAAAAATAAACTTTCACTAGTCAGGGTCATATCAAATGTGTCAGGTTTGATATGAAACGACATCGTTTGGTTTAAAGAAAAATAAAAAGGCAATTGGGCAGTAGCCAGGTTCGAACCGTGCCCTGCCGCGGACGTGGGTTATTCGGCGTCCAGTCCCCACCACTCTGCCACTACACAATTGCCTATCCATTATTGGATAGAAATATATATATATACACATATTTGAAATATTAACTTTGTCATATGAGTTGTTTGAGTATGCTAGGTGTTTTTTATGACAAAAGGCATAGTCTGACAATCCACATAATTAGGCTTTTTATTTCAAATATGTACTCTTTTGAGCCTAATATAGCCATAGTATATAAACATGTTAAATGGTCATAAACTATAGATACATAGATATTTTTGGCCATAAATGGAAAAACACCCATCTAGATAAATTTGCCCATTTAAGATTAGTGCACAGAAGCTGTGGTTTCTAAGTTTTTATTACATATCCCCAATTAAAGTTTTAGCTTACCATTTTGGAATTGAAACTGTCTTCCAAATAAAATTTAAAGATAAATTAAATAGGTGTAAACAGTGACTGCTCAATTAAAACTAAAGTTGTGAAACTATGGTAAGAGTGAAATATAATATTATTATATTATTATTCTACTTAACATGAGCTGGGTTGAATTTGTGGAATCTGCAAAATAGCAAAGTTTAGTACAACTAGGTTAATAAAATATACATAAATGGAAATACTGAACCAAAAATAAAATACTAAACCTTTGACTTTGGATTCTTGTGGGGTCACAGTGGTTGAACTCCAAGAACACAAATAAGGTCAAACCAAATCCAAATATACTTTTGAAGTGAGAAATGGGTATGATGTACTTTTGGACTTTAGTAGGTGATTATAACAACTACGTGGCTAAGAAATCTGATATTTGCTTGTAAAATCTGTCTTCTAGTGAATAAAAATATTGTTATAAAAACTGAAAATTTTGGGTTTCTAACTATTTTAGGGAGCAACTAGAAGTACTACTAGACTAGAAATATTAAATCTAAATTTAAATAAGAATATTTTACTACTACAAATTGACAAAGGTCATACAAGAAAACAAATATTTTAAATTTAAGAAATACAGTACACAAAGTTTTGCTACATATTTTTGAACATGAAATCATCAATTACATTAAAGTAAAATTTTACAACTACTAGAACTAGAAAAGGCAAAGAAAAACTAAAGTTTCCTATTTCTAGGGACAATATGAAGTGCTCACATGATAACCTCCCCTAAACAATTCTCTCCCTAACAGTGATTGTGAACTGCTGTTGAATTGTGGAGCTCTTGGATTCTGTGTTCTCTCGTTTGCTTCTGCTCAATTTATAAACGAATTTCTGCGATGATTCCATCACTGCGTTCGTCACTTGGCACGAGATTTGCCATTCTTTCTTCGCGCCTCGTCCCTATTTTTCTTCATGTTGTCAGTTGCTTTGACTAAATTGTAAAAAAACAACAAAATGCATACATATATATATATATATATATATATATAAACCGTTGTTGTCAAGTCAAAGACTTGGCAACATATTCAATTTTTTTTATTTTTTTTATTTTTTTATTTTTTTTAGTCTTTTCATTTGGACCTTTTTTTCAAAAAAATTTACTATTCATTACTATTCACTACTATTCATTACTATTCATATGAATATACTATGATGTGGTTGCTACTTCTTTCCTTCCCTTTATTTCACTTCATTTTTACCTAAATATATAAAATATGTAAAAACACATAATTACACGCATTTGAGTGACATCACCATTAAATTATATTAATTCAAATATGCGTGTAAAACTAGAAATTTAGGGGATTAAATGAGCATTATGTCTATTATATTGGCACATAAATGTGCAGTATTCAATATTTGTCACGCCCCTCAACTAACTTATTGCTAGTCCCTAGCAATGAAGTGAAAGAGAAATTGTTCTAGAAGTTTTATTAAAGAGTATGAATAAACTAAGGAAAATAAAATTACTTAACTCACTGTCGCAGGAATCGCGATTGCATTTAGCGTATGCAACAAGCCGTTAAACCCCTAGATTACCCCTAGTGGACGAGTGTTGTCTCGTGAGGGTTTGCAGTGAATTTACCCACAAAATTCATTAATTTTTTTTTTTTAAATGTAAAAATAAAGTAAAATAAAAATAAAGATAGATTTTCTCCTTTTACAACAGATAAGATTAAATTTGGCAATAAAATGAAATTTTCAAGTATGTAGTAATAATGCAACACATATACTCACAGTTTTGTCAATGGTAGCATTTTTTATACTCTTTAAACTCACAGTGTGTACTTGAAAAATCAAGCAACTGATCTTAACTTCAAAGTTTACATAACTATTAACAGCCATAAAACTTGTAGTTTTAACTCAAATCTCACTAGGATTTCACTCTTTTAAGGAGAAACTCTCAGAAACCGGTGTAGAGAACATCTCACTTGGTAGGGAAGCAAAGATAGATGAATTGCTTCCATTTTAATGACTCAATATATAAGCATTTGGAGTACAATAAGTCTCATGAAAGAATACTTAGCATTAGAAGAGCGATCTACCGTGGAGAACATCCTTATCACTTAAATTTAAAAATCAATTTCTTTTAAATCATTAGGACTTTGACTGGTAGGTTAGAAATTAAGATGAGTAGGAGATTTGGGGTGTATTTGTTCTAAGCATGTGATTGGAGTGTTTGCGCAATTCATTCCAACCTCTTCTTTTCTTCTCCTTTTTATCATATGTACATTTTTTTTTTTTTTTTTTAGTTTCCCATTTTTTTTCTTTTTTTAAATCAACTCTTTTCTTTCTTTACCATTTCTTATAATATTAATACAGTCCAATCACATACCTGGATATAGAAGTGAGGTTTGTACTCCCAGGTGGAGCAAGGTATGATTTGGATAGAACTGAGACTAAGGTAATATTAGGTGAAGGGGGGTGCATTTGAAAGAAAAGATGGCCTAAATCATTTTAAAAATAGATTGACTTTGTTCATTTAAGCAATTTAGACGTTCTAATGGTAAATCCTGAACGTTCTCTTCTAATGATCAGTCAAAGAAAAATAATGAGACTTTCAACGAGTGATATGATAAAGAGAATAAAATGAGACTGAAAAGAAATAGTAACCCTCATAAAGAAAGATTGGCACAAAAGCTCACATGGGTTAATTAGTTTCCACTACTTGTTTTTAAACTGTATAGTTTATGCTTACTCATCCATTTAGATTCAGTAAATATTTTCACACTGTTTCAAAATGTTTAATGTTTAAAGAGTTTCTAGCATTTGAAAATAGTAAAACATGTGACAATGTGTTGTATGCTATTAACATACCCAAAATAACATTAACGTGTCAAATTTATCTTATATAAAGTAAAAGAAAAACTTCTGAAAAATCCTAAGCATATCCACTAAGTTGGATACATATATGGTGCGACTAGTATCCTCTGCACCTATACAAAAGAGGCTACGCAATCTGGAGCGTCCAAGTTGTCATGATTACCCATCCACCTCTAGTAAAAGAGATGAGTCTAGAACCACTAGCAAACTACAAACATCAGTAAGAGGCTAAGAGATAACTCTGGCTTTACTTAGTTTTTCGCTACCTCTAGGGACATTCACCGCACTAGACATATCTGGTGATACTTGGATCATGCAAATTACTCCTATCGAACCAGCTAATGAAAACCAGATGTACACGTAGGATCATTTTAAAGTCTGACTTGACTGAAAATTATTGACTGTACAAAAACTAAAAATAAAAATAAAAAGAAATGAGGGATGGGAAAACAAAATTTATTTGGGTATCAAAGGATCCAGTCCTCTTTCTCAACCAAAATTTTCTTTTGTTTTGATTTGAATTGTCTTTTGTAACAGTAGTAAACTTTAAAAGATGTGTCATTATGAGCAACTAAACCAGGACATTCTTCTCTATAACAATTCAAACACCATCCTAACCTTTTAGCTTTCCTTTTGATGGCATAAAGGCTAGTGCCAGGAAAGAGTTTCTTCTGCTCAGAAACAAGTGAGCGACCCATTAACGTCTGGTCATCGACTATTGGATCCATTTTTTATACTCTCAGCCAACAAGAGAGGCTAGACTCAACCCTCCACTCCTTTCAACTATCAACTAAGATCTAATTAAAGAGAGCTTAGAGGGGGTGGGTGGGAATTTTATTTAAAAACTAAAAATATTTAAGAAAAATATATACATTCAGAAACTAAAAAGAAAATTTTTTTTTTTTTAAACAAAAATTAGAAAACTACATTTTTCTCTCTCTCTCTCTCTTTTTTTTTTTTTTTTTAACAAAGTTTAAGACAATGCATCATTATAATAATAGTAACAAGAAGAATTATGATATAAACTTCAAACATTATAAAAATTTTGGCTTCTGAGTCATGCATTTTTTTTTAACAGGGGCACCGCAGCACTAACATAGCAAGAACTAGGATAATAACAAGATAAAGTTCAAAATCCATAAGACCAATAACTAGTGCGTCGTCCATTTTTTTTTGTTTTTGTTTTTTTTTTTTTATAAGAAAAGGAAAAATATCACCTAGCTCTTGAAAATCTGATAACCTGGTAGGGCTGTAGATCGAATGGTATTTCCAAGCTTCTGTGGTGAGTGGGTACCTACAACTAATGCAGTTAAATAATGGAAAAGAGAGAAAATAAAAATCTAAAGAAAAACTAAAAATTTAAGATTTAAGCCGAAATCGAAAAAAATAGATAATAAAATCAAAATCAAGCTTTTCTCTGGATTATAGATCTTACCTTTAGTGATCAGTAGAGTGGATCTTGATTTTGGTTTGAAGAAAATTAAAAAAAAAATGGAAAGAAAATGAGAGAGGGAGATCGGGTGAAGAGAGTGAGAGAGTTGCAGAGAATGAGAGAGAGAGGGAGAGAGAGATCGCGTCGAGAGAAAAGAGAGGAAGAAGAAAAAGAAAGGAAAAGGAGAAATGGGTAAAGTTTTTAGGGTTCAAAGCCCTATATAAAGCCATTTTCTCTTTTTCAGTGTATCTCTCTCTAAAAAAAAACTAATTAAATTTTTTTTTTTTTTTATGAAATAAAGATAGAATAAACAAACATGTGTTAATCATGAAACCGTCCCCCCCAACTGAGTCTGACATTGTCCTCAATGAGTGAGATGAGAAAAAGAAGCTAAGGATAACACCTGTAATAAAAAAAAATACAAAAAGAAAAGATAATAATAATGACAAAATTAACTTATATATAAAGTAAAAGTACTATCACTGTTTTGAGATAAAGTTATCAAGAATTACTGTACAATTGATCTTTTGAACTGCAGTTTCAAAGGATCGATCTTGTATTCAAATTTTGCTATCTAGCAGTTTCAGCAACATGGTTTTTAAACCAGCAATACTTCTAGTATGCCTTTTTATTTTGGACTGTAATGGGATAGTTTAAACATACAATTTAGTACAATTATTAGATAGCAATACTTGAGATTTGTAAGACTTGATAAAAATCAGAACTCACAAAATAATAAGTGCAAGTGATTCTGATACTAAAAACACAGTGATGATTTTTTTTTAATTTTTTTTTATTTATATATAAAAGAAAAGTACAATTACAATAAAAATAAAGACAGGAATTTTATTTTAACATATCTAGACGTTGACTGGGATTTTTGCTCATGAAAGATGATCATTTCGAGGTCTAGGACAATAGACTCGAAACCTTAAATAGGTGTCAGAGCTATATCTTTCAGGATCATCATAGAGTGTTATTTCCATGAATATATCATATCTGACAATGACTCTTTCAGGCATGAATTGTTCAATGAAGACAGGGATTAGAGATGTCCCCCATTCGAGTAGGAAAAAGAACCAATCCCTTTGAAAGGCGTACCTTAACATTTCCCCGTTAACAACTCTAGTTAACAAACGTCCCCATCCAAAAATATTGTCATTATCATTATAAATGGGGAATTGTACTATGGATGTTAAGTATCGCTCCCATTCATTTTCTTCATATTCATGATATAGTTCTTGGAACACCTCATATTGAGCTTGTTCCCACTCATCGTAGTTGGTGCTAATGTTCTGCCAGTCATCTAATCCATCAAATATTGGCTCACCATCCCACTCCCTAGGTTGGTCAGGTTCCACTAAATAATCAATTTCTTCATCAGTGTCGTAAATTCTATCGACACACCTATCATAGAACATTTCATCCTCGTCAGAGTCTATGAGATATTCAAATCTAGGGGGTGTATCATCATCTGACGAAGTTCTATCCTCTGGAGGATAGTTGTTATTGTTAGACGAACTGTCATGGTTTATACTCATTCTTGCAGTTCTGCGATGATTAGATGGGTTCATATCTCTTTGTTACCTGTAACATCAGATAATATGTTATAATTCCTGAAAAATATTAAATAATAAAAAAAAAAAAAAATAAATAAAATAAAAATAAAATTCCTACTATGTACAATTCTAATCACGATTTATGAATTTAAGAGGTATCACAGTTGGGGTCCTCCAAAGGAAAGGACTCCAATTCAGTTTCAAAATCTCCTAAGAATGGTTTTAATTTATGCCTACTGACTTTAAATGTATTACCATCTTTAGGGTCTTCAATCAAGATAGTTCCATAAGGATAAATATTTTTTACAATATATGGACCAGTCCATCGAGATTTCACTTTTCTTTTAATAAGATGCAGTTTTGAGTTATATAATAGAACTTTTTTGCGCGGGGGTAAATCTTTGATAAACAGGAGTATTAAGACATTTTTCTGTAGAGTACCTGTCGCGCCCGCCCCGAAGAATGGGGGGCGGTCCCTTCGAGGATCGCGACCGTTCTTCGGGGCGGGCGCGACAGCTGGCGACTCTGCTGGGGACTCCTCCCTTAAGAGGACTCAAGCCGTCATTTTATTAATTTTTTTTTCTAATGGGGCATATTATTTTACAGAAGATGATTTTCTGCTTTGTTCTCTTTCTTCGTACATATTCTTTTATAGGTACTCATCCTTCGATACAAGAAAAATAGATCGCAAAGGCCAATGCCGTACACACAACACACTGTCATTCAAAAAAAAACATGACATAACCTGGTCCTGAAAGAAACCCTTTAAGATTAGATAGGAGGATCAGTAAGTGGCATGGCCGTTGCGGTAGTACCGCCGGTACCAGCACCGAAAGTTTCTCCGCTCGAACCACCAACCTGAGAAGGTGCCACTGCGCTGGAGGTTTGAAGGTTCGGGAACCGGGCCTAAATTAAGATTGCATTAGCTGTAAACCTCCCCACACGATCGCATTCTACTCACGTGCATCTGTAAATTACTTTTGTTTGTTTCCTTTCTTTATTCATAAAACAAAACAAAAATGATGGACTATATCTAAATAAGTGTGGTTTTCTCTTCTCAGCTCGTTAAAATTTTGAAACAAAGAACAAAGTTCCCACTTTCAAAATGACATACCAAATTCCAAGGTACCCCATCATATGACATGTACTGCAAAGTTCTAATTTATTTTTAGATAGAGGAGGATTAGTTTTCTCCAGTTTAACAGATACTAGCTTGCGAGTTAATTCTTCAATTTTTATGACTAATTCATCTTCAGTTTGTGATTGCTGTGATTTTTTAGCCTTTTCTTCCTTAGCATTTTCTTCTTTTTCCCTTTGTGGAGCGTCTTTTCTAAGCCAATCAAAATATGATTCAGCTTCGTCAGCAATTTTAAAAAATTTCCCTTGATACATGGCTTCAATTATTTCCCTTGACTCTGGATCTAATGTTTCATAGAAGTAATTAATTATACGCCATTTTTTAAATCCATGATGTGGACAGGTTTGTAGGAGATCTACAAAAAATTCACAGTCTTTAATGCATGGTTCCTTCTCTTTTTCAGTGAAAAGTTTATATTCTCGCATCAAGCAATAAGTTAAATTCATTTGATAGAATTTATTTAGAAATGCTTGATTCATATCTGGCCATGAAGTTATAGATCCAGGGTGGAGAGATAAAAGTCAAGATTCAGCTTCATCTTTTAAAGAAAATGGAAAAAGTTTGAGATAGATTATCTCGATAGGACAAGTTTGGTCAGCAAATGTTTCACAAACTTCTTCAAATTCACGAATTTGGACATAAGCATATTCTTTCTTAATTCCGTGGTAAGTTGGTAAGCATGGTAGCATGTTATATTTAAAATGAAAATTTCTTGTATGTCTAGGTAGTGTGATGCAAGAAGGAGTGATGATTTGTTCTGGCATAAATATACCACGTAAAGACCATCGCTCACGTTCTGATAAAACAGGTTGTGGTATATTATTCCCTTGATCATTATGAGTATCATCAGTTATTCCTTCCATGCCTTCTATTTCAGTCATGATTCTAGAAAACTGTATACTAGATGATTTACTAGAAATATTTGAATTATGTGGTACTTGATATAAAGCCTCAGTAGTATCTAAGGACATAAGAAGTAAGTGAAAACTAACTGATAATAATATTATTATGATTATTATTATTATTATCTAAGTAAAAATAAAACTCTTTTTTTTTTTATATATATTTTCTTTTTTTATATATTTTTTTTAGAAGATGCACAAGTACATATATATAAATATAAATATATATATATATTTCACAAGGAAAGAAATTATATATAGTTTTTTTTTAATTTAATATAGATTTTTTTTATGTTATCATTTTTTCTTAAAAAGAAAACTAGATTATTTATAAGGTAGAATAAGTATATATATAGATATAGATATAGATATAATAGGAAAAATAGTTTTAAACCTAACTTTTTTATTTATTTATTTTTATTAACCGTTCCCCGGCAACGGCGCCAAAAACTTGACGACATCCTATTGACACGTTTTCTTATCACACCCAGGTGTAGGTGATCGTACAAGTAATAAAGTTCTGGAAGTCCAGGTCGAACCCACAGGGAACGGAATAAAATTTTATTAAGTTAAGCAGATAACTATTTTGTCACTAAAAAGAAAATAAAAGATGATGGATTTTTGTGGGGTTTTACTAAACTACTAATTTTTATAGTTTTGCAATAAAAGTAATTAAAGCTATTTTTTTCTTAATAGTTTATGGTAAAGATTTTAACAGTGCAAAATAAATTAACTAACATACTAGTAAGAAAAGGAAGAAAAATCTATAAAAGCTAAATTTTTGTAAGATAAACTTTTTAGATTTAATAATAGCAAAAGATGGAAATAATACAGATATTTAAGCAAAACTATTATAAAACAGGAAATATTAATTAACTAGGGGAAATGATTTAAAGGAATTGGGAATATGCAAACTAACACTAGATCCCACAACTTTTGTGCATTTGAAAAGCATTTGGCATTTAAGATCGCAGAGTCATTCTTTATTTAAAAATAAACTTTCACTAGTCAGGGTCACATCAAGTGTGTCAGGTTTGATATGAAACGACATCGTTTGGTTTAAAGAAAAATAAAAAGGCAATTGGGCAGTAGCCAGGTTCGAACCGTGCCCCGCCGCGGACGTAGGTTATTCGGCATCCAGTCCCCACCACTCTGCCACTACACAATTGCCTATCCATTATTGGATATAAATATATATATACACATATTTGAAATATTAACTTTGTCATATGAGTTGTTTGAGTATGCTAGGTGTTTTTTATGACAAAAGGCATAGTTTGACAATCCACATAATTAGGCTTTTTAATTCAAATATGTACTCTTTTGAGCCCAATATAGCCATAGTATATAAACATGTTAAATGGTCATAAACTATAGATACATAGATATTTTTGGCCATAAATGGAAAAACAACCCATCTAGATAAATTTGCCCATTTAAGATTAGTGCACAGAAGCTGTGGTTTCTAAGTTTTTATTACATATCCCCAATTAAAGTTTTAGCTTACCATTTTGGAATTGAAACTGTCTTCCAAATACAATTTAAAGATAAATTAAATAGGTATAAACAGTGACTGCTCAATTAAAACTAAAGTTGTGAAACTATGGTAAGAGTGAAATATAATATTATTATATTATTATTCTACTTAACATGAGCTGGGTTGAATTTGTGGAATCTGCAAAATAGCAAAGTTTAGTACAACCTAGGCTAATAAAATATACATAAATGGAAATACTGAACCAAAAATAAAATACTAAACCTTTGACTTTGGATTCTTGTGGGGTCACAGTGGTTGAACTCCAAGAACACAAATAAGGCCAAACCAAATCCAAATATACTTTTGGAGTGAGAAATGGGTATGATGTACTTTTGGACTTTAGTAGGTGATTATAACAATTACGTGGCTAAGAAATCTGATATTTGCTTGTAAAATCTGTCTTCTAGTGAATAAAAATATTGCTATAAAAACTGAAAATTTTGGGTTTCTAACTATTTTAGGGAGCAACTAGAAGTACTACTAGACTAAAAATATTAAATCTAAATTTAAATAAAAATATTTTACTACTACAAATTGACAAAGGTCATACAAGAAAACAAATATTTTAAATTTAAGAAATACAGTACACAAAGTTTTGCTACATATTTTTGAACATGAAATCATCAATTACATAAAAGTAAAATTTTACAACTACTAAAAGGCAAAGAAAAACTAAAGTTTCCTATTTCTAGGGACAATATGAAGTGCTCACATGATAACCTCCCCTAAACTATTCTCTCCCTAACAGTGATTGTGAACTGCTGTTGAATTGTGGAGCTCTTGGATTCTGTGTTCTCTCGTTTGCTTCTGCTCAATTTATAAACAAATTTCTGCGATGATTCCATCACTGCGTTCGTCACTTGGCACGAGATTTGCCATTCTTTCTTCGCGCCTCGTCCCTGTTTTTCTTCATGATGTCAGTTGCTTTGACTAAATTTTAAAAAAACAACAAAATACATACATATATATATATATATAAACCGTTGTTGTCAAGTCAAAGACTTGGCAACATATTCAATTTTTTTTATTTTTTTATTTTTTTTAGTCTTTTCATTTGGACGTTTTTTTCAAAAAAAATTTACTATTCATTACTATTCACTACTATTCATTACTATTCATATGAATATACTATGATGTGATTGCTACTTCTTTCCTTCCCTTTATTTCACTTCATTTTTACCTAAATATATAAAATATGTAAAAACACATAATTACACGCATTTGAGTGACATCACCATTAAATTATATTAATTCAAATATGCGTGTAAAACTAGAAATTTAGGAGATTAAATGAGCATTATGTCTATTATATTGGCACATAAATGTGCAATATTCAATGCTTGTCATGGTCCAATCTGGTTTTGTCCCCTCTGAACTTGTGGTCCTCTTCAAATGCATGTGTTTTTCCCCTTTTGATGCAGAATGGGTATAGACTTCACTATTAAATTATAGAGTAATGCTACAGACACAACACATTGCACAGCACAAAGCACAATCGGGCTTTAAATGCCTTGTACCCTGTGTCTATTTGAATTTTCACACTTTTATATGCACCACTTACACAATACATGGTACAAGCATTTAAAACTCTGCTGTGCTTTGTGTTGTGCAATGTGTTGTGTCTGGAGTATTGTTTGCTGTAATTTGCGCGGGCGTGCCAGAACCAATAGTGGCTCGGGGTGTGTGTGTGTGTGTGTGTGCGTGCAAACTAATTACCTATCTGCTTGTGTGAGTGATACACAAGGCTTGATGAATCTAACTTCTAAACAAGGTGACTGTGTATAGTGAGTAGGAAAGTACCCTCACTGTAAATTCTTTAGCACTACTGAAGCGCACAAGCTAAAAGGTATCAAGTTTAACAGGTAAACAATCACAAACGGTTTAATAAAATGTTGATTTTATTAAGTGTTTGAAAAAATATAACAGATCTAAAGAACAAACCAGAACAGGCTGATTATCCAAAAGAACAAAAAGAAATAACAAAAAGGCAGACCTCTTTGCTATGAAGGCTGAAAAACATAAAGACAAAAGAGTGCTTTGAATGCTTTGAATGCTTCGAATGCAGTGTGCTGTTTCGAGATGACGCGGAGTCCTTTGCTTGGATGGCCTGCCTGAATATTTATAGCGGCCTCAGATAACTCCTAATTGGACAGGAATTCCCTAGCTTGTGCCCCAAGCTGCTTAATTGATTGGCTGATTGAAGAAGACCTTCCTTATCCATGACTCCTACCTTATCCAGATCCTGATTAAATCAATCCCTTTAATTTAGGGATTAAACGCCTAAATCCAGCTGGACATGATCAGATCCTTTCCTGAACGGACTCTCGTTTCCAAAACTCTCAGAGATGACGTCATCCTGCCAGCTGTGGATAGCACCGCCTTCTCCTTTCAGTCCATCGGCCTCGTCACTGATTCTCCTGGATGAATCGGGCTCTACCTGTTTCTATGCCTTCCCTCATGCCCGATTACCTTTCTTCAACCGCCCATGGCCAATCGGACTGTAACTCCCATCTTTCACTATACGGTGTCCGATTGGGCTTCCTGTTGCTTCATTCCACCATCGGGCTGACAGCGCACTGGGTTATGTTTTCCCAAAGCCCGATAATCCTTATACCTGTTCAATGTTCCCATCGGGCTCTCCTTCTCACACCCAACATCCTTGTACCTATCATCGGTCTCACGTATGTACTTGAGTCCGATGAGTCATCCATTCCTTAGCCCAGTCTCCCCTCCATTCAGCTCCACGCCACTCGGGCTCAAAAACCATTGACGGTTTTTGGGTGTAAACAAGTATTACTCTAATTAAATTGTATCATGCTGGTAGTTTTGATGGCCACCCATATATGAAATATATTGGTAGATTTCAGTCCACTTATGACAATTATGATGCTGAAAACTATGTTTGGGAGTTTAGGAGAAGAAAAAGTCATAAGTGAGGAGAGAAAAGAAAATAAATGTCACGCCCCGAAAACCGAAGCACGAGGAAAGAGAAAAAGATAGAGAGACAAGCATTAAAATTCATACACAGGTGCGGAAGCGACATTGGGATCCCACGGGGATTCCTATTATGATGACTCGCTAACATATAAGCCAAGATGGGCTTACATGTCAACGAGTAAGACAGAGGTGAGGACCCTTGAGAATTTGGCTTAACGAGTCCAACAAAAAAATAATGCATTTAAAATTTAAATTAAAAGACTTTCCGGGCAAGCACTAGATCAAGGAGAGAAGGAAAAATTACAACGAATTTGATACAATGTCATTTTTTATAGTTGCTGAATTCTAAAATACCTGTAAGTAACTATATCTTTGAAATTTTCACATTCTGTCCGCAATGGTCCATGTAAAATTCGATTCTGCACAACTTTTGTCTAATGACATTTTTTTCCAATTCTGCACCATTTGGGCAGAAAATTGAAATAGCAGTAGCAGTTTTTATTTGACAACAACTTTGACAGCTTTTTGAAATATCCCCAACGATGCTAAATCCTCAAGTTTAAACATCAATACATGACTAGACAAGTCCTAAACAACATACAACATGTGTCTAGAGCAAGCGGAACTTCATGTACTCGAAATTTATTAAAAACGAGAAGTGAAAGAGATAAAGAGAGGAAAAAGGGGAGAGGGAGAGATTGGGAGAGAGATATGGGGAGAGAGACAGAGGGAATGTATTCTAAACACACACACACACACACACACACGTGTATTTTCACATACGAAAATATTTTAAAAATACATATACATAATTCCAACATAAGTAAAAGGAAGGAATATTTGAGAAATGGAAAGAGATCAAAGAGGGGAGAGGAGAGAAAGAAAATGGGAGAGATTTGGAACGTTTAAATGTTTGAAACCTTGTTGAAATTAAAAGAGTGGTTTGATCCGACAAGGACCCAACTATGAAACGAACTAAACTACAACAAATGAACTCTCATAAAAGCAACCACCCAAACCAATCCGGCAAGGATTCAAACACAAGGGAAAAACAAACAATGGACATGTAACTCAAAAAGACAAGAACTTAAGGAGGTTCAACTACCTCGAAGCATCTTCACTAAGAGGCAAATTGGTCTAATCAAGTACATGTGACGGATCGGGATAAGGCCTATCGAGTGGATCGGAATTATACCGACGAAGCATCGAAACATGCACTACAAGAAAAAAGGCTTTTTATGTCACTTTAAAACTTGTATTTATGTCACTTTTATTTTGAGTGGCATAATTATTTCTTGCTGGGTCTTTTTATGTCACTTTTTTAGTATTTATGTCGGTTTTTAAAAAAGTTACATAAATACTTGATTATTTATGTCATTTGTTTAAAAAAATGACATAAATAATAACGTATTTATGTCACTTTTTTAAAAAGTGACATAAATAAAAACGCGGTGGCAATTTTGTAAATAATACAAATTTTTTATTTATGTCACTTTTTTAAAAAGTGACATAAATAATAATACTTTTATGTCACCTTTTAAAAAGTGACATAAATAAAAACACGGTGGCAAGTTTGTAAATAATACAAATTTTTTTATGTCAGTTTTTGTAAAAAGTAACATAAATAATACATATTACTTATAAGCACCCTAATTTTTTATATCACTTTTTTTTTTTTAAATTGACAAACATTTTACAAAAAAGTGACATAAAAGTCATCTTGCGCGCGGGAAAGGGCGAGGGAATTGATAAAAGTGCAGGAATGAGAAAACCCAAACCCAAACCCTCTCTCCATCTCCATTCCCAAACCCTCTCTCCATCTCCATTCCCGAACCCAAACCACAACCCTCTCTCCATCTCCATTCCCAAACCCAAACCCAAACCCAAACCCTCTCTCCATCTCCATTCCCAAACCCAAACCCAAACCCAAACCCAAACCCAAACCCTCTCTCCATCTCCAATCCCAAACCCAAACCCTATCTCCATCTCCATTCCCAAACCCAAACCCAAACCACTCAACCGCCGCCGCCGCCGCCTCCATTCTACCACCGCCGCTGCTCTGCGCTGCTCTACCTAGATTCTCCTCCTTGATCTCCAGGTTTCTCTCTCTCTCTCTCTCTCTCTCTCTCTCTCTCTCCCTCTCTCTCTCACACACACACACATTTATATATGTACGGGGCATTAACATGAGAAAAGGCTTTGTCTTTTTATGAATGAGATTTGGGACATTTGTTTGCTTCTTGTAGATTTTGATTGGCCTTTTGTTTGTCATCTCTTATTAATTTGAGTACGAATTAATGTGGATTTACATGAATATGCCTTTTTCAAGATAAATGCATCTATTTGGGGAAGAAATAAGCAACAAAGCTTTCACATGGATGGACAATTTAATTGTCTAGACAAATATGTTTACTCTTTCATAAGTAGTTCAAAGAATTAAAGCATACAATCTTATAAATTGAGAAACCCACATCAAGCACTTAAATATATTTGATTTGGCAAGGGATAGGCACCATTAAAACGTGTAGTTTTATCTGGTGCACTTTATACGACTTATGTGTAGTTTATGAGAACAAATTTATCTACTAATACAATCTCATCTTCAAATAATATTTCATGTACCTCAAAAAAAAAATGCATAAGTCTCTTTGACAAAGAAAGACAAAAGTAAGTTAATTTGGGTAATCCAGGTGAATCGGCCTCTAAGATATATTTTAGAGGACTGTCTTTTGCTCCTGGGGGAGGTGAAAGGAAAGGTAAATCGTGTGAAAAGGGAAGGAAAAAATGTACTGATAGATAGCCTAGCTAATTTAAGTGTCATTCAGGATAGACCTTTTGTTAGTTTGAATTACCTGCTGAGTGCCGAGGTACTTGAATTTGCTACTTCTTGCAATTGTATTGGTACTGATTTCCCGACAGGAAGCTAGCTATTTTGTTCTTCTTCCTTGTAATCCAAAAAAAAATAATAATAAATAAATAAAAGGAGATTTGGGTTCTCTTTCTGCTTGTTTCAACCTACATGTGGTTGTGGATCAACCTCAGTTGCAAGGAGAAAATTGTTTATAGGTGTTTGAGAGTTGAGTAAAGTTTACAAATTAATAATACAAGCCAATAAATAATATCATGTGTACTAACTGCTCTATAGTTTACCTTCCTTTGGGAATAGAATATTGATGCCCTTTCTTGGACAGTTTTAGAGGTCTGAAAAAAGGCTTTGTTTTTTTATGAATGAGATTTGAGATTTATTAGAAGTAGTGTTTGGGAAAGGTTGAGTAGATTGATAAGCTAGTTACTTTAAATTACTTCAATTTTAGGCATATGATAAGCAATTTAAAGTAGAGCTAGTCATGAAAGTTGCCTTTTTCTTGTTTTTTTTAATTTGCATCTCTTGCATGAGTTTTTAAGATGCTTCTTGTGATATGTAACTATTATCATTCCAACCTAATACTAGATCAGCCACAAAGTGTGGTAAAAAAAGTGGATACTCTGCCTGATTTACCTACTAGAAACTAATAGGAAACCATTGCTGCATCAAATTTACATTTTTCTTTTTTCTTACCTTCAAGAACTTGTCATCATGGGTTAACCGGTTAAGTGTCAACTTTTAAATTATAGGTATAAAGTAAAAACAAGCAGGAGGAAATTGTATTAACCCTTTAATTTATTATTATTTTTTTCTTTTTTTTTTTCTTGAAAAGGTGAATCAACAAGGGTCCTTAGAGCAATGAATTATGTCAAATAGTTACTAATAAAAGCCGAGTAATGTTTTGGTTCTCAATTTCGGTTCCAAGTACAGATAACAGTGGGACCACTTAATCAACTTTCAGCGAAATTCAAGTGGTCCTACTATAATTAATGTGGCACTATTGTCACATGCGTAGGAAATCAAATTTGAAATATAAATTTACTAGCTAGGTACGTTAATATCATCTTATATATACAATTTTCTTTGGTTTTTTGCAGGCTTCTCACACTATGAGATCCACATAACTTAATAGAAGTAAGAGTCGCTTATAATAACACCACAAGCTTGCTAGTGGTAGCTTAGAGTTAAGCATTTTTAGTACTCATGTTGTTAGGCTCTTTATCGAAGTTAGTGGGCCAAAAAGCTTAGGACGTTACAAATGGTATCAGACCAGGCTTTGATCATGACGGTGCAATACCGTACCTATGGTTACTCATTAGGGGCCACATGTCGCACCAGTTGTGGAGAGTGGAGCCGTAGGAGAATGGAAGGTGCTAACACCTCAAGCTTGCTACTAGTAATTTGGACTTAAGCATTTTGGACTATGTTGCTAGACTATTAGTTCAAGTTTAGCCAGCAGGCTTGTGGTATATATGTAGTGAACCGTAATAGAGAATAACCATTAATCTGGTGATGTATGAGGACTACAAAAGGAAATGAAACTCTGGAAGTCTATTTTCACATTTTGGCTGCACGGACTTACTACAAAAGAGATAAAAGAATATAACATATTTCATGTGACTGATCAACCCAATATGTGTTTGTGTGCGCTCTTAATTGCCTCTCTGTGCATGCAAAAGCAGCCAAAAAGAATATTAAATGAAAGTTGCACCATATTTTATAAGTATGCATGTATACATACATGAATATAGATGTTTGTGTATATATCTTGTAGGGATTCCATCTCCACAGAGAGTTCTTGACCAGTTGTAAACTGGGACAATTTTTTAAGATTTGTGAAACCCAACCCAAAAGCTACATAGCCATTTTTTATTGGTTGGACATGATTTTCAGCATCAATACAATATATAGGATAACATAATTCCATTATAGTTGAATGATAGATATTATATAGTCACGGGAGTGCTCTAATTTATAACATGGCAGAGAGGGATTGATTGTGATTCATTGACATATGAGATGAATTTAGAAACCAATGGTAGATCTTCCTCAATAAAAAAACTGAAGCTAACTAGAGTGCAAAGTCATATATCTTTGGTTAATAAGATGAAGCTAACTATAGTACAAATATGATTACTTGAACTTTCTACGTGTCATTAATTTTCAACCCAATGCCTACTCAACATGTGTGTGTTTCTTCATCTTCATCTTCATCTTCATCTTCATCTAACTTTGCTTTCCCTTTTCCTTTGTCTTTTTCCTTTTTTGTAGGCATTCAATTCCTTGGTCCTATTATCATCACAACAAACACTTAATGTAATAATATGATATAACTAATTTTTTTAACAAAATCTTTCACGAAATTCTTAATATTAAAAAGTTAGAATATATATATATATATATAATACCTCTCTTTCTCTTATTGCTACTTGGACCTTCATCAATTGTGAAGCATTCTCCAATATCCATCCATGCTCTATCATCAACTATACATGCATCTTCACTTTCGGTGATCCATTCATCATCCGATTCCATATCCGACAAACAAATTGGATCATACAAATCCTCCCCTTTTTGTTGTCGTTGTGCATGTCTCAACTGAAGTTGAATGTTGTACTTTACAAATACCAAAGCATTCAACCGTTGTTGCTCCAAACGGTTCCATTTCTTATAGTGGACATGCTCAAATGTGCTCTAATTTCTTTCACAACCGGTGGCACTACAAGTAAGGCTTAGCACCTGTATTGCTAGCCTTTGGACCTCTTTGCACTCTTCCCCATAATTCTCCCACCACAAAGCTATAATTAGAAAGTAGAAGAAATTAGATTTTTAAAAATGTTAATCGTTGTAACTTGAAACTTATAAATTTATAAATAGAGATTACCGGGTTATTTTTTGTCACTTGTCACGACCGCCATACTCATTCCAAATAAGCCATCAGCTCTCTTGAACTTCTCAAGTTGTGCATCAATTAGGACTTTTGTTTCCACACTGGGATACATTCTCTCAATGGTTCTCTTCATTAATGTAGAACTCTATGCTCTATGATGGATTTCTCTAACCATCATAGATGGTGTAGCATAATTAGTTTGAGGCCCATCCTATTTTATTGAATTCATTGCTCTTTTATGTTGGTTAGAGTAGGATTATATATACACAACATGCAAATTAAAGGTTGCTACGTTATTTGTTCTAGGATATGGATAGGTCTTGGATGAAGAAAGGACTATTGTCAAACGAATACAGGGAAGGGGTTCAACATTTTCTTAATGTTGTTGAAGATGGTGTGAAGGATCTTAACTCAATTCGGTGTCCATGCACTAAATGTCAGAATTTTTTTAAGTCAGAACTGAAAGAGATCCGATTTCATCTCACTAGATACGGTATTGACCCAGCTACACCATATGGAAGTGGCATGGGGAAGGTGACCTGAATGAAATACCACCAAATTTCAATGTAGACGAGCCTATCTCCAAAGATGATAAAGAGGAGACCTTTAATGATGTTGTAAGAACAATAGAAATGGTTCAGTCTATAAATTCAAGTGCCTTAGGTGATATTGAAGGATTCCAAAAATTGCTTGAAGATGCAAAGAAACCTTTATATAAAGGGTGTACGAAGCACACTAAGTTATCTGCAACAGTGAAGCTCTTCAATATTAAGGCCAAGAGTGGGTAGAGTGATAAAAGATTTTCTGACGTTCTGGCATTGTTCTCCGACATGCTTCTAGAAGATAATGAATTGCCCTTGTCAACCATTGAGGCTGAGCGTATCTTGTCGACATTTGGAATGGAATACAGGAAAATACATACATATATGCCCCAATGATTGCATACTCTATAGAAATGAGTAGGAAGATTCAACTACATGTCCAAAGTGTGGAGTGTCAAGGTATAAGGTGAAGAAAAACATGCCCACAGAAAGTAAGGATAAACAAAACAAGGGTGTACCTGCCAAAGTATTATGGTACTTTCCACCCATTCCAAGATTTAGAAGGTGGTTTCATCTGCCCAGACGGCAAATGATTTAACATGGCATGCGAACGGAAGAGTAGTTGATGGTCAGTTGCGTCACCCAGCAGACTCGCCCACATGGAAAATAATTGATGATAAATGGCCCGAGTTCGCAACAGAACCGAGAAACCTACGCCTGTCACTTTCAGCGGATGGAATTAATCCGTATGGTACCCTTAGTACTAGATACAGTTGTTGGCCTGTTATGTTGAACACATACAACTTTCCACCGTGGTTGTGCATGAAGAGAAAGTTTACGATGTTGACAATGTTGATTTCAGGTCCAAAACAACCTGGCAATGATATAGATGTTTATTTAGCACCTCTGATTGAGGATTTGAAAACATTATGGGAGGATGGAGTTGAGGCTTATGACGCCTATCAAAAACAATCTTTCACCTTAAAGGCCGTGTTATTGTGGACAATTAACGATTTTCCTGCATATGGAAATTTGTCTGGTTGTACCGTCAAAGGATATTTTGCTTGTCCAATATGCAATGAGAAAACATATTCTCGTAGACTAACACATTATAGCAAGTGTATTTATACAGGGCATAGAAGATATCTTCCACGAAATCATCCGTTTCGAAATCAAAAGAAGGCTTTTAATGGTGATCAAGAGTTTGGGTCACATCCCAAACTATTGAGTGGTGAACAGATATTGTTAAAGGTGGGGGGATCAAGGTTTCATGGAGAAAGAAAAAATTACAAAATAAGAAATCAGCATCAAAGAAGAGGAAGAAAGGAAATAAGAAAGAAAATGCACACAATGTTGACGTTACAAATTGGAAGAAGAAATCTATATTTTTTGAGCTCGAGTACTGGAAACATCTGCCTATTCGACATAACTTGGATGTCATGCACATTGAAAAGAATTTTTGTGATAATATCATTGGGACCCTACTCAACATTCCAGGGAAAACAAAAGATGGAGTTAATTGTCGTAAGGACCTTGTAGAAATGGGTTTAAGGAAAGAATTGGCACCGCAAGTTAAGGGGACAAGGACGTGCCTACCACCAGCATGTTAATTGTTAACTGGAGTAGAGAAAATAATGGTGTGCCAATCGTTGCTTGAGCTTAAGGTCCCAGGCGGATATTCTTCAAATTTTAGAAGTCGTGTGTCAATGGAAGATTTGAAATTGTATGGACTTAAGTCCCATGATTGCCATGTCTTAATGCAACAACTTATTCCTATTGTAATACGAGATGTGTTGCCAAAGCATGTGAGATGTGCTATTATCAGAGTGTGCTTCTTCTTCAATGCTATTTGTGCCAAAGTTGTGGATGTGTAGAAGCTACAAGAAATCCAAAAGGAGCTTGTGGTCACACTATGCTTGTTGGAAAAATACTTTCCACCATCATTCTTCGACATAATGGTGCATCTTGTTAGAGAGGTTGAATTTGGTGGTCCGGTTTTCTTTAGATGGATGTACTCACCCGAGAGGTCAGCGTATTAAAACATTTGATTTAATTATTTACTACCATTAGCAAGTACTCATCATGGTAGTTTTAACGTTATCATGATTTATGTTATAGGTACATGAGAGTGTTAAAGGGTTATGTGAGAAACAAAAATCGACCAGAAGGGTGCATTGCCCAATGTTATATCGTAGAAGAGGCGATTGAGTTTTGTTCCGAGTTCTTAACTGACTTAGATCCAATCGGAGTTCCGTTTGCTAGAAATGAAGAAAAACCTTTCGGAGGAGCTAATGTCATTGAAGTTAACCGTGTGTCCTTGAACCAGGCACATCTTTATGTGTTACATAACACAAATGATGTTCAACCTTATATAGAGTAAAGACATTTCAATTTCTCCTTAGTATGAATGTTTATTCCTTTGTTACTTGTTAAAAATGGTTTATGATGTATTATTAATAACTTAATAAGGCGCATGAGGAGTAGTTGAAAGAAGCTTACCCTCGTAAAGGGAAAAATAAAAAAATTCTTGGAAGATGAGCACAATCGTACATTTATTGATTGGTTACGTACAAGGGTATGATTCATATAATATAGTTATATTATATCTCCTATTTGATAATTGTGACTAAATTAACTTCTTAAAAATCAGGTCAAAACAGAGCAACAAGTCTCAGACACCTTAAAATGGATAGCCCTTGGACCTCGCCCAGATGTTGTAAAATTCCCTGGCTATGTCATTAACGGTTTTCGTTATCAGACAAAGGACCATGATGATGTACGGGTCAACCAAAATAGTGGAGTGTGCATAGTGGCAAAGACGTTGCAGGTTGCTAGCGCAAAGGATACCAGACCTGTGACTACAGAAATGATTTTTTATGGCGTGATTAAAGAGATATGGATGCTTGATTATATCTCTTTCAAGATTTCAGTATTCAAGTGTGATTGGGTTGATAGTAAAAATGGAATCAAGGTGGATGAACTTGGTTTCACTTCGGTTGATCTTTCTAGAGTGGGCCATAAATCAGACTCTTTTATTTTGGCATCTCAAGCAAAACAAGTCTTTTATGCCCCTGACCAATTGGATCCTAAATGGTCAATTGTTCCATCATCTCCTCAAAGAAAATATTATGACGAAGACAATGATGATGACCTTATCGGAGATGAAATTTTTGTTAATGTACTCCCAAATGTACTCCCAAATGCTAAAATATTCGATGTGATTGATGAGTCATCATCAACTTATACACGTGATGATTGTGATGAGGGGACTTGAATCGATCATTCAAAATCTTAATTGCATTTTTACCCTTTGGATTACTTGTAAAGCAACAAAACTTATTACATTATGACCGTTCTATAATGTAATTTTTTGTTTCTGTCAACTTCTTCAGTTGGATTTGTAGTTTAATAATGTTGTCTAACATGCCCCTTTCAAATTGAATTTTGAGTGGTGAATTGTTTCATTTCTTCAGTTGATTTGTTTCATTTGAATTGTTTTATTTCTTCATTTATTATTGGAGTTGTAGTTTATTCATGTTGTATAGTAAGCCATTTGTTTCATTTAGTTGGTGTTACAATCTCTTAATTTTGCAGCCTCAGTGAAGTGTTCATCTTATCATGGAGGTGGAAAATGACAAAGATTCAGAAGAAATGTCCTTTGGTAATAAAGGTCGAGGACCAGCAAAGCTAAAGGATGTGATGCAAATAACCAACAGTGAAGAAAGGTTGAAAATCATTTATAATTCCAAATGACAGCCCATAGGTTCACATAAAAAAAAAAGCTAGCAGGTTACATGGGTCTATTGGTGAAGTCTTTTGTGCCAATTACTTACTTAACGTGGCACAAGATGCCAGATAGCTTAAAAAAGAGCTTGTGGGCAGCTCTATAGGTGATAGAATTTGTTCTTTGTACTTCGTAGAAGATGGATTATCTCTCTATGTTTAACTGATTCTTGTCTTTCTACATCTCAAGGTTAAATTTGATGTAGACCCAAACACCAAAAAGTCGAGCTTATCCTCCATGGCTATTAAGTGGAGGGCATTCAAAACAAACCTCACTAGAGATTGGATAAATAAGTTTAAAGACAAGCCCGAGCTTCTTAAAGACCCGCCACAGAAGTATAAAAAGTATATTGATCAGCCGACATGGGATGTATTTGTCAAAGTTAGGCTCTCCGAAAATTTTAAGGTATAATTCAAAAGAGTTATTGAATGTATGCAAAGTGAGTTGGGTTTTATAAAGTTAATACTAATTTTATTCCCATCCTTATGTTTTGTAATTATAAGGTTCTAAGCAAGGAGCAACATGAAAGGCGAGCAAAGAATATATATAATCATCGTATGAGCAAGAAAGGCTATGCTGGTTTGGCCGAAGAGTTGGTAGGTTTAATTATGAGAATCTTTTTTATGATACTATCAATGCAAAGGTATTGATTATGTTTTTTACACTTTATTGTGATGATAGAAAGAGGAGTTGGGACCCAAATATGAAGATGATCGAAGTTTCTTATGGACAAAAGGCCGAGAAAAAAAAGGTGGCGGATTCGAAGACGATGCCACCAAGGAAATGGTTGACAAAGTGGTACTTTATATTCATCACTCAACCAAATCACTCGCATCAGAGTGGTTGGACCTTAAGGGAAGGGTCATCCCTACTTCCCAACAATCGCGTGATCTGTATCACACAACGATTAGGGATCGTTTTGGTCATACGTTTGGGTCTTCGTACAAAGCCCCTGGCACTCCCGATCACGTCACCAGATTAATTTTTAGCCAAAACAATTTGGCAAGCCCAGTGGGACCACCGAGTGAGTGATGGAGAATGTGTCACGTGAAGGTTTATACAAGCGCTTGGACGAGATTTGGGAAGAAGAACTTCGCGTTATATATTATTGTTTTGATCCATCTTCTGACCCGTTGATGCGTGAACAAAATTTGGTTACTCTTCGCGAGAAACGAGATGCCACACTCAAAGAATTACATCGGCGGATCAAGAAGACACACAAATTTTTTAATTTGTCTAAAGAGCCCCTCGCTAGTGTGGATCATGTCGAAATACTCGGGGGGCAAGATTTGTTAGGAAACTGCATTCCCAGAATCCATTGACAGCGCGTATAAGTTGGTACTGCAAAAAAATTACGTGAAAACTACAATAACCCTACAAGGGCGGAACTAGGGTTACCTTGAACTGCAAAAACGGATTGCTGTAGTAGACGAATCGAGAACACGGGCTCGATAACAGCTCACGATCTTCTACCGTATTCCTTTGCTGCCAGAATATCGAACTGAGTGTGGGCTCTTTCGAAATCCTTTTAGTTTTCTGCTATTCCCTCTTTACGTTCTATTTTCTATTCCCAGTTATAACACTCTCTTTGATTGCTATGACGATTCAATCCTGATCACATTGATCCGACAAAGATGTGTTCGTCAGGAGGATCAAACGATCTCCGATTTACTTGAATTTTTAACAACAGCTCCGTCTCGACGTCAGGAACGTTGTGTAAAAAATTCAGCAACTTTCGATCAGTATCGAGCAGTCCGAAGCTCTTTTAGTGAGCGTTGTCCGACGCTAGCGATCTACACTCCTATGTCTCTGGAATGCTCACAGAGACTAGGATTTGGTGGAAACCCTTCTAGAAGAAAGCTAGGAGGTCAAGGGAAGCTTAGAATATGAAATCATGCAACCTGAGAGAAGAGCCAAGGCAGCATATATATAGGCTACGATAGGGACCATAAGAAGTCAATAAGGAATAGGCTTCCTTATGGAATTAGGAAACCCTAATTCGAACTGAATCAGATTTCTATTTCCATAAATTATAATTCATACCACTAAAGAATTATAATTGCACTCCTACCCTTATCTCAAAAATATATTTCGAGCTTCATGTTATTAAATGCTTATTATCTCCCCATGTTAAGATTACAGATATCCATTAATTAAATATAATTACTGACAATCATATTTAATTAATTTCTTAAAATTCCTTGAGATCCTCTGCTTAACTTATCTGATATGTCGGATACAAAATCCACCTGCAGGGTTTGACATAATCAAATCTTATAAGCTTTCTCAAGGGGATAGCATCAATCCCAAAATTGAGACATGGATTCCATCATTAATTAATATCCACCATACAATTAATATTGCCACCCAATCCAATGAGATATTGACCCATTTAAGGATCTCACCCTTTTAGGGATCAAAGTGTAAATATCAAATGTACGTGTCTATAAATTAAATTAGGATTTAGAGCATAAGCACTCATAATAGCCATGAGGTATTAATTATCTTATAATTCAGTATAAAGAGAATTACCCCAAGTCGGTCCTGTTTAATACACAAAGTGTACCAGCATAGTGAGTTGAAACTATACCGTTTTCCGTAGTCAAGACAAATCTACTACAACACCATGCTGCAGTCCTACCGATGGTGCGTCCAATCCCATCTAAGACTGTAAACCAAAATCTTACATTCTATAATATCTGATGGCCTGATCTTCCGTGTGTAAGCCGAACTCTACACACCAAACCACCTACTATATAGAATGAGAGACACACATGCATAATATTAAATAAATAATATAATACAAACATTGCCCACACAGATTCTCATAAAAAATGGATTAACTGATTTTATTAAATGAATAATAAATCAACTACATAAAGCATTGCTTTTAGTATATATCCCTAACAATCTCCCACTTAGACTCAAAGCCATGAAGTGACACTCCTCACTCCAACTAATGGCTCTACCTCCTAGGGTAAACACATATCCTGAGGTAGACTTTTTGGAATCCCTATCTGACATAAAATCAGAATCTGTGTACCCAATGGGTACAAGGCTGTCTGCTTGGTAAACTAACATATAGTCTCAAGTCCTTTTCAGGTACTTGAGAATATTTTTCACCGCAGTCCAATGTTCTTGCCCTGAATTAGACTGATATCTACTAACCATGCCAACAGCAAAGCAGATGTCAGGTCTAGTACATAGCATAGCATACATTAGGCTTCCTACTGCCGAGGCATAAGGAACTGCCTTCATCTTCTCTATCTCATCAGGTGTCTTAGGACACTGATCCTTAGATAGAGTAATTCCGTGTCTGAAGGGAAGGAATCCCTTCTTGGAATCTTGCATGCTAAACCTTGCAAGAATATTGTCAATATAAGTGCCTTGTGACAAGCCCAACATCCTATTCTTGCGATCTCGCATAAGCTTGATCCCTAGGATATGACCGACTTCTCCCAAGTCCTTCATATCGAATTGACTGGATAACCATACCCTTACAGAAGATAATACCCCCACATCGTTTTCGATTAGCAAGATATCATCCACATATAGTACTAAGAACACCACCACTCTTCCATCATGTTTCTTGTACACACAAGATTCATCCGCACATTGATCAAAACCAAAAGACTTGATTGCTTGATCAAAGCGGATATTCCAAGACCTAGATGCCTGCTTAAGTCCATAAATGGACTTCTTAAGCTTGCACAACATGTGTTCTTGGCCCTTCGCAATGAACCCGTCTGGTTGCATCATATAGATGCACTCGTCAAGATTCCCATTTAGAAATGCTGTCTTGACATCCATTTGCCAAATTTCATAATCGAAATGTGCAGCAATGGATAAGAGAATCCGGATAGACTTCAGCATTGCCACCGGCGAAAAAGTTTCCTCATAATCGATTCCTTCTTTTTGAGTGAACCCTTTCGTAACAAGCCTTGCTTTAAAGGTTTCCACCTTACCGTCTGCTCCTCTCTTCTTCTTATAGATCCACTTACATTCAATGGGTTTTATTTCATTGGGTGGTTCTACAAGATCCCAGACTTGATTGGAGTAAATGGACTCCATTTCAGACTTCATAGCCTTTTGCCAAAGATCTGCATCTTTATCTTGGAGTGCTTTATTGTAGTTACAGGGGTCGGTACCTTGTTCATCAGGGACCCGGTCATAAAACTCTCCCAAGAACATATACCGGTCAGGTTGAATAATAACCCTCCCACTACGACGAGGTAATGGAATATCGATAACTCTTTCTTGTGGTGTTTCTTTTCATACCGTTGGTATCGAAGAAGTATGTCTCAGTGTCTCTCCTCTCATTTCCTCTAGAACAATACAGCTTCTGGGCTTGTGGTCCATAACATAGTCCTCTTCTAAGAATGTGGCATTGGTGCTAACAATAACCTTCTGATCCTTAGGACTATAAAATAGACCACCTTTAGTTCCTCTTGGATACCCAACAAAGAAACATACTTCTGTTCTTGATTCTAACTCTTCTGCGTTCCCTTTCAGCACATGTGCTGGACTACCCCAGATCTGAACATGCCGTAGACTAGGCTTTCGCCCAGTCTACAATTCCGTGGGAGTAGTAGGTACTGACTTAGATGGTACCAAGTTTAGAATGTATGCAGCTGTCTCTAATGCGTGTCCCCAAAAGGAAATTGGTAAATCCGAGTAACTCATCATAGATCTTACCATGTCCATAAGAGTCCTATTCCTTCTTTCTGCCACACCGTTCTGCTGAGGCATACGGGGTGCAGACAATTGGGATGTAATCCCTTGCTCCAATAAGTATTCCCTAAACTCTCCCAAGAGGTACTCTCCACCACGATCAGATCGTAGTGTCTTGATACATTTACCTAGACGCTTCTCCGTTTCAGCCTTGAAGTCTTTGAATTTCTCAAAGCATTCAGACTTACGCCGCATCAAATAAATGTACCCATACCTTGAATAATCATCGATGAAAGTGATAAAGTACTCAAATCCTCCTCTTGCTTGGACAGTCATAGGACCACACAAATCAGAGTGAACCAATTCTAACGGCTCTTTAGCTCTATAGCCCTTGGCCGAGAACGGCCTCTTGGTCACTTTACCTTCCAAGCAGGATTCACAGACTGGAAGTGCCTCCACTTCCAATGAGCCTAATGGCCCATTTTGAACCAGTCTTTGAATCCTTTTCAAATTAAGATGACCAAGGCGTAAGTGCCAAAGATGCGTTTGGTTCATCCTCGAAGGTTCTTTTCTCTTAAATGGAAAACTATTTGTGTTATTCAATTCATTAAGTTGTAGTATAGGAGAGATAGGATTTAATATATAAAGATCATCCACCATTTGACCAGAACAAATAAAACGTTTATTTTCTTTAATAACTACTACTTTATTAAAATGAAGAATATCCATTCTTTACTAAACTAGAAACTGAAACTAAATTCCTTCTAATAGAAGGTACATAAAGGCAATTTCTTAATATTAAAATTCTATCTCTACAAAAACTAAGATGTAGATCTCCTACTGTAACTGCTGCTACTCTCGTAGCATTTCCCATATATAGATAAATCTCTCCATCACTGAGCTGCCTGGTTCCCTGGAACCCCTGCAAAGAATTGCATACATGATCAGTGGCTCCCGTATCTACACACCAGGTACCGGTAGATCGGACCGCTAAACACGATTCAACAACTAGTAAATGAGATTTACCTTGATTGTTCTGTCTGGCGAGATAAACTGGACATTGCTTCTTCCAGTGTCCTGGCTGCTTGTAAACAAAACATTTGCCTTTAGGCTTTCCCGGTTGTCCTCGTGGCCTTTGTATTGGCAGAGGACCCGCGACCTTCTTTTGAGCCTTTTTCATTTTCTTCTTGCCTTTCGGCTTTGAAGCAGAACCTTTCTCAAACACAAGAGCACTCCCTAGCTTTCTGTTGAGACCCTCAGCTGCTTGGAGTTCTTTAAGCAGCTCCCCCAAGGTATATTTAAATTTATTCATGTTGTAATTGAGGCGAAATTGCTTAAAAGACTCTGGCAGTGACTGGAGTATGATATCGACCTGGGTTTCCCCGTCGATTTCAGCTCCAAGAATCTCTAGTTCATTAAGAAGAGATATCATCTTAAGAACATGATCCCTTATAGGCGTCCCCTCAGCCATGGTTGTGTTCATCAAGTCTTTCATAGCAACCTGCCTAGCAGCACGACTTTGATCCCCGAACATCTCTCGGAGGCTCTCCATCATGTCATAGGCACTGGTCATTGACTGATGCTGATGTTGCAGAACATTTGACATGGATGCCAAAATGTAACACCGCGCCATCTCATCAGCCTTGACCCATTTCTTGTGAGCCTGGGTTTCCTCAACGGTTGCCCCCTCACCAGGTTGCTCAGGACATTCTTGAGTAAGCACAAACTTGTACTCTTCAGCAGTTAACACAATATCCAAATTCCTTTTCCAGTCTATATAGTTTGGTCCAGTAAGTTTGTTTTCTTTAAGTATAACAGCAAGTGGATTGAAAGTACCCATTTAAAAGCCTGAGAATCACATAACATATATAATTACGTTTGGGCAAAAATTACTATGGATTCGAGTTGAAAATATTGGTTCCCTCTACCATATTTGAAAGGAATCCGTCAGCAACCTGATACACCGCGAATAGTATGACTCGATGGGAAGCCATATACTATCCATCATTTGTTCAGATACACAATTGCCTTTTAATTTTACTATCCAGGCAATGTACTTTGCCTAATAAAATTAAATTGCTGACTTGCTTTGGTCCTATAAATAATAACAGTGACTCAGATGGAGAGGATATTATTATTTATAGCTAAGTGTATACCGTCACTTAATTTTAGGTCAAGAGTTCTGTGAGGAACACCTTTGATGGAGAGGTGACCCACACCAACAATCACCCAAAACATTCTTTTAAAGAAGTTTGTACTGATGATTCCATGATCAACTACATCCGATGGGGAGGATAAAACTAGAGTCATCACACAAAATTAATCATATCATCTACAAACCAGTGATGGAGACCATGGGATTTATACTTGATAAATTCCCTCTCCCACTTAGAATTTTAAAAAAAATTTGAGGGTTATAATTTTTTTAGAAAAACTTTTAATTTAATTAATAAAAAAATAATGGAATACTTGACAAGGATTAATTCATCCTTACTTGTGAAACCCACATGTGTAGATAATAAAATTATTCTATTCTCATGATTTTAGAAAATAAGTACTTATGTTTTCAAATTATGGAATTAGTTTTATTTCTAAATACACATGTAGTTGTCCATCATTTTAAATGAATATAAATTAAATATGCAGCTAGACATCTGAAATAGGTCTAGGAACAATTATCCATGTTGTCCTATTCATTAAACATGAAACAATAATAATCATTCAATCACACATAAATAAGGAAACCACAATAAAATAGGAATCCCACTATTATGGTCAAGCTGCAACTCTTGTGAAGAAATCTTCATGGAACCCGATTAGCTCTATATTGCCACTACGCAACTGCCTTCCAGAACTGTTTTCTGAAACAGCCTTCAGAAATTGCCTCCAAATTACTTTTTGAAACTGCTTGTAAACTGTCTTCACGAACTGTCTTCATGGATTTACTTGAGATATATTACACAAACCCTATGCCTCCATAAAGGAGTTCACATGCTATTTCTTTGCAGTAAATTAACCACACATCAATCAAGCGTGGGATCCAATACACACAAATCCTATGCCTCCATAAAGGAGTTCACATGCTATATTAAAACAACAAAATTAACCACGGATAAAACCATCGTGGGATCCAATCACACAAAATCAGTGACCATAATAGTGGAATAAGAACGCTGCAAAACAAGGGTTAGCACAGCTCTACGTTCTATCCATCCATCAAAACACGCATAAGATCTGTTTTATTGGACAACATGGTTGCTTCCAACCTATACGCAGAATCAACGTTGCTCTGATACCACTGTTAGGAAACTGCGTTCCCAGAATCCATTGACAGCGCGTATAAGTTGGTACTGCAAAAAAATTACGTGAAAACTACAATAACCCTACAAGGGCGGAACTAGGGTTACCTTGAACTACAAAAACAGATTGCTGTAGTAGACGAATCGAGAACACGGGCTCGATAACAGCTCACGATCTTCTACCGTATTCCTTTGTTGCCAGAATATCGAACTGAGTGTGGGCTCTTTCGAAATCCTTTTAGTTTTCTGCTCTTCCCTCTTTACGTTCTATTTTCTATTCCCAGTTATAACACTCTCTTTGATTGCTATGACGATTCAATCCTGATCACATTGATCTGACAAAGATGTGTTCGTCAGGAGGATCAAACGATCTCCGATTTACTTGAATTTTTAACAGAAGCTCCGTCTCGACGTCAGGAACGTTGTGTAAAAAATTCAGCAACTTTCGATCAGTATCGAGCAGTCCGAAGCTCTTTTAGTGAGCGTTGTCCGACGCTAGCGATCTACACTCCTATGTCTCTTGAATGCTCACAGAGACTAGGGTTTGGTGGAAACCCTTCTAGAAGAAAGCTAGGAGGTCAAGGGAAGCTTAGAATATGAAATCATGCAACCTGAGAGAAGAGCCAAGGCAGCATATATATAGGCTACGATAGGGACCATAAGAATTCAATAAGGAATAGGCTTCCTTATGGAATTAGGAAACCCTAATTCGAACTGAATCAGATTTCTATTTCCATAAATTATAATTCATACCACTAAAGAATTATAATTGCACTCCTACCCTTATCTCAAAAATATATTTCGAGCTTCATGTTATTAAATGCTTATTATCTCCCCATGTTAAGATTACAGATATCCATTAATTAAATATAATTACTGACAATCATATTTAATTAATTTCTTAAAATTCCTTGAGATCCTCTGCTTAACTTATCTGATATGTCGGATACAAAATCCACCTGCAGGGTTTGACATAATCAAATCTTATAAGCTTTCTCAAGGGGATAGCATCAATCCCAAAATTGAGACATGGATTCCATCATTAATTAATATCCACCATACAATTAATATTGCCACCCAATCCAATGAGATATTGACCCATTTAAGGATCTCACCCTTTTAGGGATCAAAGTGTAAATATCAAATGTACGTGTCTATAAATTAAATTAGGATTTAGAGCATAAGCACTCATAATAGCCATGAGGTATTAATTATCTTATAATTCAGTATAAAGAGAATTACCCCAAGTCGGTCCTGTTTAATACACAAAGTGTACCAGCATAGTGAGTTGAAACTATACCGTTTTCCGTAGTCAAGACAAATCTACTACAACACCATGCTGCAGTCCTACCGATGGTGCGTCCAATCCCATCTAAGACTGTAAACCAAAATCTTACATTCTATAATATTTGATGGCCTGATCTTCCGTGTGTAAGCCGAACTCTACACACCAAACCACCTACTATATAGAATGAGAGACACACATGCATAATATTAAATAAATAATATAATACAAACATTGCCTACATAGATTCTCATAAAAAATGGATTAATTGATTTTATTAAATGAATAATAAATCAACTACATAAAGCATGACTTTTAGTATATATCCCTAACAAGATTCACGTAAGCCAATTAACTTCATTTTGGCCGATAAATTTGTTGAAGGTTTTGAGCAACCCTTTTTGAAGAAGCCTACTTTTGAAGAGTTGTTCAAACAATTCGGTATTATAATTGCCGAAAATAAATTTTACACAAAGCCAGTTAAAGTTTTAGTTTGTGTTGATTCTAATCCTCACTTGCTTTGTGGAGCTCACCAAAAATTGGCTCTCATTTGGTGGTTTTTTGATCAACAGTATTATTATAAAATAAAATAAAATACTGATTTGAACACCAATTTCGGTCATTGTATTGTTCGGCCATTAGACTGATGTGATGCCTGAGGACTAGCAGCCTGTGTCATATAAAGGAATTGGTCCAGCACTACGTCTTAGTCAAGTTGACAAAAGCTTTGTTGTGAGCTAATGTTAATTGGATATGTTGACGTGGGCCATGCTAAGTCAAACGCTCCACATACATCCTTAGGTGTCATTGGTATAGGGTCCCAAGTATCCAACCAAATTCGGTCATCAGTCTGCTTACGAGGCCGATATCATCTATCTATGATTTCGTAAAATATTAGTTATGGCCTACAAATCAGTTAAAAAACTATACGTGCAGAGTCACAAAAATCGGCCTATACTAAATAAAAATCGGTCTACTTCACATTTTGGAAAATGCAGCCTATGATTGGAGGCCGATGCAGTACAAGATCGATTAATTAAAAATCACGGGCTACAAGTGGGTTCATCGGTCTGCGCAAGACCGATATCACAAGTTTGACATTCTAAAGTATGGGTGATAGCCTACATTTTAGTAGAAATCGGTCTGTGAAGCTGATAATTTTGGCCTAGGCACTGGAAAAAAAAATCGGTCTAGTTGTATACATGGTTCTTCAAAAATTACATTACATTTCATTTTCAAAGAACCAGGGGGGCATTGTTTACACCCTAAATATGAAATTATTTTTGTCATGACCAGTTTAATTTTATACAAGTGGCAAATTAACCACACTAGTGGGGAAGTTACCAACTTAGTGGGTGGTGGCTAGCTAGTAGTGGAGAAGTTGCAATAGTGGGGAGATCATGGATGAGGAAGTTACTTTCAGCAGTCCTATTTATACACAATGCCATGCAACAAGCAAAGGGCTCACACACCAGCCAAACAGCCCCCTGCGGCTGCACCTTGTGCTCATTCCTTTTCTTTTTTTTAGTCATTCTCCCTTACGTTGTAATTATTCTTCAGTCAATGTTCTTTTGTGTTCTTTCAAAGCAACTTGTTTTTATATTGAGTTTTAGTACTCAAATGTACTACTGTTTGTTAATTGAATCCATGTTTCAAAAGCATTGGTATTTGTTTGTTGCCCGCTTCATTGAATTTCTGTTCGTGTACTTTATATTCATCACTCAACCAAATCACTCGCATCAGAGTGGTTGGACCTTAAGGGAACGGTCATCCCTACTTCCCAACAATCGCGTGATCCGTATAATACAACGATTAGGGATCGTTTTGGTCACACGTTTGGATCTTCGTACAAAGCCCCTGGCACGCTCGGTCACGTCACTAGATTAATTTTTAGCCAAAACAATTTGGCATGCCCAGTGGGACCACCGAGTGAGTGATGGAGAATGTATCATGTGAAGGTTTATACAAGCGTTTGGACGAGATTTGGGAAGAAGAGCTTCGCATTATATGTTCTTGTTTTGACCCATCTTCTGATCCGTTGATACGCGAACAAAATTTGGTTACTCTTCGCGAGAAACGAGATGCCACACTCAAAGAATTACATCGGCGGATCAAGAAGACACGCAAATTTTTTAATTTTTCTAAAGAGCCCCTCGTTAGTGTGAATCATGTCAAAATACTCGGGGGCAAGATTCACGTAAGCCAATTAACTTCATTTTGGCCGATAAATTTGTTGAAGGTTTTGAGCAACCCTTTTTGAAGAAGCCTACTTTTGAAGAGTTGTTCAAACAATTCGGTATTATAATTGCCGAAAATAAATTTTACACAAAGCCAGTTAAAGTTTTAGTTTGTGTTGATTCTAATCCTCACTGGCTTTGTGGAGCTCACCAAAAATTGGCTATCATTTGGTGGTTTTTTTATCAACAGTATTATTATAAAAAAAAATAAAATACTGATTTGAACACCAATTTCGATCATTGTATTGTTCGGCCATTAGGCCGATGTGATGCCCGAGGACTAGCAGCCTGTGTCAGATAAAGGAATTGGTCCAGCACTACGCCTTAGCCAAGTTGACAAAAGCTTTGTTGGGAGCTAATGTTAATTGGATATGTTGACGTGGGCCATGCTAAGTTAAATGCTCCACATACATCCTTAGGTGTCATTGGTATAGGGTCCCAAGTATCCAACCAAATTCGGTCATCGGTCTGCTCACGAGGCCGATGTCATCTATCTATGATTTTGTAAAATGTTAGTTATGGCCTACAAATCAGTCAAAAAACTATACGTGCAGAGTCACAAAAATCGGCCTATAGTACTAAATAAAAATCGGTCTACTTCACATTTTGGAAAATGCAGCCTATGATTGGAGGCTGATGCAGTACAAGATCGATTAATTAAAATTCACGGGCTACAAGTGGGTTCATCGGTCTGCGCAAAATCGATATCACCAGTCTGACATTCTAAAGTATGGGTGATAGCCTACATTTTAGTAGAAATCGGTCTGTGAGGCTGATAATTTCGGCCTAGGCACTGAAAAAAAAATCGGTCTAGTTATATACATGGTTCTTCAAAAATTACATTACATTTCATTTTCAAAGAACCAGGGGGGGCATTGTTTACACCCTAAATATGAAATTATTTTTGCCATGACCGGTTTAATTTTATACAAGTGGAAATTAACCACACTAGTGGGGAAGTTACCAAATTAGTGGGTGGTGGCTAGCTAGTAGTGGAAAAGTTGCAATAGTGGGGAGATCATGGATGAGGAAGTTACTTTCAGCAGTCCTATTTATACACAATGCCATGCAACAAGCAAAGGGCTCGCACACCAGCCAAATAGCCCCCTGCGGCTGCACCTTGTGCTCATTCCTTTTCTTTTTTTTAGTCATTCTCCCTTACGTTGTGATTATTCTTCAGTCAATGTTCTTTTGTGTTCTTTCAAAGCAACTTGTTTTTATATTGAGTTTTAGTACTCAAATGTACTACTGTTTATTAATTGAATCCATGTTTCAAAAGCATTGGTATTTGTTTGTTGCCCGCTTCATTGAATTTCTGTTCGTGTACTTTATATTCATCACTCAACCAAATCACTCGCATCAGAGTGGTTGGACCTTAAGGGAAGGGTCATCCCTACTTTCCAACAATCGCGTGATCCATATCACACAACGATTAGGGATCGTTTTGGTCACACGTTTGGGTCTTCGTACAAAGCCCCTGGCACACCCGGTCACGTCACCAGATTAATATTTAACCAAAACAATTTGGCACGCCCGGTGGGACCGCCGAGTGATGTTTCGTGAAGCATGGTTACACTTCTACGCCGATCAAATTCGTCTGCGAGAAGAGGCAATTGACCAACTTCTAGAAGATATTTATCGTCTTGACTATGAGAAATGCGACATTTGCAACGATTTATTGCAATGTATGCGTTTGCAGCCTTAGAATAAAGAGGAACTTAATCGGCGCTTTGATTCTGAGAATCGCCGATTTAACGATAAAATTGGTTATCTTGAAGGTGAGATTGACCGTCTTGAGGCCGATAATCGGTATTTCAATAACGAAATTCTACTTGTTAAAGCGTCAAGTGGAGTTGACGATCCACCTCCCGGGAAGCAAGGTGATTTCATGTCTATGGACGATTTTTTAACCAACAAGTGGATAGAAGAACCGAGTAGCAAATCGGATTCACCGCTCGAGAACAACAACCAAGCGGTGATTGTTGATTCATGTAAGCGCCTTGAAAAATCATTCAATGAAACAACCCGTCTTCAAAAAGAGTTTGCACTCTACCTCGAAGAGACACAGACAACCATGATAGCGGCCATGAAAACAATTTTTCAAGAGGCTGCAAAAAAATTTAAACGGCCAAAAGTGGCCGATGTCGCTTCCACAAGTCAAGAGATAGATCTTGGTTCTACGCCGTCTAACCCACCACTCGGGGGACAAGACGGCAAAAAAATAATTGTTAGTGATAGGCCGATAATTTCTATTTCGGCTAATACGCCTCCCGCTAGTGTTGGTGACGACGAGAAGGTGGTTGGGGGGCAAGTTTCGCATAGGCCGAGTGATTTTAATTCGGCCCCCAAATTTATTAAACATGAGCAACCCCTGTGGAGAAAAATGATGGCCGAGGAGTTGTTCAAATTTTTTGGCATTATTGCCAAAAATTACTTACACAAGAAGTCAATAAATCATTTGGCTTTTGCAAATTTAAATCCTCATTGGGTTTGTGGAGCCCATCAAAAATGGGATTTAGCTTGGTGGAGTTTTCTACAAAATTATTTTTATGAAAAAAAAGGGAGAATAAAAGAGAATATTAACCGAAATTCACATACTAATTTCGGTCTTGTGCATATATCGGACTGCTAAAGGCCGATATATAAGTTCATGCTCGAAAGGGTGGGTTCGAAGAATTCAAATCCAGAAGAAAATTACAGATGTGGACGAGGTCAGGCCGAGGTCTAATGCTCCTTTTGCTTTCAAAAAAAAAAAAATATCGGTCTAAATATGTGGTGGTATCCGCGGTCTGAGGCTTGAGCGTTGGTGTTAAACTACATGTTGACATGGTGGATGGGTGGATGAGTGGCACTATTTTCATCTACAATTGTACACTTGATGGGTCCACAACAAAGCTTTGAGTCATTGAGTAATTTGAGTGTACTGATGATCAATAAGCACAATTAAGTGTACACGTGGATAGCTTCATCATAGCTGTGCTAAGTCACTGCTTGCATGCAAACAAATTTGACAAGTTTGGTCATCGGTCTCAAAGTCATCGGTCTACCATGCTGATTAAGACCGATGTCACTTGTGTGACTTGGGAAAATATTGGTTATGACCCACAACTCAGTTAGATGGCTGCACGTGCATAGTCACAAAAATCGGCCTATACTGAACAAAAATCGGTCTATGACTTGAGCCCGATGCAGTTTAAGACCGAAATTTTAAAATTCACAATGCTACAAGTTGGTAAATCGGTCTGCTCAAGACCGATCTCACCTGTCTCACTTGGTGAAGTTTTGGTGTTGGTCCACATTTCAGTCAACGGGGTACACACGCGGCACAAGAAATTGGTCTGTGAGGCTGATAATTTCGACCTAGGCACTGAAAAAAAAATCGGTCTAGTTGTATACATGGTTCTTCAAAAATTACATTACATTTCATTTTCAAAGAACCAGGGGGGCATTGTTTACACCCTAAATATGAAATTATTTTTGTCATGACCGGTTTAATTTTATACAAGTGGCAAATTAACCACACTAGTGGGGAAGTTACCAACTTAGTGGGTGGTGGCTAGCTAGTAGTGGAGAAGTTGCAATAGTGGGGAGATCATGGATGAGGAAGTTACTTTCAGCAGTCCTATTTATACACAATGCCATGCAACAAGCAAAGGGCTCACACACCAGCCAAACAGCCCCCTGCGGCTGCACCTTGTGCTCATTCCTTTTTTTTTTTTTAGTCATTCTCCCTTACATTGTAATTATTCTTCAGTCAATGTTCTTTTGTGTTCTTTCAAAGCAACTTGTTTTTATATTGAGTTTTAGTACTCAAATGTACTACTGTTTGTTAATTGAATCCATGTTTCAAAAGCATTGGTATTTGTTTGTTGCCCGCTTCATTGAATTTCTGTTCGTGTACTTTATATTCATCACTCAACCAAATCACTCGCATCAGAGTGGTTGGACCTTAAGGGAAGGGTCATCCCTACTTCCCAACAATCGCGTGATCCGTATCACACAACTATTAGGGATCGTTTTGGTCACACGTTTGGGTCTTCGTACAAAGCCCTTGGCACGCCCGGTCACGTCACCAGATTAATTTTTAGCCAAAACATGTGGGCCCAAAAGTTTCTAAGTCCTCTCTCAAAGAATTTTGAAAAATAAAATTTTGTGCAGTGCATGTGCTAGAATCCTTACCATCCTCTTCCACAACACATTCTTTTTGTTCAATATTGGGGTACACATGAATTTCAAGCTTAGGATGAGAGCTTTGATTGATAGCGAGGATAGGTGATGGGCAACTTGGTGACACCACCTCTTCGGTCAAAAGAGGGGAGAGTTCATAAATATCACATGAATTTAAACCAGATTTAGATTTTTCAATTATGTCCTCCCTAGGGTCATTATCAAAGTTAGGGAGAGAGTCAACAGGGGACTCTTTCTTTCCTAATTGCGTGCAATCACCTAAACTCTCATAATCTGTTAAATCCTCATTCTCGTCCTTGTAACTCTCCTCACTATATATGTCATCAATTGAGGTGCTCTGGACAAAGAGATTGTGCAACTTTAACCAGGCAGTGAGTGAGTTAATGTCTGGGGATGTATATTGAGGAGAAGATGGTTCTACAACTTCATGCTCAATGGTTTGGTTTTGGAGTTCTTGTTGGGTTATCACTTTCTCGAGTGAGTTGTTAACCTCATTCGGTATAAACCCATCATTTTCCTCCAATTCCATTTCATTGTTAGTGTCTTGAAATTTGGGTTGTAGTGTTGAAGGACTGGTGTAGTCTTCTATAGGTTGGCTATCAAATACTTGTTGATATCTAGTTTCCAATTTATCAATTGCACTATCTAGCTTTTTCATTTCACTAAGCAGCAATTTTAACATACAATTATCCTCAACTTGGTTTTTCTCCTCATTATAACTATACGAACTTTCGCCCTATTATTGTTGGTAGTAACTCACATCCCATTGTCTTTGTGGACAAGACTCGCCAAAGGGAAAATCTTGTTGCGTTTGGTAATCGTGGGAACAACTATTATATCTTACACTTTTTTTTTTGGTTATATCCCCATTGCGATTGATAGAACTCTCCACGTGGAGGTTCTTGATACGGTTGATAGTATGAGGGACTACACTATAGTTTCCCCATTATGGTGGTTGGTAGCAATCGGGTTGATAATACGCGTCATATGTGGGTGCTTGCTAACTTGGGGGACAACTATTTTGGTTTTTAAGTGTGTACCTATTATTGGTGCTTGTGTTTGTGTGTGTTGTATGGGGGGTAATATGGATAAGACATGTTTACCCAAAATTTTTACACAATAGAATTTTTATTTATATATTGATTATTACCATGCATATTCATTAACGTTTTATGGAGTACATTCCTCTTCGGTATTCTGTATTTTTCTAAAGATAAAAAATCAATAGCCCTTACAGGATCAGGACTATATCATCACAAATGATTTAAAATACTAAGAAGACGGGTTTAAAATAATAGTTAATACTTACACTCCAAATGGTGTTAGCATTCAAAATGGTTTTTAAAAATCATTGAAGAAAATAGCCTTAAGGCTTAAGTTTTAAAAACTGTTATGACAAATTAAACTTACTAAAACAATTTGTGACACATTTCTAAAACAGAAAGTCTTGGAATACATAAAAGAATTATTCCAGGAATTAATAGGTTCGTTCGATCGATCGAAGCGCTCTCGATCGATCGAACAACATCATCCTTCAATCAAACGAAATGTCTTCGATCGCTTGACTATGGCTCAAGTTCGATCGCTCGAATTAACTTCGATCGATCGAGGCCAGGGTTTCTAAAGACTGCATGGCAGAGACTGGGAATCAATGTTTCATCACATATTCCCAACGTCTAAACTATGAAAACATGATAAAACTAATGCGGAAATAGTAAAACGTAGCAATCATAACAACTAGATTAATAAACAACCACATAAAGAAAAGGAAAAGAAAAACCTAGAATAATCTGAAAATAACTTATAATAAACTTGAAATCTTCAATAATCTTCAGTATAACAATGGAAAAGAGGAAGAAGAACATGAATCTAACCTAATCTACTCCTAGTATAACCCTAAAACTACTCTAAAACTGCTGTTTTTTGCATTCTGGATCGTCCCCCTTCGTCTGGTATCATAGCAGCTTATTTATAGGGTTCCTGCAGACTATACGCAACTTTCTGGAAATTTTCACCTTCAACCGATCGAACTTTTTTGATCGATCGAAGTTTCAATCGATTGAACTCTCTTCAAGGGCTTGAGCTTCTCTAATTTTGACAGCTCTGCGCACCGATGGGAGAATGGCCATATCTTTTCACTCGAACCTCGGATTGATCTCTGGTTTGCAGCCACGTGACCGTAACTCATAGATCTACATTTCATATTTCTTGGGAAATCTTCCAAATCTGAAGTCTTTAATGTCAAAAATAGCATTTTCTCAATTGCTTCTGTGGTTCTCTCCACCAGAATCACTTTCTATGCAACGATTGCTTTCCATGACCTGTAAAATAGTGTAAAAACACATGTTTGAGTCTCAACATCATAGAAAATACTTAATCATTGATATGCATCTAAATATAGGAACTTGGGGATAAAATTATGCATAAAAGACCATGTAATATGTTATGAATATGCACTTTTCACCTCTAATTAGTTTTACCACGGGTGTCCATGGAAACTGGCTCTGATACCACTGATATGGTTAAAACCGAATACAGAGATCGAGATCGAGATCGAGAGAGAGAGAGAGAGAGAGAGAGAGAGAGAGAGAGAGAGAGAGAGAGAGAGGAAGCAAGATAGAAGAAGAAAGGCTTATATTATCATATTCATGTCCTTAGCTCAACATATTCTGGCTATCTATAGCCTTACTGATGCATACAAAAGGAAACATGGAATCATGCCTCTTTGCAAGGGAAATTGATGCATTTAAAAGAAAAGCATAGAAACATGGAATCATGCCTATTGACCTGGGATTATGTTTATTACGTAGGAAATGGAAATTGATTACTGCCTAAATGCATGCATGACTTGGTATACAAATCTTGCATGTATCAGTTACCTGTCTTAACATTTGCTTTTTGGACTGTACTTCGTGGCGAGCATCCTATTTTGATCAGAAGAAAATGTTGGCTAATTTATATTTTAATATTGATACACACATATCTATCTATAATATATATATATATATATGTGCACCGATCCCCAAAGGTGTTTTACACTTTTATCAATCGGTGCACTTTCACTTAAGTGATTTTTTTAAAGTTTTAATAAATATAGTCTACCACATTTTTTGGTCCATCCATAATAATCCTAATAATTATACTTATTACAGTTTTAGAATAAAACTATAACAAGTCTCTATTGGGTTTTTTCTATTGGTTTTTTTTACCCTTTCTGTGGACTCCTTAGGTAAGCATTAGTTTCCAATCTCGATTCTTGAGGACTCAAACAGTACTAAAAGTGTAACATTAGAAGATTAAGTTAACTAAAAGTCTTATGGCTTGTACGTTTCTGTATATGAATTCTCCCTAATAACATATATTTTTTAGGAAAGTTAACTTTTATAGATATTTATTTATTTGCACACCTTCAATACTTTCTTAAACTATAGGTCTCTAAAATAAATGTAAACTAGAATCTGTACCCGTGCGATGCACGGGAATATTTTTTTGCTAAGCAAATTTAATGTACGTATATTTGGTAGTGGTATTGTTATTTTTATATGTAATGTAGTTATATTATTTTAATTAATTAGTTTAGTTTGTATCATGTATGTGTGTATATTTGGAGATATATAACAAATTAGATAATAGATATATATATATATATATATATGTTTAAAAGATTATTATAGCTAATCTTGAACTACTATAATTTTGGGATATCTACTATAGTTGTGATCGAGAGAGAGGGTGAGAGAAAAGGAAAAAGAGAGAGATTATATATATATATATATATATATATAAATTTTAGATATAGAAAAAATAGGGAAAAAATATGAGAAGTACACAGAAAAGTGGAAAAAATCACAGAGTTGCCATGTGGTAGGCGTCTCATTGCACTTTATATAATATATATATATATATGTATGTATATGATAACGTGTTCCCTATTGTGTTTTCTTTTCTACTGCATTTGTTTCTTTAGGTGGACTCCATGGATAAGCATTTTTATCATAATTTCAATTCTTACAATTATAGGACTCTTAATTAAACTAACAATTTAAAAAAAAAATTTAATGTTGATGGACTCCTTTTTTCTCCTTTTTAATTTCTTTAGCTCGTATAGAAATTGATACTCATCTGGGTTGCTCCTCAATATTTTGCTACTCCATAAAAAATTTAAGCAGACCCAAATCTAGACTATTACGTACGTTCTGCAAAAGCAAAACTATTGTCTCCGGGATCATGCATTGAATGACAAACTCAGAAATCAAAGAAAACACAATAGGGATAAATTTTAATTTTGGTTATCTCTCTGCCTTCTCATGATTTCAACTTCAAGGTACCCGTTAATCTTTAACCTTAACCTTTGTACAATCCTTGAAAGACTTGTCAATAAGTTTTGTATGGATTTTTGATTTGTCATTATACAGTTCCATTTATTTGAATTGGAAGAACTTGTGATTGTATTTTTTTATTGATTTGGAGGGGGATTACATGAAATATTGTTTTTTTTTTATAAATTAAGTTGAATTCTTAAGCTACAATGAAGAGAGAATGTTTTCCTCAACAAAAGCAACTCTAAACCTATTTTTCAAGTAAGTGATGTCCACTTTTCTAAACAGATTTTACAAATTTTACAATGTATATACATATAAAAGTCAAAAAAAGCTATTGAGTTTTTATTAATTAAAGGGCAAATTACACTTTAATCCATTAAACTATAATATTTTTTCAATTGGATCCATAAACTTTTTTTAATTTTACAATTGGGTCCTTGAACTTCAAAAATGCATTCAATCAGACCCAAATTCTGACACTGTTAACTTAAATTATTAGAAATTGTCACGTACATTGCGCGTAATGCTTACCTGTCATATGTTAGGTTAAGACAAACGCAGGAGATTGTGAATAGTGAGAAATATAGTATTCAATCAGATCCGAAATCACGTTCAATCAAATTCGAAAACACATTCGATTAGATCCAAAATTGCATTCAATTATACCCAAAATCACATAATTTTTTAGCCATTCACAGTCTCCCGTGTTTGTCTTAACCTGACATGTGACAGGTAAACATTACGCGCAACATACATGATAATTTCTAATAATTTAAGTTAACAGTGTCAGAATTTGGGTTTGATTGAATGAATTTTAGAAGTTCATGGACCTAATTGCAAAAAAAAAAAAAGTTTATGGACCCAATTGAAAATAGATGTATAGTTTAAAGGACTAAAGTGTAATTTGGCATTAATTAAATTAACATGGTTATATTCCAGAGTTGTTAATTTCTCTATCTCTATAGTAAAGAGATGGTAAAGTTCTTTAGAATTGGCTTCGTAATATGGTTGTTTAATGTTTAATATCTTAGAACCATGGAAAATTTTACGGGGAAAAAGGCCTGTGCTTGAAGGTTTTCACTTTTATTTAAGAAAAGTGAAGTTCAAATAGTAAAACTAAAAAAAAAAATTAAAATTATCTATTGCAGTACTTTGATTTAATAACCCTTTTTTTTAGAGGAACAAAAATTCCAACCGAATTTTCTCATTAAACAACTCCGAATATTTTGAAAACAAAGAATTCTTTTGTTTAGCAAAGTATGATTCTTTATGTAATCTGATATTGTTTTTAATTTCTTTTTAGACCCTTTAATGTTAATTAGAATAGAGAGCACAATTTTTGTTTAACCAATTATGTCATGTTCGTAATCTAACACAGGAAAAAGAAATTAGGGAAAAAAAAAGTATCTGAACCTATGTCATGAGCATTGTGATTGCATAGTGACTTGTATGTCGTATGCTAGATCGAGTTGTCGAGAAATGAAAAATGAAAAAGGGAATTTGAGGTGCATTCGTAGATTTTACACTTTTATTAATCGGTGCACTTTTATTTAAGTAATTTTGTTAGAATTTTAATAACATATTTTTTTTAAATATTTTATGATATGCCACCTTTTTTTTTTGTCCGTCCATGGGAATTCTACTTATATACGGTACATATTCTTGTATATTAGACGTCTTATGTGATTTTTCTAGATTTTAATTTGTTGTAAAAAACTATCAAGAAATTATTTGTACGAGTCAAGTATTGAGTACTTCACTTCAACACTTGAAAGATACTCCCTCCGTCCCATAATAAGTGTCCACTTTCTTTTTGCACAATGTTTAAGAAAGTTGAATTATATTAATTTATTTGGTTCATTAAAGAGTCACTTTCCAATTTAACCCTTAGATGTGATAGGTATTTGACTTTTTACTTGTTTTGAGACCACAAATAAATGATTCTTTGTCTTTATTAGAAGGGTAGTTTTGGAAAGTAATTAAAGCTATATGCCAATTTAGGAAAGTGGACACTTATTGTGGGACATCCAAAAAAGGAAATGTGGACACTTATTATGGGACAGAGAGAGTATTTTATAATCTGAACAATTTAATATTACACTCTAGCGTGATTCTTCTAGATTTTAATACTTTTCAAAAAAGATGTTAAGAAATTTTTTATTTGAGTCAAGCTTTTAGTCAGTTTGATCCTTTCATTTTTTTAATATTTATGTCTTCTCTTAAGCATCAAACACGTGCAAAGCACGTGCTGTAAGACTAGTGTATATATATATATATATATATGAATTGCTATAACTTTTGTTATACACTCAAATTGCTACAACTTCTGTTATACAAGTCCGTTTTTCGTAAAATTTAATGTTTTGAAATCAGGAAATCTATCAAACGAGTTCAATGTTGACCATGAAATACTGGGACCAAAAAATAACTAAACATCAAACAAATATGAAAATTTGCATTTTTTCACATACATAGAATAAAAACATATTTCTTTCGCACAATTGGCACCATAGATGCATAGATCTTAAAAAAATACACAAAATAAAAAAAATCACCCAAAAAACCCAAGAATTGATAAAGTTATAGTAGTTTAAAGTTGACGGATAATATTATCTGTTAGACTCACAGATAACAGATATTATCTGTAAGATAGGTAAAACCTCAAAATTAGGCTACAACTTAACTTTTTTTCGTAAAATTTCCACGCCTATTGCGTAGATCTCAAAGAAATACATGAAATCAAAAAAAAAAAAAAAAAAAAACCCAAAAATCCCAAGAATTGTTAAAGTTATGGTGGTTTAAAGTTGACATAACATTATCTGTTAGTGTAAACAGATAATATTATATGTCTGAAAGATAAAAATGAAAAACGAAGTTCCAAATTACTTTTTATTGTACAACTTTCACGTTCGATGCGTAGATCTCAAAGAAATACATAAAATAAAAAAAAATCACCCAAAAAGCCCAAGAATTGATAAAGTTATGGTGGTTTAAAGTTGACAAATATATAATATTAACTGTTTGTGTAAACAGATAATATTGTCTGTTTGTGTTCTGAAAGATAAAAATGAAAATACAAAGTTCCAAATTACTTTTTTTTGTACAACTTTCAAGTCTGATGCATAAATCTCAAAGAAATACATGAAATAAAAAAAAATCACCCAAAAAGCCCAAGAATTGATAAAGTTATGGTGGTTTAAAGTTGACAAATAATATTAACTGTTTGTATAAATAGATAATATTATATGTTTGTGTTCTAAAAGATAAAAATGAAAAAAGGAAGTTCCAAATTACTTTTTTTTGTACAACTTTCAAGTCCATTGTGTAGATCTCAAAAAAATGCATGAAACAAAAAAAAAAAATCACCCAAAAAGCCAAAGAATTGATAAAGTTATGGTGGTTTAAAGTTGACAAATAATGTTATCTGTTAGTGTAAACAGATAAATATTACATATCTGAAAGATAAAAATGAAAAATGAAGTTCCAAATTACTTTTTTTTGTACAACTTTCAAATCTAATGCGTAGATCTCGAAAAAATACATGATATAAAAAAAAATTGCCCAAAAAGGCCAAAAAACGAGTGAGTTATGATAATTTAAAGTTCACAGATAATATAACATAATCTGTGAGCGGAGGAAGGGCTTTTCACCAAATACGAAAAGTAGAGAGGGACTTTTCATAAAACTGCAAAAAACGTGAGTTTTTTTTTTATTAAAACACATAATTTTAAAGGGTCTATGACCTATTATCCCTTTTCTTAACTCACCCGAGCCTATGTTTGATGAATAAAAATGTGATTTAAATTTTTATACTATTATTAAGTGTGGCAATAAATTGTCAGATGTACGATTTTGATTTTAAAACGGCTTGCCTCTACTACAACTTCCACTTAGTGAGAAACGGGGTATAGATTCTAACTTATCCTACAAACGTGCGGGTTACAAGCAGAACATTAGAACGGTTTTATTAATGAATGCACAGTATCTGCATCTCAAAGGATAAACCAACAAGATAAGCAAGAACGGCAATAATGAAGGGGAAATTTACTAGATAAATGTAGCAGACTTAAGAGTAAGATTTCTAATTTAAATTGGGTAGAAGATTGAATAGAACCTAGCCAAATACTCCTCAAGGGATCTGATGGATTTTTTGTTTTTGATAAAGGTAAGGTTATGAGATAAACATGGAAGATAAACAGGTATTAGCATAAACTCTTATCCAGGATATATATCAAAAGAAAATAGAAATGGAGAGTAATTTTGGTTACTTGGTTTGCCTTGACCACTTGCTACCACGTGGCATATAATGATTGACTCATAGGTGAGTCCCAAATGCCGCTGTGTTTGGCTAAAGTAATTACATTGCTAATTTTTATTATCAAAAATCCATCACCACCTTGTTGAAGCTTGACATATATTGTTGGACCCATTTTCTAACAGTTTAAGCTTTTGGAGTAGTTGGTAACGTAACATGGTATCAGAGCCTTGTTTGTGGGAGGTCTTGAGTTCGACTCTCCACCCCCGCTTTGTTGTGCATATTTGCATTTAGTTATTTGTCTCTCCAGCATGATAGAGTTGGTTTGATTGCTCTCCACGTGCAAGTCGGGGTTGCATGTGAGGGAGGATGTTGAAGCTTGATATACATTGTTGGACTCATTCTCTAACAGCTTAAGCTTTTGGCGTAGTTGGTAACTTAATACACCTGATAAGTAGTTCTGAAAACTTCAATTAGCCAAGTTGTCAAAACCATTATAATTTTCTAGTTTTAGAAGCAGGAACCTTCTAAGGTCACGCACCCACCTCAGACTCGCGATCTCCCTTATTACTTAGAAGCTTGTTGGAACCTAGCTTCCACTCCGCTCCCATCACAATCAAATTCCGAAATAGCTTATACATAGAGTCACGTTCTTATCTTGTTCAAATATTTTATCGAAGAAATATTTTTATGTTGGAAAATATGATTTAAGACTTTTAAAAACAAAATCTACTGTCAAAATATCTTATTTCAATCCAAATTCCTTTTCACTAATTTAATACATAACATATCTCTCTGGAATATTTGGATGCTTCTTAGAAGCTACAGACCTTTGAACCTCTTAAAGTTTACCGCTTCCACTTCGTGATTCTGTAGTTTTCGTTTTGGTGGTTTAATTTTTAGGTTTTGGAACCAGCTTTTCTGTTTTAAACTTTCAAAATTAAAGAGAAGGACCGAGTAGTTAGACCTATTTGCCCCTTGCCCCATAACTTACTTTAAATTGATTTTTTGCGAGTATTTTACTTGCTAAGTTATCATGAATGAGCTTTGGATTGTAAGTATTTGGTTAATTAATGCTCATATACTATGTGAAATGGTTGATCTCTTGTACTTGTGTCACGACCCATCCCACTACGCATGGAAATAGGACACGTGGCACGCCACCAAAGCTCAACCAATCATTAAATAATTATACGCAGTAGAAAAAAACTTTAAAACAACGTTGAGTATTTAAAACTTTAGGAAACATTACCCTCTGAGTTGTAAAATCCGTGTAAAATTGAAAACGTAATTATATTTCGAACCGGATGAATTTATCTTGAAAGGGGTCTCAAAGGTACCCTAAGAACCAATCAAAATATTTAAATAATTTTCAGAATGTGTATAAAAAGATTTCATGCAGGGGTCATTTCGACCGGTCGAATGACCCTTTAGCAGAATCCTCCCCAAAGCTGCAGAATTTTACTAAAGCATCAAACAACCTTCACTCCTATCATTCCACCAAACATGTTTACATTATTTTAAACTTCACCATTTATACTAGGCTTTCAAGCACATCATTAAGACATGATAATCTATAAAAAGAAATAATAGTGGAACAAGCTAAGGCTTGTTTGGGTTAAAGCATAAAAGCTCCAAAATCCGAGTTTGACAAGTTAAGCATTCAACACACGAATTCATGAGTTCGGATCCATTACAACATAACCAAAAACAGTTTTTATGACATATTACAACCTTCGAAGCTATTCCAAATCTTACATGTTGAAGTTAATAGTTCTAACTTTTGAAAACTGCATTTACATCATTTGGAATTGAAAACAAAAACATATACAAGATAAAAATCCTCGTCGCTCCCGCGGTCTCACTCCTCACGCTTCTTCTTTCCTTTCTTTCGTTTACCTGCAATGGAGTAAATCTCCACTGCTCAGCTATATGCTGAGTGTACAATTCTAAACATATGCTTATATGACAATTCATGCTTTAACATATCAAACCACATCAAAAATGGTCTCTAGGGAGAGTAGTACGCGCTCATCCTGTAATGAAACAGTGGAATTGATCCCGTCAAGGTCCTTCTCCCAACCACTCATCCAGTGTCCTGGCTGGACCTTTTCCCAAATCATGCATAGTGCCCTGGCTGGGCCTTCTCCCAAACCATGCACAGTAGTAGTCGCTACTCTAATCCTCCAACATCGAGGAGCTTGCCCCCGGATGAATTTGCACTAAACTCCCTTTCAACCCATATAGACACATAGCATGCTCATATAATCACATATACGTGCTTTTATTGCAGTTTCACGTGCGTAATTAATGGGTCTAATTAATACATGAATTTCGCCCGGATCTAAAATATCACATCGGACATGTAAATTCTCTATAATTCATAAGTATAGAATTCATACCTCGTGCGATTTTACTATAACTTTGAAGGATGAACTAAGGGATTAATTAAACGTCGGATCTCAAATTTCAAGCGGTTCCTACAAATTTACACGCATTTTTCCCAAAATTTCAGCATTAGGATTTTTTTTAAAAAAAACTTAACCAAACGAGTGCTAAGAGATATTAAAACGAAGCTCATACCTCGAGAAGCTCGAATATGAAATTTGGAAGAAAATAAACGGGCAGAAGTCCGTCGATTTGCGTTGGCAAGCTCTAAGCTCCAAAACCCCTCTTTTGATTTCAATTGAAAAAGTTGTAAATGAGGAAAATATCTTGTCTCCACTAGTTATAGGCACGAGATTTGAAAATTACGATTACCTCCCCACTAGTTCTCAAATCTTCTAATTATCTTACGAAACGTTGCACACGTCCATTTTATTACTCCACAAGTAAAAACTATAATTTACAAAAGGTTCCGACTAGGTTCCGTTTGTCGCCGTAATTACGACCGAAACTAATTTTCGTGAAATCTCTGGATAACCTACCTTTTACGCAGCGTATCATATTGGTTATCGTCAAAATCATTGAACTAGTCCTAAACAGGATTAAAACTATCAGAAATTATGCTACACAAGAATATCACTATTCATAATTTATCAGATACTCAAATAACATTTAATCCACATAAATGCCATTTAATTACACGAATGTCTCAATGATTACCGAATCATCGTGTCCTTACTTGACACCTTCCGTTGACCACAGTCAACCAAAACCACAATTATCAAATAACATTGATAATTTTTAAAATTCTGAATACGCATTTAAAAGAATATATATCCGGGACGGGTGTGACAACTTGACCGGTTAAACCTGTGCTTGAGGAATGCATGTGGTAATTGGGAAAATGTGTAGTTTATTCATGAGAATGCTTGTCATGTCCGGAAAGCATCCCGATAGCATTATTTCCATATATCTTGCTTGGACAGTGTTACTTTAAGGTTCCGTTTGGTTCCTGGATTTGGAGAAGGAAACGAAAAAGGATGAAAACAAAAAGGAAAACTAGTTCCCTTGGGTTTTCCTCCGTACTTAACTAACACTAAATATTAAAAAAATTCAAAGTTAACTGTAACTCAAGAAAATTGGGAGGGAAGTTGCTCGTAAAATTCAAAATTTTTATTTTAATTCTCACTTTATTTTCTTTATTCAAAATTGGATCGGGTTTATTTTTTCTGATAAGTGATCAACCACGCAGATAAACCACCTATAGAGGAACTCCATGAATTTCTAGACTTCCAATTACCTCGGCAGTGGGCTCCAGTGTATGGCAATTTCCCACTTGGTCCTCGGCGTAAGAAACAACCGTCTCCATCACTTCAGTTCACTTTGATGGGTCCAAAGCTTTATGTTAACACTACTACGGTAAGTTATTGTTCTGCACCATTTGAAATTGTGGGACATGATATCAAGTTTTGCAAGTGCTTTGTTGCCCATCTGGGAATTTATGGTTTGGAAAGAGAGAGAATAGTTTATCCTTATGAGTGAACAAGTATTTGCGGAAATGTTCTAGAACCTGAGTTACTATATCCAAGAGTAAGGCTGTGTTTGGTTTGCGGATTTAGAGAATGAAACGGATAAGAAAACTATTTCCCTTGCGTGTATTTTCTTCCATGCTTAAAGAACACTAGAAATTAGAATTTTCAATTGAGAATAGGAATTCAAGACGTTGAAGGGAAGTGATCACAAAATTAAAGAAATTTATTTCATTTTCGCTCTATTTCCTTTTCCTTCTATTTCATTATTTTCTTTATAAATAATAAAAGAAACATTATTTTCTTATAAATAATAAAAGAAACATATTTTCTCTAGTGTCTTTTTTCTTTTCCCTCACTAAATTCATTAACCAAACACAGCTTTACAGTGGAATGATGATAGTAATCCGAAGATCTCTTACTTTCTCATTCATATGAATTCTTGTTTCCTTTCTGGTTCCTCTATAAATCGTTTGCAGGTTGACTCTGGAAACCTCCCAGTAACTGGAATCCGCTTATTCTTGGAAGGCAAGAAGAGCGACCACCAGGCTGTCCATCTCCAACACCTCACAATGCTTCCCAATGCCCTCCAACTCTCCGATGATCCTATTTACGAACCGATCGACATTCCAGCTGAACGAGGCTACTACTTCGAACCTGTCAAGTTTGGCATATTCTCACACGTGTGCACCGCTCCGGTACACTACGACGGAGGTCGAATCGATGACTCTGCTTCAAACGTGACAAAGGCTTGGTTGGAGGTTCGGGTTATCGGTACGAAGAAGGTCCTCTTCCTGGGGCTAGGATTTTCATCAATGGAATCGGCTAGGATCCGCAGGTCTGACTGGGACGGGCCCACGACCTCATCTCGGAAATAGGGATTAATATCGATGATCAGCGCGACGTTCAGTGAGGGTTTTGGCTACGGATGATAAGAAGCCGACAAAAGTGGATTTGAATTCAGCGGTTTATCTCGGTGGGCCACCTTTGCCGACACGAGCGTCGAAAATGTTTTCACTTTGTGGATACGGAAGATATGGTGAGGGGCCTGGAGAATACACCGGGGTATTGGGTGGTCACCGGAGCGAAGCTGTGCATAGAGGGTGGCAGGATCTCGATCAAAGTCAAGTACTCGTTAGTGACCATTTTTTCAGAGGACTCTATGTTTATGTGAGAAAACGATACACAGACCAAATACCTCCAAGTTTATTATGTCGTATATTTTTTCATGTATATTACCAATTTTTGTAAATCAAGGTAATAGATGTCATTTGGGGCCAAAACAATATCCTGTAGCATATTCTTCATTGTTCTAGAGATTTATATACTTGTGTTTTGAGATTAGTGGTAGTAAAGCATTGTTTTCTCTGTTAGCATCTACAATAAGTGAATAGTCTTTTAGATGTGATGAGTTTCTTGGCATACTGTAAGAGCATGTTAGGTAATGCTGCGGTTTTTGTTTTTATTTTTTTTAAGAACAAAACTAATAAGTGTGTTTTGTAATCATTTCCTATTTTCATTGGTGGAAAACGAACTCCGAAAACTTGTTTGGTGTTCGTTTCTATTTTTCTGTTTTTTTTAATACCACTATGGAATTGGGCCAGAAAATGGGGAAAAAAAAGTTTGTAATTTGCAGTTTTCGATTTTATAAAAAAGAAAACAAAAACTAGTTTTAGTTTTGAGAATTTAGAAAACTGAAAATGTTACCATAATGTTGATAAAGACTTCGGGAGAATTCTTCGGTACACAATAGTGGTTTGAAAACATTTGTTCCATGCTACCTATAACCTAGTGATTTTTGGATAAGAAACATTTGTTTCCGGTAAAAATATTTGTTCCGTAACCAAACCACTTTGTGCTACCAATACTTTTCCAAGGCTTTGGTGGTTAAGGCAAAGTAATGACACTCTGCAACTTGATTTGGAGTAATGTTGTCAGCTGGGTTACCTAGATTGTCAACATTACAGAGACTCCAGTATATCATAATGGTGTTCATAGCATTGCCACAATCAACGATACTAATGTCTTCAATATATGTGTTCCCATGATCATATAATTGATTGTTGATGGTTCACCTGTTTTCTCTTATTCAAAAGCTCAAAGGCTCTTTTTGTTTTGCTGATTTAAGAAAAGGAAAAGAAAAAGGAAAAGTCAGTCCATAGGCTCTCGTTGATTCATGTATTTAGTGAAGGAAAAAAGTAAGGAGGGGTAGAAAACACGGTGAAAACAGTATACATAAAAAATTTGAATTTTGTGAGTAACTTCTCTTTTTATTTTCTTGAGTTCATGTTGCATGATAAGGCTCTTTTTGGTTTGTGTATTTAAAGAAGGAAAACAAGAAGGAAAATGCCCTTATGTTTCCCAGTGTCTCCCTCTATTTAAATGACATTAGAAATTAATTTTTTTTAATATAGTAGTAACACAAGAAAATAAGAAGGGCAGTGATTCACAAAATTCTATAATAATAATTTCTGTTTCACACAATTTTCTTCTCTTTGTTGTTTGCCTTATTAACCAAACAAAGAAAATCGTTTTTTTTCCCAGTGTTCTCATTTCTTTTCCCTCATTGAATCCATGAACCGAACAGAGCCTAAAGTAACATTTAAGCATTACGGGAAACGAAAATAAGAAACAATCCATCAATAATGAGCAATAGAATCCCATATATGCCAAAACAAAAGAGACTTTTTTATTCAATCAGTAAACCAAAATTGGATACAATATTTAGATATAGCACTAAAGAAAAAGTTTAATGATAACTCTTAAAAAGACCAAAATTAGAACCAGTCCATCTAATGAGGAATAAAATGATGGCATGTGGTATAAATTATGCTATGGCCCTCAGACCAAAAAATGACTATCAGAGTACCAGTATTCATGTTTCCCACCCCCAAGTGATTGTGAAAAGGCCTAGTTGAGTTGTATATTAGCCTCAAAGTGCCTCAACTTGTCACTTCCAAAAATGGGGAAAAGAAAACCATAGAATAGAGCTAGTATTTTCTTCCAGCACAGAGAGAGAGAGAGAGAGAGAGAGAGAGAGAGAGAGAGATCACTACAACTCACCAAGTCTTACCAATAATCGCCACAAGAACACGATCCATCTCTGAAATGGTGGAACCGATTGATGTCTCTAACTATAATCTCCCTTGAAACTATCTTACAAATAAACTTGAAAGCAGTATGGCAATCTATACAGACTCGAAGGTTCTTCTTCACCCGGATGGGAGCTCCAGGCGGAGTGGCAATCAAACCAAAAGCCACGGCAAGTTTTTCGCTGTGATAGGAAAGAAGAAGCTCCTTCTCGCTGCGTTCCACATCATGGAGGTCTATCTCCACCATAGGAACATAGCCCGCTTTATTCATAAGGTCACTAAGCTCATCAAGCTTCTTATATATCTCCTTACTTCTATAATGGCTTCTGTCCCCGACTATGAACGTGTAAACTTTGTCCTTCACTTCAACCCAACTCATTCCTGGTTCTTTCTTCACTTTCGTTTCTCTCATCAATCTTCTCACTTTTGATACATTTTCCCACATCCCAAGTGAAGCGTAAATGTTTCCAAGCAAAATGTGGGTCCCGGATTTCTCAGGTTCAAGTGTGAAAAGCATCTCGGCAGCACGCTTTCCGAGCTCAATGTTCTTGTGGATTCTTGCAGCTCCTAGAAGTGCCCCCCAAACCGTGGCATTGGCTTCAAACGGCATCTTGTTTACAAGATCCATAGCCTCATCCAATTTTCCAGCTCGGCCAAGGAGATCAATCATGCAAGCGTAATGCTCTTGCATTGGTTCAATCCCAAATGAGTCTCTCATTGAGTCAAAGTACCGTTTGGCTTCACTTACCAAACCCGCATGATTACAGGCACAAAGAACACTGACCAAAGTCACATGATTCGGCGAAATACCATTTTCAATCATCTCTTGAAATAAACAGAGGGCCTCCTTTCCGTGCCCGTGTTGAGCAAGTCCACCAATCATTGCAGACCATGAGACAATCCCTCTATCGGGAATTTCAATAAAAGTACGATTAGCATCATCTATACTTCCACATTTGGCGTACATGTTGACAAGGGAATTCCCGGCAAAAGCATCTGACATGAACCCAAATTTCAAAACATGAACATGTATTTGTTTTCCTTGTTCAAAGGCAGAGAGATTTGCACAAGCATTCAATAGAGAGCTACAAACAAAAGGATCGGGCTTGAGCTCCATATTTTGCAGTCTTAAATAGAGCTTTAGAGCTTCTTCTCCTTGTCCATATTGAGCATAAGCTGTAATCATAGACGTAAAGGATGCTAGATCTCTAAATGAGCATTCTTCAAAAACTTTTGCAGCATCTACAACATGACCACATTTTCCATATGAATCAATTAGGCTATTCATAATATATATATCATAATGTAGACCGGATTTTACAGAGAGTGTATGAACTTGTCCACAGACATTGATAGCTTGCAAGCTAGCTGCGGAGTTGAGGAGTGTAAATAAAGTAGTCTCGTTGAATCCTATTCCTTCCTTGTACATCTCAGCAAAAAGGAAAAGTGCTTTTGAATCTTCCCCGTTTTGATAATGTCCAGAGATCAAAGCATTTACAGCAATCAAGTCCTTCTCTGGCATCAACTTATAAACCACCTTCGCATCCTGCATCAAATTACACTTGCAATACATATCAACAAGGCCAACAACCACAAATGGATCCAATTTTTTATCCATCTTTATCAAACTAGAGTGTAGCTGTCTACCCAATTCCCGAAGTCCAAGTCCAGCACTGGCTTTAAGAGCACTCGACAAGGTAAACATGTTTGGGCAAGTTTGTGACTTTTTCATCTCCCCAAACAACTCTAAAGCCCAATCATGGTGTTCATGAAGAACACAACCAGCAATAATAGCATTCCAAGAAACAATATCGGGTTTTTTCATTTCCTCAAAAACCAAAATTGCATCTTGCAGATTTCCCACTTTTGCATACATGTCGACAAGTGCGTTTAACGAGAACGAATCTGAATCATACCCAAACTTTATCAAATGTCCGTGAATTTTCTTTCCTTGACTAACATCCCGCAGCCCCGTGCAAGCATTCAATATACTTGACAAACTATACTCATCCGGTTTTATTCCATTTGAAACCATTTCTTGAAACAAATCCATTGCATCCCCGCAAAGATCATTCTTTACAGAACACGAAAAAATTGCATTCCAAGACACAACATTCCGTTCCGGAATCTCATCAAAAAGTCTCTTTGCATCGAAGAACACACCACATTTCGCATACATGACAACCAAAGTATTCGCTACAAATACATCATGCTCGAATCCAGTGACCACCACAATCCCATGAATTCCCTTCCCTCTATTCAAATCCTTCATGATCGAGCAAGCTTTAAGCACACTTGGGAATGTAAATTCATTACATTTAATACCCAACAAGTGCATTTCGCAAAAAGCCGAAACGGCCTCTTCACCAAGCCCACATTGGGCATACCCAGATACCAACGCAGACCAGGAAACCAAATCTGGTTCAGGGCTTTCATCGATCAGTTTATGTGCATACCCAAATCTTTGACATTTGGAGTACAAATTTATCATATGGTTTAAAAGCTTTGTGTCTCCGGACAACCCAATTTTGGTTATGTGAGCATGGATTTGAAATCCGGGTCCGAGAGATTTGGTTTGGGAGTACTGTGATAAGAGCTTTGAGTAGGAAATGGAGGTGGATGTGAAGTTGGGGCAGTCAGAGAAGCTTAAAACGGCGGCGTTTTGTGGGTGTTGTTTGAAAATTGCAGAGGTTTGGATGAGTTTAGACGAAAATGAAATTAAGTGTTGTTGAAATGGAAGGTAAAGTAGTTGGTGAAGAAAAAGAGGAGGTTTTTGGAGGGAATGTAAGTACCAAAGCTTCATATTATTGGTAGGTCCATTCGATCAACAGTTAGCTCTTGGTATCGTCCTCCCGGTCCCATATTCAGCCTACAAATACCCATAAAATGAAAAAAGAATTATCAAATGTTTCTACTTTAACTCAACAAATAACCAAAACAGCGTGAATCTAAGACAGTAGTACTAAGATGTATAATTGAATCTAAGAATAACTGTGAAATAAGTAACCAAACAAAGACTAAATCCTCCATTTGAATATAGACTGAAAATCATAGGGACTCCTTCAATACTTAGTTCATAGACTTTTTTGAATGATCAATGCTTGCATATGGATATAATAATGATATTTTCAGTAGCCCTTACAATGTTGCAAAAATTTTAGACCAATCACAAAGAAAACCAAATCAAATAGGTACCAATCATAAAGATGGGAATCAACACAACCACAACTGAGTTCATCAATGTTTTCCTTATGTATCAAACCAAAAATTAGTTCGCTTTGGTGTTTTCTTTTCCACGATCCAATAAAAGAGAAAGAAAAAAAAAATATCAGAATGATATAAGCAAAAAGAAATAAACAAAAACTCACTGTATACATCAGCATTAGGCTTAAATCAAAATATGAATTGAAGGAAGAGCCCCTGCTCCAACCATTGATTTTTCCCAAAAATATTCTCAAAGCCCTAAATCAAAAAATAAGTTGAAGGAAGAAGAAGAAGAAGAAGGGGTGGTGGTCGGAGGTGTTAGCCAAGAGGTAGAGAGAGGGGCAGTGTGGTGGTCGAGGCGGCGTGGTGGGGGGCTCGTGGTCGCGACGTGGTGGGGGACTCGTAGTCGAGGTGGCGGTGAGGTGCCCGTTGTGGCGTGGTGGTGCTTCGAGAGAGAGAGAGAGAGAGAGATAGAGACAGGGGCGGCGTGGTGGTGGTCCAAGAGGAGAGAGAGAGAGTGCACTATTTCTTTTGGCTGGAAATAACACAGAGGGAGAGAGCGAATTAGAATCCCTAAATATAATTTGGGGGAAAACTGGGGGAAAGGACTCGCTCAAATAAAAAAAAAAAGGGACAGGTAGAGATATATCCTTGTCAGCTAAAAATTTAACAAAAAGTATTTTTAATATCTGTATTTAATCAAAAGTCCCTGTTCTTTGACAAAAGGACAAAATCTTCATAACTTTTGATGTACAACTCTATTTTTCTCAAATTTTATACCGTTGGTATCGTATAGACGATAGCTACAAAACTAGTACCACTGTTGATATATTTTGAGCAAAAAAAAAAATCAAAATTTTACATGCCTTGTGTAACTGAAAATTTCGCAAAACTACTTTTGTGAAATTTCCCAAAGCTACTTTTGTGAAATTTCACAAAACTCGATTTTTTTCAAAATTTCTTCAAATTGAAAAAAAAAAAATTTGCTCAAAACATATCAACAATGGTACTAGTTTTGTAGGTCTCGTCGACACGATTACAGCGGTATAAAATTTGTAAAAAATGGAGTTGTAGATCAAAAGTTATAGAAGGTTAAAGTTTTGAAATATTTTTTGAATTGAGGAATGCTATTGTACAGCCACTCACACGGTGTGAGTGGCTGGAATGTTTGGGGCAATGTTTGGGCATGTGCTTGTGAGAGGGACTTTTGACAAAATTCCAAAAAAAAACGGCTCCTTTAAACTTTTGTCTGCTTTAATTAAGGATTTGGTCATAATTTACACAAAAAAAAAAGGCAAATTACACTGACCTCCCTTGAGGTATACGATAGTTACAGAGACCCCCTTTATTTTGGAAAATAACACTCATCTCTCTTTTACCTACTTTTTGCATACAAGATTACCAATTTACCCTTTATTCTTATATGTGTGTGTGTGTGTGTATGTGCGCGCATTAGATAAAATTACATATACATTAGCAAATTTTATAAATTTAGATTTATAGTATTTAGCCCTAACTTTATAAAAATTTGTTCGGAAAAAAAAAATTATAAAAATTTCAGCTTTAGAATATATAATGGGAAATTTTGTGATAAACCCCTTAAAATTAGTGTATAGTTTGTAAAACCCAACAAAAGTTATTTTTTTAATATAAATCCAAAGTACTGATTTGTTTTAAAGCTAAACCCCTTCTTTTTAATTTTTTTTTTTGTTATTATGACAAATCTACCCCCACCACTACCACAATCGTCATCTTCATCACCAGCACGATCGCCACCGTCGCCGTCACCGCGCCACCACCACTGCCATCACAGCACCATTATCACCACCATCGCAGCACCACCATCACCACCATCGAAGCACTACCACCCTCGCCACAGTGTCCACCATTGCAGCACCACCACCATCGCCACCATCATAGCACCACCACCCCACCGTGTCCACCAGTGCAGCACCACCACCATCGCCACCACATTTACCATCGTAGCACTAGCACTAGCACCAGCATCATCATAACAGCACCAGCATCATCATAATAGCACCACTACCATCGTCGTCACCATCACCATCACCATCACCATCACCACCATTGTCACTGCCATCACCACCACCATTGTCACTGCATCACCACCACCACCATCACCACTACCACCACCACCTCCCCCTTAACAGCACAGTTCATAACCACCACCATCACAGCACTACCATGACCACCACCAGAGCACTACAATATTATCTGTTTTTGCAAACAGATAATATTATCTGTTTTCAAAAACTGAGAATTTTTCACCACAACCTCCACCATCAGAGCACCTCCACCACTGCACCACCACCACCACCACCTCCCCCTTAACAGCACAGTTCATAACCACATCCATCACAGCACCACCATGACCACCACTAGAGCACCACAATATTATCAGTTTTTGCAAACAGATAATATTATCTGTTTTCAAAACTTGAGAATTTTTCACAACCTCCACCACTGCACCACCACCACAACCACTGCACCACCACCATCACCACCTCTCCCTTAACAGCACGGTTCATAACCACATCCATCACAGCACCACCATGACCACCACTAGAGCACCACAATATTATCAGTTTTTGCAAACGGATAATATTGTCTGTTTGCAAACAGATAATATTATCTGTTTTGAAAAACTGAGAATTTTTCACAACCTACACCACTGCACCACCATCACCACCACTGCACCACCACCACCACCTCCTCCCTTTTAACAGCACAGTTCATAAACACAGCCATCACAGCACCACCATGACCACCACCAGAGCACCACAATATTCTCAGTTTTTTCAAACAGATAATATTATCTGTTTTCAAAAAATGAAAATTTTTCACCACAATTATCTGTTTGAAAAAACTGAAAATTTTTCACCACAACCTCCACCATCGGAGCACCACCACCACTGCACCACCACCACCACCACCACCTCCCCCTTAACAGCACAGTTCATAACCACCATCATCACAGCACTACCATGACTACCGCCAGAGCACCAAACAGATAATATTATCTGTTTTCAAAAACTGAGAATTTTTCACCACAACCTCCATCATCAGAGCACCACCACCACCGCACCACCATCACCACCCCCATAACAGAACAGTTCACAACTACCACCATCACAGCACCACCACAACCACTACCAGCAGTACCACAAAACAGATAATATTATCTGTTTTGACAATATTATCTGTTTTCAATAACAGATAATTTTGCACCACCACCACCATCAGAGCACAACCACCACCGCACCACCATCACCACCCCCATAATAGAACAGTTCACAACCACCACTATCACAGCACCACCATAACCACTACCAGCAGCACCACAATCTGTTTTCGAAAACAGATAATTTTGCACAACCACCACCACCACCGCACCACCACCACCATACCCCTATAACAGCACAGTTCATAACCATTGCGATCACAGCACCACCACAACCACTACCAGCAGCACCACAATATTATCTGTTTTTGTAAACAGCTAATATTATCTATTTTCTACAACAGAATTTTGCACCACCACCACCACCACCACCACCACCACCACCACCACCACTACCACCACCACCACTACCACTACCGCACCGCGCCACCATCACCATTTGTATCATCGTTGTCATCACCGTAGCCGTCGACATCACCCCATCCTCACCTCCATTACCATCGTCATCACCACCACCATCACAGCACCACCACTACCACCATTGAAGCATCACCACCACCACCACCACCATCGTCACCTCCATCTACAATCGGAGCATCAGTACCACCATCACAGCACCACCATCGCACCACCACCATCGAAGCACCAACAAAATCACAACACCACCATCGCACCACCACCACCACCACCACCATCCTCACCACCACTATCATCATCGTAGTCGTCACTTTTACTGTGTAGGAGGAGATGACATTTTCGGTTTCTTAGCAAATTAGGTCATTTTGGTCATTTTGGTTGGAGAAGGGGTTATTGAGTTAAATATTTGGGTCTTGGGTTTTATGTAGCCTTGTATTAATTTTAGGGTGCTATGGCTGAGTGCCCCATATATAATCTTTAGCCTAAACTTACAATAGTTTACAAATTTACAATATTTTACAGATTTAGTTTTTAATACAGATTTAGTTGGTGAAAGATATTAGAACATTTATTTAGAGTAATGTTATGCTTCCCAAATTTTCATCCCAAATGATGTTGAAGTGGGACCACTGTGAAATCACATTAAGATCACAAATAATCAAAATCAACTGGGTCCACTGCCACATGTGTTGGGTCCATACACATGTTTATGAATTTAATTTTATTACACGCATGCCTATTAATTAAATTTACACACACATGCCTAAAAATTAAATTTACACATTTTTTGTGAATTTAATTTTAATGGTCATAATTAATTTTATTGTAGTTATTCCTCCTAATCATTTTTTCATAAACTTTCAATCATTCCATTGTAACTATTGGTCCAATTTCAAATATGATATTTTCATATTAGATTTACTACATCACTTTAGGTGACGGATTAATATTTTATTGCTATAGGCATCACTTTAGGCGATGAAATATTTCGTCACCATAGACATTACGTTAGAACTCATTTTAGGCGACGAATTAATATTTTGTCGCCATAGACATCACTTTAGGCGACGAAATATTATTCTGTCGCCAAAACAAAATGGACATGGTATTTTTTTAGAATTCACTTTAGGTGACGAAATTTTTTTTTTGTCACCAACTGTAATATTATAGGCGACGAAACAATATTTCGTCTCCAAACAAAATGGAAAGGTATTTTTTTAGTACTCACTTTAGGCTACGCAATATTTTTTTGTCGCCATAGACATCACTTTAGGCGATAAAACAATATTTCGTTGCCAGAAGCTTCACTTTGGTGACGAAAATATAATTTCGTCGCCAAAATTGATACTTTAGGTGACGAAACAAATTTATGTTTTTTTCAGCCTCTTAGGTGACGAAATTTAATTTTGTCGCTAAAACTATACTTTTGGCGACAAAATTTAAATTCGTCGCAATGTTTCATCTCTAAAGCCCATTTTTGTTATAGTGGTAGTCAACAAATTTAAGTCAAAATTCAACATCAACACAAAATTAAATTAAGAGCAAGAACTAAACAAAAAGAAAGAAGACTCAGTCACAATCAATTATAGAACCCACCATGGCTAGGATTAAACCCAAAATCTTGAGAGAAATTGTGAAAGCCTCCACCAACAAACTGAGGTGTGAAAGACTGAGAGAAATTGTGAAACCCTCCATTAACAAACTGAGGTGTGAAAGACTGCATTGGCTGCGGAAATATTGATCCTGAAGCTTGAAGATATATATGATCAGTACTTGAAATAAACTGTCAGCCATGATTGTTGATGTTATTCATAGAATTAAATTTGGTTTCCTCCAATGTTCCACTGAATGCAAACGGGTTGTTCATAGAACCAAAGACGGGGTGAGTTGAGGGTGTTTTAGTCTTTGCGAAGGCTCCTTCCTCTCTCATACCAAAACCCCGAGCCGAGTTCTTTGGTTATGAAGGGTAGGTGCCCTTTATCCGTTTGGGGTGAGTCAAATTGGGTTTCTTGGTTCCCTAAAGACCAAGTGGCGACTCTGTATCTGTTTTCATAGACCGTTCAAGAATTTCAAAACCAATTTCATAAGAAAAGAAAAAAGCGCTTTCTTCCCGAAAAAGAGGGGAAAAAGCCCCGGGGTTGACCCGAGCTGCAAGTCCACACTTGGCAGTGCCTAGGCACTAGGCAGAGCCTGTCCGCTGTGATTTTTTCCTAGGCGTTAGTAAAAATTGCTCAGGAGATTAGGCGGGCCCTAGTGTCACAGGCTTTGAATTTTTTAAAACCGTCCCGTGCAGCACCTAGACTCACCCTCACTACTGTAACATAAGTAAGCCTTGCTAGTACTCAAAGTAGAGAAGATGTGGAGGGTTGGGAGAAAGAGTATTGTATTGCTCTCAAATGCTTCACAACTCTTGGATGGTTTGACCATTAATACCTCTCATTTTATAGAGAACTAAGAATACAGTGGATGGTCTAGATCATTTCGATCTAACGGTCATCATCAATCATCTTGAATACTCCTAGGAAATATCTAGATATTTACAAGCTTTACAAACTCTACCATCTTCTATAATTCTCTATTGAAGTCTACAATGTACAAGATATAAAAGCATATATGAAGCCCTAGATTCTTCTAGAATATTAAGTTATGCAATGCACTAGAACATTCTTCTATAGGCTGCCCGCCAAATGTTTGAGAAAATGCCAAGCCGTGACACTAGGCGGGTCTTTTCTAAAATATTTTTTAAAATGTGGGGTGAGATTGTTATTTTAGTAAAATGAGATTAAACTAAATTAATGGTGTTTTTGAAAAAAAGATGAAAACTTTGATCTATTAAGTTTTAGGGTTAAATATATTTTACACCCTTGTAGTTTGTCATCTGTGTCAGTTTAGTCCCTGTAATTTAGAAAGTGTCACTTTAGTCCCTATTGTCGCAACCCCCCCCCCCCCCCATCCTCTCCCTTCTCCCAAAAGTGGGAGGTGGTCCCTTTGAGGATCGCGACTGTTTACATCGAGATGCATGTGACAAGTGGGTGAAAGTAAGTGAAAGTGGGAGTAGGGCCAAGTAAAACGTTCAGAGTCGCCAACTAACGTTTATTTAGGAGTTAGGATCCTTTCAAAGACAATTAGAGTAATCTTCTTCGACTTTTGAAATATTTTTTAAAGAGTGGACCCTTTTAAAAGTGTGACTCTAGATAGCCGTGCAAAAACCAGAGTTCTTGAGATGGGTTCGGGGACTCGATTATGTCGAAGGAAGGTATTAGGCACCCTCGAGCATCCGTGACACACGGTTGTCGATTTTAGTGGTTTTCATGATAATGGGGCATAAGTAAGAGAATTAAGATGTGAGAATCTATAGGATATATGTATCTCGACTCAAGATAAGTGAGAGGTATAAAAATATGAGAGTGTACAAAGAATGGACTCGAGCATCCGTGATACGCTGTTGCTAATGTACACATCTCGACTCGAGATTAGTGAAAGATATTTAGAATGTGAAAAGTATAAGAAATAGACTCGAGCATCCGTGACACGCGGTTGCCAATATACGTACCTCGACTCGAGATAAATGAAAGAGATTGGTTATGCACGCGTATCTCGACACGAGATAGGTAAAAGAGAATGGTTATGCAAGCGTATCTCGATGCAAGATAGGTGAAAGAGAATGGTTATGCACGCATATCTCGACATGAGATAGGTGAAAGAGAATGGTTATGGCCGCACCCTAGTAAGGGTTGCATACGTATCTCGACTTAAGAATCAGGTCGTACATAGTTCTGCGCTTTGTATGTGTGTGTGTGTTTTGAAAGTTGGTCAATCTAGATCGTAAGTGTATGAGAAATCGTGTCTTTTGAGTAAAGTCGGTGTAGCTAAGAACTTTAACCTGTACAGTGTAGTCCTAGACTTTAACCTTTGAAAAAGAGAGTAGTAAGTTTTGAGTAAAAGTCGGAGTAGATCGACCGTGCGATTACTGTGCCCGAATTTCCTTTCATCAAGCTATTAGTTAACTTGACGGAAAAGGCCCGTTCGGGGTGAATGAAAAAATATTTTTATATTTTTGTTTTATAATTTTTTTTTGTCTTTTTTGTTTTTTAATGCCGGAAGTAAGGGTCGGTGCCCAGTGATTTGACAAAAGTCTACCGGAAAGTAAGGGTCGGCACCCAGTGAAGGGGTTAAAAAAGTGTCGTGAAAGTAATGAATGAATTTAGTTATGAATTTAGTAACGTAAATTAGTAAAGTAACGAGCTAGTAAGTTAACGAGTTAGTAAGTAACGAGTTAGTAAAGTCACTAGTTAGATTAGTTAAGGAAAACAGTAAAGACGTGAAGTAAATCTAACAGTTCTAGTCTGGCTAACCGAAAACCAAAGTGATCTAGGACTGAGCCAGTTCACGATGGTGACAAGTTCATAGACTCGTTATTTACAATAGTAAGTATGTACAACTGTATTATTGAAAGCAGTAAAGACTTAAAGTAAATCTAACAGTTCTAGTCCAGCTAACCGAAAAACCAAATGATTTAGGACGAAGCCAGTTCACGATGGTGACAAGTTCATTGACTCATTATTTACAATAGTAAGCGTGCACAACAAAAATAATAAAAGCAGTAAAGACTTAAAGAAAATCTAACAGTTCTAGTCCGGCTAACCGGAAAACCAAGTGATCTAGGACGATGCCAGTTCACGATGGTGACAAATCCGAAGACTCGTTATTTACAATAGTAGATATATACAACAGTAATAAAACATGGTTGAATACTAGACTCGATCGGGTTTATCGGTCAAAGACCAAACCTCGATGAGTAGAGATAGAAAGTACTACCTGTGGGATCCACCCTAGTGCAAAGGTGGCTTTGGAAGTCCAAGAATTTATAATTTATATTTTTTTGTTTATTTTGTATTTTTTTTCTTTTTTTTTTCGCAAATAATACTATGACTTTCAAACTTGTATCCCAAATGTGATTCCAACATAATTGGAAGGTGGCCCTACTACCACGTGTGTTAAGAAACATATTTGGAGTACAATATTATTGACTTGAACTTGGATCACTTGTAGCACCTTTTTTTTTGTTTTTTTGTTTTCATTTATTATTATTATTATTATTATTATTATTATTATTATTATTATTATTATCATTTTTTATTTGCAATGCCTGACACAATTTCATGCTCATTCTTTGGCTTTTGGAACAATGAAACAAACTTAGCCACTGCCACACAGACCACCAAATAATATCATTTCTTTTTTTCTTTGGACCTCCAAACACTGATGAACGACAGCTCATGTATACATGGTTGTACATGTATATATGAGACTATTTTCTTGTTTTTTTTTTTTTTTTTTTTCTCTTTCTAAGTCAACACCCACTTCCAAACTTACATCCCATTGTTTACACCCTAATATAAAAATTACATTTTAACATTATGACCAGTGATTTAATTTTGCAAGTGGAAAGTTAATCACACACTAGTGGGAAGTTTTTTACTAGTGAGTGACAATAATCTAGTAGTGGAGAAGTTACCAACTTAGTGGAGAAGTTGCAATCACTACACCATTTGGCCACTTTTGTAACACAGATGGTTTTGGTTTTCTAATGGTAATTTACCGTTGCTAATTTCCAACGGTAAATTTCCGTTAGAAAAGAACAAAATCCATTATTAATATTTAACAAGAGGTTTTTTTAATTTTGTAATAGTTGTAAAAATAATAGCAATGGAAAATTACCATTACAAATTTAGGGTAAAATAAGTAAAAATAATAAAGAAAGTGACAAAAAAAAAACACAAAGAAAGAACAAATATTTGGGCGGTTGGCCCTTTTGTTGAGCGGGAGAATTAGAGGGAGAGAAAGAAAAAGGGGAGAAGAGAGAGAGAGAGAGAGAGAGAGAGAGAGAGAGACACACACACACACACACACACACACACACACACACACACACACACACACACAGAGACAGAGAGACAAAGGGTATAACACTCGTAATTGTGTTATTGCATTTCATCACATTGCCATGCAAAATAATGTGATTTGTTATGCATTTTGGCACATGTGTGAGTGAGTTTTGACTCACGAGTTGATTTGGGTGTCTGTGTTAGGGAACCCTTTGAGACTGTGTAGAATGAGTGTTGTGATGTTGTGAAGTCTCTCCAAGTATAAGGCGTTCATTGTAGAATACCCTAAATGTTTACCTGTGTATTTCACTATCTGTATTATTTTCTGGTTTAGAATATATTTCTGTTGTTAATTTTAGTATCCTGGAGAGGACGAATTAACACGCTATTAATTTGGTAGGCTAATTGGCAATTTCATAAAATTATGTAGAATTTGCGTTTTAGCAACCAAACGGAACTTAGTCGAAAACTTTGATAGTTTTTAGTTTTCACTCGTGAAGCTATAAATTAGCTGTGTAGAAAGTTTCAGAGACTGATTAGGAGTTTTGAGAACTCGTGGGGAGGTAAACGTAATTCCCGAGAGTGTTGCCTATATATAGATAGAGATGACTTAGATATTTTTATAAAATTTTCTAACCTAAAAGCTAGAGGAGGCAAAGGGAGATTTTAGAGCTTTGAGCTTCACGACGACAATCGGCGGACTTCTGCACATTCTTTGTGCTTGGATTTTCTTTGGATTGACGTTTAAGAGCATAAGTCGGAGGTGAGTGATTCAACTATGTGTTTTAGAATGGTTCCTTGACATGTATTCATATTGTGTATGAAAGGCATGTGTTAGTTCATAGATATATATTGTGTAGTTCATATTGGGCGTCTATATTGATAAGTAGGCCCAATTGTACGGTGATATGTTTTGATTTCGTCAATAGTACGGTGAAATGTATTTGAGCATGTTGAGTTGTTATTTGGGTCAAAGGAGTGCGTTTATTAAGCCATCATTGTGGAGCCGTTATAGGCGTAAGGTAGCACGTTTGAAGAGAAGAAACGTGGATCTTACCTTTTTGCGTGTCTTATTGGCGAGGAGTTGCGGATTAGGAGTGTGGAACGTACACGTGGGACTCCGGAGACTAGTATGCAATGTAGAGATGTGAATGTGAGCATGTTTGTCTTTCATGTGCATGGTTGTTTTATTCACTAAGCGTTAGCTTAAATAAATCGAATATGTGTGGTTATTCAAATAACCATTTCAGGTGTTAATGCCCGCGGGGAATCGCAGAAGTGAGCACATGGGTTTGGGAGTTCACTTAGGAGGCAACCTATCATGTACACCTCATAGTTTTGGTAATAGAAATGTTGTAATGAGGATTTATGACTTTTACTCTATGGTTAGTTTGGAATCGTAGAACGAATTCGTGACGTTGTAATAGTTAGTAATCTCTTGTAATTATGTTTTTAACAATGTTATAATACAGTTAGGATCACTTTGGAATGAGTTTGGAGTGTGTGTTTGGTCCTCGGATAATTTTTGAAAGCTTTTAACTTGGGGAATTCTGCAGATTGCCTTGCTGCTAGAAAACAGCGACTGGACCCCTTTTGTGAACGAGACACTGCATTAGGTACAGTCGACTGGTCCCTCGACACAGTCGACTGGTTTATGTTTTTCAGGGGTTATCTTTTTGCTTGCTTAGAGTTCAGTCGACCGAACAGTACAGTCGACTGGGAGTTTGGCACCCTAATCGACTGGACATAGAAAACAGTCGAATAGATTATGTTTCAAAATCAAAATTTTTGATGGACCAGTCTCAATCGACTGGGCACGAGGTGCAGTCGACTGGACTACTAGTTTTCAAATGGTTTGTTACTTTTCTGCTGCGTCTTCTTAAAACTATTTCTTTTGGGAACGTTAATGAATGGATTTAGCCTCGGTGGCATGCCATGGGCTTCAGTTCTGCTATTGTGGGACTGGACTGTGACATTTAGTGGTATCAAAGCTTAAGTTTGAGCCTTGGGAACGAGTGACGTTATATGCTGAGTGACGTCGAGTGGAGTGTATATTTATGACAATAATATTGTTATCATTGTAGAGATGCTTCATATGTTTGCATCTATTGTTTGTGATGATGAACTATGCACACACACACACACACACACACACACACACATATATATATATATATATCTTATGGCATAGCAAGCATAGTCATTATGCATTATACTCAACAGGGAGAACATTTGAACCGTCATGACTGAGCCAATAAGAGAGTTGTCACAGCATTCGCATATGGATCAGATAGTGAATATGGTGGGAAGTTTTGTACAAGCTATAAGTGAACGAGATCAGATGAATGTTTAGACCCCACCAGTTAAAGTTTGTTACATTAATGCACCACCAGTACCGCGACCGCAACACACAATCGTAGAACAATTCTATAAACGGAAATTGACCTTGTACCATGGACAAGTTAACATAGACTTGGCCAATCATTGGATGATGGACATGGAAAGACATTTTCGTACCGTGATATGCACTGATGAAGAAAAAATTCTTTGTGCATTCGATATATTGATGGGCGAAGCATTAGATTGGTGGAATAACATGCTGGAACAAGGGAGGCCAACTATGTGGGAAGCATTTAAGGATAAGTTCAACAAGCGTTTCTTTCCACAATCTGCGCATACTCAAAAACGTCAGGAGTTCGCTAATTTGGTTCAGGGAGACATGACTGTAAGTGAGTGAGTACGTTTCTCGGTATAATGCTTTGTTACATTTTGGGAAAACTACCATTCCAACTGATGAGGATAAAGCTCGTAAGTTTGAGGAAGGGCTTAGGGAGAATATTCATAGCCATGTGGATATATTGCAACACTCGACCGTTTCTCTAGTAGAAGAAGCGGCCTGCATAGCTGAGACGAGTGTCGAATTGATATCGACAAGGGCAACAAGGGAAGAGAGCCAACGACAATAAGAGTAAGGATCAAGGGAATGTGAAGAAACCATTTACGTAAAGTTCGGGATCGTATATGAGTAACCAAGGAGAAAGTACATTCATGGGAGACTCGAGACTGTTGCGCCCAACATGTAACCTGCTACCTTTGCAAGCAACTAGGGCACATATCTAGGAATTGTCCTTTGAATATGAATGTGACCACACCAAACACAACCTCGAACACCAAGAGCTATAACCCAGAGATGAGGGAGAAATATTTTGAGTGTGGCCAACCAGGGCATATAATGAAGAATTGCCCGAGTAAGAGACAATTGGGAATGAGTATCGGGGCATTGAGTGTGCCAAGTAGATCAAGGACAGAACCCCGAGTGGACAAAGGAAAACGAGTCACGCAACAACAAGGGCAATATTTCCAGCTTAGGCCGGGGAATATGGATGATTCGGTCGTATCAGGTATTCTTCCTATTTGTTCATATCCTGCATATATACTCATGGATTCTAGTTCATCGCATTCATTTGTGTCCTATGATTTTGTTAAGCATTTAACTGTAAAGTCTGAACCGTTAGGATATAATTTGTGCGTATCATTACCCACTAGTGAACCTTTAGTAACTTCTTCGGTATTCAAGTCGTGTGAGGTCAAGATAAGTGATAAGGCCTTGAGCGATGATTTGATTCTGTTGATAGTGAACTACTTTGATGTTATCTTGGGTATGGATTGGTTGTCTGTCAATCAAGCTAAGATCGATTGTGAATAGAAACAAGTTAGTTTCTATCCGTCAGGACAAGAAGAGTTTACTTTGCAGGGTAAGGGTGTGATCGTACTGCCGTACTTGATATCGACGATTCAAGTACGAAGATGTTGAAGAAAGGTTGCTCGGGTTTCTTATGTTCGATTGTTAACACACGAGTTCTTGGACCACAAGTAGAAGACATTCTAGTAGTTTCAGAATTTCCAGATGTTTAACCCGATGAGTTACCTGAAGTATTGATTAAAAGATAGCTTGAGTTTATGATAGAAGTTGTGCTAGGGTCACAACCAGTATCCAAAGCATTGTACCGAATGGCACTGGTAGAGTTGAAAGAATTGAAAGTTCAATTACAGGAACTGCTCGAGAAGGATTTTATCCGACCAAGTGTTTCGCCATGGGGAGCTCCAGTTTGTTTGTGAAGAAGAAGGATGGGAAAATGTGTAAGTGCATCGACTATCGAGAGTTGAATAAGTTGACCGTCAAAAACAAATATCCATTGCCGTGAATAGATGACTTATTTGATCAGTTGCAAGGGGCTTAGGTATTTTCGAAGATTGACTTGAGATCCGATTACCACCAGTTGAAAGTCAAGGAGGAAGATGTTGAGAAGACAGCTTTCAAAACTAGATATGGTCACTTTGAATTTCTGGTTATGTCGTTTGGAGTGACTAACGCACCAGCTGCTTTTATGGATTTGATGAATTGTGTTTTTAAAGACTATTTAGATGAGTTTGTTATTGTCTTCATAGATGACATCCTAACCTATTCCAAGAGTATTGAAGATCATGAACATCATTTGCAATTAGCCTTACACCGACTACGCGAGAAGAGATTATTTAGAAAATTGAAGAAGTGTGAGTTTTGGTTGACAGAGATTGCTTTTCTTGGACATATAGTGTCGGCGAAAGGAATTTCAGTAGATCCTCAGAAGATAGAAGCAGTTACCAATTGGTCGAGACCCGCGAATGTGACAGAAATTCGAAGTTTCCTAGGATTAGCTAATTATTAACGGAGGTTTGTAAAAGACTTTCCATGTATTACAATGCCGATGACACAGTTGATGAGGAAAGATGTTGCTTTTGTATGGAGTCCGGAATGCGAGGAAAGTTTTAAGAGTTGAAGAGTCGACTAGTGGAAGCACCAATTTTAGCAATTCCGACGGGGATTGAGGGATTTATTATTTACAGTGATGCTTCATATAAAGGTTTAGGTTGCATTCTTATGCAAGGTGACAAGGTCATTGCCTATGCATTGAGACAACTTAGACCGCTCGAGAAGAATTATCCGACACATGATCTAGAATTGGTCGTCGTGATTTTTGCATTAAAGATTTGGTGTCATTACCTATACGGGAAGAAATGTGAGATATATATGGATCATAAGAGTTTAAAATACTTGTTTACGCAACGAGATTTGAACATGAGGCAAAGGAGATGGTTAGAGTTGATGAAGGACTATGATTTGTCAATTTTGTATCATCCTGGCAAGGCGAATGTTGTCGCCGATGCTCTTAGTCATAAAGTACCAACCAACACGGCATTGGACGTGACTTCTCAGAGAGAGTTGATTCAAGAGATGGAAAATTGAGAACTTGAAGTGATTCTGAGGATTGAAAGTGGCTTGATGTCGACGATTGTAGTGCAACCACTCTTGATTCACGAGATAACGGAGAAACAATTTCAAGATGTGGCTTTGAAGAAGATTTGTGATGAGATTCCGATGGGCAAGCAACCGGGATTCACTTTTGAAAATGATGTTATGATATTGAGGGTAGAATTTGTGTACCTGACGAGAAAGAATTGAAACGGAATATCCTGGAGGAAGCACATAACACGAAGTACACCATTCATCCAGAAAACCCCAAGATGTATAGAGACTTGAGACATGTTTATTGGTGGTCGGGAATTAAGAAAGAAAAAGCACGCTACGTTTCACGATGTACGAGATGTCAACAAGTGAAGGCCGAACGCCAAGTACCTTCGGGATTGTTACAACCATTACCGATAGTCGAGTGGAAATGAGAACACATTACAATGGAATTTGTTAGTGGGTTTCCGAGGTCAAAGAAATCGAATACTATTATCTGGGTGGCCGTTGACCGTTTGACGAAGTCGTCGCACTTCCTACCACTTAGAGTAACTAAGCCGATGACGTTAGCTAAGTTGTATATCCACGAGATTGTGAGACTACATGGTATCCCAGTTTCTATTATTTTGGATAGAGATAGTAGTTTTACATTGAAGTTTTGGAGGGCCTTGCAAGAAGCAATGGGTACCAAATTGCATTTTAGTACTGCTTTCCATCCTCAGACCGATGGTCAATCAAAAAGAGTAATCCAAATTTTGGAAGACATGCTTCGTTTATGTGTACTTGATTTTCAGGGTGATTGGGAAGACCATTTGCCGTTGATTGAGTTTGCATATAATAATAATTTTCAGTCGAGTATTGGAATGTCTCCTTATGAAGCTTTGTATGGTCGTGTATGTCGTTCACAGATTAGTTTGATAGAAGTCGGAGACAGAATGATTGAAGGGCCGAGAATTGTGCAAGAGACGACCGGCAAGATAAAGGTAATTCGACAGCAGTTATTGATAGCTCAGAGTAGGTATAAGATTTATGCCGACAAGCGTAGGCGACGTTGGAACTTGATGTGGGAGATTTGGTTTACTTGAAGGTGTCACCTTCCTGGGGATTACTAGATTTGGGAGATACGAGAAACTCAACCCGAGGTACGTAGGACTTCTTGAGATCATTGGGAGAGTTGGACCTGTAGTGTATTGATTGAACTTGCCGAGGGAGTATGCTCCAGTTCATAACGTGTTTCATGTATCATAGTTACGTAAACACTTAACGGATGATAGAAAGGAAGAGATGACTCCGACGCTAAAAAAGAGATTCAGAGTGTTTTGACGTATGTTGCTGTGGATACCGGGCTTCCGCCTCTTTTTGTTTGGTTTTGAAACTTGTTTGAAATTGATCAAAGAAAGAAATTGGTCTGTTGAAAATAGATACAGAGTCGCCACTTGGTCTTTAAGGAACCAAGAAACCTAATTTTGACTCACCCAAGCGGATAAGGGCACCGGCCCTTCATAACCAAAGAACTTGGTTCGGGGTTTTGGTACGAGAGAGGAAGGAGCCTTTGCCGCGACTAAAACACCCTCAACTCGCCCCGTCTTTCGACGGGCCTCAATTAGCATCCAAATAATCATCTTATACTATGTATGGTTCGACAATTAATACTATGATAGTATATTACATTACATAAGAAACTTGAAAATGGAAGATCAAAAGGTAAGATATCATTCATAAGATCTAAGTCAAATATCATACAATGTAAAACGAAAGATCACACAAATAAACCTAGGAAAAATCGTCTATTCATATATCAAATAATCAAGACTTCCTAATCTAAAGGGGGACATGAATTGTTCTTGAAACAAATAATCAAAGAATCAAAGTATGCCTAGCAAGCTAGAATGATGCATGTTAATTTTGAGAAAAGAAGATCTCTCAATTCCCGGGACGGATGAGAAAGGAAGATTAGATCGGGGGAAGCATGAACGTGTGATCATGATCGTTCCTTATAATCTTCTTAGATTAGGAGTTACAAAAACTCCAAATCTTGCATGAATGCAATGTATGTATCTAAAATGTGCAAAGGTTGTAGTGTGCTTTGTGTTCATGGATTCCTAGAATGACTTGAAAGTCTAAAATATGCATGAATGGATGAATTAAGTCAACATGGGATGTGTACAAATGTAGTATGAACTACTTCCTAAGATATGAACTAATTTGGAATGCATACAAGCATCAAATCAAAGAATGAAAGTTAAAATGTGCTTGCTGTGAATAGTGGACAGACTATATGCATTACTTTATAACATTATAATGGGAGGTCAAACGTGCCTAGGAAAATGTGAGAAAAATCAGAGATCATCCTTATTGTGTCTAGAAAATAACCCAAAAAGCCAAACATCAATAGCTATCACAGATTAAAAGAAATAAATCTGAATGTACACATGACTCAGAAACAAAAGCTGCACTGTTGACTGATTTTGTATGATTTTTCATAAATCAAAGAAAAGGTTTATGATGACCCATTATATACCAAAAGTTTCCTAAGACACCCAAGTTTCATAAAAAAAATAGAAAAGATATATGTACAGTGACTAAAACATTCAGAATAAGTGCAAGAAGTTGGGTAAACATTCTGTGAGAACAGGGGCAGATTATGAGTATGAACTTCTCACACCCAAAACAATTACTTTCATATCTCTATAATTGATGGAAACAATCAGAGACAAACTATGTTGTCTTAGGAAGATTTTCCAAGTGGTTTCATCATCATAACTCAAGTATTTAATTCAAAACAAATCTTTGAATCTAAACAGCTCACTGTTTTGGATCATTCTTGAAGAAAATGGATTTGGGTTTGAAATAGAGTTTGAGTTCTTGATTGGGGGTTTTGAAATAGATGTTCAAAGCATGAACTTAAACTCTTGAGATGACCATGTGACCACTTAGAACCTCATCCAATCTTGAATCATCAAAGAACTCCCAATAATATTGGAGAGATTCATTTTATTTTGAACATAACTTCAATACTTTTCAAGAATACCTTGGAAGTATTGAGGTTATGATCATCATCTATCAAACATGTTTTTGAGGTCAAGAGCTACTATCCATAAGGATTCACTCACCCCAAACTTCATGTCATCACTTAGATGATGATGAACTAGTAAGTAAATAAAGAAAATAAAAAAAGAAATGAGATTAAGAAGAGATGAACATAATATAAACAAGCAAGTAAATAGATAGCAATCAATAGATGATATTCATGATTTTGGACTTGTAGCTTGGTGTTTCACTCATAGATTTTGACATTTGGACATGGAAGTAGCTTCCTAACTCAAGAATGCTCAAGAATGGTGATTGGGGGTGTTTGGAATGTGAAGTATAAGAGAGGTAATGGAAGAAAAACAAGGTTAAAACTCACTTTCTATATCAAATAAGTAGGAGGAAGCTCCTTTTCTCTCTTCTAAACCTATCTCTATCTCTCTTCTTCTCTACAACTTTTCAAGCTTTTGCACTTGGCCATCCCTAAATGAAGAGCAATGGAGGGTTTAAATAGGCCAATTTGGGGTGGTTTTGGGGTTTTAAAAGTGTTCCCATTGGTCCCAAACATCTGAAAACATAAAACTATGTCGTTTTGGTTTTTAATTAATCAAAATGGACCCCCAAAAATAATTACAAAAACACACTGTTCTGGAGGAGAGTGCCGTGGCGGCACTGGGCCAGTGCCGCGGCGGCAGTGGGCCAGTGCCGCGGCGACACTGCTCTTCCTTCGTCCAGATAATGCTGTTTAGGCCCCCAAAGGTTCCGGTATTCGCGAAAAGGCCCTATTTCGTCCGAAACTCATAGAAAATGCGTATGAACTCCAAATTGAGGTTGTGATATACCGTTGGAAAGGTAATGGAGTCTACTTTATATAAAAAATAGTTCGGGGATAGGTCACTTTGAAAATTTTTGCGGTATTCGCGATAAAAGCCGATTTGATCGCCTTTTTCGCCTTTAGAAATTCATAATAAATTCGTTTTAAATCCAGAAATTATGTACGATATACCGTTGGAAAGCTATTGACCTCTAGTATCCATGAAAAATATTTGAAAATTGTTTCGGCGCCCCGGTTCCAAAGTCAATTTTGGTCAAACTGGTCAAACCTGGGATTCCCGAGAAGTTCTGGAAACCTCCGGGAGTTCCCAGGAGCTGATGTTTTCGCTCGATTTTCTTTTGGAACTTGTTTTAACACTTTTCTCATGATTTAACATGATTCTGGTGAATTCGGACGATTTTGGTCAAACTTGGTCAAACTTGGTCAAACCTAGTCAAACCTTGGTCAAACCGGTCAACGGGGACTTTCCGGGAACTTCCGGGACTTCCAGAGGTCTCTGGGAGCTGACGATTTCATCCGATTTTTCTTTTAAAACTCATTTGAATACTTTTCTTACGACGTAGCATGTTTCCAGAACTTTAGGACCAAATCTGGGAGTTTTATGGCTTTCAGGAGCATTTTGGTCATTCTGAGCATTTTGAGAAATAGAACTAACTTCCAGGAGTCCTTTTGAGTCCTTTTTCGATCATTGTGAACCACCAAGCTATGGGTCTCCTAAATCTGATAGCCGACAAAATGGGGTGTCTACAGTTTGCCCCTCTTTGGCATGAACTTGCGAGGCAACGCATGTCGCAAGCGAGTGCCAAAGCTTTGAAGAGACAGGACTTTTTGGAGGCTATTGATTTAGGATAAAAAGCGTTGCAAAAGATGCAAGGATGATGCTAAAGCTAGCGTTGGTCGTGCTTTGTGTGAGCTGCCCACGTATCCCAAGGGGAATCAGACCAGGACGTAGTTCGGGGCACAAAGGAACAAATCACACATGCATATACACAACAATCAGGCAGATGCTATGCTATATGAGGACGATATGCAATGCATGGATGTTATATGAATTATGTCATGAGTCCTATCGTGTCTAGCGTTCTGATCCTAGTATGAGCAGGTGCTGTGGGGTGTGCCACTCCGAGTAGGCTGGTGTCGTGCTAGTGTTCGTGACTGTGATGTAGTGGATGACTCGGATGAGGACATCAAGGTTTAGAAGACTCTGGGTCTAGGGGCGAACTTTTGGAACTTGGGAAGTGTGCGTTGCAAACGAGTGAGATGGATGTGGGGTCTCAGAGGACTATAATCGGAGATGCAATTTGATAGATAATCGACAAACATGGAAGCCCTGGAAATTGAGAGACGGACACAGAAGTCCTGAGACGTCAAGTGATGGACATGAAATCCCGAGATGTTAAACGATGAACATGGAAGCCCCATTAATGGACATAGAAGCCTAAGATTTTGAATGCGAATGATGGTAAACTACTGATGATTAATGAATTGACGATGTACGAATCGAGATGATGAGTCGATAATGAACTACTGTGACTATCATGGATTGGGTCAACAGTTGGACTAACCGTGACCGAAAGAAGTGACGATGCACTAGTGAACTACTACGACTATCATAGATTGGATCAACAGTTAGACTAACCGTGACCAGAAGATGTGACGATGTATGAATCGAGAGGATGAGTCAACAGTGAACTACTGTGACTATCATGGATTGGATCAACAGTTGGACTAACCGTGACCAGAAGAAGTGATGATGTACGAATCGAGATGATGAGTCAACAGTGAACTACTGTGACTATCATGGATTGAACTAACCGAGATGTCGAGTTGACAGTGAACTATTGTGACTATCATGGATTGAACTGATGATGACGAGTCGACAGTGAACTACTGTGACTGTCATGGATTGCACTAACAATGTATGAATCGAGATGACGAGTCGACAGTGAACTATTGTGACTGTCACGGATTGAACTGACCATGTACGAATCGAGACGACGAGTCGACAATGAACTACTGTGACTGTCATGATTGAACTGCTGATGTATGAATCGAGATGACGAGTCGACAGTGAACTACTATGACTGTCATGATTGAACTGACGATGTACGAATCGAGCTGACGAGTCGACAGTGAACTACTGTGACTGCCATGATTGAACTGCTGATGTACGAATCGAGATGACGAGTCGACAGTGAACTACTGTGACTGTCATGATTGAACTGACGATGTACGAATCGAGATGACGAGTCGACAGTGAATTACTGTGACTGTCACGGATTGAACTACGATGTACGAATCGAGACGACGAGTCGACAGTGAACTACTGTGACTGTCATGATTGAACTGCTGATGTACGAATCGAGATGACGAGTCGACAGTGAACTACTATGACTGTCATGATTGAACTGACGATGTACGAATCGAGATGACGAGTCGACAGTGAACTACTGTGACTGCCATGATTGAACTGACGATGTACGAATCGAGATGACGAGTCGACAGTGAACTACTGTGACTGTCATGATTGAACTGCTGATGTACGAATCGAGACAACGAGTCGACAGTGAACTACTGTGACTGTCACGGATTGAACTACAATGTACGAATCGAGACGACGAGTCGACAGTGAACTACTGTGACTGTCATGATTGAACTGCTGATGTACGAATCGAGATGACGAGTCGACAGTGAACTACTATGACTGTCATGATTGAACTGACGATGTACGAATCGAGATGACGAGTCGACAGTGAACTACTGTGACTGTCATGATTGAACTGCTGATGTACGAATCGAGACGACGAGTCGACAATGAACTACTGTGACTGTCATGGATTGGACTGACGATGTACAAATCGAGACGACGAGTCGACAGTGAACTACTGTGACTGTCATGGATTGAACTGACGATGTACAAATCGATATGCCTGCTGGGGATTAAACTGAATCTGCTGGGGATGAAGCGACTCTTTCTGGGATCTCTCTTCAACTACTTCTCTTGACCGGGAACTAGGATTTCAAATTCGAATCTCTCACAGTTGATCAAATCTTGCTGTCCCAGAACTGGGACCCATCTCTGAATCTCTCATGGTTTGATCAAATCTTTGCGGTGCCTAATCCAAGATCAATTAACAGCCATTCATGGACTTATGTTGCAAGGAGATGACGGTGAACTTTCGATGGTTTGGAAAGGGATGAAATTCGCATTTGCCCTAAGTTTGGACACTTCTCATGCTGACGCCTTAACCGGTGCAGTAATGGTGTTTGGTACTCCTGCTTGTATTGGCATGCTCTTTATAACTTGATTTGAAAATTTTATTGGTCACTGTTGACTTACACATTTGAGACTACAACAGACTCAAAAACTTGACAGACACTGACGCACGAGGACGACACATTTGACACCAAAATGAAACAAGCTCATCTTGTCAGAACTTGATGTGCTTTTGTCATAAACGATGTACCATTTCTCTTTTGGTGTTCACCCCTCATCTTAACATGGTAGCACTTTGCTGATAAATCTTATTTTTTTTTTTGAAAATTCCTCCCTACTGATCTAATCAATTTCTTTGCTTCTCTCAAGATGTGCTTTGAATTAGTGCCTTAGCTTATGGAATGAAAGACGCTCCATTTCCATCTGTTCAAGACAATATTTGTGACTTGAAGGCTTACCATTGGTGTATAGGGATCGGGTGGCGAACGAAGTTTGCCCCTAGTTTGAAGGGCATGAAGTGGGATCGGTAGGCAAACGAGGTAAATGATCGAAGTTTTCCCCTAGTTTGGAGGAAGGTTCATTAGAGGTTTTGGGCAAACGAGGTAGGTGACCGAAGTTTGCCCCTTGTGTGAAGGGTAGATAGTAAAGGTCAGGCAAACGAAGCGGGTAGCCGAAGTTTGCCCCTAGTGTAGAAGGTGATTTTCTGGCTTGAGGCATGGACCGTGACTTTAATCTCTCAAATGCTCATAACTTTTGCCTAGGCACCAGTGAGGTGACCTAGCAAGCTCTTTTCTCTCTTTTGTTATTGCTCACTTTGGATTTAGCTCTAATTTTTTTGCCTAGGCATCCTTTCGGATTTTTGACCTAGCGAGCCATCCTTCTTTTTGAAAGTTTGCCTACGTACCCCCAAGTGGGGATCAGGTCCAACGTAGTTCGGGCCATAGTTGGAAAGAAGCGGGTTGATTTTTAGGTAGGTGAGGTGACCGAACCGTTGTGGTTGCCTACGTATCCCCGAGCGGGAATCAGGTCGAGCGTAGTTCAAGGCAAGGTCTTGAAAGAAAGGGGTTTGAGGTATGAGGGTTTTTCAAACCAATCGTCAAAGAAGTTCAAACTTGAGCCACTTGTGGTAGCTTTGAATAAAAGGATTCAGTTTCAATATCCCTTTCTTTTCGTTTACTTTTTCTTTTTCTGTTTGTTTTGTTTTTAGGATTGATCCTTTTCACTTTCGCCTAGCCAGTCAATTTTGCTTTTTAATGTAGTCGATTCTTGTGAGATATTTCAATCGCAATCTCAGAATTCCAGAATGTGCATGTCAGCTCTCGGAATTTATTTGTGGTCATTCCGTGCCTTTTGAATTGTGATCTTGGCACGTTCTTAAGATGTATCTTGAAGCGTATGATTCTCTCATTTGTTTCATCATAATTTTCTCCAATATTTTGACTGGCTAGGGTCAGATTTTGGAAATCAACACCTTTTTCAGCTCTAACTTTTGCCTAGGTGCCCTTTCGGGTTTTTAACCTAGCGAGCTTTTTTTTTTTTCCTTTCTTTTCTTTTCTTTTCTTTTTCTTTCTTTCTTTTTTTTTTTTTTTGAAAGTGGAAATGAAACTCACTGAAATGGTTGGCTACCATCAAGGGCTAGGTTTGCATTGCTTTCAATCGGACAGATTGCGTGGCTCCCAATTGGATTGGGCTTAAGGCTTCGAAATGGTGGAAAAATGGATGTTGGGCAAGCCCCAAGTCAGTTTCAAGTACGTCTTTTCAAGATTGAGGCAAGAGCATCTTTAAATTCTTAAAGTAAGACTATTCAATTCCAGCCCTTCATCAGTGTCAGCGTGAAATTGACTTTAACCTTTCAGGATTCTTTTTTGTTTTGTCGTAGAAAAATTATTACCAGAGTAATATCCATGGTAATTTGAAAAGTGACACTTCAGTTTAGTGATTCATGCATTTATGACTAGGCACATCAGATTAAGCAAAATGAGATTTCATTCCATCAATAGAGAAGGTTTACAGACTTATTAACGACTCGATGACAGACACACTCGATCACAAGACTAGAATTGAAATGGACTCGGAATATAGAACAGACTCAACTTGACTCGACCCGGCCTCAAATGGAGTGTCTTTGCGACCCATTTATTATTCTTATTCAAATTTTTTTTTAGCAGAAGTTCCAAACACCATCACTTTACTGCGTAGCTTCAGCATTCATTAGCATCGACAGAAGGGATCATTCGATTGGTTGGTCCAAGCCAAGATAGTGGATGGGATTAGGATAGGGGACATCTTCTATAAGGTTCTGAATGTCATGGCGGAGGCGGATGCACTGATCGGTGGTATGGCCTAGATTTTGGTGATAAGCACATCATAGGCTCATGTTGTAGTGGGAGGGTATAGGATCTGGTAGCGGCTTATGAGGGAGGAGCTGCAGGTGGCCCTTTTTGAGTAGGTGGTCCAAGGCTGTAGAAAGAGGAACATCAAGTTTGGAGAATTCGCGAGGGCCTTTTGGGCGATTTGGCGGAATGGACTGGTATGGACGAAGGGCGCAGGCCATTGATTGGTTGCTAAGTGCATTGATATCCGGGGAGTCCAGGGGGTAGTTAGGTCTCTTGGACTGGTGTTGGGGTTCATCCTTTTTGAACTTTCCTTCTCTGATGGCATCCTCTATTCTAGTGCCTATTTCAAATAGCTCTTCGAATGTGGAGATGGATTGGTAGAATAGCTTGTCATGATATACTGGTTGCATGTTCTTGACCAGCATACGTACTTGCTCTTTCTCAACAGGTCTGTGGATAATTTGAGCTACTTTATTCCTCCATCTGCTCAAGAATGCAGTGAAGGACTCATTGAAGTTCTGCCTGGTAGTCTCTAGATCCCGGATGGTGATATCAAACTCTTGGTTGTAAGAGTAGTGATCAATAAAAGTCCTAGCAATGTCTTCCCAGACTCGGGTCTTGGAGGCTTCAAGGGTTAGGAACCAGGATAGTGCGGCATTCTTAAGGGTTTGCGGGAACAACATCGCAATGTGCTCATGACTGCAGCCCATCGATTGGAAGATGCTCATGCACAACTTGATGTGACTTTTCAAATTTCCTGTTCCATCAAAACGGTCAATTTCAGGCATTTTGAAGTTCTCGGGCAGCCTTAGCTTGATGGGCTCAAAGAGGCCTTCCAGGTCTAACATGTAATCATCAATCCCTTTGCTCTTTCTCAACACACTTTCAAGCTTGTCAACTTTGTCCATTTTCTCCCGGAGCTTCTTCTTATATGCAAGTGGTGGGACCCCTTGAAACCAGTCATCTTCCCCATTATTCTCGGGAGGCGGTCCAAACCCTGGTGGTGGAAACCCGGGCGGAGGTTGCGGCTGCTGTTGTTTCAGTTCTTCCATGAAACTCAAAACTTGGGCAAGGCGATCAGATTGCTGGCTTATGGTTGTTCCCAACACAGTGACCTTATTTTCCAATTCTTCTTGATTCATGCTGAAGTAACTTGGCAGGCAGATCTTGACCAAACGACTGTTTGAACTTCCAACCCAGGACGAGAATCCCAGTGGCTGACTTTGGGAATCTATACAAACCTACAGATTCGAGAGGAGAAGTGTATCAGATTCTGACAGAGGCAATCAGACAGACAGTGACAGTGATAGGTATGGACAGACTTGTGTACAGACTGACTGAGACAGTGCGTGCAGACTAATATGAATGGTGTATGCAAATGGGACAAGCATGCGGATGTAAGCCCTAATCTATATGATGGTCCTACTTCTAACAGATAGCAGTTAAACAAATAAAGTCCTAGCCATACAGAGTGTGCTAGCCTTACTTTCCAGTATGATCACCAAGGGATAACAGGAATTTCCGGGATACTTCGGGAAATTTTGGACAGAGTTTCGGGGAGAACTAGGGATTTGGAAGATTCGGAGAAATTTCTAGAAGTCATTTGAGTTTCTAGGAGAAATAGGGATTTTTGGTTGATTTGGACTGAGCTTCTAGGAGAAACTGGTATTTTGGGCATTTCTGAGATGTGGATAGAGTTTCTAGGAGAAACAAGTATATCTGGGCATGTCTAGGTGATTTGGGCAGAGATGCTGGGATTTTTGGAGAATCCGGGAGATTTGGGCAGAGTTTCTGGGAGAAACTGGTTAATATGGTTATATCTGGGATATCTGGACAGAGTTTCTGGGAGAAACGGGTTAGTGCGGTCATATCTGGGATATGTGGACAGAGTTTCTGGGAGAAACAGGTTAATACGGTTATAGTGATCGTACTTTCCAGTAGGTTTTCATACTCCTATGCCTCAGGACCGATAAACAAGGTTTGCGGTGTATATCTTTGCGAGCATGGATCAGACATCCTTGTCATGGTGCCTAGGCAGGTCAACTCAATGTGATCGCATGTGAGTGATTGCCTTGGGAATCATAAGAAAGAGGTTCTGTTCTATGCCACATAAGCGTCTACACCGCGCAGGTAATCCCGTCAGGGCATACAACAGTTATATCACATTGTCCTGTCTGAAAAGATAAATGAACAGTCCTATGAAAGGTTCTACAGGAATCTATATGCAAAGGCTGGGTTTAGTCAAAGAGGGTCCGTTGACGAGAGTTCCAATATACCGTCAGAGAGACAGTACGGAAGTGTTTACTCTTTTTGATATACCTTGGAAGGTACAGTATCAACGGTGACTTGTGCCCTGGCACAGCAAGACCTGAACAATGTCAGCGCCGCGTTTCAGACACAGTCGGAGGGGGGAAATGCAGGAGTGCAATGCAATGAACCAGACACAGTAAAAAGATGATTTTAAGGATGCTTCTTATGAGTCAAACCTCTGTATTATTTTGTTTTGAAAATAAAAATCCCCAGTGGAGTCGCCAGATTGTGGATACCGGGCTTCCGCCTCTTTTTGTTTGGTTTTGAAACTTGTTTGAAATTGATCAAAGAAAGAAATTGGTCTGTTGAAAACAGATACAGAGTCGCCACTTGGTCTTTAAGGAACCAAGAAACCTAATTTTGACTCACCCAAGCGGATAAGGGCACCGGCCCTTCATAACCAAAGAACTTGGTTCGGGGTTTTGGTACGAGAGAGGAAGGAGCCTTTGCCGCGACTAAAACACCCTCAACTCGCCCCGTCTTTCGACGGGCCTCAATTAGCATCCAAATAATCATCTTATACTATGTATGGTTCGACAATTAATACTATGATAGTATATTACATTACATAAGAAACTTGAAAATGGAAGATCAAAAGGTAAGATATCATTCATAAGATCTAAGTCAAATATCATACAATGTAAAACGAAAGATCACACAAATAAACCTAGGAAAAATCGTCTATTCATATATCAAATAATCAAGACTTCCTAATCTAAAGGGGGACATGAATTGTTCTTGAAACAAATAATCAAAGAATCAAAGTATGCCTAGCAAGCTAGAATGATGCATGTTAATTTTGAGAAAAGAAGATCTCTCAATTCCCGGGACGGATGAGAAAGGAAGATTAGATCGGGGGAAGCATGAACGTGTGATCATGATCGTTCCTTATAATCTTCTTAGATTAGGAGTTACAAAAACTCCAAATCTTGCATGAATGCAATGTATGTATCTAAAATGTGCAAAGGTTGTAGTGTGCTTTGTGTTCATGGATTCCTAGAATGACTTGAAAGTCTAAAATATGCATGAATGGATGAATTAAGTCAACATGGGATGTGTACAAATGTAGTATGAACTACTTCCTAAGATATGAACTAATTTGGAATGCATACAAGCATCAAATCAAAGAATGAAAGTTAAAATGTGCTTGCTGTGAATAGTGGACAGACTATATGCATTACTTTATAACATTATAATGGGAGGTCAAACGTGCCTAGGAAAATGTGAGAAAAATCAGAGATCATCCTTATTGTGTCTAGAAAATAACCCAAAAAGCCAAACATCAATAGCTATCACAGATTAAAAGAAATAAATCTGAATGTACACATGACTCAGAAACAAAAGCTGCACTGTTGACTGATTTTGTATGATTTTTCATAAATCAAAGAAAAGGTTTATGATGACCCATTATATACCAAAAGTTTCCTAAGACACCCAAGTTTCATAAAAAAAATAGAAAAGATATATGTACAGTGACTAAAACATTCAGAATAAGTGCAAGAAGTTGGGTAAACATTCTGTGAGAACAGGGGCAGATTATGAGTATGAACTTCTCACACCCAAAACAATTACTTTCATATCTCTATAATTGATGGAAACAATCAGAGACAAACTATGTTGTCTTAGGAAGATTTTCCAAGTGGTTTCATCATCATAACTCAAGTATTTAATTCAAAACAAATCTTTGAATCTAAACAGCTCACTGTTTTGGATCATTCTTGAAGAAAATGGATTTGGGTTTGAAATAGAGTTTGAGTTCTTGATTGGGGGTTTTGAAATAGATGTTCAAAGCATGAACTTAAACTCTTGAGATGACCATGTGACCACTTAGAACCTCATCCAATCTTGAATCATCAAAGAACTCCCAATAATATTGGAGAGATTCATTTTATTTTGAACATAACTTCAATACTTTTCAAGAATACCTTGGAAGTATTGAGGTTATGATCATCATCTATCAAACATGTTTTTGAGGTCAAGAGCTACTATCCATAAGGATTCACTCACCCCAAACTTCATGTCATCACTTAGATGATGATGAACTAGTAAGTAAATAAAGAAAATAAAAAAAGAAATGAGATTAAGAAGAGATGAACATAATATAAACAAGCAAGTAAATAGATAGCAATCAATAGATGATATTCATGATTTTGGACTTGTAGCTTGGTGTTTCACTCATAGATTTTGACATTTGGACATGGAAGTAGCTTCCTAACTCAAGAATGCTCAAGAATGGTGATTGGGGGTGTTTGGAATGTGAAGTATAAGAGAGGTAATGGAAGAAAAACAAGGTTAAAACTCACTTTCTATATCAAATAAGTAGGAGGAAGCTCCTTTTCTCTCTTCTAAACCTATCTCTATCTCTCTTCTTCTCTACAACTTTTCAAGCTTTTGCACTTGGCCCCCCCTAAATGAAGAGCAATGGAGGGTTTAAATAGGCCAATTTGGGGTGGTTTTGGGGTTTTAAAAGTGTTCCCATTGGTCCCAAACATCTGAAAACATAAAACTATGTCGTTTTGGTTTTTAATTAATCAAAATGGACCCCCAAAAATAATTACAAAAACACACTGTTCTGGAGGAGAGTGCCGCGGTGGCAGTGGACCAGTGCCGCGGCGGCACTGCTCTTCCTTCGTCCAGATAATGCTGTTTAGGCCCCCAAAGGTTCCGGTATTCGCGAAAAGGCCCTATTTCGTCCGAAATTCATAGAAAATGCGTATGAACTCCAAATTGAGGTTGTGATATACCGTTGGAAAAGTAATGGAGTCTACTTTATATAAAAAATAGTTCGGGGATAGGTCACTTTGAAAAGTTTTGCGGTATTCGCGATAAAAGCCGATTTGATCGCCTTTTTCGCCTTTGGAAATTCATAATAAATTCGTTTTAAATCCAGAAATTATGTGCGATATACCGTTGGAAAGCTATTGACCTCTAGTATCCATGAAAAATATTTGAAAATTATTTCGGCGCCCCGGTTCCAAAGTCAATTTTGGTCAAACTGGTCAAACCTGGGATTCCCGGGAAGTTCTGGAAACCTCCGGGAGTTCCCAGGAGCTGATGTTTTCGCTCGATTTTTTTTTGGAACTTGTTTTAACACTTTTCTCATGATTTAACATGATTCTGGTGAATTCGGACGATTTTGGTCAAACTTGGTCAAACTTGGTCAAACCTAGTCAAACCTTGGTCAAACCGGTCAACGGGGACTTTCCGGGAACTTCCGGGACTTCCGGAGGTCTCTGGGAGCTGACGATTTCATCCGATTTTTCTTTTAAAACTCATTTGAATACTTTTCTTACGACGTAGCATGTTTCCAGAACTTTAGGACCAAATCTGGGAGTTTTATGGCTTTCAGGAGCATTTTGGTCATTCTGAGCATTTTGAGAAATAGAACTAACTTCCAGGAGTCCTTTTGAGTCCTTTTTCGATCATTGTGAACCACCAAGCTATGGGTCTCCTAAATCTGATAGCCGACAAAATGGGGTGTCTACAGTTGCGTACCCGGTAGAGATCTTGGATCAGAAGGATTAGGTCTTACGAAATAAAGTGATATCAAAGGTGAAGGTGTTATGGCGTAACCAAACGACGGAAGAGATGACATAGAAAATAGAAGATGAGATGCGTATTCAATATCCATACCTTTTCGATACATGAGGTACAAGTTTAGGGACAAACTTTTTTTTAAGGATGAGAGAATTATAACATTCGTAATTGTGTTATTGCATTTTATTACATTGTCATGCATAATAATGTGATGTGTTGTGCATTTTGGCACATGTGTGAGTGAGTTTTGACTCACAAGTTGATTTGGGTGTCTGTGTTAGAGAACCCTTTGAGACTATGTAGAATGAGTGTTGTGATGTTATGAAGTCTCTCTGAATATGAGGCGTTCATTGTGGAATATCCTAAATGTCTATCTGAAAATAAATGTTTACCTGTGTATGTCACTATCTGTATTATTTTCTGGTTTAGAATATATTTCCGTTGTTAATTTTAGCATCCTGGTGAGGACGAATTAACACGCTATTAATTTGGTAGGCTAATTGGCAATTTCATAAAATCATGTAGAATTTGCGTTTTAGCAACCAAACGGAACTTAGTTGAAAACTTTTATAGTTTTTAGTTTTCACTCGTGAAGCTATGAATTAGCTGTGTAGAAAGTTTTAGAGACTGATTAGGAGTTTTGAGAACTCGTGGGGAGGTAAACGTAATTCCCGAGAGTGTTGCCTATAGATAGAGATGACTTAGATATTTTTATAAAATTTTTTAACCTAAAAGCTAGAGGAGGCCAAAGGGAGATTTTAGAGCTTTGAGCTTCACGACGATAATCGGCGGACTTCTGCACGTTCTTTGTGCTTGGATTTTCTTTGGATCGACATTTAAGAGTGTAAATCAGAGGTGAGTGATTCAACTATGTGTTTTAGAATGGTTCCTTGACATATATTCATATTGTGTATGAAAGGCATATGTTAGTTCATAGATATATATTGTGTAGTTCATATTGGGCGTCTATATTGATAAATAGGCCCAATTGTACGGTGATATGTTTTGATTTCGTCAATAGTACGGTGAAATGTATTTGAGCATGTTGAGTTGTTATTTGGGTTAAAGGAGTGCGTGTATCAAGCATCATTGTGGAGCCGTTATAGGCATAAGGTCACACGTTTGAAGAGAAGAAACGTGGGTCTTACCATTTCGCGTGGACTTATTGGCGAGGAGTCGCGGATTAAGGAGTGTGGAACGTACACGTGGGACTCCGGAGATTAGTATGAAATGTAGAGATGTGAATGCAAGCATGTTTGTCATTCATGTGTATGGTTATTTTATTCACTAAGCGTTAGCTTAAACAAATCGATTATGTGTGGTTATTCAAATAACCATTTCAGGTGTTAATGCCGGCGAGGAATCGCAGAAGTGAGCACGTGGGTTTGGGAGTTCACTTAGGAGGCAACTCATCATGTATACCTCGTAGTTTTGGTAATAGAAATGTTGTAATGAGGATTTATGACTTTTACTCTATGGTTAATTTGGAATCGTAGAACAAATTCGTGACGTAGTAATAGTTAGTAATCTCTTGTAATTATGTTTTTAACAATGTTATAATACAGTTAGGATCACTTTGGAATGAGTTTGGAGTGTGTGTTTGGTTTCCGGATAATTTCTGAAAGCTTTTAACTTGGGGAATTCTGCAGAATGCCTTGCTGCTAGAAAACAGTCGACTGGTTTGTGTGTACAATCGACTGGACCCCTTTTGTGAACGAGACACTGCATTAGGTACAGTCGACTGGTCCCCCGACACAGTCGACTGGTTTATGTTTTTCATGGGTTATCTTTCTGCTTGCTTGGAGTTCAGTCTGCCAGATAGTACATTCGACTGGGAATTTAGCACCCCAATCGACTGGACATAGAAAACAGTCGACTGGATTATGTTTCAAAATCAAACTTTCTGCTGGACCAGTCTTAATCGACTGGGTACGTGGTGCAGTCGATTGGACTGCTAGTTTTCAAATGGTTTTTTTCTTTTCCGCTGCATGTTCTTAAAACTAATTCTTTTGGGAATGTTAATAAATGGATTTAGCCTCGGTGGTGTGCCACGGGCTTCGGTTCTGCTATTGTGGGACCGGGCTGTGACAAAGGGTGATCCTCCGGGACCTCCACAGCACCGCCCCTCTTCCTATACCAATGCCGCTCTGAGACTCCGCCGTCGCCGTCGCCGTCTCCGTCTCCGTCTCCGTCTCCATCTCATCAGCAATCAGCACCGCCCCCTTCTCCTTCTCCTTCTCCTTCTTCGGCCTTCTCCCTCACCTCCTCTCTCTTCGCAAGATCTATACCAGTGAGATCTTGCCTCACCTTCTCCCTCTCCGTGAGATCTGTACTAGTGATCAAATTTAGGGCTTTTCCCACCAAAGGCATTCTCTCTCTCTCTCTCTCTCACTTTCTCACTCTCTCTTTTTCTGATAGTTTGAGAAGATTTAGGGTTTTAGATTTTTGGATTTTGTATGAAAGAACAAACCTAGTGTCCATACCTTTATTAATTGCTTATATTTTGCCGTATTTGAAATTTTTATTTATTTATTTTTTGTTCCATTTGAAGGGGTTAGAAAATCAACTTGAATGAGATCCAAGGAGTAGCTAACTGTTACAGAAGTTTGCTTTAATTGACTGACAATGTGTGAGTGTTTGTGTTTTATCTTAAACTAGTTTCATTTGAATGTTACTTATACCCAAGGAACCATTTAGGTTAAACAAACTATCTTATGTGCTTTTTGTTTATGTAATGTGTTTTACAGAACTCCTTTTACGGAATATTAACTGCTAACAACTTTCTATGTATATGAGATGTCGTTGAAAATTGGATCTGTTTCCTGAAACTTGTATCTTTCTGTGAGTCTTAATTGGAAAAAACTGTGAAATATGTTGCGTTAAGTGACTTAGTTGTTGATTACTTTTCCTTATGCTTTGTAGTCCTCGTAAAGTTGCATTTGAGTGGCTATTTATGCCTATATTTGCGGTTGACTTGCAGTTATCTTGTTGGTTTAACATAGTAGAAATTACTAAGTTCTAACTTAATGTTTGATAATTAGTAGTCTATTATTTGAGATGTTTCTGTGGCACTGTGGATAATTGGGTACATGAAACTGACAACTTGTAGTTGGTGTAAATTACGTTGTTCTATAATGGGTGGCTTTCTGAAGGGTTGTAAGGGATAATTTATTTTTTTAATTTGTTAATGGGTGGCTTTCTGAACTTTTGATTATGACCCCTTTTGTATATTCTAGCAATAGCACATTTGAATATGTTAAACTTCAAAGTTAACCCCTTATTCTTCGTTCTTCGTGCTTGCCAATTTTGTTCCCATCTACTTTGCATAATGGATCTTTTCATTCTGATTATAATCATCATTGAATAGTCTATTGACAAGTATTTGTTACTGTGTGAAGAGATCTCCCAGTAATAAGTATGATCTTACAATTGATAACCAGTTGTCTTGAGCTCCACTCACTGGAGTAATAACATTGCCTTTTTTTGGTGTGTCGTATTTCCAATTTTCTATTGAAGGACTATTATATGCTGAAACTTCCAGAACATCATGCCAAACCAGCTCATTTTTTGAGTCCTTTATAGATTTATAACATCGATGAATTCGTTCTTAAAACTAAACAGATTTCATTGTCTATTATTGGAATTCATTTTGCTTCTACATTGATGCACTTATTTCTGGCTGGTTTTTTCCTGGTACAATATAGTCACTTCTGGCAATAGCATCTAGGCAAACTTTTTCATCAAATTTTCGCCCATCTACGCTTGTATATATGTTGGGAAAGTTTCTTCTTCTGTTATCCATTTTAAGTAAGTGTTATTTGCCTCAATTTATCTCAATCGTGAATAGCAGCTATATCTGTTTTTCTATTAGTTCTTTTTGATTAGAAGAATGAAGTCCATTTTTATCCCTTGGAGCTTGTTCTTTAACCTATGCAGAATTTTTCTGAGAGATGTATATGGTTTAACCTGTGACTTCAATTAAATTTACTCCTTAATGGTCCCTCCTAATTAACGGACCACTTTCCATACCTCCTATCCTTTTCACTGATAGGAAGAACGGCCTTTCATACGAGCTCTTCTAAAACAAAATGATTTATCTCTTACCTTCTTATTGTAAGCTCTAGTGGCCCGATACTTTTGTATCTTAAGGCAATCCAAAGCATTTAGTCTGACCTCATCCAAACCTTCCAACTTAGCAATCATAGCTTCAGTATAATCGGCTGGTTCCAACTGGCTTTGCAATGCCCTCCTTGCCGATCAGACTGTAATTTCCATTGGTAGCATAGCATCATGCCCATAAGTCAAGGCAAATGGGGTTACACCTGTGCTTGTTCGTTTGGACGTCCGATAAGCCTAGAGTGCTTTGGATTGGAGTGAGTCCCAAGATCTAGGATTTTTCCTTGATCTTTTTCTCCAGAATTCCTTTGATGACTTTGTTGGATGATTCGACCTGGACATTTTCCTGAGCATAGTATGGGGTTGAAGTAAGAATTCTTAATGCAACAAAAATGTGCATTAGCGACAAACAGATTTCATCGCCAGAAGTCCATTTTTCGTCGCTAAAGGCTTTAGCGACGAAAATATTTCGTCGCCAGTTTTGTCGCCTTTGCTTGTCTCCAAACGTCCTTGGCGACAAAATCAAGTTTTGTCGCAAAAGACATCACTTTTGGCGACGAAATAATTCATTGCCATAGACATTCGTTTCGTTGCCATTATTACATATTTTGTCGCCAAAGGGGTTATAATTTTTCTTTCAATTTGTATTAGCGACAAAATATTCAGTCGCTAAAACTATTCCCTTAAAATATTTGATAGCAAAGGCGACGAAAATAAATATTTTATCGCCAATTCTTTTTTTTTATACCATTTTTGGAACGTGCTATGGCGAGGAAAACATTTTGTCACCAAAGCTGTTAAACATTTGGCTACAATATATTTCGTTGCCAAAACTATTTATATATATATATATTTAAAAAAAATCTATATTTCTAGAATCTGTTCTTGTTTCTGTTTGTATACCAACAAAACATTAATAAACCACACTATCAGTACATTGTTCTGTTCAAAACTAATAAAAATCACAAAATGTTATTATATCGTATTTCTGTTCAAACGGATAAAAACCACAAAATACCTTTACATCATGTTCATATTCAAAACTAATTTAAATCAATACATAGTGTCAATACAATAACAAATTGGTAAATATTATTCATTACACATAAAAAGATAAAAATGTTACAAAGCCTCTAGAAATCAGCAATGTCCATACCATATTAGCAACACAAATAAATGGAAAACATTAGTAGCTTATATGGTCGTAAGAAAATAATGAAATCGTGAAATAAAAATTAGAGACACAAATCGGGAATCCATTTTTGAACTAAGGGAGAAAGCATGCTATTTGTGAACTCGTGTAACTTGCAAATTGGGAATCCATTTTCCATTATGTTTGTTCCTACAAATCAGCAAGTCTAAAGCTATGATAGTTTACGCAAATATATATATATATATAATAAAAATAAAATAAAATAAATATTCCTATTAAGATCAATTATTGAAGAAAGTACAAACTAAGACCTCGTTTGGCATCGCTCCTGTTGGGATGACGGCGAGGATTTTTCGGATTCCTCCACATATTGTCCTTGCATTGACCTAGTACACAAAAGCTGCAGTAGATCAGAATATTAATTATTGCAAACATCTTAATGAAGTGTTTATTGAATTCGACAATAAGTATTAAATATAAGTGATTCTTATATGTATTGTCAGCAAACCAACCTTGTTTACTATATTCTATCACTCTAGGTGTAAATTTTATTTACTTTGAATATAGACTCAAACAACATATCGAGGGAACACCCACCTGCCAATATTTTACAACCTGGACCATTGAATGAGATGAAAAAGTATCGCTCCCCGAGAAAATCTAACTTTGCAAACATCAGATAGTGGTAAGTGGAATCAACAGATTTCCAAACTTGACCTGATATAGCATCAGGCCAACCTTGGAAATGGGGGGGCAACTGATATGCACAAAATTGTCCAGTAATCCAGTGCTCCAGGTTTGAGCTCCTGACCTCCCGGTCCAACCTCCCGACCTCCAGGCCGACCTCCAGTGCTCTAGGTTCGAGCTCCCGAGCTCCCGGCCGACCGACCGGGTCCGACCCCGACCTATGGGTTGAAATACGCAGTCCAATTACAATACAGTTCAGGTCTAGATTAGCTAACTTAGAGACATGTCCCAAACTGCTCGGACTCGAGCAGTTTCCTAAACCAGCTAGGAAACCATCCAGATTCGCATCAACAATTTCCTAATCATATTAGGAAACATTCCGAATATGCAACTGTCATCACAGGCTGTCAACAGTTACCTAATCGAACTAAAATGCCTTGTAAAGGAGGAATCTCCTTCTATAAAAGGGTCCTTCCATCCCCCTCAGAGGGAGAGGCGAATTTTATACTGGCCCTAGCATACTGTGTTGTCTTTCTCCTTAGAAACCCTAGAGCAGTCGTGTAAGGAAGACCCTTGATAGTTCCAGTCTCATTGTTGGATCATCAAGGCCACCTACACCAGTCACTGTAAATAGCTGTATATCTAGTGGAAGCACTGACACACAAGCACCACGTGGACGTAGGTTCCTTCATTAACAGGGGCGAACTACATACAAACATGCTGTCTATATTTCTCTCTCCCTTTCTTCAATGCTTTGAATATGCTCTTAAACACTAAATCCGACCAGTACCAAATTTTTGCATCATCAGTATATAGTGGCCAAATTGTAATCAAATAACTCAAAAATTGAAATAAAATATAATATGATATATTGGCCTAATTGTAATTTAACACATTCTAAATATTTAGGCCAATAATCTTTCTCTACACTTACTATTTGAATCCAATCCAAATTATTTTACCATATTGCTCTCTTCTTTCTCATGTACCATTGAACCCAACTCAAATTGGTTTATTATCATTGCAAATTTTATAAATTAGCACTTAACATTTAAAAAAATAGCAATACCATTGAATCCAACCCAAATTGATTTGTCGTCATTGTAAATATACAAATTAGCACTTAAACATAAAAAATAGTAATGATCTACAAGCATCGCAGAATTACGAATAGATCTAAAAAAAATGCCTCGAGGGCATCGCCCCCAAATCCCCGTTTGATTCTAGATCCTCTGTACACGGCCCCTCTAAGTTGTAAATCCTCACTCCACCACTGATGTCAGTGATCTCGTCAAAATCAAGATATAAAAGTATGCTTACTTATGCTTTACTTTCAAAAGATTTGCAGTGTGGGAGTAAAGGTCGAACCCACAGAGATTGAATACTATGCACTTTAATTTTTAAAACCTAAATTTAGTTAATTAAGAAAAACGGATTTTGGGTTTAATTTGAATTAAACTAATAACAATAAAAGTAGATCTAAATTATGAAAGCAATTAAATATTTGTTTTTATAAATAAGTTTAAGGAACCTAGGATTGCAAATCCACCACTAGCTTCATAATAAGGATATTTATGCATTTAATTAGCTTATTATATTGGATGATAATGGGGAATTATAGCTACAAGCCCAATTCCTCCGTCTAGAAGATAACTACGATCCAAGCACCAACATAATTCATCTTCGGATAGCACAGATTATCTCACACTAAACTAGGGTTGCGACACAATCCATCTAACCTAGGCATGATCTATTCGGATACTTGGTATCACAATTCACTAAAGCACCATTACATGTAAATAATCTAAACAAGCACAGCAAGCATAGATTATTGAGCACATCAAAGTCAAAATAGATCTAAGATAAGAATAAACTTTGAAAGTAACGATTTAAATAATAGAAGAACGATTTATTATTAAAATTCTCGAAACATGTAACTGTCACCCATACATAATAAAACTAACAAAAATACATAAAATACTCCCTATTACTCGACTAGGGCTTCATTGAAACTCTAGATCTAAGGTCTAGCTGTCCATGGAAGTGATGGATGGCAAGTAGTTGATGGAGGAGGCCATGGAAATCCTTAGTCTTCTTCTTCTTCTCCTTGCTTCCCTCCCTTCAATGGCATTGTAAGGCATATTCAATTTATTTCATTCATTCTTCTACCAACTCTTATCTTTTCATTCTCTTCTTTTCATATTTTCTTTAATTTCTTTCCTCTTCTTTTTTTCAACCTCTTTTTTTTTTTTCTCTTCGTTGCTTTTGAAGAAAGAAATGGCATTTTAACGGCTCAAGGGGGCGAACTAAGGAAATTTATCATTTATCGATCGGTGGCAAATAAAGAAGGCCTAAAATCATGTCCTATGGTTATATGATTCTTCAATGTTCACGACGGAAGATTATTTAGCATGGTAGCAACTATTTTAACTTAACTATCAACCAAAACAAGAATAATGAGACTAAACAACGAGTTAATGTGCTATTTTAATGAAATTCGACAAACACAAAATGTACTTATAGCCCTCTAAAAAGAAAAGATAGGCTCAAAAGCTCACCGGGTTTAGTCTCTACCATGTGTTATCTAGAAATCCGAATCATATTATAGTTCACATCAAACATGTATTCAAGCGACTACGTGTAGTGCATAGGTTTGTGTGCAAATCTATGATATAAAACTATGATTCGAACGATACATAACCTAAAACGTCATATCATGACTTCAGCAAATGTTTAATCACATCTTCTCCTATTTATCATTCTATAACAATTCAAGTTATCTAACAAGATGTATCGACTAGAGATTGCAAAACCGTAGGTGACATCATTTATTTAAGCACCAAAATTGAATTTTTTTTTGAAAAATTGGCATAATATGTGGGTGCAATATGTGAGTGCATACCCCCAAACCTAAACCTTTCATTGTCCCTAATGAAACAATAAAACGAAAGGAAGGAAAGCACATAATGAAAGAACGATATTACCTCGATCTCGGCAAACATAAACCAGGTGAGCGTATAAATATGGAGTTAACGTTCAATTACAAATTCACCTGTTAAGTCTTAACAAAAGAAAACTAAACAAACAAATAATAAAAGCTAATATAAAATACATATGTCTTTTTGTTTTTTTCTGTTTTTTTATTTTATTATTGTTAAATTTTTTTTCATTAGAAACTAAACTATAAGTAAAAGAACGTAATGAAAAGAAAGCAAATAGAAACAAAACTTCTAAACAAAGACAAATTTAAATGAAAAGAACGGAAAAGAACAAACAGAAAATAAAAATAACTAACCAGGTGCGGGAAACAGAAGGTAAAAGATAAAAGAGAAAACTCAAAAACTCCCTACCTCGCGCGAGCGGGCCATGCAAGCGACCCTCGCTCGCGCGAATCCCTCCGCGAGTTTAAGCAGAAGCTTGTTTTACATTTTAGAAAAGAAAGATTTCTAAGTCCCCAGATCGCGCGAGCGGGTCGCTCGAACGACCTCCTCGCGCGCGCGAATTATGGTGCGAGGTGATACTGAGGCTAAATATCACATAAGGTTTTTAAAAAATTTCACTATGGGGCAAGCTCGCGCGAGCGGGCCGCAGGCGCGAGTTGCCATATTTCCTCTTTTTCTTTATTTTTTGTATATAAGCTTAAAATAAGTTTACTCCGACCCCTAAACCTATTCAGAATGACCAAAACTGACTCAAAAAGACCCAAAAATGACCAAAAACACTAGAAATAGATGAACTAAAGCTTGGGTTGCCTCCCCAAGAAGCGCTATCTTTTACGTCTTCAGCTAGACCATTCTAGCTCAAGATTCATGGAGGCCGTAACTCGGACTTTGTATCCCTGAGGATATCAGGAAGAGCCCGATGGTAAGCAGAAATAACGTCACTTTGAATTAATTCAACTGACAGTTCATCCTAATTATGTTCAAATCGATTACGCACCTTCCGAGTAAATTCTTCATTAGGATCCAGATTAGTCGAATTCATCCGCTCATTACTCACCAAATTATTTTCCTCACCCACAGTTTGTACGTTATTCGGTTCAATTGTTCGTCTAAACTCAATCTCCGCCTCACATAGGTAATCATCGTCTTTAGGAGGTTGATCAATAGCGTTAAAAACATTTAATTTCTGATTCATGCTCCCAAACGACACTTTCATTACCCCTGTTCGACAGTTGACTTGAGCATTAGCCGTGGCTAAGAACGGACGACCTAGAATGACAGGAGTATGTTTCCTAGCATCTAGTACCGGTTCAGTGTCAAAGACCATGAAGTCGACAGGGTAATAACATTTATCAACTTTAACGAGAACGTCCTCGACGATTCCTCTAGGTATTTTAATTGAACGATCCGCTAATTAGATGGTAGCGGCCGTGGGTTTAAGTTCACCTAGTCCTAATTGTTTATAGACGTGATAAGGTAAGAGGTTAACACTAGCTCCTAAGTCAAGGAGAGCCCGATGAATGATAGTGTCACCTATGACACATGAAATCATAGGCGTACCTGGATCTTTAGATTTCGGAGTAGCGTGTTGAAAAATTGAGCTTACTTTTTCAGTGAGGAAGACCTTTTTCGGAGTATGACTGCACAACTTGCGCTTTTGAGTGCAAAGGTCTTCTAGACATTTAGCGTAAGCGGGAATTTGTTTTATAGCATCGAGGAATGGAATATTGATTTTAACTTGCTTAAACACCTCGAGTATATCTTCAGTTTTCGACTTTTTTTTAGAAAATTTTGACGGTTCCTCAACGTTTGGTGGAAAAGGCATTTTCGGAATATAATTAGTTAGGACCGGTTCTTTTTCTTTTCTACTTTGATTCACGTCCTCACCCATTTCTTTATTCGAATTAACGTTTAAATTTTTCTCACCCTCGTCCGGAATTACAACAACTTCCTCATCTCGAGTAGTCGTCCTAGTTGAAACAGCGTTCACGCTCTCACTCGTACTACCCACTGCGTATTGCTCCTTAGGTTGCTGAGTAGGTTGACTTGGCAACTTACTCTCAGTTAAACGGTTTAATGTATTAACTACTTGTCCCATTTGGGACTCTAGCTTTGCGATGGACTGAGTATGAGAGTGCACTAACTGGACTACTGACCCAAAGTTTTCAAGTGAGGCCAACACCTTCTCCTCAAATGCATTATTACGTGGAGGTGGAGGAGGATTGGGTTGTTGGTATTGATATTGTTGAGGCTGAGTTTGATAAGTATTAGAAAAATTACCGCATTATAATTATTTCGTGGGAATTGTTGAATAGAATTAATGTGTTGCTCCACGAATTCTGGGAACTGAGATGCGGAAGGACATGCAAAGATATTATGTTAAGGTGCAGAACACAATGCACAGACTTCAGGAGAAGGTGGATTGGACCTATTTTCCATCCTCATAAGTTGGTCAAGTTTTCTATTTAATTTTTGTATTTCGATTGAATGACTTGACTCAACTTTTACCTCTCTTTTTGGTGGTGGTAGATATCGTTCAGAACGTATCGACACAGCCTGGTGCATCGAGTCCTCGCTTAAGGTTTCGAAAATCTTCCATGCCTTGTCGGCGCTTTTGTGCAGGAAAGTACCTGCACAAATGGCATCGACGGTATTCCGAATAGAGGGAATAAGCCCCTCGTAGAAGACTTGAACTAATTGCCACTTAGGAACCTGATGATGTGGGCATGAGCGTAGTAATTCCTTAAAATTTTCCCAAGTATCATAAAGCGTTTCCCCATCTGGCATCACAAAGTTTGTTATGGATTTCCTTATCTGATTTGTACGCATAATAGGGAAAAACTTTTGTAAAAATGCGGTGTGTAAGCCTTCCCAAGTTTTAATTGTATTCGGCTCCAAAGATTGGAGCCAATACTTCGCTTTATCTTTTAAAGAGAATGGAAAGAGCCGCAGTTTTGATTCATCATCAGTTAAGTTTTGAATTTTTAAAGTAGAGCAGATATCTTGAAAATCCCCTAAGTGTTGGTAAGGGTCTTCATTAATGCGGCCATAGAAAGAAGGAAGTAGCGAGATGGTAGATGACTTTATCTCAAAATGAGATGCCGACACCTCCGGTAAATCAATACATGTTTGTGGCGTGTAAGTCGTAGGAATGAAGTAATCCCTAAGCGGAGGCGGCGGAGGTATATTAAGATTATTTACATTATTTCCGTTATTTCCGTTATTTCTAACGTCAGCCATTGGAATAGGTTTTATTTTAAAAATTTGAGTTTTCTTTAACCTTTTAAGGGTACTTTGAATTACTACCTTGAAATAGAGACGATGGTTCTGGAGTCGATTCGTTGTCTAGCAACCGAGCTCTAGAAGCTTGGATTGAGGATCTATTAATTCTTAAGGTACGTTCAAGTTCAGGATCAAAAGTTTGTAATTCAGGTTTACTAGAACGTGTACCAAACATAAACTAAAAAGAAAATAAGCGACACTAAGACAAAAACTGACTCCACAAATATAAGACGAAATCATGCAAATAGGGCAACAGGCACACAACTACTATGATGCATGAATATTATCATGTAATGCAATGACCGCGTCAAGCCCAGCACCCCGGGTTTCCTAGCTAATGCATGTGAACAGTCACTCCTAAACTAATGCAAATAGTGCATCTCAGCGCCCTGACTTATAGTGGTTTGATGCGAAATTTAAACAACGGATTTACTTGGATTATTTTTATTTATTAATTTTTTTTTTCGCGTAAGCTCTTTTGACGTGCACAGCTGCTCCACTCGAAATGCTAGAAATTTGAGTACTTAAGAAATTACAAAAATAAAAAGAAAAGTTAGTGACTCAAAATAAAATGAAAAAATAGGAAAAAGAAAACCTAATCTAATATTTACAAATTAACTAAACTAAGATTCTAAAACTAATTGGGTAGTAATGCAATCCCCGGCAGCGGCACCAAAAAATTGATCTAGTCAAAATCAAGATATAAAAGTATGCTTACTTATCCTTTACTTTCAAAAGATTTGCAGTGTGGAAGTAAAGGTCGAACCTACAGAGATTGAATACTACGCACTTTAATTTTTAAAACCTAAATTTAGTTAATTAGGAAAAACGGATTTTGGGTTTAATTTGAATTAAACTATTAACAATAAAAGTAGATCTAAATAATGAAAGCAATTAAATATTTGTTTTTATAATAAGTTTAAGGAACCTAGGATTGCAAATCCACCACTAGCTTCATAATAAGGATATTTATGCATTTAATTAGCTTGTTATATTGGATGATAATGGGGAATTATAGCTACAAGCCCAATTCCTCCATCTAGAAGATAACTACGATCCAAGCACCAACATAATTCATCTTCGGATAGCACAGAGTATCTCACACTAAACTAGGGTTGCGACACAATCCATCTAACCTAGGCATGATCTATTCGGATACTTGGTATCACAATTCACTAAAGCACCATTACATGTAAATAATCTAAACAAGCACAGCAAGCATAGATTATTGAGCACATTACAGTCAAAATAGATCTAAGACAAGAGTAAATTTTGAAAGTAACGATTTAAACAATAGAAGAACAATTTATTATTAAAATCCTCGAAACATGTAATTGTTATCCATACATAATAAAACTAACAAAAATACATAAAATGCTCCCTATTACTCGACTAGGGCTTCATTGAAACCCTAGATCTAAGGTCTAGCTGTGCATGGAAGTGATGGATGGCAAGTAGTTGATGGAGGAGGCCACGGAAATCCTTGGTCTTCTTTTTCTTCTCCTTGCTTCCCTCCCTTCAATGGCTGAAAGTATGGTTGTATATTATGTGTATAACAATTGCCAACCCCATAATTGAGTTAATTTGGGATATATATATAGTTTTGTAGCAAGTTTGGAAGCTTTCCTAACCCAACTCGTACTAAAACTGCTGTATTTTGCTTTCCAGACGTAATTAGACAGTTTCGTTCACGTAGGAGTCTTCAGTACACTGAAATACGCATTTTCACTTTGTTGCATAGGTCGCGCGAGCGCGATTCAGGGAGGTCGCGCGAGCGATTTCTGGACTGCCGCGCGAGCGGGCCGTGCGTGCGAGGTACCTTTTTTAGCTTCTTCTTCCTGCTTTTTCTCCTTATTTAGCCTGGATTAGTGTTTTCTTTCAAAACCTGCTCTAAAACAGAAAACGAAATAAAAATACAAGACAACAGGATAAAAACGGCTAACAAATGTGAATTAAGGCGTATAATTAGGATTTTTTTTCTCCCGATCAGTCAGCATGATTACACAAACCACAAGAGTGGGTTCTGTATTTTGACCTTACCTCAGGGAGGTCATTGTAATTTGCCCCTAATTTTATTATCCAAACTTGTCATCTTCCTAGACAATTATTGCACTCTAACTAGGTCCCTAATTCATGTAAAAAACATGAATTTTGCAGAAAGATGGAGGTCCATATCGCCTGTGCACAGACCATTTTCATGGTCCTGGTCCATGTGTTACATGGTGGTCTCACTTAGGGTTGGTCTTGAGATGACAAAAAATTGTTTGAAGTTTCAAATGAATTTTTAAATGGGCTTAAAAAATGAGGCTTCTATACTAATAGAAAATAGGCTTAAAAATGATAAGTTTCATAAAAATTAAGAAGAAATTAGAAGAAGGGTTTTGTTAACTTGTGCCCTTAGGGCAGATGTTATGGTTCTAAAAATGGAAATAAATAAGGGGTATAGTATGGATTTCAGTGTCTGGTGTGGAGTTCAGTGTTTGTCTCCTTTATTTATTTCCACTTTTACAACCTTAACATATGCACTAAGGGCACATGTTAACAAAATCCATAGAAGAAAATAAGTCTAAAAATGAGTCCTCCTTTTGAGGCCCCATGCGGTTGCTTGAAGGCATGGCCTCAAGGCCAGCCCGGATCCCACCTTGTAGCGAACTGTCATATAGTCAAATATAAACTTTTTGTCTCTTAAAAGTTAAATAAATTTGTCACATGATGATTTACTATTAACCGTAACTACCACGTGGACCATTGAATAAAGGGATATTAGGTCATAGGCCCCTTAAAATTCAGTTTTTTGCAGTTTCGTAAAAAGCCCCTCGCTACTTTTCGTATTCGGTGAACAGCCCCTCCATTCACAGATAATATTACATTATCTGAGAACTTTAAATTATCATAACTCAATTTTTGGCCTTTTTGGGTGATTTTTTTTTTTTTTGATATCATGTATTTTTTCGAGATCTACGCAATGGACTTGAAAGTTGTACAAAAAAAAGTAATTTGGAATTTCATTTTTCATTTTTATCTTTCAGATATATAATATTATCTGCTGACAGATAGTATTATTTGTCAACTTTAGACCACCATAACTTTCCGAATTCTTGGGCTTTTTGGGTGATTTTTTTTTTTGATTTCATGTATTTCTTTGAGATCTACACAATAGGAGTCGAAATTTTCTAAAAAAAGTTAAGTTGTCGCCTGATTTTGAGATTTTGCAGATAATATTATCTATATCTTTGTGTTTAACAGATAATATTATCTATTAACTTTAAACTATCATAACTTTCTCAATTCTTGAGTTTTTTGGGTGATTTTTTTTTTTGATTTTATGTATTTTTTTTAAGATTTATACATCTATGGTGCAAATTGTACGAAAGAAATATGTTTTTATTATATGTATGTGAAAAAATATAATTTTTTATATTTGTGTGATGTTTAGTTTTTTTTGTCCCTGTATTTCATGGTCAATATTGAACTCGTTTGATGGATCTCATTTTGCTGATTTCAAAACATCAAATTTTACGAAAAACGAACTTGTATAACAAAAGTTATAGTAATTTGAGTGTAAAATGGCCTAATGTGATAAAAAAACTAGTATGTATTTTACCTTTGAAGAGTTTTATTTGAAGGGGACTATGAAGCTCCCGTGAATAAATCCTCCTTTTCATGCATCTACAACCATTAAATCACTGACAAGTTAAATAAAGACATGATTAGAAAAGTCATGGAATATGGGCGGATTGGCGTGCAGCAGTGGAAACCGTGTTTTTTCTTGTTTGGTGCTGGTGGGGACAGAATTTTTTACCCAAGGCATCAAAATGGGGCAAATAAGTCCCTCACCCATCACTGTTTCAACTTAATTCCCAAACCCATCACTTTTCTAGAAGTCGCGACTTCAAATAGCGAGTTCAGGCCAAACCAAATCCAGACTGAAATCGCGAGTTCAAATAGCGACTTTAGACGAACTCGCTACTTGGAGTAGCGGCTTCATCAGAAATCGCTACTTGAAGTAGCGATTTCATCAGAAGCTAAATTCCCAGCAGTCTATCCCATTGCAGCAGCTCCCTGCTAAATATCCAACATATATTGCAGAATTGAACCACCAAGCATTATTAATCCAACATAATTAATCCAATTACAATGTGTATTTGTAAAAAGTGAGAGAGAGTGGGAGAGAGATAGAGAGATATGTGTGAGAGAGTGGGAGAGAGATAGAGAGTGCGAGAGAGTGGGAGAGATAGAGAGTGCGAGAGAGAGAGTGGGAGAGAGATAGAGAGATAGGTGCAAGAGAGTGGGAGAGAGATAGAGAGTGCGAGAGAGTGGGAGAGATAGAGAGTGCGAGAGAGTGAGGGGGAGAGAGATAGAGAGAGTGGGTGATACAGAGAGTGGGAGATAGAGATAGAGAGAGAGTGAGGGGGTGAGAGATAGAGAGAGTGGGTGATAGAGATAGAGTGAGAGAGAGAGTGGGTGATAGAGATAGAGTGAGAGAGAGAGAGAGAGTGGGAGAGATAGAGAGAGAGTGAGGGGGAGAGAGATAGAGAGAGAGTGAGGGGGAGAGAGATATAGATGTATAGAATTAATTAAATTTATATATATACAAATGTGTAACTATTTGTTTATAATACATCAAAAAACAAACAAAAGTGTAATTATTTTGTGGATCCTATGGACTATCTTTGTTTATAATGTGTCCCACACCACGGAACCCTCTTCGTTCTCTTAGGCCTACCCTCTGCCTGTGGTGGATCCTCCACGAGTGGAACCTCCTCTGCGGCCTGTGGCTGGATGACCTGCGATACCCCTCGCCCTCTGTGGCCATGACGACCTCTACCCCTAGCATAAACTGAACGTATCGGAGGTCGTCGCTGAGACTCGGCCTGTGTCAAAACCTCATCCTGTGTCTCTGCCATGGGGGTATCATGTCCAGTCATCTCTCTCGCCTCCACATGCATCTCCTCCGCCCCCACCTGTGTCAAACTCTCCACCATCATCACCATCGCCTCGAGCTGTGAATCTGTGTGTGGTAGCGGGATCGACGATGACGACGGTACATCTGTACATGTGTACTATGGGATGGAGAAGTCACGGATCGGAGATATACGGAACTGAGAGCCCCCTAGAGTATAAGGCCTATAAACGTCGTCAGTATCATCACATGCATACATAGTAGGACCCTGATCATCTGGTGTATGTAGCTCAGACTCAGAGTGTGTAGATGGGTCTGTCTGCTCCTGAGTCTGAGACTGAGGCTGAGTATGATGATGCGGCTGAGGATGAGGATGAGGCTGTGGATGAGGATGCGTCTGAGGTTGAGGCTGAGGCTGAGGCTGAGGCTAAAGCTGAGGCTCTGAGACGCGGGGCACGAATACTGTGGAAGATGGAACACCCCCGTCTAAACGTCGGTCCTCATGAACAGCCTGTAATGAATGCTCAGTAATAGTACGAATCTCCTCCAATGCCGCCATCACCTCTGGAGAGATGGAATGAGGGCCGCTTGCTGCTAAACTAGCCAACACCGATCGTGCAACCTCATACACACGAGTCACACCATCCTCCTGAAAAATAAATGGAAAGTTTAATTACGTATTCCACATTTTATGCCAAGTGCAGGATGGAAATTTTATATGCTGTACAATAAGTAAAACATCTCATCATAACGCCGCGAATCGTACCGACTGGCTGGAAGCCAACAGTCGGTGGATCTCTAACTGGTCCAATCAGTCTACGTGTAATGCGGCTATACCATCTCATATATGGGTCTGAGGCAAGCATCTGAGCTGCATCTGGAATACCTACCATAACATGTTGTAGCCGATGGTCCCAGAGCTCTATATACTCCCTATGGAAGTGACTCCAGTCGGTATTCGCATGACCACGTCGATCAATGCGATGTAATGTCCTCATAGTGTTACATGGCTCTGGGACTACCTGCCTCATCCGGAACTGTCTCATCACTCTGTCGGGATGATGCCACTCAACCATGGCGTACATGATCAACGGACATCTGGCCATCCATGTGCCCTGCCCAGCTCGACAGTACGGAGGTAACGAAGCGACAAGCTCAGCACTGTACGGCTGCCAAATCATCTATGAAAAATATATAAAAAATTAGCAACTCGAACAATAATGCAAATAGCGGTTTAACTCTGCACATTATTTACCTGCTCGGGCCTCATCTGATCCAACTGGTCCCGAAAGTGACGCTGGACATGAGTAGGCACATCCCGAACTGAGAATCGGGTCAACCACCTAAAGTAATGACAAAATTGTTAGCACTTAAATGAATGTACGAGTAATGAATACAAATAATGTATAAAACAATGTAAGTATACCTACAACCCAATGGACCATCCTCTGGTACAGCTGCTGGTAAGGGGACTGGTCGGATATGGGTCAATCTCTCCCATGCCCAAAGCTGCGATTGATAATAATTGAGTTAAGTTATGTATGATAGACTGAATAATCGTAAAAGATGCGTAATTCACAGAATTTACATAACAAATAACCTGTAAAAGTATAAGCGGGCCGGATATCTCAACAGCGGTACGATGAACTGCAGCACACAACTCACGGTATAGATATGCCAATGCTGCACTGCCCCAGCTATAGCCAGCATCAAAGTGTCATAGATGTGGTAGACATATGAGGCTGACCTTGTTCCCAGACTTATCTGGGAACAACGACCCTCCTATCAACATCATACAATAACATCGAGCCATCTGCTGAATAGTGGCGTTGTCGGCATCCTGAGCGATCTGGGGAGTGAAATGGTCCCGTATCGTAGTCAGTCGCAGTGAAGATCCTGAGATAGTGGCTAGGGGTGGCATGAAACTGAGCAACTCCTGACATAGCTCCTGCCACTACTCCTTGGAGCGTGACACATCAATATCGGTAACTGCTCCAATATAATGCTGACGTCCTGCAGCGTGATCGTGGTCTCGCCGACAGGTAGGTGAAACGTGTGTGTCTCTACACGCCACCTCTCAACTAGGGCAGTGATCAGACCCCAATCATACTGTATAAAGCCGAGTCTGTATGTGCCGTAGAACCCGATCTGTCTGATGTAATCTAATATGCGCTGATCTAGATCCGGACCTCGTCGTAAAACAGTCTCAGAGCGCCGGCAGTAAAGCTGTCTCAAGATCTGACCATCCCAAATGGCGGATGACCGATGTGCGTCCTGTAATGTCAGTACTGAGCGATCCTCAGGTCCAGGATGTACATCCATGGTAAGCAAGCTGTTCAAACATGATGGTTAGTCAACAAAATCACTACTAAATGTAATGAAGCTACAACATGCTACTAAACAAGAGTTAAAAATGTTAAATTATGTGGTGTAAAGAAACTTAAAGTAGTGACTTGTCGAGTCAACTGCTGGGCGTCAGAAGCAGTGACTTGTCGCGTCAACTGCTGGGCGTCAGAAGCAGTGACTTGTCGCGTCAACTGCTGGGCGTCAGAAGCAGTGACTTGTCGCGTCAACTGCTGGGCGTCAGAAGCAGTGACGCGTCGTTAAGAATTGTACTTTTCTATTGAGAAAGAATTCCTACAAAACATGAGATTATTAAAAGACAAACAATTATATTGATGAGTTACTAGTTTGGTAATTAGGTTACAGAAGAACTTGGGGGGTTCGCTGAATTTCTAATGAGTTACTAGTTTCAATCAGTTCACTATGTAAAACTTTATGAATTAAGCTTGTTAATATGGCTTCACCCAGGAAAAGTGCTTTCAGTTCTCAATGGATCGAAATGATTACATTATTCCTAGTCCAGGTTTCCAATAGGTTCATGCATGTTAGAACTTTAAATCGTATATTTCAATTGCATATGGTTCATAAATTGGGATTTAAATATGGAACGATCATCCTTAGTTCTTATATATCATCTGGAATTGAAAACGATGAGAAATTCTATTTTTCTAATGTCTACTTTTGTGTTTTATCCATACTAAAATAATATCAAAAAATTATTAATTTCCAAAATACAATAAGAATTTAGTGTTAAAATCCTTGCAATTTAACTAGTCAAATCCTTACATTAGTGACTAGTAGTGAGCATTCGGATTTCATGTTGAATCTTTAAGCAGGTTCGGATCCTTATCGGTTATTTTCTGTCGGATCCAAATCCGATCCGTTTACAGGCCTATCTGTGTGTATATGTATCTCTGTGTGTGTATGTGTATGTGTATGTGTATGTGTATGTGTATATGTATCTGTGTGTGTGTATGTGTATGTGTCTCTATGTGTATGTGTATGTGTCTCTGTGAGTATGTGTCTGTGTGTGTATGTGTATGTGTATGTGTATGTGTATGTGTATGTGTGTCTATGAGTATCTAAGTATGTGTATCTCTGTGAGTATATATACACACATTGTGTGTCTGTGTGAGTATGTGTGTCTGTGAGTGTGTGTATGTTAGTGTGTGTGTGTATGTGAGTGTGTGTATGTGTATCTGTGTGTGTGTGTCTACAGAGAGAGAGAGAGAGAGAGAGAGAGAGAGGCACCTGAGAGAGAGAGATCACACCTGAGAGAGAGATATCATTGAGAGAGAGAGAGAGATCACTGAGAGAGAGATCGAGATCGCAGAGAGGGCTGAGAGATAGAGAGAGAGCATAGAGCAGATCTGGACTGAGGGAAGAAGAAGAAGATGCGGCGGGTTTTCCCACTTTAAATGAAATTGCTACTTCAAGTAGCGATTTCTGATGAAGTCGCTACTCCAAGTAGCGAGTTCGTCTAAAGTCGCTATTTGAACTCGCGATTTCAGCCTGGATTTGGTTTGGCCTGAAATCGCTAGTTGAAGTCGCGACTTATAGAAAAGTGATGGGTTTGGGAATTAAGTTGAAACAGTGATGGGTGAGGGACTTATTTGCCCCATTTTGATGCCTTGGGTAAAAAATTCGGTGGGGACATGTGCAACGAGACAACGACTCAAAAGTCAATACTGCCGTTTGGTGACAGAACTTTATATTCAAATTAGTATTCATTTTCTATTTTTGTTTTAAAATGATTCGCATTTTCATAAGAATGTCTTGATTGGACAAATGGAAAATCCATTTCTTTTTTAATTTCCTAACAAAAACGTTTCTTCCAAGGTGTGGTGCCATCGTGCAGGCCTACAAATTTCATTGTAATTTGTCGGACCCACTAATAACAGTTAGAGTCCGTGTAAAACGGAACAAGAATCACACAAAAACCGAGGTCTGGAGTATTTTTTTTTTGGTCTAATAGAAATATTATGCCAGAGAGAGAAAGAAATGTGATAAAATTCTCACTTTAAAATACATCACAGACCATAAGTGAAAAATTCCTCAATAGCATAATTCGAAAATCTATATATCATCGTGAGAAAAACTCACTTCCAACCATAATGCGAAATTTCTCACTTTAAACGGAATCACTGACCATAAGTGAAAAATTTCATCTATTTTGGTGAGAAATTCTCAACTTTAGAATTTTGGTGAGAAATTCTCATCTCTTCATCGCCATGGCTCACAAACATCTTCACTAGAACCACTACTAGTAATTCCTCATCATCATCAACAATTTTTTCTGATGATTCGAACAGATCTCACTTTCCTTTAATTTTCTCCTACTTTTCCCAAATTCAACCGAAGAGTCGCACACATTTACTTCAATCCAATCTCAAACCAACCTCACCAGATCTCAAAACACCACATTCGATTCACCCAATGTGAACAAAGAACCATCAATTGTCAAAAACCAGACCCAAAACAAAGGACTACATGATGAAATTGGGGGTTTGAACCCACATCAGAGCACAATTGGTGTCAAGAACCATAAATTGTCAAAAACTAGACCAAAAAATGAAGACCCACATGGCGAAATTGGGGGAACTAGGGGGACTCGTCTCTCTCTCTCTCTGTTTTGGCCTTATTGAAGAAAAGGGTAGTTCCAGCAGCCCAGCTAGTTCTGCGACAATTCATAATGGCAAGAGAGAGAGAGAGAGAGAGTAGAGAGAGAGAACGTGAGATAGTGAGAGAGATCGTGATTGATACTGAGTGAGAAAAATAGTCAATAATTCAACATCAGAGTATACCAAACATATTGCTAATTTACTCCACTGTCCTATAATATAGGAGCTATCGTGGGATGAATCACATCCCTAGTATCATGCCCTATCTGTAAACGGTTATAATATCAATAATTTAATTAAATCAATTCATTTACAGATACTCCCTCTGTCCCTTTTTTTGAGTCCCATATTCCATTTTGGAATGTCCCAAAATTAGTGTCCACTTTCCTAAATTGGCATACAATTTTTACTTGCTTTCCAAAACTACCCTTCCTTGAAATCTACACCAAGACAAGACTAAAAAAGTTTTTGCAATGATTAAGGGCAATTGTGGAAAGTAGGTGTAGATAATTTTTGTCCCCTTAATAAGTTGAGTTCCCAAATGTGGACTCAAAAAAAGGGACGAAGGGAGTAGTATAAATCCAAGGGTATATAAGTCAAAAAAATATTACACAACCATTGGGGAAAGGACTAATTTCTAAATCAAGTATTAAATAAGGTATCAATTTATATACATCCAATATTAACAGTACCAAATCTACAATAAATGCATATTGAAGGACTAAAACTAATATTTCTATTATATATATATATATATATGTACACAGTTAGGTTTTCTAATCCTCTGGGTCTAAGCGCACTGGTGACGCACTAGATTTTAAACCCAGAAACTCACTCCGCCGACCCGCGCGTGTATAGGATGACCCGCCCTAATTGGGTTTTTAAGCCTAGTGCGTTGCCCAATGCACTCTACCCAGTGCGTTAGAGAGCATGACTGCATATATATATATACTGGTGTGTTATTGAGTGCGAGGCACACAATGGCTCCTATTTTAGATTCTATTTTTATGTAAATGTATTTTATGGATTCTAATTTTAAGTAATATAGATTTAACCAATAAATTGTGTAGGCAAAAAAATTATGTTGTGAAACCTCAAACCTAATATGTACCAACATTTTTTTTACTATGGTTCTTAAAAATACAAGTATTCTACAAAGTTTAACAACGTTCAATTTTAACCTATTGTTGAGTTTTTTTTTTTTTCATTATTGTATACAATTTTCAAGCCATAGAGTTGACTGGAATAAAATTATTCATATGAAATGGTACCGAAGACCAAAGAGCCGAAATATAGTAGATTGGTTTTCAAATTTGTATACAGAAATTAGTTTGTGGATTCTAATTTTATGTAGTATTTTATAAATTTAAAAGTCATGAATCAAATTAAAAAGCGTCAGCTTCAGTTATAAAAATTTGCTATGAACATCATGTGAAAGATTGATAATTCTCAAATTTTAAAGAACCAATACCAATTTTAAATTTGGTTGATGGCAAGTTGTTGATTTTTAATTTTGTTGATGGATTTTAATGTTGTAGAAATGTTTCACAATATTATATTTTAACCCTTTTGTTGATATTTGTTAAAAATATGTATATAATTTATGTCTGAAATGTAATTATTCATATGAAATGATACTGAAGTCCAAATAGCCAAAATATAGCGGATTGATTTTGAAATTTGCATTAAAAAAATTGATTGAATTCATTAAAATGTTGACTTAAATATAAATAGCAGCAACAAAGTTGACTAAAATACAATTTTTAAAAGGTGACCAACATGTAATTAGCTGCCATATTGTGAACCTAAATGTAATTAGACGTAATATAGTTGATTCACTTGTAAATAGCCTCAATAACGTTGACTGTACTGTAATAAAAAAGTTGACAAAAATGCAATTAAGAGTTATAATTTTTATTAGAGAATTGCCACTAAATCCCTTATTTATGTACTTCCATGGATTAAGGACAAATCAAATTCTATTTTTGTTCAGAATCCCTAGAATCCTAGTTAATACACATTAATCATGGTTAGAGATTTTTTTGTCCCATGAATACCCTTATATATTGTGGGATATATATATACATTTATGTATATATCCATTATATAATCATGATTTCATTCACTTAATGCTTGAATTTTATTTCCTAAATTTTCCTTTTAAGTATATTGAATTTAATGTAGGTCAATTGCTGCCAAATTATACCCCTTAATCTATGCATCTTGATGATTTACCTTCCTTGGTGCCGATTTATGTATGCAAGATGTTGACAAGTGAAACTGATGGATTGTGAATTTCACAAGTAGGTCTAATTGCTACATTGATTGAGTTTTTGGTCTAACAGTTTGTACTGTGAATTTCTCTGACTCTAAAATTGTCCAGAGTTGTTAACTTCGTTACTAGTATGTGGTTAACAATTTCCTTGGTTATGCCAATACTTTGATATTATGTTGCCCCCTATCTCTTTGCTGAATGATGGAGATGATGCCTACAAGTGTGATTATGTATGCAAGTTGTTAACAAGTAAAACTGATGGATTGTGAATTTCACAAGTAGGTCTGATTGCTACACAGATTGAGTTTTTGGTCTGACAGTTTGTACCTGAATTTCTCTAACTCTGAATTTCACTTCTAGTATATGGTTAACAACTTCCTCACTTAATCTTCGCAAAAAAAAAAAAAAAAAAAAACCTGTGAAATATTCAAGCCCGGATTTAATGTTTGAATTTTGATTGCCTTTTTAATTTAGTGCTTGATTGCTGTATAAATTGTTTGAGACTTTTCTTTGTCAAACTAGGGTTTGATAAACACAAATTACGTTTGTGGCTGACAAACTCAGCAAGTTATTATGATGAATCCGTTTGCAGATTTCACGGAAAGACTTTTATAATTAAACACTCGCGTTCCTGGTTGTGAAATTCACAACCTAAACATGTGTTGGTAAACCCTCAATCTATAAATTTCACTGGAAAAGCTGTGAATAACATGACAAATTAACCACAAGCTAATACCAAAGCAACTCACAAGCATGGAAACTAACAGATAGCTATATATGATGATGTCAACCAAAACAACGTTATACTGAAGTACGCAAATGAGCATCCCAAAGGTTTACATATCCACTACCATTTACATACTTCACACCAACTAAGTTCTCAAAACTATTATACTAATGCGGAGTCAAAATATAACTGCCAAGTTGGGTTCTCATTTTGTGGCTGTCTGCTTTGTGGTACTTCTCTGTCAAAGATCCCCCAGGGCCTTGCAAGAATCGGTGAATAATGTGTGCTCTCATTTTCTTGGCATCACATTCGCTCCCCAATGTGTTCTCTCATTTTCTTGGCATCACATTGGCACACGATGGCACCACAATCGTACTTGTGCACAAATAAAGTCGAGAACATGAACATTGGTAGCAAGCAATCATATGAGAAAAAATGTAAATATAATTGAGTGCTTACGATTGGATACACTTGTTGCGGTGAAGTACGTACCTCCTCAACCCTGGTTTTTGATACGGCCCAAGCGATGTTTGTATCCACTTCACAACTTAACCAACCAAAGTAACAGGAACACAATAAGGGTGTTTGTGTTTTTCCAACAGTGTCTGATTTTGTATTATTCAAGTATTGTTAACATATCTGAACACAAAACTAACTTAGGTATTAAGATTTTGTGAATTTCACAAGTTAAGTTGTTTGTGAATTTCACAACTTAACAACACCATTTGTTGTTTAACATTCAAGTTGGACTGTGAAATTCACCACTAGAACCAAAGTTCCCCACAAATTGAAGAGTGCACTTCACAAACTCCTTTGTAAATGCCCATATTACAACTTCTCTTTAATACAAAATGAGGTGCGAACACACAGTGCAACCTTTAAATTTAACAAAACACACACACACACACACACACACATACACACACACACACACACTTTGGATTGTGAAGTTCACAACTTAATCATCAAGGTAACATTGAAGTTGTTTTGTGAAATTCAAATGTTAACAACAGTGAAGTTGTTTGTATTAAAATGAAGTTGGACTGTGAAATTCACTTCTAGATCTGCAGTTTCACACACACACACACACACACACACACATATATATATATAGAACAGTGAAGTTCTCAATGGTTTTTGGTTATCATGGAACAACCCAAAGTGGTGTTTCATGATTCCAGATCAATCAAACCCCCAAAATTCACCCAAAATCATACCTTTATTCCCCATTATATATATGTAGCTTTGTAGCTCTGCAAGGACATTCCAAGTAAGTTGTTTCATTGTTGTTAAGCAGCCATACCGTCCGTCGTGACCTCGGCGGAACCTTCAACGAAAACCTAAATTACTCTCCAGAAATTTTGCAAAGCAAGTTTTGTGTTGACTTGGATTATGGTTGACTACGATTAATATGGTGGTTTTTATGTCCGATTTAAATCTCTTGAACATTCAAGGCCTGAATTTGGGGGAGTAATTTTGGGAAGGAACGGTTTTGAAATGAGGTGAGTAACCATTCTGGTCTTTGGATTTTAAGACCCCATTTTATATCCCGAGCGAATGAAAATTTTGGAAGCCTGAATTTAGGGGAGAAATTTGGGAAATCAGTTATGAAAAGGTTATAGTTAGAAAGGATGTTGACCTAGAACTCCATTTTGCTAGGGGTACTATTGGACAAAGAAAATGACAGGGACTTTATACAAATCATATTTAACTCAAGGACCTATTGCCATATAAGTCTATACTAGGGGGACATAATACTAATTAACCCAATTTTTATTTTGTTTATTTATTTATTTATTTTTATTGTAGTAATTTAGGAGAAATACAAGGGCATAAGCGGAAGTTCATATTTTTTGACATGCTTGCTTATGTGTTCTTTTAGTATAGTAGATGATAGGTACAAAAATATCGCATCAAGGTCAAACCGCCACCTCAGCAAGGGGATGTCGAGTCATCCAAAAAGGGTGCCTGCTATTCAGCTGTCTTGGGATGCCCGGTCAAAGACTGCTCGGTCTGGGCTCACAGCTCGGGTGTGCGATACTGGTTCATCGACCAGTAAGTGCAGCCTGGGCGCACCTCATGGCTTGCTCCACAAGACACCGAATAGTTTCCTATCCCATGTAGAAGACTAAGGGAAAGTGCAAGTCGTTTCCTAATCAATTTAGGAAACTCACATGATTTGTGTAAATCGATTGTGATTAGATTTGGTTTTCTAATCTGTTAACTTACCTTGTACGAGTGGTCCCTTGCAACTATAAAAAGGCCACTCACCCCCATTAGAGGGATCGCATTCTCACTCCATAGAATAGCAATACATAACACTCATACGCATATACCCGGTCGGTTTCTAGTAGTATCGCCCGCCTTATTGGTTCACCAAAGGCCACTGGTGATTTGTTAGTGAACGCGCTTCGACGCACACATGGATGTAGGTCTCCTAGTTAACGGGGCCGAACCACATACAAACTTTATTCATCTTCATCTTCTTGTTCTTACTCTTATACCAATTTTTGGCATCATCAGTTTGGCGCCGTCTGTGAGACGATAGATTTCTGAGAAAAACAAATCTATTGACTGGTTGCCATGGCTTCTCGTGAAAACAAGAACACTGCTCTGCCGACCAATCAGAAAGATGCACCAGCCGACCGGTCAGCGATTTTCGTGATTCCAGAGCAGGTCACAGCGACATTGGCTTAACTTCTGGAGATCCAGCATCAAACCCAGCGGCGGATTGAAGCTCTGCTAGCCCAATAGGATAAGCCTCAGCAAACCGAGGTACAGGATGGGGACGACGAGCACGCTCGGGTGCCTGAACCAACCCGACGAAGCGCCCACACTGTACTGGCCTCCCAGGTGACGGGATCGGGAACAATGAGCATGGCTGGGATCCCATAAGGGCCCGGCGTCGTGCCCAGGCTAGTCTAAGTCACGAGGGAGACGCCAGAGATATCATCAACAAGAGGCGAGCCGCCAGAAGGGACGGGCAAGTGCGACAAGCCTGGGAATTAGCCCAGGAGCGCCTGGTCAAAAGCCAGAGCGATCTTCGGCATAAGATTAACCGGAATCGTAGCCAAGCTCTGTCCCTAAGGACGACGTACTTTGAAGAAGAGGCGTCTTCGTACGACCTGACCTATCGCCAAGGTTCAGAGCGGAAGACCGATCGGGGGGACGTTAAGGCCCAAATTAAGAACCTGCAGAAACAAATCGAGAAATTGAGCTGCAGGTCCGGTCATGACCACGTCAACACTAAAACTGAGTCACCCTTCACCAACCGGATCACAGGATTTCCCATCCCACAAAAATTTAAACAACCACATCTCGACTCTTACGATGGTTTAGGGAGCCTGATCGATCATGTCCGGACTTACAAAGCTCAGATGGCTTTAGTCACTAGCGACGACGAACTACTGTGCCTGGCCTTTCCTAGAACCCTTAAAGGATCTGCCGCATAGTGGTTCCACTCCCCCAAGTCCTAAACGGTCGACGATTTCACGACACTCAGCAAGCTCTTCATCATCCTATTCGTGGGGATCCTTGACCGATCACAGCCAGACACCCAATTGCTGGCCGTCAAACAGCGCAAGGGGGAATCCCTGAAGGATTATGTCAACCGTTTAAATCAGCAAAGGCTTCAGATTTGCAACCTGAATGAAACGATCAGGATCACAACCTCTTGCTCGGGAGTCCAACACACCAAGGTCGCCACATCGTTCCACCATGACTGACCGGCCACCTTGGTTGAACTCTTAGAGAGGGTTATAAGGTACATTGACATAGAAGAGTTCTTGAAGGCTAAGTGTGCCAGCTTTATAAGAGACGAATCCCCAAAATCCAAATAAAAACACGAAGGTTCTGAGAAGGGCTCGGGAAAGAAGCCGAAGTAGGATCAGCAATGAGGCGGTTAGGAGCAGGCCTTGATTACCTTCACACCTCTTTCCCAGCCTATCCACGAAGTCATGACCACTACCGAGGCTCGGAGGTTGCTCAAACAACCAGCAAAGCTGAAAAGCCCCCGCGAGAAAAGAAACCGGGACAAGTTTTGCCAGTACCAAAAAGATCATGGTCACGACACAGAGGAATGCTTTAAGCTAAAGATCGCCATTGAGAAGCTTATCTAGCATGGTCACCTTGTTGAGTTCGCCACCACAAACAGACGACCCCGGCTAGACGCCCGAGCTCTCGACCAACCACAACCCCTTGATCAAATCAACGTGATCTCCGGAGGAAAATTGGGCTAAGGTGACTCCCAATCGGCTAGGAATAGACATGCACGGGTGTCCCGAGCAGATGTCCTGCACGTCCGACCAGCCAGTTCCCCACCAACCGATGTGCTGACGTTCTCGTCCGACGATGCAACGGACCTGCACTGCCCCCACGATGATCCGTTGGTAGTGACGCTCTCCATAGCCAATTATATGGTAAAGAGGGTGTTAGTGGACACAAGCAGCTCCTCAGACATTCTATTTGCCTCAGCCTTTGATTAGCTTGGGATATCGAGGGATCGGCTCTGACTAGTGGCCACTCCCTTGGTAGGGTTCAATGGATCTAGCATACAACCGCTCGGTATGATCGAGCTTCTGGATCTTATGGGGACTTACCCCCAGCAGGTCTCTGTAATTGCAAGCTTCGTGGTTATGGAAGCTCCATCCGTATATAACGTCATCCTTGGGAGGCCAACGCTCAATCAAGCCAAGGTGGTTGTGCCAACTTATAGCGAGATGATCAACTTCCCAACTCCCCAGGGTCTGGGAAGTCTACATGGAGATCAAGCGACCGCTTGGAGCTACTATGTCAGCTCCCTGCACAGAGAGGCAGTCACAGAAATGCTGAACGTCCAGGAGATAGACCCGAGGGAAGTAAAGGATGGAGTAGGACCGGTAGAGGAACTAGAGCAAGTGATGCTGGACCCCGAGTGTCCGAACCGGTCAGTCAGTATTGGTGCTCTCCTGGAACCAAGTCTTAGAGGAAAGTTGATCCAGTTCCTGAGAGAGAGTCAAGATTTCTTTGCCTGGTGCCATCAAGACATCCCTGGGATTGACCCTCGGGTTATATCCCACCGTCTCAACATCGACCCGAGCTCCCTTCCGGTCAAGCAGAAGAGAAGAGGCATGGCTCCCGAAAGGCAAAAAGTAGTACGCGAGAAAATCAAAAAACTTCTCGAAGCAAAATCCATTAGAGAAGTGCAGTATCCTGACTGGTTAGCCAACGTGGTACTAGTCAAGAAAAGTAACGGGAAGTGGAGAATATATGTGGACTTTACCAACCTGAACAAGGCCTGCCCCAAGGACTACTATCCACTACCTAGGATAGACCTACTTATGGACTCCACGGCCGATCACTCACTTCTTTTGTTCATGGATGCATACTCGGGGTACAACCAGATCAGCATGTATCATGGGGACGAAGAGAAGGCATCCTTCATCACAGACCAGGGGATATATTGTTACAAGGTGATGCCCTTCTAGCTTAAGAACGCCAAGGCAACTTATTAACGCCTAGTCTTTTGATCGGGAAAACAATGTAGGTGTATGTTGACGACCTCCTAGTCAAAAGCAGGGACGAGTCTGACCATCTCGAGCACTTGGCCGGGGCCTTCAGCACCTTAAGAAAATTTCGGATGAGGTTGAACCCGACCAAGTGCACATTTGGAGTCTCGCCAGGGAAATTCCTGAGACACTTAGTCAGCAGAAGGGGAATCGAGGCGAACCCCAAAAAAATTCAGACCATCTTTAACATGCGGTAGCCCAGGTTAACAAAAGAAGTAAAGAGTCTGGCCGGACGGGTAGCCGCACTGAACATGTTCGTTTCTCGAGCTACCACCCGGTGCCTGCCGTTTTTCAAGATCCTTCGCAAAGCGTTTCAATGGTTGAAAGAGTACGAGGAGGCGTTTCAGCATCTCAAGAAATACCTGACATCGCATCCCCTGTTCTCAATGCTCGTACCTAAGGAGCAACTGTTTCTGTACTTAGCAGTGTCACCTTCAGCAGTGAGCTCAGCACTTATTCGAGAGGAGCATAGGATACAGTTCTCGGTTTATTACACTAGCCAAGCGCTCCAAGGCTTGGAAAGCCGGTACTGCCGCATCGAGAAGCTGGCCTTTGCCTTCGTCACCTCTGCCTGGAGACTCCGCCCATACTTTTAGGCCCATGTAATTATGGTTCTCATAGATCATCCCCTCTGCCGGGTCCTAAGAAGGCCCGAGACATCTGGAAGGCTTGTTAAGTGGGCATTGGAGTTGGAAGAATTTGAAGTAGTCTATCGTCACCAGACACCAATCAAGGGGCAGGCAGTGGCAGACTTTCTTGTGGAGTTCACATATCCAGAAGACATAGTTGAAGAGCTCGAACGGCGTGATCTACCGCCCGATCTATAGCCTGATACCCCGACCTAGGTACTTCGTGTGGATAGGTCTTCCAACAAATAGGGCAGTGGAGCAGGGATCATACTGACAACACCCGAAGAAAATTAGCTGGAGTATGTCGTAAGGTTCGGATTCCAAGCCTCCAATAACGAGGCCGAGTATGAAGCTTTATTGGTCGGGCTACATCTAGCCAACTCGATAGGTGTGCAATAAATCTAAGGGTACAGTATAACACTCGTATTAGTGTTATTGCAGTTCATTACATTGTCATGCATGATAATGTGATGTGTTGTGCATTTTGGCACATGTGTGAGTGAGTTTTGACTCACGAGTCGATTTGGGTATCTGTGTTAGAGAACCATCTGAGACGGTGTGAATGAGTGTTGGGATGTTGTGATGTCTCTCCTAGTATGAGACGGTCACTGTGGAATATCTTAAATGTTTATCTGAAAATAAATGTTTACCTGTGTATATCACTATCTGTATTATTTCTGGTTTAGAATATATTTTCTATTGTTAGTTTTAGCATCCTGGTGAGGATGAATTAACATACTATTAATTTGGTAGGCTAATTAGCAACTTCGAAAACGTCGTGTAGAAATTCGCATTTTAGCAACCAAATGGAACTTAGTTAGAAACTTTCATAATTTTGAGGTTTCACTCGTAAAGCTATGAATTAGCTGTGTAGAAAGTTTTAGAGACTAATTAGGAATTTTAAAAACTCGTGGGGAGTTAACTACAATTTCTGAGAGTGTGGCCTATATATAGTTAGAGATGCCTTTCATAAAATTTACAACTTCTAACCTAAAACTCAAAAGGAGGCCAAAGGGAGATTTAGGAGCTTAGAGCTTTGCGATGCCAAATGACGACCTTCTGCCCGTCTGATTTCTTCTAGATTTCATATTCGAGCTCCTCGAGGTAAGAGCTTCGTTTTCATATCTATTAGGGCCTGTTTGGCTAAGTTTTCTGAAAAGTTATTTTCTAGAATTTTTCATAAAAGTTGATAATTGAATTTCTGATCGATAGGAATTGTACTAGATGAACTTCTGCACGTTCTTTGTGCACAGGTTTTCTTCAAATTGAATTATAGGAGCGTTATTCAGAGATGAGTGATTCAACTATGCTTTTGTAATGATTTCTTGACATGTATTCATGTTTTGTATGAATAGCATGTGTTAGTTTATAGATATATATATATATATATTGTGTAGTTCATATTGGGCAAATATATTGATAAGTAGGCCCAATAGTACGGTGAAATGTTTGATAACGTCGAAAGCACGGAGATATGTGATTTGAGCATGTTGAGTTGTTATTTGGGTCAAAGGAGTACGTGTATCAAGCCATCGTGTTGGAGCTGTTATAGGCATAAGGTCGCACGATTGAAGAAAAGAATCGTGGGTCTTACTTTTTCTCATGGACTTATTGGCGAGGAGTCTCGGATTAGGAATATGGAACGTACACGTGGGATCTTCGGAGGCTAGTATGAAATGTAGAGATGTGAATACGAGCATGTTTATCATTCATGTGCATTTGTTGTTTTATTCACTAAGCTTTAGCTTAAACAAATCGAAATATGTGTGGTTATTCAAATAACCAGTTTAGTCGTTAATTCTGGCGAGGAATCGCAGAAGTGAGCACGTGGGCTTGGGAGTTCATTTAGAAGGCGACTTGTCATGTTTATCCGGTAGCTTTGTAACCGAATCGTCTATTTCATTTGTTTTGTTAAGGAACTTGTAATAGAATGGATAATAGTTTTGTAAACGTTTCATTTTAGTTCCAAGTCCTGTAAGGGGGTCATTCGACCGGTCGAAGGGGACAGTTCGACCGGTTAAAGTGCCCTCTGCTGTGAAGGATTATTGCTGAGGGGTCATCCGACCGATCGAACGGGCCATCTCGACTGGTCGAAATGACCCCTGCATGAAAACCTTTTTATACCCCTTCTGCAACTTATTTAAATGTTTTGGTTGCCTCATTTGGCCCCTTTGTGACCCCTTTGAATATAGATTCATTTATTTCAAAATAAAATTACGTTTTCAAATCTATATGGATTTTACCAACTTCGGGTGTATTGTTTCAAAAGAGCTACTACTAATTGTTATCTTTAAAGTTTATTTTCCGCTGCTACGACTTTGAAATGAGTAGGAAGACCCTCGGTGGCATGCCAAGGGTTTTGGTTCCGCTATTGTGGGACCGGGTTGTGACATTTAGTGGTATCAGAGCTTTAAGTTTAGAGCCTTGCGAACGAGTGACGTTATATGTTGAGTGATGTTGAGTGGAGTGTATGTTTATGATGATAATATTGTTATCATTGTAGAAATACTCACATGTTAGCATCTGTTGTTGATTGTGTTGGTGAACTGTGCACATTTACACATTGTGGCATGGCATGCATAGTCACTATGCATTGAACTCAACAGGGTGAATATTTAAAACATCAAGACTGAGCTGGTAAGAGATTTGTCACTGCATTCGCGAATGGACCAAATAGTGAACATGATGGGAAATTTCATTCAAGCTGTAAGTGAAAGAGATCAGATGAATGTTCAGGCTCCACCAGTTGATGTCCGATATATCAATGCACCACCGGTACCAAAACCTCAACATACCATCACAGAACAGTTCCACAAAAAGAAACCGACATTGTATTATGAACAAACTGACATTTCCGTCAAGTAATATGCACTGACATTTCCGTCAAGTAATATGCACTTGGCCGACCACTGGGTGATGGATATGGAAAGACATTTCCGTCAAGTAATATGCACTGACAAGGAAAAAATTCTTTGTGCATCCGATACGTTAATGGGAGAGGCATTGGATTGGTGGAACAATGTGCTTGAACAAGGAAAGTCTACTACGTGGGAAGCATTCAAAGATGAATTCAACAAGCATTTCTTTCTGCAATTTGCTTATACCCAGAAATGCCTTAGCCCAAGGAGACATGACTGTGAGTGAGTACGTATCCCGTTATAATGCCTTGTTGCGCTTTGGGAAGACTACAGTTTCGACTGATGGCGATAAGGCTCGTAAGTTTGAGGAAGGGCTTAGGGAGAATATCTGTGGCCGTGTGGACATGTTGCAACACCCGACGGTTTCTCTAGTTGAGGAAACTGCCCGCATAGCTGAGAAGAGTGTCGATCGATATCGACAAGGGCAATAGGGGAAGAAATCAAATGATAATAGAAGCAAGGGGCAAGGGAATGTGAAGAAACCGTTCACATAAAGTTCGGGCTCATATATGGGTAACCAAGGAGGGAGTACATTCACAGGAGACTCGAGATCGTTGTGCCCAACATGTAACCTGCGACACAGAGGGACTTGCTATCAATTAAGCACATGTTACCTATGTAAGCAACTAGGGCACATCTCCAGGAACTATCCTTTGAATGCAAATTCGACCACATCAAACACCACCTCGAATACCAAGAGCTATAACCCAGAGATGGGGAAATATTTTGAGTGTGGCTAACCAAGGCACATAGTGAAGAATTGTTCGAGTAATAGACAACCAGGAATGAGTACCAGGGCATCGAGTATGCCGAGTGGATAAAAGGCAGGGCAACGAGTGGATAAAGGGAAGAGAGTCAAGCAACAACAAGGACAATACTTCTAACTCATGCCAGGGAATACAGACAATACAGTCATATCAGGTATTCTTCCTATTTGTTCATATCCAACACGTATACTCATGGATTATGGCTCCACGCAGTCATTTGTATCACGTGACTTTGTCAAGCATTTAACTGTTAAATTCGAACCGCTAGGATCTGATTTGTGCGTATCATTACCCACTAGTGAACCGTTAGTAACTTCTTCGGTATTCAAGTCATGTGAGATCAAAATAGGTGATAAGGTCTTGAGCGTTGATTTGATTCCATTGATAGTGAACTACTTTGATGTTATCTTGGGTATGGATTGGTTGTCAGCTAATCAAGCTAGAATTGATTATGAGTAGAAAAGGGTTAGTTTTTATCCTTTAGGTCAAGAAGAGTTTACTTTTCAGGGTAAAGGTATGACCGTACCGCCGTACTTGATATCGACTATTCAAGCAAGTAAGATGTTAAAGAAGGGTTGTTCGGGTTTCTTATGTTTGATTGTTGACACACGAGTTCTTGGACCACTAGTAGAAGACATTCCAGTAGTTCGAGAATTCCCAGATGTTTTTCCCAATGAGTTGCCTGACGTACTGATTGAAAGAGAACTTAAGTTCACAATTGAAGTAGTACCAAGCTCGAGAAGGGTTTTATCCGACCAAGTGTTTTGCTGTGGAGAGCTTCGGTTTTGTTTGTGAAGAAGACGGATGGGACAATGTGTATGTGCATCGATTATCGAGAGCTGAATAAGTTAACCGTCAAGAACAAGTATCCATTGCCACGAATAGATGACTTGTTTGATCAGTTGCAAGGGGCTCAGGTATTTTCGAAGATTGACTTACGATCTGGTTACCATCAGTTGAAAGTCAAGGCGGAAGATGTTGAGAAGACAACTTTCAGAACTCGCTATGGTCACTTTGAATTTTTGGTTATGCAGTTTGGAGTGACTAACGCACCAGCTGCTTTCATAGACTATTTAGATGAGTTTATTATTGTGTTCATAGATGACACCTAATCTATTCCAAGAGTGTTGAAAATCACGAGTATCATTTGCATTTGGCCTTACAACGCTTACGTGAGAAGAGATTGTTTGGAAAATTGAAGAAGTGTGAGTTTTGGTTGATAGAGATTGTTTTCTTGGACATATAGTATCGGCGAAAGGAATTTCGGTGGATCCTCAGAAGATAGAAGCAGTTACCAATTGGGCGAGACCTACAAATGTGACAGAGATCTGAAGTTTCCTCAGATTAGCTGGTTACTACCGGAGATTTGTGAAGGACTTTTCAATTATTGCAATCCTGATGATATAGTTGATGAGAATAGATGTCGTTTTTGTATGGAGTCCTGAGTGTGAAGAAAGTTTCCAAGAGTTGAAGAGTCGACTAGTGAAAGCACCAATCTTAGCCATTCCGTTAAGGACTGAAAGGTTTGTTATTTACAGTGATGCTTCATATAGGGGTTTAGGTTGCGTTCTTATGCAATGTGATAAGGTCATTGCCTATGCGTCGAGATAACTTAGACCGCACAAGAAGAATTATCCGATACATGACCTAGAATTGGCCATCGTGATTTTTACATTAAAGAATTGGCGTCATTACCTATACGGGGAGAAATGTGGGATATGCATTGATCATAAGAGTTTGAAGTACTTGTTCACACAACGAGATTTGAACATGAGGTAGAGGAGATGGCTAGAATTGATGAAGGACTATGATTTGTCAATTCAGTATCATCCAGGCAAGACGAATGTAGTCGCCGATGCTCTTAGTCGTAAGGCACTAAGCAACATAGCTTCAGATTTGACTTCTCAGAGAGAGTTGATTCGAGATATGGAGGATTTGGAACTTGAAGTGATTCTGAGGGTTGAAATTGGCTTGATGTTGACGATTGTGGCACAACCACTCTTGATTCACGAGATCACGGAGAAACAACTTCAAGATGTGGCTTTGAAGAAGATTTATGATGAGATTCCGATGGGCAAGTAACCGGGATTTACTTTTGAAAACAATATTTTGAGATTGAGGGGTAGAATTTGTGTGGCTAATGAGAAGGAGTTGCAATGGAATATCCTAGAGGAATCAAATAACACAAAGTACACCATTCATCCGGGAAGCACCAAGATGTATAGAGATTTGAGACATGTTTATTGGTGGCCGGGAATGAAGAGAGAAATAGCACGCTATGTTTCACGATGTACGAGTTGTCAACAAGTGAAGGCCGAACGCCAAGTACCTTCGGGATTGTTACAACTATTACTGATAGCCGAGTGGAAATGGGAACACATAACAATGGACTTTATTAGTGGGTTTTCGAGATCGAAGAAATCAAATACTATCATCTGGGTGATCGTTGACCGTTTGACGAAGTCGAAGAAAGAATGATTGAAGGACCGAAAATAGTGCAAGAAACAACGAATAAGATAAAGGTAATTCGACAATAGTTACTGACAGCTTAGAGTAGGTATAAGAGTTATGCTAACAAGTGCAGACGACCGTTGGAATTTGAGGTGGGCGATTTTGTGTATTTGAAGGTGTCACCTTCAAAGGGGATTACTAGATTTGGAAGATACGGGAAACTCAACCCGAGGTATGTAGGAACTTTTGAGATCATTAGGAGAGTTGGACCCGTAGTGTATTGATTGAATTTGTCAAGCGAGTATGCTCAAATTCATAACGTGTTTCATGTATCCTTACTACGTTAACACTCAGCGGAGGATAGAGAGCAAGTGATGACACCGACGCCGAATGAGATTCAGAGGGATTTAACGTACGTTGCTTATCCGGTAGAGATCTTGGATCGGAAGGATCAAGTCTTACGAAATAAGGCGATATCGGAGGTGAAAGTGTTATGGCGTAGCCAAATGACACAGGAGATGACATGGGAAATAGAAGATGCGATGCATACTCAATATCCGCACCTTTTTGATACATAAGGTACAAGTTTGGGGACAAACTTCTTTTAAGTGGGAGAGTATTATAACACCTGTATTAGTGTTATTGCTTTTCATTACATTGTCATGCATGATAATGTGATGTGTTGTGCATTTTGGCACATGTGTGAGTGAGTTTTGACTCACGAGTCATTTTGGGTATCTGTGTTAGAGAACCCTCTGAGACAGTGTGAATGAGTGTTGGGATGTTGTGACGTCTCTCTAAGTATGAGACGGTCACTATGGAATATCTTAAATGTTTATCTGAAAATAAATGTTTACCTGTGTATTTCACTATCTGTATTATTTCTGGTTTAGAATATATTTTCTGTTGTTAGTTTTAGCATCCTAGTGAGTACGAATTAACAAGCTATTAATTTGGTAGGCTAATTAGCAACTTCGAAAATGGCATGTAGAAATTCGCGTTTTAGCAACCAAACGAAACTTAGTCAGAAACTTTTATAATTTTGAGGTTTCACTCGTGAAGCTATGAATTAGCTGTGTAGAAAGTTTTAGAGACTAAATAGGAATTTTGAAAACTCGTGGAGAGGTAACCACAATTTCTGAGAGTGTGGCCGATATAGAGTTAGAGATGACTTTCATAAATTTTACAACTTCTAACCTAAAACTCAAAAGGAGGCCAAAGGGAGATTTAGGAGCTTAGAGCTTTCCGATGCCAAACGACGACCTTCTGCCCGTCTGATTTCTTTTAGATTTCATATTCGAGCTCCTCGAGGTAATAGCTTCGTTTTGATATCTATTACGGCCTGTTTGACTAAGTTTTTCGAAAAGTTATTTTTTAGAATTTTTCATAAAAGTTGATAATTGAATTTCTGATTGATAGGAATTGTACTAGACGAACTTCTGCACGTTCTTTGTGCACGGGTTTTCTTCGGATTGAATTATAGGAGCGTTATTCGGAGGTGAGTGATTCAACTATGCTTTTGGAATGATTTCTTGACGTCTATTCATGTTTTGTATGAATAGTATGTGTTAGTTTATAGATATATATTGTGTAGTTCATATTGGGCAAGTATATTGATAAGTAGGCCCAATAGTACGATGAAATGTTTTGATAACATCGAAAGCACGATGATATGTGATTTGAGCATGTTGAGTTGTCATTTGGGTCAAAGGAGTGCGTGTATCAAGCCATCCTGTTGGAGCCGTTATAGGCATAAGGTCGTACGATTGAAGAAAAGAATCGTGGGTCTTACCTTTTTGCGTGGACTTATTGGTGAGGAGTCGAGGATTAGGAATATGGAACGTACCCGTGGGATCTCCGGAGGCTAGTATGAAATGTAGAGATGTGAATACGAGCATGTTTATCATTCATGTGCATTTATCATTCATGTCGAAATATGTGTGGTTATTCAAATAACCATTTTAGTCGTTAATTCTGGCGAGGAATCGCAGAAGTGAGCACGTGGGCTTGGGAGTTCATTTATAAGGCAACTTGTCATGTTTATCCGGTAGCTTTGTAACCGAATCGTCTATTTCATTTATTTTGTTAAGGAACTTGTAATAGAATGGATAATAGTTTTGTAAACGTTTCATTTTAGTTCCAAGTCCTGTAAGGAATTACTACGTTTTGTATTGACCTTGAAACCGTGGTTTGGGTTGGTTAAGTTATTATGAATCCGAACCCTCGAGTTCCCGTTTTGAAATGTTTTACTTGTCGACTTCATGTCTTGATTTAATGTTGAGATAGTTTACGATAGCAAGGGTCACTTGACCTTAGGCAGTATCCTAGTGCAAGAAGGATTGCTGTCAGGGGGTCATTCGACCGGTCGAAGGGGACAGTTCGACCGGTCAAAGTGCCCTCTGCTGTGAAGGATTATTGCCGAGGAGTCATCCGACCGATCGAACGGGCCATCTCGACCAGTCGAAATGACCCCTGCATGAAAACCTTTTTATACCCCTTCTGCAACTTATTTAAATGTTTTGGTTGCCTCATTTGGCCCCTTTGTGACCCCTTTGAATATAGATTCATTTATTTCAAAATAAAATTACGTTTTTAAATCTATATGGATTTTACCAACTTCGGGTGTATTGTTTCAAAAGAGCTACTACTAATTGTTATCTTTAAAGTTTATTTTCCGCTGCTACGACTTTGAAATGAGTAGGAAGACCCTCGGTGGCGTGCCAAGGGTTTTGGTTCTGCTATTGTGGGACCGGGTTGTGACATACAGTGACTCCCAGCTCGTGGTCAATCTAGTCAATAAGGAGTACGAAGCTTGAGAAGACAACATGATTGCCTATCTAGCTAGCCCTCGTCCGCACAGTTTCACAGAAACTTAAAAGCTTTTCCATCACGTAGATCCCGAGAGAGGAGAACTCTAGGGCCAATCAATTAGCCCACCTTGCTCCATTCTTTGAGTCAGACCTACACGAGATAAGGATAGAATACTTACCCGAGCCCAATGTGGCAAACTCAGGAAGCGTCGATCTGGTCGCTTTGGGGCCCAGTTCGATGGATCTGATCATGATGTTCCTCATAACTGGTGTTTTACCAGACGGAAAAGATGAAGCCCGATGAGTAAAATACCGGGCGGCAAGATATCACATCGTCGATGGCGTGCTCTGCAAGAGGCGTTTCTCTATCCTCTATCTTCGATGCATTTACACCACTCAGGTCTAGGGAATACTGTACAAAATCCATGAAGGAGTGTGTGGAAGCCATGTCGGAGGCTGGGCACTCTCTCGAAAGGCCCTGCTACAGGGTTACTATTGGCCGACGATGTCACGGGATTCTAAAAAATATCTCAAGCGGTTTGACAAGTGTCAGAGATACTCACCCATGATCAACCGCCCGGGAGAATTCCAAACCCCAATTCTCAACCCCTGGCCGTTTGCCCAGTGGGGCATCGACAAAGTCGGACCCCTTCCCATGGCTAAAGTCTAGGTCAAGTTCGCCGTCATCACTATGAACTATTTTACTATGTGGGCAGAAGTCGAGCCCTTGGCAACAATCACCGAGAAAAAGATGGAGAGTTTCGTCGAAAGAAACATCGTAAGCAGCTTCGACATACCCTGGGTGCTGGTTAGCGACAATGGAAGGCAGTTTGACATGCCGGTGTTTAGGCAGTTTTGCTCGGGCTACGGTATATCCAATCACTACTCTTCTCCCGAGCACCCTTAAGCCAATGGCCAGGCCGAGGTAACAAACCTGACAATTTTGCAGTCCATTGAAACCAGGCTTGAGCGGGCTAAGGGACTTTGGGCTGATGAACTACCGACCCTTCTGTGGGCCTACGGTACCACACCCCGAGCGGCCATAGGAGAAACACCGTTCTCACTTATCTATGGCTTTGAGGTAGTGGTACCCACAGAGCTAAGATTACCAACATACCGGATAGCGAATTTCAACGAGCAAGGCAACAAGGATTCTTAGAGGGGAGCTCGACCTAATGAAGAGAAAAGGGACCGGGCGTATCTGAAAGTTGCAGCCTATAAGCAATGGGTCTCTCGATATTTCAACAGCAAACTCAATCACCGCAGTTTCTAGATAGGAGACCTCGTTCTGAAGGCGGTGAAATAGTTTACAAAAGTCCCGAGCCACGGAAAGTTAGGGCCAAACTGGGAAGGACCCTCTAAGGTAACCCGGTTCAATTAGCCGGGGACTTACTGGTTGCAGACTCTGGACAGGCAGGACCTGTCTCACCCTTAGAACATACAGCATCTCCGCAAGTATTTTCAATAAAGCAAAGATCAGTATTGGATAGGTACTTTGTAGCTCTTTTCGAGCAGTTTTATTTACATCGAATTAAAGTTTTCTTTTGCAAAATGATTCTTCATCCCGCGTTCCATTGAGTCATAAAGACCTCGGGATTACACCCGAGGCACAGAAAAGACCTCAGGGTTATACCCAAGGCACAAGAATGACCTCGGGATCACACACGAGGCACCAAAAAGACCTCGGGATCAAACACCGAGGTAGCGGCTTCGCTTAGGCCCTGAACCTACGATGGGGGGCAAGCCCCCTAGGTGGCCAATGATAGCAAGCTTAAAAAGACCCTGCAACTATCACCGTTCTAGGTCGGTTCCCTACGGTCATTCCCTCTTCCAATGCCCGCCTTTGCAAAAGCTTGGGGGCAGGGGGATACTGCATTAAAATAGGAAATCACACTAAGCACTAATAGGACTCTTGGAATTCCAAAACATTCCTAAGTACCTACAGTGCCCAGAGGAACCGTCCGCTCAGTAACAGGAACAAAATCCAATACTAGACCAGACGGGACCTTTAATGTATAGGTCCCCAGAAGACCAAGTATTCCCCACTGGTCACAGTCCTAAAACTTTTGCTAAGGCAGGGTTTCGATAAGGCTTACAACCGGTCGGACAAGCAATTATAAACACAGGCATATAAGTATAATCAAACAAACAACATTTTTTGCAAAAGGTGGCCTCAAAGGACCTTTTCATTATAAGAAAAAAAAAGTACAATGTCTGGGGGCAATCATAGTAGCCTCCCCCCCCCCAAAAAAAAAAGAAAAAGAAAAAGAGAGAGAGATACAAGTTCGAAGCTAAGCGTAGTCCACGACGACCACCTCCTCAGTCTCTCCAGCCCCCCCTCCCGGAGCAACAATCTCAACCGGCTCGGCCTTAGCAGCAGTACCTTCGATGGTGGTGGGCCCCATTTCTCAGTAGTCTGAGTCCATACCCTCGTAGGATGAGATGTCCCACTCAGGGTGGTCTCATGCCAACCTTCTTTTCAGGTCCTCATAGCCCTGAAAGAAGCCGTCGTTGAAGGCCTCCTCGGTAGACCCTGCAGTCGCAGTCTCGGACAGAGCCTTCTCCCAAGCCTCCGCCGTCGCCAGACTTGTCCGGGCGGTCTCCAACTCCTCCAAGGCAGTCGCCAAATCCGCTTGCACTACACCCAGGCCTAGAGCCAAGCCCTTGACCTTGTCTTTCTCCACGGCCAGGGCGGCCTCCTTAGCCTCCAAAGATGACCGCTCCTGTGACAAGGCAGCTTTAGCAGCAGTGGCCCTCCCGGCCAGGGACGGCAGGAAGGGCTCAGCTCTGGTGGCCATGCAGCCAACTTGCAAAAAACAAGCATAAAACCAGTCGGTCATTAAAGCAAACAGAGTATAAATAAAGGACGAAGAACAAGGTGGAGGAAATACTTACAAAGTGGGTGTAGACACACTGATTTTGACCAAACATCGAATTAAGGGGAGTATTACCTCTAGATCCGATGATGACAATGTCCGACTAATCAAGGACTTCCAAAGGCGATTCAAGCTCTTCAAAAGACTCTTCAATTCAAACAAAAAGAGAGAAAAGAAAGAAAGAAGAAAAAGAGAGAGAAAAGAGAGAATAGAAGAAAACGGAACATGGCACAGTTTGCGGCATTCATGGGTTACCGGTGCGGCACTCTCTAATTGCCGTACAACAGTCAGTAAGTGCGGTAACGGCATTGACAAGCGGGGGTATTTGTAAAATACAACCGCACTAAAAGAAAAAAATACACTGATTTAGTCTACAATCCCCTTGTATATCTACAATTTGAATTACAATGCCAGTTTTTACACAATATGATTAATCTATGATAAGTGGTATTGTTTTAGTGGATATTTGTGTAGATTACTATTGCTGTGTGAGGAACTGAATGAGCAAGATAAAAGGAAGTGCTTGGTTTTAACGAAGACAATTCAAACATGAAAAGGAAGTTTCGAGCGATCGAAGAGGTTTCGAGCGATCGAAGGTTCGATCGATCGAATACAGTTCAAGCGCTCGAAGATCCTAGAAGTTCAATCGATCGAGAGATGTTCGATCAATCGAACATGGCTTTTATCAGATTTTATGCGCACACAGCAGAAACGGAGTTCTTAACCCTAGCATTAGGTTTTTGTATATATAGTCGTATTGTATACGTCCTAAGGGACGCCCACTTTTACTTTTGATCAGTTTTATATAGGGAGAAGAGAGTTTGTTCTTGTTTTGTAGGTTTTATCAAGGATTTCTATTGCTTTTGGTTGGATTCTATTAAGTTTAATAAAAGTTCTGCATTCTAGGTTACTTGTTATCGCTTTATTTACATTCTACTTGCTGTTTAGCGTAGTTTAATCTGGTAATCTTGTAGCTTTGCATGATTAGGTAATGTTAAATCATTGGTTTTTAAATATTTCATGATAAAAGCATAACCAAACAAAAACCTTAATGGACTTTTACGTTAAAAACAAATCTAAGACACTCCAGACCATGTCTGAGTAGTCCCCAGGTTGGGAGATCACGATGAAACCGTGATCTCAAGCCTCTGCCATGCAGCAGAATAATTCTTGTGGTCGATCGATCGTACCAGAGACACTGTCGATCGATCGAAGGATGTATCGATCGATCGAGAGATGAAGATATTCGATCGATCGAAAGCGCGTCGATTGATCAAACCCTCTGATTCTTGAGAACATTCTATGTAGTATTCCTAGACTTTTTTCTTTAGAGATTCGTTATCAAACTGTCCCCAAATGCTCAGTTTGTCAAAACAGTCTCTGAACTTAAGGCCTGAAGGCATTTTTCTTCAATATCTTTTGCAAACCACCTTCAATGCTATCACCATTATGGGTGCGAGTCTTAACTATTGTTTTAAACCGCTTTCATGTGTTTCAAATTAACTGTGATGATATAGTCCCGGTCTTGAAAGGGCTATGGATTCTTTATTCTAAGAGAAATACAGAATACTGTAAGAAATGTGCTCCATTGAGCTTAAATGTAATTGCATGGTAGATGGCTAGGTTGCGGTCGTGTAATCCCAACATTCCCTTTATTAAGAAAAACACGTTTTAAAACATCGCTCAAGTTAATTAGTTGATCATTAGTTTAAATTACTTTAGTTGCTTTAATTTTAGTAGTTACTTTGTGGAACTTTGTGTTCTACACCCTTTTCAAATATTGATTTTTATTTTCCTGTTAGAGATTAATCTAGGTATTTAGTTTAACACCTTCACTGTGGGATCGATCTGGTCTTAACCAGATTACTACTTGCACGATTACCTACACTTGGGTATAGCACACAAGCGCACACAAATAATTTCCATGTCAAGTTTTTGGCGCCGTTACCGGGGAGGGCGACAAGCTTACGCTTAGATTACCTCAATTTGTTCTCATCTCTTTTTGTTTTCTTTTGTCTTTTATTCTTTAGATTAAAAACTACTTAAGGTCTTTCCCTTCATGTCCGATAATTCCACCGAAAGAATTTACGAAAATCCACTTTATTCATCCAACTCTTCTAGTTCCATAAATCCCGTGGCCACACCTATTGATTCAATGGCCGATAATCAAAGTGAAAATGGTGAGAATGTGATCATACCAATTGATGATTCGCTTCGTCCATTGTGCGACCTCATGACACCCGAACACGCGCCTACGCCTTCTTGTATTCTCATTCCACCCCATGCAGGCAAATTTCAATTTCGCAATGAAATGATTCAACTCCTTCCTACCTTCCATGGAATGGAGAGCGAGAAAGCGTATCTACATGTGAAAGACTTTGAGCATGTTTGTAAAATATTCTCACAGAATTGTCCTGTAGACATGACACGCCTAATGCTATTTCCCTTCACCTTGAAGGATAAAGCAAAAGTGTGGCTACTCACTTTAAAACCAAATTCAATCTACACCTGGCATGCGATGAACACCGCATTCTTAAAGAAATTCTTTCCACCTCGCATGACCATTGAGCTTAAACGACAGATAAACTCTTACAAACAAAAGAGCAATGAAACCTTCACTCAAACTTGGGAGCGTTTCAAGGATTTGCTACTCTCTTGCCCACATCATGGGTACGAAAAATGGTGAACCATAAGCTACTTTTACGAAGGGTTAAATGGTGAAACTAAAAGGTTGGTCGAAACCATGAGTTCCGAGCCATTCCTTCGCAAAAACACTGAAGAAGATGAAGCTCACTTCGAGTGGCTGGCTGAATATGCCCATGAATGGTCTAATTCTGAAGATGTCCCACGCTCACAGATTTCCTGTGTGGAGGAGAAAAGTCTATACCAATTAAAAAGTGAGGATCATCTGATGAATAAGTATGAAGAACTGTAGACACCCCGATTTTGACCAAACGTCAAATCTAGGGATTGGTTACCTCTCAGAGACCGATGATGACGATGACCGTGATGTTCGAGGATTTTCCAAGAAATTCAAAATCTTCAAAATGATTCTTCAAGTTAAATTTCAAAATTGAAAATAATAAGGGCATTCAAGAGAAACCCGAACATTGAAGGACACATGAGGAAATTAGTTTGAAAATTTGCTCAATATACATATAAAAAGGTTTTGAAAGAAAGTATAAAATAAAAATGATAAAAAGGAGTTTTAAATAAAGAAAAATTGTCTCTTAAATAATAATTATATTAATAATAATAATAATAATAATAATAATAATAATAATAAGAAAAAGTATAGTATATTGAAGAATATACCATGCATATGGGTGCATACCACCCACATGGGTGCATTTTAGCACAAATATACATGAATATATAAAGATAACTCACAAAAATTATGTTTAGATTAATTTTCCTTTCGAAAATTTAAAAAAGGAACAAATTTAGTTAGCCCCGGCACCCGGAAAACCCGACGGCACTTACTGAGTGCCGCGCCGGCACTCACGAGTTGCCGCCCGGCATACAGTGAATGCCGCCCGACACTCAGTGAATGCCGCCGGCACCCGTCGAGTGCCGCTGGCTGTAACAGACTGCTTTTCTCACATGTTCTAGAAGAATTCTTTGCACATGGGTCTCCACCCGAATTTACCCATTTGTCCTTGAGATGATGGCCTATATAAACAGATCTTCATCTTCATTTTAGGGGACTTGAACTTTTGAATCAATATACATACATATACAAGAGATATACTTGAGTTTTAGAGAGAATTGAGAAGAAGAGAAGAATTTCTTGAAGAACTTGAAGAACTTTGAGAAGAATTTGAAGATCTTGGAAGAAGCTTCACAAGAAATTGAAGAATTCTTTGAGGTCATAGAGGTAACCTCTTAATCCTTGGTAGAGTTAGGATAATTCAATCACAAGTTCTTAGATCTAGGAACTTTTCACATTTTCAAAACCTCTCTTCTTATCCCATTTCTTCACACACCACCAAGAACTTGTGATTGAATCTCATAACACTTCATTAATTTGGATCCAATTGATGCCTTGGGTTTGAGATAAGTTTAATTTTAAAGAATTTTTGTTCCTAATTTTTTAAATAAACTTTGATTTCTTATTCCTAATTTTCTCATACGATTCATGAGATTTTACATATCTTAATGAGTCTCTTTGAGTTTGAATCCTTAGTTTCCTATGATCTTATGATCCATATGGAGATTAAAATGAATCATGGCCATAATCTACACATAGTTGGTGAGATACTAATATCAACTCATGACTAGGATCTCTTTACTATGAATCTTATGGAATTCATACTATATTCCATGGAGATTAGAGTAGATTTGTTTTTTTTTAGTCTCCAATGACCATCAAATGGTAGGAGAAGTAGTTTAGTTTAAGTCCACCTTTATGGCTTAGACTAATCTCTTCCTTGGGTTTTGAGAAGTTCTCTATACTTCATCCAAAACCTATATGTATGTGTGTCTTTAGCATCCAATGACCACCAAGTGGTAGGAGTAATGATTTGAACTCAAGTTTTGGTCCATAAGTTTGAGTTCATTGTTTTGGATTTTGTGTAGTTCATTTCATACTTCATCAAAAAATCCATAAGTCTAAATTGATGTCCTTAGTCTTCAATGACCATTAAATGGTAGAAGAGGTGATTTGGTTTAAGCCCAACATTATGATTTAATAGTTGAGGTCAACCAACAAAGTTGAACTAGCAAAACGAAAACAATGAGTTCACGAACTGTTTTCGATCAAGGATTTTCGAAATCTAACCGTTGAAATGAAGTGAAACCAACGGGAAAGTGTCAATAACACGATGCTTTACCACTGTAATTTTTGTTTTGGTGAGATTTCATGTTTTAAGTGGTTTGATCATGAGTTTTGTGAGACAATCACAATCTGTCCAGAATTTCAGAATAGTTTCAGAACAGCAAAACGGTTTTAAAATTGATAGATTAGAACCCTAACCAAGTTTTCATGACCTTTAATAATTTTTGCTAAGTACCTTAATGTGTTAGGAAGATGCCCTAAAAAGATCTAAGTGTTTCTCATTTGTTTGCTATTTTTAAAAAATCATACAAGATCTCTGGACAGAGAGTTGAAAGTCCCTGAGTGATGTCTAGTGTTTGTTTAATTCCCGGAGATCTAACCGTTCAAACCTTGATTTTCTTTTTGGGATAGAAACTAGACTCATAGAGGCATAATATATCCAAAAATCATTAAGATGCAACCGTTGGAACGATGGTGTTTCTAGCTTTGAAAGTCCAGTCTGCTCTCTGTAATTCATAAAAAAACCGCTCATGTTTTTGTCTAATCTTATTTATTTTAACTCAAATGGTCTCCTAATGTCTTGGAACCCAAATCATGTTTTGAATAATGATAATTTAGCTTAAATCCAGAGGCTAAGTGATCCAAATTAGTGAATAAATTCATATCTCACTCTTATTCATAATCATTCATTCATTCATATACATTGATGCTTACAATTAGATCTAGCCCTTGGATAAAGTTGGACTTAGTTGAAAAGTTGGACTTAGTTGAATTTAATTGAACATGACTTAGGATTAATTACTCTTTGATATTATATCTTGTCTAAGGCATGTGTACTAACCTTTGTTTTGTAGCGCATTTGAGGTACAACTTCTCATCCCTTCTCTAGTTTAATTCATTTCTTTGATTTTGAATTGATTTTCAACTCCATGTGCGACACTTTAGACTAGGTCTTGCCTTATGTGTTTATATGTGATAGAGACCTTTTCTTAGGATTTCTATTCTCGGATGCATTGTACGTTTAATATTCGCGGCTGGATCCCGGGTATGTTCTCTAGTTCTCTATTGCATATCATGTTGCTTGCTACTTGAGTTATATGGCTTATGAATGATATTTTGTCGTCAGCAATTTTACACTATTTCCAACATGCTTGTGTTATGTATACCTATATATGTATTAATTGAGGGCATGCTTAAATTAATAACTTGATTAAAAAAAGATGTTGAGTAGAGGCCTATCGCAAGATAGGATGAAAGGGGGTGTTTTAGACCGTCGGGCTCCTTCCCCTTTCATTCCATAATCCCCAGACCCAGTTTATCTTTGGTTTCGCAAAAGATCAGTTTGCCTTAAAATGGTTTCTTAATTTTTCCTTCTAAAAATTAAGTGGCGACTCTTTCGTTTTGAATTAGAAATTTTTGGAAAAGAATTTAAAAGAAAAGCTGTGGGTAGTTAAACTGCTATATCCACAATCTGGCGACTCTGCTGGGGATCGAACCTAGAATCTCTGGTTTCGCAGACCAGGATTCTGATTTTGGGTTCACTCGAGGATTAGACTTGAAAGCATCCTTTTTAATCGAATTAATTAATTTTTGTGTGCCCGTTGCATTGCACTTGCATGTCTCGCCAGTCGATTGCACGGAACTATGACCTTGGAGGCTCGGGGCAACCCGGTCGGTCAAGCCATCATGGGGCCGTGTGATCATCCTTGATCTCGTACCATGTGTTGGTATATGAAGCATCCTATCGGGTGTGTGTCAAGGGTCCCTTATTTGACCAAAACCCGGCCTTTGCATGATAGTTTCATAGAACCTTTCAAAATTAAGAAATCAATTCTTGATTAGGATTATGCGCTAGGGAGTTTTGTATGCTCGAAAGGGATTACTCGAGATGATGACGATGCTTGCTTGATAAAAGATGTGTAACCTCTTAATCACTTTCGAGCAATTCCTTTTCATGTCCTATGACATTTAAGAATAAGCCGAATCTTGATTATAAGATTACATCTCTTGTACCATGTTTAGCTAAGCATCATTGACCTTGTATGCATCCAAATTTATGAAAAGTGCAGTGATTATCCAAACATGTGATCCTTCTACCCAAGGAATTTTAAATCCATCTTTGAAAGAAGATAGGTTTTTGACTTCTTCATTCCAAAGTATTTAGTCACTTTTTTAAAATCTTTGGGATTCACCTTTAGATTAAAATCCCAAGTCAACCCCTTGTTAAGGTATATTCTCGCATTTTCCTTCTTGAAGGAAGAATCCAAAAATCTTGGGATTTGTTTTTAGAAGAAATGCTTTTTTTTTTAATCCAAAAATTTTGAAAATTGTATTTAAGAAATCTCCCTAACTAAAGAAATGCTTTTGAAACAAATCCCAAAGCAAATTTTCGACCCAACCATCTTTTGTTGAGAAATGTTTTTACCTTCAAAATGAAAAATCCAAAATTCTCAAGAATTGTTTTCGAAAGATTTTATCATCCAAGAAATGCTTTCCAAAGGAGTTTTAAAATTTTTCCATCAAAGGGGTAATGAGGATCACAAGTAAAAGGAGAAATTAGCACACTTGACATGGAAGAGGATTTTATGTGCTTACGTGTCTTATGTGCTAGGGTTAGGATTTGCTTTTATTTTGGCATATAGAATAGGCACACACACACACACATGCATTGCATCTGTGTGGCATATGAATCATTCATGAAAGCATAAAATAAAATCAATAATAAAAGTGAAAGATAAATTAAATAATGGTGAAAAGGGAGAAAAGTTGTTAGAGTTAAAATAATTGAAAAAAATATGATTGTAGGTAAAAGATAGAATCAATTACGAGCACAGTCTGGTACAGAGATTCTACTGCAAGGCTAGTGAGAAAAGAGATGGCACAAGAGGCAAATGCAAGGGAGATGGCAGAATTAAGGACAATGGTGAAGCGGATCAAATGACTAGAATGATGACCATGATAGAAGCACTAGCACGACAGCCGCCAAACAATGATCCTCAACACAGGGATGAAGATTGGTTTGATGAAACAGAAGGGGTTGAAGCGCCAAGAATAGAAAGGGAGAAACTAGAGAAGGAAAAGGCTGAGAAAGACAAGCTGATGACTGAGAAAATGGAGAAGTTGGAAAGGGTGGTCCGAAAGGCCCATGGAGTTGATACCTACTTGTTGGAATTAGAAGGATTATATGAGGGGGTCTGTGAGGTATTACCTGCAGGATTCAAAATGCCTGTGTTCAATAAGTTTGATGGAACAGGGAACCCTCGTAGCCACATCAGAATGTGTATAGGGGCATTTTAACCTAGCGGTTTAAGCACGATCATGATGGCAGTCTTGTTTCAGCAGACATTAACTGGGGCTGCTTTGTCTTGGTACCTTACTCTGGAGCCAGGGAAAACTAGGAATTGGGAAGAAGTAGTTAAAGCATTTGTGGCCCAATACGAATACAACCAGGATTTGGATGTTACTATCAGGGATTTAGAGACTACCCGACAGGGAAACAAAGAATCTTTTGCTGAATTTCTGAGCCGATGGAGAGGAAAGGCTGCTAAAATGGTACAAAGGCCGACTGAAAAAGAGCAAATCCGAATGCTGATGAAGAACCTCCAACCCATCTACTAGGAGAAGATGAGGTTCCAATCCCTCAACACCTTTGCCGAAGTGTTTGATGTGGGAACCAGAATCGAAGATGCGATACAGGAAGGGGTCATCAAAAGAGAGGAGCCAGTGAACAGGTACAGACGGCCAAACTATGGAGCAGGAGGAGGACAATCAAGAGGTCATTCAGGACCTACAAATGTGAACGCACTGAGCGAACCCGAGAAAAAGTTTGATATAGCCAGAAGTTACCCAAAGAGGGGAGGGGATAAGCCTTTAAGGAAGTTTTCGGAGTTGGGAGTATCCTTATCCACGGCTCTCGATAGGCTGCTGGCAAAAGGACATCTTCGCCTACTGGAGCCACGACCAAGACCAAATCCACCACCTCCAAATTTCAAATATGATCTATATTACAAATTCCATCAGGAGCAGGGGCACTCAACTGATCGGTGTTTAAGATTAAGACATAAGATCCAAGATTTGATTGACAAGAAAGTAATATCTGAACACCCACCAACTCGCCAAATGTTACCAGAAATCCGCTACCAGAGCATCATGCCGTGCCACTACCCAGAATTTACTACTTGGGGAATGAGGGGAGCTCTGTTGATCCATCAGCATTGATCACTAAGTTGGGAAGTCCGAGAAAAGCTTATCAGATGTTGGAGGAATCACAAATCTGCACTCTAAAAGGGCTGGTAGATGAAGGCAAAGGGAAAGAAATAGAAGGGGCTGTTGACGCAGATTGGTGGGCACCTGAAGCTGACAATTCACTTTGGTACAAAGGAGACGATATTCAGGATCACAATAAAGTTAAGGAGGACTTTTGGTATGAAAGTGAGGAGGAAGGTTTGAAAGTTGCTGAAGTACATGATGGACTTTGGGTCAAAGAAGGAATTAGTCACCTCACACGATCAGGGAGGCATTTTAAACCACACGAACTTGAAGAAGATCACCCGGGGCAGGAAATGAATAAAGGGAAAGGGAAACTGAATGAGGAAGAAGAAGAGGACAGAGTTTTAAGACAAATGAAGAAGACACAGGCAAATATCACAATTTGGGGGTTGCTAATCGCTTCCAAGCATCATAGACAAGCAGTCCTCGATGCTCTCAATCAATCGGACGTCTCCATCGATGTTACTCCGAAAGATCTCGTCGGTATGATCAACAGAAGTCCAACTCTCGCTATTTCTTTCTCCGAAGCTGACTTACCTCCTGGGGGACTTGTTTACAATAAGCCATTGCACGTTACCGTAGAATGCCTAGGAAATTCTCTACCCGCTTGCCTCGTTGACAACGGGTCTGTATTGAATGTATGCCCTTTTCGAACAGCCAAAAAGATGGGGCTCGATGAATCCACATTTATACCATCGGAACAAAAAGTGAGGGCTTATGATAATACTCTACGGGCAGTTATGGGGATCATCTTTCTAAATCTCTCTGTTGGGACCGGTGAAAGGGAAACAGAATTCCAAATCATTGACATTCCTGCACCATTTAACCTGCTTCTGGGAAGGCCGTGGCTTGATAGTTTGGGTGCCATTCCATCGACCATCCATCAGAAAGTTAAATACATTTGGAAAAAACAAGGTATGCGATCTTCTGGGGGATAGCTGGATAAATATATCTGGGGCCTCATCAAGTGCTCCGATTTTAGAAGTACAGATGCAAGAGGGTGAAACAAGTTTGGGTGGGTTTGAGTTCATTAATGTCATAGAAGAGGGGAAGCCGAAGGAGTTTTTACCACTGTATTTTGATCAATACGCCAGTCCGTTGGTGGTCGGGATCATGAGAAAAATGGGTTTTTTCCCAGGGATGGGTTTAGGTAAGAAACACCAAGGATTGTCAGAATTCCCAAATATCGTTACACAAACACACACTCACGGGCTAGGGTACTCGCCAACTAAGGAAGAATTGAAGAAGAAAAAGAAAGCAACCGATGCATCGCTGGAACCGTACTTGAAAACTCTTAATGGGTATTTTGTCAAGCAAGGGGAAGACTTTCCGTTTTTCGGTTTTCCAGAGCCGTGGTTGGATAAAGCGGAGAAGCGTATGAAGCCGGGATTCGAGATATTCTTTGCACATGACTTCTCTGATTATGAGGACCCTTATCTTCAACAGCCTGCAAAGCCTGCCATTACTCAGGACTGGGTGTGTACTCTGGATGGCTCGGTAATGAAGAACCTGCTAGAAGAAGGGTGCGAGGGGACCGAAAAGGGGAGCTCTGCAGAAATTAAGGATGAAGATACGAAAAGCCGAGATAAAGAAGAAAGCAAGGGGAATAAAGAAAGGGAGAAGCCAGCGTATGAAGGGAAGCCAAAGGAAGTGGAAATAGAAGAGATCACTCAGGAAGAGGAACAGGAAGATCGCTTCATCGCTGATATGGGAGGGGAAAGCAAGAAAGAGTGGGTCTTTGAGTCTAGTGATAAGTATCCCCCTCACCCAGAGTCTGTATTAGCCCAAATGAGGCGTCTTTCAATTTCTATGTCTGTTGTAATTGCTCCGAAAAAAGTTAATGAGAATGTGACTAATTCTGCTTACTTGACTGTGCATAATAAAAACTGTGATGCATGTGATGAATATGATGAAATACCTCATGAATTACAAAAATTAATTGAAAAAGAGAATGAACCTGCATGCAAAATCATGGAAAGCACTTTAACCATTAATCTAGGAAATGAAGATAATCCACAAAATGTTTCTATTGGCTCCAATCTTAATAATGAGGAAAGCGAAGAATTAATCAATCTATTAAAAGAATTCAAAGATGTCTTTGCATGGTCTTATGATGATATGCCAGGAATTGATCCAGAAATTGTCCAACACTATATTCCCCTTTTCCCAAATTCAAAACCCGTAAAACAAAAATTGAGGAGAATGAGGCTTGAATGGGCGCTTAAAGTGAAAGAGGAGGTTGAAAATCAACTAAAGGCTGGATTCTTGATTGTCACCGAGTATCCTGAATGGGTTGCCAATATTGTACCGGTTCCTAAAAAGGATGGTCGTGTTAGGGTTTGTGTAGATTTCCGAGATTTGAACAAAGCTAGCCCTAAAGACGATTTCCCTTTACCCCACATCGACGTATTAGTAGATAATACCGCAGGGCATGAACTTCTGTCTTTCATGGATGGGTTTTCAGGGTATAACCAGATCTTGATGGCACCAAAGGATAGAGAGAAAACAACTTTTATCACACCTTGGGGGACTTACTGTTATAGAGTTATGCCGTTTAGGCTTAAGAATGCAGGTGCGACCTACCAGAGAGCTGCCACTACGTTACTGCATGATATGATTCATAAAGAAGTAGAAGTATATGTGGATGACATGATAGTAAAGTCTAAGGAAAGAGGAGGGCATTTAGAGGCGTTGAGAAAATTTTTCGAAAGGCTAAGAAAGTTCAGAATGAGGCTAAATCCGCAAAAATGCACCTTTGGGGTCACCACTGGGAAATTGCTAGGATTTCTAATCACACAGAGGGGAATTGAGGTAGACCCCACCAAAATCCAAGCTATAACCGAAATGCCGCCACCAAAGAATGAAAAGGAGTTGAGAGGATTCCTAGGAAGAATACAGTTCATCAGCCACTTCATATCCAAACTCACCATGACCTGTGATCCGTTGTTCAAATTATTGAGAAAGGGGGAAAAGTTTGAGTGGGATAACCAGTGCCAGAAAGCCTTTGAAAAGATCAAAACCTACCTTCAAAACCCACCTGTCCTATCACCTTCTAAGCCTGGGAAACCTTTATTGCTATACCTATCCGTAACAAAGAACTCAATGGGGTGCATGCTGGCCCAAGAAGAGGAAGAAGGGCGTGTGGAAAAAGCCATATATTACCTGAGTAAGAGGATGTCCGGATATGAGTTGAACTATTCAACGTTGGAGAAAGCTTGTTGGGCCCTGGTGTGGTGTACCCGTCGCCTTAGGCATTACATGCTAGCATTCCCCTATCACCCTGATATCACGAATTGACCCACTCAAATACCTCTTTGAAAAGCATGCCCTGACCAGTAGGATATCCCGATGGACCATGATGCTAGCCGAATTTGATATTAGATACGTCACTTCCAAATCTGTCAAGGGGAGAGCCGTCGCCGAGTACTTAGCCGACCTCGCCATAGAATCTGAAGAAAGGGGAGAATTTAAGTTTCCAGATGAAGAAGTAATGGAAGTAAAAGAGAACCTATGGAAAATGTACTTCGATGGAGCAGCTAATCAAATAGGGTACGGGGTAGGGATAATCCTCATATCACCTAGCGGGGCCCCCACTCCGTTGGCCGTTAAGCTCAAGTATAATTCGATTAATAACACGGCAGAGTATGAAGCCTGTATAATTGGGATGGAAGCAGCCTTGGCTTTGAGAGTGGAAAAGATTGATGTTTTCGGGGACTCTAATCTGATAATATCACAAGTGAGGGATGACTGGAGAATAAAGCATGAGAAATTGAGACCTTACCATGAATACCTAGAAAGCCTGAAGGTGCAATTCAGAAAAATTTCGTTCTACTACCTTCCCCGTGAGGAGAACCAATTGGCAGATTCCCTAGCAACCTTAGCCTCAATGATCCAAATTCTTGTGGGAGTCTCCATGATTCCTTTGTCCATAGAAGAGAGAACCCGACCTTCGTATGAAACAATCGCCACCATTGAAGAAGAGGAAGAGGTTGAGATACCATGGTATATAGATGTTTGGAACTTTATTGAGAAAGGAGAATATCCTGGAGGAGCTTCAGAGAAGGATTAGAAAGTAATTTGTAGATTTTCAGCCCAATTTGTAATCTATACGGGAAAGTTGTGGAAGAAGTCCTACACTGGTTATAATTTAGAATGTCTATATGGAAGGGAAGCAAGGAAAATGATGGAAGAAGTACATGAAGGAGTCTGTGGGCCCCACATGAACGGACACATGTTGGCCAAAAAGATAATTCGACAGGGATACTATTGGACGACTTTAGATAAGGATTGCTGTGAGTATGTTAGGAGATGCCATAAATGTCAGGTTCATGCAAACTTAATGCATACCCCACCTTCCCAGCTCTATAGCATGACCACCCCTTGGCCGTTCTCTGTGTGGGGTATTGATATCATCGGGGAAGTAGTTCCGAAAGCTTCAAATGGACACCGGTACATAATTGTGGCAATAGACTATTTTACCAAATGGGTAGAAGCGGCATCATATGCAACTCTGAAGGCAAAAGATGTAGTGAATTTTATCCAGAAGAATATAATTTGCAGATACGGGGTGCCAAATGAGCTTATTTCTGACCATGGGAGTCATTTTCAGGGAGAGGTTATTCCATTCCTAGAGAAGTATAGGATTACCCACCACCAGTCCTCACCATACAGACCACAAATAAATGGAGCAGTAGAGGCCGCAAACAAAAATGTAAAAGCAATCCTGGGAAAATGACGGATACGTACAGGGATTGGCATGAAAAACTACCTTTCGCTTTGTGGGGATATCAAACTTCCGTGAGAACCTCAACCGGGGCTACACCATACTCATTGGTCTACGGGATGGAGGCTGTTTTGCCAGTGGAAGTCGAAATACCATCTTTAAGAGTTTTGGCAGAGTGCGAGGTAACCGAACTGGAATGGTTGCGGGGGAGATATGAGGAATTGATGTTATTCGATGAAAAGAGGTTGGCTGTTGTTAACCATACCCGGGGATATCAGAAAAGGATAGCTCGTGCTTTCAACAAAAAGGTTCGCCCAAGGAAGCTTACTGAGGGCGACCTGGTCCTCAAAGAACTTAAAGCACCCGTTTATGACCCACAAGGGAAATTCAAACCTAACTGGGTCAGACCATACATTATCAAGACACTTCTCTCCGGTGGAGCTGCTTATCTCATGGAACTGGATGGGGTTGAGTTTAAACAACCAATCAACCTCGATCGCCTCAAAAAATACTTTGCTTGAAACCTTGTCTTTCAAAACCTCCAGAGTCGATGAACTACGCTTGACCTGATTCCCGTTAGGGGATACGTAGGCAACCCGCTCGGTTCGGTCACAAAATAACAAAAAATGTGTATTTTCTTTCTAGCCTTAGCTGAACTACTGCGGACTTGATACCCATTCAGGGATAAGTAGGCGGGCTCACAAGGCCCTTGGTCCAACTAAAGCCCAAACAAAGTTAAATGTCCCGAGTTTTGCCATGACAAACTAGGGGCAAACTTGCGTTTGCCCAAGAACCACATCTAAGTCCCGAAACTAGGGGCAAACTTTGTTTGCTAGAACCGATGAACCCAGACAAAGCCTAAACCCATTTCTGGATCTACTGGCTATCAAGATATGCATCATGTGGAAACAAGCAAGAATTCATTATATAGAGGGATTAAAACTAAGCAAGACTCATGAAAGAGTAATAAAAGCTGAAAGAGACATTGAGAGGAAAACTATTCATAACCCAAAGAAATTAAAGAAGTGCTAACTTTGATTCAACATGATTAGGGCATTTTCGGAATACAAAAAAAAAGAGAGCTTTCAAAAAAAAAACAAAAAAAAGGAAGGAAGAAAAAAGGAAAAGGAAAATGCATCACAGAAAATGAAACACAGTAAAAGTTAAGCAGAGTTTGTCAAAAATTTTAAAGTCTTGTTTTCCCTTTTCATTTTGTCTATCTAGAAGCTATTCCCTGACCAGGGTCTGGATCTCAAACAAATACTCTACGGTCGGGACAACTGAAGCTGGAGTCCTCCGAAAGGGAGCCGATACTCTATCATGCCAAGCCTCAGCGAATATCCTCACGGTAGAAGGGCGTAGGGCGGAACTCCTCGAGAAATCAGCAGTAATAACATCAGGGATGTCCTGGAGCAAGCCAAACTGGCGGACTACCCGGCTGGGGATGTAAAAGGCGGTGGCTCTCAGACCAGGCAACCAAACCCCGGGGCGCCTAGGAAGTCGTACCGCGACGGAGCAATAAGACCATCGGGGGCATATCCAGCAGATGTCCTCGTAGCTCAAACCTCGAAACCAAGCAAGCCAGCTAGTAACTGTACGGGAAGGGTAACGGACACCCATGCGATCATAGGAAAGCGGTCTCCCGAGGGGAGGGCGAGCGAAGAAGCCTAAGCGCTCGAAGAGCCAAATCTGCAAAACGTGAGGTGACCCCGAAAGCAGCATCGATCCCGCAGTATGTGCATAATCCAAGCCCAGCAAGGTCTCCCCCAGAACGAGCATAACGGCACTCTGCATCTCTCGGAGGCCACATACGACCGGAATCAGGATGTCAGTGGAAGACTGAAATAAGAAGTAGGAAAGCATCGCCAAGGAGAGGGCATTCCGCCTGATAACCTGATACCTCCCATCATCAGGATCACCAATGGGAGCATAAGTGGAGGAAAGGCGGTCAAAATCAATGTGTCAATCCCGAACAAAGGAACTAGCAGCACCCCGGGAAATACCAAGAAGGGCCGATAAATCCTGGATATATCCTGCCTGAACCTGTGGAATGATCAAGTCGGCATAGGGATCGGTGTGGAGAATAGCACTGAACTCCTCAAAAAGAGGACAGACCTCCTCGTGACCAAACCGAAAGACGTGCAGAGAAGGGTCCCAACACATGATAGCTGCTCGAAGTAAGCCCTCGTATAGAGCCATATGGCGAAATGCGAAAAGATCCGTCAGTCTGTGAGACTCAAAGTTGAGTCGGTCGATGCCGGAAAGAGAATCCATCCAGGGGTATAGAATGGCAGAACTAATGGGGGCCATGAAGAAAGAAGGAGGATATAGACGGAAAAGTTTGAGTGCAAAGAAGGCAAAAGGGCTCTAGAAATCTCGAATGAACCTAAAAAATGGAAAAATGACAGCTTATAAAGAAAAAGAGCCCGGACTGGCACTCGATGTAAAGTGGCGGCATCCACTGAGTGCCGGCCAGCAATCACTGAGTGCCGCGCGGCATTCAGTGAGTGCCGGTCAGCCTCACTAAGTGCCGGCCAGGGTTTAAAAGGCTCATGGGTCAGTTTGTAACCTTAATCAGCCCAAACCTGCATAAAATTTGAACAGATTTTTACCAGTCATCATCCCAGCATCAATTGTTTTGCACCATTCATCAAATAAAATCAAGAAAAGATGTCCATGTTCTAAATTAGCAAAAGGAATAAGGTTTAAAGCTAAGCTAGGGAAACAATCAAGCATGAATATAAACAAATTCAAAATTGGCACGCAAGCCACCATGCATGAATGCTATCTATCCGTTTCAATAAATCCATCGAAAGAGAAAATTCAAAGTTCTCGTCATTGTAGGGACGTTTTGAAATAAGAAGCATGAGAGATGAGCTACCCTCGTCTACGACGAGGATTCCTTCTGGGTGCTTGCGGAGCTGTCTGGCTTCCTCCAGCTCCTCCATCACCACCATCTCCGCCCTCTCCACCATCTCCATCACCTCCTTGATAGTCGCCGCCTTGGCCACTGCCGCCAGCACCCCCTTGATAGCCGCCGCCTTGGCTCAGTTGGAACTCCTGAATCTGCCTCCTCAGAGCAGCCATCTCAGCTTCCTGCAAGAGAGAATAAAATGAAATAAGTAATGTAAAAAAAAAAAAAAAAGAAAGAAAAAAAAGAAGAAGAGAAAAGAGATAAATGAAGTGTGATACCATAGCCCTGGCCTGAAGGTTAGCATTGGCCCTTGCTCCATCAGCCTGAGAAAAAGAAAAAAGAAAATTATAATGCAGTTTATAAGAATAAAAGGCGGTCATTTGAATTTTTTTGAAAAGAAATAAGAAAACTTCTTGAATTTTGAGAAGAATAAGGGTGATGATTCGAATTATAAGAGATTTGTTTCCAACAAGAGAGGAATTTACCCTCCATTCACGGCCATGAATCCAATGCTGGACAGTGTTCGCATACAATAAACCTTCCTCGGCATAGTCCCTGGGGACGGTATCATACTGTAGAGGGATGGATGGAACATTCTGAGTGTAAGGGGTCAACTGATACATGGTCTCCTGACCCATATCGACCATGGGAACACTCCAATTCCACTGCGGGAGAGTTGGGGGTTCGGCAACTCTGGGAACAAGCTGCAAATAAGAATTTGAATATTAAATGACAGCATATTTAAAAAAAAAAAAAAGAGAGAAAAGAGGGGTAGAGGCAGAAATGAAACGTATAATAAAAGTTTTTACCCGAACGACGTCCATGAGGGGAAAATTGTGCATAAGGAAATTCAATCTGAAGGCCGCATAACCATCTGGGCCGTCCAGAAAGGTTGCAATGTTCTCCCCGTCTAGAGCAGCCACCAGGTCGTCGTGATCCAGGGTCTCCGTGCTCCTCATAGTAGCCGGAGGAGCTCTCGGCACATAGAAATTTGGGGCGGCAAGAGACTGCCTAGTCTCCCTCTCGCCAAGGTACCACTCTCGGCATGCTTCGCCCACCATCAGGATCCTCATTCTAGTAGGGGCCATCGCTGCTTGAATCGCTTCACCAGCCTCTGGGAGAGCCGCCGCCCATGGATTCCACTCCACATGAACCTCGCGTAGGTTGACAAGGAGGTTCCTATAACCAAGAATGTCATGGGCCCCGACCTTTCGGCCCGTTGCTTCCTTCCTCCATTTTAAGCCCTGGGGCATGATAGCGGCCTCGCTGTCCCGAGTACGAGGGGCCCTCATGCGGAGGTATTCATGAGACCATATCTGCAAAAGGAAAAGAAAAGAATGAATTCAGTTTCCAAAAAAATAAAATAAAATTTGAAAAGGTAAATAAAGAAAAAGGGAAAGTTATTTGAAAAATAATAAAGATATACCTCACAGGCTCTCCAATACCCGCCAGTGGAAGGGGAATTCCCCCTGGAGACCTCGCTCATATGGTTATAGAGAGTAGCTAGCCTTGCCCCTCCCCAGTTATACTGGGAGATGCGGTCGACGTCTGTGAGGGAAGCCAAGTACCCGAGGTGGATCGTATCCCCCTTTGTGCTCATCAGCGAGCAACCCAACACATACATAATGAAGGCCCTAGCCATTTGATCGTCCGTAAAGGCCTGACCCTTGAAAGTATCCAAGAACCACTTTGCCGGCACTATAAAATCTCCTGGATGGGCCCCGAGTAAGTCAATAATCTCCTCATGACGAGTCTGGAGATCACTATAGCAAGCAATGGGGAGGCCACCGAACAGAACGCCGGTGATCATGGAGAAGTCCAAAGGGGTCATGGTCATCTACCCAAAGGGCATGTGGAAGGTATTTGTTGTGTCCCACCATCTCTCCGCTAGGGCCTGGATATGGGTCCTGTCATTTGCACTCTTCTCTAAAAGCAACGCGAAGAGCCCGAATCCAGCATTGTTGACTAAGATTCTAACATCATCAGAGAGCTCCTCGTACCACCTCCGGCCGTGAGCCATGCTCCCATGACTTTTGAGGACAAACTCTGGAGTCTGCAAAAAAAAAAAAAAAAAGAACAAGAAAAAAAAAAGACAACAAATAAGGGAAAGGAAGAAAATAAAGTGATCAAATTCTTTGTAAAAGGCAGATAGGTGACAAAAGTGAAAAAAGATTTGGAGTCCAAGCGACTCGTTTTTTTAAGAAGAAGAAAATTTTCTTTGAATATAAGCAACTCGTTTTGAAAATAAAAAGATTCTTTTGGAGTCCAAGCGACTCATCTTTGATTTGATAATAAGAATAAGAAAATTTTCTTTGAGTCTAAGTGACTCGTTTGATTTGAAAATAATTTTTTTTTTTTTTTTGGGTTTGAGCGACTTATTGATTCGAAAATAAGAGAAAGTAAAGCTCTAGGTTATGCGACAATAGATTTTCGAGTTCATTAAACATCCGAACGCCTCGCGGGATTGATGTCCCCCATTAGCGTTGGACGAATAGAACATTGGAATTCATAAGCATGGAAAGTTAATGAACACAAATAAAGGCAATAAGCGAAAGCACAATACAAAGAATGGAACCCCAATCATGACATTCTACCCAAGGAAACCAACTCGAAAAGGGAGGGGGATCGTAAAAAGAGGTTGAATACATCTAAGTGCACAAGAGCCATAAAAAGCATTCATACATACATTGTGATTCATATACTACATGGCATCGCATCAGCATAAAGAGGGGAGGGGGGCATTCATGTACACATCACTCATCATTTATAGCATTACATTGCATTATCTCATCATAAGCATAAAATGGGTTTAGAGTATACCAATCTATTGAAAGCCTGTGCCGAGAGGTGTGCCCCGGGGTCGGCAAGTAAGAATGAGGAGTTGTGGACCGGGTTGGGTCTGTACTTCCTCTTTGGAGGACCATAAGACCCTGAACCACTAGCCATTGAAGAACCTACAAGCAAGAAAGGAAGAAGAGAAGTCAAATTTTTTTTTATGAAATTTGTGGAGGGAACATGAAGATAATCATGATTTCAAGTATAAAATTAAACAAAGTTGTGATCTTGATGGTTAGAACAGTGAACATACCTTGTTATTGGTTGGATTCTTGAGTGAAGGATCAAAAGGGAGAAGGTTTTGGAGAGGAAATCCGAGAGAAGAAAGAAGAGAGAATGAAAAAGAAAAAGAAAACAATCAAGTTTTATAAACATTGCTGCCCAGGCCGGCACTCGACGAAAAGTCGCCGGCACTCACTGAATGCCGCGCGGTATTTGACGAAGTGTCGACCGGCACTCAGTGAATGCCGGTCCTTCTCACCAAGTGCCGCCGCGTGGTCAGGTGGCCCCTTTTCCTTCTAATTTTTATATTTATAATAAAAACCCCCAAAATTTGCCCCCATGTCCTTAAAGATTTTCCCTCGTTTCAAAAGGACCCCTGAGATTTGAAAAATAAGTTCGTAAGCCCTTTTGTGAATTGGAATTAGCCCCTGCTCACCGAAAATTCTGTCGAGAACACCCGCTTGCGGTAAATAAATTAATTATGCCTAATCAACTCCGGATTTCTTTGAAAGTTGATTTGATTAGGAGTCTAACTGACTCCAAGCTTTGGAAGTTTGAATTAAAGCGGAGTCTGATTGACTCCAAAATTCTTTTGAATTTGATTAAGAGTCTGATTGACTCCGAGATTCGCCGGAGCGTGTATTTGATCGAAGCCTAATTGACTCCGAAATTTTGAAAATTTATTTGATTTGAGCCTGATTGGCTCCAAATTTTTTGAAAATTAATTTAATTCGAGTCTAATTGGCTCCAATTCTTTGAAAATTGATTTGAGTTGAATCTGGTTGACTTCGAAACTTTGAAAATTGATTTGATTTGAGCTTGTTTGGCTCCAATTCTTTGAAAATTGATTTGAGTTGAGCCTGATTGGTTCCAATTCTTTGAAAATTGATTTAATTTGAGCTTGTTTGGCTCCAATTCTTTGAAAATTGATTTGAGTTGAGCCTGATTGGCTCCAAATTCTTTGAAAATTGATTTGATTGAGAATCTAATTAACTCCGAAATTTTGAAAATTAATTTGATTTGAGCCTGATTGGCTCCAAGTTTTTTGAAAATTAATTTAATTCGAGTCTAATTGGCTCCAATTCTTTGAAAATTGATTTGAGTTGAATCTGGTTGACTTCGGAACATTGAGAATTGATTTGATTTGACCCTGTTTGGCTCCAATTCTTTGAAAAATAGTTGATTTGAGCATACTTCGCTCTAATTCTTTAAAAATGAATTTAGTTCGACTCCAGATTAGGAGAAGATCAAGTCAGGTTTTTGAAATACAACTGACCCTTGATTTTGGAAATTTATAGGAGGGTTTGAATCCGAGCGTGCCCCGATTTGAAAAAAAAATTTAATTCGAGATTAAAATGGCTCCTGAAAGATAGGAATTGTGAATTAAAACCAATCAACATTGAATGTGCTTCATTTGAAAATTTTACATCCTCAGTCTTTTTGCAAAGAATCTGTGCTACTTGATTCAACTTTGGAGCGTAAGGCGTGAAGCGGCTCAATCTTTCAGCGTGCTACCTAATTCAGCAATGGAGTCGGTCAGATGATTTTGGGAGATTTTGGAGCATAAGGCATGAAGCGGCTCAATCTTTCAGCGTGCTACCTGATTCAGCAATGGAGTCGGTCAGATGATTTTGGGAGATTTTGGAGCGTAAGGCGTGAAGCGGCTCAATCTTTCAGCGTGCTACCTGATTCGGCAATAGAGTCGGTCAGATGATTTTGGAAGATTTTGGAGCGTAAGGTGTGAAGCGACTCAATCTTTCAGCGTGCTACCTGATTCGGCAATGGAGTCGGTCAGATGATTTTGGGAGATTTTGGAGCGTAAGGCGTGAAGCGACTCAATCTTTCAGCGTGCTACCTGATTTGACTATGGAGCGTAAGGCATGAGGCGGCTCAGTCAATCAGATGACCTTTTGGGAGATTATGGAGTCTAAGGCGCGAAGCGCATCTCAGCCTTTCAGTGTGCTTCCTGATTCGACACCGGAGTATAAGGCGCAAAGTGCATCTCAGTCTTTCAGCGTGCTTCCTGATTCGACGCCAGAGTATAAGGCGCGAAGCGCATCTCAGTCGATCAGATGATTCTTGGAAGACACCGGAGTATAAGGCGCGAAGCGCATCTCAGTCTTTCAGCGTGCTTCCTGATTCGACGCCGGAGTATAAGGCGCGAAGCGCATCTCAGTCTTTCAGCGTGCTACCTGATTTGACTATGGAGCGTAAGGCATAAAGCGGCTCAGTCAATCAGATGATTCTCAAAACTCGCATAGAGCATGCACGTGTTCCCAGAATAAGACGATGTCATAATAGGAAAACTTGAGGTATTAGTGCATTTCTGATGCTAGAAAGGAGCATAGTTCTGTATCGTCACATTCGGGAGCATGGGATACCAATTTGTTGAGCATATGCATCACGATAAGATAGGAGCATTCATCTGTGTGACTACCTGCACTTGTATTTCGTCGTCTCGTGCCCGAACTACGTCTTGGTCTGATTCCCGATGGGATACGTAGGCAGCTCACCCTTGAGCACGACCAGCATTTGGCTATCTGTGCACCCGATTTTGCAACGCACTTTTTTTTTTTACCTAGATTCGACTGTTTGGTCAAAGGCTTGTCTTTCACACAGGCTTTGACATTCATTTTGTGATACGCGTTGCTTCACAAACTAGTTAAGAAAGTAGAAGAATTGGGAATGAAAGGAGAGAGTTCTAGGCAGGCTTTACCTGAAGAACCATACGGCACATACAACATGTTGGGACACACGAATCAGTATTGTCCCAATGTGCCGTATTTTCAAGAACAACCCCCCATGGAAATGAATGCCATGCAAGGGTATAGGGGGGCGGGGAATTCCTATAACAATCATCATTCGCAAAATAATAACAATAGATGGAATCACCCCGGGTTTGATTAGAAAAATGATGCCGGGACCCAAAATCAATACCAACAACAACAGCCCTACAATAACAATAACCAATATCAAGGGCAATACAATAGGTAGTCCCAGCCATTCAATCATAATAGATCAAATAACTATAACCAAGCTCAACCCCCTAATAATCAACAAGCAAATGTTTACGTGCCACCTCACAAAAAGGTGCAAGAGGAAGATCCGATCTCTAATGCAAATTTAACGCAACAGTTAATTCAAATGATGAGTAAAATGTCCGCAACATTAGAGAGAATGGATGCACGACAAGAGGGGTCGAGTGGAACGTTTCCTGCTCAACCACTTCAAAATCCTAAGGGATACAACAATGGTCCCACTAATCATGAACAGGCAAAAGCCGTGACTACACTGAGAAGCGGCAAGATTATAGGGTGCAATTTACCCCTCTCTACTCCTGAAGAGTATGAAGAGGTTGAAGTGGTAGATAAAAGCAAACCATCCACTCAAGAAGAGGAGTCGTTCACTAATGATAAACCATTAGAATCAAATCAGGACGCTCCTAAAGAAGTAGAAGAAGTTGAGAGAAGGCCTGGAAAGGAGCCTGTCATTGACGAATTACCTAAATGCCCTTTCCCTGCGCCTTACCCTCAAAGGCTTAAGAAACCCAAAAATGAGGCAAAGAATCAAGAGCTCTTGGAGTTGTTTAAACAAGTTAAAATCAATATCCCACTCCTTGATGCAATCAAACAAGTGCCAGCCTACGCTAAGTATCTAAAAGACTTATGCACGGTCAAAAGGAGGCAAAATGTAAAGAAACATGCCTATGTCGCTTACAAAGCAAGTGCAATCATTCAAAATGAATTGCCTCTGAAACTCAAAGACCCTGGTACCCCAACTGTCTCATGTCGAATTGGGAATCAAAGGATAGACAATGCACTCCTTGATCTAGGAGCGAGTGTAAACCTGTTGCCATACTCAGTCTATAAACAACTAGGGTTGGGTGAACTCAAACCTACCCGAGTTGCCTTACAACTGGCAGACAGGTCAGTCAAATACCCTAGAGGAATACTGGACGACGTTCTGGTGCAGATAGATTCATTTGTCTTCCCGGTCGATTTTGTGATTTTGGACACTGAACCTGTGTCTAATCCATGTTCACAAATCCCGGTGATTTTTGGATGTCCATTCCTCAACACCATAGATGCCACGATCAAAATAAGAAGTGGTATTGTAGACACCCCATTTTGTCGGCTATCAGATTTAGGAAACCCATAGCTTGGTGGTTCATAATGATCGAAAAGACTCAGAACGGACACCTGGAAGATAGTTCTATCTCGCAAAATGCTCAGAATGACCAAAATGCCCCCGGAAGCCCGAAAAACCCAGATTCAGATCGAAAGCTCTGGAAAAGTACTATGTCATAAGAAAAGAGATTAAATAAGTTTTTAAGCAAGACCAGATAAAATTGTCAGCTCCCAGAGACCCCCGGAAGTTCCGAAAATTCCCGGAAAGTCCCCGTTGACCAATTTGACCAAGGTTTGACCGAAATCATCCAAATTCACCGAAAAGTTCTGCGATCGTTCTAGATCATGTGGAAAGTATTAAAATGAGTTTCAAAAGAAAATCGAACAAAAACGTCAGCTCCTGGGATCTCCCGGAGGTTCCCAAAACTTCCCGGGAATCCCAGGTTTGACCAGTTTGACCAAAAGTTGACTTTAAAATTGGAGCGCCGCAATAATTTTCAAACATTTTTCATAGATACTAGAGGTCAATAGCTTTCCAACGGTATATCGCACATAATTTTTGGATCTAAAACGAATTTATTTTAGAATTTCCGAAGGTGAAAAAGGTGATCAAATCGGCTTTTATTACGAATACCGCAAAACTTTTCAAAGTGACCTATCTCTGAACTATTTTTTATGTAAAGTAGACTCCATTACCTTTCCAACGGTATATCACAAGCTTAGTTTGGAGTTCGTATGCATTTGTTACGAATTTCGGACGAAATAGGGCCTTTTCGCGAATACCGGAACCTCTGGGGGCCGAAAAGAAAATATCTGGACGAATGAGGAGCAGTGCCGCCGCGGCACTCCCCTCCAGAACAGTGTGCTTTTGCAATTATTTTTGGGGGTCCAAATTGATTAATTAGAAATCAAAACGACGTAGTTTTGGTTCCCAGCTTATTTTGGACCAATGGGAGACCTTTTTATACTTTTTAAAACCCCATTTAACACCCCTCATTTGCCTATAAAAGAAGCAATTTACTTCCATTTAGAAGGAGATGGAAGCTTAGAGAGAGCTTAGGAAGAAACTCTAGAGAAATATAGAGAGAGAGAAAGAGAAGAAGTAGTCTTCTTCTTCCATTTTTTCCAATCAAAGTGAGTTTTAATCTTATTTTCTTCCATTACCTCTCATATACTCCACATTCAAATCATCTCCAACCACCATTCTTGAGTATCTATGAGATAGAAAGCTACTTTCATGTCCAAATGTCACCACATATGAGTGAAACACCAAGCTACAAGTCCAATATCTCAATGAATATCAACTATTGATTGCTATTTGAATGTTTGTTTACTTTGATGTTCATCTCTCTCTTAACCTCATTTCTTTTGACTTTTCTTTGATTATTTAGTTGTTCATCATCATCTAGATGACATGTTATTTGAGGAGAGTGAATCCTTATGGATAGTAGCTCTTGACCTCAAAGACATATTTGATGGATGATGATTCTACCTTCAATACATTCATATGAATTCTTAAAGTCATATTCTCAAACAAAACTATGTTTGTGCAAATAATATTGGGAGTTCTTTGATGATTCAAGGTTGGATGAGGTTCTAATGGTCACATGGTCATCTCAAGAGTTTAAGTTCATGCTTTGAACATCTATTTCAAAACCCCCAATCAAGAACTCAAACTCTATTTCAAAACCCAAATCCATTTTCTTCAAGAATGATCCAAAACAGTGAGTTGTTCAGATTCAAAGATTTGTTTTGAATTAAATACTTGAGTTATGATGATGAAACCACTTGGAAAATCTTCCTAAGACATCATAGTTTGTCTCCAATTTTTCCCATCAATTATAGAGATGTGAAAAAGTATGATTTTTGGATGTGAGAAGTTCATATTCACAATCTGCCTTTGTTCTCACAGAATGTTCACCCGACTTCTTGCACTTATTCTGAATGTTTTCGTCACTGTACATATATCTTTTCTATTTTTTTTATGAAACTTGGGTATCTTAGAAACTTTTGGTATATAATGGGTCATCATAAACCCTTTCTTTGATTTATGAAAAATCATACAAAATCAGTCAACAGTGCAGCTTTTGTTTCTGAGTCATGTGTACATTCTGATTTATTTCTTTTAATCCGTGATAGCTATTGAGGTTTGACTTTTTGGGTTATTTTCTAGACACAATAAGGATGATCTCTGATTTTTCCCACATTTTTCTAGGCATGTTTGACCTCCCATTATGATGTTATAAAGTAATGCATACAGTCTGTCCACTATTCACAGCATGTCACTTTTTGACTTTCACACTTTAATGCAACACTCTCTTGTATCTAGATGAACCCATATCCCATGAACATGTTCTTTACCACTTTTAGTATTCTATGTCATATCATGTATCATCCATCCTCTCATGTATCATACTCCCATAGATTCTTGAGTTTGGTTTCCAAATAAAACCATGTTTTGTAAATACTTGGGAAGTTCTTGAAATGAGTTAGGAATTGATATTCCAAGTGGTTAGAATATTCATCCAAGTTTTGGAAGTATACTTTCAAAACCCCCATTTCAAAACCCCCCTCTTAAACCCCTCATTTTGATTTCAAGAAATAAACCTTGTTTTTCTCAAAACCCTCAAAACAGTGAGTCATTTAACTTCAAGGAATTATTTTGAGTTCAATACTCAATGTATGAATGTAAGACCACTTGGAAAGTCTTCCTAACTCATTAGAGAACACCCACGATTTTTGGTTTGACGTGGAGATGCATAGAAAGACCTCATTTTGGTCCAAACATTCTCTCCAGATATTCTGCCTTTGATGTCACAGCATCTAGGCTGACTTTCAACTTATGTTACAGAAACCTTTTCCAAAAGGAGTGGTCTCAACTTATTTTTTCCTTAATATTCAGTTTCTTAGGAAACTTTGTGTTTAAAATGGGCCCCTAGATCATTTGTTTTCATTTTCTAAGATGTTTTGACATTTCAGTCGACAGTACAAACTCTATTTCTGAGTAACCTCTATTGTTCATTTGATTTCTCTCAATCTGCAATAGTTATTAAGGATTGGATCTTTGGGTTGTGTTCTAGACACAATAAGGAAGATCTCCATAAAAAATCATGTATTGAAAACACTCCTAACCCCTCTTTTCAATTTCCAAAATATCAAGTCACTGTTCTGTCCACTATTCACAGCAAGCATACTTTTACTTCCATCCTTTGATTTGATGCTTACATGTACTTCAAATTAGCTCATGTCTTAGGAAGTAGTTCATACTACATTTGTGCATATCCCATGATGATTTCCTTCATTCATTCGTACACATTATAGACTTCTAAGTCATTCTAGGAATCCATGAACACAAAATACACTACAACCTTGGCACATTTTAGATACATACATTGCATCCATGCAAAGATTTGGGGCTTTTGTGACTCCTAATCTAAGAAGATTATAAGAAATGAACTTGATCACACGTCCACGCTTCCCCTCGATCTAATCATCCTTTCTCATCCATCCCGGGGATTGAGAGATCTTCTTTTCTCAAAGATTAACATGCATCATACTAGCTTGCTAAGCATATTTTGATTTCTTGGATTATTTGTTTCAATAACAATTCATGTCCCCTTTAGATTTGGGAAACTTAATTACTTGATATGTGATTAGACGATTTTTCCTAGGTTTATTTGTGTAATCTTTCACTTTACATTGTGTGATATTTGGCTTAGATTTTATGAATGATATCTTATCTTTCGATCTTCCATTTCAAAATTCTTGTGTGATGTAATATACTATCATAGTATTAATTGTCGAACCAAACACGGTATAAGATGATTATTTGGATGCTAATTGAGGCTCGTCGAAAGACGGGGCGAGTTGAGGGTGTTTTAGTCGCGACAAAGGCTCCTTCCTCTCTCATACCAAAACCTCGAGCCAAGTTCTTTGGTTATGAAAGGCCGGTGCCCTTTATCCGTTTGGGTGAGTCAAATTAGGTTTCTTGGTTCCTTAAAGACCAAGTGGCGACTCTGTATCTGTTTTCAACAGACCTTTTCTTTTTCCTCTCAAAACAATCTCAAAACGAGCGAGAGGAGTGGAATTCCGCGTGTCCACAATCTGGCGACTCTGCTGGGGATATTTATTTTCAAAACAAAATAATACAGAGGTTTGACTCATAAGAAGTATCCTTAAAATCATCTTTTTACTGTGTCTGGTTCACCGCATTGCACTTCTACATTTCCCCCTCCGACTGTGTCTGAAACGCGGCGCTGACATTGTTCAGGTCTTGCTGTGCCAGGGCACAAGTCACCGTTGATACTGTACCTTCCAAGGTATATCAAAAAGAGTAAAAACTTCCGTACTGTCTCTCTGACAGTATACTGGAACTCTCGTCAACGGACCCTCTTTGACTAGACCCAGCCTTTGCATATAGATTCCTGTAGAACCTTTTATAGGACTCCTCATTTATCTTCTCAGATAGGACAATGTGATATAACTGTTGTATGCCCTGATGGGATTACCGGCGCAGTGTAGACGCTTATGTGATATAGAACAGGACCTCTTTCTTATGATTCCCAAGGCAATCACTCACATGTAATTACATTGAGTTGACCTGCTTAGGCACCATGATAAGGATGTCTGCTCTATGGTTACAAAGATATACACCGCAAACCTTGTTTGTTGATCCCCAGGCATAGGAGTACGAGAATTTGCTAGACAGTATGATCACCATTATGTATAACCTGTTTTTCCCGGAAACTCTATCCATATATCCCAGATATAACCTATTTCTCCCAGAAACTCTATCCATATATCCCAGATATAACCTGTTTCTCCCAGAAATTCTGTCCATATATCCCAGATATAACCTGTTTCTCTCAAAAACTTTGTCCATATATCCCAGATATAACCCGCTTCTCCCTGAAACCCTGTCCAAAACTTTTCGGAATATCCCAGAAATCCCTGTTATTCATTGGTGGTCATACTGGAAAGTAAAGTTAGTACACTCTGTATGGTTGGGATCTTACTTGCTTAGCTATTATCTGCTAGAAATAGGGGCATCATATAGACTAGGGCTTACATCCGCATGATTGCCTCATTTGTATGCACCGTTCCTGTCAGTCCGCACAGACCGTCTCAGTCAGTCTGTACACAAGTCAGTCCACATTTATTAACATCACTGTCATTGTCTATCTAAAGCGTCACTATCAAAATCTGATACAATCCTCTCAAATCTGTAGGGTCACTAGAGAATTCTCAAGGTCAACAGCTGGGATCTTCGTCTTGGGTCAAATATTCAGATAACCGTTTGGTCAAAATCAGCCCGACAGCTTATTTCAACATAAACCAGGAAGAGTTAGAAAACAAGGTTACTGAGTTGGGAGCAACCATAAGCCAGCAGTTCGGCAGCATGGCCCAAGTTTTGAAGTTCATGGAAGAATTGAAGCAGCAGCGGTGTGGACACGCGGAATCGGACCACTTCTCTTGTTTGAGATTGCTTTGAAATTGATTTGAATCAAAGAAAAGGAAAGGTCTGTTGAAAACAGATACAGAGTCACCACTTGGTCTTTAAGGAACCAAGAAACCTAATTTGACTCACCCAAGCGGATAAGGGCACCGGCCCTTCATAACCAAAGAACTTGGTTCGGGGTTTTGGTACGAGAGAGGAAGGAGCCTTTGTCACGACTAAAACACCCTCAACTCGCCCCGTCTTTCGACGGGCCTCAATTAGCATCCAAATAATCATCTTATACTATGTTTGGTTCGACAAATAATACTATGATAGTATATTACATCACATAAGAAACTTGAAAATGGAAGATCTAAAGATAAAATATCATTCATAAGATCTAAGTCAAATATCATGCAATGTAAAGTGAAAGATCACACAAATAAACCTAGGAAAAATCGTCTAATCATGTATCAAGTAATTAAGTTTCCTTAATCTAAAGGGGACATGAGTTGTTCTTGAAACAAATAAACAAAGAAATCAAAATATGCTTAACAAGCTAGTATGATGCATGTTATTCTTTGAGAAAAAGAAGATCCCTCAATCCCCGGGACGGATGAGAAAGGATGATTAGATCGAGGGGAAGCATGAACGTGTGATCAAGTTCATTCCTTATAATCTTCTTAGATTGAGAGTTACAAAAACCCCCAAATCTTGCATGAATGTATTGTATGAACCTAAAAATGTGCAAAGGTTGTAGTGTGTTTTGTGTACATGGATTTCTAAAATGACTTAGAAGTCTAAAATGTGCATGACTGAATGGATTAAATCAACATGGGATATATACAAATGTAGTGTGAACTACTTCCTAAGATATGAGCTAATTTGGAATGCATATGAGCATCAAATCAAAGAATAAAAGTTGAAATGTGCTTGCTGTGAATAGTGGACAGACTGCTTGTATTACTTTGCAACATTATAATGGGAGGTCAAACGTGCCTATAAAAATGTGAGAAAAATCTGAGATCATCCTTATTGTGTCTAGAAAATAACCCAAAAAGCCAAACATCAATATCTATCACAGATTAAGAGAAATAAATCAGAATGTACACATGACTCAGAAACAAAAGCTGCACTGTTGACTGATTTTGTATGATTTTTCATAAATCAAAGAAAAGGTTTATGATGACCCATTATATACCAAAAGTTTCCTAAGACACCCAAGTTTTATAAAAAAAATAGAAAAGATATATGTACAGTGATGAAAATATCCAGAATAAGTGCAAGAAGTTGGGTGAACATTCTGTGAGAATAGAGGCAGATTATGAATATGAACTTCTCACATCCAAAACAAATACTTTCACATTTCTATAATTGATGGAAAAAATTGGGGACAAACTATGATGTCTTAGGAAGATTTTCCAAGTGGTTTCATCATCATAACTCAAGTATTTAATTCAAAACAAATCTTTGAATCTGAATAGCTCACTGTTTTGGATCATTCTTGAAGAAAATGGATTTGGGTTTGAAATAGAGTTTGAGTTCTTGATTGGGGGTTTTGAAATAGATGTTCAAAGCATGAACTTAAACTCTTGAGATGACCATGTGACCACTTAGAACCTCATCCAACCTTGAATCATCAAAGAACTCCCAATATTATTGGAGAGATTCATTTTTATTTTGGACATAACTTCAATACATTTCAAGAACATCTTGGAAGTATTGAGGTTATGATCATCATCTATCAAACATGTTTTTGAGGTCAAGAGCTACTATCCATAAGGATTCACTCACCCCAAACTTCATGTCATCACTTAGATGATGATGAATTAGTAAGTAAATAAAGAAAATCAAAAAGAAATGAGATAAGAAGAGATGAACATATATATAATCAAAGCAAGTAAATAGCAATCAATAGATGATAATCAATGTGATTTTGGACTTGTAGCTTGGTGTTTCACTCATAGATTTTGACATTTGGACATGGAAGTAGCTTCCTAACTCAAGAATGCTCAAGAATGGTGATTGGGGGTGTTTGGGATGTGAAGTATAAGAGAGGTAATGGAAGAACACAAGATTAGAACTCACTTTCTATAGCAAAATAGTAGGAGGAAGCTCCTTTTCTCTCTTCTAAACCTATCTCTACCTCTCTTCTTCTCTACAACTTTTCAAGCTTTTGCACTTGGCCCCCCTAAAATGAAGAGCAATGGGGGGTTTATATAGGCCAATTTGGGGTGGTTTTGGGGTTTTAGAAGTACTCCCATTGGTCCCAAACAACTGTGAATACAAAACTATGTCGTTTTGGCTTTTAATTAATCAAAATGGGACCACAAAAATAATTACAAAAACTCACTGTTCTGGGGGAGAGTGCCGCGGAGGCACTGGGCCAGTGCCGCGGCGGCAGTGGGCCAGTGCCGCGGCGGCAGTGCTCCTCCCTTCGTCTGGATAATGCCGTTTAGGCCCCCTGAAGTTCCGGTATTCGCGAAAAGGCCCTATTTTGTCCGAAATTCACAGAAAATGCATACGAACTCCAAATTGAGGTTGTGATATACCGTTGGAAAGGTAATGGAGTCTACTTTACATAAAAAATAGTTCGGGGATAGGTCACTTTGAAAAGTTTTGCGGTATTCGCGATAAAAGCCGATTTGATCGCCTTTTTCGCCTTTGGAAATTCATAACAAATTCGTTTTAAATCCAGAAATTATGTGTGATATACCGTTGGAAAGCTATTGACCTCTAGTATCCGTGAAAAATATTTGAAAATTGTTTCGGCACCCCGGTTCCAAAGTCAAATTCTGGTCAAACTGGTCAAACCTGGGATTCCCGGGAAGTTCTGGAAACCTCCGGGAGTTCCCGGGAGCTGATGTTTTCGCTCGATTTTCTTTTGGAACTTGTTTTAACACTTTTCTCATGATTTAAAATAATTTTGGTGAATTCGGACGATTTTGGTCAAACTTGGTCAAACCTGGTCAAACCTGGTCAAACCTTGATCAAACCGGTCAACGGGGACTTTCTGGGAACTTCCGGGACTTCCGGGGGTCTCTGGGAGCCGACGATTTTGTCTGATTTCTCTTTAAAACCCCTTTTTATCGCTTTTCTTACGTCATAGCATGTTTTCAGAACTTTGGGACCAAGTCTGGGGGTTTTCGGGCTTTTAGGGGCATTTTGGTCATCCTGAGCATTCTGAGAGATGGAGCTGACTTCCGAGAGTCTTTTCGAGTCTTTTGCGATCATTGTGAACCACCAAGCTATGGGTCTCCTAAATCTGATAGCCGACAAAATGGGGTGTCTACAAGCGGCCACAGCATCCACCTGGGTTTCCGCCACTGGGGTTTGAACCGCCTCCACATGAGAATAATGGGGAGGAAGACTGGTTTTAAGGGGTCCCACCGCTTGTATATGAGAAGAAGCTCCAGGAGAAAATGGACAAGGTTGACAAGCAGGAAAGTGTGATAAGGAAGAGCAAAGGGGTTGATGATTACATGCTAGACCTTGAAGGCCTGTTCAAACCCGTCAAAGTGAAACTGCCTGAGAACTTCAAAATGCCAGAAATTGACTGCTTCGATGGAACTGGGAATCCAAAAAGTCACATCAAGTTATGCATGAACATCTTCCAATCTATGGGAAGCACTCATGAGCACATAGTTATGCTGGTCCCTCAAACCCTCAAGAATGTCGCACTATCCTGGTTCATAACCCTTGAAGCCTCCAAGACCCGAGTCTGGGAAGATGTTGTTAGAACCTTTATTGATCACTACTCTTACAACCAAGAATTTGATGTCACCATTCGGGACCTGGAGACTACCCATGAAGTTATTGATACATTCAGCCAATTGTTAACAACCACGGAGATTAATCAAATAAGAATTCCAATAGAGAAGGAGATGTTTGGAGATGATACTACCGAATGCTATGTTTTCAAGCAAGACTTGGTCGATTTTTGTGAGATGAAGCCCTTAGATGTCACGTGTATTAAGGCGTACATGAGGTAAGAGATGAAATTAATTTTTACTGTCTTATTTGATTATCTTTGATATGCTAATTATTTATTTTATGGTTTAGGCTTTTGTATGTGAAACTTGAAAAGTCTCAGAGAACTGTTGTATTTTTCAATTTTGAATCATTCAATACTGTCTCACATCAAGAAAAAGAAAACTGGTTAAGGAAAGATTGCAAAATGCAAAGAGGAACCAAGTGTGCTTTATTCCATACAACATTCAAACGGCGTAAGTTATTTCATTTTTCTTCTTAAAGCATAATAATCTTCAATATGAAAATGTTAAGTTTTATGTAAAATTACACAGGTTTCATTGGGTCTTACTTGTCATCGATCTCTCTATCATGGAGTGTATTTGGATCGATCCAAAAAGTATGACTAAACCGAGTGAACAAATGAAGCAACATATTAATACGTGAGTAAAGACTTATTTATTGAATTTTCCCTCATTGTCTATAACATGTTTGCAATTAATTCAAAACTCTTTGACTTGAAGTGCGCTCGTATCACTGCATATCGATGGAATGAGAATGCCAAAGCCTATTTGGAAAATCCCAAAGGCAAGTAAATAAGAATTAAAATGATTCGTTTAGTTCTTTATTATTAACTACTACAATTTGCTCTATGTCTCTTAATATAGTGTCCACAACAAGAAGGGGTGTTGAATGCGGATACTTTTTGATGATGTTCATGAGAGACTTGATTGGGGATCCTTCTCTTTCCCTTGAGAAAAAGGTCTTTGTTTTTTTTTTTTTTTTTAAGTTTTGATGATCATATGGAACACATTGTGAACACTCGATAACTGTGGCGAAAGTGCCAAACGATAAGCAACGACGCCAATCCTCTCAAGGATCTCAAATGGCCCAATAAATCGCGGTGCCAACTTACCATTCTGACCAAATCGTTGCAACCCACGATGGGGTAAAACTTTCAAAAATACAAGATCACCAACCTCATACTCAAGTGGTCGACGATGACGATCGGCATACGATTTCTGACGACTCTGAGCTGAAATCAACTTCTTACTAATTACTTTATTCTTTTCTGAAGTCTCTCTAACCATATCAGGACCATGAAGGATAGTCTCACCAACCTCACCCCAACACAAAGGAGATTGACACGGACGGTCATACAATGCCTCAAATGGTGCCATCTGATAATTGATGTTGGATTCAACTTGGCTAACAGAAACTGTTCTTCCCAATTACTACTAAGTGTTATAACACTACTCTCAACATGCTTTCCAAAATCAATCGGAATAGAAGGAGCTGAATACCCCATACTTACTGCAAATTTTGCTAGAAAGGAAACACAACCTTCGTATCACGGTTAAATGCATCGACACTGATACACTACGGCGTCTCACGATCGTACGAACATGAATCACACTATGGGAAACTACGATGTCGGTCACTCTGAACGGCAACGAATGTGTAGATGTGGTCCAAACGATCTACAAGGATCCAAAATAGTGTTGTCCTTATGCAAAGTTCTCAAAAATGTTGTAACAAGTAATTGAAAACGGTTGTAACAAACCTGTGATTCTCTGGTGTCGGTCTTTACCTATTAGCAAATCAAACAAATTCAACAATGGATCTCTTTAACCTTTTCCACCAATACTGGCAACCCAAATCATGGTACATCTTTGTGCGGTTGTGCCTCCCGGATGTACGACAAAACGGGAATGGCGGAACTCTTTCGACACATCTCCACGGCAAGCAACGGGAACGAACACTCGGTCTCAAGGTCTCAAACCTCTAATGTCACCAAAAGTCCAACCATGTCCTAAGTCTCCGATAAGCATACGGAATGTCAAGGAAATGGTCTCATCATCGAGTTTCTGTACTGCTAACAACTTCAAGTCAAAACTTTTGATTACACATTCAAGTCAAACGAGGAAATTTGGGCAAAAGTCTCTGAACCACAATTCTAAAAGTCATCGCAACGTCTCAGTATTCTCCACTCTTACACTGGTAAATACACTAGGGTACACACGAGTCTCAACATTTTCCACTGTTGCATAGGTAAGGAAGCTGAATCATAGTCATACTTCTCTATCACGACATTGGCCTAGCTCGGGTGGCAATGCAATTCAAGTCATAGTCTATTCATGTCTCAAGGTCACCCAAAGTTACATTTATAGTCACAGTTATAATTTCCCAATGGGGTTGTCCCAAATTAAAGTCTCTTTGAGTCAGAAATGTCTCATATGTGATGTCTGCTAGTCCCAAGTCTTGGATAGCTCAATCCACATTCAGGAAGCATACGGTATAGTTCAATCAACCTACCCTCAGGGCTCACACAGTATAGTCCAATCAACTCACGCTCAATGCTCACGAGGACAGGTGTCAAAGTCAAACAAGTTTTGCAGCTTTGGTATAACACATTCTTACCAAAAGCATCTCAAACAAAGTTCACCTCTATTTTAGTCAACTAAGTTAATTGCCAAATGGGGAAATGTTTCCAACAAAGCAATGGTAGTAACCTATTAGTCCCCAAAAACCATGAATCTCAGATATAAAGTAAATCTATAATGGTCCCAATGTTAGAAGGATCTACAGATAGTCCATTACCAGAAATGACATGTTCAAGAAACTTGTTACCCCGGATAATCAGTATCCACACTTAGATAATTTGGCATACAGAGTCATCAGTGCATAATCACAAATTTGTCCTAGCAAGGATTAAACACACGACTTATCAGATCTACTAAAGTAGAAGGTGCGTTCGTCAAACTGTATGGTATAATAGGGATTCACAATGTCCGTAACGCGGGCGAAAAGTAGTATTAGGAATCTCACGTTTCCTAGTGTGCAACTGGTGATAACTCTATTCCAAATCAATCTTTGAAACTAAACACATTGAACCACATAGTTGGTCAAAAGGATATACTGATTCTTATAGTCACAAGATTCGATGTCATACGCAATACTCAACTTAAGTGAACCATCTATCTTCTTGGCACAGGGAAATGGGTACCCTCCAAGGAGACGGATTAAGATGAATGAATCGCTAACCTGTAAGTTCCCCAACTAAGTCCTTAACCCTTTCAACCCTACGGATGTCCTACAATACGGCGACATCAAAATAGATGGAGTACTGGGTATTAATCTGTCACAACTCAATTCTCACGGATAGGCGACAAGTCATGCAAATTCTTAGGAAACACGTCAGTGTACTAACCCACAACGAAAGAGAAATCAATCAAATTTGGCTCATTCTCATTGGAAAACAAAACAAGCTATTTAAGGAGTAAATACGATTTTTACTGTTGCACAAACTGTGAAGCAGATATATCGGAGTCTCTATACGATCACCCATGAAACAACTAAGATTCCCGGATGGTAATGCAAAAGCTACCTTCCTCTCGAAACAAGTCACAAGTGCTCGGCAAGTACTCACTAGTCCACACTCACAATCATAAATCAAAGATGGTGTGCTGGTCAGCTATCATAGCTCGCAGCCACGACACATTCGATTTAAGGGAACTAAGCCTCCAACGGAAGTATCTATTAACAACTAACAATGTAGGAACCAAATGACTCATTCCTTAACTCAATGATGATGCACGGGGTTTGATCCGACAAGGACCCAATTATGAAATGAACTAAACTACAACAAATGAACTCTCATAAAAGCAACCACCCAAACCAATCCGGCAAGGATTCAAACACAAGGGAAAAACAAACAATGGACATATAACTCAAAAAGACAAGAACTTAAGGAGGTTCAACGACCTCGGAAAGTAAATACATCATCATAAAGTGAGTTTAACAATTGGAAGAAATAACCATGAAAGCAAGGGCTAACACTTGTCCCATCAAAATTACAATAAGGCTTCCCAATAACAAAATATAGAAGTCTAAACTCAAGAAGTTTTGTAGTAAAACTAATACAATAATTCTCTTTTTAGAGCATAAAACTATTACAAACTTATCAAAAGTCCAAAGTTCACATGGGAACTATCCATGTACATATCTAAGCATGAATCTTCAAAGAGAAACAATATGCATCAACTTCTATGCATCGAGCCATAAGTGCTCTTTGCCCTTATCAAGTCCACCTGAAAAATGTTTTGTCATTTTATGAGAACGACGGCTCTTAGAAAACATTGTAACAAGTCTATGCTATCCATTACTAAAATGAAATGAGGTGCAATGCATCGCCACCGCGGCTACCATGAAATGATTAGAGCCTCACGGCTATGCGTGATATATGCACATCTCTCTCTTTACCGGACTATGAGCCACCCCCGCATGGAGTGTAGCATACCAACTTCTGGGAGCTACCCGAATATAGTTGGAGTTTGAATGTTTCTAAGGGTCATTCTCCCTGTCTCACATCACAACCCATATCCGGATTTTCTTAAATCAAATTCCCTCACATGGGGTTTTTCTCTCTCTTTCAAACAAAACATTTATGTCGTGATACATGAATGCTTGCCGATTAGGCCTCAATGCATGTAATGTTTAAAATGACATTATGGATGATCCACTACAACAATTTAAGCAATAATTCTAATCCATTAGACATGATATCAAGGGTCTCAAAGAATGTAGTTAATTTGCATAACTTGACAATCCTAACAAGGATTTCTATACTAACATCCTAGCATGCTTTACACATAAAGGGAGCATCCTAAGCACGTCTAGCATCACATAATCAAATATAGTATAACCAAAGCATGTAAGTCACAATTTGGCATACAACTCTAAATTTACAACTTTGGGGAAAAGTAATGCATGTGTCCATATTATTCTCCTACATTACTCTAATTACATTTAACACCCCAAATTTTCAACTTATACAACCAAGGCCTATGATTCACATTTAGGCTAATAAACCTAACATTACAACTTTGGGGAAAATCTAATGCATGTGTCTAAGTCATTCTCTTAGCATGTTAATGAACACAAATCACCTTAGACAAGCATAACATATGGAAAAGCAACAATGAAAATCTACCTCAAAGCTTAGCTTCCAAAATTCAATGGCAACTCAAGAGAGCTAAGCAAATCCAAAATAACTTCAATGCTTGTGCTAGGATCTTGAAGAATGCTTCAGGTATGCACCACTAATCAAGAACAACCCAAGGTTAGGATAGAAATCATGAAACTAGCAAGCCCTAGGTTGTTAGAGATTGGGAAAACTTACCCACATTAGAAATCTTCCATAGAAATGGTTAGGATATGAAAGAGAAACTCTATCTACTCCAAGGAAGCTATAAAAGAGAAGAGAAGTTCAATAAAAATCCAAAATTTTGAAATCTAGTGAAACCCTAGAATTTGGGGGTTTTCTAGATTGCTTACCAAATAAGAACCTCAAGCCCTATCGATGTTAGAGGCACCAAAAAGGCTCCATGGAAGTCATACTAAGTAAGAGAAACCCAAGATTAGAAGGGAAACTAGAAATTAGTAAACCCTAGATTATTAAAGAGATGAAGAGATTGTTCTTGCATTTAGAAGCAAGCTCTAGGGGTGAATGGTAGCTTGAAAATGATCTTCTCCAATGATCCCTTGAAGCTTGAAGAATGAAGTTTGAAGGAGAAGAAAAACTATGGAGATTATTGTCTCTTGGAAGGAGAAGAAGAAGAAGAAAAGAAGGAGAAGAGAAAACCAACGTGAATGAGGTAGTGGAAGGAGTTTGGCCGGCTATAGGGGAGTGGGGTGGGACCCACTCTCTTGTATGCTCCAAAAAAATAACTATTTGGTGCTCCAATGGACAGTCTGACCCAACAGTGTAACCCCAAAATTAAATAAACACATCCACAGGCACAGAAATAAATTTATAAGCATATAAAAGGTACAATAAAATAATTTAGTTATGCTCTGGAATTAAAAATACAGTCAAATAAAATAAGGGTCCACAACAGGAAAGGCAAAATTACCCCATTACCATTAATTAAAAATTCTGAAATATTACAATAAAGGATAGTGGTTTCTTTCATCTTGTTTGGGAGTTTAGGAGAGAAGAGAAAGTAACTTTTTTTTCCTATGTTTGCAAGTTGAGAAGGAAAAAAAATTACCATTCTAACCATATATGACTTGGACTAATAAAGTCTCTCTTCTTTTCCGTTTCTCTTTAACACCAAATAGCATTCAAATTTACCAGATATTTATCTCATGAAAAATCACATAATATGGATCACCTTATCAACATAATAAATCATACTAAATAATTTCAAATAATTCATAATGTGTGTCACCAAATTTAGGTCCAACAAAACATAAATAGCATTCACGCAAGAAGGTTAAATATATATATATATATATAGCAATAAGTTTTCATCTTGGTACGGCCCCAAAACAACCATAAAATTTATGCCATGGCAAGGTCCAAAAACAACCACAACTTCTAAACAATCAATCAATGACCACGATAATTAGTCATCATTTTTTCTAAGATATTGATCATTCTCCTAGGTGGACAACCAAACAATGCCCTTGCTTTGTCGGGATTTGGTATGAGAAAGAGGTACGCCTCATCAATTGAGGAGTACATTCCAACCAATAGTTCATTAAAAATTTCATCCTAAAAAATACACACGTGCACGAGATCTCTCAAGAACAGTATTTCCCTCTCTAATTGCACCGGCAACATTATTAAGTGCAATCTCCAAAACTTTGACTTCATCTTTATTATCATTTGATACTTTCTTTTTCTTTTTTTTCCTTTTAAGTTTGTTGCAGCACTTTGACCCGGTGTATGAGAAGCTGATTTAGGAGATGCCATATCAACTCCAGCATCATCTTCATCATCAAAACTAATAAAGCTTTCCAATCTAATCTCGTCATTAGCAACTCTATCACCAATACTTTCAATGTTGTTCTCATCCATTGAGTTAGCCCATCGATGCCTTTTTTTTTGCGCAGTTTCAACACCTTTACCCGTTGCCCTATATGTGGAAAATAATTCTTCTAATTTATACTAAATAGCATTCAAATTTACCAGATATTTATCTCATGGAAAATCACATAATATGGATCACCTTATCAACATAATAAATCATACTAAATAATTTCAAATAATTCATAATGTGTGTCACTAAATTTAGGTCCAACAAAACACAAATAGCATTCACGCAAAAAGGTTAAATATATAGATATAGCAATAAGTTTTCATCATGGTACGGCCCCAAAACAACCATAAAATTTATGCCATGGCAAGGTCCAAAAACAACCACAACTTCTAAACAATCAATCAATGACCACGATAATTAGTCATCATTTTTTCTAAGATATTGATCATTCTCCTAGGTGGACAACCAAACAATGCCCTTGCTTTGTCGGGATTTGGTATGAGAAAGAGGTACGCCTCATCAATTGAGGAGTACATTCCAGCCAATAGTTTATTAAAAATTTCGTCCTCAAAATACACACGTGCACGAGATCTCTCAAGAACAGTATTTCCCTCTCTAATTGCACCGGTAACATTATTAAGTGCAATCTTCAAAACTTTGACTTCATCTTTATTATCATTTGATACCTTCTTCTTTTTTTCCTTTTGAGTTCGTTGCAGCACTTTGACCCGGTGTATGAGAAGTTGATTTAGGGGATACCATATCAACTCCAGCATCATCTTCATCATCAAAACTAATAAAGCTTTCCAATCTAATCTCGTCAATAGCAACTCTATCACCAATACTTTCAATGTGGTTCTCATCCACTGAGTTAGCCCATCGATGACTTTTTTCCCGCGCAGTTTCAACACCTTTACCCGTTGCCCTATATGTGGCAAATAATTCTTCTAATTTATTCTAAATAGCATTCAAATTTACCAGATATTTATCTCATGGAAAATCACATAATATGGATCACCTTATCAACATAATAAATCATACTAAATAATTTCAAATAATTCATAATGTGTGTCACTAAATTTAGGTCCAACAAAACACAAATAGCATTCACGCAAGAAGGTTAAAAAAATGGCAATAAGTTTTCATCATGGTACGGCCCCAAAACAACCATAAAATTTTTGCCACGGCAAGGTCCAAAAATAGCCACAACTTCTAAACAATCAATCGATGTCATAACCCAACATTTTAAAAAAGGGCAATTTTGACTTTTGGGTGCCCAAGTGTGAACCCAATTTAAACTTTGAAAACTATTTTCCTAACATATATCATTAGATATGGTATTGCATTTAAATTTAAAATGTTAGTAGGTATGAGTGTGTATTAATAATAGTGAGTACACATGTAGGTGCACATTTTAACTATTGGAGGGACAAGGGCCCCACCATCACTCACATACACACACACTCTCTCTCCTCCCCCACATAGTCGGCCCTCTCTCTCTCTCTCCCTTCCCTCACTTTTCCTTTCTTCTTCTTCTTCTTCTTCTTCTTCTTCTTCTCTCTTCTCTCTACCTAAAGCTTTGGGAGAAAACTCCCATGGTTTCTCTCCTTCTTTCTTCTTGTTAGGTGCCTTAGAGAGATATCTAGCCCTACCTCTTTGGGCAATATTGTTCTACTTGACGAGAGCTACAAGATGCCACTATCAAAGTCTGTTTTCAAGAAGTTTCATCCGTGAGGTGTTAGAAGACCTAGCTTGGAAATGACTTCTTTCTTCACCAAATGAAGTGCTTGGACTTCTAGGAGCCTTCTCCCTTGATGATCTTGTCATCCTAAGTGTTTTCTTCATATAGGTAGATATATAATCTACTACTCTATCTCTTTGATATATATATATGTATAGATGTATATATATATATATGCATATATATATATATGTGGTCTTGGTGAATGAATTTGTAACTAGAACTCCAAATTGGTAAAATTTTTAAGTTCTAGCATATGTGTAGTTTAGGTGTTTGATAAAATGCCTAGAAAAGATTAAGTGCTTAGGTTGTTTAATTGCTTAAAATGCCTAATTGTGATAATTGATTTAAATGCTTATATGTCTAAGTATTATGTGAATTAAGTGTTAACATGCCTAATTGTTTAAGCCTTGGGTGAAAAGAATGTTAGGAGAATGTTAGAGAATGTGTGGATGCTTATTTTTCTTAAACTTAAGATAAAATGCATGTGTATGTGTTTACGGATTTTCTTTATGTATCATACAAATCCATATGTTAATTTCTTTGAATACGTATTTAAGTTTATCATTTGCATCCACGAACATGAACATTCACGTGTAAAACATACATACTAGCATTGGGGCCAAGTTGGGCCAAATCCCATGCATAAACACTAAATGCATTGGAAGATCCCATAAATGGGGACATTGTGAAAATTTTGAATGTGGGTTGTGAGGTGAGATAGGGTGGATAGCCCTATGAGAATTATCCAAACTCCATTTCATATTCGGGTAGCTCCCGGAGAGATGGTATGCTACATCCCCAGTTGGGGGTGGCTCGCAATCCGGTAACGAGGGGAGTGACATTACATACTTGTGTGACCTCATAGCATTCATTGCCGAAGAGGCTCATTACATATCATATTACCAATGGCAGCCCCTATATGTGGAGTTTTAAATAGTGTTTTACCGAGAAGGCTTAGTACATTTATTTGTCTGAGGGACAACCAATGTAAAAAATGTTCTTTCAAAATTATTTCTTTGACATGAAAGTTATAGTGTATTTGTATTATATGTCTACGAGCCGTCGTTCTCACATAAACGACAAATATTTTGACAGGTTTTCCAAAGAAGGTGCGACAACACTCTTTCAAAGATCCTGTAAAGATTTGTATCTTGAAAATGTACTTTAATTCCATTTTCAATTGTATATCGTTCATGTGTCACAACACGTTTCATTTATCATCTTGCTAGAGCCAATGTTTAGCTGTTTGTAGGATTAAAGATGCTATTCATATTGATGTTGTAATCGAGTGCGTGTATGATCCTTGATTTACATATCTAGCCTAGTTTATAATTGTTGTTGAGATCGATGAATTTCGCTTGTGTTTATGCTTTATGTTTCAAGTCTTATGCTTTATGTTTAATGCCCTATACTTCCCGTTCGGGATTATTCATGTTTAGGTCGGTGTGAGTGAGCTTGGGAATACTTGGTGTCACTCGTTTACTTATTTCCTTGAGTTCGAGAATCGCCATGTCAATTAGTGTTCGTGTGGGGATACTTTTACTTCTTGTTGCTCTTGTTGCTTAAGCCTAATTGTGTTAAACTTATCGTGAAATTTGTTGTGCCTCTAATCCTAGCCAGATTTGTTAAATTCTACTTATTAACCTTCTTTCTGTCGACTTGCCATCGATATTGTTCTTGTTAGAAACTCCTTTTGAGTATTGTGTAGAGTTCATGTGAAATTTTGCTCAATCAAACTTTTGTGCTTAATCTAACTTTTGTGGAGTTAACTCTCTGCCCATAGTTCGCTCAATTGAACTTTTTGTGCTTAATCCAACTTTTGTGGAGTGAACTCTCTGCCCATAGTTTGCTCAATCAAACTTTTCTCTGCTTAATCCAACTTCTGTATAATGAACTCTCTGCCCAGAGTTCGCTCAATCGAACTTTCTCTGCTTGATCCAACTCTCAGCAGAATACATATATTAAGAGCATAAGTCCCCTATGCGATATCAATGTTTAAATGAGCATTCCTTCTTATATTATAATACCTCGTTTCAAAGTACTTACCCCACAAAACTCCTCGTTATATCCCTTGAACTCGTGCTTGTTTGGATAGTCGTTTAATTAAATTTTCAAAAGCTTTTGCCTTCTTTTGACTCGTTGACATGTAAGTCCATTTGGGATTTATGTGTTAGTAAGTCATCTTTGTAGGAATTCCCATGAAATTCCAAAGTCGCTTCTGCATTTGTGATTAGGTTTTAATTCTTTTCTCTCTATCATTTTTCTTTCCTCGCACTTCAGTTTTTGGGGTGTGACAATCGATGACTACGATAATTAGTCACCATTTTCTCTAAGATATTAATCCTTCTCCTAGGTGGACAACCAAACAAAGCCCTTGGTTTGTCGGGATTTTGTATAAGAAATAGGTACTCCTCATCAATTGAAGAGGAGTACATTCCAGCCAATAGTTCATTAAAAATTGCGTCCTCAGAATACACACGTTCACGAGATCTCTCAAGAATAGTATTTCCCTCTCTAATTGCATCGGCAACATTATTAAGTGCAATCTCCAAAACCTTGACCTCATCTTTATCATCATATGATACCTTCCTTTTTCCTTTTTTTCTTTTTTGAGTTTGTTATAGCACTTTGACTCGGTGTATGAGAAGTTGATTTAGGGGATGCCATATCAACTCCAGCATCATCTTCATCATCAAAACTAATAAAACTTTCCAATATAATCTCATCATTCGCAACTCTATCACCAATACTTTCAATGTTGTTCTCATCCACTGAGTGAGCCCATCGACGCCTTTTCTCCTTCGTAGTTTCATCATCTTTACCCGTTGCCCTATATTTGGCAAATAATTCTTCTAATTTATCATAGTTATTGATAGGTTTAGACATCCAATTTTCTGCTTCGGGTTTTGCCTATTACCAGAATTTTTTTATTTGTTAAATGGCATTTACAAAATTAGATCTAAAATAAGTTAATAAATGCAAGTGAGAAATATACTTCTATCAATGTTTTCCAAACTTCGGGCTCCACACTCCACAATTTTGTCACCGAACTCCATAAAAATCCACTTAGTCCTCCAACCCTAAACAAGTCATAACTCTTGCTAAAATACTCTTTAAGGGTTTTTAAGCGGTCCTTCAAATGCACATTGTTGAAGTCAATGCATGAGAACTTTGCATGCAACTCTGCTACCATATTGGTATAAGCAGCAGTTGTGAAAGTTTCGCTAGGCCTATTTCCTTCACGTGTTTGATGAAGCATCGCATTAGTGAATGCATCGTCCATTTGGGAGGTCCAATTCAAATGTTCTTTTTTTCTCCCACCACCGTTCTTTTCATTTTTGCGCATTGTTAATATCTACAAAAAGATAATCTTAAACACCTAATCAAAATACATAGTCATTCAACATAATCATAAACAAATAAATTCCATAATCGTAAAAGCATAAAATCATAATCCATAACATAATCATTCCACATAATTATAAGAAAATGATTTTGTAAAAGCGTAAAATCCTAAAATAAGTAAATCATACTTATAATACATAATCATTCCACATGTCTCTAGCTATTCTATTGCTTATAACCTCTCCTAGTGAAACATCCTCGTCCTCATCTCTTGGAAGATTAACTTATTCAGTTGTAGATTCGTTTGGAATATCTTGGTCAACTTCATAAATAATTTTTTCATCAGGATCTTCAGCCATTAGATAGTTATGTAGGATACAACATACTAGAACGATTTTTGATTAGATGTCGGTTGATTAAGTTGGCTCAGTTGTGCTTCTTATGATTGGAAATCGTTTCTTAAGTACGCCAAATGCTCTTTCAATTGCATTACATAATGATGCATGTCGAAGGTTAAACAACTCTCTAGTATTATTCTCTGGTGGTCAGCTAGAATATTCTTTCAAGTGGTACCACACCCCTCTGAAGAGCTCTATAAGTCCACTCTTATGCATGTACCCCGCATCGACTAGATAATATTTACCATTGGGGATTTGCAAGTTATCTTCTCTTGTAAGTGCAATTTTTATAATTCTCGAGTCAAACGTAGTCCCTACCCAACCAAGCAAGACATATGTAAACTTTATGTCAAATGAGCATGCAGCCAACACATTTTGTGTTGGGTAACCCTTCCTACCAAGAAACCTCGATGCATCATCATTTGACACTTTTATACCTTCATATGTTCCATAAATTGCCCCTAGCCTACACAATCCTGACATAAATTGTGCCACATTTAACTCAGTCTCTTTACATATTTAAATATTTTAACATTTTTTTTCAAAAACAAATTAGGTTTACCTTAAAGTATGGAAAGAATCTAGGATTTGATGACTAATTCTGGAGAATCTTCTACTCTAGTGGGTTGTCGAAGAAATTGTTCTTCCAATGATACACTGACCATTGAATTATTTTTATAAAAAGTAATACATAACTTGCATTCACACACAATAGCCTACAAAAAGCAATGATGATGATGATTCATACACTACCATGCATACACCATGCATGCATACATAGATTCATTAACTTGGTCCAATGAAGTTGAAGTAAGCACACATCCATACTACACACACACACACAAAAAAAACAAAAAAAAAAACAAAACAAAACAAAACGAAACAAACAAACAAAGAACTACAAACAGCAAGTTGATGTGAAAAAGCTATTGCTTGAAAAAAAAAGAAATAACTACAAATAGCAAGAAGATGCGAAAAATCTATTGCATAAGAAAAATAAATCATTAAAGAACTAAAACAGAAAGATGATGCAAAAAAGATATTGCAAAAAAAAAAAAAAAAAAAAGAACTACATGCATACAGCAACGATATTGATGCGATGATGGTGATATAATCAAAAACATACCTTTTGATGAAGAAAAGTCAAATCAGCTATGGGGGAGAGTGGTTGAGTTTGCTGAATACTGTGATGTGATCGTTGTTTTATTTTTCTAACGTAGGTATGCATATTATACAAGCCCTAGGACTTAGATGGAATTATAATTAGGTAAGACTAAACTAAAAGGGTACAGTGGGTATTAAGAAATTTTAATTAATCCCCATTTTCTTTTCTCTCCCTTTCTTCCCAATTTGGAGAGAAAGAAATTAAAAGAAAGTTGGGGTTAGTTTTCTCTCCCTTTCTCTCCTTTTCTCTCCACATTAAAACTCCATACGAGAAAAAGCGAGAGAAAGTGGGATCCTTTTTCTCTTTTTCTCTTCTTTTCACTCATTTTTTGTACTCCCAAACATAGTGGAAAGGTTATCCATTTGACTTAGAAGGTATGGGTTAAGAATTAGGCAAACAAAAGTAAGTAAAATATTTTATAAGATGCCTAGAATGGACTTAGCAAATGGCCTGCGAGTTATTTACAGTGACGGTGATATGAAGCAAATGTTGAACCCAATTCTGATTTTGTCTTCTTCTTTTAGCGTTCAGCGGCTACCTCTAGGTGATCTTCACCCTTATGACTCCTCGAATACTTGTCGAAGAAGTAAGGGCTTTGGGGAACCTTATAGAGAGAATATAGGAGGCTTGGTTACACCCTAAACTGATTTTTGGAGAGCTGGGCAGTAAAACGATGTTCAAACTTATTATGGATGCAACTCTCCTATTTTTAGGTTTTCAAACTAACCTAAGGGTTTCGATCAATCAAAACACTTTCAATCGATCAAACGTTTTATCGATCGAAGCATCTTCAATCGATCGAAGGACCCAAACTTCAATCGATTGAAACTAGTTCGATCAATCGAATTCCTCTTCCTGCTTTTCCAAGTATTCTTGTGAAGCTAAGTATGGGACCTCCTAGGTTCTTTATTGTTGACTCAAACCAGTTGTTAATCCCTATGACCAAACTCTTTGATCAGCGAATTAACCAACTAATCTGTTAACGTTAACTCCACTATATAGCGATAACTGCACTCCAATGCAAAAGAACATATTCTAAGTGATAACTAGACTTATATTGTGTACTAATGTCCCTCCACCGTTAGCATTCATAATCATATTCAGGTATTCGAATTACTGATATTGTCAACTTGAATGATGATTACATCTTCCATTCCTTGAGTTTCATTTACCTCTCATGATTACCAAACATGTTGATACTACTTATCAATAAGACTGCAATTCTCAGTTAATAACTTGGTGACATTCTCAAGGGAATGCTTACTCTTTATCAGAGGGTAGAATCTATCTTGATAATATATGTTCACAACCCTATGAACATGACTTACCCAATATACCCAAGTGTTGATCTCGAAGACCTCACTGATTGGTAAGTCAAAGTAGTCACATGTATAGTCTATGTCCATAATCGTCTCAAGAATAAGAACACGTACCTAATACAAGTTATGAGTTCCTATCGACTGTTGATAGTGTTATATGTCAATAGGAATTTCATGGTCTGTTAATGCACTATAAGCACTAGCATATTAACCAAGAGCCATACTCTAGTATTGAGATTCATCAATCCATCTAATAGTAGTTAAACATGCTATAGTGTATACCTGATGAGATATCCAGTCTCATCATCCACTATAATAATTCTAAATATCAAAGACTAGTAATTCATATCTCATGCGCACACATCTCATACATACACGAATTACTTACGAAGGATATAGTCAAAGACGAGTCAAATGTTCAAAACATTAAAATGGCTTCATCTTCTGGAACCAAGCCTAAGGGCTCAAGTTTAGAGAAGAAGAAGCAAGGCTCAAGGATAGGTAAGTGTGGGTACCCGAACCAAGTTTAGGAGCCTAGAAGGATTATTCCCGCTTGATTGTCCCATTTCAAATCTCATGCCAACAGCCACGAGTGAGGTTCACCACCCTTCATTAGCCTTTATCCGATCCGACCGATTTGGATTACTCGTATTTTGGATTCCACGGGGCTTTTTATCCAACCCGAGGTAACTATCGATGCCCATGATCCATATTCGAGGCTACAGGAGTGAATAATCCATGTTTTATCCCATAAGGCTAAATCCAGAGAGATCCTCACTATAGAGTCGCCACTTGGTTTTATAAAGGAAACCAAGAAAACTAAATCTATCATGTCCAATGGGTAGAGAGTATCGCCCCGTCGTCACCAAAGAACTCGGTTCGAGGGTTAAGGTACGAGAGAGGAATGAGCTAGATCGTGCTAAAACACCCCCTCTCGCCCCATCGTGAAATGGGCCTCTACTCGGCTTTCAAGGTGATTGACTAGACATTTTATGGACAGATTCAATTACACTAATGCAATCCTAATTTCAAGTTATGAACAACTAATTAAAAGAAAAATAATGCAAGAGACTATACAATTACATACAATGCACATGCTAAAGCGATAATCGGGGACTAAACATATTACCACGCTCCCTTATGCATGTGAAAGTAAATAAAAGGAAATAAATGTGAAAATCACACAAAAACCCTAGAAAAACATGAATTCTAAGCACAAGTAATCATGTAGGGAATTAAAAATTTATATTTTATCCACCTAAGCATGCTTCTAGGTGATCCTAAGATAGAAGTAAATAAAAGGGAGTGTAGGAACTTACCCGGATAGCATAGCATTCCCAATTATCCCTAATTGACCATGGTTAGGACAACAAAGCATAATATATATAGGATAATTGAGGTGAATACCCTACTATTCTAAGCATGGATAGCATGTATACATGTCCAAACATGACTACTATGTGTAGTAGTGTGCATGTGTAAGCTTAATTAAGATGTTATCCCTAGTATGGATAACTTACTATTCTATGTGAGGATAGTGTACAAGTGTATGCATGTGCATGGATATGAATTAGGAATTAACTATTATGCATGGATAAAACAGGGATAGCATAGATAGCCTACTATCCCAACTAATATAGATTACTACATGATTCTTATATGAATGCCCTAGTTCTAGACTCGTAGATCCGATTAATGCTTTGTTATCTCCGGGGTCGGATATCCATGGATTGAATACCAACACCACAACTTTGGCTACCGCAACATTTGGGGGTATCTCTGCCTGGGATAACTCTACTTTAATGGATACTACAAACACTAAATTAAAACTATCCTAGAACTTTAAAGATTAAAAAGCAATAAAAATGAAGAACGTAAAGAACAAACAAGATATTCAGCCTAGATCTAAGAATAAAGATCAAATAGGAAAATAAAGCAGAAAAATAAAGAAGAAGAAAGAGATTACCTCAATAACTTTCCTCAGAATACTTCTGCAGGTCTCCGCCAGCACCGTGGACTCCAAGACTCAATCCTAGACTCTAAAAACTTATACTTTTCCAAAAGATTTTCTAGGAGTGCTTCAGAATCCTCCAGAGGGGTTTCCTTGGCTCTTTAATCCTCATGATTTTCAGGTGTGTTTTAATGGGAGGGGAGGACCCCCTTTTATAGTTTGAGTTTTGGGTAAAAAAAAGCTTATAGTTAAGTGATGTGGGACAAATGAAACACAGTTTTCATGTTTTTGGGTATTTTTACCCAGATTGAGGTCAAATCAAGGGTCCAGAATGCATCTGGGGTATCTGAGATCCATATTGGCACTTAGAACTTCCATACGGCAGTCTGAGAGTGCCGCGTAGCACTCAGCTAAGAGCCATCATGGCTTTCAGCCTGAAAGTTGTGTTTTTATTCCAGACTTCCTGGACTTCATTCTCTCACCTCAGTTATCCTTTTTGGGCTTGTGAAGTATAGTTTAAGATGTTTTTAGTATCATTTGAAAGGAATTTATAGATTTTGAGTTATGGTCAAAAGAGTGAGGCTAACTCCAAGAAGGAGCAAACATGTGAGGTACAAAAAGGGGTAAAAATTCTCCTAAGTAGTTTTTGGCCAATAAGTAGTTTTTGGCCAATGTGAAGACTTGAGTCACTAATTTAGACTATTTTAGGAATATTTTGTAAAGGGAGTTCTTAGGATCCCACCCTGAGGTCCCGATTTTGCTCGGTAAAAGGCAATTTTTTGTCATTTCATGTGAAAAAGCTCCCCTAAATTGGGTTTTTGTCTATAATTTGAATTTCTAACATACCTAAGACTTTCTAAAGGTTATTTTAAAGTATCTTGGAGACCATGGTGCTTCACAGAGTTTTGCTTTATAAAACCAACATACCACAAATCCTAATTCCAATCATCGGGTTGTTCTTGAGGCGGGATTCCTTCTGTCGAACGGACGAACCAAAATAGGGTGTCTACAGTGAGCCTATCCCAACTACTGGGAAGAAGGCAAGACTTGGAAAGGGGAAATGTTGGTGTTATGCCAAAAGGAAAGTGTTTCCATTGTGGTGTGAGTGGGCATTGAAAAAGGAACAGTCTGGAATACTTGACTGCCAAAAAGCAAGGCATTGGAAAAATAAGAATGTGCAGCGATTTGAAGATCTTGATTGCTTTTGGTATCTGATGCAAGAGTTGCTATTATATTAGTAGTTTTATATTTTAATAAAACTTATGGAGTTGTAAGATTAGTTTTGAATTAATGAATAATAACTATTCTTTTGATTTTGGTATTGAAATTATTTATCTAATAACTTGTCAAGCAAGTATCTTACCTATTTACTCTTGTTTCTCATATATTATCTAACGTAGTATTTAAATAACTCATGGGCATTTTACCACCTAAAAGATAGAACCTTCAACTAATTCTATAAATATTTGGTTTTAGAGGCTAGATCATATTAATCTAAATAGGATAAATAGGGAGTGAGGGATTGGATCTTAAACTCTTTTGGTTGTTGAAACCACTGCCTATTTGTCAATCCTATCTAGAGGATAATATGTTCAAGTGATTTTTCTTTTGAAAGATCACACAACCGAAGGCTTATTAGAATTAGAGCATACTCACATATGAAGATCAATGAATATTAGAGTTATAAAGTAGTCTTGGCTACTCCAGATACTGATATAGATTTACTTATTGCACCTTCATCCTCAATCTTTTAAAAAAAATTCAAAAGGTTTGGAATGAGGAGATCTAAAAGGTGAGTATCTGTCTAATGCGTTTATTGTCTATATGAGATAAGAATGAGATTATTTCTTGGTCGTCTGCACCTAGTGCACCTCCACGGGATGGTGTAGCAGGTAGAAGGAACTATTTTCTTTTAGATATGACTGGGTCATGAGATGAGTTATTTAGAGTTGTTACTGTTCCTTGAATTTTCTCGATGGAACCACAATGTTTCCAGAGAAAACAAAAGTTGGTTGGTAACCAAGTTTTGCAAAGAAAAGATAATATTAAGGAGTAAAGTTATTTATGTCTCAAAGAGATCTATAAATCATCTAGAACTAAAATTTACTACCTCTTCATCTGTTTCTGCATCAGTACCTCATTGTAGTGGAAGAATTCTTAGCATTACTAAAATCCTCTTGTACATTGAAGTTTTATGATGAGAAAGCTATGGTATGTGATTTGCATAAGTCTACGGACTTAAGCAATCATCCAGAGATAAGGACATCTATTTTGACATGTTGGTCAAAATACTTTAGATTCGTCTAAAGTATGGATGTAGCTTAAGTGGATGAAAGGATCCTTGTATAAAGGACATGTGGTGGTGATTATGGTTCCTCATATTGATGACATCTTTGTCATTGTGAGATGTTAAAGGAGTGTTATCAATGGTTACGGTTAAGTTTTTACAGTATACTTAATCTTTGTGATCTCGGTGAGGCAAGGTATAATCTTTGGATTATGCTCATTCAAGATCGAAAAGTTAAGATAATGAGATTATCTAAAACTTTTATATCATAAAGTTACTAGAGAAATTCAACGTGGAATATTTCGAGAAAGGTTATTCAACTTTCAACATAACCTATTGCTCTTTCAAGAATTGTATCTTAGGACGCAAGATGAAAGAGGTCGCATGAAAGGTATATCATAAGCCTAGACTATTGATAAACCTTATATGTGATGTTAGGTATGGGATATCTATTATATTGTTAAGGTTGTTCACAAATATCAATCCAAACAAAAGTTCAGTTCACTGCAGAACTATCATAATATATACATTCTCTAGGGCTTGAGAAAGAACTAGTAGATATATGTTAGGTGATGGTGTTTTTGGATAATGTTCGAATTAGCTTTACTGGATACATGTCTGGTGACGTCTTTTGTCTAGGGATATAGTATAACGTGAAGATGTTCTACTATGGATTGTTTCAGTTGACGATTATAAAGGTTCCTTTACAAAACCTTACGGGTTAAGGATTTTGACAAGTCACGTAGACAATGTGGATATTAGTTTTAACACTATATGGTTATGAGTGCAAGTGAAAGTTTGTTGGGAATATGCCCTCAAACCAGTTAGTTGAGCAATGGAATTGTAACAACTTGCATTTTTATTTAATCTTAAATTGACATTTCCATAATTAATCTATATTTGCATTGTCATATTTAAAATCAATATGTATTGTTTGCTTTTATTTTAATTACAACCCTCACATGTTGAACCTAATTATTAATTTTATTTCATGTATTAATTTCTTTTGGGAACAAACTGCAATTTTATAAAACTTAGTAATACCTGCGTTAGATTTCAAAACTGTATTTCAAAATGGTGAAAATTATTTCTTGTGACTCAAACTGGATTTTTATAAAACCGGAAAATCATTACTTATGCTAAAATGAATTTTCTGTATTTTTGTGGTGATCACTGCGCCGCGAAAATACCAGTTTATGTTCAAAATTGTCCGCGCCGCGATGAGTTTCCACAGGTTTTGAAAGTGACGTAAAGTTGGATTTGACATTTGCTTTATTTCTAATTATAGAAACTAATGATTGACTTAGGCATGTTTGGATATTACATTTAAGTATGTGCAATTGTTGTGCCATAAGCTTGATTTCCCAAACACTTCTAATTTGACCCCTACTAATCTACCCTTGACCCTTGGTGAACTTGGAGTTCACATATATCAGTGTATACGTATGTATTTTGTTGTGAATACATGTATACTTCCAATTGTGAGTATACTTGGCCTCCAAGTTCATCTCAATTTACTCTCTATATATATATGCACTACTCACACATACATCCTGCACTTCACAATCCAGAGAGAAAAGAGAGAGTATGAGAGTTCACAATTACTGAATTGTAGAGAGAGAACATCAACCTCCATAGTTAAGCTCCAATTGAAGATTCTTGTTTCCACTTGATATGTAATTACACAGTTCAATTACTGTTTATATGCTTGATTTAAGAATCACCATTGTTGATTTCACGTATGAACACAACTTGAAAACATTGATTTTTCAACCTTAACCAAAATCCATTTTTATAGATGATTATGAAAGATTATACATCATAGATGCTGAGTTTAAAGTTTTAGAGCCCAATTCACTCACATGAAAAAGTATAATAGAAATTAAGTTTTGACATCTTTTAGTTTTTCATAAAATCTAAGAGATACAGATTGATTCGTGTTAAATTGATTTCATATTCTTAATCCTTGCAAAAAAACAAAGAGATTCATATATTATAAGGCCTAGAAACTTTCGGATTACAAAATGGGTAAAAATGGCATCAAAATCTGAAAACAGGAGACTTTTCTGCAAAGAAGACGAAGACACTGCATGAACACGCGCGCACGATCGTGTGAGCGACCCCTCGCGCGAGCGGCCCGCGCGCGCAAGGTGTGTGATTCCTGGCAGATAGAAAAGTATTATAAAGAAAATTGAAAAATGGGGTAATCGCGCGAGCGACCTGGCAGTTTTTCAACTTTTGTTTGTTTTCTTCTAAAGGACTGTTTGGAATCATTTTTAAAGGTAGTTAAGGTTCTGTTTGGGAATTTTACTAAATCAGGAGATTGTTTACTATGTTTGGATTATAAAAGCGATAAACCATGACTTAATACGCACGTTGTTCCTATTTCTAGTTGTTTACACTTTCTATATAAAGCTTCATGACATTCATGTGGAGTCAGTGATACATGCATGGTGAGTGTTGGTCAGTGTGGAAAAGAGTATGTGGTTGAGATTGTGTTGTGGACACTCCCTGGTAATTGTGGACCAAAGTGTGACGTTTTGAGATTACAGCGAGAGTATCTTTGAAATGCGACGGTGACAAAACTGGACACTCCCTGACGCCTATAGTAGCGTTAAAGTGTGTGACGCCGAACTTAGACATTCCCTAGCACCCATGGTAGTGCTAAAGTGTGGCCTACGGACACTCTCTGGTACCCAAGTCTAGATACTGCGTGAGGTTTTTCTAGTATTTGCGAGGCGGATTAGATACTAAAGTGTGAGGCATTGGACACTCCCTGGTACCCCGTACTAAAGTGTGAGGCAAACTAGACACTCCCTGGTACCCCGTTACTAAAGTGTGGTCATCTTAGTGTTTTCAAAGATACTGGTGTGAAAGAGTTGGGTTTTGTGTTGTCGAGAGAAAAGAGTCGGTAAGATGAGAATGGTGGTATTGGTCTCATGCACGGTCACATGTTTTATGAACCAAAGTTTATTATGTGATTCTTACTGTTTTATCAATTGAATTCATTTCGATGATTAACCCGTTGATTAATGAAATTAAAAAATGAAAAATAGTAAATGAGTATGTTTTACATTCGAGCATATGTTTTTAATACTCACCAGCTTCTCGAAGCTGACGACGTTTATGCATCCTGGACATTCGTGTCTAGGCTTTTCAGGTTATAATCAGGAGGGACCTTATGACTATGCTAATTGAGAAAGGCTGCTTATGAAGAGAAACTGTTTATCATTATCTTACGTTTTAAGTTATGAACTGGATTTGTAATAAGGATGACTATAATAGACATTATTTTGTTTCAAGGCAGTTTGTGCCTTTAGGTGACCACGTGCTGTAATAGTTAGTAGGTTGGAATAGTTTTGTAAGCCTTGATTGCTCTACTCTAATTTATGATTTTATGTTGTTCCAAGTTTGGGACGAATTCGATCCTTCAAACTGTAGCGACCTACGGGTCCATAAAGGAAATTAAACACTTTCCATATTTATGCTACGTCGGGGCGTGACAGGAATATCATAATGCATTTATGTATGTTAGTTCATGAGATGAATATTAGACTGAAATCCTTAAACAACACTGTATGCGATTCATTTATGTATGCGATTACACATGTGAGATATGAATCATAAATCCTTGTTGGTTCAAATAAGTCACAATGGATGATAAGTCTGGATAACTTATGAGGTATACACTGTAGCATGATTAACGTCTACAGGGTAGAATGATGAATCTCATTCATAAGAGCATTTTAACTCGTGGTTAATATGGTAGTGCACACAGTGCATTGACAGACCAGAGTTAAAACTATTGACACCTAAATGCTGTCACGGTTAATAGGAACTCAAACTTGTATAGGGATACATGTCCTTAATCCTAAGATAATCGTGGACATAATTTGTATGCTTGGTTGCTTTGACTTACCAATCAGTGAGGTCTTGCAAGATCAATACCTGGGTATCTTGGGCAATCAGGTATGCAACGTTGGGAACATATATTATCAAGATGGCATTCTACCCTCTTCTAAGAGAGTAAGTATGCCTTCAATAATTTTACTAGGAGTGATTACCGAGAGCTGGCCAGCCTTATCAACAAAGTGTTTATTGACATGTTTGGTAATCCAAGCGTAGTGAATGATACTCGAGGAATATAAGAGATATGTATCTATTGGGTCGACAGTATCTTAAAACATACATCTCGATGATAAATACAAATACTGCATGGTAGAAGGGACATATGTATCATATTATACAAGTGTAGCAATCACTTATGTATGTGTGATTTTGTTCTTATGCACTGGAGTGCAATTATCATGTGAACATTGCCCGACACTAGTAATCTTCGCTCCCAATACATTGCCCGACGCTAGTAATCTTGAATGAAAATCTTTAGCACTGAAAGATCAAAAACACATTGGGAGCGAAGATTACTAGCATCGGGCAATGTTCACATAAAGTAGATCAAACTGCTCAATACTTATTGCAACCTGACGAATTTTGGACATGACGAAGCTAACATCAAGATGCAGCTGCTGTCAAAATTTGAGGTCAATCAAAGATCGTTTAGTCCCTCTACCGAGTACATCTTTGTTGGGTCAAAGTGATTGGGATTGAAGAGTTCTCAAAACGATTCCACAAATCGGGTAGGTATATCTATATCCATGTCTTTGTACGTATATTGATTGCATGTAATACAAACGAGAAGTAGATCTAGTTTGTTAAGAGTTTTAAACTGTACACGTATTCCACTGCACACTGAGATCCAATTTTTCCTTCACCACTACGATGAGGTACCAAGACGGAAATGGGTAAAGATGTGGTATTTTCTTGTCTTACATTATTTTCAATTATTGGAGGATTAAAGGGCTCTCCATCTATCTCTCTCAGATCTATCATTCCTTTAGGTTTATGGTTCATGATATAATCATCCTCTAAGAAAACAACAGTTGTACTAACAAATACTTTCTGTTATCTTGAATCATAAAAATACCATCCATAAGTACCCTTTGGATACCCTACGAAGTAACATACTACTGATCGTGATTCCAATTTTCTCATCCTTCCTTTCAGCACATGTGCTGGACACCCCCATATCCGGAGATGTTGCAAAGAGAGTTTGCGTCCAATCCACATCTCCCGTGGTGTCTTAGGAATCGATTTTCTTAGAACTAGATTTAGTATGTAAATAACGGTTTCCAAAGCATAACCCCAAAAAATAATGGCAACTCCGAATAACTCATCATCGACCTAGTCATACCTAAAAGCGTCCGGTTCCTTCTCTCTACTACACCATTTTGCTGAGGTGCACCAGGTATAGTCAATTGTGACAGAATGCCATTTTGTACGAGGTGATCAATAAAATCTTTATCCACCTCGATCAAATCGAATGGCTTTAATAAGTGTGCCCAATTGCTTCTCTACTTCAGCCCTAAACTCTTTGAACTTTTCAAAGGTTTCAGACTTGTGCTGCATTAGGTACACATATCCATACCTAGAGTGGTCATCATTGGATGTAATAAAATACTCATAACCATCCCAAGCTCTAATATTTATTGGACCACACACATCAGTGTGAACTAATTTCAACAATACATTGGTTCTGTTGCCCTTTGCGGGAAAGGGCCTTTTGGTCATTTTACCCTCTAAACAAGATTTACAAACTTCCATTGGTTCGAGAACCAAATTACCTAAGATCCATTCTTTCACTAGTTTGCCAAAGGCTCATATATGGTTGCGCTAGAACCTAGAGTTAGCACGATCTCTTGGTTGATCTGAACCCCTGCAACGAATTACAGATATGGTTAGTCACACCAGAATCAATGCACCAAGTGTTCGAAGTATTCGTTATAAAACTTACTTCAATCACATGTGATACGATCATACCTTGAACTCTTGTAGTTAAGAATTCCGGACAGTTCCTCTTCCAATGGCCTTTGTCCCTGCATTGGAAATACTTTCCTTTGTCTTGACCACCTGTCTTCCCCTTCCCTTTGCTTTTTCCCTTAGATTTTGCAATCTTGGACTGGTCCAACACTTGAACCACTAGTGCTAGCCTCTTTCTTTCCTTTCTTGCCTTTCGTCATAGATCGGGAAGAAGCGCCTTTTTTAACATTCAAAATGTTGCCCCCAGGTTTGATCACCCCTTTTGCTGACTGAAGAAAGCTCATCAGTTCGCTCATTGAAAAATTCATTTGATTCATATTGTAATTAAGTTTAAATTGAGCGAATGATTGAGGCAGCGAGTTGAGGATCATATCAACTTGGGTCTATGCGTCAATGTTGGCACAGAGTCTCCAGTTCATTTAAATAACCAATCATTTTTAAAATGTGCTCTCTAACTGGAGTTCCTTCTAATATTTTCGCACTCATGATCTTTTGCATGGCCATCTGCCTAGCAGGTCGACCATACTCCCCAAACATTCCTTTCAGGGAGGTCATGATAGCACTAGTGAAATCACTCGATTGGAATTGGTCTTGCAACACACTAGCTATAAAGGCCAGAATGTAGCAACGAGCCATCCCTTTCGACTTTTTCCTTTTGTCGAACTCGCGTCTGGCAGCTATCGAAGCATTTGCCACGGGTTCGTCAGGGCATGGGGTAGTGAGGACATACATGTGATCCTCCACAGTTAAAATGATATCCAAATTATGTTTTCATTCAGTGTAGTTGTTTCCAGTTAGTTTTTTCTGTGTAAGTATGGTGGCCAGAGGACTAAATGTAGATCCAGACATTATAAATTCTAAAAAAGAATAACAGAAATTTTAATATAGATATCAAGATAAGACAGTATAAAATAAAGAATCCTTAAAAAAAACTCTTATTTTAAAACAAAGTCACCGGAATATCGAAACAAAAGAGTAAAGCCTCCGTGTGGTGGTCATCATTCGATCTTTCGATTAATCATCACTTATCCGCTATGCAACTCTTACAAAATAAGTCATGACTCCCAAGCCAATTTGATCTCTAAGTTTCTGAACAATGCCTCGTGTGGGATCCCTTATTCATAGCTTATCTAAGATGTACCATTAACTAGGATCCAATGACAACCGCCTCAAGTAGCGATCCCGTGTGGTGGTCACCCTCTAACACGTCTCATTGATCCTATCCATAGGAAGTTCACATCTAGTAACCAATGAGTATTGTACCCTCCGTATAGAATGATCACCCATGGCTGGGTTACACAGAATACTCCACTCATCTATAGTGAACCATTAATGGAAGATCATGGGAGTTATTAATAAGTCTCTCTCCCACTAGATTTGATAATTAAGGATTTTGCCTTTTGAAAGATTGTTTCTACTCATTTCCCAAGGACATCCAACACCTACTAATGAGTTAGAACGGTTTTTGATTTTTATTTTATAAAACTCGTTTTTGCATGCATGTAGTAATAACATTTAAAATGTCAATCACAAACAAACATATAAAAACGAAAAACTACAATGAACTAAAGACATTCACAAATGCCGCTATCTCCCATGGCTCTATCTTCATAGATCCATCGCATTGGCTTGGTCACCTCCGGCTCCATCTTCATGAACTCCAGCTTGCTACTCCATCTTCATGGATTTCCTATTTTATTACAAAAAAGTCCTATACTTCTTTCGAAGCTTGCAAATTTTTCTTGAAAGGAAATAGCGATAAATAAAAAAAATAGGCTAGGGAAACCGGTGCTACTCTCTTATTCACAGGAATGGAGTCACAACACCCTTTACACATGCCTTTAAAACCAAACCAAAATTAAAATTACACCAATCACAAACATTAAAACTAAATTTAAAATATGTTCTTGGTGCCATGAGAGATAGCGGTCTAACTTGCTGCAAAAGGATTAGTTGCACAAACAATCATGTACATATAACAAAATATATGTCTATTGGAACCTCTAATTGACTTGCATATTCCATAAACTCTTCATAGAATAAATTAGAACATTAAAATAGCATCTTAAGTTCTTTGTCACACTTCGATCGATCGAACGTTCGATTAATTGAACTAAGTTCAATCGATTGAACTAGAAATTTCACAAATTGATTTTTTTAAAAAAATTAGAACAGTATAAAAAAATTAAAATAAATAATTTTAAAAAATTTTAAAACTTTGAAAAATATCTGGACAGAGAAACACTTTAACCAAGTTCAATCGATCGAACTAAGCCTGTTTCAATCGATCGAAACTTGTTCGATTGATCGAAACTTGTTCGATCAATTGAATTCAGCATTGTTTCGATCAATCGAAACACTTTCAATCGATCGAACACAAATGGTTCCGATCGATCAAAACACTTTCAATTGACCAAAATTGCTATGTATCCAATGCAATCATAGATTTGTTTTTTGCCTCAAAAGTGCCACAAAAACAGATTCGTGATGATGCAGTTTCAAAAAATAGTCCTAAAACATCATGCAAATCAAAACTAGTGTTCCAAAAATGCATCTATAGATCCAAATAAGACTAGCCTCTAATACTAATTGTAGGATTTAGTTTACGAAAACTTAAAACATGCACAGCAGAAAAATAGTTTCAAAAACTTTATTGGTAGCCCAGATCTACTACTTATAAATTGCATAGATGCGTAGGCATGATTAGGACAAGAGCATTACCTTTTGGTCTTGACCCCAATTTTGATTTTGACCCAACTCTCCAGAAATCAATTTAGGGTTTTTCTGAGCCTCCTATATCCTCTCTATTGGGTTCCCACAAGCCCCAGCTTCTCCAGTAAGTATCGAGGAGTCATAAAGGTGAAGATTACCTAGAGGTAGCTGCTGCACGCTAAAGGAAGAAGAAAACTCTCCTATTTATAGGTTTTCAAACTGACCTAAGGGTTTTGATCGATCAAAACACTTTCAATCAATCGAAGGACACAAACTTCAATCGATCGAAACTAGTTCGATCGATTGAAGTCCTCTTCTTGCCTTTCCAAGTATTCTTACGGATCTAAGAGTAGGACCTCCTAGGTTCTTTATTGTTGGCTCAAACTAGTTGTTAATCCCTATGACCAAAATCTTTGATGAGCGAATTAAACAACTTATCAGTTAACGTTAACTCCAATATATAACGACAACTGCACTCCAACACAAAAGAACATATCTGAAGCGATAACTAGACTTGTATGGTGTACTAATGTCCCTATACCATCAACATTCATAATTATATTCAAGTAGTCAAATTACTGATAGTGTCAACCTGAATGATGATTACATCTTCTATTCCTTGAGTTTCATTCACCTCTCATGATTACCAAACATGTTGATAACTACTCATCAACAAGACTGCAGCTCTCAGTAATCAACTTGGTGACATTCTCAAGGGAATGCTTACTCATTATTAGAGGGTAGATTCTATCTTGACAATATATGTTCATAACCCTATGAACATACCTTACCCAAGATGCCCAGGTGTTGATCTTGAAGACCTTACTGATTGGTAAGTCAAAGTAGTTCATCCATAGTCTATGTCCATAATCGTCTCAAGATTAAGAACACGTACCTTGTATAAGTTATGAGTTTCTATCAACTATTGATAGTATTATATGTCACTAGGAATCATGGTCCGTCAATGCACTTAAAGTACTAACATATTAACCAAGAGCCATAGTCTAGTGATTGAGATTCATTACTCCATCTAATGGTAGTTAATCATGCTACAGTGTATACCTGATGAGATATCCAGTCTCATCATCCACTGTGACAATTCTAAATATCAAAGACTAGTAATTCGTATCCCATGTGTATGTATCTCATACATACACGAATTACTTGTTATGATATTTAAGGATTACAAATAATCATCTCATGAAATATACACAATTAAATGTATAAATGATATCTATATATAAAATGCAAAATGTCACACACATAAAGACCGGGTTTGAGGGTACAATCCCAACATCTAGGCCTCCTAGGCATGATGTCGGACCATCCACTGTAACACCAGTACCTGAAACTATAAGAAAAAGAATAGGAAAGGGTACGCAGGCAATGGTAGGAGACAAGGTTCCTCGTGGTTTTGGTCTCAAAACAAACTGGCAATACCTTTGCTTTTGTAAGCATTTGTACCCTGGTTAAGTATAAGCAACTTCTTATTTAATTTTCTCATGTATGTTTGTTGCAATATACAGATGTCGGGACATCAACCCAGAGGCCTACACCAAAGTATGAGCACCCCATGTGCTACATCCACTGAAGCTAGCAGACAAGAGTCGATGACACTATGACCAGGAGGGGAGTTCTAGCAAAGCCAGCACTCATCATCTTCACATGCCAGGTCCAACCAAGTCAAATGTGGGAACTCGAGAGAGTCAAGATGGTGGGAAAGGAAAATCTCAATGGATATGAAATGTATGTTAGGGGTTTTGTTTATTTTGAACTTTTAATGGGTGTCTGCCATTGTGTGTATTGTAAATTGTTTTGTGTTTTGTGTTTTGGGGATAACACTATTTAAGGTAGAACACTTGGTATATCATTGTACATGGTTTTTGGGCAGCAGTCATAATGTACATGTTTATTGTGTACGACTTTTATGATCATGAATTCTCTCAAAATTTATATAGACAATCAATACTTCATAAACACCCAACATCCATTCATCACAAAGTTCATTACAAAATGATTCAACAATATTGACTATACACTAGGCAAAATACAATTTTGTAGGCTTAGCACTTTTACCAACACTCGACAACATAAACACGACAGTTTTAAAACACACCAACATCATGGACACTCAAAACCAATATTTCTTCCATTCGATATGCTTTACAATCTTTGCTCTAAGCCTTATAACCTCTATTTTCATCTCTTCGTTTTCTTGTCTATTTTTTGACTTGAATCTAATTCGTTTAAATTCTAGCCAATTGAAAGCTTAATTTTGATAGTCTTTGGCTAATACAAATGCCAAAGCAGAAATTGTTAATGCCAAAGTAAAAAAGTGTCACTAAAAGTTTTAGCGACAGTTATTTTTTGTGGCTAAAACTTTTAGTGACAATTTCTGCTTTGACATTAGCATTTCCCTAATCTTTGTTTTCTTGAATTTCATGTTGAATGCTCGACCTGACAGGTAAGAAAACAAGTTCAATTATGTGATGAGTCACTTTATGCCCTCTTTGCAACCTATAGGGTGCTTAAATGAGACACAAGCCCACCATATGTGAACTTATGTAATCAATCTAAATTGCTAAATGCATAAAATACAATACATTAGATTAAAGTAAGTAGTGTTATAAAACTAGTAACAAAAGTAGCACACAAATATGCAATTACACAAAGGAACACGGATATTTTAGGTGATTCGGCAATTTGCCTACGTCCACTGCGGAGGGGAGTTGTATTATTACCTGAAGAAATGGTATATCTCAGGCACTTGAACTATCAGTGTATTATAGCACACTATATTTTCCTCACTTTTTCTCTTTTTCTTCTCTGGATCTTTAGTTATTTTATGTGTTTTTCAACGTATCAGTTCTATCGTTGAGCTCAACAATTTATACAGATTAACCCTGACATGATCAATAAATGTGCATGGAAAAATATGACCAAGCATGCTATAGGCTTTGTAGCCTTTTTGACATATTACATGCCATCTACTATTCGCAGCACATGTTTGAAGTGGACACTCATCCACTTTCATAACGATGTCCATCTTTGCCATGCCCCGGAATAGCAAAAATAGAAAAAAAAAAATAAATTTTCCTTTTTAGGTCCATTGGGAAGGACTGGTGAAGCCACTGAATTGTCCGCACCATACAGTTCAAAGCAGTAGTAAGTAAGGCGATAGTAACATAAACAAATAGAGTATAACACAAACCTACTATTAATTACATCAAAGTTCTAAAAGCGGAAATACAAATGTCTTCGGGCAATATATGCCCGATTATAAAACGTATAGGCGTATTCATCAGCATAGTAGCCCTACCCAGTGTCTCCATCCTCAACAGGTCCACCCTCAGCATAGCCCTCCTCCGGGTAGTAACCGTCGTCATAAGCCTAACTACCTACGGTGTTAGGGATAGGGTAGTCTAAACAGGGAATGTCCAGGCATAAAAGCCATCAGCTTAATAAAAGTTGAGTGAACAGAAACTAAGCCAGCATCATAAAGGTGAAGTAATTACGAGTTATGAACGATAGGTAGTAATGTTACTAATAATATCTTCTCCATATTAAACCATCATCCGATTACTAACGTCTTGTTACCCAACGACTGACAAATGCTCAGGATTAAAGAATTGACTCAATAATTCCACTCTAGGGATATACCATCATTCTTTGCACCGCTTTAAGGACAAAACCACCATACTGAGTATTATAGACACCACGTCAATCCATCTCTTGCTCTTAAGGACACAACCACCCACCGCATGTCAGGGATATAACATTTGAACAATAGTACTTCAATCTATTGCCATAACCTAGCGACGTCTACCAGTGATCCTTGTCCACTGCTTTTAAGGACATAACCACCCACTGCTTTTAAGGACATATCATGAATTACCTGGCTATCTTAGGACTACTTGGTCCCACCCACTGCTTGTAAGGACATAATCACCACACTACTTTTAAGGACATATGACCAAGTGTCCACCCACGAATAATTCCCAGACTTATCAAACCAACCTAAATTTCATACTAACACGGATACATGACATCCCATTGTGGCTTGACTACACTGAATGAAATGAAGCAGATATCAAACCGATTCTCGACTTCCACGTTAACCAACATTACAAAACGCTCTTACGCACCATCAATGTATTGTATTATGTCTCTCATTATCACTTGATTCAATAGTGTCGCATATAGCATGGATTGATATGAAAATTAAACAACTAAATAGTATGCATTATGAACAAAACATCCTATGAGTTTCAATCGATTGAAGTCATTCTCAATCCATTTAAATGAAGGTGGTTCCAATCAATCGAAGCATTTTTAAGCAATCGAGGTAAAACTAATTTCAATCGATTGACACATTCTCAATCGATTGAATTCAGTTCAATCGATTAAGAGTCGTCTTCTCTACAAACTAGGCAGTGACGCCCAGTCTTACTAGGGTACATTTGGGTCCATTATTTCACGTCCAAAAGTTGTAAAAATTTACACCGATGCTACCGAGTGAGTTTAGAACTCACCAAAAGGTCTAAGGGCATGTTTGGAAAACTTGAGCTTCGAGCTTCAAGCTTCAATGGCCTCCTCCTCCTCCTCCTCCTCCTCCTCCTCCTCCTCCTCCTCTCTCTCTCTCTCTCTCTCTCTCTCTCTCCTCTTCTTCTTCCATGCTTCTGTCTCTCCTTCTTGTCTCTTTCTGGTCATCTTCTTTCTCTTCTTCTCATCTTCTCCTTTTCTCACCCACAGAATATATAGAGTCATGTGTATATATTTATGTATGAGTGTGTGTATATAAAGATGTATATCTCCCTAACCTCTCTTAGAGTTTCCAATACACACACACACACACATAAAATGATCATATATATAGAAAGGGTGTGTAAGGTGGCAGCTCCTGTGTGAACTGAGGAATAAAAATCTGACATGTTCAATCGACTAAAACAACTTCAATCGATTGGGATGGCACACTTTCAATCAATTGGCAAGGGTTCAATTGATTGAACTGGGATACAATCATTGCATTTATGTCGGTAGGATTTTAATCAATTGTTAAGGGTTCAATCGATTAAGAAAGCACAATGTCAATCGAGTAAGACAAGTTCAATCGATTAAGAGTGAACTTACAAGTATTGTAAAGATAGTTATATAGAGTCATATTGTATTCATATGCATACAAAAATACAAGGTAATACATCATCCACCACTTATTAATCCTAGAAAACTGAAGTAGCAGGGTTAAAACAAAAACAAAAACTTCTCTTCTATCTCCGACTCTAGCTCCCACGAAGCCTCTCCTTCGCCACGATGCTTCAACTGAATCTTTACTAGCGGAATCTCCTTATTCCTGAGCTTCTTGATTCCGTGGTTGAGGATCCACACTTATCCTTTATTGAATGTAACTTTGTCATTGACTTTGATATCCTCGAAGTTGATCTCATGTGCTGGATTATGGGCACACTTTTGTAACATACTGATGTGGAAGACGTTATGCACTCCTGACATCTTCGGCGGCAACGTCAGTCTATAGGTAACCTTCCTAACACGTTATAGGATCTCGAATGGTCTGATGAATCGAGGCAATAGCTTGTCTCTTTTCTGACCAAATCTCACAATTTCTTGAATGGGTAAAACCTTGAGTAGTACGTGATCTCCTATTACGAATTCCAAGTCCGTGCATCGCTTATCAGCATAACTCTTGCATCGGGTCTGAGCTGTCTTCATTTCCTCACGTACGACCTAAATCTTCTTGCTAGTTTCTCACACCATAACTGGCCTAAGAAGTTGAGTATCTCCAACTTTGACCCAACATAGAAGTGATCGGTAAGGTCTTTCGTACAGAGCTTCAAATGGTGCCATTCCTATGCTCGTATGGTAGCTGTTGTTGTATGCTAATTCAATCAATGTCAGGTACGTCTCCCATAATCTCTCAAAATCTATAACGCAAGCACGTAGCATGTCTTCTATCACCTGATTGACTCATTCAGTATGTCCATCGATCTATGGATGGAATGTTGAACTCAAGTTCAGTGTAGTACATATCGCTATCTACAGACTCTTCTAAAATTCTATAGTGAAGCACGAATCTCGATATGGCATGATTGAGATAGGTATGCCATATAATTGTACAACTTATTGTAGGTACATCTAGCTTAATCCTTCCACCAGATACGTCGTGCTGAACGCTATGAAATGCACCATCTTCGTTAGTCGATCAATGATTACGTACCCAAATGGCATCGTGGTTTTGCTGAGATTTCGGAAAACCTACCATGAAATCCATAGTTATATGTTCCCATTTCTATTAGGGAATCGGTAATGGCTGTAGATGTCTGGGTGGTTTTTGATGTTTTGCCTTTACTTCCTTACAATAAGACACTGAGATACATACTCAGCTATTTCTCTCTTCATTCTTTCCCACCATAAATTCCTCTTCAAGTCCTTGTACATGTTCGTACCTCTAGGGTGAACAGTCATTTATGAATTGTGTGCTTTGTCCAATATGTCTTTCTAGATATTATCCTTGTTGGGCACATATAGTCTACCTTTACATCATAGGGCTCCGTCCGCACGTATGCTCGTCGACATCCTAGCGAACCATTATTTCAAATCCTCAATTGTCTGTTGAGCCTCTATGATGCAACTGATCAGAGTTGGCAGTACAACAAGATATCTAAGGTATTATCATTCTCTTGATTCTGTTGGCCGAAGGTCAAACTTGGCTAAAAGCTCCAATACTTGCCATTCCCATATCAAACGTCACCCTATCTCAGTAATCCATGTGTTTGGCTTTCAGTCATGCCACACGTGCGGGGGCGTGTTGAGATTGTCAGACGTCGGGGACTTATAGCCTTAGTACTCAATATATAATTCAAGGGGCTACTCCACTCATCGCCAATTGGTTTTGGGTTGGATGCTCCAATTCAAAAACTTTTATATAATTGATATGCAATTCAAAATTTAGCATTCTCATAACTACTAAGCATAAGTATCACCTCTAATTACAATTAAAGCATTAAACACATAAAACTCAATCAATTTGTGGTTAGAAAACTCACCTTAGCAAAATCTACCCAAATTAAGCTAAGAAATGCTGAATATCACCAAATCCTAGCCCAATTCTCCCTCGGTAGTAATTCTTACATGGTTTTGGCAAACCCCGTCTCACCGATTAGATTAAAGTACCAAAATTTGATGATTAAAATAGAATTAGAAGGTATAGAAATGATCGTCTTACCTCCATAAGTCCAAATATGGCTTTGGTTCGCGAATCGGACGAACGACAGCGATGGCACAGCGAGAAAATGGCATCGAAGCTCTCTTCTCTCTCCCCCTCACTCGGTACCAACTCCTCTCTCTTTCCCAACTATTTTTGTTTTGAGAGTTAAATCTCTCACTTGACACATGCACCCTACATATAATGTGTTGGCAAGTATTTTTGCCTCTTTTCATTAGTTATCACGCCCCGGAGTAAGCCAAAAATAGGGAAAATAAAAATTTTCCTTTATGGGTCCGTAGACACGTGACTAGTTTGTTAACCGTCCTATCCTTCTAACTCCGCACCATGCAATCATAAGGGAAAATCTAGGGCATAAGCATGATCTAAACTTATCAGAGTATAAATACGGCAGCAGAAATTAAACAAGGGTTACAATAACTTCAATCTTAATACAAGAGGCCATACTAAACAATTTACATAATTTTAAAACTTGAGAAACTGTCTATCAGGTCTTGGGCAAGGCTTTATTCTCCTTGGCTCCACGGTACTGCATCCTGGACTCTTCTATCTATCTCCAAACCTGCAACACTCTGGGCATACGAATGCCCAGGGCGTAACATGCCGTTAGCTTTGGAACAAGGCTGAGTGAGAGTCTCAACCGCACAATAATTAGTAAATACAGAACATCTCTCAACTCACATCATAGTTTAGTACTTTAAGGTATGGTTAATCTCTTATCAAAAGACGCATTCTCACCACGGGCATAGCAGAGGTCTCAACAAGACAGGTAAACAGATAAACATAACATCATAGAATACATTCTCCTTATTATAACCTCGTGCGTGCAAATGCATGACCAATGTGACTTACAAACCCAACTCTTTTCAAAGACGCTTGCTTTTTAAAATAGATACTTTTCAAAACCATTTTATTTTAAAACCAAAACTTTCCAAACCAAATCATTTTGCTCATGAACTCAATCTCATCCTTCACTTTCTCTTTCTCATCCAGTTGACAACACGCGGTATATCAAGGATGATAACATACTATCACAGTCAATTCATACTCATCCCTTAATAGGCCACCGGACGTCTTCACGGCGCACACTTTCTGTAAACAATGAAACTGGCACATGGGACGTCTTCAACCATGTGTATACTCTTACCGGTCGTCTACACGGCTGAGAAGTATATTAGAGCACTAGTCGGACGTCTTCAACGATACATGGGACGTCTTCAACCACGTATGCGCATCACCGGACGTCTTCAACGGCGAGAGGCGCGCTAGGAACCCTAACCGTTCATGTCCACCCGGCTCGCCAGCCGTTGATCCATCAGATCCATAAATCACATCTCTTTTACATTCACATCTCATCTCATTCACATTCTCATCAAACACCTCTCTTGCTTATACAGTGCATGCTAACACATGTCATGAAATGCAAGTGAATCCACTCCCGATACCCATATGCAAAACCACTTCCATTCCCTTTATTATTATCCTAGCATGCGTATTTATTCCAGACAATAACATCGTAAAATGTGCATTTAACAGTTAGCAGCAGAAACGTAACATATAGAGCATGGATCACATAACATGGATTTGATACCGATAAACATATAGATAAAACCCTTGACATGCTCATGTATGCGATAGTACTACCATAACATGCTTTGCATAGTTTTACAGTTAATGGAAATACACTTGACATCATAAATCAGCATATCACTTATACAAAATATCATACAGGGCTTACTACACTAATGCAGGCCCAAAAAGACAGGCTGTATTTTTTACCGAGTCGAAAAGTCACCAAACTTTACGGGAATGTTCTAGACATTATTCTAAGACTCTGGGAACTAACCGCGTAATTTTCGGAGCCCTAGATTATTTATTAAGAATTATTGAAGATAATATATACCAGAAAATACCCGAAACCGGATTTAAATATGTAATTATAATTACACAAAGAGATCAGTACTTAGACGTATTTTTATTAAATACTAGATATTAAAATACACCACCAGCATTTATCTTATAATTTTCGGAGCTCGTTTGGTATTTTTAATAATTAATATATTCATAAAATAGCTCCTTAAAAATATTGGACTATAATATTATAGCTTTATAACTTACATTATGTAATAAAATAGTCCCAGGATCATTATCCTAATTTTCTAGAATTTATAAATACACATAGGTATTTATTAACTATTTAAAACTATTTAAAAATGATATTTATTATTTATAGTAATGATATAAATAATAAATATATAATACATATATAATATAATAATGATATATAGAATATTAAAATAATATTCTATATTATAAAACCTTAGTGGTATAATTATCAACTATTTATAATTATTAAAACAATTAAAACCTTTTATACTAATTAAAACTAATAATAATAATAATAATAATAATAATAATAATAATAATAATAATATGATCTGAGACCCGACGGGTCAACCCGAACCGACCCATGGGTAGCCGGGCTACCCGTTTACACTCACAAAGAAACCCAAAGGCGCGACCCATTGGGTCAAACCCGACCCGACCACATCCTAAATGGATTACCCATTTACACGCACAAGGGAAACCCACCCTAAAACCCATTCGGGTTAAACCTAACCCGGACTCGAAACCTAAACTCACTCACAACCTAATCTTACCCGCGAACCCGAACTCAGACCGTACCCGTAACCAACTACCCTCACAAACAGATCCTAACCAAAAACCCAACCCGAACCATTTACACTCACAATCTAAACCTAACCCGTTACCCGAACCTAACCGACCCTAAACCATACCCAGACCCATTCTTAGACACAGCACGACCCAACCTAAAACCCGAATCCGGACCCGAAGCCAGCCCGACGTCAAAACGACGTCGTGCTACTTAAAAGACCCACGGGTTATTTAAACCCAACCCGACCCGCTACCCTAACCCACTTACACACTCAGACCAACCCACCCAGACACCATCCTAACCCGACCCACGACCCGGGTGTTATAACCCGAAACCCAGACGGGTTTCTTCTTCTTCTCCGGCGAGCTGCTCGTCGCCGGAAAGTCGGGCCTCGCCGGAGACTCTCTCTATCCTCATATCTCCCTCGTCTCTCAGTAAAAATCGATGAGATCAACGGGGATTTGACCGGAATCAGCCCCTCTTTCACATACTAGAAGCTGGATCAAGGGTTCATTCGTTTTAACCTCCTACGAATGGATTATTCGTTCGGTCATTCAAGAGAATGATAGCCTGCATGGCCTAGCAAATGATCCCCATTTTGAAAACTGCTCAATGGGGGTTCTTCTGGGTTCACTAGGGTCTGTTTGGTAGGATCAAAAGGGCTTTTGGTCATAATTGAAAAATCAAGCTCTCAAATGGAGCTTTAATGGCCGCCGGGATGTGTAGAGGGCTTAAGGCTCTGATTTACTGCATGCATGGGGATCCTAGACTCTTCTAAACGACATGCAATGACACAGAAATGACTAGGGGTGTTTGGTTTACCTCACGGAACCAAGGATTCCTCTTTCCTTCTCCGATCAACCTCCTTCTCTCCTCTGCGTCTCTCTCTCCTCCTCTCTGCTGTTTCTTCTCCAGCCTTCTTCTTCTAGTCCTCAGTGTGGGTGGGTGTGTGTGTGTTAGAGGGAGTGGACAGAGAGGGAAAAAAATGCAGAGATGAGGGTGTTGTGTGTATTCACAATGTAAGGATGTGTGTGGTGTCCTCTCCCTAGCTCTCTCTCGGTTCTCTCTCTCTATAGCAGTCCATTTGGATAGCTTGGTGGGGTGTGAGTTGCTGAATATCAGGGGTTAAATGGGGGGAGTGTGTTCCTTATATAGAGGGAGGGGTGAGGGAGATTTGGTTGTGTGTGGTTGGGGCATTACCAAGTATACTTGTATATGTGTGTTGTGTGTTTCTAAGGGTAGATACAGGTGGGGTCCACATGACCGTCACGAGGTGGTGTGGGTCCCACTCTCAAGTAATAGGCACTGGGATGTGTGCCTGGGTCTTTACTAGTTGCAATACTAAGAAAGCGATCATAGTTACAAGTGTAAGAATGAACGGGGCTGTGAGTAAGCCTAAGTTCAAGTATGTCTATAGTTTCTAACTTAGAAACTATCCATGCCGAGGTTACAACTATACTAATAGATACTAGGTTATTACTAACGTTGTTGTCATCGTCGAGGCAAATACTATAGAACCTGGTAAGGATTCCTAATTAGATTTACCCTAATGGGTCTTCTGTAACCATACTATGGTGACATCATCATTTCTGAATTCTTACGTTAAATTTTTTTGGGGAAAATTTATGGGTGCTACATCTCTACCCACCTCATTTGAGGATTTCGTCCTCGAAATCTAGAGCTTGCTAGGTCTCAAAATGTACAAATCCCTATCCATTAGGTTAGTCGTTCTATACCAACTCAGGCGCTCTTATCAATCTAAATGGTCTGTCAGACCATAAGTTGTTGTCAACTGTTCCGGGGTCTGATTTCTTGGAAATACATCAGCTTCTCCTCACAATTTCTCTTGAATGTCCCCAATCATCTTGTAACATCATTTCCATATAGGGTTCAGAGTTCTAGTAGTGGGCATGGTACCTTCAGTCTTCCATTTTATTCAGTGCTGAGATTGATTTACTGATCTGCGAGTTCTCTTTCTGGATCTCTGTGGTGGTAGAGCATTGTTCTGAACTCCTTGTTCGGGGCATTCTTTGCGTACATGTCCAGCCTTTCCACAATTGAAACACCGCACCTGTTGCCCTATGAGTTGTTTCGGTGCTGCGCATTCTTTGGAGTGGTGTCCAGGTGTTCCGCAGTTGTAGCAGATATCACGTTGCTTTGCGTGTGTCTGAACGGCTGTCTGACTAACTCTTCTGTCACTGATTTGCTGTCTCTTGTTATGATTCCGAGTGTGCTCAGAGTTTCCTCTGGTGATTACAGACTGCATTCGGGCGGTTGTCTGTGACACTTGATTGCTTCTTCGACTTCCTCCTGGGTTGGTTTCCTGGAACCAATTATCTTTTCCTCCCTGTTGGTGGATCCCTAGTTTCTTGCTGTTCAGAGCTATGTTCTCCAATTGTGTGGCTAATTCGACCATTTCTTCGAATGGTTGGTCGAGGTATACTGCTGCGGTCTTTTGAATGTCTGGATTAAGTCCTTCGTAATATTGCAGTGTCTTATTTCGCTGAGTATCTACCATGTACGGAGCAAATCGTGATAGTCTCTCAAATTTCGCCGTGTATTCTTGTACCGTCATGTTGTCTTGAACTAGCTCTATGAATTCCTTTTTCTTCTTGTTTCTTTCCGTCCTTGGGAAATACTTTGCTAGGAATTTTGTTTTGAATGCTTCCCATGTCATTCTCCTTGTAACATCTTCGCCCACTGCAGCTTCGACAGATTCCCACCAGTCTGCTGCTGAATACGTGAATTGGAAGACAGCCAAGCGTCTTTTCTCTGTCTCGTTGCATTCGAGGGCTTGAAACATTCGTTCCATATCACGAAGCCATTGTTCAGCCTCCCATGCTTCTATCATTCCAGTGAAAGTTCCTGGTTTAAGTGCACGAAATCTCTCAAGTAGTTTATCTCCGGTCTGACGAGCATTTCCGTTGTTGATGATGCGGTACAGTTGGTCACTTGCTTGCTCCACACGTCGGACAAGGGCTCCTATCAATCCTGTTGGATCCACTGCTGGAGGTATTACATTTGTTGGTCCATTGGATGAATTATGAGTATTCCGTTTTCTCTTAACCATGGTGTATGCTAGCAAGGGTTATACCTACGAGTTAACACCTATTTGGTCAATACCTTATCTTATCTCATCTAATCACATGACAAGTAACGGTATTGAGTCAACAGAGATTTCTAGCATATAACGGTTGTCACAACTACTACTAGGATCAAGGGTACGGCATCCTTATCCTTGGCCTTTCTAGACTCTAGGTTGAGCTGACTGTTCCGAGATACATCTCAGGAAGTTCGTCAGTGCCTAAACATCTATCGACTAATGGTCAAACCTATAATCTTATTAATAATAAACGTATAAGAGGTAAGATTATCAATTAATAAGAATACGTCTCATCCATACAATTATGTTAAGTTAAGACTCAAGCAACTACTACTGATCAGAAAATAAAAAGTACAACAACAATACGAATACTAGTTCTACTAATCTGGAATACATTAGAAGAAGTGGAATAGAATAAGATAAACTAATTGAGGGTCCAATCTCCATCTCTCTCTACATCAGAGTCCGAGGTCACCTCTCCTAAGTCATTGGATGGTGGAAAGTCAATCAGAGGGATACCTATGAATGCATCCTAGGCTGGCTCTAGGGGGCCAATCAGGGTCCTCTATCATCTCAGGCTCCGCTAGTGGGTCTTCATCTGGATCATCATCTGAGTCATCATCAGAACCTGCAGGGGTAACATAGTGTACTATGTCCTCTTGTGGCTCATCCTGGTCATGGATTGCAAGGTTTCCAAGGGCATGAGTAATCTCCTCCATCTCAGCAGACAGCAAATGCGGTGCTACCACTCTATGATATGCTAACTCTGGAACAGGTCTCTCATGGAAGAAGCAACGTGTCCACTTCCTTATACTCTGGCGAACTCTATGCCTGATGGTGTTGCTAACATGACCAAATCCTCGAGGGGCAAACTGTCTTTCCAAGGTGACTCTGTACTGTCCATCCGCAGCATCGTACTCTATCTGGTGCTCCATGATAGCCTGCCTAACACAGAAAACTAACTTAGTACTGATGCTAATTAATGAAATATCTTAGAGTTTCATAGTGACAAGGGGGTATCTTTCTTAATTCTAGCTAAACCTTGAGTTACTGTCAATTGTTCCAAGTCTGACTCCCTGAACTTACATTAGTTCCTAATTCTATATTTTACACTTGTGACCTCTATGGTTCAGCTCGTCGTGGGGATTTATTAGTCATTCTTATAGACTAAGAGTATACAAGCTTAAATCAATTACTAATTACAAGCAAGCAGTACATCCACGTGAAAATATATATATGTCAAGTTAAAGATAATTTCCATAGATAGATTTAAACATAGTGCAATATAGTTACAAAAACATTTACATCAAAGAGCGAGTACGCTAAGTAAGTACATACTAGGGAATAGTGCCAACAACAGATACATGAAAGGCGTACACGTTACTACTACTACGTGTTACATGCCTGAGTACAGCTATATACACAAAAGATGGACTAACAGTCCTATTACAAAGTCCTTCAATCATCCAGGTCCTCGACCTTTGACTTTCCCTTCTCAGCTATGTCTTTCTTGGGTGGTGTAGACACCCCATTTTGTCGGCTATCAGATTTAGGAGACCCATAGCTTGGTGGTTCACAATGATCGTAAAAGACTCAAAAGGACTCTCGGAAGTCAGCTCTATCTCTCAGAATGCTCAGAATGACCAAAATGCCCCTAAAAGCCCGAAAACTCCTTGATTTGGTCCCAAAGTTCTGAAAACATGCTACGTCGTAAGAAAAGTGATAAAATGAGTTTTTAAGAAAAATCGGATGAAATCGTCAGCTCCCAAAGACCCCCGGAAGTCCCGGAAGTTCCCGGAAAGTCCCCGTTGACCGGTTTGACCAAGGTTTGACCAGGTTTGACCAGGTTTGACCAAGTTTGACCAAGTTTGACCGAAATCATCCGAATTCACCGAAATCATTTTAAATCATGAGAAAAGTGTTAAAACAAGTTCCAAAAGAAAATCGAGCGAAAACATCAGCTCCCGGGAACTCCCGGAGGTTTCCAGAACTTCCCGGGAATCCCAGGTTTGACCAGTTTGACCAGAATTTGACTTTAGAACCAGGGCACCTAAACAATTTTCAAACATTTTTCATGGATACTAGAGGTCAATAGCTTTCCAACGGTATATCGCACATAATTTTCGGATTTAAAACGAATTTATTATGAATTTCCAAAGGCGAAAAAGGCGATCAAATCGACTTTTATCGCGAATACCGCAAAACTTTTCAAAGTGACCTATCCCCGAACTATTTTTTATGTAAAGTAGACTCCAATACCTTTCCAACGGTATATCACAACCTCAGTTTGGAGTTCATATGCATTTTCTGTGAATTTCGGACAAAATAGGGCCTTTTCGCGAATACCGGAACCTCTGGGGGCCTAAACAGCATTATCTGGACGAAGGAAGAGCAGTGCCGCCGCGGCACTGGCCCACTGCCGCCGCGGCACTCTCCTCCAGAACAGTGTGTTTTTGTAATTATTTTTGGGGGTCCATTTTGATTAATTAAAAACCAAAACGACATAGTTTTATGTTTTCAGATGTTTGGGACCAATGGGAACACTTTTAAAACCCCAAAACCACCCCAAATTGGCCTATTTAAACCCCCCATTGCTCTTCATTTTAGGGGGGCCAAGTGCAAAGCTAGAAAAGTTGTAGAGAAGAAGAGAGATAGAGATAGGTTTAGAAGAGAGAAAGGGAGCTTCTCCCATTGATTTTCCATAAGAAAGTGAGTTTTATTCTTGATTTCTTCCATTATCCTTCTATATACTTCACATTCAAAGTCCATTCCAACCCTCATTATTGAGCATTCTTGAGTTAGGAAGCCACTTCCATGTCCAAATGTCAAAATCTATGAGTGAAACACCAAGCTACAAGTCCAAAATCACATTGATTATCATCTATTGATTGCTATTTACTTGCTTTGATTATATATATGTTCATCTCTCCTTATCTCATTTCTTTTTCTTTTCTTTATTTACTTACTAGTTTATCATCATCTAAGTGATGACATGAAGTTTGGGGTGAGTGAATCCTTATGGATAGTAGCTCTTGACCTCAAAAACATGTTTGATAGATGATGATCATAACCTCAATACTTCCAAGATGTTCTTGAAATGTATTGAAGTTATGTCCAAAATAAAATAAATCTCTCCAACAATCTTGAAGGTTCTTAATGATGAGTTTGATGTTGGTATTCTAAGTGACTATAATCCTTATTGAGTGTTGAAAATATGTTTTCAAAACATCTATTTCAAAACCCCTCTCAATCCCTCTCATTTGGTTTCAAGAAACAAAACTTTGTTTTCCCCAAAATCTCCAAAACAATGATCCAAAACAGTGAGCTGTTCAGATTCAAAGATTTGTTTTGAATTAAATACTCGAGTTATGATGATGAAACCACTTGGAAAATCTTCCTAATACATCATAGTTTGTCCCCAATTTTTACCATCAATTATAGAGATGTGAAAGTATTTGTTTTGGATGTGAGAAGTTCATATTCATAATCTGCCTCTGTTCTCACAGAATGTTCACCCAACTTGTTTCACTTATTCTGGATATTTTCATCACTGTACATATATCTTTTCTATTTTTTTTATAAAACTTGGGTGTCTTAGGAAACTTTTAGTATATAATGGGTCATCATAAACCTTTTCCTTGATTTATGAAAAATCATACAAAATCAGTCAACAGTGCAGCTTTTGTTTCTGAGTCATGTGTACATTCTGATTTATTTCTTTTAATCTGTGATAGCTATTGATGTTTGGCTTTTTGGGTTATTTTCTAGACACAATAAGGATGATCTCTGATTTTTCTCACATTTTTCTAGGTACGTTTGACGTCCCATTATAATGTTACAAAGTAATACATACAGTCTGTCCACTATTCACAGCAAGCACATTTCAACTTTCATTCTTTGATTTGATGCTCATATGCATTCCAAATTAGTTCATATCTTAGGAAGTAGTTCATACTACATTTGTATATATCCCATGTTAATTTCATTCATTCATTCATACACATTATAGACTTCTAAGTCATTCTAGAAATTCATGTACACAAAACACACTACAACCTTTGCACGTTTTAGGATCATACATTGCATCCATGCAAGATTTGGGGCTTTTGTGACTCCTAATCTAAGAAGATTATAAGGAACGATCATGATCACACGTTCATGCTTCCCCTCGATCTAATCATCCTTTCTCATCCGTCCCGGGGATTGAGAGATCTTCTTTTCTCAAAGATTAACATGCATCATACTAACTTGCTAAGCATATTTTGATTTCTTTGTTTATTTGTTTCAATAACAATTCGTGTCCCCCTTTAGATTAGGAAGTCTTGATTATTTGATACATGATTAGACGATTTTTCCTAGGTTTATTTGTGTGATCTTTCACTTTGCATTGTGTGATATTTGGCTTAGATCTTATGAATGATATCTTATCTTTAGATCTTCCATTTCAAACTTTCTTATGTGATGTAATATACTATCATAGTATTATTTGTCGAACTAAACATAGTATGAGATGATTATTTGGATGCTAATTGAGGCCCGTCGAAAGACGGGGCGAGTTGAGGGTGTTTTAGTCGTGACAAAGGCTCCTTCCTCTCTCGTACCAAAACCCCGAACCAAGTTCTTTGGTTATGAAGGGCCGGTGCCCTTATCCGCTTGGGTGAGTCAAATTAGGTTTCTTGGTTCCTTAAAGACCAAGTGGCGACTCTGTATCTGTTTTCAACAGACCTTTCCTTTTCTTTGATTCAAATCAATTCAAAAACAATCTCAAACGAGAGAGAGAGAGAGAGAAGTGGTCTGATTCCGCGTGTCCACAATCTGGCGACTCTGCTGGGGATTTTTTATTTTAAAACAAAATAATACAGAGGTTTGACTCATAAGAAGCATCCTTAAAATCATCTTTTTACTGTGTCTGGTTCACCGCATTGCACTTTTGCATTTCCCCTTCGACTGTGTCTGAAACGCGGCGCTGACATTGTTCAGGTCTTGCTGTGCCAGGGCACAAGTCACCGTTGATACTGTACCTTCCAAGGTATATCAAAAAGAGTGAAAACCTCCGTACTGTCTCTCCGACGGTATATTGGAACTCTCGTCAACGGACCCTCTTTGACTAAACCCAGCCTTTGCATATAGATTCCTGTAGAACCTTTCATAGGGCTATTCATTTATCTTTTCAGATAGGACAATGTGATATAACTGCTGTATGCCCTGGCGGGATTACCTGCGCGGTGTAGACGCTTATGTGACATAGAACAGAACCTCTTTCTTATGATTCCCAAGGCAATCACTCACATGTAATCACATTGAGTTGACCTGCCTAAGCACCATGACAAAGATGTCTGCTACATGCTCACAAAGATATACACCGCAAACCTTGTTTGTTGGTCCTAAGACATAGGAGTATGAAAACCTACTAGACAGTATGATCACTATCACCATATTAACCAGTTTCTTCCAGAAACTCTGTCCAGATATCCCAGATATGACCATATTAACCAGTTTCTTCCAGAAACTCTGTCCAGATATCCCAGATATAACCATATTCTCCCAGAAACTCTGTCTAAATCTCCCAGATATGTCAATTCCTCCAAGAAACTTTGTCCTATCTTCCCAGATATACTAGTTTCTCCCAGAAACTCTATCCAAATTTCTTAAAAATACCCAAAGTACCTGTTTTCCCAGAAGCTCTGCCCAAATCTCTCGGATTCTCCAAAAATCCCAGCATCTCTGCCCAAATCACCTAGAAATGCTCAGATATACTTGTTTCTCCTAGAAACTCTATCCACATTTCTCAGAAATGCCCAAAAAACCAGTTTCTCCTAGAAGCTCAGTCCAAATCAACCAGAAATTCCTATTTCTCCTAGAAACTCAAATGACTTCTAGAAATTTCTCCGAATCTTCCGAATCCCTGTTTCTCCCAGAAACTCTGTCCAAATTTCCCGAAGTATCCCAGAAATCCCTGTTATCCCTTGGTGATCATACTAGAAAGTAAGGTTAGCACACTCTTTATGGCTAGGACCTTATTTGTTTAACGGCTATCTGCTAGAAATAGGAGCATCATATAGATTAGGGCTTGCATCCGCATGCTTGTCTCATGTGCATGCACCATTCTCATCAGTCTGCGCACACTATCTCAGTCAGTCTATACATAAGCCGGTCCATCTTCCTTAACATCACTGTCATTGTCTATCTAAAGTCATCACTATCAGAACCTGATAAACCTCTCCTCTCGAATCTATAAATCATTACAGATTCCCAAAGTCAGCCTCTGAGATCCCCATCCTGGGTCAGAAGTCCGAGCAGTCGTTTGGTTAGAATCAGTCCGCCGAGAAAATTCAACATGAATCAGGAAACTTTGGAAGCCAAGGTCACTGAATTAATCAATCAACAGTCAGATCGGCTGGCTCAAGTTCTGAAATTTATGGAAGAATTCCGACAACAGCAGCCACAGTACCCACCGGGGTTCCCACCACCACTGCCTAGATTTGGACCGCCTCCCGAAAATAATGGAGAAGAAGAATGGTTTCAAGGGGTCCCGCCACCTGCATATGAGAAAAAGCTCCAAGAGAAAATGGACAAGGTCGACAAGCTTGAGAACATACTAAGGAAGAGTAAGGGGGTCGACGATTACATGTTAGATCTGGAAGGATTGTTTGAGCCCAACAAGGTGAGGCTACCCGAGAACTTCAAGATGCCTGAAATTGATCGTTTTGACGGAACTGGAAATCCGAAGAGCCACGTGAAGTTTTGTATGAGCATCTTCCAGTCAATGGGCTGCACCCATGAGCACATAGCTATGCTATTCCCTCAAACCCTCCAGAAAGCTGCACTATCCTGGTTCCTAACCCTTGAAACTTCCAAGACCCGAGTTTGGGAAGATGTTGCTAGAACTTTCATTGATCACTACTCCTACAACCAAGAGCTTGATGTCACCATCCGAGATTTGGAAACTACCAGGCAGAATTTTAATGAGTCCTTCGCTGCATTCTTGAGCAGATGGAGGAATAAAGTAGCCCAAATGATCCACAGGCCTATTGAAAAAGAGCAAGTACGTATGCTGGTCAAGAACCTGCAACCAGTATACCATGAAAAACTATTCTACCAGTCTATCTCAACATTTGAAGAGTTGTTTGAGGTTGGGACTAGAATCGAGGATGCTATCTGTGAAGGCAAGATCAATGGAGCTGGGTCACTGCAAAAGGAGAAGAGACCCCATACCTTTGGTGAAGATCAAGAGAGCCTAGATGTCAATGCCTTAAGCCCATCATCAAGCCAAAATGATTGCAGTAAGAGGCACAAGAAAGGAAACCAAAGAGTCTTCACACCACTTGACATGAGCTTATCCTCCGCTCTTAACCACCTTGTTCAAAAGGGCCACCTTGTACCTTTGGAGCCTAGTAAGCCTCCTAATCACCCACCTCCTGGGTACAATGAATCCAAGTATTGTGATTACCACCAAGACCAAGGCCATGAGACCGACAACTGTAAGAGGCTCCGTCACTCAATTCAGGATCTCTTAGATGATGCGCCGCACCCCAATCCAATTCACTACCTCGGTCTGGACCAACCCCTGACCTATCCATTTCAATGATCTCCTTCGCCGAGGACCATGAATGTTGAACCTGTGCCGGTGATGCGATGGTGTTTGGGACTCTTGCTAGAAAACCAAATGAATATGCTCTTTAGGAAAAAAAAAAAAGAAATAGAAGGAATAAGCGAGTCACTGTGACATTCCATTTGAGACAGGGTCAAGTCCAGTCGAGTCTGTTGTGTGTTTGTCTATTTCAAGTTTAGTCTTGTTGTCGAGTCCGTCTGTCATCAAGTTGTTAATGAGTCTGTAACCTTTCTCTTTGGATGGAATGAAGTCTCATTTTGCCTAATCTGATGTGCCTAGTCATAGATGCATGAATCGCTGAACCAAAGTGTCACTTTTCAAATTACCATGGATATTACTGTGCTAAAAAAAAAAATTTTACTCAAACAAAAAATCCTGAAAGGTCAAAGTCAATTTTGCGCTGACACCGATGAAGAGCCGAGAATTGAATAGTCTTACTTTAAGAATTTAAAAGATGCTTTTGCTCAAATCTTGAAAAGACATACTTGAGACTGACTTGGGGCTTACCCAACACCCCTTTCCACCATTTCTACCATTTCAGAGCCTTGGGCCCAACCCAATTGATAGCCATGCAAACCTGTGCGGACTTGGTCCTTGATGGTAGCTAAACATTTCAGTGAGTTTCATCTCCACTTTCAAAAAAAAGGGAAAGAAAAAGAAAAGAAAAGAAAAAGCTCGCTAGGTTGAAAACCCGAAAGGGCACCTAGGCAAAAGTTAGAGCTGAAAAGGTATTGATTTCCAAGATCTGACCTTAGCCAGTCAAAATAATGGAGAAAATGAAAGAAATAAAACAAATGAGAGAATCGTATGTGCCTAGATCACATTTCCAAAGGCACGGAACAACCACAAATAAATTCTGAAAAATGACATGCACATTTCGGAATTCTTAGATTGCGATTGAAAGATCTTGCAAGAATCAGCTGCATGAAAAACAAAATTGACTGGCTAGGCAAAAGTGAAAAGGATCAATCCTCAAAACAAAAGAAAAAGAAAAAGAAAAGACAAGAAAAGAAAAGAAAAGAAAGGGAGATTGAAACTGAATTCTTTTATTCAATGCTACCACAAGTGGCTCAAGTTTGAACTTCTTTGACGATTGGTTTAAAAAACCCTCATACCTCAAACCCCTTGTTTCAAGCCATGCCTTGAACTACGCTCGACCTGATTCCCACTCGGGGATACGTAGGCAACCACATCGGTTCGGTCGACACCATCATAATCAAAACAATTTCTTTCAAGACCTTGCCTTGAACTACGCTCGATCTGATTCCCACTCGGGGATACGTAGGCAACCACATCGGTTCGGTCGACACCATCATAATCAAAACAATTTCTTTCAAGACCTTGCCTTGAACTACGCTCGACCTGATTCCCACTCGGGGATACGTAGGCAACCGCATCGGTTCGGTCACCCCACCTACCCAAAAATCAACCCGCTTCTTCCCAACCATGCCCGAACTACGTTGGACCTGATCCCCACTTGGGGGTACGTAGGCAGACTTTCAAAAAAGAAAAAAAGAGAAGGATGGCTCGCTAGGTCGAAAATCCGAAAGGACGCCTAGGCAAAGATTAGAGTTAAATCCAAGGTGAGCAATAACAAAAGAGAGAAAAGAGCTTGCTAGGTCACCTCACTGGTGCCTAGGCAAAAATTATGAGCATTTGAGAGATTAAAGTCACGGTCCATGCCTCAAGCCAGAAAATCACCTTCCACATTAGGGGCAAACTTCGGCTACCCGCCTCGTTTGCCTGACTTTTACTATCTACCCTTCACACAAGGGGCAAACTTCGGTCACCTACCTCGTTTGCCCAAAACCTCCAATGAACCTTCCTCCAAACTAGGGGCAAACTTCGGTCATTTACCTCGTTTGCCTATCGATCCCACTTCATGCCCTTCAAACTAGGGGCAAACTTTGTTTGCCACCCGATCCCTATACACCAATGGTAAGCCTTCAAGTCACAAACATTGTCTTGAACATATGGAAATGGAGCGTCTTTCATTCCATAAGCTAAGGCACTAATTCAAAGCGCATCTTGAGAGAAGCAAAGAAATTGATTAGATCAGTAGGGAGGAATTTTCAAAAATAAGATTCACCATCAAAGTGATGCCACGTTAAGGAGAGAAGTAAACACAAAAGAGAAATGGTACATCATTTATGACAAAAGCACATTAAGTTTTGGCAAGTCGACCTTGTTTCATTTTGGTGTCAAATGTGTCGTCCTCGTGCGTCAATGTCTGTCAAGTTTTTGAGTCTGTTGTAGTCTCAAATGTGTAAATCAACAGTGACTAATGAGTCTTTCAAATCAAGTTATAAAGAGCATGCCAATACAAGCAGAAGTATCAAACACCATTACTGTACTGGTTAAGGCATCAGCATGAGAAGCGTCCAAACTTAGGGCAAATACGAATTTCATCCCTTTCCAAACCATCGAAAGTTGACCATCATCTCCTTGCAACATAAGTCCATGAGTGGCTGTTGATCTTTCTTCATGCAACATAAGTCCATGAGTGGCTGTTGATGATCTTCCTTTATTCATGCAACATAAGTCCATGAGTGGCTGTTGATGTTCCTTTCTCCTTGCAACATAAGTCCATGAGTGGCTGTTGATCTTTCTTCATGCAACATAAGTCCATGAGTGGCTGTTGATGATCTTCCTTTGTTCATGCAACATAAGTCCATGAGTGGCTGTTGATGATCTTCCTTTCTCCTTGCAACATAAGTCCATGAGTGGCTGTTGATCTTTCTTCGTGCAACATAAGTCCATGAGTGGCTGTTGATGATCTTCCTTTGTTCATGCAACATAAGTCCATGAGTGGCTGTTGATGTCCCTTTCTCCTAGCAACATAAGTCCATGAGTGGCTGTTGATGATCTTTCATCTTTCTTCATGCAACATAAGTCCATGAGTGGCTGTTGATGATCTTCCTCTCTCCTTGCAACATAAGTCCATGAGTGGCTGTTGATCTTTCATCTTTCTTCATGCAACATAAGTCCATGAGTGGCTGTTGATGATCTTCCTTTTCTCCTTGCAACATAAGTCCATGAGTGGCTGTTGATCTTCCGTCTTTCTTCATGCAACATAAGTCCATGAGTGGCTGTTGATCATCTTTCTTCATGCAACATAAGTCCATGAGTGGCTGTTGATGATCGTCTTTCATCCTAGCAACATAAGTCCATGAGTGGCTGTTGATGATCTTCCTTTCTCCTAGCAACATAAGTTCATGAGTGGCTGTTTGATCTTTCTTCATTGCAACATAAGTCCATGAGTGGCCGTTGATGACCTTCTTTCATCATAAGTCCATGAGTGATTGTTGATCACCCTCCTCTTTCAAAAATCAAAACCTTAACTGCCGCGGACCATCTCTATATCCCTCATCACAAATAGAATGATACCTTTACTCTAGCAGAGTACATTATCCTTTAGCTCCCGGAGGCCCTGACCGGCCCTCTTGGATTGAGCGCCAAAAGAGATTCTCCGAGAACCCTACATCATCCCCCGAGGACAGAAACCGATAGATACCAGCTCCCGGAGGCCCTGACCGGCCCCCTTGGATTGAGCGCCAAAAGAGATTCTCCGAGAACCCTACATCATCCCCCGAGGACAGAAACCGATAGATACCAGCTCCCGGAGGCCCTGACCGGCCCCCTTGGATTGAGCGCCAAAAGAGATTCTCCGAGAACCCTACATCATCCCCCGAGGACAGAAACCGATAGATACCAGCTCCCGGAGGCCCTGACCGGCCCTCTTGGATTGAGCGCCAAAAGAGATTCTCCGAGAACCCATCATCCCCCGAGGACAGAAACCGATAGGTACCAGCTCCCGGAGGCCCTGACCGGCCCCCTTGGATTGAGCGCCAAAAGAGATTCTCCGAGAACCCTACATCATCCCCCGAGGACAGAAACCGATAGATACCAGCTCCCGGAGGCCCTGACCGGCCCCCTTGGATTGAGCGCCAAAAGAGATTCTCCGAGAACCCTACATCATCCCCCGAGGACAGAAACCGATAGATACCAGCTCCCGTAGGCCCTAACCGGCTCTTTTGGATTGAGCATTGCGAGATCTGACCAACTACGAGAGATTCAGAGATGGATCCTGGTTTTAGGTCAAGAATTGAAGAGAGACTCTCAGAGAGTCCCCTACCATCCCAGCAGAAGATAGCAAAAGTCCGAACCGATTCTTCGGGCTTGTCATCATAAGGATCGGCCAAAACATCACCCGTAGTCAAATCACCCCGATTCCCATGGCAAGCACTGTCTATTCGCAATTCAAGGATCCGTGTCCACTGATTATCATGAGCTTTCTCACCTGTCAGTCATCATGAGTTTCCTCACTTATCGCGAGCTTCTTCACTCCGGTTATCTCACCTGTCAATTATCGTGAGCTACCTATTATGAGCCTCCTCGCTTTGGTTATTATAAAACTGTCGGTTATCATGAACTCCCTCACCTATGGGTTATCTTTAGTTGTCATCCTCAAAGACCCCACATCCGATCCCATTCGCTTGTAAAGCACACTTCCCGTAATTCCAGAAGTTTGCCCCTAGACCCAGGGTCTTCTAAACCTTGCTGTCCTTATCCGAGTCATCCACCACATCACAGTCACAAACACTAGCACAACACCAGCCACTCGGAGTGGTACACCCCACAGCACTTGCTCATACTAGGGTCATAATACTAGACATGATAGGACTCATGACACAATTCATATCACATCCATGCATTGCATGTCACTCTTATAGCATAGCATCCGCCTGATTGTTGTGTATGTGCATGTGTGATTTATTCCTTTTTGCCCTGAACTACGTCCTGGTCTGATTCCCCTTGGGATACGTAGGCAGCTCACGCAGAGCACGACCAGCACTGACCTCAGCATCTTTCCTTTTTTTCCTTCATTGCATCTTTTGCAACGTTTTTTATCCTAAATCTATAGCCTCCAAAAAGTCCTGTCTCTTCAAAGCTTTGGCACTCGCTTGCGACATGCGTTGCCTCGCAAGTTCATGCCAAAGAGGGGCAAACTGTAGACACCCCATTTTGTCGGCTATCAGATTTAGGAGACCCATAGCTTGGTGGTTCACAATGATCGTAAAAGACTCAAAAGGACTCTCGGAAGTCAGCTCTATCTCTCAGAATGCTCAGAATGACCAAAATGCCCCTGAAAGCCCGAAAACTCCTTGATTTGGTCCCAAAGTTCTGAAAACATGCTACGTCGTAAGAAAAGTGATAAAATGAGTTTTTAAGAAAAATCGGATGAAATCGTCAGCTCCCAAAGACCCCCGGAAGTCCCGGAAGTTCCCGGAAAGTCCCCGTTGACCGGTTTGACCAAGGTTTGACCAGATTTGACCAGGTTTGACCAAGTTTGACCAAGTTTGACCGAAATCATCCGAATTCACCGAAATCATTTTAAATCATGAGAAAAGTGTTAAAACAAGTTCCAAAAGAAAATCGAGCGAAAACATCAGCTCCCGGGAACTCCCGGAGGTTTCCAGAACTTCCCGGGAATCCCAGGTTTGACCAGTTTGACCAGAATTTAACTTTAGAACCAGGGCACCTAAACAATTTTCAAACATTTTTCATGGATACTAGAGGTCAATAGCTTTCCAACGGTATATCGCACATAATTTTCGGATTTAAAACGAATTTATTATGAATTTCCAAAGGCGAAAAAGGCGATCAAATCGACTTTTATCGCGAATACCGCAAAACTTTTCAAAGTGACCTATCCCCGAACTATTTTTTATGTAAAGTAGACTCCAATACCTTTCCAACGGTATATCACAACCTCAGTTTGGAGTTCATATGCATTTTCTGTGAATTTCGGACAAAATAGGGCCTTTTCGCGAATACCGGAACCTCTGGGGGCCTAAACAGCATTATCTGGACGAAGGAAGAGCAGTGCCGCCGCGGCACTGGCCCACTGCCGCCGCGGCACTGGCCCAGTGCCGCCGCGGCACTCTCCTCCAGAACAGTGTGTTTTTGTAATTATTTTTGGGGGTCCATTTTGATTAATTAAAAACCAAAACGACATAGTTTTATGTTTTCAGATGTTTGGGACCAATGGGAACACTTTTAAAACCCCAAAACCACCCCAAATTGGCCTATTTAAACCCCCCATTGCTCTTCATTTTAGGGGGGCCAAGTGCAAAGCTAGAAAAGTTGTAGAGAAGAAGAGAGATAGAGATAGGTTTAGAAGAGAGAAAGGGAGCTTCTCCCATTGATTTTCCATAAGAAAGTGAGTTTTATTCTTAATTTCTTCCATTATCCTTCTATATACTTCACATTCAAAGTCCATTCCAACCCTCATTATTGAGCATTCTTGAGTTAGGAAGCCACTTCCATGTCCAAATGTCAAAATCTATGAGTGAAACACCAAGCTACAAGTCCAAAATCACATTGATTATCATCTATTGATTGCTATTTACTTGCTTTGATTATATATATGTTCATCTCTCCTTATCTCATTTCTTTTTCTTTTCTTTATTTACTTACTAGTTCATCATCATCTAAGTGATGACATGAAGTTTGGGGTGAGTGAATCCTTATGGATAGTAGCTCTTGACCTCAAAAACATGTTTGATAGATGATGATCATAACCTCAATACTTCCAAGATGTTCTTGAAATGTATTGAAGTTATGTCCAAAATAAAATAAATCTCTCCAACAATCTTGAAGGTTCTTAATGATGAGTTTGATGTTGGTATTCTAAGTGACTATAATCCTTATTGAGTGTTGAAAATATGTTTTCAAAACATCTATTTCAAAACCCCTCTCAATCCCTCTCATTTGGTTTCAAGAAACAAAACTTTGTTTTCCCCAAAATCTCCAAAACAATGATCCAAAATAGTGAGCTGTTCAGATTCAAAGATTTGTTTTGAATTAAATACTCGAGTTATGATGATGAAACCACTTGGAAAATCTTCCTAATACATCATAGTTTGTCCCCAATTTTTACCATCAATTATAGAGATGTGAAAGTATTTGTTTTGGATGTGATAAGTTCATATTCATAATCTGCCTCTGTTCTCACAGAATGTTCACCCAACTTGTTTCACTTATTCTGGATATTTTCATCACTGTACATATATCTTTTCTATTTTTTTTATAACACTTGGGTGTCTTAGCAAACTTTTAGTATATAATGGGTCATCATAAACATTTTCCTTGATTTATGAAAAATCATACAAAATCAGTCAACAGTGCAGCTTTTGTTTCTGAGTCATGTGTACATTCTGATTTATTTCTTTTAATCTGTGATAGGTATTGATGTTTGGCTTTTTGGGTTATTTTCTAGACACAATAAGGATGATCTCTGATTTTTCTCACATTTTTCTAGGCACGTTTGACGTCCCATTATAATGTTACAAAGTAATACATACAGTCTGTCCACTATTCACAGCAAGCACATTTCAACTTTCATTCTTTGATTTGATGCTCATATGCATTCCAAATTAGTTCATATCTTAGGAAGTAGTTCATACTACATTTGTACATATCCCATGTTAATTTCATTCATTCATTCATACACATTATAGACTTCTAAGTCATTCTAGAAATTCATGTACACAAAACACACTACAACCTTTGCACGTTTTAGGATCATACATTGCATCCATGCAAGATTTGGGGCTTTTGTGACTCCTAATCTAAGAAGATTATAAGGAACGATCATGATCACACGTTCATGCTTCCCCTCGATCTAATCATCCTTTCTCATCCGTCCCGGGGATTGAGAGATCTTCTTTTCTCAAAGATTAACATGCATCATACTAACTTGCTAAGCATATTTTGATTTCTTTGTTTATTTGTTTCAATAACAATTCGTGTCCCCCTTTAGATTAGGAAGTCTTGATTATTTGATACATGATTAGACGATTTTTCCTAGGTTTATTTGTGTGATCTTTCACTTTGCATTGTGTGATATTTGGCTTAGATCTTATGAATGATATCTTATCTTTAGATCTTCCATTTCAAACTTTCTTATGTGATGTAATATACTATCATAGTATTATTTGTCGAACCAAACATAGTATGAGATGATTATTTGGATGCTAATTGAGGCCCGTCGAAAGACGGGGTGAGTTGAGGGTGTTTTAGTCGTGACAAAGGCTCCTTCCTCTCTCGTACCAAAACCCCGAACCAAGTTCTTTGGTTATGAAGGGCCGGTGCCCTTATCCGCTTGGGTGAGTCAAATTAGGTTTCTTGGTTCCTTAAAGACCAAGTGGCGACTCTGTATCTGTTTTCAACAGACCTTTCCTTTTCTTTGATTCAAATCAATTCAAAAACAATCTCAAACGAGAGAGAGAGAGAAGTGGTCCGATTCCGCGTGTCCACAGGTGGTTTCTTGCCCACATTCTTAGTTGGGTCAACATTGACTGCGGAATCAGCATCCTCCACATAATTGGTCTCCTTTGCCGGAACTTCTCCATCATCATCCTCCTCCCTATCAGTCCCCATGACTGACCCAACAGTCAAGGGTGTATCAGATATGGACTCCTCTGGTACTGGGGGTGGCATAGCAAAAAATGGTCCTACGGGTCTGTGGATATCGCAGGTAGACTTACCCACAGCTTTTCAAAATCAATTTCTAAAACAAATGAGTCGCCACTTAATTTTTAAAAGGAAAAATTAAGAAACCGTTTGAAAGGAAACTGATCTTTTGCGAAACCAAAGATTAACTAGGTCCGGGGATTATGGAATGAGAGAGGAAGGAGCCCGTCGGACTAAAACACCCTCTCTCATCCTATCTTGCGATAGGCCTCTACTCAACATCCTTTTAATCAAATTTATTAATCTAAGCATGCCCTCAAGTAATACATATATATATACATCACAAAAACATGTCCAAAGGGGTGTAAAATTGCAATTAACAAAATATCATTCATAAGCCAAATAATTCAAATAGCAAGCAACATGATGTGCAATAGAGAACAAGAGAGCTTACCCGGGATCCAGCTGCGAATATTAAACGTGCAATGCATGCAATTAAATAAAATCTAGGAAAGGAGTCTCTAATCCATATATACACATAAGGCAAATCTTAACTCTAAGGTGTCGCGCATGAGGTCAAAAATCAATTAAGATCAAATAATGTAATAAACTAAAGGAGGGTTGAGAAAATTGTACCTCAATAGCGCTACAAAACAAGGGTTAGTACGCATGGTATACAAGAGGTGAAGTTAAATAAAAATCCTGAATTTCTAGCTTAAATCTACCTAATGTAATTAAATCCAAAGCAAATAAATCCTAATTACAAGTGTCAAACCATATGGATGAATATGTACATGGGAAAGAATAAACTATGAAATACTCTTAAGCTTTGAATTCAAGCTCGACTAATCATTATTGAAGCATGGTTTAAGCCCTAAGTTATAGGAAAAACCTTTTGACCCATTATTAGCAAGATTGGTCAAGTATGCCATAAAACTCTGAAAATTGCAGAGAGCAGACCAGACCTTTAAGAAAATAAAAAAAAACGTCTCTTGTGGTTTGATGTTGATGAATTTCGGACACAGAATACCTCTATGAGTCTAGTTTCCAAATCAACAAGAAAATCAAGGTTTCAACGGTTAGATCTCCGGGAATATAGAAAACACTAGACATCACTCAGCATCTTACAATCTCCTGTCCAGAATTCTTGCACGATTTATTAAAAATAGCAAAAAAATGGGAAATGCTTCATTCTTTTTAGGGGGTTTTCTTAGCACATTAAACTACATGGGAAAATTTATTTTGGGTCACAAACACCTTATTAAAACTCTGATTTAACAATTTCAAAATCGTTTTGCTGTTCTGAAACTATTTTTAAACTCTGGACAGATTATTGTTGCTTCACAAAACCCATGATCAAACCGTTCTAAGCATGAAACCACCTTAAAACAAAAATTACAGTGGTAGAACAATGTGTTATTGACACTTTCCCGTTGGTTTCACTTGATTTCAACGGTTAGATTTCGAACTAAAAATCTTTGATCAAAAACAGCTTATAGATTCACTGTTTTTATTTTGCTTGTTCAACTTCTATTTGGTAACTCCAACTATTAAACTATGAAGTTGAGTTAAACCAAACCACTTCTCCTACCATTTGATGGCCATGGGAGACTACAAACCTTTATTCTTCATAGATTCCAAATGAAATATGGATAGACTTCATGAAATCTATAAGATATAGAATCTAAACCATGGAGATGGGTTTAGACTCAAAACTACATTCTCCTACCATTTAATGGTCATTGGAGAAGGGGGGGGGGGGGGGGGGGGGGGGTATGACCATGACTCATAAGTCTTAAAGGAATATTGAAGGGATTCCTCAAGACATCAAGTTTAGAAGATCCAAATCATGAGTGTGGACTTGGATCCTCTTATGAAGTGTTAATTAAACTTTGACTCCTATGCGAAGCACAAGCCTACATAGGATTCAAGAGATCATACTCTAGAGGTCAAAAGAGATATTGAAGATTCTCCAAGACCTTCAAGAGAAGAAAGTAAACAAGAAAATGGAAGAAAGTAACATGGAAACAAAAGAAACTCTTAAGTTTATTTGATAATTAAAGAAGATAATGAAAGATTTTTGGACTAGAGATGAGAAGAAATGATAAGCTAATAATCTATAGTTAGAGGATCACCTCCAAATTATCCTCAAAGTTTTCTTTTCTTTGAAGATCTTCCAAGCTCTTCTCTCTAGTTCTCTAAACTCTCTCTTTTCTCTCTAAAAAATGTTGGTGAAATGGAAGTATATGCTCCTTCTCCCAATATGTCTCTTTTGTTCTTCTTGGTCTCTCTCCTCCTAATCCTTTTTTGCTTTTGGTTCCCCCCTTTTCTCCATGAAGATACCTCTTCATTTATAGGCAAAATCAACAGATATTTTTGGTGAATTTCGGAGTAAAAAACAGGTGTAATTCCCTCATTAGTTGGTACAATGTGTACTTTCTGAAATTATGCAGACTGCTGTCCAGCGCGGCAGTCCAGACACTGACGCGGCAGTCCGTGACTGTCGCTGCGGCATCCATCAAATGCCGTTGCGGCACTTAATGATTGCCGCGCGGCATTCACCAAATGCCGCGACAATTAATGGATTGCCGCAATTTTGTCAGTCTTACTTTATCAGTTTTTTGTTCTTATTTGTATGCGCATACGTATTGCTCTGCAAAATACAGACTTTAAAAGCGAACGGCAGTCAGAAACATGTGGCGGCACTTGATGAGTGCCGTGCCGGCACTCTGTGACTGCCGTGCGGCAGTCACTGAGTGCCGCAGAAGCCCGCCGTGTGCCGTTTTTGACTAAAATTCCCCTTTTAGGTCTTTTCTCTTTTTTGAAACAAATAATTTTTGAATATCTTTTCCAAAAGTTATATTTTATATCAGAATTTCCCTAAATACCTGGTATTTCCCTCTTTCTGTGAAATTTTATCGCGTTTTGGAGAATTTTCTGAAGAGCTTGGAATACTTCGAATTTTTCGGTCATTGTCATCATCGGACGTGGAGGTGACGCTCTCCTAAATTCGATGGCCGGTCAAAATTGGGGTGTCTACAGTTTGCCCCTCTTTGACAAAGCTTGTGGAGCAACGCGTCCCATAAGTGAATGTCAAAGCCTGTGTGAAGACAAGCCTTTGACCTGACTGTCGAATTTAGGCGAAAATAAAAATGCGTTGCAAAACGGGCGTGCAGCGGAATCCTAATTGGTCGGGCTCCCTGACGAGCTGCCTACGTATCCCTGTCAGGAATCAGACCAAAGCGTAGTTCAGGCATGGGTTGATTATTCACAGACGCAAACAGTCACACGGATGGATGCATCTATCCTGTCGTGATGCACGTGCTATGCAGTGGTGTTGTCTGAATTAACCTGGTTATGTAAATGTCATGCTTATCACATTTTCCCTATGTATGACGCGCATTTCGCGGCGTGTTAGTCAGGGAAGATTATCTATTGAGAATCTGTCACAGGAGTCATGAGAGTGCTTTTGATTTGATCACGAGGGTTAACGCAAGTCCGTTGCGAGAACCGGGAATATAAATCCGTTATATTCTCCAAACGAGGGTTAACGCAAGTCCGTTGCGGAAAACCGAGAATATAAATTCGTTATATTCGAAAGCGAAGGTTAACGCAAATCCGTTGCGAAAACCGAGAATATAAGTCCGTTATATTCGAAAGCGAGGGTTAACGCAAATCCGTTGCGAAAATCGAGAATATAAGTCCGTTATATTCGAAAGCGAGGGTTAACGCAAATCCGTTGCGAAAACCAAGAATATAAGTCCGTTATACTCGAAAGCGAGGGTTAACGCAAATCCGTTGCGAAAACCGAGAATATAAGTCCGTTATACTCGAAAGCGAGGGTTAACGCAAGTCCGTTGCGAGAACCGGGAATATAAATCCGTTATATTCTCCAAACGAGGGTTAACGCAAGTCCGTTGCGGAAAACCGAGAATAAAAATCCGTTATATTCGAAAGCGAAGGTTAACGCAAATCTGTTGCGAAAACCGAGAATATAAGTCCGTTATATTTGAAAGCGAGGGTTAACGCAAATCCGTTGCGAAAACCGAGAATATAAGTCCGTTATATTCGAAAGCAAGGGTTAACGCAAATCCGTTGCGAAAACCAATAATATAAGTCCGTTATACTCGAAAGCGAGGGTTAACGCAAATCCGTTGCGAAAACTGAGAAAATTTGCGTATAAATCTGTTATATTCTCCAAACTCAAATTTTCAAAGTTTGGGAGCCCACATGTTAGAATTTATACCTATATTTTGAAATTTGTAGTCGATTTAAACCTAGTAACAAAACCGGGGTCAAATAGTGCAATGAGAGCACACTTTGGGGGCTCAAATTCAATTTCCGGGACTTGATTTGAATTTTTGGGGGGAAAAATAAATACCTTTGAACCGCCATAATCGCGGCACACGCGGTTTTTCGCGGCAGTCCGTGACTGCCGCGCGGCACTCACGGAGTGCCGCTGCGGCACTCGGCGAGTGCCGCGCGGCAGTTGACCGACTGCCGCGCACGGAAAAATGAGTGCCGCGTTCAAGCGGCAGTGGCTTAAACCGCCGGGGTTCAACACATTTTCTCATTCTCTCATTCCCTCCATCTCGAAATCTCTCTGGAGAAATTTTCTCTCATCTTCTTCTCTGCTTTTGTATTGATCCACGGCACCTACAGGTATGTTCTGCTTGATCAAGACTCGTTCAAACCCCTTTATTTCATTATTTTTCTGAATTTTCCTGAATTTTAACGTGTTGATCTCCTCTTTTGTTTGACAGATTATGGCGAGTGGTTCTAGGAAGAAGAAGGCCAAGTATATGGCCACCCATCATCCAGACGCTACCCTGCTATTGAGGGACCCTTATGAGCATTTGTCAGCCCGCGCGTTTAAGCGCGAGGTAAACGCTTCTCTTTTATTATTTCTCGTGTTTCTTTCTCGTATTTCTTTCTCGTATTTCTTCCTCCTTGTAGAATTGTCACAACTTTTAGATACCCTATTCCAAACGTCATGCTTGTGGCGTCTCCGAGCGCCTCGGATGTTTTATTACATGCTCCTTGTAAAGGAATTTCAAATTTAATTTTTCATTTCTCGTGAACTTTTGAAACTTCCTTATAAAATAAATAAATAAAATAGAAAATGAATTTTACGCTCGAATTATCCTTTATTTTCCCCTTTGACTTCGTTCAACGACTTTTGAAAGCCATTTAACCGGAATCTCAAACATCGCTTGTGAATAACGAAATCCAATGCTCGTGGAAATAAAATCATGAACCTTTTCCTGCATTTACCGCCCCGGCGAGTTTTCCTCGAACATTTCTAATGCCATTTTTAAAAAAATTGATTCTCGAATGTTCGCAATTACGCATTCCTCTTTTTTTTTTTTTTTTTTTTTTTGCAATCAAACTCTTTCCGGGCCCAAAATCCTTGTTTTCTTTTATTCATTTTCTCTTGAATGTAAACGAGTGCCTTACTTGTGAAATCCTATATGAATACTTCTAGACTTCCTTTCTCCCCTTTTTTTTATTATCTTTTTTTATTATCTTTTTTTATTTATTACTTATCTCCTTCTTTATTGCTTTCTTCTTTTATTTATTCTCTAACAACAAATCTTGTGATTCTTTCTTGCAGCTGCAGCCCAAAGTGCTGAAGGGGCACGGCAGCCTCGCCCATGGCCACGAGTGGTATTCTGAGCTGAGCCCGACCGTGAGGGCTCTAGTGGACGCAGCAGGGTTTGGAGACTTCGTCAAACTTTTGATGAAGAGCTCCAACGACCTACAGCAGATGCACGCGTTGGCTGAGCGGTGGTGGGATACCACGAGTACCTTCCACTTCGACTTTGGGGAGATGACGATGACTCCCCTGGATTTCAGCATGATCACGGGGATTCCATTCGGAGGAGAGCCCCTGCGGCACCTTACAGACCAGGAGTGGGATCAGATGGAGCCCTTGCTAGGGGTAGTCCCGGAGGAGGCTTTGGTCACAGCTCGATGGTTTATGGATACTTTCCGGGGAAAACCCGGCTTCACGGACGAGCAGATGGCCCGCGGCTTTTTGATGTACATGCTGGGGTGCTCCTTGTTGAGCACCAAGGGAGACCGGATTTCTGCTTCCTTGGTGGCGTCGTTGGAGCGTCTGGACCGGGTTACTGAGTTTGATTGGGCTGGTACAGGGTTGGCTATCCTATATAGGCACATGAGTGTCATCTCCCGAGACAGGTCGACTGCTACTGGCGGATATTGGAGAGCGTGGGAGGTATATATATCTTTTTTTGCATTCCATCGCTTATTTTACTTTCAGAAATTTATTTATATTGCGATACTAATTTCCCTTTTTCTTTCTCTCTTTCATTGCAGATTTGGTCCCATGAGTATCTCCGCATGATGTCTCCTCAGACACGTGACGCCGACGCCCTTATCATGCCCCAGGGGCTGAAATGGGCGAAGGACAGGGTTGGGAGGAAGACCGGGGCTCACGATTTTACTTCGTTCAGGAACTTCCTGACGAACCTACGGGAGGAGCATGTACAGTGGCAGCCGTGGCTCAGGGTGCTTCCTGAGGCAGGTGCGGGGATTCGAGGGTCGGCTGGGTATGACCCGATGAGACTGCTTCTCGATGGTGGGTCAGAGGGCATGGCGTGGTACTTGGGAGAGAGGGTGACCCGGCAGTCTATAGCGGCTCCCAGATTCTTCGTGCCGTTCCCTCCTCCCGACTCTATGAGGGCCACAGACACGCTTCAGGGCGGTGACTATTCGGCTGCTCGAGCCGGCTCTGGTATCCACGGCTTTCTAGACAGTCTTGAGGGGTATGCGGCTTTCCGTGCCGCCAAGCTGATGCCGAACTTCCCGCTGATGGAAGTGACTCGGGTGAGTAGACGACTCCTTTATTATATTTGTGAGTTCTTCCTTTTACTCTTCACCCATGTTTTATTACTTTTGTTTGCAGCATGTCCCTGCCGCGGTCCGCCCCCCCGGCCTACCTGAGTGGGACTGGACTATGCCGACCGTCTCGTTCGGCGAGCCCCACGTGACGACGATCCTCCGACTCTCTCAGGGCGCCCCCACCATTCCTATTCATTATGATCTCGTCCCGCGTGCTTATGCGGAGGAGGGCCTGACGTATGCTCATAGCGTGCGGCAGTGGGTTCTGGGGCGCGAGTGGATGGTAAGAATTTCATCCCCACTCCTACTTTGACTGGGATTGCATTTCTTTCTACTAATCTTTATTCCTGGTTCCTTTTTTCAGGCTGAGGGAGCTCGGGCGACTGCTGCGGTTCAGCTGAGGGCTCAGGTATGATCTTCTACCTTTTCATATTCTTAGTATTCCAAATGTCTTTTCAACACTTTTCTGGACTCACATCCTCTCTTCCAGATGGAGGAGAACAGAGTCCTGTCTCAGCAGGTGGGGCAGCTTCAGCAGCGGCTCCAGCAGTTCGGCATCCCTTTTAGCGACACCCCTGGAGGTAGCGGCGCTGGGCGTGGTGGAGGCGGCGGCGAGGGTACTAGCGGTGGCAGAGGCCGAGGCGACGGCAGTGGCGGACATGGCAGGACTGGTGGCGGCAGTGGGACTGAGTCAGAGGAGGAGCCTCTCAGACGTACGACTCGCCAGACTCGCGGCCGGGGTCGAGGCCGCGGTTGACTCTGCCTTTTGTTATTTTTATTTTGAGAGTTTATGGGAGGATTCACATTTTGATGGATGATTGTATATTATATACATATGCTTTATTTTGATGGATGCTTTCCTTTATTTCGTAGGATAGATGCTTTTAAACATTTCATCATGTTTTCTGCCTATTCACCGTATGTGTGACCATAGCTTGGTCCAATTCCTGCCGTATGTGGGACCATGGCTTGGTCCCGATTTTATTTTATCATTTGAATGCTTCTGTTTTCTTTTACTTATTTGATATATGCAGAATGAATGAAACGAATGAATGAATGTATTTGCACGTGCTGTATGATGCGCACGTTTTATTGCCTCTCTATTTAGTTTTCTGTTTGCAGGTGGGCAGATCGTGTTACAAACAAACCCTGGCCAGTGAAAAGCTCGGAACGGCACTCGGTTAGGCCTCCGCAGCACTCAGAGAATGCAGCAACGGCAGTCAGTAAATGCCGTGCGGCACTCACGGACTGCCGCGCGGCACTTCATGGAGTGCCGCTGCACTTTATCGAGTGCCGCGATCTGGTGGGCAGCTTCATTTCCCTACTTATACCCCTCTTCTTCTAACACTCCGCAAAACATCTCCTATCTCTTTCCATCCTCCTTTCACATGGCCCCCATTAGCTCCCAAATTCTTTTCCCATGGATGGATACTCTCTCAGGTATTGAAAAGCTCAACTTTGAATGCTTCAGATTGAACGATCTCTTCTCTTTCCGACGCATGAATTTGAACGAGGGCTTACTTCGAGCTGCTATTCAGTGTTGGGACCCTGCTCTCAACGTCTTTCATTTCGGCTTTCAGGAGATTTGTCCTTTGTTCGAGGAATTTAGCGCCATTCTTCACACTGATCCTTCTGCTGAATTGACGGTTCCTCTAATTCAGGCCGGGTATGTCCAGGACTTAGCCATTCTTCTCCACACATCTCGAAATGCGGCAAGTTCTTTTGTTCATGATGGGCAGATCGACTTTGAACGCCTTTCTTCCGTTTATGCTCCCATAGGGGACCCTTATGATGGTGAGTATCAGATCATCCGGCGTAGTGCCTTGTCGATTGCCATGCTCTCTTACTTCTTATTCCAGTCATCTTCTGACATTCTCATACCCATTGCTCGTGGTTTGAGGGAGATGAAAAGTGCTGTTATGCTGGTTCTTGGTGAAACTTTGATCGGATTGAGCCGTGCCCATGTTACCGGGGCGACGTTATCTACCGGGGCACCCTTCGTCTTGCAGGTTTGGCTCATGGAACGCCTCGACCTCTTCATTCACCCTTCGCATCTCCGTGGGCCACTCCCTTATGATCGCGTGGAGATTCACAGCTTGTTCCAATCTGTCGATGCATGGCTCGGTTGGCTCCAGGGCCTCTCTTCTAGTGACATCTGTTGGACATGCCCTCAGTGGACTCATTGTTCTGTTGCTGTACGTCTTCCTGGGCGATCTGGCATCTGGCTGCCGGGCCTGTGTGCTACCACTTTCTACATTCCTGACCGGGTGGTCCACCAGTTCGGACTTTTGCAGGATGTTACTGAACCTGTGACTGCTGACTTCATCAGGGGTTCTACTCTGCGTCCACCTATTGTGAAGGCTTTTCTTGAGGCTTGGCATAGCAGGATTGCTGCTCCGTTCCTGAGGGTTCCTGCTCCGACTGTGCCTACTACCCAGTATCTTCTAAAGATCCAGGCCTTGGTTGCGAGGCGAGCTTGACAGACACATGCATAATAAAGTAGACAAAAACAGGGAAAAGCTTGCCACTTTACAAAAACTTTCTGACAGACCCTGCCTACTCTTTTCACGCTTTCTGAATGTGATTTTTCTTTTTACTTCAAGAAGTGTTGTTATCTTTAGGAAAATTTCTAGCATGCTTAATCAAAGTGCTCAACCTTTCGATTAATCTTTTATGAAGAATTCTCCTTTCAATGTCTTTACTTGGCTCCTTACTTTGCTGTTTGCTTTCTACTTATTCTATTCCATGAATTTTCATTTGTTTCTTTATAGTACTCATTTTGACAACCAGGTGACTTGAGGGATGGTTTTGTATCTGGGTTCTTTGGTTAGCAAACGAAGTTTGCCCCTGGCTTTAGGGCCTTTAAGTGGTTCCGGGCAAACGCCAGTTTGCCCCTAGTTTAGCACAGCAGCTTTTTTTTTTTTTTTTTTTTTTTTTTTTTCGGCCGAAGGCTTTTGAGGGCCCGCCTACTTAACCCCGAATGGATATCAGGCCTGCAGTAGTTTGGTTTGGGGTTTTTTTTTTACGAAGAGCGCACTTTTCGGACAGTTATTAATGACCGAACCGGATGGGTTGCCTACGTATCCCCTAGCGGGAATCAGGTCAAGCGTAGTTCATCAAGGTAGGAGGCTTTGAAAGAAACGGTTTCAAGCAAAGTATTTCTTGAGGCGATCGAGGTTAATTGGCTGTTTAAATTCAACCCCGTCTAGGTCCATGAGATAAGCCGCTCCTCCGGAGAGGAGGGTCTTAATGATGTATGGTCCGACCCAGTTGGGTTTGAATTTTCCTCTGGGGTCATAAACGGGCACTTTTAGTTCTTTGAGGACCAGGTCACCCTCAGCAAGCTTCCTTGGGCGAACCTTTTTGTTGAAAGCACGAGCTATCCTCTTCTGGTACCCCCGAGTATGGTTTATCGCGGTCAACCTCTTTTCATCAAGCAACATCAACTCCTCATACCTCCCCTGTATCCATTCCAGTTCGTTGATCTCGCATTCTGCCAAAACCCTGAGGGAGGGTATTTCCACCTCGACTAGAAGGACTGCCTCCATCCCGTATACTAACGAATATGGCGTAGCACCCGTTGAAGTTCTTACTGAGGTCCGGTATCCCCATAAAGCGAACGGCAGCTTCTCGTGCCAATCCTTATATGTATCTGTCGTTTTTCCCAAGATGGCTTTAACATTTTTGTTTGCTGCTTCCACTGCCCCGTTCGTCTGAGGCCTATACGGGGATGACTGATGGCGGGTGATCTTATATTTTTGCAAGAGCGGGATGACCTCTCCCTGGAAATGACTGCCATGATCGGAGATAAATTCATTAGGGACCCCATACCTGCAGATTATGTTCTTCTCGATAAAGTTCACCACATCTTTGGCTTTTAAGGTTGCGTATGAGGCTTCCTCTACCCATTTGGTAAAATAATCGATTGCCACGATTATGTATCGGTGCCCATTGGAGGCCTTTGGGACTATCTCGCCAATGATATCGATTCCCCACACAGAAAATGGCCAAGGGGTGGTCATGCTGTAGAGTTGTGACGGCGGGGTATGCATCAGATTTGCATGAATCTGACACTTGTGACACCTTCTAACATATTCGCAACAGTCTTTGTCCAAGGTCGTCCAATAGTACCCTTGCCGGATGATCTTCTTTGCTAGCATGTGCCCGTTCATGTGGGGTCCACATACTCCCTCATGTATTTCCTCCATCATTCTCTTAGCTTCCTTCCCATATAGGCATTCCAAATTATACCCGGTGTAGGATTTCTTCCATAACTTATCCGCATAAATCACAAATTGAGCAGCGAATCGTCGGATTGCCTTTTTGTCCTTTTCTGAGCCTCCTTCGGGGTGCTCCCCTTCTTTGATGAACTTCCATACATCTTCATACCAAGGCACCTCGTCTTCTCCTTCTATGGCTGCGATCATTTCGAATGACGGTTGATTCCTTACTTCTATGGACAGCGGAATCATGGCAATCTTGGAAGGGATTTGGATCATTGAGGCTAAGGTAGCCAAAGAGTCGGCTAGCTGATTTTCTTCGCGAGGGAGGTAGTAAAAGGAAATCTTTTGGAATTGCACTTTCAGACTCTCCAGATAGTCGTGATAGGGTCTCAATTTCTCATGTTTTACCCTCCAATCGCCTCGGACCTGTGATATGATCAAGTTGGAATCTCCGAAGACATCAATTCTTCTTACCTTCAAAGCCAAGGCCGCTTCCATCCCAATTATGCATGCTTCGTACTCTGCGGTATTGTTAGTTGAGTTATACTCGAGTTTGACAGCTAACGGGGTAGGGATCCCGTCGGGTGCTACGAGGATAACTCCAATTCCGTAACCCAATTGGTTGGCTGCTCCATCGAAGTGCATCTTCCACAAATCTTCCCTAACCTCCATGATTCCTTCGTCTGGGAACTTGAAGTCTCCCTTGTCCTCAGATTCTATAGCGAGGTCGGCTAAAAATTCGGCGACGGCCCTTCCTTTTACGGACTTGGAGGTGACATATCTGATATCGAACTCAGCTAGCATCATGGTCCAGCGGGAAATCCTACTGGTCAAGACGGGTTTTTCGAACAGGTATTTCAATGGGTCCATTCGGGATATCAGAATTACAGGGAAGGCTAGCATGTAGTGGCGGAGGCGACGGGTACACCAAACCAAGGCCCAACAGGCTTTCTCCAAGGGCGAATATTTTAACTCATATCCGACCATTCTCTTACTCAGGTAGTAAATGGCTTTCTCCGCGTGCCCCTCCTCTCCTTCTTGGGCCAACATACATCCCATTGAATCCTCGGATACAGAAAGATAAAGTAACAGGGGTCTCCCAGGTGAAGGTGGTGACAAGACAGGTGGGTTCTGGAGGTAGGTTTTGATTTTGTCGAAGGCCTGTTGACACGGGGCGTCCCATTTGAATCTCTCTCCCTTTCTGAGTAGTTTAAAAAGTGGGTCGCAGGTCAAGGTGAGTTTGGAAATGAAGCGGCTGATGAACTGTATTCTCCCCAAGAATCCCCTCAGTTCTTTCTCGTTTTTTGGTGGCTGCATTTCGGTTATTGCTTTTATCTTGGTAGGATCCACCTCTATTCCCCTCTGAGTAATAAGGAAACCTAATAACTTCCCGGTGGTGACTCCGAATGTGCACTTTTGTGGGTTTAGCCTCATTTTGAACTCCCTCAATCTCTCAAAGAATTTTCTCAAAGCCTCAAGGTGCCCTCCCCTCTCTTTGGATTTCACAATCATATCATCTACATACACCTCCACCTCCTTGTGGATCATATCGTGTAGCAAAGTGGTGGCAGCCCTTTGATAGGTTGCACCTGCATTCTTAAGTCCGAATGGCATGACCCTATAGCAATATGTCCCCCATGGAGTGATGAAAGTGGTTTTCTCCCTATCCTCGGGCGCCATGAGGATTTGGTTATATCCAGAGAATCCATCCATGAAAGATAGAAGCTCGTGCCCTGCAGTGTTGTCCACCAACACATCGATGTGGGGCAGCGGGAAATCATCCTTAGGGCTTGCCTTGTTTAAATCTCGAAAATCAACGCAAACCCTAACACGACCATCCTTTTTTGGGACAGGTACAATGTTGGCAATCCACTCAGGGTACTCGGTGACCATCAAGAATCCAGCTTTTAATTGCTTTTCAACTTCCTCTTTCACTTTAAGTGCCCATTCTGGCCTCATTCGCCTCAACTTTTGTTTTACGGGTTTCGAATTGGGAAAGAGGGGGATGTGGTGTTGGACTATTTTTGGATCGATACCTGGCATATCATTATAAGACCATGCAAAAACATCTTTGAATTCATTTAATAGACTGATTAGTTCTTTGCTTTCTTTATTGCTAAGTGTAGAGCCGATAAAGACATTTTGAGGATTATCTTCATTTCCTAGATTAGTTGTTAGGGTGTCCTCAATGATTTTACATGCAGATTCTTTTTCTTTTTCAATTAGTTTTTGCAGTTCAATGGGTATTTCATGATCATCACATTCATCACATTCATTAAGCGTGTTCGAGTAGGCAGAATCAGTCATGTTTTCATTGATTTTCTTTGGAGTGATTACAACAGACATGGAAATTGAAAGACGCCTCATTTGGGCCATTACAGACTCTGGGTGTGGGGGGAACCTATCGCTAGACTCAAAAACCCACTCTTTCTTGCTCTCTCCTCCCAAGTCAGTAATGAAGCATTCTTCCGGTTCTCCTGTTTTGGTGACTTCTTCCATCTCCTCTTCCTCAGCTTTCCCCTTGTCGGCCTTTTCCTGACCTTTCCCATCTTCTTCGCTTTCAGACGCTTCTTCCACCATGCCCTCGACGTATTTGCCCTTGGTTTTCCCAGGATCTTCTTTTACGACCTCCGTGTTCCCTTTGCCCAACAGATTTTTCATGGCGGAATCGTCCAGCGCACCAATCCAGTCCTTGCCAGCAACAGACTTTTTGGGCTTTTGCAGAAATGGGTCCTTGTACTCAGAAATTTCATGGGAGAAAAAGATCTCGAACCCCGGCTTCATACATTTGTCCTTTTGGTCCATCCATGGCTCTGGGAAGCCACAGAAAGGGAAACTTTCTCCCTCCTTCACAAAATACCCGTTGAGAGTCTTTGAGTAAGGGTCCAGTGGTGCGTTGACGGCCTTCTTCTTGGCTCTTAGCTCCTTCTTCGTTGGCTGGTACCCCAGGCCGTGAGTGTGGGTCTGAGTAGGGATCTTTGGAGCCTCAGGCAGGCCTTGAAGGTTCTTCCCCAACCCCAATCCTGGAAAGAAACCCATCTTCTTCATGATTCCTGCGATCACTGGACTAGCATGCTGATCGGACTGAAGCGGCAGAAATTCCCTTGACTTTCCTTCTTCTATTACGCTGATGAATTCGAATCCTCCCATTTTCGCTTCTTCTTCTTGCAGCTGTAATTCTAGAACCGGTGCACTCGACGATGCTTCGGACGGACGAACCCAACTGTCCCCGAGGATATCACAGACTTTGTTTTCCCAGACATATTTGACCTTTTGATGGATTGTTGACGGTATAGCACCCAAACTGTCCAACCAAGGTCTCCCTAACAGCAGGTTGAAGGAAGCGGGGATATCAATGATTTGGAACTCGGCTTCTTTATCCATTGGCCCGATAGCAAGGTTAAGAAAGATGATGCCCATGACTGCCCTTTGGGTGTTATCGTATGCCCGGACTTTTTGTTGAGACGGCACAAAAGAGGATACATCCAAGCCCATTCGCTTGGCTGTACGGAAGGGACACACATTAAGAGCAGACCCGTTGTCAACGAGAAGAGCAGGCACGGTATTCCCCAAACATTCAACAGTGACGTACAAAGGCTTATTGAGCATGGGTCCTCCCGGAGGTAAGTCGTTTGAGGAGAAAGTAATAGCCGAAGTTGGAATTTTGCTGATCAGCCCTACGAGGTCCTCCGGAGTGGTATCGATGGACACGTCAGCTTGGTTCAAAGCGTCTAGGACTGCCTGCCTATGACGTTTGGAGGCAATCAGCAACCCCCAGACAGTGATGTTAGCCTGAGTCTTCTTCATTTGCTTGAGGACTCTATCCTCTTCTTCTTCTTCATTCATCTTCCCCTTTCCTTTGTCCTGATCCCTCCCCGGGTGATTTTCCTCTAGTTCGTTCGGTTTGAAGTGTCTGCCAGACCGGGTCAAATGATCTACCTCCTCTCTTGCCCAAATATTGTCGACTTTTGAAACGATCTTTGAGCCCTCCTTTGCCTCTTCGTCGCTTTGATACCACAGGTCATCTTCCCCCACTTGGTCTATGTTACGATCATTAGTTCCTTGAACCCACCAATCTGATTGTCCTGTTGCTTCTTTCTCCCATATCCCTGGCTGGCTTCCAATCATACAGATTTTTGGATTTTCTGGTAACTGATAAAACTTTTTTGGTTCCCCAACCTTCGTGATTAGCTCGGACGGATCAAATGTTGTTTCTCCCACTCCTAAGAAGTACAGGCCTCGTGGCGGTGGTACAGCACGATGGTTTGGCAGTGGATTCTTGGTGACATTGGGGGCTTTGACAGGTGGCTCGGATATCACTTTGTTGTCAATGAGGTCTTGTATGTCATGCCTTAACCTCATGCACCGATCAGTTGAGTGGCCCTTTTGTTGATGATATTTGCAGTAGAGATCTCCTTTGAAGTACGGCGGGAGTGGACTCGGCGGCGGTCGAGGTTCCAGCTGACGGAGATGCCCTTTTGCTAACAGCCTATCGAGGGCAGTTGATAATGATACCCCCAAGTCTGAAAACTTCCTCATTGGCTTATCCTCCCCTCCTCTTGAATGACTTTTGGTGATATCGAATTTCCTCTCCGGCTCACTAAGCGCGTTGACATCGGTGGGGCCAGAGTGACCCCCCGAGTGTCCCCCACTTGATCCATAACTGGGCCTCCGATATCGGTTCTGCGGTTCTTCCTTCTTGATTGTTCCTTCTTGAATTGCATCTTCGATTCTCGTTCCTACATCGAACACCTCAGCAAAGGTGTTGATTGACTGAAATCTCATCTTTTCCTGATAAACGGGCTGTAGATTTTTCATCAGCATTCGAATTTGGTCCTTTTCGGACGGCCTTTGCACCATTTTCGCAGCTTTCCCCCTCCATCGGCTTAAATACTCGGCAAATGATTCTTTGTTCCCTTGCCTGGTCGTTTCCAAATCTCGGATAGTAACATCCAAGTCTTGGTTGTATTCGTACTGCGCCACGAATGCTTTAATCACTTCTTCCCATACCCTGGTTTTGCTTGGTTCAAGAGTGAGATACCAAGACAGAGCGGCTCCGGTCAAAGTCTGTTGGAATAGGACTGCCATCATGATAGTGCTCAATCCGCTTGGTTGGAAAGCCCCGATACACATTCGGACGTGACTGCGGGGGTTGCCTGTGCCATCAAATTTGTCAAAGACGGGCATTTTGAAACCGGCCGGCAGTGTCTCGTGGACTCCGTCATACAACCCTTCCAGTTCCATTAGGTAGGTATCCACCCCTTGAGCCTTGCGCATTACCCTTTCCAATTTTTCTATCTTCTCGGTCAGCAGCTTCTCCTTCTCATCTTTCTCCCTGTCCCTGTTGGCTCTCAGCGCATCATTCCAATGTGCCTCTTGGTCGTCGAACCAATCTCCGTCTCCTCCTCCCATAGGCGGGTCTATAATGGGTGGAATTACATACGGCGGCGGTCGGCGATTCAGCTCTTCTATCATTCCCATCATTCGGTTCATATTCTCGGCTTGTCTTCTCATCTGTTCTGCTTGCTGTTCGACTAGTACCCTTAATCCAGTCATCTCTTCATTGTTTCTTTCTTCGGCCATGTTAGCGTGTCCTCTTCTCACTAACCTTGCCGCAGGATCTCTAAACCACCCTTGGTTTGCTATTTTTGCTCCTACAATGAATTTTGAAAATTTCCTTTTTTAGAAGAAACCTTTTTACCTTTATTTTATTCAAGGAAGACTTTTTATTTTATGCATCATGCGGATGTAATGCATGTGTGCGTGTGTGCCTACTCTATATGCAGAAAAAGAAAATCCTAATCCTAACACATAAACACATAAGCACATAAAATCCTCATCCATGTTGAGTGTGCTAATTTCTCCTTTCATTGTGATCCTCTTTACCCTTTTAAGGTTTTTAAATTCAGAATTTTTGAAATCCATTTGACAAGTATTTCCCCTAGATGACGGGATCTTCTCAAAATTCCTTTTGAAGACAACAACATTTCTAAACAAAAGATGATTGGGTTGAAACTTTGCTTTTGAAAATGATTTCCTTAATTGCAGAGATTTCTTGGATTATATTCCTTAACAAAAAGGTGAAAATTTTTTAAAAAGCATTCCTTTAGTTGGTAAAACTTTTCAAACTTTTTCAAGAATTTTGGTTTCTTGCTTCAAAATATGGTTGATTTGAAATTTTAATCCAAAAGTGAACTCCAAAAATTCTGAAAGAGTGATTGAATGCCCAAAAATCTGTTTGTTTCCAAAAAAAATGTATTTAAAATTCTTTGGGCAGGAGGATCACATGATTGGATTGTTGTCACACTCTTCATGAATTTGGATGCATACAAGGTCAATGATGCTTAACTTAGCAAGATGTAAGAGATGTAACCGCATAATCAAGATCTAGCATGTTCCCAAATGTCGTGAGACATGAGGAGGAATTGCTAACAGGTGATTAGAGGGTTACACATATTTTATCAAGCAAGTATCATCATCATCTCAAATAATCCCTTTTGGGCATACAAAACTCCCTAGCACATAACCCTAATCAAGAATTGATCCCCTAATTTTTGAAAGGTTCTATGGAAACTATCATGCAAAGGTTGGGTTTTGGTCAAATAAGGGACCCTTGACACACACCCGATAGGATGCTTCATATACCAAATCATGGTACGAGATCAAGGGTGATCACACGGTCCCATGATGACTTGACCGACCGGGTTGCCCCGAGCCTCCAAGGTCATAGTTCCGTGCAATCGACTGGCTGGACATGCAAGTGATATGCAACAGGCACACAAAGATTAATTAATTTGATTAAAAGATGTTTTTCAAGTCTAATCCTCAAGTGAACCCAAAATCAGAATTCTGGTCTGCGAAACCAGAGATTCTGGGTTCGATCCCCAGCAGAGTCGCCAGATTGTGGATATCGCAGGTTGACTTACCCACAGCTTTTCAAAATCAATTTCTAAAACAAATGAGTCGCCACTTAATTTTTAAAAGGAAAAATTAAGAAACCGTTTGAAAGGAAACTGATCTTTTGCGAAACCAAAGATTAACTAGGTCCGGGGATTATGGAATGAGAGAGGAAGGAGCCCGTCGGACTAAAACACCCTCTCTCATCCTATCTTGCGATAGGCCTCTACTCAACATCCTTTTAATCAAATTTATTAATCTAAGCATGCCCTCAAGTAATACATATATATATACATCACAAAAACATGTCCAAAGGGGTGTAAAATTGCAATTAACAAAATATCATTCATAAGCCAAATAATTCAAATAGCAAGCAACATGATGTGCAATAGGGAACAAGAGAGCTTACCCGGGATCCAGCTGCGAATATTAAACGTGCAATGCATGCAATTAAATAAAATCTAGGAAAGGAGTCTCTAATCCATATATACACATAAGGCAAATCTTAACTCTAAGGTGTCGCGCATGAGGTCAAAAATCAATTAAGATCAAATAATGTAATAAACTAAAGGAGGGTTGAGAAAATTGTACCTCAATAGCGCTACAAAACAAGGGTTAGTACGCATGGTATACAAGAGGTGAAGTTAAATAAAAATCCTGAATTTCTAGCTTAAATCTACCTAATGTAATTAAATCCAAAGCAAATAAATCCTAATTACAAGTGTCAAACCATATGGATGAATATGTACATGGGAAAGAATAAACTATGAAATACTCTTAAGCTTTGAATTCAAGCTCGACTAATCATTATTGAAGCATGGTTTAAGCCCTAAGTTATAGGAAAAACCTTTTGACCCATTATTAGCAAGATTGGTCAAGTATGCCATAAAACTCTGAAAATTGCAGAGAGCAGACCAGACCTTTAAGAAAATAAAAAAAAACGTCTCTTGTGGTTTGATGTTGATGAATTTCGGACACCGAATACCTCTATGAGTCTAGTTTCCAAATCAACAAGAAAATCAAGGTTTCAACGGTTAGATCTCCGGGAATATAGAAAACACTAGACATCACTCAGCATCTTACAATCTCCTGTCCAGAATTCTTGCACGATTTATTAAAAATAGCAAAAAAATGGGAAATGCTTCATTCTTTTTAGGGGGTTTTCTTAGCACATTAAACTACATGGGAAAATTTATTTTGGGTCACAAACACCTTATTAAAACTCTGATTTAACAATTTCAAAATCGTTTTGCTGTTCTGAAACTATTTTTAAACTCTGGACAGATTATTGTTGCTTCACAAAACCCATGATCAAACCGTTCTAAGCATGAAACCACCTTAAAACAAAAATTACAGTGGTAGAACAATGTGTTATTGACACTTTCCCGTTGGTTTCACTTGATTTCAACGGTTAGATTTCGAACTAAAAATCTTTGATCAAAAACAGCTTATAGATTCACTGTTTTTATTTTGCTTGTTCAACTTCTATTTGGTAACTCCAACTATTAAACTATGAAGTTGAGTTAAACCAAACCACTTCTCCTACCATTTGATGGCCATGGGAGACTACAAACCTTTATTCTTCATAGATTCCAAATGAAATATGGATAGACTTCATGAAATCTATAAGATATAGAATCTAAACCATGGAGATGGGTTTAGACTCAAAACTACATTCTCCTACCATTTAATGGTCATTGGAGAAGGGGGGGGGGGGGGGGGTATGACCATGACTCATAAGTCTTAAAGGAATATTGAAGGGATTCCTCAAGACATCAAGTTTAGAAGATCCAAATCATGAGTGTGGACTTGGATCCTCTTATGAAGTGTTAATTAAACTTTGACTCCTATGCGAAGCACAAGCCTACATAGGATTCAAGAGATCATACTCTAGAGGTCAAAAGAGATATTGAAGATTCTCCAAGACCTTCAAGAGAAGAAAGTAAACAAGAAAATGGAAGAAAGTAACATGGAAACAAAAGAAACTCTTAAGTTTATTTGATAATTAAAGAAGATAATGAAAGATTTTTGGACTAGAGATGAGAAGAAATGATAAGCTAATAATCTATAGTTAGAGGATCACCTCCAAATTATCCTCAAAGTTTTCTTTTCTTTGAAGATCTTCCAAGCTCTTCTCTCTAGTTCTCTAAACTCTCTCTTTTCTCTCTAAAAAATGTTGGTGAAATGGAAGTATATGCTCCTTCTCCCAATATGTCTCTTTTGTTCTTCTTGGTCTCTCTCCTCCTAATCTTTTTTTGCTTTTGGTTCCCCCCTTTTCTCCATGAAGATACCTCTTCATTTATAGGCAAAATCAACAGATATTTTTGGTGAATTTTGGAGTAAAAAACAGGTGTAATTCCCTCATTAGTTGGTACAATGTGTACTTTCTGAAATTATGCAGACTGCTGTCCAGCGCGGCAGTCCAGACACTGACGCGGCAGTCCGTGACTGCCGCTGCGGCATCCATCAAATGCCGTTGCGGCACTTAATGATTGCCGCGCGGCATTCACCAAATGCCGCGACAATTAATGGATTGCCGCAATTTTGTCAGTCTTACTTTATCAGTTTTTTGTTCTTATTTGCATGCGCATACGTATTGCTCTGCAAAATACAAACTTTAAAAGCGAACGGCAGTCAGAAACATGTGGCGGCACTTGATGAGTGCCGTGCCAGCACTCTGTGACTGCCGTGCGGCAGTCACCGAGTGCCGCAGAAGCCCGCCGTGTGCCGTTTTTGACTAAAATTCCCCTTTTAGGTCTTTTCTCTTTTTTGAAACAAATTATTTTTGAATATCTTTTCCAAAAGTTGTATTTTATATCAGAATTTCCCTAAATACCTGGTATTTCCCTCTTTCTGTGAAATTTTATCGCGTTTTGGAGAATTTTCTGAAGAGCTTGGAATACTTCGAATTTTTCGGTCATTGTCATCATCGGACGTGGAGGTGACGCTCTCCTAAATTCGATGGCCGGTCAAAATTGGGGTGTCTACAGGGTCCTGGTGAGGGTGTCAGCTTGACTCGAAAAGTCATGACTTGGAGGGTATAGCTGTCATGAGTTATCTCAGCTGCTTCCTGATGAACAAGTCTAAGGGTGTTTTCTCGGTAATGTGCTTCTCTCTGCAGGATCTCTGGGTCCTCAATTCCCAACACATGTACATCATGCCACATATTTTCCTCCAAATGCCACTGAGCACTCCGTCGAATCCTTTGCTGGTACAACACTGGGTCTGCAGGCTCTATACGATCTGGGTAAACCCAATGTCGTCCAAACCCGTCTTGGACATAGAAGGGTTCCATGCTAACATGTCCAATAAAAACTATCATAGGGTTAGTATCTTCATAAGTGGGGAAAAGATCTAATGGTTTATAACTTAAAGTGTATAGGACAAACGGTAAATGCCTAACCTAGGCTCTGATACCACTAAAGACCCTATCACGCCCTGGAGTAAGCCAAAAATAGGGAAAATAAAAATTTTCCTTTATGGGTCCGTAGACACGTGACTAGTTTGTTAACCGTCCTGTCCTTCTAACTCCGCACCATGCAATCATAAGGGAAAAGCTAGGGCATAAGCATGATCTAAACTTATCAGAGTATAAATACGGCAGCAGAAATTAAACAAGGGTTACAATAACTTCAATCTTAATACAAGAGGCCATACTAAACAATTTACATAATTTTAAAACTTGAGAAACTGTCTATCAGGTCTTGGGCAAGGCTTTATTCTCCTTGGCTCCACGGTACTGCATCCTGGACTCTTCTATCTATCTCCAAAACTGCAACACTCTGGGCATACAAATGCCCAGGGCGTAACATGCCGTCAGCCTTGGAACAAGGCTGAGTGAGAGTCTCAATCGCACAATAATCAGTAAATACAGAACATCTCACAACTCACGTCATAGTTTAGTACTTTAAGGTATGGTTAATCTCTTATCAAAAGACGCATTCTCACCACGGGCATAGCAGAGGTCTCAACAAGACAGGTAAACAGATAAACATAACATCATAGAATACATTCTCCTTATTATAACCTTGTGCGTGCAAATGCATGACCAATGTGACTTACAAACCCAACTCTTTTCAAAAACGCTTGCTTTTTAAAACAGATACTTTTCAAAACCATTTTATTTTAAAACCAAAGCTTTCCAAACCAAATCATTTTGCTCATGAACTCAATCTCATCCTTCACTTTCTCTTTCTCATCCACTTGACAACACGCGGTATATCAAGGATGATAGCATGGTATCACAGTCAATTCATACTCATCCCTTAATAGGCCACCAGACGTCTTCACGGCGCACACTATCTGTAAACAATGAAACTGGCACATGGGACGTCTTCAACCATGTGTATACTCTTACCGGTCGTCTACACGGCTGAGAAGTATATTAGAGCACTAGCCGAACGTCTTCAACGATACATAGGACGTCTTCAACCACGTATGCGCATCACCGGACGTCTTCAACGGCGAGAGGCGCGCTAGGAACCCTAACCGTTCATGTCCACCCGGCTCGTCAGCCGTTGATCCATCAGATCCAGAAATCACATCTCTTTTACATTCACATCTCATCTCATTCACATTCTCATCAAACACCTCTCTTTCTTATACAATGCATGGTAACACATGTCATGAAATGCAAGTGAATCCACTCCCGATACCCATATGCAAAACCACTTCCATTCTCTTTATTATTATCATAGCATGAGTATTTATTCCAGACAACAACATCGTAAAACGTGCATTTAACAGTTAGCAGCAGAAACGTAAAATATAGGGCATGGATCACATAACATGGATTTGATACCGATAAACATATAGATAAATCCCTTGACATGCTCACGTATGCGATAGTACTACCATAACATGCTTTGCATAGTTTTACAGTTATTGAAAATACACTTGACATCATAAATCAGCATATCACTTATACAAAATATCATACAGGTAGATTTTAAACATCTTATATTCATCTTATTAGGATTAGAGTGAGGTTAGGAAACTCACCTCGAGTCACCGATCCTCGAAAAGCGGATAACCGTCAAGTTCTACAACAATAAACGGAATAAAGAGCAATAATGTATGAGTACAATCATAGGGGCAAAATGATAATCTTACCAAATGAAGTCATAAACCTCAAGGTAGTGATCTACGTGTCATTGTAAGTCCAACGCCATTGACTAGAATCAAATCGGAGTCTGTCGCGTTTTACGAGGTAATATGCAGGGCTTACTACACTAATCCAGGCCCTAAAAGACAGGCTGTATTTTTTACCGAGTCAAAAAGTCACCAAACTTTACGGGAATGTTCTAGCCATTATTCTTAGACTCTGGGAACTGACCGCGTAATTTTCGGAGCCCTAGATTATTTATTACGAATTATTGAAGATAATATATACCAGAAAATACCCGAAACCGGATTTAAATATGTAATTATAATTACACAAAGAGATCAGTACTTAGAAGTATTTTTATTAAATACTAGATATTAAAATACACCACCAGCATTTATCTTATAATTTTCGGAGCTCGTTTGGTATTTTTAATAATTAATATATTCATAAAATAGCTCCTTAAAAATATTGGACTATAATATTAGAGCTTTATAACTTACATCATGTAATAAAATAGTCCCAGGGTCATTACCCTAATTTTCTAGAATTTATAAATACACATAGGTATTTATTAACTATTTAAAAATGATATTTATTATTTATATTAATGATATAAATAATAAATATATAATACATATATAATATAATAATGATATATAGAATATTAAAATAATATTCTATATTATAAAACCTTAGTGGTTTAATTATCAACTATTTATAATTATTAAAACAATTAAAACCTTTTATACTAATTAAAACTAATAATCATAATAATAATAATAATAATAATAATAATAATAATAATAATAATAATAACAATAATAATAATATGATCTGAGACCCGACGGGTCAACCCGAACCGACTCATGGGTAGCCGGGCTACCCGTTTACACTCACAAAGAAACCCAAAGGCGCGACCCATTGGGTCAAACCCGACCCGACCACATCCTAAATGGATTACCCATTTACACGCACAAGGGAAACCCACCCTAAAACCCATTCGGGTTAAACCTAACCCGGACTCGAAACCCAAACTCACTCACAACCTAATCTTACCCGCGAACCCGAACTCAGACCGTACCCGTAACCAACTACCCTCACAAACAGATCCTAACCAAAAACCCAACCCGAACCATTTACACTCACAATCTAAACCTAACCCGTTACCCGAACCTAACCGACCCTAAACCATACCCAGACCCATTCTTAGACACAGCACGACCCAACCTAAAACCCGAATCCGGACCCGAAGCCAGCCCGACGTCAAAACGACGTCGTGCTACTTAAAAGACCCACGGGTTATTTAAACCCAACCCGACCCGCTACCCTAACCCACTTACACACTCAGACCAACCCACCCAGACACCATCCTAACCCGACCCACGACCCGGGTGTTATAACCCGAAACCCAGACGGGTTTCTTCTTCTTCTCCGGCGAGCTGCTCGTCGCCGGAAAGTCGGGCCTCGCCGGAGACTCTCTCTATCCTCATATCTCCCTCGTCTCTCAGTAAAAATCGATGAGATCAACGGGGATTTGACCGGAATCAGCCCCTCTTTCACATACTAGAAGCTGGATCAAGGGTTCATTCGTTTTAACCTCCTACGAATGGATTATTCTTTCAGTCATTCAAGAGAATGATAGCCTGCACGGCCTAGCAAATGATCCCCATTTTGAAAACTGCTCAATGGGGGTTCTTCTGGGTTCACTAGGGTCTGTTTGGTAGGATCAAAAGGGCTTTTGGTCATAATTGAAAAATCAAGCTCTCAAATGGAGCTTTAATGGCCGCCGGGATGTGTAGAGGGCTTAAGGCTCTGATTTACTGCATGCATGGGGATCCTAGACTCTTCTAAGCGACATGCAATGACACAGAAATGACTAGGGGTGTTTGGTTTACCTCACGGAACCAAGGATTCCTCTTTCCTTCTCCGATCAACCTCCTTCTCTCCTCTGCGTCTCTCTCTCCTCCTCTCTGTTGTTTCTTCTCCAGCCTTCTTCTTCTAGTCCTCAGTGTGGGTGGGTGTGTGTGTGTTAGAGGGAGTGGACAGAGAGGGAAAAAAATGCAGAGATAAGGGTGTTGTGTGTATTCACAATGTAAGGATGTGTGTGGTGTCCTCTCCCTAGCTCTCTCTCGGTTCTCTCTCTGTATAGCAGTCCATTTGGACAGCTTGGTGGGGTGTGAGTTGCTGAATATCAGGGGTTAAATGGGGGGAGTGTGTTCCTTATATAGAGGGAGGGGTGAGGGAGATTTGGTTGTGTGTGGTTGGGGCATTACCAAGTATACTTGTATATGTGTGTTGTGTGTTTCTAAGGGTAGATACAGGTGGGGTCCACATGACCGTCACAAGGTGGTGTGGGTCCCACTCTCAAGTAATAGGCACTGGGATGTGTGCCTGGGTCTTTACTAGTTGCAATACTAAGAAAGCGATCATAGTTACAAGTGTGAGAATGAATGGGGCTGTGAGTAAGCCTAAGTTCAAGTATGTCTATAGTTTCTAACTTAGAAACTATCCATGCCGAGGTTACAACTATACTAATAGATACTAGGTTATTACTATCGTTGTCGTCATCGTCGCGGCAAATACTATAGAACCTGGTAAGGATTCCTAATTAGGTTTACCCTAATCGGTCTTCTGTAACCATACTATGGTGATGTCATCATTTCTGAATTCTTACGTGGAATTTTTTTGGGGAAAATTTCTGGGTGCTACATTAGTACCCCTGAAATTTCTTAAGTACTTATTATGAAATCCCACAAACATTCTATTAGCTACCCAATTATCTAAATGGGTGTTTGTCTAAGTTCTGTATGGGTCCCACACATGGTCCCAAATATATTATGAAGTTGCTATCGCACCTACTAATTATGAATCATTTTCATTTATACCCTTATTAACAACAACCAAACTAGCATGTTTAACAACTAACCCATTAATCATTGTAATATGAAAGCTATTAAACATGTACTCATTTAGCCATATAAAATGCATCTATACATTTAAATGCAAATTATTTTTCACTCGGGCCCCTTCACTGTGTCCTACTTCATTACTTGTCCCACCTCACTGGGGACTTTTCCAATTGTGTCCTTCTCTGAACACTTCCCCGGGTGAGTCCAAGCCTCCCTGCTTATAAAATCGTGCTATGCCCTTCGAAGGCGATACTTTCAAAAACACATAATCATCCACCTCGAATTCTAACAATCTTCTACCCATATCTGCATAACTTGTATAACGACTCTGAGCTATTTGCAACCGTTGTTTAATCATTTGAATCTTATCAGTAGTGATTTGGACTATCTCCGGTCCCTAGAAGCTATTTCTCACCATTTTTTGTCCAAAAAACCGACGATCTACACTTTCTTCCATACAATGCCTCATAAGGCGCCATCCAATACTAGTTTGGAACCTGTTATTATAAGAAAATTCAATCCATGGAAGATGAGTTTCCCAATCAGCTTTAAAATCCATAACACATACTCTCAACATTTCCTCTAACATTTGAATTACTCTCTCGGATTGACCATCGGTCTGAGGATGAAATGGGGTACTAAAATATAAAGTCGTCCCCATGGCGCTTTGTAAGCTCTCCCAAAATCTCGACATGAATCGAGTATCACGGTCCAATACTATTGACACTGGTGCCCCGTGAAGTCTAACAATCTCTCTAATATAAATCTCTGCAAGCTTTGACCGTTTTTTGGTCTTGATTGGTAGAAAATGGGCTGACTTAGTTAACCGGTCAACAATAATCCAAATACTGTCATTTGACTTTAGAGATTTTGACAAACCTGATATAAATCCATCGTGATATTCTCACACTTCCACGCTGGTATCTCTAAAGGATGTAGTTCCCCTCTGGGTCGTTGATGTTCCATTTTCACTTTTTGACAAGTCATGCACTTAGCGACAAATTCTGCGACTTCTCGCTTCATACCACTCCACCAATAAACTTCACATAAGTCTCTGTACATTTTTGTGCTTCCCGGATGCACTGAATATCTAGTATTATGAGCTTCCTCTCTAACTTTGTCTATCAAATCTCTCACTTTAGGAACGCATAAATGGTTTATGTACCTCAGAACACCATCTTGAAAACTAAATTTTAGCCTCCTACCCTCAGGTAATTCATCCACAATCTTCTTGAAATCTGGGTTTAGAAGTTGGTTAGACTTTATTTCACCAATTAGACTCAGCTGTGCTACAATCGCAGCCATCAAACTACCTTCATTCTAGGAATCACTTCTAGTTTTAATTGTTCAAATTTCATTACCAACTTTTCTTGTCCCGTCAAGGTATAAGGCAGTAATGACTAATCGAGGTCGATGGCTCAAAGCATCAGCTACAACATTTGCTTTACTCGGATGGTATTGCAAAGAAAAGTCGTAATCCTTGAACAGCTCAATCCATCTCTACTGACGCATGTTCAACTCCTTCTGAGTGAACAAATACCTCAAACTCTTTTAATTTGAGAACAGATCAAACTTTTCTCTATATAGATAGTGCATCTAGATCTTCAATGCAAACACTATCGTCGCTAACTCCAAGTTATGCGTAGGATAATTGTTCTCATATGGCTTCAGTTGCCTTGACCTATACGCAATCACATTCCCATCTGGCATAAGCACACAACCAAGTCCTTGGTGTGATGCATCACTATATATTATATACATTTTTTTACTCTTAGGTATTTCCAATACGAGTGTGAAAGTCAACCTTTCCTTTAGTTCCTGAAACGTTCCCTCGTACTTATCCGTCCATTCATACTTTGTCTCTTTTCTCGTCAAATTCTTCAATGGTCTTGCAATCTTGGAAAATCCTTCTATGAATCTCCAATAATATCCAGCCAAACCAAGAAAACTTCTAACTTCTGTTGCATTGGTCGGTCTTTCCAACTTAAGACTGACTACAACAAAAATAGGATTTTGCAAAGAATAAGTTCCTTGCTAAAGGCCACAATTTCGTTGCAAAACCCTTTTGCAAGGAAAATTAATTCCTTGCAGAAGCTTCCTCTCTAAAGCTTCTAGCAACGAAAACAACTTTCCTTGCAAATTCTTACTTTTAGCAAGGAAGATTTTCCTTGCTAGTGCTCAGCTTTTTCGTTGCTAAATGGCTAATTTCCTTGCAAAAAACATGTCTTTGTGTTATAATTTGGACAATTTGCAAGGAAAAAATTTCGTTGCTAAATATCTAAATCTAAGGCAAGGAAATATGTTCCTTGCTAATAGTTGTTTTTAACAAGGAAATTATGTTTTCTTGCAAATAATATTAACATAAGGCAATGAAATAATTTCCTTGTTAAAGGAGATTTGTAGCAAGGAAAATTTTGTTCCTTGCCATTTCTTAAAAGTAACCGCAACAATACCTGTGCAATCCAATATTTATTTTTAATCCTGTAATATTTCAAAACCTATTCAATTTATAAATATAGAATAATCAATACTTGTCCAACATAACATAATATTAATATCACATCCAACATTACACAAATTTCATATATCCGAAAAATACATAATAGGTCAAAAAAAAAATTCCAACTTAACATAACTTTTCATATATCCGACATCCTAGCTACTAAATAAAAAGGTGTACAAAGTTTTAACCCTATAGTGTGAGCAAACCCAGGTTAAAGGAAGGAAATCAATTACAACGGGAGTTCACCACTGTTTGAAATAAAAACTTTGCTTTTGGGGACACCACTTTGTCTCCCTTGAGCTTCAATCTTGTTCACAACATCCATTCCAGATAACACTTTGCCAAACACAACATGATGACCATCCAACCTTCAAACAAAACCCAATATAGCAATCAATCAATACAACAAATAAACAATATAGCAATCAATCAAGAAGAGAATATAGATAGCTCAAAACTCTAAAGGATACACCTTCAGAAGTTGAGATTAGCAACTGAAACTTTTTTCAGTGTATGCCAATCAACAATTTTTCAAGAATTTTATGAAATCTAACAAATGTGAACATAAATAATAATGAGCTTAGCATAGAACGCCGTAAGAGAAAAATCAAATACTTTGAAGCCCTACAAAAAAAACTACTACACGAATTTGGGGGAAATATATCATGCTTCAAAAAACTTGAATCTAGCTATGCATGCTCTTATAACTGGACGTCATATAAAATAAACCTTCAGAGTGCAGACATTATTTATCTTCAGGGTAGATTTTACGAACTATTAAAACCTTTTATAACGATGATGCATTTGAAGAAACAAAAATCTTATGCTGATTGCAAGCCAATTGACAGAAAAATAAAAGAAAGAATAATTCAAGAAAGAGGGATGCCGAGTAAAGAACCAATTAAATGGATTAAAAAAATAATTCCACAAAGACAGAGATGTAAGTTGGATTATATTAGATTATCTCTCCATGGTGTTTCAGAGCTCGGCTCCAGTGTCCTTGTGACAGAAATTTTGAGTTCGACTCTCAATCGCAATGGGCGTTATAAGACCAAATTAGTTACATAAAGCGATATAAGAAGATGAAGAATGAGAATTGCTCATGCTTTAAGGACTGAAATGTATGGGTGATTTGAGGAATATCATTATATTCAGTCTCTAAATGTTCTTACATAGTAAACAAAACTATCCACCTTTCTTAGGATAGGGAGAATAGAAAGTACTATAACATATGCGCAAATCTCAATTGAACTTCATAGGAATCGACACACAAAACTCGCTTGTTAGCAGGATAATGAATCTCCGAGATAGTGCATGAACAACAATACCATATAGGTTTTAGACAACATTATCAAATGAACCCTGCAAAGCAGAAAATACCATCTAAAAATATTGTTTAAATGGAAAGTCAGAGCACAAAATAACTAAAAAAAATCTATAGGAATGATCTCCAGTGGTTGTTACCTTCAAAGCTTTGCAAACTGGCTGTAGGACGATCTTCCATGGCTTTGAAAATCCTATCTGACGACCCTGGTCGATGTGCCAATTTTGAAGCACTAGTAACATATCCGTGGGTTGCTCTCTGTTAAGGATATAGATAGACTGAAAGAAGTGATTACAGATAAACAACAGAAGAATACTCTCTTTTGCCACCTGTTAAGTAGATGTTTTAAATGCTTACACTTTCATTTGTAGTTCTACGGTTCTACCATAGTAGATCCTGCTGCTGATCATACCAAATTCCTTAGCTTCAAAAAAGGTACTGGGAGCAACAAAATCGACCCTGAAAAGGACAACATAGTCATATGACTCATATCTGGTTGATTAGTCATGATAAGTCGATCCCATTAAAAGTATACACTATACAGAATAGGCAGCGATCTCATCTATTTAGCCTCATACTATCCAAATTTAATTCCCAGTAGAGTCCCAAAATTTATGTTTCTTGTTCATCTCCTCAACATAATCAAACTTTTCATTAGTTCCCTTATAAAATTTCACACTCAACACCAACAATTTCACACAATACTTTCCACACTCTTGCATGCAAAAAATTCACCATTTGTACAATTAAATGGTTTCACTTTGATCCCTTTTTGTCACAGATGCCCATAAGATATTAAAGATTACTACAATTAAATCGAGAAATATTGATGGAAAATTAGACTTACAAAAGTTGATGACATCTTGTATATATGAATTCATTTCTTGCTGCAATAGTGGAAAGACGAAAATGACAATTAACCAAATAATTGTATTAGACAATAATTCAAAAATCGGTATAAAAAAAAGAAGGAAACATTTGTCAGAATAAGAAAGAAGAAAGAAATTGAAGAGGACATTTACGGGAAGAAGTTTTGAGGTTGCCAAGTCTATGAGTGTAGAAAACGATTGGGGCAAGAACAGTCACCAATAACAATATAATGAACGAAATTTGCAGTCCAATCTGTTTTACTTTAACTTCAGCAATTTTCTTAACTTCATCTTTGGTCCAACTTTATCAATATCTTCAACCCCCAAAACCCCAAAGTCTGCAGGCCAATCTCGCTTCCGATACCTTTATCATATGAATGAAATCATGCAATTTGTGCCTCTTTCTAACCCTTGAATCGTCTCATACCCTCTATATATGCACAGATGTACATAATCTGATAGTTCCTCTGCTATCTATGATATTTCCCAATCTGCAATTTTGATTTCTCCATTATTTCTTAACAAATCCTCATCTCTCTTTGTTGTAAGTATTCATACAACTGCTGTTCAAAATGGTAGAGAAGTCGGGTGGTTGTTCGAATACGTAGAAGTTATAAAGACAGAAAGGAAGAGGGAGACGGTCCAATATCCATGAGGTATAGAGGGGTACAATAGCCTTCTCGATAAAATTTTCTTTTCTTTGCTATTTTACATAGTTTTCCCTTGGTAATAAAACAAAGAAAGATAGAGGGGTACAATAGACTTATCAAGTAGCTAATCAAACGTCAAGGCAGATGGAGGGTCAACTGAATGTTTACTTGTTCGTAATGTTCACGGGCATCACACAATCATGTTATGTGACTTGCATATGGAAATGATAAAACACGAGGAATAACATAATTTCCTGCTCATTCAAGTACTTAATAACAAGCTAAGAGTAAACAAACACCAAAAATTCCCCAGAGCACTTAATCTTTCCAATCAGAGGCACCTCCACTAAAATTTCTAAGTATTAAAATAAATAAATAAAAATGGTGAACGAAGATTAATCCAATGTCACAAAATGTCAACTAGAATGACTCTATTCCAAATATCATCAAAAGCAATTCAATTATGCCAGTATTATTTGACAATCAAAATTAAGTATGCCCACTGCCATATGTGTTTGGGAACCATTTGGGATCCAAAATTTGGGAAGCAATAGCATTACTCCCCAAAATAATAACATTGGCATTCTATCTTAAACAAATCACAGCATTGAAGCTATAACTTTCTGAGTAATGCTATGCTTCCCAAATCTTAATCCCAAATTCACATCATAAATGATGTGGTAGTGGTCCATAGGAATTTAATTGTATGATGTTTAAGTTGTCCCATCATTATTGAAGGTGGAACCACATCATTTGGGATGTAAATTTGGAATTAGGATTTGGTAAGCATAGCATTACTCTAACTTTCTATCCCCTTTCAATTTTCTGGCTAACCAAGTAGAGGGTAAATTAGAAAGTGAACTGAAAATTGAAAAATGAAACCTTTTTGAAAGGCATGCAATACTAAACTATCTGCTCCAAATTCGCAGAAAGTAACCTCTACTTGAACCAAATCCAAATTAAAGAATACTGGGGAGAATAATATTGAATCGAATAAAATACATAAAGAAAGACACGAATTACTCAAGAAAAGCTACAGAAAAAAAAACTACCTGTAGAAACTAACTATTTAGAGTTTCAATTTTTAAACATATACGGTGCTGCACAATTAAAGATGAGATGAAACAAATTAACAGTAATTAATAGATTGGTATGAACTAATCTAAGTACAGAGAAAGATCAACAATAATTTGAAATGTGCTTATACATAAAATAAAAAATAAAAAATAAAAATGGGTGTGTTAAGAGAGAGAAAATTGTCTCCATAATGCTTGATTGTTGCTGCTAATACAACTCGTTGGGATTGATTTCGGACCCCCACATTTTTTGTCCACAGCAGATTTCTTCACTCCACAAAAAACCCTAGATTTATTTATAACCACATGTACGGAGAGAAAGATGAAATAGTAGGGAGATCAAATGAACAACTGAATATAAACCCTAGATACCAAAATTGTCTATTATATGCAAACATATAGAGTACCTGGAAAAATCAAGAAAGAAGATAGAGAGACTACAAATGTCTTCATAGGCGAGGGCCTGATCGGGGCGAGCGGCGATCTCTCCCGTCTCGTCTTTCTCTTTCCCTTTCCTTCTTTTTTTTTTTTTTTGTGGTTTCTCGAGTCTCCTCTCTCTGTTTTTTTTTTATGTAGTCCTCTCTCTGTTTTGATGAAAGAAATAAGATAGTATTGAAACTAAAGAGAGGGAAAAAATTAAACTAGGACCGCCAAATTTTTGATACAGTAGGTAAAACAAAAGGTCATAAATAAAACGATAACGAGTCCTAAAATATTTCATTGAGAGGGAAATTTGGGGACTAGATCATATATGGGTCAGTTGTTTTAGCAAGGAAAATATTTCATTGCAAAAAGTGTTTTTTCAAATTTTGGGCAAGGAAGAAATAATTCATTGCTAAATATATACTTTTAGCAAGGGAAAACAGTTTCCTTGCTAAAAATAGGTATTAGCAAGGAAAACATTTCCTTGCCAAAGAGTATTTTCACAAATATTTACTTAACTTTAGGCAAGGAATAACAATTTCCTTGCCAAAACATGCTTTTAGCAACGAATTTGATTTTTCGTTGCCAAATAATTCACTTTAGGCAAGAAAAATGATATTTCCTTGCCAAATACTCCACTTTTTGCAAGGAAATATCATTTTCCTTGCCTAAAGTGTATGTCTTTCAGCCTTTTGACAACAAAGTTAAATTTCCTTGCAAATATTATACTTTTTGCAAGAAAATTTACCTTTCCTTGCCGAGCTTCCTTGCAAAAACCCATTTTTGTTGTAGTTGCATCGATCTTAGATGAGTCTACCGAGATACTATCCTGTGAGATAACCTATCCTAGAAATTTGACTTCCTGTAGCCAAACCTCACACTTGCTGAACTTAGCATACAACTTACTATCTCGAAGTGTCTGCAAAGTAATATGTAAGTGTTCCTTGTGATCTTCCTCCGTCTTGGAGTAGATTAGGATGTCATCGATGAATACTATAATGAATTGATCCAGATAAGTTCTGAATACTCTATTCATTAAGTCCATGAATACTGCTAGGGCATTAGTCAAACTAAAAGGCATAACTAGTAACTCATAATGCCCGTACCTCATTCTGAAAACAGTCTTTGACACGTCCTCTGGTCGAACCAATAACTGATGATAACTTGAACATAGGTCGATCTTTGGAAAGATCCTGGACCTTACAACTAATCAAATAGATCATCTATCTGAGGAAGTGGATATCTATTCTTGATCATAACTTTGTTCAACTCTCTGTAGTCGATACGAAGGCAAAGGGTCCCATCCTTCTTTTTCACAAATAGCACTAGTGCTCCCTATGGTGATGTACTCAGACAAAAAAATCCTAAGTCCTCGAGTTCTTGAACTTGCTTCTTCAACTCTAACATCTCAGCTGGTGCCATTCGATATGGGGTCTTGGAAATCAGTAGTGTTCCAAGTGCTAGTTCCACACAAAAGTCTCTCTCTCTCTCTTTGGTGGAAGTCCTAATATAACTTGGAAAACATCCTTAAAATCTTGTACGGTAGTGATCTGATCCATAGTAGGTTCTGTACTCGTACTCTCGATCGCAGCTACATAACTTATGAAAAACATATCGCTCGTCGGCTAACACTGAAATTTGATCATAAGACATCCTGGTATGGGAAATACAGTAGTCCTGGTAGGGTAATCCAAGTTGGCACCATACTTGATAAGCCAATCCATTCCTAGGATAATGTCAAACTCTGACATTGACATAACTACCAAATCTATTGGGAGATTTCTATCTTCCAGGGTTAATGGGCAATCCATGCACACTTTACCTAACTTAACAGTCACTCCCAATGATGACATAACATTAAGTGTTGGCTCAAGTATCTGGGGTACTAAACCCAACTGGCACACCATCCTAATAGTAATAAATGAACGTGCAGCACCAATATCAAATAAAGCTTTAACTTGACTGTGAAAGACTACAAGCATACCTTCTAAATTATGTTATTCCTCAATATTAAATCCCGTTTCTTCGAGTATGATGGCATTCACCCGAGTCTTATCTAGGGGTCCTTAGATTCCTTGAATTGGGACCCCATAATATCCTTTGTAAGGTATACAAGAATCCTTGCTCACATGGCCAGGCTTGTTGCAAGCTGATGATGTAATTTTTGGTACTGGCCGGTTTTAGAGGTTAAGAGCGTATTAAAAGCATAGAAGAGAGGGAGAGAGAAATAAGGCTGCATGTTTGTATATGGTTCGACCCTATTAATGAAGGAACCTACGTCCACGTGTATGTTAGAGCACTTCCACTAAGTATAAGAAACTGCTGCAAGGACCTTGGTGATCCAACAATGGTGATTGGAACTACCAAGGGTCAGCCATGCAAGGATGATATTTGGTTTCTTTGGAGAGGCTTGATAATATAGAAAGGTAGGGTGTCTATTGTAGAGAGACTGATCATATTCTGATCGGGATCCCCCTCTAATGGGGGTGAGAGGACTCTTTCATAAGAGGAAGAGTCATCCCTTACAAGGAATTTTGTCTCTTTAAGAAACTGTTGATAGCCTATCATGATAGCTGCATATCCGGAAGGTTTCCTAGTCTGATTAAGAAACAATTGATGCAAATCTAGATGGTTTCCTAGCTGATTTAGGAAACTGCTAGAGTCCAAGTAGTTTGGGACGCGCCTCTGAGTTAGCTGAGCTAAACCTGAGCTGTATTATAATTGGACTGCGTATTCTGACCCATAAGTCGATGTCAGATCCAGTCGGTCGGTCAGTCAGTCGGGGTCAAACCTGGAACACTAGAGGTCAGGCCTGGAGGTCAGACCTAGAAGTCGGGAGGTCAGACCTAGACGTCGGGAGCATTGGAGGTCAGACCTAGAGCCCTAGAGGTCGGCCTGGAGGTCGAGAGGTCAGACCTGGAGGTCAGGAGCTCGGATCTGGAGGTTGGTAGATCAGACCTGGAGGTCATGAGCTCAGACCTCGAGGTCGGGAGGTCGGACCTGGAGTACTAGATTGCTGGAAAATTTTGGGTGTATCATATATATATATATATATATATATCAAAAGATGTACCACGGAGTACACAACAGTCAAATTGTGTACTGTGTGGGACATAAGCTAATACAAGTGCTAAGGTCTGCTATTTACAATACCACTATTAGTGGCTGCCAACTATATCAAAGGCTATGGTCAAATAGCTATCCCTGAAATCCTCAAAAGTAAAGTGGACAACATGTCCTGATATATACTAGCAACATCTAACTCCTACCGACCTTGACTCAAAAGTCATCAGTATCTGATCCAACTGGTGGTACCTCGTCCTCTGATACAATATCCATCTCCTCAAGTAGATCGTCCTCCACATGCGTAGCGAGACCTCCTACCACAACCCCAATATTCCAATCATCAACCATAATTTCATCAGCATCCCCTACCATATCTTCCATCACCTGGTCGGCAGCATCGATGGCTATGGCAGCAAATCCCTCAGCTATGGAAATAGCCTCTGCTAATGCAACCTCCTCTATAATGAATCTGTCTGGTTTCACGACCATCTATGCTACCCACTCTGCTACCATTTGGGCAATGGCTGCCATCTGTGCTATAGGCTCTGCTGGTAACTCAAGTACCACTGCCTTCTCCTCTGGAACTACCACGTCCTCCCCAACTATGATATCCATAATTGCCGCTCGAGGTCCTCTCCTTCCCCTCAGCCTCCTCCTTCGGTGCATACTCCGATTCCTCTGGGTTGTCTTCTGGCTCTTTATCATCATCCACAGGCTCCTCCTCTGTCCCCATCTATATCCTTACCATGTTCATCATCCTCTGGCTCTACATACTCAGCTAGGTCCTCATCGTCCCCTATCAGCTCGGGCTCTAGATCATCAGACTAATCCTGTACTCTAGGGTTGGTATATTAGGTACAGTTGCTGGTGATGCTGCTTGAGTTGGTACAATTGCAAGTGTTGGTGGAATGGGTCCTCCTAGAATGGCTAGTAACTCTATCGCATCCATCTTCAGCTTGCTCTAGATCAAGCGAGTCATCTCCTGGTATATGGCCTCTCGGGTCCTCGCATAATGATACGTATTCATGTGCATCTCTGTCGGGTGAGTCCGTCCCTCGACATAGAGAGCTATCCACATCTTCTCCTCTAGATAACGGCTAGCTGTCTGACAAACATGCCTATGATATACCTCTGGATTAGCTAGCTCGACTGTATTCCCATGAATCACATGCCCTCCAAATGAATTGTCCACAAACATATGGAAATCCAAATCCATGCTAACCTGCAAGGAAACTATCTATCGTCAGAAGGGAGAACTTATCTTATCATATCTCAGGGATCTTAAATGCTAGGACCAGATAGTGTGGGATAATTAGTGAACGAAAGTATCAAACCCAAGCTCTGATACCAAAAATCCTGTCATGCCTCGAAACAACAAAAATAGAGAAAAATAAAATTTCCTTTTTGGGTCCGTTGGGAATGACTGGTGAAGTCACTGAATTGTCCCTACCACACAATTCTAAGCAACTGTAAGTAGGGTGACAGTAACATAAACAAACTGAGTATAATACAAACGTACTATTAATACATCATAATTCTAAAAGCGAAAATACAAATGTCTTAGGGCAACATATGCCCGATTACAAAACGTATAGACGTAGTCATCAGGATAGTAGCACTACCCAACGTCTCCATCCTCAATAGGTCTACTCTTGGCATAGCCCTCCTCTGGGTAGTAACCATCGTCATAAGCCTCACCACCTATAGTGTTAGGGATAGGGTAGTCTGGACGAGGAATGTCCAGGCATAAAAGCAGTTAGCTTAATAAAACCCGAGTGAGCAGAAACTAACATAGTATCATAAAGGTGAAGTAATTAAGAGTTATGAACGATAGTTAGTAATGTTACTAATAATATCTTCTCCATATTAAACCATCATCTGATTACTAACGTCTTGTTACGTAACGACTGACAAATACTCAAGATTAAAGAACATACTCAATAGTTCCACTCTAGGGACATACCATCATTTTGTCCACTGCTTTTAAGGATATAACCGCCACTTTGCGTATTGCGGACACCACATCAATCCATCCCTTTCTCTTACGGACATAACTGCCCACTGCATGTCGAGAATATAACGCTTAAACAATACTATATCAATCTATTGCCACGGCCTAGCGATGTCTACCAGTGATCCCTGTTCACTGCTTTGAAGGACATATCATGGATCACCAGGCTATCTTAGGACTACTTGATCCTGCCCATTGTTTTTAAGGACATAACCACCACATAGCTTTTAAGGACATATGACCAAGTGTTCGCCCACGTACAATTTCCAGACATATCAAAACAACCTAAATTTCTTACTAACATTGATACATGACAACCCATTATGGCCTAACTACTCTGAATGAAATAAAATAGATATCCAACCGATTCCTAGCTTCCACGTTAACTAACATTATGAAATGTTCTTACGCACCATCAACATATTGCATTATCTCAATAGTGCGCATATAGCATGCATTGATATGAAAACTAAACAACTAAACAGTGTGCATTATGAACAAATGGAACAACAACATCCTGTAAGTTTCAATCGATTGAAGTCATTCTCAATCCATTAAAATGAGGTGCTCTCTATCGATCGAAGCATTTTCAAGCAATTGAGGTAAAACTAATTTCAATCGATTGAAATCTTATTCAATCGATTGACACATTCTCAATTGATTGCATTAGGTTCAATTGATTAAGAGTCATCTTCTCCAAAAAAAAATTGGGCAATGACACCCAGTCTTGCTAGGGCGCATTTGGGTCCATTATTTCACGTCCAAAACTTATAAAACAATACATCAATGCTACCTAGTGAATTTAGAACTCACCGAAAGGTCTAAGGGCATGTTTGGCAAGCTTAAGCCTTAAGCTTCAATGGCCTTCTCTCTCTCTCTCTCTCTCTCTCTCTCTCTCTCTCTCTCTCTTCTTTTTCTCTGCTTCTATCTCTCCTTCTTGTCTCTTTCTATTCCTCTTCTTTCTCTTCTTCTCGTTTTTCCTTCTCTCTCCCATAGAATATATATATATAAATATATATATACGTATGTATGAGTGTGTATGTGTGTGTATATATAAAGATGTATCTCTCTCTCTATCCTCTCTCAGTGTTTCCAACACACATATACACACACGAAATGATCCCATATATAGAGAGAGAAAGAGTGTGCAAGGTGGTAGCTCCTGTATGAATTGAGGAATAAAAATCTGACATGTTTAATCGATTGAAATAGCTTCAATCAATTGAGGACAAGTGGCACACTTTCAATCGATTTACAAGGGTTCAATCGATTGAATTGGGATGCAATCATTGCATTTATGTCAACAGGATTTCAATTGATTGTCAAGGGTTCAATTGATTGAGATATCACAATGTCAATTGATTGAGACAAGTTCTATCAATTGAGAGTGAAATTACAAGTATTGTAAAGATAATCATACAGAATCTTATTGTATTCCTATACATACAAAAATACAGGGTATTACAATCTTTAAAATAATACTTCTTGTGAATCGGCTGCTCTCCCTCATTTTAGCATGAGTATAATTTCTTTAAGAAAGCTCTTGGTGTCGGCTAATCCCAATGCTATATACTAGCTTCTTTAAAGTTGACGTTGGTAATGCCTTGGTGAATAAATTGGCAAGATTGTCAATGGAACGTATCTGTTGTACATTAATTCACCACTCTTTTGGAGCTCATGTGTATAAAAGAAATTTGGTGATATGTGCTTGGTTCTGTCACCTTTGATGAATCACCCTCTAATTTGTGCTATACATGCAGCATTATCTTCGTATAATGTCGTTAGACTATCTTTGATCGAAGATAAGCCACACGATTCTTGAATATGTTGGATCATAGATCTTAGCCAAATACATTCACGACTGCCTTCATGCAGTGCAACTATTTCAGAATGATTTGAAGAAGTGACTGTCAGTGTTTGTGTCACAGATTGCCATGATATCGTAGTATTGCCACAAGTAAACACGTAGCCTATTTGTGATCGAGCTTTGTGCGAATCAGAAAGATAACCAGCATCTACATACCGAATTAATGGTGATTGGGGTCATTTTGGATAAAAAATAATCCCAGATCAATCATGCCGCAGAGACAGCAAAATATGTGCTTGATACCTTTCCAATGTCTCGGAGTTAGAGCTAAACTATACCTGATAAGAAGATTAACAGCAAAAGCAATATCAGGTCGAGTACAATATGTCAAATATATAAGACCACCAATAGCGCTCAGATATGGTACTTCAGGACCAAGTAGCTCCTCATTATTATCATGAGGATGATAGGGATCCTTTTTTACATCAAGTGATTGGACTACCATAGTAGTACTCAATGGATGAGCATTATCCATTATAAATGTTTCAAAACTTTCTCTGTATATGAGGATTGATGCAAGAGAATTCCTTCGGGGAAATGCTCGAGTTACAATCCAAGACAAAAATTTTTCTTTCCGATCTTTCATCTCAAATTCCCTTTTTCAGATAATCAGCAGTTCTTGTGAGCTCTTTGGGAGTTCCAACAAGATTAAGATCATCAATATATGCTGCAATGATTGCAAAATCGGATTCTGATCTCTTAATGAAGACGCATGGACATATAGCATTATTAATATATCCTTCTTTGAATACATATTCGCTCAAGCAATTGTACCACATGCGTTCAGTTGCTTTAATAAGTATAAAGATCTTTTCAATTTAATAGAGTACATATCTCGTGGTTTTGACTTATATGCTTCGGGCATGTCGAATCCTTTGGGGATCCTCATATGTATATCACTATCTAGTGATCCATACAAATATGTTATAACCACATCCATTAAACGCATATCAAGTCCTTCAGACATTGATAGGCTTATCAAAAATTGAACATAATTGCATCCATTACAGGAGAATATGTTTCATCATAATCGATGTCGAGTCTCTATGAAAAACCTTGTGCTACAACTTTTCCCTTGTATTGTACAATCTCATTCTGCTCATTGGGTTTCCATACAAATACCCATTTGTACCCAACAGGATTTACATCTTCAGGTGTAGGGACTACAGTACCAAATACTTCCCATTTTTCTAATGAGTTTATCTCAGTTTGGATGGCCTCTTTCCACTTTGGCCAATCAATTCTATGTTGACATTCTTCCACATTTTGTGGTTCAAGATCCTCTTCACTTTGGGTGATGTCTAGTGCTACTTTAAGAAAATATGTGATCAATGACCGTGTCATTTTGATCCCACATATTTCCAGTTGACACATAGTTTATCTAGATCTCTTTATTGTCAAATATTTATGCCTCTTCATGGGCTACTTGTTCCTCTTCAAGGGAACTCTGCTTACCAACGTTGGATTTATCAAGTATTTCTATAGCCTCTTTGAGATCTCTATATGGGTTTCCACTTTACTAATATGTCCTTTTATTTCCTCTTCCGAGGAACCTTATCTTTTGCACCACTAGGTCTACCACGTTTCAATCGTGTCGTAGACTCATCTACTACTGCACTACCAGATTATCCTCTTGGGACTTCAATTCTTGCTAGAGTGTTTACAACTATTATTTGTGATTTATCACTTTCTTTGTATCAATGAATGCATCAAGCAATTGATTTGCAACCTTTTGCAAATGAATGATCCATTGAACTTCAAGTTCACATTGATTGGTACGAGGATCAAGATGAGACATTGCCAATGTATTCCAAGAAATTTCATGATGAGCTTCAGGCTTCAGCTTTTCTCCGCCTAATGGTGGAAATACTATCTCATCAAAATGACAGTCTGGAAACCATGCAATAAAAAGATAACTTGTGAGGGGTTCAAGATATCTTATTATAGATGGTAAATCAAAACCAACATAAACTCCAAGGCGTCTCTGAGGACCCATTTTTGTATGTTGTGGGGGTGTAATAGGAACTTGCACAGCATAACCAAAACTCGTAGATGGGAAACATTAGGTGGTTGTCAAAATACAAGTTGTAAATGAGAGTATTCATGATAATAAGTTGGTCTAATCCGAATTAGTGATGCACCATCTAATATGGCATGACCCCAAGCAGATGCAAGTAGTTTTGTTCTCAAAAGTAAAGGTCTAGCAATCAACTTGAGACGTTTGATAAACGACTCAACTAAACCATTCTGTGTATGCACGCGAGCAACAGGATGTTCAATATGATTTCCCATTGATATGTAATAGTCATCAAATGCCTTGGATGTGAACTCCCCAGCATTATCAAGACGTATAGTTTTGATAGGGTAGTCAAAGAATTGTGCTCGTAATCGAATTATCTAAGCCAGAAGTCTCACAAATGCAGTGTTATGAGATGAGAGTAGACACACGTATAACCATCCAGTAGATGCATCAATAAGAACCATGAAGTAATAAAATGGCCCAGATTGTGGATGAATTGGTCCACATATATATCCTTGAACACATTCTAGAAATGTAAGAGATTCCACAGTGATCTTTGAAAGAGATGGTCTGATAATTAATTTACCTTGTAAGCAAGCAGTACATGGATTGTCACTTTGCCGAAGAAATCATTGTAACTGATAATTTTTCATCAACAAATCATTGTTTTATTCAGCCACAAGGAGACAAGATATCAGTTCTAAATACTTTTTAAATTTGTGCTCTTGATACTGTTGCTACAAGAGCATATTCGAGGCATGGAATGTAGAATAAATTTTTCTAACTTTTCTTCATCAGTAATATTTTCTCCACATAATTCGAGTACAGAAGCATTTTTTAAATAGTGTAGTGTAATATCCAGAAACTGTTTTGAAATCCTGAATCCTCAAGTTTATCCAATCATATATTGCTTTTGGAAGAATTACATCTTTCTGGTGGTCATACATTTCGTTCAAATTTTTCCAGAGCATTGAAGGGTCGTCTACTATGAGATACTCATATTTCAGCTCTTCATATAAATGGTGTCGAATGATAACCATGGCTTGAGCCTCTTCCCGTGGAGATGTATCATTTACCTCATCAATTGTTTTTCCAAGATTTTCATAAATTAGATAAGTTTTCATGTCTTTGGCACAAAATAAATAATTATTGCTGTCAATATCTAGGGCAATAAATTTAAGAGCTTGGAGGTTTGCCATATTTCAGAATTCTGAGATATAAGAAAGATGATTATCATTTAGGGTTAGATAAATAAAATAAACAAATATTTAAGCATTACTATAAGAGATAAGGAGAGTAACATTTATTATGTATAGATATCTAAATCTGTTGTATATTTTACCTTTAAGCTACCTTTTGAGAAGCTCGTACCTGTCTATAGTTATAAGTATAAAACTTAGGTTGTATAGAAGCTGGATATAGTATGCGCGTGTATATATGACTATATAAACTTTAATAAAGGTTACTCAATCATGTGGTAGCAGAGTGGTGGGGACTGAGAACTTTAAACTTTGAGGTCCCGAGTCCAAACCTCGCTATCCACGATTGTTTTGTAAATTTTTTTTTCATTAACTTTTCACACATTTAGTCACCATCTCTTCAAGATATATATATATATATATATATTTCCATTCAATAATAGTTAAACAATCACGCGGTAGTCAAGAGGTGTGGGAACTAAGGACCTTAAATCTTTAATTCTTGCGGTCACCGGTTCGAATATGGCTGCCCGTGATTGTTTTTCCTTTTCTACCATCCCCTACCCCCCCGCACCTTTTTTTTCATTAACTCTTTTAGGAGTTCTCTAATTTATCTGTGATAAATTTTCTCACTTCTTCTTTAAAAATTTCATTTATTGTCTCTTTAGGAGACTAACTCTTCTAGAGTATAAAGCCAACTTTTGCAAGTAGTTTATTTATTTTCTTATGGCCTCTTTTAGAGTACTGTCCATAATAACTTCTTCGGAAGTTTGCAATAAATTCCTCTTCGGAAGGATTATAACCTCTTTAGGTGTTCATACATATGTATGCAAAAATATAAAGTAAACACAGTATTAATATATTATCAATATCAAAATTGGAGTAATATCTTTACCCTTTGATATGATCAACTCAGTTGGTATAAGCTCGTGCTAATAACGTGTCATAAAACTAGTAATAAAACTAATAATAAAAATAAGCACACATATATGCGATCACACAAAGGGACACAGATATTTAAGGTGGTTCGACAATTTGCCTACGTCTACTGCGGAGGGGAGTTGTATTATTACCTGAGCAAATGATATATCTCAAGCACTTTAACTATGAACGTATTACAACACACTAATATTTTCCTTACTTTCTCTCTTTCTCTTCTCTGGCTCTTTAGCTCTTTTCTGTGTTTTTCAGTATATCAGTTCTATCGTCGAGCTCAACAATTTATATCCCCCGAAATGATCAATAAATGTGCATAAAAAAATATGGCCAAGCATGCTATAGGCTTTGTAGCCTTGTTGACATTTTACATGTCATCTATTATTTACAGCACATGTTTGAAATGGACATTCACCCACTTTCATAACAAGTAGACTGTAGTGTACAAGTTTTGGGTTGGTATGAAGATGATTTAAATAATAAAATTCAAAATAAGGATAATGAATCGTTGAAGCTTGAAGATGAAGACAGAGCATTCTTCAATTTTATATGTCTGCACACACACTGCACACCATTTTGTGTGTACAGGCTTTTCAGCACAAAGTCCAACATTTTTAAGCAGTGTTGTGCAAATGGTTGTGCAAATGGGTGTGTGTGTAGCATTATTCAAAGCAACAATGATACACACACACCCATTTGCACAACCATTTGCACAACACTGCTTAAAAATGTTGGACTTTGTGCTTAAAAGTCTGCACACACACTGCACACCATTTTGTGTGTACAGGCTTTTCAGCACAAAGTCCAACATTTTTAAGCAGTGTTGTGCAAATGGTTGTGCAAATGGGTGTGTGTGTAGCATTATTCAAAGCAACAATGATACACACACCCATTTGCACAACCATTTGCACAACACTGCTTAAAAATGTTGGACTTTGTGCTTAAAAGTCTGCACACACACTGCACACCATTTTGTGTGTACAGGCTTTTCAGCACAAAGTCCAACATTTTTAAGCAGTGTTGTGCAAATGGTTGTGCAAATGGGTGTGTGTGTAGCATTATTCAAAGCAACAATGATACACACACACCCATTTGCACAACCATTTGCACAACACTGCTTAAAAATGTTGGACTTTGTGCTTAAAAGTCTGCACACACACTGCACACCATTTTGTGTGTACAGGCTTTTCAGCACAAAGTCCAACATTTTTAAGCAGTGTTGTGCAAATGGTTGTGCAAATGGGTGTGTGTGTAGCATTATTCAAAGCCAACAATGATACACACACACCCATTTGCACAACCATTTGCACAACACTGCTTAAAAATGTTGGACTTTGTGCTTAAAAGTCTGCACACACACTGCACACCATTTTGTGTGTACAGGCTTTTCAGCACAAAGTCCAACATTTTTAAGCAGTGTTGTGCAAATGGTTGTGCAAATGGGTGTGTGTGTAGCATTATTCTTTGAAAAGACAAATTCACAAAATAATTTTTCCTTAAGACGTCTTTTTTCAAAAAGTAGTTAAGTCATGCTAAAAAATGGTTCTTTGAAGTCCTTATAAAAAAACACCTTTTGAAGTCATCTTTTTTGAAAAGTTGATGAGTTAAGAAAATATGTTGAATGTTGATGGATCCAGTCAAAAAATTGGCCGATGGATATGAACCAATATATATATATATATATATATATATTTATTATAGAGAAAAAGAAGACGACTCCAAGCCAAGATAATATAGCCCATAAAGCACAAAAGCCAGAGTTGTAGCAATGCCATATAACTGCAAAAGGATAAGAGGTGGTATGAAAATGCAAAAAATCTACCAGTTTTAGTTTGACTCTCATTTTCTATTATGTTCTATAAAAATCAGGATTATGCTAGTTTGACAAAAAAATTAAAATAAAGCACAAAAGCCAGAGTTGTAGCAATGCTTTATAACAGCGAAAGGCTAAGAGGTGGTTTGAAAATGCAAAAAATCTACCAATTTTAGTCTAACTCTCATTTTGTATTATGTTCTATAAAAATCAGGATTATGTTAGTTTGACAAAAAAAAGGGAAAAACTTTTGAAAAGTGATTTCAGATTGTGCACAATTCCATTCAAGAAAATGACATTTACAAAACAAAATACTAAATAGAGAACCGGATAACTTATTAACATATGAACCACACCACCACTTCTTATACTTCCCAAAACAGCCCATAATATAATCATCCTAACCAGTTTGAAAGCACCTGGAATGACCACATAGGTATCAGGACTAACCTTCCAAGTTCTATCCACTGCATTATGTAAATTAACGCATTCATGGAGGACTCGGGTACCTATTCCACAATTTTCATCCTCCAAAAAGACATTTGGTTTTTGCTAATAGAAAAACCAAACTTCCATCAAGGTCAAGTTGACAACATTAGTCTTCTTCCTATGAGCAAATCATAATAATACAATAAAACATATTGCATCAACTAATATAAGCCATCACGTAGGAGACCTACAAATCACAACATAGGGTCACGAGACTCACGACATGTGCAAAAGCATCAGGAAAAATATGCATTACTTGTCTAATTGTCTGCCAGCTATTCCTTTCATAAATATGAAACAACACTGAATACTACTCCAGACTGATCCAACTTTCCAATAATTCAGCAAAATTTCTAAATTTTGATCTGTGGACCTCCCTGAAGCTTCATTTGATCTGTTCCTCAGCCAAAAGATTTCGAATTTTGATGATATCAGACAAAAAATTTCAGAATCTTGTGTTTATATTGGCAACCATATACTCACCAGCAAAATGGCCTTTAGCTTCGTTCCTCTCTTTTGGGCATCAACTCCATAATCCTACGAATTAAGTCAAGTGAACGACTGTGAAGCTAGAGCTTGAGAATGAGGCCAATAGGACAATGGTCACTGCCCGCAACATCTGGGAGTATATAAGAGTCGTGAACCTTGTCGGCAACGGATTCTGAAACAAGGAAGTAGTCGAGGCGCCATCCTGTTTCACATTCGAGATAAGAATGATAAAGAACGTGCCAAGAAAGCGCTGAATCGAAATATATATAGTCCAAGAGGATTTTGACAATAGGATCACACATAGAAATGATTAACTTTAAATGAGGAAATAATCTCTCTTTCTCTCTCTCCCTTTTTCTTTTGTTTAAATGATGAAAGCATTCCATTTTGAAAGTTCCATTTTATGGCAAAAAATCCATCCTTTGAAAGTGCAACATTGCACAACAGAGACTAGAAGGAACTCATCACCATAATAATCAAATGAACAGACAAAAACTATTTGAACCTGATTGTTCAGCCATAATTTTCAATTTGCCTCTTGCATGCACCCCCGTTTGTTAAATCAATCAATTCATGTGTCGATTCAAGTTTCATACACCTGATACCATTCACGATTCATAATCTTGAACTTTAAAATTTTTAGTTTTAAATGGAAAACTTACAGCATTTTGAGCCTTGATATTGCATGAAATTTGAGTGAAATTGTTATTTCGTTAATTTAATTACTAGTTTCACAATGACTCACGATTCATAATTTTGGCAAACCAATTCACGATTTAACAATAATGCCCCTACCAATATCCTTACGGTAATTAGTTGATTCAGTTCCCTTCCCCTAGGTTATAACACCGTCTCCCTCAATGAGATGTTTTCACTTTTACACCCTTACCCCCGGGAAAATTCTCTTCCTTTATCAATCCAACTAACAATATTCCACTCATGCACAACCACATGTTGTCCATTATTGTCCATTATCTATAATCGTTCTTGTTTTGTCTTGTAAAGAAGATGGCACATAGTACAAGTCAGCAATATTAATTCCAACATGCCAGAATTCTATATTCCAATCCCATTAAGCTACTTGATGGGGGAGCCATGTTCTCTCTTATTTCAGAAGGCTGGCTGGTAAAACCAAATTCATTCCATGTGGTCATTAACATAATTTTAGTACTAATTATAGTAATCTTAGTAATTTGGAATGTACTTTTAGCAATATTCTAGGATTACTAACGTGTGCGATAAAGATTGAGGGTCACGAGATACCGACAGGTGAATACTTCCGTTCTCTAGGTTCTATTGTTCGTACGGACAGTGAGATGATTCATAATATCAAGGCTTTGTTTGATTCATGGATTTAGTGAGAGAAAAGAGAAGGAAACATAGAGGCAAACATTTTCCTTTGCTTGATTAATTCAGAAAACGACGGGGAAAATAGAAAAGAAAAGATAATAAGTTGAAAAATAAATTAAAGTTATTAAACATTTTGAATGTTGACTGTTGAGACATTTCCCGTCCTTTATTCATATATTACAATTATATTTTAAAATCTTTCAATTTTTAATGTTATTTAAGGATGAAAGAATACACAAGGGAAAACACGAGGGAAATTGTTTCCTTTCCCTTTTCTTTTCCCTCATGAAATCCATGAACCAAACAAAGTCTAAAACTGGATGTGTTAACAAGAGTACTTCTAGCCATGGATCAAAATTTTCTTTTGTTTCCATCGAAACGGTTGAAACATTTCCGTTCCTTGGGTCATGGAGAAGAAACAGCCATGGAATCTCAAAATTCCATGAATCCCCTCGAAACGACTTTGTTTCTTTTGTTTCCATCGAAACAGACCTACGATTCCACATCGATTCATTTGCTTCCACTGAAACATGATTGTTTCCATCGCAATAATTCTATAGATGTGTATTTGTCGTATAAACAATCATTTTATTTTGGAGATAGCTTAGTAGCATACTATGAGCTTCTATGTAACTTTTGTATTTCTATGACGTGTTACGTGTACTCTATGAAGTGTTTGACCATAGATTGGACACTCAATCCTCGTGTATTTTGCATTTGAACTACATATTTTTACTGTAACCAATTATTAGCTTTATACGTGCATATAGTTAAGATTGAAGTTATGTTTCCCCTTGTTTCTTAATGTTTCCAACTTTTTTCGGTGTTTCCACATGTTTCTGAAACATTCCCTGGGCATACCGAAACAATAGACCAAAACAAAATTTTGATCTTTGCTTCTAGCATATTGTATTGATCGCCATATACCTTACCAAAACCAAACCAAACCAAACATTGTGTCTCAATCAATTGGGGTCGGCTGTATGAATCCTTATATTGTATTGACCGCCATATACCTTAGCATATTGTATTGTATGAATCAATTGGGGCCATATACCTTAGCATATTGTATTGATCGCCATATACCTTATAAAAGAAAATTTTACAAGATAACTATTCCACCAGCCGTACTCTTTGAGATAAAGTGATAAGCATTTGTGAAATAATATACTAATAAAATAAGCATAGCAAAAATGTGGATGCTGAGATGAATGTATTAAAATAAGGAACAACACAATTAGAAATGATTTGCTTTTTGTATGAGCAGGGAAGGAACAAGATGGGGGAGGGAAAAGCGGAGGGAACCAGGTAAAATCATGGAAGAGGGGAGAGAAAGGAAAAGTGGGATGCCTCTTCCCTCCTGGCCCACAATTTCAATCCGTCCGAAAGTGAATGAATTGGGAGAGAGAAAAGGCTTCTCTTCTCCTTTTGAGTTTTTTACACTCGAAACAAAATCATTATTTTGCTATGCAAGGGTATAATAGTAAAACATACAATGTACTCTTTTTGCCTGCCTTACTACCTTCTTATTTAACCAAACAAAAAGATAGAAGACTCCCATCCCTCCCCTTCCCTATAGGATACCTCTTCCCTCCCTCCTCCATACCCTTCCTTCCATTTTCCTGTCCCTCCTGCCAAACATAGAAGTAGAGACTAGCGTAGAAAGAACGGGAAAGAACGGTAGGAATTACAATGTCAAACATCAATACCTGCCTATTCAAGCAGGATTTCTAAGAAGCCTTCCAGAATTAATTACGGCTCATCAAGATAAGAAGTATGATGGTGAATTACCTCTATTAAATTTACGGCCACCATGGCGGTAACCCCAGTAAGTATAGCCGACAACACCAGGGTGCTGCTTCCTGAAGGTATCTACGAAACCCCGAGATAAGAAGTTCGTCTGAAAAGATTGTCTTTCTTCGTCTGTAAAGCCAGCGCTTCTTTTATTTCCCTGAAAAACAATGCAGAAATCGGGACTATGACAGTGAAAACTAACATACCCCAAAAAAAAACGGATTGCGACGACAAAATATTCTATAGAATTCTGACAGATTTTAATGGATTGTAACGGTTTTTTTGACAATTGCTGACTGTGCTCGGATAAATTGACACAAAGTAGAAAGTTTGTGGTCTAATGTGTTAACTTTTGAACTAGGGGAGTCAAAGTTAGTACACCGAGTGTAAACTACGAGAGTGCAAAGTGTAACTAACCCTTATTTGACAATCTTCCAAACCATTCATATGTTTTTATCATGTCAGCTAACGTTGGGAAGTTTGGATCTTACCGAATTCTTCTCAGCCTCGACAAGGTATAATGAAATACCTCACCCAGGTTATTCTACCTGTTGAAGCTTGATATACATTGTTGGGGCCATTATCTAACAGAGCCTTGTGTGTGGGAGGTCCTTGATTCGACTCTCCATCCCCGCTTTGTTGTGCATATTTGCACTTAGTTATTTGTCTCCACTATGATGAAGTTTGGTTTGTTTGCTCTCCACGTGCAAGTCGGGGTTGCACGTGAGGGAGGGTTGAAGCTTGATATACATTGTTGGGCCCATTCTCTAATAGCTTAAGCTTTTGGAGTAATTGGTAACTTAACACTACCCATGAGATAAGTCACTAACAGCATGATCCCCTTAAACATAAATCTTAACAGAAGGTAATCAAACAAATTTATCAGCACTAGATCTGAAGTACCCATCAAGCAATCAAGTTTGAAGAGTATAAATCTCAGGCAAACTAACTAATTCAAACATGATCGAATCACAACTACCCATGAGATTAGTCACTAACAGCATGATACCCTTAAAACATAAATCTTAACAGAAGGTAATCAAACAAATTTAACAGCACTATATCTGAAGTACCCATCAAGCAATCAAGGGTTTGAAGAGTATAAATCTCAGGCAAACTAACTAATTCAAACATCGAATCACAACTACGGTTGCGGTATTTGTCATTCACTAGTTTTTGCTTGAAATATATTTCTAATGCTTGCATGGGATACACTTGTAACGGGCCTGAATACCAGTGAAATAACAAAAATGAAACATTTACAATGTTGAAACTTGAAACTCTTGATTACTCACAGCAGGATTATAAATGTCTATCTCTTCATGAGCACAGTTTAGGTCACCGGCCAAAACGACAGGCTTTGACTTTTCTAGTTCCTGTATCACAAAACGAAAGAATAAATACACGAGAGAGAGAGAGAGAGAGAGAGAGAAAGAGAGAGAGAGAGAGAGAGAGAGAGGGCGGGCGGGGGCGGGGGCGGGGGAGGGGGAGGGGGAGGGGGGGAAGCACAGACTCACCCAAGAAGGCAGGGAGGGGGGAAAGCACAGACTCATCCAAGAATATAACAATGTAGACATACTGTATTTAGGTAATGTTTGGCTGAAGACGTAAATAGTAAAAACTGTGATTGTGTTAAACTGAATAAAATCTGATAATGATCCGATTGAATGGAGTGATACTCTGAATAACAATTGGTAGTTGTGCAATTGTGAATGGTGGATCGGCAAAAGGAAAATCAATTTCTTGACGTAGTTTCATATTAAAGGTGCTAATATCCTATTCAAGTTTTAGGGATTTATCCTATTCCAGGATTAGTGAGATGAAAACAGAATGAAAAGAACCACACAAATTACCAGATTTACGTGATTCGCTCAAAATAAGGGCTACATCCACGGAGCTGCTGAGATTTTTTACTATGCTCAAAGGCAAAAGAAGAAGATTACAAAAAATAATGACAGCAGCCCATATATATAACATAAAAATAGGGCTAGGGGCTATAAGTGCAAAAATTACCAAAAAATACCCTGAGACGATGGGGCTAGGTGTTCAGTATTATCAGGAACCACACTACCCATCACAATACAAATTCAACAAGAAAAATAAATCAATGGGTAAATTACATAGACCTCGCATGGGTTCGGTCAAAATACAGGGACCTCCATCGTGGTTCGCAAAATTACACTAACCTCCTTTGAGGTTTTTGGTTCTGTTCTTGGTCTTACCCCATGGCCATTGTAGGGGCATTATTGGAGAGGTTTTTTGTTTATTGCAATTTGGAGGCATTGGGGTTCGCAAAGGGGTGAATTCTCTCTCTCTCTCTCTCTCTCTCTCTCTCTCTCTCTCTCTCTCTCTCTCTCTCTCTCTCTCTCTCTCTCTCTCTCTCTCTCTCTCTCTCTCTCTCCATATTTGGTGTTGGCATTCGCAAAGGGGATGATGGTTGAGGGTCGATGGTGGCGAACGGAAAGGGGTTGCACTACTTTTGTCTCGGGTCAAACACCACCTTGTATTTGAGGGCCATGGATGCCCTTTGCAACATCAAATTTCAGCGGCTACAATTGGATATGCATTTGGTTCTACAATTGAGGTTAAAGGATTTATGGGTTTATTCGAAGATTTGTCAAGATTAAAAGAGGGGGGAAAACAATTAAGAAGAAATGAGATGAGTCACTGACTTGATGATGTAGAAAAGGGAGAGGGAGTGGACAATTTTGCAGAAAAACTATAGTAAGGAGAAAGAAGAAATGAAGAACTTCAATCATACATATAACATATATATATATATATATTATATAAAAGAAGAAATGGGGGTAAAATGGTAAACTTATGATGGCTCTTCACAGTGTTAGCCAACAATTACGGATAAGGGAGGTCAGCGTAATTATGCAAACCACGAGGAGGTCCCTATATTTTGACCTAACCTCAAGGGACGTCCGTGTAATTTACCCTAAATCATTCAGCATGTGATGTACCACAAAAGGAGCAGGACAAGAAACTTTCCAGCATGGACGGTAAAACAAAATGGAACAGAAAAATGAAAAATCTGATGCACAAATAATTAAGAGAGTACCTGACAATGCAAAATACTTAAAAGAGCAAAGACCAACATATATATAGACTTACTTTCATGTAATTGCTAAGAGATGGATCCCACTGTGTAATCCTGTAAGACTAAGAGCAAGGAAAATCATCATTTCCAGAAATTTACATGTTTAAGATAAATTGATAAATTGATACACAGGGGATGCAGAGCGAGTGTATGGTTTATTACCAATCTTTTTAAACCATCTCCAGAATTAGGAACATATCCACTTATTACGTAGTGTGTATCAAACTCCACTGTCACCAGCCGTCCTTCACTATCATGATCTAATACGCCTAGGCCATATCTGATGGAAAGTGGCTTTATCTGGTAGACAAGTCATGATCTCAGCCAGCAATGTGGTAATAAAAACAAGGGCTATAAACCAATTTGCAGAGTGGTCCTTCATCTTTCAACTGTAGCAATTTGGTTGCTTAACTTTTAAGTCCATTGCAATGTCAGCCTTCTAGCTTATGTCAGCTTCCATTTGCAAAAGTAATAGAAACTTGCCACACGGGGTAATGTCAACCTTCCACATGTTGTTTCCATCACTTTCTCCATTCATAAGCCGACAAAAGGTTGACATTGCAATTGGCCTAAAGTCAAGGACCAAATTGCTACAATTGAAAGATGGACCAAACTAATTGGTGTATAGTTCACTGGTGCAAAATGCATTTTACCCTTCAATTAACAAAACCCTTTTATAGCTAGAAAAATGTAGGAACCTCAAATAATCACGCAGGGGATTCATTATAACAGCCAAGATAACAAAACGGACGTATGAGAAAATAATATTTCCATGAATTATGAAACTGAAAATTTACCCTCTATTCTTAACGACATTTTTAAAAGGGCAATCAACTAAAAGAAATCAAAAGTTGAAACACTGTAAAGTAAGATGTGGCGACACCAATTTACATAACAAAAATAGAAAGAAAATGTAAATTGTTAGTCTATGTTTCTCACAATGGATTAACTTAACAGCAGCCACAATGGGCAAAGAAAGTAATAATATTGGCAAGTTCTAGCTGGAATAAATTGTTTTAACATAAAGTAGAGTTTCAAGGATGTGGGAATGGAAGGCAGTAAGGGTCGAGGGTCCAGAAATTGCTGCCATATCCATACAAGAATATTGAATTAATGGAATGCATGATTCACAAGTGATGGAAATAAAAGCACCAAATAACAATTGTATAAAACTAAAAACAAAGGCTAAAATACAAAGTTGTACGCACTTTCTAGATTTTGTACAAAAACAATAATGGGTTTGCAGTCTTAAACACTGCACTCTCAAAGGCACCTCAGATATATTAGTCCTCTCAACTTAATTCTATTTCCTATATTAAAAAGTAAGAAGTCGAAGGAAGAAGCTAATCTTGGAAGTAACAATTCATACATTGACTACCCAATTTGATTCACGAAGTAGATTGGTTTAAAGGACATATTTTTGCCTTTCAGACTCTACAAATGAGTTTTTGCCATTGTGGTGTTTTTTTTTTTGACTAGCTATTTCGACAATAATGCTTTTAGATAAAAAGAATTGCCATAGCAAGAATTACGTAATATCCCACGTAAAATAAGATGTTACTAAAAAGCTCATGGACATAACTTTGTGATGGTACAGAGCCCTTCTCAGCACCATATGATTGACCACAGGTCAGGTTAGTCAATCAATGCAAGATAGTCAAATGCAAGTGTTGAAATTAGGGGATTTTATCCCAGTTTTTATTCTCTTATTTATGGATCATGTTGACCACATTTAAGTAGATTTATTTCTTTCCTTTTCTTTCTTTTTTTCTTTCCTTCTTATTTCATCTTGTAGTGCTATATATACTTGGGATGTACAGTAATAATAATAATCTTTTTCCAATTCTATTTGGTAACAAACCTTAACTACCAAACCCTAGGCCACCCAACCTAGCCGACCACCACCTTCCCTACGCCAGCCCTCGCTGAGGCTCTCCCGGCTCCAGCACTTGCCGAAGCCTCCCTCAGCCTCTGTGCCTCCAGCAAGCCTCTCCGCTTGGTCAGGCAGCTGTCCAGCTGGCTTTTTCTACCCGTGTTGGGCACTTTTGTAATGTAATAGAGCAGGTCGTGTGCTCTTAACTGTCAATCTGGGTAGCCGAGTTTCCGGTTGCCCCCGTCCACTGAGTTTTCGGATGTGATTGTCTTTGTTGCTTGGATAATCGAGTTTCCAGTTGCCCTCGTCCGCCGAGTTTCCGGCTGTGATTGTCTTTGTTGCTGTTTTTAATGATTTCTTTTTCGGCAAGTCTTCATCTATCCTATGATCATTCTTCACAACATCATGACTGATATTGGTAAGAACGTTGGTACTGGTTGCGGCCAAGGTCCTCCTCGTACAGGAGCGGTTGTTGAGATGCTTCCACCTCCACCAGATTATGGTCAGCTTCAGTCTCAGATTGTTCATCTTCAGTCACATGTAGGTTTGGGAGCTCCTCAGCCTCCTCCCTCATCCACTGGCCCCACGGCCGCCATTGCTGCAGGTACTCCTACTGCTCTTCATGGTAAGTCAAGTCATCCCACTTGGATTCTCGATTCTGGTGCAAATAATCATGACAGATGAGCTTTCTGTTTTTACTTCACATTTTACCTCCATTAAACAGTCTGTACGTATCTCAGATGGATCTTTCATTCTCATATGTAGTCAGGGAGATGCCCGATTATCCCCAGACATCACCCTCTCATCTGTGTACTATGTTCCCAATTTTGCTTTTAACTTGCTCTCTGTTAACCGCCTTGTCAAAGATCATAATTGTGTTGTAGTATTCTTACCCCATTCCTGTTATTTACAGAACCTGACTATGAAGAAGATTTTCGGCAAGGGGTTTGAGCGTGACGACCTCTACTACTTCGGTGATCCTTCGGTGTCAAGGACGTCCTCCAGCCTTCAAGCTTCCGTGTTACCCGCTTTTAATAATTCTATTTTGCCTGACTCAAATAATTATGTGTTTTCCTTCAAACTTTAGAATTGTGGCATGCCCGTCTAGGCCATGTCAATTTTCAATATTTATGTTGGTTGTTTCCTCCATTAAATAAAGCTTGTAAGGATTTCCATTTTAAATACGTGGTTTGTGAATTGTCAAAACACACTCGTACCTCTTATATTCCTCGAATGCACAGGGCACCTAGTGCCTTTGATCTTATTCACTCCGATGGGGGGGTACTTCCGCCGTCACATCCATGTCACAGCACCGATATTATGTTACATTTATTAATGATTTTACTCGTTGTACTTGGGTTTATCTTATGAAGAAAAAATCAGAAGTTTTCTTTCATTTTATAAATTTTCTTCAAATGATTAAAACTCAATTTTATACCGTTGTGCGTAATATTCGGTCTGAAAATGGTGAGGAATACGTAACTGATGAGTTTCGGGCCGAACTTAATAAAGGGGGAATTCTTCAACAACTCACTTTTCCTTGCACCCCCGAACAAAATGGGGTGGCCGAACGTAAAAATCATCATCTTATGGCTATGGTTCGGTGTCTCTTATGTGGTATGCATGTTCCTAAATATTTTTGGCATTGTGTTGTCCTTAGTGCTACTTACCTTATTAATCGTACTCCTAGCCGTGTTCTACAAGGCCAGGCCCCGCTTCATACCCTTAAGCCTGGTAGTAGACTTTTTCCCGTTGTCCCCCAGATTTTTGGGTGCACTTGTTTTGTCCAAAATCGCCGCCCTACACGTACTAAACTTGATGATAAGGCTGTATGGTGTGTTTTCTGGGGTATTCCTCCATGTCCAAAGGATATCGTTGCTATGATCCCGTCACACGTCACTTTTATCACTCTTTGGATACTTTTTTTGGAAACGGTTCCTTTTTTTACAGGTGCTTCTCCTTCTCTGGAAACTCCAGTAGAGCATGTTGTGGATGATATCTCCATCCTTCCTCGTCATGTGCATATTCTTGAAATACCCAGTGATAGGTCCAGTGACTTTTTGCCTCTGGTCATTACTACTGACCCATTACAGGTGTACTTTCGTCGTCCTTGCTCTCCGGACCCCATGCCAACATCTTCTCCAGAATCAGGTATCTCATCTCCTCCTTTAATCTCTGATGTTGCTCCTCCCCGTTATCCTACTCGCATTCGTTGGCCTTCTTCACGTTACATTCTGTCGAGTAGTACTAACCACTCAATTTCTAAGTATGTGTCTTATCAGCGTCTGTCAAAAGCTTTTAGCTCATTTGTTAGTGCAGTTGATTCTGTCTCCGTTCCTCGCTCTGTTCATGAAGCTCTCCAGAATCCGAGGTAGGTGGTTGCTATGAAAGCAGAAATGAGTGTTCTTCAGGACAATCAGACTTGGGAGCTTGTCGCTCTCCCCGATGGTGAACGTACAGTTGGCTGTAAGTGGGTTTTCAGTGTTAAGTATTTGGTAAACGGCACCATTGACCGGTATAAGGCCCGTCTTGTTGCTAAGGGCTTCACACAGGTTCCAGATAAGGATTTTGGTGCTACTTTTGCTCCGGTTGCTAAACTGACCACAGTCCGGCTTCTTGTTTCTCTTGCTGCTTCCTATTCTTGGCCTCTCCATCAACTTGATGCCAAGAACGCTTTTCTTAATGGTGATTTGTCTGAAGTTATCTATATGGATCCCCCTCCTAGTTTTCGGGCTCAGGGGGAGTATTCGGGAAAAGTATGTCGTCTCCGCAAATCTCCTTATGGATTGAAGCAGTCTCCCCGTGCATGGTTCAGCCGGTTTAGTGATGTGGTGCTTACTATGGGATTTATTCAATGTCACTCCGATCATACTTGTTTTATTCATCGTAATTCCAAAGGGCAATGTATCATTATCTGTTTATGTTGATGATATAATTATTACAGGAGATGATGTGTCTGGTATTGTTCAAGTGAAACGTTCTCTTGGAATGTCGTTCGACATTAAGGATTTGGGTCCTTTGAGGTACTTTCTTGGTATTGAGGTGACTCGGTCCTACAAGGTATTTCATTATCCCAGCAGAAGTATTCCCTTGATCTCCTCCAAGATACGGGGATGCTTGGATGTAGACCTGCTTCTTTTCCTATGGATCCAAATCAGAAGTTGACTGCTGAATTAGGCGAGCTTTTACCAGATCCCTCAGTTTATCAACGTCTTATGGATCGTCTCATCTATTTGACGAACACAAGACCGGATCTGACTTTTGCTGTTAGTGCTGTGAGTCAGTTTATGCACTCACCACATACTTTACATCTAGATGTTGTTTATCATATTTTTCGATATCTGAAGACCTGTCCTGGTCTTGGTCTTTTCTTTAACACAGGAGCACAATCTGGTCTCTCCTGCTTTACTGATGCGGATTATGCAGGTTCGAAGGATAATAAACGCTCTACTTCTGGTTTTTGCGCTGTTCGAGGTTCTCATCTTATCTCCTGAAAAGTAAAAAGCAATTTGTTGTCTCACGGTCTTCTGCTGAGGCCGAGTACCGTGCCATGGCTCAGGGTTCATGCGAACTCCTATGGCTTCGTTCTCTTCTGGATGAGTTAGGTTTCCCAGTGGTAGACTCATCTACGTTATTTTGTGATAACAAATCTGCTATTATATTATCGTCTGATTCAGTTCTTCATGAATGAACTAATCATATAGAGGTGGACATTCATTTCATTCGGGAAAAAGTTCGGCCAGGAGTTATCACACCGAGTTTTGTTCCTTCATCGGATCAGACCGCTAATATGTTCACCAAGTCCGTTGGTCCAGCACTTCTACAATCGTCTCTTGGCAAGCTTGGTCTTGTCAACATCTTCGCCACAGCTTGAGGGGGAGTGTTGAAATTAGGGGATTTTATCCCGATTTTTATTCTCTTATTTATGGATCATGTTGACCACATTTAAGTAGATTTATTTCTTTCCTTTTCTTTCTTATTTTCTTTCCTTCTTATTTCATCTTGTAATACTATATATACTTGGGATGTACAGTAATAATAATAATCTTTTCTCAATTCTATTGTAAGAAAAAAACTTCCATGACCTCCACGAAGATTCCTTAAGAATAATACGATTGACTTGAGTACACGAAGGATTCTTTGTTCAAGAAGCGGATTATCCTATGGAGCTTCATGACACCTTCAATGTACTCCCTCCATCACAAAAAAAAAAAAAAAAAACATAGTACGTCTTATAACATCAAAAAATAAATAAATAAATATAAACATATTGTATTCACAGTCGAATAAAGAAACTAAGTTTACCAAGTTTTTCTTCCGTTCTTTTCTTTTCTTTTCTTTTTTAAAAACACTATGGGGGTACAGGTACTGGGTAGGAACAGCCATGTCCCTGGCATGATTAAGGCATCACTGGTTAAAATAAAAGTCAACAGCCTTCTAATAGTACAACATCAATGTGGTCTAACAATGCAAGAGACGCAGAAATCCACATTATTCCATGCTTTAATGAGTGAAACAGATACTATAACATACCAACAGGTGTAATATAAAAGCCTACTTTCTCGAGAAAAAGAAAAAACATACCCGAGATATAATTGCAGTACCAGAATATCCAAGCTTGGAAACACTGCATGTCCAAAAGCTATTCTCATAGCCATCCAAGAGACTCTGCTTAATCGCCTCAACATCCTTCTCCTGCATTTTTAGGAATTGAAAATATAGTTACCAAGGAAAAAACAAATTAAGAACACCAAATTTTCACTTATCAATTTTCTGGAAGTCAAGCAGAGACGGGAACGAAAATATAGTTACTAAGGAAAAAACAAATTAAGAACACCAAATTTTCACTTATCAATTTTCTGGAAGGCAAGTAGAGACGGGATTTAAGTTCCTTGGAGACTTCACAAGCTAATGTAACCAGCATTTTTATTTCTTTCAAGACAGAGACACAATATATAAAATACCATTTGCAAAATACCTAAGTTTTAGTAATTAACACCCAAATATATTGATTTTTCATTACTAAATGATTACCATGTCTAAATGATGATTTAAGGCTCTCCATCCAGAGCGTTTAAAACATTTACATTGGTTGTTCCTATAAAAGTAAAATACACTAGCATTTCCTGAAGAGAAAAAAAAAATGATTGTCCCGTATTTCTGCATTGCTTGAACTTTGGTGGAGCAATTGTCTCTTGATTGGTCAATCCAAATATGTGAAGGGGGGAAAAAAAAGTTTCAAGCTTACATAGAAATGTAATAATCGACACCCAACAGATTAAGGAATGTAGTTCTTCTTGATATCCTCTGAAGCATATGGGTGAGTCAACTTCCAGTCATGGTGTGAATGGCTACTTATGCAACTCGGTATCACCTCTACTTATCGACTGCTGATATTCTATGTTCAATAGAAGGTAATTTAAAAATTTTCATATAATTCCATGGAAAATAGAGAAATGAAGGCACACATTAGGATAGTGAAGCAAGTATGCTGATCTCAGTGTCAATTTATAATTAGAACCTCAGGTCATCATGCTTGAGGAGACCCAAACGTCTCAAATACACACTAGCAAGAAGTTTGAGTAACAAACAGTAAAATTTTCTCCCATTTCAGGCCAATTATTCTGATTATATTGATCCACATCCAAATTTCAGCAGCCAATATAAATTCATTCTTGAGCTAAGGAATAGAATTAGGAGAAAACTTGCCTGTATTTTGGTCTCTTGCAAGCACAATACATCAAAATCTTCTCTCTCTGCAAGTTGTAGTGCAGAGAAGCTCTCCAACTTGAGTAAAGCTCTTAATCCATTGACGTTCCAAGACATTATCTTCACAAACTTTGTATCACCAGAAAGAGGAGGCGGCCTCATAGTTCTGGGATTGTAAGGAATCCAACCTTTTTGTGGTTTCTTGTGGGCAAGAACCACCCAAGGTTCACTTTGATTCACAGATAGATCAACCACATTAGAAGCTCCTACATCTCCACGAGCAATTTCCAATGGTGCTATCCTCTTCGTACGGGTAGGTTTCCGACCTAAAAAATCATCCATTGAACCATCAACAACAATCATATAACTAAATATATCTATATGTACAGGGATTAATTACATTTTACTTCCTTGTTGTTAAGCCTGTTTACACATTACCCCCCAAGGATTGAAAGTTGAATTCTATTATGAACAAGATGACAAAGAAAGTTATCAAAATTATAACTTTTTTGTCCATCTTTTTCATAATAGAATTCACACCAGTTGCTCTTTTTTTTTATATGGTCGATGGAGATGTTTGGCAGACGCAGTAGCGATGAAAATGGTGGTTTGAGAAAGAAAGAATAGGGTGGTAGTAAGAAAAGGAAGAAAACTGGGAAAAAAAAGTTGCTGGGGTCAAAGTCTCAAAGTTGACATTTCTTATTCAAAATTTGGTTAAATATTTTTCCAGCCAAAGACAATTTTAAAATTTCCGCTAGTTTTGATGGAAAACTACGATTTCAGTTTAGTCACGCCCACGAGGGCGTTAAGTGTCAATTTCCGAGCAATAGGGGGTAAAGTGTAAACGCATCTAACCACAGTGAGGTGAAATGTAATGAACCCAACACATATACATGTGTATATAAATACAAATAATGTATATAAACAGAGAGACGGAAAAATTAGAACACCTGAAACCTCATTATCTGTAATTGACAAATTCTGTTCAGTTGTGAGTGAAGTAGTTGTAATATCAGTACTACTATCCTTTTCTTCAACCTCTATTACCCTTCTCTTAGTCTTTTGGCGCTCAGAAACCTCTAAAATAGCATCCCTGTTGTGAATATGGCATTCACTAGATGAACTCTTATTATCTGCAAAATGGATATTTCAGGGAACTTTCAACAATTGCAACTGACTGCCAATCTTAATGCATCATTTGGTAGCAAAGGAGATAATGCCTCTCTGGCATCGCTTTTTCATGACCAAAAATCACCTATAAGTGATTGTTTAAAAAGATTTGGTGTTTGGATAAGGTTTTTCACAGTTTTTGAAAATTCTGATTCCTTCTTAAAACTAAAAACAATAAGCCTTTTAGAAAGCTCCAATTGTAGCATTTTCAAAAATTTCTAATTCCAAAAAGTGATAATTTTACAAGCTAGCCAAACTGGGTCTAAATCTAACAATCCAAATGCTATAGAAAATATATGCTTTGCATGAACAGTATAATACGTTACCATCTACTTTGCCGTTCAGGAAACTCCTCAAGGCAGACACAAGATCACGTTTACAGCCTCTGGCAGAGATCCCAACGCTCCTACAAATCCAGAACCATCATAAAACACAGAGAAATAACAGTACATACGGCTGCAAATAATATGCCAATTACGTATATTTTTCCATACAAGTTGACAGTCCTGAAAGAGAAAATTGCACAAGGATATTACAGATGTTTCATGAACTAAAACGGCTGAACCGCTGAAGGACAAAGCCAATAGTCGCCTTTTTTATGTTACAAATTTTTTTTTTTAATGAATATGTCATTGTTGCCTATAGAATGTTTTAAACAAAAAGAATTTTAAGTTGATGTTGCCAATAGACTAAAAATATTGCTCAAACTTCTCCACTTGTTAAAAAGAAAAATGCAGTAGTCTAAAACTTACTGATGTATCTCAGAGATTACAATATCCCATGTCACAAAAATATATCAAAAACTCCAAGGGCTCTTTCTCTCTATAGGGCATCTTCAAGTCTTGCAAGCGCCAAACTTCAAATAGCACAATCACGTGAAAGAATGCAGCCCTTGCCCTTTACTAATAGGGTCTCAAAACGGCTAACGAAAGCATTATGGCCGTGAAGTTACTATTGCAAAGATCCTCCAAAGCATATGGATGCGTGTTGCAATGGACACAAAACAAATGGTTCTTCAAGTTTTCAAATATAACTTAACGTTCATAATAGTATGCACAAAACACAAAGCATCTGTACAGCTTACTTATGTGATGTACTTTTTGATAGGTACAAGGAATTTATCCCCTCACTTTATCTACTAAATTTTCTTCTCAGTGCCACATACTTCTCCCACCAGCAAAATTCCAAGAAAAACTGAGATATAAAACAACAAAGGCACGAATTCCAATTCTTACTTTTTTTAGTCACCCGGCACCAAAGAAACCCCAATTATCTCCAATTGTCTATTCAAACTCCTTCAAATAAGCCTAACACAACTATTAAGCTCACTTAAGCTAAAAAATTCCATTCATTGGTAACTAGAACTCATAATACATACCATTAACCAAAGTAGTGGATGCATGTAAAGTTACTACTTGTGCTAACAAAAAAGATTACCTCAACTTTAATCTGAGCTCCTGAACTGTCATTCTTTCTATTCTATCAACATCATCCCCAACAGCCTCAGTTTTCATTACTCTAACTTTCCCATCAATTTCCTACATGCCAATAAATAATTAAATTAATAAAAGCTATACGTAATACCCAGAAGTCTATATATGCATGTGTGCATATACGTATATCTATACAATATACGAGGAATGGTTTTGGTGACCTGGACGCTTTGGACCCTTAATGTGTGTAAGCCCAAATTGTTTACACTCTTTACCACTTTCTTAACTTCTAAATTTTTGGAAAATTTGAAACTCATCCCCCCCCCCCCACCACTTTTACACCTTTTGCATTTCGCTCCCCCCACTCTACCTCTTTCTCTCTACAATTAAATACGTACTCGAATACCAATATTAAAAAATTTATTCTATAAAAATATGATTATTTTAAGTTTAAAAAACCTCTCTTCCTTTTCTTTTTCTTTTTTTTTGGGTAGTGCCCTTGAGCACAAGCAATTTCTAGTGTATCTGTGTAGAGTAGCATAGGTTGGTATAGCTCAAGTGGAAAAGAGCTTGGCATATATAAGTCCCTTACAATGTATAGGTTAGAATTCGAACATCATCCCCTCCCCCATTTCAAAAAAATATATATAGAGTAACTCTTTGGCCACAAAAAAATCTCACCATAACAACATATATAAATCACAATGTATCTATCTCTCCTCTGGTGGGTGTCATGCCCACAGAGAAGAGAGAAAGAGACATAAAATTTATGTATCTTGTTTTTGTAAGATTCTTTTGTGCTCAAAGAGTTACTCATCTATATATGAGAACATAACACAGAATAAAACAAGAAAAGCATCTATAATAACCTTAGCAACACACTTCTTAGCTTGAGTTGCGCCAATACCCATTGATTCGGTTGATTTCTCCAATGCTGATGAACATGAAAGGAGTCGTTTAGACCCCATTGTTATTGCTTTCACCGAAACCAATTCCCCAACTTTCAAATTCCTCGAAATCACTGCAAAACTACAACAAATCTCAGTCACATTAGCTGTTCAGAAAATAAATTTTCCCGGAAAATCACTCATCCATAAAAAGAACCCTTTGTAGTTTTGTTCTCCGTTTGGTTACTGAGAGAGAAAAAAAAAAAAAAAAAAAAAATTGTAGGGTATATAGATATATATGTGTGTGTGTGTGTGTATACCTATTAACAGTGACGAAACTCTTGATCCCTATTATAAATGTTTGATTCATGCATTCAGAACGAAAAAAAATAGAGTGATGTGAAGGAGGGAGGAAGGTGCGTACGTTAAGGAGGATGACGAAGCGCAGGTTAGCGGCATGTCCCAGTGAGGTTAGAACAAAATTAACCGCCAAAAAGATGGATGCAGCAAAATAAGAATTTTTTACCCGAGGCTTCAAAAGAGGTAATATATTAGACCATCTCCAAGGACAAACCATCAATTAATACATCAAATGGGTGGTTTGATAGGTCTTAGGCACAGTTGTTGTGATAATTTTGATGAGTCACTCCAATCCTTACATCAAACCTTTATTATTTTAATATATTTTTCTTTTGAGCTCATACACACTGAATAATTTCTCTTTTAATTTTCTCCTAACACTCCACCCACACACACAATTCGTCTCTCTCTCTATCAAATTCACGATTCCTCTCTCTCTCTCTGCAACTCTATCCTATCTTCTCTCTTCATTCATTTTCCTCAATTTCCACCTCTCATCACTCTTCTCATGCGAAACATGGGGATTGATTTTAGTGTGGAAGAAAGTTCAGCCGACATGGTGGTGGCTCGGGATGACGATGGTGGTGCAGCGACCTACGATGGTGGTGGTCAATTGAACGCCGACGATGATTGACTTGATGGTGGTTAGCGATTCAAAGCCATTTAGATTGATTTTTCACACTGATTTAGGGTTTCTTGGCTATATTTAGGGTTTGATTGGATCGATTCATAGGTGCTCGATTTGGGGTTTTTTTTTGGTTGGTCTCCATCTATGTTTCTTCTGCTTCTTCTTTTCTGAGTTGTTGAGGATGATTATAGATTCTTGGTGATTTTTTGGGATTTTGATTGTGATGAATTGGGGGACGAAGAGAACCATGTGGTGAAGGTTTTGGACTTTTGACCTTGTGACCGTTGGGGTTTGGATTAAAATAGTGAGAGAAAAGGGTTTGCTGGGTGGTGTCAGTCGCAGCATTCTTGCTGCAATTTAAGGGGGGCAGCAAGTTTGCCTCAGCCATTGATGCGCCCGTTGGAGGTTGAAAATCACAAATTCCACATCAAATTTGCTTTTGCTGCAAGGGTTGCCTTAGGGTTGGAGATGGTCTTATGACCCAACACTGTTTCAACTTTTTCCTCAAACTCAACAATTTTTTTGAAGTCGCGACTTCAAATAGTGATTTCAAATCAAATCAGTTTAACTTGAAATCGCAATTTCAAATAGCGACTTTAGTAAAAGCAGAAATCGCTACTTGAAGTAGCGATTTCATTAAAGTAGAAATCGCTATTTGAAGTAACGATTTCATTTTGCCCCCATTTTATTATGCGTCTTCTTCTTCCTTCAGTACAGATCTCTACTATGACTCTCTCTCTCTCTCTCTGCGATCTCTCTCCTCTCTCAAAGGTCTCTCTCTCTCTCGCAGACTTCTCTCTCTCTGCGATCTCTCACTCTCATAGACCTCTCTCTCTCTCTCTCTGCGATCTCTCTCCCTCTCACTCTCTCTCTATCTCTCCCATACCCTCTCCCACTCTCTCTATCACCCACACTCTCTATCTCTCTTTCCCTCACTCTCTCTCTATCTCTCTATCTCTCCCACTCTCTCTCTATCTCTCACTCTATCTCTATCTCCCACTCTCTCTCTATCTCACTATCTCTCCCACACTCTCTATCTCACTCCCACTCTCTATCTCTCTATCTCTATCTCTCACTCTCTCTATCTCACTCCCACTCTCTATATCTCTATCTCCCACTCCCACTCTCTCACACTCTCTATCTCTCCCACTCTCTCGCACCTATCTCTCTATCTCTCTCCCACTCCCACTCTCTCGCACTCTCTATCTCTCCCACTCTCTCGCACCTATCTCTCTATCTCTCTCCCACTCCCACTCTCTTGCACTCTCTATCTCTCTCCCACTCTCTCGCACCTATCTCTCTATCTCTCCCACTCCCATTCTCTTGCACTCTCTATCTCTCTCCCACTCTCTCGCACCTATCTTTCTATCTCTCTCCCACTCTCTCTCTCTCACTTTTTACAAATACACATTATAATTATAATTGAATTAATTATATTGATAATGTTGGATTAATAATGCTTGGCGGTTCAATTCTGAAAATAAAAATATATTGGATATATAGCAGTGAGCTGCTGCAAAAATGGACAGACTGCTGGGAATTTAGCTACTGATGAAGTCACTACTTCAAGTAGCGATTTCTGGTTTTGATAAAGTCGCTACTTGAAATCACGATTTCAAGTTGTACTGATTGGTCTGAAATCGCTAGTTGAAGTCGCGACTTCTAGAAAAAGTGATGGGTTTGGGAAAAAAAGTTGAAATAGTGATGGGTCAGGGATATATTACCCTCATTTTGAAGCTTCCGGTAAAAAATTCAGCAAAATAGAGTAACCATACACCCACACCCACACCCACAACCATATTCAGTGCATTAGGATTCTTGATTGCCCTTAATTTTGGTGAGATCCACATAAATACCACATGGGACCCATTAAAATCAAGGTTGGGATGTATTGGATGTAGTTATGGGTGTGAATGTGGGTGTGGGTACATTATTATTGAGCAAAATAACCAAGGTAACGAGTAATGTTACACCAACAACCTTTTCCATAAACCATACATCCTGACTCTTGATTTCGATGGACCCCAGAGAGTCTCACATGCGTCTCACACGAGACCCACTGAAATCAAGGATTAAGATGTGTTGGTTGTAAAAAATGTTGTGAGAAATGTTGTGGCTGTAGTATTTTTGATAACCATAAACTTGGGGAATCAAAGTAAAGTCACAAGACTCACAACTCACTCTTGTGAAGTGAGGCGTAGGGCTTGTTTGGCAACGCTTCTGCTTTTGTAATTTAATCACATAAAACTGCTTTTGAAAAGAAAAAAAAAAGTGGTGGAAAAAAAAAATATATATATATATATATGTAGAAATATAAAGTAAACACAATATGTATATATTATCAATATCAAAATTAATATATTTACCCTTTGATATGATCAACTCAACTGGTATAAGCTCGTGATGATAACATATAGATATTTCAGGTGGTTCAGCAATTTGTCCACGTCCACTGGAGAGAGGGAGTTGTATTATTACCTAAGAAATTGTATAACTCAAGCACTTAATCTATCAACGTGTTACAATACACTAATAGTTTCCTCACTTTCTCTTCTCTGGCTCTCTAGTTCTTTACTGTGTGTATTTCTCCGTCCTCAATTCATTACCATTTATAGACAATGAATCTGACATCATTGAATTACTAGTATGCTTTGAATGAATTTTTTACCCAAAGCTTCATAACCCGGGTAATATATCCCTGACCCGTCACTGTTTCAACTTATTTCCCAAACCCATCACTTTTCCAGAAGTCGCTACTCCAACTAACGACTTCAAACCAACTCTGAAATCGCTATTTCAAATAGCGATTTTACTTGAACCAGAAGCCGCTACTTGAAGTAGCGTTTTCATTTAAAGTGGAACTCACTACTTGAACTAGCGATTTCAAATAGAGCCGCTACTTGAACACGCATCTTCTTCTTCTTCCCTCTCACACCAGATCTGTTCTCTCTCTCTTTCTCAGAGGTCTCTCACTCTCTCTCTGCGATCTCTCTCTCTCTCTCTCTTAGTGATCTCTCTCTCAGGTGCCTCTCTCCCTCTCTCTTTCTGTTATTACACACGCAGACACACAATGTATATATATATTACATACAGATATATATACACACACAGAGATACATATACACACACACATACACAGATACATATACATACACACACAGATACATACACACACACATACACACACACACAGATACATATACACATACACACACAGATACATATACACACACAGATACATATACACACACAGATACAATAATGCATCCACACAGACACACACTCACAGAGACAATGTATATATACAGAGACACATTTCCATTCAAATTGTTAGGGTCATAGTATTAATTGAAAGTGATTGATTTATAGTTATGCCGATTGATTTATCCGCTAAAGATTACAAAGTTTTCAAACTACCAATGGGTAACCTGTCTAAATCTAGATTTCGATTATTAGTAAATTCCACCATCTTAAACCATAGAATTTAGCACAACTATATGTACATTTGCTTTATACATTGATGGTTTAGGGACCAAATAGTAATTGAAATTGGTCATTTCCACACATACCTATGAAAACAGGGAATATTTTTGTTTCATTCATGGATTTAGTGATGAAAAAACAAAAATAGGCACGGTGGAAAAGATTGAAAGAAAGAATTAAGAGAGAATGGTTAATATAGACCTCAATGTTTTTGGAGAGATTGATTTCAAAAGTCGATTCCTTGAGTACAAATTACAAAGGAAGTGTTTTCGATTTGAGAAATGGGAAGGTACATTAGTCCTTGTATTTAATTACCATTGATTACTTACACTCGAATTTGCAAATGTGAAGGTATTAAAATGGCCAGTGTTGTGACTATAATGTTGTATTGGGGGGGGGGGGGGGGGGGAACATGTGCATTGGAGCGGATGGTCTATACTACGATAGTCACTGTCGAAGTTTCATTCGCCTGAGAACGGACGCTAAATACACTGAACTTGTTAGAAACGTCTGCAAGAAAATGGGGGTTCATCAGAATAGTGTTCGTTTGAAGTTCACTTGTAGGTTTCCGTCGGTTCTTGGATATCAGGTTTCCAAGTTTATACCGTTTGAAGTAATTGATGACGAAAGTCTGCAAGTAATACTAGAAACAGCATCTACCAATGCAACTATAAACTCTATGGATCTATATGTCGAGACAGAGAATCTTCCCGAGGCCCATCAAACATTAGATGACTGGATTGGGTCGTACACCTCTCTGTTGACACAAGAAGGCGAAAGCTCAAACCCGTTTGTACAGGGGTTATTGCCGTCCACGTCTACACAACATATGGATTGCTCAAATGTATTGTAAAATAGTCAGAATGATTACAGGAGTCTGATGCAAGACATTGTTTTAGAACGGCCAATTCATGTGCAATTCGATTCAGATGATTGCGGATATGGTGATGATTGGGCACATAGAGGGATGGACACCAACTTGACACCAGAAAACTCGGATGAAGAAGATGTGCATGCAGACGAGTACACTGGGGGGGATGAGGAAGACGATGTTATCGAAGATATTGAGCCGACTGCCCAAATAAATCCTGAAATGCTTTGTATGAGCCTCGTTCATCAACTTTTACATCGTTTGACTTGGGCATCCATACTGGAGAGGCATGTTATGCTTCAAACATTGAGGGTAGGCAATGGAATCCAGATCGAGATGAGTTGGTGAACGGTATGATGTTCAAAACCAAAGATGATCTTCAGAGATTTGTGGAGTTGTACTCAATAAGAACACATCAACGGTACATGGTGGATCAAACCAGTCCGAATCGTTGGTCGTTGAAATGTGAATTGGCGTCACAAGGTTGCAAGTGGCAACTACGGGGAAGGTTGAAACGACACAGGATGTTTGAAGTCATAAAGGTTGAGCAAAGCCACACTTGTATGTCCCCTACGATGAACCTTGGTCATAGAAATCTAAATGCTCGGCTAGTGGCTAGGGACATAATGCCAATGATTAAGGAGGACGCATCTATTAACATCGTTGCGCTAATGCAAAAGGTGAAAGATAAGTATTTGTACACCGTCTCATACAAGAAGGCGTGGAATGCGAAACTGAAAGCCATTGGAATGATATTTGGGGATTGGTGTACATCATACACAGAATTGCCCAAGTTCATGGCTGCAATTCAATAGTATAATCCTGGAACGGTTGTTGAATGGTTCTATGTGAACAGTGGTAGTGCGACTGTAAAGAACTTCGAAAGAGTATTTTGGGCGTTTAAGGCGTCCATTGATGGGTTCAAACACTGTCGCCCCATCATAAGTGTCGACGCCACATTCCTGTATGGGAAATATAAGGGCAAATTACTAATCGCTATGGGAACAGATGCAAACGATCAAATTTTTCCTTTAGCATTTGCCATCGTTAACGAGGAGAAAGCTGAAACATGGACGTGGTTTCTGAAATTGCTAAGGGACTACGTTGTGCCTGGCAGAGAAGGCATTTGTTTAATATCCGATCGACATAGAGGCATCCTTTTCTGCGGTGAATGAGCATGATGTAGGGTTTCATGAGCCCGATGGGTATCATCGCTATTGCCTCCGGCATGTGCAGAGTAATTTCGCCACAAAGTTTAAAAATGCATACCTAAAGAAACTTGTGTGGAATACTGGGAGTACCCACCAAGTCCGTAAATTTGATGGGTTCATGGAAGAGATTAAGAAGGTTGATCCAAAGGCGTGGGAGTATCTTGATGCAATTCCCGCTGAAAAATGGACCATTGCCCACGACGGGGGACGACGGTACGGTATGCGAACAACCAACATCTCAGAGGTGTTTAATGGTGTACTCAAGAAATCTAGGCATCTTCCTATCACCGCTTGTGTTGAAATGATCTTTTTTCGTGTTGTTAAGTACTCTAGCGAGCGACGTGAACTTGCTAAGACAGCCATCAGGGAAGGTTTTACCTTCACCCCAAGAGCAATGTGCAGATTGTTGAAATCAGAAGGCAAGATTGGTAGGTACAACCTCGAGATTTTTCATTCTGGGCACGGGTACGTGCAGGTCAACAAAGGGGGAGCATCTGGTTCTAGTCAAATTGTGAACATATCTAATAGGACTTGCAGTTGTGGAAAATGAGATATATATAAAATGCCATGTACTCACGCATTGGTAGTTCTAGCTAAGTTTAAAACTTCATATCAAAATTACGTTCATCAATGTTACACAATTGACTCGTACAACCAGTGTTGGGCACCCCAGTTTTTCCCAATCTATCACAAAGATTACTGGAACCCACCTTCTCGTCCTACAATTGTGCACAATCCTGCTATGCTTCGAGGTAAGGGCCGACCATGATCAACCCGCATAACAAATGAGATGGATTTGAGAGAGGGGGTAGGGCTACTTATCAATGTGGATTATGCCATTAACAAGGCCATGACAGGAGACGATGCCCCCAACAACGCAGTCAAGCTGGGCCATCTATTGCAGTATAATTTTCAGCGTTGTGTTTGAGCGATGTGCTTTGTAATATGTACTTACTTGTTGTGACTATGTAATGTGGAATTGGAAATGAAAACTTTATTTAGTACCAACTCCTTGTATAACCACTACAAACTGCGTAGTTAACTAGTACAAACTTTGTAAACAAACTCCTTAGTAAACAAAGAGCTTAGATAACTAATACAAACATCCTAGTAAACAACAATTGTGCGGTCAACGCTTCAACCTCCGTAGAATTTCCTCAGTGTTGTTCCTCGCTTCATTTCCAGATGAGTTGGCAACATTTGACGGGCCTACACCACTTTCTTTTGTCGAGCCAGTGACCGGTAGCGGTTTAAAGATATAACAACATCTATGATAGCGGTAGTGTGCAAAGTACCTCAACGATGTTGTAGTACTATCATAGCTTTTCTACACGTATAATTCATGAAAATAATTTTCATAAGATACATATCATCATAACCATCGAAATGGAAGCGATGTGAGGTTTTGGTTCTAACCTTAGCACACCATTCATACCAAGTCTGGTCAGGAACTTCTAGCAAGCTTTGTTCAGTAAAACGAACACCTCTCATCGTTAACAACTCCTGAAGGAGTTCATGTTCCTTCTGCCAGCTCCAAACCTGAGTCGCAATGGCATCATCTGGAAGATCACATCCAGGGATTGTCTCAGCAAAGACGGTATGCAAAGCTTCGAAAGCAATATATTTAAATGAACCATCTTCATGTTTCCATTCCGGAGTAGCAAAATCCATGAGTGCTTCTAGTAGAACACCCTTCTCTTCAATACTCAGTATCCTTTTTTTTTTAAATGTGGGTGGTACGTAGGTGTATACTTATTTGCCATACTAAAAAACAATGCAGTGAAGAAGAAGAAGGATAAGAAGGAATGCTTGGGATATCACATTGAATATTAAAACCACAGTATATATAGACCATGGAATGCCTAGGACAAGTCACTTGTTCTGATGCCCAGTAGTTGACGCGACAAGCACTGCTTCTGACAACATTCCAGTTGATGCGACAAGTCACTGGGTCTGACGCCCAGCAGTTGATGCGACAAGTCACTGGGTCTGACGCCCAGCAGTTGATGCGACAAGTCATTGCTTTAAGTTTTTTTATACCACGTAATTTAACATATTTCACTCTTGTTTAATATCATGTTGTAGCTTCATTACATTTACTAGTGATTTTGTTGACTAACCATCATGTTTGAACAGCTTGCTTACCATGGATGTACATCCTGGACCTGAGGATCCCTCAGTACTGACATTACAGGACGCACATCGGTCATCCGCCATTTGGGATGGTGAGATCTTGAGTCAGCTTTACTGCCGGCGCTCTGAGGCTATTTTACGACGAGGTCCTGATAGCGCATATTAGATTACATTAGACAGATCGGGTTCTATGGCACATATAGACTCGAATTTATACAGTATGATTGGGGTTTGATCATTGCCCTAGTTGAGAGGTGACGTGTTGAGACACACACGTTTCACCTACCTATCGGCGAGACCACGATCACGCTGCAGGACGTCAGCATTCTATTGGGCCTACCGGTCGATGGCTGTGCAGTTACCGGTATTGATGTGTCACGCTCCAAGGAGCAGTGGCAAGAGCTATGTCAGGAGTTGCTCAGTTTCACGCCACCCCTAGCCACTAAGGATCTTCACTGCGACTGACTACGCTATGGAACCATTTCACACCCCAGATCGCTCAGCATGCCGACGAAGCCACTATTCAGCCTCATATATCTACCACATCTACGACACTTTGATGCTGGCTATAGCTGGGGCAGTGCAGCATTGGCATATCTATACCGTGAGTTGTGTGCTGCAGCTCATCGTACCGCTGTTGAGATATCCGGCCCGCTTATACTTTTACAGGTTATGTGTTATGTAAATTCTGTGAATTACACATATTTTACGATTGTTCAGTCTATCATAAATAACTTAACTCAATTATTATCAATCGCAGCTTTGGGCATGGGAGATATTGACCCACATCCGACCAATCCCCTTACCAGCAGCTGTACCAGAGGATGGTCCATTGGGTTGTAGGTATAATTACATTGTTTTATACGTTATTTTTATTCATTACTCGTACATTCATTTAAGTGCTAACAATTTTGTCATTACTTTAGGTGGTTGACCCAATTCTCAGTTCGGGATGTGCCTACTCATGTCCAGCGTCACTTTCGGGACCAGTTGGACCAGATGAGGCCCGAGCAGGTAAATAATGTGCAGAGTTAAACCGTCATTTGCATTATTGTTCAAGTTGATAATTTTTTATATATTGTTTCATAGATGATTTGGCAGCCGTACAGTGCTGAGCTAGTCGCTTCGTTACCTCAGTACTGTCAGGCTGGGCAGGGTACATGGATGGCCAGATGTCCGTTGATCGTGTACGCCGTGGTTGAGTGGCATCATCCCGACAGAGTGATGAGACAGTTCAGAATGAGGCAGGTAGTCCCAGAGCCATATAATACTATGACGACATTACATCGCATTGATCGACGTGGTTATGCGAATACCGACTGGAGTCACTTTCATAGAGAGTATGTTGAGCTCTGGGACCATCAGCTGCAGCATGTTATGGTAGGTATTCCAGATGCAGCTCAGATGCTTGCCTCAGACCCATATATGATATGGTATAGCCGCATTACACGTAGATTGATTGAACCAGTTAGAGATCCACCGACTATTGGCTTCCAGCCAATTGGTACGATTCGCGGCGTTCTGGTGAGATGTTTTCCTTATCGTACAACATATAAATTTTCCATCCTGCACATGCCATAAAATGTGGAATACTTAATTCAACTTTCCATTTTTTTTAGGAGGATGGTGTGACTCGTGTGTATGAGGTTGCACGATCGGTGTTGGCTAGTTTAGCAGCAGGCGGCCCTCATTTCGTCCCTCCAGAGGTGATGGCGGCATTAGAGGAGATTCGTACGATTAGTGAGCATTCGTTACAGGCTGTTCATGAGGACCGACGTTTAGACGGGGCTGTTCCATCTTCCACAGTATTCGTGCCCCACGTATTAGAGCCTCAGCCTCAGACGCATCCTCAGCCACAGCCATAGCCTCATCCTCAGACGCATCCTCATTCTCAGCCTCAGTCTCAGTCTCAAGAGCAGACAGACCCATCTACACACTCTGAGTCTGAGCCATTGTAGACACCCAATTTTGACCACACTGATAGGATTTAGGGTGAACAACGTCTTGGAGGATTCGATGATGAAAAGTACCCCGTGGAAGGTACTGGATTCCACACAATCAGAAGATCGGACTTCGGAAAGTGACTTCAAGCTCAGAAAAGCCCTTTTCCATGGATAAATCCCGGTTTTGTCAAAATCATCTCTCAGAATTCATATTCTCTCAGGGTTATATGAACATTAAGTGTTCTAAACGCAGTATTCTAGGTATCCAGAGATTCAATTTTAAAGAAAAGTTCGAAATCGACGCACATTTGAAAGCAATTTTGGAAAAGACGTCATTTGATTTCAAAAAGACGACGAAAGATCCGGAGGACTTCCGGACTTCAATTGGACTTCAATTCTCATTATAAAACCTCTGGAAATATTTTTATACTGAAATTCAACCTGACAGCTTTCCAACGGTACATAAACGGACGATTTCGGACACCAAAAAGCATTTTTACAAAAATCTGGAAAAGCAGTGCACGTGAAATTTGAAACAGAGCTTGTGGGTGACCAGAGGGACCCAAATAGTAAGTGGCGGTTTTGGGTATGGGGGTGGCGGGTCCCACCATAACCGCCACTTTCATTTTTGTCCTCCACGGAGCTTTTTGAGTTCCAGACCCTTCTAGAAGCTTCCCACTGCGAGGAAATTGCCTGGAAATTGCGTTTAAGCTCCGAAATGGCCATTTTAACCCTCTTTTAAGCTCTAAAAATCCTGTTTTAACCCTGAAACTTAAGGGCTAAGTCTTCAAAACTCTATATAAGATCTCATACATCTCATATGAGATCACACACATCTTAACACACTAGACACTTGGAAGAGATACACTTGAATATACTTGGAGATACAAACACACATAGAAGCACATACAAGAGAGATAAGTATACTTTGAATATACTTTCAATTTAGGTGAATTCTAGAGAGAGAAAATTATGAATTGAATTTAGATTAACTTAGGCTAATTAGACCACAATTTGAACATCAATTGCCTCCCTCAACTTCCATGGATGAGTGCTTGAAGAACACTTGAATAACACTTGAAGAAGAAGATCTTCAAATCAATTTTGGTCTTGTAATTGAGAATCCTCCAAGAGGTAAACACTATAGTTCATCTCTAATTCCTACTTTGTATATATAGATCTATAAGATTTGGATCTAACTTAGTTCTATTTCTACTTATTAGAACACTCATCTTCTTCCTCTCATGTTCTTCACACACTCACATAGTTAGATCCAAATCTCTTTGATTTTTATTGATAATTTACAATTAGAGATTGTTTTTCACTTTGATTTTCAATTTTGGTTTCATTCTTCAATTTTAGTTTAGATTCATGCATACATGATTATATATATATACATATATCTATTTTGAATTCCATGATGGTTTGGAAATATGATCTATGAGAAGGATGATTTCTATGTTCATACCTATCTCTTGATTATTCCTATTACCTAGGATTCCTATTGAATTTCATCTCCAACATGATATTTATAAGTCCCTTTGATCCTTGATCTAAAAGTTCTTCATAGAACTTGAGGGCTAAATTGATTGGGAATCATGATAATTAAGTTGATCTATGAGTTTGATCTCTCTAATAAGCTTCAACTATCACTAAAATGTTTTCCTCACACTTTAAAATGAACTAGATAAAAATTCAGCAAAGCAGATTGGTTTTGTCCATTAGATTTGGTCCATCAAAACCCATAGTTTGATGGATTTCAAATTTTCTGGGTAAACTTTGATGAATTAGCTTTCATCCGGTCCGTTTTGAGAGCTTTTAGGATTCATATACTATTTTTAGAAATTGTTGAGAAATCGGTTGACAGATTTGAACATCGTCTCTTTGTGCTTGAATTTCAGAAAATCTATAATAGTTATCGACGTTCCGCTTTTTGGGGATGATTCCTAACTCATATATCTATATGCCGATGTAAAATCGTGAGCATACGATCGAGTTAGGATCGTTTTTTAAGCGTTTAAAGTTGATACAACTATTCTGGAATTTTCTAAGTTTAATTACAAATATGATTATGTATACAAAATGGTCATACCTTGATCACTCAACAACAATTGATGAATAAAAATTGGTTTAGAAATCACCTAGGATAAATGGATGAGAGATCAAAAGCTTAAATCAACTTGGTTAACATGATTCATGAACTTCTATTATACTTCTATTATGTTTTGCATTCATTTGTCAAATGATACCAAATTTCCAGAATAACAGAGTCTGTTTAAAACACTTTTTCAGAAACCTTGTGATTACAGAATGTCCATGGGTTTATTTTTATCATATACTACAATGAAATAGCTTTCTTTTGACACCAAATAGAGCTTCATATGATTTTTTGTAGATTTAATTATGATTTTTACAAGAACAGTGGACAGTCCTGATCCACTGTTCCCAAAACATTTATTTCTCAAACAATAAAATTGATATTGAGGTCCCACTTTTTGGAGAAGTTCCCTAAGACATGTATCTAACTTTCTGTAAAAGGGTTTTTATCCAGCTCATGTTTAAAACCACTTTTGATAGGATTCATTAGAGGTTGCTGAATCTGGAAATTTGATTGATGACATGTTTTCTTTGTTTATCATGCATATCATTTGTTTGCTTGTATTTTTGCAATGCTTTGGGTATTCTTTGGTGTCTTAGTGCAGAGAATTAAGTGCCTTGGACCCGGACGTCGATTTGTGGTTTGCCTCGTCTACATGTGGCTTAGTGCCCATGTATCATGTACTATCTCTATCCTTTCTTTTAGAATTTTTCTAGGTTTACAACTTTGATTTCAACGACACATTTCCTTTAGGATAAGTCTCCGTTTATATGATTATTTGTTAGAGACATCTTATCTAGGATTGTTGCATGATTGCATTGCACGTTTCCATTCTTTTTGCTTTCGCGACTCCGCTTGAGTCAACCAATGTAAGTCTTCTCGTTCCCTTTGCATATCATGACATGTTTACTTTATTTGCATCGGTCCCGGGCGGGACTAGCCACTGTGAGTATACTTCTCCCTTGTGTTGCATGAGCATCCGCTTTCTACTTGATTTAGTCTCTTGAAATGATTTTCATTAGATGTTTCTTTTTGCCATGTATATACCTATCTAGTATGTTTGAGGAAACAACATCTATTATGAATTAATAACAAGGATATTTGAATCAAGGCCTACCATTCGGTAGGGCGAGGAGGGGGTGCTTTAGTCCTGCTTGGGCTCCTTCCCCTCTCGTACCAAGACCCCCGAACCTTGTTTCTGGTAATAAAGGGCGAGTAACCTTATTCAATTTTGGGCGAGTCAAACTTGGGTTTCCTAATTCCCGATAAAAATTAGGTGGCGACTCTTTGTCTCTAGGATCGCGTGAGGAAGTCCTAGTTTTCCCTGAAGTGTGCTCCTTGGGATCCGTCCCGGGACACTATCGAGGGAGAGCGTCAGGATCCGCTCCTCATTCGCAGTGGTCCACAATCTGGCGACTCTGCTTGGGATTTGAACATGAAACCGATGGTTTCTTGTTCTTCGAGGGTTTGACTTGAACCAATGAATATCCTTGTTATTAATTCAATAATCATGTTGTTTCTGCCTGCATTTGCACTTGCATTGTTCTTTCACCGCGACTGCTTGAGATCATTGCCTTGAAGATAGAGGGCCCTCTTTCCTCTATTTGTCAAGAGTTTTGGTAGCATGTAGTCACCGTTAGCCTTGTACCGCGTGCGGTATATAGAGCCTATGTGTGAACGGCACGCCCTCGGGGAGGCGGTCAACCACACCGCTGAGCTTGCTAATGGACTCTTTATGAGACTAAAACCCGGCCTTTGCATATAGTTTCTATAGAACCCTTCAATTAGGATCTTGATTATCATCTTTGATTAGGACAATGTGATGAATTACTTGCGCTTGCCCGTAAGGGATTATGTGGATGATGAGGACGTGTATGCGAAGGCATCATCAAACCTTGTATGGTGGATTCCTCTAGGATAGTATGGTCTTTATCCGAACATCCAATGGATATCGCAGGGTTTTTCTTATTTTACCCACTTTTAAAACATTTTTCAAATTCAAGGAGTCGCCACTTAATTTTTAAAAGGAAAATTAAGAAACCATTTTAAAGCAAACTGATCTTTTGCGAAACCAAAGATAAACTGGGTCCGGGGATTATGGAATGAAAGGGGAAGGAGCCCGACGGACTAAAACACCCCCTTTCATCCTATCTCGCGATAGGCCTCTACTCAACATCCTTTTTAATCAAATTATTAATCTAAGCATGCCCTCAACTAATACATATATACATATACATTACACAAACATGTTGGAAATGGTGTAAAATTGCTAACGGTAAAATATCATTCATAAATCACATATTTCAACTTGCAAGCATCATGATATGCAATAGAGAACTAGAAAACATACCCGGGATCCGGCCGCAAATATCAAACGTGCAATGCATGCAAAAATAAACCTAAGAAAGGTCTCTAACACATATTTACACATAAGGCAAAACCTAGGCTAAGGTGTCGCACATGGGGTCGAAAAATCAATTAAAATCAATAAAATAGATTAAACTAGAGAAGGGTTGAGAAATTGTACCTCAAAGGCGCTACAAAACAAAGGTTAGTACACATGCCTTAGACAAGATATAATATCAAAGAGTAATTAATCATAGGTCATGTTCAACTAGATTCAACTAAGACAAGAGATAAGTCCTACTTATGAATATTATCATGTATCAATTGAATGCATGAATATGAACAAGAATGAGATATGAATTTATTCACTAATTTGGATCCCTAATCCTCTGGGTTTAATCTAAATTATCATTATTCAAAACATGGTTTGAGTCCTAAGGCATTAAGAGACCATTTGAGTTGAAATAAATAAGATTAGACAAAAATTGTAGCAGTTTTTTGTGATTTACAGAGAGCAGACCCGACGTTCAAAAATGGAAATAAAATACTTTCAACGGTTGGATCTTACTGATTTTTGGATATGTTATGCCTCTGTGAGTCTAATTTCTAACCCAAAAAGAAAATCGAGGTTTCAACGGTTAGATCTCCGGGAATACTGAAAATACTAGACCTCACTCAGGATTCTGCAACTCTCTGTCCAGAGATCTTGTATGATTTTCTAAAAATAGTAAACAAATGAGAAATACTTAGATCTTTTTAGGGTACCTTCCTAACACATTAAGGTACTTATAAAAAATTATTTGAGATCCCGAAAACTTTATTAGGGTTCTGATTTATTAATTTCAAAACAGACTTATTATTCTGAAAGTATTCTAGAACTCTGGACAGATTGTAATTAGCTCACAAAAACCATGATCAAACCCTTCTAAGCATAAAATCTTACCAAAACAAAAATTACAGTGGTAAAACAATGTGTTATTGACACTTTCCCGTTGGTTTCACTTGATTTCAACGGTTAGATTTCGAACTAAAAATCTTTGATCAAAAACAGTTTGTGAATCCACTGTTTTCATTTTGCTAGTTCAACTTTGTTGGTTGACCTCAACTATTAAATTATAATGTTGGGCTTAAACCAAATCACTTCTTCTACCATTTGATGGTCATTGAAGACTAAAAAAAAACAAATCTACTTTAATCTCCATGGAATATAGTATGAATTCCATAAGATCCATAGTAAAGAGATCCTAGTCATGAGTTGATACTAGTATCTCACCAACTATGTGTAGATTATGATCATGATTCATTTTAGTCTCTATATGGATCATAAGATCATAGGAAACTAAGGAATCAAAACTCAAAGAGTTTCAATGAGATATGGAAGATCTCATGAACCTCATGAATGAAATAGAAATAAAGGAAATCAAAGTTTTATTTAGGAACACAAATTTCTTCAAAACTAATTTATCTCAAACCCAAGGCTTATTTAGATCCAAACTAATGAACTACCATGAGATTCAATCACAAATTCTATGTGGTGTGTGATGAAATGAGGTAGGAAGAGAGGTTTTAAAAATGTGTAAAGATCCTAGAACTAGGAATTTGTGATTGAATTATTATATATATATATATATATAGATAGATTTGGAGGCTTTACCTCTAGATCTTCTCAAAACTTGTAGAGATGTTGAATTCCTCAAGGTTTTCCTCTTCTTCTTCCTCAAGCTTCAAGCTCCTTCAATGGTGATTTGATGGTTGGGTAGAGTTTTGGTGGGGTTTTGGGTATGAGATTGGTAGAGTTTCTCTCTTTATATTTTTTTCCTCTAAAGCTCTCCCAATATTTCTCTATATAATTCAAGTGTACCCCCCTAAATGAGAGAAAATGGGTTCTTTTATAGACTTTCATTATCTTAGGGGCTAAGATAAGGGTAGATAGGTCAATTTGGGGTGGGTTAGGAATATTCTATGGCATCTCTAATTCTCCATGGCACTTCTATGTAATTCCAATAAACTTGAAAGGCATTTAAATTGGCTAGAATAAAGGAACATTCTAGAGCATCTTCAAAACACATGGGAGATTAGTGCCCAACAAAGGGCTTTTTGGGTATTTCTTAGATAAGGAATATGCCAAGGAATCTCTAACTCTCCAAATCACATGGGCTACTTTCTTTTATTTTTTTTCTTTTCCTATATATATATATATATATATATGTATAGACATATTTTTCATTTTAAATCTAAATTAATCATATGAGTCACCAAATAATATATTTTTTTCTTTTTTTTTCTTTTTGAATCTAAATAAAATACAAGAAACAAGGTTATTTTTAGAAAATATAATAATAATAATTATTATTCAATCTATTCTATTTTTTTTTTAAAAAGTAACCCATGATCCTGTGAGCTCAAGACAGATGGTCAGTGATTGGCCAAATCTAGGGGTATTAGGAGCAAGGTTTGGGAACTTGAAGCTTTTCAGAAGTCGAAGCGATGAACTTGAAGAAAATCGTCGGGACATTATTCATCATTGATTTCTAGAGGTAAATCCCCCTAAGTTTAATAGTTCGGTCAAAATTGGGGTGTCTACAGTTTGCCCCTCTTCGGCAAAGCTTGTGAAGCAACGCGTATCACAAGTGAATGTCGAAGCCTGTGTGAAGACAAGCCTTTGACCGGGCTATTGAACTTAGGTAAAAATAAAATGCGTTGCAAAACATTCGCAGAGACGGTCGGTGCTGGTCGTGCTCAATGGTGAGCTGCCTACGTATCCCTTCGGGAATCAGACCAGGACGTAGTTCGGGCAAGGGACAACAATACACAAATGCAGGTAGTCACACAGATGAATGCACCTATCCTATCGTGATGCACGTGCTCAAGCAAATTTATGCTCTATGTTTTCAGGTTCAAATGACTTAGGACAATGCTACTCCCTAGAGTTAGCAAAACGTACCTTTGTCTTGAAATTCTTCTATGCTGATGACGTCCTATCTTTGGAAAGTCGTGACTATCATTTTTTATGTGAATGCTGACCGATTGAGATGCGCTTTGCGTCTTATACTCCGATGCAGAATCAGGAAGTGTGCTGAAAGACTGAGATGCGCTTTGCGTCTTATACTCCGGTGTCTTGAAGATCATCTGATTGGCTGAGATGCGCTTTGCGTCTTAGACTCCGGTGCCAAATCAGGAAATGTGCTGAAAAGACTGAGATGCGCTTTGCGTCTTATACTCCGGTGTCTTGAAGATCATCTGATTGGCTGAGATGCGCTTTGCGTCTTAGACTCCGGTGCCGAATCAGGAAATGTGCTGAAAGACTGAGATGCGCTTCGCGCCTTATACTCTGGTGTTTTCCAAGAAATGAGATGTTTTGCAGAAAAGTCAGAATCGCTCCAGATTCAATGACCCCGAATAGTAGAAAAGTCAGAATCGCTCCAGATTCAATGACCCCGAATAGTAGAAAAGTCAGAATCGCTCCAGATTCAATGACCCCAAAAAGCAGAAAAGTCAGAATCGCTCCAGATTCAATGACCCCAAATAGCAGAAAAGTCAGAATCGCTCCAGATTCAATGACCCCAAATAGCAGAAAAGTCAGAATCGCTCCAGATTCAATGACCCCAAAAAGCAGAAAAGTCAGAATCGCTCCAGATTCAATGACCCCAAAAAGCAGAAAAGTCAGAATCGCTCCAGATTCAATGACCCCAAAGATCGCAGAAAAGTCAGAATCGCTCCAGATTCAATGACCCCAATGATCGCAGAAAAGTCAGAATCGCTCCAGATTCAATGACCCCAGATAGCAGAAAAGTCAGAATCGCTCCAGATTCAATGACCCCAAATAGCAGAAAAGTCAGAATCGCTCCAGATTCAATGACCCCAGATAGCAGAAAAGTCAGAATCGCTCCAGATTCAATGACCCCAAAGATCGCAGAAAAGTCAGAATCGCTCCAGATTCAATGACCCCAATGATCGCAGAAAAGTCAGAATCGCTCCAGATTCAATGACCCCAGATAGCAGAAAAGTCAGAATCGCTCCAGATTCAATGACCCCAAATAGCAGAAAAGTCAGAATCGCTCCAGATTCAATGACCCCAAAAAGCAGAAAAGTCAGAATCGCTCCGGATTCAATGACCCCAAAAAGCAGAAAAGTCAGAATCGCTCCAGATTCAATGACCCCAAATAGCAGAAAAGTCAGAATCGCTCCAGATTCAATGACCCCAAAAAGCAGAAAAGTCAGAATCGCTCCAGATTCAATGACCCCAAAAAGTCAGAATCGCTCCAGATTCAATGACCCCAAATAGCAGAAAAGTCAGAATCGCTCCAGATTCAATGACCCCAAATAGCAGAAAAGTCAGAATCGCTCCAGATTCAATGACCCCAAATGGCAGAAAAGTCAGAATCGCTCCAGATTCAATGACCCCAAATTCACTTGGTATTGCAAGGGTAATTTTTTATTTTTCTTCTCCTTTTCAGAACAGTCACGCGGACTTAAACAATTCATTTTCTATCGGGAGTCGCGCAGACTCGAAAATTCATTTCTATTTTCAAAGATTTGGAGTCGTGCAGACTCAAAAATTCATTTTCTATTTCAAAGATCGGGAGTCTCGCAGACTCGAAATTCATTTTTATTTCAAAGATCAGGAATCGCGTGGATTCGGAAATTCTTTTTCTAATTACAGAGATTGGGAGTCGCATTAACATTAAGATTTCACATTTCCCAAACATGGAGTCATGCGGACTCATGAACTCAAAGGAGCCAAATAAGGCTCAAGTACTTGATGATGATGATGATGACATTGATGATGATGCTGATGAATTGTACTAGGAACCTTGACATCGAAATGAACTCGTTTGGATGAGCTTATCACGAGTATGGATTTGCCACGGAAGTGGGCTTATGAGGTGTGTTTGCCACGAAGTGGGCTTATGTGAATGCACTTGCCATGAGCGTTGCCATGAACGTTGGCTTGGCTAAAAGAGTGCCACCAGGGTGGGCTTGCATGGATGATGTTGCCATGCTTATGATGGTGGTCACCACAAAATGGGCTTTTGATGAGAGGGTGCCATATGAATGGGCTTATGATGGGGTTGCCATGAAAGTGGGCTTATGATGGTGGTTACCATAAAAGTGGGCTTTTTGATGAGAGGGTGCCATATGAATGGGCTTATGATGGGGTTGCCACGAAAGTGGGCTTATGATGGTGGGTGCCATATGAATGGGCTTATGATGGGGTTGCCACAAAAGTGGGCTTACGATGGTGGGTGCCATATGAATGGGCTTTCGAAGATAATTGCCACGAAAGTGGGCTCTGTAGAAAATGATTCCCTGCATCTGCGGACCCTTGGATTTTTTTTATTTATTTATTTTTTATTTTTTTATTTTTTAAAAAAAGGGAAGCCACCTATGCCCCTAGCCTTGGACCCTTCATATTTCCACTTTAGCATTGTGTTGTGATAGTGTTTAAGACTCATGCTTGTATTGCCCCTGGGATGCTCATGGAGACCTTTCAAATCTTTATTAATTATCTTAAACCCACACATTTGAGACCATTATTGACTCATCAAAGGAGGACAAACTTGACAAAGCATTTACACAAGACGTCTGACTCAAACTCTGTATTATTGTGAATCAATGTGCTTTCTTCGTGAATAATGTATCATCCCATCTTTCATTTATTCATTATCTTATAATGGAAGTACTTCACCGACAAATCTAAACTCTGAAGATTCTCCCTTTTCGAGTTTGCTAATTCTTTGCCTATCCAAAGTGTGCTTCAAATTAGTGCTTTAGCTTATAGAATAAAAGATATTCTATTTCAATCCATTCACAATAAACTTGACTACTTGAGAATTTGTCTCTGACATAGAAGGGTTTTGGCAAACGAAGTTTGCCCCTAGTTTGAATAGGACTTGGAGGCATTGCTCCTGGGATTAAATGTGGTTTTCAGCAAACGAAGTTTGCCCCTGGTTTGGCGATATATATGTGGCTTTAGGCAAACTTACGCAAGTTTTCCCCTAGTTTGAAGGAAGGAGGCACAAAGGGTGATGCTTATGGTTTAGGGATGGTTATGGACCGAGAACCCTGGAAGGTTCGCCTACTTATCCGCGAACGGGAATCAGGTCCAAAGTAGTTCGGCTAAGGCCTGAAAGAAAGATGCCATGAGATGGCGAGGGTGATGACCGAACCGAGTAGGCTGCCTACGTATCCCCGAGTGGGAATCAGGTCAAAAACGTAGTTCATCAACTCTGGAGGTTTTGAAAGAATAAGGCTTCAAAAATTGGTGGGCTTTTCGAGCCATGTTTTCATTTGAGTTCAATGAGTGCCCTTTCTGGGCAAATTTCTGAAACAGATTCCTTGTGGCAGCTTTTGAACAAGATGATGAGAAGATGAACTACTTCTCCCTTTTATTTTTTATTTTTTTATTTTCCTCTTCTCTTTTTTTTTATTATTATTTATTCATATATATATATATTTTTTTGTGGCGGTTGATTCTTTTCACCTTTTCACTAGCCAGTCAATCTTTACAACTCTCATAATACATCGTGTTTTAATCGTACTCCATCATACTCTCGAAGTAATATCAAAGATATCTCTCCATTGTTTTGGGCTCTCTTAGCCATCGGGTCTCTCCCAAAATTTTGAGACTAATTGATACTTTCAAATCTCTCTTTTCATTTCTAATTTCTTTTCTTTGTTTAGAATAACACAAAGCCTTGAGATAATTCATGTGCCAATGATGTACTTTGAAGTGCTCAAGAATTTCTCAATCTTATTTGTTCTCTTTTTTTTTTTTTTTTTTTTTTTTTCTCTACCTTACTATCTCTTATTCTCTTCATGATTTTGACTGGCCAAGATTCGGATTTTGAAATCAACACGCATTTTTTTTTTTTTTTTTTGCTCTAATTTTTGCCTAGGCGCCCTTTCAGGTTTTCATCCTAGCGAGCTCCTTTTTCTTTTTCTTTTTCTTTTTCTCCTTTTTTTTTTTTTTTGGGAAGAAGAAGTTCATTTAAAATATTTGGCTACCATCAAGGATCAAGTTATGGCTTTGGACTGGTTGAGCTCATCTTTTAGGCTTGGTAATTGAGAAACGGGGATGGTGAGCATGCTTCAAGTTCCAAGTTCATCTTTTTAAGATTAAGCAAGAGCATCTTTAAATTCTTAAAGTAAAGCTAATCAATTCTCTACTCCTCTTTGGATTTGGCACAGAATTTGCTTGATCGCTTGGGATCCTTTTCAATGCAAAGATTTATTAACAAAGTATTTTCCATGATCGTTTGAAAAAGTGAAATTTTTTTTTTGGCTTAATGATCCATTCATTCATGACTTAACACATTGAATCACGTGAAAAATGAGATTTTATTCAAGAGGATTACATCACTCGACTCAATAAACTCGACAAAGACTTGCAAACAAACTTGATAACAGACTGACCAGAAGACTCGACTGGACTTGACATTTGACTCCAACTTAACATAACTCGACTACAGACTGGACTCGACTTGGTCTCAACTGGAGTGTCACAGACGACTTTCAAATTATTGGGTCCCCAAGAGCATCCACATTCGCTTTAACAACAGTGTTCCCAAACGATATCACCTCACTAGAATCATTTGAACCTTCGGGTTCGCCACTCTCCAACAACATGTGTGCAAAAATATTTTCTTCTTTAAATCAAGAAAGATGAACCCAAGAAGATTAGAAGTGTCCTCACTAGGAGATCTAGTTGTTCCACTCTTTCTACAAATTCAACAACATACATAGGTAAAAGGTCCGCATGCAGAATTTATTTTCAGGAGGCAAGGGATTTTGAGGAACTATTGGATTACTTTCTGAATCTGTATTTTACATGCATGTAATGACGTTGACTGACATGATGAGAGTGCCAAAATGTACATGCTTTGATGATTTGATGTGGCTAAATGCATGCACCGCACACATGACACACGGATGAAATGCAAGTGTGTGTGTGCCTATTCTATATGCAAAAGAAAGGAAAATTCTAGTCCTAGCACATATAACATATAAGCACATAAAATCCTCCTCCATGTCAAGTGCGCCAACTTCTCTTATCATTGTGATCCTCATTACCCTTTCGAAGGTTGGATATTTTTGAAAAAACTTTGGATTTCGCTTAAAAAGTATTCCTTGGGTGATGTGATCCTTTTGAAAACAATTCTTGGAATTTTTTTGAAAATGAGGATGTTAAACGTTCCTCAAAGATGAAAATTTTTTTGCTTTGAAATTCATTTTGAAAAGCATTTATCCCAAAAACGATTCCCAAGATTTTTTGGATTTCTTCTTGAAAGTGGGGATGTGAAAATTTTCTCAATAAAAGATGATTGGGTTTTACTTGATAAAAGAAAATGAAACTTTGGACCTTTTCTTGGAAGGGTGATTTCTTTCAAAACACATTTTTTTTAAAAGATAATATTTAATCAAAAATCTGTCATAAACAAGTGAACTTCGGATTCTTGGGTAGTAGTATCACATGATTAGATGATCATCGTACTTTTCATGAATTTAGATGCATACAAGGTCAATGATGCTTATCTAACAAAATATAAGAAGTGTAGTCTTTTAATCAAGATTTGGCATCTTCTCAAATGTTATAAGACATGAAGAGGAATTGCTCAAAAATGATTAAAAGGCTATACATTCTACATTAAGCAAGCACCGTCATCATCTCAAATAATCCCTTCCGGGCATACAAAACTCCCTAGCATATAATCTTAATCAAGAATTGATTTCCTAAATTGAAAGGTTCTATAGAAGCTATGATGAAAAGGCCGGGTTTTGGTCAAATAAGGGACCCTTGACACACACCCGATAGGATGCTTCATATACCAAAACATGGTACGAGATCAAGGGTGATCACACGGCCCCATGATGGCTTGACCGACCGGGTTGCCCCGAGCCTCCAAGGTCATAGTTCCGTGCAATCGACTGACGAGACATGCAAGTGCAATGCAACGGGCACACAAAAAATTAATTAATTTGATTAAAAGGATGCTTTCAAGTCTAATCCTCGAGTGAACCCAAAATCAAAATTCTGGTCTGCGAAACTAGAGATTCTGGGTTCGATCCCCAGTGGAGTCGCCAGATTGTGGATATCGCAGGGTTTTTCTTATTTTACCCACTTTTAAAACATTTTTCAAATTCAAGGAGTCGCCACTTAATTTTTAAAAGGAAAATTAAGAAACCATTTTAAAGCAAACTGATCTTTTGCGAAACCAAAGATAAACTGGGTCCGGGGATTATGGAATGAAAGGGGAAGGAGCCCGACGGACTAAAACACCCCCTTTCATCCTATCTCGCGATAGGCCTCTACTCAACATCCTTTTTAATCAAATTATTAATCTAAGCATGCCCTCAACTAATACATATATACATATACATTACACAAACATGTTGGAAATGGTGTAAAATTGCTAACGGTAAAATATCATTCATAAATCACATATTTCAACTTGCAAGCATCATGATATGCAATAGAGAACTAGAAAACATACCCGGGATCCGGCCGCAAATATCAAACGTGCAATGCATGCAAAAATAAACCTAAGAAAGGTCTCTAACACATATTTACACATAAGGCAAAACCTAGGCTAAGGTGTCGCACATGGGGTCGAAAAATCAATTAAAATCAATAAAATAGATTAAACTAGAGAAGGGTTGAGAAATTGTACCTCAAAGGCGCTACAAAACAAAGGTTAGTACACATGCCTTAGACAAGATATAATATCAAAGAGTAATTAATCATAGGTCATGTTCAACTAGATTCAACTAAGACAAGAGATAAGTCCTACTTATGAATATTATCATGTATCAATTGAATGCATGAATATGAACAAGAATGAGATATGAATTTATTCACTAATTTGGATCCCTAATCCTCTGGGTTTAATCTAAATTATCATTATTCAAAACATGGTTTGAGTCCTAAGGCATTAAGAGACCATTTGAGTTGAAATAAATAAGATTAGACAAAAATTGTAGCAGTTTTTTGTGATTTACAGAGAGCAGACCCGACGTTCAAAAATGGAAATAAAATACTTTCAACGGTTGGATCTTACTGATTTTTGGATATGTTATGCCTCTGTGAGTCTAATTTCTAACCCAAAAAGAAAATCGAGGTTTCAACGGTTAGATCTCCGGGAATACTGAAAATACTAGACCTCACTCAGGATTCTGCAACTCTCTGTCCAGAGATCTTGTATGATTTTCTAAAAATAGTAAAAAAATGAGAAATACTTAGATCTTTTTAGGGTACCTTCCTAACACATTAAGGTACTTATAAAAAATTATTTGAGATCCCGAAAACTTTATTAGGGTTCTGATTTATTAATTTCAAAACAGACTTATTATTCTGAAAGTATTCTAGAACTCTGGACAGATTGTAATTAGCTCACAAAAACCATGATCAAACCCTTCTAAGCATAAAATCTTACCAAAACAAAAATTACAGTGGTAAAACAATGTGTTATTGACACTTTCCCGTTGGTTTCACTTGATTTCAACGGTTAGATTTCGAACTAAAAATCTTTGATCAAAAACAGTTTGTGAATCCACTGTTTTCATTTTGCTAGTTCAACTTTGTTGGTTGACCTCAACTATTAAATTATAATGTTGGGCTTAAACCAAATCACTTCTTCTACCATTTGATGGTCATTGAAGACTAAAAAAAAACAAATCTACTTTAATCTCCATGGAATATAGTATGAATTCCATAAGATCCATAGTAAAGAGATCCTAGTCATGAGTTGATACTAGTATCTCACCAACTATGTGTAGATTATGATCATGATTCATTTTAGTCTCTATATGGATCATAAGATCATAGGAAACTAAGGAATCAAAACTCAAAGAGTTTCAATGAGATATGGAAGATCTCATGAACCTCATGAATGAAATAGAAATAAAGGAAATCAAAGTTTTATTTAGGAACACAAATTTCTTCAAAACTAATTTATCTCAAACCCAAGGCTTATTTAGATCCAAACTAATGAACTACCATGAGATTCAATCACAAATTCTATGTGGTGTGTGATGAAATGAGGTAGGAAGAGAGGTTTTGAAAATGTGTAAAGATCCTAGAACTAGGAATTTGTGATTGAATTATTATATATATATATATATATATAGATAGATTTGGAGGCTTTACCTCTAGATCTTCTCAAAACTTGTAGAGATGTTGAATTCCTCAAGGTTTTCCTCTTCTTCTTCCTCAAGCTTCAAGCTCCTTCAATGGTGATTTGATGGTTGGGTAGAGTTTTGGTGGGGTTTTGGGTATGAGATTGGTAGAGTTTCTCTCTTTATATTTTTTTCCTCTAAAGCTCTCCCAATATTTCTCTATATAATTCAAGTGTACCCCCCTAAATGAGAGAAAATGGGTTCTTTTATAGACTTTCATTATCTTAGGGGCTAAGATAAGGGTAGATAGGTCAATTTGGGGTGGGTTAGGAATATTCTATGGCATCTCTAATTCTCCATGGCACTTCTATGTAATTCCAATAAACTTGAAAGGCATTTAAATTGGCTAGAATAAAGGAACATTCTAGAGCATCTTCAAAACACATGGGAGATTAGTGCCCAACAAAGGGCTTTTTGGGTATTTCTTAGATAAGGAATATGCCAAGGAATCTCTAACTCTCCAAATCACATGGGCTACTTTCTTTTATTTTTTTTCTTTTCCTATATATATATATATATATATATGTATAGACATATTTTTCATTTTAAATCTAAATTAATCATATGAGTCACCAAATAATATATTTTTTTCTTTTTTTTTCTTTTTGAATCTAAATAAAATACAAGAAACAAGGTTATTTTTAGAAAATATAATAATAATAATTATTATTCAATCTATTCTATTTTTTTTTTAAAAAGTAACCCATGATCCTGTGAGCTCAAGACAGATGGTCAGTGATTGGCCAAATCTAGGGGTATTAGGAGCAAGGTTTGGGAACTTGAAGCTTTTCAGAAGTCGAAGCGATGAACTTGAAGAAAATCGTCGGGACATTATTCATCATTGATTTCTAGAGGTAAATCCCCCTAAGTTTAATAGTTCGGTCAAAATTGGGGTGTCTACAGTTTGCCCCTCTTCGGCAAAGCTTGTGAAGCAACGCGTATCACAAGTGAATGTCGAAGCCTGTGTGAAGACAAGCCTTTGACCGGGCTATTGAACTTAGGTAAAAATAAAATGCGTTGCAAAACATTCGCAGAGACGGTCGGTGCTGGTCGTGCTCAATGGTGAGCTGCCTACGTATCCCTTCGGGAATCAGACCAGGACGTAGTTCGGGCAAGGGACAACAATACACAAACGCAGGTAGTCACACAGATGAATGCACCTATCCTATCGTGATGCACGTGCTCAAGCAAATTTATGCTCTATGTTTTCAGGTTCAAATGACTTAGGACAATGCTACTCCCTAGAGTTAGCAAAACGTACCTTTGTCTTGAAATTCTTCTATGCTGATGACGTCCTATCTTTGGAAAGTCGTGACTATCATTTTTTATGTGAATGCTGACCGATTGAGATGCGCTTTGCGTCTTATACTCCGATGCAGAATCAGGAAGTGTGCTGAAAGACTGAGATGCGCTTTGCGTCTTATACTCCGGTGTCTTGAAGATCATCTGATTGGCTGAGATGCGCTTTGCGTCTTAGACTCCGGTGCCAAATCAGGAAATGTGCTGAAAAGACTGAGATGCGCTTTGCGTCTTATACTCCGGTGTCTTGAAGATCATCTGATTGGCTGAGATGCGCTTTGCGTCTTAGACTCCGGTGCCGAATCAGGAAATGTGCTGAAAGACTGAGATGCGCTTCGCGCCTTATACTCTGGTGTTTTCCAAGAAATGAGATGTTTTGCAGAAAAGTCAGAATCGCTCCAGATTCAATGACCCCGAATAGTAGAAAAGTCAGAATCGCTCCAGATTCAATGACCCCGAATAGTAGAAAAGTCAGAATCGCTCCAGATTCAATGACCCCAAAAAGCAGAAAAGTCAGAATCGCTCCAGATTCAATGACCCCAAATAGCAGAAAAGTCAGAATCGCTCCAGATTCAATGACCCCAAATAGCAGAAAAGTCAGAATCGCTCCAGATTCAATGACCCCAAAAAGCAGAAAAGTCAGAATCGCTCCAGATTCAATGACCCCAAAAAGCAGAAAAGTCAGAATCGCTCCAGATTCAATGACCCCAAAGATCGCAGAAAAGTCAGAATCGCTCCAGATTCAATGACCCCAATGATCGCAGAAAAGTCAGAATCGCTCCAGATTCAATGACCCCAGATAGCAGAAAAGTCAGAATCGCTCCAGATTCAATGACCCCAAATAGCAGAAAAGTCAGAATCGCTCCAGATTCAATGACCCCAGATAGCAGAAAAGTCAGAATCGCTCCAGATTCAATGACCCCAAAGATCGCAGAAAAGTCAGAATCGCTCCAGATTCAATGACCCCAATGATCGCAGAAAAGTCAGAATCGCTCCAGATTCAATGACCCCAGATAGCAGAAAAGTCAGAATCGCTCCAGATTCAATGACCCCAAATAGCAGAAAAGTCAGAATCGCTCCAGATTCAATGACCCCAAAAAGCAGAAAAGTCAGAATCGCTCCGGATTCAATGACCCCAAAAAGCAGAAAAGTCAGAATCGCTCCAGATTCAATGACCCCAAATAGCAGAAAAGTCAGAATCGCTCCAGATTCAATGACCCCAAAAAGCAGAAAAGTCAGAATCGCTCCAGATTCAATGACCCCAAAAAGTCAGAATCGCTCCAGATTCAATGACCCCAAATAGCAGAAAAGTCAGAATCGCTCCAGATTCAATGACCCCAAATAGCAGAAAAGTCAGAATCGCTCCAGATTCAATGACCCCAAATGGCAGAAAAGTCAGAATCGCTCCAGATTCAATGACCCCAAATTCACTTGGTATTGCAAGGGTAATTTTTTATTTTTCTTCTCCTTTTCAGAACAGTCACGCGGACTTAAACAATTCATTTTCTATCGGGAGTCGCGCAGACTCGAAAATTCATTTCTATTTTCAAAGATTTGGAGTCGTGCAGACTCAAAAATTCATTTTCTATTTCAAAGATCGGGAGTCTCGCAGACTCGAAATTCATTTTTATTTCAAAGATCAGGAATCGCGTGGATTCGGAAATTCTTTTTCTAATTACAGAGATTGGGAGTCGCATTAACATTAAGATTTCACATTTCCCAAACACGGAGTCATGCGGACTCATGAACTCAAAGGAGCCAAATAAGGCTCAAGTACTTGATGATGATGATGATGACATTGATGATGATGCTGATGAATTGTACTAGGAACCTTGACATCGAAATGAACTCGTTTGGATGAGCTTATCACGAGTATGGATTTGCCACGGAAGTGGGCTTATGAGGTGTGTTTGCCACGAAGTGGGCTTATGTGAATGCACTTGCCATGAGCGTTGCCATGAACGTTGGCTTGGCTAAAAGAGTGCCACCAGGGTGGGCTTGCATGGATGATGTTGCCATGCTTATGATGGTGGTCACCACAAAATGGGCTTTTGATGAGAGGGTGCCATATGAATGGGCTTATGATGGGGTTGCCATGAAAGTGGGCTTATGATGGTGGTTACCATAAAAGTGGGCTTTTTGATGAGAGGGTGCCATATGAATGGGCTTATGATGGGGTTGCCACGAAAGTGGGCTTATGATGGTGGGTGCCATATGAATGGGCTTATGATGGGGTTGCCACAAAAGTGGGCTTACGATGGTGGGTGCCATATGAATGGGCTTTCGAAGATAATTGCCACGAAAGTGGGCTCTGTAGAAAATGATTCCCTGCATCTGCGGACCCTTGGATTTTTTTTATTTATTTATTTTTTATTTTTTTATTTTTTAAAAAAAGGGAAGCCACCTATGCCCCTAGCCTTGGACCCTTCATATTTCCACTTTAGCATTGTGTTGTGATAGTGTTTAAGACTCATGCTTGTATTGCCCCTGGGATGCTCATGGAGACCTTTCAAATCTTTATTAATTATCTTAAACCCACACATTTGAGACCATTATTGACTCATCAAAGGAGGACAAACTTGACAAAGCATTTACACAAGACGTCTGACTCAAACTCTGTATTATTGTGAATCAATGTGCTTTCTTCGTGAATAATGTATCATCCCATCTTTCATTTATTCATTATCTTATAATGGAAGTACTTCACCGACAAATCTAAACTCTGAAGATTCTCCCTTTTCGAGTTTGCTAATTCTTTGCCTATCCAAAGTGTGCTTCAAATTAGTGCTTTAGCTTATAGAATAAAAGATATTCTATTTCAATCCATTCACAATAAACTTGACTACTTGAGAATTTGTCTCTGACATAGAAGGGTTTTGGCAAACGAAGTTTGCCCCTAGTTTGAATAGGACTTGGAGGCATTGCTCCTGGGATTAAATGTGGTTTTCAGCAAACGAAGTTTGCCCCTGGTTTGGCGATATATATGTGGCTTTAGGCAAACTTACGCAAGTTTTCCCCTAGTTTGAAGGAAGGAGGCACAAAGGGTGATGCTTATGGTTTAGGGATGGTTATGGACCGAGAACCCTGGAAGGTTCGCCTACTTATCCGCGAACGGGAATCAGGTCCAAAGTAGTTCGGCTAAGGCCTGAAAGAAAGATGCCATGAGATGGCGAGGGTGATGACCGAACCGAGTAGGCTGCCTACGTATCCCCGAGTGGGAATCAGGTCAAAAACGTAGTTCATCAACTCTGGAGGTTTTGAAAGAATAAGGCTTCAAAAATTGGTGGGCTTTTCGAGCCATGTTTTCATTTGAGTTCAATGAGTGCCCTTTCTGGGCAAATTTCTGAAACAGATTCCTTGTGGCAGCTTTTGAACAAGATGATGAGAAGATGAACTACTTCTCCCTTTTATTTTTTATTTTTTTATTTTCCTCTTCTCTTTTTTTTTATTATTATTTATTCATATATATATATATTTTTTTGTGGCGGTTGATTCTTTTCACCTTTTCACTAGCCAGTCAATCTTTACAACTCTCATAATACATCGTGTTTTAATCGTACTCCATCATACTCTCGAAGTAATATCAAAGATATCTCTCCATTGTTTTGGGCTCTCTTAGCCATCGGGTCTCTCCCAAAATTTTGAGACTAATTGATACTTTCAAATCTCTCTTTTCATTTCTAATTTCTTTTCTTTGTTTAGAATAACACAAAGCCTTGAGATAATTCATGTGCCAATGATGTACTTTGAAGTGCTCAAGAATTTCTCAATCTTATTTGTTCTCTTTTTTTTTTTTTTTTGTTTTTTTTTTCTCTACCTTACTATCTCTTATTCTCTTCATGATTTTGACTGGCCAAGATTCGGATTTTGAAATCAACACGCATTTTTTTTTTTTTTTTGCTCTAATTTTTGCCTAGGCGCCCTTTCAGGTTTTCATCCTAGCGAGCTCCTTTTTCTTTTTCTTTTTCTTTTTCTCCTTTTTTTTTTTTTTTGGGAAGAAGAAGTTCATTTAAAATATTTGGCTACCATCAAGGATCAAGTTATGGCTTTGGACTGGTTGAGCTCATCTTTTAGGCTTGGTAATTGAGAAACGGGGATGGTGAGCATGCTTCAAGTTCCAAGTTCATCTTTTTAAGATTAAGCAAGAGCATCTTTAAATTCTTAAAGTAAAGCTAATCAATTCTCTACTCCTCTTTGGATTTGGCACAGAATTTGCTTGATCGCTTGGGATCCTTTTCAATGCAAAGATTTATTAACAAAGTATTTTCCATGATCGTTTGAAAAAGTGAAATTTTTTTTTTTGGCTTAATGATCCATTCATTCATGACTTAACACATTGAATCACGTGAAAAATGAGATTTTATTCAAGAGGATTACATCACTCGACTCAATAAACTCGACAAAGACTTGCAAACAAACTTGATAACAGACTGACCAGAAGACTCGACTGGACTTGACATTTGACTCCAACTTAACATAACTCGACTACAGACTGGACTCGACTTGGTCTCAACTGGAGTGTCACAGACGACTTTCAAATTATTGGGTCCCCAAGAGCATCCACATTCGCTTTAACAACAGTGTTCCCAAACGATATCACCTCACTAGAATCATTTGAACCTTCGGGTTCGCCACTCTCCAACAACATGTGTGCAAAAATATTTTCTTCTTTAAATCAAGAAAGATGAACCCAAGAAGATTAGAAGTGTCCTCACTAGGAGATCTAGTTGTTCCACTCTTTCTACAAATTCAACAACATACATAGGTAAAAGGTCCGCATGCAGAATTTATTTTCAGGAGGCAAGGGATTTTGAGGAACTATTGGATTACTTTCTGAATCTGTATTTTACATGCATGTAATGACGTTGACTGACATGATGAGAGTGCCAAAATGTACATGCTTTGATGATTTGATGTGGCTAAATGCATGCACCGCACACATGACACACGGATGAAATGCAAGTGTGTGTGTGCCTATTCTATATGCAAAAGAAAGGAAAATTCTAGTCCTAGCACATATAACATATAAGCACATAAAATCCTCCTCCATGTCAAGTGCGCCAACTTCTCTTATCATTGTGATCCTCATTACCCTTTCGAAGGTTGGATATTTTTGAAAAAACTTTGGATTTCGCTTAAAAAGTATTCCTTGGGTGATGTGATCCTTTTGAAAACAATTCTTGGAATTTTTTTGAAAATGAGGATGTTAAACGTTCCTCAAAGATGAAAATTTTTTTGCTTTGAAATTCATTTTGAAAAGCATTTATCCCAAAAACGATTCCCAAGATTTTTTGGATTTCTTCTTTGAAAGTGGGGATGTGAAAATTTTCTCAATAAAAGATGATTGGGTTTTACTTGATAAAAGAAAATGAAACTTTGGACCTTTTCTTGGAAGGGTGATTTCTTTCAAAACACATTTTTTTTAAAAGATAATATTTAATCAAAAATCTGTCATAAACAAGTGAACTTCGGATTCTTGGGTAGTAGTATCACATGATTAGATGATCATCGTACTTTTCATGAATTTAGATGCATACAAGGTCAATGATGCTTATCTAACAAAATATAAGAAGTGTAGTCTTTTAATCAAGATTTGGCATCTTCTCAAATGTTATAAGACATGAAGAGGAATTGCTCAAAAATGATTAAAAGGCTATACATTCTACATTAAGCAAGCACCGTCATCATCTCAAATAATCCCTTCCGGGCATACAAAACTCCCTAGCATATAATCTTAATCAAGAATTGATTTCCTAAATTGAAAGGTTCTATAGAAGCTATGATGAAAAGGCCGGGTTTTGGTCAAATAAGGGACCCTTGACACACACCCGATAGGATGCTTCATATACCAAAACATGGTACGAGATCAAGGGTGATCACACGGCCCCATGATGGCTTGACCGACCGGGTTGCCCCGAGCCTCCAAGGTCATAGTTCCGTGCAATCGACTGACGAGACATGCAAGTGCAATGCAACGGGCACACAAAAAATTAATTAATTTGATTAAAAGGATGCTTTCAAGTCTAATCCTCGAGTGAACCCAAAATCAAAATTCTGGTCTGCGAAACTAGAGATTCTGGGTTCGATCCCCAGTGGAGTCGCCAGATTGTGGATATCGCAGGGTTTTTCTTATTTTACCCACTTTTAAAACATTTTTCAAATTCAAGGAGTCGCCACTTAATTTTTAAAAGGAAAATTAAGAAACCATTTTAAAGCAAACTGATCTTTTGCGAAACCAAAGATAAACTGGGTCCGGGGATTATGGAATGAAAGGGGAAGGAGCCCGACGGACTAAAACACCCCCTTTCATCCTATCTCGCGATAGGCCTCTACTCAACATCCTTTTTAATCAAATTATTAATCTAAGCATGCCCTCAACTAATACATATATACATATACATTACACAAACATGTTGGAAATGGTGTAAAATTGCTAACGGTAAAATATCATTCATAAATCACATATTTCAACTTGCAAGCATCATGATATGCAATAGAGAACTAGAAAACATACCCGGGATCCGGCCGCAAATATCAAACGTGCAATGCATGCAAAAATAAACCTAAGAAAGGTCTCTAACACATATTTACACATAAGGCAAAACCTAGGCTAAGGTGTCGCACATGGGGTCGAAAAATCAATTAAAATCAATAAAATAGATTAAACTAGAGAAGGGTTGAGAAATTGTACCTCAAAGGCGCTACAAAACAAAGGTTAGTACACATGCCTTAGACAAGATATAATATCAAAGAGTAATTAATCATAGGTCATGTTCAACTAGATTCAACTAAGACAAGAGATAAGTCCTACTTATGAATATTATCATGTATCAATTGAATGCATGAATATGAACAAGAATGAGATATGAATTTATTCACTAATTTGGATCCCTAATCCTCTGGGTTTAATCTAAATTATCATTATTCAAAACATGGTTTGAGTCCTAAGGCATTAAGAGACCATTTGAGTTGAAATAAATAAGATTAGACAAAAATTGTAGCAGTTTTTTGTGATTTACAGAGAGCAGACCCGACGTTCAAAAATGGAAATAAAATACTTTCAACGGTTGGATCTTACTGATTTTTGGATATGTTATGCCTCTGTGAGTCTAATTTCTAACCCAAAAAGAAAATCGAGGTTTCAACGGTTAGATCTCCGGGAATACTGAAAATACTAGACCTCACTCAGGATTCTGCAACTCTCTGTCCAGAGATCTTGTATGATTTTCTAAAAATAGTAAAAAAATGAGAAATACTTAGATCTTTTTAGGGTACCTTCCTAACACATTAAGGTACTTATAAAAAATTATTTGAGATCCCGAAAACTTTATTAGGGTTCTGATTTATTAATTTCAAAACAGACTTATTATTCTGAAAGTATTCTAGAACTCTGGACAGATTGTAATTAGCTCACAAAAACCATGATCAAACCCTTCTAAGCATAAAATCTTACCAAAACAAAAATTACAGTGGTAAAACAATGTGTTATTGACACTTTCCCGTTGGTTTCACTTGATTTCAACGGTTAGATTTCGAACTAAAAATCTTTGATCAAAAACAGTTTGTGAATCCACTGTTTTCATTTTGCTAGTTCAACTTTGTTGGTTGACCTCAACTATTAAATTATAATGTTGGGCTTAAACCAAATCACTTCTTCTACCATTTGATGGTCATTGAAGACTAAAAAAAAACAAATCTACTTTAATCTCCATGGAATATAGTATGAATTCCATAAGATCCATAGTAAAGAGATCCTAGTCATGAGTTGATACTAGTATCTCACCAACTATGTGTAGATTATGATCATGATTCATTTTAGTCTCTATATGGATCATAAGATCATAGGAAACTAAGGAATCAAAACTCAAAGAGTTTCAATGAGATATGGAAGATCTCATGAACCTCATGAATGAAATAGAAATAAAGGAAATCAAAGTTTTATTTAGGAACACAAATTTCTTCAAAACTAATTTATCTCAAACCCAAGGCTTATTTAGATCCAAACTAATGAACTACCATGAGATTCAATCACAAATTCTATGTGGTGTGTGATGAAATGAGGTAGGAAGAGAGGTTTTGAAAATGTGTAAAGATCCTAGAACTAGGAATTTGTGATTGAATTATTATATATATATATATATATAGATAGATTTGGAGGCTTTACCTCTAGATCTTCTCAAAACTTGTAGAGATGTTGAATTCCTCAAGGTTTTCCTCTTCTTCTTCCTCAAGCTTCAAGCTCCTTCAATGGTGATTTGATGGTTGGGTAGAGTTTTGGTGGGGTTTTGGGTATGAGATTGGTAGAGTTTCTCTCTTTATATTTTTTTCCTCTAAAGCTCTCCCAATATTTCTCTATATAATTCAAGTGTACCCCCCTAAATGAGAGAAAATGGGTTCTTTTATAGACTTTCATTATCTTAGGGGCTAAGATAAGGGTAGATAGGTCAATTTGGGGTGGGTTAGGAATATTCTATGGCATCTCTAATTCTCCATGGCACTTCTATGTAATTCCAATAAACTTGAAAGGCATTTAAATTGGCTAAAATAAAGGAACATTCTAGAGCATCTTCAAAACACATGGGAGATTAGTGCCCAACAAAGGGCTTTTTGGGTATTTCTTAGATAAGGAATATGCCAAGGAATCTCTAACTCTCCAAATCACATGGGCTACTTTCTTTTATTTTTTTTCTTTTCCTATATATATATATATATATATGTATAGACATATTTTTCATTTTAAATCTAAATTAATCATATGAGTCACCAAATAATATATTTTTTTCTTTTTTTTTCTTTTTGAATCTAAATAAAATACAAGAAACAAGGTTATTTTTAGAAAATATAATAATAATAATTATTATTCAATCTATTCTATTTTTTTTTTAAAAAGTAACCCATGATCCTGTGAGCTCAAGACAGATGGTCAGTGATTGGCCAAATCTAGGGGTATTAGGAGCAAGGTTTGGGAACTTGAAGCTTTTCAGAAGTCGAAGCGATGAACTTGAAGAAAATCGTCGGGACATTATTCATCATTGATTTCTAGAGGTAAATCCCCCTAAGTTTAATAGTTCGGTCAAAATTGGGGTGTCTACAGTTTGCCCCTCTTCGGCAAAGCTTGTGAAGCAACGCGTATCACAAGTGAATGTCGAAGCCTGTGTGAAGACAAGCCTTTGACCGGGCTATTGAACTTAGGTAAAAATAAAATGCGTTGCAAAACATTCGCAGAGACGGTCGGTGCTGGTCGTGCTCAATGGTGAGCTGCCTACGTATCCCTTCGGGAATCAGACCAGGACGTAGTTCGGGCAAGGGACAACAATACACAAACGCAGGTAGTCACACAGATGAATGCACCTATCCTATCGTGATGCACGTGCTCAAGCAAATTTATGCTCTATGTTTTCAGGTTCAAATGACTTAGGACAATGCTACTCCCTAGAGTTAGCAAAACGTACCTTTGTCTTGAAATTCTTCTATGCTGATGACGTCCTATCTTTGGAAAGTCGTGACTATCATTTTTTATGTGAATGCTGACCGATTGAGATGCGCTTTGCGTCTTATACTCCGATGCAGAATCAGGAAGTGTGCTGAAAGACTGAGATGCGCTTTGCGTCTTATACTCCGGTGTCTTGAAGATCATCTGATTGGCTGAGATGCGCTTTGCGTCTTAGACTCCGGTGCCAAATCAGGAAATGTGCTGAAAAGACTGAGATGCGCTTTGCGTCTTATACTCCGGTGTCTTGAAGATCATCTGATTGGCTGAGATGCGCTTTGCGTCTTAGACTCCGGTGCCGAATCAGGAAATGTGCTGAAAGACTGAGATGCGCTTCGCGCCTTATACTCTGGTGTTTTCCAAGAAATGAGATGTTTTGCAGAAAAGTCAGAATCGCTCCAGATTCAATGACCCCGAATAGTAGAAAAGTCAGAATCGCTCCAGATTCAATGACCCCGAATAGTAGAAAAGTCAGAATCGCTCCAGATTCAATGACCCCAAAAAGCAGAAAAGTCAGAATCGCTCCAGATTCAATGACCCCAAATAGCAGAAAAGTCAGAATCGCTCCAGATTCAATGACCCCAAATAGCAGAAAAGTCAGAATCGCTCCAGATTCAATGACCCCAAAAAGCAGAAAAGTCAGAATCGCTCCAGATTCAATGACCCCAAAAAGCAGAAAAGTCAGAATCGCTCCAGATTCAATGACCCCAAAGATCGCAGAAAAGTCAGAATCGCTCCAGATTCAATGACCCCAATGATCGCAGAAAAGTCAGAATCGCTCCAGATTCAATGACCCCAGATAGCAGAAAAGTCAGAATCGCTCCAGATTCAATGACCCCAAATAGCAGAAAAGTCAGAATCGCTCCAGATTCAATGACCCCAGATAGCAGAAAAGTCAGAATCGCTCCAGATTCAATGACCCCAAAGATCGCAGAAAAGTCAGAATCGCTCCAGATTCAATGACCCCAATGATCGCAGAAAAGTCAGAATCGCTCCAGATTCAATGACCCCAGATAGCAGAAAAGTCAGAATCGCTCCAGATTCAATGACCCCAAATAGCAGAAAAGTCAGAATCGCTCCAGATTCAATGACCCCAAAAAGCAGAAAAGTCAGAATCGCTCCGGATTCAATGACCCCAAAAAGCAGAAAAGTCAGAATCGCTCCAGATTCAATGACCCCAAATAGCAGAAAAGTCAGAATCGCTCCAGATTCAATGACCCCAAAAAGCAGAAAAGTCAGAATCGCTCCAGATTCAATGACCCCAAAAAGTCAGAATCGCTCCAGATTCAATGACCCCAAATAGCAGAAAAGTCAGAATCGCTCCAGATTCAATGACCCCAAATAGCAGAAAAGTCAGAATCGCTCCAGATTCAATGACCCCAAATGGCAGAAAAGTCAGAATCGCTCCAGATTCAATGACCCCAAATTCACTTGGTATTGCAAGGGTAATTTTTTATTTTTCTTCTCCTTTTCAGAACAGTCACGCGGACTTAAACAATTCATTTTCTATCGGGAGTCGCGCAGACTCGAAAATTCATTTCTATTTTCAAAGATTTGGAGTCGTGCAGACTCAAAAATTCATTTTCTATTTCAAAGATCGGGAGTCTCGCAGACTCGAAATTCATTTTTATTTCAAAGATCAGGAATCGCGTGGATTCGGAAATTCTTTTTCTAATTACAGAGATTGGGAGTCGCATTAACATTAAGATTTCACATTTCCCAAACACGGAGTCATGCGGACTCATGAACTCAAAGGAGCCAAATAAGGCTCAAGTACTTGATGATGATGATGATGACATTGATGATGATGCTGATGAATTGTACTAGGAACCTTGACATCGAAATGAACTCGTTTGGATGAGCTTATCACGAGTATGGATTTGCCACGGAAGTGGGCTTATGAGGTGTGTTTGCCACGAAGTGGGCTTATGTGAATGCACTTGCCATGAGCGTTGCCATGAACGTTGGCTTGGCTAAAAGAGTGCCACCAGGGTGGGCTTGCATGGATGATGTTGCCATGCTTATGATGGTGGTCACCACAAAATGGGCTTTTGATGAGAGGGTGCCATATGAATGGGCTTATGATGGGGTTGCCATGAAAGTGGGCTTATGATGGTGGTTACCATAAAAGTGGGCTTTTTGATGAGAGGGTGCCATATGAATGGGCTTATGATGGGGTTGCCACGAAAGTGGGCTTATGATGGTGGGTGCCATATGAATGGGCTTATGATGGGGTTGCCACAAAAGTGGGCTTACGATGGTGGGTGCCATATGAATGGGCTTTCGAAGATAATTGCCACGAAAGTGGGCTCTGTAGAAAATGATTCCCTGCATCTGCGGACCCTTGGATTTTTTTTATTTATTTATTTTTTATTTTTTTATTTTTTAAAAAAAGGGAAGCCACCTATGCCCCTAGCCTTGGACCCTTCATATTTCCACTTTAGCATTGTGTTGTGATAGTGTTTAAGACTCATGCTTGTATTGCCCCTGGGATGCTCATGGAGACCTTTCAAATCTTTATTAATTATCTTAAACCCACACATTTGAGACCATTATTGACTCATCAAAGGAGGACAAACTTGACAAAGCATTTACACAAGACGTCTGACTCAAACTCTGTATTATTGTGAATCAATGTGCTTTCTTCGTGAATAATGTATCATCCCATCTTTCATTTATTCATTATCTTATAATGGAAGTACTTCACCGACAAATCTAAACTCTGAAGATTCTCCCTTTTCGAGTTTGCTAATTCTTTGCCTATCCAAAGTGTGCTTCAAATTAGTGCTTTAGCTTATAGAATAAAAGATATTCTATTTCAATCCATTCACAATAAACTTGACTACTTGAGAATTTGTCTCTGACATAGAAGGGTTTTGGCAAACGAAGTTTGCCCCTAGTTTGAATAGGACTTGGAGGCATTGCTCCTGGGATTAAATGTGGTTTTCAGCAAACGAAGTTTTCCCCTGGTTTGGCGATATATATGTGGCTTTAGGCAAACTTACGCAAGTTTTCCCCTAGTTTGAAGGAAGGAGGCACAAAGGGTGATGCTTATGGTTTAGGGATGGTTATGGACCGAGAACCCTGGAAGGTTCGCCTACTTATCCGCGAACGGGAATCAGGTCCAAAGTAGTTCGGCTAAGGCCTGAAAGAAAAATGCCATGAGATGGCGAGGGTGATGACCGAACCGAGTAGGCTGCCTACGTATCCCCGAGTGGGAATCAGGTCAAAAACGTAGTTCATCAACTCTGGAGGTTTTGAAAGAATAAGGCTTCAAAAATTGGTGGGCTTTTCGAGCCATGTTTTCATTTGAGTTCAATGAGTGCCCTTTCTGGGCAAATTTCTGAAACAGATTCCTTGTGGCAGCTTTTGAACAAGATGATGAGAAGATGAACTACTTCTCCCTTTTATTTTTTATTTTTTTATTTTCCTCTTCTCTTTTTTTTTATTATTATTTATTCATATATATATATATTTTTTTGTGGCGGTTGATTCTTTTCACCTTTTCACTAGCCAGTCAATCTTTACAACTCTCATAATACATCGTGTTTTAATCGTACTCCATCATACTCTCGAAGTAATATCAAAGATATCTCTCCATTGTTTTGGGCTCTCTTAGCCATCGGGTCTCTCCCAAAATTTTGAGACTAATTGATACTTTCAAATCTCTCTTTTCATTTCTAATTTCTTTTCTTTGTTTAGAATAACACAAAGCCTTGAGATAATTCATGTGCCAATGATGTACTTTGAAGTGCTCAAGAATTTCTCAATCTTATTTGTTCTCTTTTTTTTTTTTTTTTGTTTTTTTTTTCTCTACCTTACTATCTCTTATTCTCTTCATGATTTTGACTGGCCAAGATTCGGATTTTGAAATCAACACGCATTTTTTTTTTTTTTTTGCTCTAATTTTTGCCTAGGCGCCCTTTCAGGTTTTCATCCTAGCGAGCTCCTTTTTCTTTTTCTTTTTCTTTTTCTCCTTTTTTTTTTTTTTTGGGAAGAAGAAGTTTATTTAAAATATTTGGCTACCATCAAGGATCAAGTTATGGCTTTGGACTGGTTGAGCTCATCTTTTAGGCTTGGTAATTGAGAAACGGGGATGGTGAGCATGCTTCAAGTTCCAAGTTCATCTTTTTAAGATTAAGCAAGAGCATCTTTAAATTCTTAAAGTAAAGCTAATCAATTCTCTACTCCTCTTTGGATTTGGCACAGAATTTGCTTGATCGCTTGGGATCCTTTTCAATGCAAAGATTTATTAACAAAGTATTTTCCATGATCGTTTGAAAAAGTGAAATTTTTTTTTTTGGCTTAATGATCCATTCATTCATGACTTAACACATTGAATCACGTGAAAAATGAGATTTTATTCAAGAGGATTACATCACTCGACTCAATAAACTCGACAAAGACTTGCAAACAAACTTGATAACAGACTGACCAGAAGACTCGACTGGACTTGACATTTGACTCCAACTTAACATAACTCGACTACAGACTGGACTCGACTTGGTCTCAACTGGAGTGTCACAGACGACTTTCAAATTATTGGGTCCCCAAGAGCATCCACATTCGCTTTAACAACAGTGTTCCCAAACGATATCACCTCACTAGAATCATTTGAACCTTCGGGTTCGCCACTCTCCAACAACATGTGTGCAAAAATATTTTCTTCTTTAAATCAAGAAAGATGAACCCAAGAAGATTAGAAGTGTCCTCACTAGGAGATCTAGTTGTTCCACTCTTTCTACAAATTCAACAACATACATAGGTAAAAGGTCCGCATGCAGAATTTATTTTCAGGAGGCAAGGGATTTTGAGGAACTATTGGATTACTTTCTGAATCTGTATTTTACATGCATGTAATGACGTTGACTGACATGATGAGAGTGCCAAAATGTACATGCTTTGATGATTTGATGTGGCTAAATGCATGCACCGCACACATGACACACGGATGAAATGCAAGTGTGTGTGTGCCTATTCTATATGCAAAAGAAAGGAAAATTCTAGTCCTAGCACATATAACATATAAGCACATAAAATCCTCCTCCATGTCAAGTGCGCCAACTTCTCTTATCATTGTGATCCTCATTACCCTTTCGAAGGTTGGATATTTTTGAAAAAACTTTGGATTTCGCTTAAAAAGTATTCCTTGGGTGATGTGATCCTTTTGAAAACAATTCTTGGAATTTTTTTGAAAATGAGGATGTTAAACGTTCCTCAAAGATGAAAATTTTTTTGCTTTGAAATTCATTTTGAAAAGCATTTATCCCAAAAACGATTCCCAAGATTTTTTGGATTTCTTCTTTGAAAGTGGGGATGTGAAAATTTTCTCAATAAAAGATGATTGGGTTTTACTTGATAAAAGAAAATGAAACTTTGGACCTTTTCTTGGAAGGGTGATTTCTTTCAAAACACATTTTTTTTAAAAGATAATATTTAATCAAAAATCTGTCATAAACAAGTGAACTTCGGATTCTTGGGTAGTAGTATCACATGATTAGATGATCATCGTACTTTTCATGAATTTAGATGCATACAAGGTCAATGATGCTTATCTAACAAAATATAAGAAGTGTAGTCTTTTAATCAAGATTTGGCATCTTCTCAAATGTTATAAGACATGAAGAGGAATTGCTCAAAAATGATTAAAAGGCTATACATTCTACATTAAGCAAGCACCGTCATCATCTCAAATAATCCCTTCCGGGCATACAAAACTCCCTAGCATATAATCTTAATCAAGAATTGATTTCCTAAATTGAAAGGTTCTATAGAAGCTATGATGAAAAGGCCGGGTTTTGGTCAAATAAGGGACCCTTGACACACACCCGATAGGATGCTTCATATACCAAAACATGGTACGAGATCAAGGGTGATCACACGGCCCCATGATGGCTTGACCGACCGGGTTGCCCCGAGCCTCCAAGGTCATAGTTCCGTGCAATCGACTGACGAGACATGCAAGTGCAATGCAACGGGCACACAAAAAATTAATTAATTTGATTAAAAGGATGCTTTCAAGTCTAATCCTCGAGTGAACCCAAAATCAAAATTCTGGTCTGCGAAACTAGAGATTCTGGGTTCGATCCCCAGTGGAGTCGCCAGATTGTGGATATCGCAGGGTTTTTCTTATTTTACCCACTTTTAAAACATTTTTCAAATTCAAGGAGTCGCCACTTAATTTTTAAAAGGAAAATTAAGAAACCATTTTAAAGCAAACTGATCTTTTGCGAAACCAAAGATAAACTGGGTCCGGGGATTATGGAATGAAAGGGGAAGGAGCCCGACGGACTAAAACACCCCCTTTCATCCTATCTCGCGATAGGCCTCTACTCAACATCCTTTTTAATCAAATTATTAATCTAAGCATGCCCTCAACTAATACATATATACATATACATTACACAAACATGTTGGAAATGGTGTAAAATTGCTAACGGTAAAATATCATTCATAAATCACATATTTCAACTTGCAAGCATCATGATATGCAATAGAGAACTAGAAAACATACCCGGGATCCGGCCGCAAATATCAAACGTGCAATGCATGCAAAAATAAACCTAAGAAAGGTCTCTAACACATATTTACACATAAGGCAAAACCTAGGCTAAGGTGTCGCACATGGGGTCGAAAAATCAATTAAAATCAATAAAATAGATTAAACTAGAGAAGGGTTGAGAAATTGTACCTCAAAGGCGCTACAAAACAAAGGTTAGTACACATGCCTTAGACAAGATATAATATCAAAGAGTAATTAATCATAGGTCATGTTCAACTAGATTCAACTAAGACAAGAGATAAGTCCTACTTATGAATATTATCATGTATCAATTGAATGCATGAATATGAACAAGAATGAGATATGAATTTATTCACTAATTTGGATCCCTAATCCTCTGGGTTTAATCTAAATTATCATTATTCAAAACATGGTTTGAGTCCTAAGGCATTAAGAGACCATTTGAGTTGAAATAAATAAGATTAGACAAAAATTGTAGCAGTTTTTTGTGATTTACAGAGAGCAGACCCGACGTTCAAAAATGGAAATAAAATACTTTCAACGGTTGGATCTTACTGATTTTTGGATATGTTATGCCTCTGTGAGTCTAATTTCTAACCCAAAAAGAAAATCGAGGTTTCAACGGTTAGATCTCCGGGAATACTGAAAATACTAGACCTCACTCAGGATTCTGCAACTCTCTGTCCAGAGATCTTGTATGATTTTCTAAAAATAGTAAAAAAATGAGAAATACTTAGATCTTTTTAGGGTACCTTCCTAACACATTAAGGTACTTATAAAAAATTATTTGAGATCCCGAAAACTTTATTAGGGTTCTGATTTATTAATTTCAAAACAGACTTATTATTCTGAAAGTATTCTAGAACTCTGGACAGATTGTAATTAGCTCACAAAAACCATGATCAAACCCTTCTAAGCATAAAATCTTACCAAAACAAAAATTACAGTGGTAAAACAATGTGTTATTGACACTTTCCCGTTGGTTTCACTTGATTTCAACGGTTAGATTTCGAACTAAAAATCTTTGATCAAAAACAGTTTGTGAATCCACTGTTTTCATTTTGCTAGTTCAACTTTGTTGGTTGACCTCAACTATTAAATTATAATGTTGGGCTTAAACCAAATCACTTCTTCTACCATTTGATGGTCATTGAAGACTAAAAAAAAACAAATCTACTTTAATCTCCATGGAATATAGTATGAATTCCATAAGATCCATAGTAAAGAGATCCTAGTCATGAGTTGATACTAGTATCTCACCAACTATGTGTAGATTATGATCATGATTCATTTTAGTCTCTATATGGATCATAAGATCATAGGAAACTAAGGAATCAAAACTCAAAGAGTTTCAATGAGATATGGAAGATCTCATGAACCTCATGAATGAAATAGAAATAAAGGAAATCAAAGTTTTATTTAGGAACACAAATTTCTTCAAAACTAATTTATCTCAAACCCAAGGCTTATTTAGATCCAAACTAATGAAATACCATGAGATTCAATCACAAATTCTATGTGGTGTGTGATGAAATGAGGTAGGAAGAGAGGTTTTGAAAATGTGTAAAGATCCTAGAACTAGGAATTTGTGATTGAATTATTATATATATATATATATAGATAGATTTGGAGGCTTTACCTCTAGATCTTCTCAAAACTTGTAGAGATGTTGAATTCCTCAAGGTTTTCCTCTTCTTCTTCCTCAAGCTTCAAGCTCCTTCAATGGTGATTTGATGGTTGGGTAGAGTTTTGGTGGGGTTTTGGGTATGAGATTGGTAGAGTTTCTCTCTTTATATTTTTTTCCTCTAAAGCTCTCCCAATATTTCTCTATATAATTCAAGTGTACCCCCCTAAATGAGAGAAAATGGGTTCTTTTATAGACTTTCATTATCTTAGGGGCTAAGATAAGGGTAGATAGGTCAATTTGGGGTGGGTTAGGAATATTCTATGGCATCTCTAATTCTCCATGGCACTTCTATGTAATTCCAATAAACTTGAAAGGCATTTAAATTGGCTAGAATAAAGGAACATTCTAGAGCATCTTCAAAACACATGGGAGATTAGTGCCCAACAAAGGGCTTTTTGGGTATTTCTTAGATAAGGAATATGCCAAGGAATCTCTAACTCTCCAAATCACATGGGCTACTTTCTTTTATTTTTTTTCTTTTCCTATATATATATATATATATATATGTATAGACATATTTTTCATTTTAAATCTAAATTAATCATATGAGTCACCAAATAATATATTTTTTTCTTTTTTTTTCTTTTTGAATCTAAATAAAATACAAGAAACAAGGTTATTTTTAGAAAATATAATAATAATAATTATTATTCAATCTATTCTATTTTTTTTTTAAAAAGTAACCCATGATCCTGTGAGCTCAAGACAGATGGTCAGTGATTGGCCAAATCTAGGGGTATTAGGAGCAAGGTTTGGGAACTTGAAGCTTTTCAGAAGTCGAAGCGATGAACTTGAAGAAAATCGTCGGGACATTATTCATCATTGATTTCTAGAGGTAAATCCCCCTAAGTTTAATAGTTCGGTCAAAATTGGGGTGTCTACAGTTTGCCCCTCTTCGGCAAAGCTTGTGAAGCAACGCGTATCACAAGTGAATGTCGAAGCCTGTGTGAAGACAAGCCTTTGACCGGGCTATTGAACTTAGGTAAAAATAAAATGCGTTGCAAAACATTCGCAGAGACGGTCGGTGCTGGTCGTGCTCAATGGTGAGCTGCCTACGTATCCCTTCGGGAATCAGACCAGGACGTAGTTCGGGCAAGGGACAACAATACACAAACGCAGGTAGTCACACAGATGAATGCACCTATCCTATCGTGATGCACGTGCTCAAGCAAATTTATGCTCTATGTTTTCAGGTTCAAATGACTTAGGACAATGCTACTCCCTAGAGTTAGCAAAACGTACCTTTGTCTTGAAATTCTTCTATGCTGATGACGTCCTATCTTTGGAAAGTCGTGACTATCATTTTTTATGTGAATGCTGACCGATTGAGATGCGCTTTGCGTCTTATACTCCGATGCAGAATCAGGAAGTGTGCTGAAAGACTGAGATGCGCTTTGCGTCTTATACTCCGGTGTCTTGAAGATCATCTGATTGGCTGAGATGCGCTTTGCGTCTTAGACTCCGGTGCCAAATCAGGAAATGTGCTGAAAAGACTGAGATGCGCTTTGCGTCTTATACTCCGGTGTCTTGAAGATCATCTGATTGGCTGAGATGCGCTTTGCGTCTTAGACTCCGGTGCCGAATCAGGAAATGTGCTGAAAGACTGAGATGCGCTTCGCGCCTTATACTCTGGTGTTTTCCAAGAAATGAGATGTTTTGCAGAAAAGTCAGAATCGCTCCAGATTCAATGACCCCGAATAGTAGAAAAGTCAGAATCGCTCCAGATTCAATGACCCCGAATAGTAGAAAAGTCAGAATCGCTCCAGATTCAATGACCCCAAAAAGCAGAAAAGTCAGAATCGCTCCAGATTCAATGACCCCAAATAGCAGAAAAGTCAGAATCGCTCCAGATTCAATGACCCCAAATAGCAGAAAAGTCAGAATCGCTCCAGATTCAATGACCCCAAAAAGCAGAAAAGTCAGAATCGCTCCAGATTCAATGACCCCAAAAAGCAGAAAAGTCAGAATCGCTCCAGATTCAATGACCCCAAAGATCGCAGAAAAGTCAGAATCGCTCCAGATTCAATGACCCCAATGATCGCAGAAAAGTCAGAATCGCTCCAGATTCAATGACCCCAGATAGCAGAAAAGTCAGAATCGCTCCAGATTCAATGACCCCAAATAGCAGAAAAGTCAGAATCGCTCCAGATTCAATGACCCCAGATAGCAGAAAAGTCAGAATCGCTCCAGATTCAATGACCCCAAAGATCGCAGAAAAGTCAGAATCGCTCCAGATTCAATGACCCCAATGATCGCAGAAAAGTCAGAATCGCTCCAGATTCAATGACCCCAGATAGCAGAAAAGTCAGAATCGCTCCAGATTCAATGACCCCAAATAGCAGAAAAGTCAGAATCGCTCCAGATTCAATGACCCCAAAAAGCAGAAAAGTCAGAATCGCTCCGGATTCAATGACCCCAAAAAGCAGAAAAGTCAGAATCGCTCCAGATTCAATGACCCCAAATAGCAGAAAAGTCAGAATCGCTCCAGATTCAATGACCCCAAAAAGCAGAAAAGTCAGAATCGCTCCAGATTCAATGACCCCAAAAAGTCAGAATCGCTCCAGATTCAATGACCCCAAATAGCAGAAAAGTCAGAATCGCTCCAGATTCAATGACCCCAAATAGCAGAAAAGTCAGAATCGCTCCAGATTCAATGACCCCAAATGGCAGAAAAGTCAGAATCGCTCCAGATTCAATGACCCCAAATTCACTTGGTATTGCAAGGGTAATTTTTTATTTTTCTTCTCCTTTTCAGAACAGTCACGCGGACTTAAACAATTCATTTTCTATCGGGAGTCGCGCAGACTCGAAAATTCATTTCTATTTTCAAAGATTTGGAGTCGTGCAGACTCAAAAATTCATTTTCTATTTCAAAGATCGGGAGTCTCGCAGACTCGAAATTCATTTTTATTTCAAAGATCAGGAATCGCGTGGATTCGGAAATTCTTTTTCTAATTACAGAGATTGGGAGTCGCATTAACATTAAGATTTCACATTTCCCAAACACGGAGTCATGCGGACTCATGAACTCAAAGGAGCCAAATAAGGCTCAAGTACTTGATGATGATGATGATGACATTGATGATGATGCTGATGAATTGTACTAGGAACCTTGACATCGAAATGAACTCGTTTGGATGAGCTTATCACGAGTATGGATTTGCCACGGAAGTGGGCTTATGAGGTGTGTTTGCCACGAAGTGGGCTTATGTGAATGCACTTGCCATGAGCGTTGCCATGAACGTTGGCTTGGCTAAAAGAGTGCCACCAGGGTGGGCTTGCATGGATGATGTTGCCATGCTTATGATGGTGGTCACCACAAAATGGGCTTTTGATGAGAGGGTGCCATATGAATGGGCTTATGATGGGGTTGCCATGAAAGTGGGCTTATGATGGTGGTTACCATAAAAGTGGGCTTTTTGATGAGAGGGTGCCATATGAATGGGCTTATGATGGGGTTGCCACGAAAGTGGGCTTATGATGGTGGGTGCCATATGAATGGGCTTATGATGGGGTTGCCACAAAAGTGGGCTTACGATGGTGGGTGCCATATGAATGGGCTTTCGAAGATAATTGCCACGAAAGTGGGCTCTGTAGAAAATGATTCCCTGCATCTGCGGACCCTTGGATTTTTTTTATTTATTTATTTTTTATTTTTTTATTTTTTAAAAAAAGGGAAGCCACCTATGCCCCTAGCCTTGGACCCTTCATATTTCCACTTTAGCATTGTGTTGTGATAGTGTTTAAGACTCATGCTTGTATTGCCCCTGGGATGCTCATGGAGACCTTTCAAATCTTTATTAATTATCTTAAACCCACACATTTGAGACCATTATTGACTCATCAAAGGAGGACAAACTTGACAAAGCATTTACACAAGACGTCTGACTCAAACTCTGTATTATTGTGAATCAATGTGCTTTCTTCGTGAATAATGTATCATCCCATCTTTCATTTATTCATTATCTTATAATGGAAGTACTTCACCGACAAATCTAAACTCTGAAGATTCTCCCTTTTCGAGTTTGCTAATTCTTTGCCTATCCAAAGTGTGCTTCAAATTAGTGCTTTAGCTTATAGAATAAAAGATATTCTATTTCAATCCATTCACAATAAACTTGACTACTTGAGAATTTGTCTCTGACATAGAAGGGTTTTGGCAAACGAAGTTTGCCCCTAGTTTGAATAGGACTTGGAGGCATTGCTCCTGGGATTAAATGTGGTTTTCAGCAAACGAAGTTTGCCCCTGGTTTGGCGATATATATGTGGCTTTAGGCAAACTTACGCAAGTTTTCCCCTAGTTTGAAGGAAGGAGGCACAAAGGGTGATGCTTATGGTTTAGGGATGGTTATGGACCGAGAACCCTGGAAGGTTCGCCTACTTATCCGCGAACGGGAATCAGGTCCAAAGTAGTTCGGCTAAGGCCTGAAAGAAAGATGCCATGAGATGGCGAGGGTGATGACCGAACCGAGTAGGCTGCCTACGTATCCCCGAGTGGGAATCAGGTCAAAAACGTAGTTCATCAACTCTGGAGGTTTTGAAAGAATAAGGCTTCAAAAATTGGTGGGCTTTTCGAGCCATGTTTTCATTTGAGTTCAATGAGTGCCCTTTCTGGGCAAATTTCTGAAACAGATTCCTTGTGGCAGCTTTTGAACAAGATGATGAGAAGATGAACTACTTCTCCCTTTTATTTTTTATTTTTTTATTTTCCTCTTCTCTTTTTTTTTATTATTATTTATTCATATATATATATATTTTTTTGTGGCGGTTGATTCTTTTCACCTTTTCACTAGCCAGTCAATCTTTACAACTCTCATAATACATCGTGTTTTAATCGTACTCCATCATACTCTCGAAGTAATATCAAAGATATCTCTCCATTGTTTTGGGCTCTCTTAGCCATCGGGTCTCTCCCAAAATTTTGAGACTAATTGATACTTTCAAATCTCTCTTTTCATTTCTAATTTCTTTTCTTTGTTTAGAATAACACAAAGCCTTGAGATAATTCATGTGCCAATGATGTACTTTGAAGTGCTCAAGAATTTCTCAATCTTATTTGTTCTCTTTTTTTTTTTTTTTTGTTTTTTTTTTCTCTACCTTACTATCTCTTATTCTCTTCATGATTTTGACTGGCCAAGATTCGGATTTTGAAATCAACACGCATTTTTTTTTTTTTTTGCTCTAATTTTTGCCTAGGCGCCCTTTCAGGTTTTCATCCTAGCGAGCTCCTTTTTCTTTTTCTTTTTCTTTTTCTCCTTTTTTTTTTTTTTTGGGAAGAAGAAGTTCATTTAAAATATTTGGCTACCATCAAGGATCAAGTTATGGCTTTGGACTGGTTGAGCTCATCTTTTAGGCTTGGTAATTGAGAAACGGGGATGGTGAGCATGCTTCAAGTTCCAAGTTCATCTTTTTAAGATTAAGCAAGAGCATCTTTAAATTCTTAAAGTAAAGCTAATCAATTCTCTACTCCTCTTTGGATTTGGCACAGAATTTGCTTGATCGCTTGGGATCCTTTTCAATGCAAAGATTTATTAACAAAGTATTTTCCATGATCGTTTGAAAAAGTGAAATTTTTTTTTTTGGCTTAATGATCCATTCATTCATGACTTAACACATTGAATCACGTGAAAAATGAGATTTTATTCAAGAGGATTACATCACTCGACTCAATAAACTCGACAAAGACTTGCAAACAAACTTGATAACAGACTGACCAGAAGACTCGACTGGACTTGACATTTGACTCCAACTTAACATAACTCGACTACAGACTGGACTCGACTTGGTCTCAACTGGAGTGTCACAGACGACTTTCAAATTATTGGGTCCCCAAGAGCATCCACATTCGCTTTAACAACAGTGTTCCCAAACGATATCACCTCACTAGAATCATTTGAACCTTCGGGTTCGCCACTCTCCAACAACATGTGTGCAAAAATATTTTCTTCTTTAAATCAAGAAAGATGAACCCAAGAAGATTAGAAGTGTCCTCACTAGGAGATCTAGTTGTTCCACTCTTTCTACAAATTCAACAACATACATAGGTAAAAGGTCCGCATGCAGAATTTATTTTCAGGAGGCAAGGGATTTTGAGGAACTATTGGATTACTTTCTGAATCTGTATTTTACATGCATGTAATGACGTTGACTGACATGATGAGAGTGCCAAAATGTACATGCTTTGATGATTTGATGTGGCTAAATGCATGCACCGCACACATGACACACGGATGAAATGCAAGTGTGTGTGTGCCTATTCTATATGCAAAAGAAAGGAAAATTCTAGTCCTAGCACATATAACATATAAGCACATAAAATCCTCCTCCATGTCAAGTGCGCCAACTTCTCTTATCATTGTGATCCTCATTACCCTTTCGAAGGTTGGATATTTTTGAAAAAACTTTGGATTTCGCTTAAAAAGTATTCCTTGGGTGATGTGATCCTTTTGAAAACAATTCTTGGAATTTTTTTGAAAATGAGGATGTTAAACGTTCCTCAAAGATGAAAATTTTTTTGCTTTGAAATTCATTTTGAAAAGCATTTATCCCAAAAACGATTCCCAAGATTTTTTGGATTTCTTCTTGAAAGTGGGGATGTGAAAATTTTCTCAATAAAAGATGATTGGGTTTTACTTGATAAAAGAAAATGAAACTTTGGACCTTTTCTTGGAAGGGTGATTTCTTTCAAAACACATTTTTTTTAAAAGATAATATTTAATCAAAAATCTGTCATAAACAAGTGAACTTCGGATTCTTGGGTAGTAGTATCACATGATTAGATGATCATCGTACTTTTCATGAATTTAGATGCATACAAGGTCAATGATGCTTATCTAACAAAATATAAGAAGTGTAGTCTTTTAATCAAGATTTGGCATCTTCTCAAATGTTATAAGACATGAAGAGGAATTGCTCAAAAATGATTAAAAGGCTATACATTCTACATTAAGCAAGCACCGTCATCATCTCAAATAATCCCTTCCGGGCATACAAAACTCCCTAGCATATAATCTTAATCAAGAATTGATTTCCTAAATTGAAAGGTTCTATAGAAGCTATGATGAAAAGGCCGGGTTTTGGTCAAATAAGGGACCCTTGACACACACCCGATAGGATGCTTCATATACCAAAACATGGTACGAGATCAAGGGTGATCACACGGCCCCATGATGGCTTGACCGACCGGGTTGCCCCGAGCCTCCAAGGTCATAGTTCCGTGCAATCGACTGACGAGACATGCAAGTGCAATGCAACGGGCACACAAAAAATTAATTAATTTGATTAAAAGGATGCTTTCAAGTCTAATCCTCGAGTGAACCCAAAATCAAAATTCTGGTCTGCGAAACTAGAGATTCTGGGTTCGATCCCCAGTGGAGTCGCCAGATTGTGGATATCGCAGGGTTTTTCTTATTTTACCCACTTTTAAAACATTTTTCAAATTCAAGGAGTCGCCACTTAATTTTTAAAAGGAAAATTAAGAAACCATTTTAAAGCAAACTGATCTTTTGCGAAACCAAAGATAAACTGGGTCCGGGGATTATGGAATGAAAGGGGAAGGAGCCCGACGGACTAAAACACCCCCTTTCATCCTATCTCGCGATAGGCCTCTACTCAACATCCTTTTTAATCAAATTATTAATCTAAGCATGCCCTCAACTAATACATATATACATATACATTACACAAACATGTTGGAAATGGTGTAAAATTGCTAACGGTAAAATATCATTCATAAATCACATATTTCAACTTGCAAGCATCATGATATGCAATAGAGAACTAGAAAACATACCCGGGATCCGGCCGCAAATATCAAACGTGCAATGCATGCAAAAATAAACCTAAGAAAGGTCTCTAACACATATTTACACATAAGGCAAAACCTAGGCTAAGGTGTCGCACATGGGGTCGAAAAATCAATTAAAATCAATAAAATAGATTAAACTAGAGAAGGGTTGAGAAATTGTACCTCAAAGGCGCTACAAAACAAAGGTTAGTACACATGCCTTAGACAAGATATAATATCAAAGAGTAATTAATCATAGGTCATGTTCAACTAGATTCAACTAAGACAAGAGATAAGTCCTACTTATGAATATTATCATGTATCAATTGAATGCATGAATATGAACAAGAATGAGATATGAATTTATTCACTAATTTGGATCCCTAATCCTCTGGGTTTAATCTAAATTATCATTATTCAAAACATGGTTTGAGTCCTAAGGCATTAAGAGACCATTTGAGTTGAAATAAATAAGATTAGACAAAAATTGTAGCAGTTTTTTGTGATTTACAGAGAGCAGACCCGACGTTCAAAAATGGAAATAAAATACTTTCAACGGTTGGATCTTACTGATTTTTGGATATGTTATGCCTCTGTGAGTCTAATTTCTAACCCAAAAAGAAAATCGAGGTTTCAACGGTTAGATCTCCGGGAATACTGAAAATACTAGACCTCACTCAGGATTCTGCAACTCTCTGTCCAGAGATCTTGTATGATTTTCTAAAAATAGTAAAAAAATGAGAAATACTTAGATCTTTTTAGGGTACCTTCCTAACACATTAAGGTACTTATAAAAAATTATTTGAGATCCCGAAAACTTTATTAGGGTTCTGATTTATTAATTTCAAAACAGACTTATTATTCTGAAAGTATTCTAGAACTCTGGACAGATTGTAATTAGCTCACAAAAACCATGATCAAACCCTTCTAAGCATAAAATCTTACCAAAACAAAAATTACAGTGGTAAAACAATGTGTTATTGACACTTTCCCGTTGGTTTCACTTGATTTCAACGGTTAGATTTCGAACTAAAAATCTTTGATCAAAAACAGTTTGTGAATCCACTGTTTTCATTTTGCTAGTTCAACTTTGTTGGTTGACCTCAACTATTAAATTATAATGTTGGGCTTAAACCAAATCACTTCTTCTACCATTTGATGGTCATTGAAGACTAAAAAAAAACAAATCTACTTTAATCTCCATGGAATATAGTATGAATTCCATAAGATCCATAGTAAAGAGATCCTAGTCATGAGTTGATACTAGTATCTCACCAACTATGTGTAGATTATGATCATGATTCATTTTAGTCTCTATATGGATCATAAGATCATAGGAAACTAAGGAATCAAAACTCAAAGAGTTTCAATGAGATATGGAAGATCTCATGAACCTCATGAATGAAATAGAAATAAAGGAAATCAAAGTTTTATTTAGGAACACAAATTTCTTCAAAACTAATTTATCTCAAACCCAAGGCTTATTTAGATCCAAACTAATGAACTACCATGAGATTCAATCACAAATTCTATGTGGTGTGTGATGAAATGAGGTAGGAAGAGAGGTTTTGAAAATGTGTAAAGATCCTAGAACTAGGAATTTGTGATTGAATTATTATATATATATATATATATAGATAGATTTGGAGGCTTTACCTCTAGATCTTCTCAAAACTTGTAGAGATGTTGAATTCCTCAAGGTTTTCCTCTTCTTCTTCCTCAAGCTTCAAGCTCCTTCAATGGTGATTTGATGGTTGGGTAGAGTTTTGGTGGGGTTTTGGGTATGAGATTGGTAGAGTTTCTCTCTTTATATTTTTTTCCTCTAAAGCTCTCCCAATATTTCTCTATATAATTCAAGTGTACCCCCCTAAATGAGAGAAAATGGGTTCTTTTATAGACTTTCATTATCTTAGGGGCTAAGATAAGGGTAGATAGGTCAATTTGGGGTGGGTTAGGAATATTCTATGGCATCTCTAATTCTCCATGGCACTTCTATGTAATTCCAATAAACTTGAAAGGCATTTAAATTGGCTAGAATAAAGGAACATTCTAGAGCATCTTCAAAACACATGGGAGATTAGTGCCCAACAAAGGGCTTTTTGGGTATTTCTTAGATAAGGAATATGCCAAGGAATCTCTAACTCTCCAAATCACATGGGCTACTTTCTTTTATTTTTTTTCTTTTCCTATATATATATATATATATATATGTATAGACATATTTTTCATTTTAAATCTAAATTAATCATATGAGTCACCAAATAATATATTTTTTTCTTTTTTTTTCTTTTTGAATCTAAATAAAATACAAGAAACAAGGTTATTTTTAGAAAATATAATAATAATAATTATTATTCAATCTATTCTATTTTTTTTTTAAAAAGTAACCCATGATCCTGTGAGCTCAAGACAGATGGTCAGTGATTGGCCAAATCTAGGGGTATTAGGAGCAAGGTTTGGGAACTTGAAGCTTTTCAGAAGTCGAAGCGATGAACTTGAAGAAAATCGTCGGGACATTATTCATCATTGATTTCTAGAGGTAAATCCCCCTAAGTTTAATAGTTCGGTCAAAATTGGGGTGTCTACAGTTTGCCCCTCTTCGGCAAAGCTTGTGAAGCAACGCGTATCACAAGTGAATGTCGAAGCCTGTGTGAAGACAAGCCTTTGACCGGGCTATTGAACTTAGGTAAAAATAAAATGCGTTGCAAAACATTCGCAGAGACGGTCGGTGCTGGTCGTGCTCAATGGTGAGCTGCCTACGTATCCCTTCGGGAATCAGACCAGGACGTAGTTCGGGCAAGGGACAACAATACACAAACGCAGGTAGTCACACAGATGAATGCACCTATCCTATCGTGATGCACGTGCTCAAGCAAATTTATGCTCTATGTTTTCAGGTTCAAATGACTTAGGACAATGCTACTCCCTAGAGTTAGCAAAACGTACCTTTGTCTTGAAATTCTTCTATGCTGATGACGTCCTATCTTTGGAAAGTCGTGACTATCATTTTTTATGTGAATGCTGACCGATTGAGATGCGCTTTGCGTCTTATACTCCGATGCAGAATCAGGAAGTGTGCTGAAAGACTGAGATGCGCTTTGCGTCTTATACTCCGGTGTCTTGAAGATCATCTGATTGGCTGAGATGCGCTTTGCGTCTTAGACTCCGGTGCCAAATCAGGAAATGTGCTGAAAAGACTGAGATGCGCTTTGCGTCTTATACTCCGGTGTCTTGAAGATCATCTGATTGGCTGAGATGCGCTTTGCGTCTTAGACTCCGGTGCCGAATCAGGAAATGTGCTGAAAGACTGAGATGCGCTTCGCGCCTTATACTCTGGTGTTTTCCAAGAAATGAGATGTTTTGCAGAAAAGTCAGAATCGCTCCAGATTCAATGACCCCGAATAGTAGAAAAGTCAGAATCGCTCCAGATTCAATGACCCCGAATAGTAGAAAAGTCAGAATCGCTCCAGATTCAATGACCCCAAAAAGCAGAAAAGTCAGAATCGCTCCAGATTCAATGACCCCAAATAGCAGAAAAGTCAGAATCGCTCCAGATTCAATGACCCCAAATAGCAGAAAAGTCAGAATCGCTCCAGATTCAATGACCCCAAAAAGCAGAAAAGTCAGAATCGCTCCAGATTCAATGACCCCAAAAAGCAGAAAAGTCAGAATCGCTCCAGATTCAATGACCCCAAAGATCGCAGAAAAGTCAGAATCGCTCCAGATTCAATGACCCCAATGATCGCAGAAAAGTCAGAATCGCTCCAGATTCAATGACCCCAGATAGCAGAAAAGTCAGAATCGCTCCAGATTCAATGACCCCAAATAGCAGAAAAGTCAGAATCGCTCCAGATTCAATGACCCCAGATAGCAGAAAAGTCAGAATCGCTCCAGATTCAATGACCCCAAAGATCGCAGAAAAGTCAGAATCGCTCCAGATTCAATGACCCCAATGATCGCAGAAAAGTCAGAATCGCTCCAGATTCAATGACCCCAGATAGCAGAAAAGTCAGAATCGCTCCAGATTCAATGACCCCAAATAGCAGAAAAGTCAGAATCGCTCCAGATTCAATGACCCCAAAAAGCAGAAAAGTCAGAATCGCTCCGGATTCAATGACCCCAAAAAGCAGAAAAGTCAGAATCGCTCCAGATTCAATGACCCCAAATAGCAGAAAAGTCAGAATCGCTCCAGATTCAATGACCCCAAAAAGCAGAAAAGTCAGAATCGCTCCAGATTCAATGACCCCAAAAAGTCAGAATCGCTCCAGATTCAATGACCCCAAATAGCAGAAAAGTCAGAATCGCTCCAGATTCAATGACCCCAAATAGCAGAAAAGTCAGAATCGCTCCAGATTCAATGACCCCAAATGGCAGAAAAGTCAGAATCGCTCCAGATTCAATGACCCCAAATTCACTTGGTATTGCAAGGGTAATTTTTTATTTTTCTTCTCCTTTTCAGAACAGTCACGCGGACTTAAACAATTCATTTTCTATCGGGAGTCGCGCAGACTCGAAAATTCATTTCTATTTTCAAAGATTTGGAGTCGTGCAGACTCAAAAATTCATTTTCTATTTCAAAGATCGGGAGTCTCGCAGACTCGAAATTCATTTTTATTTCAAAGATCAGGAATCGCGTGGATTCGGAAATTCTTTTTCTAATTACAGAGATTGGGAGTCGCATTAACATTAAGATTTCACATTTCCCAAACACGGAGTCATGCGGACTCATGAACTCAAAGGAGCCAAATAAGGCTCAAGTACTTGATGATGATGATGATGACATTGATGATGATGCTGATGAATTGTACTAGGAACCTTGACATCGAAATGAACTCGTTTGGATGAGCTTATCACGAGTATGGATTTGCCACGGAAGTGGGCTTATGAGGTGTGTTTGCCACGAAGTGGGCTTATGTGAATGCACTTGCCATGAGCGTTGCCATGAACGTTGGCTTGGCTAAAAGAGTGCCACCAGGGTGGGCTTGCATGGATGATGTTGCCATGCTTATGATGGTGGTCACCACAAAATGGGCTTTTGATGAGAGGGTGCCATATGAATGGGCTTATGATGGGGTTGCCATGAAAGTGGGCTTATGATGGTGGTTACCATAAAAGTGGGCTTTTTGATGAGAGGGTGCCATATGAATGGGCTTATGATGGGGTTGCCACGAAAGTGGGCTTATGATGGTGGGTGCCATATGAATGGGCTTATGATGGGGTTGCCACAAAAGTGGGCTTACGATGGTGGGTGCCATATGAATGGGCTTTCGAAGATAATTGCCACGAAAGTGGGCTCTGTAGAAAATGATTCCCTGCATCTGCGGACCCTTGGATTTTTTTTATTTATTTATTTTTTATTTTTTTATTTTTTAAAAAAAGGGAAGCCACCTATGCCCCTAGCCTTGGACCCTTCATATTTCCACTTTAGCATTGTGTTGTGATAGTGTTTAAGACTCATGCTTGTATTGCCCCTGGGATGCTCATGGAGACCTTTCAAATCTTTATTAATTATCTTAAACCCACACATTTGAGACCATTATTGACTCATCAAAGGAGGACAAACTTGACAAAGCATTTACACAAGACGTCTGACTCAAACTCTGTATTATTGTGAATCAATGTGCTTTCTTCGTGAATAATGTATCATCCCATCTTTCATTTATTCATTATCTTATAATGGAAGTACTTCACCGACAAATCTAAACTCTGAAGATTCTCCCTTTTCGAGTTTGCTAATTCTTTGCCTATCCAAAGTGTGCTTCAAATTAGTGCTTTAGCTTATAGAATAAAAGATATTCTATTTCAATCCATTCACAATAAACTTGACTACTTGAGAATTTGTCTCTGACATAGAAGGGTTTTGGCAAACGAAGTTTGCCCCTAGTTTGAATAGGACTTGGAGGCATTGCTCCTGGGATTAAATGTGGTTTTCAGCAAACGAAGTTTGCCCCTGGTTTGGCGATATATATGTGGCTTTAGGCAAACTTACGCAAGTTTTCCCCTAGTTTGAAGGAAGGAGGCACAAAGGGTGATGCTTATGGTTTAGGGATGGTTATGGACCGAGAACCCTGGAAGGTTCGCCTACTTATCCGCGAACGGGAATCAGGTCCAAAGTAGTTCGGCTAAGGCCTGAAAGAAAGATGCCATGAGATGGCGAGGGTGATGACCGAACCGAGTAGGCTGCCTACGTATCCCCGAGTGGGAATCAGGTCAAAAACGTAGTTCATCAACTCTGGAGGTTTTGAAAGAATAAGGCTTCAAAAATTGGTGGGCTTTTCGAGCCATGTTTTCATTTGAGTTCAATGAGTGCCCTTTCTGGGCAAATTTCTGAAACAGATTCCTTGTGGCAGCTTTTGAACAAGATGATGAGAAGATGAACTACTTCTCCCTTTTATTTTTTATTTTTTTATTTTCCTCTTCTCTTTTTTTTTATTATTATTTATTCATATATATATATATTTTTTTGTGGCGGTTGATTCTTTTCACCTTTTCACTAGCCAGTCAATCTTTACAACTCTCATAATACATCGTGTTTTAATCGTACTCCATCATACTCTCGAAGTAATATCAAAGATATCTCTCCATTGTTTTGGGCTCTCTTAGCCATCGGGTCTCTCCCAAAATTTTGAGACTAATTGATACTTTCAAATCTCTCTTTTCATTTCTAATTTCTTTTCTTTGTTTAGAATAACACAAAGCCTTGAGATAATTCATGTGCCAATGATGTACTTTGAAGTGCTCAAGAATTTCTCAATCTTATTTGTTCTCTTTTTTTTTTTTTTTTGTTTTTTTTTTCTCTACCTTACTATCTCTTATTCTCTTCATGATTTTGACTGGCCAAGATTCGGATTTTGAAATCAACACGCATTTTTTTTTTTTTTTTGCTCTAATTTTTGCCTAGGCGCCCTTTCAGGTTTTCATCCTAGCGAGCTCCTTTTTCTTTTTCTTTTTCTTTTTCTCCTTTTTTTTTTTTTTTGGGAAGAAGAAGTTCATTTAAAATATTTGGCTACCATCAAGGATCAAGTTATGGCTTTGGACTGGTTGAGCTCATCTTTTAGGCTTGGTAATTGAGAAACGGGGATGGTGAGCATGCTTCAAGTTCCAAGTTCATCTTTTTAAGATTAAGCAAGAGCATCTTTAAATTCTTAAAGTAAAGCTAATCAATTCTCTACTCCTCTTTGGATTTGGCACAGAATTTGCTTGATCGCTTGGGATCCTTTTCAATGCAAAGATTTATTAACAAAGTATTTTCCATGATCGTTTGAAAAAGTGAAATTTTTTTTTTTGGCTTAATGATCCATTCATTCATGACTTAACACATTGAATCACGTGAAAAATGAGATTTTATTCAAGAGGATTACATCACTCGACTCAATAAACTCGACAAAGACTTGCAAACAAACTTGATAACAGACTGACCAGAAGACTCGACTGGACTTGACATTTGACTCCAACTTAACATAACTCGACTACAGACTGGACTCGACTTGGTCTCAACTGGAGTGTCACAGACGACTTTCAAATTATTGGGTCCCCAAGAGCATCCACATTCGCTTTAACAACAGTGTTCCCAAACGATATCACCTCACTAGAATCATTTGAACCTTCGGGTTCGCCACTCTCCAACAACATGTGTGCAAAAATATTTTCTTCTTTAAATCAAGAAAGATGAACCCAAGAAGATTAGAAGTGTCCTCACTAGGAGATCTAGTTGTTCCACTCTTTCTACAAATTCAACAACATACATAGGTAAAAGGTCCGCATGCAGAATTTATTTTCAGGAGGCAAGGGATTTTGAGGAACTATTGGATTACTTTCTGAATCTGTATTTTACATGCATGTAATGACGTTGACTGACATGATGAGAGTGCCAAAATGTACATGCTTTGATGATTTGATGTGGCTAAATGCATGCACCGCACACATGACACACGGATGAAATGCAAGTGTGTGTGTGCCTATTCTATATGCAAAAGAAAGGAAAATTCTAGTCCTAGCACATATAACATATAAGCACATAAAATCCTCCTCCATGTCAAGTGCGCCAACTTCTCTTATCATTGTGATCCTCATTACCCTTTCGAAGGTTGGATATTTTTGAAAAAACTTTGGATTTCGCTTAAAAAGTATCCCTTGGGTGATGTGATCCTTTTGAAAACAATTCTTGGAATTTTTTTGAAAATGAGGATGTTAAACGTTCCTCAAAGATGAAAATTTTTTTGCTTTGAAATTCATTTTGAAAAGCATTTATCCCAAAAACGATTCCCAAGATTTTTTGGATTTCTTCTTTGAAAGTGGGGATGTGAAAATTTTCTCAATAAAAGATGATTGGGTTTTACTTGATAAAAGAAAATGAAACTTTGGACCTTTTCTTGGAAGGGTGATTTCTTTCAAAACACATTTTTTTTAAAAGATAATATTTAATCAAAAATCTGTCATAAACAAGTGAACTTCGGATTCTTGGGTAGTAGTATCACATGATTAGATGATCATCGTACTTTTCATGAATTTAGATGCATACAAGGTCAATGATGCTTATCTAACAAAATATAAGAAGTGTAGTCTTTTAATCAAGATTTGGCATCTTCTCAAATGTTATAAGACATGAAGAGGAATTGCTCAAAAATGATTAAAAGGCTATACATTCTACATTAAGCAAGCACCGTCATCATCTCAAATAATCCCTTCCGGGCATACAAAACTCCCTAGCATATAATCTTAATCAAGAATTGATTTCCTAAATTGAAAGGTTCTATAGAAGCTATGATGAAAAGGCCGGGTTTTGGTCAAATAAGGGACCCTTGACACACACCCGATAGGATGCTTCATATACCAAAACATGGTACGAGATCAAGGGTGATCACACGGCCCCATGATGGCTTGACCGACCGGGTTGCCCCGAGCCTCCAAGGTCATAGTTCCGTGCAATCGACTGACGAGACATGCAAGTGCAATGCAACGGGCACACAAAAAATTAATTAATTTGATTAAAAGGATGCTTTCAAGTCTAATCCTCGAGTGAACCCAAAATCAAAATTCTGGTCTGCGAAACTAGAGATTCTGGGTTCGATCCCCAGTGGAGTCGCCAGATTGTGGATATCGCAGGGTTTTTCTTATTTTACCCACTTTTAAAACATTTTTCAAATTCAAGGAGTCGCCACTTAATTTTTAAAAGGAAAATTAAGAAACCATTTTAAAGCAAACTGATCTTTTGCGAAACCAAAGATAAACTGGGTCCGGGGATTATGGAATGAAAGGGGAAGGAGCCCGACGGACTAAAACACCCCCTTTCATCCTATCTCGCGATAGGCCTCTACTCAACATCCTTTTTAATCAAATTATTAATCTAAGCATGCCCTCAACTAATACATATATACATATACATTACACAAACATGTTGGAAATGGTGTAAAATTGCTAACGGTAAAATATCATTCATAAATCACATATTTCAACTTGCAAGCATCATGATATGCAATAGAGAACTAGAAAACATACCCGGGATCCGGCCGCAAATATCAAACGTGCAATGCATGCAAAAATAAACCTAAGAAAGGTCTCTAACACATATTTACACATAAGGCAAAACCTAGGCTAAGGTGTCGCACATGGGGTCGAAAAATCAATTAAAATCAATAAAATAGATTAAACTAGAGAAGGGTTGAGAAATTGTACCTCAAAGGCACTACAAAACAAAGGTTAGTACACATGCCTTAGACAAGATATAATATCAAAGAGTAATTAATCATAGGTCATGTTCAACTAGATTCAACTAAGACAAGAGATAAGTCCTACTTATGAATATTATCATGTATCAATTGAATGCATGAATATGAACAAGAATGAGATATGAATTTATTCACTAATTTGGATCCCTAATCCTCTGGGTTTAATCTAAATTATCATTATTCAAAACATGGTTTGAGTCCTAAGGCATTAAGAGACCATTTGAGTTGAAATAAATAAGATTAGACAAAAATTGTAGCAGTTTTTTGTGATTTACAGAGAGCAGACCCGACGTTCAAAAATGGAAATAAAATACTTTCAACGGTTGGATCTTACTGATTTTTGGATATGTTATGCCTCTGTGAGTCTAATTTCTAACCCAAAAAGAAAATCGAGGTTTCAACGGTTAGATCTCCGGGAATACTGAAAATACTAGACCTCACTCAGGATTCTGCAACTCTCTGTCCAGAGATCTTGTATGATTTTCTAAAAATAGTAAAAAAATGAGAAATACTTAGATCTTTTTAGGGTACCTTCCTAACACATTAAGGTACTTATAAAAAATTATTTGAGATCCCGAAAACTTTATTAGGGTTCTGATTTATTAATTTCAAAACAGACTTATTATTCTGAAAGTATTCTAGAACTCTGGACAGATTGTAATTAGCTCACAAAAACCATGATCAAACCCTTCTAAGCATAAAATCTTACCAAAACAAAAATTACAGTGGTAAAACAATGTGTTATTGACACTTTCCCGTTGGTTTCACTTGATTTCAACGGTTAGATTTCGAACTAAAAATCTTTGATCAAAAACAGTTTGTGAATCCACTGTTTTCATTTTGCTAGTTCAACTTTGTTGGTTGACCTCAACTATTAAATTATAATGTTGGGCTTAAACCAAATCACTTCTTCTACCATTTGATGGTCATTGAAGACTAAAAAAAAACAAATCTACTTTAATCTCCATGGAATATAGTATGAATTCCATAAGATCCATAGTAAAGAGATCCTAGTCATGAGTTGATACTAGTATCTCACCAACTATGTGTAGATTATGATCATGATTCATTTTAGTCTCTATATGGATCATAAGATCATAGGAAACTAAGGAATCAAAACTCAAAGAGTTTCAATGAGATATGGAAGATCTCATGAACCTCATGAATGAAATAGAAATAAAGGAAATCAAAGTTTTATTTAGGAACACAAATTTCTTCAAAACTAATTTATCTCAAACCCAAGGCTTATTTAGATCCAAACTAATGAACTACCATGAGATTCAATCACAAATTCTATGTGGTGTGTGATGAAATGAGGTAGGAAGAGAGGTTTTGAAAATGTGTAAAGATCCTAGAACTAGGAATTTGTGATTGAATTATTATATATATATATATATATAGATAGATTTGGAGGCTTTACCTCTAGATCTTCTCAAAACTTGTAGAGATGTTGAATTCCTCAAGGTTTTCCTCTTCTTCTTCCTCAAGCTTCAAGCTCCTTCAATGGTGATTTGATGGTTGGGTAGAGTTTTGGTGGGGTTTTGGGTATGAGATTGGTAGAGTTTCTCTCTTTATATTTTTTTCCTCTAAAGCTCTCCCAATATTTCTCTATATAATTCAAGTGTCCCCCCCTAAATGAGAGAAAATGGGTTCTTTTATAGACTTTCATTATCTTAGGGGCTAAGATAAGGGTAGATAGGTCAATTTGGGGTGGGTTAGGAATATTCTATGGCATCTCTAATTCTCCATGGCACTTCTATGTAATTCCAATAAACTTGAAAGGCATTTAAATTGGCTAGAATAAAGGAACATTCTAGAGCATCTTCAAAACACATGGGAGATTAGTGCCCAACAAAGGGCTTTTTGGGTATTTCTTAGATAAGGAATATGCCAAGGAATCTCTAACTCTCCAAATCACATGGGCTACTTTCTTTTATTTTTTTTCTTTTCCTATATATATATATATAGATTGTGGACCACTGCGAATGAGGAGCGGATCCTGACGCTCTCCCTCGATAGTGTCCCGGGACGGATCCCAAGGAGCACACTTCAGGGAAAACTAGGACTTCCTCACGCGATCCTAGAGACAAAGAGTCGCCACCTAATTTTTATCGGGAATTAGGAAACCCAAGTTTGACTCGCCCAAAATTGAATAAGGTTACTCGCCCTTTATTACCAGAAACAAGGTTCGGGGGTCTTGGTACGAGAGGGGAAGGAGCCCAAGCAGGACTAAAGCACCCCCTCCTCGCCCTACCGAATGGTAGGCCTTGATTCAAATATCCTTGTTATTAATTCATAATAGATGTTGTTTCTGCCTGCATTTGCACTTGCATTGTTCTTTCACCGCGACTGCTTGAGATCATTGCCTTGAAGATAGAGGGCCCTCTTTCCTCTATTTGTCAAGAGTTTTGGTAGCATGTAGTCACCGTTAGCCTTGTACCGCGTGCGGTATATAGAGCCTATGTGTGAACGGCACGCCCTCGGGGAGGCGGTCAACCACACCGCTGAGCTTGCTAATGGACCCTTTATGAGACTAAAACCCGGCCTTTGCATATAGTTTCTATAGAACCCTTCAATTAGGATCTTGATTATCATCTTTGATTAGGACAATGTGATGAATTACTTGCGCTTGCCCGTAAGGGATTATGTGGATGATGAGGACGTGTATGCGAAGGCATCATCAAACCTTGTATGGTGGATTCCTCTAGGATAGTATGGTCTTTATCCGAACATCCAATCATTATTTGAGGACAATTTTGAAAATTTTTGAAATTATAAGCACTTCTTTGAAAATCCCAAGTCTTTTGAAAATTCCGGGAATATCCCTTTTGAAAACTCGCTTTGAAATTCACTTTCAAATTCTCCTAGATTTTTAGAGAAATCCAAAATTCCTAGTTTGATGATTCAATTTCAAATTCTCCTCTCAAAATTCAGAATTTCAAATTTCCTACCTCGATTTTCAAAAATCATGATTTCACACCTCAAGAATTGATGGTTCAATTTGATTTTGAAAAATTACAAATCTCCCCATCTCTTTCAAAGATTTTCATGAAAAATTTCAATTTTTAAACATGAACCATCAAGAATTTCAAAACTCAAAATCCTTGGATAATGATTGGATTAGTAGGGTGATTAGCATACTCAAGGAATCTTATGTGCTTATGTGCTGATGTGCTAGGTCTAAGCTAGATTAAGGTGCATTGCATTTAGATTAGATTGCATTTCATCTGCATTGCATGCACTACACGAGCATTGCATATACGACTCACGAGTGCGACGCCTCTAATATACTTTTAAAAAAAGAAAAGTTTTGTTTTCCTCAGAATTTTGAAAGCTTGAAAAGATTTCTTTGATTTTAAGAAAAATGTTTTTGAAAAAGGAAATGATTTTCCATTTATGATTTCCATCTTTGTAAATCCACCTTCTTATATCATTCTTTGAAAAATTCTTTTGCAATAAAGATACCTGATTATTTGAAAATCCCTAAATAAACCAGATAAGAAAAGATAGGACCGAAAAGTTGTACTCCTTTCTGGGTCAGAGCTCCGAACAGCCGTTTGATCAGATCAGGGTTAGAAGAAGGAACAGCCGAGTCAACTAGGGTTGAAGATATGACATACGAAGCGGATATGGAAGCCAGATTGGCCGCAATGCAAGCTGCCTTGGATCAGAGCAGGGAGCAGAATCGAGAACAACTTGCCACTATGATGAGAATGATTGAGCAGCTAACTAATCCACCACCACCACCTCCAGAGCATCATGAAGAAGAAGATTTTGGGGAGACAGTTCAACCAAAGGTTCAGCTAGATCAGGAAATTCAGGACAAGTTGGCCAAGATCGACAAACTAGAGAGTGTGATCAGAAAGAGCAAAGGGGTGGATGAGTATTTGTTCGATGTTGAAGGGTTGTGTGACGCTCCAAAAGCCAAACTCCCAGAGAAGTTTAAGATGCCGCATATTGAATTTTTCAATGGAACCGGAAATCCAAAGAGCTATCTGAGGCTTTATGTAGGAACTTTGCAGCCCATGGGCATTGGATCTGACCTCTTCGCTCTATTGTTTCCAAGAGTTTTGAGTGGAGCAGCACTTTCATGGTACTTGACGTTGGAACCAGCCATAACCAGAGATTGGGAGGCATTGGCCAAAGCTTTCGTGGCTCAATATTCATATAACCAGTTGTTTGATGTAACTGCAAGAGATCTAGAAACCACCCGACAAGAGTACAGGGAATCCTTCGCAGGTTTCCTTACTCGTTGGAGAGCTAAAGCTGCTCAAATGACTAGCAGGCCAGCGGAAAAAGATCAGGTCCGAATGATCATCAAGAATCTACAGCCCGAATACTTGGAAAGGCTAGAATTTCAGTCCATTGTGAGTTTCGAACAGCTGTTTGATGTGGGAACTTTGATAGAAGATGCCATTAGAGATGGAAAGATCAAGAAAGAAAGCACGAGCAATCGATACAGAAAGACAGAAAGACCAGTCTATCATCAGTCTGCTGACGTCAACACACTATCTCCTCAGCCTTTTCAGAAAGAGCGTCGAAGTATGGCTAATGCAAGAGGAAGTCAAAATCAGAAACAGTCGAGAGAGAAAAGAGAATTTTCCGACTTGGGGATGCCACTAAGCACCGCACTTGAAAGAATGATAGAAAAAGGGTACTTGCAGAAATTGGAACCTAAACCAGAGCCAAATCCACTTCCACCGGGTTTCAAAACAGAGTTCTTTTGTGACTTTCATCAAGGCCGTGGACATAGCACAGATAGATGCTGGAGACTTCGCCATGAAATTGAAGACTTGATTGAAAAAGGGGTCATCTCCCCTCCTCCCTCTCAGCCAAATGTTCAGAAGAATCCTCTCCCTAATCATAAGGGGAACATGCCAAATGTTAACTTTGTAGAAGAAGGATCTCAGATTTATAACCCAAAGATCTACATCACATCCTCGAATCAACCAGCTATGGATGTTCAACTTCCGGAAGACGCTGCAATTTGCATCTTGAAGAATATGGAAGAGGAAGAATGGGTCGAAGAAGCACTGGCTTTTGAAGAAGAAATAGCCAACGGAAATCTTACAATTGAATGGTGGGATCCCAATGCCATCACCGACGACTCGATCTGGTATGAGGAAGAAAAGCCCATAGAAGCAGTCACCGAGAAACAAAGCACTGAGCCGATAGAAGAATTGCTAAAGCCTGTCGAGAACCTTGAAATCAAAGATGACGATCTTATTGCAATGATGGAAGAAGAAGAAGATTGGTGGTATGATGATGAGGATGATTCCGTTAATAATACCATAATCCCCGATGATTCTGTTTGGAAAATCACTGTTGGCACCGAAAAGTTAGCCAAAGAACTTGAGTCTATCTGGATCACCAATGAAGCAAACCACTTGACCCGTTCCGGACGTCATTTCAAGCCTCATGAGTTAGAAAATCGTGGAAAAGAAACATGGAATGAGAAAGAAGTCGTCAAAGCAAAAGAGGCTGGTAAAGGAGCCGTGAGCGAAGAAGAAGATGAAATCCTAAAGCAATTGAAGAAAACACAAGCTTGGATCTCAGTATGGGGATTACTTATGACCTCTCACAAACACAGGCAGGCCATGCTCGATACTCTCAATCGTTTGGATGTTTCTGTCAATACTACTCCCGAAGATCTAGTAAACATGATCTCTTCAAAGCCTTGTAAGCCTGTAATCACATTCACAGATGAAGATTTACCGCTGGAAGGGGCACACCACAACAGAGCTCTCTACATCACTGTACATTGCCTGGGGAATAGAGTACCGGTCTGCTTGGTAGATAATGGGTCAGCCTTGAATGTATGTCCTCTCCAAACAGCTCTCAGAATGGGGTTGTCTATTTCAGAACTCTTGCCATCAACACAAACTGTGAGGGCCTATGATAACACCAAAAGGGCCATTGTGGGAATGATTAAGTTGAAAATTGAAGTCGGGCCATTAAACAAAGAAGCTGATTTCCAAGTAATTGATATTCCGGCTAGCTTTAATCTGCTATTGGGACGTCCGTGGTTACATGTGAATGATGCAGTCGCCTCCACTCTCCACCAGAAAGTCAAGTTCATCTGGAAAGAGGATGTGGTAACAATCTTTGGGGATAGCTGGATCAAAGAAGAAGGGACAAGCCATGGTCCTGTGCTAGAAGTCCAAACACCGGAAGAAGAAAATGAATTAGGAGGATTCAACTTTGTGGGAATGATAAATGAAGGAGCTAAGAAAAAGAAATCCGTTTGGGATCGACTCAGCTATGAGAAGAAACTTCCTGATGCATCTGTCTGGGGCGAAGAAATCACTCCGATCAAGAAAAAGAAGCTGTTCATCACCGGACGCGAATATAGAAAGATGTTCGAGAAGGGAAACCCGGTTGCCAAAGATCTACAAGAAGAAGTGGGACAGAATTGGATCCCTGAAGTCATGCCATTGTACTTTGACCAGTATGCCAATCCTAAAGTGGCTCATATGGTGCGGAAGATGAACTATTTTCCTGGAATGGGACTAGGTCGTCGTCAACAAGGAATAACTGAACCACCGAATTTCCACGAACAGAAAGATAAATCTGGGCTTGGGTATCAATTGACTGAAGAAGATAAGAAGAAGATGACAAAAGGAAAAGGGCCGATGGTTGTTTCTGGGCCAAGAATCCTGAATGGATACTTCGTGAAAGAAGGCGATGACTTTCCCTTCTGTGGGTTCCCTGAACCATGGTATGATCCGGCTACCAAGAACATTAAGCCTGGATTTGAGATTTTCTTCAAACATGAGTTCTCCGACTATGAGGATCCGTTCTTGTATACTCCGCCTATCAAGAAAGAAAGGAAGGACTGGGCTGAGCTGATGACAAGTGATGATTTGAACATGCTAATGGATGAAGAGCTGAACATGCTGATGGATGCCGAAGAAGCACTGGGAAATGTGAAAGAAATCAAGCCAATAGAGGGAGCTCTGAACAATTGGGTGATAGAATCGGAAGTCAACAAATCCCCTCCCCCATTTCCCCGGAAGTCTGTAAAGGCCAATATGAGCCATGATGTTGAGTCTGCTTTTGCTTTTGATGTACCCAAAAATGTTAATGAAATGAACGAGGGTTTTGCTTACTCTTCTGTGTCTGATGATCTTGATTTTGAAATTTCTGAGGATTTGCAAAGATTAATTGAAAATGAAAATGAATCTGCATGCAAGATTATTGAAGAAACTTTGCTAATAAACTTGGATAATGAAGATAATCCACAAAATGTTCATATTGGCACCACACTCACTTCACAAGAAAGCAATGAACTAATCAACTTATTAAAAGAATTTAAAGATGTTTTCGCTTGGTCCTACCAAGATATGCCAGGCATCGATCCAGAGATTGTCCAACACCACATCCCTCTCTTTCCAAATTCAAAACCTGTTAAGCAAAAGTTGAGACGCATGAGACCCGAATGGACTTTGAAGATCAAAGAAGAAGTTGAGAAACAATTGAAAGCTGGATTCCTGATGGTAACCCAATATCCGGAATGGATAGCCAATATAGTTCCTGTGCCAAAGAAGGATGGAAGGATCCGTGTATGTGTTGACTTCAGAGATCTAAACAAGGCTAGTCCTAAGGATGATTTTCCGCTTCCACACATAGATGTTCTGGTAGATAGCACCGCGGGGCATGAGTTGTTATCATTCATGGATGGTTTCTCAGGGTACAATCAGATTTTAATGGCACCCGAAGACAGAGAAAAGACTACATTCACAACTCACTGGGGGACGTATTGCTACCGAGTGATGCCATTTGGGTTAAAGAATGCTGGCGCAACCTATCAGAGAGCTGCTACTACTTTGTTACATGACATGATCCATAAAGAGGTAGAAGTTTATGTGGATGATATGATTGTTAAGTCCAAAGAAAGAAGTGGGCATTTAACAGCACTCGCCAAGTTCTTTGAAAGATTAAGGAAATACAGAATGAGATTGAATCCACAGAAGTGTACTTTTGGAGTTACCACCGGAAAGCTGCTGGGATTTCTCATCACACAGAGAGGAATTGAGGTTGACCCCACAAAGATCAAGGCTATTATGGATATGCCGCCTCCGACAAATGAAAAGGAAGTAAGAGGATTTCTGGGAAGAATCCAATTCATCAGCCGCTTCATATCTAAGCTCACTGCTACTTGCGATCCGCTTTTCAGCTTGTTGAGAAAAGGGAAGAAATTCGAATGGGACAATCAATGTCAAGAAGCTTTTGACAAGATCAAGGCTTATTTATCAAACCCACCGGTTCTTTCACCCCCGAAGTCAGGGAAGCCTTTGCTGTTGTACTTATCCGTGTCAGAGAATGCTATGGGATGCATGTTAGCCCAAGAAGGAGATGAAGGGCGTACAGAGAAAGCCATTTACTACTTAAGTAAAAGGATGACTGGATACGAATTGAAGTATTCTCCGTTAGAAAAGACATGTTGGGCTTTGGTTTGGGCCACTCGTCGTCTGAGGCATTATATGTTGGCCTTCCCTGTTGTTTTAATCTCCCGAATGGATCCTTTAAAGTACCTATTTGAAAAACCAGCATTGACCGGAAGAATCTCCCGATGGACATTGATGCTATCTGAGTTTGACTTGATACATGCTACGAGTAAATCTGTTAAAGGAAGGGCTGTCGCAGAACATTTAGCAGAACATCCGATAAATCTGGAAAACGAAGGAGAGTTCATGTTCCCTGACGAAGGATTGATGGAATTAAAAGAAGATGTGTGGAAAATGTACTTTGATGGAGCTGCAAACCAAAAAGGATATGGAGTAGGAATCATCCTTGTATCCCCTGAAGGAGCACATACCCCGTTCTCTATTAAGCTGAAGTACACTTCCACCAACAACACTGCTGAGTATGAAGCTTGTATCTTGGGGCTAGAAGCCGCATTGACTTTGGAGGTAAGGAAACTTGATGTATTCGGGGATTCCAATTTGATCATATCCCAAGTTCGAGGAGATTGGAAAGTCAAGGAAGAGAAATTAAAACCCTATCATGAGTATCTTGATTCTTTACGAACTCGTTTCTTGCATATCACGTTCTTCTACCTGCCTCGAGAAGAAAATCAGCTAGCAGACTCTTTGGCTACTTTAGCGTCAATGATTGAGATTCCTGTGGGGATAAAGCTAACTCCTTTGATGATTGAACAAAGGGAAAAGCCGTCTTATGAGATGATTGGGGAAATAGAAGAAGCAGAAGAACTTCCGTGGTACACCGACGTGTGGAACTTCATTGAAAATGGGGAATATCCGGAAAGCGCCTCCGAGAAAGACAAGAGAGCCATAAGAAGATTCTCGGCTCAGTTCATGATTTGTGGTGGAAGTCTATTGAAGAGATCTTACAATGGATTCAACTTGACATGTCTGTATGGAAACAGTGCGAGAAAGATGATGGAGCAAATTCACGAAGGGGTGTGTGGTCCTCATATGAGTGGACACATGTTAGCTAAGAAGATCATCCGACAAGGATATTATTGGACTACTATGGACAAGGACTGCTATGAATATGTCAGAAAATGTCACAAATGTCAGATCCATGCCAATATGAAGCATGTGCCGCCGTCACTGCTATACAACATGACTACCCCTTGGCCATTCTCAGTTTGGGGAATAGATGTTATTGGAGAAGTAACCCCGAAGGCGTCTAATGGGCATCAATACATCCTGGTAGCAATTGATTATTTCACAAAATGGGTGGAAGCAGAGTCTTATGCGACATTGAAGGCTAAAGATGTGGCCAGATTTATCAGAAGAAATATAATCTGCCGATACGGGGTCCCTCATGAGTTGATATCCGATCATGGCAGTCACTTCCAGAAAGAGGTTTTGGATCTACTAGAAGAATACAAGATCATGCACCACATGTCAGCGCCGTATAGGCCACAAACAAATGGGGCAGTTGAAGCAGCTAATAAGAATTTGAAGACGATCCTAAGAAAGATGACTGATACATACCGAGATTGGCATGAGAAGTTACCGTATGCACTGTGGGGATACAGAACATCTATCCGAACATCTACAGGAGCCACTCCTTATTCATTGGCTTACGGAATGGAAGCAATACTCCCAGTTGAAATAGAACTACCATCTTTGAGAGTTGTGGCAGAATCCGAGATTCCAGAATTTGATTGGCTAAGAGATAGATATGAGGAGCTAATGTTACTTGATGAGAAAAGGTTGGCCGCAATTGATCATGTGCATGTGTATCAGAGAAGAATAGCTCGAGCATTCAACAAGAAGGTCCGTCCAAGAAAACTTGAGGAAGGCGACCTTGTGCTTAAAGCCTTAAAAGCACCCGTTTTCGATCCTAGAGGGAAATTCAAGCCAAATTGGGTTGGCCCATACGTCATCAAGAAGCTTCTCTCTGGAGGAGCGGCATACCTGATGGATCTAGATGGAGTTGAGTTCAATCAGCCAATCAACATTGACCGTCTCAAGAGATACTATGCTTAAAAGCCTTTTTCTTTCAAAACCTGTTCTTTCAAAACCTCCAGCATTCGAGGAACTACACTTGACCTGATTCCCACTTGGGGATATGTAGGCAACCTGCTCGGTTCGGTCACTGCTCCTGAAACCCTCAACCATACTTTCTTTCAAGACTTGGCCGAACTACTTTGGATCTGATTCCCACTTGGGGATAAGTAGGCGAGCTTTCCTGGCTCTCGATCCCTGAACCTTGCAAACTAGGGGCAAACTTTCAAGTTTGCCCAAAGCCTCAAGATATCACTGCCACACTAGGGGCAAACTGCGTTTGCCCAAACTTCCATTTATCTCTGTCAACTAGGGGCAAACTGTCGTTTGCCCATACCTCGCTACCTGTCCTCTCTGGATCACTTGGCTATCAGAATTAAAGCACCTAAGTGAAAAATCTGGTAATTCTTGATATTAAGTTGAAAAGTTTTTTTAGCAATCTAAAGATGTGAATCTAATGTCAAGACTGAAACATTATGTGGAAAATTTTCAAAAGCTTCAAGATTACATGCAAAGCTAACACAATATCCTGCTACAAGATAAAATCTCATTTTCAAAACATGCAAATCCTTAGAAAATTCAAATATCCAAGTCAAAAGACATTGTCGAGAAAGAGGAATCGTCAGAAATTTCCTTTCCCTGTAAAATCGAGTCCTGTGTGTCAGTGTGCAAAGTGTCAATCAAATCAGTCTCGTGACAAGGGATGCAAAGCGAAACAGAAGGATAGCATAAAACAGCATCAAGCAAAGTCAAGAGTACATGCCCATCAAGTCTCAGACAGAATACATCAACATCAGTCTCAGCACAGAAAGCAAGAAAAACAGAAAGATAGTCACGGGTGCATATGATCATCATCAGCGACGACGAGTAGCCCGTGGGTACCGAGCAGGCATATCTGAGGCCGTAGAGCTATCATCATCTTCAATTTGGCGCCTTCGCCTAGACCCACCAGCCCCACCAGAAGGGCCTGCATTCATCCGCTCCAACTATGATTGAAGCTGCCTAACTTGAGCCACCTGTGGAAGAAAAGAATCAGTATAGGGGTTTGAAAAAGCAATGAGATAAGAAGAAAAGGTCAAGAAATTTACCAGGGCCGCATCACGGTCTATGTAAGTCTGGCACATGCCATCCCACTGCAAAGAGAAGAAAGATATGGTCAGAAAGATCAGAAGAATCAGAGGTAATGAGTTCAGAAATTACTTACATGTCCCTCACGAGCAAGGCTCCAAGCCCTCAGATTCTGTGCATAAGCTCGCTCTTCATTGAAAACGGCTCGGGGAACGGACTCATGTTGTTCTGAAACTAGCTGAGGCTCTACAAGATCACGGGGGATCTCTACAGAAGATATAACTCCGCGCAGCATGGTCGAGGCTCGCCAATCACAAGGAGGAATGAGAGGTAGAGGTCGACCAGGGCCATCCACAAAAGAACTCCCCTGCAAATGATGATGAGAAATAAGATAAAGCAAGCATTCGATCAGAAATGAAGAAGTCGTGAAATACCTGCGGGTCATCCGAGAGCGGGAAATTAGGCATCAGATGAGTAACCCTAAAGACGTCATAGTTCTCCTCAAACAGAGTAAAAGAGGCTGAAGGAATTCCGTTCAAAGCATTAATAAGATCTTCATCTTCCAAATTCTGCGCCGACCTCATACAAGAAGGCGGATCCTGTGGCACTAAGAGACGATCCTCCAAATCAGTCTGAGGAGCTACTCTCTCTCCAAGATACCACTCAAGAACAGAGGGACCCTCAAGAAGAATCCTCTCTCCAGTCATCTGTCTAGCTAAGCCAATCTCAGTCACATCTCCATTTGTAGCCCAAGGATGCCAGTTAACTTGGTTGAATCTGAGACGGGTAAGTAAATCCCGGCAAGAAATAACATTATGAGCATCATTCTTGGTACCTACGGCTTGGCGACGCCACTTCAGAGCCCGTGGAAAAATATGAATCTCTTCCTCCCGGAATGATGGAGCCGTCATGGAGAAGAATCAAAGGCACCGCAGCCTGAAAGTGGCCGAGAAACGGCAAACTCCCGTCGTTTTGGGATTGATTATGAGTTGTCTTAGAAAATGGACATTTGAGTCTACTGTCGCTTGAGAATTACATCCAGAAAGGACTTTCAGAAGATGGGTCAGAATGCGAGATGTTCAGAAAGGGTTAGAGTAAGCCTGACGTGTTGCAAGAATGATTGCGTTGGTCGAAGCACCAATATGAGTCTCAGAAAGAATCAGCAGGGCCTCCAGAATATGTGCTCGCGTCCCAGAAACCTCAGATATCTCCTCAAGCAGAGAATTTCCAGATATTGTCAAGGTATACAGAATTCGTGCATCTCTCAGAATCATAGGATCTCCCCAGTAGAGAACTTTCAGAATTAAGTTTCTCGCAAGCATCATGTATCCACGGGTTGCCTCCAGATAAAGGGTATCTCTCAGAATTTGAGCATCAAAATCGCCTCCAGAATACAAGGTTTATGCCAAGCATCATGTATCCAGGGTTGCCTCCAGAATGTAGGGTTTCTCTCAGAATCGTGGGTTGCCTCCAGAATGTAGGGTTTTCTCTCAGAATCAGAATCGTGGGTCGCCTCCAGAATACAAGGTTTATGCCAAGAATCGTGTATCCGTGGGTTGCTCTCAGAATGTAGGGTTTCTCTCAGAATAGTGGGTTGCCTCCAGAATGTAGGGTTTCTCTCAGAATCAGAATCGTGTATCCAGGGTTGCCTCCAGAATGTAGGGTTTCTCTCAGAATCATGTATTTCTCAGCATCGCATATCAGGGTTGCCTCCAGAATGTAGGGTTTCTCTCAAAATCAGAATCGTGTATCCGTGGGTTGCTCTCAGAAGAAGGGTCATCTCTCAGAATTTGTGTATCTCTCAGAATCCGTGCATCAGAACAGAAGATTTGTCCTCAGAAGAAGGGCCTGTTTCAGAAGAACAGAGGATTTGTCTCCGGCAGAGAGACCTGTTTCAGAAGATTTGTTTCTAGACCTGCCACAGAAGATTTGTCCTCGGAAAAAGGGCCTGTTTCAGAAGAACAGAAGATTTGTCTCCGGCAGAGAGACCTGTTTCAGAAGATTTGTTTCTAGACCTGCCACAGAAGATTTGTCCTCGGAAAAAGGGCCTGTTTCAGAAGAACAGAAGATTTGTCTCCGGCAGAGAGACCTGTTTTCAGAAGACTTGTTTCCAGACCTGTTACAAAAGATTTGTCTAGAAGAAGGACCTGTTTCAGAAGAGCAGAAGATTTGTCTCCGGCAGAGAGACCTGTTTCAGAAGATTTGTCCCCAGCAAAAGGACTCTACATCAGCAATCGTCCCCAGCAAAAGGACTCTACATCAGCAATCGTCCCCAGCAAAAGGACTCTACATCAGCAATCGTCCCCAGCAGAAGGACTCTACATCAGCAATCGTCCCCAGCAAAAGGACTCTACATCAGCAATCGTCCCCAGCAGAAGGACTCTACATCAGCAATCGTCCCCAGCAGAAGGACTCTACATCAGCAATCGTCCCCAGCAGAAGGACTCTACATCAGCAATCGTCCACAGCAGAAGGACTCTACACCAGCAATCGTCCCCAGCAAAAGGACTCTACATCAGCAATCGTCCCCAGCAGAAGGACTCTACATCAGCAATCGTCCCCAGCAGAAGGACTCTACATCAGCAATCGTCCCCAGCAGAAGGACTCTACATCAGCAATCGTCCACAGCAGAAGGACTCTACACCAGCAATCGTCCCCAGCAAAAGGACTCTACATCAGCAATCGTCCCCAGCAGAAGGACTCTACATCAGCAATCGTCCCCAGCAGAAGGACTCTACATCAGCAATCGTCCCCAGCAAAAGGACTCTACATCAGCAATCGTCCACAGAAGAAGGACCTATTTCAGCAATCGTCCCCAGCAGAAGGACTCTACATCAACAATCGTCCCCAGCAGAAGGACTCTACATCAGTAATCGTCCCCAGCAGAAGGACTCTACACCAGCAATCGTCCAGTTGTTTGACATGACTCAGAATTCATCCAAGATACTTCGCTATTTCAAGAGTCGTCCAGGATACAGATGACGCCTACGAGCCTTAAGATCAGAAGAATAACTTTGACAAAAAAACCTCGAGAATCATCCAAGATACCTTTAGCATATTCGACTGTGAGAGAGAGTCGTTGCATCCTTTGCATTAGATTTTGCATCTAGGGAACCCTTGAGGATGATTCCTCCAGCACTTGCACATTCACGTTTTCATACTGCACCAGCATCCTAGGATAGGAGCATTTCATCCGCATTGTTGTTGTTTGTTTTCCGTTTTCCCGCGCGCTTGAACTACGCCCTGGTCTGATTCCTGGAAAGGATACGTAGGCAGCTCCAGCGGAGCACGACCAGCATCAGCTTCAAATTAGCCGCCTCTACCCAGCATTGCATTGCATTCTTGCATTCGTAATTTCTTGATTTTCTCTGATTTTGAATTTCTTGATTTTGCGAATTTTTTGTTTTTCCTAAAACCTCTCAGTATGGTTATTTGGGTGCCTTCAAGGCTTTGGCACTCACTTGCAGTTCACGTTGTTCACAACAAGCTCTGCCAAAGAGGGGCAAACTGTAGACACCCAATTTTGACCACACTGATAGGATTTAGGGTGAACAACGTCTTGGAGGATTCGATGATGAAAAGTACCCCGTGGAAGGTACTGGATTCCACACAATCAGAAGATCGGACTTCGGAAAGTGACTTCAAGCTCAGAAAAGCCCTTTTCCATGGATAAATCCCGGTTTTGTCAAAATCATCTCTCAGAATTCATATTCTCTCAGGGTTATATGAACATTAAGTGTTCTAAACGCAGTATTCTAGGTATCCAGAGATTCAATTTTAAAGAAAAGTTCGAAATCGACGCACATTTGAAAGCAATTTTGGAAAAGACGTCATTTGATTTCAAAAAGACGACGAAAGATCCGGAGGACTTCCGGACTTCAATTGGACTTCAATTCTCATTATAAAACCTCTGGAAATATTTTTATACTGAAATTCAACCTGACAGCTTTCCAACGGTACGTAAACGGACGATTTCGGACACCAAAAAGCATTTTTACAAAAATCTGGAAAAGCAGTGCACGTGAAATTTGAAACAGAGCTTGTGGGTGACCAGAGGGACCCAAATAGTAAGTGGCGGTTTTGGGTATGGGGGTGGCGGGTCCCACCATAACCGCCACTTTCATTTTTGTCCTCCACGGAGCTTTTTGAGTTCCAGACCCTTCTAGAAGCTTCCCACTGCGAGGAAATTGCCTGGAAATTGCGTTTAAGCTCCGAAATGGCCATTTTAACCCTCTTTTAAGCTCTAAAAATCCTGTTTTAACCCTGAAACTTAAGGGCTAAGTCTTCAAAACTCTATATAAGATCTCATACATCTCATATGAGATCACACACATCTTAACACACTAGACACTTGGAAGAGATACACTTGAATATACTTGGAGATACAAACACACATAGAAGCACATACAAGAGAGATAAGTATACTTTGAATATACTTTCAATTTAGGTGAATTCTAGAGAGAGAAAATTATGAATTGAATTTAGATTAACTTAGGCTAATTAGACCACAATTTGAACATCAATTGCCTCCCTCAACTTCCATGGATGAGTGCTTGAAGAACACTTGAATAACACTTGAAGAAGAAGATCTTCAAATCAATTTTGGTCTTGTAATTGAGAATCCTCCAAGAGGTAAACACTATAGTTCATCTCTAATTCCTACTTTGTATATATAGATCTATAAGATTTGGATCTAACTTAGTTCTATTTCTACTTATTAGAACACTCATCTTCTTCCTCTCATGTTCTTCACACACTCACATAGTTAGATCCAAATCTCTTTGATTTTTATTGATAATTTACAATTAGAGATTGTTTTTCACTTTGATTTTCAATTTTGGTTTCATTCTTCAATTTTAGTTTAGATTCATGCATACATGATTATATATATATACATATATCTATTTTGAATTCCATGATGGTTTGGAAATATGATCTATGAGAAGGATGATTTCTATGTTCATACCTATCTCTTGATTATTCCTATTACCTAGGATTCCTATTGAATTTCATCTCCAACATGATATTTATAAGTCCCTTTGATCCTTGATCTAAAAGTTCTTCATAGAACTTGAGGGCTAAATTGATTGGGAATCATGATAATTAAGTTGATCTATGAGTTTGATCTCTCTAATAAGCTTCAACTATCACTAAAATGTTTTCCTCACACTTTAAAATGAACTAGATAAAAATTCAGCAAAGCAGATTGGTTTTGTCCATTAGATTTGGTCCATCAAAACCCATAGTTTGATGGATTTCAAATTTTCTGGGTAAACTTTGATGAATTAGCTTTCATCCGGTCCGTTTTGAGAGCTTTTAGGATTCATATACTATTTTTAGAAATTGTTGAGAAATCGGTTGACAGATTTGAACATCGTCTCTTTGTGCTTGAATTTCAGAAAATCTATAATAGTTATCGACGTTCCGCTTTTTGGGGATGATTCCTAACTCATATATCTATATGCCGATGTAAAATCGTGAGCATACGATCGAGTTAGGATCGTTTTTTAAGCGTTTAAAGTTGATACAACTATTCTGGAATTTTCTAAGTTTAATTACAAATATGATTATGTATACAAAATGGTCATACCTTGATCACTCAACAACAATTGATGAATAAAAATTGGTTTAGAAATCACCTAGGATAAATGGATGAGAGATCAAAAGCTTAAATCAACTTGGTTAACATGATTCATGAACTTCTATTATACTTCTATTATGTTTTGCATTCATTTGTCAAATGATACCAAATTTCCAGAATAACAGAGTCTGTTTAAAACACTTTTTCAGAAACCTTGTGATTACAGAATGTCCATGGGTTTATTTTTATGATATACTACAATGAAATAGCTTTCTTTTGACACCAAATAGAGCTTCATATGATTTTTGTAGATTTAATTATGATTTTTACAAGAACAGTGGACAGTCCTGATCCACTGTTCCCAAAACATTTATTTCTCAAACAATAAAATTGATATTGAGGTCCCACTTTTTGGAGAAGTTCCCTAAGACATGTATCTAACTTTCTGTAAAAGGGTTTTTATCCAGCTCATGTTTAAAACCACTTTTGATAGGATTCATTAGAGGTTGCTGAATCTGGAAATTTGATTGATGACATGTTTTCTTTGTTTATCATGCATATCATTTGTTTGCTTGTATTTTTGCAATGCTTTGGGTATTCTTTGGTGTCTTAGTGCAGAGAATTAAGTGCCTTGGACCCGGACGTCGATTTGTGGTTTGCCTCGTCTACATGTGGCTTAGTGCCCATGTATCATGTACTATCTCTATCCTTTCTTTTAGAATTTTTCTAGGTTTACAACTTTGATTTCAACGACACATTTCCTTTAGGATAAGTCTCCGTTTATATGATTATTTGTTAGAGACATCTTATCTAGGATTGTTGCATGATTGCATTGCACGTTTCCATTCTTTTTGCTTTCGCGACTCCGCTTGAGTCAACCAATGTAAGTCTTCTCGTTCCCTTTGCATATCATGACATGTTTACTTTATTTGCATCGGTCCCGGGCGGGACTAGCCACTGTGAGTATACTTCTCCCTTGTGTTGCATGAGCATCCGCTTTCTACTTGATTTAGTCTCTTGAAATGATTTTCATTAGATGTTTCTTTTTGCCATGTATATACCTATCTAGTATGTTTGAGGAAACAACATCTATTATGAATTAATAACAAGGATATTTGAATCAAGGCCTACCATTCGGTAGGGCGAGGAGGGGGTGCTTTAGTCCTGCTTGGGCTCCTTCCCCTCTCGTACCAAGACCCCCGAACCTTGTTTCTGGTAATAAAGGGCGAGTAACCTTATTCAATTTTGGGCGAGTCAAACTTGGGTTTCCTAATTCCCGATAAAAATTAGGTGGCGACTCTTTGTCTCTAGGATCGCGTGAGGAAGTCCTAGTTTTCCCTGAAGTGTGCTCCTTGGGATCCGTCCCGGGACACTATCGAGGGAGAGCGTCAGGATCCGCTCCTCATTCGCAGTGGTCCACAGCCATATACACCAGATGATCAGGGTCCTGTTGTGTATGCATATGATGATACGACCGACGTTTATAGGCCTTTCATTCCAGGGGGCTCTCAGTTCCGTATATCTCTGATCCGTGACTTCTCCATCTCACAGTACACATATACAGATGCACCGTCGTCACCGTCGATCCCGCTACCACATACAGATTCACAGTTCGAGGCGATGCTGACGATGGTGGAGAGTTTGACGCAAGTAGAGGCGGAGGAGATGCAGGTGGAGGCGAGAGAGACTACTGGACATGATACCCCCATGGCAGAGACACAGGATGAGGGTTTGTCACAGGCCGAGTCTCAGTGACGACCTCCGATACGTTCAGTTTACGCTAGGGGTAGAGGTCGTCATGACCGCAGAGGGAGAGGGGTATCGCAGGTCATCCAGCCACGTGAGGAGGTTCCACTAGTGGAGGATCCACCACAAGAAAAGGGTAGGCCTAAGAGAACGAAGAAGGTTCCGTGGTGTGGGACACATTATAAACAAAGATAGTCCATAGGATCCACAAATAATTACACCTTTGTTTTTTGATGTATTATAAATAAACAATTACACATTTGTATATGTATAATTTTATTTTCTTCTATCTCTCTCCCCCTCCCTCTCTCTCTATCTCTCTCCCCCTCACTCTCTCCATCTCTCTATCTCTCCCACTATCTCTCTCTCCCCCCTTCACTCTCTCTCTATCTCTCTGTCTCTATCTCTCCACTCTATCTATCTCTCTCCCCCTCACTCTCTCTCCATCTCTCTCTCTCTCCCACTATCTCTCTATCTCTCTCTCCCCCTCACTCTCTTTGTCTCTCTCTCCCACTATCTCTCTCTATCTCTCCCACTACCTCTCTCTATCTCTCTCTCCCACTATCTCTCTCTCCCACTCACTCTCCCTCTATCTCTCTATCTCTATCTCCCACTCTCTCTATCTCTCTCGCACCTATGTCTCTATCTCTCTCCCATATTATGTTGATAATGTTGGATTAATAATGCTTGGTGGTTCAATTATGAAAATAAAATTATGTTGGACATATAGCAGGGAGCTGCTGCTAAATGTGTCACAGACTGCTGGGAATTTAGCTGCTGATGAAATCGCTAGTTCAAGTAGCGAGTTCTAATGAAAACGCTACTTCAAGTAGCGGCTTCTGGTTCAAGTAAAATCGCTAGTTCAAATAGCGATTTCAAGCTGAACTGAGTTGGTCTGAAGTCGTTAGTTGGAGTAGCGACTTCTGGAAAAGTGATGGGTTTGGGAAATAAGTTGAAACAGTGACGGATCAGGGATATATTACCCGGGTTATGAAGCTTCGGGTAAAAAATTCTGCTTTGAATAGGAGCATACTACAAGTTTTTCAACTTGCTATAAATGAATATAGAGACATCCACCAACTTATGGATGAATTCATAACAGTTTTCCTTTTTTTTTTTTAAATAATGTTATGCTTCTCAAATCTTAATTCCAAATTTAATTCCCAAATGCTTTATTTGGATGGCTCAAGGAAGTGATTCGTCAAGGTTTGAGGAGAAGGTTATTTTTCATGAGACAAATCACTTTGGTAGGGTTAGAAAATGATTGATTTACTAGAATTTTGGTGATTTGTAATGAAATCGTATTTCTTTTATCATCTAAGATCGACGCGTAGATTTTCAAGTATGGATTTCTATCCTTACTCTCCACGTGACCCTGCCTATAAATAGTAACAATATTTCGTGACAACAAGCAAAACATATCATTCAATTGTACTTTTGTCGAGAACTCAACTTTATATATTCTCTTGAAAAATCCAACTTCATCATTAATCATAGATTGCCCGTAGGACACCTGTCCGACTCCTCCCTTTTCGGTTTACTTTTTAAAACGTCTGACCCACTTTTCCTTGAGAATTTTTTACTACATTCCTTAGAAATCTTTAAACCACCAACTCATCTAAAAACTTAGAATTTTTTACCCGAAGCTTCATAACCCGGGTAATATATCCCTGACCCGTCACTGTTTCAACTTATTTCCCAAACCCATCACTTTTTCAAAAGTTGCTACTCCAACTACCGACTTCAGACCAACTCAGTTCAGCCTGAAAATCGCTATTTGAACTAGCGATTTTACTTCAACTAGAAGCCGCTACTTAAAGTAGCGTTTTTATTAGAACTCGCTACTTGAACTAGTGATTTCAAACAGAGCCGCTACTTGAACCCGCATCTTCTTCTTCTTCCCTCTTACATCAGATCTGTTCTCTCTCTCTCTCTCTCTCTCTCTCTCTCTCTCTCTTTCTCTCTCTCTCTCTCAGAGGTCTCTCACTCTCTCTCAGGTGCCTCTCTCCCTCTCTCTCACAGATACATATATATACACACACACAGATACATATATACACACACAGATACATATACACACACACAGATACATATACACACACATACACACATAGATACATATACACATACACACACAGATACATATACACACACACACATAGATACATATACACACACAGATACAATAATGCATCCACACAGACACATACTCACAGAGACAATGTATATATACAGAGACACATTTCCATTCAAATTGTTAGGGTCATAGTATTAATTGAAAGTCATTAATTTATAGTTATGCCGATTGATTTATCCGCTAAAGATTACAAAGTTTTCAAACTACCAATGGGTAATATGTCCAAATCTAGATTTCGATTATTAGTAAATTCCACCATATTAAACCATAGAATTTAGCACAACTATATGTACATTTGCTTTATACATTGATGGTTTAGGGACCAAATAGTAATTGAAATTGGCCATTTCCACACATACCTATGAAAACAGGGAATATTTTTGTTTCATTCATGGATTTAGTGATGAAAGAACAAAAATAGGCACGGTGTAAAAGATTGAAAAAAAGAATTAAGAGAGAATGGTTAATATAGACCTCAATGTTTTTGGAGAGATTAATTTCAAAAGTCGATTCTTTAGTACAAATTACAGAGGAAGTGTTTTCGATTTGAGAAATGGGAAGGTACATTAGTCCTTGTATTTAATTACCATTGTATCTGTGTGTGTGTGTGTATGTATCTCTCTGTGTGTGTATATGTATCTGTGTGTGTGTATATATATGTATCTGTGAGAGAGAGAGAGAGGCACCTGAGAGAGAGATCACTGAGAGAGAGAGAGAGAGATCGCAGAGAGAGTGAGAGACCTCTGAGTGAGAGAGAGAGAGAACAGATCTGGTGTGAGAGGGAAGAAGAAGAAGATGCGGGTTCAAGTAGCGGCTCTGTTTGAAATCGCTAGTTCAAGTAGCGAGTTCTAATGAAAACGCTACTTTAAGTAGCGGCTTCTGGTTGAAGTAAAATCGCTAGTTCAAATAGCGATTTCAGGCTGAACTAAGTTGGTCTGAAGTCGTTAGTTGGAGTAGCGACTTCTGGAAAAGTGATGGGTTTGGGAAATAAGTTGAAACAGTGACGGGTCAGGGATATATTACCTGGGTTATGAAGCTTCGGGTAAAAACTTCAAAAACTTAAGTTATTAGAAATAGTATAACTTAAGTTATTTACACTCAACAAAAACCTACTCTATTAGGAACTTAATCTCTTTTAAATTACCTCATCCACATTGGTATTTTTGGACTCGCCGTTTTCAAAAGTAATAGTGTCACTTTGATATGGATTGGAGGTTGTGTGTGTGCCAAGTGCTACAAAATAAAGAGCACAAGGTATTATGGAACCAGCCTACCAGGCCAAGCCCCAGGGGAGTAAGGTGTAATTAACACAAAAGGAAATAGAAAATGTAGTTTTTGTAGAACAACTACTTGAAGAGCTAAATGGTCCATACCATTTAAAGAATAAACATCTCTAATATCATCATGTTGCCTCCTAATTTGTATACACAACATATAAAACAGCCAAAGTACTTTGCATCACATCCATGGGCATTTGGAAGTACACCTGTATATCTCTATAGAAAAATATGCAAGTGTAATCAAAATCCCACTGTATATCTCTACTCTGAAACCTAAAATCTATGCCTAAAATGTACACCAGCGCTTGGTTAATGATCGGGAACATCCCCCACGAAACCATATACCGAGAAGCCCCATAGAATAGCTAGACCTCCTCCCGTCCCTCTCTGTCCGTCTCTCACTGTATATATATGTGTGTGAGCATACATATATATATATATATACATATGTATATACTATATATCGAGGAGGTTCTCATCCATGACAGGAGGGGACAATGGTGGAATTGCTTGAGGTTCAGTTTCTGCAAATTCCAAAACTTTCCTTGCAGTTGCTTGATATTCTCTGTTGCCTATTTTTCTTGAAAAAAGTCCCTCAGATTCAACCTCTCTGGAGGTGTTAATAGTCTCATTTGATGACAAATACTTGTCCTTCGAAAGATTCGCATGTGCCGATGCAATTACAGAACTGAAAGTACCAGATTCCCTCAATCCTTGAATAATCACCTGTAAATTAAGAAAATTGGATCTTTAACACAGCGTTTACAAAAGTGACTTTTTTCGTGGTATATGTAATAATGCTGATATACTTTTTAGACATACAGAGAGGAAAAATAGTTCGAAAGAAGAGTAGAGATGGAGATAGAAACATAGTAGAGTGAGAATTATTTGCAGGACACCATTTCTAGCTTAAAAGCAGAAGCAAACAAGACTAGTTTTTTCGAACAAGTAAAAATAGTTTTAGAATGCATCGTTGAGTTTAGCCAAAATTGTAATTACAATGGGTGATACTGAAATTTTCAAAACACCCTTAACTCACCATGGGAGCATAAATGCGAGTCAAGATGCCTTTCCTCAAAAGTTTCAAATTTATTGCTTTGTCAGTCCACACAATGTGTTCACCATACCTGAACAAAGAAAAGTGCAAAGTAAGTAAACGTTTCGTAACATACGAATATAAAATATATCTCACAATGCAGCAATTTAACAAATATACATCATTATTCATTAGCTGCACACATGTTAATAAAAGTTATACATACGTCCATAGTCAAAATAGATCGAAAAGGTTTCCGTGATGGATATTTTCTCTCGTTTCTAGAGAAGAAAGGTTGAAATAGAATAGTCAACATGAGACAAATTCTTCTTCAACTCTTCCCAGAGGGAAACTGTTAACAGTTCATTTGGCAAATCAAAACTCTAAAATGGGGACTCTGGTGCATTGTTGCAACTTACAAATTAATCCACTCCTAAATAAATTAGTCGCTAAATTATGTATTACTATTAGTGAACGAATAACAAGTGGACGTATTTACATATGTGACCCACGCATTTTAATGTTTGACATCTAGAAATGTACCAAATACAAATTTGAAATTGATAAAGAAATAAAAAAAATCTAGTCCTTTGTGGTATACATAACAGATACGACTCCATTTTTTGTACTTCCTAGCCTATATATAAGAATATTGTTTTCCATGATTCCACAGCTCATATCACCCAGGCTCTGTTTGGTTCATGATGGATTTAGTAAGAAAAGAAAGAAAAATATTTTCCTTTGTTTGGTTATTGGGAAACATAGGAAGGAAGAGAGAATATAGTGCAAAAAAAATTAGAATATTGAAGTTTGTGAGTCACTTTCCTCTCTTTTTTGTTTAAGTTACAATTATATTTTGAAAATTTTGACTTTAATGTTGTTTAATCATGGAGGAAAACACAAGCGAACTAGTTTTCTTTCTTGTTTTCCTTTCCATTTTCTTTTCCTTCATTGAATCCACAAACCAAACGAAGCCTCAATGTTTCTGTCATTGGGCAAAGAGAGTGGCATACAAATACTAAAGATGCAAGAGAAACTCATTCATTGGAATCAAATCCAATGCCAAAACCGAGTGCACTCTTAAGTAAACTTAGACTCTGTTTGGTTTACGGATTTAGATAAGGAAAAGAGAGAGGATAGGAAAACAAGAAGGAAAACTAGTTGCCACGTGCTTTTCCTCCGGATTGGTAAAAATGACTTACAGATCTGAACGGTGCAATTGCAATTCTAAATCTATCTTCCAACAAAACCGATAGAAACATTACAGCACAAAAGGAAACCAAAGTTAGATCTAATAAGCAATTTTCAACAAATGTCCCAACACCCCAGCTGCAATGGACAATCATCAACATCCTGCTATGGTCCCAGAATTAATTCCACAAATATGCAACACCGTAAAATGAAATAAAAATAATTTTTATCCGGTAAAAGTTTTACTTGAAAATTGTTTCCAATGTAAAAATGGTATATCAAAACAAACAGAGGGCTAAAGAAACTGGAGGGAAGTGACTTCATAAAATTAGAAGTTTTTAATGTAATGCTCACTATTATTTGTCTTCCTTCCTTTCTTCCACGCTATTTTCCTTAATCCTTACAGGGGAGTATTACTTTCAGAAAACATGCATGGATTATATGTAAGAAGGAAAAAAAAAAAAAAAAAAAGAAAAGAAGAAGAAGAAGAAGAAGAAGAAGAAGAAGAAGAAGGGGTATAATGTAAGGAGGCCCCCCGTGGAGACCTGATAGGAGGACTCACATTTCTACGCTTTAGAGTCTTTTTAGTATACTAATTATGAGTCTGAATAACTTAACAATCATGATAGAATGAGGGTTAAAACTTTAGGTACAGATTTAAAGAAATAACAGGCTAGGAAAATAATAGTTGGCTTGATCAGTATGATTATTACCAGCGAAACATTTCCTCCTCTGTTGCAGTTGAAGCAATTATAAACGCCTGTAGTGCACAATCTTAGTAAGAGATCGGTAAGACAAAAGAACTAGCACATTACAGAGCAGACATATAATATTCTTACAAAATAGTAACTATTCTTTTTCCTTGTAGAAATATCCATTAATAAGAAATTAATGATAATCTATGGTACAGGGTACATGATATGCGACACTTATAGTCGGACACTCACTAAAGAGTATGTTAGCTATTTGTATAATTGTACGTTGAAGTCTCTAGTATTGTTCCTTTTGGTATCAAGTTCTTTCCAAATGGATGAAATGCTCATATTAAGGTCTTATTACTACATAAAAACCCTATTTTCTCATAGAGATGTAAGATAAATTTAGATTTACTGTTGTGCCCGTGTCCTCAGATCCATGAATTTAGGAAGTCTGAACTGTGACGCTTACACATGTACACACACCGGACATCTTTACCCGAGTCCATTTAACATAGATGATAATTTTGTTTTACAAGAACAAAAACAGAATCCAAAACTAGGCAAACGCTAGCTTGGTTTTTTTTTTGGTCATAGAAAATAAGCTTCGTGAGTTAGGGGGGTAATTAACCCTGTAGTTTACACACAGTGTCAGTTTACCCTTATAACTTAGAAGTTGACACATTGGACTTTAAAGCTCGGTTTGTGTCAATTTGCCTGCCAAAATCCATAAAAATTTGTCAGAATTTGGTCAACAACTCTGACGGATTTTGACGGAAGGTGCAACTTGACTAAAAATAGAAACATGAGGGCCTAAATTGTCAACATTAAACTACGCGGGCAAAGTAACCTTACATTCCTACGAGCAGCCTCAAAATGATCACAAACAATTCATACAAACGAGGAAACGTTACGATAACCATCTCAGATTTATATACACATGTATACATATATATTTGACAAGCAAAGTTGTCTTTCAAAGGCGATGTACACAGGCTTATAAGAGAAAAACGAGGTTGGAGGATAAAGGAATCTTATTTTATAATACAGTATAGCATTCTAGGCAAGTTCTAATTATATTCCTTTATTTGCACATCTACATGTAGGGAAACTAATTGATAACACCCAAGTTATTAACTGTAAAGTCAGTGAACTAGTTCATGACAAGCTTTTGGCCATTTGCTAAATACCATAGTGAGGATTCAAATGTTTAGGCTTTTCATAGTTTTCTATTGTTAAGTGTTAAAAAAGTACCCAGCTCAATACTACATATGGAACCTATTCACAGAATCAGAAAGAGACTAGGGCATGCACAGGAAGGCTGGACAGTAAAAAGAATGATATCGGTTAACTGCTAAGTGCTAACACAACTAGCTAATATGTACGCCATTTATATTAGGAGGAAAAAAAAAAACTAGCCAACATTGTGATGCGGAGAACCTATATACACACACACGGGGCTTGCCATCCTACTATATGACGGGTAGGATAGCATTCTGCTCAATTTCAAATGGACAAGAAAAGTCCGTGCCATCTCTAAAATGCGGGTACTAAAGTAATTTTGAAACGAAGGCACCAAAGTAATTTACTTTAGCTCCTTTGCAAAATACTTTAATGTGTTCATTTTAATGAGATAGCATAGACTTTTTTGTCGAAAAAAAAGTACACTCTTACAGAAATGAAGGAGGTTAGCATTTCCCTATACATATAGAGACAAAACTCAGAAGTGAGATAAACAAATTTCTATAACCATTGTTAAGTTACCAATTACTCCAAAAGCTTAAGCTGTTAGAGAATGGGCCCAACAATGCATATCAAGCTTCATTACCCTCCCTCACGTGTAACCCCGACTTGCACGTGGAGAGCAAACAAACCAAACTCCATCATATTGGAGACAAATAACAAAGTGCAAATATGCACAACAAAGCGGGGATGGAAAGTCGAACTCAGGACCTCCCACAAAGGCTCTGTTACCATGTTATATTACCAACTACTCCAAAAACTTGAGCTGTTAGAGAATGGGCCCAACAATGTATATCTTCAACAACTATAATCTTAACTTTTTAAAATATGAATCTATAACAGATCTATCTGTTTTTGTGAATATGAATCTCAAGATTCTCAACAAGTCTTGTGAGAAAATTAATTAAATACAACATATGGGAAAAAAAGAAAAGATAAGAAGCAAAGTTTGTAGAAAATACAATTGGGAAGATAAAGAAGAAAAAGAAAGAACACATAAATCGACATCAGTTCTAAGTAAGGGAAATAGGTAAATGACAATTTTACTAAAGGGCTTAGAACTCACAGATCTGTCGAATTCTAACATGAAGCATCTTTTAACATCCTCTTTTGTCGGCTTACAGGCACACCGATCACGTCTTGAAGTCAAATCGGAAAATTTGGGATATGTGTAGTGCAGAACAGCAGCCTCGTCCAATTTGATCTCACTAAACATATAATACAGAATTATATTTTAAGTGCTAATATTAACAGTAAAAAGTAAATAAGTTGCTCTTTGAACACAATGCTAAAGAAAAATAGAAACAAACTTGATTATAAGGAGAATTTACAAAGTAAAGAATAGAAGCGATAAATAAAAAGAAAAACTAAGAAGAAAATCAGCGCTACCCTATAGTCCGGCGATCCATGTCATGGCCATGATTCGAGGAGATAATATGGACAGAACTATGATTGGCCCGTACAAAATGACATATATACACTCCAGCTGTTTCTATGGATGATATTTTCCGTAAAATGCTGGTGTTTGGTTGTCCGTAAATGTTTTTCGAAGTCTTTCAGGAAATCGAAGTAGCTTAAAATGCAGAAAAAAAGATTTTCCGCAAAAAAGTGAATGTTCAATGATCAACATGTATGTATGTTAATGTACATCGATATCATATAGATACACATGTGCAAACACAGACACACACGTTTATATATATATATATATATATGCGAACACAAACCTATACACATGCACATATTACTTCATCTACATATGTTTATAAACACACACACACATATGCTCATTTGTATATGTTCCTATATACTAGTACCTCTACAAGTAAATACTAAAAGAACTATTTTTGTCCGTATCACAGTGCTTTAAAGTGTATTGTTTTGTTACTTGTAACATATTTTCCTGAGTATTTAAGTGTCAACCGGATACCAGCAAATAAGATGGAAAATGTTCTTTTCATGTAGAACATTAACATTTTACATGAAAAATATTTTTCAGCATAAATTTTTTACATAGAAACAAATGGAGTGATATTTTGCATATACTTGTGAATTAAAATAGGACTTTGTTTATATATTTGTTTGCAAACTATCTAAAAGACATGTTTCAACCACACACACCCACATGCATTTATTCAAACTAAAACTTTGAGAGTACAATATATGCGTATGCGGACTGATGATATATGCTTGAGAATCACCGTACTTGGGGGTCTTCATATAGTTGTGCCATCTGTGTGCTCCATTAGGACGAAGATGATCTTGAATGCGAGCGGCTGATTTCCCATTTCCATAAGTTAAAAAGTAGTTTGGATTACCACGGGTTGCTTCTTTGTAATTGCCAAAATATGTCTCTTTAGGAAGATGGTCATAATTCTTCTTGAACATTGAGACCTGTGATCACATGAAGACACTTCAGTAGGTGGTTCATCCATAATTCAGAAATTGTTTTACTAACTGTCAAAATATATATATATATATATATAACATCTCAGTGCTGTCATTAATAGACTAGGAATAACAACACTAAAATACGAAGGGTAAAATGAATTTTGCACTCTTAAACATATGCCAATTTGTAGTTTGATCCCTCATCTTTCAGTTGTAGCAATTGGGTCTCTTAACTTTTTGATCATTTGCAATGTCAACGTTCCACCAGCTTCTGTTTCACAAAAATGACAGACACCACGTGACGAGTTTCCAGAACTTTGCAATAAAGAGGCTGACAAAATGGTTGACATTGCAATTGGTCTAAAAGTTGAGGGACCAACAAAATGCAAATTGATGTAGTACAAGGGTGTAAAATGCATTTTACCCAAATAACATACAGATGATGATATTTGAGTTTCTTTAATTTAAATTTTCCGCAAGATAACAATGAAACTGATTATATATCTGGTTAAAATGATGGCAAAACCAATTACATAAATAGAAAGAGATTTACGGGTTAAATCTTGCATAATCTTTCTAAATATCCTACACCCTAGTGGGGATGGCACGGTGGCTCCTTTGAGAATGTGCTTAACTTTTGAGGCGAAAAGCTTAGAAATTGCCATGGTTCTTGATCCATGGTTCAAAATGGATTTAGCACAGTATCACTATGACGATATTAATGGTGGCGAGTCTGGTAGATATATTCGAAGAGTTCGTATTCATAGTGCCTTTCTTGATCTATTTACCGTGTATGGATGTGACGCTGGTTATTCAAATGAGGGAAATGGAGTTGTGATGGAGGAAGTAAGTTCTAGTAATAATAATTTGCTCTCTATTCCTTTTGATGGTAGATATACGGTCGTTCTAGTTCCATTCATGCTTATCAACAATCAATGGTTGTGCAGTACTTGGGGAAATGGTCTTTCCAAGAAAGGAAAATTAAAATTTTGCATTGGTAATTTGGTGCCAAATTAATAGTGCAAAACTTCCCATTCTATCGAGGATGGCTTGCAATGTTCTAGTTGTTCCAGCAACCATCATTGCATCAGAAGCAGCTTTCACTGCATGGTAGACTTAATCATGAGTCATGTGCCTCTTGCAATGATTATATTGTGTATTGTAGTTCAATCGTTGGAGTGTTGGGTTTTGCTATTTTGTTGTTCTATGAATATTAATGGCGTTAACTAGGGAATAATGAATGGTATCACTTCTTTTCATCTTGGTTAAATCGTGAACATTACAACAAAATGACAACCGTTGCAAACTGAGAGAACATTACCACAATAAATATAAGTATCAGATTAGAGAACACAACAGCGAGCAGCAAGTAAGATTTCCTTGTCGGATCCAACAAACACCAAGGTAGTAATTAGTGGCAAAGAACACTCTCTCAACTGAATTAACTAAGTCTTACTCCAACTAGTTGGGGTCTACTACAAATATATTATTTCTCCATACGGATTAAATATTATCTGGACCAAGCGTACAATGAGTGTACAAAGGTTTTATGCTAGCTGTTTTGTCAACCAGAGCTATACCTTGCACTACTATTAGCAAAAATACTTCAATTTCAGTATTTTGTCAACCAGAGCTATACCATTGCACTACTACGTAGATTGTAGCACAAATACTTCAATTTAGGTGTGTAATTGTGTCAAAAACGTGTCGAACTCCGACACCCATCGGACAGACACATGCAAAACATGTCTTAATTATTTTTTATTTTTCAGTTTCTTTTGCATCGGGCAAGCGGCCGCAGGCACACAAGAGTGGACAGCACAACAAACACTTCAATTTCGGTATGTAACTGCGTCAAAAACGTGTCGAACACTGACACACTTCGGACATAGGCCGACACATTAAAAAACATGTCTTAAATTCTTAATTGTTTTTTATATTTTAGTTTTTTTTTTTTTTTTTGCATCGGGCACACTGCCGCACACAAGATGGACAGCACACAATGGCTGTTTGAAAGGGAATTTTTTTTTTTTTTTTCAGGAAAAAGTCTTAATATGATCAAATATGAGATAAGTAATTGATTATTTGAAAATTTAGGAAACAGGAGTGGACACAACACGATGTATAGTATACTTACAGATAATAAGTAAAAAATAATTTATATATATATATTTTCCGTGTCCTTATTCTACATTTTCAAGATTTGCTGTGTGCGTATCTTGTCATATCCGTGTCTCGTGTATATCAGTGCTACATTGTAACACAAAATACTGGCCTCTCAGTATAATAATAATGTCAAAGGTTAGCTCTCTCTCTACCAACCCTCCTAGTACCCTGCGTGGCTGCTGAGAGAGGTCAATATTAGGTATGGCATTTTTAGTTAGGTACCCTCAGTTTCTCCAATTTGGACTTGTTGTGTAACAGTAAGACTTGACAAAAAATATGTATAGTGGCGGGTAGGGGTGTATACGAGCCGAGCTTTTAAGGCTCGGCTCGGGTTCGAATGATCAACAACTTGCTCAAGCTCGGCTCGAGCTCGAGCTCGTCCAAATCTTAAACAAGCCAGCTCGAGCTCGGCTCGATAAAAAATACAGAAGATCGAGCTCAGCTCGATTAAACCTGATATTGAAACAAACCAAACTCAAACAGGCTTGGCTTGGCTCGAATTCAGAATTAAACTTAGTTAATAAGTGGCTAGTGGCCTGAAATGTCTCCACTCAGTGGAACCATTTTTTTTTTTATGGATCTGACTATGGGCACATTGGCTCGTGTGGACTCAAAATGGAACTTGTGATGACTTATGTCATCAATGCACTGCATGAAGACAAGAAGCTTAACAATTCTTTGCCTTTTATAGGCAGAGTAACTCCTGTGGCTACAATAGCATTCCGATGTGGGACAAGCTCAAAGTAGTTTTTGACATTTTTGTTATCAAACTTGATGTTGATGTTAACTTATCATGTGGTTAATAAATTTTGAATATAAAATATAATAATTTTTAAAGGTATGTAGCATTGAACATTAAATTTAAATGGGAGAAAATTAAAGTGGTACAATTATTATTGAAGTTGGACTCACTATAACATGTATTTGGGATGTATTTGGGACGTATTTGATATTCAAAACATAACACTACTCGCACAATATATATATATATATATGTATATATATAACTATACAAGCCTTTATCAAGCCTCTTCACGAGCCAACTAAAGAGCCTTAATCGAGTTGTTCACGAGCCTTATCGAGCTGAGCCCATGTGTGCTCAAGCTTGGTTCATTTATTAAACGAGCCTTGTATTCAAGCTAGAGCTTGGCTCGTCTCAACGAGCCTTGTATACAAGCCGAGCCGAGCAGATCTATTATCGAGCCGAGTCGCGAGCCCTTGTTGAGCGTCTCAACTCATCTACACCCCTAGTGGCGGGTAAATGAACCCACATTAAAAATAGTTGATGCTTTAAGGTCACTTTATCAAACTGTGCACATTGCATTGCAAGAAATCTGCTAGAAGCCTCATAGATGCATTTCCATCACTAAGAAAATTTGTCCGAAAACCTCAAAACATGGAGAAGAAGGAGAAACTAATGAAGGAGATCTTACCTCACTGAAAGGTTCCTTTATATCGTCTCTCTCGACACTACTCTCCTGAAACAAAGAAATGATGCATCAGTTTTGTTAAACTCACCGAGGATATTGGTTTTGACAGAATTGAAAGAGACTACCCAGAGAAAAAAGTGACCTGCTACCTTTTATCAACAGTCATTTAAACATGATTGTCAAATCGTAAATTGGTTTGCCACAATGATGAATTGTGAATAAGAAGATTCACATTTTCAAAAGAATATATAATACATGCATATAATGTATACATATAAAGGCACATGTACAATCCTTATAGTAAACAAAATGACAATTAACAAAAGGTTCATGCGATGTCAAGGCGCAAAATGTTGGGAGTTTACTTAGAACAATAGCTGTCAAATTAGGACTCATATCGTGAATGGAAATGCCATTCGGAATCGAAAATTCGGGATCGTAAGACTCGGTGAAAATTGAAATACCAAAATAAAAAGGGTTAAATACACTTACAATTAACAAAAGGTTCATGCGATGTCAAGGCGCAAAATGTTGGGAGTTTACTTAGAACAACACCTGTCAAATTAGGACTCATATCGTGAATGGAAATGCCATTCGGAATTGAAAATTCGGGATCGTAAGACTCGGTGAAAATTGAAATACCAAAATAAAAAGGGTTAAATACACTTACACCCCCTGTACTTGGGCACGTATGCAATGTGACCCCCTCAACTTTAAACGTGCCACCAATATCCACCCCCCCCCCCCCCAAACTGAACTTTCATGTAAAGTGTAAACGTTACTTTCATTTACAGATGCTAATAGATTTTGTGAAAAGACGTTACTGCCCTCAATTAACTAACGTTTTCCCTCTACCATTGTGAAGCAACCAAATTGAGCAACAACAATCATCACTACACATTTTGAATCCTATAGTTGCCAAACAATCAAACACCCAAACTCGACAATGAACACCATTTTTTTGAAGGAAAAAACCCCACAATTTTCCCAAAGGAATCATAATGAATAGGGCTACTTCAACTAAGGACCTTCGCCTAGTTACAACAAATGCTCAACACATGTCCCCGTACTAATCACCCTCTAAATGATGCACCCCTCCCCTACAACAAATTAACAAAAAATTTAACAACAATGAGATATATATATATTGTAGAATCTTATAATTCAGATAAGAGAGAGTTTGTATTCAACTGGATAATCTTCTTTACAATACTTCAACCCTTTATATAGGGTGAGATTGAGAGATAAGATAGGAAATAAGAGATAAGATCAATCTCCTAAGATTACAATCATGTCGATTTAAATCAAATAAATCTGGATATCTCTAGAATATTCTGGGATTTCTCTCTCTGGAATATCTTCGAGATTTATCTATATTTTCTTCCATATTTTCCAACACTCATCCTCAAGTTGGCACACGGATACTTGTTGAAGTATCCAACTTGCACACGAATATGGAAGACAATCTTATACCTAACTATCCTCTCTAAAACTCCACTTTGTAGACTGTTACAGCGGCCCCTCTTAGGCAGTCTCTCGTCCACGGGCGACCCCTTCTTGGGTGGTCCACGTGCGGCTTCTCTTAGGTTGTCTCGTCATACAAACATGCAAAACTTCAAGATCACATGGAGAAAGGTCAGATGTGTCCATGGAATAATCCACTGTGTGACACATACATAGAAGTAGTTGTCTTGTATTCAACACTCCCCTTCAAGTTGAAGGGGGCGCTGTTCAACACATCCGCATGGTGTAGCGGGTCCCTCTTCCGGTGGTCTCGTCTTCCATCTAATAAAGCGGGCCCCCTCCTTAGGGTCCCATCACTCGGTCATGTCTCCTTATATTCTCCCCCTCAAACTGAAGTGGGAGTGAAAACGAACACCAAAGTTTGGAAGATTATAGTAAAAAACCATTAAAGCCCAAAGCCAAACATGGCTTAAAAAAAATCTAAAAATTTCTGGAAAATTTGGGAGTGATTTGAAAAATCTGAAAATTTTGGGACAATAAGGGCTGCCGATGATGAACAGTCAACAGTGATCAGTGAACAATGATCTTGAATAATAGTTGATGCACAACAACTTCAATGAATAATAACTACGTGAATAGTGTTCCGATGAACAGTGCCTTTGTGAACAGTACTCGATGAACAATGTTCTTCTCTCTCAATCTCCTTTTTTTTCATCTTTTTTTTTTTGGTATAAAACAATTTTTAACCTCATATTTGGGTTAATAAAAAAAAAAAATTCTGGCAATTATCAATGTTCGGCGGAGCGACTAAGTCGGCGAAGCGGAAGAATAAAAATCACCAAAACCTTATGGCTCTGACACCATGTAAAATTTTATAATTAAGATAAGAGAGAGAGTTTGTATTCAACTGGAAAATCTTCTTTACAATACTTCAACCCTTTATATAGGGTGAGAATGAGAGATAAGATAGGAAATAAGAGATAAGATCAAATCTCCTATAATTACAATCATATCAATTTAAATCTGGATATCTCTAGAATATTCTGGGATTTCTCTCTCTGGAATATCTTCGAGATATATGTATATGTGCGCGTGTGTGTATATATTTACATGAATCAATAGTCATTAACTGCATCACTCGAAGCAATTCCAAAATCTCCCTGTCTTCCTCTAGGCACGAACCTTAGCACACAAATCAAGGTTGTAAGCATTAGAACTTCGAAAACCATCAATTGGCCCCAAAAGAAAATGTTAATTGACCACTAAAATCAAAATTTAAATGGAAGAACTAAAATTGACTACCGAAATTGATTACCCAAAATTCATCACAATTAAATTCAAGATCCACCGGAGGACTAGACTATTTGGGCTTCAATTGAGTGCATATGGTCGGAATTGCTCGCATTAATCTTGTCGGAGAATTTCCTGAAACCAGTCTTCTTGGCCAAAGTAGACGGTGGCATTGCAGTTGATTTCGGCGTCAGAGGTGTTGTGTGGATAGGTCCGGTGATCTCGGCATTGGAGATGTTGATTGAGTTAATAATGCGAGTCACCGAGTCACGTACTAGTCACAAGGTGAGTTCTCTCTATGTATAGTCGTATACATACATACACACCTTCATTGTTGTTTGAAGGATTACAAAAAACCTAATACTTCCCAACGATGCTTGAAAGGCCAGTTTTTCTCTTCTGGTACGCTTCAGTTTCACATGCTAAATATTTGTTTATTTTTTTTATTACAAATTTAGTAATAACTATTTACGCTTATATAACATGCTTTAGCTTTGGAGCGGATTCCAAAGCTTCGTGAGCTAGTCTTCTTTGCAAATTCGCCTCCAGAGCAGTTTCCATTGCTAGTAGGTTGGACAGATTTGCTTGGTCGGCTTTTCAGGGATTAATTTTCAAGAAAAAAAAAAGCAGATTATGAGAGAACTCCAAAATTTGGTGGATAATGATGTAAGTTTTCATTTGATTAAATTTTATTTTTTTTTAATTATTTCTCTTTTTTTCTCTCCAATTGATGTGCTAATGTGTGATGACCCAAATATTCATCTTATTAGTCATCACATTTCTCTCTATCATAAATAATGGTAAAAAAGTTGCAATTTCCTGCTAATGTGTCAAAATGATACCAATCATAGCTGACAGGGTTTTGCTTTCCAAAACCACATCCTCACTCTCCCACCCACATGCACACACATCTCACAGTTTCCTGTTCACATTACTTCTCACTAATGCCCAAGAAGAATAAATTATTCAGTCACCTCCAATATATATATATTTTTTTTCTATTGCAGATTGTTTGACAGCCTTACAAAAGGCTTGTTTTGCCCGAGGAATGTGCTCGACAGACAAAAGTTAGGCTGTGCCAGACAGTCCTCATTTGTTTTAACCAAGTTGCAAACCATCGACCTGATGTAAGCCCAAAGCAATTTGGCATTCAGGAGATTGATACAAGTTTGTTTGGCACCCCAACAGTTGTGAAGCTATGCTCACGGGCGGGTTTGTTAAAAAAAAAATTGGTCAGTTGTGAAGCTCTTAGAGGCACGAAGTGGGGGCGGGGAAGCGACGATACATAGAAGAGTCTGAAATTTGGGGTGCATAGGAAGCATCTATGTTATTATATATTAATTCATTTTAGTATTATAATAGGGAAAAATAATGTTGTTATATTTTGATATTTACTGTTATCTTTGTGGCTATTTAGGAATTATAATACAGTCTTAATTTATAAATATAAGAACTTAAGGGGTTCTATTCATAATAAATAAACATAATAGTGGTTTAAATACACATACACATTTATTAGGGTTTCATATTCTCTTGCTCCATTTCACAGCAGCCACCAAACAAAAGAAAAGAAACTCAGCCGGAAGAGAGGGGGGGGGGGGGGGGGGGGGGGGGGGGGGGAATGGGGGAGATCGCAGAGGCTGCAAAGAGGAACTGTGAAGAAGAAGAAGACCTGCGAAGATCAGAACTGCGAAGAAGAAGAACCTATGTTTCGGCGAGGAGGGGGGTTGTTGGACAAGGACCATGTTCTTCTTCTTCTTTCTTCTCTCCGCTATTTGGGTTTATCTTCTTCTTTCTTCTCTCTGCTCTGGAAATTATGCCTCATGGACGCTTCTTCTCGAGTAGGAATCGCAAATCTGTTGTGAGAGAATCGCGAGTCTATTGTGAATCTCACTAAGAATATACACATTTATTAGGGTTTCATATTTTCTTGCTCCATTTCACAGCAGCCACCAAACAAAAGAAAAGAAACTCAGCCGGGGGAGGGGGCGAGATCGCAGAGGCTGCAAAGAGGAACTGCGAAGCAGAAGAAGAAGAAGAAGAAGACCTGCGAAGATCAGAACTGCGAAGAAGAAGAACCTGTGTTCGACGAGGAGTGGGGCTGTTGGACAAGGACCATGTTCTTCTTCTTCTTCTTTCTTCTCTCCGCTATTAGGGTTTATCTTCTTCTTTCTTCTTTCTTCTCTCTGCTCTGGACAGTATGCCTCATGGACGCTTCTTCTTGAGTAGGAATCGCGAATCTGTTGTGAGAGAATCGCGAGTCTATTGTGAATCTCACTAAGAACCACGGAATCGCGGATTTTACTGTGATTCGTAGGGCATATGCACGATTCCTGCTTCTAAGCTTATAAGCAGTATTTGAAGTACAATGAGGAGTGGAACCTTATGTTAGTTTAGAGAGAAGAATATTTTTACAGGCCTAGAGAGTTCAATTGATACTCCCTGTTATTATATTAACACAATTATGAAAGTAATGAGAATTATAGATAGGTTCCCAAACAATAGGAGAAATAAATAAAATAAAATAACTCTCAACACTCCCCCTCAAGCTGGTGCAAAAATGTCTCTAATACCAACTTGCTAAGGATAAAATTAAAAGGCCTACTAGTAAGACTCTTAGTAAGAACATCAGCCAGCTGCTCCCCTGTCTTCACAAATGGAGTACAAATAATTTCACTATTTAACTTCTCCTTAATGAAGTGTCGATCGATTTCAACATGTTTGGTCCTATCATGTTGAACTGGATTGTGAGCTATACTGATAGCTGACTTGTTGTCACAGTACAACCTCATTGAATCCTTAGGCCCAAATCCGAGATCAACTAAGATAATTTGAATCCACAGTAGCTCACACACTCCTTGTGCCATAGCTCAAAATTCTGCCTCCGCACTTGACCGAGCTACTACAGACTGCTTTTTACTTCTCCACGTAACAAGGTTACCTCCAACAAAGGAACAGTACCGCCAACAAAGGAACAGTATCCCATAGTCGATCTCCTATCAGATGCTGACCCCGTCCAATCTGCATCAGTATAGGCTTCTACTTTGGTGTGACCATGCTTAGTAAAGAACAACCCTTTTCCTGGAGCTGATTTGAGGTACCTCACACTTCGAAAAACGGCATCAAGGTGAGTCTGTCTCGAAGAGTGCATAAATTGGCTAACACTCACAGCAAAGGCAATGTCTGGTCTGGCATGGGAAAGATAAATCAGTCTACCTACGAGTCTCTGATATCTTCCCTATCACCTACTTCCCCACTTGGATCATCGCCCAGTTTCAAATTAGGATCCATTGGGGTATCAGCTGCCTTACACCCAAGCATTCCTGTATCCTTCAGTAGATCTAATACATACTTTCGCTGTGAAATAAATATCCCCTGTCGAGATCGTGCAACTTCAATTCCCAAGAAGTAATTTAGGCGTCCGAAGACCTTGATCTCAAATTCTTTAGCCAGGTGAACTTTCAACTGTCCCATTTCCTCTAGATCATTCCCTGTGAGGACTATGTCATCCACATATACTATTAAAGCAGTCAACTTGCCTCCTGAAGAGTGTTTTATGAAAAGCGCATGATCCCCTTGGCTCTGTTTGAATCCATACCTGATCATAGCTTGTGAGAATCTGTCAAACCATGCTCTGGGTGATTGCTTGAGTCCATACAAAGACTTTCTAAGACAACATACCTTCCCTTTTGTCTTGGTGTCCTCAAAGCCTGGAGGAACATCCATGTACACCTCCTCTAAGTCACTATGTAGGAAACCATTTTTTACATCAAACTGATGTAGAGGCCACTCCAAGTTTGCTGCGAGAGACAACAGGATTCTAATCGAGTTCATCTTGGCCACTGGAGCAAAGGTCTCCTGATAATCGACCTAGTAAGTCTGGGTAAATCCCTTTGCCACTAACCTTGCTTTATACCTCTCTACAGTTCCATCAGCTTTATGTTTTATAGTGAACATCCACTTGCACCCTACTGTCTTTTTCCCCTGGGGTAATTCTGTTAATTCCCAAGTGCCATTTTTGGAGTGAGCTTTCATCTCCTCAACCATGGCGGACTTCCACTTAGGATCAGAAAGAGCTTCCTGGACATGATTAGAGATAGAAATAGAGGAAAGTTTGGACACACAAGCTCTATAGGACGGAGACAAACAAGAGTATGAAACAAAGTTAGAGAGCGGATGTTTAGTACATTCCCTAATGCCTTTCCGATGAGCAATAGGAATGTCTAAGTCATCACTAGAGTCAGGAATAGAAATTTGGGAATCAGAAATACCTGGACCATCATCATCACTAGAAGTAATTGGCGGTAGTGAAGGTAAGGGAATGGCCTCCATCTTTGATGCCCCAAAACGTTTTCTCTCCTTGTTCTTTGAATATGTCAGTAACTCTTTCTGTTTCCCCTTCTCCGTAGCTTGTTCTCTTTCTCCCTCACTTTTCTCTCCCTCACTCTTCTTGGGTTCCCCCTCCACTGTCTCACTTTCAACTCCTCTCTCATTTTCAACTCCTCCTTGTCCTTCAATGCATATAATAGCACCAGGCATCTCTTCCTCACTCTCTTTCTCCCCCTGAAGAGGTGACTGTGGAGACTGAAAATAGGAGCGTGTCTCATGGAATATAACATCCATAGAGACATACCACGTACGAGGAGGATGATAGCACTTATATCCCTTTGGAGTAGGGGAATAACCGAGAAAAACGCACTTACTAGCAGGAGGGTCCAATTGTTTTCGGGACGGAGAGTGATTGTGTACAAAACAGACACAACCAAAGACTTTGGGAAAAATACCAAACAAAGAGGGCAGTTTAAGAAGAACTTCAATGGGAGATTTCTTACCAAGGACACGAGGGGTAACCTATTGATAAGATAGGCAGCAGTTAAAACAACCTCCCCTCAATAGGACTTTGGAAGTTGCATTGAAAACATCATTGACCTAGCAGTTTCTAACAAATGGCGATTCTTGCGCTCAGCAACGCCATTTTGTTAGGGAGTATTAGTACAGGAAGTCTGGTGGATCATCCCATGCTTAGAAAAATAATCTTGAAGACCACCATAAATATACTCTCCTCCTTTATCAGAACGGATAATTTTGACAACAGTGCTAAATTGAGTGCAAACCATTTTGTGAAATGTTTTAAAAATGGAAAACACTTCATTCTTGGTTTTCATCAGATACACCCAAGTAGTACGAGAAAAATCATCGATAAAAGTAACAAACCACTTAAAACCATTCAAAGAAGAAATATGAGAGGGACCCCACACATCAGTATGAATAAGCTGGAAAGGAGAAGTACTTTTATTCAAACTTAAATTAAAAGTGGCACGATGATGCTTGCCAAGTTCACAAGCCTCACAGAAAACATTCGAAATGTCTTTAGTGTTTATTAATGAAGGAAACAAATAACTAAGAAGGAAAAAAGATGGATGTCCTAGTCTTTGCCACGCCTCCTCGGGAAAAGTCTCCCTCGATGAATGATGAGCACTTTGGGTCACACTTCCACTTCCAGCTTTATTGGGCATCAGGAAATAGAGTCCATTCGCTTCCCTACCACTGCCAATCATCTTCTTTGTGGAGAGGTCCTGAAAAACACAGTGAGAAGGAAAAAAAGGTTACACGGCAATTAAGATCACGTGTAAGTTGACTAATGGAAAGAAGATTAGTTGAAAATTTTGGGACATGAAGGACCGAAGATAAGGCCAGTGAATCAGAAGCATAAACAACACCTTTACCAGAAATGGAAGAAAAATTACCGTCGGCGGTTCTACCTTTATCTTTATCAGAACAAGGATTATACGTAGAAAAAACAGTAGACAAACCAATCATGTGATCGGAAGCCCCTGAGTCTATAATCCATGGTTGGTGAGAGTGAGCATGTAAAGCATTAGGAAAATTAACAGCATTACCTGCATGAGCAAAAGAGGTAGAAGAGCTCGTGGGAGCGTCAAGTTATGCCATAATACGCCTCAATGTCTCCATATCAATACTACTTATGCTCCCGCTGGCAGGTGAAGGAGATGCTGACTCCTCTGAGTAATTCACAAAGGGACCACTGGATAAGTTAGCACGAGGTCCATTCCCCCTACCACCATTTCGACCTCCGCCCCGTCCACCCCCCTTGCCTTTAGTTAGAGGAGGACGGCCATGAAGCTTCCAGCAAGTCTGTCGAGTATGATAACGCCGATTGCAGTAATCACAGAACTGCTTACTCTGGTCTTCAGTTATCTCATCTGTCGGAGGCTAGTTCTTGAGAGGATAAGGACCCTTAGTCCCTCTTTGGTTGGAGGAGGCTAAAGCAGACATGTCAGTAGAAGTAGGAACAAGCATAGTAGAACGACGACTTTCTTCATTCTGAACATAAGCAAATGCTTCCCGAATAGAGGGTAAAGGTTCCATCCCGAGAACCCGACTTCTCACCTGATCAAACTCTGTATTGAGGCCAGCTAAGAACTTAAAAATTCTCACTCACAATATATTCCTTAAAGCTAGTTGCATCCGTAGGGCAGACGGGACAATAATTCTTCAAAAGATCCAAACGTTTCCACATCGTGGATAGAGAAATATATTACTGCAGAATAGTACGCTCACCTTGAACCTTCGCCTCAATACCCCTGCGAAGTTCATAAACCTGAGCCACATACCCTTGCCTGGCATACGTCTGAGCAAGGGTATCCCAGATATCCTGTGCAGTCTCCATCTCCAAGAAAAATTCGGCAATCGACAGCTCCATTGAGTGAACGAGCAAACTCATAACAAGATAATTGTCTGTCTCCCACTTGGCATAAGTGGGATCCTCACGACTAGGTGCCTTGCGTGTGCCATCAACATACCCAAACTTTGCTCTACTACGAAGCCAGAAGGTGGCAGACTGAAACCAAGAGATATAATTTTCATCATTGAATAGGGTTGTGGTGATTTTTGTACCGGGGTTCTCGGTAATAAGTGAATGCTTCTCATTACCTATAGGAGAACTCACAACACCAAAGGGTGGGGATGTTCCGGTTGTCAAGTCTTCTTTTGACATATTGTAGAGGACTCTTGGTTTGAACAATCACACACGGCAATGAAGGTAACCTAGTCGTCACATGCACCAAACAAGTGCAATTGTCCAATTTATGGAAAAATCATTGGTCCATACACGGACCTAAACCTTGAAAGAGATGAAGTTTGTGATCAGAGCAAGGGTTTGTAGATTACCCACTGATCTAGGGGTGAAAAAAGAGAAGAGGAGGTTTGGGTGTGGGTCAGTTAGGCCAGAATAGGCTGTAGGGGTTGTCTCAAGAGACCTAGGGTTGCCGAAACAAAGAGGAGAGGCTGGGAGATGATCCGGCGCAGCCTAGGAAGCCAGGGTTGTGTCTGGCGCAGGCTAGGGTTGTGGGGAAAGGTGCGGCGCAAGCTGGGTGGGTGTGGTTTGGGTTGGTGCGGCGCAGGCTGGGGTATTGTTGGGGATGCGGCGCAGTGGTGGTTGGTGGCTGATGGTGGAGGCGCAGGTGGTGGTGAGCCGATGGTGATAAACCCTATTAAGGTGGCTCTGATACCATGTTAGTTTAGAGAGAAGAATATTTTTACAGGCCTAGAGAGTTCAATTGATGCTCCCTGTTATTATATTAACACAACTATGAAAGTAATGAGAATTACAGATAGGTCCCCAAACAATAGGAGAAATAAATAAAATAAAATAACTCTCAACACCTTAGGGGGACCCCCTACATCCAAGATATAGTTGACCACATGCATGATTCCTCTTCAGAGGCTGGTAATTACTTATTAGTTCTATTATTGATTAGTTGACAATTATTTGTTACTAATTTATGTATTTTTTTTTCTTTCATCCAGAACTGCATTAGTGGGACCATTACTAGGTAGAGTCTAGAAGAATTAAATAGGCACTACCTAGTACTGGTCCACTAATGTAGTTCTGGATTTAAAAATACTAGTGGAGTGGCACACTCACTATGTGAGTGTAAGTAGTAAAAAGAAAGTGGGGTGGGTAGTTAGGAGAAGTAGTTTTATTTAAATTTTTTGAAATGACATTTTAGTGCCATTATAAAAATATTTTAATTAAGAAAATGAGTAGGTTTTATTGTAATAATTGAATTGAGCTAAATACTTTTTGGTACCCCTCCCTTTCTCTTTATATATAAGTATAGATAGTGAATCAACCAAGTTTAACAGTATAGTGAATCATCCAAATCATAAGAATCGTAAGATTGATGTGATTCGGCAAGGAATCATAAAATTCACGTGCAATTACTTCATTAGATCGATTCTACATACCTATTAAAATCGTTTAGGGAATCAATCGAATCAAATCGTTTAGGGAATAAATCAAATAATCGAGAATCATGTGATTTTAACAACATAACTTGAAACTTCAAAATTCAACTTTTGAATTGTGAATCATAGCAGGTTGCATGAAACTCGCATCAACTCGTATGAATAGACTCGTGAATCTACCAACTCTAACACCATGCATGTCATATCATTGATTTGACTAGACAAAGATAATTTTAAAAGTCAAGCAATTTCACTCACGTAATTTGGAAAGATAACTATATCAACATTTCCCGGAACATCTGATAGGAGCTGTCTGATAGAGTACTCACGAGCACCCGCTGGATGTATTAGCTCGTCAGTGTCGAGATGGATTATCCATTCCATGCCAGCTTCCTAGAATTGGAATATTTAACATTAATATTTGTTTTGAAGGTGCGTTTATAGTTTTATACATAAATAAAAAGAAAAAAGAAAAGAAAATTGTGAAAATAATAATTGAAAACAACTGATCATACCCTTGCCATGACAATAGCCATTTCCATATTGAGGGATTGCTTGACAAATAACTCGTAGTTGCACGGTTTGTAGAAGAAGCTCGCCAACCAAGTCTCATTCCAGATCCGACTATAAAGATACCATGTAATTAAAAAAAATCAGCAAGATTGAAGAATAGTCCGTAAAATAGTAGGAGTTTGTGCAATCACAAAGGCCAAAGGTGCCAAAAGCACAACAAAGACAAGACAGTAGACTATTTTCTAATTCATAGACGTTCCACCTATGTTATATGGACTCGGTTTCGTGTGTTGGGTGTGGGCATGTGTCTAACCGTCACACTTTCCAAATTCATGACGACGAATCTATTTTTCTTATATTTTCAAAAATAAATATAGTGTTTTTGTGTAATAGTAAGACTGACATTAGTATTTCATCTATTTTGTAAGTACTATGTAGGCAAAGAAATATAATTAGAGACTTCGATATACTATTATACAATTACAGATAGCTAACATGTGTCTTGATGTGTGTCTGACCAGAAGTGTCGGACACATATCCCATACCCTTGTCGGAGTGTCAAGTGTCTAACACGGATATTCCAACCTATTCAGAAGAGTCCATGTAACATAGAGTCATAGACCATAACCTATTGTATTCGTCAAGTGGTATGGAAATGGCCCTGAGAGATCTCAATCTGACGGGTGAAAACATGTGATCAATGGGACAAAGGGAAATACCATAATATGGCATAAAGTTAATAAACAAAATAAAACAAAAAATTAGAGTCAAAATACTAACCTTTGAGCTTGTTGCTCTTCTAATTCTCTTGTTCGAAATATAATTTGTATACCCTGAAAAAGAGATATATACAGCATATATAATGGGCAGATCCAGATCAGAAAAGTATAAAACCAAAACAACCGAGGATGCAAAACTCAAGAAACCAAATATTTAGACTCACAGGAATGGATTCTAGGACTTTGGATACATCAGAGGATGCAGCTTTCCCTTCCACAAACAGGAAAAAGTTTGAAACCCCAATAACCTTATGGTAAAATATCCAAGGAAGAATCTGCTCTAAGCCAGCAGAAGTGCTTGTAGTAACACATATCTGGCATACAGGAATATCGAAAAAAGACAGAAGTCAATAAATTGCATTATTATAACATCATATACATATAACACATCAATAAAAGAGCCTTATCAACATCATTAAAAATGGGCACCAGAATGCTAGTTTGCGAGAAAAAAATAAATAAATAAAAAAGGGCATGATAAGGAAAATCAAACTAAATTTGTCCGTGGTGTCACACAAAGTTTATGTAAATGGACATTTTTATGAACTGTTGAAGAAATGCTTTCAAATTATTCCATCAATATGCTGCCTTCTCTTTAGTGAACTTGATGTCACGTTGAAATAAACCACATTTCATTTGCACCAAGATGGGAAGAGGAGGGACCATTTCCACTAGGCAGTTCGTTGAGGATTAGGGAAAGCAAGCTCGAAGAAAGTATAAATGTTTGAAATGGTCAAATTTGAAGTTGGGATCCACTGGAGACTTATCAAAATCAATGTTTTACATAGACACGTGAATCAACTCTAGCTTTCTAACTTACCAGTTTCATTAAGTTCTATTGGCCAACGAGAATCTATGTTACCTGGACTCGGGTACGTGTGTTTGGTGTGGATATGAATCGGGCTCGGTAGATCCCAATATTTTAGGATAAGGGGACTCGGCCATAAAGGATCCAAAATTTAGGTACAGGTACGAGGACATGTCAAACAAGAAATACTACAAGACATATTCTTATGTTTATAAACCTAAAAGCATAGCGTTACTCTTATTTTATTATTATTTCACACATGATTTTGACGGAGTTTAAATAATTTTTGGAAAAGAAGCTCCTATGTAGCACGGGTACGGACACGTGACACGGGTACGATACAGGTACGGTGATACGGCAAATCCAAAAAATGTAGGGTACGTGTATTGCTAGGGTACATTGAATAAAAAAAATATTTTTTAAAATATTTTATACATACAAACGTTAAATAATACTCCCTCCGTCCCAAATTGCTAGGCACTTTTCGGGAACCCAACTTTTTAAGGGAACATCATTCATTACACTGTTTTCATGTTTAAATATTCTTAGTTTCCAACTTTGCCCTTAATTTAGTTTTCCTATAAACTAAGATTTGTGGGAATTGTGTAAAAAGAAATGGCAAAATAGGAAAGATACAAAATTCGGTGTGTTGAAATTTTCAAAATGGACAAGCATTTTGTGAGCCCAAAATAGAAAGAGTGCTCAACAATTTGGGACGGAGAGACTAGGGAGTATAACATATTAAATTTATGATTTCTCTGTGGGTCTTTTAGAAATAATCATAGATTTGGGGTTTAAATAGTAGGTATATACCAATTATGTGGTGTTATTTGCAAATAAGTAAAGGTTGTAATTAGATTTTTAATATTTGTAATAATGCAAGGGGTCTATTCATAATTAACTTAAATAGTAATTATATATATACACATTAGGGTTTCAGCCACAGACACCAAATAAAGGGTGTCCAAAAAAGGGTTTCCCAGTCGCAACTATAGATATATATATATATACATAGAGAGAGAGAGAGACAGAGAGAGAGAGAGAGAGAGAGAGAGAGAGAAGAAGAAGAAGAAGAAGACAACAGCAGTAGTCGATGGCCAGAGAGAAGAAGAAGACGGACCTCTTCGCCTCTTGTCGTCGCCTCTCTTCCTAGTTGTTGTCGCCGGACTCTCTCATCCCCTTTTCTTCTTTTTTTTTTTTTTTGTTGCAGCTATCGATCCCTTTCGCTCTCTATTTGGGCCGTACCCATGAAGTGCCCAGTGCTGAAATTCAAATTAAAAAATCCAAGACACCGCCAGAGGAGTGTTTGACACGTACCCAACCGTATGGTACGCATGTCGGTATCCGTGGAGTACCCGGTACATGTACGCCACTCAAAAGGAGGAACATGTGCTTCATAGAGTAGCTCTACTTAGACGTTTATAAATTTCAACACTAGGATATAAGGCTATTAAATGTACTGACAACCTAAATGTCATAACAAGACCTTGAGTCTAGGAGAGTTTGTCTCTTTAGATTATATTGTTGATAGCAAGCCATGTCCGACATGATACGAAACAAGTCTGACACATATCCCGTGTTGGTATCCTTTTCATACCCAAGTCGACACGAATACAGCACCTTTTATGCCAAGTCCGGGTAACATAGACGAGAATCACATAGTTTCCAAGCTTCAACATATAGTCATCCGTGAGTGTTAACTATGAGTCATGCTATTAGATCTCTACATATCTGCATATATAATATAATATATTCTTTATTTGGCTAAGATGGGTTCATTCGGGCACATTAAGAGTTTCTAATTTGGCATCATAATCCTAGTTGAAAAGTGAAATTCCTCTTTTTTCTTTCTTTGTCAATGATGGTAAATGGTAATGGTGCCACTTAAATATAGATCTTATCAACTATGTTGAATTTGTCGAACATAATGAAATTATAGTAGGAACAAAGTAGTTAATAAGCACATCCTTGAAGCAACTTGGGTTGTGTACTATGTTGCAAAGTTCAATCGCCTCTTCAATTTCTTTTGCTTTTTGATGACTTAATATTATTCACAGCGGGAAAATGTACAAGTATACAGGGAGTATACTAGATTACAAAAAAGTCCAGGAAGGAAGGGAAAAGACTCATGCCGGGAGAGTCAAAAAGTTTATTAAAAAAAAAAACTGTTGCTACCCAGATTACAGTTATATTCATCCATTCAAAAATGGATAAAAAAAAATGTCTTTTTTTTTTTCACTGAAAACAAACTCCTAACTTCATTGTTGAAAGCGCGCATATTTCTTCCCTAACAAAGAGACCAAAAAATGCACAGAGGCATGCATTTGCACACGGATTTCTTCTTGCCTATCAGCCCTTTGAAGTGCCAGCTCTTCATAACCTTCGCTGCTCACATATCCTTGGCCAAAGTGCAATGAATCACGAGATGATCGAGTGTTTCTTCATCAACTGTCTCTTCAATTTGTTTGGTTGTGTTCTCCTTTGCTCCATTTCTTAGTTGGACATTCTTGACTTCTACGTCACACAAGGATTTTGGCTTGACCTCATTGCTGTGCATTTCACCTTTTTGTGCTTACATTGTTCAACCTTATATCTAGGGTTCATTGAGGTGCAAATGGTAAATTAACTAATTTTAACACATAATTTGTAATCATATTGTCCGATGTCCATCGACTTAGTGACAATCTACCTCGGGTTGTAATAGTCGAGATGCATAGTATGCATACGTAGGATTTGGGAGAGAGATATAGAGAGGATACGGGAATGTAAGAGAAAGCGTAGTAGTGTGTAGGCCTTATCTACACCCTACTAGGCATTTGTATAATTTTAAAGGATACAATGTTGTCAATACTGCAATATTCTATCATGTCCTAGAGTTGTACATGGGAAATTGGAAACCTGGACAATTGCTCTATAGGAAAAATGAGTCATACGACAAAGAAACTAGGTTTCAAGATGCATCATTCTTCACTAAAGGAAAACCATTACATAACCACCTATGTAAGGTTTTATTTTGGACCACGAGGAAACACATAGTTGGGTTATCTTTGTTCGTACATCGTTCCATCTCCCAGCAACAACATCCCCCCACCCACGCACACACGCTCACACACAAACCCAAAGAGAAATGAAAGGGCAGGATGAATTTAGCAAAAGAAATAAGCCTTGTCTGAAAGAGATAGGAAGAAATAATCCTTCTCAAAATGATAATTGTAGCTAGTTCTCTAATGAGCTACTGTTGAATCACATTTCTTATGGAAAGAAAACTATATCCTTTAAATTGAACTATAAGTGATATTCGTGCCTAGAATTAAAGAGTTGTATCAAGCGTGAGACATATGGAAACGTGTCAAGGAAGACATTCTACCGCGTTCAATTTATCACTGCATGCCATCAAGTGCACAGTACTCGTCTTTAAAATCCATTTGTAATAAATTTGATTCCTATTTAAATTGAGTTTTCTTAACATATCCTCAAGTTTCAATTAACAACTTTCCCTATTTCATTTTATAATTCCAAATGTTTGTTTTGACTTTGATAAACAGTGGCATGGGGGTCCATTACACCACCAATATCTTGACACTATACTATAATCTTAAAACACCCCCAATAGAAACAAAAAGGGGTTGATAAAAACTTTGAACAAGAATAAATTGAACATTTGGAAACAACACTAAAAAGAATTTCCTAATTACAGTTAACAAAAACGTAGATAACTGAGAGTACCCAATCAACCAAAGGTTAGTGGACTATGATTTACTATGCAAGTTGACCTCCAATACGTAACAAAACATGATGATTTACATAGCTCCACCATATGCAAGAGAGTAATGCTATGGCTCTCCAATTTAGCTCTCAACTTAGGGCCACCAAAATAATTCCAATAAATGCCGGTGGCCCCACTATAATTGAATATGGTCCCACTGTGACATAAGAACCAAATTTTGTACTATACAACCAATTTTGGTAACCACAAATTTTGGTAACCATAACAAAATCAAAATTTTCATATGAAGGTCAATGTCTCATTTCCAGATTACAATGTACAGTTCATGTATATGCAGAGATTATAGGTATGTATTAAACTAAAATCAACACAAACACCACCACAGATCCAACAACAAGAGGTATCCATCAAAAACCAAACCCAGAAACCTAATAATTATACTATACATTTGACTTATAGGCAAAAAGATTTATCTGTGGATGAAAATAAAACCAACACAACGTAGAACATAGAAACAAAAAACAAGAGACACCCATCAAAAATCAACCCAAGAAATTCATTAATCAGTTGATCACCAAACCAAAACCAATTAAATTTTGGACTCACCTTAGGCCTCAGATCAGACCCATAACTGAACTTCCAATCCCTATAGTACGGAAACGAAGGCAACCGACTCCGACCCAGAAGATCCACACAATCGGATGACGAGTGGGTGGGTCCGGATCTGCCCGTACCCGGGAACAACTGATGGTCGGGAGACAAACGGGTCGTCGGGTCTTCGAGACCGCCTCGCCATTGGAGAGCGAATGCGAAGGTCGCTAGGGTTAGTGGGATGACTGTGAGTAACAACAACAGTCTCGAAGTGAAACTCAGTGATGAAGATGAAGATGAAGATGAAGAAGATGAAAGAGAAGAAGAATTGGGTCTGAGAGATGAGTGGAGACCCGCCATGAAAACTCACAGAAAAATGTGAGGTTTGATCTATGTATACATTATATACATATGTATTTGCATGTGTATGTATGCAGAGAGAGAGAGAGAGAGAAAGAGAGAGAGAGAAGTTGAAGGGTGGGGGACTGTATAAATAGCAAAGCCGTTTTGTCGTCGTCGTTGTTATTGTTATTGCCGTCTTTTTAAGTTTTTAAATAGTACTATTTTAATTTAATTTATTTTGTTTATTTCATTTTAAATTAATTCCAGAATATTAATTCGTCATGGTGACTTGGCATAGACAATGAGGTTTATGGTTTTAACAAAAATAAAAAAAAATAAATAAAAATAAAAAATAAAAGGATTCTAAATATAGAATATTAGTGATAAATTCCTCAAATGGAATTCTTTGAGTGAAAAGCTCATCCCTTTTTTATTTTGGGTGATATTATTGTCATTCCATCAGTGATTCGAGTCACTCTATAATATCACTCTTAAAACATGTGATACTATGCATATCTTACATTGCATACATGGTACCACATGATCTGAGAGTGGTATCATGGAGTGTCTTAGTTCAATAATGGAGTGGCAATAACAATTCCCTTTATTTTTCTCAAAAATTGTTTCATTGGCAAAATTTAACCACACAAACTCCTTTGACTTAATTAACTGACAATTACCTATATCAAAATACCACCGTCGTTTAGAGAGAAAATATAGAGGAAGAAAATGTTAAAACACAAAGAGAGGAAATGGTAGAAAGTGAGAGGGAGAGGAGCATTAGTGGCCGACGAGGCAACAACACGTCGGGGCGGTGGCCGACGAAGTAGCGGCCGACGAGGCAATAGCTGGCCGACGCAGTAGTCGGTAGCAGTCTGCTGTGGCGGCGGCGTATATGGTTGATGCGTGCGATGAAAGTGGGTTTTGCCCCAACTCCTAATTTGATTTGTTGATCATTATTCTGGTCTTAATTTCTTCACACTTTTGATGTATTTCGTTTGCTACACGATGATGATATTGCGCCAGATTTGTGAGGATTCTATGCGATATGAGTTGAATTGTTATGTGTTGGGGGCTTTTCTGGAACGAGTAGGGGTTGCAGAAGTCCTAAGTGTCTTTGGTGTTTAGTTTTCACTTGTTGACAAGTCAAACACTTAGACATGAACTCGGCTACATCCCTTTACATTCCTTCTCATCAGAAATTTCTCTTCAGATCTTTATACATTTTAGTTCCTCCTGGATGAACTGTCAATATTGACCTGTGTGCTTCTTCGAGAATATCCTTCCTTAGACCATCTGTGTTGGTTACACATAGTCTATTTCTACACCGGAGAACTCCATCGGTCCCAATTTTCCATTCCTCTGGGTCATTTGGCAACATTTTCTGAAACCATAGTTGAAGATCGGCGTCTTTTTGTTGCGCTTCCAAAATACGATTTATGAGTGTCGGTTGCACTACAAGACATCCAAAGTGTTGTCCTGCACCCTCTGTAGAGACATGAACATCGAATTCAGCTATAGTTTCCAAGGCTTTCCATTCTCTAACCATTAGAGTGATGGAAAAAACCGGTTTAAAATAAAATTTAAACGCACAGCGGAAAAGTCAAGTTATAAAACTTATTGATAGCCCAGGATCTACTACCCGTCAATTCCATAGATGCGTACTAACAAGAGAGAGAAGAAATATACCTCAGGTCTTGAACCCAATTCTGAAAACTTCTTTCTCCTTGATGGTGCAGCAACTTCCACTAGGCTATCTTCACTCTTATGACTCCTGCGGATGACTGCCAGAAGTAATAGGGTTGGTGGGAACCCTAACCGGGAGGATAGTAAAGGTTTAGGAAAACCTAAATAGTTTTTGTAGCTTCCGACGTTCAAAACGACGATTAAAAAACATTCAGTACGCAGCTGCCCTATTTATAGATTCCCAGAACCGACCTAACTTTCGAGCGATCGAAGTGTATTCGATCGATCGAACCTTCGATCGATCGATGGAACCTTCGATCGATCGAACAACCCTCGAGTGACGAACCTGCCTAGACTTCAATCGATCGAGACTCCTTCGATCGATCGAACCTGCCTTGACATGATCCTCATGTGCCCTTCCAAGCTCCTAGCGGAGCTAAGAGTGGGACCTCCTAGGCTCTTTATTGTTGGCTCAGACCAGTTTGTTAATTACCGTGATCAAACTCTTTGATCAGCAAACTAACTAACTGGTCAATTAACGTTTACTCCACTATAAAATGATAACTGAACTCCAACGCAAAAGAACATATCTGAAGCGATAACTAGACTTGTATGTTGTACTAACGTCCCTCTACCTTCAGCATTCGTAATCATATTCAGGTAGTCGGATAAATGTTACTGTAACCTGAATCATGATTACTTCATGTATTCCTTGAGTCCCATTCACCTCTTATGATTACCAAACGTGTTGATAACTCTTATCAACAAGACTGCAGTACTCAGTAATCAACTTGGTGACATTCTCAAGGGAATGCTTACTTTGAAACAGAGGGTAGATTCTATCTCGACAATATATGTTCACAACCCTATGAACATGACATACCCAAGATACCCAGGTGTTGATCTTCTATAGACCTCACTGATTGGTAAGTCAAAGCAGTCATATCCACAGTTTGTGTTCATAATCGTCGCAAGATTGAGAACACGTACCTTATACAAGTTATGAGTTCCTATTGACTGTTTAACAGCATTAAGTGTCAATAGGAAAGCTCAGGTCCGTCAATGCACTATAAGCACTAGCATATTAACTAAGAGTGACACTCTAGTGATTGAGAGTAATCATTCCATCCAATGGTAGTTAATTATGCTATAGTGTATACCTGATGAGATATCCAGTCTCATCATCCACTGTGACAAGCTTTAAGTATCAAAGGATGGTAATTCATATCTCACTTGTTTGTATCTCATACACACACGAATTACCTACTATGATACTTACGGATTGAAAATCATCTCATGAAAGAAACATACATAATGAAATATAAAACTGATATCCATATATTAAAATGCGAATGTCATACATAAAGTAATGGTTTGAGGGCATAAACCCAACAACTCCCACTTGCACTCACAACCATACAGGACTTTGAGACCTAGCCTATCTAGATGACGATCAAAGACCTTCTGTGGCAAGGCCTTTGTAAACGGATTAGCAAGATTGTCGATGGTGGCAATCTTGGTGACAGTTACATCTCCACGTTGAACAATATCTCGGATGAGATGATATTTGCGATCTACGTGCTTTCCCTTTCCGTGGTTCCTTGGCTCCTTGGACTGAGCCACTGCCCCACTATTATCACAATAAAGCGTAATAGGTGACAGCGACGCTGGTACCACCTAGAGCTCCATAAGGAACTTCTTGAGCCAAACAGCTTCCTTTGCGGCTTCACAAGCAGCCACATACTCAACTTCTGTAGTTGAGTTTGCAATGCATTTCTGCTTAATGCTCGTTCAACTAACAGCACCACCTCCTAAGGTAAAGAGATGACTGGACGTCGACTTTCTCGAATCTTTATCTGACATAAAGTCTGAGTCAGTGTATCCTACTGGAATTAACTCACTATCACTGTCACACCCCAATTTTTGGACAACCAAATATTTAATTCAGAGCATGTATCCAGACTAATATTCAATTTCCAAAACACCGAGAGTGACACTCTCACACAGGCTAATAAATAATTATTGAAAATAGTATTTTATACTCATTAAATAAGGACATGTAATCCTGTATTAATATAAAAACTCTGTATTATTAAACTTTTATTCCCAATCCTCCATTTCATTATAAAAGAAATAACATTCAATTACAAATATAATACCATTTTAATTTACAAAAGGAACACAAGATTCATTAAATAAAATTTCTTCCAAAGTTCAGCGTGAAGAAAATAAAAAAAATAAAGTCTATACATTCGATGGGTAGAGCAACTACAACGTTCCAATGCCCAAAGACTCCACAGCCAAACACAACGATCACATCATCGAAAGCAATATCCTGCACATGTCATCCAACTACGTTTCAAACAGAAACGCACCCGAATGCATAACACACTCGGGTCAGTCACATGACTGGTATGAGTTAAACAAAAATAATAAAATCTGAGGGCTCCAACCCGAACCCGTAGACTACAACCACATTACAACACTATTGGGCCAAGACAGGTAGTTCCACACACATATTTGGACAAAAGAGTAGTTTCCATTTATGTGATGGCAAGTAGTTTCTTGCCCAAAATCCAAAGTTACTACGAGTTTCATACTTACCTCGGATATCTATGGTGAGCCAGCCCTACATAAAAGTTAGTGGGCCCACCATCCTGTAAATCGAATGATCACAAACCAGGCGAATAATTCCATACATAAGCCGTTCACATTCTAACTTAAACGTCGCGTTCATTATTTCACGCTTATCAGTCTTATGAAATACTCCATTGTCATTATTTATTAGCCTTTAATTTATCTTTGTGTTCCCTAGGTTCACCCCTTGGCCACCCTCCATGGTACAACCCACACATATATCCCATGTGTGCCCGGACATATTACCAACACCCACTCCGGTGCTAGTTTGGTTGGGGTATCAACCAAACCAGGTATACACAACAGACGGCTGGTCAATATGCCTAGACGTCTATACAATATAAGCCGAGCATAAGGCTTAGGCCAACTTGATCACGAAGCCACTGGCAAAAACTACACTCAACAAGTCTTAAGCCAGCTTGATCACGAAGCCACTGGCAAAAGAGTGCGAGCTACCAAAAATAATAACACAACAACGGGGAGCGGTGAACACTAAAGAACTATGTTGCAATTATCACTTATCATTTGTATTATCCCAATAATTGTGAATTTTACGTTTATCACATAGTTCTGTCTCATCATCCAATCACATCTCTAACTTTTAGATGTATTCCAATTTCTTACAATAAAGGGTTTTTATCAATTAACCCATAACAATTCTTCCCTCGATAATTTCCAATCAAATTACAAGATCCCCAATATATTATTCAACGTATCTAATTTACTCGTTGTTATCAAAATGACCACACAATAAGGTCAATTATTTCAGGTACAATAACCTCAACCCAACATTCAATATTATATGAGAATTCATGTATCTCTAAGTAATTTTTGTTAAGTCATTCGAACGAATAAAAAAAAACACAACGAATCATATTTATCCAATTTCGTACATTTTAATATACTAAAAACTGCTATTGAAATCTTCAATTTCTGCCCAAATGGTGCAGAATCAGGAAAAACTCCATTAGACGAAAAGTGTGCAGAATTGCGTTTTTCATAAGTCTAGCAGACAGAATGTTCAAATTCAAAGTCATGATTTTACAATAATTTTCTAAAGTTTCTGCAACTGTGTGAATTAAAAAAAAACAAATTTCACACATATTTCTTAATTACCATGAATATTTCACATATGGTTTTATCAAACTAACTATTCACCTAACCTTTTCGAATACTCTAAAGTCAAAATCACAAAGTCACACGAAGGGGAAAGAAAATATCTAGATTACTTCAACAACAACAACGTATATTCATTACTAAGATTTAACCCTAACAACTAAATTAAACATGTACTACTTTAATTTACTCCCATATACATGCATATATATATACATACGTGTATACATATATACTCGCATACACAAAATTTAACTCACCTCGTTGATAAAAAATCGACAACCACGAATGCTCCACGATTCCCCACGTGCCCACGAACCCGGGACCCTTCTCCTTTCTCCTCCCTTTTCTTCTTCTTTTTCTTTTCTCTCTCTCTCTCTCTCTCTCTCTCTCTCTCTCTCTCTCACACACACACACACACACACACACACACACACACACATACATACATACACACAAACGTCTGTTCTCTCTTCTTCTCTTCCCTTTTTGTTTTAATATGGGGCTAGGGTTTTTAATATAAGTATATATGTACACTACACACACAACACATATCAATAAAACACACACAAATATATAAATCCCGTTTTTTGTCTAAGGGCCTCACAAAAAGTCTTTATATGGGCCCGAAAATGCATTCTAAAGTGACAAAATGATTAGCCCAATGGATACCCATGACCCCGGGCACTAAATTTCTATGTTAAGCACACTACTGAACATACTAACGACCAGTACACACTACTTCAACATTTTTTTTATTAGGTGTCACTAAGATAAATACACATAGTTAATGTCTAATACTTCAAAATAATAATATAAAAATGACTAAAAGCACGTAGAAAATTAGGGTTGTTACATTCTACCCTCCTTAAAGAAAATTTCGTCCCGAAATTTGAACAACAATAAATACACAAGTCAGTCATAAATAAAGTTAGGCACGCAATTTCATACAACTATGTATTACGTTTGACTTTCAACCATACGAGCCCAAGTACGTCGAGCGACTAATCCAAACAAGGAAACCCTCATATATTTACCTTATTCTTGTTTAGTCAATTGTCAAACGTTAATATATATTCCAAAACACAGAGATTGATGCAAACCATGTGAATTCGAACTATGCATGCAACATGCTCACAGTTAATCAAAGATTTAACTATATGCCCATGTTGACCTCTTACCTTGTCCCGTACCACTTTTCATCGGGATACCCAATACTTACCACTCAAACCGATAGCTTCAAATCTTCCATAAACTTGCACTAAGAATAAGAATACCCGTGTAGATCCATAAGATGTTGTAGACATAAGGATACTGCCGGCTCAATATATGCTCTCGAAAAAAAAAAGTATAGAATTTCCACATAGAGATATACGATAGAGATGTAGTAGTAGAATACCAATCGATAATAACAGCTTCATAATAAGAAATCCAGAGTGCCAATAATAATAATGTCCACCAAAAATGGCCAGATAAGAATAATATAAAGAATAGAAGTCTTGCAAATAATAATAGAAATCCTGATCCTCCGATAAAATAATAATTTAGTTGGATGATAATTAGATAACTGTCCGATAATAATAGATTGAAGAAGATAATTCGATATCACGCCAGAATTCCACTGCTTGTTCAAAACTCCAACACCCCACTACTTCTTCAACATGCCACAAAATATGCATGCACTACTATGCGACTCATAATATAGTAAATGATTTCAACAAATTAACATGTAATGATAGGCTTGGAAAGTTATGCAATTAATCGATTGAAAATAATTAAATAACATGTAGGCAACACTTGGATAATACATAAGTACACATAACCCGAAACCCAAATAAATTCGCGACCTATAGCTCTGACCAACATCTAGTCCACAATCCGAGGATCACCTAGACTCGCTAAGCTAACCTGGCTCTGATACCAAACTATCACACCCCGATTTTTGGACAACCAAATATTCAATCCAGAGCCTGTATCCGGACTAATATTCAATTACCAAAAATCACGAGAGCGACACCTCGCACAGGCTAACAGATAATTTATTTGAAAATAGAATTTAATAATACATAGTTTTTATATTAACACTGGATCACATGTCCTTATTTAATGAGTATTAAATTCTATTTTCAAATAAATTATCTATTAGCCTGTGTGAGGTGTCACTCTCGTGATTTTTGGTAATTGAATATTAGTCCGGATACAGGCTCTGGATTGAATATTTGGTTGTCCAAAAATCGGGGTGTGACATCAATGGGGTGATTAGTACTAACAGAAAAACCATAACGATTAGGAGGACGACGAAGTCTAGAGGGATATCTAGAGGAGACATAAGGCAAAGGTGGAGAAACATTATCAGATTCCAGTGAAGATATTGGAAGTGGAGTCTGAGCAGGAGGCCGGCGAGAGTACACCTGAGTAGGAGCAGTAGTGATAACCGGCGGAAGGTTGGAAGAAGGCTCCAGAGGTTGTTTAAACAGAGGAACAGGACGTGGAGGAGAGTTTGAATCCTCGGAGACTTCGAATGAAGGAGGATCAGACACAGACTGAGGACCTGCAAAAAATAGAGTATCTTCCAAAAAGGTGACATCCAAAGAATGATACATATGACGAGTGATAGGATCATAACACCTGTAACCTTTTGACATAGGTGAATAACCTAAGAAGATGCAGCGGACAGCCTTGTTATCTAATTTTGTTCGAGTTGGACTGCGATCTTGGACAAAGCATGTACAACCAAAGACCCGAGGTAGAATAGGAAAGAGGGTTTTGTCGAGCTGAAGAAGTTGCAGAGGTGCCTTGCCTTGTAAAACACGACTTGGAGTCCGGTTGAGAAGAAAAGTGGCAGTAAGAACGACCAAATTCCAGAAATATTTGGGTACATTCATTCCGCACAGAAGACACCTAACAACAGACATGATGGAGCGGTTCTTTCGTTCCGCCACACCATTCTGTTCTGGAGTGTAGGGACAAGTGAGTTGCTGGAGAATACCCTATTTATTAAGCTCAGCCCGAAACTCATTAGTAATGTATTCACGACCATTATTAGAATGTAGATTACGAACAACAGTACTAAATTGGGTCTTAACCATTTGTAAGAAGTTAGAAAACAAGGAGAAAACTTCATATTTCTTCTTAAGCAAATAAACCCATGTACACCTAGTATATTCATCAATGAATGTAACATAATAACGGTAACCAGAAATAGCAGTAATTGGGGAAGGGCCCAACACATCAGTATGGATAATATCAAAAGCAGACGGTGCACGATTCATGCGAGGTATGTAATGAGAACGAGTATGCTTAGATAATTCACACACAACACAATTGAATTTAAATTTCTGGCAGGCTTTATTTAATAATGGAAAAAGTTGAGAAAGATAATGAAAGTTTGCATGGCCCAGGCGGGTGTACCACAATTTTATTGACTCTAAAGAAAAACTAGAAGACTTAAAAGATTCAGGCAAAACAGACGCCTGAAGACTTGACAATGACAAACTCAAACTCCGGCCAGGTGGATCACCAAAATAGTAAAGGCCATCCCGTTCATATCCCCTGCCAAAAATCTTCTTCAAAATCCGGTCCTGCAAATGACAACAATCTGGTAAGAACACAATTTCACAATTAAGAGATTTAGCATGACGACTAACTGAAAGAAGATTATAAGGAAACCTAGAGACATGAAGAACAGAAGATAAAGAGATACTAGGAGAAAGGAAAACATCGCCTTTACTTTTGACATAGATAGTGGACCTGTCGACAATACGCACAGTTTGGGAGATGGGAACCAAAGAGCATGAAAACAAGGACAACTTACTAGTCATATGATCATTGACACCAGAATCCAGAATCCACGACGGGTTGCTAGACCCAATATAGAGTGCAGTAAAAGGAGTACCTGAAGCCAAAGTAGCAGTAGGAGTGGTGCCATAATGAGAACCTTGCTGAAGTAATGCCCCTATTTGAGATTGAAGGTGGCCCATCTGAGTCTGGAGTTAAAGGAGATCCGGAGTAGGAGTAGTCTTAACCATAGCAACAGTGCGAGATGGACCCTTTCCTTTATTTCAGGCACCTTTCTCACGAAGTTCAGGATGGAGTTTGAAGCAGCGATCCTTAACGTGACCAAGATTACCACAGTGAGTGCAGAAAGGGCGATTACCAGATCCAGGAGGACGAGTAAATGGGCCCGTTGGGGCAGCAAGAGCCATCTGATCAGGCACTTGAGTGGGTTCAGGTAAAGCTGGAGGTTGAAGCAAGCAACGACGTCTCTCATGTCCATCAATAGTAGCAAAAGCCTCAAATAAAGAGGGCATAGGGGATGTGTTTAAAATCTGAGTCCAGAGAGATTCGAACTCAGGTTTTAGACCCATCAAGAACTTATAGGTGTGATGGCGATTGAGACGTCGGAGAGCAATAGTAGCTGCTTCAGGCGGAAATTCACTAAGAGGCTCATACTGAGCCAGTTCCTCCCAACGGGACTAAAGGTAACCAAAATAATTAGCAACTGAAAGACCTAATGTAGCCTAAGAAGCCTGTGCAACATCCCGATAAAGTTCGAAGATACGAGAATCATTGCACTCATGAGCATACATTTGAGTCAGAGAGGTCCATAGGCTAGAAACAGTATCATAAAACATGAACATATGATAAATCCGATCTTCCATAGAGTTAAATAACCACCCCAAAATGGTACAGTTATCAATATCCCACTGAGCAAATGTAGGATTAGAGAGCGCTGGTTTAGGTACAGTGCCTAGAATCCATCCAGACTTACCTTTGCCTCTAAGATAGAGACGGAAAGAACGGGACCATGCGGCAAAGTTCCTTCCACTCAACAACACACTAGTAACCCACTGAGCAGAGGTGTGTTGAGAAAGAGACAGATCTAGACGATCAGGATCAGTATTTTTTCCATCGTGAGCCATACCGGAGTGTTTGAAATCAAGAGAAAACCAATAAAAATTCAAAAAATCAAGAAGATGGAGGGCTGCCCAGTAAAGGTGGAGCACAAATGGGGAAACCGAAGACCAAATAATGGTCTGAAAGAGAGATGAGAAGGAGCACTAAGGCTCTAATGCATCACAGGGATGCAGGAGAGGCCCACAGAGGGGCGGAGGACAGCGCAGAGGCTGTCGGAGAGGCACAAGGGCCTCGGTGGGGACCTGGGAGGTGCGCCGGAGCCCTGGGGGGCTTGTGGGACCCTCAGCTAGTGGTGGGGGGCTGCGCCGAGGTGGGTTGGGGGTGGGGGGTGTTGCGGCGAGCTTAGGAGAGGTTGTGGGTGGCGGCGGCTGGTGGTGGGGAGCTAGGGTTTGGTGTTTTTGTTGTGGCTCTGATACCAAGAAGAAAGATAGAAGGCTAATTGATAATTTATTCATTCACAATGTGTGTATATATATACAAGCTAGGAAAAACAGAAAAAGGAAATAAAGAAGAGAAAAGGAAAGAAAAGGAAAAAAGAAATAGACAACTATAATCAATTACAATAAATCTATTCCTAATCAGTCCGTGAATAAGTTTGACTATAATAAATATATATTCCAACATATCTCTTTCCTTTTTCCTATTATTTCCTTTCCTTCATTATTCTCATCGTAACAGTATATAGTCTTTGGGAAGTACATGAATAAAATTACTTTTCCCAATCTCTTTTCCTCCAACTACCTTAAACATAACCATTTAACCCCTGAACTACCTTAAATTGAAGAACCGCTTCGAAGGTGCTAACTCAACACAATGACAGCTCTTCCAACTGTGAGTTGCACCCTTCCAACCCTAGTATAAATAGCTACTTCATTCAAAATATATATAAAATAGAAAAAAACCAACAATTACTATAACACTTTAAGGTTTACTCTCAACAATTACTATAACACTTATCACTCCCTAATTTTAACCAACTATCCTTACAATCTCCCTTAACTCCCACCTCACCTACCTTATCTATCCGAAAACCCTCAACATTATCGCAAATTCCATCACCACACCAAGGACCTTGTCCTTTACTACCATCTCTCTCACTTGGGATTGCCTTGGTTGTCACTCGAGCATCGTCCTCTCTGGGACCCATCACTCTACTTTACTTTACTTATTTTATTCAGTTTTATTTATACTGCTTGCGTGTTATACACTTATACCTCTCTACATCTCTCATACACATCACTTAAGAACTCACACACTTGCCACTTCTCTTGTTTGGTAAGTTAAGTTGAGAGGGGATAGAATGCTAATGGGGAGATGTGGAGAGAAAGTAAAGGGTAAAAGAACCCATTTTTGTTTATTTGCAAATTGGAGAGATTAGATAGAAAAGACTGAAAAATAAAATATTCCATAAAAGAACAATTTATCCCCAAGTATGTCACACTTATGAAGTATCATTGTTTGATAGAGGGTGATTGAGTAGATTGATTCTAAATACTTTCTTTTCTTTTCTCTTCTAAAAACTAACCAAACAAGAGAAACTTATGTTTTCTTTCTTGTCTATCCAAACCGGTGGAGCATGGTTCAAACTTAAAAGTTGCAGTACCAGGCACTGTCTTTGGAGACTCCGAGATGACTCGGTCATGGTGTCATGTTGCTTTATGAGGCGATACACAACAATATACAAAATAGAGGTTCAAGAATTTTTGGAAAAATAAATCCAAAACACAATAAGAACAATAAGTATTAGTTTCATAGCAACTACGTGCATGATCGTATCAAAATTAATGGTAATTAACCCTACTAAAAATGAGAAGGTGATAAGCAGGGGTTGAATCCTTAGAAGCACGAAGCGGGAGTGAGGGCGGGGGCGGAGGCGGGAGCGGGTGCGAGGAAGCGTTAAACTTTAAGAGGTTCAAAGGTTGGGAGAGCGTTTAAGAAGCGTCCAAATAGTTTATATACATATATTTTATATCTAATAACTATTGCAGAGGAATTTAGATTGACATAATCTATATTGATTGTAAATTTTGTTTTTGAAAGTCTTAAAGCCATATGTTCCGACATAAAAATATTTCTTCGGTAAAATATTTGAGAAAAATAAGAACTTGAATCTATTTATAGGCTATTTTGAGACTTGGTTGTGATGAGAGCGGGGTGGGAGCGAGGTTCTAATATGAGGGGAGCGAGGTTCTGACAAGCTTCTTAGTAAGAAGCGCGGAATCGAGAGTTTGAGGAGGGAGCGTGACCAATTTAGAAGGTTCCTGCTTCTAAGGTTGAATCTACAGGAGGGATTGCGATGAGAGATATCCTTTAATTAAAACCTCTAATTTAAGTTGATTTTTGGGAAAAATGGTTTTTGAGTTGGAATTATGATTAACTAAATTATCTAAATTAACTAGTGAATTAAAAAACAATTAAACTAATTAATCTAAAATAAAGAGAGTGAAAGAATGGAAGAATAAATCTAGGATTGCAAATCCACCACTAACCACATAATCAATTTATGCAAATCAATTAAATTATTGCACTTGGATAATTATGGGGAATCGTGGCTACAAGCCCAATTCCTCCGTCAAGAAAATAATTTTGATTCAATCACTAAAATAATCCATCTTTGGTTAGCATGGGGTGTCTTACACTAAACTAGGGTTGTAGCACACTCCATCTTTCCTAGGCATGGATTATTCAATAATTAATATCACAATTCCATTAAATACCGTTGCTTGCAAACAACTCAAACAATCACAGAAAGTCTAAGGTGTTGAGCGCATTGAAACTAAATAGATCTAAGACAAGAATAAACCTTGAAAACAATGATTTAAATCCATAAAGTACAATTTTATTCATTAAAATCCTCAACATGCAATCATCGTCCACAATTACAATGAATCTAAAAGAAAAAGCATAAATAAAACCTTATTACATGACTAGGGTTTCATTGAAATCCTAGAGAGCGGTTTAGTTCGCCATTGGGAGTGAGCATGACATGAGGTTGGTGGAAGAAGCCATGGGTAACCTTGATCTCGTTCCTCTTCTTCGTGCCTTTTCTCTCTCAATGGTTGTAAAATATGGGTGTATGCTCCTCCAATGACTTGAAAACATGTATACATAGATTTCCTATTAGTTAGAGAACTTCCAAAATGTAATTCCACTAAAACTGTCATTTTTGTGAGAATTCTGCAGTTTCCGTGTTTGCTCGGGCGACCACTGTGCTGAGATTACAATTTTCACAAAAAGACATTGCCGCTCGAGCGGACCGCACGGGCGACATTCTGGTTTTATTACTTTTTTGCTCCTTTTATGCTTCTTTTGATCCATTTCGATTGCATCATTCTAAACCTGAAATAAGATGAAAATAACATAAAAATCCAATAGAAGATAGTTACTCGAGATTAGCAAACGCAAGTTATGTTCTATAAACAGGAACTATTCGTCCCCGATCAATGCACACATACTATTTGTTGTTTTATTTGATATTCCTCTTTAGTTTTTAAGTTATACAACAATCACATATTATGCCAAAACCTTATTCCACTTGATTCATTCTAGTTTAATTTTATTGTATAGGTATGTTTTCATTAAGGAAAAAGATTGAAGATGTAGTTCTCCGTGCCGAGATGTTCGGACCCACAGCGTTAGAACTTGAAGAAGCAAGATGCATCAAGCAAGAAGAAATAATACGAGAATATGACCTATGGGATGACCTAGCTAAGTCAAATGAAATCCTTGTCAAGTTAGCTGATAGCACCAAGGTAGTTGATGCTCTGAAGGACCTAAGATATAAGGTAATGTTTTATTTCTGTTATTCTCATGCTAATTTCTTGAAAATAATGAATTTTGTTGGACCTTGATATATAGTGACTTAAGCTTTTAGGGCAATTGGTAACTCAACTTGGTATCGGATCCTTGTTTGTGGGAGGTCTTGGGTTCAACTCTCCATCCCCACTCTGGCGTACATAATTTCACTTTGTTATTGTCTCCACTATGATGGAAATTGGTTTGATGGCTCTCCATGTACAAGACGGGGTTGCACGTGAAGGAGGGTGTATTTTATGTGTAGAGTGCAAGAATTTGGTTGAGCTGGACCATAGAGATTGTACAAAAGCACTTTTTACATGTGATCCTTGCCGAACTTGATAATGTTCATCTTTCCACCTGTCGAAACTTCACTTTTTATGCTATGTTTGGTAGAAGTAATGGAGAAGTGGAAGGAATGGAAGGGAGGAAGGAGGTAAGAGGTATCCTAGGAAAAGAATGGAGTTTTCCCCTTCTTTTGTTTCATTATCTAAGAAGGGAATGATGAGGGAAAGTACAGAATATTATGTATTTTACGATTGCGTCATTCCCTAACAAAAGGATGATTATTGTTAGGACAAAAAGTTAAAAAAGAGATAAGCTTCTTCTCTCTCCCAACCCATCCACTTCTGACGGATAAGAGATGGTGGCCAAGAGTGATGCCTCTTCCTCTCTTTCACATTGCCAAACAAGAGATTTTAACCTCTTCCCTTCTTCCATCCTTCCTCCTTCCTTCATACGAAACATAGTGTTAAGTCTATTGGATGAACATAATCTTTTCCATATACATTCAAGATGTCTTCCTTTTTTTCTATTTTTATTTTTATTTTTTTTAGTTGGGTGGGGGTGGGGGTGGGGGTGGGGGTGAGTGTGTGTGGATTCAGTGGGTTAGTAGAAGACTATCGATCACATAGGTTGCTTTGAGTGTGTTATTTTACTAGGTAAAACCATGAAATTGAAGGGCATATTACAGTTTTGTGATTCGATATGTTAATTTCTTCAGGCTGAAGAAGCTAAGCTGATCACACATCTGGCGGAAATGGATGCTATAAACTTTAGGCTCTTTAAACAAGCGTATACCGCATCGGTTGATATAAGCAAGTTCTTGGATAAGTACGAGATGTGCAAAATCCTTGGAGGACTGTATGACATGGAGGGAGAGTGCGTGATAATTCAAGCTGGATCCAGGGGCATCTATCTGGAGGCATGCAAATGATGTTTTCCTTTCAAATGTGCTTATTGTGCATGTTAGCATTTTTTTATTTTTATTTTTTTTTTCATATTGTGAAGCGGTTTAACAAAATTATGAATCGTGACTCGTATCGAATCATGAATTGTAAGATTCACTTTTTAGATATGAAATAATACTATTACTATATATGTAAATTTTGTATACACAGAAAAACACATGTCGAGTGCTTGAAACGAACATAATAACAATTTAACAGAAGCTCCATGCAAAATTAAGACTAAAAAAATGTTTAAAATTTTCCACCTAAAACTAACAAATTCAAAATTATGATCGGTGAGTCTTAAAATTTTCCACTTAAAACTAACACATTCAAAATTTTGTTTCCTTTTTGTTTTCCTTGTCCAAATCCACAAACAAACAGAGCCTAAGCTTCTGTGGTCTTGTGGATCAGTTTTGCTCCTGAGGACCAAAATTCAGTCTGAAGTCAAAGTAGAGTAAACAAGATCAGGTCCTGTACAGAAGCCTACCTTGGTATTTCAGTCTTTCTTTGTGTTCAGTATTTGGCTTAACTACATTTTACACCCTCTTAGTTTTTCCTTTGTATCAATTTGGTACCTGTAGTTTAGAAAGTGTCATTTTAGTCTCGTGGTTTCATAAGTGTGTCATTTTAGTCCCTCGAACACTTTTTGTGACAAATTTTTTACTTTCAGTGACAAAATTATTCGTCACTAAATGACTTATTGGACTTATTTGACACACTTATGAAACTACAGGGACTAAAGTGACGCTTTCTAAATTACAGGGACCAAACTAACACAGGTGATGTACCACAAGGGTCTAAAATGTATTTAACCCTGTTTTTTTAAAACTCCATGTTATATGTCTTGGCTCTTCAACTCCTCACCCAAACTAGAATTGAAAAACTTAAATGTCAGTCCTCATGATGAACTCATTGCAAGTTGTGGATTTTGATTAATGTGACAATTTTTCTTGGCTTCATGAATATCATTTTGATGAACTAAATGTTATCCTTAAATTTCATGGTGCGCTCTCATAGTTTGCATCATAAAAAAAAATTATTATTAACTTCCGCATGCCCCTCATGCTCTGTTTCAATATTATCATTCTGACGAGTAACTCAATGAAGACAATGTGTACATGCTTTACACAATATCACTTGACCTCACTCTAAAGTGACTTTGAGTCTTTGACACATTTCCGAATTTCTAAATTCAGATTTGGGCAGAACAACTCCTAAGAATGTATATGGGATGGGCTGAGAAGCAAGGTCATGGAGGAAGAGTAGTTGAGAAATGTCCTTCAGAAAATGGTGGTATCAAATCGGCAACCATCGAGTTTGAACCCAAGTATGCTTACGGTTATCTTTCAGGAGAGAGAGGTGTTCATCGAATGATAAGTTCTCAAGATGGATCTCTTATCCATGAGGTATGAATTCCAGTTTTTTATTTTTATATTTGAGCTCTAGAAGTTAGAAGTTAACTATTTTTGAATTGATCACTAATGGCCACCAAAAAGCAAAACTAACTTTCAATTTTCAATGTAACACACTCGTGATCCAAGCACGTCCGCAAACCGCCCCAGTTTTCATCCTTCAAATTCTAATGAAAGTACATGGGTAGATGCTAAATGATTCGGTGTATGCAGCTACTTTTCGGTTACATAGGAGTCCGCGATTGACGTAAAAATAGGACAACACTTTAGTACTTTTGCCTAGATACTTATCATCTTGTTCTAAGATGCTATCAGTCCAATTGTGTGCCAGATGGGCACACTTTTACACGTCGACCAATCAAACTTGAAAATAGACGAAAAAGTACGAGAAGAAAGGTACCCAAGTGTTTTCCATAAAAATACTCCAATAATTGGTTCTTCATCAAACCAACACAATATTGGTTTAATAAGTTAAAAACCAAACAAAAGTAAGACTGGTCCGAACAACCAACGCAATACTGGTCTTCATAAAAATCAGATAAAAGTGAGCACTGAGCATTCCCAAACAGTCCCCAAGATTTGTATAGGGAGTCGAGCATGATTATGACCACACATTTCCTGGGAGTAGCATAGTCTTCCTGCATTTTTAACCAGCGCCGAGGCAGAAAATAAAATCATGGATAACGAAATTTTATACTGCACGTGGCATGTTAATTTGCAGCATACATGGTCTGAATATAATATATCCTTTTGTTGCAGATTTATGTTAGTTGAAGCAGTTCTCTTAAGAGGTACTTGTTACGTATGCAAAAGCACGCAGCACACATAATAGCTTATTTTGGACACTTATCTGAAATGTTCCAGAAATTGCTTGATAGAAAAATGACATAAAAATATGCCCCACGGTCAGTGTTTGGAAATATATTACAAGCCAACTTCAAATTCTGATCTTAGTATTGAGTTTACGAGCTTTATTCACTTCCATTAACTTTGATTATTGTAATTCAGGATTTTCATTTGCATGGGTTCGAAGGACTGATTAAATGTAAACTGAACTGTCAAAAACATGATACTTATCCAGATTTATTTTCCAGTTGGCTTGAATCTCTTTGAAATCCGTATGCGGATCACTTAACAGTGGCTCTCACGTTGTCACCTAAATTTGAATAGCCACGTTCATAATTTTTGTAGATCTTAAAGTTCATCCTCATGAATTGATCCTATTATATAGTAAGAGACTTCATATTTCTTCTTATATGGTCACTCTATGTTTCTTGGAATGGAAAAATTCATGAGTCTGAGCATTATTTGAAGTGAGCAAAATTTTCCTAGGACTCTGTTAGAGATGTGTATGTAGAGAAAGAGAAGGTTCAATTTATTTTTCGCTCGCTCTTTTCCTTCCTATTTTTCTCACTATTATCCTCGTGAACCAAAGAAAATTGTTTTCTTTGGAGATTTTCTTTTCCCATTCCTCACAAAATCGATGAACCAAACAGAGCCGAAATGGAACCATTCAAGATCATTGTCTTTTTGGTTAAAAGGCTATGTAAAAGGGTTATTAGAAGGTACGTATGTTACGAAAAACTTGAAGTAAGAAGAAATTCCTACAACCCAGTGTGTAAGTTGGTGGCAGTGCAAGAAATTCATGCCATTTTGCTACTGTAGTCTTTCTAAAAGAAGCATTTTATTGATGTTAGTGTATCACTAGTTATTTTCCTTATGAAGTCACCAAAAATCACTTTGGGTGATTCTTCCTTGAAGTTGCTGTCACAGCCCGTCCCACACGATCCGATATTGTCCGCTTTGCAGAACTGGGCCTGCCCAACGGTCTCACAGCCCAGCCCACTCACGGCTTTGCTTGGTCACTGGGTAATCCCCAGCCCAAAACGCGTCGTACCATGTAGAGGCGTGCTCACACATATAAAGCACATCACCCCTCCACACCCAGGCGATGTGGGACGCAAGTTCCCAACCCCAGTCGACTGGTCGGTCGACGGGACGGGTCCTCACAGTTGCCTCTATACGTAACTGGAATATACATTGCCATTACTAATCTTTGCAACAAGGACACCGATACAGGTTTCAATATTCAACACGTGTGTTTTTAAGAAAAGAAGAAAGAAGAAAGAAAAAAGAAGAAAGGAAAAATAAGGAAAGGAAAAAACATCTTTAAAAAAAAAGAGTTAGTGTTAGTTTAGAGAGAAGAATAGTTTTACAGGCGTAGAGAGATCAATTGATCCTCTCTGTTATTATATTAAAACATCAATAAAGAGAAATTAAGATAATTACAAATAGGTCCCCAAACAACAATAAAAACAACAATAAAAGAAATAAAGTAATAACTCTCAACACTCCTCCTCAAGCTGGTGCAAAAATATCCCTCATACCCAGCTTACTAAGGATAAAATGAAAAGGCCTACTAGTGAGACTCTTAGTAAGAACATCAGCCAACTGCTCCCCTGTCTTGACAAATGGAGTACAAATAATTCCACTATTTAATTTCTCCTTGATGAAGTGTCGGTCGATTTCAACATGCTTGGTTCTATCATGTTGAACAAGATTGTGAGCTATACTGATAGCGGACTTCTTGTCACAGTATAACCTCATTGAATCCTTAGCCCTAAAACCGAGATCAACTAGAATGATTTGAATCCACAGTAACTCACACACTCCTTGTGCCATGGCTCGAAATTCTGCCTTAGTACTTGATCGAGCTACAACTGACTGTTTCTTGCTTCTTCAGGTAACAAGGTTACCGCCAACAAAAGAACAATATCCCGTAGTCGATCTCCTATCAGATGCTGACCCAGCTCAATCTGCATCATTATAGGCTTCTACTCGAGTATGGCTAGGGATGGCAATGGGGTGGGTTTTCCGGGTTCCCCGCCCCGCCTCGCCCCTAATAGGTAGGGTATGGGGGAGGCTTAATAGGGTTAGGGGCGGGTATGGGGGAGGTTTTCAAAACCCGGGTCGGGGTCGGGGTCGGGGTAGGGTCAAAAAACCCGCCCCCGCCCCGAATATACTTGTATTTATATTTTTACCCCTCAATAGTTATGTGTATTACCATTTTTAAAAAAAAAACTGCACTATTAGGGAACTAATTGGGTAAGTTAAAAAAAAACTACACTATTAGAGAAAAAAATGCATTAAAAAATTACTTTTTCAATTTGTGTACCAAAAAAAAAAAAAAAAAAACATAATCGGGGCGGGGCGGGGCGGGGTCGGGGACCCCGGGGGCGGGGAGATCACTATGCGGGGCGGGGGGAGGGTTCACTGAAGCGGGGCGGGGGCGGGATATGGGGACCCCGTCCCATACCCGCCCCGTTGCCATCCCTAAGTATGGCCATGCTTAGCACAGAATAACCCTTTTCCTGGAGCTGATTTGAGATACCTCTCAATTCAAAAAATGACATCAAGGTGAGTCTGTCTCGGAGAGTGCATAAATTGGCTAACAACATTCACAGCAAAGGCAATGTCTGGTCTGGTGTGAGAAAGATAAATCAGTCTACTTAAGAGTTTCTGATATCTTCCCTTGTCAACTAATTCCCCACTTGAATCATCACTCAGTTTCAAATTAGGATCCATTGGAGTATTAGCCGCCTTACACCCAAAGCATTCTCGACTCCTTCAGCAGATCTAATACATACTTTCGCTGTGAAATAAATATCCCATGTTGAGACCGTGAAACTTCGATTCCCAAAAAATACTTTAGACTTCCCAAATTCTTGATTTCAAATTCCTTAACCAGATGAATTTTCAACTTTCCCATTTCCTCTAAGTCATTCCCTGTGAGGACTATGTCATCCACATACTATTAAAGCAGTCAACTTACCACCTGAAGAGTGTTTTATGAAAAGCGTATGATCTCCTTGGCTCTGTTTGAATCCATACCTGACCGTGGCTTGTGAAAATCTATCGAACCATGCTCTAGGTGATTGCTTGAGCCCATATAGAGACTTTCTAAGACGACATACCTTCCCTCTTGTCTTGGTGTCCTCAAAGCCTGGAGGAACATCCATGTACACCTCCTCCTCTAAGTCACCATGTAGGAAAGCATTTTTTTACATCGAATTGATGTAAAGGCCACTCCAAGTTTACTGCAAGAGACAACAGGATTCAAATCGAGTTCATCTTAGCAACTGGAGCAAAAGTCTCCTGATAATCTACCCCATAAGTCTGGGTAAATCCCTTGGCCACTAACCTTGCTTTGTACCTCTCCACAGTCCCATTGGCTTTGTGTTTCATAGTAAATACCCACTTACATCCTACTGTCTTCTTCCCCTGAGGTAATTCTGTTAATTCCCAAGTGCTATTTTTGGAGAGTGCTTTCATCTCCTCAACCATGGCGGACTTCCACTAAGGGTCAAAAAGAGCTTCTTGGACATGAATAGGGATAAAAACAGAGGAAAGTTTGGACACAAAAGCTCTATAGGATGGAGGCAAACGGGAGTATGAAACAAAGTTAGACAGCGGATGTTTCATACACGCCCTAATGCCCTTCCGATGAGGAATAGGAATGTTTAAATCATCACTAGATTTAGGGATAGAAGTTTGAGTACTAGAAATACCTGGACCATTATCATCACTAGAAGTAATTGGCTGTAGTGAAGGGAAAGAAATAGTCTCCATCTCTGATGCCCCAAACCGTTTGCTCTCCTTATTCTTTCAGTTGGTCAGTAATTCTTTCTGTTTTCCCTTCTTCGCAGCTTACTCTCTCTCTCCCTCATTTTTCTTACCATTCTCTTCCTCACTCTTCTCTGGTTCCCCCTCCGCTCTCTCATTTTCAACTCCTCCCTTATTCTCAACTCCTTCATTTTCAACTTCTACAATGCCTTCAATGCATACAATACCACCAGGCATCTCTTCCTCACTTTTTTTCTCCCCCTGAAGAGGTGACTATGGCAATTGAAAATAGGAGTGCGTCTCATGGAATGTAACATCCATAGAGACATACCACGTACGGGAAGGAGGATGATAACACCTATACCCCTTTGGAGTGAGAGAATAAACCAGAAAAACACACTTAAAAGCACGGGGGTCTAGGTTTTTTTGGGACGGAGAGTGGTTGTGGACGAAACATACACATCCAAAGACTTTGAGATTTATTACCAAACAAGGAAGTCAGGTTAAGAAGAACTTCAATAGGAGATTTCTTACCGAGGATACGAGTGGGTAACCAATTGATAAGGTAGGCAGCAGTTCAAACAGTCTCCCCCCAATAGCACTTTGGAACATGCATAGAAAATATCATGGACTTAGCAGTCTCTAACAAATGACGATTCTTTCGCTCAACTACTCTATTCTGTTGGGGAGTATTAGTGTAGGAAGTTTGGTGGATCATCCTATGTTCAGAAAAATAGTCTTGAAGACCACCATAAATATACTCGCCTCCTTTGTCAGAACGTACAATTTTGACAACAGTGCTAAATTGAGTGCATATCATTTTATGAAATGTTTTAAAAATAGAAAACACGTCATTCTTGTTTTTTATTAGACACACCCAAGTAGTACGAGAAAATTCATTGATAAAAGTAACAAACCACTTAAAACCATTCAATGAAGATATATGAAAAGGACCCCACACATCAATATGAATAAGCTGGAAAGAAGAAGTGCTTTGATTTAAACTCAAATTAAAGGTGGCACGATGATGCTTGCCAAGTTCACAAGCCTCACAGAAAACACTAGAAATATTCTAATTGTTATTAATGAAGGAAACAAATAACTAAGAAGGAAAAAAGATGGATGCCCTAGTCTTTAATGCCACAATCACGCCTCCTCGGGAAGAGTCTCCCGCGATGAATGATGTGCACTTTGGTTCACACTTCCACTTCCAGATTCATTGGGCGTCAGAAAATAGAATCCATTTGCTTCTCTACCACTGCCAATCATCTTCTTTGTGGAGAGGTCCTGAAAAACACAATGAGAGGGACAAAAAGTTACGCAACAATTAAGATCACGCGTAAGTCGACTAATGGAAAGAAGATTAGTTAAAAATTTGGGAACATGAAGAATTGACGACAAGGCTAGTGAATCAGAAGCATAAACGACACCTTTACTAGAAATGGAGGAAAAATTACCATTAGCTGTTCTAACTTTATCTTTACCAGAACAAGGATCATAAGTAAAAAAGACAGTGGACAAACCAGTCATGTGATCGGAAGCCCCCGAGTCTATAATCCATGGTTTGTGAGACTAAGCATGTAAAGCACTAGGAAAATAAACAACATTACTTGCATGAGCAAAAGAGGTAGAAGAGCTCGTGGGAGTGTCAAGTTGTGCCATAATACGCCTCAAAGTCTCAATATCAGTACTACTTATGCTCCCTCCAGCAGGTGAAGGGGATGCTGATTCCTCTGAGCAATGCACATCAGAGCCACTGGATAAGTTTGCACGTGGTTCGTTCCCCCTTCCACCATTTCGACCTCCGCCCCGTCCACCCCCCCTCGCTTTAGTCGAAGGAGGGTGGCCATGAAGCTTCCAGTAAATCTGTCGAGTATGATAAGGCCTATTGCAGTAATCATAGAACTGTTTACTCTTATCTTCTGTTACCACATCAGGCGAAGGTGGATTCTTGAAAGGATAAGGACCCTTATCCCCCCTTTGGCTGGAAGAGACTAAAGCAAACCTGTCAGTGGCAGAAGGGGCAAGCTTGGCAGAACGATAACTTTCTTCATTTTGAACATAAGCAAATGCTTCCCTGAGAGAGGGTAAAGGTTCCATCCCGAGGACCCGCCTCCTCACTTGATCAAACTCTGTATTGAGGCTAGCCAAGAACTTAAAAATTCTATCTCTCAATATATTCCTTAAAGCTAGTTGCATCCGTGGGGCAGACGGGACGATAATTCTTCAAATGATCCAAACGTTTCCACATCGTGGATTGAGAAGTATAATACTGCAGAATAGTATGCTCACCTTGAACCTTCGCCTCAATTCCCCTGCGAAGTTCATAAACCTGAGCCACATTCCCTTTCCGGGCATACGTCTGAGTGAGGGTATCCCAGATATCTTGTACAGTCTCCATCTCCAAGAAAAATTCAGCAATCGACGGCTCCATTAAGTGAACAAGCCAACTCATAACAAGATAATTGTCAGTCTCCCACTTGGCATAAGTAGGATCTTCACGACTAGGTGCCTTGCGTGTGCCATCCGCATAGCCAAACTTTGCTCAACTGCGGAGCCAGAAGGTGGTGGACTGAGACTAAGAGATATAATTTTCACCATTGAATAAGGTTGTGGTGATTTTTGTACCTGGGTTCTCGGTAATGAGGGAATGCTTCTCATTACCTATAGGAGAACTCACAGCACCAGTGGTTGGGGATATTCCAGTTGTCAAATCTTCTTTTGACATCTTGTAGAGAACTCTTGGTTGAACAATCACACGCGGCAATGAAAGTAACCTAGTCGTCACATGCACCGATCAAGTGCAATAGTCCAATTTATGGACAGATCATTGGTCTAGATATGGACCTAAACCTTTGAAGAGATGAAGTTTGTGATCAGATCAAGGGTTTATAGAGTACCCACTGATCTAGAGGAGGATTGGGTGTGATTCGGTTAGGCCAGAATAGGCTATATGGGTTGACCCAAGGACTCTAGGGTTGCCGAAATAAGGAGAAGAGGCTGGGAGAGGTTCGACGCAGCCTAGTGTGGACACGCGGGCTTCCACCTCTTTTTGTTTTGAAATTTGATTTGGATCAAAGAAAGAAAATGGTCTGTTGAAAACAGATACAGAGTCGCCACTTGGTCTTTAAGGAACTAAGAAACCTAATTTTGACTCACCCAAATGGATAAAGGGCATCGGCCCTTCATAACCAAAGAACTTGGTTCGGGGTTTTGGTACGAGAGAGGAAGGAGCATTTGTCGCGACTAAAACACCCTCAACTCGCCCCGTCTTTTGACGGGCCTCAATTAGCATCCAAATAATCATCTTATACTATGTATGGTTCGATAATTAATACTATGGTAGTATATTACATCACATAAGAAGCTAGAAATGGAAGATCTAAAGATAAGATATCATTCATAAGATCTAAGTCAAATATCATACAATGTAAAGTGAAAGATCACACAAATAAACCTAGGAAAAATCGTCTAATCATATATCAAGTAATTTATTTATGATAGACTGAACAATCGTAAAATATGCGTAATTTACAAAATTAACATAACATTTAACCTGTAAAAGTATAAGCAGGCCGGATATCTCAAGTGCGGTACGATGAGATGCATCACACAACTCATGGTACAGATATGCCAATGCTGCACTACCCTAGCTGTAGCCAGCATCAAAGTGTCGTAGATGTGGTAGATATATGAGGCTAACCTTATTCCCAGACTTGTCTGGGAACAACGACCCTCCTATCAATATCATACAATAACATCGAGCCATCTGCTGAATAGTGGCGTCGTCGGCATGCTGGGCGATCTGGGGTGTGAAATGGTCCCGTATCGTAGTCAGTCGCAGCGAAGATCCAGAGATAGTGGCTAGGGGTGGCGTGAAAATGAGCAACTCCTGACATAGCTCCTGCCACTGCTCCTTGGAGCGTGACACATCAATACCGGTAACTGCACGGCCATCGACCGGTAGGCCCAATAGAATGCCGACATCCTGCAGCGTGATCGTGGTCTCAACGACAAGTAGGTGAAACGTGTGTGTCTCAACACGCCACCTCTCAACTAGGGTAGTGATCAAACCCCAATCATACTGTATAAATCCGAGTCTATATGTGCTGTAGAACCCGATCTGTCTGATGTAATCTAGTATGCGCTGATTCGGATCAGGACCTCGCCGTAAAACTGCCTCAGAGCACCGGCAGTAATGCTCACTCAAGATCTCACCATCCTAGATGGCGGATGACCGATGTGCGTTCTGTAATGCCAGTACTGAGGGATCCTCAGGGCCAGGGTGTACATCCATGGTAAGCAGGCTATTCAAACATGATGCTTAGTCAACAAAATCACGTGTAAATTTAATGAAGCGACAACATGATATTAAACAAGAATTAAATAGTTTAAACTACGTGGTGGAAAAAAACTTAAAGCAGTGACTTGTCGCATCAACTGCTGGGCGTCAGACCCAGTGAAATGTCACATCAAATGGAAATATTGTTAGAAGCAGTGACTTGTCGATTCAACTATTGGGCATCAGATCCAGTGAGTTGTCGCATCAAACCCAGTGAATTATCGCATTAACTAGAAATGTTGTCAGAAGCAGTGACTTATCGCGTCAACTGTTGGCCGTCAGACCCAGTGACTTGTTGCAGGCATTCCATGGTCTATATATACTGTGGTTTTAAGATTCAATGTGATATCCCAAGCATTCCTTCCTATCCTTCTTCTTCTTCACTGCATTGTTTTTTAGTATGGCAAACAAGTATACACCAACGTACCACCCACATTTAAAAAAAAAAGGATACTGAGTATTGAAGAGAAGGGTGTTCTACTAGAAGCACTCATGGATTTTGCTACTCCGGAATGGAAACATGAAGATGGTTCATTTAAATATGTTGCTTTTGAAGCATTGCAGATCGTCTTTGCTGAGACAATCCCTGGATGTGATCTTCCAAATGATGCCATTGCGACTCAGGTTTGGAGCTGGGAAAAGGAACATGAACTCCTTCAAGAGTTGTTAACAATGAGAGGTGTTCGTTTTACTGAACAAAGCTGGCTAGAAGTTCCTGACCAGACTTGGTATGAATGGTGTGCTAAGGTTAGAACCAAAACCTCTCATAGCTTCCATTTTAATTATTATGATGATTTGTATGTTATGAAAATTGTTTTCATGAATTATACGTGTAGAAAAGCTATGACAGTATTGCAACATCGTTGAGGAACTGTGCCCATTAAAGCTATCATAGATGTTATATCTTTAAACCGCTACCGATCACTAGCTCGACAAATGAAAGTGGTGTGGGCCTGTCAAATGTTGCCAACTCATCTGGAAATGAAGCGAGGAACAACACTGAGAAAATTCTACGGAGGTTGAAGCGTTGAACGCACATTTATTGTTTACTAGGATGTTTGTATTAGTTATCCAAGGACTTTGTTTACTAACGAGTTTGTTTACTAAGTTTGTACTAGTTAACTACGAAGTTTGTAGTGGTTCTATAAGGAGTTTGTACTAAATAAAGTTTTCATTTCCAATTACACATTACATAGTCACAACAAGCAAGTACATAAAACACAACACTGAATATTATACTGCATTAGATGGCCCAGCTTGACTGCGTTGTTGGGTGCATCATCTCCTGTCATGGCCTTGTTGATGGCATATTCCACATTGATAAGTAGCCCTACCCCCTCTCTCAAATCCATCTCATTTGTTATACGAGTTGATCATGGTCAGCCCTTACCTCGAAGCATAGCACGATCGCCACAACTGTAGGACCAGATGGTGCGTTCCAGTAATCTTTGTGATGGATTAGGAAATACTGGGGTGTCCAAGACGGGTTATATGCATCAATTGTGTAACATTGATGAACGTAATTTTGATATGATATTCTAAAGTTAGCTAGAACTGCCAATGCATGAGTACATAGCATTTTATATATATATATATCCTATTTTCCACAACTGCAAGTCTTGTCAGATATGTTCACAATTTGACTAGAATCCGATGCTCCCCCTTTCTTGACCTGCACGTACCCGTTCCTAGAATGAAAATCTCAAGGTTGTACCTACCAATCTTGCCTTCTGATTTCAACAATCTGCACATTGGTTTTGGGGTGAAGGTAAAACCTTCCCTGATGGATTCCTCTGTAAGTTGACGTCGCTCGCTAGAGTACTGAACAACACGGAAAAATATCTGTTCAACACAAGCTGTGATAGGAAGATGCCTAGATTTCTTGAGTACACCATTAAACACCTCTGAGATGTTAGATGTTCGCATATCGTACCATCGTCCCCCGTCATGGGTAATGGTCCATTTTGCGGCGGGAATTGCATCAAGATACTCCCACGACTTTGGATCAACATTCTTAATCTCTTCCATGAACCCATTAAATTTACGGACTTGGTGGGTACTCCCAGCATTCCACACAAGTTTCTTTAGGTATGCATTTTTAAACTTTATGGCGAAATTACTCTGCACATGCTGAAGGCAATAGCGATGATAGGCATCGGGCTCCTTAAACCCTACATCATGTTGATTCACCACAGAAAGGATGCCTCTATGTCAATCGGATATCAAACAAATGCCTTCTCTGCCAGGCACAACATAGTCTCTTCAGAAACCAGGTCCACGATTCAGCTTTCTCCTCGTCAACGATGGCAAATGCTAAAGGAAAATTTTGATTGTTTGCATTTGTTCCCATAGCGATTAGTAATTTGCCCTTATATTTCCCATACAAGAATGTGGCGTCGATACTTATGACGGGCCGATAGTGTTTGAACCCATCAATGGACGCCTTAAACGCCCAAAATACTCTTTCAAAGTTCTTTACAGTCGTACTACCACCGTTCACATAGAACCATTTTACAACCGTTCCAGGATTATACTATTAAATTGCAGCCATGAACTTGGGCAATTTTGTGTATGCTGTACACCAATCCCCAAATATCATTCCAATTGCTTTCTGTTTTGCATTCCATGCCTTCTTGTATGAGACGGTGTACAAATACTTATCTTTCACCTTTTCCAATATCGCTGTGATGTTAATAGATGTGTCCGCCTTAATCATTGGCATTATGTCCCTAGCCACTAGCCCATCATTTAGATTTCTATGACCAAGGTTCATTATAGAGGACATACAAGTATGGCTTTGCTTAACCTTTATGACTTCAAACATCCCATGTCGTTTCAACCTTGCCTGTAGCTACCACTTGCAACCTTGTGTCGCCAATTCACATTTCAATGAACAACGATCCGGACTGGTTTGATCCACCGTGTACCGTTGATGTGTTCTTATCGAGTACAACTCCACAAATCTCTGAAAATCATCTTTGGTTTTGAATATCATACCCTTGACCAACTCATCTCGATCTGGATTCCATTGCCTACCCTCAATGTTTGAAGCATAACACGCCTCTCCAGTATGGATGCCTAAGTCAAAGGATGTAAAAGTTGATGAACGAGGCTTATATAAAGCATTTTTATGATTTATTTGGGCAGTCAGCTCAATATTTTCGATAACATCGTCTTCCTCATCCCCCCAGTATACTCGTCTGCATGCACATCTTCTTCATCCGAGTTTTTCGGAGTCAAGTTGGTGTCCATCCCTCTGTGTGCCCAATCATGACCATATCCGCAATCATCTGAATTGAACTGCACATGAATTGGTTGTTCTGAAACAATGTCTTGCATCGGACTCCTGTATTTATTCTGACTGTTTTGCAATGGATTTGAGCAATCCACATGTTGTGTAGACGTGGAAGGCAATAACCCCTGTACAAACGGATTTGAGCTTTCGCCTTCTTGTGTCAACAGAGAGGTGTACGACCCAATCTAGTCATCTAATGTTTGATGGGCCTCGGGAAGATTCTTTGTCTCGACATATAGATCCATAGAGTTTATAGCTGCATTGGTAGATGCTGTTTCTAGTATTACTTGCAGACTTTCGTCATCACTTACTTCAAACGGTATAAACTTTGAAGCTTGATATCCAAGAACCGAGGGAAACCTACAAGTGAACTTCAAACGAACACTTTTATGATGAACCCCCATTTTCTTGCAGACGTTTCTAACAAGTTCAGTGTTTTGAGCATCTATTCTCAGGCGAATGAAACTTCAACAGTTACTATCATAGTATAGACCATCCGCTCTAATGCACATGTCCCCCCCCCCCCCCCCCCCCCAATACAACATTATAGTCACAACACTAGCCATTTTAATACCTTCACATTTGCAAATTCGAGTGTAAGTAATCAATGGTAATTAAATGCAAGGACCAATGTACCTTCCCATTTCTAAAATTGAAAACACTTGCTCTGTAATTTGAACTCAAAGAATCGACTTTTGAAATCAATCTAAAGTCCTTAGAAGCAAGAACCTTCTAAAGTGATTTCGCACCCACCTCAGATTCACGATTCCACGTTTCTTACTAAGAAGATTGTCGGAAAGTGTTAGAACCTCGCTCCCACCCTGCTCACAGTCTCAAAATAGTTTATAAATTGATTCAAGTTCTTATTTTGCTCAAACATTTTATCAAATACATATTTCAATGTCGGAACATATGGTTTAAGACTTCAAAAAACAAAATCTAGGAATAATAAAATATTTCCAATAAGAACCGGTTATATAATTACCTTAAAATAGAATCTTTATTAAACTAGTAAGAACCGTCTAAACCCACCTAAAAGTAATTTTTTGTGTCAAACGAATGAGATGTTGAATTTTACAAAAATTCGATTGAATATGACAATGAAAGGTAATTGATCCTATTTTATACATTCTAAAAAAGCCCTAAAATTGTAAAATCAGAAAATACCTTCAAATGCATAATTTTTAGTATAACTAACATGATATTAATTTTCATAAAAGTTAGATAAAAAAAAAGGAGAATGAAACCGAATAGATCCTATTTTATACATTGTGTATGTGTGTGTATTGTGTATCTATCACGTAGGCCTGTAAACGGATTGGATTTGGATCCGATCCGATCCGAATCCGACAGAAAATATCCGATAAGAAAATCCGAATCCGAATCTGATGATTTTGTTAGCAAACGGATTGGATTCGGATATCACAAATCCGATCCGGATCCGATCCGTTTAACTCCCCTTGTTTTGTGAAAATTACAATTTAGCTCCCCCTGTTTTGTGAAAATTACATAATGACCCTACACTATAAAATTCTTTTGGTACTTAACGGATATTCGATTAGAGAAAAAAAAAATTGGTGCTTAAATGGATATCCGATTAAAAATTTCCTTTGGTGCTTAACGGATATCCAATTAATAAATTTTTTTAAAAAAACCTTGATTTGCTTAAGGGGTTTTTTTTATTGCTTAACGGATATCCGTCGGATATCCGAATTCTAACAAATTTGGATTCAAATTTTTTATCAGATCGGATTCGGATATCACAAATCCAATCCGGATCCGATCCATTTACAGGCCTATATCTGTGTGTATGTGTGTGTATGTACATTGTGTATGTGTGTGTATTGTGTATCCATGTGTGTATTGTTTATCTGTACATTGTGTATGTGTGTGTGTATGAACATTATGTATGTGTGTGTGTGTGAACATTGTGTATCTGTGTGTGTGTGTGTGTGTACATATACATTATGTGTGTGTGTGTAACAAAGAGAGAGAGAGAGAGGCACCTGAGAGAGATCGCAGAGAGAGAGGTCTGTGAGAGTGAGAGATCATAGAGAGAGAGAGAGGTCTGTGAGAGAGAGAGAGAGAGAGAGAGAGAGAGGCTAAGAGACAGAGAGATAGAGAGAGAACAGAGATCTGAAGGAAGAAGAAGACGCTTATTAAAATGGGGGCAAAACGAAATCGCTACTTCAAATAGCAATTTCTACTTTAAATGAAGTCGCTACTTGAACTAGCGATTTCTGCTTTTACTAAAGTTGCCATTTGAAATCGCGATTTCAAGTTAAACTGATTTGGTTTGAAATCGCTAGTTGAAGTCGTGATTTGGGAAAAAAGTTGAAACAGCGACTGGTCAGGGAAATATTACCCCTATTATGAAGCCTCGGGTAAAAAATTCGGATGACAGCTTACCAAAACAAAAAGAGTCCACTACAAATTAAATCTCCATTCAAATGTGTATACCTACAATCATGGTAATTATTAGTTTGTTCCAAAAATAACTCCACAATTAATGGGATAAGATTAACTGAAAATCAAATTAAAGCTTTATATATGTTTCCATATATAACCAGCTATATCCATATATATCTCTGTAACTACTATTTCGTATATACATATACACATATGTGTGTGTGTGTAGGGGTAAATTCGTCACCTAAAAACTATTAATTGGGGGTTATGGGCTATTAACATACTAGTTCATAAATATTAGGGTCTATTAATATAAACTTATATAAGATGGGCCTTGAGTAAAAAACATTGGTAATTAGGTATTTTTGGGTACATTTCTATAAATTTAAATGTTTGATGAGTGTTCATTTTCTGTACAAGAGTATGCCCTGTCTGACAATCTTCTCAAAAATTAGTTCTTTGCCAAACCTACATAACTTTAGAGGTTGTTTGAGTAACATAAGCACTGGTTTGGTGGTTCAAAGATGAGCTTAGTCTTAATTTTAAATAGTTATGTGTTTAGCTACTTTTTAAGTACATAGGAGTTGGTGTCTGGCTAAAAAATGACTCCTTAGACTGGCTCTTTATCTAACCAGTTCTTTATCATACCAACGGTTTTCATATGAACCAACAAAAATAAAACTCAGTTTGAACTTGAACATTTTTAAGAAATTCATATCAAAAGTGAGAGTTGAACTAAAGCATAGATTATTATGTTTGGGGTTTGTGTAGAGGTGGCCATGCCGGGGCCGGGCTCGCACCACTCAGTAAGGGTAGGGTCGGCCCTGAGGGGAAGCGACACATGCGACCATGTAGGGCCCCCCTTTAGGCAAGGCCCGCTCTAAAAAAATACTAACCTAAGTTAGTCATAGCATTACTTTTGAGAGCCCAACATCAAACTTAAAAAACAGGCCCAAATATAAATTAAAAATTATTCAAACTTAACTTAATTATTCCTAAGACCCAACTGATGGCTGATCCCCCAATTACTAAGATGCAAACATTTAAAAAAAAAAAAACAAAAAAACAAACAAAAAAAAACCTACATCTTCAAAATCGTGAAGTGAGTCAGTGTTGATCGAAAAAAGAAAAAAGAAAAGTGAGTCAGTGACTAAGTGACTTCTTCAATTGTTCTTCACGGCATTTCCTCTTCCTCACTTCGTCTTCTTCATCTTGCAGTCAATCTTGTAGTGTTCCGTGCTCTCAGCTCACTCTCCGCCTCTCCGGTCACCAAAAGTCCACGCAAGGTTTGTATTTCTTTTTTTTTTTTTTTTTTTTTCAGTTTTATATTTTAGACATTTAGATTTTTTTTTGGTTTTTTTTTGTGGGTTAAATTTGTTGATTAGAATTATATTACAACTATTGATTTATAATTTTGTATTTTTTCTCCATTTTTATTGGTTTGTAACAGATTCAATACTTCAATTTGGACAGTGGGTAATGTGAATTGTGAAAATCAGGTGATATTGTTCAATCTTGGTACTTCATTTAGTATATGTGTGGACATGAAAAAAGAAAAAAGAAACAAAGAAGTAGGAGTTCTTGAAAAATTTATTATTAGTAGCAGAAATACATCTTCTAATGTAGTTGAAGATTTGGTAAATGATGAAAATGAGCAACCTATACATCACGAAAATGAGGGTTTGGTGAATGAAGAACCTAATCAACATGATACGAATGATCAGTTGAATGAAAATTTGAACGAGAATGAAGATTTTGTTAAACAAATGTGAATTTAGACCTTTAAACGTTTATGATCCCAGAAATTGGAACAAGATTGACCACAATCTTATAGACATGTTAGTAGAGAGAGTTCCAATAAGAATCATAGATATCAATTTTCCTAAAGACGAGCATGATAGACATTTCTCTTCTACATTTTATGTTCAAAATTTATTGAATGGAGAGAAGCAAGATAGGAAATGGTTAGTATACTCAGTTGCTGTAGATAGGGTATTTTGTTTTTGTTGCAAGTTGTTCAAGCAAGATAAAATTACTTCTCACTTGACCAATGAAGGTTTTAAGGATTGGAGCAATCTTAGCAAGAGGCTTAAAAGTCATGAAATCAGTAGAGAACATATTACTTGCATGAGTAAGTGGATTGAATTGCAAATGAGATTGAAAAAGTATGAAACCATTGATAAAAGTGTGCAAGAACAAATCAACAAGGAGAAGGATTATAGGAAACAAGTATTAGTGAGGATACCTGTTGTTGTGCAAACTCTTGCTAAGAATAATCTATCATTTCGTTGAGACAATGAGAAGATTAATCAAGAGAACAATAGCAACTTTTTAAGCCTAATTGAAATGATTGCAAAGTTCGATCCAGTGATGCAAGAGCACTTTCGACGTATTAAGGATGAATCAATTCATTACCATTATCTTACTCATAAAATTCAAAATGAATTGATTCTAATGTTAGCAAATGAGACTAGAAATGGAATTGTTAAAAGAGTCAAAAAAGCAAAATATTTTTCTATCATACTTGATTGTACTCCAGATATAAGCCATGAAGAACAGATGTCTCTTGTGCTCTGATGTGTGGATGTTTCAACAAGTCCAATAAAAGTAAAAGAGTTCTTTGTACAATATTTGAAGGTGGATGATACATCGGGGTTGGGACTTTTTAATGTACTTAAGGATGTATTGGTCAATCTCGAGCTTGACATTGATGACATAAGAGGGCAAGGATATGACAATGGGTCTAACATGAAAGGGAAACACAGAGGTGTACAAAAAAGACTATTTGAAGTGAATCCTAGAGCTTTATACACACCATGTGGTTGTCATAGTCTTAACCTTACAATTTGTGATATGGCCAACTCTTGTACTAAAGCTGAATCTTTTTTTGGAGTGGTGCAATGCATATATTCAATGTTTGCATCTTCTATGAAATGGTGGGATGTTTTGAAACATCATGTGAAGGATCTCACACTCAAACCATTGTCACAAACACGTTGGGAAAGTTGTGTTGAAAGTCTTAAAGCAATAAGATACCAAGCTCCACAAATAAGAGATGTGTTGATTGACTTGGCAAATAGTAGGGACGATGCCAAAACAAAAAGTGAAGCTAAATGCTTAGCAACATATGAAATTGAGAGTTTTGAGTTCTTGTTTGGCATGATTATTTGGCATAACATGTTGTTTACTGTTAATGCTATTAGTAAAACCTTCAAGCTGAAAATATGGATATTGATGTTGCAATGAATCAATTAGAAGGACTTATTTCCTTTTTTGAAAGGTACAGAGAAATTGGATTCATAGAGGCCATGATTGAAGCTAAAGAAATTGCGAATACAATGGGAATTGAACCTGTGTTTCGTGAGATGCGCATCATTCACAGAAAAAGGCAGTTTGATGAGCGTATTAGTGAAGCTGTGACACAATCACCCGAAGAATCCTTTAGAGTTAACTACTTCATTTATATAGTGGATCTGTTAGGAAACTGCGTTCCCAGAATCCATTGACAGCGCGTATAAGTTGGTACTGCAAACAAAATTACGTGAAAACTACAATAACCCTACAAGGGCGGAACTAGGGTTACCTTAAACTGCTAAAACGGATTGCTGTAGTAGACGAATCGAGAACACGGGCTCGATACACAGCTCACGATCTTCTACCGTATTCCTTTGCTGCCAGAATATCGAATTGAGTGTGGTCTCATTCGAAATCCTTTATGTTTCTGCTCTATCTTTTTACGCTCTCTTTTCTATTCCGAGTTATAATACTCTTGATGGAAAAATGCAAACTGAGGAGAGAGCTAAAGCAACATATATATAGGCTACGATAGGGACCATAAGAAGTCAATAAGGAATAGGCTTCCTTATGGAATTAGGAAACCCTAATTCGAATTGAATCAGATTCCTATTTCCATAAATTATAATTCATACCACTAAAGAATTATAATTGCACTCCTACCCTTATCTCAAAAATATATTTCGAGCTCCATGTTATTAAATGCTTATTATCTCCCCATGTTAAGATTACAGATATCCATTAATTAAATATAATTACTGACAATCATATTTAATTAATCTCTTAAAATTCCTTGAGATCCTCTGCTTAACTTATCTGATATGTCGGATACAAAATCCACCTACAGGGTTTGACATAATCAAAACTTATAAACTTTCTCAAGGGGATATCATCAATCCCAAAATTGAGACATGGATTCCATCATTAATTAATATCCACCACACAATTAATATTGTCACCCAATCCAATGAGATATTGACCCATTTAAGGATCTCACCCTTTTAGGGATCAAATTGTAAATATCAAATGTACGTGTCCATAAAATAACTTAGGATTTAGAGCATAAGCACTCAAAATAGTCATGAGGTATTAATTATCTTATAAGTCAGTATAAAGATAATTACTCCAAGTCGGTCCCGTTTAATACACAAAATGTACCAGCATGGTGAGTTGAAACTATACCGTTTCCCGCAGTCAAGACAAACCTACTACAACACCATGCTGCAGTCCTATCGATGGTGTGTCCAATCCATCTAAGACTGTAAACCAAAATCTTACATTCTACAAGATCCGATGGTCTGATCTTCCCTGTGCAAGCCGAACTCTACACACCAAACCACCTACTATGTAGAGTGAAAGACACACATGCATAATATTAAATAAACAATATAATACAAATATTGCCCACACAGATTCTCATAAAAAATGGATTAACTGATTTTATAAAATGAATAATAAATCAACTACATAAAGCATGGCTTTTAGTATATATCCCTAACAGGATCAAGCGCTTTCGTCACTCAAAAGTAGATTTGAACAATTTCAAACATATGCAAAGACTTTTGGGTTTTTATTTGACTTGAAGAAGTTGCAAGATATTGATGATGATAGTTTCAACGCCTATTGTACCAACCTTGAATCTTTTTTGAAACGTGATCACAATTATGATATTGATGGGAGAGATCTATATCCAAAATTGAAAGTGGTGCGAAATATTTTACCAAAAGAAATAAAGAAGCCAATTGAAGTGCTTAATCATTTGCAAGAAATGGATGGTTGCTTCCCAAATGCATGGATTGCTTATCGAATATTGTTGACTATTCCGGTTACTGTTGCGTCGACAGAGAGAAACTTTTCAAAGTTGATGTTGATCAAGTCTTACCTTTGATCAACCATGTCACAAGATAGATAGAACGGATGAGCTATGTTATCCATTGGAAAGGATATGGTAGAAAATATTGATTATACAAGTGTAATTAGTGATTTTGCAACTAAAAATACAAGAAGAGTAATATTTAAGTAATCAATAATTAATATTTAGTAATATTTGTGCTACTGTACAGAGGGCCCCCGTTTAGAAGTTTGAGTAGGGCCCTCAAAATCTCAAGGCCAACCCTGAGTAAGGGTACCTACCTTTGTGCGATATGTTTAAGGTGCACCGCTGAGACATGAACCTAGAAAAAGTGTTTTCTAGTGCCCTATTGGGTCGGAGGAGGATCGTTGACAACCTTATTCCTAGCACACCCCAATAGTACCGATCTCTTTGAGGTATATGACAATTACAGGGACCTCCTCTCTAATTTGGAAAATAACACTCACCTTCATTCTACCAACTTTTTGTGTGTAAGATTATCAATTTACCCCTTTTCTTATCTCCTTATATATGTGTGAAATAAAATTATATATATATATATACATTAACAAATTTTACAGATTTAGATTTACAGTATTTAGCCTTAACTTTATAAAAATTTGCCGTTCGAAATATATATATATATATATATATCAAAATTTTGAAATAAAAGACGAATTCTATGTTTCCCAAATTTCTTTCCCAAAAGTATTTCCCAACACATGTGACAATGGACTCAATTGATTTTGATTGGTTGTAATGTTAAAATGGTTCCACAGTGGTCCCACTTCAACATCATTTGGGATGAAAATTTGGTCTCGTTCGGAATATAAAAAAATTTATAAAAATTTCAGATTTAGGTTTTATAATCTTTAGCCCTAGCTTACAATAGTTTACAAATTTACAATATTTTACAAATTTAGTTTTTTTAATTTAAGCCATTAACTTTTTTTGCCCAAGTTGTAGGTGACCAATATTACAACATTTATTTAGACTAATACTATGCTTCCCAAATTTTTATCCCAAATGATGTTGAAGTGGGACCACTGTGGAACCACTTTAACATCACAACCAATCAAAATCAACTGGATCCAATGTCACATGTGTTGAGAAACACTTTTGGGAAAGAAATTTGGGAAGCATAGCATTACTCATTTATTTATAAATTTTTATAAAGTACTTTTTTTCGAACAGCAAATTTTTATAAAGTTAGGGTTAAATGCTATAAATCTAAATCTGTAAAATTTTCTAATGTATATATAATTTTAGAGTAATACTTCACACACAACTTTCATACAACCTTTTGTGCACAACCCGCAAAATGGAGTTTTTTACCCGAAGCTTCAAAATGGGGTGAATATATCCCTGACCCGTCACTATTTCAACTTATTTCCCAAACACATTACTTTCTTAGAACTCGCTACTTCAACTAGCGACTTTAGACCAAAACATTCCAACTTGAAATCACTACTTCAAGTAACGACTTCAGTAATACTAGAAGTCGCTACTTGAAATAACGACTTTGGTCCAAGGTAGAAGTCGCTACTTGAAGTAACGACTTTAGCAACAGCTAAATTCCCAGCATTCCATTTTAGCAGCAGGACCCTACAATACACATAACCAACCAACATATTTTTATTTTCATAATTCAACCATCAAGCATAATAATCTAACAACCTTGCATAAGATGAGTATTTGTAAAAAGCAAGAGAGATAGAGAGTGGGAAAGAGATGGACAAAGTGGGAGAGATATGGAGAGATAGTGGGAGAGAGAGATAGAGAAATAGGTGGGAGAGAGATGGACAGAGTGAGAGAGATAGTGGGAGAGAGATAGAGAGATAGGTGGGAGAGAGATGGACAGAGTGGGAGAGATATAGAGAGATAGTGGGAGAGAGATAGAGAGATAGGTGGGAAAGAGATGGACAGAGTGGGGGAGAGAGATAGAGAGATAGGTGGGAGAGAGAGATAAAGAGAGTGTGGGATAGAGAGAGATAGAGAGAGTGAGGGGGAGAGAGATATAGATGTACACAATAAAAAAATTATATATATATATATACAAATGTGCAATTATTTGTTTATAATACATCAAAAAACAAAATGTTGTTGTGGATCATATGGACTATCTTTGTTTATAATGTGCCCCACACAACGGAACCTTCTTCGTTCTCTTAGGCCTACCCTCTTCCTGTGGTGGATCCTCCACTAGTGGAACCTTCTCATGCGGCTTGATGACCTGCGATACCACTCTCCGGGCATGACGACCTCTACCCTTAGCATAAACTATACGTACTAGAGGTCATCATTGAGAATCAGCCTGTGTCAAACCCTCATCATGTGTCTCTGCCATGGGGGGTATCATGTCCAATCGTCTCTCTCGCCTCTACCTACATCTACTCTGCCTCTACCTACGTCAAACTCTCCACCATCGCCTCGAATTGTGAAGCTAGAGGTGGTGATATAGGATCATGTGGTGGCGGGATCGGCGATGGCGACGATGCATCTGTATATGTGTACTGTGGGATGAAGAAGTCACGGATCGGAGATATACGAAACTCAGAGCCCCCTGGAGTGAAAGGCCTATAAAAGTCGGTTGTATCATCATATGCATACACAATAGGATGCTGATAATATGGTGTATGTGGCTCTGGCTCAGACTCAGAGTGTGTAGATAGGTCTGTCTGCTCCTGAGACTAAGGCTGAGACTGAGAATGCATCTGAGGCTGAGGCTGAGGCTGAGGCTGATGTTGAGGCTGAGGCTATGGCTGTGGCTGAGGCTCTGAGACTCGGGGCACAAATACTGTGGAAGATGGAATAGTCCTGTATAAACGTCGGTCCTCATGAATAGCCTGTAATGAATGCTCACTAATAGTACGAATCTCCTCTAATGCCGCCATCACCTCTGGAGGGACAGAATGAGGGCCCCCCGCTGCTAATCTAGTCAACACTGATCGTGCAACTTCATACACACGAGTCACACCATCCTCCTGGAAAAAATGGAAAGTTTAATTAAGTGAAGTTATTTTATGGCATGTGCAGAATGGAAATTTTATATGTCGTACGATAAGGAAAACATCTCACCAGAATGCGTGAATCGTATCGACTGGCTAGAAGCTAACTGTCGGTGGATCTCTAACTGGTCTAATAAGTCTACGGGTAATTCGGTTATACCATCTCATAGATGGGTATGAGTTAATCATCTGAGCTACATCTGGAATACCTACAACAACATGCTGCATCCGATGGTCCCAGAGCTCAACATATTCCCTATGAAAGTGACTCCAGTCGGTATTCGCATGACCACGTTGATCAATGCGATGTAATGTCATCATAGTGTTACATGGCTCTAGGACTATCTGTCTTATGCTGAACTGTCTCATCACTCTGTCGGGATGATGCCATTCAACCATGGCATACATGATCAACAGACATTTGGCCATCCATGTGCCCTACCTAGTCTGACAGTACTGAGGTAACGAAGCGACTAGCTCAACACTGTACGACTGCCAAATCATCTATGAAAACAATATATGAAAGATTAGAAATTTCAACAATAATGCAAGTCACAGTTTAACTCGGTCATTATTTACCTGCTCGGGCCTTATCTGGTCCAACTGGTCCCGAAAGTGACGCTGGACATGAGTAGGCACATCCCGAACTGAGAATCGGGTCATGCACTTAACGTAATGACAAAATTGTTAGTACTTAAATGAATGTACAAGTAACGAATAAAAAATAATGTATAAAGCAATGCAAGTATACCTACAACCCAATGGACCATCCTCTGGTACATCTGCTGGTAATGGAACTGGTCAGATATGGGTCAATCTTTCCCATGCCCAAAGCTGCGATTGATAATAATTGAGTTCAATTATTTATGATAGACTGAACAATCGTAAAATATGCATAATTCACAGAATTGACATAATATATAAGCGGGCCGAATATCTCTACTGCGGTATAATAAGAGGCAGCACACAACTCTCGGTACAAATATGCCAATACTACACTACCCCAGCTGTAGCCAGCATCAAAGCGTTGCAGATGTGGTAGATATATGAGGCTAACCTTGTTCCCAGACTTATTTGGGAACAACGACCCTCCTATCAACATCATACAATAACATCGAGCCATCTGCTGAATATTAGCGTCGTTGGCATGATGGGCGATCTGTGGTGTGAAATGGTCCCGTATCGTAGTCAGCTGCATTGTCAATCAAGAGAAAAAGGCTAGGGGTGGCGTGAAACCGAGAAACTCCTGACATAGCTCCTGCCACTGCTCCTCGGAGCGTGACTCATCAATGCTAGTGACTACATGCCCATCGACCGGCAAGCCCAATAGAATGCCAACCTCCTGTAGCGTGATCGTAGTCTTGCCGATAGGTAGGTGAAATGTGTTAGTCTCAACACACCACCTCTCTACTAGGGCAGTGATCAAACCCCAATCATACTGTATAAAGCCCAATCTATATACACAGTAGAACCCGATCTGCCTGTAATCTAGTATGTGCTAATCTGGATCAAGACCTCGACGTAAAACTGCCTCAGAGCGCCGCAATGTAGCTCACCCAAGATCTCACCATCCGAGATGGCCGATGAATGATGTGCATCTTGTAATAACAGTACTGAAGGATCCTCAGGGCCAGGGTGGACATCCATGGTAAGCAGGCTGTTCAAACATTATGGTTAGTCAAAATAATGACTAAGAAATTTAATAAAGTGACAACATGAAATTAAACAATGGCTCATTTAAATATATTAAACTACATGGTGAAAAAAAGTTAAAGCAGTGACTTATCGCATCAACTGCTGGGCGTCAGACCCAGTAACTTGTCGCATCAATTGTTGATCATCAAACTGAGTGACTTGCCACATCAACTTCTGGTCGTCAGACCCAGTGACTTGTCGCATCAACTGCTGGGCATCAGACTCAATGACTTATCGCATCAACTGCTGGGCGTCAGACCCAGTGACTTGTTGCATCAACTGCTGGGCGAATTGACAATTGTGACTTGTCGCAACAACTGATATCCCAGACATTCCATGGTCTATATATACTATGGTTTTAAGATTCAATATGATATCCCAAGCATTCCTTCTTTTCCTTTTTCTTCTTCTTCACTGCATTGTTTTTTAGTATGGTAAACAAGTATACACCTACGTACTACCCACATTTTTTTCAAATAGTGATACTGAGTATTGAAGAGACGGGTGTTCTACTAGAAGCACTCATGGATTTTGCTACTCTAGAATGGAAACATGAAGATGGAAATTTTAAATATGTTGCTTTCAAAGCTTTGCAGACCCTCTTTGCTGAGACAATCCTTGGATGTGATCTTCCAGCTGATGCCATTGTGACTCAGGTTTGGAAATGGTATAAGGAACATGAACTCCTTCAAGAGTTGTTAATGATGAGAGGTGTTCGTTTTACCGAAGAAAGATTGCTAGAAGTTACTGACCAGGCTTGGTATGAATGGTATGCTAAGGTTAAAACCAACACCTCTCATCGTTTCCATTTCAATTGTTATGATCATATGTATCTTATGAAATTGTTTTCATGAATAATATGTGTAGAAAAGCTATGACAGTACTGCAACATCGTTGAGGTACTGTGAACTGAACCGCTATCATAGATGTTGTTATATCTTTAAACTGTCACCGGTCACTGGCTTGACAAATGAAAATGGTATGGGCCTGTCAAATGTTTCCAACTCATCTGCAAATGAAGCGAGGAACAACACAGAGGAAATTCTACGGAGGTTGAAGCGATGAATGCACAATTGTTGTTTCCTAAGATTGTAACAGTTATCTAAGGAGTTTATAAGGAGTTTGTTTATTTAGTTTGTATTAATTATCTACGAATGTGACTAAGGAGTTTGTTTTCTAAGTTTGTACTAGTTATCTACAAAGTTTGTAATGGTTAAATAAGGAGTTTGAGCAGTTTTCATTAACAATTTCACATTACAAAATCACAACAAAGAACATCGCTCAAGCACATACTACGAACACTTAAGTACATAATACAAATACAATACTGATTATTATACTACATTAGATGGCCTAGCTTGACTACATTGTTGGGGGCATCGTCTCCTGTCATGGCCTTGTTGATGGCATATTCCACATTAATAAGTAGCCCAACCCCCTTCTCTCAAATCCATCTCATTTCTGAGGCGAGTTGATCATGGTCGGCCCTTACCTCGAAGCATAGCAGGATTCGACACAACTGTAGGACCAGAACGTGGGTTCTAGTAATCTTTGTGATGGACTGGGAAATACATGGATGCCCCTATGTCGATCAGATATCAAACAAATGCCTTCTCTGCCAGGCACAACGTAATTTCTTAGCAATTTCAAAAACCACCTCCATGTTTCAGCTTTCTGCTCGTCAACGATGGCAAATGCTAAACGAAGATTTTGATCGTTTACATCTATTCCCATAGCAATTAGTAATTTGCCCTTATATTTCCCATACAATAATGTGGCGTCGATACTTATGATGGGGCGACAGTGTTTGAACCCATCAATGGACGCCTTAAATGCCTAAAATTCTCTTTTAAAGTTTTTCATAGTCGCACTACCACCATTCACATAGAACCATTCTACGACCATTCCAGGATTATACTATTGAATTGCAGCCATAAAATTGGGCAATTCTATGTACAATGTACACCAATCCCCACAAATCATTCCGATGGCTTTCTGTTTCGCATTCCACGCCTTCTTGTATGAGATGGTGTACAAGTACTTATCTTTCACCTTCTCCAATATCATTGTAATATTAATAGATGCGTCCTCCTTAATCATTAGTATTATATCCCTAGCCACTAGTCGAGCATTTAGATTTCTGTGACCAAGGTTCATCGTAGGGGACATACAAGTGTGGCCTTGCTCGATCTTTATGACTTCAAACACCCCGTGTTGTTTCAACCTTGCCCGTAGCTACCACTTGCAACCTTGTGACGCCAATCCACATTTCAATGACCAACGATCCAGACTGGTTTGATCCACCACGTACCGTTGATGTGTTCTTATCGAGTATCACTCCATAAATCTCTAAAGATCATCTTTGGTTTTGAACAAGTTACTGGATTCCATTGCCTACCCTCAATGTTTGAGGCATAACATGCCTCTCCAGTATGGATGCCCAAGTCAAAGGATGTAAAAGTTGATGAACGAGGCTCATACAAAGCATTCTCATGATTTATTTAGGCAGTCGACTCAATATCTTCGATAACATCGTCTTCCTCATCCTTCTCGGTATACTCTTATGCATGCACATCTTCTTCACCTGAATTTTTCAAAGTCAAGTTAGTGTCCATTCCTCTATGTGCCCAATCATTACCATATCCACAATCATTTGAATCGAACTGCATATGAATTGCCCATTCTGAAATAATATCTTGCTTCAGACTCCTGTATTCAGGCTGACTATTCTGCAATGGATTTGACCAATCCACATATTGTGTAGACGTGGAAGGCAATAATCCTGTACAAACGGGTTTGTGCTTTCGCCTTCTTGTGTCAACAGAGAAGTGTACGACCCAATCCAGTCATTTAATGTTTGATGGGCCTCAGGAAGATTCTCTGTCTCGACATATAGATCCATAGAGTTTATAGCTATATTGGTAGATGCTGTTTCTAGTATTACTTGTAGACTTTCATCATCATTTACTTTAAATGGTATAAACTTGGAAACTTGATATCCAAGAACTGATGGAAACCTACAAGTGAACTTCAAACGAACACTTTTCTGATGAACCCCCATTTTTTTGTAGACGTTTCTAACAAGTTCAATGTATTGAGCCTCCGTTCTAGGCGAATAAAACTTCGACAGTTACTATCGTAGTATAGACCATCCGCTCCAATGCACAAGTTCCCCCCCCCCCCCCCCCTAATACAGCATTATAGTCACAACACTAGCCATTTTAATACCTTTACATTTGCAAATTCAAGTGTAAGTAATCAATGGTCCATCGTGTTGTTGATGTAAGTAATCAATGGTACCCTTTCAAGTTTTTGTTTATCTAAAGTTTTAAAATTAGTGATCATCATATTTTGTTTGGTTCATTAATTTCATAACATTTTAAAATTTGGAGGAGCATAGCATTTCAAAATTGGGGGAGCATAGTATTTCAAAATTGGGGGAGCATTATAGTCTATGTGTGTGTGTACGTTGTGGTGTAACGATTTACCTACTATCAAGCTACATCAACTGTAGATTTATGTTAATGTTGACAAATTGGTTTAGAGGAAAAGCAAGTGGTTGTAAATGTCATGAGTAAATCTTGACTCAAGTATTCTAGCTGGTAGAATTAGCCTCTCTGATCTCTTACACTTTCTTTCTCGCTTGTGTTCATAATTTTATTTTTGGTCATATAAGGTAAGAAAACTCTAAAACACTACCAAATTCCATGTTGAATTTTCAAACATAGAACATTTTCATTCTGGAAAGTAACCTTATGCAATCCAAAATCACATTACAAGATGTTAAAGCTATATATATATATATGTATATATTGTTGGGGGTTCATTCTCTAACAACATAAGTGTATGTTAAAGCTATATATATGTGTATATGTGTGTATGTATGCGTGTGTATTGTGTATCTATGTGTATGTACATTGTGTATCTGTGTGTGTATTGTGTATCTGTGCATACATTGTGTATCTGTATGTGTATGTGTCTGTGTGTATATATATACATTATGTGTGTATGTGTGTGCGTGTGTGTAACAGAGAGAGAGAGAGAGGCACCTGAGAGAGAGATCGCAGAGAGAGAGAGAGAGAGAGAGAGAGAGAGAGAGAGAGCAGATTTGGTATAGTGAAGGAAGAAGAAGAATAAGTAGATGCGGGTTAAACCGAAATTGCTACTTCAAGTAGCGATTTCTATTTTAATGAAATCACTATTTGAAGTAGTGACTTATGTATTTACTGAAGTCATTATTTGAAGTAGTGATTTCAAGTTGGAATGCTTTAGTCTGAAGTCGATAGTTGAAGTAGCGAGTTCTGAGAAAGTGATGGGTTTGGGAAATAAGTTGAAACAGTGACGGGTAAGGGCTATATTCGCCCAATTATGATGCTTTGGGTAAAAAAATTCCACAAAAATGAGTCTATCTCTCTCCTGTGTCATCATGTGATGTTTGTAGACCCATAATGACACATGAGAGAGATAGACACACTTTTGTGGGTTGTGCAAAAAAGGTTGTGTGAAAGTTGAGTGTGAAGTTTTATCCATAATTTTATTTAATGCGCGAGCGCACACATGCACACACACACACACACACACACACACACACACACACACACTGATACACTCACACACACACACATATAAGGAGATAAAGGGTAAATTGGTAATCTTACACACAAAAAATAGGCACAGGGGAGGTGAGTGTTATTTTCCAAACTAGAGGGCAGATCCCTATAATTGTCATATATCTCAAGGGAGGTCAGTGTAATTTACCCAAAAAAATGAAAAAGTGAAAGGATGTTGTGCTATCAAATGGAGGTGGGTGTTGTTGGATATAGGGATGTCGATGATCCTACCCAAGAGTCATGTGTGCATATTTAAGACTGTGGTGTTTGGCGCAACTTCTCATTACAGAAGTCTGTTTTAGGAATGAATTTTCTAAGATATATATATATATATATTTAAAGAAGTGAATGTTTGGGAATGAGTGTTTTTTTTTATAAATAAAATGTGCATCTAAATGGGCAGATACATTTGGTGGCTACATTTTATAAGTGCAAACTTATACGTGCTTACCAATATATATTATCCTTAACCAATATCTATTGGCTTGGTGTATAATTCATTAGTTATGGAATTTGGATAAACATGGTATTAATCTATAGAAATTTAGTAAAAAAATCTCTCATTTTAGACTTATTAAAGTATTGGGACTTGATGCGATTAAATTTCACATAACTTTTATTACATGTAGAGCTTTCACTAAAATAAAATACGGGTTGGACCTAATACTAAAAAAGTTTATTTTAGAGGACTTTTGAATAAAATGCTCATTAATCTATAAAAATAAGGGAAAAAAGTGTAATTGTGTGTAGAAAAGTTCATGGCTTCTCCAAATAGGGCATTTTTTTTTTTTTTATTTATTTTTATAATTGGGACAAATGGGGCATTCTAGAGATGCATTTATTGTCCAGAAATAAAAAACTATATCTCACCAAATGAATTCCACTCTTGTAAATAGATTTCTTCTTCCAGAGCGACACGTTTCTGGCCAATCGCAATTCGCCAAATAGGTTTTGGAACAACGATGGACTTCCTATCGCAGTTTTCAATTTCCATAAAAGCTCAACACGATGACATTATGATAACATTGTGTTTGTTTTTAAATTGACAAGAAAATTATTTGTTGTCCCATTAAATTGAGAGCACTAAACTAATCCTATAATGAGGGCACTAAAGTTATTTGAGAGTACTGTTACATTCGGGCTACCAAATTTCTCTCAATACCTACATTTACAGTGAGGGAGTGCATACATCATACCATGTTGTACATGTGGTTGTAGAAAAAATTTGACGGGGGCATTTAGATTCCCGTGAACTAACTTAATGAGGTGATAATTTATCTATTTACAAATGAGTAATTAGAAGACATGTATTAGTTTAACATTTCACTATATATTTATACATGTGTTTGCTGTAATTATTATTCGGGCGTGCCAGAGCCTTGTTAGGTAGACCCAAAATAATAAAGACAAAATTTCCTAAAAGCACTTGTGTGAGTGATACACAAGGTTTCATGAATCTGACTTCTAATAGGCGATTGTGCGAATAAGTAGGAAAGTACCCTTATTCTGGGTCCCTAGACAGTATTGAAGCATACAAGTCTAGCAAGTGAAAAGAAAAGAAATTAAATAAAAAGCAGGATTTTTATTTAATTAAAAATAAGAAGGAATTACAATGGATGTAATGTAAAAAGCTAAGAAAGCCTAGAAATATAATAAGAATGCTTAGATTTGTCGAAGTGACGTGAGGGTGATCTGAAAGCTTGGCCTGCCTGTTGTATTTGTAGCAGCCATGGAGGTCTTCTAGATAAGGTAGGAAATCTGATGAATATTAATCTAGTAAAATTTATCAGATTTTACCTCCATATCTGATAAAAGCTGCTATATCTTCGGAAAAAAAAAATATATATATAGGTATGTATATATATGCAGCTTGAATCTGGTCTCAATATGGGCTCGGTTCGGCTGACTTCCCTTCCAAGTAAGAGATAACTCCCATAAAAGTTTGATATTATCTTCCAAAAATAATCCTTCCATAACTAGAGAATATCTCCCATTAAGTGATAATATTTACAATTAAGATAATATTATCTTATAGAGGAATTGTAGGGATTGCAGACACTTCCCAAAACTTGCCAACCATATCACATTCCTATTGTAGCCGAATTGTTGATGGCTTCAAATACTGATTAATCTGAATGGCATAAGGAAAATAATGCTCAGCCCGATGAAAGCTTACCTTGCCAAAATAAAGTCAAAACTAATGTGGGCCCTAGCATGAAGTTATATATTGCCAAAGTTGGTTTGCCCGAGCACTGCCAAACGAGCCCGAACCTGTTCACTGCCACAAAGTGTGAATCCATATGATGAGTCATGATGAGTTGTGGCCCACCACTTTGACCAAGCAAAATTGAATTCTTCTTCTTGCAATAGACGTGTACAGATTGTGTGGCAGCCCGATGAAAGAATCAAATGGCCAAATTACAAGATGATCACTGAAATTGACCAAAATTATAACTTAAGCAAAGTAATAGCCCGAATTGGTCATTAGTGTGGTCCCCAATTGCACTGAATTAATATGGCAGTCCGATTGGCAATGAAATATGGAACTGGGCCTTAAATGGCTAGCCCATTTACATGTTCAGTGGCATGTCCGATTACATGGCATGCTATGGCCGCCCAATTGTCTGGTAATCAGTCTGAATAGATGTTAACAGCCCGATTAAATGGTGATCAGTCCGAGTGAGCAATGGTGTTAGCCCGATGGCAATGTAATGTAGCCATATTGGAGCAGGGCCTACTTTGTGTAGTGGCCCGATGAGATGGTGACCAGTCCGAGTGAGTCAGCCCGACCAAATGATGATCAATCCAATCAACTTTGAACCAATCACAGGGTCCCTAATTTTTGCAATCGGTCTCATGAGTCCGATTAAAAGTCATAATCGGCCTTATATAAATATTTAACTTGAAAATGTATTTTTTAGGTGCAAACAAAATGTACTTTAACATGAGAGGAATGTTTGATTAACATGCTTACTCGCTTTGCTTCAAAGCTGACAACGTTTTATGCTCTGGACAATACCACGTTCAGAATTTACAAGTGAAGGATACTATGATGACTACGGCTATGACATTTTGAGGCTGAAGAGTCCTGGAGGAGACGTTAGCATTATTTATATTTATGTTTTTGTAATAATAAGGATATGGGAACAATGTATTTCAGACTGTATTTGTAAGCGGCAGTGACCGTCTTGACTTTTGTTTATCAATCGCTTGAAGTAATAGTTGATTAGGGTATGTGTAATACATGTTTAGTTATCTATTAGCTTCCACTTGCTTATAAACTGTTTAGAACTACTGTTAGATATACTGTGGACAATTGGATTCTCTCACTTGTCATGGCTTGCGAATCTAAAAAAAGAAATTTCAAATGTTCCCTATTTTTGCTATATCGGGCCGTGACATTGTGACCCCTTTCCCCTTCTATAATACTCCTAATAAGGTAAACTTGTTTGTGTTCGGGCTTTCGACACTGTATACTAGTGCTAGTGGGGACGAAAGCCTCTATGGGAGAGGAAGGGATCATTGAGGGCATTCCTGGTCTTATAGTGCATTCATGCAGCGAGATCTTTTGGAGAGAGAGAGAGCTTTTTTTTTCCTAATCCAATGTTCGATATTGAAGAGTAAATTTGTCTTTGCATAATTTGTTGACTTTTTATGATTACAAAATACATTCTATTACAATAATAAATTGGTGTGTTTACATGAACCATTAACACTATTAAATTTCATTCATGACTAGAGAGATCAATAAAATTTGTAATACTACCACAAAAGTCTCTGTACTAATGACTAGACAAGCTTTTCAAGAGACAATTATAAGTGGTCTCATGAGAATTCAACTGAACTGTTCCCAGAGACCTAAGGTGAGACAATAGATCTAGGGCACATTAAAAATCAGGGTTATTTAGTGTTTGAACCCAAATTAGATACTTTTTTAGTGATACATCCAACTCGTAATTTAGTTTGTGGAACGGTCCATGCTTTTTTTTGCGACCACAATACCCCTCACACCTAAATCACGCGCACACTACAAACTTCCCTTTCAAAACTGACCATGTTCTTCCATACCCACGGAGATTACGAGAGAAGACCCACGGTCACTCCAATAGTCTAGGATTTTCAAAATTCAAACACATATCGCTTGCTTTTTTGCTGTTCTTTCATGAAGAACTAGGGTTTTTACAGTTGATTTTTTGCACTAATGAAATCGATTGTTTTAGATGAAAAAACACAAAAAATACTCACCTGGATTCAGTTCTCTGCTGATCTGGAATGATTTCGAATGGGGTGTTCGATTTGGGGGTGTTGTTTGGATTGGAGGTTAATTATGGGTTCTGAAAAGTTCTTCAAAGTTGTCTTTTTTGTGATCATAGTAGTTTGAGTTTGGGAGGAGCTTTTGGACAATTTGTAGATGTGGTGGGAGGTGAAGAGGAAGGAGTTTTTCTTTGTCGAAGAGTTCATCAGTAGGGGAAGATGTGGTTTCTCTCTCTAGAAATTTGAGAACATTTGGAGATGCCTTCTCTAGAAAATCTGAGAACATTAATAAAGTTAAGTAAAAATTTCATATCAATAAAGTTAAGTTAAATTTAACACAACCCTTAACAAGTTACAGCAAGTGCGGGCTTGGTGGACAGGGACGGAGAGGGTGGTGTGGTGCAAACCTCGTTAATAATCGTGACATATAAGATATGAGAAAATTTAAAATTTCACATAACTAACTATGTGAAATTCACATAATTAGTTATGTGAAATTCTAGTTATTTGCAAATTTTAGCTAACAGTTATGTGAAATTTGGGCAACAACTTTAGACTGATAATGCCACGCTCAGTACATGCATCAAACCCCACCCCGTTCCCCCTTATCCTGCGCCCGACACCCATGCTCCGAAACCAAACCACTACACCAAACCAAAAATCAATGTCTTATAAAATTTACATTTTTAGAATCTAACCAATGAGATCTATCAAACAAGCACCATTGTGGGTATGAAAATATTCAAAAATAAAGCTATGTAAAATTCATGCTAAAAAAGTTATGTGAAATTTCACACAACTTCTGTAATATGCTTCCAAATTTTGTATCCCAAAACGGTTTTCAACACATAGGGTAGTAGGACCACCTTCAATAACGATGGGTCCACTTCAACATCCTCCAATGAAAATCCAATGGTCCCATTCCCATATGTGTAGCGGATCAATTTGGGATACAAAATTGGAAAGCATAGCGTTATATGATGTGAAATTTCACATAACTAGTCATATTTCAATTTTTTTTGTTTTGAGAAAATTTCAAAAGTCTTCTAATGAATGCCCCATCCAAATAATAATTATGTGAAAATTTCAAGTTTCACATTGCTATAATGTGGAATTTGAAAATTCACATTAGTAATGCAGCATTTGTGAAATTTACTCTAGTATCTGAAATTTCACATATCCGGTTATGTAAATTAGTGAAAAGAAAAGGCCACGTGAAATCACTCCAGGATCTAAATTTTCACATAACTAATTATGTGAAAAATTTATTGTCACACCCCAACCCACCTTAAGCGGATTAGGACACGTGTAACAATGTCGCCAAGACACATCCCTAACACATATAACTTAAAGCAAGTTTAAACTCTCTTTTAAATTTCTTATTAAACTAATTAGCATGTAATTAACCCCAAGGGTAAAACGGTAATTTTAAAATTTTGGTCAAACCCAATGCCAAGATGTAGTATTCCTCATTTAAAAACCAACGACGAAAACGGCACACGAATCCGAGCTTCCTAGCCCAAGTTATGACCATTTTAAGATTTACCTTTCTCAAAACAAAAGGATCTGGCAGAGGGGCATTCGACTGGTCGAGCGGGTCAGTTCCACCGGTCGAGAGGGATCAGAATAAAAATCAAACTAGTACCCTGCAATGTTTTTACATGCACAAACCAATTCCAAAGTTCCCAACTCAAATGGAAACCATTCTAAGATATTCCCAACTCAATTAAAATCATTTAAACACAACCTCAATTAACCAAACAAGTTCAACCCTGTTAAACCAAATTAAGCTATTAACACCCACAAATTTTTATCAAAACTAAAAAGACCCTTGAAACTTGTGGTAGGGAGTTCCAAACACTTTGCAAACAACTTAGTTTCAACCAAAAACTTGTAATAATCAGTAACAACTCTAGGAAAATGAGTATGAGGCTTCATTAGGCAAGCTTGAGCCAAATGACACTAGTGTAACTTGTGCCAATTAGGAAATTTTGCAGAAAATACTTACTAACCTTTATAATTAAAAGTAAAGTTTTTATAGATCATTGGGACCCCAAAGGTACCCTCTTGGCCTTTTAAAAGTTAAAACAAAACATAGGAACATTTAGAATTAAAGGGTTGGCAGTGGATTTTTCGACCGGTTGAACGAATCCCTTCGATCGGTTGAAAGCCCCTCTGCAGAACCATTTCTGCAACAGCAACTTTCAACATGCTTCAACGAAATTTTGAAACTAAAATTCACTCAAACACTTTTGAAAGCTTATTATAAAACTTCTTGAACAAGATCCTAATACACACCGGGGTACTTCCAAACACTTTAAACTTGTACCCAAGCTCATTTGAATCAAATAAGACATTAAAGCCCAAACCTTGATTAAACTTGTATGAACATAAAATTTTGTCGGGAAAAAGTTCAAAGCTTTACATACAACTTAGTTACAAACAAAACTTGTCCAAAATGGTTGCGACATACACCCGGATTTGCCACAGTGGTCCAACTCAACCAACATACAAAATCTATAGTTTGAACAAAAAAGAATTACATAAGTTTCTCTATGTTTAACTCCAACTCCTACAACTATCAACATTATAACTTAAGTATCACAAGTCCAAAACCATAATTTACATCATACTACAAGATTAAGCATATACAACAAATCCCAAGCCTTGCCCCCATTCCCAAGCTTGATTCACCTCCTTTCCATACCTTGCTCCGAACCTGCGGTGGTTGTTATGTACCACAACAGAAATAGGAAAACAGTTTTCTTAAACATTTTGCTTAGTGAATTAACTAACATGCTTGAGATATCGTGAACATGTGTAATGCAACAATTTAAGCACATAAGCATACATAATCGGAGAATTCATGGGCTAATGGTTCACTCCAACTGAAGACCTTTCCCTTGGTCCTGCGGTCACTTCTATTCCTTGGACATTCGTTCATAAAGCGGATTTCTTCCTCTTCCCCTCCCTTATTCCACCATAATGAACCATTACTCACAATCATTCATTGACTACTTAACACATAAGCACATAGCCATATAAACATGATAATTTCTCACCAAATTAACATAAAAATTCTAGTGCTAACATGAATTTAACTACTAAATCCAAAACTATTATCTCTTAACTAGCAATTGAAGCACATGGCATGTAACCACATCAAAGATTAAGTTAGAAAACTCACCTTTTATGATTTCTACCCCCAATTTAAGCTAAGAGGTGCTGAATTTCTCCAAAACCCAACTCAAAACTCACTCCAGTGTAATTTCCTACATGTATTCGCCAAACCGCGTCTCACCAATTAGAACAGGTCATGAAATTACGACAATTAAAACATAAAAGAAAGGTATAGAAATGACCGTCTCACCTTCATGAGTCCAAATACGGTTTCAGTTCGCGAATTGGACGACGAACGACGACGGTACGGAAAGATTAAACGGTGCCTCTCGTCTCTCTCTCTATCTCGCCAACTCCCTCTCTTTCATCCAATCTGTTTTAATTTGAGAGTTGTTACTCTCTTGGCACACATGCATAAACATGCAATGTGTTGTCAACCAAAAATTTCCTTTCTTTCATTTGATAGTTTTTAACTTCTTACTATGAACTCCCTCAAACATTCTATTAACTATCCAATTATTAAAATGAGTATTTGTCTAAGTTTCATATGGGTCCCAACGTGGGTTCCACATTTTTTGTGAAGTTACTATCGTACCTACTAATTATACACCTTTTTGAAAAAAATGCCCTTATTGGGTTAATTAGTAGATATCAAAAGCTAATATATTAATAGTTTGATATTGAAACAACTAAACATATTCCAAATAGTCATATAAGATGCATTAATTATTCAAATGCAATTTATTTTACATTTTATCCGTGCCCTTCATTGGGTCCCACTTCCAAACATGCCCCTCATCACTAGGGACTTTTCCAACTGTGTTCATCTCTGAACACTTTTCATACGGGCGAGTCCAAAGCCTCCCCTTAAGCCATAATATACGCTAATTATAATAATTAATGCACATTAAGATAATGACCAAACCCTTTTTCCTGGTACGGGTGTTACATTTATGAAAAGAAAAAGTCATGTGAAATTCACTCCAGCATCTAAATTTCACATTAAAAAAGTTATGTGAAATTTCACATAATTTTTTATGTGAATTTTCAAAATCTTGTAACATAATGTCCCCGACAAATATACAAGAGTTCTAACATACTACTCAACAAGATCTATCAAATAAGTGTCATTGTCAGTTTGAAAGTCTGCATTAAATAAGTTATTTGTTATATTATATGTTTTTTTTTTCACACAATTTTTTCCAACGTGAAATTTCACATAACTTTTTTAACATAACTAATTAGGTGAAATTTCACACAATTTTTTCCAATGTGAAATTTCACATAACTTTTTGTAACAAAACTAATTTGGTGAAATTTCACATAACTTTAAAAAATCGCAGACTCCCAAACAAGTTTCAAACAACTTTATTTGAGAAACCTTAATTTTTCACAAAATTTATTATGTGGAAATTTCATTGTGTGAAATTTCACATAACTATTTGATTTATATTTTTCTGCGTGAAATTTCACACAATGAGCAAAGTACAAATATTCCTCTTAATCAAAGCCTAAACTAACTCAATTTTGTTTTACCTCATAATATGTGAAATTTCATTCACAAAGAGAGAGAGAGAGAGAGAGAGAGAGAGAGAGAGAGAGAGAGAGAGAGAGAGAGAGAGAGAGAAAGAGAGAGAGAGAGAGGTAATCACAATGTTTCTCCATAATTAATTAGGTAAAAATTTCACACCAACTTTTTGTTTTACACAACTTTTTAATGCCCAAAATTATGTAAAATTCACATAAGAGGGTTTTGTGAAATTTAAAATTTTCACATAACAAGTACCATTGTCGATATCAAAGGAAAAAAGGTTAACTGAAATTAACCTAAAAAGATTGAATATTTTTTTGCTTATCCCAAAATTGCTCACCCATTGCTCACCCGACTCTCTCATTGGTTAGTGCAGTGGAACTCAGGATTAAATAAGGATTAATTAATGGTACAAAGTCATAGGTCCCACTACATTAGCCAATGGAAGAGCTGGGTGAGCATTTTGGGGTGAGCAAAACTGCACTAAAAAAAATTATGTAAAATTTCACACAACTTTGCAAAAACAAAATAGTTAAAAGAAATCACATAAACAAACTATATCAAGTGACCTGTTAACATACGGCCATTGATGCAAGATGAGGGAAAAAACAATCTGCAAGTTTATATTACAATATCCTAATCTGGACCATCATTTGTAGCACATTGAAATGCAAAATTGTCACCCACCAAGAATTTAAGTCAAACACTCAATAACCTCCAATACCATACTTCAACATCTTTGACCTATCTAGATTGTCTCCACCATTTTCGGCCAGCAATGGGATCTCTGAACTCAATCTGCGGTGAATCAAATAGCCTTTGGTGGTTCGACTGTAATTTGTTGGTCAGTCTGAGAAAGAGGTCATATGCACGATGTTGCTGGTCAGATCTGAGACGGCATGTCATATCCATGATGTGATCACTTCATTAATGATGGGATCACTTCAACATCCTCCAATGAAAATCCAATGAATCCATTACCAAATGTGTAGGGAACCAATCTGGGATACATAATTAGGAAGCATAGTATCATACGACGTAAAATTTTACATAACTAATTATATTTCAATTTTGCTGTTTTGCAAAAGGCTCAAAATTCCTATGATTAATGCTTCTATCCAAACAATGATTATGTAAAATTTTGCTAGTTCACACAACTTTTTTCAATTTGATATTACACACAATGAGCAAAGCAAAAAATATCTCTCAAACAAAGTCTAAACTAACTCACTTTTGTTTTATTTATTTATAGGGTTAACTAGTATTAAATCCTATTTAGTGTATCTTTGTTATAATAGACGCAACTCAAAAAACTATTTGAAGATACGTCCACAAAAACATTTCAGACCATTCTACCCCCAGCTCCATCACTGCTATAATCTAGGATTTTTAAAAGCCAAATACAAATTTGTTTGATCCTTAATATATACACATATATATATATATATATCTATATATATATACACACATGTATAAATGTATATATAATTAAAAATCTTATATATACAAGATCTCCTCTCAAACCTCCGCCCTCCCCCCCCCCCTCTCTCTCTCTCTCTCTCTCTCTCTGTGTGTGTGTGTGAAATTCGGCCAGTTGTTGTTTCAAGGACCGGTTCCGAGGATCAAGCGTCGATGATTGTGAATGCTTCTTGGTGTGGAAAGAAGCTCCGTGGCGTTCAGAAGTAATGGATGGCGGATATATGGACCATTTATCGCCGTCGCTATCTCTATCGTTGAGTCCGAGATTCAGAGCGATGCATCCCGATCTGTTAGTGGCGTGTTAGGTTCTAATAGAGGCATCACTGGAGAATGAGGTGGTGGTGATGGTGCACAAGGTGGGGTGGGTGATGCGCAGGATAATGGGGTTAGGGTTGCAAGTGTAGGTTTACGTGATGATGCCTCTGGATAGTGTTAAAATTGTACACTATAATGCAATGTAAAATCGTACGAGCTTCGCCCGATAACCTTGTCACTACATTCAATTTGCTGGGTTTTGCTTGGGTTAATGATGATGTGAAGAAGAATCATTTCTCTTATAGGGCTTTTGTATGAAGATTGTATTGTTAGGTCCTGAGAGTTGATCGGGAGAGAACTAATCCTAATTATACGCTTTAACGCGCATTTGTTAGACCATTTTATCCTGTTTTTGTATATTTTTACTCTGTTTTCTAGTTTCTGACAGGTTTTGGAAGAAATCAACTAAACCAGGCTAAACAGGGTGAAAAAGCATCAAGAAAGAAGCTGAAAAACCAATGTCGCGCGCGCGACCCGCGCCCGCGAAAATCAGAAAACCGCTCGCGCGAGACCCCCAATAAATCGCTCGCGCGATCCGCGCGCGCGAGGTACCAAAAGTCGCGCTCGCGCGACCCGCTCGCGCGATATGCCCAAAAATCAAAGTTGCGTATTTCAGTATACTGAGGACTCCTGTGCAAACGAGACTGCTAAACGACGTCCAGACTGTAAATTACATGAGTTTCAGTCCGTTTCGAGTTGTAAAGGCTTCCAAAACATGTTGTAGATCTATATAAACTCTATTTTACTTCAATTAGAGGGTTGGCAATTATTATACACATATTATACAACCATACTTTCAGCCCTTGAAGAGGGAGAAGTAAGGAGAAGAAGAAGAAGACCAAGGATTTCCATGGCCTCCTCCATCAACTACCTGCCGATCTCTACTCCTATGGCAGCTTAGATCATCGATCTAGGGTTTCAAATCCACCACTAGATTCATAATAGGAATATTTATGAATTACTTTAGCTTATTACGTTGGATGAATATGGGGAATTGTAGCTACAAGCCCAATTCCTCCGACAAGAAGATAATCATGGTTCAAGCACCAACATAATCCATCTGCGGATAGCACGAAAGATTTATGTTGATGGTAATAGTGGTTTTCACGCATGAGTTTTTTCACTATAGTGAAATTTTTCACTACATTCATCTTGCTGAGTGTTGTTTTGGTTAATGATGATGGTTTTGTTTTGCACATGATTTTTTTTTGTGCTTATTGTATTATTCCTGGGGTATGCCCTTTGTACACCTGTACATTTTTTCCCCTTCTATTTGATAAATTTTACACTAGTAATTTGTAGTTTGGCATCCCGAAAAACTACACAAGTGATTTCTTCATTAGAGATGAATTTTACACTACAATTTGTTATTTGACACAATAAAATATAGGTGTGAAAATAACACTCATATTCTTGGTTCCTATGTTGTGGTGTGAAATTATATATTGCTAGAATGTACACTAGTAATATTGGTTCCTATGTAATATTATTAGTTCAATCAGAATGCACACTGTGATAATTTTTAAATAAGAAGCAAAATAAGAATGTGCGATATCCAGAAATAGTATTAAATCTTATACTGCAATCACCTAGTATAATATGAGAATACACAACTAAGGGAATTCACATTAACTTCTTCAAAACACCAAACAGATAAGAACACTGTATAGTATATGACCACACTACAAAATATCTGTGTGCAGTATATTAATACATCTTGTCTTTATTGTGAATCAAGAAAAAGTTGGGGTTGAACATCAATATACGTAACAGATTGGTATATTCATGCTAAAAGCAAGGATTTAATATCAAGAAACATCTATCCTAACAACCGCATGATTTTAGGTTGACTGATTCAAATAACATTCAATACATCTGTGTATATGTATGTATATGGCTTTGATGTTGACTCATAATCTCCTACAATTTAGGAATTTATAGATAAACTTTAATAGGTGCTGAATATATGGGAATACAAATGTACCCACGTATATGTGTACACTATAATGTAACAACTTATCTCCTACAAATTAGTCATTTAGGCATTTATGATGAACTTTATGTGTACACTACATATAAGGAAATGTTATAGAAATAATATAATCATGTGTATGTATATTAGTGTGTGTATATATGCATGTATATTAAGGGGGAAAATTGTAACATTATTTATGCTAAATGGAGAGGGGTGGGCCAATCATAATAAACTTTCTGATAATGTGGACCTCGTAGCATAATGAAATGTTGAGTGGGTCATATCATAAAAACTTGGGTAAATAGGGATTTTTGGGGAGATTTCTATTATTTATATAAGGGCAAGTTTATAGCGACCAGTTTCTCATATGAGAAGACGAGTTTTTACCGTTGGATGAACATATAACAATAAATGCATCTCCAAATTCTTGGGAATCTTATGGCCATATGCTCATCCAACGGTTAAAACCCGCATTTTCATATGAGAAGCTTCTCACAATAGACTTACCATTTATATAATGGTGATGTCAAATTTCACACAACTAAACATTACTAGAGGGGAATCAAATGCCTACAAATAATTTTCCACTCAAAACTAAAATTGTCCATACAAACCTCAACTATCTGAACCAAACAAGCCTTAAATCCCCAAACAAGCCTTAAAGATCAAACTCAAGCCTTGCCTTCCATCATTGTTAGTTTGCTTTACTAAATAATTCACCACGGCACTTTTTGTGACCGCATCCTAAATCTCCAGCCATTAACATCATCAACATCATCAGTATCAAACACCAAATGCTTCAACGATCACTGTTATTGTAGTCCCCGAACATCAATTCTCTTTAGTTCCAACTTCGCAATGAACAACCAAACCCTCATAGATGCAGAAACTGGAAGGAGTCCAGAATGGGAGGCATCGTAAATTGGATGACTGGAAGATGCTGACAATGACGACCAAGAACCAGTCGCTACCTTGCCTGCATTGTCCCCCTCTCTGTCCGTCGAATCCTTCGGAAAGTATTCTCTCTAGTTGTTAGGCCAGTAGAAATTTCTAGAGGGTATTTGGTCCTGATATTGTTTATCTAAGTTAGTCAAGAGATCTGATTTGGATATGTTTCATTTATGAGTGAGTTTTGGCTAATATAAAAAACGGGATGGAGATTAAACTTATCTAATCCAAAATAAGGTATTTTTGACTAAAATTCTATTTAATAAATTTAAGATTGCAAAATGTAATTTGCATTCATAAGCATCTCTAATGAAAAATGTTATTTTAGAGATGTCAAACTTATATTTTTGACATTGCTACAATGCTAAAAATATGTCATACACGCTCTCTAATGGTACTTTTCAAAAAAAAAAAAAATACCAAACTATAACATAAAACCTCAAAACACTACTCTAACGGGATGCCAAATGTAATGCTAAAATTTAGGAATGCCAAATTATAACATAACACCCAAAATGCCACTCCAATGAAATGCCGAAGATGGTGCGATAATGTGCCAATGTTATATCATGTACCAAATTTGGCATAGGATTTGGCACCCTATTAAAGTGGTATTTTTAGAGATGATTCTATAATTTGGCAATAAACACTATCTTTAGCACCCTATTGGAGATGCTCTTAAATAGAGGAAAAAGAAAAGAAAAAGAATAGAAAGAGTGGGCCCCATAAAACCCTTGAGGCTATTTGGGTGAGTAAAGAACCAATTTTGTGTTTTATAAATGAACTAATCCTAGAAATTAAAGTATTTGGTGAGTGTTATTTTTTGCATATCTCTGTCAAATCTAGTAATTCTCCTAAAATTTTTATTTTATATTTTATATTTTTCAAACAAGCACTTTTTTGGTTCTCACAAAAATTAGATAAAATGTGAGAGCTAATCTAAAGCTAGTCGAGTTTTTGACATTCCCAAACAGATCCCTAGATTCATCATGCGTAACACACTTGACAAATTTTTGCATAGGATCGAGAATAACTCTCCTAAAACTAGTTATTTGTTAAACCAACATTACTTTAATTCACACTAAAACCAGATATAAAATTAGACACAAATTGAACCAAGTTTAATTTTAAACTTTCCCAATATGACCGTAGATTCATCACGTGTAAGTGCACTCAAAATCTCATGGTATGAGTAAATGTTGTACACTCCAAAAAAGAAAAAAAAAAAAAAAAAGAGCCGTTATCACAGCCACAAAGCAAGGGGACATTTAGACATATATATATATATATATAATGTAGGGATTTGCTAACTTACAGCACATGAGACTTTTAGTGACGAAAAATAAGGCTTTTAGTGACGAAATTTTTTGCCGCTAAAAGTTGGAACCTTTAGCGACAAAAATTTCGTCGCTAAAAAGCTATTTTTAGTCACTAAAAAGGCTGTTGTATGTTTGTAGGTTAGCAGCCCCCATATATATATAACACTTGTTAGTGCCCCAATATTACTCTCTCTATATATATATCTGTTATATATACACCCAAACTGAGAGAGAGAGAGAGAGAGAGAGAGAGAGAGAGAGAGAGAGAGTAGTTCCTAAGCTGAGAGAAGTGACTAAAGATAATGGCGTCTCTACCAACTCCTGTACTCTGTCAACTATAGAGTAAGTTCTTAGATCTAATTCTCATTCCCTCCCCAGATTTGTATTCAGTATTTGTATTCATCCATCTTACTAAAATGAGAGCTCATGTTCACCCAGATATTTTTTTTTCTGGAATCTTATACTATTCAATTGGCAAGATTATTAGTTCATACAGTTCATAATGCATTTTGTGTGGAGAAGGTGGGATTTTTTTTTTCAAATGATAGAAAATAAAGTGGAACAAAATATACAGCAAACGAAACAAAGCCTAATTGTCCCCTGTAATTGAATTTCCCTTTTTACCTATTACATAGTATTCGTGTATAAGAATTAATGTTCGATAACAGATCTATTTCAAAAAATGGTATCGATTTAAATCATTATCTTAAAGATTTTCATCGACCAAATTTTTTTTTTTTGGGAATTACCATTGAAGTTTTTTCCAAATTACCTCATTAGAGATGGTTTGACGATCTAAACACATTGCATAAGAGCCATTCAAATCATGGAACATCCAATGTGTTATTCTTGGTTAGGGCAATGGGCATATTTGAATTCTATGTGTACTAAAGATTTTGCTTTTCACATTGCGGTGTTGTAGATGGGGGATATATAAAATGAGGTGAAAGTTGGAGGATAAGATAAATTCAAGACTTTGTATTAGTCTTAGAGGTTGTTTGGGAAGGCTAAGAACGGGTTTTATAATACATGTGTTACTTATAAAATAGGTTCTCTGTCGAATAAACATGACCATGATTTTCATTAAAATCAGATTTAAAAAAAAAAAGAAAAAAGTGAGAGTTGGATTGGACATGATCCTATTTTCTACATTCCCAAATAGACTCTTGCTGTTGAACATTTCGGTAACTTTCCTAATAGAATTCCCCTTGCTTCTTGTGTTAATTGGAAGCTGTCATTTCTTGCAGGATTGATGTCACCACCTAATGCTTGTTTATACAAATAGTTATTTGAGGAAGGGAATACTTGGAGTTTCATACTTCCATCAGAGGGAATGCCAACTATCCTCTAAAATAACATGGATAGTTTCATGTTTGTCAGCTAGCCCAATTGCCCTTGGTGCCACTCGTTTCTCTAAGTTTTATCCCTAAGCAAATAGCTGGCACAAAGGTATCCAACCCAAAGATGCACTATGTGCCTTTTTCGTTCTTTTTCTTTTACGTTGTTGTTCTTTGTTTGCATAATTTTACTTTGACTTATTAGATTATTGCTAGAAATAATGTATAGATCACTTACCATATCTGTTTTTCATTGGAGATTAGATACACATATCTTGTCTCTATCATATCTCTCACAATTATAACATGCAATTGGTCAAAGTTAAGTGACCGTCTCCTTTGAAATAGGCTAGACCTTCTTCCTTTCTCCTTGATATCCGCAATCGTGTTTAACACAAGTTGCATGGTTAATGACTAAAGACATGTGACACTTGTGCTTTCTTTGGTGTGAAGGAATGAGGGAGGGAAGGAAAGGGTTAGGGAAGAGGAGAAAATCCCTTACTTGTGGAGCAAAAGAAGGGAGAAAGGGAAGAGATTAGAGAACACGCATCCGATAGGCCCATTGGACGGATATAGAAGGGCTTCCCTCTTTTTTTTTTTTTTTTTTTTTTTTTTTTACTTTTTTGACCTTAAATTAAAATCATTATTTTGTTATGGAAGAGTACAACTAGGGGTGGGCATTCGGGTAGTTCGGGTTCGAACCGAAAAGTTCGGTTCGGGTTGGTCGGGTTCGGGTTGGCAACTATAGTACCAAAAACCGAACTGAATTAAACTTCGAAAGTTCAGTTCGGTTTTCGAAATAAAGTTCGGGTTCGGTTCGGAATTTCGGGTTTAATTTGAGCCGAACTTTTTTTTTTTTTTTTTAAATTTAAATTTTTTAAAATTTACGTTTTTTAAATTTGAGCCGAACTCTGATGGACAATTGATATAATATTACACTCAAACCATGTTTTTTTTTGGAAATTGAACTCCCAGTACAACGAACCACTCGGAACCAAGCTGCCATTGTGACATTGTCAGCTATAAAATACAATTTTATTTTATTAAAATTATTATTTCAATTTTATGTGCATAGAATAGTGATTAAAAATCCACAAAAAAATAATTGCAAATTTATAAAAATCCAACATTTTATATTTTAAAAAGTTCGGTTTTTCGGTTCGGGTTCGGGTTGAGGTTTTAGTACCGAAAACCGAACTGTAGTATAAACTTTGGTTCGGTTTTGAACTGAAATAAATTCAGTTCGGTTTTAAACCGAACCAAAGTTTTTAATTTTTCGGGTTCGGTTCAGTTTTTCGGGTTGGCCCGAACTATGCCCACCCCTAAGTACAACAGTAAAATACCTAATATTCCAGACCTTTTTGCTCCTTCCCTTCTAAATTAACAAATAAAAAGGAGGGCAAATCTCCTTCCCTTTCCCTAGGAATACCTCTTCCCTCCTTCCCTTCCCTTCCTTTTCTCTCCTACTTCTCCATCCCTCATACCAAACTTAGCATTAGAGTGTCAGCCCTACGTTGTTTAATAAGATGTTGTTAGGCTCAGAATTTTCCAGACCCAAGATGACCTAATATTTAATGCCAAGTCATTTAAAGATTAAAGGCATCTTTTGTGCAATGTCTCCAGTTTATTTGAGCAGATAACAAAACATAAAAAACAGAACACATTTGAGGAAGGGGTGAACAGGCCAAGTCTTGGGCTTTCATTCAAAACTAGCTCACTATTATAAAGTATAGTTCAAGTGATGTCAAACTGAACTTGAGCTTGGCTACTTTGCTCAAGCTCACTCTTAAGGGCCTGTTTGGAGATTTTTTAATGAGAGCATTTTTACTCACCCAAAAAATGGTTCACCAATGCTCACCCAAGCATCCCATTGGCCAATGCAGTGGGACCCAGGATTAAACATTGGGTCCCACTGCATTGGCTAATGGGATGCTTGGGTGAGCATTGGTGAACCATTTTTTGGGTGAGCAGAAGTTTTTTCTTTTTTAATAGGATGTAGTTCAGTTCCAAGTCTCCCTTTCTATCTGGTTTTTATTGGAACCAAGGTTAAGTTGTTTGACAAAGAACCAGTTTTAAGAGAGATATTAGACTGAGCACGGACTCTTGTGTGCAAGAAATGTACATTCACTAAATACTTGAATTTATAGAACTAGTTAAGAAACTAATTAAGCTTGTATAATCAAAGTCAGGAAAGATGAAAGTTGATTTAGTACTAGTCTAGCTTGAATATCGGGCAAGTTTTTGAACTAATGAGTTTGTGTGGCAAAATATGGAAATCAAGGTCTTGTTTCCCCCCGGCCCTTTAAAATTAGCTCACCTTTCACAAAGTATTGTTCTAGTGCATGTCAACCCCAAGTTGAGCTTTGGCTACTGCTCTCAAGCTCGCTCTGCAGTAACTAATTGAGCACATGATTAGCTTTTGTAGTCAAAATGAGGCAAGATGAAAGTTGATTTAGCAATTGAGCTTGAATCTAAGGTAAATTTTTATTTTTATTTTTTTAATTTTTTTATGAACGCCTGTTTCATTTCTTTGGTGAAGTAATTATATCTGTTTCAACGTCAATCGAAGCATCACTTAAAGATGGGTGCCCCCTGTATGTAGCATGTGTTGTTGTGTACAAAAAAAGCTATGTGTGATTATGTTACAGTGCCTTGTCAGAAAAAGCCTCACCCAAACAACTTTATTTTACTCCCATGGCTATCCTGAACACACCTAAAAGAAGAAAAAAAAGAGAGGAAAAGCTAACATAAAGGCCTCTCACTGCACTAGTCATCATGCCAAACATTAAACTTCATACCTACTCCGAAGCACATCCAATGTCCCTCTGCCTCGAGGACTAATCTAATTTTCTTGATACTCTTCCAAACCTCTTAGTTTGTTAGTCACCCCTTAGTTTACATCAGTCTCACTTGCGTGCCCTTTGGTAGAAAGAGAGGGAAGAAACAGAAATGAACGGTTAGGCTCAGTTTGGTTTGAAGATTTAGAGAAGGAAAGGAAAATATGAAGGAAACGTGCTCTCTTGTGTTTACCTCTATGCTTATATTACATTAAAAATTAAAAATTGTCAAAATTTTATTGTAACGTAAGAAAAAAAAAAGAGGAAAGTGACTCACGAAATTGTAAAATTTTAAATGTATTTCTCACAATATTTTCTTTTCCTTTTGTACTTTCCTCACTGTTTTTCTTGTTATCCAAAAAAAAAAAAAATGTGTTGTCTTCTCACTAAATCCATCAACGAATGTTGAGAGTATAAATACTTAAGTTACACCCTCTCTAATAGCTTAAGCTTTTAGAGCAAGCAAAGGATTGCCAAAAAAAAAAAGGAAAAAAAAAAGGTGCACAGGACCTGTGTTCAATTCTCGCCGTCACCCTGATTTCTAATATTTCCACGTGTTTGATCATTATTAAAAAGAAAGTCTGGCCACACTGCGGGGCGTGTTGAGAGTTTAAATACTTAAGTTACACCCTCTCTAACAGCTTAAGCTTTTAGAGTAGGTGTTTGTTAACAGAGAACATAGCCTTAGGATGTATGTCATTGGTTGGTAATAAGGAATATCAAGATTAACTAGTTAGTGTTCTTCCTACTTGGCTTGAGATATTTTTGTCACTGATAATAAGGAATATCAAGATTAACTTTTCTGCTATGTCTATGTTTGGTGGACAAAGTCAGTTAATGTTTGGTTACTCTAGAACTGCTCATCCCCGTGGAATTGAGTAATCTAGTAATTGCATTTATTCTTTATTGAGCTTAGAAGAATGAGTGAACCGCCGGGAGAGCACTGCTTATATATCCTGACAGATTTAATTTGTTTTTAGAAATTTCTTTCCATATTTAGCCATGCCATTAACATTAATATATCTTTGCTTCTATAAGTGCATTTGTCTGGGTATTAATTAATGTCAGTCTCACCATCTTGTTGAACCTCAGTCGATTCAATCTTTGCTTTTATACTTTTTTTTTTTTGAAACTTCATCATTGTAGAAAGTGTGGGGCCTAGTATATTTTATAAGCTATCATTTGATTGAGTGCAGATCAGTAACCTTGAATCTCTGAACTTCTTTATTGGCTCACCAGGGTTTAGATATTCAAACGTGTCGTCTCAAATAGTGGAAACAATGAGCAACGAATCGGCTACCAAAGAAAACTCGCAAGACTTAGTCTTTTTCTGCTGCATATGAAAATGCCATGGAAGCAGTACTATCTTCTCTCATTACACGGCAAAAACGCGGAGACAAGTCTGCTGTAGGTGGTAAATACAAGAAATTGGATAGGATGTTGATGTACATTAAGGTAACGCAGCTGAAGACATTCTAACTTCATTAAAAGTTCTCCAAAATTGTGAAATCTATGCTTTCAGACATTCTTCACACTTTGGTTAAGTATATCTCCATTACGTATTCAAGAGTTGCCAAACTTGTTATGTGCTTCTCGTGGTAGTAAAATCTTAGTTTCGTGACCTTAAAATAAAATTAATGCACGAAAGCATGACCATCTCAGATGATTACAAGATGATAGGGGCTGTTATAAGCATCTTTTATTTTGAAGGTCTATACTGTGAGCATAATATATGGAATGGGGCCAAACACTTTCTTTTCTAAGGGTTTAGTTAAGAATCTCAGAATGTTTAGTCTTTGACATTGTTAGTCTGTGGAAATTGATCTTGTCACATATTTAAATTTCAATAAAATATCTCAATAGTTCTTTCCTGCAATCCACATTATATCATCTGACGTGCCATGAAATATCGAGTTGCTTCTTCTTCGTGGCTCGTGGTCATTATGCTTTTACTGGACTTTCAGGCCTCTTAGATGTCTTTTTTCAGAAATTGTCCTTTTATTTTCTGTTTGTTTCCTCCCTCTATGCATGTTTTTGTATGTGTGTGTGTGTGTGCATTTTTTTTCCTTGCTGAACATAATGTGCTTTGCCTATGTTATAATTCCTCTACCTTTTAGTATACAACTTTCTTATTCTGAAAGGTTACTCAATAATTCCTGTCTGTAAAATCAAAAGGGCAAGGCTATGAAAACCACATTAACATGTGAGAGAGTTTATATCCATAAGATGGTTTGACTTTTAGGAGTTTAAGTAATTGTAGAGATTTAACACAACCATATTCCTAAAACCTTGCCTAAAAGATATATATAAAAAAAAAACATTATCCAATGTGTAAAAATTCATTCTCATATGCAAATGGGCTTTTAAAAGCCTTACCTTGTAAAAATTGATTGAGGAAAGAGATAAATGCACGGTATGTGCGATTTTTTTTAAATTTTATTTTCCCCATGCACTATGAGGTAGTTTGGACCTAGCATACTTGTTGTCATCCCACATCGCTTAGATGTGTTGTTGCTTGTGCAGTTTATAAGGCCTTAGTTCCCCTCTCCTTGACACCTGGGTTTTAAGGAGTTGAATGGGCTGGGCCTTACAAGTGGTATCAGAGTCTTATCTCCGTAATCCATGTGTGTGCCTTTGCCACACGTACGGGGGCGTGTTGTCGTCCCACATCGCTTAGATGTGTTGTTGCTTGTGCAGTTTATAAGGCCTTAATTCCCCTCTCCTTAACACCTGGGTTTTAAGAAGTTGAATGGGCTGGGCCTTACAAGTATACTCTTTTTTTTCCTGTTAATCCAATCGTTGAGGCCTATTATATTCTGAAGACTTCAATAACATTGTTGTTGGAAATGTGAAAGAGAGACAGATGATTTCCTAAATTATCACAAGACTCATTGAGAAGGTTTAGGAGACTTTATTATTATGGCAATGTAAATTCCACAATTATGGTAATACGTATAATTGTGGGATATATATTTGGAAGATTTGATGTGATTTGATCTTATTGTGATCCCATGATTAATAAATAAGATCCCATGATTTATGGGATGTGATACTATTTTCTCCATCTCCACCCTATAAATATAGAGGTTGGGAGGCTTGTAATGGTATCTCAATACAGTAATATCAAGATGTAGCCTTTTGGGTTTCTTTGTGTTTCCTCTCTTCCCTCTTCCCTATTTTCTATATTTTACTCTTTTATGAAATTCTATATCAAAGCCACTTTCCGTGGTTTTTTTTATCACTTCCGCTGTTATCACCCAATCACGAGAGCCATTCTTTGCCTATCTCATATTTTCTCTTTCTGGTTCCGTACCATGATCACCCTTTTCAATTCGATTTTCATTTACATTCCCATCCTCAGTTTGAGGAGTGGTAAATATATTATGGTGATCGATAATTTCCATTTTTCTGGAGATTTTCATTTTCCCGTTAGAACCTGTGTTCGTTGGGCCTTTCTGGTGATTTATTGTGGATGGTGTTTTTCCAAAATAACACCCTTTACTGGTGAATGAATATTTCAACCTACCCACTTGTTTGAATAAGACGTTGGCCTCTCTCTTTGGTGATTTATTGTGGTTGATATTTCCCACAATCTCATCTTTTATTGGTGGATGATTTCTCCACCCTTGCCTGCTTGTTTGAACAAGAAGTTGGTCTCTTTGGTGATTTCTTGTGGTTTTCACTGGAGGATGGTATTTTTCACCCTTGCCCATTTGACTGAACCGTCTTTGCGATTGTAAACTTATCTTCTAGTTGGACACTTCATCCAGTATCTGTGTGCCAACTTGAGGGGGAGTGTTGGAAAATATGGAAGAGAATATCAAATATGTGAGGCTCTCCAGATTTGGTGAATGAAGATCCCGAAGTTGATATGATTTATGATTTATTATTAATTGTTTATCCTTCTATGGAATGTAAACCAAATCATAATTAATGGAATTAATTTTGTTATCTTTATCTCCACCCTATAAATATAGGGATTGGGAGTCTTGTAAAGTGTAACACAGAAAATTATCAGTTAAGAGAATACAAGGTGTAGTCCTTTGGGCATCTCTCGTCTTCTCCTCTTTTCTTTTACTTTTCTCTACAATTCTGTTTTTCTACTTGAAAAAAGGGAAAAGGACAATTTTATTCATATTCATCCCCATGTATATACAGCTTTACAAAAAGAGAATAAAAGGAAAGGCAATAAAAATGAATTAAAAGAGAATTAAAGACAATAATGATGGTCAACATTGTAGAAAGTGATAGGGCAAAACTTAGGAGATCAATGAGTCTCCTGTATTTTATTATATGAAGAAGAAAAGATATATTTACAATAGTGCCCCTATGTCTAATACATAAGAGTAAGAGAAATAAAATAAAATAAACAAGTAACTTCTAACACTCCCCCTCAAGCTAATACAAAAATATCTCTCATTCCCAGCTTGCTAAGAGCAAAATGAAATGGTTTACTTCCAACTCCCTTTGTAAGAATATCTGCAAGTTGATCCCCGGTCTTCACAAAAGGAGTACAAATCACACCACTATTAATCTTCTCCTTGATAAAGTGTCTGTCAATCTCCACATGTTTAGTTCGATCATGTTGCACTGGATTGTGGGCGATGCTAATTGCAGACTTGTTATCACAATATAGCCTCATAGGTTCACTGTTATCAAGTCTCAAATCAGTTAACAGTAACTTGATCCACAGTAGTTCACACACTCCTTGAGCCATTGCTCTGAACTCAGCCTCTGCACTGGACCTAGCTACCACATTCTGCTTCTTACTCCTTCAGGTAACAAGGTTGCCACCCACAAAAGTACAGTAGCCTGATGTGGACCTTTTATCAGTCACAGAATCAACCCAATCTGCATCGGTATATGCTTCCACCCTAAGGTGGTCATGTCTAGCAAAAAATAGACCCTTACCCGGAGCTGATTTCAAGTATCTTAGAATCCTGAAGACCGCATCCATATGAGTCTCACGAGGAGCATGCATGAACTGGCTAACAACACTGACAACAAAAGCAATGTCTGGACGGGTGTGAGACAGGTAGATGAGTCTTCCCACAAGTCTTTGATATCTCCCTATCTGCTTCTGCTCCACTATTATCATCACTTAGTTTTTGATTTGAATCCATTGGAGTGTCACATGCTCGGCTTCCCAACATTCCAGTCTCCTCCAACAAATTAAGTACATACTTTCTTTGAGAAATAAAAATTCCATGTTTGGATCTAGCAACTTCAATTCCCAGAAAATACTTAATGGCTCCTAGATCTTTTATTTCAAACTCACTTGACAGAAACTCTTTTAACTTTTTCATTTCTTCCAGATCATCCCCAGTTAGAACAATATCATCAACATACATAATCAAGGCAGTAGTCTTTCCTTGAGATGATTGTTTGATGAATAACGTGTGATCAGCTTGAGTTTGGTTGAAACCATACCTGAGCATTGCCTATGTAAACCTCTCAAACCATGCCCGTGGAGATTGTTTCAGGCCATATATGACTTTCTGAGTCGGCAAACCTTTCCTTCTGTCTTAGTGTCCTCAAAAATAGGAGGAATATCCGTGTATACTTCTTCATCAAGATCACCATGAAGAAAGGCATTCTTCACATCAAATTGATAAAGAGGCCATCCAAAGTTGGCTGTTAATGACAGAGGAATCCTTACCGAATTCATCTTTGCGACTGGAGCAAAAGTCTCCTGATAATCAATCTCATATGTCTGTGTGAAGCCTTTAGCAACAAGTCTAGCTTTGTACCTCTCAACAGAACCATCTGCTCTATGCTACACAGCATATACCCACTTGCATCCCACAGTCCTTTTGCCTATAGGTAAACTCATCAATTCCCAACTACCATTCTTACGAAGAGCTTTCATCTCTTCAATCATTGCAAGTTTACATTTGGGATCCGCAAGAGCATCCTGGACATTGTTAGGAGTAGACACAGAAGCAATTTCTGAAAGAAAAGCTTTACAGGAAGGAGACAGGTGAGAATAAGACACAAAATTAGAAATTGGATGTTGGGTACAAGCCCTAACACCCTTACGTATTGCAATAGGAACATCAAGATCAGAATCAAGCTTAATAGTAATAGGTGTATAAGTCTTATCAGAAATATCAAGATCATCAGAATCAGAAATACCTTGGTCCTCAACACGTGAAGGAGATGTTAATGGAAGAGTAGAGGGAGCGGTTTCTTTACGCTTAGATTTACTCCATATACCTTTTGAATACACCAGCAACTCCTTCTTTTTTCTTGTTGGAGTGCGATTACTTTCATTCACTCTTTCATTTTTGACTTCATTCTCCCCCTCATTACTTTTTCTCCTCTCATTATCAACTCCATTCTCTCCCTCATTACTTTGTTTCCTCTCATTTTCATTTTCGACTTCATTCTCCCCCTCATTACTTTGTTTCCTCTCTATAACTGGGACAGGAAGAGTCACTTCTTCCTCACACCACTGCTCCCCTTGAAGAGGTGACTCTGAACTAGAGGAAGACTGGAAGTAAGACTGAGACTCATGAAAAGTAACATCCATGGAGACAAACCATTTCCTAAAGGGAGGATGATAGCACCGGTAACCTTTCTGTGGACAAAACAGACACAACCAAAGATCCGAGGAGTAATAGAGTACAACGGAGATGTATCATTGAGAACTTCAATGGGTGCTCTTTTATTCAGAACACGAGTAGGGAGACGGTTAATGAGATAAGCAGCGGTTAACACAGCTTCACCCCAATAGGATTTAGGGGCATTTACCGAAAAAATCAGGGAACGGGCAGTATCAAGCAAATAACGATTCTTGCGCTCCGCCACCCCATTTTGTTGAGGGGTGTCAGTGTAAGATGTTTGATGAATAATCCCATTAGAGCTGAAGTAATCGGCCAAACCCGAGTCGATATACTCACCCCCTTGATCATATCTTAAAACTTTTAGACTCATACTAAATTGTGTACACAACATTTTATGAAAAGTTTTAAAGATGGAAAAAACTTCCCTTTTTTCTTTCATCATATACATCCAAGTTGTACGGGAGTAATCATCAACAAAAATGACAAACCATCTATGAACTTTCAATGATAAAACCCGAGAAGGACCCCATACATTAGAATGAACTAAAGCAAAAGGAACTGAACTTTTATTAATACTTGGAGCAAAAGAAGCTCTGTGATGTTTACCAAGTTCACATGTTTCACATAGAAAGTTAGAAACATTTTTAATTAAGACTAAGGAAGGAAATAAATGCTTTAGTAAATGAAAAGATGGGTGTCCTAAACACCTATGCCAAAGATGTATGTCTTCAGCTTTATTTCCCGAAACAACTGTGTGATGAGCCAAAGGTTCTTCAACATCCAAAAAGTAAAGTCCACTCTCTTCTCTACCACTGCCAATTGTCCTCCACGTGGAGAGATCCTGAAAGACACAATGAGAAGGAAAAAAGGTTACACTACAGTTGAGATTCTGTGTAAGACGACTGATAGAAAGTAAGTTATGGGAAAATTTTGGGACATGCAAGATAGAGGAAAGAGGTAAGGTTGGAGTTGCACGAATAGTACCCTTCCCTGAGACAGAGGAAAAAGTACCATCTACAGTACAAACTTTATCTCTTCCTGAACATGGTGTATAATCAGAAAAAATATTAGAACATTTAGACATATGCTCAGAAGCACCAGAATCAATAATCCAGGGAGAAGAGGAGTGAGACAAGTATGCTCGTGCGAAAGTAACAAATGTACCTGACTGGGCAAAGGAAGTAGAGACACCTGTAGATGCAAAGGCAGAAGCAGATGAAGTACGGCGAGCCATCAGGTTCCGGAGAGCCTCATCTACCTCAGAGGCAGTGAACATAGCCGGAGCAGTAGTAGGTAGGGATTGATCAATTGAAACTGAGGCAGATCCACAGTGGTAGAATGATGAGCATTAGCATTGCGGCCATGAAACCGTCCTCCACGACCCATGGATTGGCCTAAGTGACCCCCTCGACCTCCTGGGGCTCCCCTACCGCGTAGTGGATAGCCATGTAATTTGTAACATGTGGCCCTGGTGTGAAATTTGGTATTACAACAGTCACAAAACTGTTTGGACTTATCGTCAGACTCACTAGTAATGTCACGGCCACGGTTCCCATCCCTCGGAGAAGCCGAAATAAGAGCAGATCGCTCTGTAGCAGTAGGCTGAAGCATAGCAGGACGACGACTTTCCTCGTTCTGGACATAAGCGAAGGCTTCTTGAAGAGAAGGTAGCGGTTCCATTCCCAGAACCCGACTACGAACTGGATCCAAATCAGAATTAAGGCCCTCAAGGAACTTAAAAATTCTTTCTTCAGCAACAAGCTTGTTATAGGCCACAAAATCAGTAGGACAAACGGGCTTGTAATCTAACAGGTGATCTAATCATTTCCAATTGGTGGATAGGGAGGTGTAGTACTGAAGAACATTCATCTCACCCTGTTCAGATCGACCAATCAATCGCCTTAATTCAAAGATCTGTGCCGAATTCCCCTTTCGGGAATAAGTGTTGGCCATAGTCTCCCAAATATCTTGGGCAATAGCCATATCTAAAAAACCTTCAGCAATCTCTGCAATCATAGAGTGGCATAGCCAAGTCATGACAGTGGAGTTTTCCATCTCCCACTTATCATATGAGGCATCCTCGGTGTTGGGTGCTTTAATTTTCCCATTGATATACCCCATCTTCCCTCTTCCCTTTAGGGACATAATCACAGATCCGGACCATGCGAGGTAGTTTTGGCCATTGAAAAGTGATGTAGAAAGCTTAATGTTCGGGCTATTTGTGTATGCAACAATAACACGTTCATCCTTAAGCAACTGTGTATTCACGTTGGATTTATCCAGATCCGACATCGTGAATCAACATACAAAAAAAAATGATACCCGCAACGAAGACTGTATAAGGCAAGAGGAACAGATACCAACGGAGTCGAAGCACGCAAGAACAATCAAATCACCATAAGGATGCCAAAGGATCAGTCACTACTGAGCAAGGTCCATAAACAGACCAAAAATAGAGGAGATTAACCTTCAATCAAAGCAGCAAACTAGAAAAAACTGGTATAAAGGAAGTTTTGGGAGTGAAGGTAGGTTGTCGGTTGGTCTATCAGACTATATAGGCTGTGGCTAGAGCAGATTACGTTGGGTAAGGCTTCGATTAGGGAAGAATGGTCCCTGTGAGGCTGCGGCTAGCCCAGATTGGGCTGGGATTGCTTCGACTAGGTGTGTGTGGGGTTCGGTTAGCCCAGGGTGGGCTGGAGTGGCTACGGCTAGGGCAGGGTCAGGTTGGAGGGGCTGCGGCTAAGCCAAATTTGGCTGCTGTGGGGTTCGGCTAGGTCAGGGTTGGGCTTGGTAGGTTACGGCTAGGTCAGTGTGGTGTATAGGTGGTGGTTGATGGTGGTCCGATGGCTGGAGATGGTGTTTAGGTGGTGGTTTGTGGTGGTCCGATGTTGGCAGTGTGGAATTCCTCTAAGGGAGGCTCTGATACCATGTAGAAAGTGATAGGGCAACACTTAGGAGATCAATGAGTCTCCTGTATTTTATTATATGAAGAAGAAAATATATATTTACAATAGTGCCCCTATGTCTAATACATAAGAGTAAGAGAAATAAAATAAAATAAACAAGTAACTTCTAACAAACATGACCAATAAAGATAAGAATCATGTCATCATCAAATCATCCATTCCAACAATTTTCCTCAAGACTCAAACAATACTAACTATAGATCTGATCTTTTCTCAGTACCCAGGAATTTTGTCGTACATGTGAAATTTATTTTTCTGGAAAATGGAAGCATATATTGTGCCGTCACATAGGATGGTTATGGTCATTACATTTTTCTTCTTCGTTTTTTTGTTGTTAAATTCAGAGAAAATAATTTTTACAGGCTTAGAGAGAGCACTTGACTATCTCTGTTATTATATTAAAATTTGTTGAATTAGGAGATAACAATGCAATTTATATTTATTCTCTTTCTTTATTAGTCAATCTATTTTGGGTCTTGTTGACCAATTTTATTCATATTTATTAGGAGATATTGTTTTCCTTTTCTGATTTCTCAGTTTGGTGTATGTATACATTGGGATTAATAAAAATAATCTATTCCAATTTCAAGTTGGTATCAGAGCAAAATTTGATTTTGGCATTGTTTCCCTGCTTCCACCTTCGGCGGGTGGCTACCCGTTGCCCGCTGGACTTCGCTTTGCCTTTGGCTTGAAGCCTCAATCCAATGACCCTCCCTACTCCAACTCTACCACCTTTTATGGGTGTCGTCCAGCCTTCGGCCAGCCCTTACGGGCCCTGTGTAGCTCTTTCGGGCCTGTCCAGCCATATTCGGGCCTTGTCCAGCCCTAGGCCAGCCCTTTGAGGGGAAGTGGTAGAGTATATTATGGTGGCTCGAACCCTTCAAGATTTGGGTCTATTGTTGCAACCACTGTTACTTATTTGGACAAGAAGTTGGCCATTTTTTTTGGTGATTTGTTGTGGATGATCATTCTCACAGTCTCGCTCACCTTCTATTGATGGATGGTGTTTCCCACTCTTGCCAACTTTCATGAATAGTCTTGTTATAACCTTATCATTCCAAACTTTTGTGGTTTATTCCTGAAAGAAATCAGTCCAAAATGGCAAACATCATCATGACTAATATTGTAAAAGGTGCAGCAATATCTCATGGGATTAGTCAATGATTTGCTCTACAATATGCTCCAGAATTAACTCATGACCGTTCAAGATTTCTTGCCTAGATTATTAAGATTATTTGCCTAAATAATCTTCTGACCGTTGGAGGCCATTGGTCTTTTATTTCTTTACATTCCAGATCTCTCGTGTATATATATATATTTGTTCCTTTTGTATCTCAAAGAGATAAGGAATGTGAATTACATTTTTTTGAGTCAAACTTCATATGGTATCAGAGCTCCACGAGAGATCAAAAATTTTCAATTCACATGGCCAATTCTGCTCTTGTTACAACAAAGGCTTCTGAACCACAACTCACCCTCACAGTTCTTCACCAATGTTCAAGCCTTATCTCCCTGAAACTTGACAGCTTCAATTACCTGCTTTGGCGATCACAAATGCAGCCATTGATCCAGAGCATCGACATGGCACACCATTTGGTCGAAGGCAGCGAACCAACGAAGGAAAAAAATAAGGATGATGGACAGATGGAGTCGAATCCCGATTACATCCTCTGGGCAAAGAACGATGGTCTTCTAACAGCTTGGCTACTGAGAAACATTGAAACCGAGGTTTTAATTTCCCTGGAAAACATCACATCGGCTCACAAGGTATGGAAATCCATCGAGGAACAAATTCTTCCCACTACTGTAGAAAAGGAAATGATTTTGAATGACTCGTTAATGTCTTTAACAAAGGGAAGTCTTGTACTCGATGAATATCTAAAAAGGTTCAAAAGCCTCTGTGATAGTCTTGCAGCGATCAAAAAACCAATAGATGAGACCAGGAAGGTGTTCCAACTGGTTAGAGGTCTTGGCTCCAAATACCAGGATTTTCGAACCGCCATGCTTAGTAAACCACCTTATCCTACTTATCATCAGTTTGTATTAGCCTTGCAAGCGCATGAGCAGATGTTAAACAGCAACAATGAGGAACAAGGAAGCATGCCACGCCATGACCAAGCCTTTGTCGGTTCAAGAGGACGAGGAAGGGGTCGCGGCGGAGGTAGATTCAGCTCTAGGGGGAGAGGATTTAACCCAGCAGCAAGGCATAGCTCCAATCCTCATCAATACACCAGTCACCAAAAGGGAAATGACAACTAGAAAACAAAAAACCCCAATGAAAACACCTCCAACTGGACAAATGAAAGGCAACATCAGCAAAAAGAAAGCACGGTGAAGTGCCAAATTTGTGGAAAGTTCAACCACACTGCTATTGAATGCTGGAATCGCTTTGACCATTCATTTCAACCAGAAGATCATCTCCAAAAGGCACTAGCTGCAATGACACTGAATACTGAGGATGATCCGAACCTATACGCCGATTCCGGAGCAACAACACACATGCTAAAGGACCCAGGTAAACTCTCAAAATCTATGCGCTATAGAGGCAGTGAAACTATCCTTGTTGGGAATGGTGAAAGCTTGAATATTTCCCATGTTGGTGAGGGAAAAATAAAAACAGAAAATGGAAGCTTGAATCTTAAAAATGTCTTAATTGTTCCTCACATTAAAAAGAACCTCATTTCTGTAGGACAATTGGCAAATGATAATGCCTGCACTATTGAGTTTACTGCTAACAACTTTTTTGTTAAGTTTCAGCAGGGCAAAAAAATTGCTAAAGGACACAAGAATGGAGGGTTATATGCCTTAGATGAAATAAAGCACCAAGCTCTCGCAGTCTTCAATAAAGAAACATCTCAAAGCATTTGGCACAAGAGAATGGGACATCCTCATTTAAAATCTCTAAAATTTTTACATTCAAAAAAACTAATTGATGTTTCTAGTTGGGAAAAACCAAAATCAGTTTGTATTAGTTGCCAAATGGGGAAGAGTTGTAAAGTTCCATTCACTCTATCCAATAATATTTCAAGTTTTTCGTTAGACAAATTGCACTGTGATTTATGGGGTCCAGCCCCAGTTTTTTCTTGTCAACAATTTAAATATTATGCTGTGATTGTGGATGATTGTACTCGTTTTACAAGGCTTTTTCCTTTAAAGAAAAAATCTGATTTCTTTGAAAATTTCCTCAAATTTCAAAAAAGGGTTGAAAATCAATTTGAAAGAAAAATAAAAATTTTCCAAAGTGATGGTGGAGGCGAATTTATATCAACCGAATTTGAAAAACATCTCTCTCATTGCGGAATTCACCATCAATTTTCTTGTCCAAACACTCCAGAACAAAATGGTGTAGCCGAAAGGAAACACCGACATATTGTCGAAACAGGGCTCACCTTGCTATTTCAACCAAGTCTACCTCCCAAATATTGGGTAGATGCTTTTCTCACAGCAGTGTTTTTAATAAATTGCATGCCATCCACAGCCCTCAGCATGGTAATACCTTTTTTCAAATTACTTAAGCATAACCCAGACTATGGGAGCTTCAAAATCTTTGGATGCAGGTGTTTTCCGTACCTGAGAGACTATAGGAAAAGTAAATTTGCAAAGAAGACATATCCTTGCGTTTTTCTTGGGTATAGCCCCATACATAAGGGCTATCGATGCCTTGATCCTTTAACCAATAGAGTTTACATTTCACGCCATGTTGTTTTTGACGAGAATGTTTTTCCTTACGCTTCTCAAAATATAGTTACTCCACAAGAAAATCTAGAACTCACAACATTCTCAGACTCAATTGCATGGACAAGAAATGACCCTACAATTAAAAAGGGGGATGAACAAAGGTCTAAAACAAGCCAAAGACAAGATGCACAAGTTCAAAAAGGGAGCTTGAGCACCTCCTATGAAGTCGAAAACACTGCAGAATTTCAGGAAGATAACATCTCTCCACCGATTGAACCAGAGAATAGTCCGGCCGACGTAGATGAGCTCGAAAACTTTACATTCGTAAAGGATACTACTGAACTTGAAAATGTGGTATCACCACCTCAATTCAATGAACAGTCACGGGACACACCATCCCAATCTGAAAGTGACTCTCTACAAACAACTGACTAAAATGCTCCAACCGATGAACCTGCAACACTCGATCAGGATTCCTCAAAAAACCTTGAAACTCGATTCTCTGATGCTTTTCCTGACATAAGTGATAAACTAATTATTGATCTTCATGACTCTATTGCAGGACCAATGCCGAACCCCAACGGCACTCATATGGTGACACGATTGAAGCTAAAAAGTCATCCAGAACTAGATCCTCAACTTGCAAGAGAAACAGAACAATTTCGGGACAAAAAGAATCATACATCTCTCATCACAATCAGTGACATAACAGTCCCAAAATCATACAAACAAGCTCTTTCAGTTCCCCAATGACAGGAAGCAATGAAACAGGAAATTCAAGCCTTACATGACAATCACACATGGACCCTCGTACCTAGACCAGCAAACATCAATGTAGTAGGCTCAAAATGGATTTTTAAAATTAAACTCAAAGAAGATGGGTCGATAGAACGATACAAAGCTCGTCTAGTTGCACAAGGATACACTCAAGTGGAAGGATTGGACTATGAGGAAACTTACAGTCCAGTTGTAAGAGCCACAACCATCCGACTTGTACTTGCAGTTGCTGTCTCATCAAATTGGAAATTAAGGCAACTTGATGTCAAGAATGCCTTCCTTCATGGTCATTTGAAAGAGGATGTATACATGGAACAACCTCCAGGATTCAAAGATCTAAAACTATCAAACCTCGTGTGCAAATTGAACAAATCCCTCTATGGCCTTAAACAAGCCCCTCGTGCCTGGTTTGATCGGTTATCAGATTTTTTAATTCACATTGGCTTCTTTTGTAGCAGGGCAGACTCTTCTTTATTCATTTTACGTAAAAACAATATTACAATACTAATGTTAATTTACGTTGATGATATTGTACTTACAGGAAATAACGAAGAGTCTATACAAGACCTGATAAATAAACTCAGCTCAGAATTTGCACTAAAGGATCTCGGAGAACTACACTATTTTCTTGGATTAGAAATACAACATTTTCCAACAGGCATCACCCTCTCACAAAGCAAGTACACCAAAGATCTCCTAAATAGAGCAAAGCTTCTGGAAAGTTCACACTTCAATACACCAATGGCTTTGAAACCACAACCAACGCCGCATGATTCCAAAACAATTGAAGCAAATGAGTATCGAAGCCTAGTAGGTGCTCTCCAGTGTCTGACTTACACCCGTCCTGACATTGTCCAAGCAGTCAACAAAGTATGTCAAAAACTTCAAGATCCAACAGAAGGTGACATGAAAGCAGTTAAACGAATACTCCGCTACCTCAAGGGCACAATGCACTATGGAATTAAATTCCTGGCCCAAAGTCCACTCAAATTATATGGTTTTGTGATGCAGATTGGGCAGGATGCCCAGTCACAAGAAGAAGCACTACTGGATACTGTGTCTACTTGGGAGCGAATTGCATTTCCTAGTCATCAAAGAAACAACCAACAGTTTCACAATCTAGCACTGAAGCAGAATATAGATCAATGGCATCTACAACAGCCGAATTAGTTTGGTTAACATTTCTACTTCAAGACATCGGAATCACTCTCCATGACACACCTCAACTTTTTTGTGATAATAAAAGCGCCCTCTATATGACAATAAACCCAGCTTTCCATGCTCGAACCAAGCACATTGAAATAGATTATCACTTTATGCGAGAAAAGGTTGCAATCGGTGGTCTAATTACTCGATACATTCCATCATCTCATCAAATTGCAGATATCTTTACAAAGCCATTATCCAAACTTCCTTTTAGACATTTTCGAGACAAGCTAAGAGTACATTCTCTCATTTCCTCCAGCTTGAAAAAGGGTGAAAGAAATCAGTCCAAAATGGCAAACATCATCATGACTAATATTGTAAAAGGTGCAGCAATATCTCATGATGATGTTTGCCATTTTGGACTGATTTCTTTCAATTCCCACCATCAGTTTGCGGATGAGTGTTGAATTAGGAGATAATAATGTAATTTATATTTATTCTCTTTCTTTATTAGTCAATCTATTTTGGTCATGTTGACCAACTTTATTTCATATTTATTAGGAGATATTGTTTTCCTTTTCTGATTTCTCAGTTTGTGTATATATACACTGGGATGTAAATAATAAAAATAAGCTATTCCAATTTCAAGTAAATTCATTAAGGAGAAATAATAAGAATTACACATAAGTCCTCAAACAATAGTAAAAATAAAACTAACTCTCAACACTCTACCTCAAGCTGGTGCAAAAATATCTCTCATGCCCAGCTTGCCAAGGATAAAATAAAAAGGCCTACTAGTAAGACTCTTAGTAAGAACATCAGCCAACACGCTTCCTATGCCATGCCTCGAAACTCTGCCTTTGCACTCCATCGAGCTACTATCGACTATTTTTTGCTTGTCCAAGTAACAAGGTTTCCGCCAACAAAGGAACATTATCTCGTAGTTGACCTTCTATCAGATGCTAACCCAGCCCTATCTGCATTAGTATAGGCTTCTACTCGGGTGTGACCATGCTTTGCAAAGAACAACCCTTTTCCTAGAGCTGATTTGAGATACCTTATAATTCGAAGAACAGCATCAAGGTGAGTCTGTCTTGGAGAGTGCATAAATTGGCTAACCACACTCATAGCAAAGGCAATGTCTGGTCTGGTGTGAGAAAGATAAATCAGTCTACCTACGAGTCTCTGATATCTTCCCTTATCCACTAATTCCCCACTTGGATCAGCACACAGTTTTAAATTTAGATCCATTGGGGTATCAGCTGCCTTACACCCAAGCATTCCTGTCGCCTTCAGCAAATCCAAAACATACTTTCGCTGTGAAATAAATAGCCCTTCTTCAGTCCGTGTCTTGGAGAGTGCATAAATTGGCTAACCATACTCATAGCAAAGGCAATGTCTGGTCTAGTGTGAGAAAGATAAACCAGTCTACCTACGAGTCACTGATATCTTCCCTTATCCACTAATTCCCCGCTTAGATCATCACACAGTTTTAAATTTGGATCCATTGGAGTACCAGCTGCCTTACACCCAAGCATTCCTGCTGCCTTCAGCAAATCCAAAACATACTTTCGCTGTGAAATAAATATCCCCTCTTGAGACCGTGCAACTTCGATTCCCAAGAAGTACTTTAAGCTCCCCAAGTCCTTGATTTTGAATACCTTAGCCAAATGAACTTTGAACTGTCCTATTTCCTCTGAGTCATTCCCTGTGAGGACTATGTCATCCACATATACTATTAAAGCAGTTAGCTTGCCTCTTGAAGAGTGTTTTATGAAAAGTGTATGATCGCCTGGGCTCTGTTTGAATCCATACTTGATTATATGGCTTGTGAAAATCTATCGAACCATGCTCTAGGTGATTGCTTGAGCCCTACAATGACTTTCTGAGACGACGTACTTTTCCTTTTACCTTAGTATCGTCAAAGCCTGGAGGATTATCCATGTATACCTCCTCCTCTAAGTCGTCATGTGAGAAAGCATTTTGTACATCGAACTGATGTAGAGGCCACTCCAAGTTTGCTGCGAGAGACAACAGGATTCTAATCGAGTTCATCTTGGCCACGGGAGCAAAGGTCTCCTGATAGTCTACCCCATAGGTCTCCTGAAGGGGATGCTAATTGCTCTAAGTAATTCAAATTAGGACTAGTGGAGAGATTAGCCCGAGGCCCATTCCCCCTACCACCACTTCGACCTCCACCCTGCTCACCTCCCCTTCCTTTACTCAAAGGAGGACGGCCATGAAGCTTCTTGCATGTTTGTCGAGTATGATAAGGCCTATTGCAGTAATCACAGAACTGCTTACTCTTATCTTCTGCGAATTCGTCAGTTTGGTTCTAAAGAAGAAAAGGAACCTTGACCCCTCATTGGCTAGAGACCAAAGCACAGTAGTAGTAGGGCAAAGCATAGTTGAACGACGACTTTCTTCATTCTGAACATAAGCAAATGCTTCACGGAGAGAAGGTAAAGGCTCCATCCCAAGTACCCGACTTCGCACCTGATCAAACTCTGAATTGATATCGGCTAAGAACTTAAAGATTCTTTCACTTTCAATATATTCCTTAAAACTGGCTGCAACCGTAGGATAAACTGGGTGGTGATTCTTCAAATGATCAAGACGTTTCCACATCGTGGATATAGAGGTGTAATACTGAAGTATAGTATGCTCACCCTTAACCTCCGCCTCAATACTTCGGCAAAGTTCATAAACTTGAGCCACATTACCTTTCCGAGCATAGGTCTGAGCCAGAGCATCCAATATGTCTTGCGCAGTTTCCATTTCGAGGAAAAAAATCAGCAATAGAAGACTCCATAGAATGAACGAGCTAATCATAACAAGATAATTATCCACCTCCCACTTAGCAAAAGTAGGGTCTTCATGACTAGGTGCCTTGAGCGTGCCATCAACATAGCCAAACTTTGCGCTACTGCGGAGCCAAAAAGTAGCCGATTGACACCAAGAGACATACTTTTCACCATTAAACAAAACTGTGGTGATTTTCGATTGAGGGTTCTCGATAATGAAGGCCATCTCACTATCTATAGGAAAACTCATAATAGTAGGATTAGCTAGGGATATTCCATATGTCAAATCTTCTTCTGACATGTTGAAGAATCCTCTCTGTCTGAACGATCACACACGGCAATGAAGGTAAACCTAGTCGTCACACGCACCGGTCGAGTGCAATTATCCAATCTATGGGACAGGTCATGGGTCCTGTTAGAGACCAAGAGAGATACTTTTCACCATTAAATAGAACTGTGGTGATTTTCGATCGAGGGTTCTCGGTAATGAAGGCCTTCTCACTACCTATAAGAGAACTTTTAATAGTAGGATTAGCTAGGGATATTCCATATGTCAAATCTTCTTTTGACATGTTGAAGAATCCTCTCGGCCTAAATGATCACACACGGCAATGAAGGTAAACCTAGTCGTCACACGCACCGGTCGAGTGCAATTGTCCAATCTATGGACAGGTTATGGGTCCTGTTAGAGAGTAAATATGTGTTTTGTATTGTATAGTGATATATATATATATATATATATGTGTGTGTGTGTGTGGGTTGTCCCACATCGGCTAGATAGGGAGTAACATAGGTTGGTCTTAGTCTATATAAAGGCTTGTACTCTTTGTTTCTCATTATTTTGAATACAAGAAATTCCCATCACTTTTTATCTTTACATGGTATCAGAGCCTCCCGAATATGGGATTGCTCACTTTTTTCCGCCTTCTTCGTGATCGAGAAGTTCGGGTTATTAATCTCCTTCTTGAGATTTTATTTATTTATTTTTTTTCTTTTCCTTCTTAGTGTTTCTCCTGTTCATCCCATTTAAAAAAAAAGAAGAAAAAAAACCGCAACTCCATTACCTTAGCCGCAGCAACCATATCACCACCCAACCACCTCCGACAGTACCCCGACACCGGCGACCCTCCGGCGACCTTACTGTCGCCAGCCGCAGCTCCAGCGACCTCTGCCGACCCCTTTTTGGCTTAGCTTAGATCTACTTATTTTAGGTCACGATCTGCCCTTATTTGGTTCAGATCGCACTTTGCAGCCCTCTTTGGTTTCGATCTGGTATCCCTTGGCTTTCTAATTGGTGCGTTGCTCATCATGGAATCCAAATCTCTCACCCAACTCACCAATTGTCACGCCCAGGAGTAAGCCAAAAATAGGGAAAATAAAAATTTTCCTTTATGGGTCCGTAGACACGTGACTAGTTTGATAACCGTTCTGTCCTTCTAACTCCGCACCATGCAATCATAAGGGAAATGCTAGGGCATAAGCATGATCTAAGCTTATCAGAGTATAAATACAGCAGCGGAACAATAAACAAGGGTTACAATAACTTCGATCTTAATACAAGAGGCCATGCTAAATAATTTATACAATCTTAAAACTTGAGAAACTGCCTATCAGGTCTTGAACAAGGCTTAAATCTCCTTGGCTCCACGGTACTGCATCCTGAACTCTTCTATCTATCTCCAAACCTGCAACACTCTGGGCATACGAATGTCTAAGGCGTAACATGCCGTCAGCCTTGGAACAAGGCTGAGTGAGAGTCTCAACCGCACAATAATCAGTAAATACAAGATATCTCTCAACTCACGTCATAGTTTAATATATTAAGATATGGTTATTCTCTTATCAAAAGACGCATTCTCACCACGGGCATAGCAGAGGTCTCAACAAGAAAGGTAAACAGATAATCATAACATCATAGAATACATTCTCCTTATTATAAACTCGTGCGTGCAAATGCATGATCAATAAGATGCATTCCCAACTCTTTTCAAAGACACTTGCTTTTAAAACGGATATTTTCAAAACCATTTCATTTTAAAACCAAAGCTTTCCAAAACTAAATCATTTGAACCAAATCATTTTCTCATCAACTCAGTCTCATCATTCGCTTTCTCTTTCTCATTCACTTGACAACACGCGGTATATCAAGGATGCTAACATACTATCATAGCCAATTCTTACTCATTCCCTTGATAGGCCACCGGGCGTCTTTACGGCGCACACTATCTGTAAACAATGAGACTGGCACATGGGACGTCTTCAACCATGTGTATACTCTCACCGGTCGTCTACACGGCTGAGAAGTATATTAGAGCACTAGCCGGATGTATTCAACGATACATGGGACGTCTTCAACCACGTATGCGCATCACCGGACGTCTTCAACGGGGAGAGGCGCGCTAGGAACCCTAACCGTTCATGTCCACCCGGCTCGTCAGCCGTTGATCCATAGGATCCAGAGATCACATCTTATCTCATTTACATTCTCATCAAACACCCCTCTTCCTCACACAACGCATGCTAACACATGTCATGAAATGCACGTGTATCCATTATCAATATGCACATGCAAAACCACTTTCCTTTCTCGTATTTATTCAGTCAACAACATCGTAAAACATGCTTTTAACAATTAGCAGCAGAAACGTAAAATATAGAGCATGGATCATATGACATGGAATTGATACCGATAAACATATAGATAAAACCCTTGGCATGCTCACGTATGCGATAACACTACCATAACATGCTTTTAAACATCTTATAATTAATGGAAATATACTTGACATCATAAATCAGCATATTATTCATACAAAACATCATACATGTAACTTTAAGTCATCTTATATTAGTCTTAATAGGATTAGAGTGAGGTTAGGAAACTCACCTCGAGTCGCCGCTCCTCGAAACGCAGATAAACGTCAAGTTCTACAACAATAAACGGAATAAACAGAAATAATGTATGAGCACAACTATAGGGGCAAAATGGTAATTTTACCAAATGAGGTCATAAACCTCAAGGTAGTGATCTACGTGTCATTCTAAGTCCAACGCCATTGACTAGACTCAAATCAGAGTCCGTTGCATTTTTCGAGGTAATATGCAGGGCTTAATATAGTAATGCAGGCCCTAAAAGACAGGCTGTATTTTCGACCGAGTCGAAAAGTCACCAAACTTTACGAAAATGTTCTAGACATTATTCTAAGACTCTGGGAACTGACCGCGTAATTTTCGGAGTCCTAGATTATTTATTATGAATTATTGAAGATAATATATGTCAGAAAATACCCGAAACGGGATTTAAATACATAAATATAATTATACAAAATAATCAGTACTTAGAAGTATTATTATTAAATACTAGATATTAAAATACACTACCAGTATTTATTTCATAATTTTCGGAGCTCGTTTGGTATTTTTAATAATTAATATACTCATAAAATAGCTCCTTATTAATTATTAAAAATACTGGACTATAATATTATAGCTTTATAACATACATTATATAATAAAATAGTCCCAGGGTCATTACCCTAATTTTCTAGAATTTATAAATACACATAGGTATTTATTAACTATTTAAAACTATTTAAACTAATATTTATTATTTATATAAACCATATAAATAATTAAATATATAATATAATAATGATATGTAGAATATTAAAATAACATTCTATATTATTAAAACCTTAATGGTATAATTATAAATTAATTTATAATTATTAAAACTCTTTTAAACTAATTAATACTAATAATAATAATAATAATAATAATAATAATAATAAATATTCTCAGACCCGACGGGTCAACCCGAACCGACCCATGGGTAAACGGGTTACCCAGATATACTCACAAAGGAACCCAAATAGAACTCGCGGGTTTGACCCGGATCCGAACCCAAATCCTAAACGGGCTACCCATATACACTCACAACTAAACCCAACTCAAGGACCCATTCGGGTTGGACCTAACCCGAAACCCGAGCCCATATCTACTCACAAACCTACCGAGCCCATCAACCCGAACCCTAATCCAACTACAGACACACACCAGCCCGCCCCAACTACCCGAACCCGACCTAAACTAGACCCGGCGTCAAAACGACGCCGTCCCACTTAAAGGGACCCGTGGGTTCAACTAACCCGACCCGCTATCCACTTCTACACACAACCTGGCCCACCCATTTGCCCAGCCCGACCCGAACTTCAACCCGACGCTCAAAACGGTGTCGTCCCACTTAAAATACCCACGGGTTTTAAAAACCCATACCCGACCCGCTATCCTACCCACTTAGACACACAACTAAACCCTACCCAAACCCGACCCGAGTCCGGGTGTTATAACCCGAACCCAAACGGGTCTTCTCTTTCTTCTCCGGCGAGCTGCGCGTCGCCGGAAAATCGGGCTTCGCCGGAGAACTTTCAAACACTCATAACTCTCTCATTTCTAACCCAAAATGGACAAGATCAACGGCATTGTGACCGGCTCCTCCTCCTCTACATCATACTATAAGCTCGGAACCTGGATCATTCGTTTGGTGGTCCTACGAATGGATTATCGTTTCGGCCATTAAAGAGGATAGTGGCCTGCATGGCCATTCAAGCTTGGTCCTAATGAAAAGCTGCTTCAATGGGGTCTATCTGAGGTCACTAGGGTCTGTTTGGTGTAGGAAAAAGGGGTTTTGGTTAACTCTGGGAAAATCAAGCTCAAGCTTGAGCTTTAATGGTGGCCGGAGCTCATACAGAGCCTTAGGCTCTGTTTGGGAGCTTGCATGTGGGTCTAGAGGCTCCTGGATGACATGCAGAAGGTTTGAAATGAAATGGGGGGTGGGGTTTTACCTTTGGTTGCTTTAAACTTCTCGGATCTCTCTCTTACTTCGTTATCTTCTTTCTTCTTCTTTTCTCTCCTCTGCTCTGCTTCTTCTGTCTTTCTGGGCAGCTAAGGGAGTGTGTGTGTATAGTGAGAGATGGGGAGAGCACAGGTAGGGAGTGTAGTGAGAATGGGTGTGTGTGTAAACCAAGGGTGGTGGGGGAAATGGTGTTCTCTCTCTCTCAAGCCCTCTCTCTCTCTCTCTCGGTCACTCTCTCTCTATACAATCTGCAGAGACAGATTTGGGGGAGGTTTTTGCTGCTGTGTGTGTACATGGAGTATACATATATATATATAGAGAGAAATGGGTAAAGTTGACAAGTGTCATGGGGTTGTTGCCAAGTGTTATGCTTGGTGTGTGCATGATGTGTACCCACATGTGCAAGTGTGTGTGTGTCCAAGGGTAGATTGGGGTGGGGTCCATATGATCGCCAAGTGGCAGTGTGGGTCCCATACTAGGTAATATGCACTGAGATGTGTTCCTGAGTCCCATTGTAAGTGTATGTGTATGCTGTGTGTACCCAAGGGTAGATTATCAGGGGTGGGGTCCACTTGGTTCCTAAGTATAGTGTGGGTCCCACTTCTATTCTAATAAGTCCTAGATTTAATATTGACATAGTCGTTGTCAAGACGATTACCAAGGATCCTAATAAGGACTCCTAATGGATCTTCTGTAATCGTCATCAAGGTGACGTCACTATTCTTTCTGAATCCTGTGTGGAATTTCTAGGGAAAATTCTGGGTGCTACACCAATCGTAAGTTAAACGACAACAACTTCCTCCAATGGTTCAATGCGATTACCATGTCTCTCACTGGCTTAGGCTACGATGCGCATCTTATCGAATCCCCTCCTACCGCTGATGAAAAGGCTGATAAGATATGGAAACAACTTGATGCTCAACTTGTTACACTGATATGGAATTCTATGGAACCGGATGTCGCTGATTTATGTAATCACTTGGGCTTTGTTAAGGCATTTTGGGAGTATCTCCACCTTCTTTACTCTAGTAACTTAACACAAATCTATGATTTGTCCTCTCAATATTTCAAGCTCAAGCAGAATGATTTGTCTGTTACTGATTATTTTGCTACTATGAAACGGTTACATGAAGAATTGAATATTGTTATGCCCCCTACTACCAGTGTTCAGGAACAACAGAAACAGAGGGAACAGATATTGGTTATGAAGTTTTTTGCAGGTCTCGAACTTGAATATGAGGCTATACGATCTTAAATTCTTGGGAGTGATACTCTTTTTACTTTTGCCGAAACATATCAGCGTGTTCTATGGAGCATCCCTCGGGACCCACTTCTGTCCCCTTCTCTCGTTGATCGCTCCGCTCTTATTGCTCAAACTCCACCAGCTCCTGTTAGGGGTGGTGGTCCTAACCGTGGAAGACGTGGAGGGGGATTTCGGGGTGGTTGTCCTGGCCGTGGTAGAGGCCAAACTCTCCAGTGCACTTATTCTTTTCGGGATGGGCATAGTAGAGACACATGCTGGCAGCTCCATGATCTTCCCCCCCAGGTTGCAAATGCTGCCATCGCTAATTCTGGGTACTCTCCTGCTACTGCTCCTATGGATACCGGTTCTGTTCCTCATGAGGAATACTCTCAGTTGCTTCAGTATCGGGCAGTACCCCAGACATCTACCTCATCTGCTCCCTTATCTCAGCATGTGTAATTGATTCTGGCACTAGTAATCATTTAATAGGTATATCTAGTCTTTTTACATCTATTCGGCTGTCATCGTCTCTTCTCCCAGTCACTTTAGCAGATGGGTCCTAGACTCTTATTAAAGGAATGGGAACGGCTAAACTCTTTTCGTCTTTAGCCTTGTCTTTTGTTTTGTACATATCTCATTCGTCCTTTAATATAATGTCTGTTGGTCAGTTGACTAAGGATCTTAACAGTTGTGTCACTTTTTATCCTAATTCTGTTCTTATTCAGGATTTGACGACTCGGACGACGATTGGCGTCGGGCATGAGTCCAATGGCCTCTATTACTTTGAGGGTGATCATGTCCTTGCTCCTTCACCAACTGCCTGTCTTGCTACTGTTTCACCTCATCAGATCCACTGCCGCCTTGGTCACCCTTCATTGGCTAACTTGAAGCTTTTAGTTCCTAGTTTAAGCTCTTTATAGTCTTTAGAGTGTGAGTCGTGTCAGTTGAGGAAGCATCACCGTGTTCAATTTGCTCCCCGGGTCAATAAAAGAGCGTCGAGTCCTTATCAGTTAGTGCATTCTGATGTATGGGGTCCTCACCGTATAACCTCCCAAAAGGGGTATCAGTATTTTGTTACTTTTGTGGATGCTTATTCAATAGTAACTTGGCTTTATTTAATGAAAAATCGTTCTGAGTTATTTTCTATTTTTTGTGCTTTTTATGCTGAAATTAAAACTCAATTTGGTGTGCCCATTCGTGTTCTTCGGAGTGATAATGCAAAGGAATATTATTCTGACCCTTTCAGTACTTTTATGACACATTCTGGCATGATTCATCAATCTTCTTGTGTACACACACCACAACAAAATGGTGTTGCCGAGAGGATAAATAGGCACTTATTAGAAGTCACACACACCCTGTTATTCAAAATGTATGTTCTAATTTTTTTTTTTTTGGGAGGGGGGGGGGGGGGGGATGTTGTCCTCACTGCTTGTTATTTGATAAATCGTATACCATCTTCTATTCTCAATGGCTGTACACCACACTCAAGCTTGTTTCCTGTTGAGTCGCCCTTCTCAGTCGTTCCTCGTGTTTTTGGGTGTGTTTGCTTCGTTCATCATCTGGCTCGTGGTACTGACAAATTAGACCCACGGGCCATTTGGTGTATTTTCTTGGGATACTCGAGGACTCAGAAAGGTTATCGTTGTTACAATCCTTCCCTTCATCTGTACTTTGTCTCTGCTGATGTCACATTCTTCGAGTCTAAACCCTTTTACTCAGAGTCCCATTCGGCTACCGATCTAGATTTTATGCTTCCTATTCCTCTTACTGTCTCTCCTGTCCCGACTAGTACACCGCCTACTCATGATGCTTCTACTCGCTTGTCTCGACCTAATTTGCAAGTTTATACTCGTCGGCCACCTCCAGAGCCTCTGCTCTGCCTCCGCTGCTCTGTCTCCGCCTACTGTGTCCTAAGATCTGCCATCTTCTTCAGAACCAACTGATTTAGACCTTCTTATTGCTCTTAGGAAGGGTAAGCATTTTTGTACTACTTCTCATCCTATTTTTAATTTTGTGTCTTAAGATCATTTGTCTCCTACATTTTCTTCATTTGTTGCTTCCATGTTTACCGTATCTATTCCTAATAATGTTGTAGAGGCACTTGCCCATTCTGGGTTGAACCAAGCTATGCAGGATGAGATGTGTGCCCTTAAGGAAACTGGTACTTGGGACTTGGTCCCTCTCCTGCTAGGGAAATATATGGTTGGATGCCGTTGGGTGTATACAGTTAAGGTTCATCTAGATGGCACTCTAGAACGGTTGAAGGCACGTCTTGTTGATAAAGGCTACACTCAAGTTTATAGCCTTGATTATTCAGAGACATTTTCTCCCGTGGCCAAGATTGCCTCTGTTTGCCTTTTTATCTCACTGGCCACTACTTATCACTGGCCCCTTCATCAGCTGGATATTAAGAATGCATTTTTTAATGGTACCTTTCTTGAGGAGGTTTACATGGAGCAACCACCTATGTTACCCAGACTCGGTGCGGGTGTCGGGTACAGACTCAGGTACGGGTGTCGGGTTCGTCCAATTTTAAAGATTTTACACTATTTTGAAGGATCGGAAAGAGAAGTACCCTTATTCGGGTGTTGTGTCGGGTACGGGTACTGCATGAATTATAAAGGGTCCGGGTAACATAGGCAACCACCTGGGTTTGTTGTTCAGAGGGAGTCTAGTCTGGTTTGCAAACTAAAAAAGTCTCTTTATGGTTTGAAGCAGTCTCCTCGTACTTGGTTTGGCAAGTTCAGTGATGTAATTGCTGAGTTTGGTCTTCAGAGATGTGATGTTGACCATCTGTTTTATATAGACACACTATAACGGGGAAGATCCTGTTAATTGTTTATGTTGATGATATCGTCATTACTAGTGATGACTCTAAGGGCATTCAGGAGTTGAAATCTTTCTTACAAATTAAGTTTCAGACCAAAAACTTGGGGCAGCTTGGGTATTTCTCAGGCATTGAGGTGGTCAGGTCTAGTGAAGGGATCTGCTTAGCTCAGAGAAAATATGTTCTTGATTTACTATATGAGATAGGAATGTTGGGGACCAACCCCTTGGATACTCCTATGGATCCCAATTCCAAATTGTTACCAGATCAAGGGGAAGTTCTTGATGATCCAGGACAATATAGGCGTCTAGTTACGAAGATTAATTATCTAACTGTCACTAGATCGGATATTTCCTTTGCAGCCAGTGTGATTAGTCAGTTTCTGGAGTCTCCTCGGACTACACATTGGGATGCAGAGATACGTATTCTGAGATATCTCAAGGGGGCTCCTGGGCGTGGTCTATTGTATAAAGACCATGGTCGCATACGCGTTGAGAGCTACATTGATGCCGATTGGGCAGGATCTCCAGGTGAGAGAAGATCTACTATAGGCTACTGTGTTTTTGTTGGAGGTAATTTGGTGTCTTGGGAAAGAAAGAAGCAAACAGTAGTTGCTAGGTCTAGTGCTGAATCAGAATAAGAGCAATGGCACATGCCACTTGTGAGTTAGTTTGGGTGAAGCACTTGCTAGAGGAACTTGGGTTCATTCAGTCCAGTCTTATGCACTTGATTTGTGACAATCAAGCAGCAGTCTATATTGCTTCTAATCCTGTCTTCCATGAGAGGACGAAGCACATTGAAGTTGACTGTCACTTTGTTCGTGAAAAACTTTTAGAGAAAGTGATTAGCACGGTTCATGTAAAATCTGCAGACCAATTGGCATATTTATTTACTAAGGCATTAGGTGGAACTTGTTAGAGGATAGAATAGTCATTTAGTATTTAGGGCTTAGGGCATTGCTTAGGTCATTGATTATGTAAGCCCTATGGGCGATTTAGCATTTTCCATTTTAAGTTGTTGCCTATATATAGGCCACTCTTGCAACCATATTGTTATCTCAATACAATCAATATCATGAATATTTACATGGTATCAGAGCCAAACCCTATTCTAGGATAATCTCTCCGCTTCCGTCTACCGGTGGGAGGCGGTCGCCTCCCACTGAAATTCTAGTAGCCATACTATTTTTCATCTTTGCTGACCCATCATTGAGAGTCCCTAATATTGTCGGAAATAAGTTTCAGCCGCCACTGTTCATGTTACTGTTCATCAGCACTATTCGCCGATACTGTTCATCAAAGTTACTATTCACAGCACTATTCATCGAAGTTACTGTTCACAGAGCACTGTTCATAGTCTCTCTCTCTCTCTGTCTCTTTTTTTTTTTCTTGCTACGTTTTCTTTTTAATTCTGTTTTCCGATTTAGTTTCGTCTCAAAGATCTGGTTCTGCTTGCTTTCGATTTCAGAAATCAAAACCCTCCTTCGTCGATTTTTCTTATGTAATCGAGAAACCTAAACTATTTGTTCACGCAACTCAAGAACTAGATCTGTTATGTCTTCAAAGGCTTGTTTGGCTTTCCTTCCAAACTTCGGTGTTCATGTTCACTGCCACCTTCAGTTCGAGTAGGGGAGTAGTAGAGGTGTGCCCCAAGCCAAAGTTATAGTGATATTATGCCAATCTTCTTTGTGATTGAGAGTTTCCACTTACTGATCGATATTGTGAGATCGAGAAGAATCTTGTCCTTTTTTGCCAATCTTTTTCGAGAGATTGAGAGTGTTCTTGCTAATTGTCTTCGTGAAATCGAGAACCACTCTTTGCCGGCCCCGTATGGTCGAGATTTGCTACAAGCTTCTGTTTGGATCGTTGTTGTTCAACGATCATCGTTCAGCCGCAAGTTGCGTTGCCGGCACATTCAGTGAAGCCGGATGTTATTCGTACCAACCCTGGAGTTGAAGTTTTTCTTTCCAATGGAGCTGAGAGTTGTTTTGTTAGAAAAAAAAAAAAAGAAGAAGAAGAGTTGAGAGTTGTTTTTCGGTTGTAATCCCTTTCCAAACTTCGGTTGTAATTTTCATTACCACTTCAGTTTAAGAGGGAGTGTTAGAGGATAGAATAGTCATTTAGTATTTAGGGCTTAGGGCATTGCTTAGGTCATTGATTATGTAAGCCCTATGGGCGATTTAGTATTTTTCCATTTTAAGTTGTTGCCTATATATAGGCCACTCTTGCAACCTTATTGTTATCTCAATGCAATCAATATTATGAATATTTACAGAACTCGTGTGAAATACATTTGTGACAAGCTAGGTGCATGTGATACGTATGCTCTAGCTTGAGGGGGAGAGTGTTAGAGGGTATATGTGTTTTGTATTGTATAGTGATATGTTTATATATATGTGGGTTGTCCCACATCGGTTAGATAGGGAGTAACATAGGTTGGTCTTAGCCTATATAAAGGCTTGTATAGTGATATATATATATATATGTATATATATGTGGGTTGTCCCACATCGGTTAGATAGGGAGTAACATAGGTTGGTCTTAGCCTATATAAAGGCTTGTACTCTTTGTTTCTCATTATGTTGAATACAAGATATTCCCATATTTCTTTATCTTTACAGGTCCGATTACGGACCTAGGGTTTGAGAGGAAAAAAAATTGTAATCAGCTCTGTCGTAATTGAAAATCAAGAAATAGGAGTAGGAAAAAAGTGTAATCAGGCCAGGGTGAAATAAGGCTGTCGGTTGGGCAGTATAGGAAGAAAGAAGATGATTTGGTGAATGTTAGGGGTTCTGTACAGGGTTCAGTGGTGTTGCATGGCTAGACGAAGCTGGGAGATGGCTCGGCGGGGTTGGTTCAAGCCCTAGTGAGGCTCGGCTGTGCTATAGCGTTCAGGCCCTGATGGGGTTCGGCTGTGCTGGTGATGAGTTCGCAGGTAGCGGTGGTGGTGTTAGGGGGCGGCACAAGGTGGTGGTAGTGATGGTGTTGTATCGAAAAAAGCCCTAGTTCTAGGGTGGCTCGGATACCATGTTAAATTCAGAGAGAATAATTTTTACAGGCTTAGAGAGAGCAATTGACTCTCTCTGTTATAATATTAAAATTCAATAAGGAGAAATAATAAGAATTACACAAGTCCTCAAACAATAGTAAAAATAAAACTAACTCTCAACATTTTTACCATAGAGCATGTTAATTTTGAAGTTTGCTAAAAGATGTGCCTCAATAGTGATTTACCATATGCATGTTTTGTTAAAGATTTTGGGCTTGGAGGAGCATATAGCTAACCTTAAAATTGTCCATGTTGCTGGAACCAAGGGAAAGGTACTTTTTTTACTACATTGTTCCATGTGCTTTATAAATTGGATTTGGCTTGGGTCATTACAAAAGCTCTTACTATAATGTCTGCTTGTTTTACACTTTCTATTTAACTTTTACATATATATGTGTGTGCGCGCGCGTGTTTGTTGCACTGTGCAGGCATCTAACACTGATGCCAGGCTTTTGATAAGATGAATTTACTTATTAAAAAGAACAGAGAAATCCCAAAAATTCAAAAACCTATTTTATAATATGGTTTGAGTAATATTAGATACACACCTAAAAAGTACACAAGTTGTTCTAAAATACTCTTTAGTTATCAAATATAAGTACATATAGATAAACTTAATTTCAAAATTACCATTGCCACATCAGCCTGTGTACTTTTTAGGTGTACATATCATTATTCTTTTAACATAGATATGACACTTCTCACGAGGAAAAAGAAAAAAAGAAAAGAAAATAATTTGAAAAAGAAGATACGACACTTCTCCTGAGGAAAAAGGAAAAAAAAGAAAAGAACAGAAAAGAAAATAATTTGAAAAAGAAGAATAGGAGCTATGTTACCTAGACTCGGGTACGGGTGTCGGGTACAGACTCGGATACGGGTGTCGGATTCGTCCAATTTTAAATATTTTACACTATTTTGAAGGATCGGAAAGAGAAGTACCCTTATCCTGGTGTCGTGTCGGCTTCGAGTGCTCCATAAATTATAAAAGGTCCAAGTAACATAGAACAGGAGGTTAGAACTTAGAAGTTTCATGCACTGTTAGCTATTGTTGACATAAATGGATTTGTTTATCTTTCTCTTGAACTTCTCTGAGTAAAAACAGTGTCCTGCACAGTAAAAGGACCCAGTTGACATCTTTCGAAGTGGACGCGTAACCGTTTTAAGTTCCATATATAAATGAAAAATCTCTTATTCAGAACTCCGTTAAAGATCATAGGTGTGTTTATGTAGTTATTCTACTCGCTTAATACATACATATATATATATATGTGTGTGTGTGTGTGTGTCTTCTTCTTCTAGCTACATTAGTTTTAGACGCTATGTTTAATTAGTGGCACACTGAAGGGCTAAGTTGGTTTCTTAAATAGGTCAGTAATTGTAAAAAAAATTCTTCGTTTCCAATATTTTAGTAGTTGCTAGAGGGACAAGCTTTTGATTTTGCTGTGTAGGTTTTCGTGAATAGTGATTTACATGAGTGAATATGTTTGCCCAAGCTAATAATTTGTTTTTCACTATGGAATTAACATTTCAGGGTTGTACATGCACATTCTGTGAGGCAATTTTGCGGGAGTGTGGATTTAAAACTGGGCTTTTCACTTCCCCTCACTTAATTGATGTGCGAGAAAGATTCCGTCTAGATGGGTCAGTGTTCAAATGCATCAACTTCTATCCAGCCTTTTGCCAATATTTCTCTTTTTTTACCTAAACATCCCCCTCTCTCTCTCTCTCTCTCTCTCTCTCTCTCACACACACACACACACACATACATGATACAACTTCTGACAAAATCTATGGAAAAAAACAAATGAAAAAGTGAAAGCAGTTAAAATGTACATTGCAAGAAAGACAACCAAGCCGTCCATTGGCTTGATGGCATCTCTTACCTGTATTTGTTGTTGATGGTTAAGACCAATTCATCAATTTGAGGGAGTCATTTTGAGCATCAGAGTTAAGAAATAATCACATCTCTGAATCTTGAACAGATGAACAAGTGGTAAAACGCTATATAGAACTATGGTAAATCAGCGTAGTGGCCCTCATATTTGTATTCTGAAGTCCATCTTTGAATTGGCTGTGTAGGTTGGATATACCTGAAGATAAATTTTTGCTGTATTTTTGGGATTGCTGGAACCAATTGAAGGTACTCTTTCATGCTCGTGTATGTGTAGTCTCATAGAGTTTCATTTTCTATAAAATACTTATCCAAACTATCAAGGGAGCTCCTTTCTTTTACTTGGGACTTTTCATTTAATTATAGTTTTGGGCACTGAGATTATGGACATGCCACTTCCACTGCAGTCCTGAATACACATGATTAATTGGCGCCACTATTAATAACTAGTTTATATGAATTGGGACTCTAATTGTAATTTTTTGTTTTGTTTTCATTCCCCTTGGTTGTTAATATCAGTGGTAGGCTGGTATTGCTTCTTAGTTCTTTCACCTTTGGGGTAAACAAATGTTCGCAAGAAAACATTGTACATGATGCGTATAAGATAATGCTTGTTTGTGGCTTAGGGCGCTCTTGAGATCAAATGGTTATTTTATTTGAATTTGTGGACCGGAGCACCTATTCAAAAAGATGAGGATCCGGAGTCATATTTTCCAGTTAGGTGGATTTAAAAATTAAGAGGTTATCTTTACACTGATTGTTGGAAGCTTGATGTGTTTGTAACTCTTCTAAGAAGAAGACTAGAAGTGGCAAAGAAAAGCAAAAACCCTGGAATAAAGACAAATATACCCCTAGTAGAAATAATATACACACAACCTACACTCTCACAGACTTACAGTGTTGTGCAACATGGGTGAGCCTTTCTTGATTGTTAATCGCTGCTTGAAAGTGATAATCATCCAATGGAAATTTCCTTGATTCTGGAAATTTGATATTGCAGGAAAATGTTACAGAAGACTTGCCAATGCCTCCGTTGTTCCAGTTCCTTACCGTATTGGCACTCAAAATATTTGTACTCGAAAAGGTCAGCTATGCAATTTATTGTTGCCAGTAAGCTTATTCATTTTCTTAAATTCTGGTTAATGTGTTGGGCAGATGGAATAATGCCTTGATCCTTTAACCGTTAGGTTTGAAAATGCATAGTAGCTGATGCGAAAAGACCTACAGATGCTTTGAAATTCTGTCTTTCTTAGCAAACGACAGCAAAAAGACCTACAGATGTTTATTGCATTGGACTTGCCACAAGTGCCAAGCCATGTGTAAATGAATTAAACTGTTGTAGTTGTTTATGTTGACGTGTCGGGTACACTGGAAATATCTTTGCACTCCCCTCTTTAAAAGAAGCATAATAAGCATTTAGGCAGCAGCAAAGAGAAATCTTTGGGACATGTTTGATATCTGCAAGTCAAACTCTAGGAAGCACAAACACTTCAAAAATGGCATCATACCAGTGTCCGACATGTGCCGGACACGGCAAAGCTGTCTCGACTTTATTTATTTATATTTATTTTTAATATATCAATTCAAATGTTGGCACGGCGTTATAAGGCACAGGATACAGGACTTTGTTTTACCAAAACACAAAATTTCTTTCTTTTTTTTCTTTTCTTTTTTAAAAAAAAAAAAAAATGAAAAAGTAATAAATAAATAGATTTAAGTTCATGTACTTGGTTAGTGATGAAGTGCATTTGACAAAAGTCACAAAATACACAGCAATTGTATTACACTCTGAAATACATAAGAGTTCTACATAACATAAAATTAGTAAAAGAATTTGTCGTATCCTTGCCATGTTGGCGTGTCCTTGTTGTTTCATATCCATGTTAGCGTGTCCATGCTTCATAGGTCTAGCTTACGGAATGTTGTTATGTTTGTAAGTACATGATTCAGAAGATTCTCTTTTATAGTTCAGAACAAAAGAATAGAGATATTTTAGAATTTTGCATTGTGAAGATTGCATAAAGGAAAAGGCTTAAGTAGGTATCTGTATTGCATTTTAATGTGAGTGATCTAAGGGCATTATTATGTTTACCGGTACAGCTGTAGTTTTTGTAAGGAAGAGATCTTGTATCAAACCTCTTCAATCCACAAAAATATTAAATAGAAGCTTAGACCAGCGCATACAAAATAACGCACCCGAATAAAACAGTTTGAAACAGGTCAAAAGTCTTGAATTTTTAAGTTGCTAATTATGTTGTGTGATGTAAAGTTACCAACTACTCCAAAAGCTTTGTAGAAAAAGATTAGGGCAAAAACTAAGAAGACCAATACAGTCTTCTCTCTTTTATTATATGTCAAATAATCAGCTATTACATCAATTACAATAATACCCTTAGGTAAAATAATAAAAGACATAAGACAAACATAACATAAAGTATTAACTCTAACACTCCCCCTCAAGCTGGTACAAAGATGTCTCTTAAACCCAGCTTGGTAAGAGCAAAATGAAATGGTCTACTTCCAACTCCCTTTGTGAGAATGTCTGCAAGTTGATCTCCGGTCTTCACAAATGGAGTACAAATGACACCACTATCAATCTTCTCCTTGATAAAGTGTCTGTCAATCTCCACATGTTTAGTTCGCTCATGCTGCACTGGATTGTGGGCAATGCTAATTGCAGACTTGTTATCACAATATAGCCTGATTAGCCTCATACATTCACTATGATCAAGTCTCAAATCAGTTAACAGTAACTTGATCCACATTAGTTCACACACTCCTTGAGCCATTGCTCTAAGCTCAGCCTCTGCACTGGATCTAGCTACCACATTCTGCTTCTTGCTCCTCCAAGTAACAAGATTGCCACCCACAAAAGTACAGCAGCCAGATGTGGATCTTCTGTCAGTCATGGAACCTGCCCAATCTGCATCGGTATATGCTTCCACCCTAAGGTGGTCATGTCTAGCAAAAAATAGACCCTTTCCTGGAGCTGACTTCAAGTATCTCAGAATCCTGAAGACCGCATCCATATGAGTCACACGAGGAGCATGCATGAACTTGCTAACAACACTAACAGCAAATGCAATGTCTGGATGGTGTGAGACAGATAGATGAGTCTTCCCACAAGTCTTTGATATTTCCCTTTATCTGCTTCTGCTCCACTATTATCATCACTTAATTTCTGATTCGAATCTATTGGAGTGTCACATGCTCGACTTCCTAGCATTCCAGTCTTCTCCAGCAGATCAAGTACATACTTTCTCTGAGAAATAAAAATTCTAGGCCTGGATCTAGCAACTTCAATCCCCAAAAAATACTTAAGGGCTCCTAGGTCTTTTATTTCAAACTCACTGGACAAAAACTCTTTTAACTTTTTCATTTCTTCCATATCATCCCCAGTTAGAACAATATCATCAATATAAGGCAGTAGTCTTACCTTGAGATGAATGTTTAATGAATAACGTGTGATCAGCTTGACTTCGGTTGAAACCATACCTGAGCATTGCCTTTGTAAACCTCTCAAACCATGCCCGTGGAGATTGTTTCAGGCCATATAATGACTTTCTGAGTCGGTACACCTTCACTTCTGTCTTAGTGTCTTCAAAACCAGGAGGAATATCCATGTATACGTCTTCATCAAGATCACTATGAAGAAAGGCATTCTTCACATCAAATTGATGAAGAGGTCATCCAAAGTTGGCTGCCAATGATAATAGAATCCTTACAGAATTCATCTTTGCGACTGGGGCAAAAGTCTCCTGATAGTTAATCCCGTATTTCTGTGTGAAGCCTTTAGCAACAAGTTTGGCTTTGTACCTCTCAATAGAGCCATCTGCTCTATCCTCACAGTATACACCCACTTGCATTCTACAGTCCTTTTGCCCATAGGTAAACTCATCAATTCCCAAGTACCATTCTTACGAAGAGCTTTCATCTCTTCGATCATTGCAAGTTTCCATTTGGGATCCGCAAGAGCATCCTGGACATTGTTAGGAACAGACACAGACGCAATTTTTGAAAGAAAAGCTCTATATGAAGGAGGCAAATGAGAATAAGACACAAAATTGGAAATAGGATGTTGGGTACAAGCCCTAACACCTTTACGTACAGCAATAGGCACATCAAGATCAGAATCAAACTCAATAGGTACAGGTGTATATGACTTATCAGAAATATCAAGAACAGAATCATAATTACTTTAGTCCTCAACACGAGAAGGAGATGTCAATGGAAGAGTAGAGGGAGTGGTTTCTTTACGCTTAGATTTGCTCCATGTAACTTTTGAATAAACCAGCAACTCCTTCCCTTTTCTTGTTGGAGTACGATTCCCATCATTTTCCCTCTCATTTTCAACTCCATTCTCTTCAACTTCATTTTTCCCCTCATTAGCAACTCCAATCTCCCCCCTCATTTTCTCTCTCCTTACTTCCTCTCCTTTCCATAACTGGTACAGGGAGAGTCACCTCTTCTTCATACCACTGCTCCCCCTGAAGAGGTGACCCCGAACTAGACGAAGACTGAAAGTAAAACTGGGACTCATGGAAAGTAGCATCCATGGAGACAAACCATTTCCTAGAAGGGGGGTGATAGCAGCGGTAACCTTTCTGAGTAGGAGAATATCCCACAAAGACACATTTGATAGATCTGGGGTCTAACTTTCCCCGAGAAGGAGAGTGGTTATGGACAAAACAAACGCAACCAAAGATACGGGGAGTAATAGAGAACAAATGAGATGTATCAGAAAGGACTTCAATGGGTGCCCGTTTATTTAGGACACGAGTAGGGAGACGTTTAATTAGATAAGCAGCGGTTAACACAGCTTCACCCCAGTAGGATTTAGGTGCATTAACCGAAAAAATCAAGGACCGAGCAATATCAAGCAAATGACGATTCTTGCGCTCCGCCACCCCATTTTGTTGAAGGGTATCGGTGCAAGATGTTTGATGAATAATCCCATGAGAACTGAAGTAATCGGCCAAACTTGAGTCTATGTACTCACCCCCTTGATCAGATCGTAAAACTTTTAAGCTAGTACCAAATTGGGTACACACCATTTTGTGAAAAGCTCTAAAAACATAAAAAAACTTCCCTTTTTTCTTTCATCATGTTAGAGGATAATATTGTAAAAAGTGTAATGTTATAGTGTCCCACATCGGTTAGATTGTAAAAGTGTAGCTTGTAGCTAAGCCTATATATATTAGGCTCTTATAATCATTTTTAGTTTCAATCAATATATTATTTCTCCACTTTTACATGGTATTAGAGCAACCGATCTTAGGGTTCGCTCCTCTTCTTGTTGCCGATCAAAGTTGATCGAGAGTGTTTCTCGTGTTTTATCAATTGCCGGATCTTTGTCCAAGATCGGAGAAGACCAGCAGCCCCTCAAACCCTAGCCGCTGCCCCACAGTACTGTTCATCGCAAGTTACTGTTCATCCGAAAGTACTGTTCATCGCAAGTTACTGTTCATCCGAGGGTACTGTTCATCCGCAAGTAAAGTACTGTTCATCCGAGGGTACTGTTAATCGAAAGTTACTGTTCATCGCAAAAGTTACTGTTCATTGGCAGCCCTTTCGTTTGTCCAGATCTGTTCCGATTTGGTCCTTTCTCAATCTATTTTGCTCCCAATCTGATTTTTCTCTTTTCTCTTATTCTTCATGGAGTCTAAGGCTCTCCCACAACTCACTACCCGAAAGTTGAATGGTTCCAACTTTCTTCAATGGTCTAGGGCTATCACCATTGCCCTTATTGGCTTGGGTTTCGATGCTCACCTTGCCGAGTCTTCTCCCACCACCGACGATAAGGCCATCAAGACATGGAAACAAATGGATGCCCAAATCGTTGCCCTCCTTTGGAACTCTATGGAACCACACGTTGCGGATATGTGTGGTCACTTGGGCACCTGTAAGGACATTTGGGATTATGCTCATCTCTTATTCTCCAGCGATCTCACTCGGATGTATGATCTCTCCTCTCAGTATTTACAGTTGCAGCAAAGTGATCTCTCAGTTATTGAGTATTTTGCCTCCTTCAAACGGTTAGTTGAAGAACTGAACGGTGTTATTCCTATTACTACTGATGCAAAGAAACAGCAGGAACAGCGGGAGCAAATGGCAGTGATGAAATTTCTTGCCGGTCTGAAGCCCGAGTTTGAGCCAGTTCGATCTTATATTCTTGGTGGTGCCTCCCTTCCTTCCCTTGCCGAGACCTATCAGCGTGTTCTTCGTAGCACTTCTCGGGATTCCTCTGCCCTTGCTCCTCCCGTTACCGATCATTCAGCCCTTGTTACTCAGGCTTCACAGCATCCTATTGGTCGGGGTGGTGGTCCTCCTCGTCATGGAGGGGGTTATCGTGGTGGACGAGGAGGCCATGGTCGCGGCCCCACACGTCATTGTGATAATTGTAACAAGGATGGTCATACTCGGGAGACTTGCTGGGAACTTATTGGCCGTCCTGCACGGTTTGCCAATGCTACTGTTACTACTCCTAGTGATACTCATCCTCCTGTTCCAGTTGTGGCTGATCATTTTTCGGTTTCTCGGGATGAGTATACTCAGTTCCTACAGTTCCAGGCATCTCAGCAGGCATCTTCTCCTAGTACTTCTCTTGTTCAGAAAGGTACATCCACTGCTTGTCTCACCTCTCGTTCTGCTCCTTGGGTAATTGATTCTGGAGCTACTGATCATCTCACAGGTATATCGACCCTGTTTTCATCTCTTGAAAAATCATCCTCATTGCCCCCGGTTACATTAGTTGATGGTTCCTCTATTCCTGTTGAAGGAATAAGGACTGTCTCATTGTCTTCATCCTTGTCCTTATCTTCTGTTCTTTACATACCCCGGTCTCCTTTTAATTTAATTTCTATTAGCAAATTGACAAAGAATCTTAATGCTTGTGTCTCTTTTTTTCCTGATTCTGTTCTTATTCAGGATTTGACGACTCGGAAGACGATTGGCATAGGGCATGAATCCAATGGTCTCTACTATTTTGATGGTTCATCTCCACCACCCACTTCTCCCACTGCTTGTCCTGCTACAGTGTCTCCTCACCAGATTCATTGCCGCCTTGGACATCCTTCCTTGGCCAACTTGAAGCTGCTAGTACCTAGTTTAAGTCATTTGTCTGTTTTAGAGTGTGAGTCGTGTCAGTTGGGGAAGCATCACCGTGTCCAATTTGCTCCCCGAGTCAATAAAAGAGTGTCTTGTCCATTTCAATTAGTACATTCAGATGTTTGGGGCCCACACCGTATAACCTCTATTAAGGGGTATCGATACTTTGTTAGCTTTGTTGATGATTTCTCCAGAATAACGTGGGTTTATTTAATGAAAGATCGTTCCGAGTTATTTTCAATATTTTGTGCATTTTGTAATGAAGTTAAAACTCAATTTAATGTTCCTATTCAGATTCTTCGTAGTGATAATGCACAGGAATATTTCTCTCATCCTTTCACCACCTACATGAGCAAATGTGGGATGCTCCACCAATCATCGTGTGTGCACACACCTCAACAAAATGGTGTTGCTGAAAGAAAAAAATCGTCACTTGTTAGAAGTCACCCGCACTTTGTTGTTTGAAATGAGGGTTCCAAAATGTTACTGGGGGGATGTAGTTCTTACTGCCTGTCATTTAATTAATCGTATGCCCTCTTCTGTTCTAGATGGGTGCACTCCTCATGCTACATTATTTCCGACTGAGTCTCTGTTTTCAGTTAGTCCACGTGTTTTTGGTTGTGTTTGTTTTGTCCATCAGCTTACCCCTGCCACTGACAAGTTAGACCCACGTGCTATTAAGTGTGTTTTCTTAGGGTATTCTCGTGTTCAGAAATGCTATCGTTGTTATAGCCCTACCCTGCGCCGTTTCTTTGTGTCAGCTGATGTTACCTTTTTTGAGTCCACTCCATACTATTCAGAGTCCCACTCTATGAATGATCCTGATTTCATGCTTCCCTAACCTCTTGCATTACCTCCCACATCCCCTGTCCTTCCTACCCCAGAGGTTTCCTCCCGCCTGGATCGCCCACACTTGCAGACACACACTCGTCGTCATCGGACTATTCCGGATTCTGCTACTCCGCCAACCGCCTCCGCGTCTTCAGATCCGCCTCCATCAGAATCTGACCTTCCCATTGCTCTTCGCAAGGGTAAGCGCTCTTGTACTTCTCATCCTATTTCCAACTTTATCTCTTATAATCGTCTATCTCCTGTTTTTTCTTCGTTTGTTACCTCTTTGTCTTCTGTGTCGGTTCCTAACACTGTTGCAGAGGCTCTTACCCATTCCGGATGGAGACATGCAATGGAAGATGAGATGTCTGCCTTACAAGATACTGTTACTTGGGACTTAGTTCCTCTTCCTCCAGGCAAGACAGTAGTGGGATGCCGTTGGGTTTATACTATTAAAGTGCATCCTGACAGCACGATAGATCGCCTGAAAGCCCGCCTTGTTGCCAAGGGCTATACACAGGTTTATGGCCTTGACTATTCCGAGATGTTCTCTCCTATGGCTAAGATCACCTCTGTTCGTCTCCTCATTTCTCTTGCTGCCATATTTCACTGGCCCTTACATCAGCTTGATGTCACGAATGCCTTCCTTAATGGCACTTTGTTGGAAGAGGTCTATATGTAGCAACCACCTGGGTTTGTTGCTCAGGGGGAGTCGAATATGGTATGTAGATTAAGAAGATCTTTGTATGGCCTGAAACAGTCTCCCCGTGCCTGGTTTGGTAGGTTTAGTGATGTAGTTGCTGAATTTGGACTCCAGAGATGCGGTGTTGGTCATTCAGTCTTCTATCGACATACTAAAGCGGGTAAAATCTTCTTGCTTGTGTATGTTGATGACATTGTAATTACCGGAGATGATTCCAAGGGTATTTTGGAGTTGAGGTTATTTCTGCAAAGTAAATTTCAAACCAAGGACCTCGGGCAGCTTAGATATTTCTTGGGTATTGAGGTTGCTAGGTCAAGTGAAGGGATTTTCTTATCTCAAAGGAAGTACGTACTTGATCTCCTATCAGAATCAGGGATGTTAGGATCCAAACTTGTGGAGTCTCCTATGGATCCTAACACCAAGTTACTATCAGATCAAGGGGAGTTATTGAAGGATCCTGAGCAGTACAGACGTTTGGTTGGTAAGCTAAATTATCTTACTGTTACTAGACCCGACATTGCCTTTTCAGTGAGTGTCATTAGCCAGTTCATAGTTCTCCTCGTACCACACATTGGGAGGCAGTGATACGTATTTTGAAGTATCTCAAAGGCTCCAGGCCGTGGTTTATTGTACCAGGATCACGGTCATATGCGGATTGAGAGCTACAGTGATGCTGATTGGGCAGGATCTCCTGGTGATAGGAGATCCACTATAGGATACTGTGTTTTGGTTGGTGGTAATCTTGTGTCTTGGAAGAGCAAGAAGCAGACAGTAGTTGCTAGGTCGAGTGCTGAGTCTGAATACAGGGCTATGGCACATACTACGTGTGAATTAGTGTGGATGAAGCATCTACTAGAAGAGCTTGGGTTTACTCAGTCTTGTCCTATGAATTTACTTTGTGACAATCAAGCTGCCGTTCATATAGCCTCCAATCCAGTATTCCATGAAAGGACAAAACACATCGAGGTTGATTGTCATTTTGTTCGAGAAAAGCTTCTAGAGAAAATAATCAATACCGTTCACGTGAAATCCGTAGATCAGTTAGCCGATTTGTTCACAAAAGCATTAGTTGGGACTCGGGTTAAATATATATGTGACAAGCTTGGTGCATATGATATGTATGCTCCAGCTTGAGGGGGAGTGTTAAGAGGATAATATTGTAAAAGTGTAATGTTATAGTGTCCCACATCGGTTAGATTGTAAAAGTGTAGCTTGTAGCTAAGCCTATATATATTAGGCTCTTGTAATCATTTTTAGTATCAATCAAATGTATTGTTTTTCCACTTTTACACATCAGATACAACCAAGTTGTACGGGAGTAATCATCCACAAAAATGACAAACCATCTATGACCTTTCAAAGATAAAACACGAGAAGGACCCCATACATCAGAATGAACTAAAGCAAAAGGAACTAAACTTTTATTAATACTTGGAGCAAAAGAAGCTCTGTGATGTTTATTAAGTTCACATGTTTCACATAGAAATTCAGAGACATGTTTATTTAAGACTAATGAAAGAAATCAATGCTTTAGTAAATGAAAAGAAGGGTGTCCTAATGCCTATGCCAAAGATGAATGTCTTCAGCTTTATTTCCCGAGACAATTGTGTGATGAGCTATAGGCCCATCAGCATCCAAAACATAAAGTCCACTCTCTTCTCTACCACTGCCAATCGTCCTCCCCGTGGAGAGATCCTGAAAGACACAATGAGAAGGAAAAAAGGTTACACTGCAGTTGAGACCCTGGGTAAGACGACTGATAGATAATAGATCATGAGAAAAATTTGAGACATGTAAGACAAATGAAAGAGGTAAAGTTGGAGTCGCACGAATAGTATCCTTCCCTGAAATAGAGGAAAACGTACCATCTGTAATACGAACTTTATCTCTTCCTGAACATGGTGTGTAATCAGAAAAAATATCAGAACATCTAGACATGTGCTCAGAAGCACCAGAATCAATAATCCAGGGAGAAGATGAGTGAGATAAGTGTGCTCTTGCGGAGGTGACGAATGTACCTGACTGGGCAAAAGATGTAGACACTTGTAGATGTAGAGGCAGTGGCAGAGGAAGTGTGGCGGGCCATCAGGTTCCTGAGAGCCTCCTCCACCTCAGCGGCAGTGAACATAGCTGGGGCAGTAGTAGATAGGGATTAATCAACTGGCTCTGGGGTAGAAGGATCCACAGTAGAAGAGTGATGAGCAAGGGCATTACGGCCATTAAACCGTCCTCCACGACCCCTAGATTGGCCAAAACGACCCCCGTGACCTCCGGAGCCCCCTCGGCCTTCGGATGGATAACCATATAGTTTATAGCACGTCGCCCTGGTGTGATATTTGGTATTGTAATAGTCACAGAACTGTTTGAACTTATCTTCGGAGGCGGATTCACTTGGATTGTCACGACCACGGTTCCCATTCCTCTGGGAAGCTGAAATAAGAGCAGATCACTCTGTAGAAGCAGGCGGAAGCATAGCAGAATGACGGCTTTCCTCATTCTGGACATAGGCAAAAGCCTCCTGAAGAGAAAGGAGGGGTTCCATTCCCAAAACCCGACTGCGAACTGGATCCAAATCAGAGTGGAGTCCCTTGAGGAACTTAAAAATTCGTTCTTCATTAACAAGCTTATTATAGGCCACGGAATCAGCAGGACAAACAGGCTTGAAGTTTAATAAGTGATCCAAGCGTTTCCAATTGGTGGAGAGGGAAGTGAAGTACTGAAGAACACTTAATTCACCCTGTTCGGATCTACCAATCAATCGCCATAACTTAAAAATCTGTGCCGAGTTCCCTTTACGGGAATAAGTATTGGCCATGGTCTCCCAAATATCTTGGGCAGTCGCCATGTCCAAGAAACCCTCAGCTCTCTCAGGTTTCATAGAATGACAGAGCCAAGTCATGACAGTGGAGTTCTCCATCTCCCACTTGTCATAGGTGGTATCCTCGGGGGAAGGTGCTTTGATCTTTCCATTGATGTAACCCATCTTTCCTCGGCCCTTCAGGGACATAACCACAGACTCAGACCAGGCCACATAATTTTGGCTATTAAAAAAGGAGATAGTGAGCTTGACGTTCGGGCTATTGCTTGGAGGGACAACATAAGTTTCACTCCTAGAGTTCACGGTGGATTTCTCAGGGTCGTCAGACATCGTGAATAATCTCAAAGAAAGAAGACACCCACAACAATTGCCTCACTAGGGAAATCGGAAAAATCAACAGAATAGTGGCACCAATGAAACAGGAAAAATCAGATTACCCTAGAGGATCCACCCAAAAACCTTCTGATCTGATTAATGGCCCATAAAAGGACCAAAGGACTACTGAAATGTTAACCTTCAATCAAAACTGATATAGAGTAGAGAGGAAAGAGTAAAAGAAATGCAAAGGGAAAAATAGGGTGGCTGGGTGTATGGGTTAGTAGCACATAGCTCCAGCCGAGGGTCAGAGGGGGGTAGGGGAAGGGTCGCCGAGGGTCAGAGAGGGTAGGGGAGGAGTCGCCGAGAGTCCCAAGGGGTTCAAAGGGTCTCGGTTAGGGTTGGGTTGGCCAGCGGTGCAGGTGGGTAGCCCAGATGGGCTGCTGCGAAGGCTTGGAGAGCCTAGGTGATGTCGACGCAGGTGGGGGCTGGGGTATCTGGTGGTCCGGTGGTTATGGGTGGTGGTTATTGGTGGATCACCCTCTTAGGGTGGCTTTGATACCATGTGGAAAAAGATTAGGGCAAAAACTAAGAAGACTAATACAGTTTTTTCTCTTTTATTATATGACAAATAATCAGCTATTACATCAATTACAATAATACCCTTAGGTAAAATAATAAAAGACATAAGACAAACATAACATAAAGTATTAACTCTAACAAGCTTAAGCTGTTAGAGATGTATATCAAGCTTCAACATCCTTCCTCACGTACAACCCCGACTTGCACGTGGAGAGCAAACAAACCACACTCCATCATAGTGGAGACAAATAACAAAGTGCAAATATGCACAACAAAGTGGGGATGGAGAGTCGAGCCCAAGACTTCCCACAAACAAGGCTTTGATACCATGTTAAGTTACCAACTACTCCAAAAGTTAAGCTGTTAGAGAATGGGCCCAACAATGTATATCAAGCTTCAACATGTGATTGACGCAATGTAATGTTGTCTATAAATTTTCTTGATGGTATGTAACTTTTTACCAAGTTAAAAAAAGAGAAAAGAATGTGCATTCTATAAAGTTAGACTGGGAATTTTTGAGTTCAGTATATGCAATTTTACCAGGATACCTTCTTGGTGAGTAGATTATGTTTTAGTTGCGTAGCTGACTCTAGCTAGAGTCAATGATTTGCCGCAATGTTTACTGCTCTGCACATATGTCAACTATAAGTCGGTATTAGGCTTTTTGATACGCCTATGACATTCTTGCTTTCAAATCCTTGAGCAAAAATGTTTATGTAGGCTTAGGACTAACCTTGTTTTAACCATTTAACTCAAGTTTTAGCTTATTGATTATAACTGATTAATAAAATATTTTACCTAATCCTATTTTACTTTTTCTCTATTCTTATGTTGTATTCTTGTACATTTGCAAGTGAAAGTAGTTTTTTTTTTTCGTAGGTAGATGTTGCTATTATTGAAGTTGGCCTTGGAGGGACAAAGGACTCAACAAATGTGGTGGGTGTATTCTAATAGATTCATCTGGGTTGACTTTTATTGCATTCGTTGACTTTCCAAACTATACGAGTGCTTAATTATAAATTTTCTTTATTTGAGAGCGACAGTGAATATTTCATGACATTGCCTATAATTCTGCCAGATTAAGGAACCTGTTGTCTGTGGCATTACCTCTTTGGGTATGGATCATACGGAAACATTGGGTGCGTCCTCTTCTGAATATTCCATCTTTCTCAATAAGATTTCTCTTGTTTCATGGATAAACATTATTTGGTCACAATAATTGTCACTTGAGTTCATTTATTTGGGCATGCTTCGCAAACTAGTTACCCTTCATTTTGAATCTTCCTAGGCTTTGTTTGGTTTTTAGATTTAGAGAAGTAAAAGGAAAGATATGGAAAACCGTTTCTCTAGTGTTTTCCTCCTTTCTTAGATATAATTCGAAACTAAAAAATTTCAAAATACAATAAGAATTCTAGAAAATAGAAAGGAAAGTGATTTACAAAATTTCATTTTTTTATTTTTCTTCACCACATTTTCTTTTCCTTCCTATTTTCATCACCGTTTTCCTTATTGTTAAGTTACCAACTACTCCAAAACTTAAGCTTTTAGGGAATGGGCCCAACAATGTATATCAAACTTCAACACTCTCCCTCACGTGCAACCCCGACTTGCACGTGGAGAGCAAACAAACCAAACTCCATCATAGTGGAGACAAATAACAAAGTGCAAATATGCACAACAAAGTGGGGATGGAGAGTCGAGCCTAGGACCTCCCACTAACAAGGCTATGATACCATGTTAAGTTACCAACTACTCCAAAAAATTAAGCTTTTAGAGAATGGGCCCAACAATTTATATCAAACTTCACACTTATCAAGCAAACAAAGAAAAGAGTTTTCCTTTCTGTTTCATGAATGATGAACCAAACAGAGCCTTAAAGTTTCTGGTGCATTCCATTTTTCTCTTGCGTTCTGCAATGAAATCAGTATTAGTGAGGCATAGGAAGAGGTGTTAACATATTTGAATTGGGGGTTTTTACCATTTTGATATGCACTATGCAGGCAATACCCTTGGAGAGATTGCTTCACACAAGGCTGGAATTTTCAAGGTATAAAGATCTTACATGGACTTACACTAAGGCTCTTGTTGGTTCGTGGATAGTGAGGGAAAGGAAAGGAAAAATACTAAGTAAAATACTTTTCTCTCTTTGGTTAGTGTGGAAATTTGTGAGGAAATAGGATGGGAACGTAAATATTGTGAGAAACAAATTAACAGTTTTGAATTCTGTGAATCACTTCCCTCCCTTTTTCTTGAGTTACAACTACTATTTGAAATTTTTTAGTTTTAGTGTTATTTGTTTACGGAGGAAACTAAACAGAGCCTAAAGTAAATATGGTTTTCCTTATTGATGGTTTAATTATGGCAAAGTTTCTATTTGACTATTTTGGATGACAGTTTCCATTATCAAGTTATATGTGCATTGGATTGATCATTGATGTCTTCCCTGCTCCTGAAGCCTCAAATCCCTGCATTCACGACACCCCAACTTTCTGAAGCAATGGATGTTCTTCAGGAGAGGGCACGCGAAGTGATGGTAACTTAACCTGCCTCAGCATTGATTGACTATATTATACCATGTTGCAAACATCTTATACATATGGACTATTTTTCACTTAGGCTGTGTTTGTTACATGATTTGTTGTTGGAAAGGAAAGGAAAACACTAAGGCTCTGTTTGGTTCATGGATTTCGTGAGGCAAAAGAATAGGGAAAGGAGAACAAGAAGGGAAATTAGTTCCTTCGTGTTTTCCATTGTGTTTTCCTTCATACTTAAATAACATCAGAAATTAAAAATTCCTAAAATATGCTAATAATATATGAATAAAGGAAGGGAAATGACACATAACATTCAAAATCTTTAATTTATTTCTCAACTTATTCTCTTTTCTTTCCTATTTCCTCATTGTTTTCCTTCTTAACCAGACAATGGAAAATGTTATCCTCTATGTTTTCCTTTCTGTTCCCTCATTAAATCCAAAAACCAAACAAAGCCTAAGGAAAGCAATTTTCATTATTTGGTTAATAAGGAAAATAGTGAAAAAAAATAGGAAGGAAAAGAAAGTACAGTGAGAAATAACCTAGAAATTTTGAATTATCTCACTTCCCTCCCTATTGTCACGAGTTACAGTCATATTGTGAGATTTTCAGTTTTTAATGTTTAAGCATGGAATAAAACACAAAGGAACCAAGTTTTCCTTCTTGTTTTAATTTTCTAAATCCTCAACCAAACAGAGCCTTAAAGCGTGTCTTGGTGAAATTGCACTCTGGGATATTTTGTCCTTGTAACTCGGCTTTTTATTCAAAAATTGTTGGAGATACAAATTATCTACAGGATTTATGTGATTTGGGATCACAGATTTTTAGGGATATGATTGGGATGTGATTAGGATATCATTGTAATCCTTTATTTTATTCCTTATCTTGCTATTCACCATGTGTATATATATAGTGGACACTCCGGTGGAATAATATAATAAATTATTTCACCAAAAAATACGTTTCTTCTTGGTATCAGAGCCAAATTCAATTTCGGCGTTGTTTCTCCGTTTCCACTTTCGGTGGATGGCAACCCATCGCCCTCCGGAGCTCGCTTTGCTTTTGACTTGAAGCGTCAGCCAAATGACCCTCCCTGCGCCAACTCCACTACCCCCACAGGCCTCATCCAGCCTCCGGCCAGCCCCTTTGGGCCCTGTCCAGCCCTAGGTGCTGCCATTCGGGCCCTATCCAACCCAGGGTCAGCCCTTTCAGGCCCTGAGCAGCCCCATTCAGGCTGTGTCCAGCCTTCGGCTAGCCCTTTGAGTGGGAGTGGTGGAGTATATTATGGTGGCTTGAACTCTTCAAGATTTGGGTCTATTGTTGCAACCGCTGTTACTTGTTTGAACAAGAAATTGGATTTTCTGGTAATTTATTGTGGATGATCATTCCCACAGTCTCACCCTCTATTGGTTGATGGTGTTTCCCACTCTTGCCAACTATCATGAACAGTCTTGTTGTAACCTTATCATTCCAAACTTTTGTGGCCCGTGATTTGATATCACTTATGTTTAAGGATTTGATTTTAATATGATTTTATTTCCTACGATTTTTATTTCCTTTTTAGTCCTCTAGCTTGTATATAAATATTGGACCTTACAGTTGAGTATTACAAGAAAAATATTTTATTAGTTTTCTTCTTGGTATCAGGGTAGAGATCCTCAAGCTCCACCGGCAGGCGGCGAGCCACCGCCCGCCGGACCCCTATATCTTCTTGTCTTCATTTTTTACCGATTCATCGTAGTGTTCATCTTTTTTGTTCCTGTGTTTTCAAATAAACCCCTGCTACTTCTGCTACTTTTCATATTCAGTCCCCCGTCAAACTTCGGCTAGCCCCTACGAGTATTGTCAAGCCATTGACTAGCCCTTTCGGGCCTTGTCCAGTCCTCTGCCAGCCCTTTGCGGGGGAGTTGAAGTTTGCATCCCCTTTGTGGGTTTTCTTGATGGGCTTGAACACGTATTATGCTCTCGCCGGTTGATTTGTTCTGCCGTGATTTCCGGCAGCCATGACCCTTTCTGTTGCACCGAGTGTCCGGGCAATTTCTTCTAGTTGGTTAGTTCTAGACTCTAGTTGATTAGCTCTGCCATGATTTTTGGCGGCCTTGTTCGGTTTATTGTACCATGATGTCCGGTCAATTTTCAAGGGATGGTTTCGCTTCTACTGGAATTTCCACGATTATTGCTTATGGTTGTTTGACATTTGGTAGGATCATTCAAGTTCAAGTTCAAGTTCAAGTTTTCGTGGCTCAACTTGCGGGGGAGTGTTGGAGATACAGATTATCTACAGGATTTATGTGATTAGAGATGATTGGGATGTGATTAGGATATCATTGTAATTTTTATTTTATTCCTTTTTATTTCTTTCCTTATCTTGCTATTCACCATGTATATATATATATAGTGGACATTCTGGTGGAATAATATAATAAATTATTTCAACAAAACATACGTGTCTTCTAAAACAATGTAGTTTCTTGTTAGTTACTCCGTTGTCCCTTTACCAAGACGGATTCCCAAAACTGGCCCCACGTTTGTCCACTTGGTTTGTCACAGGAGACAAGAGTTTCTTTGTGAGTGATTTTGGCCAAAAAAAAAAAAAGGAAAAATTGTTGTCTTAGTCAACTTTCGAAACCTCAGAATTTTTTTCATCATTTTGGGGTAGGGAATATTTGAGTTTCTTGGGAGAGAAAGGGATAGGGAAGGAGGCTTTCTAGAAAGAGAGTGAGATTTTGTGAATGGGAGAATTCCAATTATGGGCTAATTGGTTTGTGATTATCAACATGTGAAATACATGTAAATCCCAAAAAATATGGGATATGGTTTGGGATGATTTGATTCTTATTTAAATGGCACTTAAATCTCATCAAGAGTGATTAGTGTTAATCACATCCCTAAATATGTGGGATAGGATTTTATCTCTTCAACCAATACGTGGGATAGAATAAATGAAGAATACCAAAGATGTAGCCCTTAGGGCTTGTGGGTGTGGTCCGTGTGGATGTAGATCCTTTGGACCGAACCATATTAAATTTCTTTGTTTTCCTCTTATCCTTTCTTCTTATCTTTTATGCTTTTTCCATTCTCTGTTTAGCTTTAATTTCAAAAAATTCAACATGATCCCAGAGCCATCAAATTTGCATAAATCCATGAATGCACATTATTGTCTATATATGTGGCACTTTTGCATCATTAGATCCAAAAATTGCAAAGCATTCCAGATTTAATATATATGATAAGCAAAATGTACATTTCCCAGTTCGTAGTTCAAAAGTTTGGTTTTTAGCGGCATTGCCAATGCCAGGTAATATTTCTTAGTTCTTACAACTTGCAGATTCCTTTGGAAGTGGCGACGCCACTTGACTATAAAAAGTTGGACGGAATAAAGCTTAGCCTGTCTGGTGATCACCAGTTCACTAATGCTGGTTTGGCTGTTGCCCTTTGTAAAAGTTGGCTTCGAAGTACTGGAAATTGGGAAAAGCTATTCCAAAATGTAAGTTTATTTCCTAGACATTATTGCATGATTATGTTTTTCTTTCATGGAAATTCTAGCAATTTATCAACTCATGAGGTATCTGAACTCGTAGAAATCTACGAGTTCCTTTATTGCTGGAAGCATGGATGCGTAGGAAGCATAGTTGTTAGAATCGGTCGATTCGTGAGTCGATTCAAGTTTCACACAAACTTATACGAATTCTCGATAATTCACATTTCAATGTTTTCAACTTTAAAGTTTTTAGGTTTTAAGTGGAAAAACTTTCAATATTTTGAGTGTTGATATTTGCTTGAAACGTGTGTTAAATTGTTAATCAGTTAATTTTAAGCAGTGTGCATGTGCCATGTATGTAAGCAATATACAGATATATCAATATCTAAAATAGTATTACACATATTAGCAACACCACATAAAAAGGATTTGGGAAAAAGATAATTTTTATTCCTTTACACTCCCTTGTATATATAGTCTTACAAAGAGAGAATAAAAGGGAAGGAAATCAACCGCAATAAAAGAAATAAACGGAAATAAATTCGGCCAACATGACCCAAGATAGAATGACTAATAAAGGAAGGAAAATAAATGAGAAAAGAAACATTATCTCCAACAGTTTAGGATCCAAGGACCTGACAATTTGTATCATAATAGTTCGGATGCTATTTTCGCAAATTTATCAAATACAATACAACACTTCCTCGTTTGACTAAAAACCTCAAATACTGTCATTTACTTCATTATTACAACATTTATTGTCAAATAAAATTGAATCTTATGATTCGGGAAACATAATTCTTGCATTCCAATTCATGAATCGATTCCCAATTTGACAGCAATGGTAGAGAGTAGGTGTAAAACAACTTTAATACTAGTAGCAGTACTACCTGTAGACCTGGTAGTTACGGTAGTATACACGGGCTGACACATATGTATATCTATGTTTGTGGGTATGTGTGGGAGAGAGAATTTGTGGAAGAACGGAGATTTAAAGATTAGGGGCGAAGGTCCTGGCCAATAAAATTCAACTAACTAGGTTCACAAAGCTTTTCAACCCCTTATAAGGTCCTCAATGTGTTTTTGGACCAAAAAACCGATAGTACCTGCCGCACGGCGCTGATGTGAGTGCCCAAATTATATATATATATATATATATATTTTTTCCTGACATCAACTTTTGAAATGTCTCTAAAAATGGAAAATTCAGAGACATTTCGACAAATGTCTCTAAATTTTCCTTATTTAGAGAAATATCTCTGAAACCAAAAAATTCATAGACATTTTGCAACGATGCTCTAAAATAGAAATGCATCTGAAACCGAACAATTCATACACTCTATGAAAAAAAGTCTCTAATCATCCATTTTTTGAGACATTTCAAATGTTGACATCAGCAAAAAAGAAAAGGAAAAATTAACTTAAAATTTTTAGAAATAAAATAAAATAAATTGAGCATTAACATCAGCGCGACATGTACAATGGGGGGGAGGGGTAATTCCTGTGCAAAAATCAAAAATTAAAACTGAGGGACTGTAGCCAAAAAAAGAGAAAAATATGTGTACTTTCGGGATGAGGGAGTTTTGGGCTGTCCTTTTTGGCCTTATTGACCTAACCTCAAGGACCTTAGCCCAATTTTCCTTAAAGATTATTGGCACTAATAAGGAAGGAAAAGGGACTGCTTGACCATGATGCTAGAGGATGTGGGTCAGAGAAGGAATTCTTTGACAGTCTCTTTTGCTAGAGGCCTTCATTCTTTTTAATTCTGGAGAGTGATTCTTTTGATATTGTCAATTGAGTAATACCGTAATACTTCACACACAACCTTTTGTGCACAACCTACAAAAGTGTCTCCCTCTCTCTCTTGTGTCACTATGGGGTCCACTGACATCACAGGATGACACAAGAGATAGATAGACACACTTTTGTGGATTGTGCACTAAAGGTTGTGTGAAAGTTGTGTGTGAAGTTTTATCCTTGTCAATTTGATCTCGGACAGGCTTATAAGTTCTTCGAGCTTGGCTAATATGATTATAGATATTTTAGACCTTGTTAGGGAGAGTGATATTTGTCTATCCTTGAATCTTGTACGGTCAATTTGGAGGCTGATTTCTTAGCCAAACTGGTTGCCTTTACTATAGAATGCATGTTACAGTGATGCAATATTTCCTTGTACCACACGTTATAGTTGGTGTACCTTACCATCGAATGTATGTTTTGAATGATATTTTTATTTGTGACCAATATATAAGAGTAGAGTAGCTACTTACGAGTATAAACAAATGCTTGGAAGGCTGTGATATTCAGTTTTGGACGTTGTAACAGAATCTGTTGAATGAAAGGAGAGCTTTGAGCACTTCTTTTTTGGCTTCTTGAGTCTTCAACCCTAATTCTCCATGGATTCCTTGTTAATTTCCTGTGATTTTGAGCTATATTTGCATCAGAGGAGGGCGGAGGAAGGGAAGGGTGATCCGAGGAGGCTTTCAGATCTTATAGAAAATTGACGCCCTTATCTAGAAAGTCATAATATAATCTAGAATTGGTTCAAAAAAAAAATAAATAAATAAAAACTGTTAGTGGGTTTCTATGCCAAAATAGGACTAATGTCTTCAAAGAATATTGTTTTTGTTGGAATTAGGAGATAATATCGCAGTCTTTCTATATTAAATATTCTATTTATTAAGTTGACCAACTTTATTTGGTGTTATTGCTTTCCTTTTATACTTTCACAACTTGGTGTATATATTTGATTGAGCTGTAAATAATACATTAAGTTTTACCAAATCCTTTTTGGTATCAGAGCCAAACCCTAACCCTAACATCACCCACCACCACTGTCGCACCACCCACAACCACTTGCCGCAACACCCACCACCCACCTGCGCCCTCGGCGCAGCCCCCAGCCCAGTCGCCGACCACTCTCGGCACTCCAAGCCTGTTGGCTTGGACCTGCAGCTTTTCCGGTTGCTCTTTCTCCCCTTCATGGGCATCCTTGTGATGATTTAAGAGCCTTTCGTGCTCATTTGTCGTCTTGTCGGGTAACCACGTCTCCGGTTACCCCTGTCTAAGTCTGCCGCAGTCAACTGGCTATCCACCCCTCTCGTCTCACCTTGTTCTTTGAAGTTATCCCCTCAACGCTGCCATGGGTGATCTTGTTAAGTCCAGGGCTACAACCTATGTACCCGGACTTGGCATCAAAGGTGCCGTACCCTCTGTTGTCAAAATCGTACGATTCGCGATACGATCTTACGATTCGATACGATTCATCATGAAAACGATACGTATCGATGCACGAATCGAACATGTAAAAGAATCTAAGGTGAATCTTACGATTCGTAAGTGAATCTTACGATTCGATTCGCGATTCTTACGATTCACTTGACTGCTAGGCACAAAACTTAATTGTTCCAATTTTTTTGTTTTTTTGTTTTTCAATTTTTTCTTAAAAAATTGATTACCAACCCTCTTTTAAACCACTTAAGATATGTTTATACAAGCCTTAAAAAATTGATTACCAACCCTCTTTTAAACCACTTAAGATATGTTTATACAAGCCTAGAACAAAAAGGATATGTTTATACAAGCCTAGAAAAGAAAAGAATACGTTTATAGGTTTTTTTAATTTGTTACCGAATCTTAAGATTCACGATTCGCGAATCCCGATTCGATTCACATGTATCATTTCGATTCACGATACGAATCCCGATTTGACAACTATGGCCGTACTCGTGTCGACGTGGGTATGACAAGGATACCGACATGGGATATGTGTCGGACTTGTTTTGTACCATGTCGGGCATGGCTTGCTATCAAAAATATAATCTAAAGAGGAAAATTGTTTTCTAGACTCAAGTCTTCTTATCATATTTAGACTATTTTTAAACTATGACCCTATTTTAAAAGTATTTAAACTATAACCCTATTTTAAAAGTATTAAAATTAAATTACTTGATTTGTTTTCTTGCATAATATGCAAAACTATTATATAAATAATATTTACTTAAGTATAGACATGTCCCCGTACCCATACCCCGTTATGGATCCTTTTTTTGCCGAGTCCCCTTATCCTAATAGTTGGGAGTTTGACAAGTCCGACCTCCGGATACATCCACGTACCAGACACTCGTACTCGAGTCTGGGTAACATTGGCTACAACCACTGCTCGTTTGGATCTCTCTTATCCAACTCCCGCTCAACGAGTTACTAGTGTTCTCTTGAACGGTAAAAAAAATTTCATGGATGATCCAATTCCCTTCGTCTGTACTTTGGAGGCAAACGAAAAATTGATTGGTTACTTGGCAAGGTTCCTCAACCATCGGAAACTGATGCTAAGTATGATGAATGGTTCTCCGATAATTGTATTATTTTAGGGTGGATGTTTAATTCGATGGAGGAGCCGATATATCACATATTTATGTATCACTCCACTGTTCATGGGCTTTGGACGGCATTGACGAAGATGCATGCTTATGCTCACTCCGATTCACGAGTCTTTGAACTTTACTAGGACATATCTCATACCTCTCAGGCTTCTCTGGGACAGTCTGTATCCGAGTTCTTTAGTTATCTGCAGACCTGGTGGGAGGAATTAGCTCAATATGAGCCCATCAGTGATTTTCCTAATGATGGTGACGTTGAAGTCAAACGTCTCGATCGTCGGCATACCTATCAATTTTTGATGGGCCTAAAACCAGAGTTTGAAGCCCTATGTACCCAGATTCTAAACATTGTTCCTATGCCCTCGTTATTTGAGGCTTTTGCTACTGTTGAAGGAGATGAGCGTCGTCGTCGTCTTTTGTCACCGTCATCTGTGACTGTCCCTTTAGCTTCCGATCAGATGGCTTTTGCTGTTCCCTCAGGTCAGCGCCCTCATTTAGGCTCCCGTCCCACTATTGGTGCTTCCTCAGGTCCTTGTCCTACCGGCAGCCGTCCATATTGCCAGCATTGTCGTGTGCCTGGCTCACTATTGATCGGTGTTTTGATCTCCATCTCGAATTGAAGTAGCAATATAATAAGGCTCAGGCTTCTGGACGTGGGAGGGGTGCTCCACGTACCGGTGCCATCGTTGAAATGACTCCACCTCCATCCGATTATGCAGAGCTTCAATCTCAAATCGCCCAGCTTCAGTCACATTTGGGCCTTGGTACCTCCTCATCCGCCTCCGGGGTCTATAGCTGTTATTGCAACAGGTCCTCCTACAGGTACTCCTACTACTCTCCATAGTAAGTCAGCTAATCCCACATGGATTCTGGTGCTAATAATCACATGACTGGTGAGTCTTCTATGTTTGTCTCTCCTTGTACATCTATTGATGAGTCGGTCCGTATTGCCGATGGTTCCTTTGTTTCTGTTTATAGTCAGGAAAATGTTTATTTGTCCTCTGATATTACTCTCTCATTAGTCTATTATATCCCTAACTTTGCCTACAATCTTTTGTCTGTTAATCGTCTTGCCAAAGACCATAATTGTGTTGTTGTGTTCTTACCCAGTTGTTGCTACTTACAGGACCTGACATCGAAGAAGATTTTTGGCAGGGGGTATGAGCGTGATGGCCTCTACTACTTCAGCGCTCCTGTGTCTTCCAGTCGGCAAGCTACTGTTTTACCTAGTTCTAATAAGTCTCTTTTACCGGATTCTCATAAATATGTGTTTAGTCTTAAAACTCTAGATTTGTGGCATGCTCGCATCGGACATGCAAATTTCCATTATTTCTGTTGGTTATTTCCTAATTTGAATAAAGCTTGCAAGGATTTTAATTTTAAATGTGTGGTTTGTGAATTGTCTAAACATACTCGTACCTCGTATATTCCTCGCATGCATAGAGCACCTAGTGCATTTGATCTTATTCATTCTGATATATGGGGCCCTTCACCTGTTACGGCCTTATCTCAGCACCGCTATTATGTCACTTTCATTGATGATCACACTCGTTGCACTTGGGATTATCTTGTGAAGAAAAAATCTGAAGTTTTTTGTCACTTTAAAAATTTTCTTCAAATGGTTAAAACTCAATATAATACTGTTGTATGTAATAAAAGATCTGATAATGGTCGCGAGTACATCACTGATGAGTTTAGGGCTACCCTTAACAAAGATGGGATACTTAAACAACTCACATGTCCCTATACCCCTGAACAGAATGGTGTGGCGGAGCGTAAGAATCACCACATCATGGTTGTTGTTCGTTGTCTCTTGTGTGGTATGAATGTCCTTTAATATTTTTGGCACATGGCTGTCCTTACTACCATATATCTTATTAATCGCACTCCCAGTCGTGTTCTGGCTAGGAAGGCTCCCCTCCAAGTCCTCCAGCCTTCCAACACTCTTTTCTCTATTTTACCTCGTGTTTTTGGGTGCACTTGCTTTGTTCAAAATAGGAGTCCTACCCGAACAAAACTTGATGATAAATCAGTTCGCTGTGTGTTTTTGGGGTACTCATCTATGTCTAAGGGATATCGGTGCTATGATCCGATTAGTCGTTATTAATATCATTCTTTGGATGTTACTCCCTCCGTCCCATTTTATGTGTCCATCTTTCCTTTTTGGGATGTCCCAAAATTGTTGTCCACTTTCCAAAATTAGTATGCAAATTTTACATAGTTTCCAAACTACCCTTCCTTGCAATCAACACCAAAACAAAACAAAAAAAGAAAGTGCAATGATTATGGGCAATTGTGGAAAGTAGGTGTAGATTCTTTTTGTCATCTTAAATAGTTGAATTCCCCAAGATGGACACATAAAATGGGACGGAGGGAGTACATTTCTAGAAACTGTTCCATTTTTTTCCAGGTTCTTCTCCTTCAGAAACTGCATCGGTGGAGTCTGTTGTGGTAGATGACTCTATTCTACCTCGCCCTGTTCCTATTCTTGACTCCACCGATGAGCCTTTACCTTCTGTTATCACAGGTGATTCTTCGCAGGTTTACTCTCATCGTCCACGCCCCTCTGCCCTCTTGCCATCGTCTTCTCCGGATTCAGGTAACTCTCCTTTCTCCTTTATCTCCTATTGTTCCTACTCTTGTTGATCCTCCCCGTTACCCTACTCGTGTTCGTCACACCCCCCCCCCCCCCCCCCCCCCCCCCCCGCTCGTTTTCTTCTATCTAACAGTACTAATCATCCCATTTCTAAGTATATTTCTTAACAGGGCTTATCTGCTTCCTACCACTCTTTTTTGAGTCGAGTTGATTCAGTCTCCATTCCTCGCTCCATTCATGAAGCCCTCCAGAATCCTTAGTGGGTCGCTGCAATGGAAGCAAAAATGAGTGCTCTTCAGGGTAATCAGACATGGGAGCTTGTTGATCTTCCTGCCGGTGAGCGCACTGTTGGTTGTAAATGGGTCTTTAGTCTCAAGTATTTGGCAGATGGGTCCCTTGATCGGTACAAGGCTCGGTTGGTTGCTAAGGGGTTTACACAGGTGCCTGGTAAGGATTTTGGTGCCACTTTTCCTCCAGTGGCAAAGTTAACTACGGTCCGTCTACTGGTCTCGTTAGCAGCCTCTTATTCTTGGCCTCTACACCAGCTTGATGTTAAGAATGCCTTTCTTAACGGTGATTTGTCTGAGACGATTTATTTGGATCCTCCACCTGGTTTTCGGTCTCAGGGGGAGTGTTATGGGAAAGTCTGTCGCCTCCGTAAATCTCTTTACGGGCTTAAGCAATCTTCTCGTGCATGGTTTAGTCATTTTAGTGATGTGGTCTTGGTATGGGATTTACTCGATGTCAGTCTGATCACACGTGTTTTTATTCGTCGTCAGCCTCAAGGGAAATGCACTATTATCTCGGTTTATGTGGACGATATCATTATTACTGGCGATGATGTTCCTGGGATCGCTCAAGTAAAGCATGATCTGGGTGTGTCATTTGATGTTCAGGATTTGGGTCTCCTCCGTTATTTTCTTGGTATTGAGGTTGCTAAGTCTCGACAAGGTATCTCGTTATCTCAGAGAAAGTATTCTCTTGATCTTCTTCAGGACACAGGTATGCTAGGGTGTAGGCCTGCCTCTTCTCCGATGGACCCAAATCTTAAACTTACTGCAGAAATGGGAGACTTGTTACCAGATCCTTCAGTGTACCAACGTCTTGTGGGTCGTCTCATCTATCTGACGAACACAAGGCCAGACCTTACTTTTCCGTTAGTATTGTGAGCCAATTTGTGCATTCACCGCGCACGTCTCATTTAGATGTTGTCTACCATATCCTTCGATACCTCAAGACCTGTCCCGGACTTGGGTTGTTCTTTACAGCAGGAGCGCAGTCTGGTTTCTCCTGCTTCACAGATGCGGATTATGCAGGCTTTAGGAGTGACCGGCGTTCTACCTCTGGCTTCTGTACTTTTTGTGGTAATCACCTTATCTCCTGGAAGAGTAAGAAGCAAGCTGTTGTTTCACGTTCATCTGCTGAAGCTGAGTACCGTGCTATGGCTCAAGGCACGTGTGAGATTCTATGGCTTCGGTCTCTACTGAGTGAGTTGGGTTTTCCAATCGCAGAATCATCTACCTTGTTCTGTGATAATAAATCTGCCATCCTATTATCTTCAGACTCTGTCCTTCATGAGAGAACTAAGCATGTGGAGGTTGACATCCACTTCATTCGAGAGAAAGTTCGGTCTGGTGTTATTACTCCAAGCTTTGTTTCCTCATCCAATCAAACCGCTGATATTTTTACCAAGTCTGTTGGTCCAACGCTTCTTCAGTCTTATATTGGCAAGCTGGGTCTTGTTAATGTCTTCACTCTAACTTGAGGGGGAGTGTTGGAATTAGGAGATAATATCGCAGTCTTTCTATATTAAATATTCTATTTATGGGTCATGTTGACCAACTTTATTTGGTGTTATTGCTTTCCTTTTATACTTTCACAACTTGGTGTATATATTTGATTGAGCTGTAAATAATATATCAAGTTTTATAAAATCCTTTTGTTTTCACAATTGCATAAATCGATAAAATGAAGATTTCCTTTGGTTATCCCCATTCTTGTTCTTATAAATTTTTGGTTTAATTATTTTTGGCTAATTTTGAGGGAAGCCTTGTTATCTTACCATCTTGTCGTTTCCCATCCTAATCCAAAGGGAAGATATGTTTTTTTTTTTCATTTGTTAAAGGAGAAAATGACTTGTAAATTGGAGAATCTTCATTTGCTAAAGGTGAAAATGACTCATAAGTCATAAGTTAGAGATATGGGCAGGTGGTTAGTTTGAATGTGATCGTTCTAAGGCTCTGTTTGGTTCATGGATTTAGTGAAGAAAATTGGAAGACAAAGAAAATATGGGGCGAAATAAACTTAAAATCTTGAATTTTGTCACTTCCCTTCCTTTTTCCCTTTTGTTCTTAGTATATTTTAAATGACTTCAACCTTTAATGTTATGTAAGCATTTTACTACTTGTCTTCCTTCCCATTTTCTTTTTCTTCTCGAAATTCGCAAACCAAACGAGCCGTAGATTATGTTTATGTTTTGTGGGTGCAATTGGCTTACTTTTCAACTTCATTAAAATTTGAAATCAGGATAGTGAGGAAGACAATTTGCCCGAGGCATTTCTGAGAGGTCTTTCAACCGCACGCCTTTCTGGAAGGGCTGAGATTGTTCATGACTATTCTGTGAAACCCCACATATCATCAGACATCGCTGAGGATTCTTCTGCGGAATTGATCTTTTACTTGGATGGGGCCCACAGTCCTGAGAGCATCGAGGCTTGTGCAAGATGGTTCTCTAATGCTATGAAAGGACACAAGCATCTATCATCGTCATCTTCTACTTTTAAGGTTGGAAATACGGAGGAAATACTGGGGAACGGTTACATTCAACATAGACAGGAGAAAGAGTCCAGCAAAATATCACAGCAGGTAAAATCTATCAAAAACAGCTAATGCTAATATTTATTCTCTAATCTAAAGTAAGATTCCCTCAATTCAAACATAAACATACACTCCAATTAATGCGATGTTTTTATTGCAACCATGACATTATATTAATGTCATTACCATGATTTTATATATCTAGGTTTCGATAAAGCATCTACTAATATATATTAGGGATAATTACAGATACACCCCCTGTACGTTTTTCACTTTACCCCCTATACTTCAAATCGTGTCATTAATACCCCTTGTCCCCTTGTACTTTGGACTAAAGGGAAACCGTTAGTAAATCAGTTAAATATAACGGACATAAGCCATGTTTGGCAAGAACTTTTGGAGTTTTTCAATAATTATGAACTCTGAAAGCTAAAATAAATTACTTAACAAAATATTCCAATTGCAATGGGCCAAAAACTATCTTGGACAATTGCAATTTTTTGTGATTTTGTCGTATAAGAAAAAGAAGCTACCAAATGGTCCACAAGGGTTATTAGTGACACGTTTGAGACTACAAGGGGCCAAATTAAAAAGAATATATTGCTCACCATAGGGGGGCCAAAGTGGCAAATATTTCACTAAACAAGCTTCTGTTCTGTTAATTTTAACGTAATTGGAAACTGTTTCACTTTAGTCTAAAGTACAGGGGGTATTAGTGGCACGATTTGAAATATAAAGGGCAAAGTGAAAAACGGTCTAAGTACAAGGGGTGTATCTGTAATTAACACTATAGATTATCTCATATTGTCCCTAAAGAGTTTACAGTGTTTTGATGACATGGCTCGTTACACCCTGTTTATGCATTGCAGATTCTTTTATTTAACTGCATGGAGGTAGGACTTAGGAGACCCTCAAATTCTTCTTCCAAAGCTTGTGAGTACGTGTGCTTCACCAGGTATTGCTTCTTATAACACGAGTGACTTGCCATTGTGATTCTTCCTCCTTGGAGAGATTATATGCCTCCTAATATGTCAAACCCTACGATTGGAAGAGTTCATTGGATCAGTGTTCACTTCTAAATTCGAATCCCTATGCAGCTTGGATACAGTACAAACACGGAAACATAAATCTAAGAAAATGTAGGATACGGCCACGCCTAGGATACAACGAATAAGAAATTAGATTTTGGTAATTAATTATACAATATAGTTTCACCTAACCATTTCTAGTTTGCTTTAAAAATCTAGTTTTACCATATTTTTTTTTATCTTCCCATGATCAAATAGTTTGTTAAAGTCAGAGAATTATAGAAACTTCTCTTTTCTCACAACCTCAAATACACAGCCATTTTGGTCTTTGTCATGTCCTTCCAGCACGGTGCCTGAAACCTAAACAAAGTCAACCTGGCTCAAATCGAGGTCATTGGTGTCAATATGACTTAACCATCTCCATTGATATTCTCTTGGCTTTCTTATAGTTGGATTTATCTGAGTGGTCTAAGAATGAGAACAAAAATGTCATGGTGAATGGCCATTAAGACTAGACTTAGTGGTGGATTCTTAGAAGGCCCAAAAATAAGCCATCCCGGAGTAGTCTGGCCCAGTTTTTGAGTTTCCTAGTTTGAAAAGGAACCTGTTTGACTTGTCTCTATCCTGTCTAGAACTTGGATTTTCCTTGGGTCCTAGAAAAACCACATACTAATTGTTTCTACACAACTTATGTTGTGTGATTAGTATGTCAGTGTAATATTTAATTTACAGTTGCATATAACATGAAAACTAACTTAAAACCTATTTTGCTTTTAGTCGTAAAATGTTGAAATTGAATGGATTTGTCCAGTTATATTTATACCTCGATCCAATCTAGTGTCTTCGGTTGCGAATGGACAATTACCGTGAAAGTTAATTTTCTCGATAGAGGCTTAACACACAGCTAATTAGATCAGTTTTAGTCGTAATAGCATTTTATATTTTCAGTTTTTTTTTCAACTGTTTCCATGAGTTTCCAATACTTTTCATTCTTTCCATGATGTTTCCAATATGTCTCTGTTTCCCGGTGGATCGAAACAGCTATACGAAATCAAATTTTGATCCTTGGATGAAACAAATACTATACCTATACATGAAACTAGGGGTGTGTTTCGGCCGGATCGGATCGGAAATAGGGGTTTCGGAAAAAATTCCGAAATTTTCGGAAATTATTTCGGCGTTCCGATTCCGATTCCGAAAATTCGGAATTTTCATTTTCCGTTCCGATTCCGAAATTTCCGAAATTTTGGAATTTTCGGAATTTTCGGAATCGGATCATTTTCGGAAAATTTCGGAATTTTTCGGAATCTGATATTTTCGGAAAAATTTCGGAAATTTTCGGAATTTTCCGATACAAGCTTAGTGCTTGGACTAATGTGGATCAAGTTGGGTCTTATTTATAGACTCACATTCCTTACTCTTTTTCATGGCTAATCGATGTGGGACAAGTAGTGTAAGGTAATTTCGGAATTTTTCGGAATTTTTTCGGAATTTTTCGGAATTTTTTCGGAAAATTTTCGGAATATATTTTTCGGAATATTTTCGGCATATTTTCGGAATTTTCGGAATTTTCGGAATTCTGAAAAAAATTCCGATTCCGATCCGAAATTTTTCGGAATTTTCGGGATTCGGAATTTCGGAATTCGGAATGTATTTTTACTTGCCAAAATCGGAAATTTTCGGATCGGAATCGGTCGGAATCGGAATTTCCGTTCCAAAACACACCCCTACATGAAACGGTTTAACATTAGTAACTATAGAAAGGTAAGAGAATATGGTTTTGACATGTACAAAGAAGACCAATAACTGCACTAGTTAGAAAGAGTGGTAGTTTACACAATGGGAGTAATACTAAGGGATGGGAAAGCCAAATTTGACGTGGCAAAAGTTGTAAGGAAAATAGAAATGATAAAAAAAAAAAAAAAAGTTGTAAGGAAATATGGGTTTGAGTGAGGACTACGGTTTCAGGCAGAGGAAAATGGAGAAACATGATTTGTGTAACCAACCCCAAAAGGTTTGGGACAAGTTACTGTTTAGTTGTTTTAAGTTGAGTATCAAGTTTCCAATGATGAAGAAGATTTAGGAATTTGTCCTATTCTTCTTACAGTTCTTGCATCAACAGTGGTCTGCTTTGTGAAACTTCCCAACAGCCCCTTAGATTTTTCCCTTTAGTTTTTTTTACCTTATTCGTTGCTGGAAAGTTCCTTTAACTTTGTGACACTAAATGGAAAACTGACAAGCTCTGGATTTGGTGTTGACTTCCTCAGGCACATCTTTCTCGAAAGCCATTTTCGTACCAAGTATGTCAACATATAACAAGGTTACTTCTGGTGCCTCAGCCATTCCTTTAGATATTCCTGCCAGGGACCTGTCATGGCAGTTTAACCTTCAGAGATTATGGGAGAAGATAATTCGTGGAAAATGTACCTTTCTCCATTCCTTTTCTTCTTAATAGTCAAACTTATTTTACTTTATATTTGTGGCCAACTTCTCGTTGCTATATCTACACATGCTATACGTGAAAAACTTTTATATATTCACCATGCATTGTCTTTTGTAATTGTTAGTTTATCGTACAAGCAAGAGTGCCCCATAAAATATTCTGGTTCAATGACTATAACTTCTAGGTTCTGAGAAGGTCTTAAGGAGCCAATGTAGTAAACTCAGTTTGATTACTGGCAATTAGCGGCTCCTTTTTGGATGTTGCCGTCATTTTTGAAATATCTTATGTTGCATATTACTGAGCCTATTTGATAGGTAGTGTGGAGCTTGATACTAATGTATGCTTGGCCCCATTGTCGCCAAGGAGTATTTTGGTAACTTTTGCGCATAGCCTGTAGTTTGAAATTCCGAATTTTAAATTCTTTAGGGTCAGTTCATAAGAACTCATGAGCGATAGTAAAGATGAGCTGGATAGGCTTTGTTACGTCAAAAATATCAATATACCCCTCTGTCATCTTTGAGCATAGTGAATATCTCAGCAGCTCGTTAGACGTAGCCATAGTTTTGGGGTGAACCACATAAAATCTGATGTTCTTGTGTTTGCCTATTCGTTTCTGTTTGCGTATCTCACATATCCTTGTTTAGGGTAAGTCCCTAACACCATTCTCTAAAAATTTAAGGTATTGGAGCAATTGGCAACTTAACACTATATCAGAGTCTTGGTTGGGTTCAAGTATTCTTTCTCTAGATCTGATTTGTACACTGCACTTTGTTATATGTCTCCACTACGATGGAGTTCAGTTCGTTAGCATCCAAGACATGCACGGGGGGTTGGGGGTTTAGAGCTTGATATGATTGTTCCCGTTCTCTAACAGCTAGCTTAACCTTTTGGAGCAACCGCTGACTTAATAGTATTCTCATGCTGCTGTGAATCTCATATTTGAGTTATAATTACATAATTTCAATGATAAACATGATTCCCAAATCTATCTATCTAAGGAACTGAAAGAAGATTGCTTATTGGTGTAAAGACCTCCCTCCATCATCAGATATTCCTTTTTCTTGGGCTTTAGCCAAACATGCATTGGGGAATGTCATGTTTGGGCTATGTTCAGTTCACAGATTTAGAGAAAGAAAAGAAAAAGGAAAAGAAAACAAGAAAAATATTTCCTTATGTTTTGCTCCATGCTTAAATGACATCAGAAATTAAAGAGTCTGTGAATGATAAAGTAACTTGAAAAAAGAGGAAGGGAAGTGATTCGTAAAGTTCAAAATTTATGATTTACTGTTCACTCCTGTTTGCCTTATTAAACAACCAAAGAAACAGTATTTTCTTTTCTTTTTTCTCACTAAATCAGTAAATCCATGAAGGAGACAAAGCTTATGGTGTTTAATTATTTTTTAATTTTTTTGAAACTTCAATTAACTCGCAAATTCTGATGTTTTATCACATGCAGAATCAGATGCTGTGCTTGGCAATGTCCCAAAGATTGATAGCATGGAGAACTTGCCGCCTCACGAATTTCTTTACGAGGATGCTTCTCATTGCCGTCCTTCAGATAATTATTGTCCTAGCAGTGCAGTAATTCCTTCATTGCCAGTAGCCATAAATTGGTTGAGAGATTGTTAGAGATAACCCTTCTGTAAGAATTCAGGTAATGACACACTACTCTGAGATGCTCACAAGTCGTTCCAACTTGATATGTTTTTGCATGCGTAAACATGTGAGCTGACTATAATTGGGATTCGATGGCATCAAATGCTGTCACTATATATAAAGTTATAAACCCCGTCAAATTAAGCACACTGATTCCTTGTCCAGTTCCGTTCTTTATGCAAACAATCATACTCTTATAGCCTCTTTGGGAACGATTGAAATCAAATCTATTTGAGTCCTAGTCTCACTTTCTATGTAGTTTAATGAGAACTAAGGTTACGTTAGTTTGACAAAGAACCAGCTTATAAGAGAGATATTAGACTGGATATAAACTCCTCTTGTGCGAGAAAAACATTCACCAAACAGTCGAGTTTATATAACTGATTTGTTTATACAACGGGTTTTTTGCCTTCCCAAACAGCCCTTTAGGTTGTATTTAAACCAAACGGAGCCTTACTGGCACATGCTAACCAAAACTTATTTGGTGAGTGTGATTTACAGGTTCTTGTCACTGGATCATTGCATCTGGTTGGAGATGTATTGAAGTTATTAAGAAGGTAATCTATACTAATAGTTGAACCCGATTCAACGGGAAACCATTATGAGATATTCTTATGCTCGTTTGCCTTCATTGATTTATATGCCCGCGATGTTTAAAGCGGCCAAGGTTCATCCTGCCATTTTTAAGCTTGCTGAACGTAATCGTATTACTAGAAGTGGGATTGGAGATTTGCAATTTGTTGTGTTTGTCTGTAGAATATTTTTTTGTTGTATTCTATAATCAAACTTTAACTTTCTGTACTTTTTTTTTACCAAGAGAATTTCAATTGTGTAATGAGAAATTACTTGAGGACATGTATTTGTATGGTTTGTTTGGAATTTGTAATGAAATTGTCTTGGCTGTTCCTAATGATGACTTGAATTCTAGTATGGCTCTATAATTGTGACTTCACAGTAATTCTTGCGGGTAAAAATAATAAAGGAATATGCTATCGGTTCTTTGATCGTGTATGTTGAAGTTTGATGTACTTTTTGGGGCCTATTCTCCAACAACTTAAGCTTTTGAAGCAACTTCAGCGCGTTGTTTGTGGGAGGTCTTGGGTTCGAATGGCCATCCCCCTTGTTGAGGTGCATGTTTGCACTTTGTTACTCGTCTCTACTATGATGGAGTTTGGTTTTGTTTAGTGTTTGTTGCCTCTCCACGTGCGATCCTGTCAAGAGAGACGTGGAGAGGCAACAAACACTAAACAAAACCAATTCCTTTATTCTTTTTACCAGCAAGAATTACTAGGTGGTCTATATGCATAGAGGTTTATCAGAGGAAACATTTATCTCAAACAAAATTACCACCTTGCAACTTGACATTAGGTGCATGAAGACAAGAAAACTTTCACCACCTTGCAAATTGACACAGAACTCGTAAGGCAACTGGGCATCCAGCACGAAACAATGCTCAGTTCGCCTCAGATACCCAAAAACTCTATATTTCACCCAAAAGTAATTGTGAAACAAAGGCGTGAATAGTGGTGTGCATGCTCAAAACCCACAACTAATGATAAATATTCAAGCACAAGTAAACCTGACTCCATTGGGTATTTGATCAAGAAGTGCCCCCAATTGATAAAAATGTTTACGAGACTCATAAAAATCTGGTTTAAGAACTCTCATATAAGAAAAACACAGTCTGACATTAAAGCAAACAAGTTGTGGGCAAAATGGTACTCAATGTTTAGGTCGTCAATTGCAAGCATAGTATTAATCTTCACCAATTGTCATTCCATTTGATCCTTTAAAACAAGCGCAATAAATTATTACCGTACATGATATATGGAAAATTAAAAATATAAAAAGAAACTAATTTCCTGAGTAAATCTTTAGTTTATTTATTCCAAAAAGAAGAGAAAAGCAAAGCTAGTAAACAAGAAACAAGTCACCTGTTGAAATCCAAGTAAATAATCATCAAACAACAATAAGAAGTAGAAAGATGAAGGTTGACTTGCCTTAATATCGAGAGAAACCTTGTTGTGAAGTACAGGGAAGGAAGGGGCCGACATACCCATGATGACTACCTAGAGAGAGAGAGAGAGAGAGAGAGAGAGAGAGAGAGATGCTGAGTGAAGGATCCCAGCGTCTCTGTTGTTTTGAAGCTCCGAGCTTTTGATGATTTTGCTGTGTCTTTCTTTTTTCTTGCGAACGACTTTTTTTTCTCTTTACTTTCCTTGTTTTTTTTCTTTTTCTTTACATCCCTGTATTAAAGATCATTTTCACTGTAACCCTGTATTTCAATTTGTGACACCAATTTAGGCTTAGGGTGTGTTTGATAAAACTGAAAATTAAGTGCTGGATTTTAAGTACTGAAAACTTAAAGTGATTGGATTTGTAATACTAAAAACAGTGCTTTAACTACTGAAATAAAATGCATTCAGTGATTATTTTCTGTAGAAATTTTTCACTTAAAGTTTTTAATGGTTTTTTGGCTGTTTTTTCAATTAAGTGGTACGTTATCAAACGTACTGAAAAAGAATAAGTGCTGTATCTTTTCATTTTCAACACTTAATTGGGTTATCAAACATACCCTTAGTTTGGCCCCCATTTTGGTGTTCTCCTTTTTTAAAGCACAATTTCATGTTAATTCATTTGGTAACTACTAACTAGTTTATGAGCTTTGCAAAAATTAAACTTAGGATTTTTTTAGAGGGGCTTTTAAAAGCTCTAGAATGGAGTTTTTAAAAGTGCAAAGTTACTTTTTGGTTTCATAATGTCTTTTTAAAGAGTAGTCTGTCACTTGTATAAAATTATCAAACAACTTAGTAATAAATTTCATACGCTCCTTTTAAAAAGCCACGTGGGGGGGTCAAACTAAGCCTTAACCATATACTTTCAGCTAAAGTGGCACCTTTAGTTTAATGTGTTAAATTTAACAAAACAAAATCTGCAATGTATCTGAAAAGAGTAATATTTGGGGCACAACCAAAGCCACAACTTTTTTTGCACAACCTTCATTTTGTGTCTATCTCTCTCTTGATGGGTCCCACAGTACCAGTGACCTCACAGTGCCCACTAGGAGAGACATAGACACAAAATGAAAGTTATGCAAAAAAGTTATGACTTTGGTTGTGCCCCAAGTATTACTCATTTGAAAAATGTGCTAACTAAAAGGAGTGTATTAGCAATTAAGTGAAAGTTAAATTACTATTTGCCTCTCTCTCTCTCTCTCTCACACACACACACACACTCAACATTGCGACTTCTGAAGGCCACTCACCGGCGCCGTTGAAGAACCCCTCAATTCAAATTTCAAAACTCTGACATAGGTATGTGTGTTGCTGCATTTTATAGGTGTGTGTGCTCTGTGTGCTGTGTGTTCCAAGTGTGTGTGAGCGATTCGCATATGGAGATTGTGTGTTTCAGTGTGTGTATGTGGTGTGCATTTCGTGTGTGTTTCATTGTAACAATAGATTGTATATACAATAGATTGTAACAATAGATTGTATATACAATCGTGCCCATCGCTACGACTCTTCCCGATCCCCGATATGCGATCCTCTGGTAAGTTTCTTCTACTTCCGATCTTCTTCGAATCTTCTCATGCGATCTGCTTCTCCTTCTTCGAATCTTCCATCTTCTTCGATCTGCTTCTTCTTCGAACTGCTTCTTCTCCAAAAATCAGTTTATTCCTAGTTTATAGATCAAAAATCACTAACCTCTGTTGTATTTCTGTTTTGTAGATGTATCAAATTAATGGGGTTTTAACCGCGATAAATTTGGGTTGAGACATCTGGGTCTTGAAGGTATGTTGTAAATTTTCTGTGCTTCTCTCTCATTTTCTTTCTCTGGGTTGTTAAATTGCAATTATAGAGCAATATTTTCATGTTTATCTGATTTGATTCATGTAAATTTTGTTTTGCTCAAATCAGAGGTTAGTTAAAGTATATGTTTTGTGTTGAATGGAGTTAGTGTATATGATTTGTGTTGTCTGCCCAGAAATTTATAATTTCCTTTGAGATGCATGATGAAAAGTTTGGAAAGATGATGTTGCCGATTTGTGAAAATTTGAATTCCAAGTTGTAATTTATAAATTTCTTTGGAATGTGGTAATGTAAATTTCTTAGTAGGCTGTAATTTGGGATTTTTCGAATTCATTTTTCACTTAACGAAATTAAAAGGTTGTCTTCTTCGGTAAAGCTGGACATTGCACAACCATGAATTCATTGTGCTATGTTGAAGAGATGCTAATTTTGGGATGTTTTCATGTCTCTATTTTCTTGAGAGGCTGCTATGCTCATTTGTTGGGTTTTTTTTTCCTTTACTCTTTGGGGGCTGGTTTACACAACCATGAATGACATTAATTATACACATCATCCCATATAGTCATGAAATCATGAATAATTGACATATTTTGATCAAGTCATGAATATTCAATTTAAGAGTATAGTTACAGATCAAGTCATTTAATTTGATGAATCTAAAGGAATATGCACTTCTGGGATTTGGGTTATCAAATGTGATTAAAGGGGCTTCAAAAAATCAAGGCATACGGTACGGTTTACATGTATGACGTGCAGTCTCTACAAGGTAGAATAGTGGATTATTCTGTAAGCTCACACCTAGTAGCATTGACACTTCAATGAACACTCATGAAAAGGACTTTTTTCTATGTGGGCTCTAGTTGAATGAGGCAGTTCATTTGATCCATGCTTTTAGGCTTAACTATATTTTACACCCTTCTAGTTTGCCCTATATGTCAATTTGGTCCCTATAGTTTAGAAGGTATCATTTTAGTCCCTATAGTTTCATAAGTGTGCCATTTTAGTCCTTAAGCACTTTTTGTGACAAATTTTTTACTTTCAGAGACAAATTATTCGTCACTAAAGGACTTATTGGACTTATTTGACACATTTATGAAACTACAGGGACTAAAGTGACACTTTCTAAATTACAGGGACCAAACTGACATGGAAATTTTTTACTTTCAGAGACAAAATTGTTCCTTAGGGCTCGCATGGTAACGTTTCCTGTTTTCAATTTTTTAAAAATGAAAACTAGTTTCTTTTTTTTATTATTAAAAAAAAAATCAGAAACTTGTTTGGTAACATTGTTGATTTTTTTTTTAAAAAAAAAGAAAACAAAAACATTGCTATATAAACGTTACCATGAAGTATGTAGGTTTTTGTATTTTTAGTACGTACTTTTTTTAAAACCTACACTGTCCTTGTGAACATGACTTCTATTTTGTTTCTTAACCTACCTGAAAAATCAAGGACCATAGCTAATCCAAACATACTTCAAATGAATCTAAGGAAAGTAGATTGTACGGCTACCCTTTATTTCTGTAAATCCAAGCCTCTCAAATCCACCATTAAATCTATATAGCTCAGAAAATAGCAATAAATACTTCTAAAGGAATTTGTCATTTCTTCCTTCTATTTCTTCCATCTTGCGGGAGAATTGGTCTCGTTTTTATATATGCAAGTAAAAGTTTTACTAAATAATTATTATTCACAAGAATTGTTCTCAAGATATACAGTAAGTAAAAATATTACTAACTAATTATTTATTCACAATCTCAATGTAATTTGAACAATTCAACGGTTATAAAATGCTTGTGTATATACAAAGCTGCTCATTATAGCATTTTCCTAAATATTATGCAAGTTTCTCGTGAATACAAATTCACAACCTTTGCTTAGTTTTCTTTGTCACTCTATTTTCCTCGCATTCGGCACATGGAGCAAAACACCCACTTAATCCTTCCCCACTTATTTTTCTTGTCACACTATTTTCCTCTTAATTTATTTCTTAAAAATGTAGTGGCAATCTACAAAAATCTGTCAATAAAAAACTGCACGTGAGAGCGTCTCCAATTTATATTCTAACACTATTCCTTTATTTATACTGAAAAAAGTTTATATGTTACCATATTCACATGCCAAATTACATTATGGCACTTAAAAAAACATCACTCTAATTGTGTGCTATATATAGCAAGTGACAAATATAGTAGACCTATATTGCGACAAAAAAGAAAAATTACTTTACACCTCATGCATTTAAGCTAGTTTTACTGTGACCCCTGTAGTTTAAACATATAACTAATACCCTTGTACTTTCAACTAAAATATCACGACTAGTTTTGTTTTGTTTTTTTTTTGTTTTTTTTAGGAAACTAGTAAATTTGTTAAAACTTAACAAACTGCAGTCCTCACAACTAATTTAACTTTCAGTTAATTACTAATACACTCCTTTTAGTTAGCACATTTTTCAGATACATTGCAGATTTTGTCTTGTTAAATTTAACAGATTAAACTAAAGGTGACACTTTAGCTGAAGTATATGGTTAAGGCTTAGTTTGACCCCCCCACGTGGCTTTTTAAAAGGAGCGTATGAAATTTATTACTAAGTTGTTTGATAATTTTATACAAGTGACACACTACTCTTCAAAAAGACATTATGAAACCAAAAATTAACTTTGCGCTTTTAAAAACTCCATTCTAGAGCTTTTAAAAGCTCCCCTAAAAAACCCTAAGTTCAATTTTTGCAAAGCTCATAAACTAGTTAGTAGTTACCAAATGAATTAACATGAAATTGTGCTTTAAAAAAGGAGAACACCAAAATGGGGGCCAAACTAAGGGTATGTTTGATAACCCAATTAAGTGTTGAAAATGAAAAGATACAACACTTATTCTTTTTCAGTACGTTTGATAACGTACCACTTAATTTGAAAAAGCAGCCAAAAAACCACTAAAAACTGTAAGTGAAAAATTTTCTACTGAAAATAATCACCGAATGCATTCTATTTCAGTAGTTGAAGCACTGTTTTCAGTATTACAAATCCAATCACTTTAAGTTTTCAGTACTTAAAATCCAGCACTTAATTTTCAGTATTATCAAATGCACCCTAAGCCTAAATTGGTGTCACGAATAGAAATACAGGGTTACAGTGAAAATGATCTTTAATACAGGGATGTAAAGAAAAAGAAATAAAAACAAGGAAAGTAAAGAGAAAAAAAAAGTCGTTCGCAAGAAGAAAGAAAGACACAGCAAAATCATCACAAGCTCGGAGCTTCAAAACAACAGAGACGCTGGGATCCTTCACTCGGCATCTCTCTCTTTCTCTCTCTAGGTAGTCATCATGGGTACGTCGGCCCCTCCCTTCCCTGTACTTCACAACAAGGTCTCTCTCGATATTAAGGCAAGTACCTTCATCTTTCTACTTCTTATTGTTGTTTGTTGATTATTTACTTGGATTTCAACAGGTGACTTGTTTCTTGTTTACTAGCTTTACTTTTCTCTTCTTTTTGGAATAAATAAACTAAAGATTTACTCAGGAAATTAGTTTATTTTTATATTTTTAATTTTCCATATATCGTGTACGGTAATAATTTATTACGCTTGTTTTAAAGGATAAAATGGAATGACAATTGGTGAAGATTAATACTATGCTTGCAATTGAAGACCGACCTAAACATTGAGTACCATTTTGCCCACAACTTGTTTGCTTTAATGTCAGACTGAGTTTTTCTTATATGAGAGTTCTTAAACCAGATTTTTATGAGTCTCGTAAGCATTTTTATCAATTGGGGGCACTTCTTGATCAAATACCCAATGGAGTCAGGTTTACCTGTGCTTGAATCTTTATCATTAGTTGTGGGTTTTGAGCATGCACACCACTATTCACGCCTTTGTTTCACAAGTACTTTTGGGTGAAATATAGAGTTTTTGGGTATATGAGGGGAACTGAGCATTGTTTCGTGATGGATGTCCAGTTGCCTTACGAGTTCCGTGTCAAGTTGCAAGGTGGTGAAAGTTTTCTTGTCTTCATGCACCTAATGTCAAGTTGCAAGGTGGTAATTTTGTTTGAGATAAATGTTTCCTCTGATAAAACTCTATGCATATAGACCACCTAGTAATTCTTGCCGGTAAAAAGAATAAAGGAATATGCTATCGGTTCTTTGATCGTGTATGCTGAAGTTTGATGTACTTTTTGGGGCCTATTCTCCAACAACTTAAGCTTTTGAAGCAACTTCAGCGCGTTGTTTGTGGGAGGTCTTGGGTTCGAATGGCCATCCCCCTTGTTGAGGTGCATGTTTACACTTTGTTACTCGTCTCCACTATGACAGAGTTTGGTTTTGTTTAGTGTTTGTTGCCTCTCCACGTCTCTCTTGACAGGGTCGCACGTGATGGGTTGTTGAAGCTTGATAAACATTGTTGGACTTATTTTCTAACAACTTGAGCTTTTGGAGTATGGGTAACTTAATGCTCCAGTATACGTGATCCATATACTCCATGGAAGTACTATTGAAAATAAAGAGAACTTGATCTTGTACAAGATTCACTTGTAGCAACTCTTACGCAATAGTTTTGCGTGAGTAGCACATGTCTGTGGTAGTAAAGACAATATATGCAAGATTTGATGCCATTTTATTCTATGATGATGTTGGTGCGTGGTGTTTGGCATGGTGTCAGTCACTGTATCTATGTTGCATATATAATTTTTGTTTTTGATCATATGAGGATGGATACATGACCATCTGTCATAATATTTACTCACATTGAATCTTAACACTGATGTCCGAGTTACCCACTTGAAAAAATGTTCTTATTACGACATGCATGCATAATACAAATGCATACATCTCGATCTGTAAGTTTAGGCGTTGTTCTGGTCAAACTTTTTAGCTTTGACCAATTGCATCTGATTAAAGTTAGAAAACAAGAATGCTTCTTGTAAATCTTTCTGTTAGCCAGCCCCCCACCTCTTTTTTTTTTTTTTTCCCCTTCTCTTAGTTGCTGAATTCACACCTCTTTGATTAACTTGAAAATTCACTTTGAACATGCTTTCTTAGTAAGGTCTAATAATTGCTTAATTTGTACTTGGCAGGGGAACAGAACAGATGTAGTCATTTGTGGCTACGACGATCATTTCCTTGTGAGTTACAGATAGGAGAGTGTGCTTTATACGGAAGTTTTTACAAGGCGTTTCTAATATTTTTGAACCCTTCTCAGGTCATTGCAACTCAAATTGGAAGTATGGGAACGATACTGCATGCCAGGTCTGCAGGCTAATTTGTTTGAAATAAGCTGTTTGTTCTATCGCTGTTTGGTTGAACATTAGGTTTAAAAAAATTCAAACTAATTGACGGTTTCTATAGTAGCATATCCTTTATACATGAAGAATGTCCTTTAGCTTTAGTTGGGAAAGAAAGAGTATTGCTATAGGGGCTCCCGCCACTACGGCTTGGGGATGGTTAGATGTGCGTTCCTTCAGGATCTTGAATGCGTAGCCTCCAAATCACAATGGGCCAACCCTACCAAGCCTTAGGCCGATATTTTGTGAGCTGCATGCTTGATACAGGGTACTACATAAAGTTAACTGTCACATGCTTATTAGGCTTTCTTTGCTTTATCCTGATTCAGTTAGGATTTGTGTGATGGTTTGGCGGTTATTTTTTCCCCATTGGACCAAATTTGTAATGAGTGAATTAAGGCTTAGTTTGGCCCCCGTGTGGTTTTTTAAAAGGAGCTTATGAAATTTATTACTAAATTGTTTGATAATTTTATACAAGTGACACACTACTCTTCAAAAAGACATCATGAAACCAAAAAGCAACCTTGAGATTTTAAAAGCTCCATTCTGGAGCTTTTAAATGCTCCCCCCAAAAAGCCCTAAGTTCAATTTTTACAAAGCTCATAAACTAGTTACCAAATGAATTAACATGAAATTGTGCTTAAAAGGAGAAGCACCACGTGGGGGCCAAACTAAGCCTAAATCCTTTTGTAATTGGGTTTGGTAGTTTGGGATATCTTGTTGTTCCCCCTTTTCAATGAGTGGAGTGCCTTTTTTGTCTTTTCTCTGCTTAGTGTGCTTGAAAATTAAACAAGTCCAAAATACACTGCTTCTGAATAAACTAGATGTAGTAGTTTACGTATGGCTGCTCTTTTGTTAAGCTCTGTACCTCTTAAAAAAGATCTCTCTCTCTCTCTCTCTCTCTCTCTCTCTCTCTCTCGAGGAGAGTCAGATTCCAGCAGCGTGGTTATGGTCTCATCAGTCAAACCTATATGGATGTAAACTATTGAGTTATAAGGCTGTAAAACACTCAGCTATTACAAAAGAAATGAAGAACCACTGACAGTTCAGATCATAAGATCATGGACATACAAATTCTATAGATAATACTTTGATTAAGGAAGAGATCTTAAGTTAATTGTTTTTTTGATTGGCAGGAAGGATGAAGGGGTATTAACCCATCCAACCTTCCACGTGTCTGTGGCGTTCGGTAAACGAGATGAGGTAAGCTAGATTTTGCAGTAGTAGGTTAGTTTAACCTTGATTAGATCACGATTTTGATCATCTAGTATTACCCTGCAGCCAATGCTAGTGGCATGTGCTCGTCAGCTGATTGAACACATAAGGTATGTTTCTATATCATCACGACAGTTTTACAAGTTGTCTGCCTCTTTCAGAGCGTGTTACCAATCACTGTTTCTCCTATTTTGTAGTTCTCATGCAAATCCCAAACATACTTGCGCTTTGTGACTAAAATAACCCCATCTTTGGGCGATAAAATTTCGTTTTTGGGTGGTGGATTTGCAAGTTGGAATGACAACAATTAACTATAGATTTGGATGCCATCCATGAACTTGATATTTGACATGTCGTGATGTATTTGCAGTAACTCTGGCTCGTCCAGACCATTGGTGCTCTCTCTTGGACTCAAAGACCACTCTGTGGTACTCATCCAAACCATATTTGATGTACATCTTGGACATACTCCTGTGATAGTTACTGAGTTACCCTTGTTTCACGCAGGAAACACTTAAAAGCATCGTTTCAGTTGTCACTGAGAATCGCCTTTGGTAAAGAGTCCTGCCAAATTTTGTAATTTTTGAGGAGATGTACTACAATACACATTGCTTAGTCCATAATAAAATGCGGTATAGCCACTGATGGATTGAGAAGTTAAGGACGAAAGAATTGGGCATCATTCAAAAGAATTTCCTTTCTTACCACATCTTTGTGCAATGTATTTCAAATTTGGGTCTATTAATCCTAAAATGTACGATTATATGCCGAATATAACTATGAATTCCAAATTTGGGTTCACAAATGCTTTGGCAGGTTCTCTCACATTTAGTGGCATGTTGTTGCACCACCCACCACCACCACAACATTTGTTACGACTGTTAATGCATTTGGGAAGTATAGCGATACTCTTATTTGTTACAAATGGGTTTTCTTATTTTGGATCATGCCTTTATTTCTTCCCTGCTTCATTGGCAAAAGAGAGAGAAGCAAGGGAAGGCGTTTCCCATGCACTGTTATGGACTTAAAAGTTTTTAACTTTGAATGCATTCCAATGAATAGTGAAAGTTGCCTGCAGTCTGGTTAAAAGGCTCTGTTTTAACTAGGTTCTGATGTCTAGTAGCCCAATTAAGCCCTAGCATAGCAGTAACCAAATTGAGATCCCTACTAGTTCATAACTCTTGTACTGGGCACACGCCACACCGAAAGAAGCTATGACCCAAATTGTTGATTTCCAAGTGTTTCCTGCTTTAGTACTAACATTGAAGGTTTTAGATCACTGCAGTTGATTGCTACAATCATTGCGCTGATGTAAAGACGCTTGTGGAGGCCGAAGAGTTTAAGACTTGAACAATGTTTGATGGCTAAGGACACCCTTCAACTTTTCTCTACACCCAAATTATGAAGTGAGGAATTGCATATGCAGCATTTCATGTAGAGAGAAATAACAATTCGGGGGGTGTGGAATCTGAATCTATTTGAAGAAACTTAAAAATCATAGGGTATCATTGCAAAACACAAAATTAATTTAAAGCTAAAATTGTAATTCTCAAAATTGTAATTTCTCTCTACACATGCAACTAGTTTTACAGATTATTATGAGTTGTAATACTCATGGTCAAAGTCACTAGATGATGAAAGATGTTGAGAAAAAGTTGATGGTGATGATCATGCAAGCTCCAAAGCTAAAATCCACCTTTGATCCTCCAAGACTTAGCTCTAGAACTTCAAGGGTGTGGGTATGAATGTGTGTGTGTGTGTGTGCGCGCGCGCGCTTTGAATGAAGAATCCTTGGACATACAAGGTGAAAATGTGTGTATGTATATGAATTTCAAGAACTCTCCCTCACAAGAACCCTCTCTCTGTAGATTTTTAAGATCCTGGGTAAAAAGGTCTTTTCACACCCTTTTAAAGCTCGAGCGCTCGCGCCTCGAGCGCTTGCACTACTCGAGTGCTCGGGTTTGTACAAATAAAGAAGTCTTGTTTTGTTTATAAAGAATTTATGCAATGGTATGCATGAACATTCATGAAATGCTAAGTACCCTCAAAATCTCATTTACTTATATGGAAAATATCAATAACATATATTCAGAAATTACATTATAGTTAATAGAAAATACGGGTATTACAAATTAACTCTAAATTTACATGACGTGGGGGACCTAATTCTAATTTGGGTGGAGTGCTAGAGGCTAATGTTGGTGCGCGAGCTCCCACAAGAAATTGCATAAATTTTAAGGTTAGGGTTATTTTGGAGATACATGTAGGTATGGAGAAATTTGTTCTAATTTAAATTACGAGTAAGTCTTTGGACACAAATAAATCTCACAAACACAATCCAAAAACACCACAATGTCTCTCTCTCTCTCTCTCTCTCTCTCTCTCTCTCTCTCTCTCTCTCCTGGTGAAGCTCACTAATACTATGAGGTCCACAGAGGAGAGAGATAGACACATTGTGATGTTTGTGGATTGTATTTGTGTCCAATGACTTGCCTTTAAATTACACTAGTGAATACATAGAGTAAATGGGTGTGGAGAGCAAAGTAGGTAGGTGACATGGGTAAATATAAGGGATTGCCTCATGCCTTTGACCTCGTCAGGGGTTCGAAACCCCCCAGACGTTGTGTAAGCTAGTTGGAGAGATGGATCTCAAGATGGACAATGTCCAACTTGGTGTGGGTACTGCTAGCTTGTCTCCCTGATTTAACTGGTGCATGTGTTGTGAGGTCGGTGCACGTGTTCGGAGTTTGCCACATGTTCTACTCCTATAAAACGACAATAAGTACTGATTCCGAGGTCACAGAGGACGTGTTAGGGGATTTGTCCTCGTATCTGGAGAAAAAAAAAAGTAGATATGTCCAGAGACTAAAGCAGATGGGTGTAAATAAATTTCCTCCTCCCTAAAAATATACCTATTAAATTTCTCTCTATGCGCTTGTGTATAACCAAAAATGCCGCGTACAAATTATCAGCGCAAGGTCTTACACTACTAGAGGGAAATTGAGTCGTAAATAATACGGGCCTCCTCACACTCTCGCCTTCTAATTTACTATATTTTAGACCATCTCCAACCACATGCCATATATCATGGCAATTCCATGTTTTAGTATGAACTGTAGTGACCCGGAAAATTTTAAAGCACATATTAAAATTTATTAGTTCTTTTTCGTCAGAGAAAAATACCAGTTTTAGAAATTTTGCAGTATTAATTTACCTGTGTGAGCGTGGGAACATGAGCTTAACCACATGGGATAATCTCCTATGTGTTACTTGGAGCCCAAATTAAAAGTTGTGCAGTGTGTGCGTGTGTTTTTTTGTTTGTGCAGTGTGTGTAGGAGTGTGTTGTGTGTGAGAGGCTTAGGCTTGAAGCCTTTTGGAGGCCAAGCAAACATGTGTATATATATACACCTCTTAATCTCTCTTTCACTCAATCTACACAAACTCTCATCTCTCAAATAACTCTCTGCTCTCTCATCTCAACTCACATACGAGATATATATGTATATATTTATACATTCACAAGTTAATAGATAAAGGAAATTTGGAAGTAAAGCTTTGGATTATTGGTCTTCTATTGGTATCTTTCAGAAATTCAATTGGGTAAGCTTTCTTTGGTAAATTCTTTGATGATCTATGTTTACACAAATTGTGATATAGATATATATATATATAGAATTCCAGGTATATATCGTTAAGGGTCCAAAAATAGCGAACAGAAAAACAGTCACAGAAATTTGATTTCTTTATACCAATTGAAAGGTCTCGATCCCACGAGGCTCCATTTCGAATTTTAGAAGCTAATTCGCGACGATTGCGACAAACGGGCGAATTAAAGTTTTGTCGCCTTTCGGATTTTTGATAAAATCGAGAGCTATGTTTTAATTCATGAAAATCTGATTTCATATTTGAAATCTATGCGGAAAAACGAAGAGATTCATATATTGGAAGTCCTATTTGGATTAAGTTTTCAAACTGGGTAAAATTTAGCCTTTAATTTCAAAACAGGGGGAAAAGAGAGAAGAAGACGACACTGTGACATCTCGCGCGCGCGACCAGGCAAAATTTTGAAATCTGTTTTAAAATAACCCCGTGACCTTACTGAGCATAACTCGCCCGAGCGGTCCGCGCGAGCGAGGCCTCGCGCGAGCGGCCCGCGCGAGCGAGGTTCCGCGCGAGCGGCCCGCGCGCGCGACCTCGGGCAGTTTGTTGAAAACTCCTGTTTTCTTATACTTGAGCTAGTTTTGAGTTAAGGGACCTTGTACCCTATGCTTTAAGAGTTGTACTTTACTTTAATAGTAGTTGTACTTGTGCTTAAAGGTGTTGTACCTCACTGATATACGCGCATTATTGTATATCGAGATTTGTAACAGATTGAGCAGTTCCAGTTTCTGTTCTGATTAAATTATTCAGACTATCCTCGGTGAACGGTAGTTCCGTATAACCCTCAATAAAGTTATATAACGTGTTAACAGTGTACTTACATGTTTACTTGAACTGTGATGCTTTAAGTGTTTCCTTGAGTTGCTATTGCCTTATGTGTTTACCTGGGTGATTTAAGCATGTCTATTGTGTTGCTTTAAATCGATAGCATGCTTCGATAATTTGTCTTATGGAATATTGAATATGTCTGGATGCTTAGAGCTCGCATATGTCATAGCATTTCATAAGCATGAGCATGATCACGAAAATGATTTTGGGATGAAAGACCTTAAAGGCTTTCGATTTTGAAAAAGGAAGATCTTAGAGACTTCCAGGATTTAAAAAGGGAAGACCTTAGAGGCTTCCATGCATAAAACCCTCTAGGAGGGATTTTGTTTTGAAAGATAGAAATCCCGGATTTGTGGGTAGGCATGTGAGATGGTTACCACTAGGAACTCGAATTGCGGGATGTGCTGCAAGAAACCCCCATAACGGTAAAGGCTAGGCCTCCGTGTAATTCGTAAGGCCCAAAGTCCCGCACGTTTGAGGCTAGGCCTACGTGGACGGGAAGCCCATGGTCCGGGTAATGATATTGACGATCGAGGGTGAGTGTTTGAAAATGCACGAAAAGTGATTTTCATACATGACATTGGCATTCATTGCACTCACGCATGTTATATAACAGATGTTATTGTGCGGTTATATAACTATACAAGCCTTTTTGGCTTATGGACTATCAAACCTTTCCTTTTCAGGTGATATAAATAAGAGTAAGGCTCCCTGAGATTTGATGAACTTCCGCTTTGTTTGAAGGTCGAGTTTATGGGATTTTAATTTACATGTTGATTCAAAGAGCATGTTATGATTTAATTGGACAAGTGTTAGTCCACCCGCTTTTAAATAGCATGATAGCTTAACTCTGATTTTTCGTTGCTTATCTTGAAAATGATTTGTTTCAAGAAAGGATAGTTTTCAAACGAAAACCCGATTTCTGTGTTATTAATGTTTTCCAAATGATGAATATATTTTTCAAACCCAGAGTAGAGTTTACTCGTGAAGATCCCGTTTAGGGAAGAAATTGTGAGATCATGATACTTTGTATTAATAAAAACCTTGGATTTTTACTTTAAGATTTTATGAAGTTTGAGAAAAAGACAGTAAGTCATTGTATTACTTTTTGATATGTGAAACCAAGTTTGAGTTTCTATTTCAAAGTTGTTTTATAAAGCTGGTGAAGAAGTCTGATAAATGTTTACTAGATCTGTATGTTTTCCGCTGCACTGTTGTTCATTTGATGAACCGATAAAGATTTTCTGTTAATGTCTTTAAATCAACATTCAAAGCTTTTCAAAAGATTAGTTTAATGCTTCCGCTATAGTTTTACTCAGATCCGTGAATCTTTAAAGATTTTGATTTCCTATCAAGGATTTGCAAAAAGGCTATTCTATGCTTCCGCAGTAACTCTCGGAGTCTAAGACTCGAGGCGTTGTAAAATGGTATCAAAGTTTTGAGGTTTAAAAATTTAAATGTTTTAGAGCTTTGAACTTTAAATGATTTTAAAGTTTAAACGTTTGTTTTCTAAAGAGAAAGTTTTTCAGATAAGCTTCGGGTCTAGGACTCACAGCATTACAATTGTGTTTAGTTCTTTCGCTCAATGTTAATTATTCTATTTTATTTTAGTTAGCACCCCCTCGCCTGCGGGACCCGTGTGGGACGGCGGGGCGGGGCGCTACATGAACAACAACCATGGCTGCTCCAATCCCATGCCATATGTCATGCCAAATTTCGACATGATTATTTTTCAGGCCATATTTGGCACAACAAATGGTACATGCCATTTGTGCCACATCAGTATATGAGGATTGAAATGATATATTTTTATCATTTTCCTTGTTATGTTTTACAAATTTTGCATCCCAAATGCCCAATAAATGTGGTAGTTGTACTACTTGATTTTGATTGAAGGATATTGAAGTGTCCCATTGCCACATGATTTTTTTTTGGGTTACAAAATTCCCCACCCACATGTATTTGGAGAGTATTTGAGATGTAAAATTTGGAAAGCATATATATTTATTAAATGACTCTTTGGCCCATTAACAAAATATTATTTTGAAAGACAAATAGTAGTTGGACCAAAATATAATCCTTGAAATGGCATGTAGCATTGGAGTAAAAATGTCAAAATATAACATTTGACACTGTAAGACCATCTCCAATGGGCATGCTATACTTCATGCTATCGCCAAATTATAGCATGACCTTGAAAATTTTCTCTCCAGTGGCATGCCAAAGCTCATGCCAAATTATAGCAATGCTATATCCTGTGCCAAATTTGGCATGACTTTTGGCATTGCTATAATTTGGTATGATATTTGGCATACCATTTGAGATGTATTTTTTAAGTGTCATGCTATAATTTGGCACGCCAGTAAGACAATATCTTAACTTTTTCCAATACAAAGAAATGAATAGCATTTCATTTAGCATATACTATTGGAACACATATACTAAAACATAGCAATTTAGCATTATAGCAATACCAAAATATAAATTTGGCACGAAAAAAATAGCATTTGCCATTAAAAATACTCTAACTGTTGTAAATATTACATAGTTATGTGTGGCTGTCCACATTTTGTATTAGGTTAGGGATCTAATTGTAAAGTAATATTTATTCACACACCCTTACCTTACCCTATAAATAGGGAGCATATCAATGAGAAAAACTACTTGATTCTAGTATTATTTTTCTTCTTTCTCTTATTCTCTCTTTATTATAACATGTTATCAGCACGATAGCCTCTCAAAACCCTAGGTATTAAAAAGAGATGTCGAGTCTTACAAAACTTGAATTTAATGCTCTTGCTGTCAATGGAGGGAACTATTTGTCATGGCAGCTTGATGCCAAACTTCACTTGCAGTCTAAAAAGTTGGGTGATGCTATTGAAGAAGGAAATAAAATGTCTCCTGAAGAGAAAGCATCTGCACTTATTTTCTTGCGTCACCATATTCATGATGACCTCAAGAATGAATACTTAACTGAGGAAGATCCCTTAAGTCTATGGAAGTCCCTGAAGGACAGGTATAACCACCAGAAGATGGTCATACTTCCCAATGCACGTAGCGAGTTTTTAAACTTGAGGTATCAAGATTTTAAGACGGTTTCAGAATATAACTCCACATTATTCAATATTGTCTCTCGTCTTAAATTATGTGGTGAAAAAGTGACAGATGTTCAAATGATAGAAAAGACACTCTCAACCTTCCATGCCTCGAATGTGCTCCTGCAGCAGCAATACCGAGAGCGTAACTTTGCCAAGTATTCAGAATTGGTAACTTGTCTCCTTGTTGCAGAGGAAAATAGTAAGGTTCTAATGAAAAATCATAATGCTAGACCAACTGGAGCCGTGGCATTTCCTGAAGCAAATGCAAACTTTGGCTACCAAAGAGGCCGAGGCAGGGGACGTGGTAGAAATATTAACTTTGGAAGAGGTGGCAACCCCAGAAGAGGTGGTCATAATAATCATTCTAAGAGAGGTGGCTACAATAATTTTGGTCCACAAAAGAATGTTAATTTCAAGAACCACAAGAAATGGTCTGCAACTCCTGCCAAAGGTAACAAGGGCACACCTAATAATACAAATGCGCCCAATGATGTTTGTTACAGATGTGGAAAAAGCGGACACTGGTCGCGCAATTGTCGTGCGTCCAAGCAAGAAGTGGAGCAGTACCAAGCCTCTATTAGAACCGCGGAGACAAACTTATTGGAAGAATGGGAAAATAGTGATATCCCATCTGGATACACAATTGGCAACACCCACTTGGATTGTTCAGATTTTTTTCAGGATGAAGATGGAGAGCCTGTCACTAATGAGGCATTCAATATAATGTTAGGAGATCCACCAGCCTCAGTCTAGCTAGCTGCATAATTTCTTTAGTTGGAACTATTTTTATTTTGCTTATTTGCATGAGATGAATTTTGTTTTGGGATATTTGAATAATTATGCGTTGAATAATATTTAATATAGTTTATTGCTTAGTTAAATATTTTTTACTTTATTTTTCAAGGTATGGATCTTGGGATGCAAAAATGCGAGGATGATATATGCCTGGTCGATAGTGGGACAACCCACACCATACTTAAATGTCAAAAGTTCTTCTCTACACTAGAACTTAACAAACAAAATGTATCCACTATAGCTGGATCTGCACAAATCATTGAAGGCTCCGGAAGAGCCCATATTTTGTTACCAAATGGTACTCACCTATTTATTCAAAATGCGTTATATTCAAGTAATTCCCGAAGAAACTTGCTAAGTTTTAAAGATATACGCATCAATGGGTATCATATTGAAACTAAAAATGAAGGTAACAAAGAATTTTTATGCATAATTTCTTATGTTGGAAGCCAGAAGCTTACATTAGAAAAATTCTCTATTTTCTCATTGGGATTATATTACACAACAATTGAGATTGTTGAATCACATGCTATTATGAACCAGAAGCTTAAAGGGAGCCAGAAGCTCAAAGACCCAAGTAATTTAATTCTTTGGCATGATCGTTTGGGTCATCCTGGATCTACAATGTTGAAGAAGATAGTAGATAACTCAAATGGGCATACTCTAGCAAACCAACATTTAATTTTCCCTAGTGGACACCTTTGTATTCCTTGTTCACAAGGAAAACTTATTACTAGACCTTCATTTCTTAAAATTGCTTTTGAGTCACCATCCTTCTTACAAAGGATACAAGGTGACATTTGTGGTCCAATTCACCCTGCTAGTGGCCCATTTAGATATTACATGGTCTTATTAGATGCTTCCACTAGATGGTCACATGTATGCCTACTCTCTACACGTAATCTTGCATTTGCCAGATTACTTGGTCAAATTATCAAACTTAAGGCACACTTTCCGGACCAACCAATTAAGTCTATTCGACTCGACAATGCAGCCGAATTTACCTCTCAAGTTTTTGATGACTATTGTTTATCCATAGGAATTGATGTTGAACATCCTGTCCCGCATGTACACACACAAAATGGTTTAGCAGAATCCCTAATTAAACGCCTTCAACTTGTTGCAAGGCCTTTGCTTATGCAATCTAGACTTCCTGTTAGTGCATGGGGACATGCTATCTTGCATGCTGAAATGTTACTTAAACTTAGACCCACTTCTTATAATCAATTTTCACCTGCCCAACTTGTGACAGGTCGTCAGCCTAACATTTCACACTTGCGAAAATTTGGTTGTGCAGTACATGTTCCTATACCACCCCCAAAACGTACTAAGATGGGTCCCCAACGGCGGTTGGGAATTTATGTTGGTTTTAACTCACCTTCTATTATTCGTTTTCTAGAACCATTAACAGGTGATGTATTTACTGCCAGGTTTGCAGATTGCCAATTTGATGAGACAGTCTTCCCGCCGTTAGGGGGAGAAAATGAAATTAATAGCAAACAACTTGTTCCTGAAGAACGGCGTGAATTATCATGGACTACTTCCACTTTGTCTCATCTAGATCCAAGAACTTCTCAATGTGATTATGAGGTAAGGAGAATATTGCATTTACAGGAAATTGTAAATCAATTACCTGATTCATTCAATGATGCAGCTAAGGTGACAAAGTCACATGTGCCAGCTATGAATGCACCTGCTCGAATTAGTGTCCCTGTAGGACAAACTTCGAATACGGCAACAAATGAATCTGTTGCACGCCAGAAGCGTGGCAGACCTATAGGTTCCAAAGATTCAGCTCCCCGGAAGCGGAGAGTGAATGAGAAATCATGCCCTAATATGGTTCCCGAAGAAGATGTTCATAGCACTCTAGAAGAGGTTATGTATCAAAAGCCCACTTTCCCTGAAATCTCCGCGGAAGATAATGCCTTAGACAAGGCACTAGTCCTTGAAGAGACTATGACTCAGGTACCTGATAACAGTGAGATCTCAATATTCCATATATTTTCAGGAGAAATGTGGGAGCGAAAGAAATTAGTCATCGATGACATATTTACTTATGCAGTAGCTACTGAAATATCCAAGGGAAATGATAAAAATGATGATACTGAACCACGTAGTATAAATGAATGTCGACAAAGAAATGATTGGCCAAAATGGAAAGAAGCAATTCAAGCAGAATTGGAATCTCTTGAAAAACGTGGTGTATTTGGACCTATAGCACAAACACCAAAGAATGTAAACCCAGTAGGTTTTAAATGGGTGTTTGTGAGAAAAAGAAATGAGAAAAATGATATTGCAAGATATAAGGCACGTCTTGTAGCACAAGGTTTCCTGCAGAAACCTGGGATTGATTATGAAGAAACATACTCCCCAGTTATGGATGCAATCACATTCAGATATTTAATAAGTCTTGCAGTTTCTGAAAAATTAGACATGAGACTCATGGATGTAGTAACTGCATACCTATATGGGGACTTAGACACAGATATTTACATGAAGATCCCTGAAGGATTGGCTTTGACTGAAGCAAAACCAAGAAGTACGTACTCGATCAAACTAAGACGTGCATTGTACGGTTTGAAACAATCCGGAAGAATGTGGTACAACCGTCTTAGTGAATATCTGTCTAAGGAAGGGTATGAAAATAATCCCATTTGTCCATGTGTCTTCATAAAGAAATTTGAAAATGGATTTGCCATAGTAGCAGTTTATGTGGATGATATAAATCTAATTGGGTCTCCAGAAGAGCTTGAGAAAACTGCTAGCTATTTAAAGAAAGAGTTTGAAATGAAGGACCTTGGGGAAACAAAATTTTGTCTCGGCCTGCAGCTCGAGAGAAGTACTAGTGGAATATTAGTTCATCAATCAAGCTATACTGAAAAGATGTTGAAGCGCTTTAACATGGATAAATCTCATCCACTAAGTACACCTATGGTCGTCAGGTCCCTAGATGTCAAGAAAGATCCATACCGACCAAAAGAAGAAAATGAAGAAATTCTTGGTCCTGAAGTACCATACATGAGTGCTATTGGTGCACTATTGTACTTGGCTCAAAGTACAAGACCAGACATTTCATTTTCTGTGAATCTGCTTGCAAGATTTAGTTCTGCACCCACCTATAGGCATTGGACCGGAATAAAACACATTTTTAGATACCTTCGTGGGACCATTGATATGGGTTTGTTTTATTCATCTGATTTATCTAATCATTCCCACTTAGTTGGTTATGCAGATTCAGGTTATCTGTCCGATCCTCATAAGGGTCGCTCACAAACAGGTTATGTATTTCTGAACAATAATGCAGCTATTTCTTGGCGCTCTACTAAACAAGCTTTAGTAGCTACATCCTCCAACCATTCTGAAATTCTAGCACTCCATGAAGCAAGTCGAGAGTGTGTCTGGCTAAGATCATTAGTCCAACATATACGGAGTAGTTGTCAATTAACTCCAGTCGTTGATGAGCCGACTATAATCTATGAAGACAACGCTGCATGTATTGCTCAAATTCAAGGAGGTTTCATCAAAGGAGATCGGATCAAGCACATTTCACCCAAATTTTTCTTTACACATGAACTTCAAGAGAATCGTGAAATTGAAGTCAAGCAGATTCGATCAAGCGATAACCTTGCTGATCTGTTTACTAAGGCATTACCCAAGTCAACTTTTCAGAAATTGGTGTACGAAATTGGCATGCGTCGTCTCAATCATCAGACCAACTGAAATTTTCTCTAAATGAGGGGGAGTGATCATAAACTAAGCATCCTGAAGTATGTAATGAATTTTAGGCGCTCTGTACTCTTTTTCCTTCGATTAGAGTTTTTCCCACAGGGTTTTCTCTTATCAAGGTTTTAATGAGGCAGCATTATGCGCATCCACCAAGTTCCTGAAGAACGTTGTACTCTTTTTCCTTAGCTTAGGTTTTTCCCACTGGGTTTTCCTTTGCAAGGTTTTAATGAGGCAACAATCATTTAATGGTGGACATCCAAGGGGGAGTGTTGTAAATATTACATAGTTATGTGTGGCTGTCCACATTTTGTATTAGGTTAGGGATCTAATTGTAAAGTAATATTTATTCACACACCCTTACCTTACCCTATAAATAGGGAGCATATCAATGAGAAAAACTACTTGATTCTAGTATTATTTTTCTTCTTTCTCTTATTCTCTCTTTATTATAACACTAACAATGCCAAAAAATAAAATTAACCGAATAAAAATAGCATGTAACATTGGAGTTGCTCTTACACTACTCCCCCATTGTTCAATTTTCCCAGGAAAATATTAGCTAGCGCCCGCGCGCAGAGCTCTGAGAGATGGCGCCATTAAAATCACTGGAGAGAGAATATCCAATAATCGATTCCAATTTCCAGCAAGAGTAATATTTGGGGTACTAACAAAATTCACTAACACTTACTAACACACTCTATCTCTCTCCTAGTGGCACTGTGGGGTCCGCAGCTGACCCTCTGCCTGTGGTGGATCCTCCACGAGTGGAACCTCCTCTGCGGCCTGTGGCTGGATGACCTGTGATACCCCTTGCCCTCTGTGGCCATGACGACCTCTACCCCTAGCGTAAACTGAACGTATCGGAGGTCGTCGCTGAGACTCGGCCTGTGTCAAAACCTCATCCTGTGTCTCTGGCATGGGGGTATCATGTCCAGTCGTCTCTCTCGCCTCCACATGCATCTCCTCCGCCCCCACCTGCGTCAAACTCTCCACCATCATCACCATCGCCTCGAGCTGTGAATCTGTATGTGGTAGCGGGATCGACGATGACGACGGTGCATCTGTACATGTGTACTGTGGGATGGAGAAGTCACGGATCGGAGATATACGGAACTGAGAGCCCCCTGGAGTGTAAGGCCTATAAACGTCGTCCGTATCATCATATGCATACACAGTAGGACCCTGATCATCTGGTGTATGTAGCTTAGACTCAGAGTGTGTAGATGGGTCTGTCTGCTCCTGACTCTGAGACGGAGGAAAAATTTGATCGTTTGCGTCTGTTCCCATAGCGATTAGTAATTTGCCCTTATATTTCCCATACAAAAATGTGGCGTCGATACTTATGACGGGGCGACAGTGTTTGAACCCATCAATGGACGCCTTAAAAGCCCAAAATACTCTTTCGAAGTTCTTTACAGTCGCATTACCACCGTTCACGTAGAACCATTTTACAACCGTTCCAGGATTATACTGTTGAATTGCAGCCATGAACTTGGGCAATTCTGTGTATGATGTACACCAATCCCCAAATATCATTCCAATGGCTTTCTGTTTCGCATTCCACGCCTTCTTGTATGAGACGGTGTACAAATACTTATCTTTCACCTTTTGCATTAGCGCAGCGATGTTAATAGATGCGTCCTCCTTAATCATTGGCATTATGTCCCTAGCCACTAGCCGAGCATTTAGATTTCTATGACCAAGGTTCATCGTAGTGGACATACAAGTGTGGCTTTGCTCAACCTTTATGACTTCAAACATCCCGTGTCATTTCAACCTTGCCCGTAGTTGCCACTTGCAACCTTGTGACGCCAATTGACATTTCAACGACCAACGATCCGGACTAGTTTAATCCACCGTGTACCGTTGATGTGTTCTTATTGAGTACAACTCCACAAATCTCTGAAGATCATCTTTGGTTTTGAACATCATACCCTTCACCAACTCGTCTCGATCTGGATTCCATTGCCTACCCTCAATGTTTGAAGCATAACATGCCTCTCCAGTATGGATGCCCAACTCAAACGATGTAAAAGTTGATGAACGAGGCTCATACAACGCATTTTCAGGATTTATTTGGGCAGTCGGCTCAATATCTTCGATAACATCGTCTTCCTCATCCCCCCCAGTATACTCGTCTGCATGCACATCTTCTTCATCCGAGTTTTCCGGTGTCAAGTTGGTGTCCATCCCTCTGTGTGCCCAATCATCACCATATCCGCAATCATCTGAATCGAACTGCACATGAATTGGCCGTTCTGAAACAATGTCTTGCATCGGACTCCTGTAATCATTCTGACTATTTTGCAATGTATTTGAGCAATCCACATGTTGTCTAGACGTGGACGGCAATAACCCCTGTACAAACGGGTTTGAGCTTTCGCCTTCTTGTGTCAACAGAGAGGTGTACGGCCCAATCCAGTCATCTAATGTTTGATGGGCATCGGGAAGATTCTCTGTCTCGACATATAGATCCATAGAGTTTATAGCCGCATTGGTAGATGCTGTTTCTAGTATTACTTGCAGACTTTCGTCATCAATTACTTCAAACGGTATAAACTTGGAAACCTGATATCCAAGAACCGACGGAAACCTACAAGTGAACTTCAAACGAACACTATTCTGATGAACCCCCATTTTCTTGCAGACGTTTCTAACAAGTTCAGTGTATTGAGCGTCTGTTCTCAGGCGAATGAAACTTCGACAGTTACTATCATAGTATAGACCATCAGCTCCGATGCATATGTTCCCCCCCCCCCCCCCCCAATACAGCATTAAAGTCACAACACTAGCCATTTAAATACCTTCACATTTGCAAATTCAAGTGTAAGTAATCAATGAGAGAGACTATAATGAAGAAATATAGTGATGTGCTCACTTCTCAGGGATCATATATACTACAATATGTAGCAGTCAAAGGACGCCTATCTAGTAATTATTAGCTTTAGACAGTGAAAATGTGTGTGGGAGAGACGAATGATAGAAATTCCTATCTAGGAGTTGGTATGCTTCATGAGTAGGAGGGGAGTGGAGTAGGAGTGACCATATATACAAGCGGAGTGGAGTAGGAGAATGGAGACTCCTATTCCATTCCGTTCCATTGCCATTCCTAACCTTAGCCGAACCTCACCAACTCCTTCGCCAACCCCACCACAGTTCACCACAACCATCTTAGCCCTCACACATGACCTAACCGAACCCCTCTAACCCCTCTCCAACCTCAGCCAAACCCCACCCACCCTAGTCGCAGCCCCTTCTTTCAATTTCTATTGATTTCTTTTCTATTTCTTTCCCCTCTACCATCTCAGTTTGCTGATTCAAATAGATTGCACCTCGATTGTACGATTTATTATGTTTCAGATGAATGTTCCTAAACAATTTTAGGGTGATGCTATACTTACTGCGTCCGCTGCATTTCACAAAGTACTTATTGCATGTTATCTTACAAATCGTATGTGTGTGTGTGTGTCTACAGAGAGAGAGAGAGAGATGTGAGTGAGTGTGTGTATGTGTATCTGTGTGTGTGTCTACAGAGAGAGAGAGAGAGAGAGAGAGAGAGAGAGAGATGTGAGTGTGTGTATCTACAGAGAGAGAGAGATGTGAGTGTGTATGTGTATGTGTATCTGTGTGTGTGTCTACAGAGAGAGAGAGAGAGATGTGAGTGTGTGTATCTACAGAGAGAGAGAGATGTGAGTGTGTGTATGTGTATGTGTATCTGTGTGTGTCTACAGAGAGAGAGAGAGAGAGAGAGAGAGAGATGTGAGTGTGTATCTACAGAGAGAGAGAGAGAGATGTGAGTGTGTGTATGTGTATCGTGTGTGTGTCTACAGAGAGAGAGAGAGGCACCTGAGAGAGAGAGATCACACCTGAGAGAGAGAGAGATCGCAGAGGGATGAGAGAGAGAGATCACAGAGATACAGAGAGCAGAGACTGTGAGGGAAGAAGAAGAAGACGCGGTGGGTTTATTCACTTTAAATGAAATCGCTACTTGAAGTAGCGATTTCTACTTAAATGAAGTCGCTACTCCAAGTAGCGAGTTCTTCTAAAGTCACTATTTGAACTCGCGATTTCAGCCTGGATTTGGTTTGGCCTGAACTCGCTAGTTGAAGTCGCGACTTCTAGAAAAGTGATGGGTTTGGGAATTAAGTTGAAACAGTGATGGGTGAGGGACTTATTTTCCCCATTTTGATGCCTCGGGTAAAAAATTCTCCGTATTTGTATCGCAAATTTGAAGATGTTGAAGTGGCACGGAATTTTGGGAAGCATAGCATGACTCTTCTTTTATAGATCAACATTTAGTAGAGTGTTTCTCATACTTTACATCGGTGTGTACTTGAGTAGGGTATTACCCAGGTCCTTTCAATCATAGATGATCAGCATCAGCCATGGATGAATGGTATGGAGTTGTTGGAAGATGCGACGAAGAACAAACATGTTCTATCTACTGGATTTGAAGGGTATTTGAGCCTTAATAGTTAATACACACTATTGCTTTTGTTACAGTGAAGTGGTAAGATTAAGGGGCCTTGTTTGCATGTGTCCATGAATTTGAATGAGATCATTTACATTTGAGAAGGCATTTCAATGTATAAATCCATCATCTTGAATTAGGTCATTTGGTAGAAAAATCGTAGTTATGCTAGAAGTAATGCTTAAACACATCAATTATAACATATTAAAAGAAAAACATGAGACTGGTCACATGTGAAGAAACATGATAAACTTTTCCATTTTCCAAAATGGACAAATCCAAGTTGATTAGTTTCTGAATTAAAATGCCTAATCAATTGTAAATGATCTCATTCAAATTCGTGGACGCGCAAACATGCCCTAATTATTTATGTTATTGATTATAGTCCTTCCCAGGATTGATATGTTACTTCAAGGTGGATTACGCGTGGGACATCTTACAGAACTTGTTGGCCCATCATCATCTGGTAAAACGCAGGTAAGAGAGCTCTATTAACATCTTGTTGAAGATTCTATAGTTGAGATTACAGATGGATTTGAATCGTGTGTGTGAGATTTGGTAGTCAAAGTCACTATAGCCGGCCTAGCCTATGTTTGACCATCACAATTACATTGTGAATCCGGAATCTTGTAATTGTTCAGGTTTGCTTACAAGTGGCTTCAGGTGTTGCAAAGAAGCATATGGGTGGTGTTGTATTCTTTGACACAGGCAACTCATTTTCACCTAAACGCATTGCGCACTTCATTAGTCAGACCACAGATCCCGCTGATAAAGAGGTCAATTATCTAATTGTCTTATTCTTCTTCTTTGTTAGTCAACTGACTCAACTCTAAAATGTATTCATTAAAACAGTGAATTGAACTTCTGGCTCTAATGTTGTCTTGGTGATCTTTCTTGTAGGCCAACCACAAAATTCTTCGAAAACTAATGAGTAACATATCATGTCACTCTGTGTTTGACTTCTTTACTCTGATGGATGTGCTACATCAACTAAATACCACGTTGAGATCTCAGGTTTTTAAGAAACAAAGCTCTCTTTTGCATATTTTGGTTCCCTGGAATTGTTTAATCCCGTTGTTACAGTTGAGAGTTGGTTCAGATGTAGGCAGGTGGTCAGGTGAAGTTGCTTATTGTTGATTCTATATCATCGCTTATCACTCCAATACTTGGAGGCAGGGGTTCACATGGTAATCATTCTTTCGTATGGTGGATGTCGTCCTTTACTAAATATATGTAATAATGGTCTTCTCCAGAAAATTTTGAATGTTTCTGGGTTAATTACTCAAAAAACTTTTGCAACATTTTCGCTTGTTGAAAGCCCTACAGCATTATGATAGTCTTTAAATTGGTTCATACAGGAGCATTGCGAAAAGTTTGTACTGAAGATGTATTATTGATTTTAACACACACAAGGGGATCTATTTAATCATTTGCCATTTTTAACTTAGAGAATTGATTCCAAGAGTTTGAGAATTACTGTAACGATTGCCACACTTGTGAATGATATAACTTCGAGATGGTAAAGAACAAATGGTGCGGGTCTGGATTTAGCTACTTGGTGCGAAAATAATGCTGGAGTTTAGCACCTTTCATTTGCTGGATTAGCATTTCGCAATGTAGTTCTAGCTAGTAGATGAAATCATATAAGTTCCCACTGTACACAGGCAAAGTTTTGTCCGTTAATTGTTTCCAGATTTGGTTTTATCACCCAAAATTTCTTAAATTATGAATTAGTGATATGTGTTTGAAAAACTGTTATGGAAAATACACATGTTTTTTTAATATGGGTTGTGGCTTTAATTTCTGTCTTCGTATCTCCTCTTAATTTGCATTTTACTTGGGAAGCAAGCGAAATGTCTCATCTCTTTCCTTAGGCTGGGGCCAACTACAGTGAGACACTAACGTCTGAACTTGTGTAGCATTATCCAGCAAAGAAATTTAGAAGGGCTAGCCTGCTATATGATATTCCGAGTTAAAATAGATGTTCATTTCCCTTAAACACCACTTTACCCCCCTGGATGGGATCTACAACATTAAAAAATTTCATCTAACAATGACTATTTAAAATATACCCAGCCAAGTAACTTGTCTGCTGACTCTTTCTTTACGGTTTGCATGCTTGCTCCTGAGAAGTGATTATATGCACATCTCTAGGTTGGTTTGATCGATTTTCTTGTATTAATTGATTATGTAGAACTGATAGGCTCCTGTTTGATGGGGATATATATACAGGACATGCTTTGATGGTTTCTGCTGGATTCTTACTAAAGAAGTTGGCACACGAGCATAACCTGTGTGTAATAGTAAGTATTTGTTGATAGTGTGGTGTTATGGGGTGTTTAATTTCGTTTCTAGAGGATATCAGACAAGTGGGGCCATTGTCATTGTAATCAAGATGATCTTTAAACCATTATGTCAATCATGTCATTATTTTGCCAGCGTGATTGTCCTCACTACTGTATGTTGGCCTACACACTAGTGGAAATTAGCTGTTAGGTAGTATTACTCAATCCTTGATAAGCTGGATTGAATTGCCTGTAATGTTATGGTTTGACTCACTTTTTCTTTTGCTAAATTTTCTTGATGATCAGAATGAAAGGTTGAAAGGAAAATTTTATAGGACAGCTATGAGCCTATGATCTACGGGACGGAGTGTAGGGCAACTAAGAAACAACACATTAGCAAAATGAACATAGCTGAGATGAGGATGCTAAGATGAGTGTGTTGTAAGACTAGGAAAGATAGAATTAGAAATGAGTACATTCGAGAGAATGTAGAAGTGTAATAGATTGAGGATAAGTTGAGGTAGAATAGACTTAGATGGTTCGGTCAAGTGCGACAAAGACATGTAGACGCACCTTTGCGAAAGAGTGATAGGATCGTAGTGCCTGGAATGGTTAGAGGGAAGGGCAGACGTAAACTGACCTGGGAGTATGTAGTACAACAAGATATGAATATATATAATTTAAATGAGCATATAGCTCTTGATCGTGCAAAATGGAGAAAAAGGATTCATATAGTTGACCCCAATTGATTGGGACACAAGGCTTGGTTTGGTTATCGGAATGAAAAGTGTTGTTTAATATCCAATAATTGTCTGCAGTTGTTATTGAGGTTGTCCTTCCTTCTTTGTCCGAAGTTTCCACTGGACCAGTCAATATCCTATCTGATTAAAGATGACCTACCAGTATCAATGGTGATTTCATGTAAAATATATGTTTAAAATTGAAGATGGGGTGAATGCGTCAGATTAATCTTCTAATGATTATCATTGTATATTTCTTCGAACTTTGGGAGATAAAAGTTGATGCATTTAATTTACCTATCATTTGTCAAATTAAATTTTGTGATGCATGCTGTGCTTTAGTTTTTGTAGAAAAATAGATTGCCATTAAAGGTGTGTATCTTTTTCTGTTCTGTTCTTTTCTTTTTAAATATATAAATAAATATATATATATTTTAATCTGTTAGTTTTGCCCTTTGAGCAATTGATAATTTCTGACCATGTGCTTAAGGTGACCAATCACATGGTGGGTGGAGAGGGAGGTGTAACTAAGCCAGCACTAGGAGAGAGTTGGAAGAGCCTCCCACATTTGCGGCTTCAGCTCTCCCGTGATCATAGAAGCAACATTTGCAATATATCTATACTTAGACATACATACTTGGTACGTTAAATTGTCAACATCTCGGACTCACCTTTCTGTTTCATGGCTCTTTTACAGCTTCTTGTCCTTCATACTCCCCCAGCCCCAAATACACACACACACACACACACACACACACACACACACACTTACACTTGCTTTCTTGCGAACCAATATTTCCTGTTTATGGTCCACACTCAACATTTGAAACATACCACGATCACTGGGGAGTAAGATGGCCGTGCGCAGCACTTTCTTACACATACCTTTGTTTTTTGATAACCTGGTCTTATGTTGCTTATATTACCGTTTTTCCTTTCTCAGGCTTCTGGTAAAGCTGTGAAGTTTATGATCCTATGACAGACCAGTTTGAATTGTACCTCAGTTGTACAGAAGTAGTATATCAGAAGGTAAAACTCAATAGAATAGACCAGCCTGTTTTGTAATGCTATGCCTTTTCAATTCTGGGTATATATTGACATGAATGGGTCGGGTCCCAACTTGTTTCCTTCAATTAGCATGATATTATTTCTTTCCTATGCCCTTGTATTGTTGGGGTGGGCCATGTGGGAGGCTTGTGGATGTGGCTTTTAAATAATAAACTTGAGGGTTAATAACAGATCCACCCCCTGTACTTGGCTTGTTTTTCACTTTGCCCTCTATACTTCAAATTGTGTCACTAATACCCCTTGTACTTTGGACTAAAGGAAAACTGTTAGTAAATCAGTTAAATTTAACATAGTCATGTTTGGCAACAACTTTTGGAGTTTATCAATAATTATGAATTACGAAAGCTAAAATAACTTATTTAACAAAACAACCTTTGCAATTGCAATGGGTCAAAAGCTATCTTGGACAATTTATACCAATCGCAATTTTTTGTGATTTTATAGTATAAGAAAAAGATTTTCCCTCAAAAAAATAAAAATAAAAAAGAAGCCGCCAAACTGTCCACAAGGGGTATTAGTGACACGTTTGGGACTACAAGGGGGCAAAATGAAAAATGTGTTCACCATAGGGGGGTCAAAGTGACAAATACTCCATTAAACAAGCTTTGTTCCGTTAATTTTAATGGAATTGGTAACTATTTCACTTTAGTCCAAAGTACCTGGGGTATTAGTAACACGATTTGAAATACATGGGGCAAAGTGAAAAATGCTCTAAGTGTAGGGGGTGTATCTGTAATTAACCCTAACCTTAAAGACAATAGTAGATAGAAATTACATTTTCCTGTCAAATGCCTAAGAATTTCTTACAGTTTTAAAAATTCACACTGGCTAAAATAGTACAAATTGTGGATTCTAATTTTCATCTTAACGGTCTAACTATGATGAAACCTTAGAATCCTTTTATATCTAATCCATAATTCAAACCTGAACTTAAGCTTTACAGTTTCTAACAAACACACCAAGTAGTGGGCAAAGCAAATACCAACTCCATCTTATCAACTCCACGTTCATTTTCTAAACTTTTTGTACTTCAATTCATAGCATATATATATATATATACACACTCTCCAACTATCATAACCCATCATCGCCATTGCAAAGAAAACATTCTAGTCCTCAAGTACTCCAAGAACTTCCCAGTTCTCAATTTCCCTCAACACTCATGGCAACCCTTCAGTTCAACGGTTTGGTCTCCCTACTTTTCTTAGCCTTCACAATCACATGTGCAACCTCATCTCGAGTACTCGATGAGGAAGTTCCAACTGTCCCCACCGTTGCTCCTGAAACACCTGATCTGGTCGAGACACCGGTTTCAACTGTAACTCCGGTTGGTACTGTCCCAGCTGGTACCACAAACACTGCAGTGGGTACTGCAAGTCATGACCATCCCTTATCCTTCTTCATGCATGACATACTTGGGGGGACAAACCCCTCGGCTACAGCTGTGACCGGGGTAGTCTCCAACCCAGCCGTCAAAGGTCAAGTCCCGTTCGCAAAGCCTAATGGGACTGTCCTCCCGATTAACAACGGCGTTCCTGTAAATAACGACAACATCGGTATTATCAACAACAATAACATTCCCTTCCTCACTGGCCTCGGTGGAACCACATCGAATGTGATTCAAAACAATGGAAACAACAATAATTTCAATGGAGGGTCCGGGTTTCCATTCTTGAGCAATGCCCAGCTACCCGGTGGTAATGCTTTTCAGAAGCTCATGTTCGGGACAATGACGGTTTTTGACGATGAACTGACCGAAGGGCACGACCTCGGGTCGGGTTTAGTAGGAAAAGCACAAGGGTTCTATGTGGCTAGTGCCGTGGATGGGAATAGACAGACCATGGCTTTCACCATCTTGGATGTCTTATGGTACAACCAACTTTAATCAATCGTATCATAGAAGCTCAATAGACGACGGAGGATTTGAAGTTATGGTTCACCGAGATGTCAGCAAAGGAACCAGAAGTCTGAAGTATTGGTACAGACGGAGCTTTACGATATAAAGGTAGACTCTGTGTACCTGATGAAGAAAATCTCCTGAAAGAAATATTGGATGAAGCCCATAAGTTACAAATGACGATACATCCTGGATGTACGAAGATGTACAAGGACTTGAAAAGGAATTTCTGGTGGGAAGGAATGAAGTGAGAAGTAGCTGAGTATGTATCTCAGTGTTTTACTTGTAAACAAGTAAAGACAGAACATCAGAAACCACCTGGACTTCTACAGGCGTTACCAATTCCCCAATGGAAATAGGAACATATATGTAACCATGGATTTCGTAGCGGGTTTGTCGAAGTCACAACAGAACAACGATACTATTTGGGTAATCATGGATCGACTTACGAAGACTGTACATTTTATCGCCTACAGCATGACGTATCCAGTGGAACGTTTAAGCCGGATATATCTACAACAAGTTGTACGGTTACACGGCGTCCCTGTTTCTATCGTATGAGATCGAGATTCACGCTTTACTGTAGAATTTTGGAAGAGTCTTCAAACATTAATGGGAACAACACTGAACTTGAGTTCAGTCTTTCATGCAGACCGACGGGCAGACGGAACGAGTCAATCCAGTGATGGAAGATATGCTACGCACTTGCATTATAGATTTTGACAGTTCTTGGGAGACGCACCTACAGTTGATCGAGTTCTCCTACAATAATAGTTACCATAAGAGTATAGGGATGACACTATTTGAAGCTTTATACGGAAGACCTTGCTGATCACCGCTATGTTGGGCTGAAGTCGGAGATACTCAACTTCTTGGGCAAGAAATGGTACGAGAAACTAGCGAGAAGATTCAGATCGTACATGAAAGGATGAGGACAGCATAGACCTGACACAAGAGCTATGCAGATAAGCGACGCAATGATTTGGAATTCGCCATAGGAGATCACGCACTACTTAAGGTTTTACCTGTTCAAGGCATCGTCAGATTTGGTCAGAAGAGAGGCATGCTATCGCCGCGATTCATTGGACTGTTCGAGATTCTAGAACGTGTTGGGAAGGTTGCTTATCGACTAGTGTTGCCACCGAAGATGTCAGGAGTGCACAACGTATTCCTCATCAGTATATTGAGGAAGTGTGCCCACAACCCAGCACACGAGATCAACTTCGAAGATATTGAAGTTAATGACAACGTTACATTCAACGAAGAACCAGTTCGCATTCTGGATCGAGGAATCAAAAAGCTCAGAAATAAGGAGATTCCGTTGTTGAAGATTCACTGGAAGCATCATGACGAGTGAGAAGCTTCATGGGAGCAAGAGTCGGAGATGCGTGAAAAGTTTTCGTTTTTGTTTTAGACCTTGTTTGTTTTCGATTTCGAGGATGAAATCCTTAATGAAAGATGGATAATGTAATACTCTGTATTTTGGAATGTATTAATAAATAAGACTTTCTACTAATTCACATCCCAATTGATTGCCTTAGTGTCACAATCGATTGCCTCTTTTTATATACCAATCGATTGCCATTTTTTCCAATCGATTGCCATGCTGACGACTTGAATGCATTACATGGCACTATCCCAATCAATTGCCATTCTTCCCAATTGATTGCCTTGAAATCTCTTATGCCAATCGATTACCATCAGTACCAATTGATTGCCACTTGCAGAAACAAGTTTTCAACTTTGTTTCATGGTTTGACACGTAGTACTCATTTTCTCTATATATACAGCCCCATTTTGTCCATTTGAACCTCTTGGACAATTTAAGATGGAGAGAGAGTGAGTTATATATATTTAAACTCAAATATACATATATACATATATATACACACAAGCTTACACACACACACACACTCAAGGAGACAAAGATGAGGATAAGAAAGGAGGCAGAAGAACGAAAAAGAAGGAGAAAGAAGGAGGCAAAGAGACAGAGAAGAGAGAAAGAGAAGAGGAGAGAGAGAAAGCTTAGAAGTTTCAAGCCAAACACACCCCACACATGTCTAGGTGAGTTCTAAACTCACTTGGTCTCACTATATAAGGTTTTTATAAGCTTTGATATGGATTAGATGTATTAAACACGTCCTGAAGACGTTTATATATTTTGTTTTACGTTTCTATTGGAGAGGATAAAATACCAATCGATTGTACTTTTCTCAATCGATTGCCATTGATTGTAACCCAATCGATTGCCAAAATTGGCGATCGTTTAACATTGATTTGGATCCAATCGATTGACATATTTTCTCGATCGATTGTTACATATTTTATCCCAATCGATTGACCCTTGTCCCAATCGAATGACATTAGCAAAACATGGATTGTTTCTTTTGTTTATTATATAAAGGGTTCGATCGTTCGATTCTCGATTATTGGTTGATTAGGGACAATGTAACAATAAAGATAAGTACGATTAAGAATCACAGATTAACGTGATGACGTTAAATGCTATGTGGTTCTTATATAAGTTTGATATTTGTTCATTTCAATCAGAGAAGTCAGGCCACAATGGAAAGTCATGAATCAATGCTATTACGGAACATAAGTAAGTTTGATAAGTTATGGGAATGATACGTGGGCATGGCTAAGTAGTCCTGAGACAGCCAGATGATCCATGTTATATTCTTAACGAGCGGTGGATGGGGGATCATTGGTAGACATCAATGAGTCGTGGCAATAGATTTAATATGCTGTTGTTCGAAGTATTGTATCCCTGACATGCGGTGGATGGGTTATATGCTTAACGAGCAGGGGATGGACTGACGTGGTGTCTATAACATGCAGTAGATGGTATATATCTTTAACGAGTAATGGACAGAATGATGGTATGTTTAAATAAGTTAAACGATTGAGTCTATTCTTTCAGTCGAGGTATGTTGGTTATGGTGTCGATTATCGATCTTAGGATAATAAGACGATAAGGGTTGAATAACGACGTTTGAATAAAGATAAAGACACTATTGTAATATTATATCTTATTCACTTCATAACTTGTTATTACGTTATATAATTGGTACCTTGTGAATTTCTATTCACTCAGCTCTCAGTAAGCTGACAGCCGTTACTGCCTGGACATTCTCTGTCTAGATTATCCCGTCCCTCTTAATGCAGATAATGGAGCTTATGACGACGGCTACTACCCTGAGTGGGAATATGCAGAGGGTGGCCCCATTGATACCAATTATACTAGAGAAGGTTGTTATGTTGACGACTACCCTTACGCTAGCTAGAGATGGAGATTAATGTTTGGGTTTATATTTCTGTTAAACTTTATTAGTTAAACGGGTACTTGGGCATATGTTGTCTCCAGACCTGTTACGTTCCTGTGGACGACTATGATATTGTAATAATAGAACTTTCGTATTATATTCAATTTGATATTATTACTGTTCTGGTTGCTTCTAGTTGACTAATGCTGTGTGGTGTGAATAATTAGTGACATTTACTCGTCATTCCCTATGAACCCAAAACTGAAATTTATTTTTCTCTATTTTTGCTATTCCGGGGCGTGACAGGACCTAAGCCAACATTTTTTTCTTGTCCTTAAACCACTATATTTCCCAAACTAGGGATCACCGTCTAATTTTCCAAAAGAAAAAGGAAGGCTTGGTCTAAGGTTCCTAAGGCTTAGTCAATTTAGACTAAAAGACATGTCATAAACAAAAACACACACAAGAACACAATAATAAAACCATTACATCCTAAAACCCATCATAATTACATTTTAATAGCTGAAGTCCTACAACTACTAAAACTCAGACCAAACTAACAATAATGAAAAAAAAAAAACAACAATTAAAAAAAAAATGAATAGTTCTGTTGTATTTTTGTCTGCTTTATATTTTTAAAAAATTAGTACATGCCTAGCATAGTCATTGCCCTAGTATGTGTGTGTGTGTATGTGTGTGTGTATATATGTATATATATATATATATATATAAGACTCCACTGAGGATGTTTTTTTATAAAAAAAAATAAAGCATATAAAAATGCAATATAACTATTCATTTTTTTAAAAAAATTGTTGATGTTTTTTTTTTCATTATTGCTATTATTCTTTTCATTTTAAATTGGTAGTAGATAATTTTTTATGTTTTTAAATTATTACTGATATTTATAAATAAAAGAGTAATGCTACGCTTCCCAAATTTCTTTCCCAAAGGTGTTTTCCAACACATGTGACAGTGGACCCAGTTGATTTTGATTGGTTGTAATATTAAAGTGGTTCAATTATGGTCCCATTTCAACATCATTTGGGATGAAAATTTGGGAAGCATAGTATTACTCTAAATAAATGTTCTAATATCTTTCACCTACTACTTGGACAAAAAAGCTAAATGGCTTAAGTTAAAAAAACTAAATTTGTAAACTATTGTAAGTTAGGCTAAAGATTATAAAACCTAAATTTGAAATTTTTATAAAATTAGGGCTAAATACTATAAATCTAAATTTGTAAAATTTGATAATGTATATATAATTTTATCTAATGCGCGTGCACACACACACTCACACAAATACACATACATGTACATATATATATATATATATATATAATGAGATAAGGGGTAAATTGGTAATCTTACACTCAAAAAGTAGGTAGAGGGGAAGTGAGTGTTATTTTTCAAACTAGAGGGGAGGTCCATGTAATTGTCATATACGTCAAGGAAGGTCAGTGTAATTTGCCCATATATATATATGGCCAGCCTCAATGACTTCGCTTTCTAACCCAAATGCTATTTTTGCTTGATTATGCTTTGTGGTTGAAAACTTACTATGAATGGATGTTGATATTGAAGTGCTTGAGCTTGACCTTATAAATATCATATGCATCGGTGCTTCTTAGTGTTTATGTGACATACATGACTCTAAAATCTTATTTATGTTATGCTTTGCGCTATTTACTAATTGATTACAATTCGGTACTTAATATGACAGGGCATTTACAGAGTACGACCTGCCGAATGAACAAGAATGCAATCGACAATATCGCACTTTATTGATTCTTTTTTTAAGTGTGAAAAACATGATTCAAACATTCAAAATCTTAAAAGTTTGTATAGCAGTAAGTGAAATTAGTTATTGATGATTTCCCTTATGGATGTAAAGGATGCAATGGAATCCTTAAATTATTATTTGGAACTCTTCCGTATAGCTATAGAAAGTACCGATTGTAACTTGGTCAAATGTTCAAATATGTTGGTTAGCGAATTACCGATTGATTTTTTTGAGGCCCCCACCATCTGGCACTCTAATTGTTCATTCTGATGCGTCATTTGACTCCAAAAACAAAAGGCAGAGATTGCCTCTATCCTTAGGAATGACTCCAGAAAATTGCTAGGTCACTAGACAGATCATGTAGATTCGGGTAGCTCTGTATTAGCCGAGTTGAGAGCTCTACGTGAAACATTGAGAAATGTACCGTATTTAAGAACAAAAAAATTAATTCTTAAAACGGATTCACTCTTTTGTGTTGAGTGGGTCAAGAAAGTGAAAACTCCATCAAAAGACAGAAAAAGAAAAGTGTTAAAGAGAAAAAGTGAGGTAATTGTTTCTCTCTCTCTCTCTCTCTCTCTCTCTCTCTCTCTCTCTCTCTCTCTCTCTCTCTCTCTCTCTCTCTCTCTCTCACCAGCACCACTGGTACACCTCCACCATCGCCGCCGCCACCACTACCACCATTGATTCATCGCCACCATCGATCTTTACTACCACAACCACTACAATCAACCAATGCCACCATCGACTACTACCATCGCCCTCTGCCATAACCACTGAACATCACGCTACCATGGCCACCACCACCAACGCCGTCATCATCACCACCAAGCATCATTATCATTGCCGGCTTCGATTTAGATCCAGATCTAAATCTAGATCTCCTTCACAGGTCAAGAACTAGATCTAGATCGATATTTGAATGTCGCCACCATGACCAGAGCAATGAACTTTGGTGACCACCATGCAAGACCATTTCTCGTTATGAGGTAGGTTAGATGCAGATTTCCAATTATGGGGTAGGTTAGTGGCAGATTTTACATATTTTAAATTACTTAAGATATTTAAAAGTGAATTTTTAAAAATTCTAAGTGAAGTTTCAATTGTTTTGTTAAGTGTAAAGATAGTCTTTACTGAAATTGCAAACCTAAGTGAACAATTGTAACTTCTATTAAGATGAGTGAAATTTCACTTAAGATTGTGATTTGTGAAAGTTTTGGATTTGTAAAAATTTTGGGTTTCAGTTGTTTTGTTGTTGATTTTGATCTCTTGATGCTGCCTCTATTGTGGTTGCATTGATTGCATTGGTAGTTTTTCATGTAAATTTTTTGGTTTTCTCATTTTCTGATGATCATGAAGATTTTAAGTGAAATTTCATTTATTATAAGTTTTAAATGAAATTTCAAATGAAATTTCACTCAATTTTGTTGGTGACCAGTGATCTTTTTATATCAAGGAAATTTGAGTTTGAGTGAAATTCAGTTTCAACTTAAATGAAATTTGACTTTCAATATCAAGTTGAAATTAAATTTAAGTGAAAATTCAGTTAAACTAATTAATTGAAATTTTAGTTACAATTTTAAGTGAAATTTTAATAAATCCAGTGAACTAGTGAAGTTCGTCGTGAATAGTGACTATTGGAGATGGTAGGGATCGCCGGAGATGGCGAGGGTGGTGGTCGGAACTGGTGTGGGTGATGGTAATGATGGTTAGGGTTTGGTTAGAGTTTAGAAGATAAAGATGAGGGTATTTTGACTTATGGACATTAGGAGGACTTATCCCCAATGTTTACTTTAAGTTGTCATTAATCTTAATAAAGTTTCTCTTAATGATCTTTTCACCAATTTTCTCAAAAAAAATTTATGACTTGTGTAGTTAATTGCTATGAAATGAAAGTTTATAGGAAAGGTAAAATAGAGTAAAATATGAACAAAAGCTATTAATATTGCGCCATTTCATGCTCTTTATATTTCCTACCATCTTAAAAAAAAAAAAAAAAAATCACATTCGATTCAAGCAGGACCTTTTTTTTTCTTCCCTTTCTATTGTCATTTGTTTCACCAAATATGTGAACCAAATATAGCCTACGAAGCAACAAAATCTCCTTGAGCAACAAAAACTAACCTCTTTTTTTTTTTTTTTTTTTTTAAGAGCAAAACCAACTTTTTAAATGTTTAGTATTAAACTAATACTATGCTCTTAAATATTATAATTTAAATGAGCATATAGCTCTTGATCGTGCAGAATGGAGAAAAATGATTCATATAGCCGACCCCAATTGATTGGGACACAAGGCTTGGTTTGGTTTGGTTTGGTTTATGCTCTTAAATATAAATTTCAAATTTGGTGCACAAATGTTTTGCAAAGTTTACCACGTGCAATTGTATATAGTACCATCAACCACTACCAAAGAATGTGACACAATTGTTAAAGTATTCTATGACCAAATTTGTGATTTAAATTTAAAAAAACATAACATTATTCTTTTTTTTTTTGCTCAGAAACATAACACTATTCATAGTATTGTAGGTTTGTCAAATGAGATAAATGTAATGATTAAACTCAGAAATTGGCTTCTTGTTGGTAGGTCCAACACCCTTTCCTAACATCTTAAGTGGAAGTAAAAATTGGTATCATAATTACATTTCTTAATGGATCATTTAGTAATAATGTAATTACTGTACCAAGTTGACAATGAGTGGCATGTTCATTGAAGAATGTAGTATAACTAATTAGTATCCTCTAAATGCTGCAGATTCATGATGGAATGATCTGATTTGGGACCCAGATTTCCATGCATGATTAACCACAGAAAGTTTTGTTCTTAGCTGCTTGATAGGTTTTGCCCACAATCAACTTTCCTGAATGATTATATGGTATGGTTCCAAATTGAATTCAAAAATTTGATTCTCAAATATGTTATCAGATGTATCACATGCAATGGTATATGACATGTGGTATCACTGATCGATCATTGAAATACTACGTGATAGTATAACTATTAAAGCACTTGAGAACTAAATTTAGAAAAGATAGCATTGGTCACGTTGAATATACCCTTATCGTTGCATTCTTATTAAAAAGCAATGCTCGCGAGGCGAATTTCATTTTTATGCTTGCCTCTTTTGATGGAAATTAGAATAAAGGTAATGCTAGGGCCACAAAATAGTAACAAATTAAGCTAGAGTGCTTACAAAAGGATATGACATCCAATGTATTGAGTTGAATGTGGTAAGTCCTACTGTCACATGAGATGCCACATCCTTTTATAAGTATCTCTTTGCGACCCTTTTCTATTTGGGAATGCATAAAAAATGATTAGATCAAATCTGATTTTTGTAAAAACCATTATGTTTGGTTTGACAAAGAATCTTTGTAAGAGTGTGTTTAGATTGGACACATATTCCTGTTTCATAAAAAAATAAAAATAATAAAATGAAATAAAAAATGAACATAGAGAGAGAGAGAGAGAGAGAGAGAGGGAGATTTTTTAAGAGGTACAGAGCTTAACAAAAGAGCAGCCAAACGTAAACTACTATGTCTAGTTTATTCAGAAGTAGTGTATTTTGGACTTGTTTAATTTTTGAGTAATACTTGGGACACAACCAAAATATACAACCTTAGGATACAACCTCCATTTTGTGTCTATCTCTCTCCTAGTGGTCCTAGTGGGTACTGTGGGGTTCATTGGCACTGTGGGACCCATCAGGAGAGAGATAGACACAAAATAGAGGTTGTGTCCCAAGGTTGTGTCTTTTGGTTGTATCCCAAGTATTATTCTTAATTTTCAAGCACACTGAGCAGAGAAAAGACAAAAAAGGCACTCCACTCATTGAAAAGGGGGAACAACAAGATATCCCAAACTACCAAACCCAATTACAAAAGGATTTAGGCTTAGTTTGGCCCCCACGTGGTACTTCTCCTTTTTTAAAGCACAATTTCATGTTAATTCATTCAGTAACTAGTTTATGAGCTTTGTAAAAATTGAACTTAGGGCTTTTGGGGGGAGATTTTAAAAGCTCCATGGTGGAGGAGTGCGAATAGTAATTCCCTAAAAAAAAAATGCATGTTATATAGTCAAGTTGAAAAGTGTTTGGGCTTTGGAGTTATATACCTATGGTAGGCAGAAGTTGAACCAGAAGTGGATTGCCAACCATAACATGCATTATAGTGCATAGATTCACTGGCTTTAATATCTGTTACTGAATATACACCTCTGTCCTTGGAATCCACATAATCCGATTGTAAAGCACCGGCTATGAGAGCGTCATCGAAAGCTGTCATATGAGAGTATGCTTCGCTTGCTGGACACGACGAACTTGTTTCACATTTTGAACACTGACCGCAAAACAGATCGCTCTTTAGATGTCCAGTGCCCGCGACAAAGGCTTGACTCATTGCAAGGACCAGCAGGCTTAGGTGAATGAATCTTCACCTAAGGTTTGAATGAATATGTACTGTATTCTCCTTCTTGTTTCTATCAATACTTTAACCAATGGAATTTGGAGTCCCCTGATTCTCTATTGTTGGCAATATGCTGATAATTTTGTTACAAAGATGTTGACAACATTGAAGCTGTAGTTATTTTTTGTCTTGTGTCAGGCGAAACATTCTTAACAAAACTTGTAAAATACAAGAAACACTTTAGTTTTATAATCAATTTGTTAAAAACTGTCTTCTTAATACACAAACATTATGTAATGTATATACTAGGGGAAGTATGTTTATAATATATTTTTTATATTGCATGGGCCAACAATGTGAATCAAGTTATATTTGTAATAAGCCTTTTAGCATCCATGAATAAGTCAATTAATTCTAACAAACCATTATACAAACACTAAAAAAACATTCACATGAAAATAATATTTGACACGAGTACTACAAAACATAATATGTCCTGGTTCAATTCTTCTCAACCCAACAATATTCAGAAGGGGGAAAAAAAATTATAAGCATGAGCTCTTCTTTGCTGAATTATAGAAGAATCTCAATATAATTGTACTCTTCATTAGTTTAGGTTAAAAAATATTTTGGTACCCTACACTTCTACCCAAGTTTCACTTTGAGTTTTATACTTTGATTGCAACACTTTGGGTCATCAATTTTCAATCTTATTTCAATCAAGGACAGTCGTTAACGGAATGTATAACCAAACGAACTATATAGAGGGCCCAAAGTGAAACTTTGCTATAAGTACAAGGCCCAAATTGAAACTCCATGTAGTCCATTCATTTATAAATTTTTAACACTATTAACGATTGTCATTGAAATAAAGTTGTAAATTGAGGCACAAAGTGTTGCAATTTGAAGTAAAGGGCTCAAAGTGAAACTTCAGTATAAGTACAAGGTACTAAAGTGTTTTTTACCCTTAATATTAAACCTAAGTGCAGACCCTTGGTGAAGCTGAAGCAGAAGCACCCATCTAATAGGTATAGGTGAGAAGCCATATCTGAACTGCAGAATGAGGTAAAACAATGACCAGTGAAAAAATAGACAATCCATTAGGTAAGAACAAGGTACTAATTGTAACACTAAACTGTTTGTCCCCAACCTAACTTTGAAAGGATGAAAAAAATTAACTGCATAGTATTCACTACAGTTGAACCTACAAATCACTAAATCAAACATATTAGCCACTTTTTTAGTATATTCACTAAAACACGGAGACAGAGAAACTTCTATGTAAACCAAACCGTTAAGTACAACAAAAAAATAAAGGCTAAAACACACTTTAGTACCCTGTAGTTTGCCCTAAGTTTCATTTTGGACCCTGTAAAAATTTGTGTCATTTAAGGCCCTCAAGTTTCATAATCGTGACAACTTGGTACCAAAAAAGCTTAAAATACAAGACCCAAAGTGAAACTTTTTGAAACTTGAGGGCCTTAAATGACAAAAAAATTTACCGAGTCCAAAATGAAATTTTGGACAAACTACAGCGTACTAAAATGCAATTTAGCCAAAAATAAATAATTGAATGTGATCCTCATCCAACTGCTACTTGTTTGGGAAGTAAAATCTAAAATTGATGCTCACTAAATTAAATGTATGATAGGCACTTTCATCACTAGATAAATAATTAACAAATCATTTTCATAAAGAACTTGAAATCTTATAAGCCGCATTGCTTCTTACAAGAATGTAAATGCATGACATAGTTCATTATAAGTGGTGTAAAAATGTCACAAAATTCAAAAATCATCAGCACATAGACCTTGTATGGCAACACCTTTTGGAACCCACAAATGTTTTTGGAACACCACAAGTTAAAAAGGAACTCTTTCGCAACTAGATTCCCCGTTTCAATCGCAGACTTGAGTCAAATCACTTAAAATTGCAATTGGCCCAGAGCTCCCTTGGACAGCTTTTGTCCAAGAGCAATTTTCTGCGCTTGAATTGCAGAAACAGAAGCAGAGCTATTGGTAAACAGGCCCATACACTGATGACAGTTGCATTTCCAGAGTCGCCCTTTCCCCCTCAGGAAATCATCTGGGATTCATCGGCAAAAGGATCATAAAATCAGTCTAGAGAGAGAGAGAGAGAGAGAGAGAGAGAGAGAGAGAGAGAGAGAGGTACTCGACATAAATAACTTGACTCATAACAAAAAAGACTCCCATATTGATATTCTGTCAAACAGCCAGGTGAGCATCATAATCAATATAAATAGACGATTCATCTGTACATATATATTCCTACCCATATGATATTCACAATACTTGCTCCGTATCACACATGAACCTCGACGTGTACTTAAAGGGATTCTGCAAACTGGGGAGCTTCCAAGTCAAGTTCTTGTCTCATTACACAGTTCATAAACCAGTCGACATTGAAAGTCCGTATCCCTATCTTTAGAGCAGAAAGTGCTTCCTCCATGTTCTCTTCAGATGCCACAAAGATAGTTTTTGATGCTTCATTTACTTTGTCCAGCCCTTTAATTACCTGTTTGGAGACACAAAGGAAACAACCATTGCAGTCTAGCAAAGGGGAAAAAGAAAAAGACTCTTGCAGTCCGTTTGGATTGACAGAAGTGGAGAGAAGAGAAGAGAAGAGAAACTCATTAACGAAGAGAACAGAAAGTAAAGTTCTCTCCACCCGTTTGGATAGGCAATAGAGAAGAGAAGGAAAGCATAACTCTCTCATATGGTTAGCTTTCATAAGATAGAAGGAGATAAAGTATTTTAAATCAATTTACTCTGATATCCTTGTTGACTTTATAAGTGTGACATACTAAGGGATATATTTGTATTTTAAAAGAATGTTTTTATTTCACTTCTCTTCTCTTCTCTCCGAATATCTCCAATTTGGAGAAACAAAAATTGGCTCTTGTTCTCCGCACTCTCTCCTTTAAAATTCTCTTTTTCTTCCAACTTAACTTACTAAACAAGAGAACAAGAGAGAAAAAGGTTTAGTTTCTCCTCTTCTCTCCATTTCTCTCAATCCAAATGAACTTGCTAGAAATATGCCCACCTAAATAGATTGGTCACGAGCACATATACAATATTGGCAGCCAAATGCACAACAATCACCGTGGAAGAAAATAAAAAACTACACAATGCAAGATTGGCTTCAAAGTTCAAATTGCAACATATATGGTGATATATATGGCTCTCTCGAGAAGTGTTATAGTAATATGACAATTTTCAACTAAGCTTAGTACCAAAAAACATCCTCACTGTAGTAATGTTTTCATAAAATAATATCAATGAGAAAAGATTGAGCTGTCAATCAAGGAATTATAAAGCACAAATTTTAAAACAGAGGATGTGGAGACATCGAAACAGGGTGGCTTAAAATAATGAGTCATGAATAAAACATCGAGAGGAAGTGATGAAGCACCAAATATCACTAGGAAACACAGTATAAGATATCATTCTCTAGTCATACAACAAAGCTTTTGAGAATGAATGAGCACGGAGTAAGACTTGAAACAAAAGTGTCAGACAATGAAATGGGATTCCTGCAAGGAATGTCAACCTCGGATGTTAACAAAGAAACTACCCATAGAGAGAAGAAAAAAAAAACATATCAATATAGTTTTTATGACTTTGGAAAGGGTTCCTAGAGACTTGATATAGTGGGTTTCAAACGAGAAAACAGTCACAATTGGATACATTGACGTGACAAAGGATATGGAAAAATGGAGCTATAACTATTGGAGTGGAGCTATGAATACAGTGGCTTACATCAATGATCAACATCCAAGAGCCCGTATGGTTTAGCTTTAAAAATTAAATTAAATTAAATTAAATTAAACTAAAAACCTACAGCTTCGGGCTTTTTAAAAAAACTGTTTTTAGCTTTAAAAAGGAATCAGGTTTTTTAAAAAGATTTTTTAAAACAAACACTTGTAAGTATTCATGGCCCCAAAAAAGATATCCCAACGGCTATGTTACCTGGACTCTCCTACTACCCCCAAGTATCCGATCCCGGTGTCCGAACCCCGGACCCAATTCGGACACTCGGATCCTCGACAGGTGATGTTGAAAAGGTAAGAAGAAGCTCAAAATTGTGGGCAAAGAGGTTTCTAACTATTGATATTAAGAAACATAGCATGTTTATACGCTCAAAAGGTGTTCGCATACCCGTATCCAAGGTTTAGACACATATCCCCGGATCCTAATGTTAGTTATGGTACTTTGTTTTATATTATTAGAATTAAAAGGACTAGGTTGTAATTATTTTTTTTCTTCTTATTCTTGAATAATATATAAGGGTGTGACTTATTGGTCAACCCTAAGCTTTTAGATTAATCTCTGTTGTCAAACTTAACATGGTATCAGAACCACCACAACCCTAACCCTACCCACCACCTGCGTCAACCCACCACCACCAATATGACCTGAGCACTATTCACGACACTGTTCATTGGCACTGTTTACGCACTATTCACACTACTGTTCATCGCTACTGTTCATTGCATTTTTTTTCCACTTTCATATAGTCATCAACCACTCCTATTTTGATTGAAGTTTCTTTCTCTCCGTTTTTTTTGGGTCCTTCTATAGCCCATTGATCAGTGATTGATTTGCTGGCATCCTATATGGTGGTTTGATTTTTGTTGGTGTTTCGTATCCGTTAGCCCCTCTGTTTCTATTGCCTTTTTTTAGTTTTTCCGTTGCGGGTATCATTTTTTTTTTTGTTGATTCACGATGACAGATCCAGCCAAGTCCAACGTGAATACACAGTTGCTTTCAGATGAACGTGTTATTGTTGCATCCGCCGATAGCCCGAATGTTAAACTTACTACATCACTTTTCAATGGCCAAAACTACCTAGCATGGTCCGGATCTGTGATTATGTCTCTCAAAGATAGGGGGAAGATGGGGTATATTAACTGCAAAATTAAAGCACCTACCACCAAGGATGCTGTTAGATATTAGCCTTTCATTTTTATGTTTATTTAATTTATGTTTAGTCTATGGGTCTTATTGTAATATTTGGTTCTTGTTATTCTTAATAATAGTGGAACACTTTGTTCAACCATAAGCTTTCACAAAATATCTTGTTAATATGGTATCAGAGCCATTCAAATCCACCATGCCCTAACACACACCACCACTACCCACCCATACCCTGCGCCACCACCACCACTGCCCACCTACACTTGCGCCGCCACCCCAGGTCACCCAGGGCATGCGCCGCAGCCCCTACACCAGCAGCACCCTGTGCCGCAACCCCCCTACCCCAGCAGAACCCTAGTCGCACCCTCCTTTCCTCTCACCCAACCCCGCCGAACCCCATACAAGCCCATTGCATCCCAGCCGAGTCCCATACACCCTAACCCTAGCCCATCCGAACCCCTATACTCCATCCTCTATCACCACTGATTGTTATATGCTGCCGTGAACTTGCTACACCACCTTTATATCTTTTTTTTTTCTTTTCGGATCCCTTCTTCACCTCCACATCATTACGTGGTCTTCGTTTTGATTGTCGTTTAATTTCAGCCTCTTTTTAGGTCCCTTTATGGACCCCAGATCAGCCTTGAGCTGATTCGTATGCCTTAAAGTCCCAAATTGCCTCCTTACCTTTGTTGAATTGTTTTTTGGTGTGATTATTGTGGGTGTTTCCCTCGCTTTTTGGTACCATGGTAGACGATAAGATTACGTCACCCGAAGATACTCAACAGCCTCAGATGAGCCTCAGATGAGCCAGTTAGTTGCACCCCAGGACCACCCAACTCTTAAAATAACAACCTCTTTGTTCAATGGCCAAAATTATGTACCTTGGTCACAATCAGTTCTTCTCTACTTAGAAGGGAAAGCGAAGGAGGGATATATTGATGGGACTATTCAAGCACCGACTGTTGTTGATGCAAGTTTTGCTACGTGGAAGGCCAGGACAACCCAACTCTTAAAATCACAACCTCTTTGTTCAATGGCCAAAATTATGTACCTTGGTCACAGTCAGTTCTTCTCTACTTGGAAGGGAAAGCGAATGAGGGATATATTGATGGGACTATTCAAGCACCGACTGTTGCTGATGCGAGTTTTGCTAAGTGGAAGGTTGAGAATGCACTTGTTTGCGCATAGCTAATCCATTCTATGATGCCCGAAATTGGTGAAGGTTTTCTGGGCATGACTACAGCCCGCGATATTTGGGATACAGTTGCTCATACCTACTCCCGTAAGGGCAATTATGCTCATGAGTTTGAGCTCTCTCGGGTGATTGATAGCTCAGAGCAGGGGACTATGACGGTTATTCAGTACTACACTTTTCTCACTACCCAGTGGAAACGAGTTGATCATCTTCAGGACTATCATCCGGCTTGCCCTCGGGATGTTAGTGGGTATCAGAAACTTCTAGAGAAGCAATGGGTATTCAAGTTTCTCCAAGGGCTTAATTCCGAGTATGACTCTGTTCGTAGTAGGGTACTTGGGATGGAGACTCTTCCTACACTTCGGGAAGCATTTGCTTTTTTTCAAAACGGGGAGAGTCGTCGTTCTGCCATGCTTCCGGCTACATCTACTGATCGCTCTGCCCTCGTTTCTGCTCCTTCAGAGGGCCCTCCACCGCCTCGTGGTACACCTTCTCTGAGTGGGTCTGACTCTGCTGAGAGGTCTCAGAAATTATGTGATTATTGCATCCGCCGTGGACATGTTAGGGCTACTTCTTGGAGTCTTTATGGTCGTCCACTCGGGACACGTGGAGGTCGCTGTGGTGGTCGTGGAGGACGTGGTGGCTGTGGAGGCCAATTTCGAGCTCACCATACTAAGGTTATTGATGTTACAGACTCCGGGTCCACAGCTCAGCCTGGGATATCTCCATCCGCCCCTTTGTCCACCACGGAGTATGAGGATGCTTTACGTGATTTAGATGCTCTTCGTAGCCTGATGACTCATCACTCTCCGTCTACTCGCACAGGTGCCTCCACTTCATTTGCCCAGACAAGTAACTTAGTACTCTGCCATAGCATGTTTGTCTCGCTCATCGCCTCCTTGGATTATTGATTCTGGTGCTTCAAATCATTCATCTAGTTCATCCGATTTGTTTTCTGTATATACTCCATCTTCAGGTCAAGAAAAAATTCGTATTGCCGATGGCACCTCTTCTTCTGTTTCAAACCTTGCTTGTGATTCAAGTAATCTAAATAACTCCTTACCTGTTGAGTCTAGTGATCTTGATGTTCCTATTGCTGTCCGTAAGAGTGTTAGATCATGTACTCAACACCTTATTTCACATTTTGTGTCCTATTCTCACTTATCTTCTACTTACCGTGTCTTCCTTTCAAGTATTGCCTCTATTGTTGTACGTAATCGTGTTCAGGATGCTCTCAATGATCCCAAGTGGAAACACGCTATAGATGAGGAGATGAGTGCTCTTCACAAGAATGGTACTTGGGAGTTGACTAAGCTACCTATGGGCAAAAGAACTGTGGGGTGCAAGTGGGTGTCTACAGTGAAGCATAGAGCAGATGGTTCCGTTGAGAGGTTTAAAGCCGGTCTTGTTGCCAAAGGATTCACCCAGACTTATGAGGTGGATTATCAGGAGATGTTTGCACCGGTGGCTAAGATGAATTCTGTCAAGATCCTTCTGTCTCTAGCAGCTAACCGGGACTGGCCACTTCACCAGTTTGATGTCAAAAATGCTTTTTTGCATGGTGACTTGGAAAAAGAGGTGTATATAGACATTCCTCCCGGATTTGAGAATCACAAAACTGAAGGAAAGGTGTACAGGTTAAAAAAAGGCCTTGTATGGCCTTAAGCAGTCTCCAAGGGCATGGTTTGAGAGATTCACTCAGGTTATGTGCAGATATGGTTTTAAACAAAGTCTGGTTGACCACACCTTATTCATCAAACACTCCTTGCAAGGTAAGACTACAGCTCTCATTGTGTACGTGGATGATATTGTCCTCGCAGGTGATGACTTTGAGAAAACGCAGCGTCTCAAGGGATATATGGCAAAGGAGTTTGAAATTAAGGATCTAGGAGAACTGAAATACTTTCTTGGGATTGAAGTTGCGAGGTCTAAACATGGGATCTTCATCTCTCAAAGGAAGTATGTTCTTGACCTTTTAAGTGAGACTAGAATGCTTGGAAGTAGAGTATGTGATACTCCTATTGAGTTCAACCAAAAACTAAGTGATGACAGCAGTGGAGCAATGGTTGACAGGGGGAGATATCAAAGACTTGTTGGGAAGCTTATTTATTTCTCCCATACACGTCCTGATATTGCTTTTGCTGTAAGTGTGGTAAGTCAGTTCATGCATGCACCTCGGGAATCACATATGGATGCAGTTTACCGGACCTTGAGGTACCTTAAGTCTGCTCCTGGTAAAGGTTTATACTTCGGGAAATATGATCATCTCGGAGTTGAGGCATACACTGATGCTGATTGGGCAGGTTCTGTGACAGATAGGCGGTCTACTTCGGGATACTGCACTTTTGTGGGAGGCAACCTTGTTAGGAGTAAGAAACAAAACGTGGTTGCTAGATCAAGTGCTGAAGCCGAATTTAGAGCCATGGCTCAAGGTGTATGTGAGCTCCTTGTTGAATAATAGAGAGAACAAATGTTCCTCTAGGTTATTCTATTAGATGTAAAATACAATAATGACTAATTACAAGATAGTCCCTTAGCAATAAAATAACTATATCTAGCTACTAATAAAAATAACTCCAACACTCCCCCTCAAGCTGGTGCGAAGATATCTCTCATACCCAGCTTGCTAAGAATGAAGTGAAATGCCCTACTCGCAAGGCTCTTGGTAAGGACATCAGCTAACTGATCTCCGGACTTCACATATGGAGTACAAATCTTCCCACTATTTAGTTTTTCCTTGATAAAATGACGATCGATTTCCACATGCTTAGTCCGATCATACTGAACAAAAGTATGGGCAATGTCAATGGCTGCTTTGTTATCACAGTATAGCTTCATTGAGTCTTCAAGATTAAAACCAAGATCAGACAGGATAATTTGGATCCACAACAATTCACACACCCCCTGAGCCATGGCTCTAAACTCTGCTTCAGCGCTAGATCTAGCCACTACGGGCTGTTTTTTGCTTCTCCAAGTTACTAGGTTCCCTCCAACAAAGGAACAATACCCGATTGTCGATCTTCTATCGGTAACCGATCCGGCCCAATCCGCATCTGTATAAGCTTCCACTTTAGTATGACCATGCTTAGCAAAGAATAACTTTCCCAGGTGCTAACTTATGGTACCGCACAATTCGGAAAACAGCGTCAAGATGAACCTGTCTAGGAGAATGCATATACTGACTTACCACGATCACTGCAAAAGCAATGTTGAGTCTGGTGTGTGAGAGATAAATCAGTTTACCCACCATTCTCTGATATCTTCCCTTCTCTACTGGTTCTCCTCCTGGGTCATCACTAAGCTTCAAATTAGAATCCATTAGAGTATCCGCTGCCTTACTACCAAGCATTCCTGTTTCCTTTAGCAAATCCAGCACATACTGTCTCTGGGATAAAAAATCTCATCTTTGGATCTGGCCACTTCAATTCCCAAGAAATATTTTAAGCTTCCCAAGCCCTTGATTTCAAATTCCTTAGCCAGGTAATTTTTCAACTTTCCCATCTCTTCCAGATCATCTCCAGTGAGAACGATATCATCAACATAGACAATTAATGCTGTCAATTTACCACTTGAAGAATGTTTAATGAAGAGAGTATGATCACCTTGGCTTTGTTTGAACCCATTCCTGAGCATAGCCTGAGAAAACCGATCAAACCAAGCTCTTGGTGACTGCTTAAGCCCATACAGTGACTTCCGAAGACGACAAACTTTCCCTTTTGTTTTGGTATCCTCGAACCCTAGAGGAACATCCATGTACACTTCCTCCTCTAAATCACCATGGAGAAAGGCATTCTTTACGTCTAATTCATGTAGCGGCCACTCCAAATTTGTAGCAAGAGATAACAAAATTCTCACAGAATTCATTTTAGCAACTAGAGCAAATGTTTCTTGATAATCTACTCCATAAGTCTGAGTAAAACCTTTAGCTACCAGTCGGGCTTTATACCTCTCAATCGTCCCATCAGCCTTGTATTTCACAGTGAACACCCACTTGCACCCTATTATCTTCTTCCCTCGAGGTATTTCTGTTAATTCCCATGTGCCATTTTTAGAGAGTGCTTTCATCTCCTCAACCATGGCGGACTTCCACTTAAGGTCAGACAAGGCTTCCTGAACATGGTTAGGAGTAGACACAGAAGACAGACTAGAAACAAAAGCTTTATGGGATAGTGACAAACGAGAGTATGAAATAAAATTAGAAAGAGGATGTTTAGTACATGTCTTAGTGCCTTTACAATGAGCAATAGGTATGTCTAAATCATTACCAGATGAAGTAGTAAGAGGTGAAGAGATACCTGGATCATCATCACTAGAAGAGATTGGCTGGAATGGAGGAATTGGAACGACTTCCATTTCTGCTGCCCCAAATCTTCTTCTTTCCTTGTTCTTTGAGTAAGTAACTCTATCCCCTGTGTTACAATATCTTCCCTCTCTTCAACATTCTCCTCTTTTTCTTTTTCTTTTTCTTTTTTTCTTTCTCTCACAATCTCCTCTTCATGTTCATGTTCTACTTCCCCTTTCTCTCCTCCCTCCGCACCATTGTCTCCTAACTCCACTACTCCCTCAGTAGGAACAATAGGACCAGACATCTCTTCCACACTCATTTTTTCCCCTGAAGAGGTGACTATGGAGACTGAAAGTAGGACTGGGCCTCATGGAATGTGACATCCATGGAGACATACCACCGACGAGAAGAAGGATAATAACACTTGTACCCCTTTTGTGTCAATGAGTAACCAACAAAGACACACTTAAGAGAACGAGGGTCAAGTTTTTTCCTGGAAGGGGAATGGTTGTGAACAAAACAGACGCAACCAAACACTCTAGGAGGAATAGTAAACACAGAAGATGGGTTTAGAAGAACTTCAACCGGAGATTTCTTATTAAGGACACGGGTGGGCAATCGGTTAATAAGGTAGGCAGCAGTTAAAACTGCTGCCCCCCAATAAGACTTGGGAACCTGGATTGAAAACATCATAGATCGAGCACTTTCTAGTAAATGGCGATTTTTTCTCTCAGCAATTCCATTTTGTTAAGGAGTATTAGTGCAGGAGGTTTGGTGTATTATTCCATGTTCAAGGAAAAAATTCTCGAGCCCACTATAAATATATTCCCCCCCCCCCCCCCCCCCCTTTGTCAGAACGCACAACTTTGATAACAGTACTAAATTGAGTGCAAATCATACTGTGGAAGTTTTTGAAAATAGAAAACACATCACTCTTCTCTCGCATCAGATATACCCAAGTAGTACGAGAAAAATCATCAATAAATGTAACAAACCACTTATACCCGTGCAAAGAAGAAATGTGGGATGGACCCCAAACATCAGTATGAACAAGCTGAAAAGGAATAGTACTTTTATTCAAACTCAAATTAAAAGTGGCACGGTGATGTTTGCCAAGTTCACATGCTTCACACCTAGCATTATTAACATTATGATTGTTTATTAATGACAGAAATAAATGACGAAGGAGAGAGAACGAAGGATGTCCTAGTCTCTGGTGCCAAAGCCAAGCCTCTCTAGGGAGTGTCTCGCTTAAAGAATGATGAGCCCTCTGAATCAAACTTTCACCTCCAATATCTACTTCACCAGGCAGCAGAAAGTAGAGTCCATTCTTCTCCCTACCATTGCCAATCACCTTCCAGGTGGAGAGATCTTGAAATACACAGTGAGAAGGAAAAAAGGTAACACAGCAATTAAGGTCATTAGTAATACGGCTAATCGAAAGAAGGTTAGTCGTAAAATTTGGTACATGAAGAACCGAAGATAAAGACAGAGACTCAGAAGCATGAATAACACCTTTACCAGAAATAGAAGAAAGACTACCATCGGCAGTTTTAACCTTGTCTTTACCTGAACAAGGATTGTAAGTAGAAAAAATAGTGGACAGACCGGTCATATGATCGGAGGCCCCAGAATCAATGATCTATGGTTGTGGAGAGCAAGCATTTAAAGCACATATAAAATTAGCAACATTACTTGCTTGGGCAAAAGAAGTAGAAGAACTCGTGGAGGTGTCCAACTGTGTCATAATGCGCCTCAGGGTCTCCAAATCAGTACTACTAATACTACCAGTAGCAGGTGAAGCAGGGGGAATCTCCTCGAACTAATGAGCTTCAGGACCCGTGGATAAGTGGGCTCTGGGGCCATTACCTCGACCCCCAATGCGGCCTCCACCTCTTCCCTGGGGAAAGAAATGAAGCTTCCAGCAGGTAGCACGAATATGGCCTGGCTTATTACAGTAATCACACCACTTATCTTTAGTCTCAGAACACTCAGAAATTGTCTGATCCTTCCGTGAATTATAGTTGGGAGCCTTACCCCCTTTCTGATTATAAGATACCAAAGCGGATCGATCGGTGGGTTTGGGAGAAAGCATAGCAGAACGACAAATCTCTTCGTTCTGAACATAGGCAAATATCTCTCGAAGTGATGGTAATGGCTCCATCCCAAGAATTCGACTCCTCACCTGATCGAATTCTGAATTGAGGCCAGCTAGAAACTTTAAGATTCTTTCTCTCAATATACTCCTTGAAACTAGTGGCATCCGCAGAGCAAACAGGACGATAATTCTTCAAGTTATCAAGACGCTTCCACATAGTACTCAAAGAGGTGTAATACTGAAGGATAGAATGCTCACCTTGTTCATCCCCCTCAATACGCCGGCGAAGCTCATAAACTTCAGCTATATTTCCTTTCCTAGCATACGTCTGTGCTAATGTATCCCATATGTCTAGTACTGTTTCCATCTCCAGAAAGAAGGCAGCAATACTGGGCTCCATCGAATGCACAAGCCAACTCATAACAAGATAATTGTCCACTTCCCACTTCGCATAGGTGGGTTCCTCACGACTAGGTGCCTTAAGAGTGCCATCAACATAAACAAACTTCGATCTACTGCGCATCCAAAAAGTAGCGGATTGAGACCAAGTAAGATAGTTCTCTCCATTGAGCAATTCTGTGGTAATTTTGGACCCAGGGTTCTCAGTAACGAGGGAATGCTTCTCATGACTTATAGGAGAACTCACAACACTGGATTTGTCCCCAATCACCCCTTCTTTCGACATTATGGATGAAAAATGTTAGACACATAATCAGATTATACGGCAAAGAAGGCAAGCCTAGTCGTCACAGGCACCGTACTGGTGCAATCGTCCAATTTATGGACAAATCATGGGTCCGTACACGGACCTAAGATGTCGGAGGGATGAAGCTTGTGATCAGATCAATTATCGTAGACTACCCAATGCTTTAGGGTTGAGAAAACAGAAGAAAAAGGAAGAAAAAAAAAATTACTAGTGCTGATCAATCCAGTAGAGTTGTGAAGAGATTACCCAACAAGGTGGGTTGCCGAAGGGAAGGAAGGAGGGTTGGGTGGTGTGCGATTCAGTATAGGTGGGCCAGGGTGGCTCTCGGCTGGATTAGAGGGCTGCGGCGCAAGGCCTGGAGGCTGGATGAGGTGCGGTTTAGGTTGGGTAGGCCAAGGGAGCTCTCGGCTGGGATATAGGTCCTTCGGCGCAGGGCTGGGAGGTCCTTTGGGGTGCGGCGCAGGTGGTGTGGCCTAGAAAAGTGGCGGCGATGGGTGTGGTGGTGGTGTTAGTGGAGGCGCAAGTGGTGGTGTTGGTGGCTTGGTGAGAAACCCTACTTAGGGTGGCTCTGATACCATGTTGAATAATAATTTTCCAAGCTTAGAGAGAACAACTGTTCCTCTAGGTTATTTTATTAGATGTAAAAATACAATAATGACTAATTACAATATAGTCCTTAAACAATAAAATAACTATATCTAGCTACTAATAAAAATAACTCCAACACTCCTATGGGTCAAGTTATTGTTGAAAGACTTGAAACTAGAAATTGGTGATTCAATGAAGTTGTACTATGATAGTAAGGTCACCATTAGTATTGCACACAATCCAATACAACATGACAGGACTAAGCACGTTGAGGTTGATAGGCATTTCATCAAAGAGAATTTGAATAATAAAACTATCTGCACTCCGTTTGTGAAAAGTTGTGATCAACTAGCGGATATTCTTACTAAGGGAGTTGGTTCTAGACAGTTTCATGATGTGTTAAGCAAGTTGGGATTAAGGGACATCTTTGCACCAGCTTGAGGGGGAGTGTTAGATATTAGCCTTTCATTTTTATGTTAATTTAATTTATGTTTAGTCTATGGGTCTTATTGTAATATTTGGTTCTTGTTATTCTTAATAATATAAAAGGGGTGGAACATATTGTTCAACCCTAAGCTTTCACAAAATATCTTGTTAACAGATGCCTCTTATGACAAGTGGGAGATGGAGAACTCCACTGTCATGACATGGCTTTGCCACTCTATGATTCCTGAGATTGTTGAAGGTTTTTTGGACATGGCCACTGCCCAAGATATTTGGGAGACCATGGCAAACACTTATTCGCGCAAGGGCAATTCTGCGCAAATTTTTGAGTTACGGAGGTTGATTGGTAGATCTGAACAGGGGGAGAAAAGTGTTTTGCAGTACTTCACATCTCTATCCACCAGTTGGAAACGTTTGGATCACCTGTTGGACTACAAGCCAGTTTGTCATACTGATTCTGTAGCCTATCATAATTTATTACCGAGGAGAGGATTTTTAAGTTCCTAGAGAGACTTCACTCTGATTTGGATCCAGTTCGCAGTCGGGTTCTGGGAATGGACCCACTACCTTCTCTTCGGGAGGCCTTTGCCAATGTCCAGAACGAGGAATGTCGTCGTTCTACTATGCTTCCACCTGCTTCTACAGAGCGATCTGCTCTCTCTTCAGTTCCTCAGAAGAATGGGAACCGTGGTCGTGACACCGCTAGTGAGTCTGGTTCTTCAGATAAGTCTAAGCAATTTTGTGATTATTGCAATACCAAATACCACACAAGGGAGACATGCTATAAGCTTCATGGTTATCCACAAGGGGGTCGAGGGGGTCGCTCTGGCTCGTCTAGGGGTCGTTGAGGAAGGTTTGATGGCCGCAATGCCCATGCTAATTATACTACGGCTGTTGATCTTATAGCTCCTGCTCCGATTGATCAGTCTCTTCCCGCTGTTCTTCCACCTATGTTCACTGCCTCGGAGGTGGAGGAGGCTCTCCGGAGCATGATGACTCGCCGTTCTTCTGCTGCCTCTGCCTCTGCATCCACACCTACAGGTGCCTCCTCTTCATTTGTACAGACAGGTAACTTAGTCACTTCTGCCCAAGCATGTTTATCCTATTTGTCTTTCCAGTGGATTATTGACTCAGGAGCTTCAAATCACATGTCTAGTTCCTCCGAATTGTTTTCTGTATATACTCCTCATTCAGGTCAAGATAAAGTTCGCATTGTAGACGGCACTTTTTCTTCTGTTGCAGGGAAAGGTGTCATCCATGCCACTTCCTCATTGCCTTTGTCATCGGTCCTACATGTTCCCAGTTTGACTTCTAATCTTTTATCTATTAGTCGTATAACTTCTGATTTGAATTGCAGTGTAACCTTTTTCCCTTCTCATTGTGTCTTTCAGGACATTACCACAAGGAGGATGATTGGCAGTGGTAGAGAGGAGAATGGCCTTTACCTTCTAGATGCAGGAAGCAAACGAGCTCATCCTACATCAGTTATTGAGAATAAGTCTGAAGACATTTGGTTATTACATAGGAGAGTAGGACACCCGTCTTTTCATTTACTTAAGCATATGTTTCCTTCTTTAGTCAATAAACCTATTTCTGAGTTTTTTTGTGAACCTTGTGAACTTGGGAAACACCATCGGGCATCTTTTGCTCCGAGCGTTAATAAAAGTTTAACTCCTTTTTCCTTAATGTATTCTGATGTGTGGGGTCCTTCTCGTATTAATTCTCTTAAAGGTCATCGTTGGTTTATTATTTTTATTGATGATTATTCACGCACTACATGGCTTTATTTGATGAAAGAAAAGAGTGAAGTGTTTTCTATCTTCAAATCTTTCTATGGAATGGTTTTAACTCAATTTGGGACAGGTATAAAAATTTTATGTTCCGATCAAGGAGGTGAGTATATTGACTCGGGTCCAGGTGAATTTTTTAGTTCAACGGGCATTTTACATCAAACTTCTTGCACTGATACTCCGCAACAAAATGGAGCTGCTGAACGAAAAAATCGTCATTTGCTAAATGTTGCCTGTTCTTTGATGTTCACTGCTAATGCTCCAAAATCATACTGGGGTGATGCCATCTTAACAGTGGCGTATCTTATTAATCGTCTTCCTACCCAGGTCCTCGATAAAAAGGCTCCTATTGATCTTCTATCTCATCCATCTTCTAGTTTGTCTATCACTCCTCGAATCTTTGGTTTGTGTGTTTTGTCCACAACCACTCTCCTACCAGGGGTAAACTTGACCCTAGAGCTATTAAATGTATTTTTCTAGGATACTCTCCTACTCAAAAGGGATACAAGTGTTATAACCCTAATAGTCGAAAGTGGTATGTCTTTATGGATGTTACTTTCTAAGAATCTGTACCTTTCTTTGCCAATCCCAGAATACCTCTTCAAGGGGAGACTAGTCATGAAGAGGCTCAGGGATCAGTCTTACCTGAAATTCCTACTTTTTTAATCCCGGAAACCAAACTGAAAGGAATAGAGAGTGAGGAGAAAGTGGAGGAAGAACCCATAACTCCTAGGCAGAACGAGGTGTGTGAAGGAGAGATAGAGCAAGTAACCCCTAAACCGAAAGAAGTGTTAGTGTACTCTAGAGGTACGTGGAATAAGAAAAAAAACAAAGAGGCAGAGGCCAGTACTCCTATTTCTCTACTGCCATCTTCTCCAACTGGTGATGTCTCTGATAATTCTCCAGGTAACACTGATAACTTTATTTCCCTAGAGTCTGATGACCTCGATGTTCCTATTGCTGTTAGAAAGGGTGTTAGATCTAGCACTCAACACCCTATATCTAACTTTGTGTCTTATTCTCACTTGTCTCCTACTTATCGTTCCTATCTTTTAAATATTGCCTCTGTGTCTATTCTTAATCATGTCCAGGATGCTCTCGGTGATCCCAAGTGGAGACATGCCATGGATGAAGAGATGAAAGCTCTCCATAAGAATGGCACTTGGGAGCTGACTAAGTTACCTATGGGCAAAAGAACAGTGGAGTGCAAGTGGGTGTTTGCAGTGAAGCACAGAGCAGATGGTACAATTGAAAGGTTTAAAGCCCGTCTGGTTGCTAAGGGTTTCACTCAAACCTATGGAGTGGACTACCAGGAGACCTTTGCTCCAGTTGCTAAGATGAACTCTATCAGGATCCTTTTATCTCTTGCAGCCAACTGTGATTGGCCACTTCACCAATTCGATGTGAAGAACGCATTCTTACATGGCAATTTGGAAAAAGAGGTGTACATGGATATCCCTCCTGGATTTGAGGGGCCAGAGACAGAAGGTAAGGTGTAGGCTCAGGAAGTCATTGTATTGCCTCAAACAGTCCCCAAGAGCGTGGCTTGAGAGATTTACTCATGCTATGTGTAGATACGGGTTCAAACAAAGCCAAGCTGATCATACCTTGTTCATCAAGCACTCTTTGCAAGGTAAAACTACTGCACTTATTGTGTACGTGGATGACATTGTTCTCACAGGTGATGACTTGGAGGAAATACAACGACTAAAGGAGTACATGGCAAGGGAGTTTGAAATAAAAGATCTAGGGGAGCTTAAATACTTTCTGGGAGTTGAAGTGGCCAGGTCTAAGCATGGAATCTTCATCTCTCAAAGAAATTATGTCTTGGATCTCTTGAGTGAAACCGGAATGCTTGGAAGTAGAGCATGTGATACTCCTGTAGAACCAAACCAGAAATTAAGTGATGAAAAAGGTGGGAAAATGGTAGACAGGGGGAGATATCAGAGACTTGTAGGGAAGCATATCTATCTTTCTCATACTCGTCCTGATATTACATTTGTTGTAAGTGTAGTAAGTCAATTCATGCATACTCCTTATGAGACACATATGGATGCGGTTTACATGATCTTGAGATATCTTAAGTTTGCTCCTGATAAGGGCTTATTCTTTGGTAAGCATGAGCATTTCAGAATAGAAGCATACACAGACGTTGATTGGGCAAGCTCAGTGACCGACAGAAGGTCCACTTCAGGGTATTGCGCATTTGTGGGAGGTAACCTTGTTACATGGAAAAGCAAAAAACAGAATGTTGTGGCAAGGTCTAGTGCAGAGGCTAAATTTAGAGCAATGGGTCAAGGTGTGTGAACTTCTATGGATCAAATTATTATTGAGGGATTTGAAGATCGGGCATAAGGATTCAATGAAGTTGTATTGTGATAGTAAATCTGCAATTAGTATTGCACACAACCCGGTCCAACATGATAGGACTACACATATTGAGATTGACAGGCACTTCATTAAAGAAAACCTCAACAATGGAACAATTTTCACTCCTTTTGTGAAGAGTAGTGATCAACTTGCTGATGTTCTTACTAAAGGGGTTGGGGTTAGACAGTTTCGTGATATGCTTGACAAGCTGGGATTGAGAGATATCTTCGCACCAGCGTGAGGGGGAGTGTTAGATATGTTACTTTGTTTTATATTATTATAATTAAAAGGACTAGGTTGTAATTATTTTTTTCTTCTTGTTCTTGAATAATATATAAGGGTGTGACTTATTAGTCAACCCTAAGCTTTTGGATTAATCTCTGTTGTCAAACTTAACACCTAAGATTTGGATTTAGAGGATGTCCGACACCTAGATACACACCCGCACCCGACACCCATACCCGAGTCTGGGTAACATAGCCCAACGGGGCACTAAGTCCCATCTTGTGCATTAATGTACACATTCAAGGAGAGATTCAAGATACGCATTTTCTTACTAATGAAGTGCATAAATGAAACAAAAGCAAGAACAATTCTAAACTAGAGGTCCAAAGAAAAGTTCTAGACTCAACAGTGTTCGATATAAGTATGAGAAAAACTATAGAAACTTTTTTTTTATCAAAAGTAAGAATAGAGATCAAGTGTATTGATTCGAGTCAAGAGATACCTGTAAGTGAAGTTCATATTTTGCATACAAAAAGCTCATACTTCCCATTATTGTTTATTTTCATCGCTTTAAATAATATTAAAATGTGTTGGAATGTCCCACATCGCCCATTTATAGCCCCTCTGTGCGGTTTATAAGGCTTTAGTTTCCCTCTTCTTCACACCTGAGTTTGAAGGAGTTGAATGGGCTGGGCCTTACAATTGATATCAAAGCAGGGCGATTTGGCCTAAAGTTCAAGTGATTCCGCTTTCCGACGGACGGCCTTTTGAATTTTTTTTAATTTTCCTTTTATGACTCCCTTGGTCCCTTCTCCTGTATCACTTGCCGTTGTTGCCACCAATTCAGCCCCTTTAAGGGCATGTTTGCACAGTAACCCTTACAATCACTATCCAGCCGTCAGCCAGCTCCTAATGGCACCATCTGGCTAGCCTTTCCAGGCTTTGTCCAGCCATCGGCCAGCCCTTTCGGGCCACGTCTAGCCGTTGGCCAGTTTTCGAGCCATGTCCAGCCAGCCCTCTAGGACCATGTCCAGCCGTCGGCCAGCCCACTAGGGCCTCTTCCACTCCTTTTGGCCAGCCCATCCGGCTCTCCTGTGCAGCACATAGCCATCTGGTTGCCTTCTCTTTCTTGCACAGCCTAGGTGTGGTGCGCCTCTCTTCTTTGCACAGTGTTAGTGTTGCATTTCCTGTTGAGGGTCCTCTTTACACAGCGTTAGTGTTGTGCCTATCTTCCCAAGGGCATGTTAAAGGCAAGCATGGCTACCCATATTTTTCTGGTGCCTTTCTGGTTTGGGATTTGCTCTCGTTATTTTCGGGAGCATTCTTATTCATTCCACCGGTGTTTTTCGGTGCCATCTTTGTTTGGGCTTCCATTGTTGTCTAGGAGCATTCTTCCACAAACTTTCACATTCTCGTCTTGTGAGGCTTTCAAGTTCAAGTTGGACACTTCAAAAGATTTCCATGCCTCAACTTGCGATGGAGTGTAGGAGATATTATTTTATTCATGAAGATTTAATTAGATTTAGATTGATCCAGTCAAATTCCATGATTTGAGGATCACGTATCTTTAGGGATTTGATTGTAATCAACATTTATTTTCCTTTGATTTTTATTTCTTGTTTTTAATTCCCTAGCTCGTATATAAATAGAGAACCCCCTCAGTGGAAAAATACAAGAAAATATTTTACCCCATCTTAGTTTTCTTCTTGGTATCAAAGCCACTTTCCGTGGTTTTTTGACCGCTTCCGCTATTATCACCCAATTACGAGAGTCATTCTTTTCCTATCTCATATTTTATGATTTCTCTTTCTGGTTCCGCACTATGGTCACCCTTTTCAATATTCGATTTTGATTTACATTCCTACCTTCAGTTTGAGGGGGAGTGGTAAATATATTATGGTGACCGATATTACCGTTTTTCCAGTGACTTCCATTTTTCCGTTACAACCAGTGTTCTTTGGGCCTTTCTGGTGATTTATTGTGGATGGTATTTTCCCACAATAACACCCTTTATTGGTGAATGATATTTTCCACCCTTACACATTTGTTTGAACAAGACGTTGGCCTCTCTCTTTGGTGATTTATTGTGGTTGATATTTCCCACAATCTCATCATTTATTGGTGGATGATTTCTCCACCCTTGCCCACTTGTTTGAACAAGTTGGTCTCTTTGGTGATTTATTGTGGTTGATTGTTTCTCACAATCTCACCCTTTCATTGGAGGATAGTATTATTCACCCTTGCCCATTTGATTGTAATCTCATTAGTTAAGAAATGATTTTGTTTTATAGTATTGAGATGTAAATCCCATGATATATGGGATGGGAAAGGGTTGTTATATGATTTGATTTGATATTATCTCTATGTCCACTCTATATATATGGGAGTGAGTCTTGTAATCAAAGTATCAAGTAAGAGAATACAAAATGTAGTCCTTTTGGGCATCTCTCCTCTTCTCCTCTTTCTTTTTCTTTCCCTACAATTCTGTTTTTCAACTTGGGTTTTAAAGAGTTGAATGGACTGGGGCTTACAAGCGGTATTAGAGCTTGGTTAGGCTTGTCGTCCGGCGTGCCAAGTGTCCGACTGCTGTGGTTCAGGGTATACCGAGTGTCCGGCTCATGTGGTTCAAGGGGTGTGTTGGAATGTCCCACATCACCCATTTATGGCCCCTCTGTGCGGTTTATAAGGTTTTAGTTTCCCTCTCCTTAACACCTGGGTTTTAAGGAGTTGAATGGGCTAGGCCTTACAAGAAAATGCTACATACGAAAGCATGATAAAAGTTATGGATTCCCTTGCTGATTATATAGCATGCTTAACATATAACAAAAACTCACTGAGATTCAAAGAACTTACATTTCCACCAGCGGACCGGACGATGGCTGATAGGGTGTTAACTGAGGGTCGAATATGAGCTGCTATGCATATGTCACGGCCTTTAAGCAATGCTTGAGGATTTGATTTTGCTCTAAGAGCTGCTCCTTTTAACTCAGTTCTATATTTCAACTCGAAGTCTTCGTCTTCCAAAATGAAACGTGTTTCTTCTGTAACTCAAATTATACAAACGCGCACACGCGCATTATGAGTGCTTAAGTCAACATCAGGTAGTAGAAAGCTAGAGTCGCTGTGACTCACCTACAAATCTGCCATTCCGGAAACTTTCTTTTAACCACCTCGGTGAGATTATCCAAGCTCTGGGAAACAGTTAAATATACCACGTTATAATAATACCAACAAAGATAGGTACATAACATTATCGGATAAAATGGACTTTTTAATTGTTTATTTTTTCCAAAATGCAAAATTCAAGTAAAACTAACCCTGAACAAAGAGCTGTGCAGAAATTCAAAGTTTTCCTCACTTTTCCCGTGACTACATGTGTGCTTTCTCTTCCATCAGAGGTAACAGTTCCGCCGAGGTCTTCAATTATCTATATTAACATATCACTAGTGCTTAATAAGAAGTAACATGTGATACATAAAAATTTCACCCTGAGATAAAAGGATAGCAAGGCACACACCAAGTGAATATAAAGCGATAATCAACTCTGAAACATAACACTAATGACCTTAAGATCTAAAGCCCCCTATTTATATGCTCTGCCGGTCACTAAGGCTACATTTGGTGAGCATATTAGAGAAGGGCAAGAAAAAGGGAAGGAACAAGAAGGAAAACTGGTTCCCTATGGTTGAAAAACATTGCCAAAACAAAAAGGAAAAAAAAAAAGTTCTAACTATAATTGAAACTTCAGAGAAAATGGAGGGAAGTGACTCACAAAATTCAGAATTTTGCATTTTTTTTTCTCACCATATTTATTTTCCTTCCTATTTTCCTCAACATTTTCCTTGTTAACCAAAAAAAGAAAAGTCTTTTCCTTAGTATTTTCTTTTTCGTTTCCCTCACTAAATCCATGAACCAAACAGATCCTAAAGAAAGTGGGAACTCTAGATACTGTATCTACAAGACCAAGCAACATAGATGATGAAATGTAACAAAAATCTCAATAGAAACAAGATCACCCAAATAATATACGATGAATGAGATTTAGCATATTTGTGGAAAAGAACAACTGAATGTACACATAGTTAGGAACATGGAAAGAGAAATGAGTATGGAGAAGAGGACAAAATGCAATTTGCTCCTCAGCCATAGCTGCACAATGTGTCTGTAGAAAATATGCACGCAAGCATACGAGTCAGGTTTAGGTCACTTACCTAGCGGAATAACCCGACGGATCGCCAAACGGTGTTGTTACAAGCCCGGCGTCTTCACCCACGAACGGCTGCTCCTTGTTGCCTCCGTGTACTCTCTTATGCATCGCCTAGGTCGTAGAGGATGCTACTTGAGCCATCCACATGATAGTCACCTTCTAAATCCCATGGCACTATGGTGATGTCCTAGAGAGAGAGTGAACCGCGAGAGAGAGAGGGAGATAGAGAGAGAGGCTGCTGGAAACTTTTTGGTTATGGCAGCCTATATGTGATATATATCATATATATATAGTCACACACATTCACCAAACCCTAGGGCCCATTGGACCCGGTCCAACATATGTGGGTGCCCGTATGGCCCGGCCACATATTTCTTACATCTCCCACTCACCCACATAGGGTTAGTACTAAAACCAATCTCTCCAAACAGAACTTCTCATCTCTTCATACAGGGAAATAGAACGTGCGACCTTACGAAAAGAAAGTACAGCGACAGGAGTGTAATGCCAAATCATCACCATAACCAGCAAGACACATCACTCGGAAGCTTCTCGTATATGCCTTAGACGATTCAACCACACCCGACACAGCATTCTCAATCCCTCGGTGAAAAGAATTGCTGCACCACCTCAATGTAATGTACTCATGACATATCAGTAACAAATTACGATTGTCGCAGGCCTGCTAATGAGTCACAAAAACATGGTGTGTTATTGAATGGTCTTCCCTAAGCCCACATGTCAATCCGACTAACTCGACCGCTTGCCCAGACACACCCCATAGAACGGAATTATCTCATCGTCCTAGGATAGCATGCTAAAGTAGCTGTCATCAAGCGTCCTCTTCATGACATAGTCTCAAGTCGTGAAGGCAACCAGTTTGTAGGATAACCAATGTCTTGGATATGCTACATGGCTCACACAGCAATGAAGAGGAATCCATTCATTGCTCCACAGTCGATCGCAAAAGCACATACAGTATGATATGTATGCTATGGCGTTCTTCCATAAAAATGGGCATGTCACTCTGTGTTTAAAAAAAAAAAGGTAACGCCATACGAATCTTAGTCTAGACGTTACACAAAACGTCTAACCTGAGTTTCCCAGCACAGTCGCCCCTCCTGGCGCCCGCCTGAAAACTCACATTCGGCTGTAAACAGGCTACATAGAGTCGTGGGATATCTCTATGTTCGACCAAGTATAAGGTCTCATCTTAGATCCATCTAAGGCGACATATAGAAATAATAGGGTTTATATCTAGCTCGCTGTTCTTATACTGCGTAGATATAAGTGTTCAAGCTCGCTTTCTAAGCGCTATGGACACACATGTCCTAGCTAGCTATCTAAGCGCCATGAACACAAATGTCTCATCTTGCTCGCCATCTAAGCGCCGTAGACACGCATGTCCCACTTCGCTATCTCGGCGCCAAGGTGAATCACCCGTGTGAGCAGGTCGATTCAAGCCCGGTGACATATAAGAAATGTGCATTCATTCCATTCATTTAACAAACATATATGTATGGAAACCAATTAGTTTATAAAAACTTGAATAATAATGTCAATACCACAATAAAATGTCTAAGCACATCAAATCCTCAATTGGAGATATGCCTCAAGACAACTTCCCTTTGCGCAAATTACATCTCAAAATGTGACAAAACGAATGTCTATGTGCTAGAATGGTTTTTGAGATCTTTTGCATATGCTCAGGCTTATGTGCTATCAACATAGATAAGCACAACCTCATCACTATGAGGTGAAAAACCTAGCCACTACAAAAACTCTTAAACCAAAACAGCTCCTCGAACAGCTGATAAGCACACCACATATTATGCTTCCATCGAGGGCAGCATAAGGCAAGGTCCACAGTCCTCCTGCGAACATATCGCAAGATACTCTTCACTACTCTCTAGTGACAGGACCATGGTTGCTACGGCAACGACTAATTAAACCAACCGCATAGCAGACATCTGACCGAGCACACACATTAGCATACTTCAGATTCCCTATTGCGGACGGATATGGCAAACTGGACATTTGTTTCCTCTTCTCATTATTCTTAAGACATTGATCTAAGGTCAAAGTGAGTCCCCCAAAAATGGGATGTTTATGGGTTTTCAGTTTTTCATGTGAAAACGTTCAAGAACCTACATCTTGTAAGTCCCTCGAGACAAACAGAGGAGCTTCTGAGAACAATATCTCACAGTCTAAACTTCCAACACATAGTTGGAATCACCCATGTCCTCAATCTCAAACTGAGAGGACAACCACTCTCAAGTGGTGACAATGGAACTCATCTCAATCCCAGCTAAAAAGACGTCATCAACATATAAAGAATTAAAACACTTTCCTTGGACCATTTAATGTACACACATTGTACCACTGCCTAGACGATTTGAGATAATAAATAGATCGTTTGAGACAGCACACTTTTGCGCTCATTCCCTTTGATCACAACACCAATGGGATGATCCATATTTATCTCGTCGTCTTGTTCTCCATTGAGAAAAGAACAGTTTAAACATCCAACTAAAAAAGGTTCAAAAACTAAATATGCGACAATTGCTAGGATAAGGCGAATGGAGTCAGATCTCACCCTTTGGAAGAACATGTTTCCATGGTCTATACCCTCTCTGGGTACAAACTATCGCCACAAGGCGCGCCTAATACTTGTCAATTGAGCCATCTGCCTTGCGTTAGATTTTGAAAACACACTTGTCTCCAATCGTCTTACGCACAGGCGGATTGTCAACTAACTCCCAGACCTTATTCGCGTCCGTAAAGCTCATCTCATCTAGCATAGCAACTATCCACTCAGTTTCAGCGGACGAAGAAAAACGCTTCAACAAAAGAAGCAGACTCATCCTCATCCACTTGTGCACACATATGAAAAAGTCTTCCACAATTTCAAAACAGCGATAGGGAATGTACTACCTGAGAATCTTGAGTGCCTAGTGGTGCACTCCCACTATCTGGTACACTCCCACTAGCGTCTAGCGGTGTACTCCCACTCGGCTGGAGACTAGTACCATATTTCAGCGATTACTGGATGTGGATTCTCCATCTCCCCACCCTCGCTTAAAGATGGTATGTTGTTTTCAACATCCTCCAGCTCATAGAGGTCAAGATATCTCTTAGTAATACAAATCTGGGGAAGTCATTCTCAATATCACGTGGCACCATTTGTGTCATTCCTATACCCGTTTGTTCATTATACGCAACATAGGCTGTCGAGCTATTAGAATACCTTATAAAGGAATGCTTTCTAGCTCTCGAGCATAGTTTCTCGCACTTATGCGAGGTATAGTGATCATAACCTCCTGAGCTCCACGGGCGCAAATGCTCCAAAATAAGCTTTTCGCCTTTCCATAGCTCATAAGGGGGTAGAAGGAGCTGATTGAGAAGAGGCACTCTAGTTTGTAGGCAGCAATCAAGAGTACATCTCCCCAAAACAACATTGGGAGGATGACTTGCGCCATCATAGTCCTAGCCATATCTAGGAATGTCCTATTCCTTCTTTCTGCAACACCATATTGTTGCGGAGTTTCCGGAACAGAAAGTTGCCTGCGTTTCTCCTTTTTCCTCACACAGTTCCCAGAACTGATTAGATAAATACTCGCGATCCTCACATCGCGCGAAATCATCTATAAAAGTGAGAAAATAAGAGGCGCCATGACGTGCCTTTACAACCAAAGGTCCACAGATATCTGAGTGAACTAGTTCTAATGCTTGAGTAGCTCTAATAGCCTCTCTAAAAGGCTTTCGGCATGCTTTGCCAACTAAGCAAGACTCACACATAGGTAGGTCAACCTTAGCGAGTGGGCCCAAAAAGGGCTTCTCGAGCTAATCAAGTCATCCAATCACATCCTATGTGTTCAAGTCAAGCATGTCATGTCTCAGAATAAATGAACAACAGAGAAAACTAGAGATTATTAAAAAATAATTCTTAAGCAGCTATCCCTAGATAACTATGTCCTAGTAACACTACCACCCAAAGGTATCCATCCTATTACCACCGAATTGAAAAACGCCCTCGATTGCGCTCTTCCACCTTATTAGCCTTGGGCGCAAACTTGCTAGCCCCACCCTGCCTCTAGGCGGGTTTACCCTTACCATTGCATTTAGGCCCACTGGCCTTGCGCTTGCTTCCACTTATGGAAGTAGTGGTCAAGAGTGCAGCTATACGGTTCGCTTAACCTTTTGGCGCTCCGTACTCAGCTCAATCATGTCAGAAAATGTCAAAACCAAAAATTTAACATTTCCGTTGTGGATCATGATTTGTTTTCTATGGACCCGCGAATCAGACAAAGAACTAATCCTAGCCTGAAACTGCAGTTCGCCAGTAAAGATGTTCCGAGTATTTTGAAATCACGAATCATACCTGTCATCGACCTTAGATGTCCAGTCATCGTGTACTTGGAACGTTTCCTTTACTTTCCCGAACTTCATAACTAGATGCTTAATCTAGTAGTGAATGTACCATCGAAAACAAATTTGAGCTGATCTTATAATACCTTGGCTATTGGGTAGTACATATACTTCCCAACAAGATCATGGTGCATGCTACTTATCACAAAGCGCGTGCTATGATCCTTCTCGAGCCAAGTATTATTGACTATTAAGGTTTATAATGAAATTGGGCCGGAGGCCTATTATTCGGTTTAATGGATTGGACCATAGAATAAGCCTAAAACCCATAAGCTCTTACTCATTCTATTGGTGTGTTACTTTGTAGTGCCATATTACAAAAAATTAGTCCCTTTTAAACTTGTTACTTTTATAAAGTTCGACAAAGTGTGGTTTGGAAAACATTTGTTTTTGTAAATCCAAAAAAAAAAGTTGAAGAATAATATTTGAGAACATGCGCAAGGGATTGACATTATTATTTGCACATTTCATAAGGTTTGTTTTAAAATCCAATTACAAATGAGTTTTCCCCTTTCTACAATTTAAGACCAAAAAATTCGCTATTGCTCATTAATCAAATCTTAATTTTGTAAATCAAGAAAAACCTTTTATAATTGATTTTTCTAAACAAACATCAATTAGATGGTACTAAATACCTATCTAAGATCATCCACAAGATATTAAGTGCGCCATACAACAAAAATGCGCATGGACCCCCACATGGGTCCGAATTGACAACTTAGAGCTCATGTTAAGGTGTAATTCAAGTGTATGATTTATGAACAAAGAAAACCATCCCTTTACAAGTAGGCTTTTCCAATACAAGAAATGTAAACACTCGTCCTCACATTACATTTATAGCCCATAAAAAATAGGGATGCTTTGTTCATATACATACACAGAAACAACCTTAAACATACATCGTGAGGACACAAGCTCCATAAATTGTCAATTAATTGTCCATTCATTTAAGCCAGATTAAATTGTATTAATCACACACATCAAGCACTCATGTGGTCTTATTTTAAAATGAATGGACTCATCCGTCACTCCATTTAAGGAGGAGGAATTAGAGGTCATAGGGTCAACCAATCACAAACAACAGTAATTAAACGTGACCAACAATGCAATGAGCCTCTAAATATAATAAAATGTGCAATAAAATAATTATTGCACAGCCCGATAGCTCCCATAAGCTAAAGTAAGATTAATGAAAAATCCTAAATTTTTCACTAATTTTAACCCAATTTTAGGTCTTAAAAACATAATTTAAAACCAATTTATTAAGGCTCTTTAAATTAACAATGAATTTAAAACCTTATGGAAAATTTAATTAATTGAAAAACAAAATTTTCATTACAAATAAAAATTTCCAGAATTTCACCAAGGCCCAAAAAAACATTTTGAATCAATTTAACGAAATAAATTGATTTAGTTAAACAAAATTAACTACGAGCAACAAAGTTCCTAAAAATACAAAAATTTCAAGGAATTTGTTCTCCAAAGATTTTAAGTGGTCTAATATGGTGTTCTAAACACCCCTTATTAATTCAAAAATTAATAATCTATTTTGGCTATTTTCAGCAATTAAATAAATGCCCATATGCATAAATTTTATGCTCTAAAATACCAAAAAATGAGATATTTCATAAAATTTTCTCAAGTCTCCAATCAGTGTACAAAAACACTAGACATTAAATTCAAGAAATAACAACTTTAATTGGTTATATTTTAAGCAATTAATATTGTGTATTCAACACAATATGTATGCTCTAAAATATGCCCCAAAGAGCGAGAAAATACAGTAAAATAATTTTCTCAAGCTACCACTAGTGTTTTAAACACATTGTGTTAATTCCCTTAACTTAACAATCAATAAAAATATTTTAAGCAATTTAATATGTGTACAATAACACACAATTATATGCTCTAAAATATTAAAATGATTGAGATAATTTACCAAAAATTATCTATGGGTCTCACAAAATTTTACATGGTCTTAAAACAGTGTCCCTTATGTCCCATATTAATTTCAAAAATTAATAGTGTATTATGGTTATTTTAAGCAATTAAATAAACGTCCATAAACATTAATTATATGCTCTAAAATGCCATAAATACATGATAATTTATACAAAAATTATCTTAGAGTCCCTTACAGTGTACTAGACACCATATATTAATTTCAAAAATTAATATACATTTTTGAATATTTTAAGCAATTTAAAAACATATTTAAAACATATCTTTTATGCTCTAAAATACCAAAAACAATGAAATAATCTATCATAAAATTATTTCTGGTCCCACATAGTGTCCATGATATAGGAAAAAAAAAAAAAAAAAAAAAAATTTCCACATATTTCCAGAATATTAAAGCATTTAAAACAAATTTAAACTATTAAAAACTATTTATTTTAATAACAGAAACAGTTTTAAATAGAAAATAATTAATTAACATTCTGGAATATTTAAATAAAAAATTTATTAAAATTGTACGACCCAAGGGGGACCCTCACTCGCCGGAGTGGGGCCCACCACGCCGCCGCATCCGCCGGAGTGATCCAGACGCGTCGCCTGCGCGTGTGTGGAAGGCCAAAGCACAACCCTGGCTGGCAGCGACTGGACGCGCCCGCCTCGGTGTGTGTTGGCCACGCGCCGCCTTGTGTGGTTTGTACGGACACCGGACCAGCACCAAAGTGGTCGTCCTTCCTTGGGGTTCTGACTGATCCCAACCAAGTGGAACCCGTATGGGCAGAAACCAGGCGTGCATCACACGCGCCACCAGGCGCGACTGCTTTGGCCTGGAAGCAATTGTTCATCTTCTTCAAGAAGACAAAGAATGCAGCAGCCCATGGCTGCGCGATGCCTGCTTCCAGAGGTCACTGCGGCTTGATTTCTCAACCAAAAAGTTCAAAAAATAGATGGTTGGAAAGATCTCATGGTGTAGTTTCAAAATATGCCAAAAAACGTGATCATTGGACGTCTGGATCAGCCAATAAGCTTGCTTAAAGTTTGAAAAAAAAACGTTTTTTATGAACCCAGAAAACTAGGGTTTCAGATTTCTCCCACATCGGAGATAATCAACTCATGAGACTTTGTGGGTGGACTCTAGGGACTATTAGGAACATAACCATGTAAAAAATTCGTACCCACATTGGAGTTAGGTATTAGACCCACATCAAAATCGTTTTTTAGGGTTTTTGCATAAAAACTTCAAAAGCTTCAATGGCTTTAATGGCAGATACGATTCGGGTGGTCTACGGGCGAATCAAACACCTATAGGCTCTGATACCAATGTAGAAAATATGCACGCAAGCATACGAGTCAGGTTTAGGTCACTTACCTAGCGGAATAACCCGACGGATCGCCAAACGGTGTTGTTACAAGCCCGGCGTCTTCACCCACGAACGGCTGCTCCTTGTTGCCTCCGTGTACTCTCTTATGCATCGCCTAGGTCGTAGAGGATGCTACTTGAGCCATCCACATGATAGTCACCTTCTAAATCCCATGGCACTATGGTGATGTCCTAGAGAGAGAGTGAACCGCGAGAGAGAGAGGGAGATAGAGAGAGAGGCTGCTGGAAACTTTTTGGTTATGGCAGCCTATATGTGATATATATCATATATATATAGTCACACACATTCACCAAACCCTAGGGCCCATTGGACCCGGTCCAACATATGTGGGTGCCCGTATGGCCCGGCCACATATTTCTTACAGTGTCATTAGTGGAAAATACGCACTAAATGTGCACGACTATGCAGCAACAATAATCAGTCTGTCTACAATTCCACAGATATAAGGTCCACAGTAGACATATTAGTTATTCTATTATTGGGATAATATGACAATATATAATTTCTATCAAGTTTGGCATTTGAGTCCGTCAAAACGTCAGTGGTAGATACAAAGTATGGTCACAGATTAGTTTACTCTGGGCAGAAGAAGAGTAAGCAGTTCAAAATTATTAACATTACAAAAACGGATAGCAAGAACACTATAAAGAATTGGAATTTCACACTAATAGAGCAGCTGAAGTTGCCTTGCTAATCTTGTCATCCTTGGCCACAAATTCCTAAACGCTCTCTCTTCATCACAATGATCAGTGTATATCTCAAACCATACGTTGCACTATAATGTAAGTACTAAGTTTCTGTATAATCAGGTGTATACCCTGCTCGAGAAATTAAATTGTATCAGAGAAAGTAAATTCTGAAGTCCCAAGTTTGTTAACAAAAGGTGGTTGTGGGCCTAATTGGATATTGAAGATGATCGTATAACATAATAGGAAGGTCCTCTAAATGCCAAAAATCTTTTTAAAAAAAACCCAATTTAGCTGTAGTAGTCGCCGGAACTCGGAAGAATATTAAAGAACAAATTAAAAATAAATATCCCAAATTTACAAAAATACTTCCAAATATACCACATTTACAAAAACACTTAAGAATGATGTGTACAAGAAAGCCTCCATTCTTATATGAAAATTCTTGATAAACGGAGTTGCCTGCACTACTGTATTCAGTAGATTGTTGCAGGATAATGAAATGGAGGCAGCTGATTCTTGTTTGGAGATTCTTATGGCGTTCCTATATGAAGGGAGGTTGCTTGTTTTATTGAGATTATAATTTAGAGTTTTGGAGAAAACTGTACTAGCCTACTGGGGTTATGATTAGGCATCATACCCTTTTATATTAGGGAAATTCTATCTACACCCACCTAATTTACTCTCTACATCCACTTTTAATTTATTTTCTCATTCCAATTATATCCTTGAACAAAATGACATACAAGGACAATTAATACAAGAAATTCAAAAAAAAATTACTCTACACTCACCTACCTCAACAAACCCTAGCTTGCCAACACCCTATACCGTCTTGTATATATTTGTACATACATAATACATATTTTCTCTCTGCTTGTGTTTTATTTTCGTCAACTTCTCCCTCCCTCCCTTCCTTCATCTTTTCTTTTTGTTTACATATAACAATATACACATACACACACAAGGGTTTACACTTTATGCGGCAACAGCTAATATATCATGAATGACATGCACCATGATTTTGCCAATGATGATGATGAATTGATAAAGTTATCTGAAGCTCTTTCAAAAGCATGTGCCGAGAACTAAAAAGAAAGAAATTTTGATGGTGACGATGATGATTATATTGGTTGTATATTTCCAAATTTATTACTTTATCTGGGAGGAATGTAAAAAAGATAAAGATAAGGTTAGAGTTGTTTTGGGAGATGGTGAGTGTAAGAGATGAATATTAGGATTTATTTTGGAATGAGATGGTGAGTGTAGAGAGATGAAGGCTAGGGTTATTTTGGGACTCAAGGGTGGGTGTAGAAAGTAAATCGTTTTAATTTAAATTAGAGTGGTAGTTGCAGAGAATAATTGGGTGTAGAGAGTGAAGTAGGCGGGTGACAGGGTGTAGATAGAATTTCCCTTTTTATTAACAATAGGAAACTTTCAAAGATTACATACATGCCCTCAGGCCAATAACAAAATACTGAAAAGATAAAATATAAAATTAATTGAGCTCTCTGCCAGTACCACACAAAGGTAGCAGGTCGACCAGACCTTGGTACCTGCCATACTTCCAACACATTTCAATAAACAAATAGCTAGCATGCAATTTTATATCAGACAAAGACTTTCCTTATCTACCACCCAGGTCTCAACTCTCAAAATGCTACAATAAGAGCATTTCTCAAAGTCCAAACCTTAATAAATAAAATTTTGGATGTATCAGCAACTTCAAGAATAAAGGCCAGTTTGGGAATGCTTAAATCTGTCCAGTCTTACTTTCAATATAGTATATACTATTTATGAGGACCAAAATTATGTTGGCATGACAAAGAACCAGTTTTAGGAGGGATATTAAATGGGCGTGGACTCCTATGCAAGAGATGGACATTCACCAAACACTTGAATGTATAGAGCCGGATCACTTATGAACCACAGAACCGGTCCGTTGCTGTCCGATACAGCCCCTAAGATGGTGAAAACAAATTAAATATCTTACTGATCAAAACTATTAGAACTTTTATACAAGCCAGGATCTCGACATTATGCTCTTAGCTGATAGTGATAGCTTATATCAATGGGTAAAGTAGGATTTAGTCCATAATCCTAGCTTTTTCTAAAACTAGGTCCTTCCTATATCTGAATCTAGAAATTAATCCCTTAGTGTTGCTAAAGACATAAATACCCCTATATTATCCTCTCTCTCTCTCTATATATATATTGATATATATACATATATATATATAGAGAGAGAGAGAGAAGCTATTTGGAAAAATTCAGAGAAATTCTAAATCATTCCATAGACCCCAAAGATTCCGACGATTTGGAAGTGATTGAAGACGACTCAAGAAGATCAAGTGATTCCCATATTTCTCACAAATTTGGTTGCAAATTTCTCACAATGTGGTAGAAACTCAAGATTCGTATTTCGTTTTATGCAACTCGACGAAGACGACGATGGCAAGAAAATGTGAATTTCTCATCAAATATTCTAGTATAAGTGATTGATGGTTCGTTTTTGCATGTCGAAGTGAGAATTTTGGATCTACTCTCTGTGTGAATAGTTGAGTTTGTATAAAACGTGGGCAGGTCTCACTTTTGTTTATGTTTGATATAAAAAGTTGCAGATTTCTCACTTCTAATTTAAGTGAGAAATATCTCAAATAAATCAAATTCCTACATCTGATTCCACTACATTATTACCATAGTGAGAATTTCTCACTTATTGAGTAAAAAGTGGGTATTTCTCACTTTTGTTTTTGTTTGGTATAAAAATTTGTTTTTCCCTCACTTCTAATTTAAGTGAGAAATTGTACATGATCAATATGTTGAAGTGAGAAATTTCTGTTTTTGTTTGGTGTAAAAATTTGCGTTTTTTTCACTTCTAATTAAAGTGAGAAATTGCATATGATCAGTATGATAAAGTGAGAAATTATCACTTAATATTGAGAACTTACTAAGAACTTTCTCACTAAATAGTGCCCAAAATTCCGACAGTGTCAGAAAATTGCGAAACCCATATTTGATCAGAAACGAGTCGATGAGCAAAACTTAACATTCCGCATCAAGCCCGGTAGGCCAAATTCCATTGTTTAGGCCTCTGTTTTCGCGTATTTCTATTTTTCTAGACTATTCTTTATTTAACTGAGAATTTCACATTTTAAATTGAAAACTTTCTCGCTTAATACTGAGAAAATTCTCATTTTCATAACGAACTATAAAACTGGTAAAATCACAATGCAATGAACAAGCGACAAATTGAGAATTTCTCACTTTATACTGAAAACTTTCTCACTTAGTAGTTAATATTGAGAAAATTCTCACTTTCATAACGAACTCTAAAACTGATAAAATCACAATTCAATGAACAAGCGACAAATTGAGAATTTCTCACTATATACTGAAAACTCTCTCACTCAATACTGAGAAATGCTCACTTTCATAACGAACTCTAAAACTGATAAAATCACAATTCAATGAACAAGTGACAAATTGAGAATTTCTCACTTTGTACTAAGAACTTTCTCATTTAATAGTGCGAATTTCTCACTTTCAAAACGAACTCTAAAACTGATAATTTCTCAATTCAATGAACTTGCGACGGGCATGTAAGTTGAAAAAACATACGCAGATATGAATTAGATCTGCATTTCAATGACAACCAAAATCCATCAATTAAGTATGCAAAACATATGAAATAATTTGAATTTCAACCAAGAGATCAAGATGAGCAAATTAAGAAGATTCCTTGAATTAAGGGAACATTATCCCATTATCAATTTATCAGTTAATGACATTAACTTCAAAACTATATCTACATGTCCATATATAGATATATGAATATATATGTATATCACTGACCATGTGAGTAAGGGTAGTTTAGACATTAAAAAGTTATTAAATTGGGGAAAATGACCTATTTCTAATTAATATGCCTAATCAAGGATCTATTTCTAATCTAGTCCTTAAGCTGGATTAACTTCTCACCATAGATGACATCAGCTTACAATCTATATTAGACAAAAGCACAAAACTGAGCATACCTTGGTGAGTTTTAATTTCTTAGCATCATCAGCAATATTCATCAACAAGATTCTGAAGCATTCTCCTTTTGATAGCTGTCTCTCAGCGCCACGATCTTCTGATGTGATATTAACTGCTCTACATTCTTCATCATTCTTTTTTAGAAAGTGATTTTTAGGATTAACTTCCACAAGAGAATTATTTCTGGAAATGGCTAAGGAGCTTTTATCAAAACAATACTCATTTCTTCCATCACTTTCTGAAATAAAATCTTGGGAATCTGATTGACAGTCAATTAGATGACCACCCTTTATTTTCTTTGATTTCAGTGAGGTATACGAGGCTTCCCACACCCTTTTCCTTACACCTAGTTGAGAACAGGAACAATGCTTCTCATCTGCATAATCTCCAATACTGCCTAGCTCCAAACTGTTAGTCAAGTTGACGCAATGAATGCCCTCAAAAGGATCTAGGTCTTGACAGCCTTGAATTGAAACCCAATGATGAGAAGAACCTGTTAAACAAACAAGGTAGTGAAATGTAACATATGACCTTAACAACCGAATAAGAATTTCTAGGACAATATGTGATAAATATGTCTTGAGCAAGAATTATAGATACAGGCTATAAGTGCAAAATTACAAAATACCCCTCGAACTGCAGTTTATGTACATATTATCAGGCTTCAGACAACCTATCAACCTCCACAGACTGTCAGTCATTACAAATTTTTGAATTGCACTTTACTAGTTTATGCAATGACTTATAACGATTCCCTCGAAAGGAGGAAACAACTCATTGTGAAAGTATTAAAAAAAAACAGAACTAATTAGCTCGCTTCCATCCGGTGTTCATACAGAAGGAAACTATCAGCAGATATTTGTCAAATCGTGAATCCAACCATTAAAACACATTTATGCAATGATTTATAATGATTCCCTCTAAAGGAGGAAACAACTAATTGTGAAAGTATTAAACACAGAACTAATTATCTCGCTTCCATCTAGTGTTCAAACAGAAGGAAACTATCAGCAGATATTTGTCAAGTGGTGAATCCAACCGTTAAAACACATGTATAATGCTTAAAATGAACCTAAATAACAATCTAGCACAAGTTTCATGTGATATCAAAGCTCAAAATATTCAAAGTTTTCCACTTAAAAACAAATTTTATTTTTTTTTGAGAACGAAAAGAGAATTTCATTGATGAAATAAACACCAAGAGGTCTACTCCCACTGAGAGACCCCTAGGATAACCACATACACCACATCAAAACAAATCTCCCTAAATCATTAACAAAACTCTCCAAAGACCTACTAACGCCAAACATATAGCAATGAAAAATATATCCCATAATAAAATTGACACAAAAGACTTCCACCCAACAGCCTACCAAACCCATGATGGACACAATCACTGAACCAGTTGAGAAAACAAGAACCCAAATTGGCTCACAAAAGACTTCATGACAGCCGCCTAAAAGCACTTCTTCTTCTTATCCATGAATTGCTGCATAAGAATCTCGGCAAGCAGCCCTAGTTCCAAACTAGGAGTGACCCTTGAGAATAATTCCCTTTTCTCTCACTGCACAAGCTTCCATCCTTAAAGGAATCTTTACCATTAAACAGGGTTTCCTCACCCTTTTTCACCTTCTCCACAACGTTAGAATTCTCCTTACACCAAGAATGAGAATTAACAACCATATTTGGATCTCCATCAACCAAGAAATCTTTTTGATGGCTAAGATTCTTTGAAGAATGAGAACTGCACACTTCCACTTTTGGACTACAACCCTTCAGCTTCAGGATTGGACCTACAGCCTATGTTCAAAGAGAGAAAATAGAGAGAATGAAGGCTTAACCCAACAGGTTAGCCAACACATGTATATATATTATTAAAGAGACAAAATTACAAGCATACCCTTACACTTTAACACTCCCCCTCAAGCTGGAGCATATATATCTATCATGCCCAGCTTGTTACAAATATCATAGAAAGGTCCCTTATTCAGAGCCTTAGTGAAAATATCTCCTAACTGATTATTTGTCCTAACAAAACACGTAATAATTTGTTTCTTCAAGACCATATCTCTAATGAAATGACAATCGACTTCAATGTGTTTGGTTCTCTCATGAAACACTGGGTTACTGGCAATGTACATGGCAGCTTGATTATCACAATACATCTTCATAGGTTGATCACTTGAGAACCCCATCTCTTGCAGAATAGATTTCACCCACAACATCACACAGGCAGTATGAGCCATAGCTCTATACTCAGCTTCAGCACTCGATCTTGCCACTACATTTTGCTTTTTACTTTTCCACGTAACAAGATTACCACCAACAAATACACAGAACCCTGACACTGAACGTCTATCTAGATGATCTCTTGCCCAACTAGCATCTGAGAACCCCTCTATCTCCAAGTTATCTGAAGGTTTCAACACTAAACCTTTTCCAGGAGCACCTTTCAAATATCTCAAAATACGACACACTGCCTCCCAATGTGATAATTTGGGATTCTGCATAAACTGACTAACAACGCCTACGGAGAAGGTGATATCAGGTCGAGTCACAGTCAGATAAATCAACTTACCCACAAGTCTTCTATATCGCCCAGCATCACTGAATTCTTCTCCATCATCTTTACTTAACTTTATATTCGAGTCCATCGGAGTGTCAACGGGTTTTGAACCCATTAATCCTGTTTCCTCTAGAAGATCAAGCACATACTTCCTCTGAGACAAACAAATTCCTTCCTTAGATCTAGCAACTTCGATGCCTAAGAAATAACGCAGTAATCCCAAGTCTTTCATATGAAAATGCTTACTCAGATGAGTCTTCAACAACTGTATACCTTCATTATCATTGCCAGTAATCACTATATCATCCACGTAAACTGCTAGGATAATGGTGCCTTTCTCAGATTGTCTCACAAACACCGAGTGATCAGAACTCGTCCTCTATAACCCATATAAGCTAGCTACTTGACTAAACTTGTCAAACCAAGCCCTTGGAGATTGTTTAAGTCCATAGATAGCTTTCTTCAATCGACACACCTTATGTGACTCCCCCTGAGCAACATACCCAGGAGGTTGCTCCATGTAAACCTCTTCCTGAAGGTCACCATGAAGAAAGGCATTCTTGATATCGAGTTGGTAAAGAGGCCAACTCTTAGTAACAGCAACAGATAATAGCAGGCGAACCGAACTAAGACGAGCAACAGGAGAGAAGGTTTCAAAATAATCAACACCAAAGGTTTGGGTATACCCTTTCGCAACTAACCGAGCTTTCAGCCGTTCAACAGTACCATCAGGATGATACTTAACCACATACACCCAACGACAACCCACAACTTGCTTCCCAGAAGGAAGATCAGCTAACTCCCAAGTACCATTGTTGGATAATGCTAACATCTCTTCGTCCATAGCACTCTTCCATCCCGGTGAAGTTAATGCCTGAATATGAGACTTAGGGACAGAAACAGAGGATAAAGCACAGACAAAGGAGCAAAGTGTAGGAGACAAACGAGAAAAAGAAACAACCTGATCAAGAGGATGCTGAGTACAAGAACGAGTACCTTTACGAAGCGCAATAGGCAAATCAACAGACTGGGGGACCTCACTTGAAGTTGATGATGTAGGAGGTGGAGCAGAAGAAGTCTCGTGGCTTTTCACGGCGACGGTACACCTGTAATGGCACAGACCCAAAAACAGTAGAACCAGAACTAGGAGGAATAGGTAGAGGAACAGATGAAGCCGGAGTAAGAACATCAACATCTAATGAGATTCCATACGACGAGAAAAAAGATGTACCTTCAAAAAAGGTAACATCAGCACTAACTATATAACGACGATTCAGAGGATTCCAACACTTATATCCTTTTTGAGTACGGGAATACCCCACAAAGACACACTTTGTAGCACGAGGATCTAATTTATCCTGACCTGGAGTAAGAACATGAGTAAATGCAACACAACCAAAGACACGAGGAGGTAAAGCAAATAAGGTCTTATCAGGATATAAGATAGAATGAGGAATGCCCCCATGAAGAACAGAACTGGGCATACGATTTATAAGATAACAAGCAGTAAGAACAGCATCCCCCCAAAATTGCTTAGGGACTTTCATTTGAAGCATAAGAGTTCTAGCTACCTCTAGAAGATGTCTATTCTTACGTTCAGCAACTCCATTCTGTTGAGGAGTATAACCACAGGAAGTTTGATGTATAATCCCATGGGAATCACAATATGATTGAAGTGGGCCTTTAACATATTCTAAAGCATTATCAGACTGTAAAGTACGAATGGCACAACCAAATTGAGTCACAATCTCATTATGAAATAAATGAAAAACCGAAGAAATTTCAGAACGCTCTTTCATTAAAAATATCCAGGACATCCTTGAACAATCATCCACAAAAGAAACAAAATAAGAAAAACCTAATAGACTTTTATGTCTAGATGGACCCCAAACGTCGGAATGAACCAACTCAAAAGGAGTGGACCGACGATTATTTTGACGTAAAGGAAAAGACACTCTATGGTGCTTGCCTAACTGACAAGCCTCACATTCTAATGTAGACACAGACTTAAAAAATGGAAAAACCCGCTTCAAGGACTGCAACGATGGATGACCCAGACGACAATGCCATTGATGCGGTGAGACAGTTGCTTGTAAAGCCACCGGTTTATTAGTTGAGGGATGTTGTTCAAGGTAGTAAAGACCATTCCGCTCACGACCTCCACCAATCATCTTCTTCGAGCTGAGGTCCTGAAAGACACAACAATCAGGGTAAAAGGTTACAGAACAATTAAGTGAGTTAGTAAGTTGACTGACGGACAAAAGATTAAAAGGAAAAGCAGGAATATAACTAACAGAAGACAAAGTAAGAGAAGAGGTCGGAGAGACAGAGCCAGTCCCAACAATGGGACAAGACCGACCGTCAGCAAGAACAACTGAGGACTTAGCAGGGGAATGAGATAACTTTAAAAAATTATTGGACTTACCAGTCATATGGGCAGAAGCTCCTGAGTCGATAACCCACGGGGAAGGCGCAGAAAAAGAGAAACATGCAATATTACCTGAATGAGCAAAGCCAGCGGAATCAGACACGGAAAGTTGTTGTTGTTGCTGAACTAAGGCATTATACTCCTCCCGAGATAGAGTGATAGACTCACTAGAAGATGCAACAGCCTGCGGAATAGGAGGACTGACTTCCTGGTGAGGTGCAGACGGATTATCAGAAGTGAACAAAGCTGGATTAGACGAATTCTCCCAGGGCTTACCATGAAGATCATAACATCGATCAACTGTGTGATTGTCACCCCCACAATGAGTACAATAAAGAGAGCCAGTTCTCCCACGTCCTCTACCAAAACCACGACCGCGACCACGAGGACCCCCGCGACCTCGATTATGAGGAAAAACTAACTGAGAAGTACCAAAATCACGACCTCGATTAGTAGTATGAAAGTTGCCACGACCACGAAAGGCCCCCTGATTGCCAGAATAGGTGACAAGAGCAGAATTATCCTTTGTAGAGGATTCAGAAACGGAGGAAGCCTCAGTAGTCACACGAAGAATGCGAGAATACACATTACTTAATGAAGGTATGTTACCATCGCCCGCCAAAATTTGTGACTTAACAGACTGAAGGGTTGGGTGTAACCCAGCAAGGAATTTAGAGACATAAAATTCCTCACGTTGTTTCTTCATAACTTCAACATCATTGGTAACCGGATGGTACTGTGTTAACTCATCCATTAAACCCCTAAATGTACTGTAATACTCACTGATCGACTTCTCATTCTGTTGAAGAAGGAATAAATTCTGATAAACGTCATAGACTCGAGAAACATTGTTGTCCATGGAAAACATCTCACGGACAGACTCCGAAATATCCTTGGCCGACGATAAAAACATAACACTGGATGAAATAGACGGTTCCATACTATTCCACAACCAAGACATAACAGTATAATTGTCAGAAACCCAATCATCATACTCCTTAGCATCCTTCAAGGGAGGACCAGACATAATATATTTTAACTTCTTACGAGCACCGATAGCAACCTTCATAGCTTGAGCCCACAACAAGTAGTTGGACCCATTCAATTTGGTAGTGATAATTTGCGAACTTATAATATCATGAACAGGCTTTGTGGAACCGGAATCAGTCATATTGACGAATGGGAGTCTTATACCAACACACGAACACACGCGTAGATGAACATTAACAAGAACGCAGACATGAAACTAACCCAAGAGGTCCATGAAGGACCGAGACAGTACAAAGAGAGAATCACCAATCAAAACCACACTTGAAAGGTAGATCAAGGTAAATCTATGGCTACAAGGGATGATGAGGCTCGGGAAAGAGAGAGAAAGCAGTCCAGAGAAGTTGCGATGGCCAGGGTGATGGTGGGTAGGGCTGCGATGGCCAGAGTGGTGCTGGGGATTGCGGCGAGGGCTGCGATGGCTAAGGTGGTGGTGGGGATTGCGGCGCAGGGCTGGGGTGTTGCTAGGGTTGCGGCGCAGGGCTGGGGTGTTGCTAGGGTTGCGGCGCAGGGCTGGGGTGGTGTTGGGGTTGCGGCGCAGGGCTGGGGTGGTTGTGGGAGTGGCGGCGCAGGTCTGGGTGGTTGTGGGAGTGACAGCGCAGGTCTGGGTGGTGTTGGGTGGTGCTGTGATATGTTAGGGAGGGCTAGGATAGGCTGCGGTTAGGGTTTGTTGGTGGATCTCCATGGAGGCTCTGATACCATGTTCAAAGAGAGAAAATAGAGAGAATGAAGGCTTAACCCAACAGGTTAGCCAACACATGTATATATATTATTAAAGAGACAAAATTACAAGCATACCCTTATACTTTAACAAACCCCAAAGGAGGAAAATCAGCCATCGAGAATATACTATTTGATTCAATAGAAATTGAGAAAGGATGATTTTATTGATCTGTAATGTACAATATATATACACACAACCTAGAGTTAAAATAAGGAAGGAAATAAATGACAATAAAAGAGAAAATAAATTGGTCAACATGACCATAAATAAAAGCTGGAAATTAGGCTAACTAAATCCTAATTCCAACACTCCCCCTCAAGCTGGGGCGAAGACATCAACAAGTCCTAGCTTGTGAAGAGATGACTAAAGAAGCCCTGGACCAACAGACTTAGTAAACATATCAGCAGTTTGTTCTCGTGAGGAAACAAAACTTGGAGAAATAACCCCTGACTGAACCTTTTCTCTAATAAAATGAATATCAACTTCTATGTGCTTCGTTCTCTCATGAAGAACCGAATCAGATGAAAGCATAATGGCAGACTTATTATCACAGAATAAAGTAGATGAGTCCTGCACTGGAAATCCCAACTCATCAAGGAGAGAACGAAGCCAAAGTAGCTCACATGTGCCTTGAGCCATGGCACGATACTCGGCTTCAGCGGAAGAACGCGAGACAACTGCCTGTTTCTTGCTTTTCCAGGATATAAGATGACAACCACGAAAAGTACATAGGCCCGAAGTAGAACGTCTATCACTTTTCGACCCCGCATAATCAGCATCTGTAAAACAGGAGAGACCTAACTGTGTTCCTGCTCTAAAGAAAAGGCCAAGACCTGGACAGGTATTAAGGTAACGGAGAATATGATAGACAGCATCCAAATGGGAAGAACGGGGTGAGTGCATGAACTGGTTCACAACACTAACAGCGAACGTGAGATCCAGTCTTGTGTTCGTTAAATAGATGAGACGACCCACAAGACGCTGATACACTGAAGGATCTGGCAATAACTCCCCCAAATCTGCAGATAACTTAAAATTTGGATCCATAGGAGAAGAGGCGGGTCTGCATCCAAGCATACCCGTATCCTGAAGAAGGTCAAGGGCATACTTCCTCTGAGATAGAGAAATTCCTTGGCGGGACCGAGCCACCTCAATACCAAGAAAGTATCGTAGAGGACCCAAATCCTTAAGCTCAAATGATAGCCCGAGATCACATTTTACTTTAACGATACCTGCAACCTCGTCGCTCGTAATGATAATATCAACAACATAGACTGAAATGATGATACACTGCCCTTGGGAATTGCGACGAATAAAACAGGTATGATCTGAGTGGCACCGAATAAAGCCCATATTAAGTACCACATCACTAAACCGACTGAATCATGCAAGGGGAGATTGCTTCAGGCCATAGAGAGATTTTCGAAGGCGACACACTTTCCCGGAATACTCCCCCTGAGCCCGAAAACCAAGCGGTGGATCCAAGAAAATAATTTCAGACAGATCTCCATTAAGGAAGGCATTCTTGACATCCAGCTGATGAAGAGGCCAGAAGTATGAGGCAGCAAGTGAGACCAGGAGACGGACAGTAGTCAGTTTGGCCACAAGGGCAAATGTAGCACCAAAATCCTTACCAGGAACCTGAGTGAAGCCCTTAGCCACAAGGCAGGCCTTATACAGATCAATGGTGCCATCAGCCAAATATTTAACACTGAACACCCATTTACAGCCAACGGTGCGCTCACCAGGCGGGAGAGCCACAAGATCCCACGTCTGATTGCCCTAAAGAGCACCCATTTCCGCTTGCATGGCAGCCACCCACTTAGGATTCTGAAGAGCCTCATGGACAGAACGAGGAATGGAGACTGAATCAACTGCACTAACAAAGGAGTGAAAAGAACTGGACAGTCCCTGATAAGAAATATACTTGGAAATAGGGTGGTTAGTACTACTAGAAAGAAGAAAGCGAGAAGGAGGGCGACGAATACGCGTAGGATAACGGGGAGAAGCAACATCAGGAGCTAAAGGGGAAAGCGAGATACCTGAGTCCGGAGAAGAAGTCAGCGGGGGGTCAAGAGAGCGTAGACGACGAGTATATACCTGGGAGGGTTCAGAGGTGATAACTGGGGGTAAGGGGGTATTAGAGACCTCAAGAATAGGAACCGGGCACGGAAGAACAGAGGTATCCTCAACAGTAGGCTTGACGTGAACGGACGAGGAAGATGGAGGAGTACCTGTAAAAAAGGGAACAGTTTCCAAAAAAGTAACATCCAAAGAGTGAAAAAAGTGACGAGTGACGGGGTCGTAACATCTACACCCTTTAGACATGGATGAATATCCTAGGAAAACACACCGAACTGCCTTAGCATCAAGTTTAGTCCGCGTAGGATTCTTATTATGAACAAAACAGGTACACCCAAATACACGAGGGACAATAGGAAAGAGGGTGCAATCCGGTTTAAGGATATGAAGAGGAGTCTGTCCCTGCAAAACACGACTAGGAGTACGATTTATAAGGTAAGTAGCAGTAAGAACGGCCATGTGCCAAAAGTACTTAGGGACCCCCATACCACATAGGAGACACCTAACCACAGACATAATATGTAGATTTTTACGTTCTGCGACACCATTCTGTTCAGGGGTGTATGGACACGTAAGTTGTTGGAGAATCCCACATTTATTAAGTTCTGACCTAAATTCATCTGTTATATACTCCCTACCATTGTCAGACAAATATTACGAACGACAGTATGAAATTGAGTTTTAACCATTTGCAGAAAATTTTTAAAGTGAGTAAAAACTTCAGATTTTTTCTTCATCAGATAAACCCAAGTACAACGAGTATAGTCATCAATAAACGTGACATAATAACGGTGGTGAGATAGAGCAGTAACAGGGGAAGGTCCCCAAATATCTGAATGGATAAGATCAAAAGCACTAGGTGCCCTATGCATGCGAGGAATATACGAAGTACGTGTATGTTTGGACAACTCACAAATCACACATTTAAAATCATAATCCTTGCAAGCTTTATTAAGTGGAGGAAACAACCAACATAAATATTGAAAATTTGCATGTCCCAAACGAGCATGCCATAAGTCTAATGTTTGCAGGGAAAAAACATATTTATTTGAATCTGGTAGAACAGAATTAGTAGAAACTGGCAAAACTGAGGCTTGCAGGCTAGACGAGGACTCCCCTTGAAGATAATGAATCACTGAAGTAGTACAGGCCATCACGCTCATACCCCCTGCCAAAAATCTTCTTCGAAGTCAGGTCCTGCAAATAACACGAGTTGGGTAAGAACACAACAGCACAATTATGATCATTTGCAATGCGATTGACAGAAAGAAGATTATAGACAAAATTAGGAACAAAGTACACAGTGGAAAGGGTGATGTCTGGAGATAATTGGGCATCACCCTGACTCCGGATAGGAATAGAGGACCCATCAGCAATGCGGACAGACTGATCAATGGGGGTAAAGGAAGAAGTAAAAAGAGAAGGCTTACCAGTCATATGATTACTTGCACCAGAATCCAGAATCCAGGTGGGATGGTCTGACTTACCATGAAGAGCAGTAGGAGTACCTGTAGCAAGAGCAACAGTGGGACCAGGAGATGAGGAAGAAGCACCTAGCCCCAAGTGTGACTGAAGCTGAGCAATCTGAGACTGAAGCTGACTAAAATCAGGTTGAGACGGGACCATCTCAACCACTGCACCAACACGAGGGGCACCCCTCCCACGACCAGCAGCACGGTTCTTGGAGTACTGTTGTTTTAATTCTGGATGGAGATCGAAGCAACGATCGATGGTATGGCCAAGCTGATGACAGTGCTGACAATAGGGACGGTTACCGGAGGGACGGGGGCCGGGAGAGGCACCAAGAGGTGGACGGGGACCTGAAGGAGCACCAAACTGAGGGCGCGGGCCTGAACGGGCAGCAAAGGCCATCTGATCGGAAACCGGAGGAGGCATAGGAGGTGGAGATAAAATACGGCGACGCCTCTCATCACCCTCCACGGTAGCAAAGGCCTCAAATAAAGAGGGCATAGATGTAGTATTCAGAATCTGAGTGCGAAGAGCCTCGAACTCGGGCTTGAGGCCCATCAAAAACTGATATGCATGACGACGATCAAGGTGCTTGACTTCCACATCACCATCATTAGGGAAGTCACTGATGGGCTCATACTGGGCCAACTCCTCCCACCTAGTCTGAAGGTAGCCAAAGTAATCAGACACAGAGAGTTCCAAGGCGGCTTGAGAAGCGTGAGAGATATCCTGGTAGAGTTCAAAAATGCGTGAGTCAGAGTGAGCATGGGCATACATTTTGTTCAAGGCAGTCCACAGGCCATGAACGGTGGTGTGATACATAAACATAGTATAGATTCGCTCCTCCATTGAGTTGAGCATCCATCCCAAAATGATACAATTATCTGTAAACCATTCATCGTACTTAGAATCCGTTTCAGCTGGTTTTACCTCTTTACCAAGTAACCACCCGATCTTTCGTTTGCCTCCAAGATAGAGGCGAAGAGAGTTAGACCAAGCATGGAAATTTTTATTATTCAGTTCAACACTAGTGACCCGTTGGGCAGGTGTCGGATGTGACAGAGAGAAATCCGAGAGAGCAACAATGGGAGAAGTAGTAGGGACAGTCTTTGAGGTATCAGCCATGGGATCAACTGAGAGAAGCCTTTAAAAACAATCGAAAGAGAGAAGATGAACTTACGACCAGTGGATTGCAGCAAACCCACACAAAAAAAATGTTCTGCTGGACGAGACGGGGTAACCGGACACACGGTTACCCAATGATGACGAGAGAGAGCACGAGGGCTCCTAAGACATTACCAGAGGCTGGACTAGGCCTGACAGCAGCCGGACAGGCTGCGAGACTGATAGATAGGGGGCTGGAAGTGCGTCGGCAGCTACTAGGGTTGTCGGCTAGGCTTGGGTGGGGTGGAAGTGAGTCGGCGAGGGGCTGAGGAGGGGCTGGAGATGGTGCGGCTGAGCAGAGGAAGGGTGGGCTGAGGATAATCTGACAGTTGTGGTGGTGGAGGGGCTAGGGTTTGGCTATATTGCTCTAATACCAAATAGAAATTGAGAAAGGGATGATTTTATTGATCTGTAATGTACAATATATATACACACAACCTAGAGTTAAAATAAGGAAGGAAATAAACGACAATAAAAGAGAAAATAAATTGGTAAATTAGTCAACATGACCATAAATAAAAGCTGGAAATTAGGCTAACAAAATCCTAATTCCAACAGATTCCACCTCTTCCTCTGCCTGCTTGCCCACAAGGCTACTGACCTGGTCATGGACCATGACCATCTCACCCTCATTCTTGATCACACTACTACTTCCCTCATTCATGCCAAACTAGGCTGACCCACACAGATCCCAAAGGCAAACAACTGACTTGCATCGAACTGAAGGTCACCCTGGTCAACCCCCAATTGGTCCCTACCCATCACCTTGGTCCGGACATTCTTAAAATGATCCTTCAATTTGGATTGGTGAGCCGACACCAAGATCGACCCAACTGGCTCATTACCCTTGCCCACGGACAAGCCTTTGACAACCTTAGATGAAGGCCCAGCCCACACTGAAAATGATTTGAAATTTGAACTAGTCCCTCCATAATTGATCTTATGCACTGTTTGCCTATCACGTGTGATGAAGCCCCTGTCACCCATGCGAACAGTAGGCACGTGATCGGAACCCTTCGGTTTCTTCCCGGTCTCTTGTGCTGAAACCCTCGCCGTCGGAGACAAAACACTCCCATTGTAGACATGTTTTGGCAATCTCTCCACCCAGATTGGCACCACAAACGTCCACTCTCCAACTTTTAACCGCACAGTCACCGGTATTTTTATATAAGTACCCCCGCCACACTAGCACTCGCACTCGTGATTATGAGAAGATTGCCGAACTCTCCGCACTCGCGTCCCCGCATCCGCACTGGTGCTTCCTTGGATGCAACCATACCCAAAATACCATTTATTGTTGGAGATATTACTTGATCCGTGGAGATTTAATTCGATTTAATTTGATCCTGTCAAATCCCATGATTTGCAGATCACGTATCTTTAGTGATTTGATTGTAATCTGTCTTTATTTTCTTTGATTTTATTTCTTGTTTTTTATTTCCTAGTTTGTATATAACCCCTCAGTGGAGATATGCAAGAAAACATTTTACCCCATCTTAGTTTTCTTCTTTTAACAAGGATCAGTGGGATACCTCTAAAGCTCCACACTGTCTTCAATTGAATCCTTTCAGCCACCTCCAAAGATGGTAGCTCGAAAATGAAGAGATCTCTCCCCAACGAATGGACCTTCAACTCACCCGGCACCTTCCAACTTCTTATCGCCCAAATCTTCAAGTTTTCCAAAAGCATGTTTGATTCAAACGAGCCTTTTTAACCTCCCCACCAGGTAGTTCCGTAACTTATCGATTGCACTCCAACATGATTGAGGAGACACTTCCACCATGCCGTAGCCCTTGCATAGAGTGTCCCTCACCACACTGCCGCCATCACACTCTCCAAGAATCTCATCCCTATGTTAGTAGAAGACAGCCTCATCCTTGCCCTTCAGTCTACCCCACCCCCTCTCCCTCCCTCTCTCTTCATCTCTTCAGGCCCCTCCCTCTCTCTTCATCTCTTCAGGCTCCCCAATTACTGAACAATATGTGAAACGTTCCACTTATAACTTAAAACTTCGAAGTTGAAAATTTATGAATTGTGCATCGTATCATGTTTTATGAAACTCGAATTGCTCATGAATCGAGCAACTCTAACAACCATGATCAGCAGGAATGTAATATATTAGCAGGAAAGAAAACAAGCTTTTACCTACCATCCTTTAAATATCCATCTTTCACCAATACTTTGGGTTCAGAATTTTCGCTTCTCGCAGTTACTGGTTTTACTGCCTTGGAATTTCCTACACCTTCATTTTGAACCATAGCATATGGCAAAGACTTCACCAATGGCTTTAGTGAGGTCAGCTTTAGAGGTTCTTCAGGCTGAGCTGGACTGTCTTTATAAAGATGATAGACCATGAGGGTCGAACCACCTGGAAAGCATAATGCCCTGCGAATGTCCGCCTTAATAGGCAGCCTGCGAGCTCTACCTTTGGTGTCAACCTCACCTATAGATACAAAACCCTGCATTTGTAGTCCAATTTCACCAATTTAAAATTTAAATCTGTGGGTAAGCAATTCTATCAAAGATGAAAAAAAAAAAAAAAGGAGAAGTCATGGTTTTCAGACTAAACGTACCCAGCCTTAAATGTGTACATATCATATATGTATGTGTACATATTTCTCTCAATACATAAAGGTGTGAACCAATTTTCTTCCTTAAGGTTTTTCATGCAAAGAAATTGTTATTAAATGGATCATTTCCTAGTGGTGGCCGTGACCATGCATCATAAGGTGGTGGTCTTGAAAGGAATGGCCAGATAAAATCGACAAAAATCCAAAAGAATGTATTTGGAGGGGTACGTAAAACATACCTGTGTCAAACCTATAATATTATTCTAGTATCTGATATATTTATTTCATAGTTTTTTATGGCAATTATTTCCCTCTCTTCTGAACTGTAGGAGATGTAGAATCCTGTATTTTCACCAACAGGTAAAGGACTGAGAGAGAGAGAGAGAGAGAGAGAGAGAGAGAGAAATTGCTAGTTCTGAGCAAGAAATGCAGGTGTATAGGGGTTTTAATAATTCATTATACAATTATTTTTCATGCTTATTTCAACCAAATCTGTTAAAATTTTCAACTTTCCATTTGCAAGAAATAAAGAATTTTACTAGGAGTTGTAATTTAATGTCAATAAATTTTATGTGTAAGTGGGTGGGGAAGAAGCTGCATATTACAAAGTCTTCATAGTCCATAACTGCTTCGGAAAACGCTTTCTCTGAGAAAATTTTGATTGGGAAACGGTGGAGGTTTCAAAGTGAGACAGCTACACTAACGTTATAATGTTCATGGGAGAAAAACGTAAATAGTTAATGTGTAATCAATTAATATCCTATTGCAATCTTGTTAAAAGCATGACTTCTACCTGTTTAAGCCAAAATCCTTCAGATTCCTTGTCTCCCCAACAGAATATAGTGCGAATACCAACACTCTGCAGTCTGTTTCTCAGTTCCAGGTATAAGAGGTGGCCAATCCCCTGAAATGTACTAAAACACGTCAATTCACTTCGAGGGAGAAACTCCCAATCAACCTAATAAGACTGATACCTAGAAATTATGCTAAAACATCCTGTAATGCAACTTAGATTATTACTTCAGTTTGGAAATAAGTCAACATTAATGCCCTAATTCTCCACTTGGTACGAACTTCTTCTTTTTGGTTGCAGTACATGTATAATATTTTATGTATAGAGTGAGGGAAAAAAACCAAAAGAAGGGTGGAGATGGAGATAGAAACATTCAAGAGTGAGAGTTATTTGCTATAGAAGTTGAGGAGCATAAGGTTCCGTCAATCCCCAAGTCATGTCCTCATGCAGAAAACACCATCTCCAACTTAAAAACAGAAGCAAGTAAGCGAAAAGGTAAAAACTGTATTAGAATGCATTTTTTTAATAAGTTGTAATGAAAAGAATAATGTAATTATGATTGGTGAGATTGCATTACAAAATTGTCATTCAACACATTCTTAAGTCAAGAAATTAGAAAAAATTTAAACCTAAAGTATCCTTTACAGAATGAAAAAATTACAATGGTAGAATTTAACTGGTGGCATTCAGAGGCTCATTGATCCGACCAGCACTTTCTATTAATCTTACACAGTTTGGATTTGCTGACTAATTTTTCTGCTGAAAAATATATATTACAAAAACTACGTAAGTGTGTTGTTGAAATATGTTTTAATTAGTTGTATTAGCTGTCTAATACGAGCTGTTAATGTTTTATTATTGCCTAAGGGCATCGTTGTAATTACTCTTCTTTGTGATTAATATAATTAGGGTGGAGACTTTCTGTCTCAACCAAGCCTTGAATCATAATATTTCTACATGGTATCAGAGCCTCCCCAAGGGGGATTTGAAGATCCCATGGTTACACCACCACCTAAACACCATCCCACCACCAACCAACAGCCACCACAGCCAAACCCACCACCAGCTGCAGCCTACCCAGCACCCTCCTGACCAGCCGCAGCCTAACCAGCCCACACCTGACCGGCCGCAGCCCCCTAACCCTACACAACCTCCAGCCGAACCCTACTCAGGCCACCATGGCCTAGACGCTGCCCTCCCCAGCCTCAACTGGCCTAGCCGCAGCCCCCAGCTCTCCACCCATCTCTGTCGCAGCCACCACATGGTCTGGTAGACCTCCAACAGCCTTCATTATCCTCCACATCTTCTATATTTCGCTTCTTGCTGCATCCGTAGACTTGAGTTTTGATTGGAGTATAATCATCCGCGTATTTTTTGGTCCTTCTATGGACCCGTGATCAAAGGTAATTTTTTGGCATCCTTTATGGTGCTGTGACCTTGTTTCCTTTGCGTGCTACTCGTCCGTTGGTACCAGTTTCTATTTTGTCTTCTGTGATTATTGCGGGTATTCGTTGCAAGACTATTCACGATGTCGGATGATCCTGAAAAATCGACCGTGAATTCGCAACCACTTAGGACTGAGAACATTGTTGTTGCTCATCCTGATAACCCGAACTTAAAGATCACTACTTCTCTCTTCAATGGCCAAAACTTCATGGCTTGGTCCCAGTCTGTGACATTGTTTCTCAAGGGCCGAGGAAGGATGGGGTACATCAACGGCAAAATCAAAGTACCAAGCACCGAGGATGCCACTTATGATAAATGGGAGATAGAAAACTCCATTGTCATGACTTAACTTGTTCACTCTATGATCCCCGAGATTGGTGAGAGGTTCTTGGACATGGCGACTGCCCAGGACATTTGGGAAATCATGGCTAGTACTTATTCCAGAAAGGGCAATTTTGCCCAAATATTTGAATTGAGACAGAGTCGACGGACAATTGGTGGATCTGAACAGGGGGAGATGAGTGTTCTCCATTATTTCACGTCCCTATCTACCAATTGGAAGCGCCTGGATCATCTTTTGGACTACAAGCCAGTTTGTCCCACTGATTTCACCGCTTATAACAAACTAGTTGCTGAAGAAAGGGTTTTTAAATTTCTTGAGGGTCTTTAATCTAAGTATGATCCAGTTCGTAGTCGTGTTTTGGGTATAGATCCTTTGCCTTCTCTTCACTAGGCCTTTGCTTACATACAGAACGAGGAAAGTCGTCGTTCTACTGTGCTTCCACCTGCATCTGCGGAGAGATCTGCTTTAGTTTTTGTTCCTCATCGAGATGGGAACCTTGGTCGTGGTACTACGAGTGAGTCCGGTTCTTCTGACAAATCAAAGCAATTTTGTGATTATTGTAATACCAAATATCACACCAAGGAGACATGCTACAAACTTCATGGCTATCCACAAGGAGGTCGAGGGGGCCATTCGGGATAGTCTAAGGTCGTGGTGGACGTGGAGGCAACGTTGGGGGCCGTGGTGGTGGTTCTCGTGCTCATCATACAGAGGTTGCAATTCCTCCGTCGTTGCTGATTCACCTCCAGCTTCATCCACTGCATTATTTGCCTCTGATTTGGAGACTCTCCGTCGCTTGATGTCTAGACTGGATACACCTATTACTGTCTCATCATCTTTTGCTCATTCAGGTAACTTAGCCACTTCTGTGAGTGCGTTCCATTCTCAATCTAGTCACCCTTGGATTATTGATTCTGGGGTATCTGATCATATGACTGGTTCATCTTCTGTGTTTTCCGAATAAAAACCATATTTAGGACAAGATAAAGTCAAGATTGATGATAAAACTGTTTCTTCGGTTTCAGGCAAAGGTTTAGTCCGTGTCTCTCCCTCACTGTCTTTATCTTCTGTTTTGAACGTAGCTAGTTTTGCCAATAATCTCCTATCTATCAGTCGTATAACTCGTGATCAAAATTGTAGCGTCACATTTTTCCCTTCTCATTGTGTTTTTCAGGATCTTATCACGAGGAGGACGATTGACAGTGGTAGCGAGGAGAATGGTCTTTATCTTCTGGAACCATAGGAACAACCACATTTGGCACATCATACTACTCTAGCTGGCTCAACTTCTGGTGATATCATGCTTTGGCACAGACGTCTTGGACATCCTGCCTTTAGTTTACTTCAGTTTTTATTTCCCCTTTTAGTGTCAAATAAAAATATATCCACCTTTCGATGTGAGGATTGTGAACTTGGCAAGCACCACCGTGCTTCTTTTTATCTCAGCAATAATAAAAGTATTGTTCCTTTTTCTCTTATTCATTCTGATGTTTGGGGTGCTTCTAGAATTGTAGCACTTAAAGGTCATAGGCTATGTAGCATGGATACGGACACATGACACTGACATGATACAACACAGAGACGGCAAAACGACAAATCCCAAAAATATAGGATACGGAGACGGCTAGGATACTTTGAATAAAAAATTATTTTTTTTTTAATATAATTTAATTTAAAGTAAAAAAAAAAATAGAAGGGAGAATTAAAATCAACATTATATTACATATCCATCCACAAAAAAAAAAACCTAAACTCAAAACCCTTTCTGACATATGTAATAACTAATAAAGAAAGAGTATAGACGAAACATGATTTAAAAAGAAACAGTCAAAGAGGCTAGGGCTTATATGATATTATGATATACGTACTTACATATCATTTTATTTTCTCAATATTTTGTTTAACACCACCCCCCCCCCCCCCCCCCCCCCCCACACACACACACACCAAGAAACACTTATTTTAAAAAGATCACCATTCCTCAAACCCAAAAAAATAATAATAATAAAATAGGACCACAAAGCCATGAGTGTCCCAGAAGTGTCTTGGAGTGTCTTGACGTGTCCCAGAAGTGTCCAGCAATATGATTTAATTTAAATTAATCCAGACACTTCCATAGCCGTGTCCGTGTCCGCGGAGTGTCGGAAACACAAACGGCACCCCAAATGAAGTGTCCGTGCTACATAGGTCATAGGTGGTTTGTCACATTCATTGATGATTGTTCTCATGCTTCTTTGGTATACATGATGGAAGAGAAGAGTGAAGTCCACTCAATCTTTAAAAATTTTCATAAAATGATATGTACTCAATTTGATGCTCGTGTCAAAATTATTCGGTCAGATAATGGGAGGGAGTATTTTAAATCTGGCCTTGAAGATTATTTTTTTGCATCATGGCATAATTCATCAATCTTCTTATACCAACACCCCACAACAGAATGGGGTTGCTGAACGTAAGAATAGACATCTCTTAAACACTACTAGGTCTATGTTATTCTCTGCTCAGGTTCCAAAGTCTTTCTGGGGAGAAGCAGTCTTAACGGCTGCCTATCTCATCAATCGGTTGCCTTCTCAAGTACTCAACAAAAAGTCTCCAGTAAAAGTACTCTCTAGTCCCTCTACATTGTTTTCTATCCCTCTTAAAGTCTTTGGTTGTGTGTGTTTTGTTCATAACCATGCCCCAACAAGAGGGAAACTTGATCCTCGTGCTATTAAATGTGTCTTTGTTGGTTACTCTCCTACACAGAAAGGCTATAAGTGTTATCATCCTCCTACCCGGAAGTGGTATGTCTCCATGGATGTCACTTTTTTCGAGGAACAAGCTTATTTCACTCATCAGACACCTCTTTAGGGGGAGACGAGACATATAGAAGAGTTGCCTGATAGTGTTGATTTCTACTACTCCTAGTGATGGACTTGTGCCGATGCCTAACGTGACTGTGTCTAATCCATTTGAGATATTGGGGAGTCGGGACGATTGAAAATGAGGATGAAATAGATAGAGAGGCAGATGAGGAACCCACCAAGAAAAGAGGACGAGACCCAAAAAAAGAGGATGTAGTTTATCAGCGAAGAACTTGGAGGACGAAAGATAGGATCATTGCTACAGATCCACCACTTCCACCTCCTTCTCCTGAGGAGAACCTAGGTAACTCTGATTCTACTCCTGTTATTGATTCTCCTATCATTGATTCCACTCCTGTCATTGATGATCTAGATATTCCAATTGCTACACGTAAGGGTGTTAGGTCATGTACTCAACATCTCATATCTAACTTTATTTCTATCTCTCTCCTTCCCACAAAGCTTTTGTGTCCAATCTTGCTTCTGTGTCTGTACCTAACCATGTACAGGATGCACTCACTGATCCCAAATGGAAACATGCTATGATTGAGGAGATGAAAGCACTCCACAAGAATAGTACATGGGAATTGGTTAACTTACCTAGAGGGCACAAGACTGTGGGGTGCAAGTGGGTGGTTGCAGTCAAACATAGGCATACGGATCCATTGAAAGGTACAAATCTCGGTTAGTTGCAAAAGGTTTTACACAAACCTATAGGGTAGATTATGAGGAAACATTTGCCCCAGTTGCTAAGATGAATACTGTGAGAATCCTGTTATCTCTTGCTGCAAATTTATATTGGCCTCTACATCAATTTGATGTGAAAAATGCGTTTTTACATGGAGATTTGGCAGAAGAAGTATATATGGATATTCCTCCAGGTTTTGAAAACTCTAAAACCAAAGGGAAAGTTTACATGCTTAAAAAGTCCCTGTATGGGCTTCAACAGTCTCCAAGAGCATGGTTTGAAAGATTTACTCAAGCTATGTTGAAATATGGCTTTAAACAAAGCCAAAGTGATCATACACTGTTCATTAGACATTCCTCACAAGGGAAAGTCACCGTTCTCATAGTGTATGTGGATGATATTGTCTTGACAGGAGACGATGTGGAAGATATGCAGGAGTTGAAGAAATACCTGGCCAAGGAATTTGAAATAAAAGACTTGGGAAATATCAAGTACTTTATGGAATTGAGGTGGCTCAAAGCAAACAAGGAATCTTTATCTCCCAGAGAAAATATGTTCTCGATCTTCTCCAAGAAACTGGCATACTGGGGAATAAGGCGTGTGATACTCCTATGGAAGCTAATCAGAAGCTAGGGGATGACACTGATGGAGCAGTGGTTGATAGGGGGAGATACCAGAGATTGGTAGGCAAACTTATTTACTTGTCACATACCCGTCCAGACATCGCTTTTGCTGTAAGTGTTGTTAGTCAATTCATGCATGCTCTACGAGAATCTCACTACAATGTTGTTCTTCGTATTCTTAGATACTTGAAGTCAGCGCCTGGAAAAGGATTGTTTTTTGGTGTATATGATCATCATTAGGTGGAAGGTTATACAGATGCAGACTGGGCAGGTTCAATCACGGATAGGAGGTCTACCTTAGGATATTGCACCTTTGTTGGAGGAATCTTGTTACCTGGCGTAGCAAGAAACAGGCCGTTGTATCTAGATCGAGTGCTGAAGCGGAATTCTGAGCCATGTCTCAAGGAATGTGCGAATTATTGTGGATAAAAATTCTTTTGAGAGATCTTAGACTTGAGACTACAGATTCGATGAGGTTATACTCTGATAGTAAAGCGGCCATCAATATTGCCCATATCCAGTACAACATGATCGAACTAAGCATGTTGAAATTGACTGACACTTCATCAAGGAAAAATTGAGCAATGGAGTGATATATATCCCATTTGTGAAGTCTAGTGAACAACTGGCAGATATCCTCACCTAAGGTCTTGGAAGCAGGAATCATCATTACTATCTTAGCAAGCTGGGCATGAGAGATATCTTCGCACCAGCTTGAGGGGGAGTGTTGAAATATGTTTTAATTAGTTGTATTAGCTGTCTAATACGAGCTGTTAATGTTTTATTATTGCCTAAGGGCATCGTTGTAATTACTCTTTTTTGTGATTAATATAATTAGGGTTGAGACTTTTTGTCTCAACCAAGCCTTGAATCATAATATTTCTACATGTGTTTGTATGGAACCTAGTTGGGGCATAAATAGCAGCATAATATCAACTGTTTCTACTTTAAACCAGTTGTTAAGTGTTACAATTCAGTAAGTACAAATAATGTCATCAACACAACAGCTGGACATCAAATGACATTATAGACCAGGATAGACCTAGCAACATTTTGGATATAATGACCAAAACTAGCACAAAACCTTGCGTTGGTAGATTGAATTAACAGCAGCAAGAGGAACCTCAGCATACTGTGTATCGGCAGGGATTATCTGATAAGTAATTGCCGAGATAACCTGTAAAAGTAAAAGAAAACAAGTAGAAACATCAAAACAAGAGACTTTTTATTTCATTGATACCATAATCAGATATAATAACTTACTAACAAGCTGATAAATGGATGGTAAAATGGATGATTGGACAGAAGAAATAAAGTAATTGTCAAGACTCAAGAAAGAGCGATATTATCAAATCTTTCTCCGAAAGTAGGACTATTTCTTCACTAACGTGCATTATTTGTATTAAGGGGGGACAAGAACTTGTATACAATCACTCACACCCACCAAGAGGCCTCTGATTTAGAGAGCATTGCTTAATTCTTTGGCTGTCCGAATCAATTAACTTCACCTTATAATGTTTATTCATAAAGCATCCGTTCAGGCTGTGTTGTGATAGAGGAGATAGAAAAGTTGTATGAATACACTAGAGACACAATGGGATGTTCCTAATGGAACATGTAGGAATAGTACGACTGACCACCCTGTAAGCCTTAGTATTCCTCAACATCCGATAGCACACTTGTTTAGAAATACTGTAATGAAAGGAATATAAGAGTGCCAATCAACTGAGACATCAGGTTTGATTTTATGCCTGCAATTGAAATTACAAACATCTATCTAAGTAGTGTTCTCCTAGTTCTGGGGCTAACCATATTATAAAGGGGAAATTTCTTGTTGAATGAGTTGATACACTGATATATGCCCTACTTAGAGCCCGTTTGGGTTAGCTTTAAGTAATCACTTTTTGGAATAAGAGATATTCTAAAGGCTACAAGCAGGAGTTTTATCAAAAATCCTGTTTTTTAGCTCCAAAACGAAACCAGATTTTTCAGAAAACTGCGAAAAAGCTAATCCAAATGATCACAGACTCACTGCTTTTAAACAATCATTTATAAGTGACTGTTGGTCCCGAAAAAGCTATCCCAAGATGGGCTTTTAGAGAATTTTTCCCAACTCGGACATGTTTATTAGTTCCCATTTGAACCTTGGGGCATGCACTTCCACCATCAAATCACAAGGCATTGGGATCATTTACCTTTCAAAGCAGCGGGCATGGAAAGACTTGAATGATTGCAAGCCAGCCATATTCTCTGATAAAAGTTAGTGATATTGAAGTAGACTATAGCATACATATATATATATATATATGTTGGGAATTTGTGGCTTGATTTGATTGAAGAAGAAAGGAATCTGTTGGTTACATTGTCGCACGAGCGGTCTGCTCGGGCGAGTGGTGACGGGATTTTCTGGCAGCGAGATTTGGAAAGTTCTATACGATTTGGTATCCCCAATTCGGCTTTGGCAGCAAATCCTTGGCAAATTAGAATAGGCAATATGTGTAGCCCTAAATAAGGACTCTTTGGGGTCATTGGAAGTAACTCTAGGCCAATGGGGCTTATTGTTCTTTGGAGAACCTTTAAGGTTCAAATTTCGAGAGCCTCTTGGTTCAATTTGTTTGTTTGGAGAAATTTTAAGTTATTGAATTTAGGGCTTATTGCTCTTGGAGAAACGTTACACCTCTGATGTGAAAGGCGCGCCTAGGCGGGAGGCGCAAGGCATGAGCCTCGCCTAGCCTCGTCTAAGGCTAGGCACAGTGCATGCAACGGGGCGCAGTCGAGGCGTGCCTAGGCGCAAGGCACAGGGCTCATGAGGCGCGCACCTCATTGATGCGAGGCCTAAGCACTATTTTTACCCCCAAATCAGTTTACGTTGGGGAAAAAAAAAAAGAAGAAAAGAGAGCAGAAGAAACGCAGCCCTAACCAATCGCATCGCATCGCAGATTCGCAGCCCAGGTATGTTTTTTTCTTCTACTTCTTTCTTCTTCCTTCTTCTTCTTCTTCTTCTTCTTTCTTCTTCACAATCGCAGTCTTAACCAGTCCCATGCATCAGTTGTTTTTTTCTTTTTCTTTCTTTCTTCTTCTTCATCTTCCCCCTTCGTCTTCTTCTTCTTCTTCTTCTTCTTCTTCTTCTTCTTCTACTTCCTTCTTTACCCCCTCTTCTCTGTGAGACTTGACAGACGTCTGTTTTTTTGTTTTTTTCTTCTTCTTCCTCCTTCGACTCTTCTTCTTCTCTTCTTTCTTATTCTTTTCAAAAACCATCACAGCTCCCAGTCTTCTTCTTCGTCTGTTTCGCTGCTTCTCTTCTTCTTCTTCCATTCCCTTCTTTCTTCTTTACCCCTCTTCTCTGTATGGCTGTCTTATTCATAGACAAGTTATTTCGTTTTTTTTTTTTTTTTCCTCTTATTTTGTATTGTACTCTTGTGCTGTAATTTCTTAATTTTTTTCTCACATAAAAATAGATTTTAAATGTTAGACATAGCGTTAGCTTAGCTTAAGCTATAATGAAATTGAAATATATTATAATAAATTAATAAATTTCTAAAACAGATTTTAGAAGTTAGAAAATACAAGAAAATACTAGAAAATTTATAAATAATAAAAAAATAAAAAAAATGTCCTAATGCTTAATCTTTGGGTGGAGCACTAGGCATAAAATGCTAGAAAAAAAATTTTTTTTTAAAATAGCATAGAAAATACTAGTATATGTTAAAAAAGAGCAGCTAGGTTGTTATATCATATAAAAAAATATATGAATTTTTGCGCCTCGCTTTGCTCGAGCTCGCACCTCAAAGTGCACCTCGCACCTAGGCTCCAGGAGACCTTTGCGCCTTGCACCTTAAATAACCTTATGTTACACCTTTTGAAAGAAAGAGAATGTATTGTTCATTGGAGAACCTTAGGGTTTAATTAGGATCTCTATTGTTGTTAGCAGTTAGCCTCTTTGAGTGTTAGGTGCATAGTTGTCAAATCGGGATTCGTATCGTGAATCGAAATGATACATGTGAATCGAATCGGGATTCGCGAATCGTGAATCGTAAGATTCGGTAACAAATTAAAAAAACCATATAAACATATTCTTTTCTTTTCTAGGCTTGTATAAACATATCCTTTTTGTTCTAGGCTTGTATAAACATATCCTAAGTGGTTTAAAAGAGGGTTGGTAATCAATTTTTTAAGAAAAAATTGAAAAACAAAAAAACAAAAAAATTGGAACAATTAAGTTTTGTGCCTAGCAGTCAAGTGAATCGTAAGAATCGCGAATCGAATCGTAAGATTCACTTGCGAATCGTAAGATTCACCTTAGATTCTTTTACATGTTCGATTCGTGCATCGATACGTATCGTTTTCATGATGAATCGTATCGAATCGTAAGATTCGTATCGCGAATCGTACGATTTTGACAACAGAGGTTAGGTGAGGTTTTGTTTAGAGAGATCAATTGTTTTGGTTTTGGCGAGGGTTGTTAACTCTCTTTTGGGCGTTGTAATCATCCGTTTGATAGTGAATTTGTTCCTTGGCTCCGATGTGTGGACATAGGCATATTTGGCCGAACCACACGTGAAATCTTGTGACTTTGTGTCTGATTGTTTTTCTCCGTTTCTTTCTCGTTCCTTTGGATTATATTGTCTTTGTTTGGAAATCGCTTCCGCGGCACAACAATATATATATAAGAGAGTAACCTTTTATTATACACCCTGCAAGTGTAGTGAAAAGGGTATAACTTAAGCCTAGCAAGCCTACCTCTCCAGAACCTTCCACAGACTTTGATTTGAGTAGCAGAGTGCAATACTTCCTGCAAAATGCATAGAGAAACAGCAAGAAGTTTCTTTAACAGCCACAAATAACTTGAACAGTGGGCATTGTCCAAGTGAGCAAGTAGAGAGGAGGAACAACTATCTTGGAACCACAAGAATAGGAATGCAATGAGGACAATATGGGAAGCGATTTACCCATTCGATACACATCTTTCAAGGAACATTGACTCCTTCCCAGTGTTTGCAGCATAACTCATCCCAGGGAGCTCTTTCGTGTATAGGTTCAGGACTTCCTGCCACGCCATAAACACACAGTATTAGAGCATTATAGATATTTACATGCATGTGTCTGCGGATATTTTCCTGTTCCATTTTTGTGTTTATTATCCTGTAATTCAATCATTCCTTCGTTATCTGCTCTTTATGCATACACACGCTGTCTTTTCAAACTCAAAATAAATATGCTCATGGTCATACATCACTACATATATACTATGTAGTGTGTTATTTTCCCAAATTGCAATGAGCGTAGACACACAATATCTTCACAAATCGTGCCAATCCTGGTAATAGGTCACATCCTATATGAAGACAAAGTACTAGATTCTGCAGCAGTATAACTATTTATGACGTACAGTGGATGGAAATGAAACATCTTGAACTGAATAGTGGTTGACTAGCACAGCTGTTGTAGTGCGTGACACAACCTAACGGGATTACTTGAACAAATTTTTGCTTGTGACATGCATAGAGCTGACACCTGAGACCCAAGTGGTTGACGTATTGGACTATTTTTGGTGACGTATTCGACTATTTTTGGTGGCTCAATTTTTTACACAGCCCATTGGGCTACTTATTGGACTATATTTGGTGACGTATTGGACTACTTAACACTTAAATTGGATATTCGTTTGCATTTTTAGATAAGTCATCTAATGATTTTGAGAGATTGTGGTTAGGGTTGGGAAGCTATCCCTCACAATACACTCTAATCACCCTGCAGATTAGTGGATTGTTCCTTGTTGTCGTGGACTTGGGCTTCAGAAAAGCCGAACCACATATATTGTTGTGTTCTTGTGCTTGTGTGGTTTGTTCTTTGTCCCTTCGTTGTTAAATCTGTAGGTTTCACATAACATTGAGCAACTCCATGCTCCAGACTACTGGGTCATACCAGTTAAGACAAACTAAACCTCACTATCACTTCCCCATTAATATGCCAACTTTAGAGTTGCCTTAGACTCTATTGTCTTTTCATCCAGAGGATGAGACTTGATACTGGTACGTGGACTATCACAATGCTTTTTAGTGGAGCACTACATGGTTTCACCTAAAGTTTGAAGGTACCTTTTATTAATATCAATGTTATTCAAAACTTCAAACAGTTTCCCTTCAAATGCAATAAAAACTCCCCTTGCAAGCTCAGTTGCAAAGGTGTCTGCATGCACTTTAGGAGACAGAGTGAATGAGAGAGACAGAGAGAGCGACCTGAAGCAGAGACTTGGCACCACTATCTGCGTCTTTCGGATTAACAAGCATAAAGTAGAATTCCCCTGATAACAGTTGAACGAAATTCATTACATTTGCCAAAGAACCATCTTAATACCCAAAATCAACATCAAATATAAGACTTCTACCGCTTTCCTCAGGTCTGGAATGCTGAAAATCATTACAGTCCTTTCTGTTGTTGTCCTCTACAACTGCCACAAACAATTACGCCAACCAAATAAACCAACACCCACTATTTTGACAAAATGTACAAAGACTAACTCAAAATCTGTTTGGTTGCTAAGAAAATGACAGAAAATTATATTATGGGCTCTATACTCAAATCAGAATGGCTTGATCACAGCCCGCGCTCTCAGATGTGGGTCCGACAAACCAACCATACATGTTTTAGGCAGCTGTAGGTGCAGCCACTATAGATGCATATTAGCACTTTACAACTTCATTTAGAAACCAAAAATTATATGGTTCGAGTTTTATACACACCCATAATTTACATGGTGCATATGTATGTGTTGTGGGGTCAGCACGTGCCTGGGTTTGCCTCTTTGTACATCTCTATAAGAATGGGCAATAGGTAAACCATCTAAAATACTGGCAGGGATCATGAAGTCATGGTGGACAAGCTGAGGGATTTGTCCCCATAACGGGGCGACATTATGGGGCACGGGTCAGCAGGGCAGCCCGCGCAGGTTTTTTTTTAAAAGCTTAAAAGCTCAGTGCACTGGACAGTCTTTCCCTATATGTGTGTGTGTGTGTCAGTGTGTGTGTGTGTGTGTGTGTGTGTGTGTGTGTGTGGGGGGGGGGGGGGGGGGGGGGGGGGGGGGGGGGGGGGGGTGTTATGTTAACCTACTACTCTTTATCCAGAAGTGCACATTTTTACTACAACCATAAAATTGGAAACATAGATAAGAGAACCTGAGATTTTGATTTTGGCATTTCTGGAGAGAGAGATTTGAAGAATGTTTTGATTCACTTCGGAGGTGAAGTTCTTCGCTTGGACAAAGACCTCACAATTCCCTGAAAAAAACAAAAAGCGAAAGCTATGGTTAAAATCAAATGGTGCTGTTGTTGTGATGTTGGTTTCTATGGTTTTGAGAAATTAGGGTTCTTTCTTACCGATGGATAGGGGCGAGGAAGGCGAATTGCTCTTTTTTGGCGCCATGGTTTTTTTGGTTTTGTGCTGTGTTTGCTTCGGCTTTGAATATGATAAAGACTGTAAGAAAGTAGCAATATAGTATATATATATATATATATATTTATAGGGGGCGGGAAAGAAAGGTATTTTTTGGTAGTTTTGTCAACCCGCAAAAATTTTTGAATGATTTTGGTTCTTTCCAAATTTTAATGGAAAAAATTAGTAAAAAAATTTCTCAAAAAAATCTTCAAAAGTTTAAAGAAAAAATTGATTTTACTACTTTGTAAAAAGTACAAAAAAGTTAAAATACCAAATTTATCCCAAATAGGAATCTCACCCAGCGCACAACAGGCGCGCCCCACTCCTCCTCAGTACTCAACGAACAAATTAGGAAAAATTCCTTAAAATAGTCTTTAAAAGTTTAAAAGATAATTTGATTTTACCATTTTGTGAAAAAGACAAAAGAGTTGAAATGTCAAATTTCCCCAAAAAGGAATCTCACCCAATGCACATTACGCGCCCCCACTTCTCCTCAACGAACAAATTAAAATAAATGATATAGTGTGGCGCTCACACGGTATCTATGCCAAGTTGATATATTTTGATGAAAAAAAATAATATTTTACATATTTGTTGTTCGCTCTCAGGATATGTATGATTCAAGTGCAAATCAATCGTAACAAGTAATATTCGAATAGGTACGAGGTCGATGTCCATGGGGACTGGACCGGAAGGTTGTAGTTTCAAAACTCAAATACGCTACTATCGTAACAAAAAATAAAGAAAAGATTATTGTTTTGGGATTCTCTAACACTAAGACTACAACTAGCATGCAACCAATATTTAAAGTTATAACGACGACTAATTATATTAACCAGTTAGAGAACGGCTAAGATTAACAACTAAGAGTGAACTAGATTGACAAGATTGATTTAACTAAGGGAAAAGGGGGCTAAGGGTCATGTTACCAACCTTGGATCACACAAGGATAGATCTTAGGGATTTGGAGGGAGCTTCTCAAGTGAACAAAGTACCTAAGGGGCCAACGATCGAACATGTGGGTTGTCAACCCCACAATGAAAGATAAAAGCTTAAAGGGACTAGGGGTAAATGTTAGATTTGTAATATAGATTCAATAACCTCCATTGCATGACATGGAGATAAAGAAACAAACATATTACAAACCCAACACTCTTCAATCACTTAAGGAGTTCCAAACCCTTTACACTTTTAAGAAAAACAAAGATTCATAGGTGAGTTCATGACTCCTAACCTAAAAACTTAGCTACACATGGTATTTAAAGCATCAACAACAAAATAAACAACAAAGAAGAAGAAATACATAACCATAAATGAGAATGCACACTTCAAGAGAGGAAATTCAACAAGAAACTTCAATGAAAGCTCCAATAAATGCTCCAAAATGAATCCAAGCTTTGCAAATACGAGATTCTCTCACTATCTCACTTACAAGCCCTAAATCTACACTAATTTATGAACTAAAAACAAGAAAAACCTAGAGAAATACAAGAGGTGTAGAAAGAGAGTAAATGAGGTCAAGACCCTAAAATTCGAGTTATAATGGAATATTTATACAAAGCCTTCGGAGTGGCAAACTTGTAAAACAAAGGATGCTAAAATAGGGCAGTTCGACGGGTCGAACGGGCCCCTTCGACCGGTCAAATGCCCCTCTGCCTTGAATCTTCATAGCTTCACATATAATTTGCACACCAATTATAGAATCGTCATAACTTCTTGCTTCAACCTCCTATTGAGGTGATATTTATGACCACACAAAGATGATTCGCAGAGCTACTTTTATCAAGTTCTGAACAACCTCCAAGCATGTGGTCTTAGAGCCTAAAAATGGGCAAAAAGTGGCCGCAATGGTAGTGATTTTCAACTGAAACTTTGCCTTCCAACTCGAACTGCCAAAATGACCTACAAAATACTCACACAACCGGTGTAAACGATGTAAACAGTAGAAAAGAGGGTTATGCAAGGAATGTGCATAAATAATGTACTTAATTATAAAGCTATACTTATGCAAAATATGAGGTCCCCTACTAACACATTGCTAATCTCTAACAATTAAGCGGAGAAAAAAATAGCTCTAAGGACATTACACATACACTTTATTTAAACGCAATAAAGATAAATCGATTCAAATTTCGATCGAAACAACGCTTCAACACAATTCTCGCCGGTATTACACTCAGAAATGAAACACTCGAGTCGGGTAATACTCTCAAGACATGTGGGCAAAGTGTAATGGAAAATGGAACGCAAAATCGCGCACATGTCAAGTGTGGAAAATGTAATCTTTATGAAACGGGCAAAACTAATCTCATGAAAGATATCATGCACTAGATGTCATGCCCCAAACCACTCATGAATTTAAAAAATAAATAAATAAGTAAATTTTGAAAAGCCCTCCCAACACATGGCCTTACTAGTCAAGCAATTCCTCCCTAAGCCTAGACCAATCGCGGCCTTAGCAATTCTCGACCCAAGCTTTGCCTCCCTTTCTATTCCTTTCCTTTCCTTTCTTTTGATTCCCTCGTATATATATATATATATACATATATTTTCAGTACATATCTCCCCCACACACAACCACTTCCTTTCATTTTGTACTACTCTTGAATAACTAATCCTTCTCCAGAATTGGCAACTAACTCTTTCTCCTCCTTCTCTTTGTTTTCCTTCATCTTTATCTTATTGACTCACACACACGTGGCTAAAGTGCCATACCCTGCAAGACTTCCCAATTCTTATATGTTTTTTGTCCTTTCTTTTCTTTTGTTTGTTTGTTTGTTTGTTTATTTTATTTATTGAGATTAACTTGCATGGCCAAATACAGTTGGCAACCTCCATGTCCGTCACGTGTTACCTACCTGTTAGGTGGCACATGTGGGTTCCAAAATGCAAATATAATAAATTAGTGTTTGCACCAAAAAAATACATTTTTTAGTTAAAATTTGGTAGAGCCCGATTGTAACTTTTTAATCAGGCTTACAGACCAATTGCAAAAAGTTAAGGGCCAAGTGACTGGCTAAAGTTGATTCGGACTGCCTTAGTCATAAAAACACATGGTGGGCCACGATTCAATCATGCCTAATATTTGGATATTCTACAATTTCGGGTTGCCTCCACTTTGGCCATGCAATTTTATGTTGACTAACTCATAATTTAGGCATGCTTCGTTGACTATTTGATAATTATGGCAATTGATAATAGTAGTGACATTCAATTTGGACTAAGGCCGCCCATGGTTGTCAACTATTCGGCCACCACCTTTATTTGGTTGATATGTTGATTTGATCATTTTGGAAAACTGATACAGATTGGGCCAATTATGCGAAGTGATCAATCCCTACAAATTCTCTATATGATAATACTCTCATGTATGTGATAAGGGATGATATTACAAGATATGAAAATATATTATCATGTTTAATTGGGAAGATAATATGCCAAGATATTATTTGATTAGGAGTGTATATATATATATATTTTACTTGCTAACAAAGTAAGCCGAACCAAGCCTATATTTGGACCAGATTCAAGCTGCATATATATACACCTGTATTTATACATATATATTTCAAGATATGGAAGGTCTTATCAGATTGAGAGTAAAATCTGGTATTTTATACCAGATAATTATGGAAGTCAAGAGCAGATTTTGGGAGACAAATCTGGTAATTTTACCAGATTATTGTTCTTTGAAGATCAACATGCCTTATCTGTATCAGTTATGGCCGCTATAAATGAGCAGGCAGGCCAACTATTCAGATCACCCCGCGTCATCTCGACAAACCGCATTCAACCGCATCCCAATGCATTCTTAGCATTCTTTTAATTTTCTTAGTCTTTCTTAGTTATAATTACATCCTTGTAATTTCTATTTTCTTCCTAATTAAATAAAAATGCTCTTTTTATTTAATTTCTCTTGTTTGCTTTCTTTACTTGCTAGACTTGTGCGCTTCAGTACTGTCTAGGGACCTTAGGCCAAGGGTACTTTCCTACTTGGCCATCACAATCGTTTTGATAGAAGTCAGATTTCCAAACCTTGTGTATCACTCACACAAGTGACTTAGGAAATTTTGTGTTTTAAGTTTGGGTCTACCTCACAAGGCTCTGGCACGCCCGAACAACAAATTACAGCAAACAATTAGTGCGCAAAAATACGGGTTATTACATGCTACCCTCCTTAAAATGAATTTTGTCCCCCAAATTGAACACGTATCTTCCCCGTCTACATCAAGTGTTAAATAAGACATCAATTTGCAAAAGTAAAATACTAAATTTTAATGATTTTCATCAAAGTAGACCAAAAGTGCTACAACTCGTACCTTCATTAACCAATAATACAAACATTCATTTGCTCATTTTTCTTTATAGAAGGGCCAACTAAACTTTCCAACTCAACGATTTTTGTTTGCCATCTGACAAATTTTAATGATGTCACATGCTCAGTAAAAGAATTTTTTTTTTTCATTTACTCAAAAGTATCTTATTTGTCAGCAATTGCTATTGGCAAAATAAATAACATCTCACACATATCAGCTTATACTAAATTTCACATTGTCCAATGTATGCATATGTGATAATTCATTTATAAATCTTTTATTTTAACTGGTTATCAATCATCATATATCATTGCTATTATACACACTAGCCCAGATCAAATGTGTACAATCACGTGGCCACAACACCCCAGCCCCTGCTCGAAAGGTGTATACTATCCACCAGCCCAGCTCAAAATGGAATAGCATATTAGTGCACTACCTGCAGGACTATCTTAATCCTAGTCATTACATGGCTACAGCACCCCAGCCCTGCTCGAAAGGTGTATTATATACCATCCACCAGCCCAGCTCGAAATGGAATAGCATATTAATGCACTAACTGTAGGACTATCTTAGTCCTAGTAATCCCAACTTACCACAGTTGTTGTTGTTGTTTTTTTTTTTTTTAACAACTTAAGGTCTTGACATTATCAAATATATTATTCACATGAATTTAACAGTATGCATTCATTGGACTATAGTATCTGCATTGATAATTTGTGCTATGTACATGCAAAAATCTCATTTACTACTGTGAACAAACCACTTTGGTGCTTGGTTCACCACCAACCCATGTCCACACTACCAATGTGCCTACAACAACACACGAGGAAGTATACAATACGACATGAATAATAACTGTTTAAAAAAAAAAAAAAACCAAACCACTGGTATTATTCACATTCCATAATAACGGAAAAATTGGAGGTACTCCTTGCCCATGTACCCATCAGTTCCATGACATTTAGCCAAAACAACATTTTAACAATATATATATATATATATATTTCTTTTCTTTTCTTTTCTTTTTTTTCTTTTTTTCCAGATGCATATGGATTCCAAAAGAAAGCAGAACTTAACTCTGAAAGAGTACAAATAGAGATAACAAGGAAAATACTCCAGAGATTAGAGCATATTGTACACAACCCCATAAAACTAAAAATAAATAAATGAAATATACATGTATTACAACATCCCAATCGTTTAAAACTTTCGTCTTCGAAAATAAAATGTGAATCATTTGGGAAACAACTCCAAATGTTTGAAACTTTTTTTTAAATAATAAAGCAAATCTAGTACTAAATAAATACCTTCACCGACTCCCCCCCAGGCGATGTGGAACTAAGTACCGTACCCATTTGTATTACAAACTTTGTTCATCACATCCTACCCTCAGTCCCATACCTCTGACTGGGGACAGGCTCTGATACCATTTCTGTCATGCCCCAAACCACTCCTAAATTTATATATAAAAAAAAAAACTAATTAAAAATAAGTTGAAAAGCCCTCCCAAACATGGTCTTACTAGTCAAGCAATTCCTCCCTAAGCCTAGGCTAATCGCAGCCTTAGCAATTCTCGACCCAAGCTTTGCCTCACTTTCTATTCCTTTCCTTTCTTTTCTTTTGATTCCCTCATATATATATATATATATATATACATACATATATTTTCGGCACATATCTCCCCCATACACAGCCACTTCCTTTCCTTTTATACTACTCTTGAATAACTAATCCTTCCCCAGAATTGGCAACTAACTCTTTCTCCTCCTTCTCTTTGTTTTTCTTCATCTTTATCTTATTGACTCACACACACACACATGGCTAGTGTAATTCAAGTGTCACACCTTGCACGACTTCCCAACTCTTATCTATTTTTTGTCCTTTCTTTTCTTTTGTTTTTTTGTTTCTTTATTTTATTTATTGAGATAAACTTGCATGGCCAAATACACTTTGCAACCTCCATGTCTGCCACGTGTCACCTACCTGTCAGGTGGCATATGTGGGTCCTGTGATGCAAATATAATATATGAGTGCGTAAACATACAGGTTATTACACTAGAGGTGGTGAAATAAAACTCTAACTGCTTGTCAAATTTGTCTTAAACTCGGAATCACAATTTTTGAGGATCAATTAGGACTAGGAAGGTCAAAAAGTGGAAAAGGACTGATGAGATATAGGAAATAGGGAAGGAAAGGGAAGTGTTTTGGGAACAATCTCGGGCTTAAGGGGTTGCACAAGGACTAACAACACTAGGGATGAGTCGAAAACAATTAATTTCAATGAGATAAAAAAGGAGACGTACTTTTCTCATGAAACACCTATTTGATTTCCTTCCTTCTTTCTATATATATATATATATATTTTTTTTTTTTGTGATTTTCAATTTTTTCGCTATTTCTTTTCCTTTCTCTTCTCATTAGGCTCTTCTTTTCTTTTTTGAGCTTTTCTTTTAGTATTCTCCCAAACAATCATGACTCGATCCCTTTGGACTTTAAAAACATGACCTTATGCAAACAACCTCCCAATAACATACTTTAAACATGAGAAATGGGGAAAGTATGGGGCATTGGAATGATGGGATAGTGTGAAGGTGGTGTATGCGGAAGAGGCGAAAGGAAAAGGTAAGAGATGGGATCTAAAATCATTTCCTCAGGATATTGTGATTCATTGTTCTCCACTATTATGACAAGCAAGCAAAAGTTTTGAAATTCACACGACCGTCCTCTAATGCACGATAAAAACAAGAAAATGAAATTAACTACGACTTTAAAACGCCTTTCAACAAAGAGAATTAGTGTATGTAACGCTCAAAAATGGAGAACGACTTAAAATCTCACAAGGTTCAAGTCTCCACAAAGTGTTTCAAACGATATTTGGATTATAATTGCATTAGACACTGTCCTGTCACATGTAACTAAGCAATGTGCACCAAAAGTCCAAGATTTGAAATTTATGAAGTTCATGAAAATTGAGATAGTTCTAGGACTCATGGGATTCGATGTATGTCACATGCTAATATCACAAGAAAAACTCAAGACAAGCATCATCGCTCGGCACTTTGAACGGGCAACTATGCAACAATCATTGGAAGCATGGACCAAGGACCCAAGAAAAGAGAAAAAAAAATGAATAAAAGAGGTTTTTTTTTTAAAAAAAAAAAAATTTGAATCAAACATGCTATGCTTATAGTGTTACTAGCAAGAATGTGATGAAGATCAAACTAAAGACTAGCGACTATCACACCCCTACTAGATCCATGCATTGTCCGCAATGTATGAGCATCGAAATAGTATAAAAATCGAGTGAAATAAGAGGATATCACCAATTAGGGCGATCCCTGATAAGGTCAATGAAGATAATCATGCACATGTAACCACGACCAAGCACATCAAGAAGTAAAGAGTGCGAGAAAAAAAGAAGAAACAAGAAACAAACATATAAACAAGAACTTCCATTTATTATATACATCAAAAGTAAACAGACGTACAAGAAAAGCCTAAACGGCACTGAAATAAAAAGAAAACTAAAATAAAGCGGCTAACATGGCTCTAAGCAACAAAATAAAGAACTACCAACAACCAAATAGGAATCTAGCAACTATAGAGGCATAGCCAAGTGTGATCGCTACTATTCTAATAAGCGATAAAAAGTTTGTTAGACAAAATGGGCCTCACGGTGGTGGTGCGGAGGTGCTGCCACCACCCGCACGTGCAATAGCGACCAAAAGGGCCCTAAATTGCACCTCTTCTCTCTCGACCTACTGGGCAGCGGCTAGCTCAACACTAGCCTGAAGCGAGTCATAACGGGCCGTCAAGTTTCGAATGTCGGCTTTGGCCTCTCTGAGCTCTCTCTGAGTCTCTAACAATATGCGCTCCAGACGAACATACTCAGGTCCCTCCATGGCAGCGGGAGCAAGCTCTTCAACCTCAATGTCCTCCTTCAAAATTGGAGAGGCATCTCCCTCAGCTGCCTGAGTTTCTACACGTCGCCTCTTGCTGACTTGAGATTTGAAGGCGCTTTTTGATTTAGCCAGAGAAGCAGTCGTGAGAGGGTCCTCGACAGAGATGTAGTGATCATCCAACTTAGGCTTCACCCCCTCGGAGAGGCAAGGTCGTGTGATAAGAGATCCATATGGAAGGCTCCCAAATACTGTGGTCTTAGCCCCGGCATTGTACATGACCTTTAAAAAGAGCCGTGGTAGATAGATAGGGTCCCCGGTCTAGAGAGTGGCTAGATGGGCAAGTAGTAATGTCCGAGGGTAGACTTGTGCGTGGTAAGCTGCAAAGTCTATCGAACAACAATGTGGAGGTTGGCGTAGGCCCTGGTCAATGCACTGGCTAGCAACAGGATGCCAGACCAATCAAATCCCTAGTCCGTGAAGGACCGGTAAACGAAAGGAGGAGGCAGCAACGAACACTTGTAATTAACATGCCCCCTTTTCATGCAATAATGACAAGTTACATGAGGGGTATTCTCATTTTGGTTTGAAGCTTTAACAAAGAAATTTTTGTGAGAATTGTTTGAACTTGAAGGAGTGGATTTTGCAAAGAAATTGTTATACTTCTTTTCTTTGTATGTGGGATTGAATCCCAAACCGGCTTTGTCAAAAACACATTTTTGCTTTCCCAAAAGCATATTCAAATTTTGTTCACCTTGTGTGAATTTTGCCAAAGTTTTTCTCAAATCATCCACCTCCTTTCTCAACTCAACCTTTTCTTTTTCAATAAGTTTACTTGAAGGTTGATTGGTTAAAACAAGCTTTTCTTTTCTCAAAATTTCATTTTGAGATTTTAAATCAACTAATTGCTTTTTCAACTCCACATTTTCTTTTTCAAACTCATTTTAAGATTGTGCTCTTGAAACATGTTTTTCATTTTCAATCTTCAAAGTATCATTTTAGGATTTCAAAATATTTAACTCATTTGAAAGTTTGGAAAATTTCTTTTTAAGAGTTATATATTTAGATCCCAAATTCTCTAAATCCTCATGTAACTCCTCAAAAGCACATTGAAGCTCATTATAGTTAGGAGATTCAACAATAGATGTAGGGTTAGAGTTTACCAAATTCTCTTGTGCACCTTCTTGGTCACATGAGTCATCATCGGAAGAATCATCATCATCCCAAGTGTCCCTTTTTACCATTTTCTCATTCTCATCCTCTTCTTCATTGGCAAATAGGCACACTTTTTCCTCTTCACAAGTTTAGTTAGTTGTAACATGAAATTTTTTTAAACATAACCAAATTTCATTTGCACTAGAGCATGAACAAATTCTATTATATGAACTATCATCTAAAGAATTATATAAAATTTTCATGGCTCTAAGATTCAATAGAAAGTTATTTTGATCACTTTCATTCCATTCAAACTTTGGTTTGGGAGAAAAACCATTTTTGACAATGTTCCAAAGATTTATGTCAAGTGATATAAAGTAAATTTCTATTCTCCTCTTCCAATGATCATACTTATGATCTTTCAACAATGGAGGAGTTCTAATGCAATAACCTTCTTGAACTTTTGTTTCCATAGAACTTGACTCAATATTTTGAAATTCAATAAAATCATTAGAGTCATTTAAAGAGCAAGAAGTAGAGGTTACCCTATTGTCAATTACCATGAGGCAAAGATTGACAATCTCATCTTCATTTGAGTTGTCGTCCGATGATTCACTCTCAGAGCAACTTTGAATGGCCTTCATTGCCTTCTTCTTACGTTGTTCATCTTTAGGAATTTCCCAATTTTTCTTTCTTTAGAAACTTTGCAAATTTTTGGGTGATCAAAGCCATTTCCTCATCCTCATCACTCTCATGATCTTTTCCCTTTTTCTTTGAGCTTGAGGACTTCAACGCGATGTCTCCTCTTTTGATCTCCTTTTTCTTGTCTTCTTCGACAAGCACGGCTAACTCCATTTCATGGGTAATGAGAGATCCCATAAGTTGTTCAATTGACAAGTTTGTCAAATCTTTCTCTTCCCGGATAGCCGTGACCTTCGGTGGCCATTGCTTTGGTAAAGCCCTAAGAATTTTCTCAATAATTTCTTCATAAGTATAAACTTTACCAAGATTTTTCAAGCTATTGATGATTATTGTAAAACAGGTAGACATATCACCAATAGACTCAAAAGGCAACATTTTGAATATTTCATAAGATTGAACAAGCAAATTAATTTTTGACTTTTTGACTTGGCTTGTTCCCTCATGAGTCACTTCAAGTTTATCCCAAATTTCTTTTGCGGATTCGCAAGATGAAATTCTATTGTATTCATTTGGGTCTAAACCGCAATATAATAAATTCATTGCCATTGCATTCATTTTAGTGAGTTTCTTATCGGCATCATTATACTTATCTTTCGTTTTTGAAATATAAATACCATTTAAAATTTTTATAGGAAGATGAGGGTTATTGATTACTATTTGCCATAAATCAAAATCTTGAGAAATCATATAGATTCTCATTCTATTTTTCCAATAAGCATAATTTGATCCATTAAAACACGGTGGTCTATTTGCCGATTGATCCTCACTATAAGAGATGCGCGAAGTGTTGCTTTCTATTTGGATCTTAACTCAATTTTTTTCAAAAACTTTTGAAAATAGAAGAGCCGAGGCTCTGATACCAATTGTTGGCCCAAATATGAAAACCTTAGAGAGGGGGGTGAATAAGGTTTTAGTGGAAATTTAACATTTAAACTAAATACAAAATTAAACACAACCACAAACAATTATGTAAATAGAGAATGGAAGAGAAACTTGCAAATCGAGTTTTCAAGTGGTTCGGCAATCCGCACACCGCGGCCTACGTCCACCCCTCAAAAATACCTATTGAGAATTCCTTTAATCCGATCTACTTCATGGGTGTAGACCAAACCGTTACAAGAGCCTCCAATCTCTCCCAAAGAAGAAAACTTCTTCTTTGCAATCAAGGATTACTAACACTCATTCTTTACAAATAAATTGGGTACAAATGATAACTCTCTCTCTAGAGTGGATAATATAATGATAGCTTACACAACAACTCCTTAGTGAGTGGATGATACAAATAAAAGCTTACTACAATTTATTCTCAAAGAAATACAAATCAAGAACTAGAGCGATTGATAAACTCACACAACTAGGGCTCAAATGTGAATGATTAAAAATCAACAAGTTGTGTGATTTAAATAGATGTTTTCCAATGGATTAATCAACATTAAAAGGTTTTGAAAAATATGTATTTATAGGCCAAGAAAGATTATAGTCGTTAGTGGCAAAATGGTAAATATTTGGCCTTGAAAGAAAACTAGCCGTTATGCACAAACTGCCTAATCCAGTCGACTGAAGTCGCGACCCAGTCGACTAAAAAGTGGCCCGGTTGACTGAAACTTGAGAAGCAGAATGTATGTTTTTAGAGTAGAAACCAATCGACTGTAGGGTGGTCCGGTCGACTGAAATCTGAAGGGTCCAGTCGACTGAATAGAGGTTCAGTCGACTGTTTTTTATCAGAAAAACATTTTTCTTGTTTTGAAGGTTTTTAAACAATTTTAAACCTTTGAGCCCTTATGAGTGATGATCAAGATGCTTTACATGTAAGTCCTAGACTTCAACTAAGGATAAAAGATCTCCAAATCTTCAAGCTTGATCCTTGTTGAGCTTCATCACTCTTAGACTTCACCCATATGTTATCTCAATCTCAAACAAAGTTAGAACATCTAAATACATAAATCAAGATATTAGCACAATAAAAATGACATGATAATTCAATGGAATAGAATCATTAAGAACATGTAATTATCACTAGATTTGTCATCATCAAAACACACAAAATAATGCCTTAAATTAATTTAAGGCTAACATATATATATATATACATGAGTATAAATATATCTAATATATGGCCACCACCACCCCAAACTCTCTCTATCTCTTCTCACCACCACCACGGGCCGCCTCCTCATCCACCCATGCCATTGCAGATCGAAAAGATAAAAAAAGTTACAAGTTGGAGCAATTGTCCAAACGGCAGGAGCAACTCACCAAACGAAAGGAGCAACTCACCAAACGGAAAGAGCAACGTTGCTCCATACGTTTGGTGAGTTACTCCTTCGGTTTGGACAATTCCTCAAAAAACCTACATTTTTTATTTGTAGAGGTGGTGGTGGATGAGCGAGGTGGCCCGTGGTAGTGGTGGCTATGTGAGAGAGAGAGAGAGAGAGAGAGAGAGAGAGAGAGAGAGAGAAAGAGAGAAAGAGAGAGAGAGAGAAGAGATCATAAAGATAAAGAGGTTGGGGGTGGGGATGGTGGTGCCACCACCAACACTAACCTAAACCCAGACACCAACCTCTCTCTCTCTCTATATATATATATCTATATATATATACATCAACATGGCCACCGCTACCCCAACCTCTCTCTCTCTCTCTCTCTTATCACCACCACCACCACCACCACCACCATGGGCCACCTCCCTCATCCACCATCGCCTCTACAAAAAAAATGTAGGTTTTTTGAAAAATTGTCTAAACCGAAGGAGTAACTCACCAAACGTATCGGGAGCAACTCACCAAACGTAAGGAGCAACATTGCTCTTTCCGTTTGGTGAGTTGCTCTTGCTGTTTGGACAGTTGCTCCAACTTGCAAACTTTTTTTTTTTCGATCTGCAATGGCAGGGGTGGATGAGGGAGGAGGCCCGTGGTGGTGGTGAGAAGAGATAGATAGATAGATAGAGAGAGTTAGGGGGTGGTGGTGGCCATATATTAGATATATTTATACTCATGTAATATATATATCGAGTGAGAGAGAGAGAATTACGTTGTGGTATGGGTGGTGGTGGGGGTGGCCCTTTAAGGGTGGTGGTGGTGGTGGTGGTGGTGGCGGCGGTGGTAGCAGCGACAAGTGGTGGTGGCGACGGTGGCAGATAGTGGTGGTGTTGGTGGCCATGTGAGAGAGAAGAGACCAAAGAGAGAGAGAGATGATCAGTTTAGGCATTTAAGAAAAAAAGTTGACTGATTGAGAGAGAGAGATGATCAGTTTAGGCATTTAAGAAAAAAAGTTGACTGGTTTTTAATTTATATATACTTTATATAAACTTCTTTTCATTTTTCAAAAAGTAAATAATTAAATTTTAAATTGTTAACAAATTGTTGACTGGTTTTTAATTTTTTGTGTCAATTTTTTGAATCATAAGATAAAATTAAATGAAGTGATGTATTTAATCCTAATAAATAAGTGAATGTTTGGGAAAGTCTAAAATAGGACATGATTTACTCAAAATCTAATTTTTATCTGGTTTTTGTGGTAAACTAGTTTGGTAAGTGTCTATTCTATTCCGTGTCCAGTCTAACAAATTTCTGTTATCTGTCATACCAACCTACACTTGGTTCTCACAAGTCACAAAAATCAGAAAAAAGTGGACTTGGACTAAGTAAGGTCCAATTTTGGATATTCCCAAACACACCCTACAGCTCTGTGAGACGTCATCCAAACACACCCCAAGTTCTGCTGGCTTGCTCTTCTTCTTCCTCTTCTTGCTATCCCTGTAATTGTACAGAGGAAAATCAAACCCCACTGTTATCCTCTCTCTCTCTCCTTTATTCCCAGAAAATCAACTACCATAGCTACTGCTATACTGGGTCCAATTCGATTAAGGTTGGTCTCTTCTTCTTTGTTTTAGTTCTGGCCCTTCTGGGTATGCTTCATTTTGAGTAATCTATTGTTTCTGTTGGAAAAATTACATTGATACAATTGGAAAAACAGAAACAGATTCTTGATTACAAACTGGAAAATAGAACTTGAATAGAAACAGAATTACAATATGTAAACAGAAAGCAATAATTGGAAAACTATAACAAAATAAGATCAAACCGAGGCCTGTGATATTTCACAGTTTCCTTAAAACAGATTCGCCGCCTCACCAGAAGTGCTTGAGGATATCTCCGGCGTCTGTCTCCCAGGATACAGTGACAATAACCAGCAGTAGACAAGCACGGTGTTCGACTGCTCCGACGAACCAACTATGTTCTGTGTCTCTCTCAGGAAGGAATATAGGAAGGAAGGAAATAACTCTTGTTTTTCTGACTCTGAAATTTCTGAGGAGAAAGCTCAGAATATATATATAGGACTAAGGGGAGAGAGGATTCATTGGATGTACATTATGAATTTGTGGATTCATCCATGTATGTACATTATGAATCTATAGATTCATCCATGTATATACATGAGTACATTATGTATTTGTGGATTCATCCATGTATATCCATTATGAATCTATAGATTCATCCATGTATATACATGATTCATCTATGAATGTGCATTATCCATGAATGAGAATAAATACATTCATGTATATACATTTCCCATGCATTATACATTATAATAAATTATATACATTTCCCATGCATTCATGTATGTACATTATATAAATGTATTCAATGGATTAATTTCTCATTCACTCAAAAAAATTTTGGACATGTAAATATCCAAAGTTCATCTCCTCATGGAGGAGAACACAAATCCACAAGGACCCCATTCAAACTCTAAATGAGTCCCACATTATTTGACCTCAAACATGGCCAAAATTAATTTTTATACAACAGTTTCAAACTCTTCTTTGACACTTAAAAAAATTTCTCAATATTCATTGGTACATAATATATGAGATTAAATCTATTCTGACTAACTTTCCACCTAGGTTCGCTTCAATTTACTCTGATTTTGTTCACACTGATGTGGTGTTCTGATTAACTCCTAATTTTTCAAACTTGTCAGATTTAGCTTGCTTTTATTTATTTATTTATTTTATTTTTATTTTTATATGTGTGTGTGAGTAGTGGAAGCCTATGAACTATTTCTAAACTCAGATTGAGAATTTAATTCCAGAGCCGAGTACAAGTATCTAAAGATTTTGGGGATTTAAGTAATAGGCATGTGTAAAATTATCTGAAAACTTAAAAGGGATATATTCCATACCTCACCTCAATACAATGATATGAAATGCAATTGAAAATTAAGGGCCTGTTTGTATGCGTGTCCATGAATTTGAATGAAATCATTTGTTATAATTTATTAGGCATTTTGACGTATAAATTCATCATCTTAAATCAAGTCATTTTGTATAATGGTAGTTATGTTAGAAGTAATGCTTAAACACACCAATTATATCTCATCTTTAAAAAAAAAAAAAAAAAAAAAAAAAACATAAGAATGACCATATGTAAAGAAACATGATATGTTTTTTTTCCATTTTTTTCGAAATGAACAAATTCAATTTGATTAGTTTCTATATTAGAATGCTTTACAAATTGCGTATTATCCTGTTCAAATCCATAGATGCGCAAACAGGCCCTAAGTGTGTGTGCACATATAAACTACTGTACTAATTCCTGTAACTTGTTGCAATAATATGGCCAGAGAATTGGAAATGATGATAGAAGGAAAAACAAATTTCACCCGTCCATGTCATTGACACAGAGTCATTCTTTGGATTGAAAGAACAAAAGGATTGAAAGTTTGTGACAGTAATTATATTGAACATAGTTATGATTATTTCAATAATATATAGTTTAAATTGGAACTACATGAAGATTTAGTCATCAATCTACAGTCAAACAGTTTATAGAATACAAAAAGCATTTCATAGGAAAAAAAAATACATATAAACACCTAAGGAGCTAATAAGACATCTCTAAAATACATATGGATATTCATCTAACAAATTTACATCTATTCAGTTGTAGAGTGTCGAGCGGGCGCATAAACTGGTCCAGGCTCCTGGTATTCACAAAGAAGAACATTATATGTTTTATAGATATGGTGACAATATTCAGTTCAACTCATGTAAGCACGAAACCATGCCTCATAATCAGTCCTAAACCTCACATAATCTCATCGACTACACCCAAATTGTTGAGCAACAAATGAAGTTGTCAAAGTGTTGCTTCAAACGTTACACACCGCTATCCTTCATTAATTTGTGACAGTAATTATATTAAACATGGTTCTGATTATCTTCAACTTGCTCCCCGTGCTTCCAACCAATATCTCGTTCTCGCTTTTCTTCTTCTTCTTTTTTTTTTCAGTTGGTTATAAAGTGACATCTTTATTTTTTGAAGACATCCTACTACCAGAATTAAATTATATTAATTTTTTTGAAGACATTAAATTTAGTAGGCTTAACTACATTTTGCACCCTCCTAGTTTGCCCTTTGTGTCAATTTGATCCTTGTAGTTTAGAAAGTGTCATTTTAGTCCCTGTAGTTTCATAAGTGTGTCATTTTAGTCCCTCACACACTTTTTGTGACAAATTTTTAACTTTTAGTGACAAAATTATTCGTCACTAAGGACTTATTGGACTTATTTGACACACTTATGAAACTACATGGACTAAAGTGACACTTTCTAAATTACAGGAACCAAACTGACACAGGTGACAAACTGCAATGGTGTAAAATGTATTTAACCCAATTTATTAAGATATTAAATTTGTTGAATATATCAATAATCATTATAAACTTAAGTATTTATAAATTTAATTATGAATAAGTAATTTTATAAGGGTTAGTTAGTGATAAGGATAGTTTATAGTTCTTGTATAGTCTAATGTCCAACAAAAAAACCACTTTAAAAGTCTCTGCACTTATATATCATGTACACTGCAATTATATTTTGAAATTTCACAAAACTACGAATTTAACAAAAGTAGTTTTGTGAATTTCACAAATTCATAAAAATGCATATAAGCAAGGACTTTTCACAAAACGGTAAATTTTTAAGGTCCTTTAGACTCATAAGTTCAGAACAAGGGACTTAACGCTAATTATCCCTTTTTGGAATGAGAAAAATAAAATAAACTAAAATGAACTAGATAGACAATACTTGATTTAGTGCTACTACTTAAAATCAAGTCTTTCCCTGGAGTGGAATGCGGAAATGTTCAATTTAGCCTATGTTTGGTTCTTGAATTTTATGAGGAAAAAGAAAAGAAAAGAAAATAATGTTATTAACTTGGAGATGCGTACCCTATCACATGGGATAATATCTATAGTAGTGGGGTATTTTTGACTGGTCAAATGGTACGTGGGCAAAATTCCTCTCCTACTGCAGCAGCAACACCATTCATGCTGCTCTCATAAGGTAAAACATTTTAATGTAAATAAAACCAATTAATAAACTCTATGTATTAGATGCATAATTAATTAAAGGATTCCATTAACATAAGAAAATAGCTAGAAATAGAAATAAATGATTGAAATTCAAACCTAATTTTCTATCAGGTGTGGGTGATGTTGTCAATATCAAGATATCAAAAATGTACTTTACTTTTCTAAGGATTTATAGTAGTGAAAGTAAAGGTCGAACCCACAGAGATTAAAATACTACAACTCTTAATTTTAAAACCTAAATCTAATTAATTATGAAAACGAGATTTTAATTTTGAATTTAATTAAACTAAGAACAATAAAATAAATCTAAATTATGAAAGCAATTTAAAAGTGTTTTTATAAATATGTTTAAAGGAACCTAGGATTACAAATCCACCACTAGCTTCATAATAGGAATATTTATGCATTCAATTAGATTATTAAGTTGGATGATAATGGGGAATTGTAGCTACAAGCCCAATTCATCCGTCAAGAAAATAACTATGGTTCAAGCACCAACATAATCCATCTTCGGTTAGCACGAATTATCTCACACTAAACTAGGGTTGTGGTATAATCCGTCTAATCTAGGCATGGACTATTCGGATACTTGATAGCACAATTCAATTTAAGCATCATAAATCATTGAGCCCATCACAGTCAAAATAGATCTAAGACAAGAATAAACTTTGAAAGTGATGATTTAATCAATAAAAGTACGATTTATTTATAAAAATCCTCTAAACATGTAATCATCATCCATACATAATAAATCTAAAATAAAAACATAAATAAAACCCTATTACTTGGCTAGGGTTTCATTGAAACCCTAGATCTAGAGTCTAGTTGTCCATGGAAGTGATGGATGGCAAGTAGTTGATGGAGGAGGCCATGGGAATCCTTGGTCTTCTTCTTCTTCTTCTCCTTGCTTCCCTCTCTTCAATGGCTGAAAGTATGTATATATTTTGTGTGTATAATAATTGTCAACCCTTCAATTCAAGTAAAATAGGGTATATATAGATTTACAACAAGTTTTTGGAAGCTTTCCCAACTCGAAACGCATTAAAACTGCTGTATTTAGCTTTCCAGACGTAATTAGGCAGTTTCGTTCGCACAGGAGTCTTCAGTATACTGAAATACGCAAGATTGGTTTTTACACATATCGCGCAAGCGCGACATTTGGTACTTCGCGCGCGCGGATCGCGCGAGCGATTTCTGGGTTCTCGCGTGAGCGGATCGCGCGAGCGATATTCTGTTTTTCGCGCCCGCGGCTCGCGCGCGCGAACTGGCTTTTTCAGCTTCTTTTCTTCTGCTTTTTCACCCTGTTTAGCCTGATGTACTTGATTTCTTCCAAAACCTATTAGAAAATAGAAAACGAAGTAAAAATATACAAAAACAGGATAAAAAGGTACTAACAAATGCTCGTTAAGGCGTATAAATAGGATTTGTTCTCTCCCAATCACACCCCCAAACCTACATTTTGCTAGTCCTCGAGCAAAACTAAAATAAAAACTAACTACTAATAAAATACTACTCCATTTTCTCATGGATCACGATTGCATTTAGCGTATGCAACAAGCCTTTTAAACCTCTAGGTGTCCCTAGTCGGACGAGTGAAGTCTCGTGAGGGTTCTCATCAACAAGTTACCCACAACCATCTTTATTAACTTATAAATTTAAATTTTTTTATTAAAAAAGAAAAACAAAACATTCAATACTCCTTATTATAACATAATGATTTGAAATAGAATAATGAACAAGAAGAAACGGAATCAAACGTTCACCCGCATCATGAAAAACAATCTCAAGCACATGCATCGTATAAATCAATAGAGTTTCTCATAAAATTGCACGTGTGTAATATGATAGTCAAATGAACACTCGCATATCATGAACTTGGAATATAACTCGGATGACCATCTAACTATGTCTTGACTACAAATCTCACAATGTCAATTACACTCTCAAATGAAACACTCAGAAACAGGTGTAATTTTTCTAATATATGGGAGCAAAGGAAATATATTTTCAAAACGATAAATGCTCACATATGACTCGAAAAAGACGCATGACACGAAAGAACAATAGTCTCATGGATAGGATGCCAATAATCAAGAAAAATTAGTCATTACCATGTTTTAATCTCCCTCACATCGTTTTCATATCCAAATCATGTTTTCTAGGATCAAATAGGACTTTTTAAAGGTTGTAATGTGGCTCAGGTAATGAGAAAGAATAGAAAGGATTCATTAGGTAGTTTCACGAATGGCATTGTAAGGCATGTTCGATCTCTTTCATTCATCTCTTCTACCAACTTTCATTTTTTTCATTCTCTTCTTTTCATATATTTTCTTTCTTTTCTTTTCTTTTTTTTTTTTTATCAACCTTCTTCTTCTTTATTTTTTTTCCAATCCTTATCTTTTTTCTTTCCTTCTCGTTGCTTTCGAAACGAATATTCAGTAAAGAATCAAGGCAACCACCCCACACATCATCTTATTTACTTCTTCTTCTCAATCACACATCGCCTTAACACCACTAAAAGTTGACAAATCTCTCAATGGTGAACTCCAAGTTTGTCAAGTCGGAGCAAAAACAAGGATAATGGTAATCAAAGAAAAAGGCATTTTAATGGCTCAAAGGGTGAACTAAGGAAATTTTTATCATTTATCGGTCGGCAGTAAACAAAGAGGGCCTAAAATCATTTCCTAAGGTCATACGGTTCTTCAATGTTTACGACGGAAGATTATTTAGCATGGTAACAACTATTTTAACTTGACTATCAACCAAAACAAGAATAATGAGACTAAACAACGAGTTAATGCGTTATTTCAATGAAATTCGACAAACAAAATGTGTATATAACCCTTAAAACAGAAAAGATAGGCTCAAAAGCTCACTGGGCTTAGTCTCCACCATGTGTTATCTAGAAATCCGAATCATATTATAGTTCACATCAGACATGTATTCAAGCGACTACGTGCAGTGCATAGGTTTGTGTGCAAATCTATGATATAAAACTATGATTCGAATGATACATATCTTAAAACGTCGCATCATGACTTTAGCAAATATTTAACCACATATTCTCATGTTTACCATTCTATAACGAATCACGTTACATACTAAGAAGTATCAAATTGAGATTGCAAATATGTCGGTAATCATCGTTTATTTAAGCACAAGTATCGAAATTTTTTGAAAAATCGGTGCATATAATGTGCATGTGTGTGCATACCCCCAAACCTAAACCTTTCATTGTCCCCAATGAAACAATAAAACGAAAGAAAGGAGAGTAGGTAAGAAAGGAACGATAATACCTCGATCTCGGCAATGACAAACAGGTAAATGTATAAGAATATGGCGATAAAGTTCAATTGCTCCAAATGGAACCACCTGTTAATACTAGCTACAAAGAAACTAACAAAAGAATATTAAAAGTAAATGAAACCGAAATATAAAATATAAATCGATAAACTAATCTAAACTAAACTAAACTAGCAAATGGAAAAGAAATAAAACGAAAAAGTATAAATGTAACAAGGAAAACAACGAACACAAACTAAACTGAATCAAATAAACAAAAACAGAAAAGAAACACAAATAAAATAGGTAGGGGGAAGGATATAGAAAACAAAAGGAAAAACAGGAAAATGGGGAAATCGCGCGAACGGTCTGCGCGAGCGGCCGTCGCGCGCGCGAATCCTAAGTTTTTTTTTTCTTTCTATATCTCGCGCGAGCGAGCTCCCTCGCGCCCGCGATACCAGGCGCGAAGGAAACCTGAGAGCTCAAATAAAGAAAAGCAAAGAAAAATGTCTAAGGGGCAAACTCGCGCCAGCGGGCCGCGCGAGCGACGTCTCGCGCGAGCGGGCTGCACGCGCGAGTTTGATGTTTTCTCTCAGTTCACTTATTTTATGTATATAAATTAAAATAAATTAATTCCAACCCCCAAACCTATCCAGAAAAGCTCCAAAACTAACAAAAACGACTCAAAAACATCCAAAAATCAAAGAAAACAGACGAAATTAAGCTTGGGTTGCCTCCCAAGAAGCGCTAACTTTTACGTCTTCAGCTAGACCATTCTAGCTCAAGAATCATGGAGGTCGTAAATCAGAGTTTGTACCTCTGAGGGCCATAGGGAGATTCTGGTGAAACATCGAAACAAGGTCGTTATGTGTTAATTCATTTGACAGCTCACCATTATCGTTATTACATCGATTCTTTACCTTTCGAGTAAATTCTTCATTAGAGGCCGAGGTATTCGGATTCATCCACTCATCATCCACTATATTATTCCCCGCACTCGTATTTATTACTTTATTAGGTTCAACAATTCTTCTAACCATATTACCCTCAACACTTAAGTATTCATCGTCCTTTGGAGGTTGATCAGCCGCATTAAAAATATTTAATTTTAATTTCAAGTTCCCGAACGACACTTTCATTACCCCTGTTCGACAATTGACACGTGCGTTGGCCGTGGCTAAGAATGGACGACCAAGAATACAGGAGTGTATTTTCTAGCATCTAGCACCGGTTCGGTGTCAAGGACCATAAAATCAACGGGATAGAAACATTAATCAACTTTTACTAGGACGTCTTCGACGATTCCTCTAGGTATTTTGACAGAACGATCCGCTAATTGAATAGTAGCGGCCGTGGGCTTAAGTTCACCTAGACCTAGTTGTTTATAGACATGATAGGGTAAGAGGTTAACACTAGCACCTAAGTCAAGGAGAGCCCGATGAATGATAGTGTCACCTATGACACATGAAATCGTAGGCGTACCGGGATCCTTATACTTCGGAGGAGCGTGTTGGAAAATTGAACTTACTTTTTCTGTGAGGAAGACCTTTTTCGGAGTGTGACTGCGTATTTTGCGCTTTTGCGTACATAGGTCTTTTAAACATTTAGCATAAGCGGGAATTTGTTTTATAGCGTCGAGGAAAGGAATATTAATTTTAACTTGTTTAAATACCTCGAGTATATCTTCGACTTTTGACTTTTTCTTTGAAAGATGAGACGGTTCCTCAATATTAGGTGGATATGGCATTCTTGGAATATAATTTGTTGGGACCGGTTCATTTTCTTTTCTACTTTGATTCACATCCTCACCCCTCTCTTTATTAGAGTTGATGTTCATATCTATCACATTCTCATTCTTATTAGGGGTTTCTATCACCTCCTCTCGTGTAGTCATCCTAGTTGAGACGGCGATTACTTGTTCATTCGACCCCTTAACCTCATATTGTCCCTTAGGGTATTGAATTGTTTGACTAGGCAACGTCCCCTTGTTTCTACGACTCACTACAGTAGCTAGTTGTCCCATTTGGGATTCAAGCTTCGCAATAGATTGTGTGTGAGAGTGCACTATTTGTGCCTGTGCCTGTACTTGTGTTTCAATTTTATTAAGGGACGCCAACACCTTTTCCTAAAAAACGTTACTCCTTGGAGGGTTCGGATTAGGAGGCGGTTGTTGGTATTGATTAGGTTGAAACTGAGGTCGATATGCATTAGGAAAATTAGTCGCCTCATTAGGATTATTATTATTATTTTTCCACGAGAAGTTAGGATGGTTTCTCCATGGCGCATCCGGATTATTAGTAGTCAGATTATAATTATTTCGTGGGTATTGTTGAATAGAATTAATGTGTTGCTCCACGAATTCCGGAAATTGAGATGCAGAAGGACATGCAAGGATAGAATGTGACGGATCAGAACATAGTTGACACACTTCATGAGCGGGTGCGGTTGTCGCTTGATTCATTGTCATAAGGCGGTCAAGTTTTTTAGATAATTCTTGAAATTCAATAGAATGACTTGACTCAAACTTCACCTCACGTTTGGGTGGAGGAAGATATCCTTCCGAACGTACCAACACAGCCTGATGCATCGAGTTCTCGCTTAAAGTTTCAAAAATTTTTCAAGCCTCGTCGGCGCTTTTGTGTAGGAAGGTACCCGCACAAACGGCATCGACTGTATTATGGACAGAGGGAATAAGCCCCTCATAGAAAACCTGTACCAACTGCCACTTAGGAACCTGATGATGTGGGCAAGAGCGTAATAATTCTTTAAATTTCTCCCACGTATCGTAAAGCGTTTCCCCATCTTGCATTATAAAATTAGTGATAGATTTCCTTATTTGATTTGTACGCATAATAGGAAAAAACTTTTGTAAAAATGCGGTGTGTAAGGCTTCCCATGTTTTAATTGTGTTTGGCTCAAGTGATTGAAGCCAGTACTTAGCTTTGTCTCTTAAAGAAAATGGAAAGAGCCGCAATTTTAATTCATCGTCATTTAAGTTTTGGATTTTCAAAGTAGAGCATATGTCCTGAAAATCTCCTAAGTGTTGATATGGATCTTCATTTAGACGGCCATGGAAAGACGGAAGTATATAGCGAGATCGTAGACGACTTTATCTCAAAGTGAGATGCCGTCGCCTCCGGTAATTCGATACCGGCTTGTGGCGTGTAAGTCGTAGGAATAAAATAATTTATAAGTGGAGGAGGTGGTGGTACATTAAGGTTATTCATATTAGCATCGTCGTTATTTTGGTTGTTATTGTTATTTCCACCGTCAGCCATTTTAATCGGTTCGATTTTAAAAGTTCGAGTTTTCCTTAACCGTTCACGGGTACTTTGAATTTCGGCCTCAAACAACGACGACGGAATCGGAGTTGATTCGTCGTCTTGCAACCCAGCTCTAGAAGCTTGGGTTGTGGACTTACTAGTTCTTAAGGTACGTTCAAGTTCAAGATCGAAAGATTTTAATTCGGGTTTATTTGAACGTGTACCTAACATAAACTAAAATAAAGAAAAAGAAACTAAAAACAAAGACTGACAAAACAAAAGAAACAAATAGCAATCACGCAAATAAGACGACAAGCAAGCACACAATACTACTATGATGCATGAATATTATCCTGTAATGCAATGACCGCGTCAAGCCCAGCGCCCCGGGTTTCCTAGCTAATGCAGTGTTCGCTCCACAACTAACCTAATGCAAGTAATTGCGTCTCAGCGCCCTGACTTACAGTGATTTGATGCGAAGTTAAAGCGAGCAATTTACTTAATTTTTATTTATTTTATTTGCGTAAGCTCCTTTGATGTAATTAGCTACTCCACTCGGAAACGTTGGAATTTGATGACTCGAAAACCTATAAAATAAAAGAACAAGTTAGTAATTTAAAACAAAAACAAAAAATAAGAAGAATAAAAACTAATCTGATATTTACGAATTAACTAAACTAAGATTATAAAATTAAAGGTAGTAATGCAATCCCCGGCAACGGCGCCAAAAATTGATGTTGTCAATATCAAGATATCAAAAGTGTACTTTACTTTTCTAAGGATTTGTAGTAGTGAAAGTAAAGGTCGAACCCACAGAGATTGAAATACTACAACTCTTAATTTTAAAACCTAAATCTAATTAATTATGAAAACGAGATTTTAATTTTGAATTTAATTAAACTAAGAACAATAAAATAAATCTAAATTATGAAAGCAATTTAAAAGTGTTTTTATAAATATGTTTAAAGGAACCTAGGATTACAAATCCACCACTAGCTTCATAATAGGAATATTTATGCATTCAATTAGATTATTAAGTTGGATGATAATGGGGAATTGTAGCTACAAGCCCAATTCCTCCGTCAAGAAAATAACTATGGTTCAAGCACCAACATAATCCATCTTCGGTTAGCACGAATTATCCCACACTAAACTAGGGTTGTGGTATAATCCGTCTAATCTAGGCATGGACTATTCGGATACTTGATAGCACAATTCAATTTAAGCACCATTACATGTAAATAACCTATATAAGCACAACAAACATAGATCATTGAGCACATCACAGTCAAAATAGATCTAAGACAAGAATAAACTTTGAAAGTGATGATTTAATCAATAAAAGTACGATTTATTTATAAAAATCCTCTAAACATGTAATAATCATCCATACATAATAAATCTAAAATAAAAACATAAATAAAACACTATTACTTGGCTAGGGTTTCATTGAAACCCTAGATCTAGAGTCTAGTTGTCCATGGAAGTGATGGATGGCAAGTAGTTGATGGAGGAGGCCATGGGAATCCTTGGTCTTCTTCTTCTTCTCCTTGCTTCCCTCTCTTCAATGGCTGAAAGTATGTATATATTTTGTGTGTATAATAATTGTCAACCCTTCAATTCAAGTAAAATAGGGTATATATAGATTTACAACAAGTTTTTGGAAGCTTTCCCAACTCGAAACGCATTAAAACTGCTGTATTTAGCTTTCCAGACGTAATTAGGCAGTTTCGTTCGCACAGGAGTCTTCAGTATACTGAAATACGCAAGATTGGTTTTTACACATATCGCGCGAGCGGGTCGCGCGAGCGCGACATTTGGTACTTCGCGCGCGCGGATTGCGCAAGCGATTTCTGGGTTCTCGCGTGAGCGGATCGCGCGAGCGATATTCTGTTTTTCGCGCCCGCGAACTGGCTTTTTCAGCTTCTTTTCTTCTGCTTTTTCACCCTGTTTAGCCTGATGTACTTGATTTCTTCCAAAACCTGTTAGAAAATAGAAAACGAAGCAAAAATATACAAAAAACAGGATAAAAAGGTACTAACAAATGCTCGTTAAAGCGTATAAATAGGATTTGTTCTCTCCCGATCACCCATGTATTTTTTAGTACTACTTTAAGCTCCTTAACGTGACACATGTTAACATTTTCCTTAATTAAATACTAAATTTATAAGGGTTTTGTTAACATGTGCTCTTGGGGCATATGTTAAGATTCTCAAGGTAGAAATAAAGGGGTATAGTGTGGATTTCAATGTCCGGTGTAGGGTCTAGTGTTTGTCTTCACTTGTTTAATTCCACTTTTAGAATCCTAAGGACACATATTAACAAAATCCAAACTATAATTAGTGTAAGGGATTATTAAATTTCAGTCAACAATATGTTGACAATTTAAAGACCAGTCAAGTACTTTATTGAAAATAAAAAGAAATCTATACAAAGTCACTAAATTAGATATGCATCAACTTTATCTAAAATGTGTAAAATACCCCTCTCTCTTTGGTCTCTTCTCTCTCTCCTCACATGGCCACCATCACCACCACCATCGATCGCCGTCGCCACCACCACCACCACCACCACTACCCCAATCTCTCTCTCTATATATATATACATGAGTATATATATCTAACATATGACCATCACCACCCTCACCTCTCTCTATCTCTTTTCACCACCACCACCACCACCACCACGAGCCACCTCCCTTATCCACCACCGCCACTGCACAATTCTGGAAATTGCTGAGAGCAGATCAGAACTTCGAAGAAATGAAAAGGATGGTTCTCGTGTTTGATCTTGGTGAATTTTGGACACAAGATGCCTCTGTGTGTCTAGTTTTTAACCCAAAAAAGAAATCAAAGTTTCAACGGTTAGATCTCCGGGAATTAGACAAAAACCAGACATTACTCAGGATGCTACAACCTTCTGTCCAGAGTTCTTGCACGATTTTCTAAAAATAGTAAAAAAATCAGAAATGCTTTGTTCTTTTTAGGGTAGCTTTCTAACACATTAATATAATTAGAAAAATTTATTTTGGGTCATAAGTGCTTGATTAAGGTTCTGATTTGCTTATTTCAAAAGAGTGTTACTGTTCTGAAACTCTGGACAGATTATGATTATTCCACAAAACCCTTGATCAAACCACCCAAAACAGAAAACTACCTTAAAACAAAAATTTCAGTGGTAGAACTTTGGGTTATAAACACTTTCCCGTTGGTTTCATTCCATTCCAACGGTTAGATGTTCGGTTAAAAATCCATGATCAAAAACAGATTATGAACTCACTACTCATTGGGTTAATTTACTTTATTCCTATTAACTTTAGACAAATAAGCCATGGGATTAGGCTTGTCTAAAGCTAATTATCCTACCCTTTGGTGGTCATTGGAGACTAAATATATTCATATTTATAAGTTTCAAAGAAGTATGGAAGAACTTCATGAAACTTAATCATAACAAACTTCAAACCATGAAGATAGGTTTAAGTCCATTATGTTAAACATCCTAGTATCAACCTTAGTCCCCTTATGAATCATAAGATTACAAGGAGATTAAGGGATTTTAAACCAAGAGATTCAAGTAAGACATTGGAGGTCTTATGAATGAATATAAAGAAAACAAGAAAAAGGAAACTCAATGCACACTATATTAAATTTGCACAAAGGATAATTATGCTAGAGTTTACCTCCAAAGTATCCTCAACTTGGTGATTTTGGAGGACTTCCAAAGATAAATCAAGCTCTCCTACACTAATTCACACAACTCTGTCTTTAAACTATCCTAAACTCACTCCTAATTATGAGGATTAAAGTAAAAAGAACTCTTGTATATCCTTAAGATTCAAAGAAAATCTCTCCCCATGCAAGTGAATATTCATCATCTATTTATAGACAATTTTAGAGGGGCATTTTAGTCATTTCAGGACTGAAAACCCTAATTCAGTCGTCCTTTTCATAGTACAAAACATGTTGTATGCCAGCTGTCTGTTGCAAAAATGCGGCATTCACCGGAGATGGAAGCGGCACTCAGTAAATGCCGCATCGGTATTCAGGGAAAGCCGGCGCGGCATTCACTGGCTGCCCGAACGGCATTCACTGAATGCCGCGTACAACTCCAGGGACTGCCGTTTTTTTTAGTAAAATTCGTCATTTTTGCGGCACTTGATGAAATTTGGGGCAATCACCGAATGCCGTCCGGCAGTCCAGAGACTGCCGCAACGGCAGCCCGTGACTGCCGCGGAAATGCTTGAGTGCCGTTCTGCTTATACTTTTCCTTTTCCTCTCTTTTTTTTTTTTCCTTTTTGTCTTGGGTTGGGGAGTCTTTCGAAGAGCTTGAATCATCTTTGGAAGTCCTAGATAAGTTCGGACAATGTCATCATCGGATATGGAGGTAACACTTTCCTTAATTCGACGTTTGGTCAAAATCGGGGTGTCTACAATACCCAAAATTGATTATCACTTAACAACTAACAATACCCAGAATTGTAGAAAACAGAGGAAAGAGAAGAGAGTAATAGTAGTTGCACAGATCATGTAGAAATTAGAGAAAGAGAGAAGAAACAGGAAGAGACGAGTTGTGTATAATTATATGAGAGACAACATACTAAATACTACAAATTTTAATCCAGTCTGAATTTAAGCTTTGTAAAAAAATTTTAAGACCTTAATTTGTTTATCTGAAGAGCATTGTCTAGATTGTTAGAGAGCTGAGATAGAGAATTGGCGACTCCTCTGAGTAGAAGCAATGAGTCCTATTTCATTCTCTTTGAACGGCCAGATTTTCCAACATACTATAATCAATTTCCAACAGAACCCACAAATTTATTGGCAAGCAAGAACTCTAAAATTTATGATGGAACAAAAAAAAAAAAAAAGCATACAAACAAAGGTTTTCACCATTTGGGTAGAAAAAGACTGATCTGTGGGCACTAGATTCTTGAGAAGCGTGTTGATCTGACTACGAAGGGCGCTCCAGAATCGATTATCTGAAGAAATGCTGATCACAGGAGATGAAGAACTCATGAAGCTTGTTGGTTGCTATGGTTAAATTTGAACAATTTAGTGAGAGAAACATAATAATAATAGAAAGAAGATTTAGCATATATTGATCATTTGTAGTTGCTTTATTAGAAATTAAATAGTAAATAAACAAACTTTGTTGAGATTATCTGGAGATGATGATTCCACTGAAACTGCCATATGAGCTTCAGATTTAGAGAGAGAAAAATGTTGAGAGATGTATGTGTGTGTGAAAGAAGAAGATTATAAGTGTATTTTGGACATTTTGAAAAATTAACTTGCTAATGTTGGTCATTTTCTAACGCTAGTTAACGATAGGGGGTGTCAGTGTTACCAACTCACAAACTTGAAGGGAGGTCAGTGTAACCTAAAAAGCCTTAGGGGGTGTGAGTGACAAAGCATCAAAACTCAGGGAGTTTCAGCGTAATTTACCCATATATATATATATAATATTTGGCCACCACTACCCCCAAGTTCTCTGTGTCTCTCTTCTCACCACCACCACCATCACAGGCCACCTCCCTCATCCATCATCGCCACTGCAGAAAAAAAAAATGAAATGCAGTTGCAGGGTTTTGGAGCAACTGTTCAAATGGAAGGAGCTACTTACTAAACGTATTAGGAGTAACTCACCTAACGGAAGGAGTTGAGCAACCCACTAAATCTATCGGGAGCAACTTACTTAGGGTAAGGAGCAACACGTTTGGTGAGTTACTCCCGATACGTTTGGTGTGTTGCTCCTTACGTTTGGCAATTGCTCCAAAACCTGCAATTTTTATTTTTATTTTTTTGCAGTGGCGGTGGTGGATAAGGGAGTTGGCTCATGGTGGTGGTGGTGGTGACAAGAGAGAGAAAAGATATAGAGAGGTGGGGGTGGTGGTGATAGCCATATATTAGATATATATATATAAACTCATGTGTATATATATACATATATATATATATATATATATAGAGAGAGAGAGAGAGAGAGAGGGGTTGAGGTTTGAGTTTGGGTGTGGGTTGGTAGTGGTGGTAGCTGTGAGGATGGAGTTTGAGTTTGGGTGTGGGTTGGTGGTGGTGGTAGTTGTAAAAAGAGAAAGAGGAGAGAGAGAGAGAGAGGAGATTAAAGAGAGAGAAATAGATAGAGAGGTTGGGGGTGGTAGTCCTTTGGTGGAGGTGGTGGCGGCGACGACCGCGTCCGATGGTGGAGGTGGCCGTTGCCGGTGGTGGTGGCCATCTGAGGAGAGAGATAAAAGGGACCAAAGAGAGGGGTATTTTAGATATTTTACACCAAAATTGATGTATGTCTAATTTGCCAAAAGTAGTACACTAACTTTTAAATACTCTAAATAAAATTGACTGAATTTTAATTATCACTTAGAGCGTATTTATAACTCAATTAAGTGTTAAAAATGAAAACTTTGAGCACATATATTTTTTTTAGTGCGTTTTATAATATACCACTTAATTGAAAAAATAGCTAAAAAATCACTAAAAAACTTAAGTGAAAATTTTATACTACAAATAATCACTAAATATAGTATATTACAGTACATGAAAAACTATTATCAGTATTACAAATTCAATCGCTTCAAATTTTCAACACTAATTTTCAGCGTGAGTGACTGCAAGGGAAGCGTACACTAATTTTCAACACTAATTTTCAACACTTAATACAGTACAGAGAAAAGAGAGTGGAGACCAACCCTAGTCCAAGGCAGGACCCTAGGCGAAGGCTAAGAAGAAGAAGAAGCGTGAGTGACTGCAAGGGAAACACTACGGACGAAGACTGTTGGAGAAGAGACTCCTCAACCAGGTAAGTGATTTATAACCAAAAACCCTCAAAAACAATTTCATCATTTTTTTTTTCTTCAGAGAATCTCTCTCTCTGTCTCTGGTTTTCCCCAATTTTCATTTATTCATTTTTTGATTGATTCCAAATTGATTGAAATTCGAAACCCATTTACTTTTTCAGTTGTTTTCACATGATTACTCTCGTTTCCTTTGGAAACATTGGACGAAACACACACACACACCCCCCACCGGAACGACTTCTTTTCGTGCGAAGCAGCACTGGAATTTCGTGATTCCTGGTGGGGGGTTTCGTTTCGGTCAACTACGATACCACAGAAAACTTCCGGTCGGTTTGATGATATGAGTTGTAAATTTAGTTTGTTGATAATGTTTATATAGATGACAATTGTCTCTATATTATTAATTTTGTTTTAAAGATTAGTTTTTCGCCTACTCCCCGCCTAGGCCCCTAGGCGCTAGGCCTCCCTCCACCGCCGGCCTACCGCCTAGCGATTTTTATAACATTGGTAAAATTATCTGAAAAGCTGAGGGATATATTCCATACCTCACCTCAATACATTGATTTGAAAGGCAATTGAAAAATTAAGGGCTTGTTTGTTTGCAATTTGAATAAAATCATTTACTTCAATTTATTAGGCATTTCAACGTATAAATCCATCATCTTAAATCGGGTCATTTGGTATAATGGTAGTTGTGTTAGAAGTAATGCTTAAACACACCAATTATATCTCATCATAAAAAACAAACCTAAGAATGACCATATGTGAAGAAACATGATAAATTTTTCCATTTTTCGAAATGAACAAATTCAAGTTGATCAGTTTCTATATTAGAATGCTTTACAAATTGCGAATTATCCCGTTCAAATCCATGGATGTGCAAACCGACCCTAAGTGTGTGTGCACATATATGCTACTGTACTAATTCCTGTAACTTGTTGCAATGATATGGCCAGAGAATTGGAAATGATGATAGAAGGAAAAACAAATTTCACCCGTCTATGTCATTAACAAGGAGTCATTGTTTGGATTGAAAGGAAAAAAGGGGGTTGGAAAGAAAAGAAAAGGAAAGGAAAGGAAAAAAGAAGAAGAGTTAATCGAATTCCAAAAGTTGCCGCCCTGCCAACTCGCATTATCACTAAAAATCCCTTTTCTCACAGCAAAACAGAAATGGCAGTATTGTTATCTTCACTCGCTTTACCGACAACAACTACTAATCTGAACCTGAGGCTTTCCTACAATGGCAATAACGAAGGAAATCCATCGGCCACACATACTTTTTCTACAGGTTAGTCAACTTTTCCCCTCCGGTTTCGTTCACATTTTCTCGCACTTTCCAACTGCCTAAGTCAAACCCGCATTTCAACAATGCTCTTTTCACAGACCTGAGTAAGAAAAAACACCACAAGAGAGATACATACGTTTCCTTATCAGTAAAGGGTAGTCAATCAACAATCCCTATAACACACAAGAACAGTGGGAAACCCCAAAGAAAAAGAGATGGAAAACATGTTCTTAGTGAGGGAAGAGATGAGGATGAAAACTATGGGCTTATTTGCCCTGGTTGTGGAGTTTTTATGCAAGATAAGGACCCAAATCTTCTCGGATATTACCAGGAAAGGAAGGTGGAGGTAACAGAAGTGTCAGAGAGTGGGTTTGAAGACTTTGAGGATGATGAGGAGGGGTTTTTAAGTGGCATAGAGGGAGAGTTGGACGAAAGTGATGGGGAAGAAGGTAATTTGGAAAGTGAAGGTGGAATTGATTGGGGCTCGGAAGACTGGGAATCAGATTTTGAAGACGAAGATGATGATTCAAAGGAGTTTGATGGGTTTACCCCAGCGACTGTTGGCTATGGTAACATTACGGAGGAGATAGTAGATAAGCAAAAGAAGGAAAAAGTGTCTAAGTCAGAGAAGAAGAGAAGGGTTAGGGAGGAGGCTAAGAAAGAGAAGGCAAAAGACGAGGTTACTGTTTGTGCGCGGTGTCATTCATTGAGGAATTATGGGCAAGTGAAGAATCAGACCGCTGACAACTTAATTCCCGATTTTGATTTTGATAGATTGATTACTACCCGTCTGATGAAACCCACTGGGAATGCCGATGCCACTGTTGTGGTGATGGTGGTTGATTGTGTTGACTTCGATGGATCATTCCCAAAGCGGGCTTCAAGGTCTTTGTTTAAGGCACTGGAAGGAAGCAAAGAAGGCACAAAGCTTAGTAAGAAGTTGCCCAAGCTTGTTCTTGTGGCTACAAAAGTCGATCTCCTCCCATCTCAAATTTCCCCGACGAGGTTAGATAGGTGGGTCCGGCACCGTTCTAAGGCGGGAGGGGCACCCAAGCTAAGTGGGGTTTATATGGTTAGTGCCCGTAAGGATTTGGGTGTGAAGAACTTGTTGTCGTTCGTTAAGAACTTGGCAGGGCCTCGAGGGAATGTATGGGTTATTGGGTCCCAGAATGCGGGTAAATCTACCTTAATTAATGCGTTTGCGAAAAAAGAAGGGGTGAAAGTTTCGAAGCTTACGGAAGCGGCGGTGCCCGGGACAACGCTTGGGATCTTGAGAATTGGAGGAATTCTGCCCGCCAAGGCAAAGATGTATGACACCCCGGGGCTTCTACACCCGTATTTGATGTCCATGAGATTGAATAGAGATGAGCAGAAAATGGTCGAGATACGGAAGGAGCTTCAACCTCGTACTTATAGAGTGAAGGTAACTTGTTTGTTACTACCATTTGCATTTTTGGGCCTTTAATTTCTTAGGCTCTGTTTGGTTCTTGGATTTTCTGTGGGAAAGACAAAAGAAAGCATGGAGGAAAACTTTTCTTTGTTTCTTAATGAGGAATCAACAATGAGGAAAATAGAGTGGAAAAAAAAATGAATACAAATGTAGATACAATTAGAAATTTTATTTTTATTAGTCATTTCCCTTCCTCTTTCCTTGAGTTTCTATTGACTTCTGAATTTTTTAAAATCCTTTTTAACCAAACAAACAACGGAAAGCGTATTCCTTAATTATGTCCTTTCCTTTTCCCTCAATAAATCCATGAACCAAACAGAGCCTTAAAGTTTTTATTTTCACAGAATTTCTTCAGCTCTAGTCTCATAGTTGAGCAAAAACTGAATGTTCAATTATTGGCCAACAAGAGGTTCATCAAGCACTATTGCATCAAGATATTAGCTTCTGACTCCATTGAAATAGGAGGAATATGCAAGAAATCTTGTTGTAGTGAACAAGCTATGAATGAGCTTAAATAGACTGTCATACTGCCATTTTGTTTGTTTCTATTGCTCTCCCAAATGTTTCCAGTGGTTTGTATCTCCTGTTTAAGTTCCTTTCTCAATATCTTACTTATCGAAAAACAGAAATTTCATTGTTCCACATTTGCTTGACAATTTTAGGCTCTATGGAAAATTATCCTATTTGTTTTTCACCCGTGATTCATTCCTTCTCTTTCCCGTTGTTCTTTGCGGAAATACAATATAGTTACCGCCATCCGCCATTGTCGTCAAATCGTGAATCAAAATGGTGAGTCGCTTTGTCAAAGGTGTAAATCATAAGATTCACTAAACAAATAGTAACATATTTGTGTGTGTGTGTGTGTGTGTGTGTGTGTGTGTGTGTGTGTGTGTGTGTGTATGAAATCACATATACAATGCTTAAATGAACAAAGTAACCATTTAACACATGTTTCATGCAGTATCAAGTCTAAAAATGTCGAAAGTTTTCCACTTAAAACTTCAAAGTTCAAAATTATGAATCGCTATCATATTGACTGGTGGATGTTTTGGGTTTTCTGAAACTCAACCCGACACTCGACTCGAATGATTCTAATAAACATGATTACTGCAAATGTTGCTGTATGTTAATGCTATATTTATCTTCAAAAGTGTTTTTGTGCTGTGTTCTTGTTAGAGTGAAAACCTTCCATTCATATAATATAGCTTGCTCAATCTTCACAGGTAGGGCAAGCTATACATGTTGGTGGGTTAGTGAGAGTAGACCTCACTCAAGCGTCCGTAACAACAATCTATATCTCGATTTGGGCATCACCAAATGTTTCCCTACATTTGGGGAAGATAGAAAATGCCGACGAGATTTGGAGCAAACATGCTGGTGTTAGGTTGCAGGTAAATATTCTGTCTGTATATACCTCTATGTTATTACAGAAACAGCATTGGTATTCATTGTAGTTCTGTTTCCATTCAACATATGAAGGATCGTGTGGCACTCATTGGGTCCCACCTGTCCTTGAGTTTCTGTTGCACTCATTGATAGCATGTTAGGTTGTCACTTGAATTTGAATACTCTCGTACAGAATTTATGCAGTATTTTAGAGTAAAATCTAGTATCAAGAATAAATTCATTAAGATAAAAGACCTCGTTACGTTCCTCTTATATGGCCATTTTACATTTTCTTGGAATGACAAAATTCATGATTTTAGGCATAATTTTTGGATTGAGCACAATTTTCCTAAATGAAACCATTCAATATCATTGTCATTTAGTTAAATGCTATATGAGATCATCCTATGCTCATATACATAGTTGAATATGGACATGCTTATTCGCAGATCACAGTCAACCAGGAAAAAAAATATTACACTTTATCTTTCGTTACATTCACCAATTTAAATGTCGTTACGCCTGTGTGTTTTAACAGGACAGCACTCTGATATGTGTTCAGGAGAATCAGGACTCCCCAGTTTTGTTATATGGCAATGGCCGATTTTTAAAATGGTACTGCAGAATACCCCCACCTTAAAACCTTTTAATTGTGGAGCTGTAGAGGATTCTAGAACTAGAAGATATATCCTAACCTAGGTTGCAGGAAGCGGTAGAGGTGGAGGGGGAGGGGGAGGGGGAGGGGGAGGGGGCGGGAAAGCGCTGAACTTTACAAGGTTTCAAAGGTTTGTTCTTGAGCGGGACGGGAGCGGAAGTGGGGTTGGGAGCAGGGGCGTGGAGCGTGACCAATTTTAAAGATTCCTGCTTCTAAGATCCTAACATAATATGAAACGATTACTCGTTTAGTACATTGGGTGATGGGGCTCTGTTGGTATTTTTGCTCTTTAACCCAATTAACAAGATGCTATATGCATCATGCTGACAAAATTCAACATGTGCCCATTCAACCCATCATAAGGGGAGCGTTTGAGGAATATATCCATTAATTAAGGAGTTCCTTGTGTAAGCAATAGAACACACAACAGAATCTTAAAATGTTCCGTCTTGATCCTAAATAGGGGATTACAGATTCAAAAATCTCACAGCTGAAGCACTTAATGTTTTTCTCAACCTTCAGTGGGAATGAGACGACATCATTATTTACTTCCTCAAGATCACCGCATATTTCTTGTTTTCTCCTCGGTATTATCTCATAACTTCCTCTTGCTCTGTGGTCACTTGAGGGCTAGTGGTTTATTTATTTATTTATTTTTTTCTTGTGCCACTGCCAAACATTGGAAGTTTGGAACAAATACATGTGTATATTGATTGAGACAGACACACACACGAACATATAGATGGACTTTGATATTTTTGGAGTTAAATTCTTTTCCATAAAGCTTTGTTTGGCTGTCAAGAAAATGCAAGGAGAAAGTTAGGAAATAAAAAAATGTAAAGTCTAATGTATTCTATATTTTCAATTCTTGTTTCTTTAGTATATATATTTTTTTTTGTAAAAGTAAGCAACATGTTAACTTCCGATGTTTTTGTCCCTTCCCTTTTTCTTTTCTCTACAGCCCAAATAAGTAGAATAGTTTTCACTGTAAATAGGTTAAATAAGATTTTAGTCAGTAGTCTTCTTTGGTTGATAGGTTATCATGTTCATCCAACATGACGAAAATATTAAACTAGTAGCGTAGTGATGCTAGGACCGAGTATTGAGACAATTAATAAAGGGGTCGTATTTGGGTTAAGCGTAAGCCCTTTTGAAAGAACACAATTGCCTTGATACGAAACAAACACGGTGGAACACGACTCAGTTTCCACCCCTTTAATGCCTGTTTAAGTTCATATTAAGATAGAAATAGCTTTGATATATTTTCCACAGCATTGAACTGTAGGATCCTACTCTTTTTGGCAGTTGGAGAGATTTTCCACAGCATTGGAACTGTAGGATCCTACTCTTTTTGACAGTTGGAGAGTTGATAAACTCTCTCTCTCTCTCTCTCTTGCGCGCGCACAACATGCATTTTAAGTCATATGTATGGCTTAAATTTTTCTCTATTTTCATTTTCTTATCCTCTTTTTGAAACGTAAGAAATGAGTAGTAGTTGAGCAAAATGAGATGAGATTTCCATCATGTTTCAGAATGCTTCGATAAACATTTTGACATCGTTTGATCTATATAATTCTTTCAGCCTCCCATTGGCATAGACAGAATTTCAGAATTGGGAAAATGGGAGGAGAGAGAAATCAAAGTGTCCGGAACAAGCTGGGATTCGAACAGCATTGACATTGCAGTGGCCGGCTTGGGTTGGTTTTCTTTGGGTCTGAAAGGTGAAGCGACCTTGAAATTGTGGATTTATGGTGGTGTTGAAATCACTTTGCGCGAACCTTTGGTTCTTGACCGGGCACCATTTCTTGAGAGACCCGGGTTTTGGCTACCAAAAGCCATATCGGAGTCCCTTGGTAACCAAAATAAGGGTGATGCTCGAAAAAGAAAAGAATTAGAAGAGGAGGATTCAATAGAACTATCTGAAGTTTCTGTTTAAGAAGAAAAGATGGCCAAACAGTCCCTCTCTTTTGTTGGTTAACATGATTAAGCTTGAAGCTGCAAGAAACCAGACTACCAGTCTTCTCTTTTGACTAATTATGGTACGAAACCAAGTTTCTTCATTTTTTGTAAGTTTTGATTTTTTTTATTAGTATTTTTGGGGGGATGGTTTTTTTTTTTTTTTTTAATGAGATTTTGTACCTTAGTTCAGTTTGAGTGTATATGTTGGAGTTGTTTTTCACATTAAATGATAGAATGCAACTTCTCTCTCATTAAATGATATAGAGAATATGGAGAGCAAATATTTAACTAACAGAGAAACTAAGAATTTTTTTTTGTTCTTGAGATAGTCATACTCATTTTGCTTTAAATTTGATTGATGTTAGCAGTTGTTTGGATTTTATAGGGGTGATGGGCATATTAGTCCGTATTGTTTTATCGTGATTTTAGCATTTTCTATTGAGTAATGTTATGTTTTCAAATTTGAATCCTGAATATGGTTCAAATGCTTTAACAGTTGTATCACATGATGTGTCAGTAGTTGGTGGTATTACATATCATGGCATGTAGTAACAACCGGAAAAACATTTGAGAAGCAAATTTGGAGTTCAAATATAGGAGGAATTATAGCATTTTTCTTTTCTATTGTAGATTTAAAATCTCTGAACAATTTTTTAGAAAATTCCAGTCACTAGCAATATTTCTAGTGATTCATTTTGGGGAACATTATTTCTTATTTTTAATCTTTTTTATTTTATTTATTTTACTTATTTATTTTTTAATTTAGAAAAGCCATATTTTACTAGTTCTGGGAATGAACCTTAAAAAGTACCTCACTGAATTTGCTAACGGAAGGGAGCGTTACACATCTAGATATCTAGTCGAACACTTAAATTGAGTAAGATGGATCGAACATATACAAATAATATCAATAACTACACCGGTTAGGATAATATATATATATATATATATATATATATATATATTAATGCTAAGAGTAGAGAGACAAAAATTGACATAGGCAAAATAATAAAGAAAGACTTGACAATGTGTAATAGTTTGAAGTTAAACTGTGGTCTCAAATTGATTAGAATGGAAGAGAAAAAAGGTTTATTCGAGTTGAGTCTAAGGATCTAACGAGTAAGGATGTACATATTTGCAAAAATATGCATGAAGTCAAGAATCTCAATTGTATGGTATGGTTAGTTGAGTTGGTTGACCAAGGTTCAGTTAGGGATGGCAACGGGGCAGATTTTTAGGGTTCCCCGCCCCGCCCCGCCCCTAATAGGTAGGGTATGGGGTGCATTAAATCGGGGTAGGGGCGGGTATGGGGGTAAGTTTTAAAACCTGGGTCGGGTTCGGGATTATTGCATATTTCCCCGAACCCGCCCCGATTACATAGGTCTTTTACAATTTTGCCCCTCCTTAGCGTATATATTAACTGACTGACCTAAGAGTATAAAAGGGAAAAATTAGGATTCTTTCTATCTAACCCTAATCCTAGAAAGTAGAAGGCGCCGCTGCTGCTCCTCTCTCTCTGACAGTCTCCTCTCTCTCTCAGGTCTCCGACATTCTCCGTTCTCCCTCTCAGGTCTCCTCTCTCTCTTTGACTGTGTATATATCTTTGGTCCACAACTCCCGACTCAGGGGCTTGCTTCCGACGGAGACAGAGGAGGTGGACTGTTGGAGTGGAGGCGAAGAGGAAGAGGGTTGAGAAGCTCAAGAATGTGAGGCCCTCGCGAGATGAAGACAAGTTCGAACAAAATGGTCGACTACAGAGTCAGAGCTCGATCCCCATTAATGGTTTGGAAGGTTCGCCACCAAAACCCTTATCACAGCCTCATAGGGGTCGATTGGATCACATGGGAGTGGCTCTTCTAGGATTCTGAATTTGAGAGTCAACCTATTCAAGGTATTAGGTATTATATTTTTTTAATTAGTCTCCTCAAACTTCACTGTTATTGCTCTATTTTTTGGGTTTTGAGAACATCCCAACAATTTTTTATTAGTTGATTTAGCTCTATATCTCTATTAGCACTGTCACTATTATTATTAGATTTCCTCAATTTCAGTCGGGGTGGGGGCGGGGCGGGGTCGGGTGCCCGAGAAGGGATCGGGGTCGGGGTTGGGGTGAGAAACAACCGGGGCGGGGTCGGGGTCGGGGTCGGGGAGGGTATTCTTTTAATCGGGGCGGGGTCGGGGTAAAGGCCCCCCGTCCCATACCCGCCCCGTTGCCATCCCTAGGTTCAGTCTTTAAGCCATCTAGGAGCACCGATGCGGATTGATGCGGGGATGCAGCTACGGAGATTCATCAATTATTCAGAGGATATTTGTACAACCTACTTAAGAATATGCTTGTATAAATATCCTACATGTGAAACCTAGAACCAAATAGGGTGATTTAAATTAATTAGTAAAACGAATGCGATGCAAAAATTATATATATATATATATATATATTGGGTATTTACATTTGTGAAATGAGGGTTTACATTGTTAATTATTGATATTTGGGGGTCCTAAGACGATTTGAGCAAGTTTGGGGACTCAAGTGCATGCTTTAAGGAATGTTGAGGTGTTAAACATAATTTTTGAAACTTAAAAATCAGATTTTTAGAGAGACATACGTATGTCTCCTTTCTTCTTTATTTTGAGAGGGTTTAGAAGAAAAAAAAAAAAGAGAGAAAAGAGAGAAGAAGAACAAGAGATTTGAAGAAATGAAGCTTTCATAATCAAAATTTCAATTGAGCTACAATTTTCAAGTTGCAAAGGGAAAAACAAGTGGGTATGTCTCTCTCTCTCTCTAGGGTTCTTTGCAATTTGGGGTTTTTATATTTTGGTATTTGAAATTCGAAAATTGATGTTTAAATTCATGTTTAGAGTTTGATAAGATGATTCTTGGGTTATATATATGATGTGGTATGAAGTTTACATGTTAAATTTGAGTTTTGAGAAAGTTTGAAAATTTGGATTTTTTTAGGGCTTGTATAAAATCCGAAAATTAAAAGGTTGGGTGTTTGAATTTGTTGGGTTTTAGAGTTGTTCAAGTGTTTATATATGTTTTGTATGTCATTGGGATCTTTGGTTTCAGGCTTGGTAAAGATTGGTTATGAATTGGGGTTTCACTATCGATGTGTTCTTGAAACTTTCAAGAGCTTGAAGAACTTTTCGGTATGTTTGAAAATCTAAGAATTAGTCTAGAATTGGGTATTTTTTTGAGTTTGATAGATGGAATGATGATATTGGAATAGATTCTTGAATGCTAGAAGTGAATTATGGGTTGGAAATTCATGATTATGGGATTGTTTAGGGTTTTGATATCACAAGAACAAAACAGAGGCTGTTTTAAAAAGAATTAAAATTGACTTGTGAAATCAATTCTTAAGTTTCATTTCGATTGTAAATTATGCTTATTAGCTTATAAATTCGATAGAACCTAATTGTTTGAGATTTCAGGTTCAGAGGCAAGTAAAAGCGAGCCGAAAGAGCCACCGGAGCGAGCAGAGTAATTCGTTGCACTTAATTTCATAAAGACTTGAGGTGGGTTTTCTGGATACCGTAATAATGTAATGTAAACATTATTTGTTGAGATTACATTTTCGTTGAATTAAAATCATAAGTGGATTGTATGAAATACATACATTGAGCATGTCATGAATATTCTATGTTATGCACGTGCATAGCGAAATCGATAAAAATTCAAGTAGTGAAACTTGGAAACGGCTAAAAGAGCCGAGCGAAATGGGATCGGGTGCGTGCGTCACTTCATTTATAGTAATGCATTGCATTAGCGTATATGTTAGTTGAATTAACTTGGATGCGGATTATGCGTTGTTTGGATTTGTGCGATTGTTTTTGAGTTTCCGGATTTGTAGAACATGTTGCGTTCTTGAGAAATCTATGATTTTATTTTGAATTAAGAATATAAATTTGTTTATGATGTTTATGGTGATATTTGGTTGTGCATTAAAGGCCTAGAAAGGATATGTTTGAAGTGGGTTGAAACATCCCTTTTGAGTTGGAAGTATGTTTGGTGGTCTTAAAAATGGAGTTTTGAGATTTAAAAAAATAGTAATAATAATAATAATAATAATAATAATAATAATACTCCCTTCGTCCCTTTTTTTGAGTCCTATATTACATTTTGGGATGTCCCAAAATTAGTGTCACTTTATTAAATTAGCATACAATTTTTACTTACTTTCCAAAACTACCCTTCCTTGAAATCTACACCAAGACAAAACTAAAAAAGTTATTGTAATGATTAGGGGCAATTGTGGAAAGTAGGTGTAGATTCTTTTTGTCCCCTTAATAAGTTGAGTTCCCAAAGATGGATTCAAAAAAAGGGACGGATGGAGTAATAATAAAAATAATAAATATTGATACGTTGGCTTTTACGGAAACTGACACAATTTTCTGTAGAAAACTCGAAATCGCACACCGCTAGAATCCTTGGAACCGTATATCAAATATTTTCTTTTTAATTTAAATTTGGGGCAAAAATTTTAAATGACATTTTTGCCCTTGGGATTAAATTTTGCATAGATTTTGTTTAGTAGTCTTTGTTTTGTTTGGGTTTAGCGGGATTTTTGGCGCGAACTGACCACAGCGGGTCGGAGCGCTACACCTTGGTATAAGAGCCTAGGTTTATAGGTTCTGTATGCGTAGTTGTCTGTATGTTTAGGCCATGGCAGTGGATTAGGTGTTGAGTTGGGTTGTGGTGGTTATCGTTTGTGGACTAACAATAAATGTCATTATTATGTTTGCTTTCCAAACTTGTGTTATTTACAGAAATTGCGAAAATATGATTCCGGGAGAGCAATCGGAACGCGAAGATGAGGAGGGGACACATCATACACCAGGTAATCAGGAGGTCGAACAATCTCGACCGACGAGGCACGGACAACCTTCCCAAGCCGAACACATGTTTGAGTCGATGACGAGATATTTTGACTCAAAAATTGAAGCGGCGGTCGCAGGGTCAAGTAAGAGTAAAGATGAGCCGGGGAGGTTATACAAAAAATTTATGAAGTATCATCTGCCGGCATTTTCAGGAATGGGTACCCCGTTAGAAGCTGAAAAATGGTTTAAAAAAATGGGAGACATATTTGAGGTTATGCAAATCGACAATGATAACCGTGTGATGCTAGCGGCATTTACATTCACTGACAGAGCATATTATTGGTGGAAGGACTTGAAGGCCCATTTAATGACGCCGATGGTGGGGAGAAGAGAACCCAATGAGATTACTTGGGAGAAATTTGAAATAGAGTTCAATAAAAAAAATTTCACTGAAACATACCGCAATGAGAAGCAACGAGAGTTTATGAATCCTGTGCTAGGCCGAGATGTGACGGTGGAGGAGTATGAAGCTCAGTTTACAGCCTTGTCCCGATTTGCAACGAGGTTGGTAGAAGATGAATATGAAAAGTGCAGAAAATTTCAGGATGGTTTGCAATTCTCGATCCGATCAAAACTTTCAGCGCTAAATATCCGAAACTACCTCGAATTGGTGGAGAGGGCGAAGCTGGTCGAGCAAGATGTACAAGAATCCATGACCTTCCGAGAACAACAAAAGCGAGGAAGGATCGAAGCGAGTGGGCCTAGACGTGGGGGTCCAAGACCGAGATTACAAGAGGCTTCAGGTAGAGGTCGAGGGTTTGTACAACCTCAACGAGGCGGATGATCAATTAGTGCCAACGGATCGGGTTCGGGATCTATAAGACCACCTTCAGGCCATAGTGGTTCTTCTGGGGGTGTTACTTGCTACCGGTGTAGGACTCTTGGACATATCTCTCGATTGCCCCATGCCCGATAGGCGAGAATGCTATAAGTGGACGACTGGGCCATATGGAGAAAGATTGCATTGTGGTGACCGAGGTCGTATCCTCAGCGACTGTTTCGTCAGGTAGGGGTCAAGGTCAAGGGCGATGAAAAACAAGAGGGGGCTCTATCTCAAGTGGTACCGGGGGACAAGCTCAAGTTTTTGCAATGACAAAGAAGGATGCGGAGGCGACAACGCAAGTAGTGACTGGTATGATACTAATTTCAAACTATGTTGCGTATGCATTGTTTAATTCGGGTTCTACTCATTCCTTTATATCTAAAAACTTTGCGAAAAATTTCAACGATTATTTGACTGAGTTAAGACAAAAGTTAATAGTATCTATACCATTGGGAAAAAAAAGTTGAGATTAGCTGGGTTTATGAAGGGTGTATTGTACAAATAGAAAATCATGGAATAGGGGCGAACTTATTGCTGTTAGACATAGAAGACTTCGATGTTATTTTGGGAATGAATTGGTTGTCAACTTATAACGCGCCATTAAGATATTTTATTAAAGAACTCACCTTTAGAATCCCGAGTGAGGTCGAGTTCGTATTTTGTGGGCAGCGACGGGTAACACCAACAAGTTTGATTTCAGTAATAGACGCGAGACAAATGTTAAAAAAAGGGTATGAATGTGTTATTGTGTATGCGATTGATGCGACGAAAGAAGAATTGCGGATAGAAACGATTCCGATTGTGAATGAATATTTGGACGTGTTTCCGGAGGAATTGCCAGGTGTTGTGTCAGAAAGAGAAATAGAGTTTATTATTGATCTAATTCCTGGAACTATGCCGATATCGATTCCACCTGATAATTCCTCAGGTGTGAAGTGCCATTCTGTAAGGTGGAATCGATATTGGCATAGTTCCAGGAACTAAATCAATAGTAAACTCTACTTCTCTTTCTGGCACAACACCTGGCAATTTCTCGGGAAACACGTCCGAATATCCATTCACAATCGAAATCGTTTCTATCCGCAATTCTTCTTTCGTCGCATCAATCGCATACGCAATAACACACTCATACCCCTTTTTTTTAACATTTGTCTCGCGTCTATTACTGAAATCAAACTTGTTGGTGTTACCCGTCGCTCCCCACAAAAATATGAACTCGGCCTCACTCGGGATTCTAAAGGTGAGTTCTTTAATAAAATAACTTAGTGGCGCGTTATAAGTTGACAACCAATTCATTCCCAAAATAACATTGAAGTCTTCTATGTCTAACAGCAATAAGTTCGCCCCTGTTCCATGATTTTCTATTTTTACAACACACCCTTCATAAACCCAGCTAATCTCAACTTTATTTTCCCAATGGTATAGATACTATTAACTTTTGTCTTAACTCAGTCAAATAATTGTTGAAATTTTTCGCAAAGTTTTTAGTATAAAAGAATGAGTAGAACCGGAATCAAACAATGCATACGCAACATAGTTTGAAATTAATATCATACCCGTCACTACTTGTGGTGTCGCCTCCGCATCCTTCTTTGTCATCGCAAAAACTCGAGCTTGTCCCCCGGTACCACTTGAGATAGAGCCCCCTCTTGTTTTTCCTCGCCCCTGACCTCGACCCGTGCCTGACGAAACAGTCGCTGAGGATACGGCTTCGGTCACCACAATGCAATCTTTCGCTATATGGCCCAGTCGCCCACACTTATAGCATTCTCACCTATCGGGCATCGGGCAATCACGAGAAATATGTCCAGGAGTCCCACACTGGTAGCAAGTAACACCCCTAGAAGAACCACTACGACCTGAAGGTGATCTTATAGATCCCGAACCCGATCCGCTGACACTAATTGATCCCTCCGCCTCGTTGAGGTTGTACAAACCCTTGACCTCTACCCGGAGCCTCTTGTAATCTCGGTCTTGGACCCCCACGGCTAAGCCCACTCAGTTCGGTCCTTACTCACTTTTGTTGTTCTCGGAAGGTCATGGATTCTTGTCCATCTTTCTCGACCAGCTTCACCCTCTCCACCAATTTGAGGTAGTTTCGGATATTTAGCGTTGGAAGTTTTGATCGGGCAAACCGTCCTAAAATTTTCTGCACTTTTCATATTTGTCTTCTACCAACCTCGTTGCAAATCGGGGCAATGGTGTAAACTGAGCTTCATACTCCTCCACTGTCACATCTCGGCCTAGCACAAGATTCATAAACTCTCGCTTCTTCTCATTACGGTATGTTTCAGTGAAATATTTCTTATTGAACTCTATATCAAATTTCTCCCAAGTAATTTCATTGGGTTCTCTTCTCCCCACCATCAGCGTCATCAAATGGGCCTTCAGGTCCTTCCACCAATAATCTTCTCTATCAATGAATGTAAATGCCGCTAGCATCACACGGTTATCATTGTCGATTTGCATAACCTCGAATAAGTCTCCCATCTTTTTAAACCAATTTTCGGCTTCTAACGGGGTGCCCATTCCTGAAAATGTCGGTGGATGATACTTCATAAATTTTTCGTATAACCTCCCCGGCTCATCTTTTTTACTCTTACTTGACCCTGCGACCGCCGCTTCAAATTTTGAGTCAAAATATCTCGTCATCGACTCGAACATGTGTTCTGCTTGGGAAGGTTGTCAGTGCCCCGTCGGTCGAGATTGTTCGACCTCGTGATTACCCGGTGGATGATGTGTCCCCTTCCCCTCTTTGCGTTCCGATCGCTCTCCCGGAATCATATTTTCGCAATTTCTGCAAATAACACAAGTTTGGAAAGCAAACATAATAATAACATTTATTATTAGTCCACAAACGATAACCCACACAACCCAACTCAACACCTAATCCACTGCTATGGCCTAAACATACTGACAACAATGCATACAGAACCTATAAACCTAGGGTCTTATACCAAGCTGTAGCGCCCCGACCCATTGTGACCGGTTCGCTCCAAACACCCAGCTAAATGCAAACAAAACAAAGACTACTAAACAAAGTCTATGCAAAGTTTAATCCCAAGGGCAAAAAGGTCATTTATAATTTTTGCCCCAAATTTTATATCAAAAAGAAAATATTTGATATACGGATCCAATGATTTGAGCGGTGTGCAATTTCGAGTTTTCTACAGAAAATTGTGACCGTTTCCGTAAAAGCCAACGTATCAATTATTATTATTATTATTATTTATTTATTTATTTTTAAACCTCAAAACTCTATTTTTAAGACCACCAAACTTCCAACTCAAAAGGGATGTTTCAACCTACTTCAAACATATCCTTTTTAGGCCTCTAATACACAACCAAATATCACCATAAACAAATTCCTATCTTAATCCAAATTATAATCATGAATTTATCAAGAACGCAACATGTTTTACAAATCGGGAAACTCCAAAACAATCGCACGAATCCGTCAAACACATTGGTCCGTACTAACATGATGACAAAACTCAAAATATATACAAACCCAACCTCAAATATTTACATCATAAACACTACTCAAACCGTCAACCAAAGTACACATACATAAATCTGATTACAACATAAATTTAACACGAAAGTTTACAATTCTAACAAGTCAATCCGAAACGACGTACATACATCCTAAACATACACCACAACTCGAGACTCACGGCAGTGGCGCCTACACCACAGTACCTGCAAAAAGGCCTGTGTGGGTGTGAGCAACCATTGACTCACATATAGAAAACCGAAATAATGCAATATAAAACATTCATATCAACTCATGATCCACATCCAAGTTAATTCAACTAATATATACGCTAATGCAATGCATTCCCATAAATGAAATGACGCACGCACCCGGACCCATTTTGCTCGACTCTTTTGGTCGTTTCTAAGTTTCACTACTTGAATTTTTATGGCTTTCGCTATGCACGTGCATGACATAGAATATTCATGACATGCTCAATGTATGTATTTCATACAATCCACTTATGATTTTAATTCAACGAAAATGTAATCTCAACAAATAATGTTTACATTACATTATTACGGTATCCAGAAAACCCACCTCAAGTCTTTATGAAATTAAGTGCAACGAATTACTCTGCTCGCTCCGGTGGCTCTTTCGGCTCGCTTTTACTTGCCTCTGAACCTGAAATCTCAAACAATTAGGTTCTATCGAATTTATAAGCTAATAAGCATAATTTACAATCGAAATGAAACTTAAGAATTGATTTCACAAGTCAATTTTAATTCTTTTTAAAACAGCCTCTGTTTTGTTCTTGTGATATCAAAACCCTAAACAATCCCATAATCATGAATTTCCAACCCATAATTCACTTCTAGCATTCAAGAATCTATTCCAATATCATCATTCCATCTATCAAACTCAAAAAAATACCCAATTCTAGACTAATTCTTAGATTTTCAAACATACCCAAAAGTTCTTCTTCAAGCTCTTGAAAGGTTCAAGAACACATCAATGGTGAAACCCCAATTTACAATCAATCTTTACCAAGCTTGAAACCAGGGATCCCAATGATATATAAATCATACATAAACAATTAAACAACTCCAAAACCTAACAAATTCAAACACCAAAACTTTCAATTTTCGGATTTTATACAAACCCTAAAAAAATTCAATTTTTCAAACTTTCTCAAAACTCAAATTTAACATGTAAGCTTCATACCACATCATATATATAGCCCAATAATCATCTTATTAAACTCTAAACATGAATTTAAACATCAATTTTTGGATTTCAAATACCAAAATCTAAAAACCCCAAATTGCAAAGAACCTTAGAGAGAGAGAGAAAGAGACATACCCATCTGTTCTTCCCTTCACAACTTGAAAATTGTAGCTCAATTGAAGTTTTGATTATTAAAGCTTCATTTCTTCAACTCTCTTGTTCTTCTTCTTCTTTCTTTTCTCTCTATTTTTTTTTGGTTCTAAACCCTCTCAAAATGAAGAAGAAAGGAGACATACATATGTCTCCCTAAAAATCTAATTGTTCATGTTTCAAAAATTATGTTTGACACCTCAACATTCTTTAAAGCATGCACTTGAGTCCCCAAACTGTCCCATATCGCCTTAAGACCCCCAAATATCAATAATTAATAATATAAACCCCCATTTCACAAATATAAATGCCCATGAATAAGTTATTTTTGTATCGCATTCGCTTTACTAATTAATTTAAATCATCCTATTTGGTTCTAGGTCTCACTTAGAGAAAACTCAAAATCGCACACCGCTCGAACAGTTGGAACCATATATCAAATATTTTCTTTTTGATATAAAATTTGGGGCAAAAATTTTAAATGACCTTTTTGCCCTTGGAATTAAACTTTGCATAGACTTTGTTTAGTAGTCTTTGTTTTGTTTGCGTTTAGCGGGGTTTTTTGCGCGAACCGGCCACAGCGGGTCGGGACGCTATATTACAAGTGTGTTGTTTTGAATTTTTTTTTTTAAATACAAAAAAGACATAAAAAGTAGCATAAAGGCCAATATTAGCCTTTTTGACATGTAATCTAACTCTAAACTTTCCTAGAATAACCCTGTTGAAGAAAAAAAAATAAAAGAGAGAACAAACCCCCATGCACCAAGAGAAACCTACACAACCCCGTTGATAGAAAAAAGAGCAAACACCTAATGCACCCAAGAGAATCCTTGCTATTGCAGATGTCTGATGCACATCCTACAATATGGGGGTAAAAAAGCCAAAATAAGTGATTTTAGCCCTTATAAAATAGTTCCTTCAAAGCCCCTATCTCTGTCCGCTCGGCGGGCTGCGTAAAGACGGAGGCAATCGCAATCGTCATAATCAGAATAGGCGTAATCCGGTGCACATTCTTTTGGCTTTGTTTGGTTTATGAATGTAGTGAGGGAAAATAAATGAAAGCATAATAGAGAAAAATCTCTTCCTTTGTTTGATTAATTAGAAAAACAATGAGAAAAATAGGAAAGAAAAGTGAATACATTGAGAAATCAAATAATCGAATGTTGAGTCATTTTTCTTCTTTTATTCTTATATTACAATTATATTTTTAGAAAATTTTAATTTTAATATTATTCAAACGTGAAAAAAATTTCAGAAAAAACACAAAGAAATTAATTTTCCTATCCCTTTTTTCTTTGTCCGGTGGCTGACAGTTTTAGTATATTTTTAATTGAATAACGCATTATCCGGTGGCTGATAGTCTATTTTTAATTAAATTGTCCACCGTTGGATACACCTATTCAATTAAAATGGACTAACAGTCCAGTTCCTCCCTTGCCCCTTGGCAGCCAAACGTGACCTTCAGCTACGACATTTACAACCAAAGCAAGCACACATGCAGTACTCATGCCGCAACTTGTGGTACCAGTCATTTTTATCTCATCAGACACGGGCAACCCAAAGAAGACGCATCAAAACAACTCTTTCCTTTTTGATTCAAATTCTACAATTTTGTTCTACATTTTCTAGTTAAACTGAAAACCAAAGACAGTCACAAGACAAGGCTATAGTGGTTACAATATAAGAGTTGCAACCTTGCTCTATACAAGAAGTTATACAAAGTAAACAAAAGACTACATTTGGGGGGCACTGACAAAGGCTAATGGTAACATTTAACGGGGCTGCTGGATGATACGTGGGCTGCGTTTCGGGCTCGCACACTTGGCTGGCTTCTCCCAGTACTTTGCTTGCCCCATTGGGGACTTGGGACCTCTTTCCTTCCCTGATTTTGATATGCTCAGACTCCTTATCAGCGCCTCCGCATCCACGGCCAAACCTGTTTTTACAACCCAAACACTTTCAGTCATATATATATTTATACATTGCAACAGTTATTCTATTATCAAAAAACGGAGTAACCAAATCTTAATTTCAATCTGTGCAATGTGAAGAAAATCATCTACCCCGTGTAAAACATGCAATTAGTAATAACACTAGCCTAATAACATATAAGTTAAAAGTATGCATCGCTTTTTCTTAACGGCAAAATCATCAAAAACCACTTCTAGCTTTTGCGCTCCGAAAATCAAGAAGTGCTACTTCTGTAATGGGAACCATCCATTGTCTAGTGAAGTGTAGTAACATCCTTTAAGATGATCTAAATATTTTAGGACCTAAACATGGAGTCAGGTACGTGTTGGTTGCGAGGAAGAGTTTTAGTGCTGGACTTCCGAAATTCATGAATCTAAGGATTACGGAGACATGCCAATAAATCTACTCTTTTTAAAAAAAAAAAAAAATTATATTTCCTGGAGAAAATAGTGATGTTATCCATTTTGAAATAATTTTGTCGCATAAGGTATTATTATACAAGAAACCAATATACGTCTTGGCTATGAAGAACGGACACAGACACACCATACGATATGACGCCGACACATCGACACAACAAAATCCTAAAAAATTGCACGTCCACACTTCAGGAAAAGTAGTGTCGTGTCAGTGTGTCGGACACAATATGACACGCGGCACGTTACCTTCTTAGAAGTGTCAGTGATTCCTAGCTTGTTGGCGGGTGTCGAACCAAGTGCATTGTAATTATATTCTAATATGATTCTGCATAAATGCAACATTGGATTCCAGAAAAAGAAAGTGGAAGTTACATTATACCATTTGCAGGCATTCCATTCACAGCAGAGGATGATAATTTGTTTGCATTCCCACTTTCAGAAAACTGTATGAATTCTTCATACTGAGCTTCAAAATTCAAGTAATCTTCATCAGAGCCGACATCGATCGTATCGGGCAACAGATCAACAACGTCATTACCACCCAAATCATCCTCAACATTACTGTAGAACCCATCCTCTCCCTGGTTCTGGCTAAGCCAGTAATCACGGAACCATGTTGAGGTGGTGACTAGGTCCCACCACTCTTGCGAGAAATCCTCCACCTGCCGAAGTGCCGCAGGGATAAAGAGAGGCGCATTAGGGTTCAGCGTAGACCTTCCTCCAGAAACTAATGCCATTCCACCCTTTCAATCACCTTTGATCCACGTGCTTGTTAATCGAAATTTACCTGATAAAAAATACAAAAATATAAGCAAAGGAATACTATGATTTGAACATATATACTTATCAATCAATTGAGCTCGATAAGACTACACAAGCTTCCCTATGAGCACATAAACACCATTATCCCCTTAATATCCAGTTCACCACTAAGATCTTAAATTCAATATTCAAACTAACGAACATACAACATAAGAGACTACATATGTTATTCTAGACCCTTTCTTAAGAAGTAAAAATTGGATATTAGAAAATTCATTCATTCCTGTAAGAAAAAGATTCACAGAGGTTTATCCAAATAAATTAATCTCTCAAATGAGAAAAAAAAAAACTCAATTCATCTACTGACCTAGCGTTTATTGATCAAACATAAACAAAATTTGTAGACCCCAAAAACAATTGAAAAACCTATCCTAAATAATCACGCAACAATTCTGCCGCTATTTGTCAAATGAAATAATTTAAGATTTACAGCTTTTCCATTGACATCAATTTAAGTGGGTTTTTTTTTTTTTTTTTTTAAATTTAAATTTAAATTTTTTAATAATAATAATTCAAAATCAAAATAAAAGAAATATGAGAACATAGCAAACTTTTCTTCTACAGATTATATGGTTCCTTACAAAAAGCTATCATCATTGATGAGCAAAAAGCACATCGACTTATACAATCAATATCAATCAGTCCTAATGATTCATTTCCAGGAACACCAGGCAATGAATTTTAGGATCATACACATCTTTATAAGAAGTTCTGCATTTAATGTCAAATTCAGACCATCAAAACAAAGTAAATAACAAAACATTGCAAAATACTTCATCATAACCAAAAAAAAAAAAAAAAGGAAGAAGGAAAAACTAATCGCAATCTTTCATAAAACCTTGAAATTCCATTCAACCATAAGAACAATTCAAAAAAACAAGTAGCTCGAATTTTTTAAACCAAATCGAGACTTTGCTCCGTCTAAAAGTACTCATAAAATACATCATCCAATCAAATTTTAGACACAGTTGTTCAAAAAATACATAAATACACGAGTGCAATTACATGTCTGCGCGTGCGTATATATATATATATATACACACATACATATATACATCATGAACATAAATTCCAATAATATCAAAATTATCTGACAATTCAATCAATTTCGAAGCCCAAAAAGCAAGATCAGATTATTTCCACAACACAAATTCATCAAATGGTTCAAAAATAGTCAGATCTGAAAATCAAAACACAATACAAATCACAAAAATTGATAAGAACAAATCGATCGAAGACTTTGACTAATTTTCAGTACCTTGAATGACGAAAAGATCAAATTCGTCGACCGAAGCTTCGTTGCACAAGAACGCTGAAGAGTCGATATTTATAGGAAAAGAGCTCCGAACCTAATAGCTTCGAAAAATCCAAACCTGAGGTTCGGAACGAACCCCATTGATTGACTTGACGACCGGCTATAGCCGGTCAGTCCTTTAAACCGGTCAGCTACCGGTTCCGTAGCCGTGTACAGGTGTAAAAATTGGCTTTAGAAGAGTGGGGTCCACATGGCAAATTGTGGAAAAGGACTTATTTGATCAACGGTTGAGATGGAAGTTTTGACTGCAAATGGACGGTTGATATTTGTTGATGATGATGTTTGTGTGAATAGTGGTGGGGCCAGGTTGGAGCTCCATTCCACGATAATGCGCGTCTATCACATGGCTTGTTGGTGGGTAAGGGTTTTAAATATGATATTTACATGCCTAATTGCGCATTAAACAAATAAAGATAAGATAGGAGTAGTACAAATTTGGGGTGTTTCTATGATATAATTTGTTTGTATAAATCATATCCCAAAAAAGTTAATTAAATTAAGGGAATTGCTATGTGCATCGGTGTATTTACTATGTATACTAAAATATTTTAATTCTAATAACTTTTCTTCTAAATTTTTTTATTTTTGGTAAAGTTGAGCAGTGTACATAGCAAAATGAGTGGTGTACATAACAATTCCCTAAATTAATTGTATATACATTTTAATTTGGATTTCAAATATTTTGTGCCACATGCTATGATAGTAATTGAGGTATTATATATTACCGTATGTGATACTATTGACAAAGTACTTGAGAGCCGCAGTTGGATAAATAACATTACTCAAAGTTCGTACACATTATTTTGTATCTTCAAAATTTAGATTTCATATGTTTTTAATAATTATACAATATGTAGTGGTAGCGGTCGATGATAACGCAAACCACTGAACATTGTCCAACTTATAAAGCCTTTGAAAATCGAATTTGAGATTTTTTTTTAAAGCATAGCATTACTCTTGAAGTCATGTCTTACTATTGTGGCACTACTTGATTTTTATTAAAAGTTATTTTGAATAATTCTATTGTCATATGTGTTAGAATTAAATTTAGAAAATAAATTTGAAAAGTCTATTTTTTTTTCTTTTTTCTTTTTTGGATAGGTGAAAACTCTACCTTTACTCAACGTTAAAAACCAACGATAAAAAATGCTCATTTTCAATAGCTAATATTAGTTTAAATACACGTTTTGTTGTAATAGCACCAAAGTTACAGCACAATCAATAATATCACAGTACAACTCATATAATTTTCAATAGTTTGATTGTTTTTGACATGATCCCAGAAATAACTGACATGACACATATGACTCATGATGCATACACAAAAGTATGGAGTATGGCTTAATAGTGGGGATCGAAATACGGGTTTTTTTCACAAGAAAGCTTCTCAGCGAAAAAAGAGGAACTTGATTGAGGGGATCGAGGATACGGCTGGTGATTGGGTCGAGGACCCGGATTGTTTGTCGAGGGTGGTGCTGGATTATTTCCACAACATTTTTTCATCTTCTCATCCCTGCAATTTGGACGAAGCTGTGGTTTATCTTGATAGCAAAGTTGATGAGGATACAAATGCTTGGCTTACACGCGAGGTTCTCCCTGAGGAGGTTAGATTTGCCCTCTTCCAGATGCACCCTACCAAGGCACCAGGACCGGATGGAATTTGTGCTCTTTTTTATCAGCATTTCTGGGATGTGGTTGGATGCGACGTTGTCAAGTTGGTGGTAGATTTTTTCAGAGACGGTGTGATCCCTCATGGCTTAAATAACACAAATATTGTCCTCATTCCGAAGGTCCGCTCGCCTAGAAAAGTAAGTGAGTTTCGCCCTATCAGTTTATGTAATGTGGTTTATAAAATTATTGCCAAGGTTCTGGCTAACCGTCTCAAGCGTATCCTCCCTAACCTTGTTTCTGAGAACCAAAGTGCTTTTGTGCTGGGCCGATTAATAACTGACAATGTTTTGGTGGCATTTGAAGCTTTGCACTATATTAAATCTAAGACTTTCGGTTCCTCGGCTTTTATGGCTTTCAAGCTGGACATGAGCAAGGCGTATGATAGGGTTGAGAGGGTTTTGAGACAATTTGGTTTTTGTGATCGTTGGATTCACCTTATTATGGCTTGTGTCAGTTCAGTCTCATATTCAGTGATGGTTAATGATACTCGTTCCGCCCCTTTCCTTCCTACTCGTGGTATCAGGCAAGGGGACCCTCTTTCTCCTTACCTGTTTATTTTGTGTGTTGATGTCCTTTCTGCTTCCTTACTGGCGGCGAATAGGAGGGGTGAAATTGATGGTGTTAAAGTGTGTAGGGGGAGCCCCTCTATCACTCATCTTTTCTTTGCAGATGACAGCCTTCATTTCTGTCGATCTCAGGAGGCTGACTGCCTTAAGCTGTTGGAGGTTCTGAATTTATATGAAAAAGCATCGGGGCAGAAAATTAATGTGGCCAAATCTAATGTTCTTCCTATTTAAAAAGAATAAGCATTTTTAAAAATAGATTTTCTCATTGCAAGTTTAATTCAGAAATTATGCTAAATTTTCACTAAATAATTTGTGATTATATTGTTATAATAATTGGGTCACTCTAGCTCTATATATTTGTAGTTATTTATGTTAGGGATATATACTAAAAGTCATGCTTTATATAGTTGATTTATTATGGGAAAATTACACTAACACCCCCTGAGATTTGGCGTTTTATCACAAACCTCCCCTGAGGTTTGAAACATAACACTGACACTCCCTGTCAGAGTTAAATGCTTAACACCGTTAATTTCACTTGTAAAAAGACCATATTACCCCTTAACTCAAAACCAATACCCTCTCTCTCTCTCTCTCTCCAGATCCTTCCCTGAGTTCTCTCTCTCTCTCTCTCAAACGTAAACCCCTCTTCTCTCTCTCTCTCTCTCCCAAACCCTGACCCTCCACGTTGCCACCACTACCAATCCGGGCCGCCACCACCACCACCACTGGTCTTTGCAACCTTCAAGATATAGATGGGTTATAATCGAGATCAAACCCATAGCAATCTGTCTGAGTTAGCTCCACAAACCCATTACACTGTTGTGCTAGAGCTTGCCATGAAATTACACATGATCCTGTTGCTATAAATCCTTAGATTTCCATCATAATCCATTGTTAGATTTCTTTTGATCCCAAACCCTATGTTTGAAGCATTGAATTGCAATCTATCACTTGATTGAAAACTACCCTTATGATCTAAGATACCAATTCGGCTACTGTTATAGTTTGTTCTTCCATTTTGGTATACATCAAAATCAGGGTTAGGCCAATACAAGCTTGATATCTCAAGCCCATCATAGATCAACCTCAATACAGTACCATTATCAAGTATAAACTAAAATACCCAGAAGCAAAACTTCATTTCCTTAACCCATAAATCAATTTCATGTTCTAAGAAAAGGGTTGAGAAGGCAAGAGAGTATCAGTAGGAAAATCAAAGCTCTGCCATAAAATTTTACCATTTGGGTCTTTTAGAACAATAATCTCATGCTTTAACTTCTATCGCAGCAATGAATGATCTTCGATCTGGTTTCGAATTGTTGAATTTCTTTAGGGTGGTTGCCCTTCTCTGTAAAACTCGATGATCCGATCTTCGGAACCAATGATTTCATCTCAAAATCAATAGCCCTTCTCTCTCTCTCTCTCTCTCTCTCTCTCGATTTGAACTGGAGAAATTATTCAATCCAATAGACTGATATATATATATATATGTACACATACATATTTGTGTGTGTATGTGTGTTTGGCGGTGGTGGTGGTGGGGATGTATCGCCCAAAAAAAAAATCGAGGCCGTGATGATGGTGAACATATATATATGTATGTGTGAACATATATAGATCTGTGAACATATTTTTGTGTGTGTGTATGTGTGTGTGTGTTTTTTTTTTATGTGTGAAAGAAGAAGAAGATAAGGGTATTTTAGGCATTTTGAAAACTTAACTTGCTAATGTCAACCATTTTTTAACTCCAGTTAACGGCATGGGGTGTCAGTGTTACCAACCTACAAACCTTAAGGGAGGTCAGTGTAACCTAAAAAACCTTAGGGGGTGTGAGTGACAAAACGCCAAACCTCAGGGGGTGTCAGTGTAATTTTCCCATTTATTATTTATTTAATAAAATCAGTTATTCTATTTTTATGAGAATATGTGTGGGCAATATTTGCATTATATTATTTGTTATGCATGTGTGTCTCTTATTCTACATAGTAGATAGTTTAGTGTATAGAGTTCGGCTTACACACGGAAGATCAGACCATCAGAGCTTGTAGAATGTAAGATTTTGGTTTACAGTCTTAGATGAGATAGGACACATCATCGGTAGAATTGCAGCATGGTGATGTAGTAGGTTTGTCTTGACTGTAGGAAACAGTATAGTTTCAACTCACTATGCTGGTATTTATGTATTAAACGGGACTGACTTGAGGTAATTATCTTTGTACTGAGTCATAAGATAATTAATACCTCATGGCTATTATGAGTGCTTATGCTCTAAATCCTAAGTTAATATATAAATACGTACATTTGATATTACCCTTTGATTCCTAAAAGGGTGAGATCCTTAAACGGGTTAATATCTCATTGGATTATTCTCTTAAAATTCCATGAGATCCTCTGCTTAACTTATTTGTAGGTGGATTTGTATCCGACATATCAGATAAGTTATGCAGAGGATCTCATGGAATTTTAAGAGATTAAATAAATGTAATTGTCAGTAATTATACTTAATTAATGGATATCTGTAATCTTAACGTGGGGAGATAATAAACATTTAATAACATGAGGTTCGAAATATATTTTTGAGATAAGGGTAGGAGTGCAATTATAATTCTTTAGTGTTATGAATTATAATTTATGGAAATATGAATCTGATTCAGTTTGAATTAGAGTTTTCTAATTTCATAAGGAAGCCTACTCCTTATTAACTTCTTATAGTCCCTATCGTAGCCTACATATATACTGCTTTGGCTCTCTTCTCAGTTTACGTTTTTTCCATCAGTTTCGTTGGAAAATTCCTCTAAGGATATAAATGGAATTATATGAATGCGAGCGTGCCAGGCAAGTTATTGCCAATGTGTGTGATGTAATAAGTATCCAAACTGTGCCTCACCAGGGAGATTGTGGTGACGTTTGATGCCTTAACAGGGACTTTAAACGTGTAAAGATATGACTAATTAAAGAATTTCGAATTAAGTAATGTATAACTACTCTTATTAAAGAACAGTAAATGAAAATAGTGAAGTAATAGACTATTTTATTGAGTAAAATAATCTACAATCTAACCTTGAAGTTAACTTCAAAGATGTTCTAATTCGAATTCTAAAAGTTTTGATAAAAGTACAATATTTGTAAAGGTATAGAAGTATATTGGTTGATGTTGATCGAGGGATCCCCTGTTGATCACAGACTTCCTCTATTTATAATTGTCGAGGCCTCAAAGTCCTTTTTCCAACTGATAACTACTCAATCATGTGGCACGCCTTGGGTTGACACCTGTCTTAAGTTATTCTTTAATGATCAACACGAGTCCCTTAGCGGTTTACATTTTGAACTGAGTAAATGGAAAACTGCTAGTAACTGCCCCTGCGTCACTTTCCTCTTAATTAACTGCCTTGCCATGTCAAATCCTTCGTGGCACCTCCTTATTGGCTGGATAAATTCATCACAAACATTACGCCTCTACGCCATTTTCCTTTTGATTCAAAAAAGATAATGGCGATCGTGTCAAGATCATGCTGGGCAGTTGAGATTTTTATGCAACCTTCTGAACATGGTTAAATTGAGGGCTCAAACCTCCTATTCACACATATGTAAGGGCATCTCATGAAAAATTTTCCACTGAGCATTACTCCTCAACTTTTCTTTCCAAATGTAAACTTTCGAAAAAGATTATAAGGAAAGAGTGATTCTTTTTTATTACTCTATATTGGGTTTTCCTGACACAAAGGTACAAATAGTAGACCCCTTTGAGGATATTAGTGATCCTTTCTTAAAATTAGACCAATTGTGCAGGAATGGTCATATATTCAAACATACTCCTCCTATTTTATCACATTCCTCATGCTTAATTATTCAAGTACAAAGGCTTCTAGTAGCCATCTCACATCTCCCATTCTCCATATTATAATAACCAAAGGCTCGAATCAATTTTGAATGAAGTTGCCATGTCATATGCCATGAATGGAGCATTTCAACACTTGTTCGAAACCAAATTGATTTCACTCTTCGAACCTTACTTACTCATGTAAGGTGGTATTCTCATCATCAAGAAAGTGTTAATCACCTAAATTACTTGATGGATCTGTATGACAGTTTTAAGGAAGGTCCAATTGTACTTCTTGATGAAGTGTCAGAATGTAAAGACAAATACATCTATGGGTGTAGAAGCTCTGACGAAGAGAATGATGTTTCCTATTATTCGAAGCTTGACCTCGAAGGTCAAATTGCGTATCTCAAAGATGAAGCCAAAGCTGCTGGTATATCTCTTCGAGGTTGCTGTATCACTGGTTTATATCCAGCTTTGATAAGCAATTTATGCTCCACTAAGCTTCTTTCGAGTCCTGATAATTCATCATAATCCCAAGCAAAACAATCTCAACTTTTTTTAATAATTCGACCAGTTTATTTTGGTCACATTTTTCAAGTTTAGAACTTAAATAAGTAATTTTTTTTTTGTTGTTTTGATCCTAAATTGATCTCAAATAAAGGATCTTATGACTCTTCTTGTACAGAACTTTCTGGCATCATAGATAATTCTTCCCTACCAATATCCTTTAAATCTTGTGAAACTTTTCAAAGACATAATCTGGCCAATTTATGGTCGAATCCTTTTCAATTCTTGACTCTAAATTTTCAATCATTAATTTTTGTAAGACCAGTCGAATGGTCTTTTCCACATCTTCTATTTCTATAGATGTGTATGTCATTAAACTACCTTGTCATCATCCAATGGTTCTAAAGAACCAAATGGCATGTTAGCCAAAATGTCCCAATTCTCTTCTGAAGACTCCTCTTCTGACTCTTCTTCTGACTCTTAAATGTCAATTGGTTTGACATTCTCTTGATATAATTGGGCTTCGATGCAGTTAGAGCTAGCATGGAAAGGCTGAGTATCAGCCTTCATTGTTTCAATCTCACGGTCTTCCTTCACAAGCAACAACTTCTGATGCATTGAAGAAGAAATACATAGATTAGCATGAATCCAATCTCTTCCTAGTAAGGTGTTATAACTAGGATTAGCATCCACCACAAAGAAAGTAGTTTTGGATTTATTCAAACCTACTATAGTTTCAATAGGTATTACTTCCTATGTATCTTTTTTATCACCAGTAAATCCTGATATCATAATGGGAGTCTGTACTAATTTCGAGCCTTGTTTATTAATTTTCTTTAGAGTACTTATAGGAATAATATTGACAGTAACACCATTATCAACCAATATTTTGTTTAAAAGAACCCCATTTAAACAAGCTCTTATATATAATGGTTTAAGGTGTTTAGTCATTTCTAGTGATGGTTCTTAAAACGAATATACGAGATTACAATCACTGAAAATGAATACATGAAGATTTACCTCAGAAACATCTTCAGTAGATGCTTTCATTTTCATTTCGTCATCCATTTTTTGATCTTCTTTTGCTTCAAAGACCTTCGGTAATGTAAAAGTGACAGTGTTGACTTCCATTTGTTTTGGAAATGTGCCAAATTGGATATGTATATTCTCATTCTTGACAATTTCACCATCATGCTTAGTTTCAGTATTTCCCAAACTTTGGGATTCCACTGTTGTCATTTCTTCATCCCCTTCATCAATACTCATGGCCTTTTCCAATTCTTTAACTTGGCCTTAATGATACTTTCCTTAGACATAGTATCATTGTCTACCTTAATATTACGATCAAATCTAGGATTAGGCTTCGAAATACTACCAGAATCTTTCTCAATCCTACTCTCCAACTCATGGCCTTGAGTTTTTATGTTGGAAATGAAGTCTTCTTTGTTGAGTCCTATTTATCATACGAACCATTTTTTGGTTCTTTTCTTTAGGATGTTGAAGCACATGCCATGTATTCATCTCAACCCGTGGAGGTTTGATCATCCTATTTTTGTTCTGAGATCCTTATTGATCCATCATGTTTTTGATCCTATCATCTTGCATGACAAACCAATTTGGTACTCCTGGTACCAATGCAGACATATCTGATTGTGATATTTCACCAACTTTTGGTGATAAATTCCATGTTGCCATATTCATCTCAGCTTGTACCACATTAGCTGGTACTAATTTTGATGGTATAAATTTGGCCTGTCCTTCTCTTTGCACCATATGATGTTTCTTTGGTACATAAGATGTAACAGGCCTCATATAGTGCATGTTCCTTGATGGTTGAACAAAATTACCAGCATAAAAATTAAACAAAAAATTGGCTCTAAAATGAGCCATTGGCCTTAGAGCATACCTTGCTGTTGTTGGTTCAGCGTACATTGAAGCTTGATAAATTGGACCCTTGAATTGTTCTCTCCCAACATTCATAATTGGCTGAAGTGGAGGTTCATACGAAGTATTCATTCGCTTTTGTTCGAACGAAGGTTTTTTGTTATTCCTGCCTGCCTTAGCCTCAACCCTTTCATCGTAGATCTCAACATACCTTTTCCCACAACCAATGCATAAGTTTTTTTTGCATACTCTTGGTTGAAAATGAAAATTTCAAGGCTCTTTGTTGCCATCTCTTCGAGCCTTTTCTTTTGGTCCTCTTCCTTTGTCTTCTCCCTTTCTTTGACAAGAGTTTCAAGGAAAATGTTATGAACATTGATGGACACTTCTTGCACTGCTGGGAATGGATCTTCGTCAACCCCCATTTGTTTTTCAGGAAACTTCAACTTCCCTTTCTTGATCAGGTCTTGAATCCTGTCTCGAAAACAGTACAATTATTAGTTGAGTGAGTCCAGGAATTGTGCCACTTGCAATATTTTTTACCTTTTAATTCATCATTAGAAGGTAATTTTGTCTCATCAGACAACTTGATTATTTTTCCTTCTAGCAAATGATCAAAAATTTCATCAAGTCTATAAACATCGAATGAATATTGCTTGAATGATCCTTTAGATTATATGACTCAACAGAGACATTTTTCTTCACAAGACTTTTACATATGAAAGGTCCTTTTCCTATTAATTTTGCTGCATCAATTTCATAATTAGGATCTTTATAATACGTTTTTAATGAGGAGGCATTCCTTTCATTTTTTTCTTCCAACAGGGTTTCATATCTAGATACTCGAGCAGTTAATTCAACAAGATCTCTAAATTCTAATGTATCAAATTTCTTTCGAAGTCTAAATTCGAGGCCATTTTGAGCCAGTTTAACAAATTCTGGCTCTGGCAAAATGATTTTACACTTTGTTCTAGCCCTCTTGAACCAATTTATGAACTTAGTTGCCTTTTCATCAGGTTTTTGACAGAGCCTGGCTAAGTTAGCCATAGAAACTTCTGGCTCCGTTTGAAAAAATTGAGTATGGAAAGATTCTTCTATTTGTGTCCAATTGTGGATCGAATTAGGAGCCAAATTGATAAACCAAGTGAATGTTGTATCTGTTAATGAATTAGAAAATAGACGAAGTTTGAGATATTCATTATTTTCTGCATCAGCACACTGACTGATGAATTTTGCTATATGTTCTACTGTAGATTGACTCCTATCTCTAGCAAACATAAAAGGTAGGGAACTTGAATCCCTTAGGGAATTCAATCCTATCAATCCAGTCAGGATAAGGCTTCCTATATACTGGAGTTTGTACCCCTCGAGCCATGGGTCCACAAACTTCGTGGATTAAATTGATTATGTCATTTTTCCCAACCATGTTAGGTGGTTGTTGATGACCTGGTTGACCTATAGGAGGGTTCATTGCTGGTATTGGAGGTGGTTGAGGAACATTATCCATCCTCTTAGGATTTTTGTTTCTTCGACCGACACCTATTCCAGTAGGGTCTGGTTCAAATATAGGATTGTTATTTACTCTCCTATTTTGGCCTATAGCATTCTCCCTTGGCCTAGGTTCTTCGACATTTGTTAGTCTATACATATGATCTTGACCATGTCCTATATGATATCCTTGCATTTCTTCGAACATCAGAGTAGTAGAATTAGGATAGACATATAGAAGCTTTCTTGTGAATTAGGCCTAAAAGAAGGCCCATTTGCATGAATCGAAGGATTTGGCTGAAATAAGCCATGAGTATAATCTCTTCCATTTTGTTGAATCACAGAAGGATTTCCACTTGGCACCATTACTGGTGCAAAGTATGGTTTGTTGTTATTAAGGGAAGTGATCAGAGTATTAACATTCTGAATCATGTTTCATAAATGATCAAACACTGGTGTCAACTGATTCACCAAATCATGTTGAACTCCTGAACCAACATTTTCATTGTTTAGAATTGGATTCAAAATTTCAACTCTATTTCTGGGTTTTCATTGTTCACATGATTCCCAGTGTTGCTGCTTTGTGGATCTTGGTGTGAAGAACCACCAATTTCAGCATTACTAACACCAGTATTGGCATTATCCATAGACCTATTGCTTCGAAGGTTTCTGTTTGTCATCTTTTGACACTAGTGTCCCACCGGGCGTGCCAAAATGTTTGGTTGGAAAATTCCTCTAAGGATATAAATGGAATTATATGAATGCGAGCGTGCCATGCAAGTTATTGCCAATGTGTGTGATGTAATAAGTATCCAAACTGTGCCTCACCAGGGAGATTGTGGTGATGTTTGATGCCTTAATAAGGACTTTAAACGTGTAAAGATATGATTAATTAAAGAACTTTGAACTAAGTAATGTATAACTACTCTTATTAAAGAACAGTAAATGAAAATAGTGAAGTAATAGACTATTTTATTGAGTAAAATAAACTACAATCTAACCTTGAAGATAACTTCGAAGGTGTTCTAATTTGAACTCTAAAAGTTTTGATAAAAGTACAATATTTGTAAAGGTATAGAAGTGTATTGATTGATGTTGATCGAGGGATCCCTGTTAATCACAAACTTCCTCTATTTATAATTGTTGAGGCCTTAAAGTCATTCTTCTTCCAACGATAACTACTCAATCACGTGGTACTGCCTTAGGTTGACACCTATCTTCAATTATTCTTTAATGATCAACACATGCCCCTTAGTGGTTGATCTTGTCAGAATCAAGATATAAAAGTATACTTTACTTTCTAAGGATTTGTAGTGTGGAAGTAAAGGTCGAACCCACAGAGATTGAATTACTAAAGCACTTTAATTTTAAAACCTAAATCTAGTTAATTAAGAAAATGGAATTTTGATTTGATTTTAATTAAACTAAGAACAATGAAAGTAAATCTAAACTATGAAAGCAATTAAAAGTTATTTTAAATGATATTTGAAGTGAACCTAGGATTGTAAATCCACCACTAACTTCATAATAAGGTTATTTATGCATTCAATTAGCTTATTACATTGGATGATAATGGGAAATTGTAGGTACAAGCCCAATTCCTTCATCAAGAAGATAACTACGATTCAAGCACCAACATAATTCATCTTCGGTTGGCACGTATTGTCTTAGTCTAAACTAGGGTTGTGGCACAATCTGTCTCTCCTAGGCATGAACGATTCAGCTACTTGATATCACAATTCAAATAAGCACCATTACATGTAAATAATCTATACAAGCACAGCAAATATGGATCATTGAGCACATTACAATCAAAATAGATATAAGACAAGAATAAGCTTTGAAAGCAATGATTTAATCAATAGAAATATGATTTTATTATAAAAATCCTCTAAACATGTAATCATCATTCATACATAATAAAACTAAAAGAAAAACATAAAATACACCCTATTACTTGGCTAGGGTTTCATTGAAACCCTAGATATAGGTCTTAGCAGCCATAGAATTGAAGATTGGCAAGAGGTTGATGGAGGAGGCCATGGGGATCCTTGGTCTTCTTCTTCTTCTCCTTCCTTTCTTCTCTTCAATGGCTGAAATTTTAGTTGTATATAAAGGTGTGCAACCCTGTAATTGATTTACAATAGGATATATATAGATTTGGAGCAAGTTTGGAGACCTTCCTAAACCTATTTGCACTAAAACTGCTATATTTCACATTCTGGACGTAATTAGGTAGTTTCGTTCACGTGGGGATCTTCAGTACACTGAAATACGCAACTTTGATTTTACACAGGTCGCGTGAGCGGGCTACGTGAGCGCGAAATTGGGAGGTCGTACGCAGGGGTTCTAGTCTGTCCCGCGGGCGGGCCGCGCGCGCGAGGTGCCTTTTTTTGCTTCTTTTCTCTTGCTTTTTTACCCCATTTAGCCTGGAATCCTTACTTTTTTCCAAATCCTGACAGAAAATAGAAAATAAAGTAAAAGTACACAAAAATAGGATAACAAGTACTAACAAATGTGTATTAAGGCATGTAATTAGGATTTGTTCTCTCTCGATCAGCGGTTTATATTTTGAACTGAGTGAATGGCAAACTACTAGTAATTGTCCCTGTGTCACTTTCCTCTTAATTAACTGCCTTGCAATGTCAAATCCTTCGTGGCACCTCCTTATTGGCTGGATAAATTCGTCACAAGTACCATCACGAGTATTATAACTCAGAATAAAAAAGAGAGCGTAAAAAGGGAGAGCAAAATACATAAAGGATTTCGAAAGAGCCTACACTCAGTTGGATATTCTGGCAGCAGAGGAATATAGTAGAAGATTGTGAGCTATTATCAAGCCCGTGTTCTCGATTCGTCTACAACAGCAATCCGTTTTGCAGTTCAAGTATCCCTAGTTCTGCCCTTATAGGGTTATTATAGTTTTCACAAAAATTTTTTTTAGTACCAACGTATTTGCACTGTCAACGAATTCTGGGAACGCAATTTTCTAATAGTGGTATTAGAGCAACGTTGATTCCGCGTATGGGTTGGATGCAACCATGTTGTCTAGTAAAACAGATCTTATGCGTGTTTTGATAGATTGATAAAACGTAGAACTGTGCTAACCCTTATTTTGCAGTGTTCTTATTCTACTATTATGGTCACTAATTTTGTGTGATTGGATCCCACGATGGGTTTATCCATGGTTAAAATTGATGTTTTAATATAGCATGTGAACTCCTTTATGGAGGCATATGATATGTGTGTATTGGATCCCACGCTTGATTAATGTGTGGTTAATTTACAGCAAATAAATAGCATGTGAACTCCTTCATGGAGGCATAGGGTTTATGTAATATATCTCAAGTAAATCCGTGAAGAGTTTGTGAATACAGTGGGCAGCTCAATCCCCGGAAATCCCGCGAGGGGCACTGTCCCCTCGACCCCTGTGAGCTGACCGGGAAGCTTGATCCCCGTGAGCTAACCAAGCAGCTCGATCGCCGCGAGATGACCAGGCAGCTCGACCCTCCTGCGTAATGGTCACATAGAGCTAATCGGGTTCAATGCAATTTTCTTCACAAGAGTTGCTGCTTGACCATAATAGTGGAATTCTTATTTGTTGTGGTTTCCTTATTTGTGTGTGACTGAATGATTATTGTTATTTTTCATATTTAATGAATGGGACAATATGGATAATTGTTCCTAGACCTATTTCAGATAATTTGCATTAATTTAAAATGATGAACAACTACATGTGTATTTAGAAATAAAGCTAATTCCATATTTTGAAAACATAAGTACTTATATTTTAAAATTATGAGAATAGAATAATTTTATTAGCTACACATATGGGTTTGCCAAGTAAGGATGAATTAATCCTTGTCAAATATTTCATTATTTTTTATTAATTAAATTAAAAGGTTTTCTAAAAAAATTATAACCATCAATTTTTTTTTAAACTTCTAAGTGGGAGAGGGAATTTATCAAGTATAAATCCCATGGTCTCCATCACTGATTTGCAGATGATATGATTAATTTTGTGTGATGGATCTAGTGTCATCCTCCTCATCGAATGAAGTTGATCATGGAATTACCGGTACAAACTTCTTTAAAAGAATGTTTTTGGTGATTGTTAGTGTGGGCCACCTCTCCATCAGAGGTCTTCCTCACAGAACTCTTGACCTAGAATTAAGTACTGATGGTATATACTTAGCTATAAATAATAATATCCTCTCCATCGGAGTCACTGTTATTATTTATAGGATCAAAGCAAGTCAGCAGTTTAATTTTACTAGGCAAGGTACATTGCCTAGATAGTAAAATTGAAAGGCAATTGCCTATCTGAACAAATGATAGATAGTATATTGCTTCCTATCGAGTCATACTATTTGTGGTGTATTAGGTTGCTGGAGGATTCCTTTCAAATATGGTAAAGGAACCAATATTTTCAACTCGAATCTATAGTAATTTTTGCCTAAACGTAATTATTTATATTATGTGATTCTCAGGCTTTTAAATGGGTTTTCCAATCCACTCACTGTTATACTTAAAGAAAACAAACTTATAAAACCAAACTATATAAACTGAAAAAGGAATTTGGATATTGTGTTAACTGCTGAAGAGTACAAGTTTGTGCTTACTCAAGTCTGTCTTGAGCAACCTGGTGAGGGGGCAACCGCTGAGGAAACCCAGGCTCACAAGAAATGGGTCAAGGCTGATGAGATGGCGCGGTGTTACATTTTGACATCCATGTTGAATGTTCTGCAATATCAGCATCAGTCAGTGGCCAGTGCCTATGACATGATGGAGAGCCTCCGAGAGATGTTCGAGGATCAAAGTCGTGATGCTAGGCAGGTTGCCATGAAAAACTTGATGAACACAACCATGGCTGAGGGGACGCTTGTAAGGGATCATGTTCTTAAGATGATATCTCTTCTTAATGAACTAGAGATCCTTAGAGCTGAAATTGACGGGGAAACCCAGGTCGATATCGTACTCCAGTCACTGCCAGAGTCTTTTAAGCAATTCCACATCAATTACAACATGAATAAATTTAAATATACTTTGACGGAGCTGCTTAAAGAACTCTAAATACCGAGGGTCTCAACAGAAAGTCAGGGAGTACTCTTGTGTTTGACAAAGGTTCTGCTTCAAAGCCGAAAGGTAAGAAGAAAATGAAAAAGGCTCAAAAGCAGGCCGCGGGTCCTCTGCCAATCCAAAGGCCACGAGGACAATTGGGAAAGCCTAAAGGAAAATGTTTTGTTTTCAAGCAGCCAGGACACTAGAAGAAGCAATGTCCGGTTTATCTCTCCAAATAGAATAATCAAGGTAAATCTCATTTACTAGTTGTTAAATCATGTTGAGCGGTCCGATCTATCGGTACCTGTTGTGTAGAGACAGGAGCCACTTATTTATGTATACAATTCTTTGCAAGGGTTTCAGGGAATCAGGCAGCTCAGTGATGGAGAGATTTATCTATATATGGGAAATGCTATGAGAGTAGCAGCAGTTACAGTAGGAGATCTACACCTTAGTTTTAGTAGAGATAGGATTTTAATATTAAGAAATTATCTTTTTGTACCTTCTAACAGTAGGAATTTAGTTTCACTTTCTAGTTTAGTAAAATATGGATATTCAGTTCATTTTAATAAATAGTAGTTATTAAAGAAAATAAACGTTTTATATGTTCTGGTCAATTGGTGGATGATCTTTATAGTATAAATCTCGTCTCTCTTACATTGTAGCTTAATGAATTGAATAACACAAATAGTTTTCCATCTAAGAGAAAAGAACCTTCAAACATGAATCAAACGCATCTTTGGCACTTACACCTTGGTCATATTAATCTAAAAATGATTCAAAGACTGGTTCAAAATGGGTCATTAGGCACATTAGAAGTGGAGGCACTTCCAGTCTGTAAATCCTACTTGGAAGGTAAAATGACCAAGAGGCCGTTCTCGGCCAAGGGCTATAGAGCAAAAGTCATTGGAACTGGTTCACTCTGATTTGTGTGATCCTATGAGTGTCCAAGCAAGAGGGGAATTTGAGTACTTTGTTACATTCATCGATGATTACTTAAGGTATGTGTACATTTATTTGATGCGGCGTAAGTCTGAATACTTTGAGAAATTCAAAGAGTTCAAGGCTAAAATGGAGAAGCGTCTAGGTAAATATATCAAGACACTACGATCTGATCGTGGTGGAGAGTACCTCTTGGGAGAGTTTAGGTAAGTGCCTCTTGGGAGAGTTTAGGGAATAATTGTTGGAGTAAGGGATTACATCCCAATTGTCTGCACCCTGTATGCCTCAGCAGAATGGTGTAGCAGAAAGAAGCCACGTACATGACTTTCATGGACATGGTAAGATCTATGATGAGTTATTCGGAATTACCAGTTTCCTTTTGGGGACACGCATTAGAGACAACTGCATACATACTAAACTTGGTACCATCTAATTCAGCACCTACTACTCCCACAGAATTGTGGACTGGGCGAAAGCCTAGTCTGCGGCATGTTCGAATCTGGGGTAGTCCAACACACGCGCTGAAAGAGAACGCAGAAAAGTTGGAATCGAGAACAGAAGTATGTTTCTTTGTTGGGTATCCAAGAGGAACTAAAGGTGGTCTATTTTATAGTCCTAAGGATCAGAAGGTTATTGTTAGTACCAATGCCACATTCTTAGAAGAGGACTATGTTATGGACCACAAGCCCAGAAGCCGTATTGTTCTAGAGGAAATGAGAGGTGAGACACCGGCACACACTTCTTCGATACCATCGCCACGCGTAGAAACATCACAAGAAAGAGTTATTGATATTCCATTACCACGTCGTAGTGGGAGGATTACCAAAATTTGTGTAGATCCCGAACCAACCATTAACACGCAAGTCCCTCAACCAGTGCAGCGTACAGATAATGGTGTATTAGGTTCAGAATCTTCACAACGTAATACCAGTGATACACATACACGGGTTGTGCCTCGTCGTAGTAGGAGGGTTATTACTCAACCTGACCGGTATATGTTCTTGGGAGAGTCTTATGACCGGGTCCCTGATGAACAAGGTACTGATCCCTATAACTATATTGAAGCACTCCAAGATAAAGATACATATCTTTGGCAAAGGGCTATGAAGTCTGAAATGTAGTCCATGTACTCCAATCAAGTCTGGGTTCTTGTAGAACCACCCAATGAAATAAAACCCATTGGATGCAAGTGGATCTATAGGAAGAAGAGAGGAGTAAACGGTAAGGTGGAAACCTTTAAAGTAAGGCTTGTTGCAAAAAGGTTCACTCAAAAAGAAGGAATCGTTTATGAGGAAACCTTTTCGCCAGTGGCCATGCTAAAGTCTATCCGGATTCTCTTATCCATTGCTGCACATTTTAAATATGAAGTTTGGCAAATGGATGTCAAGACAGACGGGTTCATGATGTGTCTGAATAAAAGAGGAGAAGATATTATTAATATCACTACTATATATCATACAAGACTAATGATTACGTTATTTCTATGAGACTGTGTTAGTTAGTTCTCACTCAGCTTTCAGTAAGCTGACGGTCTTTATTGCCTAAACATTCTCCGTCCAGACTATCCTGTCCCTAACAATGCAGGTGAAGGAACCTACGGTAATGGTTACTACCTGGACTTGGATTATGCATAGGGCGGCCCCACTGATGCCGGTTATGCCGGAGGAGGCAGTTATGCTGACGACTACCCTTACACCAGCTGAAGATCTGAAGATAGTTACATCTAGTTTATATTTTTGTTATTTCTGTTGAAATTATAGTTAACGGGTACTTGTGCATATGTTGTCTCCAGACCTATTGTGATTCTGAGGACCACTCTGATGTTTGTAATCGATACGCTGTTATTATATTTCAGTTGATTATGTTACTATTCCTGTTTGTCTTGTGGACTAGTACTGCATGGTGTGGATATTTAGTGACTTTCACTTGTCATTTCCTATGGACCCAAAAAGGAAATTTTATTTTTCTCTATTTTTGCTGCTCCGGGGCATGACATGGATCTAAGAGTAGTACCTGCGGTACAATCGACTATTACCCTTTATTGTGATAATAACGAAGCGGTTGCAAACTCAAAGGAACTTAGGGCCCATAAGAAGGAAAAACACATTGAGCGTAAGTATCACCTGATACGAGAGATCGTGTAAAGAGGTAATGTTGAAGTAACCAAGATAGCATCAACAAATAACCTAGCAGATCCTTTCACCAAGAGCTTACCGGCCAAGACTTTTGATAGTCACGTAGAAGGGATAGGAGTGGGGTGTGTCGCACATGGCTTTGAGTCTAAGTGGGAGATTGTTAGGGATATATACTAAAAGTCATGCTTTATGTAATTGAATTATTATTTATTTAATAAAATCAGTTATTCAATTTTTATGAGAATCTGTGTGGGTAATGTTTGCATTATATTATTTATTGTGCATGTGTGTCTCTTATTCTACATTGTAGGTGGTTTGGTGTGTAGAGTTAGGCTTACATACGGAAGATCAGACCATCAGATCTTGTAGAATGTAAGATTTTGGTTTACAATCTTAGATGAGATTGGACACACCATCGGTAGGACTGCAATATGGTGATATAGTAGGTTTGCCTTGACTGCGGGAAACGGTATAGGTTCAACTCACTATGCTGATACACTTTGTTTATTAAACGGGACCGACTTGGGGTAATAAACTTTGTACTGATTTATAAGATAATTAATATCTCATGGCTATTATGAGTGGTTATATTCTAAATCCTAAGTTAATTTATAGACACGTACATTTGATATTTATGCTTTGATTCTTAAAAGGGTGAGATCCTTAAACGGGTCAATATCTCATTGAATTGTGTGACAATATTAATTATGTGGTGGATATTAATTAATAATGGAATCCATGTCTCAATTTTGGGATTGATGATATCCCCTTGAGAAAGCTTATAAGCTTTGATTATGTCAAACTCTACAGTGAATTTTGTATCCGATATATCAGATAAGTTAAGTAGAGGATCGCAAGGACTTTTAAGAGATTAATTAAATATGATTGTCAGTAATTATATTTAATTAATGGATATCTGTAATCTTAACATGGGGAGATAATAAACATTTAATAACATGGAGCTCGAAATATATTTTTGAGATAAGGGTAAGAGTGCAATTATAATTCTTTAGTAGTATGAATTATGATTAATGAAAATAGGAATCTGATTCAGTTTGAATTAGGGTTTTCAAATTCCATAAGGAAGCCTGTTCCTTATTGAATTCGTATGGTCCCTATCGTAGCCTATATATATGCTACTTTGGCTATCTTCTCAGTTTGTGTTTTTCTGTCATAAGTATTATAACTCAGAATAGAAAAGAGAGCGTAAAAGGAAGAGCAAAATACAGAAAGGATTTCGAAAGAGCCCATACTCGTGAGCTATTATCGAGCCCGTGTTCTCGGTTCGTTTACTACAGCAATCCATTTTGCAGTTCAAGGTAACCCTAGTTCTTCCCTTATAGGGTTATTATAGTTTTCACGAAATTTTTTGTAATACCAACGTATACGCACTGTATATAAATTCTGAAAATGCAGTTTCCTAATAATTTCAATCTCAAAAATATAATCTAAGAGAGCAACAACTTAGCCCAATTAATTAACGGACAGTCCATGCCACACTAATTTTTTTTTAATTTTTATAAAAGAAATGAAATGGTTCAATTGTAAGATTTGAGTAATACTAGATTTAGCTAAGCTACCCATATAAAATTTTTATGGAATAAAAGTTTAATAGGTTAGTCCCTTTTCCTTTCTATTAGCCCATGTTCGAATGCTCTAGCACGAATTGGACAAATAGTCCCTCGTAATTAGACCAATTTAGGGATAATTTAACCTAACCCCCATGGAATATTAAATGGACTAAAATCTGAAATATTTTTTCAAAATGGACTAATAGTCCTGTGCCAGATTGGCGACCCCAATTATGTACTATTTTAATTAAGATAGATTTATAGTCCAATACCACTTTTAAATGTGGCCTAATAAGGAGAGATTGGACTGTTAGTCCATTTTAATTGAGACAGTTCAGCATTAATTTGAGTCGTCCATTCCACAAAAGACTATTAATCTATTTTAACCAAGTAGTCTCCTATATGGGCGATTACTTAATCCCAGGAGGGTGTGGTATTAGTAGCCCTAAGACTATTATATTAAAGGGAGGCTTGGCCTAAGGTCCTTAAGATTGGGCATACTTGAATTAAAAGACAGCCCATTAACAAAAAACTCTATTAGGACAAAAGCCCAAGCCCACATTTACCTACAATCCACAACATTCAACTTTCACTTTTCAAGTCCATTTTACTTTTTTCATCTGACCAAAATACCCTTGTTTCATCAATTCCAAACAAACAGAGCTAACGAACACTCGTGTCTCTCAATCTTCAACGACGACCTGAATCTTCATCTCCAGACTGATTTGCGATCTCAATCTTCTGCATCTCTCTTCGATTGATCATTCTCAATCATACAAGACAAGTTCATCACAGAAACATAGAGATCAATCATAAAAATCGAGTTCATCATTCTCAATCGTAAAAATCGAGTTCATCACTGATCAATCATAGATCGCGAGTTCATCATCTTAAAATCATAGATCGCGATTCCATACAGGTTCAATCACCAATTCGTTAACTATTACAGATTCAATCCATTTCTTTATGTTTTCAACCTAATGTTTCCAGCTTCACTGATTAGAGTCAAAATGTATCTGCATTTGCTTCGTTCTCATGGATAATAGTTACATTCATTGCAATATATACAAGCAACTGAATACAATCCAGTTCCAGTAGATAACTTGCTGAAAACTATTAATTCCCTGTCCTTTTTCGATGAAAATTTTGTTAATTTTCTCATCAATTGCAGCATCATAACTGAAACTACACTTAGCTTCTACTTACATTGTTTATATGTTCAGAGAAAATGTCCAATTCCAGTACATAACTTGCTGAAAACTATTAATTCCCTGTCCTTTTTCAATGAAAATTTTGTTAATTTTCTCATCAATTGCAGCATCATAACTGAAACTACACTTAGCTTCTACTTACATTGTTTATATGTTCAGAGAAAATGTAATTGAATGTGTGGTGGTCTAGAAATCCAAAATTATGTATGTTAAGTGAAATTTCACTTAACATAACTTATATTGCTCCTATGTTGACTAAGAATATCATTCACAGTGATTGGTAATCTATATATTGGATGTCATACATGTTCATAAAAATTTCACTTAGGATATATGGGATAATAAGAGAAATTTTACTTAACATAGCATCTGTATGCTAATGTTGGTGTTTTATTTTTTGTAGCCTCCAATGAATATTACTGTCTTGCTTCTCTTTAAGTATGGAGAGTTTACAGCAGTGTTGAAAGTTTCTGATGAAACAAACTATATGGATTTACTTGACTTTGTCTATTCGAGGTGGAGAAATTTGCAAGATATTCGTATTCATATTTCTTACTCTATTCCCGGAAACTCTAAATGCATGCTTGACAGTAATGATGACTTTCTAAACTTGCTGTCCCTAGCATATTGTTTAAAAATTGATCACATAGAAGTATGCGTCTTTGAAGATAGTGCAGTCTCTTCGAATAGTATAGTAGTTGATCCATACCATATTGATGAAGTGGAGAGTCGTACTGATCAAAGGACTGAGACTGATCTACTAGCAAAGTATTGTCATCATAGTGAGACAGTGTTGTTGGGTAATACTTGGTCTAAAGGGATATGTAGTGTTGGTGATGTATTTGAAGGAGGTGTTACCGAATTTCGGAATGTGCTTACAAAGTATTCTATTGAAGTTGGGTTCACATTCAACTACCTAAAGAATGACAAACAAAGAGTGACAGCAGTTTGTTCTTTGAGGGAATCAAAGGGATGCTTGTGGAGAGTTCATGCTACGTTACAGAATGCAAATGGATACTTCTACATTAAAACCTTGGAAAACAATCATACTTGTGGTGCTGTCCTTCGAACAGACAAGAATCCAAGAGTGACTTCGAACTTGGTTGGGACTCTTATACTCGATGATGTACGTGATGATCCTCTGACACGGCCAATTAATGTGAAGAAGCATATGAAGAAAAAGTATGGCTTAGAAATTTCCTATAACGCCGCATGGTATAGTGTTGAAAAGGCAAAACAAGAGATCTATGGCGATCAAACACTTTCATTTGATCAATTGCGATGGTATGTCGATGAAGCGAATAAGACAAATCCTGGGAGTCATATTCAGCTGGATTATGATCATGACAGTAAGCACTTTAAAAGGTTGTTTGTTGCATTTCATGGATGCATAGAAGGTTTTAAATTTTGTCGTCCAATGTTATTTCTTGACGGCACATTCTTGAAAGCAAGGTACAAGGGGAACTTGCTATGTGCAACCGGAAAAGATGCCAATCAACGTAAGTGATCCTCTTTAAATAACCACAGATTGCTTGTGTTATGTTTGTCAGGTTTTCTATTTCAGAATGTTACTCTATGAAAAATAAATAAATTAAGTCAAATTTCACTTAACTTCTCAAAACAGACAGTTTTCTGATTCTGCAGCCTAATTCCGATGTCAAATTCATTCATTTTGACATACATTCTTAAATTTACAAATCTTTAAAGACATGTTGTATCTCTTATTTGTTGCAGAGTTGTTCCCCCTTGCATATGCAGTTGTTACTTCCGAAAACGAGGACAATTGGATGTGGTTTTGCAACCAATTACGCAAAATTCTCGTCTTCGACCGTATATTCACATTCATATCAGATCGACACCCTGGTTTGGTACATGCTATTGGTAGTGTTTTTCCAGAATGTAAACATGCTTTTTGTTTACGACATTTGACAATGAATTTGAAAGAGAAGCTCGGAGGAGTAAAGAAGGAATTCCGAGATAAGATGGTACAACAGCTCTCAGAGGTTGCTTACGCTCCAACGGAGACTACATTTCTGCATCACATATCGAAACTAAGAGCTGAGGGTGGCGAAAAAGTACAAAGGTTTCTATCTGATTTGCCCATCGAAAAGTGGACCAATGCTCATTTCAAGGGGCAGCGATACGGGGAAATGTACTCCAATGCAGCTGAGTCATTCAATGCTCAAATTATGGAGTCTCGACACCTTCCAGTCACAGATATGGTAGACAAGATAAGATTACAACTAATGCAGCAAATGACACAGAGAAGAAATAGAAGCGAAAAATGGACTGACACTTTCTGCCCTGAGTTTCAAGACTTATGGCAAAAAGCTGTGAAAGATTGCAGAGCATGGCTAGTCAGCCAATCCTCTAAAACAATCTATGAAGTTCATTCCCATCCATCGGTTCTTGTTAACCTCGAATTACGCACGTGCTCGTGTTACCAATGGCAGTTGAAAGGTTTCCCGTGTTCACACGTTGCTGCCATCCTCATTAACAGTGGCAAGGATGTACGAGACCACGTGGAGAGTTACTTTCACGTGTGGAGTTACCGAAAGAGCTATGAACATCCTATCTACCCCGTAGTCACAGCTGCAAAACCACCACCACCACCAAGTACTGATGATGCACTTGTCCTACCACCACAAACCAAAAGACAACCCGGAAGACCAAAGAAAAGTAGGATGCCATCGAGATTTGAAGGAGGTGTTGTGAGAAAGAGAAAGTGTGGTAGATGTGGTGTTGTTGGATATCATAACAAGAAAACTTGCAAAGAGCCACTATAAAGTTTCAATGGCATAAATAAAAGTTTGAAATAATCAAACAAAATAAACCTTGGCTGATCATGCAATTGTCATTCACTGTTTAGACTTTAATGCAATAAAATGTGTTCTTTTCTCTTACTTTTACTGTTGAATTGATCGTGCATTTACTTCATTTTCATTCAATATGTATGGTTTTTCAGTTAACACTCTTGCCCATATCATGTGATTCATGAGATTGCTTTGAAATAAAAATGAAACTATAGTTTTCCACATTCAGTATCCCAAGTTAAATTACTATTATGATATTGAATACAGAATTCATTTCGCTTACTTTTACTGTTGAATTGATAGTGCATATACTGAATTTTCATTCCATATGTATGATTTTTCAGTTAACACTCTTGCCCATATCATATGATTAGTCAGATTGCTTTGAAATAAAAATGAAACTATAATTTTTCACATTCAGTTTCCTAAGTTAAATTTCTATTATGATATTGAACCTAATTCAAATTCCACATGGAAACTCTTACAAAACAATTCTACTAACATTCACTATTCACATTCACTAATCAGCACCAACAATAACTATTCACATTAACATTACACATTACCAAAAGAATGATTACCAAAAATATTCAGTACCAATATTTGTACTTCCAAATTACCAGAACAAAATCTAATCACAGATTGCCCAAACAAAATCTATTCAACGACACTTCTCCCAAAAGCAAATCAGACTATTCCTACGATCAATTTAAACTAAATGACGGACATTCCTCCAATTGTCTCTGCTTCTCTATGAATCGCTTCATGCTCCAAGATCTGCCTGGAGTGTTCAGTAGCCTGTGGATTATATGTGCTCTAAACTTCATTGCATCACATTCTTTTCTGACTTCTACTTGTTCCAATATATCCTCCATCAATGCAATCACAATAACTCCACAGTCTACCCTGCATTTCAAAGCATGTTAACATGTTAGAATTCATCGAGGAAATGTCAACAATAATTTGTAAAAAAGTCCAACGTTACCCACGTTCCGGATTGCTGCTGTGGGCAATCGCCAACAACCTTCACTGTTCTTTCAAAATCTAAACCTTCAAACTCTTCTTTTCCAGCTTGTTGCCTCTTGCAGTAGTCCTTTTCATAATCAATCTGCACATGAATAATGTAGGTTAAACGCACTTTACAATTCAAAAAGATTTATAAAATGATTACATAATATTTCAATATAGACAATGAGATGACCATGAGTTGAAGGTCTTTGAGATATGGATCCTTTGTATTCCTACTTCTTTGCATAAATGAATTGTAGAAATCCCATTTCTTCTCATAGAGATCTAATACTCCCAAAGCCCAGTGATTTGCAATGTCACAATTCCCTTTACACAGCAGAGGAAACACTCCATATTGCACTGTACCCGCTGTTTTCGAAAGTGGCTGAGCAACAAACTTATCGAGGAAAACAGAATCCTCTTTCGTTATTGCGTCCTGTCACAAATAATATATTAACTACTAGCATACACTATATTTTGTAAAGAGCAAAGTTGTCTATACAACTAATGCTTACCAGAATTAAGGATTTGAATATGTACGATTTCCCACTGCTAGTTGATATGCCATCTTCAACAATTTTGACCTCCTGTCCTAGCATTAGAAGTTCGGCATAGGCATCCATTACCTTAGGCATAGAGTTCATGCATTAGAACTCTAAGGTACTTTTTTAAGAAAACAAAAACAGAATGAAATTTAAAAATGTAGAAAATTGCTAGTAAGCACTTTAAAATATAGTTCAAACTGATTTTAATTTTGATTCTTACATTGTTTGGAAGTGCTTTTTCATGGATTATGTCGACGACATCTTTCAGTGTCACATAGTCAACACCATCCTCAGGCTTGTAAACTGGTGCACTGCATGAACAACAGTGGAAATCAGAATGATTAACTAAAAATCAAATTGAAACACAATAAAAATAACCTCAAATAATGCAAGTACCTTCTATCAAGCATGTATATCGAATGAAGCATTTCTTGATCAACCTTATCCAGATAATGAAAGACTTTAAAACGTTTCGCAGTCGGTATGATGAACATGTCTCTCTGATGTGTCCCTGGAATTAACATCGTGTCTAGATCCACGAATATAGGCTGCATTGTTTTCTTAACATTCCCCATCACTTCCTCATCTTCTTTATCATCCTTCTCCTCCTTATTGTCCTTCAGCTTCTTCCCATCTTCTTCATCGTCCTTCTTCTCCTTATTGTGCATCAGATTCTTCTCATTCTTATTTGAACGGTACACAAAACTCTTCAGTCTCTTTTTCTTTCGAGAGCGCGCCTTTAAACTTCTGTACAACGAATATGATCTTCTGATACGTGCTGCTCCTTTCCGTTTCAAAATTCTGATTTCTGGGGTTGACTGACTCATTGATTGCTGGTTTTCCTTTCCTTTCTTCTCCAAAGAACTTTCCTGCAGTGTTTTTACAATTTTAATGTAATGAAACTACAACTGATATATACATATAGTGAATTTCTTAGTTGATATACTTGATGTGGTGTCTTTTCAAGGTTGACATCCTTCATGTCTTTGTCAATATCTGTTCCAGATTTCTCCATGTCTTTCTTCGCAATAACACCCTGAACCCACAAATGATATATTGTAAGCGAAATTATACACAACATATTCACAAAAGTGAAATTTTAATCCTTTTATGTATACCTGAAGTGATATCATCTCCACCTCAACATAAAGCAACTTCATCTCAAGTTCAGAATTTATTCTTACAACATCTTTATACTTAGCTTCCAAACTCTGATATTTTTCTGATTTTGACTTCTCTAAACTATCACACATATCTAGTCCAAATCTTTCATTCTTCTTTGCTCTGTCAAGACTCACCATAAGGTTCATAACACCCTGAATTTTAGGGTCTTCAGGACTCTTTGGTGATTCAGATCCACCACAAAACAAGTCTCCATTATTTTGCATCAACAAATCATCAACTTGAGTTTCACTGGCAGCAATCACAACATTGAGGTGTTTCACTCTCTCATTCAATAATCTAATTTGTTCATCCTTTGTCACCAACTCATCCTTCAGCTCTTGCATTTCTCTAAGATTTTGCCGAAGTAGATATCCCATCTCTAAATTTGATCGCATTGTATCTTCAACTTTCTGGATGCAATCAATGTTTCTAGCCCTCAGATCTCCTACTTCACATTCCATGGATCCTTGCAATCTTTTGTTCTTTTTCTTCAACATCATAATCTCACACTTCGCATCTTCGAGTTTTCGTTTCATATACTTGCTTTTCTCATCGAAGTCCACTCTTTCGCTGTCATAAATATCAACTCCAAGATCACAAGTTTTTTGTGGACTCCCACCCCCTTTTACCTCTATGTTTTCTTCTACAGTACCAAAAACCTCATGTTCCCTTACTATTTCCCCCTCAGGAATCTTTTCATATTTCACTCCATCATCAATATCACAAGTTTTTTGTGGACTCCCACTCCCTTTTACCTCTATGTTTTCTTCTACAGTACCAAAAACATCATGCTCCATCACTATTTCCCCCTCAGGAATCTTTTCATATTTCACTCCATCATCATTGCCTTGTCTTTTTTTCAACAAATATTCACTGATACGTGCTCCCCAACTTCCATCCGAATCATCACGGCTTCCACTCGTTCTCTCTTCTTTTATATTCTCTTTCAAGTCTTCAATTGCATACTCTAACTCATCATCAACTGAATCGCCTTGTAAGTCTTCACACTCATTTTCCTTCCTCCCAGCCAAACACTGAATCCAATGCTTTCCATATAATTTCCTTTCCTTCTCAGTTATCTTTAACGGTTCACATAAAATCTGCAATTAGTTTTTTTAGACATCATATTAATTGTATAAATAACAAATGAATATTCACTTATAATGCTTCATACTAAGTGAAAAATATACCTTAACTCCTCTCAGACTTGATAAATTTTTGTCCTGAACAAATTTCAACAGTCTCAGCAGGTCCCACTTCAAAAATCTCGGAGCTAAATTATCGACTGATGGATCCATTAAATTGGTGTGCTCCAAAAGCCAGTACTAGGATTGTTAAAACTTTTTAGTGTAATATTAAACAATAATAAAACCAAAAAGCAAATAAATTGCATCAGTCACAACTAATACCTGTAATGCAAGTACACATCCGCTGACTTTCGTGCGATCCCTTGATCGTTCTATTCCATTTATCAACTCATCCTTAATTGCTGACGTCCATGAATACATATTCATTCTCTTAATGTCCTCAATGTATGGAATAAATCCCCATTTCATAGTGTTGCCAGAGGTTGCAAACAAAAGGGACAGTACTAAGTGAAGGCATAATAACCTCACAACATCTTCAACATCCTCTTTCGTCTTGCCAGCCAATGCAACTATACAAACATCTTGTATGTACATTAATGTTAACCTTCTATCATCAGGAAACCTTCTCTCAACAAAAGGAGTTGTCGGTTTTCGGCTATAAGAATAAGACATCGTTATCGGCCCCGACTGAATCCCAAAAATCAATGCAATGTCTGATTCATCAATCATCATTAGCTTTCCACCTATCTCAAACTTTCTACGATCTCTCCTATATGCTTGTAATATAACCAACGATACCTCATCATGACTCTTGTCAAACTCAACTTTCTTATCAATAAACTGCTTAAAAAAATTCCAAAAAGGAGTTGTTCTCAACAACTTTATATGCTTTTCCTTAAGATTCAAAGCTGCTGTAAGTCCCGACGTACTACACAACGTTGACCTATATTGCAAATAATAATTTCCCATATACAGCCTGTTGCGCTTCCTTGCTTGTTTGATAGGTTTTTTGGAAGTTGATTGCCTCTTTCGCCTACCTAGTTTTACGCGACTAATACGTGTCTGTTTGCGTTTGATAGGAGTTAATTGTCTATTTCCTTTTGACTTTTTTTTTGGATTGCTGGGGATTAACTCTCTGTTTGCTTTTCCTGCAACAACATATATTACATCATGTAAACAATAAGTGAAATTTCTTTAATATGTAATTTCTAAAACAGAATATACAATATACAACACTAAGTTCATAGTTATTCAAAGTCATTCATAGTTATTCTACTCTATTTCTACACTAACAAATATCAAGTTAAATTTCTCTTACACTAACCAAAACAGTAGTATTCATCTACATAACAAATCATATGAGAATTCAAATTTGATTATGAACACTGAAACTAACCAATTTCTCTTCATATAAACCAATTTATCACCTAACAAATGACATAAAAATTCTCTAAAATCAACAATACATATAAAACATCAACCTAAATGTCTCTTACTATAAGCAAACCATCATGTTTCTTCTACATATAAAACGAAATCGAAAATCTAGGGATCTTCTTAATAATTAATACTTATTCTACAATACTTACGATACAATTTGTCGAAAACGTCGAAAACATCAGAACAATTTGTCGAAACCCTGGAAAATTAGGATACGACCTCAACCCTAAAACCTAAAACTTACTTTTGCGATTCGCCATTTATTAGCAGACAAAAATCGTGGAAAACCCTTCTAGCTTCTAGCTACAGTAAACGATCAGTTGTTTTAGGGTTTCAAATCATTGATGTCACAGATCTTCCAAATGCTTCTAGCTTCAGTAAATGCAATTTTTTGCCAATCCTTCAAGCTTCTAGTTTCAGTAAAGAATCAGTACTTGCAAATCATTCAAACACAACGGTCGGTAATGAAGCTTTCGGCCTACACTGTCAGCTTGGTAAATTAATATGGCGCCAATGCCATTTTCGTCTTTTTGGCATGCACAGAATGTGCGAATCCTTTATACAACTTTCTTTTAGTAATTGCACTTGCATCCCCATTTCATTTTGTTTCTTTGTTTAATGACCCTTATCCCTTAACAGCACCAAACTTTCTTTTGGACCCCATTTAAGATTCAATGGCACTTCTCCTTTTTTGAAGCACAATTTCATGTCAAATCATTTGGTAAGTATTTTATGAGCTTTGCAAAAATTGAACTTACAGCTCTTTCAAATGAGATTTTAAAAAGCTATAGAATGGAACTTGCTTAAATTTACCCCTTTTATAGTCAAAAATCTCACTTTAATCTTTAAATCTGATCTTTAAATTTGTCTAAATTTATACATTTAAACTCAAAAATGTCACTTTAACCCTTAAATCTCACTTTAACCCTTTCGTATGGAGTTACCAAAAGAGCTATGAACATCCTATCTACACCGTAATGACAGATGCAAAACCACCAACACCACCAAGTACTGATGATGCACTTGTCCTACCACCACAACCAAAAGATAAACCTAAAGACCAAAGAAAAGTAGTATACAATCGAGGTTTGATCATGCATTTACTGAATTTTCATTCAATATGTATGATTTATCACTTAACACTCTTGCCCATATCATTTGATTAGTGAGATTGCTTTGAAATAAAAATGAAACTATAATTTTTCAAATTCAATATCCTAATTTAAATTTCTATTATGATATTGGACACATAATTTTCCACATCCATATTTAATTTTTTACATAATTTCTTTTATGATATTAGTAATTGGTTTGGCTATTATGTAGCATACATCCAAAGAAAAATTTGACACAAGTTCAACACAATTCAATAATATAATTCTTCACATTCACTATCCTAAGTTAAATTTCTCATATGATATTGGACACATAATGAGATGTTCAGCAATTACTGATGGTTAAGCCTCATCCTTATGTGCAACTCACTGAACAAACACATCACTATTTGTATGTGAAGTACTTAGTTTGGCTATTATGCAGCATACATCCTAATAGAAATTTGACATAACTTCCACACAATTCAGTCATCTTCTCGTTTTTCTCAATACTGACACTACTGCACATCAGTCAACATAGATGCTATGTTATAAAAAATTAGATGATATAGAAATCAGATCAGATAGAAAATAAGATAGGAAATCAGATCAGATTGAAAATCTTCTGCAATCATCATAGTCAAGCAAAAAGTGAAGCCAAATCTTAAGAACAATTTCTCGAAAAAACAGACCTGTCACAGCATTAAGGTATATCTGAAGTTCTATAAACATTTCATATAACAAACATCCAATTCTTTACATCACAATACTAATTCAACAAAGTCAACCACAAGTTTAATCAAAATAACTCTGCACATTCTACCTAAGGTGTCATCAACGTAAAAGATGGCCGTGACAACAAACGATCCTGATGTTTAACAAATCCATCCATGCTCCAAGATCTGCCCACGGTATTAAGCAAGCGGTGGATTATATGTGCTCTCAACCTCTTTCCTGCACACTTCCTCGTGATTACATCTCCATGGACGATCTTCTCCATCACTGCCATAACAATCACACCACAATCGACCCTGCAGTTGAAAACAAGCTAATATGTAACCATGTTTAAAAAACAAAATTGTTGAAATAGGGTCTTGGTTTACTCACGTCCCGGCCCCTTGTTGTGGTGCATCACGAACAATATCCAACGTCATTTCAAAATCTGGACTTTCAAACTCTTCTTTATCACCTAATTTGCCCTTAAAGTACTGTTTTTCATATTCAATCTGGAAACAAATAAAAAACATTAAAACAAGTTTACAATTCCACTAATGTTAAAAAAAATATTCAATAATGTTACTAAAAAACAAGTTTGACCAGCACCAAAGTTTGAGCATCTTGCAAATATTGGTCCGGCAATCCGATTCTTCTCGGCAACAAGGAATTGTAGTATCTCCACTTCTTCTCCTCCCACTCTATCACTACCAAGATCCAGTGATTAGCAATCAACCCATTACCCTTACAAAGTAAAGGGAACACTCCAAATTGTGCTCTAGATGATGCTTCCGAAAGTAACCGGTAAAAATACTTGTCAAGATAAACCTCATCATTTTTCCATATCGCATCCTATCATGATTATAAGATCAAACAATTAACACATATTGTATATAACAAACATTGAATATATTGCATTCTTACCAATATTAAGCTTTTGAATATGTAACATTGTCCACTAATACTCGCTTCACCTTCCTCACGATCTCTGCTTCCTTGGTCCAACATTAGAAGATCGGAATACGCCTCCATTACCTACAATATGGATCAAAGGACATTTAAGAAAAAAAGACAAGTCAAGTTGAACACCATAATTTCATACAGTATGGATACACCTCCATTACCTACAATATGGATCATAGCATGCTTTATACATATATTCTTCTTTATTTGGGTCTTGACATGTTGAATGGCCTACCTACACATGAATTACTACCAGCTAAAGCGGCCAGTTTCTAATTTTCTGCAACATTTCTTTTCTGTTTCCTCTTTGCCCTTTTTTTCAGTCAAATCAAGTTGAAAACCATAAATTTCACTTGATATGTCTAACAAACATTTCAACCAAAGGATCAAAAAAAAAAAAACCACTTAGAAACCATATATCCTTACTTATATACACTTCTACACAATTTCTAATTCTAATCAGATAACTGAATCAAACAAATCAAAATATTACGTAAAATTTCACTTAATATGTCTAAAGCACATCAACATAAGAAAGAACCCAAAAAACAAAGTCCAATTAAAACCATAGATCTTTACTTACTTATAGCAACTTTCAATCTACAAAAGTTCTAATTCAAATCAGTTCACTGAAGTACAAAAGATAAAAATATTAAGCAAAATTTCACTTGATATGTCTAACAAACATTTCAACCAAAGGATCAAAAAAAAAAAAACCACTTAGAAACCATATATCCTTACTTATATACACTTCTACACAATTTCTAATTCTAATCAGATAACTGAATCAAACAAATCAAAATATTACGTAAAATTTCACTTAATATGTCTAAAGCACATCAACATAAGAAAGAACCCAAAAAACAAAGTCCAATTAAAACCATAGATCTTTACTTACTTATAGCAACTTTCAATCTACAAAAGTTCTAATTCAAATCAGTTCACTGAAGTACAAAAGATAAAAATATTAAGCAAAATTTCACTTGATATGTCTAACAAACATTTCAACCAAAGGATCAAAAAAAAAAAAAAACCACTTAGAAACCATATATCCTTACTTATATACACTTCTACACAATTTCTAATTCTAATCAGATAACTGAATCAAACAAATCAAAATATTACGTAAAATTTCACTTAATATGTCTAAAGCACATCAACATAAGAAAGAACCCAAAAAACAAAGTCCAATTAAAACCATAGATCTTTACTTACTTATAGCAACTTTCAATCTACAAAAGTTCTAATTCAAATCAGTTCACTGAAGTACAAAAGATAAAAATATTAAGCAAAATTTCACTTGATATGTCTAACAAACATTTCAACCAAAGGATCAAAAAAAAAAAAAAACCACTTAGAAACCATATATCCTTACTTATATACACTTCTACACAATTTCTAATTCTAATCAGATAACTGAATCAAACAAATCAAAATATTACGTAAAATTTCACTTAATATGTCTAAAGCACATCAACATAAGAAAGAACCCAAAAAACAAAGTCCAATTAAAACCATAGATCTTTACTTACTTATAGCAACTTTCAATCTACAAAAGTTCTAATTCAAATCAGTTCACTGAAGTACAAAAGATAAAAATATTAAGCAAAATTTCACTTGATATGTCTAACAAACATTTCAACCAAAGGATCAAAAAAAAAAAAACCACTTAGAAACCATATATCCTTACTTATATACACTTCTACACAATTTCTAATTCTAATCAGATAACTGAATCAAACAAATCAAAATATTACGTAAAATTTCACTTAATATGTCTAAAGCACATCAACATAAGAAAGAACCCAAAAAACAAAGTCCAATTAAAACCATAGATCTTTACTTACTTATAGCAACTTTCAATCTACAAAAGTTCCAATTCAAATCAGTTCACTGAAGTACAAAAGATAAAAATATTAAGCAAAATTTCACTTGATATGTCTAACAAACATTTCAACCAAAGGATCAAAAAAAAAAAAACCACTTAGAAACCATATATCCTTACTTATATACACTTCTACACAATTTCTAATTCTAATCAGATAACTGAATCAAACAAATCAAAATATTACGTAAAATTTCACTTAATATGTCTAAAGCACATCAACATAAGAAAGAACCCAAAAAACAAAGTCCAATTAAAACCATAGATCTTTACTTACTTATAGAAACTTTCAATCTACAAAAGTTCTAATTCAAATCAATTCACTGAAGTACAAAAGATAAAAATATTAAGCAAAATTTCACTTAAAGATAAACAGAAAGACATTTCAACAAAAGGAACAAACAAAAAACAAAGCGCACTTAAAAACTTAGATAGTTAACACAAAATATGAATCTTACGTTGTTTGGTATTTCCCTTTCAAGGATTATGTCAACAACATCCTTCAGCGTGACATAGTCCACACCACCATCATCAGGGCGGTAAACTTCTCCACTACATTTAAAACATTATAAATCAAATTTCATTAACTGAAAATTATCAAGCGAAAACATAAAATACATAAATAAAAAGAATAACATGAAGAAAAAATAAAGAACAAATACTTCAAATTATACTAATCTTACTTTCTATCAAGCATAAAAATCGTATGTAGCTTCTCTTGGTCAACCTTTCCAAGAAGACGAAAGACTTCAGCAGATGTGGGGATAACAAACCTATCTCTTCGATGTGTCTGAGGGGTTTCCATTGTTTCTAAATCCACAAATGTAGGCTTAACTGTAGGCTTAACTATAGGATCATCTACAAGCTCATCAATCAGAGGGATAAAATTTTCCTCCACTTTCTTACATTCTCCATCAGCATCTACAATCCCCTTCTTGTCCGAAGGATAAACAAAACCCTCAAGTCTTTTCTTCTTTCGTAACCGTTTAATCAACCTTCGCCTTCTATAAAATGAGTAAGACTCCCTAATATATGCTGCTTTCTTCCGCTTCAAAACCCTGATCTCTGGAGTGGACTCACTCATTGATCGTTCCATCACCTGCAATGCTTTTCCAATGTTAATACATCAACAAATGATAAAAAAAAATATCCAATGAATGATTTTAATTCAATAATATACCTGCTGTGGCATCTTTTCAGCACTGAGATCATTAATCCGTTTCTCAACTTTTGTCCCAATACTATCCATCTCTTTCTTGTCAATAACAGACTACAACCAGAAAGCAAACTACAATAATTAAAATTCAGCACATCATATAATAATAAAAGTAAAACTACTACTTCTTTTTTATATACCTGAAGTGCTTTCACCTGTACACAAACATCAACCAACTTCCTCTCAAGTTCACCATTTCTCTTTCGAACATTATTATACTTATTTTCCAAAACCACGCTTTCTTCCGATTTCGACCTCTCTAACTGCTCAACCATATCAAGTGCACTTCTTTCTTTCTTCTTCGCTCTTTCAAGGCTGACCGTGAGGTTAACAACACTCTGCATTTTTGGATCTGTATCAGACTTTACAACTTCCGGTCCATGAGAAAACGTCACAGAGTCCACTTGTACTAGAAGGTCTGCAACTTGGCATTCACTCTCAGCAATTAGGCCATTTAGGTACTTCACCCTTGCGGTCAAGACACCATTTTCCTTTCTACTAATCCGCAGTTCTTCCCTCATCGACTGCAACTCAGATAAATTCTGCCCAAGAAGATACCCCATCTGTAAGTTTGCCCGCACAACTTCCTCAGCTTTTTCAATGAGTTGAATGTTCTTACCTCTCAAATCTGCCACAACAACTTCCATCTCTTCTCTTAAACACTTGTTCATTTTCTTCAATTTCTTAATAGCAGACCCTGATTGCTGAACACCCCATTTCATATCAGTCCGTTTCGAAGAAGAATCCGTTTTTCCACTGTCATATACATCAGCTCTCAAGTCAGCTGTTCTTTGGGGAGTCTCTGTCCCTTTCCCATCTACATTATCATCAGCAGTATCAAACACTTCATTACCACTACTGTACAATTGTTTCTGATCACCTGCCTTTTGTGTAACACGGATCTCATTTTCTTTGCAACCTCCATCTGATAAATAGACACGGTCCCTAATAGCTTGTTCTTCCTCTGATTTTCTTTCTCCTCCAACACCAACATTAATGCGTCTTCTCTTCTTCAGAACAAACTCACTGATCCGGACTCCCCAACTTTCCTCGGACACAATGTCATCTTCACGTTCACTCTCACTGTCTTCTTCTTCGACCTCATCTGAATCCACATATTCAGCCTCATCATCACCTGACACACCTGAACAAACACCTAATTTTATCTCACCTTCACTCTCATCCCCATCAGTATCAGACCTACTACTACTTTCATTCGTCTCACCCAATACTTGTAAACCATACTTTCCATACATCTTTTTCTCCTTTGCTGTCATTTGCAGGGATTCATGTAACACCTACAAATTTTTTTTTTATTTCAGCATATAAGATTTTCATATCATATGAGACTTACAAAATATTTATCCTAACTCAAATTTCACTTATGTTCTACTTATAATAAAACATAAGTCAAATACCCATTAACAATCTACATAAAAGTATGATGTTTCATTGATTTACATTCAACATTTCACATTTACAATTCTAACTCATAATTCACTTATGATAATTTATAATAACTGAAATTTCACTTAGAATAATCATACCATATCTCTCTTCAACCTGGACAACCTATTCTGTCTCAAGCACTTTAGAAGCCTCAAAAGATCCCACTTCACAAAACGTGGTGCAGCATCATCGATTGATGGTTCCATCAACATGCTGTGTTCCAAAAGCCAATACTACAAATTCAAATATTCACAATTAATCACTAAATTGTTAAAAAATCATAAAACTAACAAAAAATGCAACAAATTAAACATACAAACACAATACCTGCAATACAAGAACACATCCGCTGATCTTCAAAAGATTCCGTGAACCTCTTTCAATTGCAGAGATTAAGACATCCCTAACAGCAGAAGACCATGAATACATCTTCATTCTATCAATGTCTTCAACATATTGAATGAACACCCACTTAAGAGTGTTACCGGAAGTCGGAAAGAGAAGAGACAGAATCAAATGAAGGCAAAGCAATCGCACAACATCATCCACATCATCATCAGTATTTCCCTTCGTTGCAGCTAGACAAGCATCTCTAATATCGCCTAATATAGGCCTTTTATCTCCCGGAAACCTCCTAGCAACAAATCCAGTGTCCGGTTTGTTGCTATAACTGATTGACATTCGAATAGGCCCCGATTGAATTCCGAAAATAAGTCCAATATCCGTGTCAGTTATCTTCATCAATTTTGGACCTATTAGAAACTTCCCATCCTCCCTACTATATGATCTTAAAATCATTAAAGAAACTTCATCATGGCTCTTGTCATAGACAACTTTCCCATCAATAAACTGTTTGTAGAAGTTCCAGAACGGAGTTTGCTTCAAAACCATTATATGTTTATCCCTAAGCTTCAAATCTTTGAAAAGCTTCGTCGTACTAACCAATGTAGACTTATATTGATAATAAAAAGAACCGCTCTTAAGATCATTACATTTCTTCGCTTTTCTAGCCTTTACTGAACTCAAACACCGATTTGCCCGTCCTAAAACATAAATGTTTATTGATATCACTTTCTAAAATCAACTCAAAGAACAACAATAGCAAGATGAACAGAGAAAAGCATACAACAGAAATATCAAGTTAAGTTTCTCTTACGATAAGCAGACCATCAAATGACACAAAAATCATCTAAAATCATTCAAAATTATTCTACATTATTTAGGCAGAAAAATGACAAATAACAAACCTCAATACTAGCAATATGTATAGCACAAGGCATACACTTAAAACACAAAGTTAATTTCCTCTTACGAAAAGCAAACAATCAATTTCCATCTACATAACAAATGACATGAAAATTCTCTAAAATTAACAACATAAACTAAACTAACAAACATCAACCTAAATTTCTCTTATTATAAGCAGACCATCATGTTTCTTCTACATATAAAACGAAATTCAAAAACTAGGGTTATTCTTAATAATTCATACCTATCCTACAATATTTAGACTGAAAAATGACAAATATCAAATCTCAACAGTCGCAGAGCATACTTATGAACTCAAAACTCAAAACTCGAAAACATCAGAAAATTTGTCGAAATCGTGTAAAATTAGGATACGATAGTTCATACTTGTGACCTCAACACTAAAACCAAAAACTTACTTTTGCGATTCGCCATTTTTTGAGCAGACAAAAATACTGGAAAATCCTTCTAGCTTCTAGCTTCAGTAAACGATCAGTAGTTGATTTAGGGCTTCAATTTATGGATTCGTTTAGGGTTTCGAAGAATTCGAATCACAGATTTTCCAATGCTTCTAGCTTCTACCTTCAGTAAATGCCATTTTTTGAAAATGCTTCAACCTTCTAGTTCCAGTAAACAATCGGTAGTTGTTTTAGGGCTTCGAGTACGGTTTCGAATGATTTTCCAAATGCTTTGAGATCACAAATTGCGCGTGTTTCCAAATGAAAGGATTCTCCAAAAAACGTATCACAAAATCAAAACTCAAAAAATGCGCGTGCTTCAGTTCACAGAAGTCATAGTTGGAAATTAACTTACGCGCGAAGGATATTTAAGACATTTGGACACAAAAAACTAGCGCATGTCCTTAATTCCACTTTCTTTTGTTATTCGGGCTAAGTACCAATTTTCGACTACTTGATGACCCTTTTCCCAATTTTCCCTATATTAAATTGGAGTACTAATCCATATCAAAGGCATCCAAAAGTGACCATCGTATATATGTAATGTATTGGCTAATTTTACATCTATCAAAATTATACATTACATAGATACATCTCATTAACTTCTAAATAAATATATGTATTTTTAGAGAATTGCTATGTACACCGCTAATTTTACTATGTACATCGCTCACCTTCACAAAAGTGAGAATTTTTAGAAGAAAAGTAATTAAAATAAAAGAATTTAGTAGTACATAACAAATACACATGTGTACATAACAAATTTTTTTTTTTTTTTTTTTTTTTTTATCGTTTGATTTAGTGATCTATCGTATGCGTGGACAAATTCTAAGTAATATTGGTGATTCTTTGATTGGGCACAAGCTACAGTAACAACTTAATTAGACTATCCATATGATTCTGTTGAACATTCTCCTGATTGGCAAAATATGGAGAAGTTATCTCGTGTGTAACTTGTACTATGATTTGAATATTTTGTGCGCGGGTTTCACGTGAACTATATAGTAATGAATTGATCACAATAACTGTCACACGATGTGATAATTATATGAAATAATTTCTCGCAAAATATTGATGGCGCTAATGGAGTTATTAACTAAGCAATCAGTCATTATTCTATTATGATAATATTTTGCTACAATAAGTAGTTTTTAAGATGAGTAATGCTATGCTTCTTAAATTTTTTTTCTCAAAAGTATTTTTCAACACATGTAACAGTGAATTCAGTTAATTTTGATTGGTTGATATTAAAGTGGTCATATCATTAATGACAAAGGATCCACTACCACATATATTAAGAAATACTTAATTTTTTTTTTTTTTATAAAAAAATGTAGTATTACTCTTCCAACATATAGTCCAAAAACCAAAGCAAGATCATATTTTGCACATGTTTGATATATGGCAGCTAATACTTAATTATCCAATATCGGAACATTTTTTTTGTATACTTTGAAAAGCGGTGATAAAACTGTAGAGCTTTAAAGTTCTGTTACAGCGGACCAATATCAAGTGAACATTGATACATACGTACTACTCTCTTTTTTTTTTTTAGTTCTATATTCCATTTTAGGATATTCTAAAATTAGTGTCTATTTTCCTAAATTAGTGTATAATTTTTATTTACTTTCCAAAACTATCATTCATTGAAATCTACACTAAGACAAAACTAAAAAGTTATTATAATGATTAGGGGCAAATGTGGAAAATAGGTGTAAATTCTTTTTGTCCCCTTAATAAGTTGAGTTCCCAAAGATGGACTCAAAAAAAGGGACGGAGGGAGTACTAGGTAGTACGTGGTACGTGCGAGACATGTGCAAGTTGGAAAGTCGTGTTAGAGTTAAGAATAATTTTTGGGACATAATTTTTATACAATTTTTACACAATCTTCTTACAAGATGTGTCTATCTCTATCTTGTGATGTGACTAGATCCCACAGTGACATACGAGAGAGATAGACACATCTTTTAGGAGGTTGTGTGAAAGTTATATGAAAGTTGTGTCCCAAAAATTACTCTAGAGTTAAACTAATGTTGTAGTTCTTAAATTTAGGGTTCTTGCATTTGAATACTAAATTTGTTTTGAACCCTAAATTTGGTTTTCGAATGATTTGGTATTTGTACCACCAAAAGCAATTGTTAAAGAAAATTAAGTGGTTCCCGTTGTAATTAAATACGGTACAACTATTAAAAGGGTAAAAAATATTTTGCACTCCTAATGTATATACCGTTTTAGACTTTATACCTTAATGTTTCAATTTTTTCAAACTAGTCCTTAATGTATATAACGAGTTGCAATGTGGCCCTTCCGTCAGAATTTCTATTAAAAACTAGCGAAAACTCACCCATGTGCTAGTCATGTGACTTATTTAAGGGTATTTTAGTCATTCACCATAAATTAAAAGTATTTTGCACCCTTAATGTTTGGTTCATTTGGCGATTTGCACCCTTAATGTTTAGATCGTTTGGACAAGTTTTAATTTTTTTTATGAAAAAAAAGGTGTTCTGGTTTAATTTTTGGGTGCCTCTACGCTACCCTTTAATAAAAGTAAGAAACCTAATCCAGATAAAATGATAAAAAATCCAAAGTTACCCTGCCTACATATCCTAATTGGAATTTTAAATAAACTTTAATTCTAAAATTAAAGGAAATAAAATGAAACGAATGAATTACAAAGAAAATACAATAAAAGATTTCCAAACGAGTCAGATATGGTATTTAGGGTGAATAAATGCATAAGGAAAAGAGATAGGATTTACATGTGGTTTATCGCTTTAAACTCAAAATCTCACTTTGACCCACAATATTTTTTTTTAACTAAATAAATGACTTTGATCCATAAATCTCACTATGATTCTAAACTTCTAATGATTTTTTGTTTTGTAGGTAAAACTAGTGTTAAAAATAAAAGAAGAAATAACACATATGATTCTTTTTATATATATATAAAAAAAATGAAATGATTTAATTGTTTGTCTTTGGGTAATTCTAAAACTCACAGAATAATGATGCAATTTTTTAAGCCCAAAGGTAGAGTTTTCCAAAAAAGAAAAAGAAAAAGAAAAAGAAAAAGAAAAAGAAAAAGAATAATAGGTCAAGGGTGCTGCCCCCAAGCCACCCCAAGCTCAAATCATGGTTCTGCCACTGGTTGTAACACTTCTTTGAATCAACACTAATTCCCATTTCGATTAAGATATATATTTTTATATATATATATATATATATAAGGTACATATAAGGTAAAAGTAAATAATGTACTCTCAAAAGGTGGTGAATTTAGCAAAAAAAGGTGGTGAATTTAGCCCCACCCTTTTAGAATAAGAGTTTATTTAAAATTTCAATTAATTTAGGTTGGATATCTTTAGATTTGTTTCATTTTATTTAGATTAATCCTCTTACTATTATTAATGGGTAGCGGTAGAGGCACCCAAAAATTATGTCGGAACACCTTTTTTTTTTCTTCATAAATATAAAATTGAAACTTGTCCAAACGACCTAAACATTAAGAGTGCAAATCTCCAAATGAACCAAACATCAAGGGTGCAAAATGCTTTTAATTTATAGTAAATGATTAAAATACCCTTAAATAAGTCACATGACTAACACATGGGCGAGTTTCGTTACTTTTTAACAGAAATTCTGATTGAAGGGCCACAACTCGTTATATACATTAAGGACCAGTTTGAGAAAATTGAAACATTAGGATGCAAAGTCCAAAACGGTATATACATTAGGGGTGCAAAATGCTTTTTACTCCTATTAAAATATTGGACAATTTAATCAATATAAAGTAATCAATTCTATCACCATAGTCACTTTTGCATACACAATATCCAAATATTACAACTATCATTGTTAATTCTGGCCATAATCTATTATGATAATAGCTATCGCAATCATAAAAGAATAAGTTTGCCTAAAAAGCCTCTTAATGACTATATGGATAGGTGTCACGATATGAGTAAGACAATAATCAGTAAAGTTGTACTCCATCCGTCCTATTTCTTGAGTCCTATATTCTATTTTGGGATGTTCCAAAATTAGTGTCCACTTTTCTAAATTGGTATACAATTTTTACTTACTTTCCAAAACTATTCGTCCTTGGAATCTACACCAAGATAAATTTAAAAGGTTATTGTAATGATTAGGCAATTGTGGAAAGTAGGTGTAGATTATTTTTGTTCCCTTAATAAGTTGTGTTCCCAAAAATAAACTCAAAAAATGGAAAAGAGGGAGTACTAACCAATAATCACCTTGTTTCTGTCATTTTTTTCCTTCTAATTTATTATGGCTCCTACCTGATAAGAGAAAAGTTAGTTTTCTCTAGTTGTCCTTTCAATCCTCAATTTTGCAGCTAAAAGTAAAAAAATAAAACATTAAATGAACCATAAACTTCACTCATAAAAGCAGATCTCAAAAAGAAATCAGTATAAGCATATAAAAATAATCAACACAAACTTCTAAGTTGCATTGTAAACCTTCTCAATTCCTGATAAAACCATATATAGTGTAGTTCGAGAATGAGCTGGCTGTGGGAGGGGTTGCCAAAATACTTCACAACATAGATCGTTCAAAACTTACCGTGACTGCGAGGAAACTCCTCCAATACACTAGATCTAACAAAATCCCATAAACAATAATCATTCTTTTAATGATAGGCAATTAGAATTAACCCGTAATATTAAGTTCTGTTATTCACCAAAACTTAATGAAGAATGGGTTCATGACAAACTTCAACAAATCAATTGATTTCTACATCTTTATCTATACTCTGTTGGGATTTTCTAAGCCTTGGCCTATTTTGACTTTTTACATAGGTTCTAGTCCCATGTGGAGAAAGTCCATTTATGGGCTTGGCCTTTTATGTTAAGATCGATATATATTGGTGATATAAGTCATTTGGAAGGAGTGCTTTGAAAATGCAAGAGGGGTGTTTGGAAAGAGAGATTGTCTACAAGAGAGTTTCTTTCAAGGGTTTGAAGAAGAACACTTGAAGCTCTTGGTCTCTACAAAACTCCGAAGGGTTCCATTTTCGGATTGGTGTTCTCATACCGGGTTCTCTCCAATTTGTGGTTAGAAGGTGTTTCTATCCCTTTGGTAGAGTTCTTAAAATTGGGTTTTGTACTCTCTTTGAGGTAACATTGTATTTTCTCACCTTCCATTATTGTATTTCCTCAAGTTTATACTTGATAAGACCTCTTGTACCCATCTTCATACTTAGTGGATTGTTCTCCGGCGCCTGGTGGTTATTCCCTTCTTCGGAAGGGTTTTCCACGTAAATTGGTCTCTTGATTGTGTATGTTTATTACTTGTCATAATATTTTGTGTTCTTGGTGTTGAATATACTTTATTACTTTCATAGCTTGCTTAGAGAGGGAAGAGGTTACTTCCCAACAAAGTGGTATCAAAGCTTTGGTTGGTGCACTCAAGGTGTTTCATAATTTACCTAGGTGAGTTATGGAGGTGAATACTAGTAGGATGCTTATCCTCAATGGTTCCAATTGGTCTCTTTGGAAGGGAAATATGTTAGATATACTTTATTGTAGAGAATGGCATGGTCCCATTGAAGGTGAGAAGCCAAGCTAAGTGAAATGAGTGAAGACAAGTGGAAACTTTTGAACCGGCAAGTTGTTGGGTTTATTAGACAATGGGTTGATGACAATGTCTACCACCATGTTGAGAATGAAATTTCCACTCACACACTTTGGAAAAAGCTTGAAGAGTTGTATAAAAGAAAGACGGCGAAAAACAAGGCATTCTTGATTAGAAAGCTTGTGAACTTGAAATTCAAGGAGGGGATGTCTATAATGGAGTACTTGAGTGAGATGCAAGCAAAAGTAAATCAACTCTCTACCATAAAGATGGTGTTGCATGATGAGCTCCAAGCGTTGTTACTCCTTAGTTCACTACCGAAAAGTTGGGAAACCTTAGTAGTTTCACTTAGTAACACGGCATTGGATGGGATAGTGAACATGAGTCAAGTTACAAGTAGCTTATTGAATGAGAAAACTAGAAGAAAGGACTCTACACAATCACAAGTCCTAGTCACGAAAAATAGGGAGAGAAGCACAAGTCGTAACCATTTTCGACGTGACATGTCAAAAGGTCCAAGTCAAGAGGAGGTATAATATGTTATAATTGTGGAGAAAGGGGGCACATGAAAAGGAAGTGTAGGAATCCCAAGAGAGAGAAGAAGAAATGAAAAGGTAAAGAGAAACAAGATGATAAAGAGACCACGGCTATTATTTCCGATGGAGATATTGTTGTTCTCTCCACTTGTGATGATTCTTGCTTGAGTGTTATTTCTCATGACATAGATTGGGTTGTTGACACCGGCGCTTCCTACCATGCTACTCCTCGGTTGGATTTTTTCACATCTTATAAGGCGAGTGATTTTGGCTTTGTAAGATTGGGAAATAATGACACTTTAAATATTGTTGGAATTAGAGATATTTGTCTTAAGACTAATGTGGGTTGCAAATTAGTTCTCAATGATGTGAGACATTCCGGATCTTCGTCTTAATATAGTTTCCGCCGGTAAATTAGATGAAGAAGGGTTTGACAATCATTTTAGCAATGGGTGTTGGAAACTTATCAAGGGCCCACTTTTGGTGGCAATGGGAAAGAAGTGTTGTACACTTTATAAGACACAAGGGTAGATATGCAAGGCACAAATTAATGCAATGGAGAATGAGTCTACCATGAATTTGAGGCATAAGCGTCTTGGGCATATCCAACTCCTTGCAAGAAAGAACTCATCTCCGATATTAAAGGTACACCTTTAAGTCATTGTGTTCATTGCATTCTTGGTAAACAACATAGAGTTTCATTTTCACACACTTTTAGAGAAAAGCGTGATTTGTTGGAATTGGTTCATTCCGATGTGTGTGGCCCTATGAAGGTAAAATCATTGGATGGTGCTTCTTATTATGTCACTTTTATTGATGAAACTTCTAGAAAAGTGTGGGTTTATGCTATGAAACATAAAGATGATGTGCTAGGTATTTTCAAGTACTTCCATGCTAAAGTTAAAAGGGAAAGCGGAAAGCCTTTGAAATGTATTCTAACCAATAATGTGGTGAATTTATTGGAGAATTCCAAGAGTACTGTAAATCCCATGGCATTAGATGTGAGAAAACTAAGCCGGGTACTCCACAACATAATGGTGTAGCGGAGAGGATGAACCGGACTATTTGTGATAGAATTCGATGCATGTTGTCACATGCTAAATTGCCAAGATACTATTAGGGTGAGGCAATGCGGACCGCTTGCTACTTGATAAACTTATCCCCCTCAGTTCCTTTAAAGGGAGATTATCTGGAAAGAGTATGGAGTGGTAAAGATGCTTCTTTTAAAGACTTGAGAGTGTTTGGGTGCAAAGCATTTGTTCATGTCCCAAGAGAGAAAAGATCCAAACTTGTTGATAAATCAAGACCATGCATTTTCTTGGGCTATGGAGAAGAAGAGTTTGGTTATAGATTGTGGGATCCTGACACAAAGAAATTGGCTAGAAGTCGGAATGTAATCTTTTGTGAAGACCAAACAATTGAAGATTTTGGAAAGATTGATAATCTTCAAGATTACATTATGGACCTTGTTAATTTGGGTTCTAATGCTCCTCTGGTGATTCTTGAAAATGGGGGAGATGTGCAAGAAGATCAACATGAAGTGTTTGGTAAAAATCCTCACTTGGAAGAAAATGTTGAGCAAGAGGAAGAACAATCCCAAGAACTACCTCAAGTGCCTCCATTGGAACCCCAAGTAAGAAGATCTTCAAGGGAGCCACAACCTTCCACAAAATACTCTCCAAATGAGTATGTTTTGCTTAGTGATGTGGCAGAACCGAATTTTTTTTAAGAAGCATGGGTTCATGCACAAAAGGAGAAGTGGCAAAGGGCTATGTAAGATGAGTTCGAATCTTTGCATAAAAACAACACTTATGAGTTGGTACAACTTCCAAAGAGCCGAAAAGTTTTGAGAAACAAATGGGTTTATCGCTTGAAGAATGATGGTAAAAAAGGTATCAAGTACAAGGCAAGACTTGTTGTGAAAGGCTTTTAGCAAAAGCAAGGTGTTGACTTTGATGAGATTTTTCACCAGTTGTTAAGATGTCTTCCATTCGCACTATTCTTGGTCTAGCAGCATGCTTAGATTTAGAAGTGGAGCAACTAGATGTCAAAACCGCTTTTCTTCATGGTGACTTGAATGAAGAGATTTACATGGAGCAACCTCAAGGTTTTGAGGTTGAGGGTAAAGAACACATGGTTTGTAAACTCAAGAAAAACTTATATGGCTTGAAGCAAGCTCCCCGACAATGGAACAAAAAGTTTGACTCCTTTATGGTGGGCCATGGTTACAAGAGAACAAATGCGGATCATTGTGTTTATGTTACAAGGTTTGGTGATGGTGATGGTGATTTCATCATTTTATTGCTCTATGTAGATGATATGTTACTAGTTGGGAAAGACATTGGCAAGCTTGACAAGTTGAAGAAAGATTTAAGTAAGTCCTTTGACATGAAGGATCTAGGTCCATGCAAGAAAATCTTGGGTATGGAAATCAAGCGGGATAGAAAAGCAAGGAAGGTGTGGTTGTCATAAGAGAAATATTTTGAACGGGTACTTGAAAAGTTCAAGCTGAAGGATGCAAAACCGGTCGGCACTCCACTAGCGGGTCACTTTAAATTGGGCTTGAAACAATGTCCTTCCAATGAAAAGGAAAAGAGCGAGATGAAAGGTGTTCCTTATGCATCTGCCGTTGGAAACTTGATGTATGCTATGGTTTGTACAAGACTGGACATTACACATGTTGTTGGGGTAGTGAGTAGATCTCTTGCAAATCCGGGAAAAGAGCATTGGGCTGCGGTAAAGTGGATTATGAGATACCTCAAGGGGGCATCAAAGTTATGTTTGTGCTTTGGGGCTGAAAAATCGGTGTTGGAAGGTTACACGGATTCCGATATGGCTTATGATGTTGATAAGAGAAGATCCATTTTGGGTTACTTGTTTACTTTTGGTGGGGGAGCCATTTCATGGTAATCTAAATTGCAAAAGTGTGTTGCTCTTTCAACTACCGAAGCCGAGAACATAGCCGCAACGGAAGCATGTAGAGAAATGTTGTGGTTTATGCGCTTTTTGGAAGAATTGGGTGTGAAGCAAGACAAGTTTGTTCTCCATTGTGATAGTCAAAGTGCTATTGATCTTATCAAGAATGCCACTTTCCATGCTAGGACAAATCATATAGATATTCGCTATGATTGGATTCAGGATATCTTGGAAACTCACTTGGTGAAGATTGAGAAGATCCACACAAATCATAATCCTTCAGATATAATGACCAAGGTCTTTACAAAAGACAAGCAAGAACGTTGTAGGGACTTGGTTGGCATGGATGCCACATAGTCTGGCATTTGGGCGGAGAGATTCACTAAGTAGGGGGTGCCCTCCTCATGGGTCTAGAGGGGGAGATTGTTGGGCTTTTCTAAGCTTTGGCCCATTTTGACTTATTTACATGGGTTCTAGTCCCATGTGGAGAAAGCCCATTTATGGGCTTGGCCTTTTATGTTAAGATATATATTGGTGATATAAGTCATTTGGAAGGAGTGCTTTGAAAATACAAGAGGGGTGTTAGGAAAGAGAGATTGGCTACAAGAGAGGGTTTCTTTCAAGGGTTTGAAGAAGAACACTTGAAGCTTTTGGTCTCTATAGTTCTACTACTCTCCAAAGGGTTCCATTTCCGGATTGGTGTTCTCATACTGGGTTCCTCTCGAATTTGTTGTTGGAAGGTGTTTCTATCACTTTGGTGGAGTTCTTAGAATTGGGTTTTGTACTATCTTTGAGGTAACATTGTATTTGTTCACCTTCCATTATTGTATTTCCTCAAGTTTACACTTGAGAAGACCTCTTGTACCCATCTTTCATACTTAGTGGATTGTTCTCCGGCGCTCGGTGGTTTTTTCCTTCTTAGGAACAGTTTTCCACGTAAATTGGTCTCTTAATTGTGTGTGTTTATTACTATTCATTACTATTTGTGTTCTTGGTGTTGGATATACTTTATTACTTTCATAGCTTGCTTAGAGAGGGAAGAGGTTACTTCCCAACATATTCTATAACTATAATATGATAATTTGGATGATCTTAGAGTATTCACAATGGGTAGTATAAACTTACGAGAAAATTAATCTAAGTTTAACTTACAGAGAGGGAACACTTGCAATGATATAGTGATCAAACGACACTCACAAAACCGTTTGACACGAAACAACATAGTTTAGAAGCTTTGCACCCAAAACAAACAAAAAATAAATAAATAATCAAGGACCACACATTGTGCCATTTGGGTGTGTGATGCAGCACAGGTGGCTTTGGCATTTTACAAGAAGTTCGATCAGAGAAAAGGGTCACTTCTGACCATTCCCCAGTAAATCCGCCAAAACTTTCGCTACGGGCATCAAAATCGCTATTAACATATCTTTCTAGGAAGTTTATTCAGAGCCCATCAACATGCTAAAAAGCTATATAGTTTAGGTCCAGTTTTAGGTTCAAAAAGCGCTGTTTGAATACGTTTCGGGCCACTTTAATGTTTTTTTTTTTTTTACCCTTTTGGACCTTTTATGTCTTATATTACTATGCGTTTTGGGGTTTTGCAAACTATAAATTGTTAGGACATTTGATTTTTTAGCAGTGTTTAAATAATAAAATACCAGTTGAGTTTTCTCTCAAATTTTCCTATTGTTATTGGTATTCGTGAGAATCAACAAGGCGATAGAGCCCTATTTCTAGTATGATCATTCGGTAATCAATAGGTTTCAGGAAGGTTATGTTTCCACCCATAGTCCCTCTCAATTTGGACATTCTGCTACATCAGAGTGGCACGACACAGTGTGTGCCATTTGGAATGTTTTTCAATGAGAGGCGACATTTGTTTGTTCCGTGTAGTGTCTCACAGCACACTTTGTGCTGTAACCCTCATACAGTAGCTAAATTTAGCTGAACAGTAACTTTAGGTTCCACTAAATTTCAATCTCTAAATTTGTTGTATAACCTACACCATTATTTGTATCCAATGCGAACTTCCACTAAATTTAGTGTACCAAATAGTCCATTATAGATGCTCTTATATGAGAACTAATTCGCATTTCTACTCCTTTGGTAGCCTCCATTAATTTTGGCCATTAAAATTATGTTATATCCTTTTCTACATTTCATATTTTAACAATGTCAAATTACAATAGTAAGACTTTGACTTGCGTAATAACGGTTATGCCATTACGTAGGAGTAATGATATACACACACAATTTCACACACTTTTTCACATTCAATATTTCAGGCCTTTGATTTTAGTGAACCCAATGTAGATCTCATATGGAATCTACTGGAATTAAGGACCAGAATTATTGGATGTGGAAAAGTGTGAAATAATGTTTGTGTATCATTATTGTTGCACAATATTGATATACAATTCAATGATTTAAGACACTTTAACACTAAAACACATTCATAACTCATATGGCATGTGTCTGCACCAACCCGCACTTTGATTAAATACTGTATATACTAGCATGTATTTCGCGCAATGCGCAAGCACATTGTACTTCTAATCAATCTAAAATGCTGGTGATAAATATTGTTATCATCGGAAGTTCAATAAAAAATACACACTTGTAATTGTCTTTGTATAAAGTTTAGCATATCATATACAAAATTTTACCCAGAATTGATCTATTTATATAAATTAATAATATTTTTCTTAAAATTGTGAGTACTTCCGTCTTATGAAAACTTAAAAATCACCATATATGTTTAAAAAAAAAAGTTGTAAGTTTTTACAAACCGTGGAAGAAGTAATACAAATTCATGGGATGGACTGAAAAAAAAAAAAAAGAAAAGAAAAGAAAAGAAAAGAAAGAACAGCCTTTCAAAATGATCATAATAAAATATTGAATAGAATTGAACATAGTAGTACACGATTAAATAGAAGAAGAGTCCTTCATGTACCAATTAAATAGTAGTATGTACGCATTAACACCCACTGCTATATAAGGGTGTAAAAAAAGCCTGGTCCGACGAGCCGCTTGAAGCCCAGCTCAAAAAAAACGGGCCTTAAACCTATCCCAAGCCCGAGGTAGGGCCAGCCCGGCCCTATATCAAGCCCAAGTTTGGCCCGACCCGACCCGACCCGACCCGACCAAAGCCCAGCCCCAGGCCCGCATAAAATCCCGATTAAAAGTTTCCCAATAATAATTAATATTAATCGTTTTCAAGTATTAAAATATAAAATTTGTAAGTTACTATACTTAAAGTTATTTCCAACCTATAAAAAAATGGCTACATATAGAGTAGTATTATACAATTTTAGGATAAATTTAAAGCGCTCACTTAGGCTCTACCTTAGGGCCTAGGGCCGAGCTTGGATTGTGAACTCTTGAGCCTAACCCGAGCACGATTTAGCCCGTAAAGAGACATGAGTCAGTGGGCCAAAGCCCAAACCCGTCCAAACCCGATCAAGGTCAGGCCCGATGGGATATTTTGATATCCTACTGCTATAGCAGTCCATTGATGTGGAGAGATGATCATTAATTAAGGGTTGGTGAAATGGTTAGTCAACATAAATGAGTAATGACACATGTCACTCTCATATTATTTCTCGCCTACACTCTCAACTTATATATATAGTAATAGATAGATAGATAGATAGATAGATAGATAATAGATAGATAGATAAATATATATTTTAAATTATGATACCACTGTTCCTGTTCCTTTGTTGATTGATATTTGCCATTTTACAGCATCCCCCTCGTACATTTTTGAGAAATGGAATGCCATATTGCATAACCTTATATTGTCACAGGGCATTCTATGAAAATATATTGACTGCAATGTTCTAAAATCAACTACAAAATATTAGAGATTACATATAAATATTGTTGATGGCACAATTAATTCAACCTATTATTTTTCACACATTTTTAGAATGAGTGGCTTTTATTGGGCTTTGATGTAGGCCATTATGGGATTTTGGGTTTGGGGTTGGGGTTGGGTTGGGTTAAGGGTATGTGTGTGTCCAGCCATAATCTAGATAAGTATAAATGAAAAAAAAATTGTAATGACATGATTAATGATGCATTTTATTTTTCTCACATATTTATCTTCTTTGACTTTTATAATTTGACAACCATTATATTTTACACATAACTTTTTCTTATTTTTATCCCATTCATTATATTGAAGTCCTGTTAAGTTTTCTTTTATTTGCTGACAAAGTTTCTTGTAAGAAATTATTGTATCTTTATAGTCATTTTTTCTTAACAATAAAAATTATAAATCTTTTTAACACGTCTTAAGCTTTTTTAAAGTTATTTAGATGGGTTAAACTACGTACTCTAAACTTTATCTTATAATTTTGGCATATTTTTCAACTGACACTTGCCTTGTGCCATTTCCTACTAGTTAACTTGTAGAAGTGTCAAAGTCATGGTAATACAATGGTAATGTGTTGACAATTCAAGTAGTCCTAAGCTAAAACGTTTGCTTCACATCGCCATAAAAAAAGGATTATAATCCCCAAAACTAAGGCCAAAACACACAGACCTTTTTAATTTCTTTCAATTCTTTTCTTTTTTTTTTGTTTAGATGACCTACTTAGATGACGCACGCCATACACACAATCTAAGTAATAAAAACCCAAGATGAATGATATATGAAATTCCATTAACCTCCTAACATGGTAAATTATGCATGTAAAGTTACCTGCAAAAGATGTAGTTTATCAGTTCAAAAAGAAAACACATTACATAAGGACAATTAATTAACATTAGAAAATAAAAAGATATTTCATATACATGTTAGGAACAAAAAAGCAATTCAACATTTTTTACTGGCTTTGATAAGAGTAAATTAGTCATTAATGTTGACCAACAAAGTTAAAGATCAATGGAAGGAGTGACTAAGGATTCTCAGCAGCGCCCCTTTGATTTGGAGGTGCTACCAACCTAAAAGCATCATTAGTGGTTGCTTAATAGCACACTAAGGGTTGTCATATTATGTTTTTAAAAGGGTTGCCGTCGATCCGGACATAGGAGAAAAGTGCTAGTCAACTCCAAACCTCAGAGGAGTCATTTTTCACACTACGAGGAAAATTCTGTATTTTGACATTACGGTAATGTAACTTATCTTGAAAAAACACATGTAAGGGCTTAGACATGGGCCGATGTAGAAATTTCAAGTTTGGGGGTCTTGGGGAGTATCTAAGTGTACGAGGGTTCAGGGCCAGCATCCTCGAGACCCTTTTTTTTTTTTTTTTTTTTGGGGGGGGACTATCTACACATATTTTTAGTGCGAGTGATGGGGGGGCATAAGCCCCCTTTTTCGTCAATACATCTACCCTGGGCTTACGTGTCGTTTATTTGGAAAAAAAACACAAAACTAAGACCTTGTTTGGATTGATTTTTGCATTAAACAAAAGTTGAAGCCCTAATCACAATTGCACCATGAGATACTATGAAATTTTCGTTAAAAACCAAAATTTACTTTATGCATCACTTTTGGGCTGTAAGTTTGTAACCCATCTTGATCTGATTGAGACAAAAATCATACTTTTGAGACTCTAAAATACTTCCTAAAATTTATCCAAACAAGTAAATATATGCGTTTTAGGTTTCGAAAATTCTCCAGAGAGGGCACCCTTTCTTTACTAAAGAGAGGGCCTCTGTTTTGACCGTCGGATCGTGTTTAAAAACTGGATCTGACGGCCAAAACAGAGGCCCTCTTTTTAATAAAAAGAGGAAACACTCTTTAGAGACTGACTGATTTTAGATTACATAAAAATATTTGGACCCAAAAGTGCATTAAAAAATTATTCCAAACAGGCACTAAATCGAAAAGTCGACCCCTTAAAATTAGGTAATTGCAATGCACTTTCCTAATCTTCTATTCTTGATAGTACAGATGCCTATGGTTGGACTTGAGAGAGATTTATTTTCGTCATTCATGCATATGTGTACATGTGTGATGTGTGTTACCTCCATGACTACGGAAGTGTGTCTAATCAATTAACAAATAATTGCTGTTAATCTGGCGGTGGGCATGCATATGCGTAAACCATTTTTGTAATGGTTTTTTTATGCCACTAACAAATTGAAGGTTGATCCTGACATTTGTGCATTGACAAAATTTGGCATAATAATACATTCATAATATGAAAGATTTTTTTAAAGTGGGTCACCTCTCTTTATTAAAGAGAGAGCCTCTGATTTAGCCGTTGGATTAATTGTGTTTAAAAACTGTAAAATGACAAAACTGTCATTAGTGAAAATACGATCCGACGGTTAAAACAGATGTCCTCTCTTTAATAAAGAGAGTGCGCCCTCTTTAGAGCCTGATTGTTCATCGTATATGCACACATATGTATATATACACATGCACATATATATATATATATTGATATTGATCAATTCATATATCTTTGATCACTGTACTTCTACAGGGAAAAATAATCCATCATATACTTGTTTCTGTCGCAATGTGTCATATTTAGGCCCCAATGGATCCCACTATAACGAACCTAACACATTTCAGCCACAATTCTGGTTTTTTTTTTTTACTAAAACAAAACATGGAGAAATTATACTGTTATACCGTGTGACTTTTATTATGAGCCCTTTATTATTGTAGAACAATCTTTCACATAAAATCCACAAAATATTTAAATTATAGTCAAAGTCACAAAAATATAATGATCATATGAGATAATTTCTCCAAAAGAGGAGAGCCAAAAGAAAAAAGAAGGCCCCCCCACCCCTTTTTTGTTTTTTGTTTTTTTTTCTACTAGTAACAGCTTATCCATGACAGCCTTCAATATGATCATCAAACGAAAATCTTAACATATGCTCTAAAGGTACATGTTAACAAGGTTTAAAAAACTTGTACATGAATAAATATTTTGGAAAAATGCACAAATAATGTTAAAGAACCCTTCATCAATTATGGAGTTTTAAATTCTTATTAATTTTATTCGTGTTTTAAATCGTGCATTTATAGATAGAGACGTATGGTCGGGGCTCCCTCTATGGAAGAGCTCCTGCCCGGCCCCTCGTTCTTCGCGATTGTTGATATTCCTCTTCACGAAGGTTTGGACTCTCTTCTTTCTTGTCCCTCTTGCTGAAGGATTTTTTTTTTGGTCTAGTTCATATTGCGATCGCATTGCTCTCTAATTCAAGTGGTCAAATTTGGTTACCCCTTTCACAATTATGGAGTTGGCCTTTCAGATCTGGTGATTTCCCATGCAGATCTAACATTCTCCCTTAGATCTGGAGTTTTGAGGGGTTTGTTCACGAATTTGAAAAGTTTTGCAGCAATTTTGTTTTTGTAGGTATGTCTGGCAGCTTTATCCCTCATCTGCTCAATATCGAGCCGTAATTCTAAGATGGAAGGCAATGAATATTTTACACATGATATCCTTGGATTTGCTATTGGTTTAGAAGAAGACATCTTTTTGGTTTGATCGTTTTTAACTTCTTCCGCTTGGACTCAAATGTTCTTTCTATTATATATGCAATGTGCGTTGAAATCAATGAAATCTCTCTTTTCGGGTGATAAAAAAAAATGAAAATACTTTTGCTCACCCTAAATATGGTTCATTAATGCTCAACTAAACATTTTATTGGTCAATGCAGTGGGATTCAGGATTAAACACCATTAATTGAATTCTGCATCCCACTACATCGACCAATGAGATACTTGAGTGACCATTGGTGAACCATTTTTACGGTGAACAAAAATACTCTAAAAAAATTATAATGTTTTAAGTCTGAATACCAAATAATTTGACAGTGTGGTTACTTCTTGTTATAGTTAGATCAGTAGTTCTATGTGATATTACAATCACATTTACAGGGATTTAAATTTAGAGTGCACATCGCTATATGCGTGTTATGAATCTGCGTGGTCCCAAATAACATAGTAGGTAGGTCAACATAAAATCACTTTCAAGGTAATTAATTGCAATAAAATATGGCTATATAAAAAAAATACAATAGAATGTGATATACTATTATTGTTTTTTTCTAGAGAGACGAAATATATTGTTTATATAAGTGTTAGGGATATATGGAAGAAGTTCATAAACTATTGTCTAGATAATGGTCTTCATCCTCATTTTTATTATCGCTCAATGTACAAAACAAAGTTATTCCACTTTTGTCCTCAATTTACTTTGAGGATAAAAGTCATAAAACAAAACATATATATATATATACATATAGTCAGGTTCTAAACAAAATTTGAGTCTGACAATATATTGATATTTATTTGGATTATGACAAGACATACATATATCATACACATACATTCAATCCATCTCAACCTAACCACAAAGCCTCACAAGGACAATTCATTCCGACCAACGAACAACATGGGGGACAAACAAATGAATCACACTAAAAAGATTCAAACCCTCAATCACCCTCTTAGAGAGAGAGATGTCATACCTATTGCGCTAGACCCACTTGTCCATTTCATATAAACATTTTATATTAAAAATATTATTTTGGATTAAAATATGAAAATGGTGCTGTCTCTATCCCTTTATTTCTTTATTATATTGACATCCCCATGATCATCAACTACTGCTTTTTTCTACTACAAGTATTTTTTACAAATCTATTGACCTTGTCGCATTATTGGATCTGACAATTTATTGTAAAATCATAGAATAGAGATAAGTTCAGTTTCATATACAATGAATTATTTATTTATTTATTTTATGTTATGTGTATACAAATATATATATATATATATATATATAAAGAATAGTTAAACTTGGTCAATTTTATTGTTAACTTCGTCATCAAAGTAGTTTACCTAACGAGAGTAGGTTATTATAATTTGCAAAGCCCCATGGAAAATGACATTAGTCAAATTAATTAGTTTGACATGAAGAGTAGCCAGTTTAACTAGTTCATGGAGTAACATTGTTAATGTGTCACACTTAGATTTCCTTATTAATTCAACAAAAAAGCTTAGTTGTAGCCTAGGTTTTTTCCATCGACTAGAATTATGAATTTTATCAACCTTCTTCTTTATTTTTCTTTTTATTCACTTCCATAACTGTTGAATATATTGACCAAAAACATACACGCTAATACAAGTGACGGAGCACAAAATCGTGGAAGGACTCAAGCAACGTTGAAATCCTTGAAGAAAATCTTGGAATCCACCAAGAACTCACAAAGAACACTCTTTGGGAGAGAAAATAAAAATATATTTTATTGATCAAATTGACTATATGTTGAGAATGCCTTAGAAGGCTTTACATATCCTCTATTTATAAGCTAACAATCCTAATGCTATTAGGAAACAAAAGTAAATTCTTTTTTATTCTTTCCTACCTAATTAAAAGTCTTATATAACTAGTAAATTAGGTCATCCCATTCCTAAAATACTCCTAACTTATATGGTAACCTATTAGGACTTAAATTTACCTTTTAAACTTCTAAAATACTCCAAAATATGAAAATAAAATCCTACCAATCTAAAAAAATGAAAATTACAAAATATCATAATCAAATAACTTATTTTTTCTTTTTTTGAGCAAACTTCTTCCTATCCCATTCTTCTTCAAATTTCTCTATAACTTCCTCTACATCAACAAGAAGAAAGAAACAATCGCAAGAACACGACAAACAGATTTACCATGCATGTGGTTCGGCCAAATTGCCAGCATCTACAACTTTCTCACACTAGTTTCACTTTGATCGAAAATAGGTTTGACAATTTCCTGTGTTCACTCTATATGGCTACCAAGAAAAAATCGTATATATACTACTAGGGTTACATCAGCGTGATTCGGGGGATTCACCCCCGAAATTCCGGACTCAGAACTAAGCAGGCTTCACAAACCCAACAAGTACTCCTAACTAAATCATCACCTCTCGCTTGTTCAAAACATTTTTTTTCATTGTAATTGTTAGGAAACTGCGTTCCCAGAATTCGTTGGCAGTGTGTATAAGTTGGTACTGCAAAAAAAATTACGTGAAAACTACAATAACCCTACAAGGGCGGAACTAGGGTTACCTTAAACTGCTAAAATGGATTGCTGTAGTAGACGAATCGAGAACATGGGCTCGATGACAGCTCACGATCTTCTACCATATTCCTTTGCTGCCAGAATATCGAACTGAGTGTGGGCTCTTTCGAAATCCTTTCTGTTTTCTGCTCTCCCTCTTTTACGCTCTCTTTTCTATTCCGAGTTATAATTCTCTATATAGAAAAACGCAAACTGAGAAGAGAGCCAAAGCAGCATATATATAGGCTACGATAGGGACCATAAGAAGTCAATAAGGAATAGGCTTCCTTATGGAATTAGGAAACCCTAATTCGAACTGAATCAGATTCCTATTTCCATAAATTATAATTCATACCACTAAAGAATTATAATTGCACTCCTACCCTTATCTCAAAAATATATTTCGAGCTCCATGTTATTAAATGCTTATTATCTCCCCATGTTAAGATTACAGATATCCATTAATTAAATATAATTACTGACAATCTTATTTAATTAATTTCTTAAAATTCCTTGAGATCCTCTGCTTAACTTATCTGATATGTCGGATACAAAATTCACCTGCAGGGTTTGACATAATCAAAACTTATAAGCTTTCTCAAGGGGATATCATCAATCCCAAAATTGAGACATGGATTCCATCATTAATTAATATCCACCACACAATTAATATTGCCACCCAATCCAATGAGATATTGACCCATTTAAGGATCTCACCCTTTTAGGGATCAAAGTGTAAATATCAAATGTACGTGTCTACAAATTAACTTAGGATTTAGAGCATAAGCACTCATAATAGCCATGAGGTATTAATTATCTTATATGTCAGTATAAAGATAATTACCCCAAGTCAGTCCCGTTTAATACACAAAGTGTACCAGCATAGTGAGTTGAAACTATACCGTTTTCCCTAGTCAAGACAAACCTACTACAACACCATGCTGCAGTCCTACCGATGGTGTGTCCAATCCCATGTAAACCAAAATCCTACATTCTATAATATCTGATGGTCTGATCTTCCGTGTGTAAGGCGAATTCTACACACCAAACCACCTACTATATAGAATGAGAGACACACATGCATAATATTAAATAAATAATATAATACAAACATTGCCCACACAGATTCTCATAAAAAAAATGGATTAACTGATTTTATTAAATGAATAATATATCAACTACCTAAAGCATGGCTTTTAGTATATATCCCTAACAGTAATGATAGGAAAACATACTTAAAACTTATAAGTTGAGATGTGTATAATATTGTGGACACGCGGAATTCCCGGAATCCACCCCCGTTTCTTGTTTCTGGGGTTTCGGAATTGATTTTTCTTTAGTTTTGAAATCAAAGTTGATTTGAAGAAAAGAAGGTCTGTTGAAAACAGATACAGAGTCGCCACTTGGTCTTTAAGGAACCAAGAAACCTAATTTGACTCACCAAAATGGATAAAGGGCACCGACCTTTCATAACCAAAGAACTTGGCTCGGGATTTCGGTACGAGAGAGAAAGGAGCCTTTGTCACGACTAAAACACCCTCAACTCGCCCCGTCTCTCGACGGGCCTCAATTAGCATTCGAATAATCATTTTATACTATGCATGGATCGACAATTAATACTATGATACCATATTACATCACACAAGAATTTTGAAATGGAAGATCAAAAGATAAGATATCATTCATAAGATCTAAGAGAAATATCATACAATGCAAAAGTGAAAGATCACACAAATAAACCTAAGAAAAATCGTCTAATCACATATCAAGTAATTAAGTTTTCCTAATCTAAAGGGGACATGAATTGTTCTTGAAACAAATAAACAAAGAGATCAAAATGTGCTTAGCAAGCTAGATTGATGCATGTTAATCTTTGAGGAAAGAAAACCTTTCAATCCCCGGGATGGATGAGAAAGGAAGATTAGATCCAGGGAAGCATGAACGTGTGATCGAATTCATTCCTTATAATCTTCTTAGATTAGGAGTCACAAGAACCCCAAATTTTGCATGGATGCAATGCATGGTCTTAGAATGTACAAAGGTTGTGGTGTGTTTGTGTACATGGGTTTTCTAAAGTGACTTAGAAGTCTAGAATATGAATGAATGCATGGGGGAAATCATCATGGGATATGTACAAATATTGTATGGACCACTTCCTAGGGTATGAACTAATTTGAAGTACATATAAGCATCAAATCAAAGGATGGAAGTAAAAGTATACTTGCTATGAATACTGGACAAAATAGTGACTTGATCTTGTGGAAATTGAAAAGTAGGATTAGAAATGTTTTCAATGCATGATTTTTTTATAGAGATCATCCTTATTGTGTGTAGAACACATGTCAAAAAGGCAATCCTCTATAAATCATATAAACAATAGAGGTCACTCAGAAACAGTATTCGTACTGTCGACTGAAATGTCAAAAAATCTTAGAAAATGAAAAAAAACATATAGAGGCCCATATTATACAGAAAGTTCCCTAAGACACTGAAGTTCAAGGGAAAAATGAGTTGGGACCACTCCTTTTGGAAAAGTTTTCTATAAAACAAGTTGAAAGTCAACCAAGTTGCTGTGACAGAAAAAACAGAATGTCTAGAAAGAATGTTTGGATCCAAATGGGCCCCTTCCAAGTGTTTCTAAGTCAAACCAAAAATCATGGGTGTTCTCTAATGAGTTAGGAAGAATTTACAAGTGGTCTTGTAATCACCCTTTGAGTATTGAGTTCTAGAGAAATCTTTGAACTCAGATCATTCACTGTTTTGAAGATTTTTGGTAAAACAAGGCTTGTTTCTTGAAATCCAAATATTGGGGTTTTGGAATATGAGTTTTAAAAGTACATTTTTAGCACAAAAAGGGGATTAAGACCACTTAAGAAATCAACATCAAACTCATTATCAAGAACTCCCAATATTGTTTGCACAAACATAGTTTTGTTTGAGAATATGATTTCAAGAAATCATGTGAATGTATTAAAGTTAAAATCATCATCCATCAAATATATCTTTGAGGTCAAGAGCTACTATCCATAAGGATCCACTCTCCTCAAACAACATGTCATCTAGATGATGATAAGAATGTAAGTAATTAAAGAAAAATAAAAAAGAAATGAGGTGAGAAGAGATGAACATAATATGTAAGCAATCAAATAAGCAATCAATAGATGATGATCATTGAGATATTGGACTTGTAACTTGGTGTTTTACTCGTATATATTGACATTTTGACATGGAAGTAACTTCCTAACTCAAGATTGCTCAAGAATGTTGGTTGGGGAGGGTTTGGATGTGAATTATATAGAAGGATAATGGAAGAACTTGAGTTTAGAACTCACTTTCTATAGAAAATCAGTGGAGGAAGCTCCATTTCTCACTTCTAATTCTAAGCATATCTCTCATTCTTTTTACAACTTTTCCAATCTTTGCACTTGCCCCCCCCCCCCCCCCAAATGAAGACCAAATGGGGGGTTTATATAGGCCAATTTGGGGGTGGTTTTGGGATTTAGAAAGTGCTCCCATTGGTCCCAAATATCTGTGAACATAAAACTACATCGTTTTGGTCTTTAATTATTCAATTTAGACCCCCAAAATAAATTACAAAAATGGGTTCTGTGAGGGTTGAGTGTTGCCACAGCACTGGCCATGTGCCGACGTGGCAGTGACCCAGTGCCGCCACCGCACTGCCCCTCATATGCCCAGAAATTTGCGTTTAGGCACCCAGAGGTTTTGGTTTTTGTGAAAAGGCCCTATTTCGTCCGAAATTCACAGAAAATGCATACGAACTCCAAATTGACCTTGTGATATACTGTTGGAAAGGTAATAGAGTCTACTTTTCATAAAAAAATAGTTTGGGATCAGGTCACTTTGAAAAGTTTTACGGTATTTGCAATAAAACCCAATTTGATCGTCTTTTTTTACCTTCAGAAATCTATATTCGTTTTTGAATCTAGAAATTATGTGCGATATACTGTTGGAAAGCTATTGACCTCTAGTATCCATGAAAAATGACACGGTACTCCGGTTTAAAGTCAATTTTTAGGTCAAATCGATCAAACCTGGGATCTCCAGGAAATTCTAGGAACCTTTAGGAGCTCCCAGGAGCTGACGTTTTTGTCTGATTTTTTTTAAAAACTCATTTTAGTACTTTTCACACTATCTAGAATGATCTCAAAATTTTTTGGTGAATTTGGACGATTTCGATCAAACCCTGGTCAAACCTAGTCAAACTTGGGTCAAACCGATCAACAAGGACTTTCCGGGAACTTCCGGGGGTCTCTGGGAGCTGACGATTTCGTCTGGTTTTTGCTTTAAAACTCATTTTTAGTACTTTTTATGATGTAGCATGTTTCCAGAACTTTCGGTCCAAATCTGGGAGTGTTTGAGCTTTCAGGGGTGTTTTGGTCATTTTGAGCATTTTGAGAGATAGAACTAACGTCCAGGAGTCCTTTTTGAGTCTTTTTCGATCATTGTGAACCACCAAGCTATAGGTCTCCTAAATCTGATAGCTGACAAAATGGGGTGTCTACAAATATCTATATATTTTCAGGCAATACTTCTTAAGTTATCATTAGATAGATTTTAAACGCATTTTGGACAATTTCATAGCAAATAAACTATTTGACAACTAATGTTACCAAACACTACAATAACTTAGTCACTTCTTCTGAAAAGCTATACCAAATAGATTCACAAATAATTATGAATTCTAAAAGCTACAATTTGAAAAACTAAAAACTATAATCTATATGGTTAAGCTGCACTAAATGGGGTCAATAACTAGAGCCTCGTCCAGTACTTGGCTGCCTTATTTATTTATTTATTTATTTTTATTTTTATTTTTATTATGATTATAATTATTTTTTCCATTATACTGAGAAATAGATAGGAAAAAAAAAACTTCACCCTTCAATGTTGAACAAAATAATCATCTTCTTCGGAAAGGTACATAGCTAAAGTTATAATTGTTTGCTTGTAGTTTTGCGCGGGTGTGCTAAAGCCAAACGGGCTCAGTGTGTGCAAACTAATTTCCTATATGCTTGAGTGAGTGATACTCAAGGCTTTGAGAACTGACCTTTCACAAGGTGATTGTGTGTGGTGAGTAGGAAAGTACCCTCACCGAAAGTTCTATGGTAGTACTGAAGCGTACAAGCCAATTAGCATAGAGTTTACCAGAAACAATCACAAATGATTAACAAAATACAAAAGTATCTTATTCAATGTTTGGAAAAAACTAACAAAAACAAAGAACAAAATCAGCACAAGCTCTGACTGTTCAATAAGATGAAAACTGTGAAAAGAAAATAACAAAAGAACAAGACCTATTGCTAAGGACACCAAGCTTTGAAACACAAAGTTGAATGCATTTGAATGCTGTAAAGAAGGCTTTTGAGTGCTATTTTTGAGATGACGCGCAGTCCTCTGCACGGTTGGCCTGCCTTTGCATTTAGAGCGGCCTTCAATAGTCCTAATATGGCAAGAGCTCCTTGAATTGCGCCCCAAGCAAGAGACAACTAGCAGAATCCTTCCTTACTTCCAACTCTTTCTTTATCTCAATCCTGATTTATCCAATCCCATAATCCATGGGATCATCCCTCCATACCTAGCTGGATGCGCTCAATCCCATTCCAAAAAGGACTCTGCTTCCTTAATTTCAGGATGACTTCTGCCCTGACAGCCAAGAACAGAACTGCCTTATCAATCAAGTTCATGTGACTTGAACCACACCTTTATTACCATGGGCTTGCTCAATTCCCACTTGTCATGCTCTCTGACGCATATGAGCCCGATGATGGCTATACACGTGCTTTCGACCAATTAGACTTGTGTGAATGGCCTTTACCGTTTCTTTCAAATATGGTGCCCAATCGCTGAGTATACTCTCTTGATCACTTATCGGCCTCCTCCTGATGCCAGTTTATACCTCTCGGGCTCAAACCACATGATGTCTCTCTCTTAAGCACAATTACTCTTCGCAGTCTTGAGCCGGCCGGCCCAAAACAAGGCCTAGGCTGATCCTCTTCAGGCCCACTCCAACAACACACTCGGACTCAAAAACCTTTGACGGTTTTTAGGTGCAAACAATTGCCCTCCAAAAGGTCATATTAAACATCCCGCCCTTGATTAATGTGACATTTTGAATTTGAAAGCTGCCACGTGTCCAATATACAGAGGTTGTCAGATCTCGAGAATCCCACTTGTCACTCCCCATTAAATGCTAAAACGTATAAAATGAAGGGATTTTCAAAATCTCTTCACTTTCCCAAATCTTCCTCGTCTTCTTCTCTCTAGAATCCTCAACCCAGAGCCTCTCTCTCTAAAAACTCCATCTTCTCTGGTGAGTAACTCTCTGTGACCACCCACTTTAATAGCCCCTAAAACTGCTCCAGCAAGCATCATCTAAAGCTAAAAAGTCTTTTTTGGAGGCACCACCCCCACAAAATCGGTACAGGGAAGTGAGACAACTAGCTAAGACCCATGCTTTGGATATTTCCACTAATAGTTTTACCAACTACAGCACCTTCGACGGCTCACTGGCGGCGACCTTCCGGCAGCCTTCCGGCAGCCTTCAATCCTTATTTCCCTCCGATGGAGAATGAATCATTCCTTCAGCCACCTGCTCACTGGATCAAAGTCTGGACTTCAACCCACCCAATTAGGAGTTGGCCCCAGCCTTCAGCGGACTGGGATAAATGGCTACTCAAGGTTTCTGCCTCAAAGGCTGATCTTTGGAAAAGAATAGCCATCTATGATGCCATCATGCTGAGTCGGTCAAGGCTTGAAATGGACCGATCCCTTTTCTTCTCTGCCCTCTTATTTTGGTTGTCCTCCTGCAATGGGTTCCTCTTCCGCTGTGGTCCGATGGCGCCAACCATCAAAGATATGATCTACTTGTTCGGGCTCCAACCTCACGGGTAAGAGATTATTCCAGGGCTCGATGTTGGAATGGCCAACTTCTCCAATCCCCAACAAGAATCTATCAGAGACGGGGCCGTATCCTAAGGTAGATCATAGCCTACGAAGGTTTCCTGATTGCCTGTATGGGTGATGAGGAAACAGAAGTGTTCGATGCTGAGCACACTGTGTTCCTTATCTATTGGCTAAACAGGTACCTTTTCTGTTCTGCTAGCCAGGCCATAACAAAAGAATATACCACCCTAGCATTGGCCCTAACCTCTAGCAAACCCTTAGCCTTGGCCACTCTTGTCTGGGCACACCTAGTTCGAGGTATGACCGATTTATTCAGTCAGGCTTCAGTGCTAGGGAAGCCCGATCTGGATCCTCCAGCCCTGGCTGTACTCGCATTTTCCAGAATTTCAGCCAACTGTCTGTCAGCTTGCCGATATCCCCATCTTTGCAGTCCAGTATGTGGACGTTACTCCTTCTTCCCACTCCTTTGAGGAGTGTTTTACTTTCTTTTACCAGGAATGCTCCCCTCGGGCTCCTCATCTTTTTACCCCTTTCTTTTCTTTGTAATTCTACTCTTTCCTTAAGCTCTATGATAATCCTGCTAACTGGGGCCCGGGTCCCTGTCATCGACTGCTGAGGCTGATGCCCCCATTGCTGCACCAGTGGCTGCCCGTCAGAAACAAGTAGCGAAGAGACCAGTTCCTAAGAGAGCACGAGTTAGAGGCCGACCAAGAAGAAGAAGACTCAAGAAGAAGACTCCGGCTCCTTCCACTCAGGTATTACTCTTATCTTCCTTTCACTTCGTGCTATTCAATTTACCCTTTTTTCCTCCCTCACCCCTTTTTGTTCAATTTTAGCTTATGGGCGAGGGCTCCGAAGAGGATGTACTACCTGTTGGGGAGCAAACGTAATCAGATCAACCTCCAACTGCCCGTCAGCGGGTCGTGCTACCTCCTATTCCTGTTCCAACTCTTACTCAACGGGCAGTAGCCATTCTTGAATAAGTCACAGAGATAGGTTCTCTTTCGCTTAGGATTATGCCTCCTGTCTCCTTCTGATGGTGATGACGACACTGATCTTGCTGGTAGGTCTGCACCAGCACAAGTGGTGCTCTCCTCCAACAGTGAGGACCTGCCTGACGACAGCATGACCCGCGAGACTGTTGGAGGAGAAGTACAACAAATGGACTGGCCAGTAGTAGAAAAGGCCAGAGCTGTGTTGACGATTCGGGCTAGTCCTACTGCTTCTACGGGATCCGCCGTTGAGAGTACAGAAGCGACGGTTGTGGCCAATTCTGTCACCCCTAATCTTTCTGAGGGTCCAGCCGCATGTGACGAAGGTCGAACTCCACTAGCTGCTGCAGAAAATGTTCAACCTAATGCCAACACGGGCATTGGTGTTTTGGTAGGGAATATCGCCATGGCCTCTACTCATGAGCCAAATTCAGCTAACCAAGTTCCAATCTTATAGCCAAGTGGTGAGGTTGTTGCACCACCAGACGTATCGGCCTCCTCGTCCTCTACTGCCCAGGTAATTTATTGTGGTTTATAGTTTGTTATTGCTCATCCTTTGCATGTGCTAACGCTTGGTTTCAGACTTGGTGGATAGGCTACTCCTTTGGGTCCAGAGCCATTTATTCCCTTTGATGATTTCTTCGCCGGCCTGGACCTTCGGGCATTTGATTTGGGAGCCTTTGAGCCCGAAGCTACAACTCCTTCTAGTCTTCAACGATCAAAAGAACTTCTACTCGGTCTGGCTGATCGCAACCTGACCAGTCTACCATCTGCCACTGACATCGACGCTGCCCTGACCGATCTTTTCGCCGATCCTTTGCTCTCTGCCAGGCAGCTTGCTTTACTTAGGGAGATCCAATAACGGATTTCGGGCTGTCATATACTAGATCAATTAGCCTCTATTATCCAAACTGAGGCTAAAACCCATCTTGGCGCTAGGCAAAAGGTGATGCAATTCCTATATTCTTCTAAGATGAAGTATGAGGCTGGGAAGGTAACTCGAGCCCAGGTGATCACCCGAGATGCCTGGCTCCAATCCTGGATTGCATCGCTCAAGGCACATCTAGAGAAATGCAAAGCCGAGGTCATTACCAATGATGCAGCCCTGGCCAAGGTTGATGAGGCCTTGGCTCAGCTTGGTGGAGATGCGTAGAGGTGTAGTGACCAGTTGTAGGCTAATTTTCCAATCACCCGTGTTTGGTCCCAATGGTTGAACAAAGCTAAACAAGACCGGGTTGGAGAGAAGAGGACTTGGGAGGATTTGAGAACCAAACTTAGGAATTTTGAATCGGCCTAGAGGCCAATTTTTTCCCCTGTACATGTATATATTTATTTTATTCTTTTTTTTAAAGCACTTCGTAAGTAAGCTGTGCACAGCTATTTAGTGCAATTGACTTTTGATCATTCAGGCTCATAGTTAACAAGCAGCTCATACTCTAACCCATGATTCGGTTTGTATTCCAAATCAATAGTCTCCCACAAAGTAGGATAATAGGACTTTAAATACTGATGCTTATTAGCCTTGTATGAACTTCTCCATTTAAATTATGTAGCCTGTATGCTCCACCTTTCTTAACTTGGTGGATGATGAAAGGACCTTCCCAATTGACTAACCACTTGCCATAATGGTTGTCTTTGTCTCTAATCGGCAACGGCCTTCCAAACCAAGTCCTCTGTGCAGAAGGACTTCTCTTTCACCCTTTTGTTGTATGCTTGAGCAGCCCATTGTTTCTGTACTTTTAACGAGTCCAAGGTCGATAGTTTCACTTCATCGAGTCCTTCCAATTCAGCTATCATAGCCTCAGTGTATTCAACGGCCTCAAGCTAATTTTGTAGGGCTCTCCTAGCTAATTGGACTGTAACTTCCATTGGTAACATGGCATCATGCCCATAGGTGCTGATAAATGGTGTAACCCCAGTACTGGACCTCTTAGAGGTCCGATAGGCCCAGAGGGCTTCGGACAGTAACTTATTCCACCCCTAGGATTCTCTTTTATCATCTTTTCAACAATCCCAATTTGGATCTTGTTAGTCGACTTGGCCTGCCTGTTACCCTAAGCGTAATACGGAGTGGAATTAAGAACTGTAATTCCTTTGCTTTCAGCAAAGGTTGTACTTTCTGCCCCTGTGAACACTGACCCTTGATCGCCCGTTATGGTTTATAGTAGGTCGAACTGGTGTATTATATGTTCCTCAATGAATTTGATCACAATAGCCTGGGTTACCGCTCTATAGGGTATGGCTTCGGCACACTTTGTGAAATAGTCCATAGCCACTATTATAAAATAGTATTGGCGTGAGGAAGAAGGAAAATCCATCGCCCATCCTTTGAATGTCCAAGGCTTTAAAACTGGTTGAATTTCTTTGGCTGGCACTCTCTGGATGGGCCCATGCTTCTGGCAATCTTCACAACCCCTGGCATAACTAATACAATCCTTTAACATCCCTGGCCAATAGTAGTTGCATCTTCTCAAGAGCCACTTCATCTTTGTTCTGGCCTGATGAGCTCCACAAATACCTTCATGGACTTTGGACATCACCTGCATAGCCTACTTCTTCCTTAGGCATTTTAGAATTACATCATCACTGATAGGTTTCTTGAACAACTCCCCATCAAGCACCACAAATTGGACTGTGAACAAGCTTACCTTTCGGTCCACCCTAACATTAGGGTGCTTTAAATATTTGATGATAGGGATTATCCAATCATCGTCATCTATTAAGACCGAATTGGTGGTAGTATACCAGCCTTTCTTTGCCACTGATGGTAATGATCAGACTTGTACTATGACGGTTTGATTTTCAACTTCTTTCAGTGGAGGTAAAGCTGATCCTGATTTGGCCAACTTGTCGGCCTCGGTGTTTATAGACCGGGGTATATGACTCACCCTTATATCATCAAATGAATCCATAAGTTGAGTGGCAACTGAGTGAAACGGGCACAACTCCCAACTTTTTATTTGGAATTTCCCTGATATCTATCCGATTACTAGTCCTGAATCCCCCCTTATGTATACAAATGATGCCCCCATCTCAAGGAGTATTTCCAATCCGATTATCAATGCTTTATATTTGTCCTGGTTATTAGTACATTTGAAATTAAGCTGTAATGACATTTTTGTTTTTTTGTATTTGGGTGATATGATAACCACCTCTGTCCCAGCACCTTCTGAATTTTTATACCCATCAAAGATTAATGTCCATGGGACTAAGGACGTGTTTAAAATTTTAGGTGCTAGTGACAGACCTTCCAGATCAGTAGGGTCTGGGTGATTGACCAGAAAATTGGCTATGGCTTGGCCCTTGATCGACTGTTGTGATCGATACTGAATGGAAAACTCCATCAGGGCCAAGGTCCATTTTCCAATTCGACCACGCATAATGGTCTTGATAGTATGTACTTAATCACATCAGTTTGACATATAATATAAGTAGAAATAGGGAGCATGTATGTTCTTAATTTTTGTGATGCAAAGTACAATGCTAAGCACAATTTCTCAATCGGTACATAACGCTGTTCGATTGGACTTAAAACCCTATTTAAGTAATAAACAACTTGCTCACTGTCTTGCTCATTATCCTGAGCTAGCATACTTCCTATGGAGCAATCAGAGGCCGATACATATAATTTGAGACATCTACCCTTCTTGGGTGGCATCATCACTGGAGGTGTAGACAAGTACTGCTTTATTCCTTCAAAGGCCTGTTGGTGGCTGTCTTCCCACTTGGACTCTTCATCAGTTTTGATCTTAAGTAGTGGGGTCCATACCTGGGTCTTCCCTGCACAGTTGGAGATAAACCTCCCAAGGAAATTGATATGCCTGAGTAGCCTTTGCAACTCTTTCTTATTGGTTGGGGGCTTTGCTGCTTGGATAGCCCGAGCCTTGTTCTTGTCTATCTCTATACCTTTCTGGTGCACCAAGAAACCTAAGAAGTTCCCTGTTGAAACGCCGAATGCACATTTTAGAGGATTCATCTTTAACTTGTAAGCCTGCATTCTTTCGAAGCCTTTTCTAGGTCCCTCAAATGATCGGCATTATCACCAGACTTTACCACCACATCATCAATGTACACCTCCATGAAATGTCCAATTATGTTATAGAAGATTGAATTCATTGCTCGTTGACAGGTAGCTCCTGCATTCTTCAGCATGAAGGGCATCATAACCCACTCAAAGGTTCCAATTGCCCCCGGGCACCAAAGCTGTATTTGGTACATCCTTTTTAGCGATGTAAATTTGGTTGTACCCTGAATGCCTGTCCATAAAGGTCAAGAATTTGTGTATAATAGCCGAATCAATCAGCTGATCGGCCATGGGCATCGGGTACTCATCCTTTGGGATAGCCAGGTTTAGATTTCTGTAATCAATGCAGACCCAGAGCTTTCCATTTTTTTCACTACTAGGACTATATTTGAGACCCATTCTACATACCTTGCAGCCCGAATGAAACCAGCACGAATGAGTCACTCTATTTCTTCCTTTACCTTTAGTGTAACCTCTGGTGAGATGCGCCGAAGTAGTTGCCTTAACGGCTTGAACCCCGATTTGATTGGTAATCGGCGTTCTATAAGTTCCCTAGATAGCCCTAGCATCTCATCATAGTCCCAAGTGAAACAATCTTTATACTTGTGTAAGAGTGCTATTACCTCAGCCTAAAACTATTCTAGCATCTGACTTACATAAGTTGGCTTATACTCTTCTTCATTGCCCAAGTTGACTTCTGAAAGAGGGTCTTGAACGTCAGCCTTTAGATCGTCCAGTTTTGCTGTGGTCGTCTCTAATTCTTCCATTTGAATCTCTTCCGCTTTTGGCAGTTCTTCGTCATAGATGCAATCGGCCAAGTTTAACCCACCATCGGTTGGGCCGATCTCTAGTCTTCTATCGGTCATATATGCACATCATCTGGCCATGATGGCTATTAGGGACAGCTATCTCTAAACTTAAGTCTGTTGTAGATTCATCAATAAAGTCCTATTCATTAATCTTGTTGAAGCTTGATATACATTGTTGGGCCCATTCTCTAACAGCTTATGCTTTTGGAGTAGTTGGTAGCTTAACATGGTATCAGAGCCTTATTTGTGGAAGGTCCTGGGTTTGACTCTCCATCACTACTTTGTTATGCTTATCTGTACTTTGTTATTTGTCTCCACTATGATGGAGTTTGTTTTGGTTATTCTCCACGTGCAAGTTGGGGTTGCACGTGAGGGAGGGTGTTGAAGCTTGATATACATTGTTGGGCCCATTCTCTAATAGCTTAAACTTTTAGGTAGTTGGTAGCTTAACAAATCTCCATCGGCCTTTGTTCTTCAGTCCGATTGGGATTATGGTAATATGACTTCAAGTCTAGTAGAGCTCCCTTACGGAATATGGCTGCATTCGGTTTTCCCAGCTTGTCACATCCTAACAGTTTGATAGGCCTGATGTCATCTTCATACAGAACTGTATCAGCTATTTACACACGTGCTATGAACGGCTTCATATCAGCCCCACTACTTTAACCTCATCACCTCTCCAGAAAATCAGTAGTTGATGTAGGGTAAAAGGCAACAATAGTTGGGATGGATCCAATCACGGCCTAGCAGCGCATTGTATGCGACCGATGTCTCCACGATAAAGAAGGCTGTCATGACCATCTTGCTTCCCACAGTTAGTTCCAAAGGTAGGACACCTTTAGTTCTTGAAGGTGTCCCATTGAAGCTCTGGACGTTCATTTCGGTTGGAATCAACTCTGACTCAGATTTCTAAAAAACTCTCAGCATGATTTGGGGCATGATGTTGATAGTAGATCCTCCATTAACGAGGATTATGTTTATTAGGATCACCTCAAAGTGTCCCTTGACATATAGCAGTTTCAAGTGCTGGGACATATGATAGGTGGGTTTTTCAAAAACAACCTTAACAGTTCCTCCTGATTTCAGTCCCTCCTTAATTTGCTGCCCTTTCAGCCTTAAGATGGTGATCTTAGACTGATCAGACTATTGATCAGTTGCGTCCACATTCTTGCTTGTGGCTTCTACCACATTGGGCTTCACTGTTTCTCCTCCACTCCGAATCATGTCTTCTATCGTGGTTGACTCTTTGGTCTGGCCTTCCATCACATCCTCCTTCATAGTCGTGGGGTTGGTCTGGCTTAGCCATGAAAGAAATGGGCAAAGTGAACACCATGTTAGAGGATAGACTCATTGGGATAGTTCCAAATTGGATTGGCGTATCATCCGAGTCCGAGACGTCATAGGTCTTGTCTCCCATTGAGTTTATCTCGAGCTTGGCCTCCTCTGTTGCCTTATCTTGTGAATCAGGCATATGGGGTGGAAGAACCCTTGGATTATAGGTCCGATCCTCCCAATATTACAGTTCCCTTTCAGCCTGCCTTGCCCACTGAAATCTCCTCTTTTGAGATTTGCTGTGTTTAGGCACTGCTGGGAATTTAGGGTGTTCGGCCCTACACTATTTTCCTTCCGTGACTCTCGGTGGTAGTACCATCCTTGGACGTGTGTCCGAAGCCAAGCCCTTCTCTGGTGCACTTGGTTTGGAAAACATTTGATGATGCCTTACTCCCAGTCGGCCTGGATCTCTTAGGTGGGTCTGTAATGCCGGTGGTGGCTTAGTGATTCGAGGTGAAAAGTGCATATTTATAGCGTATTACATGGTCTTTTATGCATACTTTTATTCCCAAAGTCCCTACATTTAGGTGCATTCTAATAACAATGTTCTTTTTATTGTGTTAATGCTAAACCATATGTTTTTGCATTGCTTTATAGGTATTAGAATGCAAATCAATGAAGTGGAGATAAAGAAAGTGATTCTGGTGAAGAGAACAACAGAAACAGCTGAGAAAATGCCAATTTTGACAATGAAGACTTCAGATTTGGAATATTTCCCCAGAGATATGAAATGTAGATCTTTGAGTTACGCTCGCGTGGCCGCAAACAAGAGGTCAATCCGAGATCTGAGTGAAAAGTTATGGCCATTCTCCCATCGGTGCGCAGAGTTGTCAAAATCAGAGGAGTTCAAGCCCTTGAGCAGAGTTCAATCGATCGAACTAAGCTCGATCGATCAAACTTTATTTTCCCCCAAAAGTTGTGTAAACTCCGTAGGAACCCTATATATAAGTCGTTTTGACGCCAGACGAAGGGAGGACGCTCCAGAACGCAGAAAACGACAGTTTTAGGGTTGTTTTAGGGTTAGATTACGAGTAGATTATGTTAGATTCTTATTTTTATTCCTCTTTTTCATTATTATACTGAAGATTATTGAAGGTTCAAGATTATTACAAGTTATTTTCAGATTTATTCCAGGTTTTACTTTCTCTTTTCTTTATTTGATTGTTTATGACTCTAGTTATTATGATTGTTTAGTTTTTCTCTTTCTGTATTAGTTAAATCATGTTTCCGTAGTTTAGACATTGGGAATATGTGTTGAAACATTTATTCCCAACCTCTGTCTTGCAATCTTTAGAAACCTTGGGCTCGATCAATCGAAGGTATTTCGATCGATCGAACCAGAGCCATAGTCAAGCGATCGAAGGCATTTCGATCGATTGAAGGATGATACTGCCCGATCGATCGAGAGCGCTTCGATCGATCGAACATGTTAAATCTTGAGATGATTCTTTTAAGTAATCCATGACTTTCTATTTTAGAAATCTGTCATCAAATTGTCCTAATAAGCTCAGTTTGTCAAAACAGTTTTTAGATTTAAAGCCTTAAGGCTATTTTCTTCAATGACTTTTGAAAACCACTTTGAATGCTAACACCATTTAGAGTGCAAGTAATAACCATTGTTTTAAACTGTCTTCCATGTATTTTAAATCACTTGTGATGATGTAGTCCCGGTCATGAAAGGGCTATTGATTCTTTATCTTTAGAAAAATACGGAATACTGAAAAGGGATGTACTCCATAGAGCGTTAATGAATATGCATGGTAGATGGTTAGGATCAATGTGGATTCACGTGTTTCCAACACCTTTAATTTATCTGTTTATTTAGTTATGTTTCTTTATGCTTTAGTTTAATATTTAGTTTAATTTAATTAATTAGGATTTGTTAGTACACCTCCAATCATTAATTCTTATTTTCTTTTTCTTTAGGTTGTAGCTTAGTAGATATTCTTCCTATTCCTTCCCTGTGGGATCGACCTGGACTTATCCAGTATTACTTGCACGATCACCTACACTTGGGTGTTGTACAAGAGCGCACAACTTTTTAGTCGTGTCACTTAGGTTACCATTCAAGCTTAAGTTGGCTTTACCTGGGCAATGTAAGTCTTTCGGGCACAGATTTTTTCCGGCTATGCTCACTATGCTCATTCGCCCTGGGCCTCTTGCTTGGGCTAGAGGCCTCCTTGATATCAGCCTTGCACCTGGGCAGAGGCCTTGCTCTATTAGGTCTAGTTGTCATCGTAAATTGGTGATCAGACTATCTGTATTTGACTAGGCCGTTTCAATCTCGGCCTTGTGCTCTGCTTGCTTTCTTTCTTGATGAGTCCTTTGGAGCTCATGGATTGTTACCTTTGGCCCCTCTGTGGCTGAAATGGTAACTTTCTTTCCCTCCCTTTGTCTCAGCCTTTCTTCCTTTGTTTTTGACAGGTCAACTTTTGGTCTAGGCCTAGTCAGCTTAGTCAGATTGGGCATTACCATGTTCGTGCCGGTGATCTGAGGGAACGGATTTACGTCAATACCCATGGCTTTCTCCGAGGACTTGAGCACTCCCTTATCTACTTTTTCCTGTATCACATTACGAAAAACCATGCAGTTGTTAGTAGAGTGTTTCCAAGAGAATTTATGCCATTTACAGTATTCTTTATTTTTATGTCATTGGCCTTTGGGATCCGATGATCGTCACTTAACTTGATCACTTTTTCGGCCAAAAGGGCATTGAAAATTTTATTGGCCATAGTGATATCAAAAGTTTAGTTTTTTCCTGCCTCAAATGCCATCTTTTTTGCCGCAGCGTTATTATTCACGGGCTTGTTCGAGGCATTGCATACTATTGGCCGTTTGCAAACTAACTCGGCTATGTCGATTTCTGCTTTGAAGTCACAATCTTCCAGATGGACCTTGTAATTAGGATCTTTATAGTATGTACCCTTGGATGAGTTTTTCTTTTTTGTTCATCCAGAAGGATACGCTCATAACGGGTGGCTCTGGTGGCCAACTCGAACAGATCACGGAAGTCAGTCCTTCGAACCTTTTACAAAGCTCGAATGACATCCCTCCAATGGCCATCTTGACATACTCTTCCTCGGGCAAAATAGTCTTGCATCTATATTTATCCTTTCTAAAATGGCTATATAAGTCTCCGTTGTCTCCCCTACTAATTGGAGCATCCTAGACAGATCAGCCAATGACGTTTCGGGCTCAGTCCTATAGAACTGGCCATGAAACAATTCCTCCATCCCTTGCCAATCTTGCACGGAATTGGCAGGAAGATTGACATACCATAAGAAAGCTATCCCTGTGAGGGAATTTGGGAACAACCTTAATTTTAATGGGTCATTACTACCCACATGACCGCATTGCACTATGAAACAACCTATGTGCTCTACGGAGGATTGTTCACTTTTCCCAGAGAACAAGGTAAAGTTTGGTACCTTGTACCCCTGAGAAAATTGACCTAGTCAACTTTAGGATGATAGGGCCGTCTATACGTCGCCTCTCCATTCTCCTCATGAACATGCCATATTCTTTATATATGGCCACCACCAGTTGTTCCCTGTTGATGGCGTGTGGAACAATAGGCTGCGCTACTATAAGGGGTGCTATTGGAGGTGGCATTTGGTGTTGGTTGTTATTGGCTTGGTGAGGCCAATTAACATCATCAGTTCTTTGCCCCCTAGCAGTGTGGGCAGGGGAACCAGTATGACCGATTGTGTCATGCCCCGAAACGGCAAAAATAGAGAAAAATAAATTTCCTTTTTGGGTCCAAAGGCAATGACTGGTGAAATCACATGATTTTCCACACCACGCAATACTAAGAAACAATAAGTAAAGAAGATGACAAGGATGAAATCTAAGTTCTGGTTAACACATAACTTAACATCAAAAAGAGGTTACTAACTATTACATATCAGAGACTTGAATCAAAATAAAACATAGCGGAAGCATAATTGTCAAGGCAATATATGCTTGATTACAAAAGGTCTGGAAAGCAGTAAAGATAATTAAACTACAGTCGAGCCTAATCTTCAATTGACGTAGAGGTAGTCCTCGACGTAGTAGTCCTCCTCTGCTTGACCTCCTTCGGGGTAGTCCTCCGCAGGGACATCATCACTGGCATAGTAGTCCTCGACCGCAGGTCCTTCACCTGTATAGTCATAACCTGGGTGCGCTGGAACATGGAAATGTCCAGCAACATAAACGCTGTCAGCTTAATGAAAGCTGAGTGAATTAGATACTGACAATGTATCAACTATTGAAGTTATAACGAGTTATAAACGATAACCATTAAGATTCTGATGATCCGATTACTAACGTCTTACTCATTTTAATACCGATAATACATTATGATAGGGGAACAGACTCGATAGTAGTTCACTCTTAGGGATACACCATTGCTCTGTCCACCACTTTTAAGAACATATGCACAGTCCACCGCAGTCATGGATACCACGTCAGTCCATCCCCAGCTTTTAAGAACATATGCACAGTTCACCGTACTACAAGGATATAACGCTTTAAGCAATAGCACATCATTCTATAGCCACGACTTAGTGACGTCTACCAGTTATCACGGTCCACCACAGTCGTAGGCACCTTCGTCTGTCTACCGCTTTTAAGAGCATATGATTAGATCATTTGGCTATCTTAGGGAAAATGGTCCAGTCCACCGTAGTCATAGACACCTTCGTCTGTCTACCGTTTTTAAGAACATATGATCGACCAAAGCCTGCCCATGTAAGATTCCCGAATCTTAGCAGACCTACTTAAGTCCAACTCTAACATCGATACATGACAATCCTAATGTGGCCTGACTACTCTAAATGAAATGAATGTTAACTCCAAGGGATTCACAACTATTACGTTATCTAACATCACAACCATTATCCATTAATCTCGTCGTTACTATGATCCTGCGTCGAGTTAACTCATTATCAAGTCTGTATTACAACAATGAAGCATGCTGAAAATACGGAATAGTAAATAATTAACTAAACAATTATAATATAAATTAAACAAGAATATTAACATTCTGTAACTGCCAATCGATTGGGACAATGGTCCAATCGATTGGTATAAAAATAGTATCAATCGATTGGTAAAAGTTCAATCGATTGGATCACATGTCAATTGATTGCCATAATTGTCAATAGATTGGTATATCAATCGATTAACAAGATGTCAATCGATTGGGATTCAAATGATGACAATTGATTGGGAAAAGTCCAATCGATTGGGACTTCATCTTCTTCACAGTGAAGACAGTCCACAAATATAAAATCGGGAATACATGATTTATGCTCCATTTCATCATTCAAACACGTCTTAACATCAATAAAATGCTACCAAGTGAGTTTAAAACTCACCTTAGGATTAGAGGGTGTGTTTGGTTGGGTGTTTGAAGCTTTGGAGCTTCAATGTCTTCTCTGTCTCTTTCCTCTATCTTCTCTGTCAGTCTCTTCTCTCTTTCTTCTCTTCTCTCCTTCTCTTAGTCTTCTTTTTCTTCTTCTTCTTCTTCTTCTTCTGCTTCTCTTCCTCTGTATGTGTGTGAGTGCATGAATATATATGTGTATATATATATAGATATACACACACAAAGCTCCCGTCTCTCTCTCTCTGATTTTTTGGAAACATAAAATGGACGAAAATGTCCAATATATATAGAGGGAAAAGTGTTCACGTGGACAAACCCCAGCCAAAGCAAGAGAATCTGCCCAGCTGATTCCAATCAATTGGTATAAATGTCAATCGATTGGTATTAGGTATTAATGATCCAATCTATTGATAAAAGATCGATTGGTATTGGCAATCGAGTGGTATCCAAATTATACCAAGGGTGGGTAAGGGAAAACTCATACCAGTATTAAAAGAAGCATTACAAGGTCTTATACATATAATATATTACAAAAATACAGGGTATTACATCATCCACCACTTATTAAAGATTTTATCCCCGAAATCCGAAGTAAGCAGGGTTAAAACAAAAATAGAAACTTCTCTCGCATCTCTGACTCCAGCTCCCATGAAGCTTCTCCCTCGTCGTGGTATTTCCACTGAATCTTCACCAACGGAATCTCTTTGTTTCTGAGTTTCTTCACTCCTCGGTCTAGAATACGCACTTGTCCTTCATTGAATGTCACATTCTCGTTCACCTCGATATCTTCAAATCTAATCTCGTGCACTGGGTTGTGGGCACACTTTCTCGACATGCTGATGTAGAAAACATTGTGCACTTCTGACAACTTTGGCGGCAATGCAAGTCAATAAGCAACCTTTCCAACACATTCTAGAATCTCGAACGGTCCAATGAATTGCGGCGATAGCTTTCCCCTCTTCTGTTCGAATCTGACGATACCTTGGACTAGTGAAACTTTGAGTAGTACATGATCTCTAACTGTGAACTCTAGATCCTTCCGTCGTTTGTCAGCATAGCTCTTGTGTGTGGATTGCGCCGTCTTCATCTTCTCTCTTACAATTTGGATCTTCTCGTTGGTCTCTTAAATCATCTCAGGCCCAAGTAGTTGACTATTTCCGATTTTGGCCCAACATAGCGGTGATCGGCAAGGTCTTCCATATAAAGCTTTGAATGGTGCCATCCCTATGCTCTTGTGATAGCTATTATTGTAGGCGAACTCGATCAAAGGTAGGTGTGTCTCCCATGAATTCTTGAATTCAATGACACAAGCTCGTATCATATCCTCCATCACTTGATTGACTCGTCCTGTCTGGCCGTCTGTTTATGGATGAAAGGCTAAACTTGAAAGTTCCCATTGCTGTCTGAAGGCTCTTCCAGAATTTTACGGTGAAGCGTGAATCTTGATCTGAAACTATTGAGACAGGTACACCGTGTAGTTGTATAACTTACTGTAGATACATTCGACTCAGTCTTTCAACTGGGTACGTCATGCTGTAGGTGATGAAATGCGCTGACTTGGTGAGTCGATCTACTATTACCCAAATAACATTATGGTTTTGTTGAGACATTGGTAATCCAACCACGAAATCCATGGTGATGTGTTCCCATTTCCACTGGGGAATCGGTAGCGGTTGTAGAAGTCCAGGTGGTTTCTGATGTTCTACCTTCACTTGTTTGCAAACAAGACAGTACGACACGTGTTCGGCCACTTCTCGTTTCATTCCTTTCCACCAGAAGTTCCTCTTCAAGTCCTTATACATCTCGTTTCCTCCGGGGTGGATAGTCATCCTTGACTTGTGCACTTCATCCAAAATATCTTTTTTGAAACTACCATCGTTTGGCACACAAAGTCTACCCTTGCGTCTTAATGCTCCGTTCGTACTAATACTCCATACTTATGGTTCCTTCGTGGACATCTTAGTAAACCATAGCTTCAAATCTTCATTTGACTGTTGAGTGTCCAAGATACGGCTGATAAGAGTCGGTTGTATGACATGACATCCAAAGTGTTGTCCTTTTCCCGATCCCACTGGTTGAAGGTCGAATCCGGCTAACGTCTCTAATGCTCGCCATTCTCTAATCAAAATTGAAGCGATCAAAAGGCGGGGTCTTCGGCTCAAAGCATCAGCTATAATGTTTGATTTACCTAGATGGTATTGTAAAGAGAAATCATAGTCCTTGAGTAGTTCCATCCATCTTCGCTGTCGCATGTTCAACTCCTTCTGAGAGAACAGATACCGTAAACTCTTGTGATCCGAGAACAAGTTAAACTTTTTTCCATACAAGTAGTGCCTCCAAATCTTCAGGGCAAACACAATAGCAGCTAGTTCCAGGTCATGCGTTGGATAATTCTTCTCATGCAACTTCAATTGTCTTGATCCGTACACAATAACGTTTCCATCTTGCATTAATACACAACCAAGCCCTTGGTGCGATGCGTCACTATAGATTATGAATCGTTCACCACTCTTGGGTATCGCAAGTACATGTGTTGAGGTTACTCTCTCTTTTAATTCCTGAAATGCATCCTCATGCTTATCAGTCCATTCATACTTTGTCTCCTTCCTTATCAAACTAGTCAATGGTCTTGCGATCTTGGAGAATTTCTCTACGAATCTTTGATAATATCCAGCCAATCCAAGAAAACTCCTAACTTCGGTTGCGTTAGTCGGTCTATTCCAGCTCAAGACTGCATCGATCTTAGATGAGTGTACGGAAATTCCATCCTAGGATATCACATGTCCCAAGAATTTGACTTCTTGAAGCCAAAATTCACACTTGCTGAATTTTGCATATAGGCTATTGTCTCTGAGAGTCTATAGAGTAATCTGTAGATGCTTCTTGTGTTCTTCTTCCATCTTCGAGTAAATCAGAATATCGTCGATGAATACTATAATGAATTGATCCAGATAAGGTCTGAATACTCTATTCATTAGGTCCATAAATACTACCGAGGCATTGGTCAGTCCAAAGGACATCACTAAGAACTCATAGTGTCCATACCTCGTCCTGAAGGCAGTCTTCGGTATGTCTTCCGGTCGAACTAGTAACTGATGATACTCTGAACGTAAATCAATCTTTGAGAATATCCTTAAACCTTGTAAATGATCAAACAGGCCGTCTATCCAGGGAAGTGGATATCTATTCTTGATTGTGACCTTATTCAGCTCTCTCTAATCAATATAGAGTCGTAGCTCTCCATCCTTCTTCTTCACGAATAGGACTGGCGCTCCCCAAGGTGACATACTCAGGCGAATGAAACCTAAGTCTTCAAGTTCCTGAACTTGCTTCTTCAATTCTAACATCTCCGTCGGCGCCATCCGGTACGAAGTCTTGGAAATCGGTAATGTTCCGGGTGCTAGTTTGATGCATAAGTATATCTCTCTCTTTGGCAGAAGGCCAGAGATACTTCGGAATGCATCTTCAAAATCTTGAATAACAGGGATCTGGTTGATAGTAAGCTCCGTGCTTGAAGTCTCGATCGCGGCTAAGCAGCTTGTAATGAACATATCGCTCAACAGTTGGCATTGGAATCTGATCTGCAGGCAACCAAGTGTCGAAAAGACAATGGTCTGGTTAACACAATCCAGAACGACTCCATACTTGATAAGCCAATCCATTCCTAGGATCACGTCAAACTCAAACATTGACAAAACTATCAAGTTTGTTGGGAGATTTCTATCTTCCAGGGTTACGGGACAATTCTTGCATATCTTACCCAACTTAACAGTTACTCCCAAGGGCGAAACATCATCAAGAGCTAGTTCTAGTGTTAGGGGTACCAAACCCAAATCACGCATAATCTTAATAGCTATGAAAGAATAGGCGACATCGGTATCAAACAAAGCTCTAACTTGATTGTGGAATAAAATGAGTGTACCTTCCAAGTTCTGCTGTTCCTCAGCCTCGTATCCTGCATTGCCAGGGATTATGGCATTCACCCTAATCTATCATTGTTGTCCTTGAGTAGGCAATCCATAGTAGCCTCCACGAGGTGCTTGACAATCCTTGCTCATGTGACTAGGCTTGTTATAGTTGCAACAAACGAGGTCATTATGGCGGTTAGTCTTGGAAGTTGTGCAATACCTTGCAATATGTCCAGGCACTCCATAGTTGAAACATCCATCAGTGTTCTATCGCTAGGCAGAGGTCTGTGCCTGAGGTGGTCCTTGCTGTTGGTTCTACTATAGGGGAAAGTTAGCTTGGGGCTTTCTCGTACCATCCCAAGTTTGCTGGGTTCCCTGATAGTTGTTAATCTGGGGTTTCCATCCCTGATTGCTCCTTGATGACTGCGCTGGATAGTTCCTCGGTTGGAAGGTCCTGGGCGGAGGTCGATTCGCTTATGATCCTTGCACAAGATAAGCATCCTTCTCCAATCTTGAAGCGAGACGGAGAATCCCTTGAAATGATTGGCCTAGATGGCCTATCATCATGTGTCAGAGGTGTGGGTTAAGTCCTTGGTAGAATCGCTTGACCTTCTTGACGGGGGTATCTATCATATGTGGAGCGAAATAGGAAAGTCGCTCGAATTGTGTGGTATACTCCCTGACCGTCCAGCTCCCTTGAGTTAGACTCAAGAAATTCCTCTCTTGTTGGTCTCTTTCGTCCTCGGGGAAATACTCCTCGAGAAATCGAGTCTTGAATGTTTCCCAAGGCATTCTCTTTACAGCATCGATCCCAATTGTGGCTCTCTCGGCCTCCCATTAGTCCGCGGCGGAGTAAGTCAGTTGGAACGCGGGTAGACGTCTCTTGTCAAGTTCCCTGCACTCTAGGGATTCAGAGATTAGCTCTAACTCTCATATCCATTGCTTGGCTTTCCACGATTCTGCCATGCTGTCGAACTTCTCGGGTCGTAGACCACGAAATCATTCTAATAGCTTATCGCATGTTTGCGTCAAAGGAACAATGTGATTGTTGCCATTATTGTAGGTATCACTAATGTGTTCCATCTGTTGCATGAACGCTTCAAAGATTCCGGTCGGGTCCATACCCTCAGGAATGGGTGCTCCTATTCTTGCTTGATATCTCTTGGGACCAACCATGGTGATCCATGTGAGGTATACCTATTAAGGATCTAACAATTAGCTGACAATCTTCTCGGGGAAACAACCACAATAGAAACAACAAGAAGCATAGCACCATCTAAATCACAACATAATATAGGTAATGAGACGATAACAGAAATAACTAAAGAAACGATCTACCATATATATATACCCAAAAGATGTACAGCGGTGTACACAACAGATCATCTGTGTACTGCGTAGTACATGATCCTATACAAGAACTAGCAAAAGAAATATACACAAACCACCACTGGCGGCTACCTATACAAAAAGGCTATGGTCAATAGCTATCTATGCAAGTGTCAAAGTAAGTGGACAACATGTCCTGAAGTCAAAAGCAAAAGTCTAAGTCCTAAAGGTACTGGACTCAAAAGTTGTCCACATCTAATCCATAGATGGAAGCCTCATCCTCTGGGGCAACCTCAGACAACACATCATCCTCATCCATATCCTTGTCATCCATCATGTCCTCATCCTCTATCACAACATCCTCAACCAGCTCGAGTCCGTCATGCTCCACAATAACTCCCAAGTCTCCTACATCGGCAGCCATGTCAGCCTGGACTGCATCGAATGCAGCTGCGAGTGCCTCAACCTGTGCCAACTCTGGTACACCTATCTCAAATCCATGGGGGTGTGCAGCCATCTCTGTAGCCCATTCTACTGCCAGTTGTGCTATAACTCTGCCTGGTAAGACTGGTACCACGGTGTCATCACCTACATCGTCATCTGCTATAGCCTCATCCTCTAGTGGGTAACTGTAGACACCCCAATTTTGACCGAACTATTAAACTTAGGGGGATTTATCTCTAGAAATCAATGATGAATAATGTCCCGACGATTTTCTTCAAGTTCATCGCTTCGACTTCTGAAAAGCTTCAAGTTCCCAAACCTTACTCCTAATATCCCTAGATTTGGCCAATCACTGACCATATGTCTTGAGCTCACTGGATCATGGGTTACTTTCTAAAAAAAAATAGAATAAATTGAATAATAATAATTATTATTATATTTTCTAAAAATAACATTGTTTCCTGTATTTTATTTAGATTTAAAAAGAAAAAAATATACTATTTGGTAACTCATATGATTAATTTAGATTTAAAAAAAAAAAGAAAAAAATGTGTCTATACATATATATATATATATATATAGGAAAAAGAAAATTATAAAAGAAAGTAGCCCATGTGATTTGGAGAGTTAGAGATCCCTTGGCATATTCCTTATCTAAGAAATACCCAAAAAGCCCTTTGTTGGGCACTAATCTCCCATGTGTTTTGAAGATGCTCTAGAATGTTCCTTTATTCTAGCCAACTTAAATGCCTTTCAAGTTTATTGGAATTACATAGAAGTGCCATGGAGAGTTAGAGATGCCATAGAATATTCCTAACCCACCCCAAATTGACCTATCTACCCTTATCTTGGCCCCTAAGATAATGAAAGTCTATAAAAGAACCCATTTTCTCTCATTTTGGGGGAGACACTTGAATTATATAGAGAAATATTGGGAGAGCTTTAGAGAAAAAAAGATAGAGAGAGAAACTCTACCAATTATTTTACCCAAATCCCAACAAAACTCTACCCAACCATCAAATCATCATTGAAGGAGCTTGAAGCTTGAGGAAGAAGAAGAGGAAAAGCTTGAGGAATTCAACATCTCTACAAGTTTTGAGAAGATCTAGAGGTAAAGCCTTCATATATATATATATATATATAATAATTCAATCACAAGTTCTTAGATCTAGGAACTTTACACATTTTCAAAATCTCTCTTCTTACCCCATTTCATCACACACCACTTAGAACTTGTGATTGAATCTCATAATATTTTATTGATTTGGATCTAATTAATGCCTTGGGTTTGAGATAAATTAGTTTTGAAGTATTTGTGTTCCTAAATAAAACTTTGATTTCCTTTATTTCTATTTCATTCATAAGGTTCATGAGATCTTCCATATCTCATTGAAACTCTTTGGATTTGATTCCTTAGTTTCCTATGATCTTATGATCCATATGGAGATTAAAATGAATCATGATCATAATCTACACATAGTTGGTGAGATACTAGTATCAACTCATGATTAGGATCTCTTTACTATGGATCTTATGGAATTCATACTATATTCCATGGAGATTAAAGTAGATTTGTTTTTTTAGTCTCCAATGACCATCAAATGGTAGGAGAAATAGTTTAGTTTAAGTCCATCTCTATGGCTTAGACTAATCTCTTCCTTGGGTTTTGAGAAGTTCTTTATACTTCATCCAAAACCTCCATGTATGTGTGTCTTTAGCCTCCAATGACCACCAAGTGGTAGGAGTAATGATTTGAACTCAAGTTTTGGTCCATAGGTTTGAGTTCTTTATTTGAGGATTTTGTGAAGTTCATTTCAATACTTCATCAAGATCCATAAGTGTGGTGTGCCTCTTAGTCTTCAATGACCATCAAATGGTAGAAGAAGTAGTTTGGTTTGAGCCCCAACTTCATGTTTTAATAGTTGAGGCCAATCAACAAACTTGAACTAGCAAAATGAAACAGTGGGTTCATAAACTGTTTTTGATCAAGGATTTTTAGTTTGAAATCCGACCGTTGGAATCGAATGAAACCAACGGGAAAATGTTCATAACACATTGTTTTACCACTGTGATTTTTGTTTTAGCAAGATCTTGTGATTAGAAGGGTTCGATCATGGTTTTTGTGAGCTAATCATAATCTGTCCAGAGTTCTAGAATACTTTCAGAATAATAAGTCCGTTTTGAAATTAATAAATCAGAACCTTAATTAAGTTTTTGGGGTCTCAAATAATTTTTTATAAGTACCTTAATGTGTTAGGAAGGTACCCTAAAAAGATCTAAGTGTTTCTCATTTTTTTACTATTTTTAGAAAATCATACAAGATCTCTGGACAGAGAGTTGCAGAATCCTGAGTGAGGTCTAGTATTTTCCATATTCCCGGAAATCTAACCGTTGAAATCTTGATTTTCAAGTTGGGTTAGAAACTAGACTCACAGAGGCATGACATATCCAAAAATAAATAAGATCCAACCATCAAAAGTATTTTATTTCCATTTTTGAACGTCTGGTCTGCTCTCTGTAAATCACAAAAAACTGCTACTGTTTTCATCTAATCTTATTTATTTTAACTCAAATGGTCTCCTAATGTCTTGAGACCCAAACCATGTTTTGAATAATGATAATTTAGATTAAATCCAGAGGCTTAGTGATCCAAATTGGTGAATAAATTCATGTCCCATATTTGTTCATATTCATGCATTCATTCATACATGTTAATATCCATAAGTAGGACTTATCTCTTGCCTAAGATGTATCTAATTGAACATGACTTAGGATTTACTTATTTATGATATTATATCTTGTCTAAGGCATGTGTACTAACCTTTGTTTTGTAGCGCTTTGAGGTACAATTTCTCAACCCTTCTCTAGTTTAATCTATTTTATTGATTTTAATTGATTTTTCGACCCCATGTGCGACACCTTAGCTTAGGTTTTGCCTTATGTGTATATATGTATTAGAGACCTCTCTTAGGTTTATTTTTGCATGCATTGCACGTTTGATATTCGCGGCCGGATCCCGGGTATGTTTTCTAGTTCTCTATTGCATATCATGATGTTTGCTAGTTGAATTATGTGACTTATGAATGATATTTTACCGTTAGCAATTTTGCACCCTTTCAACATGCTTGTGTTATGTATACCTACATATATGTATTAATTGAGGGCATGCTTAGATTATTAATTTGATTAAAAAAGATGTTGAGTAGAGGCCTATCGTGAGATAGGATGAAAGGGGGTGTTTTAGTCCGCCGGGCTCCTTCCCCTTTCATTCCATAATCCCCGGACCCAGTTTATCTTTGGTTTCGCAAAAGATCAGTTTGCTTTTAAAATGGTTTCTTAATTTTTCCTTTTAAAAATTAAGTGGCGACTCTTTGAAAATTGAAAATATTTGTTTTAAAAGTGGGTAAAATTTGAAAACCTGCGATATCCACAATCTGGCGACTCTGCTGGGGATCGAACCCAGAATCTCTGGTTTCGCAGACCAGAATTTTGATTTTGGGTTCACTCGAGGATTAGACTTGAAAGCATCCTTTTAATCGAATTAATTAATTTTTGTGTGCCCGTTGCATTGCACTTGCATGTCTCGCCAGTCGATTACATGGAACTATGACCTTGGAGGCTCGGGGCAACCCGGTCGGTCAAGTCATCATGGGACCGTGTGATCACCCTTGATCTCGTACCATGTTTTGGTATATGAAGCATCCTATCGGGTGTGTGTCAAGGGTCCTGTATTTGACCAAAACCCGGCCTTTGCATAGTAGTTTCCATAGAACCTTTCAAAATTAGGGAGTCAATTCTTGATTAGGGTTATGTGCTAGGGAGTTTTGTATGCCCGAAAGGGATTACTTGAGATGATGACGATGCTTACTTGATAAAAGATAAGTAACCTCTTAATCACTTTTGGGCAATTCCTTTTCATGTCCTATGACATTTAAGAATAAGCCGAATCTTGATTATAAGATTACATCTCTTGTATCATGTTTAGCTAAGCATCATTGACCTTGTATGCATCCGAATTCATGAAAAGTGCGATGATTATCTAATCGTGTGATGCTCCTACCCAAGAATCCAAAGTTCATGGTTTATGAAAATTTTTGATTAATCATCATCTTTTATCCAAAAGAAGAATAAATTGTTTTGAAAATTTTTTACCCTTTCAAAGAAAAAAAATGTTTAAGGTTCATTTTTCAAGTAAAACCCAAATCATTTTTCTTATTGAGAAATATTTTCATATCCTCTTTTTTAATAAAAGGTTCAAAATCCTTGAGAATTGTTTTTGAAAGATCTCTCCAATTAAAGAAATGCTTTTCAAATGAATTTTAAAGCGAAGTTTCAACCCAATCATCTTTTGTTCAGAAATGTTGCCTTCAAAGGAAAACTCCTTAAGAATTTGAAAGAGCCCATCATCTAGGGGAAATACTTGTCAAATGGATTTCAAAAATTCTAAAATTTTCAAACCTTGAAGGGGTAATGAGGATCACGATGAAAGGAGAAGTTAAGCGCACTTGACATGGATGAGGATTTTATGTGCTTATATGTTATATGTGCTAGGACTAGAATTTTCCTTTCTTTTGCATATAGAATAGGCACACACACATTTGCATTTCATCCGTGTGTCATGTGTGCGGTGCATGCATTTAGCCACATCAAAACATTAAAGCATGTACATTTTGTCACTCTCATCATATCAGTCAATATCATTACATGCATGTAAAATACAAATTCATAAAGTAATCCAATGATTCCTCAAAATTCCTTGCCTCCTGAAAATAAATTCTGCATGCGGACCTTTTACCTATGTATGTTGTTGAATTTGTAGAAAGAGTGGAACAACTAGATCTCCTAGTGAGGACACTTCTAATCTTCTTGGGTTCATCTTTCTTGATTTAAAGAAGAAAATATTTTTGCACACATGTTGTTGGAGAGTGGTGAACTCGAAGGTTCAAATGATGATAGTAGGGTGATAGTGTTTGGGAATACTGTTGTTGAAGCGAATGTGGATTCTCTTGGGGACCCAGTAAATTGAAAATCATCTGTGACACTCCAGTTGAGACCAAGTCTAGTCCGGTAGTCGAGTCATGTCAAGTAGGAGTTAAGTGTCAAGTTCAGTCGAGTCTTTGAGTCAGTCGGTTATCGAGTTTCTTTTTTTTAAGTTTCTTTTTATCGAGTCAAGTGATGTAATCCTTTTTCCCTACTAGTTGAATAAAATCTCATTCTGTTTGATTCAGTGTGCCAAGTCGTGAATGTATGGATCATTAAGCCAAGAAAGAAAAAAAGGAGAGAAAAAATAAAAATCATTTTTCAAATGATCATGGAAAATACTTTGTTAATAAATCTTTGCATTAAAAAGGATCCCCAAATGATCAAAGCAAATTCTGTGCCAAATCCAAGGAGGAGCAGAGAATTGATTTGCTTTACTTTAAGAATTTAAAGATGCTCTTGCTTAATCTTGAAAAGATGAACTTGGAACTTGAAGCTTGCTCACCATCTCCTTTTTTTAAATACCAGGCCTAAAAGATGAGCCCAACCAGTCCAAAGTCATAACTTGATCCTTGATGGTAGCCAAATGTTTTAAATGAACTTCTTCTTCCAAAAAAAAAAAAGAGAAAAAAAGAAGAAAAGAAAGAGCTCGCTAGGATGAAAACCCAAAAGGGCGCCTAGGCAAAAGTGAGAGCACGAAAAAAAAAAAGAGAAATTAAAAAAAAAAAAAAGAAAAAGAAAAAAAATGAAGATGAAGGAGCTCGCTAGGATGAAAACCCGAAAGGGCGCCTAGGCAAAAGTTAGAGCAAGAATAAGATGCGTGTTCATTTCAAAATCCGAATCCTAGCCAGTCAAAATCATGAAGAGAATAAGAGATAGTGAGGTAGAGAAAAGAAAGGAAAGAGAAAAGAAAAGGCAAAGAATAAATAAGATTGAGAATTCTTGAGCACTTCAAAGTACATCATTGGTAGATGAATTATCCCAAAGCTTTGTGTTGTTCTCAACAAAGAAAATAAATTGGAAAGAGAGATTTGAAAGTATCAATTAGTATCAAAATTTTGTGAGAGGCTCATGGATAAGTGGGCCTATAACAATGCAAAAGTATCTTTAAGAAAAATAAAGAGTGATTTGGAGGGCTGCTATTGCTTTATGAGTATGGTAGAGTATGATTCAAACACGATGTGTTATGATAGTTGTAAAGATTGACTGGCTAGTGAAAAGGTGAAAAGAATCAACCGCCAAAAAAAAAAAAGAGAGAATAAAAGAAAAAAAAAATAATAAAAGGGAGACGTAGTTCATGTTCTCATCATTTTGTTCAAAAGCTACCACAAGGAATCTGTTTTAGAAAATCTGCCCAAAAAAAAAACACTCATTGGACTCAAATGAAAACATGGCTCGAAAAGCCCATAATTCTTGAAGCCTTATTCTTTCAAGACCTCCAGAATCGATGAACTACGTTTTGACCTGATTCCCACTCGGGGATACGTAGGCAGCCTACCCGGTTCGGTCACCGCCCTTGCTATGATCTGGCACTTTCTTTCAGGCCTTAGCCGAACTACTTTGGGCTTGATTCCCGTTCGGGGATAAGTAGGCGAACCTCCCACGGTTCTCGGTCCATAACCATCCCTAAACCATAAGCATCACCCTTTGTGCCTTTGGTTTTCTTCCTTTAGACTAGGGGCAAACTTGCGTAAGTTTGCCTGAAGCCACATATATATTGCCAAACTAGGGGCAAACAAAGTTTGCCCATTAGCATTGGGATGTCCTACTTCAACCCACCGCATTCATGATGATTACCTCTAGGTTGGGAGTAAATGCACTGCAGGCATCCTGCACCATCATGTTCTCAAAACCCTTGGATAAGCCTATTTGCCCTTAAGACTAGGGGCAAGCTTCATTTTCTGAACACCTTATTTAATCCCAGAAGCAAGGCCTTCGAGTCCTATTCAAACTAGGGGCAAACTTCGTTTGTCAAAAATCCCTCTATGTCAGAGAAAAGTTCTCAAGTAATCGAGTTTGTTTTGAATGGATTGAAATAGAATGTCTTTTATTCTCTAAGCTAAAGCACTAATTTGAAGCACACTCTGGATAGGCAAAGAACCAACTAACTCGAAAGGGGAGAATCTTCAAAGTTTAGATTTGTTGGTGAAGTACTACCATTGTAAGATGATGAATAAATGAAAGGTAAGATGATACATTGTTCACGATGAAAGCACATTGATTCATAATAATACAGAGTTTGAGTCAGTCGCTTGTGTAATCACTTCGTCAAGATTGTCCCCCCTTGATGAGTCAATAATGGTCTCAATTGTGTGGGTTTAAGATGATGAATAAAGATTTGAAGAGTCTCCATGAGTATCCCAAGAGCAATGCAAGCAGGATTTTTAAACACTATCATAACACAATGCTAAAGTGGAAATATGAAGGGTCCAAGACTAGGGGAAAAAGGTGACTTCCCTCTTTTGATAGAATTGATATGTTTCTTCCAAAGGTCCGCAGATACAGAGAATCATTCTTTCCAATTCTTTGAGTCCAAGGAGACTCCCAAACCTTGCATTAGTCCTCAATGGCAGCATTATATGTGTTAGTCCTCAATGGCAGCATTATATTTGTTAGTCCTCAATGGCAACCTTGCGTTAGTCCTCAATGGCAGCATTATCGGTGTTAGTCCTCAATGGCAACCTTGCGTTAGTCCTCAATGGCAGCATTATCGGTGTTAGTCCTCAATGGCAACCTTGCGTTAGTCCTCAATGGCAGCATTATCGGTGTTAGTCCTCAATGGCAACTTTGCGTTAGTCCTCAATGGCAGCATTATTTGTTAGTCCTCAATGGCAACCTTGCGTTAGTCCTCAATGGCAGCATTATCGGTGTTAGTCCTCAATGGCAACCTTGCATTAGTCCTCAATGGCAACATTATCGGTGTTAGTCCTCAATGGCAACCTTGCGTTAGTCCTCAATAGCGGCATTATCGGTGTTAGTCCTCAATGGCAACCTTGCGTTAGTCCTCAATGGCAGCATCATCGGTGTTAGTCCTCAACGGCAACTTTGCATTAGTCCTCAATGGCAGCATCATTGGTATTACTCCTCAATGGCAACCTCGCATTCGCATTAGTCCTTAATGATTTGTTGAGTCTCGTTCAAACTCCTGATTTGGAAATTCTAAATTCTTTGTGAATCGAATTGACTCCAATTTTGTGAAACAGAAATTCTTTGAGTCTAATTGACTTTTGAATTGGTGAAATAGAAATTATTTAAGTCTGATTGAATTCCAATTTTAGAATATGGAACTGAAATGAGGCTGATTGACTCCAAATTTTGAAAAATTGAATTGAATTGAGCCTAATTGACTCCCGATTCTGAAAGTTGAATTGAATTGAATTGAATTTGACTAACTTCTGATTTAGAATTCGAATAAAACTGAGTTTGACTAACTCTGATGAACTGAATTGAAATAAATTGAGTCTAATTTGACTCCCGATTTTGGGAAATTGAAATAAATTGAGTTTGATTTAACTCCTGATTTTGAAAATTGGAATTTTTTTGATTAAGTCAAAGTTGACTCTGATTAAGAAAATTTGAAATGTTATAAATTAACCCTCGATTTTGAAATAGGAAATTCTTTGAGTTCGTGTGACTCCATTTGTATAAATAGGAAATTCTTTGAGTCCGTGTGACTCCATTTGTATAAATATATATATATATATACATTTTTTGAGTCTGTATGACTCCATTTGTATGAAATGTGAGTTTGATTGAGTCTGTATGATTCTATTTGTATAAAAAGTGAATTTGTTGAGTCCGTGTGACTTCGTTTGAATAACGAAATGAAATTTTGAGTCCGCGTGACTCCGGCTTTGTGAAATATGAAATTTTGAGTCCGCATGACTCCGTCTCTGTAAAATATGAATTTTCGAGTGTGCATGACTCCGTCTGTGTAAAATATGAATTTTCGGGTCTGCATGACTCCGTCTATGTAAAATATGAACTCTTGAGTCCGCATGACTCCGTTTGTGAAAAATGTGAATTTGTTGGGTCCATGGGACTTCATTTATGTAAAATATTGAGTTCTAGAGTCCGCGTGACTCTGTCTTTTTTAAATATATATATATATATATATTTAGTCTGTATGACTTCCTTCGAATTTATAGAATGTGAATTTTTGAGTCCGTATGAATTCGTGTTTGAGAAATGTGAAAATTTTCAAGATCATATGACTCTCCTTTGTAAAATGTGAATCAGTGCAACTCCCCTTTGGAAATAGGAATTGTTTCAAGTTGAATCGACTCCGAACTCTGGATTTTGAGAATTTGAATTTGTTTGAGTCTAATTGACTCCTAATTCATGAGTTTGAACTAAATTGAGTCTGATTGACTCCCAATTTCGTGAAGCAAGAATTCTTTGAGTTTTATCAACTCCTAATTTTGTGAAACTAAAATTCTTTGAGTCTGTTTTTTTGAAATTCTTTGAGTCTAATTGACTCCCGGTTTTGTGAAATTGAATTTGCTTCGAGTCCAATTGACTCCTGTTTTTAGAAATTTGAAATTCTTTAAGTATGATTGATTCCTGATTTTAGAAAATTGAATTTATTTGAATCTGATTGACTAAATGATTTTAGAAGGTGAATTTATTTGAAATGAGTTTGATTGACTCCTGATAAGTGGAATTTGAATTCGAAATTGAGTCAAAGTGACTCTTGATTGGGCAAATTTTTTATTTGAGTCTGATTGACTCCTGATTTTAAAAGAATGAATTGAATTGAGTTTAGTTGATTTTAAGAAACTAAGTTGAATTGAGTCTGATTGACTCTTGATTTTAAAAAGAATGAATTGAATTGAGTTTGGTTGATTTTAAGAATCTAAGTTGAATTGAGTCTGATTGACTCTTGATTGTAGGAAAATTGAATAAATTGGAGTCTGATTAACTCCAGACTTCTGAAAATTGATTTGATTAGGAGTCTAATTGACTCCAATTTTGGACAATTGAATAAATTGGAGTCTGATCGACCCCGGACTTTTGAAAATTGATTTGATTAAGAGTCTAATTGACTCCAATTTTTGGAAAATTGAATAAATTGGAGTCTGATTGACTCCGGGCCTTTGAAAATTGATTTGATTAAGAGTCTATTTGACTCCTGATTTTGGAAAATTGAATAAATGGGAGTTTGGTTGAATCTAAGCTGATTTGAGTCTGATTGACTCCTGGTTTTAGAAGAAAGAATTGACTCGAGTCCGAAAGGCTCCGATTTTGAGAAGATGAGTTGATTTCGAGTTTGAATGACTCCAAAATTTTGGAAATTGATTTGGTTCGAGCTTGATTGGCTCCGATTCTTTGGAAATTTGTTAAATTAGAACCTGATTAACTCCGATTTTGGAAAATTAAGTAAATTGGAGTAAGTTTGAAGTTTAATCTGATTAAGAGTCTGATTGATTCTGGGATTTGCGGAAGCATGTATTCAACCGAAGTCTAATTGACTCCGAACTTTGAAAATTGATTCAATTTGAGCCTGATTGGCTCCAATTCTTTGAAAATTGATTTGCTTTGAGCCCGATTGGCTCCAATTCTTTAAAAATTGATTTGATTTGAGCCTGATTGGCTCTGATACTTTGAAAATTGATTTGGTTTGAGCCCGATCGGCTCCGGAACTTTGAAGTTGATTTGACTTGAGCCTGATTGGCTCCAATTCTTTGAAAATAGATTTGAATTGAGCCTCACTGGTTTCAACTCTTTGGAATTTGATTTGATATGAGAGTCTTGTTTGATTCTGGAACTTTGAAAATTGATTTGGTTCGACTCCAGGTTAGGAGAAAATTCAGCCGACTTTAATATGATTGATCTTCGGTTTCGAAAATTAAAAGCAAATATGAATCCAAGTGTTTCCAGGTTTAGGAAAGTTAATTCGAAATTTAATCAGCTCCTGAAAAATTAGGAGTTATGAATTGAACCAAGTCAACTTTGATTCTACTTGGTAAGGCAGTAAATTTGCATCAAATCTTTCTGCGTGCTACCTGATTCGGCTTAGCCGATCAGATGATTTTGGGGGATTTTGAGCATAGAGCTGCTCAAATCTTTCTGCGTGCTACCTGATTCGGCTTAGCCGATCAGATGATTTTGGGGGATTTTGAGCATAGAGCTGCTCAAATCTTTCTGCGTGCTACCTGATTCGGCTTAGCCGATCAGATGATTTTGGGGGATTTTGAGCATAGAGCTGCTCAAATCTTTCTGCGTGCTACCTGATTCGGCTTAGCCGATCAGATGATTTTGGGGATTTTGAGCATAGAGCTGCTCAATCTCTCTGCGTGCTACCTGATTCGGCTTAGCCGATCAGATGATTTTGGGGATTTTGAGCATAGAGCTGCTCAATCTCTCTGCGTGCTACCTGATTCGGCTTAGCCGATCAGATGATTTTGGGGATTTTGAGCATAGAGCTGCTCAATCTCTCTGCGTGCTACCTGATTCGGCTTAGCCGATCAGATGATTTTGGGGATTTTGAGCATAGAGCTGCTCAATCTCTCTGCGTGCTACCTGATTCGGCTTAGCCGATCAGATGATTTTGGGGATTTTGAGCATAGAGCTGCTCAATCTCTCTGCGTGCTACCTGATTCGGCTTAGCCGATCAGATGATTTTGGGGGATTTTGAGCATAGAGCTGTTCAAATCTTTCTGCGTGCTACCTGATTCGGCTTAGCCGATCAGATGATTTTGGGGGATTTTGAGCATAGAGCTGCTCAAATCTTTCTGCGTGCTACCTGATTCGGCTTAGCCGATCAGATGATTTTGGGGATTTTGAGCATAGAGCTGCTCAATCTCTCTGCGTGCTACCTGATTCGGCTTGGCCGATCAGATGATTTTGGGGATTTTGAGCATAGAGCTGCTCAATCTCTCTGCGTGCTACCTGATTCGGCTTAGCCGATCAGATGATTTTGGGGATTTTGAGCATAGAGCTGCTCAATCTCTCTGCGTGCTACCTGATTCGGCTTAGCCGATCAGATGATTTTGGGGATTTTGAGCATAGAGCTGCTCAATCTCTCTGTGTGCTACCTGATTCGGCTTAGCCGATCAGATGATTTTGGGGATTTTGAGCATAGAGCTGCTCAATCTCTCTGCGTGCTACCTGATTCGGCTTAGCCGATCAGATGATTTTGGGGATTTTGAGCATAGAGCTGCTCAATCTCTCTGCGTGCTACCTGATTCGGCTTAGCCGATCAGATGATTTTGAGGATTTTGAGCATAGAGCTGCTCAATCTCTCTGCGTGCTACCTGATTCGGCTTAGCCGATCAGATGATTTTGGGGATTTTGAGCATAGAGCTGCTCAATCTTTCTGCGTGCTACCTGATTTGGCTATGGGGTATAAGGCGCAGGGCGCATCTCAGTCAATCAGACGATTCTCATATGCATATGAAATGTACATACATTAGTCATAATGTTCCTAGAGTAAGACGGTGTCATAATAGGATAATTCAATGTATAGGGTGCATTTATGATAATAGGAAAAGTAACGTGACTCGGGATCATCACGTTTGGGAGCATAAGATATAAGATTGCATGAGCATGTGCATCACGATAAGATAAGAGCATTCATCCGTGTGATTATTTGCATTTGTGTGTTATCCCTTACCCGAACTACGTCCTGGTCTGATTCTCGTTGGGATACGTAGGCAGCTCACCATTGAGCACGACCAGCACCGACCGTCTCTGCGAATGTTTTGCAACGCATTTTATTTTTACCTAAGTTCAATAGCCCGGTCAAAGGCTTGTCTTCACACAGGCTTCGACATTCACTTGTGATACGCGTTGCTTCACAAGCTCTGCCGAAGAGGGGCAAACTGTAGACACCCCAATTTTGACCGAACTATTAAACTTAGGGGGATTTATCTCTAGAAATCAATGATGAATAATGTCCCGACGATTTTCTTCAAGTTCATCGCTTCGACTTCTGAAAAGCTTCAAGTTCCCAAACCTTACTCCTAATATCCCTAGATTTGGCCAATCACTGACCTTATGTCTTGAGCTCACTGGATCATGGGTTACTTTCTAAAAAAAAATAGAATAAATTGAATAATAATAATTATTATTATATTTTCTAAAAATAACATTGTTTCCTGTATTTTATTTAGATTTAAAAAGAAAAAAATATACTATTTGGTAACTCATATGATTAATTTAGATTTAAAAAAAAAAAGAAAAAAATGTGTCTATACATATATATATATATATATATAGGAAAAAGAAAATTATAAAAGAAAGTAGCCCATGTGATTTGGAGAGTTAGAGATCCCTTGGCATATTCCTTATCTAAGAAATACCCAAAAAGCCCTTTGTTGGGCACTAATCTCCCATGTGTTTTGAAGATGCTCTAGAATGTTCCTTTATTCTAGCCAACTTAAATGCCTTTCAAGTTTATTGGAATTACATAGAAGTGCCATGGAGAGTTAGAGATGCCATAGAATATTCCTAACCCACCCCAAATTGACCTATCTACCCTTATCTTGGCCCCTAAGATAATGAAAGTCTATAAAAGAACCCATTTTCTCTCATTTTGGGGGAGACACTTGAATTATATAGAGAAATATTGGGAGAGCTTTAGAGAAAAAAAGATAGAGAGAGAAACTCTACCAATTATTTTACCCAAATCCCAACAAAACTCTACCCAACCATCAAATCATCATTGAAGGAGCTTGAAGCTTGAGGAAGAAGAAGAGGAAAAGCTTGAGGAATTCAACATCTCTACAAGTTTTGAGAAGATCTAGAGGTAAAGCCTTCATATATATATATATATATAATAATTCAATCACAAGTTCTTAGATCTAGGAACTTTACACATTTTCAAAATCTCTCTTCTTACCCCATTTCATCACACACCACTTAGAACTTGTGATTGAATCTCATAATATTTTATTGATTTGGATCTAATTAATGCCTTGGGTTTGAGATAAATTAGTTTTGAAGTATTTGTGTTCCTAAATAAAACTTTGATTTCCTTTATTTCTATTTCATTCATAAGGTTCATGAGATCTTCCATATCTCATTGAAACTCTTTGGATTTGATTCCTTAGTTTCCTATGATCTTATGATCCATATGGAGATTAAAATGAATCATGATCATAATCTACACATAGTTGGTGAGATACTAGTATCAACTCATGATTAGGATCTCTTTACTATGGATCTTATGGAATTCATACTATATTCCATGGAGATTAAAGTAGATTTGTTTTTTTAGTCTCCAATGACCATCAAATGGTAGGAGAAATAGTTTAGTTTAAGTCCATCTCTATGGCTTAGACTAATCTCTTCCTTGGGTTTTGAGAAGTTCTTTATACTTCATCCAAAACCTCCATGTATGTGTGTCTTTAGCCTCCAATGACCACCAAGTGGTAGGAGTAATGATTTGAACTCAAGTTTTGGTCCATAGGTTTGAGTTCTTTATTTGAGGATTTTGTGAAGTTCATTTCAATACTTCATCAAGATCCATAAGTGTGGTGTGCCTCTTAGTCTTCAATGACCATCAAATGGTAGAAGAAGTAGTTTGGTTTGAGCCCCAACTTCATGTTTTAATAGTTGAGGCCAATCAACAAACTTGAACTAGCAAAATGAAACAGTGGGTTCATAAACTGTTTTTGATCAAGGATTTTTAGTTTGAAATCCGACCGTTGGAATCGAATGAAACCAACGGGAAAATGTTCATAACACATTGTTTTACCACTGTGATTTTTGTTTTAGCAAGATCTTGTGATTAGAAGGGTTCGATCATGGTTTTTGTGAGCTAATCATAATCTGTCCAGAGTTCTAGAATACTTTCAGAATAATAAGTCCGTTTTGAAATTAATAAATCAGAACCTTAATTAAGTTTTTGGGGTCTCAAATAATTTTTTATAAGTACCTTAATGTGTTAGGAAGGTACCCTAAAAAGATCTAAGTGTTTCTCATTTTTTTACTATTTTTAGAAAATCATACAAGATCTCTGGACAGAGAGTTGCAGAATCCTGAGTGAGGTCTAGTATTTTCCATATTCCCGGAAATCTAACCGTTGAAATCTTGATTTTCAAGTTGGGTTAGAAACTAGACTCACAGAGGCATGACATATCCAAAAATAAATAAGATCCAACCATCAAAAGTATTTTATTTCCATTTTTGAACGTCTGGTCTGCTCTCTGTAAATCACAAAAAACTGCTACTGTTTTCATCTAATCTTATTTATTTTAACTCAAATGGTCTCCTAATGTCTTGAGACCCAAACCATGTTTTGAATAATGATAATTTAGATTAAATCCAGAGGCTTAGTGATCCAAATTGGTGAATAAATTCATGTCCCATATTTGTTCATATTCATGCATTCATTCATACATGTTAATATCCATAAGTAGGACTTATCTCTTGCCTAAGATGTATCTAATTGAACATGACTTAGGATTTACTTATTTATGATATTATATCTTGTCTAAGGCATGTGTACTAACCTTTGTTTTGTAGCGCTTTGAGGTACAATTTCTCAACCCTTCTCTAGTTTAATCTATTTTATTGATTTTAATTGATTTTTCGACCCCATGTGCGACACCTTAGCTTAGGTTTTGCCTTATGTGTATATATGTATTAGAGACCTCTCTTAGGTTTATTTTTGCATGCATTGCACGTTTGATATTCGCGGCCGGATCCCGGGTATGTTTTCTAGTTCTCTATTGCATATCATGATGTTTGCTAGTTGAATTATGTGACTTATGAATGATATTTTACCGTTAGCAATTTTGCACCCTTTCAACATGCTTGTGTTATGTATACCTACATATATGTATTAATTGAGGGCATGCTTAGATTATTAATTTGATTAAAAAAGATGTTGAGTAGAGGCCTATCGTGAGATAGGATGAAAGGGGGTGTTTTAGTCCGCCGGGCTCCTTCCCCTTTCATTCCATAATCCCCGGACCCAGTTTATCTTTGGTTTCGCAAAAGATCAGTTTGCTTTTAAAATGGTTTCTTAATTTTTCCTTTTAAAAATTAAGTGGCGACTCTTTGAAAATTGAAAATATTTGTTTTAAAAGTGGGTAAAATTTGAAAACCTGCGATATCCACAATCTGGCGACTCTGCTGGGGATCGAACCCAGAATCTCTGGTTTCGCAGACCAGAATTTTGATTTTGGGTTCACTCGAGGATTAGACTTGAAAGCATCCTTTTAATCGAATTAATTAATTTTTGTGTGCCCGTTGCATTGCACTTGCATGTCTCGCCAGTCGATTACATGGAACTATGACCTTGGAGGCTCGGGGCAACCCGGTCGGTCAAGTCATCATGGGACCGTGTGATCACCCTTGATCTCGTACCATGTTTTGGTATATGAAGCATCCTATCGGGTGTGTGTCAAGGGTCCTGTATTTGACCAAAACCCGGCCTTTGCATAGTAGTTTCCATAGAACCTTTCAAAATTAGGGAGTCAATTCTTGATTAGGGTTATGTGCTAGGGAGTTTTGTATGCCCGAAAGGGATTACTTGAGATGATGACGATGCTTACTTGATAAAAGATAAGTAACCTCTTAATCACTTTTGGGCAATTCCTTTTCATGTCCTATGACATTTAAGAATAAGCCGAATCTTGATTATAAGATTACATCTCTTGTATCATGTTTAGCTAAGCATCATTGACCTTGTATGCATCCGAATTCATGAAAAGTGCGATGATTATCTAATCGTGTGATGCTCCTACCCAAGAATCCAAAGTTCATGGTTTATGAAAATTTTTGATTAATCATCATCTTTTATCCAAAAGAAGAATAAATTGTTTTGAAAATTTTTTACCCTTTCAAAGAAAAAAAATGTTTAAGGTTCATTTTTCAAGTAAAACCCAAATCATTTTTCTTATTGAGAAATATTTTCATATCCTCTTTTTTAATAAAAGGTTCAAAATCCTTGAGAATTGTTTTTGAAAGATCTCTCCAATTAAAGAAATGCTTTTCAAATGAATTTTAAAGCGAAGTTTCAACCCAATCATCTTTTGTTCAGAAATGTTGCCTTCAAAGGAAAACTCCTTAAGAATTTGAAAGAGCCCATCATCTAGGGGAAATACTTGTCAAATGGATTTCAAAAATTCTAAAATTTTCAAACCTTGAAGGGGTAATGAGGATCACGATGAAAGGAGAAGTTAAGCGCACTTGACATGGATGAGGATTTTATGTGCTTATATGTTATATGTGCTAGGACTAGAATTTTCCTTTCTTTTGCATATAGAATAGGCACACACACATTTGCATTTCATCCGTGTGTCATGTGTGCGGTGCATGCATTTAGCCACATCAAAACATTAAAGCATGTACATTTTGTCACTCTCATCATATCAGTCAATATCATTACATGCATGTAAAATACAAATTCATAAAGTAATCCAATGATTCCTCAAAATTCCTTGCCTCCTGAAAATAAATTCTGCATGCGGACCTTTTACCTATGTATGTTGTTGAATTTGTAGAAAGAGTGGAACAACTAGATCTCCTAGTGAGGACACTTCTAATCTTCTTGGGTTCATCTTTCTTGATTTAAAGAAGAAAATATTTTTGCACACATGTTGTTGGAGAGTGGTGAACTCGAAGGTTCAAATGATGATAGTAGGGTGATAGTGTTTGGGAATACTGTTGTTGAAGCGAATGTGGATTCTCTTGGGGACCCAGTAAATTGAAAATCATCTGTGACACTCCAGTTGAGACCAAGTCTAGTCCGGTAGTCGAGTCATGTCAAGTAGGAGTTAAGTGTCAAGTTCAGTCGAGTCTTTGAGTCAGTCGGTTATCGAGTTTCTTTTTTTTAAGTTTCTTTTTATCGAGTCAAGTGATGTAATCCTTTTTCCCTACTAGTTGAATAAAATCTCATTCTGTTTGATTCAGTGTGCCAAGTCGTGAATGTATGGATCATTAAGCCAAGAAAGAAAAAAAGGAGAGAAAAAATAAAAATCATTTTTCAAATGATCATGGAAAATACTTTGTTAATAAATCTTTGCATTAAAAAGGATCCCCAAATGATCAAAGCAAATTCTGTGCCAAATCCAAGGAGGAGCAGAGAATTGATTTGCTTTACTTTAAGAATTTAAAGATGCTCTTGCTTAATCTTGAAAAGATGAACTTGGAACTTGAAGCTTGCTCACCATCTCCTTTTTTTAAATACCAGGCCTAAAAGATGAGCCCAACCAGTCCAAAGTCATAACTTGATCCTTGATGGTAGCCAAATGTTTTAAATGAACTTCTTCTTCCAAAAAAAAAAAAGAGAAAAAAAGAAGAAAAGAAAGAGCTCGCTAGGATGAAAACCCAAAAGGGCGCCTAGGCAAAAGTGAGAGCACGAAAAAAAAAAAAGAGAAATTAAAAAAAAAAAAAAGAAAAAGAAAAAAAATGAAGATGAAGGAGCTCGCTAGGATGAAAACCCGAAAGGGCGCCTAGGCAAAAGTTAGAGCAAGAATAAGATGCGTGTTCATTTCAAAATCCGAATCCTAGCCAGTCAAAATCATGAAGAGAATAAGAGATAGTGAGGTAGAGAAAAGAAAGGAAAGAGAAAAGAAAAGGCAAAGAATAAATAAGATTGAGAATTCTTGAGCACTTCAAAGTACATCATTGGTAGATGAATTATCCCAAAGCTTTGTGTTGTTCTCAACAAAGAAAATAAATTGGAAAGAGAGATTTGAAAGTATCAATTAGTATCAAAATTTTGTGAGAGGCTCATGGATAAGTGGGCCTATAACAATGCAAAAGTATCTTTAAGAAAAATAAAGAGTGATTTGGAGGGCTGCTATTGCTTTATGAGTATGGTAGAGTATGATTCAAACACGATGTGTTATGATAGTTGTAAAGATTGACTGGCTAGTGAAAAGGTGAAAAGAATCAACCGCCAAAAAAAAAAAAGAGAGAATAAAAGAAAAAAAAAATAATAAAAGGGAGACGTAGTTCATGTTCTCATCATTTTGTTCAAAAGCTACCACAAGGAATCTGTTTTAGAAAATCTGCCCAAAAAAAAAACACTCATTGGACTCAAATGAAAACATGGCTCGAAAAGCCCATAATTCTTGAAGCCTTATTCTTTCAAGACCTCCAGAATCGATGAACTACGTTTTGACCTGATTCCCACTCGGGGATACGTAGGCAGCCTACCCGGTTCGGTCACCGCCCTTGCTATGATCTGGCACTTTCTTTCAGGCCTTAGCCGAACTACTTTGGGCTTGATTCCCGTTCGGGGATAAGTAGGCGAACCTCCCACGGTTCTCGGTCCATAACCATCCCTAAACCATAAGCATCACCCTTTGTGCCTTTGGTTTTCTTCCTTTAGACTAGGGGCAAACTTGCGTAAGTTTGCCTGAAGCCACATATATATTGCCAAACTAGGGGCAAACAAAGTTTGCCCATTAGCATTGGGATGTCCTACTTCAACCCACCGCATTCATGATGATTACCTCTAGGTTGGGAGTAAATGCACTGCAGGCATCCTGCACCATCATGTTCTCAAAACCCTTGGATAAGCCTATTTGCCCTTAAGACTAGGGGCAAGCTTCATTTTCTGAACACCTTATTTAATCCCAGAAGCAAGGCCTTCGAGTCCTATTCAAACTAGGGGCAAACTTCGTTTGTCAAAAATCCCTCTATGTCAGAGAAAAGTTCTCAAGTAATCGAGTTTGTTTTGAATGGATTGAAATAGAATGTCTTTTATTCTCTAAGCTAAAGCACTAATTTGAAGCACACTCTGGATAGGCAAAGAACCAACTAACTCGAAAGGGGAGAATCTTCAAAGTTTAGATTTGTTGGTGAAGTACTACCATTGTAAGATGATGAATAAATGAAAGGTAAGATGATACATTGTTCACGATGAAAGCACATTGATTCATAATAATACAGAGTTTGAGTCAGTCGCTTGTGTAATCACTTCGTCAAGATTGTCCCCCCTTGATGAGTCAATAATGGTCTCAATTGTGTGGGTTTAAGATGATGAATAAAGATTTGAAGAGTCTCCATGAGTATCCCAAGAGCAATGCAAGCAGGATTTTTAAACACTATCATAACACAATGCTAAAGTGGAAATATGAAGGGTCCAAGACTAGGGGAAAAAGGTGACTTCCCTCTTTTGATAGAATTGATATGTTTCTTCCAAAGGTCCGCAGATACAGAGAATCATTCTTTCCAATTCTTTGAGTCCAAGGAGACTCCCAAACCTTGCATTAGTCCTCAATGGCAGCATTATATGTGTTAGTCCTCAATGGCAGCATTATATTTGTTAGTCCTCAATGGCAACCTTGCGTTAGTCCTCAATGGCAGCATTATCGGTGTTAGTCCTCAATGGCAACCTTGCGTTAGTCCTCAATGGCAGCATTATCGGTGTTAGTCCTCAATGGCAACCTTGCGTTAGTCCTCAATGGCAGCATTATCGGTGTTAGTCCTCAATGGCAACTTTGCGTTAGTCCTCAATGGCAGCATTATTTGTTAGTCCTCAATGGCAACCTTGCGTTAGTCCTCAATGGCAGCATTATCGGTGTTAGTCCTCAATGGCAACCTTGCATTAGTCCTCAATGGCAACATTATCGGTGTTAGTCCTCAATGGCAACCTTGCGTTAGTCCTCAATAGCGGCATTATCGGTGTTAGTCCTCAATGGCAACCTTGCGTTAGTCCTCAATGGCAGCATCATCGGTGTTAGTCCTCAACGGCAACTTTGCATTAGTCCTCAATGGCAGCATCATTGGTATTACTCCTCAATGGCAACCTCGCATTCGCATTAGTCCTTAATGATTTGTTGAGTCTCGTTCAAACTCCTGATTTGGAAATTCTAAATTCTTTGTGAATCGAATTGACTCCAATTTTGTGAAACAGAAATTCTTTGAGTCTAATTGACTTTTGAATTGGTGAAATAGAAATTATTTAAGTCTGATTGAATTCCAATTTTAGAATATGGAACTGAAATGAGGCTGATTGACTCCAAATTTTGAAAAATTGAATTGAATTGAGCCTAATTGACTCCCGATTCTGAAAGTTGAATTGAATTGAATTGAATTTGACTAACTTCTGATTTAGAATTCGAATAAAACTGAGTTTGACTAACTCTGATGAACTGAATTGAAATAAATTGAGTCTAATTTGACTCCCGATTTTGGGAAATTGAAATAAATTGAGTTTGATTTAACTCCTGATTTTGAAAATTGGAATTTTTTTGATTAAGTCAAAGTTGACTCTGATTAAGAAAATTTGAAATGTTATAAATTAACCCTCGATTTTGAAATAGGAAATTCTTTGAGTTCGTGTGACTCCATTTGTATAAATAGGAAATTCTTTGAGTCCGTGTGACTCCATTTGTATAAATATATATATATATATACATTTTTTGAGTCTGTATGACTCCATTTGTATGAAATGTGAGTTTGATTGAGTCTGTATGATTCTATTTGTATAAAAAGTGAATTTGTTGAGTCCGTGTGACTTCGTTTGAATAACGAAATGAAATTTTGAGTCCGCGTGACTCCGGCTTTGTGAAATATGAAATTTTGAGTCCGCATGACTCCGTCTCTGTAAAATATGAATTTTCGAGTGTGCATGACTCCGTCTGTGTAAAATATGAATTTTCGGGTCTGCATGACTCCGTCTATGTAAAATATGAACTCTTGAGTCCGCATGACTCCGTTTGTGAAAAATGTGAATTTGTTGGGTCCATGGGACTTCATTTATGTAAAATATTGAGTTCTAGAGTCCGCGTGACTCTGTCTTTTTTAAATATATATATATATATATATTTAGTCTGTATGACTTCCTTCGAATTTATAGAATGTGAATTTTTGAGTCCGTATGAATTCGTGTTTGAGAAATGTGAAAATTTTCAAGATCATATGACTCTCCTTTGTAAAATGTGAATCAGTGCAACTCCCCTTTGGAAATAGGAATTGTTTCAAGTTGAATCGACTCCGAACTCTGGATTTTGAGAATTTGAATTTGTTTGAGTCTAATTGACTCCTAATTCATGAGTTTGAACTAAATTGAGTCTGATTGACTCCCAATTTCGTGAAGCAAGAATTCTTTGAGTTTTATCAACTCCTAATTTTGTGAAACTAAAATTCTTTGAGTCTGTTTTTTTGAAATTCTTTGAGTCTAATTGACTCCCGGTTTTGTGAAATTGAATTTGCTTCGAGTCCAATTGACTCCTGTTTTTAGAAATTTGAAATTCTTTAAGTATGATTGATTCCTGATTTTAGAAAATTGAATTTATTTGAATCTGATTGACTAAATGATTTTAGAAGGTGAATTTATTTGAAATGAGTTTGATTGACTCCTGATAAGTGGAATTTGAATTCGAAATTGAGTCAAAGTGACTCTTGATTGGGCAAATTTTTTATTTGAGTCTGATTGACTCCTGATTTTAAAAGAATGAATTGAATTGAGTTTAGTTGATTTTAAGAAACTAAGTTGAATTGAGTCTGATTGACTCTTGATTTTAAAAAGAATGAATTGAATTGAGTTTGGTTGATTTTAAGAATCTAAGTTGAATTGAGTCTGATTGACTCTTGATTGTAGGAAAATTGAATAAATTGGAGTCTGATTAACTCCAGACTTCTGAAAATTGATTTGATTAGGAGTCTAATTGACTCCAATTTTGGACAATTGAATAAATTGGAGTCTGATCGACCCCGGACTTTTGAAAATTGATTTGATTAAGAGTCTAATTGACTCCAATTTTTGGAAAATTGAATAAATTGGAGTCTGATTGACTCCGGGCCTTTGAAAATTGATTTGATTAAGAGTCTATTTGACTCCTGATTTTGGAAAATTGAATAAATGGGAGTTTGGTTGAATCTAAGCTGATTTGAGTCTGATTGACTCCTGGTTTTAGAAGAAAGAATTGACTCGAGTCCGAAAGGCTCCGATTTTGAGAAGATGAGTTGATTTCGAGTTTGAATGACTCCAAAATTTTGGAAATTGATTTGGTTCGAGCTTGATTGGCTCCGATTCTTTGGAAATTTGTTAAATTAGAACCTGATTAACTCCGATTTTGGAAAATTAAGTAAATTGGAGTAAGTTTGAAGTTTAATCTGATTAAGAGTCTGATTGATTCTGGGATTTGCGGAAGCATGTATTCAACCGAAGTCTAATTGACTCCGAACTTTGAAAATTGATTCAATTTGAGCCTGATTGGCTCCAATTCTTTGAAAATTGATTTGCTTTGAGCCCGATTGGCTCCAATTCTTTAAAAATTGATTTGATTTGAGCCTGATTGGCTCTGATACTTTGAAAATTGATTTGGTTTGAGCCCGATCGGCTCCGGAACTTTGAAGTTGATTTGACTTGAGCCTGATTGGCTCCAATTCTTTGAAAATAGATTTGAATTGAGCCTCACTGGTTTCAACTCTTTGGAATTTGATTTGATATGAGAGTCTTGTTTGATTCTGGAACTTTGAAAATTGATTTGGTTCGACTCCAGGTTAGGAGAAAATTCAGCCGACTTTAATATGATTGATCTTCGGTTTCGAAAATTAAAAGCAAATATGAATCCAAGTGTTTCCAGGTTTAGGAAAGTTAATTCGAAATTTAATCAGCTCCTGAAAAATTAGGAGTTATGAATTGAACCAAGTCAACTTTGATTCTACTTGGTAAGGCAGTAAATTTGCATCAAATCTTTCTGCGTGCTACCTGATTCGGCTTAGCCGATCAGATGATTTTGGGGGATTTTGAGCATAGAGCTGCTCAAATCTTTCTGCGTGCTACCTGATTCGGCTTAGCCGATCAGATGATTTTGGGGGATTTTGAGCATAGAGCTGCTCAAATCTTTCTGCGTGCTACCTGATTCGGCTTAGCCGATCAGATGATTTTGGGGGATTTTGAGCATAGAGCTGCTCAAATCTTTCTGCGTGCTACCTGATTCGGCTTAGCCGATCAGATGATTTTGGGGATTTTGAGCATAGAGCTGCTCAATCTCTCTGCGTGCTACCTGATTCGGCTTAGCCGATCAGATGATTTTGGGGATTTTGAGCATAGAGCTGCTCAATCTCTCTGCGTGCTACCTGATTCGGCTTAGCCGATCAGATGATTTTGGGGATTTTGAGCATAGAGCTGCTCAATCTCTCTGCGTGCTACCTGATTCGGCTTAGCCGATCAGATGATTTTGGGGATTTTGAGCATAGAGCTGCTCAATCTCTCTGCGTGCTACCTGATTCGGCTTAGCCGATCAGATGATTTTGGGGATTTTGAGCATAGAGCTGCTCAATCTCTCTGCGTGCTACCTGATTCGGCTTAGCCGATCAGATGATTTTGGGGGATTTTGAGCATAGAGCTGTTCAAATCTTTCTGCGTGCTACCTGATTCGGCTTAGCCGATCAGATGATTTTGGGGGATTTTGAGCATAGAGCTGCTCAAATCTTTCTGCGTGCTACCTGATTCGGCTTAGCCGATCAGATGATTTTGGGGATTTTGAGCATAGAGCTGCTCAATCTCTCTGCGTGCTACCTGATTCGGCTTGGCCGATCAGATGATTTTGGGGATTTTGAGCATAGAGCTGCTCAATCTCTCTGCGTGCTACCTGATTCGGCTTAGCCGATCAGATGATTTTGGGGATTTTGAGCATAGAGCTGCTCAATCTCTCTGCGTGCTACCTGATTCGGCTTAGCCGATCAGATGATTTTGGGGATTTTGAGCATAGAGCTGCTCAATCTCTCTGTGTGCTACCTGATTCGGCTTAGCCGATCAGATGATTTTGGGGATTTTGAGCATAGAGCTGCTCAATCTCTCTGCGTGCTACCTGATTCGGCTTAGCCGATCAGATGATTTTGGGGATTTTGAGCATAGAGCTGCTCAATCTCTCTGCGTGCTACCTGATTCGGCTTAGCCGATCAGATGATTTTGAGGATTTTGAGCATAGAGCTGCTCAATCTCTCTGCGTGCTACCTGATTCGGCTTAGCCGATCAGATGATTTTGGGGATTTTGAGCATAGAGCTGCTCAATCTTTCTGCGTGCTACCTGATTTGGCTATGGGGTATAAGGCGCAGGGCGCATCTCAGTCAATCAGACGATTCTCATATGCATATGAAATGTACATACATTAGTCATAATGTTCCTAGAGTAAGACGGTGTCATAATAGGATAATTCAATGTATAGGGTGCATTTCTGATAATAGGAAAAGTAACGTGACTCGGGATCATCACGTTTGGGAGCATAAGATATAAGATTGCATGAGCATGTGCATCACGATAAGATAAGAGCATTCATCCGTGTGATTATTTGCATTTGTGTGTTATCCCTTACCCGAACTACGTCCTGGTCTGATTCTCGTTGGGATACGTAGGCAGCTCACCATTGAGCACGACCAGCACCGACCGTCTCTGCGAATGTTTTGCAACGCATTTTATTTTTACCTAAGTTCAATAGCCCGGTCAAAGGCTTGTCTTCACACAGGCTTCGACATTCACTTGTGATACGCGTTGCTTCACAAGCTCTGCCGAAGAGGGGCAAACTGTAGACACCCCAATTTTGACCGAACTATTAAACTTAGGGGGATTTATCTCTAGAAATCAATGATGAATAATGTCCCGACGATTTTCTTCAAGTTCATCGCTTCGACTTCTGAAAAGCTTCAAGTTCCCAAACCTTACTCCTAATATCCCTAGATTTGGCCAATCACTGACCTTATGTCTTGAGCTCACTGGATCATGGGTTACTTTCTAAAAAAAAATAGAATAAATTGAATAATAATAATTATTATTATATTTTCTAAAAATAACATTGTTTCCTGTATTTTATTTAGATTTAAAAAGAAAAAAATATACTATTTGGTAACTCATATGATTAATTTAGATTTAAAAAAAAAAAGAAAAAAATGTGTCTATACATATATATATATATATATATAGGAAAAAGAAAATTATAAAAGAAAGTAGCCCATGTGATTTGGAGAGTTAGAGATCCCTTGGCATATTCCTTATCTAAGAAATACCCAAAAAGCCCTTTGTTGGGCACTAATCTCCCATGTGTTTTGAAGATGCTCTAGAATGTTCCTTTATTCTAGCCAACTTAAATGCCTTTCAAGTTTATTGGAATTACATAGAAGTGCCATGGAGAGTTAGAGATGCCATAGAATATTCCTAACCCACCCCAAATTGACCTATCTACCCTTATCTTGGCCCCTAAGATAATGAAAGTCTATAAAAGAACCCATTTTCTCTCATTTTGGGGGAGACACTTGAATTATATAGAGAAATATTGGGAGAGCTTTAGAGAAAAAAAGATAGAGAGAGAAACTCTACCAATTATTTTACCCAAATCCCAACAAAACTCTACCCAACCATCAAATCATCATTGAAGGAGCTTGAAGCTTGAGGAAGAAGAAGAGGAAAAGCTTGAGGAATTCAACATCTCTACAAGTTTTGAGAAGATCTAGAGGTAAAGCCTTCATATATATATATATATATATAATAATTCAATCACAAGTTCTTAGATCTAGGAACTTTACACATTTTCAAAATCTCTCTTCTTACCCCATTTCATCACACACCACTTAGAACTTGTGATTGAATCTCATAATATTTTATTGATTTGGATCTAATTAATGCCTTGGGTTTGAGATAAATTAGTTTTGAAGTATTTGTGTTCCTAAATAAAACTTTGATTTCCTTTATTTCTATTTCATTCATAAGGTTCATGAGATCTTCCATATCTCATTGAAACTCTTTGGATTTGATTCCTTAGTTTCCTATGATCTTATGATCCATATGGAGATTAAAATGAATCATGATCATAATCTACACATAGTTGGTGAGATACTAGTATCAACTCATGATTAGGATCTCTTTACTATGGATCTTATGGAATTCATACTATATTCCATGGAGATTAAAGTAGATTTGTTTTTTTAGTCTCCAATGACCATCAAATGGTAGGAGAAATAGTTTAGTTTAAGTCCATCTCTATGGCTTAGACTAATCTCTTCCTTGGGTTTTGAGAAGTTCTTTATACTTCATCCAAAACCTCCATGTATGTGTGTCTTTAGCCTCCAATGACCACCAAGTGGTAGGAGTAATGATTTGAACTCAAGTTTTGGTCCATAGGTTTGAGTTCTTTATTTGAGGATTTTGTGAAGTTCATTTCAATACTTCATCAAGATCCATAAGTGTGGTGTGCCTCTTAGTCTTCAATGACCATCAAATGGTAGAAGAAGTAGTTTGGTTTGAGCCCCAACTTCATGTTTTAATAGTTGAGGCCAATCAACAAACTTGAACTAGCAAAATGAAACAGTGGGTTCATAAACTGTTTTTGATCAAGGATTTTTAGTTTGAAATCCGACCGTTGGAATCGAATGAAACCAACGGGAAAATGTTCATAACACATTGTTTTACCACTGTGATTTTTGTTTTAGCAAGATCTTGTGATTAGAAGGGTTCGATCATGGTTTTTGTGAGCTAATCATAATCTGTCCAGAGTTCTAGAATACTTTCAGAATAATAAGTCCGTTTTGAAATTAATAAATCAGAACCTTAATTAAGTTTTTGGGGTCTCAAATAATTTTTTATAAGTACCTTAATGTGTTAGGAAGGTACCCTAAAAAGATCTAAGTGTTTCTCATTTTTTTACTATTTTTAGAAAATCATACAAGATCTCTGGACAGAGAGTTGCAGAATCCTGAGTGAGGTCTAGTATTTTCCATATTCCCGGAAATCTAACCGTTGAAATCTTGATTTTCAAGTTGGGTTAGAAACTAGACTCACAGAGGCATGACATATCCAAAAATAAATAAGATCCAACCATCAAAAGTATTTTATTTCCATTTTTGAACGTCTGGTCTGCTCTCTGTAAATCACAAAAAACTGCTACTGTTTTCATCTAATCTTATTTATTTTAACTCAAATGGTCTCCTAATGTCTTGAGACCCAAACCATGTTTTGAATAATGATAATTTAGATTAAATCCAGAGGCTTAGTGATCCAAATTGGTGAATAAATTCATGTCCCATATTTGTTCATATTCATGCATTCATTCATACATGTTAATATCCATAAGTAGGACTTATCTCTTGCCTAAGATGTATCTAATTGAACATGACTTAGGATTTACTTATTTATGATATTATATCTTGTCTAAGGCATGTGTACTAACCTTTGTTTTGTAGCGCTTTGAGGTACAATTTCTCAACCCTTCTCTAGTTTAATCTATTTTATTGATTTTAATTGATTTTTCGACCCCATGTGCGACACCTTAGCTTAGGTTTTGCCTTATGTGTATATATGTATTAGAGACCTCTCTTAGGTTTATTTTTGCATGCATTGCACGTTTGATATTCGCGGCCGGATCCCGGGTATGTTTTCTAGTTCTCTATTGCATATCATGATGTTTGCTAGTTGAATTATGTGACTTATGAATGATATTTTACCGTTAGCAATTTTGCACCCTTTCAACATGCTTGTGTTATGTATACCTACATATATGTATTAATTGAGGGCATGCTTAGATTATTAATTTGATTAAAAAAGATGTTGAGTAGAGGCCTATCGTGAGATAGGATGAAAGGGGGTGTTTTAGTCCGCCGGGCTCCTTCCCCTTTCATTCCATAATCCCCGGACCCAGTTTATCTTTGGTTTCGCAAAAGATCAGTTTGCTTTTAAAATGGTTTCTTAATTTTTCCTTTTAAAAATTAAGTGGCGACTCTTTGAAAATTGAAAATATTTGTTTTAAAAGTGGGTAAAATTTGAAAACCTGCGATATCCACAGTAACCCTCTGCAACTACAATATCTACGCCAACTGGCACATCCATACTAGCTGGGTCCTCGGGGTCCTCTGGGTCATGCTCTGAATCATGCTCTGGCTCCTCGTCATCTGTGTCCTCATCCTTTTCATCCTCCATCTCCTCATCGTCATCTCCTGGCTCATCATCCTCGTTGTCGTTGCCCTCATCTAAATCATCATCCTCTGGGTCCTCATCTACTGGGGGGTGCATCAACCATGTCCTCCTCTAGTGGGGGTGGGGGTGTCTGGGGTAGTGGCTCTGTCGGGGGAGGTGGAGGCGCTGCTCTAACCTCTGAAAGTAGAACCTGATAAGAGAAACGGTCTCGTAACATCTGCAGTGAATCCTCCTCGATGAGTTTGAAGGTCTCCTTACGGTAGATCATTTCGTGATGTATCACCTCCGGATCCTGGGTCCCAAATCTCTACTGCTCAATCTGCATGTCTCGCAATATCTCGGTGAGGGATCTGTGCCTAACCTTCCAGGCATAGTACTGTGGATCTACCGGCGCAATACTGCCCTCGTATACATAGTGTCACAGAACAAACAGCGGTGGTGCCATGCTACCTGAAAAAAGGCTACCTTAAGTTAGAACTAATCTTAATACTCATCTATGAAATCTCAAGGTTTTAGGACCAGATGGTGTGGAACAACCTGTGAGCGAAAGGTGTAAAACCTAGGCTCTGATATCAAAAATCCTGTCATGTCTCGGAATAGCAAAAATATAGAAAAATAAATTTCCTTTTTGGGTCCAATGGCTGCGACTGGTGAAGTCACATGATTGTACACACCACGCAGTACTAAGAAACAATAAGTAAAGAAAATGACAAGGATGAAATCTAAGTTCTAGTTAACACATAACTTGACATCAAAAAGAGTTTACTAACTATTATATATCAGAGTCTTGAATCAAAATAAAACATAGCGGAAGCACAATTGTCAAGGCAACATATGCCTGATTACAAAAGGTCTGGAAAGCAGTAAAGATAATTAAACTAAAGTCAAGCCTAATCTTCAATTAGCGTAGAGGTATTCCTTGGCGTAGTAGTCCTCTTCTGCCTGACCTCCTTCGGGGTAGTCCTCCGCAGTGACATCGTCACTGGCATAGTAGTCCTCGACCGCAGGTCCTTCACCTGTATAGTCATAACCAGGGTGCGCTGGAACATGGAAATGTCCAGCGGCATAAACGCCATTAGCTTAATGAAAGCTGAGTGAATTAGATATTGACAAGGTATCAACTATTGAAGTTATAACGAGTTATAAACAATAACCATTTAGATTCAGTGAGGGTAACTCCTTTAATCAATCTGATGATCCGATTACTAACGTCTTACTCATTTTAAGACTGATAATACATTATGATAGGGGAACAGACTTGACAGTAGTTCACTCTTAGGGATACACCATTGCTCTGTCCACCGCTTTTAAGAGCATATACACAGTCCACAGCAGTCATGGATACCACGTCAGTCCATCCCCAGTTTTTAAGAACATATGAACAGTTCACCGCACTACAGGGATATAACGCTTTAAGCAACAGTACATCATTCTATAGCCACGACTTAGCGACATCTACCAGTGATCACGGTCCACTACAGTCGTAGACACATTCGTCTGTCTACCGCTTTTAAGAACATATGATTAGATCATCTGGCTATCTTAGGGCAAATGGTCCAGTCTACCGTAGTCGTAGACACATTCATTTGTCTACCGCTTTTAAGAACATATGATCGACCAAAGCCCGCCCATGTAAGATTCCCGAATATTAGCAAACCTACTTAAGTCCAACTCTAACATCGATACATGACAATCCCAATGTGGCCTAACTACTCTGAATGAAATGAACGTTAACTCCAAGGGATTCACAACTATTACGTTATCTAACGTCACAACCATTATCCATTAATCTCGTCGTTACTATGATCCTGCGTCGAGTTAACTCATTATCAAGTCTGTATTACAACAATGAAGCATGCTAAAAATACTGAATAGTAAATAATTAACTAAACAATTATAATATAAATTAAACAAGAATATTAACATTCTGTAACTGCCAATCGATTGGGACAAGGGTCCAATCGATTGGTATAAAAATAGTATCAATCGATTGGTAAAAGTTCAATCGATTGGATCACATGTCAATTGATTGCCATAATTGTCAATCGATTGGTATATCAATCGATTGACAAGATGTCAATCGATTGGGATTCAAATGATGACAATTGATTGGGAAAAGTCCAATCAATTGGGACTTTGTCTTCTTCACAGTGAAGACAGTCCACAAATATAAAATGGGAAATACATTATTTATACTCCATTTCTTCATTCAAACACGTCTTAACATCAATAAAATGATACCAAGTGAGTTTCAAACTCACCTTAGGATTAGAGGATGTGTTTGGTTGGCTATTTGAAGCTTTGGAGCTTCAATGTCTTCTCTCTCTCTCTTTCCTCTGTCTTCTCTATCAGTCTCTTCTCTCTTTCTTCTTCTCTTTTCTTCTCTTCTCTCCTTCTCTTAGTCTTCTTTTTCTTCTTCTTCTTCTTCTTCTGCTTCTCTTCCTCTGTATGTGTGTGAGTGTATGAATATATATATATGTGTATATATAGATATACACACACAAAGCTCGCCTCTCTCTCTCTCTCTCTGATTTTCTAGAAACAGAAAATGGACAAAAATGTCCAATATATATAGAGGGGGAAGTGTTTACGTGGACAAGCCCCAGCCAAAGCAAGAGAATCTGCCCAGCTGATTCCAATTGATTGGTATAAATGTCAATCGATTGATATTAGGTATTAATGATCCAATTGATTGATAAAAGTGTCAATCGATTGGTATTGGCAATCGATTGGTATCCTTACCAATCGATTGGCATCCAAATTATACCAAGGGTATGGGAAAACTCATACAATTATTAAAAGAAGCATTATAAGGTCTTTTACATATAATATATTACAAAAATACAGGGTATTACAGATTATTTCTGTGTTACGGCCTAAGGGTTGAACAAAGACTGGTGTCACCGATCCGTTCGACCACACTGCCTAGCCTTCCTCCATGAGGGTCAAGCTATTTGTTTTTCCCATTTTGGTCTCAGAGGTTCGGGTAAATATAAGAAGGCTCCTTCCTCCTATCGGCCCAACTAGACGTGCCGATTTGCTCTTTCGGGCTTTCGGGAGTCAGCTTTTCCACCAGCGCTAAAAGGTTTTTTGACAAGCCTGAGATCTCTGAGGTCAGGCCATCTAGCTTAGCATGAGTAGCCCTAGTAAATTTAATTAGGTCAATCTAACCACGATGTATTTCGACCATTTGGCCGGCTAGCCCTTTAAAGTTATCCATTGAATCTATCAAGGCATTGTAATCTTGCCTCATAGGTTCAACGCTCAGCCTCATGATCTCTAAAAGTCCTTCCAAAGTTACACAACTATCCTGTGGAGAGCGATCGGTGCTCTCTTCCTCGGTTGGGTTAATAGCCAGATCGTCCTGTCCATTTTTCCTATTTTTATGATCTTTCTTTGGAGGCATACATTAGCACTATGGTCCCATAGGGCATGCCAAAATATTTGCTTGTAGTTTTGCGCGGGCGTGCCAGAGTCAAACGGGCTTGGTGCGTGCAAACTAATTTCCTATCTGATTGAGTGAGTGATTCTCAAAGCTTTGAGATCTGACCTCTCACAGGGTAATTGTGTGTACTGAGTAAGAAAGTACCCTCATCGAAAGTTCTATGGCAGTACTGAAGCGCACAAGCCAATTAGCATAGAGTTTACCAGAAACAATCACAAACGATTAACAAAATATGAAGGTATCTTATTAAATGTTTGGAAAAAACTAACAAAAACAAAGAACAAAATCATCATAAGCTCTGACTGTTCAATAAGATGAAAACCGTGAAAAAAAAAAACCAAATGACAAGACCTATTGCTAAGGACGCAAAGCTTTGAAACACAAAGTTGAATGCCTTTGAATTCTGTAAAGAAGGCTTTTGAGTGCTATTTTTTGAGATGACGCGGAGTCCTCTGCATGGTTGGCCTGCCTTTGTATTTATAGCGCCCTTCAACAATCCTGATATGGTAAGAACTCCTTGAATTGCGCCCCAAGCAAGAGACAACTAGCAGAATCCTTTCTTACTTCCAACTCTTTATCTATCTCAATCATGATTGATCCAATCCAATAATCCTTGGGATTACCCCTCCATACCCAGCTGGATGCGCTCAATCCCATTCGATAAAGGACTCTGGTTCCTTAATTTCAGGATGACATCTGCCCTGATAGCCAAGAACAGAACTGCCTTACCAATTGGGCTCATATGACTTGAACCACACCTTTTTTACCATGGGCTTGCTAAATTCCCACTTGTCATGCCCTTTGATGCATATGAGCTCGATGACGACTATATGCGTGCTTCTGACCAATCAGGCTCATGTGACTAACCTTTACTGTTTCTTTCAAATATGGTAACCAATCGCTGAGTATACTCTCTTGATCACTTATCGGGCTCTTACTGACGCTAGCTTATACCTCTCAGACTCAAACCATGCAATATCTCTCTCTTGAGCCCAATTACTCTTTGCAGTCTTGAACCGGCCAGCCCAGAACAAGGCTTGGGCCGATCCTCTTCAGGCCCACTCCAACAACACACTCGGACTCAAAAACCTTTGACGGTTTTTGGGTGAAAATAATAATATGGACAATGAATCAATATAATCAATTCAAAAGTCTCATAAGAGTTGAATCTCAGGGGCGGAGTCAGGATTTTTTGTCAGGGAGGGCCTAAGCTAAATGGGTGTTGGGGGCAGTGCTCCCGAGATGATTTTTTTTAGGTCTACTTACACATAATTATTAATTATGTATAAAATTGATTTAATGTGTATATTTATGTGTATAATTTGAAACTAAGCCTTCCTTATGCATATTGGCGATTTTTTTTGGGGTCAAATTATACATAATTATGTGTGAAATTAGTTTTATATGTAGACTTACATGTAAGAATTGGAAACCAGACCCTTCCTATACTTATGGGGGATGTTTTGAGGGTCTACTTATACATGATCATGTTTAGATTTGGTTTTATTGTTTTATTTTGTTCTCTTATTAGTTTTTTTTAGGGGAGCCTAAAAGAAAATATCCAAAATGCTTAAGCTAAAATTTAAATTTCTTAAATTTCAGGGTAACCTTACCTCTGCCCCAGTTGAATCTAGTTTCATTTTAACTTTGGATGACTTCGCATAAAATTTTTAGTTTACGTATGCCCGATTGATTTTCCATGTTTTAATTACTTATAAGGATCAAGTACTTTTTGTACCCACATAGGTTGACATAGCTCAAGTGGCAAAATAGCTTGGCATATATAAGTTCTTTCCAATGCATGGGTTTGGGTTCAAACCTCATCCCCCTCCCCCATATTAAAAAAAAAAAAAAACCCTAGAGCACTTTTTTTTTCAAAATTTCATTTTATGGCCATCTATTATTGGTTTACCAATGCAGCGGTTATGCTCTATTTTTAACTCAATCAATTTTACTTAAAGACAAGTGAAACTATCTATGCTAATGGAGAGTTATGTCTGGTTGTACTTATTCAAAGTGTATTTAAAATCAAGCAGTGACGGTTTTGACGTAAAGCAAGGGGACTTAACTTCCCTTGGTTTGAGAAAATTTTCATATATACCCTGTATATGGGATTTGCTAACTTATAGCGAAGGAGGCTTTTAGCGACGAAATTTTTCTTCGTCACTAAAAGTTGAAACCTTTAGCGACAAAAATTTTGTCGCTAAAAACCTATTTTGTCGTCGCTAAAAAACATTTTTATATGGTTGTAGGTTAGCAGCCCCATATGTATATAAATTTTATTTAAGCTCTTCTTTCAAATTAAAAAATTTCCTATTTTGTACTAAAGCCTCTCTTCCAACTTCCAAGTATGAAAAACTCAACTTCTTGGTCTCAATTTGCAGTGACAATGTGTCATTTTATTATACCTTTAGTGCCAATTAGTATTAATTTTTCTAATTCCTTTGTCTATCCAAAAATATGTATGAATAGACCCAAAAATATCAAGGGCCATAAAGCATTGAATTAATAATAAAAGATTAAAAATACAATGTGTTGAAATTAAAAGATATCAAAGTTCACTTTGCTATAAAAAAGAATTGAATTAATAATAAAAGATTCAAAATGCAATTTGTTGAAAATACAAGATATCAAAGTGTACTAAGCTATCAAAAAGATATCAAAGTGTACTAGACCATATTACAATGAGAACAATTGTCCAAAAAAAAGGTATCTTTGTTGGGAGTATGCCTTCAAACCAGTTAGTTTGACTATGGAAATTATGATACATTTATGTATGTCAATTCATGAGATGAATGGTTAGGTTGTTATCCTTGAACATCATTATATGTAATTCATATGTGTATATTACACATGGGAGATATGAATTACTATTCCTTGGTGTTTTAAATAAGTCACAGTGGATGGTAAGATTGGATAACTTATTAAGTATACACTGTAGCATGATTAACTTCTATATGATAGAGTGATGAATCTCATTCACAAGAGTGTTTGATTCTAAGTTAGTATGCTAGTGCATGAGTTGCATTGACCTATTAACAAGAAAATCTGTCACAGTTAATAGGAACTCAAACTTGTATAAGATACATGTCCTTAATCCTGAGATAGTAATCGACACAAGCTGTATGGTTGGTTACTTTGAGTTACCAATCAGTGAGGTCTTCAAGAATATCAACACCTGGGTATCTTGGGTGATCAAGTTTATGGTATTGGGAACATATATTATCAAGATGGAATCTACCCTCTTTTAAAGAGTAGTTTTTTTTACAACAGAGTAAGCATTCCCTTGAGAATGTCACTAGTTGATTACTGAGAGCTGCGCAGCCATGTCAACAAGTGTTTGTAGACATGTTTGGTAATTTATGAGTGGTGACTAATACTCCAAGAATATAAAATGTATTTATCAATTGGGTAGACATTATCATTATTCATGCATCCCAATGATAAATATGAATATTGGAAAGGCAGAGGGACATTAGTGTCATATTATATAAGGCTAGGAATCGCTAATATAAGTGTGGTTTTATTCTTATACACTGGAGTGCAATTATCATTATATAGTGGAGTTAATGATAATTAATTAATTATTATTCCTTAGTTAAGAGTTTAGCTAGATTGAATTAATAGTGTCGGAGCTAGTAATTAAAAAACTAGGGGTCCCACTCTTAGCTCGAAGGAATGTTTGGATGCAAAGAAAAAAGGAAAAAGGGTACCAGAAATCAGTTTGTGGGACAAACCGGTTACTGGGTAAAGGTTCCCAAAACCGGTTTGTCCCACAAACTAGATACTAGGGATAGGTTCCAGGAACCGGTTTGTGGGACAAACCGATTTCTGGTAGGTCAGTTTAAAATGCTTATATATAGAGGGGCCGCGGGCAGAATTAAAAGGCTGCGTATTTTCACATTCTAAACTCTCTAGATATATTTCTAAGCTTCCCTAGACCTCCTAGCTTTCTCCTACAAGGGTTTCCACCAAACCCTAGCCTCCTTGATCATTCAAGAGACATAGGAGTGAAGATCGCTAGTCTCGGAGAATGCTCACTAAAAGATCTTTGGACTGCTCAATGCTGATAGTAAGTTACTAAATTTTGGACACAACGAAGTTGACGTCAAGACGAAGTTGCTGTAAAAAATTCAAGTCAATCGGAGATCATTTAGTCCTCTTAACGAGCGCATCTTTGTCGGATGAAGGTTATCGGGATTAAATCAACACAGGAATAGTAGAAAAGTTCTCAAAACGATTCAACAAATCACAAAGATATATCTAACCGTTTATATATATGAGTGTATATACATATATGTGTGTATATGTATGTATGTATATATTGCGTGTAATATAAACGAGACGAAATTCTAAAATTTTGAACTGGACTGGATCTGGTTTTTCCAATAACTAGTATCAGAGCCATCTCGTTTAAATTACATGTAATGGATTATGGATTCATGATGAACTAGGGTTTTTAGTTTTTCCAAATCTTTTAAAAGAAAAATGGTTTTTCAATCTAAAGATTAATTGGTGTTTTCAAAAATATCAATTTTTATTATATTTTAGATCTGATTAGTTTTTGGACTGATTAGATGGTGTAGAAAATGTTTTTGTGCTGATTAAAGTTGAAATCCTGAAGCTATTCAGATCTGATGTGGACGGGTAATAGAAACCGGTTCGTGGGACAACCCAATTATTGGGTACTGCTCCAGAAATCGGTTTATCCGACAAACCGGTCATTGGGATCTAGAAATCGATTTGTGGGACAAACCGATTATTGGAAGGATACAAAAACTGGTTTGTTCGACAAATCGATTATTGGGAACAGAATTTGTTTTTGACAGATTCCTTAATATAAATATTTTAAAATTTGTTTTAAAATAGAAATTATTTTATAAATTAAAAATAGTTTTTACATTATAGGTTTGTAGAAACCTAATTTTAAGTGCACGGATTCGGTTTTCTAGAAAACCCTAGATATTGTTCAATAATGTGTATCATCATGAAAGCACGTATGAATTTGATTCATGTATGCTTGCAATTCAGTAATGTTTATATATACAAAAGTTGTGATTAATTGCATGCTATATTAGATATAAGACATGTGATTGAATGAATGGTTGTATGTCATGTGTTGTGATTGTATGTCGACTAACCTCTTAAAGCAGGAAGCCGTATCTCTCATGGAAAAATTAGATGTATTTAAATTGTTTAAACTTTTTTTAATTTTTGATTTGTGGCATCGTAAAAGGGCATTATAGTTCCAGTCCAATGCAAAGGAGAACGTGGTTTCCTACATAATTTGTATACCTTTTCGAAGGTATAGGATTTTGTAAATGTATAGTTTGGAGGAGCCATAAGTTGAAGCCACAAGATGGAGCCATGAAGATGGAGTCATGAGGCTTGAAGCCTAAGAGATGGAACTATGAAGATAGTGCCATGAGAGAGAAGGGCTTGAATGATTATGCTTGTTTAATTATTTATTTAATTTTGGCATGATCACTGCTTATGCATGTTTTATATATGTTTGATATATTGTTTGTGATGCATGAGCAAAACCATTAGTTTCTCAAAACTAGTTTTCTTTAAATGATAAAAAAAAATGGATAAATTGTTTACCAATATTATCATGGATAAAGAAAAGGTATTTTGACACATTAATAAATATTTGATATTCATGGAAATGTATAAACTATGGTTTAAATTAAAAATTCCCGTTAGTTCTTTGTAAAATGGAAATACCTCGTGTCACAGATTTATCAGTGATCATTCCCTTAGGAGGGTATTTGTCATTGGTTACAAAGGGATAAACTTCTACAAAAATTCTAGTGGGAGAGAGGCTTACATTTAATATTGTAGTACCTGTAATTTTCTCTATGTATAATAATATCAGTTTTATGAATTTCCATATTTGGCATATTATTATATTATTTTTAATTGTATGACTGAATTTACGAGTTGTAATACTAATTAGATTGTAAACACCGCACTGACTCGACCGTAATAAGACTAACTTAGTCCCGTACCCGAACATTAAAAACAATACCCGTTTGCACGTAGATCTAGACCGACACGCTTAATGAGGACTTATGCACGCAAACAGAGAAAGTGGCACAAAACCCGAGGTAGACCCCACATGGCCGGCCACTTGGTAGCACATGCAACCCCTTAGACACTTGTCACAACCACAGATGTCACTTGTTGGACACTTGTTCTAACATGAACCCATGCATGTGACACCTAACCCTCCATCTTTCTCTATATAACCATGCATATAGACATGCATTATTCTCTTAGTAACTTAAAATCTGCATATAGAGTTAGAGAGACCTAGGAGTTGGGAGTTCCATGGAGAGATAGAAGGGAATTAGGAAGAAACCAAGCATTCATCTTCTTTTCTTTTATACACCCATCACATATAAACACCTACAGGCATCCACACCACCATGGGAACTTAGAAAACAGTTAGAAGAAGTCCTTAGAAGAAGAATTCCAGAAGTACAGAAGAAGGAGAAGAACAAGAAGGTTTCACCATTAAAGTTAAGCTCAAGTTTCCATAAGCTCAATTCATACATCTAGGACCCAATTCCAGGCTTTGGTGACTTTTCTAACTCACTTTAGAACATATATAGTATGTAATAATATTTAGTATGTGTTTGAGGATGTTATTTTAGCACTTCCATGCCATGCAAAGAGATTTTGGAATTTAAACCCGTAGTATAACAATGTTGTCAAAAACTGCCAGAAACAGGGAAGAAATCGATTTCTGGGAGAAACCGGTTTCTGGGAATGGGTTTGAGAAACCGATTTCTGGGAAGAATCGGTTCCTGGGAGCAGTTTGTTAGTCTGTTGATTTATGTGCTTTGTTAAGTTGTACCTTGCTTCTACCTGTATGAGACCTTGTTATATGTTTGTTAGAAGCTGCACGTAGCAACTTAGCCATTTGACAAACTTATGCGTATGTTTTATGTATTAAATTCATGTTATGATGCTTTGAACTTATGATACGAGCTTTAAAAAAAAACCTTTGACTCATGAATGGAACTATGCGAATTATAAGTATAGCTATGATAATATTGTACTGACCATAGAAGTATTTATGCACAATACCCTGAGATTAAAGTGTTGTACGGTGCATGAAACAAAGGATTCTTGAAACTATCATCAGAAAACAATTGGTGGGTAGAAATCGATTTCTGGGACCTCACCCAAAAATCGATTAGTAGGAAGAACCAATTGTGGGTGTTTTTTGAAAAAGTTTCCTTAAGTATGTTTGTCGCTATGAACTGAACGTTAATGCTTATTTGAATTTCCGTGAGTACAATATGACGTAAAATAGAATGACGGATGTATAAACATAACTTCAAAAGTATAATCGAGAGTCGTTTAATGAACCAAACTTTGTAATGAGTGACACGAGCGCGGTCGGGGATACGTAAGGATCAGTTGTGCTATGTCATAAGCAGCTTATGTTAAGGATAAGTGTCGGATAGGTAAACCAGGCCACAAAGGTTAGGATAGTGAGAAAAAGGGGTATAGATGTTGGGTTGTGAAGCTGAGTATCCTTTTGATTCTTCATGATGAAACAGATATGGTGAACACTTCGATTCTTTATGACAAAGTGACGGTTGTGAAGCTGAGTATCCTTTTGATTCTTCGTGACAAAACGGATATGGTGAACACTTCGATTCTTCGTGACGAAGTGACGGTTATGAAGCTTAGTATCCTTTCGATTCTTTGTGACGAAGCGGATATGGTGAACACTTCGATTCTTTGTGACGAAGTGACGGTTGTGAAGCTGAGTATCCTTTCGATTCTTCATGATGAAATATATATGGTGAACACTTCGATTCTTTGTGACAAAGTGACAGTTGTGAAGTTGAGTATCCCTTTGATTCTTCGTGAAAAAACATATATGGTGAACACTTCAATTCTTCATGACGAAGTGACGGTTGTGACATTGAGCATCCTTTCGATGAAACGGATACGGTGAACACTTCAATTCTTCATGACAAAGTGATGGTTCATAGAGTTAAGACTCCCTTTGGTTCTTTGTGATGAAATGGATGTTCTTGAACTCCTCAACACTTCGGTTCTTTGTGACGAGGTGGTTAGTGAGATGTATTTTGGTTAGTGAATGGTGTCAGATAATAGTAATGGATAATAGTTTGCAGTAAGGATGTTAAGATGAGTCAAGTTGGTTGTTCATATTTCAAAAATACTTAGTTGGGCACGTTAGTGGTCACAGCAATGGCGAGAATGCGAAGATCCTAAAAGATGTATTTTTTAGGAAACTGCGTTCCCATAATCCGTTGACAGTGCGTATAAGTTGGTACTGCAAAAAAATTCGTGAAATCTATAATAACCCTACAAGGGAGGAACTAGGGTTACCTTGAACTGCAAAAATAGATTGCTGTAGTAGACGAATCGAGAACACGGGCTCGATAACAGCTCACGATCTTCTATCGTATTCCTCCGCTGCCAGAATATCGAACTGAGTGTGGGCTCTTTCGAAATCCTTTCTGTTTTCTGCTCTCCCTCTTTTATGCTCTCTTTTCTATTCCGAGTTATAATACTCCATATGGAAAAACACAAACTGAGAAGAGAGCCAAAACATCATATATATATATATAGGCTACGATAGGGACCATAAGAAGTCAATAAGGAATAGGCTTCCTTATGGAATTAGGAAACCCTAATTCGAATTGAATCAGATTCCTATTTTCATAAATTATAATTCATACCACTAGAGAATTATAATTGTACTCCTACCCTTATCTCAAAAATATATTTCGAGCTCCGTGTTATTAAATGCTTATTATCTCCCCACGTTAAGATTACAGATATCCATTAATTAAATATAACTACTGACAATCATATTTAATTAATTTCTTAAAATTCCTTGAGATCCTCTACTTAACTTATCTGATATGTCGGATACAAAATCCACCTGCAGGGTTTGACATAATCAAAACTTATAAGCTTTCTCAAGGGGATATCATCAATCCCAAAATTGAGACATGGATTCCATCATTAATTAATATCCACCACACAATTAATATTGCCACCCAATCCAATGAGATATTGACCCATTTAAGGATCTCACCCTTTTAGGGATCAAAGTGTAAATATCAAATGTACATGTCTACAAATTTACTTAGGATTTAGAGCATAAGCACTGATAATAGCCATGAGGTATTAATTATCTTATAAGTCAGTATAAAGATAATTACCCCAAGTCAGTCCCGTTTAATACACAAAGTGTACCAGCATAGTGAGTTGAAACTATACCATTTTCCGTAAGTAAGACAAACCTACTACAATGCCATGCTGCAGTCCTACCGATGGTGTGTCCAATCCCATCTAAGACTATAAACCAAAATCTTACATTCTATAATATCTGATGGCCTGATCTTCCGTGTGTAATCCAAACTCTACACACCAAATCACCTACTATATAGAATGAGAGACACACATGTATAATATTAAATAAATTATATAATACAAACATTGCCCACACAGATTCTCATAAAAATGGAATAACTGATTTTATTGAATGAATAATAAATCAACTACATAAAGCATGGCTTTTAGTACATATCCCTAACAATCTCCCACTTAGACTCAAAGCCATGATGCGACACACCTGACTCCTATCCCTTCTATGTGACTATCAAATGTCTTGGCCGGTAAGCTCTTGGTGAAAGGATCTGCCAGGTTATTTGCTGATGCTATCTTGGTCACTTCAACATCACCTCTTTGCACGATCTCTCGTATCATGTGATACTTACACTCAATGTGTTTTCCCTTCTTATGGGCCCTGGGTTCCTTTGAGTTAGCAACTGCTCCGATATTATCGTAATAAAGGGTAACAGCCAATTGTATCGCAGGTACTACTCTTAGATCTATAAGAAAGTTTCTGAGCCAAACGGCCTCCTTAGCGGCTTCCGAAGCAGCCACATACTCGGCTTCCATGGTGGAATCAGCAATACATGACTGCTTGATACTCCTCCAAGTAATGGCTCCACCTCCTAGGGTAAACACATATCTTGAGGTAAACTTTCTGGAATCCCTATCTGACATGAAATCAAAATCTGTGTACCCAGTGGGTACAAGACTGTCTGCTTGGTAAACTAACATATAGTCTCGAGTCCTTTTCAGGTACTTGAGAATTTTTTTCACCGCAGTCCAATGTTCTTGCCCTGGATTAGACTGATATCTACTAACCATGCCAACAGCAAAGCAGATGTCAGGTCTAGTACATAGCATAGCATACATTAGGCTTCCTACTGCCGAGGCATAAGGAACTGCCTTCATCTTCAAAAACTCATCAGGTGTCTTAGGACATTGATCTTTAGATAGAGTAATTCCATGTCTGAAGGGAAGGAATCCCTTCTTGGAATCTTGCATGCTAAACCTTGCAAGAATATTGTCAATATAAGTGCCTTGTGACAAGCCCAACATCCTATTCTTGCGATCTCGCATAAGCTTGATTCCTAGGATGTGACCAGCTTCTCCCAAGTCCTTCATATCGAATTGACTAGATAACCATACCCTTACAGAAGATAATACCCCCACCACGCTTCCATCATGTTTCTTGTACACACAGGATTCATCCGCACATTAATCAAAACCAAAAGACTTGATTGCTTGATCAAAGCGGATATTCCAAGACCTAGATGCCTGCTTAAGTCTATAAATGGACTTCTTAAGCTTGCACAACATGTATTCTTGGCCCTTTGTGATGCACCCGTCTGGTTGCACCATATAGATGAACTCGTCAAGATTCCCATTAAGAAATGCTGTCTTGACATCCATTTACCAAATTTCATAATCGAAATGTGCAGCAATGGATAAGAGAATCCGGATAGACTTCAGCATTGCCACCGGCGAAAAAGTTTCCTCATAATCGATTCCTTCTTTTTGAGTGAACCCTTTCGCAACAAGCCTAGCTTTAAAGGTTTCCACCTTACCATCTACTCCTCTCTTTTTCTTATAGATCCACTTGCATCCAATGAGTTTTATTTCATTGGGTGGTTCTACAAGATCCCAAACTTGATTGGAGTACATAGACTCCATTTCAGATTTCATAGCCTTTTGCCAAAGATCTGCATCTTTATCTTGGAGTGCTTCATTGTAGTTACAGGGGTCGGTACCTTGTTCATCAGGGACCCGGTCATAAGACTCTCCCAAGAATATATACCAGTCAGGTTGAATAATAATCCTCCCACTACGACGAGGCACAACCTCGTATCATTGATATTTCGTTGTGAAGATTCTGAACTTAATACACCATTATCTACACGTTGTACTGGTTCAGGAACCTGCGAGTTAATGGTTAGTTCGGGATCTACACGAGCTTTGATAATCCTCCCACTACGACGTGGTAATGGAATATCGATAACTCATTCTTGTGGTGTTTCTTCTCATACCGTTGGTATCAAAGAAGTATGTCTCAGTGTCTCTCCTCTCATTTCCTCTAGAACAATACGACTTTTGGGCTTGTGGTCCATAACATAGTCCTCTTCTAAGAATGTGGCATTGGTGCTAACAATAACCTTCTGATCCTTAGGACTATAAAATAGACCACCTTTAGTTTCTCTTGGATACCCAACAAAGAAACATACTTCTATTCTCGATTCCAACTTTTCTGCGTTCCCTTTCAGCACATGTGCTGGACTACCCCAGATCCGAACATGCCGCAGACTAGGCTTTCACCCAGTCCACAATTCTGTAGGAGTAGTAGGTACTGACTTAGATGGTACCAAGTTTAGAATATATGCAGCTATCTCTAATGCGTGTCCCCAAAAGGAAATTGGTAAATCTGAATAACTCGTCATAGATCTTACCATGTCCATAAGAGTCCTGTTCCTTATTTCTGCTACACCGTTCTTCTGAGGCATATGGGGTGCAGATAATTGGGATGTAATCATTCAGACTTACAAGAGGTACTCTCCAATAAGTATTCCCTAAACTCTCCCAAGAGGTACTCTCCACCACGATCAAATCGTAGTGTCTTGATACATTTACTTAGATGTTTCTCCGTTTCAGCCTTGAAGTCTTTGAATTTCTCAAATCATTCAGACTTACACCGCATCAAGTAAATGTACCTATACCTTGAGTAATCATCGATGAAAGTGACAAAGTACTGAAATCCCCCTCTTGCTTGGACAGTCATAGGACCACACAAATCAGAGTGAACCAGTTCCAACAGCACTTTAGCTCTATAGCCCTTGGCCGAGAACGGCCTCTTGGTCATTTTACCTTCCAAGCAGGATTCACAGACTGGAAGTGCCTCCACTTCCAATGAACCTAATGGCCCATTTTGAACCAGTCTTTGAATCCTTTTCAAATTAATAAGACCAAGGCGTAAGTACTAAAGATGCGTTTGGTTCATCCTCGAAGGTTCTTTTCTCTTAAATGAAAAACTATTTGTGTTATTCAATTCATTAAGTTGCAGTAAAGGAGAGACATGATTTATAATATAAAGATCATCCACCAATAGACCAGAACAAATAAAACATTTATTTTCTTTAATAACTACTATTTTATTAAAATGAACTGAATATCTATTCTTTACTAAACTAGAAACTGAAACCAAATTCCTTCTTATAAAAGGTACAAAAAGGCAATTTCTTAATATTAAAATCCTATCTCTACCAAAACTAAGATGTAGATCTCCTACTGCAACTGCTGCTACTCTTGTAGCATTTCCCATATATAGATAAACCTCTCCATCACTGAGCTGCCTGGTTCCCTGGAACCCCTACAAAGAATTGCATACATGATCAGTGGCTCCCGTATCTACACACCAGGTACCGGTAGATAGGACCGCTAAACACGATTCAACAACTAGTAAATGAGATTTACCTAGATTGTTCTGTCTGGCGAGATAAACCGAACATTGCTTCTTCCAGTGTCCTGGCTGCTTGCAAACAAAACATTTGCCTTTAGGCTTTCCCGGTTGTCCTCTTGGCCTTTGGATTGGCAGAGGACCCGCGACCTTCTTTTGAGCCTTTTTCATTTTCTTCTTGCCTTTCAGCTTTGAAGAAGAACCTTTCTCAAACACAAGAGCACTCCCTGACTTTCTTTTGAGACCCTCAGCTGCCTGGAGTTCTTTAAGCAGCTTCGCCAAAGTAAAATTAAATTTATTCATGTTGTAATTGAGGCAGAATTGCTTAAAAGACTCTGGCAGTGATTGGAGTACGTTATCGACCTGGGTTTCCCCATCGATTTCAGATCCAAGGATCTCTAGTTCATTAAGAAGAGATATCATCTTAAGAACATGATCCCTTACAAGCGTCCCCTCAGCCATGGTTGTGTTTATCAATTTTTTCATAGCAACCTGCCTAGCAGCACGACTTTGATCCCCGAACATCTCTCGGAGGCTCTCCATCATGTCATAGGCACTGGTCATTGACTGATGCTGATGTTGCAGAACATTTGACATGGATGCCAAAATGTAACACCGCGCCATCTCATCAGCCTTGACCCATTTCTTGTGAGCCTGGGTTTCCTCAGCGGTTGCCCCTCACCAGGTTGCTCAGGACATTCTTGAGTAAGCACAAACTTGTACTCTTTAGCAGTTAACACAATATCCAAATTTCTTTTCCAGTCTATATATTTTGGTCCAGTAAATTTGTTTTCTTTAAGTATAACAGCAAGTGGATTGAAAGTACCCATTTAAAAGCCTGAGAATCACATAACATAAATAATTACGTTTGGGCAAAAATTACTATGGATTCGAGTTGAAAATATTGGTTTCCTTTACCATATTTAAAAGGAATCCACCAGCAACCTGATACACCGCGAATAGTATGACTCGATGGGTAGCCATATACTATCCATCATTTGTTCAGATAGACAATTGCCTTTTAATTTTACTATCCAGGCAATGTACTTTGCCTAATAAAATTAAACTGCTGACTTGCTTTGGTCCTATAAATAATAACAGTGACTCAGATGGAGAGGATATTATTATTTATAGCTAAGTGTATACCATCACTTAATTCTAGGTCAAGAGTTCCATGAGGAACACCTCTGATGGAGATGTGACCCACACTAACAATCACCCAAAACACTCTTTTAAAGAAGTTTGTACCGATGATTCCATGATCAACTACATCCGATGGGGAGGAAGGCACTAGAGCCATCACACAAAATTAATCATATCATCTACAGACCAGTGATGGAGACCATGGGATTTACACTTAATAAATTCCCTCTCCCACTTAGAATTTTAAAAAAATTGAGGGCTATAATATTTAGAAAAACTTTTAATTTAATTAATAAAAAATAATGGAACACTTGACATGGATTAGTCCATCCTTACTTGTCAAACACACATGTGTAGATAATAAAATTACTCTATTCTCATGATTTTAGAAAATAAGTACTTATGTTTTCAAAATATGAAATTAGTTTTATTTCTTAATACACATGTAGTTGTCCATCATTTTAAATTAATATAAATTAAACATGCAGCTAGACATCTGAAATAGGTCTAGGAACAATTATCCATGTTGTCCTATTCATTAAACAAGAAACAATAATAATCATTCAATCACACAAAAATAAGGAAACCACATTAAAATAAGAATCCCACTATTATGGACAAGCTGCAACTCTTGTGAAGAAATCTTTATTGAACCCGATCAGCTCTATGTCGCCACTATGCACGGGGGTCGAGCTGCCCGGTCAGCTCTAAGCTAAATCCGATCTACCATCAGCAACTGCCTTCCAGAACTATTTTCTGAAACAGTCTTCGACACTGCCTTCTGAAACTGCTTCTAGATCGCTTTTGAAAACTGCTTGTAAAACTGCTCTCACGAACCATCTTCATGAATTTACTTGAGATATATTACATAAACCCTATGCCTCTGTGAAGGAGTTCACATGCTATATATTTGTAGTAAATTAACCACGCATCAATCAAGCGTGGGATCCAATACATACAAATCCTATGCCTCCATAAAGGAGTTCACATGCTATATCAAAACAGCAATATTAACCACGAATAAACCCATCGTGGGATCCAATCACACAAAACCAGTGACCATAATAGTGGAATAAGAACGCTGCAAAACAAGGGTTATCACAGATCTACGTTCTATCCATCCATCAATGCACGCATAAGATCTGTATTACTGGACATATGGTTGCGTCCAACCTATATCCAGAATCAACGTTGCTCTGATACCACTGCTAGGAAACTGCGTTCCCAGAATCCGTTGACAGTGCGTATAAGTTGGTACTGCAAAAAAATTCGTGAAATCTATAATAACCCTACAAGGGCGGAACTAGGGTTACCTTGAACTGCAAAAATGGATTGCTGTAGTAGACGAATCGAGAACACGGGCTCGATAACAGCTCACGATCTTTTACCGTATTCCTCCACTGCCAGAATATCGAACTGAGTGTGGGCTCTTTTGAAATCCTTTCTGTTTTCTGCACTCCCTCTTTTACGCTCTCTTTTCTATTCCGAGTTATAATACTCTATATGGAAAAATGCAAACTGAGAAGAGAGCCAAAGCAGCATATATATAGGCTACGATAGGGACCATAAGAAGTCAATAAGGAATAGGCTTCCTTATGGAATTAGGAAACCCTAATTCGAACTGAATCAGATTCCTATTTTCATAAATTATAATTCATACCACTAAAGAATTATAATTGCACTCCTACCCTTATCTCAAAAATATATTTCGAGCTCCATGTTATTAAATGCTTATTATCTCCCCACGTTAAGATTACAGATATCCATTAATTAAATATAATTACTGACAATCATATTTAATTAATTTCTTAAAATTCGTTGAGATCCTCTGCTTAACTTATCTGATATGTCGGATACAAAATCCACCTGCAGGGTTTGACATAATCAAAACTTATAAGCTTTCTCAAGGGGATATCATCAATCCCAAAATTGAGACATGGATTCCATCATTAATTAATATCCACCACACAATTAATATTGCCACCCAATCCAATGAGATATTGACCCATTTAAGGATCTCACCCTTTTAGGGATCAAAGTGTAAATATCAAATGTACGTGTCTACAAATTAACTTAGGATTTAAAGCATAAGCACTCATAATAGCCATGAGGTATTAATTATCTTATAAGTCAGTATAAAGATAATTACCCCAAGTCAGTCCCGTTTAATACACAAAGTGTACCAGCATAGTGAGTTGAAACTATACTGTTTTCCGTAGGCAAGACAAACCTACTACAACACCATACTGCAGTCCTACCGATGGTGTGTCCAATCCCATCTGTCACGCCCCGACATAGCATAAATAAGGAAAGCGTTTAATTTCCTTTATGGACCCGTAGGTCGCGACAGTTTGAAGGATCGATTCCGTCCCAAACGTCGAACAACAAAACATAATAATCAGAGTAGAGCAATCAAAGCTTACAAATATCATTCTAACTTAATAAGTATTACAGCACGGGTCATCTACAAGCACAGACCGCCTTGAAAACAAAGCAATAGCTTAATGTCTATTACAGTCATCCTTATTACAAAATGGTCCATATCTTAAAACATTTAAACTTAAAGCATATAATAAGTAAACAGTTTCTCATTCCAAAAGCAGCCATTCTCAGTTAGCATAGTCATAAGGTCCTTCCTGATCATAACCTGAAAAGCCTGAACATGAATGTCCAGGACGCATCAATGTCGTCAGCTTCAAGAAGCTGGTGAGTATTAAAAACAAAACTTTGAATGTAAAACATACCCATTTACCTTTTTCCATTTTCAATTTGTAAAATCAATAGTTTGACCATAGAGAGAATTCATTTTATAAAACAACAAGAAATATATTAAAAGCCGTTCATTCGTAACAACAGATACTCGTGTATGAGACAATGCACCACACTCATCTTGCCGACTCTTTTCTCTCGACAGTCACAACAACCCACTATCTTACTCCTGGTATCTTTGAAACACTAAGATAGCCACACTTTAGCAACGGGGCGCCAGGGAGTGTCCAGTTTGCCTCACACTTTGGTCTGGGGTACCAGGGAGTGTCCATTGCCTCACACTTTGAATACCTAAACCGCCATGCAAATACCGGAGCAACCTCACGCAGTATCCAGACTCGGGTATCAGGGAGTGTCCGTAGGCCACACTTTAACACTACCATGGGTGCCAGGGAATGTCCAAGTTCGGCGTCACACACTTTAACGCTTCCATGGGCGTCAGGGAGTGTCCATATTTGCCACCGTCGCATTTCAAAGATACCCTCACCGCAATCTCAACCACAACCACAACCGCAATCACAATCTCAATCTCAATCTCATACTCTTTCCACACTACCATTACTCTTTTCCACACCGACTGACACCCACATGCATGTACCACTGACCCCATATGAATGATATGCACTTAAACATAAGTGAATTGCTGGATCAAAGGAACAACACGCGTACGGGGATTGATAAGTCATAATACAATGTTTTAATCATCTCAAACATAACCAATAGAGTTCTGGTTAAATAAATTTCTTAAACAGAGTCTTAACAGTCCTTAAAAGTTGAACCAAACAGTCCCTGACCAGAAAACAAACAAAACTTGAAATTGCCAGAAGTCGCGCGCGCGGGCCGCTCGCGCGATATGCCTAATTTCCCTTTTATATATAAACTTTTCTGTCTGCCTGAAAAAGCCAAGGTCGCACGCGCGGATCGCTCGCGCGAAAGGTGTCTCGCGCGACCCTCGCTCGCGCGACCTGCCTAAATTTCCTTTTATATATATATCTTTTCCTTCGGCCAGAAAACACAGGGCTCGCGCGCGCGGGCCGCTCGCGCGACGGGTCGCTCGCGCGGTCCGCTCGCGCGACCCTCGCTCGCGCGATCGCGCGTGCAAGTTCATGCAGTGTCTTCGTCTTCTCCACTGATTATCCCCTGTTTCAGATTTTTAGACCCATTTTGCAAACTCAATGAAACCTAGCCTTATTATATATGAATCTCTTTGTTTTTAAACAAGGATTAAGAATCCATTATCAATTTAACACAAATCAAACCATAGCTCTTGAATTTCATGAAAAACTAAAAGTTGTCAAAACTTAATTTCTACTATACTTTTTCATATGAATGAATTGTGTTCTAAAACTTCAAACATATCATTTATAAGGTATAATCTACCATAATCAACTCTAAAAACAAGTTTTAGTTAAGGTTTGGAAAATCATGATTTTGAAGCTCAAGCTTCCATGGACGAATTTAGCAATGGTGGTTCATGTTTACATACACCCAATCAATAATTGAATATGAAATTACAACCAAAGTGAGTTTAGAATACTCACTTGTGAATGAGAATAAAAATTGTTGAGAAAGAACTAAGATTAAGTAACCAAATAGAGCTTCAAGCTATGGAGAATTAGGAGCTCTTCTCTTTCTATAATATTATGAACTCTCAACTCTCTCTGAATGAAATGTAAAAAAAATCTGTGAGTTGTGTGTGTATATATAGGGCTACAAGAACTTGGAGACCAAGTAAAATTAAGAACTCACTTTGCAATCTCTAATTGAGTTAACAAAACCTTAATCCCTCTAAATTAACAGCATATATACATACGTATGATATATACACAGATGAGTATTAACTCATCTGCTATCCAAGAGCCAAGTATAGGCTTGAATAGGGGTCAATTAAGATTGATGTTGTTTGGGAAAACAAGCTTATGGCATAACAATTACACACACACCACAAGCACAACCAAACAAAGCATATCCAATGATGAGTTTCCATAATTAGAAATAAAGCAATTGTCCAATCAGTCACTTCCAAAATCTGTGGAAGTTCAACACAGCGTGGACAGTTTTGAACATAAACTGGTATTTTCGGGGCGCGGTGGTCACCACAAAAATACAGGAATTTCATTTTAGTATAAGAAGTGATTTCCTGGTTTCATAAAAATACAGCTTGAATTAAAAGAGAACATTTTCACCGTTTTGAAATATAGATTTTGAAATCCACACAGGTATTACTAACTTTAGTAAAAATTACAATTTGACCCCAAAAGAATTTCAATAGCAATTGAAACAAGAATTTAAAGTTTAACACAAACTAAATAAGACTAGAAATACAGATTAAATATGAAAATGTCAAATTAAAATTAAATGCAAATGCAGGTTATTACACCATCTAAGACTATAAACCAAAATCTTACATTCAATAATATCTGATGGCCTGATCTTCCGTGTGTAAGCCGAACTCTACTCACCAAACCACCTACTATATAGAATGAGAGACACACATGCATAATATTAAATAAAAAATATAATACAAACATTGCCCACACAGATTCTCATAAAAATGGAATAACTGATTTTATTGAATGAATAATAAATCAACTACATAAAGCATGGCTTTTAGTACATATCCCTAATAGTGTTAAAAATAGTAAACATATTCTTGTTGTGTGTGTCTATATACGTTCCATTTGATTTATTTTTCTCACTTGGCTTTCATAAGCTGACGGCGTTCTTGTTGCTGGACATTCCCATGTCCAGCTTATCCAAGTAATGGTACACAGGTTATGATGCTACGCAAGAGAAGGACGTGGATGAAGAGTACATCGAAGATGACTATGGCTATGCTAGTTAGAGAGAAGACTAGTAGTTATCTTTTTGTAAATATTTTTGACTATATTCTCTACCAGAAGACTTAACATATCTTTTGTAATAGTTTTTGTAAGGCCCGAGAGTCATAAGACCCTGATGTATCTTTAATGATGTAATAGTTAGCTAGTACTGTGGCTTTTCATTGTAATATAATCATGTAAGCAGAGGTTGGTTTTATCCTTTGTTAGTTACGTTCATTATTTTTATTGCTTGGTTATGGACAATTCGGTGATGCAACCAGTCACGTGCCTTCGTGTCCAAAATGGAAATTTAAATTTTTTCCCTATTTTGGCAACGCTGGGGCGTGACAAATATAATCTGACAGTCTTCCATTAATGGTTCATTGTAAGATGAATAGAATACTGCGAGTCATAGATTTGTCTATGACCACTCCCTTCGGACAGTAGTCTATTTATTGGTTACTGGATATGAATCTCCTTTGGATAGAATTAATGATATGCATTAGAGGGTGATCTTCCTTCGGAGGCACTACTTGAGGCGGGTTTCATTAGATTTTATTTGATGGTGCACACTAGACTAATAATTTTGGCAAGAGACTTCCCTCGAAGTTTTATTGAAATTTATTAGAGACTAAAGGTTCAAGAGTCATAGACTATTTTGCAAGAGCTTGTATAGCGGATAGTCATGATGGTTTTTTCCCAATCAAGCTATGGGGTTATGATCTCCCCTCAGAGGCTTAATTTCATGGTTTGATATTCTGAAGACAATTAATGTTTTGGTTAAGGGAATTCTAATGTATCATTTAAATTGTTACGTTTATGATTTCCAATTCTTGATTTTGCTGTATGTGTTTTACATTTCAGATTTCATGATGTCTAGTCCACTTGCTACAACTTTATTTCAGAATAAGCTAATTGGAAATAATTATGTTAAATGGTTGCTTGACTTGAATGAATTATTAACTGCTGAGGAATATAAGTATGGTCTTACCATTCCCTGTCCGCCACCTCTAGACTGTGAAACCCTAACAGTCTTTGTGGATCAATATTGGTGGTGGTTAAAAGTTTATGGGAAGGCTCGTTGGTACATATTGGACTCTATGTCTGATATATTGAAGCAACATCAAGTTTTTAGTACTGCCGGTGCCATTATGTTAAACCTCAAAGAAATGTTTGGGGAACTGAGCCGAACAGCAAGGCTGACTGCCTTACAGCTAGTCATGGACACTAGAATATCAGAAGGAATTCAATTAGAGAGCATGTTTTTAAAATGATCACTTATTTTAAGGTATTGGAAGTTTTGGGTGCCGATATCGATGGTGAGACTCAAGTTGACATGATCTTGTATTCGTTGCCCGCATCATTCACTCAATTCAAATTGGATTTTAAAATGAATAAAATAGTTCTTTCAATGAGTGAATTGAGGAGCTCTCTTAAGGCAATGGAGGAGATAGTCAAAGTAGAGTCAAATGTTGGAAACATTAAAAAGACTTCATCTTCTGAAACTAAACCTAAGGGCATAAGTTTGAAGAAGATGAAGCAAGGCTTTGAGACAGGTGAGCCTGAACCAACTATTGGTAAGAAGGCAAGAAAAGGAAAGGGCAAGGCTGATGCTCACTCAGTCAAAAGGAAAATGTTTCCATTGCGACATGAAGGGGCATTGGAAAAGGAACTGTTTCAAATACTTGGCTGCTAAAATGCAAGGTATGATCAAATCACTAATAATTGAAGTAAGTTGTCAAACAGATACTTCAAATACTTAATGCATTAATTCTGGATTTTCTTATCATATCTGTAATTATTGCAGGTGTTCAGACAAATTAGATAATGCAGTGATTAGAGGATCTTAATTGCTATTGGGATCTGATGCAAGAGTTGCGATTAGATTAGTAGTTTTATTTGTAATAAAACTTTGAAGTCATCGGATTTGGTTTCAATTTTAAATTAGTGAGTAATAGTTATTCCTTTGATTTTGGCTCTGAGATGGTTAATAAAAGAAGTTGTTCTTTTACATGTGTCAGATAACTTGTCAAACAAGTATATTATTGTTTATTCTGGTTTCTCGTAAATTATCTAACGTAGTATTTCAAATGACTCACTGGTGTTTTACAATCTAAAAGATAGGACCTTCAAACTTATCCTATAAGCCATTGGCATGTTAGATTATGTTAATCTAAATAGCATAGATAGGGCGTGAAGGACGAGATCCTAAACTCATTTGGTTATTCAAACCACCACCTATCTGTTAATCCTATTTAGAGGGTAATATAATTATGAGATCTTTTCTTTAAAAGATCACATAGCCAAAGACTTAGTAGAATTAGGGCATACTAACGTATGCGGATCAATAAACATTAGAGTTGGAAATAGTTATGACTTTCAGATACTGATATGGATTTATCCATTGCACCGTAAGCCTCAATACTTTGGAGAAATTCACAAAATTTTGGAATATGGAGTTGTTAGTAAAGGATGTCATTACCTTTTGATTCAATCAAAATGGTGAGTATCTGTCTAATGAGTTTTTTATCCATATGAGACGAGAATAAGATTCTTTCTCAATTGTCTGTACCAAGTGTGAATTCACGGGATGGTGTAACGAAAAGAAGGAACTGGTTATCTTTTAGATATGACTTGGTCATGAGATGAGCTATTGGAGTTACTTCTACTTTTGATATTTCTCTTTGAAAATTGCAATGTATATACTTAATCTTAATTGAAGCAAAATTTTCCTATAGACAATCCTGAAGTTGTGGAAAGGATGCAAATCCTATTTCACAAAAACCTTGGATAACATTGTCTGGCATTCATGTGCAAGGGAAAGATGAATGGTTTGGAATTAAGATTTGAAAGTATGATACTTTTATAGGGTATCCAAAGAGGAACATAATTCTTGAGAAAGAAGGAATAAAAGTATTAATCTCTCAAAGCAATTTATAAATTACTCAAACTAGAATTACTACGCCTTTATCTATTCCTGCACCGGTACCTCATCGTAGTGGGAGGATTGGTAGCTAAGCTGACAGATTCTTTAAATTTGATCCTTCTAATTACAAATGGGCAATGTTCGATGGAGATTCGAAGCATTGATCCATGAATGTTGAAGTTGGAGAGTTTGTATTCCAATCATATCCGGGTATTTAGTAAATACTTTTGCCTATGGGGTGTATAAGTATTTACAAAAGGAAAAGAGGACGATATCGGAAGGTATTGCAGTGCTATTATAGCTATGCTTGATTCCATTAGAATCCTCTTTTCCATTGTTGTAGATCTCAGTCTGAGTTTTTGTAGATAGATGTCATGATAACTTTTACGAAAGATCATCTTGGCGTAGACATCGACATACAGCGACTGGATGGTTTTGTGGTTGATGGTGAGGAAGTTATATTATGTGAGTTGCATAAGTTCATTGACTTAAGCAACATACAGAGATAAGAACATCTGGTTTTGACCTAGTAGTTAAAATATTTTAGATTCGTCTAAAATAAGGATGTATCTTGTGTTTACAGGATATTTCTTGTAAAGGAAGCGTGGAGGTAATTATAGTTTCTAAGTGTTGATGATATATTTATCATTGAGAATGATAAATGTATGTTATCAATAGTAGAGGTCAAGTTATTCAGTATATTGGATATTTGTGACCTAGGATAGGCGAGCTATATTCTATAAATTGTGCTCATTCGAGATCGTAAAGTTGAAGATAATGAGATTATCTCAGACTTCTAATATTGGTAAGTTACTGACTAGTTTTGACGTGAGGAATTTCTAGAAAGGGTTCTTACCTTTCTTGGACTTGTCCAAATATTCTCTCAGGTTTAGTGTCTTAAGACGCAAGGTGAGAGAGGTCATATGGAAGGTATACCATATGCTTTGGCTATGAGCAGCCTCATGTATGCGACATTAGGTACTGGACATCTGTTATACCGTTAGGGTTGTTTGACAGATATCCAAACTATGTTAGTTTGATAGACAACCATAGAGCATATTCTCAAGGGCTTGAGAAGAACTAGAGGATATTTACTGGGCAATGGTGTTTTGGACTATGTTCGAATTAGCCGTGGAGAATTATGATTTTCTTATCAGATTTGAATTTTGAGAAAGTCAAAATCCGATAGTGTCTGGTGACGTCTTTTGTTTTGGGATATAGTACAACTTGATGATGTTGAGAGTACTATAGATCGAGTCATCCAATGATCTGAAAGATCCCTTTACAAAACCTTACTAGCTAGGGATTTTGATGAGCACAATGACAACATTTGGTGTTAGAAGTAACGCTAAATGGTTGTGAGTGCAAGTAGGAGTTTGTTGAGAGTATACCCTCAAACCAGTTAGTTTGAATATGGAAATTATAATACATTTATGTGTGTCAATTCATGAGATGAATGGTTAGGCTATTATCCTTGAACATAATTATATGTAATTCATATATGTATGAGATTACACATGGGAGATATGAATTACTATTCCTTGTTGTTTTAAATAAGTCATAGTGGATGATAAGATCGAAAAACTTATCAAGTATACACTATAGCATGATTAACTTCTATATGATAGAGTGATGAATCTCATTCACAAGAGTGTTTGATTCTAAGTTAATATGCTAGTGCATAAGTTGCATTGACGAACTATGAGTTATACCTGTTAACAAGAAAATTTGTCACAGTTAATAGGAACTCAAACTTGTATAAGATACATGTCCTTAATCCTGAGATAGTAATGGACACAAGCCGTATGCTTGGTTATTTTGAGTTACCAATCAGTGAGGTCTTGAACATCAACACCTGGGTATCTTGGGTGATCAAGTTTATGGTATTGGGAACATATATTATCAAGATGGAATCTACCCTCTTGTAAAGAGTAGTTCTTTACAACAGAGTAAGTATTCCCTTGAGAATGTCACTGGTTGATTACAGAGAGCTGGGCAGCTAAGTCAACAAGTTATTGTAGACATGTTTGGTAATTTATGAGTGGTGACTAATACTCGAGGAATACAAGATGTATTTATCAATTGGGTATACAGTGTTATTATTCATACATCCCAATGTTAAATATGAATGCTGGAAAGGTAGAGGGACATTAGTGTCATATTATACAAGGATAAGAATCGCTAATATAATTGTGATTTTATTCTTATGCACTAGAGTGCAATTATCATTATATAGCAGAGTTAATGATAATTGATTAAATATTATTCCTTAGTTAAGAGTTTATCTAGATGGAATTAAGAGTTAGTTGGAGCCAGTAATTAAGAACCTAGGGGTCCCACTCATAGCTCAAAGGAATGTTTGGATGCAAAGGAGAAAAGGGAAAAGGAAAAAAGGGTACCAGAAACCGATTTGTGGGACAAACCAGTTACTGGGTAAAGGTTCCAGAAATTGGTTTGTTCCACAAACCGGTTACTGGGGACAGGTTCTAGGAACTGGTTCATGGGACAAACTGGTTTCTGGTAGGTCAGTTTAAAAAGCTTATAAATAGAGGGGCCGCGGGCAGAATTAAAAAGCTAAGTATTTTTACATTCTAAACGCCCTAGATCTATTTCTAAGCTTCCCTAGACCTCGTAGCTTTCTCCTACAAGGGTTTCCACCAAACCCTAGCCTCCATGATCATTCAAGAGACATATGAGTAAAGATCACTAGCCTCGGACAATGCTCACTAAAAGATCTTCGGACTGCTCAATACTAATCGAAAGTTGCTGAATTTTGGACACGACGAAGGTGACATCGAGACGAAGTATCTGTCAAAAATTTAAGCCAATCGGAGATCGTTTAGTCCTCCTGACGAGCGCACCTTTGTGGGATAAAGATTATCGGGATTGAATCATCACAAGAATCGTAGAAGAGTTCTCGAATCGATTCAACAAAACACAAAGGTATATCTAACTGTTTATATATATATATAACTTTATATATATGTGTGTGTATGTATATATATTGCGTGTTATATAAACGAGAAGTAAATCTAAAATTTTGAACTGTATCTTTCCTTCTGTTGCGCACTAGAACCGGTTTTTTCCAACAATCTTGCAGAAAGAGAGCATTTTGTTTTTGGTCCACCAATTCTCACTCAGGCTTCACTGGGTGACACGTGCCCCATTTCATTCTCATTTTACCATTATACTATCAACATAATTACTAGAATGAGACACATGTTATTGGGTGAGCAATGGTGGATAAAATAAGTATGCAAAAATACTCTCAGAAAGAAAATACTAATAATCCTCAAAAGATTACTCCATTTTCGTCATAGATGAAGCTATTTGTGTTTTCTATATTTCCAATACTCTTCCTTCTCATAGTGATTCCCAAATGTTGGTTACAAGATCAGAAGTGCCATTTAGAAATTGATGCATTAGTTGATTCATTTTCCTGAAGTTATAAATTGAAGTTTTGGTATACTCATTCCCTTCATGTCTTAAGGTTTTTCTCTTTTCCTAGAAAGGAAAAATTGGCCTTCTAGATTCGTGGAGCTTGTTAATGCTTTGTTTTTTGGGACCTAAAGTTTTTTCGTATAAAATGTTTTACATGAAAAAAAATATCATTTTTCTTTAATTTGTTCAATGATTGGCTCACACTTAAAAAATATTTTAACTAAATAATACATGTTTAATAATTTTGATAATGGCTAATTAATATATTCTTTAGAAATATAAGAATTGGTCCCTCTCTACTCATTTTATTAGGATTAACTCAAATCTAGGATCTTATGTTAGAAATTGATCCCTGATTAGTTTCAAACTTGGTTATCATATGTATTGATAGTTCTGTCACTTATTCATTTAGGAGTGAAATTTGGATTTCAAATTTAACAAGCATAACATAACTTATAAAATTATTAGTAATGTCCCGTGCCCGCGGGTAAAACAAAAAATGAAAATAAAAATTCAGCACATTTGCTTTGTTTAATTAATTACTTCATTCTTGAAAACACCAAGAGATTTCACTAGCATGTCTAACAAAATCCGAATAACTAACCCATAAATTAAATAAATATTGCAAATGAGAACGAATAAACATAACAAAATGTTAAAACATTCATGCTTTTTACATCGTATGTAAGAACTATTTATCAAATAAACACTATTCTAGAAATCTAGTAGTCAACCAGTGCGAGAATGTCGATGTACCATAAACATCCTCTGAGCCAAGATTTACTTTTATTCTCAAAAGCTGCATGAAATTAGGAAACTTGAGCATATTTTTCCATCTCCAACTCAACAATCAAATAAGAAAGCAACATCAAATAATTCTTATTTTTCCATCTGCATAAACTAATGAGTTTTATAACTTCTCTATTTTTACATCTCTTTTAATCACTATTGAAGATCAAGAATTGAATAGCTACAGAAGTAAAAGCTGTGTCTTGATATTCCATAAGTGGGCACGGCAAAAAAAAAAGGGTAAAAGAAGCTATGATAAATGAAGAATTTGGTACAACTATATACAAAATTGTGACTAAAATTTGTAAGTAAATCTGGTCACAATCCCTTGGAAGTTAACTTAGTTCATTTCTTGCATAAGGATACTAACTTTCATTAGTTTTATCGTTTGTATTTTGCCATAAGATTAAAAAAATATTTTGAAGTTAATATCATGCTCCAAACTTTCTTAACATGAGATCATTTGTTATAATAAAGTTGGAACTTATTCTGGTAAACTAAACTAACCAAATCCAAGTTACCCCTTTTTGTAAACAAAGAAATACGTGACCTACAATCTACAACTTTTGACAAATTCATTGAATCATAGATCATTGGTTGTATGAAACAACACATTAATGTTTCGAATTTGGAAAAACACCCACCTATAGCTGGGTGAAAGATGAAACCATAAAATGAGTTTTAGACTACAGTTGAATTACCGGAATATTTTTTTTTTGTAAAAAAAAAAAAAAAGAGCAACAAAATATAGCTAGCTTCATAAAAGAAATGTTAATTCATACCTTGTCTTGATTTTTAGAGGGTGGTAAGAGCAACCTTGCCTTTTCACACCTGTAAATTGATAAAGTTAGAATGGTATAATCTCAAAATTACAAATCCAATGGGTACTACTCAAAAGTAACAGCATGGACATCATCCAAACATAAAACAAAACAATAAAAAGCACTTTCTATGATTTTTTGGCACTTTCCCCAGAACTGAAGAGGAAAAAATAAAATAGGAAGGACAATGTGTTTCTCACTATTGAAAATGCAATGAGCATGAAAATAGAGTATATCAAGCTATAGGGCTAAAAGCTAATGCTAATTTGATTTTGCTTTGCAGACCCACAACTTAGAAGCTAATGCTGATTAATTCGTACCTCAATTTTGATCAAAGCTTATCGCTTGCCATTTTGTTATAAGCACATTTAACTTCATTTTCACTGTCACTATAATGCAGCCTCATCTTGGTCTACCCATCATGAATACCAGTTTTGTGTTGTCCCAGGAAACTGTCGACTGAGAAATAAGAAATGTCTCAGATGCAAACCCTTAAGAACAATCAATTTATATTTATTACCTCCTTCTTATACCTTTCTTGCAAACCAAATTTGATAGAGGTACAATATAAAAATTCTGAAAAAGAGCAAGTAAAAAAGAGGAATTGAAGAAAAAAAGTAAAAGCAATTAGATAGAGGTAGAAACAAATTCAAGTAAAAGCATATAAAAAGATTTAGAACAATAGTTAAATGAAGCTCATAACTTCAAAATAAGCAACCTAAAATGATGTTCTAAAGTTTAAAGAAAACGAACACAACGACTACTTTTTTTTAATAGCAACACAAAGACTAATTGAATTGAGCCTGCAATACACTATTATATAGATGGAGGAGAGAGAGGGAGGAAAGAGAGATATGCATATTATGTGAAGGGTACAAATGAGATGTCTATTCACAAGAGAGTTCTCTAAAAAAAAAGGTGCAGTGAGAGAGAGAGAAGAGAGAGAGAGAAATATTAGTGAGAATAGAGTTAGAGAGAGTGAAATTAGGAGGACATAGAGAGAAAGAATAAAAAAAAAGTAATAAAAAAAGATTAAATGGGAGAGAAAGTGTATCATGCACGTATTAATATAAGTTGATGATGCCTAAATTTGGGCAAGGTAAAGTAGAGTAGTTTAAGGAGAGAGAGACAGTGAGAGATTAGTTTTTGTATGTGGTTCGGCCCTGTTAATGAAGGAACCTACGTCCACGTGTGTGTCTGAGCACGTTCACTATACTATAAAAAAAGCCGATAACCTGTGGTGAACCAACAATAGTCTGGAGCTACCGTAGGTCGGTAGGGCATGATGATGATTGCTATAGAGGTACTATGCAGACTAAAAGTTGATCCCTTTCTATGGGGGTGAGTGGTCTCTTTTATAGATGCATGAGACCTACTCGTACAAGGAATTATACAGATTAGGTAATACACTCTGATTTAGGATTGGTTGGCATTAATCGTGGGGGCTTCCTAATTGGATTAGGAAACCATTTGCACTTTCCATTAGTCTTCTAACTTGTATAGGAAACTGTCTGGAATATTCTGGATCATGCCTCGGGGCTTGGGTGAGCTGTCCCTGTGACGAGCTGTGCCTGCGCGGTATCCCTGAACTGTTGGTCGGGCTTCGTGCATATACTGCTCGGGATGTCTTGGGTAGTCTAGACCACTCGGGATGATGCTAAGAATCATGATCGAGTCGGGATAGGGGTCGGTCATTGAATAGAACCACTCGGTTATAGAATAGAGCCAATTTTGGGCGTATCAGTTACCTCCCATTTCCAAGTTTGGTCGGATGCTATATTGGGGCAAGTTTGGAATTCTGTTTGATGCCGCTTGCCACGGTCTGAGTACTCGAGAATTGGCTAAGAGTTGAGACTTAGCCTAATTCGGAGTCTTTCATTTAAGTTAGCTCCCAGGGTGGTTGTCTTCTAGTCAGTTAACCTTCGTCAAGACTGTTGGGTAGGAGTACTTGACCATGTTGGAAAAGCCAGTATTGTTTTAGGGTCCTTTTATGTTAACTCCCCAAGATGATTATCTTTCGCTCAGCCAGCCTTCGTCAAGACTGTTGGAGACAAGAGGTTGGGCCGGGATTACTGGGCTCCTGGTTGGCCTGAGTTGGAGGCAAGGTCGAGATCACTAGATCCTGATTGGTGCAAACTGGAGGTCAGGTCGGGGCTGCAGGACTCAGACCGCTGTGAACTGGAGGTCGGGTCGGGGCTGCTAAACTCAAAACCATTGTGAATTGGAGGTTGGGTTGAGCCTGCCAGACTCAGACCGCTGTTGGACACTGAAGGAGGTCAAGGAACTGCCAGAACCACCGGGCTTCTTTACGTTATTCTTCTCAAGATGATCCCGCTTTCGCTTTTCTTGTAGGGTCATTTCTTTCTTGCCCGGGGTTTTCGGTCTTTAGAAATTCTTTAGTGTCAATGTATTTCCCAACCCTCTCTGCAAGTTCAACCAAGGTTGCTGGTCGATTTCGGTGAAATGACGTGGCGCACTTAATGTGTTGAACTCCCGAGCAGAAGGCTGTAATGGCGACGATCTCGTTCAGGTTGTGAACTTGAAGCTTCTGTTAGTTGAACTGATCAGTGTAATCCCTCAACGATTCTCCCCTCCACTATTTGACAGTGAGTAGCTGGGTGCCAGGTTGCGGTCGGTCAAGCATGTGTATGAACTAGCTAATGAACTGTTTGCTGAGCTCCTTGAAATCTTTGACCGATCGGGGCTTTAGAGAGTGAAACCATTGAGTGGCCGGGCCTTTTAAAGTTATGGGAAAGGCCAGGTAGTATAGTTCGTCGGCTTTGGTTGTGAGAGTCATCTAGGCCTTGTAGGTCCGGACGTGGTCTACTGGGCTACCTGAGCCGTTGCATGAATCCAGGCAAGGCTGCTTAAATTTTTGTGGGATGGAAAACCTCGTGATTCGGCTAGAGAACAGTGACTTTGTCTCGGTATTGACATAGTCCTGTGTAGCATTCTGGCCCAGCTCTTTAGACATTCTGTCGATCTATTTCTTCAAATTCTTGATATGGGCCATTGCACCTTCCCGACTGGTATCTGGGGGGTTGGTTGGGTTGGTGGAAGAGTCTTCTTTTTTATGGCGTTCTATCCTCTCAGACGAGGCTCGGCTATGACTCCAGTTGATCGTGTGCCTAAGATCATCCCGGCTTCTGGCCGAGTGATCATGGACCGATTCTCGGGCCATGCGTCCTTGCCCGTCTCCTCTGGCAGCACGCCTATTATTGATAATATTTCTGGCATCCTTGACATGGGGGGATTAGCTCAGGCGTGTTGTCCGGTCAAGATCGGTTCCCGACTACACGTAACGTTCGTAGGCTATTTCCGGCCACTGGAGGATTGTTTTGTCGGGCCAGTAGGGCTTCAATCTGCTGTTGAGTTTGACGTTGGCCCTCCAGAAGTTGTGCGAGGGTCGCGACGGTATACTCCAGTGTCAGGACTGCTGTGACCGGCAGAACATCTCGGTTAGCCTGCTACACATCCTTCTTACCCTTCTTCGGAGGCATGGCATTAGCCAAGAGATTTGTTTTTTTTTTTTTTTTAGCAATTTGTCGTTTCCCACAGACGGCGCCAAGCTGATGATGCCTAAATTTGGGTAAGGTAAAGTAGAGTAGTTTAAGGAGAGAGGGACAGTGAGAGATTGATTTTTTGTATGTGGTTCGGCCCTGTTAATGAAGGAACTTACGTCCACGTGTGTGTCTGAGCACGTTCACTATACTGTAAAAAAGCCGGTAACCTGTGGTGAACGAATAATAGTCTGGAGCTACAGTAGGTCGGCCGGGCATGATGATGATAGCTATAAAGGTACTATGCAGACTAAAAGTTGATCCCTTTCTATGGGGGTGAGTGGTCTCTTTTATAGATACAAGAGACCTACTCGTACAAGGAATTATACAGATTAGGTAATATAATCTGATTTAGGATTGGTTGGCATCAATCATGGGGCTTCCTGATTGGATTAGGATACCATTTACACTTTCCATTAGTCTTCTAACTTGTTTAGAAAACTATCTGGAATATTCTGGATCATGGCTCGGGGCCTAGGTGAGTTGTTCCTGCGATGAGCTGTGCCTGTGCGGTCTCCCCGACCTGTTGGTCGGGCTTCGTGCATATACCGCTCGGGATGTCTCGGGTAGTCCAGACCACTCGAAATGATGCTAAGTAGCATGACCGGGTCGGGATAGGGGCCGGTCATTGAATAGAATTGCTCGGTCATAGAATAGAGCCAATTTTGGGCGTATCATAAGTTGATTTAGGCAAGTATATGTTTGATTGATATCTTGGTTACCTTAATATATGTTTGGTGGATATCGGGGTAACAAAGGTCTTGTTTGCCTTTTATGTTTTTCATATTTTGGTCTGTGTTTATGACTTGCAGAGAGAGAGAGAGAGAGAGAGAGAGATTACTCCTACGGACATAGATTTGATACCGTATATCGGGTGCGTTACTCTTTTTATGGAACAAACCATCTAATGGACTGAAATATCTAAACTTGTCTCAATGGTCAAGATTAGAAGTTATTAAATTGGGAGGGCTCCACATCGCTCTTCCTTATTATATACTCCCTCCGTCCCATTTTATGTGCCCCTCTTGGGGAATCTAACTATTTAAGGAGACAAAAGGAATCTACATCTAGTTTCCACAATTGTCCATAATCATTGCACTTTCAATTTTTGTTTTGTTTTTGTGTTGATTGCAAGTAAGGTAGTTTGGGAAACTAAGTAAAATTTGCATGCTAATTTAGGAAAGTGGACAACAATTTTGGTACATCCCAAAAAGGAAAGGGTGATACATAAAATGAGACGGAGGGAGTAGATAAGTAATGCTATAATGTATATTAAAATTTAGTTTCGTACACGTGGTAACATTTAATAATGAGATCACCTAAATTTTCATTTGAGGCTATTGTAGGTGACCCTAATGCTATGTGTGGTAGACATAAATTTGGGAATTGTTACATTATTACCACGTGACTTTCTTAAAAGATGTGAAAATTTAACCAAAAAGTAATGCGGTGATTTATAACATTTTTGGTAATAAATTTTTGTACCCAAGCTAACAAAATGCTGTTTTGGAAAAAAAAATAAAAAAATGGTCATATCACGTAGAACCATGCGCACCTAATATAATAGTACAATCATGTGATTTTTATTAGAAATTATGAATTTGAAGTTGTTATCTTATACTTTGGCAAAACCAAAAACATAAAAAAAAAAAAAAAAAAAAAAATAAGTTGTTGTTCTCTTATACGGCTACAATGGGTTAAATTAGTGGGCTTGGGTCTATTAGAAATAATTGTCATTTTGGGGGGGCTTGAGCTTTCTTTGGGCTCAAGGGGTATTATAGTTGGGCCGATACCTTTCCACTCTCTAATCGGTTAATAGTAGTAGGGAATGATTAACAACAATGCTAGGGGCACCAAAAGATACAAAGAACTTCCACAAAATGAGTGGAAAGTCTATGTGGCACACTGGGACCCGCCAGCAATTAAGCATTATTTCCATTAATTGTTGGCAGGTCCCACTGTGCCACATAGACTTTCCACTCATTTTGTGGAAGTTTTTTGTATCCTTTGGTGCCCCAATCATTATTCAATGATTAATAGAAGATAGAATTGGCTACGGCTATATCATATATGTAAAGAGAAAAATTATATTTCAGAACAAAACAAATAATCAAAGGATAAAATTGACCAAATCAATTAGCACTTGCACGCATCCATAGGAGGCATGGATTTTTTTTTTAGTATAGTAGATTTCTGAGCATGATCTAGAAAAGATGTTTTAGAATGATGTGGTTAGAAATTGTGCTCTGATTTAGTGTGGTGTTTGGGGTGAAGTAGATGCCAATAGGAGTTTGTGTGTAGTTTGACGTTGTTAATGAAGCGGCCTAGATCCACCCATGGAGTGTGCGTTGGCGCTTCCACTATATAGTCAATTATTTATAGATTTCGGTGCTGGAGTCATTGATGATCTAACAATGAGATTGGAACTAACAAGGTAGTCCTTAGTACTCTTGATTTCGGCGACCTCTGAGGTGAGCCAATGTATAGAACTAGGGATTTTTTTTATTTTTTATTTTAAAAGGAAAAGACTCTCAGATCCCCTTTTTACAAATTATGTAACTTGCGCCATTTAGGGGACTGACTGGAGTTATCCGATCTTATCCTAGAGGATCGGATCGAATCGTTGATTTCCCTAGACCAGCTTAATAATCGTTCATTTTAGTTGCAGAGAGTTTGTTACAGAACTGAACCAGGCTTAACTAAGATAGCCCAATCCAAAAAGGAGCCTACCGAACACCCGACTTCGCCATTGGTCGGGGGTCGAGCACCCTGGGTCAGTCCGAGGTGATGGGCTTTACTTATTATGGACTTATCATAGAATACCATTGTTAATTAGATGATACACTCCCACTCCCAGTATTTGTAGAGAATGGAGTACTACAATAATCCATAATCATCCCATTATCATCCATCCACTTGAAACAACTTCTAATTAAAATAATGTGGTTCTAGCTATTAATATTAAACATGGACTCACTGCAATATTTGTTAGGATCAAATTTTGAATACAAATCTAAAATCATAGCATTATTCTAGAAAATGTAGAGAAGACATCGAGAGGCAAATGCGCAAAAGTTGCAAATATCAACTTTTTGTACAAGTTATGACTAAAATTTACCTTTCCCCCTCAGATTTTTGGAGTTATTTGTAGCAATAGTTAACCTTTATAGATTTTATTGTATCAAACTTCATTTTGGTATTATTTGTAGCAATAGTTAACTTTTTTAGATTTTATTGGATCAAACTTCATTTTGTTACTGAGTTTTAAGGTGTCCTCTGAGGCAAAATCATGACGCAGCTCCTGAATATATATATCTACTCTATATATAATAAGAAGACAACCACATTTAGCAAGCACGTCAAAAAATATGAACTTCCTCTTTTGCCCTTCACTATATCATAATTATTCATATATCTATCTATACATCGTAAGGATATATTGATTTGTGTGAGGGTATATCTGTCATTTTGGACAAATAATTACATTCAAGTCAGCTTTTGAAATTTTATTTAATATAATAATGAGGTTTTAATCAACAATCTTGTGTCTAATTACATTTGGGTCAACAATTTTTGGGAGATTTATTATTGACTTCAAAAAAGTCAACAAAAGTGGCTATTTTGGTGGCTATTTAGAAATTGGTCACTAATATTTACAATTTTGTCAACTTCTTCTCTCAAATGAGGTTTCAATCAACAATTTGTGTCTAATTACATTTGGATCAATATTTTTTGGGATATTTATTATTCACTTCATAAAAAGTCAAAAAAAGTGGCTATTTTAGTGGTTATTTAGGAATTGGTCACTAATATTTCCAATTTGCTCAACTTCTTCTCTCAAATTTAGGATTCATATATTGTAATATGTGTAATTGCATTTAGGTCAACAAGTTTTGGGATATTTATTATTCACTTAAAAAAAATTAAAAAGTGGCTATTTTAGTGGTTATTTAGAAATTGGTCACTAATTTCACATTTTGGTCAACTTCTTCTCTAAAAATTAAGTTTGGTATATCTAAAATGTCAAATAAAGTGGTTATTTTAGTAGCTATTATGAATTGATCACTAATATTTACATTTTGGTCAACTTCTTTCCTCAAATTCAGGATTTATAGATTGTATTCGAATATCAATTAAGGCCTACAAACATATTCATGCCATTTTTTAGAGGAAATACCCTACTTGTGTCATATATTTTTAGTGGCGCTTTGTTAGTTACCTTTACTACTCATGTATAAGATAGTCATAATTATCAACTTCTTCCGTCAGAAGAATTTTAGATTAAATAGTTACATTTACAATTTCCTATTTAACTGTTTTAACATCTTATTACCTCTAATATCAAGATTAATACACAGTATATCTAGGAATACAACTATCCGACGAGCACGTGCCTTGCACGTGCACCCTCACTAGTATATATATATATATATATATTACTATATAATAAGAAGACAACACCTTAATAAGTAAGTATGTCAAATTTTATGAACTTCCAAAATTGTCCATGCCCAATTTTTGTACTTTTCAATTATACTCTTGGTTGAAAATGTAAACCCCTGAAATACCAAAAACTCCAAAAGCTGCTTACGATTTTGGTGAACTGGTCGATTATGAACTTCCTCTTTTGCCCTTCATTATTCCATAATTACTCATACATCCATCTATATGTCATAATGATATATTGATTTGTGTGAGAGTAAATCTATCATTTTAGACAAATAAGTACATTCAAGTCAGCTTTTGAAATTTTATTTAATATAACAACGAGGTTTCAATCAACAATCTTGTGTCTAATTATATTTGGGTCAATAATTTTTGGTATATTTATTATTCACTTGACAAAAAGTCAAAAAAAAAAGTGGCTATTTAGGAATTGGTCACTAATATTTACAATTTGATCAACTTTTTTTCTCAAATGAGGTTTGAATCAACAATCTTGTGTCTAATTACATTTGGGTCAACAATTTTTTGATATTTATTATTCACTTAAAAAAAAGTAAAAAAAGTGACTATTTTAGTGACTATTTTAGTGGCTATTTAAGAATTGGTCACTAATATTCACATTTTGGTCTACTTCTTCTCTAAAATTTAAGTTTTGGGATATTTATACTACACTTCAAAAAATGTCAAATAAAGTGTCTATTTTAGTGGCTATTTATGAATTGGTCACAATATTTACATTTTGGTCAACTTCATCCTTAAAATATAGGATTTATAGATGGTATTCGAATATCAATTAAGGTCTATAAACACATTCATGTCCTATTTTAGGGGAAATACCCTACTTGTGTCATATATTTTAAGTGATGTTTTATTAGCTACCTTTACTACTCATTTAAAAGATGGTCAGAATTATCAACTTCTTCCGTAGAAAGAGTTTTAGATAAAATAGCTACATTTACAACTTCCTACTTAACCATTTTAGCATCTTATTATACATTTTTAACAATCACTTCACCACACGAAACGACACAATTAAATTTTCTGTGCGGTATACACTTTTAACAATCACTTAACCACACGAAACGACACAATTAAATTTTTCGCGCAACGTGCAGGCCTCCAACTAGTATATATATGTATTTGCACATACATATTTTTTTTTGTCTTGTTTGTGTACACAATTAAATTTGGGTATATACATATACACACATATATATATATATATGCTAGTTTACATACATGTTGATTGATTGGGTATTTCAGTGTAAAGTATTAATATTGTTCTTTTATTTTTTATTTTTTATAGCTAAAGTATTAATATCTATTAACATATATAAAAGTGCGAATGTCTGGATTTCCATGCAATTTTGAAATCAATTTGGCCAATTTGGCAATTTTACTCTTTGATTTGTCATATTTAGTAATTTTACACATATAGGTCAATACAAATTGCGGCAACATTAAAATTTCATCATCATATGCATTAAAAATTACATATAGGTTAGTACAACTGTTTAAATTATGAATAGATCCAATATAAATTGCGACTGTTTGAAAATTTCTTTATGATATGCATTAGAAATTACATATAGGTTGATAAAAAGTGTTTAAATTACGGATAGATCAATAAAAAATGCTACTTTAAAATGATATGCATTAAAAATTACATATAGGTCAATAAAAATTATGGTTGCTTTAAAAGTTCTTCAAAAATTACATATAAGCCAATAAAAGTGTTTAAATTATGGATAGGTCAAAGACAACTTCTAAAATTATGGAGAAGAAAATTATTTACAAATAATTATTGAAAGGGCAAATTGATTTTGCCTAATTTGACATTTTCCAATTTGTTTAATATCTTTTGGTCATTTACAAATGTATAATGCGGCTAGAGTTAGGTGATGTGCATAAAAAATTGTATATAAGGCAATAAAAGTGTTCCAATTATGGATGACGAAATTATCTCTCAGAGAAGCAATTTTTTAAAATTAAGGAGAAGGAAACAATTTGGAAATAATTATTGAAAGAGCATACATCTATGTGATTCTCAAATATGTGACAGTGGATTCACTGAATTTTAATTGGACTATGTGGAAATGATTGCACCATTCTTAAAGGTTGTTCCACTACCACATATGTTGGGAATCACATTTGAGATACAAAATTTGGGAATCACAGTATCACCCAAGACACAATAATAGACAATCAAAGGGGAAAAAAATTTGCGAAAAGAATGATAGTTGTCAAATTGTAAAAGGATGTGACATCCCATGTGTCATTTTACTGAATATCATTCACTCTCAAATTTGATTTGAAATTTTGATTTCCAAATGATTTGATAATTGTACTACATACAATTACACTAGAGATAGGAAATTTTTTTAAATTGAAAGTTGTTGTATGTGGCAAAATTTGTGAACCAAATTTAGAAACTATAATATTATTTTAATTAATTTCAATTTTCCAATTAGCAAGTGCCTTGCACGTGCCAGATACCACCTAGTTGTTCTAATAAACACAAGGCCAACAAACCAAATGATCAGGGAGCAGATAAATGAAAAGGATAGGTATAGGATGATACGCATTATGAACAATTGTTATAAGGGTAAATTACAGTAACATCCCTTGAACTATGACCGTTTTTTACTAACACTCTCTAAATTTTAGAATTGAACAGATTCATCGCTGAACTATCCAAAATGAATAAAGTCACCTTCTGAAAAAGGGGTTTAAGTGTCAGCAAATGATAGTTTAGGAGGTGAGTTTGTTCAGTTTTACAGTTTAAGGGGTGTTAATCAAAAGTTGTCTTAATTTAGGGGGCATTACTATAATTTATCCTTGTTATAATAATCCAAAGTACAACTTTCAATTGGGTGTTGGTCCAAGCCTAACCAAGTTTAGCCTAAAATACCATAGGGTTTCCCAAACCCAACTCGGCCTGTTTGAAGTTTGGATTACAAGAACAAGCATTGGGTTGAGTTTGGCAGGCACTAACAAAGTGTGACTGACCTAGGGGTGTAAACAAAACCGAAAAAACCGATCAAACCGACTGAACCAACTGTTTCGGTTCGGTTCAGTTCGGTTTTATAGAGGCATCGGTCGGTTTCGGTTTTAAATTTGAAATAATTTCGATTTTCGGTTCGGTTTCGGTTTGGGACATAGTTACACCGTAACCGAACCGAACTGAACCGACTGCTCACATAATACATTTAATATATATATATATATATATGTATACATATAAAGGAAGTTGGAATAACCCTAATATTACATTTCTCTTTTAGCACTCAGCAGCACTGTAGCAGCCTCTCTTCAGAGCCTATCCAGTCTCTACTTCAATCTCACAGAACAATTCAAGATACCATTGAAATTGAATGTAGCAAAGGGGATTTATCTTTGAGAACCATGGCAGTCAATATGAAAAAAAAAAAAAAAATTGACAAGTATTGGGGGAAATTTGACACTATGAATCCCTTGTTGTATGTTGGATTAGTTCTTGATCCTCATTATAAATTGAGCTATTTTGAGTATATCTTTGAATCATTCTATGATACAACAACGACCATTGAATTGACACAAAAAGTTAAGGATGTATTGATATCTTTGTATCAATTTCATGAAAGGGAGGCAGGAGGTGATAGAGCACAAGAGACAAATGGTTGTCAAATAGTGGAGGGTGGATTTAGTAAGGAGGATACGGATTTGAGAACATTAAGGAAGATAGAGTTTAAGAGACGCTTAATGGAAGCGGAAACTTTAGAAAACAAATCAGAGGTGGAAAGGTATCTAATAGAGAGTTGCAAAGATGATTAATTCAAATGGATTTGATATATTAAATTAGTGGAAAGTCAACTCTATTAGATATAAACTGCTTTCTAGGGTTGCCCGAGATGTGCTTACAATTCCTGTTTTAATCCGAATCCGTGTTTAGCACAGTGGGTCGTGTTATTGATTCATACCGTACTTCATTGGCTCCAAAGGTGGCTGAGGCCCTTATTTGTACACAAAACTAGCTTCGCTCTTCATCCGCTCCTATTAAGCTTACGACGTCAATCGATGATATCGATGAGTTTGACAAGTTTCCCTCAGGTGTAAGTTTTAGTTTTTATGCATTCCATTCTTTGAATAAGATATCATATATGTGTTCTTTGTAATGTAGTTTTTTTTTTTCAACTTTTTTTGGTAGAATTTATGGATGAATCAAGCACGTTGGATTCCACACCCACGGTTATTGAGGACGATGATTGACACTGAAAGTAGTAGAGGACAGAAGTATAGGTGAAGCATGTTGTTAGTTTGAAGAGTTGGACTTTTTATTTGGACTCTTGAAGAATTATGTACTAATTATGTTTGTTGAATATTCGACTATTGTACGTATTGCTTTGTGCTTGTATTCTTTTTTTTTTTTTTTTTTTGAGAAGCTAGTTTCGGTTCTTGGACTACATAATGAGGTCACTGGTGGTCACATGTAAACTGCTTACTGATTATTGCTTATTTTCACAGGTCATGCCCATTGCTTGGGTTAGTTATTTGTTGCTTTGCACAGGTCAATTGCTATGCAATTGCTTATTTTCACAGGGCATGCTCATTGATTGGGTTAGTTACACCCATTGCTTGGGTTAGCTATTTGTTGCTTTGCACAGGTCATTTGCTATGCAATTGCTTATTTTCACAAGTCATGCCCATTGCTTGGGTTAAGCTTTAGCCTATTTATTGCTCTACAGGTCAATTGCTTGTTGCAATGTCTTGTTATTTGCATATATTCAAATTAGGCCCAAATAATTCTCAGACTGAAAAATTGAGGCAATCAAATTTTGGAATTGATAAGCCCAATCAAATAGTGAAAAATTGGAATTGATAAGCCCAATCAAATAGTGAAATTTGGCCCAATCAAAGTGTTAAAAAGAGTGACAATTGGCCCATTCAAAGCATAAAAAAGAGAAAATTGGCCCAAAACTAATTTGTTAGGCCTAGCCCAACAAAAATTTGTAGCAGAATTATAAATGACCTTATAAACCGAAACCGACCAAAATCGAACCGATTAGGCCGGTTCGGTTTGGTGGCATGGTTCGGTCTGTTTCAGTTTTATCATATTAGAAAACCGAATTATCAGTTCGGTCCGCTAGGTGCTCTCAAAATCGACCGAACCAAACCGATTTCAGCCCTAGACTAACCTGTTTAATTTTCATTTTAATTTGACTTAATTTTAATTTAAGCTAAGAAAAACTATTCAATAATTGAAAATTTGAGTCAAAAAGTCCTATAAAATAGATTTTTGTTCTTAGTTCTCATTTCTAACCCCAGTTTTTTATTTTATTTTATTTTATTAAATTTTAGTATTAGGTTGCTCAATAGAAAATTTCATAACTATTATGTTAGATTTCAAATTTTGCTTTGTAAATTTTACATGACTAATTACATGAAATCTTGTAATATAAGATTTTGATTTGATTAAGTTTTAGGGATTTTTACCAAAATTAATAATAAGTTATCCTTTAAACTCAAAAATCTAATATGAGAGTTTTTTCTTTATTTTATATTTTATTTTATTTATATAGTATTATTTTTATATACCAAATTTCAATTAATGATTTAACATGGGCCGATTGATTTACTTCATAACTTATGATTCCACGTTACAAATGAAACATGACCAACTGATTACTAAATGTAAAATCTTATTCAAAAAATAACCTTAAGCCCACTAGTAAAATATTGTGCTTTTCAAATTTTGAATTCTAAATTTAGTTCTTAAATTTTTTTTCAATTGTACACATGTAATGATATGTGATACCATCAATTACTATCACAGAGTATGCTACAACTTTTAAAGTAATTCGTATTTGGAAAAGAAATTTAGGATTCAAATTTAGGAAGCAGAAAATTATTCTAAGCCCACAAAAGACTAATGATTTTCCAATTGCTTTTGGAGGTCATAAAGTGATAATGGAACTCCAGATATTAAAGTTAAAGTTACAGTGAAGCTAATTTGGTAAATCAGCTTTTGCAATTCAATTGCAGAATAATATGAGTCATCACAAAGAGTAATGCTATGCTTCACCAAATTTCTATCCCAAAAAGTGTTTCCCAAATGAAATGGCAGTTGGATTAGGTAAACAACTTCCAATTCAATTCAACTGGTCCCACTACCGCATCATTTGGAATCCACTCTAAGGATACAAATCTGGGAAGCATAGCATTACTCCATTGCAAAATATGTGAATGGCCAAAAGCTATCTTGGTAACTATTGACCAAAAGTAGTTTTTTTACAATTGAATCGCAGAAGTTGAAGCTTTCATTAAACGAGCTCAAAATCAAGATGGATTCAGTGGCGGCCCTAACGTTTTGGTGGCCCTAAACAAACTTTAAAGATGGGGCCTTCCATGTATTTTTGTGTGCAAAAACATGACATGTACTAACACAATTATTTGCAAAAGAAATTACTTAAATTAGCTATAGACACCCCATTTTGACCTACCAGAAAAAGAAATAACTGTCGCAGGGGGAGCCCACCGGGCACGCAAATCGAGGAAGGAAGAGCTAGAGTCCTAATCAAAATATATAGAGGTCAAGTCAAACGTCAAATCAAATTATTGTCAATTTGAATACCCACCAGCATGGTTTCAAAAGCATGTCGAGTCAGCCATAGACACCCGTTTTTTTGCCCACCTACAAAGAGGCGGACAGATAATGTACATCGAGTTCGACGGATGTGAAGAGCTCATAAATACAAGGTCCCTAGACTTCGAATCGTCAAAATCGAACCACGGGCGATGAAATTATCATTGTTTAAAGTTCGGACAAATCTGCTATTTGCCAGAGAGGGACCGGGATTACTTCTTAAGATTTTCAGGTGTCAGAACAATAGTTTTTCATGACAGAACAAAAGTGCGTGACATTACCGAGGACTCCCTAAAATTTCATCTCAATTGAAACACCGGATCTGGAAAAAGTACTTTATTAGGCGTAGAAATCAAATGGAAAAATTCTATTTCATCGCCAGAGAACTTCGAAAGGTTTAAAATTGATGCCAAAATCTATATTTGTCAAGATGAATAGCCTTCAGAAATTTCATTGCCATCAAACGAAGAAAGTTGCAAAACTGTGATAAGATTGCTCACAGGTACATCAATTTATACTGATAAATCATCAGAAAGTCCTAGTCTTCGAGATCAAATCAGTTGTGGTATTACTGGTTTGGATTAAAACACATGTTACATCGAGACGGAGAAATCCCTGTAAATTTCGTCTCAATCCAATACCAGATTCCAAAAAAGTGCATTTAAATTAACAGATTTGTCAAGACAGATGCTTAATACGAGTCAGATAGCATTTCAAGAATTCTATTTTTGCACTAAAATTCTGCGTTTGTCAAGAGGACCACGGAGGTCCAAGTTTTCGTCGCACTGCCTTCCAGAAAATTCAGAAGTGCGGCGCTTGTACAGATATCTAGATATTTTCTTTACTTAGCGACTAAGTAATCCAGATCTAGGCCAATCGCGCCATAGGAGTCACTTTCTGATTGCAGGAAAATACTCCTCACATTAAAATAAAGGGATCCATGTAATTTCGTCTCATTCCGACACCGGATTTCGGAAAAGTGCACCTCGATTGAACCATAACTATTGCCGAATGTGGGCCAAACAACGTTTTAAAAATCCAATTCCGACTTAAAAATTCTGTATTAGTCGAGAGAACCCAGCGGTCCAGTTTTCAACCGTGTACACTTTTCGAAAAATCTCGGAGAACGCGGCGCGCACACACAATATCTAGATATTTTATTACTTTATTATTATTATTATTTTATTATTTTTTTAAATCAAAAATTTTTCTATAAATATGAGGTCCCCTCCTTCGAAAAATTTGCCAATTCACTCTCTTCCTTAGGCTTTGTTTGGGAATCCCTAACCTTTCTCCTCTCCCAAGCCCTGTTTGGCTACATTGAGCAAATAAAATCCAAACTCCATCATAAGCACCTCTAATGTCATACATACAGTATACATACGTGCACTATTCATACATTTAGTACTATTTATACATATGGTATTATTCATACATACGAGCACTATTTGTACATACAGTATGCGTACGGATACTATTCAAACGTACGATTTACATCTTGACTATTTTGGCCCTTCGGGACCCAACCATGACGTACATTTAAGTCGATTTTGTGTCGAAATACGACTTAGGCCTTCTCGAATTATTTCTGCAATGTTCTCGGATTTCTTTCATTCTTTCTTAGCAAACATCGAGTGAACTTCAATAGTTGCCTCTACACAGGTAACATCCTTAACTCATACTCTTAGTGGTTTGGGCTCCCTATAAATCCACTGGTCGGATATTCTGTCTTTTTTTTTTTTTTCTTTTATTCTTTTTTTTCCAGTCGGAAGGAGACCATCGAACTCTTCCCGCTTGGACTTTATATCCTGCGTCAGCCGGAAGAGATCTAATGACCCACCCGCCTGAACTTTATCAAACTGTTATATCCTGCGCCTATCGGAAGGAGACCTTCGAACTCCACCCGATTGAACTTTATATCCTACATCAGCCAGAAGGAGATCTAACGACTCACCCGGCTAAACTTTATCAAACTGATATCCTTCGCCAGTCGGAAGGAGACCTTCGAACTCCACCCGATTGTACTTTATATCCTGCGTCAGCCGGAAAGAGATCTAATGACCTACCAGACTGCATTTTATCTCCTGTTATCGATGTTCGTTGATGAAAATCAGAGAACACAAAAAAATTGATACTTCTCTCCATTCTCATTGGGCACCGACCCATACTTTCAGTACATTCTTTTACACCATTGGGCACCGACCCTTACTTCCGGCATAGCACTGGGCGACGACCCTTACTTCCGGTTACTTTTTCAAATCACTGGGCACTGTCCCTTTCTTTTGGTGTAAAAAAAAAATACAAAAAAAAAAAAAAAGAAGACGAAAAGAAAATTACAAAAAATGGGCTTTCTCAAAAATAAAACTCCAGTGCCACCTTTGTTGGGAATCTGCAAACAGCACAGGTAAGACAAATAAGTCTTCACACTCTTCATGGGCACCGACTCTTACTTTCGGCACATATAACAAAAGACAAAAAAAATCATAAAAAAAAAAATACAAAAACTCATCGCACGGTCGATCTACCCCGACTTTTTACTCAATAACACTTTCTCACAACTCACTACTTTCTCAAAGGTTAAAGTCTAGGACTACATCGTACAGGTTAAAGTTCCTAGCTACACTGACTTTACTCAAAACATTATTTTATACACTCACGATCTAGATCGACCAAAAAACTTACGCACATACACAGCACAGAACTACGTACGGCCTGATTCTCGAGTCGAGATACGTAGGCAACCCACACTTGTTTGCGGCCATAACTTCACTTTCAAACTATCTTGTATTGAGATACGTATACATACTTTCAAACTATCTCGAGTTGAGATACGTATACATAACTATTCTCTTTTAAAACTATCTCGTGTCGAGATACGTAAATCGGCAACCGCGTGTCAGGGATGCTCACGTTTAATTTATAGTATATGTATTCTACTACTTCTTACTTATGCCCCGTTACTATGAAAACCACTAAATCGGCAATCGTGTGTCACGGATGTTCGAGGGTGCCTAATACCTTCCCTCGACATAATCGAGTCCTCGAACCCACTTCAAGAACTTTGGTTTTCGCACGACTATCAAGAGTCACACTTTTAAAAGGGTCCACTTTTCTCAAACTGTTTATCAAAAGTCAAAGATGATTACTCTAATCGTCTTTGCAGGGATCCTAACTCCCGATAACGTTAGGTGGCGACTCTGAAAACTTATACTGGCCCTACTCCCACTTGTACGTACTTTCATACATTTCCTTTCGCGCTTAGGTTCGCTGCTTTGAGCCTTTTATCTTATTTAATTTATTTTTTTAAACGGTCGCGACCCTTGATGAGACTGCCCCTCATTTTTCGGAGCGGGCACAACAGCTGGGGACACACTTAAGAGGACTCGGGCCGTCACTTTGGTGGTTTTCATATTCTAAAGGGGCATTTCTTTTACTAACTACTCTATACTTCTATAATTCTTTTGTAGGTTATAAACTTGTTTTCACAGGTACTTACGACTCATAAAAGAAACTGCAAGGCCAATGCCATGCTGAAACTACAAGGCCAATGTCGTACTTTACCGCTATACACACTACACACTTACATCAAGCATGACATAACCCGGTTTTGAAACTGAAACCCTTTAAGATTAGATAGGAGGTTAGTAAGTGGCATGGCCGTTGCGATAGTACCGGCGGTACCAGCACCGAAAGTTCCTCCGCTCGAAACCACCAACCTGAGATGATGCTACGGCACCGGAGGTTTGAAAGTTCGGGAAGCGGACCTAAATAAGTCTACATTAGACGTCAACCCCTCCACATAGTCACATTCTGCACGTGTGCATTAAAAACTTTTCAAAATACGGCGCCGATAGGCTGTTCGATTCTTTTCTATCATCCCCTTATATAAATCAAGGGCAAATAAACTTTTCAAAACTCAAAATGGCGTCGAAGGGCTACCCATTCTCACTTATCCTCTCCTTACATTTTAACAAGGATTGATACACTTTTTCAAAAGTTCATAATGGCACCGAAAGGCTGCCCATTCTTACTTATCTTTTCCTTACATTTTAACAAGGATGGATACACTTTCTCAAATTCGTAAAATAGAGCCAAAAGGCTACCCGATTCTTATCTATCCTTCCCTTGCACCTGTATATAGACCAGGGGTAGACAAATTTTTTCAAACTCAAAAACTGCGTCGAGAGGCTGCCAGACTTTTTCCAAACTCGTTCTCACCTTTCATAGCAAAAATAAAACTCCCTAAGGACAAATCCATTTTTCAAAGACATTTGGTGACGCCGAAAGGCTATCCAGATTCATCTCATACCTTGGGAACACACATCACACTGGAGCAGTACTTTCCCATCTCTAACGAGTCACTGGGAGAAGAATCCCCGTTTCTTTTCTTTGAAGCGACTTACTAACTTTACGTCTACCTCTACGTCTTCTGACCTCCACTGCAGGTATATTTTTGACAGAGGTCAACATGGGAAGCTTCCACACCCTCAGCCTACTCCCGGCATCACCGACTTCTCCACGGATCGAGAAAGTCCGAATGGACAACCAGTCCAAACTGCTCTGACTTTCGAATACAACTTCCAAATCCAAACATTTAGCCTGAGTAGGGCAGATGACAAAATCCGAGGAGATCAAATTCGAGCAGTACCAGCGCATTCATGATTGTTCGAACCCTCAAGCTACTGGACCAATAGGCCTACTTCTACCCATATACATCCACAAGCTCTGGCTATGCCCAAAATAATTTTTGTGAAGGACCAACGCTCAGCCCACTGTCTTGAAATAGTACTTTTCATCATATGCCACATATGGTAGTTTCTCCATACTACTAAATTTATGCTTTGTCTACTTTGCATAAAATACATACTTTCAAATAAAAAGCAAAAATTCTTTGCATCACTCAATAACTATCATCTTGCTCTCGTTCTTTAAATCTCATGGTTTACTGGATATTACTGTCTCGTTACTTGTTGAGTACAACTTAGACATCGTACTAGACTTTCAAAATATAGCAAGCTATGTTCGGGTTTACTCGAAAGTGCGACCAGCACAAAATCATGCCAAGAACAAACTCAGGTCCACAAACTGGCCATTTCACCCGCTGATGATGCTCACATCTAAACAAGAATCAGACGACAAAGGTGCACTCAATGCATATTCACAGCCGCTTGATGTCATTAGAGTACACAAGGACGGAGCAGGCAGCCAATAGGCATTCAAGGACAAGAACACCTTGGTCCATTCTCAGGATCATGACATACAACGACTAGGGCAGCAGCCCTTGTCCATCACAATTCAGCAAAAGGTCATCATGATCACTACTGGCCCACATGGGGTCCCTCAATTATCATAAGAAAAGTAATAATGCATTCCCATGATCTCTAACTTCAATGATGCATATATGTGATCTCTGAATTCGACTCGACTTGTGTCGAAATGATTAGAGGCAATCATTTCAGCTATCTATACACTACTTTCTCTCATTCACCCACTTGAGCCATACAATGATTTCTTTTTAAACTTAAACCCCTGAGGATCACCCCCTAAACTAGGGCAATGCCAAAAGGAAAAAGAAAGAGAAAGCAAACAAAAAGAGAACTCAATGCAAAGCTGGAGCACATCCACAAAATATACGATCCGACTCGGATACATACTTCAAACTGGGGCAATTCTCCCCAGTACATACTTTACTCAGCGATAACATACCCCACACTAGATTGGGATGAAAACAAAAACAAGAACAAAAAGAAAAAGAGCAAAATCAAAAGAAGGAAAAAAGCAGGGCATAAGGTGATCTCAGGAATCTCAATCGACTTTTCAAAATATACTTTGAGCCTTCATGCGATCCTTTCATTTCTCAACCCATGACCCTGGCCTACGTTACAACCAAGTAAAGTCCACTTTGATTGACACAGGCCTTGTTTTGTTAACTAAATCACATACTTGCATCATTCCAAACGACGGGGGTGCCACATACTTTCAAATCACAAGATACACTGAAGTGCAACAATCACATAACCGGATTCGGTGAAAATCCGTGAGGGCGCCGAAGGTAAAAATGGTTTTAGAGAGAAGGAAAGCTCAAGAGAAATCAAATATTGAAAAATTGGGTCCTTTTGAAGGACGATCACTGGGGCATTAAGCCCACACAGTCAAATACTTTGTCTTCTAGTACTCAGCAGGCGACAAGACAATCAATATCCACTAACTTATGAGCATTCTTTCACAAATGATATATTCATGCATCATACTCTTGTAAACCCGTATACTTAGCATAACATGATTTTCAAAATCCATTCATATCTTTCAGCATAGCAGACAGTGTATACTTTCCATAACAGGGGCAACTAGTTCCGACACTCCTCTCAAATAGCCCAAAAGCTGACCACTAACCGAGCCACGATATCAACCCTTGCTCAGACTCGCCAACTTCACATTGATCCATCTGCTCAGATCCACATATCAAATCAGTCTTCTCCTTGGTAGATTATCAAGAAATCTATCCCTCGCTCAGGTCTAACCATTCATGCTTAAATCAGGATCAGGTATAAGGCCCCTCACGGAGTCCTGTCCACTATCTACTCCTAGAATCAAGAATGAGTCCTCAAGCGGCATCCTATTCACATCATCGTCTATCTTTCAATATCAGGAGTGAGCCGGTCAAGTGACATCCTGTTCATATCACCTACCATCAGGTATAAGTCCCTCAAACGGTATCCAACTTACATCGACATCATGTATTTCTTTTACCCTCCCGCACTATATAGCAATCATGCGCATCACATTTTGCTGTCCTCACCTTTCTACTACGATCATGCATACTCCATTTTGCTAATTTCATCACGCTTAACAGCAATCACGCCTCACGTGGCATTTTGCTCTCTCATACTCCCAGCAGTCACGTGTATTGCATTCTGTTGGACCTTATCTCCACGACAATTACCCATATCGGACTTTGCTATTCTTGTCTCTTATATTCAAGGCAATCACGCGAATCACATTTTGCTACCCTATAACTTCACAGCAATCACGCCCCACGTGGCATTTTGCTTCTCTTATCTCAAACTCTTTACAGCAATCACGCCCTACTTTACATTTTGCTCTCTGATATCTTCAACAGTCACGCGCATCGCATTCTGCTGATTTTATCTCCACATCGATCACCTATATTGGATTTCGTTGTTCTCATATTCAAGGTAATCACGCGAATCACATTTTGCCACCCTATAACTTCACAGCAATCACGCCCCACGTGGCATTTTGCTTCTCTTATATTAAACTCTTTACATCAATCATGCCCTACTTGGCATTTTGCTCCCTGATATCTTCAACAGTCACGCACATTACATTCTGCTGATTTTATCTCCATGTTGATCACCCGTATTGGATTTCATTGTTCTCATATTCAAGGCAATCACTCGAATCACATTTTGCCACCCTATAACTTCACAGCAATCACGCCCCACGTGGCATTTTGCTTCTCTTATCTCGAACTCGTTACAGTAATTACGCCCTACGTGACATTTCGCTCTCTCATATCTACAGCAATCATGCCCCCACATGGCATTTTGTTCTCCTATCTCATAGCGATTACGCCCCACGTGGCATTTCTTTCTTTCGTATCCACTACAAGCACGCCCCGACATGGCATTTTGCTTTTCAATATCTTAACATGGCATCCTCTTCACCCTCCTAATATGGCATCCTCTTCACCCTGTCGTGTGAACTACGCACAGTCTAATTCTCCTGACGGGAGATACGTAGGCAGCTCTAAGAGCTCGACTATACACTCACTTTATTACATTCTTGGTTAAAGTTTGAGATTACGCGATTACGGTCTTCTCGACTACACCATCCCTCTTCTACTCGATTCTTACATGAATGACCAACGGAGTCATTTACCCATTTTAGTATTCCCAAGCAGAGCTGTTTGCCCACTCTGGCAATACTCCCAATCCCCAGCTGCCTACTTTGGCACACCAATCACTTACCTATGATGGCATCTCATACTCACTTGCCTACTTTGGCACGTCTTTTTACTTGTTCTCATCACTTAAAAGAAAAAGGGACAAAATGGGTCGTCTTGTTTCTTTGTCAGGATTTGTTTCGTAAAACATGACAAAGAGAGGCAGTTGTAGACACCCCATTTTGACCTACCAAAAAAAGAAATAACTGTCGCAGGAGGAGTCCATCGGGAACACAAATCGAGGAAGGAAAAGCTGGAGTCCTAATCAAAATATCTGAAGGTCAAGTCAAATGTCAAATCAATTTATTGTCAATTTGAATACCTACCAGCATGGTTTCAAAAGCATGTCGGGTCAGCCATAGACACCCGTTTTTTTGCCCACCTACAAAGAGGCAGACAGATAATGTACATCGAGTTTGACGGATGTGAAGAGCTCATAAATACAAGGTCCCTAGACTTCGAATCGTCAAAATCGAACCACGGGCGAAGAAATTATCATTGTTTAAAGTTCGGACAAATCTGCTATTTGCCAGAGAGGGACCGAGATTACTTTTTTAGCTTTTCAGGTGTCAGAATAAGCATTTTTCATGATAGAATGGAAGTGCGTGACATTACCGAGGACTCCCTAAAATTTTATCTCAATTGAACACCGGATCTGGAAAAAGTACTTTATCAGGCGTATAAATCAAACGGAAAAATTCTATTTCATTGCCAGATAACTTCGAAAGGTTTAAAATTGATGCCAAAAATCTATATTTGTCAAGATGAAAAGCCTACAGAAATTTCGTTGCCATCAAACGAAGAAAGTTACGAAACTGCGATAAGATCGCTCATAGGTACATCAATTTATACTGATAAGTCATCAGAAAGTCCTGGTCTTCGAGATCAAATCGGCTGTGGTATTACCGGTTTGGATTAAAACACTTGTTACATCGAGATGGAGAAATCCCTATAAACTTCATCTCAATCCGATACCATATTCCGAAAAAAGTGCATTTAAATTAATGGATTTGTCAAGACAAATGCTTAATACGAGTCAGATAGCATTTCAAGAATTCCATTTTTGCACTAATATATCGCGTTTGTCAAGAGGACCACGGAGGTCTAAGTTTTCGTCGCACTGCCTTCCAGAAAATTCAGAAGTGCGGCGCTTGTACGATATCTAGATATTTTTTTGCTTAGCGACTAAGTAATCCAAATCTTGGCCAATCGCGCCATAGGAGTCACTTTCTGATTGCAGGAAAATACTCCTCACATTAAAATAAAGGGATCCAAGTAATTTCGTCTCATTCCGACACCGGATTTCGGAAATTGCACCTCGATTGGCGTGTTCTGCCATAACTGGTGTCAAATGTGTGCCAAACAACATTTTAAAAATCCAATTCCGACTTCAAAATTATGTGTTAGTCGAGAGAACCCAGCGGTCCAGTTTTCAACCGCGTAGCTTTTCGAAAAATCCCGGAGAACGCGGCGCATACACACAATATCTAGATATTTTATTACTTTATTATCATTATTTTATTATTTTTTTAAATCAAAAATTTTTCTATAAATAGGAGGTCCCCTCCTTCCAAAAAAATTGCCAATTCACTCTCTCTCTTAGGCTTTATTTGGGAATCCCTAACCTTTTGTCGCGCCCCGACGTAGCATAAATAAGGAAAGCGTTTAATTTCCTTTATGGACCCGTAGGTCGCGACAGTTTGAAGGATCGATTCCGTCCCAAACGTCAAACAACAAAACATAATAATCAGAGTAAAGCAATCAAGGCTTACAAAAATTTTCTAACTTATTACATCTTATGATACGGGGTCAACTAAGGCACAGACCGCCTTAAAATAAACAGTAACTTAGAGTCTGTTACAGACATCCTTAAAACAAAGCAATTTAAAACTTAAAACACATAGTAAATAAACAGTTTCTCGTCCCAACAGCAGCCATTCTCAATTAGCGTAGTCATAAGATTCCTCCTGATTGTAACCTGAAAAGCCTGAACACGAATGTCCAGGACGCATCAAAGTCGTCAGCTTCAAGAAGCTGGTGAGTATTAAAAACATGACTTTGAATGTAAAACATACCCAATTACCTTATTCCATTATTAAATTACGGAAAGAATTTATTTTATAAAACAACAAGGAATATAATAAAAGTCATTCATTCATAAATACAGATACTCGTGAAATGAGACAATGCACCACACTCATCTCGCCGACTCTTTTCTCTCGACAGCCACAACAACCCACTATCCTACTCCTGGTATCTTTGAAACACTCAGATAGCCACACTTTAGCAACGGGGCGCCAGGGAGTGTCCAGTTTGCCTCACACTTTGGTCCGGGGTACCAGGGAGTGTCCAATGCCTCACACTTTGAATACCCTAACCGCCATGCAAATACCGGGGCAACCCCTCACACAGTATCCAGACTTGAGTTATCAGGGAGTGTCCGTAGGCCACACTTTAGCACTACCATGGGTGCCAGGGAATGTCCGAGTTCGGCTTCACACACTTTAACGCTTCCATGGGCGTCAGGGAGTGTCCTTATTTGCCACCGTCGCATTTCAAAGATACCCTCTTCCACAATCGCAACCACATCCACAACCACAACCACAACCACAACCACGACCACAACCACAACTCATACTCAACCACAACCACGACCACAAACACAAACTCATACTCTTTTCCACACTACCATTACTCTTTTCCACACAGACTGACACCCATATGCATGTACCACTGACCCACATGAATGGTATGCACTTAAATGAAAACAAAAATGCTGAATTAAAGGAACAACACGCGTACGGGGATCAATGATTCATACTACAATGTTTTAATCATTCAAACATAACTAAATAGAGTCCTGATTAACTAAATATCCCAAACAGAACCTCAACAGTATATAAATTTCATCCAAACAGTCCCTTAACAGAAAAACAGACAAAAACAGAAACTGCTAAACCTCGCGCGCGCGGGCCGCTCGCGCGAAGTGTCGCTCGCGCGGGCCGCTCGCGCGATATGCCCATTTTCCTTTTTATTAATAAACTTTTCTGTCTGCCTGGGGAAAACAAGGTCGCGCGCGCGGATCGCTTGCGCGAAGGGGTTCTCGCGCGACCCTCGCTCGCGCGACCAGCCAAATTTTCAATTATATATATATATAAACTCTTACGTCTGCCTGGGGAAGCCTACCTCGAGCGCGCGGGCCGCTCGCACGAAAGGTCGCTCGCGCGATTCTTTGCGCGCGCGATCGCGGCGCGAGATGAAGCTGAGGCTTCATCTTCTCCGCAGGAACTGCTCTGGTTCAGCAAACAGGGGTCTTTTTGACCCATTTTCAATTCTGTAAGTATGTATGTCATGTTATATATGGATCTCTTTGTTTTTCAACAAGGATTAAGAATCTATGATCAATTTAACATGATTCTAACTATAACTCTCCAATTTTATGATAAACTAAAACATGTCAAAATTTAATTTCTAATATACTTTCTCATGTGAATAAATTAAGCTCTAAAACTTTCACCATAGTCAATACATACAGTAATCTTTGATATTCATCTCTGAAAACGGATTTAGATTAAGGTTTGAAAATCTTGATTTCAAGCTATGAACTTCATACGTAGGATCAACAATGGTGTATTGCAAAATTAAACAAACACACAGTAAATAGACATGAAATTACATTCTTAGTGAGTTAGTAATACTCACTGTGATTAATGGAGCAGAGAATTTGAGAAAGAAAATATGAAGAAATTCAAACCCAAGCTTTGGCTATGGGGATTAAGAGCTTTCTCTCTCTATATAATTTCTGTAGAAATTCTCAAGCTCACTCTTTTCTCTCTGAAATTTAAGAACTCTTTGTGTTTGAACTTGTGCAGAAAGAGATTGTGTGTGAGATAGTGTATAGCATACATATAGAAATTCAATTTGGAAATCTTGGGGACCAAGTCCCTTCATCCTCACACTACAAATGAAATGGATTTTCATTTTCTGAAAATACACAATACATTTACGTATATAATTCTACAGATTAATTCTACAGATTGTGAAGAGGCAATTTAGAGTAGTAAGGGTCAATTGTGTAAGTGTTTGGCCAAACAAGCTTATGGCCTTGAATTAACATACACACCAAGTGTATTCCCAAACAAGACTCTATCAAATGATGAGTTTTCCATAATTAGAAATGAAGCAATTGTCCAATCGGTCACTTCCAAAATCTGTGGAATTTTACACAGCGTGGACAGTTTTGGACACAAACTGGTATTTTCGTGACGCGGTGTTCGTCACAAAAATACAGAAAATTCGTTTTTGTGTAAGAATTGATTTCTCGATTTTATAAAAATACTGATTGAGATAAAAGAGAACATTTTCATCATTTTGAAATACAGATTTTGAAATCCACACAGGTATTACTGACTTTTGTAAAATTGCAGTTTGGCCCCCAATAAACTTTAAATGTGAGTTAGATAAGAAATAGATATTCCAAACAAGTGACTGGAATTAAAGTAAAAGCAGACCATGCTAATTGAATTTAAATATGCCAATGCAAATACACATAAATTAAATATGGACATGAATTTTAAATTAAATGGAAATGCAGGTTATTACACCTTTCTCCTCTCCCAAGCCCTGTTTGGCTACATTGAGCAAATAAAATCCAAACTCCATCATAAGCACCTCTAATGTCATACATACAGTATACATACGTGCACTATTCATACGTATAGTACTGTTCATACATATGGTACTATTCATACATACGGGCACTATTCATATATACAGTATACTACGGGTACTATTCAAACGTACGATTTACATCTTGACTATTCCGGCCCTTCCGGATCCAACCATGACATCCATTTAAGTCAATTTTGTGTCGAAATACGACTTGGGCCTTCTCGAGTTATTTCTGCAACGTTCTTGGATTTCTTTCATTCTTCTCAGCAAACATCGAGTGAACTTCAATAGTCGCCTCTGCACAGGTAACATCCTTAACTCATACTCTTAGTGGTTTGGGCTCCCTATAAATCCACTGGTCGGATATTCTGCCTTTTTTTTTCTTTTTTTTTTTTTTTGTTACCTTCGAACTCCACCCGATTGGACTTTATATCTTGTGTCAGCCGAAAGGAGATCTAATGACCCACCTGGCTGAACTTTATCAAACTGTTATATCCTGCGCCTATCGGAAGGAGACCTTCGAACTCCACCCGATTGGACTTTATATCGTGCGTCAGCTGGAAGGAGATCTAACGACCCACCCGGCTGAACTTTATCAAACTGCTATATCCTGCGCCAGTCGGAAGGAGATCTTCGAACTCCACCCGATTGGACTTTATATCCTGCGTCCGCAGGAAAGAGATCTAATGACCTACCGGACTGCATTTTATCTACTGTTATCAATATTCGTTGATGAAAATCAGAGAACACAAAAAAATTGATACTTCTCTCTATTCTCACTGGGCATCGACCCGTATATCCGGTACACTCTTTTACACCATTGGGCACCGACCCTTACTTCCGGCACAACACTGGGTGTCGACCCTTACTTCTGGTTACTTTTCAAATCACTGGGCACCGTCCCTTTCTTCCGGTGTAAAAATAAAAAATACAAAAAAAAGAAGACGAAAAGAAAAATACAAAAAATGTGCTTTCTCAAAAATAAAATTCCAATGCCACCTTTGCTTGGAATCTGCAAACAACACAGGTAAGACAGGTAAGTCTTCACACTATTCATGGGTACCGACCGTTACTTTCGGCACATAAAACAAAAGACAAAAAAAATCATAAAACAAAAAAAAAAAATACAAAAACTCATCGCACGGTCGATCTACCCCGACTTTTTACTCAAAAACACTTTCTCACAACTCTCTACTTTCTCAAAGATTAAAGTCTAGGACTACACCGTACATGTTAAAGTTCCTAGCTACACCAACTTTACTCAAAACATTAATTTATACACTCACGGTCCAGATCGACAAAAAAACTCACGCAATACACAGTACAGAACTACGTACGTCCTGATTATCGAGTCGAGATACGTATGCAACCCACACTTGGGTGCGACCATAACTTAAGTTTCAAACTATCTCGTATCGAGATACGTATACATACTTTCAAACTATCTTGAGTTGAGATACGTATACATGACTATTCTCTTTCAAAACTATCTCGTGTCGAGATACGTAAATCGGCAACTGCGTGTCACAGATGCTCACGTTTAATTTATAGTATATGTATTCTACTACTTCTTACTTACGCCCGGTTACTATGAAAACCACTAAACTGGCAACCGTGTGTCACGGATGTTCGAGGGTACCTAATACCTTCACTCGACATAATCGAATCCCCGAACCCACTTCAAGAACTCTGTTTTTCGCACGACTATCAAGAGTCACACTTTTAAAAGGGCCCACTTTTCTCAAACTATTTTTCAAAAGTCAAAGATGATTACTCTAATCGTCTTTGTAGGGACCCTAACTCCGGATAACGTTAGGTGGCGACTCTGAAAAATTTTACTGGCCTTACTGCCACTTGTACGTACTTTCATACATTTCCTTTCGCGCTTTGGTTCATTGCTTTGAGCCTTTTATCTTATTTAATTTTATTTCCTTAAAAACGGTCTTGACCCTTGAACAGACATTAACAAGTAAAATCGACTTACATTAGTATAAGTAGGGGTGGGCGTTCGGTCGTTTCGGTTCGGTTTGGACAAATTCTATTCGGTTTTGTTCGGTTCGGTTTGAAGAAATGAGAACTGAAATTGAATTGGATTATATTGTGGTTCGGTTCGGTTCGATTCGGTTTTGGTCAATTCGACTCGGTTTGGAAATTCGGTTAACCGAATTTTAAAAAAAACTATACAAATTTTATTTTATTTTATTTATTTATTTATTTTCATTTTCACAACTTTTTTATATGTTTTTTTTTCTTTCCATTTTTCTTTATATTACAAAGAAAACATATTGTTTATATTTTCTTATATATAATATACTTTTATTTTTACAATATATATAGTTATATATAAAAATGTATTAATAATATATAAACTAAAAAAAAAATTCGGTTTTTCGGTTCGGTTCGGTTTGGGATAATGCAACCGAAAACCGAATTGAAAAAAAAAAATATAGTTCGGTTTAAAACTAAACTGAAATTTTTAACTGAATTAACTGAACTGAAATGAAAATTTTAATTCGGTTCAGTTCGAATTTCGGTTAACTGAACTATTTGCTCACCCCTAAGTATAAGTATATATTATTTAAATATTGCCCTTCGTACATTTTTAGTTAAAAAATCACCAACAACACTTGCATAATCAATATCTTTCGCCATATTCTTATCAATGAATAACATAACTAACCCACTAACCCGTTTAACCTTTATTGTGACATAATTTATCAAAGGTAAGATTTAAATGGATTGAAAATTTTCTTAAATTTACACAAATAGTATACACATATACACAATACATTATATAGTTGGTGGCATTATAGATATAGAGGTGGCAATTCGGATTATACGTGTCATAATCGGGTTTTAAACGAGTAGCGTGGTTTTGGGTTGTTTTTTTGAGTTTTGAGTAATATTCAATAAAAAATATGAAATTTATTAATTTAATCATGTCGTGTTGTGTTGTATCATAATTGAGTTGTCTCAATAAACCATATTGTCGTGTAAAAAATTACCACCCCTACTATAGCAAAAAAAGTGTTTCACCTGCATTGGGTCCAGGGGCGGAACTGTGTTGTTGGTGGGGGGGTGCCATTGCACCCCTCACATGTGGTAAAATATTTTTACTAATATACATGTATGTGTGTTATTCCTCTTATTTGTTGTTTGTTAGCACCCCCAAACAAAAAAATATGATACCTCTCAGTTACCTTAAATCATTTTATTGCTTTATTTCAATACTAAATTTCAACCATATGTGTTTGAGAATTATTTGAGATACAAAGATTTGGGTAGAATAACATTATTCTGTACAATTAGACCACTTATTATGATAAACTCAAACCCCGGCTCATCTCCCCAACAACTCTCAAACAGTACAAAATAATTTGACATAGTAATTTTGTAGTCTTACTGATAAGGGGGGAAAAAAATACCCATTTATAAATAGAACCAAAAAAATCACATCAGGGGCGCTGCCCCCGAACCCCAATGTGTCATTGTTAGATAGCATACATAGTAACTCGACACCCCCAAAGGCAAATCCTAATTCCGCCCATGATTGGGTCAGAGCCGGCCCTCCCAGACATTAAACGACTGTTCTGACAAAGCAAGCTATGGGCCTTGCCGGCCCAATTAAGAGTACGTAAAGCTTCGTTCAAGATCTGGATCAATAGTCCCCTTAGTTTGATTTTGAATTGCAATGTCTGAGACTGTTAGTCATTTAGTCTAAAAAATAAATAAAAAAAATAGAGAGAACGATCAATGGAATTTAACTTGATTTCACCAACTTCCCTCGAGTTTTATATTTGTAGCTTTGTGCTTCATTTAACCCCTGGGAAAACACTTTACTTTTTTTAGGTAATTTTTTTTACGGTTTAGAAATGCGTTTGACTGACATACTCAAATCGTTTACGAAGTGAATTGAATTGAATCGAACTGATCAGAATAATAAGATTTCAACAACATAGTCTGTATTAGCCTTTTATTTTTGTTGTATGTCGCTAAGAGAAGTTGATCTTTATTGTGTGTGTATGTGTGTATATGAATCTATTTTAGAGGTGGCAAATGTTGGATCCGACACGGCAACGTGACACGAAAATAAACAGGTTTGGATGACCCGTACAACGGCACAGGTCATAAACGAGTCGACCCGTTTAACACGATTAATAAACGGATTGGGTCACACCTTAAGCAGGTTAACCCGTCTTATCCGATTAGGTGTGATTGGAGTTTTTTTTTTATTTTTTTGTAGTTCTAAAAATATTTTTAATAATCTGGGGGTCTAAAATACAAATATTATAAATAAGAATCAAAAAAATTTTAAAAAAAAGAATAAAAAAAAATATTAACTACAACTAAAAAACCGATCCCACCAACTGACCAAAAATGGCTAAATCAACCACTTCGGTTGGTTTTCAAAACATGAAAAAAAAAAAGAAAAAGAAAAAGAAAAAATCGAATCAAACCAAACTGAACCGATGACATCCCTACACGGGTCAGACGGGTTAAACGGATGACCCAAGTTTTACCGACACATTTATGAACCGACCCGATTATGACTCGTTTAATAATAACACGATTATGACACGACACGATTATGACCTGACACGACCTGATTGCCAACCCTAATCTATTTATATATAATATATAAGGGTAAATTACATGGACCTCCCTTGAGATTTTCCCTAATTACACAAACCAACTCTCTCGTATTTTGAAAAATTATACGGACCTCCATTCTCACTAACGGTTGGGTAACTTCTGTGACAGAATAAATAAAAGTACTAAACTGCCCCTATGTTAAATTACACAAACCTCCACAAAACTATGGTCTAATTACACGAACCTCTCTTGTATTTTGAGAAATTACACGGACCTCCCTTATCACCCACAAAATCCTAACTAGATTTTCAGTTTGTACAAATGCATTATTGCAACCTCAAATAAATCTTGCTTTTGTAGTGAGAAAGGGTTTGAGTTACACTTTTCATACCACTCAGAAGGTATCTTTCAATTCTTCAAATTCTTACAAGTTTCAAGATTTGCAATTTCCTCAAATTCTTCAATTTCATAATTTAAATGAATTTCTTGGTTTGGTTTTATTTTATTTATTTATTTATTTTTTATTATTATTATTATTATTATTATTATTATTATTATTTTATTTCTTCTTCTTTTCAGTTTCTCTGCCTATGGGATAAATATGATAGACAAGATAAGTTAAAGAATCTGGCCATTCTGCAATTTGGTTTGTTGAAATGAACTTAATTTCTACGCTTCATGAAAAATTGAAGGGACTGTGAAAAATTACAATAATAATATAGTTATTTTGAAAAATAAGAGAGATGATTTTAAATAAGAGACGGAGTAAGGGAGGAATAAGAAGAGAAAATTTTTTTTGACAACAAAACATTTTTGAAACGAGGGAGGTGCGTAGTATTATGCCATACCTCCAAGGAGGTTTGTGTAATGATCCCTTATTTTTATTAGGATAGACTAGGGTATTTTGGGAATTAGATAATTAAAATTACTTGCATTATCAATTTTCGTCAAAGGTAGACGGTCAACTAATGGAAGGGAGGTGAGTGTAACTTATCAAACTTTAAGGTAAGTCAGTATAATTTTCTAAAATACAGAGAAAGTTCGTGTAATTAGACCACATCTCAAGGGAGATCTGGGTAATTTACCCTATGTATAATCAACCACAGTCCACAGAGTTGGAATACAGGCTAGCACTAGTCACGAGAACACCATAGAAAACTAACTTAATAAGAAAATAGAGAGAACGATCAATGGAATTTAATCTGATTTCACCCACTTCCCTCAAGTTTTAAATTTGTGACTTTGTGCGAGAGTTAACCCCTAGGAAAATACATAATTATTTTTCTTAATTAGATACTTTTCTTATTATTTTGAAATGTGTTTCACTGACCTACTCAAATCTTTTGCGAAGTGAATTGAATTGAATCGAACAGATCAAAATATTAAGATTCTAACAGCATCGTCTGCCTTAGCTTTTATTTTTGTTGTATGTCACTAAGAGAAGTTGATTTTTACCGTGTGTATGTGCATATATATGAATATGTTTATATATAATGTATATAAGGGTAAATTACACGATCTCTCTTGAAGTTTTTTCTAATTACACCGACCTCCCTCCTACTTTAAAAAATTACACGGACCAGCTTCCTTCTCGTAACAATTTGGTAAAGGCCGTGATGGAATGAATGAAAGTACTAAACTACCCCTTACGATAAATTACACAAACCTCCTCTGAACTATGGTCTAATTACATGGACCTCTCTCGTATTTTGAGAAATTACACGTACCTCTCTTATCACCCACAAAACCCTAACTAGATTTTCAGTTTGTACAAATGTATTGTTACAATCTCAAATAAAATATGCTTTCGCAATGAGAAATAGTTTGAGTTAAACTTTTCATACCACTAAGAAGGTATCTATCTTTCAATTTCTTCAATTAATTTCTTCTAATTCCAAGATTTGCAATTTCTTCAAGTATTTCTTCAAATTCTTTAATTTCATAATTTAAATTTCTTGGGTTTGGTGAAAGGGCTGTGAAAAATGGTAAAGTAATATAGTCATTTCGAAAAATAAGAGAGATAGTTCTAAATAAGAGACAGACAAGGGAGTAAAAAGAAGAGAGAATTTTTTTGACAAAAAAACATTGTAATGAGGGAGGTCTGTTTAATTAGGCTATACCTCAACTGAGGTTTATTAGGATAGACAAGAGAATTTTGGGTATTAGAGCTGCACTTTTCTTAATCACAGCTTGGGCAATTTGGAATGACCGAAACATGCGAGTTTTTGATGGGGGTGGTAATACAGTACTAGGAGTTTGTGGATTTGTGGATCGCTTCTGGAATGAGATCTTGGCTTGCCGTGAGCTTGAGCTACCTCGTAACCCTCCTAGGAGGCCAGTTACTTGGCAAGCTCCGACTCAAGGTATGTTTAAAGTGAATGTGGATGGGGCGTGTTTTGAGGAATTACATGGTTATGGTGTTGGAGCGGTGGTCCGAAACCATGAGGGCCATGTTATCTTTGGTGTTTCTATGCTCATCTCAGGTGCTTTAGATCCTTTGGACTGTGAAGCTATGGCTGTCCTTCGGGCTTGTGTTGCAATCGAGGAAGCTGGGTTACGTGGGGATGTACTTGAAATGGATTGCTTGAATGTCATGCTGTTACTAAACGAGGTTGATCCATGTCTTGCTCCTTGTGGTCACATTATTGATGAGGCAAAGAATTCTCTCTCTCGGTTGGGATTTTTAGAGGTCAAACATGTTCATAGAACTGGCAATAAGGTGGCTCACGAACTCGCTCGCTATGCAATTACACACCGTTCGCATGTTGTTTTCTTTGATGTTCTTCCGGATTGTATCCAGTCTCTCGCTTCCCACGAGGCTATGAATCGTTAATTTTTTGGCAATGAAATTCCCACTTTTCCATCAAAAAAAAAAAATACTTACATTATCAATTTCCGTCAAAGGTAGGCGGTCAACTAACGGAGGGAAAGTGAGTGTAACTCAATCTCAAACTTTAAAGGAGATCAGTGTAATTTTTAAAAAATACAGAAGAAGCTCGTGTAATTAGACCACACGCAAGGTCTATGTAATTTATCCTATGTATAATCAACCACAGTCCACAGAGTTGGAATACAGACTAGCACTAGTCACGAGAACACCATAGAAAACTAACCGAACTGATGCACCAACCTTAATGGTCCGTATGGACGGTCATCGCAGATCTCTCTCTCTCTCTCTCTCTCTCTCTCTCTCTCTCTCTCTCTCTCTCTCTCTTTCTCTCTCTCTCTCTCTCTCCATAGATTACAAAGAAACAACATATAGTAACAAAAAACACCTCATCTTTCAGTTCAGAATGCTAAGTTACATGATCATATGGGTCACGGGAATTGGATAGAAAAAGCCCTCTTACACTTCTCGAGCTCCCAATGAAGACAAAAAGGGTGAGAGGTGTTGTATATATGGTTGGCATATATATGATCGATTTTGCTTTCACTGTCTTTTGTGTTAGTTCTGTCTGTTTGGGGCTTCATAATGTCTCCATCCAAATTCTAATTTGGAGCATATATATATATATATATATATGTGAGTGCACATGTGAGGGGCCTCACAAACATATGCATATCACTATCATTGTTTCATTTCACATGGATAACAAAAGGTTTGACCATTTTATATTTGTCCATGGGTTTGAGGTATATGACCTATTTACCCACCCTCTTAAATTTCCTCTAATTATTTATTGAGTATGTTACCATTGCTTATTTGTATGGTTTTGTCTTTAAAATCCAATTACTCACATACCATGCAACATCCTCATTCTTAAATTAAATTAAGAGTGCATGTCTGATGCCAAATAATCAAAAGAAAGATAAGAAAAATGTTAGACTAACCCAGTTGTCATGTAAAGGCTTGTATAGGAAACAGTTCTGCCTCTGCGATTCAATTGCATATTTCTGAAACATTGTGACACTTATGATTTGAGAACTATCGATTGGAAGCCCAATACCGAGATTTGGCCTCCCAAAGCATTTCCCAAACAATGTCAAAATTTCTCATTAAGAATTATGTGACACTAATTATGTGTCAACCATTTGATATATAAGGCAGACCTAGTACATGAAGGCTTCTACTCACTGCGAGATCTACAAATGTTAGATATATATTAATATATATATATATATACACAAACTTAACCGTACATAAAGATGTTGTTTCTATATCTATATAAAAAATTCCCTATTAAGTTTTATATGGTTTTGCACTAATCACAACATACGCAACTTCTTTGAGTTGTATGCTGTAGGTCCACTCATGTCACATATGTGGTTCGTTTCTGAGATATATTAGTCCAAAAAAAAAAAAGTTACGAGTGATAAGGGTAACTTGATAATAATTCTACATGAAAAGTTCGTAGTTTGAGCTAGTGATGAAACGGTATAATAGTCAATTTGTAAGACATAGGTTTGGCAACGTTGCTCTTTCTTGCATAAAGAGGTAGGTAGAATTCTCAAATAACTTCTAATCCAATTATCAAAGTGATGCATAGCCTTCTCGACAACTACTCATTTTTCAAGAGTAAAGATTGGGACACAAACAAATCCATAACCTTTTGGACACAACCTAAATAATGTATCTATCTCTCTCCTGTGATGTCACTGGACCCCACAGTGACACATGAGAGAGATAGACACATTATTTAGGTTGTGTCCAAAAGGTTGTGGGTTTGTTTGTGCCCCTAGCATTGCTCTTTTTCAATGTACATTACCCCTATATATACTACCTATCTCCTCAACAAATTAACACTCACCTTTCACACTCCTCTCTCTCTCTCTCTCTCTCTGAGGCAATGGCAAGAAAGCAAAGCGCTGTGATGTTCTATCTTGTGATTGTACTTCTTTTACTAGTACAGAACCATGTAAGCAACAACTTTCCCCATCTCTCTCTCTCTCTCTCATGTTTGCTTGCGAGCTTGTTTTTGGGTAAATGACATTCTAAACTCAGTTCTCAAGTTTGATAAGTTCTTCAATTTGATCTAAATAGCAAACATTTCGTCACAAACAGTTGTCTTTAGCAACGAAAAGTGCAAAAATTTGCGACAAGATCAAGATGCTTACTATTGGAGCAGATTGAAGCTCTTATGATCAAACTTAGAGGGACTAAATTGAGATAGTTGAAAGTACAGAGATTAAATTAAAATTGACCATAAAATTCTAGTAGTGGAATCTGTAATTACCCTTCAAGTCTTCACTCTTCAGTGTAAGCCGTAGTTTGAACGTCTGAATTTCAGAAAACTTTTCAGTCGTGCATTGGAGATTTTCGGTGAGAAATTCTTTAAACTAAGGTAGGACAATAAATTTTTTTTAAGGGTAATACTAGGGACACACCTAAAGACACAATTTTGGGACACACCCCAAAAATTGTGTTTTTGGTTGTGTCCCAATCTTTACTCAAAATTTAAAGTTTTAAGTTTTTGGCTTTTTTAGTCTAAGGCCCTTCACTAATTTTTGCTACTAATTACAGTCCTTTCTCATTTTTTTTTTTTCCCTTCCTTATTTGCGGTAATATGTACCCTTTGTGAGTTAATTTTGGCACATCATCATTTATTTTTTCTAAACTCTAAAAATTTCATAACTAACAATTTACAATCATTTATTTTTTCTAAACTCTACAAATTTCATAACTAACAATTTTCAATCTCGGTTTTCATAAAATTTATATTTTTGGAGTCGTGAAATAAAAGATCTTAAAATAAGATCCATTTGTGATACGAAATTTTGAAGAAAAAAAGTAAAATTTTCAGTTTGTTGTTCATCAATTTTATCTGTTATCAGTTTTGTAAAATGACAAATTTATGTAGATGGTCTTTTTGGATGAGTAATACTTTGGGCACAACCAAATCCACAACCTTTTATCCACAACCTCTATTTTGTGTCTATCTCTCTCCTAGTGGGCACTGTGGCGTCACTGGCACTGTGGGACCCATCAAGAGAGAGATAGACACAAAATAAAAGTTGTGGACAAAAGGTTGTGACTTTGGTTGTGCCCCAAGTATTACCCTTTTTGGATATAGAGCTGCGTTGTGAGTTGATATTTGTTTGAACATATATCTGTTCAAACAAATAGTTTTTTCTTTAGAATTAAAATACCACAACTTTATCATTTTTCGACCCTTTTGGGTGATATTTTTTTATTCATATAATTTTTTGAGATTTAAGCATTGGATTTCAAAATTGTACAAAAAGGGGTAATTTGGAGTCTCATTTAAAGCTTTTATGTGTTAAATTTCCAGTTTATAAACATGCAATATTATATGTTTGAATTAAACGTCCATAACTTTCTAAAATTTTCGTGGCTGAGGTTATTTTAGTTTAATTAAATATCATGATTAATATTATTATTTTTTAGATCTACACATCTATGGATGCCAATTTACAAAAGAAGTATACTTTTGTTAAATTCATGTAAAAAATATGTTTTCACGTTATAGTTTAAATTTATTTTTATTTTCTCCCCTGATTTCATAGTCAATATTGATCTCGTTTGATAAATCTTTATTTCTCTGATTTGAAAACATCAAAGTTTAGATAAAAATGAACTTATAGATCAAATTGTCATAATGCATCAATTTTAGGTATAAAATGATATATTTGACCAAAATAAGTGCAAAGGACCTAACGCGTTAAACAAAACAAACATAGATTTTATGTAGGATGTGTTTGTGTCTAAGGACCTTTGGCTGAAGCCCCAAATAAAATATTCATTGTCATGGTAATTTTGGTTACATGGTATCTCACATACAAATTAAACTATTTTATTTGTACTTCTGTCCTCCTATTTCTAAGGAAAATCATTCACCACCTAAGCACAATTTTTTGGGGTCCGTTTGAATGTCCACATAATTGTGAATTAGACTATTTTTTTACGAGCTTATTATAAAGGTGCGCTTAGTGTAAGGTCTCTGGGCAGTAAAATTTAACTAACTAAGTCAACAAAGCTTTTCAACCCCTTCTAAGCTCCTCAATATTTTTTGGACAAAAAAGCCCATAGCGCCCAAAAAATTTTTTTCCCCTTTCTGTTGATGTCAACTTTGGAAAAATCTCTAAACATGAAAAACTCAGACATTTTGAGACGATTGTCTTTGAATTTTTCTTGTCTAGAGAAATCTCTGAGACGAAAAATTTAGAGAAATTTCTATAAAAATGTCTCTGAATTCGAAAAAGTTAGAGATATTTTTGAGAAAAATGCCTCCGAAACTGAATAATTTAGAGACATTTCTGAAAGCGAATAATTCAGATCTATTCTATTGAAAAGTATCTAAAAATGTCTGTAAATTTGAACATAAATAGAGATTTTGGGAGAAATGTCTCTACAAATTCCAAATGCTTATAAAAATGTAGTTTTAAAGATATTTCATGAGTTTACGTCGGAAGGGAAAAAAAATTTCTCTTGACGCCTTTTGACTCTTGCCTCGAGATATATGTTATGCGTTCTTTAACGTCGAGTCATGTTTAATTTCTCTTTCATCTCTCGTAATAAATATTGGAATTGTTCGCACCCATGAATGAACCAATTCACTCCATTAACTGTATGGTAATATATAGTATGTCAGTGTAGTACTATGACTATGGAATGCAATAGTTCAATTTCCTAAATACTTTACACACACATATATATATATATATATATATACACATACGGTCAGGCTCTAGAGTGAACATACTCAGTGAATATTTTTTTTTTGCCTGAAAAAACCCGCAGGCTGTCCCGCTCAGGGCCGGCCCTTAGATTGTGAAATTCACATGAGGCCCTAAGCGAACATGAGAAAAAAAAAATTTAGGCCCTTTTTTGGTCCTATTTTTATATATAATACATATATATATAATGCCTTATTTTTCTTAGGCCCTATTTTGCCCTATTTTTATATATCATACATGTATTTTGGCCAAACAATGCCTTATTTTTGGTCCTCTTTTTTATATATAATGCATGTATATCTAAGACCCTATTTTTTTAGGCCTTATTTTGGTCCTATTTATATATATATATATATATAATACATGAATTTTGGCCAAACAAGGTCTTATTCCAAGGCCAAACAAACTCTAATTTTTTGAGGCCCCAAGCAGCCGCCCGGGTCACTGGCCCTGGTCCCGCTGACCCTCGCGCGCCCCATTGACCCGCGGATTTTCTCAGGCCAAAAAAAAAAAAATTATTTACTGAGTATGTTCACTCTACCCTGTTTACTTTAGAGCCCGACCTTATGTATATACTATATATAAATATAACAAATTCAGAATTAACTAATTCAAAATAGAATAATTCATAGCATTAGTCAATTCGCACGACCAAACTCACCCAGTGTATTAGTAGCATTATGGCTAATGACGCGATATCCCATATATTTAATCCCATTGTTACTCGCATTTTGTCCCTAAATTGTTGATTTTTGTAGGCTACAATCACAGAGTGTCCAACTCCACAGCCGCAACCAACAGGCAACCTTCCAATGGTGAGATAACCCACACTTACCCATATAAACATATATCTATCTAATAATCACCCACCACTTCGGTTTTTTTTTTTAATTTTTATTTTTTTTATTTTTATTTTATATATATATATATATCGGAATCACCCACTACTCTCAACTCTCTCAAATGCTAACCCATATTTATCTTTTTGTTTTTTAGAATGGTATCACTCCGGGCAGCCTTCACCCTCAACGTAAGTATGGATTGCAATGTGCATCGGTTGAGTATATGCCTCCAAGTCTATGTATATATAATGATTACATGCATTGCTCCCTTACTACAAGACTACCCATATTTTAAATGGTAAAGCTGTAAATTCTTGGGGTTTGTCCCTTATTCTTTGTTCTTTTTGTTTCTTCTTTATATACTTTTACTAATTTCAGCAAAAAAAAAAAAAAAAAAAAAAAAAATTATTATTATTAGTAGCTTCTCATGTGCACGAACACTCTACAATTATTGGATAAAGAATGTATAATTATTTAATAATATTTTTACTTATTATCTTGAGTTTCTTCACATGAAACGCATAGAGCTTGGTTGAGATCGCATAGAAAACGTGTTTCAGAGGGAAATCTCGCTTGGTTGAGATCGCATAGAGCTGGTTTCCATGTCCGTTTTGAACTATGATTTTGGTTTTTTAAAAGGTTTGGGATTCCAGGGCTTATATAAGGGAACCTAGATATAGAGTGTACATGTTTAGAGCCTTAGTCAAGGATTTCGAGGCATAAGTCAGAAGTTTCTTGTGTGTCGATTCTGGGATCGAAGAGCTTTAACTTCTTTGTGGTTGTGATATTCTTCATATAGTGGAATTCTTAGTTATTCTTCGCCCAGGAACGTAGGCGTGCTTCTCAAACCAAGTATATTTGTGTGTTTTGTGTGATTGCGTTTTTTTTTTTTTCATTGGGTTTCTGCATTTTCTATGTAGTTCGTATTTTTTGTAGTTGAACATCAAAAGCTATGCAAGTTGGTTGATAACAAGTTAAACAATGCTTAATTGCAATGCCCATCTTGAAATTATGCTCAAGGTTGTACATACTAACACTTTTACCTCTGCAGAGTGTGCACCGCATTGCTCAACGAGATGCTCTAAAACAGCATTCAAGAAGCCGTGCATGTTCTTTTGCCAAAAGTGTTGCGCCAAGTGCTTGTGTGTGCCTCCTGGAACCTATGGAAACAAGCAGGTTTGCCCTTGCTACAATAATTGGAAGACCAAGAGAGGAGGACCCAAGTGCCCTTGACTATCTCTCCCGGTCTCTCTCACTTGTTTTGCACAATTACCTTTATTTCATTTTTGTACTCATTATATCTATTTGTGGCCAATTTGCACGTTTTATAAATTTGTATGTTGACACAATCATATGTAGTAAAACATCTCAATCTAGAAATTCCTCATTCTAAATGGGGAGTAATATTCCATGAATTAGGAGGTTTTAAAATAGAATTAGGAGGTTTTAAAATAGAAACCTCATCTTTGTTGGGAACTTAAAATGCACGGAACCAAATTCCCCTCAATAAATACACAGAAACACATCAATAGTAATAAAAATATACATCAAAGAAAAACACAGATTTCTACGTGGTTCGGCAGAACCGCCTACATCCACACCAGAGAGACCAGTTCTTTTACTATTAAGAATAAACAATTGGTACAAGACACTTTGGATTAAATCCTATAACCCAACTCTCACACCCTTTGTATACACACTCTCAATACTCCAAAGAGCTCACACTCTCTCACCGTAAACCATGCATCCTTATGAGAGGAGACCTCCAATTTGGTATACAAAGGACTAACTAAATTCCTATACAACATCCCCTTATATAGAGTTTGCAACTCATTACTTTTTTTTTTTGGTAATCGTGGGTGTCCAGGCCGTTTTGCGCGCACCTCGACTAATCCCATGAGACCAGGGCGTCCGAGTGATTCATCTGTGGCCACCCCCTTTACTTATTGGACAAGTAATACAACTCTATCACAAAGGAACTAAATTAGAATAGGAATCTAGCCAAATCATAATCCCTAAATTAATCGGATAACCCCACATGTGATAGATTCCCAACAATCACCTCCTCTATCACTTGTGGGGAAACTATTCAATCATTATATCACACATGATCAGCAACCCCTCAACTAGAGCACCTGCAAAGTCAACCGCTTTGTAATCGTTGAACAATGACCGTCTTCCGTACCAGCATACACACCCCGAATCAACATGATCTCAACACCTCCGAGTCGTCAAATCGCGGTCAATACATGTGAAATTGCGCAAGTTAATATTCACATTTACTTCAGAGAACAACCTCAATATCTCTTTCTCCCCAGCAGGAATTACCACCTCACTATTGTCTAAACCGTGAATAAACCATTCACCCACTTGCAATAATTTTTTCACCGAGGACTTGGGAGTACAGCTCTACCAACCAGATGAAACAGACAATCCACACTTCTGTCTTTTTCGTTGAAAGCATGCCATGTGTGATTTTCATGGCTCTACATGCAACTTGAACTTTGCATCCTATTGAAACCATCCAGCAAACAGATTATAGATTCCTTCGCAAAATTGGGACATAAGCCACACCACCCAAATAGCGAACCAGTCCAACCAAATATTTTGAAATCACCATTCCACCCTCGACAATTACCATCGCACAAGGACAATCAACAGCCCTCCTAGAACACAATCAAAATATTTTTACAAGGACCACATACATACCATACTCGGAATCTACAATCCAAGAGAAGTGCCCGTACAAGTAGAGTGTGAGGCAATACGCAACCTGCTACAATCACAGTAGCACTGAAATCGCCTTTTTCCATAGACTATGACCTACTGTCTCATCCAATTTGTCACTAAAAAAAACAATCTAAAACCATGCAGAATCTCACAAATCTGCACCCACTGATGAATTCACAGCACCTGAAAACCTTAAGAACAGTTATCTCTAATCCGAATTCTAAATAACATAGCTAGTCCCACAAGCTCTTTGAAATTTTAACCAATCACGAGCCTTGATATATTACAACTTGCCACATGAGATAATAACCCATAACAAACTTACCCAAATCATGCCTTATGTTCTGAACTTGGATGCTACCCACGAGTCACCAATGACTTCTGATCACAGATACTCCTAAGTTGTCATCACGCGCAACTCACCAATACTGCCAAGTTGCAACATGCACGTCATGTGCAACTCACCGATCCCCACCATGCACCCCCCCCCCCCCCCCCCCCCCTTTTTTTTTTTTTTTTTTTTTTTTTTTTTTTTTTTCCCTTCTATATTTTTTCTTTACCAACGTGCTACTATTACCCACTGTGACCATGCGCTTTGCCCACCATAATCTCACCACCATAGCTCTTACATGGTGGGCCACCTCACATAACTACTCACTGTTGGCATCAAGAAGAAATAACACAAGTCTTGGGCTTTCCTTAAGCCATGGTCATTCGCCCATGTTGTCATGGCAGAGGGCATGGATCAATCGGGCATGTTTTGTCATGAACTTATAATGGAACATGGTGGGGCCCAGAAATAAATGAGATTTCCAAAAAGCTTTGCAAGTTCCAATATTATTCATCAATGCACCACCAAGCTTCCCAAGCAAGCTTCATCACTTCCCTACAAATACACAGCCAGTCCCAAGAGGGAAACCCCTCCAGTAGCCCAATCAAAACACACAAACACTCCTCAAAAATGCATTCAATAGTAGCTTTTTCCAATAGCATTTTCTCTAGTGTTCTTACATTGTTTTTATTTTGCTTTCTTAAGCTTTAGCTTCCCTTAAGTTTCCCTACTGTATTTTACTTTCTTAAGTAATTTGATTTCTTTGTAATTTCCTTTCAAGCAATATAATTTATATTTTTAAATCCTTGCTTTATTTCCATTTTCATCACTTTTTGACTTGTGCGCTTCAATACTGTCAAAGAACCTATAACTACGATACTTTCCTACTAGTTTTTAACAATCTCTATACAATAGAAGTCAGATCGTGCATCACTTGCACAATATATTAGAAAAATTATGTTTTCCAACACACACACACACACAATCGAGCTGCAACAGCTTTGGCACTATATGGCTGAAAATCTATAATTATAAGAGTGCGGGCGTACTAGACAAATGTCCACTTGAGTTCTGAACAATTTGACAAATTAGACAAGTGAAGAGACAGAGGAACAAAATCTCTTCAAATAGGTTCCAATTGCGTTAACCAAAGATTAAAGACTTAAAATATGAGAGACACCGAGATTGATAAAAAAAATAATAGAAATGAATTCCTATTAAATCCTTTACAAACAAGGTTCAACCAGAAGTGGAAATCTACCTTCTAAATGGAATTTAATTACTGATCTACTCCTAAAATAGGCAAGTAATTTGGAATTAAAAGATAAAGTAAATGATGTTGTCAATATCAAGATATAAAAAGTATACTTTACTTTTCTAAAGATTTGTAGTGTGGAAGTAAAGGTCGAACCCACAGAGATTGATTACTACAGCGACTTACTTTTAAAACCTAAGTCTAATTAACTAGGAAAAACGGATTTTGATTTGGATTTAATTAAACTAATAACAATAAAAGTGAATCTAAACTATGAAAGCAATTAAAGTTGTTTTAAATAATATTTAAGGGAACCTAGGATTGCAAATCCACCACTAGCTTCATAATAGGAATATTTATGAATTACTTTAGCTTATTATATTGGATGAATATGGGGAATTGTAGCTACAAGCCCAATTCCTCCGACAAGAAGATAATCATGGTTCAAGCACCAACATAATCCATCTGCGGATAGCACGAATTATCTCACACTAAACTAGGGTTGTGATCTAATCCGTCTAACCTAGGCATGGACTATTCGGATACTTGATAGCACGAATCAATAAAGCACCATCACATGTAAACAATCTAAACAAGCACAGCAAGAATAGATCGTTGAGCACATCACAGTCAAAATAGATCTAAGACAAGAATAAATTCCGAAAGCAATGATTTAATCAATAGTAGTACGATTTATTTATAAAAATCCTCTAAACATGTGACTGTCATCCATACATAATAAAACTAAAATAAAAACATAAATAAAACCCTATTACTCATCTAGGGCTTCATTGAAACCCTAGATCTATGATCAAGCTGCCATGGAAGTAGTAGATAGCAAGAGGTTGATGGAGGAGGCCATGGAAATCCTTGGTCTTCTTCTTTTTCTCCTTGCTTCCCTCTCTTCAATGGCTGGAAGTATGGTTGTAGAATGTGTGTATAATAATTGCCAACCCCATAATTGAGTAAATTTGGAGTTTAAATAGAGTTTGTACAAGCTTTGGAAGGCTTCCTAACCCGAAACGAACTGAAACGCATGTAATTTACAGTCTGGACGTCGTTTAGCAGTCTCGTTTGCACAGGAGTCTTCAGTATACTGAAATACGCAACATTGGCTTTTGGGCATATCGCGCGAGCGGGTTGCGCGAGCGCGACAATTGGGCCTTCGCGGGCGCGGATCGCGCGAGCGGTTTCTAGGTTCTCGCGCGAGCGGATCGCGCGAGCGATTCTCGGATTTCGCGGGCGCGGGTCGCGCGCGCGACTTGGATTTTTCAGCTTCTTCAACTATGCTTTTTCACCCTGTTTAGCCTGGTTTAGTTGATTTCTTCCAAAACCTGTCAGAAACTAGAAAACAAAGTAAAAATATACAAAAACAGGATAAAATGTACTAACAAATGCTCGTTAAGGCGTATAAATAGGATTAGTTCTCTCCCGATCACACCCCCAAACCTACATTTTGCTAGTCCTCGAGCAACGACGACGGAATCGGAGTTGATTCGTCGTCTTGCAACCTAGCTCTAGAAGCTTGGGTTGTGGACTTACTGGTTCTTAAGGTACGTTCAAGTTCAAGATCGAAAGATTTTAATTCCGGTTTATTTGAACGTGTACCTAACATAAACTACAAGAAAGTAAACTAAAAACAAAAACTGACTCAACAAAAGTAAAACAAATAGCAATCACGCAACTACGATAACAAGCATTCAACTATTGTGATGCATGAATATTATCCTGTAATGCAATGACCGCGTCAAGCCCAGCGCCCCGGGTTTCCTAGCTAATGCAGTGCAATTAACCCTTAAACTAATGCAAATAGTGCGTCACAGCGCCCTGACTTACAGTGGTTTAAAGCGAGTTTCACAAGAAGCAATTTATTTTGTTTTGTTTATATTTGTATTTGCGTAAGCTCCTTTGATGTAATTAGCTGCTCCACTCGGAAACGTTGACTACAAAATAAAAGAAAAAATTACTAACTACAAACAAAATGGAAAATAAGAAAAATAAAAACTAACCTAATATTTACGAATTAACTAAACTACGATTATAAAACTAAGCGTAGTAATACAATCCCCGGCAACGGCGCCAAAAATTGATGTTGTCAATATCAAGATATAAAAAGTATACTTTACTTTTCTAAAGATTTGTAGTGTGGAAGTAAAGGTCGAACCCACAGAGATTGATTACTACAGCGACTTACTTTTAAAACCTAAGTCTAATTAACTAGGAAAAACGGATTTTGATTTGGATTTAATTAAACTAATAACAATAAAAGTGAATCTAAACTATGAAAGCAATTAAAGTTGTTTTAAATAATATTTAAGGGAACCTAGGATTGCAAATCCACCACTAGCTTCATAATAGGAATATTTATGAATTACTTTAGCTTATTATATTGGATGAATATGGGGAATTGTAGCTACAAGCCCAATTCCTCCGACAAGAAGATAATCATGGTTCAAGCACCAACATAATCCATCTGCGGATAGCACGAATTATCTCACACTAAACTAGGGTTGTGATCTAATCCGTCTAACCTAGGCATGGACTATTCGGATACTTGATAGCACGAATCAATAAAGCACCATCACATGTAAACAATCTAAACAAGCACAGCAAGAATAGATCGTTGAGCACATCACAGTCAAAATAGATCTAAGACAAGAATAAATTCCGAAAGCAATGATTTAATCAATAGTAGTACGATTTATTTATAAAAATCCTCTAAACATGTGACTGTCATCCATACATAATAAAACTAAAATAAAAACATAAATAAAACCCTATTACTCATCTAGGGCTTCATTGAAACCCTAGATCTATGATCAAGCTGCCATGGAAGTAGTAGATAGCAAGAGGTTGATGGAGGAGGCCATGGAAATCCTTGGTCTTCTTCTTTTTCTCCTTGCTTCCCTCTCTTCAATGGCTGGAAGTATGGTTGTAGAATGTGTGTATAATAATTGCCAACCCCATAATTGAGTAAATTTGGAGTTTAAATAGAGTTTGTACAAGCTTTGGAAGGCTTCCTAACCCGAAACGAACTGAAACGCATGTAATTTACAGTCTGGACGTCGTTTAGCAGTCTCGTTTGCACAGGAGTCTTCAGTATACTGAAATACGCAACATTGGCTTTTGGGCATATCGCGCGAGCGGGTTGCGCGAGCGCGACAATTGGGCCTTCGCGGGCGCGGATCGCGCGAGCGGTTTCTAGGTTCTCGCGCGAGCGGATCGCGCGAGCGATTCTCGGATTTCGCGGGCGCGGGTCGCGCGCGCGACTTGGATTTTTCAGCTTCTTCAACTATGCTTTTTCACCCTGTTTAGCCTGGTTTAGTTGATTTCTTCCAAAACCTGTCAGAAACTAGAAAACAAAGTAAAAATATACAAAAACAGGATAAAATGTACTAACAAATGCTCGTTAAGGCGTATAAATAGGATTAGTTCTCTCCCGATCACACCCCCAAACCTACATTTTGCTAGTCCTCGAGCAACGACGACGGAATCGGAGTTGATTCGTCGTCTTGCAACCTAGCTCTAGAAGCTTGGGTTGTGGACTTACTGGTTCTTAAGGTACGTTCAAGTTCAAGATCGAAAGATTTTAATTCCGGTTTATTTGAACGTGTACCTAACATAAACTACAAGAAAGTAAACTAAAAACAAAAACTGACTCAACAAAAGTAAAACAAATAGCAATCACGCAACTACGATAACAAGCATTCAACTATTGTGATGCATGAATATTATCCTGTAATGCAATGACCGCGTCAAGCCCAGCGCCCCGGGTTTCCTAGCTAATGCAGTGCAATTAACCCTTAAACTAATGCAAATAGTGCGTCACAGCGCCCTGACTTACAGTGGTTTAAAGCGAGTTTCACAAGAAGCAATTTATTTTGTTTTGTTTATATTTGTATTTGCGTAAGCTCCTTTGATGTAATTAGCTGCTCCACTCGGAAACGTTGACTACAAAATAAAAGAAAAAATTACTAACTACAAACAAAATGGAAAATAAGAAAAATAAAAACTAACCTAATATTTACGAATTAACTAAACTACGATTATAAAACTAAGCGTAGTAATACAATCCCCGGCAACGGCGCCAAAAATTGATGTTGTCAATATCAAGATATAAAAAGTATACTTTACTTTTCTAAAGATTTGTAGTGTGGAAGTAAAGGTCGAACCCACAGAGATTGATTACTACAGCGACTTACTTTTAAAACCTAAGTCTAATTAACTAGGAAAAACGGATTTTGATTTGGATTTAATTAAACTAATAACAATAAAAGTGAATCTAAACTATGAAAGCAATTAAAGTTGTTTTAAATAATATTTAAGGGAACCTAGGATTGCAAATCCACCACTAGCTTCATAATAGGAATATTTATGAATTACTTTAGCTTATTATATTGGATGAATATGGGGAATTGTAGCTACAAGCCCAATTCCTCCGACAAGAAGATAATCATGGTTCAAGCACCAACATAATCCATCTGCGGATAGCACGAATTATCTCACACTAAACTAGGGTTGTGATCTAATCCGTCTAACCTAGGCATGGACTATTCGGATACTTGATAGCACGAATCAATAAAGCACCATCACATGTAAACAATCTAAACAAGCACAGCAAGAATAGATCGTTGAGCACATCACAGTCAAAATAGATCTAAGACAAGAATAAATTCCGAAAGCAATGATTTAATCAATAGTAGTACGATTTATTTATAAAAATCCTCTAAACATGTGACTGTCATCCATACATAATAAAACTAAAATAAAAACATAAATAAAACCCTATTACTCATCTAGGGCTTCATTGAAACCCTAGATCTATGATCAAGCTGCCATGGAAGTAGTAGATAGCAAGAGGTTGATGGAGGAGGCCATGGAAATCCTTGGTCTTCTTCTTCTTCTCCTTGCTTCTCTCTCTTCAATGGCTGGAAGTATGGTTGTAGAATGTGTGTATAATAATTGCCAACCCCATAATTGAGTAAATTTGGAGTTTAAATAGAGTTTGTACAAGCTTTGGAAGGCTTCCTAACCCGAAACGAACTGAAACGCATGTAATTTACAGTCTGGACGTCGTTTAGCAGTCTCGTTTGCACAGGAGTCTTCAGTATACTGAAATACGCAACATTGGCTTTTGGGCATATCGCGCGAGCGGGTTGCGCGAGCGCGACAATTGGGCCTTCGCGGGCGCGGATCGCGCGAGCGGTTTCTAGGTTCTCGCACGAGCGGATCGCGCGAGCGATTCTCGGATTTCGCGGGCGCGGGTCGCGCGCGCGACTTGGATTTTTCAGCTTCTTCAACTATGCTTTTTCACCCTGTTTAGCCTGGTTTAGTTGATTTCTTCCAAAACCTGTCAGAAACTAGAAAACAAAGTAAAAATATACAAAAACAGGATAAAATGTACTAACAAATGCTCGTTAAGGCGTATAAATAGGATTAGTTCTCTCCCGATCAGTAAAGATAACAATGCAAAGGTAAAAATGCTAAGTGTTTTGATTGATCGGGGATCCTTATCTCTCTCTTTTCAGTTCCTTAAATAGATTGTAATAAGAGTAACCGCTGCCTGGTAGTTAAGAGCACAATCCACTATATCCATGATTTGGGCATAATGGGTCTTCATCCATAACTGCACCTATCACGATCTTCACATTGCATGTGTCATTGGCTTGAGTAGAAATAATTGCCAATAACCGTTCTGCCATTGACGTGGCAGACGCACTGGGTTATGGCATTTATTATATCGTATCAGCCTGCCTTTCCCATCAGTCTACTTTCACGCCCTCTCCACGTGTAATTCCTAATTGGATTTAATGGGCCTATTTTAATTTTTATTTATGGTGCAAACAGGCACGCCTGAAGCAAAAGATTCTGTCAAACAATTATTGGATCTGAGAATGGACTCATCAGCATGGTTGGGCCATTACCCAACTGAATACTTCATATAGTTAGTGTGGATACTTGTTTGTTGGTATGCATTGTCAGTTTTATTAAGGATGTTTGTTTGGCTATTAGGTATCAGGGATGCAATATTCTTTTGAGGCAGTTTAATGGGTTTGCTTTTGGGTGAGGATTGTATAGGGCTTGTTTGGCTTGTGCCATCTATTTTGGTCTTGTAAGAATTACTTTAATTAATAAGATTGCCTTCGTTGTTAAAAACAAAAGAAAATAAGAAAAGAAAAAAAAAGTAAATGAGAAATCTAAATACAAGCTAAGAAAGGATATTAGGCTGATGTAATAAACAATCTCCTAGTTTGGTCACTAACACTGGCATAAACCACTACAAAATGTCACAAATCAAAACCCTAAAAAATAAAAGAAAGTAAAATAAACTTTGTACCCTGTAATTTTTTTAAAATTGGTTTTAGGCCCTCTATTAAAATTATATGACTTAAAGCCATCAAAATTTTTGTTAGGATCCTTATCACATTACCTTTGTACCCAAACAGTACTATTTCATCTCTTTTAATTTTCCTCTACTTTTTCTAATTTCTAGCTGGTAGTTAGTTACAACCATGTGTCTATCACATGAGCTCATCCCCTCTATATAGCTGAGCAGTGTTACATTGTTGGGTTATGCTTGATGAATTGAAGGAGAATCGTAGTGGTCTTGCACCAGTAATTGCGTTGTTTTCTTCTTTTTCTCTTGTTTCTTCTTCTTCAAATTGTTGGATCCTAACAATTGGTATCAAAGCTCATTTCGATCACCATGGGAGAGCTTTCTCAAACTTCAGACTATGTTTGAAAGAGTGAGCTTCAATCCACGAAGGCTCAGATGCAATCTCGATTAGATGCCATTCAATCAGAATTTCAAATTTCTCTTGGTACACACCTGGAGGCAAAAATGGAGCTGTTGAAAATGGATTTAGAACAAAGCATGCACCTCAATTTGTAGAAAAGTTTGCCACTACGATTAGGCAATCTATAAATTAAATTTAATCTCCGACGGCCTCGAACGAACCATCTACTAGTACCATTGAATCCCTTTATTTACACCCTAATTTAGGTTTTCCAAGGCACATGACGATCATGTGGCTTGATGACATCATCATAGGAGATAAGGCCGATGACGGAGGAAAGAATGATGTCAGAGATAGTTGCTGGCAAGACGTCCAATACGTGAATATTGGTGTTAAAACTAAGCAGGGTGACACAAGGATATAAATGACACCTCGGTGTCAACGACTAAGACCGATGTTGTAAAGTAGGAAATGACAGCTATGGCATTGGTAAAGACACCTCGGCCTCAGTAAGAAAGGCCGAAGACCATCAAGATGGTTCCGTAAGACCCAGGAGCAGTGATCAACGGAATAGAGAAGTGAAGAGCATAAGAACGGGTTTGGATAATGACTCAGGATTCAGAGGGCAGCTACTTGAAAATATCGGTCATACAAGACCGATGACCCCGATGACCAACCAATGAAGGTCCTAAAGTGAGAGGACTAGAAGAGGTATAAAAGTAGATGTGATATCGGACTTGGGAAATAATGGATAGGTAATCTATAAAACATCGGTCAAACGAGACCGATGGGCATTGTTAGACTTCCTACAGAGAATAAGACTAAGAGAAGGATGCTATCGATCAACTGGAATATGCTCATAAAGTGGTTAGGCAGTTAAACATGGGTGAGAACGTGTGCTTTAGGAGATGTTGAGTTGGTAGGAAAATAGTTACATGAAAGAGAAACGTGGCATTGGTAGGATCATCAAATAGACCGTGGAAGTTATTTATGGGACATAGTAGGAGTAGTAACTTGGTCACACCTAGAAATCAGGGGCCACTAACCCCACCAACCTCACTAATCCCACTAATATGAACGGTTATGTACTCAAGTCTATAAATAGAGCCGGGTGGGCAACATTAGAAAGGGGCTAACACACACGCCACTTCTGTGCTAGCAGACTTTAGTTTCTCCTCATATCAATATTACTTTTGTTCTTGAGTGATTTGCGAGTTTCTCTACAAGTGTTTGTTATTGTTCTTTGAACGTTTGTAATCACTGCTTATTCAATCAATGAAGATGATGATGACTGTGGAGGTATTCTGAATCTCAGTTTGATTTGTTTGTTTTTTTTATTTGTTATTTGTAATTACTTACTTGCATCAGAGTAGAGTAAAAACCCACATTTTTGTTAAAATGAGCATTTGAACAAGTTGCCAAAATTAGAAGTTAGATTGAGCTATCACAACCCCTTTTAAGTCCACGCAGACTCTGGGACGCCCGACGTATATAATACCAAAAATTATTATAAACAATTTTTGGCACGCCCGGTGGGACAGGTGTCAAATGGCAGGAAAGAGAACACGATCTAAGGGGATTTCTCAGGAGATAGGCTCACGCGAACCTGTCTTAGAACCCATCATAGAACCCGTCATAGAACCGGCCTTAGAATCGGTCATCAACTTAGTAGCCAGTCAGCCAGACTTGTCAAACATAAGCAATCACTTGATGGAAATGTTCAACCAACGCTTGGCTGAGATGTCCATTAGGCAGGATCAGACTTTTACCCAAGTGAGGAAAATGTTCCGTGAGATAAGGGAGTGGAAGGAACACCAAGCGGGTGACTCTTCACAGTCATCTATCCCACCAACCTCCCTGACTGAAAAATACATTAGACCTCCAAAAAGGGATGGCAAGGAAATTTTAGGAGAGTCCCTGAACCCTCCTCGGGTTAACTTCCGACCAGGCAGCACCATCAAGGACCCACTGATCGGTCTAAACGGGCAAAATTCAGACCATTAGTGGGGAAGAGTTAACCCGTTATTCAGAGACAATTTAGTCACCGAGGATGAACTTATGGGGAATGATAGAATCTTTCCAGAACATGAGACCGACATGGGAAGAGGGGCCCTGTCCAAATAGCTAGGGTAGATCGAGAGCAAATCGTTGAGGTCATTTGCCAAGACTTTGGTGGCCTACTCCGCAGAACCCAAAGGCCCGTCTATCGAAGGCCGAATACCTATGCCATTGAAAGAGTGCCTTTTCCTCGAGGATATAAGGTGCCCAATTTCATAACATTTTCTGGTGAGGGAGACCAATCGATCGTGGATAACATCGATCGATTCCTGCTTCAGAGTGGAGTGGTGAGTCACCGAGGAGATATGCTACTAAAGTTGTTTCCCAATTCCTTGACTGGGGTAGCTTTCAGTTGGTACGTCAACTTACCTTCGAACTTATTCTATGTCTAGAACCAAATAGAGGAAGCGTTTCATGCCCTATTTTATCGAACTGAGCCTGAAGTCTCTATTGGCGATTTGGCTAGGCTGTATCAACTGCCAAGTGAATCAGCTGAAGTATACATTGCCAGGTTTAAACGGTCTAAGCATCGATGCAGGGTCATGTTACCTGAAGAAGAATTTGTCAATATAGCCCTTGGGGGACTTACCTTCGAACTAAGGAAAAAGTTTGAGGGCATGAGATTCCGTGATCTCTTTGAGTTAGCAACTCGAGCAGCCTGATATGAGCGCATGCTCAAGGAAGAACAAGAGAGGAAAAATTTATCAAAAGGAACCTATTACAAGGATCCCAATTATGACATTCATGCTACTGAGTGCGAAATCAGCACCGAAGTGGACGTGGCCGAGATTGTATCAACAAGGCCGTATCTATGCCAGCCGTTGCCTAAACCAACTGATGCGCCGTTGTCCTCAATCATAAAATAGCCTTTTGAGGCTGGCAAGCATATTCATTTAACATTGCGATGGCTGACCATATTTTTTACTTTATGATGGCCGATAGGCAAATTCGGCTTCCACACGACGTGAAATTACCTTCAGCTAATGAGCTGAAAGGAAAAGAGTACTACAAATGGCATGACTCTTGGCGCCATACCACTAACAACTACCTGGTGTTCCAAAATGTCTTGCAGGATATGATCGATAAGGGGAATCTAAAGTTTGCCGAAAAAGAAAAGGAAAAAACGGGAATTGATAGCAATCCATTTTCGAAGATAGTGGGGGCAAACATGGTGGCACCTGACTTTACCATCTTGCACTGGCTAAAAGAAAAGATTGGCCTCAAAGGAGCTGAAGTTACTGAAACAAGCACGAGAGTAAACCAACGAGCGAAGGCAAGATTGGCTTCTAGTGTGGCGTCGGACAAGGCCAATCAGGAAGAGAGTAAGTCCCCACCTTTGCAATGGATGGTCGATTTGATTGAGCAAAGGTATTGTTCGAAATGCAAGGCTGAGGTAACTAAAACCCCCGAGCCAAAACAGGAAAGGGCGTATCGGCCACCAAGTCCGAGAAGGCTGATTCAAAGCCGCCTCACTTGTCCAAGCCAGGAGAACCGCAAGAAGCCCAGCTTCCAGAAACGCGAGCATTATCTGGATGGACCAAGGTAGGAAAATAGGGACGTGAGAAGGAAAACGTACCAATGCCAAGATCGAAACCAACGGATGATCGTTCCACCACAAGCCGAAGTGAACCGTTGGAAAAGGGTGGAGCACCCCAAATTCCCAAAGCATGCATACTTCAACAAGACGTAAAAATGGAGAATGCAGAGGTTGAGGCAGTCAGTTCGGGACTGGGAAGCTAGATACTACTTGGAAAATAAGCGGGCAGATCAACAAACAGATGGTGCCAAGGGCAATCCTAAGCCATAAAGGAAAGGAAAAGATTGAGGTAGAGAACCGGGATACAAAACTTCAGAAGCCTGAAACACCATCAGTTCTGGAGGTGAACGAATCGAATTTAGACGTGGCCGATATCGATTCAGATGACGAAGAATCATTGGACAAATACATCCAGTTTGGGAGCATTCCAAAAAACTTCTCGGTAAATATGGTGTACACGTTGCCGATGTCTGTCGGAGCGAAGCCCGACCAATCAAGCAAGATCGAGGGTGATATGCACGAGGACAAGAGTCCATTGACTCCAATATTTGTCAACCAGGAAGTAAAAATAGAGAAGCCAAAGGTATCGGTAATCAGATCGAAGACCAAAGATAAAAAAGGAAAGAAACCTGCTAAAGTAGTTTTTGAGAAGCCGGCAGAAGGAATGTCGCAACATCTGAAGCCGTTATACATTAACGCAGCTATTGATGGAGTGCCATATTCGAGGGAGCTGATCGATAATGGAGCTATGGTGAACATCCTACCATCCATTATGTTGCTAAAGTTACAGCGTGATGAGAAAGAATTGATCCCAACTGAGCTCACAGTCTGTGGGTTCACAGGGACACCGACGAAGATGAAAGGGATCCTCCCAGTTGAGCTTACTGTGGGAAAGAAGACCACCATGATAGCTTTCTTTGTCGTGGATTCTGGAGCCTCATATAATGCCTTGTTCGGTAGAGACTAGATCCATACCAGTTGGTGCATCCCTTTGACTTTGCATCACTTCCTGATTTTCTGGAACGGTGACGAGGTGGAAGTGGTTTGGGCTGATCACAAGCCTTTAATTGCTAGAGTACATTGCTCTGATGCCGTTTTGTATAAAGGCGATATCGGCCCTATCAAATTCATCGAAACAGATAAAAACGGTAGGCCGAGATTGGCCACTATGGTGAAGGATCAAAGGAATCAATTGATTCAGGTGTACAAACAACTCGATCGGCCATCAATCGTGATTACGTCGATCGACAACGATGCAGAACTTAGCATCCCCAATGGACCAGAATCCATCATCAGTGAAGCTTAGAAGGGCACTGGCTGTACAGGCCAGTGTTGCTAGAATGCAGGCTTTCCTGGTAGAGAGGCAAGCACAGATATCATCGGCTGACATCGTCGATATTATTGAAGATTTCCAGGGAAAAACGATGGAAGATTGCATAAAGCTAGAGGAGTTATCATCGGCCTCAGCAAAGCTCGATGACTTAAAAGCCGGTGTACAAGATCCTCTCCTTGAGGTTGATTTGGGGGCAAGCGGAGAATACCGACACACTTTCATAAATCAGTTACTCGAGCCCCATTTCCAGGCACCATTGATATCTCTACTTAGAGAATTTAAAGATTGATTTGCCTGAGACTACCATGAAATGCCTGGGTTGGCAAGGGAGCTCGTGGAACACCGATTACCAATCAAGGAAGGGTATAGGCCGTTCAAACAACTACCCCGGAGAATGTCCCCTGAGGTCAATCTTAAAGTCACAGAATAAATCGAACTACTGCTAAAGGCCAGCTTTATTAGAATAACCAGGTATGTTGATTGGATTTCCAATATTGTTCCAGTAGCCAAGAAAAACGGTATGATAAGGGCCGATCAGCTCATTGACGCCGCGGCCAAACATAAAATTTTATCCTTTATGGATGGGTATTCAGGATATAACCAGATATATATAGCCAAAGAAGACGTCCCCAAGACCGCATTCAGATGTCCTGGCGCTATTGGAACGTCTGAATGGGTAGTTATGCCGTTCGGGTTGAAAAAAGCTAGAGCAACATATCAACGAGCCATGAACACGATCTTCCATGACATGATTGGGAAAATCATGGAAGTTTACATTGACGATGTTGTCATAAAATCAGCCACGCAGGAGAAGCATTTGGCCGATTTACGAAGATCTTTTGAAAGAATGAGGATCCATGGGCTTAGGATGAACCCCTTGAAGTGTGCTTTTGGAGTAACAGCAGGGAACTTTCTTGGTTTCCTGGTGCACCAAAGAGGCATTGAGATCGACAAAAACAAGGTCCGATCCATTCAATCAGTAGAACCCCCGAAAAACAAGAAAGAACTCCAAAGACTGCTTGGGCAAATCAACTTTCTATGACGGTTCATCTCAAACTGCGCATGACGAACACATGTTTGGTCCCCATTACTCAAACTGAAGGCCGAGGAATAATTCAAGTGGAAATCAACATCAAAAGGCCTTTGAAGCTATCAAACAATATTTATCTGAACCACCAGTGATCATGCCTCCGAGGAGGAAGAGGCCGTTAAAGCTGTATTTATCGGTCTGAGATGAATCAATAGCATGCATGCTAGCACAGGATAATGAATGGAGAAGGGAACAAGCAGTGTATTATCTAAGTAGAGTTCTAACTTCTGTCGAGCGTAAATGCACGCCGATAGAAAAATTATGTTTATCCTTGTATTTTACTTCACAAAAACTGAGAGTTTACATGCTTCCTGCTTTGGTTTATTTGATTTGCCAAACTGACGTCATCAAATACATGCTGTCCAGACCGATAATGCGTGGATGTATAGAAAAGTGGACTCTGGCTATGATGGAGTTCACATTTCAATTCGTTCCTCAGAGATCGGTGAAAAGACAAGCCCTTGCCGATTTCTTGGCTGATCATCCTTGTTTGGATATCAGCCCAGAATTAAACGAAGCAATTGATTCTACTCTTTTATCAACAATTTCTTTGACCTTTTGGACATTGATATTTGACGGATCAAGAAATGTTGACGGGGCAGGATCGGGAATAATTGTGATATTGCCAATAAAAAGAAAGACTATTTTCTCGTTCAAATTAGAATTTGAGTGTTTAAGTAATCAAGCTGAATACGAAGCGTTAATCATCGGTCTTCAAATAATGACCGAGTTAGACGTATCGGCGATTTATATTATCGGCGATTCAAATCTTGTTATTAACCAGCTCAGTGGTCAGTATCGGTGCAAGAGTTGGGAGTTATTGCCTTTCAACTCAATTGCCTTCAAACTATTACGTGAGTTTGATGACGTTAGATTCCAACACGTTGCTCAAGCCTATAATTCCGAGGCCGACAATTTAGCGCAAGTTGAATCCGCAACCAAATTGGAAATAATTGACAATGAAAAGTTGATAAGAGTGCAAAGAAGAATCTTGCCATCGGTCAGGCAACGAGAAATGACAACAGAAGTTTTCTCGGTTGTCATGGATGATCAGGATTGGAGAGTCCCAATAATTAGATGCCTCCTGTATCCAAGTGGACAAACCGAAAGGAAAACAAGATTATCTTCGGTTAATTATGTCTTACTGGATGGGGAACTATTTAAGAAAAGCTTTAAGGACGAAGTTTTACTGAGATGCCTGGACAAGTTCGAGGCCATGAAAGTAATGGCCAAGGTACACGAAGGTATTTACGGTGCATACCAGGCGGGTACAAAGATGAAATGGCTTCTTAGAAGATACAATTATTATTGCCCGAGTATGCTAAAAGACTGCATTGATTACGCAAAAGGATGCCAGGTGTGCCAAAAGCATGGGCCAATACAACGAGTACCAGCTACCGAGATGAAGGTGATCGTAAGACCGTGGCCATTTCGAGGATGGGCCATGGACCTAATTGGGAAAACATACCCACCATCCTCAGGTCAACACTGCTTCATAGTGGTGGCAACTGATTACTTTATGAAATGGGTAGAGGCAGTACCAACCAAATCGGTGAATCAAGAATATGTGATCAAATTCATTAACGAACACATATTCCAGAAATAATTACAGCAAATCAAGGATCAGTCTTTACGGGAGATGACGTTAAGGCATTTGCTGAAAGCCGAGGTATCAAAATCCTTAATTGAACTCCATATTTTGCCCAGAAAAATGGACAAGCAGAGTCATCAAACAAAACAATCAAAGGGATAATAGAAAAGATGGTGGAAGGTAATCCTAGGGTATGGCATGATTTATTGTCTGAGGCATTGTGGGCATATAGGACATCAAAGAGGTCAGTCACAAACATCACTCCATTCATGCTTACCTATGGTCATGACGCAATGTTGCCTATGGAAGTTACAGTCCGATCAGTGAGACGAGCATTCTAACTCGGCCTTGAATCAGCTGAGTACACCGAGGCAATGTTGGATGAGTTAGAAGAACTTGATGATGTTCGTCTTAAAGCTTTGGATTGTATTAGGGCATAGAAGAACAGAGTTACTCGGGCATACAACAAGAGGGTCAAACACAAGTCATTTGGCGAAAGGAGACCTAGTTTGGAAAGCTATGTTACCGTTGGGTGAAAAAGATGGCTGATATGAAAAATGGTTAGCTAAATGGGAAGGTCCATATCAGGTAATATCGGTCATTACGGGAGGTGTGTATCGGTTAATGGATTTAGATGGTGAGATACATGCTAGGCTGATAAATGGAAAATATTTAAAGTAATATGTACCATCACTTTAGGAGTCAGCAACAATGGATGAATAATAGGAAAACTTTATTTTCATTAATTTCCAAAAGTTTACATGGTATTAGCCGTATACAGAGTAGAACGACTAGAGGGAAAAAAAAGATAGAAATACATTATTTCTTTGCAAATCTCAACCTAAGCTCCTTCCAAGCCTGGTCCAGGTACTCCAGTTCCCTTTCAGCACGAGCCTTGTCGGCCTCCCATCTGCTTGCAGCTGCTGCAGTTCTGGTCAAAGCCTCCACATATTCCTGCGCAGTGCACCCAACATCAAGGATGGCCTTTTCGGAAAGTGCAAGGCCTGCATCAGTGTTCTTCAGCTCGGCCTAAAGCTTGGCCATCTCAGCCTCAAGCCTAGCCTTCTCTTATAGGATGCGCTCTTTCATGACCTTTGAAGCTTGATATTGCTGCCTGCATTCGCCCAGATGTTCGACTCGGGTTTTGCGTTCCCTGGATTTTTCTTAGATCTCGGAGACAAGTTTGGTGGCTGACCGATGTCGGTTCAAATAGTCTGGCAGTCTCACTTGCAGATCCTGAAGATTGGCTTTCATTTCTTCAGGTATGACCAACCAGGAAAGCAAGAGGCCCATGGCCGAGTGAAACTCGTCAAAGTTCGGGAGTTGGGAGAGTTTACGCTGGACCGCCGTCCGAAACCACTCCTCAGTCCTTTGATACTCAGCAGCAGAGGGAGCAGCACTGGCTTGAGCCACTATGGGTTCGGCTTGAAGGAGCTGCTCAGGATTTAGAAGGGCGAAGAATGCTTCGACGGAAGAGACCGAAGTGAAGTCAGGGATGGGGATAATGCTGGAAACCTGCAAAAGAAGACACATTAGGCATAGAGAAATTACGAAAAACGGTCTGCAAAAGCTGAGGAACGAGTTGAGTTACCTAGACCGAGGGGGAGCTAGTCGAAGAAGTCGCTGGTGGTGGTGGTGGTGGTGCAGCTGGTGACTGCGTCAGAACCGGCGGTGAGACCGATGTCTTGGTATAAGAACCACCGGTAAAGAGAGGCTGATCAGGGATTTCTTTCTTGCCCATAACCTCAGCAGCCCGAGGAGTCCCAGAGTCACTAAGATCAATGGGATCATTTTGATCCGATTCCAAGGGCCACTCATCCCCAGTTGTTTCCAACGTATCATCGACAGTCAAACTATCGGTGCTCGGCGTCAAGACATCGGCCATACCCTGGAGTACGGTCTGCCTAGCTACATCAAGCCCTCATAGCCGTTGGAGCTCTGCCATCAATTCATCGTAGGTCATCAGCGGTGTGACCTCGATTGGAGCGGTCTGGGGGGATGCTGATGTAGGAGGTTTGAGAGGAGATTTTGGAGGTGGTGGTATCTTCGTTCGAGAACTTGGAGGCTTCATCGGTGCTTGCCCAGTTTTTTTGGGAGCAGTACCGCCAGTCCCCTATCATCAAACAAATAAGAGGTCAGCTTTAAAACCTTATGTTTGGTAAAAAGAAAAAGAAAGGAAAACCAGTACCTTGCCCGATTTGACGGGGGCCGTGGCCACATTGCGACGTTGACGAGTTGATAGAGGGACATTTTCGTCTGATTCTATATCAGTCACACCAAATGGGTTCTCTCTTGGAAGGGCCTCTGAACAAGAAGAGGATGTAAAATCATTTAAGAGCAGTGGAAAGCATAATGAAACATAAAGAAGGAAATACCTAAAACTGGAGCTCCAGTTTCTATAACCCAGATGATCGATGAATGATCGGCCATGCCGAGATCATATAACCCAGTATAAGTAACTCTTTCCCAAGGTTCCAGCGACGATGATGCCTACTTATTCACCATTGGAATTGCAATTACAAAATCGGCCTCGGGTAGTGGAGGAGGCCGACACTCGAAGGGCTTGAGAAACCGCTCGAAGGGAATAACGGATGAATAGTCAGCTGTCTGCAAGTATTTTCTGTACGCTCTTGCAGTTTTTTCCTTGTGTTCCTATGCAAGCGCCCTTAAATGCCACTGCATATCGGACCGCATGATCTCGGGGCGTCTGGGATCAAATTTGAATTTAAAATTTTTTTCAAAGGCAAGAACTGCTTGATAGGCAGTTTTACCTTTAGACGATTGGGCTTTCCTCTTCTGCCCTACAGCCTGAACCAAAGAGGGGTTAGTGGAACGAGAGGGTTTTTCAGAAGCAGGAGGAGAAATGCATTTAAGAACTGTAAACACGGGCTCAGATCGCATGCCCGATATTATTTTGGACCACCAAGTTTCAAACTCGGTGGATGTTGAAGAAAGCTCTTGAAAAGATAAAAACCCCAACCCTGCTCGGGCAGCTAAGCTGAAAGATCGGCACTTCTCGACTTTGGCCAGGTCAGAAAGAAGAGACCTCCCTGACATGGAGCGGTTGAAGGTCCGAAAAGGGGGAATAGGAATTAGCTGCTTTAACCCGAATTGGCGGGCTAAAGCTAGAGCATTATAATACTCCACCCCACACTTGTTGTTGTGTTGGGGTAAAACTAGGCTGTACAAGAGATCTCGGCCAACTAAAAAACTGGTCCAGATCGCTTCGTGTTCTTCCTACTCAGCCTCAGGAGCTTGGCCAGGCTCGTGGAGAAGCCAGCTCGGATATCGGAGCCGAGGGTGAAAGGGGAGGAACTATTGGGGCGATCGGTTGCTCACATATGCTCATGAAAGAAAGAAAACTGAAGACAAAGCCGAAACCAGTAAAATGGTAAGCGAAAACTGAGGCATGCTCTGGTAGAGTGGTAGGGTCGAAGTTATCAACCAAGTATTTCTTGGGGAAATAAGATTGGAGCCAACACTGGAGGAGCCAAAGGGGTCCCCCTAAGGTTTTAAAATTGGAAAAAATGAGCTCGAGAATGCCGCGATAGAGATGTGAGAGGACGAGAGGAGCAAGAGCAAGTTTCTGGCCCGACGCCAGAGCAAGGGCGATGTGGGTATATTCTTTGGTAACACCGTATGAGGCCGAGCAAAAGACAAAGCGGTTCAGCCAGTAGACCAAGAAAGCAACATGCTCTTGGTCAGAGACGTCCCCTTGCCCCATGCAGGCCGAGATAAATGGCCCGAAGGCGGTAATGACTCTAGACCCTTTGCCCTTATCAGTTTTTGGACGTTCATATTCAATAGAGGAGGAAAGAGTAGGGGTAATTTCCTCACCATGGGCAGAAAGACCAGTCAGGAAACAGACATCTTGAATGGTTGGGCTCATAAGGCCGCAACGGAAGAAGAAAGCGTTGGCTGAGGTCGACCAGAAGAATAGTGAAGAAAAGAAGAGAGGCTTATCAATGAAGAATCTCTCTCGGCTAAGCATGATAGCATCATAGATGTCAAGGGCCCTCCATAGGTCCTTTTTCACCTCCGCTGATCGGTCTACCCGGGAAATCCAATCAATAGAAGGGATAGGCCAATTTCTTAAAGGATTAGAAGGCGCGTACTGAGATCCCCAATCAAAATCAGGAGATTGATAGAGCAATTCATTGTCCTCTACAACCAGAGGGAAGTAGGGATCTAAAGATGATGGAGGGAAAGCATCAAAAGCAGGACCAAGTCCTGCTGAACAAGAAGAGAAAGGAATCAATACCTGAGGATTTATTAGCCCCAGAATGGTTTCAAGGACCTGTTTAACAGCCGTGTCATTCGTTTTGGCCGCCGGCACGGTACCAGTGGTAGCGGTGGAAGAAAAGGTAGCACCGGTGGATTGGGAAGCACTAACGGCGGAGGAGGAAGCCATGGAAATTTAAGAAAGAATTTTCCAGGAAAGTTAAGAGAGAAAGAAAGAGTGAAAATAGGGGTGATTGATTTGGTTTATATAGGAAGAAGAAAGGGGGTCATCATGATTTGGGAACGGATTCCCAAGAGGCACGCCTCGTTTCTGGAAACGAGCCAAGATGAGCTACTGGGGAGATGCCACGTGAAGCCGTACGCCGCCAGTTTTAGTTTGGCATTCAATTTGAATTTCAAACGTCTCATCAAACTAATAGGCGTAATGTTTGACAAGATGTTTGGGGGGCATTGTTTACACCCTAATTTAGGTTTTCCAAGGCACATGACGATCACGTGGCTTGATGACATCATCACAGGAATAGGTAAGCAGATGAATAGCTGATAAGGCCGATGACGGAGGAAAGAATGATGTCAGAGATAGTTGCTGGCAAGACGTCCAATACGTGAATATCGGTGTTAAAACTAAGCAGGTGACGCCAAGATATAAATGACACCTCAGCATCAACGACTAAGACCGATGTTGCAAAGCAGGAAATGACAGCTATGGCATCGGTAAAGATACCTCGGCCTCGGTAAGAAAGGCCGAAGACCATCAAGATGGGCATTGTTAGACTTCCTACAACATGGGTGAGAACGTGTGCTTTAGGAGATGCTGAGCTGGAAGGAAAACAGTTACATAAAAGAGAAACTTGGCATTGGTAGGATCATCAAATAGACCGTGGAAGTTATTTATGGGACATAGTGGGAGCAGTAACTTGGTCACACTTAGAAATCAGGGGCCACTAACCCCACTAACCTCACTAATCCCACTAATATGAACGGTTATGTACTCAAGTCTATAAATAGAGCAGGGTGGGCAACATTAGAAAGGGGTTAACACATACGCCACTTCTGCGCTAGCAGACTTTAGTTTCTCCTCATAACAATATTGCTTTTGTTCTTGAGTGATTTGCGAGTTTCTCTACAAGTATTTGTTATTGTTCTTTGAACGTTTGTAATCACTGCTTATTCAATCAATGAAGATGATGATGATTATGGAGGTATTCTGAATCTCAGTTTGATTTGTTTGTTATTTTTATTTGTTATTTGTAATTACTTACTTGCATCAGAGTAGAGTAAAAACCCACATTTTTTCTAAAATGAGTATTTGAACAAGTCGCCCAAATCTGAAGTTAGATTGAGCTATCACAACCCCTTTTGAGTCTACGCGGACTCTGGCACGCCCGACGCACACAACACCAGAAATTATTATAAACACCCTTGAATCTGTAAATTTCGATCAAGCTTCCATTACCTAATCGTTCCTCACCGTACCACCCTTACAGACCAAAATGAACCAGCATTTGAACCCCCTACCCTATCCGAAACACCAATAACCACACCAGTTCAATCACAACCCCAACCTACTTTCGTTCCTTCAGATCCCCCTTTGCAACCTTCCTTCCTCTCTCTCTATATTTGTTTGCTACCTGGTTGTCCTAAAATGGCTCATCAAGTGTTTGATAGGATGTTTAAAAAGAGACCAAATTAAAACTCATTTAAAACATTTTTTTTAATGGTTATGGGAAATATGGAATGATGATTTCGATAAATGAGATGTTTGGTAATGGTAATATGTTGATGGAGATGAAATTGAATAATTGGAATTCAATTATTATTAGCTATACGAAAGCTGGATTTGGCTTTAAGGTTGCTTGGGTGTTCAAAAAATTATGGGTCTTAAGGCGCGTGATTGGAATCGGGGTTGTTATGGAAGATTTGAATCTATTGAACTAGTATCAGGATCGAGCACATCAAATGCATTTGGTTGGGTTTTCAATTAATGTTGATTCAGTAAATCTAGACATCCTTGATTATTTCTCTGTCCTTAAGCATCCAATGGGTTTGGGAACAATTTCAAGCAAGATTGCTTCATGGCAATACTCAAGCCCGTGGGACTTCCTTGCTGATGTTAGACTTACATTCTCCAATGGTAATTCAGATTCATATTTTTGGAGTTCTGTAAGTGAATTAGATGGTGCTAAAGCTTCTAGTCTAGCAAAGTTATGCAAGAAAAACTCAAGTCTTAGAGTTGAAAAAAGATGTTGTTGATTTGTTTGATGGGAATCAACCTATTAGTGGGTTGGATTGCGTTTGGATAAAGCTTGAAAGCACTCTTCACGACTTTTTCATGAGTGGTCTGGAGTTAAGAGTAACCTATGTTGGAATTACATAGTTTGCAAATCAAATTACATAATCCAAGCTTGAGGACAAGCTTGTCTTATGGGGGATGGATTGTTAGGATCCTTATCACATTACCCTTGTACCGAAACACGATTTCATCTCTTTTAATTTTCCTTTACTTTTTTCTAAGTTCTAGCTGGTACTTAGTTACATCCATGTGCCTATCACATGAACTCATCCCCTCTATATAGCTGAGTAGTGTTACACTGTTGGGTTATGCTTGATGATTTGAATGAGAATCATAGTACTCTTTCACCAGTAATTGCATTGTTTTCTTCCTGTTCTCTTCTTTTTCTCTTGTTTCTTCTTCTTCATCGAATTGTTGGATCCTTACAATTTTAATCAGTTTCAATTAAGGAACTGATGAAGATTTTAGGGCATTAAATACCCTAAAATAAATATCCTCAATTTAAACTGATTTGTCTCGAATGTCTTTAATTGGTACGGATATAAACTCGAGGGCCTTGATTATTACCATTTCTAATACAGAACATTAGTTGAAATTTAGGGAAAAATAGATGGTATCTAAGTGTATTTTAACTTATAAATTAAAGACACAAATTTTGTTTAAGAGAGAAGGAAAAAAGGTATACATACATAAAGATAATACCTCAAAAGAGTCGCAAATTCATACAATTTACTGTAAGACTTCTAAAAATTGCAATTTAAGGACAGTAAATAAGTAGTTAAGAAAGTTTTCGAGATTTGCTTAGTAAGACAGATCTTTATTTTTCTTCTGAATTGGAGCCAAAGGAAGTGAAGACAAAGACTCAGCTTTTAAACCGTTGATCTTGGGTTGGACTGGGTTTTTCGGCTCTTCACAATCATTAATCTCATCCCTCTTTTGGGTCTTCAAGGGAAGAACTTTCAGGTTTGTGATTTGATCTCTATTCACTGATTTTTGATGAGGAAATAAGATATCTGTTGGGATGAAATTGTAATTGTACTGAAGGCCAGCCATGAATGGAAGTGCCTTTTATTTTGTTTTATGATGGGCTTGAAATCTTGGAGTGAACGAGGCAGTGGAACGTTGAGTCTTTAATTTAGAATCATAGTGCCCTGCATGGCCCCATGTAATTGAAATGTCATAGCATATTAACTTGATGAAGTGATGCGACGATTTCACTAAATAACTTCTCGATTGTTTAGGGTTCTATTTTAATTCTCTCAAATATTTTACATTATGAAACTAAAATATTCACTCTAATTGACTACAGGTACTATTTTGTAGTACGAGTAATTTCCACGTGTATCTGCAAAGCTCCTAAAATTTCTCATTGACTTGGGTTTATACTTTTAAGCTAGTAATTGATGGTTGTATTTGATTATGGTGGTTCCATTTGGATTCTGTGAATATTCTGACCCCTGTTTCCTCCCTCATGACCATTAAAATGGACAGTCTCATGCTTGGTTGATTTAAAATTTGTATGGGCATATTATATTATTGGTTGACCAATTTAAAACCATCTATGAACTAATGAACTATGCGCATGGCATATTCTGTCATCATAATTAAATCTCTCAATATCATATGAGCCTTTTGACTCCATTTTTGTAAATTTATTTGAAGTTTATATTAAAGTGCTGTAATAAGTTTCTTACCCTACCAAAAAGAAAAAAGTTTATATACTCCAAATTATAATTTTTTAAATAACTACGAAAGAAAAATTAACTAAAATAGGAGTGGTAAAAATTGACCAGAAACTCCCAATGACCTTTTTCAAAAAAAGTTTATATAGATAAATATGCATACATGTATACGAGTCGAGTTTAGGTCTTACCTAACTGAATAAAGCCTGACTGATTGATGTTCGGCGTTGTTCCGAGCCCGACGATGAAATTCACGAACAACTGCTCCTACAAAGCTTCTATGTAGTCTCTTGTGCTTCTTATCGGTCGTAGAAGGCACTAGTACTAGAGTGATCTCTGTTCTATTCACGAGCTAAATCCCAAGTCTTTTGGTGATGGTTTAGAGAGAGAAAATGTGAGAGAGAGGGAAGAGAGAGGGCTGCCGATTGAGGAGAGAGAGAGAGAGGGAGTGAGAGAGTGTGTGTGTATGTGTGTTGTATATACACACACACATATCCATATCTATATCTATATCTATCTATATCTATACTATATATACAATGATTCTCTAAAGAGGGCCACTGCTCTTTATTAAAGAGAGGGCCTCTGTTTTGGCCGTCGGATTGTGTTTAAAAACTGTAAAATGACAAAACTGCCATTAACAAAAACACGATCCGACGGCCAAAACAGAAGTCCTCTCTTTAATAAAAAGAGGACGCCCTCTTCAGAGCTTGACTGATATTAACTTATACGAATGCACATAAGTGTTTTACACTTTTATCAATCGGTGCACTTTTACTTCTCTTGGAATTTTAATAAATTTGATATGACCCTCTTCATTTTTTCTTTTCTTTTCTTTTTTTTTTTCTTCCAATATTTGGTACGTCCCCTAACAGAGTTCTATAGTTTTAAAACACTACTCTATTTTATTTGTTTATTCACCTTTCACGGCTCTAATTGCATCTTACCATTTAGATTAGCTCTTTGAGGACTCCATTAGCTTGACTATACCCAAGTCCCAAGAATTGTTGGATTCTTTTGGTCACTTGCTACTTTTTTTTTTTTTTGGATATAATTGTTTACATGCCTACAAGTTAGCTAACATCAGTCCATGTATATATATATATATATATAAATATTTATACGAAGTACATATTTGTTTCATGTACCTATAAGTTTATATCAATTTGTTTCGTTATTTGGTAGACTTTAAAGATTTGCTATCAATAATATTAAGGGCACAAATACTTTATACAAACGTACTTTATCTCTCTTCTGAGTGGTTTGTAAATGTTTGTGTAAAGTGATTGTGCCCCAAATTGTGTAAAGTATTTGTTCCCTAAATATTACCCATTGATTTAATTCCTATTTATTTGGAATTGTTAGGACTCTTTTAATTTCAACATTATTGAAAGTGTTTAAGGTATCACATAAGCTACACGGTTCAAAAGCTAATTATTAATGAGTGATGCTATGCTTCCTAAATCCTAATCTTAAATTCGCGTCCTAAATGATGTGGTAGTGGTCTACTTTGATTGGATGATGTTGAAGTAGTCTCATTATTCTCCCACTACCACATCATTTAAGATGTGAATTTAGAATCAATAATGCTAGGCACACACTCTAAACCACGCCCCAAACCACACCCTTGCTTTAAATGCATGTACCCTGTGCTGTGTAAGTGGTGCATAGAAAAATATGAAAATTTCAAACAGCACAGAATACATGCATTTAAAACATAGAGTGTAATTTGGGGTGTGGTTTAGAATATGTGCCTAGCACTTCTCATTTGGAATTAGAATTTAGAAAGTATAGCTTACTCATTGTTAATTGACATAATTTAATCTAACTAAAGTCATCCATTGCAATTAGAAGTCTAAATGTAAAATGTCTCCTGGTCGACTGAGTCTATTATTTGCCTATCTATTTCTCTCTCTCTCTCTCTATATATATATATATAGGGGCTGCTAACTTATAACATGATGGTTGTAAGTTAGTAGCATACAACAACTCTTTTAGCGACGAAAAATAGATTTTTAGCGACGAAATTTTTTGTCGCTAAAGGTTCCAACTTTTAGCGACGAAAAATTTCGTCACTAAAACCTTATTTATCGTCACTAAAAGTCTCCTATAGTGTAAGTTAACAAATCCCTATATATAGTCCATTCATAATCTATATCTATTTATCTATCCATAATCTACAATATATATATATGTATATCACATATATTATTACCACACCATCATGTTGACGTGGTGTGCCATGTTTTTAAATATAAATAACTATATATTATGCCCTATATTTCTAGGGCATTTACCAGTAGAAGTTACAACAAATGTATAAATATGATTAGTGCGTCACACCACTTCAGTACAATGACGTGGTGTGACGGTCACTCTGAATAACTTCTCTATGACTTGACGTTCTTGTTTTATTTTTCTATTTTTTAAATGTTTAGGTCTGTTATTTGTACTTAGGGGCATACATCGTGCGATTCGGTCAATTTTTGTCGGTGTTTTCATGTTATAAATTCAATCGAAGTGATCGGTTTTGTTGGTTTGGTTCAATTTTAAGTTGTGTGAGTAATTTTTAGAAAAGCGACCCAATAAGTCGATTCCATCCACCGATTTTTTTTTCACCCGTACTTCTAATGAGTGAGTCCAAATAAAACACCAGCACTTTTTTTTTTTTTGAAATGAAGTGTTAAATCCCCTTTTAGAAAAAGTTATTAGTTAAAGGACACAATGAAAATTTTTTAGGGCAAAAGTCCCTCAACTCAAATCTTTTGTTCGAAGTAAACAAAAATTTTGATGTTTTAGTGAAATTTCACTAAACTTTTTTTTTTTTCATGAAATTTCACAAAATCATCAGGATTCATTGGCCAGTTTTATATACGAGGGATCTTTCAATAAAAAAAAAATTTCTTACTGGACCTAATTCTTAGAAAGTACTCTAAAATAGACTGATTACTCTTTTTTTCCCTTTGATTAACTCTGTTTTTCTCGCTTGTCTCATGTTCCTAATGTTTACATTCTTTTTTTTTTTTTCCAAACATTTGTTATATTTTTGGACTCAATCTATGCATACGAATAAGCAGTGCTGTTTGGGAGTGGATTGCTAGCACCAGCAATGGTGTGTTGTTGGCACACCAACTTTCCAATTTTTCAGTTTTGAAAAAAAAAAGGCACAAATAAATTAATAAATCAAAAAAATGTGTTGTGCTTGCCGCACGCCATAGGTGCTGTCGATGATCCATATGCGCGTATTGTTTTATATAATTATAGGACTCTAAAATAAATTAAAACTATCATTTCTATTAGATTAATTATATGATTCTCAAATTTTGATTAATCTTAATTTACATAAAATGCTTCAAATCTCTAATGTCTAGAAAAGAGATATAAATGTAAAATATTTTGAAAAATATCTTTGACACCAAATTGGAAGTGAATAAGATTATATTTAAATTACAAAAATTTTTAAAGTAGGCAAAACTGTAAAACAACTTTGTTAAGAAGTTGTTGCGAGTTATGTGTTTAGCCAATTGATTTTTTAATTTGCTAAAATCTAGCCTCTTGTGCACCAACCACGTGCAAAGCACATGCTATATGACTAGTATATATATATAGCTACACAAATACCTAACTGCTTAATTAGGTTTCCAAAAGCCCATCCCAAAGGATTGCTTGGTGCCTGAGCATAACCTTATTGGACCCGGTCCAATGTTATGTGGGTGTCTCGAAAGCCCACATAATTTCCTACAGTTCAGAACATGTAAAAGTTTAATTTCCTACTTTTTTGTCATATAATACCAAAGTGATCTTAATAGTCCCTAAATACGGATCAAAATTCTACAACTTGTATACACACACACACACACACACACACACACACACACAGATCGTAGGTGTAGGGAAGAAACTTTTAATCGAACAAATCAACTAGGTTTGCGATGAAAAAAGGTAGAACGCTAAATTCTCCCTTTCTTCTCTTCTTCGTCTTCTCTTTCTCTTGCGGTCGCTTTCTAACGTTAAGGAATTTTAGGGTTTTCTTTCTTCTACTAGGTTTATAAAGGTTATATTAGTTAATTAAAGATAAAAAATCCCATTTTTTGACTTATAGACTCAACTTAATTGTCAATATCAACTTAATAGTTCCCATATGGAGGACTATTTACTTCAAGGGTGTGGCATTAACTATCGCCCATAATAGTGAAGGAAAAGAATAATACCCAATTACCTAGCTCGTAAGACAAAAATGACCAAATTTAATCGACCAAACTACTTGTTTTGACTCTCTATCTTGCACGGCCAAAAATATGTATATAAATTGACCAAAAAATTTCATGTTGGGGGCCCCGCATAAAACTATTTTACTAACAAACCCAAGTCTATTTAACTTGGCCCTCCTAACGTAAAATACTGGATCCACCATTGTAACCAGTTATATAAGTTCATCTCATTGGCCAAGTTGAAACTCAAAAGAGAGTCCAGAGACAATGAACAGATGCACTAAAGATCTCTTGGGTACTGTCGAAGTACATTATGCTCTGTACATATTTATAGAGCCAGCAAAGGACTATTACAGAGGTCATTGAGAAATTTTATTTTAAGTGTATCACGTGGTCGTCACGTGTTGATGTACAGTCAATATGCTATAAAGTATGGATACGAACACATCGACATGACAAAATCCTAAGAAACTGCACATTGACACTTCAAAAAAAGTGTTCGTAAGTGTCGTGTCCGTATTTCAGACACGATACTCAGTGCTTCTTAGTCAATAAGTGTGACTCTTTTAAATGTGATCCAAATCCTCGGATCTACAATTAATGGGACTCATCCAGACCAACATATACTCTCACCAGGTAGGACTGCCATGTGATTCCTAGTAAGTGGCTAAAATTTCTCATGGTTTTAAGCTACTTTTGAAAGTGGTATTTGATTGTTTGGAGAAGTTATTCAGGAAGACTATGATACCATGTCATCAAGTTAATGTAGTGTGATGCTTCAATTAGGGTTGAGTGGGATCGGCCACCCCCACTCAATTTTTGGCAAAAAAGAGGTTACCTACGATAGTTTTAAAAAATACTTGGGATTTTAGTGAACTATTTGTTAATTAGGGAGCTTTCTTGAAATTATAATGAGATTTAATGTGAAGAGGAGCATTGGAAACAAGTTATCATGTTATTTTGTTGTGTTAAAAACATTAGATATTTATGCCTAACATTTTCTATTTTGTCATAATTCAATACTTGAAAAAAAGAAATTTATCTTTCTTAGTTGTTAGTAGGGGTGTATACGAGCCGAGCACATGTGTGTTTGAACTTGACTTATTTATTAAATGAGCTTAAAATCCATGCTTGAGCTTGGCTTGTTTATTAAATGAGTTGAGCAATCTTATATGCTTGAGCTTGGATTGTTTATTAAACAAGCCTAGAATTCAAGCTTGATCACGAGCTTTTTCACGAGCCCTCTGAAATTACATTATTTTATAACAGATATACATAATATTTAACTAGTATATAAGCCTTTTGTTGAGCTTTTTCACAAGTCTACCAAAACTGCACTGCCATCATTCAATAGATTTGCATGATCTTACTCACGAGTCTTATTCAAACACTTCCCAAGATCTATCGAGTCAAGCTCAAATGTGTTTGAGTTTGTCTTGTTTATTAAATGAGTCTAAAATCTAGGCTTGACCTTGGCTTGTTATTAAATGAGCGAAGCTGAGCAGAACCATCATTGAATTTGTTTGCGAGAACTTGTTGAGTGACTCGGCTTATATACATGCCTATTCGTCAGCTACGCCTTCAGTGGATAAAATTCTTGGATCCGCCATTGGCTCCAATGTATGGGTCCATTTGTGACCCTTATTTTTAGGCAAACATGGCAAGTCATTGTTGACTTTAAGTAACATTGTCACGCCTCCACTTTTGTCATGTGCTTCCTATTTTCAGGGATCGCATGGCCTTATTTATTGGAACGTAACAATATATCAGCATGATGACGTCATATCACAGTTTTATTGAATAATTTCTATTTGTGGTTCTATTTTGATCCTATGTTAGTTCCTTTGCATGTCTTACTTCCTAGTGATTAAAAAGAAGGAACTTTTAGTCAAAAATCATTTAAAATTGACTTTTAGCTAGTATTAGGTACATCCCGTTTTTATTTTAATGAAAAGTCATACGTTATAAAAATTATGTGAAATTCACATTAATTTTATGAAAAGTTAAACTAGCTCTGTGAAATTTCGAATTCAAAAAATCTGAATTTCATATAACTTATATATATATAGGGGAAGGGGATGAGGTTCGAACCCCGAACCTATGCATTGGAGGAGACTTATATATGCCAAGCTTTTTGCCAATTGAATTTTGCCAACATATGCGAGTTTCATATAACTTTTAAAACATAGAAACTTAATCTGATTAATTTTTACTAAATTTCTGTTAGGGATATATACTAAAAGCCATGCTTTATTTATTTGATTTATTAATCATTTAATAAAATCAGTTAATCCATTTTTATGAGAATCTGTGTGTGCAATATTTGTATTATATTGTTTATTTAATATTATGCATGTGTGTCTTTCATTCTACATAGTAGGTGATTTGGTGTGTAGAGTTCGGCTTATACACGGAAGATCAGACCATCAGATCTTGTAGAATGTAAAATTTTGGTTTACAGTCTTAGATGGATTGGACACACCATCGGTAGGACTGCAGCATGGTGTTGTAGTAGATTTGTCTTGACTGCGGAAAACGGTATAGTTTCAACTCACCATGCTGGTACACTGTGTATTAAACGGGACCGACTTGGGGTAATTATCTTTATACTGACTTATAAGATAATTAACACCTCATGACTATTATGAGTGCTTATGCTCTAAATCCTAAGTTAATTTATAAACACGTACATTTGATATTTACACTTTGATCCCTAAAAGGGTGAGATCCTTAAATGGGTCAATATCTCATTGTATTGGGTGACAATATTAATTGTGTGGTGGATATTAATTAATGATGGAATCCATGTCTCAATTTTGGGATTGATGATATCCCCTTGAGAAAGCTTATAAGTTTTGATTATGTGAAACCCTACAGGTGGATTTTGTATCCGACATACCAGATAAGTTAAGCAGAGGATCTCAAGGAATTTTAAGAGATTAATTAAATATGATTGTCAGTAATTATATTTAATTAATGGATATCTGTAATCTTAACATGGGGAGATAATAAACATTTAATTACATGGAGCTCAAAATATATTTTTGAGATAAGGGTAGGAGTGCAATTATAATTCTTTAGTGGTATGAATTATAATTTATGGAAATAGGAATCTGATTCAGTTCGAATTAGGGTTTCCTAATTCCATAAGGAAGCCTATTCCTAATTGACTTCTTATGGTCCCTATCGTAGCCTATATATGTGCTGCTTTGGCTCTCTCATCTGTTTGCGTTTTTCCATCAAGAGCATTATAACTCGGAATAGAAAAGAGAGCGTAAAAAGAGAGAGCAGAAACATAAAGGATTTCGAAGGAGCCCACACTCAGTTCGATATTCTGGCAGCAAAGGAATTCGGTAGAAGATCGTGAGCTGTTATCGAGCCCGTGTTCTCGATTCGTCTACTACAGCAATTTGTTTTAGTAGTTTAAGGTAACCCTAGTTCCGCCCTTATAGGATTATTGTAGTTTTCACGAAATTTTTGCAGTACCAACTTATACGCGCTGTCAACGGATTCTGGGAATGCAGTTTCCTAACAGTGGTAGCAGAGCAACTTTGATTCTGCGTATGAGTTGTACGCAACCATATTGTCCAGTAAAACAAATCTTATGTGTGTTTTGATGGATGGATAGAACGTATAACTGTATTACCCTTGTTTTGTAGCGTTCTTATTCCACTATTATGGTCACTGATTTTGTGTGATTGGATCCCACGATGATTTTATCCGTGGTTAATATTGATGTTTTAATATAGATTGTGAACTCCTTTATGGAGGCATAGGATTTGTGTGTATTGGATCCCACGCTTGATTGATGTGTGGTTAATTTACTGCAAAAAAAAATAGCATGTGAACTCCTTCATGTAGACATAGGGTTTATGTAAAATATCTCAAGTAAATCCATGAATACAGTTCGTGAAGACAATTTACAAGCAGTTTCAGAAAGCAATCTGGAAGCAGTTTCAGAAGGCTGTTTCAGAAAATAGTTCTAGAAGACAGTTGCTGATGGTAAATCGGATTTAGCTTTCGGGGCGCTACCCCGGAAACCCCACGGGGGACGCTGCCCCCTCGACCCCTGCGAGCTGACTGGGCAGCTCGATCCCCGTGAGCTGATTGGGCAGCTCGACCCCCGTGCGTAGTGGCAACATTGAGCTAATCGGGTTCAATGATTTTTCACAAGAGTTGTAGCTTGACCATAATAGTGGGATTCCTATTTTAATGTGGTTTCCTTATTTATGTGTGATTGAATGATTATTATTGTTGGGTGATGCTAATGCCAAAGCACAATGTGCTAATGCCAAAGCACAAAGTGTCACTAAAAGCTTTAGTGACACTTACATATGTGTCACTAAAGCTTTTAGTGACATTTGTGCTTTGGCAGTAGAACACTGTGCTTTGGCATTAGCACTAGCCTTATTGTTTCATGTTTAATGAATAGGAAAACATGGATAATAGTTCCTAGACCTATTTCAGATGTCTAGCTACATGTTTAATTTATATTAATTTAAAATGATGGACAACTACATGTGTATTTAGAGATAAAACTAATTCCATAATTTGAAAACATAAGTACTTATTTTCTCAATTCATGAGAATAGAATAATTTTATTATCTACACATGTGGGTTTGACAAGTAAGGATGAATTAATCCTTGTCAAGTATTCCATTATTTTTATTAATTAAATTAAAAGTTTTTCTAGAAATTATAACCCTCAAATTTTTTTAAAATTGTAAGTGGGAAAGGGAATTTATCAAGTATAAATCCCATGGTCTCCATCACTGATTTGTAGATGATATGATTAACTTTGTGTGATGGCTTTAGTGTCTTCCTCCCCATCGGATGTAGTTGATCATGGAATCATCAGTGCAAACTTCTTTAAAAGAATGTTATGGGTGATTATTAGTGTGGGCCACATCTCCATCAGAGGTGTTCCTCACGGAACTCTTGACCTAGAATTAAGTGATGGTATACACTTAGCTATAAATAATAATATCTTCTCCATCTGAGTCACTATTGTTATTTATAGGATCAAAGCAAGTCAGCAGTTTAATTTACTAGGCAAGGTATATTGCCTGGATAGTAAAATTAAAAGGCAATTGCCTATCTGAACAAATGATGGATAGTATATGGCTTACCATCGAGTCATACTATCACGGTGTATCAGGTTGCTGGCAGATTCTTTTCAAATATGGTAGAGGGAACCAATATTTTCAACTCGAATCCATAGTAATTTTTTGCCCAAATGTAATTATTTATATTATGTGATTCTCAGGCTTTTAAATGAGTTCTTTCAATCCACTCGCTGTTATACTTAAAGAAAACAAACTTAATGGACCAAACTATATAGACTAGAAAAGGAATTTGGATATTGTGTTAACTGCTGAAGAGTGCAAGTTTGTGCTTAATCAAGAATGTCCTGAGCAACCTGGTGAAGGGGCAACCGCTGAGGAAACCCAGGCTCACAAGAAATGGGTCAAGACTGATGAGATGGCGCGGTCTTACATTTTGGAATCCATGTCAATTGTGCTGCAACATCAACATCAGTCAATGGCCAGCGCCTATGACATGATGGAGAGCCTCCGAGAGATGTTCGGGGATCAAAGTCCTACTGCTAGGCAGGTTGCCATGAAAGACTTGACGAACACAACTATGGCTGAGGGGATGTCTGGAAGGGATCATGTTCTTAAGATGATATCTCTTCTTAATGAACTAGAGATCCTTGGAGCTGAAATCGACGGGGAAACCCAGGTCCATATCATACTCCAGTCACTGCCAGAGTCTTTTAAGCATTTCTGCCTCAATTACAACATGAATAAATTTAAATATACCTTGGCGGAGCTGCTTGAAGAACTCCAGACAGCTGACGGTCTCAATAGAAAGTCAGGGAGTGCTCTTGTGTTTGAGAAAGATTCTACTTCAAAGTCGAAAGGCAAGGAGAAAATGAAAAAAGGCTCAAAAGAAGACCGCGGGTCCTCCGCCAATCCAAAGGCCAAGAGGACAACCGGGAAAGCATAAAGGCAAATATTTTGTTTGCAAGCAGCCAAGACACTGGAAGAAGCAATGTCCGGTTTATCTCGCTAGACAGAACAATAAAGGTAAATCTCATTTACTAATTATTGAATCGTATTTAGTGATCCGATCTATCGGTACTTGGTGTGTAGATACAGGAGCCACTGATCATGTACGCAATTCTTTGCAAGCGTTCCAGAGAACCAGGCAGCTCAGTGATGAAGAGATTTATCTATATCTGGGAAATGCTACGAGAGTAGTAGCAGTTACAGTAGGAGATCTACGTCTTAGTTTTGGTAGAGATAGGATTTTAATATTAAGAAATTGCCTTTATGTACCTTTTATTAGAAGGAATTTAGTTTGCGTTTCTAGTTTAGTAAAGAATGGATATTCAGTTCATTTTAATATAGTAGTAGTTATTAAAGAAAATAAACATTTTATTTGTTTTGGTCAATTGGTGGATGATCTTTATATTATAAATCCTGTCTCTCCTATACTACAACTTAATGAATTGAATAACACAAATAGTTTGCCATTTAAGAGAAAAGAACCTTCAAGGATGAACCAAATGCATCTTTGACACTTACGCCTTGGTCATATTAATTTGAAAAGGATTCGAAGATTGGTTCAAAATGGGCCATTAAGCTCATTGGAAGTGGAGGCACTTCCAGTCTGTGAATCCTGCTTGGAAGGTAAAATGACCAATATGCCGTTCTCGGCCAAGGGCTATAGAGCAAAAGAGTCGTTGGAACTGGTTCACTCTAATTTGTGTGGTCCTATGACTGTCCAAGCAAGAGGGGGATTTGAGTACTTTGTCACTTTCATTGATGATTACTCAAGGTATGGGTACATTTATTTGATGCGGCGTAAGTCTGAATACTTTAAGAAATTCAAAGACTATAAGGCTGAAACGGAGAAGTGTCTAGGTAAATGTATCAAGACACTACGATCTGTTGTCTGCACCCTGTATGTCTCAGCAGAACGGTGTACCAGAAAGAAGGAATAGGACTCTCATGGACATGGTAAGATCTATGATGAGTTATTTGTATTTACCAATTTCCTTTTGGGGACACGCATTAGAGACAGTTGCATACATTCTAAACTTAGTACCATCTAAGTCAGTACCTACTACTCCCACGGAATTGTGGACTTGGCGAAAGCCTAGTATGTGCCATGTTCGGATCTGGGGTAGTCCAGCACATATACTGAAAGGGAATGCAGAAAAATTGGAATCAAGAATAGAAGTATGCTTCTTTGTTGGGTATCCAAGAGGAACTAAAGGTGGTCTGTTATATAGTCCTAAGAATCAGAAGGTTATTGTTAGCACCAATGCCACATTCTTAGAAAAGGACTATGTTATGGACCATAAGCCCAGAAACCGTATTGTTCTAGAGGAAATGAGAGGAGAGACACCGACACATACTTCTTCGATACCATCGGTACGAGAAGAAACATCATAAGACAGAGTTATCAATATTCCATTACCGTGTCGTAGTGGGAGGATTATCGAAACTCGTGTAGATCTCGAACCAACCATTAACACGCAGGTTCCTGAACCAGTACAGTGTGTAGATAATGGTGTATTAGGTTCAGAATCTTCACAATGAAATATCAGTGATACAAAGACTCGGGTTTTGCCTCGTTATAGTGGGAGGGTTATTATTCAACCTGACCGGTATATGTTCTTGGGAGAGTCTTATGACTGGGTCCCTAATGAACAAGGTACCGATCCCTGTAACTACAATGAAGCACTCCAAGATAAAGATGCAGATCTTTGGCAAAAGGCTATGAAGTTTGAAATGGAGTCCATGTATTCCAATCAAGTCTGGGATCTTGTCGAACCACCCAATGAAATAAAACTCAGTGATATGTAAGTGGATCTATAAGAAGAAGAGAGGAGCAGCCGGTAAGGTGGAAACCTGTAAAGCAAAGCTTGTTGCGAAAGGGTTCACTCAAAAAAAGGGAATCGATTATGAGGAAAGCTTTTCACCCGTGGACATGCTAAAGTCTATTCGGATTCTCTTATCTATTGCTGCATATTTCGATTTTAAAATTTGGTAAATGGATGTCAAGATAGCATTTCTTAATGGGAATCTTGACGAGTGCATCTATATGATGCAACCAGACGGGTTCATTGCGAAGGGCTAAGAACACATATTGTGCAAGCTTAAGAAGTCCATTTATGGACTTAAGCAGGCATCTAGGTCTTGGAATATCCGCTTTGATCAAGCAATCAAGTCTTTTGGTTTTGATCAATGTGCGGATGAATCTTGTGTGTACAAGAAACATGATGGAAGCGTGATGGTGTTCTTAGTACTATATGTGGATGATATCTTACTAATCGGAAACGATGTGAGGGTTATTATCTTCTTTACGGGTATGGTTGTCCAATCAATTCGATATGAAGGACTTGGGAGAAGCCGGTCACATCCTAGGGATCAAGCTTATTCGAGATCGCAAGAATAGGATGTTGGGCTTGTCACAAGGCACTTTTATCGACAAAATTCTTTCAAGGTTTAGCATGCAAGATTCCAAGAAGGGATTCATTCTTTTCAGACATGGAATTACACTATCTAAGGATTAGTGTCCTAAGACACCTGATGAGATACAGAAGATGAAGGCAGTTCCTTATGCCTCGACAGTAGGAAGCCTAATGACAAGCGGGTGTATTTGTAGAATATAACCGCGCTAAAAGAGGAAAATACATTAGAAAAGTCTACAATTCCCCTGTTTATATACAGTTTGAATTACAATACCAGTTTTTGCACAAATTGATTAAACTATGATAAGTGGTATTGTTTTAGTGATTATTTGTGCAGATTATTGTTGCTGTATATAAGATTGAAGAATGTTGATAAAAGGAAGTGCTTGGCCCTGATGAAGATAACTCAATGCTGAAGTACAAGGTTCGAGCGATCGAACATGATTCGAGCGATCGACGTTTCGATCGTTCGAGTTTAGTTAAAGCAATCGAAGTGTCTGAAGTTCAATCGATCGAGAGTTGTTCGATCGATCGAACATGCCTTTTATCAGAATATACGCGCACGCAGCAGAAACGGGTTTTAACCCTAGCATTAGGTCGAAGCTATATATATTCACTTTGTTTGCATCCCAAAGGGACGCCCCAGTTGTTTTTCTTCAGTTTTCATTGAGAGAGGAGAGTTGTTATTGTTTTGTAGGTTATTAATCAAGCTTTGACATTCCTAGTTGGGATTTTACGTGTGATTTAATACGAGTTCTTCATTTCAGGTTAAGTCGTTATCATAGTACTTACATATTGCACTTAGTTAATGGTAGTTTGTGTTAATCTTACTGTTTGTTTATGCTATATACGTTAAAATCTCAAGTTTTTATCGTTTTAATGAAAATCTCAAAACCAAACGTTACCTTAATGACCTTTCACGTTAAAATTAAATCTGAGACTCCTCAGATCATGTCTGAGTAGTCCAGGGTTAGGAAATCGCGATGAAACCGTGATTTCAGACCTCTGCCATGCACTATATTTCTTCTGTGTTCGATCGATCGAATGTAGTTCGATCGATCGGACCAGAGACATAGTCGAGCGATCGAAGTTATTTCGATCGATCGAGAGATGACGAAGTTCGATCGATCGACAGATCGTCGATCGATCAAGGACTCTGATTCTTGAGGACATCTAATACAGTATTCCAAGACTTTCTGCTTTACTGATTCATTATGAAACTGTCCCCATATGCTCAGTTTGTCAAAACAGTCTTTAAACGTTAAGCCTTAAGGCATTTTCTTTCAATATATTTTTGCAAACCACCCTCAATGCTAACACCATTGTAGGTGAGAGTCTTAACTATTGGATTAAACCACCTTTGTGTATTTCAAACTTAATTGTGATGATATAGTCCCGGTCATGAAAGGACTATTGATTCTACATTCTTAGAGAAGTACGGGATATTGTAGAAGTTGCCCTCCGTTGAGCTTAATTGAATTTGCATGGTAGATGGTTGAGTCATAGTGGATTCGCGTGATCCCAACACTTTCTTTTATTAAGAAAAACCGTTTTTAAATCTTGTTTTAGTTAAATAGTTAATCATTAGTTTAATTTAATTTAGTTGTTTTTAAGATTAGTAGTTATTACTTGTAGAACTTCGTGTTCTACACTTCTCTTAAAATATCGACTTTTCTTTTCTTTTAGAGTCTAATCTAAGTCAATTGATTTCTATCCTTCCCTGTGGGATCGACCTGGTCTTACCAGTTACTACTTGCACGTCCACCTACACTTGGATGTTGCACAAGAGCGCACAAGATTTTTCACGTGTCACCTAATGTATGCTATGCTATGTACTAGACCTGACATCTGCTTTGCTGTTAGCATGGTTAGTAGATATCAGTCTAATCCAGGGCAAGAACATTGGACTACGGTAAAAAAAATTCTCAAGTACCTGAAAAGGACTCAAGACTATATGTTAGTTTGTCAAGCAGACACTCTTGTACCCATTGGGTACACAGATTCTGATTTCATCTCAAATAGGGATTCCAGAAGTCTACCTCAGGATACGTGTTTACCCTAGGAGGTGGAGCCATTAGTTTGAGGAGTATCAAGCAGTCGTGTATTGCTGATTCCACCATTGAAGCCGAGTATGTGGCTGCTTCGGAAGCTGCTAAGGAGGCCGTTTGTCTTAGAAACTTCCTTATGGATCTAAGAGTAGTATCTGCGGTACAATCGGCTATTATCCTTTATTGTGATAATAGCAGAGCGGTTGCTAACTCAAAGGAACCTAGGGCACATAAGAAGGGAAAACACATTGAGCGTAAGTATCACCTGATAGGAGAGATCGTCCAAAGAGGTGATGTAGAAGTGACCAAGATAGTATCAGCAAATAACTTGGCAGATCCTTTCACCAAGAGCTTACCGGCCAAGACTTTTGATAGTCATGTAGAAGGGATAGGAGTGAGGTGTGTCGCATCATGCCTTTGAGTCTAAGTGGGAGATTGTTAGGGATATATACTAAAATCAATGCCTTATGTAGTTGATTTATTATTTATTTAATAAAATCAGTTAATCCATTTTTATGAGAATCTATGTGGGCAATATTTGTATTATATTATTTATTTAATATTATGCATGTGTTTCTTTCATTCTACATAATAGATGGTTTGGTGTGTAGAGTTCGGCTTACACACGGAAGATCTAACCATCACATCATGTAGAATGTAAGATTTTGGTTTACAGTCTTAGATGGATTGGCTACAACATTGGTAGGACTGCAGCATGGTGTTGTAGTAGGTTCGTCTTGACTGCGGGAAACGGTGTAGTTCAACTCACCATGCTGGTACACTTTGTGTATTAAACGGGACCGACTTGGGGTAATTATCTTTATACTGACTTATAAGATAATTAATACCTCATGACTATTATGAGTGCTTATGCTCTAAATCCTAAGTTAATTTATAGACACGTACATTTGATATTTACAGTTTGATCCCTAAAAGGGTGAGATCCTTAAATGGGTCAATATCTCATTGGATTGGGTGACAATATTAATTGTGTGGTGGTTATTAATTAATGATGGAATCCATGTCTCAATTTTGGGATTGATGATATCCCCTTGAGAAAGCTTATAAGTTTTGATTATGTCAAACCCTGCAGGTGGATTTTGTATCCGACATATCAGATAAGTTAAGCAGAGGATCTCAAGGAATTTTAAGAGATTAATTAAATATGATTGTCAGTAATTATATTTAATTAATGGATATCTGTAATCTTAACTTGGGGAGATAATAAACATTTAATAACATGAAGCTCAAAATATATTTTTGAGATAAGGGTAGGAGTGCAATTATAATTCTTTAGTGGTATGAATTATAATTTATGGAAATAGGAATCTGATTCAGTTCGAATTAGGGTTTCCTAATTCCATAAGGAAGCCTATTCCTTATTGACTTCTTATGGTCCCTATCGTAGCCTATATATATGCTGCTTTGGCTCTCTCCTCAGTTTGTGTTTTTTCTTCAAGAGCATTATAACTCGGAATAGAAAAGAGAGCGTAAAAAGATAGAGCAGAAACATAAAGGATTTCGAAGGAGCCCACACTCAGTTTGATATTCTGGCAGCAAAGGAATATGATAGAAGATTGTGAGCTGTTATCGAGCCCGTGTTCTCGATTCGTTTACTACAGCAATCCATTTTAGCAGTTTAAGGTAACCCTAGTTCCGCCTTATAGGGTTATTGTACTTTTCACGAAATGTTTTGCTGTACCAACTTATACGCGCTGTCAATGTATTCTGGGAACACAATTTCCTAACAATTTCTATTAAAGATAATGGGTCGTCTGATGGTTGGTTGATTTTACTCATATTGGGTTAACCAATTTAAAACCATCCATCCACAAGGCATACCATTCTTTCAATTTGAGATGCGCCTTTTAACTTCAAATTCGTAAATTTATTTGAAGTTCTCTAAACAAGTTTACTAGCCCAACTAGGGGTGTCATGTGGAATGGAAATTCAGATTTCGATCCGAAAAATTCCAATTTTGGCACCAAAAATTAAATTCTGAATTCCAAATTCTGAAAAAAAAATTAGATCAGAATCGGAATTATTTTGAGAATTTCGAAAATTCTGAAAATATGTTTCTTCGAAAATTTTTTGAAAATATTTTCAAAAAAATCTGAATGTTTTCTGAAAAATTTGGAAGACTGTGGACTTGTTTGTCCCACATCGAGTAAGAAAAGAAATGAGAGAGTAGGAGACTCTCTATAAAAGGATGGTTTACTCTTTTAATAGTATTTGTATTCCGAAAATTCCAAAAATTATGAAAATTTATGAAAAAACTCAGAAAATTTCCAAAGAATTCCGATTCCGAAAATTTCTGAAATTTCTGAAATCGGAAAGGAAAAAGAAATTCCGAAAAATTCAGTACAGAAATTGGAACACCTATTTAATTTTCAAAATTTTCAGAATTTTAGAAGGTATTCTGATCCGTTCTGGCCGAAACACACCCTAAGCCCAACCCACGCACCCCCAAAAAAAGTATGTTCCAAAGGGTTAATTAGTGTTAATTTCCCCTTTAGGAAAAGTAGTTGATTAGATCACACAATGAAAACTGTTTTAGTAAAAAGTCCTTCAATATACACTTGGGCAAAGAAATCCCGACAAGTTTGAGAAAAATATTGACTACACCACTATAAACAATACACCAAAATGAATAAGTAAGGTTACACGGATGACGTGGTATCATCATTACAAATAATATTTTTCCGAGTAAGTGATAAAATATTTAAAGAGGACCTAAATGAAAATTTGAAAAAAATAGAGAGTACCTAAATGTATTTAATTTAACTTATAAAACACAACAATTTTGTTTAAGAGAGAAGCAAAAAAGGTTTACAAACATAGATAATACCTCAAAAGAGTCCCTATATGTAACAACCCTAATTTTCTAAACGCTTTTAGTAGTTAAATTTATAATTTTCAAGTATTGGTTATTAATTGCGTTTATGTATCTTAGTGAACTTGTATTGAATTTTCGGGTAGCATTTTGGGGCCGTTAATATGTTACACGATGTATTTAACATGGGATTATGTACTTGGAGTCATGGGTATCCATTGGGCTACACATTTTAGTACTTTGTACTGTATTTTGAGACTAGATAATGTCTTTTTGTGAGGCCTAAAGACAAAAAATGGGATTTATAGATGTTGGAGTGTTTGTAGATATATAATAGTATGAGTGTATTTAGATAGATACATATCATGTTTGTTGAGGCTAGGGTTACAAGAAAACAAGAAATATACAATACAAAGAAAGTTGCCTAGGGAGAGAGAGAAAGTGTAAGGAGCAGAAATATGTAGAAGAAAATAAAAGATCCTAGGATTCAACTCTTAATCACCAATCCAATCTAACTTGAAGATCTAAGAGATGAGTTAAACTTTTGTTTTGAATACATATATATATATTGTTGGCCCAAATATGGAAACCTTAGAGAGAGGGGGGGGGGGGGGGGGGTTAATAAGGTTTTAGCGGAAAATAAACCTTTTTAAAACTTAATTGCAAATTAAACACAATCACAAACAATTATGTAAAGAGAGAAGGGAAGAGAAACTTGCAAACTGAGTTTTCAAGTGGTTCAGCAATCCGCACACTGCGGCCTACATCCACCCCTCAAGAACACCACTTGAGGATTCCTTTTATCCGATCTACTTCACGGGTGTAGATCAAACCGTTACAAGAGCCTCCAATCTCTCCCAAAGAAGAAAAGCTCTTCTTTGCAATCAAGGGTTACTAACCCTCACTCTTTACAATGATTTTAATTACAAATTGAACTCTCTCTCTCTAGAGTGGATAATATAATTAAAAGTTTACGCATCAACTCCTTAGTGAGTAGATGATACAAATAAAAGCTCACTTCAATTTGCTTTCTCAAGAATTACAATTGAAATCTAGAGCAAATTAATTTTTCACTCAAACTAGGGCTCAAACATGAATGATTATTAACCAAGATGTTTGAATGATTTTGTTGATGTTGCTTCTTGTTTATGACCCTTAAAAACATCCCTATATATAGCTTTTGAAAGATTATAACCATTGGGAGTAGTTGGGGGGAGTAAAAACAATTTTTGGAGAGTTTAAAAACTAGGCGTTAGTGTATTCAGTCCAGTTGACTGGATCGAAGGTTCATTTAACTGGGAAGTTTATAGCATTGAAGAGGCATTTTGTGAGCATTCCAGCCGACTGAACGGTACCTTCAATCTACTGATTTTACAATCCAGTCGACTGGACATGAAATATTTCAGTCGACTGGTTTTCTGGTGGTTTTTGGCAGATTAACACCTCTTTACTAAAACAACCATAACTCCCTCTACAAAATGAATTTTTGAGATCCATTTGAAGATTCGGAAACTATATTCAAATACCTTTCCAACCATATAAAATTAAATATCTAATTTTTTACCAATTGGATCAAGTATTCCTTTAAAGTTGACCTTTCTACGCAAAGGTATGTGTTTTGACTTAGCCATTTGAAAGCTTTTGTGAAATGAATTTAATTGAGTGATCTAAGTATGTTTAAGTCCTGGAGAGCATTTTAAAGTGTGGGAGTAAGGATCCTAAAGTCCAATTAAAGTTACTTGAGCCCCTATGAGTTATTGATCAAAATGCTTACAAGTAAGTCCTAGTCTTCAACCAAAGAAAGAAAAATCTTCAAGTCTTCAAGCTTGATCCTTGTTGAGCTCCATCACTCTTGGGCTTCACCATATGCTATCTCATGAACTCAAAAAAAGTTAGAACATTTAAGTACATGAATCAAGAGATTAGCATAACGAAAATGACATGATAATTGATCGAAATAGAACCAATGAAAGTATGCAATTATCACTAGATTTGTCATCATCAAAACAAAAACAAAACAAAAATAATGCCTTAAATAAATTCAATGCTAACAATTTTCCCTTTTTTAATGATGTCAAAATATGCAATAGAGATATAGCAATTTAAAGCACAATAGGTGTCATTTCATGTTATCATTCAAGTAACAAGATATGCAACATATGAATCCAAGAATGATAACTTTCTAATAATCTCTATATATTATCATTTTCCCATTCTAAAAAATCTCTATTTTCATATCTCTATATCATTTCCCCCTTTTTCACAAGAACAAAAAGATTGGGGGTTTGAACTAGGAGTTCCCTCTCAAGATAAGCAACAAATCATGGAGGCAACATAATGATACCAAATAAAAAAAAACCAAATATGATACCAAATTAACTAAAGTAAACATAATTATATGTTCCCCCTCAACATATGCATATATGTGAATAAATATCAATTATAAGATCAAAATTATGCATAATCTCCTTAGGAGGATGGTTTTACTTATGAACATCGAAACAAGATAATATGATAAACCAAAACATGATTAGCATTCTATCAAGAAATATCAACACGAATTAATCTATAGTACTCTTACTAGGCTTAAGGTGAGAGATTTAACCAACATCCAAGCACCTCTTGGATGCAAAATTTGCCGAGGAGGTAGGAGAGGATCCCTTTTCAACCCAAATCATGTTAACTTTCTTTCGAAATGAACATTTATAATTAACATGCCCCTTTTTCATGCAATAAAGACAAGTTACATGGGGAAGGGTCTCATTTGAGATTGATACCTTGACAAAGAAATTCTTGTGAGCATTTTGAGAATTTGAAGTAGAGGATGTAGACTTTACAAAGAAGTTTTTGTACTTCTTTTCCTTGTATGTACGGTTAAAACCCAAACTGGCTTTGTCAAAAATACATTTTTGCTTTCCCAAAAGCATATTTAAATTTTGTTCACCTTGGGTAAATTTGCTCAAGGTTTTTGTCAAATCATCCACCTCCTTTCTCAATTCAACCTTTATTTTTCAATAAATTTACTTGAAGGTTGATTGGTTGAAATAAGCTTTTCTTTTCTCAAAATTTCATTTTGAGATTTCAAATCATCCAATTGCTTTTTCAACTCCAAATTTTCTTTTTCAATCTCATTTGAAGATTGTGCACTTGAAACATATTTTTCATTTTCAATCTTCAAAGATTCATTTTGGGATTTCAAAACATTTAACTCTTTTGAAAGTTTGGAAACGTTCTTTTTAAGAGTAATGTATTTGGTTCCCATATTTTCCAACTCCTCATGTAACTCCTCAAATGCACATTGAAGCTCATTATAGTTAGGAGATTAAACAATAGATGTAGGGTTAGAGTTTACCAAATTCTCTTGTCCACCTTCTTGGTCACATGAGTCATCATCGGATGAGCCGTCATCATCCCAAGTGGCCCCTTTTGCCATTTTCTTATTCTTATCATTTTTATTTGCAAAAAGTCACACTTTTTCCTTTTCACAAATTTGGTTAGTAGTAAAATAAAATTTTCTAAACATAACCAAATTTCATGTGCACTAGAGCATGAACGAATTTTATTATATGAATTATCATCTAAAGAAGTATATAGAATTTTCATGGCTCTAAGATTCAATAGAAAGTTATTTTGATCACTTTCATTCCATTAAATCTTTGGTTTAGGAGCAAAACTATTTTTGACAATTTTCCAAAGATTTATGTCAAGTGATATAAAATAAATTTCTATTCTCCTCTTCCAATAATCATACTTATGATCTTTCAACGATAGAGGAGTAGTAATGCAATGCAGATCGATCCGGATTTTACATGTGGATCGATCCGCGAGTTCTGCTGAGCATTCTGCTTCCCAATTGAAGAATATGATCGATCCGGCTTTTTGTCTTGGATCGATCCGCTGCTACAGTTTTTTTTCCCTTTTGAATTTACAAGATTGCCATTATTTGTATATAGTATATATAATTAGAGATGGTTTTTATTTTAGGCTTAGCTTGTATTTTACTTAGTTTTTCTTAGGTTGTAAGCTCTCTCTCTCTAAATCCTATCATCTCTCTCCTTCATTACTCATCATCTACCACATTTTCTTCCATTTTAGTATTAGAGAGAAGAGAGTGTGAATGTATTAAATACTTGGAAGCTTTTGGTTGAAGAATATCTTGGAATTTATATGGCATTTATTGTGGATTTCTCTAGTTGGTATGCTTCCTCTTTCCCTCTCTTTAATATTGTTGTTATTATGATTATGAGTAGCTAAATCATGTAGGTTGGGGATCATAAACCCACCATTGGACCCCAAGTGTGTTTTATTGTAGGACTCTCACATTTTGTAGCATTTCTAGAGTTCATGGGTGTATGGTTTGATGTTTTGAGACCCCACCTCCAATGTCAAGCATTGGAAGTTGTTAAATCTCTAAGCTCTAACCATATACCTATGTATTGCATTAGAACATCTATCTAGCATGTTGATTGACTACCACATGTTTGATAGTTTGTTACAATAGAATTTTCTACTCTAGAATGTACTACAAGTATGAAAGCCATGTGTTGTTTGGTCCAAGGTAGGGAAATGCCCCCCTACCTCAATTTCTCCATTTACAAAACCCCCAATTGTCAATTAAACTTAGCTTTATTCAAAGTTTATTTTCTCTTTTTCTAAATAGTCATTGTAGTATAATCTTATACAAATTGAACCAATCTCAAAGTCGTAAAGACTCAATTTTATTTCTTAGTTTGTTAATTGCTCCTCGCATTGTAATTGGTTATTAAGCGCCCAACAAGCTTTGTTGCATTGCAATCCCCGTGGACTCGACACCCTACTTTTAACATACTATGTTTTTAATAGGGTTAAATAAGAACTTGATTTTGACAATATCATGGAGTTTTACTGCTTATCAGTTTTAGTAGACATTATTCCAATTTGGGAGTTTGCTAATTTTATTTTATTAGCATCGTGGGCTACAATTTGAACTACATGTATAAATTGGACTTTGTTTTGAGTTGTAAATTTTGGGACTTTGGGACGATTGTGGAAGTTCTGTCCAGGTGTTGACCGTGTTATAAAGAAATTGTATTTTTCGCATTATTAGGAAAAAAATGATCTTTATATTTATTTTAATTTCTGATGGAAGGTTTTTGGAGAACATATATGTTAGTAAATTGTTGCTTTCTAAAAGAAAGAAACACAACAAAAAAAAAGAGAAAAAAAGTAGAAGAAGAGAGGTTGTAGATGTTATTAACACATTATTTCTTTTCACTACAATTTACTATTTTTAAAAAGGTGTTGGTATTTTCACTCCCGTGTTTGGGGTAGTTGAATATTAGTCAGGGTATGTACTTGATTGAATATTTGGCTTTTCAAAAATTAGGGTATGACACTCTAATTCATACAACTTACTTTAAGACTTGTAAATAATTGCAATTGAAGAACATAATAGTAGTTAAGAAAGCTTTCAAGATATGCTTAGTTAGACAGATCATTATTTTTCTTCTGAATTGGTGCCTAAGGCAGTGAAGACACACTACACCAAAACAACGATTTTGTCACCCTTCTTTTCGCTAGCTTTGTCACTGCCTTGGGCGGTGACAAAATTGTCACCGTCTAGGACAGTGACAAGTTGAAAATGGTGACAAACATCACATGTTGTCACTGCCGACGGCAGTGACAATTGTTATTATACCATTGTCACCGTTTAGAGCAGTGACAAACATGGCCTAAGTGAGCACTCCCAATAATCCCCCCTCCCCCATATTTGGTTTCCCCCCAATACAGATGACAGGTCTCAAAGTGACATTCTCGCTCCCTCTCTTCCTCATCTTTCTCATATTTGGTTTCCCCCTAAATGTTTTTGCCGCCGCCTCCACGCTCCACCATCTCCATCCCTTATAGCTTCGTTCCTCCTCTACCACTCCTTAAATAAACCCTAACGGCCAAGAACTCCGAACTAAAACCAGAGGTTGTTAGGGCTCCGGGACCAAGTGTCACGACCCATCTGCGTGGAAATAGGACACGTGGCACGCCACCAAGGCTCATCCAATCATCTTCTAATATTACGCAGCGGAAAGAATCTTTAAAACAACCTTGGATAAATTAAAACTTAGGAACAATTCCTTCTGAGTGGACGAATCCATTGAAAAATTGAGTTATAAAAAGTTTCGGCCATTGAAAACACATTCAAAAGAAAATAGTTTTGAAAACAGAGGCTCAGTCGATTGCACAGTCGACTGCTCCGTCGACTGTGTTATCCAGAACCCAAAATGTATCATTATCAAAAGGGTTCAGTCGGCTGATCTGGGGAACCCAGTCGACTGCTTTTCAATTTTAAGAAACAGTAGCCAAAATCAACAGTGTTCAATCGACTGCCCAAAGGGTCCAGTCGACTGCTTTTCTATTATTCACTTTCAGTGTCTCCAACACACGAGATCCAGTCGACTGACCCTGGGTCCAGTCGACTGTTCCCCTGCTGGCAGCCCTGTGTTGAACCATTAACAACTTATGCTCTTCAATACTCACAATCGATCACAACCAACATCAATAATAACATTTAAAACACAACTACAGGAGTTCAATTACAATATTACAACACTGAGAAACTAATCCATGATTCTATTACAACATACTACAATATTCAAATCCTTATACCAGTTTTAGGATTTAAAAACAAAAACATTTACAAAGGTGATTTCCCCGGCGTTCATCGGCCTCACTCCACACACTTCTTCTTGTCTTTTTTCTTACCTGCAATGGAGTACATCTCCACTGCTCAGCTATATGCTGAGTGCACAATTCTAAATGTATGCTTATATGACAATTCATGGTTTAAGCATCTAAAACACATAGGAATAGTCTCTAGGGTGAGTGGTACGCATTCATCCGGTCGATGCCGTAGGAGGCCCACCTCTCCCACGCATCTCGTACACTGGTTGGGCCTTCCTCCATACTAGGTACCGTGTACTGGTTGGGCCCACCTCCAATCCAGACACAACCACAATTTCCAATTCCATTCCATCACAATCACACTCCTCAAGGTTCGAGGAGCTTACCCCAGATGAATTTGCACCAAACTCCCCTTTGACCCAAGTAGACACATAACATGCTCACATAAACAGTTATACGTGCTTTTATCATAATTTCACGTGCATAATTAACGGGCCTAACTAATACATGAATTTTGCCCGGATCCAAGAATATCAAAAATGATGTCCAAAACATGAAAATCCATATATTTCATAGATCTAGAATTCATACCTCGTGCGAATCTCTTCAAACTTTGAAGGATCGTCTAGAGAACTAAATAATCGCCGGATTTCAAATTATACGCGATTCCTACGAGTTTTACCTGATTTTTCCCAAAAGTCTAGAATTAATATTTTTACAAAACTTGGCCAAACATGACCTAAGTAGTATCAAAACGTAGGTCTTACCTCCACGAGTTCAAATCTGAAATCTGGAGAAAATCTGACAGACGAACGGTCGTCGATCGGCGTCGCAAAGCCCGAAGAAACAAATCTCCTTTCTCTCTCCTCTATCTCTAGATATTTTGAGTTTGGATGAGAATGAAATCTCATTCTCATCTATATATAGACAAACTTTTTGGGAATCGCGTTTACCTCCCCGCAAGTTTCTCAAAACTTCTAATTAACCCCTGAAACTTCGCACACGTCCATTTTATGCCTTTACGAGTGAAAACTATAATTTTCAAAGGTTTTCGACTAGGTTTCGTTTGGGTCCAAAAAATCACGTCCGAAAACTAAATTCTGTGGAATCTCTACACAACCTACCTTTTTATATCACGATCACTCACGTTCTCACCACAGTTCTCAAAATGATATAATAATATCAAAGATTACTATAATTTACCAAACACAGGTAAAATTACTATTCACAAAATACCAGATAAAGTCAAATAACATTTAAATCATATAAATGCCATTTACTCATGCTCATGAAATGTGAACTGCCATGTTCCTGTGTCCTCATTGACACCTCCCCGTTGACTCACAGTCAACCTCATCACCATTATCAATTAACATTGATATTTGATAAACTCTCAATTTCCAATTATGCATGATAAAACTATAAATTTTTGGAACGGGTGTGACAACTCTCCCCTCCAAAAAGGAAGTTTGTCCCCAAACTTTACCTCAAGCGTCGAACAAGTATGGATACTCATTCCGCATGTCTTCCTCACTCTCCCATGTAGCCTCTTCCACCATATGACTAAGCCACAATACTTTTACCATCGGAATCGTCTTAGTTCTTAAGACTTGTTCCTTTCGATCTAGAATCTTGACCGGTTGTTCCACATAAGTCAAGTCTCTCTGAATCTGTAGTGGTTCGGGTACAATGATCTTACTCGTATCAGTCATACAACGTCTCAACATAGACACGTGAAACACGTTGTGCACATGTTCCAATTCTGACGACAACGCCAATCGATAAGCCACCGGCCCTATTCTCTCTAGAATCTCAAAAGACCCTATGAATCTTGGATTGAGCTTTCCCCTCTTTCCAAATCGTACAATGCCTTTCGAAGGCGATACTCGCAAATATACAAAATTTCCCACTTCAAAATTTATCGGTCGTCGCTTCGAGTCCGCATAACTCTTATATCGGCTTTGAGCTACCTTGAGTCGTTCTTGAATCAACTTCACTTTCTCAGTAGTCACCTGTATTAACTCAGGTCCTAACAATCTTCTTTCCCCAACCTCAGTCCAACAAACTGGTGATCGACATTTACGACCATACAAAGCCTCGTAAGGTGCCATTCCAATACTGGACTGAAATCCGTTGTTGTAAGCAAATTCGATTAATGGTAAGTGTTTCTCCCAATCACTCCCAAAATCTAGGACACACAATCTCAACATATCCTCTAAGGTCTGAATCATCCGTTCTGACTGTCCGTCGGTCTGAGGATGAAATGCGGTACTGAAACTTAACTTCGTACCCATAGCTTTTTGTAAACTTCCCCAAAACCTTGACGTAAAACTACTATCACGATCGGATACAATCACAGCTGGAACTCCATGTAGTCTTACAACCTCTTTCACATACAACTCTGCCAATTTGGACGATTTAGTCGTCTTAATTGGTAGAAAATGAGCTGACTTGGTTAATCGGTCGACTATAACCCAAATCTTGTCATTCTTATTAAATGATCGCGGAAAACCTGAAACAAAATCTATCGTAATCTCATCCCATTTCCATTCTGACACTGGCAATGGTTGTAATAACTCTGCGGGTACTTGTCTCTCTGCTTTGACCTGTTGACATGCCGAACATTCAGATACGAACTTAGCGACTTCACGCTTCATACCTTTCCACCAGAAGTTTTCTCTCATGTTCCGGTACATCTTATTACTTCCCGGGTGTACTGAATATTTCGTACTATGAGCTTCTTCTAGAATCCTCTCTTTCAAGTTTTTCACATTCGGTACACATAATCGATTTCCCAGTTTCAACGTTCCTCGTTCCAACACAAAACCAGGTCGTTTTCCCAAAGGTATTTCGTCTCTCATCTTGCACAAATAGACATCATTAAATTGTTCTTTCTTGATCTCATCAATAATATCTGGGTGTGCTATGATCGCCATCATTAAACCATCACTAGTCTCTGGAATCACATCCAATTCCAAGCGCTCCATCTCTTTTATCAATTCTTTTTGTTGTGTTAGCTCGTCGGCTAAATTCTTCGGCGTCTTCCGGCTTAAGGCATCGGCTACCACATTCGCCTTTCCCGGATGGTACTCAATCGAAAGATCGTAATCCTTCATCAACTCCAACCATCTTCGCTGTCTCATATTCAAGTCCCGTTGGGTGAAAATATATTTCAAACTCTTGTGGTCCGTGAATATCTCACACTTTTCCCCGTACAGGTAGTGTCTCCAAATTTTCAAAGCATGAATTACCGCGGCCAATTCGAGATCGTGAGTCGGATAATTAATCTCATGTGTCTTCAATTGTCTAGAAGCATAAGCAATCACTTTACCACCTTGCATCAACACGCATCCCAACCCTTGATGCGACGCATCACTATAGATCACAAACCCCTCGGTTCCGGATGATATTGTCAGAATAGGTGCTCTCGTCAACCTTGACTTCAACTCCTGAAAACTGTCTTCGCATTCCTGACTCCATTCAAAACTAACACCCTTTCTCATTAACTTTGTCATTGGTAATGAAATCTTTGAGAAGTGTTCAATAAAACGGCGGTAGTATCCCGCTAATCCCAAGAAACTTCGAATTTCATATACGGATGTCGGCCTCTACCAATTAGATACAGCTTCTACTTTATGAGGATCAACTGATACTCCATTCTTGTCAATTACGTGACCAAGAAAAGTAATACTAGACAACCAAAATTCACATTTCTTGAATTTACCAAACAATTGCTTCTCTCGCAATCTTTGAAGTATCAACCTCAAGTGATTCTCGTGTTCTATCTCACTCGGTGAATAAATAAGAATATCGTCGATGAATACAATCACAAAGTCATCCAAATAATCTTTGAATACTCGATTCATAAGATCCATGAACGCAGCTGGTGCATTGGTAACTCCAAATGGCATAACTAAGAACTCTTAATGTCCATAACGCGTTCTGAAAGCTGTTTTCTCAACATCTTCAGCCTTTACTTTCAACTGATGGTAACCTGATCTCAAATCTATCTTTAAAAATACTTGAGCCCCACGAAGTTGATCAAATAAGTCATCAATTCTGGGTAAAGGATACTTGTTCTTGATTGTCAACTTGTTCAATTCCCGATAATCAACACACATTCTCATCGAACCATCTTTCTTCTTTACAAACAATACCGGAGCTCCCCACGGCGATACACTTGGTCGGATGAAACCTTTGTCAAGTAACTCTTGTAGTTGAACTTTCAGTTCCTTCAATTCCACTGGTGCCATCCTATACGGTGCTTTGGATACTGGCCTTGAATCTGGCATTACCTCAATAGTGAATTCAATTTCCCTCTCAATCAGGACGTCTGGTAAGTCATCTGGAAATACATCTGGATACTCCCGTACTACTGGAATGTTTTCTACTTTTGATTCGGTCGTTGAGTCATCAATCACTGAACATAGGAATCCCTGACATCCCTTTTTCAATAACTTCCCCGCTCGAATAGCTGAAATCAAATACGGCGGCGGTATAACCCAACTCCCTTGAAAACAAAAGTTCCCATACACCGGTGATAAAAAATTAACCTCTTTTCGTTCACAGTCTATCGTAGCTTGGTTAAAGGCTAACCAATCCATTCCTAGTATCACATCGAAATGGTTCACCACAATCGGTATAAGATCTACGGTCATCAACTTCTCACCTAATTTGATCTCACAGTTCTTATATACAGTAGATGTCATTATCGCTTTACTAAGTGGCACAGCAATAGACAATTCATATCCTAACGATGCCGATTTAACATTCAAATGTTCAACAAAAGAATGCGATACAAATGAATGCGTAGATCCCGAGTCAACAAGTATGCGTGCTAAGTACGAACATACAAGCACCATACCTGAGACTACTGTCTCGGAAGCAGTCATATCTCCTGGGTTCATCTGATATGCTCTTCCTTGACGTTGCTCCGTCCTTTGTCCTCCATCACTAAACTGCTTAGGCTTCGAACCACTAGAAGCCATAGAACTTGCCCCTTGTTGAGAACGCTTCTTTGGGCAATCCTTCGCTCGATGTCCAAATTCTCCACAATCAAAGCACTTGAGTTGCAGGTAGGTTGCAGAACTCACACTATTTCCTCCTGTAGATCTGTTCTGAAAGTTGGTCAGAAAACATCAACCGGAGTGTGGTCGGTTGCAAAGTGAACACAATGGTATGTTACTTGGTACTCTCCTGGAATCATTAAATCCAGAACTAGAGCCTCGTGAAAATGACTTCTTAAAAGATCCAGTCGACTGACCCTGGGTCCAGTCGACTGCTCCCCTGCTGGCAGCCCTGTGTTGAACCATTAACAACTTATGCTCTTCAATACTCACAATCGATCACAACCAACGTCAATAATAACATTTAAAACACAACTATAGGAGTTCAATTACAATATTACAACACTGAGAAACTAATCCATGATTCTATTACAACATACTACAATATTCAAATCCTTATACCAGTTTTAGGATTTAAAAACAAAAACATTTACAAAGGTGATTTCCCCGGCGTTCATCGGCCTCACTCCACACACTTCTTCTTGTCTTTTTTCTTACCTGCAATGGAGTAAATCTCCACTGCTCAGCTATATGCTGAGTGCACAATTCTAAATGTATGCTTATATGATAATTCATGGTTTAAGCATCTAAAACACATAGAAATAGTCTCTAGGGTGAGTGGTACGCATTCATCCGGTCGATGCCGTAGGAGGCCCACCTCTCCCACGCATCTCGTACACTGGTTGGGCCTTCCTCCATACTAGGTACCGTGTACTGGTTGGGCCCACCTCCAATCCAGACACAACCACAATTTCTAATTCCATTCCATCACAATCACAATCCTCAAGGTTCGAGGAGCTTACCCCGGATGAATTTGCACCAAACTCCCCTTTGACCCAAGTAGACACATAACATGCTCACATAAACAGTTATACGTGCTTTTATCATAATTTCACGTGCATAATTAACGGGCCTAACTAATACATGAATTTTGCCCGGATCCAAGAATATCAAAAGTGATGTCCAAAACATGAAAATCCATATATTTCATAGATCTAGAATTCATACCTCGTGCGAATCTCTTCAAACTTTGAAGGATCTTCTAGGGAACTAAATAATCGCCGGATTTCAAATTATACGCGATTCCTACGAGTTTTACCTGATTTTTCCCAAAAGTCTAGAATTAATATTTTTACAAAACTTGGCCAAACATGACCTAAGTAGTATCAAAACGTAGGTCTTACCTCCACGAGTTCAAATCTGAAATCTGGAGAAAATCTGACAGACGAACGGTCGTCGATCGGCGTCGCAAAGCCCGAAGAAACAAATCTCCTTTCTATCTCCTCTATCTCTAGATATTTTGAGTTTGGATGAGAATGAAATCTCATTCTCATCTATATATAGACAAACTTTTTGGGAATCGCGTTTACCTCCCCGCAAGTTTCTCAAAACTTCTAATTAACCCCTGAAACTTCGCACACGTCCATTTTATGCCTTTACGAGTGAAAACTATAATTTTCAAAGGTTTTCGACTAGGTTTCGTTTGGGTCCAAAAAATCACATCCGAAAACTAAATTCTGTGGATTGTCTACACAACCTATCTTTTTATATCACGATCACTCACGTTCTCACCACAGTTCTCAAAATGATATAACAATATCAAAGATTACTACAATTTACCAAACACAGGTAAAATTACTATTCACAAAATACCAGATAAAGTCAAATAACATTTAAATCATATAAATGCCATTTACTCATGCTCATGAAATGTGAACTGCCATGTTCCTATGTCCTCATTGACACCTCATCGTTGACTCACAGTCAACCTCATCACCATTATCAATTAACATTGATAAACTCTCAATTTACAATTATGCATGATAAAACTATAAATTTTTGGAACGGGTGTGACACCAAGTCTCCACGCCGCCGCCTCCATGCCGCCGCTGACGAGTTAAGGTTGCTGATTTCTTCATCTCTCTCTCTCTCTCTGAATCTATCCATTCACTATTCTTTCCCCTTTTCTATAACCCCAAAAACCTAGATCTAAACCTCTTTCTTCTGTTAATGAAACTTTTTCCCCCAAAATCAAACCCTACAACTTCAAAAACTCGCAAGTTGTGGTGGTGCTGTTGTGGGAGGAGGTGGTGGTTGGTGGCCGGTGGTAAAAGGAAGGGAGGGACCGAGAGGTGGTCTTTTCTCTCTCTCTCTCTCTCTCTCTCTCTCTCTCTCTCTCCTGAAAACTGTAACGGATCTGAGGTAATAGATCCTTACAATTTCAACCAAAGATTTTTCATGTTTGATCTTTACTTATGTTTAATTTCTCAATTTCTTTCTCTAATATTTGCAGTTCTCTTGCACATCCAATCGATGGTAAACCACAAACATCAAAACCCTACTCCTTCATCAATTCAGATCGACCGTTGAAGCCCCCGTCCCATCCTGGTCACGGTTCGATGCCAACTCCGTCCTCTCTAACGATGGGTATCGCACCAATTCCGGCTACTCTATAGCCAAAGTAAGCCATATTCTTCAATTTCGTGTTTCATTCTGAAACTATACATATGGATGCATGTATTAAACTTCCAATCATTTTCTTTCAAATTAATTAAAACGATAGAGAATATAATATAGGGTTTGGGTATTGTTTTTCTTGCCCTTTCTCTAATTTTTTTCCTTCCACTTTTTGCACTGAGTTGTGAAAATTGATGTGTGGGTGCCCATAAATTGATTGAATATGAAACAGTTTCATCTCTAAATTGCATATTATTTTATTTTATTAAAAAACTATCTATTTGAAGAACTATTCTGTCAAGGCAAACGTTTTCTTTGTTTTATTTCTTAATACCAATTGATAATTTTTTTTCCTTCTCTTTTCTAGTTCTTGTTCATTTGGATTAATCTAGTCATGATGGTGCTTTATAAGCATGAAAGGCTTATGGATGTTGCTTTCATTCTAGATGCTAGAACAGGGAGAGACGATCGTATTGAATGGTATGTATTGTAACCTTGGGTTCGATTGTTATGTGTATTTAACTACTTTTGGGACTCAGATACTTAATTTTGAAGTCATCAATTATGAGCTTAAAATAAAAAGAAAAAAGAAAAAAAGAAAAGGATGATGTATGTGTCATAGTTCACTGATAATTTGGACAGAACTAAATGTATATTAATGATCAATACTGCTCGTTGTTACATATGTTCAGATTTCTCATTTTCTGTTCTTTTTCAAAGCTTATGCTGTTAATTTTCTCCTGCTTGAGACAATATGGCAATTCTTTTATATGGTTTTTACGTTGAAAATCCATATTAATAGAGGAACATTAAACTTTTGATCCTGTCTAGGCCATTTCTTTTTAATGTATTATTGGTTTATTTATCGCAACACTTTATCGTGGTTAGTTTCCAATTCTCGTTTAGGTAGATTTGATGTTCCAAAGTTACCCAATTACTTGGTTGGTCGTTCAAAGACACAAATTTATGTCCTATCCATGCTAGGATTGATATTTCATGCCCAAGTACATCCAGCTCAACTAGTGAATTTGGTAGAGTGAGAAACAGGCATCTAGAGAGAGATGGAGAACTTTTAAGTAATCAACATGGAGATGCTAAATGGTGGAGAGAGAGAGGCCACGAGATGATTTAAGATGCCTGTGAGAACTGGGGCTTCTTTGAGGTATTACAATCTGTAGTTCAAATTTCTACCATTTTCTTGCTGATATTTTGGATTTAATGAGTATTTATTGATTTGGGTTTATGTAAACGTAGTTGGTGAATCATGGGATTCCTCATGATTTCATGGACACTGTGGAGAGATTGGTAAAAGAGCACTACAAGAAGTGTTTGGAATAGAGTTTTAAAGATTTGGTGGTAAACAAGGCCTTAGAGGGTGTCCAAGCAGAGATCACTGATATGGATTGGGAGAGCACGTTCTTCTTGCGCCTTCTTCCAGTGTCAAACATTTCAGAAGTCCCTAATCTTGAGGAAGAGTACAGGTAAAATAGATCAAAATGGTTTATTTTTATCTATGTTATTTACATATATATAGTTGTAAGCATCAATGCCCAAATCACCATTGATTTATCCCATTCACATTCCATTGTATGAGTTTGATCGAAATTTACATTTTTAAAAATGAAAAACACATGGTACCTCTATTTTAATTTTCCTAGTCAACACTAAGAGTCGAGACTAAACCCACTCCATCCATCATCCACGTGTCTTGTGCTGTGTTAGGACGGAAAAAAGAATCTTGTAGTTGGACCAAAGTTGTGCAATCTATCCATGTAATACACAAGAATCAGCCAAAGCTTTTGATATCAATAAAGAGGCCTTTTCAGATTACAAAGCTCAATCTCCAAAAAGTGAAGTAGGTGAAAGGTGTGATAATTCGTAGGCCTATTCAGTTTTTCTGTTTGAGAATTGTGATTTTTGATTTAGTTTCCTCGTAAAGTTGCTGTAATATACGTGCACTTTATATTTGCAGGGATAGTGGAACAATGTCTGGAAAAGCTGAGGCACCAGCAGCGCAATGGCAAACTATCTTACTCGATCAATCACCCCATTACAACACAAGGTCTGAACTTTATTTCTGTGCTACTTTGTATAGTTATCCAGTGCTTGTTTTTGTTTAGGCTCAGTTTGGTTTATGGATTTAGAGAGGAAAACACCAAGTAAAACACTTTCCTTTGTTTGGTTAACAAGGAAAAGAGCAGAGTACAAGGATGCAGGTGTTGACATAGATGCTGGTTCAGAGCTTGTTAGAAGAATTGCAAAGATGGCACCTGGTATTGGAGGTTTAGGAGGGCTTTTCCCACTAGGTATGGTTCTAGCTATTATTTGCATTGTTGTGAAATCGTGAATCTCTTTGCCAGAATGTAAGAGTTTGTTTAGGAAGAATTTGTTTACATGTCCTTTACATGTTTTGTATTGATAAGAGATTAAATTAAGCTTACATCTATTAGTAGTGTACATGCTACTTCTTGGTGATGAATGTGTCAAGTAGTGTTGTTTTTTGGTTAGTTAATTGGATTCTATTAAGGTGAATTTGATGTTCTATCATTTCCTTCGAGGTTAATTGTTGTCATTTCCTTTTGACATTCTGTCAAGTATTGTTTTTTACTAAACATACCCCCCCCCCCCCCCCAAAAAAAAAAAAACCTTGTTAACTCTAGTTAGAATTTGATGGGTCCCAACGAAATTTCATAAGCTTTAATAGGTTTCTAAAATTTTTCATGAAACCCACTAAATTTGGGAGGGTACTAAGATTGGTTTTGTTTGTGGTGATTTTATAGCATAGGTATTATGGAGAATCAATGCCATTTGGGAAGGACTCTACAAGTCCGCAAAGACATTGGGGTAAAATACCCACATATAGCAATTGGAGCATTGGCATCCTCAGCCCCAATCTTGCAGTTTGTGAAGGACTCTCTCTTTCTCTCTCTCTCTCTCTCTCTCTCACACACACACACACACACACACACACACACATATCTTTGAAGTTGCTTTTGAATATTATGGATTTTCTCTTTGAAGGGGAGCTGGATTCTCTGTTAACTCAGAAAGTAGGGCTGCCTGAACTGAGCAAAACTTTCAGAACTTGCGAGTAAGTTTCAGGAACCTTGAGTTTGGCGTCTTGACAGGATATTATTTTGGCTAGCAAATATGACTTCACATGTGCAGGTCCACTGCATGCCCATTGTGATGCTTAGCACTTCTAATGAATACCTTAACAAAAAAGCATCTTTTCTACGATCATTACTCTTTCTATTACAAGTAGAGGCACCTTTTTGGGAAGTCCAATTATTTAAGCAAACTCACTTTGTTGTATTGAAGTTTTTCGACTTCCTAGTATTGCTTCTTTTAAATTTAAAATTTGAGAATTCATAGAGTTTTAAGGTTAAATATGAAAAGTCCCTTGATATAGTACATCGACTTTTCTAAGGCATAATCGTAGTCAAACTTTGATGGTAATGACCCTCGAGCTTGATAGCCAAAGAAGTGGCAGATAGCATTGAATTTCTTCCCCTTGTATGTGCCTTCTTTCTGTTTTAATTGGAAGCTAGAACAAAGCAGAACGGTTTTAAAAAATGTTGTAATATTTACAATAAATGAGGACAGCAGAGCAACGGTAAGCTGATTAGGTTTTCCATATCTCATTCCGTACCCTCAGTCCAAAGCAAAATGCAACTATGACAACTTTGAAATGCACTCTCAGAAGCATAGAAATAGTACATGTAGCAGCTATGACTTTCAGCTAGGATCCAAGGCAGCTGAAGCAGCCAAGCATTATTAGTTACTGCCAATAATTTCATTTGGTATCATTGAGTGCCAAATGTGGTTCCAACACGTGCCAATGGGACCATCTTCAATAATAGTTGGGCCGCTTCAAATAATGTACCTTTGCTAATTTTATTTTGCTATTTTTTCTTCTTTTTTTCTTTTCTTTTTCTTTTTCTTTATTTTCACAAAGATTTGGTTATAGTGATCGGTATATTGCAAAATGATGCACTGGGAAATTTGGGAGTTTTTTCATGGAAAGAGATCTTAAACTACGATTTGGTGTAAATATCATTATGAGGAGAAAAACTGAAACTGAAATTGAAATGTTGAAGCAATAAATTTTATTTCTTTCTTCCACTTTTCTTTTCTTTTCTTGGAAATTAACTCTCTCCTTTTCATTTGTTTGGATATCATTAAATTGACAAATTATGTGACAGTTTTTAGCGTTTTTTCAGTAGAACTAAGCTTTACAATTTACTTCGTTTCAGGTATAGTTTGGTTTATTGTTCGCAACATTTTGATTTGTGATGACCCACATAGAGGTAACTAAAAACTACTTTAATTGCTGCTGGACTATAATTTTATAGTTCTTCTGAACATTGTTCTTTTCAAGTATCACTAATTAATCTTAACAATAACATGTGTATGATGGTAAAAGAGCGAAAGAGGAAAGTGAAAGGAGGAAGGAAGAAAATTATAATAAGAAGTGGCATGTGCACTACTATTAGATGTATGCTGAAAATTTTGAACTTGAATTATGCATAAAAATCTGCTACATTCTGCAAAAACTCTCAATCATAGCCTCTTTTTTGTTTCATCAATTATTTTTTAAGGTTTTGGTATCAATGTAGGTTTCCTTAATGTCTATATATTGTATATATGTATAAGTATGACACAGATACTTGTGAGTATTGGAGACTAGAATTTAGAGTCATGTGTACACCTATCTCTCTCTACTTGTAATAAGTATAAGATCATACAATTCAGAATATTCAGATTTTGATTTTTTTTGGACTCACTAGTTCTAAGGTGCAAGCAATTCAAGTGTATAATTAGACCCATTCTAGAAAAAAGGACTACTATGCATTTCTTTCCCTTGGAGAGTGGTTTTTTCAGTTCATCAGCTTGCATATGAAATGACCTAGTTTGTATATTTAATCTATGCTTAATTAGTTGAAAGTAGCAAAGAAAGAATTGAAACCAGTGTAGTTCTAATATGTTTATTTGTTTGCATATTTGCTTAGATATTACAAGCATACAAAGATTTTTATTTATAATTATTAAGAGCAGTTCAATGGATTTTGCAATTAATCATAATAAGAGGAAATTTTCCAAATTTGAAATTGGTGTTTTGCAGGGAATTGTCGTTGCAGTGTATTTGTCGTTGCAAATAAAGTACATCAAATCCCATGTCGATGCTTAGTATTGGACGTTGTACAACAAATTAGCTGAAGATATGAGTTTCAAGTGAGAAAAGTTTGTAAGGTTAGTCTAAATCTGCATCTTTACTTGTCACATTCATTATAATGCAGACATTTCTAGGAGTTACTTAGAAGTATTAGCACACATTTTCAAGACTAAACCAGTAGGCAGTAGGTGCCAACAAATACATACAAAATTATAAGTCTTCCTTTGACCAAGGGCGGACCCAAAGAGCAAAGGGGGGCTCAAGCGCCACCTCCCCCCTCTCTCCCTCTCGGACTAGCCAAACACCTCCCCTAAACTCCCCCTTGTTTAGACCAAAAGAAAGAAAGAAAAACCCAGGCAGCCCATTGCCAGCCCTACCACCAACACGTAGAGTGAGCACCTCTCCCGTGCACACTGATATTTAGACATTTTTTACGTGCTTTTTTCATGCAAATGTGTTAAAATATAATTATATGTCTAACCATGCATTAAAAGCACGGACCGTAGCTCCCGAAATAGCCCCGACATGTGCCGTGGCACGTAGCCCCGTGTGCACGTGCACAACATGCGTACATAAGACCCTCTCCCGTGCCAACTGATTTTCGGAACTTTGGCGCGTGCTTTTTTTTGGGCATATGATTTAAAATGCATTAAGATGGTTGTGTTTCAGTTTTCATAGTTTGTGCATATGTTTAGCACACTGTTTGGTATTCATTTTTGTGTATGTGCACGTGAAAAATGTGCACGTGAAAAATTTGCACCGACTCACATATATGCACAAGCACTTATGCACATTCTTTTAGTGTGCACAAATGTGCATTGTTGCCACAGGTGCTCGGACATCAATCACCACCCAAGCTCGAAAAAAAAAGGAGGAAAAAATGAGAAAAGTAAAAAAAAAAAAAAAAAAAAAAAAAAAAAAGGAAAAAAGCAGAAACTCCAAATCCGGACTTTTGGTCCAAGAGGTAAATATTTTCTATCCCTGCCCTTATGACCTTAGTTCCAAGTCATTGCGACTTTACATGACATATTTGATGTGCGACGGCCTTTCGGCCTCTCTTGATTGTCGCCTTATATGACTTTCTTGATAAATTATGCTTACCTGTTATATTATCATGTAAAATGTCGATCATCTCCATCTTTGCAAAATGGGCACCGACCCTTACATATCATATTCATTATCTTTTAGGAAAAGTGAATCTTACTACTCATATATACACATATAACAACACGTGTTATGGGAACCTTTGGACATGCTACGCAACGTATTGCATTATTGGTCCAGATAGTGGATGCTCCTCTCTCTCTCTCTCTCTCTCTCTCTCTCTCTCTCTGTGACATACATCTTTTATTATTGGTCCGGATAGTGGATACTCCTCTCTCTCTCTCTCTCTCTCTCTCTATGGCATACATCTTTATATATTAACTATGTTTTTAAAGGTTTCAAATGGTTGAATGTCAAATATATGACTCCCGAATATGCATCAAGCGGCAAGTTGACCGAGAAATCTAACGAGTTCTCATTCGGAGTTGTGCTTCTTCAGTTGATCATTGGACGCAAGCCTGTGGATGCATCTCAATCCTTGGGAGATGAGAACCTAGTGGAATGGGTGAGTTTAATTATGAATTTGAAACTAGGTATTAGTTTTAAACTAGTATTTGAAACTGTGAAGTCATTTCATTTTTCTTTTGTTTGAGATTTGGGAATTGGGAAGTTCCAATATTGTAATAACTGGTGTACATTCTGATATTGCTAAATTCATTTGCTTGTAAATTAAATTTTGTTTCTAAATATCCATTATTAATTCTTCTTTTACTTATATTTTATTTTTATTTATTTTTTCTGCTGTGCCCACGGGCACAGACAATTTGTGTTATAGGTAAATCGTATTAAATTGCAATTCCATAGGAAGCTATTTTTTCCATATTTTTTTTTTCAATTTCTTTCAGAATTGTCATTATTCTAAACAATGCCAAAAAGATTTTTTTTTAAATTTTTTTTTTCATACTTGTCACGGTTCAGAGCAGTGACAAATTGAAGGAAATTGTCACCAAATTTGTCACGGTTCGGGAAGTGACAATTGCCATAGTTTAGAGAGGTGACCAATTTGTCACGGTTTAGAGCGGTGACAAATTTCATACTTTGTCACGGTCAGGAGTGGTGCCAAATTTTATACTTTGTCACGGTCGGAGTGGTGACAAATTTCATATTTTGTCACGGTCCAAACCCCTTTTAGGGGTACGAATTGTCATGGTCCAAACCACAATTGTCACGGCTTTGAGCAGTGACAATATTTTTTGTCACCCCTGAAATTATCACGGTCCGTGGCAGTGACAAAGGCTCTTTGTCACCGCCCAGAGCAGTGACAAATCGGCCAATCTGGTGCAGTGACAAAGACTGAGCTTTCAAACCGTTGATCTTGATTAGGTACACAAATACTTGATTGCTTTAGGTTTTCAAAAGCCCATCCCAAAGGATTTGCTTGGTGCCTAAGCATATAGACTTATTGGACCCAATCCAATGTTATGTGGGTGTCCCAAACGCCCACATAATTTCCTACAGTTTAAAACATGAAAAAGTTTAATTTCCTATTTTTTTTTGTCATTATACAAAACCAAACAGATCTTAATAGCCCCTAAATACGTATCAAAATTCTACAGCTTGTACACACACACACACACACACACACACACACACACACAAACACATAGATCTTAGGTGTAGGCACTTTTAACCGCAGAAATTAACTAGATTTGCGATGAAAAAGGGGAAGAACGCTAAATCCTCCCTTCCCCTTCTTCTTCTTCTTCTTCTTCTTCTCGTGTGGCCGTTGTCTAACGTTAACGAGATTTTAGGGTTTTCTTTCTTCTACTAGATTTATAAAGTTTATATCAGTTAATTATAGAAAAAAATCCCATTTTTTAACTTGTAGTCTCAGCTTAATTGTCAATATCAACTTAATAGTTCCCATATGGAGGACCATTTTAGGGGTCTGGCATTAACTATCGCCCATAATAGTGAAGGGAAATATTAATACCCAATTACCTAGCTCGTGAGGCAAAAATGACCTAATTGTTTCGACTCTCTGTCTTGCACGGCCAAAAATATGTACATAAATTGACAAAAGAATTTCGCCTCGGAGGCCCTGCATAAAACTTGTTTACTAGCGGACTCAAGTCTATTTAACTTAGCTCTCCTAACATAAAATAATGGGTTCACCATTGTAACTAGTTCTATAAGTTCTATAAGTTCATCTCCTTCGCCAAGTTGAAACTCAAAAGAGAGTCTAGAGACACAATGAACAGATGAACTAAAGATCTTTTGGGTACTGTCGAAGTACATTATGCTCTGTACATATTTATAAACCAGTTAAGGACTGTTACAGAGGACATTGAGAAATTTTATTGGCGCTTTAAGTGTATCACGTCGTGGCCGTCACGAGTTATCGTACATTCAATATGCTATGAAGTACGGACACGAACACATTAACACGACAAAATTCTTAAAAAGTGCATGTCGACGTACACTTCAAAAAAAAGTCGTAAGTGTCGCATCCGTGTGTCAGACACGATACAACATGCGACACATTACCTTTTTAGAAGTGTCAGTGCTTCTTAGTCAATAAGTAACTCTTTTAAATGTGATCCACATCCTCGGATCTACAATTATATACTCTCACCAGGTGCCATGTGATACCTAGTGAGTGGCTAAAATTTCTCATTGTTTTAAGCTACTTTTGGAAGTGGTATTTGATTGTTTGCAGAAGTCATTCAGCAAGACTGTGATACCACATCATCAAGTTGACTTAATGTGATGCTTCAATCAGGGACGAGAGGATCATTGATAAAAGTTATCATGTTATTTTGTTGTATTAAAAATATTAGATATTTATACGTTACATTTTATATTTTGTCATGTTTTAATACTTGAAAAAAGAGATTTATCTTTCTTAATCGTTAGTAGTGGTGTATACGAGCGGAGCACATGTGTGTGTGCTTGACTTGTTTATTAAACGAGCTTGAATCCATGCTTAAACTTGAGTTGTTTATTAAACGAGTCGAGCGATCTTGTATGCTTGAGCTTGGGTTGTTTATTAAACAAGTCGGGAAATCAAGCTTGATCACGAACTTTTTCACAAATCTTTAGAAACTTAAACTACATTGTTTTATAACCGATATACATAATATTTAACTAGTATATAAGTCATTTGTCGAGCTTTTTCATATGCCTACCAAAACTATTTAAAACATCCGTCCACAAAGCATTACCCTGTCACCAGATTCTCTCAATTTGAGATGCGCCTTCTAACTCCAAATTCGTAATTTATTTGAAGTTTATTCTAAAGCGGTCTAACAAGTTTACTAGCCCAACCCACGCACAAAAAAAGGGTTTAAAAAAAAAGGTATATATCGAAGGGTTAATTAGTGTTAATTTCCTCTTTGGAAAAGTAATTGATTTGATGACAATGAAAACTATTTTAGTAAAAAGGTCCTTCAATACAACTTGGGTAGAAATCTCGACGAGTTTGAGGAAAAAATATTTACTACGCCACTATAAACAATACACCAAAATGAATTAGTAAGGTTATACGGATGGCGTGTATCATCATTACAAAGAATATTTTTTCAAGTGAGTTGATAAAATATTTATAGAGGACCTAAATGAAATTTAAGAAAAAATAGGGTTCCTAAATGTATTTAATTTAACTTATAAAACACTACAATTCTGTTTAAGAGAGAAGCAAAAAAAGGTATACAAACATAGATAATACCTCAAAAGAGTCCCTATAATTCATACAATTTACTTTAAGCCTTTGTAAATAATTGCAATTGAAGAACAGAACAGTAGTTTAGAAAGCTTTCAAGATATGCTTAGTTAGACAGATCTTTATTTTTCTTCTGAATTGGAGCCAAAGGCAGTGAAGAAAAAGACTGAGCTTTCAAACCGTTGATCTTGATCTTGGGTTGGACTTCTTGGTTTTTGGGATCTTCACAATCATTGATCTCATCCCTCTTTTGGGTCTTCAAGGGAAGAACTTGCTGGTTTGTGATTTGATCTCTATTCACTGATTTTTGAGGAGGAATTAAGATATCTCTTGGGAAGAAATTGTAATTGTACTGAAGGCCGGCCATGAAATTATGGAAGCTCCAATTGGAAATAACAAGTAGAAGTTGAGAAACTCAAAAGAGAGTCTAGAGAGACAATGAAAAGATACACTAAAGATCTCTTGGGTATTGTCTAAATACATTTGATCTGTACATATTTATAGAGCCAGATAGGGACCGACTAATACTGAAGTCATTGGGAGGAATTTTAGAGTGCTTTAGGGGTTCCAGGGGATAAATGTACGTGGTACTTTGTAACCAATGAGTACGAGTCTTCTCGATAGCACGGAACCTTTTCTGTAAATATTGAATCACATTACCAAAAAGACTTTCGTGACTTAGGTTTACCATGTAGAACAAAATTTCTCTTTACTTTGAGTTTTATTTTGAACATGATATTTGATTTTTCAAAGAAATTATTCAGTGAGACCATCTCACATTATATCATCATGCTGACTTAATTGTGCTTAGTTTGACTCTCATTTTAGTGCTTCTCATTTTTTTAAAGCACAATTTCATGTTAATTCATTTGGTAATTAATTTATGAGTTTTGCAAAATTGAATTTAGGGCTTTTTTTGGAGGAGTTTTAAATAGAGCTTTTAAAAGCTCAATGTTAATTTTTGGTTTTGTGATGTTTTTTTTTTTTTTTGAAGAATAATGCACGTGTCACTTATACACAAATATCAAACAACTTAATAATAATAAATTTAATAAGTTACTTTTAAAAATCCACGCGGGGGCCAAACTAAGCCTTAGTATGACGCCTCAATAAAATGGATCTATGTGACCTTTATTTTTAGGTAGACATAACAAATAGTTATTGACTTTTAACTTGTCATGCCTCAACAACTTGTAATGTGAGTCCAACTTTCAAATATCCTATAGCCTTATTTGATTACAGTCAGGGGCGGAATCAGGAGTTTACCTTTGGGGAGTGCCGAGTTACTACGTAGGCCATTTAACAATGACACACTGGGATTGCCCCCAAGACGATTTTTTTTTGTTCTATTTATACATAGGTATACCTTTTTTTTTTTTTTTCCCCTTATCAGTAAGACTACAAAATTACTATGTGAGGTTATTTTGTACTGTTTGAGAGTTGTTGGGGAGGTGGGGCAGGGTTTGAGTTTATCATACTGAGTGTTCTAATTGTACAGAGTAATGTTATTCTACCCAAATCTTTGTATCTCAAATGATTCTCAAACACATATGGTTGAAATTTAGTATTGAAAGAAAGCAATAAAATGATTTAAGGTAACTAAGGGGTAACATATTTTTTTGTTTAGGGGTGCCAACAGACAACAAGTAGGAGGAATAACACACATACATGTATATTAGTAAAAACATTTTACCACATATGAGGGGTGCAATGGCACCCCCCACCAACAACACAGTTCCGCCCCTAATTACAGCGTCAGACCACGTCAATATGATGACGTGAGGCAACAGTTTTACTGAATAACTTCTCAATTGTTTTTGTTCCATTTTGATTCTTCAAATATTCGACCTTGAAGCCCACATCCTGAGACCTAAAAAAATAGTGGGAACCTTCTTCTGCATATAGGTGAATACTTTTACTTTAACAGTTCATTCTTATTAGCGGCGGGTTTTGTTCACTCTAAAATTATTCACTCATCACTCACCTAACGTATCTATTAGCTAATGAAGTGTGATCCATGATTACATGGGATTAAATAATTTTTTGTAAAGTCATGAGTTCCACTCTATAAGCCAACCGAGGAGGTGGTCATGAGTAATTAATTACTCCCTCCGTTCTAAATTGTCGGGCATTCTTTCTATTTTGAGTTGTCCCATAATATTAATCTATGTTGAAAAGTCAACACAATAAATTTTGAATTTTTATTCTTTTGTCTTTTTTTTTTTTTTTCACACCTCTAACTAATCTAAATACTTTTATGAGGGGCAAACTTGAGAAGTTGGAATATAAAAGTTTGACAAAAGTGTAATAATTGTGTTCCTTTAAAAAGTTAAATTTCTCAAAAGTACCAAACAATTTGAAACTGAAAGAGTACAATTTTAAAATGAGCAAAAATACACTTAGGTACCACGTAATATTGCCACGTGAAGCAGCCGCACAAAGCTGGCATTGATTGGGTTTTAGGCTACTTTTGACGGTTGTATTTGATTGTTGTGGTTCTATTTTGATTCTCTGAATATTCGGACCCTTATTTCCCCTTATTTCCCCCTCATGACCAATAAAATGGATAGCCTCATGCTTTTTTGACAAAATAGTTTGTATTCAACTTTGTATTGGTTGACCAATTTATAACCATCCATGCGCATGGCATGTTCTGTCACGCATGGTGATTAAATCTCTCAATTTCATATGGGCCTTTTGACTCCAACTTTGTAAATTTGTTTGAAGTTTATAGTAAAGTGCTCTAACAAGTTTCTTAGCCTACAAGGACAAAAAAAAAATTAAAGAAAAATAGAAAGGAGATGTATAAAACTAATGGACGCTTAGATTGAAATCTTGCAAGTTACACTTTTCAACTCTTAGTTTACCTCTCGTATCACTTCAATTAATCTATTTTTTAGTTGAACAATGAAGCCCCTTAATTACCAACCATCCTTGATATTTAAATTAAATTCACATAATTTCGTTTGATAAATCTTATTTACTTTTCTAATTTTTTAATTTTGGCGTCAAAATCTCTCTTTATTAAGTGACTGTTAAAAATACTATTGGTAAAACCCGTAGTATAATAGTGTCAAATACCAAATAAACATTTATATATGTGTTAAAAGTCTATTATCACCTTAACTTACTTTGTGAAAAAAAAAAAAAAAAATACACTAATGCTTAAATGTGGAAGTATACAATCAATTTTTAAAGAATAAGAGTTCGATCTGAATTAACTTTTAAGCCAATAAGAGTTCAAAAAGCTTTTGTCTAATCACTATATATTTTACTTATCTATGACAGAAAACTATAACAGCAAATATACGAACACTTTGAGAAGCGGCAAATTGAGCCTTGCTATTTTTTTCCTAGTCGTACTACAAAATTAGGCCATTAAATATAGTGCAATTTGGTACTATTATCTGTACCCTACTTTGTTCGGGTAAGACCAACAAGCTATGTCCGATTCTATTGGGATAAGAGCATCTCCAAGGGAGCTAGGCATTTGAGCTAGGTAAAATACCAATTTAGCTAGTTGAATAGGAAAATGCCTAGCCAATATATGGAAGCCACTCCAACCACAATAGCCAAATGACTAGCCATTTATTTGTTTTTCCATTTTTTCATTCAATCAATGACTTGGCCCACATCCCAAACCCAATCAAATTGAAGCACATAGGCCAACCACCATGATCATTGGAGCCATTTTTTTAGCTCACCTCCATCATCCTAGGCATTTTGGCTCTCCAATTGGGAAAGAGCCATTTTGGCTCATGTGATGGCTCTTTGCATTGGAGACCAAATTTGAGGTTTTGGCTAGGCATTTTGGTAGTTGAAGGTTTTGGCTAGGGTGATGGCTCCTCCCTTGGAGATGGCCTAATACTTCAGTGGCTCAGGTGTTGTTCCTCTCACAAAATGGGCTGATTTAACACTTCAGGATTCATTTGTTTGTCCCCTGTAGTTTGGCAGTCGAAATGAGTTGTCCTTGTTGGACTTTGAAGTTAGGGTTGGGGTCATGAGATGGGGGGGTGTGTGTGTGTGTGTTTTGCCATAAATATCCAGGTAAGCAGTGACGGACCCACACACATGCCAGGGGTGGCACAGGCCCACCCCCCCTCCCCGGACTTTTAAAAAGTGTAGATTTACATACAATATTTAATAGGATTTTGACACGGGCCTCTCTGGATTTTTGAAAATTCTAGATTTATATGTAATATATTACAGGTATTAGAAATAAGCCCCCTAAAATTACATGATTTATCCCAAACTAGGGGTGTTAAACTAATTCTACAGTTTTATACATAATTGTGTACAAGTAGACCCAAAAAATTCGCCTCGGGGGCACTGCCCCCAAACTCCGGTATAGTTTAGGCCTCCCTAGCTAAAAATCGTGAATCCGCCCCTACAGGTAAGTATTTAAAAAAAAACAAAAAAGAAAAAGAAAAAGGTGAAGAGCTTTTTCCATTCCTATGCCTCTGTTAATTAATTAGAGACACCTAAAAATTCACCAAAAAAAGTCACAGGGTAACGTGGACAGTTAAAGGCAAAAAGTGAAACGACAAATATTTACATTTAATTTTAAAATAGACGTAGATACCTCCACAAATAAATAATTTATTGGCTAATTAATTGCAATGTACTTAGAGCAACTCCAATCAGATTTTGCATTTTGAGTATTCAAATCACCAATTTGGGTCCTTGAATAGTAATTTTGTATACTCAAATGGATATTTTGAATAAAAGCACTCCAACCATGGTAACCAAATTGAGTATCCATTTCTTATTTTTCATGTTTTTTAATTTAAAAAAAGTAACAACTTGATTATATTTAATGTCTATATTTTCACGACAAAGTTTAGAAATGAAATAAAAAAATTTTATAATATTAAATTCAACCGCCAAAGTTCAAATTTTAGATTTTAAAATTCTAATTTTAACCGCCAAAAATCATTTAAATTGCTAAATTAAACTGCCAAAATTCAAAATTCAAAATTTTCCCGCCAATGTTTCAAAATTCAAAATTTAAAATTCCAAATTTGAACCGCCAAAATTCAAATTTCAAAATTAAACCACCCAAATTCAAACTACATTTCATCTATAAATAGGATAATACATCTGTAATTCATTTTCATCCATCTACACTACATTTTCTTTCCAATATCTTTCTATGAATCATTATCAAAATGTTTTAGGAGATTTCCTCGATGTTGAGGAGGACTCAAATGATGACTTGCAGATCCTCTTACAAGCCACTGAGAGAGAAGAAGAGGCTCATCGGAAAAGATTAGCAAGGCATCGTGGTTCTGTGATAGGCCACAAGATTGCTCATCGTGGTAGAGCAGAAGGTCACCAGAGACTCTACCATGATTTTTTTTCTACCCCTTGTGTATGTCTAGATAATCTATTTCGGAGGAGGTTCCGAATGAGTAGTCCTCTTTTTTGTCGGATTTTGAACGATGTAGAACAATATGATCCATACTTCGTTCAGAAAACCGATGCTGTTGGAGCTCTTGGTTTATCTTCCCTTCAAAAGATAATTGCTGCTTATAGAATACTTGCATATGGATCACCTGCAGATCCTGTGGACGAGTACATACGAATTGGTGAAAGCACGGCAATAAAAAGTATGACAAGGTTTGTGAACGCAATCAATGCAGTGTTTGGTGACACGTACTTGAGGGCACCAAATTATAATGACATTGCTCGACTGCTAGCAATGGGGGAACAATGTGGCTTTCCTGGAATGTTGGGGAGTATTGATTGTATGCATTGGAAGTGGAAGAACTGTCCGACAGCGTGGCAAGGAATGTACACTGGTCATTTTCATGAACCAACGATAATTTTGGAAGCAGTGGCTACACATGTTCTTTGGCTATGGCATGCCTTCTTTGGGATGCCTGGATCGTTGAATGATATCAATGTCCTAGATCGGTCCCCTGTATTTGCTACACTAGTTGAAGGTCGCGCTCCTCCTGTAAACTACAAAATTAATGGGACCGACTATACGATGGGATACTATTTAGCTGATGGAATTTATCCCAACTGGGCAACATTTGTGAAAATAATTTCCCTTCCACAAGGGTTGAAGAATAAACATTTTGCTGCAGCGCAAGAGTCGGCAAGAAAGGATGTAGAGCGTGCATTTGGAGTGCTTCAAGCACGTTTCTCGATCGTGCGTGGACCTGCACGTTTTTGGGATGAAGAAACATTAGCAAATATTATGAAAGCTTGCATAATAATGCATAACATGATCATTGAGGATGAAGGAGGTACAGAAAACCTTGACTTTGATGGAAGTGATGCTAATCCACCTACACAAGTGTCGCGTGATCCTTCACCTGAATTGGAAGACTTTATTAAAACTCATAGATCTATCAGAGACATTGCAACTCATTCTCAACTAAAGTTAGACTTAATTGAACACTTGTGGGAACGACATGGCTAGTAACTTTTATTTTGATTCTTCAAGTATTGTACTAGTTTAATTTTCAATTACGTTTTAGATTGTTGTAATTTCAAATTCGCATGTTATTTGAATTTTCTATGTAATTTCAGTTCCTATGTAATTTTAATTTCGCATGTTATTTGAATTTCCTATGTAATTTCAATTCCTATGTAATTTCATATTCCAATTCAATATCAATTTCACTAAAATTCTGTAATTGGATTTAAGATAACACTGTTACAAACTAAATAACTTAATTAAATCACTAATAATCTCTACTTAAATGTTAAAACCTCTCCTTGCAATAATCTCCATCTTTAGATTGTTCCAATAATCTGCACTAATTTGGTCCATGCCACTAGTGTCAGTTTGCATTACTTGCATTTCCATGCGTTGCTCATCAATAGCAATCTGTCTTTGTTGATGAGCTAGCTGTGTTTGTTGCTGTTCTAATTGTATCTGATGTTGTTCTAATGCTCTTTGATGCCGCTTAGCTTTTGCTCGTTCGAGATCCACCTTCTCTTGCCAGCGTTTATCAGTAACCGATTCTTCAACATCATCCTTGCTATTTTTATTTTTGAGTTGTCTTTTTGAGGCCTTTCTGCCCAATGGTCTATTCATATTGGGAGAGGCTTCATTACTATCCCCTAAATAGACAGATTGAGGAGTTGCTGGAGAAGATGAAGCAGGACTTGCATTTGAATGACTTTTTTGCTTCTTCATGGACAGAGACATGGTATTAGTTCATTACTAGTCAATTTTTTTGATCCAGGAATGACTTCATTGGGATTTTCTAATAAGTCAGCAGTATTGGGTTGATCAGATTCATCAAATAGGTCGTCACTCATAACTAGTATACAAACCAACGTATTGAGAGTCCATCTGCACATATTACCAATAGTGTTATTGATCTTATAAATAATCACATCTCAATTTTAAATAATTCACTTAAACAAATAATAATTGTATTAATAATAAATTGCACAACTCTAATTACAGAGAACTAATAACAAACATATAATAAAAAAATCAAACACTGCCCAAATTTAAATAATAAATTTTTAAAGTGTAGAGCAAGTCAATAAATAAATATATATATATAAAAAAAAAATAAAGAAAGAAAGAAACCAAGCCAATTAATTATATACTCCATGTATATGTCTAGCAGCCAAACAAAACCCAAGCCCACATATATAGCAGCCAACAAAAAAATTGTGAGGCTAACTTCTCCAATTCAGTTAACCCAATTCCACCGAAAAAGAGAAGAGAATGAAAACCCTAGCACTAGCAGCGGTGACTTCTCCTAGCCCACACAACACTGAACCCAAGCCAAGCACCATCAATTTTCAACCAATCTACAAATGAATGAAGAAGTAGAAAAATACATACCTCACATACAACAATCAAGATGAAGAGGGAGATTTGTTGGACGTTTTGCCGGAGTTCTTTGTCGGAGAGAGCAGCTGTAATTTTTTTGGGGGGGATTTTCAGACAAAGCAGTGGAGTAGAGGTAATTATGAAAATCAATCTTGTGTTTACCCCAATTTATAGCTTGAAATTTCAATTGCAGCACACTGTTTATAGCCGTTGCAAACAAAATTGAAACTAAATTATGGATCTCCCCCCTTTCTCTCTCCATCGACTATAGATTTGGGTCCCCAGCCATGGTGGATGCATTTTGGATACTCATATACAACCTCCGTTGTAGCTCAATTTTTTTGACAAAAATTGCCAAAATGGCAATTATTTGAAATGGAGACCCATATGCAACCTGCGTTGGAGTTGCTCTTAGCATGATCTTATCAATGGTCAAGCACACGTCTCTTGTGACATCATTATCTCCATTATTGCAATCAGAGGGACTACCCGACCTTTAATAACTTGAATGAAAATTTGATGATTCAATTGTTTAGAGTGAAAGTAAATGAATTGAAGTGACAGAAAGAATAAATGGCAAATTACACTGAGCTCCCATGAGGTATCTAATAATTATAGGGACTTTTTCTGTGTTTTCAAAAATTACACTCACATCTCTTCTTTAATTTTGAAAATGTCGGTTATACCCTTGGACAAATCATCAAAAAAATTATCTACTATCTTTTAAAAATGAAAAAAATAATAACAATCATGAAAAAAAAATAAAAAAAACACCGACAAATTTTAGTATGTACCAAATCAAGCTTTTACTACTTTTTTTTTTATTTTAAAATATCAACAATAAAATTTTAAAACATAAAAATCATCAACAAAATTATTTACTACCACTTTAAAATGAAAAGAATAATAACAACTCATAGTGTCAGAAAATATCCGGTCAAAGTCAAATCGCCACGACAACAGAGAGACACCGAGTCATCCAAAAAAGATGCCTAGAATTTAGCTATCCCGAGTTCATCGGTCGATACCGCCCGGCCTGGGCCCACAACTCGGGATCACGAGGCAGACTCATCCCCCAGTGGGTGCAACCCAGGTATGCCCCATGACTTGCTCTATAAGATTGTTGGCAGTTCCCTAACTCAGTCAGAAGACTAATACAAGCAGTTTCCTAAACCATTAAGAAAACCTCAATGATTTATGCTAATCACTTGTAATCAAGTTAGGTTTCCTAAATCAGCTAGTTACCTTGTACAAGTGGTCTCTTGCATCTATAAAAGAGACCACTCACCCCCATTAAGGAAGAGCACATTTTTATCCCACGAGGATAGCAACTCATACATCACTTACACACATACACCCGGTCAGTTCTCTGGTAGTGCCGCCCTCTTTGCCGGTTCACCAAAGGCCGACGGTGATTTGTTAGTGAACGTGCTCCGATGTACCTGTGGATGTAGGTCACCTAGTTAACGGGGCCGAACCACATACAAATTCCTTGTCTCTCTCTTTAAGTTATTCTTCTAGCTCTTACCCAAATTTTGGCATCATCAGTTTGGCGTCGTCTGTAGGAAATTTAGACAAACACTCAACAAATCTGTGACTGATCAATATGCTGTCGAGGAAGGGTAAGAAGACTACTGCTCCAACGGGTCAGGCGGACTCACAGCTTGGGCAGCCGGCCGCGTCCATGACCTCCGAGCAGATTACCGCGGCTCTCGCGCAACTCCTAGAGGGCTAGTGGCAAACTCAATAGCAGATCGAAGCACTGCTAGCCCGACGGGAAAAGCTCCCTCCCATCGAGGACAAACCCGGGAAGGGTGCGTGAGACCGGGAGCCCGTACGGGTCTAAAGACGTGCCCACACTAAGCCTGTATCCCCGTCGGCTTTGGGGCAGTTCGGGGATGATGAGCGTAGTCAGGCTCCTGAGTGGACCCGACAACGTCCCCGGGCCAACCCGCCCCGGGTGGGGGACGCCAGAGAGATCATCAACAGCAGACGCGCTGCCAGATGGGATGGGCAAGGACAAATGGCCCGGGAGTCAGCCAAAGATCCCCCGGCCAAGAGTCATAGAGATCTTAGGCACACGATTACCCAGAACTAGAGCCGGGTCCTATCCTCGAGGACCAATGCACTTCGAGGAAGAGGCCTCATCGTCCGACCCGACATATTGCTCAGATACGGAGCGGAGGACTGGTCGAAAGACGTCAAGACCAAAATCGAGGACCTGTAGAAGCAAATTGAGAAATTGAGTCGTAAGCCACGCCGTGATCACTCCAACACAAAAACCGAGTCGCCCTTTACCGTCTAGGTCACAGGGTTCTCCATCCCGCAAAAATTCAAACCACCACATCTCGATTCCTATGATGGTTCGGGAAGCCCAGTTGATCCTGTTCGAACTTATAAGGCCCAGATGGCACTGGTCACCACCGTCGACGAACTGCTGTGCCGGGCCTTCCCCAGCACTCTCAAAGGGCTGGCCGCACAGTGGTTCCATGCCTTCAAACCCTAAACGGTTGACGATTTCAAGGCACTCAGCAAGCTCTTCATTATTCAGTTTGTAGGGATGCTCGACCGGTCATAGACCGATACCCAATTGCTGGCTGTCAAGCAGCGCAAGGGAGAATCCCTGAAGAATTATGTCGACCATTTCAATCAGCAAAGGCTTCATATTCGCCGACTGAACAAAACGGTCGCTATCATGACATTTTGCTCGGGAGTTCATCACACCAAAGTTGCTACGTCGTTTCACCATGACTGACCGGTAACCCTGGTTGAACTCTCCGAGAGAGTTGGGAAATACATTGACATGGAGGAGTTCCTAAAGTTTAAGCACGCCAACTTTGCAGGAGATGTCTCCCCAAAATCAAAGCGCAAGATCAAGGGCTCCGAGAAGGGCTCGGTAAAGAAGCTAAAGCCGGATCAACAAAGAGGCGGTCGGGACCAAGCCTCGGTTGCCTTCACCCCTCTTTCCTGACCTATCTACGAGGTCATGGTCGCCACCAAGACCCAAAGGCTGCTCCAGAAGCCGACAAAGCTAAAGAGCTCTCCCGGGAATCAAAATCGGGATAATTTTTGCTGATATCATAAAGACCATCGTCACGACACAGAGGACTGCTTCAAGCTCAAGATCGCCATCGAGAAGCTGATTGAATAGGGTTACCTTGCCGAGTTTATCACAGATGATAGGCAACCTCGGCCTGACACTCGAGTTCCCGAGTAGCCACAACCCCTCGGGCAACATAACGTGATCTTCGAAGGACCTTTGGGCAAAGAGGATTCATGAGGCTAGGAAGAGGCATGCTCGGGCATCCCGATCATATGTCTGGCATATCCAATCCTCCATCTCCCCATCGACTGACGTTCTCATTTGATGACGTGAAGGACCTGCACTACCCCCGCGATAATCTGCTGGTGGTTACACTCTCTATAACAAATTATGTGGTCAAGAGGGTGTTAGTGGACACGGTCAGCTCCTCTGGCATTTTGTTCATCTCAGCTTTTGATCAGTTTGAGATATCAATGGATCGTCTCTGACTTGTAGCCACGCCCCTGGTAGGGTTCAATGGATCTAGCACACAACCGCTTGGTACGATCGAGTTCCCAATTCTCATGGGGACCTACCCCCAATATGTCTCCATACTTGCAAACTTTATGGTGGTAGAACACTTGTCTGCCTACAATGTCATCCTAAGGAGGCCGGCGCTCAATAAGGTCAAGGTGGTCGTGTCAACATACGGCCTAGTGATCAAGTTTCCAACCCCCTATGGTCTCGGGAGCTTGCGCGAAGACCATGTAAACGCCCGGAGCTATTATGTTTGCTCCTTGCCCAGAGAAGCCGTAACAGAAATGTTGAATGTTCAGGAGATGGACCTGCGGGACACAAGAGATGGAGTAAGCTCGGTAGAAGAACTGGAACAAGTGCTGCTAGACCCCCAACTCCCCAACCGGTCCGTTAGCATTGGCACTCTCTTAGAGCTGGGCCTCAAGGAAAAATTGATCCAGTTCCTGCAGCAGAGTTAGGACATCTTAGCTTGGTGCCATGAAGACATGCCTGAGATTGATCCTAGGGTCATGGCACATCGTCTCAACATTGACCCGGATTCCCAACCAGTCAAGCAGAAGAGGAGGGGCATGACCCCTGAAAGACAAATAGTAGTGCGTTAAGAAATTGAGAAGCTCCTGAAGGCAAAGTCCATTGAGAAGTCCACTATCTCGACTGGTTGGCGAATGTTGTACTAGTCAAGAAGGGCAACGGGAAATGGAGAATGTGTGTGGATTTCACTGACCTGAACAAGACCTGAACAAGGCCTGCCCTAAGGACTGCTATCTGCTGCCTAGGATAGACCTCCTTGTAGACTCCATGGTCGGTCACTCACTTCTTTCTTTTATGGATGCCTACTCGGGGTACAACCAGATCAGCATGTATCCTGGGGATAAGGAGAAGACTTCCTTCATCACAGACCAGGGAACATATTGCTACAAGGTGATGCCCTTCGGCCTAAAAAATGTCGGGAAGACTTACCAATGCCTGGTCAACCACATGTTTAAAGATTTGATCTGGAAGTCGATGGAGGTGTACGTCGATGACATCTTGGTTAAAAGTCAAGACGAGTATGACCATCTCAATCACTTGGTCGGGGCCTTCAACATCTTGAGAAAGAACCGGATGAGGTTGAACCTGGCCAAGTGCTCATTTGGTGTCTCGTCCAGAAGTTTCTAGGGCACTTAGTCAATAGGAGAGGGATTGAGGCAAACCCTGAAAAAATTTAGGCTATTATTAATATGCGTTCCCCAGGTCAACCAAAGAGTCACCCGATTCATCTTCCTAGCTACCGACCAGTGTTTTCCATTATTCAAAATCCTCCGTACAGCGTTTCAATGGTCAAAAGAGTGTGAGGAGGCGTTTCAGGATTTCAAGAAATACCTGACATCGCCCCTGCTCTCAATACCCATCCCAAAGGAGTAGTTGTTCTTGTACTTGGCGGCATCATCCTCAGCGGTAAGCTCGACACTCATCCGAGAGGAGCACGAGATACAATTCCTAGTTTATGATACCAGTTGGGCACTCCAAGGTGTAGAAAGTCGGTACTCCCATATCGAGAAACTGGCCTTTACCCCCATCACCTCTGTCCAAAGACTCTGCCTATACTTCCAGGCCCATGTCATCGTGGTCCTTACAGATCAACCTCTCCGTCGGATATTAAGCAGGCCTGAGACATCCGGAAGGCTTGTCAAGTGGGCATTGGAGTTATAAGAATTTGAAGTAGTCTATAGACCCCGAACAACAGTCAAGGGACAAGCAATGGCAGATTTTCTCGTTGTGTTCACATATCTAGAAGATTCAGACGAAGAGCTCGACCTATTGGTTCTACTGCCCGGCCTACAGCCTGACACCCTGACTTGGGTACTCTATGTGGACTAATCCTCCAAGAAGTAGGGTAGTGGAGCAGGAATCATCCTAACCACACCCGATGGGATCCAGTTGGAGTACGCACTAAGGTTCGGATTCCAAGCCTCTAACAACGAGGCCGAATACGAAGCCCTATTGGTTGGATTGCAGTTGGCCACCTCTATGGGTGCGCAGCAATCCTAAGGGTATAACGACAGTCAATCAAGTCAATCAGAAGTACGAAGCTCAGAAAGATAATATGGTAGCTTATTTAGCCTTGTTCGAACAGTTTTAAAGAAGCTTATGGGGCTCGCCGTCACACAGAGGGCCGACCAGTTAGCCCGCCTCACATCTTCTCCGAGTCAGACCTACCCAGGATAAAGATAGAATACTTACCCGAGAACAGTGTGGTCATCTTAGAAGGCATGGAGGTCAAACCGATCGCTTTAGGGCCAAGCTAGATGGATCCGATCGTGATATTCCTGACAACTGGTACTTTACCAGACAAAAAAGGAGATGCCCGATGGGTAAAGTGCCGGGCGTCCAGATACCACCGCGTTGATGGCATTCTCTACAAAAGGGGATTCTCTATCCCGTATCTTTGGTGCATTCACCCTACACAGGTCCAGGGAATATTGCATAAAATCCATAAGGGAATGTATGGAAGCCACGTTGGAGGTCGGGCACTCTCCCAAAAGGCCCTACTACAAGGCTAGTATTGGCTGACAATGGCCCGGGATCCCCAAGAATACGTCAAGCGTAGTGACAAGTGTCAGAGATATTCGCCTATGATCAACTGCCTGGGAGAGCTCCAGACACCGATCCTTAGCCCCTGGCCATTCACTTAGTGGGGTATTGATATTGTTGGACCCCTCCTGATGGGAAAAGGACAAGTCAACTTCGCTGTCATCGCTATAGACTAATTCACTAAGTGTGTAGAAGCTGAGCCCATAGCAATGATCACTGAGATAAATATGGAGAGCTACATCAAGCGAACATCCTCAGTTGGATCGGCATCCACAATGTCCTGGTTAGCGATAATGGTAAACAGTTCGACACCCTAGTGTTCAGGTAATTCTTCTCGGGCTATGGAATATTAAAGCACTACTCGTCCCCTGAGCACCCTCAGGCCAACGGACAGGCCGAAGTGAAAAACTGAACAATCCTGTAGTCCATTAAGACCAGACTTGAAGATGCCAAGGGACTCTGGGCCAAAGAGCTACCAACGCTTCTGTGGGCGTACCGCACTACTCCCCGAGTGGCCACAGGGGAGACCCCCTTCTCCCACTCACCTACGGTTTTGAGGTGGTGGTCCCCATAGAGCTCGAATTAATGACTTACCGAGTAGTGAATTTCAATAAGTAGAGTAACGAGGAAGCTCTTACGGAGGAGCTTGATCTGATAGAGGAGAAAAGGAACTAGGCATATATAAAAGTGGCAGTATAAACATTTCAACAACAAAGTCAAGCACCATAGTTTTCAAGTGGGAGACCTGGTCCTTAAGGTGATAAATTAGTCTACCAAGGGTTCAAGCCACGAAAATTTAGAGTCAAACTGGGAAGGACCATGTAGGGTTACCCGAGTCAACCGATCGGGCACCTACTAGTTACAGACTCTGGACGGGCATGATCTATCTCACCCATGGAACATACAACATCTCTGCAAGTATTTTCAATGATGCTTGGATAAGAGAGGGTTAACATAGGTTAGGAAATTCGTAGCTCCCTTCGAGCAATTATCATAATTTTTAAAAAAGGAATAAAGATTTTTTGTTTTGGCTGCAAGAAATGACCCCTACCAGTATTCAGTACAAGCAAATAATAAGACCTCAGGATCACACCCGAGGTAGAAGACCTCAGGTTCGCACCCGAGGTACCAGCTTCGCTTAGGCCCATAACTGATAATGGGGGCAAATCCCCCTAAGTGGCTAATGCTAGCAAGCTCAAAAAGACCCTGCAACTACCCATATCCCAGGTTAGTTCCTTGTGGTCAGTCCCTCTACCAATACCTGCCGTGGCAAAAGCTTGGGGGCAGGGGTACCAGACTACAGCAGGGAATCACACCGGGCACTAATAGGGCATGGAATCCTAAAATATTCCTAAGTACCTTCAGTGCCCAGAGAAACCGTCTGGGATAGTAAAAGGACCCAAATCCTACACTATACCAACCGGTACCTTCAAAATAAGTCCCCAGAAGACCAAGTGTACTTTACTGATCACAGTCCTAAACTTTTGCTAAGTCAGGGTTTTCACAGGATTTACAACCGGTCAGGCACAAGCAATTACAAACAGGCAAGTACAAAAAGTTACACATTGATAAGTAAATGATGCAAAAGGGTTGCCTCAGAGGGCCTTTTCATTAACAAAAATAAAAGTATGTACAAAGCCAGGGGGGCGGTTGTAGTAGCATCCAAGAAAAAAAAACAAAGAGAGAAGAGGTACAGAAGCTATGCATCGTCCACAACGATCATATCCTTGGTCTCTCCAGCCTCTCTCCCCCCCTCCTAGGGCAGCCTCCCCGCCCGGTGCAGTGTCTCCACTCGGAGCAGCGCCTTCAACATGTTTGGCCTTAGCGACAGACCCTTAGCAGCGATGGGACCCATGTCCCAGTAGTCTAAGTCTATACCTTTGTAGGATGAGATGTCCCACTCGGAATGTTCCTGTGGACACGCTGGATTCCACCACTTGCTTGTTTTTGTTTGAAATTTGATTTTGAAAAGAGAGAGAAAAGGAAGGTCTGTTGAAAACAGATACAGAGTCGCCACTTGGTCTTTAAGGAACGAAGAAACCTAATTTTGACTCACCCAAACGGATAAAGGTAACCGGCCCTTCATAACTAAAGAACTTGGCTCGGGGTTTTGGTACGAGAGAGGAAGGAGCCTTTGTTGCGACTAAAACACCCTCAACTCGCCCCATCTTTCGACGGGCCTCAATTAGCATCCAAATAATCATCTTATACTATGTATGGTTCGACGATTAATACTATGATAGTATATTACATCACATAAGAAAATTTGAAATGGAAGATCTAAAGATAAGATATCATTCATAAGATCAAAGCCAAATATCACACAATGCAAAGTGAAAGATCACACAAACATACCTAGGAAAAATCGCCTAATCACATATCAAGTAATCAAGTTTTCCTAGTCTAAGGGGACATGAATTGTTCTTGAAACAAATAAATCAAAGAAAACAAGGATGCTTAGCAAGCTAGAATGATGCATGTTAATCTTTGAGAAGAGAAGATTTCTAAATCCCCAGGACGGATGAAAAAGGAAGACTAGATTGAGGGGGAGCGTGAACGTGTGATTAAATTCATTCCTTATAATCTCCTTAGATTAGGAGTTACAAAAACCCCAAATCTTTGCATGGATGCAATGTTTGTATCTAGAATGTGCCGAGGTTGTAGTGTGCTTTGTGTTCATGGATTCCTAGAATGACTTAGAAGTCTAGAATGTGTATAAATGAATGAATTAAATGATCATGGGATATGTACAAAATTAGTATGAACTACTTCCTAAGACATGAATTAATTTGGAGTGCATGTAAGCATCAAATCAAAGGGGGAAAGTAAAAGTGTGCTTGCTGTGAATAGTGGACAGAATAGTAATATGATATTTTAAAAATTGAAATGAGGGGTTAGGAATGTTTTCAATGCATGATTATTTATGGAGATCTGCCTCATTGTGTCTAGAACACAACCCAAAAAGCCAATCTTTAATAACTATCACAGATTGAGAGAAATCATATGAACAATGGAGGTCACTCAGAAACAGAGTCTGTACTGTCGACTGAAATGTTGAAAAATCTTAGAAAATGAAAACAAAAGATCTAGAGGCCCATTTTACACAGAAAGTTCCCTAAGACATTGAAGTTTAAGGAAATAATAAGTTGAGACCACACTTTTTGGAAAAGTTTTCTGTAAAACAAGTTGAAAGTAGACCAAGCTACTGTGACAGCAAAAACAGAATATCTGGAGGGAATGTTTGGGTCCAAATGGACCATTTTCAAGTATTTTCAAGTCAAATCAAAAATCATGGGTGTTCTCTAACGAGTTAGGAAGACTTTACAAGTGGTCTTGAATCCATACATTGGGTACTGAGTTCTAGAGAAATCTTTGAACTCAGATCACTCACTGTTTTGACTCACTGTTTTGAAGATTTTGGGAAAAACTAGAGTTTTCTTTCTTGAGATCAAAATGAGGGGTTTCAAGAGGGGTTTTGAAATAGAGGTTTTGAAAGTATATTTTCAACATCAAATAGAGATTATAACCTCTTGGAATAAAGAAAATAAAAAAGAAATGAGGTAAGAAGAGATGAACATTGTATATAAGCAAGCAAATGAACAAATCAATAGATGATAATCAATGTGATATTGGACTTGTAGCTTGGCGTTTCAGTCATAGATATAGACATTTGGACATGGAAGTAGCTTCCTAATTCAAAAATGCTTAGAGAAATGGTGGTTGTGTGTATTGATGATGAAATATATAGAAGAATGGTGGAGGAAAACAAGATTGAAACTCACTTTCTATAGAAAAATAGTAGGAGGAAGCTCCTTTCTCACTTCTAAATCTATCTCTATCTCTCTTTCTCTCTACAACTTCTATGGACTTTGCACTTGGCCCCCCAAAATGAAGAGAAATGGGGGGTTTATGTAGGCTAATTTAGGGTGGTTTTGGGATTTAGAAAGTCTCCCATTGGTTCCAAACATCTGTGAACATCAAACTACATCGTTTTGATTTTCAATTAATCAAATTGGACCCCCAATCAAAATTACAAAAATGGACTGTTCCAGGGGAGAGTGTCGCGGCGGCACTGGGCCTATGCTGCAGTGGAAGTGGACTAGTGCCGTGGCGGCACTGCTCCTCCTTCGTCCAGAAAATGCTGTTTAAGCCCCCAGAGGTTCCGGTATTCGCGAAAAGACCCTATTTCGTCCGAAATTCACAGAAAATGCATACGAACTCCAAATTGAGGTTGTGATATACTGTTGTAAAGGTAATGGAGCCTATTTTATATAAAAAATAATTTGGGAATAGGTTACTTTGAAAAGCTTTGCGGTATTTGCGATAAAAGCCGATTTGATCGCCTTTTTTGCCTTCGGAAATTCACAATAAACTCGTGTTAAATCCAAAAATTATGTGTGATATACCATTGGAAAGCTATTGACCTCTAGTATCTATAAAAAATATTTGAAAATTTTTACGGTACTCCGGTTTTAAAGTCAAATTTTGGTCAAATTGGTCAAACCTGGGATTCCCGGGAAGTTCTGGAAATCTCTGGGAGCTCCCAAGAGCTGACGTTTTCGCACGATTTTAATTTAAAACTCATTTTAATACTTTTCACACGATCTAGAATGATCCCGGAGAATTTGGACGATTTTGGTCAAACTTGGTCAAAATGGTCAAACCTTGGTCAAACCTGGTCAAACCGGTCAACAGGGACTTTCCGGGAACTTCCGAGACTTCCGGGAGTCTCTGGGAGCTGACGACTTCATCCAAATTTACTTAAAAACTCATTTTCTTACTTTTCTTATGACGTAGCATGTTTCCAGAACTTTCGGTCCAAATCTGGGAGTTTTTGGGCTTTTAGGGGCATTTTGGTCATTCTGAGCATTTTGAGAAATAGAACCAACTTCCAGGAGTCCTTTTGAGTCTTTTTCGATCATTGTGAACCACCAAGCTATAAGTATCCTAAATCTGATAGCCGACAAAATGGGGTGTCTACAGTTTGCCCCTCTTTGGCATGAACTTGTGAGGCAACGCATGTCGCAAGCGAGTGCCAAAGCTTTGAAGAGACAGGTCTTTTGGAGGCTATAGATTTAGGATAAAAGGCATTATAGAAGATGCAAATGATGCTAAGGCTAGTGCTGGTCGCGCTCTGCGTGAGCTGCCTACGTATCCTAAGGGGAATTAGACCAGGACGTAGTTCGAGGCACAAAGGAATAAATCACACATGCACATACACAACAGTCAGGCGGATGCTATGCTATAAGAGTGATATAAAATGCATGGATGTGATATGAATATTGTCCTGAGTCCTATCATGTTTAGTGTTCTGATCCTAGCGTGAGCTGGTACTGTGGGGTGTGTGCCACCCTGAGTGGACTGGTGTTGTGGTAGTGTTTGTGACTGTGATGTTGTGGATGACATCAAGGTTTAGAAGACTTTGGGTCTAGGGGCAAACTTATGGAATTTGGGAAGTGTGCCTTACAAACAAATTTAATCAAACGTGGGGTTCCGGAGGACGACAATTAAAGATAATCAACGGACACAGAAGTCCTGGATACCAAACGATGGATGAGAAAATTCAAGATAGCCAATCGAAGAAGGGTTTCGTGATAACCGTCAAGCGAGAAAGCTCAAATAGCTGATGGGTAGGTGAGGGGGCTCACAATTTTAGACAGAGGAGTGAGGAAGCTCATGATAAGTGAGAAAGCTCATGATTAGTGAGAAAGCTCACGAGTTTGGACAAAGGAGTAAGGAAGCTCACGATTTTGGATGAAGGAGTGAGCAAGCTCACGAAAAGTGAGAAAGCTCACAATTTTGGACGAAGGAGTGAGGAAACTCACGATAAGTGAGAAAGCTCACGATTTTGGACGAAGGTGTAAGGAAGGTCATAAGAAGGCTCATGATTTGGTCAAAGGTGTGAGGAAGCTCATTATTTTGGATAAGGGAGTGAGGAGGCTCGTGATGAGAAAGCTCACGATTTGGTTAAAGGTGTGAGGAAGCTCATAATAAGTGAGAAAGCTCACAATTTTAGACAAAGGAGTAAGGAAGCTCACGATAAGTGAAAAAGCTCACGATTATCGGCAGATACGGAACCTTTGACTGTGAATAGATAATGCTTGCCCCGGGAGTTGGGGTTCTTTTGACTACAGGCGGTGTTTTAGGATGACTAATCCGGAGAGTTAATTCTGATTGTCGCTATCTTCTGCTGGGCATAGTAGGGAATTCTTTGGGAATCTCTCTTAACTTTGGCACTAGAACTAGGATTCGTCTCCAAACCTCTCACGGTTGATCGGAATGACCGATCGAGAACAAGTATCCATCTCTGAATCTCTCATGGTTGATCAAATTTTGTAATGCTCAATCCAAAAGAACCGATTAGGCCTTCGGGAGCTAATGGACCCTCTGAGAATCTCTTTAAAATGATTGATAGATGTGGAAGTTCTACCCTAACCTAAAGGGTTTACAATGAAAGATTTGCCTCAATCTGGAGGGCTGGTAATGAAGGATTTGGCGATGAAGGATTTGCCTCAATCTGGAGGGCTGACAATAAAGGATTTGCCTCAATCTAGAGGGTTGGCGATGAAGGATTTGCCTCAATCTAGAGGGCTAACAATGAAGGATTTGCCTCAATCTAGAGGGCTGATGATGAAGGATTTGCCCTGATGATGAAGGATTTGCCTCGATCTAGAGGGCTGGTGATGAAGGATTTGCCTCAATCTAGAAGGCTAATGATGAATGACTTGCCTCAATCTAGAGGGCTAACAATGAAGGATTTGCCTTAATCTAGAGGGCCTTAATCTAGAGGGCTGGCAATGAATGATTTGCCTCAATCTAGAGGGCTGACAATGAAGGATTTGCCTCAATCTAGAGGGCCGGCGATGAAGGATTTGCCTCAATCTAGAGGGCTGATGATAAAAGATTTGCCTCAATCTAGAGGGCTAGTGATGAAGGTTTTGCCTCAATCTAGAGGGCTGGTGATGAAGGATTTGCCTCAATTTAGAGGGCTAATGATAAGGGATTTGCCTCAATCTAGAGGGCTAATGATGGAGGATTTGCCTCAATCTAGAGGGCTGGTGATGAAGGATTTGCCTCAATCTAGAGGGCTGGTGATGAATGATTTGCCTCAATCTAGAGGGCTGGTGATGAAGGATTTGCCTCAATCTAGAGGGCTGGTGATGAAGGATTTGCCTCAATCTAGAGGGCTGGTGATGAAGGATTTGCCTCAATCTAGAGGACTGGTGATGAGGGATTTACCTCAATCTAGAGGGCTGATGATGAAGGATTTGCCTCAATCTAGAGGGCTGGTGATGAAGGATTTGCCTCAATCTAGAGGGCTAATGATGTACGAATCGAGATGATGAGTCGACAGTGAACTACTGTGACTGTCATGGATTGGACCAACGGTTGGACTAACCGTGATAAAAAGAAATGATGATGTACGAATCGAGATGACGAGTCGACATTGAACTACTGTGATTGTCATGGATTGAACTGACAATGTACGAATGAGATGATGAGTCGACAGTGAACTACCGTGACTGTCATGGATTGAACTGATGATGTACTAATCAAGATGATGAGTCAACAGTCAACTACTATGACTGTCATGGATTGAATTGACAATGTACAAATTGAGATGACGAGTCGACAGTGAACTACTATGACTGTCATGGATTGAACTGACGATGTACGAATCGAGATGACGAGTCGATAGTGAACTTACTGTGACTGCCACGGATTGAACTGACGATGTACAAATTGAGATGACAAGTCGACAGTGAACTTACTGTGACTGCCACGGATTGAACTGATGATGTACAAATTGAGATGACGAGTCGACCGTGAACTTACTGTGACTGCCACGGATTGAACTGAAAATGTACAAATCGAGATGACGAGTCAACAGTGAATTACTGTGACAGTCATGGATTGAACTGACGATGTACGAATTGAGATGACGAGTCGATGGTGAACTACTGTGACTGCCATGGATTGAGCTGACGGTTGGACTAACCTTGATTAGAAGAACTGACGAATTGTTATGCCTGTTGGGGATTAAATTGAATCTGATGGGGGGTGAAGCGACTCTACTAGGGATGAAAGTGGTTTCTTCTGTGGTCTTGACTGAGACACACCATATTCGTTCAGGACACTTTTCTGAAGATGAACTAGCTCTGTTGCGAACGACTTTGATGAGAAGATTCGACTGGGAAAAGAATGGTTGCACTGCGAATAGAGTAATTCAGCAGCGGATGAAGAACATTTGTGACATGATTTCGGGTTGGTTGCTGAGGAGCTGGTAGAAGATAGCCAGTGGATCTTATGAATTGATTTTGTAAAGGTAAGTGAATATGATTGGAGGGGTGTCACCAATGCTGGAGGTTCTTGGGACTCATATCATGTTGTAGACTTGACAAGTGCAATAATGGTGTTTAGAATATCTGCTTGTATCCACAGGTTTTATAGTTGGTTATCACTTTAAACCCACACATTTGAGACCATTGGGACAAATGGACTTGACAGCAACAACGATGACAAGGAAAATTGGATTGGTTTGTATGAACCTTGAACTCTGATATAGTTTCGATTAGATTATTACTGACTTAACCAAAGAAGGATTGACTCGACAAAAGTAACGACACGAAATGCCCAAATTAGCATAATTAAAGGTGTCTCTGTCATAAATGGTGTACAGCTCATCTTTTATGTTCACTCCTCATCTTACTATGATAGCACTTTGCTGATAAATCTGGTTTTTTTGAAAATTCCTCCCTATTGATCTAATCAATTTTCTACTTTTCCTAGGAAGTGCCTTGAATTAGTGCCTTAGCTTTTAGAATAAAAGATGCTCAAAATTTTTTAAAACAACTTGGTGACTTGAAAACTCGCCCTTGGAGTGAAGGGATCGTGTTAGGGAAACGGAGTTTGCCCCTAGTTTGAGTTGTAGAAAGTAGAATTCATAGGCAAACGAGGTGGGTGACCGAAATTTGCCCCTAGTTTGGTCAATCGTTAATTGGAGGTTTTGGGTAAATGAGGTAGGTGACCGAAGTTTGCCCCTTGTATGAAGGGTAGATAGTAAAATTCAGGCAAACGAGGCAGGTGGCCGAAGTTTTCCCCTGGTGTAAAAGGTGATTTTCTAGCTTGAGGCAAGGACTGTGACTTTAATCTCTCAAATGCTCATAACTTTTGCCTAGGCACCACTGAGGTAACCTAGCGAGCTCTTTTCTGTCTTTTGTTATTGCTCACCTTGGATTTAGCTCTAATTTATGCCTAGGCATCCTTTCGGATTTTTGACCTAGCGAGCCATCCTTATTTTCTTTTTGAAAGTCCGCCTACGTACCCTCGAGCAGGGATCAGGTCCAACGTAGTTTGGGCCAAAGTTTTGAAGAAAAAGGTGTTGATTATGATAGTGTCAACTGAACCAATGCGGTTGCCTACGTATCCCCGAGTGGGAATCAGGTCGAGCGTAGTTTAAGGCAAGGCCTTGAAAGAAACTGGTTTGATTATGATGGTGTCGACCGAACCGATGTGGTTGCCTACGTATCCCCGAGTGGGAATCAGGTCGAGCGTAGTTCAAGGAAAGGTCTTTTTGGAAAGGTTGAGGTATAAGGGTTTTTTCAAACGAATCGCCAAATAAATTCAAACTTGAGCCACTTGTTGTAGCTTTGAATAAGAGGATTCGATTTCGATCTCCCTTTTTTTTCTTTTCTTTTCTTTTCTTTTCTTTTTATTTTGAGGATTGATCCTTTTTACTTTCGCCTAGCTAGTCAATTTTTCTTTTCATGTAGTTGATTCTTGCAAGATCTTTCAATCGCAATCTTAGAATTCTGAAATTTGCATGTCAGCTCTCAAAATTTATTTGTGGTTGTTTCGTGCCTTTGTGTAATACCCTGTATTTTTGTATATTAATAAGACCCGGTATTTCATTTCTATACTCGTATAAACTTTCTCTTCCTTTTTGGTAAATTTTGATACCAATCGATTGATAAGTTTCCCAATCGATTGACACTTTTTAGATACCAATCGATTGATAAGTATCCCAATCGATTGACATTCAACCGACTAAAAGTGATGACGTGTCATTATCCCAATCGATTGCCATTTATTCCAATCGATTGACATTGTTTCCAATCGATTGACTACAAATATCTGTTGCCAATCGATTGACTTGTGTCCCAATCGATTGACATAACCTGAGACAAGTTTTCTTCTTTCCTTCAGCTTTAAACGTGTGGCACTCTTAACCCCTATATATACTCGTCCATATTTATGGCCTTGGGTCATTTTGGCAGCCTTGAGAGAGAGAGAGAGACATACCTCTTGTGAGATATATACATACATATATCTATCTATATATCTATATCTCTATACACATACACACTGACCTTGGCAACTGGAAGAAGAGGAGAGAAGAAGGAAAAGTAGAAAGAAGAAGAAAGGAAGAGACAGAGAGGGAAGACAGAGACAGAGAAGAGGAGAAAGAGAGAGCTTGGAGATTTCAAGCTTTGAACCCACCCAAACGCACCCTAGGTGAGTCCTAACTCACTTGGTCACTTTATTTGATGTATTTACAAGTTGTTATGACCTTTAGATGTGATAAGAGTATGATTTCTACGTTTATATATGCTATTTTTACAATCTGCTGGAGAAGACGTAGTGCCAATCGATTGACATAATCTCAATCGATTGAATAGGATTTCAATCGATTGACATCCCAATCGGTTGAATAAGATTTCAAACGATTGACACTTTTTAGATACCAATCGATTGACATGTTCTCAATCGATTGATATGATTTTGATACCAATCGATTGAACTTAGTCCCAATCGATTGACATGATCAGAACATGGTTTCCTTTGCCTATTTATTATATAAGAGGTTTAGTTGTTCGATTTCTAATTCGGAATTTCCATTATGTGACTATGGGGTAGACAGGAGTAATGTGACACCAAAGATTTATGGATAATGAATAAAAAGTAATATGAAGACGTGGGTGACGTGTTGTTTCTGATATGAATTTGATGTCCGTTTTCTTTTAATCCGAGTAGTCAGGACACATTGGGAATTGTCATGTGTCGATGTAGAATGGAACGTAAGTAGGTTTGGTAAGTCTGGGAATGGTACTTGGATGGACGATTGGTCATGATATGCTCTTAAAAGCGGTGAACCGGATACATGGTTCTTAAAAGCGGTGAGCTGGACCAAGAAGTCTTAAGATAGACTGGATGATCTGTGATATGCTCTTAAAAGCGGTGAACAGGACCATTGTTCTTAAAAGCGGTGAGCTGGGATCACTAGTAGATGACGTTGAGTCGTGGCAATAGATTGATATGCCTTGTTCGAAACGTTATATCCCTGAAATGCGGTGAACAGGACCATTGTTCTTAAAAGCTGGGGACAGACTGACGTGGAGTCCATGACATGCGGTGAGCAGGATATATTGCTCTTAAAAGAGATGGACAGAATAAGGGTGTATCCCTAGAGTTAAACGATTGAGTCTGTTCATGGAAATCAGAGTCTGTTGAGTTTGGTATTTGAGTAACAAGACGATAAGGGTCGGTTTACAAGAATGAATAGAGGAACAAGATAATGTTATCCTTATAATAAGATGTTAACTCGTATTTTTATAAGCTCGTGTTTACTTCAGATAGTTGGTACCTCGTTAGTTTATGCCTACTCAGCTCTCAGTAAGCTGACGGCCTTTTATTGCCTGGACTTTCCCCGTCCAGAATATCCTGCACCTTATTTTGCAGGTAATGACCAGTACACTGATGAGTGTTATCCAGAGGAAGGCCCCACCGATGATGGTTACGCCAGGGAGAATTATCCTTATGCCAGTTGAAGACTGAAGATGTTATAGTTAGATTTCTTTTCGGTTGTTCTGTTAAACCTTTTGTTAGCGGGTACTTGGGCATTTGTTGTCTTCAGACCTGTTGTGATCCTGTGGACCATACTCTGATATTTTGTAATAGTTAGCACTGTGTGTTATTCTTAGTTGTTTACTGTTGTCTTTTTGGACTAGTACTGCGTGGTGTGGATTATTAGTGACTTTCACTTGTCATTCCTTATGGACCCATAAAGGAAATTTATTTTTCTCTATTTATGCTGCTCCGGGGCGTGACACTTTGGAAATGTGATCTAGGCACGTTCTTATGATGTACCTTGAAGCATACGATTCTCTCATTTGTTTCATCAAAAATTTCTTTCATTTTCTCCATCATTTTGACTGAGTAAGGTCAGATCTTGGAAATTAATACGTTTTCAGCTCTAACTTTTGCCTAGGTGCCCTTTCGGGCTTTCAACCTAGAGAGCTTTTCTTTTCTTTTCTTTGCTTTTTTTTTTGAAAGTGGAGATGAAACTCACTGAAATGTTTGGCTACCATTAAGGACTAAGTCTACACAAGTTCATATGGCTCTCAATTGGGTTGGGCCCAAGGCTTTGAAATGGTGGGAAAAGGGTGTTGGGCAAGCTCCAAGCCAGTTTCAAGTATGTCTTTTTGAGATTTGACAAAAGCATCTTTTAAATTCTTAAAGTAAGACTATTCAATTCTCGGCTCTTCATCGGTGTCAGCGCAAAATTGACTTTGACCTTTTAGGATTTTTTTGTTTGAGTAAAAAAAAAAATTTTTAGCACAGTAATATTCATGGTAATTTGAAAAAGTGACACTTCAGTTCAGCGATTCATGCATCTATGACTAGGCACATCAGATTAAGCAAAATGAGATTTCATTCCATTAGCAAGAGAGAGGGATTACATTACTCGACACAGACCCATAACTACTCGATGGTAGACAGACTCGACCACAAGACTAAACTTGAAATAGATTCAAAACATAGGACAGACTCATCTTGGTCTCAAATGGAGTGTCTTTGTGACCCATTTATTATTATTATTATTATTTTTTTTTTCAACAGAAGTTCCAAACACTATCAGTTCACCGTGTAGCTTCAACAATCATTTTCCTTAGCAAAGGGGATCGTTTGAACTGATAAGCCAGGGGCTTTAGGTTCGATGAAGCTGACACATTGGTTGACATAGGGTTGGATGGGCGATGGCTCGATGATTTTCTGATTGAGGAGGTCCTGGATATCATGGCGAAGGCACATGCAGCTGCCAGTGTCATGGCCTGGGCCTTGGTGGTAGGCACAAATTTTGGACAGGTCACAACTAGGCGGAGGGATGTCAGCATGAGGCTAAAGGAGTCGGAGGTGCCCCTTTTTGATGAGGTTATCAAGGATAACGGACAATGGCATACCCAGGTAGGTGAAGGTTCTTGGGTTGCGGGTTTTGTTAAACTTTGAGCTCAAATGGGTCCTTGGAGTGGCTCTTGGATTTGGATATGGACTAGGATTACCAAGGCTAAAGTGCGGGTTTGGATACAAGTAGAGATTTGGACGTGGAAACGGGCTTGGATAGATGGCGTTGGGCAACCCATACTTCCCTTTATCGATGCTCTACACCATCTGCTCGAATCGGCTTATCCTTAAACTTAGTTGTTCAACAGTGGTTTGTAGTTTGTTCACTTTCTCCTCCAGAGCTTGGTAGGCCATTGGCGGGTTTATGATAGCCTGGGCTAGCCCACGATTGAGACAATGAATTTGGGAAGATACAGAGGTGTCCTTACCCCGGGCTATGTTTTCTGCAAATAGAAGTAAAAGCCCAAATTAACAGAGGCACAAAATACTTCTTATGGACTCCTAGTAGGGAGAGCTGATCAGAGTCTCAAAGAATTTATTGATGTAAACTGATGATGATTGTAGTATGTATACGACTTCTATACAATGATTGAGATAGGCGAGGATGATGACATGTACGCGCTTGATGTGTAGAGACTGACATATGTGAGACTGACAAGATGCGTACATGTAGACTAACATGAATCGTGTATTCATATGAGACAAGCATGCGAATGCAAGCCCTAATCGATATGATGCCCCTAATTCTAACAGGTAGCAGTTAAACAAATAAGGACCTAGCCATACAGAGTGTGCTAACCTTACTTTCCAGTATGATCACCAAGGGATATCAGGGATTTCTGGGATACTTCAGAGTTTCTGGGAGAAACAGGGATTTGGAAGATTCGGAGAAATTTCTAGAAGTCATTTGAGTTTCTAGGAGAAATAGGGATTTCTGGTTGATTTGGACTAAGCTTCTAGGAGAAACTGGTATTTTGGTTATTTCTGAGAAATTTAGACAGAGTTTTTAGGAGAAACAAGTATATCTGGGCATTTCTGGGTGATTTGGGCAGAGTTTTTGGGAGAAACAAGTACTATGGGTATTTTTGGGAAATTTGGATAGAGTTTCTAGGAGAAACAAGTATATCTGGGCATTTCTAGGTGATTTGGGCAGAGATGCTGGGATTTTTGGAGAATCTGGGAGATTTGGGCAGAGCTTCTGGGAAAATAGGTACTTTGGGTATTTTTGGGAAATATAGACAAATTTTTTGGGAAAAACTGGTATATCTGGGAAAATCGGACAGAGTTTTTGGGAGAAACTGGTTAATATGGTTATATCTGGGATATCTGAACAGAGTTTCTGGGAGAAACTGGTTAATATGGTTATATCTGGGATATCTGAACAGAGTTTCTGGGAGAAACTGGTTAATATGGTTATATCTAGGATGTCTGGACAGAGTTTCTGGAAGAAACTGGTTAATATGGTTATATCTGGGATGTCTGGACAGAGTTTCTGGAAGAAACTGGTTAATATGGTTATATCTGGGATATCTGGACAGAGTTTCTGGAAGAAACTGGTTAATATGGTTATATCTGGGATATCTGGACAGAGTTTCTGGAAGAAACTGGTCAATATGGTGATAGCGATCATACTGTCTAGCAGGTTTTTATACACCTATGTCTTAGGACCGAAAAACAAGGTTTGCGGTGCATATCTTTGTGAGCATGGAGTAGACATCTTTGTCATGGTGCCTAGGCAGGTCAACTCAATGTGATCACATGTGAGTGATTGCCTTGGGGATCATAAGAAAGAGGTTCTGCCTCATGTTACATAAGCGTCTACACTACGCAGGTAATCCCGTCAGGGCATATAGTAGTTATATCACATTGTCCTATCTAAAAAGATAAATCAATAGCCCTATAAAAGGTTCTACAGGAATCTATATGCAGAGGCTGGGTTTAGCCAAAGAGGATCCGTTGACGAGAGTTCCAATATACCGTCAGAGAGACAGTACGGAAGTGTTTACTCTTTTTGATATACCTTGGAAGGTACAGTATCAACGGTGACTTGTGCCCTGGCACAATAAGACCTGAACAATGCCAGTGCTGCGTTTCAGACACAGTCGGAGGGGGGGAAATGCAAGAGTGCAATGAGGGGAACCAGACACAGTAAAAAGATGATTTTAAGGATGCTTCTTATGAGTCAAACCTCTGTATTATTTTGTTTTAAAAAAAAAATCCCCAGCAGAGTCGCCAGATTGTGGACACGCTGGATTCCACCTCTTGCTTGTTTTTGTTTGAAATTTGATTTTGAAAAGAGAGAGAAAAGGAAGGTCTGTTGAAAACAGATACAGAGTTGCCACTTGGTCTTTAAGGAACCAAGAAACCTAATTTTGACTCACCCAAATGGATAAAGGGCACCGGCCCTTCATAACCAAAGAACTTGGCTCGGGGTTTTGGTACGAGAGAGGAAGGAGCCTTTGTCGCGACTAAAACACCCTCAACTCGCCCCGTCTTTCGACGGGCCTCAATTAGCACCCAAATAATCATCTTATACTATGTATGGTTTGACAATTAATACTATGATAGTATATTACATCACATAAGAAAATTTGAAATGGAAGATCTAAAGATAAGATATCATTCATAAGATCTAAGCCAAATATCACACAATGCAAAGTGAAAGATCACACAAACAAACCTAGGAAAAATCGCGTAATCACATATCGAGTAATCAAGTTTTCCTAGTCTAAGGGGACATGAATTGTTCTTGAAATAAATAAATCAAAGAAAACAAGGATGCTTAGCAAGCTAGAATGATGCATGTTAATCTTTGAGAAGAGAAGATTTCTTAATCCCCGGGACGGATGAGAAAGGAAGACTAGATCGAAGGGGAGCATGATCGTGTGATCAAATTCATTCCTTATAATCTCCTTAGATTAGGAGTTACAAAAACCCCAAATCTTTGCATGGATGCAATGTATGTATCTAGAATGTGCCGAGGTTGTAGTGTGCTTTGTGTTCATGGATTCATAGAATGACTTAGAAGTCTAGGATGTGTATGAATGAATGAAATCATCATCATGGGATATGTACAAACGTAATATGAACTACTTCCTAAGACATGAATTAATTTGGAGTGCATGTAAGCATCAAATCAAAGGGGGAAAGTAAAAGTGTGCTTGCTGTGAATAGTGGACAGAATAGTAACATGATCTTTTGAAAATTGAAAAGAGGGGTTAAGAATGTTTTCAATGCATGATTTTTTATGGAGATCTTCCTCATTGTGTCGACTCAGAAACAGAGTCTTTACTGTCGACTGAAATGTTGAAAAATCTTAGAAAATGAAAACAAAAGATCTAGAGGCCCATTTTATATAGAAAGTTCCCTAAGACATTGAAGTTTAAGGAAAAAATAAGTTGAGACCACACTTTTTGGAAAAGTTTTCTGTAAAACAAGTTGAAAGTAGACCAAGCTACTGTGACAGCAAAAATAGAATATCTGGAGGGAATGTTTGGGTCAAAATGGACCATTTTCAAATATTTTCAAGTCAAACCAAAAATCATGGGTGTTCTCTAATGAGTTAGGAAGACTTTACAAGTGGTCTTGCATCCATACATTAGGTATTGAGTTCTAGAGAAATCTTTGAACTCAGATCACTCACTGTTTTGACTCACTATTTTGAAGATTTTGGGGGAAAACTAGAGTTTTCTTTCTTGAGATCAAAATGAGGGGTTTCAAGAGGGGTTTTGAAATAGAGGTTTTGAAAGTATATTTTCAACATCAAATAGAGATTATAACCTCTTGGAATATCAACATCAAACTCATCATCAAGAACCCCCAATATTATTAGAGAGATTCATTTTTATTTGAACATAACCTCAAGGATACCTTGAAGTTATAATCATCATCTATCGAACATGTTTTTGAGGTCAAGAGCTACTATCCATAAGGATTCACTCACCTCAAATTTTATGTCATCATCTAGATGATGATGAACTAGTAAGTAAATAAAGAAAATAAAAAAGAAATAAGGTAAGAAGAGATGAACATTGTATATAAGCAAGCAAATGAACAAATCAATAGATGATAATCAATGTGATATTGGACTTGTAGCTTGGTGTTTCACTCATAGATATAGACATTAGGACATGGAAGTAGCTTCCTAATTCAAAAATGCTTAAAGAAATGGTGATTGGGTGTTTTTGGGCTTTCAGGGGCATTTTGGTCATTTTGAGAATAGAACCAACTTCCAGGAGTCCTTTTGAGTCTTTTTCGATCATTGTGAACCACTAAGCTATGGGTCTTCTAAATCTGATAGCCGACAAAATGGGGGTCTACAGTTCCCGGGCTAGCCTACTCTATAGGTCCTCGTAACCCTAAAAAAAGCCATCGTTGAAAGCCTCCTTTGTGGACTTCGCCGCCGCTGTCCCAGCAAGAGCTTTCTCTCGAGCCTCTACTGCCACTAGGCTAGCCCAGGCAACCTCCAGATCGGCCAAGGCGGTTGTCAGCTCTGCCTGTGCAACACCGAGGCCCAGGGTCAAGCCCTTGACCTTGTCATTCTCTACTACCAAGGCAGTTCCTTGGCCTCAGAGACTGACCGCTCCTTTGGCAGGGAAGCTTCAGCAATAGTGGCCCTCCCTGTAAGAGAGGGCAGGAAGGACTCAGCTCCGGCAGCCATGCAGCTGACCTGCAGAAAATAAGCACAAACTGGTTGATTATTAAACAGACAGAGTAAAAATAAATAAATGATAAAAAAAATGGCAGAAGTACTTCTGAAGTGGGAGAGGCTGTATAGCCACCCCTGGAAGACTTGGAGAGACATGTTTGCACACATCTCCACCTGACTTTGGAGGAGGATTGGCCTGACCCTCTCTTCAATCTCCACCGATTCCCCCAGCGGTGTCCCGGACAGTAAATCCGCTCGAGGAGCGGTCTCCTCCACCACCACCACCACCACACGGGGAACCAATGACTCCCTGAGTTCCTAGTGGACCACTGTCCGTGCCTTATCAACTTAAGCAAACGATCATTGCCCGAGGCCTCGACGACTGGCTTCTTCCCTCTTCCCGCCATTCGGGCGGCGGCAACGGCCTGTCTGGCCCTTAGCTCTTCTAGATCTCTCCTGGGGCCCATTTCTATGAAGGAAAAAGATCATGCAGTCAGTAATTAGGAAAAGTAGCAAAAAATGGCCAAAGCCAAATAGTTCACCCCAAGCACTTACCCGGGATGATTGGAGGAAAGACGGGAGTTTCGACGGGTTTGTCTGGATCATAGGAGGCCTTGAAGTCTCCTGTCCGGATTAGCATGTTCCAAATGTTGGTAGGCAAATTTGCCAAGCGCCTGATCCTTGCTTGGCAGTCCTCGGGGATACTCGGTGGGTCAGCTGACCCCACTACAAAGGGAAGCGTGAAACGGTTAGCCACATGGTTACACTCAAAAACAAAGGAAAGTAAAAAAGAAAGGTAGGGCTGGCTTACTCCTCAGCTCCTTTAGACACCCCAATTTTGATCGATCGTTAAATTCAGGTAATGGCTACCTCTAAACCGACGATAACAAGGACCGACAAAATTCAAGGATTTTTCAAATGATTTGAGCTCTTCAGAAGATTCTTCAAATTATGTTTTCAAAATTGAGAGAAAGAGGGAAATCCGGTGATTCGGAAAAACTCGGGTACAAAATGCGTATGGGAAAGGAACAGTCCAAAGTCAATTTCCAAAATTAATTAATTATATATTGTTATTTTGAAAATAAAAGAAAAGAAAGAAAGAATTTCAAAGAAAAAGAAAAAGAATTTCAAAGACAAAGAAAAGAATTTCAGAGAAACAGAAAAAGGATTTCAAAGACAGGAAAATAATTTTGAGCAAAAGAAAATAAAGGAAAAAGAAGAAAAAGAAAAAAGTATAACAGAATATTTTTTATATACTTATCATTTATATTTGAAAATAAAATAAAAGGGCATAATAACGTTGGTACTGCACACAGCATAGGCGGCGGCAGTCACTGAGTGCCACACCAGCACTCACTGAGTGCCACGTCGGCATTTGATGAGTGCTGGAACAACACTCATTGAGTGCTGCAGACAACTCAGTGAGTGCCGCTCGCTATAACAACCTATTTTCTTTCAAATACGTATGAAATATTCTTGCACATGAGTTTTTTTACTCGAAATTACCCAATTAGCCCACAAATCTTGGCCTGTATAAGGAGGCCTTCACCTCCATTACAAGGGACAATTCTTCAATCCTCCTTCTAACTCAATCCACTACTTCCATATTACAAGATATAAAAAACTAGAGAGATTTAAAAGAGAGAAATCAAGAAATTTTGGAAGAATTCAAGAATTCCTTTGAAGAATTAGAAGAAGAAGTTGAAGAAATTGAACGATCTTCATCAACAAATCAAGAAGTCCTTGAGGTTATAGAGGTAACGCTCTAAGTTTATTTTAAATTAGGCTAAACTCAATCACAAACTCATAGATTTAGGATCTCTTACACATTTTCAAAAGCTCTCTTCTTATCCCATTTCATCATACACCACATAGAGTTTGTGATTGAGTTTACATGCATTACTTTCATTAACTTAGATCTAGACATAGCCTTTGGTTTTGAAACAAAAAGTATATTTACTTGGGTTTTATGAAAACTTTGATTTTATTTCCTTTTGTCTCCATTTTTTCTTTGAAACCCATGAGATTTTCTATATCTCATTGATGTCTGTTTTGATTTTGATCCATTAATCTCTCATAGTCTCATGATTTATGTGGAGATTAAGGAGGGTCATGGTTGCATCCATGTGTTTTATTGGGTATAAGTTTTTGAACCATAACTTGAATCCTTCAAAGATGAGTCCCATAGAGTCATTCCTATTTTCTAAGAGGTTCATACGATTTTGTGTCATATTTTAGTCTCCAAGGACCATTAACTTGGAAGGGGAACTAATTAAAATGGGTCCATATTCCTCAAGGAACATATATTTGAGAGAGGAATTAGGTGTGGTCTAAGTCTAGTTGAGATTATGAATACCAATTCCATCAATGGTGCAGTGAACTCATGAACTCATTGAGATCAAATATTTTTTAATTGAATCATGATCTATGGGAATTGAGTGAGACCAATTGGAGAATGTTCATAACTCATATATGTATCATTAGGACCTTTGCCTTGGTGAAATTTTATACTTAGGATGGTTTGACCTTGCAATTTCTAAGTAGTTTGTTCTCTATCTAGAATTTTAGAATAATGAGTTCGTTTTAAAATGGATCAATCAGAGCCTTAATCAAGCTTTTTTTGACCCGTAAATGACTTTTTATAGGCAATTCAATGTGTTAGGAAGAAGCCCTAAAAAGATCACTGCGTTTCTGATTTTTGTATTATTTATAGAAAATCATACAAAACTCTAGACAGAGAGTTGCAGATTCCTGAGTGATGTCTAGTGTTTTCCCTTTTTTACAGAGATTCAACCATTGGATCTTTGATTTTATTTTTGGGTTAGAAACTAGACTCATAGAGGCATAATATACTCAAAAAGCATTAAGATCCAACCGTTGGAAACATTATATATCTAATATTGAAATTTGGTCTGCTCTCTGTAATTCTTGCAATTCTGTCACAGTTTTGATAAACCTTGAACAACTTGAATCTAATGGACTCCTAATGTCTTAAGATCTTAACCATGTCTTGAACAATGAAAATTAAGCTTAAACCTGAAGACTAAGGCCTCGTTTGGTTGCCGGATAGGATAAAGTGGTATAGTATAAAGTGTAGTTAGTTATGCTGGGATAACTAACCACAGGATAAAAATAGTGCAGTATTATTTTTATACTGTGTTTGTATCGTGTCGGATTATACTGGGGATAAAACACAATTAGTCCAATACTGTGTTTGGATGACTATGATATAAGCCTGGATTAATCTATAACTTTCCATAAATGCCCCTTTTGCTAAAAAATTACAAAATTGCCATGAATATACTAAAGCCCCTTCACAATACATATGTCCCACACTTTTTTCATAACATTTAACTACAAAATACATATGTCACATACTTTTTTGAGCAAAAGAAATAAAAAAAAAAAACTACAATGGAGTCGAACTAGAAAACTACATATGTCCTAACATAACATATTTTCACGAACTAGATCAAAGAACATAACATTGGAGTCGATATCCCAAATACTCAAGTTTTTGTATTCATTTTCAACAATCTCTAGATACTATTACAAGGAAAGAAAACGATGCAAAATAGAAAAGATTACAAATTTTCACCAAAATGATAAAAATCTAGGCATGCTGATACTCTTTTCAACAATCTCTGTTCATATACCTGCAGTAAAATAACAAGAAGTCATTTCATCAAGCCAAAAATAGTACAAAAAGTTTCATTTAACTACAAAAACATACTCACTTGTGCATAAAAAAAACTTAAAAAAAACAAAGTGCTGAAAGTGAAGTTCTTATATATGACTAACTAAGAAAGTGAAGTTCTTCTTTAAAGACAACAATTATAGTTATTATAAAAAAAAAAAAGTGCTGAAAGTGAAGTTCTTATATATTTATAGTTATTTGCAATTTTTTTAAAAAATGAATTTTCTTTTATATTGAGGATTTCTCAGTAAACATTGAGAATTTCTCAGTAAATATGAGAATTTTCTCATATTATATGAGAAATGTTTCACTAAACTATGAGAAATTTCTCAGTAAACATTGAGGATTTCTCAGTAAATATTGAGGGTTTCTCAGTAAATATGAGAATTTCCTCATATTATATGAGAAATGTTTCACTAAACTATGAGAAATTTCTCAGTAAACATTGAGAATTTCTCAGTAAATATGAGAATTTTCTCATATTATATGAGAAATTTCTCAGTGAACATTGAGGATTTCTCAGTAAAGATTGAGAATTTCTGAGTAAACATTGAGAATTTTTCAGTATGAATGAGAAATTTCCCACTTGAAAAGAGTGACAAATTCTCATTATATTATGAAAAACTGTAATTGTTAATTGAATTCTCCCAGTACTTTTTACCTAAAAACACTTTTGTGAAATTGGGGGTTTTTGTGAAATTGGGGGACTGGGAATGGTGGGTGGTTATATTACATGTTTGAACAATTCATACTAATAGTGGCATGTTTATATTATGTCCTACACTTCCCATCCGGGCAAAACATATATAAATTTCATGTCAGTAGCGCACACTCCTAAAACATTAATAGCAAGCTCCCCCTTCCTTGATCTATACCTTGGTTGGTCAATTGCATAAGTTCCATCTAAAGCACCAAGGCAATTCTACAATGGCAAATTCAATTCAATAATTAAGTAGGTGAAGGCTTATTATATTCATTTTAAAAAATTATTAAAACAATAAAAAATTCCAAGGTTTGCAAAGGCAATACCTTAAACCATCTCCATCTATCGTCGTTACAATTCTCACGAATAGGATCGGGAGCTCTAAGTAACACAGTATGGAGTTTTAGAACCGCCTTCAAAACTGCATTGATATGTCTACTGACTGTTTCACCCGAGCGAATGAAGCGAAACTTAATGACACGGTTCTTAACATGATGTGCTAGAATATGTAAGAACATGGCTACTTGCTCTTCCACAGTAACATGCCGTGTATCTTGTAATTGACCTATTGTACGTATCAAGGTACACAAGATTCCAAATGTGTTTCTATCCATTCGGAGTTGCTCCACACATACTATGTCCCCTCGATTAATCATTCTATATAAGTTCTCCATTCGAGCAAATACGTTACTTATTCCCCTATCCCCAATTACTTTCCTCTTATATCTATTAATGGTCACAATCATTACCATGAACATCGAAATCAATTGAATAAAATCAAGCAGTATTTCTTCAAGCACCAAGAAAACCTCAACATCTTCCGTTGATATGTCCATGAAAAAAAGCCTTACACATAGATGAAAAAACAACATATTATCCAACATATTATCTATAAGGACTTTTGAATATGGTATAAGAAAAGGAAAAGAAAAATGAAAAAAACAACATATTATCCAACATATTATCTATAGTAAACATTGAGAATTTCTCAGTAAGTATGGGTTATAGTTTTTGGAATGATGGTTGTGTTTGGTTTTGATCAAGGGCAAGTTATAGTTTTTTTTGTATATGATTTTTTGTGGTGTATCAGTAAACATTGAGAATTTCTCAGTAAGTATGAGAATTTGCTCATATTATATGAGAAATGTTTCACTAAACTATGAGAAATTTCTCAGTAAACATTGAGGATTTCTCAGTAAACATTGAGAATTTCTCAGTAAATATGAGAATTTTCTCATATTATATGGGAAATGTTTCATTAACTATGAGAAATTTCTCAGTAAACATTAAGGATTTCTCAGTAAATATTGAGAATTTCTCAGTAAATGTGAGAATTTTCTCATATTATATGAGAAATGTTTCACTACACTATGAGAAATTCTTTCTAGTGGTATGACATAACCAGCATATCACTTCCATCCATAATAAAATACATACTTTTAATGAAAAGCCATACTCTAGTCAGTAAGAAAAGCCATACTCTAGTCTTTATAGCCATACTTTAATGAAATAAAGTACATTAATGTATTGGTTTGGAACATTTAGAAGTATTGGACAAGAAAAGCCAACTCTAGTCTGTAAGATCAACAAAAAACAAGCATGAAAATGGCTGCTCTTACTCTACACACCTGAACAACTCTTTCGTGGTGAATTACCAATCATTCCATGGGGCCTGGTTGGTATATATTCACAACAATTATATATATCATATATGTATATATGGGTTTGCATTGGACTGTGTTAAATCTGTCTACAATCGCAGTCATAAAAAAAATTTGCAAATTCAGTCTAAAAATGCAGATAAAAATAGATCTAGCACAATACTAAGTAAGAGAACATAGATCTATTGATTTTGTCAAGCATTTAAGAAAACCCTAGATTATGAAAGCTCACAAGTTTCAGAAATTTGTCATGCAAAACATAAAACATTGTAGATCCAAGGAGGATAACCCATAACCTTTGTAGATCTGACATTTTAGTAAGAAAAAGTTAAGAAATCAAAAAAAAAAAAAAAAAAAAAGAAGAACCTGAGCCGTCTGCGTTGTTCTAGCGTCTTTTGGAGAGAGAGAGAGAGGAAGAAAGTCACTGCCTTGTCGTCGGCGTCACCTGCACCGGCGTCGGCGTCGGCGTCTGCTACGACTTCTCGTCTATCGCCTTTGTCGCCTCTCTCTTTGCTCTCAAGTCTGAGAGACAATTCTGAAGAAATATGAGAAATGCTACAAGAAGTGGGTATATATATTCCGGGGGTAAAATGGTCAAGTTGTCCCACAATCCAACTCGAACTATCCCCGTGTTTTCGTAATACCACCCCTCCCCAGGTATAGTTTTATACTTCCTAAGGGGCACTAATTTTAACCACACCATATAATACCTTTGGTTAAATAATACTACTAAAGGCCCAACCAAACACAGTATTATCCAGATTGGACTAAAATAGTCCAATCCGCCCAATCAATCCGACAAACAAACGCGCCCTAAGTGATCTAAATTGATGAATGATTCATATCTTACTCATGTTCATATTCATGCACACTTTACATACATTGATTCTATATGGACATTACATTAGCTCCTAGTTGAGACTTGTATATTTTTAGAGATGCTATGTTTCCAACTAGTTAAAAGAAATTCATAGTTATGACAATTTCTTCTCTACTTGATAGATTTAAGCTAGAAATTTAGAATTGATTATTTGATATCTTGTTTGAAGCATGTGGACTAATATTTGTTTTGTAGCACTTTTGAGGTACGTTTTTCATCCCCTCTCTAGTTCATTTATCTCTTGATTTTATTAATTTTCGACTTCATGTGCGACACTTTAGAATTAGTTTTTTTTTTTGCCTTATGTGTATATATGTGATTAGAGACCCTTTTCTTAGGATTTCTATTTCATATGCATTACACGTTTAATATTCGCGGCAAGATTCCGGGTAAGTTCTCTAGTTCCTTTGTGCATATCATGTCGCTTGCTAATTGAACTATATGATTTTGGATGTCATTTTATCATTAACAATTTTATACCTTTTCCAACATGCTTGTGTAATGTATATTTATATACATGTATTAATTGAGGGCATGCTTAGATTAATAATTCGATTAAAAGGTTGTCGAGTAGATGCCTATCATAAGATAAGATGGGAGGGAGTGTTTTAGTCCATTGGGCTCCTTCCCCTCTCATTCCATAATCCCTGGACCCAGTTTTATCTTTGGTTTTGCAAAAGATCGGTTTGCTTTTAAAATTGGTTCTTAATTTTTCTTTTAAAAATTAAGTGGCATCTCTTGGTATTTTTTTTTTAATTTATATTAAAAAAAAGTGGGTGCAAATGCTGACGTCCACAATCTGGCGACTCTGCTAGGAATTGAACCCAGAATCTCAGGTTTCACAGACCAAAATTTTTTATTTTGGATTTACTTTAGAATTAGACTTGAAAGCATCATTTTAATCGAATTAATTAATTTTTGTATGCACGTTGCATTGCACTTGCATGTTTCGCTAGTCGATTGCACGAAACTATGACCTTGGAGGCTCGGGGCAACCCGGTCAGTCAAGCCATCATGGGACTGTGTGATCACCCTTGATCTTGTACCATGTGTTGGTATATGAAGCATCCTACCGGGTGTGTCAAGGGTACCTTATTTTGACCAAAACCTAGCCTTTTCATGATAGCTTCTATAGAACCTTTCAAACCTTAAGAAATCAATTCTAAATTAGGGTTATATGCTAGAAAGTTTTGTATGCCCGGAAGGGATTACTTGAGATGATGACAATGCTTACTTGATATAACACGTGTAACCTTTTAATCACCTTTTACCAACCCATCTTCATGTCCCATGACATTTGGGGATCATGCCATACTTTGATTATAAGATTACACTTCTTATACCGTGTTGGCTAAGCATCATTGACCTTGTATGCATCCGAATTCATGAAAAATAAGAGAATTATCCAATCATGTGATACTCCTACCCAAGAATTCAAAGTTCACTATTAATGACAGATTTTGATTATTCGTCATCTTTTATCCAAAAATGTTTTGAAAAATCACTCTTTTAAAGAAAAGGTCCAAGGTTTACCTTTTAATCAAGTAAAGTTGAAACCCAATAATCTTTTATTGAGAAAGTTTTCGCATTCCTATTTTCATATAAAAAGAATCAAAATTGTTGAGAATCATTTTTGAAAGATCTCATCATCTAAAGAAATGCTTTTCAAATGAATTTCAAAATTTAAATACTCGACCTTTGAAAGGGTAACGAGGATCACAATGAAAGGAGAAGTTGGCATAATTCACATGGGTGAGGATTTTATGTGCTTATGTGTTTTATATGTTAGGATTAGGATTTTCATTTCTTTGGCATATAGAGTAGGCACACACATACATGCATCGCATCCGTATGACATATGAACTATTCATTTATCACCAAGCATTTAAAATTGATCGGGAAAATTGAAAAGGACAAGAATAAAATGAAAAGATTGTATTTCAAAATTAATTAATTAAAATATATGGTTGTAGGTAAAAAAATAGAACCTATTACAAGCACAGTCTGGTACAGAGATTCCATTACAAGGCTAGTCAGAAGAGAGATGGCATAAGAAGCAAACGCGAGAGAGATAGCAAAATTAAGGGCCATAGTAGAACAGCAGGTAGGGCAGATGACTAGGATGATGACCATGATGGAAACAATGGCACGACAGTAGCCCATAGCTAACCCACCAATTGTCGATCCTCTTCTGCCAGCTAGGGAAGAGGATTGGTTTGATGATCCAGAAAGGACTGAAGTACTAAGAGCGAAAAAGGAAAGGGTAGAGAAAGAGAAAGCTGAGAAAGAAAGGGTGATGGCTGAGAAAGTAGAAAAGCTGGAGAGGGTAGTGCGCAAAGCTCAAGGGGTTAATACTCTACTAGAGTTGGAAGGGTTATACGACGGGGTTCATGAGATATTACCCGCCGGGTTCAAGATGCCAGTGTTTGATAAATTTGATGGAATCGGAAACCCCCAAATATCCGAATGTGCATAGTGGCCTTTCAACCAAGTGGCTTGAGCACAACCATGATGGTTGTCTTGGTTTAGCAAACATTGACCGGGGCTGCCCTATCGTTGTTCCTTACATTAAAGCTAAGCAAGACCAGGATCTGGGAGGAAGTTGTAAAGTCATTCGTAGCCCAATACGAGTACAATCAAGACCTGGATGTTATTGTTAGGGATCTAGAGACTACCAAATAGGGAAATAAGGATTCCTTTGCTGAATACTTGAGTTACTAGAGAGAAAAGGAAGCTAAGATGGTACAGAGGCCGACTGAGAAGGAACAAATCCAAATATTGATTAAGAATCTCTAGCCCGTCTACCAAGAAAAGATGAGGTTTCAATCCATCAACACCTTCACTGAGGTATTTAATGTGGGAACTAGGATTGAAGATGCAGAGGGGCTAATCAAGAGAGAAGAACCAGTGAACATGTATAGGCATCCAAACTACGGGTTAGGAGGGGGGCACTCTGGAAATCATTCAGGACCTACAGATGTAAATGCGGTGAGTGAACAAGAGAAGAAGTTCGATATAATAAGGAGTCATCCAAAAAGAAGGGGAGATAAGCCACTAAGAAAGTTTTAGGATCTGGGGGTATCACTATCTACACCTCTAGATAGGCTGCTAGCAAAGGGGCATCTTCAGTTGTTAGAACCACGGACAAGGCCGAACCTACCTCCCCTAAACTTCAAGTCTGACCTATATTGCAAGTTCCATCAAGAACAAGGACATTCTACTGATAGATGCCTGAGACCGAGACACGAAATTCAATATCTAATTGACAAAAAGGTAATATCCGAGCTGCCAGCCAATCCACCAAATGTTACCAGGAATCCGCTATTGAACCACCACTCAGTACCACCACTACCAGGCATTTATTTCTTAGGGATAGAAGAAGCTTCTTTTGATCTATCCAATTTAATTACCAAGATTGGGGAATCAAGGAAATCGTATCAAGCGTCAGAGGATATGGCAATCTGCACGATTGGGAAGCAGTCATGGGAAGATTCTACTTCAGAATGGTAGGCTTTAGGGATAGATAATTCAGTCTGGTATGAAGAGAATGATGATCGAAGTATTAGTTAGGTAGAAGACTTATGGTACAATAGCGACAAGGGTGAGGAGAAAGGCTTGGAGTTAACTGGGAAACAAGACAACCTATGGATAAGGGAAGGAATCAGTCATTTGACTCGGTTAGGGAGACACTTTAAGCCATATGAGTTGGAAGAAGAACATCTGGGTCGGGATTTGGAAAAAGGGAAAGGCAAGATGGAAGAAGAAGAGGGAGAAGATAGGGTTTTAAAATAGATAAAAAAATACAAGCAAATATTACTATTTCGGGGCTACTGATTGCTTCTGAGCGTCACAGACAGGCGTTCTTCGACGCCCTCAATCAGTCGGATGTTTCCATTGATATCACTCCTGAGGATCTCATTGGTATGATCAACAAAAGCCCGACCCTCGCCATCTCATTTACCGTGGCTGATATGCCTTCCAGGGGGACTTGCCTATAATAAACCACTACATATCACGGTCGAATGTCTAGTAAACTCTTTGCCCACTTATCTAATCGACAATAGGTCTGCACTAAATGTATGCCCATTCCGAACAGCCAAAAAGATGGGGCTTGATGAGTCAACCTTTATTCCATAAGAGCAAAAAGTAAGGGCCTATGACAACACTCAACGAACAGTTATGGAGATTATTTTGCTAAATCTCTCCATTGGGGAAGTGGAAAAGAAAATAGAATTTTAGATCATTGATATTCCCGCGTCATATAACTTGTTCTTGGGAAGACAATGGCTATACAGCTTGGGTGCCATCTCATCAACCGTCCATCAAAAAGTCAAATACATTTGGAAGAATGAAATTTGCGAGATTCTAGGAGATAGTTGGGTTCATATGTTTGAAGCATCATCTAGTGCTCCAGTTTTGGAGGTACAACTACAAGAAGAAGAAGTAAGCTTGGGTGGTTTTGAATTCATTAATATGGTTGAAGGTTGCAAACCAAAGGAGTTCCTGCCACTTTATTTTGACCAATATGCAAGTCCATTAGTAGCTAGAATTATGAAAAAATAGGATTTTTCTCGAGTTTGGATCTAGGTAGAAAGCACCAAGGATTACCAGAATTCCCAAACATCATCTCACAGACCCACACTCGCGGGTTAGGGTATCAGCCAATAAAGGAGGAAATGAGGAAAAAGCAGAAAGCAGTCGATGCGCCAATAGAGCCGTATTTGAAGACTCTTAATGGATATTTTGTCAAAGAAGGGGAGGATTTTCCATTCTGTGGCTTCCCAGAACCGTGGATGGATAGTATAGATAAGCGTGTGAAGCTAGGATTCGAGATATTTTTTGTACATTACTTTTCTAACTATGAAGATCCTCACCTTCGGGTGCTCGCAAAATCCGCTATTATCCAAGATTGGGTTTGTACTTTGGATGGCTCGATAATAAATAATCTGCTACAGAAGAACACAGGGGAATTGGAGAGGGTAAACCTGAGAGGATTGTGAATGGGAAAAGTAAGAACGAAGAAAAGATCGATGAGAATGAAGCAAAAGGGGTTTGGCCAGAGAACGAAGAATAACCAGAGAAAGAAAAAATGGAAAAGATTACTAAGATAGAGGATCAAGAAGAATGCTTCATCACTGAGCTGGGAGGAGAAAGCAAAAGAGATTGGATTTTTGAGTCTAGTGATAGGTATCCCCCTTACCTAGAGTCTGTAATGACCCAAATGAGGCATCTTTCAATTTCCATGTCTGTTGTAATCACCCCCAAGAAAATCAATGAAAATGTGACTAGTTCTTCTTACTCGACTGCGCATAATAACAACTGTGATGAATGCAATAAATGTGATGAAATACCTGATGAATTGAAAAAATTAATTGAAAAAAGTGAATCTACATGTAAAATCATTGAAAGCACTTTAACGATTAATTTGGAGAATGAAGATAATCCACAAAATGTCTCTATTGGCTCTACCCTTAGTAAAGAGGAAATCAAAGAATTAATCAATTTATTAAATGAATTCAAAGATGTCTTTGCAAGGTCTTATGATTAAATGTCGAGAATTGATCCAGAGATATTCCAACATCATATTCCCCTCTTTCCCAAATCAAAACCTGTAAAACAAAATTTGAGGCGAATGAGGCCTGAATGGGCACTTAAAGTGAAGGAGGAAGTTGAAAAGTAATTAGGAGCTGGATTCTTGATTGTCACCGAGTATCCAGAATGGGTCGCTAACATTGTGCTGGTCCTAAAAAATGATGGTCGTGTTAGGGTTTGTGTTGATTTTCGGGATTTGAACAAAGCCATCCCTAAGGACGATTTTCCTTTACCCTACATTGATGTGTTAGTGGACAATACTACGGGACACAAACTCTTATCTTTCATGGATGAGTTCTCAGGGTATAATTAGATCATAATGGCGCCTGAGAATACGGAGAAGACTACTTTTATCACACCCTGCCTGGGGGACTTATTGCTATAGGGTTATGCCATTTGGACTTAAGAATGCGGGTGCAACTTATCAAAGGGCTGCCACCATGTTACTATATGACATGATCCATAAATAAGTGGAGGTATATGTAGATGACATGATAGTAAATTCCAAGGAGAGGAGAGGGCATTTAGAGGCTTTGAGAAAGTTCTTTGAGAAGCTGAGGAGGTTTAAAATGAGGTTAAACCCACAAAAATGTACTTTCGGGGTCACCACAGGCAAGCTATTAGGATTTCTCATTACATAGAGGGGGATTGAGATAGATCCAACAAAAATTCAAGCCATAGCCGAAATGCCATCACCAAAAAATGAAAAGGAGTTGAGGTGATTTCTAGGTAGAATACAGTTCATCAGCCACTTTATATTGAAGCTTGCTATGACCTGTGACCCACTATTCAAGTTGTTGAGGAAGGGGGAGAAGTTTGAATGGGATGACCAGTGTCAAAAAGCCTTTGAAAAGATCAAAATCTACCTTCAAAACCCACATGTCCTATCACCTTCCAATCCCATAAAACCATTACTGCTATACCTATCTATGACCGAAAACTCGATGGGGTGTATGTTGGTCCAAGAAGAAGAAAAAGGGCATGTGGAGAGAGCGATATACTATTTAAGTAAAAGGATGATCGGATATGAACTGAACTATTCACCACTAAAAAGAGCCTATTGAGCCTTAGTGTGGTGTACCTGTCGCCTCAGGCATTATATGCTAGCCTTTCCTTTGACCTTGATAGCTCAAATGGACCCATTCAAATACCTATTCGAAAACCAGCCCTAATCAGTAGGATCTCCCGGTGGACCATGATGCTAGCCGAATTTGATATAAGATATGTCACTTCCAAATCCGTTAAGGGGAGAGCTATTGCCGAGTATTTAGCTGACCTTACCATAGAGTCCGAGGAAAAAGAAAAGTTTAAGTTCCCTGATGAAGGAGTAATGGAGGTGAAAGAAGACCTGTGGAGAATGTATTTTGATGGAGCTGCCAATCAAATAGGGTATGGAGTCGAAATCATCCTTATATCACCTAGTGGAGCCCCTACCGCGCTAGCCGTTAAGCTTAAGTACAATTCAACCAATAACACAGCGGAACACGAAGCATGCATAATTGGGATAGAAGCAGCCTTGGCCCTAAAAATTAAGAAAATCGATGTCTTTGGGGATTCTAAGTTGATAATATTGCAAGTGAGAGGCAATTGGAGAATAAAACATGAGAAATTGAGACCTTACCATGAATATCTAGAGAGCTTAAAAGTGCAATTCACAAAAATCTCATTCTACTACCTTCCCCGTGAGAAGAACCAACTAGCAAATTCCCTAGCAACCCTGGCTTTAATGATCCAGATCCCTATAGGAGTTACCATGATTCCTCTATCCATAGTAGAGAGAACCCGACCCCCATTCGAAATGATTGCAGCCATTGAAGAAGGAGAGGAGGTAGAAGTGCCATGGTATGTGGATGCTTGGTGTTTTATTGGAAAAGGGGAATACCCCGAAGGGGCTTCAGAGAAGGATAAAAAGGAAATTCAGAGGTTTTTAGCTCAATTTGTGATTTATGAGGGACAATTGTGGAAAAAGTCTTATACTGGTTACAACTTGGAATGCTTGTATGGAAGAGAAGCAAGAAGGATGATGGAAGAGATACATGAAGGAGTTTGTGGACCACACATGAGCGGACATATGTTAGCCAAAAAGATAATCCGACAAGGATACCATAGGACAACTCTGGATAAGGATTGTTGTTAGGAAGTGCTATAAGTGCCAAATCCATGCAAACGTGATGCATACCCCACCTTCCCAACTTTTTAGCATGACCACCCCTTGGCCGTTCACCGTATAGGGTATTGATATCATTGGTGAAGTGGTTCCGAAAGCCTCCAACGGACATCGGTACATAATTGTGGTGATAGATTATTTTACTAAGTGGGTGGAAGCAGCGTTATATGCAACATTGAAAGCTAAAGATATAGTGAGTTTTATTGAGAAGAATATAATCTGCAGATATGGGGTTCTAAATGAGTTTATTTCTGATCATGGTAACCATTTTCAAGGAGAAGTCATCCCGCTCTTAGAAAAGTATAAGATCACCAGCCATCAATCTTAACCATACATACCCCAAACAAATGGAGCAGTGGAAGCGGCTAATAAAAATGTTAAGGCGGTTTTGGGAAAGATGACAGATACATACAGGGATTGGCATGAGAAATTACCATTTGCATTATAGGGATAATGAACTTCTATGAGAACTTCGACGTGAGCTACACCGTACTCGCTAGTTTATGGAATGGAGGCTATATCCTCCCGGTTGAAGTAGAATTACCTTCTTTGAGAGTGTTGGCAGAATGTTAAGTAACTGAACTTAAGTGGCTGTGAGGGAGATATGAAGAGTTGATGTTATTAGATGAGAGGAGGTTAGTGGCAATAAACCACACTCGGGGATATCAGAAAAGGATAGCTCGTGCTTTTGACAAAAAGGTTCGCCCAAGGAAGCTTGATGAGGGTAACCTGGCCCTCAAAGAGTTTAAGGCGCGCGTTTATGACCCTAGAGGAAAATTCAAACCCATCTAGGTCATACCATACATCATTAAGACACTTCTCTCTGGCGGGGCTGCATATCTTATGGACCTAGATGGGGTTGAATTTAAACAACCAATCAAACTCGATCGCCTCAAGAAAAATTTTGCTTGAAACCTTGTCTCTCAAAACCTCCTACCTTGATGAACTACGCTTGACCTGATTTTTGTTAGGGGATATGTAGGCAACCTGCTCGGTTCGGCCATAAAAATCTCGCCTGAAGGGTACTCTCCTTCTATCCATGGCTAAACTACTACGGACCTGATACCCATTCGGAGATAAGTAGGCGGCCAATGTCTTGATAAAATCCAACTCTTGATAAAATCCAATGTCTTTAGATTCTATATGCCAAACTAGGGGTAAACTTATGACATTAAAAGGAACCTAAAAAGATTGGAAAGATGCAAACCTTGATTCAACATATTTAGAACATTTTATAAATACAAGGAAAAGTCTTTCGAAAATGAAAATACATCACATAATTCAAATAAAGCGCAGTAAGAGTTAAGCAGGATTTGTCAAAAACTTTTTGAAATTGAAATGTTGTTATTTCCTTTTTTACTTATGTCTGTCTAGTCGTAAAGCTATCTCCTAACCAAGGTTTGAATCTTGAAGAGGTACTCGGTAGTAGGAACAATTGAAGCAGGAACCCTCCGGAAGGGAGCCGACACTCTACTATGCCAAGCATCGGTAAAGAGCCTCATGGTAAAAGGGTGTAGGGGAGAACTCCTTGAGAAATCTGCAGTGATATCATCTGGAACATCCTGACGCAACCCGAGCTGGCGAACCACCCAGCCTGGAACGTAAAATGTGGTAGCATGCAAACCTAGTAGCCAAACCCCAGGACATTCGAGGAACTATACCGTGACTGAATAGTAATTTCATCTAGGACACATCTTGTGAATGTCCTCATAAAAGAGGCTTTGAAGCCAAGAGAACCAACCATCAGCAGAATAAAATAGGCGACAAATCTCTAAACGGTCACAAGGGAGCTGCCTCCCAGGATAAGAAGGATGAATGAACAGACCTAAACGCTCCAAGATCTAAACCTGAAGGACATGGGGAGCTCTGAAAGAAAGCATGGCCCTAGTAGCATAAGAGTGGTCAAGACCCAGTAGAGTCTCCCCGAGGACTAACATGATCACACTCTTCATCTCTCAAAAACCGTGGACAATGGGGATAAGGATATCGGCAGAAGACTGAAATAGAAAGTAGGATAGCATAGCTAAAGAAAGGGCACTGCGCCTGATAATCTGATATCCTCCGTCACTTGGATCTCTGACGGGAGCATAAGTGGAAGAACGACGATCAAACTCAATGTGCCGATCATGAATAAGAAAATTGGCAACGCTACGGGAAACATGGAGAAGGGTCGCTAGATCCGAAACATATCCTGCCTGTACATGGGAGACTATTAGATCAGCAAAAGGGTCAGTACGGAGAATGGTGCTAAACTCCTCGAACAGCGGGCAAGTCTCCTCCTGACCGAACCGAAAAACATGGAATGTAGGATGCCAGCACCTGATAGCGGCTTAGAGAAAGTCTTCCTTTAAAACCATATGATGAAATGAAAAGAGGTCCATTAATCTGTGGGACTCAAAGTTAATCCTGTCAATACCTGAAAGGATTCCATCCACGGAAAGAGAGTGCCGAGACTAATGGAAGTCATGGGAAGTGAAATAAGAATAAGTAGGGGATGAGAGAATAGATGAGAATGAGAATAAGGAATACTTGAAAATGTTGAACCACCTTTTATAAAGGAAAATGTACTTTGCGGCATTCGTTGAAAAAGTGGCGGCACTCATTGAGTGCCGCTGGACACTTTCTGAGTGCCGCATGACATTTGGTAAGTGCCGGTCAGCTTCACTAAGTGCCGATCAGGTCCCAGGTAGTTCCTGGTCCAGTTTGTAACTCTAATCAGCCCAAAACCTGCATAAAAGGAGCAAGAATAAGGGTGTACATTTGCTAAATCAAGCATCCAAGCGGCAACTCCCGCATTCATCAATAAAAGAATTCACATTCCTAAAAAACTGTACATAAGCATAAGATGTCAAGATCATCTCATTTACCGTCATATATGCAAGTCATATCAGTCTTGAGATTTATGAATAATAAAAAGAAGGGAAGTTTCCATTGTCTTGTCCACGCAGGGACTCCGTGAAATGAAAAAAACCCTATAAAAGACAGATCATCCTTGTTGCCAATGAGGATTCCTTCTAGGCGCCTGTGGAGCTGTCTAACTTCCCCCAACTCCACCATCTCTGTCGTCTCCACCATCACCCCTGCCTTGACTGTTGTCGCCTGCACCTCCATGATAGCCGCCTCCCTGACCCATTTGAAGCCCTTGTATTTGCCTCCGCATGGCGTTAAGCTCTACCTCCTGCATAGAAGAAAGATAATAAAATTCTTTTGAAATCTCCAGGTTTCTAATAAAGTTTGGATTCTTTTTAAATTCTTTAACTTCAAACCTTTTGGGAATAAATTCTTTTTTCTAAAAATTCAATTTTGAAAAAAAAGAAAAATAAATAATGAATATTCTTTCAAAACTTTCAGGCTCAAATAAAAGAGAAAAGGTTGAAGAGATAAATCATAGCTCTAAATTGAAGGTCTACATTAGCTCTTGCTCCATCGGCCTAAAAATTAAGTTTTTAAGCGTTAGTGATTGAAGTAATTTAAGAAAATAAATAAATATAGTAGTGTTGAGACTTACTCTCCACTCGCGACCGTGAATCCATTGTAGGATAGTATGCGCATACAATAGCCCCTCCTCAGCGTAATCTGTGGGAACCATATCATACTACAAGGGGATGGTCGGGACATTCTGAGAATAAGGGGTCAGCTGGTACATAGTCTCTTGGCCCATATGAACCAACATTCCAGTTCCACTATGAGAGGGCTGGAGGTTCAGCTGCTCCAGGGACTGACATCAAAGAAAATTCAAGCCTGTGTGAGCATTATTGAAAAGTTAAAAGGAAATTCCAAAAGAATAAAAGGGATTAAAGATCTGTTACCAGGGTAACATCCATGAAAGGAAAATTGTGCATGGGAGAATTTAATCTACAGTTGGGATAGCCGTTTAGACTGTTTAAATGATTTGCAGTATTCTTCCCACCTAGAGCAGCGATGAAATCCTCATGGTCTAGGGTCTCAGTACTCTTCCTGGTAGTTGGGGGAGCCCTTGGCATGTAAAAAGCTAGGGCAACAAGAGACTACCCAGTCACCCTCTCACCGAGGTACCACTCTCGGCACGTCTCCCCCACCATCAGGATCCTCATCCAAGAAAAACCCACTGCAACCTGAATCTCTACACTAGCCTCTGGGAGGGCCGCCTCCTAGGGATTCCATATCACATGGACTTCACCTAAATTAATGAGGAGGTTCCTGTAACCGACGAAGTCATGGGCCCCAACCTTTTGGCCCCTCACCCCGTTTCTCCATTTTAGGCCTTTAGGTATGATGGCAGCCTCGCTATCCCTGGTACTGGGAACCCTCATGCAAAGATATTCATGGGACCATGTCTGTAAAGAAAGAATGTTAAGAAGTAAGTCCAATATTCAAATTAAATTTAGGTAAGTTAAATGGCTAAAGAAAGGAGAAATAATAATAATAAGAGGGTTATACCTCCCAAGCTCTCCTGTAACTGTCGGTGGAGGGGAAGTTTCTCTTAGAAACCTCACTCATGTGAGAATAGAGAGTAGCCAGCCCTGCCCCTTCCCAGTTGTACTAGGATATGTGATCAATGTCTTCCAGAGAGGCTAAGTAGCCCAGATTGATCATGTCTCCTCTCATGCTCATCAGGGAGCAACCCAGGACAAACATAATGAAGTCCCTAATCATCTGATTATTGGTGAAGACCTGGCCCCTGTAGGCGTCCATAAACCACTTTGCAAGCACTATAAACTCTCTCGAATGAGCCCCAAGAAGGTTAATGATATGTTCATGACGACTCGGGAGATCATCATAACAGACCATAGGAAGGCCACCGAACGGGATGCCAGTGATCATGACAAAAATCCAGGAGAGTCATTTTCATCTCCCCAAATGGCAGGTAGAATGTGTTTATTGTATGCCACTATCTCTCTACTAAGGCTTGGATATGGGTCATGTCGTTTGAACTCTTCTCCAAGAGTAACATAAAGAGCCCAAAGCCAGCATTGTTGATACCAGTTTTAACTTCTCAGAGAGCTCCTCATATGACCACCGGCCGTGGGCCGCCCTTGAGGGCAGTCTCAGGCATCTGCAAAAGGATAACACATGGATAAGGATAGGAAGAAAGAATAATAAGACAAGAAAAGGCAATAAAAGATGGAAAGGATAACAAAGCCAATGAGGATTGGTAATAAAGGATAAAAAGGAATTCCCTTTTTCTATTCATGAACAACTCCACATTTTGAAAAAAAAAAAAGAAGAAAAAGGAAGGAAAAAGGAAAATATATATATAGATGATAATAAATAAGATTCTTTCAAGGCAGCAATTTTGAGGAGTTCTTTGGAGTCATGGCAACTCCTTGTTCTTGTAAATGATTTTCTTGAGTCAAAGTGACTCCATGTTTTGAAAAAAAAAAAAAAGGATTCTTGAGTCCCGGCGACTCCATGGCAAATGAAAAATAATTTCTTAAGTCTTAGTGACTCCGTGTCTTCAAAAGAATGATTCTTGAATTCCAGCAACTCTGAAATAATAAAATAATTCTTGAGTTCCAGCAACTCCATAATAATTAAATAGAATTCTTGAGTCTTAGCAAGTCCGTGAGTTTGAAAATTCTTATTTTTTGGAGTCCTAGCGACTTTGTGATTTTGTAAAAGAATGAAAGTCTTTTGAGTCCTTTGAGTTCCAGCGACTCCGGATTTTGTAAAAGAATGAAATTCTTTTGAGTCTTTTGAGTCCTAGCGACTCTGTGATTTTGTAAAAAAAAAAAAGAATTCTTGTGAGTCCTAGTGACTCCGTGATTTTGTAAATAATTTTATTTTTTTTCCGTAGCGACTCTGTATTTTATAAAATTTGAAAATTTTGAGTCATAGCGACTCCACTATCTATAAATTTTGAAGTTCGTGTGTGTGGATATAAATCAACTTAGTAAAATCTAAGCACCCAACGGAGTCGGTACAACCTCCCATTGTGATGAACAAATGGAATAATAAAATTTTGGGCATGGTCTCAGTCTTAGAGAACAAGAAAGAGCATAATCTGAGGGTTCGCGCATGATCCTAATATCTAGATATTTCATCCAAAATCAACTTAAATGGGCATAACAATCAGTTTGGGTATATCAAAATGCACAAAATCAAGGGCACATTCGTACATGCATTAATCATCATACATTGCATTGTATTGCATTCATCATCACAAAGAACAAGAGAGTTTGAGATTGTACCAATTTGTTGAAGGCTCGTGCCGAAAGATGCTCCCCGGGATCGAAGAGGAGAAACTACGAGTTGTGGCCTGTGGAAGGCTTGTACTTCTTCCTAGAGGGGCTATGGGATCCTAAACCACTAGCCATTTTCAAAATCTACAAGAAAAACATAGGTTGTGTGAGATTTAGGAGAAACACAAATAAAACATGTAAACTAATGATTCCAAAGCATAAATCAAGAAAAGATGTAATCTTGGTAATGGAAAGAGTGAACTTACCTTGTGTGGAAGTGATTCTTAAGTTGAAAAAAGAAGAAGAAGAGGTTTTGGAAGACAGTTCGTAGGAGAGGATGAGAGGAATGAGGAAGAGACTGAAAGAAGTTAGGCTTTTTAAAACACTACTAGCAAACCGACAGTCGACAAAAAGACGCCGGCACTCAGTGAGTGCTGCTGCGCATTCACCGAGTGCCGCCGTGTGTGACAGGTGCCCTTTTTCCCCAAAATTTTCATATGTATGCTAGGGATCACCAAATTTTGCTTAGATGTCCTCAAGGATTATCCCTCATTTCAAAGAAACCCCCAAGGTTTGAAAAAGAAGCTTGAAAACCCTCTCATAAGTTAAAATTAGCCCCAATTGCAAAAGATCGAATTGTAAATTGACTCCGAAGTTTTGAAAATCAATTCGATTCGAGTCTGATTGGCTCCGAATTTTTGAAAATTGATTTGATTTGAGTTTGACTGACTCTGAATTTTTGAAAATTGATTTGATTCGAGTCTGACTGGCTTTACATTTTGAAAATTGATTTGATTCGAGTCTGATTGGCTCCGGATTTTTTAATATTGATTTGATTTGAATCTGATTGGCTCCAAATTTTTTAAAATTGATTTGATTTGAGTCTGACTGACTCTGGATTTTTTAAAAATTGATTTGACTCGAGTCTGATTGGCTTTGAATTTTTTAAAATTGATTTGATTTGAGTTTGATTGGCTCTGGATTTTTGAAAATTGATTTGATTCGAGTCTGACTGGCTTTACATTTTGAAAATTGATTTGATTCGAGTCTGATTGGCTCCAGATTTTTTATTATTGATTTGATTTGAATCTGATTGGCTCCAGATTTTTGAAAATTGATTTGATTTGAGTCTGATTGACTCTGGATTTTTTAAAAATTGATTTGACTCGAGTCTGATTGGCTTCGAATTTTTGAAAATTGATTTGATTTGAGTTTGATTGGCTCTGGATTTTTGAAAATTGATTTGATTCGAGTTCGCTTAGCTCCAGATTTTTGAAAATTGATTTGATTCGAGTGTGACTGACTCTGGATTTTTTGAAAATTAATTTGTTTCGAGTCTAATTGGCTCCGGATTTTTGAAAATTGATTTGATTCGAATCTGATTGGCTCCGGATTTTTAAAAATTGATGTGATTCGAGTCTGATTGGCTCTGGTTTTTTGAAAATTAATTTGATTCGAGTCTGATTGACTCTAGATTTTTGAAAAATTGATTTGATTCGAGTATGATTGGCTTCGAATTTTTGAAAATAAACTAAAAACGAGTCTCAGTGGTTCTTGATATTAGAACATTTGACTTGAAAAAGAATCCGATTAACTCTTAGGTGTCCCAAACGGAAATAATCTAGCAGCAACCTCGCCTTGAGGATGTAACAGATTTGCATTCTCAGTTCTCACCACGAATTCACACCTAATTCGACCTTGGGGTCTAAGGTGCGAAGCGCATCTCAGTCGATCAGATGATTCTTAGAAGACAACAGAGTATAAGGCGCAAGGTGCATCTCAATCTTTTAGCGTGCTTCTTGATTCGACATTGGGGTCTAAGGCGCAAGGCGCATCTCAGTCGATCAGATGATTCTTAGAAGATAGCGAAGTATAAGGTGCAAGGCGCATCTCAGTCTTTTAGCGTGCTTCCTGATTCGACATCGGAGTTTAAGGCGCGAGGTGCATCTCAGTCGATAAGATGATTCTTAGAAGACAGCGGAGTATAAGGCGCAAGGCACAACTCAATCTTTTAGCGTGCTTCCCGATTCAACATCGGAGTCTAAGGCGCGAGGCATATCTCATTCGATTAGATGATTCTTAGAAGACAGCGGAGTATAAGGCGTAAGGCGCATCTAAGTCGTTTAGCGTGCTTCCTAATTCGACATCGGAGTCTAAGGCGTGAGGCGCATCTCAGTCGATCAGATGATTCTTAGAAGATAGCAGAGTATAAGGCACAAGGTGCATCTCAATCTTTTAGCGTGCTTCCTGATAAGACATCGGAGTATAAAGCGCGATGCGCATCTCAGTTGATCAGATGTTTCTTAGAAGGCAGCGCAGTATAAGGCGCGAGGCGTATCTCGGTCGATCACTAGTCGATTAGATGACTCATGAAGAATGTTGGGGAGCTAAGCATAGAAAGCGCGTCTATGATAGTCATGACTTTCCCAAGATAAGTAGTCATCAACATAGAAAGCTTAAGGCATAAGTCACATTTTCCCACTATAGGGAGCAACATGGTTCTAAGCCATAGCAGCTAAGAGCATGGACCATGAATTTGCTTGAGCACGTGCATCATGATAGGATAGGTGCATTCATCCATATCACTATTTGTGCTTGTATATGATCCCTTGCCCGAACTACATCCTGGTTTGATTCCCGATGGGATACATAGGTAGCTTGACATTGAGCATGACTAGCACCGACCATTTAGGTATCCTATTATTGCAATGCACTTTATTTTTTACCTGAATATGACAGATTGGTCAAAGGCTTGTCTTTACACATGCTTCGACATTTACTTGTGATACGCATTGCTTCACAAGCTCTGCCGAAGAGGGGCAAACTGTAGACACCCCAATTTTGACCGACCCCAATTTTGAAGAATTAGAAGAAGTTGAAGAAATTGAAAGATCTTCATCAACAAATCAAGAAGTCCTTGAGGTTATAGAGCTAACCCTCTAAGTTTATCTTAAATTAGGCTAAACTCAATCACAAACCCATAGATTTAGGATCTCTTGCACATTTTCAAAAGCTCTCTTCTTATCCCATTTCATCACACACCACATATAGTTTGTGATTGAGTTTTCATGCATTATTTTCATTAACTTAGATCTAGACACAGCCTTTGGTTTTGAAATAGAAAGTATACTTACTTGGGTTTTATGAAAACTTTGATTTTATTTCCTTTCGTCTCCATTTTCTCTTTGAAACCCATGAGATTTTCTATATCTCATTGATGTCTCTTTTGATTTTGATCCATTAAACTCTCATAGTCTCATGATTTATGTGGAGATTAAGGAGGGCCATGGTTGCATCCATGTGTTTTGTTGGGTATAAGTTTTTGAACCATAACTTGAATCCTTCAAAGATGAGTCCTATAGAGTCATTCCTATATTCTAACAGGTTCATACGATTTTGAGTCATATTTTAGTCTCCAAGGACCATTAACTTGGAAGGGGAACTAATTAAAATGGGTCCATGTTACTCAAGGAACATATATTTGAGAGAGGAATTAGGTGTGGTCTAAGTCTAGTTGAGATTATGAATACCAATCCCATCAATGGTGCAGTGAACTCATGAACTCATTGAGATCAAAGATTTTTTAATTAAATTATGATCTATGGGAATTGAGTGATACCAAATGGAGAATGTTCATAACTCATATATGTATCATTAGGACATTTTCCTTGTTGAAATTTTACACTTAGGATAGTTTGACCTTGCAATTTCTAAATAGTTTGTTCTCTATCCAGAATTTCAGAATAGTGAGTTCGTTTTAAAATGGATCAATCAGAGCCTTAATCAAGCTTTCTTGACCTTAAATAACTTTTTATAGGCAATTCAATGCGTTAGGAAGATGCCCTAAAAAGATCAAAGCATTTCTGATTATTTTATTTTTACTATTTTTAGAAAATCATACAAGAACTCTGGATAGAGAGTTGCAGATTCCTGAGTGATGTCTAGTGTTTTCCCTTTTCCAGAGATTCAACCGTTGGATCTTTGATTTTCTTTTTGGGTTAGAAACTAGACTCACAGAGGCACAACATACTCAAAAATCATTAAGATCCCTTTGGGGATCCCGGATTCACCATATGAACCTCAGTTTGGATTTCCTTTTGGAGATCTGTGATATAATGATGAAGCATGTCATCTTCCTCTAGACGTTCAACTTCCAAACTTGAATATCTCTATGAATTTGACTACCTTCCAGAAGACCATAAGATCCCTCTTACTAATTTTCCCTTCTTGAATCCATATTCCATCTTCGCTAAACCATCCACTTCATTAACTACCACTGTCAAAAAGATCTTTTCTACACCACGTCCTTCCTCATTGAAAGAATATATCCAGGCCTCTAAGTTTGATCAATGTTATATACCAGCCACGGAGACTGAACAGTTGATCAACCTTAATATCCTAGCAACCTTCGTTCCACTTTGGAAATAACATGGTTATACCCATCTTCATTTTCAAGTAATCAGGCTTGCCTTAAACTTCCACGGGAAGAAAGGCCTTCCTGTTGTCTCCCGCATTGCTTTGCTAGACACAAGGTTCTTCAAATATGAGCATGCTTGTATTGGCACAGTCCAAACAACGCTGAATCCAGGAACAATGATCTTGACGTTTTTTCCAAATTTTAATATGCCATTGCAAGATCCTTACCTTCTCTTAGCTTTGAAGGTATAACTCCAAATTGGCGGTGCCTCTTCTGTCAGTGACACTTATGATGCCACTTTACACTATCAGATGGCATACAGGTTGCAAAATCATGCTTTTGACATAAGCTAACCTTCAACTTGTGATGAAGCTCTCTTTGTCAGGATCGATTCTGCCACACATGCTTTGTGTGTTCATATTCCTAGGCAAATCTCTCGTGAAGAACTAATTAAGTTGTTAGCAACTTCTTGGGTAACTTCTTATGAACAGCACAAACGTCCATCTCATCCAGTTCAACTTATAGACCCAACGTTCATTACCAAACAAGATGGTACTGTTGAGATCTTATTTGCCAAACCCAATATGAATGAACCAGACATCTTCCCCACACCAGTCAACATGATTTAACCAGCAGATATATCAAATTTTGGCACAAGGAAAATTCCTATTCATTCATTTGACGCCGCCGGACAGCTAATATTCCACTTCCAAAATCCAATCACAGGACATAATTATTTTGACTATTGTGATTATAATGACAGTTATTTTGAGGAAGAATTCTACGATGATGATGCTCCTCGAAAACCAAAGAAAAATTCTTCTCAAAAAAATCTTCAGTAGAGATATGATTCTGGTGATCCCAGTGTAGGTTTACTTGGCGGACCTTCTGGAAAATTTGATTCTATGTGCTTTACTCAGGCATGTCACACAGGCCTCCCCAACCAAAAATCAGAACTCTTTCCCCATGCAAGCCCCCTCTTGCTCCTACCCACTTATCCCCAACTTCTCCCTCTCATATTCCTTGCAACATGTTTGCCTCCTCATCCACCACTTTTGGTGAAGATTTCCCTCCTCTCCAGTTCACAACTCCAGATGATCAAATCTGGCATGAGCACAAAATTGCTCCTCCCACTGTCATTAACCCAGATGGAACAAAGAAGCCAATCTCAGCAGCTGAAACAACTCTTAATTGGCAGTCAGCTAATGCTCTTGCACAAAATCGTTGCCTTCAACAAATTGTCCAAACTCAAGCCACTCTGGATCAAAAAATGACTTTGCTTGAATGTTTGATTAGTGATCTTCAACACAGAATCAAAGGCCTACATCATGAGCTATTACAATTGGCATAGTCGACCAGTATTTACTCTTCGGCCTTCGCCTTAAAAGAAGCTGGAATGAAACATTTAAAGAATCAGCTACATTCCTTGCAGGTCCAAAATCAGTCTCATTCATCATACAAAGATCACTACCCTTACTCCTTTGATCCTCAATTTTCTATACCTGGGTACCCATATTCTCCTCCCAATTTGCACCAGCAACAACCTTTACCTTTTTCACCTTCGTCTGCTACCTCTGGTGGAATGTTTAATACAGCTGCTTTCCTCCCAAGAGATCTCAAACCATCCCATCCAAAAAGAAAACCATCAGCACCACTCCCAAGCCAACACCTTGCATCCTCTTCCTCACCCACAGCCCCAGCCACCACCATGATCATTGAAAATCCTCCTATCCCTGTTCATTCTAATCCACTTACTGCTCTTCTCTAAACCATGGCCAAGGACACACCCTCTGATCTTACCACTGCCCACCAACATTCGTGTCCTGACTCCCCTATTGATGAGGACACATGGTCATTATCGGCCACTGAACAGGACATGCTTCATCATTATATCACAGATCTCCAAAAGGAAATCCAAACTGAGGTTCACATGGTGAATCCAGGATCCCCAAGGGTTAAAGAGGTTATTGACGAGGACCTTCCAGTTGGCCCTGAACCAGCCAACCCAACTCCACAACAGTCACCAGACTCTCCATTTTCTAGTTCCCCAAATCAAGGCTTTTCATTTTATAATATTCCTCCTTCCAAATGGCTTGGCAAAGTTTATGAACTCCATGCATGGTGCACTACTGAACTTCTGCAGCCAGGTTCTACCACACGCACAGTAATCACAAAATGCCTATCAAGATTTCATGGCCGACTACGTCAATGGTACATTAGCCTTGGGGAATACAGACAACTCCAACTTGTACAGATGCCTTCCATTGATGATTTCCTGAATAGAATCCATACTGAATTCCTTGGAGTTCTAGATATCCACAAAGATCAAGCCCGTGAAGATCATCTTCGATTGAAGTGGTGTTCCTTCAAAAGGCACGACTTGGAGAAGCATTACGAAAAAAATGACTAAGCTATTCTACTTTCTTTTGTGGAATTGATGATGTCAATCTCAAGCAAACTTTTCTCACTTCACTACCAGAACCCCTTGGCAAAAAAACCTCTCGTCTTCTCCAAACAAAAGGCAAACAAATTGTACAAGCGTCACTTGGAGAAATGTACCAGCATGTTCATCTTGCTCTTAACAAGCTCTGTAACCAGCAAAACTTCTTCAAGACATTTCATAATCAAGGCAAGATGGTAGGAAATTCTTGTGCATGACTAGATCTTTTCATTAAGTGCAAAGAAAAAATCTACAGTTACCAAGTCTCCTCTAAAAAATCCAAACATTTTCAGAAGCATACTTCTGACCTATCTCCCTTCATCCCCCAGAAGAAGAAATGGAGATACTTCTGGAAAAAATCCCTCCGTGGCCAAAGGAAATCTGGTCGTTGTTTCATCTGCAGAAAAACAAGACATTATGCAAAGCAGTGCCCCCAAAAAGGCCCCCAAAAATCCAACATGATACAGGCACTTACTCAACTTGCTCTAAGAGAGGATAATGCAGATATCGAATCTGTGTTCTCCATGGATGATGAGCCCCATGATGAAACAATACTGGCCCTTGCACTCCCCACTTATCCTTCCAATTATGAGGAGCTCAGCCCAGATGAAGATATCGATCTTTTTGATATCGATGCCTACCATGACATCCATTATATTTCCCCAGATTCCATCACGCTTGTTCAGCCTGTTGCTAGGGTCACCCTTGTCCCTACAAAGTATGACAAACCAATCTCTGTCATAGCTTTCTTTGATACCGGTGCAGCAACCTCTATCATAAATCCCTCCATTCTTCCCCGATCTCAGTGGCAAACATGTTTTAAGCCATTTAAAGCTGCAAATGGGAAAAATTTTGTGATCAGTCTCATCAGTAAACCAATCATTATCCAACTATTTCCAGGATACTCCGTCAAGCATTGTGTTTATGGTTCAAACCTTCCTGGCAAAGATCTCCTGATTGGTTTTGATATACTCCAATCTCTCACCAAAGTGACATGGGTACCAAAAGGGCTCAGATACAAGAACTTCTTCCTACCATGGATCACCCAGCCTAATCATTTTACCCTTGAAGCCTTCCTGCCAATCCAACAGGAAATCATTACACATTCTTGTGCAGAGACCCACTCTGAATTTCGTACCAAATGCTCTCACCCTTTATGGACAAACCCAGATTTCTTCATATCCCTTCCTTTAAAAAAGAATGAGGATATCAATCCTACAAAAGCCAGCCATCAAGGAATGAATCTAGACCATTACCAGCTTGCTCTAGCCGAAGATGCGCAACTACAGAAAGAAGGCCATATCGAACACACCACCTCCCAGTGGGCATGTGAATCTTTCTATGTTAACAAGAGAGCCGAACAAGTTCGTGGAAAAGTTCACCTTGTCATAAATTACCAACCTCTTAACCTTTTTCTTCATGATGACAAGTTCCCACTTCCACGACGCCATAGCCTCCTTTCCCAGTCAACCCAAGCCCAAATATTTTCAAAACTTAACCTCAAAGCCGATTTTTGGCAACTTGGAATTCATCCAGATTAACGACCCAAAACAGGATTCTGTCTCCCAAACCACCATTTTTATTGGACAGTCATGCCTTTTGGCCTCAAGGTGGTCCCTTCCCTCTTCCAGAAAGCCATGATCAAAATTTTCGAACCCATCCTCTCCTCTTCTCTAATCTACATTGATGATATACTCCTCTTCTCACCAAATTCAGATTCCCATGCCTTACTCCTACACAAATTCCATTCTTTGGTCAGAAAATATGGCATAATGTTATCATAGAAAAAGATGGTGATTGGAGTGTCCTCAGTCGACTTTTTGGGTCTGAATATTTCTAAAGAGAAGTATACTCTGCAGCCTCACATAGCAAGCCAGCTTGAGGATTTTCCAGATTCCAATCTTTCGATAAAGCAAGTTCAACAGTTTATTGGAATCGTCAATTATATGGCAGAATTTATCCCATACCTTGCCAAGCATAGACAAACACGTTCCTTGCTTCTAAAAAAGAATGCTCCCCCTTGGTCACCACAATCCACACAAGCCATAAAAGCACTCAAATAAGTGGCACATATTCTTCCCCCTTTGAAAATTCCATCCAATGGGAAACGGATATTGCAAATAGATGCTTCTGATTTATATTGGGGAGCAGTGTTGTTGCAATAAGAAGCAGATGGAACCAGGAGTATTTGTGGTTACAAAAGTGGAGCTTTCGCCCAGCAGAATTACATTACCATTCCACTTACAAAGAAATTCAAGCCATCATGAAAGCAATTGACAAATTCAAATTCCACCTTGTTGGCCATCATTTTCTCATCGAAACAGACCTTATGAGTTTTCCCCAAATGCTCTGATTTAAACAAAAAGCCCTTCCACCCACTCAGTTACTTTGATGGGCAAACTGGTTCTCCCAATGCAGCTTTGAGGCTGTTCACATAAAGGTGAAAAATAATGTCCTTTCTAATTTCCTTTCACTGCTCAAGAAAGAAATAAATCCCATTTTCATTCCATTTATCCCTCTGATTGGAGTATTTGAGCATGGAGAATCATCTGGACTCCCTTCCACTCCCCCAGGACAAGAAAATTTGGAAACCTTTGTCCTTACCATGCCCGTCCATATCCAACATTCTCTGTTAGAAGCCACCCTCATCTCCCGTAACACTGAAAGCCTCCACTCTTTCCTTAAACTTTATGTCTCCAGATATGGCCTTGATGCTGGACCATTACTGTCATTCCCCTTCCACCCCGTCTATCCTTTCCTAACCTTGCTACATTTTAATCATGTTTTCCAAAAAAGTTTTCCTCTCAAGGCCTATTTACTTCTTTGGTATTTGGAAAATCTTTACACTATTGGCATAGTGTTCAATAAATGTCTCTTGCTCCGACACTTTGCCCAGTCTCAGATGCTCTACCCAGAGGTCACCAAACAATCTTTTCGCCTGGCAAAATGGTTCCTATTATTTGGTGATTTTTCATTTTGGCAAAACCTCTTGCACCAGAATTCGTGGAAATATTGTATTGTCCTTTTTTCCTTCAAAGATCGTCTTGAAACATCCCCACAAGGATAAACTGTTGTTCACCGTATCCCCCCTTCTGGGGTTCTCACAGGAGTCAAAAATCCCCTCGCTTTCAAGAATGAACATACATTTCATTTCCTACAAATTCAACTTTGCCTGGTGAACCAGATTGAACCATCAAGCGTGCCATCAGAAATATTACACAAAGACACTTGTACCTGGCACAACATTGGATTATACCCTTTGGATTATTGCTAATTATTCCGATGCATTCTTGCAGATTTTCATGACCAATATGGTTGGGACATGTCTCATCCAGATCACCCAATGTACAAAGTTCACCTACTTTTATATCCAACCAGACACCGGACAGGGACCCCTTGGGAACAAGAATCATCAGATAGTGACACAAATTAGTATTGTCGGTTCATTTACTTTCACGTGTTGTAACAGTTTGTTACAGTGTAAAGTAGTAGTATTGTCGGTTCATTTACTTTTACATGTTGTAACAGTTTGTAACAGTGTAAAATAGTAGTATTGTCGGTCCATTTACTTTCTCGTGTTGTAACAGTTTGTAATAGTGTAAAACAGTAAGGTTTGTATCGTGTTGTAACAGTGTAAAATAGTAAGGTTTGTATCCTGCTTTTACTCTTTGGAGGTTTTCCCTTCGGATCTATAAAAGGGATTGTGACCATCCATTAGAGGGTAGAGAAGTTTGGAGTTGAATAATATTCTTATCTTTGTGTGTCTCCTTACCCCTTCTGTGTGATTTTGTCTCCTTACCCCTTCTGTGTGATTGTATATCTTCCTTACCCCTTCTGTGTGATTTTGTCTCCTTACCCCTTCTGTGGGATTGTATATTATATCTTTGGTATTTTGTCTCCTTACCCCTCTGTGTGATTGTATATCTTTTATTTTGTCTCCTTACCCCTTTTGTGTGATTGTATATCTCCGTTGAAAGTATTTTATTTCTATTTTTGAAAATCTGGTCAGCTCTCTGTAATTCTTGTAATTCTATCACAGTTTTGACAAACCTTGAACAACTATAATCTAATGGACTCCTAATGTCCTAAGATCTTAACCATGTCTTGAACAATGAAAATTAAGCTTAAACCTAGAGACTAAGTGATCCAAATTGATGAATGATTTATATCTTACTCATGTTCATATTCATGCATACTTCACATACATTGATTCTAAGGGTTAGGATGCCATGTTTGCATTGTATTAAGCCTTAGACCTAATTGATCATGATTATGGGTTGCTTATGATTGTGTTGAGATTATATCATCTCTATATGGATATTACATTGGCTCCTAGTTAAGACTTGTATATCTATAGAGATGCTATGTTTCCAACTAGTTAAAAGGAATTCATAATTATGACAATTCCTTCTCTACTTGATAGATTTAAGCTAGAAGTTTAGGATTGATTATTTGATATCTTGTTTGAAGCATGTGGGCTAATCTTTGTTTTATAGCGCTTTTGAGGTACAATTTCCAACCCCTCTCTAGGTCATTTATCTCTTGATTTTATTAATTTTTTACTTCATGTGCGACACTTTGGAATTAGGTTTTTGCCGTATGTGTATATATGTGATTAGACACCCTTTTCTTAGGATTTCTATTTTGTATGCATTACATGTTTAATAATCGCGGCGGGATCCCGGGCAAGCTATCTAGTTCCTTTGTGCATATCATGTTGCTTGCTAATTGAACTATATGATTTTGGATGTCATTTTATCATTAACAATTTTACACATTTTCCAACATGCTTGTGTAATGTATTTTTTTATACATGTATTAATTGAGGGAATGCTTATATTAATAATTCGATTAAAAGAATATTGAGCAGAGGCCTATCACAAGATAGGATGGGAGGGGGTGTTTTAGTCTGTTAGGTTCCTTCCCCTCTCATTCCATAATCCCCGGATCCAGTTTTAACTTTGGTTTCGCAAAAGATCGGTTTGCTTTTAAAATGGTTTCTTAATTTTTCTTTTCAAAATTAAGTGGTGTCTCTTGGTATTTGTTTTGAATTTGTTTTAAACAAAAGTAGGCCCAAATGACGGTATCCTTAGCTCCCCAGCCCAGGAAGTCCTCAGCTGTATTCCTAGGGCCAGCTCACAGAGCCTGGGGGTGGATAGTTGGAAGAACTTGTTCTTCCTTTTCTTGTTGTTGCTCGGGCAGTTGATGATGATCTTTCTCTCCTACCGAGCCCTAGAGAAAAGAACCCAACCTTACCATGCACAGTGAACGGTCGGTGGGTCCACATGAACTCTTGGAGAGTGAGTTCATACTCGAAGACTTGGGGCCAGAGAGAGATGGACCCCATCAAGGACCTCCAACCATTCAGAGCTAACTGCTCGGGAGGAATCCCAAGGTAGATTAGGACGCCCTGGGCGACCGGGTGAAGGGGATGTGGAACCCAGTCATGAGGAAATCTTCATACAAAGTGATGAACCCTGGATGATGGAGCTCGACCCCACTGGCATGAACGGCCAAGGAGCAACCGTCGGGAATGGCATACCTCTCCCTAATTCGGTTGAGGTCTTAGGTACGCAGGGTGGAAGGAGTGAATTCATAGGCAAACGCAACCTCAGGGTCAGGGGCCCCCGGTATCTCATAACCCGAACCCCGAGAAACGGAGGCAGCTGGGGCCTCCTGGTCTAATTCGTCGTCCGACACCCAAATCGGGATCCTACCCTCACTATGGTGGTCTGACGTATAGCAGAGGGTGGATCAAAGCTTGTGTCCGGGGTCCCAGACCGCGACTCTTTGTCCTCCGATCGGGAGGAAGAATCAAAACCAGAGTGATACATCTCTGATACTGCTATGGTGAGATGAGAAAGCAAGCGGCGACCTAGATAAGGGTCAGAGACTCCGAGTCTAAGATACAGAGGAGGTAATGTTGCAAACCTAAAGGGTAGAGAGTATAATGTCTTAAAAGTACGGTGGCACTCGGTCAAGACTACCCCGGGGCAACCCGCTCGGTTCAGCTGTCTTATCGTATCGCCTGATCTAAAGAAGAAGCAAAACCAATGGAAGAAAAAGTCCGCCTCCCGTGCGAGCCCTAGTGGATTCGTCCTCTCCAGCCTCACTCAAGAAAGAAAAAGAAAGAGGAGAAGGAAAAGAGTACAGCGAAGTGAAACTTGGAAAATGAGAACTTACAAGAGTTAAAGCAGGAAAAGAGCTCAGGAAACTTAACCGGGAAGCTTTTTCTCTTAAACCGCTCGGTAATCTCTATCTCAAGGCAGCAAGAATGAAGGAAATGAACAAGTGTCCCTTAAATATAAAGCATGGATGGTCCAGATCAGATTAGATCCAACGGCCAAGAAGCTTTCCTGCCTAAACCACTTGCAAGCTGTCTCATCAGGCACGTGAAGCGTCGTCTCAAAAGGCGCGCACATTAAATACATGACATGATGGTCCTTACCACGCGACTGTTCGGTTATGCTAGCACCGACCTCGTTGGATCCTAACTGGACCAGTCACTCCTTGACACGTGGCGACCACCGACCCTGGGTTCCCAAAGGTATAGTTCGGTCTAACCCCCGGGTGGCTAAGGGGGCGAGCCTATTCCCGAGGAGTGACCCGGGCAGTTCCCCGGGTGGTCTACTAAATAGCGTAAATTTTCAAAACTCATCTGATGTAGCATCACGTTAGCTTCGAAAATGGGGGGCAGTTGATTGGTCAGAAAATATCCTATCAAAGTCAAATCGCCACGTCAACACAGAGACACCGAGTCATCCAGAAAAGGTGCCTAGAATTTAGCTATCTCGGGCTCATCGATCGATACCACCAGGCCTGGGCCCACAGCTTGGGATCTCGAGGCAGACTCATCCCCCAGTGGGTGCGACCCAGGCATGCCCTGTGACTTGCTTTACAAGGTTGCTGGCAGTTCCTTAACTAAGTCAGAAGACTAATACAAGGAGTTTCTTAAACCATTAAGGGAACGTCCATGATTTCTACTAATCACTTGTAATCAAGTTAGGTTTCCTAAATCAGCTAGTTCTTGTATGAGTGGCCTCTTGCATTTATTAAAGAGACCACTCACCCCCATTAAGGAGGAGGACATTCTCATCCCACGAGGATAGCAACTCATACATCACTTACACGTATACACCCAGCCGGTTCTCTGATAGTGTCGCCTTCTTTGTCGGTTCACCAAAGGTCACCGGTGATTTATTAGTGAACGCGCCCTGACGCACCCGTGGATGTAGGTCACCTAGTTAACGGGGCCGAACCACAAACATATTCCTTGTCTCTCCCTTTAAGTTATTCTTCTAGCTCTTGCCCAAATTTTGGCATCATGCATCATTAACAACAATAAAAAAAAAAACATTTTTTTTAATAAAAACATGAATAGTTATATTGTATTTTTTTTATCTGTTTTATATTTTTAAAATTGTGAACTTGCTCCTAACATTGTGAATGTGTTGCTCCAATGAAACTTAACTAGTACAAATCTTGCACGAGCATTGCCTTAGTGTGTGTATGTATCAAAGATTCTCTAAAGAGGGTCACCTCTCTTTATTAAAGAGAGGACCTCTGTTTTGGCCGTCAGATTGTGTTTAAAAACTGTGAAATGACAAAACTGCCATTAATGAAAATACGATCCGACGGTTAAAACAGAAGTCCTCTCTTTAATAAAGAGAGGGCGCTCTCTTTAGAGCCTGACTGGTGTATGTATATATATATAAGACTCCACTGATCATATTTATTTAAAAAAAATAAAGTAAACAAAAATGTAATATAGCTATTCATTTTTTTTAAATTGTTGATATTTTTTCCATTGTTGCTATTATTCTTTTCATTTTAAAATGGTAGTAGACATATATATATTTTATGTTTTTAAATTATTATTGACATTTATAAATAAAACAGTAATGCTATGCTTTCCAAATTTCTTCCCAAAAGTGTTTTCCAACACATGTGGCGGTCGACCCAGTTGATTTTGATTGGTTGCGATGTTAAAGTGTTTCAACTATGGTCCCACTTCAACATCATTTTGGATGAAAATTTGGGAAGCATCGTATTACTTTAAACAAATGTTCTAATGTATTTCACTCACCACTTGGACAAAAAAGTTAAATGGCTTAAATTAAAAAGTTAAATCTGTAAACTATTGCAAGTTTGGCTAAAGATTTTAAAACCTAAATTTGAAATTTTTATAAATATATATTTTTTCGAGCTGCAAATTTTTATAAAGTTAGGGCTAAATACTCTAAATTTAAATCTGTAAAATTTGCTAATGTATATATAATTTTATTTAATGCGTGCGCACATACACACACTCTCACAAATACACACACACACATGTATATATATAATTAGATAAGGGCTAAATTGGTAATCTTGCAATCAAAAAGGAGATAGAAGGAAGGTGAGTGTTATTTTCAAAACTAAAGAGGAGGTCGCTGTAATTATCATATACCTCAAGAGAGAGTCAGTGTAATTTGCCCAAGAATAAATTGCATTGATGAAAAGTGTTGTTTTCACTTATAAATCAAACTACTTTGGCTCTATTTGGATTCGCTTTGGTAGAAGCAGTCCTTCCTAATGCCATATGGAAGTGAGAAAAATTAGGCTAAATTGCAATTTTTACCCCTAAATTGGGTGGTTTTGCGCTTTAGCCTCAAAAGTTTTAAATGTTGCATTTTGGTCATTAATTTCAATTTGGCCCCTCAAATACTTTTGTAACAAAATTTTTGCTCTTAATGACAGAAATTATTCGTCACTAAAGTATTAAATTTTACTAAAATTGTGAAATTTTAGGAATTAAAATACCACATTTGAAATTTAGGTGCTAAAGTGCCAAGCCAACCAAACTTTAAAGCTGAAAAGTACAATTTAACCAATAATAACCAAAATGCCACTTTTGTAACATTACAATTTCACCGTAAATTTACTATAGTTTCGTTAACATTTTTTTTTTCAAAAAATTTCAATTTGTTACTTCTAAATTTCTCTTTTTTTGTTTTAAAATTATTTTATTTTAAATTTTTTGAATTGTGAATTTTTTAATAGGTTGATTGTCGCACATGCTGAAATTTCTTAATAATTAATAATTGTACCTGTTAATTGGTTAGCAAAGGTCATTTAAAGTCAACAAACAACTGTTAAGGACATAGAGGAGACACAAATTTGCAACTCTTCATATGCACGTAGGAAAGCATGATTGAGACTAGCGATTAGACACAACCCCCAAACTAAAATTTGAAATAATCTATTCCAAAAAAAGGAAAAAAAAAATACAGAAGCATTTACTCCACTATCCTCTAATTCTCTTCTTTTTTCTATTCTACTTTTCCCTTCTTTGGTTAAAATATAGGAATCAAACAAAGCTCCCCAACCCACTCTGACACAATGTCGGCACTTTCCAAATGTGTTCTTCGGCAGTTTATGCCACTCCTTTGTCTTTTTTTTAGTTTTATATTTTATTTTAGGATATTTTAAAATTAGTGTCTATTTTCCTTAATTGGTATACAATTTTTGCTTATTTTTTAAAACTATTCTTACTTGAAATCTACACTAAGATAAAATAAAAAAAGTTATTGTAATGAATAGGGACAATTGTGGAAATTAGATGTAAATTCTTTTTGTCCCCTTAATAAATTGAGTTCCCAAAGACGGACTCAAAAAAAAGGACGGAGGGAGTAATTTTTTTAATTAAAAGGGAATTCGTGATGGTCGAACACTCTACGTATGCAAGGAATGGCTTAAGAACTATAATTAATGTCACATTCACCTGTCCAAAAAGAAAAAGAAAAAGAAATCTCATCAATCTCTAGGATCTATTTGTTTACAATAATTTCTGGTGTGGTGTGTGTTGGGCGTGCCAGAGTCCGAGTGGACTCACAGTGGTGGTGATTACCTAATCTGACTTCTAGTTAAGCGATTTGTTATTCACAATATTCAAAACAACAAAATGTGGGCTTTTACTCTATTCTGATGCAAGCAAGTAATTACAAATGGAATCTGAAAAAGGACGAACTAAATACAACAATTCAGAATACCTCCACGGACATCGTCATCTTCATTGATTAATTGAAGAGTAGTGATTGCAACGTTCAAAGTAACAAAACGAGCACTCAGGAACAAGAACTCACAAATCACTCGAGATCACTCAAGAACAAAAACAGAATTGTTATGAGGAGAAACTAAAGTTTGCTGAGAGCAGAAGTGACGTGTGTGTTAGCCCACTCAAATGTTGCACCACCTGCCTTATTTATAGACTTGTGTGCATAACCGTTCATGTTAGTGGGGATAATGGGGTTAGTGGGGATAATGGCCCCTGGTTTCTAGGCGTGTACCAGTTCCTGCTCCCACCATGTCCCACGATCAACTTCCATGACTTGTGTGATGATCCCACTTCTGCCATGTTCCTCTTTCACGTAACTGCTTCCCTTCCAGCTCAGCATATTCTGAAGACTACGTTCTCATCCATGCTTAACTGCCTACCAGCTGTGAGTAGATCCAGGACCGATTGCGTCTTTCCCTGAGTAGCTTAATCCTTGCTGGTGAGGGAAGTCGGCCTTCTATTCAGTAGGAAGCCTACTCGCGTCTCTCGGTTTCTTTTAACCGATGTTGCCTTTGACTTATACTGATTCCATGGACTGCTTTTACCACTTCCTAAGCCCGATATTATAGTTGCTGTTAGCTATCACCCTATGGTCTTACTACTGCAGGAGGTCATCGGCCTTATCTGCTGATGCCGAGGTGTATGTCCCTGATCTTTTCTGATATCGGCCTTGCTTATTGGGTCCGATATCTTTATTAGAGCCACGTTTCTCTTGCCGATATTAGGGTTCAATAGTCATAAATAGGTTGGGGGTCAGTCAAGTATGACTGATGTTAGGGCTATTGTTGATGCTACTTTGCCACTAGCCACACTTGTTAAAACTGGGGTATTCCTTTGAGAATTTTGTATCATCCTGTCCTCGGTCTTGACACCGATATCCTCATATTGAATGCACCATCCTTACCAACAGACAGATCAGATATCGGTCTTTTCTACGTCATCGGCCTCATCACCTGTTCATCTGCATACATGGTCCCGTGATGACGCCCTCAATCTACGTGACCGTCACGTGCCTTGGGAAACCCTAATTTAGGGTGTAAACAATGCCCCCAAAACGTCTTGTCAAACTTGGCGCCATCAGTTTGATGAGACGTTTTAGATTCAAATTTAATGCCACTTTGCAACTGACGGCGTACGTTCTCACACGGCATCTTCCCAATAGTCCCTCCTGCCACGTTTCAAAAATCGAGGCGTGCCTCTTAGGAACCCATTCCCAAATCATGATGACCCCTTTCTCCTTCTATAAAAACCTTTCTGTCCTTGTTATTTTCCACTTTTTCACTTTCTTGCCTTGCTTTCTCGGGAAAATTTTCTTTCTTCTCTCAAATCTCCATGTCTTCCTCCTCTGCAACCAGTGCTTCCCAAGCCGCCGGTGCCACTTCTTCTTCTCCTGCTGCTACTGATACTGCGCCGGTGGCTAAAACCAACGCCACCGCTGTAAAACATGCCATTGGTGCCATTCCGGGGTTGATTAACCCTTAGGTATTGATTTCTCTGCCTTTTAGTTCTTCCATGGGGCTTGGTCCTTCTCTAAATTCCTTTCCTCCATTCTCTTCGGATCCTTATTTCCCTTTAGTTGTAGAGGATAACGAGCTACTCTACCAGTTGCCCTCCTTTGATTGGGGTTCCCAATACGCTCCTTCCAACCCTTTACGAAATTGGCCTATTCCTTCTCCTGACTGGGTCTCTTGGGTAGACCGATTGGCGGAGGTGAAAAAGGACCTATGGAGGGCCCTTGACATCTATGATGCCATTATGCTTAGCTGAGAGAAGTTCTACCATGATAAGCCTCTTTTCTTTTCCTCCCTTTTTTTCAAGTCGACCTCGGCCAATGTTTTCTTCTTCCGTTGCGGCCTTATGAGCCCAACCATTTAGGACGTCTGTTTTCTCACCGGTTTGCCTGCTCATGGTGAGGAAATCACTCCCAACCTTTCTTCCTCCCTGCAATTTGAACATCCTAGGACCGCAACGGGCAAGAGTTCTCGGATCGTTACTGGCTTTGGTCCTTTTATTTTCGGCCAGTATGGGACAAGGGGAGGTCACCGATCAAGAACACGTTGCCTTCTTGATCTACTGGCTGAACCGCTTCATCTTTTGCTCGACCTCGTATGGCGTAATAAAGGAATATCATCATATCGCCCTTGCGTTGGCCGAAGGAAAAAAACTGGCCCTTGCCCCTCTCGTCCTTTCCCATCTTTACCGAGGCATTCTTGAATTCATTTTTTCAGGTTTTAAAAATTCAGGAGGAGCCCTCTGGCTCCTCCAGTGCTGGCTTCAATCTTACTTCCCTAAGAAGTGCCTGGTCGATAATTTCGATCCCGCTACTCTTCCCGAGTATTCTTCCGCATTGGCTTTTCACTTCGCTGGTTTTGGCCTGATGGGTCTTTCTTTTGATCAACTTTTTTCTTTCTTTTATGAGCATATGGGCAATCGGTTGCCCCAACGATTTCTTCCTTTTCACCCCCCATCTCCGATGTCCAGGCTGGCTTCTTCATAGCCCCGGCCAGGCTCTTGAGACCGAACGTGAAGAACATGAAGCAATTTGGGCCAGCTTTTTAGTTGACCGAGATCTTTTGTATAGCCCCACCATCCCTCAGCATAATAACAAATGCGGGGTGGAGTATTATAATGCTCCAGCCTTTGCCCGACAATTCGGGATGCAACAATTAATCCCTCTTCCCCCCTTCAGAACTTTTAACCGAGCTATGGCCGGACGATCTCTTTTCTCTGACCTAGCCAGGATTGAGAAATGTGCGTCAAATAATGAAGCTGCTCGGGCCAGCCTCAAGTTTGTTCCATTTCTAGAACTGCCTTCAACATCCCCCGAGTTTGATACTTAGTGGTCCAAAATAATATCGGGCTCGCGATCCGAGCCCGTATTTGCAGTCCTAAAACGCATTTCTCCTCCTGTTTCTGAAAAACCCTCTCGTTCCACTAACCCTTCTCTGATTTAGGCTGTAGGGCAGAAGAGGAAAACCCAAGCATCCAAAGGTAAATCCGCTAACCAAGCTGTTCTTGCTTTTGAAAAGTTCTTCAAATTCAAGTTTGATCCCAGATATCCCGAGATCATGCGGTCCGATATGAAGTGGAATTTGAGGGTGCTTGAACAGGAACACAGGGATAAAATAGCAAGAGCGTATAGAAAGTACTTGCAGACGGCTGATTATACATCCGTCATGTCTCATGAGCAGTTTCTCAAGCCCTTTGAATGTCGGCCCCCTCCCTTGCCAGATGCCAATTTTACGATTCCCATTCCGATGGTGGATAAGCAGGCATCATCCACGATGGAACCCTAGGAAAGAGTTACTTATACTGGGCTGGATGATCTCGGCGCGGTCGATCATTCATCGACCATATGGGTTGTAGAAATTGGAGCACCAGTTTTAGGTATTTCCTTTTTTATGTTTCATTATGCCTTCCACTTCTCTAACTGATTCTATTTCCTATTCTTGTTCAGAGGCTCTTCCACGAGAGAATCCTTCCGGCGTGACCGATATCGAGTCGGACGAAGACGTCCCTCTCTCAACTCGTTAATGTCGTAAAGTAGCCACCGCCATCGTCAAATCGGGCAAGGTATCCGATTTCCCTTGTGTATTTGTTTTTTTTTAAAGATATAAAACCTTTTGAGGCTGACCTATACTTGTTTGATAAAAGGGATCTGGAGGTGCTGCTTCCAAGAAGACTGGACAGGCGGCGATGAAGCCTCCCTCTTCTTGGCCAAAGGTGCACCCCCTCACACATCTCTCCAACCTCCAACTTCAACCTCCTCCCCAGCGGCTTCAACCGAGGCTGCTCCTCAAACCGCTCCAATCAAGGTCACCGCGCCGATGACCTATGACGAATTGATGGCCGAGCTCTAATGGCTCAGGGATCTTGACGCGGCCAAGCAGGCCATTCTAAAGGGTGCAGTCGATATTTTGGCGCCCAGTGCTGAAGAAGCTGCCATCGGTCAGATGCTAAGGTCAACTGAGGTCGAGAGGCCTTTGAGATCAGATCCAAATGATCCTACTGACTTTGGCGATTCTGGGAGTCCCGTAGGGATCCTGGCTGAGGACATCACCGAAGAGCCTCCATCCACCGGTGGTAGCTATACCGAGACATCGGCTTCACCTCAGCTTCAAACAAAGGAGCCTGTCGTCTCGCCTCCGGTCATCTGTTCCTTCTTCCAGCTCCCCATAGGTGCCGGTAACCTTGCTTGCTCCTTTCCTTTTCCTTCTGATGCTTCATTGTATTCTTATACTTAATGTATCTCTTCTTGCAGGTTTCCAGCTCTCTTTCCATCCCTGACTTTAGCTCGGTCTCATCTGTTCAAGCCTTCTTCGCTCTCCTCAATCCTGAGCAGCTCCTTCAGGCCGAGCCCATCATTGCTCAGGCTACCGCTGGTCTTTCTGCTGCTGAGTACCAACGGGCTGAGGAGTAGTTTAGGACTACGGTCCAACGCAAACTCTCCCAGCTCCCGGATTTTTATGAGTCTCACTCACCCATGGGCCTCTTGCTTTCCTGGCTGGACATATCTGAAGAAATGAAGGCCGATCTCCGGGATCTGCAAGTGAGGCTGCCAGACTATTTGAACCGACATCGAGCTGCTACCAAACTTATCTCCGAGATCGAAGAGAAGTTCAGGGGACTCAAAGCCCGCGTCGAGCATCTGGGTGCTTGCAAGCAACAGTTTGAGGCGTCCAAGGCTATGAAGGAGCACCTCCTTCAGGAGAAGGCTAAGATCGAGGCTGAGATGGCCAAGCTCCAGGCCGAGTTGAACAATACTAATGCAGGCCTTGCACTATCTGAGAAGGCCATTCTCGATGTTGGGCGCACAGCGCAGGAACACGTGGATGCCTTGACCGGCACTGCAGCGGCTGCAAACAGGTGGGAGGCCGACAAAGCTACTGCTGAAAAGGAGATGGATTACTTGGACTGGGCTTGGGAAGAGCTTAGGTTGAGATTTGCGAAGATATAGTTTTTTTTTTATATATATATAGCTATTTTAGGAACGTACGACTAATGCCATGTAAACTTTTTGAAAATTAATGAAAATAAAAATTCCATCATTCATCTATTCTTACTGATTCCCAAAGGGATGGTACATATTCCTTTAAATATTTTCCATTTATCGGCCTTGCATGCATCTCACCATCTAAATCCATTAACCGATATGCACCCCCCGTAATGACCGATATCACCTGGAATGGTCCTTCCCATTTAGCCGACCATTTTCCGTATCGGCCATCTTTTTCGCCCAACGACAATACAGCTTTCCAAACTAAGTCTCCTTCGCCAAACGACTTGTGTTTAACCCTCTTGTTGTACGCTCGAGTAACTCTGTTCTTCTGTGCTTTAATACAATCCAATGCTTTAAGATGAACGTCATCGAGTTCTTCCAACGCGGCTATCATTGCCTCAGAGTACTCAGCTGATTGAAGGCCGAGTTGGAATGCTCGTCTTACTGACCGGACTATTACTTCCATTGGCAGCATTGCATCATGACCATAGGTAAGCATGAATGGAGTGATGTTTATGGCCGATCGTTTTGATGTCCGATATGCCCATAACGCCTCTAATAACAAATCATGCCATACCTTAGGGTTGCCTTCCATCGTCTTCTCTATTATCCCCTTGATTATTTTGTTTGACGATTCAGCCTGTCTGTTTCCTTGAGCAAAATACGGAGTTGAATTAAGGATTTTGATACCTCGGCTTTCAGCAAATGCCTTAACTTCATCTCCCGAGAAGACCGATCCCTGATCTGCTGTGATAGTTTCTAAAAGTCCAAATGGATGAATTATATGTTCGTTAATGAATTTGATCACATATGCTTGATTCACCGATTTGGCTGGCACTGCCTCTACCCATTTCGTGAAGTAATCAGTAGCCACCACAATGAAACAGGGTTGGCGCGATGACGGTGGGTAAATTTTCCCAATTAGGTCCATGGCCCAACCACGAAATGGCCACGGCCTTACAATCACCTGCATTTCGGTGGCTGGTACTCGCTGTATTGGCCCTTGTTTTTTGCATTCTTGGCATCCTCTGGCATAGTCAATGCAATCTTTTAGCATGCTCGACCAATAGTAATTGTATCTTCTAAGAAGCCATTTCATTTTCGTACCAATCTGGTGTGCTCCACAGATTCCTTCGTGTATCTCAGCCATTACTTTCATGGCCTCAAGTTAGTCTAAGCATCTCAATAAGACTTCGTCCTTGAAACTTTTCTTAAACAACTCTCCATCAAGTAGGACATAATTAACCGATGACAACTTTGTTTTCCTCTCGGTCTCCCTGCTTGGATACAAGAGGCATCTGAATATTGGGACCCTCCAGTCCTGATCGTCCATGACTACCGAGAATGCTTCTGTTGCCATCTCTCATTGTCTTACCGACGGTAATATTCTCCTTTGTACTCTAATCAACTTTTCACTATCAGTGACTTCCAATTTAGTTCCTGACGCAACCTTTGCCAAATTATCGGCCTCGAAATTTTAAGCTCGAGCCACATGCTGCACCCTATCATCGTCAAACTCATGCAACAATTGGAGAGCGATTGAGTTAAAAGGTAACAATTCCCAACTCTTGCACCGATACTCACCACTGAGCTGATTTATAACAAGGTTTGAGTCACCGATAATATGTATTGCCAATATATCTAACTCAGCCATTATCTCAAGACCGATGATTAACGCTTCATACTCAGCCTGATTACTAGAACATTCGAATTCTAATTTGAATGAGAAGACGGTCTTTCTCTTTCTCGGCGATATCACAATTATCCCCGCCCTAGCTCCGTCGGCATTTCTGGATCCGTCAAATATTAACGTCCATGGGGTCAACGAAATTGTTGACAACAGAGTAGAATCAATAGCTTCATTTAATTCCGGGCCGACATCCAAACAAGGATGATCGGCCAAGAAACGGCAAGGGCTTGGCCTTTTACCGATCTCTGTGAAATGTATTAAAATGTGAACTCCATCATAGCCAGAGTCTACTTTCCTACACGCCCACGCATTATCGGCCTTGACATCATGTATTTAATGATGTCAGTTTGACAAATCAAGTAAACTAACACAGGGAGCATTATACTCTTAATTTTTGTGAAGCAAAGTACAAGGCTAAACATAATTTTTTTATCGGCGTATATCTACGCTCGACATAAGTAAGAACTCTACTTAGATAGTACACCGCCTGTTCCTTTCCCCACTCGTTATCCTGTGCAAGCATACACGCTATAGATTCGTCTGAGGCCGATAAATATAGCTTCAACGACCTTTTCTTCATAGGAGGCATAATTACTGGAGGTTCAGATAAATATTTCTTGATGGCTTCAAAGGCTTTTTTATGCTGACTCTTCATATAAAACGACTTCCGAACAATGAACTCTGGCAATGAAAGGCTTGTGATTAGCCCAAACTACTTCATCCTCATCACCGTTCCAGAAAATTAGGAATTGGTGCAAAGTCGATGGAATACACCAACTGGTGTGATTCCAATCCCTACCAAGCAAGGCATTGTATGAAGCTCCAGAATCCACCACGAAGAAGGCTATCATGGTGGTTTTCTTTCCCACCGTGAGATCTATTGCGAGGATTCATTTGGTTTTTGCTGGTGTCCCTGTGAACCCACAAACTGTGAGCTCAGTTGAGATCAATTCTTTCTCATCACATTGTAGCTTCAACAACATGATTGATGGTAGGATATTCACCGCTGCTCCATTATCGATAAGCACCCTGGAATGTGACACTCCATTAATAGCCGCGTTGATGTATAACGGCTTCAGATGTTGTGACATTCCTTCTGCTGGCTTTTCAAAGACTACTTTAGCGGGCTTTTTTCCTTTTTCATATTTGGTGTTCGGTCTTATTACCGATACCTTTGGCTTTCCTGCTTTTGCTTCTTGGTTGATAAATATGGGTGTTGATGGACCCTTGTCTTCATGCATACCACCTTCCATTTTTCTTTCCTGGTCCGGTTTCGCTCCGAAAGACATCGGCAAAGTGTACACCATATTCACCGAGAAGTCTTTTGGAACACTCCCGAATTGGATAACCTTCTCCAATGATTCTTCGTAGTCTGAATCGATATCGGCCATTTCTAAATCCGATGCGTTCATCTCCGGAATGGATGGTGTCTCTAGTTTCTGAAGTCTTGTGTCCTGGCCTTCTGCACCGATCTTCTCTTTCCCTTTATGGCTTAAGATCACCCTCTGCACCATGTCCTTTTGTTGATCTGCTCGCTTCTTCTCCAAATGGTACTTGGCTTCCCAATCTCGAGCTGATTGCCTCAGCCTCTGCATTCTTCTTTTCTGGGTCTTACTGAAGTAAGCATGGTCTGGGAATTTGGGATGCTCCACTCTTCTCCACTGGTTCACTTCAGCCTGTGGTGGAACCACCATTCGCGGAGATTGGTCTTGGCATTGGTAGGTTTTTCTTCCCTCATCCCTAGTCACTTGCCTTGATTCCTTCAGATATTGCTCGTGCTTCTGAAAGTCAGGCCTCCTGGTTTGGATAGGTGAGGCGAGTGTGGATCGGCCTCCTCGGACTTGGTGGTCGATTCGCTTTTTCCGTCTTTTTTTTTCAGGTTTTTTAGTCACCTCAGCCTTGCACTTTGGGCACAACCCTTGATTGATCAGATCAACCATCCATTCCAGCGTCGGGACCCTATCCGTCTCAGCCTTGGGTCTATCTGACGTAATTGTAGAAGCCAATCTTTCTTTTGCCTGTGGGTTTACTCTCGCGCTTGTTTCCGTGGCGTCGGTTCCTCTGAGATCAATTTTCTCCCTTGGTCTGCTCAGGATGGTGAAATCGGGCGCTACCATGTTTGCCCCCACTATCTCTGGAAATGGGTAACTATCAACTCCCATTACTTCTTTCTCCTTTTTGGCAAACTTCAGGTTCCCCTTACCAATCATATCCTGCAAAACATTTCGGAATACCAAGCAATTGTTAGTGGTATGGCGCCAAGAGTTGTGCCAATTGCAGTACTCTTTTCCTTTCAGCTCGTTGGCTGAAGGTAATTTAACGTCGTGAGGAAGCCGAATTTGTCTATCTGCCATCATAAAGTCAAAAATCTGGTCAGCCATCGCAATGTTAAATGAGTATTGTTTTCCGGCCTCAATAGGCTATTTTTTGACCGAGGACAACTGCGCGTCGTCGGTTTAGGCAATGGCTGGCATAGATATGGCCGTTTTGAGACGATCTCGGCCTTTTCCACTTCGGTGTTGATTTCATATTCATTAGCATGAATATCATAGTTGGGATCCCTGTAATAGGTTCCCTTAGATGAATTCTTCCTTTCTTGCTCTTCTTCTAGCATGCGCTCATATCGGGCTGCTCGAGTTGCCAGCTCGAAGAGATCCCGGAAACCCATGCCCTCAAACTTTTTCCTGAGTTTGAAGGAGAGTCCCCCAAGGGCTATATTGATAAATTCTTCTTCGGGTAATATGACCTTGCAGCGATGCTTAGCTCATTTGAACCTAGCAATATATGCTTCAGCTGATTCACTTGGTAGCTGATACAACCTCGTCAAATCAGCCATAGAGACCTCAGGCTCAGTTCGATAAAACTGGGCATGGAAAGCTTCCTCCATTTGGTTCCAAGTGTGGAAAGAGTTAGGAGGTAAATTGATGTACCAACTGAAAGCCACCCCGGTCAAGGAGTTGGGGAACAGTTTTAGTAGCATGTCCCCTTTGTGACTCACTTCTCCGCTTTGAAGCAGGAAACTACCGATATGCTCCACGGTCGATTGATCTCCTTCACCAGAGAACGTTATGAAATTGGGCACCTTGTATCCTTGTGGAAGAGGCATTCTTTCAATGGCATCACTATGCGGCCTCCTATACACGGGCCGCTGAGTCCTTTGAAGAAGGTTGCCAAAATCTTGATTAATGACTTCGGCGATCTGTTCTCGGTCAACTCTCACCGTTTGGGTTGGATTAGCCCTTCTAATGCCGGGCTCATGTTCTAGTCCGATTCTATCAATCCCCATTTATTCATCTTCGGTGGCTATATTGTCTCCGAACAACGGGTTGACTCTTCCCCAGCGTCGGTCAGAATCTTGCCCGTTTAGACCGACCAGTGGTTCCCTAATGGTGATGCCTGGTCGGGCTAGAACCTTGGGTGGGATCACAGTCTCCCCCAAGATCTCCTTGCCATCCCTCTTTGGCGGTGTAACATATTTTTCAGTCTGGGAGGAAGAAGGGGCATTGTGGCTTACCCCCAACCGAATCCGAGATAGGGAAGTTGGTGGAATAGAGGGCTGTGGAGGATCACCCGCTTGGTGCTCCTTCCACTCCCTCATTTCAAGGAGCATCTCACTCACTTGGGTAAAGGTTTGGTCTTGCCTAATAGACATCTCAGCCAATCGTTGGTTGAACATTCCCATTAAGTGATTACTCATGTTAGACAAGTCGGCCTGACTGGCTATCGAGCTAATGACCGGGTCTATGACAGGTTCAATGACAGGCTCTATGATAGGATCTAAGAGAGGTTCGCGTGAGCCCACCTCCTGGGAAATTCCTTTAGATCATGTTCCCTTTCCAGGCATTTGACACGGGGTCCCACTGGGCGTGCCAAAAAATTGTTTACAATAATTTCTGGTGTGGTGTGTGTTGGGCGTGCCAGAGTCCGAGTGGACTCATAGTGGTGGTGATTACCTAATCTGACTTCAAGTTAAGCGATTTGTTATTAACAATATTCAAAACAACAAAATGTGGGCTTTTACTCTACTCTTATGCTAGCAAGTAATTACAAATGGAATCTGAAAAAGGACGAACTAAATACAACAATTCAGAATACCTCCACGGACATTGTCATCTTCATTGATTAATTTAAGAGTAGTGATTACAACGTTCAAAGTAACAAAATGAGCACTCAGGAACAAGAACTCACAAATCACTCGAGATCACTCAAGAACAAAAATAGAATTGTTATGAGGAGAAGCTAAAGTCTGCTGAGAGTATGAGGAGAAACTAAAGTCTGCTGAGAGCAGGAGTGGCGTGTGTGTTAGTCCCCTCAAATGTTGCACCACCTGCCTTATTTATAGACTTGTGTGCATAACCGTTCATGTTAGTGGGGATAATGGGGTTAGTGGGGATAATGGCCCCTGGTTTCTAGGCGTGTACCAGTTCCTGCTCCTACCATGTCCCACGATCAACTTCCATGACTTGTGTGATGATCCCACTTCTGCCATGTTCCTCTTTCACGTAACTGCTTCCCTTATAGCTCAGCATATTCTGAAGACTACGTTCTCATCCATGCTTAATTGCCTACCAGCTGTGAGTAGATCCAGGACCGATTGCGTCTTTCCCTAAGTAGCTTAATCCTTGCTAGTGAGGGAAGTCGGCCTTTTATTCAGTAGGAAGCCTACTCACGTCTCTCGGTTTCTTTTAACCAATGTTGCCTTTGACTTTTACTGATTCCATGGACTGCTTTTACCACTTCCTAAGCCCGATATTATAGCTGTTGTTAGCTATCACCCTATGGTGTTACTACTGCAGGAGGTCATCGGCCTTATCTGCTGATGCCGAGGTGCATGTCCCTGATCTTTTTAGATATCGGCCTTGCTTATTGGGGCCGATATCTTTATTAGAGCTGCGTTCCTCTTGCCGATATTAGGGTTCAATAGTCATAAATAGGTTGGGGGTCGGTCAAGTATGACCGATGTTAGGGCTATTGTTGGTGCTACTTTGCCACTAGCCACACTTGTTAAAACTGGGGTATTCCTTTGAGAATTTTGTATAATCCTGTCCTCGGTCTTGACACCGATATCCTCATATTGAATGCACCATCCTTACCAACAGCCAGATCAGATATCGGTCTTTTCTACGTCATCGGCCTCATCACCTATTCATCTGCCTACATGGTCCCGTAATGACGCCCTCAATCTACGTGACCGTCACGTGCCTTGGGAAACCCTAATTTAGGGTGTAAACACTATTTGGTTAGGAAATTTAGATATACAAAACGAGAAGGAATAAAAAATAAATCGGAAAACTATTTTTTTGGCATTTTCTTCCATGTTTAAATGACAGTGGATGCTAATATATATATATATATGTATATTTTCAATATAATCAAAATTCAAAATAAAAAAAAAAAGGAATGGAAGTAAGTCACAAAAGTGTAGTTTATTCTTCACTGTATTTCTTTTTAATTCCTATTTTTTTTGCTACTTTCCTTATTATCAAGATAAAGGAAAAGTGTTCTCTTCACGCAGTGCGTGCTAAGTATCACAAACTTGAACCTGTTGATTCATACACAATAATGAAAACAATGCTCAATTATGTACGAAATTATGTGGGCTTTTGGAACACCTATATAACATTGGACCGGGTCTAACGAGATTCTACTTAGGCACCAAGCAATCTTTTGGGATGGGCTTTTGGAAACCTAAAGCAATTAGGTACCTAAAGCAATTAGGTATTTGTGTACCTATATATATATATATTAGTGATTGCCGGACAGGTCATGTCACGCCCCGGAGCAGCATAAATAGAGAAAAATAAATTTCCTTTATGGGTCCATAAGGAATGACAGGTGAAAGTCACTAATAATCCACACCACACAGTACTAGTCCAAAAGAAAAGCAACAGTAACCAACTGAGAATAACACACAGTGCTAACTATTACAAACTATCAGAGTATGGTCCACAGGATCACAACAGGTCTGAAGACAACAAATGCCCAAGTACCCATTAACAAAAGTTTAACAGAACAACTGAAATTAAATCTAATTATAACATCTTCAGTCTTCAACTGGCATAAGGATAATCCTTCCTGGCGTAACCGTCATTGGTGGGGCCCTCCTCTGGATAATAGTCGTCAGGGTACTGGTCCTTACCTGCAGAATAAGGGACAGGATATTCTGGACGGGGAATGTCCAGGCAATAAAAGGCCGTCAGCTTACTGAGAGCTGAGTGAGCATAAACTAACGAGGTACCAGTTATCTGAAGTAAACACAAGCTTATAAAAACACGAGTTAACATCTTATTATAAAATAACATTATCTTGTTCTTCTATTCATTCTTATAAACCGACCCTTATCGTCTTATTACTCAAATACCGAACTCAACGTATTCAGATGTCATGAACAGACTCAATCGTTTAACTCTAGGGATACACCCTTATTCTGTCCATCGCTTTTAAGAGCAATGGTCCTGCTCACCGCATGTCATGGACTTCACGTCAGTCTGTCCCCAGCTTTTAAGAACAATGGTCCTGTTCACCGCATTTCAGGGATATAACGTTTCGAACAAGGCATATCAATCTATTGCCACGACTTAACGTCATCTACTAGTGATCCCAGCTCACCGCTTTTAAGAACCATGGTCCGGTTCACCGCTTTTAAGAGCATATCACAGATCATCCAGTCTATCTTAAGACTTCTTGGTCCAGCTCACCGCTTTTAAGAACCATGGTCCGGTTCACCGCTTTTAAGAGCATATCATGACCAATCATCCATCCACGTACCATTCCCGGAACTTACCAAACCTACTTACGTTCCATTCTACATCGACACATGACAATTCCCAATGTGGCCTGACTACTCGGATTAAAAGAAACGGATATCGAACTCATATCAGAAACAACACGTCAACCCACGTCTTCATATTACTTTTTATTCATTATCCATAAATCTTTGGTGTCACATTTCTCCTGTCTACCCCATAATCGCATAACGGAGTTCCCGAATTAGAAATCGAACAACTAACCTCTTATATAATAAACAGGCAAAGGAAACCATGTACTGATCATGTCAATCGATTGGAACAGAGGTTCAATCGATTGGAACAAAAGTTATATCAATCGATTGAGAAACATGTCAATCGATTGGAACAATGTCAATCGATTGAAATCCTATTCAATCGATTGGGATGCAACTGATGTCAATCGATTGAGATTTATGTCAATCGATTGGTACTACGTCTTCTCCAGCAGATTGTAAAAACAGCATATATAAACGTGCACTACATGCATTTAACCCATCTAAACATCGTAATAACTTGCATAAACATCACATAAAGAGACCAAGTGAGTTAGAACTCACCTAGGGTGCGTTTGGGTGGTGTTTAAGTTCGAAACTCCCAAGCTTCTTCTCTTCTTCTTCCTATCTGTCTCTGCCTACCCTCTCTGTCTCCTCTTTTCTTCTTCCTTCTTCTTTCTGCTTCTTCTCCTTCCTCCCAGCTGCCACGGCAGTGAGTGTGTGTGAGGGTGTATATATGTGTAGATATAGATATATATATGTATATATCTCACAAGAGGTATATCTCTCTCTCTCTCAAGTTGCCAAAGTGATCCAAGGCCACAAATGGACGAGTATATATAAGGGTATGGGAGTGCCACGCGTTTAAAGCTGAAGGAAAGAAGAAAACATTTCTCAGGTTATGTCAATCGATTGAGACACCAGTCAATCGATTGGTAACAGATATTTGTAGTCAATCGATTGAAAACAATGTCAATCGATTGAGATGAAAAGCAATCGATTGGAAAGTTTGACACGTCATCACTTTTAGTCGGTTGAATGTCAATCGATTGGGATACTTATCAATCGATTGGTATCAGAAAAGTGTCAATCAATTGGGAATATGTCAATCGATTGGTATCAAAATTTACCAAAAGGAAGAGAAAGTTTATACGAGTATAAAAATGAAATACCGGGTCTTACTAATATATCAAAATACAGGGTATTACATCATCCACCACTCAACAAAAGATTTCGTCCTCGAAATCCAAAAGCAACAAGGTTTAAAATAAAAAATGAAAACTTCTCGCGCATCTCTGACTCTAGTTCCCACGAAGCTTCTCCTTCATCGTGATGCTTCCACTGAATCTTGACTAACGGGATCTCCTTGTTCCTGAGTTTCTTGATTCCTCGATCTAGAATACGAATAGGTCCTTCATTGAACGTAACGTTGCTGTTGACTTCGATATCCTCAAAGTTGATCTCGTGCGCGGGGTTGTGAACACACTTCCTCAGCATACTGATGTGAAAAACGTTGTACACTCCTGACATCTTTGGTGGCAACGCAAGGCGATAAGCAACTTTTCCAACACGCTCCAGAATCTCGAATGGTCCGATGAAACGTGGCGATAACTTGCCCCTTTTCTGACCAAATCTGACGATTCCTCGAACAGGTGAAACCTTGAGTAATACGTGATCTCCAACGACAAACTCCAAGTCTTTGCGTCGCTTGTCAGCATAACTCTTGTATCTGGTCTGGGCTGTCTTCATCTTCTCACGTACGACTTGAATCTTCTTACTGGTTTCCCGTACCATCTCTGGCCCAAGAAGTTGACTATCTCCGACTTCGGTCCAACATAGCGGCGATCGGCAAGGTCTTCCGTACAAAGCTTCGAATGGTGCCATATCTATGCTCGAATGATAACTATTATTATAGGCGAACTCAATCAGAGGTAAGTGTATCTCCCAAGAACTCTCAAAATCAATGACACAAGCTCGTAACATATCTTCCATCACTTGATTAACTCGTTCCGTCTGTCCATCTGTCTGTGGATGAAAAGCTGAACTCAAGTTCAATGTCGTTCCCATCGCTGTCTGGAGACTCTTCCAAAATTCTGCAGTAAAGCGCGAATCTCGGTCTGACACAATAGATACAAGCACTCCATGTAATCGTACAACATGTTGTAGATACATTCGGCTCAAACGTTCTACTGAGTACGTCATGCTATAGGCAATAAAATGTGCCGTCTTAGTAAGTCGATCCACGATTACCCATATGGCATCGTGATTCTGCTGTGACTTCGGCAATCCTACCACGAAATCCATGGTAATGCGTTCCCAATTCCATTGAGGAATAGGTAATGGCTGTAGAAGTCCAGGTGGTTTCTGATGTTCTGCCTTTACTTGTTTACAAGTAAGACACTGAGCTACATACTCTGCCACATCTCTCTTCATTCCGTCCCACCAGAAATTTCTCTTCAAGTCCTTGTACATCTTCGTACTTCCGGGATGAATCGTCATCCGTGACTTATGAGCTTCATCCAATATTTCCTTCCGGAGATTTTCTTCATTAGGTACACAGAGTCTACCTTTACATCGTAAAGCTCCGTCTGTACTTATACTCCAGACTTCTGGTTCCTTGGCTGACATCTTGGCGAACCATAACTTTAAATCCTTTGCTGTCTCTTGAGCCTCTATGATACGACTGATCAAAGTCGGTTGTACCATAAGACATCCAAAATGTTGTCCCTCCATTGGCTCCACTGGCTGAAAATCAAATTCAGCAATTTCTTCCAATGCTCTCCATTCTCTAATTAGTAATGCAGCGATCACTAATCGAGGTTTACGGCTCAAAGCATCTGCTACTACGTTTGCTTTGCCGGGATGGTATTGCAAAGAAAAGTCATAGTCTTTGAGTAACTCCATCCATCTCCGCTGTCGCATATTCAATTCCTTTTGAGAGAACAAATACTTCAAGCTCTTATGATCGGAAAATAGATCAAACTTTTCTCCGTAGAGATAGTGTCTCCAAATTTTCAATGCAAACACTATTGCTGCTAATTCCAGATCATGCGTGGGATAATTTTTCTCATGTACCTTCAATTGTCTTGATCCATATGCGATAACATTTCCATCTTGCATAAGCACACACCCGAGTCCTTGGTATGATGCATCACTGTAGATCACATACTTTTCTCCACTCTTAGGTAATGCGAGTACTGGTGCAGAAGTCAATCTTTCTTTTAACTCCTGAAATGCACCCTCATGCTTGTCTGTCCATTCATACTTCATCTCCTTCCTTGTTAAATTCGTCAATGGTCCTGCTAACTTGGAGAACCCTTCTACGAATCTTCTGTAATATCCTGCTAAACCCAGAAAACTTCTGACTTCGGTTGCATTCGTCGGTCTGTTCCAGCTTAAGACTGCATCAATCTTAGATGAGTGCACCGAAATACCTTCCTGAGATATAACGTGTCCCAAGAATTTGACTTCTTGTAGCCAAAACTCACACTTGCTGAACTTTGCATACAACTTGCTATCTCGAAGTGTTTGCAAGGCAACTTGTAAATGCTCCTTGTGATCCTCTTCTGTCTTTGAGTAGATCAGTATATCATCAATGAACACAATAATGAACTTATCCAGATATAGTCTGAATACTCTATTCATCAAGTCCATAAATACTGCTGGCGCATTCGTCAATCCAAAAGGCATAACTAGAAACTCGTAATGCCCGTATCTCGTTCTGAAAGCAGTCTTTGATACATCCTCTGATCGAACTAACAATTGGTGATATCCTGAACATCGATCTTGGAAAAGATCCTAGATCCTTGTAACTGGTCGAATAGATCATCTATCCGAGGTAATGGATATCTATTCTTAATCGTAACCTTGTTCAACTCCCTGTAGTCTATACAGAGTCGAAGTGTTCCGTCCTTCTTCTTTACAAACAGAACTGGTGCTCCCCAAGGCGACGTACTTGGACGAACAAATCCTAGATTCTCGAGTTCTTGAAGTTGCTTCTTCAATTCTAACATCTCAGTTGGTGCCATTCTGTATGGAGTCTTAGAAATAGGCAATGTATCAGGTACTAATTCCACACAGAAGTCTATTTCTCTTTTCGGTGGAAGTCCTTTAATATCCTGAAATACATCCTGAAAGTCTCGTACAATAGGAATTTGATCCATCTTAAGCTCCGTACTCGTACTAATGATCGTAGCCAAACTACTCGTACGAAACAGGTCGCTTGTCGGTTGACACTAAAATCTGATCGTTGGCCTTCCTTGTATTAGAAATACAATCGTCCTAGTAGGGCAATCCAAATTGGCATTGTACTTAGTTAACCAATCCATCCCTAGGATAACATCAAATTCTGACATCGACAGAACTACCAAGTCTGCTGGAAGATTTTTATCTCCCAAAGTCAATGGGCAATCTCTACACACTTTACTCAACTTAACTGTCACTCCCAATGGTGACACAGCATTCAGTGTTGACTCAAGTGTCTGGGGTTCTAAACCCAACTGACGCACAATCTTAACAGCAATAAAAGAACGTGCGGCTCCAGTATCAAATAAAGCTTTAACTGGACTATGAAAGAGTACAAGTGTACCTTCCAAATGTTGCTGCTCATCAGCATTAAAGCCTGCTTCTTCTGGAATAATAGCGTTCATCCTTGTCTGATCAGAAGGTCCTTGAATTCCTTGCACTGGTGCCCCGTAGTATCCTCCTCGTGGTGCACGACAATCCTTGCTCAAGTGTCCTGGTTTATTGCAGTTGCGACAGACGATATCTGGTCTGCGATTAGGTCTGAAGACGGTGCAGTTCCTTGCAATATGTCCGGGCTTTCCACAGTTAAAACATCCTCCACTATTACTTGGCGGGGCTGTTAGTAATGTCTGTGGCTGTAGTCCTCGCTGTTGATTTTGCTGGGGCCGATCATAACTCTGCTGAGGTTTCCTGGCTCCTTCCCAGATTCTCTTGTTTCCTTGAAAGTTTTCCTGAGGTCTCCATCCTTGGGTATTTCTCGGTGGTCGATTATGGAAATTTCTCTGTTGAAACCCTCGTGACGACTGAGTTCGATTTGTCTGTGATTGCTGTACTGGATTAGCATCCTTTTCTAATCCTGTAGCAAATCTAACAATTTCCTCATACGACTGGTTCAAATGACCAACCATCATATGTCTGAGGTGGGGTTTCAGTCCTTGGTGAAATCTCTTCACCTTCTTCTGCGGCGTGTCTATCATGTGCTGAGCAAATCTGGATAAACGCTCGAACTGTGTTGTGTATTCCCGTACATTCCATCCTCCTTGGATCAAATTTAGAAAGTTCCTTTCCTGTTGATCTCTCTCATCTTCTGGAAAATACTTATCCAAAAATCTGCCTTTGAATGTCTCCCATGGCATAGCTCTAGCGGCATCGATCCCAACAGTGGCTTGCTCAGCTTCCCACCAATCTGCGGCGGCATAGGTGAGCTGAAACGTAGCAAGGCGACGTTTCTCTTGTTCATTGCATTCCAATGCTCCAAATATTAACTCCATCTCTCTTATCCATTGCTCTGCTTTCCATGGTTCTGTTAGTCCATCAAACTTTTTGGGACGTAACCCACGAAAATTTGCTAATAGCTTATTTCCAGTCTGTCTTGGTGGCGGGGGTACAAGAGGTCTCTTGTGGGTGGAGTGATTATATGTATCCCCCACATGCTCCATTCTCTGCATAAATGCTTCAAAAATTCCCGTCGGATCCATCCCTTCCGGTATAGGTGCTCCATTACGTGCTTGGTGATTTCTCAAGGGTCCTACCATGATGATAACGAGTATCGCCTACAAATGACATATTGATCAGCTGAAAGTCTTCTCGTAGAAACAAACTCAAGATAGAACAAGAAACAGCAAAACTAACCATTCTACTAAACAACACAGCACAACGCAACAACCAAAAATATAACAAAAGTACTGCTCGTATATATATATCAAAAGATGTACCGTATAGTACACACTAGTCAAACTGTGTACCATATGGGACAAGAGTTATAACAACTAAAGTAAGCTAATACTATACAAAGCTATGGTCAATAGCTATCTCTCAAGCTCCCAAAAATCTGGTGGACAACATGTCCTAATATAAACTAACAAAATCTACACCCTGCCGATCCTGACTCAAAAGTCGTCAGCATCTGATCCTGCTGGTGGTGCCTCGTCCTCTGGGTCTATATCCATCTCCTCGAGTGGATCATCCTCAACTGGTGCGACAAGATCTCCAACTACTACCCCTATATCCCAATCCTCTATCATCTCTGCATCATCGTCCTCCATCACGTCTACTATCGCCTGGTTAGCGACATCAACAGCTACTGCAGCGAATCCGTCGGCTATATCAAGAGCTCCTGCTATAGCTATCTCTCCCATAACAAAATCTGCTGGCTGTGCTACCATCTGAGCTATCCATCCTACTGCCATATCGGCCATGGCTGCCATATGCATAATAGGTCCAGCTGGTATCTGAAGCACAACGGGTATCTCTGGCACAACTATCTCCTCGGGGTCATCCTCCTCATCTACTACTACGTCTGCCTCAATAGCCTCTGGGTCTGGTACTGGATCCTCTGGCTCAAACTCTGGCTCCTCGGGGTCATCCTCAGGTTCATCATCATCTGCATCGTCTGCATGCTCATCCTCTACTGGGTCCTCATCATCTATCGGCTCCTCCTCTCCATCTCCACCCATGTCCTCATCGGGATGCTCATCCTGAGGCTCTACATCTTCCTCATCCTCAATCGGCTCATGCTCTGGCTCTGGGACGGGTACGTCGGGCACTGGTGATGGTGGGGCTGCTGGAGCTGGTGCAATTACAGGCTCTGGTGGACCGGCTACAATGGCTCTCAACTCAATCTCATCCATCTCTGGCTTACTCAAAACTAGTCGTAACATCTCCTGGCAAATGTCTCTACCGACTCTCGCTAAGTGGTAAGCATCCATGCGCATCTGTGTCGGGTGAGTACTCCCGGTCACATAAAGCGCTCTCCACATGTCCTCCTCTAAATGTCGACTAGCTATCTGGCACACACGCTCACGATAAAACTTTGGGTCAGCTGGCTCCACGGTATCTCCATGGATAATATGTCCTCCATAAGCATCAGTCACAAACTGGTGAAACTCCGGATCCATGCTATCCTGCAAAGGAAACTATCTATCGTCAGGAAGACGAACTTATCTTATACTCATATCTCATCTCAAAGAATCTTAACACACTAGGATCAGATGGTGTGGAAATACTTAGTGAACAAAAGTATCACAACCTAGAGTACCGAACGCAGGCTCTGATACCAAAAACCCTGTCACGCCCCGGAGCAGCATAAATAGAGAAAAATAAAATTCCTTTATGGGTCCATAAGGAATGACAGGTGAAAGTCACTAATAATCCACACCACACAGTACTAGTCCAAAAGAAAAGCAACAGTAACCAACTGAGAATAACACACAGTGCTAACTATTACAAACTATCAGAGTATGGTCCACAGGATCACAACAGGTCTGAAGACAACAAATGCCCAAGTACCCATTAACAAAAGTTTAACAGAACAACTGAAATTAAATCTAATTATAACATCTTCAGTCTTCAACTGGCATAAGGATAATCCTTCCTGGCGTAACCGTCATTGGTGGGGCCCTCCTCTGGATAATAGTCGTCAGGGTACTGGTCCTTACCTGCAGAATAAGGGACAGGATATTCTGGACGGGGAATGTCCAGGCAATAAAAGGCCGTCAGCTTACTGAGAGCTGAGTGAGCATAAACTAACGAGGTACCAGTTATCTAAAGTAAACACAAGCTTATAAAAACACGAGTTAACATCTTATTATAAAATAACATTATCTTGTTCTTCTATTCATTCTTATAAACCAACCCTTATCGTCTTATTACTCAAATACCGAACTCAACGTATTCAGATGTCATGAACAGACTCAATCGTTTAACTCTAGGGATACACCCTTATTCTGTCCATCGCTTTTAAGAACAATGGTCCTGCTCACCGCATGTCATGGACTTCACGTCAGTCTGTCCCCAGCTTTTAAGAACAATGGTCCTGTTCACCGCATTTCAGGGATATAACGTTTCGAACAAGGCATATCAATCTATTGCCACGACTTAACGTCATCTACTAGTGATCCCAGCTCACCGCTTTTAAGAACCATGGTCCGGTTCACCGCTTTTAAGAGCATATCACAGATCATCCAGTCTATCTTAAGACTTCTTGGTCCAGCTCACCGCTTTTAAGAACCATGGTCCGGTTCACCGCTTTTAAGAGCATATCATGACCAATCATCCATCCACGTACCATTCCCGGAACTTACCAAACCTACTTACGTTCCATTCTACATCGACACATGACAATTCCCAATGTGGCCTGACTATTCGGATTAAAAGAAACGGATATCGAACTCATATCAGAAACAACACGTCAACCCACGTCTTCATATTACTTTTTATTCATTATCCATAAATCTTTGGTGTCACATTTCTCCTGTCTACCCCATAATCGCATAACGGAGTTCCCGAATTAGAAATCGAACAACTAACCTCTTATATAATAAACAGGCAAAGGAAACCATGTACTGATCATGTCAATCGATTGGAACAGAGGTTCAATCGATTGGAACAAAAGTTATATCAATCGATTGAGAAATATGTCAATCGATTGGAACAATGTCAATCGATTGAAATCCTATTCAATCGATTGGGATGCAACTGATGTCAATCGATTGAGATTTATGTCAATCGATTGGTACTACGTCTTCTCCAGCAGATTGTAAAAACAGCATATATAAACGTGCACTACATGCATTTAACCCATCTAAACATCGTAATAACTTGCATAAACATCACATAAAGAGACCAAGTGAGTTAGAACTCACCTAGGGTGCGTTTGGGTGGTGTTTAAGTTCGAAACTCCCAAGCTTCTTCTCTTCTTCTTCCTATCTGTCTCTGCCTACCCTCTCTGTCTCCTCTTTTCTTCTTCCTTCTTCTTTCTGCTTCTTCTCCTTCCTCCCAGCTGCCACGGCAGTGAGTGTGTGTGAGGGTGTATATATGTGTAGATATAGATATATATATGTATATATCTCACAAGAGGTATATCTCTCTCTCTCTCAAGCTGCCAAAGTGATCCAAGGCCACAAATGGACGAGTATATATAAGGGTATGGGAGTGCCACGCGTTTAAAGCTGAAGGAAAGAAGAAAACATTTCTCAGGTTATGTCAATCGATTGAGACACCAGTCAATCGATTGGTAACAGATATTTGTAGTCAATCGATTGAAAACAATGTCAATCGATTGAGATGAAAAGCAATCGATTGGAAAGTTTGACACGTCATCACTTTTAGTCGGTTGAATGTCAATCGATTGGGATACTTATCAATCGATTGGTATCAGAAAAGTGTCAATCGATTGGGAATATGTCAATCGATTGGTATCAAAATTTACCAAAAGGAAGAGAAAGTTTATACGAGTATAAAAATGAAATACCGGGTCTTACTAATATATCAAAATACAGGGTATTACAGGTCATAATATTTTAAAGTGTGTAGTTAAAAACTGTATTAAATTGTACAAAAACGTGTATATCAATTAAATAGTTCATTCTGTTCCAAAAAAAAAAAAGATTACGTAGTTCGTTCTAATCCAAAAAAAAAAATCAGATTACATAGTTCATTCTCTTTTTACAATATATTCATTTTGGAAAATTGTGAATTTTCTTCATCAACTTTGTAGAATGTGTAAGTATATTGTTCAATACACTTCGGCTACTGCGATGAATGCATAAAAATCTGAAAAGTAACACATAATTGTATTAGTTGCATTTCAATGTGAATTTTTAAAAGGAGTTACAAAAGTTTCATCATTTTGCATTACCTTGTTGAAAGTCCTCTCATCTCGAATAACTACACTTACATTCCTTTCTCTCAAGGATTGGACCTATTTTATACACCACATGTATATTTTAGTTGGAAAAAAGAAAAAAAAATTCCAAGATGAGATATGTACTATTTTTTCCAGGTCTTCATCCATCTGTACAAAATTTAAAATATATTAACACATACGTTAAACAAAAGTAGTACAATAGTAGTGTACCACTTAATTGAATTTTTTTTTATTTGAAATAAAATCTAAATAAAGCCTATTTTAGTAGTGTATATTGTTCTAGTAAGGAACATTCTTACCTAACCGTAGATAGTTAAATTATTCATTTCCAAGGTACCTGACAATATAGAAAGTTTAAAAATTACTCATTTGGATTGAGAGCATGATTGAAATGTTAGAGTATTCAAGTTTTGCATGTTTTTTTTTCTTCCAAACTTTCCAAATACACAAGTGATACTTTTTTTTCCGCACTTTCTATTACTTTTTTCTAAGGGTGTGTTTGATAATCCAATTAAGTGGTGAAAATGAAAACTTTTAGCACTTAATTTTTTTCAGTGTATTTGATAACATATCACTTAATTGAAAAAGCAGCCAAAAATCACTAAAAACTTTAAGTCAAAAATTTCTATTGAAATATTAACTTAATGTAATCTATTTCAGTACTTGATAAACTGTTTTCAATATTGCATATTCAATCACTTAAAATTTCAGTACTTAAAATTCAACACTTAGGGTGTGTTTGATAACTCAATTACGTGTTGAAAATGAAAAGTTTCAGCACTTATTTTTCTTCAGTGCATTTGATAACATACAACTTAATTGAAAAAGCAGCCAAAAACTCACTGAAAACTTTAAGTGAAAATTTTCTATTGATATTAATCACTGAATGCAGTATATTTCATTACTGAATACATTACTTTTAGTACTGCAAATTCAATCGCTTAAAAATTTCAGTACTTAAAAGTCAGTACTTAGTTTTCAGTTTTATCAAACACACCCTTAATTTTCAGTACTTAATTTTCTGTTATATCAAACGTACCCTAAGTCAATGAAAACAGAGTATTTCAGGTTTGCCCAAACTCTATTTTTTTTAAAAAAAAGGAGTAAACCAAAATGTAGTTACCTCAAATTAATGTTGCTTTTTTTTTCTCAAACGAATGAAAAATGTACTTTTTTTCTTCAATTTGTTTCTCCAAATGAGAACCTAACCAATAAAAAAAAAAAGAAGGGAAAGCTTGAAAATGCCAAGATGAGCTTAAAAAACATACAATAAATTGCAAATTACTCATGCATCCACATAAAGCTCACAGAATAGTGGGAATTATTAGAGTTAGCTATTAGAATTATATTAGTTTTATTAGCTTTAGGGTAGTTTAGTCTTTTACTTTCTATTAGGGTAATATTGTATACCTAGATATACTATTATTGTCTCGTCTTTTCTATTGTATTCATTCATTCAGTTTTCATGTTATGAAAAACTCTAGCTCTCTATTCTCTTTTCCTTTGTTATTTTCTTGATTATTTGATATATTCACATGGTATCAGAGCCGATTCGAATCTCATCCACATTTTTTTGGATGATTCTGGTTCATGTTTGGATTTCTCGCTGATTCGGATTTGTATTTAGATCTCGCATTGATTTACGTTCATTTTTGGATCTGTCACTAATTGTGGTTCGTTTGTTTTGTGTTTTTGGATCTGACTTTGATTTTGGTTCGTTTGTTTTGTGTTATTTAATTGCTTCGTTTTCGTAATGGCTGCTTAACGTGATGATTCGCTTCAAGCGATTAGTGTTAAACTCAATGGAAAGAATTTTGCATATTGGAATTATGTGATGGAAAATTTCCTGAAGACGAAGAAGATGTGGGGTTATATCAATGGGGATTTTAGTAAACCTACGAATGAACAGGCTGATAAATTTGTAGAATTGCTAGATGTTTGGAAAACAAACAATTTGAAAATCATTACATGGATCAACAACTCCGTTGTTCCCTCGATAGGCATGCAATTTGAAAAGTTTGAATATGCAAATGAGGTGTGGGATCATTTGGGTAAATTGTTTACACAGTCCAATTTTGCGAAAAGGTACCAATTGGAGTGTGATATTCATGCCCTTGAACAAAAAAATTTGAGTATTCAGGAGTTCTATTCTACAGTGATAGATCTTTGGGATCAGTTGGCTCTCATGGAGTTGCCCGAATTGCGGGCGTTTGCACCATGTATCGCTAGTAGGGAGGAACAACGTCTGGCTCAGTTTTTGATGGCTCTACGTAATGATTTTGAGGGCTTTCCTGGGTCCATTCTCCATCGTAGCCCACTTCCGTCAGTTGATTCTATTGTCTATGAATTAGTAGCTGAGGAAATACGTCTCAAGACTAAGTTTGGAAAGGGAATTGTCCCCGACTCCACTCTGTCTGTTTTAGCATCCCCTTTTCGACCATCGTCCAACAATCAGAATAAGCCTTACTCGAGGGTTGGTAGTGATGTATGCAGCTACTATAAGGAGAAGGGTCATTGGAAGGCTCAGTGTCCTAGTTTGGGTCGAGCAAAACCAGCCTAATAGCAACAACCAGCCGTAACATAGTCGACCACCACAACAACAGCAACCTCAACCTTCTCATTGGAAATCTAACAACCAATCTCAGCAGCATTCGTATAGGCTTTCACAGCCTAACACTGCAGCAGTTGTACCACCATCAGACTCATTTGGATCCGATTTCCCATCCCTATCCACTCCATCCATGATCACCATTGCTGAGCACTTTCAGAAGTTCCTTATCACACAGCCACATGCTATGGCCACCTCTTCACTAGGTATGTCTTCAGGTATGTCCTCGGGTATTTGGGTCTTAGACTCTAGAGCTTCTAATCATATGTCACCTGACTTGTCATCTTTTGCATCCTTATGCCATGCTTCCTCTTTGCCTATTATGACTGTTGATGGTACTCCCATGGCATTAACAGGTATTGGGTCTGTTGTCACACCTCATGTATCTCTCTATAGTGTTTACCACATTCCTAAACTTACTATGAATCTTGTTCTATTGGTCAGCTTTGTGATGCATGTTACTTAGTCTCTTTTTCTTTTACTTTTTGTCATGTGCAGGATCCGCAGTCTCAGACGCTGATTGGGACAGGCCATAGGCAAGGGGGATTATACATCTTGGACAAGCTCAATGTACCAGTAGTTGCAGCTTCTTGTGTTAACTTATCATCCTTTCTTTTGAGTTCATCTTCGTCTAGTTTTTATTTATGGCATTCTCGCCTTGGTTATGTTTCAACCTCTTGTTTAAAATATTTGGCTTCTTAAAGGAAATTAGGAGATTTACAAACTCATGACATTTCTGATTGTGGTGATTGTAAACTGGCAAAATTTTTAGCTTTACTTTTTAATAGAGGCATTTCTTTTTCTCTTGCACCATTTGATTTAGTTTATTCTGATGTGTGGGGACCCTCTCCTGTTACTACAAGAGGGGAGGGGGTCTCAATATTATGTATCGTTTATTGATGATTACACTCGTTACTATTGGGTTTATCTTATGAAATGTCGTTCAGACTTCTTTGATATTTACAATACCTTTCGTGCTTTTGTCAAAACACAACATTCTGCTATCATCAAATGTTTTAGATGTGATTTAGGTAGAGAGTATACTAATCATAAATTTCGTGAGTTGCTTGCCTTAGATGAAACTATTCACCAGTCCTCTTGTATAGACACTCACTCCTGTGCAGAATGGTGTTGGTGAAAGGAAACATCGGCATATTGTTGAAACTGCTCGCTCTCTTTTATTATCTACATATGTCCCTAGTGATTTTTGGGGAGAGGCCGTCCTTACTATTGTCAATCTAATTAATAAAATTCCATCCTCTCATTGCTCAGGTCTGTCATCTTTTGAAAAATTATATGGGCATGTTCCTGATTATTCTTCTTTAAAGGTGTTTGGTTGTACTTGTTTTTCCTCAACCTCATGTAGAGCGTACCAAATTGTCACCAAAGTCTACTATTTATGTTTATCTAGGTTATGGTGAAGGTCAGAAGGGACATCGTTTCTTTGACCCAATTACTAAAAACTATATGTCTCTCGCCATGTTGTGTCTCTCGAGCACATACCCTTCTTTTCTATTCTTGATAATCATCAGGAGGTGACTAAATTTGATCTCATCCATCTTGACCCATCTCTGATAATACCGATATAGTGCCCTCTCGAGCCCCATGGAACCTCCTCGCTATTCTGTTCGCACTTGTAAGTCCACTCAATCACCTGATTTTGTTTATTCTTGTTATTCAGAATCTGTTGATTCCTTTTTAGCTTTAGTTCCTGATCTCTGATTCGTGGTGAAAAGTGCATATTTCTAGTGTATTACGTGGTATTTTATGGATACTTTTATCCCTAAAGTCCCTACATTTAGGTGCATTCTAATAACAATGTTATTTTTATTGTGTTAATGCTAAAACATATGTTTATGCGTTGTTTTATAGGTATTAGAATGGAAATCAATGAAGTGGAGCTAAAGAAAAGTGATTCTGGTGAATAGAACAACGGAAGCATCTGAAACAATGCCAATTTTGACAATGAAGACTTCAGATTTGAAAGATTTTTGCAGAGATACGAAATGTAGATCTTTGAGTTACGGTCGCGTGACCGCAAACGGAAGGTCAATCCGAGGTCCGAGTTAAACGTTATGGCCATTCTCCCATCGGTGCGCAGAGTTGTCAAAATCAGAGAAGTTCAAGCGATTGAGGAGAGTTCAATCGATCGAACCTTTGATCGATCGAACTAAGCTCGGTCGATTGAACTTCATATTCACCCAAAAGTTGCGTAAACTCTGCAGGAACCCTATATATAAGTCGTTTTGACGCCAGACGAAGGGAGGACGCTCCAGAACGCAGAAAACAGCAGTTTTAGGGTAGTTTTAGGGTTAGATTAGGTGTAGATTAGGTTAGATTCAAGTTTTCTTCCTCCTTTTCCATTGTTAAACTCAAGATTGATGTTGATTACAAGTTACATTCATATTATGTCAGGTTTTTCTTCTCCTTTTTCTTTATTTGATTGTTTATTGCTTTAGATGTTAATGATTGCTATGTTTTGTTATTTCTGTATTAGTTATTCATGTTTTCGTAGTCTAGAGGTTAGGAATATGTGATGAAATATTGATTCCCAACCTCTGCCATGCAATCTTAAGAAAACCTAGGCTCGATCGATCGAAGGTATTTCAATCGATCGAACCAGAGCCATAGTCAAGCGATCGAAGATATTTCGATCGATTGAAGGATGATGATGTCCGATCGATCGAGAGCGCTTCGATCGATCGAACATGTTAATTCCTGAGATGATTCTTTTAAGTATTTCATGACTTTCTGTTTTAGAAATCTATCATCAAATTGTCCCTATAAGCTCAGTTTGTCACAACAGTTTTTAGAACTTAAAGCCTTAAGGCTATTTTCTTCAATGCCTTTTGAAAATCACTTTGAATGCTAACACCATTTAGAGTGCAAATAATAACCATTGTTTTAAAACGTCTTCCAAGTATTTTAAATCAACTGTGATGATGTAGTCCCGGTCATGAAAGGGCTATTGATTCAATATCTTTAGAAAAATACGGAATGCTGAAAAGAAATGAACTCCATCGAACGTTAATGAGTATGCATGGTAGATGGTTAGGATCAATGTGGATTCACGTATTTCCAACTGCTTTAGTTTATCTGTTTAATTAGTTATGTTTCTTTATGCTTTAGTTTATTATTTAGTTTAATTTAATTAATTAGGATTTGTTAGTACACCTCCAATTATTCATTTTTATTTTCTTTTCTTTAGGTTATAACTTAGTATATATTCTTCCTTTTCCTTCCCTGTGGGATCGTCCTGGACTTATCCAGTATTGCTTGCACGATCACCTACACTTGGGTGTTGCACAAGAGCGCACAACTATTTAGCCGTGTCAAGTTTTTGGCGCCGTTGCCGGGGAAGGCAACTAGATTAGGATTTTACTAAGTTATTTCCGATTTTTCTTACTTTTCAAAAATAAAAAATAAAAAATTTCAAAATTAAAATAATTAAAAAATAATAATAATAATAAAATTTTTGGACTTTTTCTCTCACAATTAAAAAAATAAATAAATAAAATTCTACTGTTTTTAAAATTGTGGGTAAACATGTCTTATTTATATTACCCTCCATACAACACAAACATCATGAATAGGTACACAGTTGAAAATCAATGTAATTACCCGCCAAGATGGCAAGCACCTACTTATGACACGCATTATCAACCTGAGTGCTACCAACCACCACAATGGGAAAATGATAGTGGTAGTCCCCAGTATTATCAAACGTATCAAGAACCTCCACATGGAGAGTTTTATCAACCGCAATGGCGATATAACCAAAATGATAATGTAGGATATAGTGGTAGCTCCCACGATTACCAAACGTATCAAGACTTTCCCTTCGGCAAGTCTTGTCCACAAACTCAATGGGAAGGGGACTATTATCAACAACAATGGGACGAAACTTCATATAGTAAAAATGAGGAGAATAACCAAGTTGAGGATAATGGTATGTTAACATTGCTGCTTAGAAACTAGATATCAACAAGCATATGCTAGCCAACCTTTAGAAGACTATACCAGTCCTTCAACACTACAACCTATATTTCAGGACACTAGTAATGGAATGGAATTAGAGGACAATGACGGGTTTATACAGAATGAGGTTAACAACTCACTCGAGAAAGTTATAACCCAACAAGAACTCCAAAACCAAACCATAGAGCATGAAGTTGTAGAACCATCTTCTCCTCAATATACAACCCCAAACATCAACTCCTTCACTGCCTTGATAAAGTTGCACAATCTCTTTGTCCAGAGTACCTCAATAGACGACATACATAGTGAGGAATGTTACAAGGATGAGAATGAGGTTTTTACAGATAATGAGAGTTTATGTGACTACACGCAATTAGGAAAGGATGAGTCCTCTGTTGACTCTACCCCTACCTTTGATAGTGACCATAGGGAGGACATTATTGAAATTTCTAAATTCGATTTAGATTCATCTGATATTCATGAACCCTCACTTCTTTCGGCCGAAGAGGTGGTGTCACCATGTTTCCCGTCACCTATCCTCTCTATCAATCAATGCTTTCATCCCGAGTTTGAAAATCATGTGTACCCCACTCTTGAACAAAAAGAGTGTGTTGTAGAAGAGGATGATAAGGATTCTAGCACATGTACTTCACCAAATTTTAAATTTCAAAATTATGTGAAAGAGGACTTGGAAAATATTAGGCCCACTTTAGATGATCTTAAACTTCAACAAGAAGCTAGTAATCTGCTAGACTGCTTGACCTTCTTGAATAATAATGACATTGAGGTTCCAATAGATGCCTTTATCCAAGTCCAGTCCAAATCAATGTACGTAGAACATAAATCCAATTCCTATGATCACATCTCCATAGATTATGCTCTAGAACAAGAGGAGGGTAGTAAAGCTTCATTAGAACATCACTTAGACCCTGCCCCTTTTATTGAACCATGGCCTCCGCCTGTTTTTGATAATATAAAAATAGAGGCTGTATCTCGCTCTTCTAGTGAAAAGTATCCTTTCATGAGATTTTGTTCACTATAAAATTTCCGTTTTTTCAATTTAGATATGAGAAGCATTAGATTCCATTCATATTTACTCTTTATAGCTTCCTTATCATGAGTGACAATTTTACACCTAATTCGAAGTGACTTCATCTTGAGAGTGTAATCCCAGTGAGAGTTGAGTCAAAATGAACGTCTTGATAGAATCTTAGGTTATGCGAGCTTTGAAATTAAAGTTTTGTATTTTGGGTTGTCCATTCACACACACACTTGAAGATTAACAGGTATGGAATATTCTAATGACTTTGATAGTAGATTAACTGTAATGTGTGTGTTGCATGGCTATGGCATACTAGAGAGTTTTTATAATATTGTTGAGCTTAACCACATTGCTAAATGAAAGAGGAAAAATTTCTTGAAAACATTTAAACTAGAACCATTACCAATAATATGAATTTTGTGGGTAGATTCACTGCAAACCCTCACGAGACAACACTCGTCCACTAGGGGGAACCTAGGGGTTCAAAGGCTTGTTGCATACGCTAAATGCAATCGCGATTCCTGCGAAAGTGAGTTAAGATTTTTACTTTCTTTTGTTTTCAATTTCTAGAGTTTAAATAAACATTGATGTAATTCGCTTCGTTGCTAGTCCCTAGCAACGAGCTAGTTGGGGGTGTGATTCATGGTGAAAAGTGGATATTTCTAGTGTATTACGTGGTATTTTATGCATACTTTTATCCCCAAAGTCCCTACATTTAGGTGCAATCTAATAACAATGTTATTTTTATTGTGTTAATGCTAAAACATTTGTTTATGCGTTGTTTTATAGGTATTAGAATGCAAATCAATGAAGTGGAGCTAAAGAGAAGTGATTCTAGTGAATAGAACAACGGAAGCAGCTGAGAAAATGCCAATTTTGACAATGAAGACTTCAGATTTGGAAGATTTTCCCAAAGATATTAAATGTAGATCTTTGAGTTATGGTCACGTGGCCGCAAACGGGAGGTCAATCCGAGGTCCGAGTGAAAAGTTATGGCCATTCTCCCATCGGTGCGCAGAGCTGTCAAAATCAGAGTAGTTCAAGCGATTGAGGAGAGTTCAATCGATCGAACCTTCGATCAATCGAACTAAGCTCGATCGATTGAACATCATATTCACCCAAAAGTTGTGTAAACTCTACAGGAACCCTATGTATAAGTCATTTTGACGCTAGACGAAGGGAGGACGCTCCAGAACGCAGAAAACAACAATTTTAGGGTAGTTTTAGGGTTAGATTAGGTGTAGATTAGGTTAGATTCAAGTTTTCTTCCACCTTTTTCATTGTTAAACTAAAGATTGATGTTGATTACAAGTTACATTCATATTATCTTCAGGTTTTTCTTCTCCTTTTTCTTTTTCAGATTGTTTATTGCTTTAGATGTTAATGATTGCTATATTTTGTTATTTCTGTATTAGTTTTTTATGTTTTCGTAGTCTAGACATTGGGAATATGTGATGAAATATCGATTCCCAACCTCTGACATGCAATCTTTAGAAAACCTAGGCTCTATCGATCGAAGGTATTTCGATCGATCGAAACCAGAGCCATAGTCAAGCGATCGAAGATATTTCGATCGATTGAAGGATGATGATGTCCGATCGATCGAGAACGCTTCGATCGATCGAACATGTTAATTCCTGAGATGATTCTTCTAAGTATTTCATGACTTTCTATTTTAGAAATCTGTAGTCAAATTGTCCCTATAAGTTCAGTTTGTCAAATCAGTTTTTAGAACTTAATGTCTTAAGGCTATTTTCTTCAATGACTTTTGAAAACCACTTTGAATCCTAACACCATTTAGAGTGCAAGTGATAACCATTATTTTAAACCGTCTTCCAAGTATTTTAAATCAACTGTGATGATGTAATCCCGGTCATGAAAGGGCTATTGATTCTATATCTGTAGAAAAATACGGAATGCTGAAAAGGAATGAACTCCATCGAACGTTAATGAGTATGCATGGTAGATGGTTAGGATCAATGTGGATTCACGTATTTCCAACACCTTTAGTTTATCTGCTTAATTAGTTATGTTTCTTTATGCTTTAGTTTATTATTTAGCTTAATTTAATTAATTAGGATTTGTTAGTACACCTCCAATTATTCATTTTTATTTTCTTTTCTTTAGGTTATAACTTAGTATATATTCTTCCTTTTCCTTCCCTGTGAGATCGACCTGGACTTATCCAGTATTACTTGCAGTATCACCTAAACTTGGGTGTTGCACAAGAGTACACAACTACTTAGTCGTGTCAAGTTTTTGGCGCCGTTGCCGGGGAAGGCAAATAGATTTGGATTTTACTAAGTTATTTCTGATTTTTCTTAATTTTCAAAAAATAAAAATAAAAAATTTCAAAATTAAAATAATTAAAAAATTATAATAATAATTAAATTTTTGGACTTTTTCTCTCACAATTAAAAAAATAAATAAGTAAAATTCTATTGTTTTTAAAATTGTGGGTAAACATATCTTATTCATATTACCCTCCATACAACACAAACATCATGAATAGGTACACAGTTGAAAATCAATGTAATTACCCCCCAAGTTGGCAACCACCTACTTATGACACGCATTATCAACCTGAGTGCTACCAACCACCACAATGGGAAAATGATAGTGGTAGTCCCTAGTATTATCAAACGTATCAAGAACCTCCACATGGAGAGTTTTATCAACCGCAATGGCGATATAACCAAAATGATAATGTAGGATATAGTGGTAGCTCCCACGATTACCAAACGTACCAAGACTTTCCCTTCGGCGAGTCTTGTTCACAAACTCAATGGGAAGGGGACTATTATCAACAACAATAGGACGAAACTTCATATAGTAAAAATGAGGAGAATAACCAAGTTGAGGATAATGGTATGTTAACATTGCTGCTTAGTGAAATGAAAAGGCTAGATAGTGCACTTGATAAATTAGAAACTAGATATCAACAAGCATATGCTAGCCAACCTTTAGAAGACTATACCAGTCCTTCAGCACTACAACCTATATTTCAAGACACTAGTAATGGATTGGAATTAGAGGACAATGACGGGTTTATACCGAATGAGGTTAACAACTCACTCGAGAAAGTGATAACCCAACAAGAACTCCAAAACCAAACCATTGAGCATGAAGTTGTAGAACCATCTTCTCCTCAATATACAACCCCAAACATCCCTTCACTGCCTTGATAAAGTTGCACAATCTCTTTGTCCAGAGTACCTCAATATATAGACGACATACGTAGTGAGGAGTATTACGAGGATGAGAATGAGGTTTTTACAGATAATGAGAGTTTATGTGACTGCACGCAATTGGGAACGGATGAGTCCCCTGTTGACTCTACCCCTACCTTTGATAGTGACCATAGGGAGGACGTTATTGAAATTTCTAAATTCGATTTAGATTCATCTGATATTCATGAACCCTCACCTCTTTCGGCCGAAGAGGTGGTGTCATAAAGTTTTTCTTCAGCTATCCTCTCTATCAATCAATGCTCTCATCCCGAGTTTGAAAATCATGTGTACCCCACGCTTGAACAAAAAGAATGTGTTGTAGAAGAGGATGATAAGGACTCTAGCACATGTACTTCACCAAATTTTAAATTTCAAAATTCTATGAGAGAGGACTTGGAAAATATTAGGCCCACTTTAGATGATCTTAAACTTCAACAAGAAGCTAGTAATCTGCTAGACTGCTTGACCTTTTTGAATAATAATGACATTGAGGTTCAAATAGATGCCTTTATCCATGTCCAGTCCAAATCAATGTACGTAGAACATAAATCCAATTCCTATGATCACATCTCCATAGATTATGTTCTAGAACAAGAGTAGGGTTGTAAAGCTTCATTAGAACATCACTTAGACCCTGCCCCTTTTATTGAACCATGGCCTCCGCCTGTTTTTGATAATATAAAAATAGAGGCTTTTATAGGAAATACCAACACCAAAGATCTTTCCTTGAATATAATTCCTAAAATGTGTGGTATTCCTCTTATAACTGTCCCCAATAACTTTGGAAGCCATTGGTTTTGCATCATCTCCTCTGACCTTGAGCCTGACATTAGTTGGGGGGAATTACAATTTTATGAGGATCACAAAAGTCTTCTCACTGTTAAATTATTTCATTGGGAGGTTCCTCAAAAATTTTGGTTATTAATTTATGATAAATATCTTGATTAACTGAATTTATTTACTGAGTAGTTCTATTATATTCTCTATTTTTCTTTGTTGCTACTAATGATTTTGCAGGTAACTTAAAATAATTGGATATTAATGCCTTGAGGTAACATCCGTCCTTCTCTCGCTTTACTTTACATGTCCATGTGCTTAGTTTAGAACATTGGGGACAATGTTTAGTTTTTGTCGGGGGGAGTGAGTCATTGTATGCCTCGTTTCTTTCTTTTTATGGTTTCGTGTCAATATACCTGCTTAGCAACATGACTCAGTAAATTAAAATTGTTAAAAATTTAAAAATTTTTAATTTTATTTTTAAAGATAATAAGATAGTTCTTGTATTTCTCTCTTAGTTAATATAGTAAGTTGTGATACATTAGTGCTATTTTCTGTATGTTACTAGTATGTGATACACAATAGTAGTTTGTTTACTATCTTAGTTATAGTATACTTTATGCCTTTTAATCTTCAAATAACTTTGAGCACGTTGTGACAACCTTGTACATAACTTAAATGGATTAGTAAGCATAACTTAGGCGTCTTGAGAGATTGTAGTGGAGACTAATAACCCAAGTGAGCTTCAGTGCCTTTTTTGTTTTTGAGGGTTTTATAAAATTACTAGAAGAGCGTACACTCGTTGTAAGTCTCATTTTTCTTCTTCACTTTGACTGATCACTAGAAGAGAACGTTCAGGATTTGCCAAATTTAGAGCTCTTGAATTTACTTAAATGAATAATCCTATGAACTTAGAAGATGATTTAGGCCATCTTTTGACCATACACGCATAATAAAGCCTTGGCCTACCTCTATGATATTCCATTATTTCACCTCTTGAGCTTATCATAATCGTCTTGTCTTCACAATCCTAAAGTCTATACCTAACTCCAAACTAGGAGTTCAAGCCTCAGTTCTTTATTTAGGAGTGATTGGGATGTGTTGCATTGACAATAAATTTGGTTGTGTGAATAAGGGAAAGTTGGCAAAGAAAAAAAAAAGAAAAAGAAAAAGCAAGAAAAAGTAATAATAAAAAAAAAAAAAATAAATAGGCCAATGGTTGTTACAAAAGAAAAAAATAATATAAAGAAGTGTGTGGGAATGAAAAAAAAAAAGCGAGAGAGATTGGAGATGTGGGGAAGTTTGAAAAGTTGTAGTTGACATTCCAATCACATCCGTTGACCCAATTAAATATCATGAACATCTTTCTTCTTAACCAAACACCTCTTTTTCAAAGTCCTGATGATTTTAAGTAAATTGAATTTGAAGTTAAGGTAATGAGAGAGTTCTCCACGGTATCTCGCTCTTCTAGTGAAAAGTATCCTTTCATGAGACTTTGTTCACTATAAAATTTCTATTTTTTCAATTTAGATATGAGAAGCATTAGATTCCATTCATATTTACTCTTTATAGCTTCCATATCATGAGTGACAATTTTACACCTAATTCGGAGTGACTTCATCTTGAGAGTGTAATCCCAGTGAGAGTTGAGTCAAAATGAATGTCTTGATAGAATCTTAGGTTATGCGAGCTTTGAAATTAAAGTTTTGTATTTTTGGTTGTCCATTCACACACACACACACACACTTGAAGATTAACAGGTATGGAATATTCTAATGACTTTGATAGTAGATTAACTGTAATGTGTGTGTTGCATGGCTATGGCATACTAGAGAGTTTTCATAATATTGTTGAGCTTAACCACATTGCTAAATGAGAGAGGAAAAATTTCTTGAAAACATTTAAACTAGAACCATTACCAATAACATGAATTTTGTGGGTAGATTCACTGCAAACCCTCACGAGACAACACTCGTCCACTAGGGGGAACCTAGGGGTTTAAAGGCTTGTTGTATACGCAAAATGCAATCGCGATTCCTGCAAAAGTGAGTTAATATTTTTACTTTCTTTTGTTTTCAATTTCTAGAGTTTAAATAAACATTGCTATAGTTCGCTTCATTGCTAGGGACTAGCAACGAGCTAGTTGGGGGGTGTGATTCGTGGTGAAAAGTGCATATTTCTAGTGTATTACGTGGTATTTTATGCATACTTTTATCCCCAAAGTCCCTACATTTAGGTGCATTCTAATAACAATGTTATTTTTGTTGTGTTAATGCTAAAACATATGTTTACGCGCTGTTTTATAGGTATTAGAATGCAAATCAATGAAGTGGAGCTAAAGAAAAGTGATTCTGGTGAATAGAACAACGGAAGCAGCTGAGAAAATGCCAATTTTGATAGTGAAGACTTTGGATTTGGAAGATTTTCTCTGAGATATGAAATGTAGATCTTTGGGTTATGGTCACGTGGCTGCAAACGGGAGGTCAATCCGAGGTCCGAGTGAAATGTTATGCCCATTCTCCCATCAGTGCGCAGAGCTGTCAAAATCAGAGTAGTTCAAGCGATTGAGGAGAGTTCAATCGATCGAACCTTCGATCGATCGAACTAAGCTCGATTGATTGAACATCATATTCACCCAAAAGTTGCGTAAACTCTGCAGGAACCCTATATATAAGTCGTTTTGACGCCAGACGAAGGGAGGACGCTCCAGAACGCAGAAAACAGCAATTTTAGGATAGTTTTACGGTTAGATTAGGTGTAGATTAGGTTAGATTCAAGTTTTCTTCCTCCTTTTCCATTGTTAAACTCAAGATTTATGTTGATTACATGTTACATTCATATTATATTCAGGTTTTTCTTCTCCTTTTTCTTTTTTTGATTGTTTATTGCTTTAGATGTTAATGATTGCTATATTTTGTTAGGGTCTTGCTAGGGGCACAAACAACTTCCACTAACACTTACTAACACACTCTATGTCTCTCCTAGTGGTACTGCGGGGTCCACTGCGGACCCCACAATGCCACTAGGAGAGAGATAGAGTGTGTTAGTAAGTGTTAGTGAAAGTTGTTAGTGTCCCAAATATTACTCATTTTGTTATTTCTGTATTAGTTATTCATGTTTTCGTAGTCTAGACGTTGGGAATATGTGATGAAATATTGATTCCCAACCTCTGCCATGCAATCCTTAGAAAACCTAGGCTCGATCGATCGATGGTATTTCGATCGATCGAACCAGAGCCATAGTCAAACGATTGAAGATATTTCGATCCATTGAAGGATGATGATGTCCGATCGATCGAGAGCACTTCGATCGATCGAACATGTTAATTCCTGAGATGATTCTTTTAAGAATTTTTATGACTTTCTGTTTTAGAAATCTGTCATCAAACTGTCCCTATAAGCTCAGTTTGTCAAAACAGTTTTTAGAACTTAAAGCCTTAAGGCTATTATCTTCAATGACTTTTGAAAACCGCTTTGAATGCTAACACCATTTAGAGTGCAAGTAATAACCATTGTTTTAAACCATCTTCCAAGTATTTTTAATCAACTGTGATGATGTAGTCCCGGTCATGAAAGGGCTATTGATTCTATATCTTTAGAAAAATACGGAATGCTGAAAAGGAATGAACTCCATCGAACGTTAATGAGTATGCATGGTAGATGGTTAGGATCAATGTGGATTCACGTATTTCCAACACCTTTAGTTTATCTGTTTAATTAGTTATGTTTCTTTATCCTTTAGTTTAATATTTAGTTTAATTTAATTGATTAGGATTTGTTAGTACACCTCCAATTATTCATTTTTATTTTCTTTTCTTTAGGTTATAACTTAGTATATATTCTTCCTTTTCCTTCCCTGTGGGATCGACCTGGACTTATCCAGTATTACTTGCACGATCACCTACACTTGGGTGTTGCACAAGAGCGCACAACTATTTAGTCGTGTCAATCTCTCTGAGCCTCTGTCCTATGAGGAGGCAGCTCTTGATCCTCATTGGTAGCAGGCTGTGGCAGAGGAACTCTCTACATTATATAAGACAGACACTTGGAGTTTAGTTCCCTTACCTTCTGGTAAAAGCGCTATTGATTCTCGTTGGGTTTATAAAATCAAAACCAAGTCAGATGGGTCTGTTGAGCAGTACAAAGCAAGATTGGTTGCCAAGGGTTTTTTCCAGCTGTATGGTATGGTTACTTCAATCACATGTGATTCAATCATACCTTGAACTCTTATAGCTAAGAATTCTGGACAATTCCTCTTCAAGTGGCCCTTCTCACCGCATTGGAAACACTTTCCTTTGCCTTGGCCACCCACTTCCCTTTGCCTTACATTTTACCTTAGATTTTGCAATCTTAGGGACCGCTCCAACACTTGAACCACCAGTGCAAGCCTTCTTCTTCCCTTTCTTTTCTTTCGTCGTAGATCGGGAAGATGAAGAGCTTTTTTCAACATTCAAAACGTTCCCCCTAGGTTTGATCACCCCTTCTGCTGCCAGAAGAGAACTCATCAATTCACTCATTGAGAAACCCATTTTATTCATATTGTAATTCAGTTTCAATTGAGCGAATGATGGCGAGCTTATTGAGGATCATATCAACTTGGTTCTGTGCATCGATGTTGGCACCTAGGGTCTCTAGCTCGTTTAAATAACCAATCATTTTTAAAACATGTTCTTTGACTGGAGTCCCTTCTGACATCTTTGCACTCATTATCTTCTGCATAGCTACCTGCCTGGTAGGCCTGCCATGCTCCCCAAACTTCTTTTTCAGGGATTACATAATGTCACTGGCTGAATTGTTCAACTGGAATTGGTGTTAGAACACACCAGCCATTGAGGCTAGAATGTAGCAACGAGCCATTCCATTCGACTTCTTCCATTTATCGAACTCGGGTCTGGTAGTTACCGAAGCATTTGTCGCGGGTTCTTTAAGGCATGGGGTGTTAAGCACATATATGTGATCCTCCACAATTAAAACAATGTCAAGGTTTCGTTTCCATTCAGTGTAGTTATTTGCAGTTAATTTGTTTTGTGTAAGTATGGTGGCAAGAGGACTAAATAGTGATCCAGACATAATGATTTACTAAAAAATCAAAAACAGAATAAATATGGATATCAGAATTTGACAGTTTTGAAATAAAAGAATCCTTAAAACTCTGATTAAAAAACAAAGTTACCGGAATATCAAAACGAAAGAATATAGCCTCCGTGTGGTGGTCAATATTTGATCTTTCGATTAATCATGACTTGTCCGCTATGCAACTCTTGCAAAACAAGTTATGACTTCCGAACCTATTTTGATCTCTAAGTTTTTGAATAATACCTCGTGTGGGATCCCTTATCCATAGCTTAGCCAGTGTATACCATTAACTAGGATCCAATCACAACCGCCTCAAGTAGCGCCTCCGTATGGTGGTCACCCTCTAACACGTCTGATTGAACCTATCCATAGGAAGTTCACATATAGTGACCAATGAGTAGTGTACCCTCCGAATGGAATGATCACCCCTGGCAAGGTGACACAGAATGCACTACCCATCTTATAGTGAACCGTTAATGGAAGATCGTGGGTGTTTTTAATAAGACCATCTCCCACTAGATTTAATAAGTAAGGATTTTGCTTTTGAGAAAATCTGTTTCTACACATTACCCATAAACATACAATGTTTACTAATGCGTTGAAAACGGTTTTTAAATTTTATTTTAGAAAACTTATTTTATGTGCATGCGAGTAGTAACAATATAATTAAATGCCAATCACAAATCATGCACATAAAACAAAAAACTAAAATGAAAATAAAAACATCCAAATGATGCCTCTATCTCCCATGGCTCTATATCCATAGAACCACCTCCTTGGTTTGATTGCCTCTAGCTCCATCTTCATGGATATCGGCTTGTTCCTCCATCTTCAAGTATATTCTAATTCGATTACATTGGTCATATGCTTCTTTCAAAACTTACAATTTATATAGAAATAGAAATCAACAACAAGAAAATAAAGTAGGCTGGGGAAACCAGTGCGACTTTCCTTTTCGTAGGATTGAAGTCGCAGCGTCCTTTACACATGCCTTAAAACCAAGCCAATAATAAAATAGCATACACCAATCTCAAATAATTAAATACAATAATTTAAAAATTCTTGGTGCCATGGGAGCCAGCGGACTAATCTTGCTGCAAAAAGGTTAGTTGTACACACATCCACACATATATAACAAATATATGTAACTATTGGAACTCCTAACTGATTCACACAGTGCATAAACTCTTTACGCACTGAATTAGAACTTAAAACAACATCTCTCTTCTTTGTCACACTTCAATCGATCGACAAAGGTTCGATAGATCGAACCTTCGATCGATTAAACATATTTCAATCGATTGAACTATTCAAATTCACAGAGTGTTTTTGAAAACTTACAGAATAATTAAAAATTTAAAGGATACATTCTAAAACTTTAAACTGTAAACTGAACATCCGGACAGAGAATTGATCTTGATCGATCGAACACCATTCGATCGATCTAACATAACCAATGTTCGATCGATCGAACCTAGTTTGATCGCTTGAGAACAGATGATCTTCGATCAATCGAGACTACTTCGATAGATTGAGATCACCTTGCATCTAATGCAATTGCAAATTTATATTCTGCTGCGATAACACTACAAAAACAAATCTGTGACGATGCAGTTTTGAAAATAGTTTTAAAACGACATGCAAATCAAAACTAGAATTCCAAAATGCATCTATAGATCCAAACAAGCATGGCTCGGATACCAATTGAAGGGAAAACGGGTTTAAAATTGTTTTAAGCGCACAATGGAAAGATTAAATTTCAAAAACTTATTGGTTGCCCAGGATCTACTACTCGTCAATTCCATAGATGCGTACAATCAAGAGAGAGAAGAAATATACCTTAGGTCTTGAACCCAATTCTGAAATCTTCAACCTTGGTGATACAGCAGCCTCTACTAGGTTGTCTTCACCCTTATATCTCCTGCGGATGCTTTTCAAGGAGACTAGAGATGGTGGGATCTCTAATAGAGAGGATAGGGAAGGTTTAGGAAAACCTAAACAGTTTCTGCAGCTTCTACGTATAAAAATGACGATTAAAAAACATTCAGTACACAGCTGCCCTATTTATAAATTCCCAGAACCGACCTAACCTTCGAATCATCGAAGTGATTTTGATCTATCGAAACTTCGATCGATTGAACCATCTTCGATCGATCGAACCTGTCCAGCCTTCAAATGATCGAAACTCCTTCGATCAATTGAACAAGCCTTGACAGGATCCTTATGTGCCTTTCCAAGCATCTTGGCAGAGCTAAGAGTGGGACCTCCTAGGTTCTTTATTGTTGGCTCCGATCAGTTTTTAATTACCATGACCAAACTCTTTGGTCAGCAAACTAAACAACTAATCAGTTAACGTTTACTCCACTATAAAATGATAACTGAACACTAACGCAAAAGAACATATCTGAAGCGATGACTAGACTTGTATGGTGTACTAATCATGTCCTTCTGCTTTCAGCATTCGTAATCATATTCAGGTAGTTGGATAACTGTTATAGTCAACTTGAATCATGATTACTTCTTATATTCCTTGAGTCCCATTCACCTCTCATGATTTCCAAACATGTTGATAACTACTTATCAACAAGACTGCAGTTCTCAGTAATCAACTTGGTGACATTCTCAAGGGAATGCATACTCTGAATCCGAGGGTAGATTCTATCTTGACAATATATGTTCACAACCCTATGAACATGACATACCCAAGATGCCCAGGTGTTGAGCTTCTATAGACCTCACTGATTGGTAAGTCAAAGCAGCCATATCCACAGTCTGTGTTCATAATCATTTCAAGATTGAGAACACGTACCATATACAAGTTATGAGTTCCTATTAACTATTGATAGTGATGAATGCCAATAGGAAAGCTTAGGTTCGTCAATGCACTATAAGCACTAGCATATTAACTAAGAGCTAATCTCTAGTGATTGAGATTCATCACTCCATCCAATAGTAGTTAATCATGCTATAGTGTAAACATGACGAGATATTCAGTCTCATCATCCACTGTGACAAGTTCTAAGTATCAAAGAATAATAATTCATATCTCACTTGTATGTATCTTATACATACACGAATTACATACTGTGATACTTAAGGATTAACAATCATCTAATGAAAGAAACATACATAATGAAATGTAAAGCTGATATCCATATATTAAAATGCTAATGTCTCATACATAGAGTAATGGTTTCAGGGCACAAACCCAACAGGTACGACACTAAGTTAGTGTCGCTGGCTCTCATTGAGTGCCGTTCGGTTTCCAGCCTTATTAAAATGGTTCTTTTTTTCTTATTTTGCATTCATTTTTAACTTTCACAACTTTTCAATCTCCTCCTATCTCTCATGGCTCCCATTAGTTCTCAAATCCTTTTCCCTTATATGGACACCATCTTCGGCATTGATAGACTCAAATTTGAGTGTTATAGGCTAAATGGTCTCTTTTCTGTTTGGCAGATGGCTTTGGATGAAGATCTACTTCGGGCTACCATTTGATGATGGTACCCTACATTTCATGTTTTTTTATTCAGGTATGAAGAGATCGTCCCACTGTTAGAGGAGTTTAGCACTATCCTCTATACCGACCCTTTTAAGGATTTTATAGTTCCTTCACTGCAAGCGGGGTATGTACAGGATCTAGCTATCCATCTTCACATTTACCATAGTACCGCTAGGTCCTTTATCCAAGATCATCTCAACCATAGTACCGCTAGGACCCTGATGACGGGGGGAACCAGATCATCCGGTGAGGTGCACTTTCTATCTCCATGCTTTCCTATTTCCTTTTTCAGTCATCTGCTAAGATACTCATACCTATTTCCTGTGGTCTTTGGGAGGTGAGGAGTACAGTCATGCTTATCCTAGGAGAGACGTTGTTAGGACTAAACCATGCTCATGTGTGGATTCCGGCATTTAGGCCCACTTTTAATTTTAAAATAATTTCTTAGTCAAATTCCAAATTCAAATACGAGCCGCCACTTTATTTTTTTTAGGAAAATTAAGAAACCATTTTTAAAAGGAACCGATCTTTTGCGAAACCAAAGATAATCTGGGTCCAGGGATTATGGAATGAAAGGGGAAGGAGCCCGAAGGACTAAAACACCCCCTTTCATCCTATCTCGTGATAGACCTCTACTCATCATCCCATTTAATCAAATTAATAATCTAAGCATGCCCTCAACTAGTTTCTAACCCAAAAAAAAAAAATCAAGGTTTTAACAATTAGATCTCTGGGAATGTGGAAACCACTAGACATCATTCACGAATCTGGAATTCTCTGTCCAGAGATCTTGTACGATTTTCTAAAAATAGAAAAATTATGAGAAACACTTAGATCCTTTTAGGGTATCTTCCTAACACATTGAAATACTTAGAAAAAATTATTTTGGGTCAAGAAAGATCAATTAAGGTTCTGATTTATTAATTTTAAAGTGGGCTTACTGTTCTGAAATTTTGGACAGAGAATTGCTTGTTTTGAAATCACAAGACCAAACCATCTTAGATATGGAATTTCATCAAAAACGAAAATCACAGAGGTACTTAAATGGGTTATGAACACCCTCCAATTGGTCTCATCCAATTTCCAATGAACCATGATTTTATAAAAATCATTGATCACGGTTGGTTTATGGATTCACTGCACCTTTGTTAAATTGATGTTCATATTTTGAATCAAATTTGATCCATGATTCTAGAGAGAACTAGGATCAAGTATGATTATGATCATTGGAGTAAATAATGAAACATGAAGAGATTCATAGATTTAACCTTAATGGATTTCCATCATAGATCTCATAGCAAGAGAATCCTAAGGTCTTACTCAATCTTATGAACTCTTGAATATTCAAGTTCCCTAGATTTCAACAAACAAACAAACTATGAAAACTTACATCTAAATGAAAACTATGAAAACTATGAAAACTTGAATATTCAAGTTCCCTAGATTTCAACAAACAAACTATCAAAACTTACATCTAAATCCTCTCTCAAACATATGATCCTTGAGGAAATTAAAACTATGATATACTATTCTCCTCTCAAATTAATGGTCCTTAGAGACTCAATGAGACCCAAATCTACTCAAATCTCTATGGAATATAGTATGGATTCCATAAGATTCCTAGTAGGGAGATCCGAGTCATGAGCTAAGACTTGAACCCAATCAACTATGTGTAGATATGACCATGACCAATCTTAATCCCCATATAAATCATAGGATCATAAGGGACTACAGGATCAAACTCAAAGAGATCTAATGAGATATTGAAGATCTCATAGATCCTATGAGAAGAATATAAACAAAAGAAATGAAACCAAAGGTTATTTGAAAATTTCAAGTCAAAACTGTTTTAATCTTAAATCCAAAGCTCTATTTAGACCCAAATCAATGAAAATAATACATGATCATTCAATCACAAATTCTATGTGGTTTGTGATGAAATGAGGCAAGAAGAGAGGTTTTGAAAATGTGTAAAAATCCTAGATCTACGAATTTGTGATTGAATTATGTAGAACAAGTATGGAATAAGGATTTAACCTCTAGATCTTCTTATGATTTGATTGATTTGGAGAGATCCAAGCCTTACAAGCAATACTCTTCTTCTTCTTCCTTGAAGCTTCAAGGTTCTTCAATGGAGATTTGAGGAATTGGGTGAATTGGGTAGGATTTCTATAGGGTTTTGGGTTTCTCTCTCTATATTTCTCTAAGAACAAACTTCATCTTCAAAATTCAGCCTCTCTTTCTATGATTCAAGTCTCATCTTCCTAGATTCAAGTCTCCAATCTCTCAAAATGAGAGAAAATGGGGTTTTTATAGACTTTCATTATCTTAGGGGCTAAGATAAAGGTAGATAGGTCAATTAGGGATGGTGGGGGCATGGTTTGCATGACCTAGGAGTAGTAAACACGTACACAAAAAATGGCATTGTTTTGTGCATTCATTTGATCAAAGAGTGAAAAAAGAATTTTGACTTAAAAATGCAAATTAGCCCAGCCCGGCACTCGATGAAGATGGAACGACACTCGCTGTGTGCCGTGCGGCACTCACTGAGTGCCACAGTGGCATTCACTGACTGTCGTTCAGGCACTTTGAGTGCCGTTGCACAGCAGTTCAACACTATTCACAACAATTCAGCACCTTAATTTCATTTCATGTCATTTAAGTAAATATATAATTTATGTATTTACTTAAAACATTAAATGTAATTGAGGAAAAACCCCCCATTTGGATTCAATAAAAATATCTAAAAAATCAAAATCCTTAAGGAAAAAAAGTCAACTCTCCCTCCGAAGACAAAATTTCCAATTCCTGCACAATTCTTCTTAAAGACCTTTCGATTTCTCCATGTTCCCTTTCATTTAAAAATTCTTAAAAATCATTTCTAGCATAAGGGAGACCCAATTTACAATTACTGGGATTTTTCATCTTGAAATTCGAAAATCTTACGATTGACTCCCTTTTGACCCGTTGACTTTTCACTGGGTCAACTGTTGACTTTTTTTTTCGGGATTCATGCTGAATTTCTCTCCTTTTGAAAAAAATGGTTTTAAGATGCTCCGAGGACAATGTCGTGTTTCTATACGTGTTCAAAACTCATGGTCTACAAGGTGACAGGTAGATGAGAATTTTGGTCTTTTTTGGCTGAAAAGGTGATTTTGAACCGAGATTCTTCTAGGAAAAAAGTCAGATTTCTTGTAAGAGTCTGAATTCTGACAAGACATATTCATCACTGATATCCAGAGGTAAACCCCCCTAAGTTTAATAGTTTGGTCAAAATAAGGGTGTCTACAGTTTGCCCCTCTTTGGCAGAGCTTGTGAAGCAACGCGTATCACAAGTGAATGTCGAAGCCTGTGTGAAGACAAGCCTTTGACCGAGCTATTGAACTTAGGTAAAAACAAAACACGTTGCAAAAACATTTGCGGAGAAGGTCGGTGCTGGTCGTGCTCAACGGTGAGCTGCCTACGTATCCCATTGGGAATCAGATTAGGGCGTAGTTCAGGCAAGGGACAACTCCTAAGCACAAATAATCACACGGATGAATGCACATATCCTATCGTGATGCACGTGCTCATGGAATAACAACTGTCAATGCAATGTCATGCTTCATACTATGTAGATGCAAAGATCCAAGATCATGCTCTTCTCGGTGATATGAATGCATTCTATTCCTTACACCGCTATGAATTTCCTCAACCTAGATGACTTCAATAAGGATTTGCCTCAATCTAGAGGACTTCAACGGATTTGCCTCATTCTAGAGGACTACCACAAAGATTTGCCTCAATCTAGAGGACTTTAATAGGGATTTGCCTCAATCTGGAGTACTTCAATAGGGATTTGCCTCAATCTAGAGGACTTCAACAAGGATTTAAATCAATTTAGAGGACTTCAACAAAGATTGCCATCGAGAACTAATATCGAACAAAAAGATGCTGCCATCGAGGACTAATGCAAGTTCAAAAAGATTGCCATTGAGGAGTGACGAGGATTGCCATTGAGGCCTAAAACAGATTGCCATTGAGTACTAACGCAAATGGTGCTGCCATTGAGGAGTAACACAATGATGCTGCCACTGAGGACTAATGCAAAGTTGCCATTGAGGACTAATGCAAGGTTACCATTGAGGACTAATGCAAGGTTACCATTGAGGACTAACACCGATAATGTTGCCATTGAGGACTAACGTAAGGTTGCCATTGAGGACTAACACCGATAATGCTTTCATTGAAGACTAACGCAAGGTTGTCATTGAGGACTAACACCGATAATGCTGCCATTGAGGACTAACGCAAGGTTGCCATTGAGGACTAATGCTTAGAGAAGCTGCCATTGAGGTCTAATGATTAGATAAGCTACCATTGAGGATTAACACTTAGAGAAGGTGCCATTGAGGACTAATGCTTAGAGAAGCTGCCATTGAGGACTAAAGCTTAGAGAAGCTGCCATTAAGGACTAAAGCATAGAGAAGCTTCCATTGTGGACTAATGCTTAAAGAAGCTGCCATTGAGGACTAATGCTTAGAGAAGTTGCCATTGAGGACTAACGCTTAGAGAAGCTGCCATTGAGGACTAACACTTAGAGAAGCTTCCATTGAGGACTAAAGCTCAGAGAAGCTGCCATTGAGGACTAACGCTTAGAAAAGCTGGCATTGAGGACTAAAGCTTAGAGAAGCTGCCATTGAGGACTAATGTTTAGAGAAGCTGCCATTGATGACTAATGCTTAGAGAAGCTGTCATTGAGGACTAACGCTTAAAGAAGCTGTCATTGATCACTAATCAACGTGGTAAGATATTGGTCAATAGCCACTCAGGGGCTTACAAGCAAGAACGATAGTCAACAGCCTTTCAAGGACTTATGTTGCGAAAGCGACAATTAATAGCCCTTTAGGGGACTTATGTTGCAAAAACGGAGACCAACAGCCTTACAAGGACTTATGTTGCAAAATTAGAGATCAATAGCCTCGTAAGGACTTATGTTTCAAAAGCAGAGATCAAACAGCCCTTTTGGGGACTTATGTTGCAAAAGTAGAGATCAACAGCCTCGCAAGGACTTATGCTCCAGAAGCGACAATCAATAGCCCTTTTGGGGACTTATGTTGCGAAAGTGACAATCAACAACCCTTTAGGGGACTTATGTTGCCAAAACAAAGATCAACAGCCTCACAAGGACTTATATCAATTTAATTAAAAAAAACAAGAGTCAATCAGACTTAAATCAATTCAATTCAGTTCAATTTCTTAAATCGGGAGTCAATCAGACTCAAATCAGCTTATTTTCTAAACGAGACTCAAAGAATTTGAACAGAGCTGATAGAAATAATCATTTTTTGCATTTGCGGACCTTTCGAAGAAACACATTGATTCTGTCAAAAGAGGAAAGTCACCTTGGCTCCTAGTCTTGGACTCTTCTTATATTGCCACTTTATGCTGTGATAGTGTTCAAAATCTCTGCTTGTACTGCTCTTGGGATGCTCATGAAGACTTTTCAAATCTTTATTCATTATCTTAAACCCACACATTTGAGACCATTTATTGACTCATCAAAGGAGGACAGACCATGACAAAGCCAGTTACTTAAGATGACTGACTCAAACTCTACATTCATTATGAATGAATGTGCTTTCATCGTGAATAATGTATCATCTCACCTTTCATTTATTCATCATCTAACAATGGTAGTGCTTTGCTGATAAATCTAAGCTTTGAAAACTTCCCCTTTTTGATTTAGCGAATTCTTTGCCTATCTAGAGTATGCTTCAAATTAGTGCTTTAGCTTATGGAATGAAAGGCCTCTATTTCAATCCTTTGAAAACAAACTCAATTACTTGAGAAATTGCCTCTGGCATTGTCACGCCCCGGAACGGCAAAAATAGAGAAAAATAAATTTCCTTTTTGGGTCCAAAGGCAGCGACGGGTGAAGTCACATGATTGTCCACACCACGCAATACTAAGCAACAAGAAGTAATAGTGTAACAAGAATGAAGTCTAGGTTCTGATCACAACGTATCACAAAGTCAACAGAAGTTACTAACTATTACATATCAGAGTCTCGAATCAAATATAAGGCAGCAGAAGTACAAATGCCAAAGCAACATATGCCTGACTACAATTCTAGTCTAGTCTTCAGTTGGCATAAAGGTAGTCCTCGGCGTAGTAGTCTTCTTCGGTCTGACCTCCGTCGGGGAAATCCTCCACAGGGACTCTGTCACCGGCATAGTAGTCCTTTCCTGCAGGCCCTTCACCTGTATAGTCATAACCAGGGTGCGCTGGAACGTAGAAATGTCCAGCGGCATAAACGCCGTCAGCTTAATGAAAGCTGAGTGAGTTAGATACTAACAGGGTATCAACTATTGATATTATTACAAGTTATAAGCCGCAAACAAGTTAGAGTTCTGTGAGGGTAACTTATTTACATCAAACCGATTATCCGATTACTAACGTCCTATTCATTATAAGACCGATAATACGTCTAGATAGGGGAACAGACTCGACAGTAGTTCAACTCTATAACACACCATTGCTCATCCACCGCTTTTAAGAACATATGCACAGTTCACCGCATGTCATGGATACCTCGTTAGTCCATTCCCCGCTTTTAAGAACATATGCACAGTCCACCGCATGTCAGGGATATAACGTTTTAAACAACAGTACATCATTCTATGCCACGACTTAGCGATGTCTACCAGTGATCACGGTCCACCGCATGTCATAGACACCTTCGTCTGTCTACCGCTTTTAAGAACATATGATCGACCAAAGCCCGCCCACGCAAGGTTCCCGAATCCTAGCAAACCTACTTAAGTTCAACTCTATCACCGATACATGACAATCCCAATGTGGCCCGACTACTCTGAATGAAATGAATGTTAACTCCAAAGGATTCATGACTATTCCGTTATCTAGCATTGTAAACATTATCCGTAAATCTTGTTATTACTACGATCCTACGCTGCATTAACTCGTTATCATGTCTGTATTACAATAATAAAGCATGCTGGGAAGTACTGAACAGTAAATAAACAACTAAACAGTTATTATAAGAAAAACAGTATTCTGAAACTTCCAATCGATTGGCATAGAGGTCAATCAATTGGTATAAAAGTGGCATCAATCGATTGGAAGAAGGTTCAATCGATTGGTATAAAAGTGGCATCAATCGATTGAAAGAAGGTTCAATCGATTGGTATAAAAGTGGCATCAATCGATTGATAAAAGATTCAATCGATTGGATCATAATCCAAATCAATCGATTGGATAAAGTGTCAATCGATTGGAACATGAAAGATGTCAATCGATTGGTAAGAGTACCAATCGATTGATACTTCGTCTTCTTCACAGTGAAGACTGCCCAGCAACATATAAACGGGAATACATGGTTTCTTCTCCATTTCTTCATTCAAGCATGTTCTAACACCAATATAAAGCTACCAAGTGAGTTTAAAACTCACCTTAGACGTTAAGGGCGTGTTTGGGTATGTGTTTTGAAGTTTGGAGCTCCAATGGTGCTCTCCCTCTCTTTCCTCTGCTGTGTCTCTCCTCTATCTTCTTCTTTCTTCTCTGGTCTTCTTCTCTTCTCTCAATCCATCTCTGTGTGTGTGTGTGAGTGTATGAATATATGTATATATGTGTGTCGTTATATGTAAATCTTGTTATTACTACAATCCTACGCCGCATTAACTCGTTATCATGTCTGTATTACAATAATAAAGCATGCTGGGAAGTACTGAACAGTAAATAAACAACTAAACAGTTATTATAAGAAAAACAGTATTCTGAAACTTCCAATCGATTGGCATAGAGGTCAATCAATTGGTATAAAAGTGGCATCAATCGATTGGAAGAAGGTTCAATCGATTGGTATAAAAGTGGCATCAATCGATTGGAAGAAGGTTCAATCGATTGGTATAAAAGTGGCATCAATCGATTGATAAAAGATTCAATCGATTGGATCACAATCCAAATCAATCGATTGCATAAAGTGTCAATCGATTGGAACATGAAAGATGTCAATCGATTGGTAAGAGTAACAATCGATTGATACTTCGTCTTCTTCATAGTGAAGACTGCCCAGCAACATATAAACGGGAATACATGGTTTCTTCTCCATTTCTTCATTCAAGCATGTTCTAACACCAATATAAAGCTACCAAGTGAGTTTAAAACTCACCTTAGACGTTAAGGGCGTGTTTGGGAATGTGTTTTGAAGCTTGGAGCTCCAATGGTGCTCTCCCTCTCTTTCCTCTACTGTGTCTCTCCTCTATCTTCTTCTTTCTTCTTCTTCTTTCTTCTCTGGTCTTCTTCTCTTCTCTCAATCCATCTCTGTGTGTGTGTGAGTGTATGAATATATGTATATATGTGTGTATATATATATGAGTGTTTTATATATACATAACACACACAAACACTCCCTCTCACTCTCTCTGATTTTTCTAAAAAGAAAAACGCAGGAAAAGGGCTCATATATATAGGGAAAGAGCGTTCACGTGGCCTTTCCCCAGCCAGAGCAAAAGAATCTGCCCAGCTGCCTTCAATCGATTGGCATAAGTGTCAATCGATTGATATAATCAATCGATTGGTATAAAGTTCAATCGATTGGTATCCAAAATAAGGCAATCGATTGGAAAACTTGTCAATCGATTGGTATCCAAATTATACCAAGGTAAGGCCAAGCTCAAACAAGTATTAAAAGAAGCATACAGGGTCTTATTCATATAATACATTACAAAAATACAGGGTATTACATTATCCACCACTCATTAAAGATTTTGTCTTCAAAATCCAAAATAAGCAGGGTTAAAACAAAAATGGAAACTTCTCTCGCATTTCTGACTCCAGCTCCCATGAAGCTTCTCCTTCGTCGTGGTGCTTCCACTGAACCTTCACTAGCGGGATCTCCTTGTTTCTGAGCTTCTTCACTCCTCGGTCTAGAATGCGCACTGGTCCTTCGTTGTATGTCACGTTCTCGTTCACCTCGATATCTTCAAAACTGATCTCGTGCGTTGGGTTATGGGCACATTTCCTCAACATGTTGATGTGGAAAACGTTGTGCACTCCTGACATCTTTGGCGGCAACGCCAGTCGATAAGCAACCTTCCCAACACGTTCTAGGATCTCGAATGGTCCAATGAATCGCGGCGACAACTTGCCTCTCTTCTGTCCGAATCTGACGATACCTCGAACTGGGGAGACTTTAAGTAGCACATGATCTCCAACTGCAAACTCTAGATCTTTCCGTCGCTTGCCGGCATAGCTCTTGTGTCTGGATTGCGCTGTCTTCATCTTCTCTCGTACAATCTGGATCTTTTCGCTAGTTTCTCGAATCATCTCAGGCCCAAGTAGTTGAGTATCTCCGACTTCGGCCCAATATAGCGGCGATCGGCAAGGTCTTCCATACAAGGCTTCAAACGGCGTCATCCCTATGCTCGTGTGGTAGCTATTGTTGTAGGCAAACTCGATCAAAGGTAGATGCGTCTCCCATGAACTCTCGAATTCAATGACACAGGCTCGCAACATATCCTCCATCACTTGATTGACTCGTTCTGTCTGACCGTCTGTCTGTGGATGAAAGGCTGAACGCAAATTCAATGAAGTTCCCATTGCTGTCTGAAGGCTCTTCCAGAATTCTGCGATAAAGCGTGAATCTCGATCTGAAACTATTAAGACGGGTACACCGTGCAGTTGCACAACTTGCTGTAGATACATCCGGCTCAATCTTTCAACAGGGTGCGTCATGCTATAGGCGATAAAATGTGCTGACTTGGTGAGTCGATCCACTATTACCCAAATAGCGTCGTGGTTTTGTTGAGACTTCGATAATCCAACCACAAAATCCATGGTGATGTGCTCCCATTTCCATTGGGGAATCGGTAGCGGTTGTAGGAGTCCAGGTGGATTCTGATGCTCCGCCTTCACTTGTTTGCAAATAAGACATTGCGATACATACTCGGCCACTTCTCGCTTCATTCCTTGCCACCAGAAGTTTCTCTTTAAGTCCTTATACATCTTGTTTCCTCCTGGGTGGATAGTCATCCTTGACTTGTGTGCTTCGTCCAGAATGTTCTTCCTGAGACCATCGTCGTTTGGCACACAGAGTCTACCTTTGCATCTCAGTGCTCCGTCCGTACTAATACTCCATATCTCTGGTTCCTTTGCGGACATCTTGGCAAACCATAATTTGAAATCCTCGTTTGACTGTTGAGCTTCCAAGATGCGGCTGATGAGAGTCGGTTGTACAACAAGACATCCAAGGTGTTTTCCTTCTCCTGATTCCACTGGTTGAAGGTCGAATTCGACTAACGTCTCCAATGCTCACCATTCCTTAATCAAAATTGAAGAAACCAAAAGGCGTGGCCTCCGGCTCAGAGCGTCGGCTACAACATTTGCTTTACCCGGGTGGTATTGCAAAGAGAAGTCGTAGTCCTTGAGTAGTTCCATCCATCTCCGTTGTCGCATGTTCAACTCCTTTTGAGAGAACAGGTACCTTAAACTCTTATGATCTGAGAACAAGTCAAACTTTTCTCCATACAAATAGTATCTCCAAATCTTCAGGGCGAACACGATTGCGGCTAGTTCTAAATCGTACGTCGGATAAGTCTTCTCATGCGGCTTCAATTGTCTTGATCCGTATGCGATGACATTCCCCTCTTGCATTAGCACACAACCAAGTCCTTGGTGTGATGCATCACTATAGATTATGAATTATTCACCACTCTTAGGTATCGCAAGCACGGGTGCTGAGGTTAGTCTCTCCTTCAATTCCCAAAATGCATCCTCATGTTTATCGGTCCATTCGTACTTCGTCTCCTTCCTAGTCAGGCTTGTCAACGGTCCTACGATTCTAGAGAATCCTTCCACAAATCTCCGGTAATACCCAGCCAATCCAAGAAAACTCCTAACTTCGGTCGCGTTGGTTGACCTGTTCCAGCTCAAGACTGCATCGATCTTAGATGAGTCTACGGAAATCCCATCCTGTGATATCACATGTCCCAGGAATTTAACTTCCTTAAGCCAGAATTCACATTTGCTGAATTTCGCATAAAGACTATTGTCTCTGAGAGTCTGTAGAGCAGTTTGTAGATGCTTCTTATGTTCTTCTTCCGTCCTTGAATAAATTAGAATGTCGTCAATGAATACTATAATGAATTGATCCAGATAGGGTCTGAATACTCTATTCATTAGGTCCATGAATACGGCCGGGGCATTAGTCAATCCAAAAGACATCACTAGAAATTCGTAGTGCCCATATCTCGTCCTGAAGGCAGTTTTCGGTATATCTTTCGGCCGAACTAGTAATTGATGGTATCCTGAACGCAAATCGATTTTTGAGAATATCCTTGATCCTTGTAGTTGATCGAACAGGTCGTCTATCCGGGGAAGTGGGTATCTATTCTTGATCGTGACTTTAATCAGCTCCCTGTAGTCGATACAGAGTCGTAGCTCTCCGTCCTTCTTTTTCACAAATAAAACTGGTGCTCCCCAAGGTGATGTACTCGGGCGAACAAAACCTAAATCTTCAAGTTCCTGAACTTGCTTCTTCAATTCCAACAATTCTGTTGGCGCCATCCGATACGGGGTCTTGGAAATCGGCAACGTTCCGGGCGCTAACTCAATGCAGAAGTCTATCTCTCTCTTTGGCGGAAGTCCTGAGATACTTCGGAACACATCTTCAAAGTCTTGAATAACGGGGATCTGGTTAATAGTAAGCTCCGTGCTTGAAGTCTTAATCGTGGCTAGGCAGCTCGTGATAAACATGTCGCTCAACGGTTGGCACTGAAATCTGATCTGTGGGCAACCAGGCGTCGAAAAGACAATGGTCCGACTAACACAATCCAGGTTAGCGCCATACTTAGTAAGCCAATCCATTCCTAGGATCACGTCGAACTCAGACATTGACAGGACTATCAAGTCAGCTGGGAGATTCCTATCCTCTAGTGTCAAGGGACAATCCTTGCACACCTTACCTAACTTAACGGATACTCCCAAGGGCAAAACGGCATTAAGGGTCGGCTCAAGTGCTAGGGGTAGTAATCCCAAATCACGCACCATCTTAATAGCTATGAAAGAACGGGCGGCACTGGTATCAAACAAAGCTCTAACTTGACAGTGAAATAAAATGAGTGTACCTTCCAAGTTCTGCTGTTCCTCTGCATTATACCCTGCATTGTCAGGAATGATGGCATTCACCCTAACCTATCCTTGCTGTCCTTGAGCAGGCGCTCCATAGTGGCCTCCACGTGGTGCTCGACAATCCTTGCTTATGTGACCAGGCTTGTTACAGTTGCGGCAGACGAGGTCATTACGGCGGTTGGTCTTGGGGGCTGTGCAATACTTTGCAATATGTCCGGGCACTCCACAGTTGAAACATCCATCGGTGTTCTGTCGCTGGGCGACGGGCTGTGCCTGAGGTGGTCCTCGCTGTAGATTCTGTTGTCGAGGAAAATTAGCTTGGGGCTTCCTTGTCCCATCCCATGTGCGCTTGGTTTCCTGGTAGTTGTTGGTCTGGGGTTTCCATCCTTGATTGTTCCTTGATGATTGCGCGGAGAAGTTCCTTGGTTGGAAGGTCCTGGGTGGAGGTCGATTCACTTGTTGTCCTTGCACAGGGTAAGCATCCTTTTCCAAACTTGAAGCAAGACGGACAATCCCTTCAAATGACTGGCCCAGATAGCCTATCATCATGTGCCGGAGGTGGGGGTTGAGTCCTTGGTGAAATCGCTTGACCTTCTTGGCGGAGGTGTCTATCATATGCGGAGCGAAACGTGAAAGTCGCTCAAATTGTGTAGTATACTCCTTGACTGTCCAATTTCCTTGGGTTAGACTCAGGAAATTCCTCTCTTGTTGGTCTCTTTCGTCCTCAGGGAAATACTTCTCGAGAAATCGAGTCTTGAATGCTTCCCAAGGCATTCTCCTTGCAGCGTCAATCCCAATCGTGGCTCTCTCGGCCTCCCACCAGTCCGCGGCGGAGTAAGTTAGTTGAAATGCGGCTAGACGTCTCTTGTCAAGCTCACTACACTCCAGGGCTTCAAAGATTAGCTCCAACTCTCGTATCCATTGCTCTGCTTTCCAGGACTCTGCCATGCCGTCGAACTTTTCGGGTCGCAGGCCACGAAATCGTTCCAACAGTTTATCGCATGTCTGCCTTAGAGGGACAAAGTGGTTTGTGCCATTGTTGTTGGTGGCATGATTGTAGGTATCACCGATGTGTTCCATCCGTTGCATGAAAGCTTCGAAGACTCCAATTGGGTCCATACCCTCAGGAATGGGTGCTCCCAGTCGTGCTTGGTTCCTTGTGGGTCCCACCATAGTGATCCGTGTGAGGTGTACCTATGAAGGATCTAACGATTAGCTGACAATCTTCTCGGGGAAATGATCATACTTAAATAACAGACAGCATAACATGAATCAAAATCACAACCATAACATAATAATGAGACGATAACAGAAATAACCAAGAGAAACGATTTGCCATATATATACCCAAAAGATGTACAGTGGAGTACACAACAGATCATCTGTGTATCGCGTAGTACATGGTCCTATACAAGATCTAAACAAAAGGAAAGATATACACAAGACCACTACTGGTGGCTACCCATACAAAAAGGCTATGGTCCATAGCTGTCTATGTAAGCGTCAAAAGTAAGCGGACAACATGTCCTAAAGTCAGACGAAAAAGTCTAAGTCCTAAAGGTACTGGACTCAAAAGTTGTCCACATCGGATCCATAGATGGAAGCCTCGTCCTCTGGGGCAACCTCAGATAAAACATCATCCTCATCCATATCATCGTCATCCATAATGTCCTCATCCTCTATCACAACATCCTCAATCAGCTCGGGTCCATCATGCTCCACAACAGCTCCCAAATCTCCTGTATCAGCGGCCATGTCAGCCTGGGCTGCATCAAATGCGGCCGCAAGTGCCTCAGCCTGTATCATAGCCTATGCCAACTCCGGTGCTCCAATCTCAAATCCATGGGGATGTGCAGCCATCTCTGCGGCCCACTCAGCTGCCAGTTGTGCTATAACTCCTCCTGGTAAGACTGGTACTACTGCATCATCACCTGCATCATCGTCTGCAGCTACCTCCTCTTCCTCTATCAAATAACCCTCTGCAACTACAATATCTACGTCAACTGGCACGTCCATACCGGCTGGGTCCACGGGGTCCTCCTCCTCTGGATCATACTCCGGCTCCTCGTCATCGGTGTCCTCGTCCTCCTCATCCTCCATCTCCTCATCGTCATCCTCTGGCTCATCGTCGCAATCGCTCTCATCACCACCCTCCGGATCCTCATCTACTGGGGGTACATCAGCCATGTCCTCTTCTGGTGGGGATGGAGGTGCTGCTCTAACCTCTGCAAGTAGAACCTGGTACGAAGAACGGTCTCGTAACATCAATAAAGAATCCTCCTCGATGCGTTTGAAGGTCTCCTTGCGGTAGATCATCTCCTGACGTATCACTTCTGGGTCCTGGGTCCCAAATCTCTGCTGCTCAATCCGCATGTCTCGCTCTGTCTCTGCAATAGCTCTCTGTCTAACCTTCCAGGCATAGTACTCTGGATCTGCTGGCGCAATACTCCTCTCATACACATAGTGTCCTCCGAACTCGTCTGGAACGAACAGCGGCGGTGCCATGCTACCTGAAAAGGGACTATCTTAAGTCAGAACTAATCTTAATACTCATCTATAGAATCTCAAGGTTCTAGGACCAGATGGTGTGGGACAATCTGTGAGCGAAAAAGGTATAAAACCTAGGCTCTGATACCAAAAATCTTGTCACGCCCCGGAACGGCAAAAATAGAGAAAAATAAATTTCCTTTTTGGGTCCAAAGGCAGCGACGGGTGAAGTCACATGATTGTCCACACCACGCAGTACTAAGCAACAAGAAGTAATAGTGTAACAAGAATGAAGTCTAGGTTCTGATCACAATGTATCACAAAGTCAACAGAAGTTACTAACTATTACATATCAGAGTCTCGAATCAAATATAAGGCAACGAAAGTACAAATGCCAAGGTAACATATGCCTGACTACAAAAAGGGTTCTAAAATGGTAAAGACGATTAGCTACAATTCTAGTCTAGTCTTCAGTTGGCATAAAGGTAGTCCTCGGCGTAGTAGTCTTCTTCGGTCTGACCTCCGTCGGGGAAATCCTCCACAGGGACTCCGTCACTGGCATAGTAGTCCTCTCCTGCAGGCCCTTTACCTGTATAGTCATAACCAGGGTGCGCTGGAACGTAGAAATGTCCAGCGGCATAAACGCCGTCAGCTTAATGAAAGCTGAGTGAGTTAGATACTAACAGGGTATCAACTATTGATATTATTACAAGTTATAAGCCGCAAACAAGTTAGAGTTCTGTGAGGGTAACTTATTTACATCAAACCGATTATCCGATTACTAACGTCCTATTCATTATAAGACCGATAATACGTCTAGAAAGGGGAACAGACTCGACAGTAGTTCAACTCTATAACACACCATTGCTCATCCACCGCTTTTAAGAACATATGCACAGTTCACCGCATGTCATGGATACCACGTTAGTCCATCCCCCGCTTTTAAGAACATATGCACAGTCCACCGCATGTCAGGGATATAACGTTTTAAACAACAGTACATCATTCTATGCCACGACTTAGCGACGTCTACCAGTGATCACGTTCAACCGCATGTCATAGACACCTTCGTCTGTCTACCGCTTTTAAGAACATATGATTAGATCATCTGGCTATCTTAGGGCAAATGGTCCGGTTCACCGCAAGTCATAGACACCTTCGTCTGTCTACCGCTTTTAAGAACATATGATCGACCAAAGCCCGCCCACGCAAGGTTCCCGAATCCTAGCAAACCTACTTAAGTTCAACTCTATCACCGATACATGACAATCCCAATGTGGCCCGACTACTCTGAATGAAATGAACGTTAACTCCAAAGGATTCATGACTATTCCGTTATCTAGCATTGTAAACATTATCCGTAAATCCTGTTATTACTACGATCCTACGCCGCATTAACTCGTTATCATGTCTGTATTACAATAATAAAGCATGCTGGGAAGTACTGAACAGTAAATAAACAACTAAGCAGTTATTATAAGAAAAAACAGTATTCTGAAACTTCCAATCGATTGGCATAGAGGTCAATCGATTGGTATAAAAGTGGCATCAATCGATTGGAAGAAGGTTCAATCGATTGGTATAAAAGTGGCATCAATCGATTGGAAGAAGGTTCAATCGATTGGTATAAAAGTGGCATCAATCGATTGATAAAAGATTCAATCGATTGGATCACAATCCAAATCAATCGATTGCATAAAGTGTCAATCGATTGGAACATGAAAGATGTCAATCGATTGGTAAGAGTACCAATCGATTGATACTTCGTCTTCTTCACAGTGAAGACTGCCCAGCAACATATAAACGGGAATACATGGTTTCTTCTCCATTTCTTCATTCAAGCATGTTCTAACACCAATATAAAGCTACCAAGTGAGTTTAAAACTCACCTTAGACGTTAAGGGCGTGTTTGGGAATGTGTTTTGAAGCTTGGAGCTCCAATGGTGCTCTCCCTCTCTTTCCTCTGCTGTATCTCTCCTCTGTCTTCTTCTTTCTTCTTCTTCTTTCTTCTCTGGTCTTCTTCTCTTCTCTCAATCCATCTGTGTGTGTGTGTGAGTGTATGAATATATGTATATATGTGTGTATATATATGAGTGTTTTATATATACATAACACACAAACACTCCCTCTCACTCTCTCTGATTTTTCTAAAAAGAAAAATGCAGGAAAAGGGCTCATATATATAGGGAGAGAGCGTTCACGTGGCCTTTCCCCAGCCAGAGCAAACGAATCTGCCCAGCTGCCTTCAATCGATTGGCATAAGTGTCAATCAATTGATAAAATCAATCGATTGGTATAAAGTTCAATCGATTGGTATCCAAAATAAGGCAATCGATTGGAAAACTTGTCAATCAATTGGTATCCAAATTATACCAAGGTAAGGCCAAGCTCAAACAAGTATTAAAAGAAGCATACATGGTCTTATTCACATAATACATTACAAAAATACAGGGTATTACAGGCATAAAGGGCTTTTGGAAAACAAAGTTTGCCACTAGACTTAAGGGCAAATAAGCTCATCCAAGGGTTTTGTAAACATGATGGTACATGATGCTTGCAGTGCATTTACTCCCAACATAGAGGTAATCATCATGAATATGGTGGGATAAAGTAGGAAACCAAATGCTAATGGGCAAACTTTGTTTGCCCCTGGTTTGTCAATACATATATGGCTCCAGGCAAACACAAGTTTGCCACTAGTTTGAAGGAAGGAAACCAAAGGTGCAAAGGGTGATGCTTTTGGTTTAAGAATGGTTATAGACCGAGAACCCTGGGAAGGTTTGTCTACTTATCCCCAAGTGGGAATCAGGTCCAAAGTAGTTCGACTAAGGCTTGAAAGAGATAAATCACATGGTGCAACGATGTTTGTGACCGAACCGCACTAGCTACCTACGTATCCCCAAGTGGAAATCAGGTCAAAACGTAGTTCATCGACTCTGGGGGTCTTGAAAGAATAAGGCTTCAAGAATTATGGGCTTTTCGAGCCATGTTTTCATTTGAGTCCAATGAGTGCTTTTTTTTGGGCAGATTTTCTAAAACAGATTCCTTGTGGTAGCTTTTGAACAAGATGATGAGAACATGAACTACTTCCCCCTTTTCTTTATTTTTTTATTTTCTTCTTTTTTTTCCTTTTTCTTTTTTACTTGTTCTTTTTTGTTTGTGGCGGTTGATTCTTTTCACCTTTTCACTAGCCAGTCAATCTTTACAACTCTCATTACACATCGTGTTTAAATCATACTCTACCATACTCATAAAGCAATAGAAGCCCTCCAAATCACTCTTTATTTTTCTCAAAGATACTTTTGCATTGTTTTGGGCCCACTTAGCATTGAGCCTCTTATGAAATTTTGATTGATACTTTCAAATCTCCTTTTCATTTCCAATTTATTTTCTTTGTTTAGAATAACTCAAAGCTTTGAGATAATTCTTGTGCCAGTGATGTACTTTGAAGCACCCAAGAATTCTCAATCTTATTTATTCTCTGCTTTTTCTTTTCTCTTTCCTTTCTTTTCTCTACCTCACTCTCTCTTATTCTCTTCATGATTTTGACTGGCTAGGATTCGAATTTTGAAATCAACACGCATCTTATTTTGTCTCTAACTTTTGCCAGGCGCCCTTTCGGGTTTTCATCCTAGCGAGCTTGTTCTCTTTTTTATTCTTCTTCTCTCTTTTTTATTTTATCCTTTTTTTTGCTCTCACTTTTGCCTAGGCACCCTTTCGGATTTTCATCCTAACAAGCTCCTTCTTTTCCCTCTTCTCTTTTTTTTTTGGAAGAAGTTCATTTAAAATATCTGGCTACCACCAAGGACCAAGTTTATGGCTTTGGACTGTGAGCTAATCTTTTAGGCTTAGTATTTGGATGGTGAGCAAGCCTCAAGTCCCAAGTTTATCTTTTCAAGATTGAGCAAGAGCATCTTTAAATTCTTAAAGTAAAGCTAGTCAATTCTCTAGTCCTCTTTGGAATTGGCACAAAATTTGCTTTAATATCTTCGGGATCCTTTCAATGCAAAGATTATTAACAAAGTATTTTCCATGATTGTTTGAAAAAGTGATTTTTTTTTTTTGCTTAATGATCCATATATTCACGACTTAGCACACTAAATCAAGCAAAATGAGACTTTATTCAACTAGGATAGAAGGAGGATTACATAACTCGACTCTATAAAAGACTTGAAAAAAAACTCGATGACCGACTGACTCAAAGACTCGACTAGACTTGACACTTGACTCCTACTTGACATGACTCGATTACCAGACTAGACTTGGTCTCAACTGGAGTGTCATAGATGATTTTCAATTTGTTAGATTTCCAAGAGCATCCACATTTGCTTTAGCAGCAGCAGCTCCAAACACAATCACTTCACTATCATCATTTAGACCTCCGGGACCGTCTTTCCCCAACAGCATGTGTGCAGAAATATCATCCACATCCATGGCCCAATTTTTAGCGGGACAGTATTCATCTGACTCATACCAAGTGCTATCAATTCCTTTTCCACATTTGTTGATTGGGCTAGGGTCAGTTGGTTGTTACGCACTCATGGATGCAGCAAATCCCTTGAGGGTGCTCAGTGATGGCTAGGATTGAGAGGTCAGAGAGTAAAGAGCTTGCAATTCATGATCATTATGGCAAAGGTCACTCAGTGGATTTGGCAGAGTAGTGATGATTTTCTGATCAATGAGATCCTGATCTCATGGCAGAGTCTCGAGCAAGAATTTGTATTGTGGCCTTGAGTCTGGTGATATGCACAGTACAAAGATAGGTTATATTTGCGAGGTAAGGGATTTGATGGTGGCCTTGGGTCCAAGGAATTGAGGTGACCACTCTTAATGAGGTGACCAAGGGCCATGGATAATGAAATACCAGGGTTGGTGAATATTCTTGACTTGTCGGCTCGGCTTAATTTCGGATTCGACTTTGAACTTGAGTTGGCTTTTGGGTTGAGATGTGGGCTTGGAATAACTCTTTGGTTTGTTGGGATTGGGCATGGATATGGGCTTTGGTGAATGGTTGAGCTAGGGTATGGACTTTAGGGATAGGTTGGATTTGGACATGGGCTTTGGTGATTGGTTGAGCTTAGATGTGGATTTTGGTGCTCGGCCGGGTGATCCATTATTCCCTTCTCCAATTTGCTTATCACTACCTCATTCAAACCCACTTGCTTTTTGAGTAACTAATAGAGCTCAAGTGTTACCCTCTCCAATTGATTCACCCTTAAGTTCTGTTGCTCAATAATGGCTTGCAGCTTGTTCACTCTCTCTTCCAAAGTTCTTAAGGCCATTGGCAGATCAATCTCAAGATGATGGCCCATGTTCTCCTAAAATCAAGAAGACGAACCCAAGAAGATTAGAAGTGTCCTCACTAGGGGATCTGGTTGTTCCACTCTTTCTACAGGTCCACAACATGAAAAGGCCCGCATGCAAAATTGATTTTCAGGAGGCAAGGAATTTTGAGGAACTATTGGATTACTTTGATCTTGACTGGAAAAAGGATGGCGTAAATTTGTATTCTACATGCATGCAATGCTTTGATGATTTGATGTGGCTAAATGCATGCACCGTATACATGGCACACAGATGAAATGCAAGTGTGTATGTGTGTGCCTACTCTATACGCAAAAGAAAGGAAAATTCTAATCCTAACACATAAACATATAAGTACATAAAATCCTCACCCATGTCAAGTGCGCTAATTTCTCCTTTCATTGTGATCCTCTTTACCCCTTGAAAGGTTGAATATTTTTTAAATTTTTAAAATTTATTTGAAAACCATTTCTCTAGATGATGGGATCTTTCAAATTCCCAGGAATTTGGATTTCCTTTGAAGGCAAAAACATTTCTCAACAAAAGAAGATTGGGTTGAAACTTTGCTTTGAAATTCATTTGAAAAGCATTTCTTTCAAAAACAATTCCCAAGATTTTTGGGTTTTTCTTTCAAAGACGAGAATGTGAAAATATACCTCAACAAGGGTTGACTTGGAATTTTAATCAAAAAGTGAACTCTAAAGATTTTGAAAGAGCGATTAAATACTTTGGAATGAAGATGGCAAAAATCTATTTGCTTTCAAAAATCGGATTATCACCGTACTTTTCATGAATTCGAATGCATACAAGATCAATGATGCTTAGCTAGCATAACATAAGAGATGTAATCTTATAATAAAAAATCTGGCATATTCCCAAATGTCGTGGGACATGAAGAGGAATTGCTAAAAGGTGACTAAAATATTATACATCCTACATCAAACAAGCATTGTCATCATCTCAAATAATCCCTTTTGGGTATACAAAGCTCCCTAGCACATAAATCCTAATCAAGAATTTTGAAAGGTTCTATGGAAGCTACTATGCAAAAGCCAGGTTTTGGTCAAATAAGGGACCCTTGACACACACCCGATAGGATGCTTCATATACCAACACATGGTACAAGATCAAGGGTGATCACATTGTCCCATGATGGCTTGACCGACCTGGTTGCCCCGAGCCTCCAAGGTCATAGTTTCCTGTAATCAACTGGCGAGACATACAAGTGCAATGCAACGGGCACACAAAAATTAATTAATTCGATTAAAAGGATGCATTCAAGTCTAATCCTCGAGTGAACCCAAAATCAGAAATTCTGGTCTACGAAACCAGAGATTCTGGGTTCGATCCCCAGTAGAGTTTCCAGATTGTGGATACCGGCATTTGGGTCCACTTTTAATTTTAAAACAATTTCTTAGTCAAATTCAAAATTAAAATACGAGTCACCACTTAATTGTTTTTAGGAAAATTAAGAAATCATTTTTAAAAGCAACTGATCTTTTGCGAAACCAAAGATAATCTGGGTCCGAGGATTATAGAATGAAAGGGGAAGGAGCCCGACGGACTAAAACACCCCCTTTCATCGTATCTCGTGATAGACCTCTACTCATCATCCTATTTAATCGAATTAATAATCTAAGCATGCCCTCAACTAATACATAGATATAAATATACATATCACCAGCATGTCAAAAAGGGTGCAAAATTGCTAACGATAAAATATCATTCATAAGCCACATAATTCAAGTAGCAAGCAAAATGATGTGCAAGTAAGGAACTAGAGAACTTACCCAGGATCCAACCACAAAATGGGAAACGTGCAATGCATACAAAGAATAGAAATCCTAGGAAAAATGTCTCTAATCACATATACACATAAGGCAAGACCTAAGCTAAGGTGTCGTGCATGGAGTCGAAAATTAATAAAATCAATAAATGAAATAAACTAGAGAAGAGATGAGAAGTTATACCTCCAAAGCACTACAAAACAAGGGTTAGTCCACATACTTCACATAATAATATGACATCAAATAATCAATCCTAAATCTCTAGCTTAGATTTATCAAGCATGGAAAGAATTGACAAAACTATGAATTCCTTTTGATTAGTTGGAGCCATAGCATCTCTATAGATAATACAAGTCTCAACTAAGAGCCAATGTGATGTCCATATAGGGGTGCTATGATCCCGACATGATCATAAGGAATCCATGGTTATGTTCAATTTGGTTCAACTAAGTCCAACTTTATCCAATAACTAGTCCTAATCATAAGCATCAATGTACATGGATGAATGAATGAACATGAACAAGAATGAGATATGAATTTATTCACTATTTTGGATCACTTAGCTCCTGGATTTAAGCTAAATTATCATTATTCAAAACATGATTTGGGTCCCAAGACATTAGGAAACCATTGAAGTTAAAATCAATGAGACTAGACAAAAATAGTGACTGTTTTTCCTAAAGTACAGAGGGCAGACCAGATTTTAAAAGGTAGAGAAACCATACTTCCAACAGTTGGATCTTAATGATTTTTGGATATGATATGCCTCTTTGAGTCCAGTTTCTAACACAAAAATAAAATCAAGGTTTTAACGGTTAGATCTCTAGGAATGTGGAAACCACTAGACATCATTCATGAATCTGCAACTCTCTGTCCAGAGATCTTGTACGATTTTCTAAAAATAGCAAAATTATGAGAAACACTTAGATCTTTTTAGGGTATCTTCCTAACACATTTAAATACTTAGAAAAAATTATTTTGGGTCAAGAAAGATCAATTAAGGTTCTAATTTATTAATTTTAAAATGGGCTTACTCTTCTGAAATTTTGGACAGAGAATTGCTTGTTTTGAAATCACAAGACCAAACCATCTTAGATATGGAATTTCATCAAAAAAAATCACAAAGGTACTTAAATGGGTTATGAACACCCTCCAATTGGTCTCATCCAATTTCCAATGAACCATGATTTTATAAAAATCTTTGATCACAGTTGGTTTATGGATTCACTGCACCTTTGTTAAATTGATGTTCATATTTTGAATCAAACTTGATCCATGCTTCTAGAGAGAACTAGGATCAAGTATGATTATGATCATTGGAGTAAATAATCATGAAACATGAAGAGATTCATAGATTTAGCCTTAATGGATTTTCATCATAGATCTCATAGCAAGAGAATCCTAAGGTCTTACTCAATCTTATGAACTCTTGAATATTCAAGTTCCCTAGATTTCAACAAACAAACTATGAAAACTTACATCTAAATCCTCTCTCAAACATATGATCCTTGAGGAAATTAGAACTATGATATACTATTCTCTTCTCAAATTAATGGTCCTTGGAGACTCAATGAGACCCAAATCTACTCAAATCTCTATGGAATATAATATGGATTCCATAAGATTCCTAGTAGGGAGATCCGAGTCATGAGCTAAGACTTGAACCCAATCAACTATGTGTAGATAAGACCATGACCAATCTTAATCCCCATATAAATCATAGGATCATAAGGGACTACAGGATCAAACTCAAAGAGATCTAATGAGATATTGAAGATCTCAGAGATCCTATGAGAAGAATATAAGCAAAAGAAATGAAATCAAAGGTTATTTGAAAATTTCAATTCAAAACTCTTTTAATCTTAAATCCAAAGCTCTATTTAGACCCAAATCAATGAAAATAATACATGATCATTCAATCACAAATTCTATGTGGTGCATGATGAAATGAGGCAAGAAGAGAGGTTTTGAAAATGTGTAAAAATCCTAGATCTATGAATTTGTGATTGAATTATGTAGAACAAGTATGGAATAAGGATTTAACCTCTAGATTTTCTTAGGGTTTGATTGATTTGGAGAGATCCAAGCCTTACAAGCAATACTCTTCTTCTTCTTCCTTAAAGCTTCAAGGTTCTTCAATGGAGATTTGAGGAATTGGATGAATTGGGTAGGATTTCTATAGGGTTTTGGGTTTCTCTCTCTATATTTCTCTAAGAACAAACTTCATCTTCAAAATTCAGCCTCTCCTTTTTAAGATTCAAGTCTCATCTTCCTAGATTCAAGTCTCCAACCTCTCAAAATGAGAGAAAATGGGGTTTTTATAGACTTTCATTATCTTAGGGGTTAAGATAAGGGTAGATAGGTCAATTAGGGATGGTGGGAGCATGGTTTGCATGACCTAGGAGTAGTAAACACGTACACAAAACATGGCATCATTTTGTACATTCATTTGATGAAAGATTGAAAAAAGAATTTTGACATAAAAATGCAAATTAGCCCAGGCTGGCACTCAATGATGATGGAACTCGCAGAGTGTCGCGTGGCACTCGCTGAGTGCCGCAGCGGAATTAACTGAGTGCCGCATGCAGCGGCATTCACTGACTGCCGTTCGGGCACTTTGAGTGCCGTTGCACAGCAGTTCAGCACTATTCACAGCAATTCAACACCTTAATTTCATTTTATGTCATTTAAGTAAATGTCGTTTAATTTATGTATGTACTTAAGATATTAAATGTAATTATGGAAATACCCCCCATTTGTATTCAATAAAAATATCTAAAAAATTAAAATCCTTAAGGAAAAAAAGTCAACTCTCCCTCCGAAGACAAAAATTCCAATTCCTGCACAATTCTTCTTAAAGACCTTTCGATTTCCCCATGTTCCCTTTCATTTAAAAATTCTGAAAAACCATTTCTAGCATAAGGGAGACCCAATGAACAATTACCGGGACTTTTCATCTTGAAATTCAAAAATCTTACGATTGACTCCCTTTTGACCTGTTGACTTTTCACTGGGTCAACTGTTGACTTTTTTCCGGGGTTCATGCTGAATTTCTCTCCTTGTGAAAAAAATGGTTTTAAGATGCTCCGAGGACAATGTCGTGTTTCTATACGTGTTCAAAACTCATGGTCTACAAGGTGATGGGTAGATGAGAATTTTAGTCTTTTTTGGTTGAAAAAGTTGATTTTGAACCGAGATTCTTCTAGGAAAAAAGTCAGATTGCTTGTAAGAGTATTGATTCTGATGAGACATATTCATCATTGATCTCCAGAGGTTAACCTCCCTAAGTTTAATAGTTTGGTCGAAATTGGGGTGTCTACATCATGATATTGGAGCGATGCTACTTTCTAGGGCCCCTTATGTTATGCAAATATAGCTTATGGAGCATCTAGGTCTCTTTGCCTGTCCTTCTCATCCTGGAAGGCAACTTCCCTACAACCGACTAGAGGTTCATCACCTATTTCACTTAGCTGACGATTTGCTAGCTTGGCTGTGAAGCCTTTTCTATAAGGATATTCATTAGATCTGCTCCTAATGGATTTATTGCTCCGTCATAGTGTGATTACCTAAACGTCCCAGCGTTTGGCTACATGGCTTACACACTTCTACCTTTTAAATTTTGAGCCGAGTAGTCCGTCAGTTCAGACTTCTTCAGGACATCCCAGGGAATGTCACCTTAGATTTTACGAGGAGTTCTACTCTATGACCTTCTCATACGAGGGTTTTTGCTAAGGTTTGGCATGATAGGGTGGTCGCTCCACTCTGGAGGACTCCTACTTTGGTCGTACCCACTACTGAGTATCTTTTGGAGATCGAGACCCTAGTTGAGAGACAGGCTTTATAGATAGACTTAGACAAAATAAACAAACAAAACAGGGGAAAGCTTGTACTTTTCAAAATTTTTGACAGACCCTGTCTTCTCTTGTTGCGCTCTTTAAAATGCGTACTACCTTTTAAATTTTGAGCCGAGTAGTCCGTCAGTTCAGACTTCTTAAGGACATCCCAGGGAATGTCACCTTAGATTTTACGAGGAATTCTGCTCTATGACCTTCTCATGTGAGGGTTTTTGCTAAGGCTTGGCATGATAGGGTGGTCGCTCTACTCTGGAGGACTCCTACTTTGGTCGTGCCCACTACTGAGTATCTTTTGGAGATCGAGACCCTGGTTGAGAGACAGGCTTTATGGATAGACTTAGACATAATAAACAAACAAAACAGGGGAAAGCTTGTACTTTTCAAAATTTTTGACAGACACTGTCTTCTCTTGTTGCGCTCTTTAAAATGCGTACTACCTTTTAAATTTTGAGCCGAGTAGTTCGTCAGTTCAGACTTCTTCAGGACATCCCAGGGGATGTCACCTTAGATTTTACGAGGAGTTTTGTTCTATGACCTTCTCCTGTGAGGGTTTTTGCTAAGGCTTGGCATGATAGGGTGGTCGCTCCACTCTGGAGGACTCCTACTTTGGTCGTGCCCACTACTAAGTATCTTTTGGAAATCGAGACCCTGGTTGAGAGACAGGCTTTATAGATAGACTTAGACATAATAAACAAACAAAACAGGGGAAAGCTTATACTTTTCAAAATTTTTGACAGACCCTGTCTTCTCTTGTTGCGCTCTTTAAAATGCGACTTTTCCTTCCAAAGAGTGTTCTTGTATTAGAAAATGTTCTAATCATGTTCATTCAAAGTGTTCACTCTTTCAATCTATCTTTAAGTTATGAAAATCTTTCTTGCAATGTCTCTTCTCGACCTTTTCTACCTTACTCTGAGTCTTACTTAGAGCTTTAATAATTCTATACCATGAATTCTCATTTGTTTTTACACAATGCTTATCTTGATAGCTAATAGATCCAGAGATGGGTTAGGGCATATATCTAGGCTCTTCGAGTAGCAAATGAAGTTTGCCCTGGTTTTGGGGCTTTATTGTGGTTTTGGGCAAATGCAAGTTTGCCCCTAGTTTAGCATGGAGAAACTCAATACATAGGGTTTTGCAAGAGTTTATTTTTTATTGGATTGAAGGCTTTGGGAGCCCGCCTACTTATCCCCAAGTAGGTGTCAGGTCCATAATAGTTCGGCCAAGGCTTGAAGGAAGGTGCCATTTAGGCAATTTATTAATAACCAAACTGAGTAGATTATGTACATATCCCCAGTGGGAATTAGGTCAAGCGTAGTTCATTAATATAGGAGGTTTTGAAAGGAAATGTCTAAAGCAAAGTATTTTTTGAGACGATCGAGGTTAATTGGTTGTTTAAATTCAACCCCGTCTAGGTCCATAAGATAGGCAACCCCTCTGGAAAGGAGAGCATTAATGATGTAAGGCCCGATCTAATTGGATTTGAATTTTCCTCTAGGATCATAAACGGGTGCTTTAAGTTCTTTAAGGACCAGGTCACCCTCAGCACGCTTCATTAGGCGAACCTTTTTGTTGAAAGCATGAGCTATCCTCTTCTGATATCCTGAGTATGATTTGTTGCGGCCAATCTTTTCTAGTCAAGTAACATTAGCTCCTCATACCTTCCCTGTATCTGTTCATATTCAATCAATTCACATTCTGCCAAAACCCTAAGTGAGGGTAATTCTACTTCAACCAGGAGGACAACTTCCATTCCATAAACTAATGAATATGGCATAGCACCCATTAAAGTTCTCATAGAGGTCTGATATCCCCATAATGCAAATGGTAGCTTCTTATGCCAATCCTATATGTATCTGTCATTTTTTTAGGATCGCCATAACAATCCTATAATGCTTCTACCACTCCATTTGTTTGTCGTCTATACAGGGAAGATTGATGGCGGATGATCTTATACTTCTCTAAAAGCAAGATGACCTCTCCATGGAAAGGACTGCCATGATCATAAATAAACTCATTCGGAACCCCGTATCTACAGATTATATTCTTCTCAATGAAACTCTCCACATCTTTTTCTTTTAAAGTCGCATATGACGCCACTTCTACCCATTTAGTAAAATAATCTATCGCCACAATTATGTACTGGTGCCCATTGGAAGCCACTAAACTACTTCACTGATAATGTCAATACCCCACACAGAAAACGGCCAAGAGGTGGTCATGCTATAGAGTTGGGAAGGTGGGGTGTGCATTAGATTTGATACTTATGACATTTCCTGACATACTCACAGCAATCCCTACCAAAGTCGTCCAGTAGTACCCCTGCTGAATTATCTTCTTTGCAAAATATATGCCCATTCATGTGGGATCCACAAACTCGCTCATGCATTTTTTCTATCATTCCCTTTGCTCCTCTGCCATATAAACATTCTAGATTATACCCGGTATAAGATTTCTTCCACAACTTAGTCGCATAGATCACAAATTGAGTGGAAAACCTTCGATTGGCTTTTATCTTTTTCTGAAGATCCCTCGGGATATTCTTCTTTCTCATTAAAATTCCAGACATCCATATACCAAGGTATTTCATCCTCTTCTCCTTCTTCAATGGATGTAATCATTTCAAATAAAGGTTGGTTTCTTTCTTCTATAGATAATGGGATCCTGGTAACTCCTACGGGAATTTGGATCATTGAGGCTAGGGTTCCTAAGGAATAGGCTAACTGGTTCTCTTCACATGGAAGGTAATAGAATGAAATCCTCTTAAATTGTAGTTTTAAACTCTCTAGATATTCATGATAAGGTTTTTAACTTTTCGTGCTTCACTCTCCAATCACCTCGAACTTGGGATATGATCAAGTTAGAAACCCTAAAAAAATTCAATCCTTTCAACTTTTAAGGCCAAGATTGCTTCCATTCTGATTATACATGCTTCATATTCCGCCGTAGGAGTTACCATGATTAGCTAGATATATGGGCGATGACTCTCTCTTTGATAGATTTGGAAGTCACATATCTTACCCTTGATCTCGTACCATGTGTTGGTATATAAAGCATCCTATCGGATGTGTGTCAAGGACTTTTGCATAATAGCTTCTATCGAACCTTTCAAAATAAAGGAATCAATTCTTAAATTAGGATTATATGCTAGGAAGTTTTGTATGCCCGGAAGGGATTATTTGAGATGATGATGATGCTTGCTTGATGTAGGATGTATTACCCTTTGAGCACCTTTTAGCAATTCCTTCTTATGCCCGATGAAATTTGGGAATATGCCAGATTTTTTATCATGAGGTTATACTTCTTATGTCTTGTTAGCTAAGCATCGTTGACCTTGTATGTATCCGAATTCATGAAAAGTATGGTGATAATCCGATTATGTGATCCTTCTACCCAAAGAATTTTAAATCGATATTAGAAATTAAATAGATTTTTGTCATCTTTATTCCAAAGTATTCAATCGCTCTTTCAAAAATCTTTGGAGTTCAATTTTTGATTAAAATTCTAAGTCAACCCTTTTTGAGGTATATTTCACATTCTCATCTTTGAAGGAAGAACCAAAATTCTTGGAAGTTGTTTTTAAAAAGTTTCACCAACTAAAGAAATGCTTTTTTAAATGAATTCCAAAACAAAATTCTAAACCGATCACATTTTGTTGAAATATATTTTTACATCCCCATTTTTCAAAAACAAATCCAGAATGTTTGGGAATTATTTTCAAAAGACTCAGATCACCCAAGAAATACTTTTCAAGTGTATTTTAAAATTTTCCAAAAATATCCAACCTTGGAAAAGGTAGCAAGGATCATAATGAAAGAAGAAGTTAGTGCACTGGACATGGGTGAGGATTTTATGTGCTCATGTGTTTTATGTGCTAGGACTAGAATTTTCTTTTCTTTGGCATATTGAGTAGGCACAAACACACACATGCATTGCATCCGCATGACATATGAACCACTCATGAACATTTCTTAAGCATTTGCAACTAATAAAGTCGATAAAATTGCATAAATAAATAATAGAGGAACAAAGAAAAGCCATTATAAAAACAAATTTTGAATTAAAATAAATTAAAAATAAATATGGTTGTACGTGAAAATAGAATCTTCTTCAAACACAACTTGGTATAGAGATTACACAGCAAGGTTAGTGAGAAGATAAGTCAACATCAAAATGGCACAAGAAGTGAATGCAAGGGAAATAGCATAGTTGAGGACAATCGTGGAACAACAAGCTAGGCAAGTGAACCGATGATGACAATGATGGAGACTATGGCACGACAACCACCGCTGGCTAACCCATAGGTAGTTGATCTACCAGCAGCAAGAGAAGAACACTAGTTTGATGTCCCAGAAGTTCAAATGGCTAAAAAAGTAGAGAATAAAGAGGGTGATCTACAAGGCTCGTGGGGTAGACACCTATATACTAGAGTTTGAAGGACTATATGATGGAATCTATGAGATACTGCCCGTTGGGTTTAAAATGCTAATCTTTGACAAATTCGATGGGACGGGTAATCCTCAAAGCCATATAAGAATGCGGATTGGGGCCTTCCAGCCTAGCGGATTGAGTACTACAATGATGACCGTTTTGTTTTAGCAGACCTTGACCGGGTCTGCCTCATCATGGTACCTTACACTTTAGCCAAGCAAAATTAGAATCTGGGAAGAAGTAGTGAAGTGATTCGTAGCCCAATATGATTATAATTGGGAGTTAGATGTGACCATCCGGGATTTGGAAACCAATAGACAAGAGAAGAATGAGACATTCGTTGAGTTTTTAAAAAGATGGAAGGGGAAGGCTGCAAAGATGACCAACAGGCCAAATCAGAAAGAACAAGTAATAATGATTATCAAGAGAATACAGCAAGAATATCTTGAGAAGTTAGAGTTTCAATCGATAGTTACTTTTGAGCGATTGTTCAACATAGGCACAAGAATTGAAGATGCTACCCAAGATGGCAGGATCAAGAGAGTACATTCGATGAGTGATTTGAAAAAGTCCATGTATTTAGATAGTTATTTATTGCCCGATGTCAATGCATTGATACCATAACAGTTTTCTAATCAATCTAGTCAATCAAGAGGTTTGTTCCAACGACATAGCCTATTTCAAAGTACCACAATTGTGGATAAAAATAAGCCAAGATCGAATCGAGACCAACCGAAAGAGCACAGGGAAATTACAAATTTGGGAATGCAATTGAATGTGGCACTAGAAAAGATGCTAGAAAGGGGATATTTGAAGAAGTTGGAACCTGGAGAACCCGCCAAACGTCTACCTCCTAGATACAATGCATCCAAATATTGTGATTACCACCAAGATCGTGGTCATGCAAAATAGTTGCAAGAGACTTCGCCATGCCATTCAGGACCTCATAGATGATGCGTCGTATCCAAATTCTATCCACTATCTTGGTTTGAATTAATCTCTATCAAATCTGAACCCATGCGATGCTTGTTCTTGCCTTTGATAGAGATCTTAGAACAAATGTTGAGCTCATGCATTGAAAAGATTAATAGTGTTTGGAAAAACACTTGTTGAAGTAAATATGGATGCTCTTGGGGACCCTATAAATTAAAAATCATCTGTGACACTCCAATTGAGACCAAAGTCGAGTCATGTAAAGTTGGAGTCAAATGTCAAGTCCAGTCGAGTCTTCTAGTTAGTCTATTATCGAGTTTATTGTCAAGTCTTTATCGAGTCACTCGAGTTAGGTGGTGTATTCCACTGATAGTTGAAAAAATCTCATTCTGCTTGATTCAGTGTGCCAAGTCATGATTGTATGGATCATTAAGCCAATAAAAAAAAAAAAGAAAAGAAGAAAGAAGAAAAAAATTCACTTTTTCAAACAATCATGGAAAATATTTCGTTAATAAATCATTGCATTAAAAAGGATCCCTAAATGATCAAAGCAAATTCTGTGCCAAATCCAAAGAGGAGTAGAGAATTGATTATCTTTACTTAAAGAATTTAAAGATGCTCTTACTCAATCTTGAAAATATGAACTTGGAACTTATTGCAGCTTGCTCTCCATCCCCTTTTTCTCCAATATCAAGCCTAAAAGATGATCGCAACCAGTTCAAAGCCATAAATTTGTTCCTTGATGGTAGCTAGATAAGTGAACTTCTTCTTCCAAAAAAAAGAAACAAAATAGAAGAATAGAAAAAGAAAGGAAAAGAAAAAAAGAGCTCGCTAGGATGAAAACCTGAAAGGGCGCCTAGGCAAAAGTTAGAGTCAAAAAAAGATGCGTGTTGATTTCAAAACCCTGAATCCTAGCCAGTCAAAATCATGAAGAAAATCAGAGATAGTGAGATAAAGAAAAGAAAGGAAAGAGATAAGAAAAAAAATTAGATTGAGAATTCTTGAGCACTTCAAAGTACATCATTAGCACATGAATTAACTCAAGGGTTCAAGTTGTTCTAAACGAAGAAAAAATATTGGAAATGAACAGAGAGATTTGAAAGTAGCAATTAGTCTCAAATTTTGTGGAAGGATCAATGGCTAAGTGGGCCTATAACAATGCAGAGATATCTTTGATAAAGATAAAGAGTTTTGGAGGGCTGATACTGCTTTGTGAGTTTGATAGAGTATGGTTAAAACACAATGTGTTATAAGAGTTGTAAGGATTAACTGGCTAGTGAAAAGGTGAAAAGAATCAACCGCCACAAACAAAAAAGAAAAGAAAATGAAAAAAAAAAGAAGAAAAGAAAAGAAAAGAATAAAATAAAAGGGAGAAGTAGTTCATGTTCTCATCATCCTGTTCAAAGGCTACCACAAGCATCCCATTTCAGAAAGAGTACTCATTGGACCTAAATGAAAACATGGCTCGAAAAGCACACCAATTCTTGAAGCCTTATTCTGTTAAAACCTCCGGAGTACTTGAACTACGTTCGACCTGATTCCCACTCGGGGATACATAGGCAACCTGCTCGATTTGGTCATCACCCTCACCATCTCATGGCATCTTTCTTTTAGGCCTTGGTCTAACTACTTTGGACCTGATTCCCATTCGGGGATAAGTAGGAGAGACTTACTTGGTTCTCAGTCCTTGAATGCCATCCTTTGCGCCTTTTTGTTCTATTCTCTCATACTAGGGGCAAACTTCGTTTGCCTACAGTCACATATGAATTGCCATGCCAGGGGAAAACTTTGTTTGCCCGACCCCATGTTTCCTTTATTGCTGGGTTATTCTGCCTCATCCTACCTTGTTCATACAGATTGCCTCCAAGATAGGAAAAACTATGCTTCAGGCATCATTGTAACATCATCTTATAAAAACCAACTGGAATAAGCGTACATGCTCTCTATTATATCTCCAGACTAGGGAAAAACTTTGTTTTCTGAAAGCCCCATTTTATCCTAGAAGGAAGCGCCCAAGTCCGATTCAAAATAGGGGCAAACTTCATTTGCCAAAAGGTGAGTTCTCAAAGTAATTAAGTTTGTTTTGAAAGAATTGAAATAGAGTGTCTTTTATTCTATAAGCCAAAGCACTAATTTGAAGCACACTCTAGACGAGCAAAGAATGCGATAAAGTAGAAGGATGAAGTTTTCAAAGTTTAGATTTCTTCAGCAAAGCACTACCATGATAAGATGATGAATAAATAGGAGGTGAGATGATACATTATTCACGATGAAAGCACATTGATTCATAATAATGTAGAGTCTTAGTCAGCCGTCTTGTGTAACTGGTTTTGTTAAGTTTTCCTCCTTCAATGAGTCAATAATGGTCTCAAATGTGTGGATTGAAGATGATGAATAAAGATTTAAAATTCTGTATGAGCATCCCAAGAGCAATACAATTAGAAGTTCCAACACTGTCAATACATCAGTTAAAGTTGCAGGGTGAAAAGTGTCGAAAGTAGGTATAATGATTATCCTCATTACATGAGTTCATTAGTGATTATTGATCATAAAGCATTGAATTCGAGTGAGCATCCTTCGAATTGAACAGTTGATAATTGGAATCAAAGCAGAATCAGTGTGCATCAGTTAAGTGGGGGGTAATTGGAATTGAGTTAGGCCTATATTGATTAAGAATTGTTGAGTCAATTGGTTAAACCTTAAGCAAGTCAAGTATCTTCCAAAATCATACAAGAATCTGGAAAGCTTGCGTCTGTTAGTCAGAATTGGTCAAATTGGAATCATGGCATGCTATCAAATTGGAACAAGGAGTTGGAAGAACATTAGATGACTTGAGCATCAGTTGAGAGCAAAATCAAGAATGGATCAGTCAAAGTAGCAAAGTAAAGAATTTGAATATGAATCAATGGAAGCATCAGTTGAGCAAGCAGAGTTGATAAAGAATGAAATTGACCCTTACCAAGTCAAAAATCAGTCAGTTGAATCCACAAAGTCATTTGAGAATTAGCCTGATACTAGTTAATCAGTTTTTGTGTCGTAGTACAACATAAGTCCTTGCGAGGCTGTTGATCTCTACTTATGCAACATAAGTCCCCTAAAGGGCTGTTGATTGTTGATTTCACAACATAAGTACTTGCGAGACTATTGATCTATGTTTATGCAACATAAGTCCCCAAAAGGGCTGTTGATTATCGCTTTAGCAACATCAGTCCTTGCAAGGCTGTTGATTTCTTTTTGTGCAACATAAGTCCCCTAAAGGGATGTTGATTATTGCTTGTGCAACATAAGTCCTTGTGAGGCTATTGATTTCTATTTTTGCAACATAAGTCTCCCAAAGGGTTGTGATTATAGCTTTTGCAACATAAGTCCTTGCGAGACTGTTGATCTCTATTTTTGCAGCATAAGTCCTCCAAAGAGCTATTGAGTGTCGCTTTTGCAACATAAGTCCTTGTGAGGCTGTTGATTTCTGTTTGTGCAATATAAGTCCCCTAAAGGGTTTTTTATTGTTGCTTTCACAACACAAGTCCTTGCGAGGCTATTGATCTCTATTTTTGCAACATAAGTCCCTTAAAGGGTTGTTGATTCTCACTTTCATAACATAAGTCCTTGCAAGGCTGTTGATCTCTATTTTTGCAACATAAGTCCCCCCAAGGGCTGTTGATTATCGCTTGTGCAACATAAGTCCTTGCGAGGCTATTGATCTCTGCTTGTACACATAAGTCCCCCAAAGGGCTATTGATTGTCGCTTTCTCAACATAAGTCCTTATATGGCTAATGATCTCTGTTTTTACAACATAAGTCCCCCAAAGGGCTATTGATTGTTTCTTGTGCAACATAAGTCCTTACGAGACTGTTGATCACTGCTTGTGCAATATAAGTTTCCTAAAGTACTGTTGATTGTTGCTTTCTCAACATAAGTCCTTGCGAGACTGTTGATCTCTACTTTTGCAACATAATTCCCCCAAAGGGCTATTGATTGTTTCATTCGCAACATAAGTCCTTACGAGGCTGTTGATCTCTTCTTGTGCAACATAAGTCCCCAAAAGGGATGTTGATTGTCGCTTTTACAACATAAGTCCTTGCGAGGCTATTGCTCTCTGCTATTGCAACATAAGTCCCCAAAGGGCTGTTGATTATTGTTTGCGCAACATAAGTCCTTGCGAGACTGTTGATCTCTGTTTTTGCAACATATGTCCCCAAAGGGCTATTGATTGTTGCTTTGGCAACATAAGTCCTTGAGAGGCTGTCAATTTCTATTCTTGCAACATAAGTCCCCCAAAGGGCTATTGACACTTTCACAACAAAAGCCCTTACGAGGTTGTTGATCTCTATTTTTGCAACATAAGTCTCCCAAATGGTTGTTGATTATCGCTTTCGCAACATAAGTCCGTGCAAGGATGTTGATCCCAATTTTTGCAACATAAGTCCCCAAAGGGTTATTGATTATCGTCATTACAACATAAGTCCTTAAATGGTTATTGAACATTATTCTAAGTCCTTCGACTATTGTTCTTGCAATGTAAGTTCCTGAGTGGCTGTTGACCATCGTTCTTGCAATGTAAGTCCCTGAGTGGCTTCTGACCATCAGTCTTGGAATATAAGTTCCTGAGTGGCTTTTTAACCATCATTCTTGCAATGTAAGTCCATGTGTGTCTATTAACCAATATCTTACCATGTTGTTAAGTCCTCCATGGCAGCTCTCATTAGTCCTCGATGGCAACCATCATTACTCCTCATAAGCAATCTTTGTTAAGTCCTTAATTGTAATATGTTAGTCCTCAATTGGAATCAGTATTAGTCCTCAACAGCATTCCCTAATCAATCACTCAGAACCGTTTGGGCGACAATCCCTGAATCATCTTAGCAATTAATTTTGGGGCATAATGCGCAAAGCGTAGTTCAGTTAATTACATTCTGAGAAGTAAACCTGCGTTGACACCAGGACGTATGGCGCAAAGCCCAATTGTAGACACCCCATTTTGTCAACTATCAGATTTAGGAGACCCATAGCTTGGTGGTTCACAATGATAAAAAAAGACTCAAAAAGGACTCCTGGAAGTTAGTTCTATCTCTCAAAATGCTAAGAATAACCAAAATGCCCCCGAAAGCCCAAATACTCCCAGATTTGGACCAAAAGCTCTGGAAACATACTACATCGTAAGAAAAGTGGTAAAATGAGCTTTGCAAAGCGGGGGTATTTGTAAAATACAACCGCGCTAAAAGGAAGAATTGCATTGGTTTTAATCACAACTTCCCGTTTTATCCGTAATTTGCATTATAAGGCTAGTTTTCATACAATGTGATTAATCTATGATAAGTTGTATTGTTTTAGCTATTGTTTGTGCAGATCTCTGCTGTGTGGACTAGAGAGATGAACGTCAGGACAACTGGAATGCTGTAGTGCAGACAAAAGAATTCAAAGCTAAAATTTGAATTTCGAGCGATCGACTATAGTTCGATCGATCGAAGGTTCGATCGCTTAAAGAAGGTTGAAGCGCTTGAGTTCCAAATGTTCAATCGATCGAGAAATGTTCGATCGATCGAAAATGGTATTTTTAGAAACTTTCGCGTACGCAGTAGTTGCGGAATTGTAACCCTAGCCTTTAGGTTTTCTATATATATAAGCATTGTATACGTCCCAAAGGACGCCCACTTTTGTTTTTTTATCAGTTTTAGAGAGAGAGGAGAGTTTTTCTTGGTTTTTGTAGGTTTTCCATTAATTCTTGGTTTATATAGCTTGATTACTCTAAGGTTTGAAAAAGTTCTTCGTTCCAGGTTACTTATCTACTATTTATTCATATTCTGCACTTAGTTTAGAATAGTGTAACTCATTAACTTAGTAGTATTGCATGCTAGACAAGTTTATATCATTAGTTCTCATAGTTTTCATGCAAAACTCACATCCAAACAAAGCCTTAATGTTTTCATATGACAAAAACCAGCCTGTGATACTCCAGACGATGTCTGAGTAGTCCTAGGGTTGGGAGAACACGATGAAACAGTGATCTCCAGCTTCTGCCATGCAGCAGAATAAATCCTGTATTCGATCGATCGGAGGTAGTTCGATCGATCGAACCAGAGATAGTCAAGCGATCGAAGGACATTTCGATCGATTGAGGGATGAAGGCTTTCGATCGATCTAACGATCGTCGATCGATCGAACTCTCTGATTCTTGAGGATGTTCCCTGCAGTATTTCAGGACCTTTTGTTTTTGAGATTTGTTATCATACTGTCCCTAAATGCTCAGTTTGTCAAAATAGTTTCTAAAATCAAGGCCCTAAGGCAATTTCTTTCAATATATTTTGCAAACCACTTTCAATGCTAACACCATTGTAGGTGCGAGTCTTAACTATTGAATTAAACCGCTTTCACGTGTTTTAAGTTAACTGTGATGATATAGTCCCGGACATGAAAGGGCTATGGATTCTTTATTTTAAGAGAAATACGGCATATTGTAGGTAATGTACTCCATAGTGCTTCAATGTAACTGCATGGTAGATGGCTGGGTCACAGTGGATTTGTGTGATCCCGACACTTTCTTTTATTAAGAAAAATCTGTCTTGAAATATTGTTTTAGTTAGCTATTTAGTTCTTAAGTTTAATTCAAATTGCTTTCGTTAGTAGTCTTAGTTTGTGGAACTTTGTGTTCTGCACCATTATTAAATCTTATTGAATTTTTTTTCCTTTTCTTTTGAGTTTAGTCTAAGTTAATAGGTCAACACATTCCCTGTGGGATCGACCTGGTCTTACCAGTTACTACTTGCACGTCTACCTACACTTGGGTATTGCACAAGAGCACACAAGAATATTCGCGTGTCAAGTTTTTGGCGCCGTTGCCGGGGAAGGCGACGATCATTCCTTAGATTACCTCAATCTTTCCTGATCTATTTTTGTTTTCCTTTTTCTTTTGAGTCCTCTAAGTTTTCAATCTTCTTAGGTTCTCTCATTTATGTCCGATAGTTCCGTCCACGGAATTTTCGGAAATCCTCTATATTCATCTAATTCTTCCAGTTCTAGTAACCCTGTCACCACTCCAACTGAATCAATGGATGATAATCAGAGTGAACATGGTGACAATGTTGTGGTACCAGCTGATGATTCACTACGTCCGTTGTGCAATCTCATGCAACCAGAACACGCACCTACTCCTTCTTGCATTCTCATTCCCCCACATGCTGGCGAATTTCAATTTCGCAATGGGATGATACAACTCCTCCCAACATTTCATGGGATGGAAAGCGAGAAGGCATATCTACACGTTAAGGATTTCGAGGATATTTGTAAAACTGTAATACCTGTAATTTCTCTACGTGCAATAATACGAGTTTTATGAATTTCTATATCTGGTCTATTATTATATTATTATTTTATTTGTGTGACCGTATCAGTGTAATGTAATTACTAATTAGACTATAATCACTACACCGACTCTACCGTAATTAGAATTAACTTAGTCCTGTACCTGGACCCGAACATCAGAAATAATACCTGTCTGCACGTAAACCGAGATCAACGCGCATAACGAGGAACTTTTGCATGCAAACTGAGGTAGTGGCACAAAACTCGAGGTGGACCCCACATGGCCGGCCACATGGCAGCCCATGCACCACATGGCACCACCTCCCTTGCCACTTGTCCACCTCTAGGACACTTGTCCATACATGCACACCATGCAAGCATGCATGGTGACACATAATCCCTTCCTTTCTTTATATAAGGATGCCTATATTCATGCATTAGACTCTTGGTCATTTTACAATCAGCATACAGAGTTAGAGAGAGCTAGGAGATGAACTCCATGGAGAGATAAGAGATACATGGAGATGGAGAAGAAGAACTAGGAAGAAGTCTCCACCATTGAGGTTGTGTTCAAGCTTCCTAAGCTCAAATCCAAAGCCCAAGCTCAATTTCAAGTTTAAGTGAGTATTCTAACTCACTTTAGAACCTATATAGTATGTAGTAATGTTTATTAAGTGCTTGATGTTGATAGTTTGAGAGATCCATGCCATGCAAGATAAATTTTCAAATCTGGGAAGCAGAAACTTCCAGCAGAGTGTTGTTTAGTAAAAAAAACATTTTGAGTAGTTAGAAAATGGGAATGAGGCTAGGTTTTTTTGTGGAGAAAGCTAACTCATTTATCTACAAATAACTCTTCTATAGCTCAGTCTGAAAATCACTTCTTCATAAGTGAAATATACATGAAACGAAGTACTTTAAATCTGAAAAACATAAACCTCCAGCAGAATGTAGTTTAGTAAAATGAGTGTTTTAAGCAGCTCCGAAATCTGAATTAAGCTAGGTTTTTTTTGTGGAGAAAGCTAACTCATTTATCTACAAATAACTCTTCTATAGCCTGGTCTAAAAATGACTCCTTAATAGGTGAAATGCACATGCAACGCAGTCCTATAAATCTGGGACAGAGCAGTCCGAAAATATAGAAATGTCTAAGTAAAATAAATATTTTGAGCAGCTCAAAAATGCAATTGAAGCTAGATTTTTTTTGTACATGAAGCTAATCCAATTATCTACAATGTTCTAGTTTTGAGTTTGATCTACAAATCAATTTATCATGCCCAAATAAATCATATCAATTCAGTCAACATAGTAAAATTAAATTCTGGCAGATTGTATAACTACTTATATGATGTGTTTATTAATGATGCTTGCTTTCCGGTACCTATGTGGTTATGGATATCTTGTGCTATGGTAGTGTTATCGCTTATATGAGTATGTTAAGGGTTTCATCTATATGGTTATTGATATCAAATCCATGTTATAGATCCACGAGCTGCACGCTAGGTTTCCGTTGTTATGAATATAGTGTGATGACCATAGAGAATTCATACCCAAGCTATAAGTATGTTGTACAACACGATTATTGCGCTGATAGTGATTGGATAAGTTTCCATTGTAAGTATATTACAACGTAAAACAGGATGACGGATGTATAAACGTAACTTTGAAAGTATATTCGGAAGTCCTTTAATGAACTAAATTCCGAAATGAGTGACGAATGTGCGGTCGGGAAAACATAAGGGTCGGTTATGCTATGTTAGAAGTAGATTATGCTAAGGATAATTGTCGGATAGGTAATCTGGGCAGCGGAGGTCAGAATAATGAGAAAAGGGTATGGTTGACGAATGTGAAAGTTGTGTATCATTTCGGTTCTTCGTGATGGTGAAGTGGTGTTTCTTAGAGTGAAGACTCCTTTCGGTTCTTAGTGATGGAATGGAAGTTCTTGCACTCCGTAAACGTTTCGGTTCTTCGTGATGATGAAACGGTATTTCTTAGAGTGAAGACTCCTTTCGGTTCTTAGTGATGGAATGGAAGTTCTTGCACTCCGTAAACGTTTCGGTTCTTCGTGATGATGAAACGGTATTTCTTAGAGTGAAGACTCCTTTCGGTTCTTAGTGATGGAATGGAAGTTCTTGCACTCCGTAAACGTTTCGGTTCTTCGTGATGATGAAACGGTATTTCTTAGAGTGATGACTCCTTTCGATTCTTAGTGATGGAATGGATGTTCTTACACTCCGTAAACGCTTCGGTTCTTCGTGATGGAGAAGTGGTGGTTCTTCGTGACAAAGTGAAGGTTACAAGTGTTTTGGGCTAATGAAAGATGGTTTAGTCAGTGCGAGATGGTTTTGGTCAGTAAAAGATGGTTTGATCAGTGTAAGATGGTTTGGTTAACGAAAGAGGGATTGGTTACAATTGGCAAGTACAAAGTAATTTAGTTGTGCAATTGTGACAGCCTTTTTAGTGTTGTTAATTGGAGTTAGGACTCCGAAATAGACTTCGGTAATGGACTGTGATAATGTTCCGAGATGTAGAAGCGAGTTATATCGATTGTTTATTTTTCTCTTCGAATGCCTGTATGGGCACGTAAGTTGTTGTAGTCCGACGGTGAGAACGTGAGAGAACTTTAATAGACGTAATAAAAAGTAGTAAATATATTTCTTATTGTGTGTGACTATATAAGTTCCATTTGATTTAGTTTTCTCACTCAGCTTTCATAAGCTGACGACTTTCATGTCGCTGGACATTCCCATGTCCAGCTTATCCAGGTGATGAGTACACGGGTGATGCTACGCAAGAGGAGATCATGGAGGAAGAGTACACCGAAGATGGCTATGGATATGCTAGTTAGAGAGAAGACTAGTAGATGTCTTTGTAAATGTTTTTTGGTTGTAACCTCTAGCAGAGGACTTCATCTATCTTTTGTAATAGTTCTGTAATGCCCTAGAGCCATAAGACTCTGATGTATCTACCATAATGTAATAGTTAACTAGTATTGTGGCCTCTTATTATAATATATCCTTGTTAGCTGCTGTTGGTTTTATCCCTTTCGTTATGTTGTTTATTATTAGCATTTGGTGAGGACAATTCGGTACTGTAACCAGTCACGTGCCTCAGGGTCCAAGATGAAAATTTTAAATTTTTCCATATTTTGGCTACGCCGGGGCGTGACAAAAACATTCTCCCAAACTTGTCCTGTAGATGTGACACGCTTAATGTTATTTCCCTTCACCTTGAAAGATAAAGCGAAGGTGTGGTTACTCACCCTAAAACTGAATTCAATCTTCACATGGCATACGATGAACACTGCATTTTTGAAGAAATTCTTTCCGCCTCGCATGATCACAGAGCTCAAACGCCAAATAAGTTCATACAAGCAGAGGAGCAATGAAACCTTCACCCAAACTTGGGAGCGTTTCAAAGATTTGCTTCTCTCAAGTCCCCACCACGGATATGAGAAATGGCGTACCATTAGTCACTTCTATGAAGGACTAAATGGTGAAACGAAAAAGTTGGTCGAAACTATGAGCTCTGGACCATTCCTTCGAAAGAACACCGAAGAGGCTGAAGCTCATTTTGAGTGGTTAGATGAACATGCTCATGAATGGTCTAACTCTGAAGATACACCTCGAACTCAAATATCGAGTGTGGAAGATAAGAGTTTGTACCAATTGAAAAGTGAAGATCATCTGATGAACAAATACGAAGAACTGGCAAAGAAGGTAGAAGAACTAGGGATGCGAGGAGAGAGCTTTAGGCAGGTTATGCCTAAGGAACCATACGGCACATGCAACATGTTGGGACATACAACTCAATACTGTCCCAATGTGCCGTATTTTCAAGAGCAGGCCCCTATGGAGATGAATGCCATGCACGGTTTCCGAGGGGCGGGGAATTCCAACAATAACTTTCAAAGTAACAATAGATGGAATCACCCCGGTTTTGATTGGAGAAATAATGCTGGGACCCAAAATCAATATCAACAGCAGCCCTACAACAATAATCAATATCAAGGGCAAAACAATAGGCCGTCCCAGCAATATAATCAAAACAGAACCAATAACTACAACCAAGCTCAACCCTCCAATGCACCACAGACCAATACCTATGTGCCACCACACAAGAAGGTACAAGAAGAAGAGCCACTTGCTAATGCCAATCTAACGCAGCAACTCATACAGATGATGAGTAGAATGTCTGCCACGTTAGAAAGGATAGATGCACGGCAAGAGGGTTCAGGAGGAACATTCCCTGCCCAACCACTTTCAAACCCCAAGGGACATAACAATGGTCCTAACAATCAAGAACATGCTAAAGCCGTGACTACGCTGAGAAGTGGAAAAATCATAGAGAAAGGCATGCCTCTGTCTACACCCGAAGTGTACAAAGAGGAAGAAGTGGTGGATAATGAGCTTGAGCAACCATCTACTCAAGAGGAGGAGCCGTCTACTAATGACGAGGCAATAAAGGCAAACATTGAAGCTCCTAGAGTAGAGGAAGAAGTTGAGCAAAGGCCTGGAAATGAGTCTGTTGAAGATGAACCACCAAAATGCCCTTTTCTTGCACCTTATCCTCAATGGTTGAAGAAACCCAAGAATGAGACGAAGAATCAGGAGTTTCTGGAATTGTTTAAACAAGTCAAAATTAACCTTCCACTCCTAGATGCTATCAAGCAAGTGCCGGCCTATGCTAAGTATCTCAAAGATCTATGCACGGCAAGAGGAGGCAAAGTGTGAAAAAACATGCTTATGTCGCATGCCAAGCAAGTGCGATCATTCAAAATGAGTTGCCTCCAAAACTCAAAGACCCCGGTACACCTACGGTCTCATGTAGAATTGGGAATCAAAGGATAGATAACGCACTCCTCGATCTAGGAGCAAGCGTGAACCTGCTGCCATATTCAGTCTATAAACAGCTAGGGTTGGGTGAACTCAAACCCACCCGAGTCGCTTTGCAATTGGCAGACAGATCTGTGAAGTACCCTAGGGGGGTGTTAGAGGGCGTCCTTGTCCAAATAGACTCTTTTGTCTTTCCGGTTGATTTCATGATATTGGACACAGAACCTGTGTCTAATCCTGGTGCACACATCCCGGTTATCTTTGGACGTCCATTCCTCAACACTATTGATGCCACGATCAAGATTAGAAGTGGTATCATGACTTTCGTATTCGGGAACATGACATTGAATGTCAAAATTTTTTTCTAATCCCCGACCTGAGGAATACGATGATGAGGAAGAAATTCATTACATTGACACAGTCATTGAAGATGAAGTTGACTTGGTCGACTACAAAGATCCTTTGGAAGTTGTGATGACTCAATTTGGCAATATCTATTAGCCTGCCGAGTCAACTCCATTGGATGCTGACCTGAACCAGATGTGTCTTATGATGGATACGATGGAGGAGGATAGAGCAAAATTGATGTGGGTAATGCCATATGAACAATTGCCTCCTAAAACTAAGTTGGCAATGCCTTCTAGTTTTCAATTTCCGGAGTTAGAGTTAAAAGAGCTACCCAAAGAGCTAAAATATGCATTCCTAGGGACTGGAAAAACGTATCCTGTGATCATTTCATCTACTTTAACTCATGAACAGGAAGGTAAGCTAGTGCAAATGCTGACCAAGCATAAGGATGCTATGGGATGGACGATTGCTGACCTCAAAGGCATCAGCCCACCCATATGCACTCATAAGATATATCTGGAGGAAGACGCTAGACCTTCAAGACAAATGCAAAGGCGTCTGAATCCCAACATGCAAGAAGTAGTCAAAAAGGAAGTGCTCAAACTACTTGATGTTGGGATGATTTATCCGATATCTGATAGTCTTTGGGTCAGTCCAACGCAAGTGGTTCCAAAGAAAGCAGGCATAACGGTCATCCCAAACAAAGATGGTGAATTGGTACCAACACGTGTCCCCACTGGATGGAGGATGTGTATTGACTACAGAAAGTTGAATACTGTGACCCGAAAAGACCATTTTCCTTTGCCACTCATGGATCAAATGCTAGAACGTGTGGCAGGTCACAAGTATTACTGCTTTTTGGATGGATATAGTGGATATAACCAAATTGAAATTGCTCCTGAAGATCAGGAGAAAACAACATTCACTTGTCCATTTGGTACATTTGCCTACCGTCGAATGCCGTTTGGCTTATGTAATGCACCGGCTACCTTTCAGCGGTGCATGCTAAGCATATTCAGTGACATGGTCGAACACATCCTTGAAGTCTTCATGGATGATTTTTCAGTGTTTGGCCATAGCTTTGAAGATTGCCTCAGCAATCTCGAGCATGTATTAATGCGATGTGAGGATAAACACCTAGTTTTGAATTGGGAAAAGTGTCACTTTATGGTGACCAAGGGAATAGTCCTCGACCATATAATCTCCGATGAAGGAATCCAAGTGGATAAGGCCAAAATCGACATAATCTCAAATCTACCTATCCCCCGTACAGTGAGAGACATCCGTTCGTTCTTGGGGCATGCGGGATTTTATTGTCGGTTTATCCAAAACTTCAGTGCAATCTCTCGGCCTCTTTGTCAACTTCTTGTCAAAGATGCACCATTCGAGTGGTCAGAAAGTTGCCAAAAGTCCTTCGAGGATCTAAAAGAGCTCCTCACCACCGCACCTATAATACAGGCACCCGACTGGAGTTTGCCTTTCGAATTAATGTGCGATGCTAGTGATTACGCCATTGGCGCGGTCCTAGGCCAGAGAAAGGACAGTAAGCCATATGTGATATACTATGCCAGCCGAACTTTGAATGAAGCTCAAATGAATTATACAACTACGGAAAAGGAGCTGCTGGCTGTAGTATTCGCCTTGGATAAGTTTTGGTCTTATCTGATAGGGTCACCAATCGTCTGTTTTACAGATCACTCGGCCCTCAAGTATCTGCTGTCTAAGAAAGACGCTAAACAATGGCTCACTTGCTGGATACTCTTACTCCAAGAGTTTGATCTAACAATAAAAGATAAGAAAGGAGTAGAGAATGTGGTTGCGGACCATTTGTCACGATTGACTTTTGTCGACAATGCTGAATCCCAATCCATTAAGGATGAGTTTCTGGACGAACAGCTACTGGCAGTAAGTGGTCTGCCTTGGTATGCTGATATTGTGAACTACCTTGTCACGGGGGAAACCCCGAATTATTGGTTAAACCAAGACAGAAAATGGTTCCTCTAGTTCGCGCGTCATTTTTTTTTATGACCCATATCTTTTCAAGTACTGTGCTGATCAGGTTATCAGGCGCTGCGTCCCCTATGAGGATATAACCGTAATTTTAGCATCATGCCATTCTGAGGCATGCGGTGGCCACTTCGCTTCACAGAAGACCGCACAAAAAGTTCTACAAAGCGGTTTTTACTGGCCCACAATTTTTAAAGATGCGTATTCCTTTTGCAAGACATGCCAACGCTGTCAAAAGCTTGGAACTATTTCTAAAAGGAATTCTATGCCTTTAACCCCTATCATCACAATTGAGATATTCGATTGTTGGGGCATAGATTTTTTGGGCCCATTTCCCAAGTCTAATAACTGTGAATACATACTCCTTGCTGTAGAGTATGTGTCAAAATGGGTTGAAGCAATACCAACGAGACGCAATGACCACAGAACGGTCATGTCCTTTCTAAGAGAGCATATCTTGTCTCATTTTGGAACTCCGAAAGCTTTACTAAGTGACCAAGGCAAGCATTTCTGCAATAGGCCTTTGGAGTCACTTCTCAAGAAATACGGAGTCCACCATAAAATCGCTCTTGCCTATCATCCACAGTCGAATGGGAAAGCGAAATTGGCTAACCGAGAAATCAAGCATATTCTCAAAAAGACGGTTAGCTCCAACCGAAAGGACTGGGCATACAAGCTGACCGACGCTTTATGGGCATACCGTACTGCCTACAAGACGAATCTAGGTATGTCCCCGTATAGGTTGGTTTACGGGAAAGCTTGCCACCTCCCTGTTGAAATTGAGCATAAAGCTTACTGGGCGACACGCTCATTGAACTTTGATATCCAAGAGGGAGGTCAGTTACGTAAGCTCCATCTTGCAGAGCTAGAGGAAATACGACGAGATGCGTATGACTCTGCAAGGTTGCATAAGGAAAGGTTGAAGGCTCGCCACGATCGTACGATCTTTCGTAAATCATTTGAGCCGGGGCAGAAAGTTTTGCTGTATGACTCTCGCCTCCACCTTTTCCCAGGAAAGCTCTGTTCCCGTTGGACAGGCCCGTTCATTGTAAAAACTGTCTTTCCACACGGGGTGGTAGAGCTCATCAATCCAAAGAACGATGATAGTTTCAAGGTCAATGGCCAGAGGTTGAAACCGTTCTTGGAGAACTTCCAAACTGAAGTTGAGCACATCCAGCTGGATGAGCCCAACTATTCTCCCACTTAAAATCCAAAGTGGAGTTCCATTTTGTTGTTGTATTCCTTATCTTTCCCTGCATTTTAGTTTCTCTCTGTTGTTTTTTTTTGTTTTTAATTCTTTGTTCGTTCTTTTAGTATTTGTGATCTCGTTCTAATCTGCTTTACCTTAAACCACTCAATTGCAGGTGCATAAATGCGTGGTGACGATGTTCATTCTATCGGTTCATGGGCTGATTCAGAATGTCGTTGTGGCACCTGGACTAAGGGTGAACTCACACCCTGCCCCTTGCTTCATCAAGACCCTGGAGTTCACACTCTCATTGATGCTGACCAAGGGTACCTTCCATACCCACCGGCCCTCCTTGACATCAATCCATATGAAAATATGGAATTTCATGATGACGATGATGTGGATGAGGAAGAAGACCTGTACATGGGGAGAATGGTGGATGATGCACTCATGGCACAATGGGAAAATGATGATATGTGGGAGCCATGGGAAGATCATAACCTCCAGGATGTCGTCCCGGAACGTCACAATGCAGTTTTTGTTTTTGTTGACGACTTCCTTATTCCCGAGTTGGTCCCATACCGCTATGTGTACCTGAGCTTTCTGCTATTCAGGCTCCAATGCCCCTTACCAGCTAGTGTATTTTGGGAATCTATGCCAATAGTGAGGTTGGAACTTAGTCACATTTCTTTTTATTTTGTTCATGTTCCTTGTTTTTCTTTTCATGTTTAATCATTGTTTCTTGTGTTCCGTTATCTTAATCTCGGTTTGTTTGTCTTTTGTCGTTTCCTTGTCCAGGATTGTCACTATGTTTCTCAATGGTATTCCGGTGTTCCTTCCACATCAGCTGTTCCATGGGGCTCGCACGCAGTCTCCTGGCACCCCATCGCAAGAGGAAGAACAACTGCGGATTTTCACACCATTATCTATGTCTCCACCGCAGTCTCCTCTCGGGTGCACACCTCATTCCCTAGCGACTCCAAACATGCTGAATGACACTCTTGCCGCTTTCAGATTATTTTGGGAACGGGAATTGTCAAGTTTGGCGTCCAATCTCGAAGATCTGGTGGTGTTCGAAGCAATGGAAGACGAAGAAGTTTTCGTGTTGGAAGTTTAGTGTTTCACTTCAGTTTTGTTTTGTCATTTTCATTTTTCTCAATTGAAGTGTAATTCTGGGCAAATGATTTTGAGTTTGGTTTTTATTTTAGTTTTTCTATGTAATAAGGTCTACGGATCACGTGGAGAGTTATAATTTTGCAAATTGACTGCATTTTGAATCTTTTATTACTAAATCTTTGCAATTTTATCTTTTGGTGATGTCCATTCTGGCCTACATGTCTGTGGTTGAACTGCTTTTAAGTACCTCTGCATGTCCAGATCTGTGTCTGATAGTTGGGGGTGTTTTGGTTCAATTCTCCAATAAGTTGTATAAATTTTTGAGTTCGATCGATCTAACCCCTTTCGATCGATTAAAACCCCTGCAAGCTCTAGCGCTTGAAGTCGTTCTTAAATCGATTGAGAGTTTTGCTGTCGATCGATCGAACTGAGTTCGATCGATCGAGCACTGTTTTAAACAAGGCGTCTGCAGAACATCTCTTCATTTCCCTCACTCTCACACACTCGATCGCTCAAGCACAGAGGAGGGGGCAACTCGGCAATTTCGTGACTTCCGACATCAATTGGCAGCCAAGGTCACCCCCACAATCGTCCTCTACGTCCTCTCACCCCGCGGGTCTCCTTTTACACCGAGGTAGGCTCCACTAGCCATTTGTCTTTCATTTTATTAGAAAAATCCCAAGGGGGTGTCCCCTTGGTCGTAGGATTTCTCTTTTGTAGTTACTTTTTTCTTTCATTTTCGTTTTCCCATTCGTTTTTGCGATCGCAGCACATCGCTGTGTTCGATCGATCAAACTGTTTTCGACCGATCGAAGCTGAAATGTTCGATCGATCGAACTATGCTCAAGCAATCGAATCCTACTCCAGTTCAAGCGATCGAACTAAGTTAGATCGATCGAACTAGAGCAGTAGCAGTTTCTTTCTTTTTTCTTCCCTGTTCTAATCTGTGTCGTGTTGCGTTCTATTTTTAGGGCTGCCACGATGAATCCAGTAACTGGCTACCACAAGTCCAAGCCCCTCAACCTCACTATACCTGATCCGGTACCCGCACATGGGTTTCGGGATGCTGAGGATCGGGTATGGTACGAGCGTTATTTCCAGACGCAGAAGGTGATGATTGAGCGTCCTATCGAGTCTGCTTGGTCGGAGCACCCGTGGTTCCTGACATGGATTCACTCCATGCCCCACTGGTTCCATATACTCTCGCTGGCCAAGAGAGTAAATCTGTCATGGATACGAGGAGCGTGTGCGACGATGATAAACGACCCGCAAGCACCATTCACACATCATGCTTTCTTCCAGGGTCGGGCGTTCGTCATCAGTCCCACTACAGTTTCGGCCGCCTTGGGGGTACCAGAGGTACCAGATTATATTTGCCCCCATCGACCTGACGCACCTGAGACACCACCATCTGCCATTATCTGCGAGCTCACCGGAGGCGTCGTTCCTTCTTGGAATGGCGAGGCTTTGATTGAGGACCACTTCCTTACCGACGACTACCACATGCTTCACCTGGTCCTCAGCAACTGTCTCTTCGTGACCTCTTATCGAGAGAAGATCGCGGCTTGGTATGCGCAAGTTTTATTTGCAGTAGGGATAGGACAATCGGTCTGCTTACCACGGCTTTATATCGACTTCATGGTCCATCCCACCCGCTTCATCGCCTCCAAGAAGCACCTGAAAGGTGCTTGGGCGATTCACAGAGTTATGGCTCAGGACGGTTTTCCTGAGCTTGCTGGAGACGACCTTCGTGCTTCCCCCAGCTGATTCGGCGAGGCAGCGGCTCGCCGCTCAGACGTCCAGAAGAGGAAGTGAAAAGGAAAAGGGAAAGCGAAGGTGGGGGCGAAGAAAAAGAGGCGTGATGGGACAGACACAGAGGCTGGAGCTTCAGGGACGCCCACAGAGGCCGAGGAGCTTGATACAGACAATGAGGAGGAGGATCCGGTTGCTGCTGCTCAGCAGTTCGAGTTGCGACAACGGTCGCAGACTCAGGCCCAGGGAGAGTCTTCTTCCTCTGTGCCTCTCCCGACAGTTTATGAGCTGCTATTGGAGGAGAGAGAGGCCAGGATTAGACTTGAGGGCCGGATGGATCAGCTGCAGACCTTGCTTGAGTCTATATTGATTCAGATTGGGGTCGTTCAGGCCGTTCACTCTGCTTACCATCCCACGACTACCCCGTTTGCACCGCCTGCTGCCGATCCATCATTTTCTGCTGCTCCTGCTCCTGCTCCTACTCCTACAGGTCTATCCACTTCTTCTCCTGCTGCCGATCCATCACTTTCTGCTCCACTTACTGCTGATCTTCCATCCCCGTCTGTTGTTGTTGCACATGCTACTGCACCACCGCCATCTGCACCCATTGACATTCCTTCTAACGTGGCTGATGATGATCCGTCGGGAGCCGCGTAGCATTTTCTGGGAAGGGGGTGGTGTTATTGTACTTTTGATTATATGTTTATTTTTGTTGTACTATTTTTGGTGGATGTGTTATGGTTGGACATGTGGGACAGTTCTTTATTTTGGTTAGTTTGGTCATGTATGAACATTATTTATCACTGCTTTTATTTTATTCCTTTACCATTTCAGTGGTTTGTATTGTTTGGATCATGGTTTTATTGCTTTATCTTTATCTATTGATCCTTGTTGTTTTGGAGATTGTGTTCTATATTTCTATGCCAGGTTGCTATGCTTGTTATCATCGCATTGCTCTATACAGGTGATACCCATCTATTTTAATTATTGAAAATCAACTTCTAGGGACTTTGTTGTTTTCAGTTGGGGGTAGGGGATACTAATAGATAGGTATACACCCGTAATGATCATATTTTGCACTTGGATATGTTTTAAATTTAATTAGAATGCGGTCTAGTAAAATTTTGAAAATTTTTAATATTGAATCTTATTGATAGAATAACTCTGAATAATCTCTCCTGCTTGTTAATTAGGCAATGACACATTTGTAGTATTCTCATCTTTTTATGGATTAAGTTCACACGTTTTCTGTTATCACTGAGATGGATTGCATGTGTGAAACTATTATGTACCCAATACTTTTATGCACTAATTGGCAGCTATGTAGAAAACCTGAAAACTGAGTTAATATGCCTATTGTGCCAAAAGAACAAGTAGTGGAAGCTAATAACCCTTAGTGAGCTATTGAGCCAATCGTCATTTCTGAGGGAATTCTCATACAATTTCGAATGGTCTTTCTTGCTTATACTTAGTAAATTTGTTGTAAATGTCTCAGTTTTTCTTTAAAAGTTTTGACTGCTTGTTAGAGGAGAACGTTCAGGATTTACCAATTACACTCAATGAACACTTAAGTGCTAAAAATTGAAAGTTGAGAAAATGATTTAAGCCATCGTTTACCCATTCTTTAACCTGATATAGCTTTCACCTATATTCATTGACATGTTTCATCCCTGATCCCACACTAACTAAATATTTCCAATATGATTACAAAGAATCCAAGTCTTTGATCTATACCTTGACCTCAATGAGCCGTATTATACAATTATTAAGAATGAAGTCATCAAAGTAGGTGAAGTGGAAGGAAGTAGTTGTGGGTCAGATTCTATACTTAAAAAAAATGAATGATGAATGAAGGAAAAGAAAAAGAGCATATGAAATAAATGGGAGATTGGGTTGAGAGATGAAAAGAATAAAAAGAGAAGTTGAAATTCACATACTGAAGGGCACATTCTTCTCTACAACACCCTCACCTACTAACTAAAAGCAAAAATTCAAAGTCTTAAAGATTCTCAACAATTAATTTGAACATGGAAGTGTAAATTGAGTTATCCACGGTATTTTGCTCCTCTAGTAAGTAGTGTTCTATTCATGAGACTGTATACTCTTAAATGTCTGTTTTTCATAGAGTCAAGTATGGAAGCATTAGCACCCAGAATATCAGCCTTATCAAAGCTTTCATACGGTGTGCGGTCATTGTAAAGCAAGTTTCTGAGAGACGTTCTTTTTTAGTGTGACCAATGTGAGAGTTGAGTTGAAACTGCGAGTTTTTCAAGGCGCAATAGTCTAAATAACTCTTAATAGGGTTGGACGTATGGTTGTTAAACTCATACACACACGGGTGCATGATGGTGATACATATGTTATATTTTACTTGGTGATATAAGGGAGCATGTGGATTTCTTTCATGGGTTGATTGAGGATAGTATATCTTTGTAGAGTCAAAGTAACAGTTTTATGGAGGGGGAATTCTACAAGTTATTCTAAATCTTTTTGAGCTTAAAATTGGAGAATTTTGTGGGTATATTCACTGCAAACCCTCACGAGACAACACTCGTCCACTAGGGGGAACCTAGGGGTTTAACGGCCTGTTGCATTCGCTAAATGCAACCGCGATTCCTGCGAAAGTGAGTTAGGAATTTTCTCTCTCTCTTAGTTTGGGTTATTTTTAGTTTTCCTTTGTTTTTCTTAGTCATGGTAGTATTAGTTTAGTAGTTTTTATTTTCGCTTTATCGCTAGGGACTAGCAATAAGCTAGTTGGGGGTTGTGCAAAGCGGGGGTATTTGTAAAATACAACCGCGCTAAAAGGAAGAATTGCATTGGTTTTAATCACAACTTCCCGTTTTATCCGCAATTTGCATTACAAGGCTAGTTTTCATACAATGTGATTAATCTATGATAAGTTGTATCGTTTTAGCTATTGTTTGTGCAGATCTCTGCTGTGTGGACTAGAGAGATGAACGTCAGGACAACTGGAATGCTGTAGTGCAAACAAAAGAATTCAAAGCTAAAATTTGAAGTTCGAGCGATCGACTATAGTTCGATCGATCGAAGGTTCGATCGCTTAAAGAAGGTTGAAGCGCTTGAGTTCCAAATGTTCAATCGATCGAGAAATGTTCGATCGATCGAACATGGTATTTTCAGAAACTTTCGCGTACGCAGCAGTTGCGGAATTGTAACCCTAGCCTTTAGGTTTTCTATATATATAAGCATTGTTTACGTCCCAAAGGACGCCCACTTTTGTTTTTTTATCAGTTTTAGAGAGAGAGGAGAGTTTTTCTTGGTTTTTGTAGGTTTTCCATTGATTCTTGGTTTATATAGCTTGATTACTCTAAGGTTTGAAAAAGTTCTTCGTTCCAGGTTACTTATCTATTATTTATTCATATTCTGCACTTAGTTTAGAATAGTGTAACTCGTTAACTTAGTAGTATTGCATGCTACACAAGTTTATATCATTAGTTCTCATAGTTTTCATGCAAAACTCACATCCAAACAAAGCCTTAATGTTTTCATATGACAAAAACCAGCCTGTGATACTCCAGACAATGTCTGAGTAGTCCTAGGGTTGGGAGAACACGATGAAACAGTGATCTCCAGCTTCTGCCATGCAGCAGAATAAATCCTGTATTCGATCGATCGGAGGTAGTTCGATCGATCAAACCATAGATAGTCAAGCGATCGAAGGACATTTCGATCGATTGAGGGATGAAGGCTTTCGATCGATCTAACGATCGTCGATCGATCGAACTCTCTGATTCTTGAGGATGTTCCCTGCAGTATTTCAGGACCTTTTGTTTTTGAGATTTGTTATCATACTGTCCCTAAATGCTCAGTTTGTCAAAACAGTTTCTAAAATCAAGGCCCTAAGGCAATTTCTTTCAATATATTTTGCAAACCACCTTCAATGCTAACACCATTGTAGGTGCGAGTCTTAACTATTGAATTAAACCGCTTTCACGTGTTTTAAGTTAACTGTGATGATATAGTCCCGGATATGAAAGGGATATGGATTCTTCATTTTAAGAGAAATACGGCATACTGTAGGTAATGTACTCCATAGTGCTTCAATGTAACTGCATGGTAGATGACTGGGTCACAGTGGATTTGTGTGATCCCGACACTTTCTTTTATTAAGAAAAATCTGTTTTGAAATATTGTTTTAGTTAGCTATTTAGTTCTTTAGTTTAATTCAAATTGCTTTCGTTAGTAGTCTTAGTTTGTGGAACTTTGTGTTCTGCACCATTATTAAATCTTATTGAATTTTTTTTTCCTTTTCTTTTGAGTTTAGTCTAAGTTAATAGGTCAACACCTTCCCTGTGGGATCGACCTGGTCTTACCAGTTACTACTTGTACGTCTACCTACACTTGGGTATTGCACAAGAGCACACAAGAATATTCGCGTGTCAAGCTTTGCAGCACAATCAGATGAAATCGTCAGCTCCCAGAGACCCCCGTAAGTCCCGGATGTTCCCAAAAAGTCCCCGTTGACCAGTTTAACCAAGGTTTGACCAAGTTTGACCAAAATCGTCCAAATTTATCAAAAAGTTCCGAGATCATTCTAAAAGTACTAAAATAAATTTTAAAAGGAAATCGGATGATAGCGTCAGCTCCTGGGAGCTCCCAAAGGTTCCTAGAACTTTCCGGAAATCCCAAGTTTAACTAATTGGACCAAAAGTTGACTTTAAAACTGGAGCATCGTATCATTTTTCAAACATTTTTCATGGATACTAGAGGTCAATAGCTTTCCAATGGTATATCGCACATAATTCTTGGATTTAAAATGAATTTATTATGAATTTTCGATGGTGAAAAAGGTGATCAAATTGGCTTTTATCGTGAATTCCACAAAACTTTTCAAAGTGACCTATCTCCAAACTATTTTTTATGTAAATTAGACTCCATTTCCTTTCCAACGGTATATCACAACCTCAATTTGGAGTTCATACGCATTTTTTTGTGAATTTCGGACTAAATGTAATTATCTGGACATTAAAGGAGCAGTGCCGCCATAGCACTAGCCCACTGCTACCGCAACACTGGCCCAGTGCTACCGCAGCACTGGCCTAGTGCTACCGCAGCACTCTCCTCCAGAACAGTCCATTTTTGCAATTTCTTTTGGGGGTCCATTTTGATTAATTAGAAACCAAAACGACATAGTTCTATGTTAACAGATGTTTGGGACCTATGGGAGCACTTTTAAAATCCCAAATTTACCTATATAAACTCCCATTGACTTCTCATTTGGGGGGTGCAAATACAAAGCTTAGAGAAGTTATAGAGAGAAAAGTTGTAGAAGATAAGGTTAGGAGAGTGAAAATGAGCTTCTTCCTTTGATTTTCAACTAAAAAGTGAGTTCTAAACTTTGTTTTCTACTTCATTACTCCCATTTACTTCACATTCAATACACCCAACCACCATTTTAGTGAGCATTTGTGAGATAGGAAGCTTCTTTCATGTCCAAAGTCAACATATATGAGTGAAACACCAAGCTATAAGTCCAAAATCATCATGAATATCATCTATTGATTACTTACTTGCGTGTTTACATATTATGCTCATCTCTCCTTAATCTCATTTTTTTTATTTTCTTTATATACTTACTAGTCTATCATCATCTAGATGATGACATGAAGTTTGAGGTGAGTGAATCCTTATAGATAGTAGCTCTTGACCTCAAAAAACATGTTTGATAGATGATGATTTCAACTTCAATACATTCCTATGTATTCTTGAAGTTGTATTCAAAAATGAAAATAATGTCTCCAACAATCTTGGAGGTTCTTGATATGAGTTCAATATTGATATTTCAAGTGGTCATAATCTCCATTTAAGAACTGAAAATATACTCTCAAAACCTTTATTTCAAAACCCAAAATCTTCAAAACAGTGAACAATCTGAGTTCAATGATTTCTCTAGTACTCAATATTCAAAGTATTAATATGAGACCACTTGTAAAGCCTTCTTAACTCATCAGAGAACATCCACGATTTTTGGTTTGACTTGGAAACACTTGGAAGGGGTCCATTTGGACCCAAACATTCCTTCCAGACATTTTGTTTTTGCTGTCACAGCAGCTTGGTTGACTTTTAACTTGTTTTACAGAAAACCTTTCCCAAAGGAGTGGTCCTAAGTCATTTTTTCCTTGAACTTCAATGTCTTATGGAACTGTCCATATAAAATGGGCCCCCATATCTTTTTTTTCATTTTCTAAGATATTTTTACATTTTACTCAACAGTACGGATTCTGTTTCTGAGTAACCTCTATTGTTTGTATGATTTCTCTCATTCTGTAATAGTTATTGAGTATTGGCTTTTTAACATGTGTTCTAAACACAATAAGAATGATTTTCATGAAAAATCATGCATTAAAAACATTTCTAACCTCACTTTCCAATTTCCACAAGATCAAGTCACTGTTCAATCCACTATTCATAGCAAGTGTACTTTTACTTTCATTCTTTGGTTTGATGCTTACATACAATCTAAATTAGTTCATCTCTTAGGAAGTAATTCATAATATAATTTTCCATCTCTTAGGAAGTAATTCATATTCATAGCAAGTGTACTTTTACTTTCATTCTTTGGTTTGATGCTTACATACAATCTAAATTAGTTCATCTCTTAGGAAGTAATTCATAATATGATTTTACATATCCCATGATGATTCCCTTCATGTATTCATTCATATTGTAGATTTCTAAGTCACTTTAGAAAGTCCATGTACACAAACACACTACAACCTTTGCACATTTTAGGATCATACATTGCATCCATGCAAGATTTAGGGTTTTCGTGACTCCCAATCTAAGAAGATTATAAGGATTAAACTTGATCACACATCCATGATTCCCCTCGATCTAATCATCCTTTCTCATTCGTCCCAGGGATTGAGAGGTCTTCTTTTCTCAAAGATTAACATGCATCATTCTAGCTTGCTAAGCATATTTTGATTCCTTTGATTATTTGTTTCAAGAACAATTCGCGTCCCCTCCTAGATTAGGAAAACTTGATTACTTGATATATGATTAGACAATTTTTCCTAGGTTTATTTGTGTGATCTTTCACTTTACATTGTATGATATTTGGCTTAGATCTTATGAATGATATCTTATCTTTTGATCTTCCATTTCAAGATTCTTATGAGATGTAATATACTATCATAGTATTAATTGTCGAACCAACCATAATATAAGATGATTATTTGGATGTTAATTGAGGCCCGTCTTTCGACGGGGCGAGTTGAGAGTGTTTTATTCGTGACAAAGGCTCCTTCCTCTCTCGTACCAAAACCCCAAGCCAAGTTCTTTGGTTATGAAAGGCCGGTGCCCTTTATCTGTTTGGGTGAGTCAAATTGGGTTTCTTGGTTCCCAAAAGACCAAGTGGCGACTCTGTATCTATTTATAAAAGACCTTTTCTTTTTCTCTTTTAAAACAATCTCAAATCAAAACAAGAAGTGGAATTTCGCGTGTATCACACCAGTCTAGTCGATTGTATTTTGAAAGAGCAAACATGCGTTGACACTAGGGCGTAAGGCGTGAAGCGTAGCCCAATTAATTGTATTTGAAATTAGAGCAAGCCTGCATTGGCACTGGGGCGTAATGCGCGAAGCGTAGTCTAGTCAATTGCATTTAAAATTAGAGCAAACCCACATTGGCACCAGGGCATAATGCACGAGGTGTAGTCCAGCCAATTACATCTTGATAGAAAAAAAACTGCATTTGGGGGCCTGAGGTAGCTACGGATAGCAATGAAAGTACTTATTTGGGAAACCAAGGTGGTTACGGGTATTGAAAACCAAGCATTAGAAGCATAGGACATGAAATGCTTCTATGTACATCAAAACAGCATGTCCTTGAGTCGTCACATTTCCATAGTCTTAAAGTTTGAAGCATAAAATTGCATTGGCAGTCATCATTCCATGGGCACGTACATCACGATAGGATATGTGCATTCATCTGTGTGATCCCTTACCTGAACTACATCTTGCTCTGATTCCTATTAGGATACATAGGTACTTAATCATTGAGCATGACCAGTACCAACCATCTAGGCATCCTATTTTCGTAGCGCACTTTGTTTTTACCTGAATCCAGCAGTTCGATCAAAGGATTGTCTTCACACATGCTTCGACATTCACTTGTGATACGCGTTGATTCATAAGCTTTGTCGAAGAGGGGCAAACTGTAGACACCCCAAATTTGACCGACCGTCGAATTCAGGGGACGATTCCCTCTAAAATCGATGACAACAATGTCTGAAGGAATTCAAAATCCTTAATGATAAAATCTTGCTCTTCAGATAGCTTCTTAACTCAAAAACCCACCAATTTCAAAGCCAAAATGACCAAAATACCCTGGGAGTGACACTTAAAATATGCAAGCATCCTTGGAATATCCCTTTGATCAAAGGAATTGCACTATAAAATGCCGAAAGTTCAAAATATGCATTTCAAGCAAAATCAATGCAAAAAGGTTCTTCAAGGAAAAAATGGTCACAAATAATTTTTATGATTTTCAGACCATTTTGATAAAAATTCTAGACTCCAAGACCTTTCCAACGGTATAAGATTTTTGAGTTTTGGATTTGCAATGATTTAGATATGAATTTTTGAAATTTTGGAAGAAGTATCGAAGAAATTGAAGGTGAGGCACTCGATGCGACAAGGAAGCACTCGGTGAATGTCGCGAGGCACTCAGGGAGTGCTGTTTTGGCTTCACTGAGTGCCACCGTGGTGAAAATCACAATTTTTTGTGACTTTAAAATCACATTTTGATCAATTGGATGCACAAAATATCACCGTTTTTTGTGTACGTGTTCAGCACTCATATGCCACACTTCTAGACCTATAACACTCTAAAAGTTACCTTTATACCCTCACTTCATCTATCAATAAATAGAAACCCATTTTTTTCACAAAAGAGAAAAAAAATCCTAGTTTGGAATTGGATCTTCATCTTAGAAGGAATGAGATGGTAAGTTTGTGTGAGTGATTTTCATAGAATTTTAGAGAGAGAAAATCATCCAAAAACAAGAGTAAACTCTAGCCAAATTGGATCAAACCCACTTTGAAGTCATAGAAGCTTGAAGAAAAGCATGAAGAAGCATTGAAGATCTTAAAAAATTCAACCAAACCAACTCAAAATCTAAGGAAATTTAGAGGTAATTCTCTCATCTTAGATCATATTTTACTATTACTCAATCGCAATTTATAGATCTATAGGATTTTTACACATTTTCAAAAAGTCTCTTCTCCATCGCCTTCTTCACACACCACCTTGAAATATGATTGAATTCTCTTAAACTTGTTGATTTGGATCTAATTAGTCATCAAATCTATAAGAAACATGTTTTGACTATGGATCTATTACTAGATCCTTCAAATTCATAAAAATCTCATCTCCTCTCTCTTATGCTCTTCTCTTGAAGTTCACGAAACCTTCCATGCTCCATTTAAACTCCTTAAGATTTGATCTCTTAATTTATGCAAATCCAAGTTTATATATGTATTTTGAGTAGATCTAGATCATATATATATATATATTGAAAGGTCTTATCCTATGTTCATAATTTTGGTTGCTCTTTTTAATCTTATGAAGTTCTTCATATTTCATTGAAATCCATGGAGTCTGAATCCTTAATCCTCTAGGATCATTAATTTGGGAGAGGAATCAAAGGAAATAGGTTATGAATCCTCAAGGACCATTAATTTGAGAGGGGAAATAGATTTAGATGAAATTGATTTTACAAGTTGATTGTTGGATTCAAGTGAATTCAAGTGTCTTGAGTTCATAGGATTGAGTAAGTCCTTGAAATCCATTTCTAGATTCTCTCATGAGGTCTATGTTGGGATTCACCCAAGGCTAAGTCCATGAATTCCCTTTTGATAGTCATACTTACTCTAAATTCTCCATAGAATTATAGATCAAGTTTGGCTTGAATTTTGGACATTAATTCATCTATGGTGTAGTGATTTCAATGACATTCTGTGATCAAGGATTTTTAATTAAATCATGGTCCATTGGAATTGGATGAGACCAATTGGAATGTATTCATAATAAAAATATCTATCATTATGATTTTTGTTTTGGTAGAATTTATAGTTAACAAGGTTTGATCTTAAGATTGGTGAAGTAGTTATTCTCTGTCCAAAATTTCAAAATAATAAGTCAGTTTTGATTTGAATAGATCTGAGCCTTAATCAAGCATTTTTTACTTTAAATAGCTTTTTCTATGAAGTTTAATAAGTTAATGTTCTTACCCTAGAAAGATTGGAGTGATTATGATTCATTTACTATTTTTAGAAAATTATATAAAATCTCTAGACAGAGAGTTGATAAATCCTGAGTGATGTATAGTCTCGGTCCAATTCCCAGAGATTGGATCATTTGATCTTCGATTTTCTTTTTGGGATAGAAACTAGACTCACAGAGGCATATCATAGCAAGAAAATCATTAAGATCAAACCATGGGAAGTATGATTTTACTATTTTTGAAAGTCTAGCCTGCTCTCTGTAATTATGGAAATTCTATGATAGATTTGATAAATTTTGTAAATAATGATCCAAATGACATTTTTATGGCCTAAGGCTTAAACCATGTTCTGATTATAATTGATTGAACTTAAATCTAAAGGCTAAATTATCCAAATCAACAAATGATTTTTAGCTTGTTCTTGTTCATGTGCATGCATCATTACCTATGTATTGATTCTAGCAATTAGGACGTTACTTTGTATTGTGTTAAGTCATAATTAGTTGAACCTAGTCATGGGTTCCTTGTGATCATGTTAGGAATGTATCATCTCTATATAGACATTACATTGGCTCTTAGTTGAGACTTGTATATCCATAGAAGTGTTGTAATTTTAACTAGTTAAAAGGAATTCATGATTATGTCAATTTCCTCCATATTTACTGGGTCTAAGTTAGAAGTTCATTGAGGACTTAATATTATATTTTTTATTCAAAGCATGTGGACTAAACCTTTGTTTCGTGCCTTAATAGCTGACTCAACCAAGATATTCAAAATCAAAGACCTGTCCTAACATGCTTTAATAGTCGAGTGATTAGTACACTATACGTGCTATAACAGCCGCTTGATCACCCTCGACGTATCAAGATAGTATCATTCCTTAACAGCCGAACGTATCACTAATGTCTAATCACAATTTACTCCTTCATTCTCGATACTGACTCATCCAACAAGACATAAACAACAACCACATCGACAATGCTCAACGATACAGTAACGACACATTTATATCAAGAGATATACCAAAGTACAAGCATTAATGCGCGAAGTGCAAATTAATAGAGCGCGTGGTTATTCGATTGTTCCAATCTTATTACACGTATATTATTCTCATTATTAGAGTTGCCGTAAAAACAAAAATCATTGTCACGTTAAGATGTTCAAGATCATACTTAAGCATTTAGATGAACTAATAGCTACGCAACTAAGCATGGATCACAAATTAATGAGTGACCTAAGTGTCCATGTGATAAATGGACATGCAAGGACTAATTCAAATATTAATATCTCAGATTTGTACATTAAACTTATAATCATCTTATCCAAGTACATAAAACAAGTAACATAACAAAAATTGTCAAACTCGAGCGCTCAGGACGCGAGCGCTCCAGCCAAGCTCGAGTGCTCGGACTTGATAGTAAACAAATCCTATGTTAAATCTACATTCAAATTTGTAAATGAGTTCTAATATTACATGCAAGTTATAAAAACTTGTAAAAATATAATTTAAGAGATTCTAAATGAAAATCTATACTCATATAAGCTTTGGATATGTTTGGATGATCATCAAAACTACTAATTTACTATTAATTAGCTTGATTCTTAGTTTTACTTCACGTACAAGAGCTACAACTACAATGGATCACATGCATGGTTGTAAAATCATGTAAATACTATTTCTACAGGTTTCTAAGTGAGATTAAATACTCACTCAAGCTTGAAATGTGAATAAATGAAGAAAATTTGAGAATGATATTGAGAAGCTTGAAATAGAGCTTAGAGAACTTTAATCTTCTACTTGATTCCCAAAAGATCAGTTGCTGGACTTCAATCCATAAGTCCTCCTTCTTGAATTCAACAAGGTGAAGCCATGGTTGTGTTGATAGTGTAATGCGGATGAAGAATTCATGAATGCATGTGTGTATGGAAGTGTGTATGCATGATCTTTCAAAACTTCCCTCTATGAAACTCTTTCTGGTATGCTCTGTTTACAAACAAAGAAAATGCTGAGAATGGACAAGTACATATAGATTTAGAAGTCCTAAGGGAAAATTATTCATTTTGCTATAGAAATAGCTTGAGCGCTCCCGTGACTCAAGTGCTCAGGGTGCGAGCGCTCTGGCTCCTCGAGCCCTCGAGGTTGCTTTTTCAGCAAAGCTTCCCCAAGGCCTAAACTTACATACAAACATACATAGGTCCTAAAAAACAACAACGATTAAGGAAAATAGATCTTATTATATATAATCGAGATTATTACAAAGAAAAATACAAAAATTCAAGAAATACCGATAGAAAAATACAGGTGTTACATCTCTCCACCACCTATTAAAAGATTTCATCTTGAAATCTGAGTGAACTATTCCTGGAATAATTCTAGATATTCTCTCATATTTCTGATTCCATTTCCCAGGAAGCTTCTCTTTCATCATGATGGCTCCATGAACTTTTACCAAGGGGATCTCTTTGTTCCTCAACTTATTGATATCTTTTCCCAAAATATGCACCGACCTCTTTAGATAAGTCATGTTGTCATTCACCTCGATACCCTTGAAGTCAATCACTGGTGCAGAACCATGAATGTACTTCCTTAACATGCTTATGTAAAAAGACATTGTGTACTCCAGACATTCTCAGTGGTAGTACGAGTCAGTAGGCAACTTTGCCCATACGATCAAGAATTTCAAAAGGTCCAATATAACGAGGTGGCTGCTTTCCTTTCTTACTTCCAAATCTGACCACACCTCTTATTGGAGATACCTTGAGAAATACATGATCTCCCACCTTGAACTCCAAGTCCTTACGATGTTTGTCTATATAACCCTTTTATCTGCTTTGGGTGGCTTTCATCTTCTCTCAGACAATGCTGATCTTTTCACTTGTCTCTCAAACCACATTCGATCCAAGAAGTTTACCATCTCTAACTTCAACCCAACATAGCGATGAATGACACAGTCTCCCGTATAATACTTTGAATGGTGCCATTCCTATGCTCGAGTGATAACTGTTGTTATATACGAACTCAATTAAGGGCAAGTAGGTCTCCCACAAACTCTGAAAGTCAATAACGCATGCTCTGAGCATATCTTCCATAACTTGATTGGTCTACTTGGTCTGTCCATCAGTCTGCGGATGAAAAGCAAAACTTAACTTCAGAGAAGTCCCCAAGGCTACTTGCAGACTCTCCCAAAATCTTGAGGTGAACCTCGAGTCACGATCAGATACTATTGAGATTGGTTCACCATGAACTCAAACTACTTACTGAATACACATCTAACTTAACTTCTCCACTGGATAAGTCATGCTATAGGCGATGAAATGACCAGACTTTGCTAACCAATCTTGTATTACCCAAATGGCATCGTGACCTTGTTGCGACCTTAGCAATCCGACCACGAAATCCATAGTAATATGCTCCTACTTCTATTCTAGAATCAGTAATGGTTGTAGGAGTCCAGACGATTTCTGATGTTCTACCTTAACTTTACTGATACATGAAACACCTGGATACATGTTCAGTAACCTTCCTTTTAATGCCTTCCCACCACAAGTTTATTTTTCAATCCTTGTACATCTTTATTCCTACTGGGTGGACAGTCAGTCTAGACTTGTATGCCTTAACCAATAAGTCTGTTCTAAGCTTTTCCACTCTGGGTACGATAAGTCAACCTCTCCATCTAAATCCTCCCTCTGATCCAATACTCCACTCCTTTGGTTCTTTTGTTGAAACTCGAGCGAACCACTTCTTCAACTCCTCATCCTTCTGTTGAGCTTCCAAAACACGACCAATGAGTGTTGGTTAAACCACGAGACACACAAAATGTCATCATTCCTTTGTCTATGTTGGTTAAAGATCGAATTCACTACGGCCTCCAATGTTTTCCATTCTCTAATCATAAGGGAAGTGACCATCCCACAAGGTTTCTGGCTTAGCACGTTTGTGACTACGTTTGTGTTACCAGGATGGTACTGCAAATTAAAGTTGTAATCTTTTAATAAATCCATCCACCTCCTCTGCCTCATGTTGAGTTTCTTCTACGAAAACAAATACCTCTAGCTTTTATGGTCTGAAAATAAATTGAACTGTTCTCTAAAGAAAGAATGTCTCCAAATTTTCAGGGTAAAAATGATTGCGGCTAACTCAATATTGTGCGTAGGATAATTCATCTCATGAGGCTTCAACTATCTTGATCCGTGCGGTATAACCTTCCCATCTTGTAAAAGCACACACCATAATCCTTGGTGTAATGCATCACTGTGGATGATGTACCTTTGCTAAAGCACTGGCACTAAAGTCAATCTTTCTTTTAACTCCTGGAATGTGCGTTCATGCTCACCCTCCATTCAAACTTCATATTCTTCTTTGTAAGACCAGTCAATGGGGCTACAATTTTGGAGAAACCTTCTACGAATCTCCAGTAATAGCCATCTAGCCCAAGGAAGCTCCTAAATTCTAAGGCATTACTTGGCCTTTTCCAATCTAGAATAGCGTCAGTCTTTGAAATATCCATAGAATTTCCGTTATGAGAGACAACGTGTCCCAAAAACATGACTTTCTTGAGCCAAAACTCATACTTGCTAAATTTTGCATATAAACTATTCTTTCTGAGTGTTTGTAATGCAATATACACATGCTTCTCCTGTTCTTGTTTGATTTTGTAATAAATCGGAATATCATCGATGAAGACAATAATAAATTGATCTAGGTAGGGCCTAAGTACCCTGTTCATCTAATCCATGAACACTGCTGGGGTGTTGGTCATTACGAACGGCATCATAAGAAACTTGTAATGTCCATATCTGGTTCAAAACTCGGTTTATGGCACATCTTCCAACCTAACTAGAAAATAATGGTAGCCCGACCTCAAATCGATCTTCAAAAACATTGTTGCTCTTTGAAGCTGATCGAACAAATCGTCGATCCTCGACAGTGAATACTTGTTCTTGATGGTTACTTTGTTCAATTCCCTATAGTCTATGCAGAGTCAAAATGTTCGATCTTTTTTCTTTATGAACAACACCGGTGCTCCCCACGGTGATGTGTTAGGGAGAATAAAACCCAAGTCCTCAAACTCATTCACTTGTTTCTTCGACTCTTGCATCTCTATCGATGCCATTCGGTACAGAATCTTGGATATCGTACTAGGTACCAATTCTATGTAGAAGTCTATTTCACGCTTGGGTGGTAACCCTAAGATATCCTTGAATACATCCTTGAATTCTCATACCACTGGAGTCTCGGCGATTGCAATCTCTGGACTTGTGTCCTTGATGGCAGCTAAGTGGCTTGTGAGAAATGCGTCGCTCGATGGATTCCACTAGAAGCTAAAGGGTTGGCTTCCAAGCAATGAGAATATAATCTACTTGCTAACACAGTCCAAGTTAGCTTAGTACTTAGTCAACCAGTCAATTTCTAAAATAATGTCAAACTCTCTCATTGACAGTACTACTAAGTCTGCCAACAGGTTTCTATTCTCTAGGTTAATGGGGAAATTCTTACATACTTTACCCAACCTGACAGATACTTCCAAAGGGAATATGATGTTCAAGGCTACAAAAAGGTTATGAGGCACTAAACCAAAATCTTGAATAGTTCTGCTTGCAATAAATGAATTTGATGCACCAGTATCAAATAAGGTTTTAACTCTATTACTGAAGAGCGTGAGCATACCTTCCATATTCTGGGCCTCAGTATCAAATCCAGCTGCCTCTAGAATAATTGTATTCAAACTAGTCTGAGCAGTCTGACCTTGAGCTGTAGGTCTATAGTATCCTTGACGAGGCAGTTTACAATCTTGGCTCAGGTGACCTAGTTCACCATAGTTATAGTAAGTGATCTCCTTCTAATTGAAAGTCTTAGGTGCACGACAATCCTTAGCTAGATGTCCTGAGGTTCCACAATTAACGCAATTCCCAAAATTTTCTCTCGGGGAAATCGGTGGTACAAAATATCCTCCTGTTGGGGTAGGTGCTCTGTTTTAGGCTAGTGGTGGTTGTGGTGCTGTGGGTCGGGCTGGTTGACGTCGGTGGTGTGCTGGCTGGGGTATCTTCTCTCACATCCATGTACGTTTGTTTCCTTGATAAGGCACCAGTGGTCTTGGTCCTAGGTTGAACATCAGTAGAAATTTACGAGTAAAACTTGCTTGCCTCTTCTTGTGTATGTTTTCCATCTGAACAGCCAACCCAACTAGTGACTCAAACAACTGGTGCACATACATTGCTGTGGCCTCTTGAAGTGGCAATGACAGTCCTTGATGGTATTATATGTTCTTCTTTGCTAGGGTATCAACTATGTGATAAGCAAAGCACGACAAATGCTCAAACTGAGTAGTGTACTCATGCATCATCCTGTTACCCTGGGTCAGCTCCATGACTCCTTCAAGTTTCTTTTAACCAACGAAAAGTACTTGGTTAAGAACTTTTCCTTGAATACGGCCTAAGTAAGTCTTCTGATTACTTCTTCCCCTATGACAGCTTCCTCTGGTTCCCACCAATCAGTTGATGCATGGGTTAACTGAAAGGTTGTTAGTCGATGTTTCCCTGCTTTGTTATAGTCGATAGCTCTAAAAATAATATCCTTATCTCTTAACCACTGTTTGGATTTACATGGTTTTATTAATCCATCAAATTTTTCAGACCTTAGAGCATGGAAATGCTATAGTAATTTGTCCCCAGTCTGCCTGTGATGTGCGCAATGGTGGTAATTCCCATTAGTGTTTCCTCGATTCTCCATATTCCATACTATAGCATTTGCTCTTTCAATTCTTCCTACGAGAGCTTCCTTAAGTCCTGTCAGATCAATTTCACATGGAATCAGATTGGCAAGCCCCGCTCCATTTTGGTTTCTCTCTCCTTTAGTATCGGGAGACATTATGATCTAAATACCAAGGCATCAAGATGAGCACTTTCGGTCGATACAAAATCTTTTAGTAGGTGGTTTGCTTAATACAGTACTTAAGAGGATTCCTCACAAATTCAATAAGGAAAATAACTACGGACTAAAAATATCGATAAATAAACCGATCTCAAAAATAGAGGTAAGAATAGTATACTAGTAATCGAAGGCTTATATAACATTGTCATATCTAGAACCACAAGTGACCTGTAAATAAGACTATCTTATAGTCTATACTAGCATGAGGTATCTTATGTTCAAGAAGTGTAGGAGAATCGTCAAGCTCACCTAACCCTTGAGCTCTGATACCAAAAATCCTTGCCACGCCACGGAGTAAGCCAAAAAAGGGGAAAATAAAATTTTTCTTTATAGGCCTGTAGACACGTCACTGGTTAGATGTCGGTCGACTTTCCTTAACAGAACTGATAACAAGAAATGCAATGCTATTGGTATGTAACTAGTTCAACGCAGCAGTATTATACAAACATTAAACAATCATAAGATAGCAGTTTACAGATCCAGCACTCAAAAGAAACACATAATTAAACATCATAAGTCATGTGACAATACTTGTCACTAATATCCAAAGCAACTAATTTATTATATTGTAAGTTAAAAGATGAAAGAAAGTTCAGGTAGGCCAATCTTAAACTAGAGAAGGCATAGTGGTCCCAATAGAAGTCTTCTCCCGGATAGCCTTCCTCATAGTAACCTTCATCGACAAAGCCTTCAGCGGCATATCCCTCATCACCGTAGTTAGCCTCGGGCTGTGCACCACCTGCTAAGTCTGACATAGCTGGACATGGAAGGTCCAGTGATATAAAACACCATCAGCTTGAATACAAGCTGAGTGAGTATAAATTCTCACAAAGCTCCATTAGAAATAGTTAAGTTAGACAATTAGGTTCTTTATTCGCTAGTCAACTTATTTACGTCATTATGAGAAATCAAGAATTATGATCATAGGAAAACACGATAAGGATTGACCTGAAAAACCTTCATTGAGAATCACAATAGAAAGGATTGGACAACAACTAACTCATTCCGCGATTTCAAACTCAAATCTTACACTTTTTTGCATTCTCAACATACGCCATTGGTTTAGAATATACATGCCATAACGGCCACTTGATGAGTATACAATATATGCCTTAACAGCTGCTTGATTGCCCTCAGCACATCAAGATATATCATGCCTTAACAACTGACTCAACCAAGATATTCAATGTCAAAGACCTGTCCTAACATGCTTTAACAGCCGAGTGATTAGTATACTATACGTGCTATAACAGCCGCTTGATCACCCTCGGCTCTTCAAGATAGTATCATGTCTTAATAACTGACTATATCACTAATGTCTAATCACAATTTATTCCTTCATTCCCGATATTGACTCATCCAACAAGACATCAACAATAACCACATCGACAATGCTCAACGATATGGCAACTACACATGTATATCAAGAGATAAACCAGAGTACAAGCATTGATACACGAAGTACAAATTGATAGAACACGTGGTTATTAGAATGTTCCGATCTTATTACGCATATGTTAATCTCATTATCAAAGTTGCTGTAAAAACGAAAATCGTCGTCGCATTAAAATGTTAAAGATCATACTTAAGCATTTAGATGAACTAACAGCTACGCAGCTAAGCATGGATCACAAATTAATGAGTGACCTAAGTGTCCGTGTAATAAATGGACATGCAAAGACTAATTCATATATTTGTATCTCATATTCATAGATAAAACTAATTATCATCTAATCTAAGTACATAAAACAAATAACATTACAAAAACTGCCGAACTCGAGCGCTCAGGGTGCTCGAGCGCTCAGGACGCGAGCGCTCCAGACAAGCTCGAGCACTCGGAATTGGCAGTAAACAGATCCTAAGTTTAAGCTACATGCAAATTTGTAAGTGAGTTCTAATGTCACATGCAAGTTATAAAAACTTGTAAAAACATAATCTAAGGGATTCTAAGATTATTAGGAGTTTTGATCTTATTATGCATATGTTATTCTCATCATCAAAGTTGACGCATAACAAAAGTTGTCATCGTCGCGTTAAGAGTTCATAAAGACTGATTTTAAGCATCTCCAGGAAACATATATGGTACATATATAATCAAAGTTCAACCATTATCAAATAGACCTAAGTGTCCATGTGATAAGTGGACATGCGATTGGCTAAATCATGGGTATAGCAGCTCAAGTTATCACATAAAGCATCGAAAATCTATTTAAAGCATGTAAAACAATCAAATTAATCAAAACTGCTAAACCCGAGTGCTCAGGAGACTCTAGCGCTCAAGGCGCGAGCGCTCGGACTAGGCGCGAGCTCTCGGTTTGCACAGAAAATAGATTCTGGTTTAACCACACATGTAAGGTCTTAAATTTGTTCTAATGACACGTGCAAACCATAAAAACATGTAAAAACTATGTCTTAAGGCATCTAGGTGAGGATCCACATCCACAATGCCTTAGGGTGTGTTTGGATGATGATCAAAATCACCAAAATTATAAAGAAAAGCTTGATCATGAGTTTTCTTTTATGCAAGAGCCATAACTACAAATGAATCACATGCATGGACATAAAATCAAGAAAAGACTATTTCTATAGATTTCTAAGTGAGTATTGATACTCACTCAAGCTTGAAATGTGAATAGATGAAGAAAATATGAGAATGGTGTTGAGAAAGCTTCATATAGAGCTTAGAGAACTTCAATCTTCTACTTGATTCCTAAAAGATCAGCCTCTGGACTTCAATTAATCAATCTTCCTTCTTGAATCCAACAATGTGAAGCCATGGTTGTGTTGAAAGTGTAATATGGATGAAAAATTCATGAATGCATGTGTGTATGGAAGTGTGTATGCATGATCTCTCAAAACTCTCTCTATAAAATTCTCTCTATAAAATTCTCTCTAGTATACTCTGTTTACAAACGAAGAAAATGCTGAGAATGGATGAGTATTTATAGATTTATAAGTCCCCAAGGCAAATTAGTCATTTCACTACAAAAATATCTCGAGCGCGAGGCGCGAGCGCTCCGGGTCTTCGAGCGCTCGGGGTTGCTTTTTTAGCAAAGCTTCCCCATGGCCTAAACTTACATACAAACATACATAGGTCCTATAGAACAATAACGATTAAGGAAAACAAATCTTATTATATATAATCGAGATTATTACAAAAAGAAATACAGATAGGCAAATTGCATTTGATAATATGTTATTGTCTTTAACTAGACAGTAATATCTGAAAATTGGTTATAATTTTCTGATTATTGGGTCAATTTGAAGAGATTATTATTTCTTTGTTCAATACCATGTTGCTAATCTTTTAATAATATGTTACTATTTTTTGCATGGGGATAATTTTTAAAGACAGTAGCATTTACTAAATGGCCCTAAATTTGCAACTTGATGTTACTATCTTTACAAAAACGTTTAGTTTTTGAAAATGTGTTACTGTATTTACTTAATTAAAAAGTATTGTAAATGCCATAATTTTGAAATTATATGTTCAATTTGAAGAAATGTTAGTGTCGCAATATCATGTTACTGTCTTTATCTGGATAGTACTTAAAGACAATAACATTTCTAAAATGACCATAACTTTGTAATTTTGTGGCCGTTTTGGATGATTTTTTTTTTTAAATTTGGGTTAATTTTTTGAGATCTACACAATGGAAGTGTCAATTTTTCAAAAACATTACTTTGTCGCTATCTGTTTGTGAACTGCTAAATTTTGAAATTTTTTTTAAAAGAATTTTATAGGCACTATAGATCTTGCTTGATAGATCGTGTTTTTAAATTATGAATGTATAATTTTTGTGAAAAAAAATTTGTAGATTAGAAGTTATGACAAATTTAAGTTTAGAAAATAAAAAATAACTAACTTCCTTAAAGTATGGGCTAAAGGTGGTATATGAGTAGTGTAATTGTTAAACATAAGAAAAGTGGGAATTTTCGTCCACTAAAAATTACAGGGACCTTTGGCACTCAAAAAACAAACGTAGGGATCTATCCCCGATTATAGTCCAAAGTAGGGACCTTTGGACAACCGCTCCAATAAAATACGGAAAGGGTGATGTCCATAACAAATATGATGGTGTCCATAGCTTCACTTTTTTTTTTTTTTCAATTATAGTATTAGTTTATTTATTTGTGCAAAGTTTTCGTATCAATACTTATCTTGCTTGGGATATCTCATTTTTTTTATTTCAAAATATAATATATATATATATATATATATATATGAAAAAAAAAATAGATTTGTATGACTACATACAGTTGTAGCATTTTGAAATTCTTTAGGTATGAATCGGTATTTTGACTAAAAGGTGAATAAAAAACCTACTGAGTTTTACTTTTAGCAAGTGAACTTTGTGTCTAAAGGTAAATGTTTTGAGGGAGTGGTGGCCAAATTGCTTATTATTTATCCTATATTTTGTGAATACAATTTACAAAAAACAAAAGAAATAATTAAAGGACTTAATAGAGATGTCAAAATCTAAGTTGTAAGAATGATTGTCTTTATTCAACTTTTTTGGCAATTTTGTGCTAATTGTAGGCATGGGATCTGTCTATTTTTCCTTAAGGATGAACAATGCTTTCTGTATCTATATCCGACTAGAACTGTAAAACCACATATCAGATGCACATAGAAAACCCCCTTGTTTATGTTGCTCTTGACAGCTTAATTTGGAAGGTCCAATGAACTGTCTTGTCTAATAGAAATTGCCTTTAAATGAGGTTCATAAGCATCTTAGAAACTACAATAAAATATTAGATGAGCGGATATTTCAAGGAAATGCACTTGAACACTGATTTTTAGTTACTTTTTGGGCAACACAAGAATTAGTTTTGTGAGCAATAGTTTAGTGTAATTGGTAAAAAAAATTCTCTATACTACGTTTATACTAGGGTTCGAATTAATCTTGCCCTCTTCTCTCAAGTCGTGTTACTTATGTTCTCATATGATACCGCACTATCAAATGATCAAAAAATAATAATAATAATAATAAAATTCACTTTTGTGGTTCAAAGAATAACCAGTTATTAAAGAAATTTTTTTTTTCGTAATTGCTTTTTAGGTAAATAGGAGTCACTGTTTGACTTTAAAAATAAAAAATAAGAGAGAGAGACCCAAAAACTACTTCTTAAGTAATCAAATCCACATAGAAATAGTTTTCGCGAGAACCAAATAAACTAGATTCATGTTGAACCTGAACCTATTTTCATTATTTTTTAAAAACAAAAAGAAAAACAGGAGGGGGAAGAGAGAGAGAGAGAGAGAGAGAGAGAGAGAGAGAGAGAGAGAGAGAGAGTGTGTGTTTTGTGCTCAAATGAAGAATTTATTTCTCCTAGTTATTCACATTGGAAGGACTTAAAATTCAGATAACTTTCTTCATTTGTAAATGGTTATCTTTCATACTGTTTGATTCAACTCAATAAGTAAGATCATAATATATACCGAGATTCCTATTTTGTCACTTTTTTCAACTTATATAATTCTCATTCAGTTCTTTATTCCTCTTTGGCATCTCCGCAGTCTAAATATGGATCTTACAAATATTCAGTGGCCAAGGACTATGTTTGTATACCTCAATCCTTGTTTCAATTGGCCTCAAGGTTTTTGTTTTGTCGTTCATTTTCAAAATTTTTTGTTTCGTTTATATTTTACATTCAACTGTAATTATATAAGTTCCATTTGATTTAGATGGTGTCAAAGCTCTAAACCGAGGTAACCTATCGGTAGTTGACTCCAAGAGAATAAAAATATCGTTGGGATTTAAATATCTTCTTTTTTTTTTTTTGCTGAGAAGATTTAAATATCTTCTTAGTTTTATATTTATTTTTACACAGAATCTCCGCCATTTACTAGCAGTGGCGGAAGGTGACAAATTTCCAACGCTATCAAATTAAATATGTTTCCTAAATTTGAGTTTGAAATTTTGATTCTAAATACTTTGACAATCGTACCACATTTAATTATAGTAAAGCATTGAAATAACCAACCCTTATTAACTAGGATCAAATATTGGATATCATGGTTATACCATATAAGATATTATCCTCTCTCACAAATTTCAAATTTTTACTGCGTTTGAGTAATTTTTTACTGAGTTGGAGAAGGAATCCCCTGAAATAAGGACCAATAGATTCTTTCAACCTCTCTATTGACTTATTATACCATATTGACTTATTATACCATATAAGATATTATCCTCTCTCACAAATTTCAAATTTTTACTGCGTTTGAGTAATTTTTTACTGAGTTGGAGAAGGAATCCCCTGAAATAAGGACCAATAGATTCTTTCAACCTCTCTATTGACTTATTATACCATATAAGATTATGAGAAGTGTTAGGCACACATCCCAAACCGCACTCTAAACCACATTCTATGCTTTAAATGCATATACTCTGTGTTGTTTGAATTTTTTACACTTTTTTGTGTACCACTCACCTATTGTATTGAATATTGTTTCCATTTACTAGAGGGTACCGTATTAGAATGACATGAGGTAATCTCAAACTTACCAAAAAAAATTGTCTTGAAAAGGAGAGGAAGCTTTTTTTTTTTTTTTGGTATAAGGAAAGGAAGCTTCTATATATGTGATTGGAGTAAAAGGAGTAGGATGACAAATCCAAGGAAATCTAAACCCCCATCAAATTCTAAGTTCTCCACCTTGTCGTACACCCCAAGTCACTAGGATTTTTCCTTTCCTGTTCCATCTAATTATAGTAGACACAAAATATATATATATATATATATATATATAATCACAACAATTTTTAACATTCTATTTTCAAATTCAAGAACTTCAATTAATGGCAGGCCTTCAATACTACTTTTTTCCCACAGATTTCTATTACCCAAAACCACAATCAGTCCATCTCAAGAACAATCATACTCAAGTTCTTCCTATGATTCAAACTCAGAAGACAGAGAAAGAAGAAGATTTGGGCAAAACTAAAACTGTTCTTGGCAACAAGATTGTCAAAACCACTGATGCCTCAAAAAGAGTCCTGGGTTCAAGTCAAAAGCAAAAGTGAGACGATTTAGAAAGGTAAATTACACTTTTTACCCTCCCAACTTTGTGGCCGATTTTAATTTAATCCTTACATTTTAATTATCTCAATTTAGTCCCCCAAGTTAGAGAAGTGTTTTAATTTGATCCAACATCTGTTCTCTCACAAAATAACAAATATTTAGCAGCGGAAGACCGCTTTTTGCAGCAAGTTGGACCAACTTTAAACACTTATAAAACTTGGGGACTATATTGAAAAAATTTAAAATATAAGGACTAAATCGAAATTAACCCCAAAGTTGGAGGGTAAAAGTTCAATTTACCTTGATTTTTGTTAATGAGATGTAATTCCTTTTTCTTTTTCTTTTTCATTTTTCCTTTTGGTTCCAATTCAAGACTTTACGTGAACTTTCCTTTTTTTAATGTGAATTTGGTACTGGCTTTTGGGTAGATATAACTAGAAAACTATGATGAGTTACACGAGTAATAAAGCTTCTCTACACTCGTTGATTCAACGAATATCGAAAAGTTGGAAAATGATGAACTCTCTCAAGAGAACAATTTTTGTTTATTAATTCAAAACTATCGCTCTAAGGTAGTTTATAATTTACTTACAGGCTCCAGACCCTACTAAGCATATGAGGAAAACTATCCGAAAATTACCAAGAAAGGAAAATCTGAAAAATTACCGACTCATAATTTTTTCCTTCAAATCTTAAGAATATCCCAATTCGCATAATCGTAATCCCATCATTATTTAATAAGAAAATGCACAAAAGTGGCCCCAAAAGGTGTTAAGTGGACTTTTTTTGGGCCCAAAATCTGTGCTTCACAGAGATTAAGGGATGGCTTAGTGGTAATGACATCTATCTCACTTGCATATCGTTATGAGTTTGAGTCTCATGGGGTGGAGGATTTATGGGGTGGGAGAGCACTACCTCATTTTGTGTAATGCATATCTGTAACGTCACAAAAGCCAAACCACGTGAGCGAGGTCAACAAGTCAAACAATACAAAGGAAAGTAAGGAATAGTCCTACATGGAACAATCCAACAAGGCAGAAGCATAGAGGAATCCTACGTGGATTCCAAAGAAAAGTCAAAAAGTTCATGATTGACCCACAAGGACCAAACGGGTCAAATAGAGTCAATCAACATAGTTTAGGTTGTGAAAGGAACCAAAAAGAGAATTTTGTTTTGAAAGTTTTATACCAAAGAGGTTTTGAAAAGATTACAACTAAATTGTCCTTAAGAATTTGAAAGTAGTATTTTTTTTTTCCATAATAGACTATCCATAAACTAAGTATAAACCAACTTAAATTTTGAAAATTTTTCCATTCTTTTCTACCTATTCAATTTAGGGAGGTTTGGCCTAAGGTCCTTAAGGTTGAGCATACTTGGATCATAAGACAGCCATTAACAACAAACTCCACTAGGACAAAAGCCCAAGCCCACTTTTACCTACACTCCACAACATTCAATTTTCACTTTTCAAGTCCATTTTACTGTTTACATTTGACCAAAATGCTCTCTGTTCATCAATTCCAAACAAACAGACCTAACGAACACTCATTTATCTCAATCTTCAAAGTTGATCTCAAAGTTCAACAACTCCAGTCTAATTAACGATCTCAATCTTCTACATCTCTCTTCGATTCATCATTCTCAATCATACAGATCGAGTTCATCACAAAAAAATTAAGATCAATCATAAAAATCGAGTTCATCACAGATCAATCATAAATTGCGAGTTCATCATTTGAAATCATAGATCACGATTGCGTAGAGGTTCAATCACCAACTAGTTAACTGCTACAGAATCAGTCACAAAATCTTATCATTGATTCATTCTCATTCAATAGGTAACAAACTGATTGAATGTAATATAGTTTTTTGTGTTTTCAACCTAATGTTTCTAGTTTCACTGATTAGAGTAAAATTATATCTGCATTTGCTTCATTCTCATGGATAACGCTTACATTAATTGCAATCTAGATAAGTAACTGAATACAATCTAGTTTCAGTATGTAACTTGCTGAAAATGTCATTGAATGTGTGATGGTCTTGATATCTAAAATTATATATGTTAAGTGAAATTTCACTTAACATTAATGTATGCTAAGTGAAATTCATGTATTGCAATCCAAACACAGCTTATATTGCTCGTATGTTGACTGAAAATAGCATTCAAAGTGTCTGGTATTTTGGATATTGGAGGTCATATATGTTCAGAGAAATTTGACTTAGGATATATGGGATAATAAGATAAATTTTACTTAGCATACAATCTGTCTGCTAATGTTGCTATATTTTTTTCTTTTTTTTTTTTGTAGGCTGCAATGAATGTTATTGTCTTGCTTCTCTTTAAGTATGGAGAGTTTACAACTGTGTTGAAAGTTTATAATGAATCTAAGTATATAGGTTTACTTTACTTTGTCTATTCGAGGTGCAGAAATTTGCAAGATACTTGTATTCATCTTTCTTACTCTATTCCTGGAAACTCTAAATGCATGCTTGACAGTAATGATAACTTTGCAAACTTACTTTCCCTAGCATATTGTTTAAAACTTGATCACATAGAAGTATGTGTCTTTGAAGATAGTACAATCTCTTCAAATAGTATAATAGTTTATGCATACCATATTGACAAGGTGGAGATCAGTAATAATAATCAAAGGATTGAGACTGATCTCCTAGCAAAGTATTTTCATCATAGTGAGATGGTATTGTTGGGTAGTTGTTGGTCTACAGAGATATGAAACGTTGGTGATGTATTTGAATGAGGTGTTACGAAATTTCTGAATGTGATTACAAAGTATTCTATTGAAGTTGGGTTCACATTCAACTACATAAAGAATGACAAAAAAAGAGCGATAACAGTTTGTACTTTGAGGGAATCAAAGGGCTGCTTGTGTAAAGTTCATGCTACATTACAAAGTGCCAATGGATACTTCTACATTAAAACATTGAAAAACAATCATACCTGTGGTGCTATCCTTCATACAGACAAGAATCCAAGAGTGACTTCCAACTTGGTTGGGAGTCTTATTGTAACACCCGTACCCAGAAAAGAAGACTAATCTAATGGTAATTAATGATAATTAATGCTTATGATGGTTTAATGCAGGGTTATGAACCCACATGTGAAAAGGTGTTCAAATATGAACACAGATGAAAGTTTCAAGTCAAGTGAAACTGGTATAAAGTAGGACCTGACAAATGTCTAAAGGATGTGAATTGCATATAGATGTGATTATATGCTTAAGTGAATACTTGTTTAGTTGTTTAAAGATATTATGATGTCATATGTCAGGTATGTGACCAGTTTGGATACCCATGTGATGGCATATTTAAATACAGTTCATAATAGATAGGTTTAATAGCAACCTCATATAATATGTGGGACCACGTTTGGGACCCACGCAGAATATAGACTAAACCCATTTAGAAAATATGGGTAGTTAACATAATTAAATTGGAGGTTTCATAATAAACAATTAGAAAATGCAGGCGTGTAAATGAAAAACAACAAAACTTGATGTGTATCACATTTGGTCAGTCATATGATGGCTCATTTTCACATTCATATAAGATGAAAGTTAGAGAAACACGTAGAGAGAACCGAGAGCTTCGACAAAGACGACGGGGGTTTTGCACGACGTTTTCTTGTCGTTCCTTCGCCGTATAATGCTGGATTTGTAAACCGAGATCATATTTAGACTCGTGGAGGTAAGGGGATCACATGCACATCCTTTATTCTCATTTTCGGTAACGTTCTTTGTGCAACCGAGCTTAGTTGTTAACTTTCGGTGTATCAAAACTATGTAGAATTAACTCTAGAGTAAGAATTGAGCAAGATTCTAGCTTGGAATTGGGTTTATTGGCTAAGAATCGAATAGGTGAGTATTATAATCCCAAAATTGGGTGTTCAGATATGTTAAAGTGATGATTGTTAGTGAAGATTAATCGCTTAATTTATGCTTATATGGTTAGATGATCATGAATTTGTTGAAAAGTGTAACAAATATGTGGGCCATACGGGCACCCACATACATTGGACCAAGTCCAATGGGCCTTGTCTTTTGGAGCCCTAGGGTTTGGTGAATGTGTGTGTATATATATGATATATAACACATATGCAGAGATCATATATACATTCAGCAGCCTCTCTCTCTCTCTCTCCCCTCTCTCTCTCCTCACGGTTCTCTCTCTTTATAGCACATCACCAAAGGGCTTGGGATTTAGCACATGATACGTACGAGGACCGCTCTAGTAGTGATCTTCACAACCTATGCGAAGCATAAAAGAGTACACGGAGGCTGCAAGGAGCAGCAGTACGTTGGTGAAGGTGTCGGGCTCGTAACAACACCGTTCGGCGATCCGTCGGGTTATTCCGCTAGGTAAGTGACCTAAACCCGACTCGTATGCTTGTGTGCATATTTATCTACATTGGTATTAGAGCCTATAGGTTGTTGTTCACCCGTTAATCTGCCCAAACCGAATCTGCCATTGTTGTTTTTTTTCAAGCTTTAAACAAAAACTTTGATATCAATTTTCAAGTGGGTCTAGTACTAAATTCCAATAGGGGATCAATTTTTTGGCATGGTTGTGTTCCTTATCGTCCCTAGAGTCCCCCATATGGGTCCCATGTCTTGATTATCTCAAACGGAGAAGAAATCTGAAAACCTAAATTTTTGGGTTTTTCAAAACCAAATTTTTTCTAAACTTTCAGCCTCTTTTCTGGACGATTCATACTTCTTTTTTTTGGTTCAATCTTCAAGTACTCCGCAAGATCTTTCCAACCATATAAAATATATGTGTTTTGGATCAATAACGAAGGAGAAATAAGCCTGCAAAGTTCAGGGTTCGCGCAGCCCTGGTCTGCGTTTTTTTTAGGGTTTCAGGAGGTTGAAGAAGACCCCGCAGGCCAGGCCCACACGCGCCGGCGGCGCCGGTGGTGGTGTGGGCCACACTCCGGTGAGTGTGGGTCCCCCTTGGCCCGTACTATTTTATTACATTTTTATTAAAATATTCCAGAATAATTTTTTATTATTTTGTAATTAAAAAGTTTTTGCTATTAAATTAAATAGTTTTAAATTTTTTAAACAGTTTTAATTGCTTCAAAATTTCTGGAAAAATGTGGAAAAATATATTTTTTTATTTTTCCTATATCATGGACACTGTGTGGGACCAGAAATATTTTTGTGGTAAATTATTTCATGTATTTTTGGTATTTTAGAGCATAAAAGGTATGTTTTAAATGTGTTTTTAGTTGCTTAAAATATCCAAAAATGCATATTAATTTTTGAAATTAATATGTAGTGTTTAGTACACTGTAAGAGACACTAAGATAGTTTTTGTGTCAATTATCAGGTATTTATGGTATTTTAGAGCATATAATTAATATTTATGGACGTTTATTTAATTGCTTAAAATAGCCATAATACATTATTAATTTTTTGTAATTAATAAGGGACACTGTTTAGAGACCATATAAAAGTTTGTGGGACCCACAGATAATTTTTGGTGAATTATCTAAATCATACTAATATTTTAGAGCATATAATTATGTGTTTTTGTACACGTATTAATTGCTTAAAATATTTTTATCGATTATTAGTTCATGGAATTAACACATTGTGTTTAGAACACTAGTGGTAGCTTGAGAAAATTATTTTAGTGGATTTTCTCGCTCTTTGGGACATATTTTAGAGCATATATATTGTGTTGAATATGAAAGAAAACCATGTGGAACCCTTAAAGGTTCGCGCAGCGGAAAACAAAAATTTAATGGTTTCCTAAAACCCATGATCAAGTCTATGATATATACAAAATACATACAACATCCATAGGGGGTTAATCGAATAATTACCCTTGAAGCGTGCTTTACAAAATATTAAATCTAGTTCGTCCCACGAACAGTTCACCAAATCGTCCAACCGTCCGATCTCTAAAAGTATCCACACGAGCAAATCACGAATTGGAAGAATGTCTAATTTCTTCAAATAATTAATTGAAGCAAACAAGAACTGTTGAAGTTATTTTTGGGCCGTACGGATCCTTGTGCAAAGATATATTGTTGGGAGATAATATGACGTGCTAGCTATATTATTATTTCCCATGCCTCATATATATAATAATGCTATAAGTCCCTTTCCTAATCTAATTAGGAAACTATATTTGATTAGAAGACTTCCCTAAATCAAATGTAAACTAATAGTATTATTATACTACTTCCATATTAACAACTTAATATCAAGTAGACCCTCACATCTTCTTCCAATTACACATTGCTCTTTTGTGTGTGACCCTTTAGGTTCATACTAATCTGGTAGTAGGTACTAATACTTTAAAGTATTACAATTAGAACCCTTTCTAATTAATTTAAATTAGAACATCTTCTAATTCTCCCTTGTAGAAATAATTAATATTAATATTTATTATTTCTGATCTTCCACTAGTCATGAGTGACACCTAACAGTATATCATGACACACCCCAGACAGTCTGAAAAATAGTGAACCTTTCCGTTAACAGTTACCATACTATTCAATCCTTCTATCAAACAATGTCCCAATTAAATCTCTTGGGTAATGGACATATTATCAAACCCAGATTTAATTATATGTTCTCGAACTAATTGATATTTCTCTATTTGGTGAAATTAGAAAACTCTTTCTAATTCTCACCCTGCCCTGGCCAGGGAGCTTTACTTGAGATATATCATAGAAGATCACATAGGACATTCACTCTCGCACTTGAGAGTGATAGATTCCTTGTTGTACATTCACATGTCTCCATGTATAACTTACTATACCCAACAGTACATGAATATGTCTTTGATTAAAACATAAACACCGTGTACATTAAAGCATAATAACTCATACACAAGACAACAGTAATGTCTCAGGTCTAAGGATTACTGGTACCACTGTAACTAAGAACAATCCATTGATAGATAAATAAAACTCCATTTGGATTTTCAAAATAGTTGATCATGTTCAGTGAACTTGTTCTATAACAAGCACCCATATGTCTGCTCTAGTGTCCCCACACTGATGACTTAAGACTAATCATATTTCATCATATAAAATAAACATGGCACATGTTAGTCTAACCGGATTATCAAATGCCCAATTTAATAATCATACGACTAAGAACAATTTTAGAATAAAGCAACTGAGAAGTATATGGTCTTGTTCCTTAACTCTTTAAGTACATACCTTCTCAACTTTAATTCTATGGACATATCATATAAATGTTAAACAACAATAATGATAAATAATAATCTTGCCCTTTATTAATATGAAACTGTTATTACAATGTAATATTCCTAAAATACTACTCCAATCTAATTGGCTTTTAGGGCATACTACTAACAATCTCCCACTTGCACTAAAGCCAATCGACCATGTATCTCATACCCATCTTCTGAAGATGACGATCCAATTGCTGTTGGGTCAAGGCCTTAGTGAATGGATCTGCTACATTATCTGCTGATGCTATCTTCTGTATCTCCACATCACCTCTACCAATGATTTCTCTAATCATATGGAATCGACGCTGAATGTGTTTGGATTTCTGATGAGACCTTGGTTCCTTGGCTTGAGCTATCGCCCCATTGTTATCACAGTACAGAGGCACAGGTGATTCAATGGTTGGAACTACACCTAGTTAACTGATGAACTTTCTTATCCACACACTCTCCTTTGCTGCTTCTGACGCAGCAATGTATTCTGCTTCGGTCGTGGAATCTGCCGTTGTATCTTGCTTAAATCTCTTCCAGCTAACAGCGCCCCCATTAAGGGTAAACACATACCCAGATGTGGATTTTCTATCATCCACATCAGACTGGAAGTCCGAATCCGTGTAACCATCAACTCTCAATTCTCCTCCTCCATAAATAAGAAACATATCCTTAGTTCTTCTCAAGTACTTAAGGATGTTCTTCACTGCAATCCAGTGGTCCATACCTGGATTAGACTGATATCTACTTGTAACACTTACAGCATGACTGATATCAGGTCTAGTACATAGCATAGCATACATGAGACTTCCCACTGCTGAAGCATATGGTACTTTGCTCATGCTCTCTCTATCCTCTGGTGTCTTAGGACTCATGTCCTTCGAGAGATGAATTCCATGTCTGAAGGGCAGCATCCCTCTCTTGGAATCTGCCATGTTGAATCTATTCAACACTTTATCTATGTATAAAGACTGGGATAAACCAAGCAATCTTTTAGATCTATCTCTATAAACCTTTATACCCAGTATATAAGATGCTTCTCCCAAATCCTTCATGGAGAAGTTTTGTGAAAGCCATAGTTTGACTGATGATAACATTCCTACATCATTCCCAATGAGGAGGATGTCATCAACGTACAAAATTAGGAACGTAATCGCTCTCCCACTGAGCTTCTTATACACACATGGTTCATCCATATTTTGATGAAAGTCAAATGCTTTAATCGCTTCATCAAAACGGATGTTCCAACTTCGAGATGCTTGCTTGAGTCCATAAATGGATCTCTGCAGCTTACACACTTTGTGGTTTTCACCACGGGATATAAAGCTTTCCGGCTGCTCCATGTAAATCTCTTCCTCAATCTGACCATTGAGAAAAGCGGTCTTTACATCCATCTGCCATATCTCATAGTCATAGTGTGCAGCTATAGCAAGTATAATCCTGATGGATTTTAGCATGGCTACTGGCGAGAAGGTTTCCTCATAGTCAACTCCTTGTCTTTGTTTGTAACCTTTTGCCACTAGCCTAGCTTTGTAGGTCTCTACCTTTCCATCCGACCCTATCTTTCTTTTGTAAACCCATTTGCAGCCAATAGGTACAATACCTTGAGGCGGGTCTACCAAAGTCCAGACTTGGTTGGAGTACATAGAATCCATTTCTGATTTCATGGCAACTTGCCATTTACTCGAATCGATGTCTGACACCGCCTCTTTGTAATTAGTAGGATCACTCTTGTCGCCATTGTCTCCACAATGAAAGAGTTCCTCATCACCTTGATGGAGATCCAAGTATCTCTTATTAGGTATGGGAGTCCTACTAGTCTTACGTGGAGGTTGTGTGATAGAATGTGCTACTGTAATAGGTTTTGAGGACTCTTTCTCATGTTGGTCAATGTTGGTTTGTGATTCAGAGGACATTTCCTCTAATTCTATCACTTTCCCATTGCCTCCATCTTGAATAAACTCTTTTTCAAGAAATACGGCAAACTTGCTAACAAACACCTTTTGTTCGCCTGGGTGATAGAAATAGTATCCCAAAGACTCTTTTGGATAACCCACAAATCTACATTTTACTGACCTAGATTCCAATTTGTCCACTTCTAGTTTCTTGACATAGGCTGGACAACCCCATATCTTAATATAATTAAGACTAGGCCTCTTCCCATGCCACATCTCATGCGGTGTCTTAGGAACAGATTTGGTTGGCACCCTATTCAGTATATGTGCTGCTATTTGAAGCGCATATCCCCAAAATGATATAGGTAAATCTGTGTAGCTCATCATGGATCGTACCATATCCAATAAGGTACGATTTCTCCTTTCGGACACACCATTTAATTGTGGTGTTCCAGGTGGAGTCCATTGTGATAAAATACCATTTTCCTTGAGATGATCCAAGAATTCATTGCTTGAGTATTAACCTCCTCAATCTGATCAAAGAACTTTAATATTTTTCCCAGTTTGTTTTTCTACTTCATTTCTGAATTCTTTGAATTTTTCAAAAGATTCAGATTTGTATTTCATTAAATACACATACCCTAACAGTGAGTGATCATCGGTGAAGGTTATGAAGTATGAAAAACCTCCTCTCGCAATTGAATTCATAGGACCACACACATCAGTGTGAATTAATCCAAGTATGTCGGCAGCTCTTTCCCCATGTCCCACAAAGGGTGATTTGGTCATTTTGCCCATGAGACAAGATTCACAAGTTTGATAAACTTCATAAGCTAATGAACCAAAGTGTCCATCCTTAACCAATTTGTTGATCCTATCATCACTAATATGACCTAATCTAAGATGCCACATATAAGTAGGATTAACTTCATCTCTAGGTCTCTTTGGTGTTTTATCTTTTGCTTGCTCAATATAGTTAATACCATTATCCAAGTTTAAGAAATAAAGACCATTCAAATATATGCCAGAACCAACTAAATCATCATTTAAATAAAATGTGCATTTATTTTTCTCAAAAACAAATTTATAACCATCTCTAGATAAAGCAGAAATAGAAATAATATTCCTAATAATATCTGGCATAAATAAACAATCCTTTAATTCTAAAACTACGCTAGATGGTAATGCTAAATAGTAGCTCCCTACAGATAATGCAGCAACACTTGCTCCATTTCCCACTCGAAGAGCAGCTTGTCCTCTACTCAGCCTTCTGCTTTCCCTTAATCCCTGCAACGAATTGCAAATATGAGAACTAGCTCCGTTATCTAATACCCAAGAAGAAACAGAATTAACCGAAAGGTTAGTTTCTATAAAAAGCAATTTAGACATACCTTCAGAAGGTTTGTCTTTTATGGAAGCAAGGTACTCTCTGCAGTTCCTCTTCCAATGCCCTTCTTTGCCACAGAAGAAACACTTTCCTTTACCCTTATCATTTGCGGGCTTGCCTTTCTTGATCCTTCCCTTTGCCTTCACCTTGGACTTCTGCCCCTTCCATTTTCCTTTACCCTTGGGCTTGGACTTGGAAGTAGAAGCCTCATGAATGACAAGAGCAGATCCCTTTGTCTTTTTGATAGAGCCTTCCGCAGTATTCAACATATTTAGCAACTAATGCAGTGGAACTGCCATCCTGCTCATGTTGAAGTTCATAACGAACTGCGAAAATGAATCTGGCAAGGATTGTAAGATCAAATCTATTTGTAAATTTGCATCCATGCCTACATCAAGCTTTTCGAGTTGCTCAATGTAACCGATCATCTTAAGCACATGCTCATTTACAGATGACCCCTCTGCCATTTTGGCCTGGAAGAGTTCTTTTGAAACATTGAACCTTGCGGTTCTGCTTTGTCCCCCATACAACTCTTGTAGGTGAAGAAGAATAGAGGTTGAGCTTTTATATGAATCATGTTGCTTCTGAAGCTCATTGCTCATGGATGCTAACATGTAGCATCTGGCCTTTATTTCATCTTCCGGCCACTTTCTCAAAGTGTCATGCTCTTCCTCAGTGGATCCTTCTGGAAGAGATTCCGGTATTGGCCCATCCAAGACATAGGCAATTTTGTCAGAAGTAAGAATGATTTTTAAGTTCCTAAACCAATCATCAAAGTTTGGTCCAGTCAAACGGTTGGTATCCAGAATTTTAGCAAGGGGGTTGAAGTTTGACATTTTTAGCGGTGATCTACAAAAGATAAATAGCAATTTATGAGCATAAAATAAAATTCAATTTTATTATCCATTAGATTTTGGGTCTTTAAATCATAATGGTACCTCCCACTATTCTTTTCAAATTCCTCATCCCTTTAAAGAAATTTGGGAATCTTTATTTATTAAAATTCCTAGTGGGGATTGGGGTCCCACCAAAACTAGTACAATCTCACATAATAATTTCTTGGTTGTACTAACTTTGATAAGAAGGTAACTTCTTACCTATTGCTTCTTAAGCAAGTTCCAATCATCATTTAGCCTCTAAAATTATGAACCTCACATAATAGTTTCTTGATCCATATATTTTAGTTAAGTTAGACCTACCATTCATACAAGTATGAGTCACTAATGAGACCCTCACATAATAGTTTCTTGGATCCCACCAACCCTCATCTCATAATATCATATATTTAAATAGTATGAGTGGCTTTTCTTAGAATGAGCAGTCCCTACATATCTGTAGCCGAAAAACCCAAATAAGAAAATACAGTCACCTATAATGGTGGAAGGCTACGATAAGACATTCATAATGTCTCTTCGCTTACAACTTAATATCATAAACAAGAAGGGAATTTTACGGTCTCATCAATTATACATGCATCAAATACATAAAATAAATATTTCATCATTTATATTTTAATATGTCCATACAATGCTCCCACTAATTAAATTTAGAAAATAATTCTAAAATTTTAATCTAAAGGAGTATCTCCGTGACACAACAAATGGATTAAATTTTAAAAAAATTTTAAAATATGGACATATAAAATATATGGTGAAACCGCCCAAACAATTATCACATAAAAAATTGGGTCATGGATGATTATGGACTGTTAAGGTGATTCAACTTGAGCCTTTAAGTTGAATCTAGGTCTATAGTGTTGTAATCATTATTAAACATCACATGCTTTCAAGATCAAAGCTTGAAACAATAATAATAAATAGTCTTCATTCTTTTCTTGGACACCTTATCTACTCCAAGTAGGCTCCACCTTCTTCTTCCTTGTAATTTTTTGATCTTCATCTCTAAACCTAATTTTACATGGCTTTAATAAGAAAACCCTTGATCCATAATTAAGGGGGAGGTACATAGGAGGGAGATAGAAATTACATCGAGAAGGAGGGAGCCTAATTGATGAGACCGTAAAATTCCCTTCTTGTTTATGATATTAAGTTGTAAGCGAAGAGACATTATGAATGTCTTATCGTAGCCTTCCACCATTATAGGTGACTGTATTTTCTTATTTGGGTTTGTCGGCTACAGATATGTAGGGACTACTCATTCTAAGAAAAGCCACTCATACTATTTAAATATATTATATTATGAGATGAGGGGTTAGTGGGATCCAAGAAACTATTATGTGAGGGTCTCATTAGTGACTCATACTTGTATGAATGGTGGGTCTAACTTAACTAAAATATATGGATCAAGAAACTATTATGTGAGGTTCATAATTTTAGAGGCTAAATGATGATTGGAACTTGCTTAAAAAGCAATAGGTAAGAAGTTACCTTCTTATCAAAGTTAGTACAACCAAGAAACTATTATGTGAGGTTGTACTAGTTTTGGTGGGACCCCAATCCCCACTAGGAATTTTAATAAATAAAGATTCCCAAATTTCTTTAAAGGGATGAGGAATTTGAAAAGAATAGTGGGAGGTACCATTATGATTTAAAGACCCAAAATCTAATGGATAATAAAATTGAATTTTATTTTATGCTCATAAATTGTTATTTATCTTCTGTAGATCACCGCTAAAAATGTCAAACTTCAACCCCCTTGCTAAAATTCTGGATACCAACCGTTTGACTGGACCAAACTTTGATGATTGGTTTAGGAACTTAAAAATCATTCTTACTTCTGACAAAATTGCCTATGTCTTGGATGGGCCAATACCGGAATCTCTTCCAGAAGGATCCACTGAGGAAGAGCATGACACTTTGAGAAAGTGGCAGGAAGATGAAATAAAGGTGAGATGCTACATGTTAGCATCCATGAGCAATGAGCTTCAGAAGCAACATGATTCATATAAAAGCTCAACCTCTATTCTTCTTCACCTACAAGAGTTGTATGGGGGACAAAGCAGAACCGCAAGGTTCAATGTTTCAAAAGAACTCTTTCAGGCCAAAATGGCAGAGGGGTCATCTGTAAATGAGCATGTGCTTAAGATGATCGGTTACATTGAGTAACTCGAAAAGCTTGATGTAGGCATGGATGCAAATTTATAAATAGATTTGATCTTACAATCCTTGCCAGATTCATTTTCGCAGTTCGTTATGAACTTCAACATGAGCAGGATGATAGTTCCACTGCATGAGTTGCTAAATATGTTGAATACTGCGGAAGGCTCTATCAAAAAGACAAAGGGATCTGCTCTTGTCATTCTTGAGGCTTCTACTTCCAAGTCCAAGCCCAAGGGTAAAGGAAAATGGAAGGGGCAGAAGTCCAAGGTGAAGGCAAAGGGAGGGATCAAGAAAGGCAAGCCCGCAAATGATAAGGGTAAAGGAAAGTGTTTCTTCTGTGGCAAAGGACATTGGAAGAGGAACTGCAGAGAGTACTTTGCTTCCATAAAAGACAAACCTTCTGAAGGTATGTCTAAATTGCTTTTTATAGAAACTAACCTTTCGGTTAATTCTATTTCTTCTTGGGTATTAGATACCGGAGCTAGTTCTCATATTTGCGATTCGTTGCAGGGATTAAGGGGAAGCAGAAGGCTGAGTAGAGGACAAGCTGCTCTTCGAGTGGGAAATGGAGCAAGTGTTGCTGCATTAGCTGTAGGGAGCTACTATTTAGCATTACCATCTAGCGTAGTTTTAGAATTAAAGGATTGTTTATTTATGCCAGATATTATTAGGAATATTATTTCTATTTCTGCTTTATCTAGGGATGGTTATAAATTTGTTTTTGAGAAAAATAAATGCACATTTTATTTAAATGATGATTTAGTTGGTTCTGGCATATATTTGAATGGTCTTTATTTCTTAAACTTGGATAATGGTATTAACTATATTGAGCAAGCAAAAGATAAAACACCAAAGAGACCTAGAGATGAAGTTAACCCTACTTATATGTGGCATCTTAGATTAGGTCATATTAGTGATGATAGGATCAACAAATTGGTTAAGGATGGACACTTTGGTTCATTAGCTTATGAAGCTTATCCAACTTGTGAATCTTGTCTCATGGGCAAAATGACCAAATCACCCTTTGTGGGACATGGGGAAAGAGCTGCCGACATACTTGGATTAATTCACACTGATGTATGTGGTCCTATGAATTCAATTGTGAGAGGAGGTTTTTCATACTTCATAACCTTCACCGATGATCACTCACGGTTAGGGTATGTGTATTTAATGAAATACAAATCTGAATCTTTTGAAAAATTCAAAGAATTCAGAAATGAAGTAGAAAAACAAACTGGGAAAAATATTAAAGTTCTTCGATCAGATCGAGGAGGTGAATACTTAAGCAATGAATTCTTGGATCATCTCAAGGAAAATGGTATTTTATCACAATGGACTCCACCTGGAACACCACAATTAAATGGTGTGTCCAAAAGGAGAAATCGTACCTTATTGGATATGGTACGATCCATGATGAGCTACACAGATTTACCTATATCATTTTGGGGATATGCGCTTCAAACAGCAGCACATATACTGAATAGGGTGCCAACCAATTCTGTTCCTAAGACACCGCATGAGATGTGGCATGGAAAGAGGCCTAGTCTTAATTATATTAAGATATGGGGTTGTCCAGCCTATGTCAAGAAACTAGAAGTGGACAAATTGGAATCTAGGTCAGTAAAATGTAGATTTGTGGGTTATCCAAAAGAGTCTTTGGGATACTATTTCTATCACCCAGGCGAACAAAAGGTGTTTGTTAGCAAGTTTGCCGTATTTCTTGAAAAAGAGTTTATTCAAGATGGAGGCAATGGGAAAGTGATAGAATTAGAGGAAATGTCCTCTGAATCACAAACCAACATTGACCAACATGAGAAAGAGTCCTCAAAACCTATTACAGTAGCACATTCTATCACACAACCTCCACGTAAGACTAGTAGGACTCCCATACCTAATAAGAGATACTTGGATCTCCATCAAGGTGATGAGGAACTCTTTCATTGTGGAGACAATGGCGACAAGAGTGATCCTACTAATTACAAAGAGGCGGTGTCAGACATCGATTCGAGTAAATGGTAAGTTGCCATGAAATCAGAAATGGATTCTATGTACTCCAACCAAGTCTGGACTTTGGTAGACCCGCCTCAAGGTATTGTACCTATTGGCTGCAAATGGGTTTACAAAAGAAAGATAGGGTCGGATGGAAAGGTAGAGACCTACAAAGCTAGGCTAGTGGCAAAAGGTTACAAACAAAGACAAGGAGTTGACTATGAGGAAACCTTCTCGCCAGTAGCCATGCTAAAATCCATCAGGATTATACTTGCTATAGCTGCACACTATGACTATGAGATATGGCAGATGGATGTAAAGACCGCTTTTCTCAATGGTCAGATTGAGGAAGAGATTTACATGGAGCAGCCGGAAAGCTTTATATCCCGTGGTGAAAACCACAAAGTGTGTAAGCTGCAGAGATCCATTTATGGACTCAAGCAAGCATCTCGAAGTTGGAACATCCGTTTTGATGAAGCGATTAAAGCATTTGACTTTCATCAAAATATGGATGAACCATGTGTGTATAAGAAGCTCAGTGGGAGAGCGATTACGTTCCTAATTTTGTACGTTGATGACATCCTCCTCATTGGGAATGATGTAGGAATGTTATCATCAGTCAAACTATGGCTTTCACAAAACTTCTCCATGAAGGATTTGGGAGAAGCATCTTATATACTGGGTATAAAGGTTTATAGAGATAGATCTAAAAGATTGCTTGGTTTATCCCAGTCTCTATACATAGATAAAGTGTTGAATAGATTCAACATGGCAGATTCCAAGAGAGGGATGCTGCCCTTCAGACATGGAATTCATCTCTCGAAGGACATGAGTCCTAAGACACCAGAGGATAGAGAGAGCATGAGCAAAGTACCATATGCTTCAGTAGTGGGAAGTCTCATGTATGCTATGCTATGTACTAGACCTGATATCAGTCATGCTGTAAGTGTTACAAGTAGATATCAGTCTAATCCAGGTATGGACCACTGGATTGCAGTGAAGAACATCCTTAAGTACTTGAGAAGAACTAAGGATATGTTTCTTATTTATGGAGGAGGAGAATTGAGAGTTGATGGTTACACGGATTCGGACTTCCAGTCTGATGTGGATGATAGAAAATCCACATCTGGGTATGTGTTTACCCTTAATGGGGGCGCTGTTAGCTGGAAGAGTTGTAAGCAAGATGCAACGGCAGATTCCACGACCGAAGCAGAATACATTGCTGCTTCAGAAGCAGCAAAGGAGAGTGTGCGGATAAGAAAGTTCATCAGTGAACTAGGTGTAGTTCCAACCGTTGAATCACCTGTGCCTCTGTACTGTGATAATAATGGGGCGATAGCTCAAGCCAAGGAACCAAGGTCTCATCAGAAATCCAAACACATTCAGCGTCGATTCCATATGATTAGAGAAATCATTGGTAGAGGTGATGTGGAGATACAGAAGATAGCATCAGCAGATAATGTAGCAGATCCATTCACTAAGGCCTTGACCCAACAACAATTGGATCGCCATCTTGAGAAGATGGGTATGAGATACATGGTCGATTGGCTTTAGTGCAAGTGGGAGATTGTTAGTAGTATGCCCTAAAAACCAATTAGATTGGAGTAGTATTTTAGGAATATTACATTGTAATAACAGTTTCATATTAATGAAGGGCAAGATTATTATTTATCATTATTTTTGTTTAACATTTATATGATATGTCCATAGAATTAAAGTTGAGAAGGTATGTACTTAAAGAGTTAAGGAACAAGACCATATACTTCTCAGTTGCTTTATTCTAAAATTGTTTAGTCGTAGGATTATTAAATTGGGCATTTGATAATCCGGTTAGACTAACATGTGCCATGTTTATTTTATATGATGAAATATGATTAGTCTTAAGTCATCAGTGTGGGGACACTAGAGCAGACATATGGGTGCCTGTTATAGAACAAGTTCACTGAACATGATCAACTATTAGGAAAATCCAAATGGAGTTTTATTTATCTATCAATGGATTGTTCTTAGTTACAGTGGTACAAGTAATCCTTAGACCTGAGACATTACTGTTGTCTTGTGTATGAGTTATTATGCTTTAACGTACACGGTGTTTATGTTTTAATCAAAGGCATATTCATGTACTATTTGGTATAGTAAGTTATACATGGAGACATGTGAATGTACAACAAGGAATCTATCACTCTCAAGTGCGAGAGTGAATGTTCTATGTGATCTTCTATGATATATCTCAAGTAAAGCTCCCTGGCCAGGGCAGGGTGAGAATTAGAAAGAGTTTTCTAATTTCACCAAATAGAAAAATATCAATTAGTTCGAGAACATATAATTAAATCTGGGTTTGATAATATGTCCATTACCCAAGAGATTTAATTGGGACATTGTTTGATAGAAGGATTGAATTGTATGGTAACTGTTAACGGAAAGGTTCACTATTTTTCAGACTGTCTGGGGTGTGTCATGATATACTGCTAGGTGTCACTCATGACTAGTGGAAGCTCAGAAATAATAAATATTAATATTAATTATTTCTACAAGGGAGAATTAGAAGATGTTCTAATTTAAATTAATTAGAAAGGGTTCTAATTGTAATACTTTAAAGTATTAGTACCTACTACTAGATTAGTATGAACCTTAAGGGTCACACACAAAAGAGCAATGTGTAATTGGAAGAAGATGTGAGGGTCTACTTGATATTAAGTTGTTAATATGGAAGTAGTATAATAATACTATTAGTTTACATTTGATTTAGGAAAGTCTTCTAATCAAATATAGTTTCCTAATTAGATTAGGAAAGGGACTTATAGCATTATTATATATATGAGGCATGGGAAATAATAATATTGCTAGCACATCATATTATCTCCCAACAATATATCTTTGCACAAGTATCCGTACGGCCCAAAATAACTTCAACAGTTCTTGTTTGCTTCAATTAATTATTTGAAGAAATTAGACATTCTTCCAATTCGTGATTTGCTCGTGTGGATACTTTTAGAGATCGGACGCTTGGACGATTTGGTGAACTATTCGTGGGACGAACTAGATTTAATATTTTGTAAAGCACGCTTCAAGGGTAACTATTCGATTAACCCCCTATGGATGTTGTATGTATTTTGTATATATCATAGACTTGATCATGGGTTTTAGGAAACCATTAAATTTTTGTTTTCCACTGCGCGAACCTTTAAGGGTTCCACATGGTTTTCTTTCAGAAGGCATGCAAGCCTTATTTAAAAATTACAAACCCAAAATAATAAAACATTCAATCACATTGAAATAATAAACCAATCACATAACTCAATTATTTAGTATAGTCCGTAATCATCATTTTCATCCATTCACATCATATGTAAATGAAAGAAAAAAAAATAAAAATAATCATTCTAGTTATAGCATGAATCTTGGGTTCAATTCTAATCCAATTAGAATTTGTCTTAATATAAAAACAATCCTGCTATACATTAAAACGCATATTAGAGGGTCTAAACGTTCGATTTTGGACAAAATTTACCAAGGCTCATACCCTTAAGGGTATGAGTCTTGCTCAGAACGTCGTTTCCAATCGAATATAGGTGTTCGGACGTAAAAGTTTGAAATTCGGATCTGACTCGTCTTCTCTAGCGAACCGCTAACAGATTCGTAAAAAGAATCAAGAATAAGTTCCAAACTTGTCACAAAAATATATATAACTTTTATACACATTAAAATTGACATATACATGTTTACATCTTATGTAAACACTATATGATATGTCAAGGAATATTCTGTAATTGTTCAACCGCCACGTGTTCAGCAATGGCCCGGGAAAGCCGGATCTGAGGCGTGGAGCCCACGCTCCCGAGGTGTCCTGCTACTGCTGACCGGGATACCCGGGCCGTCGTGGTGAAGTCCCAAGAGATGCGGCATCAATTATGTTTCCGAACTGTTTCCTTATACAGCCATGACTCTATCAAGAAGAATCAATGGTTTCCTAAACCACTTAGGAAACTTTCCAAACATTGTACAAATCCATTGCGATTAGATTAGGCTTCCTAATCTGACAAGCTTACCATGTAAGGGTGGACTCTTGCACCTATAAAAGAGCCCACCTACCCTCTCAAAAGGGATCCGACTATCAACTCTCTAAGCATACAATCCTGTACTAGAGAACTCACCATCTACACGCATACACCCGGCCGGTATTACTGGTAGTGCCGCCCACCATTGTTGGCTCACCAGGCCCGCCGGTGATCTGCTAATGAGACGCGCACAGACGCACCCGTGGACGTAGGTCACCTTATTAACGGGACCGAACCACATACAAATCTTTTGTGGCTTTATTTTCTGTCTAGATTATTCTTACCAATTTTCAGCATCATCAGTTTGGCGCCGTCTGTGGGAAAGACACAGTTTTCTCATCAACAAAAATCCTTGACTGATCGCTATGCCTCCAAAGAAGGGTAAGAAAACCGCCGATTCAACCGGTCAGGAGGACCTGCAGATCGAGCCGCGTGCTACCTCCATGACCGTTGACCGGGTCTCGGCGGCGCTGGAACAACTCTTGGAGGGCCAGCTCCGAACACAACAGCAAATAGAGGCGCTTATGGCCCAGCACGAAAAGGCGGTCGGGGACCATGAGAAAAGCCCTTCGTCGGAAAGGCGGCCCGAAAAGAGCGCTCCCAGCCAAGGGCCCGTTCGGACGCAAGGAAAAACCCGATCTGCTCTAGTGTCCCAACCAGATCGCGAGCGTCATCCGGAGGGAGAACGTAGCCATGCTACTAAGCGCTCGCAGAGAGGACCTCGGTACATTCCTCGCCGAGCGCGCCGAGTGGAGGATGCCAGGATCCTCATTGAGCGGAGACAAGCTGCGAGGGGAGAAGCGCCAGGACGTAAAGCCCGGGAGTCGATCAATGATCCACCCGTCCTGAGCCGGGGGGATCTGAGGCATAGACTATCCCGGACCCACAGCCGAGTGTTATCCCCGAGGTCGACGCGCTTTGAGGATGAGGCCTCGTCATCTGACCCTACCTACCACTCGGACACAGAAAGAAGGATCGGGCACACCGACGTCAAAGCCCAGGTCGAGGAGTTACAACAACAGATCGAGAGGTTGAACCGCAAGTCCGGTCACGACCTCACGAATACAGAAACAGAGTCGCCCTACACCACCCGGGTGACACAGTTCCCGATTCCACGGAAGTTCAAACCCCCTCATCTCAGTTCATATGACGGCAAGGGGAGTCCGGTGGACCACATTCGCACCTACAAGGCACAGATGGCCTAGTCACTACAACGGACGAGTTGCTGTGCCTAGCGTTCCCCAGTACTCTAAAGGGGTCAGCCGCTCAATGGTTCCATGCTTTGAAGCCGCGGACGGTTGACAACTTCAAAGCCCTCAGCAAACTCTTCATTAGCCAGTTTGTCGGGATGCTAGACCGATCCCAACCAGATACCCAGCTGCTAGCCGTCAAGCAGCAAAAGAGTGAATCTTTAAGGGAGTACGTGGATCGTTTCAACCAGCAGAGGCTCCTGATCCGCAACCTCAATGAGACGGCCGCGATCATGACCTTCTGCTCAGGAGTTCAACACACCAAGGTGGCCAGGTCTTTTCATCGGAATCGACCGGCCACCCTGGTGGAACTCTCAGAAAGAGTTGGGAAGTATATAGACACCGAAGAATTGTTGAAGGCAAAACGCGCCAGCCAGGCGGGAGACGAATCCCCGCAAGCCAAGCGCAAGCGCGAGGGATCAGAGAAGGGCCCGGGAAAGAAGCCAAAGCAAGATCAACGGGATGTTAGGGGCCAGCCCCCAACAGCTTTTACTCCCCTTTCCTGGCCCATACAAGAGGTGATGGCCGCTGCGGAAGCACAGAGGCTGCTCCCACAGCCAGCTAAACTCAAAGCCCCGCCCGGTAAGAGAAATCGGGAGAAGTTTTGCCGTTATCACAGGGATCACGGCCACGAAACGGAGGATTGCTTCAAGCTGAAAATAGCGATCGAGAAACTAATCGAGCAGGGGCATCTTGCCGAGTTTGTCATGGCCGACAGACGCCCCCGTCAGGATGCTCAAGCTCCCGGTCAGCCCCCTCCACCACTCGGCCACATTAATGTGATCTCCGGAGGAACATCTGGCGGAGGTGATTCTCAGTCGGCGCGGAAGAGGCATGCCCGAGCATCCTGAGCGGATATATGGCAGGTCCAATCCACCGGCCCCTCACTAGCCGATGTTCTGACGTTTTCGTCCGACGACGCACAGGGCCTCCACTGCCCCCATGATGACCCGCTAGTAGTAACGCTTTCTATAGCTAACTATATGGTCCAGAGGGTGCTGGTGGACACAGGCAGTTCGTCCGACATAATGTTTACAGCGGCGTTCGACCAACTCGGGATTGACCGGGATCGGCTCCGGCCAGTTGCTACACCCCTGGTCGGATTCAACGGCTCCAGCACTCAACCGCTCGGCACGATCGAACTCCCAGTTCTCATGGGGACCTATCCACAGCAGGTTTCCATGCTCACCAATTCCGTGATAGTGGAGGCCCCATCGGCCTACAACGTCATTCTCGGGAGGCCGATCCTCAACAGAGCCCGAGCAGTTGTCTCCACATACAGCTTGATCGTGAAATTCCTGACTCCCCAGGGACCTGGATGCTTGCGAGGAGACTAGACCACGGCTCGAAGTTGTTATGTCAGCTCGTTGCGCCGGGGGGCAATCACCGAATCACTGAACGTCCAAGAAATGGACCCCCGCGACCAGAGGGACGTGATTGGGCCTATGGAAGAATTGGAGCAAGTTGTGCTAGATTCAGAGCGCCCGGGCCGCACGGTCAACATAGGCGCACTACTGGAGCCCGCCTTGAAAGAAAAGTTGATCCAGTTCCTAAGGCAAAACCAGGACGTTTTTGCTTGGAGTCACGAGGACATGCCCGGAATTGATCCCCGAGTAATGTCCCATCGTCTCAATGTCAGCCCAGACTGCCATCCAATAAAGCAGAAGCGAAGGGGCATGGCCCCCGAAAGACAAAAAGCTGTAAGTGAGGAGGTCGCGAAGCTCCAGAAAGCTAACTCCATCCGAGAGGTCCATTACCCCGACTGGTTGGCCAATGTTGTCCTGGTCAAGAAGAGCAATGGCAAATGGAGGATGTGAGTGGACTTCACCGACCTCAACAAGGCCTGCCCCAAGGACTGTTATCCGCTGCCCAGGATAGACCTCCTTGTCAATTTAACGGCAGGTCACTCACTCCTCTCGTTCATGGACGCCTACTCGGGGTACAATCAGATCAGCATGCATCCCGGGGATGAAGAGAAGACGGCGTTCATCACCGACCAAGGCACGTACTGTTACAGAGTTATGCCCTTCGGCCTCAAGAATGCTGGGGCTACATACCAGTGTCTGGTCAATTTCATGTTCAGAGACCTCATCGGAAAATCCATGGAAGTGTACGTGGACGACCTCCTGGTCAAGAGTCAGGAAGAGACCGACCACCTCGAGCACCTGACCGGGGCCTTCAGCATTTTGAGAAAGTTCAGGATGAGGTTGAACCCGGTCAAGTGCACCTTTAGGGTCTCGTCTGGGAAGTTCCTCGGTCATCTAGTCAGCAGACGGGGAATCGAAGCAAACCCCGATAAATTCAGGCTATCATCAACATGCGGTCACCCAAGTCAACAAAGGAAGTTCAAAGCCTAGCCGGACGAGTGGCCGCACTGAACAGATTCGTCTCCCGAGCTACTGACCGGTGCCTCCCGTTCTTTAAAATCCTCCGTAAAGCGTTTCAATGGTCGGAAGAGTGTGAGGAGGCATTCCAGGAACTCAAAAGATACCTGGCCTCTCCTCCCCTGCTATCAACGCCCGTGCCCGGAGAAGAATTGTTCTTGTACCTGGCAGTGTCGCCGTCGGCGGTTAGCTCGGCACTTATTCGGGAAGAGCACGGGATACAGTTCCCAGTGTACTACACCAGTCGGGCACTGCAAGGGGCGGAGAGCCGATACTCCCGCATCGAGAAATTGGCCTTCGCCCTCATTACCTCTGCCCGAAGGCTCCGGCCGTACTTCCAGGCCTATGCTATTACAGTACTCACCGATCAACCTCTCTGCAAAATACTCTCTCGGCCAGACACGTCCGGGAGGCTCGTTAAATGGGCTTTGGAACTGGAGGAGTTTGAGGTGACTTACCGGCCACGGACGGCCATCAAGGGACAAGCCGTCGCAGATTTTCTGGTCGAGTTTACGTATCCCGAAGATCCGGTTGAAGAACCCGAGCCTGCTGCCTTACCGCCCGAATTGCAATCCGGCGTCCCTACTTGGGTACTGTATGTCGATGGTTCTTCTAACCAGCAAGGTAGTGGTGCCGGGATCATTTTGACTACCCCCGATGGAATCCAGCTCGAATATGCTTTGAGATTTGGGTTTCGTGCCTCCAACAACGAGGCCGAATACGAAGCCCTCCTGGTCGGATTACAATTAGCCATTTCAGTGAGTGCACAGCAAGTCGAGAGCTACAGCGACTCCCAGCTCGTGGTCAATCAGGTAAACCAGGAATATGAAGCACGGGAAGATAGCATGATAGCCTACTTAGCCCTCGTCCGAACGGTTTCCAAGCAGCTCCGAGGATTCTCCCTCGCTCGGATACCTAGAGAAGAGAACACCAGAGCTGACCGGCTTGCTCGCCTCGCCTCGTCGTCTGAATCCGACTTGCCCGGGATAAGGATACAATTCCTGCCCGAGCCAAGTGTGACCTACTCGGAAGGCATGGAGGTCGACCCGGTCACTCTGGGGCCCAGTTGGATGGACTCGATCGTGACATTCTTGACGACAGGAGAGCTGCCAAACGACAAAGAGGAAGCAAGGCGGGTCAAATACCGGGCAGCGCGATACCATATTCTCGATGGTGTCCTCTACAAGAGAGGATTCACTATCCCGTACCTCCGCTGCGTTCATCCAACGCAAGTTCAAACCATATTGTTTGAAATCCATGAAGGTGTGTGCGGGAACCACGTAGGAGGCCGGACACTTTCCAGAAAGGCTCTACTGCAAGGTTACTACTGGCCAACCATGGCCCGAGACTCGCAGGAGTACGTTCGAAGATGTGACAAGTGCCAACGGTACTCTCCCATGATAAACCGACCGGGAGAACTTCAGACCCCGGTCCTTAGCCCCTGGCCATTCGCCCAATGGGGATCGACATCGTTGGTCCCTTACCGACAGGAAAAGGGCAGGTTAAGTTCGCCGTAATAGCCGTTGACTACTTCACCAAGTGGGCAGAAGCCGAGCCCCTGGCAACGATAACCGAGCGAAAGATGGAGCATTTTGTGGAGAGAAATATCCTTAGCAGGTTCGGCATTCCACGAGTCTTAGTCAGCGACAATGGAAGACAATTCGATACACCTATCTTTAGACAGTTCTGCTCGGACTATGGGATATTGAATCATTACTCTTCTTCCGAGCATCCACAAGCTAATGGTCAGGCCGAGGTAACCAACCGCACTATCTTGCAGTCGATTAAAACGAGGTTGGAAGGTGCCAAAGGCCTGTGGGCTGATGAACTCCCAGCCCTCTTGTGGGCCTACAGCACCACACCCCGGGCAGCTACGGGTGAAACCCCATTTTCCTTGACTTATGGTTTCGAGGCAGTAGTCCCCACAGAGCTCGGGCTGCCCACATACCGAGTGGCTACCTTCAATGGCTCGGATAATGGAGAAGCCCTCAGGACAGAACTAGACTTGGTGGAGGAAAAAAGAGACCATGCCTATCTAAAAGTGGCAGCTTACAAGCAAAGGGTCTCGCGGTATTACAACAGTAAGGTGAAGCATCGTAGCTTTCAAGTCGGGGACCTTGTTCTTAAGGCAGTGAACCAGTCCACCCGAATCCCAAGCCATGGGAAGTTGGGAGCAAACTGGGAAGGACCGTATATAGTAACTCGGGTCAACCGACCAGGAACCTACTGGCTATAGAGCATGGACGGGCACGATCTCACCCATCCTTGGCATGTGCAACACCTCCGCAAGTATTATCAGTAGCGTCAGGCTACGGGAGTTTAGTGTTATATGGAAAATTCTTTTCATGTAGTCCTGCTGGGACATTTGTTACAGATTGTTACCTTTTAAATAAAATTGAAAAGTTTGCTTTGAAAACTCACTTCTGTCAAGTACATCGCGCAATGCACTAAGAAGACCTCGGGCCTAACCCCGAGGCACGAAGAAGACCTCGGGCTTAACCCCGAGGCACGAAAAAGACCTCGGGCCTAACCCCGAGGCACCAAAAAGACCTCGGGCCTAACCCCGAGGCACGAAAAAGACCTCGGGCCTAACCCCGAGGCACCAAAAAGACCTCGGGCCTAATCCCGAGGCACAAAAAAGACCTCGGGCTCCGAACCCAGGCACCAAAGGACCCTGCAACCACCCATATTCCAGGTTGGTTTCCTATGGTCGCCCCAGCACGCCCCCGCCTTGACAGGAATCCCGGGGGCAAGAGGGTTCACACCTAAACAGGAAATTAACTAAAGTTTCGCCTAGGTCCAGCCAACGACGGGGCCGAACCCCTAGGTGGCCGACGATGGCAAGCTTCAAACGCTCCTGCGACCACCCATGTCCCAGGTCGGTTCCCTACGGCCACTCACTCCCGTACTCCCATACTCCCGCCTTAGCAAAATGCTTGGGGGGCAGGGGAATAAGAGGAGCATAGAGAAGCTAAAACAGGGAATCATACCATCTTACTAGGTGTTCTGTTGGTTACGGTCCTAAAACATTTGCTAAGGCAGGTGTTAGGTCGGCCACAACCGTACGGATACTAGCAAATACAAACAGCACAAAAAAAAGGCACGTATACAAAGTTGATGAAAGGTTGACCTTAAGGGTCTTTTTCATTAATTAAATATACAAAGCCTGGGGGGCAATTGTAGCAGCCTCCCCAAAATATAAAAAAAAAAAAACTACAATCATTGAAAGCAAACAGCAGAAAGGAGGGACCGGGGAGTTAGTCTTCCACATGGACCACATTTTCGGTCTCCCCAGTCTGCTCCCGTGGGACGGCAAGTTCTTCGTCCCCCGCGTCCTCGCCTGGGGCAAGTTCTGGGGCCTCAGCAATGGCCGCAGGAGCTTCACCGGCTGCGGGATCCTCACTAACATCCCAGTAATCCGAATCAATCCCCTCGTAGGCCGAGAGGACCCACTCGGGGTGGTCCCGGGCTACCCGTCGCTTCAGATCGTCGTAGCCTTGGAAAAAGCCGTCATCAAACGCGCCCTCCAAGGCCCCTACAGTGGGCGTCTCGGCAGCCGCCTTCGTAACAGACGCCTCGGCTGCTGCTTTCGCCTGGGCTTCAGTTGCCGCAGTCCGAGCTCGGGAAACCTCCAACTCGGCCAACGCCGCTGCCAGGTCCGCCTGGGCTGTACCCAAACTCGAAGCCAACGACTTTGCCTTGCTCGTCTCGACGGCCAGGGCAGCTCTCAGCACTTGCAGTTCTTTCCGCTCCTTCGAGAGGGCAGCTTCGGCAGCACTGACCTTCTCGGCCAGGGAGGAATGGACGGATTCAGATCCCGTGGCTATGCAGCCGACCTGCGGTATGAGGGTGCAAATCGGTTAAACAAGTAATAAGTATGGGGCGAGTCCACATTTAAAGAGAAGCAAAACACTCACCAGGTGGGATATGCTATACAGTCATCCTTGGAGCCCTTGGGGAGATAGACCGGCACACGCTTCCACCTGGCTTGGGACAAGGACGAATCTCAGCCTTTCCCGGACCTCAACAGGCCCCCCTAGGGGCAGACCCGACGGAATATCAGCCCCGAGCGCGGGCTCGTCAGTAGCCGGCCTATGGGGAGCCGACGTCCCCACAGGGTCTGGACGGTTAGTCGTCCCGTGGCGAATACGCCTGAGCGGGCGCTCGCTACCCAGGCCCTCGGCGGCTGGCCTCTTTCCTTGGGCGATTGCCGCCCGAGCGGCAGTAGCGGCGGCGGCGGCTGCTTGCCTTTCCCGCAGCTGGTCCAAATTGCGCTTGGGGGCCATTTCTGCAGAAACCAAGGTCGCACAATCAGAAGTGCAAGAAAAAATGCAAAGTTAACGCATAATGTAGCCAGGATACTCACCAGGAATGATGGGCGAAAAACTGGGGGCTGGAACGGGTTCCTCAGGGGAGTAGGTCTCAACAAAGTCCCCTGTTCGGGATAATACGTTCCAAACACTGGTGGGCAACTCTGCTAGCCTCAGGATCCTGGCCTGGCACAGCTCAGGGATTTTTGGAGGATTAGTTGAGCCCGCTGCAGACAGAGAAAAGAAGTAGTCAGTGATCCACTGTGTCCCCGAAATACTAAGATAACAGACGAAGTTGGAAGGGTGGTCTTACCCCTCAACTCCCTAGCCCAGGATGTCCTCAGTTGGCTTCCCGGGGCCATGTCGCAGAGGCGAAGGGTAGACACCTGGAAGAATTTGTCCTTCCACCCCTTATTATTGCTGGGGCAATTGTCGATAATTTTCCTGCCCGGACGAGCAGAAAAGGAGAAAAACCCCAGTTCATTATGCACGGGAAATGGTCGGTGGGCCCAGAGGAACTCTTGGAGGGTAAGTTCGTACCCGAGCACTTGGGGCCACAATGATACACACCCCATCAGGAACCTCCACCCGTTGGGGGCCATCTGGCCTGGAGCGATGTCGAGAAAGATTAGCATGTCCCGAGCCACAGGGTGAAGCGGAAGTCGGAGACCCGCCATCATAGCGTCCTCAAACAGAGTGACGAACCCTGACTGATATAGATGCGCGCCGCCGGTGTTTACGGCTAGGGCGCAACCATCAGGGAGGGAATACCTCTCCCTGATCCGGAGAAGGTCTCCAGAGCGCAGGACGGAAGAGGTGGACTCACAAGCGAAGACCGCGTGGTCAGTTCCCTCAGGCAACTTGTCGCCCGAACCCCTCGAAACGGAGGCAACGGGGGCCTCCTCAGAAGACTCACTGTCAGACAGACGAATGGGGATCCTGGCCCCACTTTGATGGTCGGATAAGGACTCAGGAAGTCGACCCAGACTGGCACCGGGAGACCCCGACCGATATTGCTCACTCTCTGATCTCGACGCAGAGTTGAAGCCGGAGTGTTCCATCTCTGGCTCTCCAACAAGAAGGAACGGACACAAACTACGACCGGCGAATGGATCAGAAACCCCAAACCTGATATACAGGGGGGGCAGGGTTACTAACCTGAACGGTAACGAATAGACGCTCCTCAGCACCAGATAACTCTCTCTCAAAGCAGCGCAAGAAATACCCGCTCGATCAAGAAGACTTAGGGTTCCACCCGACTCGAAAAACGCACAGAATCTAAGAAGGAAAAAATCCCACTCCCGCTCGAACTTCACTAGATTTGTTCTCTCCAGCCTTACTCTGAAAGGAAGAAGGAAAGGAAAGACTGAAAATGGAAGACCAGAAAGGGATGTAAGAAATGAGGCGAGCCATCCTTATATAGAGACTTTGGACGGCCAAGATCAGAACAGATCCAGCGGTTCAGAAGAATTCCCGCCCGAACCGTCGCTTCAGTCACGTGGGGAGTCGCCTCAAAAGGCGCGCGTATTAAATACGCGGAAAGACTATTCCGTTAGTCTGCGAACGGTTCGGTTACGACCACGTCTCCACTTGTTAGGATCTAACCTAACCAATAATTGGTTGGTACAGAATAGCAGTGGTCCGGGCCCGAGCAATGGCAACCCGGGCGGTCAGGTGTAAACCGCCCGATGTCGTACAGAATTGATAAATAGTTTGAAGAGCGTGGTGAAGAAAAGTTGGCCTCGCGGACCTTTTTATTGCTGTAAAAGGTGAACTATACAGAAGCCGGGGGCAGTTATAATAGCCTTCCTGAAAAAAAAAAAAAAAAAAGAATGCCTTCAAGGTCCTTGGCCTTTCAAAGCCTTGACCTACTCTTCTAAGGCCGCCACCTTCGCCACCAGCCCCTCTACGGCGAGCTCCAGGGCATGAACATCCATCCCCCGAAGGGCGGAATCCATCTGTAGCTCATCGCCCATCTTCTCCACCTCCTGCAAACGACTCTCCATGTTCGCAAGAGAGAAGTCCGACCGCGAGCCGGGCGTGCGAAGACCGGCGGATGCTTCTGACCGGCTCCTTTTCAGCTGGGGCTGAGCCTCTTCCTCAACTTCTTTCTCCTTGCCCTTCTTGGACGGGCCTGGTGGTGGGCTTATGTCCTCAGAGGAGGAGGAATCACCGCTGGTGGACAAGGTGACCGGTCCCTCGGACAAGCCCGCCCTACCGGTGGGGCGCGCCTCAGTCGCCATAGATCGGGTGTAGCGGCGCGACCCAGAAGCCACAACGGCAGGGGCTGCAGAAGAAGGCCCGGCACTCATGTCCTCCGCAGGTCTCCCTGCCAGATAAGAGAACGACATGCCGGCCTCAATAGCTTGGTCAAACGCCTCCGTGTCATCAGCAGTAGGGGCAACTCCACGGAGGGCGGCGAAAGCTTGCTTGCAAAGATTGGGGTCAAAAGCTGCCGGAGGGCAGAGAACGGCATCTTCCAGCCAGTTGTCGGCGACCACAACCCAAGGGTACCGCTGCCAGTTCTTGTTCGGAAAGTCCAAGCCTCGGACAAGATCCTTTCCCTCGGTTCTGGGGCGGAAGTAGGGGCCTCTGTTGTCAATGCCCAATATGTAGCACCTCGCGACGTCGGCAGGCCGGAGGAACAGTCCCAGTCGCTCATTCAGCGCTGATATTCCCCATAGGAGGCGGGCAACGTTTGGGCGGCACTTGTGGAGAGGAATGCGCAACCCCTCAAGCAAGTCACAAAAGGAGACCGGAAGGGGAAAGCGCAATCCCACGATGAGCAGCAGGTAGCTACTGAGGAGGATGAAGGGAAAGGCTATTTCCTCCCCCTCAACGAACGGGCGGACCACTACGTCGTCCGGGATTTGACAATCCTCCCGGAACGCTTTAAGCCCTTCATCTGATGTCAGGTCAATACGCGAAGCCATTTGGTGTAGACGAGAGTCTGGGAAAACGAAGGCGGCAGAAGAGAGGGGGCTCGGAGTGTTTTGCTCAAGCGACTCAGCTGATGCTGTGTGGTGAAGGAACAAGGTTGAATGAGTGCTCCTTATATAAGCAGCACGAACGGTTGGGATCCAATTTGATCGGATGGCTCACATGCTCTCCCGCCGAAACTGTCGTTTCGGGCACGTGGGGCGTCGCCTCAGAAAGCGTGAGTATTAAATGCGCGACGTGATGTTTTCGCTGCCAGCTGGACGATTCGGTTACTTCTTGAACTGGATGCTTTGAGTCCGAACTATACTGGGCCTGTATGGTTATCACTCAGTCGAGGTGTCGCCGGGTCATTCCAAGTTAGCCCCGTTCCGGCGGGAGTCCTGGTCCTTTCCCGGCCGGTATGTGAGAAGCGTTCTTAATTTTCAAATCTCATCTGACAAGGTGCCATCTCAGTTTTGAAAATGGGGGGCAGCTGATATGTCAAGGAATATTCTGTAATTGTTCAACCGCCACGTGTTCAGCAATGGCCCGGGAAAGCCGGATCTGAGGCGTGGAGCCCACGCTCCCGAGGTGTCCTGCTGCTGCTGACCGGGATACCCGGGCGGTCGTGGTAAAGTCCCAAGAGATGCGGCATCAATTATGTTTCCGAACTGTTTCCTTATACAGCCATGACTCTATCAAGAAGAATCAATGGTTTCCTAAACCACTTAGGAAACTTTCCAAACATTGTACAAATCCATTGCGATTAGATTAGGCTTCCTAATCTGACAAGCTTACCATGTAAGGGTGGACTCTTGCACCTATAAAAGAGCCCACCTACCCTCTCAAAAGGGATCCGACTATCAACTCTCTAAGCATACAATCCTGTACTAGAAAACTCACCATCTACACGCATACACCCGGCCGGTATTACTGGTAGTGCCGCCCACCATTGTTGGCTCACCAGGCCCGCCGGTGATCTGCTAGTGAGACGCGCACAAATGCACCGTGGACGTAGGTCACCTTATTAACGGGACCGAACCACATACAAATCTTTTGTGGCTTTATTTTCTGTCTAGATTACTCTTACCAATTTTTAGCATCATCACTATATACCAATGTAGCGAAGTTTAAACCCTTTGTTCATCATATGAACAAAAACCCTAGTATCTTCATACAAACATTCCCAAAATTCCAATTTATTCAAAATAAATTTATACTACAAAAACAATTACAGTATTTTGTATTAATCATAGACTAAGGCTCTGATACCACTGAAAGAAAACCATGTGGAACCCTTAAAGGTTCGCGCAGCGGAAAACAAAAATTTAATGGTTTCCTAAACCCATGATCAAGTCTATGATATATACAAAATACATACAACATCCATAGGGGGTTAATCGAATAATTACCCTTGAAGCGTGCTTTACAAAATATTAAATCTAGTTCGTCCCACGAACAGTTCACCAAATCGTCCAACTGTCCGATCTCTAAAAGTATCCACACGAGCAAATCACGAATTGGAAGAATGTCTAATTTCTTCAAATAATTAATTGAAGCAAACAAGAACTGTTGAAGTTATTTTTGGGCCGTACGGATCCTTGTGCAAAGATATATTGTTGGGAGATAATATGATGTGCTAGCTATATTATTATTTCCCATGCCTCATATATATAATAATGCTATAAGTCCCTTTCCTAATCTAATTAGGAAACTATATTTGATTAGAAGACTTCCCTAAATCAAATGTAAACTAATAGTATTATTATACTACTTCCATATTAACAACTTAATATCAAGTAGTCCCTCACATCTTCTTCCAATTACACATTGCTCTTTTGTGTGTGACCCTTTAGGTTCATACTAATCTGGTAGTAGGTACTAATACTTTAAAGTATTACAATTAGAACCCTTTCTAATTAATTTAAATTAGAACATCTTCTAATTCTCCCTTGTAGAAATAATTAATATTAATATTTATTATTTCTGAGCTTCCACTAGTCATGAGTGACACCTAGCAGTATATCATGACACACCCCAGACAGTCTGAAAAATAGTGAACCTTTCCGTTAACAGTTACCATACTATTCAATCCTTCTATCAAACAATGTCCCAATTAAATCTCTTGGGTAATGGACATATTATCAAACCCAGATTTAATTATATGTTCTCGAACTAATTGATATTTCTCTATTTGGTGAAATTAGAAAACTCTTTCTAATTCTCACCCTGCCCTGGCCAGGGAGCTTTACTTGAGATATATCATAGAAGATCACATAGGACATTCACTCTCGCACTTGAGAGTGATAGATTCCTTGTTGTGCATTCACATGTCTCCATGTATAACTTACTATACCCAACAATACATGAATATGCCTTTGATTAAAACATAAACACCGTGTACGTTAAAGCATAATAACTCATACACAAGACAACAGTAATGTCTCAGGTCTAAGGATTACTTGTACCACTGTAACTAAGAACAATCCATTGATAGATAAATAAAACTCCATTTGGATTTTCCTAATAGTTGATCATGTTCAGTGAACTTGTTCTATAACAAGCACCCATATGTCTGCTCTAGTGTCCCCACACTGATGACTTAAGACTAATCATATTTCATCATATAAAATAAACATGGCACATGTTAGTCTAACCGGATTATCAAATGCCCAATTTAATAATCCTACGACTAAGAACAATTTTAGAATAAAGCAACTGAGAAGTATATGGTCTTGTTCCTTAACTCTTTAAGTACATACCTTCTCAACTTTAATTCTATGGACATATCATATAAATGTTAAACAACAATAATGATAAATAATAATCTTGCCCTTTATTAATATGAAACTGTTATTACAAAGTAATATTCCTAAAATACTACTCCAATCTAATTGGCTTTTAGGGCATACTACTAACAGAATACTCAATATTAATTACTTAAAATATAACCAATTAAAGTTGCTAATTCTTGAATTTAATGTATAGTGTTTTTGTACACTGATTGGAGACATGAGAAAATTTTATAAATATTTTAGAGCATAAAATTTATGCATATGGGCATTTATTTAATTGCTTAAAATAGCCAAAATTGATTATTAATTTTTTAAATTAATATGGGGTGTTTAGAACACCATATTAGACCACGAAAAATGCTTGGAGAACAAATTCCTTAAAGTTTTTGTATTTTTGAAAATTTAGTTGCTCATAGTTAATTTTGTTTAACTAGGTCAATTTATTTTGTTAAATTGATTCAGAATGTTCTTTGGGCATTGATAAATTTTTTGGAAAATTCTTTATAATGAAAAATCAGTTCTTCAGTTATTTTAATTTTTCCATGAGGAATTAAATTAATTTGTTAATTTAAAAGCCATTAATGAAATGGTTTTAACATGTGTTTTATGACCGAAAATTGTGTTAAAATTAGTGAAAAATCCAGAATTTTTCATTAATTTTACTTTAGCTTATGGGAGCTATCTGGGCTGTGCAATAATTTTTCCATTGCAAATTTTATTATTTTATAGGCTCATTGCATTATAGGTCACGTTTAATTACTATAGTTTGTGATTGGATGACCCGAGACCTCTAATCCTCCTCTAAATGAAGAGATGGATTAGTCCATTCATTTTTAAATAGACCACATGAGTGCTTGGTGTATGTGATTAATATATATGTATATTTTAATCTGGCTTAAATGAATGGAAAATAATTGACAATTTGTAGAACTTGTGTCCTCACAATGTATGTTTAAGGTTGTTTTTGTGTATGTATATACAAAGCATCCCTCTTTTATGGTCTATAAATGTAATGTGAGGACGAGAGTTTTATTTCTTGTATTGGAAAAGCCTACTTGTAAAGAGATGGTTTTCTTTGTTCATACATCATACACTTGAATTGCCTTAGCATGAGCTCTGCGTTGTCAATTCGAACCCACGTGGGGGTCCATGCGTACTTTTGTTGTATGGCGCATTTTATATCATTGTGGATGATTTTAGATAGGTAATAATACCATCTAATTGATGTTTGTTTAGAAAAATCAATTATAAAAGGTTTTTCTTGATTTACAAAATTAAGATTTGATTAATAAGTAATAGCAAATTTTTTGGTCTTAAATTGTAAAAAGGGAAAAACTCATTTGTAATTGGATTTTAAAACAAACTTTATGAAATATGCAAATAATAATGTCAATCCCTTGCGCATGTTCTCAAATATTTTTCTTCAAATTTTCTAGGTTCACAAAAAACAAATGTTTTCCAAACCACACTTTGTCGATCTTTATATAAGTAACAAGTTTAAAAAGGGACTAATTTTTGCAATATGGCACTGCAGAGTAACACACTTACAGGATGAGTAAGAGCTTATGGGCTTTAAACTTATTTTATGGTCCAACCTATTAAACCGAATTATGGACCTCTGGTTCAACATCATAATAACCTTAATAGCCTATAATACTTGGCTCGAGAAGAATCATAGCACGCGCTTTGTGATAAGCAACATGCACCATGATCTTATTGGGAAGTATATGTACTACCCAATAGCCAAAGAATTGTGAGATCAGCTCGAATTTGTTTTCTATGGCACATTTACTACTAGATTAAGCATCTAGTTATGAAGTTCGGGAAAGTAAAGGAAACGTTCCAAGTACACGATGACTGGACATCTAAGGTTTATGACAGGTATGATTTGTGATTTCAGATTACTTGGAACATCTTTACTGGCGAACTGCAGTTTCAGGCTATGATTAGTTCTTTGCCTGATTCGCAGGTCCATAGAAAATAAATCACGATCTACAACGAAAATGTTAATTTTTTTGTTTTTTAACATATTCCATCATGTTGAGTTGAATACTGAGCGCCAAAAGGGTAAGGCAAACCGTATAGCTACACTTTTGACCACTACTTCCATAAGTGGAAGTAAGCGTAAGGCCAGTGAGCCTAAACGCAATGATAAGGGTAAACCCGCCTAGAGACAGGGTGGGGTTAGCAAGTTTGCGCCCAAGGCTAACAAGGTAGAAGAGCGCATTCGAGGGCATTTTTTTCAATTCGGTGGTAATAGGATGGATATTTTTGGGTGGTAGTGTTACTAGGAAATAGTTATCTAGGGATAACTACTTAAGAGTTTTAATAATCTCTAGTTTTCTCTATTGTTCATTTATTTTGAGACATGGCATGCTGGACTTCAACGCATAGGATGTGATAGGATGACTTAATTAGCTCGAGAAGCCCTTTTGGGCCCACTCACTGAGGTTGACCTACCCATGTGTGAGTCTTGCATAGTTGGCAAAGCATGTCAAAAGCCTTTTAGAGAGGCTATATAGAGCTACTCAAGCATTAGAGCTAGTTCACTTAAATATCTATGGACCTATGGTTGTAAAGGGCACGTCATGGTGGCGCCTCCTATTTTCTCACTTTTATAGATGATTTCGCGCGATATGAGGATCGCGAGTACTTATCTAATCAGTTCAGGGAACTGTTTGAGGAAAAAGGGAAAACGCAGACAACTTCCTATTCCGGAAACTCTGCAACAATATGATGTTGCAGAGAAAAGGAATACGACTGACACGAGAATTTTTCTGTGTGCGCTTATGTGCTATACCCAAGTGTAGGTAATCGTGCAAGTAATATAGTACTGGAAGTCCAGGTCGATCCCACAGGGAAGGTTGAAGATTAATTACCTAGATTAAACTCTATAAAGAAAAAGAAAATTTGATGCTTAAGGAAACTGTAGAACACGGAGTTCTACGATTAACAACTATTAAAATTAAAAGCAACTAAATTACTTTAAACTGATGACTAACTAGTTAACTAGAGCGATATTTTAAAACTGGTTTTCTAAGTAAAAGGGAAGTGTTGGGATCATGCGAATCCACAGTGACCTAGCCATCTACCATGCAATTGCGTTAAAGCTCATTGGAGTACATCTTCTACAGTATTCCATATTTTTTTAAAGGTAGAGAATCCATAGCCCTTTCATGACCGGGACTATATCATCCAAATTAAATTCGAAATACATGAAAGCGGTTTAAAACAATAGTTAAGACTCGCACTACAATGATGTCTGCATTGAGGGTGGTTTGCAAAAGATATTGAAGAAAAATGCTTTAAGACCTCAAGTTTAGAGACTGTTTTGACAAACTGAGCATTTGGGGACAATTTGATAACAAATCTGTGAAACAGAAAGTCCAGGAATACTGTATTGAATGTTCTCAAGAATCAGAGGGTTCGATCGATCAACGCGCTTTCGATCGATCGAACATCTTCATCTCTCGATCGATCAAAATGTCTTCGATCGATCGAACTAACTTCGATCGATCGAACATAGAAATTATTCTGATGCATGGCAGAGGCTTAAAATCACAGTTTCATCACAATTTCCCAACCTAGGACTACTCAGACATGGTCTAGAGTGTCACAGATGCGTTTTTAACGTAAAGATCCATTAAGGTGTCGTTTGGTTGTGATTTAAACATGAAATCTCTAAAAACAAATAATTTAACATTACCTAACATGCAAAGCTATGATTCTAGCAGATGAAACTACGATAACTATTAACAGAATGAAAATAAAAAAATATAAAGTAACCTGGAATGCTGAACTATTATTAAACTCTAAAGAATCTAAGCCAAAACAATGAGGAATCTTGATAAACCGACAAAAACAAGGACACACTCTATACTCTCTATATAAAACTGATAAAAAAACTGAAAGTGAGCGTCCTCCAAGACGTATATAATACGACTATATATACAAAACCTAAGGCTAGGGTTATATCTCCCTCTCTGCTGCGTGCGCGTTATTTCTGATAAAAGCCATGTTCGATCGATCGAACATATCTCGATCGATTGAACTTCTGGGATCTTCGAGCGCTTGAACTGAATTCGATCGATCGAAGCCTCGATCGCTCGAGACCTCTTCGATCGCTCAAAACTCTTTTTCATGTTTGAATTGTCTTCATTGAAACCAAACACTTCCTTTTATCTTGCTTATTCAATTCTTCACACAGCAACAGTAATCTGCACAAATAACCACTAAAATAATACCACTTATCATAGATTAATCATATTGTGTAAAAACTGGCATTGTAATTCAAATTGCAGATAAACAAGGGAATTGTAAACTAATTTAGTGTATTTTCTTCTTTTAGCACAGTTGTATTTTACAAATACCCACGCTTGTCACAACCCCCAACTAGCGATTTGCTAGTCCCTAGCAATAAAGCAAAAATAAAACAAGCTAAACTAATACTACAATGACTAAAAAAACAAATTAAAACTAAAGCAAACTAATCTAAATAAAAAGAAACTACCTAACTCACTTTCGCAGGAATCACGGTTGCATTTAGCAAATGCAATAAGCCGTTAAACCCCAAGGTTCCCCCTAGTGCACGAGTGTTGTCTCGTGAGGGTTTGCAGTGAATGTACCCACAAAATTCTCTGATTTTAAGATTAAAAAGATATATAATAACTTGTAAACACTCTCTTCTATTCAACTATTAATTTAGCTCTACAAAACAAATCATCCTCATTCAAACCATGAAAGAAATACACATATTCCTCATGTCACCAAGAAAAAATAACATATGCATCACATCCATGTATCCGTGCATGTGTGAAATTAACAGCTATACATCAAACTTCATTTAGAGTTGTTTAGACTATCATACTCTCAGAACTTGTAGTTTCAACTCAATTCTCACATGGTTTTACGCTCAAGAATGAATATCTCACAGAAACATGGTTAATAATGATCGCACATGGTGTGAAAGCTTTGATAAAAATTAAAATTTTGGTTACTAATGCTTTCACACCTGACTCAATAAAGACGAACATTTAGAGTGCAAAGTCTCAAGAAAAGAATACTATTTACTAGAGGAGCGAAATACCGTGGATAACTCAAATTACACGTTCGTGTTTAAACTAAGTTGTTAAAAATCATTAAGGCATTGACTTTTCGGTATAATTTTATATAGTAGGGTAGAAATGAAAGGGTAAGAAATCACACATCTTTAGCATGTGATTGAGTGTAGTAATTTCTTCTTCACTTCATTCCGACCATCCTCTATTCTCATAAATGTTTTTTTTTTCTTTTTTTTTTTTTTAACCTGGACTCCTTCTTCTTTCCTTTTTTTTTATTTTATGTAGCCCCTCCCATAACTACTCCCTCCCCATAACATATTTCAACATTTTAATCTCATTGGATGTGCAATGGGGTGTATTGAGGTCAAAGTATAAGATTAGGGATTTAGGATTTCATAATAGATTTGGCAATATTTACTAGGTGTGGGGCTTGAGAACAATGCATATTCTGGAATGTTGATACAGGTACATGGAAAGGTAAGGAGCAAATAACGATGGCTTAAATCATTTTCTCAACTTCTTAATTTTTAACACTTAAGTGTTCATTGAGTTTTGTTGGTAAATCCTGAATGTTCTCCTCTACTAAGCAGCCAAAATGAAGAATTGGAGACTATTCGACGAATTCAATACACTTATTCAAGAAAAACAATTCGAATTTAATGTGATAACTTCCTCAGAACTGAAGATTGGATTCAAAAGCTCACTAAGGGTAACTAGTTTCCACTACGCCTCCTTAGAGTACAAAAGTCATCTTAACTCTTATTTAGGTTTTCTGCATAGCTATTAACATGTGCAGATGGATTTTGGATACAAGAATGATCAACATATGCATTCATCCTAGAGAAACTAGAAAAATGCGTGAACTTAATTCATAAAAAGATGAGAATAAAATGGTTGTGTCATTGCTTGATAACAACTAAATAGAAGTGAATATTCCAAATTATTCTACCAATTTAATTTAAAACATACTTAATAGTTTGGAATTTTTTTTTTCAAACTTCTAATCAAGATTGTATGACATGTGCAATAAAGTAATCTAGATTGCTAAGTATAAATATAAATACGCACAGGTGATTATCTATCTACAGCCCACCCCCAACTGAAAATTGCAATGTCCTCAGAAGGTGATTTTCAAAAATAGGTAGAGAGATCACCTGATAAAACATCGTAATAACCGCAAGCGTAACAATCTATATAGAAAGCATACAAACTCCAAGCAGGAAAGATCACATAGAATATGAAAGATAGAGCATGGGATCCATACATAAAACAGAGCTACTCACTGGAAATATAATAGACTGAAATAACAGAACAGTGATTATAAAATCCATAAAAACGAAAGTCCAACATATCCAAACTAACCAAACCACAAGAAAAACATGAGAGAGAAGAGAATATAGTCACAACCAACCAAAACAACCTAACAGCCACAAACACTGATCTAGCAGAATCTATACATCATCGGTAACATCCGATTAGATCTCAATAAGCACATCTGGAGCATCCCCATCTCCACTCTCAGCAACAATAGTAGCCGTCGCCGGGTCACTCGCAATCGTGGCAACTGGTGTAGAGAATGATGTGTCAGTCGCGACTGAAGGTGGTGGAAGTGGTGTCTCAGTAGCAGGCGGTGCCGCCGATATGGATGGAGCAGAGGGATCAGTAAGTGGTACAGAAGGAGGAGGATCAGTAATAGATGGTACTGTCGATGTAGATGGAGCAGAACGATCAACCTGAGGAGCTGAGGATGAAGGACCAGTAATGGGTGGTGAAGGTGTATGTAAAGACTGGTCAACCCCCATCTGATTCAGTATAGCCTCAAGAAGAGTCGTCATGCGGTCCATCTTACCCTCGAGTCTGATCCGGGCCTCTCTCTCCTCTAATAGTAACTCATGAACAGTAGGGAGAGGCACAGATGAAGACGACTCTCCCTGGGCGGAAGTCTGAGACCGTTGTCTCAGCTCGAACTGTGCAACCTCAATACGAGTATCAACCTCGTCATCAAAATCTAACTCCTCAACCTCTGTGGGTGTCCCAGAAGCTGCACCCTCTATATCGGTGCCTCCTCCCCTCTTCCTCTTCGCCCCTACCTTCGCCTTCCCTTTCAGCTTCCTCTTCTTCTGCGCATCTGAGCGGCGTGCTGCTGTCTCCCCAAATCGACTCGAGGCCTGTGAAATAGTGTCAGTGGTCAATGGTATCAATCCAGCCTGCTCAATCACCCTATGGATAGGCTAAGCGCCCTTCAAATGACGCTTGGCGGCAATGTACCGCGTAGGTTGGACAAAAAAGTTGATATATAGTCGAGGGAGACAGACACTCCGCCCCTTCCCTATGGCATACAAAACCTGAGCATACCATGGTGCCACCTTTTCGTGGTAAGATGTCATCAATATATAATTGGCGAGTGCCAGGTGGAGAAGGTGGTACTGCTCGGTCAGAAATCGGTCCTCAATCAGGGAGATGCCGTTCCAGATCTGAATTGCACCGCCGGTGATCTCCTGAATGATGAAAGATGGCAGAGACTCGGGTGTACCAGGTATGTGTGGGTAATAGTGGTCAGGCATCTCTAGTACACCCAAAGCTGTGGCCACGGTAGCCGGGTTGAAAATAATCTCGCGACCCCGGAAGAATGATATGTAAGTGAACGGAGCCGCAGAATCCTTAATCATACTCGCACACGCCTCTCATACCCATGTGATGTTGATTCGCTTAGATTGTGTCAACATGGTGAACCAACTAGGCATGGCACGAAGACGTGTGAGAAACCACAGGGCGGACAGCCAAACTGCCTTGAGGGGCCGCTCTATCATCACCATCCTAGACTGAAAGTATCTGGTAAACCATACACGCTCCTCATCATTTATGAGCCCATGATCTGGTAGGGGTATGGTATAGTGAGGTCAAGTGGCTTGGACTTATGGTACCCTGTGATAGGATTCATCGCGAAAGCCCTAAAATAGAAAAAAACAAACAGAAAATACATGAAAACATGGAAAACAGAAAAGAAGCTGAAATTGCTGCACTTTGATCGATCGAAGAATGTTCGATCGATTGAGAAGGTACAAGTTCGATCGCTCGAGCCGAGTTTGATCGATTGAAAAGATGTTGGGTTCGATTGCTCGAGCCCAGTTCGATCGATCGAACACAGTAAAATAACAGCGACAAGAGCTGAGAACGGGAACGTACCGCAAATACACAATAGCAAACAAAAATAACACTTAAATGGTTTAAAAAGTCATGGGGGGCACTCCCACAGAAATTTGAATAAAATGAATGAGAGGGGGTTCCATGGACCTTACCTCGAATCTATGTATAGAGGGGAGGATAATGGTGATGAAAATGATGATTAGAGGGACCAAGGGTTCCTCGAATGGCGTGAGTGATGAGGGAGGACAAGAATCACCCGAAGTGTCTCTCTGTCACCAATCGCTCGAGAATGAAGGAGAGGAAGAGTGAAACTGATGAAGTGTAGTGGAGATGCCTCGTTTAAATACAAGTCTCGATCGATCGAGAAAGCTTGATCGATCAAACTGTCAATCGATTGAACACTGTTGAAGCGCTCGAGGGTGAGACGACGTCGATCGATAAAAATTAGTTCGATCGATCGAACCTGAAAATTCTACAATATCTTTGAATTGAAAATCTATGCACCCCCAACGAACCAAGATTATTCTGGACATACAGGAATTGGATAAAAATAGTTTCTTAACAGGATATGTAAACCAAAAGTCATCATCGTAATAGAAAATTGTAAATTTTTATAGATAAAACGTAGGAATAACATCCATATTGCAACATTGTTGACCCCAACATGGTATTTAAACCTTATTATTAGCAAAACAACTAAAATAAACTGCAACTAATGAAGCTTTGTCTAGGATTACACTTCAATTGATAAAAGAAAGATAAAACGACAGAATACAATTGAAGTAAAGCACTACTCTTCTAGCATGAAATTATCTTCTTCCACAACTTCTTTCTCTGCCAAAGCTTCAAATGTGGAGTCCAAACTTGATGATTCCCTTTTCCAGAATAGGCGGAAAGCAGCCAGTGCATCATTGAGCAGGTCTGAACTCTCCAAGGAATTGATCGCACATGCAAGAGGTGATCCGAATGGAGACAGCGATAACGGAGTGCAAGTTTGCAATGGACTTTCCTCTTGTGGCGGAGTACCCGGGGACCTTATGTATGGTCCAAATCCATGGAACAACTGATGCGGAAGGAACAGCGGTGGTAACATTTGATTCACAGTGACAACCCTAACAAATGAAACCAAAAGAGAACAAAAAGAAAGGAAGAAATTAAATAAAGCAAACGAAAGAACTAATGGAAAGGAATAAACAAAACAAGAAATGTGACCAAGAAGTAACCTCACTATTGGCAGGATTGAACCATGTGCACTAGCAGGTAGAGGGTATTGAAGCCGGAACAACAAATAACTCAAGTGCACATAAATGTAGGGAACCACTTTGATGACAAGGAAGTCATCAACATAAATGAATATAGCATTATGGCGTTCTGGCACCACATCCTGTAAATCTTCTTCTTTCCACGGTTCCCACATTGAATTGTTCTCACATTGTTCCATCAGAGCATCATCGACTTTCCAAACAACATACCCCTCTGGTTCTCCCTCCTCTTCAGGAATTTCCATGTGCTCAAAAGGATTGATCTGGAGGAGAGCAGGGTTGTATGGGATGTACCCTAGGGTCAAGTCAACGACATCTTCTGTCCCTGGCCCTTGATAAGGAGCAAAACAGAATGCTATCTCATCGGCAGTCTAAGGGGGGTTAGGATATTCCGAATCAGCCCATGATCCAATTGAGTGGACATCATCATCTCTCAAGTTGAACAGCCTACAGGAGATTGATAAAATGGAATAGTAGATTAGAATCGAGGTCACACTCAAAAATAGATAGACAAAAGAAATAAAACAAAGCAAAATGCAGTGAAGGAAAAAAATACAACAACATGGTGAAGACACACTTGAGCGTTTTAGGTCGAGGAATAATCGGGCTTATCCAGTTGGATGTGCTCGACCTCTGGTTGGAAATCCTCTAAGAACGGTTTTAACCTTTGGCCATTGACCTTGAAACTTTCATCGTTCTTAGGATTGAATAACTTGACGGCCCCATGTGGAAAGACAGATTTGACTATAAATGGTCCTGTCCACCTAGATCGGAGTTTTCCTGGGAAAAGGTGAAGGCGAGAATCATATAACAAAACTTTTTGTCCCGGCTCAAATGATTTTCGAAAGATGTCCTATCGTGGCGAGCCTTCAACCTTTTCTTATGTAATCTAGCATTGTCGTAGGCATCTCGACATATTTCTTCCAGTTCAGCTAACTGGAGTTTTCGAAGATGACCTCCCTCTTTAATGTCGAAGTTCAATGAGAGGGTCGCCCAGTATGCATTATGCTCGATTTCGACAGGCAGGTGACATGCTTTTTCGTATACTAGCTTGAATGGGGACATTCCCAGACTTGTCTTGTAGGCAGTACGGTACCCAAAGAACATCAGTCAATTTATATGCCCAGTCCTTTCTGTTGAAACTAACTGTCTTTTCGAGAATGTGCTTGATTTCTCGATTAGCCAACTCTGCTTGCCTGTTCGTTTGCGGGTGGTAGGCTAGAGCGATCTTATGGTTGACCCCATATTTCTTGAGTAGTGACTCCAAAGGCCTATTGCAAAAGTGTTTGCCTTGGTCACTTATTAGTGCTTTTGGAGTTCCGAAACGCGACAGAATGTGTTCCCTAAGAAAGGACATTACTGTTATATGATCATTGCGTCTTGTCGGTATCGCTTCTACCCATTTTGATACATATTCCATAGCTAGGAGTATATATTCACAGTTGTTAGATTTCGAAAACGGGCCCATAAAGTCTATGCCCCAGCAATCAAATATTTCAATTGTGATAATGGGAGTTAAGGGCATGGAGTTCCTTTTTGAAATTGTACCAAGCTTTTGACAGCGTTGGCACGCTTTGCAGAAAGTGTAAGCATTTTTAAACACGGTGGGCCAGTAGAAACCACTGTTTAGAACTTTTTGTGCGGTCTTTTGCAAAGCAAAATGGCCTCCGCAAGCCTCAAAGTGGCAGGGTGCTAAAATAACGGTTATGTCCTCATTCGGGACACAACGCCTGATGACTTGATCAGCATAATACTTGAATAAGTAAGGGTCATCGAAAAAGAAATGACGTGTGAACGAGAGGAATCGTTTCTTGTCCTGATTTGACCAATGACTAGAGGTCTCTTCCGTAACCAGGTAGTTCACTATATCCGCATACCAAGGCAAACTGGAAATAGCCATCAATTGCTCATCTGGGAATTCATCCTTTATCGGTGTGGGTTCAGTGTTATCAACAAATGTTAGCCGAGATAAATGGTCAGCGACCACATTCTCTACTCCTTTTTTGTCCTTGATTGTGATATCGAATTCTTGGAGTAGGAGTATCCAGCGGATAAGCCTTTGCTTCGCATCCTTCTTAGATAACAGGTACTTCAGGGCTGAGTGGTCTGTAAAACAGACGATTAGGGATCCTATTAGATATGACCTGAACTTATCTAGAGCGAAGACTATTGCCAGTAGTTCTTTTTCGGTAGTCGTATAATTCATTTGAGCTTCGTTAAGTGTTCGACTAGCATAGTAGATTACGTAAGGCTTATTATTCTTCCTCTGTCCTAGAACTGTGCCAATGACATAGTCGCTAGCATCGCACATTAACTCAAAAGGCAAACTCCAGTCGAGTGCATGTATTATCGATACGGAGGTAAGGTGTTCTTTTAGTGCGTCAAAAGGTGTTTAACAGTTTTCCAACCATCCGAATGCCATGTCTTTAACCAACAATTGACACAGTGGTCGGGAGATCACACTAAAATTTTTGATAAAGTGATGATAGAATCCCGCATGTCCCAGAAAAGATCGGATGTCTTTGACTGTACGAGGGACAGATAGGTTTGAGATTATATCGATTTTTGCTTTATCGACTTGGATACCTTTATCAGAAATAATGTGGCCGAGGACAATTCCCTTGGTCACCATGAAGTGACACTTTTCCCAGTTTAGTACTAGGTGTTTGTCCTCTCGTGCTAACACGCGTTCCAGATTATCCAAGCAATTTTCAAAGCTATGGCCGAACACTGAAAAGTCGTCCATAAAGACCTCAAGTATTTGTTCGACCATATCGCTAAAGATACTTAACATGCACTGCTGAAACTTAGTAAGTGCATTGCATAACCCGAAAGGCATACGTCTGTAGGTGAAAGTACCGAACGGACACGTGAAAGTTGTTTTCTCCTGATCTTCAGGAGCAATTTCTATCTGGTTATAAGCGTTGTATCCGTCCAAAAAGCATTAGTACTTATGACCCGCCACTCGTTTTAGCATTTGATCTATGAATGGTAATGGAAAGTGGTCCTTTCGGGTCACGGCATTCAGTTTTCGATAATCAATACACATTTTCCATCTAGTGGGACGCGTGTTGCCATCTTTATTAGGAATAACCGTTATGCCTGCCTTTTTGGGCACCACTTGGATCGGACTGACCCAGGGGCTGTCAGAGATAGGATATATAATCCCAACATCGAGTAATTTTAATACTTCCTTTTTGACTACTTCTTGCATGTTGGGATTCAGATGCCTTTGCATTTGTCGTGAAGGTTTAGCGTCTTCTTCCAAATATATTTTATAAGTGCACACGGACGGACTTATGCCTTTGAGATCGGCAATGGTCCATCCTAATGCTCCCCTATGTTGTTTTAGCATTTGGATTAATTTTCCCTCTTGTTCCAGACTGAGAGTGGATGAAATTATAACAGGAAAAGTTTTTTCAGTCCCCAGGAAAGCATATTTGAGCTCTTCAGGAAGCTCCTTCAATTCCAGATCGGGAAACTGAAAATTGGAGGGCATAACTAATTTTGTTTTCGGAGGTAGGGGTTCATATGGTGTTACCCACATGCATTCAGCTCTATCCTCCTTTTGCGTATCCATCATGAGGCAAGTGTGATTTAAAGCAGAATCCAATGGAGTAGAATCTTTAGGTCGATAGATAGTGTCGAATTGTGTCACAACTATCTCCAAAGGATCTTTATAATCAATGAAATCTACCTCATCTTCGATGACCGTTTCAACGTAGTTGACCTCCTCTTCGTCTTCGTATTCTTCAGGTCGGGGATTTGAGAAGATTTTGACATTCAAAGTCATTGACGACATCCTATTGACGCGTTTTCTTATCATACCCAAATGTAGGTGATCGTACAAGTAATAAAGTTCTGGAAGTCCAGGTCGAACCCACAGGGAACGGAAAAGAAAGATAGGCAATAACTATTATGTCACAAAAAGAAAATAAAAGATGATGGATTTTTGTGGGGTTTTACTAAACTACTAATTTTTATAGTTTTGCAATACAAGTAATTAAAAGCTATTTTTTTCTTAACAGTTTATGGTAAAGATTTTAAGAGTGCAAAATAAATTAACTAACATACTAGTAAGAAAAAGAAGAAAAATAAATAAAAGCAAAATTTTTGTGAGATAAACTTTTTTTTTCATTTAATAATAGTGAAAGATATAAATAAGACAGATATTTATGCAAAGTTATTAAAAACAGGAAATATGAATTAACTAGTGGGAAATGATTTAAAGAAATTGGGAATATGCAAAACAACACTAGATCTCACAACTTTTGTGCATATAAAAAGGATTTGGCATTTAAGACAGCAGAGTCATTCTTTATTTAAAAATAATCTTTCACTAGTCAGGATCATATCAAGTGTGTCAGGTTTGATATGAAACGACGTCGTTTGGTTTAAAGAAAAATAAAAAGGCAATTGGGTAGTAGCCAGGTTCGAACCGTCCCGCCGCTGACGTGGGTTATTCGGCGTCCAATCCCCACCACTCTGCCACTACATAATTGCCTATCCATTATTGGATAGAAATATATATGAACACATATTTGAAATATTAACTTTGTCATATGAGTTGTTTGAGTATGCTAGGTGTTTTTTTATAACAAAAGACATAGTATGACAATCCACATAATTAGACTTTCTATTTCAAATATGTAATCTTTTGAGCTCAATGTAGTCATAGTATATAAACATGTTAAATGGTCATAAACTATAGATACATAGATATTTTTGGCCATAAATGGAAAAACAACCTATCCAGATAAATTTGCCCATTTAAGATTAGTGCACAGAAACTATGGGTTCTAAGTTTTTATTACATATCCCCAATTAAAGTTTTAGCCTACCATTTTGGAATTGAAACTGTCTTCAAAATAAAATTCAAAGATAAATTAAATAGGTGTAAACAGTGACTGCTCAATTAAAACTAAAGCTATAAAACTAAGGTAAAGGTGAAATATAATATTTATAAACTGTTTCTTTACTTTAACATTGGTTGGGGTTGAATTTGTGAAATCTGTAAAATAGCAAAATTTAGTACAACCAGGTTAATAAAATATACATAAATGGAAATGCTGAATTAATAATAAAATACTAAACCTTTGACTTTGGATTCTTGTGGGGTCACAGTGGTTGAACTCCAAGAACACAAGTAAGGCCAAACCAAATCCAAATCTAATTTGGGAGTAAGATATGGGTATGGTGTGCTTGGGGTTTTGGTAAGTGATTATAACAACTACGTGGCTAAGAAATATGGCATTTACTTGCAAAATTTGTCTTCTAGTGAATGGAAATATTTCTATAAAAACTGAAAATTTGAGGTTTCAAACTATTTTAGGGGGCAACTATAAGTACTACTAGACTAGAAATATTAAAATCTAATTTTAAATAGGAATATTTTACTACTACAAATTGACAAAGGTCATATAAGAAAATAAATATTTTAAATTTAAGAAATACAGTACACAAAGTTTTACTACATATTTTTTGAACATGAAATCATCAATTACATAAAAGTAAAATTTTACAACTACTAGAACTAGAAAAGGCAAAGAAAAACTAAAGTTTTCTATTTCTAGGGACAATATGAAGTGCTCACATGATAACCTCCCCTAAACTATTCTCTCTATGATGGTGCGTAGTATAATTTCTCGTTGTTGTTGTTGGCTTTCTTTGGCTGTCTCTTCCCTTTTATTTATAGACGATGGATTTGTAAACAATCGTCACTGCTGCCATCACTTGGCATTTTTTTCTTCCGCGCTTGTCCCATTCTCTTCTTGATCTCCCTTTTTTTTCTTCGTTGTCAGAATTCCCTTTGAATTTTTACTGGGAGAGAGAGAGAAAGTGAGTTTAGACAAAAATATACAAATACATGTCACTTTCAACTTTGAATTCATTTATTTTTTTATTTTTTTTATTTTTTATTTTTTTGGCTTCTTCCGATTTTTTCAATGATTTTTACTATTCATTACTATTCATATGAATATACTATGGTGTGGTTGCTACTTCTTTCCTTCCCTTTATTTCACTTCATTTTTACCTAAAGATATAAAATATATAAAAACAAATAATTATACGCATTTGAGTGACATCACCATTAAATTATATTAATTCAAATATGCATGTAAAGCTAGAGATTTGGGGGATTAAATGAGCATTATGTTTATTATATTGGCACATAAATGTGGACCCTATCTCGAGCCGCACCCCCGGACGATATCCGGACGGTTTTCGAGACAATACTGATTTTCGGATTCTCACTCGATGATGCATCCAGTTAGTTCCGAAAATGGGGGGTAGCTGATACGTCCAGAAATATCCTGTTAAAGACCAACCGCCATGCCAGCAGAAAGACCCGGACTGACCAGGTCGAGGGCTTGGGGGCCCACAGGTCAGAGGTCGTCAGACATTACTGCTCAGTGTGTTCAAATGCCTCGGGCACGAGGCGCGGCGACTTTCCAGGAGGTGTAACTCGGGCCGGACTTTCCAAGTAGTTTCCTTGTGTGGTCAGAACTCTATTAAGGAAGAATGAGTAGATTCCTAAACTGTTTAGACGACTTTCCTTAATTTGTGTAAATCAATTGTAATTGATTTATATACCATATCAATACACTTACCATGTAATGGTGGACTCTTGCATCTATAAAAGAGCCCACCTACCCTCTCTAGGGGGATCCGGAAATCACTTCTCTAAGCATACAAGCATTTACTAGAGTACTCACCATCTGTACGCATATACCCGGCCGGTATTACTGGTAGTGCCGCCCATCCTTGTTGGCTCACCAGACCCGCCGGTGATCTGCTAGTGAGAAGCGCACAGACGCAACCGTGGACGTAGGTCACCTTGTTAACGGGACCGAACCACATACAAACCATTTCCTGCTCTTATTCTTGCTCAAATCTTTCTTACCAATTTTTGGCATCATCAATCACTGTAAAATGGTTAAGAATTACTGTACAATTGATCTTTTGAACTGCAGTTTCCAAGGATCGATCTTGTATTCAAATTTTGCTATCTTAGCAATTTTAGCAACATAGTTTTTAAACTAACAGTACTTTTTGGTGTGCCTTTTTATTTTGGACTGCAATGGGATAGTTCAAACATGAAAATTAGTATATTTATTAGATAGCATTATTTGAGATTTGTAAGACTTGATAAACATCCGAACTCATAAAATAATAAGTTCAAGTGGTTCTGATACTAAAAACATAATGATGATTTTTTTTATTTACATATAAAAAGAAAAGTACAATTACAATAAAAATAAAGACAGGAATTTTATCTTAACATATCTAGACGTTGACTGGGATTATTGCTCATGAAAGATGATCATTTCGAGGTCTAGGACAATAGACTCGAAACCTCAAGTAGGTGTCAGAGCTATATCTTTCGGAATCATCATAGAGTGTTATTTCCATGAATATATCATATCTGACAATGACTCTTTGAGGCATGAATTCTTCAATGAAGACAGGGATTAGAGATGTCCCCCATTCGAGTAGGAAAAAGAACCAATCCCTTTGAAAGGCATACATTAACATTTCCCAGTTAACAACTCTAGTTAACAAACGCCCCCATCCAAAAATATTGTCATTATCATCATAAATGGGGAACTGTACTAAGGATGTTAAGTTTCGCTCTCATTCATTTTCTTCATATTCATGATATAGTTCTTGGAACACCTCATATTGAGCTTGTTCCCATTCATCGTAGTTTATGCCTTGTATGAATATCAGTGGTCGAACCAGAGAGGAGAGACGAACAGAGAAGAACCAGAGAAAGAAGATTGTATATTGCTGTGTATATATAAGAATGAGAATGACCCACGAATATATAGCCACATTAACCCGACAGAAATCCCTTGATTTATAAAAACGTGTTAAAAAGTAAGGATAAGATTTCATTTAAACGGCTAATTAATTGCACAGTTTTAGGAAGGCGCAAATCTGTGAGGGAAAGATTTTATTCAGTCAAAGCAATATTAAAAGGAAAGTTTTGGAAAAAATAATTTGCAAAAGGATGGTCCAACCGTGTGAGCCTGCGAGGCTTGGAGGCTGGGATTTGCAACCCCCCCCCCTGCACGCGAGTAAGACGTGACGCGCCCGGTTAAACGATTTCCGGATCGAAACCCAAATTTCTATTGGATTTGGGATTAGCTTGGGCTTGGCTCATGTGCACGTGAGAGCCCACATGTTCCAACTTGTTACTAAGCCCATAATGTCAAAGCATATATTAAGTCTCTCAACTCCCTCTTCCTAAGCAATGTGGGACAAGAGTCTCCACCACACTTTTACCCAATACCACACCAACTAGAGAGATGTAGAGAGAGAAAGAGTTTGGCTTTTGAAAAACACCCACTTTGGACCACAAATTACAACAAGCTTCGTCAGCATTTTTAAAATATTCCCCTTGATACATGGCTTCAATTATTTCTTTTGATTCTGGATCTAATGTTTCATAAAAGAAATGGATGATACGCCATTTTTTAAATCCATGATGTGGACAGGTTTGTAAGAGATCTATGAAAAAATTCACAATCTTCAATGCATGGTTCCTTATCTTTTTGAGTGAAAAGTCTATATTCTCGCATCAAGGTATAAGTTAAATTTTTTTTATAGAATTTATTTAGAAAAGCTTCATTCATATCATGCCATGAAGTTATAGATCCAGGATGGAGAGATAAAAGCCAAAATTCAACTTCATCTTTTAAAGAAAAAGGGAAAAGCTTGAGATAAACAATCTCAGAAGGACAAGTTTGATCAGCAAACGTATCGCAAACTTCTTCAACTCCACGAATGTGAACATAAGCTTATTCTTTTTTAATTCCGTGGTAAGTTGGTAAGCATGGTAGCATGTTATATTTAAAATAAAAATTTCCTTTATGTCTAGGTAGTGTGATGTAAGAAGAAGTGATATTTTGTTCTGGCATAAATAGACCACGTAAAGACCATCGCTCACGTTCTGGTAAAACAAATTGTGGTATATTTTTCCCCTGCTCACTATGAGCATCATCAACGATTCCTTCTGGTCCTACAATTTCTGCCATTATTTTAGGAAATTGTATATTAGATGAATCAGTAAAAATATTAGAATTATGTGGTACTTGATATAAAGCCTCAGTAGTATCTAAGGACATAAGAAGTAAGTGAAAACTAACTGATAATAATATTATTATGATTATTATTATTATTATTAGCTAAGTAAAAATAAAACTCTCTTTTTTTATTTTATAATTTTTATAATAATAGGTTTTTTTTTAGAAGATAGGCTTATATATGTATATAAATGCTTTTTTTTTTTTTTAGAAGATGCACAAGTACATATCTATAAATATATATTTATATATTTTTCACAAGAAAAGATTATATATAGTTTTTTTATTATTATTATTTCTCTTATGTTATCATTTTTTTTTAAAAAAGAAAACTAGAATATTTATAAAGTAGAATATAGGCATATATATATATAGTGAGATAAATAGTTTTAGACCTAAATTTTTTATTTTTATTTTTATTAACCGTTCCCCGGCAACGGCGCCAAAAACTTGACGACATCATATTGATGCGTTTTCTTATCACACCCAAGTGTAGGTGATCGTACAAGTAATAAAGTTCTGGAAGTCCAGGTCGAACCCACAGGGAACGGAAAAGAAAGATAGGCAATAACTATTATGTCACAAAAAGAAAATAAAAGATGATGGATTTTTGTGGGGTTTTACTAAACCACTAATTTTTATAGTTTTGCAATAAAAGTAATTAAAAGCTATTTTTTTCTTAACAGTTTATGGTAAATATTTTAACAGTGCAAAATAAATTAACTAACATACTTGTAAGAAAAGGAAGAAAAATAAATAAAAGCGAAATTTTGTGAGATAAACTTTTTTTTTATTTAATAATAGCGAAAGATAGAAATAATACAGATATTTAAGCAAAGTTATTAAAAATAGGAAATATGAATTAACTAGGGGGAAATGATTCAAAGAAATTGGAAATATGCAAACCAACACTAGATTCCACAACTTTTGTGCATATGAAAAGGATTTGGCATTTAAGACCGCAGAGTCATTCTTTATTTAAAAATAAACTTTCACTAGTCAAGGTCATATCAAGTGTGTCAGGTTTGATATGAAACGACGTCGTTTGGTTTAAAGAAAAATAAAAAGACAATTGGGCAGTAGCCAGGTTCGAACCGTGCCCGTCGCGGACGTGGGTTATTCGGCGTCCAATCCCCACCACTCTGCCACTACACAATTGTCTATCCATTATTGGATAGAAATATATATAAACACATATTTGAAATATTAACTTTGTCATATGAGTTGTTTGAGTATGCTAGGTGTTTTTTTATGACAAAAGGCATAGTTTGACAATCCACATAATTAGGCTTCTTATTTCAAATATGTAATCTTTTGAGCCCAATATAGCCATAGTATATAAACATGTTAAATGGTCATAAACTATAGATACATAGATATTTTTGGCCATAAATGGAAAAATAACCCATCCAGATAAATTTGCCCATTTAAGATTAGTGCACAGAAACTGTGGGTTCTAAGTTTTTATTACATATCCCCAATTAAAGTTTTAGCCTACCATTTTGGAATTGAAATTGTCTTCAAAATAAAATTAAAAGATAAATTAAATAGGTGTAAACAGTGACTGCTCAATTAAAACTAAAGCTATAAATTAAGGTAAGGGTGAAATATAATATTTATAAACTGTTTCTTTACTTTAACATTGGTTGGGGTTGAATTTGTGAAATCTGTAAAATAGCAAAGTTTAGTACAACTAGGTTAATAAAATATGCATAAATGGAAATACTGAATTAATAATAAAATACTAAACCTTTGACTTTGGATTCTTGTGGGGTCACAGTGGTTGAACTCCAAGAAAACAAGCAAGGCCAAACCAAATCCAAATCTAATTTGAGAGTAAGATATGGGTATGGTGTGCTTGGGGTTTTGGTAAGTGATTATAACAACTACGTGGCTAAGAAATATGACATTTACTTGCAAAATCTGTCTTCTAGTGAATGGAAATATTGCTATAAAAACTGAAAATTTGGGGTTTCAAACTATTTTAGGGGGCAACTATAAGTACTACTAGACTAGAAATATTAAATCTAATTTTAAATAGGAATATTTTACTACTACAAATTGACAAAGGTCATACAAGAAAATAAATATTTTAAATTTAAGAAATACAGTACACAAAGTTTTGCTACACATTTTTGAACATGAAATCATCAATTACATAAAAGTAAAATTTTACTACTACTAGAACTAGAAAAGGCAAAGAAAAATTAAAGTTTCCTATTTCTAGGGACAATATGAAGTGCTCACATGATAACCTCCCATAAACTATTCTCTCTATGATAGTGCGTAGTATAATTTCTCGTTGTTGTGTGTTGTTGTTGGCTCTCTTTGGCTGTCTCTTCCCTTCTATTTATAGATGAGGGATTTGTAAACAATCGTCACTGCTGCCATCACTTGGCATTTTTTTCTTCCGCTCTTGTCCCATTTTCTTCTTGATCTCCCTTTTTTTTCTTCGTTGTCAGAATCCCCTTTGAATTTTTACTGAGAGAGAGAGAGAGAAAGTGAGTTTAGACAAAAATGTACAAGTACATGTCACTTTCAACTTTGAATTTATTTTTATTTTTTTTTTGGCTTCTTTCGATTTTTTCAACGGTTTTTACTATTTATTACTATTCATATGAATATACTATGGTGTGGTTGCTACTTCTTTCCTTCCCTTTATTTCACTTCATTTTTACCTAAATATATAAAATATGTAAAAACAAATAATTACACGCATTTGAGTGACATCATCATTAAATTATATTAATTCAAATATGCATGTAAAGCTAGAGATTTGGGGGATTAAATGAGTATTATGTCTATTATATTGGCACATAAATGTGCAATATTCAAAGTTTGTCAATCATATTCCCAAATACGATGGTCATTATACCACTTCTTATTTTTATTGTGGCATCTATGGTGTTGAGGAATGGACGTCCGAAAATCATCGAGATTTGTGAGCATGGATTGGACATAGGTTCGATGTCCGAAATTACAAAATCAACCGGGAAGACAAAGGAGTCTATTTGCACTAGAACGTCCTCCAGTATTCCTCTAGGGTATTTGACGGACTTGTCTGCCAGTTGCAACGCAACTCGGGTAGGTTTGAGTTCACCCAACCGTAGTTGTTTATAAACTGAGTATGGCAGCAGGTTCGCGCTTGCTCCGAGATCAAGGAGGGCGTTATCTATTCTTTGATTTCCAATTTGGCATGAGACAGTTGGGGTACCGGGGTCTTTGAGTTTTAGAGGCAATTCGTTTTGGATATTTGCGCTTGCTTGGCAAGCCACATAAGCGTGTTTCTTCACACTTTGCCTCATCTTGACCGTACATAAGTCTTTAAGGTACTTAGCATAGGCCGGCACTTGTTTGATTGCACCAAGGAGTGGAAGATTGATTTTGATTTGTTTAAACAGTTCCAAGAACACCTGATTCTTTGTCTCGTTTTTGGGGTTCCTAAGCCTCTGAGGATAGGGCGCGGGGAAAGGGCATTTAGGTACTTCGTCGTCAACGGGCTCCTTTCCGAGCTTTCTCTCAACTTCCTCTACTTGTTTAGGAGCTTCAGTGTTTATTTCTAATGGTTCATTATTAGTAGATGGCTCCTCTTCCTGAGTATAAGGTTTGTTTTTATTCACCACTTTGTCCTTCTCATACTCTTCGGGAGTAGAGAGAGGCATATTTAGCCCTATAGTCTTGCCGCTTCTCAGAGCAGTCATGGCTTTAGCTTGTTCATGATTAGTGTGATCATTGTTGTATCCCCTAGGGTTTTGAAGTGGTTGGGCAGGAAATGTTCCACCCAATCCCTCTTGTCGTGCATCCATCCTATCTAACGTCGTAGACATTTTGCTCATCATTTGAATTAATTGTTACGTTAGATTCACGTTAGAAAGAAGATCTTCCTCCTGTGCCTTTTTATGCGGGGGAACATACACATTCGACTGTTGATTAGAGGGTTGAGCTTAGTTATAGTTATTAGGTCTGTTTTGATTGAATGGCTAGGGCTGCCTATTGTATTGCCCTTGATATTGGTTATTGTTGTTATAGGGCTGTTGTTGGTATTGATTTTGGGTCCCAGCATTATTTTTCCAATCAAACCCGGGGCGATTCCATCTATTGTTATTATTTTGTGAATTATAATTATTACAGGAATTCCCCGCCCCCCTATACCCTTGCATGGTATTTATTTCCATGGGGGGCTGTTCTTGAAAATACGGCACATTGGGACAGTATTGATTGGTATGTCCCAACATATTGCATGTGCCGCATGATTTTTCAAGCAAAACCTGCCTAGAACCTTCCCCTTTCATCCCTAATTCCTCTACTTTCTTAGCTAATTCCTTATATTTATTCATTAGGTGATCTTCGCTTTTTAGTTGGTATAAACTCTTATCCTCTACACAGGATATCTGTGAGCGTGGAATATCTTCAGAATTGGACCATTCATGGGCATGTTCAGCTAGCCACTCAAAGTGAGCTTCAGCTTCTTCAGTATTTTTGCGAAGAAATGGTCCTGAACTCATGGTCTCGACCAACTTTTTAGTTTCACCATTTAACCCTTCGTAAAAGTAGCTTATGGTTCGCCATTTCTCATACCCATGATGTGGGCATGATAGAAGCAAATCCTTGAAACGCTCCCAAGTTTGGGTGAAGGTTTCATTGCTCTTTTGTTTATAGGAGTTAATTTGTCGTTTAAGCTCAGTGGTCATACGAGGTGGAAAGAATTTCTTTAGAAATGCAGTGTTCATCGCATGCCAGTTATAGATTAAATTCGGCTTCAACGTGAGTAGCCACGCTTTTGCTTTATCCTTCAAAATGAAAGGAAATAGCATTAGGCATATCACGTTTATAGGACAATTTTGTGAAAATGTTTTACAAACATCCTCGAAGTCCTTGACGTGCAGATATGCCTTTTCGCTATCCATTCCATGGAAGGTAGGAAGGAGTTGAATCATTCCGTTGCGAAATTGAAATTCGCCAGCATGAGGTAGAATGAGAATACAAGAAGGTGTTGAAGCATGTTCATGTGTCATGAGATCGCACAAAGGACGAAGTGAATCGTCGATTGGACAACCACATTATCACCGTTTTCACTTTGATTATCGGCCATTGAATCAATAGGTGTGGCTATGGGATTAATAGAATTAGAAGAATCAGCTATGTAGAATGGATTTCCAAGAATTCCTTCGATGGAATTTTCGGACATGAACGGGAAAAGATCCTAAAAGGTTTTAATCTAAAGAAGAAAAGAAAAAGAAACAGAAATAGATAAAGATAGATTGAGGTAAACTAACTATTAACTCGTCGCCTTCCCTGGCAACGGCGCCAAAAACTTGACATGAGAATTTTTCTGTGTGTGCTTGTGTGCTACACCCAAGTGTAGGTAATCATGCAAGTAATATAGTACTGGAAGTCCAGGTCGATCCCACAGGGAAGGTTGAAGATTAATTACCTAGATTAAACTCTAAAAAGAAATAGAATATTTAATGCTTAAGGAAATTGTAGAACACGGAGTTCTACGATTAACAACTATTAAAATTAAAAGCAACCAAATTACTTTAAACTGATGACTAACCAGTTAACTAGAGCGATATTTTAAAACTGGTTTTCTTAGTAAAAGGGAAGTGTTGGGATCACGCAAATCCACAGTGACCTAGCCATCTACCATGCAATTGCGTTAAAGCTCATTGGAGTACATCTTCTACAGTATTCTGTATTTTTCTAAAGGTAGAGAATCCATAGTCCTTTCATGACCGGGACTATATCATCCAAATTAAGTTCGAAATACATGAAAGCGGTTTAAAACAATAGTTAAGACTCGCACTACAATGGTTTTAGCATTGAGGGTGGTTTGCAAAAGATATTGAAGAAAAATGCTTTAAGACCTCAAGTTTAGAGACTGTTTTGACAAATTGAGCATTTGGGGACAGTTTGATAACAAATCTGTGAAACAGAAAGTCCAGGAATACTGTATTGAATGGTCTCAAGAATTAGAGGGTTCGATCGATCGACGCGCTTTCGATCGATCGAACATCTTCATCTCTCGATCGATCAAAATGTCTTCGATCGATTGACTGTATCTCTGTCTCGATCGATCGAACTAAATTCGATTGATCAAACACAGGAATTATTCTGATGCATGGCAGAGGCTTAATTTCATCGCGATTTTCCAACCTGAGGACTACTCAGACATGGTCTGGAGTGTCACAGATGCGTTTTTAACGTAAAGATCCATTAAGGTGTCGTTTGGTTGTGATTTAAACATGAAATCTCTAAAAACAAATAATTTAACATTACCTAACATGCAAAGCTATGATTCTAGTAGACGAAACTACGATAACTACTGACAGAATATAAATAAAACAATATAAAGTAACCTGGAATGCTGAACTATTATTAAACTCTAAAGAATCTAAGCCAAAACAATGAGGAATCTTGATAAACCTACAACAACAAGGACACACTCTCTACTCTCTATATAAAACTGATAAAAAAAACTAAAAGTGGGCGTCCTCCAAGATGTATATAATACGACTATATATACAAAACCTAAGGCTAGGGTTATATCTCCCTCTCTGCTGCGTGCGCGTTATTTCTGATAAAAGCCATGTTCGATCAATCGAACATATCTCGATCGATTGAACTTCTGGGATCTTCGAGCGCTTAAACTGCATTCGATTGATCGAAGCCTCGATCGCTCGAGACCTTTTCGATCGCTTGAAACTCTCTTTTCATGTTTGAATTGTCTTCATTGAAACCAAAAACTTCCTTTTATCTTACTTATTCAATTCTTCACACAGCAACAGTAATCTGCACAAATAACCACTAAAATAATACCACTTATCATAGATTAATCATATTGTGTAAAAACTGGCATTGTAATTCAAATTGCAGATAAATAAGGGAATTGTAAACTAATTTAGTATATTTTCTTCTTTTAGCGCGGTTGTATTTTACAAATACCCCCGCTTGTCAACGACACTCCTAGATATGGCTAGGACTATGATGGCGCAAGTCAAACCCCCAATGTTGTTTTGGGGGGATGTACTCTTGATTGCTGCCTACATACTAGAGTGCCTCTTCTCAGTCAATTCCTTCTACCCCCCTATGAGCTATGGAACAGTGAAAAGCTCATTGTTGAGCATTTGCGCCCGTGTAGCTCAGGAGGTTATGTTCACTATACCTCGTATAAGTGCGAGAAACTACGCTAGAGAGCTAGAAAGCATACCTTTATAAGGTATTATAATAGCTCGACAGCCTATGTTACGTATAATGAACAAACGGGTATAGGAATGACATAAATAGTGCCACATGATATTGAGAATGACTTCCCCAGATTTGTATTACTAAGAGATATCTTGACCTCTATGAGTTGGAGGATGTTGAAGACAACATACCATCTTTAAGGGAGGGTTGGGAGATTGAGAATCCACATCCAGTAATCGTTGAAATATGGTACTAGTCTCCAGTCGAGTGGGAGTACACCGCTAGATGCTAGTGGGAGTGCACTACTAGGCACTCAAGATTCTCAAGTAGTACACTGTATGGTGATGAGGAACAAGTTCCCTATCACTGTTTTGAAATTAAGGAAGACATTTTTATATATGTGCAAATGTGTGCACAAGTAGATGAGGATGAGCATGCTTCTTTTATTAAAGCAGTTTTCTTCATCTGCTGAAGCTGAGTGGATAGTTGCTATGCCAGATAAGATGAACTCTATGGACGCGAATAAGGTCTGGGAGTTAGTTCACATTCCGCCTGTGTATAAGACTATTGGAGACAAGTGTGTTTTTAAAATCTAACCCAGGGTAGATGGTTCAATTGACAAGTATTAGGCGCGCCTTGTGACGATAATTTGTACCCAAAGAGGGTATAGACCATGGAAACATGTTCTCCCAAAGGGTGAGATCTGACTCCATTCACCTTATCCTAGCAATTGTCGCATATTTGGTTTGGGAACCTTTTTAGTTAGATATTTAAACTATTCTTTTCTCATGGAGAACAAGACAATGAGATAACATGGATCAACCCATTAGTTTTGTGACCAAAGGAAATGAGCGCAAAAATATGCCGTCTCAAACGTTCCATTTATTATCTCAAGCTAGTGATCAGCGAGGCAGTGGTACAATGTGTGTACATTAAATGGCCTAAGGAAAGTATTCTAATTCTTTATATGTTGATGACGTCCTTCTAAGCTGGGAATGAGATGAGTTCCATAGTCGCCACTTGAGAGTGGTTGTCCTCTTTGTTTGAGATTGAGGATATGGGTGATGCCAACTATGTGTTGGGAGTTTAGATTGTGAGAGATCGTTCTCAAAAGCTTCTCTCGAGGGTTCTTGAACGTTTTTCACATGAAAAGCTATAAACCCATTGACATACCATTTTTCTTTGGGACTCACCGTGACCTTAGATTAATGCCTTAAGAATAATGAGAAGAGAAAACAAATGTCCAGTTTGCCATATGCATCCATAATAAGGAATCTGAAGTATGCTATGTTGTGTACTCGGTCAGATGTCTGCTATGCGATTTGTTTAATTAGTCATTGTTGTTGCAACCCTGGTCCTGTCACTAAAGAGTAGTGAAGAGTATCTTGCGATATGTTCGTAGGACTGTGAACCTTGCCTTATGCTGTCCACGATGGAAGCATAATATGTGTTATGCTTACCAACTGTTCAAGGAGCTGTTTTGGTTAAAGAGTTTTGTAGTGGCTAAGCTTTTCACCTTATAGTGATGAGGTTGTGCTCATCTACGGTGATAGCACATAAGCCTGAGCATATGCAAAAGATCGCAAAGCCATTCTAGCACATAGACATTCTTTTTATCACATTTAAGATGTAGTTTGCGCAAAAGGAAGTTGTCTTGAAGCACATCTCCACTTGGGGATTTGATGTGCTTAGATATTTTATTGTGGTATTGACATTATTATTTAAGTTTTTATAAACAAGCTGGTTTCCATATATATATATATATATATATTTGTTATAAGTGGAACAGATGCACATTTCTAATATGTCACCGGGCTTGAATCGACCTGCACACACGGGTGATTCACCTTGGCGCCGAGATAGCGAACTAAGACATGCATGTTCATGGCGCTTAGATGGTGAGCAAGATGAGACATTTGTGTTTATGGCACTTAGATAGCTTGCTAGGACATGTATGTCCATAGCGCTTAGAAAGTGAGTTTGAACACTTATATCTACGCAGAGTAAGAACAACGAGCTAGATATAAACCTTTATTAGCCCTATATGTCGCCTTAGATGGAGTTAAGATGAGACCTTTATACTTGGTCGAACATAGAGAAATCCCACGACTCTATGTAGCCTATTTACAGCCGAATGTGAGTTTTCAAACGGGCGCTAAGAGGAGCGACTGTGCTGGAGACTCAAGTTAGACGTTTTGTGTAAGGTCTAGACTAAGATTCGTATGGTGTTACTTATTTTTCCAAACACGGAGTGACATGCCAATTTCTTACGGAAGAATGCCATAGCATACATTTCATAATGTATGTGCTTTTGCAATCGATTGTGGAGCAGTGAATGGATTCCTCTTCATTGCTGTGTGAGCCACGTAGCATATTCAAGACATTGGTTATCCTACAAACTGGTTGCCTTCATGACTTGAGACTATGTCATGAAGAGGACGCTTGATGACAACTACTTTAGCATGTTATCCTAGGACGATTGTGGACACACGGAATCTGTCGTCCACTCCCGATTTTTCCTGTTTGTTTCCACAGATGCAGAGTCGCCACTTGGTCTTTAAGGAACCAAGAAACCTAATTTTGACTCACCCAAACGGATAAAGGGCACCGGCCCTTCATAACCAAAGAACTTGGCTCGGGGTTTTGGTACGAGAGAGGAAGCAGCCTTTGTCACGACTAAATCACCCTCAACTCGCCCCGTCTCTCGACGGGCCTCAATTAGCATCCAAATAATCATCTTATACTATGTGTGGTCCGGCAATTACTATTATGATAGTATATTACATCACATAAGAAACTTGAAATGGAAGATCTAAAAATAAAATATCATTCATAAGATCTAAGTCAAATATCATGCAATCTAAAGTGAAAGATCACACAAATAAACCTAGGAAAAATTGTCTAATCATGTATCAATTAATCAAGTTTCCTAATCTAAAGGGGGCATGAATTGTTCTTGAAGCAAATGATCAAAGAAATCAAAATATGCTTAGCAAGCTATTATGATTCATGTTATTCTTTGAGAAAAAGAAGATCTCTCAATCCCCAGGACGGATGAGAAAGGATGATTAGGTCGAGGGGAAGCATGAACGTGTGACCATAATTATTCCTTATAATCTTCTTAGATTAGGAGTTACAAAAATCCCAAATCTTTGCATGGATGCAATGTATGTATCTAGATTGTACTAAGGTTGTAGTGTGCCTTGTGTGCATGGAATCCTAGAATGGCTTAGAAGTCTAAAAGGTGTATGAATGAATGAATGAAATCAATATGGGATATGTACAAATGTAGTATGAACTACTTCCTAAGATATGAACTAATTTGGAGTGCATGTAGGCATCAAATCAAAGAATGAAAGTTAAAAGGTGCTTGCTGTGAATAGTAGACAGAACAGTGACATGATCTTGTAAAAATGGAAAAGAGGGGTTAGGAATGTTTTCAATGCATGATTTGTTATGGAGATCTTCCTTATTGTGTCTAGAACACCACCCAAAAAGCCACTCTTTAATAACTATCACATATTGAGAGAAATCATATAAACAATGAAGGTCACTCAGAAACAGAGTCCGTACTGTCAACTGAAATGTTAAAATATCTTAGCAAATGAAAACAGATGATCTAGGGGACCATTTTATACAGATAGTTTCCTAATACATTGAATTTTAAGGGAAAAATAATTTGGGACCACCCCGTTTGGAAAATATTTCTGAAAAAGAAGTTGGAAGTTAGTCAAGCTGCTGTGACAGCAGAGGCAGAATGTTTGGAAGGAATGTTTGGGTCCAAATGGACCATTTTCAAGTACTTCCAAGTCAAACCAAAAATCATGGGTGTTCTCCAATGAGTTAGGAAGACTTTCCAAGTGGCCTTGTATCCATATGTTGAGTATTGAGTTCTAGAGAAATCTTTGAACTCTGCTCACTCACTGTTTTGACTCACTGTTTTGAAGATTTTGGGGAAAATAAGGTTTTCTTTCTTGAAATCAAAATGAGAGGGATTGAGGGGGGGTTTGAAATAGAGGTTTTGAAAGTGTATTTTCAATATTCGATCAAGATTATAACAACTTAAAATGCCAACATTCAACTCATCATCAAGAACCTCCAAGATTGCTGGAGAAACTTATTTTTATTAGAACATAACTTCAATACACTTCAAGAATACCTTGGAGGTATTGAAGTTATGATCATCATCTATCAAACATGTTTTTGAGGTCAAGAGCTACTATCCATAAGGATTGACTCACCTCAAACTTCATGTCATCATTTAGATGATGAAGAGCAAGTAAGTAAATAAAGAAAAATAAAAAAGAAATGAGGTAAGAAGAGATGAACATAATATGAACAAGCAAGTAAATAACAATCAATGGATGATAATCAATGTGATTTTGGACTTGTAGTTTGGTGTTTCTCTCATAGATTTTGACATTTAGACACGGAAGTAGCTTCCTAACTCAAGAATGCTCAAGAATGGTGATTGGGGGTGTTTGGGATGTGAAGTATAAGAGAGGTAATGGAAGAACACAAGATTAGAACTCACTTTCTATAGCAAAATAGTAGGAAGAAGCTCCTTTTCTCTCTTCTAAACCTATCTCTATCTCTCTTCTTCTCTACAACTTTTCAAGCTTTTGCACTTGGTCCCTCCAAAATGAAGAGCAATGGCGGGTTTATATAGGCCAATTTGGGGTGGTTTTGGGATTTTAGAAGTGTTCCCATTGGTCCCAAACATCTGTGAACATAAAACTACGTCGTTTTGGTTTTCAATTAATCAAATTGGACCCCCCAAAAAATTACAAAAATAGACTCTGCGAGGGTTGAGTGCCGCGGCGGCACTGGGCCAGTGTCGCTGCGGCACTGCTCCTCAGATGCCCAGAAATTTACGTTTAGGCCCCCAGAGGTTCCGATATTCGCGAAACGGCCCTATTTTGTCCGAAATTTACAAAAAATGCATACAAACTCCAAATTGAGGTTGTGATATACCGTTGGAAAGGTAATGGAGTCTAATTTACATAAAAAAAAAAGTCGGGAATAGGTCACTTTGAAAAGTTTTACGGTATTTGCGATAAAAGCCTATTTGACCGTCTTTTTCGCCTTCGAAAATTCATAATAAACTTGTTTTAAATCTGAAAATTATGTGCGATATACCGTTGGAAAGCTATTGACCTCTAGTATTTATGAAAAATATTTGAAAATTGTTATGGTGCCCCGGTTCTAAAGTCAAATTCTGATCAAGCTGGTCAAACCTGGGATTCCCAAGAAGTTCAGGGAACCTCTGGGAGCTCCCAGGAGCTGACGTTTTCGCTCGATTTTATTTTAAAACTCATTTTAATACTTTCCACACGATTTAGAATGATTCCGAAGAATTTGGACGTTTTCGGCCAAACTTAGTCAAACTTGGTCAAACCTGGTCAAACCGGTCAACGGGGACTTTCTGGGAACTTCCGGGACTTCCGGGGATCTCTGGGAATTAAGAGACGGAGACAGAAGTCAAGTGATGGACATGAAATCCTGAGATGTCAAGCGATGATCATGGAAGCCCCATTGATAGAATCCTAAGATGGCATATTTTGAATGAGCGCGATTGGTAAAAAGATGATGAGTCGATAATGGACTATTGTGACTATCATGGATCGGATCAAATAGTTGGGCTAACCGTGACTGGAAGAAGTGTCCGTGATGGGTCAACAGTGAACTACTGTGACTGTCATGATTGAACTGACGGTGTATGAATCGATACGTCCGTTGGGGATTAAACTGAATTTCCTGGGGATGAAGCGACTCTTTCTGGGATCTCTCTTCAACTGCTTCTCTTGATCGGGATTCAAATTCGATTTTATCAAGATCTTTCGGCGCTCAATCCAAGAGGGCCGGTCGGGGCCTCCGGGAGCTGGTATCTGTCTGTTTCTATCCTCGGGGGATGATGTAGGGTTCTCGGAGATGGTCTGTGGCAGTTAAGGTTTTGATATTGAAAGAGGAGGGTGATGGACTTATGTTGCTTTAGGATGAAAGAAGGTCATCAACGGCCACTCATGGACTTATGTTGGACAGATGAAAGAAGATCATCAACAGCCACTCATGGACTTATGTTGCTAGGATGAAAGAAGATCATCAACAGCCACTCATGGACTTATGTTGCGTGAAGAAAGACGAAAGATCAACAGCCACTCATGGACTTATGTTGCTAGGAGAAAGGAAGATCATGTTGCTAGGATGAAAGAAGATCATCAACAGCCACTCATGGACTTATGTTGCATGAAGAAAGACGAAAGATCAACAGCCACTCATGGACTTATGTTGCTAGGAGAAAGGAAGATCATCAACAGCCACTCATGGACTTATGTTGCATGAAGAAAGATGAAAGATCAACAGCCACTCATGGACTTATGTTGCAGGAAGGAAGAAAGATCATCAACAACCACTCATAGACTTATATTGCATGAAGAAAGATGAAAGATCAACAGCCACTCATGGACTTATGTTGTAGGAAGGAAGAAAGATCATCAACAGCCACTCATGGACTTATGTTGCATGACAAAAGAAAGATCATCAACAGCCACTCATGGACTTATGTTGCATAAAGAAAGACGAAAGATCAACAACCACTCATGGACTTATGTTGCTAGAAGGTGATGGTTAACTTTTGGCGGTTTAGAAAGGGATGAAATTTTCCCCAAGTTTGGACGCTTCTCATGCTGACGCCTTGACTAGTGCAGTAATAGTGTTTGGTACTCCTGCTTGCATTGTCATTAGAATGCTCTTTATAACTTGATTTGAAAAATTCATTATTCGTCACTATTAACTTACACATTTGAGACTACGACAGACTCTTTTTCTGAAAAAGACAATGACAGACTCAGAAACTGACAGACACCGACGCGAGAGGGCGGCACATTCGACACTGAAATGAAACAAGCTCGACTTGCCAAACCTTAATGTGCTCTTGTCATAAATGATGTACCATTTCTCTTTTGTGTTTACTTCTCACCTTAACGTGGCATCACTTTGATGGTGAATCTTATTTTGAAAATTCCTCCCTACTGATCTAATCAATTTCTTTGCTTCTCCCAAGATGTGCTTTGAATTAGTGCCTTAGCTTATGGAATAAAAGATGCTCCATTTCCATCTGTTCAAGACAATGCTTGTGACTTGAAGGCTTATAGGGATTGGGTGGCAAACAAAGTTTGCCCCTAGTTTGAAGGGCATGAAGTGGGATAGATAGGCAAACGAGGTAAATGACCGAAGTTTGCCCCTAGTTTGGAGGAAGGTTCATTGGAGGTTTTGGGCAAACGAGGTAGGTGACCGAAGTTTGCCCCTTGTATGAAGGGTAGATAGTAAAATTTAGGCAAACGAGACGAGTAGCCAAAGTTTGCCCCTAGTGTGGAAGGTGATTTCTGGCTTGAGGCAAGGACCGTGACTTTAATCTCTCAAATGCTCATAGCTTTTTCCTAGGCACCAGTGAGGTGACCTAACGAGCTCTTTTCTCTCTTTTGTTATTGCTCATTTTGGATTTAGCTCTAATTTTTTCCTAGGCGTCCTTTCGAATTTTTGACCTAGCGAGCCATCCTTCTTTTTATTTTTTTAAAAGTCTGCCTACGTACCCCCAAGTGGGGATCAGGTCCAACGTAGTTCGGGCCGAAGCTTGAAAGAAATTGGGCTATTTTTATGGATGGAGCGACCGAACTGATGTGGTTGCCTACGTATCCCCGAGTGGGAATCAGGTCGAGCGTAGTTCAAGTCAAGGCTTGAAAGTAATCAGTTATTTTTTGTGAGTGAGGCGACCGAACCGATGTGGTTGCCTACATATCCCAGAGTGGAAATCAGGCCGAGCGTAGTTCAAGGCCAGGCTTGAAGAAAGGGGGGTTGAGGGTTTTTCAAACCAATCGTCAAAGAAGTCAAACTTAGGTCACTTGTGGTAGCCTTGAATAAGAAGATTCTGTTTCGGTCTCCCCTTTTTTCTTTCTTTTTTTTTTTTATTTTGAGGATCGATCCTTTTCACTTTCGCCTAGCCAGTCAATTTTACTTTTCATGTAGTTGATTCTTATGAGACCTTTTGACTGCAATCTCAGAATTCCAGAATGTGCATGTCAGCTCTCGAAATTTATTTATGGTTGTTCCGAGCCTTTTGAAATATGATCTAGACACATTCTCATGATGTACCTTGAAGTGTACAATTCTCTATATCACCAAAATCTTCTTTCTTTCATTTTCTCCATCATTTTGACTGGCTAAGTTCAGATCTTGGAAATCAATACCTTTTTGGCTCTAACTTTTGCCTAGGTGCCCTTTCGGGTTTTCAACCTAGCGAGCTTTTTCTTTTCTTTTCTTTTCTTTTCTTCTTTTTCTTTTTTTTTTCTTTTTTTTTTTTTTGAAAGTGGAGATGAAACTTGCTAAAATGTTTGGCTACCATCAAGGACTAAGTCTGTATTGTTTTCAATCGGACAGATTGCATGGCTTCCAATTGGATTGGGCTTAAGGCTTTGAAATGGTGGAAAAAGGGTGTTGGGCAAGCCCCAAGTCAGTTTCAAGTATGTCTTTTCAAGATTGAGGCAAGGGCATCTTTAAATTCTTAAAGTAAGAATATTCAATTCTTGGCTCTTCATCGGTGTCGGCGCAAAATTGACTTTGACCTTTCAGGATTTTGAGTAAAAAAAATTACCTCTTTTTTTTTTTAGCATAGTAATATCCATGGTAATTTGAAAAGTAATACTTCAGTTCAGCGATTCATGCATCTATGACTAAACACATCAGATTAGGCAAAATGAGACTTCATTCCATCAGTAGAGAAGGATTACAGACTCATTAACAACTCGATGACAAACAGACTCGACCACAAGAATAAACATACAACAGACTCGACTAGACTCGACCTGGTCTCAAATGGAATGTCACAGTGACTCACTTATTCTTTTTATTTCTCTTTTTTTTTCTAAAGAATATCTTCATTTGGTTTTCTAGCAAGAGTCCCAAACACCATCACTTCACTTGCACAGGTTCAACACTCATGGTCCTCAGCGAAGGGGATCATTTAAATGGATAGGCCAAGGGTTGGTTGAGACCAAGATGGTGGATTGGATTGGGGTGCGGCGCATCATCTAAGAGATCTTGAATTGAGTGACGGAGCCTCTTACAGTTGTCGGTCTCATGGCCTTGGTCTTGGTGGTAATCACAATACTTGGATTCATTATACCCAGGAGGTGGGTGATTAGGAGGCTTACTGGGCTCCAAAGGTACAAGGTGGCCCTTTTGAACAAGGTGATTGAGAGCGGAGGATAAGCTCTTGTCAAGTGGTGTGAAGACTCTTTGGTTTCCTTTCTTGTGCCTCTTACTGCAGTCATTTTGGCTTGATGATGGGCTTATGGCATTGACATCTAGGCTCTCTTGATCTTCACCAAAGGTATGGGGTCTCTTCTCCTTTTTCAGTGACCCAGCTCCATTGATCTTGCCTTCACAGATAGCATCCTCGATTCTAGTCCCAACCTCAAACAACTCTTCAAATGTTGAGATGGACTGGTAGAATAATTTTTCATGGTATACTGGTTGCAGGTTCTTGACCAACATACGTACTTGCTCTTTTTCAACAGGCCTGTGGATCATTTGGGCCACTTTATTCCTCCATCTGCTCAAGAACACAGTGAAGGACTCATTGAAGTTCTGTCTGGTAGTCTCTAGATCCCGGATGGTGATATCAAACTCTTGGTTGTAAGAGTAGTGATCAATAAAAGTTCTAGCAACGTCTTCCCAGACTCGGGTCTTGGAGGCTTCAAGGGTTAGGAACCAGGATAGTGCGGCATTCTTAAGGGTTTGCGGGAACAACATCGCAATGTGCTCATGAGTGCATCCCATCGATTGGAAGATTCTCATGCACAACTTGATGTGACTTTTTGGATTCCCTGTTCCATCAAAACGGTCAATTTCAGGCATTTAGAAGTTCTCGGGCAACCTTAGCTTGATGGGCTCAAAGAGGCCTTCCAGGTCCAACATGTAATCATCAACCCCTTTGCTCTTCCTCAACACATTTTCAAGCTTGTCAACTTTGTCCATTTTCTCCTGGAGCTTCTTCTCATATGCAAGCAGTGGGACCCCTTGAAACCAGTCTTCTTTCCCATTATTCTCGGGAGGCGGTCCAAACCCAGGCGGTGGTGGTGGTATGAACCCTGGTTGTGGTGGGAAACCAGGTGGGTATTGTGGCTGCTGTTGTTTCAGTTCTTCCATGAAACTCAAAACTTGGGCCAGGCGATCAGATTGCTGGCTTATGGTTGTTCCCAACACAGTGACCTTATTTTTCAATTCCTCTTGATTCATGCTGGAGTAACTTGGTGGGCAGATCTTGACCAAACGACTGTTCAAACTTCTGCCCCAGGATGGGGATCTCAGTGACTGACTTTGGGAATCTATAATGAATTTTAGATTCGAGAAGAGTATATTAGATTCTGATAGTGATGACTGGAGAGACAATGACAGTGATGTTAACAAACGTGGACTGACTTGTGTACAGACTGACTAAGATAGTGCATGTAGACTGATAGGAATGGTGCATGCATACGAGGCAAGCATGCGGATGTAAGCCCTAATCTATATGATGCTCCTATTTCTAACAGATAGCAGCTAAACAAATAAGGTCCTAGTCATACAGAGTGTGCTAACCTTACTTTCCAGTGTGATCACCAAGGGATAACAGGGATTTCTGGGATACTTCGGGAATTTTGGACAGAGTTTCTGGGAGAAATAGGGATTTGGAAGATTCGGAGAAATTTCTAGAATTTATGGGAGTTTCTAGGAGAAACAGGGATTTCTGGTTGATTTGGACTGAGCTTCTAAGAGAAATTGGGAAATCAAAATTTCTGGGAGAAATTGGTACATCTAGGCATTTTTGGGAAGTTTGGATGGAGTTGCAAGAATTTTTGGGAAATCTTGGAGATTATGATAGAGATTATGGGAAAACATGAAAATTTGCGTAAGTTGGACAGAGTTTCTGGGAGAAACAAGTATACCGGAGTTTCTGGGAGAAATTGAGATTTCTGGGTAATCTGAGAGATTTGGACAGAGGTTCTGGGAGAACAGGTATAACTGGGTAAGTCGGACAGAGTTTCTGGGAGAAACAAGTATATCGGAGTTTCTAAGAAAAATTGAGGTTTCTGGGTATTCTGGGGGAGAAATAGGGATTTCTAGGAAATTTGGGTGATTCGGACAGAGTTTATAGGAGAAACAGGGATATCCTGATGAGTTGGGTAGAGTTTCTGGAAGAAATAGGGATATATGACGGGAATAGGTGATGATGGTGATCATACTATCTACCAAGTTTTCATACTCCTATGTCTCAGGACCAACAAACAAGGTTTGCGGTGTATATCTTTGTGAGCATGGAGCAGACATCCTTATCATGGTGCCTAGGCAAGTCAACTCAATGTGATCACATGTGAGTGATTGCCTTGGGAATCATAAGAAAGAGGTTCTGTTCTATGCCACATAAGCATCTACACGCACAGGTAATCCCGCCAGGGCATACAGCAGTTATATCATATTGTCCTATCTGAAAAGATAAATGAACAGTCCTATGAAAGGTTCTACAGGAATCTATATGCAAAGGCTGGGTTTAGTCAAAGAGGGTCCGTTGACGAGAGTTCCAATATACCGTCAGGGAGACAGTACAGAGGTTTTTACTCTTTTTGATATACCTTGGAAGGTACAGTATCAACGGTGACTTGTGCCCTGGCACAGCAAGACCTGAACAATGTCAGCGCCGCATTTCAGACACAGTCGGAGGGGGGAAAATGCAAGAGTGCAATGCAGTGAACCAGACACAGTAAAAAGATGATTTTAAGGATGCTTCTTATGAGTCAAACCTCTGTATTATTTTGTTTTAAAATAAAAATCCCCAGTGGAGTCGCCAGATTGTGGACACGCGGAATCCGTCGTCCACTCCCGGTTTTTCCTGTTTGTTTCCACAGATACAGAGTCGCCACTTGGTCTTTAAGGAACCAAGAAACCTAATTTTGACTCACCCAAACGGATAAAGGGCACCGGCCCTTCATAACCAAAGAACTTGGCTCGGGGTTTTGGTACGAGAGAGGAAGCAGCCTTTGTCACGACTAAAACACCCTCAACTCGCCCCGTCTCTCAACGGGCCTCAATTAGCATCCAAATAATCATCTTATACTATGTGTGGTTTGGCAATTACTATTATGATAGTATATTACATCACATAAGAAACTTGAAATGGAAGATCTAAAGATAAAATATCATTCATAAAATCTAAGTCAAATATCATGCAATGTAAAGTGAAAGATCACACAAATAAACCTAGGAAAAATCGTCTAATCATGTATCAATTAATCAAGTTTCCTAATCTAAAGGGGGCATGAATTGTTCTTGAAGCAAATGATCAAAGAAATCAAAATATGCTTAGCAAGCTATTATGATTCATGTTATTCTTTGAGAAAAAGAAGATCTCTCAATCCCCAGGACGGATGAGAAAGGATGATTAGGTCGAGGGGAAGCATGAACGTGTGACCATAATTATTCCTTATAATCTTCTTAGATTAGGAGTTACAAAAATCCCAAATCTTTGCATGGATGCAATGTATGTATCTAGATTGTACTAAGGTTGTAGTGTGCCTTGTGTGCATGGAATCCTAGAATGGCTTAGAAGTCTAAAAGGTGTATGAATGAATGAATGAAATCAATATGGGATATGTACAAATGTAGTATGAACTACTTCCTAAGATATGAACTAATTTGGAGTGCATGTAGGCATCAAATCAAAGAATGAAAGTTAAAAGGTGCTTGCTGTGAATAGTAGACAGAACAGTGACATGATCTTGTAAAAATGGAAAAGAGGGGTTAGGAATGTTTTCAATGCATGATTTGTTATGGAGATCTTCCTTATTGTGTCTAGAACACCACCCAAAAAGCCACTCTTTAATAACTATCACATATTGAGAGAAATCATATAAACAATGAAGGTCACTCAGAAACAGAGTCCGTACTGTCAACTGAAATGTTAAAATATCTTAGCAAATGAAAACAGATGATCTAGGGGACCATTTTATACAGATAGTTTCCTAATACATTGAATTTTAAGGGAAAAATAATTTGGGACCACCCCGTTTGGAAAATATTTCTGAAAAAGAAGTTGGAAGTTAGTCAAGCTGCTGTGACAGCAGAGGCAGAATGTTTGGAAGGAATGTTTGGGTCCAAATGGACCATTTTCAAGTACTTCCAAGTCAAACCAAAAATCATGGGTGTTCTCCAATGAGTTAGGAAGACTTTCCAAGTGGCCTTGTATCCATATGTTGAGTATTGAGTTCTAGAGAAATCTTTGAACTCTGCTCACTCACTGTTTTGACTCACTGTTTTGAAGATTTTGGGGAAAATAAGGTTTTCTTTCTTGAAATCAAAATGAGAGGGATTGAGGGGGGGTTTGAAATAGAGGTTTTGAAAGTGTATTTTCAATATTCGATAAAGATTATAACAACTTAAAATGCCAACATTCAACTCATTATCAAGAGCCTCCAAGATTGTTGGAGAAACTTATTTTTATTAGAACATAACTTCAATACACTTCAAGAATACCTTGGAGGTATTGAAGTTATGATCATCATCTATCAAACATGTTTTTGAGGTCAAGAGCTACTATCCATAAGGATTCACTCACCTCAAACTTCATGTCATCATTTAGATGATGAAGAACAAGTAAGTAAATAAAGAAAAAATAAAAAAGAAATGAGGTAAGAAGAGATGAACATAATATGAACAAGCAAGTAAATAACAATCAATAGATGATAATCAATGTGATTTTGGACTTGTAGTTTGGTGTTTCTCTCATAGATTTTGACATTTAGACACGGAAGTAGCTTCCTAACTCAAGAATGCTCAAGAATGGTGATTGGGGGTGTTTGGGATGTGAAGTATAAGAGAGGTAATGGAAGAACACAAGATTAGAACTCACTTTCTATAGCAAAATAGTAGGAGGAAGCTCCTTTTCTCTCTTCTAAACCTATCTCTATCTCTCTTCTTCTCTACAACTTTTCAAGCTTTTGCACTTGGCCCCCCCAAAATGAAGAGCAATGGGGGGTTTATATAGGCCAATTTGGGGTGGTTTTGGGATTTTAGAAGTGTTCCCATTGGTCCCAAACATCTGTGAACATAAAACTACGTCGTTTTGGTTTTCAATTAATCAAATTGGACCCCCCAAAAAATTACAAAAATTGACTCTGCAAGGGTTGAGTGCCGCGGCGGCACTGGGCCTGTGCCGCGGCGGCAGTGGGCCAGTGCTGCTGCGGCACTGCTCCTCAGATGCCCAGAAATTTACGTTTAGGCCCCCAGAGGTTCCGATATTCGCGAAACGGCCCTATTTTGTCCGAAATTTACAGAAAATGCATACAAACTCCAAATTGAGGTTGTGATACACCGTTGGAAAGGTAATGGAGTCTAATTTACATAAAAAAAATAAGTCGGGAATAGGTCACTTTGAAAAGTTTTACGGTATTTGCGATAAAAGCCGATTTGACCGCCTTTTTCGCCTTCGAAAATTCATAATAAACTTGTTTTAAATCCAAAAATTATGTGCGATATACCGTTGGAAAGCTATTGACCTCTAGTATTTATGAAAAATATTTGAAAATTGTTATGGTGCCCCGGTTCTAAAGTCAAATTCTAGTCAAGCTGGTCAAACTTGGGATTCCCAAGAAGTTCAGGGAACCTCTGGGAGCTCCCAGGAGCTGACGTTTTCGCTCGATTTTCTTTTAAAACTCATTTTAATACTTTCCACACGATTTAGAATGATTCCAAAGAATTTGAACGTTTTCGGTCAAACTTGGTCAAACTTGGTCAAACCTGGTCAAACCGGTCAACGGGAACTTTCTGGGAACTTCCGGGACTTCTGGGGGTCTCTGGGAGCTGACGATTTCATCTGATTTCACTTAAAAACTCATTTTTTTACATTTCTTATAACATAGCATGTTTTCAGAATTTCGGGACCAAATCTAGGAGTTTTCAGGCTTTCAGGGGCATTTTGGTCATTCTGATCATTCTGAGAGATAGAGCTGACTTCCAGGAGCCCTTTTGAGTCTTTTACGATCATTATCAACCACCAAGCTATGGGTCTCCTAAATCTGATAGCCGACAAAATGGGGTGTCTACAACGATGAGATAATTATATTCTATAGGGCATGTCTGGGCAAGCAGTCAAGTTAGTCGGATTGACATGTGGGCTCAGGGAAGACCATTCAATAACACACCATGTTTTTGTGACTCATTAGCAGGCCTGCGACAATCGTAATTTGTTATTGATATGTCATGAGTACATTACATTAAGGTGGTGCAGCAATTCTTTTCACCGAGGGATTGAGAATGTTGTGTCCGGTGTGGTTGAATCGTCTAAGGCATACACGAGAAGCTTCCAAGTGATGTGTCTTGCTGGTTATGGTGATGATTTGGCATTACACTCCTGTCGCTGTATTTTCTTTTCATAAGGTCGCACGTTCTATTTCCCCGTATGAAGAGATGAGAAGTTTTGTTTCGAGAGAATGGTTTTAGTACTAGCCCTATGTGGGTGAGTGGGAGATGTAAGAAATATGTGGGCCATACGGGCACCCACATACATTGGACCGGGTCCAATAGGCCTTGGCTTTTGGAGCCCTAGGGTTTGGTGAATGTGTGTGTATATATATATGATATATAACACATATGCAGAGATCATATATACATTCAGCAGCCTCTTTCTCTCCTCACGGTTCTTTCTCTATAGCATATCACCAAAGGCTTGGGATTTAGCGCGTGATCCGTATGAGGACCGCTCTAGTAGTGATATTCACGACCTATGCAAAGTATAAGAGAGTACACGGATGCTACAAGGAGCAGCAGTACGTGGGTGAAGGTGTCGGGCTCGTAACAACACCGTTCAGCAATCCGTCGGGTTATTCCAAGTGACCTAAACCCGACTCGTATGCTTGTGTGAATATTTATCTACAAAAAGTATGCTAATTATGTGAAAGTTGCTATGTTACATGCCTAGTTACTTATATGCTTATATGGATCAAAGGGAAGTCTAGTAGTGGTCACCATTATAGGTCTCATATATAAGGGATAATAAGTACTCAAGGGAAGGACGTGATGACAACCACAATGATAAGACGGCGACGCCTTCGGGGTCACAAGAGTGTGTATGATATGCTATATGCATCCAAAAGTGATAATAGTAAAAACAAAAATCAAATTGCTACAAACTCCTTGGCCAAAATGGCCACAATTCTTGGCACTAACAAGAATAATTCTTAGAAATTTAGAAGAACGAAAAACAAATATGTCAACGAATGTTTGAATCCGCATAATTTTGTTCTTATTTAGGAGCAGACTGAGCAGTCTACAAAGATAGGATCAAACCAGCACGTGTACGTGGGCTAAGTTTGATGGTTTGGGCCTTTATCGGACATTGGCCCGTGACAAGGTGAGCTGAGCCTAATCGGGCAGCACCCATTATATGATCTAGCCATGAGCCGGCATCCCCTCTCTCTCTCATTACAAAATTTTTGCTCTTCATTTTGTTGATTATGGACAAGATCGAGCACCTTGTAGCAGTTGTATAGATTTGGAACATGACTTGCCCAATGTAACTTTTATTAGAGAGTATTTTTGCTCACTCATTTTTGGTCTATCATTGCTCACTCAAGCTTCACTGTGTGACACGTATCATATTTTATTCCTATTTTACCCCTGTACTATCAACATAATTACTGAAATAGGACACATGTCACCCAATGAAAGTCTGGATGAGCAATACTGGACCAAAAATGAGTGAAAAAAATGCTCTCCTTCTATTAATAGATTTGTACATGTAACTTTTATTACTATATATATATATATATATATATCTTCATTTACATATTATGCATACAAAATAGATTTGATTCCATACACACTCAATACTAATTCATCTTATCTAACAACCACCACCCCCAACCCCCCAAAAAATATATATATATATATATATACACACACTAGTTCATCTTAAGCAATCTTGATGGAGTGAGAAGCCCATATGAACTATAACCTTTTCCCATGTCACTATTACCCAAACGCCTAGATGGATTAAAAGGGCTACAAGACCCAAATGCAAAGCCAAACCCATGAGTAGTACTAATCTTTTCACTATCCATCTCAGCCAAGACCTTATAAAAAAGATCAACATCACATGGAAGTGAAATAGGGCCTTCACTATTATACCCATATTCCAACTCAGCATCTTCAAGTAACATCTTGAACAAAGGGTGATTTGCATAATTGGCCTTGATCACAAATCTTTGCTTCTCTGGTCCCACATACACTGAAAAACAACCCTCAGGAGCAACTTTGCTCTTTGACTTCCATATGGCTTGTTTGGATGAACTTATAGACCATGATTTGCTCTTGGACAGGGAAATTTCGCGGTCACCGCGGATCGATTTGCACCTTTCCCATGTCTTGATGATCAAATTCTTCTTTTCTTTGTTACCCTTTACAAATTCCATTCTCAAAATGGAAAATTTAATTTCTGATTATGAAACAAACAGCCAAAAAAAGAGACTTACTTTTGGGTTTTTTGGGTACTGTTTGGATCAACCTCTGTCGTAGGCTAAATTGGAAATAGACTTCATTCTTGGCTTTCTTGAATTGCTCATATCAAAAGTGATTTCAGAAGAAAGAAATCTGTGACCATTTTAGCAAATTGAAGCCAAAGATATATAGACAGTAAATAGAACCTCAATAAAGATAAGTTTGAGACTTGGGTACTAATTGGGAAGTCACTGACCAAGGCCACACTTATATAGCCCCATACTCATATAGATAAATATAAATATATGTATTATTAATAAATGATTGTTGGCATTTGTCAACGCCATAAAAGTTTGACCAAAACTGAATTTTCTAATCACTAATTTATGGTTGTGTGTTCAGATTCCTTTTACTTTGTTACTGTCTTCCATATATTTTGCATTAAAATTTTCATTTACGATAAGAATGTAAGTAAACCCTCTTGTTTGGGTTTTAGTATACTAAAATAAAGCACAAAGAAATGCAGGAGTGCAGGTTGTAGCTTTGTAGGTATTTTTATGGGTGGGGCTAAATACACCACTTTTCTGCTAAATACAACACCCTGTAGTGTTAAAAGATGAAAATTTTTTGAGTGAAAGTGGTGTTTTTAGCACAAAAAAAAAAGTGGTGTATTTAGCCTCACCCTTTTTAATTTATCAATTGAATATGAACAATTGGTATAATTCTGTTAAAGTATTAGAGAGTTGAGAGAATAATACCAAGATGTATAATTGAGTTGTGTGACAAACATTACAATGGGTAGCCTTTATATAGGCTGAGGGAGAATTCTAATTAAGGGACTGAATAATACAATTTGGTAGTACAACTAGAAGTACAATGTATCTAGACATAATATATCTAGACATGAATCTAGACTTATCTAGTACAATTGGTATAATTCAAATTATTCAATGCTATGCCGTAATACTCAAGCCCTGAAATGGTGTTGGCGGATACCAGTTGGTGGCCCATCAATAATCTTTAGTGATGCCCATCGCCGGCTTCGAATTCAGGAATCAGGAGTACGCCAATTGCCTCTAGACTACTGCCCTCGATGGAGGTCGAAAACTACTTAAAGCCTATGTTACATGGACTCGGAGACGGATGTTGTGTGCAGGTATGTGTCTAAGCATCGGACTTTCCAAATTCATGAATCTAAGGACAAGGGGACTCTGCAATATATCTCGATTTTCCTTATATATCAAAGAGAAAATGGTGCTTTTATATAATAATAATACTTTAAAACATGAACTTTGTAGTAAAAGAAATACAATTAGAGACTTCAATATACTTCTTGGTGAGTGTACATGTAGATAACAAACTTCTTAGTGAGTATCTAGCCAAAAGTGTCGGACACATATCCCATACCCTTATCCGATTGTTGAATGTCCGACACTATACCTCAACAGATTTAGAAGAGTCCATTTAACAAAGCTTAAAGCATGTACATAATGTGAGAACATAAGAAAATTGAGAAAAAGCAGTTCTTTGATTTGGGTGAAAGTGAATTTGGTATTTGATTTATGGTATGAGGCTTCAAAATGAAATTTTTTCATCAATGTCTTGTTCGAGCTTCTTTCCTCTTGAGAGAGTGGCAGATGGCTGCAGCCAGCTAGATGACTTGCTCTACAAAGACGGCAGAGTATGTCCGGCAAAGAAAGGCGTCTCGCGGTCCTTCATGACACCAGAGTTGGATTACACTTTGGAGTGGATCAAACTCGTCTCTGATAGCTTATAGCTTTAAGAGAAAGGTTTTGGGAGAATAAGCATTTTTATTAACTGAAAAAGAGGGGCTTAAGCTCTATAAGTAAAACAAATGACAATTAAATCAAGACTTCCCAGCAAAGGACAGAAGGAACCGTAGCCTCTCTTTATGATCATATGGATCGCTTTTCGTGACTTTTCTTTCCATAGGCATAGATTGCAGTCTAACCTGCTTATTAACTTTAGGGGGACCGAGAATCAGTCGTTTGATCCTCCTCGAGCCTAGTCTCGTCTTGCTGAATTACATCCATGTTAATTCAGTGCAGTTTTCCTGTGAAAGTCCTGAAATCTTCTACTGCAATTATTGTGAGAAACCATCGATCGAATTTCATAAATGTATGTTGCTCTTTTCCGACGAGCACTCGCTAGTACATATATAAGTTTCAAAGAGGAAACAAACATGTTTACACTATACCTCTATTTTGATAGCAAAAAATCATCAGAAAACAGGCAAGTACAGTCGATACATCTTTCAGAATAGATATCATTCCCTATACAGATCATATCTTACTACAAAACATATATAACAAACATTCAATACTCTCCCTCCCAAAATCTGACTTTTGAGTTTATTATAACTCTGGGAGTGGAACAACTGCTTCAAAGGCTTCCACAAGCAAAGACACTCTCCTTTTCCGAGCCGGAGTTAGTTTGGTAACAATATGCTGAACTGCATAATCAAGCATCCACTGCTCAGCTTTTTTCCTCTCGTCCATCATTTGATGCTTCAGTTCACTTTTTTCCTCTTCTGGCTCGGCCTTCTTCGATACCAGATTTCGTGGGTCCCTGGGATTAAACTTCCTCACGTTTTCCAATGCCTTGATCGATCTCTTGAGAAGGATTAATTTTTTGATCTTCCTCCAGTTCTTCGAGTTTTGATGTTCCAATTTAATTCCCTCCACTGAAGAATATTCAACTTTCTCTTCTTCAGAGGTCGAAACATTGGCTTTAGACACCTTTTCTTCTTCTTCGATTTCTGGAAGAAGCATTTCATCAATTGCTTCTTGTACTAGTTTCACAGCATCAATCTGGGTAAATTCAATTCTTTTTCGATTTGGATTTTCATTGTCCGAATCATCACGATTGAAACCAGAAGTGTTCGCCTCATCCTCTTCATAGAGTACTTTTTCAGCAATATTTGACACTACATGCTGATATATCTGATGCCACATCTTGATATAATTCTGTTTATCCAACTTGGTTTGGTACAATGCTAAACGATCTGCTTCTTCGGATTCTTCTTTCTTTTCTTCCGTGGCTGCACTTTTTTTATCATCTTCATGGTCCTCTTTCTGAGCTTTTTCATCTTCAAACCTTTCTACTTCCTCCGACTTCAAGGAAAGATCATTACCCATTTGAGAATCAAGATTGCTGTCCTCATTGCAACTATTGTCTTTCTCCCTAGAAATTTTCACCTGATTTTGCTGTTCTTCAGAAGGCGGGACCACAGTTTCAAATGCTTTTACCAGTAATGCCACTTTTCTTTTCTGGGTCTGACCCATTTCACCAATCACCTTTCGAAGAGCATAATCAAGCATCCACTCCTCCCCGTTTCTAATCTCACCCGTAGTCTGATGCTTCAGAGAAACTTTTTCTGCTTCTGCTTCGGATTCCATAGGCAAAATCCGTGGTTTCCTTGGGTTGAATTTCCTCACCTTTTCCAATTCCTTTACGAATCTCTTAAGAAGAATCAACTTCTTCAGACGACTCCAGCTCTTCGGTGTTTGCTTCTCAGATTTCGTTTCCACCGTTGATGCTTTTCTCTCTTCTTCTAAGCAGGAGGGAATACTATCGACGGAAGTGGAAGTTCTTGGTGTCTCTACTTCACTTGTAACAGATTGATCATTGGATGATTGGTCTTGAACTTCTGGAAGAAGTATTTTCTCAATGGCTTCTCGTACTAGCTTGATCGCAAAAACTTTTCGGAGTTCAATCTCTTGATTTTCCATGGCCATAGAGGAAATTCTTGGTGTAATTACAGTGACGACCTCATTATTAGCTTCCTCTTTCTTGTCTCTTCCCTCCGGTAATTCAGATTCTGCTTCCGCAGAAAGACTCGATACCATATGTTGATGAATCAAGTTCCACATACTAATATGCTTCTCTTCTTTGAACTTGGTTTTTTGGTATGATCCAAAAGCAGTGGCTTTGGGTTCAGAATTTCCAACCGAATCAAACCCTCCAACAATTTCAGTTTCTAATTTGATTTCTCTACTTTTCTCTTCCCGGGCAGCACTATATTCGTTTGTAGGGACCGAAACAGAAACCAAAGAAATCTCACCTTTTTCTTCCTCCGCCTTCCTGCATGTTTCTCTTCCTTCAGAATAAATTTCTGTGTCCAATTCGATTTCTCTACTTTTCTCTTCTTCTCTGTCTGCACTGAGTTCGTTCAAAGGGTCAGAAACAGAAACCGTAGGAATCTCACCATTTTCTTCCTCTTCCTTCCTGTTTGTGTTTCTGCTTTCCAAGGCAATTTCAGTTTCTGACTCAACTTCTCTACTTTTCTCTTCCGGGGCTGCACTAAGTTCCTTCCAATTGTCCGAAACAGGAACCAAAGAAATTTCTCCATTTTCATCTTCTTCTTCTTCCTTCCCATTGTTGTGTGTTCTTTCCGAAGCAATTTCAGTTTGTGGCTCAATTTCTCTACTTTTCCCTTCCCGGGCTTCTTCACTAACTTCCCACGAAGGTTCAGAAACAGAGACCGAAGAAATCAAACAATTTTCTTCTTCCTTCGTGTTTGTTTCTCTGCCTATAGAATAAGATTTATTAGCCAGTCCGGCCTCCTTGGAATTGCGCCCTATCTCTTTGATTCTTGAAAATGTCGGGGAGACTTGTTTCTCTTCTGACGATGGAACAATTGTTTCGAAAGCTTTTACAATTAGTGACACTTTTCTCTTCTGAGTTGGAGCTAGTTCACTCACTACTTGTTGAAGTGCATAATCAAGCATCCACTCCTCTGAGCTCTTCCTTCCTCCCAACATTTGATGTCTTAAACGAACTTTTTCAGGCTCCGAAGGAAAATTCTGGGGGCTTTGTGGGTTAAGTTTCTTCACTTTTTCCAATGCCTTAACGAATCTCTGGAGAATAATCCATTTCTTCAGATTACTCCAGCTCTTGGGAGGTGCTTTCTTTTCAACTCTTTTCTCTTCTTGATCTAATGGTTTTTCGTCTTCAACCTTCTTTTCATCTCTCTCTTTAGAACTATGCTTCTCAGTTTCACCATGATTCTTCTGCAAGGGCTCTTGGTCTGGATTTACATCACTGGTAATGGATTGATCGTCCGGTGAATTGTCTTGAACTTCCGGTAGAAGGATTTTCTCAATTGCTTCTCGTACAAGCTTAATCGCATACATCTTTCGGATCTCAATCTCTTTATTCTCTCCATCATGATTTTCCATAGCCATACTTTGATTCAATTTGGAGAAACCCGAAGTACTAGAACCAAAACTTGTCGGTTTGGCCGCTTCCACTTTCTCTTTTTCAACTTCTCTCTCATTATTTTTCTGTGTTCCTTCTTCTTCAGCAGCAAGGCCTAATACCATATTTTGATGTATTAGGTTCCACATGCTGAAATGCTTCTCTTTCTTCAACTGGGTTGTGGATACTGGAGAGAAAGCTTCCATGAATTCGCCATTTTCATTCGAAACTCCATTCTTTTTTTCCTTCAGTAAATAGATTTCCTCCGGAATCACTCCTTGTTCTTCGGTTGCTTTTGAGCTGAAATCTTGGGAGGAACTTTCTGCGTTATCGGATGGTTCATTTCCACCGGTTAAACCACCAATCTCCAACTTTTCACCTTTCAATTCATGATCCGCTTTGCAATTTTCGGAGTTCGAGTCAAGAACCTCCAAGTGGGTGCCCGTATTCTCGTGCTTCAAATCTATACCAGCATTTCCTGAAATAGATATATCCTGTTTGGTTTCAATGCAACCGGATTCTATACTAGCTCCTTGGATCTCGGAAGGTTTCTCCACAAAATTTTCTTCAGCTGCAAGAAAATCTTGCAATTCATTGAGTTTTTCTTCGAAACTTTTTTCTGGATACGATGTTTCACCAAACAAGACCTCACAAAGCTCGTGATCTTCCTTCTCATCACTCCCATTGTGTCCCGTTTGGCTTATTCTTTCAATTCCGCTCTTTAAATCACCCGAACTTTTCTCTCCGCGAGGGGAAAGGCTTTTCAGCTTCATGCTCTTCTGGGTCTTCACCATACGCCTCTTTTTAGATAAGGCGGCGCGTTTGGGTAGTGGAACAGGTTCACGGTGATGGTGGTGGCCATGGAGAGAACAGTAATTGTACGGACATGCCTTGGCAACTAAATTTCTTTCGGATTCACTTTCTCCTGGATTAAGCTGATCAACATGGTGAGGAAACTTCGAATCTTTGATCGCCGAAGAACATGTAGCTCGATCCACAAACGAGTCATGAGAAACTTCAGAGCTTTTCTTCACTAATAAAGACCTCTTGGATTTGAAACTAGATTTGTTCATCAAAATTTTCCGGGTTTTCGATATTGAATTCTTACTAGATGAATCTGGTTTTTGTTTTGAAGAATTTGAACTAGTACTCTGAACATCACTACCAAAACTAGATTCAGAAAAATGAGGACTTGCCTGAGAATTTACATTCCTGCCATCAGAACAGCTTGTTGCATATACAGATGGAGTATGAAATCTGGGTTGTGTCTGTTTTCTTGATGGACTTGAGGTCCCAAAAGTTGGGAGCTCGGTTGATCCAGAACTTGATGGCCTATTATCTGAAACTCCTTCACCGTCACTTTTCATCTGCTGAAACACAAAATGGTCTCTTTGATTTCAATGGAAGTTCATAATTCTATATGAAGCATATGGTTATTAAAACTAGATACAAAAAAATTACATGGGACTTGCCTGAAAACACTCCTTCACTGGATCAAATGATTTTGGGGTTGAATCATCACTATATGAATCGATTGGAGGCCGTATGAATCGGTTTTTTGATCTTTCTCTAGATGATTTCAAGCTGGGTTTTCTTGATAGTTTGATTGATCTCATCTTCTTCAGTTTCTTGTTTGGCTCTGTTACTCCTTTGCTTCTGTTGTCTTCAATTTGAGAGGAAAATGGTTTGTTTGCCATTGATTTGCTTCCCAGTTGAAGTTCTCAATATTCTCAAATCAATTTTTTTATTTTTTATTTTTAGATAAAATGGCCAAAAAAAAAATTAAAAAAGACAGGGAAAGGTGTGAATTGATTGTGTATTGTTGGAGGTTGAATCTTTCTTTGTGTGAGATCAGAGATGTAGATTTTGGAATAAAAGAAGAGTTTATTGTCAAAGTCCACTTTAGTTTTCTGCAAGTAAAGTTAATTGGAATAATTACATTTCAGTCATTTTAATGTATTAAAAATTAAAAAAGTTAGTCTACTATTTTTTTAAAATTGAAAAAATGTTAATTTTTTTTTCTGTTAAACAAAAAAGTTTTCAAATTTTATATGTCGTTTTGAAGCAACTCTTTATAAAATTGAGTGCAACTCTTCTAATGGGAACTTCTCTTCCAAACCAAAAAGAGAGAACATCCCGCTAGCAAGTCGGGATACAACTATTCACAACGTTGAAAACAAGTCTTCAAACATTTTGGTATAAGTTCAGAAGGTTAAAAAAAAAAAAAAAAAATCGACAAAAAAACAAAATAACTATTAAAAATTTGAATTTTTTATTTTTAATTTTTTTGATGAATTTAAATTTTTTTTTTAATTATTGTTAATATATTTTTTTAATTTTCAAAAGCATTAGATTGACTTTTAAATTTTGTATAAAAAGTTGATTGAAATCTAATTATCTCAATTTATAATTTGATGACTTGAGAAACTTTGAAGATTCCAAAGTGTGGTGTGGTGCCAATAATTGATTGGATTTTTTTTTTTTGGTTTGAAATTAAAACTTTCAGCTTTAATGTGCAGCACATTTGAATGTGGTTGAGAATGGCTTGGATGGTTTAGGCTTAGTTTGGTCTCCACGTGGTGCTTCTCATTTTTTAAAGCCCAATTTTATGTTAATTCATTTGATAACTAGTTTATGAGCTTTGCAAAAATTGTACTTAGGACTTTTTTGGAAGGAGCTTTTAAAAGCTCTAAAATGGAGCTTTTAAAAGCTCAAGGTTGCTTTTTGATTTCTTGATGTCTTTTTGAAGAGTAGTGTATCACTTGTATAAAATTATCAAAGAACTTAGTAATAAATTTCATAAACTCCTTTTAAAAAGCCACATGGAGGCCAAACTAAGCCTTGACCTGTACAGAGTTGGAGTCTTTGACTGGGAGTTACAAGTTCTGGACTCTAATATTGCATATAAGGCATACTTATATACATATATTTTATATATAAGTCATAGCAATTCAAGTTTTGGACCCCAAACATTAGTTGGTCTTGTAAGGGTCTGAATGGCAACACTACTTAATAATCAATTTTTGTCTTTGTTGTTTACCCTATTTAACTGATTGCTTTAGTGCTTATTCAAAAGTGTAAGACAAAGCTTTAGTGTTAGACAAAGTTTTTAATTGTGGTGACAAAGATCATGCTGTCATGATTATTAATAGTTTCATACGTCTCCTATGTTGGACCCATTTAGTTATATTCGTCTTAAAGTATAGGTTCTTACATGGGTTGTGGACTGTTAATCACTCATAAAATAACTATTTAGTTTAACTAATATGATGTTCTTCACAAAAACTAAGTTAAGAATGAAAGTGAAATTAAACCTAACAATGTTTTATGCATTACTAAGCATCTCAGACCCTCTTGTAACATTGCAGCAAGGTCAACCTCCAGCATAAGTCATATAAGCAACTGTTTTTGGCCGTCACTTAAATAGGGCCCCCACTAATAATAATAGTCTACTATATACATACTCCATGGGAGGTTTTAGAGGGAAAAATAATAATAATAATAATAAATAAACTAAATTTCGGCACCCCATCTTCGAAGTTTACTTGGAGCCTTCAAGTGTCAAGCTAGACCGACACTGTATTGCAGTTTTTTGTTTCCAATTTTTTATTGTTTTTGTGAATTCTCGTCAATTTTGAGAACAACAAATAATAAAATACATAATAAAAATAACATGAAAATCCAAAAACTGTAACATCACAAAATATACGCTTAAATGTCAAGGACAAAGATCATGCTGTCATGACAAATTTTTAGTTTAATAACTCCTGTGTTGGTTCCCATTTAGTTTAGCATTTATAAAGTATATTCCTACGAAAATAGTGTTTTTTTTAAAACCTATCAAAAACAATAAGTTTTTGGTTTATGACAATGAAGTACTGGTTAAAGAAATAGGAATAAAGTTTTGTTTATAGGATGATACCAAAAGATTAAAGGCTGACCAGAAGATACGAACAAAAGGGCCTTGGGTGGTTTAAAAACCCCTTCCAAGATTAAGTCAGTTCAGAGAAATTAGGGTGTGTTTGATAACTCAATTAAATGGTGAAAATTTTAAAAGTTTTAACTCAATTTAAAAAAATAAATAAATAAAGAAGCTCGTTTGGGTTAGATGAAATATTAAGTAATTGTTTATTAAGTGATAAAATATTAAGTTATATTTTTCAGCTGATTTGTTTAAATGCTGAAATTTTAACCTTACTCAAACACTTCTATTTTACAAACACAATCATTTTTTTTCTCGTAATCCACAATTCATCATATGTATATATATATTTTTTTTAATTTTCAAGTAACCTAAACAAACTCTTAACTGAAAAAGTAGCCAAAAGCCTAGTTAAAATTTCAAAAAGAAAATTTCTAAATATTATACTACAAACATTAAGTAAGCCGTTATTTCAGTATTGTAAATTCAAAAGCTTATAATTTTCAATACATAATTTTTAATTTTATCAAATGCGGCGCTGTGAAATATAGCTATTAAAGGCGCAAGGCACACTTGAGCACAAATGTGTTTCGAGACTTGGATGCAAGGCGCAAAAATAAAAAGCACGAGTCTGGTCGAAGGAAGATATACTTATACAAAATATATAATAGCATATAAAAAAAATGTGATGCATTTTCTCTCTCTAAAATTTCTCCCTTTCTTCTCTGCTCTCGACGTACGAGGGCCTCCCCTTCTCAGGGGCTCTCCCACCATTTTTTGTTTTGTCTTTGTTTTAGTGTAATTTGTTCCCCCTTGTGGAGGTTTATCCCTTTCAGGAGGGTTGTGTCCCTCTTTGGGATGGTTTTGTCCCTCACGAAGAGAGTCCTTGGGAAGGTTTGTTTTTGTTTTTGGCTTGGGTTTAGGTTCTGTAGCTAAATCTCTTCATTTTCTTTTTCCGTGGTTGGTTTTGGCCTTGTTACTCCAAGATCTTGTGTTTTTTCGTCAGATCTAGTGTTTGATAGAGCTCTTTCGTAGTCACGATGGCTTTGGAGTTCTAATATTTGCTGTGGTTGTAATTGGCAAGTTTTCTCCTTAAGACGGCTCAATATTGAACAACGCCACAGTCCGAGATAACATAGTTTTGGAGATTGCAGTACATGTCAAAAGATTTGTATGCACAATCATGTATTTTTTTTTCTTGCTTTTGTTTATATTTGTTCCTTGGAACTTACCATTGTTGTGATGAATGAAATTTCCATGCCTGCTATTAAAATACATATATATATATATATATAATAGCATGCATATATACACTTAATCAAAGGTAAAGAACTTAAAATTTAACACATAATCATAAAATTGCTATAATATCAAAGTAATTAGCATGTTGACCTATTAACTTTGTTGGACAAATAGTAAGTTACCTATCCATACTCTATGAAATAGTCCGCCTAGAAGTAACATAATTAAGACCTAATCAACTACGAATCTATCACAAACTTTTAAAAATTAATTCCGATGTTGACCATTCGCGCAATTAAACTTTTTATTTTCTCTTAATTTCATTTTTCTTCTCTAAATCTGTGCATCAAGTAGGGGTGGACACAAATAGAGCCGCTCAACAAGGGCTCGAAGCTCGGCTCGATAAAGGCAAGGCTCGGCTCGCTCATTTGAGTTCATGAACACAATCGATTAAGGCTCGCGAGCAAGCTCGTGAAAAAGCTCATTAATAGGTTTGATTGAGAGCTTGTATAATGACTTTTATATATTTATTTATTATAAAACCATAAATTTTTTAGAGAAAATGCGACAAACCTCGTAAATATGCTTGATAAATGACTGATTTATCAATAAACTATATAGTTTTAAAGGTGTTGGATACAATTAATTTTGGCCATGTTTGAAGTCAAATAAATGTGGGACATATTTAGAGTTTGAATGGGGTCCTTGTGGATTTGTGATCTCCTCCATGAGGAGATGAACTTTGGATATTTACATGTCCAAAATTATTGTGGAGTGAATGAGAAATTAATCCATTGAATACATTTAGATAATGTACATACATGAATGCATGGGAAATGTATATAATTTATTATAATGTACATGCATGGGAAATGTATATACATGAATGCATTTTTTCTCATTCATGGATAATGCACATTCATAAATGAATCATGTATATACATGGATGAATCTATAGATTCATAATGGATATACATGGATGAATCCACAAATACATAATGTATATCCAATGAATCATCTCTCCCCTTAGTCCTATATATTTAGAGCTTTCTCCTCAGAAATGTCGAAGTCAGAAAAACAAGAGTTATTTCCTTCCTTCCAATATTCTTTCCTGAGAGAGACACAGAACATAGTTGGTTCACCGGAGCAGTCGAACACCGTGCTTGTCTACTGCTGGTTATTGCCGCTGTATCCTGGGAGACAGACGCCGGAGATATCCTCAAGCACTTTTGGTGAGGCAGCGAATCTGTTTAAGGAAACTGTGAACTGTCACAGGCCTCGGTTTGATCTTATTTCAGTTTTCATGTTTTGATTTCTGTGCACATATCGTAATTCTGATTTCTATCGAATTGTTAATTTTTCCTGTTTCCAATAGTAGTAATCCAGAATCTGTTTATGTTTAATATAATTTTTTCAACAATCTTAAAATAGATTTTATAAAACAAAACAGATTCGGATTTGGAAAAACAGAATTACTTTTGAAAACAGGAAAACAGTTTGGTTCGGAATACAAAAAGCTGCTACTATAATTCTCGTTTTCTGCCCAAACGGTGCAGAATCAGGGAAAATAGCATTACACGAAAAGTGTGTAGAATTGGGTTTTGCTTGGGACTACGTAAACAGAATCTTAAAATTTCATCGTTTTCTAACGATTATTTGGAAAAAAGAAAGCTACTGTTAAAATTAAAAGGAAAAATATTAGATTTAATTTCTTTTCTCCTTTGATAATTTTTTCTGAAATGGCAACTGAGACCGTGATCACTGCTGCTAACCCTACTGCTACTAATGGTGTTAATGGCTCCAACATCGTGGTGATTGGTTCGATCCCTGTGAAGGTTTTCTCAATCCATAGGGTTTCTGTGAACCACGGGGAGGAATCCGAAAAATTTTGTGGTGTGGATTTCAAGAGATAGCAGCAAAAGATGCTACTCTATCTTACTACCTTAAACCTTGCGAGGTTCTTGAAGGAAGATGCTCTTGTTCCTAATGACAATGAACAAGACCGAGAGGTTGTGCTTGCCATTGATGCTTGGAAGCACTCGAACTTTTTGTGCCAAAACTATGTGTTGAATGGCTTACACGATACTCTATATAATGTGTATAGTGTTAAGACCACTAGTAAGGAACTGTGGGAGTCCTTAGACAGAAAGTACAAAACCGAGGATGCTAGGTCAAAGAAATTTGTAGTGGGGAGATTCCTCGACTATAAGATGGTGGACTCAAAGACTATGATCAGTCAAGTTCAAGAGTTGCAAGTGATCTTGCATGAAATCCATGCTAAGGGATGACCTTGAGCGAAACTTTTCAAGTTGCTGCTATAATTGAAAAGCTACCCCCTACTTGGAAGGACTTCAAGAACTATTTGAAACACAAGCGAAAGGAGATGAAGATTGAAGATCTCATCGTCAGGCTTCGAATTGAAGAAGACAACAAAAGGGCTGACAAGAATTTGGAGAACATTGTGGCTAAGGCTTATATGGTTGCGCATAGTCAAAATTCTCATGGGAAGAAGAAAATTTCTTCTGACAAAGGGTACAAGATGGGGCCAAACGGTGGTATCGCCAAGAAGCCTAAATTCTAGTTTCAAGGAAAGTGCTACAACTGTGGCAAAATTGGACATCGTGCTTCTGATTGTAGATTGCCACCAAAGAAGGTCAAGAATTATCAGGCTAATATGACGGAGTTAGATTCTATCTCAAGGGATGTCTCTGACATTAATCTGTCTGCTGTGGTCTCTGAAGTGAACTTGGTGGATTCAAACCCAAAGAAATGGTGGATAGACACTGGTGCTACTCACCACATATGCTCCGAAAAAGCTATGTTCACTTCCTTCGAACCAATTACAAGTGGTGAGAAGATGTATATAGAAAATTCTACTTCCTCAGATGTTGAAGGCCAAAGAAAAATAATTCTGAAGATGACTTCAGGAAAGGAGCTGACACTTAACAATGTCCTTTATGTACCGGAAATTCGCAAGAATTTGGTATCCTGTTCTCTCCTAAGCAAGCATGGCTTCCGAATGGTCTTTAAGTCAGACAAGGTGGTACTGACCAAAGCAGGAATGTATGTGGGAAAGGGGTATATGTGTAATGGGATGTTCAAACTTAATGTAACGACTGTATTCCCAATGATTAATAAAATGAGTATCTCTTCTGTTTACTTGCTTGAGTCTTCCAATTTGTGGCATGGAAGACTAGGACATGTTAATTTTACTTCTTTACGAAGATTAATTAAATTATACCACATACCAAACTTTCATATTGATTCAAGTTATAAATGTGAAACTTGTGTTGAAGCAAAGTTAACAAAGACTTCGTTTCAATCAGTTGAAAGAAACACTGAACCATTGGAATTAATTCACTCTGATGTATGTGATTTAAAAATGGTTCAATCAAGAGGTAGTAATAAGTATTTTATTACTTTTGTTGATGATTGCACTAAATACTGTTATGTGTATTTGCTAAAAAGTAAGGATGAAGCTTTGGATAATTTCATTATATACAAGACAGAGGTTGAGAATCAACTTGGCAAAAAGATTAAGGTGTTAAGAAGTAATAGAGGTGGTGAATATGTTGCACTGTATGGTGACTATTGTGCACAAAATGGAATTATTCACCAAACCACTACACCTTATTCGCCTCCATCAAATGGAGTTGCTGAAAGGAAAAATTGTACCTTAAAAGAAATGATGAATACTATGTTAATCAGTTCTAGATTGCCACAGAACTTGTGGGGGGAGGCAATTCTCTCTGCAAATTACATTTTAAATAAGGTACCTCAAAAGAAAGTTGATCAAACCCCGTATGAACAGTGGAATGGTCGAAAACCTTCCTATAAATTCTTACTAATGTGGGAGTGTCTTGCAAAGGTTCTTGTACCTACTCCTAAGAAAGAAAGGATAGGTCCAAAAACAGTTGATCGTTTATTTATTGGCTATGCACATAATTGCGGTGCGTATCAGTTTCTTGTACACAAATCTGATAACCCAGATATACACAAGAACGCGATCATGGAGTCTAGAAATGCGTCGTTCTTTGAGAATATATTTCCTTATAAAGAGGAATATAGTTCTAAAAAATGCACATTTGAGACTGTTGGGGAAACTAGTAAAACCCAAGAAGAGAATGTTGATGTTGAGCCTAGACGTGGGAAAAGAGCTAGGACCTCAAAATCCTTTGGTCCAAACTTTCTAACTTATGTTACAGAAAGTGAACTGAAGCTATTAGATCACCAGATGGTCCATTATGGAAAAAAGCAATCAAGAGTGAAATTGATTCTATGCTACAAAACCATACTTGGGAACTGGTAGATCTTCCTCTTGTTTGTAAGCTGTTGGGCTACAAATGGATTTTTAAAAAGAAAAATGAAGACGGATGGTACTATTGATAAGCATAAGGCAAGGCTTGTCATTAAAGGGTATAGACAAAAGAAGGGTCTAGACTACTTTGATACATATTCTCCTGTTACGAGAATAACATGCATTCGCATGATTATTGTGATCGCAGCTTTGCAAGATCTCTAAATATATCAAATGGATGTTAAGACTGCCTTCCTTAATGGAGATTTGAATGAAGAAATCTACATGGAACAGCCTGAAGGATTTTCTACTCCACGGAAAGAAAATAAAGTGTGTAAGCTTGTTAAATCATTGTATGGCTTAAAGCAAGCTCCAAAACAATGGCATGAAAAATTTGACAAAGCTATACTCTCTAGTGGATTTAAGATCAATGAGTGTGATAAATGTGTTTATGTAAAAGACACAAATGAAGGCTATGTCATCCTATGTCTATATGTTGGTGACATGCTCATAGTGGGGAGTAATGATAAAATCATTAAATCTACTAAGAAAATGTTAAATTCTAAATTTGACATGAAAGATATGGGACTTGCTGATGTTATATTGGGTATCAAGATCTTTATAAATACTAATGGACTTATTTTATCACAGTCACACTATGTATACAAGATTCTAGAGAAGTTCAACAAGTCTGATACTAGTGTAGCCAAGACGCCTGTGGACTTAAGTCTACACCTATCTAACAATACTGGTGAGAGTGTTTCTCAACTAGAATATTCTCGAATGATAGAAAGTTTGATGTACCTTATGGGTTGTACAAGGCCTGACATTGCTTATTCAGTTAGTAGACTGAGTACATACACTAGTAATCCTAGTGCTGAACACTAGAAAGGGATAGTAAGGGTACTGCGGTACTTACGATATACACGTGACCAGGGATTGCACTACATGAGATATCCAGCTGTATTGGAAGGATACAGTGATGCAAACTGGATATCCGATATGAAAGATTCAAAATCTACAAGTGGATATGTTTTCACACTTGGTGGTGCAGCTGTGTCATGGAAATCTTCAAAAAAAACAAACTTGTATTGCTAGATCGACAATGGAATCTGAATTCATTGCACTAGATAAGGCAGTTGAAGAGGTTGAATGGCTTCACCATTTTGTAGAAGATATTCCTAGATGGTCAAAACCTGTGCCAGCTATTTGCATACACTGCGATAGCCAATCTTCTATTGGAAGGGCACAAAGTAATATGTATAATGGTAAGTCTAGACATATTTGTCATAGACACAATACCATTAAACAACTACTCTCAAGTGGGATTGTCACAATTGACTATGTAAAGTCAAAGGACAATAAACGATCCGCTAACTAAAGGGTTAAATCAAGAGTTTGTTGATAAATCATCTAGAGGAATGGAACTAAAGCCTATGACGTTACAAGGGACTGGAATGGAAACCCAACCTAGTTGACTGGAGATCCCAAGATTTAGGTTCAAAGGGACAACCTAATTTCATGTACCTTAGGAGAATCACTGAGGAGAAATACTCTCCTGCCCATTTCTATGATACAACATTGACACCTGTATGGTTTGAGGATAAGCTTAGCTTTTAATGACTATGTGCGTTGGTTAAACCAAGCAGAGTATAGCAGGATACTCTAAATAAGTCACCTATGCGAATGTGAAGTGGGGTCGCTTCTAAAAGAATAGAAAGGCAAAATTCTTTGATAAACATTCTCTGAACCAGGCGAGTGTTCAAGGCCAAAATGAACACAAGTGTAAGAACTAAACTATGTTTGGAAAGCTCCTGTGTGAGATCTGTCGGTTGTTTACACTAACGCCAATCAGTTCAAGACTACACATTCACTGGTCAGCCAGTAATCTGATAGACTTTCACAAGGGAAGGTTCAAAGCTAAAAGCTACCTATCTCTTTATAGGAGTGATCCGTTGTGCTCTCTCTTGTCGAGTCGTCTCACATCGTTTCGATTAATTTCATTCATGTGGGGGATTGTTGGATAAAATTAATTTTGGCCATGTTTGAGGTCAAATAAATGTAGGACCCATTTAGAGTTTGAATGGGGTCCTTGTGGATTTGTGATCTCCTCTATGAGAAGATGAACTTTGGATATTTACATGTCCAAAATTATTGTGGAGTGAATGAGAAATTAATCTATTGAATACATTTAGATAATGTACATACATGAATGCATGGAAAATGTATATAATTTATTATAATGTACATGCATGAAAAATGTATATACATTAATGCATTTATTCTCATTCATGGATAATGCACATTCATAGATGAATCATGTATATACATGGATGAATCTATAGATTCATAATGGATGTACATGGATGAATCCACAAATACATAATGTACATCCAATGAATCCTCTCTCCCCTTAGTCCTATATATTCTGAGCTTTCTCCTCAGAAATGTCAAAGTCAGAAAAACAAGAGCTATTTCCTTCCTTCCAATATCCTTCCTGAGAGAGACATAGAACATAGTTGGTTCGCCAGAGTAGTCGAACACCATGCTTATCTACTGCTGATGATTGTCGTTGTATCATGGGAGACAGACGCCGGAGATATCCTCAAGCACTTCTGGTGAGGCGGCGAATCTGTTTTGAGGAAACTGTGAACTATCACTGGCCTCGGTTTGATCTTATTCAGTTTTCATGTTTTGATTTCTATGTATATATCGTAATTTTGATTTCTATCGAATTGTTAATTTTTCATGTTTCTAATAGTAGTAATCCAGAATCTGTTTATGTTTAAAATAATTTTTCCAACAAAAGGGTGCGCAAAAAAGTTCGTTAAAATGCTTGCGAGAAAGCCCGCGATCACTTGAAAGCTCGGCTCATTTGAGCTCTTGAGCAAGCTCGCAAGCTCGTAAGCAAGATCAGCTTGTCTCGTGTCCACCCCTAGCATCAAGTATAGACTTTAGAGAATATTATTCTATCCAACAAATTCCCCATATAAACCCAGAGCATAAAAATTTTGTAATGAGTTGAATATCAATTTAATGTTAAATGTGTGATGCTTAATTAAGTTTTTTGATGCATAATTTCACAAGGGTTAAGTTTTGTGTATGGGGGCTCTTGTAAAATCCGCAAGAAAAGTTTGCTTTGCAAAAATTGTGCATAGAAAAAATTTATCCTAGGACAAGGTAAAGCTCAAAGGTTGAGCTCGTCTAATCCTTTTAGGCCTTTAGAAGATCATTAACAACCTTATTTTAACCTCTTTGGATTTTTATTTCTATTTCTTATATTTTTCGAATTCTACGCATCTATAAATACAAATTTCATAAAAGAAGCTTATTTTTGTTACATGTATGTAAAAAATAAAGAAAAATATTTTATCTACTTTAGGACTTTGCTTCGGTCCCCCAAAATTTTAGTGTCAACTCTAGCTTACCCTTAGAAAAACATTTAAGTGAGAAAAAGTTATATTTTTGTTACTTTAGGTTCGCCCTCACTTTAGAGAAAATGCTGAATGTAAAGGTAATACCTCCATGTTCACCACATTAATATAACGGTATAGTGCATAGTTGTAAAGCTTGTTTTGCATAAAACTAGGAAAATCATATGTTTAATTTGAGTTTTCAAATTCTGTTGTCGTGTGATACCACGTCATCAAAATAATTGTTGTATTGAATAAGTTTTCCCCCTTCACAATATATTAAGAGATAATTACATTTCAGTTAACTTTTAGTATAGAATTTAAAAGTTAATCTATTACTTTTTAAAATTAAAAAAAAATATCAACAGTTATTAAATAAAAATTAAAAAGTCATGAACAAAATTTTAAAAAAATCAATTTTTGAATTGATTTTTGTGTTTTAATCTATTTAATATTTTCAACGTTGTGAACTTGTGTTAAATCGTTGTGATGATTGTTCCCAATGTTTCGCAGAATTGCTCCCAACATTTGAAAAAGTTGCTACACAATATCATATAAAATTTGATGACTTTTTTCATTTTACAAAAAAAGTAAAATGTTAATTTTAATTTAGAAAAAGCAATAGACTGAGTGTTAAATTCTATACAAAAAATAAACTGAAAGTTAATTATCTCATACATTAATGCACACTAACTTCCTTCTAAAAATGTGTTTGATTGCCCAATTGAATGGTGAAAATGAAAGTTTTCAGCACTTATTTATTTCCAGTAAGTTTGATAACATACCACTTAATTAAAAAAAACTAATCAAAAACTTATTGAAAACTTTAAGTGAAAGAAATTGTACTGAAATTAATCAATGAATGAATTCCATTTCAGTACTTGAAACATTGTTTTCAGTATTGCAAATTCAATCGCTTAAAATTTTCAGTACTTAAAAGTTAGCACTTAATTTCAATTTTATCAAAATGGACACTTACTTAATTTTTTTTTTTTTTTTTTTTGAATATGAGGACAAATCCCCCCCTACGACTTCGATATCGATATCATTTGTTCTTGATTTTTTTATTGGATTAGAACAAGGGGAAAACCCCGGACACATCCACCGACTCAACAACATACGCACCAAGTAAATCAGGGAGGCAAGCTAGCAGTAGGATCTGAACCTACATCAAGCTGGACATTTTAAAGTCTATCTTGAAATTCATCTCTCTAACTATCTTACATGGCCCTTTGGGGTTTTTTCAAATCCCTAGCCTCTTTTAAGAAACTAAGAATTCTGGCCATAACCATTTTTACCTATGTAAAAAGGGCAAAATTCTCCAAAGAATACGCCCTCTCTTTAGGGCTCTATTTTAACTATCAGATCGTATTTAAAACTGAATCTGACGACTAAAATAAAGATTCCCTCTTTAATAAAAAAAAAAAAGTGAGCTTTCTCTGAAGTCTAGCTGATAAAAGGAGGATAACACCCCCTGCTTATACCCTAACTTCTAAGTCGTGTTTTTTTTTTTTAGTCATACAAATGATGCTCCGCAATCAGTGTGTGAATTTATAATTTTTATGGATGGAGTCATGTTCTCGTGTCCCTTTTCGTACCTTTCATGTGTACTAGGCTGGCAAAAAAGATCAGATTCACATTGTATTGGGCTAGGAATCTTCTATGATCATCATGGTTTAGGAGTAAGTATTCAACATAATATGATTCATAGCAAAAAAAAAAAAAATTCTAACATAATATGATAACACATTATCAGTATCGCCATAGTATTACACATGGGCGGGGCCCTGCCTTGAATATTTAGAGGCCAGGTATCAACTGCAAAAATGGAGGTCCTTATACAGGCGATTGGGAGTAGTATTTTTTGAGGTAATTTTTTTGGGGTTTATTTATACATAATTGATCATTTTTATAAAGTTTATTTATATATAATTGGTGATTTTTTTGGACTCTACTTATAATTTGAGTTTATTTGTGAAACTTAAATATTGTATAGTATCCTTGGTAGTACCGGTGCGGGGATTCAGGGTGCGAGTGTGAGGGATTCGCCAATTTTCTAAATAGAATTATAAGATTTAATCCCTCATAATGGGTCAAAAAAAGATTTAGTGTATTTAACTTTTTAAACTCTAAAATTCATCCTTAATTGTTAAGAAATATAAAAATTAGTCCCTTCCCCCCAATCTGTGTATTTTTTATGGACAATATTATCCTCATCACTAGATATATATATATATATATCTATATATATCTCATCAACTTAAATTTAGGATTTTCAAATTGATTAGGGCAATAATGAAATGCAATCATCTCTCTCTCTCTCCTCTCCTTTACTACCAATTAATTGCATCATCTCTCTCTATATTTATCTCTATCTCCAGAATGGTTAGTGAGATTAGGAGATGGGTTTTTCTTTCTCCTCTCCTTTACAATATCTGCCTATATGTATATCTCTCTCTCTATATATATATCTTTATCTCTCTCCTCTCCTTTTCAAATCTATTCACATGGGTTTCCTCCATGTAGAAGAAGACGGCTAGAAAAGAGATTAGGAGATGTGAGTGATCATCTCTCTCTCACCCCACCTTCAACAGTCTTAGAGATAGAGAAAAACTAACCATTTACCCTAACTCACACAGTTTATATGCATTTGTAGTGTTATGTATATATCTCTTCAGTTATTATACATCTATATATGTAGCAACGACTTCCCAAAACTATAACTCAAATAGAGACTCCTCGATAGAAGCAGTACTTCTAACGCCGTTAGAAACTGACGGCGTTTCCATTGCTCTAAACTCTTCCAATGATGGTCAGTGATTTTTTTTTTTGGGTGAGAAATTTTCTCATCAAACCCATATTTCTCTCTCCTTTATTTGGTGAGAATTTCTCACCATAACATATACTATAATTTCTCATTTATAATTAGTGAGAAATGGTATTTTATTTTTGGTGAGAAATATCAACAGTGAGAAATTTTCTCACGACGTGTGGATTTTTATTTTTTAGTTTTGAAGGTGAGAAATTTGTTTTAATTGGGTTAGAAAAAAGGGTGAGAAATTTCTCATTGTAATAGAAAAATATGGTGAGAAATTTGTTTTATTTGGTAAGAAATTTCTTTGTTAATTATCTCTCTCTCTCTCTCTCTCTCTCTATATATATATATATATATATAACAAATCAGTTTTTTGAATTTAAAAACTATGATTAATGGGAGTTTGGTGTAATTATTAAATTCTCTTTTAAATCACTCTATTTATATATATATATATATATATATAATAAATATGGATTTTGAATTTCAAAACTTGATTTATGGTAGTAGGGGTATTTTGGTCCTCAAAATAGGTGAGAGACTAATTTTTAAATTGACCTATAGAATGGATCAATTTTTAGATACTGATACAATAAAGGACTGAAATCTAAGGGACCCTTTTCTAAAAAGGTAAGGGTAAAGGTAAGGGTGCGGGTGCGGCAGGAATACTTGGATAAAATATTAAAAACATATTTTCAGATAGTAATATATACAAATTAGTTTATAACTATTAGTGCATTAGTGTATATCCCAGATAATTGCTATTACTATTTTATATTATTTATCTTTAAACTCTTAAAGTTTTCAAAATTGTATGAAGAACTTGTGTTCTTTTTCAAAAGAACGTAATAAAAAAGTCACACAAAAGAACTCAAAGAATCCACGAAGCACCCAGTACGGGTGCGCACTCAATGCGAGTGCGACGGCTTTTCGAAGACTCTGTGTTTCATAGATGGTGTCTTTCAAAATTCTATGGGGGCTTATTTCTAAACTCAATACGTATGTAGTTGATGACACTAAATATAAGTTGAGGGGGGCCTAAGTATAAAAATACTAAAAACTCTCAAAGCAGATATATAATTATGAAAATTTTATGAAAACCCTCAAAATTTAATAAACTTTGGTGACCCAGGACGGTTGCCCTTCTTGCCCCCCTTGGGCCGGCCTTGCACATGGGTATAATGTTTCAGTGTGACACATCATTTTCTTACAATTAGGATTGACATGTGCTAAAAGAATGAATTTTTATTAATTTGTGATAACACGTGTCAGCAAAATAACCGATGTGCCTTTACAATTTTAGCCCGTTTGACAACAAAAGTTATAAAAAAAAAAAACATAGTATTATTTGACATACTACATTCTGTGATTCAATTGAAAATTTTTGCAAAGGCACCAAAACTACAATGGATGATTTTTTCCAAAAAAATAATATTTTTTTTATTGTATCATAAAAATAGAAACTAATCAAGTCTCTTGTGGCCGAGTGGTAAGTTTTTTGGATGTACTACCCAAGAGGTTTAGTGTTCGAGTCATGGGGAGCGTAGCGTGGCCATTGGAGTATTCACCCGGCGTCTCCAGGCCTCGGAGGATTAGTCGAGGTGCGCGCAAGCTGGCCCGGACACCCCCGATTACCAAAAAAAATAATAATAATAAATAAATAAATAAATAAAAACAGAAACTATTGCTAAACTGGTCCTTAGACTTTAGAGCACGCATATGATTGGTCGTGTCCACTCCGATCTGTTCTTGGTGTCCCAACACTTGACGTTTACTATTTTAGGTCCCGTTAGGCATCACAAGCTAAATTTTGCAACCGGACCGAAACTACAATGGATAGAACAAGTGGTAATAAAAGCATAGAGTTTTGCTTAGCTGTCGTTTTATCGGATTAGAACAAGTGGTAAACTCGAGGACGTGTACCGACTCCACAATACACGCATCATACAAATAAGAAAAGCAAACTAGCCTTAAGATCTGAACCCACACTAAGTTGGACATTATCCATCTTGAGAGTCATCTCTCCGATTAGCTTACACGACCCACGGGGGGTTTTGAACCCCTGACCTCTCTTAGGAAGGCCAAATGATAACTCTTGGGACACGTAAGAATCTCACATAAAGAAGATACATAGATTTTATGTGTCTATCTCTCTCCTCTGTGGATTCCACACATACTACTCTACAGTATTAGTGGACCCTATCAAGAGAGAGATAGACACATTGTAGTTTATGTATCTTATTTATGTGAGATTCTTATATATCTCAAGAGTTATAAGATCAAAAACCCTGACCAAATCCCTTATAGTTACTCATATAAAGTTTCAAACCTAAAGCCAAAAAGATATAACAACCATGCCTTAATCCGCCTACCACTGAGTTACAGGAAATCTGATTTGGTCCACAGACTTTAGACCATTCCCGTGACGATCACAGAAATTCTTGAATGAGAATCTCTTCGGCACAACGCGTTCCAAAACCGCGTGGACCAAAAATCTGTGATTTTTGGGGCCATATCCCCAAGTAAAAACTATGTGGAACGTAAGAACCTCTTTTTCAGGCCCAATCTCCATAGAAAGCAATGAATGACCCCACAAACTCTGATTCCCTTTCGGAGTACTATTTATTAGTCAGAGTTCAATTTTGTTCACTCTAAAATTATTCATTTATTGTTCACCTAACATTTTTATTAGTTAATGCAGTAGGATTCATGAGTTTTAACCATTAATTAATTCCTATTTTATCCTGAGTTCCACTGCATTGACCAATAGAAGATATGTGTAAACAATGGGTGACCAAGTTGAGGTGAGCAAAAATATATTCTTTTTTGTCACCCTTTGAAGTTTTCGTATTTATGAAAGTACAACTCTTGTAATTAGAATTACACTTGAGCATACTAAAAGAGTTGGTGTTTACCACCGGATTTGAAAGCTTATTTTGAACTTAAAATTTGAAGATAAATTATTCGTAGAAATTCGTACTATGTTTTTTTATTTAAGCTTTATTTGGTGTTGGGATCTATTGAGGGAAAAGAAAAATTAGAGAGAAAATTATTTCCTAATTATTCTCTTCCATGCTCGAATAACAATAGAAAATTTGATTGTTTGAAAATCAACGAAAGTGGAAGAAAATTGACTCACAAAATTTAAATTCTTTTATTTAACTTTTAGTCTAATTTCTTTTCCTTTTTATTTTACACATTGTTTTCTTTACTAATTAAGTAAAGAAAAGTGTTCTCCCTTATGTTCTCTTTTCTTTGCTCTCACGAACCAAATAGAGTGTTAATTCGATGATGAGCTAGTTCTTGCCATCTGTCTTAAGTTTAGATTTGGAAACCCGTAAGTGTTTTCAGTTATGTTTTCTTTTCTTTGCTCTCACGAATTGCATAAACCAAACAGAGCCTTCATATGTCTAGCATTTCACGATGAGCTAGCTCCCGCTCTCTAACTTAAGTTCAGATTTAGAAACCCATAAATCAGTTGATTAGGCTTAGAACTCTTTTCAATCTAATAGAAAATATAAAGTCAAGTAAATAACACTAAGCATTCCTTGAGGGGTTGTCATATCAACTAGTTACAATAGTTTGACAAAATTTCAGTGACCTCCATTAATATTTATAAACTTTAAGCACTAAAGGGTTGTAATATAAACTAGTTTTAATAGTTTGACAAAATTTCAGTGACCTCCATTAATATTTATAAACTTTAAACACTAAGTTAAATTTTTTATAAAATGCAATAGAATTGGCAACATTACCAAATATTTTTTTTTTTAAATGCGAAAATTATCCTTCATCAAAGCCTTACAGTCCATGTAAGTTATCTTCAATTTATGTTCATTTGCATTCGAATCAACATTTGTGGACTAGAACTTGAAACTAGTTAAGCAAAACTCTGTGTTATAATATGCAATTCCTCTCACTGAGGGAGTGAATCATTATGGATAGTTGCTCAAAACTCAAACAAATGTTTGATAGATGATGATTCAACACAACTATACTCACATGGATCCTTGAAGTTGATTTTCAAAAGAAAACCTTGTTTTGCAAATATTTTGGTAAGCTCTTGAAATGAGTTGTAATGTGACCTTCCAAGTGGTTGAAACCATATTTTGAGCGCTGAAAATAATCTCTAAAAGTCTTCATGTCAAAACCCCTCTTAAACAGTTAAACCCCAAGCCTTGGTTTTCAAAGATTAAAGATCATTTTTCTCAAAAACTAAAAAAATAAAAATAAAAAAGAGTAATTTGAATTTAAAATGGCTTTTTGAGTTCAATACTCAATGGTTGATGATAAAACTACTTGTAAAATCTTCGTAACTCATCAAAGTATATCCACAATTTTTGGTTTGAAAGGAAAATACTTGAACGAGCTCCAATATGACTTACATGACTTTAGGAGATGACACAGTGTCTCTCTAATAAAAAAAGAAAAGAAAATTTGTTTTGAAGAGTGAGAGAAGAGGCGCCGAAAGTGTGAGGGAGAGATACGAAGCTCCGTTGCAGTTAATTTGCCGTTTTGTCGTCGTCGTTCATCCAATTCGCGAACCGAAGCGATATTCGGACTCGTGGAAGTGAGACGGTCGTTTCTATACCTTTCTTTCTCGTTTTGATCATCATAATTTTGATAACCGTTTTAATTAGTGACACGCAGTTTACCGAAAACTTGTAGGATTTACTCCAGAGTGAGAATTGAGTTGGAATTTGGTAGAATTCAGCATCTTAAGCTTAATTGGGATAGAATTAGGATAAGGTGAGTTTCCTAACTAAAAGCTTGGATGTGGTTACATGTTAGATGCTTAATTGATAATTAGAAAATTGTGAATTCAAGTCATGGTAGTCATGCAAAGGCTGGAGATGAAACTTACATATGAATTATGTAGAAATTATCATGCTTATGTGATTATTTGTCAATGTGTTAAGTGGTCAATGAATGAATGGGGGTAATGGTTTATTGTGGTGAAATAAGGGAGAGAAGAGGAAAAAAGCCGTTATAAGAGCGGATGTCCAAGAAATAGAAGGGATCACAGGGCCATGGGAAAAGTCTTGGGATCTGAGTGAACCATTAACCCAGGAATTCAACGATTGCGTATGTGATATGTGCTTAATTATTACAGTGTATATGTAAACAGTTTTTCAAGCATTTTAGTTTATTCACTACGCGTAATGCTTAAGAAAATCATTTTTTCCTTTTCTGTTTATGGTAAATAACAACCACTATAGGTTCGGAATAGTATCCAGAGAGGAGATGATGGAAGCATGGGAAGGGGCTGGGGATGTCTCTTGTTCATATGTTTATAGTTTTGTCAATGTGTAACAGATTTGGAAAAAGCTTGTGGTTTGAACTTGAAATATGTTAGATTGGTAACTTGTAATCTTGTAGGATGCTGTAAATTGTAACTTGAACTCATGAGGTAGGTTTAGGAGTGTCGGATTATGTTAATGAGTATGTTTAGTAAGTGTAATCATGTTGGTTCTGTTTAAATTGGCTAGGAATGCTTCTCTGTTTTGCTGAAAAAAGCTTTGCAATTGCAAACCAGTCACCTGGATTTGTAAATGTTTCATAACAGTTTTTACTGAATTCGAAACCAGTCGACTATTTTGCCAAAGTAGTTGACTGGGACATCTTTTCAAAAGTTTGAGCTCTTTGTAACTCTTGATCTAGTCGACCTGAATGAATCCAGTAGACCATATTTGGTGGCCCCCTCTGCAAACACAATCGACCGGACCCAGCCCAGTCAACCAGACCAGGAGTTCTCAGGATTGAGCTCTCTGCGAATGCAATTCCAAATTGACCGGATTTGCCAGTTTTTCAAAGTGATTGTTTTACTGTGAATCTGAATAGTATTTCTTAAACCCACGTTATAATTGGTGTTTATAATGGATAATCCTTTGTAAAATGGTCCTAATTCGCGTGTGGTGGGATGGGGGTGTGTCATACATATACAAAGAACGACCTTAAACATGTATCGTGAGAACACAAGCTAAAAATAAATTATCCGTTCATTTGATCCAAATTATTTCATGAATTAATCACACACTATAAGCACTTATGCGGTCTTTTAAATGAATGGACTAATCCACCTCTCCATTAAGGAGATGGACAAGAGGTCTCGGGGTTAACCAATCACAACTAACAATAATATAACCATGACCAACAATGCAGTGAGTCTCTAAAAATAATTATGTGCAATAAACAAATTTATTGCATAACCCAAAAATTTTCCACAATGACCACATAGATCACAATTTGCTGTGGATTTAATTTCAATGAAAAATATGTAATTTTCCAACAGCTTTGGGGTTTTAACATATTAGAAAACAGATATTCTAAAATTACGGTCCCAGTTTTAAAACAAATATAAACTAAGAGCTTTTACACATTTTCTTATCTGAAACACATTTCAACCAAAATATCTTTGATATAAAATAGAAAAATATATTGATATGCCCAGAAATATTATGCTATAGTCAAACCTCCACGTCAGCAGCAAAGGACCCGGATTATTCGAAAAAGGAGCTGATGGCCCACCGATCCTGAGGTCTTTCGAAGTGCTACCCCTCGGGAGCTCACACAGCCCGGGCATGCGGCGCAACAGCTCTTCATGAGGCTCAGTTTGATAACCAAGCCATACAGCAGTTTCCTAAATCAATCAGAAGACTAATGGAAAGTGTGAATAGTTTCCTAAGCCACTTAGGAAACCTCGCATGATTTGTGCTCATCAAATTGTAATTAGATGGGGCTTCCTTATCTAATCATTTGCCTTATACGGGTGGTCTCTTGCACCTATAAAATGGGCCACTCACCCCCATTAAGGGGGATCACATTCTTTACCTAGAGAATAGCTGTACACATTGATTTGATACGCATACACCCGGCCGGTATTACTGGTAGTACCGCCCAATTGTTGGCTCCTGGCCCACCGGTGATCTGCTAGTGAAGCGCATTGATGCACCCGTGGACGTAGGTCACCTCATTAACGGGGCCGAACCATATACAATTGATTGTGCCACCATATCTTTCTTCTTAGTCTCTCTTACCAAATTTTGGCATCATCAGTTTGGCGCCGTCTGTGGGAACGGTAAGTTCTTCACCAACAAATTCCTTGACTGATCAACATGCCACCAAAGACGGGTAAGAAAAATACTGCTCCAGTCGGTCAGGAAAACTTGCAGCTCGAGCAGCAGGCCGCCTCCATGACCTATGAGTAGGTGACAGCGGCGCTCGTGCAACTTCTGGAAGGCCAACGGCAAACCCAGCAGCAAATCGAAGCGCTGTTGGTCTTACAGGAGAAGCGCCCTCAATCAGAGAACCAGACCAGGAAAGTGCCCTTGATCGGGAGCCCAAAAAAGTCCGGAACCATACCCACTCTGCGCCGGTATCCCCGTCGGATTGGGAACACGCCCGGGATGGTGACCGTAGTGGAGCGCCCAGGCGCACCAGTCGGCGAGCTCGGACCAATCCTCGTCGGGTGGAAAATGCCAGAGACATCATCAACAGGCGACGTGCCACCAGGGGGGAGGGATCAGGGCCAAAGCCCCGGGAATCAGCCAAAGACCCTCCGGCCCGGAGCCGAGGAGATCTTAGGCATACGATTACCTAGAGCGGGAGCCGGATTCTATCTCCGAGGTCAACACACTTCGAAGAGGAAGCCTCGTCATCTGATCCGACTTACCGCTCGGACATTGAAAGGAAGACCGAGCGGGAAGACGTGAATGCTCAAATCCAGGGTTTACGGAAACAGATCGAGCAATTGAGCCGCAAGCGGCATCCTGACTACACCAACACGGAGACCGAGTCGTCCTATACCGCTCGGATCATCGGATTCCCCATCCCGCGGAAGTTTAAGCCACTGCATCTCAGTTTTTATGACGGGATAGGGAGCCCAGTGGACCACATTCACACCTACAGGGCTCAGATGGCATTGGCCACCACGGTCGACAAATTACTGTGCATGGCTTTCCCCAACACCATCAAGGGGCCAGCCGTGCAGTGGTTCCATGCCCTCAAGCACTGAACAGTTGATGACTTCAAAACGTTGAGCAAACTTTTTATTAGCCAGTTTGTAGGGATGCTCGACCGGTCGCAACCAGACACTCAACTATTGACGGTCAAGCAGCACAAGAGAGAATCCCTAAGGGAGTATGTGCACCGCTTCAATCAGTAGAGGCTCCAGATCCACAATTTGAATGAAACAGCAGCCATCATGGCCTTCTGCTCGGGAGTTCAACACACCAAGGTCGCTACGTCGTTCCATCGAGATCGACTGGCAACCCTGGTGGAGCTCTCAGAGAAGGTCGGAAAGTATATAGACACGAAAGAATTTCTGAAGTCCAAACGCGCCGGCTTCGCGGGAGATGAGTCCCCGAAAGCCAAAAGGCGACGTGAGGGCTCTGAGAAGGGCCCCTGTAAAAAAGCCCAGGCAAGACCAGCAGAAAGGAGGTCGGGATCAGCCCCAGATCGATTTCACGCCTATGTCTCGACCAATCCACGAAGTCATGGCTGCCGCCGAGGCACAGAGGTTGCTTCAACAACCGGCAAAACTCAAAACCCCGCCAGGAAAAAGGAATCGGGATCAGTTTTGCCGCTTCCATAGAGACAACGGTTACGACACAGAGGATTGCTTCAAGTTGAAGATAGCCATAGAAAAACTGATCGAGCAGGGTCATCTTGCAGAATACGTCGCGACAGATGGATGGCCTACGCAAGGAGCCCGAGCTCCCGGTCAAATACAGCCTCTTGGTCAAATCAACGTGATCTGTGGAGGAACGTCGGGCGGTGGGGACTCACAGTCGGCAAGGAAGAGGCATGCTCAGGCATTTGGGTTGATGTCTGGCAGGTCCAATCCACTGGTTCCCCGCCAACTGATGTATTGACGTTCACCTCTGACGATTTGCGGGGCATCCATTGCCCCCATGACAACCCGTTGGTTATGACGCTCTCCATAGCCAATTATGTGGTCAAAAGGGTGTTGGTAGACACAGGCAGTTCGACCGATATCATGTTCATATCAACGTTCGATCAGCTTGGGATGTCCAGGGATCGGCTTCACCCGGTTGCTACTCCCCTGGTGGGTTTTAACTGATCAAGCACCCAGCTGCTCGGTACCATGGAGCTCCCCATGCTTATGGGAACTTACCCTCAGTAAATCTCCCTGTTGTCAAACTTTATAATCGTGGAGGCTCCATCCGCCTATAATGTCATTCTCGGGAGGCCTACGCTCAACAAAGCCAGGGCCGTCGTCTCTACTCATAGCTTGACAGTCAAGTTCCCGACCCCTCATGGACCCGGGAGCCTGCGTGGAGATCAGGCGACCTCCCGGAGTTGCTATGTTAGTACCCTTCGCCGGGAAGTCATCACAGAGACATTGAACGTCCAGGAGATGGACCCGAGGGACCAGAATGATAGAGTGGGCCCGATCGAAGAATTAGAACAAGTGGCGTTGGACCCATAACTCCTAGGGTCAGCATCGGCACTCTGCTGGAGCCCCACCTTAGGGAGAAGCTGATTCAATTCCTGCAATAGAGTCAAGATGTGTTCGCCTGGTGCCATGAAGATATGCCCAGGATTGATCCTTGGATAATGTCTCATCGGCTCAACGTCGACCCAGACTCCCGGCTGGTTAAGTAGAAGAGAGAGGGCATGGCCCCCGAGAGACAAAAAACAGTGTGTGAGGATGTCGAGAAGCTCCTCAAAGCCCAATCCATACGAGAGGTCCACTATCCCGACTGGCTAGCCAATGTAGTACTTGTCAAGAAAAGCAACGGGAAGTGGAGGATGTGCGTGGACTTCACCGACCTGAACAAAGCCTTCCCCAAGGACTACTATTCGCTGCCCAGGATAGACTTCCTTGTGGATTCCACGGCCGACCATTCGCTCCTCTCATTTATGGACGCCTACTCCGGGTACAGTCAGATCAGCATGTACCCCGGGGACGAAGAAAAGACCTAGTTCATCACGGATCAAGGGACCTACTGCTACAAAGTCATGCCATTCGGCCTCAAAAATGTTGGGGCAACTTATCAATGCCTGGTCAATCACATGTTCAAAAACCTGATCGAGAAATCAATGGAGGTATACGTCGATGATCTACTGGTCAAAAGCCGGGACGAGTCTGACCATCTGGAACATTTGGTCAGGGCCTTCAGCATTTTGAGGAAGTTCGGGATGAGGTTGAACCCTACTAAGTGCACATTTGGCGTCTCATCCAAAAAGTTCTTAGGGCACCTGGTCAGCAGGCGGGGAATTGAAGCAAGCCCCGAGAAAATCCAGGCCATCATCAACATGCGATTGCCCAGGTCAACCAAAGAAGTACAGAGTCTGGCCGGACGGGTTATGGCACTGAACAGGTTTGTCTCCAGAGCTACCGATCGGTGACTGCCGTTCTTCAAGATACTCCGTAAGGCATTTCAGTGGTCTAAGGAATGTGAGGAGGCGTTCCAGGAACTCAAGAAGTACTTGGCATCTCCCCCTCTACTCTCAACACCAGTACCGGGGGAAGAATTATTCCTATACTCGTACCGGGGGAAGAATTATTCCTATACCTGGCAGTATCACCCTCAGTGGTCAGCCCGGCACTCATTAGGGAAGAGCACGGGATATAGTTCCCAATGTACTATACCAGTCGGGTGCTCCAAGGCGCAGAGAGCAGATACTCCCGCATCGAAAAACTTGCATTCTCTCTCATCACCTCTGCCCGGAGACTCCGTCTGTACTTTCAGGCCCATGTCATTGTGGTCCTTACTGACCAACCTCTTCGCAGGATCTTAAGCAGGCCTAACACATCCGGGAGGCTCGTCAAGTGGGCCATGGAGTTAGAAGAATTCGATGTGGCCTACCGCCCCCGGACGACAATCAAAGGGCAAGCAGTAGCAGATTTTCTGGTTGAGTTCACATGTCCAGAAGACCCGGTTGAAGAGCTCGACCCACTGGTCCTACTACCTGGGTTATAGGCTGACATCCACCTGGGTGCTGTATGTGGACCGTTCCTCAAACCAGCAAGGTAGTGGGGCAGGAATCATCTTGACTACTCCCGACGGCATCCATCTCGAGTATGCCCTAAGGTTTGGGTTCCGTGCCTCCAACAACGAAGCTGAGTATGAAGCCCTATTGGTTGGATTACAATTGGCCACTTCCATGGGTGCGTAACAGGTCCAAGGTTACAGCAACTCTCAGCTCGTGGTCAATCAAGTCAACTAAGAGTACGAAGCCCGGGGAGACAACATGGTAGCCTATTTAGCCTTTTGTCCGAGCGGTTTTGAAGAAGCTTCAGGGTTTTTGTATCATGCAGATACCCAGAGAGGAAAATACCAGGGCCGACCGGTTAGCCCGCCTCGCTTCATCTTTTGAGACAGACTTGCCCGAGATAAGGGTAGAATACCTACTCGAGCCAAGTGTGCACAACTCAGAATGGATGGAGGTGGAACCAGACGCCTTAGGACCTAGCTGGATGGACCCGATCATGGCCTTTCTGACAACGGGCGTGTTACCAGATGAGAAAGAGGAGGCCCGTTGGGTCAGATACCGGGCGGCTCGATATCATCTTATAGATGACATCCTCTACAAAAGGGGATTCTCTGTACTGTATCTCCGCTGCGTCCATCCCGCACAGGTCCAATTAGTGTTGTATGAAATCCATGAAGGAATGTGCGGGAATCACATCGGAGGCCGGGCACTCTCTAGAAAGGCCTTACTACAAGGATATTACTGGCCGACAATGGCCCGGGATTCTCAGGAGTATGCCAAAAGATGCGACAAATGTCATAGATACTATCCCATGATCAACCGATCGGGAGAGCTTCAGACACCAATCCAAAGCCCCTGGCCCTTTGCCCAGTGGGGTATCGATATTGTCGGACCCCTACCGACGAGAAAAGGACAGTTCAAGTTCGCAGTCATCGCCATTGACTACTTTACCAAGTGGGCGGAGGCCGAGCCCTTGGCAGCAATAACCGAACGAAAAATGGAAAGCTTCATGGAAAAGAATATCCTCAGTAGGTTCAGCATTCCTCGGGTACTGGTCAGCGACAGTGGCAAGCAATTCGACACCCCATTGTTCAGCCAGTTCTGCTCGGGCTATGGGATACTTAATCACTACTCCTCCCCCGAGCACCATAAAGCCAATGGTCAAGCCGAGATGACAAATCGGACAATCTTGCAGTCGATCAAAACAAGACTTGAAAGCGCCAAAGGACTGTGGCCTGAAGAACTGCCAACCCTCCTGTGGGCCTACCGAATTACGCCCCGAGTGGCAACAGGTGAGACGTCGTTCTCCTTAACCTACGGGTTCGAGGCGGTAGTCCCTATAGAGCTCGGGTTGCCTACTTACCGGGTGGCGAATTACAGCGTGCCAGACAATGAAGATGCACTCAGAACAAAACTGGACTTGGTAGAGGAAAAAAGAGACCGAGCTTATTTAAAGGTTGCAGCCCATAAGCAGCGGGTCTCACGATATTACAATAAGGTGAAGCATCGCATTTTTCAAGTAGGAGACCTCGTCCTTAAGGCAGTGAACCAGTCTACCCGAATCCCGAGCCATGGAAAGTTGGAGACAAATTGGGAAGGTCCATATACAGTTACCCAAGTTAACCGAACGGGAACTTACTGGCTTCGGAATCTGGATGGACGTTATCTGTCTTGCCCTTAGAATGTGCAACACCTCCGCAAGTACTATCAGTAACCCTGAGACATGGGCAGTTTAGCACTGGTCAAGAAATTTTTGTAGCTCCATTTGAGCATTCATTATAAATTTTTGAATAAAATAAAAGACTTTACTTTGCAAAATTACTTCTATCAGTGACCCGTCCAATATTGAAAGACCTCGGGCCTAACCCTGAGGCGCCTCCAAAGACCTCGGGATTGCACCCGAGGCCTAAAAGACCTCGGGCCTAACCCCGAGGCATGACAGACCATGGCTCAAAACCAAGGCACAATGACCTCGGGCTAACACCCGAGGCAAAAGACCTTGGCTCAAAACCAAGGCACAAAGACCTTGGGCCTAACCCCGAGGCAACGGCTTCACTTAGGCCCAACCAGCGACGGGGCAAACCCCCTAGGTGGCTGATGATGGCAAACCTCAAATGACCCTGCAACCACCCATGTTCCAAGTCAGTTTCCTACGGCCACTCACTCCCGCACACCCACCTTAGCAAAATGCTTGGGGGGCAGGGACTGGGCCAAAACAGGAAATCACACCGGTCATTAAAAGGACTTGGAATCTTAATATTCCTAAGTACTTACAGTGATCAGAGATAAAACATCCCGGACGTTAAAACAGGATTTTCCTATAATACACCGGGTTATCCCGGACGGTAAAATAGGATTTTCCTATAATACACTGGCCCATCCCGGACGGTAAACATGATAAGTTCCTATGATACACTAGGCAGTCACCTTTAAAACAGGTCAGTAAGACCAGCTATTCTACTGGTTACGGTCCTAAACCATTTGCTAAGGCAAGGATTTCGGTCTATTAAAACTGGGCAGATACTGCCAATTACAAACAGGTAGAATATGTAAACAGTTAATGGAAAGAAGAGTGGCCTCACAGACCTTTTCATTAATTAGCAAACAAAATTATTTACATCGCCTGGGGGGCAATTATAGTAGCCTCCCAAAAAAAAAAAATTACAACACAAAAGAAAATAGGTCAGGGACCTTAGTCGTCTACCTCGACCATGTCTTCGGTCTCCCAGCCTTCTCTTCGGGGTCAGCTCCTCCTCCCGGTACAGAGTCCCCGCCCGGGGCAACCTCTTCAGCAAGGCCAGCATCAGCAGCTAAGCCCTCGCCCGCAGTAGGACCTACATCCCCGAAGTCTGAATCAATCCCCTCGTAAGACGAGATGTCCCACTCGGGGTGGTCCCGAGATAGCCTGCGCTTTAGATCTTCATAGCCTTGGAAGAAGCCGTCATCGAAAGCTTCCTCCCGGGCCCCAACTGCCATCACCTTTGCCAGCTCCTTCTCCTGTGCCTCCGCCGCCACTGCGCTAGACCGAGTGGCCTCTAGGTCGGCCAAAGCTATAGCCAGCTCGGCCTGAGCAACGCCAAGGCTCAAGGACAAACCCTTCACCTTGTCCTTCTTTTCGGCCAGAGAGGTCTCTTTAGCCTCTAAGGTCTCTCACTCCTCAGACAAAGCGGCTTCTATAGCAGCGACCCTCTTGGCCAATGAAGGTAGGAAGGACTCAACCCCGACGGCCATGCATCCAACCTGCGAAGAAGTGAAAACCGACTGGTCAGTAAACAAGCACTATTGATAAAATAATTGAAGAGAAAGAAACAAAGGCAGGAGAACTTACCATATGAGAGAGGCTGTACAGCCAGCTCTGGAAGACCTTGGGAGACATGCTTTCACACGCCTCCACTTGGCTGGGGAGCAGACCGGGTTTCACCCGCTCCCTGATCTCGGCCGAGGCAGCCATCGGTGCCATAGCTGGTACCCCCGCCCGGGGGCGGTCTCTTCAACCACCACCTCGTGGGGCGTTGAGGTCCATACTGGCTCCAGACGGTTTGCTTCCCCGTGCTGGATCTGCCTCAGTGGGCACTCACCACCCGGGGCCTCACCAGCGGGCGTTTTCCCTTGTGCCACCGCCATTCAGGCGGCAGCTGCCTGCCTCTCCCTCAATTGCTCCATATTTTTCTTCGGTGCCATCTTTTGCAAAAGAAGAAAATTGAATAGTTAACAATCAATGAAGAAGACGGGGAAAGAGTACCACGGGAGACAGTAGAGTCTGAACACTTACCAGGAAGAATTGGGGAGAATACCGGAGCTTCGATGGGCTGAGCCGGGTCGTCAATAGCTCGAAAGTCGCCGATCTGAGTCAACACGTTCCAGATTCTTATCGGTCGGTATGCCAAACTCCTGATCCTAGCCTGGCACTCGTCGGGAATGCTCAGCAGATTGGTCGATCCCGCTACAAAGCAAAGTGCAAAGTGGTTAGTCTCAGAAACTAGAGCAAAACAAAGAAGAAAGCAAAAAAGTGAAACTGAACGGGCTTACCCCTCAACTCTCCCGCACAGGAAGTCCTCATCTGGATCCTGGGGGCCAGTTCGCAGAGCTCGAGGGTGGACACTTGGAAGAACCTGTTCTTCCACCCTTTGTTGTTGCTCGGGCAGTTGACTAAGATCTTCCTCCCCTGGCGAGCCCCGAGAGAAAAGAACCCGGTCTCTCCATGTACAGGGAATGGCCGATGTGTCCAGAGGAACTCCTGGACGGAGAGTTCATATCCAAAAACTTGGGGCCATAGGGAGATGGACCCTATGAGGAATCTCCAACTGTTCGGGCCTAACTGGCCCGGGGTAATTGCTATATATATATATTAGGACGTTTTGAGCGACCGGATGGAGGGGGATGCGAAACTGAGCCATAAGGATGTCCTCATATAGGGTAGTGAAACCCCACTGGTTGGGCCCCACTGACACTCACCGTCAAGGAGCAGTAGTCAAGAAGGCCGTACCTATCCCTAATGCATCAGAGATCTTCAGTACGCAAGGTAGATGGGATGAATTCTCTAGAGAAGGGTACCTCGGGGTTGGGTTCCCCTGGTGTCTCGTCACCTGAACCCCGGGAAACAGAAGCAACGGGGGCTTCCGTGTCCGACTCATCATCGGAAAGACAGATCGGGATCTTACCTTCACTCTGGTGGTTAGATGGGGAAGTGGATGGTAGATCTAGGCTAGTGTCAGGACTTCCTGATTAATACATCTCATCCTCTGACTGGGAAGCAGGATCGAAGCTGAAATGTTACATTTATGGTACTCTTATGGTAGGATGGGAAAGCAGGTTATGGCCCAAGTATGGGTCAGAAACCCTGAGCCTGGTACACAAAGGGGGCAAGGTCACTAACCTAAAAGACAAAGAGTGAATGGTAGTTAACGTAAGGTGACACTCTCTGAAGACGACCCCGAAAACTGCCGTTCGGTTCAGCTGCCCTAAGGTGCCTCCTGACTTGAAGAAAGAACAGAACCTAAGGAAAAAAAAATCCCACTCCCATTCTGACCTAAGTGGGTTTGCTCTCTCTAGCCTCGTTCAGAAAAGAAGAGAAGGAAAAGAGTGAAGAACTGAAGCTGGAAAGGAAAGACTTACAAAGTTTAGCGCAGAAAAGGGCTCGGGAATCTTGCTGGGGATCTTGCTCGCTCTCAAACCGCTCGGGAATATATGTCTTTGCTGCAAAGAGTTGAAGAAATGTATAAGTATCCTTTATATAGGAACCACGGGCGGTTCAGATCATCATACGCTTTCCCATCCAAAGTGGCTGACAGTTGTCACCTCGGGCATGCAAAGCGTCGCCTCAAAAGGCGCACTCATTAAATGTCTGATGAGATGGTTTGGTTACCACAAAAATGGCTCGATTACATCCACGCTGGCATCGTTTGATCCTGACTAGACCAGTCACAAGTAGACACGTGGCAGAGGTAGGACCCGGGCCCACATGGCCACCGCTCAGTCCATACCCCGGCTTAGCACCACGATCGGTCCCACCCCGGGTAGAGTCCCGACCTCTTATCGGACGGTTCCTTGGAATCAGTTTTAATTTTCAAACTTCATCCGATGGGACATCACATCAACTTCAAAAATGGGGGGCAGCTGATGCGCCCAGAAATATTATGCTACAGTCAAACCTCCACGTCAGCAGCAAAGGACCCAGATTATCCGAAAAATGAGCTGATGGCCTACCGATCCCGAGGTCTTTTGAAGTGCTACCGCTTGGGAGCTCATACAGCCTGGGCATGCGGCGCAGCAGCTCTTCACGAGGCTTAGTTTGATAACCAAACCACACAGCAGTTTCCTAAATCAATCAGAAGACTAATGGAAAGTGTGAATAGTTTTCTAAGCCACTTAGGAAACCTCCCATGATTTATGCTCATCAAATTGTAATTAGATGGGTCTTCCTTATCTAATCAGTTGCCTTATGTAAGTGGTCTGCTGCACCTATAAAAGGCGCCACTCACCCCCATTAAGCGGGATCGCATTCTTTACCTAGAGAATAGCTGTACACACTGATTTGATATGCATACACCCGGCTGGTATTACCGGTAGTGCCGCCCAATTGTTAGCTCACCAGGCCCACCGGTGATCTGCTAGTGAAGCGTACTGACGCACCCGTGGACGTAGATCACCTCATTAACGGGGCCGAACCATATACAATTGATTGTGTCACCATATCTTTCTTCTTAGTCTCTCTTACCAATTTTTGGCATCATCATATATTATTAAACAAATTAACAATATAAAGTAAACTCCTAGAATAGATTTAAGGTTTTAAAACATATTTGTAAACGTATTAGTAATGAATAAGGTCCTTTTTTTTTAAAAAAAAATTAATAATAATAAAGACCCTTTTCCATAAATTTAGTTATTGAAAAACATATTTTCCATAAAATAAATTTCAGCCATTGGAATCAAAAACCCCAAAACATATTTGTTAAACACATTAACAAATCATGAGTAAATTTGTTAAACAAATTAGCAAATTAAAAAATGGGTTAATTGCAAAACCGCCCCCTCAACTATGACCCATTTTTGAGTACACCCCCTGATTTAAAAAAGTGAACAACTTCACCCCCTCAACTATCAATATTTATTTAGTCTCAAACGCAGTTAGCGGATGCAATAAAATGTCGCTTATACCCTTGGTTTGAATTGCAAAAATACCCCCTAAACTATGACCCATTTTCGAGTACACCCCTTGATCTAAAAAAGTGAACAACTTTACCTCATTCTCTCCCCCCTCTCTCTCTCTCTCTGCAACTTCTTTCTCTAAACTCATCCTCTCTCCCTCTTTCTCTCATACACACACACAAACAATCACCATCACCACCCACCACCACTGCTACCCTCCACCCCGTCCCCTGCCACCACGACCACCAATGGCCTCTCTTCCGATTTCAACCCAACCCCACTTAATTGAAACCAAATCAACAACACCAACTACACATCAAAAACTCAATATCCAAACCCCTTCTCCCTAGGGATGTTTATTAGGGTGAGTTTCATAAAAGGGAAGTACTCTAGAAGTTGAGTTCATTACTATTATTTGAGAGAAAATTCGGAGAATTTATTGAGAATTACAAAATTTGGTGTTCGATGGTGGTGATGATTTTGGGTATGGGTGGTGGTGGTTGGATGGTGTGGTGGTGATTTGGGGATGATTTTGGGTGTGGGTGGTGGTGATTGGGTAATCATTGGGTGGGGCAATGGTAGTGACTAGATGGTGTGGTGTTTATTTGATGGTGCAATGGTGATTAGTGGTGTCCGGTGGTGGTTGGTGGTTGTTGTTGTGCTTTGGGGCAATGGAATGAAAGAGAGAGGGAGAGGGGAGAGTGAAAAATCAGGGTAGAGAGAGAGATCAAACCCATTTTGGGCACAAAGGGTAAATGTGTCCATTTTTGCTCTCACGTGATGGGCACATGCCCATTTTTTTTTGGTAAACAAACGAAGGGGGTCAACTTGTCAAGTAAAACAAACGGAGGGGGTTAATTGTCGGAAAAAATAGTTCAGGGGAGCGAGTTGAAAATGGGTCATAGTTGAGGGGGTGTTTTTTACAATTAACCCTCCAAAATATGATAAAAACTGAGACAATTTACAAAAAAATTCTCTGCATCCCAAATAGTGTGACACGACTAAAAATTTGTGCGCTCTTGTGCAACACCCAAGTGTAGGTGATCGTGCAAGTAATACTGGATAAGTCCAGGTCAATCCCATAGGGAAGGAAAAAGGAGAATGTCTACTAAGTTATAACCTAAAGAAAAGGAAAAAGATGAATATACAGGTGGAGGTTCTAACGAATCCTAATTAATTAAATTAAACTTAATAACAAACTAAAGCATAAAGAAACATAATTAATTAAACAGGTAAATTAAAGGTGTTGGAAACACGTGCATCCACATTGATCCTAACCATCTACCATGCACATTCATTAACGTTCTATGGAGTTCATTCCTTTTCAGTATTCCGTATTTTTCTAAAGATATAGAATCAATAGCCCTTTCATGACCGGAACTACATCATCACAATTGATTTAAAATACTTGGAAGACGGTTTAAAACAATGGTTATTACTTGCACTCTAAATGGTGTTAGCATTCAAAGTGGTTTTTAAAAGTCATTGAAGAAAATAGCCTTAAGGCTTTAAGTTCTAAAAACTGTTGTGACAAACTGAGCCTATAGGGACAATTTGATGACAGATTTCTAAAACAGAAAGTCTTGGAATACTTAAAAGAATCATCTCCGGAATTAAAAAGTTCGATTGATCGAAGCGCTCTCGATCGATCGGACATCATCATCCTTCAATCGATCGAAATGTCTTCAATCGCTTGACTATGGCTCTGATTCGATCGATCGAAATGTCTTCGATCTATCGAGCCCAAGATTTCTAAAGATTGCATGTCTGAGGCTAGAAATCAATGATTCATCACATATTCCCAACGTCTAAACTACGAAAACATGAATAAACTAATACAGGAATAGCAAAATATAGCAATCATTAACATCTGAAGCAATAAACAATCAAATAAAGAAAAAGGAGAAGAAAAACCTGGAAATAATCTGAATATAACTTGTAACCAACATCAATCTTGAGTTTAACAATGGAAAATGAGGAAGAAACATCAAACTAAACTAATTTACTCCTACACTAACCCTAAAACTACCCTAAAACTACTATTTTTCACGTTCTGGAGCGTCCTCCCTTCGTCTGGTATAAAAACGACTTATTATAGGGTTCCTGCAGAGTTTATGCAACTTTTGGGAGAAATTAAAGTTTAATCGATCGAGCTTACGATCGATCGAACTCTCAATCAATTGAACTCTCCTCAAGCCCTTGAACTTCTCTGATTTTGACAACTCTGCGCACTGATGGGAGAATGGCCATAACTTTTCACTCGACCTTGGATTGACCTCCCATTTGCGGCCACGCGATCGTAACTCAAAGATCTACATTTTGTATTTCTCAGTTGCTTCCGTTGTTCTCTTCACTAGAATCACTTTTCTTTAGCTTCACTTCATTGATTTACATTCTAATATCTATAAAACAATGCATAAATATATGTTTAAGAATTAACACAATAAAAAGAAGATTGTTATTAGAATGCACCTAAATGTAGGGACTTTGGGGATAAAAGTATGCATAAAGGACCATGTAATACGCTATGAGTATGCACTTTTCACCTCGAATCATAGTGTACTAAACACTAAATTTTATAACAATAATAATAATAAATATTATTTTATGGATTTTTTTAAAATAAACCAAACCAAACCAAACCTTGTGTCCCAATCAGTTAGGGTCGGCTGTATGAATCATTTTTCTCAATTCTGCAAGATCAAGAGCTATGTGATCACTTAAATGTTATATATTCATATCTTGTTGCACAACATACTCTCAGGGCAGTCTAGGTCTGCCCCTCCCTCTAACCAGTCCAGACACTATGATCTTATCACTCTTTCGCACAGGTGGATCTACAGGTCTTCGTTGCACATGGCCGAACCATCAAAGTCTATTTTCCCTCAACTTATTCTCAATCTGTGCCACTCTTACAGTCTCTCTAATGTACTAATTTCTAATTCTATCTTTCCTAGTCTTACCACACATCCACCTTTTAGCATCCTCATCTCAGCTACGCTTACTTTGCTAATGTGTTGTTTCTTAGTTGCCCAACATTCTGTCCTATAGAGCATAGCTGGCCTAATTGCTGTCCTATAAAATTTTTCTTTCAATTTTGCTGGTATTCTCCGATCACATAATACTCCAGAAGCACTCCTCCACTAAAGCCAGCCTAATTTAATTCTATAGGTCACGCCTTCACTAATCTCTACTGATCATTGAACCTAGATAGCAAAAGTGTTCCCTCTTTGGAACCTCTTGGTCTTCAATCTTCACTACTTCGTTATCTATACTTCCACTGGTGCTAAAACTGCATTCCATGTATTCTGTTTTCGTCCTAGTTCTTTTTAGCCCCTTAGTCTCCAGTGCTTCTCTCCAAGCTTCGAGTTTAGTGTTGAGTCCCCCTTTAGTTTGATCAACCAAGACAATATCATCTGCGAACAACATACACCATGGGACCTCATCTTGAATGTGTCTAGTCAATTCATCCATAATTAGGGCAAATATATAAGGGCTCAAGGCTGACCCTTAGTGCAGGCCTACGGTAGTTTGGAATTCGCTTGTTTCTCCGGCCGGTGATCTAATTGTAGTAACCGCTTCATCATAAATATTCTTGACCACGTCAATATAACCCTTGGTCACTCCCTTCTTCTCTAGCACCCACCAAATTAAATCTCTATCATAAGCTTTCTCTAAATCAATAAAAATGATATGCAGATCTTTTTTCTTCTCTTTGCACTTTTCCATTAATCTCCTAAGTAAATAAATTGCTTCCATAGTTGATCTCCCAGGTATAAATCCAAACTGATTTTTTGACACCTTGCGCTATGGACAAGCAGAATCGACCTTCTACTTCTTGTTTATTTAAAATTGATTTGGAAAAGAGGTCTGTTGAAAATAGATACAGAGTCGCCACCTGGTTTTGAAGGAACCAAGAAACCTAATTTTGACTCACCCAAATGGATAAAGGGCACTGGCCCTTTGTAACCAAAGAACTTGGCTCGGGATTTAGGTACGAGAGAGGAAGGAGCCTTTGCTGCGACTAAAACGCACTCAACTCGCCCCGTCTCTTGATGGGCCTCAATTAGCATCCAAATAATCATCTTATACTATGTTTGGTTCAATAATTAATACTATGATAGGTATATTACATTGCACAAGAATCTTGAAATGGAAGATTAAAAGATAAGATATCATTCATAAGATCTAACCAAGTATCACACAATGTAAAGTGAAAGAACACACAATCAAATCTAGCAAAAAATCGTCTAATCACATATCAAGTAATCAAGTTTTCCTAGTCTAGAAGGGGGACATGAATTATTCTTGAAACAAGTAATCAAATAAATCAAAATGCTCAGCTAGCTAGTATGATGCATGTTAATCTTTGAGAAAAGAAGATCTCTCAATCACCGGGATGGATGAGAAAGGAAGATTAGATCGAGGGGGAGCATGAACGTGTGATCAAGTTCATTCCATATAATCTCCTTAGATTAGGAGTCATAAGAACTCTAAATCTTGAATGGATATAATGTAATGATCCTAGAATGTGCAAAGGTTGTAGTGTGTTTGTGTACATGGACTTTCTAAAGTGACTTAGAATTCTAAAATATGCATGAATGAATGAAGAATTTCATTATAGGATATATACAAATGAAGTATGAACTACTTCCTAAGATATGAGCTAATTTTGATTACCTGTAAGTAAGGGTGCATATGAGCTGAGCTGGTCAACAAGGGCTCGAGGTTCGGCTTGACAACGGCTCAGCTTAGCTCGGCTCGTTTGATAAATGAGCCAAAGCTCACGAACACGTTCGATTAAGGCTCGTTGAGTAGGCTCAAGAAAAAGCTCGTTAATAGGCTCGTGACAAAGCTCATTTACAAGCTCGTGTAAAAGCTCGTTTAAAGGCTTGTGTTGTGTACATGTATCATGTATCATGTATGTATCATGTTACTTCATGTATGATGTATGTAATAATTTGTATAAAATTTAGGGGGTTAAAAAACAAATAAGCAAAACATGAGAGTATATAAACAAAGTTAAAAACCCTAAAGTCTAAAACAAAAAAAAATTAGATTCCTGGAGAAGTCTTCATCTTCCTTCGTGCGGCACTGGTAGGGGTCTGGAGGAGTCTTCATCTTCCTTAGATCAGAGTTATTCTCATCTCTCGCTCTCTCTCTCTCTCTCTCTCTCTCTCTCTCTCTCTCTCTCTCACTCTTTCTCGTGCGGCGCTAGTGGAGGGCCTGGAGGCCATGCGATCTTCATCAATCTTCCATCTCTACCCAACTCTTCACTTCTCCGGCCACTCTAGCTCTCTGGCGACAGGTTCTCTCTCTCTCTCTGCCATTAAGTACTTACTTCTATATATATATATAACCCCCTTACCTTGAATGGTTTGTATAATATAAATGCATAGATTTGACTCTCAACACTTGAATGGTTTGTATAATATGGTTAGATTTTTGCTACAATATGTTTGTATAATATGTATAATAGGGTTATATTTCTGCTACAAACTTTGTAAATTGGGTCTGTTGGGTGTGCACCGAGGATAAGGTTGGGCAGTGGTTGTAGTGAATGCAGTGGGTTATACAATTTGCTACAAATTGGGTCTGTTTGCAAATTGTATAATATGTATAATAGGGTTAATTTAATTATTGTGGATATATTTATTCGTGTTTATTAATTTATAGGAGAAGTTGTTTCCACGTTAAAATTCCTAACCATTTTTCATTAACACATGCATGGCTGTATTTATATTGGTATGGTAAATAAAATCCATGTAACAATGTAACTCTGCTAATGCACTATATATACATGAGAATTGACAAGGTTAGACAAGGTTGTTATGTGTGAACTAGCTCTTTGGGGGTAGAATAGATCTTTTGGCTATGTTTGGTTTATTGATTTAATTAAAGGAAAATAAAATCGTATTTGTAAGAAAAAGTTTTCCTTTAATTTGTTTGATTATCAAGGACTACAGTGTGTTGGTGGTGGTAGGGTTATTGACCCATATCGTGCATCTTTAAAGGCAGATATTGTGCAAGTTTTGTTATGTGGAGCTGATTGGGCATTTCATTCTCGTGGGATAAAAAAAGTTTCAAAGGTAAAATGCTTTTTCCCATTTACTACTCTTTTATGTGTGTTCTTACTCGGGAATTTATTTTTATGATAATGATATCTCTTTTTTACTTTTACTTCTTTTCCAGAAAGAATCAGAAGAAGATATTCAGGATTACACTTTTCCTTAGCTAGGCTTTGACCAACTCAGCTGGTATGCATCCCTATCTTTACTCTATTTATATAGTTGGAAAAACCAAGTTTTAACGTATTCCTTTTTTCATACAATTTGTTAAAATAATATTTGCCTTTTCTTTTTATTTCAGGAAGAAGTGGAGGAAGCTATTATGTCTCTCTCTCTCTCTCTCTCTCTCTCTCTCTCTCTCTCTCTCTTCACATTATGGAGTTGTAATATTTAGATTGTTGGAAATTATTGTGGAAAAACTTGAAAACTGATGTCCTTATGTGTGTGCGTGTGTGTTTTTTTATGTTGTGAATTTGTGATGTTGTGAACTTGAAAACTAAGAAAACTAATGTTCTTTTTCTTTTAGTTTTTTTTTTATTTTTTTTTATGTTGGAAATTTTTTTTTTTGCCTTAATTGGAGATGAGCTTTGATTACTTTTTGAGGTTTTTTTAGTTTAATGAAAGTGCATTACATGTACAGACAAGACAGGGCAATGTTGGAGCAATTTTAACACACAAAAAAAAAAACAAAAAATAAAAAAATTCACCAATCAAGCCGAGCTCATAATCAAGCTTGAGTTCGAGCCTGAGCTTGAGCTCAAGCTTGAGCTTGGTTCGTTAACCTTAATCGAGCCGAGCTTGAGCAGACTATTTTTTAATCGAGCCGAGCTCGAGCCGGCTCGTTTAAATTTTAGACGAGCTCGAGCCGAGCTTGAGCATGTTTCCAATCCTTTGAGCCGAGCCCGAGCTCGAGCCGAGCCTTGAAAGCTCGTCTCATATGCACCCCTACCTGTAAGCATCAAATCAAAGGAAAGAACTCAAAACATGCTTGCTGTGAATAGTGGACAGAATAGTGAGTTGATTTTGTAAAAATAGAAAAGTGAGGTTAGAAATGTTTTTAGTTCATGATTTTTTATGAAGATCATCCTTATTGTGTCTAGAACACATATCAAAAAGCCAAACTACAATAACTATTACATATTGAGATAAATCATATGAACAAGAGAGGTTATTCAGAAATAGAGTTCGTACTATCGACTAAAATGTTGAAAAATGTTTGAAAAAGAAAACAAAACATTTAGAGGTCCATTTTAAACAGAAAGTTCCCCAAGACACCGAAGTTCAAGGGAAAAATAAGTTGAGGTCACTCTCTTTGGAAAAGTATTCTGGAAAATAAGTTGAAAGTCAACTTAGCTGCTATGACAGTAAACATAGAATGTTTGGAAGGAATGTTTGGACCAAAATGAAACCCTTCCAAGTGTTTTCAAGCCAAGCCAAAAATCATGGGTGTTCTGTAATGAGTTAGGAAGACTTTCCTAGTGGTCTTGTAATCACCCTTTGAGTATTGAGTTCTAGAGAAATCTTTGAACTCAGATCATTCACTGTTTTGAGGTTTGTTGTAAAACAAGGCTTGTTTCTTGGAATCCAAATGTTGGGGTTTTAGAGGGGTTTTGAAATAGGGGTTTTAAAAGTACATTTTTAGCACAAAAAGGGGATTAATACCACTTAAGAAATCAACATCAAACTCATCATCAATAACTCCCAATATTGTTTGCACAAACATAGTTTTGTTTGAGAATATGACTTCAATAATACATATGAATGTATTGAAGTTAGAATCATCATCCATCAAGCATGTCTTTGAGGTCAAGAGCTACTATCCATAAGGATTCACTCTCCTCAAACAACATGTTATCTAGATGATGATAAACATGTAAGTAATCAAAGAAAAATAAAAAAGAAATTAGGTGAGAATAGATGAACATAATATGTAAACAATCAAATAAGCAATCAATAGATGATGATCATTGAGATATTGGACTTATAACTTGGTGTTTCACTCATATATATTGATATTTGGACATGGAAGTAGCTTCCTAACTCAAGATTGCTCAAGAATAGTGGTTGGGGAGGGTTTGGATGTAAAGTATATAGAAGGATAATGGAAAAACTTGAGTTTAGAAGTGAGAAATAGAGCTTCGCCCACTGATATCTCTCATTCTCTCTACAACTTTTCCAAGCTTCGCACTTGACCCCCCCAAAATAAAGAGCAAAGGGGGTTTTATATAGGCCAATTTGGGGTAGTTTTGGGATTTAGAAAGTGCTCCCATTGGTCCTAAACATATGTGAACAAGAAACTACGTCATTTTGGTTTCAATTATTCAATTTGGACCTCCAAAATAAATTACAAAAATGGCTTCAACGGGGGTTGAGTGCCACCGCGGCACTGCTCCTCAGACACCCAAAAATTTGTATTTAGGCCCCCCAGAGGTTCCGGTATTCGAGAAAATGCCCTATTTCGTTCAAAATTCACAAAATATGCCAACAAACTCCAAATTCAGCTTGTGATATACTGTTGGAAAGGTAATGGAGTTTGGTTTTAATATAAAATAGTACAGAGTCAGGTCACTTTGAAAAGTTTTACGATATTTGCGATAAAATACAATTTGATAGTCTTTTCTACCTTCGAAAATCTATAATAAATCCGTTTTGAATCCAGAAATTATGTGCTATATACCGTGGAAAGCTATTGACCTCTAGTATCCATGAAAAATGTTAATAAAATGACACGGCGCTTTAGTTTCATAGTCAACTTTTAGATCAAATCGGTCAAACTTTGTTTTTCCAGGAAGTTCTAGGAACCTCTGGGAGCTCCCAAAAGCTGACGTTTTCGTCCAATTTTCTTTTAAAACTCATTTTAGGACTTTTCACATGATATAGAATGATCTTGGAACTTTTTGGATTTGGATGATTTCGGTCAAACCCTGGTCAAACTTGGTCAAACTTGGGTCAAACCAGTCAACGGGGACTTTTCGGAAACTTTCGGGACTTTCGGGGATGTCTGGGAGCCGTCGATTTCTTCTGATTTTGCTTTAAAACTTATTTTTAGTTTTTTTTTATAACGTAGCATATTTCCAGAACTTTCGATCCAAATTTGGGAGTGTTTGGGCCTTCAGGGGCATTTTGATCATTTGTACCACTTTTTGAGCATTTTGAGAGATAGAACTAACTTCTATGAGTTCTTTTGAGTCCTTTTTTCGATCATTATGAACTGCCAAGTTATGGGTCTCCTAAATTCAATAGCCAACAAAATGGGGTGTCTACAGTTTGCCCCTCTTTGGCATAAACTTGCGAGGCAACACATGTCACAAGCGAGTGCCTAAGCCTTGAATAGACAGGTCTTTTGGAGGCTATAGATTTAGGATAAAAGTGTTGCAAAAGATGCAAGGATGATGCTAAGGTCAGTGCTGGTCGCCCTCTGTGTGAACTGCCTACGTATCCCAAGGGGAATCAAACCAGGATGTAGTTCGGGGCATAAAGGAAAAAATCACACATGCATAACAAGACAGGCGGATGCTATGCAATGATGTTGATATGCAATGCATGGATGTGATATGAACTGTGTACTTGTGCTAGTGCTTATGATGAAGTAGCCGACCACGGTCTGAAAAGAATCTGGATTTTGGGGTGAACTTCTTGAATTACTGGAAGTGTGCTTTGCGAGCGAATAAAATCGGATGTGAGGTCCTTGAGGACGTCAATTAAAGATAACTGACGGACATGGAAGTCCTGGATATCAAGCGATGGATAAGGAAGTTCAAGATAGCCAACAGGAGAGGGATTTTGCGATAACCGACAAGTGAGAAAGCTCACGATAGCTAATAAGTGAGGAAGCTCATGATATTTTTAGGAGCTCACAATAGTCGATAGGTAGGTGAAGGGGCTCACAATTTTGGACAAAGGAGTGAGAAAGCTCATGATAAGTGAAGAAGCTCACGATTTTTCATAAAGGAGTGAGGAAGCTCATGATTTTGGACAAAGGAGTGAGGAAGCTCACAATAATTGAAAAATCTCATGATAACTGATGGGTAGGTAAAGGGGATCACAATTTTGGATAAAAGAGTGATGAACATGATAAGTGAGAAAGCTCACAATTTTGGACAAAGGAGTGAGCAAGCTCATGATTAATGAAGAAGCTCACGATTTTAGATAGCGAGGAAGCTCACGATAAGTGAGAAAGCTCACAATTTTGGACAAAGGAGTGAGGAAGGTCACGATAAGTGAGAAAGCTCATGACAACTGATGGGTAGGTAAGGGGGCTCACAATTTTGGATAAAGGAGTGAGAAAGCTCACGATAAGTGAGAAAGTTCACGATTTTTGACAAAGGAGTGAGGAAGCTCACGATTTTGGACAAAGGAGTGAGGATGCTCATGATAAGTGAGAAAGCTCATGATAACCAACGGACACGAAGCCTTGGATTGTGAATAGACAATGCTTGCCCTAGGAATCGGGGTCTTGACTATTGGCAGGTTTTTTAATCATAGGCTGATTCTTATGATGACCAATCCTGAAATTTGGTTCAGACTTCTGCTGGGAATGGTAGGGGATTCTTCGGGAACCTTTATTAACTTCTGACCTAGAAACAGGACCCATCTCTGAATTCCTCATGGTTCATCAAATTCTACTGACCTAGAACCAGGACCTATCTCTGAATCTCTTATTGTTGATCAAATTTTGCTGACCTAGAACCAGGACCCATCTCTGAATCTCTCATGGTTGATCAAATCTACTGACCTAGAACCAGGAACCATCTTTGAATCTCTTACGGTTGATCAAATTTTGCTGACCTAGAACCAGGACCTATCTCTGAATCTCTCACGATTGATTAAATTCTACTGACCTAGAAACAGGACCCATCTCTGAATCTCTCACGGTTGATCAAATTTCGCAATGCCAAATCTAAAAGAGCCAGTTAGAGCCATCAGGAGTCAATTTCTTTTGAATGAGAACGATGAACATGATATATTTTGAATAAGAGTGACGGTAAACAGACGATGTACGAATCAAGATGACGAGTCGATAGTGAAATACTATGACTCGTCATAGGTTGGACCAACGGTTGGACTAACTGTGATCAGAAGAACTGACAATACACTAATTGAGGTAATAAGTCGATAGTGAACTACTGTGACTGTCATAGATTGAACTGGCGATGTACTAATTGAGATGATGAGTCGATAGTGAACTACTACGACTGGATTAAACTAACGATGTACCAATCGAGGTGACGAGTCAATAATGAACTACTGTGACTGTCATGGATTGAACTGACGATGTACCAATCGAGGTGACCAGCCGACAGTGATCTACTATGATTGTCATGGATTGAATTGACGCTGTACCAATCCAGGTGACGAGTCGATAGTAAACTACTATGACTGTCATGGATTGGACTGACGATGTACCAATCGAGGTGACGAGTCGACAATGAACTACTGTGACTGTCATGGATTGGACTGACAATGTACTAATCGAGATGACGAGTCAACAACAGACTACTGTGACTATCATGGGTTGGACCAACGGTTGGATTAACCGTGACCAGAAGAACTGACGATGCACTAATTAAGGTGACGAGTCAATAGTGCACTACTGTGACTGTCATGGATTGGAATGACTATGATGAGTCGACAGTGAACTACTGTGATTATCATGGATTGGATCAACAGTTGGACTAACCATGATTAGAAGAACTGATGATGTACGACTTGAGATGACAAATCGACAGTGAACCAATGTGACTGTCACAGATTGGACTGGCGATGTACTAATCAAGATGACAAGTCAACAGTGAACTACTGTGACTGTCATAGATCGAATTGACGATGTACTAATCGATAAGCCTGCTGGGGATTAAACTAAATCTGCTAGGGATGAATTGACTCCATTGGGGAGGAATGGATAAGATGTACTCTTCTAAGGAAGAAGGAAATATGCCCACTGATGGGAGTAAAGGCATGATTCTATTCGTAGATGATCTGTGGCGGCTATGGATTTGACATTGGTGGAGGACGATGATCAATAGCCACTCATGGACTTATGTTGCATGGATGAGGGAAGATAATCAATAGCCACTCATGGACTTATGTTGCATGGATGAGAAAAGATAATCAATAGCCACTCATAGACTTATGTTGTTAGGACGAAAGAAGATCGTCAACAGCCACTCATGGACTTATGTTGCTAGGATGAAGGAATATCATCTACAGCCACTCATGGACTTATGTTGCATGGATGAAGGAAGATCAACAACAGCCACTCATGGACTTATGTTGCTAGTATGAAGGAAGATCATCAATAGCTACTCATGGACTTATGTTGCTAGGAGATGATGGTTAATTCCAGCAGCTTAGGAAGGGATGAGATTTACCCTAAGTTTGGACACTTCTCATGCTGACGCCTTGACTGGTGTAGTGATAGTGTTTGGTTCTCCTGTATTGTCTTTGGAATGCTCTAAAAAAAATTTAGAATTTGATTTGAAAAATTCGTATTTGGCACTGTTGACTTACACATTTGAGACTATGATAGACTCAAAGACTGACAGACATCGACGCACTTACGAGGGCGACACATTTGACACCAAATTGGAAGAAGCACGACTTGCCAAGATTTGATGTGCATTTGTCATAGATGATACCACTTCACTCCTCATCTTAACATGGTAGCACGTTGCTGATAAATTTGGTTTTTGGAAAATTTTTCCCTATTGATCTAGTCAATTCTCTACTTTTCTTAGGATGTGCTTTGAATTAGTGCCTTAGCTTATAGAATAAAAGATACTTCATTTCCATCTGTTCAAAATAAAATTGGTGAGTTGAAGTCTTACCATCAGTGCGCGGCAAATGAAGTTTGCCCCTAGTTTAAAGTGTAGGAAGTAGAATTTATAGGCAAATGAGGTAGGTGATCGAAGTTTGCCCCTAGTTTGGGCGGTGGTTCATTTGGAGGTTCTGGGCAAATGAGGTAGGTGACCAAAATTTTCCCCATGTATATGAAGGGTAGATTGTAAAATTCACACAATCGAGACAGGTAGCCGAAGTTTGCCCCTAGCATGGAAGGTGATTTTTGGCTTGAGGCAAGGACCGTGACTTTAATCTCTCATATGCTCATAACTTTTGCCTAGGCACTAGTGAAGTGACCTAGCTAGCTATTTTCTCTCTTTTGTTATTGCTCACTCTAGATTTAGCTCTAATTTTTGCTTAGGCATCCTTTCAGATTTTTGACCTAGCAAGCCATCCTTCTTCTTTCTTTTAAAGTCTTCCTATGTACCCCCGAGCGCGGATCAAGTCTAACATAGTTCAGGCCAGGACCTTGAAAGAAGAGGGGTTAATATTGGTGTTGACCGAACTAATGTGGTTGCCTACGTATCCCCGAGTGGGAATCAGGTCGAGCGTAGTTCAAGGCGAGGCTTGAAAGAAGAGGGGTTGATTATGGTGGTATCGACCGAACTGATGTAGTTTCCTACGTACCCCTGAGTGGGAATCCGGTCGAACGTAGTTCAAGGCGAAGTCTTGAAAGAAATTGGTTGAGGGTTTTTCAAACCAATCGTCAAAGAAGTTCAAACTTAGGTCACTTGTGGTAGTCTTGAATAAGAAGATTCAGTTTCGGTCTCCCTTTCTTTTCTTTTCTTTTCTTTTTATTTTGAGGATTGATCCTTTTCACTTTCACCTAGCCACTCAATTTTGCATTTCATGTAGTTGATTCATGTGAGATCTTTCGATCGCAATCTCGAAATTACATAATGTGCATGTCAGCTCTCAGAATTTGTTTGTGGTCGTTCGGAGCTTTTTGAAATATGATATAGACACATTCTCATGATGTACCTTGAAGTGTACAATTATCTGTATCACCAAAATTTTCTTTCTTTCATTTTCTCCATCATTTTGACTGGCTAAGGTTAGATCTTGGAAATCAATACATTTTCAGCTCTAAATTTTGCCTAGGGGCCCTTTCGGTTTCAACCTAGCGAGCTTCTCCTTTTCTTTTATTTTTCTTTTTTTTTCTTTTTTTCTCTTTTTTTTTTTAAAGGGGAGAAAAACCTCATTGCAAGTGTTTGGCTACCTTCAAGGACTAAGTCTGCACTGCTTTCAATTGGAAAGATTGTATGGCTCCCCATTAGATTGGGCTCAAGGCTTTGAAATGATAGAAAAAGGGTGTTGGGCAAGCCCCAAGTCAGTTTCAAGTATGTCTTTTCGAAATTTAGGCAAAAGCATCTTTTAATTCTTAAAGTAAGACTATTCAATTCGTGGCTCTTCATCGGCATCAGCATAAAATCGACTTTGACCTTTTTAGGATTCATTTTTTTTGTTTGATGCAAAAATTTATTAGCAGAGTAATATCCATGGTAATTTGAAAAGTGACATTTCAGTTCGATGATTCATGCATTGATGATTAGACACATCAGATTAGGCAAAATGAGATTTCATTCCATTACCAAGAGAGAGGGATTACATTACTCGACACACACCCATAGCAACTCGATGACAGACAGACTCCACCACAAACCTAAACTTGAAATAGATTCAAAACATAGGGCAAACTCGACTAGACTCGGCTTGGTCTCAAATGGAGTGTCACGGTGACTCGTTTATTCTTTTTTTTTTTAAAGAGCATCCTCTTTTGTTTTGCTAGCAAAAGTCCCAAGCACCATCGCTTCACTGACACAGGTTCAACATTCATGGGTATCGGCAAAAGGGATCATTTGAATAGATAAGCCAGGGGCTTTAGGTTCGATGAAGCTGACATTTTGGTTAACATAGGGTTGGATAGGCGATGGCTCGATGATTTTCTGATCGATGAGGTCTTGGATATCATGGCGAAGGCGCATTCAGCTGTCGGTGTCGTGGCCTGGGCCTTAGTGGTAGGCACATCATTTGGACAAGTTACAGTTAGGCGAAGGGATACCAGCACGAGGCTAAAGGAGTTGGAGGTGCCCCTTTTTGATAAGGTTACCAAGGATTATGGACAACAACATAACCATGTTGGTGAAGGTACTTGGGTTGCGGGCTTTGTTAAACTTTGAGTTCAAGTGGGTCCTCGAAGTGGCTCTTGTGTTTGGATATGGACTAGGATTACCTAGGCAAGGGTGTGGGCTTGGATACAACTAGAGATTTGGATGTGGAAACGGGCTCGAATAGATGGTGTTGGGCGACCCATACTTCCCTTTATTAATACTCTACACCATCTTCTCAAATCGGCTCACCTTTAAATTTAGGCGATCAACTGTGATTTGTAGCTATTTCACTTTCACTTCCAAAGCTTGGTAGTCCATTGGTGGGTTTATGATAGCCTGGGCTAGCTTGCGATCATGATAATGAATTTGGGGAGGTACAGAAGTGTCCCTACCCGGGGCTATGTTTTTTGCAAATAGAAGTAAAAACCTAAATTAGAAGAGGCGCGAAGTACTTCTTATGGGCTCCTAGTGGAGAGAGATGATCGGAATTTCAAAGGATTTATTGACATGAACCGATGACGATTGTAGTATGTATAGGACTTCTATACAATGATTAAGATGAGTATGGATGATGACATGTATGCATTTGATGTGTAGGATTGACACATGTGAGACTGACAAGATGTGTGTGCAAGCAAACTGACATGAATTGTGCATGCATATGAGACAAGCATGCGGATGCGAGCCCTAATCTATATGATGCCCCTACTTCTAACATATAGCAATTAAACAAGTAAGGTCCTAACCATACAGAGTATGCTAACTTTTCTTTCTAAGATGATCACTGTCATGGGGAGGGTGAGGAATACATGTTTGCTCTTTGGGGAATGAAAATCTGGAAATTTTTTTAAGTATATTTTTTTGGGAAATCTGGGTGAATTTTGGCAGTATTTCTAGGAACTAGGGTTTCCTGGGAAATTTAGGTGATTTGGACAAAGTTTTTGAAAGAAATAGGTATTTCTAGGTGAATTGGACAGAGTTTTCGGGATGAACTGGGAAATCAAAGTTTCTGGGAAAAATTGGTACATCTAGGCATTTTTGGGAAGTTTGGACGGAGTTACTGGGATTTTTGGGAAATCTGGGAGATTTGGACAGAGCTTCTGGGAAAACAGGTATCTTTGGGTAAGTCGGGTAAAGTTTCTGGGTGAAACAAGTATATAAGAGTTTCTGGGAGAAACTGAGATTTTTAGGTAATCTGGGGGATTTGGACAGAGTTTCTAGGTGAAACAAGTATATTGGAGTTTCTGGGAGAAATTGAGATTTCTGGGTAATCTGGGGGGTTTGGACAGAGTTTTTGGGAGAAACTGGTATATCTAGGAAATCTGGGAGATTTAGATAGAGTTTCTGGGAGAAACTGGTATATCTGGAAAATCTGGGAGATTTGGATATATTTTATGGGAAAAACTGGTATATCTGGGAAATCTGGGAGATTTGGATAGAGCTTCTGGGAAAACAGGTATATTTGGAAAATCTGGGAGATTTGGATAGAGTTTTTGGGAGAAATTGGTAAATATGACGGTGATCATACTGTCTAGCAAGTTTTCATACTCCTATCTCTTAGGACCAACAAAAAAGGTGTACAGTGTATATCTTTGTGAACATGGAGTAGACATCCTTGACATGGTGCCTAGGCATGTCAACTCAATGTAATCACATGTGAGTGATTGCCTTGGGAATCATAAGAAAGAGGTTCTGTTCTATCCCACATAAGCGTCTACACCGCGCAGGTAGTCCCACTACGACATACAGTAGTTATATGACATTGTCCTATCTGAAAAGATAAATGAACAGTCCTATGAAAAGTTCTACAAGAATCTATATGCAAAGGCTGGGTTTAGTTACAAAAATGGTCCATTGACGAGAGTTCAAATATACCGTCAGAGAGACAGTACGGAGGTTTTTACTCTTTTTGATATATCTTGGAAGGTGCAGTATCAACGGTGACTTGTGCCCTGGCACAGCAAGACCTGAACAATGTCAGCGCCGCGTTTCAGACACAGTCGGAGGGGGGAATGCAGAAGTGCAATGCAGTGAACCAGATACAGCAAAAAGATGATTTTAAGGATGCTTCTTATGAGTCAAACCTTTGTATTGTTTTGTTTTGAAAATAAAATCCCCAGTAGAGTCACCAAATTATGGATACGCGGAATCGAACTTCCGCTTCTTGTTTTTTGAAATTGATTTGGAAAAGAGGTCTGTTGAAAACAGATACAGAGTCACCACTTAGTCTTGAAAGCACCATGAAACCTAATTTTGACTCACACAAATAGATAAAGGGCACTGGCCTTTCGTAACCAAAAAACTTGGCTTGGGGTTTTGGTACGAGAGAGGAAGGAGCCTTTGTCGCGACTAAAACGCCCTCAACTTGCCTCGTCTCTCGACGGGCCTCAATTAGTATCCAAATAATCATCTTATACTATGTTTGGTTCGACAATTAATACTATCATAGGTATACTACATTGCACAAGAATCTTGAAATGGAAGATCAAAAGATAAGATATCATTCATAAGATCTAACCAAGTATCACACAATGTAAAGTGAAAGATCACACAAACAAATCTAGCAAAAATCGTCTAATCACATATCAAGTAATCAAGTTTTCCTAGTCTAGAAGGGGGACATGAATTGTTCTTGAAACAAATAATCAAATAAATCAAAATGCTTAGCAAGCTAGTATGATGCATGTTAATCTTTGAGAAAAGAAAATCTCTCAATTCTTGGGATTGATGAGAAAGAAATATTAGATCGAAAGGGAGCATGAACGTGTGATCAAGTTCATTCCTTATAATCTCCTTAGATTAGGAGTCACAAAAACTCTAAATCTTGTATGAATGCAATGTATGATCCTAGTGCAAAGGTTGTAGTGTGTTTGTGTACATAAACTTTCTAAAGTGACTTAGAAGTCTATAATATGCATGAATGAATGAAGAATTTCATTATAGGATATTTACAAATAAAGTATGAACTAATTCCTAAGATATGAGCTAATTTGGATTACCTGTAAGCATCAAATCAAAGGAAAGAACTCAAAACATGCTTGTTGTGAATAGTGGACAGAACAGTGAGTTGATTTTGTAAAAATGGAAAAGTAAGATTAGAAATGTTTTTAGTTCATGATTTTTTTTTTATGGAGATCATCCTTATTGTGTCTAAAACACATATTAAAAAGCAAAACTACAATAACTATTACATATTGAGATAAATCATATGAACAAGAGAGGTTATTCAGAAACAGAGTTCGTACTGTCGATTAAAATGTTGAAAAATGTTAGAAAATGACAACAAAACATTTAGAGGCCCATTTTATACACAAAGTTTCCCAAGACACTAAATTTCAAGGGAAAAATAAGTTGAGGCCACTCTCTTTGGAAACGTTTTCTAGAAAACAAGTTGAAAGTCAACTTAACTGATGTGACAACAAAAACAGAATGTCTGGAAGGAATGTTTGGACCAAAATGGAACCCTTCCAAGTGTTTTCAAGCCAAGCCAAAAATCATGGGTGTTCTATAATGAGTTAGGAAGACTTTCCAAGTGGTCTTGTAATCACCCTTTGAGTATTGAGTTCTAGACAAATCTTTGAACTCCGATCATTCACTGTTTTGAAGATTTTGGTAAAACAAGGCTTGTTTCTTAGAATCCAAATGTTGGGGCTTTAGAGGGGTTTTGAATTAGGGGTTTTAAAAGCACATTTTTAGCACAAAAAGGGGATTAATCCACTTAAGAAATCAACATCAAACTCATCATCAAGAACTCCCAATATTGTTTGCACAAACATAGTTTAGTTTGAGGGTATGACTTCAATAATACATATGAATGTATTGAAGTTAGAATCATAATCCATCAAACATGTCTTTAAGGTCAAGAGCTACTATCCATAAGGATTCACTCTCCTCAAATAACATGTTATCTAGATGATGATAAACATGCAAGTAATCAAAGAAAAGTCAAAAGGAAATTCGGTGAGAATAGATGAACATAATACGTAAACAATCAAATAAGCAATCAATAATGATGATCATTGAGATATTGGACTTTTAACTTGGTGTTTCAATCATATATATTGACATTTGGACATGGAAGTAGCAACCTAACTCAAGATTGCTCAAGAATGGTGGTTGGAGAGGGTTTATATGTGATGTATATAGAAGGATAATGGAAGAACTTGAGTTTAGAACTCACTTTCTATAGAAAATAAGTGGAGGAAGCTCCATTTCTCACTTCTGTATCTAAGCATATATCTCATTCTCTCTACAACTTTTCCAAGCTTTGCACTTGGCCACCCCAAAATGAAGATCAAAGGGGGTTTTATATAGGCCAATTTGAGGTGGTTTTGGGATTTGGAAAGTGCACCCATTGGTCCTAAACATCTGTGAACAAGAAACTACGTCGTTTTGGTTTTTAATTATTCAATTTGGACCCCCAAAATAAATTACAAAAATGGATTCAGAGGGGGTTGAGTGCCGCCGCGACACTGGCCATGTGCCGCCACGGTAGTGGCCTAGTGCTGCAACGGCACAGCTCCTTAGACGCCCGATATTTGTGATAAAATCCGATTTGATCGTCTTTTTCACCTTCGGAAATCTATAATAATTTTTTTTCGAATCCAGAACATATGTGCAATATACTATTGGAAAGATATTGACCTCTAGTATCCATGAAAATTGTTTGAAAAATGTTATGGCGCTTCAGTTTCAAAGTCAACTTTTAGGTCAAATCGATCAAACTTGGGATCTCTAGGAAGTTCTGGGAACCTCTGGGAGCTCCCAAGAGCTGACGTTTTCGTCCGATTTTCTTTTAAAACTCATTTTAGTACTTTTCAAATGATCTAGAATGATCTCAGAACTTTCTAGAGAATTCGGATGATTTCGATCAAACCTGGTCAAACTTGGGTCAAACCTGTCAACGGGGACTTTCTGGGAACTTCCAGAACTTCCGGGGGTCTCTGGGAGCCGACGATTTCATCTGATTTTGCTTCAAAACTTAATTTAGTACTTTTTTTATGACGTAGCATGTTTCCAAAACTTTCGATCCAAATCTGGGAGTGTTTGGGCTTTCAGGGGCATTTTGGTCATTTGTTCCACTTTTTGAGCATTTTGAGAGATATAACTAACTTCTATGAGCCTTTTTGAGTCCTTTTTCGATCTATCACGCCCCGATGTAGCATAAATATGGAAAGCGTTTAATTTCCTTTATGGACCCGTAGGTCGCGACAGTTTGAAGGATCGATTCCGTCCCAAACGTCGAACAATATAAAACCATAATCAGAGTAGAGCAATCAAAGCTTACAAATATTTTTCTAACTTATTACATATTACAGTACGTGGTCTCTAAAGGCACAAACCGCCTTAAAACAAAACAATATCTATTGTCTATTACAGTCATCCTTATTACAAAATAGTTTATAACTTAAAACATGGAGTATAAATAACAGTCTTTCTTCCAAGCAGTCGTTCTCAATTAGCATAATCATATTGTTCAGCCTGATCATAACCTGAAAAACCTGAACATGAATGTCCAGGACGCATCAACGTCGTCAGCTTCAAGAAGCTGGTGAGAATTAAAAATATAACTTTGAATGTAAAACATACTCATTTACCATTTTCCAATTCTCATTAATTTCAACAAGTTTATAGTAAAGCAAGGAGTTCATTTTAGAAAACGAGCACAATAATATTTAAAAGATATGATTCATGTATATGTGACCGTGTATGAGAACAATGCACCATCTCATCTTACCGACTCTTTTTTCTTGACAAAACCCAACAACCCACCATCACACACTGGTATCTTTGAAACGCTAAGATAGCCACACTTTAGCACAGGGGTGCCAGGGAATGTCCAGTTTGCCTCACACTTTGGTCTGGGGTACCAGGGAGTGTCCAATGCCTCACACTTTGACTACCTAATCCGCTATGCAAATACCAGAGGAACCCTCACGCAGTATCCAGACTCGGGTATCAGGAAGTGTCCGTAGGCCACACATTAGCACTACCATGGGTGCCAGGGAATGTCCAAGTTCGGCTTCACACACTTTGACGCTATCATGGTCGTCAGGGAGTGTCCAGTTTTGCCACCGTCGCATTTCAAAGACACCCTCGTCGCAATCTCAATCACAACACACTTTGGTACTCACTTACCAGGGAGTGTCCACAACACAATCTCAATCGCACTCACTATACCACACTATCCATTACTCTTTTCCATACTGACCATCATTCACACTCACCATGCATGTACAACTGACACCACATGTATGTCATGAAACTTTAAACACAAAGTAAATCACTGAAATATAGAAAACAACGTGCGTACGGGGATTGATAAGTCGCACTACAACGTTTTAATAGTCCAAACATACCCAAATAGGATTCTGTTTTAGTAAATTTCTTAAACTGAGCTTTAACATTTCATAAAATATCACCCAAACAGTTCCTTAACACAAAACAAGCAGAAACTAGAAACTGCCAGAAGTCACGCGTGCGGGCCGCTAGCACGAGGGGTCACTCGCGCGGGCCGCTGGCGCGATATGCCCATTTTTCATTTTTCTTATTAAAACTTTTCCATTTGCCAGAGTACAAGAAGATCGCGCGCGTGGATCGCTCGCACGGAGGGTCGCTCGCGCGATCTGCCTAATTTTCATTTTCCCTTTATAAAACTTTTCTGTCTGCCTGGGAACACAAACCTCGCGCGCGCGGGTCGCTCGCGCGGTCCGCTCGCGCGATCGCGCGCGCGAGTTTCAACAGAGACTTCATCTTCCTCGTGAAACTGCTCTATTTCAGCAATCCGGGGGTCTTTTGACCCATTTTCAAATCCAGAAGCAAATAGGGCATGTAATATATAAAATTCTTTATTTTTCAACAAGGATTAAGAATATGAAATCAATTTTACATGAATCAATCTATAACTCTAGGATTTTATGAAAAACTAAAAGCTGACAAAATTTGATTTCTTATATACTTTCTTATATGAATAAATTAGGCTCGACTACTGTAAACATAACATCTAAGAATCATAATCTTAAAAAATTATCTTCAAAAACCTATTTTGATTAAGGTTGGAAAATCTTGATTTTCAAGCTATGGTGTTCAGACGTAAATTTATCAATGGTGATTTCAAAATCAAGCTATCCAAACAGTAATTGAACATGTAATTACATTCTGAGTGAGTTGGTAATACTCACTGTGATTAAGAGTGTAGAGATTGTTTGAGAAAGAAAGACCAATTAATAAATCCTCTTGAGCTTGGCTATGGTGGATTGAAGTTCTTCCTCTCTCTAAAATATTGAATGACTCTCCTCTCTCTGAAACTCTCTATATAACTATCAGTTTGCTAAGTGCAGAATGAGAATGTGTGTGTGTGGTAGTGTATATATATAGAACTCCACACCAAGCTACTTGAAACCCAAGAACAACCTCCCATACTCAACAAATGAATTCTTTTCTAATTAACCCAAAATCCTCCATAAACACAGATATTTATATACGTATATGATTTTCTTACACAGATTATAAGACTCTTCAGTTGAGTCAAGGGACAAGTAGGAATGTAGAGGTCCAAGCTTGAGTTGTTTGGGAATGAAAGCTTTTGGCACAAGTTTAACATACACAAAGTAGATACATCCAAACAAGGCACAAAACAATGATTTGTTTCCATAAATGGAAAATAAAGCATAAGTCCAATCACACTTTGCATCACTTCCTAAAACTGTGAAAGTTTAACACAGTATGGACAGTTTTAAACATAAACTGGTATTTTTGTGGGACAGTGTTCGCCACCAAAAATACAGAAAATTTATTTTTGTGTAAGAATCGATTTCTAGTTTTATAAAAATACAGTTTGAGTTAAAAGAAAATATTTCCATCGTTTTGAAATACAGTTTTGAAATCCACACAGGTATTACTAAATTTACAGAAATTGCAGTTTGGTCCCAATGAGAATTTCAAATATGAAATCAAACAAATACTAAATTCTACTTATGAGAATAGTAATTAAAATAAAAGCAGACAATTAAATATGACAATCCAAATACAGATTAATTATGGAAATGTCGGATTGAAATTTAAATGCAAATGTAGGTTGTTACACGATCATTGTGAACCACCAAGCTATGAGTCTCCTAAATCCGGTAGCGGATAAAATGGGGTGTCTACATGCGCCTCTTAAGCAATGCTCCATCACTCTCTCCCACAACATAGTATGGCTCATCAACTTAATACCTCTATATTTGTTGCACTATTGTACATCTCCTTTATTCTTTTATACAGGCACTAGAATGCTCTTCCTCTATTTGTTAGGCATTTTCCTTGTCATTAAAATTCTGTTAAAAATTTTTGTAAGCCAAGATGCCCCTACATCTCCCAAGCATTTCCAAACCTCAATGGGGATCCCATCTGGTCCTAAGGCCTTGTTGGGTTTCATCTTCTTCAAAGCAAATTCCACCTCAAACTTTTTTATTCTCTGATAGAATCTGTATTCTCTACTTTCATCGCAACTTACAGTTTATTCTTTAGTTGTGTTATCCATATGTTTTTCATTTAGCAATTTCTCAAAAGCTCTTCCACCTTTCCTTAATCTCGTTGTCTTTCACTAATACCCTAGAGTCATCGCTTTTTATACACTTAACCTAATAAATATCTCTTATTTTCCTTTCTCTTGACTTAGCAAGCTTATAAATACTTTTTTCTTCCTCTCTAGTGTCTAGCTTGGTGCAGAAGTCATCATAGGCACTGAATGCCAGTGCGGCATTCACTGACTTGGCGAAGGGAGAAGAGACTATCTAAATGCTGTTACGGCATTCATTGAATGCCAGCGCAGCATTCACTGACTGCCGGAACGACATTCACTGAATGTCATAGACAACTCCAGGGACTGCAGTCTTTTCTAGAAATCCAATTTTTATGGCACTTGATGTAAAAACGCAACATTCAGAGAATGCCGTCCGGCAGTCCAGCGATCGCCGCAGCGACAACCCGTGACTGTAGCGAATGGGTTTAAGTGCCGTTCTGCCTCTCTTTTTCTTTTCCTCTCTTTTTACTTTTTATTTAGGTTGGAGAGTCTTTCGAAGAGCTTGAATCATCCTTGGAAGTCCTAAATAAGTTCAGACATTGTCATCATTGGATATGGTGGTAACACTCCCCTTAATTCGACGTCTAGTCAAAATTGGGGTGTCTACAGTTTGTCCCTTCGTGGAGCAACGCGTTTCACAAGCAAATGCCGAAGCCTGTGTCAAGACAAGCCTTTGACCAAACTGTCGGATTTAGGTAAAACAAAATGCATTGCAAAAGAAGAAAGACGCACGGTAAGGTCCCAGCATGTCCTGCTAAATGGTGAGCTACCTACGTATCCATTCAGGAATCAGACCAAGACGTAGTTCGGGCAGGGGTCAAACACATACACAAGCGCAAATAATCATACAGATGAATGCACCTATCCTATTGTGATGTACGTGCTCATACAATGACGGTTGTTAATGCAAATTCATGCTCTATAAATGATGTGATTGGAAACTGTGCTATCCTGAAATTTCTTGATGCAATCCATGCCTTACTTAATGCTCGCATTTACTCGAACTTAAAGATGAGTTTTTCTTTAGAATTCAAAGTTTCGATAATCCACAAGTTGATTATTCTTTAAGATACTTCGTCGTCTCAGCCAAAAGGACGAACGCAATTGACCGGGCGGCACTTTGCGACTTAGGCCCGGTGTCAACGCGGGTTTGCTCTCTCAACGCAATCGACTGGGCGGCGCTTCGCGACTTAGGCGAGACTCTTAATATGGGAAGGAAGGAGTATTATTGATCGGGACCTAATGTGGAACCCCCACTCGCCAGACCCATGCCCTTCAGACCACCGTCAGTCGATGAGTGGTCCTCGCTCTCCACGATGAGGGTGGGTGTGGGCTTGTGGTATCTTCTTCCTCAAGAAGAACATTCAGATTGGACAGCGCAGGGCTGCCCACAGCGTCCACTTTGTGGCCTTGCCACGGCTTCGTTTCACGACGAAAAGTTACATGTAATATATAGTTGGAAAGCCCTCATGGAGTAGATGAGGTTTGTGCCAAAAAAAGACCACATGGACGTCTAAATTGTCCAGAAAATGGGCTCAAAGTTGAGAAAGAAATTTTGGATTTATCGATTTATCAAACTATGGTTTGATATATCACCTTCGTTTGAGATAATTAGGCCATGAAATTTTAAGGGTAGCAACATATGATATATTAAAACAGATCCATATCAAAAAACGGAAGAATATTAAAGTTTACATGTAGACCCACCACGAGATTTGTTTTTGATAAAAACGGTCCAAAAATGAATCTTGAATACGATGGGTCCAAATACAGGCAAATAAATCAATCTATAGGCTCTGATACCAATGTAAAAAAAACTCACACCCATGCATAGAGTCAGGTTTAGGACATTACCTAGCGGAATTGAAACCGATGGATCGTAGATCGTTGATTGTTATGAGTCCCTCAACCTTGTTCTTCCAATCCGAGAATTCTAGCCTCCGTGTACGCCTTGTACTTTGCTACAGTCACGAGAACGGTTGCTAGAGCAATCCCCTTGATGTTCATGCACTAAATCATAAGCTTTCTTAGTGATTAAGCTAGAGAGAGAGAGAAATCTAGAGAGAGAGATAGTCAGGAGGGAGGAGAGAGAGTGCCAAGAGGGAGAGAGAGAGAGATAGATGTGTGTATATTTTGTGATTATCTCTCATAGTTGTAACATATAATACTTCTATATATAAGTACTCTCCTAATAGGGTTTGAATATGACTCCTTATGGGCTTGCTTAGCAACCAAGCAAAAGCCTGTTAAACCCCGAGTCCAATGTAGGTGTCCTAACCCATATAATATTTGTTACAATATGTAACATCTTTTGCTCTTAGCAACCTTTATATTTAATTCATTACGTAAACGTTTTATTTTCCATAATAGATGGTAAGTATAATGTGGAATACATGCACCTAAAATATGTTAAGAGTTTTTTCAGTGCTGTGGACACGCAGAATCGGACCACTTCTCTCTCTTGTTTGAGATTGTTTTGAAAAGGAATTTGAATCAGAGAAAGAAAAGGAAAGGTCTGTTGAAAACAGATACAGAGTCGCCACTTGGTCTTTAGGGAACCAAGAAACCCAAATTTGACTCACCCAAGCGGATAAGGGCACCGGTCCTTCATAACCAAAGAACTTGGTTCGGGGTTTTGGTACGAGAGAGGAAGGAGCCTTTGTCGCGACTAAAACACCCTCAACTCGCCCCGTCTTCCGACGGGCCTCAATTAGCATCCAAATAATCATCTTGTACTATGTTTGGTTCAACAAGTAATACTATGATAGTATACTACATCACATAAGAAAATTGAAATGGAAGATCAAAAGATAAAATATCATTCATAAGATCTAAGTCAAATATCATGCAATGTAAAGTGAAAGATCACACAAATAAACCTAGGAAAAATCGTCTAATCGTGTATCAAGTAATTAGTTTCCTTAATCTAAAAGGGACATGAATTGTTCTTGAAACAAAGGAATCTAAATATGCTTAGCAAGCTAGTATGATGCATGTTAATCTTTGAGAAAAGAAGATCCCTCAATCTCCAGGACGGATGAGAAAGGATGATTAGATCAAGGGGAAGCATGAATGTGTGATCGTGATCATTCCTTATAATCTTCTTAGATTAAGAGTTACAAAAACCCCAAATCTTGCATGAATGCAATGTATGTATCTAAAAATGTGCAAAGGTTGTAGTGCGTTTTGGGTACATGGATTTCTAGAATGACTTAGAAGTCTAAAATGTATATGAATGAATGAATGAAATCAACATGGGATATGTACAAATGTAGTATGAACTACTTCCTAAGATATGAGCTAATTTGGAATGCATATAAGCATTAAATCAAAGAAAGAAAGTTAAGGTATGCTTGCTGTGAATAGTGGACAGAATAGTAGCATCATCTTTGGAAATTTGAAAAGAGGGGTTAGGAATGTTTTCAATGCATGATTTTTTATGGATATGTTCCTTATTGTGTCTAGAACACAACCCAAAAAGCCAATATTGAATAGCTATCACATATTGAGAGAAATCATATAAACAACAGAGGTCACTCAGAAACAGAGTTCGTACTGTCGACTGAAATGTTGAAAACTCTTAGAAAATGAAAACGAATGATCTAGAGGCCCATTTTATACAGAAAGTTTCCTAAGACATTGAATATTAAGGGAAAAATAAGTTAGGGCCCCCCCGTTTGGAAAAGTTTTCTGGAAAAGAGGTCGTAAGTTGACCTAGATGCTGTGACAGCAAAAACAGAATGTATGGAAGGAATGTTGGGATCCAAATGGACCATTTCCAAGTACTTCCAAGTCAAACCAAAAATCATGGGTGTTCTCCAATGAGATAGGAAGACTTTCCAAGTGGCCTTGCATCCATATGTTGAGTATTGAGTTCTGTAGAAATCTTTGAACTCAACTCACTCACTGTTTTGACTCATTGTTTTGAAGATTTTGGAGAAAACAAAGTTTTGTTTCTTGAAACCAAATGAGAGGGATTGAGAGGGGTTTTGAAATAGATGTTTTGAAAACATGTTTTCAATATTCAATAAGGATTATAGCCACTTAGAATACCTACATCAAACTCATCATTAAGAACCTCCAAGATTGTTGGAGAGATTTATTTTATTTTTGACATAACTTCAATACATTTCAAGAATATCTTGGAAGTATTGAGGTTATGATCATCATCTATCAAACATGTTTTTGAGGTCAAGAGCTACTATCCATAAGGATTCACTCACCCCAAACTTCATGTCATCACTTAGATGATGATGAACTAGTAAGTAAATAAAGAAAATAAAAAAAGAAATGAGATAAGAAGAGATGAACAATATATAATCAAAGCAAGTAAATAGCAATCAATAGATAATAATCAATGTGATTTTGGACTTGTAGCTTGGTGTTTCACTCATAGATTTTGACATTTGGACATGGAAGTAGCTTCCTATCTCATGAATGCTCAAGAATGAGGGTTGGAGTAGACTTTGAATGTGAAGTATATAGAAGGATAATGGAAGAAAACAAGAATAAAACTCACTTTCTTATGGAAAATCAATGGGAGAAGCTCCCTTTCTCTCTTCTAAACCTATCTCTATCTCTCTTCTTCTCTACAACTTTTCAAGCTTTGCACTTGGCCCCCCCAAAATGAAGAGCAATGGAGGGTTTAAATAGGCCAATTTGGGGTGGTTTTGGGGTTTTAGAAGTACTCCCATTGGTCCCAAACAACTGTGAACATAAAACTATGTCGTTTTGACTTTTAATTAATCAAATTGGACCCCCAAAAAAATTACAAAAATGGACTCTGTGAGGGTTGAGTGCCGCGGCGGCAGTGGGCCAGTGCCGCGGCAGCACTGCTCCTCAGACGCCCAGAAATTTACGTTTAGGCCCCCAGAGGTTCCGGTATTCGCGAAAAGGCCCTATTTTGTCCGAAATTCACAGAAAATGCGTATGAACTCCAAACTGAGATTGTGATATACCGTTGGAAAGGTAATGGAGTCTACTTTACATAAAAAATAGTTCGGGGATGGGTCACTTTGAAAAGTTTTGCGGTATTTGCGATAAAAGCCGATTTGATCGCCTTTTTCGTTTTCAGAAATTGATAATAAACTCGTTTTAAATCCGAAAATTGTGTGCGATATACCGTTGGAAAGCTATCGACCTCTAGTATCCGTCAAAAATATTTGAAAATAGTTTCGGTGCCTCGGTTCCAAAGTCAAATCTCGGTCAAGCTGGTCAAACCTGGGATTCCCGGGAAGTTCTGGAAACCTCCGGGAGTTCCCGGGAGCTGACGTTCTCGCTCGATTTTCTTTTGGAACTCGTTTTAACACTTTTTTCACGATTTAAAATGATTCCGGTGAATTTGGACGATTTCGGTCAACCTTGGTCAAACCGGTCAACGGGGACTTTCCGGGAACTTCCGGGACTTCCGGGGGTCTCTGGGAACTGACGATTTTATCCGATTTTGCTTAAAAACTCATTTTATCATTTTTCTTACGACATAGCATGTTTCCAGAACTTTGAGACCAAATCTGGGAGTTTTCGGGCTTTCAGGGGCATTTTGGTCATTATGAGCATTTTGAGAAATAGAGCCAACTTCCAGAAGTCCTTTTGAGTCCTTTTTTGATCATTGTAAACCACCAAGCTATGGGTCTCCTAAATCTGATAGCCGACGAAATGGGGTGTCTACAGTTTGCCCCTCTTTGGTATGAACTTGCGAGGCAACGCATGTCGCAAGCGAGTACCAAAGCCTTGAAGAGACAGGTCTTTTGGAGGCTATAGATTTAGGATAAAAAACGTTGCAAAAGATTCAATAAAAAGAAGATGCTGAGGTCAGTGCTGGTCGTGCTCTGCGTGAGTTGCCTACGTATCCCAAGGGGAATCAGACCAGGACGTAGTTCAGGGCACAAAGAGACCAATCACACATGCACATACACAACAATCAAGCGGATGCTATGCTAAAAGAGTGATATGAAATGCATGGATGTGATATGATTGTGTACATGAGTCCTATCATGCCTAGTGTTTTGATCCTAGTATGAGCAGGTGTTGTGGGGTGTGCCACTCCGAGTGGGCTGGTGTAATGCTAGTGTTTGCGACTGTGATGTGGTGGATGACTCGGATAAATACATCAAGGTTTAGAAGACTCCGGGTCTAGGGGCAAACTTCTGGAATTCGGGAAGTGTGCTTCGCAAGCAAATGTTATTGGATGTGGGGTCCCAGAGGATTATAATCGGAGATGCAGTTTGACAGATAACCGACGGACATGGAAGCCCTGGAAATTAAGAGACGGACATAGAAGTCTAAGATTATGAATGAGAATGATGAACACGACATATTTTGAATGAGAGTGATGGTAAACTAATGATGATTAATGAACTGACGATGTACGAATCGAGATGATGAGTCGACAATGAATTACTGTGACTATCATGGATTGGGTCAACAGTTGGGCTAACCGTGACCGAAAGAAGTGACGATGCACCAGTGAACTACTGTGACTATCATGGATTGGATCAACAGTTGGACTAACCGTGACCAGAAGAAGTGACGATGTACGAATCGAGAGGATGAGTCAACAATGAACTACTGTGACTATCATGGATTGGATCAACAGTTGGACTAACCGAGATGTCGAGTTGACAGTGAACTACTGTGACTGTCATGGGTTGGACCAACGGTTGGACTAACCATGATCAAAAGAACTGACGGTGTACGACGACGAGTCGACAATGAACTACTGTGACTGTCAGTATTGAACTACCGATGTACGAATCGAGACGACGAGTCGACAGTGGACTACTGTGACTGTCAGGATTGAACCGGTGATGTACGAATCGAGACGACGAGTCGACAGTGAACTACTGTGACTGTCATGATTGAACTGACGATGTACGAATCGAGATGACGAGTCGACAGTGAACTACTGTGACTGTCATGATTAAACTGACGATGTACAAATCGATATGATGAGTCGACAGTGAACTACTGCGACTATCATGATTGAACTGACGATGTACGAATCGAGATGACGAGTCGACAGTGAACTACTGTGACTGTCATGATTAAACTGACGATGTACAAATCGATACGATGAGTCGACAGTGAACTACTGTGACTATCATGATTGAACTGACAATGTACGAATCGAGATGACGAGTCGACAGTGAACTACTGTGACTGTCATGATTAAACTGACGATGTACAAATCGATATGATGAGTCGATAGTGAACTACTGCGACTATCATGATTAAACTGATGATGTACGAATCGATATGACGAGTCGACAGTGAACTACTATGACTGTCATGATTGAACTGACGATGTACGAATCGATATGACGAGTCGACAGTGAACTATGACTGTCATGATTGAACTGACGATGTACGAATCGAAAAGCCTGCTGGAGGTGAAACTGAATCTGCTAGGGATGAAGCGACTCTACTGGGGAGGAATGGATAAGATGTATTCTACTAGGGAAAAAGGAAATACACTCACTGATGGGAGTAAAGGTACGATTCTTATTCGTAGATGGTCTGTGGTGGCTATGGATTTGACATCGATGAAGGACAATGATCACTCATGGACTTATGTTGCTAGGATGAAAGAAGATCATCAAAAGCCACTCATGGACTTATGTTGCATGAACGAAGGAAGACAGTCAACAGCCACGCATGGACTTATATTGCATGGATAAAAGAAGATCATCAATAGCCACTCATGGACTTATGTTGTATGAAGAAAGATGATCAACAGCCACTTATGGACTTATGTTGCAAGGAGATGATGGTTAACTTTTGATGGTTCGGAAAGGGATGAATTTCCCATTTGCCCTAAGTTTGGACGCTTCTCATGCTGACGCCTTAACCGGTGCAGTAATGGTGTTTGGTACTCCTACTTGTATTGGCATGCTCTTTATAACTTGATTTGAAAATTTTATTAGTCACTGTTGACTTACACATTTGAGACTACAACAGACTCAAAAACTTGACAGACATTGACGCACGAGGACGACACATTTGACACCAAAATGAAACAAGCTTGTCTTGTCAAAACTTGATGTGCTTTTGTCATAAACGATGTACCATTTCTCTTTTGGTGTTCACCCCTCATCTCAACATGGTAGCACTTTGCTGATAAATCTGATTTTTGAAAGTTCCTCCTTAGTGATCTAGTCAATTTTCTACTTCTCCCAGGAAGTGCTTTGAATTAGTGCCTTAGCTTTTAGAGTAAAAGATGCTCTATTTCAAAATTTTCAAAACAACTTGGTAACTTGAAAACTGGCCCTCGATGTGAAGGGATTGTGTTAGGCAAACGGAGTTTGCCCCTAGTTTGAGGTGTACAAAGTGGGATTCATAAGCAAACGAGGTGGGTGACCGAAGTTTGCCCCTAGTTTGGATGATGGTTTATTGGAGGTTTTGGGCAAACGAGGCAGGTGACCGAAGTTTGCCCCTTGTATGAAGGGTAGATAGTAAAAGTCAGGCAAACGAGGCGGGTAGCCGAAGTTTGCCCCTAGTGTGGAAGGTGATTTTCTGGCTTGAGGCATGGACCGTGACTTTAATCTCTTAAATGCTCATAACTTTTGCCTAGGCACCAGTGAGGTGACCTAGCAAGCTCTTTTCTCTCTTTTATTATTGCTCACTTTGGACTAATTTTTGCCTAGGCGTCCTTTCGGATTTTCGACCTAGCGAGCCATCCTTCTTTTTCTTTTTTGAAAGTCTGTCTACGTACCCCCGAGCGGGGATCAGGTCCAACGTAGTTCGGGCCATGGTTAGAAAGAAGCGGGTTGAGGTATGAGGGTTTTTTAAACCAATCGTCAAAGAAGTTCAAACTTGAGCCACTTGTGGTAGCTTTGAATGAAAGGATTTAATTTCAATCTCCCTTTCTTTTCTTTTTCTTTTTCTTTTTGTTTTGTTTTGAGGATTGATCCTTTTCACTTTCGCCTAGCCAGTCAATTCTGCTTTTTAATGTAGTCGATTCTTGTGAAATCTTTCAATCGCAATCTCAGAATTTCAGAATGTGCATGTCAGCTCTCGGAATTTATTTGTGGTCATTCCGTGCCTTTTGAAAAGTGATCTTGGCACGTTCTTAAGATGTATTTTGAAGCATATGATTCTATCAAAATTTTTCTCCAACATTTTGACTGGCTAGGGTCAGATTTTGGAAATCAACACCTTTTTCAGCTCTAACTTTTGCCTAGGTGCCCTTTCGGGTTTTCAACCTAGCGAGCTTTTTCTTTTCTTTTCTTTCTTTTTCTTTCTTTTTTTTTTTTTTTTTTTTTTTTTTTGAAAGTGGAGATGAAACTCACTGAAATGTTTGGCTACCATCAAGGGCTAAGTTTGCATTGCTTTCAATCAGACAGATTGCGTGGCTCCCAATTGGATTGGGCTTAAGGCTTCGAAATGGTGGAAAAAGGGTGTTGGGCAAGCCCCAAGTTAGTTTCAAGTGTGTCTTTTGAAGATTGAGGCAAGAGCATCTTTAAATTCTTAAAGTAAGGCTATTCAATTCTCAGCTCATCATCAGTGTTAGCGTGAAATCGACTTTAACCCTTCAGGATTCTTTTTTGTTTTATTGTAGGAAAATTATTAGCAGAGTAATATCCATGGTAATTTGAAAAGTGACACTTCAGTTTAGTGATTCATGCATTTATGACTAGGCACATCAGATTAAGCAAAATGAGATTTCATTCCATCAACAGAGAAGGTTTACAGACTTATTAACAACTTGATGACAGACAGACTCGATCACAGGACTAGAATTGAAATGGACTCAGACATAGAATAGACTCAACTTGACTCGACCCGGTCTCAAATGGAGTGTCTTTGCGACCCATTTATTATTCTTATTCTATTTTTTAGCAGAAGTTCCAAACACCATCACTTTACTGCATGGCTTCAACATTCATTAGCATCAACGGTAGGGATCATTTGATCGGTTGGTCCAAGCCAAGATAGTGGATGGGATTAGGATAGGGGACATCTTCTATAAGGTTCTGAATGTCATGGCGGAGGCGGATGCACTGATCGGTGGTATGGCCTAGATTTTGGTGATAAGCACATCGTAGGCTCATGTTGTAGTGGGAGGGTATAGGATTTGGTAGCGGCTTATGAGGGAGGAGCTGCAGGTGGCCCTTTTTGAGTATGTGGTCCAAGGCTGTGGAAAGAGGAACATCAAGTTTGGAGAATTCGCGAGGGCCTTTTGGGCGATTTGGCGGAATGGACTGGTATGGACGGAGGGCGCAGGCCATTGATTGGTTGCTAAGTGCATTGATATCCGGGGAGTCCAGGTAGTAGTTAGGTCTCTTGGACTGGTGTTGGGGCTCATCCTTTTTGAACTTTCCTTCTCTGATGGCATCCTCTATTTTGGTGCCTATTTCAAATAGCTCTTCGAATGTGGAGATGGATTGGTAGAATAGCTTGTCATGATATACTGGTTGCATGTTCTTGACCAGCATACGTACTTGCTCTTTCTCAACAGGTCTGTGGATCATTTGAGCCACTTTATTCCTCCATCTGCTCAAGAACGCAGTGAAGGACTCATTGCAGTTCTGCCTGGTAGTCTCTAGATCCCGGATGGTGATATCAAACTCTTGGTTGTAAGAGTAGTGATCAATAAAAGTTCTAGCAACGTCTTCCCAGACTCGGGTCTTGGAGGCTTCAAGGGTTAGGAACCAGGATAGTGCGGCATTCTTAAGGGTTTGCGGGAATAACATCGCAATGTGCTCATGAGTGCAGCCCATCGATTGGAAGATGCTCATGCACAACTTGATGTGACTTTTTGGATTCCCTGTTCCATCAAAACGGTCAATTTCAGGCATTTTGAAGTTCTCGGGCAGCCTTAGCTTGATGGGCTCAAAGAGGCCTTCCAGGTCTAACATGTAATCATCAACCCCTTTGCTCTTCCTCAACACACTTTCAAGCTTGTCAACTTTGTCCATTTTTTCCTGGAGCTTCTTCTCATATGCAAGCGGCGGGACTCCTTGAAACCAGTCTTCTTCCGCATTATTCTCGGGAGGCGGTCCAAACCTAGGCGGTGGTGGTGGGAACCCATGTGGGTACTGTGGCTGCTGCTGTTTCAGTTCTTCCATGAAACTCAAAACTTGGGCCATGCGATCAGATTGCTGGTTTATGGTTGCTCCCAACTCAGTGACCTTGTTTTCTAATTCTTCCTGATTCATGTTGGAATGACTTAGCGGGCTAATTTTGACCAAATGACTGTTCGAACTTCCGACTCAGGACGAGGATCCCAGTTACTGACTTCGGGAATCTATATTGACCTGACAGATTTCAAGAGAAAGGGGGTGTATCAGATTCTAATAGCGACGACTTTAGACAGACAAAGACAGTGATGTGGACTGACTCGAGACAATGCGTGAAGATTGACGGTGCATGCATGTGGGACAAGCAGGCGGATGTAAGGCCTAATCTATATGACGCTTCTATTTCTAACAGATAGCAGTTAAACAAATAAGGCCCTAACCATATAGAGTGTGCCAATCTTACTTTCCAGTATGATCACCAAGGGATAACAGGGATTTCTAGGGTTTACGGAGGCTTCTAAGAAGGACTGGGCATTCTTGGTTGATTTGGATGGAGTTTCTGGGAGAAAATGGGATATCCGGGTACAGTTTTGAGCAGAGTTTCCGAGAGACACTGGTTAATATGGGTATATCTGGGATATCTGGACAGAGTTTCTGGGAGAAACTGGTAAATACGGGTATATCTGGGATATCTGGACAGAGTTTCTGGGAGAAACTGGTAAGTACGGTTATATCTGGGACATCTGGACAGAGTTTCTGGGAGAAACTGGTGAGTACGGTTATATCTGGGACATCTGGACAGAGTTTCCGAGAGAAACTGGTAAGTACGGTCATATCTGGGATATCTGGACGGAGTTTCTGGGAAAAACTGGTAAGTGCGGTTATATCTGGGATATCTAGACGGAGTTTCTGGGAAAAACTGGTAAGTACGGTGATAGTGATCATACTTTCTAGCAGGTTTTCATACTCCTATGTCTCAAGACCGACAAACAAGGTTTGCGGTGTATATCTTTGCGAGCATGGAGCAGACATCCTTGTCATGGTGCCTAGGCAGGTCAACTCAATGTGATCACATGTGAGTGATTGCCTTGGGAATCATAAGAAAGAGGTTCTGTTCTATGCCACATAAGCATCTACACCGCGCAGGTAATCCCGTCAGGGCATACAGCAGTTATATCATATTGTCCTATCTGAAAAGATAAATGAACAGTCCTATGAAAGGTTCTAAGGAATCTATATGCAAGGGCTGGGTTTAGTCAAAGAGGGTCCGTTGACGAGAGTTCCAATATACCGTTAGAGAGACAGTACGGAGGTTTTTACTCTTTTGATATACCTTGGAAGGTACAGTATCAACGGTGACTTATGCCCTGGCACAGCAAGACCTGAACAATGTCAGCGCCGCGTTTCAGACACAGTCGGAGGGGGAAATGCAAAATGCAATGCGGTGAACCAAACACAGTAAAAAGATGATTTTAAGAATGCTTCTTATGAGTCAAACCTCTGTATTATTTTGTTTTTAAAATAAAAATCCCCAGTGGAGTCGCCAGATTGTGGACACGCGGAATCGGACTACTTCTCTCTCTTGTTTGAGATTGTTTTGAAAAGGAATTTGAATCAGAGAAAGAAAAGAAAAGGTCTGTTGAAAACAGATACAGAGTCGCCACTTGGTCTTTAGGGAACCAAGAAACCCAAATTTGACTCACCCAAGCGGATAAGGGCACTGGTCCTTCATAACCAAAGAACTTGGTTGGGGGTTTTGGTACGAGAGAGGAAGGAGCCTTTGTCGCGACTAAAACACCCTCAACTCGCCCCGTCTTCCGACGGGCCTCAATTAGCATCCAAATAATCATCTTGTACTATGTTTGGTTCAACAAGTAATACTATGATAGTATACTATATCACATAAGAAAATTGAAATGGAAGATCAAAAGATAAAATATCATTCATAAGATCTAAGTCAAATATCATGCAATGTAAAGTGAAAGATCACACAAATAAACCTAGGAAAAATCGTCTAATCGTGTATCAAGTAATTAGTTTCCTTAATCTAAAAGGGACATGAATTGTTCTTGAAACAAAGGAATCTAAATATGCTTAGCAAGCTAGTATGATGCATGTTAATCTTTGAGAAAAGAAGATCCCTCAATCTCCAGGACGGATGAGAAAGGATGATTAGATCAAGGGGAAGCATGAACGTGTGATCGTGATCATTCCTTATAATCTTCTTACATTAAGAGTTACAAAAACCCCAAATCTTGCATGAATGCAATGTATGTATCTAAAAATGTGCAAAGGTTGTAGTGTGTTTTGGGTACATGGATTTCTAGAATGACTTAGAAGTCTAAAATGTATATGAATGAATGAATGAAATCAACATGGGATATGTACAAATGTAGTATGAACTACTTCCTAAGATATGAGCTAATTTGGAATGCATATAAGCATTAAATCAAAGAAAGAAAGTTAAGGTATGCTTGCTGTGAATAGTGGACAGAATAGTAGCATCATCTTTGGAAATTTGAAAAGAGGGGTTAGGAATGTTTTCAATGCATGATTTTTTATGGAGATGTTCCTTATTGTGTCTAGAACACAACCCAAAAAGCCAATATTGAATAGCTATCACATATTGAGAGAAATCATATAAACAACAGAGGTCACTCAGAAACAGAGTTCGTACTGTCGACTGAAATGTTGAAAACTCTTAGAAAATGAAAACGAATGATCTAGAGGCCCATTTTATACAGAGAGTTTCCTAAGACATTTAATTTTAAGGGAAAAATAAGTTAGGGCCCCCCCGTTTGGAAAAGGTTTCTGGAAAAGAGGTCGTAAGTTGACCTAGATGCTGTGACAGCAAAAACAGAATGTATGGAAGGAATGTTGGGATCCAAATGGACCATTTCCAAGTACTTCCAAGTCAAACCAAAAATCATGGGTGTTCTCCAATGAGCTAGGAAGACTTTACAAGTGGCCTTGCATCCATATGTTGAGTATTGAGTTCTATAGAAATCTTTGAACTCAACTCACTCACTGTTTTGACTCATTGTTTTGAAGATTTTGGAGAAAACAAAGTTTTGTTTCTTGAAACCAAATGAGAGGGATTGAGAGGGGTTTTGAAATAGATGTTTTGAAAACATGTTTTCAATATTCAATAAGGATTATAGCCACTTAGAATACCTACATCAAACTCATCATTAAGAACCTCCAAGATTGTTGGAGAGATTTATTTTATTTTTGACATAACTTCAATACATTTCAAGAATATCTTGGAAGTATTGAGGTTATGATCATCATCTATCAAACATGTTTTTGAGGTCAAGAGCTACTATCCATAAGGATTCACTCACCCCAAACTTCATGTCATCACTTAGATGATGATGAACTAGTAAGTAAATAAAGAAAATAAAAAAAGAAATGAGATAAGAAGAGATGAACAATATATAATCAAAGCAAGTAAATAGCAATCAATAGATGATAATCAATGTGATTTTGGACTTGTAGCTTGGTGTTTCACTCATAGATTTTGACATTTGGACATGGAAGTAGCTTCCTATCTCATGAATGCTCAAGAATGAGGGTTGGAGTAGACTTTGAATGTGAAGTATATAGAAGGATAATGGAAGAAAACAAGAATAAAACTCACTTTCTTATGGAAAATCAATGGGAGAAGCTCCCTTTCTCTCTTCTAAACCTATCTCTATCTCTCTTCTTCTCTACAACTTTTCAAGCTTTGCACTTGGCCCCCCCAAAATGAAGAGCAATGGAGGGTTTAAATAGGCCAATTTGGGGTGGTTTGTGGTTTTAGAAGTACTCCCATTGGTCCCAAACAACTGTGAACATAAACTATGTCGTTTTGACTTTCAATTAATCAAATTGGACCCCCAAAAAAATTACAAAAATGGACTCTGCGAGGGTTGAGTGCCGCGGCGGCACTGGGCCAGTGCTGCGGCGGCATTGGGCCAGTGCCGCGGCAGCACTGCTCCTCAGACGCCCAGAAATTTACGTTTAGGCCCCCAGAGGTTCCGGTATTCGCGAAAAGGCCCTATTTTGTCCGAAATTCACAGAAAATGCGTATGAACTCCAAACTGAGATTGTGATATACCGTTGGAAAGGTAATGGAGTCTACTTTACATAAAAAATAGTTCGGGGATGGGTTACTTTGAAAAGTTTTGCGGTATTTGCGATAAAATCCGATTTGATCGCCTTTTTCGTTTTCAGAAATTGATAATAAACTCGTTTTAAATCCAAAAATTGTGTGCGATATACCGTTGGAAAGCTATCGACCTCTAGTATCCATCAAAAATATTTGAAAATTGTTTCGGTGCCTCGGTTCCAAAGTCAAATCTCGGTCAAACTGGTCAAACTTGGGATTCCCGGGAAGTTCTGGAAACCTCCGGGAGTTCCCGGGAGCTGACGTTCTCGCTCGATTTTCTTTTGGAACTCGTTTTAACACTTTTTTCATGATTTAAAATGATTCCGGTGAATTTGGACGATTTCTATCAAACTTGGTCAAACTTGGTCAAACCTTGGTCAAACCGGTCAACGGGGACTTTTCGGGAACTTCCGGGACTTCCGGGGGTCTCTGGGAACTGACGATTTTATCCGATTTTGCTTAAAAACTCATTTTATTATTTTTCTTACGACATAGCATGTTTCCAGAACTTTGAGACCAAATCTGGGAGTTTTCGGGCTTTCAGGGGCATTTTGGTCATTCTGAGCATTTTGAGAAATAGAGCCAACTTCCAGAAGTCCTTTTGAGTCCTTTTTTGATCATTGTAAACCACCAAGCTATGGGTCTCCTAAATCTGATAGCCGACGAAATGGGGTGTCTACAAGTGCTCAATTTGATAGAGGTAGCATGTTTGTTTGTGTGTGTGTGTGTGTATATATACATATATTTTGTGTGTGTGTGTGTGTGTGTGTGTGTGTGTGTGGTGTATTTTGTATTCTTATATGTGACTTCTATGATTTGCGGCTTGAACTAAAGTTGAGCATACACAAAAAATTATATATGTATACATATGCAATTATATTAAAATAAAAAAAACATCAATCACGAAAATTAGAACCTGTATGTTGTTCTTTTTTTTCTTTTCTTCTTCTTTTTTTTTGGGGAGGGGGGGGGGGGGGGGAGGTGGGTTTATGGAAAGTATGGTATTGACTATTGAGCTATTAGTTGTTAAGGCGTGCTTTAATCTACAGGACACCACAATGTAGTTGACTCTCTAGCTGGCTAGTTGACTCTCTAGCTGGCTCTTGTACTCTATTGTAGGAAGCTCAAAGTCCTTACACAATGACTAGCATGCATATGAAATCCTTAATAAATTGAACTTTCAAAATTATGGCAATATCTGCTCTCTTATTCAATGTGTAATTATACTATTTTTGTTTCTACCCATGAACACCAATCTATTTTTCTTGGGGGAATTAGCAAAAAAGCCATGCTAAAGAACAATTTTTATAAGAACTCCACGCGCTAAAATAACAATTTTTATAAGAACTCCACGCGCTAAAACATTTAATGTCGTATTTTCTTTCCGTTTGAACCTCAGATCTTGTGCCAAGTCTGACTGTAGTTTTGATTGAGTACCGAATCATGTCCTCTATATGGTTCTGGTTTAATTGATAAAAAGTTTAAGATTTCATTATTTACCAATATATGTAGCTATTTTGAAGTGTTTGATTATGATATATATATATATATATATATTTTTGTTAAATCACTAATATTGCAGCCTAATCTCCAGAAATTCTTGGCACATCCTCAATAAGGAACACGTCTAAATAATCCCCTGTTGGGTTCAGTCTGTATAGGCTCAGTCTAACCAGGCCGCGAGACATGCCCCAGAATATTCCAAGCAGTTTCCTACTCAAGCTAGAAGACTAATGGAAAGTACACATTGTTTCGTAATCCAATTAGGAAACCCCCACAATTAATGCCAATCAATCCTAATTGGATTGTATTTCCTTATCCTTGTACTAGGGGTGGGCAAAAGTTCGGTTAACCGAACAAACCGAACCAACCAAACCGAATTTTCAATTTCAGTTAAAAATTTCAGTTCGGTTAAAACCGAACCGAATTAAAAATTCCAGTTCGGTTATCAGTTGCCTATAGGCAAACCGATCCGAACCGAAAAACTGAAATTTTATTTTTTAATTTTATTTTCTATATTATTAATGTATTTATACATAACTATAGATAATAAAATATAACTATTTTTACAATTGAAAACAAATAAAAGTATGCTTTCTTTGCAATATGAAAGAGAAAGGAAAAAAAAACATTAAAAAGTTGAGAAAAATGAAAAAATAAAAATAAAAAATTGAGTTTTTTTACAATTCGGTTAATCGAATAAACAAACTGAACCGAATTTGTAATTTAGTTAACCAAACCAAACCAACCGAATTATATTTCAGTCAGTTAACAGTTGATAATCCTCCAAACCGAACCGAACTCAAATCGAACCGAATAGTGCCAAATCGAACCGAATCGACTGAATGCCCACCCCTACCTTGTGCGAGTAGGTCTCTTGCATCTATAAAAGAGACCACTCACCCCCATAGAAGGGGTCCAACTTTTCAGTCTCTATAGCACCTCTATAGCAGTCATCAACACGGCCGACCGACCTACGGTAGCTCTATACTATTGTTGATTCACCACAAGTCCCCGACTTTTTACAGTATAGTGAACGTGCTCAGACACACAGGTGGATGTAGGTTCCTTCATTAATAGGGCCGAACCACATACAAAAAACTAGCCTCTCACTCTCTCTTTCCTTAATTTGCTTTAATTGACCTTAACCAAATTTTGGCATCATCAGTTTGGCGCCGTCTGTGGGAAACGCAAGTTTTTCATCAACAAATCTCTCGGTTGCTAGTCATGCCTCCGAAGAAGGGTAAGAAGACTGCATAACAGGCCAACCGAGATGTTCTGCCAGCCCTGGCGCTGGCTGCAGCGGTCCTGACACAAGAGCAGATCGCCGCGACCCTCATACAGTTCTTGAAGATCCAGCATCAGACCCAGCAGTAGATTGAAACCCTGCTGGCTCAACAAAGCAATCCTGTAATGGTTGGGCAACAGCCCGGGAATGCTGTGTACAGTCGAGAGCCGATCTTGACCAGACAGCGTGCCCGAGCTAACCCGTCCCACGTTGGAGATGCCACAGACATCAACAGTAGGTGTGCTGCCTGAGAGGAGAGGCGAGAGCGTATGGCCCGGGGATCGGTCCAGGGACACTCGGTCAAGAGCTGAGGTGGCCTTAGGCACACGATCAGCCGGAGTCATAGTCGAGCCCTATCCCATAGGACAACACACCGCCATGAAGAAGAAGCCTCTTCCACCAGCACGACCAACCCTCCGGATATCGGTCGGGAAGGCGTAATGGCCTGTATCAAGAATTTGAAGAAACAGATCGACAGAATGGCCAAAGACCTCGGCCAGAATCCTACTCAGAACTATGTCAATACTGAGACAGAGTCACCATTCTCCAGCCAAGTTACAAGTTTTGCCACCCCACACAAATTCAAACAGCCCCGCCTAGATTCGTATAACGGCTCGGGGGGCCCAGTCGACCACGTTCGAACCTACAAAGCCCATATAGCTCTCGCCACCAATGTAGATTAACTATATTGCCTTGCCTTTTCCAGCACTATGAAAGGCCCGACCGCTCAATGGTTCTACTCCTTGAAGCCCCGATCAATCAGCTATTTCAAGAAATTCAGTAAGTAGTTCATCAACCTGTTCATCGGTATGCATGAACGGCAAAAGCCTGACATGCAAGTGCTAACAATTAGGTAAAGGAATCATGAGTCCCTCAAGAAAATCACAAACCGGTTTAATCAAGAGAAGCTTAGGATCTGTGACCTTGAAGAAATTGTCGCCATTATAGCCTTCTGCTCGGGAGTTCAACACACCAAGTGCGCCACTTCGTTTCACAGAAACCGACTGGAAACTTTGATTGAACTCACAGAGAGGGTCGGACGATATATTGACACCGAAGAATTTCTAAAGACCAAAGGCCCCGGGTAAGAAAGCTACGAGACATCCGGAAGTAAACAGAAGTGAGAACAGCCCGGGAAGAACAATGTGGAGGAGCCCAATGGCTCTAGCAGTTCCTCTAATTCACAGCGGTCTGAGTCTGGCAACCTCCACCCGACCTCCAGTTCACAGCAATCTGAGTCTGGCAACCCCGACCCGACCTCCAGTTCACAGTGGTCTGATTTTTACAGCCCTAACCTGACCTTCAATTCGTAGTAGTCAGGATCCAGTGACACTGACCTTTCCCCTAGCGTAGAGTAACCAGGAGCCCGGTAATCCTTACCTGGCCTCCTGTCTTCATCAGTCTAGATGAGCCCGACTATAGTGGTACTTGCCTGATCATCGCATGAGGCTCGATAGAATGTCAGAGAGCTCTTATAAAGACCTCAGGATGAGGCACATCAAAAGACCTCGGGGTCACATACGAGGTGCTAAAAAGACCCCGGGTTAACCCCAAGGCAACTAAAGACCACTATTACGCAGATGGCAAAAGACCTCGGGGTCACATCCGAGGCATCGGCTTTGCCTAGGACCCCAACCGACGATGGGGGCAAATCCCCTTAGGCGGCTGATGATGGCAAGTTTTAAAAGACCCTGCAACCACCCATGTTCCAGGTCGGTTACCTACAGTCATGGCCTCTATAGACCCCCATCTTAGGGAAAGCTTGGGGGGTAAGAAGGCACAATGAACTAAATAGGCAAGCACACTGGGTATTTTACAGGCCTCGGGGTTAACTAAGTCAAACTCTTAGACAGCCCGGGAGCCTACAGTACTTAGAGGCAATAACTCCGCTTAGGTCTAAACCGACGATAGAGGTGACTAAAATCTCTTAGGTTGGCCCACTATAGAGGAGCAAAAAGACCCTAAAGCAATACGCTTTAGGTCGGCTCCACTAACATGGTCAAATTCTTCTCCCAAACAGTCTTGACGAAGGCTGACTGGGCGGAAGATAACCATCCTCCACCAACATGGTCAAATTCTTCTCCCAAACAGTCTTGACGAAGGCTGGCTGGGCGGAAGATAACCATCCTGGGGAGTTAACACAAAAAGGACCCTAAAGCGATACGCTTTAGGTCGGCTTTTCCAATATGGTCAAATTCTTTTGCCCACAACCTTGAAGAAGGTTTATGGGTAGAAGATAACCATCCTGCGAGCTAACTCAAGCAAAAGACTCTGAATTAGGCTGAGTCTCAATTCTTGGCCAATTCCCGAGCACTTAAAGATTCTGAGCTAGGTTAAGTCTCAAATCTTAGCCAGTTCCTAAGAACTCACGAGACTCAGAATCTCCAAGGTAGCTTTCCCAAGCACTTATGCAGTGGCAAATGACATCAAACAGATTTCCCAACTTGCCCCGATATGGCATCAAGGCAACCTTGGAAATGGGGGCGGCTGATACGCCCTAAATTGGCTCTACCGAAAAATTGAGTGGTTTAACTCAATAGCTGGTCCCTGTCCCAGTCAAATCATGCACAGTTCCCTAGACAAGCATCAACCCGAGTAGTCTAGCCATCCCGAGCGATACATCAACAGGCCTCGACCAACAAGTCAGGAGTGCAATACGGGTTCAATCTGTAGAGGCACAGTCCAACCAGGCCGTAGGACACGCCCCAGAATATTCGAAGCAGTTTCTTACTCAAGCTAGAAGACTAATGGAAAGTACACATTATTTCCTAATCCAATTAGGAAACCCCCACAATAAATGCCAATCAATCCTAATTGGATTGTATTTCCTTATCCTTGTACGAGTTGGTCTCTTGCATCTATAAAAGAGACCACTCACCCCCATAGAAGGGGTCAAACTTTTCAATCTCTACAGCACCTCTATAGCAGTCATCAATACGTCTAGCCGACCTACGGTAGCTCCAAACTATTGTTGGTTCACCACACGTCCCCAGATTTTTACTATATAGTGAACGTGCTCAAACATACATGTGGACATAGGTTCGTTCATTAACAGGGCCGAACCACATACAAAAAACCAGTCTTTCACTCTCTTTTTCCTTAATCTACTTTAATTGACTTTAACCAAATTTTGGCATCATCAGAAGAAATTTGCTTTCCTCGTAATTAAGAACATTTATATTTTTTCCCTATCAAGGGTAAAATGGTAATTTCAAAACATTAACTCTGAAAACTAACTTTTCCTGAGTCGTCAACTAATCGGTGACTCAAGGTGGGGACTAGGGAGATAAGTGTTACGGAGTAATTTTTTTTAAAGGCAAGTGAGCCCCACTACCAAGCGTCATTCACAAATTGAAAAATGGACTAACATAATGAATGTTGCTTGTGTCTTTAAAACAAAATAAATCATGGTTTTAAGAGATAAGTGTTGGATGACTCACACTATATCAAATAATGTGGGAAAAGTTTGAGATTACTACAAAGTAGCATAGTATCTCTCATCTTTTTGTCAAACCTAAAAAAAAGTGTAGCATGGGGTTATAATGCCAATCATTACACAATTAGGGTGATCTTTTTTTCGTTAAAGACAATTAGGGCGATCATTTGCTGGCATTTCTAACTAGATAATTCCCACTAGGTTGGTTGTTGGGCCTATGAAGACTCTGAAAGATTTTATTTGGTATATAATACTTTCGTGGTACAAAGCTAAGGTCTTTAAGGTTGGGCATGATTGGATTAAACGATAGCCCATTAACAACAAACTACCCAAGGACAAAAGTCCAAGCCCCTTTTTTAGCTACATCCACAGCATTAAAATATCACTTTTCAAGTCTATTTTACTCTTTCTATCTGACCAAACTACCCCACACTTCATCTTCTCAGGAAAAAAAAATAGCAACTCTTTCTCTCATCCTCCCATGGTCACCATTACCACCACCCCTACCTGACCTCCATCCACAACCTTAGGCGACCGCCACTGACAACCTCCAGTGACCACCACAGCAACTAACACCATCACCACCACCATCGCCCGCCACCGCCACCAAAACAAACCTAGATCGCCATCAACACCAACACAATCGCCACCACTACCGTCGGCCACCACCACCATCACCATAACCAAACCAGATCTGGATCTGATTTGATTTTTCAAAATAGATCATCATAATTTAATTGTTCAAAATACATCATCACCATTTATCTACTATGACTAGGCCCTATGTTGGATCATCACCATTTGATTGTTATGACTGGCCTACTATGATCTGGATCTGATTTGACTGTTTAACACTATCACCATTTTATTGTTGTGAACAACCACCCACCATTGATCTAGGCTTGACTAGCATTCAGCATAAGTTAGAATTCACTTAGAATATCCTAAGTCAAATTTGACTTAGGATTTTTGATTTCTAAAATCACTTAGGAATTTTGCTTCGTATCAAAAGAGGGGTGGACACCATAATTGAGTGGTTAATAGATGTGGATTGAGAATGATGAATAGATATGAGACTAGGGTTTCAAACTTAGTTATTCGAATGAAATATGGATTGAGAATGATGAATAGATATGGGAGATTGAATTTTTTTTGAGTTATTCAAAGAATTATCCACTCTTATAATGAAACTCGCACTTCAAACTTAAGATATCATGTCCTAAGTGAAATTTCTCTTAAGATATCATATCCTAACTGAAATTTCTCTTAAGATTTCACATCCTAAGTTAAAATATTGAAACTTTAGATTTTTGTGCAGATTTGTGATTGACGAATAATCCATTGTAATTTTCTTCGTCTCTCTGTATAACTAATCGATATATACTAATTTATCCCTAGCCCATGATTTGGATAGAGAAAATGAAACTAATAGAGGAGAGACAAAGGGGCGGGGGCTATGGTGGTAGAGGCAAGGGGAGGTCGCCAGAGGTTCGGTGACGCGAGGGGGAGGTCGTCGGAGGTGGCAAGGCTGATCATTGAAGGTCGTCGGAGGTGGTGGCCGAAGGACGCGTGGGTGGTGGTAATGGTGGCTAGGGTTTGGCTAGGGTTAGAGAATGAAAGATGAGGGTATTTTGGTCTATGGACATTAGCAGGACTTATCCCAAATGTCTACTTTAAGGTGTCCTTCACCCCAATAAAGCTCATCTAATGACCTTTTCACCAATTTCCCCAACAAGAAAAAATGGAAGGACAAAATTAGAAAATGTACAAGACAAAGAAAATAAAGGAAGGGAAAACCCAGAAAGGGTAACTTTTGTTTATTTCTTGGTAATTATTAATTAAAAAACTACTATGGAGAGAATTCTTTCCCCACCAAAAGTAATCATATCAGTCTTTAAGATATAAAAAAAAATGAAAGAAAAAAATTATAGCTTTGATTTGTATTTAGTTTGTTTTCATGGAATGGACGTCATATATCAAGGTTCCTAATCGGCAAGTGATTTAGATTGAAGGAAGATAAGAAAAATATGCACATTTTAGTTATTTACTTATAATAACAACATGATGTATTAGTTGTAGCCAGGGAAAAGAATTGGCGTTTCTCATTGCATGAAAGAACATCCATAATACAATATGGCTTCATTATTGTTGATAAAAGGATGAGGATGTACATGAATTTGGTGTCATTCTAAGCTTTGGCCCTGTTTGGCAATAGCTTTAGGAGTCATAAGTGATTGTGGAACTTCAAAAATTAAAATAAAACTGTTTGGCAAACCATTTTCCTATACTTTATCGCAGACTAATATAAATTAATTTTAATTGCATTTGGCCAAAGGATGGGTATGTAAAAGATTTAATAAGAATGGTGAAGCCTAACCCTAGAGCTTAGGATAGTTTCACTTGAGCTTTATATTCGCAAAGGAGGAAGAAAACTAGCATGATGTATTCGCTTGTGCGGTTTCCGCGAGTGGAAGTCTGTACGAGCAACCAAGCTGTGTGTGAGGTGAGTGCGAGTAAATTCCTATCACCTTCTAGACTCTCATTTGACAGGTGATCTACACGTGTGGAATCGAGAGTCAGCAGATTTCTGCAACAATTTTTTGTTTCCTAGTTGTTTTAGGAAGCTATTTCATAAGGAAACTTTGTATAGGCTATAAATATTCTTTTCTAAGGCTGTAAACATTCATTGCAACTCTCTTAAAACCTTAAAGAATAATATAACTCTACAACAGTATGGACGTAGGCATAATTGGTTGAACCACGTAGAAATCTTCTCTCTCTCTCTCTCTCTCTCTCTCTCTCTCTCTCTCTCTCCCTCTTTGTGATTGCTTTATTTTCTTTATTTTGTTCTTGCATTATTTTCTCATCCTATAGAAAAATTGGACTCGATTTCTCCAACAACTAGTATCCAAGCATTAGGTTCGAGTGAGAGCAATGGAAAAAGAATGAAAAGAAAAGATTGACAAATTCGATGGTACAGACTTCAAATTTTAAAAGATGCAAGTAGAGGATTGTCTTTACCAGAAGAAATTCTATGTGTCTCTTTCAGGAGAGAAACATTGGGGATGAAAGATTAGGATTGGGTATTGTTAGATCGACAAGCCCTAGGTATGATGTGGTTAACGTTGGCTCACAACGTTGCCTTTAATATTACAAAGGAGAAGACCATGGCAAGTTTGATGACCGCTTTATCGAACATGTGTGAGAAACCCTCGGCTTCCAATAAGGTATATTTGATGCGTCGTTCTTGTGATTCTTTCTTTTACCTTCGAAAAATTGACTTGTGAGCAGACCTCACAGATGTTGATTTCCTTAGGTTGAACCTAGCATGGCCCCACTTTTCTCCATGGATGAAATGAATGTAATAATAATACTCTAAAATACTTCTCATACTTTTCACATGTTCGAAAACAAGTTTTCAAGATAAACGATAATGCTTTAAAGTACTGATCATACTTTTACATATTCAGAAACAAGTTTTCAAGGTAAACAAAAATAAGTGCCCTTAAGCCAATGGTTGATCTGAGGTTAATGACATTGTTTTGTTTGAAGAAGTATATTAGGTTTCTTAGTTTTTGGTGATAAGTCTATTTTTGAATTTATTTTATCTATTAATGAAAGATTTGCCCCTCCTAACCCGATATGCTTAGTTTTTGAAATTGGAAGCTATTTTAGCGTTGTTATAGATAGAGTTTGATAACGAGCTAATTTGTCAGAGATACATTGCATTTTTAGCATTTTTTGCAGTCAAGTTATCATGATACATTGCGTTTTGATGGTAGTGTTAGTTTTGACATATATATGCTTTGTTGTTGATCTTTATTTTGTGGTAGAAAGGTTGATGTTACTGTTCTATTTTTATATATGACATTGTTATGTTACTGTCAGTAGGTATCAATAGCAATGGAGGATGGTGTGATACTTCTTATCATATATGTTGCATACTAGTAGATTATCTTTGGCCATGCGGTATAGCTTGTACGATTGGATTGGAGATGGCCTTTGGACTAGGGCCAAGAAGAGCTGAGGTGTTTGGGGATTCTAATTTGATAATTTCACAAGCTAGAGGAGACTGGAAAGTAAAGGAGGAAAGATTTAAGCCTTACCACGAGTACTTGGAATGTTTACAAGAAAAAATCAAGAACATCACCTTCTTTTACCTACCCCGAGACGAGAATCAATATGCCGATGCCTTAGCCACCCTAGCCTCAATGATTGAAATACCTATAGGAGTAGCCATGAGATCCCTGGTCATAGAAAGAAGAGAGAAACCCTCGCATTGTTACACCATTGCAAACATAAAAAATGAAGGAGAGTTATCTTGTTATAGCGATATTTGGAAATTCATAAGCGAGCAAAAGTAACCTAAAGGAGCCAAAGAGAAGGATAAAAGGATGAGAAGGAGGTTATCGGCCCAATTTGTCATTCGTGGAGGAGAATTGTATAAGAGATCATATGTAGGGAAGAACTTGCTATGCCTTGACAAAGGTAAGGCTGATAAGATGATGGAGGGGATTCATGCTGGGGTGTATGGCCCCCATATGAACAAACATATGCTAGCTAAGAAAATTGTAAGACAAAGATACTACTGGTCAACCATGGAACATGACTGCTGTAAGTATGTGAAGAGATACCACCATTGTCAAATCTATGCAAATCTAATGCATATTGCATCATCGGAGCTCTATAGTCTCACCATACCCTGGCCTTTCTCAGTCTGGGGAATTGATATAATTGGGGAGGTAATACCAAAGTCATCGAATGGGAACAGATACATTATTGTGGCAATCAATTATTTCACAGAATGGGTAAAGCTGCATCTTACACCAAGTTAGAAGCTAAAGACATGGCTAGATTCAGCAAGCACAACATCATCTGTAGGTATGGTGTTCCTCATAAGATAATAACTGATAATGGGTCGCACTTTAAAGCTGAGGTACTAGCACTATTAGAGGAATACAAGATTACCTATCATAAGTCGTCACCATATAGGCCACAGACCAATGGTGCAGTTGAAGCTGCAAACAAGAACATAAAGGTGATATTACAAAAGATGGCAGATACATATGAGGACTGGCACGAAAAGTTACCATTCGTACTGTGGGGTTATAGAACATCAGTGAGGACATCTACTGCAGCCACACCATATTCGCTGGTGTATAGAATGGAATCAGTCTTGTCGATAGATCCTGAGATACCATCCTTAAGGGTAATGGCCAAATGTGAAGTAAAGGAATCCCAATGGCTGAGATAGAGGTACGAGGAGCTAGCACTAATAGATGAGAAGAGGTTGGAGGCATTGAACCATGTCTGGGAATACTAACAGAGGATAGCTTGAGCCTACAACAAGAAAGTCTGCCAAAGGAAGATTGCTAAGGGTGACTTTGTCTTGAAAGAATTGAGAGTGCTTGTTTTTTTTTTCCAAGAGGGAAGTTTAAGCCTAATTGGGTCGGACCCTACCTAGTTAAAACCATTCTCAAAGGGGAACAGCCTACCACACAGACCTTGATGGCCTTGAATTCAAAGAGCCTATTAATCTTGATCGCTTTAAGAAGTACTACGCTTGGCCCACCCATGTGCATCTTTCCCAAACTATGGAAATGGACCTGATTCCCACTTGGGGGTACGTAGGCAGCCTGGCAACAGGTTCGGTCCAAGTCCTTAAGCCATTCCCATTCATTTGTTATACTAGGGGCAAGCCCTTCCAAGCTTGATTTTCCTTGTTTGTCCCTGTACTAGGGGCAACCCCCATCTTGAAGCCTAACTGATCGGGAGAGAACAAATCCTATTTATACGCCTTAACTTTTTGTATATTTTTACTTCGTTTTCTATTTTCTGACAGGTTTTGGAAGAAATCAAGTATATCATGCTAAACAGGGTGAAAAAGCAGAAGAAAAGAAGCTGAAAAAGCCAGTTCGCGCGCGCGAGCCGCGCGCGCGAGAATCCCAGAATCGCTCGAGCGATCCGCGCACGCGAGGTAGCAAATGTCGTGCTCGCGCGGCCCGCTCGCGCGACATGGGTAAAAATCAAACTTGCGTATTTCAGTATACTGATGACTCCTGTGCGAACGAAACTGCCTAATTACGTCTGGAAAGCTAAATACAGCAGTTTTAATGACTTTCGAGTTAGGAAAGCTTCCAAAAACTTGTTGTAAATCTATATATATCCTATTTTACTTCAATTAAAGGGTTGCCAAATATTATACACACAATATACAACCACACCTTCAGCCATTGAAGAGAGAAAAGTAAGGAGAAGAAGAAGAAGACCAAGGATTCCCATGGCCTCCTCCATCAACCTCTTGCTGTTCATCAATTCTATGGCCAACTAAACCTAGATCTAGGGTTTCAATGAAACCCTAGCCAAGTAATAGGGTTTTATTTATGTTTTAATTTTAGTTTTATTATGTATGGATGACAGTCACATGTTCCGAGGATTTTTATAAATAAATCGTGCTTATATTGATTAAATCATTGCTTTCAAAGTTTATTCTTGTCTTAGATCTAATTTGACTGTGATGTGCTCAATGATCTATTCTCGCTGTGCTTTTTTAGATTATTTACATGTGATGGTGCTTTATTGATTTGTGCTATCAAGTATCCGAATAATCCATGCCTAGATTAGACGAATTATGTCACAACCCTAGTTTAGTGTGGGATAATTCGTGCTAACCGAAGATGGAATATGTTGGTGCTTGAACCATGATTATTTTCTTGACGGAGAAATTGGGCTTGTAGCTACAATTTCCCATTATCATCCAACTTAATAAGCTAAAGTAATTCATAAATATTCCTTATTATGAAGCTAGTGGTGGATTTGCAATCCTAGGTTCCCTTTACATATTTACAAAAACACTTTTAATTGCTTTCATAGTTTAGATTTATTTTTATTGTTATTAGTTTAATTAAAATCAAATCAAAAGCCGTTTTCATTATTAACTAAAGTTATGTTTTAAAATTAAGTCGCTGTAGTTAACCAATCCCTGTGGGTTCGACCTTTGCTTTCACACTACAAATCTTTTGAAAAGTAAAGAACACTTTTTATATCTTGATATTGACAACATCAATTTTTGGCGCCGTTACCGGGGATTGCAAATTACTAGCTTTAGTTTTAGAATCTTAGTTTAGTTAATTCGTAAATATTAGATTAGTTTTTATTCTTCTTATTTTCCGTTTTTGTTTTAAATTACTAACTTGTTCTTTTATTTTATAGGTTTTCGAGTCATCAAATTCTAACGTTTCCAAGTGTAGTAGCTAATTACATCAAAGGAGCATACGCAAATAAAATAAATAAAAATTAAGTAAATTGCTCGCTTTAACTTCGCATCAAATCACTGTAAGTCAGGGCGCTGAGACGCAATTACTTGCATTAGGTTAGTTGTGGAGTGAACACTGCATTAGCTAGGAAACCCGGGGCAGTGGGCTTGACGCGGTCATTGCATTACAGGATAACATTCATGCATCATAGTAGTACTGTGTGCTTGCTTGTCGTCTTATTTGCGTGATTTGCTATTTGTTTCTTTTGTTTAGTCAGTATTTGTTTTAGTTTATTTTTCTTTATTTTAGTTTATGTTAGGTACACGTTCAAATAAACCAGAATAAAAATCTTTCGATCTTGAACTTGAACGTACCTTAAGAACTAGTAAGTCCACAACCCAAGCTTCTAGAGCTGGGTTGCAAGACGACGAATCAACACTGATTCCGTCATCGTTATTTGAGGTCGAAATTCAAAGTACCCTTAAACGATTAAGGAGAACTCGAACTTTTAAAATCGAACCGATTAAAATGGCTGACGGAAATAACGGAAATAATATGAATAATCTTAATATATCGCCACCTCCTCCGCTTAAAGATTATTTTATTCCTACGACTTACACGCCACAAACATGTATTGATTTACCGGAGGTGACGGCATCTCACTTTGAGATAAAGTCATCTACGATCTCACTACTTCCCTCTTTCCATGGCCGTCTAAATGAAGATCCATATCAACACTTAGGAGATTTTCAGGACATATGCTCTACTTTGAAAATCCAAAACTTAAATGATGATGAATTAAAATTGCGGCTCTTTCCATTTTCTTTAAGAGACAAAGCTAAGTATTGGCTTCAATCACTTAAGCCAAACACAATTAAAACATGGGAAGCCTTACACACCGTATTTTTACAAAAGTTTTTTCCTATTATGCGTACAAATCAACTAAGGAAATCTATCACTAATTTTCTAATGCAAGATGGGGAAATGCTTTACGATACGTGGGAGAAATTTAAAGAATTATTACGCTCTTGCCCACATCATCAGGTTCCTAAGTGGCAGTTGGTACAGGTTTTCTATGAGGGGCTTATTCCCTCTGTCCGTAATACCGTCGATGCCGTTTGTGCGGGTGTGGATATCGTAGGTTTTCTTTCTAATTTTACCCACTTTTAAAACAATTTTCAAATTTCAAAGAGTCGCCACTTAATTTTTAAGAGGAAAAATTAAGAAACCATTTTTAAAAGCAACTGATCTTTTGCGAAACCAAAGATAAACTGGGTCCGGGGATTATGGAATGAAAGGGGAAGGAGCCCGACGGACTAAAACACCCCCTTTCATCCTATCTCACGATAGGCCTCTACTCATCATCCTTTTTTAATCAAATTTATTAATCTAAGCATGCCCTCAACTAATACATATATACATGTACATCACAAAAGCATGTCAAAAGGGTGTAAAATTACTAACGACAAAATATCATTCATAAGCCACGTAATTCAAGTAGCAAGCAACATGATATGCAATAGAGAACTAGAAGACATACCCGGGATCCGGCCGCAAATAATAAACGTGCAATGCATACAAGAACAAAATAAATCTAGAAAAAGGTCTCTAACACATATATACACATAAGGCAAAACCTAGGCTAAGGTGTCGCACATGGAGTCGAAAATCAATGTAAATCAAAGAAATAAATTAAATTAAGGAAAGGATGAGAAATTGTACCTCAAATGCGCTACAAAACAAAGGTTAGTACACATGCCTTAGACAAAAAGTAATATCAAAGATTAATTAATCCTAAGTCATGTTCAATTAGATACAATTTAGACAAGAGATAAGTCCTACTTATGAATATGAATATGTATGAATGAATGTACGAATATAAACAAGAATGAGATGTGAATTTATTCACCAATTTGGATCATTAAACCTCTGGATTTAATCTAAATTATCATTATTCAAAACGTGGTTTGGGTTTCAAGACATTAGGAGACCATTTGAGTTAAGATAAATAAGATTTGACAAAAACAGTAGCAATTTTTTATGAATTACAGAGAGCAGACCAGCCATTCAAAAATAAGAATAACATAATTCAACGGTTAGATCTTGATGTTTTTTGGATATGTTATGCCTCTGTGAGTCTAGTTTCTAACCCAAAAAGAAAATCAAGGTTTCAACGGTTAGATCTCCGGGAATATGGAAAATACTAGACCTCACTCAGGGTTTTGCAACTCTCTGTCCAGAGTTCTTGTATGATTTTCTAAAAATAGAAAAAAAAATGAGAAACACTTAGATCTTTTTAGGGTACCTCCCTAACACATTAAGGTACTTATAAAAAATTATTTGAGACCCCAAAAACTTAATTAGAGTTCTGATTTATTAATTTCAAAACGGACTTACTGTTCTGAAAGTATTCTAAAACTCTGGACAGATTGTAATTAGCTCACAAAAACCATGATCAAACCCTTCTAAGCACAAAATCTTACTAAAACAAAAATCACAGTGGTAAAACAATGTGTTATTGATACTTTCCCGTTGGTTTCACTTGATTTCAACGGTCGGATTTCAAACTAAAAATCCTTGATCAAAAACAGTTTATGAACCCACTGTTTTTATTTTATTAGTTCAACTTTGTAGGTTGGCCTCAACTATTAAAAACATGAAGTTGGACTCAAACCAAACTACTTCTTCTACCATTTAATGGTCATTGAAGGCTATGAGGCATACTACACTTATGGATCTTGATGAAGTATTGAAATGAACTTCACAAAATCTTCAAATAAAGAACTCAAACCTATGGACCCAAGTTTGAATTCAACATATCACTCCTACCATTTGATGGTCATTGGAGTCTAAATATGATTAACATCTACTCAAAACCTCATTGGAATGTAGTAAGGGTTCCATAAGATTTCTAATGAGAAGGTTCAAGTCATGGATTAAGACTTGAATCTCACTAATTATATGTAGATTTAAATTATGATTCATTCTAATCTCCATAAAGATCATAAGATCATAGGAAACTAAGGAATCAAAACTCAAAGAGGCTCATTAAGATATGTAAAATCTCATGAGCCTTACAAGAAATGGTAGAAATAAGAAATCAAAGTTTGTTTAGAGAAACTAAAAACACAAATTCTTCAAAATTGAATTTATTTTAAACCCAAGGCATCAATTAGATCCAAATCAATGAAATAATATGAGATTCAATCACAAGTTCTAAGTGGTGTGTGATGAAATGAGGTAAGAAGAGAGGTTTTGAAAATGTGTAAAGTTCCTAGAACTATGAACTTGTGATTGAATGGCCTAATTCTATCAAGTGATTGAGAGGTTACCTCTAAAACCTCAAGGGATTCTTCAACTTCTTGTGAAGATCTTCCAAGATTTCAAAATTTTCTTCAAATTCTTCAAGCTTCTTCAAGAAATTCTTCTTCTCTCTATATGATTTTGTATCTCTCTCTCTCGAAATTCAAGTATATGTGTTGATTCAAGTATATTCCAAGTATATCAAAAATGAAGATGAAAGTTTGTTTATATAGACCAATATCTCAAGGATAAATGGGTAAATTCGGGTGGAGACCCATGTGCAAAGATTTCTTCTAGAACATGTGAGAAAAGCAGTCTGTTACAGCCAGCGGCAAACGACTGCATCCGGCGGTACTCGCTGAGTGCCGGGCGGCACTCGCTGAGTGCCGGGCGGCATTCTCTGAATGCCAGGAGGCACTCAGTGAGTGCCGCCGGGTTTTTCGGGTGCCGGGGCTAACTGAATTTTGCCCTACTTTCAATTTTCAAAAGATATGTTGGTGTAAACCAATTTTTTTTTATTCCATGTATATATATATTTGCATTAAGATCCCCCATGTGCATGGTATCAACCATGTGCATGGTATATATCTAAATATACTACTTTCTTTTGTATTTTCTCCTTTTCCAAGATTTTTACTTATTTATTTTGTCCTCCTATCTCTTTCAAAAGAACTCTTGTTTATTTTTTATTTTATCCTCTTAAAAACTGGTTCCCAGACTGGGTTTCTCACACGTTCTTCATTGTTCGGGTTTCTCCCGAATACCCAAACTCTCTCTCCTCTTTCTCCTTTTTCTGTTTTTAATTTTGAAATTTGTCTTGAAGAATCAATTGAAGATTTTGAATTTCCTGGAAAATCTTCGAATGTAACCGGCCATGTCATCATCGGTCTTTTGAGAGGTAACCAATCCCTAGATTTGACGTTTGGTCAAAATCGGGGTGTCTACAGTTTGCCCCTCTTTGACAGAGCTCGTGAAGCAACGCGTATCACAAGCGAATGTCAAAGCCTGTGTGAAAGACAAGCCTTTGACCAAATAGTCGAATCCAGGTAAAAACAAAAGTGCGTTGCGAAATCGGTCGCGCAGATAGCCAAATGCTGGTCGTGCTCAAACGTGAGCTGCCTAGGTATCCCAATGGGAATCAGACCAGGACGTAGTTCGGGTAAGGGACAATGATACACAAACGCAGTTAGTCACACAGATGAATGCTCTTATCTTATCGTGATGCACATGCTCATGCAATTTTATATCTTATGCTCCCAAACGTGATGATCCCGAGTCACGTTACTTTTCCTATTATCAGAAATGCACCCTATACGTTGAATCATCCTATTATGATACCGTCCTACTCTAGGAATTTGATGTATACACATTTCAATATGTGTTTTGAGAATCGTCTGATTGACTGAGATGCGCCTTGCGCCTTACACTCCATAGCCAAGTCAGGAAGCACGCTGGAATATTGAGCCGCTCTACGCCTTACGCTCCATAATCTCCCAAAATCATCTGATCGACTAAGTCGAATCAGGTAGCACGCAGAGAGATTGAGCAGCTCTATGCTCAAAATCAATCAAAATCATCTGATCGGCTAAGCCGAATCAGGTAGCACGCAGAGAGATTGAGCAGCTCTATGCTCAAAATCAATCAAAATCATCTGATCGGCTAAGCTGAATCAGGTAGCACGCAGAAAGATTGAGCAGCTCTATGCTCAAAATCTTCAAAAATCATCTGATCGGCTAAGCCGAATCAGGTAGCACGCAGAAAGATTGAGCAGCTCTATGCTCAAAATCTTCAAAAATCATCTGATCGGCTAAGCCGAATCAGGTAGCACGCAGAAAGATTGAGCAGCTCTATGCTCAAAATCTCCAAAAATCATCCGATCGGCTAAGCCGAATCAGATAGCACGCAGAAAGATTGAGCAGCTCTATGCTCAAAATCTCCAAAAATCATCCGATCGGCTAAGCCGAATCAGGTAGCACGCAGAAAGATTGAGCAGCTCTATGCTCAAAATCTCCAAAAATCATCCGATCGGCTAAGCCGAATCAGATAGCACGCAGAAAGATTGAGCAGCTCTATGCTCAAAATCTCCAAAAATCATCCGATCGGCTAAGCCGAATCAGATAGCACGCAGAAAGATTGAGCAGCTCTATGCTCAAAATCTCCAAAAATCATCCGATCGGCTAAGCCGAATCAGGTAGCACGCAGAAAGATTGAGCAGCTCTATGCTCAAAATCTCCAAAAATCATCCGATCGGCTAAGATTTATTTGAAAATCAAAGAAGCCAATGTATCATTCTTCTATGCAAAGTCAAACTCAACTCTTATTTTGGAGTTATTCTCTTTTTCAAGGTTTATATTCGGATTTTCCTAAATCTGGAAGCACTCAAATGCGTATCCATTTTAATTTCTGGAACTTGATGATTCATCATAATCAGATTAGCTTATCTTCTCAAATCAATTCATTCTTCTAAAATCAGGAGTCAGTTGAATTCAAAACAAATTCAATTCCACAAAACTAGGAGTCAATCAGACTCAATTTTCTTATTTTCAAATTCAGAGATATCCGGAGTCGAATAGACTCAACTTATTTTTTCAAAATTGGGAGTCAATTAGACTCCAATCAAATTCAAATTCAGAGATATCCGGAGTCGAATAGACTCAACTTATTCTCTCAAAATTGGGAGTCAATTAGACTCTTATCAAAGTTCAATTTCACAGAAATCTGGAGCCAATCAGACTCAATTTTCTTATTTTCCAAAATTTGGAGTCAATTAGACTCCAATCAAATTCAAATTCAGAGATATCCGGAGTCGATCAGACTCAAAAATGCTTATTTTCCAAAAAACTTGGAGTCAATTAGACCCCAATCAAGTCAATCTTCAAAGAAATCTGGAGTCGATTAGACTTTATCAGCTTATTTATTGCAATTGGGTGTTCCTTGACAAAATTTTCAACAAGTAGGGGCTATTTCCCACTTATAAAAGGGCTTTAAAACTCATCTTTCAAACCTCGGGGGTCCTTTTGAAACGAGGGAAAATTTATAAGGACATGGGAGCAAAATTCGGGGGTCCTTTTGTGAATAGTGAAAATCAGGGGGTAAAAGGACCATCTGTCAAACGCGGCGGCACTTGGTGAAGGGAACCGGCACTCACTGAGTGCCGGCCGGCACTCTACCAAATGCCGGGCGGCATTCAGCGAGTGCCGGCGCCTTTTTGCCGAGTGCCGGTTTGAGCAGCAGTTTGCTTAAAACTTGATTTCTTCTTCTCTCTTTTTCATTCTCTCCCCCTTCCTCTCTCGGATTTCTTCTCTAAAATCTCACCTTTTCTTGATTCTTTCTTCAAGAACCATTCACAATCAAGGTATGTTCATAAAGATTACATCTTTGCTTTAAACATTATGTTTGAAATCATATTTCTTCATGTTATTTGATTTCTCTCCTTCAAGATTTCTCATATGAACACTAGCTTCTCCCCTTTGCTTGTTCTTGTTTGTAGATTCCCCAATGGCTAGTGGTTCGGGGTCTTATGGTCCCCCCAAGAAGAAGTACAAACCCAATCCGGTCCACAACTCCTCATTCTTACTTGCCGACCCCGGGGCGCATCTCTCGGCACGGGCTTTCAATCGATTGGTATACTCTAAACCCCCTCTATGCTTGTGATGAGATAATGATAATGTATGCATGAATGCCTTCCTTTTTGTGCCAATGTATTGCATGTATGAATGCATATTTAAACATTCACCCCATTCGCAAATCCCCTCTCTTGACCCTTTTTTATGATTAGGATTCAATGTTTGGTTTTGGGCATATTGATTTCATGATTCCGTTTATTCATTGCTAATGGGTGGTTGCGCTAATCCGGATGAATTTTTGCGTATGCTTAATAATTCCGAATGAATCTATAATCCAATCATTGCTTACAACCCACAAACATTTTTGTACTTAGATTTCAAAAGATCCTCTTTTTATTTCAAATCGCCGAGTCGCTTAGACTTTAAAGGAAATAATTTCATTATTTTCAAATCAACGAGTAGCTTAGATTCTCAAAGAATTTCCTTCTTTTTTTTATTATTTTCAAATCAACGAGTCGCTTAGACTCCAAAGAAAGAATTTTATTATTTTCAAATCAAACGAGTCGCTTAGACTCTCAAAGAATTTCTTTATTTTTTATCATTTTCAAATCAACGAGTCGCTTAGACTCCAAAGAAAGAATTTTATTATTTTCAAATCAAACGAGTCGCTTAGACTCTCAAAGAATTTCTTTATTTTTTATCATTTTCAAATCAACGAGTCGCTGAGACTCCAAAGAAAGAATTTTATTATTTTCAAATCAAACGAGTCGCTTAGACTCTCAAAGAATTTCTTTATTTTTTATCATTTTCAAATCAACGAGTCGCTTAGACTCTCAAAGAATTTCTTTATTTTTTTATCATTTTCAAATCAACGAGTCGCTTAGACTCTCAAAGAATTTCTTTATTTTCAAATCAACGAGTCGCTTAGACTCCCAAAGAAAAAATTTCATTATTTTATTATTTTCAAATTAACGAGTCGCTTAGACTCCAAAGAATTTTATTACATTTATTATTCCCTCCTTTTCTTATTTTATTTTCTTTTTCTTTGTTTTGCAGACTCCAGAATTCGTCCTCAAGGGACACGGGAGTATGGCCCACGGCCGAAGGTGGTACGTGGAGCTCTCTGATGATGTAAGAACCATGGTCAATAATGCTGGATTTGGGCTCTTTGCTTTGCTTCTGGAAAAGAGTACAAATGATCGGACCCATATTCAGGCCTTGGCGGAGAGATGGTGGGACACGACGAACACCTTCCATATGCCTTTCGGGGAGATGACGATGACTCCCTTAGACTTCGCTATGATCACCGGCGTCCCATTTGGTGGCCTCCCTATTGCCCGCTATGACGATCTTCAGAACCGTCATGAAGAAATTATCGACCTGCTCGGGGCTCATCCGGGGGATTTTATAGTGCCAGCAAAATGGTTTTTGGATACCTTCAGAGGTCAGGCTTTCACAGACGACCAGATGGCCAGGGCTTTCATCATGTATGTGTTGGGTTGCTCGCTGATGAGCACAAAGGGTGACACAATCAGTCTAGGGTATTTGGCTTCTCTTACAGACATCAATCGTATCTCTCAATACAACTGGGGAGGAGCAGGGTTGGCCACTCTCTACAATCACATGAGTGAGGTCTCCAGGGGAAATTCCCCCTCCATGGGCGGGTACTGGAGAGCTTGGGAGGTAAAGCTTCAACTTTATTATTTGTTCATTCATTCGTGTCATCCTCATTCATTTTATTGCATTCATTTCTTCTAATTTTGAAAACTGAATTTGCCTTTTTATTTTGCCTCGCAGATATGGTCGCATGAATACCTTCGGATGAGAGCTCCCAGTACCCGGGACAATGAGGCCGCCATCATGCCTCAGGGCTTGAAGTGGAGGAAAGAGGCAACGGGCCGAAAAGTCGGGGCCCATGATTTTGTTGGTTACCGGAATCTTCTCATTAATTTGCGTGAGATTCATGTGATATGGAACCCTTGGGTGGCGGCCCTTCCAGAGGCAGGTGAGGCAATTCAGGCGGCGGTGGCCTATTCTAGATTGAGGGTTCTGATGGTGGGTGAGGCGTGCCGGGAGTGGTACCTTGGCGAGAGGGTGACTAGGCAGTCTCTTGCTGCCCCAGATTTTTATGTGCCGTGGGCTCCTCCAGCTACTATGAGAAGCACAGAGACCCTGGATCATGATGACCTGGTGGCTGCCCTAGACGGGGAGAACATTGCAAATCTTTTGGACGGCCCAGATGGTTATGCGGCTTTTAGATTGAATTCTCTTATGCACAATTTTCCCCTCATGGACGTTGTCCGGGTAACAAACCATATTCACATATGTATATTTCTTTTATTTCTGCTTTCCATTCCTTTTCAATCTTTTAAGTAAAAACTCTTATTTGCAGCCTGTTCCTGGGTTCGCTGAACCCCCAGCCCTTCCACAGTGGAATTGGAGCGTTCCCATGGTCGACATGGGTCAAGAGACCATGTATCAGTTGACCCCTTACACCCAGAATGTTCCCACTATCCCTCTGCAATATGATACAGTCCCCCGGGATTATACTGAAGAGGGTCTGTCCTATGCGCACACCGTCCAGCACTGGGTTCATGGACGTGAATGGAGGGTAAAATCCTCCCCTGCTTCGAACAATCACCATTATTATTATTTACTTTCAAAAAGGAATTCAAATGATCACTTTTATTTTCTCTTTTCTCAGGCGGACGGAGCGAGGACCAATGCCGATCTTCAGGCTAGGGCTATGGTATTACATCCCCTTTCTTCTTTCCCTTTTTCCTTAATTCCATTAATTATTTCACTTATTCTTTCTTACAGGAAGCCGAGATGGCGGCTCTGAGGAGACAAATCCAGGAGTTCCAATTGAGCCAAGGCGGCAGCTATCAGGGAGGTGCTGGCGGCAGTGGCCAAGGCGGCGGCTTCCAAGGAGGTGATGGAGATGGGGGAGATGGGGGAGATGGAGGTGATGGCGGAGATGGGGGCGATGGCGGAGCTGGGAGAGGTCAGACAGCTCAACAAACACCCAGAAGAAATCCTCGTCGCCGACGAGGGTAGCTTATCTCTTATGCTTCTTAAAATGTCCCTGCGAGGACGAGAACTTTGAATTTTTCGGATAGATGACATCCATGCATGGTGGCCTGCGAGCCAATTTTGAATTTGTTTATATTCATGCTTGGTTGTTTCCCTAGTTTAGCTTTAAACCTTATTCCTTTAGAATATGAATGCCTTTTCTTGATTTTATTTGGTGAATGGTGCAAAACAACTGATGCTAGGATGATGATTGGTGAAAATCTGTTCAAACTTTATGCAGGTTCGGGCTGATTATGGTTACAAACTGACCCATGAGCCTTTTAAACCTGGGTCGGCACTCAGTGAGGCTGGGCGGCACTCAGTGAATGCCGTGCGGCATTCTGAGATTGCCGGCCGGCACTTCAGTGAGTGCCGCTACTTTACATCGAGTGTCGGTCCAGTCCCTTTTTCTATATAAGCTGCCATTTATCACCTTTTTTAGTTTTATTTGAGATTTCTAGAGCCCTTTGCCTTCTTTGCACTCAAACTTTTCCTTCCATATTCTCCACCTTCCCTCATGGCCCTCATCAGTTCCGACACTCTATATCCATGGATGGATTCCCTTTTCGGTATCGATCGACTCAATTTTGAGTCTCACAGACTGACTGATCTATTCGCATTTCGCCACATAGCTCTAGATGAGGACTTGCTTCGAGCAGCTATCATGTGTTGGGACCCTTCCTTTCACGTCTTTCGGTTTGGTCACGAGGAAGTTTGTCCTCTCTTTGAGGAGTTTAGCGCTATCCTTCACACTGATCCGTATGCTGATTTGATTATTCCACAGATCCAGGCAGGATATATTCAGGATTTATCGGCCCTTCTCGGCATTTCTCGGGGTGCTGCTAGCTCCTTTGTTCGTGATCGTCATATTGATTTCGACCGCCTCTCCTCCACTTATGCACCCATCGGTGATCCTGACGACAGGAGGTATCAGGTTATCAGGCGGAATGCACTTTCTTTGGCGATGCTTTCCCACTTTTTATTTCAGTCTTCCACTGACATTCTGATTCTGGTCGTATGTGGCCTCCGAGAGATGCGGAGCGCCGTTATGCTCATTCTGGGGGAGACTTTGCTAGGCCTGGATCATGCACATACCGCTGGATCGATGTTGCTCTCGGGGTCACCCCACGTTCTACAGATTTGGCTCTTCGAGCGCTTGGGCTTCTTTGCCCACCTTCCCCTTGGGAGACCGCTCTCTTATGATCGCATGGGTGCCCATTACCCCTCCCGTACAGTTATTAGCTGGCTTGCTTGGTTCCGAGGCTTGAGCTATGAGGACATCTGCTGGATATGCCCTCGGTGGTCCTATTGCTCTGTCGCGGTACGACTCCCTGGACGCCCCGGGATTTGGTTGACTGGTCTGCGAGTTACCACCTTTTACATTCCCAGCCGGGTAGTTCGCCAGTTTGGCTTGCTCCAGGATGTCCCTGATGTTATTACTGCTGATTTCTCGAGGAGCTCTGCTCTACGTCCTTCGACCATGAGGATATTCGCAGAGGCTTGGCATGATAGGGTATCAGCTCCCTTCCGGAGGATTCCAGCTTCAGTTGTCCCGACCGCAGAGTATTTGCTTGAGATTCAGTCTCTGGTCAGGGGGTAGCTTCCAAATAGGCAAAGTAAAAAGGAACGAAGCAAGATTTAAAAGTTTTGACAAATTCTGCTTAACTTTTGCTGGGCTTATCTTCTGTGATGCATTTTTTGTAATTAATTTTTTTTGTATTTAAAAAAAAAATGCCCTGCTCATGAAGAATCAAAGTTAGCACTTCTTTAATTTCTTTAGGTTATGAACAGCTTTCCCCTCAATGTCTCCTTCAGCTTTTATTACTCTCCATGAGTTTTGCTTAGTTTTAATCTTTCTATATAACGAATTCTTGCTTGTTTCCACATGATGCCTATTTTGATAGCCAGTAGATCCAGAAATGGTTTTAATCTTTGTCTGGGTTCATCGGTTCTAGCAAACGAAGTTTGCCCCTGGTTTTGGGACTTAGATGTGGTTCTCGGGCAAACGCAAGTTTGCCCCTAGTTTGGTATGGTGAAAGCTTGGAACTCTTGAACTTATTTGGGCTTTGGACCGAGGGCATTATGGGCCCGCCTACTTATCCCCGAACGGGTATCAGGTCCGCAGTAGTTCAGCTAAGGCTAGAAAAAAATATACATACATCTTTTATTTTGTGACCGAACCGAGCAGGTTGCCTACGTATCCCCTACCGGGAATCAGGTCAAGCGTAGTTCATCAATTCTGGAGGTTTTGAAAGGCAAGGTTTCAAGCGAAGTATTTTTTGAGGCGATCGAGGTTGATTGGTTGTTTAAACTCAACTCCATCTAGGTCCATGAGATAGGCAGCTCCCCCGGAGAGGAGTGTCTTGATGATATATGGTCCGACCCAGTTGGGTTTGAATTTTCCTCGTGGGTCATAAACGGGCGCTTTAAGTTCTTTGAGGACCAGGTCGTCCTCAGCAAGCTTCCTTGGGCGACCCTTTTTGTTGAAAGCACGAGCTATCCTTTTCTGATATCCCCGAGTATGGTTTACAGCAGCCAACCTCTTTTCATCAAATAACATCAACTCCTCATATCTCCCCCGCAACCATTCTAATTCATTTACTTCGCATTCTGCCAGAACCCTTAGAGATGGTATTTCAACTTCCACTGGTAAAACAGCCTCCATCCCATAGACCAACGAGTATGGTGTAGCCCCGGTTGAGGTTCTCACGGAAGTTCGATATCCCCACAAAGCGAAAGGTAGTTTTTCATGCCAATCTCTATATGTATCTGTCATTTTCCCCAGAATGGCTTTTACATTTTTGTTTGCAGCCTCTACTGCTCCATTTGTTTGTGGTCTGTACGATGAGGACTGGTGGTGGGTGATCCTATACTTCTCTAAGAATGGGATAACCTCTCCCTGAAAATGACTCCCGTGGTCAGAAATAAGCTCATTTGGTACCCCGTATCTGCAGATTATATTTTTCTGGATAAAATTCACCACATCCTTTGCCTTCAAAGTTGCGTATGATGCCGCTTCTACCCATTTGGTAAAATAGTCTATCGCCACAATTATGTACCGGTGCCCATTTGAAGCTTTCGGAATTACTTCCCCGATGATATCAATACCCCACACAGAGAACGGCCAAGGGGTGGTCATGCTATAGAGCTGGGAAGGCGGGGTATGCATCAAATTTGCATGAATCTGACATTTATGGCATCTCCTAACATACTCACAGCAATCCTTATCTAAAGTCGTCCAATAGTATCCCTGCCGAATTATCTTTTTGGCCAACATGTGTCCGCTCATGTGGGGCCCACAGACTCCTTCATGTACTTCTTCCATCATTTTCCTTGCTTCCCTTCCATATAGACATTCTAAATTATATCCGGTGTAGGACTTCTTCCACAATTTTCCCGCACAGATTACAAACTGGGCTGAAAATCTACGAATTGCTTTCTTATCCTTCTCTGAAGCTCCTTCGGGATATTCTCCTTTTTCAATAAAGTTCCAAACATCTGTATACCATGGTATCTTATCCTCTCTCTCTTCTTCAACGGCGGCGATTGTTTCATACGAAGGTTGGGTTCTTACTTCTATGGACAAAGGAATCATGGAGACTCCTACAGGAATTTGGATCATTGAGGCTAAGGTTGCTAAGGAATCCGCCAATTGGTTCTCCTCACGGGGAAGGTAATAGAACAAAATTCTTTTGAATTGCACCTTCAGGCTCTCCAGGTATTCATGGTATGGTCTCAATTTCTCATGCTTTATCCTCCAGTCTCCCCTCACTTGTGATATTATCAGATTAGAGTCCCCGAAAACATCAATCCTTTCCACTCCCAAAGCCAAGGCTGCTTCTATCCCAATTATACAGGCTTCATACTCTGCCGTGTTATTAGTCGAATTATACTTGAGCTTAACGGCCAATGGAGTGGGGGCTCCGCTAGGTGATATGAGGATAATTCCTACCCCGTACCCTATTTGATTAGCTGCTCCATCGAAGTACATTTTCCAAAGGCTCTCTTTTACTTCCATTACTTCTTCATCTGGGAACTTAAATTCCCCCTTCTCTTCGGACTCTATGGCAAGGTCAGCTAAATACTCGGCGACAGCTCTCCCCTTGACAGATTTAGAAGTGACATATCTAATATCGAATTCAGCCAGCATCATGGTCCAACGGGATATCCTACTGGTCAAGGCAGGTTTTTCAAAAAGGTATTTGAGTGGGTCCATTCGGGATATCAGGGTGATAGGAAAGGCTAACATGTAATGCCTAAGGCGACGGGTACACCACACCAGGGCCCAACAAGCTTTCTCTAACGGTGAATAGTTCAACTCATATCCGGTCATCCTCTTACTCAGGTAGTATATGGCTTTTTCCACACGCCCCTCTTCCTCTTCCTGGGCCAGCATGCACCCCATGGAGTTCTCAGTTACGGATAGGTATAGCAATAAAGGTTTCCTAGGCTTAGGGGGTGATAGAACAGGTGGGTTTTGAAGGTAGGTTTTGATCTTTTCAAAGGCTTTTTGGCATTGGCTATCCCATTCGAATTTCTCCCCTTTTCTCAACAATTTAAACAATGGGTCACAGGTCATGGTGAGTTTGGATATGAGGCGGCTGATGAACTGTATTCTTCCTAGGAACCCTCTCAACTCCTTTTCGTTCTTTGGTGGTGACATTTCGGTTATGGCTTGAATCTTGGTAGGATCTACCTCAATTCCTCTCTGGGTGATTAGAAATCCCAGTAATTTTCCAGTGGTGACTCCGAAGGTGCATTTTTGCGGATTTAGCCTCATCCCGAACTTTCTCAGCCTTTCAAAAAACTTTCTTAATGCCTTCAGATGCCCTCCTCTTTCCTTAGATTTTATTATCATGTCATCCACATATACTTCCACTTCTTTATGAATCATATCATATAATAATGTGGTGGCAGCTCTCTGGTAGGTTGCACCTGCATTTTTAAGTCCAAATGGCATGACTCTATAACAATAGGTCCCCCAAGGTGTGATGAAAGTTGTTTTCTCTCTATCCTCTGGTGACATTAAGATCTGGTTGTACCCCGAAAATCCATCCATGAAAGACAGAAGTTCATGCCCTGCAGTATTATCTACTAATACATCGATGTGGGGTAAAGGGAAATCGTCCTTAGGGCTAGCTTTGTTCAAATCTCGGAAATCTATGCAAACCCTAACACGACAATCCTTTTTAGGAACCGGTACAATATTAGCGACCCAATCAGGATACTCGGTGACAATCAAGAATCCAGCTCTCAATTGCTTTTCAACCTCCTCTTTCACTTTAAGCGCCCATTCAGGCCTCATTCGCTTCAATTTTTATTTCACGGGTTTTGAATTCGGGAAAAGGGGAATATGGTGTTGGACAATTTCTGGATCAATTCCTGGTATATCATCATAGGACCATGCAAAGACATCTTTGAATTCTTTTAATAGATTGATTAATTCTTCGCTTTCCTCATTGTTAAGTGTGGAGCCAATAGAAACATTTTGTGGATTACCTTCGTTTCCCAGATTAATGGTTAAAGTGCTTTCCATGATTTTGCATGTAGGTTCATTTTCTTTTTCAATTAACTTTTGCAATTCATGAGGTATTTCATCATTTTCATCACATGCATCACAGTTATTATTATGCGCAGTCAAGTAAGCAGAATTAGTCACATTCTCATTAACTTTCTTGGGAGCAATTACAACAGACATAGAAATGGAAAGACGCCTCATTTGGGCCAATACAGACTCTGGGTGAGGGGGGTACCTATCACTAGACTCAAAAACCCACTCTTTCTTGCTTTCCCCTCCCATATCAGTGATGAAATGATCTTCCCTTTCCTCTTCCTGAGTAATCTCTTCTATTTCCACCTCTGCTGGCTTCTCCCCTTCCTTACTTTCATTACTGTCTTCTTTATCCTGACTTTTTTCACCCTTATCCTTGATCTCTGCAGAGTTCTCTTTTTCGATCTTCTCGTATCCTTCTTCTAGCAGGTTCTTCATTGCCGAGCCATCCATAGTACAGACCCAGTCCTGAGCAATGGCAGATTTTGTAGGCTGCTGAAGATAAGGATCTTCATAATCAGAAAAGTTATGCGTAAAGAAAATCTCGAATCCTGGCTTCATACGCTTCTCTGCTTTATCTAGCCATGGCTCTGGAAAGCCGCAAAACGGAAAATCTTCTCCTTGCTTGACAAAATACCCATTAAGAGTTTTCAGGTATGGTTCCATCGGTGCATCAGTTGCTTTCTTCTTCTTCTTCAATTCTTCCTTGGTTGGCGAGTACCCTAGCCCATGGGCGTGGGTTTGTGTAACGATTTTTGGGAATTCTGACAACCCTTGGTGTTTCTTACCTAAACTCATCCCTGGGAAGAACCCCATTTTTCTCATGATCCCGGCCACCAGTGGACTGGCGTATTGATCAAAATACAATGGTAAAAATTCTTTCGGCTTCCCCTCTTCTATGACGTTAATGAACTCAAACCCACCCAAACTTGCTTCATCTTCTTGCAACTGTACTTCTAAAATTGGAGCACTTGATGAGGCCCCAGTCACATTCATCCAGCTATCCCCCAAAAGATCGCATACCTTGTTCTTCCAAATGTATTTAACTTTCTGATGGATGGTTGATGGTATGGCACCCAAGCTATCAAGCCACGACCTTCCCAAAAGCAGGTTAAATGATGCAGGAATGTCAATGATTTGGAATTCTGTTTCCCTTTCACCAGTCCCGACAGAGAGATTCAGAAAGATGATCCCCATCACTGCCCGTAGAGTATTATCATAAGCCCTCACCTTTTGTTCCGATGGTATGAATGTAGATTCATCGAGCCCCATCCTTTTAGCTGTTCGAAAAGGGCATACATTTAATGCAGACCCGTTGTCGACGAGGCAAGCAGGTAGAGAATTTCCTAGACACTCAACGGTGATGTGCAACGGTTTATTGAAGACAGGTCCCCCGGGAGGTAAGTCGGCTTCAGAGAATGATATAGCAAGGGTGGGACTTCTGCCGATCATGCCGACGAGATCTTCCGGAGTAACATTGATGGAGACGTCCGATTGATTGAGAGCGTCAAGGACTGCTTGCCTATGGCGCTTGGAAGCGATTAACAACCCCCAAATAGTGATATTTGCTTGTGTCTTCTTCATCTGTCTTAAGACTCTGTCCTCCTCTTCTTCCTCATTCAGTTTCCCTTTCCCTTTATTCATTTCCTGTTCTGGGTGATCCTCCTCAAGTTCATGCGGCTTAAAATGCCTCCCAGATCGTGTGAGATGACTGATACCTTCTTTGATCCAAAGTCCATCCTGTGCTTCAACAATTTTCAAATCTTCATCCTCACTTTCATACCAAAGGTCCTCCTTAACTTTATTAGGATCCCGAATACTGTTCCCTTTGTACCAAAGTGAATTGTCAGCCTCGGGCGCCCACCAATCTGTGTCAACAGTCCCTTCTATTTCCTTCCCTTTGCCTTCATCTACCAACCCTTTTAGAGTGCAGATTCGCGAATCCTCCAACATCTGATAAGCCTTTCTTGGTCTTCCCAACTTAGTGATCAATGCTGACGGATCAAAAGAGTTCTTCCCATTTCCCAAGTAGTAAATTCTGGGCGGTGGCACGGCATGTTGTTCTGGTAGCGGATTTCTGGTAACATTTGGCGGGTTGGTGGGTGGTTCAGATATTATTTTCTTGTCAATCAAATCCTGAATCTCATGCTTTAGTCTTAAACACCGGTCAGTTGAGTGCCCCTGCTCCTGATGGAACTTGCAATACAAATCAGATTTGAAATTTGGCGGTGGTGGATTTGGTCTGGGTCGCGGCTCCAGTAAACAAAGGTGTCCTTTTGCTACCAGCCTATCGAGAGCCGTAGATAAGGATACTCCCAACTCTGAAAACCTCCTTAAAGGCTTATCCCCTCCCCTCTTTGGGTAATTTCTGGTTATGTCAAACTTTTTCTCGGGTTCGCTCAGTGCATTTACATCCGTAGATCCAGAATGACCTCCCGAATGTCCTCCTCCCGCTCCATAGTTCGGCCGTCTGTACCTGTTTACTGGCTCCTCTTTTTTGATGACCCCTTCCTGTATCGCATCTTCGATTCTGGTTCCTACATCGAACACCTCGGTGAAAGTATTGAGGGATTGGAACCTCATCTTCTCCTGATAGACGGGTTGGAGGTTCTTCATCAGCATTCGGATTTGCTCTTTTTCAGTCGGTCTCTGTATCATCTTAGCAGCCTTTCCCCTCCATCGACTTAGAAATTCAGCAAAAGATTCTTTGTTCCCCTGTCGGGTAGTCTCCAAATCCCTGATAGTAACATCCAGATCTTGGTTGTATTCGTATTGGGCCACGAACGCTTTTACCACTTCTTCCCAGTTTCTAGTCTTCCCTGGTTCCAGAGTGAGATACCAAGATAAAGCAGCCCCCGTTAACGTCTGTTGAAACAAGACTGCCATCATGACCGTGCTTAGACCGCTGGGCTGAAATGCCCCTATACACATTCTTATGTGGCTACGCGGGTTCCCTGTTCCATCAAACTTATCGAATACAAGCATTTTGAATCCTGCGGGCAATACCTCACAAACCCCTTCATACAACCCTTCTAACTCCAACAAATAGGTATCAACTCCTTGGGCCTTTCGGACCACCCTTTCCAACTTCTCCATTTTCTCAGTTATCAGTTTGTCTTTCTCAGCCCTCTCTTTTTCTAGTCTCTCCCTTTCTGTTCTCGGCGCTTCAATCCCTTCTGTTTCATCAAACCAATCTTCATCCCTGTGAGGAGGATCATTGCCTGGCTGTTGTCTTGCTAGCGCTTCTATCATGGTCATCATTCTAGTCATCTGCCCCGCTTGCTGTTCCACCATTGTCCTTAACTCTGCCATTTCCCTTGCATTAGCTTCTTGTGCCATCTCTTTTCTCACTAGTCTTGCAGTAGAGTCTCTGTACCAGGCTATGCTCGTAGTTGATTCTATTTTTTTACCTACAATCATATTTGTTTCAGTTATTTAACAACTTTTCCTCCCTTTTTACCATTATTTCTTTCACTTTTATTATTTGATTTATATGCTTTCATGAATTGATTCATATGCCATACGGATGCAAATGCATGTGTGTGTGTGTGCCTATTCTATATGCAAGAGTAAAAGAAAATTCTAATCCTAACACATAAGCATATAAGCACATAAAATCTTCATCCATGTCGAGTGTGCCAATTTCTCCTTTCATTGCGATCCTTTCTACTCCTTCAAGGTTTTCAAATTTGGAATCTTAAAATCCATTTGACAAGTATTTCCTCTAGATGATGAGATCTTTTTCAAAATTCCTTAAGAAGCTTTCCTTTTAAGACAACAACATTTCTAAACAAAAGATGATTGGGCTGAAACTTTGCCTTTGAAATTTATTTGAAAATGATTTCATCAATTGCAGAGATTTCTTTAGATTATATTCCTTAACGAAAAGGTGATTAGGTCCAAATTTCGCTTTGAAAAAACTTTTAAAACTCTTTTAAGAATTTTGGGTTCCAAGAATTTTAGGTTCTTTATTCAAATATGGTTGATTTGAAATTTTAATCCAAAAGTGAACTCTAAAAATTTTGAAAGAGTGATTGAATGCCTTGGAATAAAGATACCAAAAATCTATTTGCTTCCAAAAACGTATTTAAAATTCTTTGGGTAGGAGGATCACATGATCGGATTGTTGTCATACTCTTCATGAATTCGGATGTATACAAGGTCAATGATGCTTAGCTTAGCAAGAGGTAAGAGATGTAATCACATAATCAAGATCTAGCATGTTCCCCAAATGTCGTGGGACATAAGAAGGAATTGCTCAAAAGTAGTTAAGAGTTTACACATATTCCATCAAGCAAGCATCGTCATCATCTCAAATAATCCCTTACGGGCATACAAAACTTCCTAGCACATAATCCTAATCAAGAATTGATTCCCTAATTTTGAAAGGTTCTATAGAAGCTATTATGCAAAGGCCGGGTTTTGGTCAAATAAGGGACCCTTGACACACACCCGATAGGATGCTTCATATACCAAATCATGGTACGAGATCAAGGGTGATCACACGGCCCCATGATGGCTTGACCGACCGGGTTGCTCCGAGCCTCCAAGGTCATAGTTCCGTGCAATCGACTGGCGAGACATGCAAGTGCAATGCAACGGGCACACAAAGATTAATTAATTTAATTAAAAGGATGCTTTCAAGTCTAATCCTCGAGTGAACCCAAAATCAGAATTCTGGTCTGCGAAACCAGAGATTCTGGGTTCGATCCCCAGCAGAGTCGCCAGATTGTGGATATCGCAGGTTTTCTTTCTAATTTTACCCACTTTTAAAATAATTTTCAAATTTCAAAGAGTCGCCACTTAATTTTTAAGAGGAAAAATTAAGAAACCATTTTTAAAAGCAACTGATCTTTTGCGAAACCAAAGATAAACTGGGTCCGGGGATTATGGAATGAAAGGGGAAGGAGCCCGACGGACTAAAACACCCCCTTTCATCCTATCTCACGATAGGCCTCTACTCATCATCCTTTTTTAATCAAATTTATTAATCTAAGCATGCCCTCAACTAATACATATATACATATACATCACAAAAGCATGTCAAAAGGATGTAAAATTACTAACGACAAAATATCATTCATAAGCCACGTAATTCAAGTAGCAAGCAACATGATATGCAATAGAGAACTAGAAGACATACCCGGGATCCGGCCGCAAATATTAAACGTGCAATGCATACAAGAACAAAATAAATCTAGAAAAAGGTCTCTAACACATATATACACATAAGGCAAAACCTAGGCTAAGGTGTCGCACATGGAGTCAAAAATCAATGTAAATCAAAGAAATAAATTAAATTAAGGAAAGGATGAGAAATTGTACCTCAAATGCGCTACAAAACAAAGGTTAGTACACATGCCTTAGACAAAAAGTAATATCAAAGATTAATTAATCCTAAGTCATGTTCAATTAGATACAATTTAGACAAGAGATAAGTCCTACTTATGAATATGAATATGTATGAATGAATGTACGAATATAAACAAGAATGAGATGTGAATTTATTCACCAATTTGGATCATTAAACCTCTGGATTTAATCTAAATTATCATTATTCAAAACGTGGTTTGGGTTTCAAGACATTAGGAGACCATTTGAGTTAAGATAAATAAGATTTGACAAAAACAGTAGCAGTTTTTTATGAATTACAGAGAGCAGACCAGCCATTCAAAAATACGAATAAAATAATTCAACGGTTAGATCTTGATTTTTTTTGGATATGTTATGCGTCTGTGAGTCTAGTTTCTAACCCAAAAAGAAAATCAAGGTTTCAACGGTTAGATTTCCGGGAATATGGAAAATACTAGACCTCACTCAGGGTTTTGCAACTCTCTGTCCAGAGATCTTGTATGATTTTCTAAAAATAGAAAAAAAAATGAGAAACACTTAGATCTTTTTAGGGTACCTCCCTAACACATTAAGGTACTTATAAAAAATTATTTGAGACCCCAAAAACTTAATTAGAGTTCTGATTTATTAATTTCAAAACGGACTTACTGTTCTGAAAGTATTCTAAAACTCTGGACAGATTGTAATTAGCTCACAAAAACCATGATCAAACCCTTCTAAGCACAAAATCTTACTAAAACAAAAATCACAGTGGTAAAACAATGTGTTATTGATACTTTCCCGTTGGTTTCACTTGATTTCAACGGTCGGATTTCAAACTAAAAATCCTTGATCAAAAACAGTTTATGAACCCACTGTTTTTATTTTATTAGTTCAACTTTGTAGGTTGGCCTCAACTATTAAAAACATGAAGTTGGACTCAAACCAAACTACTTCTTCTACCATTTAATGGTCATTGAAGGCTATGAGGCATACTACACTTATGGATCTTGATGAAGTATTGAAATGAACTTCACAAAATCTTCAAATAAAGAACTCAAACCTATGGACCCAAGTTTGAATTCAACATATCACTCCTACCATTTGATGGTCATTGGAGTTAGAGACATACATGCTCATAGGTTCTAGATGAAGTATGAAAGACTTCTTAAAACCTAAGAGAAAGATTAGTCCAAGCCATGGGAATAGATTTGAACTAACACATTTTCTCCTACCATTTGATGGTCATTGGAGATTATGAGACATACTATACTTATGGATCTTAATGAAGTATTGAAATGAACTTCACAAAATCTTCAAATAAAGAACTCAAACCTATGGACCCAAGTTTGAATTCAACATATCACTCCTACCATTTGATGGTCATTGGAGTTAGAGACATACATGCTCATAGGTTCTAGATGAAGTATGAAAGACTTCTTAAAACCTAAGAGAAAGATTAGTCCAAGCCATGGGAATAGATTTGAACTAACACATTTTCTCCTACCATTTGATGGTCATTGGAGATTATGAGACATACTATACTTATGGATCTTAATGAAGTATTGAAATGAACTTCACAAAATCCTCAAATAAAGAATTCAAGCCTATGGACCCAAGCTTGAATTCAACATATCACTCCTACCATTTGATGGTCATTGGAGTCTAAATATGATTAACATCTACTCAAAACCTCATTGGAATGTAGTAAGGGTTCCATAAGATTTCTAATGAGAAGGTTCAAGTCATGGATTAAGACTTGAATCTCACTAATTATATGTAGATTAAAATTATGATTCATTCTAATCTCCATATAGATCATAAGATCATAGGAAACTAAGGAATCAAAACTCAAAGAGGCTCATTAAGATATGTAAAATCTCATGAGCCTTACAAGAAATGGTAGAAATAAGAAATCAAAGTTTGTTTAGAGAAACCAAAAACACAAATTCTTCAAAATTGAATTTATTTTAAACCCAAGGCATCAATTAGATCCAAATCAATGAAATAATATGAGATTCAATCACAAGTTCTAAGTGGTGTGTGATGAAATGAGGTAAGAAGAGAGGTTTTGAAAATGTGTAAAGTTCCTAGAACTATGAACTTGTGATTGAATGGCCTAATTCTATCAAGTGATTGAGAGGTTACCTCTAAAACCTCAAGGGATTCTTCAACTTCTTGTGAAGATCTTCCAAGATTTCAAAATTTTCTTCAAAGTTCTTCAAATTCTTCAAGCTTCTTCAAGAAATTCTTCTTCTCTCTATATGAGTTTGTATCTCTCTCTCTCTAAATTCAAGTATATGTGTTGATTCAAGTATATTCCAAGTATATCAAAAATGAAGATGAAAGTTTGTTTATATAGACCAATATCTCAAGGATAAATGGGTAAATTCGGGTGGAGACCCATGTGCAAAGATTTCTTCTAGAACATGTGAGAAAAGCAGTCTGTTACAGCCAGCGGCACTCGCTGAGTGCCGGGCGGCACTCGCTGAATGCCGGGCGGCACTCGCTGAGTGCCGGGCGGCATTCTCTGAATGCCAGGAGGCACTCAATGAGTGCCGCCGGGTTTTCCGGGTGCCGGGGCTAACTGAATTTTGCCCTACTTTCAATTTTCAAAAGATATGTTGGTGTAAACCAATTTTTTTTTATTCCATGTATATATATATTTGCATTAAGATCCCCCATGTGCATGGTATCAACCATGTGCATGGTATATATCTAAATATACTACTTTCTTTTGTATTTTCTCCTTTTCCAAGATTTTTACTTATTTATTTTGTCCTCCTATCTCTTTCAAAAGAACTCTTCTTTATTTTTTATTTTATCCTCTTAAAAACTGGTTCCCAGACTGGGTTTCTCACACGTTCTTCATTGTTCGGGTTTCTCCCGAATACCCAAACTCTCTCTCCTCTTTCTCCTTTTTCTGTTTTTAATTTTGAAATTTGTCTTGAAGAATCAATTGAAGATTTTGAATTTCCTGAAAAATCTTCGAATGTAACCGGCCATGTCATCATCGGTCTTTTGAGAGGTAACCAATCCCTAGATTTGACGTTTGGTCAAAATTGGGGTGTCTACAGCGGGAACCTTCTTACACAAAAGCGCCGACGAGGCATGGAAAATTTTTGAAACGTTAAGCGAGAATTCGATGCACCAGGCTGTGTCGGTACGTTCTGAGGGATATCTTCTTAAACCTAAGCGAGAGGAGCGTTTCGAGTCGAGTCAGTCAATTGGAATACAAGAATTAAATAGGAAACTTGACCGACTTATGACAATGAACCAAACAACAAGTGCACCCTCTTACGAAATTTGTGCATTATGTTCAGATCCGTCACATTCTATACTTGCATGCCCATCGGCATCTCAGTTTCCCGAATTTGTGGAGCAACACGTGAATGCTATGCAACAATTCCCACAAAATAATTATACTCCTAGGTCGAATAATTTTCCTAACACTTATCGACCCCAATTTCAACAAAATCAATACCAACACCCTCCTCCTAATCCTAACCCCCCAAGGACTAACGCTTTTGAGGAGACGGTGTTGGCTTCCCTTAAGAATATTGAAACTCAAGTCCAAGCACAAGCACAAATAGTGCACTCTCATACACAATCCATTGCGAAGCTTGAATCCCAAATGGGACAAATAGCTACTACGGTGAGTCGTAGAAATGAGGGGAAGTTGCCTGCGCAAACTATTCAAAATCCTAAGGGACAATTTGAGATTAAGGGGTCAAGTGAACAAGTAAACGCCGTATCGACTAGGACGACTATTCGGGAAGACGAAGTTGTTAAGATTCCGGATCAAAATGACATTAACTTGAATAAAGAGGGTGAGGAGAGTAGAATTCAAAAAGATGAAGAACCTGTCCCAACTAATTACATTCCAAAGTTACCTTTTCCACCTAATGTTGAGGAACCGTCTAATCTTACAAAGAAAAAGTCGAAAGTTGAGGATATACTCGAGGTATTTAAACAAGTTAAAATAAATATTCCATTCCTCGATGCTATTAAGCAAATTCCCGCTTATGCTAAATGTTTAAAAGACCTTTGTACACAAAAGCGCAAAATACGCAGTCATACTCCGAAAAAGGTCTTCCTCACGGAAAAAGTAAGTTCAATTTTTCAACACGCTCCTCCGAAGTATAAGGATCCCGGTACGCCTACGATTTCATGTGTCATAGGTGACACTATTATTCATCGGGCTCTCCTTGACTTAGGTGCTAGTGTTAACCTCTTACCCTATCATGTTTATAAACAACTAGGTCTAGGTGAACTTAAGCCCACGGCCGCTACTATTCAATTAGCGGATCGTTCTGTCAAAATACCTAGAGGAATCGTCGAAGACGTCCTAGTAAAAGTGGATCAATGTTTCTATCCCGTTGATTTTATGGTCCTTGACACCGAACCGGTGCTAGATGCTAGAAAATACACTCCTGTTATTCTTGGTCGTCCATTCTTAGCCACGGCCAACGCACATGTCAATTGTCGAACAGGGCTAATGAAAGTGTCGTTCGGGTAAAATTAAATGTTTTTAATGCGGCTGATCAACCTCCAAAGGACGATGAATACTTAAGTGTTGAGGGTAATGAGGTTAGAAGAACTATTGAACCTAATCAAATAATAAATAGCAATGAGGGGAATAATACGGTGAGTGATGAGCGGATGAATTTGAATACAACAGACTCTAACGATGAATTTACTCGAAAGGTGAAAAATTGACTTGAATATAATCAGGATGAACCGTTGATTGAATTAATTCGAAGCGACATGCTTTCAACTTACCATCGGGCTCTTCCTGACATCTTAAAGGGTTCACAGTCCGAGTTACGGCCTCCATGATTCTTGAGTTAGAATGGTCTAGCTGAAGACGTAAAAGTTAGCGCTTCTTGGGAGGCAACCCAAGCTTGATTTCGTCTGTTTCTTTGATTTTTGGATGTTTTTGAGTCGTTTTGGTCAGTCTTAGAGTTTTTCTGGACAGGTTTGGGGGTCGGAATTAATTTATTTTAATATTACATACATAATTTTAGCCAAAAAAATGGAAAAAAACCCAACTCGCGCGCGCAATCCGCTCGCGCGAGGCCTCCCTCGCGCGGTCCGCTTGCGCGAGTTTGTGACTTAGTGAAATTTTCTTTCTTTTTCTTATATGATGCCTCAGCTTCTTCTCGGGCCTGGTTTCGCGGGCGCGAGGTAGCTCGCGGGCGCGAGGGGGTCCCGCTGGCGCGATTAAAAAAAAAAAATTTGGGAATTCGCGCGCGCGACGGCCGCTCGCGCGATTTCCCATTTTCCTATTTTTTCCCTTTTGTTTTCTATATCCTTCCCCCTACCTATTTTATTTGTGTTTCTTTTCTATTTTTTGTTTATTTGGTTCAGTTTAGATCGAGTTAGTTGTTGTTTTCCTCGTTACATTTATACTTTTCCGTTTTATTCCGGTTGTTCGTTTCAGTTTAACTTTGATTAGTTTATCGATTTATATTTTATATTTCGGTTTCATTTACTTTTAATGTTCTTTTGTTAGTTTCTTTTCGTTTATCTAGTATTAACAGGTGGTTCCATTTGGAGCAATTGAAATTTATCGCCATATTTTTATACATTTACCTGTACTCTGCTTGTCAAGATCAAGGTAATATCGTTCCTTCCTTACGTACTTTCCTTTCTTTCGTTTTATTGTTTCATTGGGGACAATGAAAGATTTAGGTTTGGGGGTATGCACACACGCATGCACATTATACTGCAATTTTTTAAAAATTTTTGTGCTTAAATAAATGATGTACCGACGTTTTTGCAATATGAATTAGATACTTCTTGTTATGTAACTATGATTGTTTTAGAATGGTAAACAAGAGAAGATGTGATTAAATATTTGCTAAAGTCATGATGTAATGTTTTAGGTCATTTATCGTTCGAATCATAGTTTTATATCATAAATTTGCACACAAACTTATGCACTGCACGTAGTCATTTGAATACATGTTTGATGTGAACTATAATATGATTCGGATTTTTAGATAACACATGGTGGAGACTAGACCCGGTGAGCTTTTGAGCCTATCGTTTCTTTTTAGAGGGTTATAAATACATCTTGTGTTTGTCGAATTTCATTAAAATAGCGCATTAATTTGTTGTTTAGTCTCATTATTCTTGTTTTGGTTAATAGTCAAGTTAAAATACTTGCTTCCATGCTAAATAATCTTCCGTCGTAAATGTTGAAGAACCGTATTACCTTAGGAAATGATTTTAGGCCTTCTTTGTTTATTACTGACCGATAAAAGATAAATTTCCTTAGTTCGCCCTTTTGAGCCGTTACAATGCCATTTTTTCTTTGTTCACCATTATCCTCTTTAACAGCTCCAACTTGATCGACTTGGAGTATACCACTGGAAGAGTGATCAACTTTTAGTAGTATTAAGGCGATGTGTTGATGAAGAAAAAGAAAATAAGATGTTATTGGGGTATTTGCTTGGTATTCAATGCATAGTCATTTGAGAAGCGAGAAAAGAAAAAGGAGAAGAAACAAAATAAAGAAGAGGAAGGTTGAAAAAAATGAAAGAAAAGAAGAAAAATGAATGAAAAGGAATGAAGAGAAAGAAAAGATGAAAGTTTGTAGAAGAAGAATGAAAGAAATAGTATATGCCTTACAATGCTATTCTGAGATTACCTACCTAATAAATCCTTTCTATCATTTTTCATTACCTGAGCCACATTACAACCTTTGAAAAGTCCTATTTGATCCTAGGAAACATGGTTTGGCTATGAAAACGATGGGAGGGGGATTAAAACATGGTAATGCTTAATTTTTCTTGATTATTGGCATCCTATCCATGAGACTACTGTTCTTTCGTGTCATGCGTCTTTTCTGAGTCATATGTGAGTGGTTTCTTGTTTTGAGAATATATTTCCTTTACTCACATATATTAGAAAAATGACACCTGTTTCTGAGTGTTTCATTTGAAGAGTGTAATTAACATTGTGAGATTCGTAGTCGAGACATAGTTGGATGGTTATCCAAGTTATATTCCAAGTTCATGACATACAAGTGTTCATTTGACTACCATATCACACACGTGCAATTTTATGATAAACTCTATGGATTTATATGATGCATGTGCTTGAGATTGTTTTTCATGATGTAGGTAGACATTTGATTCCGTTTCTTCTTGTTCGTTATTCTATTTTAAATCATTGTTTTATAATAAGGAGTATTGACTATTAGTTTTTTTTTTTTTTTGTTCTTAATAAAATTTGTTTTAAATTGATAAGTTAATAAAGATGGTTATGGGTGACTTGTTGACGAGAACCCTCACGAGACTTTACTCGTCCGACTAGGGACACCTAGAGGTTTAAAGGCTTGTTGCATATGCTAAATGCAATCGTGATCCATGCAAAAATGGAGTAGTATTTTATTAGTAGTTAGTTTTTATTTTAGTTTTGCTCGAGGACTAGCAAAATGTAGGTTTGGGGGTGTGATCGGGAGAGAACAAATCCTATTTATACGCCTTAACGAGCATTTGTTAGTATCTTTTTATCCTGTTTTTGTATATTTTTACTTCGTTTTCTATTTTCTGACAGGTTTTGGAAGAAATCAAGTATATCAGGCTAAACAGGGTGAAAAAGCAGAAGAAAAGAAGCTGAAAAAGCCAGTTCGCGCGCGCGAGAATCCCAGAATCGCTCGAGCGATCTGCGCACGCGAGATACCAAATGTCGCGCTCGCGCGGCCCGTTCGCGCGACATGGGTAAAAATCAAACTTGCGTATTTCAGTATACTGATGACTCCTGTGCGAACGAAACTGCCTAATTACGTCTGGAAAGCTAAATACAGCAGTTTTAATGACTTTCGAGTTAGGAAAGCTTTCAAAAACTTGTTGTAAATCTATATATATCCTATTTTACTTCAATTAAAGGGTTGCCAAATATTATACACACAATATACAACCACACCTTCAGCCATTGAAGAGAGAAAAGCAAGGAGAAGAAGAAGAAGACCAAGGATTCCCATGGCCTCCTCCTCCATCAACCTCTTGCTGTTAATCAATTCTATGGCCAACTAAACCTAGATCTAGGGTTTCAATGAAACCCTAGCCAAGTAATAGGATTTTATTTATGTTTTTATTTTAGTTTTATTATGTATGGATGACAGTCACATGTTCCGAGGATTTTTATAAATAAATCGTACTTATGTTGATTAAATCATTGCTTTCAAAGTTTATTCTTGTCTTAGATCTATTTTGACTGTGATGTGCTCAATGATCTATTCTCGCTGTGCTTGTTTAGATTATTTACATGTGATGGTGCTTTATTGATTTGTGCTATCAAGTATCCGAATAATCCATGCCTAGATTAGACGAATTATGTCACAACCCTAGTTTAGTGTGGGATAATTCGTGCTAACCGAAGATGGAATATGTTGGTGCTTGAACCATGATTATTTTCTTGACGGAGAAATTAGGCCTGTAGCTACAATTTCCCATTATCATCCAACTTAATAAGCTAAAGTAATTCATAAATATTCCTTATTATGAAACTAGTAGTGGATTTGCAATCCTAGGTTCCCTTTACATATTTACAAAAACACTTTTAATTCCTTTCATAGTTTAGATTTATTTTTATTGTTATTAGTTTAATTAAAATCAAATCAAAAGCCGTTTTCATAATTAACTAAAGTTAGGCTTTAAAATTAAGTCGATGTAGTTAACCAATCCCTGTGGGTTCGACCTTTGCTTTCACACTACAAATCTTTTGAAAAGTAAAGAACACTTTTTATATCTTGATATTGACAACATCACTAACCCTTCTTTTAAAAGGGCTAGCCCCACTTTTGAACCAAACAGTGATATAGATTTTAGGGAAAAGATTCAGGCATACATTCAAGAGACTAAAATGAGACGATCTTTAATCAATGAGTCAAGCATGATAGGAATGGTATAACAAAGAATAAGTGAAGAGTTGAAAGTAGACTAAATAAGGAGAATTCTTGTTACTAAAGATTTTATTGATAAACTTTTATTCTCTATTATAAAGAGCTAGAAGATAAAAGTCCTAAAAAAATATGAGAAAAGACTATGCTATTCTAAAGTCTATTGGTGTAAAGCGGAGTCGGGGTCTTCTTCCATTCTCCTAGTCATTTCTTTTGCTACCTCTTTTCTTTCTGCATGGCCTTGGTGAAGTATTTGGATGGAATAAGATATGAGGCTCCCTTGTTGTGATTTATGAAGCGGTGCTCTACCCATCGTTTCTTGAAGCGGGGCATATCCGAGACCTTATGAGCACCTTTTGTAGGAATTCCATGATGCATTGGCACCTCTTGAGGGTGATTGAATTGACGTAGGACCCGACTAGGAAGGAAAAATGTCCACATATGAAGACCAGGGAGGCTGGCACTAGAAATTAAGCCCATAATAAAGGAAGAGGAATCGATGACACCATTGAATATTCCACTCAATGTCCTCCTGAGTAAGGCCGTTGAACCAGATAGTCCAATCTTGCAGAGAATCATAGGGATAATGAACTGCTCGAGCATGGTAGATAAGAGTATATGTTAAAGAATTCTTAGGAGGAGTCATGAGTCTTGTCCGTTTATAGAGCCATACCTGTAGCACAATCACAGACCCATAGAAGTTTTCAAGGGAACCTGTTGAGGCATTGTCTAGACAAGTTAATGTTTCAACTAAGCAGACAATCATAGGATTTTTGACCTTGCCTACATCCAGAGCCATGGTGATGAGTTGCACGTTCGGTGTATTAGTACCGTCATAGAACAAGTAGAAGGCCATCATGCATAAAGTAAGAATACCTCGTCTATGTTCACGAGCGATAGTAGGATCATCTGAAGAGAAGAGCCTGTCTAAAGGAAGTAGCATGACACAATTCCCCATGATGAATTCACTATACTCAGTTGAAGGCAGCCCACTCAAGGTTGAAAGGAAAGAAGTATACCAAGAGTGGTGATAAGGATGAATGAGTTCAAATTTCAGATTGTAGCCAAGCATAGTTGAAAATTCTTTGAAGGTTGGGCATAGTTCTTCATAGTTGAATTGGAACACGATGTACTTTGAATCCCAACAAGAGATTGCAGCCGCTATGAAGTTCTTATTAAACCTCACTTGGTGAAGGGAGAAGAGACTATCTAAACCATAAGATTGGAAGTAGACCCAATCTAAGCCATGGAATGCAACCATCCACGGAAAGAAAGCCTCCATCATCATGTTCTCCATTGAAATAAAGTTTTATTTGAGGTTATGGGAGAGTTTTGGGAGTTTTTAGGGTTTAAATAAGGTCTTAGGTTGGTTTTGGGTCGTATTAGGAAGTTCAAAGTCGAATAGGGGTCAAAATAACTTCCAAAAAGCGTTAAAATTTGCAAAAACTGTTCGAGTACCATAGTGGCACTCCCCTAGGAGCTGCGTGGCACACTCGAGGGTTACACCCCTCTTTTTGAGTGCCACTATGGCCCTCGGCTGTTAATTCCTATTTTTGTTTGTTTCCAATTGTGTTTTCGTTGGTTTTCGAGTCCCCGGTCGAGCCAAATGCGTTGCTTTCTCTCGTAAGAAGTGTCTTTAAGTGGATTATGATTTCATAGAGTGAATTAAATCCATCTGATCTCATACATGAAAGAGTCAATGAGTGTCATAAAAGTTCCCTAGAGGGTGCATGCAAACTCGTACAAGCCAAATAAAGGTCTAAATGAGAGATAATAAGGAAAAGGAGCATCCGAAAATCAAAGCTGATTTGAATCCATATGGTCATCCTTATAAGTGCCTAATATATGAAGGTCTAATCTCATGGATGTCTATTCTCCCTCTATGCCTGATGAGATCTCCTCAGAGGTGTCGGATGCGAGTTGGTAGTGTCATCTTCCTCAATGATCGTCTGGTAAGAGGTGGAACGTCTTTTGCTCTCTAGCGCTACTCTGGTGCTAGCAAAACCAGATGATGATCCTTATGTGAACTCGAGCTGTGTCGCATGAAGCTCACTAGCCCATAATTCTGCACGCTGAAAGAAAAAAGGAAAACTATTTTTTTAAGAAAAAAGGAAGAAAAAAAAGTCACATGCACGCATATTTTTTTGTTTTTAGCATGAGAGTTTGTGGAAATGGTTAGCTTACCAGGCTTGCCTCCCCAGCATTCGACTGGGCAGTGCATGCTTGAAGAGAACTGTAGATACCCCGATTTTGACCAAACGTCAAGCCCAGGGAGTGGTTACCTCTAAAAGACCGATGATGACAATGACCGGTAAAATTTGAAGGTTTTCCAGAAAACTTTAAATCCTTCAAATATTCTTCAAAGCAAAATTCAAAAATCAAAATACGAGAGAGAGAGAGGGAAATTGGGTACTCGGGGGAAACCCGAACATTGAAGAACATGTGAGAAAATCAGTCTAAAAAAAATTCATTCAAAGAAGAGATATAATATGAAAGAAGTTTTCAAAAGAAAAGAGGAAATTAAGTCTTCAAAAGAAAAGAGAAAAAAAGAAATAAATAAAATGATAGTATATACCATGTATATAGGTGTATCTTAATCAAGTACACTACATATATAAGTACATTAGTATATACTTTGCTAATAATTAAGATTGTGGTAATGTATGTTTTGAAAATTAAAGAGAGGGCAAAATTCTGTTAGCCCCGGCACGCGGGAAAGCCGGCGGCGCCGGCACTCATTGAGTGCCGCCCGGCATTCAGCGAGTGCCGCCTGGCATTCAGTGAATGCCGCCGGCAGCCATCGAGTGCCACGAACTGTAACAGACTACTTTTCTCACATGTTCTAGAAGAAAACTTTGCACATGGGTTTCCACCCGAATTTACCCATTTAACCTTGTCATGTTGGCCTATATAAATAGGCCTTCATCTCCTTCATTGGGACTTTTTGGTCTTAGTTTTAAATTTTTCACTTAAAATCTTAGAGAGAATTGAAGAAAGAAGAGTTTTTCTTGAAGAATTTGAAGGAGAATTTGAAGATTGTGGAAGAGCTTCTCAAGAAGTTGAAGAAATCCTTGAGGTCACAGAGGTAACCTCTCAATCCTTGGTAGAATTAGGTGAATTCAGTCACAAGTTCATAGTTCTAGGAACTTTACACATTTTCAAAACCTCGCTTCCTACCCCATTTCATCACACACCACTTAGAGCTTGTGATTTAATTTCATAATGTTTCATTAATTTGGATCCAAAATAGAGCTTTGGATTTATGAATAAAAGAGTTTTGACTTGAAATTTTCAAATAACCTTTGATTTCCTTTCTTTTGTTTATATTCTTCTCAAGAGATCTATGATATCTTCAATATCTCATTGATTTCTTTGAGTTTGATCCTCTAGTTCCCTATGATCCTATGATTTATATGGGGATTAAATTGGATCATGATCATCTCTACATGTAGTTGGTTGAATTCAAGTCTTAACTCATGACTTGGGTCTCCTTATTAGGAATCTTATGGAATCCATACTATATTCCATGGAGATTTGAGTAAATTTAGGTCTCATTGAGTCTCCATGGACCATCAATTTGAGAGGAGAATAGTATATCATAGTTCTAAATTCCTCAAGGATCATATGTTTGAGAGAGGATTTAGATGTAAGTTTTCATAGTTTGCTTGTTGGAATCTAGAGCACTTGAATATTCAAGAGTTCATAAGATTGAGTAAGACCTTAGGGTTCTCTTGTTGTGAGATCCATGATGGGAATCCATTAAGGCTAAATCTATGAATTTCTTCATGTTTCATTATTTACTCCAATGATCATAATCATACTTGATCCTAGTTCTCTCTAGGATCATGGATTAAGCTTGATTTGAACTATGAACATTTATCTAACAAAGGTGCAGTGAATCCATAAACCAATTGTGATAAAAGATTTTCTATAGGATCATGGTTCATGGGAATTGGATGAGACTAATTGCAGGATGTTCATAACCCATTTAAGTACCTCTTTAATTTTTCTTTTGATGAAATTCCATGTCTAAGATGGTTTGGTCTTATGATTTCAAAACATTCAACTCTCTGTCCAAAATTTTAGAACAGTAAGTCCGTTTTGAAATTAATAAATCAGAACCTTAATAGAGTTTCCCGGGTCTCTAATAATTTTTTCTAAGTATCTTAATGTGTTAGGAAGATACCCTAAAAATATCTAAGTGTTTCTCATTTTTTTACTATTTTTAGAAAATCGTACAAGATCTCTGGACAGAGAGTTGTAGATTCCTGAGTGATGTCTAGTGTTTTCCATATTCGCAGAGATCTAACCGTTCAAACCTTGATTTTATTTTTGGGTGAAAAACTAGACTCACAGAGGCATAACATATTCAAAAAATCAGTAAGATCGAACCGTTGAAAGTATGGTTTTTCTAACTTTTAAAATCTGGTCTGCTCTCTGTAATTTTGGAAAAATAGTCACTATTTTGTATAATCTCATTGATTTTAACTTAAATGATTCCCTAATGTCTTGAGACCCAAATCATGTTTTGAATAGTAATAATTTAGTTTAAATCCAGAGGCTAAGTGATCCAAATTAGTGAATAAATTCACATCTCATTCTTGTTCATGATCATTCATACATCCATGTACATTGATGCTTATGATTAGGATTAGTTATTGGATAAAGTTGGACTTAGTTTAACCAAATTGAACATGACCATAGATTCCTTATGATCATGTTGGGATTATAGCACCCCTATATAGACATCACATTTGCTCTTAGTTGAGACTTGTGCATCTATAGAGATGCTATGACTCCAACTAATCGAAAGGAATTCATAATTTTATCACATCTTCCTCTAATTGATAGATCTAAGCTAGAGATTTAGGATTGATTATTTGATGCCATATTATCGTGTGAAGCATGTGGACTAACTCTTGTTTTGTAGTGCATTTGAGGTACAATTTCTCAATCTTTCTCTAGTTTGTTCTATTCTTTGATTTTATTGATTTTCGACTCCATGCGCGACACCTTAGCTTAGGTCTTGCCTTATGTGTATATGTGATTAGAGACATTTTTCTTAGGATTTCTATTCTTTGTATGCATTGCACGTTTCCCATTTCGCGGCTGGATCCTGGGTAAGTTCTCTAGTTCCCTACTTGCACATCATTTTGCTTGCTACTTGAATTATGTAGATTATGAATGATATTTTATCGTTAGCAATCTTACACCCTTTTCAATATGCTTTTGTAATGTATATGTATATAAATATTAGTTGAGGGCACACTTAGATTATTAATTCGATTAAAAAATTGATGTTGAGTAGAGGCCTATCATGAGATAGGATGAGAGGGGGTGTTTTAGCCCGTCGGGCTCCTTCCCCTCTCATTCCATAATCCCCGGACCCAGATTATCTTTGGTTTCGCAAAAAGATCGGTTGCTTTTAAGAAATGGTTTCTTAATTTTTCTAAAAAATTAAGTGGCGACTCTTTGAATTTGAATGTGAAAATTATTTTAAAATTAAAAGTGGGCCCAAATGCCGGTATCCACAATCTGGCGACTCTGTTGGGGATCGAACCCAGAATCTCTGGTTTCGCAGACCAGAATTTCTGATTTTGGGTTCACTCGAGAATTAGACTTGAAAGCATCCTTTTAATCGAATTAACTAATTTTTGTATGCCCGTTGCATTGCACTTACATATCTAGCCAGTCGATTGCACGGAACTATGACCTTGGAGGCTCGGGGCAACCCAGTCGGTCAAGCCATCATGGGACTGTGTGGTCACCCTTGATCTCGTACCATGTGTTGGTATATGAAGCATCCTATCGGGTGTGTGTCAAGGGTCCCTTATTTGACCAAAACCCGGTCTTTGCATAATAGCCTCTATAGAACCCTTCGATCTTAGGAAATTAATTCTTGATTAGGATTATGTGCTAGGGAGTTTTGTATGCCCGAAAGGGATTATTTGAGATGATGACGATGCTTGCTTGATGAAAGATGTGTAACCCTTTAATAACCTTTTATCAATTCTTTTTCATGTCCCACGACATTTGGTAACATGCTGAAACTTGATTATATGATTACATCTCTTATATCTTGATAGCTAAGCATCATTGACTTTGTATGCATCCGAATTCATGAAGAGTACGACAACAATCTGATCATGTGATCCTCCTACCCAAAGAATTTTAAATACATCTTTGGAAGCAAATAGATTTTTGCTATCTTTATTCTAAGGTATTCAATCGCTCTTTCAAAAATCTTTGGACGTCACTTTTTGATTAAAATTTCAAATCAACCATCTTTAAAGGAAGAACCCAAAATTCTTGGAACCCAAAATTCTTGAAAGATTTTGAAACACTTTTCAAAGCAAAGTTTCAACCCAATCATCTTTCGTTAAAAAAAATGTTGTTGCCTTCAAAGGAAAGCTCCTTAAGAATTTTGAAAGACCCCATCATCTAGGGGAAATGCTTGTCAAATGGATTTCAAAAATTCTAAAATTTTCAAACCTTGAAGGGGTGAAGAGGATCACAATAAAAGGAGAAATTAGCGCACTCGACATGGGCAAGGATTTTATGTGCTTATGTATTTATATGTTAGGATTAGAATTTTCTTTCTTTGACATATAGAATAGGCACACACGCACACATGCATTGCATCCGCATGACATATGGGCCATTGATGAAAATTTCTTTTGCAAAATTTAAAAAAAAAAAAAATAAATAAATAAAGAAAGTTTCTTTGATTTTTTTTTAAAAAAAGAATAAAATGTGGTTGTAGGCAAAAGATAGAATCATCTACAAGCACAATTTGGTATAGAGTCTCTACTGCAAGGTTAGTAAGAAGAGAGATGGCACAAGAAGCAAACGCAAGAGAGATAGCAGAATTGAGGGCCATAGTGGAACAGCAAGTAGGTCAAATGGCTAGGATGATGACCATGATGGAAACACTACCACAACAACCACCAGTTGTTGATCCTCCTCCACTTGGTAGGGAGGATGATTGGTTCGATGATCAAGAAAGAGCTGAAATGCCAAGGGCAGAAAAGGAAAAGATAGAGAGAGAAAAGGGTGAGAGAGAGAAGTTGATGACTAAGAAAGTAGAAAAACTGGAAAAGGTAGTCCGAAAGGCCCAAGGAGTAGACACCTACTTGCTGGAACTAGAGGGGTTATACGAAGGGGTTTGTGAAGTATTACCTGCTGGGTTCAAACTGCCTGTGTTTGACAAATTTGATGGGACAGGAAACCCCCGTAGCCATATCAGGATGTGTATAGGGGCTTTTCAACCAAGCAGCTTGAGTACAACTATGATGGCTGTCCTATTTCAACAGACATTAACCGGAGCTGCCTTATCTTGGTATCTTACATTGGAGCCTGGTAAGACCAGAATTTGGGAGGAGGTTGTCAAATCATTCGTAGCCCAGTACGAATATAATTAGGATTTAGATGTTACTGTCAGAGATTTAGAGATTACTCGATAGGGAAATAAGGAATCTTTCGTTGAATATCTGAGCTGTTGGAGGGGAAAAGTAGCAAAAATGGTACAGAGGCCAATCGAGAACGAACAAATCCGGATGTTAATGAAAAATCTCCAACCCGTCTACCAAGAGAAGATGAGGTTTCAGTCCATCAACACCTTTGCTGAAGTGTTCGATGTGGGAACCAGGATCAAGGATGCGATGCAAGAAGGATTGATCAAGAGAGAAGAGCCGGTGAGCAGGTATAGGCGTCCGAATTATGGGACAGGAGGAGGGAATTCAGGGAGCCATTCAAGTCCTACAGATGTGAATGCGCTAAGCGAACCAGAGAAGTATTTTGATATAGTCAGAAGTTACCCGAAGAGAGGAGAAGATAAGCCTTTAAGGAAGTTCTCAGACTTGGGAGTGTTTTGATATAGTCCGCTCTGGATAGGCTACTAGCAAAGGGGCACCTCCACCTATTGGAGCCACGACCAAGACCGAATCCACCACCCCCAAATTTTAAAGCTGATCTATACTACAAATTCCATCAAGAGCAGGGGCACTCAACCGATCGATGCTTGAGGTTTGAGACATTAAATCCAGGATCTGATAGATAAGAAGGTAATATCTGAACCACCCACCAACCCGCCGAGCATCACCAAGAATCCACTACTAAATCATCATGCGGTACCACCACCCGGAGTTTACTATTTGGAAAGTGAAGAAAGTCCTTTTGATCCATCAACATTGATCACTAAGTTGGGGTGCCCGAGGAAGTTTTATCAGATACAGGGAAATTCAAACATTTGCACTTTGGGCAAACTAACGGATGGAAACAAGGGAAAGGTGATAGGAAAAGCTCCCACTGTGGATTGGTGGGCACCTGAAGATGACAGCTCTATTTGGTACAAAGGGGATGACAGTTAGGGCATCAATAAAGTTAAGGATGATCTTTGGTACGAAAGTGAAAAAGAAGATGAAAATTCAGAAGTCACTAAAGCACAGGATGATCTTTGGTTTAAAGAAGAGGTCAGTCATTTAACATGATCAGGAAGGCACTTCAAACCACATGAACTTGAGGAAGAGCACTCAGGCCAGGAGTTGGATAAAGGAAAGGGGAAACTGAATGAGGAAGAAGAAGAAGATAGGGTCTTAAGACAGATGAAGAAGACACAAGCAAATATCACTATTTGGGGATTATTAATCGCTTCCAAGCATCATAGACAAGCGGTTCTCGATGCTCTTAATCAATCTGATGTCTCCATCAACATCACCCCAGAAGATCTCATTGGCATGATCAGTAAGAGCTCGACTCCTGCTATCTCCTTTACTGAAGCTGACTTACCCCCTGGAGGACCCGCTCGTAATAAGCCATTGCACATTACCGTCGAGTGTCTAGGAAATTCCTTGCCCGCTTGTCTCGTTGACAACGGGTTCGCATTGAATGTATGCCCATTCCGAACAGCTAAAAGGATGGGACTTGATGAATCTACGTTTATACCATCGGAACAAAAGGTAAGGGCCCATGACAATACTCAGCGGGCGGTTATGGGAATCATTTTTCTGAAATCTCTATTGGGACCGGGGAGAAAGAGGCAGAGTTCCAGATTATCGATATTCCTGCATCTTTTAATCTACTTCTGGGAAGGCCATGGCTAGACAGTTTGGTTGCCATCCCGTCAACCATCCATCAGAAGGTCAAGTACATTTGGAAGGGTAAAGTTTGTGATGTTCTAGGAGACAGTTGGATACATACATCTGGGGCTTCATCTTGTGCCCCAGTTTTGGAAGTAAAAATACAAGGGGAAGAGACAAGCTTGGGCAGCTTCGAATTCATCAATGTGATAGAAGACAACAGGCCAAAAGAGTTTTTACCGCTTTACTTTGATTAGTATGCAAGCCCGTTGGTGGTCGGAATTATGAGAAAGATAGGATTCTCCCCAGGGATGGGTCTAGGTAAGAAGCATAAAGGATTGTCCGAATTTCCAAACATTATCACACAAACGCATACCTGTGGGTTGGGATATCAGCCAACAAGGGAGGAAATGAAGAAAAAGTAGAAATCGGCCGATGCGCCAATAGAACCATACTCAAAGACTCTCAATGGATACTTCATCAAAGTATAAGAGGATATTCCATTTTGCGGATTCCGGAGCCTTGGTTGGATAAAGTGGAAAAATGCATGAAGCCAGGGTTTGAGATTTTCTTTGCACACGACTTCTCTGACTATAAGGACCCTTACTTGGAAGTACCCACAAAATCCACCACTATTCAGGATTGGGTGTTCACTTTGGATGGCCTGGCAATGAAGGACTTGCTGAAGAAGAACACAGAGGGATCAAAAAAGGTAGTACCGGGGAAAGCGTGAATAAAGATGGGCAGAACAGAGGTGAAGAAGAGAGCAAGAAAAAGGCAGAAAGGGAGAAATTAGAGCTTGGAAAAGAACCAGAGGAAGAAGAAATGGGGGAAATTACTCAGATAGAGGACCTGGAAGAATTCTTCATCACTGATCTTGGAGGGAAAAAGAAGAAAGAATGGGTTTTTGAGTCTAGTGATAGGTATCCCCCTTATCCAGAGTCTGTATTAGCCCAAATGAGGCGTCTTTCAATTTCTATGTCTGTTGTAATTGCTCCCAAGAAAGTTAATGAGAATATGACTAATTCTGCTTACTCGACTGTGCATAATAATTGTGATGTATGTGATGAATGTAGTTAAATACCAGATGAATTGCAAAAATTAATTGAAAAGGAAAAAGAATCTGCATGTAAAATTATTGAAGGCACTTTAACGATTAATTTGGGAAATGAAGATAATCCACAAAATATTTCTATTGGCTCCACACTTAGTAATGAGGAAAGCAAAGAGTTAATCAATTTATTAAATGAATTCAAAGATGTCTTTGCATGGTCCTATGATGATATGCCAGGGATTGATCCAGAAATAGTCCAACATTATATTCCCCTTTTCCCAAATTCTAAACCCGTAAAACAAAAATTGAGGCGAATGAGGCGTGAATAGGCGCTAAAAGTGAAAGAGGAAGTTGAAAAGCAGTTAAGAGCTGGATTCTTGATTGTCACTGAGTATCCAGAAAGGCTCTAAGAAAATTCTTTAAGAGGTTGAGAAAATTCAGAATGAGATTAAACCCGCAGAAATGTACTTTTGGGGTTACCACGGGGAAATTGTTGGGATTTCTGATTACGCAGAGGGGGATTGAGGTAGATCTGACCAAAATTCAAGCCATAACCGAAATGCCGTCACCCCAAAATGAAAAGGAGTTGAGGGGATTCTTAGGGAGAGTACAGTTTATCAGCCGTTTCATATCCAAACTCACCATGACATGTAACCCGCTATTCAAGTTGTTGAGGAAGGGGGAAAATTTTGAATGGGATGACCAATGCCAGAAAGCATTCGAGAAGATCAAAACCTACCTTCAAAACCCACCTGTCCTATCACCTTCCAAACTTGGGAAGCCTTTATTGCTATATCTATCCGTTACCAAAAATTCCATGGGGTGCATGTTGGTCCAAGAAGAGGAAGAGGGGCGTGTAGAGAAAGCCATATATTACCTAAGCAAAAGAATGACTGGGTATGAGTTGAATTATTCGCCATTGGATAAAGCATGTTGGGCTTTGGTATGGTGTACACGTCGCCTTAGGCATTACATGTTAGCCTTCCCCATCACCCTAATATCCCGAATGGACCCACTCAAATACCTCTTTGAAAAACCTGCCTTAACCAGTAGGATCTCAGGTTGGACCATGATGCTAGCTGAATTTGATATTAGATATGTCACTTCCAAATCTGTCAAAGGGAGTGCCGTCTCCGAATACTTAGCTGACCTTGCCATAGAATCCGAGGAAAGGGAGAATTTAAGTTTCCCGATGAGGGGGTGACGAAAGTAGAAGAAGATCGGTGGAGAATGTATTTTGATGGGGCAGCCAATCAGGTAGGATACGGAGTTGGAATCATCCTCATATCACCTAAAGGAGCCCTTACCTCGTTGTCCATTAAACTTAAGTATAACTCAACCAACAACACGGCAGAATACGAAGCATGCATAATTGGGATGGAAGTAGCCTTGGCCTTAAAAATTGATGAGATTGATGTTTTTAGGGATTCAAATCTGATAATATCGCAAGTAAGGGGTGATTGGAAAATAAAGCATGAGAAATGGAGAGCCTAAAAGTACAGTTTAGAAAAATCTCATTCTATTACCATCCTCGTGAGGAAAACTAACTAGCTGATTCTTTAGCAACTTTGGCCTCGATCATCCAAATCCCTATAAAAATTACCATGATTCCTCTGTCCATAGAAGAGAAAACCCGGCCCTCATTCGAGACAATCACAGCCATTGAAGGAGAAGAAGAAACAGAAGTACCGTGGTATATAGATGTTTGGAGGTTCATTGAGAAAGAAAAATACCCTGAAGGGGCGTCAGAAAAGGATAAGAAGGCGATTCGGAGGTTTTCAGCTCAGTTTGTGATTTATGCAGGAAAATTGTGGAAAAGTCCTATATCGGTTATAACCTGGAATGTCTGCATGGAAGAGAAGCAAGAGAAATGATGGAAGAAAAGTCTGTGGGCCCCACATGAATGGGCATATGTTGGCTAAAAAGATAATTCGGCAGGGATACTATTGGACGACTCTGGATAAGGATTGTTGTGAATATGTAAGAAAATGCCATAAATGTCAGATCCATGCAAATCTTATGCACACCCTACCTTCCCAACTTTACAACATGACCACCCCCTGGCCGTTCTCTGTGTAGGGTATTGATATCATCGGGGAAGTAGTCCCGAAAGATTCAAATGGACACCGGTACATAATTGTGGCAATAGATTATTTCACCAAATGGGTGGAAGCGGCATCATATGCAACTCTGAAAGCCAAAGATGTGGCAAATTTTATTGAGAAGAACATAGTCTGTAGATACGGGGCGCTAAATGAGCTTAATTCTGATCATGGGAACCACTTTTAGGGAGAAGTTATCCCACTCTTAGAAAAGTATAGGATTACCCACCACCAATCCTCACCATACAGACCCCAGACAAATGGAGCAGTAGAAGCTGCAAACAAGAATGTAAAGGCGATCCTGGGGAAGATGACAAATACATACAAGGATTGGCATGAGAAGTTACCGTTTGCTTTATGGGGATACCAAACTTCCGTAAGAACTTTAACAGGGGCTACGCCTTATTCATTAGTTTACGGGATGGAAGCTGTTCTACCAGCTGAAGTCGAAATACCATCTTTGATAGTTTTGGCAGAATGCGAGGTAACCGAACTTAAGTGGCTGCGGGGGAGATATGAGGAATTGATGCTATTAGATGAGAAAAGATTGGCTGCTATAAATCACACTCGGGGATATAAAAAAAGGATAGCTCGTGCTTTCAACAAAAAGGTTCGCCCAAGGAAGCTTGTTGAGGGTGACCTGGTCCTCAAAGAACTTAAAGCGCCCGTTTATGACCCCCGAGGAAAATTCAAACCCAACTGAGTCGGGCCATATATCATTAAGACCCTCCTCTCCGGAGGAGCTGGTTATCTCATGGACCTAGACGGAGTTGAGTTTAAATAACCAGTCAACCTTGATCGCCTCAAGAAATATTTTGCTTGAGACCTTATCATTTCAAAACCTCCAGAGTTGATGAATTACGCTTCACCTGATTCCCGCTAGGGGATACGTAGGCAGCCTGCTTGGTTCGGTCACATAAATAAACTTTCCTAAAAGGCACTTCCCTTCTGACCTTAGTTGAACTACTATGGACCTGATACCCGCTCGAGGATAAGTAGTAAAACCCAACTCTTGATGTAACCCAGTGTCTTGAGTTTCCTTATGCCAAACTAAGGGCAAACTTGCATTTGCCCAGAACTAGAATCAAAGCCTCATTACTAGGGGGCAAACTTCGTTTGCTAAACCAAAGAACCCAAAAACTACCTAAACCCATTTCTGGATCTACTGGCTATCAAAATAGGTACTATGTCAAAACAAATGAGGATTCATGGTATAGGATGATTAAAACTCTAGAGCAAAACTCAAAACAAAGTAATAAGAGTTAAGAGAGACATTAAAGGGAAGATTTTCATAACCTGAAAAGATGGGAGAAGTGCAATCAATGATTTGACATGATTAAAACATTTTCCTGATACAAAGAAAAGTCTTTTTTGAAAATTGAAATACAACACAAAAGCGCAATAAGAGTCAAGCAGGATTTGTCAGAAGTTTTTAGAATCTTGTTTTTCCTTTTTTTTGTTTGTCTAGAAGCTATTTCCCGACCAAAGTCTGAATCTCAAGAAGGTACTCGATAGTAGGAATAATTGAAGAAGGAACCCTCCAGAAAGGAGCCGACACTCTGTCATGCCAAGCCTCGGCAAATAATCTCATAGTAGAAGGGCATAGAGCGCAGTTCCTTAAAAAGTCAACCGTAATAGTGTCTGGGACATCCTGAAGCAATCCAAACTGGAGAACCACCCGTTCGGGGATGTAAAAAGAGGTAACATGTAGACCAGGTAACCAAACCCCCGGGAGTCCAGGAAACTGCACAGTGACAGAGCAGTAAGTCCATCGAGGGCACACCCAGCAAATATCCCCACGATACACGTTCTGAAGCCAAGAAAGCCAGCCTCAATCGTGCAATAGAGGAAACGAACATTCAGGCGATCATAGGGAAGCAGTCTCCCAGTAGAAGGGTGAGCAAAGAGGCCTAAACGCTCGAGAAGCCAGATTTGCAAAACATAAGGTGACCCTGAAAGCAACATCGATCCGGTGCATTGTGCATTATCTAAACCCATTAAGGTTTCTCCTAGAACAAGCATGATAGCACTTCGCATCTCTCGAAGACCGCGGACGATTGGGACAAGGATGTCGGAGGAAGACTGGAATAGGAAATGGGAGAGCATAGCCAAAGAAGGAGCATTGCGTGTGATAATATGATATCCTCCATCATCGGGATCACCCACGGGAGCATAAATAGAAGAAAGTCGGTCAAAGTCAATATGCCGGTCGTGAACAAAAGAGCCGGCGGCACATCGGGAAATACAAAGAAGAGCCGCTAGATCTTGCATGTACCCTGCCTATATCTGGGGGATGATCAAATCAGCATAAGGGTCGGTATGGAGAATGGCGTAAATTCCTCAAAGTGCGGGCAAACCTCCTCATGACCGAACAGGAAGACGTACAAAGAGGGGTCCCAACATGTAATAGCGGCTCGGAGTAAGCTCTCGTCTAGAGCCATACAGCAGAATACGCAGAGGTCAGTCAATCTGTGACACTCGAAGTTGAGTGGGTCAATACCGGAAAGAGAATCCATCCACGGGTATAGGATGTCAGAACTTATGGGAGCCATGAACAAGGAGAGGGAAATAGAAGAAGATTATGAATAAGGAATGAAAAAAAAAAGGTCTTAGGAATTTTCAAATGGGTGTTGAAATGAGCAAATGGCACTTTTTTATAAGAAGAAGGCACGAACCGGCACTCAATGAAAAGCGCCGGCACTCACTGAGTGCCGGCCGGCAGTCTCTGACTGCTGTGCGGTAGTCAGTGAGTGCCGGCCAGAGTTTAAAATGTTCATGGGTTGATTTGTAATCTGAATCAGGCCAAACCTACATAGAAATTTAAACAAGAGTACCACCATTCCATCATTCAAGCACCATTCATCAATAGGTCAATAAAGTTCTTCATGTTTTTAGTAAATAAAGGGAATAAAGTCCAAAGCTGAAAAAATAAAAAAGAGGTAATCGAGCATGAGTATAAACAAAATTCAAAAATTGGCACACAGGTTAGGGTGAATGCCATCATCCCTGACAATGCAGGGTATAATGCTGAGGAGCAGCAAAACTTGGAAGGTACACTCATTTTATTTCATTGTCAAGTTAGAGCTTTGTTTGATACCGGCGCCGCCCGTTCTTTCATAGCTATTAAGATGGTGCGTGATTTGGGTTTGCTACCCCTAGCACTTGAGCCGACCCTTAATGTCGTTTCATCCTTGAGAGTATCCGTTAAGTTAGGTAAGGTGTGCAAGGATTGTCCCTTGACACTAGAGGATAGAAATCTTCTGGCAGACTTGATAGTCTTGTCAATGTCTGAGTTCGACGTGATCCTAGGAATGGATTGGCTTACTAAGTATGGTGCTAACCTGGATTGTGTTAGTCGGACCATTGCCTTTTCGATGCCTGGTTGCCCGCAGATCAGATTTTGGTGCCAACCATTGAGCGACATGTTTACCACGAGCTGCCTAGGCACGATTAAGACTTCAGGCACGAAGCTTACTATCAAGCAGATCCCCGTTATTCAAGACTTTGAAGATGTGTTCCGAAGTATCTCAGGACTTTCGCCGACGAGAGAGATAGACTTCTGCATTGAGTTAGCACCCGGAACGTTGCCGATTTCCAAGACCCCGTATCGGATGGCACCAATAGAAATGCTAGAATTGAAGAAGCAAGTTCAGGAACTCGAAGATTTAGGTTTTGTTTGCCCGAGTACATCACCTTGGGGAGCACCAATTTTATTTGTGAAAAAGAAGGACGGAGAGCTATGACTCTGTATTGACTACAGGGAGCAAAATAAAGTCACGATCAAGAATAGGTATCCACTTCCCCGGATAGACGACCTGTTCGATCAACTACAAGGATCAAGGATATTCTCAAAAATTGATTTGCGTTCAGGATACCATCAATTGCTAGTTCGACCGAAAGACATACCGAAAACTGCCTTCAGGACGAGATATGGACACTACGAATTTCTAGTGATGTCTTTTGGATTGACTAATGCCCCGGCAGTATTCATGGACCTAATGAATAGAGTATTCAGACCCTATCTGGATCAATTCATTATAGTATTCATCGACGACATTCTAATTTATTCAAGGACGGAAGAAGAACATAAGAAGCATCGACAAATTGCTCTACAGACTCTCAGAGACAATAGTCTGTATGCGAAGTTCAGCAAATGTGAATTCTGGCTCCAGGAAGTTAAATTCCTGAGACATGTGATATCACTGGATGGGATTTTCGTAGACTCATCTAAGATCGATGCAGTCTTGAGCTGGAACAGACCAACCAACGCGACCGAAGTTAGGAGTTTTCTTGGATTGGCTGGGTATTACCGGAAATTTGTGGAAGGATTCTCTAGAATCGCAGGACCGTTGACAAGCCTGACTAGGAAGGAGACGAAGTACGAATGGACTGATAAACATGAGGATACATTTTGGGAATTGAAAGAGAGACTAACCTCAGCACCCGTGCTTGCGATACCTAAGAGTGGTGAACAATTCATAATCTATAGTGATGCATCACACCAAGGACTTGGTTGTGTGCTAATGCAAGAGGGGAATGTCATCGTATACGGATCAAGATAATTGAAGCCGCATGAGAAGAACTATCCGACGCACGACTTGGAACTAGCCGCAATCGTGTTCGCCCTGAAGATTTGGAGACACTATTTGTATGGAGAAAAGTTCAATTTGTTCTCAGATCACAAGAGTTTAAGGTACCTGTTCTCTCAGAAGGAGTTGAACATGCGACAACGGAGATGGATGGAACTACTCAAGGACTACGACTTCTCTTTGCAATACCACCCGGGTAAAGCAAATGTTGTAGCCGACGCTCTGAGCCGGAGGCCACATCTTTTGGTTTCTTCGATTTTAATTAGGGAATGGCGAGCATTGGAGACGTTAGTCGAATTCGACCTTCAACCAATGGAAGCAGGAGAAGGACAACACTTTGGATGTCTTGTCGTGCAACCAACTCTCATTAGCCGTATCTTGCAAGCTCAACAGTCGAACGAGGATTTAAAGTTATGGTTTGCCAAGATGTCCGCAAAGGAACCCGAGATATGGAGTATTAGTACGGACGGAGCACTGAGATGCAAAGGTAGACTCTGTGTGCCAAATGACGATGGTCTCAGGAAGAACATTCTGGATGAAGCACACAAGTCAAGGATGACTATCCACCCAGGAGGAAACAAGATGTATAAGGACTTAAAGAGAAACTTCTGGTGGCAAGGAATGAAGCGAGAAGTGGCCGAGTATGTATCGCAATGTCTTATTTACAAACAAGTGAAGGCAGAGCATCAGAAACCACCTGGACTCCTACAACCGCTACCGGTTCCCCAATGGAAATGGGAGCACATCACCATGGATTTTGTGGTTAGATTGCCAAAATCTCAACAAAACCACGACGCTATTTGGGTAATAGTGGATCGACTCACCAAGTCAGCACATTTTATCGCCTACAGCATGACGCACCCTGTTGAAAGATTGAGCCGGATGTATCTACAGCAAGTTGTGCGACTACACGGCGTACCTGTCTCAATAGTCTCAGATCGAGATTCACGCTTTATCGCAGAATTCTGGAAAAGCCTTCAGACAGCAATGGGAACTTCATTGAATTTGAGTTCAGCCTTTCATCCACAGACAGACGGTCAGACAGAACGAGTCAATCAAGTGATGGAGGATATGTTGCGAGCCTGTGTCATTGAATTTGAGAGTTCATGGGAGACACATTTACCTTTGATCGAGTTTGCCTACAACAACAGCTACCATACGAGCATAGGGATGGCACCGTTTGAAGCTTTGTATGGGAGACCTTGCCGATCGCCGCTGTGTTGGGCCGAAGTCGGAGATACTCAACTACTTGGGCCCGAGATGATTCAAGAAACCAACGAGAAGATCCAGATTGTACGAGAGAAGATGAAGACAGCGCAATCCAGACACAAGAGCTATGCCAACAAGCAATGGAAAGATCTAGAGTTTGCAGTTGGAGATCATGTACTACTCAAAGTCTCGCCAATTCGAGGTATTGTCAGATTCGGACAGAAGAAAGGCAAGCTATCGTCGCGATTCATCGGACCATTCGAGATCCAAGAACGTGTTGGGAAGGTTGCTTATCGACTTGCGTTGCCGCCAAAGATGTCAGGAGTACACAACGTTTTCCACATCAGCATGTTGAGGATGTGTGCCCACAACCCAGCGCACGAGATCAGTTTTGAAGATATCGAAGTGAATGAGAATGTAACCTACAACGAAGGACCAGTGCGTATTCTAGACCGAGGAGTGAAGAAGCTCAGAAACAAGGATATTCCGCTAGTGAAGGTTCAGTGGAAGCACCACGATGAAGGAGAAGCTTCATGGGAATTGGAGTCGGAGATGCAAGAGAAGTTTCCATTTTTGTTTTAACCTTGCTCATTTCGGATTTCGGGGACGAAATCTTTAATAAGTGGTGGATGATGTAATACCCTGTATTCTTGTAATGTGATTATATAAATTTAACCTTGTATGTTTTCTTTTAAGACTTGTATAAGCTTGGCCTTACCCTTGGTATAAATTGGATACCAATCGATTGATAAGTTTTCTAATCGATTGCCTTATTTTGGGTACCAATCGATTGACAAGAATACCAATCGATTGCTTATGTCAATCGATTGACACTTATACCAATCGATTGGAGGCAGCTAGGCAAATTCTTTTGCTCTGGCTAGGGTTTGTCCACGTGAACACCTTCTCCCTATATATACCAGCCCATTTTGGGCAGATTTCTGTTTACAGAAAACAGAGAGAGTGAGAGGGAGAGTCTTGTGTGTGTATTATATATATATACACTCATATATATACACACATATATACACCCATTCACTCACACACACACAGATGGATTGAAGAGAAAGAAGAAGACCAGAAAGAAGAAGAAAAGAAGGAGAAAGAGAAGAGAGAAGACAGAAAACTAGAGAGAGAGGGAGGAAGACCACCATTGAAGCTCCAAGCTTCAATACACATTCCCAAACACACCTTCTAATCCCAAGGTGAGTTTTAAACTCACTTGGTAGCTTTATATTGGTGTTAGAACATGCTTGAATGAAGAAATGAAGTGTAAACCATGTATTCCCGTTTATATGTTGCTGGACAGTCTTCACTGTGAAGAAGACGAAGTACCAATCGATTGGTATTCCTACCAATCGATTGACATCTTTCAGGTCCCAATCGATTGACAATTTATGCAATCGATTGGCATGGATTGTGATCCAATCGATTGAACCTCTTTCCAATCGATTGAGACTACTTTTATACCAATCGATTGAACCTTTTTCCAATCGATTGATGCCACTTTTATACCAATCGATTGACCTCTATACCAATCGATTGGAAGTTTCAGAATACTACTTTTCTTATAATAACTATTTAGGTGTTTATTTACTGTTCAATATTTCCCAGTATGCTTTATTATTGTAATACAGACATGATAATGAGTTAATGCGCCGTAGGATCGTAGTAACAACAAGATTAACGGATAATGTTTATGATGTTAGATAACGAAATAATCATGAATCCTTTGGAGTTAACGTTTATTTCATTCAGAGTAGTCGGGCCACATTGGGATTGTCATGTATCGGTAATAGAGTTGAACTTAAGTAGGTTTGCTAAGATTCGGGAACCTTGCGTGGGCGGGCTTTGGTCGATCATATGTTCTTAAAAGCGGTAGACAGACGAAGGTGTCTATGACTTGCGGTGAACCGGACCATTTTCCCTAAGATAGCCAGATGATCTAATCATATGTTCTTAAAAGCGGTAGACAGACGAAGGTGTCTATGACATGCGGTGGACCATGATCACTGGTAGACGTCGCTAAGTCGTGGCATAGAATGATGTACTGTTGCTTAAAGCGTTATATCCCTCACATGCGGTGGACTGTGCATATGTTCTTAAAAGCGGGGGATGGACTAACGTGGTATCCATGACATGCGGTGAACTGTGCATATGTTCTTAAAAGCGGTGGACAGAGCAATGGTGTGTTATAGAGTTGAACTACTGTCGAGTCTGTTCCCCTATCAAGATGTGTTATCGGTCTTAAAATGAGTAAGACGCTAGTAATCGGATAATCGGTTTGATCTAAGGAGTTACCCTCACTGAACTCTAACTTGTTTACTATTTATGACTTGTAATAGCTTCAATAGTTGATACCCTGTTAGTATCTAACTCACTCAGCTTTCATTAAGCTGACGGCGTTTATGCCGCTGGACATTTTATGTTCCAGCGCACCTTGATTATGACTGTACAGGTGAAGGGCCCGCAGGAGAAGACTACCATGCTAGTGACGACGTCCCCGTGGAGAATTTCCCCGACGGAGTCCAGACTGAAGAAGACTACTACGCCGAGGACTACCTTTATGCCAACTGAAGACTAGACTAGAATTGTAGCTATTTATCTTTACCGTTTTAGAACCCTTTTTGTAGTCAGGCATATGTTGCCTTGGCATTTGTACTTCCGCTGTCTTATATTTGATTCGAGACTCTGATGTGTAATAGTTGGTAACTTCTGTTGACTTTGTGTTACGTGGTGATCAGAACCTAGACATCATTCTTGTTACACTATTACTTCTTGTTGCTTAGTACTGCGTGGTGTGGACAATCATGTGACTTCACCCGTCGCTGCCTTTGGACCCAAAAAGGAAATTTATTTTTCTCTATTTTTGCCATTCCGGGGCATGACAATCTCTCTCTCTAGACTATAAAAATAGTCCCAAGGGACAAAATGAACATGTACATAAAGAGAGGGAAGAATGCCACACGTCAAACTACGAAGCAAAGAAGAAAACTTATCTCTGCAGGTGCCAATCGATTAGAACCACAGGCAATCGATTGGGCATAGAAATTTCAAGGCAATCAATTAAATAACTAGGCAATCAATTAGGATAGTGCCACGTAATGAATTCAGGTTGGCAATATGGCAATCGATTGGTACTTATGGTAATCGAATGGGGTTCAAAAGATGGCAATTGATTGGTATAAAGACTAATTGATTGGGACCTAAAATTCAACAAAGACAAGAATAAATCAAAGGGTCATTATTTATGTATACAGAAATACGAAAGTACAATGAAATTATAGGGTATTTCACACTATTTTGGGGGTTTTGGAGAAAACTAGTGTTTATTCTTTGGAATCAAAATGTGGAGGTTTAAAGGGAGGAGGGGGGATTTAGAAAGGGGTTTTGAAATTTCTAGCACTAAATGGAGATTATAACCATGGAACATCAATTCCTAACTCACTTCAAGAACTTCTCAAGTTATTTGCAAAAATCACAATTTTATTAGGAATATGACTTCAAAGGCTACTATCCGTAAGGATTCACCCCCCTCAAACACCATGTCATCATTTAGATGATGATAGGAAAATAAGTAATCAAAGAAAATAAAAAAGAAATGAGGTAAGAAGAGATGAAAAAGCAAGTAATAGCAATCAATAATAAGAATCAATGAGATATTTGGACTTCTAACTTGGTGTTTCACTCATATGTAGTGACATTTGGATATGGAAGTGGACTTCTAACTCATGAATACTCAAAGAAATGGTGGTTGGGTGTATTAAATGTGAGAAGTAAAGAGAAGTTAAGAGAACTCAAGTTTAGAACTCACTTTCTATATAAAAACAGTAGCTAAACTCACTCTTCTTCTCCTCTAACCTTATCTCTATCTTTCCCTCTCTACAACTTTTTCTAAGCTTTGTGTTTGTTACCCCCAAAATAAAGAGCAAAGGGGGTTTATATAGGCCAATTTAGGGGGAGTTTGGGATTTAAAAAGTGCTCATATTGGTCTAAAAGTTTCGTAGACAAGAAACTTGTCATTTTGGCTTTCAATTATTCAAAAATGACCCCTACAATAAAATACAAAAATGGATTGTTCAATTAGGACAATTGGTGATGTGGGACTGTTCATTATAAATATACATACAAAAATATAGGGTATTACAAAGTATGCTAGGACTGGTCACTAACCTTGAATATCTTGATTGAGTCGGCTGTTAAGGTATAAAGGATACTCATCAAGAAGCTGTTAAGGTATGCATATTCTAAAATAATAGCTTATGTCGAGATTATGAGAAAAAGAGGATGCTGGGTATGAGTTCGTGAATTGAGTTATTCGTTTTATGATTCTTTCTTTCAGTTATAAGTTGTAGGAATCGATCGAATTTGGTTTCCCTTTTATTATTCAGTTGGTCATAAGTTCATAATAAATTGTAAAGATGTATATAAGCCGAATGAGAACAATGAACCTAGTTGTTTTATTAACTATTACTAATTATACTTTGTGAGACTTTACATAAGCTGATGGCGTCTTATGCTGCTGGACCTTCCACGTCCAACGAATCTAGATTTAGCAGGTTGTGTTCAACTGAAGGATGACTATGGCAATGGCGGGTATGCCGCGGAAGGTTAAACTGATGAGGGCTACTACGAAGAAGAATATGCCAAGGATAATCACTATGGTGCCAGCTATGGCTTCGCTAGTTGAAGAATGCTTTCCCTTAGTCTTATGTTATCTTTTCTACTTTGTTGTTAATAACTAGTTGACTGTTGGATATTAGTGAAACCAGTTGTCATGAGACTACTTTTGTTTTTTTATGTTTCTTTTGGATATCTAGGTCTGTAATATAATATTTGACGTAAGACTTAGTGGTGTTTAATTAAATATGTTGATGTTGAGTTAAACACATGTCCATCACTATTATGTTTCTTGCTATTTTATTTTTGAGGATAATCAGGTGATCTCCAACCAGCCACGTGTCCTTGGATCCAAAAAGGAAATTTTAAAATTTTCCTATTTTCGGTCTACTCTGGTGCATGACATATTAGTAAATGTTAATGCCTTTGCGGCACTGCTCAGGTAAAAATAGTAACACATCATCAAAGATTACTAGCATGGTATTGCATAAAGAGATAGTACCATGTCATTGACAATAATATTTCTTCAAATCAACCAAATAATCGTAAAATTATGGTCATTTTTGTAATACCTTGTATTTTTGAATGTATAGCAATAATATGAGATTCAGTATGTTTGCCTTAGTAATTCTTATAGAGTCCTTATCAATCAATTGAAATGATCCCAATCGATTGAACAAGTGCCTTTCTCAATCGATTGAACCTAATTTGATCAACTGAAACTCTACCAACCTGAATCAATGATGTGGACCCTTCCTAATCGATTGAACTCATTCTCAACTGACTGAACCATTGCTGACATGTTCTTAATCAATTGACTTGATTGAATCCATGTCAATCGATTGAAAAGGGGCTGAACTAAATCCCTCAGTTTGCACAGAAGCTGCCACAGATACCCCTCTTTTCCTATATATATATATATATGAGCATCTCATGTATGTGTGGCAGAGGGGGGTTTGACAAAGAGAGAGTTAGAGCGCGAGAGAAGATATTATATATACACCTACCCTTATATATATACACACACACATACACCATATATATACATACATACACACACTATTAGAGAGAGAGAGAGGAAAAGAAGCAGATGAAGGTGAAGAAGAAGAGAAGGAAGGAGAGGAGAGAGAAGAGAAGAGGAGAGAGAGAGGAGGAGGAGGAGGAGGAGGAGGAGGCTCCATTGGAGGCAAGCTCCATAACTCACCACCAAATACCCCTTGTTCACTAGGTGAGTTCTAAACTCACTCAGTAGCTTAGGTGTAGTGTTTTAATAAAGTTTAATGTTGAAGAAACGAGCACATATGGATGTCTAAAATTCTAGGGCGTCACTGCCTAGTTTCTGGAGAATATGTCTCTTTCAATCAATTGAAAAGTATTCATTCGATTGAAATTCCATTTCAATCGTTTGACTCTACTGTTTTCTCAATCGATTGAAAGGAATTTTAATCGATTGACTTTACTGTTTCCCCAATCGATTGAAAATGACTTCAATAGATTGAAACCACCTTTTACCCCAATCAATTGAACCCTTGTCTCAATCCATTGGTATTTACAGTATACTGATATTCTCTGTTGTTATGAAATAAATTGTTGAACTATTTAAATGTTGATTCATGCTTTCAGTATACAACACTATTAATTAAGAAATGATGCGACGCTATTATGAGATAACGTTAAGTAGGGGTGCACATCGGTCGGTTTTGAAATAAGTTTTTAACTGAGCCAATGCCTTCAGTTTCCATTAGCAAACACCTGAAACTGACCATTCTCTTGTCTAGTATAGTCGATTTTCGGACATCGAGGTAGTGGTCAGTGTCGGAGTGAATCATATTCCATGGGATGACCATATAAAAAGCTAGGGTTTCTGACCTTTATAATTGGATCTAACCTTTGAATATACAAAATATGTCTTATAAAAATCATACTCCAAGGGATGCATAAATGGAGTCATGACCAAGAGTCATAAATGGAGAGGAAAATAAGAGAGAGGGGAGTAGACGATGGTGGTGCTCGCAAGAGGCGGCCGTGAGTGGCGGCAGTGAGTGGTGGTGTTAAGTTTGGGTAGGATTTCATCCTAGGTGGCTAGAGTTTTTCAGAAAAAGTGATGAAATTAGAGAGAGAGGAGGCAGATTTTTCAAGGAGGGAATGAAGAGGACAGAGAGAACAAAAGAGGGAGAAGCAGATTTATTACTCTGCTTTAGGTTTTTTTAGGGTTTGATTGTTGTAATTTTCTCTTTTTGTGTGTATTATTGTAAATAATTATTATATTTTCAAGTACTCCTACTTTTCTTGTTTGTTTTGTATATCTCTTTTAGATGTATATCTGATTCAAATATAATACTATTTTATTAGCAAGTACTACTTTATTGTCTCTTTATGTGTGTACCCTTTCAGATATGGTAAAGATTTGTTGACTAGCGTTGATGGCAAGAATTGGTTGAGAGAGAAGTGAGAGAGAAAGAAGAGAGAATTTCTTTGTTTCCTAATACGCATGGGTCTTCTGATGGGATATTAAGTGGTTTAGTTCCCAATAAATACATATATACCAAACATTTAAATTTTAAATAGGTGAGTATTATTAACTCGGTTGGTTCAGTCGGTTTCGGCTCAAACTTTCACCAAATCAGCCACTGAACCAAAAAAGTAATTATTCTAAGACACTAAAACTGGGAACCGACCGTACAGATGATAAACCAGCCAAAGTTGAGCGGTTTGGTCGATTTCGGTCAGGCAGTTCAATTCTTCAATTTTTTTGTACACCCCTAATGTTAAGAGTAATGAGATAACATGTAGTAACATTAGACAATGCGGTAGTCATGAACTGTTGGAGTTAGCATTCGTTTCATTCAATATAGCCAGGCCACATGGGAATATCTTGTACCAATGTTAGTACAGAACTTAGGTAGGTTTGATAAGTTTTGGGAATCATACGTGGGCAGACGGTTGGTCATGATATGTTCTTAAAAGCTGGTGAGCTGTGTGCATATGTTCTTAAAAGGTGGTGAGCTTGACCAAGTAGTCCTAAGATAGCCAAGTGATCCATGATATGTTTCTTAAATGTCAGTGAGCTATTAATATGTTCTTAAATTGCGTTGAGCTGGGATCATTGATAGATTGATATGCCTTGTTCGAAACGTTGTGTCCCTATATTACAGTAAGCTGTGGATATGTTCTTAAAAGCTGGGGGCGGGGTAATATGGTGTCCATGACATGCAGTGAGTATTGAATATGTTCTTAAAAGTGATGGATAGAATGATGGTATATCTATAGAGTTGAATTATTGAGTATGTTCTTAAATCCAGAGTACATTATCGATGTTCGTGTAACAAAATGATAGTAGTTCGTGTAACAAAATGATAGTAGCATTAATTACATATCCTTCCATAACTTGCAACTACTTTATGCATATGATACTATGTTACTTTCTTCTCACTCAACTTTTAGTAAGCTGACGGCTTTTTATGCCTGGACATGTCCCGACCAGCCTACACTGTCTATAATGTTGCAGGTGATAAATCGTATGACGATGGCTACTACCAAGAGAAAGGATATGCCAAGGGTGAACCTGCTAAAGATGGAGTTACTGGGCAGGACTACTATGGTGATGACTATGTATATGCCAGCTGAAGACCTTAGTATTCCTTTGTCAACTCTGATGTAATAATCGTAGTAACTTCTTCTCATGTTTATATAAAATGCAGTCTTTATTATCTATTAGGTTATTGTTTAGAACTGTGTGCAGTGGACAATTATGTGACATTACCAGTCATGGCCTACGGACCCAAAAATAAATTTTATTTTCTCTATTTTTACTACTCCGGGGCATGACAATTTTTCAAATGCTAATGCCTTTACAATACTGTCTAGGTAAATACAGTAACATGTCACCAAAGACAGAATATTTTTTAAAAGATATAGCATATTACTATCGCAAAGAATTGCAAAATTTGGGTTTTTCTTAGCAAATGTTAATGCCTTTATAGCACTGCTTAGGTAAAAACAGTAACACATTGTCAAAGACTACTAACATAGTATTGCATAAAGAGATAATAACATGTCATCGATAGTAATATTTCTTCAAATCGACCAAATAATCGTAAAATTATTGCCATGTTATCAGATGCTACTACCTTTACAATACTGTCCAGGTAAAGATAGTAACATATCATCAGAGATAAAACTTTTTTTCAAAGATTGTAACGTGTTACTATAGGAAAGACAGTGACATTACGCTATAGCAGTTATGTCAATGTCTTTTTTTTCCCTTGCAAAAGTTATAGTCACTATGTATCTTGTTTGATAGATCTTTTCTTCTAGATTATAAATATAAAAAAAATTATTCAAAATGGAACTGTAGTTTGAAATTTTGCTGCATTTTTAAGTTTGAAGAAAAAAAAGTGCATTGGGCCCGCACTGAGGTGTCATCATGAGCGGCATGTTGTAACTTGTAAGTGGGAAATGGAGTTAAGATTGGCAATAACCTTATTTTTTGCTTTTTTAAAATTAATGACTTAATGCTAGATAAACCAAATACTAATGTCCTAATCACCTTAAACCTATACACGCGTAGACTATTCTTGGAATGTAATCCTTGTGAAGAACTTCTAATTAATTCTTCCATAAAATTTTCACTTTCCTATCATAAAAGATAATACATATATATATATATATACATATACATTATAGAAGTTGGGCATAATTATAAAATATATCATAGAATTTGGTTCATGTTTTATTTTAGTCTTTGTAATTTCAATTGCATTAGTTGGTTCTTGAAGTTTTTAAATAGAAGTAATGTGAACTAATTGTCCAATTCTATGATAAAAGTTGATGGAATTTATTCAAATACTATGCATTGTCATGCTTTTTAGAAGAAAAAAATAGAACACCATCAATCTCTCCACCAACTTATCAATATAATAGAGCATAGTAGGAGGAAGAATCCTCGACAGCCAAAGAGGTGCTGCTGGGTGGGCAGCACCCATATGGAACTTGCAGGACCACATTTTTTTTTATTTATTAATATTTTGAAAAAAAAATACCAATTTTTGTATGGTCCTTCAAGTGCGACATGGATGCTACCCATCTAGCAACACCCCAATTGGCTGCAGAGGATCCATACTCGTACAGTAGGATGAAGGATCTTCGGCAACCAAAGGGATGTTGTAGAGTGGGTAGCACCCATGTGGTACTTGCAGGACCACAAATTTTTTTTTTTTAAATGCAAGTGTCACATGGGTGCTGCCTATCCAGCAGCACCATATGGGTAATTTTGCCAAATTTTCTGATGCGACATGAAGATTGGAAGATAGATAGAGGTCACATAGAAAGTTATTTCTTTCTTCCTTATTTTTCTTTCAAAATTTTCTATCCACATCTCGCTCTCGTCATTACAACATTAAATATAATCAACCCAACCAAACCAAGCCTTGTGTCCTAATCAGTTGGTAATATAATAAATATACAATAAATAATATGTGTGTATATATATGTAGGGCTTAAGTTTACAGAAAAGAGACCATAGAAAAGAAGTCCTGAACTCTAGAATGAAGGGGATAGATTGAATACTGAAATCACTCAACTGCTACTTAGTGTATATAGTGGCGGGCCTAGGATTTTGTGTTAGGGGTAGTCAAGTTCCATGTGGGGGTTCAGGTGCAGCGCCCCCGAGAAAATTTTTTTTAGGTCATTTATACATATGTATTTTTTTTAAGTAAGACAGAGAGTCGAACGAGTAGTTGTGGAATATTAGATTTAGGCATTGTTTATCTCCTAGCTAAACAAGTGGATATTACTCTTCCCCTTCACTATTAATAGGGACTTTTAATGTCACACGGTCACACTAGTGGATATTGTTATTAATCTTACAATGTCATTCTTCCCAAAAAAAATTTTATCCCCAAATGTGATTCCTAACACATTACAATTTCAACATAATGAAAGTCAAGTGGACACTATGTGTTAAGAACCTCCACATGTAAAGTCACAAATTTGGGAGGGCCACTATGTAAATGTTTTCAAATCTTCATAATTCTATATAGGCCCCCAAAATTTTCAAATTTTTGCATGGGCTATGGCCACCCCCCCCCCCCCCCCCCCCTTTTTCTCTCTCTCTCTATATATGTATATATATGCCCCCCTTTCTCTCTCTATATATATATGTATATATATATGTATCTATCTATCTATCTATCTCTTAATTTCAACGTATTGTTTTCAGAGAACTTCATTTGCAAATAGATTACTAGGATTTTGTTCAACAAAATTTGTTTGAAGAAACCTTCTTGCTATTGATTTGTCTAATTTCGGGGAATTCGAAGAAATTGATGTGCTATACAAATATATGCAACATGTGCCGAACTTGGCAAAGAAGATTATAGTGTAATTAATTTTCAGTGTTAGTAATTTGTTTGACAATAGTGTTACTTTGGGTCAAAACTCTATTGCAAGGTATTATTAGAGAGTTAGAGTTTTGTTGAGGTAGATTGGTGTAGTAGGGAGTAGCTTTTTAAATATTATTTGATTTTGTATGTTCTTTTATATAGAATTTTGGCAAAAAGTCCTTTATTTGGGATTTACAAATTCTAAAGATCGGCTCGTTTTATTCTTTTTAGCCTAAACTCCTTGATTGGTTAAACTTAATCACATCCAATCCTATGACCAAACAACTTGAAAATTATTAAGACCAAAATACCTTCACCATTGCCGTCATCACCACCGTCCGCTGTCGTCACCACCGACCGTCGTCGCTGTTGCCATCACTGACCACTGCCTTCGCCACCAACGAATGACATCGCCCAACTCCCAGGTCTGCCACCAACTACCACTATCTCCCAACCTCCACCAACAACCACCATTTCCATTCACATTCCTATTGGTTGTTTGTCATTAATGGTGGAACACCATGGATATGACCTACCGTCTCAGATCTGACCAAGAACACCATGCATATGATGTCTTTCTCAGATCTGGTCAACAAATTATAGTCGAATCAGCGAAGGTTATTTGATTCATCGCATATTTTGCTGTTGGGAGATCCCATTGCCGGCTAGAAAACTCAGAATTTACTAGGATGGGATTGAAAAGGAGATTTATTCAAGTAAATGGTAAAGACAATCTGGACAGGTCAAAGATGTTGAAGTCTCGTATTGGAGGTCATGGAGTGTTTGACAATGATTATTAAATTCTTGGTCGGTGACAATTTTGCATTTCAATGTGCAGCAAATGATTGTAGATTAGGATATTGAAGCTCATCAACTCAATTCTACAAACACTACTATAAAACTTGCAGATTGTTTTTTGCATCAATGGCCATTTCATTAAGTGCATTAATAGGTCACTTGATATAGTTTGTTTATATTTTCCAAAAAAAAAAGATATAGTTTGTTTATGTGATTTCTTTCAACTATTTTTTTGTGCAAAGTTGTGTGAAATTTCACATAATTTTTTTAGGTTAATTTCATTTAATTTTGTTCCTTTGATATCGACAATGGTTTTATGTGAAAATTTTAAATTTCACAGAACCCTCTTACGTGAAATTTACATGATTTTTGTGCATTGCTAGCTGTGTGCAATTTCACACTAAAAAAGTTATGTAAAATTTTTACTTAATTAATTATGGAGAAATAGTGCACACCCCCCCCCCCCCCCCCCCCCCCCCCCTCTCTCTCTCTCTCTCTCACACACACACACACACACACACACACTCTTTGTGAATGAAATTTCACATATTATGAGATAAAACAAAAGTGAGTTAGTTTAGGCTTTATTTAAGAGGGGTTTTTTTTTTTTTGTACTTTGCTCATTGTGTGAAATTTCACACTGAAAAATATAAAACAAATAGTTATGTGAAATTTCACACAATGAAATTTTCACCTAATTAATTTTGTGAAAAATTAAAGTTTCTCAAATAAAGTTGTGTAAAACTTGTTTGGGGGGAGTGTGATTTTTGAAAGTTATGTGAAATTGCACCTAACTAGTTATGTTAAAAAGGTTATGTGAAATTTCACGTTGGAAAAAATTGTGTAAAATTTTATATAACTATTATGGAAAATCAAACGTGGTTTTATTTAGGCTTTGTTTGAGAGGAATTTTCGTGCTTTGCTCGTGTGAAATTCACACTGGAAAAAATTTTGTGAAATTTTCACATAATAAATTCTGGAGAAACATTGAGATTACCACACACACACTCTCTCTCTCTCTCTCTCTCTCTCTCTCTCTCTCTCTCAAATTTCACACTGTAAAACATAGTGTGAAATTTTACATGATACAGGAGAAAGAGTGAGACTACTCTATCCCTCTCTCTCTCTCTGGAATATAATTTCAAATTGAAAAAGTTGTGTAAAATTTCACATAATTTGATCGCGACAATGATGCATGTTTGATAGATGTCGTCGAATGGATTATGAAAATATTAATTTTACAAAAAAATCCGATTTTTGGATTGAAAGTTATGGATTTTTAAAGTTTGAATTTTTTTTTTTTTTTTTTTTTTTTTTTTTTTTTTTTGTTTTAGTTAGGAATGTCTAAGCTCTTAGTGGGCGGAATATTTTCACGACGGGTAATTTTGTCCGATACAAATATGTATGCATGTGAAATTTTAAATAAAAGGTCTGTGAAATTGCAGAGCATTAGAAATTTTCCTCCTTATTTTCCTTTTCGTTTTGTTGTTTCTTGAAGTCTACAAAAGTTCATTGGGTGGAATCCCTTACCACACTAGTCTATCCATTGGTCTCGCTATGTGAAATTTGAACTAATTTGATGTCACTAGTTATGTGAAATTTGGAGATGGACACTTGTATACATCACTCAGAGTCTGGAATTTCATATAACTTTTTCTTTTTACAAATTTCACTCTGACAAAAGTTGTGTGAAATATCATATTATTTTTTTTATGTGAAATTTCATATATTTTTTTTATTTGATAGCGTCAGGTGATACTTGTTTGATAGATCTCGTCAAATAGATTATGAGAATAAAAATTTTACAAAAAAATAATTTTTGGATTGAAAGTTATGAGTTTTTAAAGTTTGAGAAAAACATATATATATAAAGCAACTTCGGTGTGAGTGACTACACATGATAAAAATTGATTGAACAAATGAGATGCATACCAAAAAATATGTATCACCAAAAAAAAAATGTTATGTGAAAAAAAAAAAAAAAAAAGTTATGTGAAACTTCACATAACAAATTTTTTTTTTTTCCAGAATTTTATACCGACAATGGTACTTGTTTAATAGATCTCGTCGAGTAAATTCAAAAAATATAAATGGGGCAATTAGCAATTAATCCAAATTAAGGAAAGTATAGTGGTTTAGGTATAACTAGTAAAAATATTTGGGAGAATTTGACAAATTTACCCCAATATTGGTCTACACCAAAAGAGTTTCACCCCCTGCATCTCCGGCGACCTCGCCTGACCTCCGGCGACCACTACCATCACCTCGCCTGAGCTCCGGCGACCTCACCTGAGCTCCGACAACCACCATCACGACCTTAAGCCTCCACCAACTACCACCACCTCACCTTACTTCCAACAACCACCATCACGACCTTAAGCCTCCACCAACCACCACCACCTCACTGATTGACCTCATTCACAACCAAAACACCAAATCAACATATAATAATCAGAAAACAACTTTCTGAAAGTTCATTTCTCATACCACCGAAAAAACTTGTGAAATTAAAAAAAAAAAGTTGTGAAATTTATCAACAAAAAGTTGTGAAATTTCACAGAGTTCGTGAAATTTCATGAAACCACCACAGCCACACCAAACCTTTGCTGATCACCACCACGACCTCACCTGATGATCTCTTCACAACCAAACTACCACATCAATATGAAATGATCACAAAACAAGTTTTTGAAATTTAATTTCTCATACCAGCACCGAAAAAGTTGTGAAAATTTCAAAAGAAAAAAAAAGTTGTGAAATTTCACAAAGATAGTGAAATTTCACAAAAAAGTGTTCTGCCAAACATTGAAAAAACTTTTTACAAATTTGAGCATTCATATCAATCTGTAACTTGTTTTTTTTGCATAAAATCTATATGTTTACAGCCTACTCAACGAGATCTATCAAACAACTACTACTGTTGATATCAAACTCTGGGAAAAAATGTTAAGAAAGTTACTGACTTTTTTTTTTGATAATTTTCACAAAAAAATATATTAAAAAAAAAAGGAGAAGAAGAAGAAGAAGATGGTGGATTGGTGCACTGGTGACCGGATCTGCTCGTGAAAATGCTCGCTTTGGTGGTGGTGACCGATGGTGCCGCTGGCTCGGATATGGTGGTGGTTGGCTCGCAAGATGGTGGTGGTTGGTTCTGAGATGGTGGTTGGCTCGGAGATGGTGGTGGTTGGCTCGCGAGATGGTGGTGGTTGGTTCTGAGATGGTGGTGGTTGGCTCGGAGATAGTGGTTAGCTCGGAGATGGTGGTGGTTGGTTCGCGAGATGGCGGTGTTTGGCTCGTGATGGCAGTGGTGTGCGACGGGGGATGGTGTACAATGGTGGTGGTGAGCGATGGCACTGCTGGTGATGAGGACAACATCGCCATTGATCCGCGATGGAGAAGAGACGCCGACGATAGTGGTGGTGCTGACGACGAAGGTCCCCGGCGACGGCGGTGGTCTCGGTTGGTGGTGGTCGGTGATGTTGCTGAGAGAGAGAGAGAGAGAGAGAGAGAGAGAGAGAGAGATGAAGAAAGAGAAATGAAAATGACAAATACAAATAAGGGTAAATATGTCCTAAAAATATGTGGTCAACTAGTCAAATGACCTATTCCAAATTAACTTATTGAATAATGTCCTTATTACCAAAAAGATTTCCTTTGTGTCTTTAAACCAAATAATTCTCCTAATTGAGTATTTAATACCAAATTTCTAAATATTAAATTTTACAAAAAAAAAATTTCTAGATTAAAAGTTATAAATTTTTGGGATAATTGCATATCAGTCAACTTTTTTGTACAATTTGTGTTTTAGTCTATTTAATAATTTCAACGTTATGAATTTGCATCAAAACGTTGTGATGATTGATGCCAACGTTTGGAAGAATTGCTTTCGATATTTGAAGAGTTGCACCCGACTTTAAAATGAGTTAATCCCTACATTTTGAAGAATTGCTCCCAAATGTTTCGCAGAGTTACTTCCAACGTTTGAAAGAGTTGCTCCATAACGTCATATAAAATTTGATGACTTTTTTATTATACAGTAAAAATTGATATCTGTTTAATTTAGAAAAAGTAATGGACTAACTTTTAATTTCTATACATAATATACTGAAAGTTAATTATCCCTAAATTTTTAAAATTTTGAAAACATGTCAAAAAGTTAACTAGGAAAGTACAAATGAAAATGTGCTGGAAATTTGGAATGAAGAATACGTGCTGGAATGAAGAATATGTCACTGTACGCGTGATGGGCAATTTGTCCCAAGAAATTTCAAAGGACCTTTCTCTCAAATGTTTTTGCACGTGGAGCTGGTACTTAAAAAGTACAACATTTAGGATTTTACACTAATTATCCCTATTTTATATAAGAATATAATTATTAAAAGAACTCATTAAAATGTGAGTGTACGTTAACTTTTATTGAATGCATTTTTTTTATTACTTACCTGGGGGAACGCACACACACACACCCACACACACAACCCATGCAAAATATAGCCCAATAGATCTCTACAGACTAGGGAACAGGGTCAGTTCTACAATGCAAGAGGAGGAGAAAAACTCCTCCCCATTCCCCTTGGGGAGATTCGAACCCTCCACCTCCCACTTGGGATAGGTGGAGTGATGCCACTAGACCAAAGTGGTCTTGGCTTATTGAATGCATTTTTGCTCACCTAAAAATTGCTCATCCAATGCTCACCTAACTTTCCCATTGGCCAATACAGTGGGACTCATGATTAAATAAAAATTGATTAATGGTATAAAATCAACGGCCCCCTAGTAAAAAATATATATACATATACATATATATATTGGTCTCACTACATTCGCCAATGAGAGAGATTAGTGAATAATGGATAAGCAATATTTGAGCGAGCAAAAATATCTTTTTTTCATTTGCTTTCAATAAGGAGAAGTAAAACAAAAGTTTTGAAGTAAGACTATGGGTAAATTACACTTTACACCTCTATAGTTTACAACTTGTGACATTTTGCCCCCAATGGTTTAAAAACTAGCACATTTAAGCTTGTAGTTTCAATTTCGTGTCAATTAAGTCCAACTAAACACTTCCCGTCAGTTTTTCCACTAAACGGCTACGTGAGTTGTGCATGACCGTTTCAGTTAACAAAACTAGTAGAAGTGTGTAGCTGAACTTAATTGACTCGAAATTGAATTAACGTAGTTAAATGTGTCAATTTTTGAACAATAAAGAACAAAATATCACACGATAAAAACTACAAGGCGTAAAGTGTAATTTACCCTACAATTTTCATTCATACACTTGTATTTCCTAGTAGTGTAACAATGCAGAGACAAGTATATTTTTTTGTTTCTTTACTTCATACCATTCTCGGATGAATGCAAATTTGATATTCGTAAATAGCTTCGAATTAAGCAAAAACACTTTTCTTGCTAAGCATACTATATAGAACCTTCCAAGCCAAAATAAAAATTTTAAAAATACTACATAGAATCATATATTATGTAATCACGCCTAACCCAAAAATTAGTTATTTTTTTGTTTTAATTTTTAAACGCCTAAAGCTATAAAGAGATATTTTGTGATACATTTTCGTAGCTTAGGTTATATCATATAGTAGTATCTCAATTTGGTCTCCAAATGTTCGCTAATGTTATGCTTACTAATTTTTGTATTACAAATGGTTTTTCAAACATATGAGAAAGTGTGTCTCACTTAATTTTAATTGAATTACGTTGAATTGGTCTTATTATTATTGAATATGTCTCACTGTCATATATATTCGAACCATTTGGCGTATAAAGTTTAGAAAACAAGACATTATACCAAAGTAATTTTCAAGTTATACTTTGGTTTTGGACCAAAATTACTAAAATGTATGATACAACTAAAATTACTAAATGTATCATAGAATTTTCCATAAAACTATTCAAAACCTTCCTCATGCTCCATGAGGAGAGAGAGAGAGAGAGAGAGAGAGAGCGCCAGAGCGAAAGCGAGAGGATAGAGGGAGAGTCTGGTCCTATCTTTCTTTAAAATCTCTATCCATATCTCTCTGTCTCTCGTCATAACGAAATTAAATACATATTCAATAATGTAGTGTTAGTATATATATATTATATATATATATATCGAAGCTGATACACATTACACGTCAATGCACACACATCGTTATCCGTAGCATATTGATATAGGACAGGTGGTTGTTACTTTCCGGGAAAGTGTTTTCTGGGAAACTTATTTTTCTTTTTGGGAGTCTGCTTTTTTGAGAATTCTTTCGGGTGGTGGGGGCATTAACTCGTTTGTATATTGTGTATTTGTAATGATTTGATTTAAATCTTTTTTGTTTCTCTCTCTCTGTCTCTTAATTTCGGCGTATTGTTTTCCCGGGAATATCATTTGCAAGTTTTTTAGGGTTTGTTTAGCCAAAATTTTGAAATTAATCTTCTTGCTATTTATTTGTCTGATTTTGGGGAATTGGAAGAAATTGAGGTTTGAATCTCTTCCATTGACTTTCTTTAATCGAATCCGTATTTCTTATCTTTGATCTGCTAGGGCAAACAATAATTTTGTTCTGAAATATAGCTTCAACTGGAAAATTGTTAGCTGAATTTGGGGCTATGAATTCTCAGTTTATCATTGATTTTCCTATTAATTTCTTCTGAAATCACTGATTAAGATCCGCAGATAAAACCCTATGTGCTGGGAATTCTCAGTTTCTCATTTGCTTGATTGTATCTTTATATATATATATATATATATATTCATTGACTGTAAAAAAACCTTTATTGTACAATACTCGGTTCTTGTTAAAGGAATATACTTTGTCTCAGTCTTCTATTGAATACCCAGAGCTTCATTTTGAGAATTATTAATCTTATTCTCACCAGTTGATTGAAATAATCTTCAAAGCACCAACCCTTATTTGGTGAGGTATGGATATAAGTAACGAGGCCAATGTGGATCCATTCTCAATCGGTCCTTCAACTATTGTGGGTCGGACAATTGCATTCAGAGTCTTATTTTGCAAGTCTCTTTCTCACTTGAGGCACCAAGTGTTTCATTTGTTGCTACATTTCCTGTACAAAGTAAAGAACTCTTTTACTGGTTACATCACACCAATGATCTCATGGTTTCATCCTCGAAACCCGCAAGGGATATTAGTTATGGTGACGCTAATAGCTTTTATGTTGAGACGGTACACGAATGTGAAGCTGAGGGCCGAAATGGCTTATCGGAGGAAATTTTGGAGGAATATGATGAGAACTGCATTAACCTATGAGGAATGGGCTCATGCTGCTAAAATGCTGGAAAAAGAGACCCCTAAAATGAATGAATCGGATCTTTACGATGTAGAACTAGTGAGAAATAAGCTCCAAGAACTTCACCATCGTCGCCAAGAGGGTTCGCTTAGAGATATTATATTTTGTATGCGAGCTGACCTCATTAGAAATCTAGGGAATATGTGCAATCCCGAGCTTCACAAGGGTAGGCTTCAAGTACCCAAACTCATAAAAGAGTACATTGATGAGGTCTCAACTCAGTTGAGAATGGTTTGCGATTCGGATTCGGAGGAACTCTTAATGGAAGAGAAACTAGCTTTTATGCATGAAACAAGACATGCCTTTGGTAGGACAGCTTTGCTTTTAAGTGGGGGTGCTTCCCTTGGAGCTTTCCACATAGGTGTGGTGAAAACTTTGGTGGAGCATAAGCTTATGCCCCGTATAATCGCAGGGTCCAGTGTGGGGTCTGTTATGTGCTCTGTTATTGCCACTAGGTCTTGGCCTGAGCTCCAAAGTTTCTTCGAGGATTCTTGGCATTCCTTGCAGTTTTTTGACCAAATGGGTGGTATTTTTACGGTTTTCAGAAGGGTCATGACACAAGGTGCGCTCCACGAGATCAGACAATTACAAATGATGTTGAGACATCTCACAAATAATCTTACTTTCCAAGAAGCTTATGATATGACGGGTCGAGTTCTGGGAATTACAGTTTGCTCCCCAAGGAGGCACGAACCTCCTAGATGCCTTAATTACTTGACTTCGCCGCATGTTGTTATATGGAGTGCCGTGACCGCTTCTTGTGCCTTTCCGGGCCTTTTTGAAGCTCAGGAACTAATGGCGAAGGACAGAAGTGGCGAAATAGTTCCTTATCACCCACCTTTTCATCTGGGACCCGAAGAGGCTTCTGGCACATCCGTGCGTCGATGGAGGGATGGTAGCTTGGAGATTGATTTACCGATGATGCAATTGAAGGAGCTATTCAATGTTAATCATTTCATTGTAAGCCAGGCGAATCCTCATATTGCTCCTTTACTGAGATTGAAGGAGCTTGTGAGAAGCTATGGAGGCAACTTTGCTGCCAAGGTATATTTTCCGTAGACTTCAGTTATTGATTCTATTGGTCTTTAATGGTCTTGATTGACGTGCCTGCCGTCTTCCTTCTAACGTGTAGTCTTTTGTATTTCTCCCAAGGCTCTCTTTGGTTCATGGGTTTAGTGAGAGAAAGTAAAAGGGAACACTAAGGAAAACACGTTTCTTTGTTTGTTTAATAAGGAAACTAGGAAGGCAAAAGAAAAGTAGAAAAGTAAATTAAAAATGTTGAATCTTGTGAACCACTTCTTTTCCATCTTCCAGACTATCTATTTTATGTTTAATCTCTATATGTCATTTAAGCATGGAGGACACATTAGGGAAAACACTAGGTAAATAGCTTTCGATATAAATTTTTCTTCCCTCTCTCTTTTCATTCTCTAAATCTGTGAACCAAATGGAGCCTAAAGGAAACCCCACATGCACACACACTACCCAATCCAAAACACCACCCCACCACGAGTATGAAGATATAAAATAGCCATTTGCTTTGGGTGCATTTTATCTACATGGCATTTTTGTCAAAATCTTCACTAACTAGATCTGTTCTGTACATCTTTTGGCTAAGTAGCAACAATTTTTTGAGTTCTGTATCATTCATTTACATGCTACAAATGCATTTTCACAATTACTGGTAGGCAGGTGAGCAGGTCTTTGTCATCTGTTACGAGTAATAGAATGCCCCTTGAAGTCGTTTCTGAATCTTCTTCTCTTCTCCTTATTGTCCTTTGATTTATGAGAATTAAAATTATGTATAAAATAGGTTTCAAATTGTTGGTAATGCACATCGAATGCATAACATTTGATTGGAACATAGTGGTAAACATGCCTCCCATCCAATCAAAATGAATGTTAAGTGAGACATTAGATGGCTATAACTCAATTTTCCTTTAAAACAACTATTTTCAACTTTTTGTCCAATGTCTCATACATTCTACCTTTTCACTCCCATGTTTTGGGAGCATAGGAATATTAACATTTAGAATTGATTGATAACGAGTCCTTATACAGGACAACTGATCAAACGTTCATCCTGTTGTCTCTTAATGTGAATTAACTATCTTGCTTTTCTTCACCTTCTCTATTATGCTTGGGTTCTGTTTCAGTTTTGGAGAAGGAAAAGACAAGGGAAAGTAAAACTAATTGCCTTGTGGTTTCCCTTGTGTTTTTCTCCATGCTTAAATAATATTAACAATTAAAAAAATTAAGTAAAATTTAACTTCAGAAAAACGGGAGGGAAGTGATTCAGACAATTCATGATAAATAACTTATTTCTCTTCATATTTTCTTCTCCCTATTTCCTCACTATTTTCCTTATTTACAAAACAAAGGAAAGTCTTTTCCTTAGTTTTTTTTTTTCCTTTCCCTTACTAAATCCATGCACCAAACAGAGCCTTAATTGGAGGGGAGAAGGGAAAAAAGAAGGAAATCTAATGACTTTTCCATTTTAAATTATGCAGCTTGCTCATCTAGTAGAGATGGAGGTTAAGCACAGATGCAACCAGATTCTGGAAATGGGTTTCCCATTAGGAGGGGCCGCCAGACTGTTTGCTCAGGATTGGGAGGGTGACGTCACTGTTGTAATGCCAGCCACCCTAGCTCAGGTATCGATGAACTAAAGTTCTATGTTTCTTTCGATTATGCCAAGTTAAAGAAGCAAAGATGAAAAGGTACGAGGAGGATAAGCAATCTTCCAACCATAAAAAGCTTGGATCATACTAACAATCTATAGATGTTAGTCATCACTTGAGAAAATCTCTAAAAGATTCTCTCTCCATAGCTTTGTCATATGCCTTAGTTTGAAGGACATACACATAAAAAGAACTATTGTCAATTTTGTATAACATTCTCCTTCATTTTTGACTTATTTCTATTAAATTTTGTTTCTTCTATATAAATGCACGTTATACTTCATATTCTTTCAAGCTAGAGATAGGGGTGCGCGCATAGCGGAGATCACCGACAAAAGAAAAATACCACCCTTTCTCTTCTCAGATGGTGATCTTCTTATTAAGTTTCCAACTTAAATCTGTAGAAAAGAATTCCTTAAGTGAGAGTGACTCTCCGCAAACAACTAGTAGCCCATGAGAATTGTGCCAAACTGCCAATACCAAAGTTGAAGATGTTGCATACCTTGAACCCAAAAATGTGCTGGCTAAAGTGCTATGATAGAGTTTTTTCAAGACTCAACAAGGTTGTCACAATTGGGAGTATAATGGGATGTGATCATTCTTTGGCAAATGTCGAAGGCTAGTAATGAAGTAAATACTAATATCCCTAAAGTAATTTTAGTTACTAGCAATACTTATTAACTTAATCGACTTTTTTCCTAGCGTACACAATGATAATAACTTGAACTAATGGGACAAAAACCAATCCAAACCAAACCAAGCCTTGTGTTCCAATCAATTGGGGTCGGCTGTAAGAATCCTTTTTCTCCATTCCGCACGATCAAAAGCTATATGCTCATTTAAATTATATATATTCATATCTTGTTGCAATACATACTCCCAGGTCAGTCTAGGTCTGCCCCTCCCTTTAACCATTCCAGGCACTACGATCTTATTACTCTTTTGCACAGGTGCATCTACAAATCTTCATTGCACATGGCCGAACCATCTAAGTCTATTCTCCCTCAACTTATCCTCAATCTGTGACACTCCTATAGTCTCTCGAATGTACTCATTTCTAATCCTATTTTTCCTAGTATTACCACACATCCATTTTAGCAATCCTCATCAGCTACGCTCATTTTGCTAATGTGTTGTTTCTTAGTTGCCCAACACTCTGTCCCGTAGAGCATAGCTGGCCTAATAGCTATTCTATAAAATTTTTATTTCAATTTTGCTAGTATTCTCCGGTCACATAATACTCCGGAAGTGCTCCTCCACTTAAGCCAGCATACTTTAATTCTATGGGTCACATCATCACCAATCTCTCCATCTCTATTGATAATTGAACCTAGATAGCGAAAGTGTTCCCTCTTTGGGATCTCCTGATTTTGATCTTCAGTGTTTCGGTGTCTCTACTTCCACTATTACTAAAACTACATTCCATGTATTCTGTTTTTGTCCTTCTTATCTTTAGCCCCTCTATCTCTAGTGCTTCTCTCCAAGCTTCCAGTTTAGTGTTAAGTCCCTCTTTAGTCTCATTAACCAAGACAATATCATATGCGAACAACATATACACCATGGGACCTCATCTTAGATGTGTCTGGTCAATTCATCCATAATTAGGGCGAATAAATAAGGGCCAAGGCCGACCCTTGGTGTAGGCCTACGGTAATTGAGAATTTGCTTGTTTCTCTGGCCGGTCATCTAATTGTAATGTGAATAATATCAAGGATGAAAGTGATAGTGGAGCAGTCGTGAACTGTAGATGTTGCTGGCCTTTTCTCTGCTTAAGGAAGATGCATAAGGGCCATAGAACCGGGAGCGCCAACGGGGGTGGTGGGGAAGCATTAAACCTTAAGAGGTTCAAAGGTTTGGAGCGTCTAAGAAGCGGCCAAACATTTCAGACATATGTATTTTGCATTTAATTAGTGAAAAGGAATTTTGATTGACATAAGATATTTTGATGGTAGATTTTTTTTTTAAAAAAGTCTTATAACCATAATTTTCTGCATAAAATTGTTTCTTCGATAAATGTTTGAGCAAGATAAGAACCTGACTCTATACATAAGCTATTATGTTTGAAAACCAGACAATTTGTGATGTTATATATGTTATTTGTGAATATGTAATGTAATTTATTTTTAATATCGTTTAATTTAAATAATTTTTTATATGTTGTAACCTAGTCGTGTCCGTGTTCGTGTTCTACTTTTTTTTTCAGGATATATCGTCGTGTCCGTATTCTTGTCATGTCGCGTGTCCATATCCAATCAGTTCTATCCACGTCTATTTGTTTTCTCCACCATTTTGTATGCAATGACAAATAAAACGACTAGGGCATGTTTGTGCGTCCACAAATATGAATCGAATGATTCATGATTTACATAGCATCATAGGATAGATTTTTATTTAGGATATACAGTACTTCATTGCATATCTCCTTATGTTTCCATTCCTAGGTTCCTTCACGATGATATGTTTTATGAGTTTTAAGTACAACTGTTAAACATAGCTACCATTTTCCTAAATGACGTTATTGAAGATGATGGATTTATATACCGAAATGCTTTGTAGATCATGAATGATGATTCCATTGAAATTTGTGGATGCGCAAACAGGTCTGAAGTTCCTAAGTGGTCAGACTAGAAAACCACCTGGAAATATCGTCATTTATTGATGTCTTAGTCACAGAATCTTCTTCGGAAAATAGCTTTATTAGCATTCTCGCAATTTTACAATCACGTTGAAATGATTGATATGGAATAGAACATATTCCCAATGACGTGGTTACCTCTCATTGTTATTCTCACATAACCACTTCATGATTGATAAGGCAACGAAGTGGTCGACAAGACTCTAGTAGCTCAACACCTAAACAGTCAACTTTGAGATATCGACCTCTTGGTTGCCTTTTCAATCTCCATATAAATATCAACTTCCTCCGTTCTAACTCTTTCAATTATAGTTTGGTTCCTGAAACCTTTTTATCCATGTAAATGTCAGCTTACTCCATTAGTAAGATCATAATTCTCGAGTAACCTTTTTAATTATAGTTTGTTCCTCAAAAATTTTTGGCTTCAGTAATGTGAGGTTGTTCCTGAAACCTTTTGCTCCATGTAAATCTCAACGTACTCTATTACTAGGATCATATTTCTTGAGTAGCCTTATCAGTTATAGTTTGGTTCCACAAAACTTTTTTGCCTTCAGTAATGTGTTGTTATAGACCATTTTTGTTTTTGATACCAATTGACAGAGTCAGGACCGCAATGTGGTCGTGATCATAATCTAAAAAAATCAAAGGTTCTATGGTGCTTCAATGAAACAAACCCTAAGGGCCTGTCTCACTTTCATAAAATATGATCTGGTTCAGTCCCAGTCTCACTTTCTATCTGCTTTTTATTTTTATATTAAAAGAGTTGAGATTAAGTTGGTTTGACGAAAATCCAGTTTTAATAGAGAGATTAGAGCAGGCACAGACTCTTGTACAAGAAATGGATATTCACCAAAACATAAATTTATAAACCAGGTTCACTTGTGCATGTTCATTTCCTTTGTAAACGACTCCTTATATTCTAAAGGAACTGAAACAGCTATAGACAAAAATCATCAAGGCAATTGAAAAGGATAAAAAAAATCAGAAATAGAAAACTGAACCTTGACCACTAAACCGCTTTGGTATCAGTTATAAAACATTATTACTAACAGAAAGGAAGATATAAAAGTAAGAAGCCTAGTTAGCTGGTAGTGTTGTGTGTAAGGTCTCAAACCATGTACTGCTAGGTGTACCTGAACACCAGCTGCTGCAAAAATCACAAACAGTAGCATTTTCTCTTTTCAAGGAGTCTTACTCCTGCATCAAAGGTGATAATCAGTTTCACCCTCACTTCAGATCCAGATCGGCTACCACGAATCTTCATAAAATATTCTTGAAAGAGCTTGCTACATAAATAGGAAATACTCACTCCAACAAAGCATTATCCCAACTATCTGTGATGCAAACAGAAAATCTGCAAACTAATACTTTTGCCGCCCTCCTTTTCTGTATGTAATTACAATTGATACCCCAGGAAACACCCACAAGGATGAAGATGTGGGGACATGGATGCGAGGGATTCGTCTATTTTCCAGAAATCTAGGATCTGGGTGCTGAGGGGTACTGATACAAAATGTTCCAAAATAAACTTCTAAATGTTTATATAAACTATTCTACAACTATATAGTATATAGTCTATATTTTTGTATGTAATTAAGGCATGAATAACAAGCATAAAGGCTACCCAAAAGAATAGTTTATATAAACTATGACCACTCGTTCAATATTTTGCAAAAGTTGTGTGAATTTCACCTACCTTTAATAACATATGGACTTTCCACTAAAATAAAAAAAATGGTTTGGACCTAATGCTACAAAAGTCTATTTTAGAGGACTTTTCACTAAAATTTCCTGAACTAAGAATCCGTGCTTCCTTTCTGATTAATGTCAAATGTTCCTTGATTTCAAGAGTGTCGCTGCCTAGTTGATCCGAATTGCCTTCTGTTTGAACCTTTCATTGAGTTTGTGTTTTAGATTTCGAGATCTTCTATTTGAGACTATGTATGTGGAATTCTCAAAATCATTTGTTTGTCACTACTAATTTTTCTGCCTTTTCTATGCCTTTTATATGCGTTCATGTGAATTATTTCATATAACTTTTGTTCTATTATTGTGTTTGTTTTTTTGCTTTTTTGGTTAAATTAAGCTCGTCCTAAGAAATTGTCCATATCCACCTTTGAAAATTTGATGGGGAAAGATCTCCCCTTTCAACATTCTCTTACAATGATCTGATCAAACTCATTTATAATTTTAGCTTACACTGGGTTAACAATGGCTTAGCCTTCATTTACACATTTCATTATCGTTAATAGGAGTAATCACTAGTTTTGAGTCACCTTCTATATAGAAGCTCTTAAATCTTTTCATAAGGCCATAGTAATTGCTTCTCTTAATCGTCGTAACTCGATATTTTACTGAACTTGTGCTTAAATATGGTCACGAATGGTGCTGCCCCAGACCTTCCCACAGACTGCAATTTCTAGATTTTGAGTTTTACGGTGAAATTTTATCTCTAAAGAGAGCATGCATGTCTTTATTAACGATGTGCATATTATTACATTATTACCAAATACACCATACATCAAATTCTGTAAGTGAGAAATCTATATTATTCTGGTCTTTAAATACAATCCAAATTAACTAACATTTCTTGTTTCCAATTTCAGTATTCAAAAATTATACAGAACCCATCACATGTGGAGCTTCAAAAGGCAGCCAATCAGGGCAGGAGGTGCACTTGGGAGAAGCTCTCAGCCATAAAAGCCAACTGCGGCATCGAGCTAGCTCTTGACGAGTGCGTTGCAATACTCAACCACATGCGCAGACTCAAACGGAGCGCTGAGAGGGCTGCTGCCGCGTCTCACGGTCTACCCACCACGTCTCACAGTCTATCCACCACTGTCCGATTCAACGCTTCTAAGAGAATTCCGTCTTGGAACTGCATTGCACGAGAAAACTCCACAGGATCACTCGAAGAGGACCTCCTCGCCGATGTTGCCTCCTCGTTCCATCAAGGAGTTGGTGGGTCCACCGGCAGGAATTTGCGGGTCCACCATAACATGCATGATGGAAGTGATAGTGAATCCGAGACCGCTGATTTGAACACTTGGACTAGATCGGGTGGTCCGTTGATGAGGACAACTTCAGCGGATCAGTTCATTGATTTCGTCCAAAACTTGGATTTTGATGCCAAACTGAACAAAGGCATGGTGATTCACCCCAACAATTATATGAATCAAACAGGTGTGAAAGATCCGTACTATCAAGGCTCAAGGGTAACAACACCGGATAGAAACTCGGATATGGAATCTGATCAGAGGGACTTGAGTATTAGAATCCCTATGAACAGTTCTAGCATTATGGTGGGTGAAGGCGAACTTTTGCAGCCAGAAAGGATCGAAAATGGGATTGTATTTAATGTTGTGAGGAAGGAAGATTTGACCCCATCGATTAGGAGTCATGATTCGGAAAACAACAGTTCACCGCATAATTCTGTGCCTGAATGTATGCAACTCGAATGCCCGGAAAAGGATATGGATACCAGCTCATCAGCTTCTGAGTACGGAGACAATGACGATAATGTCCCTACGGAAAATAGCCTAGATGAATTGGATTCTGGTTTAGATGACGGTGATAATGTTAAGATTGTTGTGGATGGTTGAGAAATGGAGGGTGGTTTTTACTTCTGTGGTCCTGAAATGCGCAATTGGATTTAATCAATCCAATGCCGGAGGCTATGGAATTGTATTTTAGTGGGAAAACGGAAAAAAAGAAGAAAAAGCGATGAATACAACGCGAAGCATCGTGGGTGGCATGGGTGCAGCAGTGGTGTACCGTGGTAGAGTTTCACTTGTAACTAGTACGTTGCCTGACATTGCAATAACTACTTGACTGTTTTAAAATAAGATTTGTGTAGAACACATGATAGTTGTCATTCAGTTCTCTCTCTCTCTCTTTTTTTTTGTTTTTAATGAAGAACTAGTTATGATTCTTAGTTCATGGATCATAAGTTTATCTGAGGTGAATATGTGATGTGTATCAATGTTTTGAACATTTGTCTGTCCAGTAGCTCCATTTCTATCTCAGACTACGTTTTCATTAGTTTTGGTAAATTCGTCCCCTTTGTGGTACAATTTTATTAGGACAACACTTCGGGACATTGCCTTTAGATCTTTTCATCTTGTTCTATGACATTATTCGTCTAAGTGAATGCCACGTATGTGCCACATAAGTACACTTGTGCACTTGGACCAATCATATGCTAAAATATGACGGAAATGTAGCCAAGTTTTTTCCATTTCGGTACATTACTTTAGGTCTTCTCATCTTGTTCTATGATTTTAATCATTGGTCTAAGTAGATGCCATGTATGTGCCCCATAAGTACCCTTGTGCACATGGACCAATCACATGCAAAAAAAAGGATGAAAGGACCTAAAGAAATGTACCAAAGTATTTTTCGTTTCATTATATACAAGCGGAGTTAACCAATAATTTTGTGTCACGTGTACAAAATAGTACTCCCTCCGTCCCATAATAAGTGTCCACTTCCATTTTGCACATTGTTTAATAAAGTTGTATTATATTAGTTTTTTGGGTTCATTAAATGGCCACTTTCCAATTTTACCCTTAGATGTGATGGGTGTTTGACTTTTTGCTTGTTTTGAGACCACAAATAAATGCTACTTTGTCTTTATTATAAGGGTAGTTTTGGAAAATAAATAAAAGCTATATGCCAATTTAGGAAGTTGACACTTATTGTGGGACATCCAAAAAAGGAAATGTGGACACTTATTATGGGACGGAGGGAGTAGTAGTTAATTATGAGTTGTTTTACTGCGATTTGTTTGTACACGTCACATAAGATAATTAGTGAACAGTCAAGCGGGACCTAAGAATATGTATAGAAGTAGCATATATAGCATACTCGTATAAATTTAAAAAGCGAAACAAAGAGCTATTTAGATCTGATTCTATTATCCAAAATATATAGGGATGTATAAATCTGAAATCTTAAATACTTACTGATTGGAGATGAAAGCAAATACATAATAAATTTGAGAAAGAATCCGAGTCCAGTGTCAACACTGATTTCTTAAGACGAATTTACTCCCTCTCGGTGCATAAAGTTGATGAACAATCGTCTCCCAAGATAGAACGGATTTATAGTTCTGCATAAGTTGCACTCCAATATGCAGAACCCAGCGAACACAAATATATGTATAATACTCGAACCTAGAACTCTTATATGCAGAGAGAGAGAGAGAGAGAGAGAGAGAGAGAGAGAGATATTCTATATTCTGTATTAAAATGAATGAACAAGACCCATATATATATATATATATATTGTAGGAAACTGTTCGACAACAGTCACGACCTTTCGAAAGGAAACTGTTCGTCAACAGTCATATCCATTCGGCTAAGGGTCTATTTGGCATGACCAAACATCCATTCATTTAAAAAATCAATTTCTCATTCAAAATTTTCTAACAATCCCCCATACGAATGATAAATTGTCTATACAACATGCAAATGAAAATGAAGACACTAGTTCTAGTATCAACGAAGAAGTACTGCTTTAGACTAAGTAGCCTAGTGGCCTTGAACTTGCCCTAGTGAGAAACTATCGAATTTACTAGCCGGTGAGTAGACTTGATTGTCTTTGAACTCTCAGTCGTTTGTGTAAACCTAGACAATAGAATACACACAGCCCTTCTTCTTTTATATTTGGTTCTCACGTTTGTGTTCATTTTGGCCTTGAACACCTCTTGGTTCCGTGAGTGTTTTACCAAATTCAGCCTTCAAATTCTCATAGAAGCGGCCCCTTCTTACTCACGTAGGTGGTTACTATGAAGAGTATCCTGCAATACCCCACTTGGACATTTTCCAAGGTATAGGAACCATTAAAAGCATATCTTATCCTGTTACTTGCGGCAGATAGACACTGACTCATCTTTGAAATGGGAGGATGAAGATATAATTCTTTTCAGTGTATACGGAGTACTACATAGTTTAGTTTTCCCATTGAACCTAGATCTTGGGATCTCTAGTCAACTAGGTTGGGTTTCCACTATGACGACTCTTGTTTAGTGCATAGGCTTTAATCCCATTCCCCTCGATGAACTTTCCGCTTGCTCTCGCGTTAGGCCTTTGTTAATGGATCCGCTATGTTATCATTTGACTTTACATAGGTAATAGAGATAATTCCATTAGAGAGCATTATTTGTTCTATGGTATTATGTCTTTGACTATATCAAGACTTACCATACTATTATGTGCCTTTCCAATCGTCGATTGACAACCACAATGCACAAATTCTTAAAACAAGTTTTGTCTAACTTGGAACATCCTCTAAGAAAAGGCGAACCAATTTGCTTTATCAAAAATAATATATTCAGATTACATTGTTGATCAGGCAATGCAAACTATTTAGAGGATTTCCAAAGCGCAATTGCACCTTCAAATATAAAGACATATTCACTTGTGGATTTTGAGTCTTTTGAATCAAATATCCAATTAGCATCACTGTACCCTTCAAGTTTAGCTGGATATTTTGTGAAATGCAATCCATAGTTTAGGATGTGCCTCAAATATCTGAGAATCCTAATTATCGCTTTCTAGTGTGTCTACACTTAGATTGCTTGTATAGCTACTCACTTTACAAATTGATTATACTATATGTAGTCTAGTACAATTCATGACACACACTGCACTTCATCTGATGTCTTGAACAATAACCTCTTATTATATATTGTTCTTACTGATTGGACCGAAAGATATATGATTTTGCAAATACTGACCATATACTGAATTATTGGCCAATGGATTCGAGCCTTTGCACCACCACTTTGAGTCTTTGAACTAGTTCGTGGAAGGCCCTGTTTGGCCTAATATGATTGAACTTAAAACTTGGAATAACTTTTTTATCCAATACATTACAAATTTACAACATATCCACCAAAAAATGACCTCTTTGATTTAACCCAATACACTTAACCCAACACATGCATCAGTGAGCAAAAAATCATTAGTTCGTAGATCCTAACTTGATGAGAGGCTGCTTTCACCCTTTGTGAAAACATATATGAGGTGTCAATTGGGCCCAAGGTGCCCCTTTTGCACTGAACCAAATTATTATATATATTTTTCAAAAACCAATTTCCAGACTTTACTAAAATAAAATTAAAAAAAAAAAAGGCCAAATTACACTTTAGTCCATTAAACTATACACCTGTTTGGGTCCATAAACTTTTTTTTTTTGCAATTGGGTCCATGAACTTCAAAAATTCATTCAATCAAACCCAAGTTCTGACACTTTTAGCTTAAATTATTAGAAATTGTCACATACGTTGCACGTAATGCTTACCTTTCACACGCTAGGTTAAGACAAACACGGGAGATTGTGAATGGCTAAAAAATTATGTGATTTTGGGTATAATTGAATGCAATTTTGGATCTAGTCGAATGTGTTTTCAAATTTGATTGAACGCGATTTCGGATCTGATTGAATGCAATTTTTTACACTGTTCACAATCTCCCGTGTTTGTCTTAACCTAACATGTGACAGGTAAGCATTACGCACAAACGTACGTGTCAATTTCTAATAGTTTAAGCTAAGAGTGTCAGAATTTGGGTCTGATTGAATGAATTTTTGAAGTTCAAGGACCCAATTGCAAAAAAAAAAAGTTATGGACCCAATTAAAAACATGTTATAGTTTAATGGACTAAAGTGTAATTTGCCCAAAAAAAAAATGAATATACAAATTCCTGAAAAAGAAACTTGTATGTATATACATACATATATGTATGGATATGTATCCACAATGAGATTTACAAACCAATACATGAATTCGAACAGAAATCGAGTTTCAAAAGAACCGAAATTGCAGTCACTAGAAATAAACCAAAATTCCAAATTTTAAACTGATTAATCAAACTGATGTGCATAGTTGTTTCTAAATTCAAAATTCTTAGTAGTCACAACTGTTTACAAAAGTTGTATCATGAAAATGTCACTTTTCTGATTCAAAATTTGAATAGTCACAACTGTTAACAAAAGTTGTATCATTTTGTAATATCCTAACACAATGTACACTATTATGTAATTAATCCAAAGGTTCACTTTGTTGCCAAAACAATAAAATGGTACTGACCGTGAATCAAAGTGCAATGCATATATTATAGCATAGATGGTGTAATACATATAAATCAACTTGGGAATCACTTGCCCATGTGGGGCCAAATCAAAATGTCAAAAAGTATGCAGCATGTAATGATTTTGTCACAGATTTAAAATCGGATCCGATTTAAGAATTTGAACCTGCATATTTATGCAAAAACAGTGACAAAATCAAATTCTAGTTTTATAAAGTAAAGTGTTCAGATTTATGACAACCAAGAAGATTCGTCTTAAGATTATTATCCAAAATATATAGGGATGTATGAATCTGAAATCTTAAATACTTACTGATTGGAGATGAAAGCAAATACATAAAAAATTTGAGAAAGAATCCGAGCCCAGTGTCAACACTGATTCCTTAAGACGAATTTGCTCCCTCTCGGTGCATAAGGTTGATGAACAATCGTCTCCCATGTTAGAACGAATTTACAGTTCTGCATAAGTTGCACTCCAATATGCAGAACCCAGCGAACGCAAATATATGTATAATACTCGAACCGACTAGAACTCTTATATGCACAGAGAGAGAGAGAGAGAGAGAGAGAGAGAGAGAGAGAGAGAGAGATATATTCTATATTCTATATTAAAATGAATGAACAAGACCCTTACATATATATATATATATGTTGTAGGAAACTGTTTGCCAGCAGTCAACCTTTCGAAAGGAAACTGTTCGTCAACAGTCATATCCATTCGACAAAGGGTCTGTTTGGCATGACCAAAAATCCATTCATTTAAAAATCAATTTCTCATTCAAAATTTTCTAACAGATTCTTCTATGACCAACAGAACTGACAACCTCTTACAAGTTAGAGATTATACATTTACCCATTTACTTTCAAAATTACCAAATATGCCCTCCAATATGTCAAGTTTGGGTATTGGGAGGGAAAGACACTAAAGAAGTGAAGCAGAGAACCTTCATGCTTAATCACGACCAATGTTACCCAGTCCACTACAAAGGAGTGTTTTGGTCGGAATTATTTGTGTAAACCAAATATATATATATATATATATGGAAAGAATCTTAAGTGCATTGGGTATACCTAGTGCGCTAACTTTTAAGCTTAAAAAAATCAGTGGACTGCCCCGATAACCAACTTCCCGTCCTGCGCCATGCTAACCCACAGATTTTTTCTGCTTAAAAGCCAGTGCACTGGGTCAGTGCACTCCACCCAGTACACTTAAGATCCTCTCCCTATATATATATATATCTATATCTATATGTATATGTGTGTAAGAAAATATATTTTCTTATGCTAAACCTTGAAACCATGATCAACTCCTCTATTCCCCAACCAATGCACTTGAAGTAATTTCAAGCACTAAAAGTTGAATATTCAAATTAGAGCTTGGGAAGCAATATTTAGAATGTTGCTCAAATTAGAGCGCTTCTGGGCAATTCTGGCTCGAGCAAGTTTTGGGCAAAAGTGGGATCAGGGACGATTGGAGTTTTCAAATCCGTCTAGAATTTTTTTTAATCTCTATAAATTGTGATCTCTTAGGTCTTTTAAGAGAGACGATTTTGAAACTCCATAAAGGACCTTGAGAGTTATGAATAGGTAGTTGAGGCATTATAGAATCCGGTCTATTCATGATGGAACTTTTGGTATCTTTTTATGGTGGAATATCCTAATTTTAATGGAATTACGTATATCGTTTGTGTTTTCTATTGTTTGTTCTATCTTTCTTTGGTGTTATTTTCTATTAGTTCTCTCTTAATTGCACTTTGGATTCGTATTTAGATTTCAAAGTTCTTGGGGTCTTCGCATATCAATTTGTATCTGAGTGTCATGGCTGGTACAACAATTGATAACAGAGGGTACTAAGGGTCGAGGTTGTTTTCAACAAAATAAAATTTGGCATATAATTTGAAAACCACACTGTAACTATCTTGTTTATCTTTCTTCATTTGAGTTGTGAAATAAAACCATAATTAAAAAAAATCTCATATAATGACCAAAAAAAAACATAAAGAAAAAATATAAGAAAGAAAGAAAAAGGAATATGCACCTGAACCACGCATGCATTACTCTAAATATAAATTGAAAGGAATGGGGTATTGGGGTTAATAAGGATTCATTCTGTCATGTCCCAGAGCAGCAAAAATAGAGAAAAATATAATTCTTTTTTGGGTACATAGGAAATGACGGGTGAAAGTCACTAATTATCCACACCACACAGTACTAGTCAACTAATGAATAAGAACAACAAGATAATCAAACTGAATATAATAATAGTTGTATCTATTACAAACATCAGAGTGGTTCTCAGGGTTACAACATGTCTGGAGACAACATATGCTCAAGTACCCGTTACAAAAGTTCAACAAAAATAACCAAAATATAAACTAGATATAATTCCTTCATCTCTAGTTGGCATAAGGGTAGTCATCAACGTAATAACCTTCTCCGACATTAAACGTCATCAGTGGGGCCACCCTCTTCATAACCTCCCTCTGGGTAGTAGCCATCATCGTAAGTTCCATCACTTGCATTTTAAGAGCAGGGTAGTCTGGACGAGGTATGTCCAGGCAATAACGACCATCAGCTTACTGAGACCTGAGTGAATAGAACTCACAGAGTACCAATGATATAATGTAATAACAAGTTATTGAAGTGTCTAAGATATAGTGGTACAATAGTATCTTTCTCTTTATTATCCAAATGTCGTTACTCGACCCTTATCGTCTTGTAAATACAAACTCAGCACAATACTGACTCTTGGAACTGACTTGATTCTAAAACTCTTAGATACATCAATGCTCTGTCTACCGCGTTACCGCAAGTCATAGATACCTTTTACCACGTAACATCGCAAGTCGTAGAGGTCATCTTTCGCGTACACAGCAAGTCGTAGATAATACGTCAGTCAATCCCCCGCTTTTAAGAACATATGTACAATCTACTGCATGTCAGGGATTTAACGCTTCAAGCATCGACACATCAATTCTATTGCCATGACCATTTGTCAGATCTACCGCGTACTTATGATCAAGGTTCACTGCATATCATAGACACATTCGTCTGTCTACCGTGTACTTATGATCAAGGTTCACCGCATGACATATATATTGTATCACCGCAAGTCATAGACACATACTTCTATCTACCGTGGCTACCAGTGATCAAGGTTCACCGCATGTCATAGACACATTCGTCTGTCCACTGCATACTTCTGATCAACCAATATTATTGTAAATCATATATGAACCATATAGTATCTAACGTTATCACGTTAATCCATTATTCTTAATCATACTTATCTTTGTTGTCACATTTCCTGATCAACCCATAATCGCATGATTGAAGTTTGAATCGAAAATCGAATAATCGAACCTTATAGATAATAACCAAAAGAAACAATCCATGTTCTGTAAAGTTCAATCGATTGAAACCATTTCAATTGATTGAGAAAAAAAAATGTAATGTTCAAGCGATCGAAGTCTTTTCGATCGATTGAACCCAGTTCAATTGCTTGAGAGTCATTTTCTCCAATAGAATGTATAAATGTTCAAAAGACGTATTTAATACATCAAATCCTCAAAAAATACTTGTAAAATAATTATATAGTGAGACCATGTGAGTTGGAACTCACCGAACGTTGTGACGGGCGTGTTTGGCTTGTCAAGCTTTGAGCTCTCTCTCTCCAATGGTGGTCTCTCTCTCTTTCTCTGTCTTTGTCTCCTTCTTCTTTCTTCTCTGCTCGTCTGCCTCTCTCTCTCTCTCTCTCTTTGACCGTATATATATGTGTGTATGTATATAAATATATGGATGCATATATATAATGGTGTATATATATATGAACACACAACTCTGTCTGTCTCTCTCTCTCTCTCTCTCTCTCTCTCTCTCTCTCTAACTCTTAGGTTCTCCAAACTCTCTCACACACACGAGCACAAGTATATATATAGGGGAGATGGGGTGCAGGTGACATTATTTGCTTAAACTGAAACTAAAATATCTAGGCGAGTTTGATCGATCGAAGTGTGTTCGATCGCTCGAAAGTGATTCGGCCAGTTTGATCGATTGAAAAAGGGGTTTGATCGATTGAAGTAGGGATTACATAATAAATTCACGTCGGTAGGGTTTTGATCACTTGAAAGAGGTTCAATTGGTTGAACTTGAGAAATGCTTGATTGTTTGAACTGACTTCGATCGGTCGATGATAGAATTTGAAGTATGGTCAAGGGAAGTGTATAGAATCTCTTTGTCTAAATAAATATTGAAAATACAGGGTATTACACATTCAAAATTTAATGTTACATTTATTGTGTCAGTCTATACATTTTTGGGATAATTGCATTTCAGTCATTTTTACGTGTCAAAATTAAAAGTCAGTCTGTTACTTTTTCAAAACTGAAAAAATATCAACCTTTTTTATAAAATAAGAAAGTCAACAAATTTTACATGATGTTTTTGGAACAACCTTTGTACGGGTGAGAGCAACCCTTCAAAACGTTGGGAGCTACTCTTCCAATCACAGAAAGCAATCCGTTTAAAAGTCGGGTGCAATTCTTCACAACATTGAGAGCAAGACTTCAAACGCTGGGAGCAAGTCTTCAAACATTTTGGTGCAACTTAAGAACGTTGAAGACAAAAAGTCGACTAAAATACAAAATGACTATTAAAAAGTAGATGCTTTGTTTTTAAAATTTTTTGATGACTTTTTAATTTTTTTGTAATTATTGTTGATATTTTTTAATTTTCAAAAAATAATAAACTAACTTTTAAATTTTGAACAAAAAGTTGACTTTTAAATTCTGTGGATAATTATCTTGCTAAAAGAAAAAAGAAAGTCACAGGTAGATTACGAGTACTCAATAGATAAAAATTCATAAAATGCATTTAATTTCCTCTAAATAATTATTTGTTGATTTTAACCTTCTAAAAAATTTTGAAGTTATACTTACCTTTAATATAAATATTGCTTGTAAAGTTTCCCAAACTAGTATGCCCATATAAGATTAGTGGTGTGAGTCGCACCAAGCGTTGTGCTGAATGGAGTAACTTACACAACGTGAGGAAGGAGTATGTAAACAATGTATGGAGCAATATGTATAAAGAAAGGTAACTTGTCACAGGACTGATAAAATATTATTTTATATGCATTATATATATATATATATGAATATCTATACTTTTCAAAAATTAACTAATCAAAAGTTGATGATTTTTTAATTATGTTGATGTCATTTTAATTTTTAGAAACTTAGGCAAAAGTCCTTAGAAGTCACTACCATGAGTTTAAAGTCCAATTTAGATCTTAGTTCGTTAAAAAGTCCTTGAAAGTTGAAATTCCAATTTATATTGATGGACAATATTTAAGTAAAATTTCACTTAAATATCATGTAAGTTTAGTAAAATTTCACTTATCACTGAATCGTCCTTTAATTTTTTTCACTTTAGGACTAATGTCCTATGCAAGTTGGTTAAAAGTCGGAACCCAACTCACATCACGTCTTTAGCGCATGGTACGCCCAGAAATATTCTGCTACAGTCCAGCCTCCACGTCACCGGTAAGGGACCCGGATTATCCGGACAGGGAGCTTGTAGCCCACCAATCCCGAGGCCTTTCGAGGGCAACCGCTCGGTATGCTCGCACAGCCCGGGCATGCGGCGCAGCAGCTCTCCAAAAGGTGCGGTTTGACAGTCAAGCAGCTCAGCAGTTTCCTAAATCAGTCAGAAGACTAATGGAAAAGTGTAAATAGTTTCCTAAGCCATTTAGGAAACCTCCCATGATTTGTGCTCATCAACTTGTAATTAGATTAGGCTTCCTAATCTAATCAATTGCCTAATGCGGGTGGTCTCTTGCACCTATAAAAGGGTCACTCACCCCCATTAGAGGGGATCACATTCTTAACTTAAAGAATAGCATATACACTCATCTCATACGCATACACCCGACTGGTATTACTGGTAGTGCCGCCTAATTGTTGGCTCATCAGGCCTGCCGGTGATCTGCTAGTGAAGCACACTGACGCACCTGTGGACGTAGGTCACCTTATTAACGGGGCCGAACCACACGCAATTGATTGTGTCACCATATCTCTCTTCTTAATCCCTCTTACCAATTTTTGGCATCATCAGTTTGGCACCGTCTGTGGGAAAACGACAAGTTCCTCATCAACAAATTCCTTGACTGATCAACATGCCCCCGAAGACTGGTAAGAAAAACACTGATCCGGTCGGTCAGGAGAACATGCAGCTCGAGCAGCAGGCCGCTTCCATGACCTCCGAGCAGATGATAGCGGCGCTCGCGTAACTCCTGGAAGGCCAACGGCAAACCCAACAGCAAATCGAAGCGCTGTTGGCCTTGCAAGAGAAGCGCCCTCAATCAGAGAATCAGACCGGGAAGAGTGCCCCCGACCGGGAGCCCGGAAGAGTCCGAAACCATACCCACTCCGCGCCGGTATCCCCGTCGAATTGGGAACACACCCGGGATGGTGACCGTAGCAGAGCGCCCAAGCGCCCCAGGCAGCCTGCTCGTACCAATCCTTGTCGGGTGGAAGATGCCAGAGACATCATCAACAGGCGCCACGCCATCGGGGGGGGAGGGATCAGGGCAAAAGCCCCGGGAATTAGCCAAAGACCCTCCGACCCAGAGTCGGGGAGATCTTAGGCATACGATTGCCCGGAGCCAGAGCTAGAGCCGGGTTCTATCCCCGAGGTCAACACACTTTAAAGAGGAAGCCTCGTTGTCTGATCCGACTTACCGCTCGGACATTGACAGGAAGACCGAGCGGGAAGACGTGAATGCTCAAATCCAGGGTTTGCAAAAATAGATCGAGCAATTGAACCGTAAAAAGTTACCGCTTTCTCAAGGGGCCAGCTGTACAGTGGTTCTACGCCCTCAAACCCCGAACGGTTGATGACTTCAAGGAGCTAAGCAAGCTGTTCATTAGCCAGTTCGTAGGGATGCTTGATCGGTCCTAGTCGGATACTCAGCTATTGACCGTCAAGCAGCGCAAGGGTGAATCCCTAAGGAAGTATATGGATCGCTTCAATCAGCAGAGGCTCCAGATCCGTAATTTGAACGAAACAGCAGCCATCATGGCCTTCTGCTCGCAAGTTCAACACACCAAGGTCGCCACGTCGTTCCACCAAGACCGACTGGCAACCCTGGTGGAGCTCTTGGAGAGGGTCGGAAAGTATATAGACACAGAAGAATTCCTAAAATCCAAGCACACTGGCTTCGTAAGAGTTGAGTCCCCGAAAGCCAAGCAGAGGTGTGAGGGCTTTGAGAAGGGCCCGCTAAAAAAGCAAAGGCAAGACCAGCAGAGAGGAGGCTGGGATCAGCCCCAAATAGCTTTAATGCCTCTATCCTGACCAATCCACGAAGTTATGGCCAGCACCGAGGTGCAGATGTTACTTCAACAACCGGCGAAACTCAAAGCCCCACCCGGAAAGAGGAATCGGGATAAGTTTTGCCGCTTCCATAGAGACCACGGCCATGATACAGAGGATTGCTTCAAGTTGAAGATAGCCATAGAAAAATTGATCGAGCAGGGTCATCTGGCAGAGTACGTCGCCACAGATGGACGGCCTACCGAAGGAGCCCAAGCTCCTGGTCAAATACAGCCTCTTGGTCAAATCAATGTGATCTCCGGAGGAAAGTCGGGCGGCGGGGAGTCATAGTCGGCAAGGAAGAGGCATGCTCGGGAATCTCGGACATATGTCTGGCAGGTCCAATCCACCGGCTCCCCACCAACTGACATACTGACGTTTACCTCCGACGATTTGCAAGGCGTCCACTGCCCCCATGATGACCCGTTGGTTGTGACGCTCTCCATAGCAAATTAGGTGGTCAAGAGGGTGTTTGGTGGACACAGGCAGCTCGAATGATATCATGTTCATGTCAACATTCGATCAGTTCGGGATGTCCAGGGATCGGCTCCACCCGGTTATCAAAAGCTTCCTCCCGGGCCCCCGCAGCAGTCGCCTCCTCCAGCTCCTTCTCCCGTGCCTCCGCCGCCACTGCGCTGGCCCAAGCAGCCTCTAGATCAGCCTGGGTGGTAGTCAGCTCAGCTTGAGCAGTGCCAAGGCTCAAGGCCAAACCCTTCATCTTGTCCTTTTCCATGGCCCGAGCAGTAACCCTGGCCTCTAAGATCACCCGCTCCTTAGACAAAGCGGCTTCAGCAGCACCGGCCCTCCTGGCCAAGGATGGGAGGAAAGACTCAGCCCCAGCGGGCATGCATCCGACCTGCAAAAAGTTAAAACCGACCGGTCAGTAACCAGGCACAGTTTGTAAAGTAATTGAAAAAAAAGAAGAAAGAGAGGCAGGAGAACTCACCATGTAAGAGAGGCTGTACATCCAACTCTAGAAGACCTCGGGAGACATGTTTTCACATGCCTTCACTTGGCTGGGGAGCAGACTGGGTCTCACCCGCTCCCTGATCTCGGCCGAGGCAGCCATCGGTGCCACATCCGGTGGCCCTGCCCGGGGGCGTTCTTTGCAACCACCGTCACGTGGGGCGTTGAAGTCCCCACGGTCTCCGGACGGTTTTCTATTCCGTGCCGGATCCGCCTCAGAGGGCGCTCACCACCCGGGGCCTCGACAGCAGGCCTTTTTCCTTGTGCCACTACCATTCTAGCAGCAACAGCAGTGGCAGTGACCTGCCTCTCCCTCAATTGCTCCATATTTCTCTTCGGAGCCATCTTTGCAAAAGAAAATTAAACAGTTAACAACTGATGTAAAAGACGGGAAAGGAGCACCACGGGAGAAGGCCGAGTCTGAGCACTTACCAGGAAGGATTGGGGGGAATATCGGAGCTTCGGTGGGCTGAGCCGGGACGTCAGTAGCTCAAAAGTCGCCGATCCGAGTTAACACGTTCTAGATGTTTATCGGCCGGTCTGCCAAACTCCTGATCCGGGCCTGGCACTCGTCGGGAATGCTCGGCGGGCTAGTTGATCCCACTACAAAGCCAAGTATAAAATGGTTAGTCTCAGAAACTAGAGCAAAATGAAGAAGAAAGCTAAAGAGAAACTGGACGGGCTTACCCCTCAACTCTCCCGCCCAGGAAGTCCTCATCTGGATCCCGGTGGCCGGTTCGCAGAGCCCGAGGGTGGACACTTGGAAGAACCTTTTCTTCCACCCTTTGTTGTTGCTCGGGTAGTTGACTAAGATCTTCCTCCCCTGGCGAGCCCCGAGAGAAAAGAACCCAGTCTCTCCATGTACGGGGAACAGTCGGTGTGTCCAGAGGAACTCTTGGACAGAGAGTTCGTACCCAAAAACTTGGGGCCATAGGGAGATGGACCCCATGAGGAATCTCCATTCGTTCGGGGCCAATTGGCCTGGGATAATCCCCATGTAGATCAGGACGTCCCGGGCGACCAGATGGAGGGGGATACCGAACCCAGCCATGAGGATGTCCTCATAGAGGGTGGTGAAACCCCGCTGGTATATTTGGGCCCCCCCGATGTTCACGGCCAAGGAACAGTGGTCGGGAAGGGATGAATTCACTAGAGAAGGCCACCACGGGGTCAGGTTCCCCTGGTGTTTCATCGCCTGAACCCCGGGAAACAGAAGCAACGGGGGCTACCTGGTCTGATTCATCGTCGGAGAGACAGATCAGAATTCTGCCTTCGCTTTGGTGATCAGAGGGGGACGCAGATGGCAGACTCAGACTTGTGTCCAGTTCCTCTGACCCGGACCGCTCATCTTCCGACTGGGAGGACGAGTTAAAACCAGAGTGCCACTTTCTTGGGGTTTCGATAACACGGCCGAAAAGAAGGTGACGACCAAGGTATGGGTCAGGAACCCCGAACCTGGTATACAGAGGGGGTAAGGTCACTAACCTAAAAAGGCAAAGAGTGAATGGTACTTAGCACTAGATGGCACTCTCTCAAGACTACTCCGGGGGCACCCACTCGGTTCAACTGTCCTAAGGTTCCACCTGATTAAAAAAAAAACAGAACCTAAGGAGGAAGAAATCCCACTCCCTCTCAAAGCCTACCAGGTTCGCTCCCTCCAGCCGCACTGCGGAAAGAAAGGAGAAGGGGAAAGAGAAGGAAAAGAGTGACAAATTGAAATTCAGAAAGGAAAGGGACTTACATAAATCAACGCAAGAAAGGGCTCAGAAATCTTGACCGGGAAATGTTTTCTCTCAGAACCGCTCAGGAATGTATGTCCTTGCAGCAAAGAGTTGAGAAATGAACAAGTGTTCCTTTATATAGGAACTACAGACGGTTCAGATCAAAATAGATCCAACGGCTCGTGCGCTTTCCCGCCCAATGTGGCTGACAGTTGTCACCTCGGGCACGCGAAGCGTCGCCTCAAAAGGCACGCGCATTAAATGCACGATGAGACGGTTCGGTTACCATGTAAACGGTCCGGTTACATCCACACTGGTATCGTTTGATCCTGACTAGGCCAGTCACAAGTTGACACGTGGCACAGGTAGGACTTGGGCCCACAAAGCCACCGCTCGGTCCATACCCCAGCTGACCACAACGACCGGTCTCACCCCGGGTTGAGTCCCACCCTCTTACCGAACGATTCCTCAGAAGCAGTCTTAATTTTCAAACTTCATCTATCACATCAAATTCAAAAATGGGGGGCAGCTGGTACGCCCAGAAATATTCTGCTACAGTCCAGCCTCCACGTCAGCGGCAAAAGGACCCGGATTATCCGGACAGGGAGCTTGTAGCCCACCGATCCCGAGGCCTTTCGAGGGCAACCGCTCGGAATGCTCGCACAACCCGGGCATGCGGCGCAGCAGCTCTCCACAAGGTACGGTTTGACAGCCAAGCAGCTCAGTAATTTCCTAAATCAGTCAGAAGACTAATGGAAAAGTGTAAATAGTTTCCTAAGCCATTTAGGAAACCTCCCATAATTTGTGATCATCAACTTGTAATTAGATTATGTATCCTTATCTAATCAATTGCCTAATGCGGGTGGTCTCTTGCACCTATAAAAGGGGTCACTCACCCCCATTAGAGGGGATCACATTCTTAACTTAAAGAATAGCATATACTGTAACAACCTGCATTTCATGAAAATTTAATTTGCATTTCCATATTTAACTTGTATTATCTATGTTCATTTTATTTCAATGGTAAAGTTTTATAACCTTATAGCCTATTTTGTTGTACATTGAAATTCTTTTGGGGTCAAACTGTGATTTTATAAAATTTAGCAACACCTGTGTTAGATTTCAAAACTGTATTTCAAAACGGTGGAAATGTTTACTTTTAACTCAAACAGTATTTTTATCAAACTGGAAAATCATTTCCTACATTAAAATGAATTTTCTGTATTTTTGTGGTGATCACTGCGCCACGAAAATACCAGTTTTTGTTCGAAACTGTCCGTGTTACACTGAGATTCCACAAATGCTGAAATCAACATAAAGCATGAAATGACAAGTGCTTTATATCTATTTAATGTTACTAATCGTTGAGTAAGACCTTGTTTGGGTGTTGCATTTGGGTAGGTGCATTCTTAGTACCATGAGTTGCTTTGCCAAACACCAAAGAGATTCCTATGCAACTTGTATGTGTCTTGTTTGGCTATGCTCATTTTGTAGGAATTGCACTAAGGCCACAAGCTTCATTTCCCAAACACTTTTGTTCTTGCCCCCTATAGACCTATAAACACCCCTTTAAAATCTGAGAATGTGTATATACGTAGATATTTTATATATATGATCTGTGAATTGCTGGGATTAAGAGTTATTATGAGTTTTGTATAGCCTAATTGAGTTTAGCAAGTGAGCTTAAAAATACTTGGGCTCCAAGTTGAGCAATTTCATTCTTCTATATATACATCATAGACACACATTCTGCATACATCACACAGAGAGAAAAGAGAAAAAGTTTGAGAGCTTAAATACAGATTATAGAGAGAGAGAACTCAATCACCATAGCCAAGCTTGTGGTAGAATTGCTATATCTTATCTCTTTCTCAACAAATTCTTCTACACTTATCACAGTGAGTATTATTAACTCACTAAGAATGTAATTACATGCTTAATTTCTGTGTGTGCAGCTTAGTATGTAAAACCTCCATGGAAATTTTACGTTAGTGATCATAGCTTGAAAAATCATGGTTTACAAAACTCAACCAAAATCAGTTTGTATGGATAAAAATGATAGATTACTTGTCGTATATGCTATACCCAAAGTTTTAGAAACCAATTTGTTCATAGGAAAAAGTATATAAGAAAATTAGTTTTGTGATCTTTTAGTTTTTCATAAAATTCTCGAGTTATAGATTGATTCATGTAAAATTAGTTATGGATTCTTAATCCTCATTGAAAAACGGAGAGATTCATATATAATAAGGCCTAGTAATTTCCGGAATTGAAAATGGGTCAATTTAAACCCTGAAATATGAAACAGAGCAGTTCTGACGAAGAAGATGAAGCCTCTGCTTCATCTCGCGCCCGCGATCGCACGAGCGGCCCGCGCGAGCGACCTTTCGCACGAGCGAGCCGCGCGCGCGAGCCACGTGGTTTCAGGCAGACAGAAAAGTTTTTATATAGAAAATGAAAAATGGGCGAGAGACCTTTCGCGCGAGCCGCCCGCGCGCGTGACTTCTGGCAGTTTCTAGTTCTTGCTTATTTTGTGTTAAGGGACTGATTGGGTGGTATTTTATGAACTGTTAAAGCACAGTTTGGGAAATTTATTAAAGCAGAATCCTATTTGATTATATGTAGATGATTAAAACAATGAATTGTGACCTATCAATCCCCGCACGTACGTGTTTCTTTAATTCATTAAATTCCTTTATGTTTAAGGTTCATGACATACATGTGGAGTCAGTTGTACATGTATGTGGGTGTCAGTCAGTGTGAAAAAGAGTAATGGTCAGTGTGGAAAAGAGTATGAGATTGAGATTGAGACTGTGTTGTGGACACTCCCTGGTTGTTGTGTACCAAAGTGTGACGTGTTGAGATTGCGGTGAGAGTGTCTTTGAAATGCGATGGTGGCAAAACTGGACACTCCCTAACGACCATGGTAGCGTCGAAGTGTGTGACGCCAAACTTGGACATTCCCTAGCACCCATGGAAGTGCTAAAGTGTGGCCTACAGACACTCCCTGATACCCGAGTCTGGATACTGCGTGAGGGTTCCTCCGGTATTTGCATGGCGGTTTAGGTATTCAAAGTGTGAGGCATTGGACACTCCCTGGTACCCCGGACCAAAGTGTGAGGCAAACTGGATATTCCCTGGCACCCCTGTGCTAAAGTGTGGCTATCGGAGTATTTCAAAGATACTGGTGTGAGATAGTGGGTTGTTGTGTTTGTCGAGAGAAAAGAGTCGGTAAGATGAGTGTGGTGCATTGTCTCATACATGGTCATATGTTTTAAGGAATGAACGACTTTTAAATATATTCCCTGTTATTTTTTTGTAATTGAATTCTTCCCATGATTTAACCATTGATTTTACAAACCTAAAAAGAGAAAATTTGTAAAGGGGTATGTTTTACATTCGAAGTTATGTTTTTAATACTCACTAGCTTCTTGAAGCTGACGACGATGATGCGTCCTAGACATTCGTGTTCAGGCTTTTCAGGTTATAACTAGGAGGAATCTTATGACTATGCGAATTGAGAACAACTGCTGGAAAGAGAAATTTCCGTTATGTGATTTAAGTTTTAAACTATTTTGTAATAAGGATGACTGTAATAGGCACTAAGTTATTGTTTTAAATTTAAGGCGGTCTGTGCCTTTAGATGACCCATGCTGTAATACTTATTAAGTTAGAAAAATATTTGTAAGCTTTGATTGCTCTACTCTGATTATTGTTTATCGTTGTTCGACGTTTGGGACGGAATCGATCCTTCAAATTGTCGCGACCTACGGCTCCATAAAGGAAATTAAACGCTTTCCTTATTTATGCTACGTCGGGGCGTGATAGGATTTAGTGGTATCAGAGCCAGGTTATTATTTATCTCAAGATAGTTTAGCCAGGTTAGGGTTTACCAGTATAGACCCGATTCCACATTCCATTAAGTATTACACACCCGATGATACGACATGGAGGATAGACCCAGGACCCAAACGCCTAAGATTATTTATGTCCTGACTTAAGTAATACATTTTATCAGGTATGGATCCAGCTCATCCACTATATGTACCAGACGAATTTGGGGGACACTTTGTGACACCTGGGGTAGTGGTCCCAGCCTTCGTCGACTTGTATCATGCGACCATTGAGCAGTTGGCCACGGAGACCGTAGTATCTGATTTATGGCACCAGGTTCACGTGGTAGGCTTAGTTGACTTGACTCGTATCCGCTTAGAGCTTCGTTACTTTGCAGAGGCTCAGCGCTTAGTGTTGGTTGAGGTTTTGAGGTTGGTCGATAGCGATGCTTTCTATCTTCCCCTCGAGGTCCAGATTGTGCATGCCCATCTGGCTCAGCTAGAGATGCCTCCGCCAGTGGTCCCCATTGCCGAGGACGATGTTGAGGCTGTTCATTTAGTTCCGGTAGGTGGAGAGGATATAGAGGATGGCATAGGTCTAGGCGACTTAGCCGCTGACCTAGAGGCTGAACTAACACTTGAGGTAGTCTTACCTGAGGAGATAGTAGTTGAGGAAGATGCCCCTGTGCCTGCTTCATTGACGATCTCTCATGGATATGACGGGGTTGGTCCGTTCTCGGTGCAGCGATTTCGCCCCATCGATTCGCTAGATCTCCTGATAGCTGCTTATGGAGACGATTGACGTTCTAGATATGACTTTGTACATATTAACTACTTTTGACTATTAGCTCTATCTCTTTTTGCAATTGTAATTACATGCATTAGAGTGTAGGGCAATGACCCCATTTTTATAACATTAACTCTTGCATGTGTCCTAACCCATATAGATAGGGTAGGCATTGACCTGATCATACATGCTTTTTGTATCAACTTGACAAGAAGTTATAAATATAAAATATACTCTTTTGAATGTTGTTGTCATCGCTTAAATTTCGTTACATTTCTGCTTCGTGCATGTTTCTCATCCTTTCATCACTATCATGCATAGAATGGCTGGGAGACTGAGGAAGAATCAGAATTTGATTGAGGGAGCACCCGAGGCTGCCGATCCTACGGGGATGTTCGAAGCTTTTTCAGACGTTTGGAAAGAATCAGTAATACGAATGACAACCGACGAGACTGCCAAACTGGAGACAAATTGCTAGAGAGATTCCGTGCGCTAAGGCCCGAGCAGTTTGCGGGTACCGCAGAACCTTAGAAAGCCGAACAATGGTTAAGACAAATGGACCGCATGTTCGAAGCTGTCTAGTGCAACGAGATGGACAAGAAGAGATTGGCTACTTTTCAATTGACCGACGCCGCTGCAGATTGGTGGGACTCGGTGATAGCCACTATCGGGAACACAGCTGCTACAGGAATGACGTGGACTGCATTTAAGGGAAGGTTTCTGGAAAAGTATTTCCCGGCTACGGAGAGGCACAGAAGAGAGAAGGAATTCATGGACCTGATGCAAGGAACCAAGTCGGTGCAAGAGTACACCACACAGTTCGAGAGACTGTCTCGGTTCGCCCCTCACATGGTTGATACTGAAGAGAAGAAGATCCGGAAGTATAACCAAGGGCTGACATCACAAATTCGCCGCCTGACTCTCGGTCACCTAGATAAGTCGTTTGAGGGATTGGTTGGCTTGGCTACTGATCTAGAAGAAGACGCTCGAGTGAACCGTAAGCAATTTGAATTCCGATCGCCTCAAAGGGGTAATTTGGAAATAGACCACCAATGAACCGTACCCAAGGGCAGAAGAGGAATTTTGACGGAAGCAAGAAGACCCAGGCTATTACCTATCCGACTCAACCCCGAGTAGGAGAAGGAAGTAGTAGTGGAAATGCTTCAACTGTGGCAACCCTGGTCATCTGGCTCGAGATTGCAAGGCACCAAGGTGTGCTGCTCAGCAAGGAATAGTCTGCTTCAACTGTGGTGAACCAGGTCACATCAGTAGGTTCTATACTGCCCCTAAGCAGGTGACTTATGGTCAACAGGGTCAGACTCGCTTGAATGCTGTTATCCCTGATGCAACAGGATATGATGGAACGGTGTACGAAGAAGGAGATTATGGAAAAGCTCAACCTGATCAGCAAGCAGTGGAAGGTACATTGACTTTGTTTAACTCCCATGTTAAAGTGTTATTTGATACGGGTGCTGCTCTTTCATTCATATCTGTTAATACAATTCGGAGATTGGGTATCTTACCTCATCGTTTAGAGAAAGCTTTGAGGGCTACTTCACCATTAGGAGCTGCAGTCAGGTTAGGACACGTGTGCAAGGACTGTCCTCTACGGATAGGAGACCGTGAGATATTGTCTAGATTGATTGTCCTCTCAATGAAGGAGTTCGACATACTCCTAGGGATGGATTGGCTCACTCAGAATCAAGCAACGTTGAATTGTGCGAGGAAAAGAATTACATTCTCCGACAATGAGAATCAACCCTTTGATTTTCAATGTAACCCTTCGGGAGATATGTTCCTCACCAGATGTTTGGCAAACATCAAAGTCGTCAGTACAGAGATGACAGCATCGTCTATACCTGTAGTCAAGGACTTTGAAGAAGTATTTCAAGACGTTTCTGGATTACCGCCTGAGAGAAGTATAGAGTTCGGTATTGAGCTTATACCGGGTACAACTCCGATCACCAAGGTTCCCTACAAAATGGCCCCCGCCGAACTATCAGAATTGAAGGAACAAGTACAAGAGCTCGAGAACCTAGGTTTTGTACGTCCAAGTACATCGCCTTGGGGAGCACCAGTGTTATTTGTGAAGAAGAAGGACGAAACGCTCAGGTTGTGTATCGACTATAGAGAATTGAACCGTGTGACTATCAAGAACAAGTATCCCTTGCCTAGGATCGACGACTTATTTGATCAACTACAAGGAGCTACAACATTTTCCAAGATAGACCTAAGGTCGGAATATCATCAGTTGAGGGTACGGAAAGAAGACATACCTAAGACTGCTTTCAGAACCCGATATGGTCATTACGAATTTTTGGTGATGCCGTCTGGAATGACGAACGCCCCGGCAGTGTTTATGGATCTGATGAACAGAGTGTTCAAGCCTTATTTGGATCAGTTTGTCATCGTCTTCATAGATGATATTTTGATCTATTCTAAGTCAGGAGAAGAACACGAGCAACACCTATGAATTGCGATGCAGATGCTCAAGGACCACCACTTGTATGCCAAGTTCAGTAAGTGTGAGTTCTGGTTGCAAAAGGTAAATTTTTTGGGACACAAGGTGTCATCTCAAGGAATTTCTGTGGATTCGTCCAAGACGGATGCTATGTCGAATTGGGTTAGGCCAAGCAACCCTACGGAGGTTAGAAGTTTTCTTGGACTTGCAGGCTATTACAGAAATTTGTTGAAGTATTCTCTAAGATAGCCGCACCTTTGACTGGATTGACGAAGAAGAGTTTGAAGTTCAAGTGGACAGAGAAGCATAAGCGCGCCTTTCTAGAGTTGAAAGAGAGACTTACTACCGCGTCGGTACTAGCTATACCCAAGCCTGATGAGAAGTTCACTATCTTTAGTGACGCGTCATATCAGGGACTAGGGTGTGTACTTATGCAAGATGGTAGAGTTATTGCCTATGGATCTAGACAGTTGAAGCCGAATGAGTTGAACTATCCTATTCATGATTTGGAGTTGGCGGCAGTAGTATTTGCACTCAAGATTTGGAGACATTATCTCTACGGTGAGAAGTTTGATTTATTCTCCAACCACAAGAGCCTCAAATATTTGTTCACACAGAAAGAGTTGAACATGAGGCAGCGCAGATGGATGGAGTTGATCAAAGATTACGACTTCACGTTAGAATACCACCTTGGTAAAGCTAATGTGGTCGCTGATGCTTTGAGTCGGCAGACTCGGGAGACAATCGCCTCCTTAATGGTTAGAGAGTGGCGAGCATTGGAGACGTTGGCGGAGTTCGATGTACAGAGTGCTGAAGAAGGAGGACAACTTTTCGGATGTCTTATCCTACAGCCTGTTCTTATCGATCGCATTATTGGAGCTCAGAAAGAAGATGAGAAGTTTCAGACATGGTTCGTGAAGATGTCAGAGAAAGACCCGACAGAATGGAAAGTGGAAATCGATGGAGGATATCGGTGCAGAAATAGATTATGTGTGCCAGGTGATGAAGAGATAAGGAAGGATATTATGGAAGAAGCACATAAGTCAAGATATACAGTTCACCCGGGAGGAACCAAGATGTACAAGGATTTGAAAAGAAATTTTTGGTGGGAAGGTATGAAGAAGGATGTGGTTGAATTTGTATCCAAGTGTTTGACGTGTCAACAAGTCAAAGCTGAACATCAGAGACCGTCAGGATTGTTGCAACCGCTACCTGTTCCTGGTTGGAAGTGGGAGCACATAACCATGGATTTTGTAGTAGGATTCCCTCGATCACAGCAGAATCATGACGCCATTTGGGTAATCGTGGATCGATTGACAAAATCTGCTCATTTTATTGCTTATAGATGACATACCCGGTAGAAAAGATGAATCGGATGTACATACAACAAGTTGTGCGACTTCACGGTGCACCTGTGTCAACTGTGTCAGACCGTGACGCACGTTTTACTTCTGGATTTTGGGAAAGTCTGCAAGAAGCCATGAGAACTTCGCTCAAGATGAGTACTGCTTTTCACCCTCAGACAGATGGGCAGACTGAGAGTGTTAATCAGATCATGGAAGACATGCTTAGGGCTTGTGTGATCGATTTCGAAGAATCCTGGGAGACACACTTACCGTTGGTTGAATTTGCCTATAACAACAGTTACCACAAGAGTATCGGGATGGCTCCGTTCGAAGCATTGTATGGACGACCATGTCGTTCTCCGTTGTGTTGGGCAGAGGTGGGAGATACAGAATCGTTGGGACCAGATTTGGTTAGAGAAACCAACGAGAAGATTTCTTTGGTCAAAGAAAGAATGAGAACCGCTCAGAGCCGGTATAAGAGTTATGTTGATCGACGCCGGAAAGATTTGGAATTTAGTGTTGGAGATCATGTACTTCTTAAGGTTTCCCCGACTCGAGGAGTGGTACGTTTTGGTCTTAAGAGAGGGAAACTAGCTCCGCGATTCATCGGACCGTTCGAGATTTTGGAACGTGTCGGGAAAGTGGCCTATCGACTGGCGCTACAACCAAAGATGTCTGGGGTTCACAATGTATTCCATCTGAGTATGCTGAGAAAGTACATACGAAACCCCTCGCATGTAGTTAGTTATGACGATATTGAGACAAGTCATAACGTTTCTTACAAGGAGAGGCCTGTGAAGATTCTGGATCAGAGTATCAAGAAATTGAGGAATAAGGACATTCCGTTGGTGAAAGTTCAGTGGAATCACCATTACGAGAACGAAGCCTCGTGGGAAGTCGAAGCTGATATGAGAAAGAAGTACCCAGAGTTGTTTCAGGACTAGTTAGTCTTGATTTCGGGGACGAAATCCTGTTAAAGGGAGGAAGAATGTAACAACCTGCATTTCATGAAAATTTACTTTGCATTTCCATATTTAATTTGTATTATCTATGTTCATTTTATTTCAATGGTCAAGTTTTATAACCTTATAGCCTATTTTGTTGTACATTGAAATTCTTTTGGGGTCAAACTGTGATTTTATAAAATTTAGCAACACCTATGTTAGATTTCAAAACTGTATTTCAAAATGATGGAAATGTTTACTTTTAACTCAACAGTATTTTTATCAAACCGGGAAATCATTTCCTTCATTAAAATGAATTTTCTGTATTTTTGTGGTGATCACTGCGCCACGAAAATACCAGTTTTTGTTCGAAACTGTCCGTGCTACACTGAGATTCCACAAATGCTGGAATCAACATAAAGCAGGAAATGACAAGTGCTTTATATCTATTTAACGTTACTAATCGTCGAGTAAGACCTTGTTTGGGTGTTGCATTTGGGTAGGTGCATTCTTAGTACCATGAGTTGCTTTGCCAAACACCAAAGAGATTCCTACGAAACTTGTATGTGTCTTGTTTGGCTATGCTCATTTTGTAGGAATTGCACTAAGGCCACAAGCTTCATTTCCCAAACACTTTTGTTCTTGCCCCCTATAGACCTATAAACACCCCTTCAAAATCTGAGAATGTGTATATACGTAGATATTTTATATATATGATCTGTGAATTGCTGGGATTAAGAGTTATCATGAGTTTTGTATAGCCTAATTGAGTTTAGCAAGTGAGCTTAAAAATACTTGGGCTCCAAGTTGAGCAATTTCATTCTTCTATATATACATCATAGACACACACATTCTGCATACATCACACAGAGAGAAAAGAGAAAAAGTTTGAGAGCTTAAATACAGATTATAGAGAGAGAGAACTCAATCACCATAGCCAAGCTTGTGGTAGAATTGCTATATCTTATCTCTTTCTCAACAAATTCTTCTACACTTATCACAGTGAGTATTATTAACTCACTAAGAATGTAATTACATGCTTAATTTCTGTGTGTGCAGCTTAGTATGTAAAACCTCCATGGAAATTTTACGTTAGTGATCATAGCTTGAAAAATCATGGTTTACAAAACTCAACCAAAATCAGTTTGTATGGATAAAAATGATAGATTACTTGTCGTATATGCTATACCCAAAGTTTTAGAAACCAATTTGTTCATAGGAAAAAGTATATAAGAAAATTAGTTTTGTGATCTTTTAGTTTTTCATAAAATTCTCGAGTTATAGATTGATTCATGTAAAATTAGTTATGGATTCTTAATCCTCATTGAAAAACGGAGAGATTCATATATAATAAGGCCTAGTAATTTCCGGAATTGAAAATGGGTCAATTTAGACCCTGAAATATGAAACAGAGCAGTTCTGACGAAGAAGATGAAGCCTCTGCTTCATCTCGCGCGCGCGATCGCGCGAGCGAGAGACGCGCGAGCAACCCTTCGCGCAAGCGAGCCGCGTGGTTTCAAGCAGACAGAAAAGTTTTTATATAGAAAATGAAAAATGGGCAGGTCGCGCAAGCGAGAGTCGCGCGAGAGACCTTTCGCGCGAGCGACCTACGCGCGCGAGGTGGCTGATTTCAGGCAGAAAGAAAGGTTTTTATAATAAAATGAAAATTGGGCACATCGCGTGAGCGGCCCGCGCAAGCGACCTTTCGCGCGAGCGGCCCGCACACGCGACTTCTGGCAATTTCTAGTTCTTGCTTATTTTGTGTTAAGGGACTGATTGGGTGGTATTTTATGAACTGTTAAAGCACAGTTTGGGAAATTTATTAAAGCAGAATCCTATTTGATTATGTGTAGATGATTAAAACAATGAATTGTGACCTATCAATCCCCGCACGTACGTGTTTCTTTAATTCATTAAATTCCTTTATGTTTAAGGTTCATGACATACATGTGGAGTCAGTTGTACATGCATGTGGGTGTCAGTCAGTGTGAAAAAGTGTAATGGTCAGTGTGGAAAAGAGTATGAGATTGAGATTGAGACTGTGTTGTGGACACTCCTTAGTTGTTGTGTACCAAAGTGTGACGTCTTGAGATTGCGGTGAGAGTGTCTTTGAAATGCGATGGTAGCAAACATGGACACTCCCTGACGACCATGGTAGCGTCAAAGTGTGTGACGCCGAACTTGGACATTCCCTGACACCCAAAGTGTGGCCTACGGACACTCCCTGATACCCGAGTCTGGATACTGCGTGAGGGTTCCTCCGGTATTTGCATGGCGGTTTAGGTATTCAAAGTGTGAGGCAACGGACACTCCCTGGTACCCCGGACCAAAATGTGAGGCAAACTGGACATTCCCTAGCACCCCTATGCTAAAGTGTGGCTATCGGAGTATTTCAAAGATACTGGTGTGAGATAGTGGGTTGTTGTGTTTGTCGAGAGAAAAGAGTCAGTAAGATGAGTGTGGTGCATCGTCTCATACATGGTCATATGTTTTAAGGAATGAACGAATTTTAAATATATTCCCTGTTATTTTTTTGTAATTGAATTCTTTCCATGATTTAACCATTGATTTTACAAACCTAAAAAGAGAAAATTTGTAAAGGGGTATGTTTTACATTCGAAGTTATGTTTTTAATACTCACTAGCTTCTTGAAGTTGACGACGTTGATGCGTCCTGGACATTCGTGTTCAGGCTTTTCAGGTTATAACCAGGAGGAATCTTATGACTATGCGAATTGAGAACAACTGCTGGAAAGAGAAATTTCCGTTATGTGCTTTAAGTTTTAAACTGTTTTGTAATAAGGATGACTGTAATAGACACTAAGTTATTGTTTTAAATTTAAGGCAGTCTGTGCCTTTAGATGACCCGTGCTGTAATACTTATTAAGTTAGAAAAATATTTGTAAGCTTTGATTGCTCTACTCTGATTATTGTTTATCGTTGTTCGACGTTTGGGACGGAATCGATCCTTCAAACTGTCGCGACCTACGGGTCCATAAAGGAAATTAGACACTTTCCTTATTTATGCTACGTCGGGGCATGACTTAGACATTCATCTCATACGCATACACCCGGCCGGTATTACTGGTAGTGCCGCCCAATTGTTGGCTCACCAGGCCCGCCGGTGATCTGCTAGTGAAGCGCACTGATGCACCCGTGGACGAAGGTCACCTTATTAACTGGGCCGAACCACACGCAATTGATTGTGTCACCATATCTCTCTTCTCAATCCCTCTTACCAATTTTTGGCATTATCAGAGCAGGTTCGAATTCCTGCCCCATCATAATAGCCAAAATCAAATCAATCACTTAAAATTTTTTTATATACTTTTAATTTAGAAAAAGTATACTTGACTTGTAAATATGACACAAAAATATGACTGAACCCAAAGAAACAGAGTAACGATATGCTTTCTAAATTTGAATATTGAGCGCATAGTAATGTTGTGGTTTTCAGTTTTTGTTTTCATTTTTTGTATTGATGTCTGCCTCTAATTCAATACAAAAAATGAAAACGAAAACTGAAAATCAAAACCACAACCTTACCATACGAGCTAGTTTCCAAATATTTTGTCAGTTGCACGATATGCAGTAATATGTGGGGTACCACTGATCACTGTCATAACACGTGGTACAACTGTTAAAATATTTAAAAAGTAAATATACAATTCAAAATTAAGAAGTATGGAATTATCCAATGAGATATACTACACAAAGAATGAAACTACACGAGTAAAAAACAAGAATTGTAACTGATGGGTGTGATTCATGTGAAGAATGGACAAGCTAGAATCCAAAGCACAAAAAAGTTGAATATTTTGGGATCACAAGGGACGAAACAAAACCATGTTCTCTAGGCCTTTGATTACGTGGGCACATGATTAAGTTCTGCAAAAGTACCCAGGAAATTAAAATTAAAAAAAAAAATTTAAAAAAAAAAGAAAAAAGAAAAAAAAAAGCCAGTGGATACTAAGTAGTCAAACATCAAGTATCACTTCCTATAAAATTGTCGTATGTTAGTGGGGTCCTAACTCATGTGTGTGGCCACTCAAAAACTGGTTATGGACTTGTGGGTTGTCAATTGTGTACAGCTTTAATGTGTCCACTTTTTGTGGTCTCCGTGTGCTCAAATCTTCTTCGCGTGCCATTATTTGTCTGCCCAGCAGCACTGTCCCTACTTTCCAACATGGTGGAAGCTTGCACCTTCTCTCTCTCATGTACAGGGGCCGAGGCAACATTTTTGGTCAGGGTAGTCTAGGTTATACGGTGGTTCAGGAGCAGCGCTCTGAGACAATTTTTTTGGGCAATTTTCAACTCTTAATCAAAATTTTACTCAAATTTGCACCCTGTGACGAGGGGTATGCACTATTTGCGATGAAATATTTGCTATTGGAATAAATTAAAGTAATATTTGTCGAACTCAGAGGGTGTAAAGTGTAATTAGCCTTTTTTTAGTGTTATGTAACCAGTTACTCAAAAGTTTAAGCCAGTAGAAAATGAGACTAACAATGTATATTAAGCTTTAATACCTTCCTCCACGTGCAATTCCGTCTTGTACGTGGAGAGTTGAGTAGGCACACGGATAGAATAGAATGCGAAAGCGAGCTCAAAAGCAATGAAGCTAATGCATAATGGAACTGGGGAGAACACTTGAACCAAGACCTCTTAGAACCAAAGCTATGATAAGTTACTAGTTACTCCAAAAGTTTAAGTTGTTAAAAAATAGGCCTAATAATTTATATCAATCTTTAACATTTATATGCAAATCAAAATTTTTGCACGCACTCGCAAATTACAAATTAATTATCGCATGATGTAACAACTGAATCACATTCAGTATAGTTAATTTGAATTTATGTTGAAAACTATTTGAAGTGCTCCCATAGGCTCGACAGTTGGGAACCAAAAACACAAAATTTTTAATCTTGAATGGAGAGTTGATCTCTGCATAAGCGGTGAAATATTGCATACATCTAACTATCATCAAGCATCATTAAGCTTTGCTAGAGGGGAGTCTCATGCAACAACATAATCAGACCCCATCATGCTGGTTTGAATTAGTGAACTATATCAAACCTGACATGGAGTCCTATCCAATAGAATGACATCTGACAAACACTATATATATAAAAGGGTATATATATATATATATATATAAAGGGGTAAAATGTATTTTTGCACCATTAAACTATACCATGTTTGGCACTTTAGTTTTTAAATAATTTTTTTTTTTACATTTTGGTCCCTCAACTAATATTTCCTGATAGTTTGCCCCCTCTATCACTTTTAGTGACGGAAAAAGTCACTTTTAGTGACACCAAAAATGAGGCTAAAAGTAATGGAGGGGGCAAACTACCACAAAATGTTAGTTGATGGACCAAAATGCAAAAAAAAATTGTTTAGGGACCAAGGCGCCAAACAATATATAATTTAAGGGTACAAAATACATTTAACCCTAAAAAAAAATTGTGAAAAGTTCCTCAATTTAAACCATTCCCACCATGGGTCTAACCCCTTTTTGCTTGTGCCCTTAAATCTGTCATCTTTAATACATTTTTAGCCTAGGGTCCCTCAAAATTTTTCTTACTTTGATGACAGATTTACCCTTAATACCCATCACCACCACCATAACCACCGTAACCACGACCACAACAAACGTCACCACAACCTCCTCCACTCTCGCCACTACCACATTCTCGATTTAACTTTGGAATTTTAGTGTTTTGTAGTGACAAAATTACACTTTTGCATATTATTCAATAACTAAATTGATAGATGTAAAGTTTTATCTCAATTCTAAACCAAAGAATTTAGATTTGATACTCGATTTTTGTTGTTTATCTATTCTAGTTCGGGCTCAAATCGAGGTCGGTCTTGGGTGTCAATACTAAAACACAAGTTAGGCTTGGGTTGGGTAGTTCGGACTCAAGTCGGGCTTGGGCAAAATCTACTAAAACTCGAGTTGAGCTTGGACAAACCTACAATGAAGCCTAGTCCGTCCGACTTGTAGCCCTATTTTCATTTTTAAAATTTTTTTTTTTTTTTACCATAGAGGTCTGTTTGAGAATCTTTAAAACATGACCAAGATTAGACCTAATCTTCTTTAATTTGGTATCTATAAAAATCAGTATCATGTTAGTTTAATAAAGAACCAGTTCTTGGAGTATTTTACAAGACATGAACTCAAGGGCAAACCTAGGATTTTGGTCAGGGGGGCTTAAACTATATTGGAGGCGAATTTTTTTAGATCTACTTATACACAATTAAGTGTAAAACTATAAAAAATGATTTAACACCCCTAGTTTGGAATAAATCATATAATTTTAGGGGTGGGGGGCTTATTTCTAAAATCTGTAATATATTACATATGAATCAAGAATTTTTAAAAGTCTTGGGGGACCTGTGTTTAAAACCTCTAAAATATTGTATATAAATTTAAAATTTTTACAAGTCTAAAGAGGCCTGTGTGAATTTTAAAAGGATCTATTTGTAAAACCTGTAAAATATTAAAAGGCCTATTTATAAAACTAATAAAATATTATATATAATTTTATAATTTTCAAAAATTTAGTTATACAGAGGTCCGCCACTGCATAAACTCATATACCTAAACTGCATACGCCACTGCATAAACTCATATACCTAAACTGCATAAACTCATATACCTAAAAGCAGCTACAAAAATACGGAACAAGGTAGAACATATTCATCTGAACCGCATTATTTTCTTTAAATACCCAAATTAACAACCTATAAGCACCCAAGTTAAAAAGAGGACAAGAGTTAGAAAACCAATAGTCAACATTGGATGTGTGTGTGTTTTTTTTTAAATTGTTGAATGAACATGGGAATCATTGAGCAAATAAGTGATCAAATTGACCAATAGAATAATTTGGTGCAATGAATCACATACACATGGGAAGCCTTCTAAACCACAATTTCCGTCATTTCCTTCCTCCCAATAATGTCGTCTAATGATTGCATTTTCAACAAGCCAAACCAACCTTATTCTTTACAAAAATGATAGGGATACACACCAAACGACACATTAAACGATACACCAGCTTTAAATGCGTATACTCTGTGCTGTATAAGTGATGCACAGAAAAGTGTGAAAAATTCAAACAACACAGGGTACATGCATTTAAAGCACAATGTGTCGTTTAGTGTGTCGTTTAGTGTGTAACCCTATCATTGTTGTATTCTTTATTAAACTAACATGATACTGATCGAAGAATATAGTCAGAAAAGCTCATAAACATACTTGAAAAATGGTTGGTGATTGTATCATTGGAGTCTTTCTCCTTCTTTTTGTTTCAGGTGATAGAGAGACTTTCGGAGGCGACAAACCTTCCCAGAACACTCCCTTATAAGGCCAAAAGTCCGGTGAGGGATCCATATAAATAGTCTCAGATATGTCACCATTAAGAAAAATATTTTTAACGTCGAGTTGGTGAAGAACCCATAAATTAAAAGGTGCTAAAGAGACCAAAAGATGAACAGTAGTAAACTTAGCAACAGGGGCAAAAGTAGCACCAAAGTCCTTAACTAGAATCTGAGTAAAGTCCTTAGCAACTAAACGAGCCTTAATCGATCAATAGTCCTATCGGCCAAATACTTCGGGCTAAAAACCAATTTACAACCCACCGTGCGCTCACCCGATGAAAAAGAAACAAACTCCCATGTCTGATTACCTTGATGGGCATCAATTTGTGTTTTCATAGCATCCACCCACTTAGGTTTTTGGAGGGTGACATGAATAAAAATTTGTATAGGTGATCGTGCAAGTAATATTGGATAAGTCCAGGTCTATCCTATAGGGAAGGAATAGGAAGAATATATACTAAATTACAACCTTAAGAAAGAAAAATATGAATGTAAGAGTGGAGGTTCTAACAAATCCTTATTAATTAAACTAAACTAAATAATAAAGAAAGTATAAAGAAACATAATAAATTAAATAATTTAAAGGTGTTGAAAACACGTAAATTCAGATTGATCCTAACTATCTACCATGCATACTCACTAACATTCTATGGAGTTTATTCCTCTTCAGTATTTCGTATTTTTCTAACGATTAAGAATCAATAGCCCTTACATGACCGGGACTATATCACCATAAGTGATTTAAAATAAAAGAGAGTTTAAAACAATGGTTGAGATTCACACTCTCAGTGGTGTTAGCATTCAAGATGGTTTGCAAAAGTTATTGAAGAAAATAGCATTAAAGCTTTAAGTTCTAAAAACTGTTATGACAAACTGGACTTACTGGAATAATTTGATGACAGATTTCTAAAACAGAAAGTCTTGGAATACTTAAAAGAATCATCTCAGGAATTAACAGGTTCGATCGATCGAAACGTCTTCGATCGCTTGACTGTTCTCTGTTTCGATTGATCGAAATAATTTCGATCGATCAAACGCAGATTTTCTACATAATACATGGCAGAGGCTAGGAATTAAAGTTTTATCACATATTCTCAACTTCTAAACTACAGAAATATGAATAAATAAGTGCAGAAATAACAAACTAGAACAATCATTAGCATCTAAACTAATAAACAATCAAATAGAGATAAAGGAAAAGAAAAGCCTGTAATTAATCTGAAAAAAACTTGAAATAAACTTGAATCTTGAGTTTAACAATGGAAAAGGAGGAAAAGAACATCAAACTAAACTAATCTACTCCTAAGCTAATCCTAAAACTACCCTAAAACTGTTGTTTTTCGTATTCTAGAGCATCTTTCTCGCATCTGTTATCATAACAGCTTATTTATAGGGTCTTTGTAGGTTGTACACAAATTTCTAGAAAATTTCATGTTCAATCAATTGAAAGTTCTTCAATCGCTTGAACTTCTATGCTTTTGACAACTTTGCGCACCGATGGGAGAATGGCCATATCTCTTCATTTGGATCTCGGATTGACCTCCAGTTTACGGCCACGGAACCGTAACTCATAGATCTACATTTTATATTTCTTGGGAAATCTTCCAAATCTAAGGTCTTCAGTGTCAAAAATGACGTTTTCTTAGATGCTTATGTTGTTCTCTCCACCAGAATAACTTTTTGTGCAACAACTGCTTTCCATGACCTGTAAAATAGTGTAAAAACATATGTTTGAGTCTCAATATCATAGAAAACACTTAATCATTGATATGCATCTAAATCTAAGAACTTGGACATAAAAGTATGCATAAAAAACCATATAATGTGCTATAAATACGTAGTTTTTACCTCTAATCACACCCCCAACTAGCTCGTTGCTAGTCCCTAGTTATGAAGCGTTGAACTCTAAAAATTGAAAACAAAAGAAAGTAAAAAAAAATCCTAACTCACTTTCGCAAGGATCGCAATTGCATTTAGCGTATGCAACAAGCATTTAAACCCCCTAAGTTCCCCCTAGTGGACGAGTGTTATCTCGTGAGGGTTTACAGTGAATCTACCCACAAAATTCATGTTTATAGTAATGGTTCTAGTTTAAATATTTTCAAGAATTTTTTTTCCTCTATCATTTAGCAATGTGGTTAAGCTCAACAATCTCATAAAACTCTTTAGTATGCCATAGTCATGAAACACACACATTACAGTTAATATACTATCAAAGTCATTAGAATGTTTCATACCTATTAATCTTCAAGTGTGTGTGTGTGAATGGACAACCAAAATATAAAATTTTAATTTCAAAGCTCCCATAACCTAAGACACTATCAAGACGTTCATTTTGACTCAACTCTCACCGGGATTACACTCTCAAGATGAAATCACTCCGAATTAGGTGTAATAATCATCACTCGTGATATGGAAGCTATAAAGAGTAAATGTAATGGAAACTGATGCTTCTCATATCTAAATTGAAAAATGGAAATTTCAGTGCACAAAGTCTCATGCAAGGATACCTTTTGCTAGGAGAGGGAGATATCGTGGAGAACTCTCTCATTACCTTAACTTCAAATCCAATTTACCTAGAATCATTAGGTTTTTGTAAAAGTGGCTTTCGATTGAGAAGAAAGAGACTTGTGATTTTCAATTGGGTCAAAAGATATGATTGGAATATCTTACTTCATCCATGCTTTTTGAGTTTTTCTGAAGTGTGGGGCAAACAGCGCCCTCTATTTCTACTTCTAACTAAAGGCGAACAGCCGACATTGCAAGCAAATAGTGAGCCCCTGCCCGTTTGAGCCGTTGCGAGCCGGAAAAAGTATCGGCAGTTTGAGTCGCCCTGATTGCTTAAGGCTTAATACAGTCATGTTGGATCTCCGATGTTCTGTCTTTCATTATTAACATCCAATCCCATGCTAATAAGAAAAACGAGCGATTGCTACAACTTTTCAAACTTCCCCATATCTCCAATCTCTCTCTTCTTCTTCTCTTTTATTTATTATTTTTTCACTCTTCTTTTTATTTTTTTTCTTTTGTAAGAACCATTGGCATTTTTTAATTTTTTTTATTTCATGCTTTTTTTCTTCTCTTTTTTTTTATTTGCCAAGTTTTTTATATTCACATTAACAAACTTCTTGTTAACACAACACATCACAATCACACCTAAATAAAGAACTGAGGCTTGAACTCCTAATTTTAATTTAGGTATAAACTTTAGGATTGTGAAAATAAGGCGATTATGATAAGTTCAAGAGTTGAAGTAAAGGAATAACATAGAGGTAGGCCAATGTTGTATTTTGCGTGTATGGTCAACAGATGGCCTAAATTATCTTCTAAGTTAATAGGATTATTCATTTCAACAATTCAAGAGCTCTATATTTTAATAAATCCTGAACGTTCTTTCTTGAGATCAGTCAAAATGAATATGAAAAATGAGACTTTCAACGAATTAAAACGCTTTTCAAAAAGTATGTATTAAACCCTCAAAAACAAAAACTGGCTCAAAAACTTACATGAGTTATTAGTCTCCACTACAGTTTCTCAAGACACCTAAGCTGTGCTTACTAATCCATTTTAGCTATGTACAAGGTTGTCACAACGTGCTCAAAGTTGTTTGAAAATTAAAAGGCATAAAATATACTATAGCTAACATAGTAAAGAAACTATTATAGTGTATCACATATTAACAATACACAGAAAATAACACTAATGCATCATAACTAACTATATTTACTAAGAGAGAAATACAAAAATCATTTTATTATAAAAAAAAATTTGAAAATTAATCTTTTTTTTTTACAATTTTGTTTTATTGAGTTACATATTGCTAAGCAGGTATATTGACATTAAAGTACAAAAAAAAAGATATGAGGCATGCAATGACTCACACCCCCCTAACTAAAACTTAACATTGCCCTCAATGTTCTAAAGTAATCATATGGACATGTAAAGTAAAGCGAAGAACGAATGATGTTACCTCGAGGCGTTAACATCCCAATTTTTTTTCATTTTTTTTTTGTTAAGTGACCTGCAAAATCATTAGTAGCAACAAGGAGAAACAGAGAATATAGTACAACCACTCAGTAAATAAATTCGCTTAATCAAGATTTTTATCATAAAGTAATAACCGAAATTTTTGATGATCCTACCAATGAAATAATTTAGTAGTGAAAAGAATGTGGGGATCCTCATAAAAATTTAACTCCCCCTAACTAATGTCAGGCTCAAGGTCAAGGGAGATGATGCAAAACTGATGGCCTCTAGATTTGTTGGGGACAGTTATAAGAGGAATACCACACTTTTTAGGAATTATACTCAAGAAATGATCTTTGGTGTTGGTATTTCCTATAACGGCCCCTATATTTTTAATACCAAAAGCAGGCGAAGGCCATGGTTCAATAAAAGGGGCAGGGTCTATGGGATTTTCTAATGAAGCTTCATTACCCTCATCTTGTCCTAGAACCGAATCTATGGAAATATGCTTATAAGAATTGGATTTCTATTCCATATACATAGTTTTGGACGGGACTTGGATAAAGCTATCTATTTGGGCCTCTATATCGTTATCACTCAAGATAATCAAGCAGTCTAGAAAGTTACTAGCTTCTTGTGAAAGGTGAAGATCATTTAATGTGGGCCAAATATTTTCCAAGCCCTCTCTCAAAGAATTTTGAAATTTAAAATTTTGTGAAGTACATGTGCTAGAATTCTTGCCATCCTCTTCTTTTGTTCAATATTAGGGTACACACGACTTTCAAGCTCAGGATGAGAACTTTGATTAACAGTAAGGATAGGTGATGGGCAACTTGGTAACACTACTTCTTCGACTGAAAGAGGTGAGGGTTCATGAATATCATATGAATCTAAACTGGATTTAGATTTTTCAATTACGTCCTCCCTAGGGTCACTATCAAAGGTAGGGGTAGAGTCAACAGGGGACTCATCTTTTCCTAATTGCGTGCAATCACCTACACGCTTATTATCTTTACAAACCTCATTCTCATCCTTGTAATCTCCTCACTATATATGTTATCTATTGAGGTGCTCTGGACAAAAAAATTGTGTAACTTTATCTAGGCCGTAAGTGAGTTGATGTCTGGGGGTGTTTATTGAGGAGAAGATGGTTCTACAACTTCATGATCAATGGTTTGGTTTTGGAGTTTAGACATCATTATACACCTATCATTATCCTCCAATTCCATTTCATTGTTAGTGTCTTGAAATTCGGATTGTAGTGTTGAAGGACTGGTGTAGTGTTCTATAGGTTGGCTAGCAAATACTTGTTGATATCTAGTTTCTAATTTATCAATTGCACTATCTAGCCTTTTCATTTCACTAAGCAGTAATTCTAACATACCATTATCCCCAACTTGGTTATTCTCCTCATTATAACTATACGAAGTTTCACCCCATTATTGTTGATGATAGTCCCCTTCCTATTGAGTTTATGTGCAAGACTCCCCAGAAGGAAAGTCTTGGTGTATTCGGTAATCGTGGGAACTACTACTATATCCTACACTATTATTTTGGTTATATCCCCATTGCGATTGATGGAACTCTCCATATAGAGGTTATTGATATGTTTGGTAATGTGGGGGACTAATACTATTGTTTCCCCATTGTGGGGGTTGGTAGCACTCGAGTTGATAATGCACGTCGTAGATGGGTGCTTGCCAACTTGGGGGATAACTATTTTGATTTTCAAGTGTGTACCTATTCTTGGTGGCGTTTATGTTATATGGAGGATAATATGGATATGACATATTCACCCAAAAATTTTAAAATAACAGATATTATTATTTTCATTTTTTTAATTTTTTTTAAGAGAGAAAAAGTCCATTTTTTTTAAAAGTAAGAAAAATTGGAAATAACTTTGTAAAATCCTAACCTAGTTGCCTTCTCTGGCAACGGTGTCAAAAACTTGACACGATTAAAAGTTGTGCACTCTTGTGCATCACCCAAGTGTAGGTGATCGTGCAAGTAATACTGGATAAGTCCAGGTCGATTCCACAAGGAAGGAAGATGAAGAATATATACTAAGTTACAACCTAAAGAAAGAAAAATATGAATGTAAAAGTGGAGGTTCTAACGAATCCTAATTAATTAAATTAAACTAAATAATAAATAAAGCATAAAGAAACATAATAATGAAATAAATAATTTAAAGGTGTTGGAAATACGTGAATCCACATCAATCCTACCCATCCACCATACATATTCATTAACATTCTATGAAGTTCATTCCTCTTCAGTATTTCGTATTTTTTCTAAAGATTAAGAATCAATAGCCCTTAAATGACCGGGGCTATATTATCACAAGTGATTTAAAATACTTAGAATACATGTTAAAACAATGATTGAGATTCGCACCCTCAATGGTGGTAACATTATAGGTGGTTTGCAAAAGTCATTGAAGAAAATAGCCTTACGGTTTTAAGTTCTAAAAACTGTTGTGACAAATTGAACTTACTAGAAAAACATGATGACATATTTTTAAAACAGAAAGTCTTGAAATACTTAAAAGAATCATCTCATGAATTAGTAGGTTCGATCGATCGAAGCGCTCTCGATCGATCAAACTGTACCATCCTTCAATTGATCGGAATGTCTTCGATCACTTGACTGTTCTCTAGTTTGATCGATCGAAATAACTTCGATCGATCGAACACTGGTTTTCTATATAATACATGGCAGAGGCTGGAAATCAAAGTTTCATCACATATTCCAAACTTCTAAACAACAGAAACATGAATAAACAAGTGCAGAAATAATAAACTAGAGCAATCATTAGCATATAAACTAAGAAACAATCAAATACAGATAAAGGAAAAGAAAAACCTGGAATTAATTTGAAAATAACTTGAAATAAACTTGAATCTTGAGTTTAACAATAGAGAAGGAGAAAAAGAACATCAAACTACACTAATATACTCCTAAACTAACCTTAAAACTACCCTAAAACTATTGTTTTTCATTTTCTGGAGTGTCCTCTTTGCGTCTGTTATCATAACAACTTATTTGTAGCATTTCTACAGGCTGCACACAACTTTTTGGAAAATTTAATCTTCCATCGATTGAACTTTTTCCATTGATTGAACTTTCAATCGATTGAAAGTTCTTCAATCGCTTAAACTTATCTGATTTTGGCAGCTCTGCGCACCGATAGGAGAGTGGTCATATCTCTTCACTCGAATCTCGAATTGACCTCCGATTTATGGCCACACGATCATAACTCATAGATCTACATTTTATATTTTTGGAAAATCTTCCAAATCTGAGGTCTTCAATGTGAAAAATGGCATTTTCTTAGTTGCTTCTGTTATTCTCTCCACCAGAATCATTTTTTACGCAACAACTGCTTTCCATAACCTGTAAAATAGGGTAAAAGCCACATATTTGAGTCTCAACATTAGAGAAAATACTTAATCATTGATATGCATCTAAATATAGGGCTTGGAGATAAAAGTATGCATAAAAGACCATGTAATGTGCTATAAATATGTAGTTTTCACCTCTAATCAGAGGGCCTCATGAACAGAACGAGGAATGGAGATCAAATCCACTTGACTAAGAAATTACTGAGAAGAAGAAGATAAACCTTGATAAGAAACATACATAGAAATAGGATGGTTAGTACTATCAAACAAAAGGAAGCGAGCATAGGGCGACGAACATGAGTAGGATAATAGGGAGGAACAATTTCAGGAGTTACAACAGGAGATAGAGGAGAAGGGATACTTGAATTCGGAGAAGACATTGGCAGAAGATCAGAGGAGTGTGGGAGGCGAGAGTAAACTTGTGAAGGGTCACTGGTGATAACCGGAGGCAGGGAGTCACCGGTGGAGTATAGAATAGGTACAGGATGGGGTAGAATAGACTCATCGACCACAATTGGCTCCATCGGTGCCTATCCTGTAAAAGAAGAACCTAGAAAAAAAGGAACAGTTTCCAGAAACGTAACATCCAAAGAATGATATATATGATAGGTAATAGGATCATAACATCGATTACCCTTTGACATGGATGAGTATCTTAAGAAAACACAACGAATAGCCTTATTATCAAGTTTTGTCCAAGTAGGACTCCTAATTTGAACAAAACAAGTACATCCAAACACATGTGGTAAAATAGGAAAGAGAGTGACATTAGGCTTAAGACAATGAAGAGGTGCCTTTTCGCCAAGGACACGACTGGGAGTATGGTTAATAAGATAAGTAGCAGTGAGAACAGTCATATGCCAAAAATATTTCAGAACATTCATACCACACAAGAGGCATCTTACTACGGATATGATGTGACGGCTTTTACGTTCTGCCACACCATTCTGTTCAGGAGCATAGGGACAGGTAAGTTGTTGAAGAATCCCATCTTTGTTAAGGGTAGCCCTAAAATCATCAGTGATATACTCGCTACCATTATCTGGCCATATATTACGCACAAAGACATGAAATTGAGTTCTAATCATTTGCAAAAATTTCTAAAATGCGTAAAAACTTCAAATTTTTTCTTCATAAGATAAGTCCAAGTACAATGAGTGTAATCATCACTAAATGTGACATAATAACGATGCTAAGACAAGGTCATGATAGGTGAAGGACCCCAAACATCTGAGTGAATGAGATCAAAGGCACTGGGTGCCCTATGCATGCATGGAATATAAGAAGTACGAGTATGTTTAGACAATTCACAAACTACACAATTAAAATGGAAATCGTTGCAAGCTTTATTCAAAGAAGGAAATAACCAACACAAGTATTGAAAGTTTGCATGGCATAGATGAGCATGCCACAAATCTAAAGTTTTAAGACTAAAAACATAGTTATTAAAATCCAGTAGGACAGAATTATTAGAAACATGTAAACTAGTAGCTTGCATCCCAAAAATGAAGGAGCACCAAAGTAGTATAGACCATCCCGCTCATGCCCCCTGCCAAAAATCTTCTTCGAAGTCAGGCCCTACAAATAGCAACAACTGGGTAAGAACACAACAACACAATAATGATCTATGATGAGACGATTAATAGAAAGAACATTATATACAAAATTTAGGAACATAGTAAATAGATGAAAGGGGGGACAAATAAACATCACCCTGACTATGAACTGGAATGAAAGACCCATCAGCAACACAGACCGACTGATTAATAGAGGTAAAAGAAGAAATAAAAATGGAGGACTCACCAGTCATATGATTATTAGCACCAGAATCCAGAATCCATGTGGGGTGAGTAGACTTTGTTGGATGCAATGGAAAAGAATCTTCAATAAAACAATGACTAAACTTAATATCAAAACACGTATGAATACGTTGTCCGAAAAACAAGTTTACGTCCCACACTCCATTGTTTTGTGGTCTACGATGCCTTGTTCTTTAGGATACTACGATCTAACAATTGAAGTACAACTCAAATTCAATTGTTTTGCAGAATTGTATGTATATGGATTGCTCTTAATTGACTTTAGAATAGATGAAGAAGAGAAGATTAAAATCTATGAAAAAAGTATATCAAAACTAACTAACTATATTATATATATAGAGGTGTCTATTAGGTAAGAGATGTATCTTTACACAAATGGTTGTGTCCCAACACCTATACACTACACATATAATAGTATATTCACGTTTACCAGCCATTAGAACAAATGAACTTCAAATAAATTCAAATTTCTACATGAAAGGTACAACTCTTCACAAACTAGGTCTGGTCAACCGGTTGAACGGGGCTGGTCGATCGGTCAAATGCCCCTATGCCAAAATTTGTTTAACACTTCTTATAGCCGCTGACCTGGTCGACCAGTCGAAGGGACCCGGTCGAAAACCTCTATGCTAGAGTCTTGAAACTTAATGTTCCAAGCCTTTCCTTAAGCATTGAGCCAGTCCATAGCGATCCTAACGATCCCCTAGAGCTTACGTAAGCTCCCATTCATACCCTGAATCTAACAATCCCCCACATGTGAATGATTATGGCTACCTAAACAAAAATGAAAATATTAAAACTACAAGAGCAATTCACTGACTTGCGATGCATTAGGAAAGTATGTTTTGGACTTGAACTTACCCTTAGTGAATATTTATTGGATTTTCTCGGTGACGTAGTGTACATTTAGTATTGAACTGTTCAACCTTTTAGTATAAACCAACACTAAATAAAACACACCATATATCCTTATACATATTAATTCATTTGATTGTGTTCATTTTGGTCCTAAACATGATCCTTACTCATGAGAACTCTAAGAGAACCAAGCCTTTGAGGTTCTTATAGAAGTGACCCCACTTCCATTCTCATATATGCAATACAAATTAAGAGTACTAACGTTTACACGTTAATATCATTAAATGTAAAAAAAAATTATTGTACATTTGAACAATATACATAAATGAATCCACATTAAATGTGTGTTTACAACATGAACTTTCCCAACTAGTTTTCATATTGAACTTAGATCTTGGGATCTCTAGTCAGCTAGGTTCGATTACCACTAGGTTGTTCAAAATATCAACTTTAGGCCCATTTCTTTCGTCGTATATTGAACTTGATCTCTAGGGAATCCTTTCTTAAGAGGATCCTCAATGTTTTCCTTTGATTTGACGTAGTCAATCATGATTACATCACTAGAGTGCAACTGTTTGATTGTGTTGTGTCTTTATCTTATATGCCTTGACTTGCCATTACAGATGGCATTTTTAGCTACGGAATATGTCGCATTGTAGTCACAATGCACAACTATGGCCGTTACCAATTTTGGCCATAATGGAATATCTTCTAGGAAGTTTTGAAGCCAATCTGCTTCCTCACTCACCTTGTCTAGGGCTATGAACTCTGATTCCATCGTCGAATGTGCTATACATGTTTGCTTAGTTGATTTCTAAGAAATTGTAGCTCTACCTAAAGTGAATATATATCCACTTATGGACTTAGTCTCTTAACTATCCGAAATCCAATTTGAATCGGAATATCCCTCTACCACGGGTGGGTATCGCGTGTAGTGAAAACCATAGCTCATGGTATGCTTTAGATATCTTAACACTCTTACAAGAGCATCCCAATGATCTCTACCCGAATCACTAGTGTATCTAGCAAGCCTTCCCACCGAATATGCAATATCCGGACGTGTACAATTCATGATGTACATCAAACTCCCTATCACTTGCGAATATTCAAGTTGAGATATGCTTTCACCCATATTCTTCCTTAACTTACAATTGGCATCAAACGGTGTTATAGCTGACTTGCAATCCAATTGTCCAAACTTCTTTAATATTTTTTCAACATAATGTGATTGCGTGAGAAGATATCCTTCAGAAGTTTATCTTACTTGTATACCAAGAATAACATCGGATTTACCCATGTCTTTCATGTCAAAGCTTGAGCTTAAAATTTTATTGGTTTCATTGATTACTTTCTTACTCATTCCCGTAATAACGTACAAGTATACAACAACACATGAGTCTTCAAACTCCTTGATATACACACACTTATCGTATTCATTGATTTTGAAACCATTTACGATCATGGTGTAGTCAAATTTCTCATGCCATTGCTTTGGAGCTTATTTTAAACCGTAAAGAGACTTAACGAGTTGACATACTTTATGTTCTTGTTCTTTTACAACAAACCCTTCCGGTTGTTCCATACAGATCTCCATTAAGGAACGCGGTCTTCACATCTATAGATGGCGACTATAGAGATTACCATCCTAATGAAAGTAATCCTAATGATCAAAAAATAAGTATCAAATAAATCTATTCCCTCTTTTTGTCGATAGCCTTTTGTGACTAGACTAGCTTTGTACTTATCTATGGTACTATCGACTTTGAGTTTCTTCTTAAAAAATCCATTTACAACCAATTGGTTTTCTATTTGGAGGTAAGTCAAGCAACTCCCACGTATGGTTTTGCATAATGGAGTTTACCTCACTATTTACCGCTTCTTGCCAATAAGGCGCATCGGGTGTACTTATAGCCTTGTTAAAGGTTTGACGATCACCTATGGTAACTACTGTCAAAAAATCCAGTCCAAAAGAAGTAGCTTTACAAGCTCTTCTTCTCTTTTTAGGAGCAACTTTGATTTCTTCGTCGTTCTTACAACTTGAAGAAATCTCTTCAACACTTCTTTTAGGTGCTAAAGTTTGTCTTCCTTCCGTAAAAGGATAGATGTTTTTGAAGAACTCAGCATCTATCGATTCCATGAATGTGTTCACACGAATGTCTACATTCTCGGACTTAACCACAAGGAATCAATATGCAGCACTATTATTAGCTTAACCGATAAATACACAATCTACGGTCTTAGGACCTAGTTTTGTTTGTTTAGGGAGCAGAACTTGTACCTTAGCTAGACACCCCCACACTTTGAGCTTTTTATACAAGGGTACTCTACCTTTCCAAACTTCATAAGGAGACTTGCTAGTCTTCTTATGTGGAATTCTATTAAGAATAACATTCACCGTAAGAATGGCATCCCCCCACAAGTTGTGTGGCACACCCGAGCTATTTAGCATAGCATTTTCCATTTCCTTGAGGGTTCGGTTCTTCCTCTCGACTATACCATTTTGTTGTGGTGTATACGACACATTTGTTTCATGAATAATCCATGTATTAGCACAATACTCATCTAGTGGAGTTGAATCATATTTACCTCCTCTATCCGATCTAACTCGTTTTATTATTCTAGATAATTGGTTTTCAATTTCAGCTCTATATGTCTTAAACATATCCATTGTTTCATCTTTAGAACTAAGTAAGTAAACATAACAATATCTACTCCTATCATATATAAATGTAACAAAATATTTCCTTCCACATCTTGTTTGAGCTAGTTTTAAATCACATAGGTCGGTATGAATATATCTAGTAATTCACTTGTTCTATCTATGGATTTAAATGGCTTTCTAGCAAATTTTGATTCTACACATATTTTACATCTATGTGATTTATCAATTTCAAATTTAGGCAACAATCCAAGATTAATCATTGTATGCATGTATTTGAAATTCACATGTCCTAAACTAGAATGCCACAATGAACATAACTCAATAATATAAGAAGAAGCTATAGCATTCTCATTAATAATAATTTTAGGATTATAATTAATCTTGAAGCTTTCCTACATACATTCCTCCTTTAGTTAATACAAACTTATCGAATTCGAAGACATGATTAAATCCTTTCTTACTAAGCATAGGACCCGAAACTAAATTCTTACGAATTTCAGGAACATGCAATATATCTAAAAAATTCATTTCCTTTATGGAAATGAACTTTATAACCACATTGCCTTTGCCTTCAACGGTCGCAGTAGAGGTATTTCCCATATAAAGCATCTTACTACCATCCGATTTTGTGTAGGTAGAAAACATGTTTTGATCTACACAAATGTGCTTGGAAGCCCCAGTATCCATCTACCAACCTTTTAAGTCGGTTACAACATACGACTCCATGATTACTGTCACAAGATCGTAGGTGTCCATCATGTTAACTTGGTTAGGCTTCTTATTCCCATTTGGTCTTTTCTTATGGCGACATTCGCTAGCACGATGTCCGGGTATTCCACATACCCAACAATTCCCTTATATCTTCTTGGGATCTCGGCCCTTTGACCCATTATATGTAGATTTCCTTTTTCCTCCCTTATTCTTAGACTTGGAAGTGGGTTTTAAGGAATCACCTTCAACGAGATTAGCTTTTAGTTCCATAGTACCTTAATGCCCCTTTTTGTCTCCCTTACGATTATCTTCTTCAATTCTCCAACAGACCACCAAATCCTCCATCGAAAGTTCCTGACGCTTATGCTTGATATATCTTTTGAATTCTTTCCACAAATGCGAAAACTTCTCAATTATGGGCGCCACTTGAAATGGTTCACTAATTGCCATCCCCTCTAAGATGATTTGATTGATGATCACTTGAATGTCTTCCAATTGCTAGACCATCGGAATTGAGCCACCATTTTAAAATCTAAAAATCTATCAACAATGAACTTCTTTGTACCAGCATCCTCAGCCTTGTATTTTTTTTCCAAAGATTCCCATAAGTCTTTGGCAATAGTGATAGTCAAATAGACGTTGTAGAGAACATCTTCCAGCCCATTTAGGATGTAATTATGACATAGAAAATCGAAATGGTTCCATGATTCCAATATGGCTCGTTGTTCCTTTGACAGATTTTCGGTAGCAATCACCGACTTCTCTTGTCGTGGAATGTAAACAAGGTTGAGGGTTATGAGATAGAAGAGCATCTTCTTTTGCCATCGTTTGAAGTCTTCTCCCTTGCATTCTTTGGGCTTCTCGAAATGGATATTCTTCACAATAGTTGTAGTAGAAGTAGATTCTTTGGCCATTATTCTAACTATAAACTTGTTTTTCGATTGTTGGATGCAATGGAAAAGAATCTTCAATAAAACAGTGACTAACTTAAGATCGAAGCACGTATGAATACATTGTTCGAAAAACAAGTTTACGTCCCACACTCCGTTGTTTTTTGGACTACAAGGCCTTATTCTTGAGGATGCAACAATCTAACAATTGAAGTACAACTCAACTTCAAATGTTCTACAAAATTGTATGTATATGAATTGCTCTCAATTGACTCTAGAATAGATGAAGAAGAGAAGATAAAAATCTATGAAAAAGTATATCAAAACTAACTAACTATATTGTATATACAGAGGTGTCTATTGGGAAAGAGATGTCTCTCTACACAAATAGTTGTGTCCCAACATCTATACACTACATATATAATAGTATATTCACATTTATCAGCCATTAGAACAGATGAAGTTCAAACAAATTTGAATTTTTACATGAAAAGTAGCAACTCTTCACAAATTGGGTTCGGTTGACCAGACGAACGGGGCCGGTTGACCGGTCGAATGCCCCTCTACCATATTTAACACTTATTATAGCCGTTGACCCCGGTCGATCGGTCAAAGTGACCCGGTCGAACGATCGAAAACCCCTCTGCTAGAATCTTGAAACTTAATATTCTAAGCCTTTTCTTAAGCATTGAACCAGTCCACAGCTATCCTAACGATCCCCTTGAGCTTACATAAGCACCCATTCACACCCCAAATCTAACAGACTTACCATGAAGTATACTAGGATTACTTGTGGCAATGGTTGCAGTAGGTCCGGGAGAAGAAGAGGAAGCCCCTAGGCCTAAGTGAGACTGCAATTGGGCAATCTATGACTGAAGCTACCCAAAATCCGTTGAAGGAGGAGTGACTTCAACCACAACACCCATAGGGAGAGCACCTCTCCCACGACCAACAAGGGGCCAGTGGATATCGCAATTTTTCCTACCCACAGCTTTTTAAATTTCTTCAAAATTTAAATCACGAGTCGCCACTTAATTTTTGAAAGGAAAATTAAGAAACCGTTTAAAGCAAACTGATCTTTTAAGAAATCAGAGATTTCTAGGTCCGGGGATCATGGAATGAGAGGGGAAGGAGCCCGGCAGATTAAAACACCTCTCTCATCCTATCTCACGATAGGCCTCTACTCAACATCCTTTTAATCGAATTATGCTCTCAACTAATACATATGTATAAATATACATTACAAAAGCATGTCTAAAGGGTACAAGATTGCAAAGGATAAAATATCATTCAAAACTACATAATTCAATTAGCAAGCAATATGATATGCAATAAGGAATAATAGAAGTTACCCGGGATCCGGCCGCGAATATTAAACGTGCAATGTATGCAAATAAATAAAACCTAGAAAAAGAGTCTTTAATCTATATATACAAGTAAAGCAAGTCCTAATTCTAAGGTGTCACGCCTAGAGTCGAAAAATCAATTAAAATCAAAGAATACAATAAACTAGAGAGGGGTTGAGAAATCGTACCTTAATAGCGCTACAAAATAGAGGGTTAGTCTACATTCCTTAATCAAGATAGAGTATGAAATTCCAAATGACAATCTTAAACTTCTAGCTTAAATCTGTCAAGTATGAGAGAACGGATGTAATCATGGATTCCTTCTAATTAGTTGGAAATACATCACTTCTATAGATACAAAAGTCCCAACTAGGAGCAAATGTAATGTCCATATAGAAGTGGTGTAGTTCGAACATGGTCATAAGGAACCCACAATTAGGTTTTACTAAATTCAGTCCTAACACAAAATGAATTCTAATTACAAGTATTAACCTAAATGGATGAATGCATATAGATATATAAATATGAACAAGGATAAGCTATAAATTATTCATTAATTTGGATCACTTAGCCTCTATATTTAAGTTTAATTGATCATTATTAAAACATGGTTTGAGCCCTAGGTCATAGAAAAGTCATTTGGACCATTATTTACAAAGTTGGTCAAATCTGTCATAAAATTCTGAAAATAACAGAGAGCAGACCAGAAATTAAAGGAAAGAAAAACATGCTTCCCATGGTTTGATGTCGGTGAATTTTGGACACAAGATGCCTCTGTATGTCTAGTTTCCATCCCAAAAAGAAAATCAAAGTTTCAACAGTTAGATCTTTGGGAAACAGACAAAAACCAGACATCTCTCAGAGATTTACAAATCTCTGTTCAGAGATTTTGTACGATTTTTTAAAAATAGTAAAAAAATCAGAAAGACTTTGATCTTTTTAGGGTATCCTGCTAACACATTGAGCTACCCAGAAAAATTTATTTGGAGTCAAGCATGCATGATTAAGGCTCTGATTTACTCATTTTAAAAATGTGTTACTGTTCTGAAACTCTGGACAGATTGTAGTTGTCTCGCAAAACTCAGGACCAAACTACTTTAAACATGAAATCTCCTTAAAAAAAATTACAGTGGTAAAACATCGTGTTACGAACACTTTCCAATTGGTGTCATTCAATTTCAACGGTCCATTATTTAACTAAAAATCCTTGATCAAAAACAGTTTATGAACTCACTGTTTCATTGTCAAGTTCAACTTTTATTTTTTAACTTCAACTACTAAGCCACGAAGTTAGGCTTGAACCAAACTACTTTTCCTACCATTTGATGGTCATTGGAGACTAGAGACATGGATAGTACTCATGAGTTTTCAAGGAATATAAAGGAGATTCTATGAAAACTCTAAGTTAGAGAACCCAAACCATGGTAGGGGTTTGGATCATCTACTTGTTCTTAATAAAATGATGATCAACTTTAAATCTCATGTGAATCATAAGCTTACATGAGACTAAAAAATCAAACTCATGAGATTCAAGTGAGATATGGAAGATCCCCAAGAGTTTTAAGAGAAGAGCATAAACAAGAAAAAGGAAAGAAGAATCAAAGAACTAGCTCATGAACTTCAAGAGGATATAGAGAAGATCCTATGAAATTCCAAGTTAGAGAATCCAAGTCATGAGTATGGACTTGGATCCATCTATTTGTTTATAAATAATGATCAAACTTTAGCTTTCGTATGAAGCATAAGCTTACATGGAATTAAAAGATCAAACTCAAGAGCTTTCAAGAGAGATATTGAAGATCTCCAAGAACCTCAAGAGAAAAGAAAAAACAATAAGAAGGAATGAAATAAAGAAAACTAAGAGTGCAAGTGCTCTAAATCCATAAAAGAAAACTAACAAGAGTAGACTATCACCTCCAACTATCCTCAAACTTCTATATTTTAAGATCTTCCAAGCTCTTCTTGAAGCCCTAAAAAACTCTCTTTTCCCAAACTTCTTTTTATTTTCTCCTTGAAATTCTCCCTTCCCAAAAATATGTAGTAGTCCCCCCAAAACAAAGATCCCTTGTAATGGAGTATTCACCCTCTATTTATAGGCAAATTTTAGAAGGTTATTTTGGTATTTTCAAGCCAAAAACCCTAATTTCGGATGTACTTTTGAGAGTACAAAACGTGCTATATTATAGCTAGATGCTAAAAACGCGACACTCAATGGAGATGAAAGCGACACTCACTGAGTGCCGGCGCGACACTCACTGAGTGCCGGTGCGGCATTCACAGAATGCCGCTGCGGCACTCAATGAATGTCGTGGACAACTCCATGGACTGCTGTCTTTTTTGAAACTCTGATTTTTGCAGGACTTGATGGGTTTTTTTGATAGTTACGGACTGCCGGTCTGGCAAACACAGAGTGCCGCTGCGGCACTACGTGATTGCCGCAGCCCACACTATGTGCCGTTCTATTCCTTTTTCTTTTTTTTTTTCTTTTCTTTCTTTTTTTTTTTGAATTGAAGAGTATTTTGAAGAGCTAGAATCACCTTGGAAGCCTTAGTTTTGTTCAGACATTGTCATCATCGGACTTGGAGGTAACGCTCCCCTTAATTCGACGTTTGGTCAAAATTGGGGTGTCTATAGGGCCTACTCCTAGCAAATTACTGTTTCAATTCTGGGTGACAGTCAAAGCAGCGATCAATGGTATGACCAGACTTACGACAGTGCTGGAAAAAGAAACATGAAATCACAGGATGAGGGCCTGAAGGTGGAACAAATGCCATCGATCTGGAACATGAGCAGGTGAAGACGACCCGATAATAGGAGAAATAGAAGAAATGCGACAACGTCGCTCATCACCCTCCACAGTTGCAAAAGCCTCAAATAAAGAGGGTTAAGGGACAGTATTAATGATATGGGTGCAAAGTGCCTCATACTCGGGCTTTAGACCCATCAAGAACTAGTAGGTGTGACGGCGATCAACGCGCTTGGTCTTAACGACACCATCATTAGGAAAGTCACTAATAGGCTCTCACTGAGAGAGCTCCTCCTAACGAATCTGTAGGTACCCAAAAAAATCCATAATGGAGAGTCCCAAGGTCGACTGGGAAACATGTGGAATATCCTGATAGAGCTCAAAAACACGAGAATCAGTATGAGCATGTGCATACATTTTATTCAGGCCAGTCCATAGATCAAAAACATTGCGGTGATACATGAACATATTATAAACTTGCTTCTCCATAGAATTAAACATCCATCCCAAGATAATACAATTATCGGTATACCATTCTTCATACTTGGGATCGGATTCTCCGGGTGAGTTTTCCTTGCCAAGTAACCACCCAATCTTTCATTTGCCTCCGAAAAAGAGGAGAAGAGAATTAGACCAGACCTGAAAATATTTTTGGGTTAATAGTACACTGATAACATGTTGAGCCAATATAGTATGAGAAAGAGAGGAATCATGGTGAGGGGCCATAGCGACGGGATCATTGCCAGTTGTGAGATCCTTACTAGCATTTGTCATAGTGACACAAATGAATAACAATCCACAATAAAAATTAGAAGAGCCCCAAACATAACTGGACACTCGCTTAAAGGGAAACAGGGGAGCCGGACACTTGGCTAAAGAGAAACAGGGCAGCCAGACACTCAGTTTACCCAAACAAACGATGAAGAGCAATAATGGAGCTCTAACACATCACAGAAAAATACAGCCCAACAAGGGCAAAATGAGCAGAGCTGAGAGGCTCTGTGCTGTGACTAGGCTGCAATAGACCAGGGGACGGCTCGACTGCTATTGGTGGCTAGACACTGGGTGGGACAAAGGCTGGAGGGTGGTAGTATGGTGGTGCAGGAGGTGGTGGTGTGGCAGCGGCGGTGCAGGAGTGGTGGTGTTAGTTTAGGTTAGGGTTAGGCTCTGATAACAGATAGAATTAGGAGAAAAAGATATATTCGATTATTTACACCCTCAAGATATAAATAGGGTACATGAAAGAAATAGAAAAGGAAAGAGAACAAAAGCAATAAAAGAAAAAACGAAGATAATAAACTGTGGTCAACAATGACCCATAAATCCTAGGATAAAATCCCATAATAAGCTCTATTATTTCAACATTTTTAACAACATTTGCAGTGGGGGAAGAATGTAGGGTAACCTAGCTTAAATATGTTACGATACCATTACAACGGTGCAGCTTAAATGGTAACTAACTTAGGTATATAGTAGCAAAAGTTAAGTTTACCATTTCACTAAATTCGCTACTATATGTGACAGCCGGCTCTGGCATAACCGGCTCTCTCACAACCGGCATTGAGATAGCTAGCTCTCTCACTAACTGTTATTAAAGATTCAAATGGCTATTGGTGGCCCCCGACCCTCTCAACCGGCTTTGTGATTGCTGACCCACTCCAGTTGGCTAAGTGTTGGCTGCCCCCCCCCCCTCCCCCCTCCCCCCCACACCACTGCACACCCCTCTCTTACTGTATAGCAACCTAGCCTAATTTTACACTACAGGAAAAAAAAACCCAACTAAAGTTGGTCTAGTATTACATATCAAGCTTTAGCTTTCTTTCTGTTACAATCTTTTGCACAGTTTTATAGTTTGTTTGTTTGTTTGTTATGAGTGAATTTGTTGTGTAAACTGTCTATATATAGAGTTGAACAAATCCATTTGACAATTGAATATACTTTTACATTGCTCTCTCTCTCTAAACTTTGATATTTAATAAAAGTTTGATGCTTTTATAAAAAAAAACTAGAAATTACAATTTAGGTAACCGATTTCTTTTTTCAAAGTATCATTTGCTAACTATTCACACCAAATTTATCTTCTTGGCCTATGTAACAAAATATGTTATATGTACTACTCCTAAACACATTAAATACATATAGAAACAAATTTGATGAGTGTATTTAACAGCACTCCTATTCAAATTAAATGGGCGTGAACACCATTATGAAGCTGACCTCCTACTGTGCCATGTCTTGGGGCTTGTTTGGTTGTCCTTGAATGCAATAATTGCATTCTATCATTTGTATAGAACTTTACAAAAAATTGTGAACTTGAATGGTTCCATTTAGAAAAATGATGCTCATCTAAAAAATAATGCTTGCAATCATGAAATTTGGCATTCTAGAAAAATGAGGAAATGACTACATAAGAAGAAATATGGTGAAGTTCCCTGTTTTTATAAATGGAGTCATTCGTGGCGGTGAATTTTGCTTCAAGATTCAACATGAAATCTAAATGAAACTATTCAAATTCAAGTGACAACCAAATAGGCCTTTAGAATATCTAGTTCATAACTTGGGCAAACCACATTGAATTTAGAAGTTTCATTTTTTTTCATGTGTAGAGCTTAACTGCACAACAAAATCATATTGAAATAAAATGATCTAATCTAAATTATTATTAGGAAATTATCTTAATTTATGAACATCAACTTAAATCAGATGTTAACACACCACCCATTGGTTGCCCATCTCATGTTCTCTTTTGCTTTTCAAAGTATAGTTGCTATTGCAACAACAAATAATAATGTTCATAAGCAGAAAAAAAAACTTTACAAATTATTAAATATTGTTGATGTTAGGAAATTGCGTTCCCAGAATCCAGTAACAGTGCATATAAGTTGGTACTACAAAAAATTACGTGAAAACTACAATAACCCTATAAGGGCAGAACTAGGGTTACCTTAAACTGCTAAAACGGATTGCTATAGTAGACGAATCGAGAACACGGGCTTGATAACAGCTCACGATCTTCTGCCGTATTCCTTTGCTGCCAGAATTTTGAACTGAGTGTGGGCTCCTTCAAAATCCTTTATGTTTCTGCTCTCTCTTTTTTATGCTCTCTTTTCTATTCCGAGTTATAATACTCTTGATGGAAAAACGCAAACTGAGGAGAGAGCCAAAGCAGCATATATATAGACTACGATAGGGACCATAAGAAGTCAATAAGGAATAGACTTCCTTATGGAATTAGGAAACCCTAATTTGAACTGAATCAGATTCCTATTTCCATAAATTTTAATTCATACCACTAAAAAATTATAATTTCACTCCTACCCTTATCTCAAAAAAATATTTCGAGCTCCATGTTATTAAATGCTTATTATCTCCCCATGTTAAGATTACAGATATCCATTAATTAAATATAATTACTGACAATCATATTTAATTAATCTCTTAAAATTCTTTGAGATCCTCTGCATAACTTATCTGATATGTCAGATACAAAATCCACCTGCAGGGTTTGACATAATAAAAAAACTTATAAGCTTTCTCAATGGGATATCATCAATCCCAAAATTGAGACATGGATTTCATCATTAATTAATATCCACCACACAATTAATATTGTCACCCAATCCAATGAGATATTGACCCATTTAAGGATCTCACCCTTTTAGGGATCAAAGTGTAAATATCAAATGTACGTGTCTATAAATTAGCTTAGGATTTAGAGCATAAGCACTCATAACAGTCATGAGGTATTAATTATCTTATAAGTCAGTATAAAGATAATTACCCCAAGTCAGTCCCATTTAATACACAAAGTGTACCAGCATGGTGAGTTGAAACTATACCGTTTCTCGCAGTCAAGACAAATCTACTACAACATCATACTGCAGTCGTACCAATGGTGTGTCCAATCCATCTAAGACTGTAAACCAAAATCTTACATTCTACAAGATCCGATGGTCTGATCTTCCGTGTGTAAGTCGAACTCTACATACCAAACCACCTACTATGTAGAATGAAAGACACACATGCATAATATTAAATAAACAATATAATACAAATATTGCCCACACAGATTCTCATAAAAATGGATTAACTGATTTTATTAAATGAATAATAAATCAACTACATAAAGCATGGCTTTTAGTATATATCCCTAAAAGTTGAAAGTGAATATGATAATGTATAAAACGAACAGAAGTTTTTATTATTTATTTTCTCTTTTAACTGGGAAGAAAATTATCTACACATTTTTTGTTATTTGTGGAAGGATTTGATCAACATTGAACACATAACTCACTATATGTAATAAGAATTACAAGTACTAAGAGTGGCGCTAGGCACACTGAATAAAGTTAACCATTTTTCGTATAGGATGATGTGGCTAATTACATGGCAATCCATATAGGATGATGTAGTAATTATTGTGCCGGTGGACCCCCAAGATCAATCACATTCAATATAATTCACATGAAATCAATAGCAAGAGCAATGATAGAACACACAAAAGAGAATAATCAACACCACACAAGATTAGATTTGTATGTGGTTTGGCCAATCATGCCTACACCCACTGCCAAAGATCGAGTACTTTTATTGATCAATAAGATCACAAGCCATTCTTAACTCTCTCTATAAACTCCTTTTTGAGTTTTCTCACACATGAATTGACATTTACATTCTAACTCATCTAGAACAAAGCCTTTTTTTATGGTCCCGGCTAACCACTTGACCTATCAAGAACTCCTCCACATGAGGATACACCGATTACTCTCTACATCTCTCTAAGGATTCACTGATTACTTTCCGTCAAGGACCTCATCACCATAGCCATAGCCACCACTTTTTATACTCACTCTAAGTTTTCTCTCTCTCTCTAATGATATGTCAAACCATGATATCCCTCATCACATGGTGATCCAAGAGACACACACCTCTTTTGATGAGCCAATGGCCACACCTTCACCATCCAGTTGGGCCCAAGCCCACCGGTGAGTCGAAGCTCCATGCTCTATTACTTGAGTCTCTCCCAACAACCTTGATTTTCTCTCTAGTTTCAAGATATTCTTCTTCTTCTTCACCATAGCTCCTTATTTATATAAACTACCTTGCGAAATCCTAGAAGGAGTAGATTACATACATGATAAATCTTCTCGACCAAGAAACTTTCCTTGCAAGTAATCCTATAAAAATAGAAAGCTTTTACCTTTGGAAACCCAATCACCTTTGGAAACTATCCAATCTGCTCTTCCAATCAGATTTAGAAACATGATTCGTGCACACGTAATCACCATACTTGCTCGAGCGATCATCAAGGGAGCGAGATCCCAGTCTCCAAATTTGAGCAACCTTGCCCGAGCGGAGTCTTTCTTGAGCGGCATGCTCAGGCCCACTCAAGCAACATTTCAGTAATGAGAAATTTAAGTCAATTCTCAACCGTAATTGTAGAAATAATTTCGAAGGGAAGATAAAATAGAAAGAATTTGAATAAGAGACATATGTTTATATCTCAAGTAATTGCAAAAACAATAATTTCTAGAGGAAGACAAAAAGGAAAGAATTTGTAGAAGGAAATATATGTTTAGCATTTGGTGTATTGATCTTATATTAGGACATAAGTCTTAGGGCTGAGGGAGGGGATGAGGTTATAGGAGCGTCGAATGGAGAGGCTTTTTACCATCTAGGTTAAATCGTTGCTTAAAAGAAATATATGTTTGTGTGTATAAATATACATATATCGATAGTTTGAAGTGTAGAAAAAAAAGGCATTTGATTTTCGATGCTTTATTTTTCTATGTAAAAGTTAGAGGCGTTCTATCAAATTAATTTGCGCTATGTTTATTTTGATGTAAATGTTTTATTTAAGAAAATATTTTCAAAAACATTTTACATAGAAAATATTCCCATGTAAATAAATTTTTTACTTGTGTTTTACGATATTTGGCTACATTATGTAAAAATTTTTAAGTTCACATTTTTCTTTCCTTCTGATTAGCACCGATTTCTCATCAACAAATGGCATAGGTTACTGCTATGCTTTCCAAATGGTTTAACCGTTGTACCATATAATGTGACTATAACCGGTGCTACCATATATCACAACACGTGTTACAAATTTATTACTTAAATTTGAAAAGTCTTTCATTACTCACAAAAAAAACTCCAAAAATCTTCTAAGAAACAATATTCCTAGAATTGCATGTTGTCAAAACGAGAAATAAAACATATTAAAATTATGTGTATACATACGTAGAAATTCTCAATGTGTAGATCCTTATTGCTTTCCCACACATATTTATATTGATATGATTGTGTGCACAGACTTTGTTTCTTGACTTTCTTCAGTCTTTAAAGCAGAGGAGAGAGAGAGAGGGGAAATCCAAACACTTGAGAAGATGCATATAGTGAGAGGATTTATATTCTTTGATTTTTTGTATCCAAACACTTGATTCCGGAAAATGATTCCTCGATTTTTTGGCCGTAAGTTATTTTCAATTGGAGAGCGTAAAATATTTTTTGAGTAAAATATTTTTTGGTAAAATAAAACACCAGAAAAAGGTGAAAACATTTAAAAAAAAACATTTTACATCAATGCAAATGGAGCACATGTTTCCTTCCCTCTTTTGTAGATTATATTGGCATATAAAAATGGATAAGAGAAGCTTGAGTTGGCAATGAAGATGGAGAAGGGCAAGGACGAATCGAGGAATCATGCTTAGGCTAGGGCAGGAGCAAGCTTAGGGAGTGAGCTTAATAATTTTTGAAAATAATTAGGTGGTGAGTATGCATGCCTGAATCATATTTATGTATAATACCAGTACAAAATATAAGGTTTTTTTAAAACGGGAGGAAGGGCGGTTGCCCTTGCTTGCCCAACCCTCGGAGAAAGGGAAGGGAGATTCAAATCTTCGCCAAAGGCATGGAGGATTGGTGTCAACTAGGACCTCAGTCCTGAGAACCAAAAAAATACGTTTTTAGAGAGTCATTAGACATGTATAGACTCCTGTCGTGCCCGCCCTTTTGGAATAGCTAGCTGTCATGCCCGATCTTTTGAAAGGGGGTGATAAAAAATGCGACAGATTTTTGTTTTGAAAGAGGGTATGGAAATGTAGAAGGGCCAAAGTGAAAAGTTCAGAGTTTCCACCTAACATTTATTCGGATACTAGGATCCCTACATAGATGATTAAAAAAAAGGGTAAATATCACATACACTCCTGAGGTTTGTTCTAATCACACTTAGGCCCCTCACGTTTCAGCAATATCAATTACACCCCCTGAGGTTTGAAGCGCGTATCACCTATACCCCCTCCGTCAATTTACAGTTAAAAAAATGATGGATTAACATAAATAATTACAAAATATACCCCTAAAAGTTTGGTCCTTGTGTCATTCGAGTCCCTGTAGTTTCAATTGGGTTAGTTTGATCCCTATAGTTTTAAATTGAACCAATTTGATCCAAATGACCCATTCTGTGAGAAAAATTGACAGAATTTACCCACTGTAATGCACAATTATGCTAGTAAGCGGGTTGGGAGACTGATGATATTTCATTTTTTCCCTTGAAAAATGTGACAATGCATAGTATGTGAGTAAACTCTGTCAATTTTTCTCATAGAATTGAACATTTGGATAAAATTACTTCCATTTATAACTTCAGGGCCCTAATTGACTCAATTGAAACTACATGGACTAAAATGACAGAAGGACCAAACTTTTAGTGGTACTTTTTGTATTTATTTAATTCAATCCATCACTTTTTTAACGGTGACTTGACAGAGGGGGTATAGGTTATACCTAATTCAAACCTCAGGGGGTGTAGGTGATATTACTGAAACGTGATGGGGTCTATGTGTGATTAGAGCAAACCTCAAGGGGTCTAGGTGATATTTACCCTTAAAAAATTTATTTTTGACTTAATTTATTTTTTAAATATTTTTTTTGAAAGAGTAGGACCCTTATCACACAATGCAAAAGTGAAAGATCACACAAACAAACCTAGGAAAAATTGTCTAATCATGTATCAAATAATCAAGTTTTCCTAATCTAAAGGGGACATGAATTGTTCTTGAAACAAATAATCAAATAAATCAAAATATACTTAGCAAGCTAGAATGATGCATGTTAATCTTTGAGAAAAGAAGACTTCTCAATCCCCGGGACGGACAAGAAAGGAAGATTAGATCGAGGGGAAGCATGAGCGTATGATCAAGCTCATTCCTTATAATCTTCTTAGATTAGGAGTTACAAAAGCCCCAAATCTTGCATGGATGCAATGTATGATCCTATAATGTGCAAAGGTTGTAGTGTGTTTGTGTACATGGGTTTTCTAGAGTGACTTAGAAGTCTAGAAGATGAATGAATGCATGGAGGAAATCATCATGGGATATGTAAAAATATGGTAAGGACCACTTCCTTGGATATTAACTAATTTGAAGTACATATAAGCATCAAATCAAAGGATGGATGTAATAGTATACTTGCTGTGAATAGTGGATAGAAAAGTAAGTTGATCTTGTGGAAATTGAAAACTAGGGTTATAAATATTTTCAATGCATGATTTTATATGGAGATCATTCTTATTGTGTCTAGAACACATACCAAAAAGCCAAACCTCAATAACTATTACAGATTGAGAGAAATCATATAAACAATAGAGGTCACTCAGAAACAGAGTCCGTACTGTCGACTGAAATATCAAAATATCTTAGAAAATGAAAACAAAAATCTAGAGGCCCATATTATACAACAAGCTCCCTAAGACACTAAGTGCAAGGGGAAAATGAGTTGGGATCACTCTTTTTGGAAAATAGTTCTGTAAAACAAGTTGAAAGTCAACCAAGCTGTTGTGACAGCAAAAACAGAATATCTGGAGAGGATGTTTGGACCAAAATGGAATCCTTCCATGTGTTTTCAAGCCAAACCAAAAATCATATGTGTTCTATAATTAGTTAAGAAGACTTTCCAAGTGTTCTTGCATCCATACATTGAGTATTGAGTTCTAGAGAAATCTTTGAACTCAGATCATTCACTGTTTTGAAGATTTCTTGAAAAAATAAGGGTTTTAATTCTTGAAATCAAAAAGAGGGGTTTATGAGGGGTTTTGAAATAGAGGTTTTGAGAGTATATTTTCAGCATTTAAATGCAAGTTATGACTACTTGAAATATCAACATTGAACTCATATCAAGATCCTCCAAGATTGTTGGAGAGCATTGTTTCCATTTGAGCATAACTTCAAGAATACTTTGGAAGTATTGAAGTTGGAATCATCATCTATCAAACATGTTTTTGAGGTCAAGAGCTACTATCCATAAGGATTCATTCACCTCAAACACCATGTCATCATCTAGATGATGATGAACTAGTAAGTAAATAAATAAAAAAAAAAAAGAAATGAGGTAAGGAGAGATGAACATTTATATAAACAATCAAGTAAATAGTAATCAATATATGATGATCAATGTGATATTGGACTTGTAGCTTGGTGTTTCACTCATAGATATTGACATTTGGACATGGAAGTAGCTTTCTAACTCAAGAATGCTCAAGAATGGTAATTGCAGGGGTATTTAAATGTGAAGTATATGAGAGATAATGGAAGAAAGCAAGATTAGAACTCACTTTCTTATAGAAAATCAGTGGGAGAAGCTCCCTTTCTCTCTTCTAAACCTATTTCTATCCCTCTTTCTCTCTACAACTTTCTCAAACTTTGCACTTGGCCCCCCTAAAATGAAGAGCAAAGGAGGGTTTATATTGGCCAATTTGGGGTGATTTTGGGATTTAGAAAGTGCTCCCATTGGTCCCAAACATCTGTGAGCATAAAACTACATCGTTTTGGTCTTCAATTATTCAATTTGGATCCCCAAAATAAATTACAAAAATGGACTCTGCGGGGGTTGAGTGCTACCGCGGCACTAGCAATGCGCCACTGCGACAGTGGCCCAGTGCCGCCGCAGCACTGCTCCTCAGACGCCCAAAAATTTACGTTTAGGCCCTCAGAGGTTTAGGTATTCGCAAAAGGCCCTATTTCGGCCGAAATTCACAAAAAATGCGTACGAACTCCAAATTGAGCTTGTTATATATCGTTGGAAAGGTAATAGAGTCTACTTTCCATAAAAAATAGTTTAGAGATGAGTCACTTTTGAAAAGTTTTGCGGTATTTGAGATAAAATTCAATTTGATCGCCATTTTCACCTTCAAAAATTCATAATAAATTCGTTTGAAATCTAGAAATTATGTGTGATATACCGTTGGAAAGCTGTTGATCTCTAGTATCCATGAAAAATGTTTGAAAAATGATATGCCACTCCAATTTGAAAGTCCACTTTTAGGTCAAATCGGATAAACCTAGGATTTCCAGGAAGTTCTGGGAACCTCTGGGAGATCCCAGGAGCTGACATTTTCATCCGATTTTCTTTTAAAACTCGTTTTAGTACTTTTCACATGATCTAGAATGATCTCAAATTTTTTTGGTGAATTTGGATGATTTTGGTCAAACCTAGGTCAAACCGATCAACGGGGACTTTCCGGGAACTTCCGGGACATCCGGGGGTCTCTGGGGCTGACGATTTCATCTGATTTTACTCTAAAACTCATTTTCTTACTTATATTGGGATATGGCATGTTTCCAGAACTTTTGGTCCAAATCTGGGAGTTTTTGGGCTTTCAGGGGTATTTTGGTCATTCTGAGCATTTTGAGAGATAGAACTAACTTCCAAGAGTCATTTTTGAGTCTTTTTCGATCATTGTGAACCACCAAGCTATGGGTCTCCTAAATTCGATAGCCGACAAAATGGGCTGTCTACACCCTAGAAGATGTGTTTCCAGTTGTAGAGCTTAATTTTTAAATATCGCGATGTATAATATGATTGAAGTTTCGTCACCTCTCGATTTTTTGTAAAATCCGAGAGCTACATTTTGAATTGGTTAAATCCGATCACATATTTATTAATCCTTGCAGAAAAACTGAGAGAACCATATGTTACAAGGCATGTTTGCATTCGAATTACAAAATGGGTAAAAATTAGCTTTAAAACTGAAACAAAGGAGAAAATCGGTGAAGACGACGACCACGACCAGTCGCGTGAACATGACCAAGATTGATCCTGACCATGACATGTCCCACATAACTATCAAGACAGGTCGCGATCATGACCGGTCTCTCTAAAATACCAGGATCGGTTCCGCCCCTGCCCCTTGTGACAATATGATTTGTATCCTTAATACAGTTACTGTAGGAAAATTTTGGGTGCTGTGAAAATTTGTACCTGCTGCTATAAGCTGTTGTACCTTACTATTTTATTAGAAAATCAATTTTTATAAATCAGATTAAAGTAAAAATAGATTTATTCATATTGGTCTGTATAAATCGTTTTGATACTGCGAAGAAAGAATATAAGTAAGACAAGTTTTAAAACCACTTTGACATCTTTATAAGGAACTATTTTGAGAGAAATTTTTAGGACATCATTTGGGAAATATGTTATTTCAGAATCTAATTTTAAAAGATTAAGTTAAAAGAATGATTAAAGACTTGATTTATCGCGTGTCCTTTTAAAAAGTAGAGCATTGCCACATGAGTCATGTGACATACATGTTTAAGTCAAGTTGACATGCATGGTGTGAGATGGTGAGTTGAGAAGAGTCGAGAATGTATTATGTGATTTACGACCCCAATTATCCCAGGTCGATTCATATACGGTAGGTTAATTAGGAAGAATTGAACCCAGGTCAATTCAAATACGGTAGGCAATTCGAATACGGTAGGCCAATCAGCGATGTGTTGTAGCCTTAATTATCGCAGGTCAATTTGGATATAGCAGGTCAATTAAGAGGGACTGAGCCCATGTCAATTCGGATATGGCATGCCATTTTGATCGTGTCGAGGCCGATTCAGATACGGTAGACCGATCAAGTTATTGTAACCTTGAATGTCTAGGTACGCCTAGGCCAATTCGGATACGGTAGGCATATCGACAGACATTCTAAGCCTAACAGTCGTGGACAATGGTTCAGAGGAACCATTTGTGTTGGGTTTTGTAGTCGAGGTAAAAGAGTTAGTGAGATGAGTGGGCTACATTGTTTCATGCACGGTCACATATTTTATAAATTGAATATTATTATGTTATCCTTTGTTTTGTTTAAATACGATTCACACATGTAGTTCTACATGTTAAATAATAGACCTGTGAAACGGAAATGGTAAGGAAGTATGTTTTACATTACAAGCATATGTTTTTAATACTCACCAGCTTCTTGAAGCTGACGATGTTGATGCGCCCTGGACATTCATGTCTAGGCTTTTCAGGTTACGATCAAGATGGACAATACGACTATGCTAATTGAGAACGTCTACCTATGAAGAGAAATTGGATATAATTGCTTATTTACTTAACTGAACTTGTAAGAAGGATTCATGTAATAGATATTATATTGTTTCAAGGCAGGTTTTGCCTTAAGATTTCTACGCACTGCAATAATTATTATGTTTGAAAAATTTAATAAGTCTTGATTGTTCTTACTGTGATTTAAATTATTATACTGTTTGGCATTTGGGACAAAATCGATCCTTCAAACTGTCACGACCTACGGGTCCATAAAGGAAATTAAATGTTTTTTCTATTTATGCTACATCGGGGTGTGACAGGATCAACAATCCTAACGTGCACAACAAAAATAATCATGGACCACCTCCAAGGCCAGTTGAGGATCGCATAGTAGAGCGCTTCTATTATTTTCGTCTGGACAAGTTTGACGGGAATACCGAGCCGTGGCAAGTAGAACAGTGGCTTTGAGAGATAGAAGCGATCTTTGATACACTGGATTGCAATAAGATAGGCGTTGACTGGCGACATTCCAATTAACTTATGAGCGGCCGATTGGTGGGAATCAGAAAAGGCGACCATAGGAGAAGAAGCGGTCGGAAGAATGCCCTGGATCACATTCAAAGGGTTTCTTTTTTCAAACGGAGAGGAATAAGAAGGAGAGAAAATTCATTAAGGCAAGGGAAACTTACCGTGAGGGAATGTATGGTGCACTTTGAACGGCTATCTCATTTCGCCCTTCATATGATCAATATCCTAGAGAAGAAGAATAGACAGTATTACCAAGGCCTCTCACTACCACTACAGCGGATGACGTTGAATCATCAATGTCAGACTTTTAAGGCCATGGTAGGAATGGAAGTCGATCATGAGAATATTAATGGTCGAGAGCAAGGATGCTTTAAAATCGACCACCACCCAGGGGTAACCAAGGACCGAGACTTCCAATGTGGTTCCAAGGGAATAAGCCCAGCTGGACTGGCAAAAGGAAACAATGACCTGTATTTCCTCAGAATCACCATACTGTAACCCAAGCACCTCCCCCGCAAGGACTCCTTACTTTTATTGGAAGCAATGCTGGTAGATGCTTCAATTGTGGGAAGTCACGCCATGTGGCTAAGGATTGTAGAGCTCCCAAGAACTATAACTAGTTGTGCATTCACTCTTATAATTGTAGCAATCACGGTCACATCAGCATGGACTATAGAGCATCCCGTAGGGCATACAATGGACCAGCTACTCAGGGCCAAGTTGGAGATGCTCATATGAATGCTATCCTCCTAGAGAATGTGAGATTTAATGAGGCTGAACAGTAGAACATGGAAGGTACTCTTACATTATTCAGCACTCAAGTTAAAGTTCTATTGATACTGGTGCTGTGGATACCAGCATTTGGGCCTACTTTTGTTTAAAACAATTTTCAAATTCAATTTCAAAATGAGTCACCACTTAATTTTTTTAAGGAAAATTAAGAAACTATTTTAAACGCAAACTGATCTTTTGGAAACCAGAGATTTCTAGGTCCAGGGATTATGGAATGAGAGGGGAAGGAGCCGGCGGACTAAAACACCCCTTCTCATCCTATCTCGTAATTGGCCTCTACTCAACATTCTTTTAATCGAATTAACTATCTAAGCATGCCCTCAACTAATATGTATATATACATTACAAAAGCATGTCTAAAAGGATGCAAAATTGCTAATGATAAAATAGCATTCATAATCCACATAATTCAAGTAGTAAGCAAAATGATGTGCAAATAGGGAACTAGAGAACTTACCCGGGATCCAGCTGCGAATACTAAATGTGCAATGCATACACATAAAAATAAAACCTAAGAAAAGTTCTCTAACACATATATACACATAGGGCAAGACCTAGTCTAAGGTGTCGCACATGGAGTCAAAAATCAATTAAAATCAAAGAATATAATAAACTAGAAAGGGTTGAGAAATTGTACCTTGGTAGCGCTACAAAACAAGAGCTAATCCACATGCTTTAAACAATATATAATATCAATAATCATTCCTAAACTCCTAGCTTAAATCTATTAAGTAGAGAAGGAATTGTCATAACTATGAATTCCTTTTAACTAGTTGGAAACATAGCAACTCTATAGATATTCAAGTCTCAGCTAGGAGCCAATGTAATGTCCATATAGAGATGATATAATCCCAAAATGATCATAAGGAACCCATAACCATAATCAATTAGGTTTAAGGCTTAACACAATGCAAACATGACATCCTAACCATTAGAATCAATGTATGTAAAGTATGCATGAATTTAAAGAGTAAGATACTAACATTCATCAATTTGGATCACTTAGAGTCTGGATTTAAACTTAATTGAAATTATTTGAGATATGGTTAAGATCTTAGGACATTAGGAGTCCATTAGATTAGAGTTGTTCAAGGTTTATCAAAACTGTGACAGAATTGCAAGAATTACAGAGAGCAGACCAGACTTTCACAAATAGAAATAAAATACTTCCAACGGTTGGATCTTAATAATTTTTATTATGTTATGACAATGTGAGTCTAGTTTCTATCTCAAAAAGAAAATCAAAGATCCAACGGTTAAATCTCTGGGAATACGGTCATAACCAGACGTTACTCAGAAATTTTCAACTCTCTATCCAGAGTTTTTGTATGATTTTCTTAAAATATTAAAATTACCAGAATCACTTTGATCTTTTTAGGGTATCTTCCCAACACATTGAACTACCTATAAAATTTTATTTGAGGTCAAGAAAACTTGATTAAGCTTCTGATTTACTCATTTTTAAACGAACTTACTGTTCTAAAATTTTGGACACAGAGCAACCTACTCACAACTCATAAGGCCAAGCCATCCTAAGTATAAGATTTCATCAAAACAAAAAAATCTAGTGATGCTTGTATGAGTTATGAGCAATTTCTAATTGGTCTCATTCAATTCCCATGAACCATGATTTAATTAAAAATCTTTGATCACAGTGGGTTCATGAATTCACTGCACTAATACCAACATTTGAGTCATAAAAGATATCAAGTCAATCCCTCTCTCAAGTTGATGATCCTTGAGGGATATGAACTTATTATATCCTATTCTCCTCTCAAATTAATGGTCCTTGGAGATTAGATATAACCAAATCCACATGAACCTTCATAGAATATAGAAAGAATTCTATGAGATTTCAAATTGAAGGGTATTGAAACTTGAACCCAACCAATCATGTGTGGATGAAACTATGGTCCACCTTATTCACCATATAAATCATAGGATAATAGGGGACTAGAGGATCAAACTCAAGAGGATCCAATGAGATATTAAAGATCTCATGAATTTCAAAAAGAAAATATAAACAAAAGGAAGAGAATCTAAGTTTATTTGAAAAATCCAAGTGAAATTTCTTTTTACAAACTAGTTTTATTTTAAACCCAAAGCTCTATTTAGATCTAAATCAATGAGAGAAACAAAATGAAATCCAATCACAATTCTAGTGGTGTGTGATGAAATGAGGTAGGAAGAGACTTTTTGAAAATGTGTAAAGATCCTAGATCTATGAATTGTGATTGAATTATTATATATGAAGATAGATTTGAAGGTTTTACCTCTAGATATTCTCAAAATTTGTAGGGATGTTGAATTCCTCAAGCTTTTCCTCTTCTTCTTCCTTAAGCTTCAAGCTTCTTCAATGGTAATTTGATGGATTGTATGCATTGGGTAGAGTTTGGTGGGATTTGGGTATGAGATTTGGTAGAGTCTCTCTCTCTCTATATTTTTCTCCTCTAAAGTTCTCCAAATATATTTCTCTACATAATTCAAGTGTCCCACCTTACCCTAATGAGAAAAATGAGCTTTTGTAGACTATGATTTCCTTGGTGGCTAAGATAAGGGTAGATAGGTCAATTTGGGGTGAGTTAGGAATATTCTATGGCATCTCTTTCTCTCCATGGCAATTCTATGTAATTCCAAGAAACTTGAAAGGCATTTAAGTTGGGTAGAATAAAGGAACATTCTAGATCATCTTCAAAGCACATGGGAGATTATTGTCTAACAAAGGGCTCTTTGGGTAATTGCTTAGATTAGGAATATGCCAAGGAATCTCTAACTCTTCAAATACATGGGGTATTTCTTTTATTATTTTCCTTTTCTTATATATATATACACATATGTATGTATAGACACATTTTTCATTTTAAATCTAAATTAATCATATGAGTCACCAAATATAATATTTTTATTTTTTTGAACCTAAAAATATGAGAAATAATGTTATTTTTAGAAAATACCATTATTATTATTATTATTATTATTTAATCTATTCCATTTTTTTTTAGAAAGTAACCCATGATCCAGTGAGCTCGAGACAGATGGTCAGTGAGTGGCCAAATCTAGGGATATTAGGAGCAAGGTTTGCGAACTTGAAGCTTTTTAGAAGTCAAAGCGATGAACTTGAAGAAAATCATCGGGACATTATTCATCATTGATTTATGGAGGTAAATCCCCTTAAGTTTAATAGTTCGGTCAAAATTGGAGTGTCTACAGTTTGCCCCTCTTCGGTAGAGCTTAAGATGCAACGCGTGTCACAAGCGAATGTCGAAGCCTGTGTGAAGACTAGCCTTTGACCGGTCTATTGAGCTTAGGTAATAGCAAAATGCGTTGCAAAAACATTCGCAGAGACGAATGGTGCTGGTCCTGCTCAATGGTGAGCTACCTACGTATCCCATCGGGAATCATACCAGGACGTAGTTCGGGCAAGGGATCACACACAAGCACAAATAGTCATACGGATGAATGCTCTTATCCTATCATGATGCACATGCTCAAGCAGTCTCATACTCTATGCTCCCAAGCGCAACGATTCCAAAATCATAATGTTCTTCTTTAGTGACAAGAATACGTTCTAAGCATTTAAATTTTCTATTATGATGTTGTCCTATTCTGATAAAGTCATGATACGCCTTTACACTCTGGTGTCCTCCAAGAATTATCTGATTGACTGAGATACGCTTCGCGCCTTATACTCTGATGTTAAATCAAGAATTGAGCTTTTTGAAAGACTGAGATGCACTTCGCGCCTTAAACTCCGGTGTCTTCCAAGGATCATCTGATTGACTGAGATGTGCTTCGCGCCTTATACTCCAGTGTCGAATCAGGAACCGAGCTAATTGAAAGACTGAGATGCGCTTCGCGCCTTATACTCTGGTGTCTTCCAAGAATCATCTGATCAACTGAGATGCGCTTCACGCCTTATACTCCAGTGTCGAATCAGGAACCAAGCTGATTAAAAGACTGAGATGCGCTTCGCACCTTATACTCTGGTGTCTTCCAAGAATCATCTAATTGACATAGATGCGCTTTGCGCCTTATAATCCGGTGTCAAATCAGGAACTAAGCTATTTGAAAGACTGAGATGCGCTTCACGCCTTACACCCCAAAATGACAAATAAACTGAAATATGCTCGGTGACTTATTCCAATAGTCAAGACATTCACTCTGAGGTGACTTATTCCAATAGTCAAGATGTTCGTTTTGAGGTAACAGTCAAAAGGTTCGTTTTGAGGTGACTTATTCCAACAGTCAAGATATTCATTCTAAGGTGACTTATTCCAATAGTCAAGATGTTCGTTCTGAGGTGACTTATTCTAACAGTCAAAATTCATATGCATTAAAAATTTCATTGACTTGTTCCAACAGTCAAGATTCATCGACAATGACTTATTCCAACATTCAAAATTCATTTGCACGGACTTATTTAAACAGTCAAGGCATTTTCTTTGAAGTGTTTAAAATTCATTGACTTATTCCAAAAGCCAAGACGGTATCTAGATAATGACTTATTCCAACAGTCAAGATCCATCTACATTGACTTATTCCTAAATGCTTGTCATTATGGACTAATACAGATGCCGTCGAGGATTAACAAATTGCCATTGAGGACTTAAGAAAGATTTCCATAGAGGACTAACAAAGATCGCCATTGAGGACTAATGGGGATTACTTTTGATGACTAATAGAGATTGCCATTAAGGATTAATGAGGGTTGCCATTGAGGTCTAACAGAGATTTCCATTGAGGTATAACGGGGATATTGAGGACTAGCAGAGATTGCCTTAGAGGACTAATACAGATGCCACTGAGGACTAACACTGGGGATGCTGCCATTGAGGACTAATGCAGATGCCATTGAGGACTAACACCAACGATGCTACCATTGAGGACTAACGCAAGGTTGCAATTGAGACTAACACTGATGATGCTGCCATTGAGGACTAATGCAAGGTTGCCATTGATTGCTATTGAGGACTAACACTGATGATGCTGCCATTAAGGACTAATGCAAGGTTTCCATTGAGGACTAACACTGATGATGCCGTAATTGAGGACTAATGCAGATGCCATTATGGAATAACACAGATGCTATTGAGGACTAACACTGATGATGCTGCCATTAAGGACTAACGCAAGGTTGCCATTGAGGACTAACATCGATGAAGCTCTATTGAGGACTAACGCAAGGTTGCCATTGAGGACTAACACCGATAATGCTACCATTGAGGATTAATGCAAGGCTGCCATTGAGGATTAACACCTATAATGCTGTCATTGAGGACTAATGCAAGGCTGCCATTGAGGACTAATGCAAGGTTGCCATTGAGGACTAACATCGATGATGCTATCATTGAGGTCTAACGCAAGGTTTCCATTAAGGACTAACACCGATGATGCTACCATGGAGGAATAACGCAAGGTTGCCATTAAGGACTAACACCGATGATGCTGCTATTGAGGACTAATGCAAGGTTTCCATTAAGGACTAACATCGATAATGCTGCCATTGAGGACTAATGCAAGGTTGCCATTATGGGCTAATGCTTATGAAGAAAAGCTGCCATTGAGGACTAACGCTTAGGAAGAGAAGCTGCCTTTGAGGACTAATGCTTATGAAGAGAAGCTGCCATTGAGGACTAATGCTTAGGAAGGGAAGCTGTCATTGAGGACTAATGCTTAGGAAGGGAAGCTGTTATTGAGGACTAACGCAATTAATGATGCTGCCATTGAGGACTAATGTAAGGTTGCTATTGAGGACTAATCTAATTAATGATGTTGCCATTGAGGACTAATGCTTATGAAGAAAAGCTGCCATTGAGGACTAACGCTTAGGAAGGGAAGCTGCCATTAAGGACTAATGCTTATGATGAAAAGTTGCCATTGATGACTAACGCTTAGGAAGGAAAGCTGCCATTGAGGACTAATGCTTATGAAGAGATGCTGTCATTGAGGACTAATGCTTGTTCGGGAGTCTCCTCGTGCTCAAAGAACCAAATTTCAATATTTAGAGTCACTTTGGACTTAAAGAATTGATTTCGCAAAAGTTCGTGAGTCCACGGACTTAGAGAGTTGATTTTTCATAATTTGGAGAGTTTTCAGACTCAAAGAATTTGAACGGAGCTGATAGAAAGAATGATTTTCTGCATTTGCAGAAATTTGGAAGAAACACATCGATTCTGCCAAAAGAATGGAGTCACCTTTGCCCCTAGTCTTGGACTCTTCTTATATTGCCACTTTAGCACTGTGCTGTGATACTGTTCGAAACCTCTACTCATATTACTCTTGGGGTGCTCATGGAGACTTTTTAAATTTTTATTCATTATCTTAAACCGACACACTTGAGACCATTTATTGACTCATCAAAGGAGGACAGACCTGACAAAGCCAGTTATACAAGACGACTGACACAACCTCTGTATTATCAAAAATCAATGTGCTTTCATTGTGAATAATGTATCATCTCACCTTTCATTTATTCATCATCTTACAAAGGTTGTGCTTTACTGATAAATCTAAGCTTTGAAAACTTTTCTTTTTTGATTTAGCAGATTCTTTGCCTATCTAGAGTATGCTTCAAATTAGTGCTTTAGCTTATAGAATAAAAGAGTCCATTTTAAAGCATTTCAAAACAGGCTTGGTGACTTAAGAACTAAAGTTTGCCCCTAGTTTGAAAAAAGACTTGGGGGCTCGCTTCTAGAGTAAAATGGGGCTTTTAGAAAATGAAGTTTTCCCTAGTCTTAAGGGCAAATAGGCTCATCTAAGGGTTTTGAGAACATGATGGTACAGGATGTCTGTAGTGCATTTACTCCCAACCTAGAGGTAATCATCATGAATGTAGTAGGCTAAAGCGGGACATCCCAATGCCGATGGGCAAACTTTGTTTGCCCCTGGTTTGGCAATACATATATGGCTCCAGACAAACATAAGTTTGCCCCTAGTCTGAAAGAAGGAAACCAAAGGTGCACACCTTTGGTTTAGGAATGGTTATGGACTGAGAACCTTGGGAGGTTCGCCTACTTATCCTATGTGGGAATCAGGTCCAAAGTAGTTCGACTGAGGCTTGAAAGAGAAATATCACGTGGTGCAATGATGTTTGTAACTGAACCGCATAGGCTGTCTACGTATCCTCAAGTGGGAATCAAGTCAAAACGTAGTTTATGTACTCTGGAGGTTTTAAAAGAATAAGGCTTCAAGAATTGGTGGGCTTTTCAAGCCATGTTTTCATTTAGGTTCAATGAGTGCTCTTTCTGAGCAGATTTTCTAAAACAGATTTCTTGTGGTAGCTTTTGAACAAGATGATGAGAACATGAACTACTTCTCCCTTTTATTTATTTATTTATTTATTCTTTTTTTTCCTTTTCTTTTCTTTTGTGGCGGTTGATTCTTTTCACCTTTTAACTAGCCAGTCAATCTTTACAACTCTCATAACACATCGTGGTTTAATCAAACTCTATCATACTCGTAAAGCAATATCAGCCATCCAAATCACTCTTTATTTTTCTCAAAGATACCTTTGCATTATTTTGGGCCCACTTAGCCATTGAGCCTCTCACAAACTTTTGATACTAATTGATACTTTCAAATCTCTCTTTTCATTTCCAATTTCATTTATTTGTTGAGAAGAACACAAAGCCTTGGAATAATTCATGTACCAGTGATGTACTTTGAAGTGCTCAAGAATTCTCAATCTTATTTATTCTTTACTTTTTCTTTTCTCTTTCCTTTCTTTTCTCTACCTCACTATCTCTTATTCTCTTCATGATTTTGACTGGCTAGGATTTGGATTTTGAAATCAACAAGCATCTTTTTTTTTTGCTCTAACTTTGCCTAGGTACCCTTTTGGGTTTTCATCCTAGCGAGCTCCTTCATCTTCTTCTTATCTCTTTTTTTATTTTCTCCTTTTTGTGCTCTAACTTTTGCCTAGGCACCCTTTTGGGTTTTCATCCTAGCGAGCTCTTTCTTTTCTCTTTTTTCCTTTTTCTTTTTTTTTTGGAAGAAGAAGTTTATTTAAAATATTTGGCTACCATCAAGCAACAAATTATGGTTTTGGACTGGTTGGGCTCATCTTTTAGGCTTGGTATTTGAGAAAATGGGATGATGAGCAAGCTTCAAGAAGTTCCAAGCTCATCTTTTCAAGATTGAGCTAGAGTATCTTTAAATTCTTAAAGTAAAGCAAATCAATTCTTATTCCTCTTTGGATTTGGCATAGAATTTGCTTTGATCACTAGGGATCCCTTTCAATGCAAAGATTTATTAACAAAGTATTTTCCATGATCGTTTGAAAAAGTGATTTTTTTGGCTTAATGATCCATTTATTCACGACTTAGCACAGTGAATCAAGCAAGATGAGATTTTATTCAACTAGTAGAGAAAGAGGATTACATCACTCGACTCAATAATAAAAAAAACTTGAAAAATAAACTCGATAACCGACTGACTCAAAGACTCGATTGGACATGACACTTAACTCCTACTTGACATGACTCAATTACCGGACTAGACTTGACTTGGTCTCAACTGGAGTGTCATAGATGATTTTCAATTTATTAGATTTCCAAAAGCATCCACACTTGCTTTAGCAGCAGTAGTTCCAAACACTATCACCTCACTAGCATCATTTGAACCCTCGGGTTCACCACTACCCAACAACATGTGTCATAACCCCTTTCTCAACCAGGCTTCAAATTTCATGCTTCAATCTTATACAATGGTCATTATCATGACCCAACATCGGGTGATAAGCACAATACTGGTCAATGTTATATCCTTTTGGGATGGGGTCAGGCACGGGTTGTGAATCTAACTTTTTCAAGTATCCTTTCTCTACTGCCTGTTTTAATGCCACACTCAATGGTATTCCAAATCTGACGCTCTCTTTATGTCGTCCCTAATTAGACCTCGATCGATTACCTTTTTGATAATGGCCCTTCCGTTGAGGTAGTTATGCTAAAGTGTTAACATCGGATCTTGGCCCCACATATTTGTTCGCCTGATTCTCTCTTTTGATTACCCCTTCATGGATAGCGTCTTCAATTCTTGTCCCCACATCAAAAACCTCAGCAAAAGTGTTGATTGATTGGAACCTCATCTTCTCTTCGTAAACTGACTGTAAATTTTTCATTAGCATTCTGATCTACTCTTTTTCAGATGGCCTTTGAACCATTTTGGCTACTTTACGCCTCCATCAGCTTAAAAACTCAGCAAATGATTCATTATATTCCTGCCTGGTGGCCTCCAAATCTCAAACTGTCACATCTATCTCTTGGTTGTATTCATATTGGGCCACGAACAACTTCACTACCTCTTCCCATATCCTAGCTTTGCTTGGCTCGATCGTGAGGTACCATGCCAGGGCAGCTCTAGTCAGAATTTGTTGAAACAAAATAGCCATCATCGTAGTGCTCAAGCCACTGGGTTGGAAAGCCTCAATGCACATCCGTATATGACTGAAAGGGTTACCGGTACCATTAAACTTGTCAAAAATTGGCATCTTGAAATCGACAGGCAATGTTTCCTGTACCCCTTCATACAATTCCTCTAGTTCAAGCAAATAATTGTCAACTCCTTAAGCCTTACGGACTACCCTTTCAAATTTCTCTACTTTCTCAGCCATTATTTTCTCTTTCTTAGCTCTTTCCTTCTCTATCATCTCTTTCACTACACTTGGCACCTCAACTCTTTGAACTTCTGGGTCATCAAACCAATCCTCTTTCCTTACAGTTGGAGGAGGTCAATACCTTGCAGATTTGCAGGTGGTGGTTGCCGCACCATGGTTTCCATCATAGCCATCATGCGGTTCATGTTTTTGGCCTGTTGTTCCACAATTCCCCTTAACTCTGCTACTTCCCCAGTGTTCCCTTTGTGTTCCATTTTAACTAAAATCAAGGAAAAATAACCCAAGAAGTTTAGAAGTATCCTCACTGGGGGATCTATTTATTCCACTCTTTCAACATAGATAGGTAAAAGGTCTGCATGCAGAATTGATTTTCAGGAGGCAAAGAATTTTGAGGAACGATTGGATTACTTTGATCTTGACTGGAAAGAGGATCGTGTAAATTTGTATTCTACATGCATGCAATGCTTTGATGATTTGATGTGGCTAAATGCATGTACCGCACACATGGCACACAGATGAAATGCAAGTATGTGTGTGCCTACTCTACATGGAAAAGAAAAGAAAATCCTAATCCTAACACACAAACATATAAGCACATAAAATCCTCACCCATGCCAAGTGCGCCAACTTCTCCTTTCATTGTGATCCTCATTACCATTTCAAAGATTGCTCTCTCTTTTTTTTTTTTTAAGTTTAGAAATTCATTTGGGCAGTATTTCTTTGGATGATAAAATCTTTTGAGACCAATTCTTGAGAATGCTTTTGAGAATGAAAACATTTCTTAGCAAAGATCATCGGGTTGGAGTTTCGCTTTGAAATTCATTTGAAAAGCATTTCTCCTAAAAACCATTCCCAAGATTTTTGGGTTCTTCCTTCAAAGATGAGAATGCAAAAATATACCTCAACAAGGGTTGACTTGGAATTTTAATCAAAAAGTGAACTCCAAAGATTTTTGAAAGAGCGATTAAATACTTTGGAATAAAGATGACAAAATATGTTACTTTCAATGATGTATTTAAAAATCTTTGTGAAGAAGGATCACATGATCGGATTATCACCGTATTTTGCATGAATTCGGATGCATACAAGGTCAATCATGCTTAGCTAGTAAGATATAAGAGATGTAATCTTACAATCAAGATTCAGCATGTTCCCAAATGTCGTGGGACATGAGAAGGAATTGCTAAAATGTGATTAAAGGATTATACATCCTACATCAAGCAAACATTGTCATCATCTCAAATAATCCCTTCCTGGCATACAAAACTTCCTAGCACATAATCCTAATCAATAATTGATTTCCTAGATTGAAAGGTTTTATTGAAGCTATTATGTAAAGGCCGGCTTTGGTCAAATAAGGGACCCTTGACACACACCCGATAGGATGCTTCATATACCAACACATGGTACGAGATCAAGGGTGATCATATAGTCCCATGATGGCTTGACCGACCGGGTTGTCCCCAGCCTCCAAGGTCATAGTTCCGTGCAATCGACTGGTTAGACATTCAAGTGCAATGCAATGGAAACACAACAATTAATTAATTCGATTAAAAGGAATGCTTTCAAGTCTAATCCTCGAGTGAACTCAAAATCAAGAATTTTAGTCTGCGATACCAGAGATTCTGGGTTCAATCCCCAGCAAAGTTGCCAGATTGTGGATACCGGCATTTGGGCCCACTTTTGTTTAAAACAATTTTCAAATTCAATTTCAAAATTAGTCGCCACTTAATTTTTTAAGGAAAATTAAGAAACCATTTTAAACGCAAACTGATCTTTTGAAAACTAGAGATTTCTAGGTCCAGGGATTATGGAATGAGAGGGGAAGGAGCCCGGCGGACTAAAACACCCCCTCTCCCTCAGACAGATGGGCAAACTGAGCGTGTTAATCAAATTATGAAAGACATGCTTAGGGCTTGTGTTATCGATTTTGAAGAGTCGTGGGAGACACGCTTACCTTTGGTTGAATTTGCCTATAACAATAGTTATCACACGAGTATTAGGATGGCTCCATTCAAAGCATTGTATGGACGACCATGTCGTTCTCTGTTATGTTGGGCAGAAGTCGGAGATACAGAGTTGTTGGGGCCAGATTTGGTCAGAGAAACCAACGAGAAGAATTCCCTGGTCAAGGTAAGGATGAGGACTGCTCAAAGCAGGTATAAGATTTATGCTGATCGACGCTGGAAAGATTTGGAATTCAGTGTTGGAGACCACGTACTTCTTAAGATTTCACTGACCCGAGGAGTAGTACGCTTCAGTCTCAAGAGAGGGAAGTTAGCTCCACATTTTATCGGACCTTTTGAGATTTTGGATCGTGTTGGAAAAGTGGCTTATCGACTCGCGCTACCATCGAAGATGTCTGGGGTTCACAATGTATTCCATGTGAGTACGTTGAGAAAATACATACGAGACCCCTCGAATGTGGTTAGTTATGACGATATTGAGACGAGTCATAACGTTTCTTGCAAAGAGAGGCCCGTGAGAATTCTGGATCAAAGTGTCAAGAAGTTGAGAGATAAAGATGTTCTGTTGGTGAAGGTTCAGTGGAATCACCATGACAAGAATGAAGCCTCGTGGGGAGTTGAAGCTGATAGGAGGAAGAAGTACCCGGAATTGTTTCATGACTAGTTAGTCTAGATTTCGGGGACGAAATCCTGTTTAAGGGAGGAAGTTTGTAACAACTTGTATTTTTATTTAATTATTAAATGTGATTTTCATAATTTTAATTGGTATTACTTGCTTTATTTTATTAAGAATTTTTATTTGAGGTCAAACCATAATTTCCACAAATATAGAAAACTCTTTCTATAGATTTGAAAACTCTATCTATACTTTTTAAACAACTGGGAATTTAATTCCTACGTTATCATAACTTTCTGTATTTTTATTTCAACCGAATAATACTAATTTATATTTTAAGCTGCGACTATATCGCATTTTGGGTGAGGGAGCACGTGAGCTCAACCTCACCAGGCGAAATCTCTTGATTTCTTGTAGCCCAAAACATACAGTTTATATATATGTCTCTATAACTCTCAAATTCACTCACTGCTTCTCTAAATTTCTCTCAAATTTATCTCAACTCTCTCATAATCTCTCTCAAAATTATCACACACACACACACAGATTTTATACATATATATACATATATATATATCAAGACAAGAAAGAGAACGAGGAAGAAATCTAAGCGACGGATTATTTCGGCGGAATTCTTGACCTCTAAATTTTGTCAAATTAGCCTCAGTGAGTATTATAAACTCACTCTCAATGTTTATATATGTATATTTTAGTATATATAGAGGTGTATATATGTATATACAAGAAATCACCATTGAAGCTTTGAAAATTGGAGTTTTAGAAAAGTTAACCAAAATCGATTCCGTTGATTGGGAATGAAAGATCTTAGTCCCAATAAGCTACGGTTCGAATACTACGGCTTAATTCATCCGTATCGTGACGTATCATTAATTTAAAGTTTCGTCACCTCTCGGTTTTATGTGAAATCTGAGAGCTACGATTGAAATTAGTTAAAACCAATCATGTATTTGTAATCCTTGTGAAAAAATGAAGAAATCCATATATTACACGTCCTGGTTGAAGCAGAATTCAGAAATGGGTAAAAACTAGCTTTTAATTTTGAAACTGTGGAAGAAGATGAAGTTACAATCGATTAGAAATATATCCAATCGATTGCCATGTCATCCAATCGATTGATACTTTTCCCAATCAATTGACATGTTTCAGTATTGACGACTTTTACTAAAACGGTCATAACTTCCTCTAAAAAACTCAAAAACGCGCACCGTTCGAAGTGTCGGAAACTAGACTCAAAGACCTTTCATTTGATATGTAATTTATCCATAAAAATTATAACTCATTTTTAAGGGCATTGCTTCAAAGTAAACCTGCTTGTGTACTAGTAGCTGTAAAAGCGAATTAAAGTAGTTTTTGATGAATTCACCGGTTATTTCATATAAGATTTGATTTCTTCTCGTATATTCATGGTTATCATTTCTAGTACTTTATATTTTTGTATTAAGTCACATGTCATTCATGTGGAGTCAGTTGTACATGCATGGTGAGTGGTGGTCAGTGTGGAAAAGGGTATGTGGTTGAGATTGTGTGGACACTCCCTGGTAATTGTGTACCAAAGTGTGACGTGTTGAGATTGCGGTTAAAGTGTCTTTAAAATGCGACGGTGGAAAAACTGGACATTCCCTGGCGCCCATGGTAGCGCTAAAGTGTGAGACACCAAAATTGGACATTCCCTGGCACCCATGGAAGTGCTAAAGTGTGGCCCACGGACATTCCCTGGTACCCGAGTCTGGATACTGCGTGAGGTTTCCTCCGGTATTTGCGAGGTTGATTAGGTACTAAAGTGTGAGGCATTGGACACTCCCTGGTACCCCGTACTAAAGTGTGAGGCAAACTGGACATTCCCTGGCACCCCTGTGCTAAAGTATGGCTATCAGAGTATTTCAAAGATACTAGAGTGAGAGAGTTGGGTATTTGTGTTGTCGAGAGAAAAGAGTTGGTAAGATGAGAATGGTGGTATTGGTCTCATGGACGGTCACATGTTTTATGAACCAAAGTTTATAATGAGATTCTTACTATTTTATTAATTGAATTCATTGCGATGATTAAGCCGTTGATTAATGAAATTGAAAAATAGAAAATAGTAAATGAGTTTATTTTACATTCGAGCAGATGTTTTTAATACTCACTAGCTTCTGGAAAGGTGACGTTGATGTGTCCTGGACATTCATGTCTAGGCTTTTCAGGTTATAATCAGGAGGGACTATATGACTATGCTAATTGAGAAAGGCTACTTTTGAAGAGAAACTGTTTATCATTATCTTTTGTTTGAAGTCATGAACTAGTTTTGTAATAAGGATGACTGTAATAGATGTTAGATATTATTTTGTTTCAAGGCGGTTTGTGCCTTTAGGTGATCCCGTGCTGTAATATTTATTAAGTTAGAAAATTTTTGTAAACCTTGATTGCTCTACTCTGATTTATGGTTTTATGTTGTTCGACGTTTGGGACGGATTCGATCCTTCAAACTGTCGCGACTTACGGTCCATAAAGGAAATTAAACGCTTTCCATATTTATGCTACGTCAGGGCGTGACAGTTCTGAGTGCTACATAGGTACTCAGATGTTCCAGATGCATTATGGACCCTTGATTTGACCTCCAATTCGCGTGAAAATGTCATGAAACCCTGAAGAAAAAAAATGTGTTTTTTTTCGTCCCACATCGCTTAGCTATGAACTTCTTCACCCAAAAAAGCAACTATAAGAAGGGGTTCTTCCCTCCCCATCCAACACACCTGAAAATCCTAAGGACTAGAAAGTCCAAGGAAACTCCATTGGAGGATTCCTCAAGCACTCCTAGAATGTCCTTTGGAAAGTATAAGTTTTTTAAAGTTAGGATTGAGTCTTGGTGTCCGCGGTGCCAGTAAAGCTTTGCTGGAGGAGTCTTCTGAGGGGAGTTCTTGGGGGCAAGTTCTTCTTCCTTCCTTTCTTTTTTTTCTGCTTTTATTTTCTATTTGATCTTTAAAGTTCTAGGATAGTTTTTAATTACTTGTTTGTAGCATCCTTATTAAAGTTAAGTTACCCTAGGCGAACTCTACCTGGATGTTGCGGTAGCCAGAGCCTATGGGGATGGTATCCAATCCATGGATATCCGATCCCTAGGGGTAATAAAACTTTAATTTGGATCTACGAGTACAGATTTAGGGCATCCACGTAGGAATAATATTGTAATTCATGTTAATTAGAATAGTAGGCTATCCCTGTTTTATTCACATCCATGTTTTAATCAATGTAATCCATGCATATTAATTTAATTCACTTAGGTTAATCATAGTAGTTAATTCATAAATTAACTCTTATCCATGCACATGCATACAAATGCACACTATCCTCACTTAGAATATTATATTATCCATGCTAAGGATAACACTTAATTAGGCTTATACATGCACACTACTACACATAATAATTATGTTTGGATATGCATATATACTATCCATGCCTAGAATAGTAGGATTTTCTTAGATTATCCCCTATATATTATATTGTTATTGTCCTAACCATGGTTAATTAGGATAATTGGGAGTGCTATGCTATTCCAGGTAAGTTCTCTAGCATCACTCTTATTTATTGATTTCTTAGAATCACATAGGAGCATGCTTAAGTGGATAAAATACATATTTAAATTCCCTACATGATTACATGTGCATAGATATATATATATATATATATCATGTTTTTCTATGGTTTTGAGTGTGACTTTCACATTTATTTAACTGTATTTCCTTTCGCATGCATAGGAGAGCATAGTAATACATTTAGTCCCTGAATTACTATTTTAGCATGTGCATTGCATATAATTGCTTAGTTTTTCCTACACGATTTCTTTTATTAGTTGTTTATAACTTGAATTAGGGTTGCATTAGAAATAATTGAAATGGTCCTCATAATATCTAGTCAAACACATTGAAAGCTGAGTAGAGGCCCATCTCACGATGGGGCGAGAGGGGGTGTTTTAGCACGATCGGTCTAGCTCCTTCCTCTATCGTATCTTAACCCCCGAACCAAGTTCTTTGGTGATGATGGGGCGGTGCTCTCTATCCATTGGACTTGATAGATTTAGTTTTCTTCGTTTTCTTTATCAAACTAAGTGGCGACTCAATTAGCCAGAATCTCTCAGGATTTAACCTTGTGGGATACAACATGGATTACTCACTTGTGTAGCCTCGGATATGGATCATGGGCATCGATTGTTGCCTCGGGTGGGATAAAAAGCCCCATGGAATCCAACATACAAGTAATCCAAATCGGTCAGATCAAATAAAGGCAAATGAAAGGTGGTGAACCTCACTCATGGCTATTGACATGAGATTTGAAATGGGATCAATCAAGCGGGCTTAATCCTTCTAGGCCCCAAGCTTGGTTCGGGTACCCCACAAGTCCCTTTTAGAAGAAGTGTAAAGACCAATCATGGTTTAAAAGAGAAGGTTATAATGAATGTTAGATGGTTATAATGAATGTTAGAAAAAATCTATGATACAGCCCTAGTCGTTTGGTCCAATCATATTCTGATAAGGTTCCAACAAGTGATCTGGTCCAAAATCTTGTTATTTTGAAAAAAATACTTTGGTATATTTTGAACTTACCACATTTCTGTGGTGCAATCAATGAATCTAGAGAAGAGGAAGAGTACTTTGTCAAACCAATCATATTATTAAGAAAGCCAAAATGATTCTGAATGCTTCATCATGGCCATCAATTTCTAGTACAAAGTATCTTGAGAAATTTGTGAAATTTGTGCTTGAACCTATTTATTTGTGCTTTAACCCATTTTTGAGAACTTTGTGCTTGAACCCATATTTTTTTTTAACTCTGTGGTGAACTCAAATTCCTTACAAGACCAAATACCAGTCATTAGCTCCAAAACGGGCAAGAAAACTTACCAGGTAACATACAGACACTAAGAAATTGGATGACATCAATTCAGCATACAGACACTAAGAACCTCAAAAGGGGCAAGAAAACTTTACAACCTTAATCCATGTGGCTGCAATCATAAAAAATTCCAAGTAATTTTTTTTAGATGGAGAAATCAAGAGAGTGAGAGAGGGAGATTGATGTTATCTGGAGAGAGAAGCCAGAGCTATGACATGGAGGCGAGGGCGGCGGTGACCTGGGTGCTGTGAGGGAGAGCGAGTGAGAGCATAGTGAGAGTGAGACATATGTTTGTTCCCCCCCCCCCCCCCCCCCCCCAAATCTTTTAACCCAATTTTCCCCAAATCTTTTTGCCCAATTTTAAGTGACCCAGGTCATACCCATGTTTATCGGGTATGTTCATCTACCCGGTTCACCCTAGAGCCGGACCGTGTGTATATATATATGTGACATATACTTCCATACATTTACTTAGGGTCCTATTGATGCTGTTCCTTGGCCTCTTACAGAAGTGGGTCCTAGTGTTTAAAAACTGTTTTATCAAAAATTAAATTTTGAATTTTGGGGCCGACTTTTATGAGAGAGAATAACACCAACAGGATCTAAGGTAATGTACGAAAGGATTGCCTATATATATAAGGGTTGTTAACCTAGAGTACAGTGGTTGTAGGTTAGCAGCGTGCACACCAGCTTTTAGCGACAAAAAAATAACTTTTAGCGACAAAAAACTTTCATCACTAAAGGTGAAAACTTTTAGCGTCGAAAAATTTTGTCACGAAAACCATTTTTTTTCGTCTCTAAACGATCATTATGCTGTAAGTTTGCATTCCCCATGTGTATATACATATTCACAAATTTGTTTTAGCTAAACAAATATAATTTCAGATATACTTAAATTCTTGATTTTCAAAATTGTTTTAGTACCCTTGGGTACGTTTGGTACGCATGGATGGAATACGAATAGGAATAGTCATTCCATTCCTTCATTTGGCAAAATTCCCAAGAATGGAGTGCCATTTACATTACACTTTTTGTTAGAACAATCAAAATTAGCGGGATGGAATTAAATAGAAGTTAAATATTTAAAATTTGGACAAAACATTAATGGCATAAATATTCATTAATTTACTCTTTACAGATGTTTAATGTTTTTTTTTGTAAAAAACTCAAATACTTTAAGGAAAATGTCTTTTAGTTAAATATTTTTCAAATGTGTAATTTTCTAAATATTTTTTAGCTTGAATATTTAATATTTAGTTTTTAAGGAGTAATACAATTTTTTTTAACATTTTCTAGTTCAACTTATTTTTGGATATATTTTAAATATTTGCTAAATATTGACCTTTTTCACTAAATATAATCAAATATTTAATTTTTTTTAAGTCTTTTTAGTCCAGTTACTTAATTTGTTATGATTTTTTTAGTATCTAGTAACTTTAATCCAAATATTTACTTCAAAATATATTTGAACAAAAAAGTTTTTTACATTTTCCAATGATAGTCATTCATGAGAATGGAATAACCATTCCTTAGGTTTGACAAGGAATGCCCATTCTTGCTTAAGTAGGAATGATCATTCCAAGAGAAATGTCCATTCCATTATATCTGGTCATACGAAACATAGGAATGGAATGAACCTTAGAAGCATATGATTACTCTTAATTATACTATGTGTGATTTTGATTCTAACACTAGGCTTCCACGTGTTGGGCACAAGTTCGATTTGACCCTCCCCCTTTGTAATAAAATATACATATATTAATCATAACATTTAGAGCAATAAATATATAAGGTCTTTTAGATTTCAGTCATTTATTATAGCATTTTCTAGAAATTGATAAATTCTATCAGTTAACTTAGAAATTAGTCCCCCACCTATTTTGATGACTAAAATACCCACACTCCCAAATATCAGGATTTTTAAATTCAAAACCCATATTTTATATATATATATATACAAATGAGGATTTTGAAATTCAAAATCCATAAAATACATACATATACATATATTTATATATATCTTATAAAAATCTAGAAATGGACAAAACCCAAGATTGAATATAACCGAGATTTTCTCACTCTTTATCTAGAAATTATAGAACCAAGATTTTCTCACCAAAAAGTTCATAAATTTGACACCCAAATTGCATATAATGCCCCCCTTTATGCTAATCTACACATCATGATCTAACTATAAAAAATACGGGGCAAATAATCCAGTTTTGGTGAGAGATACTGACTTTTTGGTGAGAGGGAGAGAGAAAAAAATAAAGAGTGAAAAACTCCTCACTTTTTGGTGAGAAATTCTCGGTTCTATAATTTTGATGCAAATTTATCACCTCTCAATTCTAAAATTTTGATGGAAGTTAATAATACAAATTTCTCAGTTGAAAAAAAAAACACACACACACACACACACACACAAAATTTCTCACCTTCAAAACTCAAAATGTAAACAAAAAAGTTGTGAAAGGGGATCCAAAGTGAGAGTCCAGAAAAAAAAGGACAAACCCCCATAAATCTTTTCATTGGTCTCTGAGTGTTCAATGTCTTCAGCAAAAGTGCTTTTGTATACATATAGTGGGGATGAACTCAAATCTTCATATACAACGCCCAAACTCTGATAAGCCAGGGCCAAAACTGTCCTCCAAGACTCTTTCTGCAACAAAAAATAGCAACAATCTCATCAAAAAATCAAATGGGTTCTTCAAAAATAATCAAATACCACAAATTAGCAGATACCCATCTCACCTTAATATGATTTTGATAAACCCCAGTTTCCAAATCCATGATGGGTGGTCTCAAAACCCTAATTTCAATATCACCATGGTCGACGCCGCTGCCTGAGCTCTGTTCATTGCCGTCGTGCCTCTGCTGAGATGCCTTGAGCCTGGTCTTGAAGGCGTCGTACTAGGTGAAAGCGACTGTGTTGATCTGGTCGGAGATTGGTCTGAGATGCCTTACGTTGAGCCTGGTCTAAGATGCCTCTGCTGAGATTCCAAGGAGGACTCGAGAAAGTTTTAGAGAAAGAAAGTTTAGAGAGAGAGTTGTTGGGGGTTAATCAGAGAGAGAGAGAGAGAGAGAGAGAGATCATGAGAGATATAGAGAGTGAGATAATGAGAGAGAGAGAGAGAGAGAGAGAGAGAGAGAGAAATCTTAATAATTTAATTGGGTTTCAAATTGAAATCCCTAATTTTAGGGTGATGGTATATATACACAGATATGTATATATCTAATGAAGGGTAATTTTGGCCATAAAAAATACATATATTTAGAGAAAATGATTAATTTCTATGTTTTCTTAATGAATAAGGATGAATTTAAGGGTTTATAAAGTTAAAGTAACTAACTGTATATTGACTAAAATTTGAGGGACCAAAATGTGTATTTCTATAATTTATAAATGAATGTCAGTTAAGGACAATTGTTGAAGAGAGAGGTACAAAGTTCGAATGAAAATTCTGAATCTGACCAAAAGAATTGGAGGCATAAAATTAGTTCCGAATATGAAAATTTTGAAAAAAAAAATAGATTCGGATTGGAATATGAATTGTGCAGGAAAATTTTCCGATTTTTCCAAATCAAAAAATACAAAATATTCCAAACAACTTTCAATCCAACTATTCCGAATTTGTCGTGACAAATGTATAATTATTTATTTTATTACAATAAAATGTATATATAATTGCATATACATAATTTACGAAATGAAAGGTTTTTCATTATGTTCGTCTAAATTTAAGATTCTGATTCTTCCAAAAATTCTCAAACAAAAATAATAAATAGATCTAAAATTTATGACTTCAAAAATTTTCAAAAGTTTTTTGAATTGGAATGGAATTTGGGAATGAGTCTAAAACTGGATGTAGGAAAATTATTTCATTCAACTATCTAAAGCTATATAAGTGAAAAACTCTTATAAGTCTAAATTGAATATATATGTAAGTATAAACCGCTAAGTAAATTATGTGATTTGTTTGCTTGATTTGTTTAAGTAAATTATAAGTAGGGGTGTGTGGCCAAAGGTCCCTGGACTGGCCAAAAATAGGGAATTAACCCATATGCGTATGGCCCTCTAATTTTCTTTGGACCAAAATTGCCCTCAAAATGCCATTATCGTGAATAGAAACACATTGTTTAGTCCCTTATTATGCAGGTTTTATATATTGAGTACATCTAAATTAGGTAGATATTAAATCAATCCCTCAATTGGTGTATAATTAAGGAATTAGTCCCTTTCCCTAATTTTTGTTTTATTATTACCTTTAAACCATTTATCTGTTTTAAATAGAAATTAATTTGAATGTGTTATTTTTAGTCATTATGTATTATAATAGAAGTGGAGTAGTTATGGGATCATGGCTTCCTAAAATTATGGTAGTTGATTTTGTGTGGTTTAAATATGATTTTAAACTGTAACATATGTTGACATAGGATAATCATTGATGATGCCGAAAATTGGTAAGAGAGATTAAGAATAGAGATATGGTGACCTGCGTCCACAGGTGCGTCAGTGCGCTTCACTAGCAGATCACCAGCGGGCCTAGTGAGCCAACAATGGGGCCGGCACTACCAGTAATACCAGCCAAGTGTATGCGTAAGAAAATAAATAGCTATTCTGTGAGTTAAGAATGCGATCCCCTTAAATGGGGGTGAGTGGCCCCTTTTATAGGTGCAAGAGACCACCCGCAAAAGGCAACTGAATAGATAAGGAAGCCCAATCTAATTACAAGTTGATGAGCATAAATCATAGGAGGTTTCCTAAATGACTTAGTAAACTATTTACACTTTCCATTAATCTTCTGGCTGATTTAGGAAACTGCTGAGTGGCTTAGCTGTCAAACTGTACCTCGTGGAAAGCTGCTGCGCCACATGCCCGGGATGTGCGAGCATACCGAGCGGTAGCACTCGAAAGACCTCGGGATCAGCGGGCCATAGGCTCCCTTGTCGGATAATCCGGGTCCTTGGCTACTGACGTGGAGATTTGACTGTAGCAGAATATTTCTGGGTGTATCAGCTGCCCCCCATTTTCGAAGTTGATGTGATGTCCCGTCAGATGAAGTTTGAAAATAATGACTGCTTCCGAGGAACCGTCTGGTAGGAGGTCGGGACTCTACCCGGGGTGGGACCAGTCGTGGTGGTCAGCCGGGGTATGGACCGAGCGATGGCCCTGTGGGCCTGATCCTACCTGTGCCACGTGTCAGCTTGTAACTGGCCTAGTCAGGATCAAACGATGCCAGCGTGGATGTAACTAGACCGTTTACGTGGTAACCGAACTGTCTCGTCGAGCATTTAATGCGCACGCCTTTTGAGGCGACGCTTCGTGTGCCCGAGGTGACAACTGTCGGCCACTTTGGGTGTGAAAGCGTATGAGCCATTGGATTTATTTTGATCTGAACGGTCCATGGTTCCTATATAAAGGAACACTTATTCATTTCTTCAACACTTTACTGCAAAGACATATATTCCTGAGCAGTTTGAGAGCGAGCAAGATTCCGAGCAAGATTCCCGAGCCCTTTTCTACGCTAAACTTTGTAAGTCTTTCCTTTCAAGCTTCAGTTCTTCACTCTTTTCCTTCTCTTCTTTTCTAAGAGAGGCTGAAGAGAGCGAACCCACTTAGGTTAGAACAGGAGTGGGACTTTTTCTTCCTTAGGTTCTGTTCTTTCTTCAAGTCAGGAGTCACCTTAGGGCAGTTGAACCGAGCGGGAATTTCTGGGGTAGTCTTGAGAGAGTGTCACCTTCCGTTAAGTACCATTCACTCTTTTCCTTTTAGGTTAATGACCTTGCCCCCTTTGTATACCAGGCTCGGGGTTCTTGACCCATACCGTGGTCGTCATCTTCTTCTCGACCCAATTATCGAAACCCCAAGAATGTGTCACTCTGGTTTTAACTCGTCCTCCCGGTCAGAGGATGAGCGATCCGGGTCAGAGGCGCCGGACACAAGTCTGAGTCTGGCGTCCGCGTCCCCCTCCGATCACCAAAGCAAAGGCAGAATCCTGATCCGTCTTTGCGACGATGAATCGGACCAGGAAGCCCCCGTTGCTTCCGTTTCCCGGGGTTCAGGCGACGAAACCCCAGGGGAACCCAACCCCGAGGTGGCCTTCTCCAGCGAATTCATCCCGTCCACCTTGTGTACTGAAGATCTCGGGCGTATTAAGGATAGGTACGGCCTTCCTGACCATTGCTCATTGGCCGTGAACGTCGGGGGAGCCCAAATCTACCAGCGGGGTTTCACTACACTATATGAGGACATCCTCATGGCTGGGTTCTGCATCCCTCTGCATCCGGTCGCTCGGGACGTCCTGATATACATGGGGATCGCCCCGATCCAGTTGGCCCTGAACGGTTGGAGATTTCTCGTGGGGTCCATCTCCCTATGGCCCCAAGTTTTTGGATACGAACTCTCCGTCCAGGAGTTCCTCTGGACATACCGACCATTCCCCGTACATGGAGAGACCGGGTTCTTTTCCCTCGGGGCTCGCCAGGGGAGGAAGATCTTAGTCAACTACCCGAGTAACAACAAAGGGTGGAAGAACAGGTTCTTCTAAGTGTCCACCCTTAGGCTTTGCAAACCAGCCCCCGGGATCCAGATGAGGACTTCCTGGGCAGGAGAGTTGAGGGGTAAGCCCGTTCGGTTTCACTTTTTTGCTTTCTTCTTTATTTTACTCCAGTTTCTGAGACTAACCACTTTGCACTTTGCTTTGCAGCGGGATCAACCAATCTATCGAGCAATCCCAATGAGTGCCAGGCCAGGATCAGGAGTTTGGCAGACTGACCGATAAATATCTGGAACGTGTTGACTCAGACCGGCGACTTCCAAGCTACTAACAACCCGGCTTAGCCCACCGAAGCTCTGATATTCCCCCCAATCCTTCTTGGTAAGTGCTCGGACTCTGCTTTGTTCCGTGGTACTTCTTCCACATCTTTTACATCGGTTGTTAACTGTTCAATTTTCTTCTTTTGTAGAGATGGCTCCGAAGAGAAATATGGAGCAATTGAGGGAGAGTCAGGTCATTTCCGCTACTACTGCTGCCGCCCGAATGGTGGTGGCATAAGGAAAAAGGCCCGCTGCCGAGGCCCTAGGTGGAGAGCGCCCACTGAGGCGGATCCGACACGGGGTAGCAAACAGACCGGAGCCAGTGGGGACCTCAACGCCCCACATGGTGGTTGTTGAAGAGACCGTCCCTTGGGCGAGGGTGCCGGCCGTGGCACCGATGGCTGCCTCGACCGAGATCAGGGAGCGGGTGAAATCTGGTCTGCTCCCCAGCTAAGTGGAGGCATGTGAAAACATGTCTCCCGAGGTCTTCCAAAGCTGGTTGTACAGCCTCTCTCACATGGTGAGTTATCCTGCCTCGGTTTCCTTTTCTTTTTTTCAATTATTTTACCTACTGTGCCTATTTACTGACCGGTCGGTTTTAACTTTTTCGCAGGTCAGATGCATGGCCGCCAGGGCTGAGTCCTTCCTACCGTCCTTGGCTAAGAGGGCCGCTGTTGCTAACGCCGCTTTGTCTGAGGAGCGGGTGATCTCAGAGGCCAGGGGAACTGCTTTGGCCGTGGAGAAGGACAAGGTAAAAGGTTTAGCCTTGAGCCTTGGCGCTGCTCAAGCCAAGCTGGCAACAACCCAGGCCGACCTAGAGGCCGCTCGGGCCCGCGCAGCGGCGGCGGAGGCATGGGAGAAGGAGCTGGCAGAGGTAATGGCAGCTGGGGCCCGGGAAGAAGCTTTCGACGATGGCTTCTTCCAGGGCTATAAAGACTTGAAGCGCAGGCTATCCTGGGACCACCCCGAGTAGGACATCTCGTCCTACGAAGGGATTGATTCAGACTTCTGGGATGTAGGTCCTGCTGCGGGCGAGGGCCCAGCTGTTGACGCTGGCCTTGCTGAGGAGGCTGCCTTGGGCGGAGGCTCTATACCGGGAGGAAGAGATGACCCCGAAGAGGAGGCTGGGGAGACCGAATACGTGGTCGAGGTGGACGACTAAGGTCCCTGACCTATTTTCTTTTGTATTGTAGTTTTTTTTTTTTTTTTTTTTTTTTTGGGGGGGGGGGGGGGGGGGGAGGCTACTATAATTGTCCCCCAGGCGATGTAAATAATTTTGTTTGTTGATTAATGAAAAGGTCCGTGAGGCCACTCTTCTTTCCATTAACTGTTTACATATTCTGCCTGTTTGTGATTGCTAGTATCTGCCAAGTTTTAACCAACCTAAATCCCTGCCTTAGTAAATGGTTTAGGACCGTAACCGGTAGAACAGCTAGTCTTACCGACCTGTTTCAAAGGTGACAGCCCTGTGTATCATAGGAACTTGTCCTGTTTACCGTCCAGGATGGCCCGGTGTATTATAGAAAAATCCTGTTTTACTGTCCGGGATGTTTTATCTCTGATCACTATAAGTACTTAGGAATGTTAGGATTCCAAGTCCTTTTAATGATCGATGTGATTTCCTGTTTTAACCCAGTCCCTGCCCCCCAAGCATTTTGCTAAGGCGGGTGTGCAGGAGAAAGTGGCCGTAGGAAACCGACCTGGAACATGGGTGGTTGCAGGGTCATTTGAGGCTTGCCATCATCAGCCACCTAGGGGGTTTGCCCCCGTCGTTGGTTGGGCCTAAGCAAAGCCGTTACCTCGGGGTTAGGCCCGAGGTCTTTGTGCCTTGGTTTTGAGCCAAGGTCTTTTGCCTCGGGTTTAGGCCCGAGGTCTGTGTGCCTTGGTTTTGAGCCAAGGTCTTTTGCATCGGGGTTAGGCCCGAGGTCTGTCAATATTGGACGGGACTCTGATAGGAGTAATTTTGCAAAATAAAGTCTTTTATTTTATTCAAAAATTTATAATGAATGCTCAAATGGAGCTACAAAAATTTCCTAACCAGTGCTAAACTACCCATGTCTCAGGGTTATTGATAGTACTTACGGAGGTGTTGCACATTCCAAGGGTGAGACAGATCACGTCCATCCAGGCTTTGAAGCCAGTAAGTTCCCGGTCTGTTGACTTGGGTAACTATATATGGACTGACACGAGAATTTTCTGTGTGCGCTTGTGTGCTATACCCAAGTGTAGGTAACCGTGCAAGTAGTAATCTGGTTAAGACCAGGTCAATCCCACAGGGAAGGTGTTAAACTATTACCTAGATTAATCTCAAACAAGAAAAGAAAAATCAGTATTTTAAAAGAGTGTAGAACACTAAGTCCCATAGTTTATCAACTACTAAAGATAAAGCAATAAAACTATATTAAACTAATTACTAACTAATAAATTTAAACGATGATTTAAAACGTGTTTATATTAATAAAAGGGAATGTTGGGATCACACGAATCCACCGCGACCTAGCCATCTATCATGCAATTACGTTGAAGCTCAATAGAGCACATCCTCTACAGTATTCCGTATTTCTCTTAAGATAAAGAATCCATAGTCCTTTCATGACCGAGACTATATCATCACATTTAAGTTCGAAATACATAAAAGCGGTTTAAAACAATAATTAAGACTCGCACCTACAATGGTGTTAGCATTGAGGGTGGTTTACAAAGTTTATTGAAGAAAAATGCCTAAAGGCTTTAAGTTTACAGACTGTTTTGACAAACTGAGCGTTTGGGGACAATTTGATAACAAATCAGTAAAGCAGAAAGCCTAGGAATACTGCATAGAATGTCCTCAAGAATCAAAAGGTTCGATCAATCGACGTGCTTTCGATCGATCGAATATCTTCATCTCTCGATCAATTGAACTGACTTCGATCGGTCGACTGTATCTCTGTTTCGATCGATCGAGCTTTCTCGATCGATCGAACACAGGAATTATTCTGCTGCATGGCAGAGGCTTGAGATCACATGTTCATCGTGATCTCCCAACCTGGAGACTACCCAAACATGATCTGGAGTATCACAGATGTATTTTGGACGTAAGGTTCCATTAAAGGTGTGTTTGGTTGTGATTTTTGCATAAAATCTATGAAAACTAATTGTTTAACTCTAACTAACATGCAAGACTACGGGATAATAGATTATACTAATATAAACTAAATGCAGAACGTAAACCATGTAACCTGGAAACGAAAACTTGTATTGAACAAGGAGGAAGCCAAACCAAACAATGTATAACTTTGATTAAAACCTACAAAAAAAATAATGTAAAGCTCTCTACTCTCTATAAACTGATGAAAATAAAAGTGGGCGTCCTTATGGACGTATACAATACGAGTATTTATACTAAAACCTACTGCTAGGGTTAAAATCCCGTTTCTGCTGCGTGCGCGTACAATCTGATAAAAGCTATGTTCGATCGATCGAACATTTCTCGATCGATCGAACTTCTGGGATCTTCAATCGCTTGAGCTTCTATCGATCGATCGAACCTTCGATCGATCGAATGGTCTTCAATCGATCGAGGTTCACTTTTCATCCTTTACTTGTCTTCATTAAAATTCAGCACTCCCTTTTATCTTTCTCATCCAATTCTTCACACAGCAACAGTAATCTGCACAAACTACAGCTAAAACTAACAACTTATCATAGTTTAATCAAATTGTGTACAAACTAGCATTGTAATTCAAATTGCAGATAAATGAAGGAATTGTGAAATAATTTAGCACATTTTCTTCTTTTAGCGCAGTTGTATTATACAAATACCCCTACTTGTCACAACCCCCAACTAGCCATTTGCTAGTCCCTAGCAATAGAGCGAAAATAAAAGCAAGCTAAACTATGACTATAACAGAAAAACTAAAATAAACTAAACCCAAATTAACTAAATTAAAATAACAAGAAAGAAAACTACCTAACTCACTTTCGCAGGAATCGCAGTTGCATTTAGTAAATGCAACAAGCCGTTAAACCCCTAGGTTCCCCCTAGTGGACGAGTGTTGTCTCGTGAGGGTTTGCAGTGAATGTACCCACAAAATTCTCTGATTTTAAGCTCAAAAAGATATAGAATAACTTTTAAACACTCCCTTCTATTCAACTATTAATTTTGCTCTACGAATCATATCATCCTCATTCAAACCATGAAAGAAATACACATGCACCTCATGTCACCAAAATAAAAACAACATACGCATCTCATCCCTGTATCCTTGTGTGTGTGAAATTAACAGCTATACATCGAACTTTATTTAGAGTTGTTTAGACTATCATACTCTCAGAACTTGTAGTTTTAACTCAATCCTCACATAGTTATTACACTCAAAAAATGAACATCCCACAGAAACTTGGCTAATAATGATCGCACATAATATGAAAGCTTTGATAGGAGTGATTTTTCGGATACTAATGCTTTCATACTCGACTCTATAGAAGACGAACATTTTAGAGTGTATAGTCTCACGAACGGAATACTACTTACTAGAGGAGCGAAATACCGTGGATAACTCAAATTACACGTTAATGTTTAAACTAAGTTGTTGAGAATCATTAAGGCTTTGACTTTTTCGGTTTTTTTTTAGTAGGGTAGAAATTAGAGGGGTAAGAAATTGCACATTTTCAGCATGTGACTGTGTTCAGTAATTTCTTCACTTTATTCCAACCATCCTCTCCATACATATAAATATATATATATATATATATATTTATGCAGCCCTTCTCACCACTATTCCCTCCTCATACTTCAACAATTTAATCACATTGGGTGTGCAATGGGGTATATTGAGGTCAAAGTATACGATTAGGGATTTAGAATTTCACAATAGATTTGGAAGTATTTACTAGGTGTGGGGTTAAGAACAATGCATATTCGGAAATGTCGATATAGGTAAATGGAGAAGGCAAGGAGCAAGTACGATGGCTTAAATCATTTTCTCAACTTCTTAATTTTTACACGTCAATGTTCATTGAGTTTAGTTGGTAAATCCTGAACGTTCTCCTATATTAAGAAGCCAAAATGAAAAATTAGAGATTATCCAACGAATTAAACACGCTTAATCAATAAGAACAATTCGAATTTGATGTGATAATCCCCTCGAAATTGAAGATTGGATTCAAAAGCTCACTAAGGGTAACTAGTTTCCACTACTTTATTCCTTAAAGTATGAAAGTCATATTAACTCTTATTTTAAGTTTCTGCATAGCTATTAACACGTGCAAATGATTTGGATACAAGAATGATTAACATATGCATTCATCCTAGCGAAACTAGAAAAACGCGTGAACTTAATTCATAAAAGGATGAGAATAAAATGGTTGTGTCATTGCTCGACAACAGGTAAATAGAAGTGAATATTCAAAATTACTCTACCAATTTAATTCAAAAACTTACTTCATTGTCTGAAAATTGTTTTTTGAAATTTTGTTGAAAGTGAAATTTTTGTAATTTAATTTAGTTTCTAATGGAAATTGTATGATATACGCAATAGATAGAGTGGTCTAGATTGCTAAGAACTAATATGCACAGGTGATTATCTATCTACATCCCACCCCCAACTGGAAATTGCAATGTCCTCAGCAGGCGATTTTCAAGAATAGATAGAGACATATCACCTGATATGTATCATCATAAGAATTGCAAGTGTAACAACCTGTACAGAAAGCATACAAACTCCAAATAGCAGAGATCAAAAGAATATGAAATACAGAGCACTGGATCCATACTTAAAATAGAACTAATCACTGGAAATATAATAAAGTGAAAGAACAAAACAGTGAAAATATGCGCCATACAAACTAAAATACAAAATATACAAACCATCCAACAAAAAAACAAAATATCCCAACAGTATCCAAAAATATCCAACAACCAACCAACACATCCAAATCCAACCACAATGTCCAAAATATCTAAACAACCCAATAACCAAAAACAACCAACAACATCGATCCAGCAGAAACTAGACATCATCGGCGACGTCCGATAATATCTCAATAAACACATCGGGAGCATCCTCACTACCACCCTCAACAACAGTCGGTGCCGCCGCCGGGGCACTCACGATCGTGGCAGCTGGAGTGGATAAGGGTGTGTCGGCCACGACAGGAGGAGGTGGAAGTGGTATCTCTGTAGCAGGCGGTGTCGCCGATGATGATGAAGCTGTAGGATCAATCTGGGAAGGTGGAGCGAAAAATGATGGACCGGTGGTGGGTGGTGGAGCTACAGGGTCTTAGGTGGTAGGTGGTGGAATAGCAGAAGTGGTAAGTGGATCGCTGGGGGGTGGTGCAGAAGCTGCATGAACTGCCTGGTCGACTCCGATCTGGATCAAGATCGCCTCCAGCAGAGTCGTCATCTAATCTACCTTGCCCTCAAGTCTGATCCGGGCCTCTCTCTCCTCCAATAGTAACTTGTGAATAGTCGGGAGAGGCGCAGAAGAAGACTCTCCCTGGGCGGGAGCCTGAGACCTCTGTCTCAACTCAAAACGGGCAACCTCCTCCACAGGATCACCCTCCTCATTAGAATCACGCTCCTCAGCCTCTGTGGGCGTTCCAGAAGCTACGTCCTCGGTATCTGTGCCTCATCGCCTCCTCTTCACTCTAACTTGAGCCTTGCCCTTTCCTTTCCTTTTTCTCTTCTGGGCGTCAGAGCGGCGAGCGGCGGTCTCACCAAAATGGCTCTTGGGGGACTGATAGACATTGGTAGCAATGGGGAGTAAGCCGTTCTGGGTCACAATGCAATGGATGCCCCACACTCCTTTTAGGTGCTTCTTGGCCAAGATATAGCGTGTGGGCTGCACCATGAACTCAATATACAATCGCGAGAGGCATACCCGTCTCCCTGTCCCCACACAAAATAGTGCATGCACATACCAAGCCACCAGCTTCTCGTGATAGGAAGTCAGAAAAATACAATTGCAAAGGACAAGATGGAGCATGTGGTACCTATCAGTCAGGAACTGATCCTCTATATGAGAGGATCCGTTCCAGAACTGAATGGCACCACCTGTAATCTCTCTGACAATCGTGGCGTAAGGAATCTCTGGAGTACCCACACGGTGAGGACAGTCACACTCTAGCTCCTCAGGGACCCCTATGGCAGCAGATAAAGTGGCAGGACTAATGATGATCTCCCGGCCGTGGTAGTAAGATCAGTAAGTGTAGGGTGCGGCTAGGTCCTTAATCATCGTTGCACAGACCTCTCGTACCCACAAAACATTGACTTTTTTGGCCTGGGTCAACATCTCGTACCATTGTGGCATAGCCTTGATTCTGGCTAAGAAACAAGGAGCAGAAAGCCAGGTCGCCTCAAGCGGTCTCTCAGTCATCACCTTACGGTGACTAAAGAATCTCGTGTAATTGGACTGGTCGACTATATGGAAGAACCCATGGTCAGGTACTGGATCTGCTACAACAAGGTCGAAGGATTTCTCCTTAAAATAGCCGGTCGTAGGATTCATAGCGGGCCACCTGAAATTGAAAAGAAATCAAACAAATGAAAATAGGAAGGAAAAAAATGAAAACTGCCTTAGCTAAGGCGCGATCGATCGCAGTTGGTTCGATCGATCGAAGAATGGCTGGGTTTGATCGATTTCAGAGTGTTCGATCGATCAAACACAGCGAAACTGTGGCGACAGCAAACGGGAATGGGAAGAGCCCGCATACACAAAATAACACGAAAAGAAGAACAAACAGTGGTTGAACAACCAATGGGGGGCACCCCCATGACAATTCGAATGAAAAGGACGAGAGGGGGAGTTTGTGGACAATACCTCGAGTGTAGTCACCGAGAAGAGGATGAGGGTGATGATGATGATGATGAGAGTGCCCGGGGGTACGTGATTGTATATGAGGGAGGTCAAAATCGCTCGAGCCTCCTCTGTCGCCAATCGCTCGAGGAAGTGAGGGAGAGAGAGAGTGAAGCTGCTGAAGTGTATAGACGGCGCTTCGTTTAAATACAGGGCTCGATCGATCGAGAAAGTTAGATCGATCGAGAGTTCGATCGATTGAGGCCTACTGAAGCGCTCGAGGTTCTGGTATGATCGATCGATCGAGAATTTTTCGATCGATCGAACTCTAAAATTCTACAAGATCATAGAATTGATAAATTAAACACCCCCAACTAACCAACATTAGTCTGGGCATACAGAATAGTGATAAAACAGTTCATAGACAAGACATGTAAGCCAAAAACAACATCCTCATAGTAGAAAATTACAAATTTATATAAATAAATCTTTATAATAGCATCCACTTGCAATATTATTGCCCCCAACATGGTCTTTAAAACCTTATTGAAAAAGAAAAACTAAAATAAAGCTGAAACTAACAAAACTTTGTCTAAGAATACACTCCAATTGATGAAAGAAATATGAAATGACATAAAACAATTGAAGTGAAGCACTATTCTTCAAGCATGAAGAGTTCTTCTTCCACAACTTCCTTCTCTATCAGAACTTCAAATGTAGAGTCTAAACTTGATGATTCCCTTTCCCAGAACAAGCGAAAAATAGCGAGGTCATCATTGAGCAAATCCGGACTCTCTAAGGAATTGATTCTACCAACAATAGGGGATCCGGATGGAGACAAGGATAACTGAGTGTAATTGCGCATCGGACGTTCCTCTTGCGGCGGAGTACCCGGGGACCTTATGTATGGTCCAAATCCATGAAAGAGTTGATATGGAAGGTACAACGGTAGAAATGGTGGATTCATAGTGATTTTCCTGACAAAAGGAAACAAAAAGGAAACGAAGAAAATAAATTAACTAGAGCAAAAAAAAGATAAAATAGGAAGAATTAAACAAAGCAACATGAAGAGAAAGATAAAGGAATGTGACCCAGAGTTAACCTCACTATTGGCCGAATATTCCCAGGTGCACTAGCAAGTAGAGGGCATTGAAGCCGGAACAACAAATAACTCACGTGCACATACATGTAGGGAACCACTTGGATGACCAGGAAGTCGTCAACATATGTGAATACGACATTATGGCGTTCGGGCACCACATCCGGTAAGTCCTCTTCTTCCCATGGCTCCCACATTGAGTCATTTTTCCACTGTTCCATCAGAGCGTCATCGACTTCCCACACAACATATCCTTCTGGTTCTCCCTCCTCTTCAGGGAGTTCCATGTGCTCAAATGGGTTGATCTGGAGGAGAGCAGGATCGTATGGGATGTATCTGTGGGTTAAGTCAACAACGTCTTCGGCTCCTGGCCCTTGGTATGGAGATAAGAAAAATGCTATTTCATCAGCAGTCCACGGGGTGTTCTGATATTCTGAATCAGCCCATGACCCTATCGAGTGAACATCGTCATCTCTCATGTTGGACAGCCTGTAGGAGATAGAAATGGAATAGCAGATTACGATCAAGGTCACACTCAAAAAGAAATAGATAAGCAAAAGAACAAAACAAAACGAAAAATAGTACAAGAAAGAGTACAACAACATTATAACAACGCACTTGAGCGTTCTAGGTTGAGGCGTAGTTGGGCTCATCCAGTTGGATGTGATCGACCTCTGGTTGGAAATCTTCTAAGAACAGTTTTACCCTTTGGCCATTGACCTTGAAACTTTCATCGTTCTTAGGATTAAATAACTCGACGGCCCCATGTGGAAAGACAGATTTGACTGTGAAGGGTCCTGTCCACCGAGATCGGAGTTTTCCTAGGAAGAGATGAAGGCGCAAATGATATAGTAAAACTTTTTGTCCAGGCTCGAAAGATTTTCGAAAAATTGTTCTATCATGGCGAGCCTTTAACCTTTCCTTATGAAGTTTAGCATTGTCATATGCATCTCGACGAATTTCTTCCAGTTCTGCCAACTGGAGTTTCCGGAGATGACCTCCTTCTTTAATGTCAAAATTTAATGAACGTGTCGCCCAATATGCTTTGTGCTCAATTTCAACGGGGAGGTGACATACCTTACCATACATTAGCCTATATGGGGAAAGTCCCAGATTTGTCTTGTAGGCAGTACGGTATGCCCAAAGAGCATCAGTCAGTTTATAAGCCCAGTCTTTTCTATTGAAACTAACCATCTTTTCTAATATATGCTTGATTTCACAGTTAGCCAACTCTGCCTGCCCGTTTGTTTGTGGGTGGTAGGCTAGAGCGATCTTGTGATTCACCCTGTATTTCTTGAGTAATGATTCCAAAGGCCTATTGCAAAAGTGTTTGCCTTGGTCACTTATTAAAGCTTTTGGGGTTCTGAAACACGATAAGATGTTTTCCTTAAGGAAGGACATTACCGTTTTATGGTCATTGCGTCTCATCTGTATTGCTTCTACCCATTTTGATATATATTCCATAGCCAGAAGTACATATTCACAGTTATTAGATTTAGGAAACGGGCCCATGAAGTCTATGCCCCAACAATCGAATATTTCAATTATGATTATGGGAGTTGGGGGCATCGAATTCCTTTTCAAAATTGTACCAAGCTTTTGACATCACTGGCACGATTTACAAAAAGCGTAGGCATCTTTGAATACGGTGGGCCAATAGAAGCCGTTGTGTAATACGTTGTGTGCGATCTTTTGGGAGGCAAAATGGTCACCGCAGGCTTCAGAATGGCAGGAGGCCAAAATTACAGTTATGTCCTCATCCGGGACGCAACGCCTGATGACCTGATTAGCACAATACTTAAATAAGTAAGGGTCATCGAAGAAAAAATGGCGTGCGAACGAAAGGAACCTTTTCTTGTCCTGATTTGACCAATGACTTGGATTCTCTCCTGTAACAAGGTAATTTATTATATCTGCGTACCAAGGCAAACTGGAGACAGCCATCAGTTGCTCATCTGGGAATTCATCTTTTATAGGTACAGGCTCAGTGTTGTCAGTTAGGGGTGTAAGAAAAAACTGCGGACCGCAAACCGACCGCAAACCGACCAAACCGAAAACCGATTGGTCGGTTTTCTAAATACATGTTCAAGCTAAAACCGACCGCAAAACCGACCGAACCCCTAAAAAACCGACCGACCGACCGCTTTACACCTCTATTGGTCGGTTTTTATACACCAAAAAAATCGAAAAAAACCTACCGACCGACCGATTTACACCCCTATTGTCAGTAAATGTCAACCGAGATAAATGGTCGGCGACCATATTTTTTACTCCTTTTTTATCCTTGATAGTGATATCAAATTCCTGGAGTAGGAGTATCCAGCGGATAAGCCTCTGTTTCGCATCTTTCTTAGATAACAGGTACTTGAGGGCCGAGTGGTCTGTAAAATAGACGATTGGAGACCCTATCAGATAAGACCTGAATTTGTCCAGAGCGAAGACTATTGCAAGTAGCTATTTCTCAGTAGTTGTATAATTCATTTGAGTTTCGGTAAGTGTTCGGCTGGCATAGTAAATTACATACGACTTGTTATCCTTCATTTGGCCTAGGACTGCACCAATGGCATAGTCACTAGCATCGCACATTAACTCAAACGGTAAACTCCAATCGGGTGCCTGTATTATCGATGCGGAGGTAAGGTGTTCTTTTAGTGCATCAAAAGATATTTGATAGTTTTCAGACCACTCAAAAGGTGCGTCTTTGACTAGGAGTTGGCACAGTGGTCGGGAGATTGCACTAAAATTTTGGATAAAGCGTCGATAGAATCCAGCATGTCCCAGAAAAGATCAGATGTCTCGGACTATACGAGGGACAAGTAGATTTGAAATTATATCAATTTTTGCTTTATCGACTTGGATACCCTTATCAGAAATAATGTGACCGAGGACAATTCCCTTGGTCACCATGAAGTGACACTTTTCCCAATTTAGTACTAAGTGTTTGTCCTCGCATCTTGCTAACACATTCTCAAGGTTTTCCAGGCAGTTATCGAAACTATGGCCAAACACTGAGAAGTCGTCCATAAAGACCTCGAGTGTCTGTTCAACCATATCACTTAATATGCTTAACATGCACCACTGAAAAGTGGCAGGTGCATTGCAATGGGAAGTGGTCTTTCCGGATCACAGTATTTAACTTTTGGTAATCAATACACATCCTCCATCCAGTGGGGATGCGTGTTGGTACTAACTCGCCATCTTTGTTCAGGATAACTGTTATACCAGGCTTTTTGGGCACCACCTGGGTTGGACTAACCCAAGAGCTATCAGAGATAGGATATATAATCCCAATGTCAAGAAGTTTTAAGACTTCCTTTTTCACGACTTCTTGCATATTAGGATTCAGACGTCTTTGCCATTGCCGCGAAGGTTTAGCGTCTTCCTCCAGATATATCTTATGGGTGCAAATAGATGGGCTTATGCCTTTTAGGTTGGCAATGGTCCACCCCAATGCTCCCTTGTGCTGTTTAAGCATTTGAATTAACTTATCCTCTTGTTCAGAGTTCAACGTGGATGAGATTATCACAGGATAAGTCTTTTCAGTCCCTAGAAAAGCGTATTTGAGCTCTTTTGGAAGCTCCTTTAATTCCAAATCAGGAAACTAAAAGTTCAAAGGCATGGTTAACTTCATTTTTGGAGGCAAGGGTTCATATGGTGTGACCCACATGCTTTCAGCTCTATCTTCCTCTTTAGTTTCCATCATGAGGCAGTCATGATTTAGAGCAGCGTCCAATGGGGTAGAATCGTTAGGTTGATAAGTGGCATCAAATTGTGACACAACTACATCCAAAGGATCTTTGTATTCTACAAGATTAGCCTCGTCCTCGATGACTGTTTCGATGAAGTTAACCTCTTCTTCATCCTAGTATTCTTCGGGTCGGGGATTTGAAAAAATCTTGACATTTAAAGTCATGTTCCCGAATACGATGGTCATGATGCCACTCCTTATTTTGATTGTGGCATCAATGGTGTTGAGGAATGGACGTCCAAAAATTACCGGGATTTGTGAACATAGATTAGACACAGGTTCAGTGTCCAGAATCACAAAATCGACCGAAAAGATAAATATATCTATCTGTACCAGGACGTCTTTCAGTATTCTTCTAGGATATTTGACTGACCTATCTGCCAATTGCAATGCAACTCGGGTGGGTTTGAGTTCACCCAACCCTAGTTGTTTATATACTGAATATGGCAGCAAGTTTACGCTAGCTCCTAAATCAAGGAGTGCGTTGTCTATCCTTTGATTCCCAATTCTACACGAGACAGTTGGGGTGCCAAGGTCTTTGATCTTTGGAGGCAATTCATTTTGAATAATTGCGCTTGCTTGGCAAGCGACATAAGCGTGTTTCTTCACACTTTGCCTCCTCTTGACCGTGCATAAATCTTTTAGATACTTAGCGTAGGCTGGCACTTGTTTGATTGCATCAAGGAACGGGAGATTAATTTTCACTTGTTTGAACAACTCCAAAAACTCCTGATTCTTTATCTCGTTTTGGGGTTTCTTGAGCCTTTGAGGGTAATGCACGAGGAAAGGGCATTTAGGCAATTCGTCCTTGATAGGCTCCTTTCCAGGCCTTCTCTCAACTTCTTCTACTTCTTTAGGAGCGTCCGTACTTGATTCTAATGCTTTGTCATTAGTGGACGACTCCTCTTCTTGAGTAGATGGGTTGTTGTTAGTTACCACTTCTTCCTCTTCATACTCCTCGGGGGTAGAATGAGGCATATTTTTCCCTATGACTTTGCTGCTTCTCAAGGTTGTCACGGCTTTTGCCTGTTCATGATTAGGGGGACCATTATTGTATCCCTTAGGGTTTTGAAGTGGTTGAGCAGGAAACGTTCCACTCGACCCCTCTTGACGTGCATCCATTCTCTCTAATGTTGCGGACATTTTACTCATCATTTGAATTAACTGTTGTGTTAAATTCGTGTTAGAGAGTGGATCTTCCTCTTGCACCTTTTTGTGAGGTGGCACGTAAACATTTGCTTGTTGATTATTGGAGGGTTGAGCGTTGTTGTAGTTACTTGCTCTATTTGGATGGAATGGCTGGAACTGCCTATTGTATTGCCCTTGATGTTGATTATTGTTATTGTAGGACTGTTATTGTTGATATTGTTTTTGAGTCCCAACATTGTTTTTCCAATCAAACCCGGGGTGATTCCATCTATTGTTATTACTTTGTGAATTATAATTGTTGTAGGAATTCCCCGCCCCCCTATACCCTTGCATGGCATTCATTTCCATGGGCGGTTGTTCTTGAAAATACGGCACATTCGGACAGTATTGAGTAGTGTGTCCCAGCATGTTGCATGTGCCGCATGGTTCTTCAGGCAAAAACTGCCTAGAACTCTCTCCTTTCATTCCCAATTCTTCCACTTTCTTCGCTAGTTCTTCATACTTATTCATCAGATGATCCTCACTTTTTAGTTGGTATAAACTTTTCTCTTCCACACAGGATATCTGTGAGCGTGGGACATCGTCTGAATTTGACCACTCATGGGCATGTTCAGCTAACCACTCAAAATGAGCTTCAGCTTCTTCCGTGTTTTTGCGAAGAAATGGCCCTGAACTCATGGTCTCAACCAATTTCTTAGTTTCACCATTTAATCCTTCATAAAAGTAGCTGATGGTTCGCCATTTCTCGTACTCGTGATGTGGACATGAGAGTAGCAAATCCTTGAAACGCTCCCAAGTTTGGGTGAATGTTTCATTGCTCTTTTGTTTATAAGAATTTATTTGTCATTTAAGCTCAGTGGTCATACGAGGTGGAAAGAATTTCTTCAGGAAAATAGTGTTCATCGCATGCCAGGTGTAGATTGAATTTGGCTTTAAAGTGAGTAACCACGCTTTTGCTTTATCCTTCAGAGTGAAAGGAAATAGCATTAGACGTGTCACGTCTACAGGACAGTTCTGTGAAAATGTTTTACAAACATCTTCAAAGTCCTTGACATGTAGATAAGCCTTCTCGCTCTCCATTCCATGAAAGGTAGGAAGGAGTTGAATCATTCCATTGCGAAATTGAAATTCGCCTGCATGAGGTGGAATGAGAATACAAGAAGGTGTAGGCGCGTGTTCAAGCGTCATGAGATCGCACAAAGGACGGAGTGAATCATCGATTGGTACCACCACATTATCACCGTTTTCACTTTGATTATCAGCCATTGAATCGATAGGTGTAACTATGGGGTTAATAGAACTAGATGAATTGGATAAATAGAATGGGTTTCCGTAAATTCCTTCGATGGAATTATCGGACATAAAGGGAAAGACCCTAAGTAATTTTTAATCTAAAGAATGAAAGAAAACAGAAAGAGATAAGGATAGATTGAGGTAATCGAAGCGTTAGCTTGTTGCCTTCCCCCGCAACGGCGCCAAAAACTTGACACGAGAATTTTCTGTGTGCGCTTGTGTGCTATACCCAAGTGTAGGTAACCGTGCAAGTAGTAATCTGGTTAAGACCAGGTCGATCCCACAGGGAAGGTGTTAAACTAATTACCTAGATTAATCTCAAACAAGAAAATAAAAATCAATATTTTAAAAGAGTGTAGAACACTAAGTCCCACAGTTTATCAACTACTAAAGATCAAGCAATAAAACTAGATTAAACTAATTACTAACTAATTAATGTAAACGATAATTTAAAACGTGTTTATATTAATAAAAGGGAATGTTGGGATCACACGAATCCACCGCGACCTAGCCATTTATTATGCAATTACGTTGAAGCTCAATGGAGCACATCCTCTACAGTATTCCGTATTTCTCTTAGGATAAAGAATCCATAGTCCTTTCATGACCGAGACTATATCATCACATTTAAGTTTGAAATACATAAAAGTGGTTTAAAACAATAATTAAGACTCGCACCTACAATGGTGTTAGCATTGAGGGTGGTTTACAAAGTTTATTGAAGAAAAATGCCTCAAGGCTTTAAGTTTACAAACTGTTTTGAAGAACTGAGCGTTTGGGGACAATTTGATAACAAATCAGTAAAGCAGAAAGTCTAGGAATACTGCATAGAATGTTCTCAAGAATCAGAAGGTTCGATCGATCGATCGAATATCTTCATCTCTCGATCGATCGAACTGACTTCGATCAGTCGACTGTATCTCTATTTCGATCGATCGAGCTTTCTCGATCAATCGAACACAGGAATTATTCTGCTGCATGGCAGAGGCTTGAGATCACGGGCTCATCATGATCTCCCAACCTGGAGACTACCCAGACATGATCTGGAGTATCACAGATGTATTTTTGACGTAAGGTTCCATTAAAGGTGTGTTTGATTGTGATTTTTGCATAAAATCTATGAAAACTAATTGTTTAACTCTAACTAACATGCAAGACTACGGGATAACAGATTATACTAATATAAACTAAATGCAGAACGTAAACCAAGTAACCTGGAAACGAAAACTTGTATTGAACAAGGAGGAAGCCAAACCAAACAATGTATAACTTTGATTAAAACCTACAAAAAAAACAAAGTAAAGCTCTCTACTCTCTATAAACTGATGAAAATGAAAGTGCGCGTCCTTATGGACGTATACAATACGAGTATTTATACTAAAACCTACTGCTAGGGTTAAAATCCCATTTCTGCTGCGTGAGCGTAAAATCTGATAAAAGCCATGTTCGATCGATCGAACATTTCTCGATCGATCGAACTTCTGGGATCTTCAATCGCTTGAGCTTCTATCTATCGATCGAACCTTCGATCGATCGAATGGTCTTCAATCGATCGAGGTTCACTTTTCATCCTTTACTTGTCTTCATTAAAATTCAGCACTCCCTTTTTATCTTTCTCATCTAATTCTTAACACAGCAACAGTAATCTGCACAAACTACAGCTAAAACTAACAACTTATTATAGTTTAATCAATTTGTGTACAAACTAGCATTGTAATTCAAATTACAGATAAATGAAGGAATTGTGAAGGAATTTAGCACATTTTCTTCTTTTAGCGCGGTTGTATTTTACAAATACCACCGCTTGTCATGGACCTTCCCAGTTTGGCCCCAACTTCCCATGGCTCAGGATTCGGGTAGATTGGTTCACTGCCTTAAGGACGAGGTCTCCTACTTGAAAACTGTGATGCGTTACCTTGCTGTTGTAATATCGTGAGACCCGCTGCTTATAGGCTGCCACCTTTAATAGGCTCGATCTTTTTTTTCCTCTACCAAGTCCAGTTCTGTTCTGAGTTCATCTTCGTTGTCTGGCACACTGTAATTTTCCACCCGGTAAGTAGGCAACCCGAGCTCTATAGAGACCACCGCCTCGAACCCGTACGTTAAGGAGAACGAGGTCTCACCTGTTGCCGCTCGGGGCGTAGTTCGGTAGGCCCACAGGAGGGTTGGCAGTTCATCAGACCACAGCCCTTTGGCGCTTTCAAGTCTTGTTTTGATCGACTGCAAGATCGTTCGGTTTGTCACCTTGGCTTGACCATTGGCTTGAGGGTGCTCGGGGGAGGAGTAGTGATTAAGTATTCCATAGTCCGAGCAGAACTGCCTGAACAATGGGGTGTCAAATTGTCGGCCGTTGTCGCTAACCAGAACCCAAGGAATGCTGAACCTACTGAGGATATTCTTTTCCATGAAGCTTTCCATTTTTCGCTCGGTTATTATTGCCAAGGGCTCGGCCTTCGCCCACTTGGTAAAGTAGTCAACGGCGATGACTGCGTACTTGACCTATCCTTTTCCCATTGGTAGGGGTTCGACAATGTCGATACCCCACTGGGCAAAGGGCCAAAGGCTTTGGATTGGTGTCTGAAGCTCTCCCGGTCGGTTGATCAGGGGAGAGTATCTCTGACATTTATCGCATCTTTTGACGTACTCCTGAGAATCCCGGGCCTTTGTCGGCCAGTAATATCCTTGCAGTAAGACCTTTCTCAAGAGTGCCCGGCCTCTGAGGTGATTCCCGCACACTTCTTCATGGATTTCATACAACACTGATAGGACTTATGCGGGATGAACGCAGCGGAGATACGGTACAGAGAATCCCCTTTTGTAGAGGATGTCGTCTATAAGATGATAATGGGCCGCCCGGTATCTGACCCGGCAGGCCTCCTATTTCACATCTGGTAACACGCCCATTGCCAAGAAGGCCACGATCGGGTCCATCCAGCTAGATCCTAAGGCGTCGATTCCACCTCCATACATTCTGAGTTGTGTACACTCAGCTCGGGTAGGTATTCTACCCTTATCCCGGGCAAGTCTGACTGAGAAGATGAAGCGAGGCGGGCTAACCGGTCGGCATTGGTATTTTTCTCTCTGGGTATCTGTGTGATGCAAAAACCCTGAAACTTCTTTGAAACCGCTTGGACGAGGGATAGATAGGCTACCATGTTGTCTCCCCGGGCTTCGAACTCTTGGTTGACTTGATTGACCACGAGCTGAAAGTCGCTGTAACTTTGGACCTGTTGCGCACCCATGGAAGTGGCCAACTGCAATCCGACCAATAGAGCTTCATACTCAGCTTCATTGTTGGAGGCACGGAACCTAAACCTTAGGGCATACTCGAGCTGGATGCCGTAGGGAGTAGTCAAGATGATTCCTGCCTCACTGTCTTGCTGGTTTGAGGAACCCTCCACATATAGCACCCAGGTGGGAATGTCAGCCTGTAACCCAGGCGGTAGAACTGGTGGGTCGAGCTCTTCAACCGGGTCTTCCGGATATGTGAACTCAACCAGAAAGTCTGCTACTGCTTGCCCTTTGATTGCTGTCCGGGGGCGGTAGGCCACTTCAAATTCCTCTAACTCCACGGCCCACTTGACGAGCCTCCCGGACGTGTCAGGCCTGCTTAAGATCCTGCGGAGAGGTTGGTCAGTAAGGACTACAATGACATGGGCCTGAAAGTATGGACGGAGTCTCCGGGCGGAGGTGATGAGAGCGAATGCAAGTTTTTCGATGCGGGAGTATCTGCTCTCCGCGCCTTGGAGCGCCTGGCTGATATAGTACACTGGGAACTATATCCCGTGCTCTTCCCTAATGAGTGCTGAGCTAACTGCTGAGGGTGATACTGCCAGGTATAGGAACAATTCTTCCCCTGGTACGGGTGTTGAGAGTAGAGGGGGAGATGCCAAGTACTTCTTGAGTTCCTAGAACGCCTCCTCACACTCCTCAGACCACTGAAATGCCTTACGGAGGATCTTGAAGAACGGTAGGCACTGGTCGGTAGCTTTGGAGACAAATCTGTTCAATGCGGCAATCGTCCGGCCAGACTCTTTACTTCTTTGGTTGACCTAGGCGACCGCATGTTGATGACGGCCTGGATTTTCTCTGGGTTTGCTTCGATTCCCCGCATGCTGACCAGGTGCCCTAAGAACTTTCCGGATGAGACGCCAAATGTGCACTTGGCCGGGTTCAACCTCATCCTAAACTTCCTCAAAATGCTGAAGGCCCCGGGCAAATGTTCCAGATGGTCAGACTCGTCCCGACTTTTGACCAGTAGATCGTCGACGTATACCTCCATCGATTTCCCGATCAGGTCTCTGAACATGTGATTGACCAGGTGTTGATAAGTCGCCCCGGCATTTTTGAGGCCGAAGGGCATGACTTTATAGTAGTAGGTTCTCTGATCCGTGATGAACGAGGTCTTTTCTTCATCCCCGGGGTACATGCTGATCTGATTGTACTCGGAGTAGGCATCCATAAACGAGATAAGCGAATGGCCGACCGTGGAATCCGCAAGGAGGTCTATCCTGGGCAGCGGATAGCAGTCCTTGGGGCAGGCTTTGTTCAGGTCGGTGAAGTCCACGCACATCCTCCACTTCCCGTTGCTTTTCTTGACAAGTACTACATTGGCTAGCCAGTCGGGATAGTGGACCTCTCGTATGGATTGAGCTTTGAGGAGCTTCTCGACCTCCTCACACACTACTTTTTGTCTCTTGGGGGCCATGCCCCGTCTCTTCTGCTTCACCGGCCGGGAGTCTGGGTCGACGTTGAGCATATGAGACATTACCCAGGAATCAATCCCAGGCATATCTTCATGGCACCAGGCGAACACATCCTGACTCTGTTGCAGGAATTGAATTAGCTTCTCCCTAAGGCAGGGCTCCAGCATGGTGCCGATGCTAATCGTTTGGTCTGGGAGTTGTGGGTCCAACGCCACTTGTTCTAATTCTTAAATCGGATCCACTCTATCATTCTGGTCCCTCAAGTCCATCTCCTGGACGTTCAATGTCTCTGTGATGACTTCCCAGCGAAGGGAACTGACATAGCAACTCTGGGCGGTCGCCTGATCTCCACGCAGGCTTCTGGGTCCATGAGAGGTCGGGAACTTGACTGTCAGGCTATGAGTAGAGATGAAGGCCCTAGCTTTGTTGAGTTTAGGCCTCCCGAGAATGACATTGTATATAGATGTAGCCTCCACGATTACAAAATTTGACAGCAGGGAGATCTGCTGAGGGTAAGTTCCCATAATCACGGGGAGCTCCATGGTACCGAGCGGCTGGGTGCTTGATCTGTTAAAACCCACCAAGGGAGTAGCAACCGGGCAAAGCCGATCCCTGGACATCCCGAGCTGATCGAATACTGACACGAACATGATATCGGTCGAGCTGCCTATATCCACCAACACCCTCTTGACCACATAATAGGCTATGCAGAGTATCACAACCAACGGGTCATCATGGAGAAGTGGATGCCTTGCGAATCGTTGGAGGTGAACGTCAGTATGTCAGTTGGAGGGGAGCCGGTGGATTGGACCTGCCAGACATCCACCCGGGATGCCTGAGCATGCCTCTTCCTTGCCAACTGTGAGTCCCTGCCGCCCGACGTTCTTCCAGAGATCACGTTGATTTGACCAAGAGGTTGTATTTGACCGGGAGCTCGGGCTCCTTGCGTAGGCCGTCCATCTGTTGTGACGTATTCTGCGAGATGACCCTGCTCGATCAATTTTTCTATAGCTATCTTTAACTTGAAGTAATCCTCTGTGTCATGGTCGTGGTCTCTATAGAAGCGGCAAAACTTATCCTGATTCCTCTTACCAGGCGGGGCTTTTAGTTTTGCCTATTTTTGAAGTAATCTCTGCGCCTCAGTGGTGGCCATAACCTCGTGGATTGGTAAAGACAGAGGTGTGAAAGCGATCTAGGGCTGATCCCGAGCTCCTCCTACTGGTCCTGCCTTTGCTTTTTTACCGGGCCCTTCTCAGAGCCCTCACGCCTCCGCTTGGCCTTCGGGGACTTATCTCCCGCGAAGCCGGAGTGTTTGGACTTCAGGAATTCTTTTGTGTCTATATACTTTTCGACCCTCTTTGAGAGCTCCACCAGGGTTTCCGGTCGATCTCGATGGAACGACGTAGAAACCTTGGTGTGTTGAACCCCCGAGCAGAAGGCCATGATGGCTGCTGTTTCATTCAAATTGCGAATCTGGAGCCTCTACTATTTGAAATGATCCACATACTCCCTTAGGGATTCGCCCTTGTATTGCTTGACAGTCAATAGCTGAGTGTCCAGTTGCGACCGGTCAAGCATCCTTACGAACTGGCTAATGAACATCTTGCTTAGCGTCTTGAAGTCATCAATCGTTCGGGGCTTGAGTGCGTGGAACCACTGCACGGCTGGCCCCTTGAGAGTGCTGGGGAAGGCCAGGCACAGCAATTCGTCGATAGTGGTGACCAAGGCTATCTGGGCCCTGTAGGTGCGAATGTGATCCACTGGGCTCCCTGTCCCGTCATAAGAATTGAGATGCGGTGGCTTAAACTTCAGTGGGATAGGGAATCTGGTGATCCGAGCTATATAGGACGACTCGGTCTCCGTGTTGGTATGGTCAGGACGCTGCTTGCGGCTCAATTGCTCGATCTATTTTTGCAAGCCCTGGATTTGAGCATTCACGTATTCCCGCTCGGTCTTCCTGTCAATGTTCGAGCAGTAAGTCGGATCAGACGATGAGGCTTCCTCTTCGAAGTGTGTTGACCTCTGGGCCGGAGGGTCTTTAGCAGATTCCCGGGGCTTTGGCCCTGATCCCTCCCCCTTGGTGGCGTGGCACCTGTTGATGATGTCTCTGGCATCTTTCACCCGATGAGGATTGATCTGAGCTCGCCGCCTGGTGCGCCTGGGCGCTCTGCTACGGTCACCATCCCGGGCGTGTTCCCAATCCGACGGGGATACCGGCGTGGAGTGGGTATGGTTCCAGACTCTTCCAGGCTCCCAGTCAGGGGCACTCTTCCCGGTTTAGTTCTCTGATTAGGGCGCTTCTCCTACAAGGCCAATAGCGCTTCGATTTGCTGCTGGGTTTGCCGTTGGCCTTCCAAGAGTTGCGCGAGCGCCGCTGTCACCTACTCGGAGGTCATCGATGCGGCCTGGTGCTCGAGCTGTAAGTTCTCCTGACCGACCGGAGCAATGTTTTTCTTACCCGTCTTCGGTGGCATAATGATCAGTCAAGAATTTTGTTGATGAGGAACTTGTCGTCTCCCACAGATGGCGCCAAACTGATGATGCCGAAAATTGGTAAGAGAGATAAAGAAGAGAGATATGGTGACACAATAAATTGTATATGTTTCGGCCCCGTTAATAAGGTGAACTACGTCCACAGGTGCGTAAGTGCGCTTCACTAGCAGATCACCGGCGGGCCTGGTGAGCCAACAATAGGGGTGACACTACTAGTAATACCGATCGGGTGTATGCGTATGGAAATAAATAGCTATTTGTGGGTTAAGAATGTGATCCCCTCCAATGGGGGTGAGTGGCCCCTTTTATAGGTGCAAGAGACCACCCGAAAAAGGCAACTGAATAGATAAGGAAGCCCAATCTAATTACAAGTTGATGAGCATAAATCATGGGAGGTTTCCTAAATGACTTAGGAAACTATTTACACTTTCCATTAATCTTCTAGCTGATTTAGGAAACTGCTGAGCGGCTTGGCTGTCAAACTGCACCTCGTGGAGAGCTGCTATGCCACATGCCCGGGCTGTGCGAGCATACCGAGCAGTAGCGCTCGAAAGACCTCGGGATCAGTGGGCCATGGGCTCCCTTGCTGGATAATCCGGGTCCTTGGCTGCTGACGTGGAGATTTGACTGTAGCAGAATATTCATGGGTGTATCAATCATAATTCAAATTTTTTTTGAATTTTAGATTTCTCACTATTGTGATTAATAAGGTGATAACTTTGCTTGTATCATCGCTTAGTTCGTTATAACTGTACAGGCACGTACGTGATAAATTTGTCTTTGATATTTAATAGTGTGCCAAATTTATTGCGATGGTAACAAATTTATCACTCAATATTTCTGAGAGATTCACATATATGTTCGTCATTTGCATTTTTAAGTTCGTGGAGCTTTACCTATGGGTTTTGAATGTGAGAAATTTTGAATTATGCCCATTCATAAAGTGAGAAACTTTGCATTATTTGCCAAAAAAATGTGAGAAATTTCACGATTGAACAAGCATTTTTTTTGTGTGTTACACTCTTTAGTAAGATTCATAGGTTTGTTCTTCATTTTGCATTTTTGATTTGTGAAGGTTTATTTCTGTGTTTTGAAGGAGAGAAATTGATTTTATTTTCTGAGAAATTTCACATTATCTTCATTCAAAAAGTGAGAATGTTGCATCATTTCCCATTAAAAAGTGAGAAATTTGTTTTCAACAAGTGACAAATTTGATTCTGTGCATTTATGGCTGTTAAAGATAAGGAAATAATGATCTAAAAAATCAAGGCATTTTCCATATTTTACTCAACTATCATTACTTATCTTTTGGTTTCAGTGATTGAGAAGTTATATGAAAATTTTACATATATTTTGGTTTCTACTTTTAAGTGAGAAATTTCTCATTATGTGGCTAAGAAATTACGGAGTGAGAAATTTCTCACTTTGTCAGATTTTAACAATCATAAAAGCAAAGTGTGAGAAAAAGGGAGAATTGCTGATAGATTCATGCTCACTTTGACAGATTTTAAGAATCATCAAATCATTGGATTTTTTACGTATCATATCGATTTGTTGAGTTGTTAGTAAATGTGTGAATTTCTCAATTTTGTTTAATGTGAAAACTGCTATGACAAAGTGAAATTCTCAGTTACAAAAAGAGAGAAATTCATATAACAGAATGTGAGAAATTTCTCACGAAAGAACAGAACGTGAGAAAATCATAGAACAGAAAGTGAGAAGAAGGAAAAAAGTATTTTCCAAATACAAATTTTTGCAATATCAACAAAAAAATTATCACTACCATCATGATCTACCCACTGTCACCACACAAAAAAAAATTACAATTGATGGCAAGCTTTAGATCCTTCGATTGCTTTGTGATCTCGATGAGTCTTGCTAACTCCGACGATGATTTGTATGATAATTGGTTCTTCAATCGGAGAAAATCATCTGGATCCATAAGAAAAAGTAGATCTTCGATTTCGGTTAGAAGTGTCCAGATCTTCTCGAGTGATGAATCGTCTACATCCCTACCATCAATTTGCCACCCAAAATCACTACCATCATCATTTACCTACCCACTATCACCATTATCATCATTGTAGTGATGGTAGAGAGAAAAGTGATAGATAGATCGAGAGAGAGAGAGAGAGAGAGAAAGGGAGAGATATATTGAGAAAAATGTAGAGAGAGATTGTGAGATATACATACATATATATATACATTCAATCTGAGCAATTTTTGGGATTTCAATTCCAAACCCCTAATTTCAAGGTGATGGTAGAGAGAGAGAGAGAAATATTTGACACTTACCACATATATATACATATATGTATATATATGATATGGGGGTATTTTGGTCCTCAAAATAGGTAAGAGGCTAATTTTTAAGTTGTGTTATACTAGGTATCAATTTCTAAAAAGGGTGACTATAATAGACTATATATTAAGTATCCCTAATTTTAGCTAACGAACCAACAGAACAATTTTTTTTTCTTATTTTTCAATCTTTAAAATGCCATAACTTTCTAACTACAAATCGGTTTTCAATAAATTTATATATCCGTGATCTACAAAACAAGATCCATAATGTCTATAAAATTCTTCAAAAAAAAAATTCAAAATTTTGCAGCTCCCAAATGGGTATCAAGAAATAATTTTTTTGTAATGTCGACACCTCCATTGTAGGGGTGTGTTTCGGCCGGAATGGATCGGAATACCCTCTTTCAGAAATTAAATAGGTGTTCTGATTTTCGTTTCGATATTTTCAAAATTTCATTTTCCTTTCCGATTTTGGAATTTCATAATTTTCGGAATTTTTGGAAATTTTCGGAATTGGAATTCTTAGAAAATTTTTGGAATTTTTTCGGAATTTTCATAATTGGACTCGGAAATTTTCATATTTTTTGGAATTTTTGGAATACAAATATTATTGAAAAGGTAAGTCATGCTTTTATAGAGAGTCCCTTACTCTTTCCTTTCTTTTCTTATCTGATGTGGGACAAACAAGTCCACATTCTTCCAACTTTTCGAAAAAATTTCGAATTTTTTCGGAAATATTTGTGGAAAATTTTCGAAAAATATATTTTCTGAAATTTCAGAATTTTTGAAATTCTCAAAAAAAAAAATTTCCGATTCCGATACGATTTTTTTTTTCAGAATTCGGAATTTAATTTTTGGTGCCAAAATTAAAAATTTTCGGATTGGAATCGGTCGGAAACAGAATTTCCGTTCCAAATGACACCCCCTATTCCATTGTGTGGATCTCTAAAAAATACCCCTAATCAAAAAAAAAAATTTATCCAAAACAGTCAAAGAATCACAAAGTTATGGTTATTTTAACAAATGATCATACTGTCATTGTAGCAGATATTAAAACTATCATTAGAGCAGATGTTACTGTCGCAATTATGGCCAATCGTTTCAGATGTTACTACATTTACGGTAAAAATTTACATATGTTACTACCTATATACTACTACGTAAGGTGAAAATAGTAACATATCATCAAATCAAACATGTCTTTGCAAGAATTGGAGCATGTCATTGTCGTAAAAAAAAATTAAAAATTATGGCCAATTTTCAGATATTACTGGTTTACGTTATTGCCCAAGGTAAAAGACAGTGACATATATAAAAAAAATTTAATATATCATTGTCAAAAATAACAGTGACATGGCGTTAAATTGGTCCGACAGTGACACTAATTTTTTTTTTTTTCATATTTACATAGTCACTATGGATTTTGTTTGATAAATCTTTTCTTCTAGATTACAAATATGTAAGTTTTATTCAAAGTGGAGTTTTAATTTGAAAGTTATGGCATTTTAAAGTCTGAAAAAAAAAAAAAAAAAAAAAAAAAAAAAAAACCTTCCTTGAAGAACGTGCTGAGGTGGCAAAACAGAAATGTTCTACTGTGTGACGGGAGAAAATTTGTCAATATCTTTATTTTTAGTTTAAAAATGGACATAAGGCCATATAATTCGAAAACGATTTTCCATATCTCCTTCAAAAAAATGAAAATAAAAAAGGGCTGGACTGTTATTAGAAAATTCTCCATTTTAGGAACTGTTAATTAATTCTTCCTTATAAGTATCCATTAAATTAATCAAATTTAAATACCAAATTCTTATAATAAAAAAATACTCTAAAACTTTTTAAACAAACAATTAAAGTGAGTAGATCCTATCCGATGAATTGATATTTCTTTAATATTTTTTGAGCAAAAAAGTGAATGGATGATCCAATTGGGTTGGCTTCAAATTTTGCTATTAGGCATAACTACAAGAAAAAGATTAACTCACAGAGAAGTTATTCTATGAAACCCGTCATACCATGTCATTATATTAATGTCGTATAGCATTTTAATCCATACTATATATGTACGTGCATCCCATTTCTAGGGGATTATGACAAGCAATTTGTAAATTTCAAATTTTACAAACTATCAACTACTTGTCATGATCTTCCTGAAAAATAGGAGGTAGGTGTATAGCCTAGATTAGAGAGTCATATCACATTAGCATGTTGACATTGTGTGATAGGCTCACTAAATAATTTGTTAAAATGACAAGTGCCGTTGAAATTGGGAGGAGAAAAAATTCACTAAAATCCATATCTACTTTCTGCATCATGTTTGGACTAGAATGTTTTTGGATCTATTTCAGCTAAAATGTGCTTTCGGAATTTAAAATGCTTTCTAAAGTTTACTCTGTGCCCTAATGTTCTATCCTCTATTTTAAAGATTGAAAGCTCCCGGGGAAACATTGGCGGTATCAAGATTGCTAGAAATAGCCCAAGTATCACCCATTTATTTTTTGCAAGACGATAGTTTGCTCTTCTGTTGTGCAAGGGAGGAATAACTATTCTTCGGCAATATGAGGAAGTCTCGGTGTCAAAAAGTGAATATTGACAAATCAAGTATATTTCTTGAGTCATGCTACACCCACACAATGAACCACACACTTTTTTTACACACTTCTTTAAATGTTTGTACCTTGTGCTGCTTGAATTTTTTACACTTTTTTGTGCCCCACTTATACAGCACAAGGTACAAACATTTAAAGAAGTGTGTGAAAAAAATGTGTGATTTATTGTGTGGGTCTAGCATTTTTCATATTTCTTAGCCCAAACACTCCTGATGTGTCCAACAACATTAAAGCTATTCTATGAGTTAACTCCAACGTGGCTCATGAGAAGTATTTGGGTTTGCCGTCTCTAATTGGACATTCCAGAAACCAAATCTTTGCTTGCATTCGTGATAGGGTGGCAAGTAAAATCAAAGGTGGAAGGAGAGATTACTTTCTAGAGGGGCAGAGCAATTCTCATCAAGGCGGTGGCTCATGCGATTCCTACTTTTGCCATGTCTTGCTTCAGGCTTCCCACATCTCTGTTTTATAGCATCTCTAGTCAACTTGTAAGGTTTTGGAGGGGTAGCTCGGGAGGAAAAAAGAAAATTCATTGGGCTTCATGGGAGAAACTTTGCAAACCAAAAGGTTGGTGCGTGTGTTGTGGGTTGGTGCACGTACCCGGGGTTCGCCCCCTATTCTACTCTGATATAAACGACAATAGGTAATGATCTCAAAATCATAGATCGAACAGACTGGGAGATTTGTCGTCGTATCTTAAAAAAAAATGACCTCTCTTCGATGTATGGCATAATTATAGGGAGCTCCTCGTAGTTCTAAAAATTACACTAGCCTCCTTTGTCAAAGATGAAACCCTAACAATGTTAAAGTTTTCATGTAAAAGTATTGATTTATCCTTGAAATAAAATACATTTATTTATTAATAAAAATAAACATGTTATTAGATGAAAAAATTGTCCTTAAGATATGCCCTTAAAACAAAGAGGGGATAAAAAATCATTTTGAATTTTTTTTTTTATATATATATTTTAACTTAATAAGGTCAAAGTGGTTTTTTTTTTAAGTTTCAAAAAAAAATTAACCATTGAATTAACAGTGAACTAACCGTTGACTAACAGAAGGATGTGAGTGTTATATAACAAAATCATAGGAGAAATTAATAGTAGTTTATAAATTTACAAGAGAGGTATATGTAATTACAGTATCCGGTGGCATATACCCTCTTTCCTTGGAGACCCTAAGCTACTACCAACCTTTCAGATATTTTCGAAGAGGCTTCTTCTATCTTATCTTCAAGCTTAGCATAGAAATTGGAGATAATTACATTTCAGTTAACTTTTTGTATAAAATTTAAAATTAATTTAAAATTATTTTAAAAATTAAAAAATATCAATAATTATTAAAAAAAAAAAAAATTAAAAGTCATCAACAAAATTATTAGGAAAAAAAAAACCTTCAACTTTTGAATTATTATTTTATATTTTAGTCTATTTTATATTTTTAATGCTGCGAACTTGCACAAAACGTCATGATGAGTTGCTCCCTACATTTTGATGAGTTGCTCTCAAATTAGGGGTGCGCAAATAGTTCGGTTAACCGAAAACCGAACCAAATCGAACCGAATTTCAAATTTCTATTCAATTATTTAAGTAAAAAATTTTAGTTGGGTTAAAAATCAAATCGAATTATAAATTTTAGTTCGGTTTTCGATAGCCTAGATGCAAACTAAATCGAACCGAAAAATCAAATTTCATTATTTTTTTATTTTCTATATTATTAATACTTTATATATAACTATAGATAATAAAATTATAAGTATTTTTATAATTGAAGACAAAGACGAGTATGTTTTCTTTGTAATATGAAAGGAAAAAAAATATAAAAAAAGTTGTGAAAAATGAAAAGATTTTTAATTTTTTATGTTGGTTTTTACAATTTGGTTAACCGAATTAGCAAGCCGAACTGAACTAAAATTTTGGTTAATTGAACCAAAATAACATGATTAAATATTGATCAGCTTTCAGTTCGTTAATGCCCAAATAGAACCAAACAAAATCGAACCGAATTAGCCAAAATTGAACCAAATCGACCGAATGCCCACCCCAATCCCAAACGTTTCGCAGAGTTGTTCCTAATACTTGAAAGAGTTGCTCCACAATATCATATAAAATTTGCTGACTTTTTCATTTTATAAAAAAATTATGGTATTTTATTAATTTAGAAAAAGTAATAGACTGATTTTTGAATTTTATAAAAAAAAATAGATTGAATGTTAACTATTCCAAAAAATTGTAGCTTGTTTGCAATTATCACGATGAGCCAGCTAATAATTCCAACCCACATTTTAATCACAAATCAGATGTGACAACTGACAAAAACTCTGCTCTTCCAGTAGTTTCGGAGAAAAAACAGGGGCTAGCTTGCTAGCTTGGTTTTATTCTTCATTGTCATCCATTTCAAGATGTGGACGGCCCACGGGTTGATTATCTCTACCTCTACCTGTGGAAATTAGACTTTTCACATTCTATGGGCATGCTTGTTGTTACCGTGGTTGATTTAAGGGGAATGTTATCCGTATATAAAATGTGCACACAAAAATTTGAGTCATTTATTTTGATAAATTTCGTGTTTGAGATTTATCAAAATTAATGACCTAAATCTTTATGTGCATCAATCATTGCTCTTGTTTTAATGACGTGATTCACATATCAAAAAAATCACTATTCAAGTACACGTTGGTCCTACTTTTATGTAAAATATGTGTTCAAAGAAATGCTAGGCACACATCCCAAATCACACCCCAAACCACATCACTTGCTTTAAATGCATGTACCTTGTGCTGTTTGAATTTTTCACACTTTTCTGTGCACCACTTACACAGTACAGAGTATATGCATTTAAAGCAAGGGTGTGATTTAAAGTGTGATTTAAAATGTGTGCCTAACATTTCTCATGTGTTCACACAAAAAGCTTACACGTGTATTAATTTGGTGATATGATTAAAATTTACTCCTGTTTGTGGATAACATATTTAAATAAAAATCATTCATAATTTATGAAGATTTTTAATACAGAAATTCCCGGTTTTGAATTTATTCAGTGAGAAAAATAAAGAAACTCACTTATGATGACATAAATTATGATTTTAAGCACAATTTTTCAAATTTGTACTTCCGAATTGCCCAGTTGCAGAATCATCTAAAAGATCTCTATGAATCTTTTGATACTCACATAAATTACATAATGATTTGAATAATTCTATACTATCCAAAATTTTGTTCCCAAACTTTGCAAAGTGTAACACATGCAGTAGTATATTTTATTACTTACCACTGTCAAAATATGCATTACAATCATTAGAGTATTTAGGAACCAAAATTAGGGTTTAAATGTGAGAAGCTAGCAGAATACTACTCTATAATTTTACTTGACTCAATTGTCACATAATTTGAAAACAATATTTGAAAATCATTGCATTATTCTTTTTCCAAATTATCTTGGTAAATCATTGATAGTTCTAGGAATGCATTTCGGTATATCAATTTTTTCATACATTTATTTTGGACTCAATATAAGAATTTGTAATATTTTAGACACGCATTCTTAGGCTTGGTTTGGCCCCCATTTTGGTACTTCTCCTTTTTTAAAGTACAATTTTATGTTAATTCATTTGGTAACTAGTTTATGAGTTTTTACAAAAATTGAGCTTTTAAAAGCTCAAGCTCAAGGTTACTTTTTGGTGTGTGGGGGGGGAGTGGAGGCGCTTTTTAAAAGCTTTAGAATTGAGCTTTTAAAAGCTCAAGGTTACTTTTTGGTTTCATGATATTTTTTTTTTTAAGAGTAATGTGTTACTTGTACAAAATTATCAAATAACTTAATAATAAATTTCATAAACTACTTTTAAAAAGCCACGTATGGGCCAAACTAACGCTTAGACTGCTTTCAGTAATAGGCCCTAAATAATTGTTCTCACCTAAAATCTATCTCCTGAATTGTCATAAATTGAAATCAACTTAAAAACAATTGTAGGAAGATTTTAGATGATTTTCCACATATAGTGGTATATGCTACCCTGAGCATCGCCACAATATGTAAAAAGTAAAGTAACTGGGCAATTATATAGGCAAATCTTGAATACCAAAAAAAGAAAAAAGAAAAAAGAAAACCAAAAACCAAGATTGACTCTAACATGAGAGGAATGCACTCTAAAAATAAAAATAAAAATTAAAAGCCGCAATCCCGGGAGCCCTTAATTTATAAGTATAAGTTTTTATATACGGTATAAAACGAAATTCTCAAGGAAGGGAAAAAAAAAAAAGGAAGAAGAAGAAGAAGAAGATAGAGGACACCAAAGTGCATTTGTCAATAATTTGGAACTCAAAATTAGTTTAGCTTTTGTAACTCAAAATGACAGCTAAATCTATACAAGCTTAGATTGTGAAAAAAAGATATCAACTTTTGGATTTGGCTCCCTATGGGAAATGATATGAGGACTTGGAACATCTTTGGCACGCATCCGAGCAACCTTTTTTCGACCAATAATGATAGGTGCACAACGAATTGTACAAACGTGCAGTATAGTGTTGGACCTTGTGCTGAAAAGTCTGTACACACAAAAAGGTGTGTGCAGGCTTTTCAGCACAAGGTCCAACTATGTGCTACACGTTTGTGTAATTCATTGTGTGTCTATCATTACTCTTCTTCGACTAATTGTACATACTTTCCACTCTTATGCTCCCTTTGATACACGAATTTAGATGAGGGAAAAAAAGAAAGTAGAATGTAAATTTTGTTTCTACAGTATTTCCCACACACCTAAATAATTAATAACTAGTAATTAATCCTTCCAACGTAGTAGGAAATTAAGACAAATTATATACATATAAATATATCAAGTAAAATAAATTTAAGTGCTTTTTCATTTACTTTTCTTTCTTTTGCCTTCCTGTATTTCTGAGGCTTCCATTTGGGTTAGTCATTTAGAGATCAATATATATTTTTAAAATACAATACGAACTCAAGAAAGAGAATGGGAAGTGGCTGACTAAATTTAAAACTTATTTTCCCCCCAGTTTATTTTTCTGCCTTTTCTTTTTCTTACTAACTATACTGTGACAACCTAGCCAAAAAAGCAACCAAAAAAAAAAAAACATGTACTCTAACTAATCAATATTATAGTTTTAGTTAGGGGTAGTAATCAGGTCGTATCAAGTCATAATTGTGTCGAGTCATAATCGTGTCGGGTCATAATCGTGTCATTCTTAAACGTGTAATAATCGTATCGGCAATACACGGGTCACCCATTTAATCCGTTTAACCCGTGAGCGTTGTCATCGGTTTGGTTGGGTTCGATTCGATTCGATTCGAATTTTTTTTGGCTTTTTTCATGTTTTGAAAACCAATCGAAGTGGTCGGTTCAGTCGATTTTGCCAATTTGGGCGGTCGGATCGGATTTATAGTTGTAGTTTATATTTTTTATTCTTTTTTTTAAATAAATAATTTTTTTAGTCTTATTTATATTATTTGCATTTTAGACCCCCAGATTATTATAATTATTTTTAGAACTTAAAAAAATGCCCCTATCACACCTAATCGGGTCAAACGGATTTGACGGGTTGACCCGCTTAAAGTGTGACCCAACCCGTTTTATTAATCGTGTCAAACAGGTCGACTCGTTTATAACCTGTACCCTTTTACGGGTCACCCAAACCCATTTATTTTCATATCAGGTCGTGTCGGGTTGTCGTGTCGAGTCGAAAATTGTCACCCCCAGTTTTAGTTAACACAATTACTTCAATATATGCACATCGCTCTGTATAACATTATGAAACACAACATAGTTGTTAGTTGTATGGCACCTTGAGTTGTGCCATTTGCTAAATTATTTTCCTTTTAAATCTTTAGCCTTAGGGTTTTTGTGGCCATTACTGAGCCGAATCAATTTCTTGGCCAAAAGGGCATCAAAATTTTGATCAACCTTGGTTATGTCAAACGAATAATTCTTGCCAACTTCAAAAGCCTGTTTCCTACGGGCCGAATTATTGTTGTTATTATCTATGGATTTATACAAGGCTTTACACACAATGAGACGTTTACAAAAGAGTTCGGCCAATCACCGACTTACAAATCACAATCGGTCACATGCACTTCAAAATTTGGATCCATATAATAGGTTAATTTGGAGGAGTTTTTCATCTCCTATTCATCTAAGAGTATTCTCTCATACCTAGTAGCCCTTGCAACCAACTCAAATAGGTCCCTATATTGCACTCCTTCAAACTTCTTTCGAAATTCAAAGTTTAGGCCAACAGTGACCATTATGACAAATTCCTCCTTGGGTATGACCACTTTACATCGGAACTTCAACTTTCTGAAGCGCCTAATGAAGTCTTCAGCCATTTTCCCACGTAACTGGTGGAGTCTAGAGAGATGGACCATGGACAGTTCAGGCTCAATTATATTGAATTGGCAATAGAAAGTCTCTTCCATTTGCAACCAATTTTGGATCGAACTCTATGATAGATTCACATACCACGTGAAAGCTATTCCAATCAAAGAAATTGGGAAAAGTCTCATTTTTAGGTCATTGTTGCCCCCGAGATGGCCACATTGAACGATGAACCGACGAATGTGCTCCACCATTGACTGTTTCCCATCCCCTATAAAAAAGTGAAATTTGGAACCTTATAAACCTGAGGGATTTCTACCTGCTCAATTCGGTCAGGATATGGCTGTCTATAAATCGGCCTTCCCGCTTTCCTCAGTATTGGACCATACTCTAAGTGAATTTCCTTAGCCAGCTATTCTCTATTTATCGGTACATATTGGACTTGCTGAGGAACCTGGGAATCCAACAATTTCTTTCCCGTTACTAGGAATCTGATCGATTTCGTTATCCCTTCTAGATGGAACAACATGCCTATCAACCTTTGAGGTGCCTAAATCAACTTGTGATGGACTTCACCCAACATACGGAGGGGTGGATTAACACCTTAAGGTGTGATAAAACCGATTTTCTCAATTAAATTCATGATAGTTTGTGTCAAGAAGTATTGACCTTCTTTGTTGGCTCTCATGAGATCATTGTTGTCATTTTCAGGATGTATGGTCGTCAATTTGCCCTACTCTAACAAAGGGGCAATTGATGAAATAATTCATCTGAAGAAATCCTTAGGTTATCTTGGTCTTCATGACCAACTAATTCATCTTTTTAACCCTCGTGTTTGAGGATCATCACCTTGGTTGACAAACTCAGAAGTCTGGTTTTTCTTGTGTACCATGATGATTTAGTACTTTAGTCCCATCGGGCATACCAAAATTGGTCACTGCTTGTTCAGTTTATGCTTGGGCGTGCCAGAATCCAAAAGGATTCAATGTGAAAGTGAACAAGTAATCCCTAAGATGGGGTGTGCGTGTGTGTGAGAGAGAGACTTAGTGGATTAGTTCTGACTATGATTCAAATGATTGTGTAAAGCATGTAGGAATTAAAATTTCTAAAAATTCTCAAACAGTATTGAAACATACAAGTTTGAAAATGCTAAAATCACAATGAAAATACCTCACAACTTCATTAGAACTTCATTTGCATTGAGACAATAGAATTAAATGATTGGGTATTCAAATAAAACATAGAAAATACAAGGATCGAAAGCTAAATCTAAATTATTGGATGCTTTTCGAATGATGGGCTCAAGTATTGCATGTGCGAGAAAGAGAGTTTTGAACCCCCAATGTGCCTATTTATAGTCCTTAGCTTGCTGCAACTGCTATAGACATGCCTCCAAAATTTTTGGCCTCAACATGCTCACATTCAGATACCCATGTACATTCTCAACTGCTTCAACATCAGTCTTCTTCGGCCAATTATATTCTTGATGTTCTGATTCTGTCTTAGTTAGGCAACTAGCCAACTCTTATGGATTAGAAATCCCAGCAAGTGGTTCTGACCAATATAGGATCCATGTTGGTTAGCGTCTATTCTGGCTAGCTCCTACTCGGGTATATGAACTTTGCGACTTTGACCAATCTCAGCTGTCTCTGTTGACATTCATATTTAAGGACCGGGACACCAAGGTACCAATTTAAAAGGATCCATCCTAACAGATAATGATCGGTTAGGGTGCCCTTAGAGAAATCTCTAGACAAGATCGCTTGGGTCTTCCTTAGTCTGGGCTTAGACTAGACCGGTCTCTTCAAACGTCTAGATTGTGGATCGTATAATTGGGCCTTGATGGTCCTTTGGACTAAACAGATTTTGGGTGTAAACAAATATATATTTGATTTGACTAATATATTTTTGAGAAATAAATGTATTTATGTAATATATAGACTCTACATAAATGTTGAAACATTTGTTATAGCCTATGAAGCACGGACTGTTAGATATATGAATTATATAGTATCTACTAATAATAGTTTATAATAGGAATCTTTATTATATCATATAGTAGTGTACTTCTTATTTCTTGGAGGGAAAACCAAAATTTCATTTTGCCCACCAAATATTTGGTTGAAAGGAAATTTAAATTTGGTATGTTGTCCCACATAGGAAACTTGGAGTAATCTTATGGGAATGCCTCTCCTATAAATAAGAGGTGGTTCTTCATATTCTCTCCCAAGTTCCCAAGGGATACCTCACAAGAGGAGACCCATGGAAGAGCTTCAAGTTTTTAATTTTTTCTTTTTAATTCTTATATATATAATATATAACTATCTATTTCAATCTTATTCTTCTTTCTTTCTTTCTTTCTGATTTATATATGTATAATATATATAATATTATACATATATAAATCAGAAAGAAAGAAAGAAAGAAAGAAGAATAAGATTGAAATAGATAGTTATATATAACGATCGGTTTTAATACAGTTTAAATTTTACAAATAATGGTCAGTGACCGTAGGGACTGTTTGGCGATGAAAGTCTCCAACGGTCAAGAATAGAGAGTCACAACTTTTCTGAATAATAAGTGTGATCCTTCTTCGTGACTTCTGGTGTCTATATTTATGGACATCAGTAGGCATTCGTAAGTTACTTCTTTCTGTTCTGCCTTTCTGCTTTCTCCTTCTTTCTATATATTTTCTGATTTTATGTCGGGTGAAATTCGGTGGTTCCAAGACTGCTAAACAGTGCAATTTAGACAATCTTAAGTTAGGCTTTCTATCCTTGAGATAGATTTCCAAGAGTCCATTTGCATCATAGTGGGGAAATTACTATCTTAAAGAAAGCTTCCTGGAAGTGCCCTGCCTAACGAATTTGTTTTTTAAATTGTTTTTGTTTTCTTTTCTTAAAATCAGTCTTGTCATTCTTCTTCAAATTTGTTCTTTTCACCATTAGTCTTACAATAATTTTAAGATAGTAATATTCGTCAATGGAATTAACAATGGTGAAGACTCAAATTCAAGAAGTAGAAAGACTTGAGAGGTTCAATGGTATCAATTACAAGCGATGGAGCATGAAGATCTATTATCAACTCACTATTGCCAAAGTTGCCTATGTTCTGTCTACTGCATATCCACAAGATGAACCAGTCAATGGAGAATACACTGAACGACAAAAGAAATGGGTTAAGGATGACAATGTGTGTCGCTTTACAATTCTCAATGCGATGACAAATTCTCTGTTCAATGTGTTTCACAAATTTGCTACATCTTGGGAGTTATGGAATGCTATACAACAGAGGTATGTAAATGAAGATGCCAGAAATAAGTCCTTCCTTATTAACAAGTATATTGAATTTAAATTTGATGATTCTAAATCTATCATTAATCCAGTGAATACTCTTAATGATATTGCCACCGAATGTGCTGATATTGGTGAACCTTTTTTGAACAGTTTTCAAGTGTCTACAATTATTGGTAATCTTCCACCTTCTTGGAAGGATTACCAAAGAATTTTAAAACATAAAAAGAAACCTCTGAATTTGGATGAATTACTTCAACGTATCCAAATTGAGAGCAAGGCCAGATTAAGAGATTCACTTGACCATCAAGGAAAGACTGAAAAACTTCACAATGTGGAAGGTCCGGTATCCGACTCTACAAAACCAGTCTCTAAGGACCATAATGGAAAGAAGAGTTCTTTTAATAACAAAAAGAGAAAATTTGGTAACTCCAATAAAAAGGAGAATACCAAGAAGAAGAAGAAAGGTTCCTGTTTTGTTTGTGGTAAGTTAGGTCATTGGGCCAAAGAATGCCGTTTTCGTAAAGGACAGAAAAAGAACAAGACTAACGTTGTGGAAGACGAAGACATGATTGCAATGCTCACCAAAGTTCACATGGTCAATAGTGATGAAGGATGGTGGGTTGACTCCGGGGCAACCTGTCATGTGACTCCTCACAAAAATATTTTCAAGACCTATGAAGTTGTGAATGGTGATGTATTCATGGGCAATTCCTCCACAAGTTCTGTCAAAGGAAAGGGGACCGTTCAACTTCCTCTCACCTCTGGGAAAGTGTTAACGTTTAAAGACATTCATCACATTCCCGGATTGCGCAAGAGCCTTGTTTCTATTAAGAAGTTAGATGACCATGGTTTTAGAGTTGTATTTGACTCCCAAAAAGTGATCATATCAAAGAAGGGATCATCTGTTGGGAAAGGCTATGCCAAAGATAATATGTACTTGCTTAATCAAAATAAAGATGTTTCTATTTCTACTTATATCGCTGAAGTGAATGATAGTCATGTTTGGCATTATAGATTAGGACATATTGGTAGTAATACTATGAATCGCATGATCTCACACAATTCGTTCCTAAAGATAGTGCTATTTTAACTACACAAAATTGTGAATGTTCTGCTCAAGCAAAAAATAGTTAAAAAACCTTTCAAATCAGTTTCTAGGAAAACTACATTATTAGAGTTAATACATACCGATTTATGTGACAATTAAGATCATTTAACTAGAGGAGAAAAAAGGTATTTCATAACTTTTACAGATGATTATTCTAAATATACTTATATTTATTTACTTAGAACAAAAGATGAAGCTTTTGAAAAATTTAAGATCTTTAAAGAAGAAGTTGAAAATGCACATGGAAAAAGGATTCAACGTATTAAATCTGATAGAGGCGGTGAATATCGATTAAATGACTATATTAATTTTTGTGAAACTCATGGAATTGTTAGAGAAGAATCTGCACCTAATTCTCCCCCTCAAAACAGAGCAGCAGAACGTAAGAATAGGACACTACTTGAAATGGTTAGTGCAATGTTACTACATTCAAAATTACCTACGACATTTTGGGGTGAAGCCCTATACATATCATGTTATATATCTAATAGAATTTTACATAAGAATTAAGATAAAACTCCTTATGAATTGTGGAAAAATCGTAAGCCGAACATTGATTACTTCAAAGTTTGGGGTTGTATCGCTTATGTTTTAGATGCTACACAAAAATGACCTAAGTTAGGGAGTGTTTTTGTTGGATACTCTAAGCAAAGCAAAGCTTCTAGATTCTTAAACTTAAGCACTAACGGTGTAATTGAATCTACACATGCTATTTATTTTGAACACTTAACTATTAAAGATGCGGATAGTCATGAATTAGGAAATGATCTAATAGAAGAGGTAGATAAAGGTCCACATATTAATGTTCAAGATAATGGAGAAAACTCTCATAACTTGATTAATGAGAATAATTCATATAGCTTGAGAAATGAAGACATAGAAGGCAATTCTAATGGATTTATAAGGAATAAGAGACGTAGAATTGAAAAGGATTTAGGACCGAACATGTACACTTACTTGTTAGAAGAAGATCCTAAAACTTTCCAAGAAGCTATGTCCTTACCCGATGCAGATTTATGGAAAAAAGCAATGGATGATGAAATAAAATCTATAAACGAGAATAACACATGGTCTTTAGCTTATCTTCCTCCGAACTCTAGAACTATAGGATGTAAATGGGTTTTGAAAAAGAAACTGAAAACTGATGGAAGTGTAGACAAATATAAAGCAAGATTAGTCGCTAAAGGCTTTATTCAAAAAGAAGGTATAGACTATTTTGAAACTTTTTTACCTGTGACTAAAATAACATCTATAAGAATCATGTTTGCAATTGCTTCCGCTTTTAATTTAGAAGTACATCAGATGGATGTTAACACTGCATTTCTTAATGGAACTTTAGATAAAGAAATTTATATAAATCAACCTAAAGGGTATGTAGTCAAAGGTGAAGAAGATAAAGTTTGCAAGTTAAACAAATATTTATATGGTCTAAAACAAGCACCAAGACAATGGTATGAAAAATTTAGACAAGAAGTTACAAACTTTGGGTTTAAGAGTTCCAAACTAGAAAGTTGTGTATTTTATAAAGTGACTAATAATGATAAAGTCTTAATGACACTTTATGTTGATGATTTGCTTATATTTGGTTCGAATATGGGTTGCATAAATGAAACTAAGAGGTTTCTAGTTCAAACGTTTGATATGAAAGACTTAGGACCCGTGGACGTGATTTTGGGTATTAAAGTAGGAGTAAGAAAGAAGGATGGAGCTTTCATTTTAACACAATCACACTTTATAGAGAATGTGTTGAAGAAGTTTAATCATTTTAATTGTAAACCTAGTAAGACACCTATTGATACGCCCAGAAATATTCTACTACAGTCAAACCTCCACGTCAGCAGCAAAGGACCCGGATTATCCGGAAAGGGAGCTTATGGCCCACCGATCCCAAGGTCTTTCGACTATTACCGCTCGGGATGCTCGTACAACCCGGGCATGCAGCGCAGCAGCTCTCCACGATGTGCAGTTTGACAACCAAGCCGCTTAGCAGTTTCCTAAATCAATCAGAAGACTAATGGAAAGTGTAAATAGTTTCCTAAACCACTTAGGAAACCTCCCATGATTTATGCTCATCAAATTGTAATTAGATAGGGCTTCCTTATCTAATCAGTTGCCTTGTGCGGGTGGCCTCTTGCACCTATAAAAGGGGCCACTCACCCCCATTAAAGGGGATCGCATGCTTAACCTATAGAATAGCAATTCATTCATACGCATACACCCGGCCAGTCTTACTGATAGTGCCGCCCCCAACTGTTGGCTCACTAGGCCCGCTGGTGATCTGCTAGTGAAGCGCACTGACGCACCCATGGGCGTAGGTCACCTCATTAACGGGGCCGAACCACATACAATTGATTGTCACCATATCTCTCTTCTTAATCTCTCTTACCAATTTTCGGCATCATCACCTATCAATCCTAATAATAAGTTAGTACCTAATAAAGGAGAATCTATCAATAGAGAAGAATATGCTACGGTTATTGGTAGCTTAATATATGCTATGAACAACACTAGACCTGACACTGCATGTGCTATCAGAATACTTAGTAGATTCACTAGTAATCCTAGTTCTGAACACTGGAAAGAACTTAGTAGAGTTTTGAGATATTTAAAACACACTATAACTTATGGGTTACATTATCGTTGCTCAAATTCTGTTTTAGAATGCTATAGTGATGCTAATTGGGCTTCGGATACAACAAATTCTAAATCAACTAGTGGTTGGCTATTTACTTTAGGAGGTGCTATTGTTGCTTGGTCATCCAAGAAACAATCTTGTGTTGCTTTATCATCCATGGAATCTAAGTATATTGCTATGTCTTTAGCTAGTAAAGATATTGAATGGATGAATTTTTTTATGAAATGCACTCCTTTTATTGATATACCTAAAGCGCCTATAACTTTGTATTGTGATAATTAAGCTGCGATCTATAATACTAAAAATATGAGAATATCTAGTAATACCAAACACATCGCAATGAGATGTAATCACATTAGGCGACTAGTGAAAAAAGGTAAAGTTACTCTTGAGTATTTACCTACAGATCAAATGCGTGCAGATCCTTTGACAAAACCATTAAGTGGTGAGAAGATTGACAAAACCATGAGGGATATGGGACTATTACCGGTTAATTAGAGGTAACCTTGACTGTAGCCTACTTTAACAAGATGATGTCAGAATCTCTGAAAACCACTTGATTAAAGTTCAAAGGAGTTTAGTCAAGCATTATCTAAGATATGTTAACGCGAGGTTACATCTCCGGTGCATTACTTATGTCGGGAATAGTGGGGGTAAAGCTATTCTTTGTGAAAGTCTCATATCTGGTTAGTGCACTGAATATTTCACAAAAAGAATGTTGAATTATATTCTTAACAGAACTCATAGCTTATGTGGGGCGATAGAGCAGTTGTGAAAAGCCCTTGATGAGTCTGCCTTTGCAAGTATGAAAGTAAGGGCCGCTTTCTATGGGTTCACGGTAAAACCCTAGTGTACTTGTTAAGAAGGATCAGCGCAAGGCCTATAATGCGCTGGCTCTAGAGAACCATGAATACAAGGTATTATGCGGACATTGTTTCAATTGCTTTAAAGGCACAAAGATCAAGACACAGCTCTCTTTGGCATTTAAAGTTCATTCTTTCATGTTCAATCCTAGGTTCAAGGTTCGTCCACCTGTGGATATCCATTATACTATACCCGATTTTTGTGTTCTTTTTTTTAATTTGATTTATTTTTTATTTATTATTAGTAAATAGTGGGGGATTGTTATATATATATATATGAATTATATTGTATTTACTAATATTAGTTTATAATAGGAATCTTTACTACTAGATCATATAGTAGTGTCCTTCTTATTTTTTGGAGGGAAAACCAAATTTTTATTTTTCCACCAAATATTTGGTTGAAAGGAAATTTAAATTTGGTATGTTGTCCCACATAGAAAACTTGGAGTAATCTTGTGGGAAAGCCTCTTCTATAAATAGGAGGTGGTTCTTCATATTCTCTCCCAAGCACTCAAGGGATACCTCACAAGAGGAGACCCATGGAAGAGCTTCAAGTTTTTAATTTTTCCTTTTTAAATCTTATATATATATAAAATATATTTTATATATATATAAAAGAAAGAAAGAAAGAAGATTATGGACTAACTATTGTTTTGTAGCAACGATGAGGTATGACTTTTCAATTCTCTGTTCTTGAAATTTGTTCTTTTCACCGGAATCAAGGGTGGGCTCACCTTAACTGTAATCCAATATAAATCTTTTAAAATAAAAGTGTATTTTAGTCAAGTCTTTCACATAGCCCAACAAATTCATCCTAGCTCACATTCCATATGAGCTACTAAAATTTCTTATGGGTCCGTTATTGTCAATAATGTTGCTTTGAAGCCTCATGTATAAGTAGGAGCTCGAAACGAAAAGAAATTTTTTTAATTTTATCCGAAAATGGAAGAAAAAAAAATTATGGATGAATAAATTTAATGTAGGGATAGTTACAAAAATCTGAAATGCATATAAATGAGTTGTTATATTGAAACTAAATTTAATAACACCTTCCTAAAAAAGTCTCAATTTAATAACTCTATTGAGGGTTGGTTTTTTTTTTTTTTTTTTTTTTTTTTATTTTAGGACAATGCTATTGTGAGAAGCTTCTCACATGAGAAGGCGGGTTTTAACCGTAGGATGAGCATCTAGCCTTAAGATTCCCAGGAATCTGGAGAGAATCTTAAGGCTAGATGCTCATCTAACGGTTAAAACCCGCCTTCTCACATGAGAAGCTGCTCATAATAGCATTTCCCTTTATTTTAAACACAACTCTATTGAGGGTTAAGTTCTCTATGTACACTGTTGACTTTCTAATACGGTCCCCCATTAGTTGTACCTAGTTTGTACGGCATTGTGCTGGCTTTAATACCCATTACTTATCCGTTGAAACCAAAGTAAAACGACCAGCCTTTACTTTATTGTTTTCCATATGAAAATGCATCTAAAGTCCATTTACAACGTCTAGAAAGGGGTTTAAAATGAAGACTTAGTCCTTAAATTCATACACGAAAACGCATATACTTTCGGCCGACTATGTGTTTTTTATTTGAGTAATACTTAGGGCATAATTAAAGCTATAACTTTTTTTGTTTATATTTTATTTTGTGTCTATCTCTCACCTGATGGGTCTCACAGTGCCAGTGACCTCACAGTGCCCACTAGGAGAGAAATAGACACAAAATAGAGGTTGTGCAAAAAAAGTTGTGACTTTAGTTGTGCCCCAAGTATTACCCTTCTTATTTTCTATTTTTGGATAACAGCCAACTATTTGTTTTTTATCCGTCCAAAGGAGTTCACCAAAGGAAGTAATGTATCTAAAAAAATATATTTTTTTGGGAGGTTAGTTAAAAAAAAAAGAAGGTGATATCTAAACCAAAGGACCCAACTGTATGATATCATTTTGAAGGAAACTTCACAACAATTGCAGTAAACTTTAAATCTTTTCAAAAAATAAAAATAAAAATAATCCTTTAGAATTTTCATGGCCGCGCGCACATTAGCGTATGCCTTATTCCAAATCTACAGTAATATACCTTGTATTTGTATTAGAGACTCCATTATTTCCAAAAATGAAATGAAAAAAAGAAAATAGGCAGAATGCATTTCACACCCTTGCACTATCTGATTTGCAGTTTGGTCTCTCACCCTTACTAGATATTTAAACTTTTAGATCAATTTTATTGTCAATATTTCGTCAACTATCTTATGTTTGAATAGCAATTCAACCACATTACTCATAGTCACTTTCTAGCTATTTTAAGGAGAGTGTGTGTAAATATGAATAATTATCCATAAATAAAATATTAAAATATAGGAAAAATTAGTGGAAATCTCTCAACGTGCCTCTTAAGAGTTTAGAGTCCAAAAGATTTTTTAGTTTGTTAAAAAAGTCCCTTTAGTTGAAACTTATATATTAAGTAAACATCTCTAGACTAAATATTCTCTTTCTCTCTCTCTCTCTCTCTCTCTCTGAGATCTAAGTCTACCTCCATTACGATCGATCTGCCGCCACCACCGCAGAGCCACCGCCCTTTGCCAGCATCACTGGTCTTGTTATAATCAAGATATAAAAGTATTATTTACTTTCTAAGGATTTGTAGTGTAAAAGTAAAGGTCGAACCCACAGAGATTGAATTACTAAAGTATTTTAATTTTAAAACTTAAATCTAATTAATTGACAAAAACGGATTTTGATTTGATTTTAATTAAACTAAGAACAATAAAATAAATTTAAACTATAAAAACGATTAAAAGTTGTTTTAAATGATATTTAAAGTGAACCTAGGATTGCAAATCCACCACAAGCTTCATAATAAGGGTACTTATGAATTAAATTAGCTTATTAAGTTGGATGATGGTGGAGAATCGTAGCTACAAGCCCAACTACTCCGTCAAGAAGATAACTATGGTTCAAGCACCAATATAATCCATCTTCGGTTAGCACAAATTATCCCACACTAAACTAGGGTTGTAGCATAATCAGTCTAATCTAGGCATTAACTATTCGGATATTTGATAGCACAATTCAATTAAGCACAATTACATATAAATAATCCATACAAGCACAGTAAACATAGATCACGGAGCATATCACAGTCAAAATAGCTAGATCTAAGACAAGAATATATTTTGAAAGTAATGATTTAATCAATAGAAGTACAATTTTATTATAAAAATCCTCAGAACATGTAATCATCATCCACACGTAATAAAACTAAAATAAAAACATAAATAACTCCCTATTACTTGGCTAGGGCTTCATTGAAACCCTATATTTAGATTTAGTTGGCCATAGAATTGATGAACGGCAAGAGGTTGATGGAGAAGGCCATGGAAATCCTTGGTCTTCTTATTCTTCTCCTTGCTTTTTCCCCTTCAATGACTGTGTATATTGTTGTATAATATGGTGTGTATAAAGTGTGTAACCCTCTAATTGATTTATAATAGGACATATATAGATTTGGAGCAAGTTTGGAGACTTTCCTAAACCTTTTCATACTAAAACTGCTATATTTTACAATCTGGATGTAATTAGGCAGTTTCGTTCGCGGGGGATCTTCAGTACACTCAAATACGCAACTTTGGTTTTTACACAAGTTGCACGAGCGGGCCGCGTGAGCGCGATATTGGGATGTCGCGCGAGCAATTTCGGGCCTTTCGCGAGAACGGACCGTGCGCGTGATGTGGCTTTTTCAGCTTCTTTTCTTCTTCTTTTTTACCCTATTTAGCCTGGAATCCTTACTTTTCTCCAAATCCTGACAGAAAATAGAAAACGAAGTAAAAATATACAAAAATTGGATAAAAAGGTACTAACAAATGTGAATTAAGGCGCATAATTAGGATTTGTTCTCTCTTGATCACACCCCCAAACCTACATTTTGTTAGTCCTCAAGCAAAAAGAACATAAAAACTAAACTACTAATTAAAAATACTACACCATTTTTGCATGGATCACGATTACATTTAGTGTATGCAACAAGCCTTTTAAACCCCTAGGTGTCTCTAGTTGGACGAGTGAATTCTCATGAGGGTTCTCGTCAACAAGTCACCCACAACCATCTTTATTAACTTGTAAAGAAAAATTTTATTAAAAACAAAAAACACAACAGTCAATACTCCTTATCATAGAACAATAATTTGAAATTGAATAATGAACAAGAAGAAACGGAACCAAACGTCCACTTACATCATGAAAAACAATCCAAAGTACATGCATCGCATAAATCAATAGAGTTTCTCATAAAATTGCACGTGTGTGATATGGTAGTCAAATGAATACGCACATGTCATGAACTTGGTATATAACTCAAATAACCATCCAACTTTGCTTCGACTACGAATCTCACAATGTTAATTACACTCTAAAATGAAACACTCAGAAACAGGTGTAATTTCTCTAATATATGGAAGCAAAGGAAATATGCTTTCAAAGCAAGGAATGCTCACATATGACTCAAAAAAGACGCATGACACGAAAGAACAGTAGTCTCATGGATAGGACGCCAATAGTCAAGAAAATTAATCGTGCCATGTTCTAATCTCTCTCCCATCGTTTATATATCTAAACCATGTTTTATAGGATCAAATAGAATTTTTTAAAGGTTATAACATGACTCAGGCAATAAAAAAGAATAGAAAGGATTCATTAGGTAGATTTTGAGATTTTTTTCATCATCTCTTCTACCAACTTCATCTTTTCATTCTTTTTTTTTCATTTTTTTTTTCTTTTTTTCAACCTTCTTCCTTTTTTTTTTCTATCACCCTTTCTTTAATTTTCTCTCTCTCTTTTTTTTTCCTTTGCTTATTGAATGACTATTCTTTAAATACAAAACAATTACCCCAATAGCATCTTGTCTCCTTCTTCTCAATCGACACATCGCCTTATCAACACTAAAAGTTGATCAATCTTTTAGTGTTGAACTCCAAGTTGGCCAAGTTGGAGCAAAAAAATGGATAATGGTGATTAAAGAAAAAGGGCATTTTACGGCTCAAACGGGCGAACTAAGGAATTTTTTTTTTCATTTATCTAGATAGTAAACAAAGAAGGCCTACCATCATTTCCTAGAGTAGTATGGTTCTTCAATGTTACGACGGACGATTATATAGCATAGTAACAAATATTTTAACTTGACTATCAACCAAAACAATAATAATGAGACTAAACAACAAGTAAATGCGCTATTTCAAATGAAATTCGACAAACATAATGTATTTATAACCCTCTAAAAAGAAAAAAAAAATAGGCTCAAAAGCTCACAGGGTCTAGTCTCCACACTATGTGTTATACAGAAATCCGAATCATATTACAATTCACATCAAACATGTATTCAAGTGACTATGTGCAGTGCATAGATTTGTATGCAAATTTATGATATAAAACTATAATTCAAACAATACATAACCTAAAATGTTACATCATGACTTCAGCAACTGTTTAACCACATCTTTCCTTGTTTACCATTCTATAACAATCCATGTTACATAGAAAGAAGTATTGAATCAAGATTGCAAAAACGTCGGTAACATCGTTTATTTAAGTGCATAATAATGTGCATGTGAATGCATACTCCCAAACCTAAACCTTTCATTGTCCCCAATGAAACAATAAAACGAAAGAAAGGAGAGTACGTAAGGAAGGAACGACAATACCTCGATCTCGGCAATCACAAACAAGTGAACGTATATGAATATGGAAGGAAGTTCAAATGCTCCTAATGGAGCTACTAATCACCTGTCAATACTTGAGAACAAAAAAGAACATACAAAAGAACAAGAAATGGATATACATATATGTTTTATTTATTATAATTTTTTAATAAAAACTAAACGATAAGTAAAAGATGCAAAGAAAATAATTAAAACAAGCATAAACGTACTATGAAAACAAAGAACTCGATCTAAAAGGAACCTAAGTAAACAAACAGAAAATATAAACAGCTGACCAGGTTTGGCAGAAAAGGAGTAAGAAAACAAAGAGAAAAATCCAGAAAAACACCCCCTTGCGCGAGCGGACAACGCGAGTGAGCATCGCGCGCGCGAGCCCCTTCGCGAGGGAATGTAGAGGCATATGTCCAAGAATCGAGCGAGCGGGCCGTGTGAGCAAACCCCTTGCATGCGCGATTCTAGGCGCGAGATGATACTGAGGCTATATATAAGAAACGTTAAAAATTTTACTCGAAGGGGCAAACTCGCCAAGCAGGCCGCGCGAACGACGCATCGCGCGAGTGGGTCGCGCGCGCAATATGCCATTTTTCTCTCTTTTTCTATTTTTTTTTACTTATTTTATGTAAATAACTTTAAAATAACTTAACCTCGACCCCCAAACCTGTCCAAAATGACCAAATCTGACTCAAAATTGACCCAAAATGAACAAAAATAAGAGAAACAGACGAAATAAAGCTTGGGTTGCCTCCCAAGAAGTGCTGGCTTTAACGTCTTCAGCTAGATTGTCCTAGCTCAAGACTCAAGAAGGTCGTAACTCAGAGTTTGTACCCCTAAGGATATCAGGAAGAGCCCGGTGGTAAACAGAAGCCATATCGCTTTGAATTAATTCAATTGACGATTCATCCTTTTCGGTTTCAAATCGATTCTTCACCTTTTGAGTAAATTCATCATTAGGATCTAAATTATTCAAATTCGTCAGCTCATTTTCCAATACATTGTTCTCCATACTCAAGTTTGATTCTGTAGTAGGTTCAATTGTTCGCCTTACCCCACTTTCTGCCTCACATAGATAATCGACATCCTTGGGAGGTTGATCAATAGCTTTAAAGACGTTTAGTTTTAAATTCATGTTCCCAAATGACACTTTCATTACCCCTATTCGACAGTTGACACAAGCATTGGCGGTGGCCAATAACGGACTGCCTAGGATGATAGGCGTGTATTTCCTAGCATCTATCACAGGTTCAGTATCAAGGACCATAAAATCGACGGGATAGTAAGATTTATCAACCTTAACCAAAACGTCCTTGACGATCCCACTAGAAATTTTAACAGAACGATCTGCTAATTGTATAGTAGCGGCCGTAGGTTTAAGTTCACCTAGTCCTAATTGTTTATAGACGTGATAAGGTAAAAGGTTAAAACTAGCTCCTAAGTCAAGGAGAGCCCGATGAATGATAGTGTCACCTATGACACATGAAATCGTAAACATACTTGGATCTTTATATTTCGGAGTAGCGTGTTGAAAAATTGAGCTTACTTTTCTGTGAGAAAAATCTTTTTTGGAGTATGACTGCGTATTTTGCACTTTTGCATGCAAAGGTCTTTTAGACATTTAGCGTAAGCGAGAATTTGTTTTATCGCATCGAGGAATGGAATATGAATTTTAACTTGTTTAAACACCTCGAGTATATCTTCCATTTTTGAATTTTTCTTTGATAAATTATACGGTTCCTCAATATTTGGTGGAAAAGATAACTTTGGAACATAGTTAGTTAGGACCGGTTCTTTTTCTTTTCGAATTTTACTCACGTCCTCACCCTTCTCTTTATTCAAGTTAATATATACATTTTTTCCCCTCTTATCCTGAATTTCAACAACTTCCTCTACTCTAGTAGTCATCCTAGTCGAGACGGCATTAACTTGCTCACTCGTACTCCTACCCTCGTATTGTCCCTTAGGATTTTGAACAGTTTGCGTAGGCAGCTTACCCTCGTTTCTACGACTCATTGTATTAGTTATTTGTCCCATTTGGGACTCATGCTTTGCAATGGATTGTGTGTGAGAGTGCACTATTTATGCTTATGCCTGTACTTGTGTTTCAATGTTCTTAGGGGATGCCAACACCTTATCCTCAAAAGCGTTAACCCTGCGAGGGTTAGGTATAGGAGGAAGGTGTTAGTATTGGTTTTGTTGAAACTGGGGTCGATAAGTATTAGGAAAATTATTCGGCATAGGATTATAACTATTTCGTAAAAATTGTTAAATTGAGTTTATGTGTTGCTCCACAAATTCTGGAAATTGAGATGTCGATGGGCAAGAAAGTATAGAATGTGAAGGATCGGAACATAATGCACAACTTTTATAAGAGGGTGAACCCGACATTTGATTCATTGTCAAAAGTCGGTCAAGTTTTTTAGATAGTTCTTGAAATTCAATTGAGTGACTTGACTCGAACTTTACCTCTCTCTTAGGTTGATGAGGATATCCCTCAGAACGTACCGACACGGCATGATGCGTCGAGTTCTCGCTTAAAGTTTCAAAAAATTTCCAGGCCTCATCGGCGCTTTTGTGTAGGAAGGTCCCCGCACAAACGGCATCGACAGTATTACGAACAAATGGAATAAGCCCCTCATAGAAAACCTGTACCAATTGCCACTTAGAAACCTGATGATGTGGGAAAGAGCGTAGTAATTCCTTAAACTCCTCCCAAGTGTCATAAAGTATTTCCCCATCTTGCATCACAAAATTAGTTATAGATTTTCTTATCTGATTAGTCCTCGTGATTGAAAAAAACTTTTGTAAAAATGCATTGTGTAAGATTTCCCATGTTTTAATTGTGTTTGGCTCAAGTGATTGAAGCCAATATTTCACTTTATCTCTTAAAGAAAATGGGAAGAGACGCAGTTTTAACTCATCATCAGTGAAATTTTGAGTTTTTAAAGTAGAGCAAGTATCTTAAAAATCTCCTAAGTGTTGATATGGATCTTCATTTATACGGCCATGGAAAGAAGGAAGTAGCGAGATGGTAGACGACTTTATCTCAAAGTGAGATGCTATCGCCTCCGGTAATTCGATACCTGCTTGAGGCGTGTAAGTTGTAGGAATAAAATAATTTCTAAGCGAATGAGGTGGAGGTATATTAGGATTATTTACATTATTTACATTATCTCTGTTGTTTTCTAAGTCGGCCATTGGAATCGGTTCAATGGTATGAAAGCGTGGTTTCTTTAGTCTTTTAAGGGTACTTCGTATTTCAGACTCAAATAAAGACGACGGTTGAGGTGTGAATTCGTCATCTAACATCAACCGAGCTCTAGAAGCTTGGATTGAAGACTTAAGGACTCTAAGGGTACGTTCAAGCTTCAGGTTAAGTGAGTTTAATTTAGGTTTACTTGAATGGGTACCAAACATAAACTAAAAGAAAATAAACTAAAACAACAACTGACTTAACAAAAATAAAAAAACAATCATGCAAATAATACAGCAAGCAAGCACACAGTACTACTATGATGCATGTAATTATCCTTATGCAGTGATTCACGTCAAAGCCCAGCGCCCCAGGTTTCCTAGCTAATGCAGTGCTCACACCACACCTAACCTAATGCAAGTAATTGCGTCTCAGCGCCCTGACTTACAATGATTTGATGCGAAATTTAAAGAAACGATTTACTTAAAATTTATTTGTATTTTTATTTTATTTTTTTCGCGTAAGCTCATTTGATGTGCTAAGCTATTCCTCTCCAAAACGCTAGAATTTGATTACTTGAGAAAGTACAAAACAAAAGAAAGAGTTAGTGACTCAAATAAAAACGAAAAATAAGAAAAATAAAACTTAATCTAATATTTATGAATTAACTAGACTAAGATCCTAAAACTAAAGGTAGTGAATTGCAATCCCCGGCAACGGTGCCAAAAATTGGTCTTGTCAGAATCAAGATATAAAAGTATTATTTACTTTCTAAGGATTTGTAGTGTAAAAGTAAAGGTCGAACCCACAGAGATTGAATTACTAAAGTATTTTAATTTTAAAACTTAAATCTAATTAATTTTGATTTGATTTTAATTAAACTAAGAACAATAAAATAAATTTAAACTATGAAAACGATTAAAAGTTGTTTTAAATGATATTTAAAGTGAACCTAGGATTGCAAATCCACCACTAGCTTCATAATAAGGGTATTTATGAATTAAATTAGCTTATTAAGTTGGATGATGGTGGAGAATCGTAGCTACAAGCCCAACTCCTCTGTCAAGAAGATAACTATGGTTCAAGCACCAACATAATCCATCTTCGGTTAGCACGAATTATCCCACACTAAACTACGGTTGTAGCATAATCCGTCTAATCTAGGCATGAACTATTCGGATATTTGATAGCACAATTCAATTAAGCACAATTACATATAAATAATCCATACAAGCACAGTAAACATAGATCACGGAGCATATCACAGTCAAAATAGCTAGATCTAAGACAAGAATATATTTTGAAAGTAATGATTTAATCAATAGAAGCACAATTTTATTATAAAAATCCTCGAAACATGTAATCATCATCCATACATAAATAAAACTAAAATAAAAACATAAATAACTCCCTATTACTTGGCTAGGATTTCATTGAAACCTTAGATCTAGGTTTAGTTGGCCATAGAATTGATGAACGGCAAGAGGTTGATGGAGGAGGCCATGGAAATCCTTGGTCTTCTTCTTCTTCTCCTTGCTTTCCCCCCCCTTTAATGGTTGTGTATATTGTTGTATAATATGGTGTGTATAAAGTGTGTAACCCCCTAATTGATTTACAAAAGGATATATATAGATTTGGAGCAAGTTTGGAGACTTTCCTAAACCTATTCACACTCAAACTGCTATATTTTACAATCTGGACGTAATTAGGCAGTTTCATTCGAGTGGGGATCTTCAGTACACTGAAATATGCAACTTTGGTTTTTACACAGGTCGCGCGAGTGGGCCGCGTGAGCGCGATATTGGGATGTCGCGCGAGCGGGTCGCGCGAGCGATTTCGGGCCTTTCGCGCGAGTGGGCCGCGCGCGCGATGTGGCTTTTTCAGCTTCTTTTCTTCTGGTTTTTCACCCTATTTAGCCTGGAATCCTTACTTTTCTCCAAATCCTGACAAAAAATAGAAAACGAAGTAAAAATATACAAAAACAGGATAAAAAGGCACTAACAAATGTGAATTAAGGTGTATAATTAAGATTTGTTCTCTCCCGATCAACCACCACCACGATCACGAGCCATTGCCAACAACCACCACTATCCCCAGCCACCACCACCACTACTGCCATTGTTGCAGAGCCACCACATCCGACCATCTCCGACGAGCTTGAACCAGATTCGGCAATATCTGCCGAGCTCGAACCAGATCCAGCTATCTCCAACAAGCTCGAACCAGATCTGACCATCTCCACGTTAGTTGCAAGTTTTATAAATATTAAGTGAAATTTCACTCTTTTTTTTTAGTCACCGCAGGTGGTGGGGTGGTCGCCGGAGATGGTGGGGGTGGTGATCGAAGGTGGTAGGGGTGGTGGTAATGGTAGTTAGAGTTAGATGATGAAGATGAGAGCATTTTAGTCTAAGAAATGGGGGGATGACTTATCCTTAATGATAGATTTAAGTTGTTTAATATTAAAAAATCTTATGCATTAGTCATTTCCAGTAACTGCTCTTCAATATACATATCATATTCATTTAAGGAGAGAGTGCCTTAGAATTTTCAATTTGTATAAAAATTTAATATAATAATACAAACCTTCATATGACGGGGAACATGGTTGAAGTTGGGGGCTTAAAAATAATTAGCTAAAATAACATTTTAACTATTTTGGTTAAAAATTAGAGAAATTTCATGTAATGTGGTTGGAGATGCTCTGACAAAACACATTGCGTGCAAAGTTGATAATACACTGTGGCAGCTTTACATAACTTTTTCAAACTAAAGCTGAGAGAAAGTTCACATTGCAATTTGACTATAGTTTCAACAGATCAAATTACCATACTTGAAAGCATAAATACCAAATTGCAAATAATTATATAATTCAAGGGAACAAAATACATTTTACATAAGAAAAAAATTGTTGTACTTGATTTTCTTTTATCTCTACCTTCGTCTAATTAATATGGGAAAACTTAGTATTTAGTCCAATATGGACACTCTTATTACAAATAGATCCATTTTATAAGTCAACTTAGAAAGTAGCCTCTCAACTATTTTGAGGACCAAAATACTCCCATATAATTTGTAAAATACCGATATTTATATACACACATAATATATACTCCCACAATCAGGGTGTGAAAATCAAAATCCATAATTTCTCGCTTTGTTAAGATCATGGATAAGGGAATAAATATTGCTAAAATCAAGCGGTTTCCTTATTTTGCTCAACTTTCAAATTCGTTTGTATTCCTCGTGAGACAATGCCTAATTTAATTAGTAAACCAGAAATTAGTCATTTATCACTCTATTTTGAGACAACACCTAATTTAATTTTCAAAAATTAAGCATTTGATGAGAAATTTCTCATTTCTGTTCAAATATATACACTCACAGAGACAATTTTTGTGATAAATGTATCACTTATCATTAACAAAGTGAGAATTTTTTATTTTTTTAACAACAACATTTATTAAAGAGCCAAACAGGCATAAGATAAACAACACCCAAACAGACAACTTCCCCTCAACAAAAAACCTTTCCAGCTACAAAGGAAAAAGACTCTCCAACAAGAGACCAAAAGAAAACACCATGAAGCAGACCAAAGCAAAAGGGGCAGCAAATCAACAGTAAAAGCAAGCAACAACAACAAACAAACCAAAATCCAAAATAGCAAAACAGGCCCCAAAACAAGAGCTCACTCTCTGAGAACTCCCACACCCTTTATGACTCCAACAAAGATTGAAACTAAACCCAATCAAAACAACTAAACTTCATCCATAACCTTCCAATTGCTTGGAGGCAAGGACTCTCAAAAAGTTCCTTTGAGGAACCAACAAATCAGTACGCTCAACCTGGGGAACCAAACACGGACAAAGAAAATGGAGACTCCAACCAACTTAAACAACCCAAAACCAGAAGCAAAGCACAAAAACCAGCCCAAGCACGCACCCACTGCCCAAGAAATAGGAGAACGACTAAAAGATCAGCCCAAGGCCACCAAGCTGGAACATAGAAACGCAAACACAAATGGAAACCAAAAAAGAGAAAGAGGCAAAGAGCCCATTTGGCATCTCTCAAACTCAGAGCGATCTCTCTTTTCAATTTCTTGAAGTTTAGAAAAAATCTCTCCATCGTCTCCATCAAAAAGAAGACCCAAAGCTTGCCCCATCTTCCACATTTCTGTCACCTCTCTAAGAATGACGTCGTTACAATTTCTAATGCCAGCTTTAGAGATAGAGCCCACAATTCCCGCCTCTAGCCAAGAATACGCTTCTTTCATCGATAATCCAGTTTCCCTTTTACTTTTAGACTTAGTACGATTACACACTTTAGGCATACCACTTGTCTTCCATCGACTTCCCTTCCCATAACTATAAAAGATTAAATCAAGAGCCTTTCTTCTCCCAATCCATTTTTTAAGCCTCGCCTCCTCTATCCGATTATGAATCTCAAGAGTTTTCTCCTCCTCCAACTCTTCGTCCGTTTCCCATTTTGATTCCCCACCGTCTGAGAAATCCCCCACACCATCAGAACAAGTCCCTTCCTCATCTTCATTTGGCTTTCTAAAGTGATCTCGAACTCATCCCCTTTCAACATAGAAGTTGGAGTTTCAAGGACAACCAGTGAAATTGGAGATTTGAGAGAGGACTATGCATGGGAGTCACCGTGAGCATTGCGAGGAGTGACATCCAAATGGTGCCCGTCCACACTCGCGCCTCCCAACACCCCCACCGTCCCCAGCAGTGGCATTTATGCAACACCAACAAAGTGAGAAATTCTTATTAAATAAACACAAATTTGATGAGATATATACATATATATATATATATATATATATTGTGAGAATTTCTCACTTTGTTAAGATCTTGGATAAGGGAATAAATATTGTTAAAATGCAGGAGTTTCCTTATTTTGCTCAACTTTCAAATTCGTTTATATTCTTCATGAGAGAATACCTAGTTTAATTAGTGAATTAGAAATTGTTTTTTATCACACCGTTTCGAGATAGTGCCTAATTTAATTTTCAAAAATTAAGAATATGATGGGAAATTTCCCACTTTTGTTCAAATATATACTCACACAAAGACAACATTTGTGAAAATTTGATCACTTCTCGTTAACAAAGTGAGAAATTCTCACTAAGTAACCACAAATTTGATGAGAAATTTTTCACTTCTATTGAAAAAAACTAATAAGACGAATTGATGACAATTTGATGAAAAATTTATCACTTTTGCAAAATTTTTGAGAAAATTTATAAGAATTAGATGAGAAATTTTGTGAAATTGAGTATTGAGGGTTTGTGTAACACCTGTTGACACAAACAAAATTTCGTGTTCTTAATGCTACACCCAAGTGTAGGTGATCGTTCAAGTAATAAATTTTCTAGTAAGCCTAGGTCGAATTGAAGGGAGAGATATAATTTGAATTGATTAATTTTACCTGATTTGTTAGTATTAAAAATAAGGAAAAGATTATTTCTTTTTTGAAGGTTGTTTTAACTAGTTTGCAAATGAAAGTAAAATTATAACTACTGAGAATTATGAAAATTATTAAATAGTTGGTAGCAATTTTAAACTAATGAAACTTACTTACTAAACAAAACTACTAATTTATTATAGCTATATTTGGACTTCTAAGGCGATTTAACTAAGTAAAGTAACTACTAATTAAAAGTGATTAATACAGCAAATTAAATTAAGTTGCTTCTAAATACGAGAAAAGTGCTAGGAAATCACAAATCCACGATAAATGTATTAACTTCCATGCCTAAGGAAAGACATGGCACTCCCTTTCACCCAAAGTCATGCCTCTAATGTATAGGTTCAATTAAAATAATAAAAAACCTTTTGACCGGTGTAAAGTTATAGAACTAGTTCAATTTTATCCTTTTAATGAAGTACATGCAGATTGCTTATGAGCATGATTCATGGCGAAAACTACTCTACGGTGCTTGAAAATAAGTTAACTAAACTAAAACCATGAAGCAAGTTCACAAACTATTGAAAATTCAAGTTAAGATCCAGTAACGTCATGCTCATTAACATTGTTCATGTTAGAGAACATAAAATCCTATGAAACTTTACTTAAACATCCATTGATCCTTGGATTTAGGGCTACCCAATGAAAAAATGCATGGAAATCAAGTTGTTTTACCGTTTCATTGCTCTTTCCTAACTAGGAGTTTAGCCTAACATAGTGAAATTAAATATAAGGGTAAATTACACAAACCTCCCCTGAGGTTTGCCTTAATTTCATGGATCTCCCCTCTTGTTTCAAAAATTACACAGACCTCCCTCGAGGTTTATAATTAGGTAACAAAAAGCCCCTTCCCCTAACGGTCCGTTAGTTTTTTTTTACATTAGCCTCCCCTGAAAATTACAATTAGCCCCTCTAATATTACAAAATTGTCATACTAAGCCCCCTTTCTCTTATATTTTTGTTCTAATTATAAAATCCCTCCTCCCTCCTATGTTTTTCGGTTAATTTTTTAGCATTAATTTATATTATCTACACAAAATACATATAAATAGGTCCAAATTTTTTTTTCCCCAAACAAACCTCTATCAAGCCCCCCATGTATTAATTTTCTAGATCCACCCCTGTCCCTATGCTTCAAAAGTGGACACTTAACCCCCTGTGATTGTGGACTAAAATGGAATTGTTATGATTTCACTCAAAACTGACAAAAATTCTAAAATTGGTTAAAAATATAAACACTTAACCCTTTTTGTGATGTTAATTTTGGGTTAACGCTATTTGAGTGAAATCACAACAGTTCTGTTTTAGTCCACAATCACAGGGGGTTAAGTGTCCACTTTTGAAGCATAGGGATAGGGGCGGATCTAGAAAATTAATACGGGGGGGCTTGATAGAGGTTTGTTCGGGGAAAAAAAATTTGGACCTATTTATATATGTTTTGTGTATATTTTGTGTAGATGATATAAATTAATGCTAAAAAAAATTAACCCAAAAACATAGGAGGGAGGAGGGATTTTATAATTAGTACAAAAATATAAGAGAAAGAGGGCTTTAGTATGACAATTTTATAATATTAGGGGGGCTAATTGTAATTTTCAGGGGAGGCTAATGTAAAAAAACTAACGGACCATTAGGGGAGGGGGCGTTTTGTTACCTAATTCAAACCTCGAGGAAAGTCTGTGTAATTTTTGAAACAAGAGGGGAGGTCCTTGTAATTAAGGCAAACCTCAGGGGAGGTTTGTGTAATTTACCCTAAATATAAACATCATATTAATGGAGAACATAAGAAACACAATCACAAAACAGATTTGAGAGGTGAAATCTAAATAAAAACTAAAGAAAAATGTGAATTGAATGAATGTAGAACACTTGTGTTGAAAAATCTTTAATTTAGGGCTTAAAAAAATCAACTACCTGCTTGAATCCAAACTAGGGTTTTAAGAACCCTAAAATCTCCTATATACTGCTCTCCACTCGTTTGTAATGTATATTGTACCGTTTGTATACGCACTATCCTAGTATATATAGGTTTAGAAGTTTTAAATCCAAAATTCTCTGATTCCCGCAATTCTGACGAGAGCGACTAGTCCTACCTATGTTTCGGGATAGGTCCTGGCTACAACTGGTCCTGCCTGTGTTTCGCGACCGGTCCTGCTCAATTTTCAGGATCTTCATCTTTTTGTTCTTCTAATCAACTTTCTCTCTTGTGCCATCATCCACTTCAGGTTCCTGAGACCATTATTTTCTGCGAAATAGCGTACTTATGCAAATATTAGAAGTACAATCTTAATTATGCACTTGTATTGAAATAAGCATAAGTATTTATAATTAGGGAGGAAAACACGTATAATTACTCTTATTAGCGCTTCTGGATATACAATTTCTGTCGCTTGTCACACCCCCCAACTAGCTCATTGCTAGTCCCTAGTAATGAAACGAAACGTAACTCACTGTCGTAGGAATCACGATTGCATTTAGTGCATGCAACAAGCCTTTAAACCCCTAGGTGTCCCTAGTGGACAAGTGTTGTCTCGTGAGGGTTTACAGCACAGCTACATGCCTATTCATCCTCCACTACCAAGCACACAAATGCTGAACACTTCACAATATCCCTATCGTACTTTAAGCAGCACATAACATGTATCCAAGTAGCTTATCTATCAAAGAAATCATTAAAATATACCATTTTTGCTAAACTTCACATGTGTGTGTGTGTGTGTGTATGGACAACAAAAATGCTCAGTATTACTTCAAGTTCTATTTCCCATAGGAATATTTAAAACATATGACTCAAGCTCAAATCTCACTGGATATACACTCTAAAGATGACTCACTCTGATTCAAGTGTATTATATACTTTCTCTCATGATATAGAGGTTAATAAAGAGTAAATGTCAAGAGCACAATTGCCTCATATATCTATTATGAAAAATGGTAATATTTAAGTGGAATAACCTCATGAACGGAACACTTCACACTAGAAGAGCGACCTATCGCGGAAAATCCTTTTCTTACCTTCATTTCAAAACATAGTTATTCAGAATTTATAGGTCTTTATTCAATGGAGAGAGGCCAAGAGTGATAAAGATAAAAATTCTAGAGTAGTCTGCATTCATGTAACACGTAGTTCCTTTTCAACTTCTCCAAGACTTTTTCTCTTATCCTTTTCTTTTTTTTTTTTCATATGTATTTTTTTTTCTTTTCTTTTTATATATATTCCTTTCATCATCCATTTTCATTTCTTTTCAACTCCGAATAAAATTACTCATCATCCATTACTCATCACATGCTTGTCATATTGAGCAGCAAAGAACCATGAGCACTTACATTTCAATGATCGACAGGGAAAAACATCTCTTATCATCCTATATATTTATATATCTTCTCTTTTTTCTTTTTCTTTTTTTTTCTTTTTTTTTTTTTGAATGAACATAATCATCAGCGACTGAATTATTTCTAAGAGGTGAGTATCATGAATAGAACCCAAAAGAATTATAGCATGTTTCCTATCCTGAACAACCTAGTTTATCCATTTAAGTAATCCAAGATTTATAAATTTTGATAGGTCCTGAACATACTCCTCTAGTGATCCATCAAAATGAAGAAGTAATGAGGTTTATCAATGAAATATAGCTCAAGAATAATTCGGTTGAATATAAGTATATCCTTCTCGAAAGAAACGAATAGCACAAAAAACTCTCAACATGTTATTAGCCTCGATCGCACATCTCTGAATTACTATAGGTTATTTATAACGAGAAGTTTCTACTTAACATAAAAGTTGCCCATTGTGCCTAAAGTTATTGAAATTTAACAAACACGACATATTCCATAATTTAGATGATAAACAAGCTGACATAACATCCCATGTGCACTTAACTAAAAACTAAGAATACTATGAGCATAACGCACGCATGTTTTAGAGATGGAGGTTGTCCAGGCACTTACAAAATCATGTCATGTTACTAATTTTGTTTTTATTGTTTATTTTGTTATATGAATATATCTATATTAATCTATCTAATCCCTCCCCCCAACTAAATGTTACATTGTCCTCAATGTAAAGGACACAATAATTGTAAGAGTGGAGAGATATTGCCTGGAATGCGAGTGAGATCTGAGATGATAGTCTGTGCTTATTCAATTTTTATTGAGATTAAAGGAAAAATTTCTAAACATTGAAAACGTTAGATCAATCATATGCTCTATAGAAATCTTCCAATACCAGGCAATAATCAATCATAAAACTACATAAAATAAAATAACTGAAAATGTTAACGACAAAATAAATAAACTAATAATTACAACAAGTCCAGAAATTAATCCATCTCCACCAAACCATCCAAAATACAGTTTTTTTTCAACATCCAAAAATGAATAATAGTCCCAAAAAATGATGAATAGAGAAACCTAATCCTAGTCGGCAGCCTCCTCCTCAGAAGTCTCAATCACGGTAGGAACATCAGGAGCTCGACCCGCACTTCTGGCAAAAGGAGGTCTCCCTCCTCGTGAAGAGCTAGCAACTTCAACTCTGCCTGCAGCATCAATGTCAGCAATGGTCTGCTCCGGCTGCTCCTCTTCAGCTTGCTCTTCCTCCCCTTCTTCTTCATCTTCTCCCTTTTCTTCTTCTTCTTCTGATTCAGGAAGCTCGACATTTAACTTTACAGCAATCGCCCTCATTCCTCTCATAAGCCTCTCTTGTCCCTCTCGCAGGTCTCTTGTCTCTTGGTTCAAACGAGCCAAGACAACCTCTAAAGTATTTTCTACACTCTCCAATGGCTTCATTGCTCTCGACCTAGGTGTAGAGGTAGGCATGCCATCCCTTTTTCTCATTTTTGTTTGCCCTGTAGACCTATTAATAGAGGCTTCACTAATAGCCTCTTTCCTCTCAGGCTCATCCATAAAATCATCGGGTAGGACAGAGACATGAGCTAACATACAAACAGAGTGTACTACAAAAGCACTCAACAAGGCTCGATTTGAAACCGAGGTGAAGGCGGGGTCTCTAAGATACTCGATAAAGCAACAGATGAGACAGACTGGTCGGTTAGTTCACACTGCAAACATCACCCTAGCCTTCTATAAATTCATCCACTCCAAGTGATTACTAAAGAATAAGCAATTACAGGTTGCCAGGTATAGGCCTAGGTAGTCTGATGTCAAGTCTTTCCTATAAAGTCTATACGTTGCCTTTTTTACTATGTCCCCTGTAAGTGTGGAGAAGATGAAGTCGTCGGTGACATTCGGTACGGTGGAGTCACCCAAAGGGCAGAAGTAATTCGTGAAGGGGGACTCCTATGGCCTGGGAGACAGTGGTGGGTGTGAGGTCGAATGGCGTACGATGGACATAGGCATGGTAGACAAATGGTTCTGCCATCTATTTGATTAGGGAGGTAGAGGCTAATCGGACCAATGTCACATTTACCTTTTTCACTTTTTCCATGTAATCGAGCCACCCATGGATTCGCAGCTTGGCAAGAAAGAAAGGAGGGGGTACCAAGGAATAATAAATTTTGATGTGTCACTCGATTGTGACGACCCTATTCTTGAAATATTTATCATACCACACTCGATCCTCCTCATTTCTGAACCCGTGTGGTAAGGGCGGATCCAGAATTGTGGCGTTCACGGGCTTCTCCTTATCTCTAACCAGCATAGTCTGCATTGAAATGGATCTGGACAACAAGAAAGAACCAAAAATAGAAAGGAAAATGAAAAACAAGAGGAAACTGTTCTCAATTTGGCACGACCAGTCTTGCCTAAATAGCGAGACCGGTCCTGATCTAGGGTTTCTAGACTCTAGGTCACAGAGACCAATTTCGGCCATTGCTTTCAAAATTGGTTGGTAAAAGCAAAAAGAAAGCACCCCTAGACCAGTTTATCATGGATTATCATGACTGATTTGGAAAGAAAGAGATCAATCGTGAGTTTTCTTACCTAAAATACGATAAGGTTGTTAAATAGGGGTGAACAGGTAAAATCTTTGGCCCTAACATGCCTTGATATAATGGTGTTGACAAAATCATGACCCAATCCTCTCTTGATGTGATTTTCAAGCTGAGGGACATGAGAGAATGGATCGTCTAACTCTCTCTCTCTCTCGGTTTTGTATTTTGAAGATATAAACTGATACTTAGGTTTTTCGAATATATTAGAAATTTACAGAGCGGGACCGGTCCTACTAGTGTTTCGCGATCGGTCATGGTCGCAATCGGTCTCGCTTATGTTTTGGGACCAGTCATGGCCGCGACCGGTCCTGCCCATGTTTTGGGACCAGTCCTGGTCATTTTTGATAGAATCCTTATTTCATTAGTTTTAAAATTCAGTGTTATAATCAGCAACCACAACCAAACCATACTACGCTTTTTTAAAATTGAACTGTACTCATTTTATTCACATATTCATAAATGTTCTATCCAATCATTCATTCCAAGATCTCTTTTAGGTAAAATTCATTCTTAACTTTGAGCCCAACAAGAAAATGAAGAAAAAAAACAAGGAATGAAAATTGAAACTAATACTATGACTCACTAATACTAAAAATATCTACTTACATCTCCCAAATTCTAATAGTATCACAATATACTCATGTGTAAAATTTTTAAGATTTTTAAGATTTCCATGTAAATTCCTATATGAACTTTAAAAATCAAATTTCTCTATTATCCACAATCTTGTCCACAAATTTAAGATACTTCCATCTTCTAACTCCATATCTGAGCACTCCCTCCCAACTAAAACCAAGATGTCTGCATTGATAACTCAAAGAAGACAATGACTACGAGCGTGTGGCTGAAAAATGAAGAAGAAAAAGACATGTACCCCACCGTGAAGATATGCAATGATAACAATGAAAAATACTTCGTAGCTCACAATTGTACAGGGAAGAGGTGGTGGACCAGCAGTGGCCTCTAGATGGAAAAATACATCAGCCATCTCGCAATCAGGATGAAACTGTGGATCAAAAGGTGCAAAATCTAAATCATCCGCCGGTCCATTGTACAGAGCAAAGAAATCCACAATATCCTCAACTGGCCAATCCGGATGTCCAATGAGGTGGCGAACTACCTCAGGAATACTAGGCGGCAAGTTATGGATTGTGGGTCATCATTATACATGGGATCATCTCGAGGGAAAACATCGGTGTCCTCTGAGGCAGTTTAGGAAGACGAGGAATTAGAGTCATGCTCCCAAAAGTACTGTATAATCGGACTACTATCCGGTGGGTAGGGTGGAGTAGAAACAAACCGTAGCGGAGAGATCATATCATGTGCATAGATAGTGGGCTCTAGGTCAGGGCCACGCTCTGAAATCTCCTGCTGAATTTACTCATCCAAAACACCCTGTATCAACAACAATGGCTCTCTCTCCCAATAAGGAACAAAGTCATCTGGCAGTGGCCCAAGATCGTCAAAAAGGTTATCATCAGTAACAGCAGAGTGGGTGCTCTCTAAAGTAGGAGAACCAAGAGGAGTAAGTGGCTCCATAATAGGTTGCCTATCTTGAGTAGGGGATGGAGTTCTCGGTCTGAGGATAATACCTCCGTGAATAAGCTGATGGGGGACAAAATTTAGTGGAAAAGGGAACGTAGACTATAACCTGCAGTTCGATACCGCAATCAACCAAAGATCTCGAGAGATAGTAAAACTATGTGTAAAGTAAATAAACAGAAAACTAGTGTGACTAATCTACTAATATAACAACAGTTGTGATGTTATTGATACTTTTACGATTGACCATAGTCGGGGTCATCCAACTGGATTCACTCCAATTCCGGTTCAAATCCTTCTAAGAATGGCTTCAGGCGATGTCCATTTACTTTAAAAACTTCACTAGTTGTTGGATTCTCAATTTCAACTGTTCCATATGGATATACGTTCTTAACTATACAAGGGTCATTCCATCTTGATTTCAATTTTCCCAGAAAAAGATGTAATCGTAAATCATGTAATAAACTTTTTACCCGGGTGTAAATCACTTTTGTAGAAGATTTTTATTATGATAAACCTTAGTGCGCGCTTAATTTATTTTGCATTTTCATACGCATCATTCCTTATTTCTTCTAGTTCACTTAATTGTAATTTCCGTAGCACGCCGCCTTCTTGAATATCATAATTTAAGGACCTAACCGCCCAATACGCTTTATGTTCTAACTCCACGGGTAAATGATAAGCTTTCTCATATACTAATCTGTAAGGAGACATTCCTAAATTGGTTTTAAAGGCTATCTTATATGCCCAAAGAGCATCGAAAAGACGTGAAGACCAATCTTTTTGGTTAGAATTTACAGTTTTCTCCGAAATATGTTTTATCTCCCTATTCGCAAGCTCTACTTGACCGTTCGTTTGAGGATGATATGCAGTAGACACTTTATGGGTGACACCGTATTTTTTCATTAAAATTTTGAATGGTTTGTTACAGAAGTGGGATCCTTGGTAAATAATTATAGCTTTCGGTGTACCAAACCTTGATAATATATTATCTTTCATGAATGCGATGATAGTGTTGTGGTCATTTCTCCTAGTGGGTATTGCCTCCACCCATTTAGAAACATATTCTACTGCTAGTAAGATATACTCGAATTAGAAGGATGGGGAAAAGGACCCATGAAGTCAATTCCCTAATAGTCAAAAATTTCTATCATAATAATCAGCGTTAAAGGTTCTTGGTTCTGTCTTGATAAGCTTCCTAACATTTGACAACGTGCACATATTTTACAAAATAGATATGAATCTTTCAATAAAGAAGGTCAGTAAAGCCCACTTTGTAACACTTGCATGGCAGTGCTCTTAGCTGAAAAATGTCCTCCACAACAAGCGGAGTGACTGAAATGTAGCACTTGTTGGATTTCTTTATTTGGCACACATTTTTGTATTACATGGTCAGCACAGTATTTGAATAGATAAGGTTCATCAAAGTAAAAATATCTTGCTATCGCCAAAAATCGTTTCTTATCAGGGGAGGACTAGTGACTTAGGAGCTTTCCAGTAACTAAATAATTAACAATGTCAGCATACCACGGTAATGTAGTAGCTTCCAATAGTTGTTCATTGGGAAATGATTCTTTAATTAGCAAAGATTCTTGAACACACTTATCCTCAAATGTCAACCTAGACAAGTGATCGGCTATAACATTTTCAACCCCTTTTTTTATCTTTAATAGTTATATCAAATTCTTGCAAGAGTAAAATCCATCTTATTAGTCGTGGTTTTGTATCTTTTTTAGATAACAAGTACTTGAAGGCCACGTGGTTTGTAAAGAAAACTATAGGTGACCCTCTTAAGTGCGATCTAAATTTTATCTAGTGCAAAAACCATTACAAGCAATTCTTTTTCTGTAGTTGAATAATTCATTTGAGCTCCATCTAATGTTTTACTTGCATAATAGATGACGGATGGTTTCTTGTCTTTCTGTTATCCTAAAACAGCCCCTATAGCATAATCACTCACATCACACATTAACTCAAAAGGTAAGTTCCAATCTGGGGGTTACATTATTGGTGCTGTAGTAAGGTGTTGTTTCAGTTTATCAAAAGATGATTGACATTCAGGCATCCATTCAAACGGTGTTTCCTTAGCTAAAAGGTTACACAAAGGGTGCAAAATTACACTAAAATTTTGAATAAAGCGTCTATAAAACCCTGTGTGCCCTAGGAACGAATGTATGTCGCGAACGGAACGAGGAATAGATAAATTTGAGATTAAATCAATCTTAGCATGATCTACGTGGATTTTATCCTCAGATGAGTCCTAACACAATACCTTTCGTCACCATAAAATGGTATTTCTCCCAGTTCAAAACCAAATTCCTATATTTACATCCAGTTAGCACTTTTTCTAGATTACTTAGGCATTCCTCACATGATTTGCCAAAAATAGAGAAATCATCCATAAAGACCTCTAAATATTTTTCTACCATATCACTATATATGCTCAACATTCACCTTTGAAAAATCACAGGTGCGTTGCACAATCCAAACGGCATTCTACGGTAAGCAAAAGTTCCGAATGGACACGTAAAGGTGGCCTTTTCTTGGTCTTCAAGTGTTATCTCAATTTGGTTGTAACCACTATATCCATCTAAAAAATGTAGTATATATGTCCAGTTACACATTCTAACATCTGATCCATGAAAGGTAGGGGAAAAATAGTGTTTTCTAGTAATCGCGTTAAGCGTCCTATAGTCTATACACATTCTCCACCCAGTAGTGACACATGTAGAAATTAATTCACCTTCAGCATTGGGCACTATAGTAATCCCTGATTTTTTGGTATAACTTGGGTAGGACTCACCCAACGACTATCAGATATGGAATATATTATTCCTACGTTTAAAAGCTTAAGGACTTCCTTTTCTACGACCTCTTGCATATTAGGGTTTAAACGTCTTTACATCTCACGAGTCGGTTTAACATCATCTTCTAAATATATTTTATGTGCACATATGTCAGGATTAATTCCTTTTAGGTCAGCTATAGTCCACCCTAAAGCACTTTTATGTTGTTTAAGTAAGGTTACCAGTTTAACTTCTTGCTCTATTTCCAATGTAGATGAGATTATAACAGGAAAAGTACTATTATCCCCTAGAAAAGCATACTTAAGCTCCTTAGGGAGCTCTTTTAACTCTAGCTGAGGGATTTGTAGGCTAGATGGTACGGCTAGTGTAGTCTTAGGTGGTAGGGGTTTGAAACATGTTGCCCACATTACTTCCCTAATTACTTCTTCATCTTGATCGTTGAAGTACTTATTTAAAAAGGTAACTTCACTTGTATTACTTTCCTTCTTCCCTAGTGAGTTGGACACTTTCTTGTATTAACGAGTCTAAGTAATTTACTTCTTACATTTCCTCTTCTTCCAACTTATGATGGGAATTAGAAAACATTTTAATATTCATCGTCACATCACCAAACACCAATGTCATTATACCACTTCTTATGCGGATAGTGACGTCTGTCATTGCTAAGAACGGTCTACCTCACGGGAATTTGTTCAATCGGATTAGGTACAAATTATGTGTCTAGTACCACAAAGTCTACGGAAAAAATAAAATTCTCTATTCCAACAAGTACATCTTCCAAAATACCTCTAGGCATCTTAATAGATCTATCCGCTAATTGTAACGTGATCCTAGTTGGTTTGAGATCTCCCAATCCTAATTGTTGGTAGACAAAATATGGAAACATATTAACACTAGCTCCTAGGTCTAAAAGGGCATGGTCGATCTTATGGTTTCCAATGATGAGCGTTATTGTTGGTGTGCCCGGGTCTTGAAACTTAGGTGGCAATTACTTTTAATAATCGATCTAACCTGATCCACCAGGTAAGCCTTCTTTTTCATACTCTGCTTATGTTTAACAGTGCACAAACCTTTTAAGTATTTTGCTTAAGTAGACACATGATTAATAGCATCCAAGAGAGGTAAATTAATTTTTACTTGTTTAAAGAGTTCAAGAATTCTTGGTGCTTTGCATCTTAGCGTTTTTTAAGCCTTTGTGTGTAAGGGGCTGGAGGAATGAATTTAACTGTTTCCTCTTCTTCTCTTTTGCCATCTCGCTTCTCACTCTCCTGTTGGTGGGTTTTATCTTTTTCCTTATCATTATCAGTTTCAACCACTTCTCCTACATTATCTTCTCCAATATTAATCTCCTCATTATTTTTTTTATATTTCAGGGGGAGAGATATCTTCCCCTACAACTTTACCACTTGTCAAGGTTGTTACAGCTTTATCTTGTTCATGATTACCTAGATTTGTATTTAAAGCACTATTTTGTGGTTGACCCCTAGGATTAGCTTGCGGTTGAGCTGGGAACATTCCCTTTTGATAAATTTTAAATTGATTACCTAGTCATTCCATAGTTGACTATAATTTCCCCATAGCTTGAACCATTTGTTGCATCATCGTATCTCTAAGATCTTCTTGTATTTTCTTGTGTAGGCACATAACATTAAAGTTATTCTGACTATTATCTTGATAATTCTATTGTTATGGAGGTTGATACGGTTAGTTATATTGTGGATTATATTGTTAAGGAGACAGTTGATATTGATTTTGATTCGGTTGAAAGAACTGATTCTGCTGGGGCGGTGGATTAAAACTATCTGGAGCTTGAATCGCCCCTATTTTCCAATTATTCAAATTAGGATGGTTCTTCCAATTATACCCCCCATACGCATTCGTAGGACCCTTGTAGATATTCATCGCATTAACACCAACTGGTGGTGTTTCTTGATAGACAGGTATGCTAGGGCATGTATACACATGGTGTCCTACCATATGACAATTACTACACACGTCTTCTTGACACGTAACCTTAGATTGTTCTGTTATTCCTGTGGCTAATGCCTCAACTTGTTTATCTAGTTGGTCATATTTAGTTGATAATTCATCTTTAGCCCTAAGTAAGAATATACTCTTTTGTTTAGCTTTATCAAGCTCACTAGGAGGTGCGTGCGTCACTTCATATGGTTCCCATTAAGGTGAATTTTTGGCAAGCCAAGCAAAATATGTTTTAGCTTCATTTGCGCTTTTATGCATGAATGAACCTTGACACATTGTTTGATCTAACATTTTAGATTCTGGAGTTAAACCCTCGTAAAAAAAAAACTAATAAGGCGCGATTTTTCAAAACCGTGATATGGGCAAGATAAAAGTATATCTTTAAACCGTTCCCAAACTTTAGCAAATGTCTCATTATCTTCTTGAGTAAAAAGCTTGATTTGTCGCATGAGGTCATCAGTTAAATGTTTTGGAAAGAATTTTTTTCAAAAACTCCTCATGCATTGCTGGCCATGTACTAATTGAGTTCGGCCTAAGAGTTAAAAGCCAAGCTTTTTCTTTATCCTTTAATGAAAACAAGAAAAGTTTTAATCTAGTAATCTCTTGCAGACACGTTTGGTCAGCAAATGTTTCGCACACAAATTCAAAGTCTTTTAAATGCACATAAGCCCACTCATTTTCCATCCCATGGAAGGTAGGTAAGAGTTGTATCATACCATTCCAAAAGTGAAAAGTGCCATGATGTGGTGGGATGGTTATACATGAAGGGATTGTGTTCCTATCAGGGGCTAATAAGTCCCTTAGTGGACGTGTATTATCATCTATCATTTTCTCTAGGGTTGAAGTTATGTTGACTTTCAACATCATCATTTAGACCTCGATTATTCTCCCCATTATTCTCGTTGTTCCCGTTAAGATTAGGTGGTAGAAGACCATCCATTGGGTTAGAATGTTGAGGTGTAACTACTGGATTAACACAAGAATTAGAAGAATCGTTAAATATTTGTATTTGTTGAAATAAGCCCTCGTTCGAGTTGTGTGACATGAAACATGCAATATTATGCAAAACAAGAAAAATACAGAACTAGCCAACTAAATAAAATTAAGCAATTGTCTCTCCCCGACAATGGTGCCAAAAACTTGACACGAACAAAATTATGTGCTCTTAATGTACACCCAAGTATAGGTGATCGTTCAAGTAATAAATTTTCTAGTAAGCCTAGGTCGAACCCAAGGGAGAGATATAATTTGAATTGATTAATTTTACCTAATTTATTAGTATTAAAATAAGGAAAAGATGATTTCTTTTGAAGATTGTTTTAACTAGTTTGCAAATGAAAGTAAAATTATAACTATTGAGAATTCTGAAAATTATTAAATAGTTGGTAGCAATTTTAAACTAATGAAACTTACTTACTAAACAAAACTACTAATTAATTATAGCTATATTTGGACTTCTAAGGTGATTTAACTAAGTAAATTAACTCCTAATTAAAATTGATTAATGCAGCGAATTAAATTAAGTTGCTTCTAAATACGAGAAAAGTGATAGGAAATCACAAATCGATGGTAAACTCCTTAACTTCCATGCCTAAGGAAAGATATGGCACTCCCTTTCACCCAAAGTCATGCCTCTAATGTATAGGTTCAATTAAAAGAATAAAATACCTTTTGACCGGTATAAAGATATAGAACTAGTTCAATTTTACTGTTTTAATGAAGTATGGGTAGATTTCTTATGAGCATGATTCATGGCGAAAACTACTATACAGTGCTTGAAAATAAGTTAACTAAACTAAAACCATGAAGCAGCTTCACAAACTATTGAAAATCAAGTTAAGATCCATTACCTTCATGCTCGTTAACATTGTTCATATTAGAGACCATAAAATCCTATGAAACTTTACTTAAACATCCATTGATCCTTGGATTTAGGGGTACCCAATGAAAATATGCATGGAAATCAAGTTGTTTCACCGTTTCATTGCTCTTTTCTAACTAGGAGTTTAGCCTTACATAGTGAAATTAAATCTAAACATCATATTAATGGAGAACATAAGAAACACAATCACAATACAGATATGAGAGGTAAAATCTATATAAAAACTAAAGAAAAACCTGAATTGAATAAATATAGAACACTTGTGTTGAAAAATCTTCAATTTAGGGTTTGAAATCTTTAACTACTTGCTTGAATCCAAACTAGGGTTTTAAGAACCCTAGGATCTCCTATATACTGCTCCCCACTCGTATGTAATGTATATTGTATCGTTTTTATACGCACTATCCTAGTATATATAGGTTTAAAAGTTTTAAATCCGAATTCTCTAATTCCCGCAATTCTGACGAGTGCGATCGGTCTTGCCTATGTTTTGGGACCGATCGTAGCTACGACTGATCCTACCTGTGTTTCACGACTGATCCTGGTCATGACCGGTCCTACTCTTCTGTTGGGAACGGTCCTGGTCAATTTTCAGGATCTTCATCTTTTTGTTCTTCTAATCAACTTTCTCTCTTGCGCCATCATCCACTTCATTTTCCTGAGACTATTATTTTACGCAAAATAGCATACTTATGCAAATATTAGTAGTAGTGTCTTAATTATGCATTTGTATTGAAATAAGCATAAGTATTTATAATTAGGGAGGAAAACACGTATAATTACTCTTATTAGCGCTTTCGAATGTACAATATCCGTCACTTGTCAACCGTGCTCGGAGAGTTATATTAATATTGTTAATTGCATTTATATGCACAATATGTGGTTATTTACATATTTAGTTGGGTATACCCTTGTGGAAGCGAATTGGACCCATTATCATAATTGGTAGGTTAATGTAGTAACTTCATATGGAGGTAAATAATTGGGATCATATATAGGGTCCATTATATAAATTAGAATGGACCCATTGGATATTGGGTGATTAATTGGGTGAATAACATAACATATGAGGGTGTAATTAAAAATTAGATTAGAAGTGGTGAGTCATAGGACACTTAGCCAACAGTAACCATTGTAGTCTATTTGGTTGACACCTAACCTAGTGACTCACTAGAGGGAGCAAGAGCTGGACCTCTTTAGCTCCATACTCTCCCACACCACCGAAAAAAAACAAGGAAAAAGAAGAGAGAAAAAGAACAAGTTGAGGAAAAGAAAAAAAAATGAAATAGGTAGAAGTCATTAGACTTCTTTAGGTTTCTTTGGAAGTAGTTATAGGGTTAAAGAATAGAGAGAAGAGTTGTCCATCATCTCTAAGCTCCACGGACACCGTTAATTTGTTTGGAAGTAATTAGCTCTCACTTTTATTCCGAAAATGTATAGGAACTTAACGGTGCTTCAGTTTGAGTTTGATACTTGGAGTGGAGATTGAACAGAGCTGAGTGAATCTAATCTTAATGTTGAATGTGTAATTGTTTAATGTTACAAGTTGAAGTATGATCATGTTTATTATAGATAAAACATGTTCAATTCATGTAAATTGGGTTATGATGGTAACAAGTGAATAAGAATAAAAATATGTAGAATTCCTATTAATTGGATTGTTGGTGTGCTAATGATGAAGATAAAATGTTGAATCCACGTGATTGCTCTATGAAGATATTGAGATGAATATGTGGTGCAAGTGTTGTGTTTATATGCTATGTGAGTCGAAGAGAGCTTTGTGCCGATTTACCGTGGATTTACTCTGTAATAAGGACAGATGAGAAAATCCCAATGGTGTATGGGTACTCACAACTCAACTATATAAGAGAAGTATGTGGATGACAACCCAATTGTGGAATGGTATGTGAGATGGTGAAAATTAGTGGTGCTATATGCACATAAGGAAAAATGCAAGAGCGACGTCACGATGGATTGATATATGGTCTTTTGGAGACTAAATGTGAATTATCTATTTATATTGTTGAATTGTTGCATTGGATATGTTATTGCATTCAATGACATGATTAGGTCATTTACTAAGCATTAGCTTAAACAAATATTATTTTATGTTGTGGTTATTGAATAACCGTAGCAGGTGCGGAACAAGGCAAAGAGAGGAGATGATTGGCATGATGGGTTGGGGCTTGGAGGATGTTGTTAGTATGTAGCTAAGACTTGGATTTGTTTGGATTAAATGTCGTGGGTTGTACCTTACAATCCACAAGTTGTGTGTAATTCGGATTAGTTGAGTCGACGATTCTGATGTAGAATTGCTTAGCCTTAAACTTATGTTTACTCTTTGTATCATGTTGATCGAGAAGGGATGGAGTAGATGGTTGTAGTATATGAGTCATATACTCATGTTTTAGTCTTAGTTCATGTGATTCAATGAGTTTGTTATGACCTTAATGAGGTATTCCATGGATTTGAGTTGTGTTTAAATGATTTTAATATAATCATTCCCAATTGGATTAGAATGACTTGGGAATGTCTTGGATCTATCCCCATTTGAATTGGAAAGTTTGGGATAATTTTATACACATAAAAAGAAAGCAAGGAATAAGTTGGACTTCCATTCAGGTCCCGTTCGACCGGACCAACTACCCTCTGTTAGACTTTTAATTTTATGGAAATGAAAGTCTTTAAATGGTAATAACTTGGGCGAGGATGCTCGGATTCGCGAGCCGTTTTCACTTTAGTTTTTAAATGAAGAATATTGTATTTTGACACTATGTTTGACTAAAATTAAAAATAACCATTTTACCCTAGGGTTAATTACTTGTAAGTGGATTTCTAAAAGGGTTTTAAAATGGGGTTTGAAACTTGTTTGAGCATCTCTTTGTAGGAGTATGCCTTGGTGGCATTGTCACATGCCATGATTTGGCCGTTGCGGGTCAGGGTGTGACAGTTTGTGAATTATAGAAATAAAATTGATTGCTGCTACCATGGCATGTATTCATTTGCACAATTTAAATTGTGAAATTTACCAATATATAGTCACGTTAGCACGACCTCCAATTTGAATTGTAAAATTGCAAAGAATGAATTGGATTTTGGTAATATGAAGAAGACATTTAAAGTTTCACAATATTAATCAAAGAAACATATTGATATATTTATTACAATTAAATCGAATCCAATAATTTCTCATTTCTTATTAACAAAGTGAGAAATTCTCAATATATATATAGTTATTTGAGTTTTGAATTTCGAACTCTGTGGTTATTTAGCAGTAATATATCACTTTGTTAATGTGAAATGAGAAATTCTCACTATATATAGTTTTATGGGTTTTAAATTTCAAACTTGTGATTATATAGCGAGAATTTCTCACTTTGTTAATGAGAAATGAGAAATTTCTCACAAATATTATCTACGTGCGTATATATTTGAATAGAAGTGAAGAATTTCTCATCAAATTCTTAATTTTTTAAAATTAAATTATGTCGCGATATAGAAGTTTACTAATTAAATTAGGTATTATCTCATGAGAAATACAAACGAATTTGGAAGTTGAGCAAAATAAGGAAGCTTTTTGATTTTAGTAATATGTATTCCTTTATCCATAATCTCCATAGATTTGACTTGCCATAACTCCTCTTCACACGCCTTATTTGTGCTGATGGTACATATATACATATATTTATATCCAATGATAAGGGTAATTTTGTCCATAAATAGTACACATATTTGGGAAAAATAACTAATTTATAATTAATACGCCTAATCAATGATCAATTTCTAACTAGATCTTATCTTGGATTAATTCCTAATAAAACGGCTGAAAATGGAGCAAATCTTATATTTCTAAATTTGTATTTATGTTTAAAAAAAAATGCTAAGCACACAACATATTTCATAACACATTTCACAATAGAGCTTTAAATGTGTTATACCCTGTGCTGTTTGAAAATTTCACACTTTTTATGCACTACTTGCACAGCACATAATACTTATATTTAAAACACTATTATAAAATGTGTTACGTGACTAAGTATTTTTGGGGGAAAAAAAATCATGATGGTGCTGTTAACATAATTTCCGGTGGAGAGAAAAGGTCAATCCCGAAAGAACTAGTAAATGGGCATAATGAACTCCAAAAAAATATCTTAGATCAACCAATAGGAGGGGAACCTATTTAACAAAAGCCACGTATCTATCTCAACCAAAATTAACACCTCACTAATCATACAATAAAACCTCTCAATATAGTAATGATTTAAGATCGGAAGAGGAATACCTTTTTAAATTAGTCCATTTCTACTAGTAGGGCCAATACACAATAACAACACAACTCACAAAATTGGGTAATACTTGGGACACACTTAGATGCACAATTTTTGAGATACAACTTAATTAATATGTTTATCTCTTTCCTGTGTCACTGTGGGGTTCAGTAATATCACATGAGAGAGATAGACACATAATTTAGGTTGTGTCCCAAAAGTTGTGTGTTTTGGGTGTGTCCCAATCTTTACTCCACAAAGTTTTACACAATGGGCTGTATAGTAAATATAATATAGTTTGTCAATATGTATATAAGTAATAATTGGTGCACAAATTGTGCACATAAAGATCTGGTCCGTTAATTTTAGTGGTTCTATTGTCACACTCCGATTTTTGGACAATCAAATATTTAATCCAGAGCATATATCCAGACTAATATTCAATTTTCAAAATACCGAGAGTGACATCCTCACACAGACTAAGAGATAATTTATTAAAAATAATATTTAGTACTTATTAAATAAGGACATGTGATCTTGTGTTTAAAGAAAAACTCTTTATTATTAAATTTATATTCCCAAACATTTATTTCATTATAAAATAAATAAAGTTCTATTATAAATATTAAATCATTTCGATTCACAAAAGATAATTTATTTTTATCAAATAAAACCCTCCTTACAGAGTTTGGCGGAAAGAAAACAAATAAAAATAAAATCTATACCTCTATTGGTCAGAGTAACTACAACGTTCTCAACACTCAATATACAATCTTTATTACAATAATAAAAATATGGCGCACAATACCAAAAACAAAAATAAATAAGATACAATTAAATGTAAAATACAATTCTATACAACTGCAACTCCAAGACCTCAACAGCTCTACAGAAAATTCCCAAATACTAAACCTGCACAAATATATTCGACTACGTTTCATATAGAAATGCCCTCGAATGCATAACACACTCGGGTCAGTCACATGACTGCTATGAGTTAAACAAAACAACAAGTCTTAGGGATCAAACTTGAACCCGTAAACTACAAACCACATTATAACACTCTTGGGCCGAGACAGGTAGTTCCACACACATATTTGGACAATAAAGTAGTTTCCATTTATATGGTGGCAAGTAATTTCTTGCTCGAAACCCAAAACTATTACGAATTTTATACTTACCAATCTACCTATGGTAAACCCAAACCTGTAAAACGTTAATGGGTCCAACATCCTGCAATACAAAAGTTAGTAAACCACAAAAATGCCACGAAGATGTGCGGAATACCTTTTTATTAAAGTATCACCAGAACGGAAATCTTAGTCCTAAACTACATGTTAAAAAAATTGAAGTTAAACTAACAGCAATCAAGGAAGCAATTTATTTGAACGGTTAACTCTTCGGGAATTTATTTACAAGCACACTCTTACTTTTATGAACGATTCATTATTCAATTTCCTAAATTTACCACTTGGCCACCCTCTATGGTAGACCCACACATATATCCCATGTGTACCCGGACATATTACCAACATCCACTCTGGTGTCAGTTTAGTTAGAGTATCAACCAAACCAGGTATATACACAGAAGGCCAGTCAATATGCATAGACGTCTATAAATTAAGCCGAGTATAGGGCTTAGGCCAGCTTGATCACGGAGCCATTGGCAAAAAGGTATACTTAGCAAGTCAATCTATCGAAAAAAGAAATAACACAACTGGAAGCAGTGAACACTAAGGAACTTGAAACCATTTTTGTATTCTCAGAAGTATAAAAGTTTATCAGACTTAAAGTCAATGACAATCACCCATTTTTCATAGCTCAACATTATATAAGAATTCATGTATCTCTAAATTAATTTTTCGTTAAGTCATATCAACAAATAGAAAATCCACAAAGAATCATATTCCCTCAATTTTGCATGTGTTAACATACTAACAACTGCTACTGTAATCTTAAATTTTTGCCCAAACGGTGCTGAATTAGGAAACACTTAAAACACAAAAAGTGTGCAGAATCACGTTTTACATAGGTCGCGGATAGAATTCTAAAATTTTAAGCCAAGATTTTATAATATTTTTCTGAAGTTTCAGAAACTGTTATAATTACAAAAAAAAACGAATTTCACAAAACTTTCTAATTATCATGAGTATTTCACACAAGTGTTTATACATCTAACTATCAACATACCATTTACGAATACCCTAGGATTATTATCCAACAATCAAATTTATGAAGTCACACAACGATCATAAATTAATTCGACAATAATATTGTGCATTCTAACGCAAAAATATGAAACACCAACAATTAAATTAGACATATAAGAAAATAAGGGGTTCATTAGATTTCAATCCTTTATTGTAGCCTTTTTTAAAAATTGATCCATTCTATAAGTCAACTTAGAAATTAGTCCCTCACCTATTTTGAGGACCAAAATACCCCTACTCTCAAAAATCAGGGTTTTAAAGTTCAAAACACAGATTTGTTATATATATATATATATAGAAAGAGAAAGAATTAAAAAACAAAATTTAATAAATACCCCAACTCCCATAAATCAGGATTTTTAAATTCAAAACCTTGATTTGTCATATACATATATATATATATATATATATAGAGAGAGAGAGAGAGAGAGTTAACAAAGAAATTTTATCTGTGAGAAATTTCTCACATTTTTAACGTATTTGGTGAAATTTCTCACCAAATAAAAACAAACTGTCAAAATACCAATCACATGTGAGAAATTTAATCTATTACGGTGAGAAATTTCTCACATTTTTCTCACCAAATAAAAACAAATTTCTCACCTTTAAAACTCAAAAGTAAAACTCCCACTTTGTGAGAAATTACTCACACTGTTGAAAATTCATACACAAACTGTCAAAATACTAAAATGCAACAACAACACACATGGATTTGATTGAAAAATTCTCAGTTCTAGAATGTTAATAGAAGTTAATAATACAAATTTCTCACAAAAAAAAAAAAAAAAAACAAAACAAAACAAAACAAAGCAAAAATTTCTCACCTTATCCAAGTCGCTAAGGACAAAAGGCTAATTCAAGCCCCAATGTTACGTGTAACTAAGTCAATTCCAGTACGGATCAAATTAAGAACCATATACACATATACATATATATAGAGAAAGTTTTATAGATATATATATATACAACGAAACAGATATACAGAGAAAGTTTTATGAAAGGCTAACACAAACAGTGAGGACGGAAAGCTGGAAGTCTCTGTCGCTAAGAATGATGAGAAGAAGAGAGAGAAGCACTAGACCTTGCAGAGATGAAAACACCATTGATTGAGTATTGTAAGTGGCTCAATCTAGAGAGAGAGAGAGAGAGAGTCGTGATAGAGGCACAGTAAGAATGAGAGATAGAGAAACGGTTTGTATTTATTTGGAAATACATTAAAATAATATGCATTAAAACATCACATTGATGACGGTAATGTCTCCACTGAGACATTATTCGTAATTATCCTCTCTCTTCTCTTTCCAATATCCTCTCTCCTCTCTTTCCAAATTTGACTATCCACTATTGCATTTGACTATCTAATATATAGAGGCACATATTTTAGGAAATAATGTTTCCCCTAATTAATGCAAATTGGTTGCTATATATATTTGTATATATTTCTGTCAAGGGTAAATTTGTCATAAATAAATTCACCAAATTGGGGAAAGGACCAATTTTTAAATTAAAACACGAATTAAGGATCAATTTATATCTTAGGAAAGTCAAAGTGACTAAATACATGTTGATCCAATACTGAAGGACTAAATTGTATATTTCTATATAAGAAATTCATTCACTCGCGTATACATTACATACGTGTATACATGTACCCGAATTCACATATTTAACTCACCTTGTTTGAATCGTTGAATAGATACGAGTATGAATCTAATGACAAACAGCACGCTCCGCGATTTCACACGCGACGACGGATTCAAAACCCTTATCTTCTTTTTCTTCTTCTTTTTCTTCTTCTTCTCTCTCTCTCTCTCTCTCTCTCTCTCTCTCTCTCTCTCTCTCTCTCTCACTCTGTTCTCTATTTTTTTTTCCTTTTTTTTCCCTTCTAACCCTAGGGCACCTAGATATATATAGGTAGAAAAATATAAACACGCCCATGTCTATTGTTAACACACAAACACACAAATACTAAAAATTTAATTTTTTATCTTATGGGTTCACCAAAAGACATCATATGGGCCCAAAATGCAGTACAAAGTACTAAAATGAGTAGCCCAGTGGATACCCATGACTCCGATACTTAATCTGAATGTTAATTACATTATTAAACACATTTACGGGCCTATAAATACTGCTAAAAAAATTAACATATCACTTTTCAATAACTTGGCCAAATAAACTTTTACCACTTTAACCCCAGCTCTTAACTTTACAAAACTTCGTACAGTAATTAATAACAATAAAAAAATAATTACCCACAAATCAATAAATGACCATAAAAATATAAATGCACACAGCCAATTAATAACACGTAAAAATTCAGGTTGCTTTCTTATAATATTTAAAAATAAATATTTATATCAAAAAAAAAATTATGGAGTGTTACACCCATGTATGCAAACATAAACCCCACCAAAATAACCGGCCCAAATCTACAAGTGTGTACATTTTATATACACATAGCATTACCCTATGTACATACACACATACTCTATTTCAACAAGATTGTACAGTGGGTATTGTGTTTGAATTAAAATGGAGATGAAAAGCCCCTTGTACTAGTGGACCGAATCGACCGATCGAACTAATTAGCTCGGCTGGATTTTTAAAATTACACACAGCTGAATTGAATCGAAATAGACAAAAAATTGACAAATGCACACCCCAGCCCGTAGACTACAGTAATTTAATAATGAAAATTGAACTAAAGCACTCCATAGTACCACTCTCAGAGCAAATGGTACCATGTATGCAATGCATGACATGCATGGTACCACATGATTTAAGAGTGGTACCATGGAGTGCATTGGTTCAATGATGGAGTGGAAATAGCATCACCCAAATATTAAAGTAATTTATTTTAGGCTCTTTGTGAGATTACTTAAGTGCCAATAAAACTACATGGATCTTCATCGTCTTTTTTCCCTATAAAAGATGTGCAAAAGGACAAATATATATATATATATATTGCTGGGAACTAAATTCATCGTATTTCATTAATGGTCCAACCCTACCCTAGCAAAGGAAAGCAAAATTGTTGTGAAAAGGATAAATTTAGATGTTGTTTTTTAAATAACAATACCTTTCATGTATGATGTTGGATTTGATTGGGTGAGCATGTTAGACCCATAGTTTTTCATCTTTTATTTATGAGTAATGATTGCTTCTTAAATTCAAATCTCAAATTTCAAATCTTTATCTCATATAATGTGACACCAATTAAAATTCAGTGGACCCGTTGACCACAGTGGAATCATTTCAACATCTTCTAATCAAAATTCAATAAGTCCACTGCATATCATTTGGAATAAAAATTTAGAATTTAGATTTACACTATGTTTGGGAGTTTTAAAATGGAGAGAAAAGAAGAGAAAGTACCTCACTTTCTCTCACTTTCTTTCGTTTGCGAGTTTTAGTGGGGAAAGAAAGGGAGAGAAAATGAGAGAAAAATAACCCCCACTTTCTTTCTATTTCTTTCTCTCCAAATTGGGAAGAAATGGAGAGAAAAGAAAGTGAGGATTAATGATTTTTTATTAATACCCATAACACCATTTATTTAATTCTTAATAAATTTAAATTCCATCCAAGTCCTAGGGTTAATATAATACACTATTATATACGTCAAAAACAAAAATAAAAACTCACTTAATCACAAGCACGTCTCTCACAAGCTTCTGGGTACTCTCCGGCTCTTCTTCATTGATATCTCTCATCCTCTCTTTGCAAAAATAAAAAGGTACAATTGATGGATAAATTGGTAATTTTTTATTCTTTTCTTTTCTTTTCTTTGCAACTCTCAAACAAGAGGAAAGAAAGTAACTTTCTCTTCTCTCTTAAACTCCCAAACAACATGAAAGAAACAATCATCATTTCTCTTCTTTTCTTTTCTCTCATCACTTATGACTTTCTCTTCTTTTCTTTTCTCTCCAAAACTCCCAAACACAGTGTTAGGAAGCATATCATTACTCTTTATTTAACCTCATTTTATCCATAAAAATTTGTTGGGCACGCCAGAATAGTCCCAGCCTCCCAGGGTGCAGAGAGCATTTTTGCTCATCATTTTTTGGTTCACCATAGTTCACCAAACCTTCACTGAGTGACATGTGTCCCATTTTATTCTCATTTTGCCTTTGTAATATCAACATAATTACTGGAATGAGAAGCATGTCACCTAGTGAATACTTAAGTGAGCAATGATGAACCAAAATTGGGCAAACAAAATTGCTCTCCAGGGTGTACATACTAAACAAGGCGGTAAAAAAAATGAGGCGGTGGTAGGTAACATTATATATGTGTATGTGTGTGTATACTAGGAAGGCCACACGTGCAAAGGACGTGTGCCCATTGTTTATATAGGAAATTAAGAATTATAACATACATAAATTTAGGGTCTATTTTTAAGTGGTAATAGATAATATTATTGATGATTTTCATACAAAAGTTTAGAGCATTTTTGAGTTTTTTTTTTTAAACTAAACCTAATCTTGATGTTTTTTATTCCTTTTTTCATTCTCAGTAGTATTTGTTGTATTTTGAAGTGCTAATAGATCATTTTGTTGATTATGTGGGATGAGATTTGAGTAAAAGTCAATTTGGCGTGGTTTTGCAAATTTAATTTTCACACTTTTAATTTCTTTTTTCATTGTTGGTAGTATTATATTTTATTTTTTCATTCTTGCTAGTATTTGTTGGATTTTGAAGTGACAGTAGATAGTTTTGTTGATGATTTCGTATGAGATTTGAGTAAAAGTTAATTTGATATGGTTTTGCAAATTTAATTTTCACAAATATATATTTTTTTCATTCTTGGTAATATTTGTTGTATTTTCAAGTGGTAATAGATAATTTTGTTCATGATTTTAATACAAAAAGTTTAGAGTTTTTAAAGTTTTTTTTTTCACCAAACTTAATTTTGAAATAAGGCTGAACACATTAATTAAATATCGTATAATTATTCCGTAATATAGTTGATTCATATGTCATTTTGACATTAATTAAAATTTTAAAAGCTAAATTTATTAAATTAATGAAAGACAAAAATTTCACTACTTGTATATTCTTTGATTTTTTATTTTTTTTTTGTTGTGTTATGCATTGAAGTGTTGTAACTACTAATACAGTGTAAGAAATGAAATCTCCTCATATTAGCTTCGTTGGCTTTTACAATTTGACTACTTAAATTTTTTGAAAATTTAAAATCTCGTTAAATTAATAAACAATATCACTACACGTATAATATTTATATTTGACCCTTTTTGGTTGTGTTATGGCATTTCAAGTGTTACAACTAATAATACATGGTAAGAAATAAAATCAGAGTAAGCCTTGCTTCCAAAATACTTATTGTGGTCCTATTTGATGTGTCTATCTTTTAAGTTTCGCTAACGATTGCATTTACAAATATCTAGGTATGAGTTTTTTTTTTTTTTTTTCAAAGTTCTTCAATGGATAATAGTTTTGAAATTGTAAATGACATATAATGGACTGAAGGAGTAACTATTTGTAGTTGTTTCCTTCTCTATAATTCTAGCACATAAAATGGGATGAGAAAGTAATTATTTATAAGTTGTTTCTTTTATCCAAAATTCTAATACATATTAAGTAATAATATTACACATGTGTGTGTAATAAAATAAAACATATGTAAATTATTTTTATCAGTATGTATTAAAATAAGCAAAACCTTCATTCGGTATAGATCTTTCCAATTGTCATATTAAAATTTCTTTATAAAATGATTATTTCTTTTTAGAAGGTTATAAGATCATTGTTTCTCTATTTTTGAGTATAAGATTTGAATAATGTTGTTTTTGGTATAGATTTGGTTATAGGATTATAGAACATTTTAGGTATTACCTAATTTTGAAGGTATAGATTAACTTCTAAATTGAGTATGATCGTACAAATTATAATTAAAAGATCAAAATATTAGTATATGATGATGCCAAAATTTGGTCAAAGTAAATTAAAGCAAATTAAGGGAGGAGGGAGAGAGACTGATTTTTTGTATGTGGTTCGGTCCTGTTAATGAAGGTACATACGTCCACGTGTGTGTCTGAGCACGTTCACTATACTGTAAAAGATCCGAGGGCCTATGGTGAATCAACAAGTCTGGAACTACTGTAGGGCGACCGGGCATGTTGATGAATGCTATAGAGGTGCTGTGTAGACTGAAAAGTCGGCCCCTTCAATGGGGGGTGAGAGGTCTCTTTTATAGATGTAAGAGACTTACTCATACAAGGAAAATGAAACATAATCCAATTGATATAGATTGGCATTAATTGTAGGGGTTTCCTAATTGGATTAGGAAATAGTTTCCACTTTCCATTAGTCTTCTAGGTTGAGTAGGAAACTGCCCGGAATGCTCGGGATCATGATTGTAGGCCCGGGTGAGTTGTTCCCGCGGTGGGATGTGCCTGTGCGGTCTTCCCGACCTGTTGGCCGGGTCGTGGATGAACCGCTCGGGAGGCATCAGGCGGACCAAACCGCTCGGGATGATGCTTGTCAGTAGTTGCAGAATCGGGCATGGGATGATTTTGGGTGTATCAGTATATGTTGTGTGTATGAATTCAATTTAAAGATATTTGTGTGTCTAATATTACCATATGCAATTCTATGAAATTAAATTTAAAAAAAAATTAAAATACTATATAAAATTGTAGTTAGAACGTAGTTTAAACTGAAGCTAAGTTATGGTATGGAAACTTAGCAATAGAAAATAACATTTGTGTTTGCACCCAAAAAACCGTCAATGGCTTTTGAGCCCGATTCGCGTTAGAGGTGAGCCAGGCTAAGGAGTGGATGACTCATCCGACTCAAGTATAGACATGAGACTGATGATAGGTACAAGGATGCTGGGTGTGAGAAGGAGAGCCCGATGGGAACATTGAACAGGTGTAAGGATTATCGGGCTTTGGGAGAACATAACCCAGTGCGCTGTCAGCCCGATGGTGGAATGAAGCAACAAGAAGTCCAATCGAACACCGTGTAATGAAAGATGGGAGTAACAGTCTGATTGGCCATGGGTGGTTGAAGAAAGGTAGTCGGGCATGAGGGAAGGCATGGAAACAGGTAGAGCCCGATTTATCCAGGAGAATCAGTGACGAGACCGATGGACGGAAAAGGGAAGGCGGTGCCATCCACAGCCGGCAGGATGACGTCATCTCTGAGAATTGTAGAAAGAGAGTCCATTTAGGAAAGGATCTAATCATGTCCAACTGGATTTAGGCGTTTAATCCCTAAATTAAAGGGATTGATTCAATTAAGAATACGGATAAGGTAGGAGTCATGGATAAGGAAGGTCTTCTTCAATCAGGCAATCAATTAAACAGCTTGCAAGCTAAGGAATTATTGTCCAAGTAGAAATCGTATAAGGCCGCTATAAATATTAAGGCAGGCCATCCAAGCAAAGGACTCCGCGTCTCTCTCGAAACAGCACACACTGCATTTGAAGCATTCAGAGCATTCAAAGCACACTTAGTCTTTTTGTTTTTCAGCCTTTATAGCAAATAGGTCTGTCCTTTTTGTTATTTTCTTTTGTTCTTTTGAATAATCAGTTTATTCTGGTTTGTTCTTTAGATCTGTTTAGTTTTTCCAAACACTTAATAAGATTTGTTTTATTAAACCGTTTGTGACTTGTTTACTTGTTAAAAACCTGACACTATTTAGCTTGTGCACTTTAGTACTGCTAAAGAACTTACGGTGAGGGTACTTTCCTACTCACTATACACAATTATTCTGTTTAGAAGTCAGATTCATCAAAGCCTTGTGTATCACTCACATAAGCGGATAGGAAATTAGTTTGCACACACATACACATACACACACCGAACCACTGCTGGTTCTGGCACGCCCGTGCAAATTACAGCAAACATTTTTGGCATCCCCAATGGGACCCACAGTGTCAAACCATGCCTCCAAAGAAAGATAAGCAGACGACGAAGAATGGCCAAGACGATCAGCCCATGGACCCACCTGTGGAGGAGAACACCGGCCATTCTCCACAAGATGGCGGTATCACTCTTGAGGCAATTTCAGAAGCCATGAGAGCTAACGTTGAGCCCATGTGGCATGAGTACAATGCCCTCATAGGATCTATAGGCAATCTCAAATCGGTCATGAACCAAACGGCCGATGTTCATAAAAGTCAGGCTGAGCTGGTCCTGGAAACAAGGACTACCCACATAAAGTTGGACCGCCTGACAGAAATGATCGGAAGGCTGATTGAGACCTATAAGGCCAGAAGCAACAAAGAACAAGTCAACGGATCGGGCTCGGGCACATTGCTTGAGTCCGATAAGCCGAAAGACCCACCCTATGTCTGTCCGAACCTTAGGGATGGTAATGGCTCAGGCAAGCAATCTGAGTCACAGACCGGTATGGCTAGCGGAGTGATAGTCACCAATCCCAACAGATCGACGACACCAGGTTTTGGAAGATCTAGAGGCCATACTAAAAGTTCAGTCGGCCACACACAGCCCCTAGGTAACGCACATGGGGGTCAAAGGAACAACGGTGGATTTTGGCCTCATCAGGCCAATAACAACCAACAGCACGGACCACCACCGTTGTTACCCCTGATGAGGAGTGTTCAGCCCGTAGCTCCACAACCCATCAATAGGGAGGAGTTGGTGGCGGTCATACACGAAGAGTATGGCCCGTTTATGCGAAGACTGGAAAGGCCGACGTATAGACGGTCGTACCCTCATGAAATTGACCAAGTCATATTTCCTCAGAGGTATAAAGTACCAAATTTCACTCTATTTTCTGGAGAGAGTGAACAGTGCTCAGTTGAGCACATTGGCCGTTTTATTTTTCAATGCGGCCATGTGGGTCATAGCGACCCATTAAAGTTAAGACTATTCCCAAACTCGCTAACGGGCATGGCATTTTTGTTGTATGTTAATCTCCCAGCCAATTCGGTGTTAACTTGGCAAGGGATGGAAGAGCTATTTCATGGCCAGTTCTATAGGACTGAGCCCGAAACATCGCTGGCAGATTTGTCCAGGATGATGCAACTAGTAGGAGAGACCGTGGAAACCTACATAGCCCGTTTTCGAAAGGCAAAGTATCGGTGTAAGACGGTTTTACCCGAGGAGGAGTATGCAAAAATGGCCATGGGGGGCATGTCCTTTGAACTTCGCAAGAGGTTTGAGGGAACTGACTTCTGTGACTTATTCGAGCTTGCCACACGGGCCGGTCGTTACGAGCGTATCCTTTTGGATGAGCAGGAGAAGAAGAACTCCTCCAAGGGGACATATTATAAAGACCCTAATTACGAGGTCCACTTAGCAGAGTGTGACCTTGAAGTAGAAAGCGATATGGCCGAGTTGATCTGCAAACGGCCAATCGTATGCAACGCCTTGAATAAGCCTGTTAACAACAACGCCGCTGCAAGGAAAATGGCGTTCGAGGCGGGAAAAAACTATACTTTTGATATAACCATGGCTGATCAAATATTCGATGCCTTGTTGGCCGATAAAGTGATCAAGCTAAGTGAAGGTCATCGGATCCCTAAGGCCGATGACATAAAAAATAAAGAATACTGTAAATGGCACAATTCCTGGAAGCACTCTACTAACAATTGCGTTGCTTTTTGCAATTTTATACAGGAAAATGTGGAGAAGGGAGTTTTCAAATTATCGGACAAGGCTATGGGGATTGATACCAATCCTTTCCCTCAAATTACCGGCACTAACATGGTTGTGCCCAATTTAACCAAGCTTTCAAAGTCGAGACCGAAGATAGACCTGACTGATAGAGAGCTGGTGCCAAAACACAGGGAAGGAAAACAAATCGTTATTTTAGCCACTGATGGGCCGAAGGTGACAATACATGACCTCCAGAAGAGCTATCAAGAGCGTAAAGAGAAAAACCACAAGGCTGAAGAAGAAACGACTAGATCCAACACAGACAATTTGATAGCTGATCTGCGGAGATAGCTAGAGTTCATCGAATAAGGCCTTTACCCGAGGTGTAAGGCTGATGTCAAGAAGGAAGTCTCTAGCCTGAGTAAGAGGCCGAGAAGCCATGAACATCGCGAATCAAACCCGAGAAGGTCTGTATACGAGAGATTGTCAATACCATGGCAAAGTCAGGACAAGCTCGAGTGGCGGGCAAAACATTCGATGGTTCAGAAAATCGGCCAAGGCGAGTCTAGTCGATTGGGGACAAGAAGTTCCCAGACAATCCCAAGGCCTCTGATGCAAGCATCAACTGCTAGCAGGAGCCCGAGGATGGTGTTGCCACCCTGGGTAGAAGATCAGAAGTGGCATAGATCTGAACACTCTAAATTCCCAGCACGGCCACAATATAGCAAATCCCAAAAAAGGAGATATCAGCGAATGAGACAAGCCGAGCGAGAATGCCAGAATCGGGCTGGAAACCCTCCTACACCCTCAGAGCCCAAGGTGTCCGATAACCAAGGATCCTCAACTAGGGCGATGCGCATTGCCACTAAGCACCCAAGGGAAAGAGTCCGACTAGGAAAATCACAGGAGGAAGGTACAGTTACATCGGACAAGATGAGTGTGGAGTCCGATGCAGATCTGTCAGACTCAAGTTTCTTGCCAATTCAATTCGGGAACATTCCGGTAGGCTTGTCATCCAACATGGTGTTCACACTACCTATGTCTTTCATGGCCAAGCCAGACCAGCCATCGGCCATGGAAGGGGATGTAGTAGAGGCCCTAGCTAAGGACTCGGCCGTGATAGAAGAAGTTTTTTGGAACGGGGGAGAGACCGTTAAGCCTAAACTGGTGGAAGCCACGAGCAAAAATATGGATGCCACTGACGGACAGACCGATCGGACTAAGATCACCATCTTGAGGCCGAAAGGACATCAGACTGAGGAAGGATTGAAGACCGAACCAGTCAAAGTGGTGTTTGAGAAACCAACATACCAGATATCCCAGCATCTGAAGCCCTTGTATGTGAAAGGGCACATTGAGGGCGTCCCGATAAACAGGATCCTTGTTGATGGGGGTTCCACCATTAACATCATGCCTCAAATAATGTTGAGGATCTTGCAGAAGTCCGAGTCGGAGTTAATTCCGACCGAAATGAATGTCCAGAGCTTCACGGGGGCCCCTTTAAGAACCAAGGGTATCCTACCCCTTGAACTGACCGTTGGCAGTAAAACGGTCATGACTGCTTTTTTCATTGTGGAAACCTCGACAGCCTATAATGCATTATTAGGACGAGATTGGATACACCCAAATTATTGTATTCCCTGCACACTCCATCAGTTGTTGATTTTCTGGAGAGGTGATGAGGTGGAAGTGGTTGGAGCAGACACCAAGCCATTTGTAGCCCATGTGCAGACGGCCGATGCAGTCTTGTATGAGGATGACATCGGGCCAGTTAAGTTGCTAGGGTGCAACAAAATGGGAAGACTGAATACAGCGACCTTCCTTAAAGGAAGTTCGTCGGACATTAAAGTGTATTACCATAATCTCAGTCGGACAGAAGAATCAAGGCCGATTGAGATCATCGAACAAGAAGATGTCCATGGAGACTCCGATAATTGAATAACAGAAGCTGCTGGCCTTGAGGGCCAGCATGGCCAGATGGTGTGTATACTTGGCCGATAGAAGGTTGGAAATCGGCCCAGCGGACGAAATGATTAATTTGGCCGATTGTATCTACGAAGAGGAAGCGCCAAGGGAGGAAGAGATTCAAATAGACGAGTTGGAAACGGCCACGACGAAGCTTGATGATTTAAAGGCCGATGTCCAAGACCCTCTTTTGGAAGTCAACCTAGGCAAGGAAGGAGAGCACAAACCTACTTATGTAAGTCAGATGCTGGATCCTCAGTGTCAGGCTGAGTTGATTGCACTCCTTCACAAGTACAAAGATTGTTTTGCCTGGGAATATGACAAAATGCCTGGTTTATCTAGAGAATCGGTGGAACACCGATTGCCAATTAAATCGGGGTTCAGGCCGTTCAAGCAGCTACCTCGGTGCATGGCACCAGAGGTAACACTGAAGGTGAAAGGAGTGATCTAAAGACTACTGGACTCTGGCTTCATTCGGACAGCCCGATATGTTGAATGGGTCTCGAACGTGGTCCCAGTGGTGAAGAAGAATGGGAAGCTAAGGGTCTGCATTGACTTTAGGAACTTAAACTTAGCTACCCCAAAAGATGAATATCCCATGCCCATGGCCGATCAGTTGATTGATTCGGCCGCTAAACATAAAATTTTGTCATTCATGGACGAGCACTCGGGATATAACCAGATCTACATAGCCGAAGAGGATGACCCGAAGACTGCTTTTCGGTGCCCGGGGGCAATTGGAACCTTTGAGTGGGTTGCCATGCCTTTCGGGTTGAAGAACGCTGGAGCTACCTATCAACGGGCAATGAATTCAATCTTCCATGATATGATCGGACAGTTCATGGAAGTTTACATAGATGATGTGGTGGTGAACTCAGGAGGTAACGCCGATCATTTGAGGGATTTGGAAAAAGCATTTGAAAGGATGCGAGCTCACAGACTAAAGATGAATCCTCTCAAATGTGCATTCGGCGTTACAACAGAGAACTTCCTAGTACATCAAAGGGGGATAGAGATTGACAAAAATAAGGCTCGAGCTATCCAGGCAGCAAAGCCTCCAGCTAGTAAGAAAGAGCTTCAGAGATTGCTCGGACAGATCAATTTCTTAAGAAGATTCACATCAAATTGTGCAGGGAAGACCCAAGTATAGACCCCATTATTGAAGATCAAGACCGATGAAGACTTCAAATGGGAAGACAGCCATCAACAAGCCTTTGAAGGAATCAAACAGTATTTGTCAACTCCTCCAGTATTAATGCCACCCAAGAAGGGTAGGTATTTAAAGTTGTATATATCGGCCTCTGACTGCTCTATAGGAAGTATGTTAGCTCAAGATAATGAGCAAGGTAACGAGCATGCCATTTATTATTTAAGTAGAATTTTAACTCCAATCGAGCAGCGCTATGCGCCGATTGAGAAGTTATGCTTGGCATTGTATTTTTCCTCACAAAAGTTAAGAACGTATATGCTGCCATTTTTCACTTACATAATATGTCAAACTGATGTGATAAAGTACATGTTGTCAAGACCAATCATGAGAGGCCGAATTGGAAAATAGACCTTGGCCTTGATGGAATTTGCGATCCAATACCGATCGCAGCAATCGGTCAAAGGCCAGGCCATAGCCAATTTCTTGACTGATCACCCAGATCCTACTGATTTGGGGTAACTGCCTTCAACACCCAAAGTCCTGAGCACGTCCTTAGTCCCATGGACGTTAATCTTTGATGGTTCCAAAAACGCAGAGGGTGCTGGGGCAGGAGTGGTGATTGTATCACCCAAGTACAAGAAGACAAAAATGTCTTTTCGGCTCAATTTCAAATGCACTAATAATCAGGCCGAGTATGAAGCACTTATCATCGGACTAGAGATACTCCTCGAAATGGGGGCATCGTCCGTGCACATAAAGGGAGACTCAGGGTTGGTGATCGGACAGATAGCTGGAGAATTTCAGATAAGAAGTTGGGAGCTATGCCAGTTCCACGCAGTGGCTACTTAACTCATGGAGGCATTTGATGATATTAGTATGAGTTATATTCCAAGAACCACAAATACTAAGGCCGATAAGTTGGCAAAAACAGGATCAGCCTCATCTTCCTAGAAGAGCGCAGAAGACCAACTCATCACTGTTCACGTCCGATCATTACCGTCCGTTGCAAAGAGAGGTTGGTATGCTACTGCTAATTCGGTCTTGATGGAGGATGACGATTGGAGAATCCCCATCATTGAATACCTGAATCACCCAAATGTCAGGGTGGACCGAAGAGTCAGACTGTTTGCTGTCCGATTCGTGGTGCTCGATGAAGAATTATTCAAGAAACCAATCGGTGACGATGTGATCTTGAGGTGTCTGGGGAAGAAGCAGGCCATGCAGGTTATGGTCGAAGTACATGAGGGGATTTGTGGGGCGCATCAGGCCGGTACAAAGATGAAGTGGTTGTTAAGGAGGTACAATTATTACTGGCCCAGCATGTTAAAAGATTGTATCAGTTATGCTAAGGGATATCAAGCTTGCCAAAAGCATGGTCCGATCCAGCATGCTTCGGCAAAAGAGTTGCAACCCGTAATCAAACCATGGCCGTTTAGAGGATGGGCGATGTATTTAATTGGCAAAGTCCTACCGCCATCATCGGGCCAGCATTGTTTCATCATAGTGGCTACAGACTACTTTACCAAGCGGGCTGAGGCCATACCTTGTAGAACGGTGACACAGGCCACCGTCATAAAATTCATTGAAGAACACATTATCCATAGGTTCGGCCTTCCGGAAATAATCACGGCCGACCAAGGATCCGTGTTTACCGGAACGAAAACGTCGGCCTTTGCTGAAAGTAGGGAAATCAAAATTCTTAATTCTATGCCCTATTATGCACAGGCTAACGGACAGGCCGAGTCTACTAACAAGATCCTCAAGGGGATTATAGAGAAGATGATTGTGGAAAATCCTAGGGAATGGGACAAGCTCTTGTCTGAAGCATTATGGGCCTATCGAACATCTAAAAGGTCAAGTACTAGGGTTACACCGTTCATGCTGACTTATGGGCATGACGCTATGTTACCTATGGAAGTTACAGTCCGATCGGCCAGAAGAGCTTTATAGAATCAACTAGAGCCCACTGAGTACACAGATGCTATGATAGCTAAATTAGAAGGGCTTGATGAAATAAGGCTCGCAGCCTTAGACTCATTAAAAGTGCAAAAGCAACGGGCAGCTCGAGCTTATAACAAAAGGGTGAAGGAAAAGTCCTTTTGCACAGATGATTTGGTATGGAAGGCCGTGCTACCATTGGAGAGAAGGATAATCGTTATGAAAAATGGTCGGTCAACTGGGAAGGCCTGTTCATCGTCCATCAAGTCAAGAGAGGTGGTGCTTATAGGCTACGTGATTTAGATGGAACGGTTCATGTCCGATTAATCAATGGTCAGTATTTAAAGTCCTATTATCCTACGTTATGGGAGACCATTGACCTAGACTATAAACCAAATCCTGGGTTGGAATATGATCAGTTGATCAATTATGAACCTGAGCCCGAGTGATTTAAAAGAACATCGTTTTGTATTGATAGGCTGAGCACAACTTACTTACAAGAATGGTGAAGAAAAAAAAAAGAGAGAGAAATTTTCTACAGTACAAAATAGGAGTCGGTCTCTAGACCGACCCAAAATTCCTAAGCTTAGCCTTCAGGTCCTCCCAAGTCTTGATGGCTCCAGACCGATCCCGTTTGGCTTTTTCTAGCTTTTGTGCCCATGCCCGAGATATCGGGACACTGGCTTGCAGTTGATCACTACACTTTTGGGCATTGCCACCGAGTGAAGAAAGTGCTTCATCAATTTTCCCGAGGGCGGCATTGTTGGTGATGACCTCGGCCTCACATTGGGCAAGTTGAGCTTTTAGTGCAGTAATACGGGACTGCAGCCAGGAGTCCCTTGCTAGTACTTGAGCCCGAGAGGCCTTCCCCGCTTCAAACTTAGCTTTGGCCCCTTCTAGAAACTTTAATGCCTTCTGCCGTGAGCCCAAGTGAAGTTCTGCATCAGCATGAATCTTCAAGGCCGATCGATCCACAAGACGGGCGCTGGGGAGTCTTTCTTGTATCTCGTGAAATATAGACAGCTGTGTTAGGAAACTGCGTTCCCAGAATCCGTTGACAGTGTGTATAAGTTGGTACTGTAAAAATTTCATGAAATCTATAATAACCCTACAAGGGCGGAACTAGGGTTACCTTGAACTGCAAAAACGGATTGCTGTAGTAGACGAATCGAGAACACGGGCTCGATAACAGCTCACGATCTTCTACCGTATTCCTCCACTGCCAGAATATCGAACTGAGTGTGGGCTCTTTCGAAATCCTTTCTGTTTTCTGCTATCCCTCTTTTTCACTCTCTTTTCTATTCCGAGTTATAATTCTCCATATAGAAAAACGCTAGTTGATGAGAGAGCCAAAGCAGCATATATATAGGCTACGATAGGGACCATAAGAAGTCAATAAGGAATAGGCTTCCTTATGGAATTAGGAAACCCTAATTCAAACTGAATCAGATTCCTATTTCCATAAATTATAATTCATACCACTACAGAATTATAATTGCACTCCTACCCTTATCTCAAAAATATATTTCGAGCTCCATGTTATTAAATGCTTATTATCTCCCCATGTTAAGATTACAGATATCCATTAATTAAATATAATTACTGACAATCATATTTAATTAATTTCTTAAAATTCCTTGAGATCATCTGCTTAACTTATCTGATATGTCGGATACAAAATCCACCTACAGGGTTTGACATAATCAAAATTATAAGCTTTCTCAAGGGGATATCATCAATCCCAAAATTGAGACATGGATTCCATCATTAATTAATATCCACCACACAATTAATATCGCCACCCAATCCAATGAGATATTGACCCATTTAAGGATCTCACCCTTTTGGGGATCAAAGTGTAAATATCAAATGTACGTGTCTACAAATTAACTTAGGATTTAGAGCATAAGCACTCATAATAGCCATGAGGTATTAATTATCTTATAAGTCAGTATAAAGATAATTACCCCAAGTCAGTCCCGTTTAATACACAAAGTGTACCAGCATAGTGAGTTAAAACTATACCATTTTCTGTAGTCAAGACAAACCTACTACAACACCATGCTGCAGTCCTACCGATGGTGTGTCCAATCCCATCTAAGACTGTAAACCAAAATCTTACATTCTATAATATCTGATGGCCTGATCTTCCGTATGTAAGCCGAACTCTATACACCAAACCACCTACTATATAGAGCGAGAGACACACATGCATAATATTAAATAAATAGTATAATACAAACATTGCCCACACAGATTCTCATAAAAAAATGGATTATCTGATTTTATTAAATGAATAATAAATCAACTACATAAAGCATGGCTTTTAGTATATATCCCTAACAAGCTGCCCGTCAGAAAGTGAAGGATCGGCCATGAGGGTGTTCAAGGCTGCTTCAACGTCAGCAGCAGCAGGAAGGTTAGAAAGCTCCTAGTCAGCAAGCCCGAAGAATAGGTCCTTGGCTTGTTGGAGGCGTGACAGTGAGACGACTTCGGGCTCCAGAGGGCCAATGTCAAAAGCTCCTAGGTCCAGGCCTGAGAAGAAATCATTGAAAGGAATGTGTGGCTCTAGACCCAGGGGATCGGCCTGTTCAAAGAAAATGAGTAGTCAGAAATGGTCTCTAAAATTTTATAAATTAAAGTAAAGTACAGACTCCAATACCTGGGCGTGAGGATCAAGGGAGGCCAAGATCGCTTCGCGAACTTCGGCCTCACTGGGTTGAGAAGATGTTGGTTGAGAAGGAGATTGAGCCAGCACGGAAGAGGAAGAAGCATGGCTGGTCTCTACCCCTGGACCGGTTGAGGCTACCGCCGTTTATAAAACTTCGGTTTCTAGGACTGAGCCCGAATCATCAGCACCGGCCTCGACCCGCAAGATTGCAGAATCTTCAGGAGGGTTAACCTCGGCCACTACCGGTTCCACTATTGTGTGAACAGGAGAGCTAATGGCTGCAGTAGGTTCCCATTGCTCGGAGAGAGCTCCAACTTCAAGAGGGACGGCCTGATCCACTTCTTCCCCAACTGCATCCGTAGTAACTCTAGCATCGGCCATGCCCTCAGTGTTGGAAGAGAGGACGACTTGTTCAGGAGCCTGGCTGGAAGGAGCAATGTCTTCATCTCCACTTGAAGGAGTTAGTGGAGGTACAATGTGAAGTAGCATCACCCTCACGGCGACCCGCTCCAGATAGGCTGCCGCAGACGCTGGTGATGTAGGGAGGGTTGGATGAAGAGTCTGAGTTGGAGTTGGGAGTGGGCCCTCTCCGGAGTCCTCATCAACAAGCTGCAACACAGAATAAAAGGATTAGTACTGAACAGGCAAAATCGGGCTTAATCGCTAAAAGATGTTGGAAATCTAACTTGAGTAGAGGCCGGTGTTGTTTTTTGTTTCTTTCGAGAGGGGCCCTTGCCCGGAGCTGGCTTGCGGGCCGGTCACTTGGCTATTTGCTTGCGCCAGGTTAGAGCAGCTGCTGGGATAGGAGGATCGGCCTCAGTGGCCGATGATGTAGTGAAAGGCGCAAGGGCCTCAATAGCAGTGCCTTGAAAAATATTGCTTGCCCGTTCACCCCACCACTGGGTGAATTGTTCTGACACAACGGGTCGAGCAAAGAAGGGTGTAAAGGTGAATGCCGCTTTGAGCCGGTCTGATCGTTCTTTTATTTTCTTCACCTGCCCGTCGTTGACAATGAGGCCGCACTCTACCTAGTCAACATTGACAGTGATGCTAGGGGGAGCGGGCACAAGTTGTGTAAGCTCGAATTGGCGGGTGTATAGAGGAGCAAAGTAATATTTGGCCCCACACTTATTATTGGCCGATGGAATACTCGGGCTAAAAATAATGTCTGTAGCTACTAAGTAGCTAGAGAAAATCTCATTGTAAGTGGACTGGGTGCCCGACCCCCAATTGGAAGGGTTATTAGAAAGTTGAAGAAAAGAAGATAATTGCAGTGAGAAGAAAGGGGTGAAGAGGTTGATATCCCGAGGGGAGCAACCTTGATAGAAGAAAGTAAAACACTCCTCAAAGGAGTGTGAAGAAGGTGCTACGTTCATGAATTGGACAGTAGAGATAGGAACATCGGCCAGTTGGCGGATGGTTGGTTGGAACTCAGGAAAGTAAGAGTGGAGCCACAATGAAGCACCCATATCGGGCCCCCACCAGCTCCGAAGCTCGAATGGACAAAATCTGTTATGCCTCGGACCAAGTGCGCCCAAACAAGTGTAGCCATGGCCAAGGGCTTCCCCCATGCAAGAGCCAAGGCCAAGGTTGTGTATTCTTTGGTAATAGCTTGGCTGGCCGAGCAGAAGAGGTACTTGTTGAGCCAGTAGATGAGGGAGGTGGTATGCTCGGCATCGGACACCTCCGTCTCATCTGCACCAATGCAGGCAGTCAGAAAGCCTCCAAAGTTTGTAATCGGCCTGTGTGAAACGGCCCCATCCCTGATAATTTCTTGTTGAGGATAGGCAAAGCTGGCCATTCCAACGTCAAGCCCAGGAATGATTTCTTGTCTATGGGGGCGAAGGCCGAGCAGATAGCTGATGTATTTGACGGTGGGAGCCATTGGTCCGCAACGGAAAAGAAAGCCGTTGCAAGACGAGGACCAGAATAATAGAGCAGAAAGAAGAAGAGGTTTGCCTATCTCTATTCTAGGTCGACTAAGCATTATAGATTTATAGCATCATGAATGCCTGTTTGTCTCCAGACTGTGGCCTTAGAGGCCGATACCCTGGTTACCCATTTATCCCAGTCTGCGGCGGGGGTCGACCAGCCCCGAATAGGCTGGTTAGCAGTTTAAACCTTGTTCCAATGGACAGGGACCTGTAGGAACACTTTATTTTCAACCGGTGGGAAAAAAGGAAGAAAAGCCGCCGGAGGGAGGCCAAGAAACGTCGCTCCCAGGCCTGGTGCTACTGGAGAGCCATCAGAGGAGCTATAGGGGATTAGATAGTCAGTGGAGATCTCGGCGGCGTGAGTTTTGGCTAGAGCCCTAACCTCCCTACATCAGTTTTGCGGTGGTGGAGCATCAACGAAGGTTTTCTTTCTTTTAGAGGTGGCCGGAGCAGTCTTAGGAGCCATGTCTGCAGGGGAGAAGAGTTCGCCGGAGAAAATGGAGGTTTAAGAGAGAGAGGCTCTGTTTCGCTTGAACTGTAGAGAGAGAGAGAGAGTAAGAATGCAAATGTGTGGTAAGGGTTTTTGAAAGTCTTTCTGCTTAAATGCCACGATGCTATAATCATAACGCATTAAATGTGGAGTGACGGGTGGGATTCTCCATAATCTGACAGTTGCTGCGTGCTTGACGCGTGGTAATTTTTAAAATTCAAGTACGCAGCTGTGGATGGCACTGCCTATTCCACGATGCTACAAAGATTATTTTGTAGAGCCCGATTTATCCAGGAGAATCAGTGACGAGGCCGATGGATGGAAAGGAGTAGGCGGTGCCATCCACAGCTGGCAGGATGACGTCATCTCTGAGAGTTGTAGAAACGAGAGTCCGTTTAGGAAAGGATCTGATCATGTCCAGCTGGATTTAGGCGTTTAATTCCTAAATTAAAGGGATTGATTCAATTAAGAATACTGATAAGGTAGGAGTCATGGATAAGGAAGGTCTTCTTCAATCAGCCAATCAATTAAGCAGATTGGGGCGCAAGCTAAGGAATTATTGTCCAAGTAGAAATCGTATAAGGCTGCTATAAATATTAAGGCAGACCATCCAAGCAAAGGACTCTGCGTCTCTCTCAAAACAGCACACACTGCATTCGAAGCATTCAGAGCATTCAAAGCACACTTAGTCTTTATGTTTTTCAGCCTTTATAGCAAATAGGTTTGTCCTTTTTGTTATTTTCTTTTGTTCTTTTGAATAATCAGCTTATTCTAGTTTGTTCTTTAGATCTGTTTAGTTTTTCCAAGCACTTAATAAGATCTGTTTTATTAAACCGTTTGTGATTTGTTTACCTGTTAAATTCTTGACACTATTTAGCTTGTGCGCTTCAGTACTGCTAAAGAACTTACGGTGAGGGTACTTTCCTACTCACTATACACAATTATTCTGTTTAGAAGTCAGATTCATCAAAGCCTTGTGTATCACTCACGCAAGCGGATAGGAAATTAGTTTGCACGCACATACACATACACACACCGAACCACTGCTGGTTCTGGCACGCCCGCGCAAATTACAGCAAACAATTTGTGATGTTAAAAGTGCATATAATGACTTCTAAATTTAAGGTTTAGAGTTTAGGGTATCATGTATTCAATAGACATACATGCAAACATAAATTATAACCCTGTCACATAAGATTTGAGAAGCATAGCATAACTCAAATTATATTTATATTCGCATGTGTATCCAATAAAACCAAAATAATTATTATGATACAAATTATAACTAAAAAAACAATATATAAAGCATAAAACCATGTGCCATCGCGTGTGTAATTAAAGTATAAAATTAACAATTTAAAAAAAAAAGGAAAGAAAGAAAAAAAAAACGATTGAGCCAAAAGATGACCACTCTGTAAATTTTTTTTTTTTTTTACAAAAATTGACCTATATGTAAACATTATGTAAGTAGCCATTTTTCTTGATTTTTTTAAAACCAATTGTAATTATGGTTACAAAAGTTGACTGAACCTAAAATATTAAAGTCAAAGTTGAGTGAATCGTCATTATTATATTATTAGAAATTTTAAATTTTGATTTAAATGTAATTATTTGTCTGAAATAACAGAATTACCCCCACCCAAATTAATTTATGCTTAAGTGTTATACAAATTACGAATAATTAAGATATAGTAAAGAGATATTATAGTATTCAGCACATCCTGACCCTTAATTGCTCTTAATTCTGGTGGGTTCTACATGAAATCTACATAGGCCCTACTAAAATCAAGGAGTAAGATGTGATGAATGTGTTTAAGGGATGTGATTGAGAGTGTGTGTAGGGGTGTACACGAGCTGAATCGCTCAACAAGGGTTCGCGGCTCGGCTCGATAACAGTTCGACTCGTATAATAAACGAGTCAAGCTCGAGCTTGAATACAAACCTCGTTTAATGAACAAGCCAAGTTTGAGCACACATGGGCTCGGCTCGATACAGCTCGCGAGCAGTTCGGTTAAGTCTCGTATAGAAGGCTTGTGAAAAATCTCTTTAATAAGTTTGATAAGGACTTGTTTAATTATATATATACATATATGATAATTATTAAAATATAATATATGTTGATGATGCCAAAAATTGGTAACAGTAAAGTAAAGCAATTTGGGAAAGAGGGAGAGAGAGTGAGAGACTATTTTTTGTATGTGGTTCGGCCCTGTTAATGAAGGTACCTACGTCCACGGGTGTGTCTGAGCACGTTCACTAGCAGATCACCGGCGGGCCTGGTGAGCCAACAAAGAGGGGCGACACTACCAGTAATACCGGCCGGGTGTATGCGTATAATGGTGAATTTTTATAAAGGTGTTGTGTAGACTACATAATTGGCCGCCCTCTCAATGGGGGTTGAGTGGTCTCTTTTATAGATGTAAGAGACCTACTCTTACATGGATAAGGAAATATAATTCCATTAGGATGTGATTGACACCAATCAAGTAAGTTTCCTAATTGTATTAGGATTGATTGACATTAATTGTGGGGGTTTCCCAATTGGATTAGGAAATAGATGCACTTTCCATTAGTCTTCTAGCTTGAGTAGGAAACTGCCCGTAATGATCGAGATCATGCCTGCGGGCCCGGACGGATTGTTGATTTTGAACCGCTCGGTCATATTTTGGGCGTATCAGCTGCCCCCCATTTCCAAGTGGCCAGATGCTATATCGGGGCAAGTTTGGAAATCAGTTTGATATTACTTGCCGCTGTCTGAGTGCTTGTGGAAGCTGCCTCGGGGCTTCTAAGCCTGGTGAGTCCTCGAGAACTGACTGAGAGTTGAGACCCAGCCTAGCTCGGGACCTTTAGGTGCTCGGGAACTGACCGGGAGTTGAGACCCGGCCTAATTCGGAGTCTTTGAATGCTCGGGAAGTGACTGAGAGTTGAGACTCAGCCTACTTCGGAGTCTTTTTTTCTTGAGGTAGCTCCCAGTATGGTTATCTTCTGCCTGTAAACCTTCGTCAAGGCTGTGGGTAGAAGGATTTTACCATGTTGGACAAGCCGACCTAAAGCGTATTGCTCTAGGGTCCTTTTTTTATGTTAGCTCCCCAGGATGGTTATCTTCCGCCCGTCCAGCCTTCGTCAAGACTGTTGGGAGAAGAGTTTGACCATGTTGGTGGAGCCGACCTAAATCACGTTGCTTTAGGGTCCTTTTACTCATCTATCGTCGGCCAACCTAAGAGATTTTAGTCACCTCTATCGTCGGTCTGGACCTAAGGGGAGTTAATGCCTCTGAGTACTGTAGGTGCTCGGGTTGTCCAAGATTTTGACTTGGTTATCCACGAGGCCTGTAGATACCCGGTGTGATTACCTGTTTAGTTCACTGCGCCATCTTGCCCCCCAAGCTTTCGCTAAGACGAGGGTCTTACAGAGGCTATGATCTGTAAGTAACCGACCTGGAACATGGTGGTTGCAGGGTCTTTTGAAGCTTGCCATCGTCGGCCACCTAGGGGGTTTGCCCCCATCGTTGGTTGGACCTAAGCGAAGCCGGTACCTCGGGCGTGACCCCGAGGTCTTTTGTGCCTGGGTTCGGAGCCCGAGCTCTTTTTAGTGCCTGAGTTCGGAGCTCGAGGTCTTTTTAGTGCCTCGGAGTTAGGCCAGAGGTCTTTGGCTGCCTCGGGGTTAGGCCCGAGGTCTTTGTATGAGTTCTCTGACAATCGGTGGAGCCTCATGTGGTGATCAAGCAAGTACCAATGTAGTCGGGCTCTTCTAAACCGATGGAGACAGGAGGTCGGATCAGGATCGTTGTGCTTCTGACTTCTCTGTGCTGGAGGCAAAATCGGAACTGTTTGATCCTGACCGATGTGAACTGGAGATCGGGCCGGGGCTGCCGGACTCAGACCGCTGCGAACTAGAGGTCGGGTCGGGGCTGCCGGGCTTAGACCGCTGCGAACTGGAGGTCGGGTCGGGACTGCCGGACCCTGCCTGCTGTGAGCCGAAGGAACTGTCAGAATTCCCGGGCTGATCTCGCTTCCGCTTATTTCTGGAGGACTCGTTGCTTTCTTGCCCGGTGTCTTTGGTCTTCAGAAACTCTTCAGTGTCAATGTATTTTCCAACCCTCTCAGAGAGCTCGACCAAAGTTTTCGGTCGGTTTCTGTGGAACGACGCGGCGCACTTGGTGTGTTGAACTCCCGAGCAGAAGGCTATGATGGCGATTGTCTCGTTCAAATTGTGGATTTGAAGCTTCTGTTGGTTGAACCGGTTGGTGAACTCCTTGAGGGACTCATTATTCCGTTGTCTGACTGTTAGTAGTTGCATGTCTGGCATTGGCGGCTCGTGCATACCGGCGAACTGGTTGATGAACTGCTTGCTGAGTTGTTTAAAACTGCAGACCGATCGGGGCTCCAAGGAGTAAAACCACTGCATGGCCGGGCCTTTCAAAGTGCTGGGGAAGGCTAGGCAGTGTAGCTCATCGGAGTTGGTGGCTAGGGCCATCTGAGCCTTATAGGTTCGGACGTGGTCGACCGGGCTTTCCAAGTCGCTGTATGAATCTAGCCGAGGCTGCTTAAATTCGCGCGGGATAGAGAACCTCGTGATTTGGCTAGAGAATGGTGACTCTGTCTCGGTATTGGCTTGATTTGGAACACAGTTTTGACCAAGCTTTTTGGCCACTTTGTCGATCTGCTTCTGCAAGTCTTTGATTCGGGCTTCCACTTCTTCCCGACCGGAATCTGAGGAAATAGTCGGGTTGGTGGAAGATGTTTCTTCATGGCGGGATGCTGTCCTCTGGGATCGGGCTCGGCTATGACTCCAGGTAACCGTTCGCCTAGGGACAACCCGACTCTTGACCGAGTGGCCCTGGACTGATTCCCGGGCCATATGCTCCTGCCTTTCCTCTCGGCCAGCACGCCCACTGTTGATGTCTCTGGCATCCTCAACACAGGACGGGTTGGCTCGGGCACGTTGTCTGGTCAATATCGGTTCCCGACCGTACGCAACGTTCCCGGGTCGTTTTCCGGCCACTAGAGGATTGCTTTGCTGGGCTAGCAGGGCTTCGATCTGCTGTTGGATTTGACGCTGGCCCTCCAAGAGTTGTGTGAGGGTTGCTGTGATTTGCTCAGATGTCGGGACTGCTGCAGTCGACGCTGGGGCCGAAGGAACATCCCGGTCGGACCGCTGCACAGCCTTCTTTGGTGGCATATTGATCAGTCAAGAGATTTGTTGATGAGAAGAATTGTCGTTTCCCACAGACGGCGCCAAACTGATGATGCTGAAAATTGGTAAGAGTAAGCTAGGCAGAAAATAAAGCCACACAAGATTTGTATGTGGTTCGGTCCCGTTAATAAGGTGACCTACGTCCACGGGTGCGTCTGTGCGCGTCTCACTAACAGATCACCGGCGGGCCTGGTGAGCCAACAATGGTGGGTGGCACTACCAGTAATACCGGCCGGGTGTATGCGTGTAGATGGTGAGTTCTCTAGTACAGGGTTGTATGCTTAGAGAGTTGATAGTCGGATCGCCTTTTGAAAGGATAGGTGGGCTCTTTTATAGGTGCAAGAGTCCACCCTTACATGGCAAGCTTATTAGATTAGGAAGTGATATCTAATTGCAATGGATGTGTACAATGTTTGAAAAGTTTCCTCAGTGGTTTAGGAAACCATTGATTCCTCTTGATAGAGTCACGGCTGTATAAGGAAACAGTATTGAAATATAACTGACGCCGCATCTCTCGGGACCTCACCACGACCGCCCGGGTATCCCGGTCGGCAATAACAAGGCACCTCGGGAGCGTGGGCTCCACGCCGCAAATCCGATCTTCCCAGGCTATCGGCTGAACACGTGGCAGTTGGACAATTACAGAATATTTCTCGACATATCATATGTATAATGTAAAATATTTAAAACTGTAAGAATATTATATATATATATATATGATAATTATAAAAATATAATATATGTATAATGTAAAATTTTTAAAATTAAAAGAATATTGGCATATTATAATATGCATAGTCTTAAATTCACGTGCCAAATAATTATTTTAGGTATAAATATAGGAAATTGCTATGTATACCCGTGTATTTGCTATGTACACTCAAATTCCTTTATTTTAATGACTTTTCTTTTAAAAATTCTCATTTTTGTAAAGGTAATCAGTGTACATAGCAAAATTAGCGGTGTACATAGAAATTCCCATATATATATATATACCAACTATCAGTGAGCTTTCTCCGTGAGTTTTAGTTGACAACGTAAACTTGCTATTAGAATTGTGCCGCTCGATAAGGGCTCGAGCCTCGGCTCGATAATAGCTAGACTTGACTTGGTTCGATAATAAACAAGCCAAACTCAAACTTCAACAAGATGTCAACTCTTAAAGCTCGAAACTCAAGCTCAAAAAGCTCGGATTGAGTACAATCATAAGTGTAGGTATATTATTATTGAATGAGTAATTATTTGGTGACAACTTTCATACAACCTCTTAAAAAGATGTGTCTATCTCTCTCCTGTGATATCACTGGACCCTACAGTGATACAGGAGAGATAGACACATCTTTTAAAAGATTGTGTGAAAATTATATAAAAGTTGTGTTCCAAAAATTATCCTTATTGAATACCAAATACGCGCAATGCACACAGAAAGAGAAAGAGTGTTGTACACTAGAAAACCAAATACACATAAATTCACAATAAATAGTCCTTCAAAAGCGAAGTACGAAGCTTCCTGGAAATTGCCATGGCTCTCAGCCCATTTAACATCCCCATCTTCCACCTCCTTTCCCCTCACACCTCCCTTTCTCTCTCCTCTTTCTCATTCTCATTCTCATTCTCCCCCTCTCTGTTTCTATCTCTCGAAATCAATAATATCCTTTCTGGGATTCTCAACCACAGCCATGAAGCTCATCAAAATCAACCCAAAGCACATCTTCGGGCACAGAAAAACCCGAACTGTCTCCAGAACTGACCCGCCCTCGTTCGGATCCGGAACGTCGTCGTCGTCTTCCTCGGACTCATCGGACTTACAATTATCGGGGAATCACAAGAAGCCCGATAAGGGCAAGAAGATCAACGGCTACGATACGCCGACGAGCGTCTTGCAGGCGGCAGAAAGATCCGGCACAGGTGCCGGCGCGTGGTTGGAGATATCGGATGACTCGTATTACGATTGGGTACAAGCCTTTAAGCTGATGGACAAAGACTGTGACGGAAAGATAAAGACGAACGAGCTGGTGGCTCTTTTGAGGCGTGTCGGAGCCGAGCCGCCGACCGAGGAGGAGCTATTGATGATGCTGAGCGAGATCGATAGGAACGGAGACGGTTGTATCAGCCTGGAGGAGTTCGGCGCGATCAGCTCTGCTTTCGGGCCGCCGGCTTGTGATTCGGAGCTTCGTGACGCTTTTGATTTCTTTGACACGGATCACGATGGGAAGATAACGGCGGAGGAGTTGCACAGTGTGTTCACGGCGTTAGGGGATGTGCGGTGCACGTTAGAAGACTGTACGCGCATGATAGGAGGGGTTGATAAGAATGGGGATGGGTTCGTGTGCTTCGAGGACTTCACTCGTATGATGGTGCAGCACAGATGATCATGAAATCATGAATCATGATCATCATGCTGGTCCTGATATGTTGTCCTTTTATTTTTATTTTTTATTTTTAAAAAATTCTCTCTTGTTTATTGGGGTGTGTTTACTTTTTAGGTGAAGTTAGTACTATAAACTATGGGAGTTTCAAGGTGAAGACAAAAAATTGGACGGCTTGGAAAGATCAAGTCCCCAAATATAATGTGTCATGATGCCATATATATATATATATATATCATCCTTTATTAATAAGGAAGGTATGGCACCTTGCGTGCCAATTTTTGAAATTGATTTCTCTTATTTTGGTATTTTTGTATTAAAAATGTTAAGGCACATAATATATTCTATAACACATTCTATAATAGGGCTTTAAATGCATGTACCGTGTGTTGTGTGAGTGAGTGTATAAAAAAGTGTGAAAAATTGTAACAGCATAGTGTACAACACATTTAAAGTCTATTTGTGGAATGTGCTGTGTATCTAGTATTGTTGGTCTGTATTTGTTCTATCTTTTACTCTTTTACGCTAATAAAAATAGAGTCAATTAAATATCATAATATCTTTTTTTGTATAAATGGTTGTATATCATAATATCTTTTTTTGTATACATAGTTACTTTTATATGTGAATAGTTACGTGATAATAATTTGTGAGGTTAATTCCATCATTTATACTATAATTGCATACAAGTCGGTTAATAATTGCATTGAAGTTAGTTTTTTAAATTTTATTTAATATAATAATAAAATTCAATCAACTTGGTTTAAATATTTTAGGTTTATCAGACTTTTTAATTATAATTGACTTAAAAAAATAGGGTAAATTGCATTGTGTATTCTTAAATTATACCTTATTTTGTATTTTGGTTTTTAAATTTTTTTTTTTTTTTTGTATTTTGATCACTCAATTATTATTTTATTGTACGCCTTTTTTAACTTTTAGTGACGAAAAAAGTTGCTATTTAGTGACATTGAAAGTGACTGAGGGACAAACTGTCACAAAATAATAATTAAGGAATTAAAATGTAAAAAATGATAATTTAGAGATTAAAATGTAAAATATGGTATAGTTGGATGGTGTGTATACATAATTAAAAAATAATACATTTAGGTTATTTTTTAATTTTTAAAAGGGTAAATTACATAATGATTATTTTTTGGCACAATATTTATATATAGGTACATGCTTACATTATTCTTACATATAAGTTAATTTTTGAAAGAAAAATTATAAAATGGTCATATTTTAAAACAATGTTTACATATAGGTTATTATTAGGGGAAAATACATTTTACTCCTCGGTGGTTATATTAATTTTCTCAATACCTTCTGTGGTTCATTTTGTAACACTTAATCCTCCTGTACTACGGATTAAAGTGAGACTGTTAATTTTTCTAACGGAAAAAAAGGAAATGACGTTAATAATCTCAAGCCCCTATACAAACTCTTTAGGTAAAAATATTTTTTACACCCTATGGTTACACCTATGTTTTCATAACTCCCATGTGGTTTATTTTTGTAATACTTAATCCATTGTACTAACGACTGAAGTGGGACTACCGTTAGAAAAGTTAATAGTCTCACTTAAGTCCGTAGTACAGGGGATTTAAGTGTTACAAAATGAACCATAGAGGGTTATGAGAAAATGAGTGTAACCACAGGGGTAAAAGGTATTTTCCCCTTATTATTATTAGTAATTTTTTTGCGATCATTCGTAGCATGGTTGCTCTGATGCCTTTTAAATTGAGAAAATTGGTAAAAATGACATTAGAATAAGGCGAGTATTTTTGTTCATCCAAAAAATGATTCACCAATGCTCATCCAGTATCCCATTGGCGAATGCAGTGAGATTCAGGATTAAACATCATTCGTTTAATCCTGGATTCTAATGGAATACTTGGGTGAGCATTGGTAAACTATTTTTTTGGGTGAGCAAACGTATTTTCTAGAATAAGTTATTTTGGAATAAAAGACAATTAAGGTGATAAGTCCTTTAAATAGTCATAGACAAAAAAAAAAAAAAAACCTTCATTTTCATTATCTAATTCTAACCACCATTGCAATCACCCCTGTCACTTTTGGCAGTCTTGTCTGACCTCCGACTATCACTGCTATTTTCGGCGAGTACCGTATTTCTAACATTTTACCACCATCCCTGTCATTCTTAAATAGTAGGGACTATCCTCTACCACTCGATTGACCTCGGCGACTACCACTATCACTATTAAAGATTGCCTTTTACTTAAAAATGTGAAATTTCACTAAAGATATATTAAGTGGAATTCTTTGTAAGATAATCCCTCCGTCCCATTTTGTGAGTCCTGCATTCCATTTTGGGATGTCTCAAAATTAGTGTCCAATTTCTTAATTTAGTATATAATTTTTACTTACTTTTCAAAACTACCCTTCATTGAAATTTATACCAGACGAAACTAAAAAAGTTAGGGAAAATCTCTCCACACCCACCTTTTTTACTCTCTAAACCCACTTTTTAATGATTTTTTTTATTACAATTCTACCCATCTATAAAATGACATACAAGGACAATAAATATAAAATGCTTTAAATGAATTACTCTTTACACCCTCCTTCACAAATAGTTAAATATGTATATATGTATATATCGAAAATTCTTCAAAGAGGACGCCCTCTCTTTAATAAAGAAATGTATACATATATCAATATAAGTATATAACTTTTGTTCTCTCTAGTATGTTTTATATCTTTATACACAATTCATAGATATATACGTTTCTCCACTTCACATATTTTCCTTGTGATTCTTTGCAATTAAATGGAAGTTCAAGTTGATTCAATCATTGCCTTTTCATTTTTATATTCTTTTTTCTATTGCACAAATAGATTGCTTTACCCATCTAGTTCGTGAGAGAGATTGCTGATTTTAAATGAGGTTGGTTAAGATAATGCTTCAAATTATATGATTACAATCAATTTATGATATGTGCTCATTCATGCAAACGAGTAGTATTAGGGTTAGAGTTAGGGTTAGGGTTAGATTAGGGTTGTTTTGGAGGGTGAAGAAAGTAAAAAGAAATGCTAAAAGTTTTTAAGTTTAGTGTTATTTTAGAGATTATGGTGGGTGTAGAGAGTAATTCGTCTTAATTTAAATCCAAATGGTGGGTGTAGAAAGTAAGTGGGTGTAGTGAGTAAAATATGTGGGTGTGAATAGAATTTCCCAAAACGTTATTGTAATGATTAGGGGCAATTGTGGAAAGTAGGTGTAGATTCTTCTTGTCCCCTTAATAAGTTGAGTTCCCAAAGATGGACTCACAAAATGGGACGTAGGGAGTAGTATTCTAAGTGAAATTTCACTTAAGATCTTCGCAACCTACCAAGCCTTGGGGCTTACAAGGGCAGTTACCGAAAATTAGGAAAAAAAACTTTACTAGGAAGGTGGTGGTGGCTCGCGATGGTGGCGGCGGTGGTGACGGTGGCGGTGGTAGCAGTTCACGGTAGTGTTCGTTGAAGATTGACCTTTTGCTTAACAAATGTGAAATTTCACTTAAGATCTAGATCTACATTTAGATCTCAATCACTGATCAAGATCTAGATGTAGATCTCAATCATGAGGCTACACGTCGTTGGAGATGAAAAGATCGATAATCGTCGGAGATGAAGAAGACGATAGAGGTGATGGTGGCGATGGTGATGGCGGTGGCGCCAGCTCACGTGCTATGGTGATGGTGGTGGTAATGGCTCACGATGGCGGTGGAGCGTAATGGTGGAGAGGTGGCGATTTGTGATAGCGCAGAGGTGGTCGCGGGCATGGCAGGGAGGAGAGAGAAAAGAGATGGTGACAAGGAAGAGAAAGAACGTTGGAGAGAGAGAGAGAGAGAGAGAGAGAGAGAGAGAGAGAGAGAGAGAGGATAGATGGTAGTGGTGGTAGTTGTCCCCTAAGGTTTCTAGTGGCAATTTTGCCTTTCAAAATGAAATATGAAATTTTAAACTCTCTTTCATGGATGCCTTCTCGGGATACAATCAGATCAGCATGTATCCCCGGGACGAAGAAAAGACCTCTTTTATCACTGACCAGTGGACATATTGCTGTTAGGTGATGCCCTTCGGCCTCAAAATGTCGGGGCAACTTATCAACGCCTGGTCAACCATATATTAAAGGATCTTATCAGGAAAACGATGGAGGTATATGTTAATGACCTCCTGGTCAAAAGTCGAGACGAGTCAGACCATCTCGAGCACCTGGCCGGGGCCTTTAGCATCTTAAGAAATTTTCAAATGATGTTGAACCCAGCCAAGTGCACATTTGGATTCTCGTCCGGAAAGTTCGTGGGGGTATCTGGTCAGCCAGCGGGGAATCGAGGCGAACCTCGAGAAAATTCAAGCCATCATAAACATGCGGTCGCCCCGATCAACAAAGGAACTACAAAGTTTGGCCGGGTGGGTAGCTGCCTTGAACAGATTTGTCTCCCGGGCAACCGACCAGTGCTTGCAGTTTTTCAAAATCCTCTGCAAAGCTTTTTAATGGTTAGAAGAGTGCGAAGAAGCGTTTCAGGAGCTCAAGAAATACTTGACATCGCCTCCTTTGCTCTCGTCGTCCATACCGGAGGAGGAATTGTTGCTTTACTTGGCAGTGTCACCCTCGACAGTGAGCTCAGCATTGGTCAGGGAGGAGCATGAGATACAATACCTAATCTACTACACGAGCTGGGCACTACAAGGCGCAGAAAGCAGATACTCCCGCATCGAGAAGCTCGTCTTCGTACTAATCATCTCCGCTAGAAGACTCCACCTATACTTTCAGGCCCATGTCATTATGGTCCTCACAAATCAGCCACTCCGTCGGATCCTTGGCCGGCCTGAAACGTCCGGGAGACTTATGAAGTGGGCATTGAATTGGAAGAATTCGAAGTAATCTACCAACCCCGTACAGTAATCAAGGGTCAGGCGGTGGCAGACTTCATTTCGTAGAATTCACATATCTAGAAGACCCAGTGGAGGAGTCATTTCTGGCCGAGCTACCATTCGGTCCCACTCCTTGACAACCCAACTTGGGTACTCTCTATGGACGAATCCTCCAACAAACAGGGCAGCAGAGCAGGGATCATCCTGACCATGCCAGACGGGATTCAGCTGGTGTAGACACCCCAATTTTGACCGACCGTCAAATTTAGGAGAGCGTCACCTCCACGTCCAATGATGATAAGGACCGAAAAGATTCGAAGTATTCTAAGCTTTTCAGAAAGTTCTCCAAACGCGATAAAATTTCACAGAAAGAAGAAAATACCAAATATTTGGGAGAATTCAGGTATAAAACACTATTTTTGGAAAAGATTTTCAAAAATAAGTTTCTTTAAGAAAAAAGGAAGAAAGAAAAAACCTAAAAAGGGAAGTTCAACAGAAAACGGCACATGGCAGTATACCTTAATATGTTAGGAAGATACCCTAAAAAGATCTAAGTGTTTCTCATTTTTTTTACTATTTTTAGAAAATCGTACAAGATCTCTGGACAGAGAGTTGTAGATTTCTGAGTGATGTCTAGTGTTTTCCATATTCCCAGAGATCTAACCATTTAAACTTTGATTTTCTTTTTGGGTTAGAAACTAGAATCACAGAGGCATATCATATTCAAAAATCATTAAGATCCAACTATTGAAAATATGGTATTTCTACTTTTTAAAATCTGGTCTGCTCTCTGTAATTTAGGAAAAACAGTCATTGTTTTTGTCTATTCTCATTGATTTTAACTTAAATGGTTTCCTAATGTCTTAGGACCCAAATCATGTTTTGAATAATGATAATTTAGCTTAAATCCAGAGGCTAAGTGATCCAAATTAATGAATCAATTCACATCTCATTCTTGTTCTTGATCATTCATTCATTCATTCATGTACATTAATACTTATGATTAAAACTAGTTATTGGATAAAGTTGGACTTAGTTGAACCTAATTAAGCATAAAAATGGATTCCTTATGATCATGTTGGAATTATAGAACCCCTATATGGACATTACATTGGCTCTTAGTTGACGCTTATATATCTATAGCTCCAACTAATCAATAGGAATTCATAGTTTTGTCAATTCTTTTCATGCTTGATAGATTTAAGCTAGAGAATTAGGATTGATTATTTGATGTCATATTATTATGTGAAGCATGTGGACTAACCTTTGTTTTGTAGCGCTTTGGAGGTACGGCTTCTCATCTCTTCTTTAGTTTATTTTATTCGTTGATTTTCTTGATTTTCGACTCCATACGCGACACCTTAGATTAGGTCTTGCCTTATGTGTTTATATGCATTAGAGACCTTTTCTTAGGTTTATTTTATATGTATGCATTGCACGTTTAAACTCGCAGCTGGATCCCGGGTAAGTTTCCTAGTTCCCTATTTGTACATCATTTTGCTTGCTATTTGAAATATGTGGCTTATGAATGATATTTTGTCGTTAGCAATCTTACACCCTTTTCAACATGCTTGTGTAATGTATTATTCATATATATGTATTAGTTGAGGGTATGCTTAGATTAATAATTCGATTAAAAAGGATGATGAGTAGATGCCCTATCACGAGATAGGATGAAAGGGGGTGTTTTAGTCCACCGAGCTTCTTCCCCTTTCATTCCATAATTCCCGGACCCAGATTATCTTTGGTTTCGCAAAAGATCAGTTTGCTTTCAAAATGGTTTCTTAATTTCCCTTTAAAAAAAAATTAAGTGGCGACTCGTCTTTTATTTGAAAAGTTTTAAAAGTGGGCCCAAATGCCGGCATCCACATGGGCTCACAAAAGAGACCCATATGAGCCCAGAATGTAATCCAAACCACTAAAATGACTCACCCAAAGGGTACTCATGCCCTGTGTACTTAATTTTAATACCATATACACTATTTAACACATTCGCGGGCTTGCAAACACTTATACAAAAATAAATATCAACCCTTTATTTTTTTAACAAAAATAAATTAATAAAATATAACACTCAAACTAAATGGGCTCACTAATGATTGAATTTATATGTCCTCCAAACACTTAAAATTTTCAAACACATGTCTTACATAGACACACTCATATAATATTACTAACTGAAAACAATTATTAAAATAATTATTTACACACTTAGAAATTGTAAGGTATAATAGTGAAACTGAAAGCAAACTTATTTTCCTTACATGATTCTTCTCAGCTTGCTCAGAGCTCCATCCCTTTTCGAGCATCCAATAGCAATGTTTGTAAAAAATCAATCCGATTAATCGCTTGTTTGATTGGTTTCCTGCATCATTACCATATGTAATATCAACATATTGGGATTTGGGAAGTATATCATTACTCATTATAAAAATCTAACCTTGAAGTTCGGTCCCTGTCTCATTTTAGGCATTGTAGTTTTAATTGCATCAATTTGGCCTATGAAATTTTTAAATAGAATCAATGTGATCCATGCAAGTGTAAAATTATGTGGAAATTCGACAGAATTTACTCACATGGTATGAACTGTCACAATTTTTAGTGAAAAATGGTACACCATTAATCCATCCACCCGATCATCAATATAATTGTGCATAGCAGTGGGTGAATTCCGTCAAAATTTCTGACAGAATGGGAGCAAACTAATGCAATTGAAACTCCAGAGATTAAAATGAGTCAGGGACAAACTTCTTTTATATTTAACCATAACTAAAATTAACTTTCTATGTTGAAAACCAGAAAAGTAACATGTGTATAATTGCATTATTTAAATGTAGAGTTAAAAATAGATATCAAATGTATTTGATTATAAAAGTAATGGGCGAGCCTTACCAAAATTTGCTGCCAAAAATTTTAAGAGTCAATTTGGGGACATAATTTTTCCATCTCCTTCCAAAATATTCTTCATCTCCTATATTTGATTTTTAGAAAAAAATTTTAGACAATAAGTTTAGTCTCCTTGATTTGTTATTTTGGGAAATTTTTTGGGAGAGAGTGTTTTTTGTCTCCTTTATTTTATTTTTGGGACGAAATTTTAGGTCATATTTTTGGTTGCCTTGTTATTTTGGGACAAAGTATTTTTCGTCCCCATTATTTAATTTTTGGGATGAATTTTTGGAACAAAATGTATTTTGTCTCCTTTATTTGATTTTTAGGACAAAATTTTGGGACAAATTTTTGGTCACCTCATTTTGTTATTTTGGGACAAAATTTTGGGACAGTATTTTTCATCCCCTTTACTTAATTTTTGGGACGAATTTTTGGGACAAAAATGTCTTTTGTCTCCTTTATTTGATTTTTGGGACGAAATTTTTGGACAATTTTTTCATTCCCTTTATACGTTATTTTGGGACTAAAATTGATTTCGTTGCAAAAAATTAATAATTAGGGACGAAATTAATTTCATCTCAAAAATTTTGTCCCTAATATGTGAATTGTTGTAGTGAGGGAGGAAAGTGTTACAGGATATTAATTTTAATGGTGAAAGTGTTATAGAATACTAATTTTAAGGGAGGTCCGTATAATTTCCTAAAATGTGAGAAAGGTCAATGTAATTAAGGCAAAGTACAAGGGCGGTGAATATAATTAACCCTATATAAAAGAAATTTAGGCTTAGTTTGGCCCCCATGTGGCTTTTTAAAAGGAGCTTATAAAATTTATTACTAAGTTGTTTGATAATTTTATACAAGTGACACACTACTCTTCAAAAAGACATCATGAAACCAAAAGGCAATCTTGGGCTTTTAAAAGCTCTATTCTAGAGCTTTTAAAAGCTCCCTTCAAAAAAGCCCTAAGTTCAATTTTTGCAATGCTCATAAACTAGTTATCAAATGAATTAACATTAAATTGTGCTTTAAAAAAGGAGAAGCACCATGTGGGGACCAAACTAAGCCTTAATTGAGTTTCAAGTTGTGACAGTTGGTCTATATGAAATTTGTCCTAATAGATTTCAATGATCACACTGTATTTTTATTTGGAGCCAAAAAATGGATAATAAATTGGTATTTTAAGTGTTCGGCTATGCTCCATCCACACCATAACTATTACTCTGAAAAATCACATATACAAGTATATATATATATATATATATACATGTATGCATACACATATTCTGTTCTTATTTTTAACTTTTAAAAAATGTATAGAATTATATGTTTACACATGCTAGCACAGTAGCATGTTCCATGATATGCTAGTTTGAGTAAGTTAGTAATTCAATAGTTAAGAATATTGAGGCACAAACATAGGGATTTGGAACAAAACACGAAGAACATCGCGATTATTTGACTAAACTCATGCATCGAGAAGCTTTGACCAACCAATTGCTAAGAGGGCATATTAATTACCACAAAATTAATAGCTTACTAAATACCAATAAAATAGCATGTAAAACTTCTTAAATCATGATTCCAGTCTTGATACGACACTATATGATATATCCATTACTTTAATAAGCTGTTTGTCTTTTTTTTTTTCTTCAAAAAAATGGTTAATCAAATAAAAAGAAACCAAACCACATGTACAAATATACAAGGTGTTGGAATATTTTAATAAAACTATAATTTTTATCTAAATTCTTTTGGAAGTTGTATATCATTGAGTGTTTTATTTTATTGTTTTGTAACATTGGTTTAGTTAATATTTGATGAACTAATGAGGCTTGTTAGTGGGTGTTATGTACCATTATGCATAAAAAGTTATTGGATTGGTTTATTAGCTCATATGTTACATATGTGATTATTGAGGCTAGTCAATTGGACTTAAACTTCAATTGGTATAGGTTTTTCAATAACCATATTCTTGAATCTATAAATATAACACATGCAATATGACGATAAGTCCATGAGATGGAATAGTGCTAGTATAATATACTATTTCCTTTATTATGTGTGTATATATATATATATATATATTGTATTTTATGTTTGGACAAAGAAAGGAGTTGGGAGAAGTTTCGGTCTTCCCCAAATTGTGTAGATTGCGATGATCACAGCCTAGAGTTGGATTGTAGTATCTTGGAGGCGACGTGTTATTCTCCTACACCGGTGATTACTGTGAGAGGCGCGAATCTGGTTAAAGAGAGCGACCTAGACCGCACTCAACCCAACTATGTGACTTTTTTGTGGCACAATATTTCAAGCGATGTCATACCATGTCGAGGTAAAATTATGCGATTTGCGATTCGGTAAAAAAAAAAAAAAAACATTTTTCTGTCGTTATTTAATTATTATTTTATTCATTGAATATTTGTGTTTTGGAGATAAATCCTCAACAATTTTAAGATGATTCATCTCTTTTATTTTTTCAATTGTCACCAATTGAATTTGATGCATTTGTTGAAATGTGTGAAGTGTCAATTTGAGTGTAGTGACAAATTTAATTATTAGAGTAAGTTGAAATGGATGATGGAGATCTCACAAATTAGAAGTATACAGTAAAAGATTTTATTTCCTTCTCGCGTTAACCCTGTCCATACTAGAGGTATGTTTTTTGCATTTTTTTCTTTCGGAAGAGATACATGACACATATGGAGGAAATAGTGGGGGTTTAATATATAAAAAGTTTTTGTTCTCTTGAAAAGAATATCTTGTTGATTTTATTTGAATATGAACAAGTGTGCTTGAGAGAATTATTATTACTCACGTAGTTCTTAAGGTATTTCCTAAGAATACTTGTTTAGCAATTTTAATTCAATATTTTGCTTTGTCACTATTGGCCTAGCCGTACTATACCTATGCATTTGTCTATATATACATTGGCTTCTCTTTTTTTTTTTTTTTTTTTTTCTTCTTTTTGTGTATTCATGAAAAGGTTAGACTTGTGAAGCATGTTTTTATTGGGTCCAAATAATGAAATTTTTTAGAACAATTGGTTGTAAAATATTTAAGCATTGGAAGTTGGAATATTTTTTTATTGAGCCAAATTGATTTAGTGGCCCAATATTTGTGCATATCTTTTCTTATGGAAAAATAAATGAGTTTTGCCAAATGGAAGATTTTTGAAAATAATTATTTATTTATTTTCACAAAATTCTGTACTCATTGAGTGACACATAGATCTCAAATTTGTACTTCAAAAAATCCTAGTATTTTATGAAGGAGAGATTGATGCTGCTTCATTAAAAAATCTGGAGAATCAAGACTGTAAGATTATTTGCAAATATGCTTTTTGAAACTTTTTAGAAATTTTGAGCTTGTGAATTTTGGAGACTAAAGTATGAGTATATGAGAAACTTCCAGGCAACATAAATTTCTTGAAAGAGATGTGAATTGTTTGAGAAGTAAGAGTTTATGAATTTTACAAAAAAAGATACAAGTTTGGTTTCTCTTGATTAGATGAGCATTAACCTCAGTTATTACAATGCTAAATTATTGGAGAAATTATTATTTTGGGTGTGCAATGTTTTTTGAGAATCTCAAATAATTTTTGAGATTATGAATGTATGTGTTTTTGAATCTTCTAGAAAAGAAGGGTATATTCATTTTGAGAAGAAGTTCGTGTTTTTAGAAATTTTTTTGAAAAGATGTGTAATTTACTAATTTGAGATGTGTATTATTTTGCTGAAAAAAGTGAGTTAGTATTTTAAATGGTTGAAGAAATTTTGAGCAATTGGTGAGGTTTGAATATATAATTTTTTAACCTCCAAATGGTTTTGGTAATGAATCATATATATTTATTTAATGGGTGAAAAATTGTGAGTTACTTCAATTTTTTATGGTGGTGATGTGGAAAGGCAAAAAAATGTTGCCTCAAGGCGTCTATTTACTTATTGGTTTTAAAATCATATGCTACCTAGCTTTATCATGGTGATTCATGTGGTGATGTGCAGTTGATGCCTTGATACTTTATTCCGAGGAATAAAAAGATATTTATTTGAAAGTCTAAAAAAATTCCAAGTACGCTTACCTAGTAGCATGAGTTGAACTTTTGGTGTTCACAATTAAAAATAAATAGCTATTATTTTGTTTAATGGCGGAGTCTTGAGAAAGTATACATGTAATACACTGTATTTTCGTTGTATTTTTATATTACTTTTGATATATAATAAGACTCAGTATACTTGTAGTTACATTTCTTGTAATTTTAGTTTCAATCAATCGAGCAAGCTTCGAGCGATCGAGAGTTTCATTCTTCAATCAATCAAGTGCACTTCAAACGATTGAAACTCTGCTGACCTGAAATTATGACGTGTCCCTTTATCAAGCGATTGAACCCTTCTCAAGCGATCGAACTTGACCGACCTGTTCTCAAGTAATCAAACTCACTTCGATCGCTTGAACTCTTTATTATTAGTATACGTGTTTTGCCACATGCACCCTCCCTCTCCCTATATATATGTTGACTTCGTGTGTGCGTTTGAGTTGCTGAACTTTGAGAGAGTTTAGAGAGAGAGAGAATATATATACACTCTCATACGATTATATATACATACACACACACACACACACACACCCGTATATATATAAATATTATACACACAAACACATTCATACTCTCGGAGAAAGAGAAGAAGGGAAGAGCAGAAGAAGGAGAGAAAGAGAAGAGACAGTGAAAGAGAAGGAGAAAGAAAAAGAGGAGAGAGAGGAGATCGTCCCGAGTGACCTGCGGCCACCCCGAGCTCGCGGTGTCATGCATCAACGTTAACGATGAGTGCCTATACACACTTAGTAGCATATATATGTTCGTATATGTGTTTTGGCAAGAAAGAATGGACCCTGAATGTGCATGAACGGTCCAGTTCAGTTTTGAGATGGAAACTGCATTCAATCGATCGAACTGCTTTCGAACGCTTGAACACAGACCGATTTCGATCGATCGAACTGAGTTCAATCGATCGAACTGTAATTTTCTCAATCGATCGAACTTAGTTCAATTGATCGAACTTACAGAATGTTAAATGTTAAGATTGTTTATATCCGATAAACTGTTAAGTTGTATTGGAATAATACACACGTAAAATAATGGACTTAAAGTATTGAACAATGGAACCAATGGTAAAATGCTAAATGAGAAGGCGATGTGCATAGTAGTGGGTCTGTCGACCGCGGAGGTCGATACTATTTATAATTTTGCGTATGAAGGCAGTTTCTAAGATTTTATAATGTTAGGTGTGGGATCCCAAGGTACTAGGATAGGATCGGGACTATATGTCAGGTTTATGTGTGATAGAGTTGGAGCGTATGTCAGATTTGGGAGGTTATGTGATGTGGGACTTCTTTTCAAGTGTAACATATTGGACTGGTGGCTATAACGTATTAGGGCTACATGTCGTAGTAACATATCGGGGCTGCATGTCGTCATAGTATAGCAAAGTTGAGTGCTGAGGTATTTCGGAGTTGAGTGCTGTAGTATTGCTATGTGCTGTAATATTGCTGAGTACGGTGACATTCTTGAGTGCTGAAGTATTGCTAAGTGCTGTGGTATTACTCTATGCTGAAGTATAATTGAGTGTTGTGGTATGATGGAGCTGAGTGCTGTGGGATAGCGAAACTAAGGGTGGCAGTATATTAAGGCTGCGTGCCGTATTATATCAAGGCTGCGTGCCGTAGTAATATATCAGGGCGGGCTAGCTAGAACGTTAGGACTACAAGTTGAGATTTGATAGCTCGTGTGATATAGGACTATGTGTCTGATTTAAAGTGTGAGACTTTGTGTTAGGTGTGACAGACCGTAGGTATGGGACTACGTGTCTAATTAATATGGACCCAAGAGCCTATGTTATGTTTAGAATGGATTGGGACGACGTCCGTTGTTCTATATTGAGTAGGTGCATACATGCATGTGAATTATGAGATGATCCTTTTATTGATGCTGTTATTTTATATACTGTAAATTTATAGATATTCTATTAGTGTTCGCATTTCACTCGGCTTTTGTAGCTGACGGCGTTTTATGCCGCTGGATATTCCACGTCCAGCTGGCTAGGGTTATGAGTATGCAGGAGATGCATACATGGATAGGGGCTACGAGGATGGAGCCTACGATGACGGAGGCTATGCTGGTGCTGACTACTACGCAAGCTGAAGACCTGGAGCTTCGCCGTAGATAGTTTATGCTTATATTTTTAGAGACTCTGTAATAATTACATTTATATTGGTGTATGTTGCCGTAATACTATATTTATATTTCTGCGAACACTCTTGGTTTTGTAATAGTTAGTATTGCACTCCGGTTATATATATATATATATTTATATATCAAGCTTAGAACTTTCCAATGCTTGGTTTGAATCATTACTCAGATGGTTTAACTTTGGTTATGGACAATATGGTGACTTTCAACTGTCATGGCCTACGGGTCTAAAAAGGAATTAATTTTCTCTATTTTTGCTACTGCGGGGTGTGACAAGATTTTTGGTATCAGAGCCAGGTTTGGTAGTCGCGTTCACCAATTGTCCAACATTTTTTGAGTTTGAACCTTAAGATTCCTTGAGATGGGGGTTGACTCTAAGTGATGTTTTGAAGTTATTCGTACAGTGGATTTTTTTTCCTTTTCTATTAATGTGATAAAATCGTAGAGTCTAGAATAGTTAGAGGGAGAGGCAGACCTAGACTGACTTCGGAATATGTAGTGTGACAAGATATGAATATATATAATTTAAATGAGCATATAGCTCTTGATCGTACAGAATGGAGAAAAAGGATTCATACAGCCGACCCCAGTTGATTGGGACACAAGGCTTGGTTTGGTTTGATTTCTATTAATGTGATAATAGCTATAACTATTACGTTTAATTTCTGAGCTATTTTCTGTCACTATTTTGGTTGACGACTAACCGACAGATGTATAGGTAACCAACCTTACTGTATCAATGGCAGGAATGCCTATTCAAAATCGTCCCGCTCAGATTGAAGATGTCCCCCAAGCACCCCAAGCTGCTGATCCAACTGGACTATTCAAAGCCGTTGTGCGTAGGATGTAACGGATCAACAATCCTAACGGGAATAACGGAAACAATCATGGGCCACCCCCGAGCCCAGTTGAGGATCGAATAGTGGAGCATTTTCGTCATTTTCGTCCAGAAAAGTTTGACGGGAATATTGAGCAATGGCAAGCAGAACAGTGGCTCCGAGAGATGGAAGCAATCTTTGATACCCTGGGATGTAACGAGATCGAGAAGTGTCGATTGTCGACATTCCAGTTGACTTATGCGGCTGCTGATTGGTGGGAATTAGAGAAGACGACCGTAGGAGAAGATGCTGCAGTGCAGATGCCCTGGATCACATTCAAAGGGTTATTTTTGGAGAACTACTTCCCTTAGACGAAAAAGGAACATAAAGGAAAGAGAATTCATTAAGCTTAGGCAAAGGAACCTTACCGTAAGAAAATATACGGTACAATTTGAACGGCTATCTCGTTTCGCCTTGTGTATGATTGTTACTCCAGAGAAGAAGAACATACAGTATCATCAAGGTCTTTCACTGCCAGTACAACGGATGACGTTGAATCATTAGGGTCAAACCTTCAAAGCCATGGTAGGAATGAGGATTGGCCATGAGGATATCAAGGGTCGAGAGTAAGGACGCTTCAAAAATTGACCACCACCCAGATGTAACCAAGGACCGAGACCTTCTATTTGGTTCCAAGCGAATAAGCGCCACTAGACTGGTGAAAGGAAGCAACAACTTGTGTTTTCTCAGAACCACTATGTTGCAAACCGAGCACCTTCCCTTTAAGGACTCCCTGTTTCTACTAGAAGTAATATCGGTGGATGCTTCAACTGTGGGAAGCCAGACCATGTTGTTAAGGATTGCCGAGCTCCTAAGAACTATAATCGATCGGGCATTCGCTGCTATAACTGTGGCAATCACGGCCATATCAGCAAGGACTATAGAGCACCCTATAGGGTGTATCATGGACCACCTGCTTAGGGCCAAGTTGGAAAGGCTCGTATGAATGCTATCCTCCCAGAGAATACGGGATTTGATGAGGATGAACAGCAAAACATGGAAAGTACTCTTACATTATTCAGCACTCGAGTTAAAGTTCTATTTGATACTGGTGCTTCGATTCATTTATTGCTATCGAAATTGTTAGACTTTTGGGTTTAGTACCCCAGGCGCTTGACATAGCCCTGAATGCGGTATCACCTTTGGGAGTAACCGTAAGGGTTAGGGAAAGTATGCAAGGACTGTGCCTTAACCCTCAAGGATAGGATTCTTCTCACAGATCTAATCATTTTGTCAATGAAGGAATTTGACATCATCTTAGGATTTGATTGGCTCACGAAGTATCATGCTATGTTGGATTGTGCCAATAAGATGATTACCTTTTCAGTACTAGGAAGTCAACCTTTTGATTTTCAGCGTAACCTCTATGGTGATGCTTTTCTCACTAACTGTCTAGCAGCTATCGAGAGCTCGAGTTCGAAACTCACTATGGCATAGATTCCTGTAGTTCGAGACTTCGAGGATATGTTTCAGAATATTTTAGGATTGCCACCTAACCGTGAGATTGACTTCTATATCGAGTTGGTACCCGACACTTTACCATAATCGAAGGCTCCTTATCGGATGGTACCAACGGAGATGCAAGAACTGAAGAAGCAAGTACAGGAGTTAAAAGATCTCAAGTTTGTTCGACCCAACACTTCGTCTTGGGGAGCACCAGTGCTATTTTTCAAGAAGAAGGACGGGACTCAATAACTCTATATCGACTATAGGGAGCTCAACAAGGTCATAATTAAGAATAAGTACCCATTCCCTAGTATCGACGATCTGTTTGATCAGCTGTAAGGAGCAACAATTTACTCAAAGATTGATTTACGATTCGGATATCACCAACTATTGGTTCAACTTGAAGATATTTCAAAGACTGCTTTCAGGATGAGGTATGGGCATCATGAACTCTTGATTATGTCTTTTGGGTTATCCAATGCCCCAGTGGTATTCATGGACCTAATGAACAGAGTCTTTAGACCCTACTTGAACCGGTTTATTATCGTGCTCATAGATGATATTCTAATCTACTCAAAAACCAAGGAGGAACGCGAGGATCATATAAGAATCTCCCTATAGACCCTCCGAGAAAATCAATTGTATGCAAAGTTTAGCAAGTGTGAATTTTGGCTAAAGAAAGTCAAATTTCTAGGCATGCTATCTCACAAGATGGAATAGCCGTAGATTTAGAAAAGATTGACGCAGTTCTTGATTGGAATATACTAACCACCGCAATGAAAGTTAAAAGTTTTCTTTGTTTGGCTGGATACTATTAGAGATTTGTGGAAGGATTCTCCAAGATCTCAGCTCCTCTTACCAGACTAATAAAGAAGGATTTGAAGTTTGAATGGAGTAACAAGCATGAACGCGCATTTCATGAATTAAAAGAAGGATTGACTATAGCGCCAGTGCTTGCGATACTTAAGAGTGGTGAGCAGTTCACCATTTATAGCGATGCATCACACCAGTGTCTTGGATGTGTTTTGATGCCAGATGGGAAGGTAATTACATATGGATCCTAACAGTTGAAGCCTCAAGAGTTGAACTATCCGACGCATGACCTCGAGCTAGCCGCGATATCTTTGCTCTCAAGATTTGGAGACATTATCTCTACGGCAAGAATTTTGATCTATTTTCGGATCACAAAAGTTTGAGATATTTGTTCTCTCAAAGAGAGTTGAACATGAGGCAATGACATTGGATGAAATTATTGAAGGAATATGATTTTATGTTATAGTATCACCTTGGAAAGGCGAACGTAGTAGACGATGCATTAAGTCAAAAACCCCAGAAGATAGTAGTAGCTTCTCTTATGGTCAAAGAGTGGCAAATACTAGAAACTTTTGGCAGAATTTGGTATTCAGGCCTTAGATCCAAGTGAAGGATGACACTATGGATGTCTCATGGTGCAACCAACCCTCATCAATCATATTTTGGAGGCACAAAAGAAGAATGAAGGGCTTCAGAAGTGGTTCATAAGCAACGCGATAAAGGAGCCAGAGAATTAGAGTATTGATGTAGACAAAGCACTCAGATGTAAAAGCAGACTTTGTGTGTTGGATGAAGATAATCTTAGAAAGGATATATTAGATGAAGCGCACAAGTCATGTATGACAATCCACCCAGGAGGTACGAAGATCTACAAAGATTTGAAGAAAAATTTCTAGTGAGAAAGAATGAAGCAAGAAATTTCTGAGCACGTGTCTCAATGTCATACATGTAAGCAAGTGAAAGCAGAACATCAGAAACTACCTGGACTTCTATAACCATTACTAGTTCCTAGATGGAAGTGGGAACATATAACTATGAACTTCGTGGTAGGATTGCCAAGATCTTAGCAAAATCACGATGCTATTTGGGTAGTTATGGATCGACTTACCAAATAAGTGCACTTCATAGCATACAGTATGTCGTACTCGGTCGAACGTTTGAGTCGTATATATATACAGTAAGTTGTATGACTGCATGGTGTACCAATCTCTATCGTATCCGACCATGATATAAGATTCACTGCAAAGTTCTAGAAGAGTTTACAAATAGCTATGGGGACGTCATTGAGATTGAGCATTGCCTTTCATCCACAAACTGATGGACAGACTGAACGAACTAACCAGGTGATGGAGGACATGTTGCGAGCATGTGTTATTGATTTTGAGAGCTTGTGGGAGACTGATCTACCGTTGATAGAATTTGTGTACAATAATAGTCACCATTCGAGTATAGGAATGGCACCCTTTGAGGCACTATATGGAAGGCCTTGCAGAACACCATTGTGTTGGACAGAGGTTAGAGACAATCAACTGCTTAGACCTAAATTAGTTCAGGAAACTAATGCGAAGATCCAGATCATGAAGGAAAGGATGCGTACGGCACATAGTAGATACAAGAGTTACGCGGATAAACGTCGCAAAAGTTTGGAATTTAGTGTTGGAGTTCATGTGCTATGTAAAGTATCTCCGGTGCGAGGAGTTGTCAGATAGACAGAAGAGAGAAAAGCTAGTTCCGCATTTCATTGGACCATTTGAGATTCTCGAGCATGTAGAAAAAGTTACCTATAGACTTGAGTTACCGCTTAAGATGTCGAGAGTACACAATGTGTTTCACGTCAGCATGTTGAGGAAGTGTGCTCACAATTCAAGTCACGAGATCAACTTTGAAGACATCGAGGTTAACGACAATGTGTCATTTCACAAAGGACTAGTATGAATTCTTGATCGAGGAGTTAAGAACCTAAGGAACAAGAAGATTCTATTAGTGAAGATCCAATGGAGGTTTCATGATGAAGGAGAAGCTTCATGGGAGTTTCAATCTGAGATGCATGAGAAGTATCCAGAGTTGTTTAAAGACACTTAGTTTGGATTTTGGGGACAAAATCTTCATTTGGTGGGGGATGATGTAATACCTTGTATTTTTGTTATACTTCTATATTACTTTTGATGTATAATAAGACTCAGTATACTAGTAGTTACATTTCCTATAATTTTAGTTTCAATCGATCGAGCAAGCTTCAAGCAATCGAGATTTTCATTCTTTAATCGATCGAGTGCATTTTAAGCGATCGAAGCTCTACCGACCTGAAATTATGACGTGTCCCCTTTATCAAGCGATTGAACCCTTCTCAAGCGATCAAGCCTAACCGACCTATTCTCAAGCGATCGAACCACTTTGATCGCTCGAACTCTGTATTATCAGTATACATGTTTTGCCATATGCACCCTCCCCCTTCCTATATATATGTTGGCTTTGTGTGTGTGTTTGGGTTGCTGAACTTTGAGAGAGTTTAGAGAGAGATAGAATATATATACACTCTCATACATATATAGACACACACACATACACACACCTGTATATATATACTATACACACAAACACACACAAGCTCTCGGAGAAAGATAAGAAGGGAAGAGCAGAAGGAGGAGCGAAAGAGAAGAGACAGAGAAAGAGAATGAGAAAGAAAAAGAGGAGAGAGAGGAGATCAACCTGAGGAACCCGCGGCCACCCCGAGCTTGCCGGCATCACCAACATTAACGGTGATTGCCTATACACACTTAGTAGCGTAGATATGTTCGTATTTGTGTTTCGGTAAGAAAGAATGGACCCTGAACGCGCGTGAATGGTTCAATTCAGTTTTGAGATGGAAACTGCGTTTAATCGATCGAACTGCTTTCGAGTGCTTGAACATAGACCGATTTCGATCGATCGAACTGAGTTCAATTAATCAAACTTTAATTTTCTCAATCGATCGAACTTAACAGAATGTTAAATATTTAGATTGTTTATATTTGATAAACTGTTAAGTTGTATATTATCATGCGTTGGTTGGTAGAAGTTATATCGGAATAATACACACATGGAATAATGGACTTAATGTATTGAACAATGGAACCAATGGTAAAATGTTAAATGAGAAGGTGACATGCATAGTAGTGGGTCTGTCGACCGTGGAGGTCGATACTATTTATAATTTTGCATATGAATGCGGTTGCTAAGATTGTATAATGTCAGGTATAGGATCCCAAGGTACTGGGATAGGATCGGGATTATATGTCAGGTTAGTGTGTGATAGAGTTGGACTAAGTGACAAATTTTGGAGGTTAAGCGATGTGGGACTTCGTATCGAGTGTAACATATCGGGATGGTGGCTGTAACGTATCAGGGCTACGTGCCGTAGTAGCATATCGAGGCTGCATGTGTCATAGTATAGCGAAGCTGAGTGCTTATGTATTTTGGAGCTGAGTGTTGTGGTATTGCTATGTGCTGGAGTAGTGTTGAGTGCGGTGACATTACTGAGTACTGAAGTATTGCTGAGTGCTGTGATATTGCTATGTGCTGAAGTATTGCTGAGTGTTGTGGTATGATGGAGCTGAGTGCTGTAGGATAGCGGAACAAAGTGCGGTAGTACGTCAAGGCTGCGTGCCATATTATATCAGGGCTGTGTGCCGTAGTAATATATCAGGGCGAGCTGGCCAGAACGTTAGAACTATGTGTCGAGATTTGATAGCTTATGTGATATAGGACTACGTGTCTGAATTAAAGCGTGTTACTTTGTGTTAGGTGTGACCGACCATAGGTATGGGCTAAGTGTCTGATTAATATGAACCCAAGAGTCTATGTTATGTTTGGAATGGATTGGGATGACTTTCGTTGTTCTATATAATGAGTTAGTGCATACATGCATGCGAACGATGAGATGATCCTTTTATTGATGCTGTTATTTTATATACTGTAAATCTATAGATACTCTGTTGGTGTTTGCATTTCACTTGGCTTTCGTAGCTGACAGTGTTTTATGCTGCTGGATATTGGACGTCCAGCTGAACAGGATTATGAGTATGCAGGAGATGTATTCATGGATAGGGGCTACGAGGATGGAGCCTACGATGACAGAGGCTATGCTGGTGTTGACTACTACGCGAGCTGAAGACTTGGAGCTTCGCCGTAGATAGTTTATGCTGATGTTTTTAGAGACTCTATAATAGTTACATTTATATCGGCATATGTTGCCGTAATACTATATTTATGTTTCTGCAAACACTCTTGGTTTTGTAATAGTTAGTATTGCACTCTGTTTATATATATAGCAAGCTTAGAATATTCTAATACGTGGTTTGAATCATTACTCTGATGGTTTGATTTTGATTATGGACAATATGGTGACTTTCAATTGTCATGGCCTACGGGTCCAAAAATGAAATTATTTTCTCTATTTTTACTACTGTGGGGCGTGACAACACAATTGTTGTTAAACCCACCATTTGGCGTGTGAAATATGTTAGTGATCAAAAGTACCCAAGAGTGAATGAATTATCTATATGGTAGCACCTCCATTGAGGCATAGTGTTGAAATCCAAACCTATGTTGTGTGTTATACACATGTGTGAAATAAATTGAGTTATAAAAAACTTTAGCTATGAGGCAAAGGTTTGATGTACATTGAGGGAGATGGGACTTAGGCCCAAAATTGTAAAAAATCACCTCTGAGGATACCCTACCTAAGGACTGGTGATCCCAAGAACTAGGTTCAAGGGGACAAACGAATTATAGAGTGGTTTGAATGTGAATATGCACTTTTAAAGTTTAAATGACATAAACCCTATGGTGCAAGTGCATATGATCTTGAAATGTTCATGGGCAGGGACGGATCTAGGAATTCTAGTCTAGGGGGGGAGAGGGGGGGGGGGGGGGGGGGGGGGGGGGGTGAAAATACACAGGGGTTCGGGGTCAGCGCCCATGAATTTTCTTTTGGCGTTTACTTAACATTTTTGATAATGAGATAACTATGTAAGGAGAGAAAAATACAAACTATTTGAATCAACAAGGTATGGAGCAATTTGTAAACTAAATTCAAAATTTACATGTATTAACACCAAACTTTTTCAAAAATTACATATACACATCAGTTTTAAAAAAAAAATTCTAAGGGGGGGAGGGGGGGGGGGGGGGGGGGGGGGGGGCAGAATGTGTATTTACGAATAATACTAGTATAATTAAGTGTTTGTTTAGTGGGTGTAATACACCACTATGCACAAAAAGTTATTGGATTGGTTTATTAGCTCATATGTTACACATGTGATTATTGATGCTAGTTAATTGAGCTTAAACTTCACTTAGTATGGGTTTTTCAACAACCATATTCTTGAATCTATAAATATAAGGCTTGGGGCCTATTCTCTAAACAACACATGCATTATGACTATAAGTCCATGAGATGGAATAGTGCTAGTATAATATACTACTTCTTTTATTATGTGTATAAATTGTATTTTGAATTTGGGCAAAGAAAAGTGTTGGGAGAAGCTTCAGTCTTCTCCAAATTGTGAAGATTGGGGATGATCATAGCCTAGAGTTGGCTTGTAGTATCTTGGAGGCGACGTGTAATTCTCCTACACCGGTGATTACCGTGAGAGGCACAAATCGTCTCAAAGAGAGCGACCTAGTCCACACTTAACTCAACTAGGTGACTTTTTTGTGGTACGATATTCCAAGCGGTGTCATACCATTTCGAGGTAATATTATGTGATTCGCGATTCGATAAAAAAATCTATTTTTCTGTCGTTATTTAATTATTATTTTATTCATTGAATATTTGTGTTTTGGAGATAAATCTCCAATACAAGGGCATAACACAGGATTTATAATATAATCAACCACACAATGTGCAACTTGGGATGTGAATCTTTCTAAAGCCAAACCACAAAAAGAAAACTATCCCAAACATGGCTCAAAAGAGGGCGCACTACAAACAAAAGACTCTGTGGCGACCCTTAGGACGGCTGCCACTGAACTTCAAATTTGCTTCCTTTTTTTTTTTTTCTTTTTTTTTTTTTGAGCTACACGGGGAGTAAAAGGACCCATTAACAATGGGATAATTGTCACTATCCAAATCCATGATAAGGTCATCTTTGTTGGGTGGTCTTGGGAAATCTCAACCCCAAAAGCTAGCTTATGAGTTGAGGCTTTCCCTCACACTTATAAACCGACCACCATCCCCTTCCACATCCGATATGGAAAACCCCAACAATCTCCCCCTCACACATCGGGCCTTTGATTGGCAAACCCTCGACCAATCTCTCCCTTGTGACTGTTGGGCCGAGATGTTGTAACCTAGGCTTTGATACCATTGTTGGGTGGTCTTAGGATTTCTCAACCCCAAAAGCTAGCTTATGAGGTGAGGCTTTCCCTCACACTTATATACCGACCACCAGCCCCTTCCACATGCTACATGGAAAACCCCAACAATCTTCCTCTTCAACAACCACTTGACTTTTATCATTTAAGGGCATGAAGCGATTGATTTCTTCAATAGGGGCTCATTGATAGAAACCACTAGGCCGTGGAGGAGTAATCATTGTAATCACTGAGTCCTTGTCCAAAGGAGGGTCCCTAGGAGGCTTGGAGGGACTAGCCCTATTACAGACATTGCCCTTGGGTGGAGGGGCAACCGTCTCGTCTTTTTTTTTTTAACACCTTCAAATTAATAGGGAGAACTGACCAGATAAGGCCAGTCATTGGTTCCCTTGTTCGAGACCACCACACATTGCTGATTGCCCTTACGCTTACACTTGGGGAGGTGTCTAGAGACGATATTAGATCTTTGTCCAATATTTGAACAATCTTTTTCCCTTGCATTAATAAGCTATTTTTGGTATTCCAAGTATTGTTTTTTGAAAGTTTGCCAAAACTATTGTGTATCCTTATTTCTCTAATAAATTGTAGAATATTAGTAACTAATAGTCTTCTAAAAAACAGAGAAAGAAAGACACACATCATTTTAGTAGAAGTAGACATAGTTCGCTGACTTATCTTAAATAAAATAAAGTCTAGGTAAGAGGTATATGCCTCAAGCCCGAGTTTGTCTGATCTTAGGCCATGGTTTTGTAGCAAGACTTGTGTAAAATGCAGAAGCCCTATGGCCCCATCATGTCCATAGTGTTTTATATGTTCGTATACTCCCTTCATCATAAAATAAGTGTCCCCTTCAAGTTTGCACATTATTTAAGAAATATATATTATATTAATTTTTTGGTCCATTACTTAGTCACTTTCCTATTTTATCCTTAGATGTGATGTGTGTTTATCTTTCTTACTTATTTTGGGATCACACATAATTAATGCTACTTTGTCTTTATTGTATTATAAGTAGTTTATTAGATTTTGCAGATAACTTTTAAAAAAATGGACACTTATTTTGAGACATCTAGAAAAGAAGATGTGACCACTTATCTTGGGACGGAGAGAGTATTTGATATTTTCGTTTCTATCATAACTATGTAAACTAGATAGTAATTAAACTAATGTAGCTTGAATTCTTTGTTTAAAAGTTAATTCAGTTTTAAAATGCGTCTACTTCCGTAGAGTTTCTTCCTTGCTAGTCAAGGTTGCTTCCCCTTGGGATCGTGGATCCTATATGGGGCGTCTAGGGTTCTGTTCAATTTTTTCTGCAATGACTACGGAGTTAGGTGATATGCTTGATAGGTTTGTTCTCACGGAGGAGGAGCAAGTTGAGATCACTTTGAGCAACGAAGATGAATATGACTATATTTCCAAAACTGATAGATGTTTGTCGGGTTGCTTATGTACGTCAAAACTGTATGATATTCTTGAAGCCTTCAAGAAAACCCTAACCTTAGCATAGAAAGTTAAAGGGTGCCTGATTAGGGTTTTGGGTTTGAATATGTTTCTTTTCGAGTTTCAAGAAGTCATCGATAAGAGAAGGGTTCTGGCGTCTGAACCGTTGTCCTTTGAAAGCCATCTTCTGGCATAAAAGGATATAGTTCCAAACATTCCGATCAAAGACAACAAGTTTTATAGGGTTTCGATTTGGGTCCAAATACACAATCTCCCCTTAGTTGCATGACTGAGGGGGTGGGTCGCAAGGTGGCCTCTCGGATTGGTGAGGTCAAGCTTGTGGTTGTGGATAGCAATGGTGTTGGATGGGGTGTGCTCTTAAGCGTAGGGATTGATAAGGATTTTTCATCACCTTTGAAGTGAGGAGCGATGATTGATATCTAGGGGTTGAAGCGATGGGTATCATTCCCATATGAGAAGCTCCCATTATTTTGCTTTGAATGTGGTAGAATCGGACATACGGACAAAGACTGTGGAGAGGCTCCGATTGACAATGTGATGATTAGGAAAGGAGACTATCAATATGGGGTGTGGCTCCGTGCTTCTTATGGAAGAGGAGCTAATCGTGAACCGAGGAAAGCTAGTCCTACTAAGCATCAAGCTTTTAAGCGTGGCCAAGACTATGAGAATGAGGTGGACTCAGAATCCTTGATAGGTACAGATATAGAGGGCCAAGCTCGAGTGGGCGGGAAGGAAAACCTCCCTGAATTTTCAATGGATTTAGGGCAGGATGAAGCCAGTAAGAAAGCTCAGGATCCTCCTGAGAATAGTCTCAGCATTATGCCATAGGTTGGGCCTAATAAGCATACTCAGAACACTGGTGACTCTCACAACTTATTCTACTAAGAAATAAAATTATTTGTAAGTAAACTTCATCAGAGTGCAACATAACATTAAAATTCTTACTAACATAATAATTAAAAATAAATGAAAAATAAAAGCAAGTAAAAGTGTTTACATCAATGAGTGAATGATACATGTCACTATGAGATTCTTTCCCAACTAAACTCTCTACTTTTAGTTAAAGATAATAGATAGATTGATCACAGATAATATTATACTCCCACTACAAGAAAACATGTCTTTTGTGACGAAAAAAATCCGTCATAAAAAAGGTGAAATTTTGCCACAAATATTATTTGTGACGGAATTGCACCTTTTTGTGACGGATTTGTGCCCGACACAACTTCGGGCGTCACAAAAAGTCTGTGTCAGACCAAATTCTATCACAAATACTATTTGTGACGGATGCTGTGACGGAATTTGGTCCGACACAAATAATAGCATAGTATGTACTTATTATTTATGACAGTTTATTTGTGTCGACTCGAAACTGGAATTTGGTCCGACACATAAATTATGTCATATATGCTTTTTATTTGTGTCAACGTGAAATCGTCACAAATACTCCGTCACAAATACTAGTTGTGATGGATTTGTGTGAAGATTCCGTCAAAAATAGTATTTGTGTTGGATTTTGTTTGAAGATTCTGTAACAAATTGTATGTGTGTCGAATTATGTTTGAAGATTCTGTCATAAATATTATTTGTGCTGGATTTTATTTGAAGATTCTGTCACAAATAGTATTTGGGTCGGATGTTGTTTGAAGATTCTATCACAAATAACATAACATATTTGAGTGACAAAAATCATTATTTTTCCATCACAAGAAATTATGAAATACAAATTATTAATGACAAGAACGACAAAATTTAAAAGCATATTAATTCGATAAAACGAGATACAATAAAATATATGTTCCTACATAATTATTTCATAGTTGACATTACTGAAAATAAAAAAACAATAAAGTAAATGTTCCTAAATTGATGTGCATCGTGATCCAAAACAAAAAATCGGCAGAGTAGATGTTTCTAATCTCTCTCCATATCCTAAAACAGAAAACCAAAATTCAATTAAAAATATAATAATACAGCCACCTAGCAATCCAAAGAGCGAATGAAGACCAAAAAAAAAAAAAAAATCAATCAAACTTCCTAAAAAAAATCGGCAGAGTTTACTCTATTTTTAAGATATCCAAATATTTTCATAAACCTGTAAATTGATAGAACATTCATTATTAAGGACTGTCAAATGTATGTCAATATCATGTATCTTCTAATTGTTAAAATCATAGTCAACAACCAATCAGCTAAGATAGTATTCCGTGTGACCAACAATACAATAGTATGTCAAACAAGAGCCATACTATTGTATATTATATGAGTTTACGCAACCAACTAAAACCACCTAATCTGCTAATTGCGTATACTATTGTATATTATGCAAAGAAATTATTAGTGTTCAAGGTTCTTAAACTCTGCATATGCAATATTCCAAGATAGTTTAACCATACAAAATATTAGCATCTTCTAGCTATATTTCATATTAGTCTAAAAACTCATTTTTCCAAACTGAAAGTAATAGTTTATGCACGCAAACACATTGGCCAAACAAAGAAAATCATTTCGACGGTTTGTTGAACCAAGTTCACTGCTCACAGTTATGCTTCATTCAACAGCCAACAAGACAAAGGGGAGGCAGAAGTTCACAAACTTTGACCAACTATCAATTATAGCAAGATAATATGAGATCACTAGGGATATTTATGGAAGTACTTTGCAGAAATAACAGAGACGATTCTATTTGCCAATTAGATTTTGTAAGAATATTACTATTTACAACGTGCTTAAGTTCTTTTACTGATGGTTAAGTGGCCAGTCCAAACAATCTTAAAAATCATCAAATACTGCATTCAAGTGGCAATGTAATTATCCATAAATCTACTTACTATTTATGTATTGTTGGCAAATAAAATAGTGCAATAATGACCAAAGAATAAACTAATCCAAGGACAGTAAGAAGATTAATTACTTATTTGACGACCAAATTTGGATAGCTTAGCCACTTTAGCTGACCTGGATAACCTATATATGGAAATGATAGAATTCAGCAAAACTTCAAATGTTTAGTCTTTTCTATGAAGTTAGGACATGATAACTGCAAGCAAAGACAACTCAGGAAGAGTCTTGTTAAGGCATCTCGGGAACAAGTAATCTAACGTATCTAAGACTATGACAAGAGAAAATGATTTTGCCCGATAGGGAAGAGGAAACTTGAGATCAGCCACACGAACAATGCCTTTCCGCACAAGATTCTTGCAGTTGCCATCAGCATCATCCAAATCATATTGTTCCACACCCCATGCTTCAGTATTCTCTTCTTTTAGTAATTTAGAGACCACTGAACATGTCTCAGGGCCGACGTGCAATACTTTACGCATGCCATCACCATATGCTTTCTTCAAAATAGGTAATGCTCTATGAACAAAGAATCATTCGTCAGGCGCCAAACAAAGAATCAAGTGATGAAGCCAATTCCATTCCAGTTTGAGTCCTATTTTCAGTCTGTTCTAAGATAGGGCCATCAGAAAAGAGGAAGAAGATAAGATTGAAATGACAAATCTCACTTGAATTCAAAAGCACTTAGCAAACTCAAATACACCAGTGTAAGAAATCAGAGATTTTTTAGTTGAAATCGAAACTCCTAAAGTGGCTTTTGAATGAGACCTACCGGCTTAGGGGCAGTTGCTACTCAAATGGGTGTACCCGGAATGGGGTTCTGATCTTTAAATGGGTGAATCGGGTTGAAAGTGAAAGTTGCCAAAAACTGGAGGAATGCTCTCGAAACCAATTCACTTGAGTGAGACAGAGGAGATTGGAAATCGTGTGTAGGGGTGAAATCCGGAGCCAAGAATGGCTTCCCCGTATCATAACTCGACATCTTTGTCTTTCATCGAAACGAGTGCATCAGTGCTATTCGATTCTTCACTAGGATAAACTAAAGCACTAGCAAGTGATTCAAAAATTCTTCGATACCTCTTACCCACTTAACGACTGTAATAAATATCTATTCAACTTATTGATGATCGAAAGAAGACAAGAATTTTTTCTCCTAAAAAATATAAGTTTAATCTAGGTATACCGAAACTATCCAAAAGGTTTGATTTATAAATCTTCAAACTCCAACCACACTGAGAGCATCTGCCTAGTTTCCTAAATAAGGAACCAAAATGTTAGTGCTTTAGGTAATACACCTACATATGCCAAAGGTACTGGAAGCAATAGAAATGTTAGTGCTTTGGAAGTAATTTTTACATGCAGATATATAAAAATCTCATATGAACAAACAAAGATCTGCATGTTTCCAAGCATATCAGACAAAAAAAAAATCATAGATCTACCACACAAACACCAGATTTCTTGATCTATTAGCTTTTATATAATCAAAATTGACGAGAGAGACTTCAATAAACTCAAACTATGGTGAGAGAATCAATACCTTCAGCATCAGAAACATATAATCAAAATTGAGAAATTCACCAAACAAAAAAATCAAAAAACAGATCTCTCAACCTAGATCTATATGCTTAAAATCAAAATTGATGAGACACCAAACAAAACATTATATTATATTAAACCATATATCAATTACCTTGAGGATTGGAGAGGATTGGTTTGAGAGGTTTTAAAGGAGCTTTGCTTTGCTTAATTAGAATACAATTGTGAGGAAGAAGAGAGAGAGAGAGAGAGAGAGAGGCTAACCTAGCTGCGTGTGGTAGTGGAGTGGTGGTGGCGTCGCTGGCTTAGAGTGGTGGTCGGCGTGGAGAGGTGGGTGGCTCCTTCTATTCTTCTAGCCCTAGCTCACGATTTTGGGGAAATCCATATATGACCATAGGACTAAAGTAGGCGGCTCCTTCACTTTTCATTTCATTTTCAGCCCCTATTTTTTTTTAAGGTGCGTCGTTCCAAAATATTTGGGAAAAATTTAGGTGTACACATTTTTTGTGTCGGACAGTACATTTCTGACATAAATAAAATAGTATTTGTGTCGGATTTGTTTGTTTCCGTCACAAATATGGATTTATTTGGGTCGAATGTGCTCGTTTCCGTCACTAATATATCTTTATTTGTGTCAAATACATTTCTGTCACAAAATCCGTCACAAAAAACTTTATTGTGACGGATTAGTATCCGTCACAAAAATGTTCGTCACAAAAGGTCTGTTTTCTTGTAGTGTCTGTAGATGTTTCCAGGCAACTCTGTGGAACCAAAGTCAGTCAAATGAGTAAGTGCTATGCTTCCCAGATTTTTTTTATACCAAAAGTACTTTTCAACACATATGGTAGTGGGCTTAGTTGATTTTAATTGGTTGATGTTGAGCTGGTTCCACCATTATTGAAAAGGGTCCCTCTCCCACATGTGTTGAAAAATACTATTTGAGAAAAAAATTTAGAAAGCATAATATTACTCTAGTCACATTACTTATTTCTTTTATGTATAAGAATGTCATATTTGTGCATTGCAATACCCCATATTTCCACTGTTCTTTTAATTAAAATACTTTCACTTTTATAATAGGGTAAATTATAATTACCTATGTGGAGATTGTTGATAAGACACTTTCGATCCTCTCCGAGTTTCAGAACATAAGATTAATACCATCACAAGGCCTTTGGATTATTTAGAAATCACTTTGAGCCCCAAAAATCCATTTTGTCTGTAGCAAGTCTAGACCGTGTTTATATAAATGCAATGGGTTAGGGCCTGTTTGGTTGTACACAAAATGGCAAATTGAATTATTTTAAATGGGATCATTTCCCATTTATGAGTGTTTGGATACCAAATTTAACCAATTACAAAAATGAACAAATTTAGGTTTATTACACAAAATGAAAATGAAGCAATTTCAGCCAAAACCTAAAATAGTGTCATTCTAAAATTGGGCTATTCTCACACGATCGTCCCTCCCGTCTCTCGTCGCTCTGGATCGTCATCTTGTTTGACTGCTATAGGGTGAGTCTCTCTCTCTATCTCTCTCTCTCTCTCTCTCTCTCTCTCTCTCTCTACACACACACACACACACACACACACACTATATTTGTCCTCTGCCGTTCTCTGTCTCTCTCTCTCTCGCCTTATCTCTCTCTCTCTATATGTATATGTATATATACAGCTATGTGTACGTGTATGTATATATATGTTTGATCTGTTTTACACAGTTTGAAGAAAATGCAATAATGGGTAAAGTTGAATTTTATCTAGGTTTCTGAATTTCTGAATCTAGGTTTCTGAAAATAAAAATGTGCATTATATATATATTGAAACTGTGTATAATCATAGTCCTCACTGGTACTTTTCTTCCCCATCTTTCAATTTCTTTCCAAAATTCTGTAAATTTGTATATGTGAATATGTATCTATATGCTGTATATCATAGCTCTCTGGGTTCATCACGGTTGTCTTCTTTTCCCCTTCTTTCTTGCTTTTTCCATGTAAGTAGACACTCATAGGAAGTCTTGATTGTATTACTACTTTACACTGTTATTGAGACTATGTTAACACTATTTTTAGTGCCTAAAAATTGAATAGCTTAGGTAATTTCTTGCTGTGTGGTTCATTTTGTTGACAAACTTAATCAAATTTTAGTGTGATATAATTGAATTTCTGCTCCTTCAGCAGTCTGTCCATGTTCATTTTTTGGGTATGTGCTCTTCTATTAGTAGAATTATAATTGGCCTAAGTTATCACCAATGGGGCTTTGTGATATTGTTCCTTCCACTCTTTTGGGGGGTCTTGTTAACTAACCTTTCATATATAATCACTGTTACATTTCTTCATTTTGGCAGTTAGATTAAATTAATAAAAGTATTGCTTTAGATCAATTTCTTCATTTTGGCAGTCTATATAGATTAAATTAATAATCGGATATCAAAGATAAACAGTTGGAATAAATAAATTAAAATGACATAACAAGTAGTAAGCGTTTGAATTCTTGATGTATGTTGAGTAGTTGGAACTAAATTTGGGACCCTCCTCCTAAGGGGATATCTAAGAGATGAACAATAAAGCAAATAGTATCTGTTCATAAAATAAGCTTTTGTGAAATGAATAATTATTGGGTTTTGTTGCATTTTGAATATTTATTGGGTTTTGTTTCATTTTGATTCATGTTGCATTTTTCTTTGATTAATCAGTTTCTGGTCTACGCTACCAATTTGGCTTTTTGTTTGTGTTTGCTTCTAGGTTGGTATTTGCATACGTTTTGAATTGTATTTAACTTGATTTTCGATTGTTTTTCATCATAATTAAGCTATGACTTAGGTATTAAATGTGTCCCTTTTTTGCACTCGTCTTCTTGTTGCTTTACATGATATACTAGCACAAAATGTCAACTTCGCAAGATACAACACAAACACGTAAGAGTAAGGCAGAGTGGGTGCCATCACGAGATGTGTATTCGACTTCCTCAGATAACTACTCCAATGGAAATTCTAAGAGACTCCAGATTTTATCCTTATTTTAAGGTAAACTAGTTTAAAATAATGTCGTAGTCTAGTTCTTTTATTTGTTATTGGGATGTGTTAATCTAATTGGTTCGTACTCGATGTTGTCCTTTCGCTTAAGTTTGTAAGTTTTGGTATAAATTGTTATGATTCTTTCTTGACGACTACGTAATTTTTTTTCTTCAGCTTTGTTTCATTTTGCAGATCAATCATGGTGGGAAATTTTTTTATGTAATGTCTTCAATATATGTCTCAGAGCCTTTATACACATTTTGGGAAGTTTTTGTTACTCTTAAGGTCTATTCGTAGTTTTTTTTTTTTTTTTTTGGTACAATTAAGGTCTATTCATGCATGCTCAGAATGTTCAAGGCACAAACTAACTTTTGGACTACTCAGGTTGAGTTATAGAAAAAATGTTCATTAAAAACAATGTTTAGGAGGGGATCTGTTTCTTGTTCCTACATGTTTTATTAGGTTGGGAGGGGTCTGCTGCAGATGCTGCAGATGGGCGTGTCTTAGGAACGGCAAGGGAAAAGAATTTCTAAGAGCCTGAAGGTATATTCACATTATCCAATTACCACTCAAGCGAACTTAGTAATTGCACTTTGTTTTGAAACTGGTGGTGATGATTGGGCTTATGTAGAATACAATCGTGAAGTACTAAATGAAACACAGTCAGAGACTCGATCACAAGGATTGGTAAATGTGCAACGGTCTGCTAGAAGAAAAGATCGAGAGGCAAAAAGAATACGAGATTCTATTGCTCAGAACATGTGGATTGAATATGTGGCTCAGCAATATTCATGATATTTTGTTTTTTTAATTTCTAATTGGGTATGAGAAACTATTGTTACTTTTATTTTTTTTTTTTAAAGGAAAAACTGTTGTTCTTTACTTATTTGTTCGTACTCTAGTTCTTTTTTTGTTATCGGGATGGCATGATATTTACTTTTATTCTAATTGGGTTGTTTGAGTTTTTGTGTTTTCCTCATTTATGATATGTATGACCTTGATGTGTTATTAATATATAGTTAGATTTTTTTTAATACACGGGGGAGGGGGGAATTTGAACACTCACTACTTGGGCGGGGATGGTGGGCTTTTGCCATCAGGGTAGGACCATAGTCCTAACATATAACTAGTTGATAACTTGGTTGTATTGAAAAAAAAAAAGGAGGCCAAGATAACACCCCTAAAGTAAATAAGAACAGTTTTTTTTATAGTTTCACACCACAAAAACTAAAAAAGAGTTAAGCATGGTGTTTATATTGTATATTTTTCAATTTTAATTATTGCTACCAAACACCCTTAAATTAGATAATTTAAAATGAAAAGTTTTTTCTTTGACCAACCAAACAGACACATGGATTAGAATTAAATCATTTACGAATAGACAAATTTCAAATGAACCAATTCAAAATAGAATGATTTAAAAAATGGGACAATTTGTGCAACCAAACAGGCCCTTAAAGTATATACAAATGTTTTTCTTAATTTCCTCTTAGCACTTGTCATTTCAAAAGGCAAATTCACAACTAAAGTCAAAATATCAAGCAATGTTGCTTGTGCTTCTGCATAAATGCTAAAAACTAAAGTTCTTACAAAGTTGCCCATAGTGTCATGCTAATGCCATCAAATCATCAAGGATGGATACAAAGAGGGTAATTTGGACGGCCATCCCTTAGTTTTGAAAAATAATATATATATTTATTTATTTATACTAAAACGCAGCATTTATAAATATGCTTTAAATATATAGATTCGTCCCTCCCCTAAATTGGATTCCTAAATTTATCTCTACATGTTTGGACGTTTTCAAATATGCTTTTGCAAACTGATTATAAAATAAGTAAAGATTTGGGCACAAATTGTAATACCCGTATCTGGAAAAAATGTTTAATTAGCATTTAAATATATATTAATTAATATAATTAGTGTATAAAAATTGATTAAGGGGAGGCTTAGGACTCACCCATAGAAAAGTGTTCAGTAAGGAGCACAGTTAGAAAGTCCCCGATGAGATGGCACATGTAATGAAGCGGGACCCAGTGAAAGGCTTGGGTGAAATAATTTGCATTTAAATATTTAGATGTATTTTATATGATTAAATGAGTATATGTTTAAGATGCTTTCAAATAATATTGTTATACGTTAGCTTCTGGTACCAGTTTGGGGTACCCAGATAGGGGCATAAGTGAAAAAGTGCATAATTAGTAGGTACGATAGTAACTTCATAATTTTTGGGATCCCGTTTGGACCCATTCGGGACTTAGACCAACACGCACTTAGATAATTGGGTAGTTAATGAAACGTTTGGGGGTTTCATAATAAGAACTTAAGAATTTCGGGAATATAAATGGAAAGAGGGAGAAATGAGGGGTTGACACATCGTGCATGTTGCTGCATGTGTGTCAAGAGAGTGTAAACTCTCATAATTTACAGAAATCAAACGGAAAAGATAGAGATACCGGGAGAGAGAAAGGAGAAAGCATCACCGATGTCGTTAATTCGCTGTGCCGTGCCGTGCTGTGTCGTTGCCGCCGTTCGTTTAATTTGCGAACTAAAGCCATATTCGGAATCATGGAGGTGAGACGGTTGTTTATATACCTTTCTTTTACAGTTTAATCGTTGGAATTTTGTAGCTTATTTTAACCGGTGACACGCGGTTAACGAATTCATGTAGGATTTGTTCCGGTGTAGGATTTGAACAAGAATTGAGAGGGAATTCTTCATTTTCTAGCTTATTTGAGTAGAATTAAGCTAAGGTGAGTTTTCTAACTAAAAACTGATTGAGGTTTTATGTCCTTAATGCTTCAATTATAATTAAACGTGATAATTCATGCTTAGTAGTTGTTAAAATGCTAAATTGTGAATTACATGTCAATTATATGAAAATTTGTTGTGCTTATATGTTTATGGGCTTATATGATTATGTGGTAATCAATGAACACCAGGGAAATGATTCATTGTTGGGAGTAATAAGGGAGGAGAAGAGGAAGAATCCGATACATACGGAAGTCCAAGGAATAGAAGTGACCACAGGACCAAGGGAAGGTCTTCGGGTCTGAATGAATCACTGAACCGGTAGTTCGGCGATTACGAATATAGAATATGTGTTTGTTGTAGCATTGCACATGTTAAGCATTCAATCATGATTAAATTGCTCACTAAGCGTAATGCTTAAGAAGACTGTTTTTCTTTTTTGTTGTTGTAAATAACAGCCACCACAGGTTCGGACCAATTTCTGGAGAGGAGATGAAGAGTACGCGGGGAAGGGCTGGAAGTTGCTGAGAGTTCCTTGCAGTTAATCTGAATGGGTTGTAACCATTTGGATTTTGGAACTTATGTACATTATCACTTGTGCAATATGCTAGTAGTTAACTTATAATCTCATGGTTTGTGTGTGTTTTTATAACTCGAGGCTCATATGGTAACTCTGGAAATGTTTAATTGTGTTAATGGCATTGATAATGAGCTCTGGGGATGTTTGAGTTTTAAGTTTTGTGCTTTAAAATCTATTTAGAGTTGCTTGTTGGTTTGTTGCAGAATGTTCTGCTACTGCAAACCACTCGAATGATAGACCGTGCAGTTGACTGGATCGTCTTTTCTCAAGGTTGAACTCTCTGTAAATCCTGATCTAGTCAAACGGACCGAAACCCAGTCAACCGAACCTCTAAATACTCAGTCAATCAGACGCATCCAGTCGACCGGACCAGAATTGTGATCTCTGAAATTTGCACTTCTAGTTGACTGGACACCCAACCAGTCAACTGGATTTGCCAGTTTCAAAATGTAAATGTTTTTTTTATGAACATGTTTGGTATTTCTTTAAACCACGTTAATAATTGACGTTTAGGGTGGATAATCCTTTGTTACATAGTTCTAATCCACACGTGGCGGGATGGAGTGTGACACAAACACTCCACAAACAAATTACACTAACACCAGTGGGAGATTACCATGCGGCAGAGTTGATACCTTTTTGTCCCCTGTGTGTCAGGCAACTCTGCCACATGGCAGTATCCCACTGGTGTTTGTGTAGTTTATTTGTGTCCAACTTTTTACTCATATAAAATCATATATTTTTGGACAGATACAGATCAGAATATTCTATCAAAAAAAGACACAGATCATAATATATTTTTATCAGATGCAACTTAATTTTAGGGTAAATTACATTAACCTACCCTGAAGTCAAAATACACGGACCTCCCAATTTTCATAATTACACTAGCATCCCGTAATGTTTATACTTCCCCTTTGATCAGTTGGTTATTAATTTGATTGTTAATGTTTTTGATAATGACCAATTTATCCTTAAAAAAATTAACAAAATTTTATGCAATATTTCTTTTCTCTGATATATTATGAATAAGAAAGCATTTTTTTTTTCTAATGGTTAATTGATTGTTCGTTGCTGATATTTAAATAAATAAGTTTTATTTATTTATTATTATTTTAGGGGTATCTAGATAATTTTATATTCATCATTAACTTAGGGTGTGTTGATAAAACTGAAAATTAAGTATTGAATGCTAAGTGCTAAAAATTAAGTGCTGAAAACTTTAAGTCACTGAATTTATAATATTGAAAATCATGTATTAAGTGTTGAAATATAGGTATTGAACATAATTGATTGTTTGATAAAGCTAATATATAAACACTGAAATTTGAAAATATTACAATCTTACCCATTTAGCATGCAAAAAACAAATAAAGAACAATGAAAAATTCTATGATCAGCCTACTTAGTTTGGACAGTATTACAGAACCCAAATTTTTGGTACCAAGATGTCGTGATCTGGTCCATACATGTTATGATTGGGTGTCGAAATATTGTGATATTCGAAAATCACTTTGATTTGAAAATCAAAAATGTTTTCGAACTTAATTTGTTTTGGAATCAAATCACAATATGTGTGACCAATATACATCTCCAAACATCGGAATTGACGAATTGACTAAGGAGGCTTCAACGGGGTGTGTGTGTGTATGCATATGTATAAACATGTATAAAATCATGAACAAGACAAACAATTTACAAGTTAAACATAAACAAAATAATGAATAAGAAGAATGAATCATCCGAGATTCTGAAATATCCGCAGTAGACCACCGCGCAGAGTACACTGCTATACGCTCTCTCTGCTTCCTTAAAACTGTTTTTCTCTTTCTCACACGGCCAGATCAATTGTTTGGATAGATACAAGTTGCAACCATCATATGAAGTTTAAAATTGTAATAGATGGTAAAACATGAGGGTAGGGGAGTCAAAAAAATTTAAAAGATGAATCGGTGAGCGTGTTCTGCGTTTACTTTTAGTGACTTAATTGGGTTATCAAACACATACTTAGTTAGATTTCTAATTCTAACAAGAGATATATCAGCTAGGGCAGACATGGGCTACGGTCCCTCCAAAATTTTCTAAAATCACAATTTAGTATATATAGTTTTTAAAATTTTGGAATTTTTATTTAGATTGCCCAACCCCCAAAAAATATTGGCTTGGCTCAAAATTAGAATTTTGTATCTAGTATATAGTGGCCTAATTGTAATCGAATAACTTGGAAATTGAAATCAAATATATTGTAGACACCCAATTTTGACTTGCCAAAAAAGAAATAACTATCTCAGGGGGTCCACCGGCTATACATATCGAGAAAAAGAGCACCAGAATCCAAACAAGGACCCCAGAGGCCAAATCAGAGTTAATACGGAGATGGCAACTCATCAACCTGAAGTTCCAGAGTTTTAGGAGCGCCCATTACGATAATCGACGACGTTTTCACCCAGAATCGAAGTTTGACACAAAATTCAACACCGAAATCAAGTCCGGGATAACCGAAGGTTAAATTGATTACATTTGGGAAAAAATAGGAATCAATACAAGCCCATAGGACTTCAAATCATCAAATTCTAATAACCGATGAAGAATCGGGCTCCGATCGAAGTTTTGGCACGCTGAAATCAAGAAAAAAGGACATGATCGTCAATCCAGTAACACTGAAGTCTGACTGGGCATAACTAGATGGAAATATAGAGAAAAACAGGAATTCTATGAGTCGAATCAGCCCAATCGGACAATCAGAGAAGAAACGGCGTCCAATCGAAGTTTTGAAGCTCAATCGAGAAAAGACAAGGGAGCAAAACGGTCGTTTCTAAGTCTAAGATTCTCAATCGAATCATACCGATTCAAAGAGAACGTCAATATGAGTTCAAATCATCTCGAATCAGGAAGATCCGATGGTCGGATCAAAAGTTATCGATAGTCGAAGCTCAGACGGTCTAGATCAGACGTCGATAGTCTGAAGAAAACGGAGGCATTTTCGTGTTTCAAATGAATTTCAATCCAACCACACGGATTTGAAGAGGACATAAACGAAGCCCAGATCTTTTCAAATCGTCTAAATAGATGTCCGGATTGAAAAATATCAAAGATCGAAGTCCATGATCGATCGAGGGTTCCGATCGAAGGTTGCCACATACCATTTCGCGTTCTGCCTACATGGAATCAAAACCCATGTAGGGTTTTGAAAACTTTCTATAAATAGAAAGCTTGCCTCCTGCGTACAAAAAAAAGAAACCCACAGCTTCCTCATTTTTAAACCTTGTTTGGCTCAAGGAAGAAAGGCTCCCCAACTTTTAGGCTTTGTTTGGTTGCCCACCAAACACACCTATATCACCACCATCACACCACCACTGTCTCCACTACCAAAACCCACCATCTTCAATCCATTACCCAACCCCTACCCAAGCACAACATTTAAAAACACCCAGAAAGCCTAGAAATCAAGTCTGAACCAAACAGAGCCTTAAGCTTAGCCCAGAATCTGAAAACACAACCAAATAGAGCCTAAACTGGCTCCCTGAATCTCACCTCCCCATCCAGTGGGTCCCTCTGGCCTAACCGGAGCCAACGCCGTTGCCCCCACCATCAAACCACCTCCATAGAAGGCCCACGTGTAGCCCAAATGCCCCATGCGCCGCCGCTACACAAAAACAACTCGGGCAGACCCTCTGGCCGTACCAGACGGCCACCACCACCACCGTAACAATCGTCTAGACCAAACGATCCAAACCCCGGTGAACTGACCTCCAACAGCTACCAGAAATCGCCGCACGCGCCACTAGCCCTCCATTTTGCCTCTACACGCGCAGCCACAGTCAGCGCTGAGTCAGTAGTTGACCATCCAATCAGAATCTGCCATGTGGCAACGAATGCTGAGTCAGCAGTTCAGTCAGTTTCCACATGACTGCCACATCAGCGCCAACTCAGAGTTGACTAGCCAATCACAGGCTGCCATGTGTCAAGTTGACTGCCATGTCACTGCCACGTCAATTTGACTGACCAATCAAATGCTGACACGTGGCATAGACTGCCATATCAGCACATTGACCGACCACTCAGAGGCTGCCATGTGTTAACTTGATCTGTCCAGTCAGCATTTTGTCAAAATTGACCTTCCAATTGCGGCCTAACAATTGTTGTGTTAGGTCTTACAATAACTTCGTGGCTCAATCTGGGCATGCCACGTGTCCCAAGCAACCAACCATAGTGCGCCACATGGCGTGTTCCTAACACGTGTCTGCCACGCGGCAGTGGGGCCCACTTTTTAGCTTTTCCCGATTTTCTTCAATCTAGGTCCGGATTTTGATGAACGGACACTTAATCCTAGCTAATTGGGCTATTCCAGACACACTGATGACCTCAAATTTGGGCAATTCCAACTTTTAAGGCCTGTTTGGCATTTTATATGCCCATTTCAGGTTGTCTCGGTTAGATTTCGACCCCCGTAGGTCCCGCGCAACTCAGCCAGGACCCATTGCCGCCCGAGTTATGGCTTTTTTTTTTTTTTTTTTTTTTTTTTTTTTTTTTTTTAACTTTTTCAACCCTTTCAGACCCAACTATGATGTCCGTTAAAGTCAATTTCGTGTTGAAATATGACTTCGGGCCTTCTCGGCTTATTTTTGGGACGTTTCTCGATTACGATCATTTTAAAAGTCCGGATTCTTTCTCAACAAACATTGACTGAATTTCAATACCCCCTTCCGCACAGGTACATACTCAAGCTCATACTCTTAGTGGTATGGGGCTCCATGGAAATCCACTGGTCGGATTTTTCACCTTTTTCTTTCTCTTTTATTTTCTTTTAGTGGTCTGGGCCCCCCTATAAATCCACTGGTCGGATATTCCGCCTTTTTCTTTCTCTTTTATTTCTTTTAGTGGTGTAGTCTCCCTATAAATCCACTAGTCGGATATTGCGCCTTCTTTTGCAAGTTTGAAGGAGGCCTCGAACTCTACCTGATTGGACTTTATATCTTGCGTCAACCGGAAGGAGATCTAATGACTCACCTGGCTGAACTTTATCAAACTGCCATATCTTGCGCCAGTCGGAAGGAGGTCTCGAACTCCACCCGATTAGACTTTATATATTGCGGCAGCCGGCAGGAGATCTAATGACCCACCCGGCTGAACTTTATCAAACTGCTATATATTGCGCCAGTCGGAAGGAGGCATCGAACTCCACCCAATTGTACTTTATATCCCGCGTCAGCCGGAAAGAGATCTAATGATCTACCGGACTGCATTTTATCTCCTGTTTTAGATATTCATTGATAAAAATCAGGGAAACAAAAAGTTGATACTTCTCTCCATTCGCACTGGGCACCGACCCGTACTTCCGGCAACTTTTCAAAGCACTGGGCACCGACCCTTACTTCCGGCACTTTTTCTCAAAACCACTGGGCATTGACCCATACTTCTGGTACACCTTTTCAAACTACGTGGGCACCGACCCGTACTTTCGGTGAAACTTTTCTCAAATCACTGGGCACCGACCCTTATTTCCGGTACACATTTTCAAATCACAGGTCACCGACCAATACTTCCGGCACACTTTTCTAAAATCACTGGACACCGACCGTACTTCCAGCATGGTTTCAAAGCACTAGACACCGACCCTTACTTCCGGTACACTTCTCAATCATTTGGGCACCGACTCGTACTTCCGGTAAAACTTTCACATCATCCTTTTTTACGTCACTGGGCGTCGACCCGTACTTCCGGTAAAACTTTCACATCACCCTTTTTTACATCTCTTAGCATCGACCCGTACTTCCGGCACTTTTTCAAAGCACTGGGCACCGACCCATACTTTCGGTACACTCTTTTACACTACTGGGCACCGACCCTTACTTCCGACATTTTCTTACTCACAGGGGCACAGACCCTTCCGGTATAAGTTTTTTTCAAATCACTATTGACCCTTACTTCCGGTACATAAAATAAAAAAACAAAAAAAATCTAAAAATCATAAAATACAAAAAACTCATTGCACGGTCAATCTACTCCAACTTTTAATCAAAACACTTTCTTATAACTCACTACTTTCTCAAGGTTAAAGTCTAGGACTACACCATACAGGTTAAAATTCCTAGCTGCATCGACTTTATTCAAAACACTATTTTATACACGGTTGATCTATTACATATTTTCCAAAACTTGCTACTCTTCAAAGGTTAGATTCTAAGACTATGCCGTGCAGGTTAAAGTTCCTAGCTACACTGACTTTACTCAAAACACTATTTCACACTTTCATGGTCTAGATCGACCAAAACACCCACACATGTACAAGCGTAGAACTACGTACGGCCTGATTCTTGTGTCGAGATACATATGCAACCCATATTTGGGTGCGGCCATAACTATTCTCTGTTAAACTATCTCGTGTCGAGATATGTGTACATACTTTCAAAACTATCTCGAGTCGAGAATCTAGAGATACGTATACATACTTTCAAATTATTTCGAGTCAAGATATATATACATACTTTCAAACTATTTCGTGTTGAGCTATGCACATAACTATTCGATTTCAAAACTATCTTGTGTCGAGATACTCGGCAACCGCGTGTCACGGATGCTCGCGTTTAATTTCTTGTATACGTACTCTACTACTTCTTACTTACGCCCCGTTACTATGAAAATTACTAAACCGGAAATTGTGTGTCACGGAAGTTCGAGGGTGCCTAATGCCTTCCCTCGACATAATCGAGTCCCCGAACCCATCTCAAGAACTCTGGTTTTCGCACGACCATCAAGAGTCACACTTTTAAAAGGGCCCACTATTCTCAAACTGTTTCTCAAAAGTCAAAGAAGATTACTCTAATCATCTTTGCAGGGATCCTAACTTCCGATAATGTTAGGTGGTGACTCTGAACTTTTACTTGGCCCTACTCCTACTTGTACGTACTTTCACACATTTCCTTTCACGCTTTGGTTTGTTGCTTTGAGTCTTTTATCTTATTTTATTTTATTTCCTTTAAAACGACCTACTCCCACTTTCACGTACTTTTCACCCACTTCTTTTGACATGCTACTCTTGGTGTAAACGGTCGCGACCCACGAGGGGACCGCCCCACAACTTCGTGGCGGGCGCAACATATATAATATGATGTATTGGCCTAATTGTAATTTAACACATTCTAAATATTTAGACCAATAACCTTTCTCTACACTTACTTTTGAATCCAACCCAATTTATTTTATCATATTGCTCTCTTCTTTCTCATGTATCATTGAACCCAACTTAAATTGGTTTATTATAATTGCAAACTTTACAAATTAGCACTTAACATAAAAAAAAAAAATTGTAATACCATTGAACCAAACTCAAATTGTTTTATCATCATCGTGAATTTTACAAATTAGCACTTATATAAACATAAAAAAATAGTAATAATCTACAAGCATCGCAGAATTACGAATAGATCCAAAAAAATTGCCTCGAGGGTTCTGCCCCCTAATCTCCGTTTGATTCTAGACCCTATGTACATGGCCTCTCCAAGTTGTAAATCTTCGCTCCGCCCTTGATGTCAGCATGATTACGCAAACCACAAGAGTAGATTCTATATTTTGACCTTACCTCTGGGAGGGCATTGTAATTTACCCTTAATTTTATTATCTAAACTTGTCATCTCCCTAGACAATTATTGTACTCTAACTAGGTCTCTGATCCATGTAAACAGCATGAATTTTACAGAAAGATGGAGGGTCCATGTCGCCTGCCTGTGCACAGATCCTTTTCATGGTCCTGGCCTATGTGCTACATGGTGGTTCTACTTTGGCCGGTTTTGAGATGATAAATATTGTCCGAAGTCTTAAGCACATTTTTAAAGAGACTTCTATACTAAATTTTATTAAAATAAAGAAGAAATTAGAAGAAAATAAGCTTAAAAATAATATATTTTATAGAAATTAGGAAGAAATTAAATAAAAATAGGTTTAAAAATGAGTCCTTATTTTGAAGCCTTATGCGGTTTCTTGAAGGCATGGCCTCAAGGCCGGCCCTGGTCCCATCTTGTAGCGGACTGTCATATGGTCAAGTATAAGCTTTTATCTTTTAAAAATTAAATAAATTTATCAAAGGGCAGTCTACTACTAATCGGGACCGGACCATTGAATAAATCCTCCTTTTCGTGCATCTTCAACCATTAAATCAACGACAAGTTAAATAAAGACATGTTTAGAAAAGTCATGGAAAATGGGCAGTTTGGCGTGCAGCAGTGGAAACCGTGTTTTTTCTTTGTTTGGTGCTGGTGGGGACATGTGCAACGAGCCTACGACTCATAAGTCAATACCTACTACACAACAATTAAATCTTGATAAAAAGCAGTTTTGGAAAATGCCGTTTGGCGACAGAACTTTATAATCAAATTAGTATTCACTTTCTATTGTTGTTTTAAAATGATTCGCATTTTCATAATAATGGATTAATGTCTTGTTTGGACAAATGGAAAATCCATTTCTTTTTTAATTTCCTAACAAAAACGTTTCTTCCAAGGTGTGGTGCCATCGTGCAGGTCTACAAATTTCATTGTCGGACCCACTAATACAGTTAGAGTCCGTGTAATACGGATAAAGAATCACACGAAAATCGAGAGCAATTTTTTTTTTTTTTTTTTTTGTTTATTTATATAAATATATACAATCAGGTTCTCTATTTATATAAGCGCACTGGCAACGCACTAGGTTTAAAAACTTAGAAATTCGTTCCGTCGACTCGCGCGTGTGTAAGGTAATCCGTCTCATCTGGGTTTTTAAGTCTAGGTCTTGTTTGTTTGCCGAATAGGAAAAAGAAGTATTGTATTAAGTGTAGAGTTATCCTGGAATAACTAATCATAGGATAAAACAGTGCAGTATTATTTTTATACTGTGTTTCGTTCATGCCGGATATACTCGGGATAAAATTCAATTAGTCCAATACTGTGTTTGAATGACCATGGTATAAGCTTGGATTAATCTATAACTTTTCATAAATACCACTTAAGTGAAAAAAATAACCAAATAGCCATTCAGATAGGAAAAAAAAAAAGGTAAAAAAAAAAAAAAAACAAAAAAAAGCAAAAACAACCTCAATACCCAAATGAACAGTCCACAATGATTAAAGATCACCACTCAAATAAACATATTGCATTCTTCAATAGCTGCTTTAATAATACAATACAGCTCCCATGAGCAATATAAAAACCAAAAATATTGTCCAATACATCAAATACAACATCCTAAACCTGTCCAAATACACCAAACAATTGTTTGCAAGTAGTGCATATTTTACAACTATTTCAGAACCAATTGAATGACAATTGAGTCTAAGTAGTCCACATCTCTAACTTTCTCCATAAGCAAGCTATTCATCTTCTGATGCTATTGGTACCTGTACTTGGGAAGAAAAGAAACAAGGAAATGTAATTACAATTCCAATAATAGCACTAGAAAGCAAGCTTCAAAAAACTGGTATTAGCATTTTGGGATTGAAATGAACCCATGCACTCACTCGCAGTGTGTTGCTCAGTGCAAAAAAGTGTTACAGGAAAAGTACCTAAGTGCAACTTGTGCAATGGGGCTCCAAGGAAAGTTCTATATCTGCGGTTGACAACCCAAAAAAAGGGAAAAAAAAAAAGAAGAAGAAAAGGGGTAGTAGATTAAACTGAGTCACTATGTTGGAGTGTGAAAAAAGTTGTAGCTAATTAATCTTACATGCAAACACTACAAGACCAAACGAATTAGCAACCCAAACTTGATTCCAAAATTTTTCCTTACCTATTTTTTGTACAAATATTGTCACAATGCATTGGAATGACAATTTTAGATTCATTCTCACCAAACATCATATGACAATGACTAACTTCAAAATTGACATTGAAAACAACTTAATGCAATAATAATTAAACCAATATAAAAAATTTAAGCTAAATTGGTACTAAGCCTTATTTTTTATTAAAACAAGGAAAAGGAAATTGAACAAGGCTTATCTCGCGAATGAAATCAAGATGAAGTAAGAGCACCGCTATTTAGGATTGTCGATGCAGCCATTACTGTTGGGGAATCAGCATATTTTTTTTTTTGCTAAGAAAAAAGGGGAGAAGGGGGCAACCAGCGTAGCAACCCTCCCTGGGCGTGACCATAGGAGCCCCTCCCCGATGTGGAATGTCCGGTTTGAGCCAAAGCTACTGCCTGTGTAGGCGAGCCCGTCACCACACCCCCACCGAAGCGACCAGTGAGCCAGAAGCCTATCCACAAACCACAGACCACAAAAATCAGGCTTTACTCACGCAAGCGCTTTCAACTTACGTCCGGATTCGAACTCCTGACCTTGGGGTAAGGAATATTGGCCCAGTCCAACTGGGCTACCACCTCGGTGGTGGGGAATTAGCATATAACTGATAGATATACTTGATTTGCAACTCTAGTCTCTCCACTAACATCACATGGTGCTTATTCAAATACGCATCAGCACAAAAAACTTAAGTAGGACCTGGACACTGAAGAAGACCATCAAAAATCAAATACACTTTTCTAAGCAAGTTCCTAAATTCAATCCCTCTCCCTTAAAAAACTACAGAGTGGCTAGACAAGTTCAACACAAAAACAAAGAAAACAAGTTCGTTCAAGTCCATTAACACACCAGAGATCAAACTCCCAAGAATCCAAATCACATCTTTGACAAACACCCCCCAACAATTGATAGATCTAAAAATTATAGATCTAACTTTTTAATGATCCTTCTTAGATTGCTTTAGTGATACAAACTAAGCATGCATTGAACCCGTGTTTTCTTCATGACCCTTCTTAGATTGCTTTAGTTTAAGACAAGAAATGTGACTAAGATTATGTTGTTAAAAATGTTCTTTATTAACAGAATTGTTTGTATTGTGAGGTAACCAAAAAAAACCCAAGTTAGCTAGCTAGATTTGCAAGTTCAAGTCTTAGAATTGCTGCACTATTGTGGACTAAGTTGACCTAAGTCACCAAACTGCTATTTGTAAACGACCAGTAACACAAGTTGGACCAAACTATTATCAATATTCACTCCTAATCAAAACATATCCTAAGGAAAAAGAAGAAGAAGAAGAGTCAAATTTGATACCATATTTATTAATCCAAATAAATTAACAAACAAACCAAGAAATAGATCAAATATGACTCTTCTAATGGATTTCTTCTCACCAACAATTCATCCCAAAATATAAAACATAATTTAATATATGGTTCAACAGATTCAATCTCAATTAGTGAAGTAGATTGAGGACTAAATAAAAATAAAAATAAAAATAAAAATAAAATAAAAATAAAACAGATTTTAATATATAAGTTGTCCTACAATCAAAAACAATTGTAGATCTAGCATAGATATAAGGAGGAGAAGACATAAACATAGTAGATCTACCATAGATATAGTGAGGAGAACACATAAACTTTGTAGATCTACCATTTCAACAAGCATTTCAGCCAATAAAACTTAAAAATCGGGAATTTTTTTTTTTGAAAACTGAAACTTGTAAATCTACCTTACCTTCGCCGTCGATGTTGTACGCTGAGACAGAGAGAGGCCAGAGATGGTGCAAAGCGGGGGTATTTGTAAAATACAACCGCGCTAAAGGAAAGAATTGTATTAATTTTTACCACAACTTCCCATGTTATCCGCAATTTGCATTGCAAGGCTAATTTTTATACAATATGATTAATCTATGATAAGTTGTATTGTTTTAGCTGTTGTTTGTGCAGATTACTGCTGTGTGGACTGAACAGTTGAACATCAGAATAAATGGAATGCTGGAATGCAAACAAAAGAAGTCAAAGCTAAAATGTGAAGTTCGATCGCTCTAAGAAGGTTCGATCGATCGAGCGTTCGATCGCTTGAAGAGTGTTGAAGCGCTTGAGGCTTAAGGTTTCGATCGATCGAGAGAAGTTCGATCGATCGAACGGGGTATTTCCAGTAATATTTACGTGCGCAGCAGATGCGGGTTTTTAACCCTAGTTTCTTAGGTTTTCTATATATATGCGTTTTGTACACGTCCATAAGGACGCCCACTTTTACATTTTAACATTTTAGAAGGAGAGATAGAGAGTTTGCTTGGTTTTTTGTAGGTTTTTCATTGAATGTTCGTATTGTGGATTGGATTTCTCGAAGTTTATACAAGTATCTTTCATTCCAGGTTATATATTTATTGCTTATTCATATTCTGCACGTGTTAGACGTAGTTAAATCGCTTGTTTTACAGTGTTGCATGCTAGATAGTTATAAAACCATAGATTTTATAGTTTTCATGAATAACTCACAATCAAACAAGGTGTTAATGTTTTCTTACGTTAAAAATCAATCCTCGACACTCCAGACGATGTCTGAGTAGTCCCAGGTTGGGAGAACACGATGAAACAGTGATCTCCAGCCTCTACCATGCAGCAGGATAATCGCTGTGTTCGATCGATCGAAGTCAGTTCGATCGATCGAACCAGGGACAGTCAATCGATCGAAGTCAGTTCGATCGATTGAGGGATGAAGGTCTTCGATCGATCGAAAGCGCGTCGATCGATCGAACTCTCAGATTCTTGAGGATGTTCCCTGCAGTATTCCAGGACCTTTTGTTTTAGGATTTGTTATCATTCTGTCCCAAATAAATGCTCAGTTTGTCAAAACAGTTTTAAAACTAAGGCCCTAAGGCATTTTCTTTCAATACATTTTGCAAACCATCTTCAATGCTAACACCATTGAGGATGCGAGTCTTAACTATTGGATTAAACCGCTTTCAAGTATTTTAATTTAACTGTGATGATATGGTCCCGGTCATGAAAGGTCCATAGAATCTTTATCTTTTGAGGAATACGGAAAATTGTAGGTGATGTACTCCTTTGTGCTTCAAGGCAAATGCATGGTAGATGGCTAGGTTACTGTGGATTCGTGTAATCCCAACACTTTCTTTTTAAATTTAAACTCCTTAATTCAAAGTACTGTTTTAATTAGTTAAGTTCGATTGTTTAGTTTATTTTAATCATTTTCATTAGTAATCCTTGTTTGTGGAACTTCGTGTTCCGCACCATCATTCAATCTTAGTTATTTTATTTTGTTTTCTTTAGAGGATAGTCTAAATCAATAGGTCAACACCTTCCCTGTGGGATCGACCTGGTCTTACCAGATATTACTTGCACGTCTACCTACACTTGGGTATTGCACAAGAGCGCACAAGATTTTTATCGTGTCAGATGGTCTTCGGCATCGTCTGGTGCGAGTGAGAAAGACTGGAGGTGTTGAGAGCTCGATCGCCACGATCGCCTAAATCACCAGAACTCGAATTTCTATTTCGCCGGTCATAGATATGAGGGATTTGAGAGCGATTGGTTGGACTGGGTACTTATATAGCAGGGGTGTTATTGTCACGTCAAGGAACAACTTAAATAGAGAAAAATAAATTTCCTTTATGGGTTCATAGGGAATGACCGGTGAATGTCACTATCTTCCACACCACACAGTTCTAGACAACAATAACACAACCCACAGTATTATAAAGGAAACCTGTTATATTACCAACATCAGAGTTATTACAACAGAAAAGCTACAGCGGAAGTATATAAGGTTTGAACGCAACATATGCCCAAGTACCAAATATAACAAAACAACTAAACAGAAATCAGAAACTAATAACTATCTCTAGATCTTCAGCTGGCATAAACATCAGCATTGTAGTCCTCCCTGGCATAGCCATTATCAGTGGGACCACCCTCGGTGTGTTCTCCTCCTGGATAAGAACTATCAATGTAGACTTCGTCACCTGTAAAATAAGGTACAGGATAGTCTGGACGGGGAAAGTCCAGGCAATAAAAGGCCGTCAGGTTACTGAGAGCTAAGTGAGCATAAACTAACAAGGTACCAGTTATCTGAAGTAACCACAAGCTAATGAAAAACACGAGTTAACATCTTATTATAATAATAACTTGTTCCTTTATTCAACCTCGTAAACCACCCCTTATCGTCTTGTTAATCAAACATCGATATTAACATATTCTGACTGAACGAACAGACTCAATCGTTTAACTCTAGGGATAAAACCTCATTCTTTCCACCGCTTTTAAGAGCATATGCATAACTCACTTCATGTCAGGGAACCCACGTCAGTCCGTCCCTAGCTTTTAAGAACAATATATCATGTTCACCGCATTTCGGGGACACAGCGTTTCGAACAAGGCATATCATCTATTGCCACGACTCAGCGTCATCTACCAGATATCCTAGCTCACCGCTTTTAAGAGCATATTACATAGCTCACTGCTTTTAAGAGCATGTCATAGATTATCCGGTCTATCTTAGGACTACTTGGTCCAGCTCACCGCTTTTAAGAGCATATGCACAGCTCACCACTTTTAAGAGCATATCATGACCAAACAACTGTCCACGTACCATTCCCAGAACTTACCAAACCTGCTTATACTCTGTACTAAAAACGACACATGACAATTTCCTAATGTGGCCTGGCTACTCAGATTAAAAAAAACAGATACCGAACTCATACAAGAATCAATAGATTATCTACGTTATTACTTTAATCAATTCTGTATAAATATAATTAACTTTGTTGTCACATTATCCCTGTCTGACACAAAATTGCATAACATAAGTTCAAATCAAAAATTGAACCCTTAATATAATAAACAGGCAAAGGAATCCATGTTCTGGCCATACCAATCGATTGGTACAAGGTCCAATCAATTGGGATAAAAACTATGGCAATTGATTGAGAATCATGGCAATCGATTGGGTTTGAAACAATGTCAATCGATTGTTAACATTGGCAATTGATTGGGATGTCAATCGATTGAGAATCATGGCAATCGATTAGGTCTGAAACAATGTCAATCGATTGCTAACATTGGCAATCAATTAGGATGTCAATCATTTGAGAATCATGGCAATCGATTGGGTCTGAAACAATGTCAATCGATTGCTAACATTGGTAATCGATTGGGATGTCAATCAATTGGAATTCTATCCAATCGATTGGGTCCAAACTGATGGCAATCAATTGGTAAACTTGCCAATCGATTGGCACTTAGTCTTCACCAGCAGATTGTAAAAATAGCATATATAAACGTCAAAACCATGCATATTTCACCTCTAAGCTTCATAATAACTTGTAAAAACTTCAAATATAGGGACCAAGTGAGTTAGGAACTCACCAAGGGTGCATTTGAGTTTGTGAGCTTGAAAAACCAAAGCTCTCTCTCTCTTTCTCTCTCTCTCTCTCTCTCTCTCTCTGCCCAGCTCTCTCTCTCTGTCTCTCCTTCTTCTTTCTTTCTTTCTTCTTGTTCTTCTCTTCTTCTTCTCTTCCTCCGAGTTGCCAAAGGCAGTGAATGTGTGTGTGAGTGTATAGATATAGATATAGCTATATATATATATATAACACAAGATAGGTATCTCTGTCTCTTTTAAGATGCCAAAACTGGCCCAAGGCCATAAATGATCTCATATATATAGAGTTGAGAGACTACCACACGTTTAAAGCTAAAGAAAAGAAGAAAACTTGTCTCAGCTTATGCCAATCGATTGGTATAAATGGCAATCAATTGGTAACAGATATTTGAAGGCAATCGATTGGGAAAATGGCAATCGATTGGGAAATTGCCACGTCATTACTTTTAGTCGGTAGAATGGCAATCAATTGGGCATATGCCAATCGATTGGTAACCAAAAAGTGGCAATCGATTGGGAATTAAGGCAATCGATTGGTAACCAAATTTTACCAAAAGAAAAAAAAAGTTTATACAAGTATACAGAATAAAGTTTTATATATTAATACTCTCCAGAAATTTAGGGTATTACATCATCCACCACTCAACAAAAGAATTCGTCCTCGAAATCAAAAGCAAACTAGGCTAAAATAAAAACGAAAATTTCTCTCGCATCTCTGACTCTAGCTCCCATGAAGCTTCTCCTTCATCATGATACTTCCACTGAACCTTGACTAACAGAATCTCTTTATTTCTGAGCTTCTTGATTCCTCAATCCAAAACACGAACTGGTCCTTCATAGAACGTAACATTATCGTTGACTTCAATGTCCTCAAAGTTGATCTCATGTGCTGGGTTGTGAGCACACTTCCTCAATATACTGATGTGGAAAACGTTGTGCACTCCTGACATCTTCAGCGGCAACGTAAGTCGATAGGCAACTTTTCCAATATGCTCTAAAATCTCGAATGATCCGATCAATCTCGGCGACAACTTGCCTCTCTTCTGACCAAATCTGACGATGCCTCAAACAGGTGAAACCTTGAGTAGCACGTGATCTCCCACGACGAACTCCAGGTCTTTGCGTCGTTTGTCAGCATAACTCTTGTGTCGGGTCTGAGCTGTCTTCATCTTCTCACGTACAATCTGGATCTGCTTACAGGTTTCTCGTACCATCGCTGGTCCAAGAAGTTGAGTATTCTCCGACTTCAGTCCAACAAAGCGGCGATCGGCAAGGTCTTTCGTACAAAGCTTCAAACGGCGCCATTCCTAATCTCGAATGATAACTGTTGTTATAGGCGAACTCAATCAAAGGTAAGTGTGTCTCCCAAGAATTCTCAAAATCAATGACACAAGCACTTAACATGTCCTCTATTACTTGATTAAGTCATTCAGTCTGACCATCAGTCTGTGGATGAAAAGCTGAACTCAAGTTTCGCGTCGTTCCCATCGCTGTTTGGAGACTCTTCCAAAATTCTGCGGTAAAATGCGAATCTCGATATGACACTATGGAAACAGGTACTCTGTGTAACCATACTACGTGTTGCAGATATATTCGGCTCAAACGTTCCACTGAATACGTCATATTGTAGGCAATAAATTGTGCCGTCTTTGTAAGTCGATCCACGATTACCCAAATAGCATCATGGTTCTGCTGTGACTTCGGCAATCCTACCAGAAAATCTATGGTGATGTGTTCCCATTTCCATTGAGGAATTGGTAACGGCTGTAGAAGTCTAGGTGGTTTCTGATGTTCTGCCTTCACTTGCTTACAAGTAAGATATTGAGGTACATACTCGGCTATTTCTCTCTTCATTCCTTCCCACCAAAAATTCCTCTTCATATCCTTGTACATCTTGGTAACCTCCCGGATGAATCGTCATCCGAGACTTATGAGCTTCATCTAATATTTCTTTCTGGAGATTTTCTTCATCAGGTACACAGAGTCTACCTTTACATCATAAGGTTACGTCTGTACTGATACTCCAGATCTCTGGCTCCTTAGATGACATCTTCGCAAACCATAACTTTAAATCTTCTGCTGTTTGTTGAGCTTCTATGATACGACTGATCAAAGTTGGTTGTACCACAAGGTATCCAAAATATTGTCTTTCCATTGGTTCCACTGGCTGAAGCTCGAATTCAGATAACACTTCTAATGCTCTCCATTCTTGAATTAGCAATGCAACGATTACTAATCGAGGTTTATGGCTCAAAGCATCCGCTACGAAATTCGCTTTACCTGGATGGTATTGTAACAAAAACTCATAGTCTTTGAGTAACTCCATCCATCTTCATTGTCGCATGTTCAACTCCTTCTGAGAGAACAAATACTTCAAACTCTTATGATCGGAAAACAGATCAAACTTCTCTTCATAGAGATAGTGTCTCCAGATCTTTAATGCAAATACTATTGCTGCTAATTCCAGATCATGCATCGGATAATTCTTCTCATGTTCTTTCAACTGTCTTAATCCATATGCAATAACATTCCCATCTTAGATTAGTACACACCCAAGTCCTTGGTGCGATGCATCACTATAGATCATATACCTTTCTCCACTCTTAGGTATTGCAAGTACTAGTGCACAAGTCAATCTTTGCTTTAACTCCCGGAATGTACCCTCATATTTATTTGTCCATTCGTACTATATTTCCTTCCTCGTCGAATTCGTCAAAGGTCCTGCTAACCTGGCTAATCCTTCTACAAATCTTATATAATATCCTGTTAGATCGAGGAAACTTCTAACTTCTGTAGCATTGGTTTGTTTGTTCCAGCTTAAGACTGCATCGATCTTAGATGAGTCCACTGAAATACCGTCCTGAGATATGACATGTCCTAAGAATTTGACTTCCCATGGCCAAAATTCACACTTGCTGAACTTTGCACACAACTTATTATCTCGAAGTGTCTGTAAAGCAATCTATAAGTGGTCTTTATGATCTTTTTCTGTCTTCGAGTAGATTAGTATGTCATCGATGAACACTATAATGAATTTATCCAGATATGGTCTGAATACTCTATTCATTAAGGCCAAGAATACTGCTGGTGCGCTCGTCAATCCAAAAGGCATAACCAAAAACTCATAATGCCCATACCTCGTCCTGAACGTAATTTTCGATACATCATCTGATCAAACTAATAACTGGTGATATCCTAAACATAAATCAATTTTAGAGAAAATCCTTGATCCTTGCAACTGGTCGAATAGGTTGTCTATCCGAGGTAGTGGATATTCATTTTTGATTGTGACCTTGTTCAACTCCCTGTAGTCCATATAGAGTCGAAGTGTCCCTTCCTTCTTCTTTACAAATAGAACTGGTGCTCCCCAAGGTGATGTTCTTGGATGAACAAATCCTAGATCTTCATGTTCCTGGACTTGCTTTTTTAGTTCCAACATCTCAGTTGGTGCTATCTTATACAGAGTCCTAGATATTAGCAATGTTCCAGGTATTAGTTCCACACAAAAGTCTATCTCTCTTTTTAGTGGAAGTCCTTTAATATCCTGAAATACATCCTAAAAGTCTTGTACAGTAGGAATCTGATCCATCTTGAGTTCCATACTCGCACTTTCGATTGTAGCCAAACTACTCGCAAGAAACATGTCACTTGTCGGCTGACACTAAAATCTAATCGTTGGACATCCTGATATCGGAAACATAATTGTCCTAGCAGGGCAATCCAGGTTAGCATTGTACTTAGTCAACCAATCCATCCCTAGGATAATGTCAAACTCTAACATCGATAGAACTACCAAGTCAATTGGAAGATTTTTTTCTCCCAAAGTCAATGGGCAATCTTTATATACTTTACCCAGCTTAACAGTCACCCCCAAAGGTGACACGACATTTAGTGCTGGTTCAAGTATCTGGGGTTCTAAACCCAACTGACGCACAATCCTTATAGCAATAAGAACGTGCATCGCCAGTATCAAATAAAACTTTAACTGGACTATAAAAGAGTACAAGCGTACCTTCCAAATACTGCTGTTCATCGGCATTAAAACTTGCTTTCCCTGGGATTATAGCATTCATCCTCATCTGATCTGGGGGTCCTTGAATTCCTTGAATTGGTGCCCCATAGTATCTTCCTCGTGGTGCACGACAATCCCTACTCATATGCCCTGGCTTATTGTAGTTGCGATAAACAATATTTGGCCTGCAATTAGATCTGTGGATAGTGCAGTTCCTTGCAATATATCCTGGCTTTCCACAGTTAAAACATCCTCCGCTGTTGTTTGGTGGGGCTGTTAATAATGCCTGAGGTTGTGATCCTCGCTATTGATATTGCTGGGGTCGATTATAACCCTGCTGAGGTTTCCTGGCTCCTTCACAGGTTCTCTTTTTACTTTGGAAATTCTCCTCCGTTTTCCAACCTTGGGTATTCCTTGGTGGTTGTCTAAAAATTTCTCTGTTGGAAGTTCCTTGATGGCTATGGTCGATTCGTCTGTGGTCGTTGTACTGGATATGATCCTTTTCTAGGCTTACAGCAAGTCTGACCAGTCCTTTAAAACTTTGGTTCAGGTGACCAATCATTATATGGCGAAGGTGGGGATTTAATCCCTGGTGAAATCTTTTCACCTTCTTCTACGGTGTGTCAATCTTATGCTAGGAAAATCAAGATAGTCGGTTAAACTGTGTGGTATATTCCTTTACCGTCTAATCTCCTTGAACTAAGCTTAGGAAATTCTTCTCCTGTTGATCCCTTTCATCTTCTGGAAAATACTTCTCCAGAAATCTCCCATTGAAGGTCTCCCAAGGCATTGCTCTTGCAGCTTTTATTCCTATAGTGGCTCGTTCAGCCTTCCACCAATCTGCGGTGGCATATGTGAGCTAGAACATAGCAAGGCAACGCTTTTCTTGCTCGCTACATTCCAATGCTTCAAATATTACCTCCATTTCTCTTATCCATTGTTCGGCTTTTCATGGTTCTGTTAGTCCATCGAACTTCTCGAGATGTTATCCACGAAAATTTGCCAATAACTTGTCTCCTGTTTACCTCTGCTGGAACGGTGTAACTGGGGTTTGGACAGGTAGTTGATTTGTAGCGTTGTTGTAGGCATCGCCTACATGCTCCATTCTCTACATGAATGCTTCAAAAAATCCAGACGAGTCCATTCCTTCTGGAATAGGTGCTCTAATATGCGCTTAGTGATTTCTCAAGGGTCCTACCATAATGATAACGAGTGTTTCCTACAAGAGACACAACTATTAGCTGAAAGACTTCTCGCAAAAATGAAAAAAGATAGGGCGAGAAACATAGGAATTAACAGTTCTACAAAACAACACATTAAAGCAACCACACGATCAATAACAAGTACTGCTCGTATAACAAAAGATGTACCGCATAGTACACACTAGTCAAACTATGTACCACGTGGGACAAAGCAAAAACAACACTAAGGTCAACTATTACAATGCTACGACTACTACTGCTAATATCTATACAAAGCTATGGTCAAATAGCTATCTCTCAAGCTCCCAAAAATCTGGTGGACAACATGTCCTGATATAATCTAACAAAAACATAAACCCCCCGCAGATTCTGACTCAAAGTTCGTCAGCATCTGATCCTGCTGGTGGCGCCTCATCCTCCAAATCGATATCCATCTCCTCGAATGGATCATCCTGAACTGGTATGATAAGATCTCCGTCTTCCACTCCAATATCCTAATCCTCGATCACCTCTGTATCAGGGTCCTCCATCGCGTCTGCTATCGCCTAGTTAGCGACCTCGACTGCCACTACGGCGAATCCATCAGCTATATCAAGAGCTCCTGCTACCGTAGCCTCTCCCATAGCAAAACTCCTAGTTGGGCTACCATCCCGCTATCCATCCTACCGCCATATCAGCCATGGCTTCCATATGCATAATAGGTTCGGCCAGTATTTGAAGCATAACGGGTGCCTCTGGTACAACAATCTCCTCATCGGCCACGTCCTTAACTACTACGTTGGCCTCTTCCCCTATCTGCCTCCAAGGCCTCTGGGTCTGGAGCTAGCTCCTCCGAATCATCATCCGGCTCATCATCATCTGCGTCGTCCACATGCTCATCCTCTGCTGGGTCCTTGTCATCTATCAGCTCCTCCTCGCCATCCCTGTCAATATCCTAGTCAGGATGCTCGTCCTCTGGCTCTGGATCCTCCTCATCCTGAATCAGCTTAGGCTCCTGAACTATTATGTCGGGTACTGGTGATGGTGGGGCTGCCGGTGCTGGTACATCTATAGGCTCTGGTGAAGCGGCTAAAATGGCTCTCAGCTCAATCTTATCCATCTCTGGCTTACTCTGAACCAACTGTAATATCTCCTGACAAATGTCTCTACCAATTCTTGCAGAATGGTAAGCATTCATGCGCATCTGTGTCGGGTGAATACTCCCGATCACATAAAGCGCCCTCCACATGTCCTCCTCCAAGTGTTGGCTAGCTATCTGGCATACTCATTCATGATAAAACTCCGGGTCAGCTGGCTTCATTGTATCCCCATGAATCACGTGTCTTCCATATGCATCGGTAACAAACTGATGAAACTCTGGATCCATGCTATCCTGCAAAGAAATGATCTATCATTAGACGGACGATCTTATCTCAACTCATATCTTATCTCAAAGAAATCTTAACATACTAGGACCAGATGGTGTGGGATGATTAGTGAATGAAAGCATCACAAACCTAGGGCTTGATACCAAAATCCTGTCACGCCCCGGAACAACTTAAATAGAGAAAAATAAATTTCCTTTATGGGTCCATAGAGAATGAGTGGTGAATGTCACTATCTTTCACACCACACAGTTCTAGACAACAGAAACACAACCCACAGTAATATAAAGAAAACCTGTTATATTACCAACATCAGAGTTATTACAACAGAAAAACTACAGTGGAAGTCTATAAGGTATAAAAGCAATATATTCCAAAGTACCAAATATAGTAAAACAACTAAATAGAAATCAGAAACTTATAACTATCTCTAGATCTTCAGGTGGCATAAACATCAACATTGTAGTCCTCCCTGGCATAGCCATTATCAGTGGGGCCACCCTCGGTGTATTCTCCTCCTAGATAAGAACTATCGTTGTAGACTTCGTCACCTGTAAAATATGGTACATGATAGTCTGGACGGGGAAAGTCCAGGCAATAAAAGGCCGTCAGCTTACTGAGAGCTGAGTGAGCATAAACTAACAAGGTAACAGTTATCTGAAGTGACCACAAGCTATGAAAAACATGAGTTAACATCTTATTATAATAATGACTCGTTCCTTTTTTTAACCTCGTAAACCAACCCTTATCGTCTTGTTACTCAAACAACAATATTAACATATTCTGACTGAACGAACAAACTCAATCGTTTAACTCTAGGGATACAACCTCATTCCTTCCACCGCTTTTAAGAGCATATGCACAGCTCACCGCATGTCATGGAACCCACGTCAGTCCGTCCCCAGCTTTTAAGAACATTATATCCTTTTCACCGCATTTCAAGGACACAACATTTTGACACAAGGCATATCATCTATTGCCACGACTCAACGTCATCTACCAGACATCCTAGCTCAGTGCTTTTAAGAGCATATTACACAGCTCACTGCTTTTAAGAGCATATCATAGATTATCCGGTCTATCTTAGGATTACTTGGTCCAGCTCACCGGTTTTAAGAGCATATGCACAGCTCACCACTTTTAAGAGCATATCATGACCAAACATCTGTCACACCCCAATTTTTGGACAACCAAATATTCAATCCAGAGCTTGTATCCGGACTAATATTCAATTACCAAAAATCACGAGAGCGACACCCTCCCATATACTAACAGAAAATTTATTGAAAACAGTATTTAATACTCCTTAAATAAGGACATGTGATCTTGTGTTTTAAAAAAAAAACTCTTTATTAATAAACCTGTATTCCCAAACATCCATTTCATTATAAAAGAACTAAAGTTCCATTATAAATATTATATCACTTTTCAATAAAAAAAAATAAATATCATTTTCATAAATAAAATGTCCACATACAGAGTTCAGCGGAAAAAAAAAAAAGAATAAAATCTATACATCCATTGGTCAGAGTAACTACAACGTTCCCAATACTCAATATACCATATTTATTACAATTATACATACTGGCCCACAATGCCAGAAAATAAAATACAATCAAGTACAACAAAAATAAGTACAACTCCAATAATAAACAACACAACGACCATCTCTTCACCCAAACAGAAGCTCCAACGAAAATCTCCAAAAAAAACTAAACCTGCACAAATACATTCGACTACGTTTCATATAGAAACGCCCCCGAATGTATAACACACCCGGGTCAGTCACATGACTGGTATGAGTTAAACAAAACAACAAGTCTTAGGGATCCAACTTGAACCCGTAGACAACAAATTACACTACAACACTCTTGGGTCAAGACAGGTAGTTCCACACACATATCTGGACATTAGAGTAGTTTCCATTTATGTGGTGGCAAGTAGTTTCTTGCCCGAAATCCAAAGCTACTACGAGTTTTATACTTACCTTGGATATATATGGTGAGCCAGCCCTGCATAAAAGTTAGTGGGCCCACCATCCTATAAATCGAATGATTAATAACAGCAAAATACTACAAGAATATGCAAAACTACTTGTACTAAGATATAGGAAGGATCATTATCACAATTTACTCACTACACGTCCCAATACAATGTATAAGAAAAGAACAACAGACGAGGAAATCAACATTTTATATCATTTAACCCATATAAATTTTATTAACAATAATTCTCTTACTTTTATGTACGATTCATTATTCAATTTCCTAGGTTCACCACTTGGCTACCCTCCATGGTACACCCACACATATATCCCATGTGTGCCCGGACATACTACCAACATCCACTCTGGTGCCAGTTTGGTTGGGGTATCAACCAAACCAGGTATACACACAGAAGGCTAGTCAATATGCCTAGACGTCTAACAAATAAGCCGAGCATAAGGCTTAGGCCAGCTTGATCACGAAGCCACTGGCAAAAAGGTACACTCAGCAAGTCGAGCTACCAAAAACAATATCACAACTGGGAGCGGTGAACACTAAGGAACTTGAAACTATTTTGCATTTTTGGAATTATACAATTTAATCAGACTCAACGTTAATGACTATCACCTATTTCTTTTCATAGCTCAACATTATAGGAGAATTCATGTATCTCCAAGTAATCTTCGTTAATTCATACGAACAATAAAAAAAACAATGAATCATATTTCCCAATTTCGTACATTTTAATATACTAAAAAAAACTGCTACTGAAATCATAAATTTCTGCCCAAACGGTGCAGAATCAGGAAAAATACCATTAGATGAAAAACGTGCAGAATCACGTTTTACATGAGACATGCGGACAGAATGTTCAAATTCAAAGCCACGATTTTCTAATAATTTTCTAAAGTTTCTGCGGCTGTGTGAATTACACATAAAACGAATTTCACATCTATTTGCTAACAAATATGAATATTTCACCTATGGTTTTGATCAAACTAACGATTCACCTACCCATTCGAATACCCTAATGTCATGATCGCAAAATCACCCGAAGGGAATTAAACTATCTAAATTACTTCAACAATAGCGTATATTCATTACACAGATTTAACCCTAACAATTAAATTAAAAGTGTACATACTAATTTAATTACCCCCGTATACATATATACATACGTGTATATATATATATGAATACACAAAGTTTAACTCACCTAGTTCAATCCAAAATTGACAACCACGAATGCTCCGCGATTCCCCACGTGACCACGAATCCGGAATCCTTCTCCTTTCTCCTCCCTTTTCTTCTTCTTCTCTCCCTCTCTCTCTCTCTCTCACACACATACACACACACACACACGTCTGCTCTTTCTTTTGAGTGGCTATGGTTTTTAATATAAGATATATGTACACTACACACACAACATATGTCAATAAAACACACAAAATATATAAATTCCATTTTTCTTCTTGTGGGCTCACAAAAGAGACCTATATGAGCCCAGAATGCAGTACAAAGTGTCAAAATGAGTAGCCCAATGGATATCCATGACCCCGGTACTAAATTTTAATGTTAATTACATTATTTAACACATTCGCGGGCTTGTAAACACTATATAACAAAAATACATATCAACCCTTCATTTTATTTTTTTTAACAAATATAAATTAATAAAATATAACTCCCAAACTAAACACGCTCACTCATGATTTAATTTATATGTCCACCAAACACTTAAAATTTTCCAAACACATGTCTTACATAAGCACACTCATATAATATTGCTAACTGAAAATAATAATTAAAATAATTATTTACATAGAAATTTTAGGGTTGTTACATTCTACCCTCCTTAAAGAAATTTCGTCCCGAAATTTGGGGTGCAACAAATACAGATAATTAATATGCATGACGTTAAACACACAATGAAAGCAATCCAACATCGAAGTGTCGCTATCGTTTAACTCCCGACAGTAATGAGACCTGGTACATCGAGCGAATAATCCAAACAAGGAAACACTCATGTATATACCCATAGTCTCATGTAGTCGCTTGTTAAATTTTAACAGACACACAAGACACAACACCAGTAAGGTAAAGCACATAATTTCACATAAAGCACTAGATATTAACCATTTATTAAAAGCAGCAATTGTTTAATTTCACAAAGATATGACTACGTGTATGCACATGTTCCCCTCTTACTGTGTCCCGCACAACACTTCATCGGGATATCCAATACTTACTTACCGCTCCAACCACATCTGAGAAATATTTACTGGCACTGAAGAGAAATATATCCTTGTCTGGTAATAATCAGAGTAATAATCAGAAATCAAGAAAATCCGTAATAATAGACGGTTATACAGAACACCTATAGAGAATATGGCAGATTCGCCGATAGTATAAGAAGTCCAAATGCCCAATAAATGAAGTCCAATAATCAACTCAGTAGATAATAAAAGGGACAATAGAAATCCTACTAATAAAATAATAAGTCTTCTGAGAATATCCAAATGCCCAATAAATGAAGTCCAATAATCAACTCAGTAGATAATAAAAGGGACAATAGAAATCCTGCTGATAAAATAATAAGTCTTCTGAGAATAAGAGAATCCCGATACTCCAATAGAATAATACCCTTCTGAATGTTAAGTTGATACTGCCAGATAATAATAACTCGAAGAAAATATTCCAGTACTACTCCTGAACTCAACCGCCTGACGAAGAAAATTACATCTCCCCTCTACTATTTCATCACATGACAATTAAAATGATGCATGCTCTACTAATCAATATTAAATAACGTTACCAATGCTCCTAATATGATATACATTTAAAATCAACTAAATTTATTTATTTATTTATTTTTATATATATATATATATATATATATATTTTTATAATACGTACACATCTGTAGTTAACTTTTACATAAGTAAACACATAGACATACATGACCCGAACCCAATAAATCGCAAACCTATAACTCTGACCAACTCCTTACTCCACATTCCGAGGATCACCTAGACTCGCTAAGCTAACCTTAAGCTCTGATACCAAACTGTCACACCCCAATTTTTGGACAACCAAATATTCAATCCAGAGCTTGTATCCGGACTAATATTCAATTACCAAAAATCACGAGAGCGACACCCTCCCATATACTAACAGAAAATTTATTGAAAACAGTATTTAATACTCCTTAAATAAGGACATGTGATCTTGTGTTTTAAAAAAAAAACTCTTTATTAATAAACCTGTATTCCCAAACATCCATTTCATTATAAAAGAACTAAAGTTCCATTATAAATATTATATCACTTTTCAATAAAAAAATATATATATATCATTTTCATAAATAAAATGTCCACATACAGAGTTCAGCGGAAAAAAAAAAATAAGAATAAAATCTATACATCCATTGGTCAGAGTAACTACAACGTTCCCAATACTCAATATACCATATTTATTACAATTATACATACTGGCCCACAATGCCAGAAAATAAAATACAATCAAGTACAACAAAAATAAGTACAACTCCAATAATAAACAACACAACGACCATCTCTTCACCCAAACAGAAGCTCCAACGAAAATCTCCAAAAAAAACTAAACCTGCACAAATACATTCGACTACGTTTCATATAGAAACGCCCCCGAATGTATAACACACTCGGGTCAGTCACATGACTGGTATGAGTTAAACAAAACAACAAGTCTTAGGGATCCAACTTGAACCCGTAGACAACAAATTACACTACAACACTCTTGGGTCAAGACAGGTAGTTCCACACACATATCTGGACATTAGAGTAGTTTCCATTTATGTGGTGGCAAGTAGTTTCTTGCCCGAAATCCAAAGCTACTACGAGTTTTATACTTACCTTGGATATATATGGTGAGCCAGCCCTGCATAAAAGTTAGTGGGCCCACCATCCTGTAAATCGAATGATTAATAACAGCAAAATACTACAAGAATATGCAAAACTACTTGTACTAAGATATAGGAAGGATCATTATCACAATTTACTCACTACACGTCCCAATACAATGTATAAGAAAAGAACAACAGACGAGGAAATCAACATTTTATATCATTTAACCCATATAAATTTTATTAACAATAATTCTCTTACTTTTATGTACGATTCATTATTCAATTTCCTAGGTTCACCACTTGGCTACCCTCCATGGTACGCCCACACATATATCCCATGTGTGCCCGGACATACTACCAACATCCACTCTGGTGCCAGTTTGGTTGGGGTATCAACCAAACCAGGTATACACACAGAAGGCTAGTCAATATGCCTAGACGTCTAACAAATAAGCCGAGCATAAGGCTTAGGCCAGCTTGATCACGAAGCCACTGGCAAAAAGGTACACTCAGCAAGTCGAGCTACCAAAAACAATATCACAACTGGGAGCGGTGAACACTAAGGAACTTGAAACTATTTTGCATTTTTGGAATTATACAATTTAATCGGACTCAACGTTAATGACTATCACCTATTTCTTTTCATAGCTCAACATTATAGGAGAATTCATGTATCTCCAAGTAATCTTCGTTAATTCATACGAACAATAAAAAAAACAATGAATCATATTTCCCAATTTCGTACATTTTAATATACTAAAAAAAACTGCTACTGAAATCATAAATTTCTGCCCAAACGGTGCAGAATCAGGAAAAATACCATTAGACGAAAAACGTGCAGAATCACGTTTTACATTAGACATGCGGACAGAATGTTCAAATTCAAAGCCACGATTTTCTAATAATTTTCTAAAGTTTCTGCGGCTGTGTGAATTACACATAAAACGAATTTCACATCTATTTGCTAACAAATATGAATATTTCACCTATGGTTTTGATCAAACTAACGATTCACCTACCCATTCGAATACCCTAATGTCATGATCGCAAAATCACCCGAAGGGAATTAAACTATCTAAATTACTTCAACAATAGCGTATATTCATTACACAGATTTAACCCTAACAATTAAATTAAAAGTGTACATACTAATTTAATTACCCCCGTATACATATATACATACGTGTATATATATATGAATACACAAAGTTTAACTCACCTAGTTCAATCCAAAATTGACAACCACGAATGCTCCGCGATTCCCCACGTGACCACGAATCTGGAATCCTTCTCCTTTCTCCTCCCTTTTCTTCTTCTTCTCTCCCTCTCTCTCTCTCTCACACACATACACACACACACACACACGTCTGTTCTTTCTGTTGAGTGGCTATGGTTTTTAATATAAGATATATGTACACTACACACACAACATATGTCAATAAAACACACAAAATATATAAATCCCATTTTTCTTCTTGTGGGCTCACAAAAGAGACCTATATGAGCCCAGAATGCAGTACAAAGTGTCAAAATGAGTAGCCCAATGGATATCCATGACCCCGGTACTAAATTTTAATGTTAATTACATTATTTAACACATTCGCGGGCTTGTAAACACTATATAACAAAAATACATATCAACCCTTCATTTTATTTTTTTAACAAATATAAATTAATAAAATATAACTCCCAAACTAAACACGCTCACTCATGATTTAATTTATATGTCCACCAAACACTTAAAATTTTCCAAACACATGTCTTACATAAGCACACTCATATAATATTGCTAACTGAAAATAATAATTAAAATAATTATTTACATAGAAATTTTAGGGTTGTTACAACATCCGTCCACATACCATTCCCAGAACTTACCAAACCTACTTATACTCTGTACTAACAACGACACATGACAATTTCCCAATGTGGCCTGACTACTCAGATTAAAAGAAATGGATACCGAACTCATACAAGAATCAACAAATTACCCACGCTATTACTTTTATCCATTCTGTATAAATATACTTAACTTTGTTGTCACAATATCCCTATCTGACCCAAAATCGCATAACGGAAGTCCAAATCAAAAATTGAACAACTGAACCCTTAATCTAATAAACAGGCAATGGAATTCATGTTCTGCCCATACCAATTGATTGGTATAAGGTCCAATTGATTGGGATAAAAACTATGACAATCGATTGAGAATCATGGCAATCGATTGAGTCTGAAATAATGTTAATCGATTCCTAACATTGGCAATCAATTGGGATGTCAATCGATTGAGAATCATGGCAATCAATTGGGTCTGAAACAATGTCAATCAATTGCTAACATTGGCAATCGAATGGGATGTCAATCGATTGAGAATCATGGCAATTGATTGCGTCGGAAACAATGTCAATCGATTGCTAACATTGGCAATCGATTGGGATGTCAATCGATTGGAATTCTATCCAATCGATTGGGTCCAGACTGATGGCAATCGATTGGTAATTATGCCAATCGATTGGCACTTCGTCTTCACCAGTAGATTGTAAAAATAGCATATATAAATGTCAAAACCATGCATATTACACCTCTAAGCTTCATAATAACTTGTAAAAACTTCAAATATAGGGACCAAGGGAGTTGGGAACTCACCTAGGGTGCGTTTAGGTGTGTTAGCTTGAAAAGCCAAAGCACTCTCTCTCTCTTCTCGTCTCTGCCCAGCTCTCTCTTTGTCTCTCCTTCTTCTTTCTTTCTTTCTTCTTGTTCTTCTCTTCTTCTTCTCCTCTTCCTCCCAGTTGCCAAAGGCAGTGAGTGTGTGTGTGAGTGTATAGATTTAGATATAGATATAGATATAACACAAGATAGGTGTCTCTCTCTTTCAAGCTGCCAAAACTAGCCCAAGACCATAAATGATCTCATATATATAGAGTTGAGAGAGTGCCACACGTTCAAAGCTAAAGAAAAGAAGAAAACTTGTCTCAGCTTATGCTAATCGATTGGTATAAATGGCAATCGATTGGTACCAGATATTTGAAGGCAATCGATTGGAAAAATGGCAATCGATTGGGAAATTGCCACATCATTACTTTTAGTCGGTAGAATGGCTATCGATTGGGAATATGCCAATCAATTGGTAACCAAAAAGTGACAATCGATTGGGAATTAAGGCAATCGATTGGTAACCAAATTTTACCAAAAGAAAGAAAAAGTTTATACAAGTATACAAAAAGAAGTTTTATATATTAATACTCTCCAGTAATTCAAGGTATTACAGTTATGGTCTTTTTACAAAATAATACTACTTACATGTTATCCCCGCCTTTTTTATACCACACCCGCTGGTATATGTTTTATCCCTCTTAGGCACTATAAATTTTAACCACACTCTACAATACCCAGAGTTAACTAATACTAATAACATCCAACCAAACACAGCATTAACTAGGATTGGAGTAAAATAGTCCAATACCCCCATTTTATCCGTCAAACAAACGAGCCCCTAGTGCATTGCCCAATGCGCTCTACCCAGTGCGTTGGAGAGCCTGACTCTATATATATATATACTAGTGTGTTATTGCGTGCGACGCATGCAGTGGCTTCCGTTTTAGATTCTATTGTTATGTAAATGTATTCTCTTGATTCTAATTTTAAGTAGTATAGATTTAACCAATAAATTGTGTAGGCAAAAAAATCATGTTGTGGAACCTCAACACTAATATGTACCAACATTTTTTTGACTATGATTCTTAAATTTACATGTATTCTACAAAGTTTGACAACGTTCAATTTTAAACCTATTTTTGAGTTTTTTTTTTTGTTATTATAAACAATTTCCAAGCCACAAAGTTGACTGAAATATAATTACTCAGATGAATTGGTACCGAAGACCAAAGAGCCAAAATATAGTAGATTGGTTTTCAAATTTGCATATAGAAATTATTTTGTGGATTCTAATTTTATAGTATTTTATAAATTTAAAAGTCATGAATCAAATTAAAAAGCGACGGCTTTAGTTATAAAAATTTGCTATAAACGTCATGTAAAATATTGACATTTTACAAATTTTAAAGAACCAATACCAATTTTAAATTTTGTTGATGGCTTTTAATGTTGTAGAAATGTTTCTCAATATTAAATTTTAACCCTTTTGTTGATATTTGTTAAAATTATTGTATATAATTTATGTCTGAAATGTAATTATTCAAATGAAATGGTACTGAAGTCCAAATAGCCGAAATATAACATATTGATTTTGAAATTTGCATTAAAAAAATTGATTGAGTTCATTAAAAAGTTGACTTAAAAATAAATAGTCGCAACAAAGTTGACTGAAATACAATTTTTGAAAGGTGGCCAACATGTAATTAGCTGCCATATTGTGAATCTAAATGTAATTAGACGTAATATCGTTGATTCACTTGTAAATAGCCGCAATAATGTTGACTGTACTATAATAAAAAAAGTTGACAAAAACGTAATTAGCCGTTAAAATTTTTGTTTTGTTTTATTTTGTTTTTAATTTTTTAATTTTTAATTTTTATTTAATTTTTTTTATTATAGTAATTCAGGAGAAACACAAGGGCATAAGCGGAAGTTCATATTTTTTGACATGCTTGCTTATGTGTTCTTTTAGTATAGTAGATATATCTACAGATAAGATGTTATGTATTAGAAAGATTACAGTTTTGTTCTGTAATATTTTCTTCTTATAATGGGAAAAAAGGATAATGATAAAAGGGGAATGCTAACTTACAGCACACTGCTCCTTTTGCTATTAAAAAAATGCTTTTAGCGATGAAAAATTTCGTTGCTAAAAGCATTTCTTTTCGCTAAAAGTTGGTGCACGCGTTGTTAACCTATAATCATCATGTTGTAAGTTAGTAGACCCCATAATAAAAAAATAAAAAAAAAGTAAAAAAAAATTTGCACAACAATCAAACAGATCACTTAAAACTCTCAAAAGAGAGTCTTAATTTCGAGGAAGTAAATATTTGCACCTATGTCTAATAAAATATACATATAAAAAAATAAAAATAACGTGTTTTGGCTTTGAATATGTCGAAAGGTTTTTCAGCTCAAACGTGATCCAAGTGGCAATTTTATAAATTTAATGATATTTTTCTTAATTTTCATGGTCCCGCAGGATTAGGCTTCTATTTTTTTTTCCTCAAAATTATAGTCAAAATGTAGACTAACTTAACACTTTAAGGCCATATTTGTTTCATGGACAGTGCTACTCCCTCCATCCCTTTTTTTCAGTTCACCTTTAGGAGGTCAACTTATTAAGGGGATAAAAAGAATTTACATCTAATTTTCACAATTGCCCCTAATCATTACGATAACTTTTTTAGTTTTGTCTTGGTGTAGATTTCAAGGAAGGGTAGTTTTGGAAAGTAAGTAAAAATTGTATACTAATTTAGGAAAGTGGACACTAAGTTTGGGACATCTCAAAATGGAATATAGGACTCAAGAAAAAGGGATGGAGTTAGTATATATTGTTCCATATCCACAGGCTGAGCACATGCGGCACATGCTTGGGCTTGGGGCCCACCATACAAAAGGGCCCCCAAATTACTCTCCAAGCCTATATATATATACAAATGCTGTCTTTGTGCATTTGATTCTTGATACATACTGCATTAACTAAACCTTTGATTTATAAAAAAATACCAATAAATAACTCACAAATCAAACTATAATATATAAATATACTTGCATATATATATATATATATATAAATATATATATAAATAGACCAAAAAAATTTTGGGTTGGGGGCGTTGCCGCCAGACCCTCATTGTGTAAAGTGCCCTGGTCTACTAATCTCACATGATGTTCCCAATATCTCAGGATCGGCCCTGCATATCCATTAGATGTGGGACTCCAACTCTCACTCATGGTCTATAAATAGGCTACCTTACTATCTAACCAAACTACACCATTCAATAGAATATTCAATCTTGTATTGTCTCATTGCATTATTATACTATTCTAACATGGTATCAGAGACAATATTTAAGTGGTTTTGAATCCTAGGCCTCTCTACTTCTAATGGTAGCCTCATTATAGTAGCCAGCCCTGGAGGATGGCACACTGCTGCCAGTTGGACCACCAAACAACCTCTTCCGTTGCCTGACAACCACGTCCTCGCCCAGCTCCCACTACTTCACGACCACCCATAGGCCGCTTATATCACTGGGTTGCCACCTCCTTCGCCATTACCTCCTCACTCGGCTAGCTTCTGCCATTGCTAGCCCTTGGCTGCACTAACATCTCTGATGCCAGGCCCCAGAGTGATTTTTTCCAGTATGTCAGTTTTCTTTTGGAATTGCATTTTCGTTGATTGTACGTTTTGTAGACAACTGTAAACAAATCATACACACATGCATAAAGGATCGGGTTCAAGTCATACCTTGAACGGAATACCTGGATCATCTTTTCCGTTATTGTTACTAGCCCTCGGTGTCACTGTCACGCCCCAAAGCAGCAAAAATAGAGAAAAATAAAGTTGTATTTTGGGTACATAGGGAATGATGAGTGAATGTCACTAAATTGTCCATATCACACAGTACTAGTTTGGTAAAACAATAGGAACGATAATATACATAAACTTGATATGTTAAAACCATTTTAGTTATAACAAAATCATTAGAGTTGTCCACAGGACTATGAAAAGGTTTGGAAGCAGCATATGCCCCAAGTACCAATTCTACATGAGTTTAACAGAAATAAAAACTAATAACTGTCTAGTATTCAGCTGGCGTAAATGTAATTGTTAGCGTAGTATTCTTCTCTAACATAGCCGTCCTTGGTGAGGCCACCCTCTACATGCTCTCCCTCCAGGTAGTAGCCATCATCATAAGCTTCATCACCTGCATTATTAGGAACAGGGTTGTCACGCCTGTCCTGGAAAAATCATTGTTTTAAAATGTATAAATGGAATTTTGGGAATTATCAATGTAATTTGATAAATTGTGAATGGAGTTGTGTAGACACCCCGATTTTGACCAAACATCGAATTAAGATGATGACAACCTCTAGATCCGATGATGACAATGTTCGATGAATCTAAGGCTTTCAAGGTGATTCAAGCTCTTCGAAAAGCTCTTCAAATTCAAACAAAAAAGAAAGAAAGAAAAAAAGAGAGAGAAGAAAAAGAAGGATTGAAGAAACAGCACATGGAGAATATTGCGGCAGTCACACAATGCCGCTGCGGCACTCACTAACTATTGCACCGGCAGTCAGTGAAAACTGTTGCGGCATTACCTGAATGCCGCTAGTATCTTTAAACACTGCAAAAATAAAAAGACGGCAGTCTGCGGAGTTGTTTGTGGCATTCATTGAGTACCACATCGGCATTCAGTGAATGCCACGATGGCAATCAGTGAGTGCCATTGCGGCACTTATTGACTGTCGCTTCCATCTCCGTTGAGTGCCGCATTGTTCTAGCAGTCTGTTGTAATATAGTACGTTTTGTACCTTCAAAAGGACATCCGAGATTAGGATTTTTATAGTGAATTCACTGAAATAACCCTCCAAATTTGCCTATATATAAGGGATGAATATCCCATTACAAAGGATCTTGGTTTTTTTAGTCTTGAATCTCTTTGTTCTTTGAATTTTTTCAAATTCTTTGATACAATTAGGAGAGAATCTTAAAATTTTTTAAAGAAAAGTTAAGAAGTTTCATGAGCTAGAGGAAAAAGAGCTTGAATCACTTTTGGAAGACTTCCAAAAACCTTAAAGTTGAGGATAACTGGAGGTAACCTCTAAGTTAGTTAATCTCTAATCCAAGTTCAATCACAATATATAGAGTTCTTTAGGGTCTTTTAGACATTTTCAAAAACTCCCCTCTCACCTCATTTCATCATACACCACTAATATTGTGATTGAACTTTCATTTCATTAGTTTGGATCAAAGTAACCTAAGGATCAAGGTTAAATAAATCATAAAGTAAAAGTTAGCTTGGATTTTATTTAAACTTTGCTTTTCCCTTTTTATTGTGTACATCTCTAGGGATTCATGAGACCTTCAATGTCTTACTTGAATCCCATGACCTAGAATCCTTTAATCTTGTTATAAACTCATGATTTACAAGAGGATTAAGGTGGATGTTAGCATGTTTGGTCAATGAGTCTAAACCTATCTCCATGGTTTAGGTTAATTATTTTGAGATTTCATGAAGTTTCTTCATACTCCATTGATATCTATAAGTATGGCTGTCTTTAGCCTCCAATGACCATCAAATGGTAGGAGAAGTAGTTTAGATTAAACCAAACTTCATGGCTTCGTAGTTAGAGTTAACAAATAAAAGATGAACTTGACAATGGTGCAGTGAGTTCATAAACCACCTTTGATCAAAGATTTTAGTTAAATAATGGACTATTGGAATTGAATGAGACCAATGGGAGAGTGTCAATAACAAAATTTTTACCAATGTGATTTTTGTTTTGATGAGATTTCATGTTAAAGATGGTTTGGTCATGAGTTTTGTGAAGCAACCATGATCTGTTCAGAATTTTAGAATAGTAACATCTTCTTGAAATAAGTAAATCAGAGCATTAATCAAGCAATCTTGACTTCAAATAATTTTTTTTATGAAATTTAATTTGTTAATTTGTTAATGAGATCCCCTAAAAAGATTAGAGTCATTCAGATTTATTTACTATTTTTAGAAAATCACACAAAATCTCTGGACAGAGAGTTGCAAATTTTGAGTGATTTCTAGTGTTTGTCCGATTCCCAGAGTTTGAACCATTGATCTTTGATTTTTCTTTTTGGATTGGAAACTAGACTCATAGAGGCATCTTGTTCTCAAAATTCATTGACATCCAACCATGGAAAGCATGCTTTTTCTATTTTTGAAGTTCAGGTCTGATCTTTATAATTTTCAAAAAATATAAAAATAAAAAAGAACCTATGGCTTCCAAGGTGATTCAAGCTCTTCGAAAGGCTCTTCAAATTCAAACAAAAAAGAAAGAAAGAAAAAAAGAGAGAGAAGAAAAAGAAGGATAGAAGAAACGGCACATGGAGAATATCACTCACCAATTGCCATCCGACAGTCAGTGAGAATCGCTGCGGCATTACCTGAATGTCGCAAATATCTTTAAACACCGCAAAAATAAAAAGACGACAGTCTGCGGAGTTGTCCGTGCATTCATTGAGTGCCGCATCGGTATTCAGTGAAAGCCGCGACGGCAATCAGTGAGTGCCGTTGCGATACTTATTAAGTGCCGCTTCCATCTTCATTGAGTGCCACATTTTTGTAGCAGTCTGTTGTAATATAGTACGTTTTGTACCTTCAAAAGGATGTCCAGGATTAGGGTTTTCACTGTGAATTTACTAAAATAACCCTCCAAATTTGCCTTTATATAGAGGATGAATATCCCATTACAAAGGATCTTGGTTTTTTTGTAGTCTTGAATCTCAACTTGAAGTTTAGAACCTTATCTTGAATCTCTTTGTTCTTTGAATTTTTTCAAATTCTTTGATACAATTAAGAGAGAATCTTAGAAAATTTTTAATAAAAATTAAGAAGTTTCATGAGCTAGAGGAAGAAGAGCTTGAATCACTTTTGGAAGACTTCTAAAAACCTTAAAGTTGAGGATAATTGGAGGTAACCTCTAAGTTAATTAGTCTTTAATCCAAGTTCAATCACAATATATAGAGTTCTTTAGGGTCTTTTACACATTTTCAAAAACTTCCTTCTCACCTCATTTCATCACACACCACTAATATTGTGATTGAACTTTCATTTCGTTAGTTTGAATCAAATTAACCTAAGGAATAAGGTGAAATAAATCATGAAGTAAAAATTAGCTAGGATTTTATTTAAACTTTGCTTTTCCCTTTTGATTATGTACATCTCTAGGGATTCATGAGATCTTCAATGTCTTACTTGAATCCCATGACTTAGAATCCTTTAATCTTCTTATAAACTCTTAATTTACAAGAGGATTAAGGTAGATGCTAGAATGTTTGGTCAATGAGTCTAAACCTATCTCCATAGTTTAGATTCATTATTTTGAGATTTCATGAATTTTCTTTACAATCCATTGAAATCTATAAGTATGAGTGTCTTTAGCCCCCAATGACTACCAAATGGTAGGAGAAGTAGTTTGGGTTAAGCCAAACTTCATGACTTTGTAGTTGGAGTTAACAAATAAAAGATGAACTTGACAATGGTGTAGTGAGTTCATAAACCACCTTTGATCAAAGATTTTTAGTTAAATAATGAACTGTTGGAATTGAATGAGACGAATTGGAGAGTGTCAGTAACACAAAGTTTCAGCACTGTGATTTTTGTTTTGATCAGATTTCATGTTAAAGATGGTTTGGTCATGAGTTTTGTGAAGCAACCATAATCTGTTCAGAATTTCAGAACAGTAACACCTTCTTGAAATAAGTAAATTAGAGCATTAATCAATCATTCTTGACTTCAAATAATTTTTTCTATGAAGTTTAATGTGTTAATGAGATCCCCAAAAAAGATTAGAGTCATTCGGATTTATTTACTATTTTTAGAAACTCACACAAAATCTCTGGACAGAGAGTTGCAAATTTTTGAGTGATGTCTAGTGCTTGTCCAATTCTCAGAGATTGAATCGTTGATCTTTGATTTTTCTTTTTGGGTTGAAAACTACATCTTATGCTCAAAATTCATTGACATCTTGCTAAGAAGAACGCCCACGTTGTGGCAATTCTACCAGAAGGTAATGGGTTACTCCTACAACACGTACTTGTACAATGCTCAAGGCTCTAGGCTGAGTAGCCCATGGGAAGCATGCTTTTTCTATTTTTGAAGTTTAGGTCTGTTCTCTGTAATTTTTAGAATTTTGTGACAGATTTGGTAAACTTTGTAAATAATGGTTCAAATGACTTTTCTATGACTTAGGGCTTAAACCATGTCTTGATAATGATTAGTTAAACCTAAATCCAAAGGCTAAGTGATCCAAACTGATGAATATCTCATAACTTACTCTTGTTCATGTATTCACGTGCATTCATCCATGTATATTATTACTTGCAATTAGGACTTGCTTTGCATTGGGACTAAAATTGCACTTAATTGACCTTAATTGTGAGTTCCTTATGACCGTGTTGGGACTATACCATCTCTATATGGATATTACATTGGCTCCTAGTTGAGACTTATATATCTATAGAAGTGATGCATTTCCAACTAATTAAAAGGAATTCACAATCATGTCAATTCTTTCATACTGAATAGATTTAAGTTAGATGTTTAAGGATGTTATTAGGATTTGATATTATGTTTTATCCAAGGCATGCGGACTAACTCTCTGTTTTGTAGCACTATTGAGGTATGATTTCTCAAACTCCTCTTTAGTCTATTTTATTTCTTAATTTTATTGATTTTTCGACTTCATGTGCAACACCTTAGAATTAGGTCTTGCCTTATGTGTATATATGGATTAGATACTCCCTTAGGTTTTTATTTACTTCCATGCATTGCACGTTTCTATATTCACAGCTAGATCCCGGGTAAGTTCTCTTGTTCCCTATTGCATAACATATTGTCTGCTAATTGAATTATGTGGTTTTGAATGCTATTTTTACCATTAGCAATCTTACACCCATTAGACATGCTTTTGCAATGTATATCTATATCTATGTATTAGTTGAGGGCACATTGAGATTAATTCGATTAAAAGGATGTTGAGTAGAGGCCTATCGTGAGATAGCATGAGAGGGAGTGTTTTAGTCCACCGAGCTCTTTCCCCTCTCATTCCATAATCCCCGGACCTAGAAATCTCTAGTTTTCTAAAGATCAGTTTGCTTTAAAATGGTTTCTTAATTTTTTTATTAAAAATTAAGTGGCGACTCATATTTGAATTTTAAATTCAAAAAAGATTTTAAATGAAAAGCTGTGGGTAAGAGGAAAATGGGAATATCAACAAGTTGACATGAGTCAAAAGTTAGGTGTCATTAGAGGGCATGGTGGTCGGGAATAATCATGAGAAAGTAACACATTTTAAATGACATTTATGTGATTAAATGTTATTTGCTATATTTGGTATATGTGAATAATGAAATTACCTGTATAGTATAACTTCTGATAGGATTTGGGTTATAGTTGACCGATTGATAAAGTTAGTTCATTTTTTACCTATCAAGATGATTAAATCTTCAAAGTTAACAGAGTTATATGTGAAGTAGATTGTGAGATTAAACGAGGTTCATGGGTCCATGGGTACTATCGTATCGGATCGCGAAAGTAGTTTTACATTGAGGTTTTGGGGAAGTTTGCAAAGGGCCATGAGTACTAAGTTGAGTTTCAGTACTGTCTGTCATCCTCGAATTGACGGACAGTCAGAGCACATAATTTAGACGCTAGAAGATATGCTTAGACTGTGCATCCTAAACTTTTGGAGTGATTAGGAAAAACACTTGTCGTTAATTAAATTTTCTTACAACAGTGGATTCCAATCAAGTATCTGTAGACACCCCATTTTTTCGGCTATCAGATTTAGGAGACCCATAGCTTGGTGGTTCACGATGATCGAAAAAGACTCAAAAGGACTCCTGGAAGTTGGTTTTATTTCTCAAAATACTCAGAATGACCAAATTGCCCCTGAAAGCCCAAAAACTCCCATATTTGGACCGAAAGTTCTGGAAACATGCTACGTGCTAAGGAAAGTAAGAAAATGAGTTTTTTAAGTAAAGTCGGATGAAGTCGTCAGCTCCAAGAGACCCTCGGAAGTTCTGGAAGTTTCTGGAAAGTCCCTGTTGACCGGTTTGACCAAGGTTTGATCAGGTTTGACCAAAGTTTGACCAAGTTTGACCAAGTTTGACCAAAATTGTCCAAATTTTTCGGGATCATTCTAGATCATGTGGAAAGTATTAAAATGCGTTTTAAAAGAAAATCGAGCGAAAACGTCAGCTCCTGGGAGCTCCCAGAGATTTCCAGAACTTTCCGGGAATCACAAGTTTGACCAGTTTGACCAAAATTTGACTTTAGAACCGGAGCACCGTAACAATTTTCAAATATTTTTCATGGATACTAGAGGTCAATAGCTTTCGAATGGTATATCACACATAATTTTTGGATTTAAAACGAGTTTATTGTAAATTTTCGAAGGCGAAAAAGGCGATCAAATCGGCTTTTATCACAAATACCGCAAAACTTTTCAAAGTGACCTATCCCCGAGTTATTTTTTATGTAAAATAGACTCCATTACCTTTCCAACGGTATATCACAATCTCAATTTGGAGTTCGTATGCATTTTCTGTGAATTTTGGACGAAATAGGGTCTTTTCGCGAATACCGAAACCTCTGGGGGGCCTAAACAGGATTATCCAGATGATTGAGGAGTAGTGCCGCCGCGGCACAGGCTCAGTGCCGCCGCAACACTCTCCTCCAGAATAGTATACTTTTGCAATTATTTTTGGGGGTCCATTTTGATTAATTAAAAATCAAAACGATGTAGTTTGATGTTCAAAGATATTTGGGACCAATGGGAGCACTTTTTAAATCTTAAAACCACCCCAAATTAGCCTATATAAACCCCCCATTGCTCTTCATTTTGGGGGGGCCAAGTGCAAAGTCCATAGAAGTTGTAGAGAGAAAGAAAGATAGAGATAGATTTAGAAGTGAGAAAGGAGCTTCCTCCTACTATTTTTCTATAGAAAGTGAGTTCCAATCTTGTTTTCCTCCACCATTCTTCTATATATTTCATTATCAATACACCCAACCACCATTTCTCTAAGCATTTATGAGTTAGTAAGTTACTTCCATGTCCAAATGTCAACATCTATGAGTGAAACACCAAGCTACAAGTCCAATATCAGATTGATTATCATCTATTGATTGTTATTTACTTGCTTGTTCATATTATGTTCATCTCTTCCTAACCTCATTTCTTTTTATGAGTTAGTAAGCTACTTCCATGTCCAAATGTCAACATCTATGAGTGAAACACCAAGCTAAAAGTCCAATATCAGATTGATTATCATCTATTGATTGTTATTTACTTGCTTGTTCATATTATGTTCATCTCTTCCTAACCTCATTTCTTTTTATTTTTCTTTATTTACTTACTTGTTCATCATCCTCTAAATGACGACATAAAGTTTGAGGTGAGTGAATCCTCATGGATAGTAGCTCTTGACCTCAAAAACATGTTTGATAGATGATGATTATAACTTCAATACCTCCAAGGTATCCTTGAAGTTATGTTCAAATGAAAATAAATCTCTCCAACAATCTTGGAGGTTATTGATGATGAGCTTGATGTTGACATTTTAAGTGGTTATAACCTTCATTGAGTATTGAAAATATACTTTCAAAACCTCTATTTCAAAACCACTCTTAAAACCCCCCATTTTGATCTCAAGAAAGAAAACCTTGTTTTCCCAAAGTCTTCAAAACATTGAGTGATCTGAGTTCAAAGATTTCTCTAGAACCCAATACTCAATGTATGGATGCAAGACCACTTGGAAAGTCTTCCTAACTCATTTGAGAACACCCATGATTTTTGGTTTGACTTGAAAATACTTGAAAATGGTCCATTTGGACCCAAACATTCTCTCCAGATATTCTATTTTTGCTGTCACAGCAGCTTAGTCTACTTTCAACTTGTTTTACAGAAACCTTTTCCAAAAGGTGTGGTCCCAACTTATTTTTTCCTTGAATTTCAATGGCTTAGGAAACTTTCTGTATAATATGGGCCTTTAGATCATTTGTTTTCGTTTTCTAAGATTTTCTAACATTTTAGTCGACAGTACGGACTCTGATTTTGAGTGACCTCTATTGTTTATATGATTTCTCTCAATCTGTGATAGTTATTAAAGATTGGCTTTTTGGTTGTGTTCTAGACACAATAAGGAAGATTTCCATAAAACAATCATGCATTGAAAACATTCCTAACCCCTCTTTTCCATTTTCACAAGACCATGTTACTGTTCTGTCCACTATTCACAGCAAGCACACTTTTACTCTCATCCTTTGATTTAATGCTTACATGCATTCCAAATTAGCTCATGTCTTAGGAAGTAGTTCATACAACATTTGTACATATCCCATTATGACCTCCTTCATTCATTCATGCACATTCTAGACTTCTAAGTCATTCTAGGAATCTATGAACACAAAACACACTACAACCTTGGCACATTCTAGATACATACATTGCATTCATGCAAGATTTGGGGTTTTTGTAATTCCGAATCTAAGAAGATTATAAGGAATGATCATGATCACACGTTCATGCTTCCCCTCGATCTAATCATCCTTTCTCATCCATCCCGGGGATTGAGAGATCTTCTATTCTCAAAGATTAACATGCATCATTCTAGCTTTGCTAAGCATCCTTGTTTTCTTTGATTTATTTGTTTCAAGAACAATTCATGTCCCCTTTAGATTAGGGAAACTTAATTACTTGATACATGATTAGACGATTTTTCCTAGGTTTATTTGTGTGATCTTTCACTTTACATTGTATGCTATTTGACTTAGATCTTATGAATGATATCTTATCTTTAGATCTTCCATTTCAAATTTTCTTATGTGAAGTAATATACTATCATAGTATTAATTGTCGAACCATACATAGTATAAGATGATTATTTGGATGCTAATTGCGGCCCGTCGAAAGACGGGGTGAGTTGAGGGTGTTTTAGTCGCGACAAAGGTTCCTTCCTCTCTCGTACCAAAACCCCGAGCCAAGTTCTTTGGTTATGAAGGGCCGGTGCCCTTTATCCGTTTGGGTGAGTCAAAATTAGGTTTCTTTGTTCCTTAAAGACCAAATGGCGACTCTGTATCTGTTTTCAACAGACCTTTTCTCTCTCTTTCCAAATCAAATTTCAAACAAAAACAAGCAAGAGGCGGAATTCCGCGTGTCCACAATCTGGCGACTTTGCTGGGGATATTTATTTTCAAAACAAAATAATAAAGAGGTTTGACTCATAAGAAGCATCCTTAAAATCATCTTTTTACTGTGTTTGGTTCACCGCATTGCACTTTGTATTTTCCCCCTTCGACTGTGTCTGAAACGCGGCGCTGACACTGTTCAGGTCTTGCCGTGCCAGGGCACAAGTCACCGTTGATACTGTACCTTCCAAGGTACATCAAAAAGAGTAAACACTTCCGCACTGTCTCTCTGACGGTATATTGGAACTCTCGTCAACGGACCCTCTTTAACTAAACCCAGCCTTTGCATATAGATTCCTGTAGAACCTTTCATAGGGCTGTTGATTTATCTTTTTAGATAGGACAATATGATATAACTGCTGTATGCCCTGGTGGGATTACTTGTGCGGTGTAGACGCTTATGTGGCATAGAACAGAACATCTTTCTTATGATTCCCAAGGCAATCAGTCACATGTGATCACATTGAGTTGACCTGCCTAGGCACCATGATAAGGATGTCTGCTCTGTGCTCACAACGATATACACTGCAAACCTTGTTTGTTGGTCCAAAGACATAGGAGTATGAAAACCTACTAGACAGTATGATCACCTTCATCACCTGCTCCTATCATATATCCCAAAAATTCTAGAAGTCCCTGTTTCTCCCCAGATTACCCAGAAATCTCAGTTTCTCCTAGGAATTCCGATATACCTATTTCTCCTGAAAACTCTGTCTAACTCGTCCATATTAACCAATTTCTTCCAGAAACTCTGTCCAGATATCCCAGATATAACCATATTAACCAGTTTCTTCCAGAAACTCTGTCTAGACATCCCAGATATAACCATATTAACCAGTTTCTCCCAGAAACTCTATCCAGATATCCCAGATATAACCATATTAACCAGTTTCTCCCAGAAACTCTGTCCAGATATCCCAGATATAACCATATTAACCAGTTTCTCCCAGAAACTCTGTCCAGATATCCCAGATATAACCATATTAACCAGTTTCTCCCAAAAACTGTCCGATTTTCCCAGATATACCAGTTTTTCCCAGAAACTCTATCTAAATTTCCCAGAAATACCCAAAGTACCTGTTTTCCCAGAAGCTCTCCCCAAATCTCCCAGATTCTCCAAAAATTCCAGCATCTCTGCCCAAATTACCTAGAAATGCCCAGATATACTTGTTTCTCCTAGAAACTCTATCCATATTTCTAAAAAATACCCAAAATAACAGTTTCTCCTAGAAGCTCAGTCCAAATCAACTAGAAATCCCTATTTCTCCTAGAAACTCAAATTACTTCTAGAAATTTCTCCGAATCTTCCAAATCCCTGTTTCTCCCAGAAACTCTATCCAAAATTCCAGAAGTATCTCGGAAATCCCTGTTATCCCTTGGTTATCATACTGAAAAGTAAGGTTAGCACACTCTGTATGGCTAGGACCTTATTTATTTAACTGCTATCTGTTAGAAGTAGGGGCATCATATTGATTAGGGCTTGCATCCTCATGCTTGTCTCATATGCATACACGATTCATGTTAGTCTACATGCACGCACATCTTGTCAGTCTCACATATGTCAGTCTCTACACATCAAGCGCGTACATGTCATCATCCTCATCCATCTCAATCATTGTATAGAAGTCATATACATACCGCAATCATCATCAGTACACATCGATAAATTCTTTGAGACTCTGATCAGCTCTCCCCACTAGGAGTCCATAAGAAGTATTTCGTGCCTCTGTTAATTTGGGCTTTTACTTCTATTTGTAGAAAATATACTCTCGGGTAAGGACACCTCTGTACCTTCCCAAATTCATTGTCTCAATCGTGGGCTAGGCCAGGCTATCATAAACCCGCCAATGGCCTACCAAGCTCTGGAGGAGAAAGTGAACAAACTACAAACTACTGTTGAACAACTAAGTTTAAGGATAAGACGATTCGAGCAGATGGTGCAGAGCATCGATAAAGGGAAGTATGGGTTGCCCAACGCCATCTATCCAAGCCCGTTTCCACATCCAAATCTCTACTTGTATCCGAACCCGCACTTTAGCCTTGGTAATCCTAGTCCATATCCAAATCCAAGAGCCACTCCAAGGACCCACTTGAGCTCAAAGTTTAACAGAACCCGCAACCCAAGAACCTTCACCAACCTGGGTATGCCATTGTCCGTTATCCTTGATAACCTCATCAAAAAGGGGCACCTCCGACTCCTTCAGCCTCGTGCTGACATCCCTCCGCCTAGTTGTCACCTGTCCAAAATTTGTGCCTACCACCAAGGCCCAGGCCATGACACTGACAGCTGCATGCGCCTTCGCCATGATACCCAGGACCTCCTCGATCAGAAAATCATCGAGCCATCGCCCATCCAACCCTATGTCAACCAAAGTGTCAGCTTCATCGAGCCTAAAGCCCCTGGCTTATTTGTTTAAATGATCCCCTTTGCTGATGCCAATGATTGTTGAAGCTACACGGTGAACTAATAGTGTTTGGAACTTCTGCTGAAAAAATAATAATAATAATAATAAATGGGTCACAAAGATACTCCATTTGAGGCCAAGATGAGTCTGTCCTATATTTTGAATCTATTTCAAGTTTAGTCTTGTGGTCGAGTCTGTCTACCATCGAGTAGTTATGGGTCTGTGTCGAGTAATGTAATCCCTCTCTCTTGCTAATGGAATGAAATCTCATTTTGCTTAATCTGATGTGCTTAGTCATAGGTGCATGAATCGCTGAACTGAAGTGTCACTTTTCAAATTACCATGGATATTACTGTGCTAAAAATTTTTTTTTTTACTCAAACAAAAAAATCCTGAAAGGTCAACGTCAATTTTGCTCTGACACCGATAAAGAGCCGAGAATTGAATAGTCTTACTTTAAGAATTTAAAAGATGCTTTTGCTCAAATCTCAAAAAGACATACTTGAAACTGACTTGGTGCTTGTCCAACACCCTTTTCCCACCATTTCAAAGCCTTGGGCCCAACCCAATTGAGAACCATATGAACTTGTGTAGACTTAGTCCTTGATGGTAGCCAAACATTTCAGTGAGTTTCATCTCCACTTTCAAAAAAAAAAAAAAGAAAAAAAAGAAAACAAAAGAAAAGAAAAGCTCGCTAGGTTGAAAACCCGAAAGGGCACCTAGGCAAAAGTTAGAGCTGAAAATGTATTGATTTCCAAGATCTGACCTTAGCCAGTCAAATTGATGGAGAGATGAAAGAAATTTTTGATGAAACAAATGAGAGAATCGTATGCTTCAAGGTACATCATAAGAACGTGCCTACATCACATTTCCAAAGGCACGAAACAACCATAAATAATTCTGAGAGCTGACATGCAAATTTTAGAATTCTAAGATTGCGATTGAAAGATCTTGCAAGAATCAACTACATGAAAAGCAAAATTGACTGGCTAGGCGAAAGTAAAAGGATCAATCCTCAAAATAAAAAGAAAAGAAAAGAAAAGAAAAGAAAGGGAGATCAAAATCAAATCCTCTTATTCAAAGCTACCACAAGTGGCTCAAGTTTGAACTTATTTGGCGATTGGTTTGAAAAACCCTCATACCTCAACCTTTCCAAAAAGACCTTGCCTTGAACTACGCTCGACCTGATTCCCACTCGGGGATACGTAGGCAACCACATCTGTTCGGTCGACACCATCATAATCAAACCAATTTCTTTCAAAGGCCTTGCCTTGAACTATGATCGACCTGATTCCCACTCAGGGATACATAGGCAACCGCATTGGTTCGGTCGACACCATCATAATCAACCCCCTTTTCTTCAAAACTTTGGCCCGAACTACGTTGGACTTTATGAGTTAGGAAGCTACACCCAACCACCATTTCTCTAAGCATTTATGAGTTAGGAAGCTACTTCCATGTCAAAAAGTCAACATCTATGAGTGAAACACCAAGCTACAAGTCCAATATCACATTGATTATCATCTATTGATTGTTATTTACTTGCTTCTTCGTATTATGTTCATCTCTTCCTAACCTCATTTCTTTTTATTTTTCTTTATTTACTTACTTGTTCATCATCCTCTAAATGATGACATGAAGTTTGAGGTGAGTGAATCCTCATGAATGGTAGCTCTTGACCTCAAAAACATGTTTGATAGATGATGATTATAACTTCAATACCTCCAAGGTATCCTTGAAGTTATGTTCAAATGAAAATAAATCTCTCCAACAATCTTGGAGGTTATTGATGATGAGCTTGATGTTTACATTTAAAGTGGTTATAACCTTCATTGAGTATTGAAAATATACTTTCAAAACCTCTATTTCAAAACCCCTCTTAAAACCCCCCATTTTGATCTCAAGAAAGAAAACCTTGTTTTCCCAAAGTCTTCAAAACAGTGAGTCAAAACAGTGAGTGATCTGAGATCAAAGATTTTTCTAGAACCCAATACTCAATGTATGGATGCAAGACCACTTGGAAAGTCTTCCTAACTCATTAGAGAACACCCATGATTTTTGGTTTGACTTGAAAATACTTGAAAATAGCCCATTTGGACCCAAACATTCTCTCTAGATATTCTGTTTTTGCTGTCACAGCAGCTTGGTCTACTTTCAACTTGTTTTACAGAAACCTTTTCCAAAAGGTGTGGTCCCAACTTATTTTTCCCTTGAACTTCAATGTCTTAGGAAACTTTCTATATAATATGGGCCTCTAGATCATTTTTTGTTCATTTTCTAAGATTTTGTAACATTTTAGTCGACAGTACGGACTCTGTTTTTGAGTGACCTCTATTTTTTATATGATTTCTCTCAATCTGTGATAGTTATTAAAGATTGGCTTTTTGGGTTGTGTTCTAGACACAATAAGGAAGATCTCCATTAAAAATTCATGCATTGAAAACATTCCTAACCTCTCTTTTACATTTTCACAAGACCATGTTACTGTTCTGTCCACTATTCACAGCAAGCACACTTTTACTCCCATCGTTTGATTTGATGCTTACATGCATTCCAAATTAGCTCATGTCTTAGGAAGTAGTTTATACAAAATTTGTACATATCCCATGATGATCTCCTTCATTCATTCATGCACATTCTAGACTTCTAAGTCATTCTAGGAATCCATGAACACAAAACACACTACAACCTTGGCATATTCTAGATACATACATTGTATTCATGCAAGATTTGGGGTTTTTGTAATTCCTTATCTAAGAAGATTATAAGGAATGATCATGATCACCCATCCATGCTTCCCCTCGATCTAATCATCCTTTCTCATCCATCTCGGGGATTGAAAGATCTTCTATTCTCAAAAATTAACATGCATCATTCTAGCTTGCTAAGCATCCTTGTTTTATTTGATTTATTTGTTTCAAGAACAATTCATGTCCCTTTAGATTAGGGAAACATAATTACTTGATACATGATTAGACAATTTTTCCTAGGTTTATTTATGTGATCTTTCACTTTACATTGTATGATATTTGACTTAGATCTTATTAATGATATCTTATCTTTAGATCATCCATTTCAAAATTTCTTATGTGATGTAATATACTGTCATAGTATTAATTGTCGAACCATACATAGTATAAGATAATTATTTGGATGCTAATTGAGGCCCGTCGAAAGACAGGGCAAGTTGAGGTTGTTTTAGTCGCCACAAAGGCTCCTTCATCTCTCGTACCAAAACCCCGAGCCAAGTTCTTTGGTTATGAAGGGCCGGTCCCCTTTATCCGTTTGGGTGAGTCAAAATTAGATTTCTTGGTTCCTTAAAGACCAAGTGGCGACTCTGTATCTGTTTTCAACAGACCTTTTCTCTCTCTTTCCAAATCAAATTTCAAACAAAAACAAGCAAGAGGCGGAATTCCGCGTGTCCACAGTATCAAAATGGCACCTTATGAAGCGTTGTATGATCGTAAGTGTGACGACCAAGAGCCAATACTTCTGAGGCAAGAAGGCCAAGATGGATGAGGTGACGTCAGGTGTGGGGGCTTGTTTTACATCGCCTGGGGTGAAGTTCCTGGACTAGTTTATAAGGATTAATCACCCTTCTATGCAACAAGGCCTTTTAAAACCATGAGGGAGCTAAACATGAAAGAGCTCCATAGTTAATGTGCTACTGCCAGAGTCGTACTAGGGATGGGTGACCCTCTAGGAAGTTCTTTGTGTTTTGGCCTAAAGTGGACAATATTGTTGCTAGATGGGGAGGTGGGTCGTTACAAATAGTATCAGAGCAGAAACCTAGCCAAAAGTGTGGGGTAGGTCCTACTTGAGGACGTGTGGCCCTTGAGGAGGGTGGATTGTGACAACCAAGAGCCAATACTCATGAGGCAAGAAGTCCAAGATGAAGGAAAAGTGGTTTAAAGTTAGAGTTTAAACGCGCAGCGGAAATAGGTTAAGTTATATAACTTTTGGTATTCCAGGATCTACTACTCGTCAATTCCATAGATGCGTACAAGGAGGTGCAAGAATTATACCTTAGTGTCTTGAACCCAATTCTGAAACTTTAACTTCCAGTAGCCTCCACTAGATGATCTTCACCCTTATGACTCCTGCGGATGCCTGCCGGAAAGACTAGGGTTGGTGGGAACCCTAATAGAGAGGATAGGAAGGTTTTGGGAAGACTATGATAGTTTCTGCAGCTTCTACGTATAAAAACGACGATCCCTTACTTCCAGAATGCAGCTGCCCTATTTATAGATTTCCAGAACCGACCTAGACTTCAATCGATCGAAGTGACTTCGATCGATCGAACCTTCGATCGATCGAACCATTCTCGATCGATCGAACCTGCTGACTTCAATCGATCGAACATACTTCAATCGATCGAACTTGTCTTAACAGCTTCCTCAAGTGTCTTTCCAAGCATCCTAGCGGAGCTAAGAGTGGGACCTCCTAGGCTCTTTATTGTTGGCTCAGACCAGTTTGTTAATTACCATGACCAAACTCTTTGATCAGCAAACTAACTAACTGGTCAGTTAACGTTTATTCCACTATAAAACGATAACTGAACTCCAACGCAAAAGAACATATCCGAAGCGATAACTAGACTTGTATGGTGTATGGTAGTCGGATAACTGTTACTGTCAACCTGAATCATGATTACTTCTTGTATTCCTTGAGTCTCATTCACTACTCATGATTACCAAACATGTTGATAACTCTTATCAACAAGACTGCAGTACTCAGTAATCAACTTGGTGACATTCTCAAGGGAATGCTTACTCTGAATCAGAGGGTAGATTCTATCTTGACAATATATGTTCACAACCCTATGGACATGACATACCCAAGATACCCAGGTGTTGATCTTTTATAGACCTCACTGATTGGTAAGTCAAAGCAGCCATATCCATAGTCTGTGTTCATAATCATCTCAAGATTGAGAACACGTACCTTATACAAGTTATGAGTTCCTATTGACTGTTGACAGCCTTAAGCGTCAATAGGAAAGCTCAGGTCCGTCAATGCACTATAAGCACCAGCATATCAACTAAGAGCTACAATCTAGTGATTGAGATTAATCACTCCATCCAATGGTAGTTAATTATGCTACAGTGTAGACCTGATGAGGTATCCAGTCTCATCATCCACTGTGACATATTCTAAGTATCAAAGAATAGTAATTCGTATCTCACTTATGTGTATCTCATACACACACGAATTGCTTACTATGATACTTAAGGATAAAACAATCATCTCATGAAAGAAACATACACAATGAAATATAAAGCTGATATCAATATATTATAATGCTAATGTCTCATACATAAAGTAATGGTTTGAGGGCACAAACCCACCAAACTCCCACTTGCACTCACAACCATTCAGAACTACATCTAAGACCTAGACTATCTAGATGACGATAAAAAACCTTCTGTGGCAAGGCCTTTGTAAACGGATCAACAAGATTGTCAGCGGTGGCAATCTTGGTGACAGTCACATCTCCACGTTGAACAATATCTCGGATAAGATGATATTTCCGCTCTATGTGCTTTCCCTTTCCGTGGTTCCTTGGACTGAGCCACTGCCCCACTATTATCACAATAAAGCGTAATAGGCGACAGCGACGCTGGTACCACCTCGAGTTCCATGAGGAACTTCTTGAGCCAAACAGCTTCCTTTGCGGCTTCACAAGCAGCCACATACTCAGCTTCTGTAGTTGAGTCTGCAATGCATTTCTGCTTAATGCTCCTCCAACTAACAGCACCACCTCCCAAGGTAAAGAGATGTCCGGATGTCGACTTTCTCGAATCTTTATCTGACATAAAGTCCGAGTCAGTGTATCCTACTGGAATTAACTCACTACCGCCGTACATAAGCATGTAATCTTTAGTTCTTCTCAAGTACTTAAGAATGTGCTTAACGGCTGTCCAGTGCTCTGGACCAGGATTCGATTGATACCTGCTAACCATGCCAACGGCAAAGCAGATATCTGGTCTAGTGCATAACATCGCATACATGAGACTTCCCACTGCCGAGGCATAGGGAATTCCTGCCATGCGATTCCTCTCCTCTTGTGTCTTTGGACACTGGTTCTTGGAGAACGCTAAACCATGCCTGAAAGGTAACAAACCTTTCTTCGAATTATTCATTGAAAACCTAGTTAGCACTTTCTCGATATAACCAGTTTGAGATAATCCCATTATCTTTCGCTTGCGATCCCGAAAGAGCTTTATCCCAAGAATATAGCTCGCCTCTCCTAGATCCTTCATATCGAAAGTACTAGCTAGCCAAACCTTGACCGTTGACAGCGCCGCTACATCATTCCCAATGAGTAGAATGTCGTCAACGTAAAGCACAAGAAAAGCCACTACTTTCCCTTCACATTTCTTGTATACACAAGGCTCATCCAGATTCTGTATGAAACCAAACGACTTGACCGCTTGGTCAAATCGGATGTTCCAACTTCTGGATGCCTGCTTAAGCCCATAAATGGACTTTTGCAACTTGCATACCAAGTTACCTTTCCGACCAGCTATGAACCCTTCTGGTTGTTGCATATAGATGTCCTCCTCAAGATTGCCATTCAAGAATGCAGTCTTGACATCCATCTGCCAGATTTCAAAATCTAGGCATGCAGCAATGGATAAGAGTATTCTGATGGACTTGAGCATGGCTACCGGCGAAAAGGTTTCCTCATAGTCAATGCCCTCCCTCTGAGTGTAGCCTTTCGCCACAAGCCTTGCCTTAAAGGTCTCAACCTTTCCATCAGATCCTCTTTTCCTCTTATAGACCCACTTGCAGCCAATGGGTTTAATATTGGCTGGAAGTTCTATAAGATCCCAGACCTGATTGGAATCCATAGATTCCAATTCAGCCTTCATAGCTTTAATCCAATGAGCTGAATCAACATCAGCCATTGCCTCTTCGTAAGTGGTAGGATCAGATTCAGATTCTATGGAGACAGCTTCAAAAACTTCTCCTAAGAACATGTATCTATCAGGCTGGCTGATAATCCTCCCACTACGACGAGGTACCGGTGCGGAAATGGGTGAAGAAGTGGTATTTTCTTGATTTTCATCGTTATCAACTGCGGGTTGGACTGAGGGCTCTCCTTCTATCTCTCTAAGATCTATCCTTCCCTTAGGTTTATGGTTCATGATATAATCATCCTCCAAGAAAACAGCATTTGTACGAACAAACACTTTCTGTTCTCTTAGATCATAAAAATACCATCCATAAGTACCCTTTGGATACCCTACAAAGTAACATACTTCCGATCTAGAATCCAACTTGCTCATCTTTCCTTTGAGCACATGTGCCGGACACCCCCATATCCGGAGATGTTGCAAAGAAGGCTTGCGCCCAATCCACATCTCTCGTGGTGTCCTGGGAACAGATTTACTTGGTACTAGATTTAGTATGTATGCACCGGTTTCCAAAGCATAACCCCAAAGGAATAATGGCAACTCTGAATAACTCATCATCGATCTAGTCATGTCTAAAAGAGTCCGATTCCTTCTCTCCGCTACACCGTTCTGCTGAGGCGTACCAGGTGCAGTCAACTGTGACAGAATCCCATTCTGTACGAGGTGATCAATAAACTCATTAGAGAGGTACTCGCCACCTCGATCAGATCGAATGGCCTTGATATGTGTGCCCGATTGCTTCTCCACTTCAGCCCTAAACTCTTTGAACTTTTCAAAGGCTTCAGACTTGTGCTGCATTAGGTACACATATCCATACCTAGAGTGGTCATCGGTAAATGTTATGAAATACTCATAACCACCCCTTGCTCTAATATTTATTGGTCCACACACATCAGTATGAACTAATTCCAACAATGCATTGGTCCTATTGCCCTTTGCAGGAAAGGGCCTTTTGGTCATCTTACCCTCCAAACAAGACTCACAGACTTCCATTGGTTCGAGAACCAAATCGCCTAAGACCCCTTCTTTGACTAGTCTGCCAATCCTATTCAGATTGATATGGCCAAGCCTCATATGCCAAAGCCTTGTTGGATTAGTGGAAGGTTCCTTTCTTTTAGATGGTAAAGTTACCACTGAGTTATTAAGTTCCAAACAAGAATCTTTTGAAATATTGGGAGTAATCACATACAAACCATTTGATTTAACACCAGAACATATAAAAGAACTGTTTCTTTTAATGACAACTTCAGTTCCAAAATGAAAGGAATAACCATTATTCGTTAAATTAGAAACTGAAATTAAATTACGTCTCATTAAAGGGACGTAAAGTACATCTGATAAAATCAAAACTTTATTGTCTGAAAATTCTAAAACTACGACTCCTATAGCAACCGCAGATACGGTTGTGCTAGAACCTAGAGTAAGCACGATCTCCCCATCACTGCATTTCCTGGTTGATCTGAACCCCTGCAACGAATTACAGATATGGTTAGTCGCACCAGAATCAATGCACCAAGTGTTTGAAGTATCCGTAATAAAACTTACTTCAATCACATGTGATTCAATCATACCTTGAACTCTTGTAGCTAAGAATTCTGGACAGTTCCTCTTCCAGTGGCCCTTCTCACCGCATTGGAAACACTTTCCTTTGCCTTGGCCACCCACCTTCCCTTTGCCCTTACCTTTTCCCTTAGATTTTGCAATCTTAGGGACTGGTCCAACACTTGAACCACCAGTGCCAGCCTTCTTCTTTCCTTTCTTACCTTTCGGTGTAGATCGGGAAGAAGAAGCGCTTTTCTCAACGTTTAAAACGCTGCCCCCAGGTTTGATCACCCCTTCTGCTGCCAGTAAAGAACTCATTAATTCGCTCATTGAAAAATCCATTTGATTCATATTATAGTTAAGTTTGAATTGAGCGAATGATGGCGACAGCGAGTTGAGGATCATATCAACTTGGGTCTGTGCATCGATGTTGGCTCCCAAGGTCTCCAGTTCGTTTAAATAACCAATCATTTTTAAAACATGTTCTTTGACTGGAGTACCTTCCGACATCTTTGCACTCATTATCTTCTGCATGGCTACCTGTCTGGCAGGCCTGCCATGCTCCCCAAACATCTTTTTCAGGGATGTGATAATGTCACTGGCAGAATCGTTCGATTGGAATTGGTGTTGTAACACACCAGCCATTGAGGCCAGAATGTAACAACGGGCCATTCCATTCGACTTCTTCCATTTGTCAAACTCGCGTTTGGCAGCTGCCGAAGCATTTGCCGCGGGTTCTTCAGGGCTTGGGGTGGTGAGGACATATATGTGATCCTCCGCAGTTAAAACGATGTCAAGGTTACGTTTCCATTCAGTGTAGTTATTTCCAGTTAACTTGTTTTGAGTAAGTATGGTGGCAAGTGGACTAAATGCAGATCCAGACATTATGATTACTTAAAATCAAAACAAACAAAATAAATATGGATATCAGAATTGACAGTTTGAAATAAAAGAATCCTTAAAACTTTTATTTAAAAACAAAGTCGCCGGAATATAGAAACGAAAGAATAAAGCCTCCGTGTGGTGGTCAATGTTCGATCTTTTGATTTATCATGACTTATCCGCTATGCAACTCTTTGCAAAATAGCCATGACTCCCGAACCTATTTGATCTCTAAGTTTCTGAATAATGCCCCATGTGGGATCCCTTATCCATAGCTTAGCTAGTGTGTAACATTAACTAGGATCCAATCACAACCGTCTCAAGTAGCGCCTCCGTGTGGTGGTCACCCTCTAACACGTCTGATTGATCCTATCCATAGGAAGTTCACATCTAGTAACCGATGAGCAGTGTACCCTCCGTATGGAATGATCACCCCTGGCGAGGTGACACAGAATACACTACTCATCTTACAATGAACCGTTAATGGAAGATCGTGGGTGTTATTTGATAAGACCCTCTCCCACTAGATTTAGTAAATTAAGGATTTTGCTTTTGAAAAATGTTTCCACACACTACCCATAAACATCCAATGTTTACTAATGTGTTGAAAACGGTTTTTGAATTTTATTTTAGAAAACTTGTTTCAAGTGCATGCAACAATGTATTATACGCCAATCACAAAACAAGCACATAAAACAAAAAACTAAAATGAAATATAGGCATTCAAACAATGCCTCTATCTCCCATGGCTCTATTTCCATAGAACCACCTTCTTGGTTTGGTCGCCTCCGGCTCCATCTTTATGGACAACGACTCCTTGCTCCATCTTCATGGAATTTCTAATTCTATTACATTGGACCTATGCTTCTTTTGAAGCTTACAATTTATCTAGAAAAAGGAAATAGCAAAAAAAAAAATAAAAATAAAAGGCTAGGGAAACCGGTGCGACTTTCCTTTTCGTAGGATTGAAGCCGCAGCGCCCTTTACATACGCCTTAAAACCAAACCATTAATAAATTACAACATGCACCAATCTCACATAATTTAAATATAAATATTTAAACGACTTGGTGCCATGGGAGATAGCGACTAATTTTGCTGCAAAAGGGTTAGTCGTACACACATCCACACATACATAACAAATATATGTAACTATTGGAACACTTAATTGATTCACACAGTATATAAACACTTTACATACTGAATTAGAACTTAAAACAACATCTTACTTCTCTGTCACAGTTCGATCGATCGAAGACCGTTCGATCGCTCGAACCTTCGATCGATTGAACACTGTTCAATCGCTTGAACATTCTGTTTCACAGAATGACTTGAAAATTTTACAGAATATTTTAAAATTAAAGTTTTTAATTTCAAAACACTTTAAAATTGTGAAACAGGGAACCTGACAAAGTATCTATCTCGATCGATCGAACTTCATTCGATCGATCGAATACCAGAAGGTTCGATCGATCGAAGACTGTTCGATCGATTGAGAACAGAATGTTTGATCGATCGAAACAAGTTCGATCGATCGAACCCACCTTGCATCCTATGCAATCACAGTTTTGTATTCTGCTGCGATAACACTGCAGAAACAGATCTGTGACGATGCAGTTTCGAAAACAGTTCTAAAATCAACATGCAAATCAAAACTAGGGTTCCAAAAACGCATTTATAGATCCAAACGAGCGTGGCTCTGATACCAATTGAAGGAAAAGTGGTTTAAAGTTAGAGTTTAAACGCGCAGCGGAAATAGGTTAAGTTATATAACGTTTGGTATTCCAGGATCTACTACTCGTCAATTCCATAGATGCGTACAAGGAGGTGCAAGAATTATACCTTAGTGTCTTGAACCCAATTCTGAAACTTTAACTTCCAGCAGCCTCCACTAGATGATCTTCACCCTTATGACTCCTGCGGATGCCTGCCGGAAAGACTAGGGTTGGTGGGAACCCTAATAGAGAGGATGGGAAGGTTTTGGGAAGACTATGATAGTTTCTGCAGCTTCTACGTATAAAAACGACGATCCCTTACTTCCAGAATGCAGCTGCCCTATTTATAGATTTCCAGAACCGACCTAGACTTCGATCGATCGAAGTGACTTCGATCGATCGAACCTTCGATCGATCGAATCATTCTCGATCGATCGAACCTGCTGACTTCAATCGATCGAACATACTTCAATCGATCGAACTTGTCTTAACAGCTTCCTCAAGTGTCTTTCCAAGCATCCTAGCGGAGCTAAGAGTGGGACCTCCTAGGCTCTTTATTGTTGGCTCAGACCAGTTTGTTAATTACCATGACCAAACTCTTTGATCAGCAAACTAACTAACTGGTCAGTTAACGTTTATTCCACTATAAAATGATAACTGAACTCCAACGCAAAAGAACATATCCGAAGCGATAACTAGACTTGTATGGTGTACTAATGTCCCTCTACCATCAGCATTCGTAATCATATTCAGGTAGTCGGATAACTGTTACTGTCAACCTGAATCATGATTACTTCTTGTATTCCTTGAGTCTCATTCACTACTCATGATTACCAAACATGTTGATAACTCTTATCAACAAGACTGCAGTACTCAGTAATCAACTTGGTGACATTCTCAAGGGAATGCTTACTCTGAATCAGAGGGTAGATTCTATCTTGACAATATATGTTCACAACCCTATGGACATGACATACCCAAGATACCCAGGTGTTGATCTTCTATAGACCTCACTGATTGGTAAGTCAAAGCAGCCATATCCATAGTCTGTGTTCATAATCATCTCAAGATTGAGAACACGTACCTTATACAAGTTATGAGTTCCTATTGACTGTTGACAGCCTTAAGCGTCAATAGGAAAGCTCAGGTCCGTCAATGCACTATAAGCACCAGCATATCAACTAAGAGCTACACTCTAGTGATTGAGATTAATCACTCCATCCAATGGTAGTTAATTATGCTACAGTGTAGACCTGATGAGGTATCCAGTCTCATCATCCACTGTGACATATTCTAAGTATCAAAGAATAGTAATTCGTATCTCACTTGTGTGTATCTCATACACACACGAATTGCTTACTATGATACTTAAGGATAAAACAATCATCTCATGAAAGAAACATACACAATGAAATGTAAAGCTGATATCAATATATTATAATGCTAATGTCTCATACATAAAGTAATGGTTTGAGGGCACAAACCCAACACAAGATGGATGAGGTGAGGTCACACATGGTATGAGAGCGGAAACCTAGCCAGAAGTGTGGGACAGGTCCCATATGAAGACGTGTGGCCCTTGGTGGATTGTGACGACCAAGAGCCAATGCTCTTGAGGCTGGAAGGCCAAGATGGATGAGGTGAGGTTAGGTGTGGGGGCTTGTTCCACATCGCCTGGGGTGATGTTATTGGACTAGCTTTTAAGGGTTAGTCACCCCTCTACATGCAACAAGGCCTTTTAAAACTGTGAGGGAGCTAAATATAAAAGAACTCCATAGTTAAGCATGCTGCTACCAAAGCAGTACTAGGGATGGGTGACCCCTTGGGAAGTTCTTTGTGTTTAGGCCAAAAGAGGACATTATTGTTGCTAGATTGGGAGGTGGGTTGTTACAGTAAGTATCGATCGCCAATTTTTTAGACCGAGGTTGGGGAATGAAGGTTGATAGGACCCGAGATAATACAGTTGACTACTGAGATAGTGAAGATAATCCAGGAGCGACTCAAGGTATCTTAGAGTTATGCCGACTCTAAGCGACGACCGATGACGTTTGAAGTAGGAGACTTTGTGTACTTGCGAGTATCGCCTTCGAAAGGCATTGTCCGATTTGGAAAGTGAGGAAAACTTAACCTGAGATTCGTAGGACCATTTAAGATCCTAGAGAAAGTGAGACCAGTGGCTTACCGACTAGCCTTATCGTTCGAGTTAGAACATGTACATAATGTTTTTCATGTGTCAATCTTGAGATGGTGTATGATGGATATGAGTAAGATTATCGTACCGGAACCATTATAGATCCAAGAAGACTTGACTTATATAGAGCATCTAGTGGAGATTTTGGATCGGAAAGAGCAAGTGTTGACAAATAAAATGATTCCAATGGTGAAGGTATTATGGTGTAGTCACACAGTTAAGGAGGCTACGTGGGAGAATGAGGAAGAGATGAGAAATGAGTATCCGTAACTTTTTGACTCATAAAGTATAAGTTTGGGGACAAACTTTGTTTTTGGATGGGAGAGTTGTCACGCCCATCCCAGAAAAATCATTGTTTTAAAATGCATAAATGGATTTTTGGAAATTATTAATGTCATTTGATAATTGAGAATGGAGTTGACGTGAGTCAACGGTGAGGCATCATTGGAGGACACGGTGGTTAGAAAAATCATGAGGAAATAACACAGTTTAAATTACATTTATGTGATTAAATGTTATTTACTATATCTGGTATATGTGAATAGTAAAATTATTCGTGTCGTGTAATTTCTGATAGTTTTAATCCTGTGTAGGATCATTTTGATGGTTTTAACGATAACCAATAGGATGCGTTGCATAAAAGATATGTTATTTAGAGATTCCCCGTAAGTTAGTTTTTGGACTTACTTATGGCGACAAACGGAACCTAGATGAAAACTTTTATAAATTATAATTTTTACTCGTGAAGTAATAAAATGGACGTGTGCGACGTTTTGGAGGATAATTAGAAGATTTGAGAACTCATGGGGAGGTAAACGTAATTTCGGAGAGTCGAACCTATGAATAGAGGTGGCAAGATATTTTCTCATTTGCAACTTTTCAAATTGAAATCAAAAGAGGAGTTATGGAGCTTAGAGCTTGCCGACACAAATTGACCACTGTCCGTTTGTCAGTTTTTCTCCAAATTCTAGATTTGAACTCCTAGAGGTAAGGGCTTCATTTTGATACCTCGTAGGCCTTGTTTGGCTTAGTTTTCCAAAAATCTAATTCTAGGAATTTTGGGAAAAACCATGTATAACTTATAGGAATCGCGTATAATCGGAGATCCGACGTTTAATCGGGCCTCTAGTTAATCCTTCAAAGTCACAGGGCGATCACACAAGGTATGAATTCTCAGCCTATGCATTATAGGAAATTAAATGTTTAAGATCCGACTTGATATTTTGGATCTGGGCAAAATTCATGTATTAAGTAGGCCCATTGAGTATGCATGTAAAACTGCGATAGAAGCACGTATATGTGATTATATGAGCATGTTATGTGCTTATGTGGGTCAAAGGGGGATTTGGTGTAATTTCATCCGGGGGTAATGGAATACCCGTAAAATTTCAATGTTAATAAATTAAATAAGGTCACCGTATTTAATTTCGTATTTCCAAAACTTTACGTAAATAGTACGTATTTATGAACTTAGATTGTAAGTTACAAAACTGGACTAACTTCGTCGCGAGAACTTAGACTGTATGGCACTAGGATCCAAACAAGATAAAAATTGACATAAATGGAAATATTAGTACAACCTAAACTACCCTAGATCTATTGGGTAATACCCATTCCCAAACACTCCCTTAACCACCAGATTTCTACCCAAACATACCCTATACCTCTCGGTTAATCACTCACCACCATCGTCAAACCGCCTGACCAACCACACCCCCTCCAACCGCTAGCTCACAACTCCCTCTCAATCCATCACTCTCCATCAAATCCCTCTCAAGATCAAGTCTAGCAGATTTGCAAATCTACATTTTTATATGTGTAAGTATATACGTGTTTGTATACATGTGTGTTGTGTATATATAGAGAGGGAGAGAACCACCGAGGAAAGAAAGAGCAAACACTCACACCGCTGCCTCAACACACCATGCACATACCGGAGAAGAAGAAGAGGGAAACACATAGAGGAGAGAGAGAGAGAGAGAGAGAGAGAGAGAGAGAGACTAATCAGAGAAAAGAAAGAAGAGAGAGAGAACCCGGAACTGGTATATATATACTCCTACACCCCCTCTATATTAGTTTTATGTGTATTGTACACCTCACACACGTATCTAGACCCCCATACATGACCCAAACAGAGCCTTAAGCTCTGAAGATGGTAGAACTGCTATTAAAGTTCAACTAAATGATGCCAAACCTAGACCAAACAGACCCTAAGAACCCCCATATACCCCCCTTTGAATAGTTTTTGAATTCATACGCATTTGGTAGGCAGTGCAAGGAGTTATCCCCATTTTGGCCAAATAGAATAATGGGTTCGTTGGAACCCTAAATGAATGAACCAAGGTATGAGCTCCTAGTATGTTGTAGAGGGAGAGAACCCGGTCATATTAGCATTGACATCATGCATTTACATGAAGAGAAGAGTCAGATATGAGGCCTGGAAGTTTTTCGGCCAAATCGGGGTTCGCCGGTGGTAGGGTTTGCTCGCCGGAGAAGAAAGGTTAGGGTTATATCATATTTAACCCGAGTCGGGTTGGGTAATGATTAGGATGGGTTAGGATGTATGTGTATGTGGGTTAATACGTTAGCGGGTCTGGTCGTTTTAAATAACCTATGGGACTATTAAATAAAACGACGTTGTTTCATATCGGATCTTACCAGATCTGCTAGTTCGGGTCCGATACGGGCATGGGTGGGTACGTTTTTGAGTATAGGTGGATTAGATTCAGGTTCTGGTACAGGTAGGGTTAGACTAACCGAGTTGGGTTAGTTTGTTAGTATACTTGGGTTGTAGGATCGGATCCAGTCCAACCCAAATGGATTTCTGGGTTGGGTTTCCTCGTATGAGCAAACGAGCAACCCGTTTGACTTGGGTCGGATCGGGTTTGACCCGCGGGTCTTTGATTAATTATTTTAAGTTTAGTTATTCTGTTTTATTAATAAATAAGTTTTTATATACTTTTAAAGGCTTTAAATTATGTAAAAAAAAAAGATTTCAAATACCAAAATTATATTTTAAACGTTCTGAAAATATTTTTTTAAAGTAATATCCTTATATTCTATATTATATTGTATAAATTATACATTGTATTAATTATCTATTTAATCTAATAAATAGGGGTTAATTAGTATTATATCCCCCTAGTATAGGCTTATATGGCAATAGGTCCTTGAGTTAAACATGATTTGTATAAAGTCCCTGTCATTTTCCTTGTCCAATAGTACCCCTAGCATAAATCAAGTGAGGAAAAATGGAGTTCCATGTCAACATCCTTCCTAACTATAACCCTTTCATAACTGATTCCCCAAATTTCTCCCCTAAATTCAGGATTTCAAAATTTTCATTCGCGCGAGATATAAAATGGGGTCTTAAAATCAAAAGACCAGAATGGTTACTCTCCCCATTTCAAAACCATTCCTTCCCAAAATTACTCCCCCAAATTCAGGCCTTGAATGTTGAAGAGATTTAAATCGGACATAAAAACCACCATATTAATCGTGGTCAACCATAATCCAAGTCAACACAAAACTTGCTTTGCAAAACTTCTGGTGAGTAATTTAGGTTTTCGTTGAAGGTTCCGGCGAGGTCACGACAGACGGTGCAGTTGCTTAACAACAACGAAACAACTTACTTGGAATGTCCTTGCAGAGTTACAAAGCTACATATATATAATGGGGAATAAAGGTATGATTTTGGGTGAATTTTGGGGGTTTGATTGATCTGGAATCATGAAACACCATTTTGGGTTGTTCCATGATAACCTAACCATTGAGAACTTCACTGTTCTCTCTCTCTCTCTCTCTATATATATATATATATATGTGTGTATGTGTGTGTGTGTGTGAAACGACAGATCTAGAAGTGAATTTCACAGTCCAACTTCATTTTAATACAAACAACTTCACTGTTGTTAACATTTGAATTTCACAAAACAACTTCACTGTTACTTTGATGATTAAGTTGTGAACTTCACAATCTAAAGTGCGTGTGTGTGTGTGTTTTTTTTTTGTTAAATTTAAAGGTTGCACTGTGTGTTCGCACCTCATTTTGTATTAAAGAGAAGTTGTAATATGGGCATTTTACAAAGGAGTTTGTGAAGTGCACTCTTCAATTTGTGGGGAACTTTGGTTCTAGTGGTGAATTTCACAGTCCAACTTGAATGTTAAACAACAAATGGTGTTGTTAAGTTGTGAAATTCACAAACAACTTAACTTGTGAAATTCACAAAATCTTAATACCTATGTTAGTTTTGTGTTCAGATATGTTAACAATACTTGAATAATACAAAATCAGACACTGTTGGAAAAACACAAACACCCTTATTGTGTTCCTGTTACTTTGGTTTATTAAGTTGTGAAGTGGATACAAACATCGCTTGGGCCGTATCAAAAACCAGGGTTGAGGAGGTGCGCACTTCACCACAACAAGCGTATCCAATCGTAAGCACTGAATTATATTTACATTTTTTCTCATATGGTTGCTTGCTACCAATGCTCATGTTCTTGACTTTATTTGTGCACAAATACGATTGTGGTGCATCGTGTGCCAATGTGATGCCAAGAAAATGAGAGAACACATTGGGGAGTGAATGTGATGCCAAGAAAATGAAAGCACACATTATTCACCGATTCTTGCACGATCCTGGGGGATCTTTGACAGAGAAGTACCACAAAGAAGACAGCCACAAAATGAGAACCCAACTTGGCAGTTATATTTTGACTCCGCATTAGTATAATACTTTTGAGAACTTAGTTGGTGTGAAGTATGTAAATGGTAGTGGTAATGTAAACCTTTGGAATGTTCATTTGCATACTTCAGTATAACATTGTTTTTATTGACATCATCATATATAGCTATCTGTTAGTTTCCATGCTTGTGAGTTGCTTGGGTATTAGCTTGTGGTTAATTTGTCATGTTATTCACAGCTTTTCCAGTGAAATTTATAGATTGAGGGTTTACCAACACATGCTTAGGTTGTGAATTTCACAACCAGGAACACGAGTGTTTAATTATAAAAGTCTTTCCATGAAATTCGCAAACGGATTCATCATAATAACTTGCTGAGTTTGTCACCCACAACCGTAATTTGTGTTTATCAAACCCTAGTTTGACAAAGAAAAGTCTCAAACAATTTATACAGCAATCAAGCACTAAATTAAAAAGGCAATCAAAATTCAAACATTAAATCCGGGCTTGAATATTTCACAGGTTTTTTTTTTGCGAAGATTAAGTGAGGAAGTTGTTAACCATATACTAGAAGTGAAGTTCAGAGTTAGAGAAATTCAGGTACAAACTGTCAGACCAAAAACTCAATCTGTGTAGCAATCAGACCTACTTGTGAAATTCACAATCCATCAGTTTTACTTGTTAACATCTTGCATACATAATCACACTTGTAGACATCATCTCCATCATTCAGCAAAGAGATAGGGGACAACATAATATCAAAGTATTGCCATAACCAAGGAAATTGTTAACCATATACTAGTAATGAAGTTAACAACTCTGAACAATTTTAGAGTTAGAGAAACAGTACAAACTGTTAGACCAAAAAACTCAATCTATGTAGCAATTAGACCTACTTGTGAGATTCACAATCCATCAGTTTCACTTGTCAACATCTTGCATACATAAATCGGCACCAAGGAAGGTAAATCATCAAGATGCATAGATTAAGGGGTATAAATCGGCAGCAATTGACCTACATATTATTCAATATACTTAAAAGGAAAATTTATGAAATAAATTCAAGCATTAAGTGAATGAAATTGTGATTATATAATGGATATATACATAAATATATATATATATGTATATATATCCCACAATATATAAGGGTATTTATGGGACAAAAAAAAATCTCTAACCATGATTAAGGTGTATTAACTAGGATTATAGGGATCCTGAACAAAAATAGAATTTGATTTGTCCTTAATCCATGGAAGTACATAAAAAAGGGATTTAGTGGCAATTCTCTAAATAAATAATAGGGATTTATTTTAAATCATAATTATTAGGTATTAAATACCTAATGACCAATTTAAAATGTAAAAAAAAATTATATTAATTATCCCAAGGCCTAATGCCTTCGTTTTATAGGTTATTAATTAGAAAACTCAAACTATAATATTTTTAGTATTACTTTGGCACGAAATATATTTGTGCACTCTTGTGCTACGTTCAAGTGTAAACGATCGTGCGAGTAGCAAATCTGGTAAGACCAGGTCGATCCCACAGAGAAGGTGATAGCGTACTAGCTTAGACTATTCTCAAAAGGAAAATTAAAAATCAGTAATTTTTATGACGTGTAAAACATGAAGTTCTACAGATTAACAACTACTATAATAAAGCAATTAAACTAATCTAACAAATAACTAATTAATTAAACACATTTCAAAATAGGTTTTACTTTATAATAGAAAGGCGTTGGAATCACACGAATCTACAATGACCTAGCCATCTACCATGCACATTCATTATCGTTCTATGGAGTACATCCCTCTACAGTATTCCGTACTTTTCTAAGGATAAAGAATCATTAGTCCTTTCATGACAGGGACTACATCATCATAGTTGATTTAAAATACTTGGAAGACGGTTTAAAATAATGTTTGAGACATGCACCCTCAATGGTGGTAGCATTCAAGGTGGTTTGCAAAAGTCATTGAAGAAAAAGGCCTTAAGGCTTAAAGTTTAGAAATTGTTTTGACAAACTGAGCTTATCTGGACAACTTGATAACAAATCTCAAAAATAGAAAGTCTTGGAATACTAAGAAAGATCATCTCAAGAATTCTCACGTTCGATCGATCGAAGCGCTCTTGATCGATCGAACTGTATTATCCTTCAATCACTTGACTTTGTCCTGGTTCGATCGATCGAATATCATTCGATCGATTAAACGCAGGGTTTCTCTGCAGTTCATGCCAGAGGTTGGCGATCACTGTTTAATCATGATCTCCCAACTATGGAACTACTCAGACATTATTTTAAGTGAAGAAAATTGGTTTTTAACGAGAGACATGATTAAAGCAGTGTTTGGTTATGTTTTTGTTTGCTTGTAATTTGCGCGGGCGTGCCAGAACCAATCAGTGGTTCGGTGTGTGTGTGGACGTGCAAACTAATTTCCTATTTGCTTGTGTGAGTGATACACAAGGCTTTATGATCTAACTTCTAAACATGGTGATTGTGTGTAGTGAGTAGGGAAGTACCCTCACTGAAAGTCCTTTAGCAGTACTGAAGCGCACAAGCTAAAAAGTATCAAATTTAACAGGTAAACAAAATCACAAACGGTTTAATAAAAATAGATTTTTATTAAATGTTTGGAAAGACTAAACAGATCTTAGGAACACCAAAAAAAGCTGAATATTCAAAAGAACAAAAAGAGAAATAACAAAAGGACAGACCTAATTGCTATTAACGATTGAAAAGGCAAAGACTTAAGAACGCTTTGAATGCTTCAAATATGCTGAATATTCTGAATGCTGTGTATGCTGTTTCGAGAGAGACGCGGAGTCCTTTGCTTGGATGGCCTGCCTATTATTTATAGCAGCCTTATAAATCTTCAACTTGGACAGTGATTCCTTATCTTGCGCCCCACGCTGCTTAATTGATTGGCTGATGGAAGTTCTTCCTTATCTATGACTCAATTGAATCAATCCCTTCAATTTAGGGATCAGACGCATCAATCCAGCTGGCAACGAATAGATCCTTTCCTAAACGGACTCTTGTTTCTAAAACTTCTCAGAACTGACGCCATCCTGCCAGCTGTGGATTAGCACCGCCTCTCCTTCAGTCCAACGGCCTCGATACTGCTTCTCCTGGATGAATCGGGCTCTACTTGTTTCCGTGCTCGATTTCCTTTCTTTAACCGCCCACGTCCAATCGGACTGTTACTTTCATTTTTCATTACATAGTGTCCGATTAGGCTTTCCATCTTATATCATCGGACTGTCAACACACTTTACCTAACATCTATCATCGGTCTCGCGGCTATACCCCAGTCTGATGAGTCACTGCTTGCTTAGCCCGGCCTCTCCTTCATTCCCTTCCACTTAAATCGGGCTCAAAAACCCAGTGACGATTTTTGGGTGCAAACAATTGCCCCCCAAAAGGTCATATCAAACGTCCCGCCTTGATTGATGCGACGTTTTGAATTTTAAACTGGCCACGCGTCAAGCATGCAGCACCTGTCAGATTATGGAGAATCCCACCAGTTATGTCCCATTTAATTCGTCATGATTACAACGTTATGATATTTAAACAGCCAGTCTTTCCAAAAAAACCTTACCACGCCCATTTGTATTCTTACTCTCTCTCTCTATAATTCAAGCAAAATCAGAACTTCTCTCTCTAGACCTCCATTTTTTCCGGCGACTTTTCTACTCTCCACAAACATGGCTCCTAAAACTGCTCTGGCAACTTCCAAAGGAAAGAAAACCTTCATAGATGCACCTCCACCACAAAACCGATGCAGGGAGGTTAGGGCCCTAGCAAAAGCTCATGCTGCTGACATCTCCACCGATTACCTCACCCCCTACAGCTCCTCTGATGGCTCTCCCGTCGCACCGGGATTGGAGCGGCGTTTCTTGGCCGGCCTCCGGGGCTTTTCTTCCCTTTTTCCCGCCGGTTGAGAATGAAGCATTCCTTCAAGTCCCTGCTCACTGGAACAAAGTTCAGACTGCTAATCAGCCTATTCGGGGATGGCCGACTCCCGCCGCAGACTGGGACAAATGGGTTACCAGGGTTTCAACCTCTAAGGCCGGTGTCTGGAAACAAACGGGCATTTATGATGCCATAATGCTTAGTCGGTCTAGAATAGAGATAGACCGACCTCTTCTTCTTTCTGCTCTACTCTTCTGGTCTTTATCTTGTTCCGTTGCGGACCAATGGCTCCCACCATCAAAGGCATAAGCTACCTTCTTGGTTTTCGCCCCCATGGACAAGAGATTGTTCCCGGGCTCGACGTTGGCATGGCCAGCTTTGCCTACCCTCAACAAGAAATTGTCAGGGATGGGGCCATTTCATTCAGACCGATTACAGCCTTTGGAGGCTTTCTCACTGCTTGCATTGGGGCAGACGAGACAGAAGTGTCCGATGCAGAACACACTGTCTTCCTCATCTATTGGCTCAATAAATTTCTCTTCTGCTCGGCCAGCCAAGCCATTACTAAAGAATACATAACCTTGGCCTTGGCTCTTGCATCGGGACAACCCCTGGCTATGGCTACGCTTGTTTGGGCGCACTTGGTCCGAGGCATAACAGATTTTGTCCATTCGGGCTTCGGAGCTGGTGGGAGTCCGATATGGGTTCTCCAGCTGTGGCTCCATTCTTATTTTCCGGAGTTTCAACCCAATATCCGTCAAGTGGACGATATTCCAATTTCTGCTATCCAGTTTATGGACGTAACTCCTTCCTCACACTCCTTCGAGGAGTGTTTTACTTTCTTCTATGAAGGTTGCTCTGCCCGGGATACCAATCTCTTCACCCCATTCTTTTCACTTCAATTCTCTTCTTTTCTTCAACTTTCCAATAATCCTTCTAACTGGGGTTCGGGCACAGTCCACTTATAATGAAATTTTTTCTAGCTACCTAGTAGCTAGAGACATTATTTTCAGCCCGAGTATTCCATTGGCCAATAATAAATGCGGGGCCGAATATTACTTCGCTCCTCTTTACTCCCGCTAATTCGGGCTTACACAACTCGTGCGCGTTCCCCCTGGCATTACTGTCAATGTAGACTGGGTGGAACGCGGCCTCATTGTTAATGACGGGTAAGTGAAGAAAATAAAAGAAAGGTCGGACCGGCTCAAATCGGCGTTCAATTTCACACCCTTCTCTGCCTGGCCTATAGTGTCAGAGGAATTCACCCAGTGGTGGGGTGATCGGGCACGCACCATATTTTCAAGCACTGCTGCTGAGGCCCTTATGCCTTTTACTGCAACATCGGCCACTAGGGCCGATGCTCCTGTCTCGACGGCGGCTCCAGCCAGACGCAAGCAAGTAGCCAAGAGATCGGCTAGAAAGCCAGCTCCAGGCAAAGGTCCTTCTCAGAAGAAACAAAAATCAACACTGGCTTCTGCGCAGGTTATTTTCCACCATTCTTGCTGTTAAGCCCGATTTTACCTGTTCAGTATTAATTCTTTTATTTTGTTTTGTAGCTTCCTGATGAAGACTCCGGAGAGGATCCGCTCCCAACTCCAACTCATACTCTTCCTCCAACCCTTCCTACATCACCGGCGTCTGCAGCGGCCTATTTGGAATGGGTCGCCGTAAGGGTGATGCCACTTCACATCGCGCCTCCCCTAGCTCCTTCAAGTGGAGATGAAGACCTTACTGCTTCCGTTCAAGCTCCTGAGCAAGTCGTCCTCTCTTCTAGTACTGAGGACATGGCCGATGCTGGAGTTACTATAGGCACAGCTGGGGAAGAAGTGGATCAGGCTGTCCCCCCTAAAGTTGGAAATCTCCTCGGGCAAGGGAAACCTCCTGCAGCTACCGGCTCTCTTGTTGACACAATAGTGGAACCGGTTGTGACCGAGGTCAACCCTCCTGATGAGTCTTCCATTGAGGCCGGTGCTGATAATCTCGGCGTAGTCCCAGAGACCGAGGTCTTGAAAGTGATAGCGGCCTCAATGAGCCTAAGAGAAGAGACCGGCCACGCTTCCTCCTCAGGGTTGGCTCAATTTCCAACCTCTTCGCAACCCAGTGAGGCCGAAGTTCGAGCAGTGCTCTCGGCCTCGCTTGATCCTCACACACAGGTATTGAAGTGTACTTTTTCCTTCTCATTCATAAATATTTACACATCTAACTACTTACTTTCCTTGAACAGGCCGATCCCCTAGGTCCAGAGCCACACATTCCCTTCAATGACTTCTTCACCGGCCTGGATCTAGCCGCTTTTAACCTTGGCCCTCTTGAGCCCGAAGCTGTCTCACCTTCACGCCTCCAACAGGCTAAGGACCTCCTCTTCGGGCTTGCTGACCAGGAGCTTTCTAACCTTCCTGCCGCTGCTGATGTTAACGCGGCCTTGAACACCCTGATGGCCGATCCCTCTCTTTCGGACGGGCAGCGGTCCTTACTCCATGAGATACAAGAAAGACTCCCCAGTGTCCGTCTTGTGGATCGATCAACCTTGAAGATTTAGGCTGATGCAGAGCTTCACTTAGGCTCGCGGCAGAAGGCCTTGAAGTTTCTAGAGGGGGCCAAGGTTAAATTTGAGGCGGGTAAGGCTTCTCGGGCTCAAATGCTTGCAAGGGACTCTAGGCTGCAGACCCGTATCGCTGCACTAAAAACTCAGCTCGCCCAATGTGAGGCCGAGGTTGTTACCAACAATGCCTCCATTGGGAAAATTGATGAGGCACTATCTTTACTCGGTGGCGACGCCAAAAAGTGCAGTGATCAACTGCAAGCCAGTGTTCCGTTATCCCGGGCATTGGCTCAGAAGTTGGAGAAAGCAAAGCGAGATCGGACTGGAGCCATCAAGACCTGGGAGGATCTGAAGGCTAGGCTTAGGAATTTTGGGTCGGCCTAGAGGCCGACTCCTTTTTGTACTTTGTAAAGAATTCTCTTTTTTTTTTCACATTATTTTTGTAAGTAAGCTGTGCTCAGCCTATCAATACAAAAACAATTTTTTTTATCTAAATCATTCGGGCTCAGGCTCATAATTTATCAACTGATCATATTCTAACCCAGGGTTAGGTTTATAATCCAGATCAATGGTTTCCCATAACGTAGGGTAATAAGACTTTAAATACTAACCATTGATTAATCGGACATGAACAGTTCCATCTAAATCACGAAGCCTGTAATCACCTCCTCTTTTGACTTGGTGGACGATGAACGGGCCTTCCCAATTGACCGACCATATATCATAACGATTATCCTTGTCCCCAATTGGTAACACGGCCTTCCATACCAAATCATCAGTGCAAAAAGACTTCTCCTTCACCCTCTTGTTATAACCTCGGGCTGCCTGTTGCTTCTGCACTTTTAATGAATCCAAAGCCATCAACCTCATTTCATCAAGTCCTTCTAATTCAGCTATCATAGCCTCTGTGTACTCAGCGGGCTCAAGCTGATTCTGTAAAGCCCTTCTAGCCGATCGGACTGTTACTTCCATAGGTAATATAGCATCATGTCCATAAGTCAGCATGAACGGTGTAACCCCAGTACTTAACCTTTTGGGTGTCTGATAAGCCCATAACGCTTCGGACAAGTGCTTGTCCCACTCCCTAGGATTCTCAACAATCATATTTTCAATGATCCCTTTAAGGATTTTGTTAGTGGACTCAGCCTGACCATTAGCTTGAGCATAATAGGGCGTAGAATTGAGAATTTTGATTCCCCTACTTTCTGCAAAGGCCGATGTTTCCGTCCCAGTAAACACGGATCCTTGGTCGGCTGTGATCGTTTCCGGAAGGCCGAACCTATGGATAATGTGTTCCTCGATGAATTTTATGACGGTGGCTTGTGTCACCGTTCTACAAGGTATGGCCTCGGCCCACTTGGTAAAGTAGTCCGTAGCCACTATAATGAAACAATGTTGGCCCGATGATGGCGGTAGGACTTTGCCAATTAAATCCATCGCCTATCCTCTAAACGGCCATGGTTTGATTATGGGTTGCAACTCTTTGGCTGGCACATGCTGAATTAGACCATGCTTCTGGCAAGCCTGACACCCTTTTGCATAACTGATACAATCTTTCAACATGCCGGGCCAATAATAATTGTACCTTCTCAGCAACCACTTCATCTTGGTACCGGCCTGATGTGCCCCACAAATTCCTTCATGTACCTCGGCCATAACCTGCATGGCCTGCTTCTTCCCTAGACACCTCAAGACAACGTCGTCGCCGATTGGTTTCTTGAATAATTCTCCATCAAGTATCACGAATCGGACAGCAAACAACCTAACTTTTCGGTCTACCCTTACATTTGGGTGATTCAGGTATTCAATAATGGGGATTCTCCAGTCGTCATCCTCCATTAAGACCGAATTGGTAGTAGCGTACCAACCTCTCTTTGCAACGGAAGGGAGTGATCGGACATGAACAGTGATTAGTTGGTCTTCTGCGCTCTTCTGAGAATGTGAGGCTGATCCTGTTTTTGCCAACTTATCGGCCTCATTATTCGTGGTTCTTGGAATATAGCTCATGCTAATGTCATCAAATGCCTCCATGAGTTGAGTGGCAACTGCGTGGAACGGGCATAGCTCCCAACTCCTTATCTGAAACTCCCCGGCTATCTGTCCGATTACCAACCCTGAGTCCCCCTTTATATGCACGGACGATGCCCCTATTTCAAGGAGTATCTCCAGTCCGATGATAAGTGCTTCGTACTCGGCCTGATTATTAGTACATTTGAAATTGAGCCGAAAAGACATTTTTGTCTTTTTATACTTGGGTGATAAAATCACCACTCCTGCCTCAGCACCCTCTGCGTTTTTGGAACCGTCAAAGATCAACGTCTATGGGACCAAGGACGTGCTCAGCACTTTGGGTGTTGAAGGTAGTTCCCCCAAATCAATAGGATCTGGGTGATCAGCCAAGAAATTGGCTATGGCCTGGCCTTTCACCGATTGCTGCGATCGGTATTGGATAGCAAATTCCATTAAGCCCAAGGTCCATTTCCCAATTCGGCCTTGCATAATTGGTCTTGACAACATATATTTTATCACATCAGTTTGACATATTATGTAAGTTGAAACAGGAAGCATATATGTTCTTAACTTTTCTGAAGAAAAATACAATGCCAAGCATAACTTCTCAATCGGCGCATAGCGCTGCTCGATTGGAGTCAAAATTCTACTTAAATAATAAACGGCCTGCTCGTTGCATTGCTCATTATCTTGAGCTAGCATACTTCCTATAGAGCAGTCAGAGGCCGATATATACAATTTTAGGTACCTACCCTTCTTGGGTGGCAATAATACTAGAGGAGTAGACAAATACTGTTTGATTCCTTCAAAGGCTTGTTGATGGCCGTCTTCCCACTTGAAGTCTTCATCGGTCTTGATCTTCAATAGTGGGGTCCATACTTGGGTCTTTCCAGCACAATTTGATATAAACCTTCTTAAGAAATTGATCTGTCCTAGCAATCTCTGAAGCTCCTTCCTATTAGCAGGTGGCTTTGCTGCCTGGATAGCCCGAGCCTTATTCTTGTCAATTTCTATCCCCCTTTGATGTACTAAAAAACCTAAGAAGTTCCCTGCAGTAACACCGAATGCACATTTGAGAGGATTCATCTTTAGTCTGTGAGCCCGCATCCTTTCAAATGCTTTTTCTAAATCCTTCAAATGATCGGTATTTCCTTCTGACTTCACCACAACATCATCTATGTAAACCTCCATGAACTGTCCGATCATATCATGGAAGATTAAATTCATTGCCCGTTGATAGGTGGCTCCAGCGTTCTTCAGCCCGAAAGGCATGACAACCCATTCAAAGGTTCCAATTGCCCCCGGGCACCGAAAAGCAGTCTTCGGGACATCCTCTTTGGCGATGTAGATCTGGTTATATCCCGAGTGCCCGTCCATAAATGACAAAATTTTATATTTCGCGGCCGAATCAATAAGCTGATCGGCCATTGGCATGGGATACTCATCTTTTGGGGTAGCTAAGTTCAAGTTCCTGAAGTCAATGCAGACCCTTAGCTTCCCATTCTTCTTCACTACTGGCACCACATTCGAGACCCATTCAACATATCGGGCTATCCTAATGAAGCCGGCGTCCAGTAGTCTCTCGATCTCCTCTTTCACCTTCAGCGTTACCTCCGGTGACATGCGCCGAGGTTGCTGTTTGAACGTCCTGAACCCCGATTTAATTGGTAATCGGTGTTCCACCAGTTCCCTAGATAAGCCAGGTATGTCGTCATATTCCCAGGCAAAACAATCTTTGTACTTATGTAGGAGGGCAATTAGCTCAGCCTGATACTGAGGATCCAGCATCTGACTTACATAGGTAGGTTTGTGCTCTCCTTCTTTGCCTAGGTTGACTTACAAGAGAGGGTCTTGGACATCGGCCTTTAAATCATCAAGTTTTTCCGTGGCCGTTTCCAACTCGTCCATCTGAATCTCTTCTTCTCTCGGCGCTTCCTCTTCGTAAATACAATAAGCCAGATTAACCATTCAATCCAATGGGCCGATTTCCAATCTTCTATCAGCCAAGAATGCACACCATCTGGCCATGCTGGCCCTCAAGGCTTGCAGCTTCCGTTCTTCAATTATCGGAGTCCCCATGGACATCTTCTTGTTCAACGATCTCAATCGGCCTTGACTCTTCTGTCCGACTGAGATTATGGAAATATGCTTTAATGTCTGATGAACTTCCTTTAAGGAAGGTCGCTGAATTTGGTCTTCCCATTTTGTTGCACCCCAGCAACTTAACTGGCCCGATGTCATCTTCGTACAAAACTGCATCGGCCGTCTGCACCCGGGCTACAAATGGCTTGGTGTCTGCCCCCACCACTTCTGCCTCATCACTGTAGACACCCCATTTTGTCGGCTATCAGATTTAGGAGACCCATAGCTTGGTGGTTCACAATGATCGTAAAAGACTCAAAAAGACTCTCGGAAGACAGCTCCATCCCTCAGAATGACCAAAATGCCCCTGAAAGCCCGAAAACTCCCAGATTTGGTCCCAAAGTTCTGAAAATATGATATGTCGTAAGAAAAGCGATAAAATGAGTTTTAAAGAGAAATCGACTAAAATCGTCAGCTCCCAGAGACCCCCGGAAGTCCCGGAAGCTCCCGAAAAGTACCCGTTGACCGATTTGACCAAGGTTTGACTAGGTTTGACCAAGTTTGACCGAAATCGTCCAAATTCACCAAAATCATGAAGAAAGTGTTAAAACAAGTTCCAAAAGAAAATCGAGCGAAAACATCAGCTCCCGGGAACTCCCAGAGGTCTCCAGAACTTCCCGGGAATCCCAGGTTTGACCAGTTTGACCAGAATTTGACTTTGGAACCAGGGAACCAAAACAATTTTCAAACATTTTTCATGGATACTAGAGGTCAATAGCTTTCCAACGGTATATCGCACATAATTTCTGGATTTAAAACGAATTTATTATGAATTTCCAAAGGCGAAAAAGGCGATCAAATCGGCTTTTATCGGGAATACCGCAAAACTTTTCAAAGTGACCTATCCACGAACTTTTTTTTTTATGTAAAGTAGACTCCATTACCTTTCCAACGGTATATCACAACCTCAATTTGGAGTTCGTATGCATTTTTTGTGAATTTCGGACGAAATAGGGCCTTTTCGCGAATACCGGAACTTCAGGGGGCCTAAATAGCATTATCTGGACGGAGGGAGGAGCACTGCCACCGCGGCACTGGCCCAGTGCCGCCGCGGCACTCCCCCCCAGAACAGTGTATTTTTGTGATAATTTTTGTGGCCCCATTTTGATTAATTAAAAGCCAAAACGACATAGTTTTATGATTTCAGATGTTTGGAGCCAATGCGAATACTTTCTAAATCCCAAAACCACCCCAAGTTGGCCTATATAAGCACCCCATTACTCTTCATTTTGGGAGGAGTCAAATGTAAACTTTGAAAAAGTTTGGGAGAAAAGTTGTAGAGATAAGGTTAGAATAGAGAGAAAGAAGCTTCCTTCTTTGATTTTCCAAAACAAAAGTGAGTTCTAAACTTTGTTTTTACTTCATTACTCCCATTTATTTCAACATTCAATACTCCCAACCACCATTTTAGTGAGCATTCAAGAGAGTGGAAGCTTCTTCCATGTCTAGTGTCATTACATATGAGTGAAACACCAATCTACAAGTCTCATGCTTCATGAATATCATCTATTGATTATCATCTACTTGCTTGTTTATTTATTGTTCATCTCTTCTTATCCCATTTCTTTTTATTTTCTTTATTTACTTACTAGTTCATCATCATCTAAGTGATGGCATGAAGTTTGGGGTGAGTGAATCCTTATGGATAGTAGCTCTTGACCTCAAAAACATGTTTGATAGATGATGATTATAACCTCAATACTTCCAAGGTATTCTTGGAATGTATTGAAGTTATGTTCAAAAATAAAATAAATCTCTCCAACAATCTTGGAGGTTCTTAATGATGAGTTTGATGTGGGTATTCTAAGTGGCTATGGTCCTTATTGAGTGTTAAAAATATGTCTTCAAAACATCTATTTCAAAACCCCTCTCAATCCCTCTCATTTGGTTTCAAGAAGCAAAACTTTGTTTTCTCCAAAATCTTCAAAACAACGAGTCAAAACAGTGAGTGAGTTGAGTTCAAAGATTTCTCTAGAACTCAATACTCAACATATGGATGCAAGGCCACTTGGAAAGTCTTCCTAACTCATTGAAGAACACCCATGATTTTTGGTTTGACTTGGAAGTACTTGGAAATGGTTCATTTGGATCCCAATATTCCTTCTAAACATTCTGATTTTGCTGTCACAGCAGCTAGGTCCACTTCCAACCTCTTTTACAGAAAACGTTTCCAAAAAGGGTGGTCCTAACTTATTTTTCCCTTAAAATTCAATGTCTTAGGGAACTGTCTGTATAAAATGGGCCTCTAGATCATTATTTTGCATTTTCTAATATGTTTCAACATTTCAGTCGACGGTACGGACTCTATTTCTGAGTGACCTTCATTGTTTATATGATTTCTCTCAATCTGTGATAGCTATTCAATATTGGCCTTTTGGGTTGTGTTCTAGACACAATAAGGAACATCTCCATAAAAAATCATGCATTGAAAGCTTTCCTAACCCCTCTTTTCAAATTCCAAAAGATCATGCTACTGTTCTATCCACTATTCACAGCAAGTACATTTCAACTTTCATTCTTTGATTTGATGCTCTTATGCATTGCAAATTAGTTCATATCTTAGGAAGTAGTTCATACTACATTTGTACACATCCCATGTTAATGTCATTCATTAATTCATACACATTTTAGACTTCTAAGTCATTCTAGAAATCCATGTACACAAAACACACTACAATCATTGCACATTTTAGATACATACATTGCATTCATGCATGATTTGGGATTTTTGTAACTCTTAATCTAAGGAGATTATAAGGAATGAACTTGATCACACATTCATGCTTCCCCTCGATCTAATCATCCTTTCTCATCCGTCCCGGGGATTGAGAAATCTTCTTTTCTCAAAGATTAACATGCATCATACTAGTTTGCTAAGTATATTTTACTTTTTTTGATTTATTTGTTTCAAGAACAATTCATGTCCCTTTAGATTAGGAAAACTTTATTATCTGATACATGATTAGACGATTTTTCCTAGGTTTATTTGTGTGATCTTTCACTTTACATTGCATGATATTTGATTTAGATCTTATGAATGATATTTTATCTTTAGATCTTCCATTTTCAAGTTTCTTATGTAATGTAATATACTATCATAGTATTAATTGCCGAACCATACATAGTATAAGATGATTATTTGGATGCTAATTGAGGCCCGTCGAAAGATGGGGCGAGTTGAGGGTGTTTTAGTCGCGACAAAGGCTCCTTCCTCTCTCGTACCAAAACCCCGAACCAAGTCCTTTGGTTATGAAGGGCCGGTGCCCTTTATCCATTTGGGTGAGTCAAAATTAGGTTTCTTGGTTCCTTAAAGACCAAGTGGCGACTCTGTATCTGTTTTCAACAGGCCTTTTGTTTTTTTTCCTTGATTCAAATCAATTTCAAAGCAATCTCGAACAAGAGAAGTGGTCCGATTCCGCGTGTCCACAATCACCCCTCCAGAAAATCAACAACTGATGGAGTGTGGAGGGAATGCAATAATTGGGGTGTATCCAGTCTCGGCCTAATAATGCATTATAGGCCGCCGAGGTTTCCACAATGAAAAAAGCAGTCATGACCATTTTACTGCCAACGGTCAGTTCAAGGGGTAGGATACCCTTGGTTCTCGAAGGTGCCCCCTTGAAGCTCTGGACATTCATTTCGGTCGGAATTAACTCTGACTCAGACTTCTGTAGGATGCTCAACATAATTTGGGGCATGATGTTAATGGTAGACCCCCCATCAACAAGAATCCTATTTATTGGGACGCCTTCGATATGCCCTTTCACATACAAAGGCTTCAGATGTTGGGACATCTGGTGTGTTGGCTTTTCAAACACCACTTTAACTGGTCTAGTCTTCAATCCATCCTCAGTCTGATGTCCTTTCGGCCTCAAGATGGTGATCTTAGGCCGATCGATCTGATTGTCAGTGGCGTCAACATTTTTACTCGTGGCTTCCACCACACTAGGCTTAACGGTCTCTCCCCCGTTCCAAACGATTTCTTCCATCACGGCCGAGTCCTTAGCTAGTCCTTCTACTACATCCCCTTCCATGGCCGATGGCTGGTCCGGCTTGGCCATAAAGGACATAGGTAGGGTGAATACCATGTTGGATGACAAACTTAGTGGAATCGTCCCGAATTGTATTGGCGAAAAACTTGAATCCGACACATCCTCATCGGACTCAATCATCTTGTCCAAGGTAACTCTACCTTCTTCCTGTGATCTTTCTTGTCGGACCCTTTCCCTTGGGTGCTCAATGACAATGCGCATCGCCCTCGTGGTAAGTCCTTGGTTATCGGACACCTTCAGCTCTATGGGAGCAGGATGGTTTCCAGCCTGCAAGAATTGACGCTCTCGCTCGGCATGTCCCATCCTCTGATACCTCCTTTTCCGGGACTTACTATATTGTGGCCGTGCTGGAAATTTAGAGTGTTTAGCTCTGTGCCACTTTTGATCTTGTACCCAAGGTGGTAGCACCATCCTCGGGCTCCTGCCAGAGGTTGTTGCTTGCATCTGAGGCCCTGGGACTGTCTGGGAATACCTTGCCCCCAGTCCGCCGGATTCGCCTTGGCCGACTCACTACACCAACTAATGTTTTGCCCGCCACTCGGGCTTGGCCTGATCTTGCCATGGTATTGACAATCTCTCATGTACAGACCGTCTCGGGCTTGATTCCCGGTGTTCATAGCTTCTCGGCCTCTTGCTCGGGCTCGAGACTTCCTTTTTGGCGTCAGCCTTACACCTCGGGCATAAGCCTTGTTCGATGATTTCCAGCTGTCTCCGTAGATCCGCTATCAAATTATCCGTACTAGATTTGGCCGTTTCTTCCTCAGCCTTTCGGGCTTCTGCCTTGCGTTCTTGATAGCTCTTTTGGAGGTCATGTATTGTCACCTTCGGCCCTTCAGTGGCCGAAACAGCAATCTGCTTGCCCTCCCTTTGTTTTGGCACAAACTCTCCGTCGGACAAGTCTATCTTGGGTCTTGGCCTTGAAAGCTTGGTTAAGTCGGGCATCACCATGTTAGTGCCCATAATTTGAGGAAAAGGATTTGAATCGATCCCCATAGCTTTATTCGAGAATTTGAAGACTCCCTTCTCCACGTTCTCCTGTATCAAATTGCAAAAAACAACACAATTGTTAGTAGAATGCTTCCAAGAATTGTGCCATTTACAGTATTCTTTATTTTTCATGTCATCGGCCTTAGGGATCCGATGACCTTCACTTAGCTTGATCACTTTATCGGCCAACAAGGCATCGAATATTTGATCCGCCATAGTTATATCAAAAGTGTAGTTTTTTCCCGCCTCGAACACCATTTTCTTTGCAGCGGCGTTGTTATTTACTGGTTTATTCAAGGCGTTACATACGACTGGCCGTTTGCAGATTAACTCGGCCATATCGCTTTCTACATCAAGGTCACATTCTGCCAAATGGACCTCGTAATTGGGGTCTTTATAATATGTTCCCTTGGAGGAGTTCTTCTTCTCCTGCTCGTCCAAAAGAATGCGCTCGTAGCGACCGGCCCGTGTGGCAAGCTCGAATAGGTCACGGAAGTCAGTTCCCTCAAACCTCTTGCGAAGTTCGAAAGACATGCCCCCCATGGCCATCTTTGCATACTCTTCCTCGGGCAAGACTATCTTACACCGATATTTTGCCTTTGGAAAACGGGCTACGTAAGTTTCCACGGTCTCTCCTACTAACTGCATCATCCTGGACAAATCAGCCAGCGATGTTTCGGGCTCAGTTCTATAAAACTGGCCATGAAATAGTTCTTCCATCCCTTGCCAAGTTAACACAGAATTGGCTGGGAGGTTTATATACCACAAAACGCCATGCCCGTTAGCGAGTTTGGGAATAGTCTTAGCTTTAATGGGTCACTGTGACCCACATGGCCGCATTGAACAATAAAACGGCCAATGTACTCAACTGAGGACTGTTCACTCTCTCCTGAGAACAGAGTGAAATTTGGTACTTTGTACCCCTGAGGAAATATGACTTGGTCAATTTCGGGGGGGGGGGGGGGGGTACGGCCGTCTGTACATCGGCCTTTCTAGTCTTCGCATAAACGGGCCATACTCCTCGTGTATGGCCGCTACCAGTTCCTCCCTATTTATGGGTTGGGCTATGGGCTGAACATTCCTTATCGGGGTTACCAATGGTGGCGGTCCGTGCTGTTGGTTATGGGCCTGATGAGTCCAAAACCCACCGTTGTTCCTTTGCCCCCCATGGCCGTGGCCTAGGGGCTGTGAGTGGCCGACTGAACTGTCAGTGTGGCCTGTAGATCTACCAAGACCTGGAGTCGCCGATCCGTTGGGATCGGTAACTGCTAAACTGCTTGCCATACCGGCCTGTGACTCCGACTGCCTGCCTGAGCCATTACCATCCCTTAGGTTTGGACATACGTAAGGCGTATCTTTCGGCTTATCGGACTCAAGCAAAGTGCCCGAGCCTGATCCGTTGACCTGTTCTTTGTTGCTTCCGGCCTTATAGGTTTCAACCAGCCTTCCGATTGCTTCCGTCAGGCGGTCCAACTTTATATGGGTGGTCCTAGTTTCTAGGACCAATTCAGCCTGACTCTTATGAACATCGGCTGTTTGGTTCATGACCGGTTTAAGATTGCCCATTGAGCCTATGAGTGCATTATACTCCTGCCACATGGGCTCCACGTTGGCTCTCATGGCTTCTGAAATCGCCTCAAGAGTGACGCTGCCATCTTGGGGAGAATGGCCGGTGCTCTCCTCCACATGTGGATCCGTGGGCTGATCGTCCTGGCCGTTCTTCGTCGTCTTATCTTTCTTTGGAGGCATGATTTGACACTGACTGTCCCACCGGGCGTGCCAAAATGTTTGCTTGTAATTTGCGCGGGCGTGCCAGAACCAATCAGTGGTTCGGTGTGTGTGTGTACGTGCAAACTAATTTCCTATTCGCTTGTGTGAGTGATACACAAGGATTTATGATCTAACTTCTAAACAGGGTGATTGTGTGTAGTGAGTAGGAAAGTACCCTCACTGAAAGTCCTTTTACAGTACTGAAGCGCACAAGCTAAAAAGTATCAAATTTAACAGGTAAACAAAATCACAAACGGTTTAATAAAAACATATTTTTATTAAATGTTTGGAAAGACTAAACAGATCTTAGGAACACCAGAAAAAGCTGAATATTCAAAAGAACAAAAAGAGAAATAACAAAAGGACAGACCTAATTGCTATTAACGATTGAAAAAGCAAAGACTTAAGAACGCTTTGAATGCTTCAAATATGCTGAATATTCTGAATGCTGTGTATGCTATTTCGAGAGAGACGCGGAGTCCTTTGCTTGGATGGCCAGCCTCTTATTTATAGCGGCCTTATACATCTTCTACTTGGACAGTGATTCCTTATCTTGCGCCCCACTCTGCTTAATTGATTGGCTGATGGAAGTTCTTCCTTATCTATGACTCAATTGAATCAATCCCTTCAATTTAGGGATCAGACACATCAATCTAGCTGGCAACGAACAGATCCTTTCCTAAACGGACTCTTGTTTCTAAAACTTCTCAGAACTGACGCCATCCTGCCAGCTGTGGATTAGCACCGCCTCTCCTTCAGTCCATCGGCCTCGTCATTGCTTCTCCTGGATGAATCGGGCTCTACTTGTTTCCGTGCTCGATTTCCTTTCTTTAACCGCCCACGTCCAATCGGACTGTTACTTTCATTTTTCATTACGTAGTGTCCGATTAGGCTTTCCATCTTATATCATCGGGCTGTCAACACACTTTACCTAACATCTATCATCAGTCTCGCGGCTATTCCCGAGTTCGATGAGTCACTGCTTGCTTAGCCCAGCCTCTCCTTCATTCCCTTCCACTTAAATCGGGCTAAAAAACCCAGTGACGGTTTTTGGGTGCAAACAGTTTTAAACATAAAACTAGTAAAAATCTATGGATTCAAACTATGAACTTGCAAAACTTACGACCAAATCAAACTATAGATACTGAAAACTAAAAACAGAATGTAAGCACAACTATATTACAGAAACTGGAATGAAGAACTCGTATTAAACTTTCAAGAAACTGAAAGAAATCAATATCCAAACATGCAAAACCTACAAAACCCAACAGAAACTCTCTCTCTCTCTCTCTCTCTCTCTATGAAAAACTGTAAAAACTAAAAGGTGGGCGTCCTATGGACGAGTTTATAACACATATTTATAGAGAAACCTAGCTAGGGTTAGTAATAATATGTCTCTGCTGTGTGCCTGCAAAAATATGATATAGCCATGTTCGATCACTTGAAAGATTCTCGAGCAATTGAACTTTACATTTCTCGAGCGCTTGAGAAAACTTCGATCGCTTGAACCCTCGATTGCTTGATACTTCTTCGATCGATTGAGGTCCTCTTTTCAACTTTGCAATGTCTTCTATACACTTTGGCTTTACCCTTTCTTTCAATTCATTCTTTCTCATGGCACACAACACATCTGCACAAAATATAGTCTAAAACAGTAGAAAAAAGATGCATTTCATTGTATCCAAATATGCATTGTAATAAAACTACAGATAAAAAGGGAAATTTGTAAACTAAATTATTACATTTATTGTCCATTACGCAGGTGTATTCTGCAAATACTCCTGCTTGTCACAACCCCTAACTACCTTATTGCTAGTCCCTACCGATAAATCGGAATAAAAGACAAATTAAACAAAGTGAAACTATGACTAAAAGAAAAACAACAATACATAGAAAAATCCTAACTCACTCTCACAGGAATCGCAGTTGCATTTAGCTTATGCAACAAGCCATTAAACCCCTAGGTTCCCCCTAGTGGATGAGTGTTGTCTCGTGGGGGTTTGCATTGAATATGCTCACAAAATTTACATTTTAAGAACAGACAAAAACATCTTTAAAACCACTCTCTCCTGGTCAACTGATAACTCTGCTCTACAAGGACATATTATTCTCAATCAAACCATGAAAGATATCACATGCTGATCTCATCAAAATCAAGATATAAAAGTATACTCTACTTTAAAAGATTTGTAGTGTGGAAGTAGAGGTCGAACCCACAGAGATTGAAATACTAAAACACTTTAATTTTAAAATCTTAATCTAGTTAATTAAAACATAATTTTAATTTTGATTTTAATTAAACTAAGAAACTAAGTAAATAAATCTAACTATGAAAGTGATTAAAAGTTGTTTTGATAAATATGTGTATTGAACCTAGGATTGCAAATCTACCACTAGCTTCATAATAAGGTATCTATGCATTCAATTATCTTATTACATTGGGTGATAATGGAGAATTGTAGCTAGAAGCCCAATTCGTCCATCAAGAAGATAATTACAATTCAAACATCAACATAATTCATCTGTGGTTAGCACGGAGTGTCTCACACTAAACTAGGGTTGCGACACACTCCGTCTTCCCTAGGAATGAACTATTCGACTACTTGATATCACAATTCAAATAAGCACTATTACATGTGAATAATCCATACAAGAACAACAAATATACACTATTGAGCACATCACATCCAAAATAGATCTAAGGCAAGAATAGATTTTGAAAGTAACGATTTAATCAATGAATACGATTTTATTAATTTAAATCCTCTAAACATGTTACCATCATCCATACATAATAAAACTAAAAGAAAAACATAAAATACACGCAATTACTTGGCTAGGGTTTCAATAAAACCCTAGATCTTGGTTTAAGTGGCCATAGAAGCGATGAATGGCAAGAGGTTGATGGAGGAGGTCATGGGAATCCTTGGTCTTCTTCCTTTTCTCCTTGCTTCCCCCTCTTCAGTGGCTGAAGTTTTAGTTATTGAAGGATGTGTATATTGTTGTGTAACCCCAAAAATTGTACTCCCTCCGTCCCATAATAAGTGTCCACGTTTCCTTTTTTGGATGTCCCATAATAAGTGTCCACTTTCCTAAATTGGCATATATCTTTTACTTACTTTCCAAAACTACCCTTAAAATAAAGAAAAAGAAGTATTTATTTGTGGTCCCAAAACAAGCAAAAAGTCAAACACCCATCACATCTAAGGGTAAAATTGGAAAGAGACTCTTTAATGAACCAAATAAATTAATATAATACAACTTTCTTAAACATTGTGCAAAAAGGAAGTGGACACTTATTATGGGACGGAGGGAGTATATTGTTGTGTAACCCCAAAATTGATGTAGAATAGGATTTATATAGATTTTGGAAGGATTAGGAGGCTTCTCTAAGCCTACTCACACTAAAATTGTCCTATTTACATTTCGGGATGTTGTATGCACAAACCACCTTCGTTGGGAGCTCTAATTTGATGAAATACACGTTTTTAGTTTTTTCACAGGTTGCTCGCGCAGCCCACTCGGGCAAGGTACCTTTCACTACATTGTGCGACTTTTGTAGAATTGCGATAACTTTTTGTTCAAACCTCGGATTGACTCGCCTTTTGTGGCCACGAGTCCGTAACTTAAAGATCTACATTTTATATCTCTGGAGAAAATTCTCAAATCCAAAGTCTTGTCAAAAATGCATTATACCGAGACTGCTACTGAATTCAGCTTTCACCGGAGACACCCTTTGAGCCCAGAATGTCTTCTAAAGCCACTAATCATTGAATTTTAGTGCATTTTCACGTTAAAGCTCCAAAACCTACAAAATATAGAATACTTATTAAAAATAATTAATAACTAAAAGAAGTGCGCTAATAAAGTGTATCTTCAAAACTATAAACGGGAATTATTCATCACCGATCACACCCCCAAACCTACACTTTGCTAGTCCTCGAGCAAAGAAAAAACATAAAAGTAAAACTAAAGTGCAATTAAAATATCCTAACTCACTGTCGCATGCAATGCGATTGCATTTAGCATATGCAACAAGCCTTTTAAGCCCCTAAGTGTCCCTAGTAGGACGAGTGAAGTCTCGTGAGGGTTCTCGTCAAATAAGACACCCACAATCATCTTTCATTAACTTGTACACGAAAAGGTTTATTAAAAAGAAAAACATAACATTCAATACTCCTTATTATAAAACAATGATTTGAAATAGAATAACGAACAAGAAGAAATGGAACCAAACGTCTACCTACGTCATGAAAAACAATCCCAAGCACATGCATCGTATAAATGAATAGAGTTTCTCATAAAATTGCACGTGTGTGATGTGGTAGTCAAATGAACACGCGTATGTCATGAACTTGGAATATAACTCGGATAACCATCCAACTATGCTTCGACCACGAATCTTACATCGTTAATTATACTCTAAAATAAAACACTTAGAAACATGTGTAATCTCTCTAATATATGAGAGCAAAGGAAATATGTCTTCAAAACCAGAAACATTCAAATATGACTCAAAAAAGACGCATGACACGAAAGAATAGTAATCTCATGGATAGGATGCTAACAGTTAAGAAAAATTGATCGTTACCATGTTTTAATCCCCCTCCCATCATTTACATATCTAAACCATATTTTTTAGGATCAAATAGGACTTTTCAAAGGTTGTACTGTGGCCGAAACTCGTGCTTTATTCCCCTATTGACAGGAAGAAGACCATAGTTGAAGACTGAAATAATATCTTTCTGAGTTAATTTGTTCATTGGTTCCTCATGTTCATGTTCAAATCGATTCTTCACTTTTTGAGTAAATTCATCATTAGGATCCGAGTTATAAGGGTTTTTTTTGTTCATTGTGCATTATATCCTTCCCCTTACTCATGTTTATTACGTTATTGGGTTCATTAGCTTGTCTAACCCCATTCTCCACCACACATGGGGAATCATCATCATTGGGAGGTTGATCAATAGCGTTAAATACATTTAATTTTAGGTTCATGTTCCCAAATGACACTTTCATTACCCCCGTTTGACAGTTGAAACGCGCATTAGCGGTGGCTAAGAATGGACGACCAAGAATGATAGGAGTGTGTTTCCTAGAATCTAACACCGGTTCAGTATCAGGGACCATGAAATCGATGGGATAATAGCATTTGTCGACTTAACTAAGACATCTTCAATTATTCCTCTAGGGATCTTGGTAGAATGGTCCGCTAATTATAAGGTAGCGACCGTGGGTTTAAGTTCACCTAGACCTAGTTGTTTGTAAACCGAGTAGGGTAGGAGATTCACACTCGCACCTAAGTCAAGAAGAGCCCGATGAATGGGAGTGTCTCCTATGATACATGAAATCGTTGGTGTTCTGGGATCCTTATATTTTGGAGGAGCGTGTGGGAAAATGGAACTTTTTTGGTGAGTGTGGATACTCGCAGTTTTACCCACGCTTTTCATTTAAAACTTTCCGAAATTCAAAAATATAAGTCGCCAAATAATTTTTTAAAGAAAAATTAAGAAGCTATTTTGAAAGCAAATTGATCTTTCAAAAACTAGAGATTTCTAGGTCGGGGGATAATGGAATGAGAGAGGAAGAAGCCCAGTGGACTGAAACACCCCCTCTCATCTTATCTCATGATAGGCCTCTACTCAACATCATTTTTAATCAAATTATTAATCTAAGTATGCCCTTAACTAATACATATGTATAAATATACATTACACAAGCACGTCTAAAAGGGTGTAAGATTGCTAACGATAAAATATCATTCATAAACCACATAATTCAAGTAGCAAGCAAGTTGGCGTCCAAGTAGGGAACTAAGAAACTTACGCAGGATTCAGCCGTGAACATTAAACATGCAATGCATACAAGAATAGAAATCCTAGGAAAAATGTCTCTAATCCACATATACACATAAGGCAAGACCTAAGCTAAGGTGTCGCACATGAAGTCGAAAAATCAATAAAATTAACAAGTAAAATAAACTAGTGAAAGGTTTAAGAAATTGTACCTCAAAAGCATTACAAAACAAAGATTAGCCCACATGCTTCAAACAAGATATCAATTAATCAATCCAAAACTTCTAGCTTAAATCTATCAAGTAGAGAAGGAATTGACATAATTGAATTACTTTTAACTAATTGGAACCATAGAACCTCTATAGATATACAAGTCTCGACTAGGAGCCAATGTAATGTCCATATAGAAATTTCATAGCCCCAACATGATAATAAAGAACCCCTAGTTATGTTCAATTAGGTTCAATTAAGTGCAACTTAGACCAAAAATGAGTTCTACTATGAATGAATGAATGCATGCTATGAGATATTCATTAGTTTGGATCATCTAGCCTCTGGATTTAGACTTAATTGACATTATTTAAGACATGGTTTAGATCTTAGGATATTAGGAGTCCATTGGATTAGAGTTGTTCAAGATTTATCAAAACTCTGACAGAATTGTAAGAATTACAGAGAGCAGACTAGACTTTCAAAAATAGAAATAAAATACTACCAACGGTTGGATCTTAATGATTTTTGAGCATATTATGACTCTGTGAGTCCAATTTCTAACGCAAAAATAAAATCAAAGATCCAACGGTTAAATATCTGGGAATAGCAACATAACCAGACATCACTCGGAAATTTTCAATTCTCTATCCAGCGTTTTTGTATGATTTTCTAAAAATAGTAAACATATCAGAATCACTTTGATCTTCTTAGGGTATTTTCCTAACACATTAATCTTCATAGAAAAATTTATTTAAAGTCAAAAGAAGTTGGTTGGTGCTCTAATTTACTTATTTTAAAACGAACTTACTGTTCTGAAATTTTGGACAGAGAGCAAAATACTCAACAATCATAAGACCAAACAATTTTAAATATGGAATTTTATAAAGACTGAAGATATGGTGGTAGATATATGAGTTATGAACACAACCCAATTGGTCTCACTCAATTCTCATGGACCATGATTTAATTAAAAATCTTTGATCTCAGTGAGTTCATGAGTTCACTGCACCGTTTGTTGAATTGGTGTTCATAATCTTAACTAAATTTAAACTATACCTAATTCCTCTCCCAAATACATGTTCCTTGAGAAATATAGACTTATCACATCCTATTCTCCTCTCAAATTAGTGGTCCTTGGAGACTAAAATGAAACCTCTATGGAATATAGAGAGGATTCCATGCGATTTCTAATTGGGAGATCCAAATCATAGTCTAAGATTTGAACCTATCCAAACATAAGTGAATATAACTATGATCACTCTTAATCCCCATATAACACTACACCATTTGGCCTCATTACTAACGGATATTTCCATTGGAAAAAGTATTACAAACAGATATATCCGTTAGTATTTTAGCGTTAGTATTATTACTAACGGATTTACTAACGGATATATCCGTTAGTAAAATTAATTTTACTAACAGATATATCCGTTAGTAATTAAAGGATTTCTAACGGATATATCCGTTAGAAAACTACTTATTAATGATTTTGTTCAACTAATTTTAAAAGATTTATATTGGATACTAAAGGTTTGTCAACTATTACTAACGGATATATCCATTAGTAATTTCCAAAAAATTTAAAAAGTATACTAACAGATTTACTAACAGATATATCCCTTAGAAATGTGCATAAATCTAAAAAAAAAAAATTTATTTATATGCTTCCCAATTTTATTTTTTTTTGTACCTAATTAATAAACATTTTAATCTATACCAAACACAAAAAATAACAAGATTAATCTATATCCAACACAACAAACATAATTTAAAGTAATCATAACAAGTAAAGCGTTCATTCATGTCTAACCAACATCTCTATACCCTACACAACAAAAAAAATCTATTGGGCTTGCATTGCAACTTTCAATACACCGTGATCAATTACAAAATAGACTACAAAACTAAATAGAGAGGACTCGTCTCACTGCTTCAAAAGGAAAACTAAACACACATATAACTCTTAATCTTCTCATGACCAGAAGCTAGCTTTCTTTCTGCAACTTCACTCAGGAACAACATGACAAAGTACCTGCATGCATATGTGTGAAATATAGAGTAACGTTCAATGGAAAGTTAACAAAATGAACGAAATATTGAAAGACTGTCGAGATCAAACGTAACACAAATGACAGGAGAAAAGTTGGAGAAAAAATATAATAGCAAACTCTTTCAATTGGGAATTCACTATCTCAAGAAATTTAGGGAAATCAACTTGACTTTGTGTTCAACAAGTTTCATATGATCATACTAACATGAATAAGAGCATTCGAAGAACAATAGCAGCACAAGACACATAGTTTAACGCAGATTACAATGGAGGTCTTTAGAACAAACACCTTTCCACAACATCATCAATCCCTACACGAGTCTTCTAAGTACATTTGGATGCTTGAAAGTCAGTAATTTGTATGGGAATAAGATATTATTTCTGTAATAGAATTACATTGTTGTGGATTCACAAGGAGTGAGACTGAAAGGCAAATTGGTTTGAAAAACAAAAACATGAATGGTTTTCTGAAATATGCAAGCTTGCCACCTTACGTATATTGTCACGCCTTGGAAACCGAAGCACGAGGAAAGAGAAAAAGATAGAGAGAAAAGAATTAAAATCCAATCACAATGCGGAAGCGACTTTGGAAACCCACGGGGGTTCCTACAAGGATGACTTACTAATACGTAAATCCAAAATTGACTTACATGTTAACGAGTCCATCAAAGATGAAAGCATTTGAAAATCACATTAAAAGACTTTCCGGGCAAGCACTATATCAAGGAGAAAAGGAAAAATTACAATGAATTTGATAAAAGGTCATTTTTGACAGTTGCTGAATTTTAAAACACCCGTAAGTAACTATATCTTTGAAATTTTCACATTCTGTTCATGTAGGTCCATGTAAAATTCGATTCTGCACAATTTTTGTCTAATGACATTTTTTCCAATTCTGCACCATTTGGGCAGAAAATTGAAATAACAGTAGCAGTTTTTATTTGACAGCAACTTTGACAGCATAAGGACCATTTTTGGATAATTGCTGAATTTTAAAACATCCGTAAGTAACTATATCTTTGAAATTTTCACATTCTGTTCGCCTAAGTCCATGTAAAATTCGATTCTGCACAACTGTTGTCTAATGATATTTTTTCCAATTCTGCACCATTTGGGCAGAAAATTGAAATATCAGTAGCAGTTTTTGTTTGACAGCAACTTTGACAGTTTTTCGAAACATTCCCAGCATTTCTAAATTCTCGAGTTTAAACATCAATGTATGACTAAACAAGTCCTAAATGACATATAACACGTGCCTAGACCAAACAGAACTTCATGTACTTGAAATTTATTAAAGACGAGAAGTGAAAGAGATAAAGAGAGGAAAAAGGGGAGAGGGAGATATTGAGAGAGAGATATAGGGAGAGATAGGGAGAGAGATATAGGGAATGTATTCTAAACACACACACATGTATATTTTCACATTCGGAAACATTTTAAAAACATATATATACATAATTCCAACATAAGTAAAAGGAAAGAATATTTGGGAAAGGGAAAGAGATCAAAGAGGGGAGAGGGGAGAAAGAGAATGGAAGAGATTTAGAACGTTTAAATGTTTGAAACCTTGTTGGAATTAAAAGAGGGGTTTGATCCGGAAAGGACCCAACTATAAAATGAACTAAACTACAACAAATGAACTCTCATAAAAGCAGCTACCCGAACCAATCCGGCAAGGATTCAAACAAAAGAGAAAAACAAACAATTGACATGTAAATCAAAAAGACAAGAACTTAAAGAGGTTCAACGACCTCGGAAAGTAAATGCATCATCATAAAGTGAGTTTAACAATTGAAAGGAATAACCATGAAAGTAAGGGCTAACACTAGTCCCATTAAAATCAAAGAAACTTCTCAAATACAAGAGATAAGAGCCTAAGCTCACGAAGTTTTTGTAAAACCTTAATACTCTAAGTTTCAAAGCATTAAACATTTACAATCTTCCAAAGCGACTGAATCAACAAGAGAGCTATTGATATACATAACTAAGCATGAGTCTTCAAAATAGAAAAAATGCCTCATAGTTCACGCGCCGGGTCACATATGCCCTTTGCCCTTATCAAGCTTACCTGAAAAATGTTTTGTCATTTTTATGAGAACGACGGCTCGTAGAAAACATTGTAACAAGTCTATATGCTATGCATGACTAAAATGAAATGTGGTGCAATGAATCGCCACCATGGCTACAATAAAATGTTTAAAGCGGCAAGGTTATGCGTGACAAATGCACATCTCTCTCGTTACCGGACCATGAGCCACCCACGCATGGAGTGTAGCATACCAACTTCCGGGAGCTACCCGAATATAGTTTGGAGTTTGAATGTTTCTAAGGGTCATTCTCCCTGTCTCACATCACAACCCATGTCCGGATTTCTTAAATCAAATTCCCACACATGGGGTTTTCTCTCTTTTTCAAATAAAACATTTATATCGTGATACATGAATGCTTGCCGATTAGGCCTCAATGCATGTAATGTTTAAAATGACATTATGGATGATCCACTACAATAAATTAAGCAATAATTTCAGTCCATTAGACATGATATCAAGAGTGTCAAAGAATGTAGTTAAATTTCATAATTAAACATTACTAGCAAGGATTTCTATACTAACATCCTAGCATGCTTTACACATAAAGGGAGCATCCTAAGCACGTCTAGCATCACATAATCAACTATAGTACAACCAAAGCATGTAAGTCACAATTTAGCATACAACTCTAAATTTACAACTTTGGGGGAAAGTAATGCATGTGTCCATATTATTCTCCTACATTATTCTAATTACATTTAACACCCCAAATTTTCAACTTATACAACCAAGGCCTATGATTCACATTTAGGCTAATAATCCTAACATTACAACTTTGGGGAAAACCTAATGCATGTGTCTAAGTCATTCTCTTAGCATGTTAATGAACACAGATCATCTTAGACAAGCATAACATATGGAAAAGCAACAATGTAAATCTACCTCATAGCTTAGCTTCCAAAAATCAATGGTAACTCAAGAGAGCTAATCACATCCAAAATAACTTCAATGCTTGTGCTAGGATCTTGAAGGATGCTTCAAGTATGCACCACTAATCAAGAACAACCCAAGGTTAGGATAGAAATCATGAAACTAACAAACCCTAGGTTGTTAGAGATTGGGGAAAACTTACCCATATTAGAAATCCTCCATAGAAATGGTTAGGATATGAAAGAGAAACTCTATATACACCAAGGAAGCTATACAAAGTAAGAGAAGTCCATGAATAACTCAAAATTTGGAAAACTAATGAAATCCGAGAATTTGGGGGTTTGTAGAAAACTTACCAATGGAAGGATGTCAAGCCCTATGATTGTTAGGAGAGTTTGAAGATGAAGAGCTTGACCTTCCTTAGCAATCTTGAAGTTAGAGATGGAAGAGGGGTGAAGATCTTTGGAGGTTTTGGCCTCTTGAAGCTTGAAAGAGAAGAAAAGGATGGGAGGAAGAGAATGTAACGTTAGTAATGAGGGAAAAGGGTGAGTTGGCCGAATATAGGGAGTGGGGTGGGGCCCACTCTCCAGTTTGTTCCAAAAATGAACTGTTTGGTGTTCCAATGGAAAGTCTAACCCAACAGTGTAACTCCAAAATTAAATAAACACATCCATAGGCTCAGAAAATAAATTTTAAAGCACATGAAACGTAAAATAAAATAATTTAGTCATGCTCTGGAATTAAGAATACAGTCAAATAAAATAAGGGTCCACAACAGGAAAGGCAAAATTACCCCATTATCCTTTATTATAAATTTTGAAACATTACATATATATAGCGGCAATATGTGCGAGCACGTTATGCCTATAAAGCTCTCTTGTGAGGTACTTAAAACCTAGGTAGTTTATAATTTATGAACAGAGAGTTCACCAATTTATCAACTTTGGCATATCTATTAGCCCTTGCAAGTCATTTGGACCTATCTTTTGCATTTCTACCTGTTGCATCCAAGGTGAGTGATTGAGTTAATTATTGATCATGACTAAATTCAAAGATTTTTTTGGTGGAACACTCAAAAGTCAAGAAACTATATAGTGTGCCTAAATAATTAAGGAACAAAGTGGGTAAAATGAATTAATGACTCAATTAAGTGGGACTTAAGGGGCATTTTTAGGAAACACCAGAATGTGCAAAACACTTGAAAGCATTTGGTGCTTTTATAAATAGTATGTATATATATAGTTATTATTATTTATATATAGATAATACATGAGTTGTCCCGATAATTTGGTGGTTCTTTATTCAGGGTGCTCGACGCTTCAAAAGTATCCAGCAAAGGAAGCTTAATTTTAGAGTGGAGAATAAATTACCTTATGGTTCAAAGTAACAGTGTCAATAGCAATAATATTTCATACCATAGTACATTACTCAAGTCACATTACATAATTTGGAGACGACGACTCGAATATTTGAAATTCTGCAAGGCAACAACAGAGACCGAGTACACCGAGAATGGAGTTAAAATGAAAGTGATGTACCATGAGAGTGAAACAGGAAAAGGTTTTACAGTATTTATGTATGCTTATGCACAGAAAATAATAACTAACCAAAGAACTATATCAGTTTCTTCCAGTGTTCGATTCTGCTTAACCCATGTAGCTAATCCCTCCCCAACTCGCGGATTTTGATTAGGAAATTCTCCTCCAGGATGCATCTCATCATGAGCATAAGGTGTAACCCAAAGATTCTCCTCCAGGATACATCTCATCGGCACGAGCAAATGGAAGACGATTTGAACCAGGTACCAGCTTATAACCTATCAATTGCCCAGTACGATTGACAATTCTTGTGTTTCTGATTTGAATTATAACCAGCATGCAAAAAAATAAAAAATTAACCCATACGAAGTAAACATTGATCAAGAGTTTGAATGACATATTTGGTGAGACTACAAGCCTATGCTTAGAACTAAGTTTGTGCATCATTAGACCCGACTACAAGTAGAAGCCCATAAAGCCTCAGGAAACCACAAAAGAAGAATATGCAGCTTTCTACAAGAGCTTGACCAATGATTAGAAGGAGCACTTGTCTGTGAAGCATTTTTCTGTTGAGGGTCAACTAGAGTTCAAGGCTGTCCTCTTTGTGCCCAGAGAGCACCTTTTGATCTCTTTGACCCAAAGAAGAAGCCAAACAACATCAACCACTTGTCCTTACCATGTATTCTTGGCCTTCCCAAACAACCCCTTAGAATCTGAATAAGAAAAGAAAGCAACGAGAATAAAAAATTATGATTTCTCTTATTGGTTTTGCCTTACCTCAGGGTACAAAGAATTCCATCGAGTAGGCAAAGCAGAAGTGTAGCTTTTCAGGCTCCAGACCAACACGATCCAGAAGAACCCTAATTTTTTTGATTAAACAAATCTCAACAATAGAAGCAGTAATAATTAAGAGTCAAATCATGCCTAGTTATTGAAAATCATCTTTCAACCATACACAGAGCAACACTCAAAAATGCCTAGTATGGTATGGATTCTACAGCAATTGATTCACAAGAAGGATATGATACATAAGAAATCTGAGTGTTGAGTGGCTACGTGTGCATTATGAAAAAAGAGTAACTAGGCAAAATGGTTTCAGATGGGTTAACCTCAACAGCTAGTTCCAGATCTTGATCGAATGAATATGGATTTGCAGATGGCATTTTAAGACATCCAACAAAATCGTATATAGACGAAGAGAGAGATGATCCTAGAATGACATCAGACCTGAAACAAGGATGAATGCCCAAGTTGAAGCTATGACCATACATAATTTCAAAAAACAGTCTGGATTAACATATATTTAACAGTGAAAATTTAATTCTAATACAAAAGCAGATGTGATCAATTCAATCAGCACCAAAAGATCAAGAACACAAAATAAATAGTAGTATTAATGAGTGATCAAATCTGTGTAGTACTACATTTTCCCCATTAAGGCTCCATTTGGTTCATGAATTTAGAAAAGGAAAATAATAGGTAGAAAACAAGGGGAAAAATCACTACTTTTAATGACTGATCAAATCTGTGTAGTACTTCAGTTAAGGTTCCGTTTGAAGCTCCAGTAGTTTTAGATACATAGAGCAAACAAAATACTATAGTAGCCACACCATCTAATATAAAGTAGCCCAACTACCATAAACTAATTACTAAACACATTTGATGAGTTATACAACCACAAACTAAACATGCCATTAAAAACAATGTTAATGAAAAGTAACCACACATATACCCGTTGCAATTAAAGAAAGGAGTGAAACTTAAAAAAAAAAAAACCGAGCAGTGATTGATTAAAGGAGAAAAAAAAAAGCCAACATATTGAAATTAAAAGTAGCAAATTATCAAAAAAAAAAAAATAATAATAGGAAGCAAAAACCATAGGAAGTCAAAGAAAAACACAAACTTTCCATTGGAGGTGTGATTTGGCACATCAATAATCTGCCAAAGCAAAATAAAAAAGTAAAGTGATGTTTGAATGTTTCAAATGGGAACCCATTAAATTGACCTGCCATTGACTATAAAGTGAACTGTTTGGAGGGGAACATAGAAGGATATAGTCAGCATACATTTATTCACCAAATCTTCCCGATAAGCACTAGTTAGAGAGAGAGAGAGAGAGAGAGAGAGAGAGAGAGAGAGAGAGAGAGAGCTCAATCTCTCCACCACTTGCAAACATATAAATAATTTTCCCAAAATATATAACTGCAAAAATAACTCAAATTAGAAACTACAAATGAATTTTCTGAACAAAAAAAGAAAAGAAAAGAAAAGAAACTATTAATAGCAAAACTTAGCCAGACTAATGTTCAAATGTCATACCCACAAATGAAATAATGACCCCATTTGTGATTCTTCAAATCAATAATGTATATGCAATAAATTATACCCACTTGAACCCCCAAAAGATTATGTTGGGATTGTATGCCCTTAAAGTCACTCGTTAAGACATTTTATTATTAATAAATTAAATTTATTATTGATTGTTATTACATATTATGGGTATACCTGTATCATTTCAATACATTAGCAGTGTATAGATGTGTCCTCAAGTTGAATTGTAGATGATCTAGGTGTATGGAAATGATTCACACACGGGAGTTCATGATCATCAGTTCCTTTCAACTTGAAACTTAGTTCACAGTTAGTATGAATTTGGGACAATTCATATGGACGACTGTAACATATAGTTGCTACATGGTGGGGTGACATAACTCTGTTATTGGAGTGGATGAACTCACAACTTATATGTTAACGTGGTTGATGCGTTGAATAGGATCGCTAACTAGATTACTGCACAAAATGACTGTCTCTTAAGTGTTTGTTTATCTAGTTCATTAAATTGTAAATTACTCTTAATTCTGAGGAGATAAACGGACTTAGCACTCTTATGCTAATTACTTTGATATACTACATAGTGAGATCTTATGATCAATACCTCGGTATGTTGGGTGATTAGTATATGAGGTCTGTGAACGTGTATCTTCAATATGAAATCCATGTTGGATAACTTTTGGATAGTTTCATTCGATCACAGAAATCTGAGTACTCAGTTGGGTTTTTCCTAAACCAGTTTTTATATATATATATTATTTATAGTTAAATAATAATAATTTACAAAAGGGTAGTATGGTCTTTCCATACGTGATCGATTGTGGATAACTAGAGTTTCCAAAAGTGGTAAATAATAGGTGACTAAAAAGGTAGACAGTCAATTAATATTTTACCTTGTGTTGCTTATTAACGTGGAGGGGTATATTTGCAGATAAATTTATTGAGTTGGGCCTTAATATAATTTCTATTTTCTTGGAGTGCAATTACAGCATTGTAGTAGGGTGTGCCTGTAATTAATCAGTCTTAGTTAGATCTAGAGTTGATCAGATTGGCTAAGATATGATTGGAAGCCAAGAAAAATGATGGCCATCAGATCTCATCGTTGGCTCCTAACCGTAGGGTGCATACTAAAGCTGTGTATGGTGTTTGTATATAACAGATTCTATTTATATATAAGTATATGGATAATTTATCTTTTTGTAAAGATAAATATATATACATATATTAAATTTAAATTAATTTTTAATTTGAATTTAAAAGAGATTTAGTGCTACTATATCTCTGTATCCATATCTTATATATATACAGTATATCTGTTAGGAAAAACTAACGTTATGAAAATTTATATACACCATATTGAGAGCTTTGAGTGGCTTGAGAGATTTCTACCATCTTCCTACGCATCTGAAGGTTGGAGAACAACAATGAAGGTCCGGTGGTGACAAAGGCTATATACTGTATCGTCTTCTACTTTAGAGTTTGAGGTAACGAATAAAAATAATATTGTTTTACTTAATCGTTTGATTAATCAACCACTGTGAGGATCTGGAAAATTTTTGAAATCCTTCTGCTGTATTTTCTACAATATTTCCAACAAGTGGTATCAGATAGGTCTCACAGATCGTTGATTGATCAAAAGGTTAAATGAAAAGGTTCATGGATCATCATATTTAATTCTGCATTTGAATCATTCATAGATATGTAGTTTTTTGGTTGTGTATGATGATTATTATTTTTTATTATTATTGGATTCCTTCAAAGCCTAGAAATAGATTTGATGTAGTAGGTTGTTTGGCAATTGTAAAGGGAGGTTTGGATCGAATTTCCCGTGAATGGGCGATCCAGATCTGTTTCGCCTATGCCAATTTAATTTTGTTTTAATGTAAATTATATGTACTGCATCTGGTCCTTAATCTTCACATACCCGCAGAACGAGGAGATGACGAAACCAACGCAAACTGAGCTGATGGACGAAGCCATTGTTGCTGCAAACATAGTTAGCCGCGGGTCCTGAATGGCATGGTAGAAAAACATTCAAGTGCAGTATTTTGATTTGGACGAATACTTGATGATGTCATCAAGCACATGGATAATGATTAGATGGCTTCAATTCCTATTTATCTAAGCAAATCAATTTTTCAGATTGGCATGTCATGTGATATACGACTATTAAAAGGAGATATAATCTGGTGCAGATTTTATGGAAGCCGACCAGATTCTATTAGAAAATTTTTTTTAATAGGATTTTATGGCTTGAAGGAATCTTATTATTTTATGTTTATTTCGTTATTTTGTTGCATGATAATTATGTTTACATGATAGGTTCATAATATTAATTCTGTATTTGATCCATGGACTTAAATCATATGCATATTGTTGTTATCTATGCAAGTTGGAATTTGAAAAGGGTCCTAAGCAAAGTATAATTCTAATTAGATGGGGGATTTCACTTTTCCTAGTTTAACTAGAATAAAATATTTTAATAATAAAATCTGTTTAAAATTAGATTTTCTAGAACTCATTTGTCAAGATCATTTTATTTTATAAAATATTAATTATTTTTCTAATAAAATAAAATTGTGACAAATATGTTTTCTAGAAATTTAGTGGGAGATATTACCCACAATTTTTATTATTAAATTATACAAGGACATTTTCAAATTATTTGCATAGACAACCTCAAATAGATTCATATATATTTGTGATGTAAAATATGAATTAGTATTTAACCTCTACAATAAAAATTCAAGTGTGTGAGGGGTATAGATACAATACCCCACGGCTTTCCATGACCAACTCAAGGTAAGGGATGTTGTCACCTCGTCTCTAATTATAAAGGGCTCCCCTATGGAGGGTGTCAACATACTAAGTTACCAAGTTGAATAAACTTTTTTTTTTTAAGCTTAAATCAGGATGAGTGGGAGTGAAATTTTTCCCCAAGGAAACACTAACTCACAAAACTAATTTAAACTTAAGGTCATGGTGTACACTTGACTAAAATATGATAGGTATTCTCCCCAAGGAGTGAAAGTGCTTTCATATTTTAGAAGGCTAAAGATAAATTGGAAGTCACTAAATACTTGACATTTATGTCTAGATGGTGTGTTAGTGATGAGATTCCCGCTAACTGGTGGCAACATATGATCTCCCCAAGGAGCCGTGTAACCATAGAGTTAGTATTCTAATTTACTCAAATATGTAGTTGTGATTTTGTAGAGGAGATCACTAGATACTAATACATATTTGATAATAATACCCATTGGTGTACATGTATTCTTATGTGTTTATTTATGTTTTGACTTTCAGATAAAATGTCTTCATTCAACCCACTGTCAATTATCCTCAAGGAAAATAAATTAACTGGACCAAATTATGTGGATTGGAAATGTAATCTGGATATAGTGCTTACTGCTGAAGGGCACAAATATGTGGTCTCAACTGATTGTCCTGAACTTCCTGCCTTAGATTCTACTAAAGAGGACCGTGAGCGTTATGAGCGGTGGGCAAAGGCTGATGAGATGGCTAAGTGCTATATATTGGCATCCATGTCAAATGTCCTCCAGCACCAGCATCAGTCTATGCTTACTGCTAAAGATAAAATGCTCAACCTTAAGGAGATGTTTGGTGAGCATGGACGTGATGCACGTCAAATTGCATTCCGCAACCTAGTTAACACTAAGATGGCTGAGGGTACTCCAGTTCGAGACTATGTTTTAAAAATGATTGCTTACTTAAACGAACTGGAGGTCTTGGGAGCAGATCTTGATGCAGAGTCCCAAGTTGATTTTATTTTGCAATCTCTGCCCGAGTCATTTAATCAGTTTAGGGTTAACTATAATATGAATAAGCTTGACTACACATTACTTGGACTGTTAAATGCCTTACAGGCAGCAGAGACTGTTGTAAAACCCAAGGTCAGTGTTATGGTTGCTGAGGCTTCTTCTGGGTCTAAGCCTAAGGGTAAAGGATTCGGAAAGAAGAAGCCCACCCAACACCCCAAAGGTAAATTTAAGGAAAATAAGGGGAAAGGCAAGAAGATAGTTCGGGCTGAGAATTAGACACCTCAAGGCAAGTGCTTTGAGTGTGGAGTGAAAGGACACTGGAAGGCAAACTGCCCGGTCTATTTGGCAAAGAAGCAGGCTAAGGGAGGTATACTTTAGTCTTTTGTTATTGAGGCATATTTTGTGGCAGATTCTACTAATACCTGGTGTGTAGACTCAGGCGCCACTAACCATGTTTGCAATTCATTGCAGGGGTTCCAGGTAACCAGAAAGCTCAGTAAAGATGAGATTTACCTTTTTGTTGCATCTGATGTAAGAGTCGCAGTGGAAGCAGTAGGAGTCATGAGATTAGAGTTTGGTAGTGGTAGGGTATTAGTATTGGAAGACTGTCTTTATGCACCAGAATTAAGAAGAAATTTGATTTCTGTTTCATGTCTTTTAAAATTTGGATATTCAGTGTTTTTTAGTAATAAAGTTTTAATAAAGAAGGATCATTTTATTTTGTGCTCTGGTGTTTTGCAAGATGGTTTATACTTGATATATCCTAATACCTACACTGTACATGACACTGAGACTGTTGATTCATCCAAGATATTACCATTAAAAAGGAAGGTTTCTCAAGTGAATTCAACTTATCTTTGGCACTTACGTCTTGGTCACATTAATCTGAATAGGATCCAAAGACTAGTAGCTGATAGCTTCTCACATCTCTTTCTGTCCAACCGCTACCAGTCTGCGAATCCTGTTTGGAAGGGAAAATGACTAGACGGTCATTTTTGGCCAAAGGGTTAAGAGCCAAAGAGCCGTTGGAGCTAGTTTACACGGATGTGTGTGGTCCCTTGAACATTCGAGCTAGAGGAGGCTATGAGTATTTTATCACATTCACTGATGATTACTCAAGATATGGCTATGTTTACTTAATGCATCACAAGTCTGAATCTTTTGAGAAATTCAAGGAGTTTCAGGTAGAAGTTGAGAAGCAATTAAGTAAACACATTAAGTCTCTTCGGTCTGACCGAGGAGGTGAGTACCTCTTAGGAGAGTTCAAGGACTACTTAACACATCATGTGATTATATCCCAGTTAGCTGCACCTAGAACTCCCCAGCAGAATGGTGTCGCTGAACGAAGGAACAGAACTTTACTTGACATGGTAAGATCGATGATGAGTTACTCAACTTTACCATTATCTTTCTGGGGATATGCCCTAGAGACAGCAATGTACATTCTGAACTTAGTTCCTTCTAAGTCTGTTCCCAAGACACCTAGAGAGTTGTGGGCAGGGCGAAAGCCAAGCTTACAACACTTGCACATTTGGGGGTGTCCTGCCTATGTGAGGAAGGGAAAGATGGATAAGTTGGAATCAAGATCAGATGTATGTTTGTTTGTTGGGTATCCAAAAGGATGTAAGGAAGGTTTATTTTATGATCCCAGAGATCAAAAGGTGTTTGTTAGTGCAAATGCTGTATTTCTGGAAGAAGATTATATCATGAACCATACACCCAAGAGTAAAATTATACTACAAGAATTGTCAAATGATCCAGCAGTTGCTAGCCTGTATGAACCTACTATACAGAGTGATATACCAGAGACTACACAAGTAGATCCACAGCCTGATGTTACACCAGTACCTCGTCGTAGTGGGAGAGAAGTGAGACTACCTAGTAGGTGTACTCTGCTGGGAGAGTCTTATGAGGCTGTTCCTGATGAACACGACCTAGATCCCTGTAATTACAATGAGGCTATTTCTGACCGAGATGTTGAGCAATGGCACATTGCTATAAAATCCGAAATTGAGTCTATATACTCCAATCATGTATGGGAGCTTGTAGAACCACCTGAAGGGATAAAACCCATTGGGTGCAAGTGGGTCTATAAGAGAAAAAGAGGAATGGATAGAAAGGTCGAGACCTTCAAAGCAAGGCTGGTTACAAAAGGTTATACTCAGAAAGAAGGTATCGATTATGAGGAAACTTTTTCACCGGTTTCCATGCTTAAGTCCATTAGGATTCTCTTGTCCATAGCTGCACATCATGACTATGAGATATGGCAGATGGATGTCAAGACGGCCTTCTTGAATGGCCATCTTGAGGAAGACATCTACATGGTGTAGCCAGAGGGATTCATGGCAAGAGGCTAAGAGCACCTTGCGTGCAAATTGCATAAGTCTATTTATGGACTTAAGCAGGCTTCGCATAGTTGGAAGATTCGTTTTGATCAAGCAATCAAGTCTTTTGGCTTTGATCAAAACATGCATGAACCGTGTGTTTACAAGAGGGCTGAGGGAAGTGTAATAGTATATCTAGTTCTCTATGTAGATGATATACTCCTTATTGGAAACGATATAGGAGTTTTATCTACAGTGAAAATATGGCTCTCTAACCAGTTTGATATGAAAGACTTGGGAGAGGCCAGTTATGTCCTTGGGATCAAGATTTTGCGAGATCGCAAGAAAAGGATGTTAGGCTTATCCCAATCAGCATACATAGATAAGATTTTGGTCAGATTTGTAATGCATGAGTCCAAGAAAGGCATTCTGCCTTTCAGACATGGAGTCCCTCTATCTAAGGATCAATGTCCTAAGACACACGAGGAAGAGGAGCAAATGAGAAGGATTCCTTATGCTTCGGCTGTGGGAAGTATCATGTATGCTATGTTATGCATTAGACCAGACATCTGTTATGCTGTAGGAATAGTCAGCAGATATCAATCTAACCCAGGGCCAACACACTGGAAAGAAGTAAAGCATGTCTTTAAGTATTTAAGTAGGACTAAGGATTATATGTTAATCTACGGTGGAGAGGATTTGGTTCCAGTTGGTTACACTGATTCTGATTTTCAATCAGATCATGATTCCAGAAAGTCAACTTCTGGTAATGTGTTTACGCTTGGAGGTGGAGCCATTAGTTGGAGGAGTGTAAAGCAATCTTGTATTGCTGACTCCACCATGGAGGCTGAATATGTAGCAGCCTCTGAGGTAGCAAAAGAGGTCGTATGGGTCCGAAAATTCCTCATGGATCTAGGGGTAGTACCTTATGCGAGCTTTCCTATTGTTCTTTATTGTGATAATAGTGGAGCAGTTGTGCAGAGTAAGGACCCCAGAAACCATAAGCGTGGAAAGCATATAGAGAGGAAATATCACCTGATTCGCGAGTTCGTGCAGAGAGGCGATGTCACTGTGGCCAAAATTGCATCGGCGGAAAACCTAGCAGATCCTTTCACAAAGACACTGCCAACAAAGAAATTTGAGTCGCATGTGGATGGATTAGAAGTACGATGTACTGTCGATTGGCTTTGAGTGCAAGTGGGAGAATGTTGGGATTGTATGCCCTTAAAGTCACTCGTTAAGACATTTTATTATTAATAAATTAAATTTATTATTGATTGTTATTACATATTATGGGTATACCTGTATCATTTCAATACATTAGCAGTGTATAGATGTGTCCTCAAGTTGAATTGTAGATGATCTAGGTGTATGGAAATGATTCACACACGGGAGTTCATGATCATCAGTTCCTTTCAACTTGAAACTTAGTTCACAGTTAGTATGAATTTGGGACAATTCATATGGACGACTGTAACATATAGTTGCTACATGGTGGGGTGACATAACTCTGTCATTGGAGTGGATGAACTCACAACTTATATGTTAACGTGGTTGATGCGTTGAATAGGATCGCTAACTAGATTACTGCACAAAATGACTGTCTCTTAAGTGTTTGTTTATCTAGTTCATTAAATTGTAAATTACTCTTAATTCTGAGGAGATAAACGGACTTAGCACTCTTATGCTAATTACTTTGATATACTACATAGTGAGATCTTATGATCCATACCTCGGTATGTTGGGTGATTAGTATATGAGGTCTGTGAACGTGTATCTTCAATATGAAATCCATGTTGGATAACTTTTAGATAGTTTCATTCGATCACAGAAATCTGAGTACTCAGTTGGGTTTTTCCTAAACCAGTTTTTATATATATATTATTTATAGTTAAATAATAATAATTTTCAAAAGGGTAGTATGGTCTTTCCATACGTGATCGATTGTGGATAACTAGAGTTTCCAAAAGTGGTAAATAATAGGTGACCAAAAAGGTAGACAGTCAATTAATATTTTACCTTGTGTTGCTTATTAACGTGGAGGGGTATATTTGCAGATAAATTTATTGAGTTGAGCCTTAATATAATTTCTATTTTCTTGGAGTGCAATTATAGCATTGTAGTAGGGTGTGCCTGTAATTAATCAGTCTTAGTTAGATCTAGAGTTGATCAGATTGGCTAAGATATGATTGGAAGCCAAGAAAAAGGATGGCCATCAGATCCCATCGTTGGCTCCTAACCGTTGGGTGCATACTAAAGCTGTGTATGGTGTTTGTATATAACAGATCCTATTTATATATATATGTATATGGATAATTTATCTTTTTGTAAAGATAAATATATATACATATATTAAAATTAAATTAATTTTTAATTTGAATTTAAAAGAGATTTAGTGCTACTATATCTCTGTATCCATATCTTATATATATATAGTATATCTGTTAGGAAAAACTAACGTTATGAAAATTTATATACACCATATTGAGAGCTTTGAGTGGCTTGGGAGTTTTCTACCATCTTCCTACGCATCTGAAGGTTGGAGAACAACGATGAAGGTCCGGTGGTGACAAAGGCTATATACTGTATCGTCTTCTACTTTAGAGTTTGAGGTAACGAATAAAAATAATATTGTTTTACTTAATCGTTTGATTAATCAACCACTGTGAGGATCTGGAAATTTTTTGAAATCCTTCTGCTGTATTTTCTACAATATTTCCAACAGATTATACCCACCATTGTTAAAATCAAACCTTAATAAGCCCATAGTAAACAAAAGCTAAGCACATCCTACCAAACCCTCTTTTAATAGCATCAGTTTATCAAATGAAAAGGTAATACATCAAACAGTCAATACATGTGTGGCTCTGTTTCATAAAGTTTTTACCAACTGCAGGAACAGGTGGTTGCACATGGTATTGTCCTTGAGTTGAGGCCATCGGCATAGCCAAATGCAGCAACTAATTTCAAATACTTGAGATTCCCAAAGATTATAATCCAAATAGGAACCTAATCCAACAATTTGACAAAAATGATATTTAACAAATGGTCCTTGTTTATCATTCTTGCAAAACGTCAGTCTTGATTGTTTTCAAGTCAGTTTTTTTTATGCCCAAAAAGAAGCTTTTGCAGATGTTGGAGTGCCTTTTTTTCTTTTTCTTTTTTTTTTTAAAAAAAAAAAAGGGTAAAGGTACTTGTAGTGTAATTTTTTGAAACCCCAAAAATGTTAAAGACAAAAAGAAGCATAATATTCTTCTTTGTTAAGAGATCATGCTAAGTAATCCATACCAACAAAGGTGCAGATTTCACACAACATTCGAGAACATACTCTTACATGAACACAGACTCGTCTGCACAAAAAACACACACAAATTCACGAAGACATAGAAAATCATGAACAAAAAAATAACTAAAACTACCATGTAATGGACAAAAAGAACAAAAAATCAGATTTAGGGTAAACCTCTCTGTTTTGGGGGCAAGCCAAGAGGAAGGAGGAAACTCTAGATTTCCCAAATCAATACCCAAAGAGATGGAGGTTGGTGGTCAGAGACAGTGCACCGACGGCAAATCGAACAGAGCACTCAGAGAGAGAGAGAGAGAGAGAGAGAGAGAGAGAAGGGGGGGGGGAGAGAAAGAGATGAGACAGAGGGGGAGCTTGAGAGGGCGGGCGGCGAGTGGAGATCGATGGGCAGAGAGCGGTGGACAACACTATGAGATGAAAGAGGCAAGGGCTTCATAGTTGCTGAGAGAATAAAGATGAGTGAGGTGTTTTAGGGTTTTTCCCCCCTCTTGTGAGATTACTCCTCTTGTGTTAGTGACTTGTTAGATTTCTTTTCTCCCGCGTATGTAAAAAGAATCTCCCGCCACTAAATTAGTCTCTTTCTACTTTAAATTTTTTTCCTTCTTTTTTGTATTATGATACGGAGTATTTAATTTCGGTATAAAACATTTCTAACAGATATATCCGTTAGTATTGTTTTTAAAACCATTAGAAAAAATATAAGTTTGTATGGAGGGTCATTACTAATGGATTATTCTCATTTCTAATGGATATATCCGTTAGATATTAGTAACGGATATATCCGTTAGAAAGCTTAAAATCTGTCGATTAGAAATTGGTCCATATGGTGTAGTGTAAATCATAAGATAATAGAGGACTACAGGATCAAACTAAAGGGGATCCAATGAGATATTGAGGATCTCATGGTTTTCCAATGGAAATATAAACAAGAAGTAGTAAAATCAAAGTTTGTTTGAAGAAAAATCCAAGTGAAAATTCTTTTACATACTTTTAAAATCCAAGGCTCTTATTTAGATTCAAATCAATGAAAACAAGAAAGGGTTCAATCACAATTACATGTGGTGTGTGATGAAATGAGGTAGGAAGAGAGGTTTTGAAAATGTGTAAAGATCCTAGATCTATGAATTTGTTTGCAATAAATCTCTGGTGTGGTGTGTGTGTTGGGCGTGCCAGAGTCCGTTTGGACTCAAAGTGGTGGTGGTCACCTAATCTGACTTCTAATCTAAGCGATCTATTATTTAACAATGAAATAACAGGATGTGGGCTTTCTCTACTCTGATGCAAGTAAGAAAATACAAACGGAAACTGTAAAAAAGGAAACTAAATACAATGATTCAGAATACCTCCATAGACAACCTCTTCTCCATTGATTGAAAGACTAAAGTGATTACAAATGTTTACAGTAGAACAATAAAGAAAACGAGCACTAAAGAACAAGAGCTCACAGATCACTCAAGAACAAGAAAGGATTGTTATGAGGAAAGATTAAGAGCCTGCTGAGAGCAGAAGTGGCGTGTGTGTTAGCCCCCTTCAAATGTTGCACCACATGTCATATTTATAGACTTGTTTGCATAACCGCTCATGTTAGTGGGGGTCATGGAGTAGTGGGGTACGTGGCCCCTAGTTTTTAGGCATATATCAATTTATGCTCCCACTATGTCCCATGATCAACTTCCATAATTTGTGTGATGATCCCACTTCTGCCGCATTCCTCTTTTCACGTAACTACTTTTTCTTCCACCTCAGCATGTTCTGAAAACTGAAGACCCACGTTCTCATTCCTACTTAACTATTTTCTGAGTAACTTTATGACCGATTGTGTTTCTCTGTGTAGCTTAATCTCTGCTGATGATATTACTCGGCCTTCTTTTCAGTAGGAAGCCTACTCGCGTCTCTCGGTCTAACACCGATGTTGCCTTTGATCCTTACTAACCCCATGGACTGCTGTTATCATCCTATGGACCTGTTACTGCAAGATCTATAGAGGAAGTCCTCGGCCTTATCCGTTAATGCCGAGGCGTTACTGATCTTTTATGATATCGGCCTTATTTGTTGAGACCGATATTAGAACTAAAGGGTAATAAACAAGTTTGGCATCGGTCCAATTTTACCGATGTTAGGGCTGCAGTTGAGGCTACTCTGCTACTAGCCATACTAGGGTACTCCTCTTAAGAACTTCGTATCAATTGGTCCTCGGTCTTGATACCGATATTCTTATTTGGAACGTATCATCTTTATCAGTAGCTTGATCAAATATCGGTCGTCCTGGGTCATCGGCCTTGTCCTCGTTTACCTGCCTATGTGGTCTAGTGGTGACGTCCTGAGTCCACATGACCGTCACGTGCCCTGGGAAACCCTAATTTAGGGTGTAAACAATGCCCCCAAACTTCTTGTCAAACGTAGCTTCGTCAGTTTGATGAGACGTTTTGAATTCAAATTTAAAATACCAACTGGAAATTGGCGGCGTACGGCTCCACGTGGCATCCCCCCAATAGTCCTTCCTGCCTCGTTTCTCGAATCGAGGCATGCCTCTTGGGAACTCGTTCCCAAATCATAATGACCCCCTTCTGTCTTCTATATAAGTCTCTCACCCTGATTATTTTCCATACTTGCTTTCTTGCCTTAATATTTTCTCGAGAAAATATTTTCTTTTCTTTTCAAATCTCCATGGCCTCCTCCTCTGCTCCCAGTGTTTCTCAAACCGCCGGCGCCACTTCTTCTTCTCCTGCTGCCACTGAAACTGCGCCGGTAGTAAAGACAAATGCTACCGCCGTTAAACAAGCCCTTGAGACTATTCCTGGGCTAATAAATCCTCAGGTATTGACTCCTCTCCCTTCCAGTTCTTCAATAGGACTTGGTCCATCCTTTGATTCTTTTCCCCCATCTTCGTTAGATCCCTACTTCCCTCTAGTTGTAGAAGAAAAAGAACTGCTCTATCAATCCCCCAACTTTGATTGGGGCTCCCTGTATGCCCCTTCTAATCCCTTGCGAAATTGGCCTATTCCTTCTCCTGACTGGATTTCCTGGGTGGACCGGGTGGCGGAGGTGAAAAAGGACCTATGGAAGGCTCTTGACATCTATGATGCCATTATGCTTAGCCGAGAGAGGTTTTACCTTGATAAGCCTCTCTTCTTTTCCTCTCTCTTTTTCTGGTCGACCTCGGCCAATGCTTTCTTTTTCTGCTGCGGTCTTATGAGTCCAACAATTCAAGACGTTTGCTTCCTCACCGGTCTTCCTGCCCATGGTGAGGAAATTACTCCTAACCTTTCATCTGAACTTGAGTTTGAATATCCTAGGACCACATCGGGCAAGGGTTCTCGTGTTATTACTGGCTTTGGCCTTTTTATCTCGGCCTGCATGGAACAGGGGGAAGTCACTGATCGAGAACATGTTGCCTTCTTGATCTATTGGCTGAACCGGTTCATCTTTTGCTCGGCCTCATATGGCATTACCAAAGAATATACCCACATTGCCCTTGCTCTTGCCTCGGGCATAAAACTTGCACTTGCTCCTCTCATTCTTTCCCACCTATACCGTGGCATTCTTGAATTCATTTTTTCAGATTTTAAAAATTCGGGAGGAGCCCTCTGACTTCTTCAATGTTGGCTGCAAGCATATTTTCCCGAGAAATGTCTAGTCGATAACTTCGACCCGGCTACTCTTCCTGAGGGTTCTTTTGCCTTTGCATTTCATTTTGCCGGATTTGGTCCAAAAGGCCTCTCTTTTGATCATCTCTTTTACTTTTTCTACGAACTCATGGGGAACCGATCGCCCCAACAATTTCTCCCCTTCCACCCTCGTCTTCGGTGCCCGAGATGGCTTCTTTATGGTCCGGGTCAAGCTCCTGAGGTCGAGAAAGAAATTCATGAGGAAATCTGGGCCAGCTTTTTAGTTGGCCGAGATCTTCTGTACAGTCCGGTCCTACCCCAGCATAATAACAAATGTGGGGTGGAATATTATAATGCCCCTGCTTTAGCCCGACAATTCGGGCTAAGACAACTAATCCCCATTCCTCCCTTCCGAACTTTCAACCGTTCCATGGCAGGACGGTCACTTTTTGCTGACCTGGTCAAGGTCGAGAAGTGCCGGTCATTCAGCAGATCGGCCATAGAAGGGTTGGAGTTTTTCCCATTTGAAGAGCTTCCTTCAACCTCCACCGAGTTTGAAACTTGGTGGTCCAAAGTTTTATCGGGTTTATGTTCTGAGCCCGTTTTTTCTATACTTGCACGTATTTCTCCACCTGTTACCGAGAAACCAGCTCGTTCTGCTAACCCTTCTATGGTTCAGGCTGCAGGTAGGAAGAGGAAAGCTAGTACCTTCAAAGGTAAATCTCCGTACCAAGCCGTACTTGCCTTTGAAAAATTCTTTAAATTCAAGTTTGACCCTAGGCACCCCGAGATCATGCGGTCCAATATGAAGTGGCATTTGAGGGCACTTGAGCAAGAACACAAGGATAAAACAGCAAGGGCATACAAAAAATACCTCCAGACGGTTGACTATTCATCCGTCATGTTCTTCAAGCAGTTCCTCAAACCCTTTGAATGCCGTTCACCTTCCTTGCCCGAGGTTGATTTTGCAATTGCCATTCCGATGGTGGAAAAGCAAGCATCACCACTGGAACCTTGGGAGAGAGTTACATATGCCGGATGGCATGATCTCGGAGCGGTCGATCATTCATCGGCCATAAGGGTTATAGAAACTGGAGCACCAGTTTTAGGTATTCTGTCCTTTTTGTTTCATATCAGCCTTCCCTTTCCCTAACTGATTTTATATTTATTCTTATTCAGAGGCCCTTCCTAGAGAGAATCCCTCTGGCGCGGCCGATATCGAGTCAGACGAAGATATCCCTCTCTCCTCTCGACAACGTCGTAACGTTGCCACGGCTGCCGTTAAATCGGCCAAGGTATTCGAATTTTCCTTATTTGGTTTGCTTTTGTATATGAAAAATTGAGGCTGATCAATACTTGTTTTGATGTCAGGGGGCCGGGAGTACTACTACCAAGAAGACTGGCCAGGCGACGATGAAGCCTCCAACTACTCGGGCTAAGATGCCTCCGCCTCCAAAGTCTCCTCTAAAACCTCCAACTCAAACATCTACCCCAGCTGCCCCTGTGGAGACAGCCCCTCAGATGACCTATGATCAGCTGATGACCGAGCTCCAACGGTTAAGAGGGCTGGACGAGGCTAGGCAGGCCATCCTTCGTGGTGGGGCCGATATATTGTCACCTGTCACTGACAGTACCGGGGCTGGTGATGCCTTGGGAACTACTGAGGATGAGAGGCCCTCTGGATCAGGTCGCGATGATCCCATCGAACTTAGCGATCCTGAAACTCCGCAGGATACTGAGGTCGTGCGTGGGCCATCTGTCCTTGATCAGCCTCCTTCAACCGATGTTTTTTTTCATACTGAGACATCGGCCTCGCCACCGGTACAAGTCCAGGCACCCGCTGTACCACCACCCCAACCGGCGACTTCCTCGACCAACTCCCCCTCGATCCAGGTAATTTATTGCTTCTGTTAAGAGTCGTTTTCCTCCATTTGTACAGTGTTTAATGCATTTTCTTCCGCAGGTTACCAGCTCTCTGCCTATCCCGGACTTCAGCTCGGTCTCTTCAGTTGAAGCCTTCTTTGCTTTGCTCAATCCTGAGCAACTTTTACAAGCTAAACCTGTCGTTGCTCAGGCTATCGCCGGTCCTTCCGCTGCTGAATACCAACGGGCTGTGGAGTGGTTTCAGACTACGGTCCAAAGAAAACTCTCCCAGCTTCCAGATTTTGATGAATTTCACTCGGCCATGGGTCTCTTGCTTTCCTGGCTGGACATATTCGAAGAAATGAAGGCCGATCTCCGGGATTTACAAGTGAGGCTACCAGACTATTTGAACCGACATCGGTCTGCGACCAAGCTCATCTCTGGAATCGAAGAGAAATCCAGGGAACGCAAAGCCCGAGTCGAGCCTCTGGGTGCTTGCAAGCAGCAGTTTGAGGCGTCCAAGGCGATGAAGGAACGCCTCGTTCTGGAGAAGGCTAGGATTGAGGCCGAGATTAAAAAGCTCCAGGTCGAGTTGAACAATGCTGATGCGGGCCTTGCGCTTTCTGAGAAGGCCATTCTCGATGTTGGGCGTACCGCGCAAGAACATGTGGACGCCTTAACTGTGACTGCAGCGGCTGCAAGCAGGTGGGAGGCCGAGAAAGCTACCGCGGAAAAGGAGTTGGAATACCTTGATCGGGCTTGGGAAGAACTTAGATTAAGATTTGCCAAGAAGTAATGTAAAATTTTATTATTATTATTATTATTATTTTTTTTTATTTATATATGGCCGTTAAAGAATGTGCGGCTAATACCATGTAACAAATTGTACATTAATGAAAATGAGAATTTATATCATTCATCTATTATTACCGACTCCCAAAGGGATGGTACATATTGCTTTAAATATTTTCCATTTATCGGTCTTGCATGCATCTCGCCATCTAAGTCCATTAACCGATATGCACCCCCCGTGATGACCGATATCACCTGGAATGGTCCTTCCCATTTAGCTGACCATTTTCCATATCGGGCATTCTTTTCACCCAGTGGTAACACAACTTTCCAAACTAGATCTCCCTCGCTAAACGACTTATGTTTAACCCTTTTGTTGTATGCTCGGGTGACTCTATTCTTCTGCGCCTTGATACAATCCAATGCTTTAAGACGAACGTCATCAAGGTCTTCCAACTCGGTCAACATTGCTTCGGTGTAGTCAGCTGATTCTAGGCCGAGTTGGAATGCTCGTCTTGTTGATCGGACGGTTACTTCCATAGGCAGCATTGCATCATGACCATAAGTAAGCATAAACGGCGTGATATTTGTGGCCGCCCTTTTAGAAGTGCGGTATGCCCATAACGCTTCTGATAACAAATCATGCCATACCCTAGGGTTACTTTCCACTGTCTTCTCTATTATACCCTTGATCGTTTTATTTGACGACTCGGCCTGTCCATTTCCTTGAGCAAAATATGGAGTTGAATTAAGGATTTTGATACCTCGGCTTTCTGCAAATGCCTTAACTTCATCCCCCGTGAAGACCGATCCTTGATCTGCTGTAATTGTTTCGGGAAGTCTAAATCGGTGAATTATGTGTTCGCTTATGAATTTGATCACATATGCTTGATTTACCGATTTTGCTGGTACTGCCTCCACCCATTTGGTAAAGTAATCAGTAGCCACCACAATGAAACAGTGTTGGCCCGATGACGGTGGATATATTTTTCCAATTAAATCCATGGCCCAACCCCGAAATGGCCATGGTCTGACAATCACCTGCATCTCGGTGGCTGGTACTCGTTGTATTGGCCCGTGTTTTTGGCATGCTTGGCATCCTTTGGCGTAGTCAATGCAATCTTTTAGCATGCTTGGCCAATAGTAATTATATCTCCTAAGAAGCCATTTCATTTTCGTACCAGCCTGGTGTGCACCACAGATTCCTTCGTGTATTTCGGCCATTACTTTCATGGCCTCGAGTTTGTCTAAACATCTCAGTAAGACGTCGTCCTTGAAGCTTTTCTTAAACAATTCCCCGTCCAATAAGACATAGTTGACTGATGACAGCTTGGTTTTCCTCTCAGTCACTCTATTTAGGCATAAGAGGCACCTAATTATTGGATCTCTCCAATCTTGATCATCCGTTATCACCGAGAAAATCTCTGTTGCCATTTCTCGTTGCCTTACTGACGGCAAGATTCTTCTTTGCACTCTTATCAATTTTTCGCTATCGGTTACCTCCAATTTCGTTCCCGATGCTACTTGTGCAAGATTATCGGCCTCGTCATTATAAGCGCGAGCAACGTGTTGGACCCTAACATCATCAAACTCTCGTAATAACTGCAAGGCGATTGAGTTGAAAGGCAGCAACTCCCAACTCTTACACCTAAACTCACCACTTAGTTGGCTAATCACTAAGTTTGAATCACCGATGATATGGATTGCTGATATATCCATTTAGGCCATGATTTCAAGGCCGATGATCAGTGCTTCGTATTCAGCCTGGTTACTAGAGCATTCAAACTCTAACTTGAATGAGAAGACGGTCTTTCTCTTTCTCAGCGATATAACAATTATCCCCGCCCCAGCTCCTTCAGCATTTCTGGATCCGTCAAATATCATGGGGTCAACGAAATTGTTGATAAGAGAGTGGAATCAATGGCGTCATTTAACTCAGGGCCGACATCCAAACAAGGATGATCGGCCAAAAAGTCAGCAAGGGCTTGACCTTTTACCGATCTCTGTGGGACGTACTGAAATGTGAACTCCATCATTGCCAGAGTCCACTTTCCAACGCGCCCACGCATTATCGGTCTTGATAGCATATATTTAATGACATCTGTTTGACAGATCAAGTAAACCAAAACAGGGAGCATATATACTCTTAATTTTTGCGAAGCAAAGTACAAAGCTAAACACAATTTTTCTATCGGCGTATATCTACGCTCGACATTAGTAAGTACTCTACTAAGATAGTAAACCGCCTGTTCCTTTCCCCACTCATTATCTTGTGCAAGCATACATGCTATCGATTCGTCTGAGGCCGATAAGTACAGTTTTAACGGCCTCTGCCTCCTCGGAGGCATGATAACTGGTGGTTCTGATAAATACCGCTTGATGCCCTCAAAGGCCTGCTGATGTTGGTCCTCCCACCTGAATTCTTCCTCGGCCTTGAGTTTGAGTAACGGGGACCACACATGTGTCCGTCCAGCGCAGTTCGAGATGAATCTTCATAAAAAGTTAATTTGCCCGAGGAGCCTCTGCAGCTCCTTTTTATTACGTGGGGCCTCCGCCGATTGGATAGATCGGACTTTGTTTTTGTCGATCTCGATCCCTCTCTGGTGAACTAGAAACCCGAGGAAGTTTCCGGCCGAGACCCCAAAGGCGCACTTAATGGGGTTCATCTTCAACCCGTGGATTCTCATTCTTTCGAAAGATCGCCTCAAATCGGCCAAATGCTTCGCCTGCGTGGCCGATTTTACAACAACGTCATCGATGTATACTTCCATGATTTTTCCTATCATATCATGAAAGATTGTGTTCATAGCTCGCTGATACGTTGCTCTAGCGTTCTTCAACCCAAACGGCATTACTACCCATTCAAATGTCCCAATAGCTCCTGGACATCTGAAAGCCGTTTTTGGGACATCCTCTTCAGCTATATATATCTGATTATAGCCCGAGTGCCCATCCATGAAGGATAAAATTTTGTGTTTGGCCGCGGCGTTGATGAATTGGTCGGCTATCGGCATCGGGTATTCATCCTTTGGCGTTGCCATGTTTAGATTTCTAAAATCTATACACACCCTTATTTTGCTATTTTTCTTGACCACAGGTACGATATTTGAGATCCAATTGACGTACCTGGCTGTCCTTATGAAACCAGCCTTCAGCAGCCGCTCGATTTCCTCCTTGACTTTTAAAATCACCTCAGGGGACATTCTCCTGGGTAATTGTTTGAACGGCCTACAACCCTCCTTAATTGGTAACCGATGTTCCACCAGACCCCTTGCTAGGCCCGGCATCTGATGGTAGTCCCAAGCGAAACAATCCTTGAATTCTTTTAGCAAGGATATCAATGATGCCTGGAAATCGGGCTCTAGTAATTGGTTTACAAAGCTGGGCTGGTATTCCCCGCTTGCCCCCAGATTAACCTCAAGGAAAGGGTCTTGTACCTCGGCCTTTAAATCGTTGAGTTTTGCCGGGGCTGAGGCCAATTCATCGAGGTTAATGTAATCTTCCAGAATTTCTTGATTCTCAAGTATATCGGCAATGTCTGCCGATGATATTTGAGCTTGCTTATCTGCCAGAAAAGCTTGAACTCTGGCTACACTGGCCTGCACAGCCAGTGCTTTTCTACACCTCGCTGATGATGGGCTCTGGCCCATCGGGTATGTCAAGTTCTTTGTCATCTTCGATCGGCGTAATCACTATCGATGGCCGTTCGAGTTGCTTGTACACCTGAATCAGTTGATTCTTCTGATCCTTCACCATAGTGGCCGATCTCGGCCTTCCATTCTTGTCTGTGCCGATAAATTTCACCGGGCCGATATCGTCTTCGTATAAGACGGCCTCCGAACAATGGACTCTAGCTACGAAAGGCTTGTGATCAGCCCAAACTACTTCCACCTCGTCACCATTCCAAAAAATCAAAAATTGGTGCAAGGTCGATGGAATACACCAACTGGTATGAATCCAATCCCTGCCAAGCAAGGCATTGTATGAAGCTCCTGAGTCTACCACGAAGAAGGCTGTCATTATGGTTTTCTTTCCCACCGTGAGCTCTACTGGGAGGATTCCTTTGGTTTTCGCTGGTGTCCCCGTGAACCCACAGACTGTGAGCTCAGTTGGGATTAATTCCTTCTCATCCCGTTGCAACTTCAACAACATGATCGATGGCAGAATGTTTACCGCTGCTCCATTATCGATTAGCACCCTTGAGTACGTTACTCCATCGATGGCCGCGTTGATATACAATGGCTTCAAATGTTGTGACATCCCTACTGCTGGTTTTTCGAACACTACCTTTGCAGGTTTCTTCCCTTGTTCATCTTCGGTCTTCGGTCTGATCGCCGAGACCCTTGGTTTCTCTGTTTTTACTTCTTGGTTGATGATCACGGGAGTCGACGAGACCTTGCCATGTGTATCATCTTCCATTTTTCTTTCCTGGTCCGGTTTCGCGCCGAAAGACATCGACAAAGTGTAGACCATATTCACCGTCAAGTCTTTCGGAATGCTTCCGAACTGGATAAACTTCTTCAATGAATCGTCGTAGTCTGAACCGATATCGGCCATTTCTAAGTCCGATTCGTTCATTTCTGGAATTGGTGTTTCAATCTTCAGAGGCTTTATGTCTTGGTCTTCCGGCTCCACTTTTTCCTTCCCTTTTTGGCTTACTATTGCTCTTGGTACCATGTCCTTTGGTTGCTCCGCTCGCCTTTTTTCCATCCGGTACTTGGCTTCCCAATCTCGAGCTTCTTGCCTCAATCGCTGCATTCTTCTTTTCTGGGTCTTACTGAAGTATGCCCGGTCTGGAAATTTGGGGTGCTCCACTTTTGCCCACCGGTTTACTTCCGTTCGCGGTGGAAGGATCATCCGAGGAGACCAGTCTCGTCGCTGGTAAATCTTTGGTACTTCCCTTGTCACTGGCCTTGCTTCCTTCAAATATTGCTCGCGCTTCCGATAGTCGGGCCTCCTATGGTACTCTTGACTTGGATATGTTAGGTGGCTTTGGATCGGTCTTCTCGGGCTTGATGACCGATCCGATTTCTTCTGCTTATTTTCAGGTTTTCTAGTTACCTCGGCCTTGCACTTCGGGCACAACCCTTGATTGATCAAATCAACCATCCATTGTAAAGTTGAGCCATTATTTGCCTCGGGAGTAACCTTGTCTGCTACCATACTAGAGGCCAGTCTTGTTCCTGATTTTCCTTCCTTCTTTGTGCTTGATTCGGCAACGTCGACTCCTCTGAGATCGATCCTTTCCTTTGGTCTCCGTAGGAGTGTGAAATCAGGTGTCACCACGTTCGCCCCAACTATCTCCGGGAACGGGTTTCCATCAACTCCCATTACTTCTTTCTCCTTCTCGGCGAACTTCAGGTTTCCTTTATCAATCATGTCCTGCAAAATATTCCGGAAAACCAAGCAATTGTTAGTGGTATGACGCCAAGAGTTGTGCCATTTGCAGTATTCTTTTCCTTTCAGCTCGTTGGCCGAAGGTAATTTTACATCGTGAGGAAGCCGAATTTGCCTATCGGCCATCATAAAGTCGAAAATCTGGTCGGCCATCGCAATATCAAATGAATATTGTTTGCCTGCCTCGAATGGTTATTTTTTGACCGAGGACAACTGTGAGTCGGTCAGTTTAGGCAATGGCTGACATAGATACGGCCGTTTTGAAACTATTTCGGCCACATCCACTTCGGTGTTAATTTCATATTCCGTAGCATGAATGTCAAAATTGGGATCCCTGTAATAGGTTCCCTTAGATGAGTTTTTTCTTTCCTGCTCTTCTTCCAACATGCGCTCATATCGGGCGGCTCTAGTTGCCAGCTCGAAAAGATCACGGAAACCCATGCCCTCAAACTTTTTTCGAAGTTCGAAGGAGAGTCCCCCAAGGGCTATATTAACGAATTCTTCTTCAGGCAATATGACCTTGCAACGATGCTTGGCTCGTTTGAACCTAGCAATGTACACTTCAGCTGATTCACTTGGTAGTTGATACAACCTAGTTAAATCGGCCATGGAGACTTCGGGCTCTGTCCGATAAAACTGGGCGTGGAACGCTTCCTCCATTTGATTCCAAGTATGGAATGAATTGGGTGGTAAGTTAATATACCAACTAAAAGCCACACCGGTCAGGGAGTTGGGGAACAGCTTCAGTAGCATGTCCCCTTGGTGACTCACTTCCCCGCTTTAAAGCAAGAAGCGACCGATATGTTCCACAGTTGATTGCTCTCCTTCACCAGAGAACATGGTGAAATTGGGCACCTTGTTTCCTCGGGGAAGAGGCAATCTTTCGATAGCATCACTATGCGGCCTCCTATACATGGGCCGCTGAGTCCTTCGGAGAAGGCCGCCGAAGTCTTGATTAATGACAACGGCGATCTGTTCTCGGTCGACTCTCACCATTTGGGCTGGATTAACCCTTCTCATACCGGCCTCAGGCTCTAGTCTGATTCTCTCATTCCACATTTGTTCCTCTTCGGTGACTACATTGTCTCCGAATAACGGGTTTATTCTTCCCCAAAGTCGGTCCGAATCCTGTCCGTTTAGACCGACTCCTGGTTCTCTAATGGTGACGCTTGGTCGGGCCACTACCCGAGGTGGGTTCCCAGTTTCTCCTAAAATCTCTTTGCCATCCCTTCTTGGTGGTGTAACATATTTTTCATTCTGGGAAGAAGAAGGAGCAGTCTGGCTTGCCCCCAACCCAACCCGAGAAAGAGAAGTTGGTGGGATAGAGAGTTGTGGAGGATCATCCGTCGGGTGGTCCTTCCATTTTCTCATTTCTCGGAGCATTTCACCCACTTGGGTGAAGGTTTGGTCTGTCTTAATGGACATCTCAGCTAATCGTTGGTTGAATATCCCCATCAAGTGGTTACTCATATTAGATAAGTCGGCCTGACTTGCTACCGAGCTGATGATCGGATCTATAACAGGTTCAGTGACGGACTCTATGATAGGGTCCAAGAGAGGCTCACGTGAGCCTGCCTCTTGGGAAATCCCCTTGGATCGCGTTCCTTTTGCGGCCATTTGACACTGGTCCCACCGGGCGTGCCAAAAATTGTTTGCAATAAATCTCTGGTGTGGTGTGTGTGTTGGGCGTGCCAGAGTCCTTTTGGACTCAAAGTGGTGGTGGTCACCTAATCTGACTTCTAATCTAAGCGATCTATTATTTAACAATGAAATAACAGGATGTGGGCTTTCTCTACTCTGATGCAAGTAAGAAAATACAAACGGAAACTGTAAAAAAGGAAACTAAATACAATGATTCAGAATACCTCCATAGACAACCTCTTCTCCATTGATTGAAAGACTAAAGTGATTACAAATGTTTACAGTAGAACAATAAAGAAAACTAGCACTAAAGAACAAGAGCTCACAGATCACTCAAGAACAAGAAAGGATTGTTATGAGGAAAGATTAAGAGCCTGCTGAGAGCAGAAGTGGCGTGTGTGTTAGCCCCCTTCAAATGTTGCACCACATGTCATATTTATAGACTTGTTTGCATAACCGCTCATGTTAGTGGGGGTCATGGAGTAGTGGGGTACGTGGCCCCTAGTTTTTAGGCATATATCAATTTATGCTCCCACTATGTCCCATGATCAACTTCCATAATTTGTGTGATGATCCCACTTCTGCCGCATTCCTCTTTTCACGTAACTACTTTTTCTTCCACCTCAGCATGTTCTGAAAACTGAAGACCCACGTTCTCATTCCTACTTAACTATTTTCTGAGTAACTTTATGACTGATTGTGTTTCTCTGTGTAGCTTAATCTCTGCTGATGATATTACTCGGCCTTCTTTTCAGTAGGAAGCCTACTCGCGTCTCTCGGTCTAACACCGATGTTGCCTTTGATCCTTACTAACCCCATGGACTGCTGTTATCATCCTATGGACCTGTTACTGCAAGATCTATAGAGGAAGTCCTCGGCCTTATCCGTTAATGCCGAGGCGTTACTGATCTTTTATGATATCGGCCTTATTTGTTGAGACCGATATTAGAACTCAAGGGTAATAAACAAGTTTGGCATCGGTCCAATTTTACCGATGTTAGGGCTGCAGTTGAGGCTACTCTGCTACTAGCCATACTAGGGTACTTCTCTTAAGAACTTCGTATCAATTGGTCCTCGGTCTTGATACCGATATTATTATTTGGAACGTATCATCTTTATCAGTAGCTTGATCAAATATCGGTCGTCCTGGGTCATCGGCCTTGTCCTCGTTTACCTGCCTATGTGGTCTAGTGGTGACGTCCTGAGTCCACATGACCGTCACGTGCCCTGGGAAACCCTAATTTAGGGTGTAAACAGAATTGTGATTGAATCTTAGCTAATTCTATCCAAGATTAGAAGGTTACCTCTATAACCTCGGAGATTTCTTCTTGCTTTGTTGAAAAACCTTCCAAGCTCTCAAACTTTTCCAATTCTTCAAACTCTTCTTAATTTCTTCAAGATCTTCTTCAAAATTACTCCCAAGTCTCTCAAAATTTTCTTGTAAAAATAGATGAAGATGATTGAGAGTGAAAAAAAGATCAACCATCCTTGTAATGGAGGTGAAGGCCTCCTTATATAGACCAAAATCTGAGGGTCAATTGGGTAATTTCCTGTGAAAAACCCATGTTCAAGAATATTCCATACGTATTTGAAAAAAATAGGCTGTTACTGCGAGCGACACTCATTGAGTGCTGGCGCGGCACTCAGCGAATGTCGCCACCTATGCCGCGTGCCACAAACAAAAGTATTATCTCTTTTTTTATTTATTTTTCAAAACATATTCTAAGTGTATACTTTTATACTTTTACACTTTTAATAACTGAATATTCTACCATCTTTTCTATCCTTTTTTTTTTCTTTTCACTTCAAAATTCTTTTCTTCTCTTTATTTTCTTCTCAAAATTCTAATATGTATAATTTAATTTTGAAATTAACTTTTGGACTATTTTTCTCATATGTTTTCATATTTGGGCTTCTTCAAATCACCTGATTTTCCTCTTTCTCTCAATTTTGAAAGCTTAATTCGAAGAATCTTCTGACGAACTTAAATTACTTGGAAAGTCTTCGCATTTTGCCGGTCATTGTCTCATCGGTATTTAGAGGTAACCATCCCCTGAATTTGACGGTCAGTCAAAATTAGGGTGTCTACAATTTGCCCCTCTTCGGCAGAGCTTGTGAAGCAACGCGTTTCATAAGTGAATGTCGAAGCTTGTGCGAAGACAAATCTTTGACCGAACTGTTAAATTTAGGTTAAAGTGCGTTGCAAAAATAGGCGCAAAGAGGGTCAGTGTTGATCGTGCTCAGTGGTGAGATGCCTATGTATCCCAACGGGAATCAGACCAGGACGTAGTTTAGGTGGGGATCATACACAAACGCAAACAATCATACGGATTAATGTACCAATCCTGTCGTGATGCATATGTTCAAACAATCTCATGCTCTATGCTCTTAAGCATAATGATTCAGAATCATATTGCTTCCTCTAGTGACAAGTACGCATTTTATGCCTTAAATTTTCTATTATGATGTCGTCCTACTTCAGGTGAGTCATGATTGATACATATGCATTTTCTTTGCTTTATACTACAAAAATGATTGAATTGAGATGCGCTTCGCGTCTTATACTCCGATGTCTTGTCAAGGTTTGTAGAAAAAAGTCAGAATTGCTCTAGATTCAATTACCCCAAATTTACCTAGGCTGTGATTGACTTCTTATGCCAAATTCGAGGATTTGATTGGTACCTTATAGGCTGTGATAGACTACTTATACTAAGACCGAGGACTTAATCGGTGACTTATAGGCTGCGACAGATAACTTACACCAAGACCGAGAATTTGATCAGAAACTTATAGGTTGTGATAGACGACTTATATCAAGACTGAGAATTTGATCGGTGTCTTATAGGCTGCGATAGACGACTGATACTAAGATTGAGGATTTTGATCGGTGACTTATAGGCTACGATAGACGACTTATAACAAGATCAAAGATTTGACCGGTGACTTATAGGCTGTGATAGACGATTTTCACAAAGATCGAGGACTTAATCGGTGACTTATAGGCTGCGATAGATGACTTACACCAAGATCGAGAATTTAATCGGTAACTTATAAGCTGTGATAGACGACTTGTACCAAGACTGAGAATTTGATCGGTGACTTATAGGCTGCGATAGACTACTTATACCAAGACCAACAATTTTGATCAGTGACTTAACGGCTGCGATAGACGACTTATACCAAGATCGAGGATTTGATCGGTGACTTATAGGCTGCGATAGACGACTTATACCAAGACCGAAGATTTGATCGGTGGCTTAAAGGAGACACGACTAAAAAGTTGTGCACTCTTGTGCAACACCCAAGTGTAGATGATAGTCCAAGTAATACTGGATAAGTCCAGGTCGATCCCACAGGGAAGGAATAGGAAGAAAATATACTAAGTTATAACCTAAAGAAAAAGAAAATATCAATATGCGGGTGGAGGTTCTAATGAATCCTAATCAATTAAATTAAACTAAATAATAAACTAAAGTATAAAGAAACATAACTAATTAAACAGATAAATTAAAGGTGTTGGAAATACGTGAATCCACATTGATCCTAACCATATACCATGCATACTCATTAATGTTCTATGGAGTTCATTCCTCTTAAGTATTCCATATTTTTCTAAGGATATAGAATCAATAGCCCTTTCATGACCGAGACTATATCATCACAAGTGATTTAAAATACTTGGAAGACGGTTTAAAACAATGGTTATTGCATGCACTCTAAATGGTGTGAGCATTCAAAGTGGTTGTCAAAAGTCATTGAAGAAAAGACCTTAAGGCTTTATGTTCTAACAACTGTTGTGACAAACTGAGCTTAGAGGGACAATTTGATGACTGATTTCTAAAACAGAAAGTCTTGGAATACTTAAAAGAATCATCTCAGGAATTAACATGTTCGATCAATCGAAGAGCTCTCGATCGATCGGACACCATCATCCTTTAATCGATCGAAATGTCTTCGATCGCTTGACTATGGCTCAGGTTCGATCGATCGAGCCTAGGTTTTCTAAACTATGAAAACATGAATAAACTAATGCAGAAATAGTAACCTAGAGCAATCATAATAACTAGATTAACAAACATTCAAATAAAGAAAAGGAAAAGAAAAAGACCTAGAAATAATCTGAAATAAACTTGTAATAAACTTAAATCTTCAATAATCTTCAGTAAAATAATGAAAAAGATGAATTAAACAAGAATCTAACCTAATCTACATCTAATCTAACCCTAAAACTACCCTAAATTGCTTCTCTTTTTTTTTTTGTGTTTTGGAGCGTCCTCCCTTCGTCTGGTATCAAAACAACTTACTTATAGGGTTGCTGCAGAGTTTACACAACTTTTGGGAGAAAGTAAAGTTCAATAAATCGAGCTTAGTTCGATCGATCGAACTCTCAATCAATTGAACTCTCCTCAAGCCCTTGAACTTCTCTGATTTTGACAGCTCTGTGCACCGACGGGAGAATGGCCATAACTTTTCACTCGAACCTCAGATTGACTTCTTGTTTGTGGCTACGCAACCGTAACTCAAAGATCTACATTTCATATTTCTGAGAAATGCTTCAAATCTGAATTCTTCATTGTCAAAAATGGCATTTTCTCAGCTGCTTCCATTGTACTCTTCACCCGAATCACTTTCTTTTGCTCCACTTCCTTGAATTACATCCTAATACCTGTAAACAATGCAAAAACCTATGTTTTAGCATTAACACAATAAAAAGAACATTATTATTTGAATGCACCTAAATGTAGGGACTTTAGGGATAAAAATATGCATAAAAGGCCATATTATATACTATGAACATGCACTTTTCACCTTGAATCACACCCCCCAACTAGCTCGTTGCTAGTCCCTAGCAATGAAGCGAACTACAACAATGTTTATTTGAACTTTAAAAATTGAAAGCAAAAGAAAGTGAAAATCCTAATTTAATTTCGCAGGAATCGCGATTGCATTTAGCGTATGCAACAAGCCTTTAAACCCCTAGGTTCTCCCTAGTGGACTAGTGTTGTCTCGTGATTATAATGAATCTACCCACAAAATTCATGTTTATGGTAATGGTTCTCATTTAAATGTTTTCAAGAAATTGTTCCTCTCATTAACAATGTGGTTAAGCTCAACAATCTCATGAAACTCTCGAGTACGCCATAGCTATGCAATACACACATTACAGTTAATCTACTATCAAAGTCATTAGAATATTCTATACCTATCAATCTTCAAGTGTGTGTGTGAATGGACAACCAAAATACAAAGCATTAATTTCAAAGCTTCCATAACCTAAGACGCTATCAAGATGTTCATTTTGACTCGACTCTCACCGGGATTACAATCTCAAGATAAAATCACTCCGAATTAGGTGTAATAATTATCACTCATGATATGGAAGCTATAAAGAGTAAATGTAAATGGAATCTAATGCTTCTCATATCTAAATAGAAAAACGGGCATTTTAGTGCACAAAGTCTCATGAAAGGATACTTTCACTAGAAGAGCAAGATATCATGGAGAACTCTCTCATTACCTTAACTTCAAATCCAATATACTTAAAATCATCAGGACTTTGAAAAGAGGTGTTAGGTGAAAGAAGAAAGAGTTCAAGATTTTCAATTAGGTAAAATGATGTGATTGGAATATCTACTACATTGTACGCTTTTCAAACTTTCCCACATCTCCAATCTCTCTCTTTTTCTCTTTTTTTTTCACTCTTCTTTTTATTATTATTATTTTTTTTCTTTTGTAACAACTATTGGCATTTTTTTATTCTTTTTCTTGTATTTTTTTTCATGCTCTTTTTTTTTTTTTTTTTTTTTTTTTTTTTTTTTTTCTTTCCATCATTTTTTTTCTTTGCTAACTTTCCCTTATTCACACAACCAAACTTCTTGTCGCGTCAACACATCTCAATCACTTCTAGATAAAGAAAAGAAACTCAAACTCGTAGAGTTAGGTATGAATTTTAGGATTGTGAGGACAAGGCGATTATGATGAAGGCTCAAGAGGTGAAGTAAAAGAATATCATAAAGGTAGGCCAAAGTTGTATTTTGCGTGTATGGTCAAAAGATGGCCTAAATCATCTTCTAAGTTAATAGGATTATTTATTCTAGTAAATTCAAGAGCTCTAAATTTGGTAAATCCCGAACATTCTTTTCTAGTGATCAGTCAAAATGAAGAAAAATGAGACTTTCAACAAATTAAAACGCTTTTCAAAAAGTAAGAGTAATTTTATAAAACCCTCAAGAAAAAATAATGGCGCAAAAGCTCACTTGGGTTATTAGTCTCCACTACAGTCTCTCAAGACGCCTAAGTTATGCTTACTAATCCATTATAGCTAAGTACAAGGTTGTCACAACGTGCTCAATCTCCTGCTACTGGTAACGGCCGATCGGGAATTGATCCTAACCATCTACCATGCATACTCATTAATTCTCTATGGAGTTCATTCCTCTTCAGTATTCCGTATTTTTCTAAGGATATAGAATCAATAGCCCTTTCATGACCGGGACTATATCATCACAAGTGATTTAAAATACTTGAAAGACGGTTTAAAACAATGATTATTACTTGCACTCTAAATGGTGTTAGCATTCAAAGTGGTTTTCAAAAGTCATTGAAGAAAAGGCCTTAAGGCTTTAAGTTTTAAAAACTATTGTGACAAACTGAGCTTATAGGGAAAATTTGATGACAGATTTCTAAAACAGAAAGTCTTGGAATACTTCAAAGAATTGTCTTAGGAATTAACATGTTTGATCGATCGAAGAGCTCTCGATCGATCGGACAACATCATCCTTCAATCGATCGAAATGTCTTCGATCGCTTGACTATGGCTATGGTTCGATCGATCGAAATGCCTTCGATCAATCGAGCCCAGGTTTTCTATATCATACATAGCAGAGGCTAAGAATGAATATTTATCACATATTTCCAACGTCTAAACTATGGAAACATGAATAAACTAATGCAGAAACAGTAACCTAGAGCAATCATAATAACTAGATTAACAAACAATCAAATAAAGAAAAGGAAAAAAAAAACCTGGAAATAATCTGAAATAAACTTGTAATAAACTTGAATCTTCAATAATCTTCAGTAAAACAATGAAAAAGATGAAGTAAAACAAGAATCTAACCTAATCTACTCCTAATCTAACCCTAAAACTACCCTAAACTGCTGCTTTTTGCGTTCTGGAGCGTCCTCCCTTCGTCTGGTATCAAAACAACTTATTTATAGGATTTCTGCAGAGTTTACGCAACTTTTGGGAAAAAATAAAGTTCAATCGATCGAGTTTAGTTCGATCGATCGAACTCTCAATCGATTGAACTCTCCTCAAGCCCTTGAACTTCTCTAATTTTGACAACTCTCCGAACCGATGGAAGAATGGCCATAACTTTTCACTCGGACCTCGGATTAATCTCCTGCTTGTGGCCACGCGACTATAACTCAAAGATCGACATTTCATATTTCTAGGAAACTCTTCTAAATCTGAAGTCGTCATTATCAAAATTAGCATTTTCTCAGCTGCTTCCGTTGTTCTCTTCACCAGAATCAATTTCTCTAGCTCTACTTCCTTGAATTACATCCTATTACCTATAAACAATGCAAAAACATATGTTTTAGAATTAACACAATAAAAAGAACATTATTATTAGAATGCACCTAAATGTACGGACTTTAAGGACAAAAATATGCATAAAAGACCATGTAATACGCTGTGAACATGCACTTTTCACCTTGAATCAATAGGCTGCGATAGACGACATATACCAAGATTGAGGATTTGATCAGTGACTTATAGGCTAGGATAGAAGACTTATACTAAGACCAAGGATTTGATCGGTGACTTATAGGCTGCGATAGGCGACTTATACCAAGACTAAGGATTTGATCAGTTAATTATAGGCTGCGATAGACGACTTATACCAAGATTGAGGATTTTGATCGGTGACTTATAGGCTATGATAGACGACTTATACCAAGATCGAGGATTTGATCGGTGACTTACAGGCTACGATAGACGACTTATACTAAGACTGAGTATTTGATCGGTGACTTGTAGGCTGCGATAAACGACTTATACCAAGATCGAGGATTCGATCGGTGACTTATAGGCTGCGATAGAAGACTTATACCAAGACTGAGGATTTTGATCGGTGACTTATAGGCTACGATAGACGACTTATATGAAGATCGAGGAATTGATTGGTGACTTATAGGCTAAGATAGACGACTTATACCAAGACCGAGGATTTGATCGGTGGCTTATAGGCTACGATAGATGACTTATACCAAGATCAAGGATTTGATCGGTGACTTATAGGCCACAATAGACGACTTATACTAAGACCGAGGATTTGATCGGAGCTGGAGTAGCCCTAAAAGATTTGCCTTGGGGCTGTTCTAGCTGAAGAGATGTTCATATGATTCTTGTTTCGGATTTATCCTCTCTTTTTTTAATCAAAACTTTTTTCTCTTTTTTTTTGATAGATTTATTGGTATGGACAGCAGTTTAGGTGATTCAAGCAAGAAATAGGAAGAAGTACGAGCCAAACCACCCCACTTTTCTACTCATGGATTTCCCTTTTGACTATGGACAAGTTTAAAGGCTTTCTGGTACATCCGATGATTAGCTTGTATGGTTTAGAGCTCGATCTGCTGAGGATATTTGCCTGATTTTGTTCTTTCTTAGAGTATTACTCGATCTTAATTCAATTTCCTTGGCGGAGCGGGCTCTAACTTCCTAACCTCTATGCTAATACCCTTCTTTCGAAATGTCCAATTCTCGTTGATCCATCTGAGGAATGTATCTTTTGAATTTCAAGGAGGTAGACTCAAACTGAGTAGAGACACACATTTTTCAAATGTTGCGACCAATTCTGCTTTCTATTCTTTGCGCTTTTCTGATTAATTTTAGAAAATTATCATCTCATAGTATTTTTTCACTGTATCTTCCTTTACGATTGGCTTCATGATAATGAAGAATTCTTCTTTTCATGCTTCTTTCCATCTTAATTTTAGATTTATGCATGAAAACTTTAGCTCTTAACCTCAAGAATTTTTAGGATGTCCAAACTTGATCCTTATTTGGAAAGCCGATGAACCCAGAGATATCTTATTTGACAAATGACAATTGCCCCTAGTTTGACAGGGGGCTTGGAAATACTCGGAAAACGAAGTCTGCCCTTGGTTTGAGGGAGGTGACGTGGCCTCTGAGCAAACAATAGTTTGCCCCTAGTTTTTAAGGTAATTTCATGAATTGGTTGGGTTTCTTCTTTGGACCGAGGTCCTTGGGAGACCCGCCTACTTATCCCCGAATAGGCGTCAGGTCCTATAGTAGTTCGGTCGAGGCCTGAAAGAAGTGCAATGATTGACTGTGTGTGTGCAATTGTGACCGAACCTTATAGGCTGCCTACGTATCCCCGAATGGAATCAAGTCAAAATGTAGTTCATCAACTCTGGAGGTCTTGAAAGAATAAGGCTTGAAGAATTGGTGGACTTTTCGAGCCATGTTGCCATTTGGGTCCAGTGAGTGCGTGTCACTTGTGGTAACCTCTGTATAGCATGATGAACTTTCTTCTCCTTTTCATTTTCTTTTCTTCTTTTCTTCTTTTTATTTCTTTTATTCTTTTCCTTTCTTATTCATCTTTTTTTGTTCATGGCGGCTGATTCTTTTCACCTTTTTTCACTAACCAGTCAAATCACACAACATATATTCTTAGAGCAATATCATCCTTCCAAACCTCTCTTTGTCTCTTTTTTTTTTCAAAAGATATATCTACATCATTTTTAGGCTCACTCAACCATTGGGCTTTCTCACCATTTTAAGACTAATTGATACATTCAAGTCTCTCTTTTCATTTCCGATTTCATTACTTTTCTTGGAACAACACAAAGCCTTTGAGATTATTTTATGTACCAATGATGTGCTTTGAAGCACTCAAGAACTCTCCTATTTTTTTATACCTCACTATCTCTTATTCTTTTCATGATTTTGACTGGTTATGATTCAGGTTTTTGAAATCAACACGCATCTTATTTTTGCTGTAACTTTTGCCTAGGCACCCTTTCATATTTTTTTGAATAAGACATTTGGCTAACACTCAGGGACCAAGTTTATGACTTTGGACTATGAGCTTACCTGTTAGGCTTGGTATAAAGGGGTGATGTTGGATAATCTCTGAATTCGTTCTTGGCATATCATTATAGTACCATGCAAAACATCCATGTATTCTTTTAGCAATGAGATCAAGTTTATGCTTTTTATCTTTATTGAGTGAAACATGGACAGAAACACTTTAAGAATCTTATTCATTTCCTAAGTCAATTGCCAAGGTTTCCTCAATGATTTTGCATGCAGGTTTATTTTCTTTTTCACAGTTATTATAATCATTAAGCGCAATCATGTAAGCAGAATTAGTCACATTTTCATTAATAGTAGAAATTTAAAAAGTTTGGCTCATACTGGCCATTACAGACTTCCAGGGTAGGGGAACCCTACTACTAGACTCAAGGACCTGCTGGCAAATTCCTTGATTCGGTCTCTTCTTCATTTTCTGTCTTTTATTCCCTTGTTTTATTTTCCTTGATCTCTTCCTCTAATATCTCTCCTATATGATTTTTTCCAGTTTCCACTCCTATGATCTTCTTTAGGCTGCTCTCCTCGGTCTTCCTGCTTTCTTCATTAAAAAGATACCTCATAACCAGACCATCCAGTGCACAAATCCAATCTTGGATATCAATTGGTCCTATGGGCGCTTGTAGGTATGGATCTTCATAGTCAGCGAGTTCATGTAAGGAAGAGATCTCAAACCCATGCTTCAAGTTTTTTATCTTTGCACTCTACCCGTGGCTCTGGAGAGCCACAGTAGGGGAAATCTCCTCCTTTAATGGTGTGCTTATGTAACGCTTGACCTTCTTCTCTATTTTCTTCAAAATCCTTCTCTTTCCCTTTTTCTGAGTTGCCCCCCTCCAACTCGTGAGGCTTAGCATGATTGATTACTTCTTCAGCTTTTCCTTCTTCTTCTTCTTCTTCTTCTTCTTCTTCAGACCACAGACTATCTGTGCCACTATACACCTCATCCTCTCCCCAAATAGAGTCATCAGTAGGGTTGTTTGGATCCCACCAATTGATTTGGAGGATTTTATTTTCTATGTCTTCTTCGAATGCTTGTTCTTCCTCTCCTCCTACCAACCATTCCTCTTCCTCAACTCCTATAAGGCATAACTGCGGATCTTCTGGAAATTTGTAAGGTTTGGTAGTCTGCCCTATTGGGTCAAAGACTTCATTCTTATCATCTGAAAGATTGATATTTCATGGCGGTAGTATAATATGATGATTGGGGAGTGGGTTTTGGGTCACATTCGACCGATCTATAGACGGAGGGGAAATGATTATGTCATCAATCAAATTTTGTACTTCATGCCTTAGCCTCATACATCGATCTGTTGCGTGGCCATGAGCTTGATGAAACTCACAGTAGAGGTTTGTATTGAAGCTGGTGGGAGTGGATCAGGCATTGGCTTTGGATCTAACGGCTCTAAGTATCCCTTTTCCATTAGCCGCTTGAGAGTGGTGGTCAAAGAAATCCCTAAATCTGTGAAGCGATGATACTGCCCCCCTAACCTTGGTCTCGTTACACCCCCCTTCTTTGGAAAATTCTGCCCTTCTTCTGGCTGGCTCAGAATGCTAATATCAGTTGCCACCTGATTTCCCACGTTCCATCCATAAAATGGCCTCTTAGAGTGATGCCCCTAGGACTCTTCCTTGTTGATCTTCCCATCTTTAATCACGTCTTCTATCCTTGTTCCGATCTCAAACAATTCTACAAAGGTGTGGATGCATTGATACATGAGTTTTTCTTGATAGACACTTTCCAGATTCTTTATTATAATCCGGATCTGTTCTTTCTTAGACGGCTATTGGGTCATTTTTCTGGCCTTCCCCCTCCAATGTGCCAAAAATTCAAAAAATGGCCCTTTATTCTCTTGCGTAGTCGTCTCTAAATTCCTCATAGTTCCATCGAGTTCTTGATTATATTCATACTGGGTAACAAAAGCTTTTACAACTTCTTCCCACACACGGGTTTGTAGACACCCCATTTTGTCGGCTATCAGATTTAGGAGACCCATAGCTTGGTGGTTCACAATGATCGAAAAAGACTCAAAAAGGACTCCTGGAAGTTAGCTCCATCTCTCAAAATGCTCAGAATGACCAGAATACCCCTAAAAGCTCGAACGCTCCCAGATTCGGACCAAATGTTCTAGAAACATGCTACGTGACAAGAAAAGAAATAAAATGAGTTCTAAAGTAAGACCAGATGAAATTGTCGACTCCCAGAGACCCCCAGAAGTCCCGAAAGTTTCTAGAAAGTCCCCGTTGGCCGGTTTGACTAAGGTTTTCACCTAGTTTGACCAAGATTTGATCGAAATCGTCCAAATTTGTCAAAAAGTTCTGGAATCATTCTAGATCATGTGGAAAGTACTAAAATGAGTTTTAAAAGAAAATCGAACGAAAATGTCACCTCCTGGGAGCTCCTAGAGGTTTCTAGAACTTCGCGGGAATCCTAGGTTTGACTAGTTTGACCAAAAAGTTGTCTTCAAAACCGGAGCACCGTATCATTTTTTAAATATTTTTCATAGATACTAGAGGTCAATAGCTTTCGGACGGTATATTGCACATAATTTCTAGATTTAAAATGAATTTATTATGAATTTTTGAATGTGAAAAAGGCGATCAAATCGACTGTTATCGCGAATACCGCAAAACTTTTCAAAGTGACCTATCTCCAAACTATTTTTTACAAAAAATTGACTCCATTTCCTTTCCAATGGTATATCACAAGCTCAGTTTGGAGTTCGTATGCATTTTCTGTGAATTTCGGACGAAATAGGGCCTTTTCGCGAATTCTGGAACCTCTGGGGGCCTAAAAAGAATTATCTGGAAAAATGAGGAGCAGTGCCACCGCAGCACTGGCCCACTGCCACCGTGGCACAAGCCCAGTGCTGCCGTGGCACCTCCCCTAGAATGGTCTATTTTTGTAATTTCTTTTGGGGGTTCAAATGGATTATTTAGAAACCAAAACGACGTAGTTCTATGTTCACAAATGTTTTGGACCAATGGGAGTACTTCTAAAACCCCAAAACCACCCCAAATTGGCCTATATAAACCCCCCTTGACTTCCCATTTTGGGGGATGCAAATACAAAAGCTTAGAGAAGTATAGAGAGAAAAGTTGTAGAAGATAAGGTTAGGGGAGTGAAAGTGAGCTTCTTCCTTTGATTTTCAACTAAAAGTGAGTTCTAAACTTTGTTTTCTACTTCATTACTCCCATTTATTTCACATTCAATGCACCCAAACACCATTTTAATAAGTATTTGTGAGATAGGAAGCTTCCTCCATGTCTAAAGTCACCATATATGAGTGAAACATCAAGCTACAAGTCCAAAATCATCATGAATATCATCTATTGATTACTTGCTTGCTTGTTTTACATATTATGCTCATCTCTTCTTAGTTTTATTTCTTTTGATTTCATTTATTTACTTACTAGTCTATCATCATCTAGATTATGACATGAAGTTTGAGGTGAGTAAATCCTTATGGATAGAAGCTCTTGACCTCAAAAATATGTTTGATAGATGATGATTTCAACTTCAATACTTTCGCATGTATTCTTGAAGTTGTTTCCAAAATAAAACAAGGTCTCCAACAATCTTGGAGGTTCTTGACATGGGTTCAAATGTTAATATTTCAAGTGGTCATAATCTCCTTTTAAGTGCTGAAAATGTACTTTTAAAACCTCTATTGCAAGAAATCTTCAAAATAGTGAACAATCTGAGTTCAAAGATTTCTCTAGGACTCAATACTCAAAGTATTAACATGAGACCACTTGTAAAGTCTTTTTAACTCATTATAAAACACCCATGATATTTGGTTTGAATTGGAAATACTTGGAAGTGGTCTATTTGAACCCAAACATTCTCCCCAGATATTTTGTCATTACTGTCACAGCAGCTTGGTTGACTTTCAACTTGTTTTCCAGAAAACATTTCTAAACAGAGTGGTCCCAACTTATTTTTACTTTAAAATTCAATGTCGTAGGAAACGTTATGTATAATATGGGTCTCTAGATGTTTTGTTTTCATTTTTTGATATTTTTCAACATTTCAGTCGACAGTACGGACTCTATTTCTGATTAACCCCTATTGTTCATATGATTTCTCTCCATTTGTAATAGTTATTTAAGATTGGCTTTTTGAAATGTGTTCTAGACACAATAAGGATGATCTCCATAAAAAATCATGCATTTAAAACATTCCTAACCCTACATTTCATTTTCCACAATATCAAGTCACAGTTCTGTCCACTAGTCACAACAAACATTCTTTTACTTTTATTCTTTGATTTGATGCTTACATGCACTCCAAATTTGTTCATGTGTTAGGAAGTAGTCCATACTACATTTGTACATGTCCCATGATGATTTCCTCCATACATTCATTCATCTTTTAGACTCATAAATCACTTTAGTCCGTGTACACAAACACACAACAACCTTTGCACATCCTAGGATCGTGCATTGCATTCATGCAGGATTTGGGCTTTTTGTGACCCCTAATCTAAGAAGATTATAAGGAATGAACTAGATCATACGTTCATGCTCCCCCTCGATCTAATCATCCTTTCTCATCCATCCCGGGGATTGATAGATCTTCTTTTCTTAAAGATTAACATGCATCATACTAGCTTGCTAAGCATATTTTGATTTCTTTGATTAATTTGTCTCAAGAACAATTCATGTCCCCTTAGATTAGGAAACCTTGATTACTTGATATATGATTAGACGATTTTTCCTAGGTTTATTCGTGTGATCTTTCACTTTGAATTGCATGATATTTGGCTAAGATTTTATCCATGATATCTTATCTTTTGATCTTCCATTTTAAAATTCTTATGTGATGTAATATACTATCATAGTATTAATTGTTGAACCATACATAGTATAAGATGATTATTTGAATGCTAATTGAGGCCTGTCGAAAGACGGGGTGAGTTGAGGGTGTTTTAGTCGTGACAAAGGCTCCTTCCTCTCTTGTACCAAAATCCTGAGCCAAGTTCTTTGGTTATGAAAGGCCGGTGCCCTTTATCCATTTGGGTTAGTCAAAATTGGGTTTCTTGGTTCCCTAAAGACCAAGTGGCGACTCTGTATCTGTTTTCAATAGACCTTCCTTTTCTTCTTGTTTTCTTCAAAACAATCTCAAACCAAAACAAAAAAAGAGTGGACGACCGATTCCGCGTGTCCACAATCTGGTGACTCCACTTGGGACATTTATTTTCAAAACAAAATAATACAGAGGTTTGACTCATAGGAAGCATCCTTAAAATCATCTTTTTACTGTGTCTGGTTCACCGCATCGTACTACTGCATTCCCCCCCCCCCTAACAGTGTCTGAAACGCGGCACTGATATTGTTCAAGTCTTGCCGTGCCAGGGCACAAGTCACCGTTGATACTATACCTTCCAAGGTATATCAAAAAGAGTAGAAACCTCCGTACCGTCTCTCTGACGGTATATTGGAACTCGCGCCAATGGACCCTCTCTGACTAAACCCAGCCTTTGCATAGAGATTATTGTAGAACCTTTCGTAGGACTGTTCATTTATCTTTTCAGATAGGACAATATGATATAACTGCTGTATGCCCTGACGGGATTACCTGTGCAGTGTAGACGCTTATGTGGTATGAGGAAGAACCTCTTTCTTATGATTCCCAAGGCAATCACTCGCATGTGATCATATTGAGTTGACCTGCCTAAGCACCATGATAATGATGTCTGCTCCATGCTCACAAAGATATACACCGCAAACCTTGTTTGTCGGTTCCTAAGACATGGGAGTATGAAAACCTGCTAGACAGTATGATCACCATCATCACATGCTCCTGTCATATGCACTAGTTTGTCCCAGAGACCCTGTCCAGATATCCCATATATAACCTGTTTCTCCCAGAAACCCTGTCCAGATATCCCAAATATAACCTGTTTATCCCAGAAACCCTGTCCAGATATCCCAGATATAACCTATTTATCCTAGAAACCCTGTCCAAATATCCCAGATATAATCTGTTTCTCCCAGACACTCTGTCCAGATATCCCAGATATAACCTATTTCTCCCAGAAACTCTGTCCAGGTACCCCAGATATAACCTGTTTCTCCCAGAAACCCTGTCTAGATATCCTAGATATAACCTGTTTCTCCCAGAAACCCTGTCCAGATATCCCAGATATAACTTGTTTCTCCGAAAAACCCTGTCCAGATATCCCAGATATAACCTGTTTTTCCCAGAAACTCTGTCCAAATTTTCCGTCATAACCGGGTATAAACCAGTTTTTCCCAGAAGCTTTACCTAGATTTCTCTGAAATATCCTAGAATTCCCGTTATCCCAGGTGATCATACTGGAAAGTAAAGTTAGCACACTCTATATGGCTAAGACCTTATTTTCTTAACTGTTATCTGCTAGAAATAGGAGCATCATATAGATTAGGGCTTACATCCGCATGCTTGTCTCATTTGCATGCACCATTCCTATCGGTCTGCACGCACTATTTTAGTCAAGCTGTACACAAGCCAGTTCACTTCTGTTAACATCACTAGCATTGTCTATCTAAAGTCATCACTATCAGAATCTGATACAAATCCTCTCGAATCTGTAGGGTCACTATAGATTCTCAAAGTCAGTAGCTGGGATCTTCATCCTGGGTCAGAAATTCAGATAATCGTTTGGTCAGAGTCAACCCAACAAGTTATTTCAGCATGAATCAGGAAGAGCTAGAAAACAAGGTCACCAAATTAGGAGCTACCATAAGCCAGCAATCCGATAGCTTGGCCTAGGTCCTGAAGTTTATGGAAAAACTGAAGCAGCAGCGGTAGAAGTGTCCCCCTGAGTTCCCACTGCCACCGTTCGGATTTTTACCGCATCCCGAAAATAATGGAGAAGAAGACTGGTTTCAAGGGGCCCCACCGCCCGCATATGAGAAAAAGTTCTAAGATAAAATGGACAATGTTGACAAGCTGGAAAGCGTATTGAGGAAGAGTAAAGGGGTTGATGATTGCATTCTAGACTTGGAAGGACTTTTTGAGCCTGTTAAGCTGAAGTTGCCAGAAAACTTCAAGATACCTGCCATTGACCGTTTTGATGGAACCGGAAATCCGAAAAGCCATGTAAAGCTGTGTATAAACATTTTTCAATCAATGGGCTGCACTCATGAGCACATTGCAATGCTGTTCCCATAAACTCTCGCGAAGTCTGCACTGTCATGGTTCCTTACCGTGGAAGCTTCCAAAACTCGGGCATAGGAAGACATAGTTCGGGTATTCGTTGATCACTATTCCTACAACCAAAAACTTGATGTCACTATCAAAGATTTGGAAACAACTCGGCAGAACAACAATGAATCATTCACTGCGTTTCTGAGCAGTTGGAGGAATAAAGTAGCCCAAATGACCCACCGACTGATTGAAAAGGAACAGGTAAGGATGCTAATCCGAAATCTGCAACCGCTCTACCATGAGAAATTGTTTTACCATTCCATCTCCACCTTTGAGGAATTGTTTAAAGTTAGGACTCGAATCGAAGACGCTATAAGGGAAGGAAAGATAAAAAAAAGAAGACCTCCGAGTTAGTCAAAAAGGCCCAACTACTCCCGCAACCCTCTGGATGTCAATGCCCTTAGCAGTCAACCTATGGCTTACCCTCCTAGGCCATACCAACCTCCAAACCAAGCTAGCTCCTCCAATTGTCCTTTTCAGAAAAAGCCTCCTCGTAACTTCGCCAAATTAGAAATCCCCTTCTCCTTAGCCTTGGATCGCCTTCTCAAAAAGGGCCACCCCCAACTACTCCAGCCTCAAAATACCCCGGTCCTGCCGAACTGCGATATGTCCAAATGGCATACCTACCACCAAGCCCCTGGCCACAACATCGATGATTACATGTACCTCTGCCATGATATCCAAAGTAGCCCCATATTACTCAAAATCCTCTACCAAACCACCAAAATATCAGCCTCATTGAGTCTGAACCCTTAGGTCAACCTTTACCCCTCATTACATCCTAGAATCTGTGGGAATTCATCTGATTGAAGGAGGGGATGATGAGTGGCAGCAATAACTGACTGATGAACAAGATCTATACTTCTTGGAATAACACAATCTAGGGGTAGTGGACCTCAAATGGTATGATCCCGACAATGAAAATGATACTTCTATCTGGAACGAGCCGGAGATACCATTTGTGGGAATAGATTGTGACTGGTTCAAACAAGATGGGATTGTAGAAGGGCCTACTCCTGTCGAGATTGATCATCTAACTATGTCAGGCCATCATTATCAGCCTCCGTAGCCTACCACTAAAGCGATAAAAAAAAGTCCGGTCAAAGATAAGGGGAAGGAAAAAATGGATGAGATCATCGAAGAAGACAATGAGTTAATAAAGCCGTTGAAGAAAACCCAAGCGCATCTCTCGATGTGGAACATCATGGTAACATCCTACAAGCATAGGCAAGCCGTGTTGAATGCCTTGGCTAGAATTGTGGTCCCTGTTGACGCTGCACCGGAAGACATGGTGGCTTTCTTGGGCGCACTCACCCCTGACCCAATCATTACATTTTCTGTTGAAGACCTGTCACCAGAAGGGTCTACATATAACAAAGCTTTGAACATCACTGTTGAATGTAAGGGACAATATGTGCCATTCTGTCTAGTCGATACAGGCTACATCTTAAATGTTTGTGCTCTAAGGACTGCCAGTGCCTTGGGGGTCAACATCCTTGACATCACACCATCTGTGCAATCCATGAGAGCCTACGTTAATACTAAAAGAAATGTGATGGGGACTGTTTCTCTCCAAATCCGGGTAGGATCTTTGGTTAGCACTGAAATCTTTCAAGTTATGGACATACCTGCCTCGTTCAATTTGTTGATTGGAAGGCCCTGGCTGCATGTCAACAAAGCTGTATCATCCACTGTGCACCAAATGATCAAGTACATTCATAAGAAGGAGGTGAAAATCATCCTCGGCAATAGTTGGGGTAATGAAGCCTTTCCAAACTACTCTCCTATCTTTAAAATCCAAATACCTAAAAGAAGAAGGAGAAATCCAAATATCTAAGCTAGAAGAAGGAGAAATCGGGGGATGCTTCATGGAAGAAGTCAACATGATCAATGATGAAGACAGGTTCCCCGAGATCCACTCTGTAGTTGTCAACATCGTTCGCAAAATGAACTACTTCCCTGGAATGGGATTGGGCCGACGCCAACAAGGGATTCGTGAGTTCCCTCAGATCAAAGGGCAACAAGGCACTATTGGGTTGGGGTACAAGCTCACTGAAGAAGACGTCGAGCTACAGAGGCCATGGAAGAAAAGAGTGAGGAGTCTCCCACCATACCTTAAAATCTTGAATAGGAAATTCATCAAAGAAGGGGATGATTTCCCCTATTTTGGGTTTCGAGAACCGTGGATCCATCAGGCCACTGGAAAAAGGTACCCTGGGCTTGAAATCTTCGCTGACTGTGAAAGGCCCCCTATCAAGATCCGTTCTATCCCGAAGAAGTTGTGAAACCCAGAGGAAGACTGGTTGAAGTATTTGGACACTGAAGCCATCGAGAAAATGTGGAAAGAGTTCGCTAAAGAGAAGGAAGGAAAGGGCCAAGAGCCAAGATGATCAGATCAAGCCAACTGAGGAGGGTCTGAGCAACCAGGCTGTAGAGTCATCTGTCTGTGTCTCCCTATCCCCTATTCCCCCAGAGGCTGTACTTCCAATTATCGAATCTGTACCAGAGTCGGCTGCTGTAAGCCCACCGCTATCTGATGTAGTCACTCCACCTGCCATGAATGAAATAAAAGACAATTCTGCTTACTCCTCCGTGTCTAATAGTTGTGAATGCACAAATCCCTACGAGGATCTCCCAATTGAACTAAAATAACTAATTGAAAGCCATCTGCTTATGAAATAATCGATGATACTTTATCGATTAATCTAGGTGAAATAGATAATCCACAAATTGTGCAAATTGGCTCAACACTTAATAAAGAAAAAGAATTCAAAGATGTTTTCGCTTGGTTTTACGAGGATATGCTTGGGGTTGATCCCGACATTGTCCAACACCATATTCCCCTCCTTCCTGATTCTAAACCCGTCAAGCAAAAATTGAGGCACATGAGGCCGAAATGGGCACTGAAGGTCAAAGAAGAGGTAGAAAAATAGTTCAAGGCAGGATTCATCATTGTTACGGAGTACCCGAAATGGGTAGCCAACATCGTGCCAATTCCCAAGAAAGGCGAAAAAGTTCGTGTGTGCGTCGAATTCTGTGATCTAAACAAAGCTAGTCCTAAGGATGACTTCCCGCTCCCCCACATCGATGTCTTAGTGTATAACACCATAGTACATGAGCTACTGTCATTTATAGATACTGTCATTTATGGATGGCTTTTCGGGGTACAATCAGATTCTAATGGCGCTAGAAGATCGGGAAAAGATGACATTCACCACACCTTAGGGGACCTACTGTTATAGGGTAATGCCTTTCGGACTCAAGAACGCTAGAGCAACCTACCAAAGAGCTGCCACTACTCTGCTGCACGACATGATTCACAAGAAAGTAGAAGTGTACGTAGATGACATGATCGTGAAATCCAAGGACAGAGAAGGGCACTTGGTGGCACTGGAGAAATTTTTTGAAAGATTGGGCAAGCACAAGATGAGGTTGAATCCAAAGAAATGCACTTTCGGTGTGACCTCTGGAAAGCTCCTAGGTTTTCTCATCATATAAAGAATGATAGAGGTCGATCCCTCCAAAATCAAGGCAATTCTAGAAATAGCGCCGCCACAGAATGAGAAAGAAGTGAGTGGATTCCACGGGAGGATCCAATTCATTAGCTGTTTCATCTCTAAGGTCACAACCACATGTGATCCCTTGTTCTGACTGCTATAGAAAGGAGAGAAGTTCCAATGGGACTACCAATGCCAAGTCGCCTTCGACAAAATAAAAACCCACCTCCAAAAACCACCCGTCCTTTCACCGCCTACCCCTCATAAGCCTTTGCTTCTTTACCTATCTATCTCCAAGAATGCCATGGGATGCATGCTAGCTGACATGACTAAAAAGATGTGCACTATTGTGCAACACCCAAGTGTAGGTGATCGTGCAAGTAATACTGGATAAGTCCAGGTCGATCCCACAGGTAAGGAAAAGGAAGAATATATACTAAGTTACAACCTAAAGAAAAAGAAAATAAGAATGAATGATTAGAGGTGTACTAACAAATCCTAATTAATTAAGTTAAACTAAATAATAAACTAAAGGTCATAGAAACATAACTAATAAAACAAATAATTTAAATGTGTTGGAAATACAAGAATCCACATTGATCCTAACCATCTACAATGGATACTCATTAATGTTGTATGGAGTTCATTCCTCTTCAGTATTCCGTATTTTTCTAAAGATATAGAATCAATAGCTCTTTCATAACCGGGACTACATCATCATAGTTGATTTAAAATACTTAGAAGACAGTTTAAAACAATGGTTATTACTTGCACTCTAAATGGTGTTAGCATTCAAAGTGGTTTTCAAAAGTCATTGAAGAAAATAGCCTTAAGGCTTTAAGTTCTAAAAATTGTGGTGACAAACTGAGTTTATAGGGACAATTTGATGACAGATTTCTAAAATAGAAAGTCATGGAATACTTAAAAGAATCATCTCAAGAATCAACAGGTTCGATCAATCGAAGTGCTCTCGATCGGTCGGACAGCGTCATCCTTCAATCGATCGCTTGACTATGGCTCTGGTTTGATCGATCGAAATACCTTCGATCGATCAAGCTCAGGTTTTCTATATCATACATGGCAGAGGCAAAGAATCAATGTTTCATCACATATTTTCTATGTCTAAACTACGGAAACATGATTAAACTAATACAGGAATAACAAACTAGAGTAATCATAATAGCTAGATTAATAAACAATCGTATAGAGAAAAGGAAAAGAAAAACCTAGAATAATCTGAATATAACTTGTAATAAACATGAAACCAACTTGAATCTTCAATAATCTTCAATATAACAATCGAAAAGAGGAAGAAAAACAAGAATCTAACCTAATCTACTCCTAATCTAACCCTAAAACTACCCTAAACTGCTGTTTTCTGCGTTCTGGAGCGTCCTCCCTTCGTCTGGTATCAAAACAACTTATTTATAGTGTTCCTGCAGAATTTATGCAACTTTTGGAAGAAAATAAAGTTTGATCGATCGAGCTTAGTTCGATCGAACGAAGGTTCAATCGATTGAACTCTCCTCAAGCCCTTGAACTCTCTGATTTTGATAGCTCTGCGCACTGATGGGAGAATGGCCATAACTTTTCACTCGGACATCGGATTGACCATAACTCAAAGATCTACATTTTATATTTTTGGGAAAATCTTCCAAATCTGAAGTCTTCATTGTCAAAATTGGCATTTTTTCAGCCGCTTCCATTGTTTTCTTCACCAGAATCACTTTCTTTAGCTTCACTTCATTGATTTACATTCTAATACCTATAAAACAACGCATAACATATGTTTTAGCATTAACACAATAAAAGAACATTGTTATTAGAATGCACCTAAATGTAGGACTTTGGGGATAAAAGTATGCATAAAGGACCATGTAATACGCTATGAATATGCACTTTTCACCTCGAATCACACCCCCAACTAGCTCGTTGCTAGTCCCTAGTAATGAAGCGAACTAGAACAATGTTTATTTAACTCTAAAAATTGAAAACTAAAGAAAGAAAAAGTCCTAACTCACTTTCGCAGGAATCGCGATTGCATTTAGCGTATGCAACAAGCCTTTAAACCCCTAGGTTCCCCCTAGTGGACGAGTGTTGTCTCGTGAGGGTTTGCAGTGAATCTACCTACAAAATTCATGTTTATGGTAATGGTTCTAGTTTAAATGTGTTCAAGAAATTTTCTTCTTATTTAGCAATATAGTTAAGCTCAACAATCTCATGAAACTCTCTAGTAAGCCATAGTAATGCAACACACACATTACAGTTAATCTACTATCAAAGTCATTAGAATATTCCATACCTGTTAATCTTCATGTGTGTGTGTGAATGGACAACCAAAATACAAAACTTTAATTTCAAAGCTCGCATAACCTAAGATTCTATCAAGACGTTCATTTTGACTCAACTCTCACCGGGATTACACTCTCAAGATGAAATCACTCCGAATTAGGTGTAATAATTATCACTCATAATATGGAAGATATAAAAAGTAAATATGAATGGAATCTAATGCTTCTCATATCTAAATCGAAAAACAAAAATTTTATAGTGCACAAAGTCTCATGAAAGGGTACTTTTCACTAGAAGAGCGAGATACCATGGAGAACTCTCTCATTACCTTAACTTCAAATCGAATTTACTTACAATCATCAGGACTTTGAAAAAGAGGTGTTTGGTTAAGAATAAAGAGGTTCATGATTTTCAATTGGGTCAAAGGATGTGATTGAAATGTCCACTATAGCTTTTCAAACTTTCCCACATCTCCAATCTCTCTCTTCTTTTTATTTTTTTATTTTTTATTTTTTTTTTCTTTTTTCTTTTGTAACAACCATTGACATTTTTTTTCTTTTTATTTTCATGCTTTTCTTTTCTTTCTTTTTTTTTTTTTTTTTTTTTTTCTTTTCATCATTTTGTTTCTTTGCCAACTTTCCCTTATTCACACAACCAAACTTCTTGTCAAGAAAACACATCCCAATCACTTCTAGATAAAGAAAAGAAACTCAAACTCGTAATATGGAGTTAGGTATGAACTTTAGGATTGTTAAGACAAGACGATTATGATGAAGACTCAAGAGGTGAAGTAAAGGAATAACATAATAGTAGGCCAAGGTTGTATTATGCGTGTATGGTCAAAAGATGGCCTAAATCATCTTCTAAGTTCATTAGGATTATTCACTTCAGTAAATTCAAGAGCTCTAGATTTGGTAAATTTTGAACGTTCTCTTCTAGTGACCAGTCAAAATGAAGAAAATTGAGACTTTCAACGAGTTAATACGCTTTTCAAAAATAAGAGTAATTTTATAAAACCCTCAAAAACAAAAGAATGGCTCAAAAACTCACTTGGGTTATTAGTCTCCACTACAGTCTCTCAAGACACCTAAGCTATGCTTACTAATCCATTTTAGCTAAGTACAAGGTTGTCACAACGTGCTGAAAGTTGTTTGAAAATTAAAAAGCATAAAATATACTATAACTAAGATAGTAAAGAAACTACCATAGTGTATCACATACTAATAACATACAGAAAATAACACTAATGCATCATAACTAACTACATTTACTAAGAGAGAAATACAAGAACCATTTTATTATATTAAAAAAAATTAAAAATTTTAAAATTTTTGCAATTTTAATTTACTGAAATTTTTGACAATTTCAATTTACTGAGTCATGTTGCTAAGCAGGTATATTGACATTAAATCATGAAAAGAAAGAAACGAGGCATGCAATGACTCACTCCCCCAAACTAAAACTAAACATTGTCCCCAATGTTCTAAACTAAGCACATGGACATGTAAAGTAAAGCGAGAGAAGGAAGGATGTTACCTCGAGGCGTTAATATCTATATATGTTTTTTATTTTCTTTTATTTCTTTGTTAAGTTACCTGCAAAATCATTAGTAGCCACAAGGAAAAATTGAGAATATAATACTACTACTCAGTAAATAAATTCAGTTAATCAAGATTTTTATCATAAATTAATAACCGAAATTTTTGAGGATCTTTCCAATGAAATAATTTGACAGTGAAAAGAATGTAGGGATCCACACAAAATTGCAACTCCCCCCAACTAATGTCAGGCTCAAGGTCAGAGGAAATGATGCAAAACCTATGGCTTCTAAATTTTTTGGAGACAATCACAAGAGGTATACCACACTTTTTAGGAATTATATGCAAATAACGATCTTTGGTGTTGGTAGTTCCTATAATAGCCTCTATTTTAATACAAGGAGGTGGCCACGGTTCAATAAAAGGGGCAGGGTCTAGGTGATATTCTAATAAAGTTTCATTACCCTCCTCTTAACCTAGAACAGAATCTATAGAAATATGATCATAGGAATTTAATTTCTGTTCTATGTAACTTGTTTTGGACTGGACTTGGATAAAGCTACCTATTTGAGCCTCAATGTCATTATTACTCAAGAAGGTTAAGCAGTCTAGAAAATTACTAGCTTCTTGTTGAAGTTTAAAATCACCTAATATGGGTCTAATATTTTCCATGTCTTCTCTCAAAGAATTTTGAAAGTTAAAATTCTGTGAAGAACATGTTCTAGAATCCTTACCATCCTCTTCTATAACACATTCATTTTGTTCAATATTGGGGTACACATGACTTTCACACTCGGGATGAGAGCTTTGATTAATAGAGAGGATAGGTGATGGGCAATTTGGTGACACCACCTCTTCGGCCGAAAAAGGTGAGGGTTAATGAATATCACATGAATCTAAACAGGATTTAGATTTTTCAATTATGTCCTCCCTAGGGTCACTATCAAAGGTAGGGGTAGAGTCAACAGGGGACTCATCCTTTCCTAAATGCGTGCAGTCACCTAAACTCTCATTATCTTTTAAATCCTCATTCTCATCCTTATAACTCTCCTCACTATGTATGTCATCTATTGAGCTGCTCTGGACAAAGAGATTGTGTAATTTTATCCAGGCAATGAAGGAGTTGATGTCTGGGGTTGTATATTGAGGAGAAGATGGTTCTACAACTTCATGCTCAATGGTTTGGTTTTGGAGTTCTTTTTGGGTTATGACTTTCTCGAGTGAGTTGTTAACTTCATTCGGTATAAACCTATCATTGTCCTCCAATTCCATTCCATTATTAGTGTCTTGAAATTTTGGTTGTAGTGTTAACGATTGGCATAGTCTTCTAAAGGTTGGCTAGCATATGCTTGTTGATATCTAGTTTCTAATTTACACTACACCAAAACAATGGATTTGTCACTCTTTTTTTCACTAGCTTTGTCACTATCTTCAGCAGTGATAAAATTGTCACTGTCCATGACAATGACAAATGGAATTGGTGACAAAAGTATCTGTTTGTCACTGCTTATAGCAGTGACAATGTTTAGGTAGTGACAAAATGGCTACCCCCTCCTTTCCCTCCCCCAAATGTTTGGTTTCCCTCTAATTAATTAAATGACCCTTTACAAACCCGCGGCAACCCACCCCCACCCCCTCCCCCCAAACATGAGACACCTGATGAGAGGTCTCTAACCCTAAAAGGAAACAGATCGAGACCTCCTCATCCTCCTCTTCTCCCTTTCTTCCTCTCTTCCCCCTCCTCCTCATCCTCCTCCTCTCTCACTGCGAAGGCATAATCTCCACCTCCGGGCCCACCTCTACTTCCTACTACATATATCTCCACTTCCTACTGTTGGGTTTGTGCCCTCAAACCATTACTTTATGTATTAGACATTGTTTTTTTTTTAATATATGGATATCAGCTTTACATTTCATTATGTATGTTTCTTTCATGAGATGATTGTTTAATCCATAAGTATCATAGTAAGTATTTCGTGTGTGTATGAGATACATACAATGAGATACGAATTACTATTCTTTGATACTTAAAGCTTGTCACAGTGGATGATGAGACTGGATATCTCATCAGGTATACACTGTAGCATCATTAACTACCATTGGATGGAGTGATAAATCTCAATCACTAGAGTGTGACTCTTGGTTAATATGCTAGTGCTTATAGTGCATTGACGGACCTGAGCTTTCCTATTGACACTCAAAGCTGTCAATCAGTCGATAGGAACTCATAACTTGTATAAGGTACGTGTTCTCAATCTTGAGGCGATTATGAACACAGACTGTGGATATGACTGCTTTGACTTACCAATCAGTGAGGTCTACAGAAGATCAACACCTGGGTATCTTGGGTATGTCATGTTCATAGGGTTGTGAACATATATTGTCAAGATAGAATCTACCCTCTAATTCAGAGTAAGCATTCCCTTGAGAATGTCACCAAGTCGATTACTGAGTACTGCAGTCTTGTTGATAAGAGTTATCAACATGTTTGGTAATCATGAGAGGTGAATGGGACTCAAGGAATACAAGAAGTAATCATGATTCAGGTTGACAGTAACAGTTATCCGACTACCTGAATATGATTACGAATGCTAGAGGTAGAGGGACATTAGTACAACATACAAGTCTAGTTATCGCTTCGGATATGTTCTTTTGCGTTGGAGTTCAGTTATCGTTTTATAGTGGAGTAAACGTTAACTGACCAGTTGGTTAGTTTGCTGATCAAAGAGTTTGGTCATGGTAATTAATAAACTGGTCTGAGCCAACAATAAAGAGCCTAGGAGGTCCCACTCTTAGCTCCGCCAGGATGCTTGGAAAGATGCTTGAGGATGATGTCCAGACAGGTTCGATCGATCAAAGATATCTCGATCAATTGAAGTCTGCAGGTTCGATCGATCGAAGATGGTTCGATCGATCGAATGTTCGATCGATCGAAGGCACTTCGATCGCTCGAAGTCTAGGTCGGTTCTGGGAATCTATAAATAGGGCAGCTGCGTTCTGGAAAAAGTTGTTCGTCGTTTTGAACGTCAGAAGCTGCAGAAACTGTTTTGGAGTCCCAAAACCTTCTCTATCCTCTCCATTAGGGTTCCCACCAACCCTAGTCTTTCTGGCAGGCATCCGCAGGAGTCATAAGGGTGAAGATCATCTAGTGGAGGCTGCTGGAAGTTGAAGATCAGAATTGGGTTCAAGACACTAAGGTATAACTCGTGTCCCCTCTTGTACGCATCTGTAGAATTGACGAGTAGTAGATCCGGGCATGCCAATAAAGTTTCATAACTTGATTTTTCCGCTGCGCGTTTAAACTTTCCATTTAAACCTGTTTTTCCTTCACCTACTCCTTCTCTAGCCACCATACCCCTCCTACTTTACTCCTCCTCTACATCTCCTTGAACAAACCCTAACCACAGTAGTGAAGCCAGCGATTCCTCCGCCATTGAGATTTTCAGAGCCTCGGCCGACAATTCCTCCTCTTTGGATTCATCGCCATCTTCTCCGGCATATACGTGGCCTTTTGAAGGTCAACGATCTCAGGTATTGGGTCTCTCTCTCTCTCTCCAATCTATCTTCACCCCCTTCTATTAATGGGTCTATCTTCACCCTTTCTGTGTATGCATTTTTGTGTGTATGTGTATGCGACTGTGTGTGTGTCTAATTTTGGCTATTGCAATGGGAGAAATTTGTAGAAGAAAGCTAAACTTTTACACCTAGACCCACCACACAGCCATACCTCAGTAATATTTGATATTACTTTTATAGTTTCTTCGAAGAAGGTATAGTTGTGCCCATGCTTCCAAAGTTTTTTTTTATGAATTTACTGTCAGCAATTGTTAGACAAACTGGAATGTTTTCCTTTTTCGAATCATTATCTTTAATCAAAGGTTCTCTCTCTCTTTCCTTTTGAACAAAAATTAAACTTCTAAAGATTTGGGCCATCTCTTTAATCTCAGCTTCTCTCTCCTTATATCATGTATTTTACTTTTGAGATATTACTGCCTGTCATTATAATTCACATGATTTGGGGGTTCATGCAATTTTCTTTTCTGTCCTATTTGGAAACAATTTCTTGCAATTCATTTGCACAAAACTGCTTTTGGACAAATCACAATTTTCTGCGGTTGGTTTAGTGATTGATGAAAAATCAAGCCGACATCACCGCCGGACCAATGCCGCACTTGAAATCCTAGCCTTTTCGTTTTGGGGGTTTTTTTTTTTGGTGGAAGCTATGAGTTAGTTCTAGAGGCAAAAAAGTTTCCCTTTGTTTAGAAGTTTCCCTTTAACATGCTCAGTGTCTATATCTTCAATTAGTGGCCCTTTTAGTTTAGAAAGCATGTTCCAAAGTGCTTTGTTCACATTTATCTTTCCCGGTTTGCAAAATTCTAATTCATGGGTTACTACAACTATTTTAATTGGTTACTTTTGGAATATCTGCTCTCACCAATTACATGGTTGGTTTTTTTTTTTTTTTTTCCAGTGACCCTTTGAATAATAATGAGTATAATGAATAAAAAGGATTTCATGTTTTTTTTGTTGTTGTTGTTAAAGCGTGTTTTGTTTAAGGCTTTAAGCATCTTTTGTTTAAGGGCTATTTTTGTAGAAAAGTTTTCAATCTTTCTTTTTGTATTTTTGTTATTTATCAAGATAATAGTTTTAATATTTTGATTGAACTCGGTAGAAGTTGGTGCTAATAGTGTTAAAAAAAGTAATTATTTTGGTGTGGTTAGTTGACCTGTGGTGTGGTTTTATAAGCTAACTGAATTTTTGGGTACATAAATGCTGACTGAATTTTTTGGTACATAGTAAAGATCTTTTGGGTATAAGCTGACTGAATTTTTGAACCCCATTTATGTGCCTTTCATTCTTGACCATTCTTGAAATCAACCTATACTTGCACAAAAAACATATATGGCAAGCCTTCCCTACTTCCCCTAAAATACTCTAAACATCTCTCTCCTCTCTCCAGTTACAAAGCAAAAACTCATGTGGCAACTTTTTTTTTCCATGTGGACCCCTTGTTTTTTTTTTTTTTTTCGATTTGCCTTTTCTCAAGGCATTTTTCCTCCTTCAAAAAGCCCATTTGCCTCCCACACATATGCCCTCTGTAAAAAAATGTAATCGGTCAAATAATTACACTCCCATTTAATTACTTCAATTACATGTACATATTTATACATGATACTATAGGAGTAATAGTGGAATAAATTATGAGTTCATTTGTATTGTTATACCAATTAATAGAGTCCATCACCCTAGAACACACCGAAATTAATGGAATGTGACTCTTTGTTAGCCACCAAATATTAACTTCACATGCCAAAGGTTTTGGTTATTAAAGTTTCACCATTAAATGTGGTAGCATGACTATTGTTTTCATCGTAATAGATGCAAAAATTTAAAGTGAGTTCTCTTTCTCCATTGTACCTACAATCCGAGATGTCTTTTCTTAATTGGAAGAGATTGAAAACAAAGGCTTTGTTGTGATTGTTTGGCGATGGTCTGGCAGAAGTGTTGGTTAAGGTGTTCTTTTCTTTCTTTCTGTTTATTTTCCCTTTTTTTCTAGTTTTTGTTGGGCATGTATCCAATGCAATATCTACTTTCTAATTCAACCAAACTTAATCTTGGAGCCATGCAACTGGAAATTGACATTTGAGTAATAAAAAAAAGGGTATTTTGACAACTTCATGAATATTGTTTTTGATTATACAAATGGTAACCTGTACCAAGCAGATTTCATTGTGAGCCATATTTTTTTCCCTTGATCTTTTATTTATTTATTTATTTTTAATATCTACAGAGTTCATTTTGATTGGGTATTTGATTGATTACATAGTACTATTTTAGTTCTTACCTCTCATTCATTTTTGTTTTGTTTCATTCATTTGTTGTATGAAAAATTTGGCAGAGATTCACCACTGAAGGCGTGACTTTTCATTTGGTGTTCAAATTTGGCAAATTGACTATAGTAAAGTCTATAGTGTAGTAAAAGGTATTCAAATAATGGTTAATTGTTACTTTGTATAAATGTTCTTAGTTTATAAAACTTTCCGTGCATTTGCACGGGTCATCGACTAGCTTAAGTGGGTAGTATAAACTTAAGGGATGCATTTTCTTCTTCCATTGTTATGTGCCTTTGATTTATATCTTGCAAGCTCTTTCACATCCTTTGAATACATTTATTTTCCTCGATTTCCTAATGCATTTTCTTGGTAATATCCATAGAATTGCATTTCGTAGCTAACATAGAAAGGCTGTCTTAGGGTGCTTTTGATAAAATTTAAATGAAGTGCTGAATTTTAAGAACTGAAATTTTTAAGCAATTGAATTTGCAGTACTGAAAACAACTTTTCGCTAGAAAGTTTTCAGTTAAAGTTTTGAGTGGTTTTTTAGCTGCTATTTCAATAAAGTGGTACGTTATCAAACGCACTGAAAAAAATTAGTGTTGAAAATTTTCATTTAAATTGTATGTTATCAAACACTTAGTTTTTTTTCTGCATTTAATATGATTAGTTCATTTTTGCAGAACATCAGGAGAACCATAGCAGGAGCAAGTTCATTTATGCATTTTACATGATTAGTTCATTATAAGTTTTATCTCTTCTTTCTTGATTTATACTTTTTGCATATTGTGGGTGTTTTGATTTTGCTACTATACGTGAAATAGCTACTTTAGTAAAACCAAGTCATGTGAATGCCATTTAACTAGGAAATGGGAGAAGTTAAATACAGTGAATCAAGAAAATTTAGAATATTGGGAAGCAAGAAAATTAAGTTGCTTGATGGTCAATTGTATAAGAACTCCCAGTATTGAGACTTTAAAGTAGGTTGACGATTGATCTTTAATAAGAAGGTAATAACAAACCGCTTATATATTACCATTAGCTTCACATCAAAGAGCTATAACAATTTTTTTACTTTTGATTCTCTTTGGTTACTTTGTATTGGAACAATACAAAATGTTAAGGCAGTAGCCTACGGACGCAACTATGACATATAGAACAAAACTTTAATTTTCTTTAATTAGTTGTGCAATGTATCATGATGTGTCCACTTCTTTTCCTATATTTAAAATTAACCAATAGTTCTCTCTCATTTTATTTTATGAATACTTAAAGTCAAAATTTTAAGAACATTTTGAAAGAACCATCATGTCATGTCCAATAATGTTTCCAGTCGTGTTTGTCGTGTGTCCTACATTTGTTGGTGTCTTATGAGTGTCCACACTACATAGTTCATGATATCGATATGCAATGCTATGAAAAATGTGGCTCGAGAATGTTCTTCTTAGCAAGCTCCTAAAGTCTGGAACATTCAATTAGGAGTTGAAGCATTTTGCTAATTCACGAGCTTTGATTTTTTTGGTTATTACAGATTCTCATCTGAACCTTGAAGAAGTTGTCTACTAAACGTCTTACTTCTGATCAAAGGAGCTTTGCTGAGGTAGAATATTAATTTGTTTATTTAAATTTTTTTGATAATCAGAAAGTTGAATATTTGCTAATTAGGGAGGCATGATTGTAGATTCTTTTGATAAATGGTTCGACAGTTTGATACTAATAAGAATCTGTTTGTCAGTGCACAACTGGATATTTATGCTTAGACAGTTAGACTATACACTAGTTATGTGGCCCATATCAAAAAATGACATTGTCTCAACAAAAAATAACTCCAAATTCTGTTTAAGATCCCATTTATTTGGCCAAGTTGCTATAAAACCCTAGTAAGATTTCTTCTCCATATCCGAATACATATTTCAAAAGTAAAAGTGATTTTGTAATTTCTTTTGCAAGATTGTATCTGTTAGGCATGGAATATTGTGATACGCCCAAAATATGACCGAGCGGTTCAAAATCAACAGCCCATCCGGGCCCACAAACATGATCCCGAGCATCACGGGCGTGATCCCGAGTATTACGGGCAGTTTCCTACTCAAGCTAGAAGACTAATGGAAAGTGCAAGCTAAACCCCACAATTAATGTCAATTTATATCAATTGGATTATATTTCCTTATCCATGTAAGAGTAGGTCTCTTGCATCTATAAAAGAGACCACTCACCCCCCATTGAAGGGGCAGCGAACTCTTTAGTCTACACAGCACCTCTACAAAAATTCACCATTATACGCATACACCCGGCCGGTATTACTGGTAGTGCCGCCCCTCTTTGTTGGCTTACCAGGCCCGCCGGTGATCTGCTAGTGAACGTGCTCAGACACACCCGTGGACGTAGGTACCTTCATTAACAGGGCCGAATCACATACAAAAAATAGTCTCTCACTCTCTCTCCCTCTCTCCTAAATTGCTTTACTTTACTGTTACCAATTTTTGGCATCATCAGCTTGGCGCCATCTGTGGGAAACGACAATTCTTCTCATCAACAAATTCTTGACTGATCAATATGCCACCAAAGAAGGGTAAGAAGGCTGCGCAACAGTCCGACCGGGGTGTTCCTTCGGCCCCGGCGTCGACTGCAGCAGTCCTGACATCTGAGCAAATCACCGCAACCCTTACACAACTCTTGGAGGGCCAATGTCAAATCCAGCAACAAATTGAAGCCCTGCTAGCCCAGCAAAGCAATCCTCCATTGGTCGAGAAACGACCCGGGAACGTTGCGTACGGTCGGGAACCGATCTTGACTGGACAACGTGCCCGAGCCAACCCGTCCCGTGTTGAGGATGCCAGAGACATCAATAGTGGGCGTGCTGCCCGAGAAGAAAGGCAGGAGCCTATGGCCCAGGAATCAGTCCAGGGCCACTAGGTCAAGAGTCGAGTTGTCCCTAGGCGAACGGTTACCCGGAGTCATAGCCGAGCCCGATCCCAGAGGACAGCACCCCGCCATGAAGAAACATCTTCCACCAACCCGACTAGTTCCTCAGATTCCGGTCAGGAAGAAGTGGAAGCCCGAATCAAAGACTTGCAGAAGCAGATTGACGAAGTGGCCAAAAAGCTTGGTCAAAACCGTGTTCCAAATCAAGCCAATACCGAGACAGAGTCACCATTCTCCAGCCAGATCGCGAGGTTTTCCATCCCGCGCAAATTCAAGCAGCCTCGGCTAGATTCATACAACAGCTCGGGAAGCCCGATCGACCACGTCAGAACCTATAAGGCTCAGGTGGCCCTAGCCACCAACTCCGATGAGCTACACTGCCTAGCTTTCCACAGCAATTTGAAAGGCCCGGCCATGCAGTGGTTTTACTCCTTGGAGCCCCGATCGGTCTGCAGTTTCAAACAACTCAGCAAGCAGTTCATCAACCAGTTCGCCGGTATGCACGAGCGGCCAAAGCCAGACATGCAGCTACTGACAGTCAGATAACAGAGTAATGAGTCCCTCAAGGAGTTCACCGACCGATTTAACCAACAGAAGCTTCAAATCCGTAATTTGAACGAGACAATCGCCATCATAGCCTTCTGCTCGGGAGTTCAACACACCAAGTGCGCCGCGTCGTTCCATAGAAACTGACCGGAAACTTTGGTTGAGCTCTCTGAGAGGGTTGGAAAATACATCGACACTGAAGAATTTCTAAAGATCAAAGACTCCGGGCAAGAAAGCAACGAATCGTCCAGAAATAAGCGAAAGCGAGATCAGCCCGGGAGTTTTGACAGTTCCTTCAACTCACAGCAGGAAGGGTCCGGCAGTCCTGACCCGACCTCTAGTTCGCAGCAGTCTGAGCCCGGCAGTCCAGACCCGACCTCCAGTTCGCAGCGGTCTGAGCCAGGTAGCCCCGACTCGACCTCTAATTCGCAGCGGTCTGAGTCCGGCAGCCCCGACCCGATCTCCAGTTCACATCGGTCAGGATCAAACAATTCTGACTTTGCCTCCAGCACAGAGAAGTCAGAAGCACAATGATCCTGATCCGACCTCCTGTCTCCATCGGTCTAGAAGAGCCCGACTACATTGGTACTTGCTTGATCACCACATGAGGCTCCACCGATTGTCAGAAAACTCATACAAAGACCTCGGGCCTAACCCCGAGGCATCCAAAGACCTCGGGCATAACCCCGAGGCACGAAGAAGACCTTGAGCTCCGAACTCAGGCACTAAAAAGACCTCGAGCTCCGAACTCAGGCATTAAAAATACCTCGGGCTCCGAACCCAGGCATCAAAGACCTCGGGGTCACGTCCGAGGCACCGACTTCGCTTAGGTCCAACCGATGATGGGGCCAAACCCCCTAGGTGGCCGACGATGGCAAGCTTCAAAAAACCCTGCAACCACCATGTTCCAGGTCGGTTACCTACAGATCATAGCCTCTGTAAGACCCTCGTCTTAGCGAAAGCTTGGGGGGCAAGACGGCGTAGTGAACTAAACAGGTAATCACACCGGGTATTTACAGGCCTCGCGGATAACCAAGTTAAAATCTTGGACAACCCGAGCACCTACAGTACTCAGAGACATTAACTCCACTTAGGTCCAGACCGACAATAGAGGTGACTAAAATCTCTTAGGTTGGCCGACGATAGAGGAGTAAAAGGACCCTAAAGCAACGTGATTTAGGTCGGCTCCACCAACATGGTCAAGCTCTTCTCCCAACAGTCTTGACGTAGGCTGGCCGGGCAGAAGACAACCATCCTGGGGAGTTAACATAAAAAAAGGACCCTAGAGCAATACGCTTTAGGTCGGCTTGTCCAACATGGTAAAATCCTTCTACCGACAGCCTTGACGAAGGTTTACGGGCAGAAGATAACTATCCTGGGAGCTAACTCAAGAAAAAAAGACTCCGAAGTAGGCCGAGTCTCAACTCTCAGTCAATTCTCGAGCATTCAAAGCCTCCGAATTAGGCCGGGTCTCAACTCCCGGTCAGTTCCCGAGCACCTAAAGGTCCCGAGCTAGGCTGGGTCTCAATTCTTAGTCAGTTGCCGAGGACTCACCAGGATCAGAAGCCCTGAGGCAGCTTCCACAAGCACTTACACAGCGGCAAGTAACATCAAACTGATTTCCAAATTTGCCCCGATATAGCATCTGGCCAATCTTGGAAATGGGGGGCAGCTGATACGCCCAAAATATGACCGAGCGGTTCAAAATCAACAGCCCATCCGGGCCCACAAACATGATCCCGAGCATCACGGGCGTGATCCCGAGTATTACGGGCAGTTTTCTACTCAAGCTAGAAGACTAATGGAAAGTGCAAGCTATTTCCTAATCCAACTAGGAAACCCCACAATTAATGTCAATTTATATCAATTGGATTATATTTCCTTATCCATGTAAGAGTAGGTCTCTTGCATCTATAAAAGAGACCACTCACCCCCCATTGAAGGGGCCGCGAACTCTTTAGTCTACACAGCACCTCTACAAAAATTCACCATTATACGCATACACCCGGCCGGTATTACTGGTAGTGCCGCCCCTCTTTGTTGGCTCACCAGGCCCGCCGGTGATCTGCTAGTTAACGTGCTCAGACACACCCGTGGACGTAGGTACCTTCATTAACAGGGCCGAACCACATACAAAAAATAGTCTCTCACTCTCTCTCCCTCTCTCCTAAATTGCTTTACTTTACTGTTACCAATTTTTGGCATCATCAGATTGTATCTTGCAGTGATTTTGTAATATCTTCTGTAAGATTGTATCTGTGTATTAAAAATGGTAGTATTTCTTAAAAGCATACTAAAAATGAAGGGCTAGGGTCTTCAATTTAATACCTTAGCAATTAATGATTGGTAAGAACAGTTTCCTTGGAGCTAACCGTCCTTTCCAAATAGTGAAGAAACTTCTCGTGGTTCTAAAATTTGGGTTTTTATTCACCTTTAGGTTAATTCAGAGGCAAACCAAAAGTTGGGAAGTTATCAGTACTAAGTCAAAGAAAACAAATGTGTGTGTCGAGCAGTTGGATAAGAAAAAAAATTAGTATAGAAACATAGCATCTTAGCTGTATTACAAGAAATAATCGTTCTCCCGAAAATACATGAAAAGTTCGTGAGATCTAGTTTATTTGGGAATTTCTAAAGACATAGGAGAAAACTGTTAGGGATATATACTAAAAGCCATGCTTTATGTAGTTAATTTATTATTCATTTAATAAAATCAGTTAATCCATTTTTTTATGTGAATCTGTGTGGACAATGTTTGTATTATATTATTTATTTAATATTATGCATGTGTGTCTCTCATTCTATATAGTAGGTGGTTTGGTGTGTAGAGTTTGGCTTACGCACGGAAGATCAAGCCATCAGATATTATAGAATGTAAGATTATGGTTTACAGTCTTAGATGGGATTGGACACACCATCGGTAGGACTGCAGCATGGTGTTGTAGTAGGTTTGTCTTGACTACGGAAAATGGTATAGTTTCAACACACTATGCTGGTATACTTTGTGTATTAAACGGGACTGACTTGGGGTAATTATCTTTATACTGACTTATAAGATAATTAATACCTCATGGCTATTATGAGTGCTTATGCTCTAAATCCTAAGTTAATTTGTAGACACGTACATTTGATATTTACACTTTGATCCCTAAAAGTGTGAGATCCTTAAATGGGTCAATATCTCATTGGATTGGGTGGCAATATTAATTGTGTGGTGGATATTAATTAATGATGAAATTCATGTCTCAATTTTGGGATTGATGATATCCCCTTGAGAAAGCTTATAAGTTTTGATTATGTCAAACCCTGCAGGTGGATTTTGTATCCGACATATCAGATAAGTTAAGCAGAGGATCTCAAGGAATTTTAAGAGATTAATTAAATATGATTGTCAGTAATTATATTTAATTAATGGATATCTGTAATCTTAACATGGGGAGATAACAAGCATTTAATAACATGGGGCTCGAAATATATTTTTGAGATAAGGGTAGGAGTGCAATTATAATTCTTTAGTGGTATGAATTATAATTTATGAAAATAGGAATCTGATTCAGTTCGAATTAGGGTTTCCTAATTCCATAAGGAAGCCTATTCCTTATTGACTTCTTATGGTCCCTATTGTAGCCTATATATATGCTGCCTTGGCTCTTCTCTCAGGTTGCATGATTTCACATTCTAAGCTTCCCTTGACCTCCTAGCTTTCTTCTAGAAGGGTTTCCACCAAACCCTAGTCTCTATAAGCATTCAAGAGACATAGGACTGAAGATCGCTAGCGTCGGACAATGCTCACTTAAAGAACTTCGGACTGCTCGATACTGATCAAAAGTTGCTGAATTTTTTACACGACGTTCCTGAAGTTGAGACGGAGCCGCTGTAAAAAATTCAAGTGAATTGGAGATCGTTTAGTCCTCCTGACGAACACATCTTTGTCGGATTAATGTGATCGGGATTGAATCGTCACAGCAATCAAAGAGAGTGTTATAATTGGGAATAGAAAATAGAACGTAAAGAGGGAAGAGTAGAAAACATAAAGAATTTTGAAAGAGCCCACACTCAGTTCGATATTCTGGCAGCAAAGGAATACGGTAGAAGATTGTGAGCTGTTATCGAGCCCGTGTTCTCGATTCGTCTACTACAGCAATCCGTTTTAGCAGTTTAAGGTAACCCTAGTTCCGCCCTTGTAGGGTTATTATAGTTTTCACGTAATTTTGTTTTTTGCAGTACTAACTTATACGCGCTGTCAATGGATTCTGGGAACACAGTTTTCTAATAGTGGTATCAGAGCAATGTTGATTCTGCGTATAGGTTGGACGCAACCATGTTGTCCAGTAATACAGATCTTATGCGTGCATTGATGGATGCATAGAACGTAGATATGTACTAATTCTTGTTTTGCAGCGTTCTTATTCCAGTATTATGGTCATTGGTTTTGTGTGATTGGATCCCACGATGGGTTTATTCGTGGTTAATATTGTTGTTTTGATATAGCATGTGAACTCCTTTATGGAGGCATAGGATTTGTATGTATTGGATCCCACGCTTGATTGATGCATGGTTAGTTTACTGTAAATAAATAGCATGTGAACTCCTTCATGGAGGCATAGGGTTTATGTAATTTATCTCAAGTAAATCCGTGAAGATGGTACGTGAGAGCATTTTTACAAGCAATTTCCGAAAGCAATCTCGAAGCAATTTCAGAACACAGTTTCAGAAGGCAGTTTCAGAAAACTATTCTGGAAGGCAGCTCAACCCCGTGTGTAGTGGTGACATAGAGCTAATCGGGTTCAAAGAAGATTTCTTCATAAGAGTTGCAGCTTGACCATAATAGTGGATTCCTGTTTTATTGTGGTTTCCTTATTTATGTGTGATTGAATGATTATTATTGTTTCATGTTTAATGAATAGGACAACGTGGATAATTGTTCCTAGACCTATTTCAGATGTCTAGCTGCATGTTTAATTTATATTTATTTAAAATGATGGACAACTACATGTGTATTTAGAAATAAAACTAATTCCATAATGTGAAAACATAAGTACTTATTTTCTAAAATCATGAGAATAGAATAATTTTATTATCTACACATGTGGGTTTCACAAGTAAGGATAAATTAATCCTTGTCTAGTATTCCATTATTTTTTATTAATTAAATTAAAAGTTTTTCTAAAAAAATTATAGCCCTCAAATTTTTTTTAAAATTCTAAGTGGGAGAGGGAATTTATCAAGTACAAATCCCATGGTCTCCATCACTGGTTTGTAGATAATATGATTAATTTTGTGTGATGGCTCTAGTGTCATCCTCCCCATCGGATGTAGTTGATCATGGAATCATCAGTACAAACTTCTTTAAAAGAATATTTTGGGTGATTGTTGGTGTGGGTCACCTCTCCATCAGAGGTGTTCCTCATGGAACTCTTGACCTAGAATTAAGTGATGGTATACATTTAGCTATAAATAATAATATTCTCTCCATCTGAGTCACTGTTGTTATTTATAGGATCAAAGCAAGTCAACAGTTTAATTTTACTAGGCAAGGTACATTGCCTGGATAGTAAAATTAAAAGGCAATTGCCTATCTGAACAAATGATGGATAGTATATGGCTTCCCATCGAGTCATACTATCACGGTGTATCAGGTTGCTGGCGGATTCTTTTCAAATATGGTAGAGGGAACCAATATTTTCAACTCGAATCCATAGTAATTTTTTGCCCAAATGTAATTATTTATATTATGTGATTCTCAGGCTTTTAAATGGGTTCCTTCAATCCACTCGCTGTTATACTTAAAGAAAACAAACTTACTGGACCAAACTATATAGACTGGAAAAGGAATTTGGGTATTGTGTTAACTGCTGAAGAGTACAAGTTTGTGCTTACTCAAGAATGTCCTGAGCAACCTAGTGAGGGGGCAACCGCAGAGGAAACCCAGGCTCACAAGAAATGGGTCAAGGCTGATGAGATGGCGCGGTGTTACATTTTGGCATCCATGTCAAATGTGCTGCAACATCAGCAACAGTCAATGGCCAGCGCCTATGACATGATGGAGAGCCTCCGAGAGATGTTCGGGGATCAAAGTCGTGCTGCTAGGCAGGTTGCCATGAAAGACTTGATGAACACAACCATGGCTGAGGGGACGCCTATAAGGGATCATGTTCTTAAGATGATATCTCTTCTTAATGAACTAGAGATCCTTGGAGCTACAATCGACGGGGAAACCCAGGTCGATATCGTACTCCAGTCACTGCCAGAGTCTTTTAAGCAATCCTGCCTCAATTACAATATGAATAAATTTAAATATACTTTGGCGGAGCTGCTTAAAGAACTCCAAGCAGCTGAGGGTCTCAACAGAAAGTCAGGGAGTGCTCTTGTGTTTAAGAAAGGTTCTGGTTCAAAGCCGAAAGGCAAGAAGAAAATGAAAAAGGCTCAAAAGAAGGCCGCGGGTCCTCCGCCAATCCAAAGGCCAAGAGGACAATCGGGTAAGCTAAAGGCAAATGTTTTTTTTGCAAGCAGCCAGGACACTAGAAGAAGCAATGTCCAGTTTATCTCGCCAGACAGAACAATCAAGGTAAATCTCATTTACTAGTTGTTGAATCGTGTTTAGCGGTCCGATCTACCGGTACCTGGTGTGTAGATACAGGAGCCACTGATCATGTATGCAATTCTTTGCAGGGGTTCCAGGGAACCAGGCAGCTCAGTGATGGAGAGATTTATCTATATATGGGAAATACTACGAGAGTAGCAGCAGTTGCAGTAGGAGATCTACATCTTAGTTTTGGTAGAGATAGGATTTTAATATTAAGAAATTGCTTTTATGTACCTTCTATTAGAAGGAATTTAGTTTCAGTTTCTAGTTTAGTAAAGATTGGATATTCAATTCATTTTAATAAAGTAGTAGTTATTAAAGAAAATAAACATTTTATTTGTTCTGGTCAATTGGTGGATGATCTTTATATTATAAATCCTATCTATCCTGTGCTGCAACTTAATGAATTGAATAACACAAATAGTTTGCCATTTAAGATAAAAGAACCTTCGAGGATGAACCAAACGCATCTTTGGCACTTACGCCTTGGTCATATTAATTTGAAAAGGATTCAAAGACTGGTTCAAAATGGGCCATTAGGCTGATTGGAAGTGGAGGCACTTCCAGTTTGTGAATCCTGCTTGGAAGGTAAAATGACCAAGAGGCCATTCTCGGCCAAGGGCTATAGAGCAAAAGAGCCGTTGGAACTGGTTCACTCTGATTTGTGTGGTCCTATGACTGTCCAAGCAAGAGGGGGATTTGAGTACTTTGTCAATTTCATCGATGATTACTCAAGGTATGGGTACATTTATTTGATGCAGCGTAAGTCTGAATGCTTTGAGAAATTCAAAGACTTCAAGGCTGAAACGGAGAAGCGTCTAGGTAAATGTATCAAGACACTACGATCTGATCGTAGTGGAGAGTACCTCTTGGGAGAGCTTAGGGAATACTTATTGGAGCAAGGGATTACATCCCAATTATCTGCACCCCGTATGCCTCAGCGGAACGGTGTAGCAGAAAGAAGGAACAGGACTCTCATGGATATGGTAAGATCTATGATGAGTTACTCGGATTTACCAATTTACTTTTGGGGACACGCATTAGAGACAGCTGCATACATTCTAAACTTGGTACCATCTAAGTCAGTACCTACTACTCCCACGGAATTGTGGACTGGGCGAAAGCCTAGTCTGCGGCATGTTCGGATCTGGGGTAGTCCAGCACATGTGCTGAAAGGGAACGCAGAAAAGTTGGAATCAAGAACAGAAGTATGTTTCTTTGTTGGGTATCCAAGAGGAACTAAAGGTGGTCTGTTTTATAGTCCTAAGGATCAGAAGGTTATTGTTAGCACCAATGCCACATTCTTAGAAGAGGACTATGTTATGGACCACAAGCCCAGAAGCCGTATTGTTCTAGAGGAAATGAGAGGAGAGACACCGAGACATACTTCTTCGATACCAACGGTACGAGAAGAAACACCACAAGAAAGAGTTATCGATATTCCATTACCACGTCGTAGTGGGAGGATTATCGAAACTCGTGTAGATCCCGAACCAACCATTAACACGCAGGTTCCTGAACCAGTACAACATGTAGATAATGGTGTATTAAGTTCAGAATCTTCACAACGAAATATCAGTGATACAAAGACATGGGTTGTGCCTCGTCGTAGTGGGAGGGTTATTATTCAACCTGACTGGTATATGTTCTTGGGAGAGTCTTATGACCGGGTCCCTGATGAACAAGGTACCGACCCCTGTAACTGCAATAAAGCACTCCAAGATAAAGATGCAGATCTTTGGCAAAAGGCTATGAAATATAAAATGGAGTCTATGTACTCCAATCAAGTCTGGGATCTTGTAGAACCACCCAATAAAATAAAACCCATTGGATGTAAGTGGATCTATAAGAAGAAGAGAGAAGCAGACGGTAAGGTGGAAACCTTTAAAGCAAGGCTTGTTGCGAAAGGGTTTACTCAAAAAGCGGGAATCGATTATGAGGAAACCTTTTCGCCGGTGGCCATGCTAAAGTCTATTCGGATTCTCTTATCCATTGCTGCACATTTTGATTATGAAATTTGGCAAATGGATGTCAAGACAGCATTTCTAAATGGGAACCTTGACGAGTGCATCTATATGATGCAACCAGATGGGTTCATTGCGAAGGGCCAAGAACACATGTTGTGCAAGCTTAAGAAGTCCATTTATGGACTTAAGCATGCATCTAGGTCTTGGAATATCCGCTTTGATCAAGCAATCAAGTCTTTTGGTTTTGATCAATGTGTGGATGAATCTTGTGTGTACAAGAAACATGATGGAAGAGTGGTGGTGTTCTTAGTACTATATGTGGATGATATCTTGCTAATCGGAAACGATGTGGGGGTATTATCTTCTGTAAGGGTATGGTTGTCCAGTCAATTCGATATGAAGGACTTGGGAGAAGCCAGTCACATCCTAGGGATCAAGCTTATGCGAGATAGCAAGAATAGGATGTTGGGCTTGTCACAAGGCACTTATATTGACAATATTCTTGTAACGTTTAGCATGCAAGATTCCAAGAAGGGATTCCTTCCCTTCAGACACGGAATTACTCTATCTAAGGATCAGTGTCCTAAGACACCTGATGAGATAGAGAAGATGAATGCAGTTCCTTATGCCTCGGCAGTAGGAAGCCTAATGTATGCTATGCTATGTACTAGACCTGACATCTGCTTTACTGTTGGCATGGTTAGTAGATATCAATCTTATCCAGGGCAAGAACATTGGACTGCGGTGAAAAATATTCTCAAGTACCTGAAAAGGACTCGAGACTATATGTTAGTTTACCAAGAAGACAGTCTTGTACCCATTGGGTACACAGATTCTGATTTCATGTCAGATAGGGATTCCAGAAAGTCTACCTCAGGATATGTGTTTACCCTAGGAGGTGGAGCCATTACTTAGAGGAGTATCAAGCAGTCATGTATTGCTGATTCCACCATGGAAGCCGAGTACGTGGCTGCTTCGGAAGCTGCTAAGGAGGCCGTTTACCTCAGAAACTTCCTTATGGATCTAAGAGTAGTACATGCGGTACAATCGGCTATTACCCATTATTGCGATAATAGCGGAGTGGTTGCTAACTCAAAGGAACCAAGGTCCCATAAGAAGGGAAAACACATTGAGTGTAAGTATCACCTGATACGAGAGATCGTGCAAAGAGGTGATGTTGAAGTGACCAAGATAGCATCAGCAAATAACCTGGCAGATCCTTTCACCAAGAGCTTACCGGCAAAGACTTTTGACAGTCATGTAGATGGGATAGGAGTGAGGTGTGTCGCATCATGGCTTTGAGTCTAAGTGGGAGATTGTTAGGGATATATACTAAAAGCCATGCTTTATGTAATTGATTTATTATTCATTTAATAAAATCAGTTAATCCATTTTTTTTATGAGAATCTGTGTGGGCAATGTTTGTATTATATTATTTATTTAATATTATGCACGTGTGTCTCTCATTCTATATAGTAGGTGGTGTGGTGTGTAGAGTTCGGCTTATACACGGAAGATCAGGCCATCAGATATTATAGAATGTAAGATTTTTGTTTATAGTCTTAGATGGGATTGGACACACCATCGGTAGGACTGCAGCATGGTATTGTAGTAGGTTTGTCTTGACTACGGAAAATGGTATAGTTTCAACTCACTATACTGGTACACTTTGTGTATTAAACGGGACTGACTTGGGATAATTATCTTTATACTGACTTATAAGATAATTAATACCTCATGGCTATTATGAGTGCTTATGCTCTAAATCCTAAGTTAATTTGTAGACACGTATATTTGATATTTACACTTTGATCCCTAAAAGGGTGAGATCCTTAAATGGGTCAATATCTCATTGGATTGGGTGGCAATATTAATTATGTGGTGGATATTAATTAATGATGGAATCCATGTCTCAATTTTGGGATTGATGATATCCCCTTGAGAAAGCTTATAAGTTTTGATTATGTCAAACCCTGCAGGTGGATTTTGTATCCGACATATCAGATAAGTTAAGCAGAGGATCTCAATGAATTTTAAGAGATTAATTAAATATGATTGTCAGTAATTATATTTAATTAATGGATATTTGTAATCTTAACATGGGGAGATAACAAGCATTTAATAACATAGAGCTCGAAATATATTTTTGAGATAAGGGTAGGAGTGCAATTATAATTCGTTAGTGTTATGAATTATAATTTATGAAAATAGGAATCTGATTCAGTTCGAATTAGGGTTTCCTAATTCCATAAGGAAGCCTATTCCTTATTGACTTCTTATGTTCCCTATCGTAGCCTATATATATGCTGCCTTGGCTCTTCTCTTAGGTTGCATGATTTCACATTCTAAGCTTCCCTTGACCTCCTAGCTTTCTTCTAGAAGGGTTTCCACCAAACCCTAGTCTCTATAAGCATTCAAGAGACATAGGAGTGAAGATCGCTAGCGTCGGACAACGCTCACTTAAAGAACTTCGGACTGCTCGATACTGATCGAAAGTTGCTGAATTTTTTACACAACGTTCTTGAAGTCGAGACGGAGCTGCTGTAAAAAAATTCAAGTGAATCAGAGATCGTTTAGTCCTCCTGACGAACACATCTTTGTCGGATTAATGTGATCGGGATTGAATCGTCACAGCAATCAAAGAGAGTGTTATAACTGGGAATAGATAATAGAACGTAAAGAGGGAAGAGCAGAAAACATAAAGAATTTCGAAAGAGCCCACACTTAGTTCGATATTGTGGCAGCAAAGGAATTTGTAGAAGATTGTGAGCTGTTATCGAGCCCATGTTCTCGATTCGTCTACTACAGCAATCCGTTTTAGCAGTTTAAGGTAACCCTAGTTCCGCCCTTGTAGGGTTATTGTAGTTTTCACATAATTTTTTTTTTTAGTACCAACTTATACGCACTGTCAATGGATTCTGGGAACACAGTTTCCTAACAAAAACTTCGTAGTTCATTCGCACTGAAGAAGTAGGGGGATCTTCCAAAAGCTAGAAACCATCAGATTCATTATTCTCTCTTTCAATTAGTAGTTCTCTACATGTTCAAAGGCATAATGGAATTTAGGTAATTAATAAACTTTTAAGCTGTAAGTTCATGTTAATAGTATTGGTTCTTAATGTGGAGACTGGTACAAGGCTCTGTATAAGTTCATTTCTTTTTATCGGTTTCATCTGCCTTTGAACTCCTAACAGTTTGACCTTTTATGTGAACTTGATCAACATAAAATGAGATTCGATCTTCAAATTTTGAATCTTAGTGAGAGTAATGAAGATGATCTTCTTTACTCACTACTACTCTACTATCAGAGATTTTTGAATCGCATTGTAACCAGTGTAATTTAGTTTAAAAAGTCTTCTTGAAAGAGGTGACCGGTTGTATTACTAGGAAAAACTTGGTTAATATTTGCATTATGCAGTACATATTCTTGAGGGTAACAAGGGGCATTTAGTTTTTCTAATGGGTTTTGGTTCCATAAGCTTTTCCACATGGATCTTCTGACATAATATATGAAGTCCTGTTGGTAATTGTTTTGAATGTTTTCATCGTTTGAAATTGATTGACACGGTCTACATCCAGATTGCTAGGGTGAAATCCTCATGCATAAACACACTTAAGGAATTAAAGCGTTGAATGACAACAGAAAAGGTAATTTCTGCCAAAAAAACCTCTTTTCTTCTGTTTGGGAACCTTTGTGCACAATGTTATTTTGTTACTCATTCTAGTAAGAATTGTGTAGTGAAAAGTTATTCCACTTTCTGCAGGTTAAAGCACCAATCACTACATTTCCTTCATCAGCAAAAATAATGTCAGAACCCTTGGGTGTTGTACTAGTCATTTCAGCATGGAACTATCCTATCTGTACATTGATACTCAATTTACTATATTACTTGGTTGTAAGATAGAGAAAACGAATCATATTTGCAAGTTGCAAACTTTCTTGACTGTTTTTTTCTCTTTATTTTTCAATAATGTTACTTCCATTGTGTTCAATAGTAACCTTGTTCTTGTACTTCGGTGTTTGGATCATTGTTTCTGAAGCATGTGTTCAAATTCTACCTTACCGCTTGTTAGCTCAAGCATTTTGTTTGGACCTTTGAATAACCCTTGAACTAAATTATACTTTCGATTGTGACATTTTTTTCAGATCCATCTCTTGATCCAATGGTTAGAGCAATTGCGGCTGGTAATGCCATGGTTTTGAAACCATCAAAAATTGTTCCAGCCTCATCCTCATTGCTTGCAAAACTAATCGAGAAATACATGGACTACTCTACAAACAAAGTTGTTGAGGATGCTATTCCTAAAACATCTGCACTTCTTGAGCAAAATTGGACAAAATATGCTATACCGGTTTGTACAAATTTCATGATGTTTTCCTTTTTTCTCCAAAAATATGCGTTTCTAAGAAATTCTGAACTGGAATACTCATGAGCTGAGCCTCTTGACTTATTTTTCCAAAATGTAGACAACATATTTTTTCTGCCACTAAAACATAAGGTGCTCTACTAAAAATTTAGGTAATGGGTGTTGCCTTAGGCTTTGTTGGTTTCTAGTATACATGCAAATGGTTAAGAGGATGTATCAAGTGTTGTGTAATAATTGATATTGGTCTGGCCATTGAGGAAAGAAAAAGAATTAGGATAAAAAATGGAAAGATGCAGAAACGAATTTGAATTTTACAAGGATTTTTTATTTTGACCCATTAAGTAGCACAACCAATTGCACAACTCAGCAATAAAAAGCACAAAGTACTGATTTTAGAAAGGGGCATATCATTTTAGCAAACTCGTTTGGCATGTGAAGGATGCCCAAAATCAGCCTCTAATAGTTACCAAATTAGCCCAAAGGGAAAGGGCTCAGTCTACTTAAATTACCTACCCAGCTAGAGGGACTAGGTAGTTGAGTGAAAAACTTCTTACCTCCTTGTCACTTTCAATTCTTGTTTGCTGCCTATAAATTTCTTGTTTATCTTCCTTAGCTCTTCAAACTAATAGAAGCACTCTCATCTTGCAATTACACAATGCTCTCTAAAATTGTTGGTAGTTTCTCTCTTTAATTCATCTTTTTGCTTGTTTTACTTGCTTTTCTTGTAAAAGAACTTACTTTTATTCTACTATTTTGTTGCTGCAGAAGTACTGGTTGGTGATCATATTGCTCCTGATTGAAGGCAAAATGGAGCTAGCTTTAGTTGTATACTTCAATGCAACTGTGGTCTGTGACGGAACGGCAGACTATAGGACTGTTAGTGAAGATGTACTGGTATGACGTACTGGAATACATTATGCCTATATAGATCAGGTACTTGTTTTGAAGCTATTAACAATCTGTCCAAAACTCAAGAAACTTAAACAACATTGTCACCCTCTGCGAATTCAGTCCCTCTTAAACAAATGTGATTACAGTTTGAGAATACAAATAATGGTCCCTACTGGAGGGTGCTTGGGCCTATGAGGGCTGGCCCAATATGGACTTGGGCCAATACGGACATAGTGGTCCCAGCTTTTTTAGTTCACTGCGTTTTGACTTGAATTTTATAGTCTGGTGTTATGGAAAGTTCAAATAGTTATGAAGTGGTAAAAGGAACTGTATGCGTGTGGTTTATATGGCATAACCATAACACTTTGATCTTCAAAGGCCGGAAGCTTTATGTAATGAGGACAGTTGATCACGTCATGATAGCCTAACATATCATTTTATTTTTATTCTTGATTAGGATATTCAAGAACCATATATATAGGTTGCCACCATTCCACCTATGTTGTCACGTCTTTAGAGGGTATATATACGTAAAGCTAATATAGGGTATGTTACTTTCCTTGTATATTGTTTGATTGCCTCACTCCTATCTTTTTATTTTTCTTCTTGATTAGGATATTCAAGGGATTGTGAATGAGGATGAATAGGGGCTAAACTCTAACTCATAAACTGGCAAATTTCTATAGTCATTTAGAGGGCGAATTGGAACCGGTAAGCAAATTTCTAAAGTCAACTAACCCAAACGGGCTCTTAGTCTATTAATTAGGAGTTTATCTTCTTCTTCTACTCTTTTAACCGAAACCATCTCCAAGTTAATATGTGTTTTCTATCTTTCCAACTTGAGGAGGTGCCTCCATGGTCATGGTTCCAAGTAAAACTAATGTAGAAAAGCAACTAAGTAAAGGAAGCTACGTAGGGGAATTACATGAATTTCGTAGAAAATCTAAATGAGAAAATGGGAGCCCAAACCTGAAATTTCGAATTTATTTTTCTTTTCATTTCCTTTTTGTACATAGTGATAATTATACAAAACAATTCATATCCACATACACTCACATTGCATTAAATAGAAAATTTTAAACTCTTTCATTATCAGGTCCTATGATAGCCTAACATATATATCTAGAAACTTATTAAAGCAGCAATACCTTTGGTCTCGTAGAATTCAAATTATCCACATTTTTCCCTCATTGGTGATGTTCTCAATGTGCCAAGGATACAAGTACTTCTTGTATTTTTAGTAAAGTACCTGCGAACCTGCCAGTTCTTAAACAGCTGACTCATTGTTTGAATTTCCCTTGGCTAATTAGTTGTTGTTTACTTATACATCCGGCTGTGTGGAGGGTTCCTAGACATTTACTGGGAAAATTGCTTATGAAGACAAATTCTAACCTTATTTAATCGTCATTCTGTGGAATAAATACTAATGTATGTCGCTACGTGTTCGCATACTTGAGACGCTGATGCTAATTATGTGGTTTTAGGACACTCAACCTTAACGTTAAAGATTCTGATAAGCCAAAAATTCTCATTTTTCATGTTGTCAGTTGATTGTGTAGTATGTTGAATCTAGGGGAATTACTAGCAATACTTCTAGTCAAACTAGATGACTTTCACTTATTGTTTCCATATAATGCTACTTTTGAATCTTCTGCTATGTGTAATTTATTTTTATGGTTGCTTCTAACTCTGCTTCTTCATTTTAACTGTATTCATTTCATAGGCATTCTACAATGTGCCTCCTATGTGAACCATTTGACTATGGACCCAACTTGAAATGTTTCGTTTTTGTTAGTTTTTTAATTGACAATGTGGTTTCCATTAACTTTTCTAAGATAGTAAGATACCTTTAGGAACAACAAAATGAGGTTTGGAGTTTTTGTATCTTTTCTTTCAGTTGATGTGAGCAAGTGAAGTAAACTGGGAACATACATTCTTTTCGGTTGGAAACATATTTTTAATCTTTGAACTATTTTGTAGGTGCATCATTTACAGAAAGAACAATTTATTCCAAGCATCCGGTATTTATTCGAAGCAGACCGAGAGAAAGTCGTTTTATTTTTCTTTTGTTTGAGATTTTGTGAATTGGGAAGTTCCAACATTGTAATAACTATATTATATATTATACATTCTAATTGCTAAATTAATTTGCTTGTAATTGTTTCTAAATATCCATTATTAATTTGTCTTTTACTTTTATTTTATTTATTTAGTTATTGTGTCGTGCTCATGGGCACTGGCAATTTGTGTTTATAGGTAAATCGTATTGAGTTACAATTGCATAGCAAGCTTTTTTTTCCAGATTTTTTGTCATTGAAATTGTCACTGCAGGAGCAGTGAAAAATTGAAACTATTGTCACCAACATTGTCACTTCTCTTAGCAGTGACAACATTAAAATAATTGTCATGAACATTGTCACTACTAAGAACAGTGACAAAATTGAAATTATTGTCACCAACATTGTCGCCGCTTGGAGCAGTGACAACCTTAAAATTATTGTCACGGTACAAACGGTGACAAAGGTAAGGAAATTAACCCTTTAAGCGGTCCTCAAATGGGCAGTGGCAAACGCAATTGTCACTGCTCAGAGCAGTGACAAATATTTTTTGTCACCCCTGAAATCGTCACGGTCAATTGCTGTGACAATGCCCTTTGTCACCTCCCACAACAGTGACAAATCGGCCATTCTGGTGCAGTGAATTAACAAGTGCACTATCTAGCCTTTTCATTTCACTAATTAGCAATTTTAACATACCATTATACTCAACTTGGTTATTCTCCTCATTATTACTATATGAAATTTCGCCCCATTGGGGTTGGTAGTAATTCCCATCCCATTGTGTTAGTGGACAAGACTCGCCAGAAGGAAAGTCTTGGCGCATTTGATAATCGTGGGAATTACTATTATATCTTACACTATTGTTTTGGTCAGAGCCCCATTGCGATTGATAGAACTCTCCATGTGGAGGTTCTTGATATGTTTGATAATATGGGGGAATACCACTATTGTATTCCCATTGTGGTGGTTGGTAGCACTCGGGTTGATAGTGCGCGTCATAGGTGGGTGCTTGCCAACTTGGGGGATAACTATTTTGATTTTCAAGTGTGTACCTATTCATGTTATTTGTGGTTGTGTTGTATGGATGGTAATATAGATAAGACATGTTTACCCAAAATTTTTAAACAATATGAATTTTTATTTATTTATTTATTATCTTGTGAGAGAGAAAGTCCAAAAGTTTTTTTCATATTATTATTTTATTTTTATTTTTATTTTTTTGAAAAGTAAGAAAAATTGGAAATAATTTAGTAAAATCCTAACCTAGTTGCCTTCTCCGACAACGGCGCCAAAACTTGACACGACTAAAAAGTTGTGCACTCTTGCGCAACACCCAAGTGTAGGTGATCGTGCAAGTAATACTGGATAAGTCCAGGTCGATCCCACATGGAAGGAAAAGGAAGAATATATACTAAGTTACAACCTAAAGAAAAAGAAAATAAGAATGAATGATTAGAGCTGTACTAACAAATCCTAATTAATTAAATTAAACTAAGTAATAAATTAACTAAAGGTTATAGAAACATAACTAATGAAACAAATAATTTAAATGTGTTGGAAATACGAGAATCCACATTGATCCTATCCATCTACCATGCATACTCATTTATGTTGTATGGAGTTTATTCCTCTTCAGTATTCCATATTTTTCTAAAGATATAAAATCAATAGCTCTTTCATGACCAGGACTACATCATCACAGTTGATTTAAAATACTTGGAAGACGGTTTAAAACAATAGTTATTACTTGCACTCTAAATGGTGTTAGCATTCAAAGTGGTTTTCAAAAGTCATTGAAGAAAATAGCCTTAAGGCTTTAAGTTCTAAAAACTATGGTGACAAACTGAGCTTATAAGGACAATTTGATGACAGATTTCTAAAACAGAAACTCATGGAATACTTAAAACAATCATCTCAAGAATCAACAGGTTCGATCGATCGAAGCGCTCTCGATCGATCGGACATCGTCATCCTTCAATCGATCGAAATGTCTTCGATCGCTTGACTATGGCTTTGGTTCGATCGATTGAAATACCTTCGATCGATCGAGCCCAGGTTTTCAATATCATACATGACAGAGGCAAAGAATCAATATTTCATCACATATTTTCCACGTCTAAACTACGGAAACATGATTAAACTAATACAGGAATAACAAACTTGAGTAATCATAATAGCTAGATTAATAAACAATCAAATAGAGAAAAGGAAAAGAAAAACCTAAAATAATCTGAATAGAACTTGTAATAAACATGAAGCCAACTTGAATCTTCAATAATCTTGAATATAACAATGGAAAAGAGGAAGAAAAACAAGAATCTAACCTAATCTACTCCTAATCTAACCCTAAAACTACCCTAAACTGTTGTTTTCTGCGTTTGGGAGCGTCCTCCCTTCGTCTGGTATCAAAACGACTTATTTATAGGGTTCCGGCAGAGTTTAACTTTTGGAAGAACATAAAGTTCGATCGATCGAAGGTTCGATCAATTGAACTCTCCTCAAGCCCTTGAACTCTCTGATTTTGACAGCTTTGTGCACCGATGGGAGAATGGCCATAACGTTTTACTCGGACCTCGGATTGACCTCCCGTTTGCGGCCATGCGACCAGAACTCAAAGTTCTACATTTTATATTTCTGGGAAAATCTTCAAAATCTGAAGTCTTCATTGTTAAAATTGGCATTTTCTCAGCCGCTGCCGTTGTTCTCTTCACCAGAATCACTTTCTTTAGCTTCACTTCATTGATTTACATTCTAATACCTATAAAACAACGCATAAATATATGTTTTAGCATTAACACAATAAAAGAACATTGTTATTAGAATGCACCTAAATGTAGGGACTCTGGGGATAAAAGTATGCATAAAGGACCATGTAATACGCTATGAATATGCGTTTTTCACCACGAATCACTTGCCCAATAAGGAAAAGAAAGCCGTTCCAAAAAAGTCATATATTACCTTAGCAAGAGGATGACTGGGTATGAGCTTAACTACTCTATCCTTGAAAACCCATGTTGGGCTTTGGTTTGGTGCACTCGCCGAATGAGGCACTACATGCTAGCCTTCCCGGTTATGCTCATATCCCGTATGGATCCTCTAAAATACCTCCTCAAAAAACCCGCTCTGACTGGTCATATATCCCGTTGGTTACTTCTACTGTCCGAATTCGATATAAAGTATGTGACAAGCAAATCGGTAAAAGGGAGAACCATAGCTGAACATCTTGCTGAACACGCCATTGATTCTGAAGAAAATGGAGATTTTCCGTTCCCAGACGAGAATGTCATGGAAATCAAAGAAGAACAGTGCAAGTTCTACTTTGATGGAGTAGCTAACATGAAAGGCTACGGAGTAGGAATGATTCTAGAGTCGCCAAATGGGAACCACACCCTACTGGCAGTCAAGCTTAATTATAACGCCACCAATAACACCGCTGAATACGAGGCATGCATTCTGGGGATGGAAGCGGCCATCGAATTGAGAGTTCCAAAGTTGGATGTCTTCGGAGATTTAATTCTCATTGTGTCACAAGCCAGAGGAGAATGGAAGGTTAAAGAAGAAAGGTTGAAACCCTACCATGACCATCTCTATGGACTTAAGAAACATTTCAAGAGCATAACATTCTTCTACTTGCCTAGGGAAGAGAACCAGCTAGCAAATTCGTTGGCTACCTTAGCTTCCATGATCAAAATTCCTGTGGGAGTCAAGATGATGCCTTTGGTAATCGAGCAAAGATACGAACCGTCATTTAGCATGATTGCTGCAATTGAAGAAGAAGAGGATGAAAAACTATGGTATCAAGATGTCTAGAACTTCATAGAAAAGGGGGTGTATCCCCTAGAATCTTCCGAGAAAGACAAAAGAGCAATTCGAAGGTTCCCAGCACAGTTCATCATTTGCGGGGGAAATTGTTAAAAAAACGGTACAATGGTCACAATCTAACTTGCGTATTCGGAAAGTGTGCTAGAAGAATGATGGAAGAAATACATGAAGGGGTATGCGATCCACACATGAACGGTCACATGCTGGCCAAAAAGATCGTAAGACAAGGGTACTATTGGACAACGTTGGAAAAAGATTGTTGCGAATATGTGAGGAGATGCCACAAGTGCTAGATCCATGCAAACATGATGCATGTACCGCCATCTCTGCTCTATAATACAACCTCCCCATGGCGATTCTCGACTTGGGGAATCGATATCATTGGCGAAATTGTTCCGAAGGCCTCAAATGGGAATCGATACATTTTGGTGGCCATCGACTACATTATAAAGTGGGTAGAAGCTGTATCTTACACCAACTTAGGGGCCAAGGAAGTGGCCAAGTTCATCAAGAAGAACCTTATATGTCGCTATGGAGTCCCCCATGAGATCATTTCAGATAATGGTAGTCATTTCAAAGCAGAGGTCAGGGATCTGTTTGAGGAATACAAAATCACCTATCATAAGTCATCACTATACATACCTCAAACCAATGGAGCGGTCAAAGCCACGAACAAGAATGTCAAGGCCATACTACAAAAATTGGCCGATACCTACAAAGACTGGCACGAAAAGCTACCGTTCGTACTTTGGGGATACAGAACATCGATAAGGACGTCTACAGCAGCGACTCCTTACTCACTGGTATATGGAATGGAAGCAGTACTTCCAGTCGAGATAGAACTACCATCCCTGCGCGTGATGGCAGAATGTGAAATTTCAAAATCCGACTAGTTAAGAGAAAGATACGAAGAGTTGGCTCTCATAGATGAAAAGCACCTAGCCGCGATCGACCATGTCCGAATCTATCAAAAAAGGATAGCTTGTGCTTTTAACAAAAAGGTTCGTCCGAGGAAAATTGTCAAGGGCGACATTGTTCTTAAGGAACTGCGAGCCCCGATCTTTGATCCACGCAGAAAGTTCAAACCTAAATGGGTCGGCCCTTATATCGTCAAAGCTATCCTTTTCGGACTAGTGACCTACCTCATGGACCTCGATGGTGTCGAATTCAAAGAACCAATCAACATAGATCGCCTCAAAAAGTACTATGCTTGACCATTCCCCAAACTTCTTTCAAAATCTCGCCCTGAACTATGCTCGACCTGATTCCCACTCAGGGGTACGTAGGCAACCGCATCGGTTCGGTCGCTCTACCCAAAAAAAAATTGCCCAATTCCTTTCAAAGCCTCGCCTTGAACTACGCTCGACCTGATTCCCACTCGGGGATATGTAGGCAACCGCATCGGTTCGGTCGACACCATCATAATCAACCCTTTTTCTTTCAAGACTTTGACCCGAACTACGTTGGACCTGATCCCCGCTCCGGGGTATATAGGCAGACTTTCAGAAGATAAAAGAAGGATGGCTCACTAGGTCGAAAATCCGAAAGGACGCCTAGGCAAAAATTAGAGTTAATTCGGAAGTGAGCAATAACAAAAGAGAGAAAAGAGCTCGCTACGTCACCTAACTGGTGCCTAGGCAAAATTATGAGCGTGTGAGAGAAATAAAGTCGCGGTCCTTACCATAACCCAGAAATTACCCTTCACACTAGGGGCAAACTTTGGCCACCCGCCTCGTTTGCCTAAAACTCTTCTAAACTAGGTGCAAACGTCGGTCATCTACCTCGTTTGCCTCACAACCATACATATCCCAATCTAGGGGCAAACTTCGGCCACCTGCCTCATTTGCCTCTAATCCTCCTAGCGTGACCAAACAAGTACCAAAAGCAAACATCTGATCAAAACCATACTACAAATGTTTTCTGAAAGCCAAATACATAAAATAAGGTTCTCCAAGTAACCAAGGTTCACAACTATACAGCATGACCTCTCCTTGGCAATTCTCAACTTGGGGAATCGATATCATCGGTGAAATCATTCCAAAAGACTCAAATGGAAATCAATACATTTTGGTGGCCATGGACTACTTCATAAAATAGGTAAAAGCCGCATCTTACAGTAAGATAGGGGCCAAGGAAGTGGCCAAATTCATCAAGAAGAACCTTGTTTTTCGCTATGGAGTCCCCCACGAGATCATCTTAGATAATGGTAGTCATTTCAAGGCCGAAGTCAGAGATCTGTTTGAGGAATACAAAATCACTTATCAGAAGTCGTCACCATATAGACCACAAACTAATGGGGCAGTTGAAGCTACAAACAAGAATGCTAAGGCCATACTGCAGAAATTGGCTGATACCTACAAAGACTGGCATAAAAAGTTACCGTTCGCACTTTGGGGATACAGAACATCGATAAGGACGTCCACAGGAGCAACTCCTTACTCACTAGTATATGGAATGGAAGCAGTACTTCCAGTCCAGATAGAACTACCGTCCCTGCGCATGATGGCAGAATGTGAAATTTCAAAATCAGATTGGTTAAGGGAAAGGTACAAAGAATTGGCTCTCATAGATGAAAAGCGCTTAGCGGCAGTCGACCATGTCCGAATTATCAGAAGAGGATAGCCCGTGCTTTCAACAAAAGGGTTTGTCCGAGGAAAATTGTCAAGGGTGACCTTGTCCTTAAGGAATTGCGAGCCCCGATCTTTGATCCACGCGAAAAGTTTAAACCCAAATGGGTCGGCCCTTATATCGTCAAAACTATCCTTTCTGGAGGAGCAACCTACCTTATGGACCTCGATGGCATTAATTCAAAGAACCAATCAACATGTATCGCCTAAAAAAGTACTATGCTTGACCATTCCCCAAAATCAATTTTCTTTCAAGCCTCGCCCTGAACTACGCTCGACCTGATTCCCACTCGAGGATACGTAGGCAACCGCAGCAGATCAGTCAACACCATCATAATCAGCACTTTTTTTCATTCAGGTCTTTGGCCCGAACTACGTTGGACCTGATCCCTGTTCGGGGGTACGTAGGCAGACTTTAAAAAAAAAAAAAAGAAGAAGGATGGCTCGCTAGGTCGAAAATCCGAAAGGACGCCTAGGTAAAAGTTAGAGTTAAATCCAAAGTCAGTAATAACAAAAGAGAGAAAAGAGCTCGCTAGGTCACCTAACTGGTGCCTAGGCAAAATTATGAGCGTGTGAGAAAAATAAAGTCGCTGTCCTTACCATAACCCAGAAATCACCCTTCACACTAGGGGCAAACTTTGGCCACCTACCTCGTTTGCCTGAACCTCTTCTAAACTAGGGGCAAACGTCGGTCATCTACCACGTTTGCCTCACAACCAAACATATCCCAAACTAGGGGCAAACTTCCGCCACTCGCCTCGTTTGCCTCTAATTGTCCTAGCATGCCCAAACAAGTACCAAAAGCAAGCATCTGATCAAAATCATACTACGAATGTTTTCAGAAAGCCAAATGCATAAAATAAGGTTCTCCAAGTAACCAAGGTTCGCTGATAAACAAACTTCGAATATTACATAAGCAGGGATAAATGAAAACACAAAAAGTTCTTTCAGAAAGCAATCACAAATATCAAAGACACTTAGAGAAAAGAAGCAGAATCAGTCAAGTCTAGTTTTATTTTGTATTTTATTTCTTCAAAGGCCTTTAGAAGCAGGCTTTTACTTGCCTGGCCCATCCACTGATGAAAGAAGCAATAGTAACAGCTCTGACTCTGGAAGCAAAGACCCTCTTAGTAAACCTCCGGGGAACCTCTTGAACTCGCCCGTACTGTCTGGCAAATCGACGAGGATGATAGAAAGAAGTCTCCCTCAGGCCCGTCAACCACACTCTCTGGTAATCCCCGATGCTGGTGATCATAGCATGGAGGTCCCAACGCCCCATAATCTAGTAAATGTCAGCCTCAGATAAAGCACCCATCATGCCAACCCAATCGGCAGAAGTATAATGAGAATGAAGCACGTCCCTACGAAAGTAAACTGGCGGGCACACTACCAGTCCATAACTGAAGGCGCTCGTAGAGCCAAGCCTATAACACCAAAGGCACCCCAGAAAGAAGGAGAATTCCTTAATTAAAAGCACGATCCAAACCATTCAGAGTTTTGGCCAGAACCATGGCCATGGGGTTCCTACTCAATTTCAGCCCGAGGCACACGTGCACCAAGTCAGGGGAAGTACTCGAGAATAGAAAGTGTAAAGTCATGCATAATATCAGAGCAGCCCCGCGGGTGGCATCGTATATGCTAGTGTAGCACCCAGAAATTCCACGTAGGATTAGAAATGGTGACGTCACCTTGATGACGATTACAGAAGGTCCATTAGGATGACCATAATTAGGAGTCCTTATTAGGATCCTTAGTAATCGTCTTGACGACGACTACGTTGATTCGAATCTAGTGCCTATTAGAAAAGATGTAACCCCGACGCGCATAGTTTCTAAGTTAGAAACTATAGACGTACTTGAATATAGGCTTGTGTATAGCCCCGCTCATTCATATCTTATATCTGAGTTCACTTTCGCGGTATTGCACTTATACTATGAGCAGCACATTCCAGTATACCGACTCAAAAGTGGGACCCACATCACCAACCTTATATGGACCACACCTTTATAATCTACCCCTGGGCACACAAACACACACATATATGGATACCTTGAAAAGTTCCAACCACACACAACCAAATCTCCCTCACCTTTTCTCTATAAAAGCACACCCTCACCCTTTCATTTTATCACCCTCACCACTCCACAATCTACCTATGCAGATGGTATAGAGAGAGAGAGACCCGAGAGAGAGCTTAAGAGAGTACAATCTCCCTCACCCCCGGTGTATACACACGCCCCCCCTACATTGTGTACATTACCACCACCATCTCTGTCCATCTCTTCCCAGCACACACTACACTCTCTCCCTATCCTCTCCCTACCTCTCACTGTACACACACACACATACACTCAGAAAGAAGGAAAACAAAGAAGAAAAGAGAGATCGGAGAAGATCTAGACCATCTGAGGTAATATAACACCCCTTGTCACTTTTGTGTCATTGCATGTCACCTAGAGGAGTCTAGGGTCCCTTGCATGCAAGCCAAACAGAGCCTAAGGCTCTGCATGAGCTCCGGCGACCATGAAAGCCCCATTTGAAAGCTTGATTTCTCAAGTATGATCAAAACCCCTTTTGATCATACCAAACAAACCCTAGTGGACCCAAATGAACCCCACATGAACAGAAATTGAAATGGAGATCATTTGATCGGCCATGCAGGCCATTATTCTCTTAAATGGCCGAAAGAATAATCTCAACATGGGAATCCTAAATGAATGAACCAGAACCCTAGCTTCTAGTATGTTGTAGAGGACCAAATTCCGGTCATTTCCCCGTTGGATTCATTGATTTTGATGGAGAGATGAGGGAGATATGAAAAGAGAGAAAGTCTCCGGCGATGCCCCGACTTTCCGGCGGCCCAAGCTCGCCGAAGAAGAAGGTGAAACCCGAATGGGTTTCGGGTTATAACAAGCGGGTCTGGGTCAGGTCTGGGTTGGGTTAGAATGTGTGTGTAAGTGGGTTAGGGTGGCGGGCCGGGTTAGGTTTTAATATAACCCGTGGATCTTTTAAGTGGGACGACGTCGTTTTGGGCGTCGGGTTAGAGTTCGGGTCGGGTTTGAGTTTGGATGGGTTTAGTTGTGTTAGGATGTGGGTGCGGGTAACGGTTAGGGTCGGGTTTAATTTAAACCCGAGAAGCCTTTAGTGAAACGACGTCGTTTGGAGTTCGGGTAGTTGGGTTGGGTCGTGTTGAGTCTATAGTTGGGCTTAGGGTTTGGGTCGAGTTCGGTTCGGGTTAGTCTAGGTTTGGGTTTATGGGTAGGATTAGTTTGTTAGAGTAAGTGGGGTCTCGGATTCGGGTTAGGTCCAACCCGAATGGGTTTTAAGGTGGGTTTCTTTTGAGTGTGTAATTGGGTAGTTCGTTTAGGTTGGATCGGGTCAGGGTTGACCCGATGGGTCTGTTGATTGGGCGCCTCTGTGTGTGCAAACGGGTGATCCGTTTAGGTCGGGTCGGTTCGGGTTGACCCATCGGGTCTGCTTATTATTATTATTATTATTATTATTAGTATTATTAGTATTAATTAGTGTAAAATGTTTTTAATAATTATAAAAGGTTTATAATTAATACCATTAAGGTTTAATATTATAGAATATTATTTTAATATTCTATATATCATTATTATATTATATATTATATATTTATTATTTATAAGGCTAATATAAATAACAAATATCAGTTTTAAACAGTTTTAAATAGTTAATAAATACCTATATGTATTTATAAATTCTAGAAAATTAGGGTAATGACCCTGGGACTATTTTATTACATAATGTATGTTATAAAGCTATAATATTATAGTGTAAAATTTTTAATAATTAATAAGGAGCTATTTTATGAGTATATTAATTATTAATAATACCAAACGAGCTCCGAAAATTTGAGATATATACTGGTAGTGTATTTTAATATCTAGTATTTAATAAAAATATTTCCAAGTACTGATTCCTATGTATAATTATACTTATGTATTTAAATCCCGTTTCGGGTATTTTCTGCTATATATTATCTTCAAAAATTCATGATTTATAATCTAGGACTCCGAAAATTACGCGGTCAGTTCCTAGAGTCTTAGAATAATGTCTAGAACATTCCCTTAAAGTTTGGTGACTTTTTGACTCGGTCGAAAATACAGCCTGTCTTTTAGGGCCCGCATTAGTGTAGTAAGCACTGCCTGCATATTACCTCGTAAAATGCGACGGACTCCGATTTGAGTCTAGTCAATGGCGTTGGACTTAGAATGACACGTAGATCACTACCTTGAGGTTTATGACTTCATTTGGTAAAATTACCATTTTGCCCCTATAGTTGCACTCATACATTATTATTGTTTATTCCGCTTATTGTTGTAGAACTTGACGGTTATCCGCTTTTCGAGGATCGGTGACTCGAGGTGAGTTTCCTAACCTCACTCTAATCCTAATAAGATTATTATAAGATGTTTAAAAGCTACCTGTATGATATTTTGTATAAGTGATATGTTGAATTATGATGTCACGTGTATTTCCAATAATTGTAAGACTATGCAAAGCATGTTATGGTAGTGCTATCTGTAGACACCCCATTTTGTCGGCTATCAGATTTAGGAGACCCATAGCTTGGTGGTTCACAATGATCATAAAAGACTCAAAAGGACTCCTGGAAGTCAGCTCTATCTCTCAGAATGCTCAGATTGACCAAAATGCCCCTGAAAGCCCGAAAACTCCCAGATTTGGTCCCAAAGTTCTAAAAAAATGCTACGTCGTAAGAAAAGTGATAAGATGAGCTTTTAAGAGAAAAATTGGGTGAAATCGTCAGCTCCCAGAGACCCCCGGAAGTCCCGAAAGCTCCCGGAAAGTCCCCGTTGACCGGTTTGACCAAGGTTTGACCAATGTTTGACCAGGTTTGACCAAGTTTGACCAAGTTTGACCAAAATCGTCCGAATTCACCAGAATCATTCTAAATCATGAGAAAAGTATTAAAACAAGTTCCAAAAGAAAATCGAGCGAAAACATCAGCTCCCGGGAACTCCCGGAGGTTCCCAGAACTTCTCGGGAATCCCAGGTTTGACCAGTTTGACCAGAATTTGACTTTGGAACCGGGCTGCTGAAACAATTTTCAAATATTTTTCATGGATACTAGAGGTCAATAGCTTTCCAACGGTATATCGCACATAATTTCTGGATTTAAAACGAATTTATTATGAATTTCCAAAAGGCGAAAAAGGCGATCAAATCGGTTTCTATCGCGAATACCGCAAAACTTTTCAAAGTGACCCATCCCCGAACTATTTTTTATGTAAAGTAGACTCCATTACCTTTCCAACGGTATATCACAATCTCAATTTGGAGTTCGTATGCATTTTCTGTGAATTTCGGACGAAATAGGGCCTTTTCGCGAATACCGGAACTTCGGGGGGCCTAAACAGCATTATCCAGACGAAGGGAGGAGCAGTGCCGCCGCGGCACTGGCCCACTGCCGCCGCGGCAGTGGCCCAGTGCCGCCGCGGCACTCACCTCCAGAACAGTAAGTTTTTGTAAATATTCTTGTGGTCCCATTTTGATTAATTAAAATCCAAAACGACGTGGTTTCATGATTTCAGATGTTTGGGACCAATGGGAGTACTTTCTAAATCCCAAAAACACCCCAAGTTAGCCTATATAAACACCCCATTACTCCTCATTTTAGGGGAGTCAAATGTAAGTTTTGAGAAAGTTTGGGAGAGAAAGTTGTAGAGATAAAGTTAGAGTAGAGAGAAAAGAAGCATTCTTCTTTGATTTTCAAAACAAAAGTGAGTTCTAACTTTGTTTTTTACTTCATTACTTCCATTTATTTCAACATTCAATACTCCCAACCACCATTTTAGTGAGCATTCAAGAGAGTGGAAGCTTCTTCCATGTCTAGTGTCAATACATATGAGTGAAACACCAACCTACAAGTTCATGCTTCATGAATATCATCTATTGATCATCATCTATTTGCTTGTTTATTTATTGTTTATCTCTTCTTACCCCATTTCTTTTTGTTTTCTTTTATTTACTTATTAGTTCATCATCATCTAAGTGATGACATGAAGTTTGGGGTGAGTGAATCCTTATGGATAGTAGCTCTTGACCTCAAAAACATGTTTGATAGATGATGATCATAACCTCAATACTTCCAAGGTATCCTTGGAATGTATTGAAGTTATGTTAAAAAATAGAATAAATCTCTCCAACAATCTTGGAGATTCTTAATGATGAGTTTGGTGTTAGTATTCTAAGTGGTCATAATCCTTATTGAGTGTTGGAAATATGTTTTCAAAACATCTATTTCAAAACCCCCCTCTCAATCCCTCTCATTTGATTTCAAGAAATAAAACTTTGTTTTCTTCAATATCTCTAAAACAATGACCCAAAACAGTGAGCTGTTCAGATTCAGAGATTTGTTTTGAATTAAATACTCAAGTTATGATGATGAAACCACTTGGAAAACCTTCCTAATACATCATAGTTTGTCCCTAATTTTTCCCATCAATTATAGAAATATGAGAGTATTTGTTTTGGATGTGAGAAGTTCACATTCATAATCTGCCTCTGTTCTCACAGAATGTTCACCCAACTTCTTGCACTTATTCTGGACATTTTCATCACTGTACATATACCTTTTCTATTTTTTTATAAAACTTGGGTGTCTTAGGAAACTTTTGGTATATAATGGGTCATCATAAACCTTTTCTTTGATTTATGAAAAATCATACAAAATCAGTCAACAGTGCAGCTTTTGTTTCTGAGTCATGTGTACATTCTGATTTGTTTCTTTTAATCTGTGATAGCTATTGATGTTTGGCTTTTTGGGTTATTTTCTAGACACAATAAGAATGATCTCAGATTTTTCTCACATTTTTCTAGGCACGTTTGACCTCCCATTATAATGTTGCAAAGTGCTATATGCAGTCTGTCCACTATTCACAGCAAGCACATTTCAACTTTTATTCTTTGATTTGATGCTCATATGCATTCCAAATTAGCTCACATCTTAGGAAGTAGTTCATACTACATTTGTATATATCCCATGTTGATTTAATCCATTCATTCATGCACATTTTAGACTTCTAAGTCATTTTAGAAATCCATGAACACAAAACACACTACAACCTTTGCACATTTTTAGGTTCATACAATACATTCATGCAAGATTTGGGGTTTTTGTAACTCTTAATCCAAGAAGATTATAAGGAATGAACTTAATCACACGTTCATGCTTCCCCTCGATCTAATCATCCTTTCTCATCCGTCCCGGGGATTGAGAGATCTTCTTTCCTCAAAAAAAAAAATAACATGCATCATTCTAGTTTGCTAAGCATATTTTGATTTCTTTAATTATTTGCTTCAAGAACAATTTATGTCCCCTTTAGATTAGGAAAACTTGATTAATTGATATATGATTAGACGATTTTTCCTAGGTTTATTTGTGTGATTTTCACTTTACATTGTATGATATTTGGCTTAGATCTTATGAATGATATCTTATCTTTTGATCTTCCAATTTCAAGTTTTCTTATGTGATGTAATATACTACAATAGTATTAATTGTCGAACCAAACATAGTATAAGATGATTATTTGGATGCTAATTGAGGCCCGTCGAAAGACGGGGCGAGTTGAGGGTGTTTTAGTCGCGACAAAGGCTCCTTCCTCACTCGTACCAAAACCCCGAACCAAGTTCTTTGGTTATGAAGGGCCGGTGCCCTTATCCGCTTGGGTGAGTCAAAATTAGGTTTCTTGGTTCCTTAAAGACCAAGTGGCGACTCTGTATCTGTTTTCAACAGACCTTTCGTTTTCTTTCCTTGATTCAAATCAATTTCAAAACAATCTCAAACAAGAGAGGAGTGGTCCGAAGCCCGGTATCCACAATCTGGCGACTCTGCTGGGGATTTTTATTTTAAAACAAAGTAATACAGAGGTTTGACTCATAAGAAGCATCCTTAAAATCATCTTTTTACTGTGTTTGGTTCACCGCATTGCACTCTTGCATTTTCCCCCCTCCGACTGTGTCTGAAACGCGGCGCTGATATTGTTCAGGTCTTGCTGTGCCAGGGCACAAGTCACCGTTGATACTGTACCTTCCAAGGTATATCAAAAAGAGTAAAAACCTCCGTACTGTCTCCCCAACGGTATATTGGAACTCTCGTCAACGGACCCTCTTTGACTAAACCCAGCCTTTGCATATAGATTCCTGTAGAACCTTTCATAGGACTGTTCATTTATCTTTTCAGATAGGACAACATGATATAACTGCTGTATGCCCTGATGGGATTACCTGAGCGATGTAGACGCTTGTGTGACATAGAACAGAACCTCTTTCTTATGATTCCCAAGGCAATCACTCACATGTGGTCACATTGAGTAGACCTGCCTAAGCATCATGACAAGGATGTCTGCTCCATGCTCGCAAAGATATACACCGCAAACCTTGTTTGTCGGTCTTGAGACATAGGAGTATGAAAACCTGCTAGAGAGTATGATCACTATAACCGTACTTACCAGTTTCTCCCAGAAACTCTGTCCGAATATCCCAGATATGACCACATTAACCAGTTTCTCCCAGAAACTCTGCCCAAATATCCCAGATATGACCACATTAACCAGTTCCCCCCAGAAACTCTGTCCAAATATCCCAGATATGACCACATTAACCAGTTTCCCCAGAAACTCTGTCCAAATATCCCAGATATGACCACATTAACCAGTTTCCCCAGAAACTCTGTCCAAATATCCCAGATATGACCACATTAACCAGTTTCTCCCAGAAACTCTGTCCAAATATCCCAGATATGACCACATTAACCAGTTTCTCCCAGAAACTCTGTCCAAATATCCCAGATATGACCATATTGACCAGTTTCCGGCAGAAACTCTGTCCGAATTTCCGGGGTATCTTGGAAATCCGTGTTATCCCTTGGTGATCATACTAGAAAGTAAGGTTAGCACACTCTGTATGGCTAGGACCTTATTTGTTTAGCTGCTATCTGTTAGAAATAGGAGCATCATATAGATTAGGGCTTACATCCGCATGTTTGTCCTATTTGCATGCACCATTCCCCATCAATTTGCACGCACTGTTTCGAGTCGGTCCACATCACTATCTAAAGTCACCACTGTCAAAGATCTAATCTAGCCCTTTCAAAATCTGTCAGGTCAGTATAGATTCCCAAGGTCAGCAGTCAGGGTCTTATTCGTGGGTCAGAAGTACGGATAATCGGTTAATCAGAATCAGTCCGACAGCTTACGTCAGCATGAATAGGGAAGAGTTGGAAAACAAGGTTACTGAATTGGGAGCGACTATAAGCCAACAATCAGACAGTCTAGCCCAAGTCCTAAAATTCATGGAAGAACTGAAGCAGCAACAGCCGCGACCTCCGCCCGAGTTTCCGCCACCAGGGTTTGAACCTCCTCTACATGAGAATAATGGGGAGGAAAACTGGTTTCAAGGGGTCCCACCGCTTACGTATGAGAAAAAGCTCCAAGAAAAGTTGGACAAGGTCGATAAACTGGAAAGCGTACTCAGAAAAAGCAAGGGTATCGACGATTACATGTTGGATCTGGAAGGCCTCTTCGAGCCTGTCAAGCTGAAACTGCCAGAGAATTTCAAAATGCCTGCCATCGATCGCTTTGATGGAACGGGAAACCCGAAAAGCCACGTGAAGCTATGTATGAGTATCTTCCAGTCCATGGGTTGCACCCACGAGCACATTGCGATGCTATTCCCGCAAACTCTGGCAAAATCTGCACTATCGTGGTTCCTAACCTTGGAAGCCTCCAAAACCCGGGCCTGGGAGGACATTGTCCGAGTCTTTGTCGATCATTACTCTTACAATCAAGAGCTGGACGTCACCGTCAGGGATTTGGAAACAACCCGGCAAAGCAACAATGAATCCTTCGCTGCATTTCTGAGCAGATGGAGGAACAAGGTAGCCCAAATGACCCACCGGCCAATCGAGAAAGAACAGGTAAGGATGCTCATCCGGAATCTGCAGCCGCTCTATCATGAGAAATTATTCTACCAGTCCATTTCCACATTTGAAGAGTTGTTTGAGGTCGGAACCCGAATTGAAGATGCTATCAGGGAAGGGAAGATCAAAAAGGAAGACCCTCCGAGTCAGCCAAGAAGGCCCAACTACTCTCGGAATCCCCCGGATGTCAATGCCCTTAGCAGCCAACCCATGGCATACCCTCCAAGACCCTACCAACCCTCCAACCAGGCAAACCCCTCCAGCCGCCCTTTCCAGAAAAAGCCCCCTCGCAATTTCGCCAAGCTAGAAATCTCCCTCTCCTCAGCCTTGGACCGCCTCCTCAAAAAGGGCCATCTCCAACTACTCCAGTCTCGAAATACCCCACCCCCGCCTAACTGCGATATGTCCAAACGATGCGCCTACCACCAAGCCCCCGGCCATAACACCGATGACTGCATGCGCCTTCGCCATGATATCCAAGACCTTATTGATCAGAATATCATCGAGCCGCCCCCGAACCAGCCCCATATCACCCAAAATCCCCTACCAAACCACCAAAATGTCAACCTCATCGAGTCCAACCCTATACCCTTCAACCCTGCCGCTTATATCACCCCCCTAGGACAACCCTTACCCCTTATTGACATCCCAGATTTTGAGGGAATTCATCTGATCGGAGGGGAGAATGACGAATGGCAGCAGCAGCTTAACGATGAGCAAGACTTGTTCTTCCTGGAAGAGCATGACCTAGGGGTGGTAGACCTCAAATGGTATGATCCTAACAACGAGAGTGATGCTTCCATCTGGAACGAGCCAGAAAAGCCCTTTGTGGGAACGGATTGTGATTGGTTCAAGAAGGATGGAACTGTAGAAGGGCCTACTCTTGCCGAGATTGATCATCTGACCAGGTCAGGCCGTTATTACCAGCCTCCACAGCCTGCCACCGAAGCCATCGAAAAAGGTCCAGTTAAAGACAAGGGGAAGGGCAAGATGGATGAGGTCATCGAAGAAGACAATGAGCTGATCAAGCAGCTAAAGAAAACCCAAGCGCATCTCTCGATGTGGGATATTATGGTGACATCTTATAAGCACAGGCAAGCCGTGTTAAATGCCTTGGCTGGGATTGAAGTCCCCATCGACGCCGCGCCGGAGGATATGGTAGCTTTCTTGGGTGCACTTACCCCCGACCCCATCATTACATTCTCCGACGAGGACCTGCCGCCAGAGGGATCCGCGCACAACAAGGCGTTATACATTACTGTGGGATGTAAGGAGCAACAGGTGCCGTTTTGTCTAGTCGATACAGGTTCTGCTTTGAATGTTTGTGCCTTAAGAACTGCCACTGCTTTGGGGGTCAGTATCCTCGACATTACGCCATCTGTGCAATCCGTGAGGGCCTATGACAACACTAGAAGAAATGTGATGGGAACTGTTTCTCTCCAAATCCGGGTGGGATCTTTGGTGAGCACCGAGATTTTTCAAGTCATGGACATACCCGCCTCGTTCAATCTGCTAATTGGGAGACCCTGGCTTCACGCCAACAAAGCTGTATCATCCACTGTGCATCAAATGATCAAGTACATTCATGAGAGGGAGGTAAAGGTCATCCTTGGTAATAGTTGGGGAAGTGAGGCCTTCCCGAATTACGCTCCCATTTTTGAAGTCCAAATACCTGAACTGGAAGAAGGAGAAATCGGAGGATTCTTCATGGAAGAAGTTCATGTGATCGAAGACGAAGACCGATTCCCTGAGGTCCACTCTGCAGTCGTCAACATTGTCCGTAAGATGAACTACTTCCCCGGAATGGGGTTGGGTCGGCGCCAGCAAGGAATTCGGGAATTCCCGCAGATCAAAGGACAACAAGGCACTTTCGGGTTGGGGTACAAGCCCACTGATGAGGACGTCGAGCTACAAAGGCCATGGAAGAAGAGGGTGAGGGTCTCCCGCCATACCGCAAGACTTTAAATGGACAATTCGTCAAGGAAGGAGATGATTTCCCTTACTTCGGGTTCCCTGAACCATGGATCCATCGAACCACTGGGAGAAGGCACCCTGGGCTTGAAATCTTCGCTGACTGCGAGAGGCCCCCATATCAAGACCCGTTCTACCCCGAAGAAGTTGGAAAGACCCCAGAGGAAGACTGGTTAAAACACCTTGACACTGAGGCGATCAAGAAGATGTGGGAAGAATCCGCTGAAGAGGAAGAGAAGAAGAGGGCCAAGAGCCAAGATGATCAGATCAAGCCTGCTGAGGAGGGTCTGAGCAACCAGGCTGTAGAGTCATCTATCTGTGTCTCCCAATCCCCTATTCCCCCGGAGTCTGTACTACCAATTATCGAGTCTGTACCAGAGTCGGCTGCTGTAAGCCCACCACTATCCAATGTAATCACTTCACCTGTCATGAATGAAATGAAAGACGATTCTGCTTACTCCTCTGTGTCTAACACTTGTGAATGCACAGATCCCTCCGAGGATCTCCCAATCGAACTAAAGCAACTAATTGAAAAACCACCTGCTTATGAAATAATCGAAGATACTTTATCAGTTAACTTAGGTGAAATAGATAATCCACAGATTGTGCAAATTGGCTCAACCCTTAATAAAGAAGAAAAAGAAAAATTAACCCTCTTGCTAAAAGAGTTCAAAGATGTTTTTGCTTGGTCTTACGAAGACATGCCTGGGGTCGATCCCGACATCGTCCAACATCATATTCCTCTCCTCCCTAATTCTAAACCTGTCAAGCAAAAACTGAGGCGCATGAGACCGGAATGGGCACTCAAGGTTAAAGAAGAGGTGGAGAAGCAGTTCAAGGCAGGGTTCATCATTGTCACCGAATACCCGGAATGGGTTGCCAACATCGTGCCAGTCCCGAAGAAGGATGGGAAAGTTCGTGTGTGCGTCGACTTTCGTGATCTAAACAAAGCCAGTCCCAAGGACGACTTCCCGCTTCCCCACATTGACGTTTTGGTAGACAACACCGCAGGACATGAGCTACTGTCTTTCATGGATGGCTTCTCAGGGTATAATCAGATTCTAATGGCGCCAGAGGATCGGGAAAAGACGACGTTCACCACCCCTTGGGGAACCTACTGTTATAGAGTAATGCCCTTTGGGCTCAAGAACGCAGGGGCAACGTACCAAAGAGCTGCCACCACTCTGCTACATGATATGATTCACAAAGAGGTAGAAGTATATGTAGACGACATGATTGTAAAGTCCAAGGATAGAGAAGGGCACCTGGTAGCGCTGGAAAAGTTCTTCGAAAGGTTGCGCAAATACCAGATGAGGCTGAATCCAAAGAAATGCACTTTCGGCGTAACCTCCGGTAAACTCCTGGGTTTTCTCATCACACAAAGGGGAATAGAGGTGGACCCCTCTAAGATCAAGGCAATCCTCGAAATGATGCCACCACGGAATGAAAAAGAAGTAAGGGGGTTCCTCGGAAGAATCCAGTTCATCAGCCGCTTCATTTCTAAGCTCACAGCTACATGCGATCCTCTGTTCCGATTGTTGAGAAAAGAGGAGAAGTTCCAATGGGATGACCAATGCCAAGCCGCTTTCGACAAAATAAAAGCCTACCTTCAAAATCCACCTGTCCTTTCACCACCCACTCCTCATAAGCCCTTATTCCTTTACCTGTCTGTCTCCGAAAATGCCATGGGTTGCATGCTAGCCCAAGAAGGAGAAGAAAGCCACTCCGAAAAAGCCATATATTACCTCAGCAAGAGGATGACTGGGTATGAGCTCAACTATTCTACCCTCGAAAAAACGTGTTGGGCCTTGGTTTGGTGTACTCGCCGACTGAGGCACTACATGCTGGCCTTTCCGGTTGTGCTCATATCCCGCATGGATCCTCTAAAATACCTTCTCGAAAAACCCGCCCTGACCGGTCGTATATCCCGTTGGTTACTTCTATTATCCGAATTCGATATCAAGTATGTTACGAGTAAGTCAGTAAAAGGGAGAACTGTAGCTGAGCATCTCGCAGAACATGCCGTTGACTCCGAAGAAAGTGGGGACTTTCCGTTTCCAGACGAGAGCATCATGGAAATCAAGGAAGAACAGTGGAAGTTGTACTTCGATGGAGCAGCCAACATGAAGGGATACGGAGTAGGGATGATTCTCTTATCACCAAGCGGGGACCACACTCCGTTGGCAGTCAAGCTCAATTATAACTCCACCAACAACACCGCTGAGTATGAAGCATGCATTCTGGGAATGGAAGCAGCCTTAGAGCTGAAAGTTCAGAAATTGGATGTCTTCGGGGATTCAAACCTCATCATATCACAAGCCAGAGGAGAATGGAAAATAAAAGAAGAAAGGTTGAAGCCCTATCATGATCGTCTCGACCAACTCAAAAGGCAGTTCAAAAATATCACATTCCTCTACTTGCCCAGGGAAGAGAACCAACTGGCAGATTCCTTGGCCACTCTAGCATCGATGATCAAAATTCCTGTGGGAGTCAGGATGATGCCCTTGGTAATTGAGCAGAGGTACGAGCCTTCGTTCAGCATGATCGCCACAATCGAAGAAGAAGAGAATGAAACACCGTGGTACCAGGACATCTGGAACTTCATAGAAAAGAGGATGTATCCCCAAGAATCCACCGAGAGAGACAAAAGGGCAATTCGAAGATTTGCAGCGCAATTCATCATTTGCAGCGGGAAACTGCTGAAGAAAGGATACAACGGTCACAACCTGACTTGCTTGTTTGGGAAGAGCTCCAGAAGAATGATGGAAGAAATACACGAAGGGGTATGCGGCCCACACATGAACGGCCACATGCTGGCCAAGAAAATCGTGAGACAAGGATACTACTGGACAACATTGGAAAAAGATTGTTGCGAATACGTGAGAAAGTGTCACAAGTGCCAGATTCATGCAAACATGATGCACGTGCCGCCATCTCTTCTATACAGCATGACCTCGCCTTGGCCATTCTCCACCTGGGGAATCGATATTATTGGAGAAATCATTCCGAAAGCCTCAAATGGAAATCGGTATATTCTGGTGGCCATAGACTACTTCACAAAATGGGTAGAAGCTGCATCTTACACCAAGTTGGGGGCCAAGGAAGTGGCCAAATTCATCAAGAGAAATCTCATCTGCCGTTATGGAGTTCCTCATGAGATTATTTCGGATAACGGAAGTCATTTCAAGGCAGAAGTCAGGGACCTATTCGAGGAATACAAAATCACCTATCACAAGTCATCGCCATACCGACCACAGACCAATGGGGCAGTCGAAGCTGCAAATAAGAATGTCAAGGCCATACTGCAAAAATCAGCGGATACCTACAAAGACTGGCATGAAAAGCTACCATTTGCACTTTGGGGATACAGAACATCGATAAGAACGTCCACAGGAGCGACTCCTTACTCACTAGTGTATGGGATGGAAGCGGTACTGCCGGTGGAGATAGAATTACCATCCCTACGCGTGATGGCAGAATGTGAAATTTCTGAATCAGATTGGTTGAGAGAAAGGTATGAAGAATTGGCCCTCATAGATGAAAAGCGTCTGGCGGCAGTCGACCATGTCCGAATCTATCAGAAGAGGATAGCCCGTGCCCTCAACAAAAGGGTTCGCCCAAGGAAGATTGTCAAGGGCGACCTTGTCCTTAAGGAGTTGCGAGCTCCGATCTTTGATCCCCGTGGGAAGTTTAAGCCAAAATGGGTCGGCCCTTATATCGTCAAGACTGTTCTTTCCGGAGGAGCAACTTATCTCATGGACCTCGATGGTGTCGAATTCAAAGAACCGATCAACATGGATCGCCTCAAAAAGTACAATGCTTGACTATCCAATAATCGTTCCTTTCAAGCCTTCCTTGAACTACGCCCGACCTGATTCCCACTCGGGGATACGTAGGCAATCACATCGGTTCGGTCGCTCCACCAACAAAAATAACCTTTCCTTTCAAAACCTTGGCCCGAACTACGTTGGACCTGATCCCCGCTCGGGGGTACGTAGGCAGACTTTCAAAAAGGAAAAGAAGGGTGGCTCGCTAGGTCGAAAATCCGAAAGGACGCCTAGGCAAAAATTAGAGCTAAATCCAAAGTGAGCAATAACAAAAGAGAGAAAATAGCTCGCTAGGTCACCTCCTTGGTGCCTAGGCAAAAATTATGAGCACGTGAGAAAATAAAGTCGCGGTCCTTACCATAACCCAAAAACCACCCTCCACACTAGGGGCAAACTTCGGCCACTCGCCTCGTTTGCCTGAACCTCTTCTAAACTAGGGGCAAACGTCGGTCATCTACCTCGTTTGCCTCACAACCATATATATCCCAAACTAGGGGCAAACTTCGGCTACCCGCCTCGTTTGCCTCTAACAACCCCAGCATGCTCAAGCAAGTACCAAAAGCAACAACTAATTGAAACCTCAAGTTACAAAATGTTTTTAGAAAGCTAAAATGCATAAAACGAGATTCCCAAAGTAACCAAGGTTCACCGATAAACAAAATTTGAATATTACATAGGCAGAGAAATAAAAGTCTTTCAAAAAGCAACCACATGTTCAAAGACACTTGGAGGAATGAGCAGAATCAGTCAGGACTAGTTTTGTCTTAGTGTCTTTTATTTCTTCGAAGGTCTTTAGAAGTAGGCCTTTACTCGGTCAGTCCAACCATCAATAAAAGCAGCAATAGTGGTAGCTCTGATCCTGGAAGCAAAGGCCCTCTCAGTAAACCCCCGGGGAACCTCCTGAACCTGTCCATACTGTCGGGCCAAGCGGCGAGGATGATAGAAAGAAGTCTCTCTCAGACCCATCAACCACACTCTCTGGTGACCCCTGAGGCTCGTGGTAATAGCATAGAGGCCCCAACGCCTCACGATCCAGCAAATGTCAGCCTCAGATAAGGTGCTCATCATGCCCACCCAATCGGCAAAGGTATAGTGAGAATGAAGCACGGCTCGACGAAAGTAAATCGGTGGTATACGGCCCGTCCACAGCTGAAGACGCTCGTAAAGCCAAGCCTGTAACACCAAAGGCGCCCCAGAAAGAAGAGGAGTCCCATGGTTGAAGGCATTATCCAAACCGTTCAGAGTTTCAGCTAGAACCATGGCCATGGGATTCCTGCTAAGTTTCAGCCCGAGGCACACATGCACCAAGTCAACGGAAGTGCTCGAGAACAGGAAGTGCGAAGTCATGCACAATATCAAAGCGGCCCCACGGGAAGCATCATACATGCTGGGATTCCCAGGACTGGCATACCGGGCAATAATAGAAGCAATGTTGAGAACCTCACCTTGAATCAGCCGGCGGGAAATAGTGACAGAGCAATTCAGGTATTCAGCCAAGGCTCGCGTAGGGCTGAGGGTATCAACGGAAGGAAGAATCAAGTCCGAGTCAGAATCATAGCCGAGAATAGCGCAGAACTCCTCAAGCATGGGGCATATTTCCAGGCCGTTGAAGTTGAAGACATGGTTCACTGGGTCCCAGTAAGCAATGGCAGCACGCAAGAACTCCGTATTCAGGGTCATCTGGCGAAGAGAAAACAGCTCGGTCAAGCCATAGCTGAAGAGGTTGATCCGCTCCACGCCATCCGTAATGTTCAGCCAAGCTGTGAGATGAGCAGGATCATACAAAGCCATATTTTCTGTCACGGCTCTAGCAAAATTCAAAATTTCGGCAGCACCTCCCCGTTTCACGGACTATCCCACCTGCAAGGCAAAAGCACTCACTATCACAAAACTGCCCATCGCAGTAACATCCAGCAATCACAATGCACATATATCAACAAGCACACAACTGCGCCTCTAAACCGGAAGATATCCGGCCTAGGAGGCAAAACATCATAATACTCTGTCAAAAGGTCACAAATTGTGCTACACATCGTCCTACACTGTCCTAATAATCATATCCTCAGTACAACCCAATCGAAAACAGGAAAAGAAAATAAAATAATAATTCCCGCTTGGGAAGCCTCAGTCCTCCTCTTCTTCGTCCTCCGTCGGACCACCCGGAGTGTACGTCGGCGACGGCCTCCTCCTACCGCCTCTACATCTTGGACCAGTCCTCGATGAGCTAGCCCCGCCTCCACGATACTGCACACACAAATAAAAATGAGGGCAATCAGTAAGGGAACAACAAAAAGTACAAAAACAGAGTCGAGTCAGAGACTTACCAAGGACGCCATCTGATTGGCGGCAAATTGCCGCATACCATCCATCTGTCAAAATAAAAATCCAGGGTTAGAACCTTGTAACTTTAAGAAAGTGCAAAATTAGAGACATACCCGGTGGTCTCGTGTAAGGACCAGGGACCGTAGGCTAGCTGCCAAGGCGTGACCCTCCTCAGCGTAACTCCAAGGAACATTGAGGACGCCCGCTGGCTGAGTAGGGTACCCACATGTGACTCGCGGCACCTCCATCATTTGGGGGGTGCCATCAGCGCCTAGAACATTGACAGTCCAATCCCAAGGAGGAATAGGGTCGGGAGCCTGAGGAGCCTGTCTCCTGTACATCTCACGAAGCTAAAGGCACAGAATAAGTTAGGAAAAGATAAATCAAAAACATGGACAATGAATATAAACAAAAAATACAAAAAGAACTCACCTCCAGGAGTGGAAAGTTAGGCATCAGGAAGCGGCCACGGTAAGCCTCATAACTGGTCTCAGAAAGAAAATGGTCCCAAACATCGGTACCAGCTAAAGCCGCCAGCAGAGCATCTCCAGAAAGGTCACTAGCATCCATCACAGGAGGATCATGAGGGACGCGATACTGGGAACCACCAACCACCTGCCGAGACACCCGCTCACCAAGGAACCACTGCCTGCACTCAGTACTCTCCAGCAGAAGGCGGCAAGAGGTAAGAGACTTAACCGCTTGTATCTCCTCAGTGGCGGCATAAGCGACGCCCTCCCAAGGCGTCCAATCAACACTAGAGGCTGTCAACCCAGTTAAGAAGTTCCGAAGCAAAACAATCCGATGGGCCCCACTCTTTACCCCAACAACGTCCCTCCGCCATCTCAAGCCTCGTGGGAATAGAGGCACAGGAGCCATACCATCCTCATCTTCGCCTGACTCATCCGCTGGGGAGGGAGCCAGCATCTTCAAGTATTCAAAACTCCAAAGCTGCACAGACAAAGGAGAAATCAGAACAGGTATGAAAATCAAAGAGATGGAAAATAAAAGAAGAAGTAGTGCATACCTCCCAAGCTCGCCAGAATCCCCTAGTAGATTTAACATCGCCCCGAGAGACCTCCCCCATATGCTTGTAGAGATGAGCCAGGGCAGCACCGCCCCAGTTGTAGGAGGGGATCTCATCAATGGTCGCCAGGCAAGAAAGGAGCCTCAAGCTCACCCGGTCGTTCCTTGTCGCAAAGATGGAGCACCCGAGGACATACAGAAGGTAAACCCTCAAAAGCTGGGAATTGTTCAGATTGTGATTATCTCTACCATAGGCCCGGTAAAGCCAGCCGCAGGGGAACCAATGCCTCTCCAAGTTGGGGGGAACAGCCCCAATCAGCATCTCCACCGCCTCCGGGTCAATCTCATAAAAATAGTCCAGAACCAGGCGCTTCCCGCCGACCCTCAAGCCCGTGATCATGGAGAAATCAAAAGGCGTCATAGTCATCTCTCCAAACGGCAGGTGGAAAGTATTGGTAGTGTCCCACCACCTCTCGGCCAGTGCATAGAAGTGAGCCAGATCGTTGCTGCTTTTCGAAACCAAGCGGACGAAGCCTCCGAACCCGGCATCATCAACCATCCTCTTAACAGTGGGCGAAAGCTGGGTATACCATAAGAAAGCATGGGCGAGGCTACCATGGCCTTTTAAGGCCACTTCCGGCACCTGCACACAACAAAGGCGACAAAAGATGCACAAAATCACTATTCACAACCCGAGAGCAAAAATTCACAAAATCAACATTTGAGCACAAGTCGAGCTTCTAACGGTCTCTAAGTGCACACTACGGCTCACAAAACTAGCATATTACATAAAAGTGGTCCCAAAATGTCGAAAGTTTCACATACCAAGCTCGCTAGGGCCGCGGCCGAAAGATGGTGTTGGGGGTCTCGCAAAATCACGTCCGGGGTGTGCACCTCGGCCTTCATCCGTCCCTTGGCCTTCTTAGACGGCCTCCTTGAGCTCGAAGCCATGGATCTACAAGAAAAATGGAAGTCACATTTAAACTTTCTTCTTGAAAAATTGGGCAAACCAAAACACCAATCAAAAATCCAACTACGAGGAAAGATTACTCACCTAAGCACGCACAAGCTGCGTTTTGGTGAATTTTGGCGTCAAAAACACCTCAAAATGGCCAAGAATGAGCTTGGGGAGCTCAAAAACCCGAGATATAAGAAGATGAAGTCCGGCCACCCAGTGCCGCCGCGGCACTGGCCAACTGCCGCCGCGGCAGTGGCCCAGTGCCGCCGCGGCACTGCTCCCCGTGGGCCCCGCGTTACTCCGTTTCGCCCCGTTTTGGCCAGTTTTGGCCTTTTTCGGCCCGTTTTTGGCCCCGATCAGCCCCGATGGCCCGTTCCAGTCAAGATCTATGAGGTTTTACCCCAAGCAGACTAAAAGTTGTCAGAACTACCTCCAGCAGGCAAAAACTGGGAAAAATCGGCTCCCGAAGACCCGAATCGGTGGTTTCAGGACAATCGTCGCGAATTCCGATAAATCTGGTAACTGATCCTGGTTTTCAGTTATTGCACCGAAGAAAGAAAAGAGATTCCCCGTGAACCCTGCATCATCCTCCGAGGACAGAAGCAGACAGATACCAGCTCCCAGAGGCCCCGACAGGCTCTCTTGGATTGAGCACCAAAAGAGATTCCCCGTGAACCCTGCATCATCCTCCGAGGACAGAAGCAGACAGATACCAGCTCCCAGAGGCCCTGACAGGCTCTCTTGGATTGAGCACCAAAAGAGATTCCCCGTGAACCCTGCATCATCCTCCGAGGACAAAAGCAGACAGATACCAGCTCCCAGAGGCCCTGACAGGCTCTCTTGGATTGAGCACCAAAAGAGATTCCCCGTGAACCCTGCATCATCCTCCGAGGACAAAAGCAGACAGATACCAGCTCCCAGAGGCCCTGACAGGCTCTCTTGGATTGAGCACCAAAAGAGATTCCCCGTGAACCCTGCATCATCCTCCGAGGACAAAAGCAGACAGATACCAGCTCCCAGAGGCCCTGACAGGCTCTCTTGGATTGAGCACCAAAAGAGATTCCCCGTGAACCCTGCATCATCCTCCGAGGACAAAAGCAGACAGATACCAGCTCCCAGAGGCCCTGACAGGCTCTCTTGGATTGAGCACCAAAAGAGATTCCCCGTGAACCCTGCATCATCCTCCGATGACAAAAGCAGACAGATACCAGAGACCCCGGCAGGCCCGAAAGATTCGATCAAAAGGAGCAGTTGAAAAGAGATCCTAGAAAGTATCGCTTCATCCCCAGCAGATTCAGATTAATCCTCAGCGGGTTTATACACCGTCAGTAGTCCATTTTCGACTCGTCATCGTCGGTCCATCGCTCTCATCACACCATTAGGGCCTCCATGTTCATCATAGGAAATCCCAGGATGTCACGTTCGTCCCATGGCTTCCATGTCAGTCTCTTAATTTTCGGAGCCCCTGTGTCCGTCAGTTATTTGCCAAAAGACATCTTCGGTCATAGTCCCATGAGACCCCACATCCAGTTACATTCGCTCGCAAAGCATACTTCCAGAAGTTTGCCCCTAAAACCCGAGTCTTCTAAACTTCAATGCCCTTATCTGAGTCACCCACCACGTCACAATCACAAACACTAGCACAACACTAGCCCACTCGGAGTAGCACACCCCTTGGCACCTGCTCATCCTAGGATCAGAAAACTAGGCATGATAGGACTCATCTATGAGATCATATCACATCCACACACAGCATATCATCCTCATATAGCATAGCATCCGCCTGATTGTTGTGTATGTGCATATGTAATTTATCCCTTTCGTGTCCCGAACTACGTCCTGGTCTGATTCCCCTTGGGATACGTAGGCAGCTCACGCGGAGCACGACCAGCATCATCCTTTCATCTTTTGCAACGCTTTTTATCCTAAATCTATAGCCTCCAAAAGACCTGTCTCTTCAAAACTTTGGCACTCGCTTGCGACATGCGTTGCCTCGCAAGTTCCTGCCAAAGAGGGGCAAACTGTAGACACCCCATTTTGTCGGCTATCAGATTTAGGAGACCCATAGCTTGGTGGTTCACAATGATCGTAAAAGACTCAAAAGGACTCCTGGAAGTCAGCTCTATCTCTCAGAATGCTCAGATTGACCAAAATGCCCCTGAAAGCCCGAAAACTCCCAGATTTGGTCCCAAAGTTCTAAAAACATGCTACGTCGTAAGAAAAGCGATAAGATGAGCTTTTAAGAGAAAAATCGGGTGAAATCGTCAGCTCCCAGAGACCCCCGGAAGTCCCGGAAGCTCCCGGAAAGTCCCCGTTGACCGGTTTGACCAAGGTTTGACCAATGTTTGACCAGGTTTGACCAAGTTTGACCAAGTTTGACCAAAATCGTCCGAATTCACCAGAATCATTCTAAATCATGAGAAAAGTATTAAAACAAGTTCCAAAAGAAAATCGAGCGAAAACATCAGCTCCCGGGAACTCCCGGAGGTTCCCAGAACTTCTCGGGAATCCCAGGTTTGACCAGTTTGACCAGAATTTGACTTTGGAACCGGGCTGCTGAAACAATTTTCAAATATTTTTCATGGATACTAGAGGTCAATAGCTTTCCAACGGTATATCGCACATAATTTCTGGATTTAAAACGAATTTATTATGAATTTCCAAAAGGCGAAAAAGGCGATCAAATCGGTTTCTATCGCGAATACCGCAAAACTTTTCAAAGTGACCCATCCCCGGACTATTTTTTATGTAAAGTAGACTCCATTACCTTTCCAACGGTATATCACAATCTCAATTTGGAGTTCGTATGCATTTTCTGTGAATTTCGGACGAAATAGGGCCTTTTCGCGAATACCGGAACTTCGGGGGGCCTAAACAGCATTATCCAGACGAAGGGAGGAGCAGTGCCGCCGCGGCACTGGCCCACTGCCGCCGCGGCAGTGGCCCAGTGCCGCCGCGGCACTCACCTCCAGAACAGTAAGTTTTTGTAAATATTCTTGTGGTCCCATTTTGATTAATTAAAATCCAAAACGACGTGGTTTCATGATTTCAGATGTTTGGGACCAATGGGAGTACTTTCTAAATCCCAAAAACACCCCAAGTTGGCCTATATAAACACCCCATTACTCCTCATTTTAGGGGAGTCAAATGTAAGTTTTGAGAAAGTTTGGGAGAGAAAGTTGTAGAGATAAAGTTAGAGTAGAGAGAAAAGAAGCATTCTTCTTTGATTTTCAAAACAAAAGTGAGTTCTACCTTTGTTTTTTACTTCATTACTTCCATTTATTTCAACATTCAATACTCCCAACCACCATTTTAGTGAGCATTCAAGAGAGTGGAAGCTTCTTCCATGTCTAGTGTCAATACATATGAGTGAAACACCAACCTACAAGTTCATGCTTCATGAATATCATCTATTGATCATCATCTATTTGCTTGTTTATTTATTGTTTATCTCTTCTTACCCCATTTCTTTTTGTTTTCTTTTATTTACTTATTAGTTCATCATCATCTAAGTGATGACATGAAGTTTGGGGTGAGTGAATCCTTATGGATAGTAGCTCTTGACCTCAAAAACATGTTTGATAGATGATGATCATAACCTCAATACTTCCAAGGTATCCTTGGAATGTATTGAAGTTATGTTAAAAAATAGAATAAATCTCTCCAACAATCTTGGAGATTCTTAATGATGAGTTTGGTGTTAGTATTCTAAGTGGTCATAATCCTTATTGAGTGTTGGAAATATGTTTTCAAAACATCTATTTCAAAACCCCCCTCTCAATCCCTCTCATTTGATTTCAAGAAATAAAACTTTATTTTCTTCAATATCTCTAAAACAATGACCCAAAACAGTGAGCTGTTCAGATTCAGAGATTTGTTTTGAATTAAATACTCAAGTTATGATGATGAAACCACTTGGAAAACCTTCCTAACATTCGTCCACGACACCGAATGTCCCTCGTCCCTAATTTTTCCCATCAATTATAGAAATATGAGAGTATTTGTTTTGGATGTGAGAAGTTCACATTCATAATCTGCCTCTGTTCTCACAGAATGTTCACCCAACTTCTTGCACTTATTCTGGACATTTTCATCACTGTACATATACCTTTTCTATTTTTTTTATAAAACTTGGGTGTCTTAGGAAACTTTTGGTATATAATGGGTCATCATAAACCTTTTCTTTGATTTATGAAAAATCATACAAAATCAGTCAACAGTGCAGCTTTTGTTTCTGAGTCATGTGTACATTCTGATTTTTTTCTTTTAATCTGTGATAGCTATTGATGTTTGGCTTTTTGGGTTATTTTCTAGACACAATAAGAATGATCTCAGATTTTTCTCACATTTTTCTAGGCACGTTTGACCTCCCATTATAATGTTGCAAAGTGCCATATGCAGTCTGTCCACTATTCACAGCAAGCACATTTCAACTTTTATTCTTTGATTTGATGCTCATATGCATTCCAAATTAGCTCACATCTTAGGAAGTAGTTCATACTACATTTGTATATATCCCATGTTGATTTAATCCATTCATTCATGCACATTTTAGACTTCTAAGTCATTTTAGAAATCCATGAACACAAAACACACTACAACCTTTGCACATTTTTAGGTTCATACAATACATTCATGCAAGATTTGGGGTTTTTGTAACTCTTAATCCAAGAAGATTATAAGGAATGAACTTGATCACACGTTCATGCTTCCCCTCGATCTAATCATCCTTTCTCATCCGTCCCGGGGATTGAGAGATCTTCTTTCCTCAAAAAAAAAATAACATGCATCATTCTAGTTTGCTAAGCATATTTTGATTTCTTTAATTATTTGCTTCAAGAACAATTTATGTCCCCTTTAGATTAGGAAAACTTGATTAATTGATATATGATTAGACGATTTTTCCTAGGTTTATTTGTGTGATTTTCACTTTACATTGTATGATATTTGGCTTAGATCTTATGAATGATATCTTATCTTTTGATCTTCCAATTTCAAGTTTTCTTATGTGATGTAATATACTACAATAGTATTAATTGTCGAACCAAACATAGTATAAGATGATTATTTGGATGCTAATTGAGGCCCGTCGAAAGACGGGGCGAGTTGAGGGTGTTTTAGTCGCGACAAAGGCTCCTTCCTCACTCGTACCAAAACCCCGAACCAAGTTCTTTGGTTATGAAGGGCCGGTGCCCTTATCCGCTTGGGTGAGTCAAAATTAGGTTTCTTGGTTCCTTAAAGACCAAGTGGCGACTTTGTATCTGTTTTCAACAGACCTTTCGTTTTCTTTCCTTGATTCAAATCAATTTCAAAACAATCTCAAACAAGAGAGGAGTGGTCCGAAGCCCGGTATCCACACTATCGCATACGTGAGCATGTCAAGGGTTTTATCTATATGTTATCGGTATCAAATCCATGTTATGTGATCCATGCTCTATATGTTACGTTTCTGCTGCTAACTGTTAAATGCACGTTTTACGATGTTGTTGGCTGGAATAGATAACGCATGCCATGTTAATAATAAAGAGGAATAAAAGTAGATTTGCATGTGAGTATTGATAATGGACACACGTGCATTTCATGACATGTGTCTGTATGCGATGTGTGAGAAGGAGAGGTGTTTTGATGAGAATGTGAATGAGATGAGATACGTGAATGTGAAAGAGATGTGATTTCTGGATCCGATGGATCAACGGCTGACGAGCCGGGTGGACATGAACGATTAGGGTTCCTAGCGCGCCTATCGCTTTTGAAGACGTCCGGTGATGCGCATACGTGGTTGAAGACGTCCCATGTATCGTTGAAGACGTCCGGCTAGTGCTCTAATATACTTCTCAGCCGTGTAGACGACCGGTGAGAGTATACACATGGTTGAAGACGTCCCATGTGCCAGTTTCATTGTTTACAGATAGTGTGCACTGTGAAGACGTCCGGTGACCTATCAAGGGATGAGTATGAATTGGCTGTGATAGCATGTTATCATCCTTGATATACCGCGTATTGTCAAGTGGATGAGAAAGAGAAAGTGAATGATGACTAAAAATGATTTGGTTCAAAATGATTTGGTTTGGAAAGTTTTGATTTTAAAATGAAATGGTTTTGAAAAGTATCTGTTTTAAAAAGCAAGTGTCTATGAAAAGAGCTGGGGAGTGAGTCACATTGGCCATGCATTTGCACGCACGAGTTATTAATAAGGAGAATATATTCTATGATATTATGATTATCCGTTTATCTATTTTATTGAGACCTCTGCTATGCCCGTGGTGAGAATGCATCTTTTGATAAGAGATTAACCATACCTTAAAGTACTAAACTGTGACGTGAGTTGAGAGATGTTTTGTATTTATTGATTATTGTGCGGTTGAGACTCTCACTCAGTCTTGTTATAAGGCTGATGGCATGTTACGCCCTGGGCATTTGTATGCCCAGAGTGTTGCAGGTTTAGAGAATAGATAGAAGAGTTCAGGATGCAGTACCGTGGAGCCAAGGAGAATAAAGCCTTGCCCAAGACCTGATAGACAGTTTCTCAAGTTTTAAGATAATGTAAATTATTTAGTATGGCCTCTTGTATTAAGATTGAAGTTACTATAACCCTTGTTTAATTTCCACTGCTGTATTTATACTCTGATAAATTTAGATCATGCTTATGCTCTAGCATTTCCCTTATGATTGCACGGTGCGGAGTTAGAAGGACAGGACGGTTAACAAACTAGTCACGTGTCTACGGACCCATAAAGGAAAATTTTATTTTCCCTATTTTTGGCTTACTCCAGGGCGTGACTGGGTTTTTAGTGGTATCAGAGCCTAGGTTTAGGCATTTACCGTTTGTCCTATACACTTTAAGTTATAAACCATTAGATTTTTTCCCCACTTATGAAGATATTAACCCTATGATAGTTTATATTGGACAGGTTAGCATGGAACCCTTCTATGTACAAGACGGGTTTGGAGGACATTGGGTTTACCCAGATCGTATAGAACCTGCAGACCCAGAGTTGTACTGACTAAGTATTCGACGGAGTGCTCAGCAGCATTTGGAGGAAAACATGTGGCATGATGTACATGTATTGGGAATTGAGGAACCAGAGATCCTGCAAAGAGAGGCACATTACCGAGAAAACACCCTTAGACTTGTTCATCAGGAAGCAGCCAGGATGACTCATGATAGCTATACCTGCCGAGTCATGACTTTTCGAGTTAAGCTGACGCCCCCACCAGGACTCGTAGGACCATCTTTTGCTATGCCACCCCCAGTACCAGAGGAGTCCATAGCTAGTACACCCTTGACCGTTGAGCCAGTCATGGGGACTGATAGGGAGGAGGATGATGATGGAGAAGTTTCGGCAAAGGAGACCAATTCTGTGGAGAATGCTGATTCCGCAGTCAATGTTGAACCAACTAAGAATGTGGGCATGAAACCACCCAAGAAAGACATAGCTGAGAAGGGAAAGTCGAAGGTCGAGGATCAGGATGATTGAGGGATTCTGTAATAGGACTAGTAGTCCATCTTTTGTGTATATAACTGTACTCAGGCATGTAAAACGTAGTAGTAGTAACGTGTACGCCTTTCATGTATCTGTTGTTGTCACTATTCCCTACTATGTACTTACTTAGCATACGCACTCTCTGATGTAAATGTTTTTGTAACTATGTTTAAATCTATCTATGGAGATTATCTTTAACTTGATATATATATTTTTTCACATGGATGTACTGCTTGCTTGTAATTAGTAAATTGATTTAAGCTTGTATACTCTTAGTCTACAAGAATGACTAACAAATTCCCACGATGAGTTGAGCCATAGAAGTCACAAGTGCAAAATTCAGAAGTAGGAATTATTGTAGGTTCAGGGAGTCAGACTTGGAACAATTGGCAGTAACTCAAGGTTTAGATAGAATTAAGAAAGATACCCTCTCGTCACTATGAAACTTTAAGATATTTCATTAATTAGCATCAGTACTAAGTTAGTTTTCTGTGTTGGGCAGGCTAGCATAGCACCAGATAGAGTACGATGCTGTGGATGGGCAGTACAAAGTTACCTTGGAAAGACAGTTTGCTCCTAGAGGATTTGGTCATGTTAGCACCACCATCAGGCATAAAGTTTGCCAGGGTATAAGGAAGTGGACACGTTGTTTCTTCCGTGAGAGACCTGTTCCAGAGATAGCATATCACAGAGTGGTAGCACCGTGCTTGCTGTCTGCTGAGATGGAGGAGATTCCTCGTGCCCTTGGAAACCTTGCAATCCATGACCAGGACGAGCCACAAGAAGATATAGTACACTTTGTTACCCCTGCAGGTTCTGATGATGACTCAGATGATGATCCAGATGAAGACCCACTAGTAGAGCCTGAGATGATAGAGGACCCTGATTGGCCCCTAGAGCCAGCCTGGGATGCATTTATAGGTATCCCTCCGATTGACTTTCCACCATCCAGTGATTTAGGAGAGGTGACATCGGACTCTGATGTTGAGAGAGATGGAGGATGGATCCTTAGCTAGTTCATCTTATGTTCTTATTCCACTTCTTTTGATGTATTCCAAATGGGTAAAACTAGTATTTGTACTTTTGCTGTACCTTTTATTTTCTGACCAGTAATAGTTTGCTTGCGACTTAACTTAAAACATGATTGTATGGATGAGACGAATTCTTATTAATTGCTAATCTTACCTCTTATACGTTTATTAGTAATAAGAATATAGGATTGACCATTGGTTGATAGATGTTTAGGCACTGATGAACTTCCTGAGATGGATCTCGAACAGTCAGCTCAGCCTAGAGTCTAGAAAGACTAAGGATAGGAATGCCATACCCTTAATCCTAATAGTAGTTGTGACAACCGTTATATGTTAAGAAATCTCTGTTGACTCGATGAACCGTTGCAGTTACTTCTTATGTAATCAAATGAGATAAGATAAGGTATTGACCAAACAGGTGTTAACTCATAGGTATAACCCTTACTAGCGTACACCATGGTTAAGAGGAAACGAAATACTCAGAATTCACCCAATGGACCAACAAATTTGATACCTCCAGTAGTGGATCCAACAGGACTGATAGGAGCTCTTGTCCGACGTGTGGAGCAAGCAAGTGATCAGTTGGACCGCGTCATCAACAATAGAAATGCTCGTCAGACTGGAGATAAACTGCTTGAGAGATTCCGTGCACTTAGACCAGGGACTTTCACTGGAATGACAGAAGCATGGGAAGCTGAGCAATGGCTTCGTGATATGGAACGAATATTTCAAGCCCTTGAATGCAACGAGACTGAGAAAAGACGTTTGGCTATTTTCCAATTGACGTATTCGGCAGCCGACTGGTGGGAATCTGTCGAAGCTACAGTGGGCAAAGATGTTACAAGGAGAATGACATGGGAAGCATTCAAAACGAAATTCCTAGCAAAGTACTTCCCAAGAACAGAAAGAAACAAGAAGAAAAAGGAATTTATAGAGCTAGTTCAAGGCAACATGACAGTACAAGAATACACGGCAAAATTTGAGAGACTATCACGATTTGCTCCGTACATGATAGATACTTAGCGAAATAAGACATTGCAATATTATGAAGGACTTAATCCAGACATTCAAAAGACAGCAACAGTATACCTTGATCAATCATTCGAAGAAATGGTCGAATTAGCCACACAACTGGAGAACATAGCTCTGAACAGCAAGAAACTAGAGATCCAACAACAAGGAGGAAAAGATAACTGGTTCCAGGCAACCAACCCAGGAGGAAGTCGAAGAAGCAATTAAGTGTCACAGGCAACCACTCGAATGCAGTCTGCAATCACTAGAAGAAACTCTGGACACCTCCAGGATCATCACAAAAGACAGATAAGCAATGACAGAAGAGCTAGTCAGACAGCCGTTCAGACGCACGCAAAGTAACGTGACATCTGCTACAACTGCGGAATACCTGAACACCACTCCAAAGAATGCACAGCACCAAAACAACTCACAGGACAACAGGTGCGGTGTTTCAATTGTGGAAAGGCTGGTCATATACGCAAAGTTTGTCCCGAACAAGAAGTTGAGAACAATGCTCCACCACCACGGAGACCCAGAAAGAGAGCTCGCAGATCAGTAAATCAATCACAACACAGAACGGAATGGAAAATTGAAGGTACCATGCCCACTGCCAGAACTATGAATCTTATATAGGGATGATATTACAAGATGTTTGGGTCATACGAGAGAAATTATGAGGAGGAGCTGATGTATTTCCAGGTGATCAGACCCCGGAATAGTTGACAACAACTTATAGTCCGATAAACCATTTACATTGATAAGAGCGCCTGAGTTAGTGTAGAACGACCAACCTAATGGATAAGGATTCGTATAATTTTAGACCTAGCAAACTCTAGATTTCGAGGACGAAATCCTCAAATAAGGAGGGTAGAGATGTAGCACCCAGAAATTTCCCGCAGAAATTCCACGTAGGATTAGAAATGGTGACGTCACCTTGATGACGATTACAGAAGGTCCATTAGGATGACCATAATTAGGAGTCCTTATTAGGATCCTTACTAATCGTCTTGACGACGACTATGTTGATTCGAATCTAGTGCCTATTAGAAAAGACGCAACCCCGACGCGCATAGTTTCTAAGTTAGAAACTATAGACGTACTAGAATATAGGCTTATGTATAGCCCCGCTCATTCATATCTTATATCTGCGTTAACTTCGCGGTATTACACTAATACTATGATTCAGCAGCATATTCCAGTATACCAACTCAAGAGTGGGACCCACATCACCAACCTTATATGGACCACACCTCTATAATCTACCCCTGGGCACACAAACACACACATATATGGATACCTTGAAAAGTTCCAACCACACACAACCAAATCTCCCTCACCTTTTCTCTATAAAAGCACGTCCTCACCCTTTCATTTTATCACCCTCACCACTCCACAATCTGCCTATGCAGATGGTATAGAGAGAGAGAGACCCGAGAGAGAGCTTGAGAGAGCACAATCTCCCTCACCCTCGGTGTATACACACGCCCCCCTACATTGTGTACACTACCACCACCATCTCTTCCCAGCACACACTACACTCTCTCCCTGTACACACACACACATACACGCAGAAAGAAGGAAAACGAAGAAGAAAAGAGAGATCGGAGAAGATCTAGACCATCTGAGGTAATATAACACCCCTTGTCACTTCTGTGTCATTGCATGTCACCTAGAGGAGTCTAGGGTCCCTTGCATGCAAGCCAAACAGAGCCTAAGGCTCTGCATGAGCTCTGGCGACCATGAAAGCCCCATTTGAAAGCTTGATTTCTCAAGTATGATCAAAACCCCTTTTGATCAAACCAAACAAACCCTAGTGGACCCAAATGAACCCCACATGAACAGAAATTGAAATGGAGATCATTTGATCGGCCATGCAGGCCATTATTCTCTTAAATGGCCGAAAGAATAATCTCTACATGGGAATCCTAAATGAATGAACCAGAACCCTAGCTTCTAGTATGTTGTAGAGGACCAAATTCCGGTCATTTCCCTGTTGGATTCATTGATTTTGATGGAGAGATGAGGGAGATATGAAGAGAGAGAAAGTCTCCGGCGATGCCCCGACTTTCCGGCGGCCCAAGCTCGCCGGAGAAGAAGGTGAAACCCGAATGGGTTTCGGGTTATAACAACCGGGTCTGGGTCGGGTCTGGGTTGGGTTAGAATGTGTGTGTAAGTGGGTTAGGGTAGCGGGCCGGGTTAGGTTTTAATATAACCCGTGGATCTTTCAAGTGGGACGACGTCGTTTTGGGCGTCGGGTTAGAGTTCGGGTCGGGTTTGAGTTTGGATGGGTTTAGTTGTGTGAGGATGTGGGTGCGGGTAACGGTTAGGATCGGGTTTAATTTAAACCCGAGAAGCCTCTAGTGAAACGACATCGTTTGGAGTTCGGGTTGGGTTCGGGTAGTTGGGTTGGGTCGTGTTGAGTCTATAGTTGGGCTTAGGGTTTGGGTCGAGTTCGGTTCGGATTAGTCTAGGTTTGGGTTTATGGGTAGGATTAGTTTGTTAGAGTAAGTGGGTCTCGGATTCGGGTTAGGTCCAACCCGAATGGGTTTTAAGGTGGGTTTCTTTTCAGTGTGTAATTGGGTAGTTCGTTTAGGTTGGATCGGGTCAGTGTTGACCCGATGGGTCTGTTGATTGGGCGCCTCTGTGTGTGCAAACGGGTGATCCGTTTAGGTCGGGTCAGTTCGGGTTGACCCATCGGGTCTGATTATTACTATTATTATTATTATTATTATTATTATCATTATTATTATTATTATTATTATAATTATTAATATTATTAGTATTAATTAGTGTAAAATGTTTTTAATAATCATAAAAGGTTTATAATTAATACCATTAAGGTTTAATATTATAGAAAATTATTTTAATATTCTCTATATTATTATTATATTATATATATTATATATTTATTATTTATAAGGCTAATATAAATAAAAAATATCAGTTTTAAACACTTTTAAATAGTTAATAAATACCTATATGTATTTATAAGTTCTAGAAAATTAGGGTAATGATCCTGGGACTATTTTATTACATAATGTATGTTATAAAGCTATAATATTATAGTGTAATATTTTTAATAATTAATAAGGAGCTATTTTATGAGTAGATTAATTATTAAAAATACCAAACGAGCTCCGAAAATTTGAGATAAATACTGGTAGTGTATTTTAATAACTAGTATTTAATAACAATATTTCCAAGTACTGATTCCTTTGTATAATTATACTTATGTATTTAAATCCCGTTTCGGGTATTTTCTGGTATATATTATTTTCAAAAATTCATGATAAATAATCTAGGACTCCGAAAATTACGCGGTCAGTTCCTAGAGTCTTAGAATAATGTCTATAACATTCCCTTAATGTTTGGTGACTTTTCGACTCGGTCGAAAATACAGCCTGTCTTTTAAGACCCGCATTAGTGTAGTAAGCCCTACATATTACCTCGTAAAACAGGACGGACTCCGATTTGAGTCTAGTCAATGGCGTTGGACTTAGAATGACACATAGATCACTACCTTGAGGTTTATGACTTCATTTGGTAAAATTAACATCTTGCCCCTATAGTTGCACTCATACATTATTATTATTTATTCTGCTTATTGTTGTAGAACTTGACGGTTATCTGCTTTTCGAGGATCGGTGACTCGAGGTGAGTTTCCTAACCTCACTCTAATCCTAATAAGATTAATATAAGATGTTTAAAAGCTACCTGTATGATATTTTGTATAAGTGATATGTTGATTTATGATGTCACGTGTATTTCCAATAATTGTAAGACTATACAAAGCATGTTATGGTAGTGCTATCGCATACGTGAGCATGTCAAGGGTTTATCTATATGTTATCGGTATCAAATCCATGTTATGTGATCCATGCTCTATATGTTACGTTTTTGCTGCTAACTGTTAAATGCACATTTTATGATGTTGTTGACTGGAATAGATAACGCATGCCATGTTAATAATAAAGAGGAATAAAAGTAGATTTGCATGTGAGTATTGATAATGGACACACGTGCATTTCATGACATGTGTCAGTATGCGATGTGTGAGAAGGAGAGGTGTTTTGATGAGAATGTGAATGAGATGAGATACGTGAATGTGAAAGAGATGTGATTTCTGGATCCGATGGATCAACGGCTGACGAGCCGGGTAGACATGAACGATTAGGGTTCCTAGCGCGCCTCTCGCCGTTGAAGACGTTCGGTGATGCGCATACGTGGTTGAAGACGTCCCATGTATCGTTGAAGACCTCCGGCTAGTGCTCTAATATACTTCTCAGCCGTGTAGATGACCGGTGAGAGTATACACATGGTTGAAGACGTCCCATGTGCTAGTTTTATTGTTTACAGATAGTGTACGCCGTGAAGACGTCCGGTGACCTATCAAGGGATGAGTATGAATTGGCTGTGATAGCATGTTATCATCCTTGATATACCGCGTATTGTCAAGTGGATGAGAAAGAGAAAGTGAATGATGAGATTGAGTTGATGAGTAAAAATGATTTGGTTCAAAATGATTTGATTTGGAAAGTTTTGATTTTAAAATGAAATGGTTTTGAAAAGTATCTGTTTTAACTATGAAAAGAGTTGGGGAATGAGTCACATTGGCCAAGCATTTGCACGCACGAGTTATTAATATGGAGAATGTATTCTATGATATTATGATTATCCGTTTATCTGTTTTATTGAGACCTCTGCTATGCCCGTGGTGAGAATGCGTCTTTTGATAAGAGATTAACCATACCTTAAAGTACTAAACTGTGACGTGAGTTGAGAGATGTTTTGTATTTATTGATTATTGTGCGGTTGAGACTCTCACTCAGCCTTGTTCCAAGGCTGACGGCATTTTACGCCATGGGCATTCGTATGCCCAGAGTGTTGCAGGTTTGGAGAATAGATAGAAGAGTTTAGGATGCAGTACCGTGGAGCCAAGGAGAATAAAGCCTTGCTCAAGACCTGATAGACAGTTTCTCAAGTTTTAAGATTATGTAAATTATTTAGTATGGCCTCTTGTATTAAGATTGAAGTTACTGTAACCCTTGTTTAATTTCCACTGCTGTATTTATACTCTAATAAGTTTAGATCATGCTTATGCTCCAGCATTTCCCTTATGATTGCACGGTGCGGAGTTAGAAGGACAGGACGGTTAACAAACTAGTCACGTGTCTACGGACCCATAAAGGAAAATTTTATTTTTCCTATTTTTGGTTTACTCCGGGGCGTGACAGCTAGGATTCCCGAGACTAACATACCGGGAAATTATGGAAGCAATTCGAGAACCTCACCATGAATCAGTCGGCTGGATATGGCAGTCGAACAATTCAGGTATTCAGGCAGGCCTCGTGTTGGACTGGGGGTATCTGCAGAGGGAAGAATCAGGTCAGAGTCCGGATCAATGCCAAAGATAGCACAGAACTCCTCAAACAGGGGGCATATCTCCAGGCCTTTGAAATTGAAGACATGATTTACCGAGCCCCAGTGGACAATTGCAGCACGCAAGAACTCAGTGTTAAGAGCCATCAGGTGAAGAGATAATAGCTCGGTCAGACTGTAGTTGAAGAGGTTGATCCGTTCCACACCATTCGTGATGTTTAGCAAAGCCGTGAGTTGAGCGGGATCATACAATGCCATATTTGCTATCGCAACTCTAACAAAATTCAAAATTTTGGCAGCACCTCCCCATTTCACGGACTATCCCACCTGCAAGGCAAACACACTCACTATCACAAAGCTGCTCATCGTATTAACATCAACAATCACAGAATCACAGTGCACATATATCGTCGCATAACCACCAACTAAAACAAGCACACAACTGCGCCTTCAAATCGGAAACTATCCGGCTTGAAAGGAAAAACATCATAATACTCTGTCAAGGGTGATAAATCATCCTACACATCATCCTAAAGATAATCCTACACATTATTCACTAGTATAACCCAATTGAAGACATAAAATGGAGACAAAAACAAAGTCCCCGCATAGAAGGCCCTAGTCCTCCTCTTCTTCATCCTCTGTCAGACCACCCAGGGTATACGTTGGTGATAGTTTCCTCCTATCATCCCTGCATCTTGGCCTAGTCCTCGACGAGCCGACACCATTTCCTCGACACTATACATGCAAAATAAAAGCAATCAGTCAAGAAACGATAAAAGTACAAAAATAGAGTCGAGTTAGAAACTTACCATGGATGCCATTTGACTGGTGGTGAACTGTTGCATACCGTCCATCTGCCAAGGGTAAAGTCTAGGGTTAGAACCTCATAACCTTAAGGAGCACAAAATTAGAGACATACCCGGTGGTCTCGCGTAAGGACAAAGGACCGTAAGCTACCTGCCAAGGCGTTACCCTCCTCAGCGTAACTTCAGGGAACATTGAGGATGCATGTTGGCTGGGTGGGATAACTGCACATAACTCGCGGCACCTCCATGACCTGCGGAGAGCCATCGGCACCCAAAACGTTAACAGTCCAATCCCAAGGGGGGATAGGATCAGAAGCTGGGAGAGCCTGTCTCCTGTACATCTCGTGAAACTGTAGGCACAAGACAAGTTAGGAAAAAAGATGAGTCCAAAAACATAGGTGACAAATAGAGACAAAAATGTAAAAATAAAAACTCACATCCAGGAGCAGGAAGTTCAGCATCAGGAAGCGACCACGGTATGTCTCACAGCCAGTCTCGGAGAGGATGTGATCCCAAACATTAGTGCCAGCCAGAGCTGCTAATAGGGTGGCACCAGAAAGGTCACCAACATCCATCATAGGAGGATCATGAGGAACAAAATACCTCAGCTGTCGATCACCTGCCGGGATACTCGCTCGCCAAGGTACCATTGCCTGCCCTCGGTGCTCTCCATCAAAAGGTGACAAGAAGCAAGAGGCCTAACCACCTGGATCTCCTCAGGAGCCGCATAAGAAACACTCTCCCAAGGTGTCCAATCAACTCTGGCGACCGTCGGCTCAGATAAGATGTTCCTCAAAAGGATAATCCGATGGGCGCCGCTTTTGATTCTGACAATGTCTCTCTGCCACCTAATGCTTCGAGGAAATAAAAGTACAGGAGCCATGCCATCCTCATCCTCACCCGACTCGTTAGCAGGGTTAGGGGCCAGCATCTTCAAGTACTCAAAACTCCAGAGCTGCACAGGAAGAAAGTAAAAATCAGAAAGCAGAAACAAGAAAGGGACAAAAGAAAAGGAAAATTCACAGAACATACCTCCCAAACTTGCCAGAATCCACTAGTAGATTTTATGCCATCACGAGAGACCTCGCCCATGTGCTTATTAAGGTGGGCCAAGGCAGCACCGCCCCAATCATAGGATGGAATCTCGTTAACGGTCGCCAAGCAAGTAAGGAGCTGCAGGCCCACCCGGTCATTCCGTGTAGCAAAAATTGAACAGCCAAGAACATACAACAGAAAGACCCGTAATAACTGCTGGTCGTCCAGAGTGTGTCTCCCTCTTCCGTAGGCCCGATGAAGCCAGCCACAGGAGAATCAGTGCCTCTCCAGATTAGGAAGAACAACCCCAATTAGCATCTCGACAGCTTTAAGGCCAATCTCATAGCAGTAATCTAAGACTTGGCACTTCCCACCAACCCTCAAGCCGGTAATCATCGAGAAGTCAAAAGGTGTTATCGTCATCTCACCGAACGAAAGATGGAAGGTATTGGTCATGTCCCACCACCTTTCAGCAAGAGCATAGAAATGGGCTAGGTCATTAGTACTCTTTGAAACCAGACGGACGAAGCCGCCAAAACCTGCATCATCAACAATCCGCTTGACGGTGGGAGACATTTGGGTATACCACATGAAAGCGTGAGCGAGACTACCGTGGCCCTTCAAGACCACCTTCGGCACCTACACATATCAAAAATAACAAAAATGAGCACAAAATCACTATTCACAACCCGAAGTCCAACTTCACAAAATTAACATTTGAGCACAAATCAAACTTCTAACGATCTCTAGGTGCACACTATGGCTCACAAAAGTAGCATAATGCATAGGAATAGTCCTGAACTACCGAAAGTTTCACATACCTGACGAGATAGAGCCGCGGCCGAAAGGTGACATTGAGGGTTGCGCAAAACCAACTCCGGAGGTTGACTCTCGGCCTTTGCCCATTTCTTGGCCTTCTTGGACGGCCTCTTTGAGCTTGAAGCCATGGATCTGCAAAAAAATAAAAATGAGAGCTCAACTTTCTTCTTGAGATTTTGAAAATAGAAAAAACCCAATCAAAATTCTAATCATGGGGAAAGATTACTCACTTGAGCGTGCATAAGCTGCATTTTGATAGATTTTGGCTCCAAAAACACTCAAAAATGGCCAAAAATGACATCAAAATGCTCAAAAACTCGAGATATACATCCATGGAGTCCGGCCACCCAGTGCCATCATAGCACTGGCCAACTATCACCACAAGAGTGGCCCAGTGCCGCCGCGGCACTACCCCCTGTGGACCCCGCTTCGCTCTATTTTAGCCCATTTTGGCCCATTCTGACCCGTTTTGGCCTGTGTGTGGTCCCGATTAACCCCAGTGGCCCATTTTAGTCAAGTTTTTTGAGATTTTATCCCCAAAAGATCCAATTTATCCCCAACAGATTCAGCTCATCCCTTGAGAATAGAAACAGAAATATATCAGCTTCCGAAGGCACGAATTGGCTTTTCAGACCGACCATCGCAAAGATCTGATCAACCGTGAAAGATTCAAAGATGGGTCCTGGTTCTCGATCAAGAAGCAGTTAAAAGAGATTCCCCGAGAATCCTACACCATCCCCCGGGGATAAACAGAAAGATATCAGCTCCTGAAGGCCCGAATCGGCTTTTCAAAACGACCATCGCAAAGATCTAATCAACCGTGAAAGATTCAGATATGGGTCCTAGTTCCCTATCAAGAAACAGTTAAGAGAGATTCCCCGAGAGTCCTACACCATCCCCCGAGGACAGAAACAAAAAGGTACCAGCTCCCGAAGGCCCTGACCGGCTCTCTTGGATTGAGCGCCGCAAGATTTGATCAACTGTGAGAGATTCAGATATGGGTCCTGGTTCCCGATCAAGAAACAGCTAAGAGAGATTCATTGAGAGTCCTACACCATCTCTCGAGGACAAATATGGAAGGTTACTAGTTCCCACTATCACCAGCAGGAAGTAGCAAAAGCAGAACTGACACCCGAAGATCGGTCATCAGGAATAACCAGAACATCGCCCGTATCCAGATTTCAAAGACGAGTACCGTCCTTCCACGACTCTGTGTCTCCTGATTATCATGAGCTTTCTCATTTGTCCATTATCATAGCTTTCGCACTTATCGGTTATCACAAGATCCCTCGGTTACCTTGTGGATATCGCAGGTTTTCTTACCCACAGCCTTTTATTTTAAAATACTTTCTCAAGATCAAATTCAAAACAAATGAGTCGCCACTTAATTTTTTAAAGGGAAAAATTAAGAAACCATTTAAAGATAAACCGATATTTTGCGAAACCAAAGATAAACTGGGTCCGGGGATTATGGAATGAAAGGGGAAGGAGCCCGACGGACTAAAACACCCCCTTTCATCCTATCTCGCGATAGGCCTCTACTCAACATCCTTTTTAATCAAATTAATAATCTAAGCATGCACTCAATTAATACAAGCATGTTGGAAATGGTGTAAAATTGCTAACGGCAAAATATCATTCATAAGCCACGTAATTCAAGTAGCAAGCAACATGATATGCAATAGAGAACAAGAGAACTTACCCGGGATCCAGCAGCGATATTAAACATGCAATGCATGCAAACAAAAGAAAATCCTAAAAAAGAGTCTCTAATCATATATACACATAAGGAAAAATCTAATTCTAAGGTGTCGTGCAATAAGTCAAAAATCAAGTAAAATCAAGGAATGAAATAAACTAGAAGGGGATGGAAATTGTACCTCAAATGCGCTACAAAACAAAGATTAGTCCACATGCTTCACATAATAATATGATGTCAAATAATCAATCCTAATTCTCTAGCTTAGATCTAACAAGCATGAAATCCAACTTTATTCAATACCTAATTCTAATCATGGGCCTTAGATGTACATGAATGAGTGAATGTAAACAAGAATGAAACATGGATTTATTCATCAATTTGGATCACTTAACTTCTGGATTTAAGCTAAGTTATCATTATTCAAAGTATGATTTGGGTCCTAAGACATTAGGAGATCATTTGAGTTGAAATGAATAAGATTAGACAAAAAGAAAAGTAGCAGTCTTTATGAATTGCAGAGAGCAGACCAGATCTACAAAAATAGAAATAAAATACTTCCAACGGTTGGATCTTAATAATTTTTGGATATGATATGCCTCTGTAAGTCTAGTTTATAACTCAAAAAGAAAATCAAGGTTTCAATGGTTGGATCTCCGGAAATTGGGCAAAAACCAGGCATCACTCAGCATTCTACAACCTTCCGTCCAGAATTCTTGCACGATTTTTTAAAAATAGCAAAAAGATCAGAAATGCTTTGTTCTTTTTAGGGTGACTTCCTAACATATTAATCTGCTAAGAAAGAATTATTTCGGGTCACAAACAATCTATTGAAATACCAATTTATTTATTTTAAAAGAGCGTTGCTGTGCTGAAACCCTGGGCAGATTGTTGTTGCTTCACAAAACTCATGACCAAACCATTTTAAACATGAAACCAACTTAAAACAAAAATTACAGCGGTAGAACATTGTGTTATTGACACTTTCCCGTTGGTTTCACTTGATTTCAACGGTTAGATTTCGAGCTAAAAATCTTTGATCAAAAACAGTTTATGAACTCACTGTTTTCATTTGTCAAGTTCAATTTTATTTGTTAACCCCAACCATTAAACCATGAAGTTGGACTTAAATTAAACCATTTCCTCCTACCTTTTGATGGTCATTGGAGGCTAAAGACTTTTGTATTTGTAGGTTTCAAATGAAGTATGAATAGACTTCATGAAATCTCAAAATGGGGATTCTAAACCATGGAGATGGGCTTAGACTCAAAAAGGACACTTTCTCCTATCATTTGATGGTCATGGGAGATAAGGACATGACTAATGCTCCTAAGTTTCAAAAAGAATAAGGAAATGACTTCATTGGATACCAAGTTTAGAGGATCCAAGTCATGAGTATGGACTTGGATCCATCTATATGAAATAAAGTGATGATCAAATTTTGACTCTCATGTAGAGTATAAGCTTTACATGAGATTCAAAGGATCATATTCAAGAGATCAAGAGAGATATTGAAGATCTCCAAGACTCTCAAGAGAAGAACATATACAAAGAAATAGAAGGAAGAAATAGAAATAGAGACTCCTAAGCTTACTTGACAAACAAAATAACAAGAGATTTTAGGATTAGAAGTTCAAAAGAAAAAGAGTAAACAAACAACGATCAAAATTTGCAGGGCTAGTAGGGAGATTGTGGTACTTGGCAGCAGGAGGCATGCGGAGTCTTGTGCTGTTTTCCTTATTCGTTTTTTTTTTATTATCACTTTAGAGAGTTTAGAAATAAGATTTCTGGCATTGTGGGCCATTTAACAATTTAAGATATTGTTTAAGTGAAGTGTTCTTTTTTTTAGATTCTGATTAAGTTTTGGAGTTGGATTTAAATCTTGGTTTGAATTTTTGGTGGGATGTTGACCGTTGCTTTAGCTAATGTGAGTAATGATTTATTTTTAGTTCAGACTGTGTGATGTTATTTATTGCAAGCACCTTGATGATTGGACAGCTGGATATTGGTTGAGGGTTCTCTCTTGACTAATAATTGGTTGTCTAAAAAATTGGGGTGTGACAGTTTATGGCATAGAGGATCACCTCCAAATTATCCTCAAAGTTCTCTTTTCTTTGAAGATCTTCCAAGCTCTTCTTCCTAATTCCCTAAACTCTCTTCTCTTTTCTCTCCAAAATATGTTGATGTAGTGGTAGTTCTCTCTTCTATTCTCACCTCTTCTCCCTCTCTTTTATAGGCAAAATTACCAAATATTTTCAGTGAATTTCGGAGCCAAAAACAGGTGTAAATCTCTCATTTGGTGGTACAATGTGTAATTTCTGAAATTAGGCAGACTGCTGCCCAGGGCGGCAGTCAAGAAACTGTCACGGCAGTTCGTGAAAGCCGCCGCGGTAGTCCATGACTGCCGTTCTGGCACTTCGTGATTGCCGAGCGGCTCTCATCCAATGCCGCGGAAATTAATGGATTGTCGCATTTTTGTCAGTCTTACTTTATCAGTTTTTTGTTCTTATCGGCATACACATACGTATTGCACTGCAAAATACGGACTTTAAAAGTGAACGGCAGTCAAAAAATGTCGGCGACACTCAGTAATTGCCGGGTCGGCACTCACTGAATGCTGCTCGACATTCACTGAATGCCGCGGAAATCTGCCGTGTGCCCTTTTTGCAGAACTTCTCCTTTTTAGGTCTTCCTTTTTCTCAAAGCAATTTATTTTTGAAGATCTTTTCTGAAAATTGTGTTTTACACCTGATTTCTCCTAAATACCTGGTTTTTTCTTCTTTTTGTGAAATTTTATCACGTTTAGAGGATTCTCTGAAGAGCTTGGAATACTTCGAATCTTTCGGTCCTTGTCATCATCGGATACGGAGGTGACACTCTCCTAAATTCGACGGTCGGTCAAAATTGGGGTGTCTACAGTTTGCCCCTCTTTGACAGAGCTTGTGGGGCGACGCGTCCCATAAGTGAATGTCAAAGCCTGTGTGAAGACAAGCCTTTGACCAAGCCGTCGAATTTAGACAAAACAAAATCTACGCGTCGCAAAAAAAGGCTTCACAAACGATTCATGTTGGTCGTGCTCATCGATGAGCTGTCTACGTATCCCATCAGGAATCAGACCAAGACGTAGTTTAGGCAGGAGCTAAACATACACAAGCACAAGTGATCATACGGATGAATGCACCTATCTTATCGTGACGCAAGTGCCATGCAATGGTATTTTTCGAATTGACCTGGTTATGTAAGCACCATGCTCATCATGTCTCCCTTACGCCTTTGTGTGACGTGTTAGTTAGGGAAGATCGCCTAATTCAGTGACTGATGCGAAGATCTCTTACAGGGGTCCTGATCTTTTGATTTGATCTCGGGGGGAATATAAATCCGTTATATTCCAAAACGGGGGTTAACGCAAATCTGTTGCGAGAACCGGGAACATAAATCCGTTACATTCCAAAACAGGGGTTAACGCAAATCTGTTGCGAGAACCGGGAACATAAATCCGTTATATTCCAAAAAATGGGGATAAAGGCAAATTCGTTGCGAGAACCGGGAATATAAATCCGTTATATTCCAAAAACGGGGTAAACGCAAATTCGTTGCGAGAACCGGGAACATAAATCCGTTACATTCCAAAATGGGGTAAACGTAAATCTGTTGCGAGAACCGGGAACATAAATCCGTTACATTCAAAAACAGGGTAAACGCAAATCTGTTGCGAGAACTGGGAATATAAATCCGTTATATTCCAAAAAACGGGGGTTAACGCAAATCTGTTGCGAGAACCGGGAACATAAATCCGTTACATTCCAAAATGGGGGTTAACGCAAATCTGTTGCGAGAACCAGGAACATAAATCCGTTATATTCCAAAAACGGGGGTAAATGCAAATTCGTTGCGAGAACCGGGAATATAAATTCGTTATAATCCAAAAACGGGGTAAACGTAAATTCATTTAGAGAACCGGGAACATAAATCCATTACATTCCAAAATGGGGTAAACGCAAATCTGTTCCGAGAACCGGGAATATAAATCCGTTATATTCCAAAAAACGGGGGTTAACGCAAATCTGTTGCGAGAACCGGGAATATAAATCCGTTATATTCCAAAAACGGGGGTTAACGCAAATATGTTGCAAGAACCGGGAATATAAATCCGTTATATTCTCAAGTCTTCTCAATTTTCAAAATTCGGAGCCCACAGGCTCAAACATTTTCAGATTTTTCAAAGATTCGGGAGCCCACGGGCTCAAATGTTTTCAGTTTTCAGAAATGGGAGCCCACGGGCTCAAATATCTTCAATTTTCAAAATGGGGCCCACGGGCTCATATACACTCTTAAATTTTGAAATTTGTAGTCAATGTGTACCTAAAAACGACCCCGAGGGCAAAAAGGGTAATGAGGGCAAATTTTGGGGGCCTCAAATTCAATTTTCAGGACTTGATGTGAATTTTGGGGGGGAAGTGAAGGTTTTTTGAACCGACTTAAACGCGGCACACTTGGATTATCGCGGCAGTCAGTGACTGCCGTGCGGCAGTCACGAAGTGCCGTTGCGGTAGTCAGTGAATGCCGCGCGGCAGTCCATCAACTGCCGCGCACAGAAAACTGAGTGCCGCGTTTGAGCGGCAGTGGCTAAATCCGGCGGATTCAAATCATTTTCCTCATTCTCTCAACTCCTTTCACCTCAAAATCTCTCTGGAGAAAATTTTTCTACTTCTCTTCTGCTTGTATTGTTCTAGCCAGGACTTATTCAGGTTAGTCCTACTCGATCAAGACTTGATTAATCCTTATTATTTCATTGTTTTTCTGAACTTTTTATGAATTTAACGTGTAGATTTCTCTTTCTCTTTGACAGATTATGGCGAGTGGTTCAGGGCGGAAGAAGAAGGCCAAGTACACGGCACCCATCATCCAGATGCTACGCTCCTGCTCCGGGAACCGGACGAGCATTTATCGGTCCGCGCATTTAAGCGCGAGGTAAAAGCTCCCTTTTTATTTATTTCTCGTATTTATTTCTCGCATTTCCTTCTCTGTGTGAATGTAGCGTAGAATTGTCACCACTTAGATACCCTGTTCTGAATGTCGTGCTAGTGGCGTCCCCGAGCGTCCTTGATCGCTTTATTCCATACCCCCTTTTTTAAGAAATTTTTATTTTCTTCAAAACTTCTCGTAAAACGAATGTTATGTTTGAATTTTCATGTCCTTTATTTATTTATTTTTTTAGATTTCACGGGCGCGATGCTTTTTCAAACTCACTTGTGAATTTTATCATTCCCACTCAATTTAGGTACTTGTGAACCTATATTGAAACTAGTGCCTCCTTTGAACCTGGATTTGCTTTAGACTTTCACAAATTTATGTATACTTAGAAAATTTCTGTCTCTCTAGAACATCATTTATTTTATTTTGCTTTTTCTTTTATCCAATTACTGACATCAGAACTTGTGGTTCTTTTTTGCAGCTGTAGCCGAAGGTGCTGAAAGGGCACGGCAGTCTTGCTCACGGATATGAGTGGTATATAGAGTTGAGCGAGACTGTACGGGGGCTTGTAGACGCGACGGGATTTGGGGACTTTGTCAAACTTTTGACGAAGAGCTCCAATGACTTACAGCAGATACATGCCCTTGCTGAGCGGTGGTGGGACACCACGAGCACATTCCACTTCTCATTTGGCGAGATGACGTTGACGCCGCTGGACTTCTCCATGATCACCGGGATAGCCTTCGGCGGAGAGCCTCTGAGATACTTGACAGATCAGGAGTGGGGCCAGGTGGAGCTGTTGCTAGGGGTGGTCCTGGAGGAGGCTCTAGTCACGGTCCGGTGGTTTATTGATACGTTTCGGGGCCAGCCTAGTTTTGCGGATGAGCAGATGGCCAGAGGCTTCCTCATGTATATGCTGGGGTGCTCCTTGTTGAGCACCAAGGGTGAGCGGATTTCTGTGTCCCTGGTTGCATCGCTGGAGCGTCTGGACCGGGTCGTTGAGTATGATTGGGCCGGTACAGGGTTATCTATCCTGTATACGCATATGAGTGACATCTCCCGGGACAGACCGGCTTCTACCAGCGGGTATTGGAGAGCGTGAGAGGTATATTCTTTTTCATATTTTATTGCTTTTTTTATGCTTCCTGAAATTTATTCAAATTGAGAGACTAATCCACTTTTTTTTCATTCTTTCTTATATTGCAGATTTGGTCCCACGAGTATCTACGCATGATATCTCCAGAGACGTGTGATGCTGATGCCCTTATCATGCCCCAGGGGCTGAAATGGGCGAAGGACAGGGTTGGGCAGAAGACCGGGGCCCATGATTTCGTTTCGTTCAGGATCTTCCTGATGAACCTACGGGAGGAGCATGTCCACTGGCAGCTATGGCTCAGGGTGCTACCTGAGGCTCGTGTGGGGATCCGAGAGTCGGCCGGGTACGACCCGACGAGGCGACTTCTCTGTGGACCAGAGGGCAAGGCATGGTACCTAGGAGAGAGGGTGACTAGGCAGTCACTAGCGGCTCCTGAATTCTTCGTGCCGTTTCCTCCTCCCGTCTCTATGAGAGCCACAGACACTCTCCAGGGTAGCAAGTTTACGGTTGCTCTGCTAGGTTTGGGCATTCATGACTTTGTGGACCCACCTACTGGATATGCGGCGTTCCGTGCCGCTAAGCTGATCCCGAACTTCCCTCTGATGGAAGTGACTCGGGTGAGTAAGATTCCTTCAACCTTCTTATGAATTATCTTTCATTCTTTATTATTCATGCTTTATTCCTTTTGTTTGCAGCCTGTCCGTACCGCCACTCGTCCTCCCGCCTTGCCTGAGTGGGACTGGACCATGTCTACTGTTTCATTCGGCGAGCCTCACTTGACGACGATCCCCCGACTATCACGGGGTGCCCCCACCATTCCTATCCATTACGACGTCGTCCCGCGTGCCTACGCGGAGGAGGGCTTGGCGTATGCCCACAGCGTGCGACAGTGGGTCCTCGGGTGGGAGTGGATGGTAAGAAACTCATCCCTTCCTTTCACTTTTCAATTTGACTTTGATTGCCTCCTCTTTTATTCTTGATTCTTATTTTTCAGGCTGAGGGGGCTAAAGCGACTGCTGCGACCCAGTTGAGAGCCCATGTATGATCTTTATCCTTTTATTCTTAGTATTTCATTTGCCTTTTCAACACTTTCTGGACTTATCCCTTTTTATTTCAGACGGAGGAGATTAGGATCCTGTCCCAGCAGGTGGGGCAGCTCCAGTAGAGGCTCCAGCAGTTCGGCATCCCTCTCAGCGATGCCCCTGGAGATAGCGGTGCTGGGCGTGGTGGAGGCAGCGGCGAGGGTACTAGCGGCGGCAGAGGCAGAGGCGGTGGTAGCAGCGGACATGGAGGGAGTGGCAGAGGCAGCGGGACAGAGTCGGAGGAGGAGCCTCTCAGGCGTACGACCCGCCAGACTCGCAGCCGGGGCTGATCATATCTCTTTCTCACTTTTTTTCTTTTGAGTGTTTTGAGAGGACTTATATTTTATTTGATGATTGTATATACGCATTTTATTTTGGTGATGGCTTCGTGATAGCCAGTAGGATAGGCACTTTGGATACCTTTATTATTTTATGGTTGCTTTTTTATTAACATTTACCGTATGTGTGACCATAGCTTGGTCCATCTTGCCGTATGTGGGATCATGGCTTGGTCCCATCTTTATTTTTATCTTTGAATGCTTTTGTTTCCTATCTATTTAAAATGCACAAATGAAATGAATGAATGTATTTGTACGTGCTGCATGATGCGCACGTTTTATTGTTTTATCTATTTAGTTTTCTGTTTGCAGGTGGGCTGATCGTATTTCAAACAAACCCTGGCCAATGAAAAACTTGGAACGGCACTCGGTTAGGTCTCCGCGGCACTCAGTGAGAGCCGCGCGGTAGTCAGTAAGTGCCGCAACGGCATTCACGGACTGCCGTGCGACACTTCATCGAGTGCCGCTGCACTTTATCGAGTGTCGCGGGTAGGTAGACAGCCTTATTCTTCTATTTATACCCCTTCTTTCTCAAAGTTCCGCAAAATACTTCTCATTTCCTCTCCAAATGGCCCCCATCAGTTCTCAAATCCTCTTCCCATGGATGGATACTCTCTCTGGCATTGACAAGCTCAATTTTGAGTGCTTCAGACTGAACGATCTCTTCTCTTTCCAACAGATGAATCTAAATGAGGGTCTACTTCGCGCGCCGTCCAATGTTGGGATCCTGCTCTTAATGTCTTTCGTTTTGGCTCTCAGGAGATTTGCCCCTTATTTAAGGAGTTTAGCGCCATTCTTCACACGGATCCTTCTGCTGAATTGATGGTTCCTCAGATTCAGGCCGGGTATGTCCGTGATTTAGCCACCCTTCTCCACATGTCTCGGAATGTGGCGGGCTCTTTTGTTCATGACAGGCAAATCGACTTTGAGCGCCTTTCTTCTATTTACGCTCCCATAGGGGACCCTTACAATGGTGAGTACCAGATCATTCGACGTAGTGCCTTATCGATTGCTATGCTCTCTTACTTTCTCTTTCGATCGTCTTCGAACACTCTCATACCCATTGCCTGCGGCTTGCGGGAGATGAAAAGTGTTGTTATGCTAGTCCTTGGTGAAACTCTGATTGGATTGGGCCATGCTCATGCTACTGGGGTCATGTTATCCGCTGGGGCACCTTTTGTCTTGCAAATTTGGCTCATGGAACGTCTGGACCTCTTCATACATGCTTCCCATCTCCGTGGGTCACTTCCTTATGATCGCATGGAGATTCACAGCTTATTTCAGTCCGCTGACGCGTGGCTTGGTTGGCTTCAGGGCCTCTCTTCTAGTGACATCTACTGGGTTTGTCCGTCATGGATCTGTCGCTCTGTTGCTGTACGCCTTGTTGCTGTACGCCTCCCTGGGCGACCTGGCATCTGGCTACCGGGTTTGCATGCCACTACTTTCTACATTCCTGACTGAGTTGTCCGTCAGTTTGAACTTTTGCAAGATGCTACTGAATCTGTGACTGCTGATTTCACCAGGGGGTCCCCTTTGCGCCCTTCTATTGTGAAGGCTTTCATGGATGCTTGGCCCAGCAGAATGGCTGCTCCTTTCTCGAGGGTTCCTGCTTTGACTGTGCCTACTACCGAGTATCTCCTAGAGATCCAAGCCTTGGTTACGAGGTGAGCTTGACGGACACACGCATAATAAAGTAGACGAAAACAGGGAAAAGCTTTCCATTTTGCAAAACTTTCTGACAGACCCTGCCTACTCTTTGTTTACCCTTTTGAATGTGATTTTCCTTATTTTTCTCTCCAAAAAGTGTTGTTATCTTTTAGGAAAGTTCTAACACGTTCAATCAAAGTGTTCCCCCCCTTCAATTAATCTTTTATGAAGAATTCTCCTTTCAAATGTCTTTTCTCGGCTCTTCACCTTGCTTTGAATTTTGCTTAAGGCTTCATTCTTTCTATACCATGAACTCTCATTTGTTTCTTTATAGTATGTATCTTGATAGCCAGGAGATCCAAAGACGGGTTTTAGACAGATATCTGGGTTCTTCGGCTAACAAACGAAGTTTGCCCCTGGCTTTTAGGGCTTTGAAGCGGTTCCGGGCAAACGCCAGTTTGCCCCTAGTTTAGCACAGGTTCCTTTTCATGGGCCGAAGGCTTTTGAGAGCCCGCCTACTTATCCCTGAAAGGGCATCAGGCCTGCAGTAGTTCGGCTCAAGGTACGAAGGAACACGCCGTTCGGGCGGTTTTATTTAAGTGACCGAACCAAATAGGTTGCCTACGTATCCCCTAGCAGGAATCAGGTCAAGCGTAGTTCATCAAGGTAGGAGGTTTTGAAAGAAACGGTTTCAAGCAAAGTATTTCTTGAGGCGATCGAGGTTAATTGGTTGTTTAAATTCAACCCCGTCCAGGTCCATGAGATAAGCCGCTCCTCCGGAAAGGAGAGTCTTAATGATGTACGGCCCGACCTAGTTGGGTTTGAATTTTCCTCTGGGGTCATAAACAGGCACTTTCAGTTCTTTAAGGACCAGGTCACCCTCAGCAAGATTCCTTGGGTGGACCTTTTTGTTGAAAGCACAAGCGATCCTCTTCTGGTACCCCCGAGTATGGTTCACTGCGGCCAGCCTCTTCTCATCGAGCAACATCAACTCCTCATACCTTCCTCGTACCCATTCCGATTCAGTGACTTCGCATTCTACCAAAACCCTAAGAGAGGGTATTTCTACCTCGACTAGGAGAACGGCTTCCATCCCATAGACCAATGAATACGGCGTAGCACCTGTTGAAGTTCTGACCGGGGTCCGGTATCCCCACAAAGTAAATGGCAGCTTTTCATGCCAATCCTTATATGTATCCGTCGTTTTCCCCAGGATTGCCTTAACATTTTTGTTTGCCGCTTCTACTGCTCCATTCGTCTGAGGCCTATACAGGGATGATTGGTGACGAGTGATCTTATACCATTCCAAGAGTGGGATAACTTCCCCCTGGAAATGACTGCCATGATCGGAGATAAACTCATTCGGGACCCCATACCTGCAGATTATGTTTTTCTCGATGAAACTCACCACATCTTTGGCTTTTAAAGTTGCATACGAGGCTGCCTCTACCCACTTTGTAAAATAATCAATTGCCACGATTATGTACCGGTGCCCATTGGAAGCCTTTGGAACTATCTCACCAATGATGTCGATCCCCCATACGGAAAACGGCCAAGGGGTGGTCATGCTATAAAGCTATGACGGCGGAGTGTGCATTAGATTTGCATGAATCTGGCATTTGTGACACCTTCTAACATATTCACAACAGTCTTTGTCCAAGGTTGTCCAATAGTATCCCTGTCGGATGACCTTCTTCGCTAGCATGTGCCCATTCATGTGGGGCCCACACACTCCCTCATGTATTTCTTCTATCATTCTCTGAGCTTCCCTTCCATATAAGCACTCTAGATTGTACCCGGTGTAGGATTTCTTCCATAGCTTATCTGCATAGATCACAAATTGAGCGGCGAACCGTCGAATTGCCCTTCTATCCTTTTCTGAGGCTCCTTCGGGGTACTCTCCTTCTTTAATGAACTTCCACAAATCCTCATACCACGGTACTTCCTCTTCGTCTTCCACGGCCGTGACCATTTCAAATGACGGTTGTTTCCTTGCTTCTATGGATAGCGGGATCATGGTAGTTTTGGAGGGGATTTGGATCATCAAGGCCAAGGTAGCCAATGAGTCGGCTAATTGGTTTTCTTCACGAGGGAGGTAGTAAAAAGAAATCTTTTGAAATTGTGCTTTCAGACTTTCCAGGTAATCATGGTAAGGTCTTAGTTTCTCATGCTTTACCTTCCAATCTCCCCGGACCTGGGATATGATCAAATTGGAATCTCCGAAGACATCAATCCGTCCGACTTTTAAAGCCAAGGCCGCTTCTATCCCAATTATGCAGGCTTCGTACTCCGCGATATTGTTGGTTGAGCTGTATTTGAGTTTGACAGCTAATGAGTTAGGGGTCCCATCGGGTGCTATGAGAATGATTCCAACTCCGTAACGTAATTGGTTGGCTGCTCCATCAAAGTACATTTTTCACAACTCCTCCTTTACCTCCATTATTCCCTCATCCGGGAACCTGAATTCTCCTTCGTCCTCGGATTCTACAGCGAGATCGGCTAAAAACTCAGCGACAGCCCTCCCTTTCATGGACTTGGCAGTGACATATTTGATATCGAACTCAGCCAGCATCATGGTCCAACGGGAAATCCTACTGGTCAAGATGGGTTTTTCGAATAGATATTTTAGCGGGTCCATTCGGGATATCAGGATCACAGGGAATGCTAGCATGTAGTGGCGAAGACGACGGGTACACCAGACTAAGGCCCAACAGGCTTTTTCCAAGGGCGAGTACTTCAACTCATATCCGATCATTCTCTTGCTCAAGTAATAAATGGCCTTCTCCACGTGCCCCTCTTCTCCTTCTTGGGCCAACATACACTCCATCGAATCTTCGGATACACAGAGATAAAGCAACAAAGGTTTCCCGGGTGATGGTGGTGATAGGACAGGGGGGTTCTGGAGGTAGGTTTTGATTTTGTCGAAGGTTTGTTGGCAAAGGGTGTCCCATTTGAACTTTTCCCCTTTTCTAAGCAGTTTGAACAATGGGTCACAGGTCAAGGTGAGTTTGGAAATGAAGCGGCTGATGAACTGTATTCTCCCCAAGAACCCTCTCAGTTCCTTCTCATTTTTTGGTGGGTTCATTTCGGTTATGCCTTTTATCTTGGTTGGGTCTACTTCGATCCCCCTTTGGGTAATAAAGAACCCTAACAACTTCCCTGTGGTAACTCCGAAGGTACATTTCTGCAGGTTTAGCCTCATCTTAAACTCCTTCAATCTCCCAAAGAATTTTCTAAAAGCCTCTAGGTGCCCTCCCCTCTCTTTGGACTTCACAATCATATCATCCACATACACCTCCACCTCGTTGTAGATCATGTCGTGCAGTAAAGTGGTGGCAGCCCTTTGATAGGTCGCACCTGCATTCTTAAGTCCGAATGGCATGACCCTATAGCAGTATGTCCCCCACGGAGTGATGAACGTGGTTTTCTCCCTATCCTTGGGTGCCATGAGGATTTGGTTATACCCAGAGAATCCATCCATGAAAGATAGAAGCTCATGTCCCGCAGTGTTATCGACCAACACATCGATGTGGGGTAATGGGAAATCGTCTTTTGGGCTTGCCATGTTTAAATCTCGAAAGTTAACGCAAACCCTAACACGACCATCCTTCTTTGGGACAGGTACAATGTTGGCAATCCATTCTGGATACTCGGTGACCATCAAGAATCCAGCCTTTAGTTGCTTTTCAACCTCCTCTTTTACTTTAAGTGCCCATTCTGGCCTCATTAGCCTCAATTTCTGTTTTATGGGTTTTGAATTAGGAAAGAGAGGGATGTGGTGCTGGACTATCTTCGGATCAATACCTGGCATATCATTATAAGACCATGCAAAAACATCTTTGAATTCATTTAATAGATTGATTAGTTCTTTGCTTTCTTCATTGCTAAGTATTGAGCAGATAAAGACATTTTGAGGATCATTTTCATTTCCTAGATTAATCGTTAGGGTGTCCTCAATGATTTTGCATGTAGATTCTTTTTCTTTTTCAATTAACTTTTGCAATTCGTTAGGTATTCCGTGATCATCACATTCATCACATTCATTAAGCGTATTCGAGTAGGCAGAATCAGTCATACTTTCATTGATTTTGTTAGGAGTGATTACAACAGACATATCAATAGTAAGACGCCTCATTTGGGCCATTACAGACTCTGGGTGAGGGGGATACTTATCACTAGACTCAAAGACCCACTCCTTTTTGATTCCCTTCTTGAGCTCCATAGTGCTACAACCTGGCAGTCCTTCTGATTCTGTCCTTTCTTCCTTTCCTGGCTTCGGCTCTTCTTCCGGCGCATCCTCATCACTCCCTTCTTCGACCTTGACTTCCAGGCCCTTGTCTTCTTCTCCTTTTCCTTCGGCTTTTACCCCTTCCTCGCTCAACAGATTCTGTATGACCGGTCCATCCAGTACACCAACCCAATCGTTGAAGGCAGCAGATTTTTCAGGCATTTGCAAAAGCTGGTCTTTGTACTTGGAGAATTCATGGGAGAAAAAGATCTCGAACCCCGACTTTAGACTTTTGTCCTTCTGGTCCATCCAAGGCTCCGGGAAGCCACAGAAGGGGAAATCTTCTCCTTCCTTTACGAAGTACCCGTTGAGCGTTTTGAGGTAAGGGTCTAGCGGCACATCGAAAGCCTTCTTCTTTGCTCTTAGTTCCTTCTTCGTGGGCTGATACCCCAGGCCGTGAGTGTGAGTCTGAGTAGGATTCGCTTGGAAACTCAGGCAGGCCCTGAAGGTTCTTTCCCAATCCTAATCCCGGAAAGAAGCCCATCTTCTTCATGATCCCTGCGACCACTGGACTGGCATGCTGATCAAAATGGAGCGGTAGAAACTCTCTCGGCTTTTCTTCTTCCAACATGCTGATAAACTCGAACCCTCCTATCTTCGCTTCTTCTTCTTGTAATTGAAGTTCTAAAACCGGCGCGCTAGATGATGCTTCGGTCAACTGATTCCAACTATCCCCGAGGATATCACGGACTTCATTCTCCCAAATGCATTTAACCTTCTGATGGATTGTTGATGGTATGGCCCCCAAACTATCCAACCAAGGCCTCCCCAATAGCAGATTGAAGGAAGCGGGTACGTCGATGACCTGAAACTCAACTTCTTTTTCACAAGGGCCAACAGTGAGACGAAGAAGGACTATCCCCATGACCGTTCTCTGGGTATTATCGTAGGCCCTTGCCCTTTGCTCAGATGGTGCAAATGTTGACTCGTCTAGACCCATTCGCTTAGCTGTTCGGAAAGGACATACATTGAGGGCTGATCCATTGTCTACCAGGCAAGCAAGCACGACGTTCCCTAAGCATTCGACGGTGACATATAACGGTTTGTTGCGCACGGGCCTTCCCGGAGGCAGGTCATTTGACGAGAAGGTAATAGTCGAAGTTGGGATCTTGCCGATCAGTCCTATGAGATCCTCCGGGGTGGTGTCGATAGATATGTCAGACTGGTTCAGAGCATCTAAAACTGCCTGCCTGTGACGTTTGGAGGCAATCAGCAACCCCCAAACAGTGATGTTAGCCTGGGTCTTTTTCAACTGTTTCAGGACCCTGTCTTCCCCTGCTTCTTCATCAACCTTATCCTTTCCCTTGTCCAGGTCTTTCCCGGGGTGATCTACTTCCAGTTAGTGCGGCTTGAAGTGTCTGCCTGACCGGGTCAAGTGACTGACTTCTTCTCTCATCCATAGATTATCGATTTCCGAATTAACTTTCAAAGTACTTTCTAACACCTCTGTTTCCTTGTCGCTTTCGTACCAAAGGTCATCCTCCACCTGGCTCGCGTCTTGATCATCACCCCCTTGGATCCACCAATCTGACTTTCCCATTTCACTTTTCCCCAGCTGATCCTCTAACGCACAAATCATCGAGTCCTTAGGCAGCAGGTATGGCTTTCTCAGTGCCTCGGACTTAGTGATTAGCCTAGACGGATCAAAGGTTGCTTCTTCTATCCCCAAGAAATAAAGACCTCGTGGTGGTGGCACGGCTCGGTGATCTGGAAGCGGATTTCTGGTAACATTTGGGGCTTTGGTAGGAGGTTCTGAAATTACCTTGTTATCAATGAGGTCCTGAATCTCATGCCTTAATCTCATGCATCGATCCGTTGAGTGACCTTTCTGCTAATGAAATTTGCAGAAAAGATCCCCTTGGAAATTCGGCGGAAGCGGACTTGGTAGGGGTCGAGGTTCCAACTGACGGAGATGCCCCTTTGCTAACAATCTGTCGAGGGCGGTGGACAGTGACACCCCCAAATCTGAGAACTTCCTTGGCGCTTTGTCCCCTCCTCTTCTCGGTGCTATGTCGAATTTCCTTTCGGGCCCATTTAGTGCATTGACATCGGTGGGGCCGGAGTGACCCCCCGCTTGTCCCCCATTGGACCCGTAGCTTGGCCTCCTGTACCGGTTTGGCTGTTCCTCTCTCTTGATTACCCCTTCTTGGATTGCATCTTCTATCGTTGTCCCCACATCGAATACCTCGACAAAAGTGTTGATTGACTGAAACCTCATCTTCTCCTGATAAACTGGCTGTAGATTTTTCACCAACATTCAGATCTGGTCTTTTTCTGATGGCCTCTGCACCATCGTTGCGGCTTTCCCTCTCCATCGACTCAGATACTGAGCAAATGATTCTTTGTTCCCTTGCCTGGTTGTTTCTAAATCTCGGACAGTGACGTCCAGGTCTTGATTGTACTCATACTGGGCCACAAATGATTTTACGACTTCTTCCCAAACTCTGGTTTTGCTTGGCTCAAGTGTAAGGTACCACGATAGAGCAGCTCCTGTTAAGGTTTGCTGAAATAGAACGGCCATCATGGTAGTGCTTAAACCGCTAGGCTGAAAAGCTCCTATGCACATCCGGATATGACTGCGAGGATTCCCGGTGCCATCAAACTTATCAAAAACTGGCATTTCGAAACCGGCGGGCAGCGTTTCATGGACCCCGTCATACAGGCCTTCGAACTCCATCAGATAGGTATCAACCCCCTGAGCTTTGCGCATCACCCTTTCCAACTTTTCGATTTTCTCTGTCAGTTGCTTCTCCTTCTCAGCTTTCTCTCTGTCTCTGTTGGCCCGCAGTGCAACGGTCCATTGGGCCTCCTGATCATCAAACCAATCTCCTTCCCCTCCTCCCAAGGGTGGGTCCATAACAGGTGGAACTACATGTCGGCGATTCAGCTCTTCTATCATCCCCATCATGCGATTCATGTTTTCAGCCTGTCGCCTCATCTGCTCTGCTTGCTGTTCCACTAGTACCCTTAAACCGGACATTTCTTTGTTGTTTCTCTCTTCGGCCATGTCAGTGCGTCCTCCCCTTACTAGCCTTGCTGTAGGGTCCCTAAACCAGGCTTGACTTGATCCGGATGCTATTTTTGCTCCTACAGCAGATTTTTAAAATCTTATTATTATTTTTTATTAAAATCTATGGATTTCGTTTTAAAAGATTTTTGGTAAAGTAAAAGCCCTCCTCTCTTTCTGTGTCGACGCATGTCATGCGGATGCAATGCATGTGTGCGTGTGTGCATACTCTATATGCCAAAAGAAAAGAAAAGCCCTAATCCTAACACATAAACACATAAAATCTTCACCCATGTCAAGTGTGCCAATTTCTCTTCTCATTGTGATCCTTATTACCCCTTCAAAATAAAATCATTTGGAAAGTATTTCTCGGACGATTCTTTTGAAAACGACCCTTGAGAGTTTTGGATTTTTCCCTTTGAAGGTATAAACATTTCTTAACAAAAGATGACTAGTTTGAGACTTTGCTTTGGAATTCATTTGAAAGCCATTTCTTTCAAAATAATTTTCGAGGATTAGTTTAGAGTTTTAATCAAAAGTGAACTCCAAAGATTTTTTGAAAGAGCAATTGAAAAAGATGGCAGAAGTCCACTTGCTTTCAAAGATAGATTCAAAATTATTTGGGTAGGGGATCACATGATCGGATTATTACCATACTCCTCATGAATGCGGATGCGTACAAGGTCAATGATGCTTAACTAAACATGATATAAGAAGTTTAATCTTATAATCAGGATTCAGCATGTTCTCCAAATATCATGTAACACGAGGAGGAATTGCTAAAAGGTGATTAAAAGATTATTCATCTTTCATCAAGCAAGTATCGTCATCATCTCAAGTAATCCCTTCCGGGCATACAAAACTCCCTAGCATATAAAACCTAATCAAGAATTGATTTCCTAAGATTGAAAGGTTCTATAGAAACTATCATGCACAAGCTGGGTTTTGGTCAAATAAGGGACCCTTGACACACACCCGATAGGATGCTTCATATACCAAATCATGGTACGAGATCAAGGGTGATCACACAGTCCCATGATGACTTGACCGACCGGGTTGCCCCGAGCCTCCAAGGTCATAGTTCCGTGCAATCGACTGGCTGGACATGCAAGTGAAATGCAACAGGCACACAAAGATTAATCAATTTGATTAAAAGGACATTTTTCAAGTCTAATCCTCAAGTGAACCTAAAATCAGAATTCTGGTCTGCGAAACCAGAGATTCTGGGTTCGATCCCCAGCAGAGTCGCCAGATTGTGGATATCGCAGGTTTTCTTACCCACAGCCTGTTATTTTAAAATACTTTCTCAAGATCAAATTCAAAACAAATGAGTCGCCACTTAATTTTTTAAAGGGAAAAATTAAGAAACCATTTAAAGACAAACCGATCTTTTGCGAAACCAAAGATAAACTGGGTCCGAGGATTATGGAATGAAAGGGGAAGGAGCCCGACAGACTAAAACACCCCCTTTCATCCTATCTCGCGATAGGCCTCTACTCAACATCCTTTTTAATCAAATTAATACTATAAGCATGCCTTCAATTAATACATATATAGGTATACATAACACAAGCATGTTGGAAATGGTGTAAAATTGCTAACGGCAAAATATCATTCATAAGCCACGTAATTCAAGTAGCAAGCAACATGATATGCAATAGAGAACAAGAGAACTTACCCGGGATCCAGCAGCGATATTAAACGTGCAATGCATGCAAACAAAAGAAAATCTTAAAAAAGAGTCTCTAATCATATATATACATAAGGCAAAAACCTAATTCTAAGGTGTCGTGCAATAAGTCGAAAATCAAGTAAAATCAAGGAATGAAATAAACTAGGAGGGGATGGAAATTGTACCTCAAATGCGCTACAAAACAAAGATTAGTCCACATGCTTCACATAATAATATGATGTCAAATAATCAATCCTAATTCTCTAGCTTAGATCTAACAAGCATGAAATCCAACTTTATTCAATACCTAATTCTAATCCTGGGCCTTACATGTACATGAATGAGTGAATGTAAACAAGAATGAAACATGGATTTATTCATCAATTTGGATCACTTAACTTCTGGATTTAAGCTAAGTTATCATTATTCAAAGTATGATTTGGGTCCTAAGACATTAGGAGATCATTTGAGTTGAAATGAATAAGATTCGACAAAAAGAAAAGTAGCAGTCTTTATGAATTACAGAGAGCAGACCAGATCTAACAAAATAGAAATAAAATACTTCCAACGGTTGGATCTTAATGATTTTTGGATATGATATGCCTCTGTGAGTCTAGTTTACAACCCAAGATTTCAACGGTTGGATCTCCGGAAATTGGGCAAAAACCAGGCATCACTCAGCATTCTACAACCTTCCGTCCAGAATTCTTGCACGATTTTTTAAAAATAGCAAAAAGATCAGAAATGCTTTGTTCTTCTTAGGGTGACTTCCTAACACATTAATCTGCTTAGAAAAAATTATTTCGGGTCACAAACAATCTATTGAAATCCCGATTTATTTATTTCAAAAGAGCGTTGTTGTGCTGAAATCCTGGGCAGATTATTGTTGCTTCACAAAACTCATGACCAAACCATTTTAAACATGAAACCAACTTAAAACAAAAATTACAGCGGTAGAACATTGTGTTATTGACACTTTCCCGTTGGTTTCACTTGATTTCAACGGTTAGATTTTGAACTAAAAATCTTTGATCAAAAATAGTTTATGAACTCACTGTTTTCATTTGTCAAGTTCAATTTTATTTGTTAACTCCAACCATTAAACCATGAAGTTGGACTTAAATTAAACCATTTCCTCCTTCCTTTTGATGGTCATTGGAGGCTAAAGACCTTTGTATTTGTAGGTTTCAAATGAAGTATGAATAGACTTCATGAAATCTCAAAATGGGGATTCTAAACCATGGAGATGGGCTTAGACTCAAAAAGGACACTTTCTCCTAGCATTTGATGGTCATGGGAGATAAGGACATGACTAATGCTCCTAAGTTTCAAAAAGAATAAGGAAATAACTTCATTAGATACCAAGTTTAGAGGATCCAAGTCATGAGTATGGACTTGGATCCATCTATATGAAATAAAGTAATGATCAAATTTTGACTCTCATGTAGAGTATAAGCTTTACATGAGATTCAAAGGATCATACTCAAGAGATCAAGAGAGATATTGAAGATCTCCAAGACTCTCAAGAGAATAACATATACAAAGAAATAGAAGGAAGAAATAGAAAAAGAGACTCCTAAGCTTACTTGACAAACAAAATAACAAGAGATTTTAGGATTAGAAGTTCAAAAGAAAAAGAGTAAACAAACAATCTATGGCATAGAGGATCACCTCCAAATTATCCTCAAAGTTCTCTTTTCTTTGAAGATCTTCCAAGCTCTTTTTCCTAATTCCCTAAACTCTCTTCTCTTTTCTCTCCAAAATATGTTGATGTAGTGGTAGTTCTCTCTTCTATTCTCACCTCTTCTCCCTCTCTTTTATAGGCAAAATTACCAAGTATTTTCAATGAATTTCAGAGCCAAAAACAGGTGTAAATCTCTCATTTGGTGGTACAATGTGTACTTTCTGAAATTAGGCAGACTGCTGCCCAGGGCGATAGTCAAGAAACTGTCGCGGCAGTTCGTGAAAGCCGCCGCGGCAGTCCATGACTGCCGTTCAGGCACTTCGTGACTGCCGAGCGGCTCTCATCCAATGCCGCGGAAATTAATGGGTTGCCGCATTTTTGTCAGTCTTACTTTATCAGTTTTTTGTTCTTATCCGCATACACATACATATTGCACTACAAAAATACGGACTTTAAAAGTGAACGGCAGTCAGAAAATGTCGGCGGCACTCAATAAGTGCCGGGTCGGCACTCACTGAATGCCGTTCGGCACTCCGTGAATGCCGCTCGGCATTCACTGAATGCCGCAAAAATCTGTCGTGTGCCGTTTTTTCAGAACTTCCCCTTTTTAGGTCTTCCTTTTTCTCAAAGCAATTTATTTTTGAAGATCTTTTCCGAAAATTGTGTTTTACACCTGATTTCTCCTAAATACCTGGTTTTTTCTTCTTTCTGTGAAATTTTATCGCGTTTAGAGGATTCTCTGAAGAGCTTGGAATACTTCGAATCTTCCGGTCCTTGTCATCATCGGATACGGAGGTGACACTCTCCTAAATTCGGCGGTCGGTCAAAATTGGGGTGTCTACACACCTTTAATTGTCATTCTCTAAAACCCTACGTCTGATCCATTTCGCTTACGAAGCACCTTTCTCAGAATTTAAGAAGTTTGCCCCGAGACCCAGAGTCTTCCATACCATTGTGTCTTTATCCAAGTTAGCCACTGGATCACAGTCAGAGACACTAGCTTGGCATAAGTTCGCTCGGAGTGGCACACACCCCACAGTACCAGATCATACTAAGATCAGAACACTAAACATAATAGGACTCAGGACACAATTCATATGACATCCATGCATTGCATATCATAGAATAGCATCCGCTTGATTGTTGTGTATGTGCATATGTGATTTGTTCCTTTGTACCCTGAACTACGTCCTGCTTTGATTCACCTTGGGATTCGTAGGCAGCTCACGAAGAGCACGACCAGTATTAACCTCAGCATCATATTTTTTTTATTATTACATCTTTGCAACGCTTTTATCCTAAATCTATAGCCTCCAAAAAGGTCTGTCTCTTCAAAGCTTTGGCACTCGCTTGCGACATGCGTTGCCTCACAAGTTCATACTAATGAGGGGCAAATTGTAGACATCCCATTTTTTCGGCTATCAGATTTAGGAGACCCATAGCTTGGTGGTTCACAATAATTGAAAAAGACTCAAAAAGGACTCCTGGAAGTTAGCTCCATCTCTCAAAATGCTCAGAATGACCAGAATACTCCTAAAACCCCGAACGCTCCCAGATTCGGAGCAAATTTTCTGGAAACATGCTACATCATAAGAAAAGCAATAAAATGAGTTTTAAAGCAAGACCAGATGAAATTGTCGGATCCTAGAGACCCTAGGATGTCCCGAAAGTTCCCAGAAAGTCCACGTTGATCGGTTTGACCAAGTTTGACCAAGGTTTGACCAAAATTGTCCAAATTCACTGAAAAGTTCCAGAATCATTCTAGATCATGTGGAAAGTAGTAAAATGAGTTTTAAAAGAAAATCAAACAAAAACGTCAACTCCTGGGAGCTCTAAGAGATTTCCAGAACTTCCCGCGAATCCCAGATTTGACCAGTTTGACCAAAAGTTGACTTTAAAACCGGAGCACCGTATCATTTTTCAAATGTTTTTCATAGATACTAGAGGTCAATAGCTTTCCGACGGTATATCGCACATAATTTCTGGATTAAAAACGAATTTATTATGAATTTTCGAAGGTGAAAAAGGCGATCAAATCAGTTGTTATCGCGAATACCGCAAAAATTTTCAAAGTGACCTATCTCTGAACTATTTGTTATGGAAAATGGACTCCATTACCTTTCCAATGGTATATCACAAGCTCACTTTGGAGTTCGTATGCATTTTCTGTGAATTTTGGACAAAATAGGGCATTTTCGCGAATAATGGAACCTCTGGGGGCCTAAAAAGAATTATCTGGACGAATGAGGAGCAGTGTCGCCGCGGCAGTGGCCCATTGCCACCGCGGCACAGGCCCAGTGCCGCCATGGCACTCTCCCCCAGAATGGTCTATTTTTGTAATTTTTTTTGGGGGTTCAAATGGATTATTTAGAAACCAAAACGACGTAGTTCTATGTTCATAGATGTTTGGGACCAATGGGAGAACTTTTAAAACCCCAAACCACCCCAAATTGGCCTATATAAACCCCCCTTGACTTCTTATTTTGGGGGGTGCAAATACAAAAGCTTAGAGAAGTATAGAGAGAAAAGTTGTAGAAGATAAGGTTAGGGGAGTGAAAGTGAGCTTCTTCCTTTGATTTTCAACTAAAAGTGAGTTCCAAACTTTGTTTTCTACTTCATTACTCTCATTTATTTCACATTCAATGCACCCAACCACCATTTTAATAAGCATTTGTGAGATAGGAAGCTTCCTCCATGTCTAAAGTCACCATATATGAGTGAAACATCAAGCTATAAGTCCAAAATCATCATGAATATCATCTATTGATTACTTACTTGCTTGTTTTACATATTATGCTCATCTCTTCTTAGTCTTATTTCTTTTGAATTTCAACTTATTTTTCAGAAAACTTTTTCAAACAGAGTGGTCTTACCCTATTTTTCCTTTAAAACTCAATGTCTTAGGAAACTTTCTGTATAGTATGGGCCTCTAGATGTTTTGTTTTCATTTTCTAATATTTTTCAACATTTCAGTTGACAGTACGAACTCTATTTCTGAGTAACCCCTATTGTTCATGTGATTTCTCTCAATTTGTAATAGTTATTGAAGATTGGATTTTTGATATGTGTTCTAGACACAATAAGGATGATCTCCATAAAAAAATCATGCATTTAAAACATTCCTAACCCTACTTTTCATTTTCCACAAGATCAAGTCACTGTTCTGTCCACTATTCACAGCAAACATTCTTTTACTTTTATTCTTTGATTTTATGCTTACATGCACTCCAAATTTGTTCATGTCTTAGGAAGTAGTCCATACTACTTTTGTACATATCCCATGATGATTTTCTCCATGCATTCATTCATCTTTTAGACTCGTAAATCACTTTAGAAAGTCCGTGTACATAAACACACAATAACCTTTGCACAACCTAGGATCATGCATTGCATTCATGCAAGATTTGGGGTTTTGTATGACCCCTAATCTAAGAAGATTATAAGGAATGAACTAGATCATACGTTCATGCTCCCCCTCGATCTAATCATCCTTTCTCATCCATCCCAGTGATTGAGAGATCTTCTTTTCTCAAAGATTAACATGCATCATACTAACTTGCTAAGCATATTTTGATTTCTTTGATTAATTTGTTTCAAGAACAATTTGTGTCCCCTTTGATTAGGAAAACTTTATTACTTGATATATGATTAGACGAATTTTCCTAGGTTTATTCGTGTGATCTTTCACTTTTGCATTGCATGATATTTGGCTAAGATCTTATGCATGATATCTTATCTTTTGATCTTCTATTTCAAAATTCTTGTGTGATCTAATATGCTATCATAGTATTAATTATCGAACCATACATAGTATAAGATGATTATTTGGATGCTAATTGAGGCTTGTCGAAAGACGGGGCGAGTTGAGGGTGTTTTAGTCGTGACAAAGACTCCTTCCTCTCTCGTACCAAAACCCCAAGCCAAGTTCTTTAGTTATGAAAGGCCGGTGCCCTTTATCCATTTGGGTGAGTCAAAATTGGGTTTCTTGGTTCCCTAAAGACCAAGTGGCGACTCTGTATCTATTTTCAACAGACCTTCATTTTGTTCTTATTTTCTTCAAAACAATCTCAAACCAAAAAAAAAAAGAATAGACGACCAATTCTGTATGTCCACAGGGTATTGCTTGGCTCTATAGTGAAATACCAGGACAAGGCTCCCCTAGTCAAAGTTTGTTGAAACAACATGGCCACATGGCGGGACTCAGGCCGCTAGGCTGAAAAGCCCCGATGCACATCCTTATGTGGTTTCTGGGGTTGCCAGAACCATCCATTTTATCAATCTCGGGCATTTTGAAACCAACTGGCAGTTTTTCTCGAGTGCCTTCAAACAATCCTTCCAACTTTAGCAGATAACTGTCAACCCCATTGGACTTGCGGATGACTTTTTCTAACTTTTCCACTTTTTCTTTCATCTCGATGTGCTCTTTCTCAGCCTTTTCAACTTTCTCTTTTTCTGCCTTATTTGCCCCAGCTCTAGGTTATTCTAGATCTTCATACCAATCATCTTCGCCTTCTCGAGCAACAGGTGGAGGATCAATTATTGGTGGATTAACTGCAGGCCTTCGGCGGGTCAGTGTTTCCAGCATTATCATTATTTGATCCATTCTCTCTTTTAGCTGAGCTATTTCTGCGGTGTGTTGTCCTTGATCCATTTCTTTCTCCGGCTCTCTTCTCACTAATCTTACACTTGAATCCCTAAACCATATTGTTCTTGCAGCAGATTCTATCTTTACCTACAACTATATTTTATTTTTAATCAATTTTGATTTAAAGGAAACATTATATTTTTACCTTTTATTTTCATATCCATTTCTAATTGATTTTAATCAAATGCTTGGTAAAAAAAAGAAAAGAAAGGAGTTTTCATGAATGATTCATGTCATACGAATGCAATGCATGTGTATGAGTGCCTATTCTATATGAAAAGAAAAGAAAACCCTAATCCTAACATATAAACACATGAGCACATAAAATCCTTACCATGTCAAGTGCGCCAACTGCTCCTTTCATGGTGATCTTTACTACCCTCTCAAAGGTTGGATATTTTATTTAAAAAGCATGATGGTATCTTTCAAATTCTCAAGAACCTTGTATTTTCCTTTGAAGGTGAAAACATGTCTTTGCAAACGATAATCGATTTAAAGATTTTTACTTTGAAACTCATTTAAAAAGCATTTCTTCTAAAATATTCCCAAGTGTTTTTTCTTTTGAAGATGATCACAAAATTATTTTAACAAAGATTGGTTTGGAGCTTTAATCAAAAAGTGAGTTCCAAAGATTTTTTTTGAAAGAGCGATTGGATAGGCAAAAATCTGTTTGCTTTCGAAGATTGATTTAAAATTTTTTGGGTAGAAGGATCACATGATCAGATTATCACCTTACTTTTCATGAATTCGGATGCATACAAGATCAATGATGCTTAACTAAACATGATATAAGAAGTGTAATCTTATAATCAAGATTTGGCATATCCCCAAATGTCGTGCGACACGAAGAGGGACTGCTCAAGAGTGATTAAGAGGTTACACATTTTTTATCAAGCATGTATCATCATCATCTCAAGTAATCCCTTCCGGGCACACAAAAATCCCTAGCATATAAATCCTAATCAAGGATTGATCTTCCTAATTTGGAAAGGTTCTATGGAAGCTACCATGCAAAGGCCGGGTTTTGGTCAAATAAGGGACCCTTGACAAATACCCGATAGGATGCTTCATATACAAATACATGGTACCAGATCAAGGGTGATCACATGGTCCCACGATAGCTTGACAGACAGGGTTGCCCCGAGCCTCCAAGGTCATAGTTCTGTGCAATCAACTGGCGAGACATGCAAGTGCAATGCAATAGGCACACAAAAATTAATTAATTCGATTAAAAGGATGCTTTCAAGTCTAATCCTCAAGTGAACCCAAAATCAGAAGTTCTGGTCTGTGAAACCAGAGATTCTGGGTTTGGTCCCCAGCAGAGTCGCCAGAATGTGGATACTTGCAGTTTTATCCACGCTTTTCATTTAAAATATTCCAAATTCAAAAATATGGCTTGCCACTTAATTTTTTAAAAGGAAAATTAAGAAACCAATTTGAAAGAAAGCTCATCTTTTGGAAACCAGAGATTTCTAGGTCCGGGGATTATGGAATGAAAGGGGAAGGAGCCCAGCGGACTAAAATACCCCCTCCCATTCTATCTCGTGATAGGCTTCTACTCAACATCCTTTTTTATTGAATTATTAATCTAAGTATGCCCTCAACTAATACATATGTATAAATATACATTACACAAGCATGTCTAAAATGGTGTAAGATTACTAACAATAAAATATCATTTATAAACCACATAATTCAAGTAGTGAGCAAGATGGCGTGCAAGTAGGGAACTATGAAACTTACCCTAGATCTAGCTGTGAATATTAAACGTGTAATGCATACAAGAATAGAAATACTAGGAAAAATGTCTCTAATCCACATATGCACATAAGGCAAGACCTAAGCTAAGGTGTCACACATGAAGTCGAAAAATCAATGAAATCAACAAATAAAATAAACTAGAGAAAAGTTTGAGAAATTGTACCTCAGAAGCACTACAAAACAAAAATTAGTCCACATGCTACAAACAAGATATCAAATAATTAATCTAAAACTTCTAGCTTAAATCTATTAAGTAGAGGAGGAATTGACATAACTTTGAATTCCTTTTAACTAATTCGAACCATAGCACCTCTATAGATATACAAGTCTCAACTAGGAGCCAATGTAATGTCCATTTAGAAATGTCATAGCACCAACTGGATCATAAGGAACCCCTAGTCATGTTCAATTAGGTTCAATTAAGTGCAATTTAGACCAAAAATGAGTCCTACTCATAAATATCAATATGTATGAATGAATGCATGATCATGAGCTATGAGATATTCATTAATTTGGATCATCTAGCCTTTGGATTTAGACTTAATTGACATTATCTAAGACATGGGTTAGATCTTAGGACATTAGAAGTCCATTGGATTAGAGTTGTTCAAGATTTATCAAAACTATGACAGAATTGTAAGAATTACAGAGAGCAAATCAGACTTTCAAAAATAGAAATACAATACTTCCAACGGTTGGATCTTAATGATTTTTGAGTATGTTATGACTCTGCGAGTCTAGTTTCTAACTCAAAAATAAAATCAAAGATTCAACGGTTAAATCCCTTGGAATAGGGTCATAACTAGACATCACTCAGAAATTTTAAATTCTCTGTCCAGCGTTTTTATATGAGTTTCTAAAAATAGTAAAAATATCAGAATCACTTTGTTTTTTTAGGGTATTTTCCTAACACATTGATCTTCATAGAAAAATTTATTTAAAGTCAAAAGAAGTTGGTTGAGGATCTGATTTACTTATTTAAAAACGAACTTACTGTTCTAAAATTTTGGACAGAGAGCAAACTACTCAACAATCATAACACCAAACTATTTTAAATATGGAATTTTATCAAGACTAAAGATATGGTGGTAGATATATGAGTTATGAACACCCCCCAACTAGTCTCACTCAATTCTCATGGACTATGATTTAATTAAAAATCTTTGATCTCAATGAGTTCATGAGTTCACTGCACTGTTTGTTGAATTGGTGTTCATAATCTTAACTAAACTTAAACTACACTTAATTCCTCTCCCAAATACATATTCCTTGAGGAATATTGACTTATTACATCCTATTTTCCTCTCAAATTAGTGGTCCTTGGAGACTAAAATGAAACTAAATCTAGCTTAACCTCTATGGAATATAGAGAGGATTCCATGAGATTTCTAATTGGGAGATCCAAATCATAGTCTAAGATTTGAACCTATCCTAACATAAGTGGATATAACTATCATAAGATCATAGAGGACTAGAGGATCAAACTAAAGGGGATCCAATGAGATATTGCAGATCTCATGGGTTTCCAATGGAAATATAAACAAGGAGTAGTAAAATCAAAGTTTGTTTGAAGAAAAATCTAAGTAAAAATTCTTTTGCATACTTTTTAAATCCAAGGCTCTTATTTAGAATCAAATCAATGAAAACAGGAAAGGAATCAATCACAATTCTATGTGGTGTGTGATGAAATGAGGTAAGAAGAGAGGTTTTAAAAATGTGTAAGGATCCTAGATCTACGAATTGTGATTGAATCTTACCTAATTCTATCCAAGATTAGAAGGTTACCTCTATAACCTAAGAGATTTCTTCTTGCTTTGTTGAAAAACCTTTCAAGCTCTCCAACTTCCTTTTCCAATTCTTCAAACTCTTCTTAATTTGATCAAGATCTTCTTCAAATTTCCTCCCAAGTCTCTCAAAGTTTTCTTATAAAAATAGATGAAGATGATTGAGAGAGAAAAAAACGTCAAGCATCTTTGTAATGGAGGTGAAGGCCTCCTTATATAGACCAAAATCTGAGGGTCAATTGGGTAATTTCGGTTGGAAAACCTGATCGGGAGAGAACTAATCCTAATTATACGCTTTAACGTGCATTTGTTAGTGCCTGTTTATCCTGTTTTTGTATATTTTTACTTCGTTTTCTAGTTTCTGACAGGTTTTGGAAGAAATCAACTAAACCAGGCTAAACAGGGTGAAAAGTCAGAAAGAAAGAAGCTGAAAAACCAATGTCGCGCGCGCGGTCCGCGCCCGCGAAAATCAGAGAATCGCTCGCGCGATCCGCTCGCGCGAGACCCCCAATAAATCGCTCGCGCGATCCGCGTGCGCGAAGGACCAAAAGTCGCGCTCGCGCGATATGCCCAAAAACCAAAGTTGCGTATTTCAGTATACTGAAGACTCCTGTGCAAACGAGACTGCTAAACGACGTCCAGACTGTAAAATACATGCGTTTCAGTTCGTTTCGGGTTAGGAAGCCTTCCAAAGCTTGTATAAACTCTATATAAACTCTAAATTTACTCAATTAGAGGGTTGGCAATTAATATACACATACTTCCAGCCATTGAAGAGAGGGAAGTAAGGAGAAGAAGAAGAAGACCAAGGATTTCCATGGCCTCCTCCATCAACCTCTTGCCATCTATCACTTCCATGGACGGCTAGATCATTGATCTAGGGTTTCAATGAAGCCCTAGATGAGTAATAGGGTTTTATTTATGCTTTTATTTTAGTTGTATTATGTATGGATGACAGTCACATGTTTAGAGGATTTTTATAAATAAATCGTACTTCTATTGATTAAATCATTGCTTTCAGAATTTATTCTTGTCTTAGATCTATTTTGACTGTGATGTGCTCAACGATCTATTCTTGCTGTGCTTGTTTAGGTTGTTTACATGTGATGGTGCTCTATTGATTCGTGCTATCAAGTATCTGAATAGTCCATGCCTAGGTTAGACGGATTAGATCACAACCCTAGTTTAGTGTGAGATAATTCGTGCTATCCGCAGATGGATTATGTTGGTGCTTGAACCATGATTATCTTCTTGTCGAAGGAGTTGGGCTTGTAGCTACAATTCCCCATATTCATCCAATGTAATAAGCTAAAGTAATTCATAAATATTCCTATTATGAAGCTAGTGGTGGATTTGCAATCCTAGGTTCCCTTAAATATTATTTAAAACAACTTTTAATTGCTTTCATAGTTTAGATTTATTTTTATTGTTATTAGTTTAATTAAATTCAAATCAAAATCCGTTTTTCCTAATTAATTAGACTTAGGTTTTAAAATTAAGTTGCTGTAGTAATCAATCTCTGTGGGTTCGACCTTTACTTCCACACTGTAAATCTTTTGAAAAGTAAAGAATACTTTTATATCTTGATATTGACAACATCAACGGCCGCTCGCGCGGACCGCGCGCGCGATTCCCCCATTTCTGCATATTTTCTTTTGTTTTCTGTATCTTTCCCCCATACTTGTTCTGATACTGTTTTCGTTTCTGTTTTTGTTTTTTTAGCCATTATAGATCGAGTTAGTTGTTGTTTTCCTTATTACATCTATACTTTTCCGTTTTATTCCGGTTATTCGTTTAGTTTAGTTTAGATTAGTTTATTGACTTATATTTTATAGTTTAGTTTCATTTATTTGTAATATTCTTTTGTTAGTTTCTTTTCGTTTATCTAGTATTCACAGGTAACATTGAACTTTATAGACATATTCCTTTGTGTTCACCTGTTTGTTAGTGCCAAGATTACGGTGCTATCGTTTCTTATGTACTCTCCTTTCTTTTGTTTTATTGTTTCATTAGGGACAATGAAAGGTTTAGGTTTGGGGGTATGCACACACATGCACATTATTTTATGCAAAACTTTAAAATTTTTCAATAAGTGTGTTTAAATAAACGATATTACTGACGTTTTTGCAATTTTAATCCGATACTTCTTAGTATGTACTTTGAATTGTTATAGAATGGTAAACAAGAGAATATGTGATTAAATGTTTGCTAAAGTCATGTTGAAATGTTTTAAGTTATGTATTGTTTGAATCGTAGTTTTATATCATAGATTTGCACAAACCTATGCACTGCACATAGTCATTGGAATACATGTTGGTTGTGAACTATAATATGATTCGGATTTCTAGATAACATATGGTGGAGACTAGACCCAGTGAGCTTTTGAGCCTATCTTTTCAGTTTTGAGGGTTATAAATACATTTTGTGTTTGTCGAATTTCATTGAAATAGCGCATCTACTTGTTGTTTAGTCTCATTATTCTTGTTTTGGTTGATAGTCAAGTTAAAATATTTGTTACCATGCTAAATAATCTTCTGTCGTACATGTTGAAGAACCATATGACTATAGGACATGATGATAGGCCTTCTTTGTTTACTACCATCCGATAAATTAAAAAATTTCCTTAGTTCGCCCTTTGAGCCATTAAAATGCCATTTCTTTCTTAAATTACCATTATCCTTGTTTTTGCTCCAATTTGGTCAACTTGGAGTTCACTTCTGAAAGATTGATCACCTTTTAGTGGTGTTAAGGCGATGTGTGATTGAGAATAAGAAGAAAATAAGATGATGTTCGGGGTGGTTGCCTCGTTATTTATTGAATATTCGTTTCAAAAGCAACGAGGAGGAAAGGAATAAAAAAAAATAAAGAAGAGGAAGGTTGAAAAAAAATTGAAAAAAAAAAGAAGAAAAGTGAATGAGAAAAAGTATGAAAAGATGAAAGTTGGTAGAAGAAGAATGAAAGAAATCGAACATGCCTTACAATGCCATCCTGAAAACTACCTAATGAATCCTTTCTATCATTTTTCATTGCCTGAGCCACATTACAACCTTTGAAAAGTCCTATTTGATCCTAAGAAACATGGTTCGGATATGAAAACGATGGGAGGGGGATTAAAACATGGTAATGATTAATTTTTCTTGATTGATTGGCATCTTATCCATGAGACTACTGTTTTTTCGTGTCATGCGTCTTTTTCATGTCATATGTGAGCATTTCTCGTTTTGAAAACATATTTCCTTTACTCACATATATTAGAAAAAAATTACACCTGTTTCTGAGTGTTTTATTTTAGAGTGTAATTCATTGTGAGATTCGTAGTCAAGACATAGTTAGATGGTTATCCGAGTTATATTCCATGTTCATGACATGCGCGTGATCATTTGACTACCATATCACACACGTGCAATTTTATGAGAAACTCTATTGATTTATACGATGCATGTGCTTGAGATTGTTTTTCAAGATGTATGTAGACGTTTGATTCTATTTCTTTATGTTCGTTATTCTATTTCAAATCTTTGTTGTATAATAAGGAGTATTGAATTTTATGTTTTTCGTTTTAATAAAAGTTTTTAAAAATTTCAAGTTAATAAAGATGGTTGTGGGTAACTTGTTGATGAGAACCCTCACGAGACTTCACTCGTCCGACTAGGGACACCTAGGGGTTTAAAAGGCTTGTTGCATATGCTAAATGCAATCGTGATCCATACGAAAATGGAATAGATTTTTATTAGTAGTTTTTATTTTTAGTTTTGCTCGAGGACTAGCAAAATGTAGGTTTGGGGGTGTGATCGGGAGAGAACTAATCCTAATTATACGCTTTAACGTGCATTTGTTAGTGCCTTTTTATTCTGTTTTTGTATATTTTTACTTCGTTTTCCAGTTTCTGACAGGTTTTGGAAGAAATCAACTAAACCAGGCTAAACAGGGTGAAAAGTCAGAAAGAAAGAAGCTGAAAAACCAATGTCGCGCGCGCGGTCCGCGCCCGCGAAAATCAGAGAATCGCTCGCGCGATCCGCTCGCGCGAGACCCCCAATAAATCGCTCGCGCGATCCGCGTGCGCGAAGGACCAAAAGTCGCGCTCGCGCGATATGCCCAAAAACCAAAGTTGCGTATTTCAGTATACTGAAGACTCCTGTGCAAACGAGACTGCTAAACGACGTCCAGACTGTAAAATACATGCGTTTCAGTTCGTTTCGGGTTAGGAAGCCTTCCAAAGCTTGTATAAACTCTATATAAACTCTAAATTTACTCAATTAGAGGGTTGGCAATTAATATACACATACTTCCAGCCATTGAAGAGAGGGAAGTAAGGAGAAGAAGAAGAAGACCAAGGATTTCCATGGCCTCCTCCATCAACCTCTTGCCATCTATCACTTCCATGGACGGCTAGATCATTGATCTAGGGTTTCAATGAAGCCCTAGATGAGTAATAGGGTTTTATTTATGCTTTTATTTTAGTTGTATTATGTATGGATGACAGTCACATGTTTAGAGGATTTTTATAAATAAATCGTACTTCTATTGATTAAATCATTGCTTTCAGAATTTATTCTTGTCTTAGATCTATTTTGACTGTGATGTGCTCAACGATCTATTCTTGCTGTGCTTGTTTAGGTTGTTTACATGTGATGGTGCTCTATTGATTCGTGCTATCAAGTATCTGAATAGTCCATGCCTAGGTTAGACGGATTAGATCACAACCCTAGTTTAGTGTGAGATAATTCGTGCTATCCGCAGATGGATTATGTTGGTGCTTGAACCATGATTATCTTCTTGTCGAAGGAGTTGGGCTTGTAGCTACAATTCCCCATATTCATCCAATGTAATAAGCTAAAGTAATTCATAAATATTCCTATTATGAAGCTAGTGGTGGATTTGCAATCCTAGGTTCCCTTAAATATTATTTAAAACAACTTTTAATTGCTTTCATAGTTTAGATTTATTTTTATTGTTATTAGTTTAATTAAATTCAAATCAAAATCCGTTTTTCCTAATTAATTAGACTTAGGTTTTAAAATTAAGTTGCTGTAGTAATCAATCTCTGTGGGTTCGACCTTTACTTCCACACTGCAAATCTTTTGAAAAGTAAAGAATACTTTTATATCTTGATATTGACAACATCAAAACCCATGTGCAAGAACATTCCATGTGTATTTGAAAAAAATAGGCTGTTACAGTGAGCGGCACTCACTGAGTGGTCTGCGATACTCAGTGAGTGCTGGCGCGGCACTCAGTGAATGCCGCCATCTATGCCACATGCCGCAAACAATAGTATTATCCCCTTTTTATTTATTTTTCAAAATATGTGCTAAATATATACTTTTGCATATATATATACTTTTAATAAATTAATAATCTACTATGTTTTCTTTTCTTTTCTTTCCTTTTCTTTTCAAAATTCTTTTCTTCTCTTTATTATCTTCTTAAAATTCAAATATATATAATTAAATTTTGAAATTAATTTTCAGACTGTTTTTCTCTTACATATTTCGTATTCGGGTTTCTTCAAAGTACCTGATTTCCCTCTTTCTCACAATTTTGAAAACTTAATTTAAAGAATCTTCTGACGAACTTGAATTGCTTGGAAAGTCTTTGAATTTCGCCGGTCATTATTGTCATCGGTATTTATAGGTAACCATCCCCTGAATTTGACGATCGGTCAAAATTGGGGTGTCTACAGTGAGGAAGACATTTTTTGGAGTATGACTGTGCAACTTGCACTTTTGAGTGCACAGGTCTTTAAGACATTTGGCGTAAGCGAGAATCTGTTTAATAGCGTCGAGGAATGAATATTAATTTTCACTTGTTTAAACACCTCGAGTATGTCTTAAGTTTTTGATACTTTCTTTGAAACATGTGATGGTTCCTCTATGTTTGGTGAGAAAGGCATTTTTGGAACATAATTAGTTGGGACTGGTTCATTTTCTTTCCTAATTCGACTCGTGTCCTCACCCTTCTCTTGATTCGAAGTAATGTTCACATCCTTTAAATCATCTCTCGAAATCTCTATAACATCTTCCTCTCGTATAGTCATCCTAATCGAGATGGGGCTTACTTGTTTACTCATACACTTAATCTCATATTGTCCCTTAGGGTTTTAAATAGTTTAACTAGGTAACTTACCCTCATTTCTACGACTCACCGCATTAGCTAGTTGTCCCATTTAGGACTCAAGCTTCGCAATGGATTGTGTGTGAGAGTGCACTATTTGTGCTTGTACTTGTACTTGTGTTTCGATATTCTTAAGGGACGCCAACACCTTCTCCTGAAAAGCATTATCCCTTGGAGGTTAGGATTAGGAGGGGGTGTTGGTATTGACTTTATTTAAATTGGGGTTGATAAGTGTTAGAAAAATTAGTCATCATAGGATTATAACTATTTCATTGGAATTGTTGAATAGATTGTATGTGTTGCTCCACAAATTCTGAAAATTGAGACGCGGATGGGCATGCAAGTGTAGAATGCGAAGGATCAGAACATATTTGACAGATTTCATAAGAGGGTGAGCCTGACGTTTGGTTCATCATCATAAATTGGTCAATTTTTTAGATAGTTCTTGCAATTTAATTGAGTGACTTGACTCGAACCACTCCTCTCGCTTAGGTTGAGGGGGAAGACATACCTTAGGATGTACCAACATGGCTTGATGCATCAAATTTTTGTTTAACGTTTCAAATATTTTTCATGCCTCGTCGGCACTTTTGTGTACGAAAGTACCCTCACAAACGGCATCAACGATATTACAAATAAAGGGAACAAGTCCCTCATAGAAGATCTGCACTAATTGCCACTTGGAATTTGATGATGTGGGCAAGAGCGCAATAATTCTATAAATTGTTCCCAAGTGTCATAGAGCGTTTCCCCATCTTTCATTACAAAGTTCATTATAGATTTTTTAATTTGATTAGTTCTTATGATGGGGAAAAACTTTTGTAAAAATACAGTATGTAATGCTTCCCATGTTCTAATAGTGTTTGGCTCAAGAGATTGGAGCCAATACTTAGCTTTATCTTTTAAGGAGAATGGGAAGAGATGCAATTTTGATTCATCATCAGTTAGATTTTGGATTTTTAATGTAGAGCATATGTCTTGGAACTCTCCTAAGTGATGATAAGGATCTCTTTAACACAACCATGGAAAGAAGGAAGGAGCGTGATGGTAGATGACTTTATCTCAAAGTGAGATGCCATCACCTCCGGTAATTCGATACATGCTTGTGGCGTGTAGGCCGTAAGAATGAAATAACCTTTTAGCGGAGGAGGTTGAGGTATGTTAGGGTTATTTCTATTTTTTTTCGGTGTTCTTGTTGTTTCCAAAGTCGGCCATTGGAATAGATTCGATGTTAATAGTTTGAGTTTTTCTTAAACGTTTGAGAGTGCTTTGGATATCAGACTCAAACAAAGACGACAGATTAGGTGTTGATTCGTTGTCTAACAACCGAGCTCTAGAAGCTTGGGTTAAGGTCCTACTGACTCTTACAGTACGTTCGAGTTCGAGTTCGAGGTTAAGTAGATGTAACTTGGGTTTACTCGAACGCATACCAAACATAAACTAAATAAAATGACACTACGACAAAGATTGACTCAAACAAATACGAAAAGCAACACACAAATAAGACAACAAGCATACAACTACTATGATGCGCGCATGAAAGTTATCTTGTAATGCAATGCTTGCGTTAGAGCCCAGCGCCCCGGGTTTTCTAGCTAATGCACGTGCAAATCACGCCTAAACTAATGCAAATAGTGTGTCTCAGCGCCCTGATTTACAGTGGTTTGAAGCGAATTTTAAAGGAAGCAATTTACTTGAATTTTTGCCCCTTTTTTTTTTTGCAAATTTTTTTAATTGATTCGCTCAAGCTCCTTTGATGTGCTAAATTCTTCCACTCTGAAATGCTAAAATTTGATGACTCGAGAAACTACAAAACAAAAGGAAAAGTTAGTGACTCAAAATTAAAACGAAAAAATAAGAAAAAGACAACCAAATCTAATATTTACGAATTGACTAAATTAAGATTCTAAAACTAAAGGTAGTAATTTGCAATCCCCGGCAACGGCACCAAAAATTGATCTCGTCAAAATCAAGATATAAAAGTATACTCTACTTTAAAAGATTTGTAGTGTGGAAGTAGAGGTCGAACCCACAGAGATTGAAATACTAAAAAACTTTAATTTTAAAACCTCAACCCAGTTAATTATGAAAACAAAATTTTAATTTTGATTTTAATTAAACTAAGAAACTAAGTAAATAAATCTAACTATGAAAGCAATTAAAAGTTATTTTTGATAAATATGTGTATTGAATTTAGGATTGCAAATCCACCACTAACTTCATAATAAGGTATCCATGCATTTAATTAGCTTATTACGTTGGGTGATAATGGAGAATTGTAGCTACAAGCCCAATTCCTCCGTCAAGAAGATAACTACGATTCAAGCATCAACTTAATTCATCTTCGGTTGGCACGGAGTGTCTCACACTAAACTAGGGTTACAGCACACTCTGTCTTCCCTAGGCATGAACTATTTGACTACTTGATATCATAATTCAAATAAGCACTATTACATGTAAATAATCCATACAAGAACAGTAAATATAGACTATTGAGCGCATCACATCCAAAATAGATCTAAGGCAAGAATAGATTTTGAAAGTTACGATTTAATCAATAAATATGATTTTATTAATTAAAATCCTCTAAATATGTAACCATCATCCATACATAATAAAACTAAAACAAAAATATAAAATACACCCTATTATTTGGCTAGGGTTTCATTGAAACCCTGGATCTTGGTTTAAGCGGCCATAAAAGCGATGAATGGCAAGAGGTTGATGGAGGAGGCCATGGGAATCCTTGGTCTTCTTCTTCTTCTCCTTGCTTCCCCCTCTTCAATGGCTGAAGTTTTAGTTGTTGAAGGATGTATATTGATGTGTAACCCCAAAATTGATTTAGAATAGAATTTATATAGATTTTGGAAGGAATATGAGGCTTTTCTAAGCCTAAACGCACTAAAACTGTCCAATTTATGTTTCTGGACATTGTATGCATAAACCACCTTCACTAGGTACTCTAATTTGACAAAATACGCATTTTTTATTTTTTCACAGGTCGCTCGCGCGGCCCGTTGGCATGGCCCGCTCGCTTGAGGTACTTTCACTACACTGCGCAACTTTCGTAGAATTGTGATAACTTTTTGATCGGACCTTGTATTGACTCGCTATTTGTGGCCACGAGTTTATAACTCGAAGATCTACATTTTATATCTCTGGAAAAATTTCTCAAATTCAAAGTCTTCCTTATAAAAAATGCAATTTACCGAGGCTGCTACTGCATTTAGCTTTCAACCGAGACACCTTTTGAGCCTAGAATGTCTTCCAAAGCCACTAATCATTGAATTTTAGTGTATTTTCACATTAAAACTCGAAAACCTACAAAATATAGAATACTTATTAAAAATACTTAATAACTAAAAGAAGTGGGCTCATAAAGTGTATCTTTAGGATTATAAACGGGAATTATTCGTCGTCGATCACATGCCCCTCATGCCACTAAGATAATAATAATGTATGTATCACATTCATGCATCTTGTGTTTGTGTGGCATTAACAATTCTGCATTAAACCTTGTTTAGAGTTAGTTGGACTATCGCACTTCTAGAACTCGCAACTTCGACTCAATTCTCACATTGGTTTGCACTCATAAAAGAACGCCTCACAAAAACTTTGCATAAGCATGACTACACGTTGTATGAAACTTTGATATAAGTAAATTTTTTTGGATACTAATGCTTTCACACTTGACTCTATGAATAACAGGCGTTTTATAGTGTATAGTCTCGTGAATGGAATGCCACTTACTAGAGAAGCGATCTACCGTGGATGACTCAATTTACGCATTCATGCTCAAACTAATTCGTTAAGAATCATTAAGACTTTGAATCATGGTTTTTATATAGCAAATAGAAATGAGAAGAGAGGGAATACACATCTTAGCATGTGATGGAGTCTATCTTTTGTCACTTTATTCTTTTCACTTCTCCACCCATCTTCGATTCTTGTATATTTTCTTTCCTCTTCTTTTTTTTAAACTCCTTTTCCACATTTAAACGTTTCTTTACATAATTCTTTTTATGAAGCAACTCCCACAACCACTTCCCTCTAATCATATACTTTGACAGTTTAATCATATTAGATGAATAATGAGGTCCATTGGGGTCAAGGTATATGATTAGTAGTTTGTATTCTCACAATGGAATCACAACATTCAATCAGTATGGGGTTAAAAAGTGAAACGACTTCTTGAATGTAGGTAAAGATATATGTATAGGTTAAGGAATGGAAATCCATGGCTTAAATCATTTTCTTAAAATATTTTTGGGTTTTGCATTTTTGTGTTTATTGAGTTTAGTTGGTAGATACTCAGCGTTCTCTTGTAACAAGTAGCCAAAAATGAAGAATTATTTTAGACAATTTCAACAAGTTCTGTATACGTAATCAATAAAAATAACTCAAATTTATGTGAAAATCCCTCGGAAACAAAGAATGGATCAAAAGCTCACTAAGGGTAGTTAGTCTCCACTACTCATTCTTTGAACACTATAGTCGTATTAACTCCTTTTTAGGTTCGCTGCATAACTATCAATAAGTGCGTATGGGTGTTTGATACATGAACACTGAGCATATGTAATCATCCTAGTTATACTAGAAAGGCGCGTGAATGTAATCCATAGGGAAACGAGAATAACATGAATTCGTCGTTACAAAATAAAACAGCTGACTAGGAGAGAAAGTTCAAAGTTATTCTAACAAATTGTTTTTTTGAACTGGAATTGTATGTTATGTGATATTTCAATGAAAAGAGCTATGGTGCTAAGTGTGAATGTGCAGGTGAATGCCTATCAATTGTCTACCCCAAATGAAAACAACAATGTCCCCATTTGGTAATTTTCAAAATAAAATGGATAGGTTTCACCTAATTGCAAGCAATATGATAGCAGCAATCATAGCAACCTGTAATAGAAACATACAATCTCCAAGACCAAGGGTAAAATATAACGTAATACAAAACATGGTCTATAACCACCATAACAACCAATCACTGTAATAATAATAACATGAAAGTAGTAGAGCAGTGATCGAAGTTTACTATTACAAAAACAATAAAGAGGGAGAACAAAACATGGTCTATAACCACCATAACAACCAATCACTGTAATAATAATAACATGAAAGTAGTAGAGCAGTGATCGAAGTTTACTATTACAAAAACAATAAAGAGGGAGAGAGAGGAGAAAAGACAAAATAAAATAAATACAACAAAAACTCTCGCTCACTCCTCTCGAAAATCCAATCGACCTCAATAAGGTCATCGGTAACTAGATTAAAGGGATCGGTAGCAGGAGGTGATGGAGGTAGAGGCTCGAATTTGGAGCAGGAGGCACTGTAGTCTTAGTCAGGGGTGGTGAGGTGAAAAGTGACTAATCAACCCCCATGTGCAACAGGATAAGATCAAGCTTACCCTCAAGTCTCACCCGTGCCTCTCTCTCCTCTAGGAGTAATGTGTGAATGGTCTGGAGAGACATAGACGACTCTTCCTAGGCTTGAGTATGAGATCGTTGTCTTAGCTAGAATCGTTATACCTTGACAATAGGATCACCCTCATCCTCAGAATCACGCTCCTCAGCCTCAGATGGCATCCCGAAGCTTCCTTGATGTCTATGCCTCCTCTCCACTTCATTATCCCAGCCTTTTCCTTACCCTTACCCTTCTTTTTCTTCTTTTGTGCGTCAGAGCAATGTGCGGTTGTCTCTTCAATCCAACTAGAGGCATTTTTAACCTCATCCATAGCCAATGGGAGTAGCCCTGTTTGGGCAATAACACGGTAAATGGGCAAAGTGCCCTTCAGATGGCGCTTGGCAGCAATGTAGCGCGTCGACTAGACCATAAAGTCAATATAAAGTCGAGCCAAGCAAGATCGCTGCCCCGTCCTACACACATAAAGAACACATGTATACATGGTGGCATCTTCTCATGATAGGATGTTGTAGACACCCTGATTTTGATAAACCGTCGAATTTAGAGGAGTGCTACCTCTAAGTCCGATGATGACAATGTCCAGCCAGCTTAGGGTTTCTGAGGTAATTCAAGCTGTTCGAAAGGCTCTTCAATTCCATAAGAAAGGATAAAGAAAGGAGGAAAGAGGGAAGAATGTAAAGAAAAATGGCAGTCGGCGAAGCCTATGGTTGTTACTTGGTGCTGCATCGGCAGTCACTGGGTGCCACGCTGGCAGTTATTGATAGTAGCACCGGCAATCACTGAGAGTCACGGACAACTCACCAAATGCCGCAAAAATAGAAGCAGTTTGAAAGCAAGAAAAAGAAAGAAAAGAATAAGAAAAAGAAAAAGAGAATGAAAACAAGGCAAAATAAGAAGCACAAAAAAATGGCAGTCCGCGAGTTGTGTGCGGCATTCCCTGAGTGCCGCTGCGACACTCGATGAATGTCGTTGCAGCAATGGGTGAGTGTCGCTCCAGCAATTACGGAGTGCCTTAGACAATTCCACTGAGTGCCACATTTTTTAACAGTCTGCTTTTTAAAATAATATGTTTTGTACCATCAAAAGTACATCCGAAATTAGGATTTTTTACCTCAAAATTACTGAAATGCCCCTAAAAAATTTGCCTATATAAAGGGAGTGAATATCCCATTACAAGGGATCTTATCTTGGTTTTTGAATCTTAAATCTTTTGAATCTTGATATTCTTAAAGATAATTAAGAGAATTTTAGAGAGGATTATGAAAGTTAAGAAGTTGCAAGAGTTAGAAGAAAGAGCTTGCATAACCTTTGGAAGACCTTCAAATCACAAAGAAGTTGAGGAAAATGGAGGTAAACTCTAGACTAATTAATCCTTTATTTAAGTTCAATCACAATTCATAAAACTTCTTAGGATCTTTTATATATTTTTCAAAAGTCTCTTCCCACCTCATTTCATCACACACCACAAGAATTGTGATTGAACTTCCATTTGTTTTTCTTTGCTTTGGATCTAAATAGCCTTGGGTTTAAGGTTAAATACATCATAAAGCAAAATTCAACTTGGATACCACTTGAACTTTGATTTCATTTTGTTTTGTCATACTCCTCTCCTGGGATTCATGTGGTCTTTAATATCTCTTTTGATTCCTTTGAGTAGGTTATTTAACTTTTCTATCAAATTATGGTTCAAATGGGAATTGCCATATCCATGCATAATTAGAAGGTCCAAGTCTTAATTCATGACTTAGGTCCTCTAATTTGAAGTCCTATGGAACCCTTTCCATATTCCATTGAGGCTCACATGGATTAGTCATATTTAATCTTCAATGACCATCAATGGAAAGGAGAATTAGCCTTAGGATGAGTCAACGTCTATGGTTTGGTTAATAGATTTAGCCAAAAATGATGAACTCAACTATGGTATAGTGAATTCATAAACCAATTTTGATCAAGGATTAAATCATGATCCGTGGGAATTAATGAGACCAATTGGAGAGTGTTCATAACACAAAGATCTACTGCTGCATTTTTTGTTTTGATGAGATCCCATATTTGAGATGGTTTGGTCTTAGGATTTGCAAACTACATACATTCTATCCAAATTTTCAGAACAGTAAGTCAGTTTTGATTCGAATTTATTAAAGCTTTAACCAAACATTTTTTACTTTTAATACATTTTTCTATGAGGTTTAATGTGTTAATAAGGTCCCTAAAATGATTAGGGTCATTCAGATTTATTTACTATTTTAGAAAATCGCACAAAATCTCTAGACAGAGAGTTGTTAAATTCTAAGTGATGTCTAGTTATGACCCAATTCCTAGAGATTGAACTATTGGATCTTTGATTTTCTTTTTCGGTTAGAAACTAGACTCCTAGAAGCACCTTATGTCCAAAATATTTTAAGATCAAATGTCACACCCCAACCCACCTCGGGCGAGTTAGGACATGTGTAACAAAACCCACATGCCAAAACACCCTTAATTTACTAAGAAAAACATGGATTAAACCTCACAAAGCAACTTTATTGACACAAAACAGCACCAAGGGTAAAATGGTTATTAATAAAGTATATAAAATTTTAATACAAAAGATAGGTCTTTGAGTCCTGGTTCCAACACAAAAAACGGCGTGTGAATTCGAATTTTCTAGAGAGAGTTATGCTTGTTTTCGTACAGGCCGTCAGGCTGAATCCAGACTAGCGGATCAATCCACCCCAAAACTGGATCGGTTTTGGTAGATTCTCATTTTCTGCACCTCCAGATGCTCTGGATTGATCCGCACCAGACCCGGATCGATTCGGTTTCTGCAGATGGCTTTTTCTGCTGCTAAAACTCTGCTAAAAACTGTTCAAAACATTCCCAAGCTCCATAATTGGTTTCAATCATCATCAAAACTCTTGGATACACCTCCCAAACACCCATAAACATATCCACAACATACTTAAGTCTTTACAAAACATTTAAAACAAAATCCATGTTCATTTAAATGAGGAACTAACCATAAAAACTCCAATTTCATAAACTAGTAAGAAAAAAGGGATGATGTTTGCCAAGATGAGCTCCAAACAACATGACCATGAAGAATTTATCGGAAAACATTTCCAAAACCATGTCAGACTATTTGGGAAATGGTTTTAACACCCAACACATTAATCCAAGTATGAGTTGACAATCAAACACATAAATTTTTGCTCATGGATCAAGTTTGGCATTAAAACTCTACTTGTTCTCAACATTTGCAAGTCAATACAACACGGGTATCAAAGTCCAAGTTTACAGCCAAAGCTATCTAGTTCCATTCAAATTCACCCCCAATGTACATAACTTGCAACTTGTAAAACAACTCATGATTTGGTGCATAGACAACCAACAACACCCAATTTAGCATATTACAAGTTTTCCAAAAACCCAAGATACATTTACATTGTCAACAAAAGATACATTCTAAGCATAAACTAGATAGGAATAAGAACATATACACATGGACACAACTCTCATGTCCAACCCATTGTGCGAATCATTTCCTCTCCTCTTCTCGTGTCGTACCTGCGAGGGTTATTCAATAACCACAATAGAAAATATATTTCGTTTAAGCTTTCGCTTAGTGAGGGAACTAATCATGCTATTGGAATGTTTAATATGCAAATGCAACAATCATTATGAACAACAACAATTTGATTTCCGGGAAATCAAGTCATTCTAGTCACCACCCCCGGGTCCTTCTCACCCCGGATCTTTCTCACGTTTAGGCGCATATAGCGCATCACACACTCTTTTTTGGCCCCGAAGGCATCACCGGCATTTCATTGTGGTCATCACCACGTCCTACTAATTGAGGACTTCCTATCCCTTATATATGGGACCTATAAATGGTGACCACTACCTGACTTCCCTTTGAACCACATAGGCATTTAAGCAAATTAGCACATAAGCATAACAATTTCACATTATTGGCATGCTTTTTGCCCAAATTCATCAACATATATATATACATGAGGATGAATTTAGCAACTATGAACAACAATTATCACACTAACATAACAAAACACCCAATTTTGGGATTAGAACACTCACCTCTTCGATTTACTAATGAATTAAGCTTAGAAATTCCAACCTCTAGCAAATTTCCAACCCAAATTCCACCGGTGTAATTCCTACATATAGACATTACATTGGCTCCTAGTTGAGACTTGTATATCCATAGAGATGTTATGTTTTCAACTAATTCGAAAGAATTCACGATTATGTCAATTTTTTCATGCTTAAAAATGTTATTTAGGATTTGATATTATATTTTGTTCAAAGCATGTGGGCTAACCCTTTGTTTTGTAGCAGTAATTGAGGTATGATTTCTTGACTCTTTTCTCTAGTTTATTTTATTTCTTGACTTTTTATTGATTTTTCGACTTCATGCGCGACACTTTAGAACTAGGATTTACCTTATGTGTATATGTGTATTAGGGACTTCTTTTTTATGGTTTTATATTATTTGTATGCATTGCACGGTTCTACTTTGCAGCTGGATCCCGGGTAAGCTCTCTTGTTCCTTACTTGCATATCAGTCCACGTGTTATTGGAATTATGTGATTTTTTATGACCTTTTATTGTTAGCAATCTTGCACCCTTTTAGACATGCTTTTGTAATGTATATATATACATATGTATTAGTTGAGGGTATAGTTAGATTAATAATTTGATTAAAAAAATGTTGAGTAGAGGCCTATTGTAAGATAGGATGTGAGGGGATGTTTCAGTCTGTCGGGCTCCTTTCCCTCTCATTCCATAATCTCTAGTTTCCAAAAAGATCAATTTGCTTTAAAAATGGTTTCTTAATTTTCCTCTTACAAATTAAGGGTGACTCGTACTTGATTTTTAAAATTTTGAAAAATGTTTTTTTTTTAAAATGCATGGTTAAAGTGCGAGTATCAACAATCTGGCGACTCTGTTGGGGATCGAACCCAAAATCCCTGGTTTCGCAGACCAGAATTCTAATTTTGGGTTAAAAGCATCCTATTAATTGAATTAATTAATTTTTGTGTGCTATTGCATTTCACTTGCATGTCAAGCTAGTCGATTGCACAGAACTATGACCTTGGAGGCTCAGGGCAGCATGGTCGGTCAAGCCATCATGGGACTATGTGATTACCCTTGATCTTGTACCATATGTTGTATATGAAGCATCCTATCGGATGTGTGTCAAGGGTCCCTTACATGACCAAAACCCAACCTTTGCATGATAGCTTCTATTAAACATTTCAATCTTAGGAAATCAATTCTTGATTAAGATTATGTTCTAGGATGTTTTTTATGCGCCGAAGGGATTATTTGAGATGATGACAATGCTTCCTTGATATAGGACATGTAACCTTTCAATCACCTTTTAGAAATTCCTTCTAATGTCCCACGACATTTGGGAATGCGCTAGATAATGATTATAAGATTACACTTCTTATACCTTGTTAAGATAAGCATCATTGACCTTGTATGCATTCGAATTCATGAAAAGTGCCATAGTTATCCAATCATGTGATACTCCTACCCAAGAAATCAAAGTTCACTGTTAATGACAGATTTTGATTATTCACCGTCTTTTATCCAAAATTATTTTGAAAAATCACTCTTTCAAAGAAAAGGTCCAAGGTTTACTTTTTGAATTTAGTTGAAACCCAATCATCTTTTATTGAGAAATATTTTTGTATCCTCATTTTCAAAGAAAAGATTCAAAATTTTTTTAGAATTGTTGTTGAAAGATCTCATCATTTAGACAAATACTTTTTAAATGAATTTTGAAAATTTAAACACTCAAACTTTGAAAGGGTAATAGGGATCACGATGAAAAGAGAAATTAGAGCACTTGGCATGGATTAGGATTTTATGTGCTTATGTGCCTTATGTGTTTGGATTAGGATTTTCCTTTCCTTTTGCATATAGAGTAGGAATACACACACACCCATGCATTGCATCCGTGTGACATACGAACCATTCATAAATGTTGTACCAAGTATTTACAACTAAATATAATCAAATAAAATAAAAATGGTAGAGGAAAAAGAGAAATGACAAAATGAAAATTCTTCTGAAGGTCAAAAATAGCATCTGGTTCAGGCATTGTCTGGTTTAGAGGTCCCAAATCAACGTTAGTGAGAAGAGAAAGTAACACTGAAATGGCGTACGAAGGGAACATCGGGGAAGTAGCGGAATTGAGGGCAATATTAGAATGGCAAGAAAAGCACATGAGACGACAGGCTGAGAATATGAACCGCATGATGAACATGATCAAGGCAATGACCCACTAGCCACTGCCCACAAATCCGCAAGCTGTTGACCCACCCCCCCTCCAACAGCGAGAGAAGAAGACTAGTTTGATGATTAGGAGGCACAGAGGGTTGATATACTACGAGCTGAAAGAGAAAGGGAAAATATTGAGAAAGAAAGGGTAATGGCTGAGAAAGTCGAGAAGCTTGAAAGAGTGGTGCGTAAGGCTTAGGGGGTTGATACCTATCTACTGAAACTAGAAAGGTCATACGATGGGGTCCACGAGACACTGCCTGTTGGTTTTAAAATGCCAGTCTTTGACAAGTTTAATGGAACAGGGAATCCTCGCAGCCATGTGAGGATGTATATCGGAGCTTTCCAACCTAGTGGGTTAAGCACCACAATGATGGCCATCTTATTACAGCAGACCTTAATTGGGGCCACCTTGGCCTGGTATCTCACACTCGAACCAAGCAAAACTAGGGTCTAAGAAGAATTGGTTAAGTCATTTGTAGCACAATATGAGTACAGCCAAGACTTGGATGTCACAGTCCGAGATTTGGAAACCACCAGGCAAGGGAGCAAGTAATCATTCGCTGAATACTTGAGTCGATGGAGGGGAAAGGCAGCCATGATGGTTCAAAGGCCGTCTGAGAAAAAACAAATTTGGATGATAATGAAGAAACTTTAACCTGTCTACCAGGAAAAGAAGAGGTTCCAGTCGATCAACACTTTCACTGAAGTCTTTGACGTGTAGACAAGGATAAAGGATGCAATCCAGGAAGGGGTAATTAAGAAAGTGGAGCAACTGAATAGGTACAGGAGGCCAAACTACGGGTCAAACGGAGGACATTTAGGGGGTCACTCTGGCCCCACCGACGTTAATGCATAAAGGGAGCCGGAAAAGAAGTTTGACATAGCAGGGAATTATTCAAGGTGTAATAAACTACATTTTCATTTATTTGCATTTTATATTTAAATTTAATTGTATTGTTTACTCTTATTTTAATTTCAATCCTCATGTGTAAAAATCTTGTGACTTGCCTCATTCCATATTTGTAATTCTTTTGGGATCAAAATGCGATTTTATAAAAATTAGTAATACCTGTGTTGGATTTTAAAACTGTATTTCAAAACGGTGAAAATAATTTCTATTGACTCAATCAGTATTTTTATGAAACCGGGAAATCAATTCTTAAACAAAAATGAATTTTTCTTATTTTTGTGACAAACACCGCGTCACGAAAATACCAGTTTATGTCGAAAACTGTCCACGCTGTGACAAACTTGCACAGCTTTTGGACATGACATAAAACATGAGGGGACATACACTTTACTTTCCATTTATGGCCAACTAATGATTTCCTTAGGCTTTGTTTGGAAATGTATTGTTTGTGTGGGTTGAGTTTTGCCTAATAACAAAGTTTCCCAAACACCCACAATTTGACCCCTACACATCTAATTGCCCCCTACTCTCATATACAGCAGGTTATACATGTATTATACGTATATATATAAACTGATTTTAGGAATTAACACCATTTTGTAGAGTGAAAGTTAAGAGACTTGGCCTCCAAGTTCAATGCTTGTTGTGTTTATTTATACACCTCACTCTTCATCACACACACACAATCTGGGTTTGCAAAGCTATCACACAGAGAGTTTAATTTCAGAAATTTTAGAGAGAGAGAGAGAAGAGCCCCAACCACCATAGCCTAGCTTTAATTGGAGATTCTTGTTCTCATATTCTTTCTCAAACAATCACACATCTCCTTTTCACAATGAGTATTTCTAACTCACTCATAATGTAATTCACTATTGATTTACTGATTTGTGTAGTTGAATTAAGAGTCACCATTGATGTATTTACGTTTGAAGTTTCATAGCATTGAAATCATAATTTTTCAAACTTAAGCAAAATCTGTTTTCTTAGATAATAATGAAAGTTTATAGTACATATAGTCTATGGTTAAAGTTTTATAGCTTAATTTAACCCCATTAGAAAGTATACAAGGAAATTAGTTTTGATGTCTTTTAAAATTTCATAAAATTTGGGAGCTATAATTTGTTTTATGTTAAATTGATTTCATATTCATAATCCTTGTGAAAAACTAAAGAGATCCATACTTAATATGATATATACACTAACAGATTTGGAAATGGGTCAAAAAAACCCTAAAAATCTAAAACAGAGCAGTTCTGACGAAGAAGATGAAGTCTCTGCTTCATCTCGCGCAAAACCCAAGTGTAGGTGATCGTGCAAGTAATACTGGATAAGTCCAGGTCGATCCCACAGGGAAGGAATAGGAAGAATATCTACTAAGCTACAACCTAAAGAAAAAGAAAAGATCATAAAGGAGTGGAATTCTAACGAATCCTAATTAATTAAATTAAACTAAATAATAAACTAAAGCTTATAGAAACATAACTAATTAAATAGATAAAACAAAGGTGCAGGAAATACATGAATCCACATTGATCCTAACCATCTACCATGCATACTCATTAATGTTCTATAGAGTTCATTCTTTTTCAGCATTCCGTATTTTTCTAAAGATAAAGAATCAATAGCCCTTTCATGACCGGGACTACATCATCAAAGTTGATTTAAAATAGTTGGAAGATGGTTTAAAACAATGATTATTACTTGCACTCTAAATGGTGTTAGCATTCAAAGTGGTTTTCAAAAGTCATTGAAGAAAATAGCCTTAAGGCTTTAAGTTTTAAAAACTGTTGTGACAAACTGAGCTTATAGGGACAATTTGATGACAGATTTCTAAAACAGAAAGTCATGGATTACTTAAAAGAATCATCTCAGGATTTAACATGTTCGATCGATCAAAACGCTCTCGATCGATCGGACATCATCATCCATCAATCGATCGAAATATCTTCGATCGCTTGACTATGGCTCTGGTTTGATCGATCGAATACCTTCGATCAATCGAGCCCAAGGTTTCTAAAGATTGCATGGAAGAGGTTGGGAATCAATGTTTCATCACATATTACCTACCAACGTCTAAACTACGAAAACATAATAAAACTGGTGCAGAAACAGTAAAACAAAACAATCATAACAACTAGATTCATAAACAATCAAATAAAATAAAAGAAAGGAAGAAACCTCGAATAAATATGAAAATAACTTGTAAATAACTTGAATCTTCAATAATCTTTAGTATAATAAGGAAAAAGAGGAAGAAAAATAAGAATCTAACCTAATCTATCCTAATCTAACCCTAAAACTACCCTAAAACTGTTGTTTTCTGTGTTCGGGAGCGTCCTCCCTTCGTCTGGCGTCAAAACGACTTATATATAGGGTTCCCACAGAGTTTACGCAACTTTTGGGTGAATATAAAGTTTGATCGATCGAGCTTAGTTCGATTGATCGAAGGTTCGATCGATTGAACTCTCCTCAATCGCTTGAACTTCTCTGATTTTGACTGCTCTGCACACCAATGGGAGAATGGCCATAACTCTTTACTCAGACCTCGGATTGACATCCCGTTTACGTCCATGCGTCCGTAACTCAAGGATCTACATTGCATATCTCTTGGAAAATATTCCAAATCTGAAGTCTTCATTGTCAAAATTAGCGTTTTCTCAGCTGCTTATGTTGTTCTCTTCACCAGAATCGCTTTTCTTTAACTCCACTTCATTGATTTACATTCTAATACCTATAAAACAATGTAAAAACATATGTTTTAGCATTAACACAATAAAATGAACATTGTTATTAGAATGCATCTAAATGTAGGGACTTTGGGGGTAAAAGAATGCATAAAGGACCATATAATACGCTATGAACATGCACTTTTCACCTCGAAACACACCCCCCAACTAGCACGTTGCTAGTCCTTAGCAATGAAGCGAACTACAGCAATGTTTATTTAACTCTAAAAATTAAGAACAAAAGAAAGTAAAAATCCTAAATCACTTTCGCAGGAATCGCGATTGCATTTAGCGTATACAACAAGCCTTTAAACCCATAGGTTCCCCCTAGTGGACGAGTGTTGTCTCCTGAGGGTTTGTAGTGAATCCACTCACAAAATTCATGTTTATTGTAATGGTTCTCATTTAAATCTTTTCAAGAAATTTTTCCTCTCATTTAGTAATGTGATTAAGCTCAACAATCTCATGAAACTCTCTAGTATGCCATAGCCATGCAACACACACAATTATAGTTAATCTACTATCAAAGTCATTAGAATATTCCATACCTGTTAATCTTCAAGTGCGTGTATGAATGGACAACCCAAATACAAAACTTTAATTTCAAAGCTGGCATAACCTAAGACGCTATCGAGACGTTCATTTTGACTCGACTCTCACTGGGATTACACTCAAAAGATGAAATCACTCTGAATTAGATGTAATAATTATCACTCATGATATGGAAGCTATAAAGAGTAAATGTAAATGGAATCTAATGCTTCTCATATCTAAATTGAAAAACGGACATTTTAGTGCACAAAGTCTCATGAAAGGATACTTTTCACTAGAAGAGCGAGATACCGTAGAGAACTCTCTAATTAGCTTAACTTCAAATCCAATTTACTTAATGTCATTTGGACTTTGAAAAAGAGGTATTAAGTGAAAGAAGAAAGGGCTTGTGATTTTCAACTTGGTTAAAGGATGTGATTGGAATGTCTAATACAACTTTTCAAACTTTCCCACATGTCCAATCTCTCTCTTCTTTTTATTATTATGTTTTCTTTTTCTTTTGTAACAACCATTGGCATATTTTGTTCTTTTTTTTTCATGCTTTTCTTTTCAATTTGTTTCTTTTTCTCTTTCTTTTTTTTCTTTGCCAACTTTCCCTTATTCACACTAACCAAACTTCTTGTCAAAGTAACACATCCCAATCACTCCTAAATAAAAAAACTGAGGCTTGAACTCCTAATTTGGAGTTAGGTGTAGACTTTAGGATTGTGAAGACAAGGCGATTATGATAAGCTCAAGAGGTGAAGTAAAGGAATATCGTAGAGGTAGACCAAGGCTATAATTTGCGTGTATGGTCAAAAGATGGCATAAATCATCTTCTATGTTAAAAGGATTATTCATTTTAGTAAATTCAAGAGCTCAAAAGTTTGGTAAATCCTGAACGTTCTCTTCTAGCAATCAGTCAAATTAAAGAAAATTGAGACTTTCAACTAATTAACATGCTTTTCAAAAAGTAAGAGTAATTTTATAAAACCGTCAAACACAAAGAATGGCACAAAAGCTCACTTGGGTTATTGGTCTCCACTACAGTCTATCAAGACACCTAGGCTATGCTTACTAATCCATTTAAGCTATGTATAAGGTTGTCTCAACGTGCTCAAAGTTGTTTGAAGATTAATAGGCATAAAATATACTCTAACTAAGATAGTAAACAAACTACCATATCACATACTAATAACATACAAAAAATAACACTAATGCATCATAACTGACTACATTAACTTTGAGAGAAATACAAGAACCATTTTATCATCTTTTTAAAAAAATAAGCTTAAAATTTTTTAAATTTTGGCATTTTTAACTTATTGAGTCATGTTGCTAAGCAGGTGTATTGACATTAAAGCATAAAAAGAAAGAAACGAGGCATGCAATGACTCACTCCCCCCAACTAAAACTAAACATTGCCCCCAATGTTCTAAACTAAGCAGATGGACATGTAAAGTAAAGCGAGAGAAAGAAGGATGTTACCTCGAGGTGTTAATATCCAAATTTTTTTTTAAAGTTATTTGCAAAATCATTAGTTGCAACAAAGAAAAAAAGAGAAAGAATATAATATAACTACTCAGTAAATCAATTCGGTTAATCAAGATTTTTATCATAAATTAATAACCGAAATTTTTGAGAATCTTCCCAGTGAAATGATTTAACAATGAGAAGACTTTTGAGATCCTCATAAAAATGCAACTCCCCCCAACTAATGTCAAGCTCAAGGTCAGAGGAGATGATGCAAAACCAATGGCCTCTAAATTTTTTAGGGACAGTTATAAGAGATATACCACACTTTTTAGGAATTATACTCAAGGAAAGATCTTTGGTGTTGGTATTTTCTATAACAACCTCTATTGTAATACAAGGAGGAGGCCACGGTTCAATAAAAGGGGTAGGGTCTAAGTGATGTTCTAATTTAGCTTCATTACCCTCCTCTAGTACTAGAACATAATCTATGGAGATGTGATCATATGAATGGGATTTCTGTTCTATGTAAATAGTTTTGGACTCGACTTGGATAAAACTATTTATTTGGGCCTCAATATCATTATTACTCAAGAAGGTCAAGCAGTCTAGCAGATTACTAGCTTCTTGTTGAATTTTAAGATCATCTAACGTTGGCCTAATATTTTCCAAGTCCTCTCTCACAGAATTTTGAAATTTAAAATTTGTTGAAGTACATTTGAAACAATCCTTATCCTCCTCTTCCACAACACATTCATTTTGTTCAATATTGGGGTACACAAGACTTTTAAGCTTTGGATGAGAGCTTCTATTGATAGTGAGTATAGGTGATGGACAACTTGGTGACACCACCTCTTCGGCCCAAAAAGGTGAGGGTTCATGAATATCACATGAATCTAAATCGAATTTAGAATTTTCAATAACGTCCTTCCTGGGTTCATTATTAAAGGTACTGGTAGAGTCAACTGAGAACTCATCCTTTCCTAGTTACGTGTAATCACCTAAACTCTTATCATCTTTTAAATCCTCAGTCTCATCCTTATAACTCTCCTCACTATATATGTCATCTATTGAGGTGCTCTGGACAAAGGAATTGTGCAACTTTATCCAGGTAGTGTAGGAGTTGATGTCTGGGGTTATATATTGAGGAGAAGATGGTTCTACAACTTCATGTTCAATGGTTTGGTTTTGGAGTTCAGACATTATTATTCACCCGTCATTATTCTCCAATTCCATTCCATTATTAGTGTCTTGAAATTTAGGTTGTAGTGTTGAAGGATTGGTATAGTCTTCTAAAGGTTGGCTAGCATATGCTTGTTGATATCTAGTTTCTAATTTATTGAGTGTACTATCTAGCCTTTTCATTTCTCCTCATTATTATTATATGAAGGTTCGCCCCATTGTTGTTGATAATAGTCCCCTTCCCATTGAGTGTGTGGACAAGACTCGCCAAAGGGAAAGTCCTGGTACATTTGGTAATCGTGGGAACTACTACTATAACCTATATTATTATTTTGGTTATATCCCCATTGCGATTGATAGAACTCTTCATGTGGAGGTTCTTGATACGTTTGATAATACGGGGGACTACAACTATCATTTTCCCGTTGTGGTGGTTGATAGCACTCTGGTTGATAATACGCGTCATAAGGGGGTGCTTGCCAACTTGGGCGACAACTTTCATTACCTAATGTGTTCCTATTTGTGGTGTATATGTTTGTGTTTGTGTTGTATGGAGGGTAATATGAATAAGACATGTTGACCTAAATTCTTCAAAATAATAGAAAATTTATTTATTTAAGTATAATTTTTTTCTTGTGAGAGAAAAAAGTCCAAAGTAAATTTTTATTTTTTTTTATTTTTGAAGGAAGAAAAATTGGAAATAATTTAGTAAAATTCTAACCTAGTTGCCTTCCCCGACAACGGCGCCAAAAACTTGACACGACTAAAAAGTTGTGCACTCTTGTGGAACACCGAAGTGTAGGTGATCGTGCAAGTAATACTGGATAAGTCCAGGTCGATCCCATAGGGAAGGAATAGAAATAATATCTACTAAGCTACAACCTAAAGAAAAAGAAAAGATCATAAAGGAGTGGAATTCTAACGAATCCTAATTAATTAAATTAAACTAAATAATAAACTAATGCTTATAGAAACATAACTAATTAAACAGATAAAATAAAGGTGCTGGAAATACGTGAATCCACATTGATTCTAACCATCTACCATGCATACTCATTAATGTTATATGGAGTTCATTCCCTTTCAGCATTCCGTATTTTTCTAAAGATAACAAATCAATAGCCCTTTCATGACCGGGACTACATCATCATAGTTGATTTAAAATACTTGGAAGACGGTTTAAAACAATGATTATTACTTGCACTCTATATGGTGTTAGCATTCAAAGTGATTTTCAAAAGTCATTGAAGAAAATAGTCTTAAGGCTTTAAGTTCTAAAAATTGTTGTGACAAACTGAGCTTATAGGAACAATTTGATGACAGATTTCTAAAACGGAAAGCCATGGATTACTTAAAAGAATCATCTAAGGATTTAATATGTTGGATCGATCGAAGCACTCTCGATCGATCGGACATCATCATCCTTCAATCGATCGAAATATCTTCGATCGCTTGACTATGGCTCTGGTCCGATCGATCGAAATACCTTCGATCGATCGAGCCCAAGGTTTCTAAGGATTGCATGGAAAAGGTTGGGAATCAATGTTTCATCACATATTACCAACGTCTAAACTACGAAAACATAATAAAACTTGTGCAGAAACAGTAAAACAAAACAATCATAACAATTAGATTCATAAACAATCAAATAAGATAAAGGAAAGGAAGAAACCTGGAATAAATCTGAAAATAACTTGTAAATAACTTGAATCTTCAATAATATTTAGTACAATAAGGAAAAAGAGGAAGAAAAATAAGAATCTAACCTAATCTATTCGTAATCTAACCCTAAAACTACCCTAAAACTGCTATTTTCTGCTTTCTGGAGCGTCCTCCCTTTGTCTGGCGTTAAAACGACGTATATATAGGTTTCCCATAGAGTTTACGTAACTTTTGGGTGAATATAAAGTTCAATCGATCGAGCTTAGTTCGATCGATCGAAGGTTCGATCGATTGAACTTCTCTGATTTTGACATCTCTGTGCACCGATGGGAGAATGGCCATAACGTTTTACTCAGACCTCATATTGACCACCCGTTTGCGGCCACGCGACCGTAACTCAAAGATCTACATTTTATATCTCTGGGAAAATATTCCAAATCTGAAGTCTTCATTGTCAAAATTGGCGTTTTCTCAGCTGCTTATGTTGTTCTCTTCACCAGAATCACTTTTCTTTAGCTCCACTTCATTGATTTACATCCTAATACCTATAACACAATGTAAGAAGATATGTTTTAGCTTTAACAGAATAAAAAGAACATTGTTATTAGAATGCACCTAAATGTAGGGACTTTGGGGATAAAAGTATGCATAAAGGACCATATAATACTCTATGGACATGCACTTTTCACCTCGAATCACACCCGCCAACTAGTTCATTGCTAGTCCCTAGCAATGAAGCGAACTATAACAATATTTATTTAACTCTAAAAATTAAGAACAAAAGAAAGTAAAAATCCTAAATCACTTTTGCAGGAATCGCGATTGCATTTAGCGTATGCAACAAGCCTTTAAACCCATAGGTTCCCCCTAGTGGACGAGTGTTGTCTCCTGAGGGTTTGCAGTGAATCTACCCACAAAATTTATGTTGATTGTAATGGTTCTAATTTAATTCTTTTCAAGAAAATTTTCCTCTCATTTAGCAATGTGATTAAGCTCAACAATCTCATGAAACTCTCTAGTATGCCATAGTCATGCAACACACACAATTATAGTTAATCTACTATCAAAGTCATTAGAATATTCCATACCTGTTAATCTTCAAGTGCGTGTATGAATGGACAACCCAAATACAAAACTTTAATTTCAAAGCTGGCATAACCTAAGACGCTATCAAGATGTTCATTTTGACTCGACTCTCGCTAGGATTACACTCAAAAGATGAAATCACTCCGAATTAGGTGTAATAATTATCACTCATGATATGGAAGCTATAAAGAGTAAATGTAAATGGAATCTAATGCTTCTCATATCTAAATTGAAAAATGGACATTTTAGTGCACAAAGTCTCATGAAAAGATACTTTTCACTAGAAGAGCGAGATACCGTGGAGAACTCTCTAATTAGCTTAACTTCAAATCTAATTTACTTAAAGTCATTAGGACTTTGAAAAAGAGGTATTAAGTGAAAGAAGAAAGGTCTCGTGATTTTCAACTAGGTTAAAGGATGTGATTGGAATGTCTAATACAACTTTTCAAACTTTCCCACATCTCCAATCTCTCTCTTCTTTTTTTTATTATGTTTTCTTTTTCTTTTGTAACAACCATTGGCATATTTTATTCTTTTTTTTTTCATGCTTTTCTTTTCAATATTTTCTTTTTCTCTTTCTTTTTTTTTCTTTGCCAACTTTCTCTTATTCACACTAACCAAACTTCTTGTCAAGGTAACACATCCCAATCACTCCTAAATAAAAAAACTGAGGCTTGAACTCCTAATTTGGAGTTAGGTGTAGACTTTAGGATTCTGAAGACAAGGCGATTATGATAAGCTCAAGAGGTGAAGTAAAGGAATATCATAGAGGTAGACCAAGGCTGTAATTTGTGTGTATGGTCAAAAGATGGCCTAAATCATCTTCTATGTTAATAGGATTATTCATTTTAGTAAATTGAAGAGCTCTAAAGTTTGGTAAATCCTGAACGTTCTCTTTTAGCGATCAGTCAAAATGAAGAAAATTGAGACTTTCAAAGAAATTAATATGCTTTTCAAAAAGTAAGAGTAATTTTATAAAACCGTCAAACACAAAGAATGCCACAAAAGCGCACTTGGGTTATTGGTCTCCACTACAGTCTCTCAAGACACCTAGGCTATGCTTACTAATCCATTTTAGCTAAGTATAAGGTTGTCACAACGTGCTCAAAGTTTTTTGAAGATTAAAAGACACAAAACATACTATAACTAAGATAGTAAACAAACTACCATATCACATACTAATAACATACAGAAAATAACATTAATATATCATAACTGACTACATTGACTGTGAGAGAAATACAAGAACCATTTTATCATCTTTTTAAAAAAAAAAGCTTAAAAATTTTAAAATTTTGACATTTTTAACTTACTGAGTCATGTTGCTAAGTAGGTGTATTGACATTAAAGCATAAAAAGAAAGAAACGAGGCATGCAATGACTGACTCCCCCCCAACTAAAACTAAACATTACACCCAATGTTCTAAACTAAGCACATGGACATGTAAAGTAAAGCGAGAGAAAGAAGGATGTTACCTCGAGGCTTTAATATCCAAATTTTTTTTAAGTTATCTACAAAATCATTAGTTACAACAAAGAAAAAAAAGTGAAAGAATATAATACAACTACTTAGTAAATCAATTCGGTTAATAAAGATTTTTATCATACATTAATAACCGAAATTTTTGAGGATCTTCCCAGTGAAATAATTTAACAATGAGAAGACTTTCGAGATCCTCATAAAAATGCAACTCCCCCCAACTAATGTCAGGCTCAAGGTCAGAGGAGATGATGCAAAACCAATGGCCTCTAAATTTTTTAGGGACAGTTATAAGAGATATATACCACTTTTTAGGAATTATACTCAAGGAAAGATCTTTGGTGTTGGTATTTTCTATAACAACCTCTATTATAATACAAGGAGGTGGCCACGGTTCAATAAAAGGGGTAGGGTCTAAGTGATGTTCTAATTTAGCTTCATTACCCTCCTCTTGTACTAGAACAGAATATATGGAGATGTGATCATATGAATGGGATTTCTGTTCTATGTAAATAGTTTTGGACTCGACTTGGATAAAACTATTTATTTGGGCCTCAATATGATTATTACTCAAGAAGGTCAAGCAGTCTAGCAGATTACTAGCTTCTTGTTGAAGATTAAGATCATCTAACGTTGGCCTAATATTTTCCAAGTCCTCTCTCACAGAATTTTGAAATTTAAAATTTGTTGAAGTACATTTGCTACAATCCTTATCATCCTCTTCCACAACACATTCATTTTGTTCAATATTAGGGTACACGTGACTTTCAAGCCTGAGATGAGAGCTTCTATTGATAGTGAGGATAGGTGATGGACAACTTGATGACACCACCTCTTCGGCTAAAAAAGGTGAGGGTTCATGAATATCACATGAATTTAAATCAAATTTAGAATTTTCAATAACGTCCTCCCTGGGGTCACTATTAAAGGTATTGGTAGAGTCAACAGAGGACTCATCCTTTCCTAGTTGCGTGTAATCACCTAAACTCTTATCATCTTGTAAATCCTCAGTCTCATCCTTATAACTCTCCTCACTATATATGTCATCTATTGAGGTGCTCTGGACAAAGGAATTGTTCAACTTTATCCAGGTAGTGTAGGAGTTGATGTCGGGGGATATATATTGAGGAGAAGATGGTTCTACAACTTCATGCTCAATGGTTTGGTTTTGGAGTTCAGACATTATTATACATCCGTCATTATTCTCCAATTCCATTCCATTATTAGTGTCTTGAAATTTAGGTTGTAGTGTTGAAGGATTGGTATAGTCTTCTATAGGTCGGCTAGCATATGATTGTTGATATCTAGTTTCTAATTTATTGAGTGCACTATCTAGCCTTTTCATTTCACCAAGTTGTAATTTTAACTTACCATTATCCTCAACTTGGTTATTCTCCTTATTATTACCATATGAAGGTTCGCCCCATTGTTGTTGATAATAGTCCCCTTCCCATTGAGTGTGTGGACAAGACTCGCCAAAGGGAAAGTCCTGGTACATTTGGTAATCGTGGGAACTACTACTATAATATATATTATTATTTTGGTTATATCCCCATTGCGATTGATAGAACTCTTTATGTGGAGGTTCTTGTTACGTTTGATAATACGGGGGACTACAACTATCATTTTCCCATTGTGGTGGTTGATAGCACTCAGGTTGATAATACGCGTCATAAGGGGGTGCTTGCCAACTTGGGGGACAGCTTTCATTACCTATTGTGTTCCTATTTGTGGTGTATGTGTTTGTGTTTGTGTTGCATGGAGGGTAATATGAATAAGACATGTTGACTTAAATTCTTCAAAATAATAGAAAATTTATTTATTTAAATATTATTTTTTTCTTGTGAGAGAAAAAAGTCCAAAGTAATTTTTTTCTTTTTTTTTTTTTTTGAAGGAAGAAAAATTGGAAATAATTTAGTAAAATTCTAACCTAGTTGCCTTCCCCGGCAACACGGCGCCAAAAACTTGACACGACTAAAAAGTTGTGCACTCTTGTGCAACACCCAAGTGTAGGTGATCGTGCAAATAATACTGGATAAGTCCAGGTCGATCCCACAGGGAAGGAATAGGAAGAATATCTACTATAAGCTACAACCTAAAGAAAAAGAAAAGATCATAAAGGAGTGGAATTCTAACGAATCCTAATTAATTAAATTAAACTAAATAATAAACTAAAGCTTATAGAAACATAACTAATTAAACAGATATAATAAAGGTGCAGGAAATACGTGAATCCACATTGATCCTAACCATCTACCATGCATACTCATTAATGTTCTATGGAGTTCATTCCTTTTCAGCATTCCGCATTTTTCTAAAGATAACGAATCAATAGCCCGTTCATGACCGGGACTACATCATCATAGTTGATTTAAAATACGTGGAAGACGGTTTAAAACAATGATTATTACTTGCACTCTAAATGGTGTTAGCATTCAAAGTGGTTTTCATAAGTCATTGAAGAAAATAGCCTTAAGGCTTTAAGTTCTAAAATTTTTTTTAACAAACTGAGTTGATAGGGACAATTTGATGACAGATTTCTAAAATAGAAAGCCATGGATTACTTAAAAGAATCATCTCAGTATTTAACATGTTCGATCGATCAAAGCACTATCGATCGATCGGACATCATCATCCTTCAATCGATCGAAATATCTTCGATCGCTTGACTATGGCTCTGGTTCGATCGATCGAAATACCTTCGATCGCTTGACTATGGCTCTGGTTCGATTGATCGAAATACCTTCGATCGATCGAGCCCAAGGTTTCTAAGGATTGCATGGAAGAGGTTGGGAATCAATGTTTCATCACATATTACCAACGTCTAAACTACGAAAACATAATAAAACTTGTGCAGAAACAGTAAAACAAAACAATCATAACAATTAGATTCATAAACAATCAAATAAGATAAAGGAAAGGAAGAAACCTGGAATAAATCTGAAAATAACTTGTAAATAACTTGAATCTTCAATAATATTTAGTATAATAAGGAAAAAGAGGAACAAAAATAAGAATCTAACCTAATCTATTCGTAATCTAACCCTAAAACTACCCTAAAACTGCTGTTTTCTGCTTTCTAGAGCGTCCTCCCTTTGTCTGGCGTTAAAACGACTTATATATAGGTTTCCCATAGAGTTTACGTAACTTTTGGGTAAATATAAAGTTCGATCGATCGAGCTTAGTTCGATCGATCGAAGGTTCGATCGATTGCACTCTCCTCAATCGCTTGAACTTCTCTGATTTTGACAGCTCTGCGCACCGATGGGAGAATGGCCATAACGTTTTACTCAGACCTCATATTGACCACCCGTTTGCGGCCACGCGACCGTAACTCAAAGATCTACATTTCATATCTCTGGGAAAATATTTCAAATCTGAAGTCTTCATTGTCAAAATTGGCGTTTTCTCAGCTGCTTATGTTGTTCTCTTCACCAGAATCACTTTTCTTTAGCTCCACTTCATTGATTTACATCCTAATACCTATAAAACAATGTAAAAAGATATGTTTTAGCTTTAACAGAATATAAAGAACATTGTTATTAGAATGCACCTAAATGTAGGGACTTTGGGGATAAAAGTATGCATAAAGGACCATATAATACTCTATGGACATGCACTTTTCACCTCGAATCACACCCGCCAACTAGCTCATTGCTAGTCTCTAGCAATGAAGCGAACTATAACAATGTTTATTTAACTCTAAAAATTAAGAACAAAAGAAAGTAAAAATCCTAAATCACTTTCGCAGGAATCGCGATTGCATTTAGCGTATGCAACAAGCCATTAAACCCATAGGTTCCCCCTAGTGGACGAGTGTTGTCTCCTGAGGGTTTGCAGTGAATCTACCCACAAAATTCATGTTTATTGTAATGGTTCTAATTTAGCAATGTGATTAAGCTCAACAATCTCATGAAACTCTCTAGTATGCTATAGCCATGCAACACACACAATTATAGTTAATCTACTATCAAAGTCATTAGAATATTCCATACCTGTTAATCTTCAAGTGCGTGTATGAATGGACAACCCAAATAAAAAACTTTAATTTCAAAGCTGGCATAACCTAAGACGCTATCAAGACGTTCATTTTGACTCGACTCTCGCTAGGATTACACTCAAAAGATGAAATCACTCCGAATTAGGTGTAATAATTATCACTCATGATATGGAAGCTATAAAGAGTAAATGTAAATGGAATCTGATGCTTCTCATATCTAAATTGAAAAACGGACATTTTAGTGCACAAAGTCTCATGAAAAGATACTTTTCACTAGAAGAGCAAGATACCGTGGAGAACTCTCTAATTAGCTTAACTTCAAATCTAATTTACTTAAAGTCATTAGGACTTTGAAAAAGAGGTATTAAGTGAAAGAAGAAAGGTCTCGTGATTTTCAACTAGGTTAAAGGATGTGATTGGAATGTCTAATACAACTTTTCAAACTTTCCCACATCTCCAATCTCTCTCTTCTTTTTATTATTATGTTTTCTTTTTCTTTTGTAACAACCATTGGCATATTTTATTCTTTTTTTTTCATGCTTTTCTTTTCAATATTTTTCTTTTTCTCTTTCTTTTTTTTTTCTTTGCCAACTTTCCCTTATTCACACTAACCAAACTTCTTGTCAAGGTAACACATCCCAATCACTCCTAAATAAAAAAACTGAGGCTTGAACTCCTAATTTGGAGTTAGGTGTAGACTTTAGGATTCTGAAGACAAGGCGATTATGATAAGCTCAAGAGGTGAAGTAAAGGAATACCATAGAGGTAGACCAAGGCTGTAATTTGCGTGTATGGTCAAAAGATGGCCTAAATAATCTTCTATGTTAATAGGATTATTCATTTTAGTAAATTCAAGAGCTCTAAAGTTTGGTAAATCCTGAACGTTCTCTTTTAGCGATCAGTCAAAATGAAGAAAATTGAGACTTTCATCGAATTAATATGCTTTTCAAAAAGTAAGAGTAATTTTATAAAGCCGTCAAACACAAAGAATGCCACAAAAGCACACTTGGGTTATTGGTCTCCACTACAGTCTCTCAAGACACCTAGGCCATGCTTACTAATCCATTTTAGCTAAGTATAAGGTTGTCACAACGTGCTCAAAGTTGTTTGAAGATTAAAAGACACAAAACATACTATAACTAAGATAGTAAACAAACTACCATATCACATACTAATAACATACAGAAAATAACACTAATATATCATAACTGACTACATTGACTGTGAGAGAAATACAAGAACCATTTTATCATCTTTTTAAAAAAAAAGCTTAAAAATTTTAAAATTTTGACATTTTTAACTTACTGAGTCATGTTGCTAAGCAGGTGTATTGACATTAAAGCATAAAAAGAAAGAAACGAGGCATGCAATGACTGACTCCCCCCAACTAAAACTAAACATTGCCCCCAATGTTCTAAACTAAGCACATAGACATGTAAAGTAAAGCGAGAGAAAGAAGGATGTTACCTCGAGGCGTTAATATCCAAATTTTTTTTAAGTTATCTACAAAATCATTAGTTGCAACAAAGAAAAAAAAGAGAAAGAATATAATACAACTACTTAGTAAATCAATTCGGTTAATAAAGATTTTTATCATAAATTAATAACCGAAATTTTTGAGGTTCTTCCCAGTGAAATAATTTAACAGTGAGTAGACTTTCGAGATCCTCATAAAAATGCAACTCCCCCCAACTAATGTCAGGCTCAAGGTCAGAGGAGATGATGCAAAACCAATGGCCTCTAAATTTTTTAGGGACAGTTATAAGAGATATATACCACTTTTTAGGAATTATACTCAAGGAAAGATCTTTGGTGTTGGTATTTTCTATAACAACCTCTATTATAATACAAGGAGGTGGCCACGGTTCAATAAAAGGGGTAGGGTCTAAGTGATGTTCTAATTTAGCTTCATTACCCTCCTCTTGTACTAGAACAGAATATATGGAGATGTGATCATATGAATGGGATTTCTGTTCTATGTAAATAGTTTTGGACTCGACTTGGATAAAACTATTTATTTGGGCCTCAATATCATTATTACTCAAGAAGGTCAAGCAGTCTAGCAGATTACTAGCTTCTTGTTGAAGATTAAGATCATCTAACGTTGGCCTAATATTTTCCAAGTCCTCTCTCACAGAATTTTGAAATTTAAAATTTGTTAAAGTACATTTGCTACTATCCTTATCATCCTCTTCAACAACACATTCATTTTGTTCAATATTGGGGTACACGTGACTTTCAAGCCTAAGATGAGAGCTTCTATTGATAGTGAGGATAGGTGATGGACAACTTGGTGACACCACCTCTTCGGCTGAAAAAGGTGAGGGTTCATGAATATCACATGAATCTAAATCAAATTCAGAATTTTCAATAACGTCCTCCCTGGGGTCACTATTAAAGGTATTGGTAGAGTCAACAGAGGACTCATCCTTTCCTAGTTGCGTGTAATCACCTAAACTCTTATCATCTTGTAAATCCTCAGTCTCATCCTTATAACTCTCCTCACTATATATGTCATCTATTGAGGTGCTCTGGACAAAGGAATTGTTCAACTTTATCCAGGTAGTGTAGGAGTTGATGTCGGGGGATATATATTGAGGAGAAGATGGTTCTACAACTTCATGCTCAATGGTTTGGTTTTGGAGTTCAGACATTATTATACATCCGTCATTATTCTCCAATTCCATTCCATTATTAGTGTCTTGAAATTTAGGTTGTAGTGTTGAAGGATTGGTATAGTCTTCTATAGGTCGGCTAGCATATGATTGTTGATATCTAATTTCTAATTTATTGAGTGCACTATCTAGCCTTTTCATTTCACCAAGTTGTAATTTTAACTTACCATTATCCTCAACTTGGTTATTCTCCTTATTATTACCATATGAAGGTTCGCCCCATTGTTGTTGATAATAGTCCCCTTCCCATTGAGTGTGTGGACAAGACTCGCCAAAGGGAAAGTCCTGGTACATTTGGTAATCGTGGGAACTACTACTATAACATATATTATTATTTTGGTTATATCCCCATTGCGATTGATAGAACTCTTCATGTGGAGATTCTTGTTACGTTTGATAATACGGGGGACTACAACTATCATTTTCCCATTGTGGTGGTTGATAGCACTCAGGTTGATAATACGCGTCATAAGGGGGTGCTTGCCAACTTGGGGGACAGCTTTCATTACCTATTGTGTTCCTATTTGTGGTGTATGTGTTTGTGTTTGTGTTGTATGGAGGGTAATATGAATAAGACATGTTGACTTAAATTCTTCAAAATAATAGAAAATTTATTTATTTAAATATTATTTTTTTCTTGTGAGAGAAAAAAGTCCAAAGCAAATTTTTTTTTTTTTTTTTTTTTGAAGGAAGAAAAATTGGAAATAATTTAGTAAAATTCTAACCTAGTTGCCTTCCCCGGCAACGGCGCCAAAAACTTGACACAACTAAAAAGTTGTGCACTCTTGTGCAACACCCAAGTGTAGGTGATCGTGCAAGTAATACTGGATAAGTCCAGATCGATCCCACAGGGAAGGAATAGGAAGAATATCTACTAAGCTACAACCTAAAGAAAAAGAAAAGATCATAAAGGAGTGGAATTCTAACGAATCCTAATTAATTAAATTAAACTAAATAATAAACTAAAGCTTATAGAAACATAACTAATTAAACAGATATAATAAAGGTGCAGGAAATACGTGAATCCACATTGATCCTAACCATCTACCATGCATACTCATTAATGTTCTATGGAGTTCATTCCTTTTCAGCATTCCGTATTTTTCTAAAGATAACGAATCAATAGCCCGTTCATGACCGGGACTACATCATCATAGTTGATTTAAAATACGTGGAAGACGGTTTAAAACAATGATTATTACTTGCACTCTAAATGGTGTTAGCATTCAAAGTGGTTTTCATAAGTCATTGAAGAAAATAGCCTTAAGGCTTTAAGTTCTAAAAACTGTTGTGACAAACTGAGCTTATAGGGACAATTTGATGACAGATTTCTAAAACAGAAAGCCATGGATTACTTAAAAGAATCATCTCAGTATTTAACATGTTCGATCCATCGAAGCACTCTCGATCGATCGTACATCATCATCCTTCAATCGATCGAAATATCTTCGATCGCTTGACTATGGCTCTGGTTCGATCGATCGAAATACCTTCGATTGCTTGACTATGGCTCTGGTTCGATCGATCGAAATACCTTCGATCGATCGAGCCCAAGGTTTCTAAGGATTGCATGGAAGAGGTTGGGAATCAATATTTCATCACATATTACCAACGTCTAAACTACAAAAACATAATAAAACTGGTGCAGAAACAGTAAAACAAAACAATCATAACAACTAGATTCATAAACAATCAAATAAGATAAAGGAAGGGAAGAAACTTGGAATAAATCTGAAAATAACTTGTAAGTAACTTAAATATTTAATAATATTTAGTATAATCAGGAAAAAGAGGAAGAAAAATAAGAATCTAACCTAATCTACTCCTAATCTAACCCTAAAACTACCCTAAAACTGCTATTTTCTGCGTTCTGGAGCTTCCTCCCTTCGTCTGGCGTCAAAACGACTTATATATAGGGTTCCCGTAGAGGTTATGCAACTTTTGGGTGAATATAAAGTTCGATCGATCGAGCTTAGTCGATCGATCGAAGGTTCCATCGATTGAACTCTCCTCAATCGCTTGAATTTCTCTGATTTTGACAGCTATGCGCACCGATGGGAGAATGACCATAACGTTTTACTCAGACCTCATATTGACTACCCGTTTGTGGCCACGCGACCGTAACTCAAAGATCTACATTTCATATCTCTGGGAAAATATTCCAAATCTGAAGTCTTCATTGTCAAAATTGGCGTTTTCTCAACTGCTTATGTTGTTCTCTTCACCAGAATCACTTTTCTTTAGCTCCACTTCATTGATTTACATCCTAATACCTATAAAACAATGTAAAAAGATATGTTTTAGCTTTAACAGAATAAAAAGAATTTTGTTATTAGAATGCACCTAAATGTAGAGACTTTGGGGATAAAAGTATGCATAAAGGACCATATAATACTCTATGGACATGCACTTTTCACCTCGATTCACACCCGCCAACTAGCTCATTGCTAGTCCCTAGCAATGAAGCAAACTATAAAAATGTTTATTTAACTCTAAAAATTAAGAACAAAAGAAAGTAAAAATCCTAAATCACTTTCGCAGGAATCGCGATTGGATTTAGCTTATGCAACAAGCCTTTAAACCCATAGGTTCCCCTTAGTGGATGAGTGTTGTCTCGTGAGGGTTTGCAGTGAATCTACCCACAAAATTCATGTTTATTGTAATGGTTCTCATTTAAATGTTTTCAAGAAATATTTCCTCTCATTTAGCAATGTGATTAAGCTCAACAATCTCATGAAACTCTCTAGTATGCCATAGCCTTGCAACACACACATTATAGTTAATCTACTATCAAAGTCATTAGAATATTCCATACCTGTTAATCTTCAAGTACGTGTATGAATGGACAACCCAAATACAAAACTTTCATTTCAAAGATGGCATAACCTAAGACGTTATCAAGACGTTCATTTTGACTCGATTCTCACTGGGATTACACTCAAAAGATGAAATCACTCTGAATTAGGTGTGATAATTATCACTCATGATACGGAAGCTATAAAGAGTAAATGTAAATGGAATCTAATGCTTATCATATCTAAATTGAAAAACAGACATTTTAGTGCACAAAGTCTCATGAAAGGATACTTTTCACTAGAAAAGTGAGATACCGTGGAGAACTTTCTAATTAACTTAACTTCAAATCCAATTTACTTAAAGTCATTAGGACTTTGAAAAAGAGGTATTAAGTGAAAGAAGAAAGAGGCTCGTGATTTTCAACTGGGTTAAAGGATGTGATTGGAATGTCTAATACAACTTTTCAAACTTTTCCACATCTCCAATCTCTCTCTTCTTTTTATTATTATGTTTTCTTTTTCTTTTGTAACAACCATTGGCATATTTTATTCTTTTTTTTTCATGCTTTTCTTTTCAATTTTTTTCTTTTTCTCTTTCATTTTTTTTCTTTGCCAACTTTCCCTTATTCATACTAACCAAACTTCTTGTCAAGGCAACACATCCCAATCACTCCTATATGAAAAAACTGAGGCTTGAACTCCTAATTTGGAGTTAGGTGTAGACTTTAGGATTGTGAAGACAAGGCGATTATGATAAGCTCAAGAGGTGAAGTAAAGGAATATCGTAGAGGTAGACCAAGGCTATAATTTGCGTGTATGGTCAAAAGATGGCGTAAATCATCTTCTATGTTAAAAGGATTATTCATTTTAGTAAATTCAAGAGCTCAAAAGTTTGGTAAATCCTGAACGTTCTCTTCTAGCGATCAGTCAAAATGAAGAAAATTGAGACTTTCAACGAATTAATATGCTTTTCAAAAAGTAAGAATAATTTTATAAAACCCTCAAACACAAAGAATGGCACAAAAGCTCACTTGGGTTATTGGTCTCCACTACAGTCTCTCAAGACACCTAGGCTATGCTTACTAATCCATTTTAGCTAAGTATAAGGTTGTCACAACGTGCTCAAAGTTGTTTGAAGATTAAAAGGCATAAAACATACTATAACTAAGATAGTAAACAAACTACCATATCACATACTAATAACATGCAGAAAATAACACTAATGCATCATAACTGACTACATTAATTTTGAGAGAAATACAAGAACCATTTTATCATCTTTTTAAAAAAATAAAACTTAAAAATTTTAAAATTTTGACATTTTTAACTTACTGAGTCATGTTGCTAAGCAGGTGTATTGACATTAAAGCATAAAAAGAAATAAACGAGGCATGCAATGACTCAATCCCCCCAACTAAAACTAAACATTGTCCCCAATGTTCTAAACTAAGCACATGGACATGTAAAGTAAAGCGAGAGAAAGAAGGATGTTACCTCGAGGCGTTAATATTCAAAAAATTTTTTTAAGTTATCTGCATAATCATTAGTTGCAACAAAGAAAAAAAGAGAAAGAATATAATACCACTACTCAGTAAATAAATTCGGTTAATCAAGATTTTTATCATAAATTAATAACCAAAATTTTTGAGGATCTTCCCAGTGAAATAATTTAACAATGAGAAGACTTTTGAGATCCTCATAAAAATGCAACTCCCCCCAACTAATGCCAGGCTCAAGGTTATAGGAGATGATGCCGAACCAATGGCCTCTAAATTTTTTAGGGACAGTTATAAGAGATATACCACACTTTTTAGGAATTATATTCTATAACAACCTCTATTGTAATACAAGGAGGTGCTCACGGTTTAATAAAAGGGGTAGGGTCTAAGTGATGTTCTAATTTAGCTTCATTACCCTCCTCTTGTACAAGAATAGAATCTATGGAGATGTGATCATATGAATGGGATTTCTGTTCTATGTAAATAGTTTTGGACTCAACTTGGATAAAACTATTTATTTGGGCCTCAATATCATTATTACTCAAGAAGGTCAAATAGTCTAGCAGATTACTAGCTTCTTGTTGAAGTTTAAGATCATCTAACGTTGGCCTAATATTTTCCAAGTCCTCTCTCACAGAATTTTGAAATTTAAAATTTGTTGAAGTACATTTGCTAGAATCCTTATCATCCTCTTCCGCAACATATTCATTTTGTTCAATATTAGGGTACACGTGACTTTCAAGCCTGGAATGAGAGCTTCTATTGATAGTGAGGATAGGTGATGGACAACTTGGTGACACCACCTCTTCGGCCGAAAAAGGTGAGGGTTCATGAATATCACATGAATCTAAATCGAATTTAGAATTTTCAATTACGTCCTCCCTGGTGTCACTATTAAAGGCATTGGTAGAGTCAACAGAGGACTCATCCTTTCCTAGTTGCGTGTAATCACCTAAACTCTTATCATCTTTCAAATCCTCTGTCTCATCCTTATAACTCTCCTCACTATATATGTCATCTATTGAGGTGCTCTGGACAAAGGAATTGTGCAACTTTATCAAGGTAGTGTAGGAGTTCAGACATTATAATACACCCGTCATTATTCTCCAATTCCATTCCATTATTAGTGTCTTGAAATTTAGGTTGTAGTGTTCAAGTATTGGTATAGTCTTCTAAAGGTTGGCTAGCATATGCTTATTGATATCTAGTTTCTAATTTATTGGGTGCACTATCTAGCCTTTTCATTTCACCAAGTAGTAATTTTAACATACCATTATCCTCAACTTGGTTATTCTCCTCATTATTACTATATGAAGGTTCTCCCCATTGTTGTTGATAATATTCCCCTTCCCATTGAGTGTGTGGACAAGACTCGCCAAAGGGAAAGTCTTGGTACATTTGGTAATCGTGAGAACTACAACTATAACCTATATTATTATTTTGGTTATATCCCCATTGCGATTGATAGAACCCTTCATGTGGAGGTTCTTGATACGTTTGATAATACAGGGGACTACAACTATCATTTTCCCAATATGGTGGTTGATAGCACTCAGGTTGATAATACGCGTCATAAGTGGGTTCTTGCCAACTTGGGGGACAACTTTCATTACCTAATGTGTACCTATTTGTGGTATATGTGTTTGTGTTTGTGTTGTATGGAGGGTAATATGAATAAGACATGTTGACCCAAATTCTTCAAAACAATAGAAAATTTATGTATTTAAGTATTATTTTTTTCTTGTGAGAGAAAAAAGTCCAAAGTAAATTTTTTCTTTTTTTTAAGGAAGAAAAATTTGAAATAATTTAGTAAAATTCTAACCTAGTGGCCTCCCTCGGCAACGGCGCCAAAAACTTGACACGACTAATAAGTTGTGCGCTCTTGTGGAGCACCCAAGTATAGGTGATCGTGTAAGTAATACTGGATAAGTCCAGGTCAATCCCACAGGGAAGGAATAGGAAGAATATCTACTAAGCTACAACCTAAAGAAAAAGAAAAGATCATAAAGGAGTGGAATTCTAACGAATCCTAATTAATTAAATTAAACTAAATAATAAACTAAAGCTTATGGAAACATAACTAATTAAACAGATAAAATAAAGGTGCTGGAAATACGTGAATCCACATTGATCCTAACCATTTACCATGCATACTCATGAATGATCTATGGAGTTCATTCCTTTTCAGCATTCCGTATTTTTCTAACGATAACGAATCAATAGCCCTTTCATGACCAGGACTACATCATCATAGTTGATTTAAAATACTTGGAAGACGGTTTAAAACAATGATTATTACTTGCACTCTAAATGGTGTTTGCATTCAAAGTAGTTTTCAAAAGTCATTGAAAAAAATAGCCTTAAGGAACTGTTGTGACAAACTGAGCTTATAGGGACAATTTAATGACAGATTTCTAAAATAGAAAGTCATGGATTACTTAAAAGAATCATCCCAGGAATTAACATGTTCGATCGATCGAAGCGCTCTCGATCGATCGGACATCATCATCCTTCAATCGATCGAAATATCTTCAATCGCTTGACTATGGCTCTGGTTCAATCGATCGAAATACCTTCGATCGATCGAGCCCAAGGTTTCTAAAGATTTCATGGAAGAGGTTGTGAATCAATGTTTCATCACATATTACCAACGTCTAAACTACGAAAACATAATAAAACTGGTGCAGAAACAGTAAAACAAAACAATCATAACAACTAGAATGCACCTAATACCTATAAAACAACTAGAATGCACCTAATACCTATAAAACAATGTAAAAACATATGTTTTAGCATTAATACAATAAAAAGAATATTTTTATTAGAATGCACCTAAATATAGGGACTTTGGGGATAAAAGTATGCATAAAGGACCATATAATACGCTATGAACATGCACTTTTCACCTTGAATCAATAATACTATGGTTGCTTTCTAAAATGAACTCCTTGCTTTAATACAAATTTGTGGAATTAAATGAGAAATGTAAAGAGGTTAATGAGTATGTTTTAAATTCACAGTTATGTTTTTAATACTCACCGGCTTGTTGAAGCTGACGGCATTGATGCGCCCTAGACATTCGTGTTCAGGCTTTTCAGGTTATGATATTGCTGGACCGTATGACTATGCGAACTGAGAATCCCTGCTGGAAAGAGAATTTACTTTTATATGTTTTAAGTTAAACTGAATTCTGTAATAAGGATGACTATAATTGATTCGAGGTGAAAAGTGCATGTTTATAGCGTATTATATGGTCTTTTATGCATACGTTTATTCCCAAAGTCCCTATATTTAGGTGCATTCTAATAATGATGTTCTTTTTATTGTGTTAATGCTTAAATATATGTTTTTGCATTGTTTTATAGGTATTAGGATGCAAATCAATGAAGTGGAGCTAAAGAAAGGTGATTCTGGTGGATAGAACAACGGAAGCAGCTGAGAAAATGCCATTTTTGACAATGAAGACTTCAGATTTGGAATATTTTCCCAGAGATATGAAATGTAGATCTTTGAGTTACGGTCGCGTGGCCGCAAACGGGAGGTCAATCCGAGGTCCGAGTGAAAAGTTATGGCCATTCTCCCATCGGTACGCAGAGCTGTCAAAATCAGAGAGTTCAAGCGATTGAAGAAGAGTTCAATCGATCGAACCTTCGATCGATCGAACTAAGCTCGATCGATCGAACTCTATTTTCACCCAAAAGTTGTGTAAACTCTGTGGGAACCCTATATATAAGCCGTTTTGACGCCAGACGAAGGGGGGACGCTCCAGAACGCGAAAAACAGCAGTTTATGGTAGTTTTAGGATTAGATTAGAAGTAGGTTAGGTTAGATTCATATTATTTTTCATCTTTTCCATTGATTCATTGAAGATTATTGATGATTCAACTGTATTACAAGTTATTTACAAGTTTATTTCAGATTATTTACAGGTTTTTCTTCTCCTTTCCCTCTATTTGATTGTTTATTAGTTTAGATGCTTTGATTACTTTAGTTTTCTATTCCTGCATTAGTTTTATTATGTTTTCGTAGTTTAGACGTTGGGAATATGTGATGAAACATTGATTCCCAGCCTCTGCCATGCAATCTTTAGAAACCTTGGGCTCGATCGATCGAACGTATTTCGATCGATCGAACCCGAGCCATAGTCAAGCGATCGAAGGCACTTCGATCGATTGAAGGATGATGCAGTCCAATCGATCGAGAGCGCTTCGATCGATCGAACATGTTGATTCCTGAGATGATTCTTTTAAGTATTCCATGACTTTCTGTTTTAGAAATCTGTCATCAAATTGTCCCAATAAGCTCAGTTTGTCACAACAGTTTTTAGAACTTAAAGCCTTAAGGCCTTTTCTTCAATGACTTTTGAAAACCACTTTGAATGCTAATACCATTTAGAGTGCAAGTAATAACCATTGTTTTAAATCGTCTTCCAAGTATTTTAATTCACTTGTGATGATGTAGTCCCGGTCATGAAAGGGCTATTGATTCTTTATCTTTAGAAAAATACGGAATACTGAAGAGGAATGAACTCCATAGAACGTTAATGAATATGCATGGTAGATAGTTAGGATCAATGTGGATTCACGTATTTCCAACACCTTTAGTTTATCTGTTTAATTAGTTATGTTTTTATATGCTTAGTTTATTATTTTGTTTAATTCAATTTAGTAGGATTCGTTAGATACTCCAATTATTCATTTTTATTTTCTTTTCTTTTGGTTATAACTTAGTAGACATTCTTCCTATTCCTTCCCTGTGGGATCGACCTGGACTTATCCAGTACTACTTGCACGATCACCTACACTTGGGTGTTGCACAAGAGCGCACAACTTTTTAGTCGTGTCAAGTTTTTGGCACCGTTGCCGGGGAAGGCAACTAGGTTAGGATTTTACTAAGTTATTTCCAATTTTTCTTTCTTTAAAAAATAAAAAATAAAAAAATAAAAAAATATCATTGGACTTTTTCTCTCACAAGAAAAAAAATAAAAAATTCTTTTGTTTAAATATTTTGGGCAAACATGTCTTATCCTTATTACCCTCCATACAACACAAATACCACGAATGGGTACACATTAGGTAATGAGAACTATACCCCGAGTTGGCCAGCACCCACATATGATGCACATTATCAACCTGAGTGCTACCAATCACCACAATGGGAAAACCATCGTGTTAGTTCCCCATGTTATCAAACGTATCAAGAACCTCCACCTGGAGAGTTCTATCAATCGCAATGGGGATATAACCAAAATGATAGTGTAGGATATAGTAGTAGTTCCCACGATTACCAAATGCGCCAAGACTTTCCTTCTGGGGAGTCTTGCACACAAACACAATGGGAAGGGGACTATTACCAACAACAATGGGGTGAAACTTCATATAGTTATAATGAGGAGAATAACCAAGTTGAGGATAATGATATGTTAGAATTGCTGCTTAGTGAAATGAAAAGGCTAGAGAGTGCAATTGATAAATTAGGAGCTAGATATCAACAAGCATTTGATAGCCAACCTTTAGAAGACTATACCAGTCCTTCAACGCTACAACCTGAATTTCAAGACACTAACAATGGAATGGAATTAGAGGACAATGATGGGTTCATACCGAGTGAGGTTAACAACTCATTTGAGAAAGTGATAACCCAACAAGAACTCCAAAACCAAACCATTGAGCATGAAGTTGTAGAACCATCTTCTCCTCAACATACAACCCCAGACATCAACTCCTTCACTTCCTGGATAAAACTGCACAATCTCTTTGTCCAGAGCACCTCAATAGATGACATATGTAGTGAGGAGAGTTACAAGAATGAGAATGAGGTTTTAAAATATGACGAGAGTTTAGGTGATTGCACGTAATTAGGAAAGGAAGAGTCCCCTGTTGACTCTACCCCTACCTTTGAAAGTGACCCTAGAGAGGACATAATTGAAAAATCTAAATCTGATTTAGATTCTTGTGATATTCATGAACCCTCACCTCTTTCGACCGAAGAGGTGGTGTCACCAAGTTGCCCATCACCTATCCTTGCTATCAATCAAAGCTCTCGTCCTGAGCTTGAATGTTATGTGTACCCCATTCGTGAACAAACAGAATGTGTTGTGGAAGAGGATGGTAAGGATACTAGCACATGTTCTTCACAAAATTTTAACTTTCAAAATTCTTTGAGAGAAGACTTGGAAAATATTGGGCCCACTTTAGATGATCTTAAAATTCAACAAGAAGCTAGCAATCTTCTAGACTGCTTGACCTTCTTGAGTGATTATGACATTGAGGCCCAAATAGATAGCTTTATCCAAGTCCAGTCCAAAACCATGTGCATAGAACAGAAATTTAATTCCTATGATTATATCTCCATAGATTCTGTTATAGGACAAGCGGAGGGTGGTGAAGCTTCATTAGAACATCACTTCGACCCTGCCCCTTTTATTGAACCATGGCCTCCCCCTGTTTTTAGTATTAAAATAGAGGCTGTTATAGGAAATACCAACACCAAAGATCGTTTCTTGCATATAATTCCTAAAAAGTGTGGTATTCCTTTTATAACTGTCCCAAAAAAATTTGGAAGCCATAGGTTTTGCATCATCTCCTCTGACCTTGAGCCTGACATTAGTTGGGGGGAGTTGCATTTTTATGAGGATCCCAACATTCTTCTCACTGTTAAATTATTTTATTGGGAAGATCCTCAAAAATTTCGGTTATTAATTTATGATAAAAATCTTGATTAACCGAATTTAGTTAACTGAGTTGTTGTATTATATTCTCTATTTTTCTTGTTGCTACTAATGATTTTGCAGGTAACTTGATAAAAAAAAATTGGATATTAATGCCTCGAGGTAACATCCTTCCTTCTCTCGCTTTACTTTACATGTCCATGTGCTTAGTTTAGAACATTGAGGACAATGTCTAGTTTTAGTTGGGGGGGGAGTGAGTCATTGCATGCCTCATATCTTTTTGTTGTACTTTAGTGTCATATACCTGCTTAGCAACATGTAACTCAGTAAATTAAAAACTGTCAAAAATTTTGAAATTTTTTATTTTATTTTTAAATATAATAAAATGGTTATTGTATTTGTCTCTTAGTTAATGTAGTTAGTTATGATGCAGTAGTATTATTTTCTGTATGTTATTAGTATGTGATATACTATGGTAGTTTCTTTACTATCTTAGTTATAGTATGTTCTATGCTTTTTAATCTTCAAATACTTTGAGCACATTGTGACAACCTTGTACATAGCTAAAATGGATGAGTACGCATAGCTTAGGTGTCTTGAGAGACTATAGTGGAGACTAATAACCCAAGTGAGCTTTTGTGCCATTCTTTGTTTTTGAGGGTTTTATAAAATTACTCTTATTTTTTGAAAAGCGTATTCATTCGTTGAAAGTCTCATTTTTCTTCTTCATTTTGACTGATCACTAGAAGAGAACGTTCAGGATTTACCAAACTTTAGAGCTCTTGAATTTACTGAAATGAATTATCCTATTAACTTAGAAGATGATTTAGGCCATCTTTTGACCATGCATGGATAATACAGCCTTGGCCTACCTCTATGCTATTCCTTTACTTCACCTCTTGAGCTTATCATAATCGCCTTGTCTTCATAATCCTAAAGTCTATACCAAACTCCAAATTAGGAGTTCAAGCATCAGTTCTTTATTTAGGTGTGATTGGGATGTGTTGCATTGACAAGAAGTTTGGTAGTGTGAATAAGGGAAAGTTGGCAAAGAAAAAAATGAAAGGAAAAAAGAAAAGCATGAGAAGAAAAAGAAAAAAAAAGAAAATGCCAATGGTTGTTACAAAAAAAAAAAAAAAGAGGAATGAAAAGAAGAGTGTGAAAAAAAATAAATAAAAGAAGAAGAAGAAGAAGAGAGATTGGAGATGTGGGAAGTTTGAAAAGTTATAGTAGACATTCCAATCACATCCTTTGACCCAATTGAATATCACGAGCCTTTTTCTTCTTAATCTAACACCTCTTTTTCAAAGTCCTGATGATTTTAAGTAAAATGGATCTGAAGTTAAGGTAATGAGAGAGTTATCCACGGTATCTCGCTCTTCTAGTGAAAAGTATTCTTTCATGAGACTTTGTTCACTATTAAATTTCCGTTTTTCTATTTAGATATGAGAAGCATTAGATTCCATTCATATTTACTCTTTATAGCTTCCATATCATGAGTGATAATTATTACACCTAATTCAAAGTGATTTCATCTTGAGAGTGTAATTCTGGTGAGAGTTGAGTCAAAATGAACGTCTTGATAGTATCTTAGGTTATGCAAGCTTTGAAATTAAAGTTTTGTATTTTGATTGTCCATTCACACACACACTTGAAGATTAATAGGTATGGAACATTCTAATGACTTTGATAGTAGATTAACTATAATGTGTGTGTTGCATTGCTATGGCATACTAGAGAGTTTCAGGAGATTGTTGAGCTTAACTATATTGTTAATGAGAGGAAAATTCCTTGAAAACATTTAAATGAGAACCATTGCCGTAAACATGAATTTTGTGGGTAGATTCACTGCAAACCCTCACGAGACAACACTCGTCCACTAGGGGGAACCTAGGGGTTTAAAGGCTTGTTGCATACGCTAAATGCAATCGCGATTCCTGCGAAAGTGATTTAGGATTTTTACTTTACTTTATTTTTAATTTTTAGAGTTAAATAAACACTGTTGTAGTTCGCTTCATTGCTAGGGACTAGCAACGAGCTAGTTGGGGGGTGTGATTCGAGGTGAAAAGTGCATGTTTATAGCGTATTATATGGTCTTTTATGCATATGTTTATCCCCAAAGTCCCTATATTTAGGTGCATTCTAATAACGATGTTCTTTTTATTGTGTTAATGCTTAAATATATGTTTTTGTATTATTTTATAGGTATTAGGATGCAAATCAATGAAGTGGAGCTAAAGAAAGGTGATTCTGGTGGATAGAACAACGGAAGCATCTGAGAAAATGCCATTTTTGACAATGAAGACTTCAGATTTGGAATATTTTCCCAGAGATATGAAATGTAGATCTTTGAGTTACGGTCGCGTGGCCACAAACGGGAGGTCAATCCGAGGTCCGAGTGAAAAGTTATGGCCATTCTCCCATCGGTGCGCAGAGCTGTCAAAATCAGAGAGTTCAAGCGATTGAAGAAGAGTTCAATCGATCGAACCTTCGATCGATCGAACTAAGCTCGATCGATCGAACTCTATTTTCACCCAAAAGTTGTGTAAACTCTGTGGGAACCCTATATATAAGCCGTTTTGACGCCAGACGAAGGGGGGACGCTCCAGAACGCGAAAAACAGCAGTTTAGGGTAGTTTTAGGGTTAGATTAGGAGTAGGTTAGGTTAGATTCATATTATTTTTCATCTTTTCCATTGATTCATTGAAGATTATTGATGATTCAACTGTATTACAAGTTATTTACAAGTTTATTTCAGATTATTTACATGTTTTTCTTCTCCTTTCCCTCTATTTGATTGTTTATTAGTTTAGATGCTTTGATTACTTTAGTTTTCTATTCCTGCAATAGTTTTATTATGTTTTCGTAGTTTAGACGTTGGGAATATGTGATGAAACATTGATTCCCAGCCTCTGCCATGCAATCTTTAGAAACCTTGGGCTCGATCGATCGAAGGTATTTCGATCGATCGAACCCGAGCCATAGTCAAGCGATCGAAGGCACTTCGATCGATTGAAGGATGATGCAGTCCGATCGATCGAGAGCGCTTCGATCGATCGAACATGTTGATTCTTGAGATGATTCTTTTAAGTATTCCTTGACTTTCTGTTTTAGAAATCTGTCATCAAATTGTCCCAATAAGCTCAGTTTGTCACAATAGTTTTTAGAACTTAAAGCCTTAAGGCCTTTTCTTCAATGACTTTTGAAAACCACTTTGAATGCTAATACCATTTAGAGTGCAAGTAATAACCATTGTTTTAAATCATCTTCCAAGTATTTTAATTCACTTGTGATGATGTAGTCCCGGTCATGAAAGGGCTATTGATTCTTTATCTTTAGAAAAATACGGAATACTGAAGAGGAATGAACTCCATAGAACGTTAATAAATATGCATGGTAGATAGTTAGGATCAATGTGAGAGGAATGAACTCCATAGAACGTTAATGAATATGCATGGTAGATAGTTAGGATCAATGTGGATTCACGTATTTCCAACACCTTTAGTTTATCTGTTTAATTAGTTATGTTTTTATATGCTTAGTTTATTATTTAGTTTAATTCAATTTAGTAGGATTCGTTAGATACTCCAATTATTCATTTTTATTTTCTTTTCTTTTGATTATAACTTAGTAGACATTCTTCCTATTCCTTCCCTGTGGGATCGACCTGGACTTATCCAGTACTACTTGCACGATCACCTACACTTGGGTGTTGCACAAGAGCGCACAACTTTTTAGTCGTGTCATAGCATATGGGTATTGTTTTGTTTTAAGGAGACTTGTGCCTTAGTAGACCTCGTATTGTAATATGTAATAAGTTAGAAAAATATTGTAAGCCTTGATTGCTCTACTCTGATTATTATATTTTGTTGTTCGACGTTTGGGACGGAATCGATCCTTCAAACTGTCGCGACCTACGGGTCCATAAAGGAAATTAAACGCTTTCCTTATTTATGCTACGTCGGGGCGTGGCAAGATTTAGTGGTATCAGAGCCCGGTTATTATTTATCTCAAGATAGTTTAGCCAGATTAGGGTTTACCAGGTTAGACTCGATTCCACGATCTATTAGCTTAAGCTTTGTACCCCGATGTTAAGACAGGGAGGATAGACTCAGAACCCCGACGCCTAAGATTATCTATTTCCTGACTTAAGTTAGTACCTTTTTCAGGTATGGATCCAGCTCAGCCTCTTTTTGTACCTGACACTTTTGGAGGGCATTGGGTTACTGTGGGAGCGATAGTACCGGCTTCTGCGATACTTTATTTCTCCACTATTGGGCAGCGTGCTACTGCTACCGTCGAGTTAGATCTCTGGCACTATATTCATGTGTTAGGACTAGTCGACTTGCCCTGTGCTCGCCTCGAGATCCTGTACTTTATCGAGATCCAGCGCTTAGTACTTGTAGAGATGGTTCGCTTGGTTAACAGCGATGCCTTCTATTTACCTCTTGAGGTTCAGGTTGTGTAGGCTCACCTTGCACAAGTAGAGATGCCTCCACCTGTCGTCCCCGCTATTGAGGATGATGGTGACAGTGACGTTGTACTTGCTCCTATTATCGAGGACGCTGAGGAGGGTGGCATACGTTCGAATGACTTCGCAGTTGACCTTGAGGAGGCACTAGCACTTGAGCTAGCTTTGCCAGAGGCATCTGCCCCTGGACCTGCTTCATTGTTGACCTCACATAGCTGTAATTTTGGGGCAGGCCCCTCTCATGTTCAGAGACTTCATTAGGCTGACTCGCTTGACCTTTTGATGGCTACCTATGGCGATGACTGGCTGTTTAGATATCGCTTTGTATATATTTACTACTTTTGACTATTAGCTCTACCTCTTTTTGCAAACTGTAATTACATACATTAGAGCATAGGGCAATAACCCCATTTTTGGCATTAACTCTTGCATGGACATATGTGTCCTAACCCATATAGATAGAGTAGGCATTGATCTGATCATACACGCTTTTTGTATCAACTTGACAAGAAGTTATATATAAGATATACTCTTTTGAATGTTGTTGTCATTTAAATTGCTTCATAGTACTGCTTCATGCATGTTTCTCATTCTGCTATCACTATCATGCATAGAATGGCTGGAGGACTAAGGAGGAACAGGAATTTGATTGAGGGAGCACCTGAGGCTGCTGATCCCACAGGAATGTTTGAAGCTTTCGTCAGACGTCTCGAAAGGGTTAGTATTCAGAATAAAAATCGACGAGACCGCCAAACTGAAGATAAGCTGCTAGAGAGATTCCATGTGCTAAGGCCCGAGCAGTTTGCGGGTACTGCAGAACCATGGAAAGCAGAACAGTGGTTAAGACAGATGGACCGCATGTTCGAAGCTGTCCAGTGCAACGAGATGGACAAGAGGAGGTTGGCTACATTTCAATTGACCGACGCCGCCGCTGATTGGTGGGACTCGATGATAGCCACTATTGGGAACACAGCTGCGACGGGAATGACGTGGACTGTGTTCAAGGGGAGATTTTTGGAGAAGTATTTCCCGGCTACGGAGAGGCATAGAAGAGAGAAGGAATTCATGGACCTGACGCAAGGAACCAAGTCGGTACAAGAGTACACCACACAGTTCAAGAGACTGTCTCCGTTCGCTCCAAACCTAGTTGATACTGAGGAGAAGAAGATACGGAAGTATAACCAAGGGCTGACACCGAAAATTTGCCGCCTGACTCTCGGTCACCTAGATAAGTCATTTGAGGATTGGTTGGCTTGGCTACTGATCTAGAAGAAGACGCTCGAGTGAATCGTAAGTAATTTGAATTCCGACCGCCTCAAAGGGGTAATTTTGGAAATAGACCACCAATGAACCGTACCTAAGGGCAGAAGAAGAATTTTGACAGAAGCAAGACGATCCAAGCTATCACCTATCTGACTCAACCTCGAGTAGGAGAAGGGAGTAATGCTGGAAAATGTTTCAACTATGGCAACCCTAGTCACCTGGCTCGAGATTGTAAGACACCAAGGCGTGCTGCTCAGTAAGGCATAGTCTACTACAACTGTTGTGAACCAGGTCACATCAGCAAGTTCTGTACTGCCCCTAGGCAAGTGACGTATGGTCAACATAATCAGACTCGCGTAAATGTTGTTATTCCTGATGCTGCTAGATATGACGTAACTATTTACGAAGAAGGAGATTATGGAGAAGCTCAACCTGATCAGCAAGCAGTGGAAGGTACATTGACTTTGTTTAACTCTCATGTTAAAGTGCTATTTGATACGGGTGCTGCTCTTTCGTTCATATCTGTTAATACTATTTGGAGATTGGGTATCTTACCTCATCATTTAGAGAAGGCTTTGAGGGCTACTTCGCCATTAGGAACTGCGGTCAGATTAGGACACGTGTGCAAGGATTGTCCTTTACGGCTTGGAGACCGTGAAATCCCGGCAAGGTTGATTGTCCTATCAATGAAGGAGTTCGACATAATCCTAGGAATGGATTGGCTCTCTCAGAATCAAGTGAAGTTGGATTGTGCGAGGAAGAGAATTACATTCCCTGACAATGAGAATCGACCCTTTGATTTTCAATATAACCCTTAGGGAGATATGTTCCTCACAAGGTGTTTGGCTAATATTGAAATCGTTATTACAGAAGCGACAGTGTCGTCTATACCTGTAGTCAAGGATTTCGAACAAGTATTTCAAGACATTTCTAGTTTGCCGCCCGAGAGAAGTATAGAGTTCTGTATTAAGCTTATACCGGGTACTGTACTGATCACTAAGGTTCCCTACAGGATGGCCCCCATCGAACTATTGGAATTGAAGGGACAAGTTCAAGAGCTCGAGAACCTAGGTTTTGTACGTCCAAGTACATCACCTTGGGGAGCACCGGTGTTATTTGTGAAGAAGAAGGATGGGATGCTCAGGCTGTGTATCGATTACAGAGAACTGAACTGAGTAACTATCAAGAACAAGTACCCCTTACCTCGGATTGATGATTTGTTTGATCAACTACAAGGAGCTACAATATTTTCCAAGATAGACCTAAGGTCGGGATACCATCAGTTGAGGGTACGGAAGGAAGACATACCTAAGACTGCTTTTAGGACCCGATATGGTCACTATGAATTTCTAGTGATGCCGTTTGGAATGACGAATGCCCTGGCAGTGTTTATGGATCTGATGAACAGAGTGTTCAAGCCTTATTTGGATCAGTTTGTCATCGTCTTTATAGATGATATTGTGATCTATTCTAAGTCAGGAGAAGAACACGAACAACATCTACAGATTGCGATGTAGACGCTCAAGGACCACCACTTGTATGCCAAGTTCAGTAAGTGTGAGTTCTGGTTACAAGAAATTAAATTTTTAGGATACAAGGTGTCATCTCAAGGAATTTCTGTGGATTCGTCCAAGACTGATGCTGTGTCAAACTGGGTTAGGCCGAGCAACCCTACGGAAGTTTGAAGTTTTCTTGGACTCACAGGCTATTACAGAAGATTTGTTGAAGGGTTTTCAAAAATAGCTGCACCATTGACTGGGTTGACAAAGAAGAATTTGAAATTCGACTGGATGGAGAAGCATGAGCGCGCCTTTCTAGAGTTGAAAGAGAGACCCACTAACGCACCGGTACTAGCCATACCCAAGCCTGATGAGAAGTTCACTATCTTTAGTGACACGTCATATTAAGGACTAGGGTGTGTACTTATGCAAGAAGGCAAAGTTATTGCCTATGGATCCAGGTAGTTGAAGCCGAATGAGTTAAACTATCCAATTCATGATTTGGAAGTGGCAGCAGTGGTATTCGCACTCAAGATTTGGAGACACTATCTCTATGGTGAGAAGTTTGATTTATTCTCCGATCACAAGAGTCTGAAATATTTTTTCACACAGAAAGAGTTGAACATGAGGCAACGCAGATGGATGGAGTTGATCAAAGATTACGACTTCACGTTAGAGTACCACCCCGGTAAAGCTAATGTGGTCGCTGATGCTTTTAGTTGATAGACTTGTGAGACGATCGCCTCCTTAATGGTCAGAGAATGACGAGCATTGGAGATGTCGGCAGAGTTCGATGTAAAGAGTGCTAAAGAAGGAGAAGGACAATTTTTTCGGATGTCTTATCCTACACCCTATTCTTATCGACTGCATTATTGGAGCTCAGAAAGAAGATGAGAAATTTCAGACATGGTTCGTGAAGATGTCAGAGAAAGACCTGACCTAATGGAAGGAGGGAAGTGACGGAGGGTATCGATGCAGAGGCAGATTATGTGTACCAGATTGTGGGGATTTCAGAAATGATATTCTAGCAGAAGCACATAAGTCAAGATATACAGTTCAGCTGGGAGTAACGAAAATGTACAAGGATTTGAAGAGAAATTTATGTTGGGAAGGTATAAAGAAGGATGTGGCCGAATTTGTATCTAAGTGTTTGACGTGTCCACAAGTCAAGGCTGAACATCAGAGACCATCAGGACTGTTACAACCACTGCCTATTCCTGGTTGGAAGTGGGAGCACATCACCATGGATTTTGTTGTAGAATTGCCTCGATCACAGCAGAATCATGATGCCATTTGGGTAATCGTGGATCGATTGATGAAGTCTGCTCATTTCATCGCTTACAGTATGACATACCCGGTAGAGAAGATGAGCCGGATGTACATACAACAAGTTGTGCGACTTCACGGTGCACCTGTGTCGATTGTGTCAGACCGTGACGCACGTTTTACTTCTGGATTTTGGAAAAGTTTGCAAGAAGCTATGGGAACCTCGCTCAAGATGAGTACTGCTTTTCACCCTCAGACAGATGGGCAAACTGAACGTGTTAATCAGATCATGGAAGATATGCTTAGGGTTTGTGTTATTGATTTTGAAGAATCTAGGGAGACACACTTGCCGTTGGTTGAATTTGCCTATAACAACAATTATCACACGAGTATCAGTATGGCTCCGTTCGAAGCATTGTACGGACGACCATGCCGTTCTCCATTGTGTTAGGCAGAGGTTGGGGACACCGAGTTGTTGGGACCAGATTTGGTTAGAGAAACCAACGAGAAGATTCCCTTGGTCAAGGAATGGATGAGAACCGCTCAAAGTAGGTATAAGAGTTATGCCAATCGACGCCGAAAAGATTTGGAGTTTAGCATTAGAGATCACGTACTTCTTAAGGTATCACTGACTTGAAGAGTAGTACGCTTCGGTCTCAAGAGAGGAATGTTAGCCCCGCGTTTCATTGGACCATTCGAGATTTTGGATCGTATTGGGGAAGTAGCATATCGACTGGCGCTACCACCAAAGATATCTCGGGTTCATAATGTATTCCATGTGAGTATGCTAAGAAAGTACATACGAGACCCCTCGCACGTGGTTAGTTATGATGATATTAAGACGAGTCATAACGTTTCTTACAAGGAGAGACCTGTGAAGATTCTCGATCAAAGTATCATGAAGTTAAGAAATAAGGATATCCCATTGGTGAAGGTTCAGTGGAGGCACCATGACGAGAATGAAGCCTCGTGGGAAGTTGAAGGTGAGATGAGGAAGAAGTACCCGGAGTTGTTTCAGGACTAGTTAGTCTCGATTTCGGGGACGAAATCCTGTTTAAGGGAGGGAGGGTGTAATAACCTGTATTTTCATTTATTTGCATTTCATATTTAAATTCAATTGTATTGTTTATTCTTATTTTAATTTCAATTCTCATGTGTTAAAATCTTGTGACTTGCCTCATTTCATATTTGTAATTCTTTTGGGATCAAAATGCGATTTTATAAACATTAGTAATACCTGTGTTGGATTTCAAAACTGTATTTCAAAACGGTGAAAATAATTTCTATTGACTCAATCAGTATTTTTATGAAACCGGGAAATCAATTCTTACACAAAAATGAATTTTTCGTATTTTTGTGACAAACACCGCGTCACGAAAATACCAATTTATGTCTAAAACTCTCCACGCTGCGTCAAACTTGCACAGCTTTTGGACATGACATAAAACATGAGGGGACATACACTTTACTTTCCATTTTTGGCCAACTAATGATTTCCTTAGGCTTTGTTTAGAAATGTATAGTTTGTGTGGGTTTAGTTTTGCCTAATAACTAAGTTTCCCAAACATCCACAATTTGACCCTTACACATCTAATTGCCCCCTACTCTCATATACAGTAGGTTATACATGTATTATACGTATATACATAAACTGATTTTAGGAATTAACAACATTTTGTACAGTGAAAGTTAAGAGACTTGGCCTCCAAGTTCAATGCTTGTTGTGTTTACTTATACACCTCACTCTTCATCACACACACACAATCTGGATTTGCAAAGCTATCACATAGAGAGTTTAATTTCAGAAATTTTAGAGAGAGAGAGAGAAGAGCCCCAACCTCCATAGCCTAGCTTCAATTGAAGATTCTTGTTCTCGTATGCTTTTTCAACCAAAAGTGCCTAAAGAGGCACTTGTTCGCATTTTTTTTGAACCGTGAATCCGTAAAGCATTCCGTTAGTTCTCGCAAGTTTATTTAGGTATGTTAGAGGTGCGTGTAAGGTTTCGTGACATTTGGTTAAGCGGTTTACCGATTAACTACTCAAAACCTCAATACTTAAGCTTTTTCAACCAAAAGTGTCTAAAGAGGCACTTTGTCGCATTTTTTTTGAACCGTGAATCCGTAAAGCATTCCGTTAGTTCCCGAAAGTTTATTTAGGTATGTTTGAGGTGCGTGTAATGGTTCGTGGCGTTTGGTTAAGCGGTTTACCGATTAACTACTCAAAATCTCAATACTTAAGCTTTTTCAAGCAAAAGTGTCTAAAGAGGCACTTTTTCGCATTTCTTTTGAACCGTGAATCCGTAAAGCATTCCGTTAGTTCCCGCAAGTTTATTTAGGTATGTTTGAGGTGTGTGTAAGGTTTCGTGGCGTTTGGTTAAGCGGTTTACCGATTCACTACTCAAAACCTCAATAACTAAGCTTTTTCAACCATAAGTGTCTAAAGAGTCACTTTTTCGCATTTTTTGTGAACCGTGAATCCGTAAAGCATTTCGTTAGTTCCCACAAGTTTATTTAGGTATGTTTGAGGTGCATGTAATGTTTCGTGGCGTTTGGTTAAGCGGTTTACCGATTCACTACTCAAAACCTCAACAACTAAGCTTTTTCAAGCATAAAGTGTCTAAAGAGGCACTTTGTCGCATTTTTTTTGAACCGTGAATCCATAAAGCATTCCGTTAGTTCCCGAAAGTTTATTTAGGTATGTTTGAGTTGCGTGTAAGGTTTCGTGGCATTTGGTTAAGCGGTTTACCGATTAACTATCAAAACCTCAATACTTAAGCTTTTTCAACCAAAAGTGTCTAAAGAGGCACTTGTTCGCATTTTTTTTGAACCGTGAATCCGTAAAGCATTCTGTTAGTTCCCGCAAGTTTATTTAGGTATGTTAGAGGTGCGTGTAAGGTTTCGTGGCATTTGGTTAAGCGGTTTACTGATTAACTACTCAAAACCTCAATAACTAAGCTTTTTCAACCAAAAGTGTCTAAAGAGGCACTTTGTCGCATTTTTTTTGAACCGTGAATCCGTAAAGCATTCCATTAGTTCCCGCAAGTTTATTTAGGTATGTTTGAGGTGCGTGTAATGTTTTGTGGCGTTTGGTTAAGCGGTTTACCGATTAACTACTGAAAATCTCAATACTTAAGCTTTTTCAAGCAAAAGTGTCTAAAGAGGCACTTTTTCGCATTTTTTTTGAACCGTGAATCCGTAAAGCATTACGTTAGTTCCCACAAGTTTATTTAGGTATGTTTGAGGTGCGTGTAAGGTTTCGTGGCGTTTGGTTAAGCGGTTTACCGATTCACTACTCAAAATCTCAATAACTAAGCTTTTTCAACCATAAGTGTCTAAAGAGTCACTTTTTCCCATTTTTTGTGAACCGTGAATCCGTAAAGCATTTCATTAGTTTGCGCAAGTTTATTTAGGTATGTTTGAGGTGCGTGTAATGTTTCGTGGCGTTTGGTTAAGCGGTTTACCGATTCACTACTCAAAACCTCAACAACTAAGCTTTTTCAAGCATAAAGTGTCTAAAGAGGCACTTTGTCGCATTTTTTTTGAACCGTGAATCCGTAAAGCATTCCGTTAGTTCCTGCAAGTATATTTAGGTATGTTTGAGTTGCGTGTAAGGTTTCGTGGTGTTTGGTTAAGCGGTTTACCGATTCACTACTCAAAACCTCAATACTTAAGCTTTTTCAACCAAAAGTGTCTAAAGAGGCACTTTTTCGCATTTCTTTTGAACCGTGAATCCGTAAAGCATTCCGTTAGTTCCCGCAAGTTTATTTAGGTATGTTTGAGGTGTGTGTAAGGTTTCGTGGCGTTTGGTTAAGCGGTTTACCGATTCACTACTCAAAACCTCAATAACTAAGCTTTTTCAACCATAAGTGTCTAAAGAGTCACTTTTTCGCATTTTTTGTGAACCGTGAATCCGTAAAGCATTTCGTTAGTTCCCACAAGTTTATTTAGGTATGTTTGAGGTGCATGTAATGTTTCGTGGCGTTTGGTTAAGCGGTTTACCGATTCACTACTCAAAACCTCAACAACTAAGCTTTTTCAAGCATAAAGTGTCTAAAGAGGCACTTTGTCGCATTTTTTTTGAACCGTGAATCCATAAAGCATTCCGTTAGTTCCCGAAAGTTTATTTAGGTATGTTTGAGTTGCGTGTAAGGTTTCGTGGCATTTGGTTAAGCGGTTTACCGATTAACTATCAAAACCTCAATACTTAAGCTTTTTCAACCAAAAGTGTCTAAAGAGGCACTTGTTCGCATTTTTTTTGAACCGTGAATCCGTAAAGCATTCTGTTAGTTCCCGCAAGTTTATTTAGGTATGTTAGAGGTGCGTGTAAGGTTTCGTGGCATTTGGTTAAGCGGTTTACTGATTAACTACTCAAAACCTCAATAACTAAGCTTTTTCAACCAAAAGTGTCTAAAGAGGCACTTTGTCGCATTTTTTTTGAACCGTGAATCCGTAAAGCATTCCATTAGTTCCCGCAAGTTTATTTAGGTATGTTTGAGGTGCGTGTAATGTTTTGTGGCGTTTGGTTAAGCGGTTTACCGATTAACTACTGAAAATCTCAATACTTAAGCTTTTTCAAGCAAAAGTGTCTAAAGAGGCACTTTTTCGCATTTTTTTTGAACCGTGAATCCGTAAAGCATTACGTTAGTTCCCACAAGTTTATTTAGGTATGTTTGAGGTGCGTGTAAGGTTTCGTGGCGTTTGGTTAAGCGGTTTACCGATTCACTACTCAAAATCTCAATAACTAAGCTTTTTCAACCATAAGTGTCTAAAGAGTCACTTTTTCCCATTTTTTGTGAACCGTGAATCCGTAAAGCATTTCATTAGTTTGCGCAAGTTTATTTAGGTATGTTTGAGGTGCGTGTAATGTTTCGTGGCGTTTGGTTAAGCGGTTTACCGATTCACTACTCAAAACCTCAACAACTAAGCTTTTTCAAGCATAAAGTGTCTAAAGAGGCACTTTGTCGCATTTTTTTTGAACCGTGAATCCGTAAAGCATTCCGTTAGTTCCTGCAAGTATATTTAGGTATGTTTGAGTTGCGTGTAAGGTTTCGTGGTGTTTGGTTAAGCGGTTTACCGATTCACTACTCAAAACCTCAATACTTAAGCTTTTTCAACCAAAAGTGTCTAAAGAGGCACTTTTTCGCATTTTTTTTGAACCGTGAATCCGTAAAGCATTCCGTTAGTTCCCTCAAGTTTATTTAGGTATGTCAGAGGTGCGTGTAAGGTTTCGTGGCATTTGGTTAAGCGGTTTACCGATTAACTACTCAAAACCTCAATAACTAAGCTTTTTCAACCAAAAGTGTCTAAAGAGGCACTTTGTCGCATTTTTTTTGAACTTTGAATCCGTAAAGCATTTTGTTAGTTCCCGAAAGTTTATTTAGGTATGTTTGAGGTGCGTGTAAGGTTTCGTGGTGTTTGGTTAAGCGGTTTACCGATTAACTACTCAAAACCTCAATACTTAAGCTTTTTCAAGCAAAAGTGTTTAAAGAGGCACTTTTTCGCATTTTTTTTGAACCGTGAATCCGTAAAGCATTCCGTTAGTTCCCGCAAGTTTTTTTTTGGAGCAACAATGATTGAATGCTTTGGTATTTGTAAAGTACAACATTCAACTTGAGTTAAGACATACACAATGACAACAAAAAGGGGAGAATTTGTGTGATCCAATTTGTTTGTCGGATATGGAATCGGATGATGAATGGATCACCGAAAGTGAAGATGCATGTATAGTTGATGATAGAGCATGGATGGATATTGGAGAATGCTGCACAATTGGTGAAGGTCCAAGTAGCAATAAGAGAAAGAGAGATATTATATATATACATATATTCTAACTTCTTTATATTAAGAACAAGTGAAAGATTTTATTAAAAAAATTAGTTATATCATATTATTACATTAAGTGTTTGTAGTGATAATAGGACCAAGGAACTTGAATGCCTCAAAAAAGGAAAAGACAAAGGAAAAGGGAAAGCAAAGGTAGATGAAGATGAAGATGACGATGTGGAAGAAGAAGAAGGAGAATGGGAAGAAGAAGGGGAAGATGAGGAAGATGGAAACAATCACTATGACCTTGATCTCGACGATATCAAGTAACGATAGGCTAGCAACAATGATGTAGTGGACTTAGTAGTTATTTTGTGCACACTTGATAGTTGATATAAACTTGAATTTTGTGATGAATCTAATTATGAATTAATGGTTTAGTAAAGTATACTTCATTGCACTTATCTATTTGTTCTAAGTGGGATCCGAACGCACATTTCGTGTCATTAACACAATTATGTGTTTTATATGTGCCTTATTTGATCTTTTGATTGGGCTTTTCTTCTTCTTTTTTTTCTACAAAGTTTTCTATCAGTTTTCTAGGTTTTTCTTAATTTGTCACCGAATATAGAGAGAAAGAAAGAACACATAAAATGCCACCTCGCAGGCGTACTCGTTAAGGTTTACAACCCTAAATAGCAAGTAAAACACATAAAACGCCACCCCGCAGGTGTACTCGTACTCACCTCAGTAAGGACCACTTGTATCTAGAAATGCCACCCCTTCAGCTGAACTTTGGTTCTCACATTTTGCTTCAATTCCTATTGTCTTCAGAGATCACGGTTTCACCACTGCCAATTGTTGAACAAAAAGGAAAATAATTAGAAAATCCTAACTTTGAGCATGATTAATAAAAACAATCGGACAGAATTCGCCAATTGTTTAATTTATGCTTTATTTTTCTTGTTCAGTGTGATACTCCTGATTTAGTCCCATATTGATCATGCTTTTACATGTCACCGAAACAAAAAGACCCCAAACTGATCAGGATTTTTATACAGGGTCCAGGCATTGACCTTGTCACCTACAAGGGAATTGGCAGCTCAAACAGAGAAAGTAATATTGGCTATTGGTGGTTACATAAACATACAGTCCCATGCATGCGTTGGAGGTGAACCGTGGTTTCAAAGATCAAATCTATGATGTTTATAGATATCTTCCACCAGAGGTTCAGGTAATCAACTCCTTTTCTCTCCACCCCTCTCTTATGATCAACTACTCTCAGTTGATGGTGAACTCTTTCAACTTGTTCCCTACTAACGGACAAATCCATATCGTTTAGAATCCAGACACAACCTAAATCAGTCTCTGCATTATGTATGACCTTTAAAAATTGTCCACACACGTATATATCTATCTAATCTATATATACATATATATATAGAGAGAGAGTACTTCTAACGAGGAATCCCTCATTTTAAGAAATAGGGTATTGGGAGGTAGATAAAAAGAATCAAAAACTAATGAAAGCAGAAAGGAAAAACATATACAGCAATGAACGAGCAAATGCACAGCTTTGGGGGGTTTGAGCTTTTTGGGCAATTTGAAATGCTACGAACTCTATGGAAAGCATTGTAAAATTTTTCACATACACCCATTGATGAGTCTGTGCTGATGCTCTGGTTTTTGGCCATTGGTGTATAGAATCTAAGGGAAGTGAATGGAAGGCAAGAAAGTAAAGAAGCTTCTTTCGATTTGATGTGAAGAGGAAAGAGTAATATAAAGGTTTAATAGAGGTGGATGAAGGTGAAGAAGCTACTTGGTGGTGAATTGTTTTATGTGTGAAAGCTCACTATGGTGGAAAGCATTCCAAGGAGAGAATTTCATCTAATATTCCAAATGATTAGGAAAGTAGAAAATTTTCTAGTTTTTCTGGCAAAGTATCATATTCCAACTTTTTCAGCCTGCACTTTTCCCTCTAAAACTAAGACCGTGTTTGGTTTGTGAACGAAGGCTCAGTTTTGGTAGCGGATTTAGAGAAGGAAAACTATTCCCCTGTGGTTTCCGTAATAATTTACCGCATTGCTTTAAAACGTTCAAAATGACAATCTTTTTAAAACGTAATAGGAACTCAAAGAAAAGAGGAAAGAGAATTAACTCACATAATCTGAAATTTGGGATTTACCTTTTATCAAACAAAATGATTAACTTAAGAAAAGGTAACTGATATCAACTTCTAAATAACTTCTATATCTCCTTGATATAACCTTGTAGACTCACATTCAATCTTGAATAAAGGGGCCAATGAAATGAAATTCAGATATCTCAAGCTATCGATGAGAGAGCAAGCTTTCAACTTATTACTATGAAAGTGGCGGGGATAATCTAGAAACACCGTATGTAGATCAAATTGAAATGTGATGCAATCAAACTAAAAACCATCTAGCAAAATCTAGTAGAACCAATCTTTTTGGGCTATTACGGTTCTATTAGTTCCATGGAACTGAGGGGAAACACTTTTCTTCATTCGGATAACCAGGAAAATAGTGAGGGAATTACAAAGAAAAAGAGAGGAAAAAAAAATTCTAAATTGGGGGAGTCACCCCTCCCTTTTTTCTTAAGCTAAAATTACATTTTGAAAAATTCATGCTTCAAATGATATCCAAGCATGGAGGAAAACACAAGGGAACTAGTTTTCCTTCTAGCTTCCCTTTCCTTAGTTGTTCCTTCTCTATATTCGCCAACCAAACAGAGCCTAAGAGAATAAAAAAGCCACTAAGGGTGATAGGAGAAGATTGTATCCATATAACTTACTAGAAATGGAGCAACCAAATGGTAGACCTGAACAGTCGAACTAGTCCTTCACAAGAACAAGTAACTTGAGAACTTCCAGAACGGGAATTTTTAAATTAAATTTCACACAAGTTTCAACAATAATTCTCTCTTATCAACTATCCTATTACATCAATGGTGGTACATTCAAAGGTGGTAAGCAAATACCTCTAGAACTAAAGTGGTTACCATCACAGCACAAGCGTTGCCATCAATGTCAACCCTGTGACCCCTAACTTGCTCAAGCAATTGTTATATGCACTCACCCGGTTGAAAAACATCACCTTCCACGGAACCCCAGAAATTAAAAGAATTCTCCACTTTCTGTTAAACCACCAAAATCTTCTCTTTGTAAATAGATATATCTGATAACAAGCAACTCTAGAATATTGAACACTTTAAAGCACTTTTACAAGGAAAAAAAAACCAGAAAAAGAGCCCAATAATATAAGAATTTAGGTCCTCAATTTGGAGGGGGAGCAATTTATGCTTGGACCCGGTTACAAAAGCAATTTGTGCTTAAAAGGCTTAAGTCCATAAGGCCTTGGTTGTGGACTCATGAACCTTATTTTAAATTCGAGAACAAGTAAACAGTGCATTCATAATAATAAGTTTTTAGAAAGACCCAGCACAAAGCTATCCCACTTGCGTTAGTGAAGGCAAATTAGTAAACACTAATAAATGAACCGGCTCGTTGAATAGATATTGCTAAATGGTACATTACCCTAGAAAGCTAGAATCATCCCAGCAAGCACTATGCACATGGATTAGGCCAATGATTTTTAACCCAAGGTTCAGGCTTAAAATTAAAGGTGCTTAATATTCTAAGGGGTTGTTTGGAATGGTAAAGAACCGATTATGTGGTCAATAAGTGATCCAGTTCTATAAACTCAAGTGTTCGGTGAATTTCCATAAGAAGTTCGTGCCCAGTCTAATATCTTTCCTAAAACAAGTTCTTTGTTAAACCAACATTGTCTTGGTTCCTATTCTAACAGGCTCTGATTGAACCAATGTTTGCGCAAGTCACATACCGTACATTAACAAGTTTCCGCCATCTTTTAATGCAAACATGAAATCACATACACATGCATGGTTTAAAATTTGAAAGAAACTTAAGTTAGTCAACAAGCTGCTTTCTTACACTGTAGAATTTAAACTTGGCTAGCCACTTATTTTTCTGGACAAATAGTACTATACAACTAAGATATACTTCTGGATTATTGGTCGTCCCTTGAATTAAATGGAAATAGATCAAATTATAGGAAGTTAGAAACTTTGCTGAAGATAACAAATTTGTTTAGCACAAGAAAAGCTACAAATAATTACATAAGGCGGAACATGAAAAAGTTTTTATTTTACCAAATAGCTTAATTCATGATGACGGATTTTCACATAAAGAATCCAAACTTGTGATTTAGTCAATGCAGATTCATTGGAAGTGCAGGCAACCCTTAACATTTACGCTGCAGATAATACAAAACATGAAGTGGTTTATTGGATATCATGAATGCTTGAATACTCAGTAACATCTCATAAATCAACCAGAATAATGTTCGTTTTCACTACAGGGAAAATAGAAAGGTCTCGTGAATAACCTGAATGAAGGCATCTGGGTTTGGGCAATTTTGTTGTTTAGATAGTTTAAGAGTACATTTAGCAGCGGTGCGTCCATCTCGTACAGCCACAGCTTTGAAGAACTCAAGTAAATTAACTCGATCCTTCTTAGAGAGTTTGGCAGTCATGCCCACATCAAGGAAAATGACATGAGGCCTTGATCCAAACAGCCCTTTGTGTGAAGCCTTGCTCCAGAAAATAAATTACAAGAATATTTCCTGGATGCATGTCTGCACGGATAAAATTGTCTTCCTGGTAAAGAAAACAAAAAGAGTCAGCGAATGGTTGGGTCACTAGGGAAAAACAAGAAGTGAATCATAAGAAATTAAACTCGCTAATTCGCCATGTACCAACTACCTGACTGATCATACCAACTAAGTTCCACAATAGACTCATTTCAAATTCTTAATTACTAAAAACAATCTATAACTTGACACAACATTCAAAAAGTAACCATATGTCATTTCCATATGATACATATCTACCACCACAGTACCCCCACCAACTTTTCATTCAATCACAATCAAATTTCTTCTCTAATGCTTGCATTCAAAGCATTACACCAACTCATGCAAAAGCAAACAAATAGAAGAAACAAAAAAGTGAGGTTGCAATTATAAATATTGAATGGTCAATTGAGTTCTTTGCAAGCTACTCTAATTAAGAAGGTTGAGGGGTGAGAAATTAGATTAGGTGAAGGTGTTAGTCTCGGTGTAATGGCTCAACAAAACCACCATAATAGAAAATAGGCTACCTAACCAGCTTAATCGTTTACTCTAAAACTGCATCACAATTGGAAGTACAGAAATGCATAAGTACTGAAAACAGAAAATTAATAAACGTACAAACATGTATTCAAGTTGTAGGCTTTAGTAATGGAAAATTACCAGCACACATTTTTTGTGCTCTCCATTTGAAAAACATTGATTTTCATGCAATCGTGTTAAAGAACCGGTATAGGTAGGTACCAAATTCTAAGAAGAAAAAAATTTGTTGCTTGGAACATCGGAGTAAGTTCAAAATTGCAGCTTGCAAATTAGAGCAAGTATTCAAAATCCCATAAATACATAAAGAATGAAACTTTCTCACTTCTAGCTAACGCCAGTCAAATTTAAAGGATCAATACAACAGCTTAATCTTTTCAGGAACAATTCATACATATCATGAAGTATGAAAACCGTAATGGGTAGGCACCAAATTCTATCTAAGAAGAAAAACAAATGTAGCTTGGAACTTTGGAGTAAATTCAAAATTGCAACTTGCAAACTAAAGCAAGTATTTGAAAAACCCGAATATACATAAAGAATAAAAGTTTCTCAATTCCAACTAAAATCAGTCAAAGTTGAAGAAGCAATACATAAATAGCTTAATCTTTCCAAACCCAGTTCATACATATAATTCATTATCAAAAGTTCATAAGCATTACACTTCATGAAACACCGATTCAACCCCATAACTTACACACACACATACATACATACAAATACTAATTGAAGAGAAGAAAAAAAATTAGCACAAATTGGGTTTCAATATTTGAAGTTATCACTGTAATTTCACTTTCATAAAACAGGAAGAGATATATATATTATATATATATAGAGACAGAGATAGAGCGTTTAAGAGAGAGAGAGATGAAGAGGAACTTACAATCAAGTCATTGGCATCGATGTTCGAGTCCGATGAGGCGAAACGGTTCGTCCCTTTCATCGTTTTTTTTTCCCGATTTCACTGTTTGGCGGAGATATTGAAAAGTGAGTTCAAAATCTTTTTCAGGTTCGCCTTTGATTGTTATTTGTTAGTTCTATTTTGGGAATTAGGGCTTGATTTCGAGAGAGAGAGAGAGAGAGAGTTTCAATTTATAGAGGAGTTATCCTAGCCATTGCAATCACTTTTGTTCTCTCACCCAAAGGTTTAAATAGAGAAATAGAGAGTGTGTGGGCGTTTAGGAGGCAAAGTTGAGAGAAAGCACAGATCGGCTCTAATTTGAGCGAGAGAGAGAGAGATAAAGAAACTCTCTTTGCCAACCCTAATCTCCCCCAACTACAAATCAAAATACATAGAGAAGAGAGTGAGAGAGAGAGGGGGGGAGAGAAAAAGAGAAACCTGGAGAAAGGGAGAGAGCGACGGCGGCCGGCAGTGTGAGTGAGATCTAGGCCGGCGCTTGGAGGCTGTGGTGGCGGCAGTGGTGATGCTAGTGGTGATGGCCTCTCAGTCTGCGCTGGCGGGAGACTGAGATGAGGTAGGAGGAAGATGAGAGGAGGTGGGAGGAAAATGAGAGGGAACATTTGAGAAGAGAGAAGTATAGGCAGAGACTAAAAAAGCTGGTTCCCGCGCGTATAAAAATTTTTTATGTCACTTTTTGAAAAAAAATTAATATTTTTGTCACTTATTATAAAAAGTGACATAAAAACAAAATGGTTTATTTACAAAAATGCCACCGCATTTTTATTTATGTCGGTTTTAAAAAAGTGACATAAATGTATTATTATTTATGTCACTTTTTTAAAAAAATACATAAATACTTTATTATTTATGTCACTTTTTTAAAAAAATGACATAAATAATCAAGTATTTATGTCACTTTTCTAAAAAATGACATAAATACTAAAAGTGACATAAAAAGTACATGCAAGAAATAATTATGTCACTCGAAATAAAAGTGACATAAATATTATTTCAAAAGTGACATAAATAGCATTTTTCCTTGTAGTGTCCTTCGATGGAATTATCGGATATAAAAGGAAAGATCCTAAGTAGTTTGAATCTAAAGAATAAGAGACAAAAGAAAAAAAAGTAGAAAGAGGTAAAGATAGATTGAGGCAATCTAAGCGTTAGCTTGTCGCTTTCCCCGGCAACGGTGCCAAAAACTTGACACAGCTAAAAATGTGTGTGCGCTTATGTGCTATACCGAAGTGTAGGTAATCATGCTAAGTAGTAATCTGGTTAAGACCAGGTCGATCCCACAGGGAAGGTGATAAACTAAATACTTAGATTAAACTCTAAAAGGAAAATAAAAATTAATATATGAAAGGTTGTAGAACACGAAGTTCCACAAAGTGTCTACTAATAATAAAGTAACTAAATTAAATTCAACTACTAACTAACTAATCAACTCAAGCGAGATTTTAAAATGTGTTTTTCTTAATAAAAGGAAATGTTGGGATCACACGAGTCCACAGCATCCTAGCCATCTACCATGCAGTTTACATTTAAGCTCAATGGAGTGTGTCTATCTACAGTATTCTGTATTTTCTAAAGATAAAGAATGAATAGCCCGTTCATGGCAAGGACTACATCATCACATTTATTTCCAAGACACATGAAGGTGGTTTAAAACAATAGTTAAGTCTCTGAATGGTGTTAGCATTCAAAATGGTTTGCAAAAGTTATTGAAGAAAAAGGCCTTAAGTCTTAAAGTAATGAAACTGTTTTGACAAACTGAGCATTTAGGGACAGTTTGATAACAAATCTCAAAAGCAGAAAGTCTTGGAATACTGCATAAAGACTACTCAAGAATCAGAGAGTTCGATCGATCGATGCGCTTTCGATCGATCGAAAATCATCATCTGTCGAGCGATCGAACTGTCTTCGATCTCTTGACTATGTGTCTGCGTCGATCGATCGAACTACTTCGATCGATCGAATGCAGGTTTTATACTGCTGCATGGCAGAGGCTGGAGATCACTGTTTCATCGCGATCTCCCAACTTGGGGACTACTCAGACATTATCTGGAGAGTCACAGAATAATTTTTAACGTAAATGTTCATTAAAATCTTGTTTGTTTTCGATTTAAATATAAAAGCTATGAAAAACTATGGATTAACAATAATCTAACATGCAATACTACGATTACTACTACTAATGCTGCAGAAAATTATAAACAGATTGTAAGTAAACCAAAATAACAGAACCTGCAACTTGTATTAAGATCAAACTAACAGAAAGTCCAAGAACATTCGATCTTAACCTTTAAAACCTACAAAAGAAACACTATAAACTCTCTATCTCTCTATATGAAACTAATGAAAACTAAAGTGGGCGTCCTTCTGGACGTATACAAAATGCATATATATACTACACTTAAGGCTAGGGTTAAAAATTCCGTTTCTGCTGCGTGGCAATAAATTCTGATAAATGCCATGTTCGATCGATCGAACATCTCTCAATCGCTTAAACTTCTGGAATCTTCGAGCGCTTGAGCTTATCTCGATCGATCGAACGTTCGATCGCTTGAAACCTCTTCGATCACTCGAGACTTCCTTTTCATGTTTGGATTGTCTTCATTAAAACCAAACACTTCCTTTTATCAGGCTTATTCAATTCTTCACTCAGCAACAGTAATCTGCACAAATAACTACTAAAATAATACAACTTATCATAGATTAATCATATTGTGTAAAAATTGGCATTGTAATTCAAATTGCAGATATACAAGGGAATTGTATACTAAATCAGCGTATTTTCTTCTTTTAGTGCGGTTGTATTTTACAAATACCCCCGCTTGTCACAACCCCCAACTAGCGAATTGCTAGTCCCTAGCAATAGAGTGAGAATAAAGACAAACTAACTACTACTACAACGACTAATCATAAAATTAATTAAATTAAACTAAGGCAAACTAAGCTAAATAAAAAAATTACCTAACTCACTTTCGTAGGAATCGCAGTTGTATTTAGCAAATGCAACAAGCCGTTAAACCCCTAGGTCCCCCTAGCGGATGAGTGTTGTCTCGTGAGGGTTTGTAGTGAATGTACCCACAAAATTCTCCAATTTTAAGCTCAAAAATATATAGAATAACTTGTAAACACTCCCTCCCATACAACTGTACACTTAGCTCTACAAAACATATCATCCTCATTCAAACCATGAAAGAAATACAAATGCTCCTCATGTCACCAAGATAAAAATAACATATGCATCCCATCTATGTATCTATGTGTGTGTGAAGTTAACAGCTATGCATAGAACCTTATTTAGAGTTGTCTAGACTATCATTCTCAGAACTTGTAGTTTCAACTCAATTCTCACATGGGTTTACACTCAGGAATGAACATCTCATAGAAACTGGTTTAATAATGATCGCACATGGTGTGAAATCTTTGATAAAAATTGAAAGTTTGGTTACTAATGCTTTCACAACTGACTCAATAAAGGATGAACATTTAGAGTACATAGTCTCAAGAAAGGAATACTACTTACTAGAGGAGCGAAATACGGTGGATAACTCAAATTACACGTTCATATTCAAACTAAGTTGTTAAAAATCATTAAGGCTTTGACTTTTCGGTTTTTATATAGTAGGGCAGAAATGAGAGGGGTAAGAAATTGCACATCTTCAGCATGTGATTGAGTTTAGTAATTTTATTTCACTCTATTCCAACCATCCTCTATTCTCATATATGTTTTTTTTAACATAGAACCCGGACTCCTTCTTCTTTCCTTTTCTCTTTTATGCGGTCCCTCCCACATTTACTCCCTCCTCGTCACACACTTCAATAATTTAATCACATTAGATGTGAAATGGGGTTCATTGAGGTCAAAGCGTAAGATTAGGGATTTATATTTTCATAATAGACTTGGTAGTATTTACTAGGTGTGGGATTGAGAACAACGCATATTCTGGAATGTTGATACTGATCTATGGAAAGATAAGGAGTGAATAACGATGGCTTAAATCATTTTCTCAACTTCTTAGTTCTTAACACTTCAGTGTTCATTGAGTTTAACTAGTAAATCCTGAACGTTCTCCTCTAATAAGCAGCCAAAATGAAGAATTAGAGAGTATTCAACGAATTTTTAATACGCAAACAATTTGAATAATGTGATAATTTCCTCATAATTGAAGATTGGATTCAAAAGCTCACTACGCATGACTAGTTTCCACTACTTATTCTTTAAAGCACAAAAGTCGTATTAACCCTTATTTTAGATTTTCTACATAGCTATTAACATGTGCAAAAGGGTTTTGGATACATGAATGATCAACATATGCATTTATCCTAGTGAAACTAGAAAAACGTGTGAACTTAATTCATAAAAAGATGAGAATAATATACATGTATCATTGCTTGATAGCAGCTGAATAGGAGTGAATATTCAAAGTTTTTCTGCCAATTCAATTCAATAATTCCTTAATAATTTAAAATTTTAAATTTTCTTTAATTTCTTCAATTTATTTGTCTTTTGTCTTGAAACTGTAAATATAATCCAATTCTACTCAAGATTATACGAAATGTGCAATAAAGTAATCCAGATTGCTATGTATAGATATGGGCAAGTGATTATGTGCAGGTGATTATCTATCTATACCCTATCTATACCCCACTCCCAACTGAAAATTGAAATATCCTCAGAAGTTGATTTTCAAAATAATGAGAGAGATATTACCTGATAATGCCAAACAAACACCACAAGCATAACAATCTGTACAGACATACGAACTCCAAGCAGCCAAGATCAAACAAAATAAAATATGAAAAGATAGAGAATGAGATCCATACATAATAACATAACTAATCACCGATGTAGATAAAGTAGAAAGATCAACCTGTGGAGGTGGAGCTGAGGATGAAGGACCGGTAGTGGGTTATGGAGGTGTATGTAGAGACTGGTCGACCCTTATCTGAATCAATATAGCCTCAAGTAGAGTCGTCATGCGGTCCATCTTGCCCTTGAGTCTGATCTGGGCCTCTCTCTCCTCTATAAGTAACTCATGAACAGTCGGGAGAGGCACAGAAAAAGAAGACTCTCCCTGGGCAGGAGCCTGAGACCGCTGTCTCAGCCTAAACTTCGCAACCTCAATACGAGGATCAACCTCGTCATCAGAATCTAGCTCCACAACCTCTGTGGGTGTCCCAGAAGTCGCACCCTCAGTATCAGTGCCTCCTCCTCTCCTCCTCTTCGCCCTGACCATAGCTTTTTCCTTCAGCTTACGCTTCTTCTGCGCATTAGAATGGTGAGCTGCTGTCTCACCAAATCGACTAGAAGCCTGAGCAATCGTGTTTGTGGCCAACGGAAGTAGCCCAGTCCACTCAATAACCCGATGAAATGGCTAAGCACTCTTCATATGGCGCTTGGCGGCAATGTACCGCGTGGGCTGTAAGAAGAAGTCGATATAGAGACGAGACAGGCAGACCCACTGTCCTGTTCCAATAGAATACAAAGCCCGAGCATACCACGCTACCAACTTCTCATGGTAAGAGGTCATCAATATGCAGTTGACCAGCGCTAGATGGAGGAGATGATAATACTCAGTAAGAAATCTATCCTCGATGAGCGACTCGCCGTTCCAAAATTGGACAGCACCTCCTGTAAGCTCAAGGATAATCGTGCCTGGAGGGATCTTTGGGGCTCCTGGTAACTGTGGATAAAAACAATCTAGCACCTCGGATACCCCCAGAGCAGCAGATACTATGGTAGGGCTGAAAATGATCTTATGCCTGCGAAAGAAGGATCGGTATGTGAACGGGTTCGCGGGATCCTTGATCATCAAAGAGCAGGCTTCACGAACCCAGCTGATGTTGATCTTTTTGGTCTGAATCAACATGTCATACCAGAGAGGCATGTCTCTGAGCCCTGCCAGGAACCATAGAGCTGATAGCCACACGGACTCTAGTGGTCGCTCCAACATAACCTTACGCATGTCAAAGTAGCGGTTGAACCATACGCGTTCTTCGGTATTTCAAAACCCGTGATCGGGTATTGGGTCTGGAATAGTGAGATCTAGAGGCTTAGCCTTGTGATACCCTGTGATAGGGTTCATTGCAAAAGACCTAAAATGGAAGAAAAACAAGAAACAGATCACAAAAGGGAAGAAATTAAAAAAAATTGCCACTGCTATAGTTCGATCGATCGAACTTGTTTCGATCGATTGAACAGGGGTTAGCTTTGATTGCTTGAGCCCTCCTCGATCGATCGAACACAGAAAATTAGCAGTGACAGGAAAACGAACGGGAATGGACTACAAACACAAAAATAGAGAACAACAATGAACATGAATTGAGTTAAGGACTAAAAGGGGGGCTCCCCCACAAGAATTTGAAAAAACAATGAATCTACGGGGGTCTCGGGAGCATACCTCAGATATACGCGCAGAGGGAGGCTGAGAGTGATGATGATGATGATCAGAGGGACCAGGGGATCCTCGAATGACGTGATTGATGAGGTGAGGAAAAATATTGCCCGAGTCTCTCTCTGTCTCCAAGCGCTCGAGAGTGAGGGAGAGGTAGAGAGAAACTGAGGAAGTGTGTAAACAACGCCTCATTTAAATACAGGTTTCGATCAATCGAGAAAGTTAGATCGATCGAACGTTCGATCAATTGAGACTGTAAAAGCACTTGAGGATGTGACGTCTTCGATCGATCGAAATGAGTTCGATCGATCGAACCTGGAAATTCTAAAATACTTCTAAATTGAAAACTATACACCCGCAACTAACAGAAATTGATCTGGACATACAGAATAGCAAAAAAATAGTCCATAGACAGGACATGTAGGCAATACATCATCATCAACAAGGTAAAGTGTTGCAAATTTTATAAATAAAATCATTTAATAACATCCATGGTGCAACATTAAAATTCCAAAGTTGGAACTAAAGACCTTTTTAATAAAGAAAACTAAAAGAAAAACTGAAATTAACAAAGCTTTTATCTAGGTTTACACTTCAATTGGTAAAAGAATGATCAAAAGACAAAGCACAATTGAAGTGAAGCACTAATCGTCAAGCATGAATATTCTATCTTCCGCAATTGCTTCTTTCTATGCCACATCTTCGAGTTTGGATTTTGAATCTAGTGATGCCCTTTCCCAGAACAGTTGGAATGCAGCAAGGACATCATCGAGTGAGTCTGAGATCTCTGAGGAAATGATTATACAAGCAAGAGGTGATCCGGATGGAGATAGAGATAACGGAGTATAATTTTGCAACAGACTTTCCTCTTGCGACGGGGTACCTGGGGACCTTATGTACGTTCTAAATCCATGGAACAGCTGATGCGGAAGGAACAATGGTGATAACAATTGATTCATAGTGAAAATCCTGACAAAAGAAAAAAACAAAAGACAACCATAAAGGAAGAAATTAAGTAACACAAAAGAAAGAACCAAAAGAAAGGGGTAAATGCAGAAAGATGAAGAGAAAATAAAATGTGACAAAGAGTTAACCTCACTATAGGCATGATATAACCCTATGCACTAGCAAGTAGGGGGACATTGAAGCTGGAATAACAAATATCTCAGGTACACATAAATGTATGGGACCAAGTCAATGACAAGGAAGTCATCAACATAAGTGAAAATAGCATTATGGCGTTCAGGCACCACATCCTGTAAATCTTCTTCCTCCCATGGTTCCCACATCGAATCATTCTCCCATTGTTCCAAAAGGGCATCATCGACTTCCCCAACAAAATACCCCTCTGGTTCACCTTTCTCTACAGGGAAGTCCATATGCGCGAAGGGATTAATTTGGAGGAGTGCAGGATCTTAAGGGATGTACCCTTGGGTTAAGTTAATGACATCGTCCACTCCGGGTCCTTGATAAGGAGAGAGGCAGAAGACAATCTTCGCTGTCGTCCATGGATGATTAGGATATTCTGAATCAGTCCATGACCCGATTGAATGGACGTCGTCATCCCTCATATTTTTAATAGCCTGCAGGTGTGACATAGAATGGAATAGCAGATTAGCATCGAGGTCACACTCAAAAAGAGACTGTAACAAATGAAATAAAAAAAAGTACAGTAAAGGAAAGAGATACAATAATAATAAATGGATCTGCCTTAGTGTTTCATAGGAAGTTTTCCAAGAACGGTTTTAACCTTTGGCCGTTAACCTTGAAACACTCATCGTTCTTGGGATTTATGAGCTCGACGGCCCCATGTGGAAAAATGGATTTGACAAGGAATGGACCTATCCACCGGGATCGGAGCTTACTTGGAAAAAGGTGGAGGCGAGAGTCGTACAGCAAGACTTTTTCCCTAGCTCGAATGATTTATGAAAAATTGTTCTATCGTGACAAGCCTTTAACCTTTCCTTGTGTAGTTTAGCATTGTCGTATGCATCTCGATGCATTTCTTCCAGTTCAGCTAACTGGAGTTTCCAGAGATGACCTCCTTCTTTAATGTCAAAGTTCAATGAGCGTGTCACCCAATATGCTTTGTGCTCAATTTCGACAGAAAGGTGACATACCTTGCCGTACACTAACCTGTATAGAGACATCCCCAGATTTGTCTTATAAGCAGTGCGGTACGCCCATAGAGCATCAGTCAGTTTATATGCCCAGTCTTTTCTATTGAAACTAACAGTCTTTTTGAGTATATGCTTGATTTCACGGTTAGCCAATTCTACCTGCCCGTTAGTCTGTAGGTGGTATGCAAGAGCGATCTTATGATTGACCCCATATTTCTTGACGAGTGACTCTAAAGGCGTATTGCAGAAATGGTTGCCTTGGTCACTTATTAGTGCCCTCGGGGTTCCAAAATGCGATAGATTGTGTTCCTTAAGAAAGGACATAACCATTTTGTGGTCATTGCGTCTTGTCGGTATCGGTTCTACCCATTTTGACACATACTCCACGGCTAGGAGTATGTATTCACAGTTGTTTGATTTCGGAAAAGGATCCATGAAGTCTATGCCCCAATAATCGAATATTTCAATTGTGATGATGGGAGTTAAGGGCATAAAGTTCCTTTTTGAAATTGTACTTAGCTTTGTACAGTGTTAGCACGATTTGCAAAAAGAATAAGCATCCTTAAACACGGTAGGCCAATAAAATCTACTATGTAATACTTTTTGTGCGACCTTTTGCGAAGCAAAATGCCCTCCGCAGGCGTCAGAATGATAAGAGGCTAAAATTACAGTTATGTCCTTGTTCGGGATGCAACGTCTGATGACCTGATCAGCACAATACTTGAATAAGTAAGGAACATCAAAAAAGAAATGACGTGCGAACGAAAAGAACCGTTTCTTGTCTTGATTCGACCAGTGACTTGGGGTCTCTCCCGTAATAAGGTAATTTATTATATCTGCATACCAAGGCAACCTAAAAATAGCCATCAGTTGCTAGTCTGGGAATTCATCCTTAATTGGTACGGGTTCAGTGTTGTCAGTAAATGTTAACCGAGACAAATGGTCAGCAACCACATTCTCTACTCCTTTTTTATCCCTGATTGTGATATCGAATTCTTAGAGTAGGAGTATCTAGCGGATAAGCCGTTGTTTTGCGTCCTTCGTAGTAGCAAGTACTTGGGGGCCGAATGATCTATAAAACAGACGATTAGGGACCCTATCAGATATGACCTGAATATGTCTAGAGCGAAAACTATTTCCAGTAGCTCTTTTTCGGTAGTCGGATAGTTCATTTGAGCTTCGTTAAGTGTTCGGCTGGCATAGGATATTACATAGGGCTTATTATCCTTCCTCTGTCCTAGGACTGCCCCAATGGCATAGTCACTAGCATCGCACATCAGTTCAAATGGAAAACTCCAATCGGGTGCCTGTATTATCGGTGCGGAGGTAAGGTGTTCCTTTAGTATGTTAAAAGATGTTTGACAGTTATCTGACCACTCGAAAGGTGTGTCTTTGACTAAGAGTTGACAAAGTGGTCGGGAAATTGTGCGACGATAAAATCCCGCATGTCCCAGAAAAGAACGGATGTCTTTAACTGTACGGGGGATAGGTAGGTTTGAGATAATATCAATTTTTGCTTTATCAACTTGGATACCCTTATTAGAAATAATGTGGCCGAGGACAATTCCCTTAGTCACCATGAAGTGACACTTTTCCCAGTTTAATACTAGGTGTTTGTCCTCGCATCTTGCTAACACTTTTTTGAGGTTTTCCAGGCAATAATCAAAACTATGGCCAAACACTGAAAAGTCGTCCATGAACACCTTGAGTATTTGTTTGACCATGTCACTGAATATACTCAACATGCATCGCTGAAAGGTAGCCAGAGCGTTGCATAAGCCGAAGGGCATACGACGATAGACGAATGTACCGAACGGACAAGTGAAGGTCGTTTTCTCCTGATCTTCAGGAGCAATTTCAATTTGATTATAGCCACTATATCCGTCCAAGAAATAATAATATTTATGACTCGCCACTCGCTCTAGCATTTGATCCATGAATGGTAATTGAAAGTAGTCTTTCCGGGTCACAGTTTTCAATTTTCGGCAATCAATACACATCCGCCATCCGGTGGGGACGCATATTGGTATCAATTCGCCATCTTTTTTTGGGATTACTGTTATACCTACCTTTTTGGGCACCACTTGGGTTGGACTAACCCAAGGGCTATCATAAATAGGATATATAATCCCAACATCAAGTAGTTTTAATACTTCCTTTTTAACTACCTCTTGCATGTTGGGATTCAAATGCCTTTGCATTTATTGTGAAGGCTTAGCGTTTTTCTCCAAGTATATTTTATGAGTGCACACGGATGGGCTTATGCTTTTGAGGTCGACAATCGTCCATCCTAATGCTCCCTTATGTTGTTTTAACAGTTGGATTAACTTACCCTCTTGTTCAGGATTTAATGTAGATGAAATTATGACAGGGTAAGTCAAGGCGTATTTGAGCTCTATTGGAAGCTCCTTTAACTCCAGATTGGGAAACTAAAAATTGGAAGGCATGACTAGTTTTGTTTTTTGAGGTAGTGGTTCATATGGTGTTACCCACATGCATTCAGCTCTGTTCTCCTCTTTCGACTCCATCATGAGGCAAGTGTGATTTAAAGCAGCATCCAATGGGGTAGAATCGTTAGGTCTGTATATAGTGTCAAATTGTGACACAACTACCTCCAAGGGATCTTTGTAATCTACAAAATCAGCCTCGTCTTCGATGACTGTTTCAATATAATTGATTTCTTCCTCATCTTTACATTATTCAGGTCGGGGATTTAAAAAAATCTTGACATTTAGAGTCATGTTCCCGAATACGATGGTCATAATATCACTTCTTATTTTGATTGTGGCATCTATGGTGTTGAGGAATGGATGTCCAAATATTATCGAGATTTATGCATCTAGATTAGACACAGGTTCAGTGTCTAAGATCACGAAATCGACCGGGAAGATAAATGAATCTATCTGCACTATCCTCCAGTATTCCTCTAGGGTATTTGACTGACTTGTCTTCCAGTTGTAACGCAACTCGGGTAGGTTTGAGTTCACCCAACCCTAATTGTTTATAAACTGCGTATGGCAGCAGGTTTACGCTTGCTCCTAAATCATGGAGTGTGTTATCTATCCTTGGATTCCCAATTTGACAAGAGACAGTTGGGGTACCGGGGTCTTTGAGTTTCGGAGGCAATTCATTTTGGATGATTGCGCTTGCATGACAAGCGACATAGGCGTGTTTCTTTACACTTTGCCTCCTTTTGATTGTGCATAAGTCTTTAAGGTACTTAGCATAGGCCGGCACTTATTTGATTGCATCAAGGAGTAGGAGATTGATTTTGACTTGTTTAAACAACTCCAAAAACTCGTGATTCTTTGCCTCGTTTTTAGGTTTCTTAAGCCTTTGAGGGTAAGGCGTAGGAAAAGGGCATTTTGGTAATTCATCAATGACAGGCTCCTTTTCGGGCCTTCTCTCAACTTCTTCTACTTCTTTAGGAGTGTCATCATTTGATTCTAAGGGTTTGTCATTAGTGGACGACTCCTCTTCTTGAGTGGATGGTTTGATTTTATTTACCACTTCATCCTCTTTATACTCTTCAGGGGTAGAGAGGGGTAAATTGCACCCTATAATCTTGCCGCTTCTCAGAGTAGTTATGGCTTTTGCTTGTTCGTGATTAGTGGGACCATTGTTGTATCCCTTAGGGTTTTGAAGTGGTTGAGCAGGAAATGTTCCACTTGATCCCTCTTGTCGTGCATCCATTCTCTCTAATGTTGCAGACATTTTACTCATCATTTAAATTAACTGTTATGTAAAATTTGCATTAGAGATTGGATCTTCCTTTTGCACCTTTTTGTATAGTGGCACGTAAACATTTGAAGGTGATTATTAGAGGATTGAGCTTGGTTGTAATTGTGTGATCTGTTTTGATTGAATGGCTGGGACTGCTTATTGTATTGCCCTTGATAGTGATTATTGTTATTGTAGGGCTGTTGTTGTTGATATTGGTTTTGGGTCCCAGCATCATTTTTCCAATCAAACCCGGGGTGATTCCATCGATTGTTATTCTGAACGTTGTTATTATTGTAGGAATTCCCCGCCCCCTATCTCCTTGCATGGCATTCATTTCCATGGGGGCTTGTTCTTGAAAGTACGACACATTGGGACAATATTGATTAGTGTGTCCCAACATGTTGCATGTGCCGCATGGTTCTTCAGGTAAAACCTGGCTAGAACTCTCTCCTTTCATTGCCAACTCTTCTACCTTCTTAACTAGTTCTTCATATTTACTCATTAGATGATCCTCACTTTTTAATTGGTATAGACTCTTCTCCTCTACCCAGGATATCTGTGAGCGTGGGATATCTTTCGAATTTGACCATTCGTGGGCATGTTCAGCTAGCCACTCGAAGTGAGCTTCTGCTTCTTCCGTATTTTTGCGAAGAAATGGCCCTGAACTCATAGTTTCGACCAACTTTTTAGTTTTACCATTTAACCCTTCATAAAAGTAGCTTATGGTTTGTCATTTCTCATACCCATGATGTGGACATGAGAGAAGCAAATCCTTGAAACGCTCCCAAGTTTGAGTGAAGGTTTCATTGCTCTTTTGTTTATAAGAGTTAATTTGTCATTTAAGCTCAGTGGTCATGCGCGGTGGAAAGACTTTATTTAAGAATGCAGTGTTCATCGCATGCCAAGTATAAATCGAATTCGGCTTCAAGGTGAGTAGCCACACATTTGCTTTATCCTTCAAAGTGAAAGAAAATAGCATTAGACGTGTCACATCTACAGGGCAATTTTGTAAGAATGTTTTACAAACATCCTTGAAGTCCTTGACCTGTAGATATGCCTTCTCGCTATCCATTCCATGGAAGGTTGGAAGGAGTTGAATCATTCCATTACGAAATTGAAATTCGCAAGCATGAGGTGGAATGAGAATACAAGAAGGTGTAGGTGCATGTTCAGGTGTCATGAGATCGCACAAAGGACAAAGCGAATCATTAATTGGTACAACCACATTCTCACCATTTTCACTTTGATTGTTAGCCATTGAATCGGTAGGTGTGGCTATAGGATTAATAGAATCAGAGGAATCGGCTAAGTAGAATGGATTTCCGTAGATTCCTTCGATGGAATTATCGGACATAAAAGGAAAGATCCTAAGTAGTTTGAATCTAAAGAATAAGAGACAAAAGAAAAAAAAGTAGAAAGAGGTAAAGATAGATTGAGGCAATCTAAGCGTTAGCTTGTCGCTTTCCCCGGCAACGGCGCCAAAAACTTGACACGGCTAAAAATGTGTGTGCGCTTATGTGCTATACCGAAGTGTAGGTAATCGTACAAGTAGTAATCTGGTTAAGACCAGGTCAATCCTACAGGGAAGGTGATAAACTAAATTCTTAGATTAAACTCTAAAAGGAAAATAAAAATTATTATATGAAAGGATGTAGAACACGAAGTTCCACAAAGTGTCTACTAATAATAAAGTAACTAAATTAAATTAAACTACTAACTAACTAATCAACTCAAGCGAGATTTTAAAACGTGTTTTTCTTAGTAAAAGAAAATGTTAGGATCACACGAGTCCACAACATCCTAGCCATCTACCATGCATTTTACATTTAAGCTCTGGAGAGTCTGTCTATCTATAGTATTCCATATTTTCTAAAGATAAAGAATCAATAGCCCGTTCATGGCAAGGACTACATCATCACATTTATTTTCAAAACACATGAAGGTGGTTTAAAACAATAGTTAAGTCTTGCATTCTGAATGGTGTTAGCATTCAAAATGGTTTACAAAAGTTATTGAAGAAAAATGCCTTAGGGCTTAAAGTAATGAAACTGTTTTGACAAACTGAGCATTTGGGGACAGTTTGATAACAAATCTCAAAAGCAGAAAGTGTTGGAATACTGTATAAAGACTACTCAAGAATCAGAGAGTTCGAGCGATCGAACTGTCTTCAATCGCTTGACTATATGTCTGCATCGACCGATCAAACTACGTCGATTGATCGAATGCAAGTTTTATACTGCTGCATGGCAGAGGCTGGAGATCACTATTTCATCATGATCTCCTAACCTGGGGACTACTCAGACATTGCCTGGAGAGTCACAAAATAATTTTTAACGTAAATGTTCATTAAAATCTTGTTTGTTTGTGATTTAAACATAAAAGCTATGAAAAACTATGGATTAACAATAATCTAACATGCAATACTATGATTACTACTACTTATGCTGCAGAAAATAATAAACAGATTGTAAATAAACCAAAATAACAGAACCTGCAACTTGTATTAAGATCAAACTAGCAGAAAGTCCAAGAACATTCGATCTTAACCTTTAAAACCTACAAAAGAAACACTGCAAACTCTCTATCTCTCTATATGAAACTAATGAAAACTAAAGTGGGCGTCCTTCTGGACGTATACAAAGCACACATATATACTGCACTTAAGGCTAGGGTTATAAATTCAGTTTCTGCTGCGTGCGCATAAATTCTGATAAACGCCATGTTCGATCGATCGAACATCTCTCAATCGCTTAAACTTCTGGAATCTTCGAGCGCTTGAGCTTATCTCGATCGATCGAACGTTCGATCCCTTGAAACCTCTTCGATCCCTCGAGACTTCCTTTTCATGTTTGAATTGTCTTCATTAAAACCAAACACTTCCTTTTATCATGCTTATTCAATTCTTCACTCAGCAACAGTAATCTGCACAAAGAACTACTAAACAATACAACTTATCATGGATTAATCATATTGTGTAAAAACTGGCATTGTAATTCAAATTGCAGATATACAAGGGAATTATATACTAAATCAGCGTATTTTCTTCTTTTAGCGCGGTTGTATTTTACAAATACCATCACTTGTCAATATGTTTGCTCTAAATATCTGCTGCCCTTTAGCCTCGTTGAATATGTTTGCTTTAAATATCCGCAGCCCTTCGGCCTCGTCGGATATGTTTGCTCTGAATATCCGCAGCCCTTCGGCCTCGTCGGATATGTTTACTATGAAAATCTACAGCCCTTCGGCCTCATCGGATATGTTTATTCTAAAAATCCGTAGCCCTTCGATCTCGTCGGATATATTTGCTCTGAATTTTATTTTTTGAATTTCAAATTCGAGGGTCCGCTCGATTTTCTTCAAATTTCAAAATTCGAGAGTTAAATTTTTAATTTCATCTTCTAAAGTCAGGAATCAATTAAACTCAATTCAATTCAATTCAATTCAATTTTCGAAAATCAATTCTGTTGGCCCAAATATGGAAACCTTAGAGGGGGGGTGAATAAGGTTTTAGCGGAAATTAACCTTTTAAAAAAAAAACTTAAATTAAACACAATCATAAGCAATTAACTAAAGAGATAAGGGAAGAGATACTTGCAAACTAATTTTTCAAGTGGTTCAGCAATCGCACCCCGCGGCCTACGTCCACCTCTTAAGAACACCTCTTGAGGATTCCTTTACTCCGATCTACTTCACGGGTGTAGACTAAACCATTCCCAGAGCACTTACGGGTGTGCACCAAACCGTTACAAGAGCCTTCAATCTCTCCCAAAGAAGAACACCTCTTCTTTGCACACAACGGTTACTAACCCTCAACCTTTACAAATTGAATTGAATACAAAGTGATAACTCTCTCTCTAGAGTGGATAATACAATTAAAGCTCACTACAATTTTGCTCTCTCAAGAAATACAAATGAAAGATTTGAGCAAATTGATAAACTCACACAACTAGGGCTCAAATGATAATGTTCAAAGATCAAAGAGATGTGTGATCAATACTATGTTTTCCAATCAAAATCTCAACCCCAAATAGCTTGGAAAAAAATGTATTTATAGGCCTTGGAAGATTATAGCCGTTGGCGGTAAGTTTGGTAATTAAAAACCCTTTTAAAAACTAGCCGTTATTACCTTTCAGGTCGATTCAGTCGATTGGACCTTGAAGCAGTCGACTGGACCTTGAAGCAGTCGACTGAGATGTGTTTACAGAGGGTTCTGTTAGCATTCTGCTCACTTCAGTCGACTGCATCAGGCCTTCAGTCGACTGCCCTTCCCTGTTTGACAGCCTGACACATCTCCACTAAAATGGCCATAACTCCCTCTACAAAAATCGGATTTGCGATCCGTTTGATGTTTTGGAAACTAGATTCAAATACCTTTCCAACCATATAAGATTCAACATTTAATTATTTTCCAATTGGTTGGGGAATTTCTTTAAAGATGATCCGCTTAAAATTTATTTCCAAAAGTTTAACTTTTAGAGTTTGTTTGAGCCCTTATGAGTGTGAGATCAAGATGCCTTACAATGAATGTCCTAGACTTCAACAAAGGATAAAATATCTTCAAGTCTTCAAGCTTGATTCTTGTTGAGCTCCTTGTAATCTTGATCTACATCAATTAAATCTCATGCACACAAAGATGTTAAAACATTGATACAATATTAATACATGAGATTATATATTAGCATAAAAATGACTATGATAATAACAAGGAATGAAACAATATGAATCATGTAATTATCATAGTATATTTGACATCATCAAAACATAATTAAATATGCCTTAATATACCTTAAGGCTAACAATCTCCCCCTTTTTTTATGATGGCAAACAACCAATGAAGGATATGCCAATATAAGCACATTTGGTCATTTTCATATTATCATTTATAATGGATATCATATGTTAAGGAACATGAATGATAACTGCCCAACAACTTCTCCCCAATACTTCTCATATTTCTCCCCCTTTGACATTATCAAAAAGATTTGGGGATAAAACACATAGCTCCCCCTCACAATAGGCATACAAATCAAAAGGCCTAAAAGATACCAAAAATAAACAAATATAACCACATGTAAGAAAATGAATACATGAAAGTGCTCCCCCTAAGCATGTGCAATGATAAAAGATAATAAAAGATATGAATAGAGAGCATATTCTCCCAAAAGATACCAATAATAAAGTTAGCGAACTCAAAATATAAGATAAGCAAAAATTCAGTCGGATCAGTCGACTGTGCATTCCATCAGTCGACTCCTCAGTCGACTTAACAATGCAGAATCAAAAAGTTCAAAGCCTCACACCTGAATCAGTCAACTATGTCGGGGTACCAGTCGACTGCTTTGTTCAGCAGTTCATAAAATGACAGTTGAGCAGCAAAAATTTGAATGATTCACAAAACATCATTTTGTCTAACTATTCTTAAAACTTTATCTAATCAAACAAAAGCATATCATCATTTTTTAAAAATAAGCAGTATCAAGAGCATGATGATTTATGTAAAGACATATCCAAATCACAAGTGGATGAAACAAGATTTATGCATAAAAAATCAAGTATGCATATCTAAACAAAATCGAAGTGATTTGAAACAAATAAGAGTATGATATGAAATCAAAAAAAAAAAACTAAGTAGGATGATGAAAACAAATCAAAACAAAATTACCTACAAACCTACCATTACCAAATCAATACTTAACCTTTGTCCAAGCATTTCTTGGATGCTTCATTTGCTGAGGTGGTAGGAGAGGCCCTTTCCAATGTCATGAGGCAAAGATTGACAATCTTTTCACCATTTAAGTCGTCGTCCGAAGATTCGCTCTCGGAACTACTATTAGTGGCCTTGATTGTCTTCTTTTCCGATTTTTCTTTCTTTAGAAACTTTGCAAATTTTCGGGTGATCTTTGTCATTTCCTCATCCTCATCACTCTTAATATCTTTCCTCTTTTTCTTTGAGCTTGAGGATTTTAAAGCCATGTCTCCCCTTTTGGCCTCTTTCACTTCCAATTTCTTGTCTTCACTTTCGAAGACGGCCAATTCCATTTCATGAGTTATGAGAGAACCCATGAGTTGTTCCAAGGAGAGTGTTGAAAGCTCCTTTGCTTCACGAACCGCCATGACCTTTGGTTGCCAATCCTTTGGTAAAGACCTAAGCACTTTCTCAATCATTTCTTCATTAGTATAAACTTTACCAAGGTTTTTCAAGTTATTAATAAGAATGGTAAAACGAGAAAACATATCTCCAATAGATTCATATGGAAACATTTTAAACATTTCATAAGTTTGAACAAGCAAATTGATTTTAGACTTTTTAACTTGACTTGTTCCCTCATGAGCATTTTCAAGTTTATCCCAAATTTCTTTTGCGGATTCGCAAGATGAAATTCTATTGTATTCATTTGGGTCTAAACCACAATATAATAAATTCATTGCCATAGCATTTATTTTTATGAGTTTCTTATCGGCATTATTATATTCATCTACCGTCTTTGGTATAGAAAAATCATTTTCAATTTTTGTAGGTAGATGAGGCCCTTTGACCACGATTTGCCATAAATCAAAATCTTGAGAAATCATATAGATTCTCTTTCTATTTTTCCAATAAGCATAGTTTGAGCCATTAAAACATGGTGGTCTTAATGTCTATTGACCCTCACAATAATAAATGCAAGAAGAGTCGTTTTCCATTAGATCTTATCTCTAGTTTTTCAAAAATCTTTTGAAAGAGAAGAACCGAGGCTCTGATACCAATTGTTGGCCAAAATATAGAAACCTTAGAGGGGGGGTGAAAAAGGTTTTAGCGGAAATTAACCTTTTAAAAAAAAACATATATTAAACACAATCACAAGCAATTAACTAAAGAGATAAGGGAAGAGATACTTGCAAACCAATTTTTCAAGTGGTTCGGCAATCGCACCCTGCGGCCTACGTCCACCTCTCAAGAACATCTCTTGAGGATTCCTTTACTCCGATCTACTTCACGGGTGTAGACCAAACCGTTCCCGGAGCACTTACGGGTGTGCACCAAACTGTTACAAGAGCCTTCAATCTCTCCCAAAGAAGAACACCTCTTCTTTGCACGCAAGGGTTACTAACCCTCGACCTTTACAAATTGAATTGAATACAAAGTGATAACTCTCTCTAGAGTGGATAATACAATTAAAGCTCACTACAATTTTGCTCTCTCAAGAAATACAAATGAAAGATTTGACCAAATTGATAAACTCACACAACTAGGGCTCAAATGATAATGTTTAAAGATCAAAGAGATGTGTGATCAATACTATGTTTTTCAATCAAAATCTCAACCCCAAATAGCTTGGGAAAACATGTATTTATAGGCCTTGGAAGATTATAGCCGTTGGTGGCAAGTTTGGTAATTAAAAACTCCTTTAAAACTAGCCGTTATTGCCTTTCAGGTCGATTCAGTCGACTGGACCTTGAAGCAGTCGACTGGACCTTAAAGTAGTTGACTGAGATGTGTTTACAGAGGGTTCTGTTAGCATTCTGCTCACTTCAGTCGACTGCCCCTCCCTGTTTGACAGCCTGACACATCTCCACTAAAATGGCCATAACTCCCTCTACAAAAATCATATTTGTGATCCGTTTGATGTTTTGGAAACTAGATTCAAATACCTTTCCAACCATATAAGATTAAACATTTAATTATTTTCTAATTGGTTGGGGCATTACTTTAAAGATGATCCACTTAAAATTTATTTTCAAAACTTTAACTTTTAGAGTTTGTTTGAGCCCTTATGAGTGTGAGATCAAGATGCCTTACAATGAGAGTCCTAGACTTCAACCAAGGATGAAATATCTTCAAGTCTTCAAGATTGATCCTTGTTGAGCTCCTTGTAATCTTGATCTACATCAATTAAATCTCATGCACACAAAGATGTTAAAACATTAATACAATATTAATACATGAGATTATATATGAGCATAAAAATGACTATGATAATAACAAGGAATGAAACAATATGAATCATGTAATTATCATAGCATATTTGACATCATCAAAACATAATTCAATATGCCTTAATATACCTTAAGGCTAACAAATTCATTTCCAACGCCAGGAGTCCATCACACTCAATTTAAATTTTTTCCAAAAACAGGAGTCAAACAGACTCAAATCTAGAATCAGGAGTCCATCAAACTTAATTCAATTCAAATTTCAAGAATCTGGAGTCAATTAGACTCAATTTAATTTCATGTTCAAAAATCCAGAGTCAAAATCCGCTTAATTTTGAAAATCAAAAGTCAAACAAACTTAATCCAAATTAATTTTTCAAAATTCAAAGTCGTGTGGACTAAAGAATTATTTTCCGAGGACCAATGTGTAAAAAGGCGGGCAAACCATGGGGGTTTGAATACAAAATTCGGGACACATTTTGAATTGTGGGGCAAAAACCAACAACTCTTCAGCTGTCATATTCGTAGCACACGCGCAAGGATGCAGTAGTCCGTGATTGCCATTGTGGCACTCACAGAATGCTGGAGAGTCACTTAGTGAGCGCCGCTCGTCAGTTAGAGATTGCCGTTCGCGAATCCCCGAGCGCTGCTCGAGGCGCAGAATGCTATACATGTTTCATTTTATTTCATTTCATTTCACTTTTAACAATATCTTCACCTCGAATCTCTACCAAATTTTTTCTTCATTCACTTGCAACGATCTAGGGGATCAACAGCTTAGTTCCCCGCAATTAAAGTTTTATTTTTCTCTTTATTTTTGTTGTTCTCTTGATTTCTTTCAAAAGTTCAACGTTCAAATCTCTCTTTCTTGACAGGTTGACCATTATGGCTAGCGGCTCAAGGTGTTCGAGCAAGAAAAGGAAGAAGTACAAGGCCACTCCTTATCCTGACCCTACTTTCCTATTCTGAGACCCAGGCGAGCATCTATCCGCCAGTGCATTTCGACGAGAGGTATACCCTCCTCTCCATTTTTAATTTTCTACTTATCACTCCTCATGAACTCAATACATGATAACTTAGCATTTCAAAAATGCACTCTTTGATTATTAAGTGGCCTTTAGAATGCAAATGCTCTGCTGTAGAGATTTTTGAGCATCCCGACCATTCCTTTCTTAAAAACATTATTCATTCATTTTCATTTTCATTTTCATTTTTATTATTTTACTTCTTTCTTTTTACCCATTTATTTTCTGATATGAAACTCTCATAACTTTTGCAGCTTTAGCCCGATATGCTGAAGGGTCACAGTTAGCTCACGGTTATGAGTGGTATCAGTCGTTGAGTTAGACTATGAGGGGCTTTATTGACATCATCGGCTTCGGAGACTTCGTCAAGGTCTTGACAAAGAGCTCGAATGACTTGAGACAGATTCACGGTCTCTTAGAGCAGTGGTAGGACACCACCTACACATTTTACTTCGAGTTCAGGGAGATGATGATGACCCTACTCGACTTCAGTATGATCACTGGGATTCCCTTCCGGGTGAGTGCATACGGTACCTTGATATAGTGATGGAGTGGGATCAGGTACCCGTGCTTTTGGGAGTAGACCCAGATGAGCCCTTGTTTACAGCCAAGTGGTTCCTCGACACGTTCAGGGACCAGGAGGGCTTCTCGGATGAGCAGATGGCTCGGGGATTCATTATGTATATGCTAGGGTGCTCTCTGTTGAGCACCAAGGGTGACCAGATCTCTGTCTCGCTAGTAGGAACTCTGGAGCATATGGACCGCATCTACGAGTATGATTGGACCTGCATCGGACTGGCCATTCTTTATTGACATATAGGAGAGCTCTCCCGAGATCGTCCGACCTCCATGGGCAGCTTCTGGAGGGCGTGGGAGGTACATTTCTTCTTTATTCTCTTTTATCTTCTTTTTTTTATTAACTTCTTCAATTCTGAATTATAAACCTTACATCTTTTCATTTTTATGCAGATTTGGCCCTACGAATATCTCTATGTGATGCCGCCTTCGACAAGAGCGATGAATACCCTCGTCATGCCTCAGGGGTAAGAGTGGCAGAAGGACTGCATCAGACGGAAGACTGGGGCACACAAATTTATTACTTTTAGGAATTTTTTGATGAACCAGAGAGAGCTGCAAGTCAATTGGCAGCCCTGGGTCACCATGCTTGCTATCCTCCCTCTAGATAGGTAGAGATCGACGAGTTTTGACCTGCTGAGGTTATTATTGGATGGCCCAGATGCTCAAGAGTGGTATTTGGGAAAGAGAGTGATGAGGCAGTCACTAACGGCTTATGTCTTCTATGTGCCACATCATCCCCCCAATTCTATGAGGGCTTTAAAGACTCTTCATGGTAGCGCATTCATGGCTACCCTAAATGGTCTCTCCATTCAGGACTTTCTGGACCCTCCCGAGGGGTATGCAGCTTTTCTTGTTGCCAAGTTGATGAAGAACTTCCCTCTGATGGAAGTGACATGAGTGAGCTTCTTTTAACTTTTCATTCTCTCTTAAGTTCTTTCCATTTTTTACTAAATTCTCTTTTCTTTCTTTGTAGCCTATTCATGCTGTTGCCCGAGCTCCCGCTCTACCACCTTGGGATTGGAGCCTTCAGAGAGTCTTCCATGGCGAGCGGGGCACGACCATGATTCCTCGATATTACACGGGTGCTCCCACCATCCCACTCTAGTACGATCATGTCCCCAGGGACTATGCCGAGGAGGGTCTACTTTACGCCCATAGCGTGAGGGAGTGGGTTCATGGACAAGAGTGGAGGGTAATTGACCAAAAATTTGATTCTGACTTTGCATTCTTCTTTGACTTTCTAATCTTTTTTGATTTTCTGATTCGGGCTAATAGAGCTCGAGTAGCCGCTGTGGCTCAGCTAAGAGCTAAGGTAAATTTTTACCACTATTTTCATTTAGCCCATTCATTATTTCATTCATTACTATAATTTTGCTTAACCAATTCCTGGTTTACTCCCTCATTTATTTAGGATGACGAGATCAGGGCACTGACCCTACGGGTGCGAGACTTAGAGTTGTAGCTTGAAGTGGGCCCGAGTGGAGCTTACAGAGGTGTCGGGCAAGGCAAAGGCGGAGGTGGAGGCAGAGGTAGAGGTCATGGCGTTGGGAGTGACACAGAGTCATAGTAGGAGCCCCTCACATGTGTCACTCGCCAGACCCTAGGTCGAGGTCGAGGTCGAGGTCGAGGTCGAGGTCGAGGTCGAGGTTGGGGCCGAGGTTGACCCCATCTTCTCGTATCCCCTTTTTAATATTTTTTTATATTTTCTGAGTATTTGGAGAGGATACACATATACTTGGATGACTGTATATACATACTTCTTTTGATGACGGCTCTTTGGATAGCCGGGACAGGATAGGAACCTGTATACATTATTGTCATCTTTTACTTCTTTGCATGCTTCTACTTGTGATTGCACACATAGCTTAGTCATGCATTTTATTTCTTGTGAATGCTGCATATTGTGAGTGCGACTATGGCTTGGTTATGCATTTTATTTCCTATGAATGATGAATGCTCATGAATACGTTCACGTCTTCATTTATTTATTTTCTGTGAATGATGAATACGACCGTGGCTTGGTCTTGTGTACGTGATGCAATGTGATGCACACGTTTCATCGCATATTTTAGTTTTTTCTTCACAGGTTGGGCTGAAAATGTTAAAAATACGTTATTTTAAAAATCAAGTCCTTGTGGCACTTGGTTACGTCTGAGTGGCACTCAATGAGTGATGAAGAGATACTCGGTGACTGCTGTGCGGCAATCACGGACTACCGTGCGGCACTCTTGAGTGCCGTCGAGCATATTGAGTGCTGCTCGGTGGCCTAGACAGATCTATTTCAACTTTTATATACTTTATTTTTCTCACAAACTATGCAAAACACTCTTCTCCCTCTTTTATTTTTTCCTCAAATGGCCCCCATTGGCTCTCAAATCCTCTTCCCATAGATGGATACTCTCTCAGGCATTGACTGGCTCAACTTCAACTGTTTCAGGCTGAACGACCTCTTCTCTTTTCAGTGGATGGTCTTGAATGAAGATTTGCTTCAAGTTGCCATCCAGTGTTAGAATCCCACACTCCACGTCTTCCGCTTTGGTTACTGGGAGATCTGTCCCTTGTTTGAGGAGTTCAGTGCTATCCTCCATACTAATCCTTTTGCGGATCTAATAGTTCCCCTGGTACCAGCCGGCTATGTTCAGGATTTGGATGATTTCCTTCATATATCCTAAAGTACTATAAGTTCTTTTGTTCATGATAGGCAGATCGATTTTGAGCGCCTTTCCTCAGTCTGTGCTCCCATGAGGGACCCCTATGACAGCTGGTACCAGATTATACAGTGGAGTGCATTATCGATTGCTATGCTTTCTTATTTCCTCTTTTAGCCATCATCTTTTGTTCTTATACCCATCGCTTGCAATCTACAGGAAATGAATAGTGCTGTCATGCTGGTCCTTGGTGAGACTTTGATGGGATTGGAGTGTGGCCACATTGTGGAGGCAATGTTTTCTGCTAGAGCACCCTTTGTCTTATAGGCTTGGCTTATGGAGCGTCTGGATCTCTTTATCCACCCTCTACACCTTTAAAGGTCACTTCCCTATGATCGTTTAGAGATCCACCACCTATTTTATTTTATCGCTGCATGGCTTGATTGGATTCAAGGTCTCTCTTCTGATGATCTCTGTTAGGTCTGCCCGCAATGGACTTATTGCTCTGTTGAAGTACGACTTCCCGGGTAACCTGCCATCTGGTTACCTGGCTTGCATGCTACTACTTTTTATATTCCTAGCCAAGCAGTTCGTCAGTATAAACTTACCTAAGATGTTCCAGAGGATGTTACTGTAGACTTTACGAAGAGTTCTGCCATGTGCCCTTCAATCGTGAAGGCTTTCACTGAGGCTTGGCATGACAAGGTGAAGACCCCCTTTCGGAGAGTTCCTGCTTCAATTGTGCCTGTCATTGAGTATCTTCTGGAGATCCAGACTCTGGTTAAGAGACAGACTTTATAGATATACATGGATGGAAGCAAAACAAACATAGGGCAAAGCTTAATTTTACAAAACTTCTGACAAACCCTGTCTACTCTTTTACGCTTTTTGAATGTGATTTTCTTCTTTTTCTTCCCAATGAATGTTCTTGTATTTAAAAAATGTTCTAACATGTTCAATCAAGGTGTTCACTCTTTCAATCCATTATTTAAGTTATGAAAATCCTCCTTTCCATGTCTTTTCTTGGCTTTTCATCACTTTGCTTTGAGTCTTGCTTAGAGCTTTAATTGTTCTATACCATAAATTCTTATTTGTTCCTTTATAGTGCTCATTTTGATAGCTAGGGGATCCAGAGATGGGTTAGGGTAAATATCTGAGTTCTTCGGATAGTAAATAATGTTTGCCCTGAGTTATGGGGCTCTAACGTGGTTCCGGGCAAATGTAAGTTTGCCCCTAGTTTAGCACAGGGGTCTTTTTTTTTTTCTTTTTTTTATTTTTTTAAGTTTTTCATGGACCAAAGGCTTTCGAGAGCCCGCCTACTTATCCCTGAGCACGCATCAAGTTTAAAGTAGTTCAGTTTAAGGCTTTGAAGGAAGGTGCCACTCAGGCAATTTATAAATGACCGAACCGAGTAGGTTGTCTACGTATCCCCTAGCGGGAATTAGGTCAAGCATAGTTCATCAACGTAGGAGGTTTTAAAAGAAACGGTGTCAAGCAAAATGCTTTTTGAGGCGATCGAGGTTATTGGGCTATTTAAATTCAACCCCATCTAGGTCCATAAGATAGGCATCCCCTCTAAAAAGGAGAGTCTTGATGATGTATGGTCCGACCCAATTGGGTTTGAATTTTCCTCTAGGGTCATAAATAGGCACTTTAAGTTCTTTAAGGACCAGGTCACCCTCAACAAGCTTCTTTGGGCAGACCTTTTTGTTGAAAGCACGAGTTATCCTTTTCTGATATCCTTGAGTATGGTTTATCGTGGCCAACCTTTTCTCATCAAGCAACATAAATTCCTCACACCTTCCTTGTATCTATTCTAGCTCAGTCACTTCATATTTCGCCAAAACCCTAAGAGAGGGTATTTCCACTTTAACTGGAAGGAAAGCTTCCATCCCATAAACCAAGGAATATGTCGTAGCTTTTGTAGAGGTTCTTACAGAGGTCCTATGTCCCCATAGTGCAAACGGCAGCTTCTCGTGCCAATCCTTATACGTGTTTGTCATTTTTCCCTGGATTGCTTTAACATTCTTATTTTCTACTTCCACTGCCCCTTTCATTTTGGCCTATACGGGGAGGATTGATGACGGGTGATCTTGTATTTTTCTAAGAGCAGGATGACCTAACCATGGAAATGACTGCCATGATCTGAAATGAACTCATTTAGAACCTCGTATCTGCAAATTATGTTTTCTTGATGAAGCTCACCACACCTTTAGCCTTCAAAGTTGCGTATGACACCGATTCTACCCACTTAGTGAAATAATCAATTGCCACAATTATGTACCGATGTCCATTAGAGGCCTTTGGAACTATTTCACCGATAATATCTATACCCCATATAGAAAATGGCCAAGGTATGGTGTTGCTATAGAGTTGGGATGGTGGGGTATGCATTAGATTTGCATGGATCTGGCACTTATGGCATCTTCTGACATATTCGCAGCAATCTTTATCTAAGGTCGTCTAGTAATGCCCATGCTGAATTATTTTCCTTGCCAACAAATGCCCATTCATATGGGGCCCATACATTTCTTCATGTATTTCTTCCAGATTATACCCGGTGTAAGACTTCTTCCACAGCTTATTCGTGTAGATCACAAATTGAGCGGACAATCTATGAATCGCTTTCTTGTCCTTCTCTGAAGCTCCTTCAGGGAATTCGCCTTTCTAAATGAAATTCTAGACATCCTCGTACCAAGGCATTTTATCTTCTTCCTCTATGGCTGTGATCATCTCGAATGAAGGTTGGTTTCTTATTTTTATGGATAGTGGCATCATGGTGACTTCTGAGGGGATTTGTGTCATTAAGGCTAGGGTAGCTAGGGAGTCGGCTAGCTGATTCTCCTCACGGGGAAGGTAATAGAATGAAATCCTCTTAAATTGTACTTTTAAGTTTTCCAGGTATTCGTGGTAAGGTCTCTACTTCTCATGCTTGACCCTCCAATCACCTCGTACTTGGGATATAATTAGGCTAGAATCTTCGAAAACATCAATCCTTTTAACATTTAAGGCCAGTGCTGCTTCCATCCCAATTATGCATGCTTCGTATTCTGCCATATTATTAGTTGAGTTATATTTAAGCTTAACGGCTAATGGGGTAGGAGTTCCATTAGGTGCTACGAGGATAATTTTGACCCCATAGCCTAATTGGTTAGCTACTACATCAAAGTACATCTTCCACATATTTTCCTCTATCCCCATCACTCCTTCATCATCTGGGAATCTAAACTCACCTTTCTCTTTGGATTCTATTACAAGATCGGCAAGGTACTCAGCGACAGCCCTCCCCTTTACAGATTTGGCAGTGACATACTTGATATCAAATTCAGCCAGCATCATGGTCCATCGGGAAATCCTATTAGTAAAAGCGAGCTTTTCGAACAGGTATTTGAGTGGCTCCATTCGGGATATTAGAGTTACGGGGAAGGCTAACATGTAGTGCCTAAGGCGACGGGTACACCTTTCTAAGGCCCAACATTCTTTCTCTAAGGGTGAGTATTTCTGCTCATATCCGGTCATCCTTTTTCTTAAATAATAAATGACCTTCTCTACATGCCCCTTTTCTCCTTCTTGGGCCAATATGCACCCCATCGAATCTTCAGACAGAGAGAGGTATAGTAACAAAGGCCTTCTGGGTGAGGGCGGTGACAAGACTGGTGGGTTTTGGAGATAGGTTTTCATTTTATCGAAGGCTTGTTGGCATAGGGTATCCTACTCGAACTTTTCTCCTTTTCTGAACAACTTGAACAGCGGATCACAGGTTAAGGTGAGCTTTGAAATAAACGGCTAATAAGTTGTATACTACATAAGAATCCCCTCAGCTCCTCATTTTTCGACGGCTGCATCTGAACTATGGCCTCAATTTTAATTAGATCCACCTCTATTCCCCTTTAGGTAATAAGAAATCCTAACAACTTCCCGGTAGTAACTCCAAAAGTGCACTTTTGCGGAATCAAGCTCATTATAAACTTTCTCAACCTCTCGAAGAATTTCCTAAAGGCCTCTAAGTGTCCTTCCCTCTTCTTAGATTTCACGATCATATCATCTACGTATACCTCTACCTCCTATGAATCATGTCATGTAACAATGCGGTGGCGGCTGGTTGATACATTACCCCTACATTCTTGAGGCTAAACGGCATTACCCTATAACAATACGTGCCCCAAGGTGTGATGAAGGTGGTTTTCTCCCTATCCTCTAGTGCCATGAGAATCTGATTATATCTTGAGAACCCGTCCATAAAAGACAAGAGCTCATGCCCCATGGTGTTATCAACTAGTACGTCGATATGAGGTAAAGGGAAGTCGTCTTTAGGGCTTGCTTTGTTTAAATCTCAAAAGTCAACGCATACCCTAACACGACCATCCTTCTTCAGGACTGACATAATGTTGGCAATCTATTCGGGATACTCAGTGACCATGTAGAATCTAACTTTTAATTGCTTTTCAACTGCCTCTTTTATTTTAAGTACCCATTCAGGCCTCATTCGCCTCAATTTTTGTTTTATTAGTTTTGAGTTCGAAAAGAGGGGGACATGATGTTGGACTATCTTTGGATTGATACCTAGCATATCACTATAAGACCAGGCAAAAAGATCTTTGAATTCACTTAATAGATTGATCAATTCTTTGCTTTCTTCATTGCTAAGTGTAGAGCCAATAAAAACATTTTGTGGATTATCTTCATTTCCTAGATTTATCGTTAGAGTGTTCTCAAAGATTTTACATGAAGATTCCTTTTATTTGTTGATTATTTTTTGAATTCACTTGGTATTTCATGATCATAACATTCATCACATTCATTAATTGCATTCGAGTAGACAGAATTAGTCATACTTTCATTAACCTTGTTTGGGGTGATTACAACAGACATAGCAATAGTATGACGCCTCATATGGGCGATTATAGACTCCAAGGAGGGGGGGGGGGAGTACTTATCATTAGACTCAAAACCCACTCTTTGTTGACTTCTCTCTTGAGTTCCAAGGTTTGGCAGATTCCTTGTCTCACTCCCCTCATTTACTGGCTCTTCTACTTCTGCTTCATTCTCTTTGTTTTCATTATCCCCATTGTCTTTTTTCACCTCCTCTTCCATCATATCCACGACATACTCTTTGGCTTTTACAACCTCTTCTCGACCATTTCCTTCAGTCCTTACACTTCCCTCAATCAACAAAGTCTGCATAACTGGACCATTTAGTGCACCGATCCAATCTTTAACAGTAGTAGACTTCACGGGTACTTATAAATATGAGTGTTCATATTCGGAGAATTCATGGGGGAAGAAGATCTGAAATCTCGGCTTCAAGCAATTGTCTTTCTAATCCATCCATGGCTCTAGAAAGCCACAAAAGGGAAAACTTCTCCTTCTTTCATGAAGTACCCGTTGAACGTCTTCTGATAATGGTCAATCAGTGCATTGGTTGCTTCCTTCTTTTCCCTTAATTTCCTCTTCGATGGCTGATAACCCAGACCATGAGTATGAGTCTATGTTGGATTTCTTGGAAACTCTAGTAGACCTTGATGATCTTTACCTAGTCCCATTCTTGGGAAGAAACCCATCTTCTTCATAATTTCGGCGACTAACGGGCTTGCATACTGATCAAAATGTAGTGGCAGGACTCCCTTAGCTTCACTTCCTCCAGCACATTAATGAACTCAAACCCTCCCAAACATGTTTCCTCCTTTTAAAATTGTACCTCTAGAATCAGCGCGCTTGATAAAACTTTGGATAAACGGACCCAACTTTTCCCAAGAATATCGCATTCCTTGTTTTTCTAAACAAATTTGACTTTTTGATGAGTCGTTGACGGTATGGCACCTAGACTGTCCAACCATGGCCTACCCAGTAGTAAGTTAAAAGAGACAAGAATGTCGATGATCTGGAACTCAACTTCTTTTTCCAAAGGCCCAACAGTGAGATTAAGGAAGATTATACCCATGACCGTCCTTTGGGTGTTGTCATATGCTCTTACCCTCTGCTCAGGTGGTATGAAAGTTGACTCATCTAGATCCATTTGCTTGGCTGTCCAGAATGGACACACATTTAGAAGAGACCCATTGTCGAAGAGACAAGCATGTATAGTATTTCCCAAGCATTCAATAGTGACATATAATAGCTTATTGTGAATGGGCCCTCTGGGAGGTAGAGCATCTGAAGAGAAGGTGATAGCCAATGCTGTGTCGATAGAAACATCAGACTGATTTAAGGCATCCAAGACTGCCTGCCTATGAAGTTTTGAAGCAATCAGTAACCCCCAGATGGTGATGTTGATTGTGTCTTCTTCAATTGCTTCAAAACCCTATCCTCCTCCTCTTCTTCCTTCATCTTCCCTTTTCCTTTGTCTAACTCTCGCCCTGGGTGATCTTCCTCTAGCTCGTGTTGTTTAATGTGTCACCCTAATCGGGTTAGGTGACTGACTTCCTCTTTAGCCCATGAATTGTCTAATATCCCAGTATCTTTTGAACCTTCTTTCCCTTCTTCAGTCTCTTCATCACTTTCATCTTCCACTTGATCTACATCTTGACTATCATCTTTGTTAGTTTTCTAATCCCACCAATATGTTTGCTTTGTCATTCCTTCTCCATATCCTCCTGACTGATTTTCCAGAGTACAGATCTTGAATTCTTTTGGTGGTTAGTAAGGCTTCCTTGGTTTCCCAATTTTTGTAATCAACTCAGATGGATTAAAGGTCATCTCTTCTACCCCTAAGAAATAGAGGCCCTGGGGTGGCGGTACAACATGATGACTCGACATCGGATTCCTTGTAACGTTCAGAGCTTTAGTAAGCAGCTCAGATATTACCTTGTTATCGATGAGATCTTAAATTTCATGCCTCAACCTTGTGCACTAATCCATGGCATGACCTTTCATTGGTAAAATTTGCAATAGAGATCCTTTTAAAAGCTTGGCGAAAGTAGATTTGGTAAAGATCGAGGCTCCAATAGATGGAGATGTCCCTTTGCCATCAGCCTGTCAAGGGCAGTTGATAGTGATACCCCTAAATCTGAGAACTTCCTTGGTTACTTGTCTCCACCTCTCCTTAGATAGTTCCCTGCTATGTTAAAATTCTTCTCTGGATCACTTAGTGCATTGATGTCAGTGGGACCAGAGTGACCCCCGAATGTCCTCCGTTTGACCCATAGTTTGACCTCGTGTACCTGTTCGGTTGCTCCTCTTTCTTAATTACCCCTTCCTGGATTGCATCCTCTATCCTTGTCCCCATGTCAAAGACTTCAGCGAAAGTGTTGATCGACTGGAACCTCAGGTAGACAGGTTGAAGATTCTTCATTACCCTTTCTTCCTCAGTCTTTTCCCTTTCTCTGTCAGCTCGTAGTATATCAGCCCTCTGTGCCTCTTGATCATCAAACTTGTCTTCTTCTCTTGCCGCTGGAGGGGGTGGGTCAACAACTTGCGGATTTATGGGCAATGAATGGTAGGTAATTGCCTCTATCATGTTCATCACACGATTTATATTCTCAGCCTGTCATCTCATGTGCTCTTCTTGCCTTTATACTATTGCCCTCAATTCCACTACTTCTTCGGTGTTCCCTTCGTATACCATTTCAGTGATACTTTCTCTTCTCATGAACCTGGCTTTAGGACCTCTTGTGGACACTGGCATTTTCCACTTGTTTTGTTTTCGTTTGAAATTGATTTGGATTAAAGAAAGAAAAGGAAGGGTCTATTGAAAATAGATACAGAGTCGCCACTTGGTCTTTAAGGAACCAAGATACCTAATTTTGACTCACCCAAACGGATAAAGGGCACCGGCCCTTTATAACCAAAGAACTTGGCTCGGGGTTTTGGTACGAGAGAGGAAGGAGCCTTTGTCACGACTAAAACACCCTCAACTCGCCTTGTCTTTCGACGGGCCTCAATTAGCATCCAAATAATCATCTTATACTATGCATGGTTCGACAATTAATACTATGATAGTATATTACATCACATAAGAAAATTTGAAATGGGAGATCTAAAGATAAGATATCATTCATAAGATCTAAGTCAAATATCATACAATGTAAAGTGGAAGATCACACAAATAAACCAAGGAAAAATCGTTTAATCACGTATCAAGTAATTAAGTTTTCCTAATCTAAGGGGACATGAATTGTTCTTGAAAAAAATTATCAAAGAAATCAAAATATGCTTAACAAGCTAGTATGATGCATGTTAATCTTTGAGAAAAAGAAGATCTCTCAATCCCCAGGACGGATGAGAAAGGATAATTAGATCGATGGGAAACATGAACGTGTGATCATGATCATTCCTTATAATCTTCTTAGATTAAGAGTTATGAAAACGCCAAATCTTGCATGAATGCAATGTATGTATCTAGAATGTGCCAAGGTTGTAGGGTGTTTGGGTGTTCATGGATTCCTAGAATGACTTAGAAGTCTAAAAGGTGTATGAATGAATGAATGAAATCAATATGGAATATGTACAAATGTAATATGAATTACTTCTGAAGATATGAACTAATTTGGAATGCATATAAGCATCAAATCAAAGAATGAGAGTTAAAATGTGCTTGCTGTGAATAGTGGATAGAATAGTAACTAGATCTTTTGAAAATTGAAAAGAGGAGTTAGGAATGTTTCAGTGCATGATTTTTCATGGAGATCTTCCTTATTGTGTCTAGAACACTACCCAAAAATCCAATCTTTAATAACTATCACAGATTGAGAGAAATCATATAAACAATGAAGGTCACTCAGAAACAGAGTCCGTACTATCGACTGAAATGTTAAAAAATCTTAGAAAATGAAAACAAATGATCTGGAGGCCTATTTTATACAGAACGTTCCCTAAGACATTGAAGTTTAAGGTAAAAATAAGTTGGGACCACCCCGTTTGGAAAGGTTTTCTGAAAAAGAAGTTGGAAATCAACCAAGCTGCTGTGACAGCAGAGGCAGAATGTCTGGAAGGAATGTTTGGGTCCAAATGGACCATTTTCAAGTATTTCCAAGTCAAACCAAAACTCGTGGGTGTTCTCTAATGAGTTAGGAAGACTTTCCAAGTGGCCTTGCATCCATATATTGAGTATTGAGTTCTAGAAAAATCTTTGAACTCAGTTCACTCACTATTTTGACTCACTGTTTTGAAGATTTTGGGAAAAACTAGAGTTTTCTTTCTTTAGATCAAAATGAGGGGTTTTAAGAGGGGTCTTGAAGTAGATGTTTTGAAAGCATATTTTCAATACCCAATAAAGATTATAGCCACTTAAAATGTCAACATCAAACTCATCATCAAGAACCTCCAAGATTGTTGGAGAGATTTATTTTCATTTGAACGTAACTTCAAAGATACCTTGGACGTATTGAAGTTATGATCATTATCTATCAAACATGTTTTTGATGTCAAGAGCTACTATCCATAAGGATTCACTCACCTCAAACTTCATGTCATCATCTAGATGATGATGAACTACTAAGTAAATAAAGAAAAATAAAAAAGAAATGAGGTAAGAAGAAATGAACATTATATAAACAAACAAGCAAATAGATAGCAATCAATAGATGATATTCATGATGTATGGAACTTGTAGTTTGGTGTTTCACTCATATGTGATGACATTGGACATGGAAGAAGCTTCCATTCTCTTAAATGCTCACTAAAATGGTGGTTGGGTGTATTGAATGTTGATGTAAATAGGAGTAATGAAGTAAAAACAAAGTTTAGAACTCACTTTTGTTTTGAAAATCAAAGAAGAAAGCTTATTTTCTCTCTATTCTAACCTTATCTCTATAACTTTTTCTCCCAAAACTTTTTAAAGCTTACATTTGACACCCCAAAAATGAATAGCAATGGGGGGTTTAAATAGGCCAATTTGGGGTGGTTTTGGGGTTTTAGAAGTGTTCCAATTGGTCCCAAACATCTAAAATCATAGAGCTACGCCGTTTTGATTTTCAATTAATCAAAATGAACCCCCATGAAAAATTACAAAAATACACTGTTCTGGAGGAGAGTGCCGCGGCGGAACTGAGCCAGTGCTGCGATGGCAGTAGGCCAGTGCTACGGCGGGACTGCTCCTCAATCGTCTGGATAATCCCATTTAGGCCCCCAGAGGTTCCGTTATTCGCGAAAAGGCCCTATTTCGTCCGAAATTCACAGAAAATGCGTACGAACTCCAAATTGAGGTTGTGATATACCGTTGGAAAGGTAATGGAGTCTAATTTACAAACAAAATAGTTTGGGGACAGGTTAGTTTGAAAGGTTTTGCGGTATTTGCGATAAAAGCCGATTTGATCGCTTTTTTCGTCTTCGAAAATTCATAATAAACTCGTTTTAAATCCGAAAATTATGTGCAATATACCATTGGAAAGCTATTGACCTATAGTATCCATGAAAAATATTAGAAAATTGTCACGATGCCCCAGTTCTAAAGTCAAATTCTGGTCAAACTGGTCAAACCTGGGATTCCCGGGAAGTTCTGGAAACTTCTAGGAGCTCCCAGATGCTGACGTTTTCGCTCGATTTTCTTTTAAAACTCTTTTTAATACTTTTATCATGATTTAGAATGATTTCAGCAAATTTGGACGATTTTGGTCAAACTTGGTCAAACATTGGTCAAACTGGTCAACGGGGACTTTCCGGGAACTTCCGGGACTTTCGGGGGTCTCTGGGAGCTGACAATTTCATCCGACTCATTTTATCACTTTTTTTGCGACGTAGCATGTTTCTAAAACTTTTGGTCCAAATCCGGGAGCTTTTGGGCTTTCAGGGGCATGTTGGTCATTTTGAGCATTCTGATAGATAGAACTAACTTCCAGGAGTCCTTTTAAGTCTTTTTCGATCATTGTGAATCACCAAGCTATGGGCCCCCTAAATCTGATAGTCGACAAAATGGGGTGTCTACAGTTTGCCCCTCTTTGGCATGAACTTGCGAGGCAACGCATGTCGCAAGCGAGTGCCAAAGTTTTGAAGAGACAGGACTTTTTGGAGGCTATAGATTTAGGATAAAAAGCGTTGCAAAAGATGCAAGGATACTGAGACCTAGTGCTGGTCGTGCTCTGCGTGAGCTGCCTACGTATCCTCAGGGGAATCAGACCAGGACGTAGTTCAGGGCACAACGGAGTGAATCACACACGCATGTACACAACAATCAGGCGGATGCTATGCTATATGGGTGACATGCCATACTTGGATGTGATATGAATTGTGTCATGAGTCCTACTGTGTTTAGTATTACGACCCTAGTATGAGCAGGTGATGTAGGGTGTGCCACTCCGAGTGGGCTGGTGTTGTGCTGGTGACTGTGATGTGGATGACTCAGATGAGGGCATCAAGGTTTTTAGAAGTCTCTGGGTCTGGGGGCAAACTTCTAAGACTTGGGAAGTGTGCTTTGCAAATGAGTGAGATAGATCAGATGTGCTTTGTTTAGAAGATGACAGCCAAAAGTGACCGAGGGATCTTGTGATAAAGCTGAAGATGAGAAAATCCTTGATAATTAGAAGATCTGGATGTGGACGATGTTCTGATCGTTCCTGACGGCCGATTTTCGGGTGTCGATTCCTCTTTTGTTACTTTCTACTGAGGGTAGTGGGAATTAGTATCTGTCCATTTTTGTCTTCGGGGGATGATGTAGGGTTCTCGGAGAATCTCTTTTTTCTTAATCGGGAACCAGGACCCATTTCTGAATCTCTCACGGTTGATCAAATCTTTCGGCGCTCAATCCAAGAGGGCTGGTCGGGGCCTCCGAGAGCTGGTATCTGTCTACTTCTATCCTCGGGGGATGATGTAGGGTTCTCGGGGAATCTATTTTTCTTGATCGGGAACCAGGACCCATTTCTGAATCTCTCACGGTTGATCAAATCTTTCGGCGCTCAATCCAAGAGGGCCGGTCGGGGCCTCTGGGAGCTGGTATCTGCCTGTTTCTGTCCTCGGGGGATGATGTAGGGTTCTCGGGGAATCTCTTTTTCTTAATCTTTGGTGCATCGGCCAAAATCCAGGATTCGTTATCTAAACTCTCGTGCTTGATCAAAATTTGTAACAGTCGTCCCGAAGCAACTGATTCAGATCTTCAGGAGTCGATTTTTCTCAGTTTCTGCCTAATGGAGGTAGCCCTGACAAATTTTGGACTGTTTGGGGTAAAATCCCATAAATCTTGACCAAAATGGGCCACCAGGGCTGATCGGGGCCAAAAATGGGCTGAAAAAGGCCAAAACGGGTCAAAACGGGGCAAAACAGAGCAAAACGGAGCAAAGCAGGGCCCGTGGAGAGCAGTGCCGCGGCGGCTCTGGGCCACTACCGTGGCGGCACTGGGTGGTCGGACTCCATTTTTGTATATCTCGTGTTTTTGAGCTTTTCAAGCTTATTCTTGGCCATTTTGGGGTGTTTTCAGAGCCAAAATCCGTCAAAACGCAGCTTGTGCGCGCTCAGGTGAGTAATCTTTCCCTATAGTTGGAATTTTTATTGGTGCTTTGGTTTGCTCAAATTTTCAAAAAGAAAGTTAAACTTTGACTTCCATTTTCTTTGTAGATCCATGGCTTCTAGATCGAGGAGACCGTCTAAGAAGGCCAAGGAATGGATGAAGGCCGAGATGCAAACCTCGGACTTGATTTTACGGGACCCCCAACGTCATCTTTTGGCCGCGGCTCTAGCGAGCTTGGTATGCAAAACTTTCGACAGTTTAGGACTATTTTCATGTATTGTGCTAGTCTTGAGAGCCGTAGTGTGCACCTAGAGATTGTTAGAAGTCCGTTTTGTGCTCAAATGTTGATTTTGTGAATTTAGACCTTGGGTCATGAACAGTGATTTTGTGCATCGCTTTTGTTGTCTTTGTTGTGTGCAGGTGCCGGAAGTGACATTGAAGGGCCACGGTAGGCTCGCTCACGCTTTCCTATGGTATACTCAACTCTCGCCCACCGTCAAGAGGATGGTAGACGATGCCGGGTTTAGAGGCTTCATCCGTCTGGTTTCAAAGAGCAGCAACGATTTGGCACATTTTTATGCTCTGGCTGTGAGGTGGTGGGACACCACCAGTACTTTCCACCTACCATTTGGTGAGATGACCATGACGCCCTTTGACTTCTCCATGATTACCGGCTTGAGGGTTGGCGGGAAACACCTAATTCTAGACTACTTCTATGAGATCGACCCAGAGGCTGTAGAGATGTTGATTAGGGCTGTTACCCCTAATCTGGAGAGGTACTGGTCTCCTTGTGGCTGGCTTTACCTGGCCTATGGCAGAGGGAATCATAACCTGAATAATTCTCAGCTTTTAAGGGTATATCTTCTGTATGTCCTTGGTTGTTTGATCTTTACGACACGGAACGACCGTGTGAGCTTGAGACTCCTTTCTTGCCTGGCGACCATTGATGAGATCCCCTCCTATGATTGGGGCGGTGCTGCCTTGGCCCATCTTTACAAGCACATGGGTGAGGTCTCTCGGGGTGATGTTAAATCGACAGGGGGATTTTGGCGAGCTTAGAAGGTATGTACTGCATCTTCTTTCACCTTTTGGTTTTTCGATTTCAATACCCTTTCTGACTTTCTCCTTTGTCTGTGCACCTTTGGAGCTTTGAGTACCTGAAGATGTTAGCTCCTTCCCCTGCGGATGAATCAGGTGAAGACGAGGATGGCATGGCTCCTGTGCCTCTGTTTCCACGAGGCTTGAGATGGCAGAGGGATGTTGTCGGGGTGAAGAGCGGGGCCCACCGGATTGTTTTGCTCAGAAACTTTTTAACCGAGCTGATGGCTGCTAGTGTTGATTGGACGCCTTGGGAGCGTGTCGCCTATACTGCCCTAGAGGAGATTCAAGCGGTTAAACCTCTTTCCTCTTGGCGACTCCTAATGGAGAATACTGAGTGCAGGCAGTGGTTCCTTGGCGAACGAGTGTCCCGGCAGCTGGTTGGTGGTTCCAGGTATCGCGTCCCTCATAATCCCCCTGTGATGGATGCTAGTGACCTTTCTGGTGATGCTCTGTTGGCGACCTTAGCTGGCACTGATGTTTGGGATCACTTTCTCTCTGAGACTGGCTGTGAGGCTTATCGTGGCCGCTTTCTGATGCCCAACTTCCCACTCCTGGAGGTGAGTTTCCTTTACGTTTTTGTCTCTATCCATTGCCTATGTTTTTTTTTATACTCATCTTTTTCTTAACTTGTTTTGTGCCTACAGCTTCGCGAGATGTACAGGAGACAGGCTCCTCCGGCTTCCGATCCTATCCTTCCTTGGGATTGGACTGTCAACGTTCTAGGCGCTGATGGCACTCCCCAAGTGATGGAGGTGCCATGAGTCACATGCGGGTACCCTACTCAGCCAGTAGGCATCCTCAACGTTCCTTGGAGTTACGGTAAGGAGGGTCACGCCTTGGCGGCTAGCTTACGGTCCTTGGTCCTCACACGAGACCATCAGGTATGTCTCTAATTTTGCGCTCCTTAAGGTCATGAGGTTCTAATCTTGATTTTTCTCTTGACAGATGGATGGTATGCGGCAATTTGCCGCTAATCAGATGGCGTCCTTGGTAGGTTTCTGACTCGACTTTATTTTTTGTACTTTTGTTGTTTCCCTACTGATTGCCTTCATTTTATTTGTGTGTGCAGTGCCATGGAGGCGAGGCTGGCTTATCGAGGACTGGTCCGAGGTGCAGAGGTGGTAGGAGGAGGCCGTCGCCGACATACACTCCGGGTGGTCCGACAGAGGACAAAGAAGAGGAGGACTGAGGCCTCCTAAACGGGAATTTTGTTTAATTTTATTTTCATGTTTTTGATTGGGTTGTACTGGTGATGTGATTATTTGGACAGTGTAGGATGATGTGTGTGACGGTTTGTGACTTTTGACAGAGTATTATGACGTTTTGCCTTCTAGGCCGGATAGCTTCTGGTTTGGAGGCGCAGTTGTGTGCTTGCTTTACTTGATGATCGTGTGATGATATATATGTGCACTGTGATTGTTGGATGTTACTGCGATGGGCCTTTTTGTGATAGTGAGTCTTTTTGCCTTGCAGGTGGGATAGTCCACAAAACGGGGGGGTGCTGCCGAAATTTCGAATTTTTCTAGAGCTGCGACCGAAAACATGGCTTTGTATGATCCCGCTCAACTCACAGCTTGGCTAAACATCACGGATAGTGTGGAACGGATCAACCTCTTTAGCTACGGCTTGACTAAGCTGTTCTCTCTTCACCAGATGACCCTGAACACTGAGTTCTTGCGTGCTGCTATTGCCCATTGGGACCCGGTGAACCATGTCTTCAATTTCAATGGCCTGAAGATATGCCCCCTATTTGAGGAGTTCTATGCTATTCTTGGCTATGATTTTGACTCCGACCTGATTCTTCCTTCTGCAGATACCCTCAGTCCTACGCGAGGCTTGGCTGAATATCTAAATTGTTCCATCATTATTTCCCGCCGGTTGATTCAAGGTGAGGTTCTTGACATTGCTTCCATAATTGCTCGATATTCCAGTCCTAGGAATCCCAGCGTGTATGATGCTACTCATAGGGCTACGATGATTTTGAGCATGACTTCGCACTTCTTGTTCTCGAGTACTTCTAGCGACTTAGTGCATGTCTGTCTCGGACTGAAGGTAAGTAAGAACCCCATGGCTATGGTTCTAGCTGAAACCTTGAATGGCTTGGATAATGCCTTCAACCAAGGGACTCCTCTTCTTTCTGGGGCGCCTATGGTGTTACAGGCCTGGTTATACGAGCGCCTCCAACTGTGGACGGGCCATATACCACCGGTTTACTTTCGTCGAGCTGTGCTTCACCCTTACTACACTTTTGCTGATTGGGTTAACATGATGGGTACTTTATCTGAAGTAGACATTTGCTAGATTGTGGGGCATTGGGACCTTCATGCTGTTACCAAGACCCTCAGGGGTCACCAGAGAGTGTGGTTGATGGGTCTGAGAGAGACTTCTTTCTATCATCCTCGTCGTTTGGCCAGACAGTATAGGCAGGTTCAGGAGGTACCCCGGGGGTTTACTGAGAGGGTCTTTGCTTCTAGGATCAGGGCTGCCACTATTGCTGCTTTCATTGATGGTTGGACTGACCGAGTAAAGGCCTACTTCTAAAGACCTTTGAAGAAACAAAAGACTCAAAGATAAAACTAGACTTGACTGATTCTGCTCATTCCTCCAAGTGTCTCTGAACATGTGTGATTGCTTTTTGAAAGAATTTTATTTCTTTGATCATTCCCGCTTATGTAATATTCAAAGTTTGTTTATCGGTGAACCTTGGTTACTTTGGGAATCTCATTTTATGCATTTTAGCTTTCTAAAAACATTTTGTAACCGAGATTTCAATTAGATGTTGCTTTTGGTACTCACTTGGGCATACTAGGACGATTAGAGTCAAACGAGGCGGGTGGCCGAAGTTTGCCCCTAGTTTGGGATATGTATGGTTGTGAGGCAAACGAGGTAGATGACCAACGTTTGCCCCTAGTTTAGAAGAGGTTCAGGTAAACGAGGCGAGTGGCCGAAGTTTGCCCCTAGTGTGGAGGGTGATTTCTGGGTTATGGTAAGGACCGCGACTTTTATTTTTCTCACATGCTTATAATTTTGCCTAAGCACCAGCCAGGTGACCTAGCGAGCTCTTTTCTCTCTTTTGTTATTGCTCACCTTGGATTTAACTCTAACTTTTGCCTAGGAGTCCTTTTGGATTTTCAACCTAGGGAGCCATCCTTTTTTTTTTTTTTTAAAGTCTGCCTACGTACCTCCGAACGGGGATCAGGTCCAACGTAGTTTGGGCCAAAGCTTGAAAGAAATCGGTTATTTTTTTGTAAGTGGAGCGACCGAACCGATGTGGTTGCCTACGTATCCCCAAGTGGGAATTAGGTCGAGCGTAGTTCAGGCCAAAGCTTGAAAGAAAATGGTTAGGGAATGGTCAAGCATAGTACTTTTTGAGGCGATCCATGTTGATTGGTTCTTTGAACTCGACACCATCGAGGTCCATGAGATAAGTTTGTCCTCCGGAAAGAATGGTCTTGACGATGTAAGGGCCGACCCATTTAGGTTTAAAATTCCCACGGGGATCAAAGATCGGAGCTCGTAATTCCTTAAGGACAAGGTCACCCTTGACAATCTTCCTCGGACGAACCCTTTTGTTGAAAGTACGGGCTATCCTCTTTTGATAGATTCGGACATGGTCGACTGCCGCTAGGCGCTTTTTATCTATGAGAACCAATTCTTTGTATCTTTCCCTCAACCAATCTGATTCCGAAATTTCACATTCTGCCATTACGTGCAGGGACGGTAGTTCTATCTTGACCGGAAATACCGCTTCCATCCCATACACTAGTGAGTAAGGAGTTGCTCCTGTGAACGTCCCTATCGATGTTCTGTATCCCCAAAGTGCGAATGGTAGCTGTTCATGCCAGTCTTTATAGGTATCGACTGATTTCTGTAGTATGGCCTTGACATTCTTATTTGCAGCTTCGACTGCCCCATTAGTCTGTGGTTTGTACGGTGATGACTTGTGATAAGTGATTTTGTATTCCTCGAACAGATCCCTGACTTCTGCTTTGAAATGACTTCCGTTGTCCGAAAAAATCTTATGGGGAACTCCATAATGGCAGATGAATTTGGCCACTTCCTTGGCCCCCAACTTGGTGTAGGATGCGGCTTTTACCCATTTTGTGAAGTAGTCTATGGCCACCAAAATGTACCAATTTCCGTTCGAGGCTTTCGGAATGATTTCACCAATGATATCGATTCCCCAGGTTGAGAATGGCCAAGGTGAGGTCATGCTGTACAGAAGGGATGGTGGTGTATGCATCATGTTTGCATGGATCTGGCACTTGTGACACCTTCTTACGTATTCGCAACAATCTTTCTCCAATGTTGTCCACTAGTACCCTTGTCTTATAATTTTCTTGGCCAGCATGTGACCGTTCATGTGCGGACCGCATACCCCCTCGTGTATTTCCTCCATCATTCTTCTGGAGCTTTTCCCAAACAAGCAAGTCAGGTTATGACCGTTGTACCCTTTCTTCAACAAATTTCCACCGTAAATGATGAATTGTGCAGCGAATCTTCGAATGGCCCTTTTGTCTTTCTCAGTAGACTCTTGGGGGTACATCCCCTTTTCTATGAAATCCCAAACATCCTGATACCATGGTGTTTCATTCTCTTCTTCTTCGATTGCGGTGATTATGTTGAACGAAGGCTCGTACCTTTGCTCAATTACCAAAGGCATCATCCTGACACCCACAGGAATTTTGATCATGGAGGCTAAGGTAGCCAATGAATCTGCTAGCTGGTTCTCTTCCCTAGGTAAGTAGAGGAACGTGACGTTCTTAAACTGCCTCTTGAGTCGGTCGAGATGATCATGATAGGGCTTCAACCTTTCTTCTTTTACTTTCCATTCTCCTCTAGCTTGTGATATAATGAGGTTTGAGTCCCAAAAGACGTCCAACTTCCGAACTTTTAATTCTAAGGCTGCTTCCATTCCCAGAATGCATGCTTCGTATTCAGATGTGTTGTTGGTGGAGTTATAATTGAGCCTGACTGCCAACGGAGTATGGTCCCCACTTGGTGATACTAGGATCATTCCTACTCTGTAACCTTTCATGTTGGCTGCTCCATCAAAGTATAACTTCCACTGTTCTTCCTTAATTTCCATGATATTCTCGTCCGGAAATAGAAAGTCCCCACTTTTTTCTGAGTCAACGGCATGTTCTGCGAGATGCTCAGCTACGGTTCTCCCTTTTACCGATTTGCTTGTAACATACTTGATATCGAATTCAGATAGTAGGAGTAACCAACGGGATATACGACCGGTCAGGGCGGGTTTTTCGAGAAGGTATTTTAGAGGATCCATGCGGGATATGAGTACAATCGGGAAGGCCAACATGTAGTGCCTCAGTCGGCGAGTGCACCAAACCAAGGCCCAACATGTTTTTTCAAGGGTAGAGTAGTTGAGCTCATACCCAGTCATCCTCTTGCTGAGGTAGTATATGGCCTTTTCGGAGTGGCTTTCTTCTCCTTCTTGGGCTAGCATGCAACCCATGGCATTTTCGGAGACAGATAGGTAAAGGAATAAGGGCTTATGAGGTGTAGGTGGTGAGAGGACAGCCGAATTTTGAAGGTAGGCTTTTATTTTGTCAAAAGCGGCTTGGCAATGGTCATTCCATTGGAACTTTTCCCCTTTTCTTAGCAATCGGAACAAAGGATCGCATGTAGTTGTGAGCTTGGAAATGAAGCAACTGATAAATTGGATTCTTCCGAGAAACCCCCTCACTTCTTTTTCATTCCGTGGTGATGTCATTTCTAGGATTGCCTTGATCTTAGAGGATCCACCTCTATCCCCCTTTGTGTGATGAGAAAACCCAGGAGTTTACCGGAGGTCACACCAAAAGTGCATTTCTTTGGGTTTAACCTCATCTTGTATTTGCGCAACCTTTCAAGAAACTTTTCCAGTGCCACTAGGTGTCCTTCTCTATCCTTGGACTTCACAATCATGTTATCTACGTACACCTCTACTTCCTTGTGAATCATGTCATGTAGCAAAGTAGTGGCGGCTCTTTGGTAGGTTGCCCCAGTATTCTTGAGTCCGAAAGGCACTACTCTATAACCGTAGGTTCCCCAAGGGGAGGTGAATGTCGTCTTTTCCCGATCTTTTGGCGCCATCAAAATCTGATTATACCCTGAGAAACCATCCATGAATGACAGTAACTCATGTCCTACGGTGTTATCTACCAAAACATCAATGAGGGGAAGTGGGAAGTCATCCTTGGGACTGGCTTTGTTTAGATCACGGAAGTCGACGCACACACGAACTTTTCCATCTTTCTTTGGGACTGGCACGATATTGGCGACCCATTCCGGATATTCGGTGACAATGATGAACCCTCCCTTGAATTGCTTTTCTACTTCTTCTTTAACCTTGAGTGCCTATTATGGCCTCATACGCCTTAGTTTTTGGTTGACAGGTTTAGAATTGGGGAGGAGAGGAATACGATGCTGGACAATGTCGGGATCGACCCCATGCATGTCTTCGTAAAACCAAGCAAAAACATCTTTAAGTTCTTTTAGAAAGAGGGTTAATTTTTCTTTTTCTTCTTTATTAAGAGTTGAGCCAATTTGCACAATTTGGGGATTATCAATTTCTCCTAGGTTAACTGATAAAGTATCCTTAATTATTTCATAAGCAGGTGGTTTTTCAATTAGTTTCTTAAGTTCGATTGGGAGATCCTCGGAAGGTCTGTGCATTCACAAGTATTAGACACAGAGGAGTAAGCAGAATCGTCTTTCATTTCATTCATGATAGGTGAAGTGACTACATTGGACAATGGTGGGCTTACAGCAGCCGACTCTGGTACAGACTCGATAATTGGCAGTACAGACTCTGGGGAAATAGGGGATTGGGAGACACAGATAGATGACTCTACAGCCTGGTTGCTCAGACCCTCCTCAGTTGGCTTGATCTGATCATCTTGGCTCTTGGCCCTCTTTTCTTCCTTCTTCTCAGCGGATTCCTCCCACATTCTCTCGATGGCTTCAGTGTCCAGGTATTTCAACCAGTCTTCCTCCGGGGTCTCCTCAACTTCTTCGAGATAGAACAGATCTTGATAGAGGGGCCTTTCACAGTCAGCGAAGATTTCCAACCCTGGGTGCCTTTTTCCAGTGGCCTGATGGACCCAGGGTTCCGGGAACCCAAAGTAGGGGAAATCATCCCCTTCTTTGATCAATTGCCCATTCAAGGTTTTGCAGTATGGTGGGAGACCCTTTACCCTTTTCTTCAGTGGGCTTGTACCCCAACCTAAAAGTGCCTTGTTGCCCTTGGACCTGAGGGAACTCACGAATCCCTTGCTGGCGTCGGCCCAATCCCATTCCGGGGAAGTAGTTCATTTTGCGAACAATGTTGACAACTGCAGAGTGGATCTCGGGGAATCTGTCTTTGTCATTGATCATGTGGACTTCTTCCATGAAGAATTCCCCGATTTCTCCTTCTTCTAGCTCAGGTATTTGGATTTCGAAAATGGGAGCGTAGTTTGGGAAAGCTTCATTACCCCAACTATTACCGAGGATGATTTTCACTTCCTTCTCATGAATGTACTTGATCATTTGATGCACAGTGGATGAAACGGCTTTGTTGAGATGCAGCCAAGGCCTTCCGATCAGCAAGTTGAACGAGGCAGGTATGTCCATGTCTTGAAAGATTTCAGTGCTTACTAAAGATCCTACCCGAATTTGTAGAGACAGTTCCCATCACATGCTCTTGGTGTTATCGTAGTCCCTCGCGGATTGCACAGATAGTGTGTTGTCAAGGACATCGACCCCCAAGACGGTGGCAGTCCTTAGGGAACAAACATTTAAGGCAGAACCTGTATCGACCAGACAAAACGGCACCTGCTGCCCCTTACATCCGACAGTGATGTACAATGCTTTGTTATGCGCAAATCCTTCTGGTGGCAAGTCTTCGTCAGAAAATATAATGATCGGGTCGGGGGTAAGTGCGCCCAAGAAAGCCACCATGTCTTCCGGTGCGGCGTCAATGGGGACTTTAATCCCAGCCAAGGCATTAAACACGGCTTGCCTATGCTTGTAGGATGTTACCATGATGTCCCACATCGAGAGATGTGCTTAGGTTTTCTTTAGTTATTTTATCAACTCATTATCTTCTTCGATGATCTCATCCATCTTACCCTTCCCCTTGTCATTAACCAAACCTTTCTCGATAGCTTCAGTAGTAGGCTGCAGAGGCTGGTAATGACGGCCAAATCTAGTCAGATGATCAATCTTGACAGGAGTGGGCCCTTTTATAAACCAATCACAATTCGTTCCCACAAATGGTTTCTCGGGCTCGTCCCAGATAGAAGCATCACTTTCATTGTTGGGATCATACCATTTGAGGTCTACCACCCCTAGATCATGCTCTTCCAGAAAGAACAAGTCTTGCTCATCGTCTAGCTGTTGCTGCCACTCGTCATTCTCCTCTTCAATCAAATGAACTCCCACAGAATCCGGGATGTCAATGAGGGGTAAGGGTTGTCCTAGGGGGGTGACATAGGTAGCGGGGTTGGAGGATACAGGGTTGGACTCGATGATGCTGACATTTTGGTGGTTTGGTAGAGGATTTTGAGTGATATGGGGTTGCTTCGGAGGCGGCTCAATGATATTCTTGTCAATGCGGTCTTGGATATCATGACGGAGGCGCATGCAATCATCGGTGTTGTGGCCAGGGGTTTGGTGGTAGGTACATCATTTGGTCATATCGTAGTTAGGCGGGGGTGGGGTATTTTGAGGCTGGAGTAGTTGGAGATGGCCCTTTTTGAGGAGGCGGTCTAAGGATGGGGAGATAGAGATTTCTAACTTGGCGAAGTTGCGAGGGGGCTTTTTCTGGAAAGGGCGATTGGAGGAGTTTGCATGGTTGGAGGGTTGGTATGGCCTAGGAGGGTACGCCATGGTTTGGCTGCTAAGGGCATTGACATCAGGGGGATTCCGGGAGTAGTTGGGCCTTCTTGACTGACTCAAAGGCTCTTCCTTTTTGATCTTTCCTTCTCTGATAGCGTCTTCAATTCGAGTTCCAACTTCAAACAACTCCTCAAAGGTGGAGATGGACTAGTAGAACAATTTCTCATGATAGAGCGGCTGCAGATTTCGGATTAGCATTCTCACTTGTTCCTTCTCAATTGGCCGGTGGGTCATTTGGGCTACCTTGTTCCTCCATCTGCTCAGAAATGAAGCGAAGGATTCATTGTTATTCTGCCTGGTTGTTTCCAAATCCCTGATAATGACATCCAGCTCTTGATTGTAGGAGTAATGATCGACGAAGACTCGAACGATGTCTTCCCATGCCCGGGTTTTGGAGGCTTCCAAGGTTAGGAACCATGATAGTGCAGACTTTACAGGAATAACATCGTAATGTGCTCGTGGGTACAACCCATGGACCAGAAGATACTCATACTTAGCTTCACATGACTTTTTGGATTCCCAGTTCCGTCAAAACGATCGATGGCAGGCATCTTGAAATTCTCTGGCAGTTTCAGCTTAACAGGCTCAAAGAGGCCTTCCAGGTCTAGCATGTAATCATCGACCCCTTTGCTTTTCCTCAGTACACTTTCCAGCTTGTCAACCTTATCCATTTTCTCTTAGAGCTTCTTCTCATATGCAAATGGTAGGACCCCTTGAAGCCAGTCTTCCTCCCCATTATTCTAATGTGGGGTTTGTTCAAACCCTAGTGGTGGAAACCCAGCCGGAGGTTGCGGCCGCTGCTGCTTCAATTCTTCCATGAACTTCAGAACTTGGGCTAGGCTGTCAGACTATTGGCTTATGGTTGCTCCCAACTCGGTAACCTTATTTTCTAACTCTTCTCGATTCATGCTGAAGTAGGCTGTCAGACTGATTCTGACCAAACAATTATCTGAACTCCTGACCCACGACGAGGATCCCGGCTGCTGACCTTGGGAATCTATACTGACTTGACAGATTTTGAGGGAAAGGGGTGTATCAGATCCTGATAGTGACAACTTTAGACAGACAAAGACAATGATGTTAACAAATGTGGACAAACTCGAGACAGTGCATGCAGATTGATGGGAATGGTGCATGTATGTGAGACAAGCATGCAGATGTAAGCCCTAATCTATATAATGCCCCTACTTCTAACAGATAGCAATTAAACAAATAAGGTAATAACCATATAGAGTGTGCCAACCTTACATTCCAGTACGATCACCAAAGGGATAACAGGGGTTTCCGGGGTTCTATGGAGGCTTTTAGGAAAGACTGGGCATTCTTGGTCGATTTGGACAGGGTTTCTGGGAGAACTGGGATATCGGGACACGGCTTTTGGTATTTCAAGGAAATTTGGACAGAGTTTCTGGGAAAAACTGGTTAATATGGTTATATCTGGGATATCTGGACAGAGTTTTCGGGAGAAATTGGTTAATACGGTTATATATGGGATATCTAGACAGAGTTTCCGGGAGAAACTGGTTAATACGGTTATATCTGGGATATCTGGAGAGAGTTTCTGGGAGAAATGGGTTAATACGGTGATAGTGATCGTACTGTCTAGCAGGTTTTCATACTCCTATGTCTTAGGACTGACAAACAAGGTTTGCGGTGTATATCTTTGTGAGCATGGAGCAGACATCCTTGTCATGGTGCCTAGGCAGGTCAACTCAATGTGATCACATGTGAGTGATTGCCTTGGGAATCATAAGAAAAAGGTTCTATTCTATGCCACATAAGCGTCTACACCGCTCAGGTAATCCCATCAGGGCATACAGCAGTTATATCCTATTATCCTATCTGAAAAGATAAAGGAACAGTCCTATGAAAGGTTCTACAAGAATCTATATGCAAAGGCTGGATTTAGTCAAAGAGGGTCCGTTGACGAGAGTTCCAATATACCGTTAGGGAGACAGTACGGAGGTTTTTACTCTTTTTGATATACCTTGGAAGGTACAGTATGAACGGTGACTTGTGCCCTGACACAGCAAGACCTGAATAATGTCAGCGCGGCGTTTCAGACACAGTCGAAGGGGAAATACAGAAGTGCAATGTGGTGAACCAAACTCAGTAAAAAGATGATTTTAAGGATTCTTCTTATGAGTCAAACCTCTGTATTATTTTGTTTTAAAATAAAATTCCCCAGCAGAGTCGCCAGATTCTGGACACCGGCATTTGCCACTTGGTTTGTTTTCGTTTGAAATTGATTTGGATTAAAGAAAGAAAAGGAAGGGTCTATTGAAAACAGATACAGAGTCGCCACTTGGTCTTTAAGGAACCAAGAAAACTAATTTTGACTCACCCAAATGGATAAAGGGCACCGGCCCTTCATAACCAAAGAACTTGGCTCGGGGTTTTGGTACGAGAGAGGAAGGAGCCTTTGTCGCGACTAAAACACCCTCAACTTGCCCCGTCTTTCGACGGGCCTCAATTAGCATCCAAATAATCATCTCATACTATCCATGGTTCGACAATTAATACTATGATAGTATATTACATCACATAAGAAAATTTGAAATGGGAGATCTAACTATAAGATATCATTCATAAGATCTAAGTCAAATATCATACAATGTAAAGTGGAAGATCACGCAAATAAACCTAGAAAAAATCGTCTAATCACGTATCAAGTAATTAAGTTTTCCTAATCTAAGGGGATGTAGACACCCCATTTTGTCGGCTATCAGATTTAGGAGACCCATAGCTTGGTGGTTCACAATGATCGTAAAAGACTCAAAAGGACTCTTGGAAGTCAGCTCTATCTCTCAGAATGCTCAGAATGACCAAAATGCCCCTGAAATCCCGAAAACTCCCAGATTTGGTCCCAAAGTTCTGCAAACATGCTACGTTGTAAGAAAAGTGATAAAATGAGTTTTTAAGAAAAATCGGATGAAATCGTCAGCTCCCAGAGACCTCCGGAAGTCCCGGAAGTTCCCGGAAAGTCCCCGTTGACCGGTTTGACCAAGGTTTGACTAGGTTTGACCAAGGTTTGACCAGGTTTGACCATGTTTGATCAAGTTTGACCGAAATCGTCCGAATTCACCAGAATCATTTTAAATCATGAGATAAGTGTTAAAACAAGTTCCAAAAGAAAATCGAGCGAGAACGTCAGCTCCTGGGAACTCCCGGAGATTTCCGGAACTTCCCGGGAATCCCAGGTTTGACCAGTTTGACCAGAATTTGACTTTGGAACCAGGGCACCAAAATAATTTTCAAACATTTTTCATGGATACTAGAGGTCAATAGCTTTCCAACGGTATATCGCACGTAATTTCTGGATTTAAAACGAATTTATTATGAATTTCTAAAGCCAGAAAAGGCGATCAAATCGGCTTTTATCGCGAATACCGTAAAACTTTTCAAAGTGACCTATCCCCGAACTATTTTATATGTAAAGTAGACTCCATTACCTTTCCAACGGTATATCACAACCTCAATTTGGAGTTCGTACGCATTTTCTGTGAATTTCGGACGAAATAGGGCCTTTTCGCGAATACCAGAACTTCAGGGGGCCTAAACAGCATTATCTGGACGAAGGGAGGAGCAGTGCCGCCGCGGTACTGGCCCACTGCCGCCGCGGCACTTCCCTCCAGAACAGTGAGTTTTTGTAATTTATTTTGGGGGTCCAATTTGATATATTAAAAACCAAAACGACGTAGTTTTGATTCCCAACTTATTTTGGATCAATGGGAGACCATTTTAAACTTTTTAAAACTCCATTTACCACCCCTCCTTTGCCTATAAAAGAAGCCATTTACTTCCATTTAGGGGAGAGACATGGAAGCTTAGAGAGAGCTTAGGAAGAAACTCTAGGGAAATATAGAGAGAGAAAGAGAAGAAGTAGTCTTCTTCTTCCATTTTTTTTCTAATCAAAGTGAGTCCTAATCTTGTTTTCCTCCACCATTCTTCTATATACTTCATCATCAACATACCCAATCACCATTTCTCTAAGCATTTTTGAGTTAGGAAGCTACTTCCATATCCAAATGTCTATATCTATGAGTGAAACACCAAGCTACAAGTTCAATACATTATGAATATCATCTATTGATCATTATCTACTTGCTTGTTTACATTAATGTTCATCTCTTCTTACCTCATTTCTTTTTTACTTTTCTTTATTTACTTACTAGTTCATCATCATCTAAATGATGACATGAAGTTTGAGGTGAGTGAATCCTTATGGATAGTAGCTCTTGACCTCAAAAACATATTTGATAGATGATGATCATAACTTCAATACCTTCAAGGTATTCTTGAAGTTATGTTCAAAATAAAAATGAATCTCTCCAATAATATTGGGAGTTATTCAATGATTCAAGGTTGGATGAGGTTCTAAGTGGTCACATGGTCATCTCAAGAGTTTAAGTTCATGCTTTGAACATCTATTTCAAAACCCCCAATCAAGAACTCAAACTCTATTTCAAAACTCAAATCTATTTTCTTCAAGAATGATCCAAAACAGTGAGCTGTTCAGATTCAAAGATTTGTTTTGAGTTCAATACTCAATGTATGAATGCAAGACCACTTGAAAAGTCTTCCTAACTCAGTAGAGAACACCCATGATTTTTGGTTTAACTTGGAAGTACTTGGAAATGGTCCATTTGGGTCCCAACATTCCTTCCAAACATTCTGTTTTTGCTGTCACAGCAGCTAGGTCAACTTACGACCTCTTTTCCAGAAAACTTTTCCAAAAGTGGTGGTCCTAACTTATTTTTCCCTTAAAATTCAATGTCTTAGGGAACTTTCTGTATAAAATGGGCCTCTAGATCATTCTTTTTCATTTTCTAAGATTTTCTAACATTTCAGTCGACAGTACGAACTCTGTTTCTGAGTGACCTCTATTGTTTATATAATATCTCTCAATCTGTGATAGCTATTCAAGATTGTCCTTTTGGGTTGTGTTCTAGACACAATAAGGAACATCTCCATAAACAATCATGCATTGAAAACATTCCTAACCCCTATTTTCAAATTCCAAAAGATCATGCTACTGTTCTGTCCACTATTCACAGCAAGTACATTTCAACTTTCATTCTTTGATTTGATGCTCATATGCATTCCAAATTAGTTCATATCTTAGGAAGTAGTTCATACTACATTTGTACATATCCCATATTGATTTCACCCATCCATTCATACACATTTTAGACTTCTAAGTCATTCTAGGAATCCATAAACACAAAGCACACTACAACCTTGGCACATTCTAGATACATACATTGCATCCATGCAAAGATTTGGGGTTTTTGTAACTCTTAATCTAAGGAGATTATAAGGAATGAACTCGATCACCCGTTCATGCTTCCCCTTTGATCTAATCATCCTTTCTCATCCGTCCCGGGGATTGAGAGGTCTTCTCTTATCAAAGAATAACATGCACCATACTAGCTTGCTAAGCATATTTTGATTTCTTTGTTTATTCGTTTCAATAACGATTCATGTCCCTTTAGATTAGGAAAATTTTATTATCTGATACATGATTAGACAATTTTTCCTAGGTTTATTTGTGTGATCTTTCACTTTGCACTGTGTGATATTTGGCTTAGATCTTATGAATGATATCTTATCTTTAGATCTTCCATTTCAAATCTCCTTATGTGATGTAATATACTATCATAAGTATTATTTGTCGAACCATACATAGTATAAGATGATTATTTGGATGCTAATTGAGGCCCGTCGGAAGACGGGGCGAGTTGAGGGTGTTTTAGTCATGACAAAGGCTCCTTCCTCTCTCGTACCAAAACCCCGAACCAAGTTCTTTGGTGATGAAGGGCCGGTGCCCTTATCCGCTTGGGTGAGTCAAAATTAGGTTTCTTGGTTCCTTAAAGACCAAGTGGCGACTCTGTATCTGTTTTCAACAGACCTTTCGTTTTCTTTCCTTGATTCAAATCAATTTCAAAACAATCTCAAACAAGAGAAGTGGTCCACTTCCGGTGTCCACAGGGGACATGAATTGTTCTTGAAATAAATTATCAAAGAAATCAAAATATGCTTAGCAAGCTAGTAGGATGCATGTTAATCTTTGAGAAAAAGAAGATCTCTCAATCCCCAGGACGGATGAGAAAGGATAATTAGATCGAGGGGAAACATGAACGTGTGATAATGATCATTCCTTATAATCTTCTTAGATTAAGAGTTATGAAAACCCCAAATCTTGCATGAATGCAATGTATGTATCTAGAATGTGCCAAGGTTGTAGGGTGTTTTGGTGTTCATGGATTCCTAGAATGACTTAGAAGTCTAAAAGGTGTATGAATGAATGAATGAAATCAATATGGAATATGTACAAATGTAATATGAATTACTTCCTAAGATATGAACTAATTTGGAATGCATATAAGCATCAAATCAAAGAATGAGAGTTAAAATGTGCTTGATGTGAATAGTGGACAGAATAGAAACTAGATCTTTTGAAAATTGAAAAGAGGGGTTAGGAATGTTTTCAGTGCATGATATTATATGGAGATCGTCTTTATTGTGTCTAGAACACTACCCAAAAATCCAATCTTTAGTAACTATCACAGATTGAGAGAAATCATATAAACAATGAAGGTCACTCAGAAACAGAGTCCGTACTGTCGACTGAAATGTTGAAAAATCTTAGAAAATGAAAACAAATGATATGGAGGCCTATTTTATACAGTAAGTTCCCTAAGAAATTTAAGTTTAAGGAAAAAATAATTTGGGACCACCCCTTTTGGAAACGTTTTCTGAAAAAGAAGTTCGAAGTCAACCAAGCTGCTGTGACAGCAGAGGCAGAATGTCTGGAAGGAATGTTTGGGTTCAAATGGACCATTTTCAAGTATTTCCAAGTCAAACCAAAAATCATGGGTGTTCACTAATGAGTTAGGAAGACTTTCCAAGTGGCCTTGCATCCATACATTGAGTATTGAGTTCTAGAAAAATCTTTGAACTCAAATCACTCACTGTTTTGAAGATTTTGGGAAAAACTAGAGTTTTCTTTCTTTACATCAAAATGAGGGGTTTTGAAGAGGGGTCTTGAAGTAGATGTTTTGAAAGCATATTTTCAATACCCAATAAAGATTATAGCCACTTATAATGTCAACATCAAACTCATCATCAAGAACCTCCAAGATTGTTGTAGAGATTTATTTTCGTTTGAACATAACTTCAAAGATACCTTGGAGGTATTGAAGTTATGATCATCATCTATCAAACATGTTTTTGAGGTCAAGAGCTACAATCCATAAGGATTCACTCGCCTCAAACTTCATGTCATCATCTAGATGATGATGAACTAGTTAGTAAATAAAGAAAAATAAAAAAGAAATGAGGTAAGAAGAGATGAACATTATATAAACAAACAAGCAAATAGATAGCAATCAATAGATGATATTCATGATGTATAGAACTTGTAGTTTGGTGTTTCATTCATATGTGATGGCATTAGACATGGAAGAAGCTTCCACTCTCTTAAATGCTCACTAAAATGGTGGTTGGGTGTATTGAATGTTGAAGTAAATAGGAGTAATGAAGTAAAAACAAAGTTTAGAACTCACTTTTGTTTTGAAAATCAAAGAAGAAAGCTTCTTTTCTCTCTATTCTAACCTTATCTCTATAACTTTCTCTCTCAAAACTTTTCAAAGCTTACATTTGACACCCCCAAAATGAAGAGCAATGGGGGGTTTAAATAGGCCAATTTGGGGTGGTTTTGGGATTTTAGAAGTATTCCTATTGGTCCTAAACATCTGAAATCATAGAACTACGTCGTTTTGGTTTTCAATTAATCAAAATGAACCCCCAAGAAAAATTACAAAAATACACTGTTCTGGAGGAGAGTGCCGCGGCGGCAGTGGGCCAGTGCTGCGGCAGCACTGCTCCTCAATCGTCTGGATAATCCATTTTAGGCCCCCAGAGGTTTCGGTATTCGCGAAAAGGCCCTATGTCGTCCGAAATTCACAGAAAATGCGTACTAACTCCAAATTGAGATTGTAATATACCGTTCGAAAGGTAATGGAGTCTGCTTTACACAAAAAATAGTTTGGGGATAGGTAACTTTCAAAAGTTTTGCGGTATTTGCTATAAAAGCCGATTTGATCGCCTTTTTCGTCTTCGAAAATTCATAATAAACTTGTTTTAAATCCAACAATTATGTGCGATATACCATTGGAAAGCTATTGACCTCTAGTATCCATGAACAATATTTGAAAATTGTTACGGTGCCCCGATTTTAAAGTCAAATTCTGGTCAAACTGGTCAAACCTGGGATTCCGGAAAGTTTTGGAAACTTCTGGGAGCTCCCAGGAGCTGACGTTTTCGCTCGATTTTCTTTTAAAACTCTTTTTAATACTTTTCTCATGATCTAGAATGATTTCGGCGAATTCGGACGATTTTGGTCAAACTTTGTCAAACCTTGGTCAAACCGGTCAACGGGGACTTTCCGGGAACTTCCGGGAGTCTTTGGGAGCTGACGATTTCATCTGACTCATTTTATCACTTTTCTTATGACTTAGCATGTTTCTAGAACTTTTGGTTCAAATCTGGGAGCTTTTGGGCTTTCAGGGGCATTTTGGTCATTTTGAGAATTCTAAGAGATAGAACTAACTTCTAGGAGTCCTTTTAAGTCTTTTTCGATCATTGTGAATCACCAAGCTATGGGCCCCCTAAATTTGATAGCCGACAAAATGGGGTGTCTACACCTATAAACCAGAAAATGCCTGATCCAGTTGCTTTTTTTGCCCTATAAATGAATTTTCATTTTTTTTTATTTCTCTTTTTTCCTTTACCGTTTTTATTTTATTTGATTGTATTTAGCTACAAATAATTGGTACAACATTATGAATGGTTCGTATGTAACATAGATGCAATGCATGGGTGTGTGTGTGTGTGCCTACTCTATATACAAAAGGAAAGAAAAATTCAAATCCTAACACATAAGGCACATAAGCACATAAAATCCTCATCCATGCCAAGTGCACTAATTTCTTCTTTCATTGTGATCCCTCTTACCCCTTCAAAGTTTGAGTATTTAAAATTTTCGAAATTCATTTGAAAAATATTTGTTTAGATGATGAGATCTTTCAACAACAATTCTCAAAATATTTTGAATCTTTTCTTTGAAAATGGGGATACAAAAATATTTCTCAATAAAAGATGATTGGGTTTCAACTTAATTCAAAAAGTAAACCTTGGACCTTTTCTTTGAAAAAGTGATTTTTCAAAATAATTTTAGATAAAAGATGGTGAATAATCAAAATCTATCATTAACAGTGAACTTTGAATTCTTGGGTAGGAGTGTCACATGATTGGATAATTAACGCACTTTTAATGAATTCAAATGCATACAAGGTCAATGATGGTTATCTTAACAAGGAATAAGAAGTGTAATCTTATAATCATAATCTGACACATTTCCGAATGTCGTGGGACATCAGAAGGAATTGCTAAAAGGTGATTAAAAGGTTACATGTCCTATATCAAGCAAGCATCGTCATCATCTCAAATAATCCCTTCGGGGCATACAAAACTTCCTAGCACATAATCCTAATCAAGAATTGATTTCCTAAGATTGAAAGGTTCAATAGAAGCTATCATGCAAAGGTTAGGTTTTGGTCAAGTAAGGGACCCTTGACACACATCCAATAGGATGCTTTATATACCAACACATGGTATAAGATCAAGGGTGATCACATAGTCCCATGATGGCTTGACCGACCGGGTTGCCCTGAGCTTCCAAGGTCATAATTCCATGCATTCGACTAGCTTGACATGCAAGTGGAATGCATCAGGCACACAAAAATTAATTAATTCGATTAAAATGATGTTTTCAAGTTTGATCCTCTAGTGAACCCAAAATTAGAATTCTAGTCATTAAAGATTAAATATGACTAATCCATGTGAGCCTCAATGGAATATGGAAAGGGTTCCATAGGACTTCAAATAAAAGGACCTAAGTCATGAATTAAGACTTTGACCTACTAATTATGCATGGATATGGCTATTCCTATTTGAACCATAAGTTCATAGGATAGTTAAAAGACCTACTAAAGGGAATCAAAAGAGATATTAAAGACCGGCTAGGATAGGAGTATGACAAAAGAAAATGAAATCAAAGTTCAAGTGATATCCAAGCTGAATTTTTCTTTATGGTTTATTTAACCTTAAACCCAAGGCTATTTATATCAAATCAAAGAAAAAACAAATGGAAGTTCAATCACAATTCTAGTTATGTGTGATGAAATAAGGTGGGAAAAGACTTTTGAAAAATGTGTAAAAGATCCTAAGTAGTTCTATGAATTGCGATTGAATTTAAATAAAGGATTAATTAGTCTAGAGTTTACCTCCAATTATTCTCAACTTTTTTGTGATTTGAAGGTCTTCCAAAGGTTATTCAAGCTCTTTATTCTAATTCTTGCAACTTCTTAACTTTCTTAATCCTCTCTAAAATTTTCTTAATTATTTTTAAGAATATCAAGGTTCAAAAGATTCAAGATTCAAAAATCAAGATTAGATCTCTTGTAATGGGATATTCACTCCCTTCATATAGGCAAAATTTTTAGGGGTATTTCAGTAATTTTGAGGTAAAACCCTAATTTCGGATGTACTTTTGATGGTACAAAATGTACTTTTTCAAAAAGCAGACTGTCAAAAATCGCGGCACTTGGTGGAATTGTCTGTGGCACTCCGTAATTGCTGGAGCACACTCACCCATTGCCGCAATGACATTCATCGAGTGCCGCAGCGGCACTCAGGGAATCCCGCAGCCAACTTGCACACTACTGTCTTTTTGTGCTTATTTTGCCTTGTTTTCAATTTCTTTTTCTTTTTCTTTTTCTTATTCTTTTCTTTCTTTTTCTTGCTTTCAAACTGCTTCTATTTTTATGGCGTTTGGCGAGTTGTTAGTGGCACTCAGTGATTGCCAGTGCGACTATCACTTACTGCCAGCGCGGTACCCAGTGACTGCCGTAAGCTCTGCCAAGTGCCATTTTTCTTTACTTTCTTCCCCTTTTCCTCCTTTCTTTTTCTTTTCTTATGGAATTGAAGAGCCTTTCAAAGAGCTTGAATTACCTCAAAAACCCTGAGCTGGCCGGACATTGTCATCATTGCACTTGGAGGTAGCACTCCCCTGAATTTGATGGTTGGTCAAAATCGGGGTGTCTACAGTTTGCCGCTCTTCGGCAGATCTTGTTGAGCAGCACGTGCCATAAGTGAATGTTGAAGCCTGTGTAAAGACAAGCCTTTGACCAAACTGTCGAATTTAGGTAAAAACAAAATGCGTTGCAAAAATGGCTGCACAAATGGTCCAAGCTGGCCGTGCTCGATGGTGAGCTGCCTATGTATCCTTATAGGAATTAGACCAGAATGTAGTTTGGGAAACGGGACAAACACACAAGCGCAAATAGTTATGCGGATGAATGCACCTATCCTATTCGTGATGCACATGCTCGTGCAATGACAGCTGCTAATGCAATCCTATGGTCCACAAATGCGATGATTTGAGATCATGCTATTCTGATGTATCAAGATGCAATCCATGTTCTATGCTACTTAATGCGTATGGAACTTTAACTCGTAGCCATTTCTGCTAATAGGATGAACACTAAATGCAAATGACTACGTGGCGCTTCGCTACTTATGCCCCGGTGTTAACGCAGGTTTGTTTTAAATATCTGCAGCCCTTCGGCCTCGTCGGATATGTTTGCTCTAAATTTCTATAGCCCTTTGGCCTCATCGGATATGTTTGCTTTAATTATCTGTAGCCCTTCGGCCTCATCGGATATGTTTGCTCTAAATATCTGTAGCCCTTCAGCCTTGTCGGATATGTTTGCTCAAAAAAATCCGTAGCCCTTCGGCCTCGTCAGATATGTTTGATCTGAATTCTTTTTTTTTTTTTTTTTTTTCAAATTTGAGGGTACGTTCGATTCTCTTCAATTTTCAAAACTTGAGAATCAAAATTTTAAATTGATCTTCTAAAGTCAGGAGTTAATTGGACTCAATTCAGTTCAATTTTTGAAAATAAATTCATTTCCAAGACCAGGAGTCCATCAGACTCAATTTAAATTTTTTCCAAAACGGGAGTCGAACTGACTCAAATTTAGAATCAGGAGTCCATCAGACATTATTTAATTCAAATAGAAAGAATTCGGAGTCAATTGGACTCAATTTAATTTCATGTTCAAAAATCCATAGTCGAAATCTGCTTAATGAAAATCAAAAGTGAAACAAACTTAATCCAAAATTATTTTTCGAAATTCGAAGTCGTGGGGACTATCGAATTATTTTCTAGGGACCAAAGCGTAAAAAGCCGGGCAAACCTTGGCAGTTTTGAATACAAAATTCGGGACCCATTTTAAATTATGGGGGGAAAACCAACGATTCATCAGTTGTCATATTCGCGGCACACGCGCAAGGATGCGACAGTCCATGATTGCCGTTGCGGCACTCAGGGAATGCCGTGGTGGCACTAAGCGAGCGCCGCTCGGCAGTTAGAGACTGTCGTTCGCATATCCCCGAGTCTGGCTCGAGGCACAGAATGCTTTACATGTTTCATTTCCTTTCACTTTTCACAATCTCTTCACCTCGAATCTCTCCCAAAATTTTTCTTCATTCACTTGCAATGATCTAGGGGATCAACAACTTAGTTCTCCTCAATTAAAATTATATTTTTCTCTTTATTTTTGTTGTTCTCTTGATTTCTTTCAAAAGTTTAATGTTCAAATCTCTTTTTCTTGATAGGTTGACTGTTATGGCTAGCGGCTCAAGGAGTTCGAGCAAGAAGAGGAAGAAGTATAAGGCCACTCCTTATCTTGACCCTACATTCCTACTTCGAGACCCATGCGAGCATCTTCTGCCAGAGCATTTCGACGAGAGGTGTACCCTCCTTTCCATTTTTAATTTTTCGCTTATCACTCCTCATGAACATGATAACTTAACTTTTCAAAAATGGTCTCTTTGATTATTAAATGGCCTTCAGAATGCAAACGCTTTGCTGTAGAGATTTTCAAGCGTCCCGACTGTTCCTTTCTTAAAAACTTTATTCATTCATTTTCATTTTTATTATTTCATTTCTTTCTTTTTACCCGTTCATTTACTGATATGAAACTCTCATAATTTTTGCAGCTTTAGCCCGATATACTGAAGGGTCACGGTAGCCTAGCTCATGGCTATGAGTGGTGTCAGTCATTGAGTCAGACTGTAAGGAGCTTAATTAACATTGTCGGCTTTGGAGACTTCGTCAAGCTCTTAACGAAGAGCTCGAATGACTTAAGGCAGATTCACGCTCTCTCAGAGCCGTGCTGGGACACCACCAACACATTTCACTTTGAGTTCGGGGAGATGACAATGACCCTACTCGACTTTAGTATGATCATTGGGATCCCCTTCGAAGGGGAGTGCCTATGGTATCTCGATATGCTAATGGAGTGGGATCAGGGATCCGTGCTTTTGGGAGTGACCCCGAACGAGCCCTTGGTTATAGCCAAGTGGTTCCTCGACATGTTCAGGGACCAAGAGGGCTTCTTGGATGAGCAGATGGCTCGGCAATTCATTATGTATCTGCTAGGGTACTCTCTGCTGAGCACCAAGGGCGACCGGATCTCTGTCTCGCTGGTAGGAACTCTGGAGCAAATGGAATGCATCTATGAGTACAATTAGGCTGGCGCCAGACTAGCCATTCTTTATAGAGACATGGGAGAGTTCTCCTGAGATCGTTCGGCCTCCATGAGTGGCTTCTAGAGGGCTTGGGAGATATTCTTTTAGTTTGTTCTCTTTTATCGTCTTTCTTTTTTATGTTTATTAACTTCTTCAATTCTGAATTGTAAACCTTACATCTTTTCTTTTTATGGTGATTTGGTCCTACGAGTATCTCCACATGATGACGCTTTTGACACGGCCAATGGATGCCCTCGTCATACCTCAAGGGTGGAAGTGGCAGAAGGACAGCGTCGGGTGAAAGATTGGGGCCTATGACTTTTATTACTTTCAGGAATTTCTTGATGAACCTGAGAGAGTCGCACGTCGATTGGCAGCCCTGGGGCACTATGCTTGCTATCCTCCCTCCAGATAGGCAGAGATTGGTAGGTTTTGACCCACTGAGGTTATTACTGGATGGCCCAGATGCTCAGGAGAAATATTTAGGGAAGAGAGTGACCAGGCAGTCACTAATGTCTCCTATGGTCTCTTCATTTAGGACTTTCTAGAGCTTCCCGAGGGGTATGCAGCTTTCCATGCTGCCAAGTTAATGAAGAACTTCCCTTTGATGGAAGTAACATGAGTGAGTTTCTTTTAACATTTCATTCTCTAATTAGTTCTTTCCATTTTTTTATTGAACTATATTTTCTTTCTTTGTAGCCTGTTCATGCTGCAGCCCGAGCTCTCGCTCTACCACCGTGGGATTGGAGCCTCTGGACAGTCTTCTAGGGTGAGCAGGGCACGACCATGGTTCCTTAATATCACACGGGTGCTCCCACCGTCCCTCTCCAGCACGATCATGTCCCCAGGGACTATGCCGAGGAGGGTCTACTTTATACCCATAGTGTGAGGAGTGGGTCCATAGACGAGAGTGGAGGGCAATTTCCCAAAAATTGGATTTTGACTTTTCATTCGTCTCTAACTTTCTGATCATTTTCTATTTTTCTGATTCAGGCTGATGGATCTCGGGTAGCCACCGAGGCCTAGCTAAGAGCTAAGGTACAATTTTACCATTATTTTCATTTAACCCATTCATCATTTCATTCATTATTATAATTTTTCTTAACCAATTATGGATTCACTCCCTCATTTATACATGATGATGATATCAGGGCATTGACCCTACGTGTGCAAGACTTGGAGCTATAGCTCAGAGTGGGCCTGAGTGGAGCTGTAGCTCAGAGTGGGCCTGAGTGGAGCTTACAGGGGTGCCGGGCAAGGCAGAGGTAGAATTCATGGCGTTGGGACTGAGACGGAGTTAGAGTAGGAGCCCCTCTGATGCATCACTCGCCTGACCCGAGGTTGGGGCCGAGGTTGACCCCATCTTCTCTTATCCCTTTTTTTTATTTTTATTTTCTAAGTGTTTCGAGAGGATACACATATACTTAGATGAATGTATATATACTTATTTTAATGATGGCTCTTTGGATAGCCAGGACAAGATAAGCACCTACATACATTATTATCATCTTTTACTTCTCTGCATGCTTCTACTTGTGGTTCCAACCATAGCTTAGTCATGCATTTAATTGTTTGTGAATGATGCATATCGTGACTGCAACCATGGCTTGGTTATGCATTTTATTTCCTATGAAGGATGAATGCTCATGAATACATTCACGTCTTCATTTATTTATTTTCTGTGAATGATGAACGCGATTATGGCTTGGTCTTGTGCACGTGATGCGATATGATGCACACATTTTTATCGCATATTTTAGTTTTTTCTTTGCAAAATTGTTAAAAACAGGTTATGTAAAAAATCAGCTCCTTACGACACTCGATTACATCTGAACGACACTCAGCGAGTGTCGGAGCGACACTCAGTGACTGTCATGCAGCAATCACGGACTGTCGTGCGGCACTCTCGAGAGTGTCGTCGAGCATATTGAGTGTCACTCGGTGGCCTAGGCAAATCTATTTCTCCTTTTATATACTCTATTTTCCTCACAAACTCTGTAGAACACTCTTCTACCTCTTCTATTTTCTCCTCAAATGGCCCCTATTGGCTATCAAATCCTCTTCCCATGGATGGATACTCTCTCAGGCATTGACAGGCTTAACTTCAACTGTTTCAGGCTGAACGACCTCTTCTCTTTTTAGTAGATTGCCTTGAATGAAGATTTACTTTGAGCTGCCATCCAGTGTTGGGATCCCACACTCCACGTCTTCCACTTTAGTTACTAGGAGATCTACCTCTTGTTTGAGGAGTTCAGTGCTATCCTCCACATTGAACCTTTTGTGGATCTGACGTTTCCCCAAGTACAGGCTGGCTATGTTTAGGATTTGGCTGCTTTCCTTCATATATCCTAAAATGCTATAGGCTCTTTTGTTCATGATAGGCAGATCGATTTTGAGAGCCTTTCTTCCGTCTATGCTCCCATGGGGGACCCCTATGACAGTGGGTACCAGATTATATGGCGTAGTCCATTATCGATTGCTATGCTTTCTTATTTCCTCTTCCAATCATCTTTTGTTGTTTTTATACCCATCACTTGCGGTCTGCGAGAAATGAAGAATGTTGTCATGCTGGTCCTTAGTGAGACTCTGATGGAATTGGAGAGTGCCCACACTGCAGGGGCCATGTTATCCGGTGAAGCACCATTTGTCTTACAGGTTTGGCTTATGGAGCGTATGGATCTCTTTATTCACCCTCTACACCTTCGCAGGTTACTTCCCTGTGATTGTCTGGAGATCTACTACCTATTCCATGTTGTCACTGCCTAGCTTGATTTGATTCATGATCTCTCTTTTGATGATATCTGCTGGGTCTGCCAGCAATGGACTTATTGCTCTGTTGCAGTACGACTTCCTGGGCCACTTGGCATCTAGTTACCTGGCTTGGATGCTACTACTTTTTATATTCCTGACCGAGCAGTTTGTCAGTACGAACTTATCCAAGACGTTCCAAAGGATTTTACTATAGACTTTACGAGGAGTTCTGCCATGCGCCCGTCCATCGTGAAGGCTTTCACTAAGGCTTGGCATGATAGGGTGGCGGCCCCCTATAGACACCCCAATTTTGACCAAACCTCGAATAAAGGGGAGTGTTACCTCCAAGTCCGATGATGAGCCAAATGAACCTAAGGCTTCCAAGGTGATTCAAGCTCTTCGAAAGGCTCTTCAATTCAAAAAAAAAAAAAGAAAGAAGAAAAAGAGAAGGAAAAGGGAAGGATAGAGAAAAATAGCACATAGCACAGGCTGCGACATTCACAGGATGCTGCTACATCACTCTCTGATTGTCGGACTGGCAGTCTCTGATTGTCGCTGTGGTATGCTATGATCATCGTAAAAATACACCAAATGCCACGAAAATAAAAAATCTAGAAAAAATGGCAGTCTGCGGAGTTGTTCGTAGCATTCAGTGAATGGCGCACCAGAAATCAGTGAGTGCCGTTCCAGCACTTTCTGAGTGCCACTTCAAATTCCACTGAATGCCGTATTTTTGTGGCACTCTGCTTTGAAATGTTACATTTGGTACCTTCAAAAGGAATTCCGGGATTAGGGTTTTCACTATGAAATTACCAAAACAACCCTCTGAAGCTTGCCTATATATAGGGGATGAATATCCCATTACAAAGGATCTTGAATCTTATCTTGGAATATCCATCTATCTCTCTCAATCTTGATCTCAACCTTAGGCTTGAATCTTATCTAGAATCTCTATCTTAGGTTTGAAAAGCATATCAACTTTAAGAGAAAGTCTTAGAAAAGTTTAAGAAAATTAAGTAGTTTCACAGGCTAGAGGAAGAAGAGCTTGAATCACTTTTGGAAGACTTTTAAAAACATAAAAGTTGAGGATAATTGGAGGTATCCTCTAGTTAATTAGTCTTTAATTTAAGTTCAAGCACAATATATAGAATTCTTTGGGACCTTTTACACATTTTCAAAAACTCCTTTCCCACCTCATTTCATCACACACCACTAATATTGTGATTGAACTTTCATTTTATTGGTTTGGATCAAAGTGACCTAAGGTTTAAGATTAAATAAATCATGAAGTAAAAGTTAACTTAGACATTACTTGAACCTTGATTTTCTTTTTTTTTCTTTCGATTATGTTCATTGGGATTCGTGAGATCTTTAATGTCTTTCTTGAATCCCTTGACTTGGAATCCCTTAATCTCCTTGTAAACTTATGATCTACAAGAGGATTAAAATTGATATTAGTATGTTTGGTTAATGAGTCTAAACCTATCTCCATGGTTTGGGTTCATTTTTTTTGAGATTTCATGAAGTTACTCCACTCAAATCTACAAGTATGAGTGTCCTTAATCAACAATGACCATCAAATGAAAGAGGAAGTAGTTTGAGTTAAGCTGATCTCCATGGCTTAGTAGGTAGAGTTAACAAATAAAAGATGGACTTGACAATGGTGCAGTGAATTCATAAGCCACATTTGATAAAAAAATTTTAGTTAAATAATGAACCGTTAGAATTCAATGACTAATTGGAGATTGTCAATAACACAAAGTTTTACCACTGTGATTTTTGTTTTGATGAGATTTCATGTTTAATATGGCTTTGTCTTGAGTTTTGTGAAGCAACTATAGTCTGTCCAGAATTTCAAAAGAGTAATACTTTCTAAAAATAAGTAAATCAGAGCCTTAACCAAGAATTCTTGACTTCAAATAATTTTTTCCATGAAGTTTAATGTGTTAATAAGATCTCTTAAAAGATTAGAGTTTTTCAGATTTATTTACTATTTTTAGAAAATCATACAAAAACTCTGGACAGAGAGTTGTAAATTTCTAAGTGATGTCTAGTGTTTGTCCAATTCCCAGGGATTGAACCGTTGATCTTTGATTTTTCTTTTTGGGTTGGAAGCTAGACTCACAGAGGCATCTTGTGTCCAAATTCATTGACATCCAACATGGAAAGCATGCTTTTTCTATTTTTGAAGTTATGGTCTGCTCCTATGATTTTCAATATTTTGTGATAGATTTGGTAAACTTTGTAAATAATGGTTCTAATGACTTTTCTATTACCTAGGGCTTAAACCATGTCTTGATAATGATTATTTAAACTTAAATCCAAAGGCTAAGTGATCCAAACCGATGAATATTTCATAACTTACCCTTGTTCATGTATTCATGTGCATTCATCCATGTAGGTTAATACTTATAATTATGACTTGCTTTGCATTGGGATTAAATTGAACCTAATTGTGAGTTCCTTATGATCATGTTGGGACTACACCACCTCTAGATGGACATTACATTGGCTTCTCATTGAGACTTGTATAACTATAGAAGTGATGCATTTCCAACTAATTAGAAGGAATTCATAATTATGTCAATTCTTTCATACTTGATTGAGAAGTTTAAGGATGTTATTTTGAATTTCATACCATATCTTGATTAAGGCATGTGGACTAACCCTCTATTTTGTAGCACTATTGAGGTATGATTTCTCAAAACTCCTCTTTAGTTTATTCAATTTTTTTATTTTATTGATTTTTCGACTTCATGTGCGACACCTTAGAATTAGGTCTTGCCTTATGTGAATATATGGATTAGAAACCACCTTAGGTATTTATTTACTTACATGCATTGCACGTTTCCATATTCGTAGCTGGATCTTGACTGAGTTCTCTTGTTCCCTATTGCATATCATATTGCCTGCTAATTGAATTATGTGGTTTTGAATGCTATTTTTACCATTAGCAATCTTACACCCTTTAGACATGATTTTGTAATGTATATCTATATCTATGTATTGTGGACCAATGCGCTCAGGGGTCTTGGCGTCTTCCCTTGATAGTGTCCCAGGACGGATCCCAAGGAGAACACTTCAGGGAAGACTAGGACTTCCACACACGATCCTAGAGACAAAGAGTCGCCACCTAATTTTTATCGAGAATTAGGTAACCCAAGTTTGACTTGCCCAAAATTGAATAAGGTTACTCGCCCTTCATTACCAGAAACTAGGTTCGGGGGTCTTGGCACAAGAGGGGAAGGAGCCCAAGAAGGACTAAAGCACCCCCTCCTCACCCTACTGAACGGTAGGCCTTGATTCAAATATCCTTGTTCTTAATTCATAATTGGTGTTGTTTCCTCAAACATACTAACTATATATACATGTCAAAAGGGAACATCTTATGAAAATTATTTCAAGAGATTAAATCAAGTAGCAATTGGATGCACATGAAGTACAAGAGAGAAGTATACTTATAGTGGCTAGTCCCGCCCAGGACCGATGCAAATATAGGAAACATGTCATGATATGCAAAAGGGAACGAGAAGACTTACACTGGTTGACTCTAGCAGAGTCGCAAAAGGCAAAAATGAAGAAAACATGTAATGCAATCATGTAACAATCCTAGATAAGATGTCTCTAACAAATAATCATATAAACGGAGACTATCCTAAAGGAATTTGTATCATTGAAATAAAGTTGTAAACCTAGAAAAATTCTAAGAGAAAGGATAGAGAGGGTACACGATACATGGGCACTAAGCCACATGTAGACCAGTCAAACTCACGAATCGAAGTATGGATCGACGACATTCAACTCCCTACACTAAGGCACCAAGGAATACCCAAGTATTGCAAAAACACAAGCAGACAAATAATATGCATGAAAAACAAGTAGAAAATGTCATCAATCAAATCTCCAGATTCAGCAACCTCTAATGAATCCTATCAAAAGTGGCATTAAACATGAGCTGGATTAAAACCCTTTTACAAAAAGTTACATACATGTCGTAGGGAAGTTCTCCAAAAAGTAGGACCTCTTTACCATTATTGAAGTTGGAGAAATAAGGGTTTTGGGAACTGTGGATCAGGACTGTCGACTGTTCTTGTAAAAATCATAATTAATTCTACAAAAATCATGTAAAGCTCTATTTGATGTCAAAAGAAAGCTATTTCACTATAGTTTATGAAAACAATAATCCCATGGACATGTCATGAACTTAAGGTTTCTGAAAAACTATTTTAATCAGACTCTGTTATTTTGAAAATTTGGTATCATTTGACAAAGGAATGCAAAACATAATAGAAATTCATAAATCATGCTAATCAAGCTAATCTAAGCTTTTGATCTCTCATCCAATTATTCTAAATGATTTCTAAATCATGTTTTATTCATCAATTGTTGTTGAGTGATCAAGCTAATCATGTTTTATTCATCCAATTATTCCAGAATAGTTGTATCAACTTCAAATGCTTAGAAAACGATCTTAACTCAATCGTATGCTCACGATTTTACATTGGCATATGGATACATGAGTTAGAAATCATCCCCAAAAAGCGGAATATCGATAACTATTATAGATTTTTTAAAATTTAAGTACAAAGAGACTATGTTCAAATCTGTCAACAGATTTCTCAATAATTTCTAAAAATATTATATGGACCCTAGAAGTTCTCAAAACGGACCATATGAAAGTTAATTCATCAAAGTTTACCCAAAAAATTTGAAATCCATCAAACTATGAGTTTTAATGGACCAAATCTTATGGACAAAATCAATATGTTTTGCTGAATTTTATCTAATTCATTTTAAAGTGTGAGGAAAACATCTTAGGTGTTGATTGAAGCTTATTAGAGAGATCCAATTTATAGATCTACTTAAATATCATGATTTCCAATCAATTTAGCCCTCAAGTTCTATGAAGAACTTTAGATCATGGATCAAAGGGACTTACAAACATCCTATTCGAGATGAATTTTAATAAGAATTATAGGTTGTGGAAATAATCAAGAGATGGGTATGAACGTAGGAATCATCCCTCTCATGGATCATACTTCTAAACCATCATAGAATTCAAAATAGATACATATATATATATATAATCATATATGCATGAATCTAAAACTAAAATAGAAAAAGGAAATCAAAATTTAAAATCAAATTGAAAATCAATCTCTAATTATGAATTATCAACAAAATCAAAGAGATTTGGATCTAGCTATGTGCGTGTGTGAAGAACAAGATATGAAAAAGATGAGTGTCTTAACAAATAAAATAAAACTAAGCTAGATCCAAATCTTATAGATCTATATATATAAAATAGGAATTAGAGATGAATTATAGTGTTCACCTCTTGGAGGAATCTCAATTTTGCAATCAAAGTTGTATTGAAGATCTCCTTCTTCAAGTGTTCTTCAAGCACTCATCCATGGAAGTTGAGGGAGGCAATCGATGTTAAAATCATGATCGAATTACCCTAAGATTAGTTTAGGAAATTCTAATTCATAACTCCATTATTCTCTCTAGAAGTTTCTCTTGAATTCTAAGTACATTCTTATCTCTTGCAAGTATATTCACTTGTATGTATTTAGAGCTTCTTCAAGATATTCCAAGATGATCTCATATGAGATGTATGAGATCTATATATAGAGTTTGCAGACTTAGCTCTTAAGTTACAGGGTTAAAACATGATTTTTAGAGAACAGAAAAGGGTTAAAATGGCCATTTCGATGCCTAAACGTAATTTCCAGGCAATTTCCTCGTTGTGGGAACCTTCTGGAAGGGTCCGGAACCAAAAAAATACAATGGAGAACACACATTGTAGGTGGCAGTTATGATGGGACCGCCACCCCACTTTCCCAAACGGCCATTTGCTTTTTAGGTTCCTCTGGTCACCCACAAGCCCTATTTTAAGTTTTATGTGCACTGCTTTCCAGATTTTTGTAAAAATGCTTTTTGGTGTCCGAAATCATCCTTTTATGTACTGTTGGAAAGCTATCGGGTTGAATTTTAGTATAAATATATTTCAGGAGGTTTTGAAATGAGAATTAAAGTCCAATTAAAGCCCGGAAGTCCTCCAGAACTTTCGTCGTCTTTTTAAAATGAAACGTCTTTTTCAAAATTGCTTTCCAATGTGCATCGATTTCCACCTTTTCTTCAAAATTGAATCTCTGAATATCTAGAATACTGCGTTTAGAACACTTAATGATCATATAACCCTGAGTGAATATGAATTCTGAAAGACGATTTTGAAAAAATTGGGATTTATGCATGGAAAAAGGGCTTTTTTGAGCTTGAAGTCACTTTTTGAAGTTCAATCTTTCGATTGTGTGGAATCCAGTAACTTCCACGGGGTAGTTTTCATCATCGAACCCTCCAAGACGTTATCCACCCTAAATCCTATCGGTGTGGTCAAAATTGGGTGTCTACATGTATTAGTTGAAGGCACATTGAGATTAATAATTCGATTAAAAGGATGTTGAATAGAGGCCTATCGCGAGATAGGATGAGAATGGGTGTTTTAGCTGCAGGGCTCCTTCCCCTCTCATTCCATAATCCCCGGACCTAGAAATCTCTGGTTTCCAAAAAGATCAGTTTTCTTTAAAATGATTTCTTAATTTTCCTTTTAAAAATTAAGTGGCGACTCGTATTTTGATTTTGAAAGTAAAAACAGTTTTATTAAAATCTGTGGGTATGAAAAATGTGATATCCACAATCTGGCGACTTTGTTGGGGATCAAACCCAGAATCTCTGGCTTTACAGACCAGACTTTATGACTTTGGGGTCACTCGAGGATTAGACTTGAAAGCATCATTTTAACTGAATTAATTAATCTTTGTGTGCCTTTTGCATTTTACTTGCATGTCCAGCCAGTCAATTGCACGAAACTATGACCTTGGAGGCTCTGGGCAACCCGGTCGGTCAAGTTATCATAGGACTGTGTGATCATCCTTGATCCCGTACCATAATTTGATATATGAAGCATCCTATTGGATGTGTGTCAAGGGTCCCTTATTTGACCAAAACCCAACCTTTGCATGATAGTTTCTGTAGAACATTTCAATCTTAGAAAATTAATTCTTGATTAGGATTTATATACGAGGAATTCTTGTATGCCCAGAAGGGATTATTTGAGATGATGACGATGATCACTTAATACGACACATGTAAACTTTTAATCACTTCTGAGCAATTCATCTTCATATCCCACGACATTTGGGAACATGCTGAATTTTGATTGTAAGATTACATCTCTTATATCTTGTTAGCTAAAGCATCATTGACTGTCACGCCCCGACGTAGCATAATTCAGGAAAGCATTTAATTTCCTTTATGGACTCGTAGGTCGTGACAAGTGAGTATGACCAATTGTCCCTGCAACAAATAACTTAACAACATTTCTAAAAGAAAGGATACTAATAAACATAAGCTCCGAAATTTAAAACTTGCTAAACTATTACATAAGTCAAAGTCTTAGGCACAAAACGCCCTTATTCAAAAGCTATTCTCCAGTCTATTACAACTTCAGAAATGAAAGACATAGGAAAATAATAAATAGCCTCCTGGAAAGTTCCCTGCCTCTAACTAGCATAGTCGAAGTACCCTGGCTGCTCCTGCCCCTGAAAATCTGGACATACAGTCCAGGACGCATCAACGCCGTCAGCTTATGAAAGCTGGTGAGTAAAATAAACAAGTGCTCGCAATGTATATATAAGCAAATAAACAACGGTACCATTTAACTTTAACAGTAATATATTCAAGGTTCCAATTCCAACATAATTCACGGGGGAATATAGTAAGAAATAAATACGCAATTGTACATAAATTGTGAAACATCTTATTTTGCCAATTCTTTTCTTTAGAACAATCCAATTAAATCAACACATCATTTCAGCTACCAGGAGTAATAAGTATTCAGTCATCCAATTCACACGCTACACTATCGCCTCCAATACCAGGAATACTATCCGATCGGTATTGAAGTCACACACCACACTACTGCCTCAGATACCAGGAATACTATCCGATCGATATCTAGACCAATCACAACCAACCATCGCTCCGGATATCAGGAATACTATCCGATCAATATCCGAAACGCGCGCCTTAGATACCAGGAATACTATCCGATCGATATCTAAGTCGTACACAACACTATCACCATCGCTTCGGATATCAGGAATACTATCCGATCAATATCCGAAACGCGCGCCTTAGATACCAGGAATACTATCCGATCGATATCTAAGTCGTAAACAACACTGTCGCCTCCAATACCAGGAATACTATCCGATCGATATTGAGGTCGCACACCAAACCGCCACCCTTTACTCTTTTTACACTTTATTCCACACATGCATGTTGACACAACCTCGACCCTAATATGTATGTCAATGTTCCATAAATAACACCATTAATAAATCACAAAGCCGGATAATCGTACGAGCATAAATTTCGGTCTTAGTTGTTCTTGTTCGTACAATTCTTAAAACATAGACTTCTAAAATAATACATTTGCCAAACAGTTCTTTAAAAACTTTTAAAACATTTTCCAAACAGTCCCTAATAAGAAAACACAGAAACTGCTCAAACTGCCAGGTCGCGCGAGCGAAGGTGAGGTGATGTCGCGCGCGCGGGTCGCGCGAGCGAAGGTGAAGGCCGGATCGCGCGAGCGGGTCGCGCGAGCGGAGGGGCAGGACAGGTCGCGCGAGCGGATCGCGCGCGCGAAGGGGGGGGTTGGTTCGCGCGAGCGGACCGCGCGAGCGAGCCTCGCGCGAGCGGGTCGCGTGCGCGAGTTCTTGCAGAATGTCGTCTTCTTCGTTTTCTCCCCTGTTTCTGGTCTTAAGCCTGAAATTTACCCATTTTCAGAATCTGTTCGTACTAGGACATGTAATATATGAATCTCTTCGGTTTTCCGCGTAGATTACGAATACGCGATCAATTTTAACCAATACGGATTATATCTCTAAATATTCGCGATTAAAGTGAGGGTGTCAAAACTTTAAATCAACCGTTCGTCGCGATACGGATGAATTACTGTGTAGGATTTGAACCGTGGCCTATTGGGACAAAGATCTTCCATAATCAATTCACGGAATTGAATTTGGTTGAGTTTGACAAAACTCCAATTTTAAGCTTTAATGGTGATATACATATATATACATACATACACACATATATATACTGAAATATACGTATATAAACATGGCGAGTGAGTTTATAATACTCACAAAGGGCAATTACACAGAGAATTGAGACCGAGAGTTTTCCGCCGCGATTCCGACGTCCAATAATTTTCTTCCCCCGTTCTTGATATATATATCTATGTATGAGACTGTGTATATATGTGTATATACATAATCTGTATGTGTGTGTGTTGTCTTGAGGGAGTAGAGAGAATTGAGAGAGTTGAGAGACTGTGAGTGAGTTATGAGGGAAATTGAGTGATATACTCATATATATAAACAGATATTGAGTTGAGTAGCCTCCAAGCAAATGGGAGGTGATCCCATGTGGTGAGCTCACAAGCTTCCACACACACAACGCGATATAAGCGTAGATTAAAACAGAAGCTGGTATTTTACGGTTGATATAAAAGTACTGAAAATTATTTTAGCGTAGGAAATAAATTTCCGGGTTGTATAAAAAGTATAGATATGGTTTTGAAATTCATAGAAAGTATTTCTATATTTTTGGAAATTATGGTTTGACCCCCAAATAAATATTTATAAATAGAAATTAAATCAACTACTCATAGGAATGAAATGCAATATTTATTTATTAATGATAATAAAATACAGGGCGTTACATTGACCTTGTATGCATACGAATTCATGAAAAGTACGGTGATGATCTCATCATGTGATCCTTCTATCCAATGAATTTTAAATCCATCTTTATAAGAAAATAAGATTTTTATGATCTTTACCCCAAGGTTGTCTTGAAAAGTCATGCTTTCAAAAATATTTAAAACTCCCTTCATTAATGTACCAAACCAATCATCGTCGAGATGCATGTTTTCACATCCTTGAATCCTTGGAATTGTTTTTTTTTCTTTCTAAAAAGTGCTTTTTAAAATGAGTTTCAAAGCAAGAATTCAACCTGATGATCTCTACAGAGAAATGTTTTCATTCTCAAAAGCATTCTCAATTAGAATTATTTTCCAAAAGATTTTCAAAAGCCTTTAAATGATCAACCTTCAAAAAAGGGTAATGAGGATCACAATGAGACGTGAAATTGGCACATTTAACATGAGTAAGGATCTTATATGCCTATGTGTCTATTTGTTAGGGCTAGAATTTTCCTTTCCTTTGCATATAGAGTAGGCACACACACATACATGCATTGCATCCTGTGACATAGGAACCACTCATAAAAGTTTCACCAGGCATCTTTTAAAAAACAAAAAGAAGATCATGATAAAAAGAAACAATAAAAAGTCTTTTTAAAAATTATTAAAATTCTTTTGTAGGGAAAAAATAGCATCAGGATCGGGCACAACCTGATTTAGAGGTCCCAAAGCAAGGTTGGTAAGAAGAGAAAACAACACCGAAATGGCATACAAAACAAACACCAAGGAAGTAGTGGAGTTAAGGGCAATAGTGAAAAGGCAAGAACAGCACATGAGGCGACATGCCGAGAAAATAAACCACATGATGAACATGATAGAAGCAAAGAACCGCCAGCCATCAGGAAGTGAAGAGGGCTGATTTGATGATTAGGAAGCACAGAGGGCTGATATACTACGAGCTGACAGAGAAATAGAGAAGACTAAGAAAGAAAGGGTAATGGATGAGAAAGTTAAGAAGCTTGAGAGGATGATGCACAAAGCTCAGGGGTTGATACTTATCTGCTGGAATTAGAAGGGTCGTACGATGGGATCTGCGAGATGCTGCCTATCGGGTTTAAAATGCTAGTTGTTGACAAGTTTGATGGAACAAGGAATCCTCGTAGCCATGTGAGGATGTGTATCAGAGCTCTCTGACCTAGTGGATTGAGTACCGCCTTGATGGCCGTCTTATTTCAGCAAACCTTGACAGGGGCTGCCTTGGCCTGGTATCTCACGCTCGAACCAAGCAAGACTAGGGGTGGGAAAAAGTTGTTAAAGCATTCGTAGCATAGTATGAGTACAACCAAGACTTGGATGTCACAGTCCAGGATTCAGAAACCCCTAGACAGGGGACACAAGGAATCATTCATCGAATACTTAAATAGGTGGCGGGGAAAGGCAGCCAAGATGGTGCAACATCCATCTAAAAAAGAGTAGATCCGGATGATAATGAAGAATCTCCAACTGGTGTACCAGAAAAAGATAAGGTTTCAGTCGATTAACACTTTCGCTGAAGTCTTTGATGTGGGGACCAGGATAGAAGACGTGATCCAAGAAGGAGAGATCAAGAAAGAGGAACAACCGAACAGGTATAGAAGGCTGAGCTACGGATCAAACGGAGGACATTCAAGGGGTCACTCTGGACCTATCGATGTCATTCCAGTAAGTGATCCAGACAGAAAATTTGACATAACAAGGAGAGGAGCAGATAAGCAACCAAGGGAGTTCTCAGATTTGGGGGTATTACTATCCACCGCCCTTGATAGGCTTATGGCAAAAGGGCATATTCGCCCGTTGGAATCTCGACCTTTACCGAATCCACTTCCGCCAAACTTCTGAGAAGATCTCTATTGTAAATTTCACCAATAAAAAGGTCATACTAAGGATCGGTGCACAAGGTTGAGGCATGAAATCCAAGACCTCATTGGGAATAATGTAATATCGGAACCGCCTGTCAAAGCTCTAAATGTTACTAGGAACCTGCTGCCGAATCATCATGTTGTGCCACTACCATAAGGCCTTTATTTCTTAGGGATAGAAGAGACAACCATTGATCCGTCTAGGTTAATCACTAAAGCTGGGAAACCAAGAAAGCCTTACTAGCTGCCGAAGGATTTGATAATTTGTACTCTAGGGAATCAATCAGGAAGATGTGAAGAGGGAATGACAAAGCAAATGGACTGGTGGTTTCAAGAAACTAACAACACAAATGTGAATCAGGTAGAAGATGACCTGTGGTATAAGAGTGACGAAGAGACAGAAATAGAAAAGAGAGTTTAAAAGCCGTTTCAGAGAATGACAATTTGTGGGCAAAGGAAGAAGTCAGTCATCTAACATGATCAGGGAGACATTTTAAACTTCATGAGATGGAGGAAGATCACCCGGGGAGGGAATTGGACAAAGGAAAGGGGAAGATGAATGAAGAAGAGCAGAAAAGATTGGGTTCTAAAGCAAATGAAGAAAACCTAGGCCAATATCTCCAAAGGCGCAGGAAAGTAGACAAAACATGTTAGAAGTTTTGTAAAATAAAGTTCTGTCATGTTTTGATTTCATCTATATATATCTACAGAGTCTATCTCTCAGCCAGGGTCTGGATCTGCAAAAGCTACTCAGTAGTAGGCACGATCAAAGCTGGAATTCTCCGATAGGGAGCTGCCACCCTGTCATGCCAAGCCTCGGCGAAAGCTTTCATAGTGGAAGAGCACATGACCGAGCTCCTCATAAAATCTACAGTAATGTTCTTAGTAACTGTAGACACACGGCCACCAGGTGTCCACCTTCTTGTTTATTTGAAATTGTTTAGACTGTAAAGAAAAAGAGCTGGTCTGTTGAAAATAGATATAGAGTCGCCACTAAGTCTTTAAGGGACCAAGAAACCTAATTTTGACTCACCCAAATGGATAAAGGGCACCGGCCCTTCATAACCAAAGAACTTGGCTCAGGGTTTTGGTACGAGAGAGGAAGGAGCCTTTGTAGCGACTAAAACACCCTCAACTCGTCCCGTCTTTCGACGGGCCTCAATTAGCATTCAAATAATCATCTTATACTATATTTGGTTCGACAATAATACTATGATAGGTATATTACATTGAACAAGAATCTTGAAATGGAAGATCAAAAGATAAGATATCATTCATAAGATCTATCAAAGTACCGCACAATTCAAAGTGAAAGATCACACAAACACACCTAGGAAAAATCGTCTAATCACATATCAAATAATCAGGTTTTCCTAGTCTAGAAGGGGGACATAAATTGTTCTTGAAGCAAATACATCAAAGAAAGCAAAGATATGCCTAGCAAGCTAGTATGATGTATGTTTATTCTTGAAAAAGAAGATTTCTCAATCCCCGAGACGGATGAAAAAGGAAGATTAGATCGGGAGAACATGCACGGATGATTGATTTCGTTCCTTATGATCTTCTTAGATTAGGAGTCACAAAAACTTTAAATCTTGCATACACTTCAATGCATGGTCCTAGGATTTGCAAAGGGTGTAGTGTGTTTGTATTCATGGACTTTCTAAAGTGACTTAGAAGTCTAGAGTATGCATGAATGTATGAAGAAAATTATTATACCATGTATACAAATTTAGTATGAACTACTTTGTAAGATATGAACTAATTTGGAATGCATGTGAGCATTAAATCAAAGAATGAATGTAAAAGTATGCTTGCTGTGAATAGTGGTCAGAACAGTGGACTGATCTTGTAAAAATAGAAAAGAGAGGTTAGAAATGTTTTTAATGCATGATTTTTTATGGAGATCATCCTTATTATGTCTAGAATACATATCAAAAAGCCAAACTACAATAACTGTTACAGATTGAGAGAAATCATATAAACAAGAGAGGTTGTTCAGAAACAGAGTTTGTACTGAGAGTGAAATGTTGAAAAATCTTAGAAAATGAAAACAAAAACATCCAGAGGCCCATATTACATAGAAAGTTTCCTAAGACACTGAAGTACAAAGGAAAAATGAGTTGGGACCACTCCGTTTGGACAATTGTTGTCGAAAAAAAGTTGAAAGTAAACTAAGCTGCTATAACAGCAAAAATAGAATGTCTGGACGGAATGTTTGGGTCAAAATGGAACCCTTCCATGTGTTTCCAAACCAAACCAAAAATCATGGGTGTTCTCTAATGAGTTAGGAAGACTTTGCAAGTGGTCTTGCATCCATACATTTAGTATTGAACTCAGAATAATATTTTAAAGTTGAAGAACTCACTATTTTGAAGATTTCTTGAGAAAACAAGGTTTATTTCTTGGACTCCAAATATTGGGGGTTTTAGAGGGGTTTTGAAATAGGGGTTTTGAAAGCATATTTTGAACATCAAATGGAGATTATAATCTCTTGGAATATCAACATCAAACTCAAGTCATGAACTTCCAAGATAGTTGGAGAGATTTGTTTTCATTTGAGCATAACTTCAAGAATACTTTGGAAGTATTGAAGTTTGAATCATCAACTATCAAAAATGATTTTGAGGTCAAGAGCTACTATCCATAAGGATTCACTCACCGCAAACAACATGTCATCATCTAGTTGATGATGAACTAGTAAGTAAATAAAGAAAAATAAAAAAGAAATGAGGTAAGGAGAGATGAGCATTTATATAAACAAGCAAATAATAACAATCAATAGATGATAATCAATGTGATTTTGGACTTGTAACTTGGTGTTTCTCTCATAAATATTGACATTTGGACATGGAAGTAGTTCCTAACTCAAGATTGCTCAAGAATGGTGGTTGGGAAGGTTTTGAATGTGAAGTATAAGAGAAGTAATGGAAGGAAACAAGATTAGAACTCACTTTCTTATAGAAAATCAGTGGGAGAAGCTCCATTTCTCTCTTCTAAACCAATCTCTATCTCTCTTCCTCTCTACAAATTTTTTTGGTTTTGCCCTTGGCCCACCCCAAAATGAAGAGCAAAGGGGGGTTTATATAGGCTAATTTGGGATGGTTTTGGGATTTAAAAAGTGCTACCATTGGTCCCAAACATCGTGAACAAGAAACTACGTCGTTTTGGCTTTCAATTATTCAATTTGGACCCCCAAAATAAATTACAAAAATGGATTCTGTGGGGGTTGAGTGTTGTCGTGACACTGGCCATGTGCCTCCGCAATAGTGGCCTAGTGCCGCCGTGGCACTGCTCCTCAGACGCCTAAAAATTTACGTTTAGGGCCCCAGAGTTTTCGGTATTCATGAAAAGGCCCTATTTTGTCCGGAATTCACAGAAAATGTGTACAAACTCCAAATTGAGCTTGTGATATGCCGTTGGAAAGGTAATGGAGTCAACATTCCATAAAAAAAATAGTTCAGAGTCAGGTCACTTTGAAAAGTTTTGCGGTATGCGCAATGAAAGCCGATTTAATCGCCTTTTTCAAATTCAAAAATTCATAATAAATTAGTTTTAAATCAAAAAATTATGTGCGATATATTGTTGGAAAGCTATTGACCTCTAATATGCATGAAAATGTTTGAAAAATGACACAGTGTTATGGTTTTAAAGTCAATTTTTAGGTCAAATCGGTCAAACCTAAGATCTCTAACAAGTTCTAGGGAACCTCTAGGAGCTCCCAATAGCATACATTTTCGTCCAATTTTCTTTTAAAACTCATTTTAGTACTTTTCACATCATCTAGAATGATCTTGAAATTTTTTGGCAAATTTGGACGATTTTGGTCAAACCCTGGTCAAACTTGGGTCATGCCGGTCAACGGGGACTTTCTGGGAACTTCCGGGGGTCTCTAGGAGCTGACGATTTCATCTAATTTTGCTTCAAAAATCATTTTATCACTTTTCTTATGATGTAGCATGTTTCCAATACTTTTGGTCCAAATCTGGGAGTTTTTGGGCTTCAGGGGTATTTTGATCATTTTGAGAGATAGAACTAATTTCCATGAGCCCTTTTTGAGTCTTTTTCGATCATTGTGAACCACCAAGCTATGGGTCTCCTAAATCTAATAGCCGACAAAATGGGGTATGTATAGTAACATCTTGGAAAAGTCCGTACTGATGAACCACTCGGCCAGGAACATAAAAAGTAATGGCATGTAAGCCAAGTAACCAGATACCAGGCCGCTAGTAAAGTCGTACTGCAACATAGCAGTAAGTCCACTCCGGGAAGACTCAACAGATATCACCCGGAGAGAGGCCCCGAAGCTAATCGAGTCAGGCATCGACATAATAGAATAAGTGGTGAATCTCCATATGATCATAGGGAAGTGACCCGTGAAGGTACGAAGGGTGTATAAAGAGATCTAACGCTCCATGAGCCAAACCTGTAAGACAAAAGGTGCTCCAGCAAATAACATGGCCCCAGCAGTGTCGGCACAATCCAATCCCATCAAGGTCTCGCCTAGGACCAACATGATGACACTTTTCATTTCTCACAGTGGGTATGCGAAAATCAGAAGATCTTTGGAAGAGGAAATAAGAGAGCATAGCAATCAATAATGCACTGCGCCAAATGTTCTGATACCCGCCGTCATATGGGTGCTCCATGGGAGCATAGATGGAGGAAAGACGTTCAAAATCGATCTGCCTATCGCGAACGAAAAAGCCTGCCACATTATGGGATGTATGAAGTAGAGCAACAAGGTCCTGAACATACCCGACCTATACCGGAGGAACTGTCAGATTCGTAAAAGGATCAGTGTAGAGAATAGAACTGAACTCCTTGAATAAAGGGCAGATCTTCTGGTAACCGAAGCTGAAGACGTGAAGTGAGGGATCCCAACACTGAATAGCATCTCGAAGCAAGCCTTCGTTCAAGGCTATCCGCTGAAAAGAGAAGAGGTCATTCAATCTAGAACACTCAAAGTTAAGCCTGCTGATGCCAGAAAGAGTATCCATCTATGGGAAGAGGATTTGAGAGCTAATAGGAGCCATTTGACAAGGAGGTGAAAGAAGAAGGGAGGTGTTTTGCAAAGTTTGCTTTTGTTTTGAGGAAAAGGGGGGTACAAAAAGAAGTGGATCTTCCCAGACCACCGCGTGGCACTCGAGATACCGAATGGCACTCTAGAAAGTGCCGCACGGCAGTCTACAAATGCCGCACGACATTCACTGACTACCGTTGCGGCACTCGCTGAGTGCCGCATAGAGCTAAATTTTGGCCAGGACCTGTTTGTAATATTTTCAGCCCACTTGCAAACAAAAAACTGAATGTCTAATAAACGTGTGCATCAGTTTGCATCACGTACAACAGACCAAGCCATGGTCATATTCATCATGAATAATCACAATTACAAATATTCACCATTCACAGAAAATAAATGCAAGACCAAGTCATGGTCGCAATCATCAAAATAGAAGCATGCATAAATAAGAGATAATCAAAAGTATGCAGATGTCTATCTTATCCCGGCTATACAAGAGTCGTCAGCAAAAATAAATATGTATATATACAGTCATCCAAATGTTTGTGTATCCTCTCCAAAGACACTCATAAAATGAAAAAGAGAGATGAAAGAGAAAAGTGAGATCAACCCCAGCCCCAGCCTCGAGTCTGACGAGTGTTGCGTCTAAGAAAGAGGCTCGTCCTCTGACTCCATGCCACTCTCGATGCCACCGCCTCTGCCTCCACCTCCACCTCGCCCGGCGCCTCCATGAGCTTCGCTGGGACCCAATCCGAACTGCTGGAGCTGTTACTGGAGCTCTTTCACTTGCAAGACCAAAGCCCTGTAGGCTGGCATGCCCCTTCAACACATCGGGCTGGAGCTATAAAAAAATACAAGAGTTTAACATCAGTGAATGAAACAAAAAGGAAAGAAAAGAATAGAAAAAGAACAAAGGAAAACAAATAATAGTGAAAATGGAAAGGACAATAAAAATGAATAAGTACGAGAGGAGCGATCAATGCACTTAGGATCCCGTAGAGCAAAGCGTATGCATTCAAAAAGTACATTTCAATAAATCATTAGAGGGAGCATGATGTCATATGTTGCGTTTAATAGAGTTTTGCGCAAAAAATTAAAAGAAATGATTTAGAGGAGTGTATACCTCTCGTCGAAAAGCTCGGCCAAACAAGTGATTGTCTGGATCCCGGAGTGCAAAGGTGGGATCAGGGTGGGGAGTAGCCCTGTACTTTTCCCTCTTCCTACTACCTAAGCCACTGGCCATAACGATCAACCTATTAAGAAATGGAGTTTTAGACAATTAAACCTTTAGAAATCAAGAAAACAATAAAATAAATAGAAAATCAAAGTTGAGATCAAGAGGAACTAACCTGACGATCTTTTGAGATCGCTGCAAGAAAAAGAAAAAAATCTCTAGAAGAATTTTGATTGAGTGAGTTGGTGATGAATGAGAAAAAATGAAAAGAAAAACGAGCAAATAACCAACTGTTTGCCTCGAGCGGCACTCGAAAAACGTGTGCAGCAGTCTATGAAGTGTCGTACGGCACTCGCTGAGTGCCGCAGCGGCATTCCGTGAGTGTCGTACGACACTTCATGGACTGTTGCATTGTTAAGCATGTGCCGCAAGTATGGTAGTTAAAAGGCCTTTGGTTTCCCCCAAAAAATTCAAATTGGGTCCCAAAATTTGAATCTGAACCCCGAAATTTGCCTACCTCATGTTTTTTGGTCCCCGAAAATGATTTCTAAGTCCACATGGTCCCAAAATTTTGAAACAAATTAAATGAATTTTTAAGCCTGATTAACTTTTAAAATCAAGAGGATTTCGACTCTAGATTTAAAAAGTTGACTTGAAACAAATAGGATTGGCTTTAATTTTGAGAATTTGAATTGAGCATGAATATCTTGAGAAATAAGAAGTTCTTTTAGTTTGATTTGACTACGGATTTTGAAATTGAGTCTGATTTGACTCCTGATTTTTTTGAAATATTGAAATGAATTTGAGTCTGATCGACTCCTAATTATGAATATTAAAATGAATTTGAGCCTGATCAACTCCTGATCATTAATATTGAAATGAATTTGAGTCTGATTGACTCCTAATTATGAATGTTGAAATGAATTTGAGTCTGATTGACTCCGAATTTTGAAAATTAAAATGAATATCCTACGAGGCAGGAGGGCTGCGGATTTTCCAGAGCAAACATATCCGACGAGGCCAAAGGGCTGCGAATTTTCTAAAGCAAGCATATCCGACGAGGCCAAAGGGCTGCGGATTTTTAGAGCAAACAGATTCGACGAGTCTGAAGGGCTGCGGATTTTCCAAAGCAAGCATATCTGACGAGGCCGAAGGGCTATAGATTTTTAGAGAAAACATATCCGACGAGGCCGAAGGGCTGCTGATTTGTCAGAGCAAACCCGTATTGACACCGAGGCCTAAGTTACGAAGCGCCGCCCAGTCAATTGCGTTCGTCCGTTTGGCCTGGATGGCCACGTATCTTAAATAGGATCAACTCGGTAGTCATAGAAACTCTGAATTCTAAAAAATAACTCGTATTTAAGTTAGAGTAACCATGAGCATTAAGTAGCATAGGGCCTGGATAACATCTAGATACACTGAGATAACATGATCTTGAATCACATCATTTATAGAGCATGAAGTTGCATTGACCGCCGCCATTGCATGAGCACGTGCATTATGACAGCTAGGTGCATCCATCCGTATGACTACTTATGCTTGTGTGTTTGACCCTTGCCCGAACTACGTCTCGGTTTGATTCCTGAATGGATACGTAGGTAGCTCATCATTGAGCACAACCAACACGATTCATTGGCGCGATTGTTTTCACAATGCATTTTGTTTTTTACCTAAATTCGTCAGTTTGGCCGAAGGCTTGTCTTCACACAGGCTTCGACATTCACTTGTGACACTATTTGCTCCACACGGTCTGTCGAAGACGGGAAAACTATAGACACCCCTATTTTGACTAAACGTCGAATAAAGGGGATTATGACCTCCAAGTCCGATGATCACAATGTTCAAACAAAACTAAGGTTTCCAAGGTGATTTAAGCTCTTAGAAAGGGTCTTCAATTCAAACAAAAAGAAAGAAAGAGGAAAAAAAGAAGCAAAAGGGAAGGATAGAGGAAAACGGCAAATGGCACAGGCTGCGACAGTCCCGGGATGCCACTGCGGCACTCTCTGATTTCCGCTGCAGTATTCTCTGATAGCCATAAAAATACACCAAATGTCGTGAAAATAAAAAATCAAGAAAAGACAGCAGTCTGTGAAGTTGTCTGAAGCATTTTTTGAGTGCCACATCGGCATTCAGTGAATGCCGCGTCGGAAATCAGCGAGTGCCATTCCGGTGAATGCCGCTTCCAACTCCACTGAATGCCACATTTTTGTGGCAGCCTGCTTTGAAATAGTACGTTTTGTACCTTCAAAAGGATATCTGGGATTAGGGTTTTCACTGTGAAATTACCAAAATAACCCTCTAAAGTTTGCCTATATATAGGGGATGAATATCCCATTACAAAGGATCTTGAATCTTATCTTGGAATATCCATCTATCTCTCTCAATCTTGAACTCAACTTAGGCTTGAATCTCTATCTTAGGTTTGAAAAGCATATCAAATTTAGGAGAAAGTCTTAGAAAAGTTTAAGAAATTAAGTAGTTTCATGGGCTAGAGGAAGAAGAGCTTGAATCACTTTTTGAAGACTTTCAAAAACATGAAAGTTGAGGATAATTGGAGGTAACCTCTAGTTAATTAGTCTTTAATTCTAGTTCAATCACAATAGATAGAATTCTTTGGGACCTTTTACACATTTTCAAAAACTCTTTTCCGACATCATTTCATCACACACCACTAATATTGTGATTGAACTTTCATTTTATTGGTTTGGATCAAAGTGACCTAAGGTTTAAGATTAAATAAATCATGAAGTAAAAGTTAACTTAGATATTACTTGAACCTAGATTTTCTTTTTTCTTTCGATTATGTTCATCTCTTGGGATTCATGAGACCTTCAATGTCTTACTTGAATCCCTTAACTTGGAATCCCTTAATCTCCTTGTAAACTTATGATCTAGAAGAGGATTAAACTTGCTATTAGTATGTTTGGTTAATGAGTCTAAACCTATCTCAATGGTTTGGGTTCATTCTTTTAAGATTTCATGAAGTTTATTCATACTCTATTATTATATAGAAGTATGAGTGTCCTTAGTCTCCAATATCCATCAAATGGAAGGAGAAGTAGCTTGAGTTAAGCTGATCTCCATGGCTTAGTAGTTAGAGTCAACAAATAAAAGATGGACTTGACAATGGTGCAGTGAATTCATAAGCCACCTTTGATCAAAGATTTTTAGTTAAATACTAAACCGTTAGAATTGAATGAGACCATTTGGAGATTGTCAATAACACAAAGTTTTACCACTGTTATTTTTGTTTTGATGAGATTTCATGTTTAAGATGGCTTGGTCATGAGTTTTGTGAAGCAACTATAATTTGTCCAAAATTTCAAAACAGTAACACACATTCATTTACTATTTTCCATTTTACAGTTTCATAAATTAACAGGTTAACCATAGAAATGAACTCAATTTATAAAACAGTACGGATAATATTAAATGCAACCATTCTCATTTTACCAACTCTTTTCTCTCGACAACACCACACCCAACTCTCTCACTCTAGTATCTTTGAAACGCTAAGATGACCACCCCTTAGCATAGGGGTGCCAGCGAGTGTCCAGTTTGCCTCACACTTTAGTACGGGGTACCAGGGAGTGTCCAATGCCTCACACTTTAGTACCTAATCCACCTCGCAAATACTGGAGAAACCTCACGCAGTATCCACACTCGGGTACTAGGGAGTGTCCGTAGGCCACACTTTACCACTACCATGGGTGCCAGGAAATGTCTAAGTTCGGCATCACACACTTTAGCACTACCATGGGTGGTAGGGAGTGTCCAGTTTTGTCACCATCGCATTTCAAAGATACTCTTACCGCAATCTCAAAACATCACACTTTGGTACACAATTACCAGGGAGTATCCACAACACAATCTCAACCACATACTCTTTTTCACACTGACCAACACTCACCATGCATGTACCACTGACTCCACATGAATGTCATAAAGCTTTATACAGAATGTGTAAACAACTAGAAACAGGAACAACGTGCGTACGAGGTTAAATGAGTCGTAATTCATTGCTTTTATAATCCAAATGTAATAAATAGGATTCTAATTTAGTGAAATTCCCAAACAGTACCTTAACAACCTTTAAAAGTTATTCCAAACAATCCCTTAGAAGAAAATAGACAAAAATTGAAAACTCTCAGGCCGTGCACGCGGGCCGCTTGCGCAATATGCCCACTTTTCTATTTTCTTAAAAAAAAAACTTTTCTATCTGCCAGTAAACGCACAGGTCGTGCACGAGGGCTACTCGTGTGAGGGGTCACTTGCGCGAGGGTGCGCGTGAGTTCATACAGTGTCTTCATCTTCTTTGCAAAAAAGTCCCCTGTTTAAGTTTCAAGGGTGTTTTTGACCCATTTCTCAATCCGGGTCTAAACATGACTTGCAATATATGATTTTCTTTGTTTTTCTGCTAAGATTACGAATCTGCAATCAATTTAACATGAATTGAAACGTAGATCTCGAATTTTACAAAAATCTGAGAGGTGATAGATATTCCGTTTCTTATATACGTCGTGATACGAATAAGTTAAGCTCTATAACTTAAACCGTAGTCTCTACATACTCTAATCTTTCATATTCATCTCTAAAAACATGTTTTGATTAAGGTTGAAAAATCTTGATTTTTGAAGCTCTAAGCTTCCATGGAGAAATTAACATTGGCATTTCTATAATAAACTAGTACTATAGCAATTGAGCATGAAATTTACATTCTAAGTGAGTTTAGAATACTCAAAGAGAAAAGAACTGAAGGAGTTGTTGAGAGAGAATCAAGAAATAGAAATCCCACCACAATCTTTGGCTATGGTGATTAAGGCTTACACTCTCTAAATTCGTTATCTAAACTCTCTGAACTCTCTGTGTGTTCTAGTTGTAGACTCAAATTGTAGATTGTATGTGTGTGAGTGTTGTATATATAGAGAAGCCAAGCTTAGACTACTTGGAGCCCAAGAACTACCAAGTTTACTCAACAAATGGAATTTGTTTATCAAATATCCAACTTCATAAATACACACCCACAAATATGTACGGATAGTCTTCCATAGATTGAAGAGGTATTAATAGGCTAGTAGGGGTCAAGATAGAGGTGTTGGGGAAATTCAGTAAGAAGGCATAACACAACACACACATGGTCTAATTTTCCAAACAAGGCCCTATCCAATGATTAGTTTCCATAAATGGAAAATAAAGCAAAAGTTCAATCTAACTTTACGTCACTTCCAAAATCTTTGAAAACCTAGTGCGGCGTGGACAGTTTTGAACATAAACTGGTATTTTTGTAACGCGGTGTTCATCACAAAATACAGAAATTTATTTTAACGTAAGAATGGATTTTCTGATTTTATAAAAATACTGATTGAGTCGAAGGTAAATATTTTCACCTTTTTGAAATACAGATTTGAAATCTATCACAGGTATTGCTTAGTTTATAAATTAACAGTTTGACCCCAATAGAATTTCAATATGAAATAAACAAGTAACAAGATTTAACACATGAGAATTATGAATTAAAGTAAACCAGAAATACTGATTGAGTATGAAAATGTACATTTAAAATAAAATGCAAATGCAGGTTGTTACATCCTTCTTCCCTTAAACAGGATTTTGTCCCCTAAATCAAGTCTAACTAGTCATGAAACAACTCCGGGTACTTCCTCCTCATATCAGCTTCAACCTCCCATAAGGCTTCATTTTTTCGTTATTCCACTGAACCTTCACCAACGGAATGTCCTTATTCCTCAGTTTCTTGATACTCTGATCCAGAATTTTCACGGGCCTCTCCTTGTAGGAAACGTTATAACTCGTCTCAATATCGTCAAAACTAACCACGTGCGAGGGATCCCATACATACTTTCTCAGCATGCTAGCATGGAACACATTGTGAACCCCAGACATCTTTGGTGGCAGTGTGAGTCGATAATCCACTTTTCCTACGCGATCAAAAATTTTGAACGGTCCGATGAAACGTGGGGCTAACTTCCCTGTCTTAAGACCAAAACGTACCACTCCATGGGTTGGTGAAACCTTAAGAAGTACGTGATCTCCCACACTAAATTCCAAATCTTTTTGGCGTCAATCGACATAACTCTTATACCTGCTCTGTACGATTCTCATCCTTTTCTTGACCAAAGAAATTTTCTCGTTGGTCTCTCTAACCAAATTTGGTCCCAACAATTTTGTATCTCCAACCTCTGCCCAACACAACGGAGAACAACATGGTCATCCATATAATGCTTTTAACAGAGCTATCCCAATACTCGTGTGATAACTATTGTTATAGGCAAATTCAACCAAAGGCAAGTGCGTCTCTCAAGATTCTTCAAAATCGATAACATAAGCCCTAAGCATATCCTCCACGATCTAATTAGCACGATCAGTTTGCCCATTTGTCTTAGGGTGAAAAGCAATACTCATCTTGAGCGAGGTTCCCATAACTTCTTCTAGACTTTCCCAAAATCCAGAAGTAAAACGTGCGTCACGGTCTAAAATAATTGACACATGTGCACCGTGAAGTCATACAACTTGTTGTATATACATCCGACTCATCTTCTCTATCGGGTATGTCATACTGTAAGCAATGAAATGAGCAGACTTTGTCAATCTATCAACAATTACCTAGATAGCATCATGATTCTGCTAAGATCGAGGCAATCTCACTACAAAATCCATGGTGAAGTGCTCACACTTCCAACCTGGAAGAGGTAGCAGTTATAACAATCCCAATGGCCTCTGATGTTCAACTTTGACTTGCTGACACGTCAAACACTTGGACACAAACTCGGCCACAAACTTCTTAATACCTTCCCACCAAAAATTTCTTTTCAAGAATTTGTACATCTTGGTTCCTCCTGGGTGAACTGTATATCTTGACTTATGTGCTTCTCCCAGAATATCATTTCTCAAATCTCCACAATCTGGTACACAGAATCCGTCTCTGCACCTGTATCCCCCATTACTTCCCACTTTCCATTCTGTTAGATCCTTTACGGTCATCTTGGCAAAACATGTTTAAAATTTCTTATCTCCCTTTTGCGCTTCGATTATGCGGTCAATAAGAGTAGGCTGTAGGATGAGGCATCTAAACAGCTACCCTTCTCCTTCCTCTGTACTCTGCACGTTGAAATCAGCCAACGTCTCCAATGCTCGCCATTCTCTAACCATCAAACAGGCGATTGTCTCACGATTTTGCCGACTTAAAGCATCAGTGACTACATTAGCTTTACCTGGTTGGTATTCTAACGTGAAGTCGTAATCTTTAATCAACTCCATCCATCTGCATTGTCTCATGTTTAACTCTTTCTGTGTGAATAAATATTTTAGACTCTTGTGATCGGAGAACAAATTAAATTTCTCACCGTAGAGATAATGTCTCCAAATCTTGAGTGCAAAAACTACTGCTGCCAATTCCAAAGCATGATTGGGGTAGTTTACTTTATCGGCTTCAGCTGTCTAGATCAATAGGGGATAGCTCTACCATCATGCATAAGTACACACCCTAGTCCTTGATATGACATGTCACTAAAGATAGTGAACTTCTCATTAGGCTTGGGTATAGCTAGTACCGGTGCGGTAGTGAGTCTTTCTTTCAACTCTAGAAAGGTACGCTCATGTTTCTCTATCCACTCGAACTTCTAAGCTTTCCTGGTCAATCCAGCCAATGGCGTGGCTATCTTAGAGAATCCTTCGACAAATCTCCGATAATAACCTGCGAGTCTAAGGAAACTCCTGACTTCATAGGGTTGGTTGGCCTAACCCAATTTGATACTACATCTGTCTTAGATGAATCCACATAAATTCCTTGAGATGACACCTTGTGTCCCAAACATTTTACTTCTTGTACCGAGAACTCACACTTACAGAACTTGGCGTATAAGTGGTGGTCCTTAAGCGTCTGCATCGTTATCAGTAGATGTTGCTCATGTTCTTCCTCTAACTTAGAATATGTCAAAATATCATCTATAAAAATGATGACAAACTGATCCAAATAAGGTTTGAACACTCCGTTCATCAAATCCATAAACATTGCCGGGGCATTCGTCATTCAAAAAGGCATCACCAAAAATTCATAGTGACCATATCGGGTTCATAAGATAATTTTAGGCATATCTTCCTTATGTACCCTCAACTGATGATATCCCGACCATAGGTCAATCTTGGAAATGTTGTAGCTCCCTGTAGTTCATCAAACAAATCGTCGATCCGAGGTAAGGGATACTTATTCTTGATAGTCACTTGATTTATTTATCTGTAATCGATACATAGTCGAAGCGTCCCATCCTTCTTCTTAACAAATAGCACTGGTGCTCCCCAAGGCGATGTACTTGGATTCACAAAATCCAGATTCTCGAGCTCTTGAACTTGTTCCTTCAATTCTAGTAGTTTGCCAGGGGCCATTCTGTAGGGCACCTTTGTGATCAGAGCGGTTCTCGGTACAAGCTCAATACAAAACTTTATACTTCTCTTAGGCAGTAAACCAGAAATGTCTTGAAATACTTCCTCGAAGTCCTTAACTACAGGTATAGACAACACTGTTACTTCTGTACTGACGACTTTGATGCTAGCTAAACACCTCGTGAGGAAGATATCTCCCAAAGGGTTACACTAAAAATCAAAGGATTGATTCCCATTGTCGGAGAATGTAATTCTCTTCCTCGCACAATTCAAATTTTTTTAATTCTGAGTGAGCCAATTCATCCCCAAGATATGTCAAACTCCGTCATTGATAGGACAATCAATCTATATGGGATCTCACGATCTCCTATCCGTAAAGGAAAGTCCTTGCATACATGTCCTAACTTGATTGTGGCTCCCAAAGGTCAGGTAGCCCTCAAAGCTTTCTCTAAACGGTGTGGCAGAATACCCAATCTTCGGATAGTATTAACAGATATGAATGAAAGTGCAGCACCCGTATCGAATAAAACTTTAACATGGGAGTTAAACAATGTTAATGTACCTTCCACTGCTTGCTGATCAGGTTGAGTTTCTCCATAATCCCCTTCTTCATACACAGTCTCGTCATATCTAGCGGCATCAGGAATCACAACATTTAAGTGAGTCTGACCCTGTTGTCCATAAGTACCTACTTAGGAGCACTGCAAAACTTGCTAATGTGCCCTGGTTCTCCACAGTTGTAGCAGACTATCCCCTGTCGAGTAACACACCTCGGTGCCTTGCAATCTCGAGCCAGATGATCGGCGTTGCCACAGTTAAAGCACTTTCCACCACTATTTCCTTCTCCAACTCAGGGCTGAGTCGGATACATAATTGCCTGAGGTTTCTTACTTTATCAAAATTCCTCTTCTACTCTTGCGTACGATATGCTGGTGGCTTATTTCCAAAATTACCCCTCTGAGGTGGCCAAAATTTGAATTGCTTGCGGTTCACTCGAACATCTTCCTCCATATCTGGGTGGCCGAGAGTCAAGCGATGAATCTACGGTGTTAGCCCTTGGTTATACTTACGGATCCTCTTTTCCTCAATATTAACCATACGAGGGGTAAACCGAGACAAACTCTCGAACTGAGTGGTGTACTCTTGCACCGATTTAGTCCCCTGAGTCAAATCCATGAATTCCTTCTCCCTCTTGTGCCTCTCTGTAGTCGGGAAGAATTTTTCCAAGAATCTTCCCTTGAATACAGCCCAAGTCATTCCCATAGCATCATCACTCCCGATAGTAGCTATCACCGAGTCCCACCAATCTGCGGTGGCATCGGTCAACTGGAAGGTAGCTAACCTCCTCTTATCCATCTCATTACACTGGACAGCTTCGAACATACGGTCTATTTGTCTCAACCACTGTTCTGAGGTACCCGTAAACTATTCTGGCCTTAGTGCACCGAATCACTCTAGCAGCTTGTCTCCAGTTTGGTGATCTCGCCGATTCTCATTCGGGTTTTCGATCCTTTCCAAACGTCTGATAAAAGCTTCAAACATTCCTGTGGGATCGACAGCTAATGGTGCCTCCTCGATCAAATTCTTGTTCTTCCTTGGTCTCCCAGCCATTCTAAATGCATTTTAATGATACAAGAATGAGAAATATGCATGAAGCAATTATATTAAGCATAAATGATAACATCATTCAAAAGAGTGTTTCTATATATAATTTCTTGTCAAGTTGATACAAAAAGCGTGTATGATCAGTTCAATGCCTACCCTATCTGTATGGGTTAGGACGTACATCGTCCATGCAAGAGTCTATGCCAAAAAATGGAGTCATTGCCCTATACTCGAATGCATATAAATACTGTTGCAAAAAGAGATAGAGCAACTATTCAACATAGTTAATATGTACAAAGTCATATCTAAAACATCAATCGTCTCCATAGGCGGCTACGAGCAAATCCAACGAATTGACTGGGCAAAATCGATGAACATGAAAGGGGCCCACCCTATCATAGCTCTGAGAGGTCGACAATGAAGCAGGCGCAGGGGCATCTGCCTTAACTGACACCTCCTCGGGTAAATCTAGCTCAAGTACCAGCTCCTCCTCGAGATCGGCCGTGAAGTCATCTAGGCCCATTTCGTCCTCATCATCATCATCCTCCCAACCTACAGGAACTAAATGAAACTCCTCATCATCATCATCCTCGGTGACAAGAACCACTGGCTCCTCTACAGGGATAACTGGTGGAGGCATCTCAAACTGTGCAAGATGGGCATGCACAACCAGAACCTCAAGCGGTAAGTAGAAGGCATCACTATTAACCAAGTGAAGCATCTCTAACAGTAATAAAGGCTGGGCCTCAATAAGGTATAGGATCTCTAGGCGAATGTGAGATAAATCAACCAGTCCTATCACTTGAATTTGATGCCAAGGCTCTAACTCTACGCATCAACGTCCTCAGCTTCAAGAAGCTGGTGAGTATTAAAAACATACACTAGAATGTACACACATATTCATTTACTATTTTCCATTTTACAAATTCATAAATTAACAGGTTAACCATAGAAATGAACTCAATTTATAAAATAGTACAGATAATATTAAAATCTTCAATCCATAAAATATATGACCGTGTATGAGACCAATGCAACCATTCTCATCTTACCAACTCTTTTCTCTCGACAACACCACACCCAACTCTATCACTCTAGTATCTTTGAAACACTAAGATGACCACACTTTAGCATAGGGGTACCAGAGAGTGTCCGATGCCTCACACTTTAGTACCTAATTCGCCTCGCAAATACCGGAGAAACCTCACACAGTATCCAGACTCGGGTACCAGGAAGTGTCCATAGGCCACACTTTAGCACTACCATGGATGCCAGGGAATGTCCAAGTTCGGTGTCACACACTTTAGTGCTATCATGGGCGCCAGGGAGTGTCCAATTTTGTCACCGTCGCATTTCAAAGATACTCTCGCCACAGGCTCAAAACATCACACTTTGGTATACAATTACAAGGGAGTGTCCACAATACAATCTCAACCACATACTTTTTTCCACACTGACCAACACTCACCATGCATGTACCACTGACTCCACATGAATGTCATGAAGCTTTATATAGAATGTGTAAACAACTAGAAACAGGAACAACGTGCGTACGAGGTTAAACGAGTCATAATTCATTACTTTTATAATCCAAACATAATAAACATGATTTTGATTTAGTGAAATTCCCAAACAGTACCTTAAAAACCTTTAAAAGTTATTCCAAACAATCCCTTAGCAGAAAATAGACAAAAACTGAAAACTATCAGGTCGCGCGCGCGAGCCGCTCGCGTGATATGCCTAGTTTCCTATTTTCTTAAAAAAAAACCATTCTATCTACCAGAAAACGCACAGGTCGCACGCGCAAGCCGCTCGCGCGAGTGATCTCTCATGTGAGCTGCTCGTGTGACCCTCACTCGTGCGATCGCGCGCGCGAGTTCATGCAGTGTCTTCATCATCTTCGCAGAAAAGTCCCCTGTTTCAGTTTTAAGGGTCTTTTTGACCCATTTCTCAATCCGGGTTTAAACATGACTTGCAATATATGATTTTCTTTGTTTTTCTGCAAGGATTACAAATCTACAATCAATTTAACATGAATTGAAATGTAGCTCTCGGATTTTACGAAAATCTGAGAGGTGATGGAAATTTTGTTTCTTATATACATCGTGATACGAATGAGTTAAGCTCTATAACTTAAATCGTAGTCTCTATATACTCTAATCTATCATATTCATCTCTAAAAACATGTTTTGATTAAGGTTGAAAATTCATGATTTTTGAAGCTCTAAGCTTCCATGGAGAAATTAACAATGGTGTTTCTATAATAAACTAGTACTATAGCAATTGAGCATGAAATTTACATTCTAAGTGAGTTTAGAATACTCACATAGAAAAGAATTGAAGGAGCTGTTGAGAGAGAATAAAGAAATAGAAATCCCATCACAAGCTTTGGCTATGGTGATTAAGGCTTTCACTCTCTCAACCCTTTGTCAAAACTCTCTGAACTCTCTCTGTGAAAAATTGCAGATTGTATATGTGTGAGTGTTGTATATATATAGAGAAGCCCAGCTTAGACTACTTGAAGCACAAGAACTACCAAGTTTACCCAACAAAAGGAATTTGTTTATCTAATATCCAACTGCATAAATACACACCCACAAATATGTACGTATGGTCTTCCATATATTGAAGAGGTATTAATAGGCTAGTAGGGGTCAAGATAGAAGTGTCTAGGAAATTCAGTAATAAGGCATAACACAACACACACATGGTCTAGTATGCCAAACAAGGCCCTATCCAATGATTAGTTTCCATAAATGAAAATAAAGCAAAAGTCCAATCTAACTGTACAGTACTTCCAAAATCTGTGGAAACTCATTTTGGCGCGGACAGTTTTGAACATAAACTGGTATTTTTGTAACGCGGTGTTCATCACAAAAATACAAAAAATTCATTTTAACGTAAGAATGGATTTTTCATTTTATAAAAGTACTAATTGAGTCAAAGCTAAGTATTTCCATCGTTTTGAAATACAGATTTGAAATCTATTACAGGTATTGCTAAGTTTATAAATTAACAGTTTGACCCCAACAGAATTTCAATATGGAAAAAACAAGTAATAAGATTTAACATATGAGAATTGTGAATTAAAGGAAACCAGAAATACTGACTGAGTATAAAAATGCACATTTAAAATAAAATGCAAATGCAGGTTGTTACATGTTCCCTATTGCATATCATATTGCATGCTAATTGAATTATGTGATTTTGAAAGCTATTTTTACCATTAGCAATCTTATACCTTTTAGACATGCATTTGTAATGTATATCTATATCTATGTATTAGTTGAGGGCACATTGAGATTATTAATTTGATTAAAAGGATGTTGAGTATAGGCCTATCGCGAGATAGGATGAGAGGGGGTGTTTTAGTCCGCCAGCTCCTTCCCCTGTCATTCCATAATCCCCGGACCTAGAAATCTCTAGTTTCCAAAAAAGATCAGTTTGCTTTAACATGGTTTCTTAATTTTCCTTTTAAAAATTAAGTGGCGACTCGTATTTTGATTTTGAAAGTGAAACAATTTTATTAAAAGCTGTGGGTAAGAAAAATGCGATATCCACATCCCCTTTTAGAGAGTTCCTACTTCAGTTGTGCCTACCGTTGAGTATCTTCTGGAGATCCAGATTCTGGTCGAGAGACAGACTTTATAGATATACATGGATGGAAGCAAAATAAACACAGGGCAAAGCTTAATTTTACAAAACTTTTGACAAATATGTCTACTCTTTTACTCTTTTTGAATGTGATTTTCTTCTTTTTCTGCCCAACGAATGTTCTTGTATTTAGAAAATGTTCTAACATGTTCAATCAAGGTGTTCACTCTTTCGATCCATCTTTTAAGTTATGAAAATCCTTCTTTCCATGTCTTTTCTTGGCTTTTCATCACATTGCTTTGAGTCTTGCTTAGAGCTTTAATCATTCTATACCAAGAATTCTTATTTGTTCCTTTATAGTGCTCATTTTGATAACCATGGGATCCAGAGATGGGCTAGGGTAAATATCTGGGTTCTTCAGATAGCAAACAAAGTTTGACCATGGTAATGGGGCTCTGACGTGGTTCCGGGCAAACGTAAGTTTGTCCCTAGTTTAGCACAGGGATTTTTTTTCTTTTTGTGTTTTTCATGGACCAAAGGCTTCGAGAGCCCGCCTACTTATCCCTGAGTGTGCATTAGGTCCAAAGAAGTTTGGTTTAAGGCTTTGAAGGAAGGTGCCACTCAGGCAATTTATTAATGACCGAACCAAGTAGGTTAACTACGTATCCCCAAACGAAAATCAGGTCAAGCGTAGTTCATCAATGTAGGAGGTTTTGAAAGAAACGGTCTCAAGTAAAATACTTTTTGAGGCGATCGAGGTTAATGGGCTATTTAAATTCAAACCCATCTAGGTCCATAAGATAGGCAACCCCTCTAGAAAGGAGAGTCTTTATGATGTACGGTCCGACCCAATTGGGTTTGAATTTTCCTCTGGAGTCATAAACAGGCACTTTTAATTCTTTGAGGACCAGGTCACCCTCAGCAAGCTTTCTTGGGCGGACCTTTTTGTTGAAAGCACGAGCTATCCTTTTCTGATATCCCCAAGTATGGTTTATCGCGGCCAACCTTTTCTCATCAAGCAACATCAATTCCTCATACCTTCCCCATATCCATTCTAGCTCAGTCACTTCATATTCCACCAAAACCCTAAGAGAGGGTATTTCTACTTCAACTGGAAGGACATCTTCCATCCCATAAACCAAGGAATATAGTATAGCTTCTGCAGGGGTTCTTACGGAGGTCCGATATCCCCGTAGTACAAATGGAAACTTCTCGTGCCAATCCTTATACGTGTCTGCCATTTTCCCCAGGCTTGCTTTAACATTCTTATTTTCTGCTTCTATTCGCCCATTCATTTGGGGCCTATACGGGGAGGACTGATGATGGGTGATCTTGTATTTTTTTAAGAGCGGGATGACCTCACCTTGGAAATAACTGCCATTATCTAAACGAACTCATTTGGAATCCGTATCTGCAAATTATGTTTTTCTCGATGAAGCTTATCATATATCTAGCCTTCAAAGTCGCTTATGACACTGCTTCCACCCACTTAGTAAAATAATCAATTGCCACAATTATGTACCAATGTCCATTGGAGGCCTTTGGAACTATTTCACCGATAATATCTATACCCTATACAGAAAACGGTCAAGGTGTGGTCATACCATAGAGTTGGGATGGCAGGCTATGCATCAGATTTGCATGGATCGGGCACTTATGGCATCTTCTGACATATTCATAGCAATCTTTATCTAAGGTCGTCCAGTAGTACTCTTGCCGAATTATTTTCTTTGCTAACATGTGCCCATTCATGTTGGGGCCACAAATTCCTTCGTGTATTTCTTCTCATTATCTTAGCTTCTTTTCCATATAGACATTCTAGATTATACCCGGTGTAAGACTTCTTCCACAACTTATCCACGTAGATCACAAATTGAGTGTATCATTGTGGCTAGGGTTGCTAGGGAGTCGGCTAGCTGATTCTCCTCATGGGGAAGGTAATAAAACAAAATCTTCTAAATTTTACTTTCAAGCTCTCCAAGTATTCGTGGTAAGGTCTCAACTTCTCATGCTTTACCCTCCAATCACCTCGTACTTGGATTATAACTAGGTTGGAATCTCTAAAAACATCAATACGTTCAACTTTTAAGGCCAATGCTGCTTCCATCCCAATTATGCATGCTTCGTATTCCACCATATTATTGGTTGAGTTATATTTAAGCTTCACGGATAATGGGGTAAGAGTTCCATTAGGAGCTACGAGGATGATTCCAACCCCATAGCCTAATTGGTTAACTATTCCATCGAAGTACATCTTCCACAGATTTTCCCCTATCCCCATCACTCCTTCATTTGGGAATCAAAACTCACCTTTCTCTTTGAATTCTATTATAAGATCAGCCAGGTACTTAGCGATAGCCCTCCCCTTTATAGATTTAGCAGTGACATACTTGATATCAAATTCAGCCAGCATCATGGTCCATCGGGAAATCCTACTAGTCAAAGCAGTCTTTTTGAACAGGTATTTGAGTAAGTCCATTCGAGATATTAGAGTTACAGGGAAAGCTAACATGTAGTGCCTAAGGTGACGGGTACACCTGTCTAAGGCCCAATAGGCTTTCTCTAAGGGTGAGTATTTCTACTCATATCTAGTCATCCTTTTGCTCAAATAATAAATGGCATTCTCTACGTGTCCCTTTTCTCCTTCTTGGGCCAACATGCACCCCATCGAATCTTCAGACACAGAGAGGTATAGTAACAAAGGCCTTTCGTGTGAGTGTGGTGACAGGACTAGTAGGTTTTGGAGATAGGTTTTGACTTTATCGAAGGCTCGTTGGTATAGGGTATCCCACTCGAATTTTTCTTATTTTCTGAGCAACTTGAACAACGAATCACATGTTAAGGTGAGCTTTGAAATGAAGCGGCTAATGAATTGTATCCTACCCAAGAATCCCCTTAACTCCTTCTCATTTTTTGGTGGCTGCATCTCAACTATGGATTTAATTTTGGTAGGGTCCACCTCTATTCCCCTTTAGGTGATAAGAAATCCTAACAACTTCCCGGTAGTAACTCCAAAAGTACACTTTTGCAGATTCAAGCTCATTCTAAACTTTCTCAACCTCTCGAAGAATTTCCTAAAGGCCTCAAAGTGTCCTTCCTTCTTCTTAGACTTCACGATCATATTGTCTACATATACCTCCACCTCCTTATGAATCATATCATGTAGCAATGTAGCGGCGACTCATTGATACGTTGCCCCTACATTCTTGTGCCCAAATGACATTACTCTATAAAAATATGTGCCCCAAGGTGTGATGAAGGTGGTTTTCTCCCTATCCTCTAGTGCCATGAGAATTTGATTATATCCTGAGAACTCGTCCATAAACGACAAGTACTCGTGCCCCGTGGTGTTATCAATTAGTACGTTGATATGAGGTAAAGGGAAGTCATCTTTAGGGATTGCTTTGTTTAAATCTTGAAAGTCAACGCATACCCTAACACGACCATCCTTCTTCGGGACTGGCACAATGTTGGCAATCAATTCGGCATACTCGGTGACCATCAAGAATCCAGATTTTAATTGCTTTTCAACTTCCTCTTTTACTTTAAGTGCCCATTCAGGCTTTATTTACCTCATTTTTTTGTTTTATTGGTTTTGAGTTAGGAAAGAGGGGGATATGATGTTGGACTATCTTTAGATTGATACCTGGCATATCACTATAAGACCACGCAAAACATCTTTGAATTCATTTGATAGATTGATCAATTCTCTGCTTTCTTCATTGCGAAGTATGGAGCCAATAAAAATATTTTGTGAATTATCTTCATTTCCCAGATTTATTATTTGAGTGTTCTCAACGATTTTACATGCAGATTCTTTTTATTCTTCGATTAGTTTTTGCAATTCACTTGGTATTTCATGATCATCACATTCATTAAGCACATTTTAGTAGGCAGAATTAGTCAATCTTTCATTAACTTTGTTCGGGGTGATTAGAACAGACATAGCAAAAGTAAGATGCCTTATATGGGCCATTACAGACTCTGGGGAGGCGGGGTACTTATCACTAGACTCAATGGATGGAGATGTCCCTTTGCTATTAGCCTGTTAAGGGCTGTTGATAGAGATACCCCCAAATGTAAAAACTTCCTTGGTTGCTTGTCTCCACCTCTCCTTGTGTCATGCCCCGACGTAGCATAAATAAGGAAAGTGTTCAATTTCCTTTATGGACCCGTAGGTCACGAAAGTTTGAAGGATCGATTCCGTCCCAAACGTCGAACAACAAAACATAATAATCAGAGTAGAGCAATCAAGGCTTATAATATTTTTCTAACTTATTACATATTACAATACGGGGTCTACTAAGGCACAAGCCGGCTTAAAACAAAACAATACCCATAGGCTATTACAGTCATCCTTATTACAGAATTCATTTTAACTTAAAAGATATAAAAGTAAATTCTCTTTCCAGCAGGGATTCTCAGTTCGCATAGTCATACGGTCCAGCAATATCATAACCTGAAAAGCCTGAACACGAATGTCCAAGGCGCATCAACGCCGTCAGCTGCAAGAAGCTGGTGAGTATTAAAAACATAACTTTGAATGTAAAACATGCTCATTTACCTCTTTACATTTCTCATTTAATTCCACAAATTTGTATTAAAGCAAGGAGTTCATTTTAGGAAGCAGCCATAATATTATTTAAAAGATGTAATTCACATATATATGACCGTGTATGAGAACAATACACCATCTCATCTTACCAACTCTTTTCTCTCGACAAAATCCAACAACCCACCATCACACACTGGTATCTTTGAAACGCTAAGATAGCCACACTTTAGCACAGGGGTGCCAGGACATGTGCAGTTTGCCTCACACTTTGGTCCGGGGTACCAGGGAGTGTCCATTGCCTCACACTTTGACTACCTAATCCGCCATGCAAATACTGGAGGAACCCTCACGCAGTATCCAAACTCGGGTATCAGGGAGTGTCCGTAGGCCACACTTTAGCACTACCATGGGTGCCAGGGAATGTCCAAGTTCGGCGTCACACACTTTGACGCTACCATGGTCGTCAGGGAGTATCCAGTTTTGCCACCGTTGCATTTCAAAGACACCCTCGCTGCAATCTCAATCATAACACACTTTGGTACTCACTTACCAGGGAGTGTCCACATCACAATCTCAACCGCACTCACTATGCCACACTGACCATTACTCTTTTCCATGCTGACCAACATTCACACTTACCATGCATATACAACTGACTCCACATGTATGTCATAACACTTTAAAACATGAGGCAAATCACTGAATTCTATAAACAACGAGCGTATGAGGATCGATAAGTCACAATACAATGTTTTAATCGTTCAAACATAACCAATTAAGATTCTGATTTAATAAATTCCCAAACAGAGCTTTAACAGTTCATAAAATACCACGCGCACGCGGGCCGGTCGCGCGATATGTCCAATTTTCGTTTTATTATAAAAATCTTTCTTTCTGCCAGAGTACAGGAAGTTCGGGCACGCGGATCGCTCACGCGATCTGCCAAATTTTACATTTTTCTTATTAAAATCTTTTTTGTCTGCCTGAAATTGCACAGCTGGCGAGCGCGGGTCACTCGCGCGAGGGGTCGCCCGCGCGGGCCGCTCGCGCGATCGCGCGCGTGAGATGAAGCAGAGACTTCATCTTCTTCGTCAGAAGTGCAATGTTTCAGATTTTTAGCGTCTTTTTGACCCATTTCCAAATCTGTTAGTGTATATATCATATTATATATGGATCTCTTTAGTTTTTCACAAGGATTATGAATATGAAATCAATTTAACATAAAACAAACTATAGCTCTCAAATTTTATGAAATTTCAAAAGACATCAAAACTAATTTCCTTATATACTTTCTCATGGGATCAAATTAAGCTCTAAAACTTCAACCATAGACTATATGTACTATAAACTTTCATTATTATCTAAGAAAGCATATTTTTCTTAAGTTTGAAAAATTATGATTTCAATGCTATGAAACTTCAAACGTAAATACATCAAAGGTGACTCTTAATTCAACTACACAAAATCAGTAAATCAATAGTGAATTACATTCTGAGTGAGTTAGAAATACTCACTGTGAAAAGGAGATGTGTGATTGTTTGAGAAAGAATTAAGTATTGAGGTTTTGAGTAGTTAATCGGTAAACCGCTTAACCAAACGCCACGAAACCTTACACGCAACTCAAACATACCTAAATAAACTTTCGGGAACTAACGGAATGCTTTATGGATTCACGGTTCAAAAAAAATGCGACGAAGTGCCTCTTTAGACACTTTATGCTTGAAAAAGCTTAGTTGTTGAGGTTTTGAGTAGTGAATCGGTAAACCGCTTAACCAAACGCCACGAAACATTACACATACCTCAAACATACCTAAATAAACTTGCAGGAACTAACGGAATGTTTTACGGATTCACGGTTCACAAAAACTGCGAAAAAGTGACTCGTTAGACACTTATGGTTAAAAAAGCTTAGTTATTGAGGTTTTGAGTAGTGAATCGGTAAACCGCTTAACCAAATGCCACGAAACCTTACACGCACCTCAAACATACCTAAATAAACTTGCGGGAACTAACGGAATGCTTTACGGATTCACGGTTCAAAAGAAATGCAAAAAAGTGCCTCTTTAGACACTTTTGCTTGAAAAAGCTTAAGTATTGAGATTTTGAGTAGTTAATCGGTAAACCGCTTAACCAAACGCCACGAAACATTACACGCACCTCAAACATACCTAAATAAACTTTTGGGAACTAACTGAATGCTTTACGGATTCACGGTTCAAAAAAAATGCCACAAAGTGCCTCTTTAGACACTTTTGGTTGAAAAAGCTTAAGTATTGAGGTTTTGAGTAGTTAATCGGTAAACCGCTTAACCAAATGCCACGAAACCTTACATGCACCTCTAACATACCTATATAAACTTTCAGGAACTAACGGAATGCTTTACGGATTCACGGTTCAAAAAAAATGTGAAAAAGTGCATCTTTAGACACTTTTGGTTGAAAAAGCTTAAGTATTGAGGTTTTGAGTAGTTAATCGGTAAACCGCTTAACCAAATGCCACGAAACCTTATACGCACCTCTAACATACCTAAATAAACTTGCGGGAACTAACGGAATGCTTTACGGATTCACGGTTCAAAAAAAATGCGAAAAAGTGCCTCTTTAGACACTTTTGCTTGAAAAAGCTTAAGTATTGAGGTTTTGAGTAGTTAATCGGTAAACCGCTTAACCAAATTCCACGAAACCTTACACGCACCTCAAACATACCTAAATAAACTTGCGGGAACTAACGGAATGCTTTACACATTCACGGTTCACAAAAAATGCTAAAAAGTGACTCTTTAGACACTTTATGCTTGAAAAAGCTTAGTTGTTGAGGTTTTGAGTAGTGAATCGGTAAACCACTTAACCAAATGCCACGAAACTATGCACGCACCTCAAACATACCTAAATAAACTTGCAGGAACTAACGGAATGCTTTAAGGATTCACGGTTCACAAAAAATGCAAAAAAGTGACTCTTTAGACACTTATGGTTGAAAAAGCTTAGTTATTGAGGTTTTGAGTAGTGAATCTAGTAAACCGCTTAACCAAATGCCACGAAACCTTACACGCACCTCAAACATACCTAAATAAACTTGCGAGAACTAACGGAATGCTTTACGGATTTACGGTTAAAAAAAATGCGAAAAAGTGCCTCTTTAGACACTTATGCTTGAAAAAGCTTAAGTATTGAAGTTTTGAGTAGTTAATCGGTAAACCGCTTAACCAAATACCACGAAACCTTACACGCACCTCAAACATACCTAAATAAACTTTCGGGAACTAACGGAATGCTTTACGGATTCACGGTTCACAAAAAATGCGAAAAAAATGACTCTTTCATCATTCCGAGTCCCCGATTGATCGAACACATTGTGGTATCTCAAAACCCCCAAACATAGTTTTACTCTTTTACTATTTTAAATACAACTAATTAATGAAAATTTTATCTTTTTGTAGGTATATACAAAGTTTCACATTTTGATGGAAGCAGGTTTTGACAAACAAACCACTTTTTGGTTGGGCTAATTCTTTTTTGTTGGTTTCATAGTTTTGTTTGTATTTTTTTGATGAATATGTAATATGTATATGTTTTTAGTTTTGCACTTGACTCGGATTGATTGTATACTTTTTGTTCAAACCAATTAATTGGTTGATATTGAAATGAATCGATTAAATTTAGTAGTTGAAATAGATTATATATTGAGTTGGATTTAATTTTGTACAGGGTGCATGTATTGTATATATGTACAGTGTGCTATATATTATTTTTACAGGGTGGTATTTATGTCACTTTTATTGTATTTATGTCACTTTTAAGGCTTTTATGTAGTAATTTTGTTCGGTATTTATGTCACTTTTCTACTTTTATGTCACTTTGTGTTAAAAGTGACATAAATAAAATGGTATTTATGTCACTTTTAAGTATTTAGGTCACTTTTAATACTTTGATGTAATAATTTTGTTTGGTATTTATGTCACTTTTCTACTTTTATGTCATTTTAGGTTAAAAGTGACATAACTAAAATGGTATTTATGTCACTTTTCTACTTTTATGTCATTTTAGGTTAAAAGTGACATAAATAAAATGGTATTTATGTCACTTTTAAGTTTTTATGTCACTTTTTATTAACGAATGTGTTGGTTTTATGAAACATTTATGTCACTTTTTCGAAAACATTTATGTCACTTTTAAAACATTTATGTCGCCTCCATTTATGTCACTTTTTCCTGAAAAAAAAGTGACATAAATACCTATTTATGTCACTTTTTAAGTGACATAAAAGGCCTTTTTCCTTGTAGTGGGAATCTACGAAAATCCATTCTACTTAGCCGATTCCTCTGATTCTATTAATCCTATAGCCACACCTACTTAGCCATTCTCGAGCGATCGAAGAGGTTTCAAGTGATTAAACGTTCGATCGATTGAGATAAGCTCAAGCGCTCGAAGATTCTAGAAGTTTAAGCGATTGAGAGATGTTCGATCGATCGAACATGGCGTTTATCAGAATTTATGCGCACGCAGCAGAAATGGAATTTATAACCCTAGCCTTAAGTGCAGTATATATGTGTGTTTTGTATACGTCCAGAAGGACGCCCACTTTAGTTTTCACTAGTTTCATATAGAGAGATAGAGAGTTTACAGTGTTTCTTTTGTAGATTTTAAAGGTTAAGATCGAATGTTCTTGGACTTTCTGCTAGTTTGATCTTAATACAAGTTGCAGGTTCTGTTATTTTGGTTTATTTACAATCTGTTTATTATTTTCTGCAGCATTAGTAGTAGTAATCATAGTATTGCATGTTAGATTATTGTTAATCCATATTTTTTCATAGCTTTTATGTTTAAATCGCAAACAAACAAGATTTTAATGAACATTTACGTTAAAAATTATTCTGTGACTCTCCAGACAATGTCTGAGTAGTCCCCAGGTTGGGAGATCATGATGAAATAGTGATCACCAGCCTCTGCCATGCAGCAGTATAAAACTTGCATTCGATCGATCGACGTAGTTTGATCGATCGATGCAGACACATAGTCAAGCGATCAAAGACAGTTCGATCGCTCGAACTCTCTGATTCTTGAGTAGTCTTTATATAGTATTCCAACACTTTCTGCTTTTGAGATTTGTTATCAAACTGTCCCCAAATGCTCAGTTTGTCAAAACAGTTTCATTACTTTAAGCCTTAAGGCATTTTTCTTCAATAACTTTTGTAAACCATTTTGAATGCTAACACCATTCAGAATGCAAGACTTAACTATTGTTTTAAACCATCTTCATGTGTTTTGGAAATAAATGTGATGATGTAGTCCTGGCCATGAACGGGCTATTGATTCTTTATCTTTAGAAAATATGGAATACTATAGATAGACACACTCTCTAGAGCTTGAATGTAAAATGCATGGTAGATGGCTAGGATGCTGTGGACTCGTGTGATCCTAACATTTCCTTTTACTAAGAAAAACACGTTTTAAAATCTCGCTTGAGTTGATTAGTTAGTTAGTAGTTTAATTTAATTTAGTTACTTTATTATTAGTAGACACTTTGTGGAACTTCGTGTTCTACAACCTTTCATATATTAATTTTTATTTTCCTTTTAGAGTTTAATCTAAGTATTTAGTTTATCACCTTCCCTGTGGGATCGACCTGGTCTTAACCAGATTACAACTTGCACGATTACCTACACTTGGGTATAGCACATAAGCGCACACACATTTTTAGCCGTGTCACATATCTGACAAGGCCGGAGGGCTGCGGATATTTAAAATAAACCTGCATTAACACCGGGGCCTAAGTCGCGAAGCGCCGCAGAGTCATTTGCATTTTGTGTTTATCCGATTGGCCAAAATGGCTACGAGTTAAATTGCCATAAACATTAAGTACTATAGAACATGGATTGCATGTAGATACGTCAAAATTGCATGATCTCAAATCATCGCATTTGTGGAGCATGGGATTGGATTAGCAGCTATCATTGCATGAGCACGTGTGATCGGCTACGAATAGTTGCTGTTTATAGTCCTAAAAATACGCTTTGTTAGCCCATTTCATGTAATTATTAAGTGATTTTTAATAGGTATTCTATATTTTGTAGATTTTGGAGCTTTAACATGAAAATGCACAAAAATCCAATGATTAGTGGCTTTGGAAGTCATTCTGGACTTAAAAGATGGTTCCGGTGAAGGAAGAATGTTGTAACAGCCTCGGAAAATTGCATTTTTGACAAGTAATACTTCAGATTTGAGAAATTTCTCCAGAGATATAAAATGTAGATCTTCGAGTTACGGACGCGTGGCCGCAAACGGTGAGTCAATCCGAGGTCCGAGTCAAAAGTTATCGCAATTCTACGAAAGTGGTGCAGAGCAGCGAAAAATCTGAGAAAATTCTAGAAAATGCCCAGGTCGCTTGAGCGACCCGCGCGCGCGACCCGCTCGCGCGACCCGCGCGAGCGACCCTTTGAAAAAGTCAAAGTTGTGTATTTTGAAGCCCTGAAGAGCCCTGTGCGATCCGAATTGGTTAAATACGTCCAGAAACGTAAAAACAGCAGTTTTAGCGCGATTTGACTTAGGAAAGCTTCCTAAATCCTTCCAAACTCTATACAAATCCTATTCTAAATCAACTTTAGATATACAAATCATTACATACTATTATACACATCAATATACAGCCATATTATACATTATTTTCAGTCATGGAAGGGAGAAAAAGCAAGGAGAAGAAGAAGAAGAAGACCAAGGATTCACATGGCCTCCTCCATCAACCTCTTGCTATTCATCAATTCTATTGCCAACTAAACTCTAGATCTAGGGTTTCAATGAAACCCTAGCCAAGTAATAGGGTTTTACTTATGTTTTTATTTTAGATTTATTATGTATGGATGATGATTACATGTTTAGAGGATTTTTTATAATAAAATCGTACTTCTATTCATTAAATCATTACTTTCAAAGTTTATTCTTGTCTTAGATCTATTTTGACTGTGATGTGCTCAATGATCTATACTTGCTGTGCTTGTTTAGATTATTTACATGTAATGGTGCTTTATTGAATTGTGCTATCAACTATCCGAATAGTCCATGCCTAGATTAGATGGATTATACCACAATCCTAGTTTAGTGTGGGATAATTCGTGCTAACCGAAGATGGATTATGTTGGTGCTTGAACCATAGTTATTTTCTTGACGGAGGAATTGGGCTTGTAGCTACAATTCTCCATTATCATCCAACTTAATAATCTAATTGAATGCATAAATATTCCTATTATGAAGCTAGTGGTGGATTTGCAATCCTAGGTTCCTTTAAACATATTTAGAAAAATACTTTTAAATCGCTTTCATAATTTAGATTTATTTTATTGTTCTTAGTTTAATTAAATTCAAAATCAAAATCTCGTTTTCATAATTAATTAGACTTAGGTTTTAAAATTAAAAGTCGTAGTAATTCAATCTCTGTGGGTTCGACCTATACTTCCACACTACAAATCTTTAGAAAAGTAAAGTATACTTTTATATCTTGATATTGACAACATCAATTTTTGGCGCCGTTGCCGGGGATTGCATTACTACCTTTAGTTTTAAAATCTTAGTTTAGTTAATTTGTAAATATTAGATTAGTTTTTATTCTTCTTATTTTCCGTTTTGTTTTTAGTTACTAACTTTTTCTTTTATTTTGTAGTCAACGTTTCCGAGTGGAGCAGCTAATTACATCAAAGGAGCTTACGCAAATAAAAATAAAATAAAATATAGTGCTTCTTGTGAAACTCGCTTTAAACCACTATAAGTCAGAGCGCTGTGACGTACTATTTGCATTAGTTTAGGGTTAATTGCACTGCATTAGCTAGGAAACCCGGGGCGCTGGGCTTGACGCGGTCATTGCATTCCAGGATAATTTGCATGCATCATAGTAGTTGAGTGCTTGTTATCTTATTTGCGTGATTGTTATTTGTTTATTTTGTTTAGTTAGTCTTTTTTTTAATTTCTTTTCTTTTGTTTTAGTTTATGTTAGGTACACGTTCAAACAAACCGGAATTAAAACCTTTTGACTCTGAACTTGAACGTACATTAAGACTTAATAAGTCTTCAAACTTAACTTCTGGAACTAGGTTTTTAATAGACGACGATTTGACACCGAAACCAACGTCTTTATTTGAGTCCGAAATACGTAGTACCCTTCAAAGACTAAAGAAACCACGCTTTCATAACATAGAACCAATTAAAATGGTAGACATTGGAAATAATAACGACAACAACCAAAATAACAACGGAGCTAATATGAATAATTTTAATATACCGCCACCTCCTCCACTTAAAGATTATTTTATTCCGACGACTTACACGCCACAAACATGTATTGAATTACCGGAGGCGATAGCATCTCACTTTGAGATAAAGTCGTCTACCATCTCGCTACTTCCATCTTTCCATGACCGTTTAAATGAAGATCCATATAAACACTTAGGAGATTTTCAGGATATATGCTCTACTTTGAAAATCCAGAATCTTACTGATGATGAATTAAAAATGCGGCTCTTTCCATTCTCATTAAAAGACAAAGCTAAATATTGGCTACAATCACTTGAGCCAAACACAATTAAAACATGGGAAGCCCTACACACCGCATTTTTACAAAAGTTTTTCCCTATTATGCGTACAAATCAGATAAGGAAATCCATAACCAATTTTGTAATGCAAGATGGGGAAACACTTTACGATACTTGGGAGAAATTCAAAGAATTATTACACTCTTGCCCACATCATCAGGTTCCTAAGTGGCAACTTATTCAGGTCTTCTACGAGGGGCTTATTCCCTCTGTTAGGAATACCGTCGATGCCGTTTGTGCGGGTACTTTCCTACACAAAAGCGCCGACGAGGCTTGGAAGATTTTTGAAACTTTGAGCGAGAATTCGATGCATCAGGCTGTGTCGGTACGTTTAGAGGGATATCATCTTCAACCTAAGCGAGAAGTGATAGTTGAGTCAAGTCAATCAATGCAAATACAAGAATTAAATAGAAAACTTGACCGACTTATGCAAATGAACAAAACGTCCAATCCACCTTCTTCAGAAGTATGTGCATTATGTTCTGCACCGTCCCATAATATCTTTGCATGTCCTTCTGCATCTCAATATCCAGAATTTGTGGAACAACACGTAAATTCTATGCAACAATTCCCACAAAATGATTATAATCCTAGGTCGACTAATTTTCCTAATATGTACCGACCCCAATATCAACAAGGTCAATACCAACTACCTCCTCCACCTCCACGCGATAATGCATTTGAGGAGAAGGTGTTGGCCTCACTTGAAAACTTTGGTTCGGTGGTCCAGTTAGTACACTCTCACACACAATCCATCGCGAAACTGGAGTCCCAAGTAGGGCAAATTGCTAATACGCTAAACCGCTTAACTGAGAGTAAGTTGCCCAGTCAACCTACTCAGCAACCTAAAGGGCAATATGTAGTGGGTAGTGCGAGTGAGAGCGTGAACGCTATTTCGACTAGAACGACTATTAGAGCAGAGGAAGTTGTTGAAATTCCGGATATGAGTGGGAAAAATATAAATAATAACTCAAATAAGGAGGGTGAGGAAACGAATAAAAATAAGAAAGAGAAAGAATCGGTCCCAACGAATTATATTCCAAGAATGCCATATCCACCTAATGTTGAGGAACCGTCTAATTTTTCAAAGAAAAAATCAAAAACTGAAGATATACTCGAGGTATTTAAACAAGTCAAAATAAATATTCCTTTCCTCGATGCTATAAAACAAATTCCCGCTTATGTTAAATGTTTAAAAGACCTTTGTACACAAAAACGCAAAATACGCAGTCATACTCCTAAAAAGGTCTTCCTCACGGAAAAAGTAAGCTCTATTTTTCAACACGCTCCTCCGAAATATAAGGATCCAGGTACGCCTACGATTTCATGTGTCATAGGTGACACTATCATTCATAGGGCTCTCCTTGACTTAGAAGCTAGTGTTAACCTTTTACCTTATCACGTCTATAAACAACTAGGTTTAGGTGAACTTAAACCTACGGCCGCTACTATTCAATTAGCGGATCGTTCCGTCAAAGTACCTAGAGGAATCGTCGAAGACGTCCTAGTAAAAGTTGATCAATGTTTTTATCCTGTTGATTTTATGGTCCTTGACACCGAACCGGTGCTAGATAATAGAAAATACACGCCTGTTATTCTTGGTCGTCCATTCTTAGCCACGGCCAACGCACGTGTCAATTGTAGAACAAGGGTGATGAAAGTGTCGTTCGGGAATATAAAATTAAAATTAAATGTTTTTAATGCTGTTGATCAACCTCCCAAAGATGACGATTACCTATGTGTGGAGGGTAGTGAGGTTAAACGGAATATTGAGCCTAAGAACGTAATAATTATAAGTGCGGGGAATAATATAGAGGATGAGGAGTGGATGAATCCTAATACTTCGAACCCTAATGCTAAATCTACTCGGAAGGTAAGAAATCGATTTGAACATACTGAAAAACCGTCAATCGGATTAATTCAAAGTGACGTGATTTCTGCTTATCACCGAGCTCTACCTGATATTCTTAGGGGTACAAAGTCTGATTTTCAACCTCCATGATTCTTGAGTTAGAACGGTCTAGCTGAAGACGTAAAAGTTAGCGCTTCTTGGGAGGCAACCCAAGCATAATTTCGTCTGTTTTCTTTGTTTATGGTCGTTTTGGAGTCGTTTTTGAGTCTGTTTTGGATGTTCTGGGTGGGTTTGGGGGTTGGAATTAATTTATTTTAATATTACATATATAATTTTAACTAAAAAATAGAAAAAACTCCTCTCGCGCGCGCGGCCCGCTCGCGCGAGACGTCGCTCGCGCGGCCTGCTGGCGCGAGTATGCCCCTTAGACGTTTTTCTTTGTTTTCCTTATAGTATGCCCTCAGGTTCTCCTCGCGCCAGTTTTCGCGGGCGCGAGGTAGCTCGTGGGAGCGAGATATTAAAAAAAAAAAAAAAAAAAAACTTGGGATTCGCGCGCGCGGACCGCTCGCGCGATTTCCCCTTTTCTTGATATTTGTTTTTCTTTTCTGTATTTTTTCCCCATACCTGCTCAGGTAGTTTTTCCATTTCTGTTTTTGTTTCTTAGGTACTTTTAGATCGAGTCTTTGATTGTTTTCATAATTCTGGTTATGTTTTATTTCCTTTTATAGCTTATTTTCGTGTTGTCTTCGTAGTTTTGTTTCTTCTTATAGTTTATTTAGTTTCGTTTAGATTAGTTATAATTCTTTTAGCTGTTTTTATTATTTTGTTTGTTTAATTTTCTTTTGTTAAGAAGTAACAGGTAACATTGAACTTTATAGCCATATATCTTTGTGTTCACCTGTTCTATGTTTGTCAAGATCGAGGTACTATCGTTCCTTCCTTACCTACTCTCCTTTATTTCGTTTTATTGTTTCATTGGGGACAATGAAAGGTTTAGGTTTGGGGGTATGCACTCACACATGCACATTAGTTTATGCAAAATTTTAAAATTTTTCAATAAGTGTGTTTAAATAAACGATGTTACCGACGTTTTTGCAATATCAATTTGATACTTTTTGATAGAGAACTTTGAATTGTTATAGAATGGTAAACAAGGGAAGATGTGATTAAACATTTGCTGAAGTTATGATGTAACGTTTTAAGTTATGTATTGTTTGAATCGTAGTTTTATATCATAGATTTGCACATAAACCTATGCACTGCACGTAGTCGCTTGAATACATGTTTGATGTGAACTATAATATGATTCGGATTTCTAGATAACACATGGTGGAGACTAGACCCGGTGAGGTTTTGAGCCTATCTTTTCTTTTTTGAGGGTTATAAGTACATATTATCGAATTTCATTGAAATAGCGCATTAACTCGTTGTTTAGTCTCATTATTCTTGTTTTGGTTGATAGTCAAGTTAAAATAGTTACTACCATGCTAAATAATCTTCTGTCGTACATGTTGAAGAACCATATAACCATAGGACATGATTATAGGCCTTCTTTGTTTATTACCGACCGATAAAAGAAAAAAATTTCCTTAGTTCGCCCTTTGAGTTGTTAAAATGCCATTTCTTTCTTTGATTACCATTATCCTTGTTTTTGCTCCGACTTGACAAACTCGGAGTTCACCACTGAGAGATTTGTCACCTTTTAGTAGTGTTAAGGTGATGTGTTAATTGAGAAGAAGAAAATAAGATGCTATTGGGGTAGTTGCTTGGTATTCGATGAATAATCATTTGAGAAGCAAGAAAAGAAAAAGGAAAAGAAACATAATACAGAAGAGGAAGGTTGAAAAAAAAATAAATAAAAAAAAAAAGAAGAAAAATGAATGAAAAGGAATGAAGAGAAAGAAAAGATGAAAGTTTGTAGAAGAAGAATGAAAGAAATCGAACATGCCTTACAATGCCATCCTGAAAACTACCTAATGAATCCTTTCTATCCTTTTTCATTGCCTGAGCCACATTACAACCTTTGAAAAGTCCTATTTGATCCTAGGAAACATGGTTTGGATATGAAAACGATGGGAGAGGGATTAAAACATGGTAATGATTAATTTTTCTTGATTGATTGGCATCTTATCCATGAGACTACAGTTCTTTTGTGTCATGCGTCTTTTTCGAGTCATATGTGAGCGTTTATTGTTTTGAAAACATATTTCCTTTACTCACATATTTTAGAAAAATTACACCTGTTTCTGAGTGTTTCATTTGAGAGTGTAATTAACATTGTGAGATTCGTAGTCGAAGCATAGTTAAAAGGTTATCCGAAGTATATTCCAAGTTCATGACATGCGCGTGTTCATTTGACTACCATATCACACACGTGCAATTGTATGAGAAACTCTATTGATTTATACGATGCATGTGCTTGGGATTGTTTTTCATGATTTAAGTGGACGTTTGATTCCGTTTCTTCTTGTTCATTATTCTATTTCGAATCATTGAGTTATAATAAGGAGTATTGAATATTTTGTTTTTCGTTTTTAATAAAACCTTTTAAGTTTACAACTTATTAAAGATGGTTGTGGGTGACTTGTTGACGAGAACCCTCACGAGACTTCACTCGTCCGACTAGGGACACCTAGGGGTTTAAAAGGCTTGTTGCATATGCTAAATGCAATCGTGATCCATACGAAAATGGAGTAGTATTTATAGTAGTAATTTTATTTTTTATTTTTTATTTTTTTGTTGTTCTTTTTGCTCGAGGACTAGCAAAGAGTAGGTTTGGGGGTGTGATCGGCGACGAATAGTTGCTGTTTATAGTCCTAAAAATACGCTTTGTTAGCCCATTTCATGTAATTATTAAGTGATTTTTAATAGGTATTCTATATTTTGTAGATTTTGGAGCTTTAACATGAAAATGCACAAAAATCCAATGATTAGTGGCTTTGGAAGTCATTCTGGGCTTAAAAGATGGTTCCGGTGAAGGAAGAATGTTGTAACAGCCACGAAAAATTGCATTTTTGACAAGTAATACTTCAGATTTGAGAAATTTCTCCAGAGATATAAAATGTAGATCTTCGAGTTACGGACGCGTGGCCGCAAACGGTGAGTCAATCCGAGGTCCGAGTCAAACGTTATCGCAATTCTACGAAAGTGGTGCAGAGTAGCGAAAAATCTGAGAAAATTCTGGAAAATGCCCAGGTCGCTGGAGCGACCCGCGCGCGCGACCCGTTGAAAAAGTCAAAGTTGTGTATTTTGAAGCCCTGAAGAGCCCTGTGCGATCCGAATTGGTTAAATACGTCCAGAAACGTAAAAACAGCAGTTTTAGCGCGATTTGACTTAGGAAAGCTTCCTAAATCCTTCCAAACTCTATACAAATCCTATTCTAAATCAACTTTAGATATACAAATCATTACATACTATTATACACATCAATATACAGCCATATTATACATTATTTTCAGTCATGGAAGGGAGAAAAAGCAAGGAGAAGAAGAAGAAGACCAAGGATTCACATGGCCTCCTCCATCAACCTCTTGCTATTCATCAATTCTATGACCAACTAAACTCTAGATCTAGGGTTTCAATGAAACCCTAGCCAAGTAATAGGGTTTTATTTATGTTTTTATTTTAGATTTATTATGTATGGATGATGATTACATGTTTAGAGGATTTTTTTATAATAAAATCGTACTTCTATTAATTAAATCATTACTTTCAAAGTTTATTCTTGTCTTAGATCTATTTTGACTGTGATGTGCTCAATGATCTATACTTGCTGTGCTTGTTTAGATTATTTACATGTAATGGTGCTTTATTGAATTGTGCTATCAAGTATCCGAATAGTCCATGCCTAGATTAGATGGATTATACCACAATCCTAGTTTAGTGTGGGATAATTTGTGCTAACCGAAGATGGATTATGTTGGTGCTTGAACCATAGTTATTTTCTTGACGGAGGAATTGGGCTTGTAGCTACAATTCTCCATTATCAGCCAACTTAATAATCTAATTGAATGCATAAATATTCCTATTATGAAGCTAGTTGTGGATTTGCAATCCTAGGTTCCTTTAAACATATTTAGAAAAATACTTTTAAATCGCTTTCATAATTTAGATTTATTTTATTGTTCTTAGTTTAATTAAATTCAAAATCAAAATCTCGTTTTCATAATTAACTAGACTTAGGTTTTAAAATTAAAAGTCGTAGTAATTCAATCTCTGTGGGTTCGACCTATACTTCCACACTACAAATCTTTAGAAAAGTAAAGTATACTTTTATATCTTGATATTGACAACATCAACGTGCATCATGAATACGATAGGTGCATTCATCTGCATGACTATTTATGCTTGTGTGTTTGTCTCGTTGCCTGAACTACGTCCTAGTCTGATTCCTGTAAGGATACGTGGGTAGCTCACCATCGAGCACGACCATCTTGGACCATTTGTGCAGCCATTTTTGCAATGTATTTTGTTTTCACCTGAATTTGATAGTCTGATCAAAGGCTTGTCTTCACTTAGGCTTCGACATTCACTTATGGCACGCATTGCTCCACAAGATCTGCTAAAGAGGGCCAAACTGTAGATACCCCAATTTTGACCAACCATCAAATTCAAGGGAGTACTACCTCCAAGTTCGATGATGACAATGTTCGGCTAGCTTACGGGTTTTCGAGGTAATTCAAGCTCTTCGAAAGGCTCTTTAATTCCATAAGAAAGGAAAAAAGAAAGGAGGAAAAAGGGAAGAAAGTAAAGAAAAATGGCACGTGACGAAGCCTGCAGCAATCACTGGGTGCCGCGCCGGTAGTTACTGATAGCCGCACCAACAATCACTGAGTGCAGCGGACAACTTGCCAAACGCCGCAAAAATAGAAGCAGTTTGAAAGCAAGAAAAAGAAACAAAAGAATAACAAAAAAAAAAAAGAAATTGAAAACAAGGAAAATAAGAAGCACAAAAGATGACAGTTTGGGAGTTGTCTACCACATTCCTTGAGTGCCGCTGCGGCACTCGATGAATGTCGTTGCGACAATGGGTGAGAGCCTCTCCGGCAATTACGGAGTGCCGCAGGCAATTCCACCGAGTGCTGCGTTTTTTAACAGTCTATTTTTTGAAATAGTACGTTTTGTACCATCAAAAGTACATCTGGAATTAGGGTTTTCACCTCAAAATTACTGAAACACCCCTAAAAATTTGCCTATATAAAAGGAGTGAATATCCCATTACAAGGGATCTCAACCTGGTTTTTGAATCTTGAATCTTTTGAATCTTGATATTATTAAAGATAATTAAGAGAATTTTAGAGAGGATTAAGAAAGTTAAGAAGTTGCAAGAGTTAGAAGAAAGAGCTTGAATAACCTTTGGAAGACCTTTAAATTGCAAAGAAGTTGAGGATAATTGGAGGTAAACTCTAGACTAATTAATCCTTTAGTTAAGTTCAATCACAATTCATAGAACTACTTAGGATCGTTTACACATTTTCCAAAAGTCTCTTCCCACCTCATTTCATCACACACCACTAGAATTGTGATTGAACTTCCATTTTCTTTTCTTTGATTTGGTTCTAAATAGCCTTGGGTTTAAGGTTAAATAAATCATAAAGCAAAATTCAACTTGGATATCACTTGAACTTTGATTTCATTTTCTTTTGTCATACTCCTCTCCTGGGATTCATGTGGTCTTTAATTTCTCTTTTGATTCCCTTGAGTAGGTGTTTTAACTTTTCTATGAACTTATGGTTCAAATGGGAATAGCCATATCCATGCATAATTAGTAGGTCCAAGTCTTAATTCATGACTTAGGTCTTTTAATTTGAAGTCCTATGGAACCCTTTCCATATTTCATTGAGGCTCACATGGATTAGTCATATTAAATCTTCAATGACCATCAATGGGAAGGAGAATTAGCCTTAAGATGAGTCAACCTCTATGGTTTGATTGATAGATTTAGCCAAAAATGATGAACTCACAATGGTGCAGTGAATTCATAAACCAATTTTGATCAAAGATTTTTAATTAAATCATGATCCATTGGAATTAATGAGACTGATTGGAGAGTGTTCATAACACAAAGATCTACCACTGCATTTTTTATTTTGATGAGATCCCATATTTAAGATGGTTTGGTCTTAGGATTTGCAAACTACATAGACTCTGTCCAAAATTTCAAACTAGTAAGTCAGTTTTGATTCGAATTTATTAAAGTTTTAGCCAAACATATTTGACCTTAAATATATTTTTATATGAAGTTCAATGGGCTAATAAGGTCCCCTAAAAAGATTAGGGTCATTCGGATTTGTTTACTATTTTTAGAAAATCGCACAATATCTCTGGACAAAGAGTTGTTAAATTTTGAGTGATGTCTAGTTATGACTAATTCCTAGAGATTGAACCGTTGGATCTTTGATTTTCTTTTTGGGTTAGAAACTAGACTCCAAGAGGCACCTTGTGTCCAAAAATCATTAAGATCAAGCCATGGGAAATATGTTTTATCTATTTTTGAAAGTCTGGTCTGCTCTCTGTAATTTTCAAAATTCTCTGATCGATTTGATAAACCTTGCAAATAATGGCCCAAATGACTTTTTCATGACCTAAAGTTTAAACCATATTTTAATAATGATTAATTGGACTTAAATCCAGAGGTTAAATGATCCAAATCAATGAATAGTTCATAGCTTATTCTTATCCATGTCCATGCATTCATCCATGTATGTTAATACTTGTAATTAGGACTTTTTAAGTTGCATTTAATTGAACCTACTTGTGAGTTCCTTGATCATGTTGGGATCATATCATCTCTATATAGACATTACATTGGCTCCTTATTGAGACTTGTATATCTATAGAGATGTTATGTTTCCAATTAACTAGAAAGAATCATGATTATGTCAATTCTTTCATGCTTAAGAATGTTATTTAGGATTCGACATTGTATTTTGTTCAAAGAATGTGAGTTAACCCTTTATTTTGCAGCGCTAATTGAGGAATGATTTCTTAACTCTTTTCTATAGTTTATTTTATTTCTTGCCTTTTTATTAATTTTTTGACTTCATGTGTGACACTTTAGAACTAGGATTTACTTTATGTGTATTTGTGTATTAGGAACTTCTTTTCTAGGGCTTTCTATTATTTGCATGCATTGCACGTTTCTTTTTCACAGCTAGATCCTGGGTAAGCTCTTTTATTCCTTACTTGCATATCAATTCGTGTACTATTTGAATTATGTGGTTGTATGATCTTTTATCGTTAGCAATCTAGCACCCTTTTTAGACATGCTTTTGTAATGTATATATATACATATGTATTAGTTGAGGGCATATTTAGATTAATAATTCGATTAAAATGATGTTGAATAGAGGCCTATCGCAAGATAGGATGAGAGGGGATCCTTTAGTCCGCCAGGCTCCTTCCCCTCTCATTTCATAATCTCCAAACCTAGAAATCTCTGGTTTCCAAAAAGATTAGTTTGGTTTAAAAATGATTTCTTAATTTTCCTCTTAAAAATTAAGTGGCGACTCGTACTTGATTTTTGAAATTTAAAAAAGTTTTAAAAAAAAAGCGTGATTAAATTGCGAGTATCCATTGATGTCAGGAGGATGCAATTACAATGCCAGGTGGAGGTGATGATAATCCTTGGTGAGGTCCCGAACCGCAATAAGTGAAGTGTCATACTATCTCGAAACGACGCCTCCAGTAATCTCCTGGACAATAGTGGAAGGAGAGGTCTCAGGGAGGCCGGGCCGCTAAGGACAATCGTAATCAGCCTTAGGTACTCCCAAGGCGGCAGCTATGGTGGAAGGACTGAAAATGAACTCCCGCCCCTGAAAGAAGGAGCAATACGTGAAAGGGGCAGCGGGGTCCTTGATCATTGTTGCGCAGGCCTCCTGAGCCCAAGAAATGTTTATTCTCTTAGCCTCGAATAGCATCTCGAACCAACGAGGCAGGGCCTTGATTCGTTCCAACAACCACAATGAGGATAGCCAAACGGATTCCAAACGTCTTTTGATCATAACTTTCCGGTGACTGAAATAACGCGTAAACCATTGTTGGTCCTGAGGGTTCTGAAACCCGTGAGCTGGGATCAGAACCGGAATAAGGAGGTCGAAAGGGTTTTCCTTGTGATACTTGGGGGCGACTGCTCACCCTAGATTTGGAAAGAAAAAAACCACTTAATTATATTCGTATTATTCGAAAATGCACGTTAGGTATATACACTCCACCTTAGATCTTTTTAAAACTGATTATATGTAATTTTTAGAAAAGTTTGGTGAGTATTTATAAATATAAATTCTGAATTTAGTTTATAAATTGTTCCATACTTTATTGATTCAAATAGTTTGTATTTATCTCTCCTTATATATTTATCCCATTATAAAAAAATGTATAAATAAACGCCAATTTTTATTTTTTATTTTTGTTTTCAGGGATAGCTAGATTCTTGGATCCGTCCCTGAGTATACCCAAACAATCGAAAAAAGTGAAACAATATTTCTACTAGCGAAATTCTTTAAGTTCGGAACATGGAAAGTTTTACACAGAGTATGTTTGGGATTAAGCCATGTACATGCATGCAATATGAGAACAAAGGAAAAAAGATGAGGGTGAGATGGGTTGTGGCAAATATACAATCCAATACAAATATTCAGATACAATACAATACTAAGATGAGTTGATAAATTAGGATTTGTTGAGGGAGTTGGGTATATAAATTAACTTTTTTTAAATTAATTTTGTTTATATGTCCTTGTATGTCATTTTATATGGGTTATAATTATAATGAGAAAAAATCATTAAAACATAGGTGTAGGAAAAAAAGTAGGTTGGTGTCAATAAAATTACTCTGGTTAGAGATTATTAAAAAACGTTGAACCCATTTTGCAACCAATGTTGTACACCTTTTTTAAAAGCAACTTATGATCCTTGGATGAGAAAGCAGCCAGTGGATTTTGGAGGATCTCGAGATGTATTTATGGCTTATGACTCATCTAAAGGCAAAAATGTGCTTTCTCATATGAGAAGCTGCTCACTATAGTCTTACCCTTTTCAAAAGAGTAAAGCTATTGTGAAAAGATTCTCACATGAAAAAACAGCTTATGACCCTTGGATGAGAAAGCGGTTATTGGATTTTGGAGGATCTCGAGATGTATTTATGGCTTATGACTCATCCAAAGGCTAAAATGTACTCTCTCATCTGAGAAGCTACTCACTATAGCCTTACTCTTTTCAAAAGAGTTAAACTATTGTGAGAAGATTATCATATGAGAAAACAGCTTATGACCCTTGGATGAGAAAGCAACTATTGAGTTTTGGAGGATCTCGACATGTATTTATGGCTTATGACTCATCCAAAGGCTAAAATGTGTTTTTTCATATGAGAAGCTACTCACTATAGCCTTACCCTTTTCAAAAAGTGAATTAAGCTGTAAAAGTTGTTTTTTTTTTTCTTTTTTCCTTTTTCTTTTTTTTTTTTTTTTTGAAAAACTGGAAAAACTCATATTCTCGTAGCAATACCAGTCTTTGAAAAAATCTATCATTCCCGCATAGCTTTCAAACAAGCAAAAAATAGTATTTAAGAATGACTAATTGTTGGTTTATTATAAATAAATTAATGTTTGTAAGTTAACTCAAGCCATCAATGAAGTGAGATCTGAAAAGGAATCAATAGATAATAAATGCGCCTAGATCTAAACTTAAAAAAGAAAAACTAACGCCAGAAAAATAAATGCATCAGTTCCAAAATCAATTGTGAATTTAGCCGAGAAATTATTCTACGGGGTCCGAGACCATGATCATGTGATGGTTCTGACCAGTAAAAACTAAGAAGTTGTTATGTTATCAAGTGCAGATTTTTTTATCTCGTAAAAGTTAGAGCAATGCTATGCTTTCCAAATTCTTATCCCAAATGCTCATCTCAAATGATGTACCAATGAGATCACTTGATAATATAGTAGCGTCTACTGACTGAAACTACCACATGATATATGGTCGAGAACCATTCAATAATTCCTCGATTAGTCACCTCCTCCTATATAAAAACACTATACATGTTTTTAACTCTAATTAACATGAACAACACATTCTCAACCATGATGATGAGGTTGAGAAGAGAATCAAAGTCACCTTTCCTTATTCTATTCCTATCCTTGTTACTTTTGGTCAGCCCAGCCCATTCCATATCCAAAGAGGAGATTAGGACCCACCTCGTGAAGTATTGCAAGCATCAGCTACAAGATTTTTGTTATGATCAAATAATTTCCAGGAGGTCCATTTTCACGGTGTCAAGTCAGTGCTGCAAAGACATTAGCGGAACTTTCATGAAATGTCTTCCATGGTACCTATCTGTGATTGTCGCTCCCGTTGTTGGGATTTACAATTTCCAATGCAGACGTAACACGTGATAATATATATATATAAATATAAATATATATATTTTTTTTGTTTTTGAAGGACCGTAGGTCCGTAACACATGATAATAGGATGTGACTAATACACAAATTTGGCCACTGTCCGATTTCAATAAAAATGTGTGGGTAATTTCATCTGGTTAATTTGGTGAATCTGACCCCAAAGTGTAGATGGAGGGATTTATCATTACCTCTCGCAGAAATTAAAATAAAATACATTGTATACTCATGCCACAATTTGTATTCTGAACTGGTGTAGTAGATGGACCCCTAAACAACTATCAATAAAACTTTAGTTGTCTATAATATTGGTGTGTTTGGTTGTGCATTGGCTCCACTAATATATTACGGTTTTTTCTTATCTTTTCTTTTTCTTTTTATTTATTTATTATTATTATTTTTTTTTTTTTGAGGAAAAAAAAAATACCAACTAAAATAGACTCGTTTGAAAAATTGAAATCATCATATATATATATATATATATATAATTGTTATTGCCACTCCATCATTGAACTAAGGCACTCCATGGTATCACTCTCAGAGCATGTGGTACTATATATGCAATGCACGATATGCATGGTACCACATATTTTAAGAGTAGTACCATGGAATGCATTGGTTCAATGATTGAGTGGAAATAGCAACACCCATATATATTTATATTTGTATACCTCATAATGAAACATTTTGAATTAATATTCCATGGACTTCTTGGTAAATTCCGTTAGTAGTACAAATGGTAGGCCTAAATTAAAGAGTAATGTTATGCTTCTCAAATCTTAATCTCAAATTCACATCTCAAATAATATGGCAGCGATGTGGCAGTGGGACCATCTTCATTAATGATTGGACAACTTAAATATCATCTAATCATAACCCAGTGGACCCACTACCAAATCATTTGGAACGTAAATTTGGGATTAAGATTTGAGAAGCATAACATTAGTCACGAAATCTCCACTTCTGTTAAATATATGGGATGTACTCAAGGATATCCCCAATTACCAAACTAAAATGTGGTATCATTCTTTTCGAATAACAATTTATTTCTGAATTCAGCCAACCACGGTACATCCCGTGCATTGCACGGGTTATCGACTAATTATATATAAAGTAATAATACCACTAACAAATTGACGTACAAAAATTTTTCTTAGTAAAAAAATATTACTTGAAATTTTGTAATATTTTCCCGTGCATTGTACGGGTATTGATTCTACTTATTTTTAGAAACTACACAAGAAGGGGCTTTTTGGTAAATAGAAAATCTTGGTTGTTTGTCCCCGGGGATAAAAATAAAAAAATAAAAATAAATAAAAATAAAAATAAAAATAAAAATAAAAAGAAGAAGAAGAAGAACCATTGTGTGATTCACAAGTTAAAATTCTAGCATATGATAGTGTTTTCACCCAAAAAAATCCAATTTTTTTTTTTTTTGTCGTATGAACAATTATTTTGAAATTCCAGCATTTTATTTTTGGATTTCCAGTAGGCCAGTACATTCCTTCTGCTCTTTTGTTTTTTTTTTTTTCGTAATTCTCGACCCAAGCATCAAAGCATTAATTCAAGCAGCTTTTCTTTTCTTTTTTCAAGCATCTATTGCAGTTTATTTCTTTTGCCTAGTTTCTTGAATTTACGACATAGTTGTAACATCGCTAATATCCTCTCTAATTTCATCGTTTGTTCAATGAATTTAAATTTCCCAATCTTCAATTCTTGCTCGGAAATTATTTAGCCTTTTATTTTCATCACTCAATAAACTTCGCTTTAAAGTAATTGTAGGACTTTAAGGGGGCATCCCTACTTTCCGATAATGCTTGATTAGTGGACTTGAAATTATAAAGATAGTTTGGTTACACATTTGGATCTATCGTATAAGGTCCGGCATGCCCGCATTTAATTTTTACAGCCAAACAAATTTGCACAATCTCTTGAGGTATTGAATGCATCCGCTACAAGATTTTTGTTGTGATCAAGTAAGTTCAAGGGGGTCTATTATCATAGTGTCAAGTCGGTGCTTGCTGTTTTGACATAACCATAACTTTCGCCAAATGTGTTCCAAGGCAAACTAGCCTTGCCTCTCCCTTGTGCTTTACAATCTCACTTGCGAATTTACACTGTGGTTTTAGGGTTTGACTAATACACAGAATTTAGCCTCTGTCTTACTTCAATAAAAATGTAGATAATTTCATCTGATAAATGTGGTGAATCTGGCACTAAAGTGCATATGGAGGAATTTATTCTCTCGCAAATTAAAAGGTAAAAAAATATTGTATTTTGAAATGGGATAGTAGAGGTATCCCCTAAATAATAAAACCTTGGTTGTCTGCAATGGTGTGTTTGGTTGTCTATTGAATTGAATAGCCCCACTCATATATTAACAGTGTGTTTTAAAAAAATTATCATCTAAAATAGACCGGTTTGAAAAATTGAAATTATTTTTAAAAACTACGCTTAAGAGGCTTTTTGAGAAGTAGTAGAACAAGGTTGTTTAAACAAACCAACCCCCCCCCACCCCCCCAACACACACACCCAAAAAAACAAAAAAAGAGAAAACAGAAAAAGGAAAAAGATCTGGACTGTTTGATTCACTAGTGAATTGGTTGTGCGCATGGTAGTCTGGTGGAGGCTTTTTTTGAGCTTGCGAGTACGTTATTCATAAAACCAGTTCTTTATTAAAGTAATCTGATTTTTTGTCATGAAAAATAGATTTATTAAGAGTAAAATTGAACATTCCTACTGTGCATTTTCAAATAGTCCCTAAAATAATGAATTTGTCCAATTCAATAAGATATTAGAGTCAAGCCCCTTGTGGTCTAGTGTCATTACTCCCTTTCCCTCAAGTGGGAGGGGGAGGGTTCGACTCCCGTTGGGATTGGGGAGAAAATTTATTTCCTCTTTAGGCCGTATGTCCATGGACAGTCTCCTTTTAAGTGGTCCTTGTCCCCCAGTCTTTGTGCGTGTGCGTCGCGTCTGTGGGCGCTTTGCTGTAGCAAAAAAAAAAAAGATTTTTGGACTGACTACATAGATTAAAAACCCTAAAATTAAAAACCAGAAAATTGCAAATTTGCAAGATGATGAATTTATATGTTAGGGTAATATGCATTTTGCACCCTCAAACTATACTCTGTTTGGCACTTTGGTCCCTAAACAATTTTTTTTTTCACATTTTGGTTTCTCAACTAATATTTTGTGGCAATTACCCCCCCCCCCCCCCCCCCCGCCCTTAGTGGCGGAAAAAGTCACTTTTAGTGAATAAAAATGACAGAGGGGGTAAACTGTCACAAAATGTTAGTTGAGGGACCCAAAAATATATATATATATATATATATATATTTAGGGACCAAAGTGTCAAACAGGGTATAGTTTGGGATGCAAAATGCATTTAATGCTAAAATACATTTTTTTCTGCTGCATTTTTTTTTTCAACTATTAGGTTTTTAGAGCCAAAAAATCGGGGTGTGCTACGGCCGGAACGGATTTGAAACCACCCTTTCGAAAAAAATTCAAAATTTTCTGAACACTAAAAAAAATTCTGATTCCGATTCTAAAATTTTGGAATTTATTTTTTCTGTTCCAATTCTAAAATTTTGAAAATTTCAGATTTTTTTCGGAATCGGAATCTTTTGGAAAGTTTCGGAAATTTTCGGAATTTTCCATTTGTGCTGATTATCATACTTGTCTTTCAATTTATAGAAGCACTTGTCATTCCCTCTCTTCATTCTTTACCGATGTGAGACGAAGTTAAGTTTCGGAATATTTCGGAAAACTTTCGAAAAATATGGTTTCGGATTTTCTTCAGAAAACTTTTGGAATATTTTCGGAATATTTTTGGAAAAGATATATAGTTTCGGAATTTTTTCGGAAAACTTTCGGATTTTTCGGAATTTTCGAAATTCTTAAAACAATTCTGGTTCCGATCTGATTTTTTTTTTCTGAATCTTTGGAATTCAGAATTTCGAAATTCGGAAAGCATTTTTGGTTTCCAAAATCGAAAATTTTCGGAATGGAATTGAAATTTTTGTTCCAAATGACACCCCTACCAAAAAGCATTTGAAATATGACCATTGCAATATAGTCATTGAAATATGACCATTGCGATATAGTCATCAAAACATGGCCGTTGTTAACTATTACCATTGAAAGTGTAAAAATCAAAGCATGCTTTAAATTAAACCCAAAAAATGATAAAACATAGATGGATAATCAAAATGCATAATGATTGGAGTGGTTATTGTGGATAAGCCAGCATTTGGGCCCACGTTTTGCTTTTTCAAAACCAATAAGAGTCCCTACTTAAATTTAAGGAAATAGATTAAGAAACTAATTTAAAAGGAAACTGATCTTTTTGGAAACCAGAAATTAACTGGGTTCTGAGATTATGGAATGAGAGGGGAAGTGGCCTAAAACACTCCCTCTCATCCCTATCTCGTGATAGGCCTCTACTCAACATCCTTATAATCAAATTAATAATTAAAATATGCTCTCAAATAATATATAGATATATATATACATTCCAAAAGCATGTCGAAATGGATGCAAGATTGCTAATAGGAAAAAGGCATCCAAAATCAAATAGGTTCAATTAGCAAGCGATATGATATGCAATAAAGAACGAGAGAACTCACCGAGATCCAGCTGTAATAAGCAAACATGCAATGCCCCACAATAAAGTAAAAAAAAATCTAGGGAAATGTCTCTAATTCATATATACACATAAGGCAAAACCCTATCTAAGGTGCCGTGCATGGAGTCGAAAATCGATAAAATCAAATAATGAAATAAATGAGAAAAAAATCAAGAAGTCATATCTCGGTAGCGCTACAAAATAGAAGTTCGTTAACATGCTTGAACATAAATAATATCAAATTTCACCTAAATCTAACAAGAATTAAGGAAATTGACAAAGTTATGAATTCTTTCCAACCGAGGAAGTCACAAAGCCCCTATAGATATACAAGTCTCAACGGGAAGATCCAGAGGGACTTTAACCTGAAGCCAATGTGATGTCCACATAGAAGTGACATGACTTCAACATGATTGAAGATAATTCATGACTAATTTCTATCAATTACAATTTACTTCTGCATTCTATATTCTAATATTCCTAAAATACAAGCATTTCTTCTAAGCATGATAGCTATGGATCCATAAGAATGAATAAGACATGAATTATTATTGATTTAGATCCTATACCCTCCGGATTTAAGTCCATTTATTCTCATTCAAGACATGATTCAAGCCTTAAGGTATAGGGAAATCATTTAGATCAAAGTGGGTAAGATTTAGCAAATATGTCCCAGGAATTCAGAATTTACAAAGAAGAAACTAGACTTTCAAAAATAGCAAAATCATAGTTCTTATGGTTTGATCTTAGTGATTTTTTAGTATGATGTGCCTCTGTGAGCCGAGTATCTAACCCAAAAAGAACATAAAAGATCACATGGTCCAATCTTAAGGAATTGGACGAAGACCAGACATCACTCAGAATTTATCAACTCTCTGTACAGAGATTTTTTAGGATTTATTAAAAATAGAAAATTAATCTCAAACATCTCAAATTTCTTGGAAAATGTCATTAACTCATTATAGTTCATAGGAAAAAAAATTTAAGACCTAAACTATTTGGTTAGTGCTCTGATCCATTCATTTTTTAAAAGAGGTTCACTGTTCTGGATTTCTGGACAGAAAGTGACTAGTTTACAAATCCTAAGATCAACCAACCTAACCACATAATTGAGACAAAATAAAAATCACAGTGGTAATTCTCTGTGTTATGAACACATTCCAATTGATCTCATTCAAATCCAATGGATCATGATTTAATTAAAAATCTTTGATCATAGCTTGTCAATGAATTCAATGTACCATTGTTGAATTATTATCTGTTATTTGAATCCAACTTGGTCCAAAATTCTAGTGAGAATTTGAACTATGTATTGATTATGACAACCAATAAAATCATTGAAGGAATTCACAGGCTTAACCTTGAAGAGACCCTAATGAGGATCTCATGAAAGTATCCAAAAATGGGCTCTGAGGACTTACCTAATCTCATAAATATATTTACATACTTGGACTTATTTAAATCTAACAACCAAACCATGAAAATTGGCTTATTCAAAGTCTCTCAAGTTGATAATTTTTTAGGAAGTATGACTTGTTTTATTTAATTCTCCTCTCAAATCAATGATCCTTGGAGACTAATAACACTAACCCTATGAGTTTCAATGAAGTATGTGATGAACTTCATGAAACTTCAAATTAATGGACTAAAATTATGAACATGGGACTTAGATCCACTAATTACATATAAATATGGTCAAGATCAACCTTAATATTCATATAAATCACAAATTTATAAAACATTAAGAGATCAAACTCAAAGAATTCAAATAGAATATTGAAGATTCCATAAATTCCAAGAGAAGAGCATGACTACGAAGACGTAAAATCTAAACCAACTTGATGATCCAAGACAAATTCCTCTTATAAAACTTGTTTCATATTAAATCCATGATCATCTAGATCAAATCAACAAATACAAAAGAGAATTCAATCACAATTCAAGTGGTATGTGAAGAAGGGGATAGATAAGAGACTTTTTGAAAGTGTTTAAAGATCCTAGTCAAATCTACAAATTGTGATTGAATTTGGATAAAAAAAAATGGACTAAGATTAGAAAATTACTTCTGGGATTTCTCGGAACTTGATTGATTTAGAGAGATCTAAGCCTTATAAGAAATACTCTTCTTCTTCTTCCTTGATGCTTCAAGGTCTTTCAATGGAGATTTGAAGAATTGGGTGAATTGGGTAAGGTTTCTATGGGGTTTTACAGTTTCTCTCTCTATATTTCTCTAAGAATGAACTCAATTTCCAAAATTCAGCTTCTCTCTCTAAGACACAAGTTATTCCTCAAGATTCAAGTCTTTAACATCAACAAATGAGAGGAAAATGGGTTTTTATAGACTTTGCTTTTCTTAGGGGCTAAGATAAGAGTAGATAGGTCAATTTGGGATGGTGGGAGCATGGTTTGTATGACCTAATAGTAGTAAACACGTACACAAAAAAAGGATTCGTTTGATACATTCATTTTATCAAAAATTGAAAAGGAATTTTAGCTTAAAATGCAAATTCACCCAGGGCAGCACTCAATGAAAATAAGGCGGCACTCACTCACGGATAGCTGTTTGGGTACTCTTGACTGCTGCTGCATAGTAATTCAACACTATTCACAACTACTCAGGACCTTAATTTCATTTCTTTTTATTTAAGTAAATGTCAATTTCATTTCATATTATTTAAGTAAATATCGTTTAATTTATGTATTTAGATTCACTTAAATGACATGAAATGAAGTTAAGGAAATACCCCCCATTTGGATTCAATAAAAATATCTAAAAAATCAAATTCCTTAATGAAAAAATGTCAACTCTCCCTCCGAACGCAAAATTTTTGATTTCCTGCACAATTCTTCGTAAAGATCTTTCGATTTCACCATGATTCCTTTCACTTAAAATCCTTAAAAATCAGTTTTAGCATAAGGGAGACCCAATGTCCAATTACCAGGACTTTTCATCTTGAAATTTGAAAATTTTATGATTGACCCCCTTTGACCCATTGACTTTCTCTAGGTCAAAATGTTGAATTTTTTGGGGTTCATGCCGAATTTCTTTCCTTTTGAAAATGGTTTTAACGTGCTCCGAGAATGATGTCATGTTTTTATACATGTTCAAAGCTCATGGTCTACAAGTTGGCAGGTAGATAGGAATTTTGGTCTTTGTGGTTGGGAAGGGCGATTTTGGACCCAGATTCTTCTTAAAAGTGAGTCAGATTGCTTGTAAGAGTCTTGATTTCGATGGAACATATTCATCGTTGATCTCCAAAGGTAAATCTCCCTAAGTTTAATAGTTTGGTCAAAATTGGAGTGTCTACAGTTATGCAAAATTCACTATGCAAATATAAATTTTTGGCCATATAATGCATTATGCATAACCAAAGTGCATAATATGGTTAGAGATGCCCTAATAAGAAACTTGATAACCAAAAACACTATTTAATGATCCATAAAGGTATTTTGGATACTCTAATTGGATACTCCCATTGGAGTTACTCTATGGAGGAAATGAACAAACACTTAAGCTACAAGACTTCTAAAGCATCATCCTAGAAAACAATTAACCCAAACTACAATCTATCAACCAAAATAAATCCCCAAAAGCAACAGATAGAATTCCAAGGTCAGATAAAGTTTCAACATCTCCCACACATTCCAAGCAAAAGATACTGAACAACCCCTCCATATCCACATACTGTTAATAAATTATAAAAATAAAAAATAAAAACAACAAAGCACTATCTCCATGTGGAATTTTGATAGTGCTTTGTTGTTTTTCATGGGTCAATGAAAATTTTGATGGGTCATTTGGTATAATTGAATCCCAAGATTTTAGGAGAACAATAAGCACTAGTTTATATATATATATGTACCGTGTATATATATATAGATATGTAAGCCCTTTACTTGGGTGAATCTGTACGGAATATCGAAAAAAGTGTCTAAAAGGAGGGACTTATTACTCAGAGGTTATTGGACTCGACTAAATGCTAGAAAAGCCTAGTAGTTTGGATTTATACTAAATGACCCCTAAAAATATTGCCACTAAATGCCCATTTCTTGTAGTAAATTGTTCCAATTTAGAAAGGGGACAAGTTCAGCTTATTAGAATAAATTAGAACGTGAACGTCTAAAAGACATTCCTTATTTTCTCTTGTATGTAACTTGATGTATGCACAGGCTTGCACCAGACTGGACATTAATTTTTTCGTTGGGATGTTAGGAAGATACCAAAGGAACCGAGAATTAGATCATTAGAAAGCTTGCAAAGAAAATGTTAGAGTATTTACAAGGGACAAAAGATAACATGCTCACATTTAGGCAAACTGATTGCCTTGAGGTGGTTGGTTATACAGATTCCCAACGGCTTCCGAAACTTCCCAGTTTAGACAATTTGACCCAAAGTTTACCCGAAAACCAAAACGTCTCTATGATTTTGAAATATTTCTCATAAATACTAGATGTGAATAGCTTTTCAACGGTATATCACACATAATTTTCAGACTAAAAACATATTTGTAATAAATTTTCAAAGGCAAAAAAGGCAGTCAAATTAGATTTAACTACAAATACTGAAATTTTTTTCTAAAGTGACCCAACTCTGAAGCATTCTTTATGGCGTGTAGACCTTAATACCATTACAACGGTATATCATAAGCTCCATTTAGAGTTCGTATGATTTTTTGTGAATTTTGGAATAAATATTGTTCCCGGGGGCTAAAACACAAACTCTGTGTCAATGGGGGTTGATTGCCACCGTGGCTCTGGACGCTTTGACACCTCTTTTTGTAATTTCTTTGTGTTGAATTTGGAATTTTTTAAAATCAAAACAACATAGTTTTTGGGTTCTCAGCATGTTTGGACCAATGTGAAGACTTTTTAAATCCCAATTCCCTACAAGCCTCCTAATGCTCACTTGTTAGGGGGTGCTTAGTTGAAGTTTAAGAAAAATTTGTATGGTTAGAAGAATATATGTATATATATATATAGAGAGAGAGAGAGAGGGGGAAAACATAAGAGAGGAAGTAAAGTTATCCTACTTAAATTTTTTTTTTAATTATCAAAAGGTGAGTTTCTAGTTGAGTTTTCATAAAAATCAATTCATTTTCCAATCATTCAACACTCACTTCTATTTCATCATTGGAGAGTTGTAGAGTGAGTTGACAAACGGGGGTATTTGTAAAATACAGCCGTGCTAAAATAAGAAAATACACTAAATTAGTTTACAATTCCTTTGTTTATCTGCAATTTGAATTACAATTCCAGTTTATACGCAATTTGATTAAACTATGATAAGTGGTGTTGTTTTAGTGGTTATTTGTGCAGATTACTATTGTTGTGTGAAGAATTGGATGAGAATGATAAAAGGAAGTACTTGGTTTTAATGAAGACAACTCAATCATAAAAAGGAGGTTTCGAGCGATCGAAGAAGATTCGAGCGATCGAGGTTTCGAGCGATCGAATGAAGTTCAAGCGCTCGAAGATCCCAGAAGTTCAATCGATCGAGAGATGTTCGATCAGTTGAACATGGCTTTTATCAGATTTTATGCGCACGCAGCAGAAATAGAGTTTTAACCCTAGCATTAGGTTATTGTATATGTAGTCGTATTGTATACGTCCTAACGGACGCCCACTTTATTTTTTCATCAATTTTAAGAGAGAAGGATAGAGTTTTTACATTGTTTTGTAGGTCTTGAAGCTTGAGTAATGCTTTTGGATTGTTTTTCTTAGTTTAATCCAAGTTTCTCTATTCCAGGTTACCTCTTATCATTTTAGTTACATTCTGCTTATAGTTTAGTGTAGTTTAATCTGTTAATTTCGTACCTTTGCATGATTAGGTAGTGTTCAATCATTATTTTTTAAATATTTCATGATAAAATCACAACCAAACAACAACACCTTAATGGACTTTTACGTTAAAAACGACTTTGTGATACTCCAGACCATATCTGAGTAGTCCCCAGGTTGGGAGATCACGATGAAACCGTGCTCTCAAGCCTCTGCCATGCAGCAGAATAATTCCTGTGTTCGATCGATCGAAGTTAGTTCGATCGATCGGACCAGAGACATTGTCGAGCGATTGAAGACATTTCGATCGATCGAGAGATGAAGATATTCGATCAATCGAAAGCGCGTCGATCGATCGAACCCTTTGATTCTTGAGAACATTCTATGCAGTATCCCTAGACTTTTTGCTTTATAGATTTGTTATCAAACTTTTCCCAAATGCTCAGTTTGTCAAAACAGTCTCTGAACTTAAACTTAAGGCATTTTTCTTCAATATCTTTTGCAAACCACCCTCAATGCTAACACCATTGTAGGTGCAAGTCTTAACCATTGTTTTAAACCACTTTTTATGTGTTTCAAATTAACTGTGATGACATGGTCCCGGTCATGAAAGGGCTATAGATTCTTTATCCTAAGAGAAATACGGAATACTATAGAAGATGTACTCCATTGAGCTTCAACGTAATTGCATGGTAGATGGCTAGGATGCGGTGGATTCGTGTAATCCCAACATTTCCTTATATTAAGAAAAACACAGTTTTAAACATTGCTTTAGTTAGTTAGTTAATCATTAGTTTAAATTATTTTAGTTGCTTTGATTCTTGTGGTTACCTTGTGGAACTTTGTGTTCTACACCCTTATAAATATTGATTTTTATTTTCCTGTTAGAGATTAATTTAGGTATTTAGTTTAACACTTTCCCTGTGGGATCAACCTAGTCTTAACTAGATTACTACTTGCACGATTACCTACACTTGGGTATATCACACAAGCGCACACAGGAAAATTCTCGTGTCAAGTTTTTGGCGCCATTACCGGGGAAGCAACAAGATAACGCTTAGATTACCTCAATCTTTTCTTGTCTATTTCTGTTTTCCTTTTGTCTTTTATTCTTTAGATTAAAACTACTTAGGATCTTTCCTTTTATGCCCGACAATTCCTTTGAAGGAACTTACGAAAACCCACTCTATTCATCCGATTCATCTAGTTCTATTAATCCTTTAGTAACTCCAACAGATTCAATGAACGACAATCAAAGTGAAAATGGTGAGAATGTGGTTGTACCAATTGATGATTCGCTTCGTCCTTTGTACGATCTCATGACACCCGAACACGCACCTACGCCTTCTTGTATTCTCATTCTACCCCATGCAGGTGAATTTCAATTTTGCAATGGAATGATTCAACTCCTTCCAACATTCTATGGAATTGATAGCGAGAAAGCATATCTACATGTCAAGGACTTCGAAGATGTTTGCAAAACATTTTCACAAAATTACCCTGTAGACGTGACACGTTTAATGCTATTTCCCTTCACCTTGAAGGATAAAGCAAAAGCGTGGCTACTCACTTTGAAGCCGAATTCGATTTACACCTGGCATGCGATGAACACTGTGTTCTTAAAGAAATTCTTTCCACCTCGCATAACCACTGAGCTTAAATGATAAATTAACTCTTACAAACAAAAGAGCAATGAAACCTTCACCCAAACTTGGGAGCGTTTCAAGGATTTGCTTCTATCATGCCCACATCATGGGTATGAAAAATGGGGAACCATAAGCTACTTTTACGAAGGGTTAAACGGTGAAACTAAAAAGTTGGTCGAGACCATGAGTTCAGGGCCGTTTCTTCGCAAAAACAATGAAGAAGCTGAAGCTCACTTCGAGTGGCTAGCTGAACATGCCCATGAATGGTCCAATTCAGAAGATATCCCACGTTCACAGATATCCTGTGAATAGGAGAAGAGTCTATATCAATTAAAAAGTGAGGATCATCTAATGAGTAAATATGAAGAACTAGTTAAAAAGGTAGAAGAGTTGGCAATGAAAGGAGAGAGTTCTAGGCAGGTTTTACCTGAAGAACCGTGCAGCACATGCAACATGTTGGGACACACCAATCAATACTGTCCTAATGTGCCGTACTTTCAAGAACAACCCCCCATGGAAATGAATGCCATGCAAGGGTAGAGGGGGTGGGGAATTCCTACAATAATAACAACGTTCATAATAACAACAGATGGAATCACCCCGGGTTTGATTGGAAATACGATACTGGGACCCAAAACTAATATCAACAACAACAGCCCTACATTAACAATAAACACAATCAAGGGCAATACAATAGGCAATCCCAACCATTCAATCAAAATAGATCAAATAAATATAATCATGCTCAACCCTTTAATAATCCGCAAGCAAATTTGTACGTGCAACCTCACAAAAAGGTGCAGGAGGAAGATCCAATCTCTAATGCGAATCTAACGCAACTGTTGATTCAAATGATGAGTAAAATGTCCGCAACATTAGAGAGAATGGATGCACGACAAGAGGGGTCGAGTGGAACGTTTCCCGCTTAATCACTTCGAAACCCTAAGGGATTCAACAATGGTCCCAATAACCAAGAGCATGCCAAAGCCGTGACAACTTTGAGAAGCGGCAAGGTCATAAGGCAAAACATGCCTCATTCTACTCCCGAGGAGTATGAAGAGGAGGAAGTGGTGACTAGGAACAAACCATCTACTCAGAAAGAGGAGCAACTCAATAATAATGAACCAGTAGAATCAAATGATGACACTCCTAAAGAAGTAGAAAAAGTTGAGAGAAGGCCCGGAAAGGAGCCTATCAATGATAAATTACCTAAATGTAGGGGTGGCAATTCGGGTTCTCGTGTCATAATCGTGTCATTAATTGGGTTGTGTGCTTTGGGTTTGATTTTTAGTTTCGAGTGCTATTCATCTATAATGCAAACTATTTTAAATTAATCGTGTCATGTCGTGTCGTGTTCGGGTTATCTCAGTAAAACGGGTTGTCGTGTCAAAAATTGCCACCCCTACCTAAATGCCCTTTTCCCGCACCTTACCCTCAAAGGCTTAAGAAACCTCACAACGAGGCAAAGAATCAGGAGTTTTTGGAATTTTTTAAACAAGTTAAGATAAATCTTCCACTCCTTGAAGCAATCAAACAAGTGTCGGCCTATGCTAAATACCAAAAAAACTTCTGTACGGTCAAAAGGAGGCAAAGTGTAAAGAAACAGGCTTATGTCGCTTGCCAAGCAAGTCCAATCATTCAAAATGAATTGCCTTCGAAGCTCAAAGACCCCGACACTCCAACTGTCTCGTGTCGTATTGGAAATCAAAGGATAGACAATGCATTCCTTGATCTAGGAGCAAGCATGAACCTGCTGCCATACTCAGTTTATAAACAACTAGGGTTGGGTGAACTCAAACCTACCCGAGTTGCGTTACAACTGGCAGATAGGTCAGTCAAATATCCTAGAGGAATACTGGAAGATGTCCTTGTACAAATAGACACATTTGTCTTCTCGGTCGATTTTGTGATTTTGGACATTGAACCGGTGTCTAACCCATGCTCACAAATCCCGGTAACATTTGGACGTCCATTCCTCAACACCATAGATGCCACAATCAAAATAAGAAGTGGTATCATGACCATCGTATTCGGGAATATGACTCAAATGTCAAGATTTTTTCAAATCCCCGACCTGACGAATACAAGGACGAAGAGGAAGTCAACTACATTGAAACGGTCATTGAAGATGAGGCTGACTTTGTTGATTACAAAGATCCTTTGGAAGTAGTAGTGTCACAATTTGACATAGTCTACAAACCTAACGATTCAACTCCATTGGACACTGCCCTAAATCATGTTTGCCTCATGATGGAAACAAAAGAGGAAAATAGAGCTGAATGCATGTGGGTCACACCATATGAACCCTTGCCTCCAAAAATGAAGTTAGCCATGCCTTTGAACTTTCAGTTTTCCGATTTAGAATTAAAGGAGCTTCCAAAAGGGCTCAAATACGCTTTTTTGGGGACTGAAAAGACTTATCCTGTTATAATCTCAGCCACGTTGAACTCTGAACAAGAGGATAAGTTAATCCAAATGCTCAAACAGCATAAGGGAGCATTGGGATGGACTATTGCTGACCTAAAAGGCATAAGCCCATCTGTTTGCACCCATAAGATATATCTGGTGGAAGACGCTAAACCTTCGTGACAAATGCAAAGGCGTCTGAATCCCAATATGCAAGAAGTCGTCAAAAAAGAAGTCCTAAAACTTCTTGATGTTGGGATTATATATCCTATTTCTAACAGCCCTTGGGTTAGTCCAACCCAGGTGGTGCCCAAAAAGGCTGGTATAACGGTTATCCCAAACAAAGACGGCGAGTTAGTACCAACGCGCATACCCACCGGATGGCGGATGTGTATTGATTACCAAAAATTGAATACTGTGACTCGAAAAGACCACTTTCCATTGCTATTTATGGATCAAATGCTAGAAAGAGTGGCAGGTCATAAATATTACTGCTTCTTGGACGGATATAGTGGGTATAACCAGATAGAAATTGCTCCTGAAGATCAGGAGAAAACTACGTTCACTTGTCCGTTCGGTACAGTCGCCTATCATCGTATGCCCTTCGGCTTATGTAACGCACATGCTACCTTTCAACGGTGTATATTGAGCATATTCAGTGATATGCTCGAACAAACACTCAAGGTCTTTATGGACGATTTCTCAGTGTTCGGCCATAGTTTTAAAAATTGCTTAGATAATCTGGAACGTGTGTTAGCAAGATGCGAGGACAAACACCTAGTACTAAACTGGGAAAAGTGTCACTTCATGGTGACCAAGGGAATTGTCCTCGGCCACATTATTTCTAATAAAGGTATCCAAGTTGATAAAGCAAAAATTGATATAATCTCGAACCTACCTGTCCCCTGTACAGTTAAAGACATCCGATCTTTTCTGGGGCACGCAGGATTTTATCGTCGCTTTATCCAAAACTTTAGCGCAATCTCCCGACCACTGTGTCAACTCTTGGTCAAAGACGCACCATTCGAGTGGTCGAAAAACTATTAAACATCCTTTGACGCACTAAAGGAACACCTTACCTCCGCACCGATAATATAGGCACCCGATTGAGGTTTGCCTTTTGAACTAATGTGTGACGCTAGTGACTACGCCATTGGTGCATTCCTAGGATAGAGGAAGGATAATAAGCCCTATGTAATATACTATGCCAGCCGAACACTTAACGAAGCTCAAATGAATTTTACGACTACCGAAAAAGTGCTGTTGCCAATAGTTTTCACTCTAGACAAATTCAGGTCATATCTTATAGGGTCCCCAATCGTCTATTTTACAGACCATTCGGCCCTTAAGTACCTGCTATCTAAGAAGGATGCGAAACAAAGGCTTATTCGTTGGATACTCCTACTCCAAGAATTTGATATCACAATCAAGGATAAAAAAGGAGTAGAGAATGTGGTCGCTGACCACTTATCTGGGTTGACATTTACTAACAACACTGAACCCGTACCAATCAAAGATGAATTCCCAGACGAGCAACTAATAGCTGTTTCCAGTTTGCCTTGGTACGCGGATCTAATAAATTACCTTGTTATGGGAGAAACCCCGAGTCATTGGTCAAATCAAGACAGGAAATGGTTCCTCTCGTTCGCACGTCATTTCTTTTTCGATGACCCTTACTTATTCAAGTAATGTGCTGATTAGGTCATCATACGTTGCGTCCAGAATGAGGACATAACTATAATTTTGGCATCTTGTCATTCTAAAGCCTACGGAGGTCACTTTGCCTCGTAAAAGACCGCACAAAAAGTTGTACACATCGGTTTCTACTGGCCCACCGTGTTTAAAGATGCTTACGCTTTTTGCAAAGCGTGCCAACGCTGTCGAAGGCTTGGTACAATTTTAAAAAGGAACTCCATGCCCTTAACTCTAGTTATCACAATTGAAATATTCGATTGTTGGGGCATAGACTTCATGGGCCCGTTTCCAAAATCTAATAACTGTGAATACATACTCCTAGCCATAGAGTATGTATCAAAATGGGTGGAAGCGATACCGACAAGACGCAACGACCATAAAACAGTAATGTCCTTTCTTAAGGAACACATTCTGTCACGTTTCGGAACCCCAAAAGCATTAATCAGTGACCAAGGCAAGCACTTTTGTAATAGGCCTTTGGATTCGCTACTCAAGAAATACAGGGTGAACCATAAGATTGCTCTAGACTACCTCTTACAAACAAACAGGTAGGCAGAGTTGGCTAACCGCGAAATCAAGCATATACTAGAAAAGACGGTTAGTTTTAACAGAAAGGACTGGGCTTATAAACTGACTGATGCTCTATGTGCATACCGTACTGCCTACAAGACAAACCTAGGGATGTCCCCATTCAGGTTAGTATACAGAAAAGCATGTCATTTCCTTGTCGAAATTGAGCACAAAGCATATTGGGCGACACGCTCATTGAGCTTCGACATTAAAGAGGGAGGTCATATCCGGAAACTCTAGTTGGCTGAACTGGAATAAATACGTCGAGATGCATATGACAATGCTAAACTACACAAGGAAAGGTTAAAGGCTCGCCATGATAGAAATTTTTTTCAAAAATCTTTCGAGCCGGGGCAGAAAGTCTTACTATATGACTCTCGCCTCCACCTTTTTCCAGGTAAGCTCCTGTACCGGTGGATAGGTCCATTCCTTGTCAAATCTATTTTTCCACACGGGGCTATTGAGCTCGTGAATCCCAAGAATGATGATTGTTTCAAGGTTAACGGCCAAGGACTAAAACCGTTCTTGGAGAACTTCTTACTAGAAGCTAAGCACTCGAGCTAGATGAGCCCAACTATCCCTCTACCTAAGACACCAAAGCGTGTTTACATATTGTTGTTGTACTCTTTCTTTTACTGTATGTCATTTTGTTTTGTTCTTTTCTGTCTCTTTTTTAATGTGACTTCGATTCTTAATATGCTATTCCTTGTTGTCTCCCTTGCAGGACATTAAAAATGAGGGACGACGATTTTCATTCCATAGGGTCATGGGCTGATGTGGAATATCCTAACCCTCCTTGGATTGCTGACGAGATAGCATTCTGCTTTTCTCCTTATCAAGGACCAGGGGCAGATGATGTAGTGGATCTGACCCTTGGGTACATCCCGTTTAACCCTGCTCTCCTCCATATCAATCCCTTTGAGCACATGGAATTTCCTGAAGAGGAAGGAGAACCTGAATGGTACTTTGTTGAGGAAGTTGATGATGCCCTTCTGGAACAATGGGAGAATGATTCAATGTGGGAACCATGGGAAGAAGAAGATTTACAGGATTAAGTGCCCGAATGCCATAATGCTGTATTCACATATGTTGATGGCTTCCTTGTCATTGAATTGGTTCCCTACATTTATGTGCATATGAGTAATTTGTTGTTCCGGCTTCAATGCTCCCTACCTGCTAGTGCACATGGTGATATCATGCCAATAGTGAGGTTAATTCTTGGTCACATTCTTTTCTCTTTTCGTTTTCTTTGTTTGATTCTTTCTGTTAGTTCTTTCCTTTGTCCTATTTCAATTATTTCTTCGTTGTCTTTTGTTTCTCCTTTGTTAGGATTTTCACTATGAATCATCCATTACCACCATTGTTCCTTTCGCATCAGCTATTCCATGGATTGCACATAGTGCCCCCGGGCACTCCGCCGTAAGAGGAAAGTCCGTTGGGAAATTGTACTACGTTATCGTTGTCTCCATCCGACTCACCTCTTGCGTGTGCACTCATTTCTTCAAAAATTTTAGCCTCACTCGATGATATCCTTGGTGCCTTCCGACTGTTTTGGGAAAGGGAATCATCAGGTTTGGAATCTAGACTCGAAGATGTGGTGGAAAGAAGCAGTTACGGAAGATGAATTATTCATGCTTGAAACTGTCATTTTATCTTTCTTTCATCAATTGAAGTGTATTCCTAGACAAAATTTTGTTAGTTTCAGTTTTTTTTAGTTTTTCTTTATCAATAAGGTTTTAAATACCATGTTGGGGGCAATAATGTTGCAAATGGATGCTATTACAATGTTTTATCTATAAAAAAAATTGCAATTTCTATTTTGATGATGACTTTTTGGCTTACATGACCTGTCAATGAACTATTTTTATCATTTTCTTATATGTCCAGACCAATGTTGGTTAGTTGGGGGTGCATAATCTTTCAATTAAATGATATTGTAAAATTTCCGGGTTCGATCGATCAAACCCATTTCGATCGATTGACTTTATAGTATCCTCAAGCGCTACCACAGGTCTCAATCGATCGCGGTTTCGATCGATCAAACATTCTAGAGTGATCGAGACTTGTATTTAGACAAGGCATCTTGTGTATACTTCATCAGTCACTCTTCATCTCCCAAATCCTCGAGCGCTCGGAGACAGAGGAGGCTTGTGCGATTTTGCCCCTCCATTTACAACCACATGAACTGAAACACCTTAGAGTGCCCCTCTGATCACCATCATCATCCCCCTCATCCTCTACCTACGTTTTACCCGAGGTAAGGTCCACATAATACCCCTCTCATTCATTTCATTCGAATTGTTGTGGGGGTGCTCGCAGTGGTTCTTAAATTAGTTCATGGTAGTTTTCTTCATTATTTTGTGTTGCGAGCTATTCCTGTTCTCTGTTCTTGTCGCTGCTGTTTCACTGTGTTCGATCTATTGAACTGGGCTCGAGCAATTGAACCCAGTATCTTTTCAATTGATCGAACTCGGTTGAGCGATCGAACCTGGTACATTCTCAATCGATCAAACATTCATCAATTGATCGAACAGAAGCAGTAGCAGTTCTTTTCCTTTCTTACTTGTTTTAATGTATTTTCTATTTTTCTTCCATTTCAGGGCTTCATGATGAACCCTATCACAGGGAACCATAAGTCCAAGCCGCTTGACCTCACTATACTAGACCCCATACCAGATCACGGGCTCAGAAATGAGGAGAAGCGTGTTTGGTTTACTAGATACTTCCAGACGAGGAAGGTGATGATAGAGCGGCCCCTCGAGGCAGTTTGGCTGTCCACCCCTTGGTTTCTCGTACGTATCCGTGCCATGCCTAGTTGGTTCACGATGTTGACACAATCTAAGAGAATCAACATCATATGGGTCCGAGAGGCATGTGCGACTATGATTAAGGATCCTGTGGCTCCGTTCACTTACAGATCATTCTTCCGGGATCGCGAGATCATTTTCAGCCCGTCTACCGTGGCCACAACTTTGGGTCTACCAGAGACGCCCGACCACTATTGCCCACACATACCTGGTATACCCGAGTCCCTGCCATCTGTCATCACTCAGGAGATCACCGACGGTGCGATTCAGATCTAGAACGGCATCTCCCTGATTGAGGATCGATTTCTGACCGAGCACTACCATCTCTTCCACCTGGCGCTCACCAATTATATATTGATAACATCTTACCACGAAAAGGTAGCGCCATAGTATGCTCAGGTTCTGTATGCCATAGGGACGGGGTGGAGTGTCTATCTCCCTCGACTATATATCGACTTCTTTATCCAGCCTACGCGGTATATTGCCGCCAAGTGTCATCTGAAGGGCGCTTGGCCCATCCATAGGGTGACTGAGCAAGCTGGATTGATACCATTGGCCACTGACACGATTTCTCAGGCCTTGAGTCAGTTTGGAGAGACAGTAGCACGCCGCTCAGATGCGCAGATGAAGAGGAAGCTGAAAGGTAAAGCTAAGGTAGGGGCGAAGAAGAAGAGGGGAGGAGGCACCGATATAGAGGGTGTAGCTTCTGGGACACCCACAGAGGTTGAGGAGCTAGATTCTGATGACGAGGTTGATCCTCGTATTAAGGTTGCATAGTTTGAGTTGAGACAGAGGTCTCAGGCTCCCGTCTAGGGAGAGTCTTCTTCATATGTGCCTCTCCCTACTGTTCATGAGTTACTATTAGAGGGGAGAGAGGCCCAGATCAGACTCGAGGGCAAGATGGACTGCATGATGACTCTACTTGAGGCTATATTGATTCAGATAGGGGTTGACCAGTCTTTATATACACCTCCACCACCCACTACTGGTCCTTCATCCTCAGCTCCACCTCCACAAGTAGATCGTTCTGCTCCATCTACATCGGAGGCACCATCTATTACTGATCCTCCTCCTTCTGTACCACCTACTGATCCCTTTGCTCCATCCACATCGGCGGTACTACCTGCTACTGAGACACCACTTCCACCACCTTCACTCGCGGCTGACACATCATTCTCTACACCAGCTGCCAATATTGCGAGTGACCCGGCGATGGCTACTAATGTTGCTGAGGGTAGAGATGTGGATGCTCCAGATATACTGATTGAGATATTATCAGATGTCACCGATGAGGCTTAGTTGCTGTTGGCTTGGTGTTTGTGGATGTCTGGATTATTTTTGGTTGGTTGTGGCTGTTTTCTCTCCTCTCTAATCGTTTTTCTTATGGGTGGTTTGGTTGTTTTTGGTTGGTTTGGTTATTGTAAACTTTAGTCTTATGTATGGATTATATTATCACAGTTCTGTTATTTCACTCTATTATATTTCCGGTGACTAGTCCTGTTTTATGTATGGATCTCATGCTCTATCTTTTCTTATTCTATTTGATCTTTGCTACTTGGAGTTTGTATGCTTTCTGTACAGATTGTTACACTTTCGGTTATTACGATGCTTTATCAGGTGATATCTCTCTACCTATTTTTGAAAATCAACTTCTGAAGACATTGCAATTTTCAGTTGGGGGTGGGATGTAGATAGATAATCACCTGTGCATATTTATATTTATACTTAGCAATCTGGATCACTTTATTGCACATGTCATACAATCTCGATTAGAAGTTTGAAAACAAATAAATTACAGAAAAACAAAAAATTTTGAAAATGTTAAAGTTAAAAATTTCAAACTATTAAGCAAGTTTTAAATTAAATTGGTAGAATAACTCTGAATATTCACTCCTATTTAGCTGTTATCAAGCAATGATACAACCATTTTATTATCATCCTTTTATGAATTAAGCTCATGCGTTTTTCTAGTTTCTCTAGGATGAATGCATATGTTGACCATTCTTGTATCCAAAAATCCATTTGCACATGTTAATAGCTATGCAGAAACTTAAAATAAGAGTTAATACGACTTTTGTATTTTAAGGAGTAAGTAGTGGAAACTAGTCACCCTTAGTGAGCTTTTGAATCAAATCTTCAATTCTGAGGGCATTATCACATTATTCGAATTGTTTTTATTGGATAAGCATATTAAATTCGTTTGATAGTCTCTAATCTTCATTTTTGGCTGCTTAGTAGAGGAGAAAATTAAGGATTTACCAACTAAACTCAAATGAACATTAAAGTGTTAAAACTAAGAAGTTGGGAAAATGATTTAAGCCATCGTTATTCGCTCCTTACCCTTCCATATACCTGTATCAACATTCCAAAAAATGTGTTGTTCTCAACCTCACACCTAGTAAATACTGCCAAGTCTATTATGAAAATCTACATCCCTAATCATTTACTTTGACCTCAACGAACCCCATTACACATCTAATGTGATTAAATTATTGAAGTATGTAATGAGGAAGGAGTAGTTGTGGGAGGGACCGCATAAAATATAAAATATAAAAAAATATAAAAAATAAAAAAATAAAAAATATATATATGAGAATAGAGGATGGTTGGAATGAAGTGAAGTAAAATTACTAAACTCAATCACATGTTAAAGATGTGCAATTTCTTACCCCTCTCATTTCTGTCCTACTACATAAAAAAAATCGAAATGTCAAAGCCTTAATGATTTTTGACAACTTAGTTTGAATATGAATGTGTAATTTGGGTTATCCACGGTATTTCGCTCCTCTGGTAAGTAGTATTCCTTTCTTGAGACTATACACTCTAAATGTTCATCCTTTATTGAGTCAAGTGTGAAAGCGTTAGTAATTAAAATTTCATTCCTATAAAAGCTTTCATACCATGTGCGACCATTATTAACCAAGTTTCTGTGAGATGTTCATTCTTGAGTGTAAAACCATGTGAAAATTGAGTTGAAACTACGAGTTCTGAGAGTATGATAGTCTAAACAACTCCAAATAAAGTTGATGTATAGTTGTTAACTGCGCACACACACACGAAAACATGGATGTGATGCATATGTTATTTTTATCTTGGTGACATGAGGAGCACGTGTATTTCTTTCATGGTTTGAACGAGGATGATATGTTTTGTGGAGCTAAGTTTACAATTGTATGGGAGGGAGTGTTTATAAGTTATTCTATATCTTTTTGAGCTTAAAATCAGAGAATTTTGTGGGTACATTCACTGTAAACCCTCACGAGACAACACTCGTCCACTAGGGGGAACCTAGGGGTTTAACGGCTAGTTGCATTTGCTAAATTCAACCGCGATTCCTGCGAAAGTGAGTTAGGTAGTTTCTTTCTTTTTATTTTTGTTTAATTTGCCTGAGTTTAATTCTTTTTATTTTAGTCATTGTAGTAATAGCTAGCTTGTTTTATTTTCGCTTTATTGCTAAGGACTAGCAAATCGCTAGTTGGGGGTTGTGACAAGCGGGGGTATTTGTGAAATACAGCCGCGCTAAAATAAGAAAATACACTAAATTAGTTTACAATTCCTTTGTTTATCTGCAATTTGAATTACAATGCCAGTTTATACACAATTTGATTAAACTATGATAAGTGGTATTGTTTTAGTGATTATTTGTGCAGATTACTATTGATGTGTGAAGAATTGGATGAGAATGATAAAAGGAAGTGCTTGGTTTTAATGAAGACAACTCAATCATAAAAAGGAGGTTTTGAGCGATCGAAGAAGATTCGAGCGATCGAGGTTTCGATTGATCGAATGAAGTTCAAGCGCTCGAAGATCCCAGAAGTTCAATCGATCGAGAGATGTTCGATCGATCGAACATGGCTTATATCAAATTTTACGCGCACGCAATAGAAATAGAGTTTTAACCCTAGCATTAGGTTATTGTATATATAGTCGTATTGTATACATCCTAAGGGACGCCCACTTTATTTTTTCATCAATTTTAAGAGAGAGGGATAGAGTTTTTACATTATTTTGTAGGTCTTGAAGCTTGAGTAATGCTTTTGGATTGTTTTTCTTAGTTTAATACAAGTTTCTCTATTCCAGGTTACCTCTTATCATTTTAGTTACATTCTGCTTATAGTTTAGTGTAGTTTAATTTGTTAATTTTGTAGCTTTGCATGATTAGGTAGTGTTCAATCATTAGTTTTTAAATATTTCATGATAAAATCACAACCAAACAACACCTTAATGGACTTTTACGTTAAAAACGACTCTGTGATACTCCAGACCATGTCTGAGTGGTCCCCAGGTTGGGAGATCACGATGAAACTGTGATCTCAAGCTGCTGCCATGCAGCAGAATAATTCCTGTGTTCAATCGATCGAAGTTAGTTCGATCGATCGGACTAGAGACATTGTCAAGCGATCGAAGACATTTCGATCGATCGAGAGATGAAGATATTCGATCGATCGAAAGCGCGTCGATCAATCGAACCCTCTGATTCTTGAGAACATTCTATGCAGTATCCCTAGACTTTCTGCTTTACAGATTTGTTATCAAACTGTCCCCAAATGCTCAGTTTGTCAAAACAGTCTCTGAACTTAAGGCCTTAAGGCATTTTTCTTCAATATCTTTTGCAAACCACCCTCAATGCTAACACCATTGTAGGTGCGAGCCTTAACTATTATTTTAAACCACTTTTTATGTGTTTTAAATTAACTGTGATGACATGGTCCCGGTCATGAAAGGGCTATGGATTCTTTATCCTAAGAGAAATACGGAATACTGTAGAAGATGTACTCCATTGAGCTTCAACGTAATTGCATGGTAGATGGCTAGGATGCGGTGGATTCGTGTAATCCCAACATTTCCTTATATTAAGAAAAACACATTTTTAAACATTGCTTTAGTTAGTTAGTTAATCATTTGTTTAAATTATTTTAGTTGCTTTGATTCTTGTAGTTACCTTTTGGAACTTTGTGTTCTACACCCTTTAAATATTGATTTTTATTTTCCTGTTAGAGATTAGTCTACGTATTTAGTTTAACACCTTCACTGTGGGATCGACCTGGTCTTAACCAGATTACTACTTGCACGATTACCTACACTTGGGTATAGCACACAAGCGCACACAAAAAAATTCTCGTGTCATGAGTTTCTTGTCTATACATACACACATATGAGAGGAATACCATGCTTGTAGTCCATTATCTTTGATGCTTACATATTTTGCTCTTGATTATTGCTTACATATCATTGTTCATCTATTCTTACCTCATTTCTTTTTCCTTTTCTTTGATTTCTTTCTTTCTAATGTCATCTAAGTGAAAGCATTGTTCTTGAGAGGATGAATCTTTATGGTTAGTAGCACAGATGTTGATCAAAACTTTGCTAGATAGATGATTTTGCCAACACACATACACACACAAGTTGACGTTTAATAATGATTCTTGATGAAACCTTGATTGAAGCACCTATTTCATATCTTTTGATTTGAGTTTAAAGTGATATTCTAAGTGTTTATAATGTCTTCATAAATATTGCAAATTATCTCTCAGAACCCTATTTCAAAACCTTTCTTAAACCCCTAAACTTTGTTCTTAAATATCAAAACTTTGATTTCTAAAAAAAACACTCAAAATAGTGAGCAATCTGTCTTTAAAATGCTATTTTGAGTTCAATACTCAATGGATGATGATGAAACAACTTGAAAGTTTTCTAAACTCTTTGAGGTTAACCCACGATTTTTGGTTTGATTTTTGGAATTTTGAAAACATTTTCAAGACACAAAAATTCTTTAACATTAAATATTATGTCTTCATATCACTGTTGGTTGTCTGAATTTGAGTATTTAGTCTGGATATGTATCTCGCAGTGTATGGTTCTAATATATTTTTTCCCTTAAACTTCAATGTGTTAGCTAAATCTCTGTATTTTTTGATGATTTGCAAAGTTTGTTTGCTAGTTTTAAAATTATTTTTCAATTCAGTCGACAGTGCAGTCCCTGTTTCTAAGTAAGGTGTCTTGCATGATTGATTTCTCCCATTCTGTAACTCCTATTTGTTGACACGCGGCCTCCGGGTTCTACCCCCCTTTCGGGGTTTTGGAATTGATTTTCCTTTTAAACATGTTTGAAGAAAAGAAAGTCTGTGAAAACAAATACACAGTAGCCACTTGGTCTTTAGAGAACCAAGAAACCCAATTTGACTTACCAAAATTTATAAAGGGTACTGACCCTTCATAACTAAAGAACTTGGCTCGGGGTTTTGGTACGAGAAAGGAAGGAGCCTTTGGCATGACTAAAACACCCTCAACTTGCCCCGACTCTCGACGGTCCTAAATTAGCATACAAATAATCATGTTATACTATGTTGGGTTCGACAATTAATACTATGATAAGTATATTACATCACATAAGAATCTTGAAAGGGAAAATTAAAAGATAAGATATCATTCATGAGATCTATGCCAACTATCACACAATGTAAAGTGAAAGATCACACAAAATAAACTTAGGAAAAATCTTCTAATCACATATCAAATATCAAGTTTTCCTAATCTAAAGGGGACATGAATTGTTCTTGAAAACAAATAATTAAATAAACTGGGATATGCTTAGCAAACTAGTATGATGCATGTTAATTCTTGAAAAAGAAGAATTCTCAATCCTCGGGATGGATGAGAAAGGGATTTGATCGAGGGGGAGCATAGACATGTGATCGATTTCATTCCTTATAATCTTCTTGGATTGGGAGTTACAAAATGTCCCAAATCTTGCATGGATGCAATGGATGAACCTAGAATGTGCATAGTAGTAGTGTGTTTGTGTTCATGGATTTTCTAAAGTGATTTGAGACTATACAATATGCATGAATGCATCAAGAATATCATTGTAGGATATGTACAAATGTGGTATGAACTACTTCCTAAGATATGAGCAAATTTGGATTGCATGTAAACATCTAATCAAAGAATAAAAGTAATACATGTTTGCTATGAATAGTGGACAGAACAGTGAACTAATCTTGTTGTGACAGAGAAAACAGAATGTCTAGAAGGAATGTTTGGGTCAAAATGGAAATCTTCCAACTATTTTTAAATCAATCCAAGAATCATGGACATTCCCTAATGAGTTAGGAAGACTTTCCAAGTGGATTTGCAATAATCATTGAGTATTGAACTCAGAATGACATCTTAAAGTTGAACAACTCACTGTTTCGAAGATTTTGAGAAAACAAGTGTTTTATTTCTTGAAATCAAAATGAGGGGCTTAAGAAGAGTTTTGAAATGAGGGTTGTAGGAGTATATTTCCAGCACTAAATGGAGATTATAATCACTTAGAATATCAACATCAAACTCACCTCAAGAACTTCCAAGATTGTTGGAGAGCATGGTTTTATTTTAAAAAAAAACTTCAAGAATACTTGGGAAGTATTGAAGTTAGAATCATCATCTATCAAACATATTTTTGAGATCAACAACTACTATCCATAAGGATTCACTTACCTCAAACACCATTTCATCATCTAGATGATGATAAACAAGTAAGTAAAACAAGAAAAAAATAAAAAAGAAATGGGATAAGAAGATATGAACATCAATGTAAACAACCAAGTAATAGTAATCAAGGCATGAGAAGCAATGAGATATTGGACATGGAAGTAGATTTCTAAATCATGAATGCTCAAGACTGGTGATTGGGGGGGGGGGGGGGGGGGGGGGGTATTTAAATGTAAGAAATGAAGAGTAGTAATGGAAGAACTTGAGTTTAGAACTCACTTTTCTATTGAAAAACAGTAGCTAAAGCTCACTTTCTCACTTCTAATTCTCTCTCTATCTCTCTTTCTCTCTGTAACTTTCTCAAGCTTCATACTTGCCCCCCCTCCCAAAATGAAGAGCAAAGAGGGGTTTATATGGTTTGGGATTTAAAAAGTGCTCCCATTGGTCCCAAGCATCTGTAAACAAGAAACTCTGTCGTTTTGGCTTTTAATTATTCAATTTGGACCCCCAAAACAAATTACAAAAATGGAGCCCTCTGCAGAAGAGTGTTGGGGTACCACTGGGCCTGTTCCACAGCGGTCCTACTCCTCAGATGCCCAGATTATTCTATTAAGGCCCCCAGAGGTTCTAGTATTCGCGAAAAGGCCCTATTTCATACAAAATTCACAAAAAATGCATACGAACTTCAAACTAAGCTTGTGACATATTTTTGGAAAGTTAATTGAGTCTACTTTACATAAAAAATAATTCGGAGACAGGTCATTTTGAAAGGTTTTGTGGTATTTGCAATAAAAGTTTATTTAATCGTTGTTTTCACCTTCGAAAATTCATAATAAATCTGTTTTAAATCTAGAAATTATGTGTGATATACCATTGGAAAGCTATTGACCTCCAGCATTGAAAAAAAAATGTTTAAAAAATGATACAGTGCTCCGGTCTCCGAGTCAGCTTTTAGGTCAAACCGATCAAACCAAGGACCTCCAAAAAGTTCTGGGAACCAATGGTAGCTCCCAAGAGCTGACGTTTTCATTCAAATTTCTTTTAAAACTTGTTTTAGTACTTTTCACATGATCTAAAATGATCTTGGAACTTTTGGAAAAATCTGAATGATTTTGGTCAAAGCTTGTCAAACCTGGTCAAACCGATCAACGGGGACTTTTGGGGGTCTCTGGTTGCTAACGATTTAATCCGATTTTTCTTTAAAACTTATTTTATTACTTTTTTAATGAAGTAGCGTGTTTTCAGAACTTTTGGTCTAAATTTAGGAGTGTTTGGGCTTTTAAAGGCATTTTGGTCATTTTTTACCACTTTCTTAGTAATTTGAGAGATAGAACTAACTTCCAGGAGACCTTTTTTTAGTCTTTTTCAATCATTGCGAACAACCAAGCTATGGGTCTCCTAAGTCTAATAGCCAACAAAATGGGTGTCTATAGTTTGCCCCTCTTTGGCATGAACTTTCGAGGCAACGTATGTCGCAAGCGAGTGCCAAAGCTTTGAAGAGACAAGTCTTTTTGGAGGCTATAGATTTAGGATAAAAGGTGTTCTAATTATGCAATGATGAAAAATATGATGCTGAGGCCAGTGTTGGTTGCTCTCTTCATGAACTGCCTACATATCCCGGGGGAATCAGACCAGGACATAGTTCAAGCGAATAGGGGACGAAACCACACATGCAAATGCACAACAGAACAGGTGGATGCTATGCAATAAAAATGATATAAAATGCATGGATGTGATATCGTGCTTGGTGTTCTAATCCTAGCATGAGCTGATGGTGTGGAGTGTGCCACTCCGAAAGGACTTGTGTTTGCTTGTGCTTTGACTCTAGTGCAGCGGTTGACTTAGACAAAGGTGCCAAGGTTTTGAAGACTCTGGGTCTCTGGGAAAACTTCTGAAATTTTGGGAAGTGTGCTTCATGAGCAAATGTAATCAGACGCAAGGACTCTGAAGACACCAATCAAAGATGGAGTATATAAGATTAACTAATGGACATGGAAGCCCCAAACGTCAAGCGACAGACATAGAAGTCCAAGCGATGGACATGGAAGCCCTAGACGTCAAGTGACAGACATGGAAGCCCAAGAGATGGACATAGAAGCCCTAGATTAGATGGCAAAAAACAGACATGAAAGCCCAAGAGATGGACATGGAAGCCCCAAATGTAAAGTGACAGACATGGAAGCCCAAAAGACGGATATGGAAGCCCTAACGATGGACATAGTAGCCCAAGATGTTGAGCGACGAACATGAAAGCCCTAAGCAATGGGCATGGAAGCCCTAGATGTCTAGCATTGGTTATGGAAGCCCTAGATGCCATGCGATAGGACATGGAAGCCGAAGATATGGACATAGAAGCCCCAAATGTGAAGCAACGCACATGAAAGCCCTAACGATGGACATGGAAGCCCAAGATATCAACTGAAGGACATGGAAGCCCTAGAGGTGGACATGGAAGCCACAAATGTGAAGCGACGGACATGGAAGCACAAGAGACTGACATGGAAGCCCAAGATAAAAGCCTAAACGATGGATATGGAAGCCTAAGATCTCAAGCGATGGATATAGAAGCCCTAACGATGGATATGGAAGCCCAAGATGTTAAGTTAGGGATATAAAAGCCCTAACGATGGACATGGAAGCCCAAGATGTCAAGTGATGGACATAGAAGCCATAGTGATGGACATAGAAGCCCAAGGTGTCAAGCGATGAACATGAAAGCCGTAAGTGATGGATATAGAAGCCCTAGATGTCAAGCGACGGACATGGAAGCCCAAGAGATGGACATAAAAGCCCTAAGGGATGGACATGGAAGCCCTAGATGGCTGACAGATGTGGAAGTCTTGGAAATCAGAGAGTAGTTCGGTGGTGTTTCAGGCATAAGCTGATTCTTGCGGTGGTTAATCTGTAAAGCCAGTTCAGTCTTCTGGGAGCCTATCTCTTCCTGTATTTGTTCGCTGGGGATTTTTTGACAATCTCTCTTAACTGTTTCTTTTGACTGGGAACCAGGATTCAGAATCAAATCTCTTACGGTTGATCAAATCTTGCAATGGTCAGTCTGAAGAGTCGGTTAATCAAATCTCTCATGGTTGTCAAATCTCTCACAGCCCACGTGTACTTCAGTCTAGGTCTAAGAATCACAGTCCGAGTCTATAATAAAATAAATATCGATACCATATAAAAATCACAACTATAGCACGGGACTATCGGATCTGCAATATAATATACTTACAACTTATAATTACAGAGCTAAATAAAGTCGAATACGCAAATCCTAGTGGTGGTCACAACTATTGGGTCCGAATAATAGTATAACCTACAATATTAAAATATTAACTGGCAACGAATAATATTAATATACTATATAACCTATAGTTATAAACTTAGCAATTTACAGATATTTAAATAATCGATAATTAAAACTTAAGCGATAATAATTATTAAAAGCAATCTATAGTTATAAATTTAGCAACGATGAATATTCAACATAACGTAAAGTTATTTAACGACAATAATGTTAAAATATGACATTGATATACGGGGTCGGGCTTAGCAATTAAAATCATATTAACAAAGCGATACAAATTCTATGAGCATAAAAGTCTTAAACGCCGTCAAATATGTAATACGCATATTAGTACAGGCTACGGAATTAATTACCGGAAATAAACTCATAAATACAGACATAAATCCGGGGATCCCTTTTATATATGTACCAAATTTGCGGGTATTACATCATCCACCTCCTATTAAAGATTTCGAACCCGAAATCTGAAGCAGGTAGTTCTTAAGCGTACAAGATTCAAATCTCATGTGATGAATTCTAAGATAACCTATTGGTCAACTTCACTAGGCTTGTCCTCATCGTGGTGGGGAATCATTGTTGGGGCGTCTCCTCTGGATCTTTATTAGAGCGATCTCTCTTCACCGTTCAGTCTTCTTGACACGATGTTGAAATTCTCATTGGCCTCTTGTTTCATGCGATAGGCTTGTTAACTCTTATGTTGTCATTGTTTGTTGAGTTTGTGTCGTTCCTATTAATGAAGTTCTAGCTAATTCATGTGTTATCATCATCTATAGCTCATAGGGGTTGTGAGCGTATCCCTTAACATGTTGGTAGGAAGAACATCATGGATCATCATATCTACTCGAGAAGTGTTCTGATCTTCTGGCATCATTGGCACTAGCGTACGCGAGTCGGTAGGCGATTCGATTGTAACTAATCTAATGTGTCGTAGTGATAGCTTCCTTTCTTTCGGTCCAACAGCACGTTGCCTTGAGCGATTGATACTTTCAATAATACTTCATCTCCGACTTCAACTTGTAGGTCTATCCTTCATTGGCTAGCGTGGTTTCTTATGTCAACTCTGGGGTTGCTTGTATCCTTCCTTCTTTTTCGATCTATCTTACGTGATGACGATTGACATGGCCTTCCGTATATGGACTAGAATGACATCATGACTATATTTGACTTTGTCGTAGTGAGCGAACATTGATCAGCGACAAGTGGATTCCCTCATATTTTCGTTCTTGATGCGCCACAAACTTTCATAGTTGATGGTATAAACTCTCCTACGTGTTTTCAATGTTGCTGATGGTGTGTTGATGACGTGAGCATGTAAGACGTCTTCTATCATTAGGTTAGCCCTTCTGGTTTGACCATCGGTCTAAAGGTAGAATGTGATGCTCGTTGTTTACTTATAGGTACTATCTGTCAATGGGTCGATCCTCTATTATCATATATATATGTATACATATCATATACAATGACAATAATTATTGCAATAATACTGATACACAAAAGTAGTTTCATTAACAAGTAAAAATATTACATAGTTGATTACATAAATTACATCGACTTCTACTAACATACATTAAACATAAAAGAAACGGAACTACTAGCTCGATCAAATATATAAGATAAACTAGATCCTAAGATATCTAGCACAAAAAGTCTTCTAAGTCCGAGTCGTAAGGGAAAAGCCTCCTCAGAATCTGTGGTTCTTCATCTTATTATATGCTCAACTGGTTGTCAGGCACAGTCTCATTCTTGATATTTGTGATGGTTATCCTTCCCTTCTTCTTCCAAGTTCAATAGTGGGACTCCATTGATGTTCTTCAATGTCTCGTAATCCTTACGAATGTGGTTCATCTTGTCGTAGTAGTTGCATTGCAATCCTTGTCCTTCGATTTGTCTAGGTGCTGGGCATTCGTTGGAGTGATGTTCGCGATTTCTACAGTTGAAACAACATTGGCGTGTTTTGCATCGGACCGATGTTGTTATTGTGTCGGACTTCCTCTTGTTCTTCTTGTGTTCTTCCAATTTTCATTGCTCCTCTTTGCAGAATCCAACTCTATTGGGGATGGTTGTATTGGGCTAGGCTTGTCTGAGTTGTGTTTCAGTACGTGCTCCATCTCGAGGTGCTTTGCAATCCTTGCTCCAATGTCCTCTCTTGCGATGGTTATAACATATAACGTTTGGTTGATCACAGGTCTTGGGAGCTTGACATTCCTTGGCCAGATGTCCAGGGTTTCCACAGTTGAAACACACACTATTATCCTTGTTCGTTGTTCTGAGTTGTCCTAGCAGTAGGGCTGGCCTTAGTAGTGTAACTAGATGTGGCTTGAGTGATTCCAAAAGTAATTCTGAGTGGGTGTTATGGAGTTGTCTGAATAACATGTCTCCATAGTCACCTGCGCTAGCGCTGTCAGCGGTCTTCCATAAGCTTTGTATTATCCTTCTAAATACATCGGTGAGATCGATCTCCTTGGGTATCATATTGCCGAGTCTTTCTGACTGGTTCTCTATTGCTTAAGATGATTGAGGCATTGCAGAGGTTGAGGAGATTCTGGCGTTCCTACGTATGAGTTCGTGTCTATAAGATTTCTAGCACATCTTATGCAAAGCAATCACAACCTATTATGTCCCACATAATAGTTAACAACGTAATCCCGGTAACTAGAATGCAATGTTTGAAAAGATTGAATAGATTGATCCAAAATGAAGTTGAATCCGAAAGGGCATATGAATTCTCACAGATAGAAGTACAATAGTAGAAATGATGTAATCCATTCAAGAATATGATGTAGATTTATCAACGATTGAATAACTGATTGCTATGGAAGCAACAATAGTATCTGAAGATATATATAGGTAATGAAAGTAATCGATAGCATAAGGCCTTCAACGCATGAAATAAGAACTAAGTATTTCCTAAGTGAAACAGTCCAAATGAAACCTTACTGATGGAAAAAATAAGATAACAATTGAGAGGAAAAAAATAATAAGAGGTCAAAATGCATAGAGAGTACAACACTCTTGAGTTCATAGTATGAACAAAGATAGAGAACTCATTTTGAATTATTTCAAAGGTAATAAACTTACAAGAATTTGTTCAAAGAACAATAAGTCAAAAAGATAACTTCACAGTATTAGTAATCAAACTTATTCAGGATTATTTCAAAAGATGATGAACTTTCAAGATTTAATTCAAAGAATGATAAGTCAAAAGAAATGACTTTATAGTATTAGAAATCAAACGTATTTGCAAAGGGGTTTGTCAATATTTCGATGATCAAGGTACATACTCAAGAATTGTTGACTGGGGAATTTCTGAAAATTCAAAGAAATGAATTACTCACCAAGGAGTGTATCACAATGATTATTGACGAAAATCAGAGCCACTTTACAAAATACATAGATACCTTTTCCAGAAGAAATGACCATTAGAAGATAAGACATAGATTTACGTGCAAAGAGTCGAATGAGTAGGAGGGGTATGATTTTATTCACTATGGGACACATCCACAATTACTACGATATAGTTTGACTCTAATCCTTAGCTAGACCTTTATTATTATCTATAATGAGTCCTTACTGGTTCGTCAATGCTTCCAACGGATTCGTCTAAGGGTGTTAGACGATCTATTTATGGTTTGTCTTTTAATAGAATGTTCGTACTAACTTGATTGAATTGACTATCTTACATTAGTACTATTTCATGAGTTCAAATCGAGGGTTCCAAGTCTCGGTGTATCCTAACACGGCTACTAATTCTAGGGTGCTACGGCTTCGGCGCATCTACCCGTACGAATCAGGCTTTGGTGTACAGCTCTAGGGATATACCGTTAAGGTTACTACTTCTCTATTTACGGTTGTTACGGAATCCATCATTTTAACAATTCTTAAGTTTCTACGAAACTATTTAAATCGGTCACCCTAATTGATTCTTTTTATTTCTATTCTCAAGTAGGGTCAACTAGGTGTACGCACTAACTATCACACTTCTCGTTTAATTGAAAAGACGTCCATGTCAAATTTGCTGAACAGAAGCTATGTTAGTATCGGTACTAGTCAAAAATATCCTAATGTTTATAACTTAATGTGTAGGACAATCAGCGAGCACGTCTAAACCTAGTGCTCTTGATACACCCAAAATCAGCCCATGCCCGAGCGGTTCTATTCTGTAACTACTAGCAAGCATCATCCCGAGCGGTTTGGTCCACCTGATGCCTCCCGAGCGGTTTATCCACGACCCGGCCAACAGGTCGGGAAGACCGCACAGGCACATCCTACCGCGAGAACAACTCATCTGGGCCCACAGGCATGATCCCGAGCATTCCAGGCAGTTTTCTACTCAAGCTAGAAGACTAATGGAAAGTGCAAACTATTTCCTAATCCAAATAGGAAACCCCCACAATCAATGTCAATCAATCCTAATACAATTAGGAAACTTACTTGATTGGTGTAAATCACATCCTAATTGGATTAAATTTCCTTATCTATGTACGAGTAGGTCTCTTACATCTATAAAAGAAACCTCTCACCACCCATTGAAGGGGGCCAACTTTTCAGTCTACACAGCACCTCTATAGCATTCATCAACATGCCCGGCCGGCCTATGGTAGCTCCAGACTTGTTGGTTCACCATAGGCCCCCGGCTGTTTTATAGTATAGTGAACATGCTCAGCCACACACGTGGACGTAGGTACCTTCATTAACAGGGTCGAACCACATACAAAAAATCAGTCTCTCACTCTCTCTCCCCTTACATTGCTTTCATTTACTTTAACCAAATTTTGGCATCATCAGCTTGGCGCCGTCTGTGGGAAGAGACAAGTCTTCTCATCAACAAATTTCTTGACTGATCGTCATGCCATCGAAGAAGGTTAAGAAGGCTGATCAGCAGTCCAACCAGGATGTTCCTCCGGCCCCGGCATTGGCTGCGACAGTCATGACATCTGAACAGATCACCGCGACCCTCACACAACTCTTGGAGGGCCAGCATCAAATCCAACAATAGATCGAAGCCCTACTAGCCCAACAAAGCAATCCTCCAGTGGCTGGGAAATGACGCGAGAATGTTGCGCATGGTCGGGAATCGATCTTGACCAAACAACGTGCCCGAGCCAACCCGTCCCATGTTAAGGATGCCAGAGAAATCAACAATAGGCGTACTGCCCGAGAGGAAAGGCAGGAGCATATGGCCCGGGAATCAATCCAGGGTCACTCGGTCAAGAGCCGAGTTGTCCCTAGGCACACGATGAACCAGAGTCATAGCCAAGCCCGATCCCAAAGGACAGCACACCGCCATGAAGAAGAAGCCTTTTCCACCGACCCGACCAACCCCTCCGATACCGGTCGGGAAGGAGTGGAAGCCCGAATCAAGGACTTGCAGAAGCAGATTGATGGAGTGGCCAAAAAGCTTAGTTAAAACCGCGCTCAGAATCAGGCCAATACCGAGACAGGGTCACCATTCTCCAGCCAGATCACGAGGTTTGCCATCCCGCACAAATTTAAGCAGCCTCGCCTAGATCCCTATAACGGCTCGGGAAGCCCGGTCAACCACGTCCGGACCTACAAGGCTCAGATGGCCCTAGCCACCAACTCCAATAAACTACACTTCCTAGCCTTCCCTAGCACTTTGAAAGGCCCGGCCGCCTAATGGTTCTACTACTTGAAACCCCGATCGGTTCGCAGTTTCAAGTAACTCAGTAAGCAGTTCATCAACCAGTTTGCCAGTATGCATGAACGGCCAAAGCCTGACATACATCTACTGATAGTCATACAAAGGGATAATGAGACCCTCAAGGAGTTCACCGACCGGTTTAATTAAGAGAAGCTCGACATCTATGATCTTGATGAAACCGCCGATATTATAGCCTTCTACTCAGGAGTTCAACACACCAAGTGCTCCACGTTGTTCCACAGAAACCGACTGGTAACCTTGGTTGAACTCGCAGAGAGGGTTGAAAAATACATTGACACTGAAGAATTTCTAAAGATCAAAGACAATAGCCATGTAAGCAACAAGACTTCCAAAAGTAAGGGACAGCGAGATTAGCCCAGGAGTTCTAACAATTCTTCCAATTCACAGTGGTCTGAGTCTGACAGCCCCGATCGAACCTCCAGCTTACAGCAGGCTGGGTCCGGCAGTCCCGACCCAACCTCCAGTTCACATCGGTCATGATCAAGCAGTTCTGACTTTGCCTCCAGCACAAAGAAATCAGGAGCCCGAACCCCGATATAGCATCCAACCAACCTTGGAAATGGGGGCAACTGATATACCCAAAATCAGCCCATGCCCGAACGGTTCTATTCTGCAACTATTGGCAAGCATTATCCCGAAGAGGTTTGGTCTACCTGATGCCTCCCGAGCGGTTTATCCATGACCCGGCCAACAGGTCGGGAAGACCGCACAGGCACATCCTACCGCAGGAATAGCTCATCCGGGCACACAGGCATGATCCCGAGCATTCTGGGTAGTTTCTTACTGAAGCTAGAAGACTAATGGAAAGTGCAAACTATTTCCTAATCCAATTAGGAAACCCCCCACAATTAATGCCAATCAATCCTAATACAATTAGGAAATTTAATTGATTGGTGTCATTCACATCCTAATTGGATTATATTTCCTTATCTATGTACGAGTAGGTCTCTTACATCTATAAAAGAGACCTCTCACCCCCTATTGAAGGGGCCAACTTTTCAATCTACACAACACCTCTATAGCATTCATGAACATGCCCGGCAGGCCTACGATAGCTCTAGACTTGTTGGTTCACCATAGTCCCCCGACTCTTATACAATATAGTGAACGTGCTCAGACACACATGTGGACGTCGGTACCTTCATTAATAGGGCCGAACCACATACAAAAAATCAGCCTCCCACTCTCTCTCCCCTTACATTGCTTTCATTTACTTTAACCACATTTTGGCATCATCAGCTCTGATACCAAAAATCCTATCACGCCCCGAAGTAGCCAAAAATAGGGAAAATTCAAAATTTCCTTTCTAGAACCATAGGGTATGACGAGTTACATTAACCGATTGTCCTTTCTACATTCTACACATGGTTAAAGAGTAAACAGAAGCATAAAAAAAACATCTATTGGTATTCTTTAATAGAACTCAAATGTCTGGGATCTAATTATTACATCATGAGTCTAAATAAAAGATCTATAATGGCAGTTAGGGTGATCTATTCTGATCACAGTACACATCTAAAGCATTACCTCAGATGGAAGAAAATAAAGCAATTTTAGTAATTCTAAATACAACTATGTCAGAATCTTTCGCTTCAACTTGTACATCTGCCGTGTCTCTTTGGGTATACCTCATCTTGATAGTCGTCACCTATGAAATCTAGACGTGATATGTCCAGGGCAGAGGGAAGAGCCATTAGCTTTTGAAGCTAAGTGAGTTGACCTAACCGATCACTCCTAATACAACCAATCGTATGCAAGTATAACAAGTATCTCGAACTAAACATTTGATAAGCATTATCTCAATACGTATGATTTATGACATAGTAATATGAATGGGATACGACCCGATGCACCATCGATATGTTCAACTTTACTCGACCACAGACACCACAACTGACTCATGTGACTTGTTACATTACCAGTGTAACACCATTAGCTTAGAGTAGAAATGATTACGTTGCTATCGTCGCCTAGCAAGGCCCTATAGCAGTTTTTGGTTTTAAAAGAAACAAAAGTGTAATCATTGTACTCTTAGGTCCTCGCGACCTTGCCTGGAGAATAAAATAGTTACAGCACTATTATTGCCTAGCATGGCCCTAAAGCATTATAAAAGGTAACTATTGCATTCAATGTTCAGATGGAAACTTTGCTATCGTCGCCTAGCATGGCCCTATAGCATATCAACCATCAACACATGTTCCACTCCAACAATTTCAATGTGTACCTTTTCTATCGTCACCTAGCATGGCCCTATAGTATTTTATCGTTGTTCCCATTGATTTGACTGTACCATTCGGACCACCATGATCCACTCAACATGTAAGACAATATGACTGGGTCAGTCCCCATTTCTAACCATACAGATGTCAACATTGACATCATGACTCGATTACATTCATATGAATGTTCATGTGATCGTATATTTATGACGCATAGTAAGCATGTATAACGGTTACTAGTAACTAAGCATGGAATTTGGATATTTAAACATGCGTTCGTCATATGAACAGAATAAAAGTCTTGAACGCCGTTAAATATGTAATACGTCTATTAGTACAAGCTACGGAATTAATTACCAAAAATAAACTCATAAATACAGACATAAATCGGGGGATCCCTTTTATATATGTTAGAAATTTGCGGGTATTACACTGATCGGCCGTAATTGTTTCTGGCAGGCCGAACTGGTGTTTTATATGCTCTTCAATGAACTTAATCACCATGGCCTGAGTAACCGCCCTATAGGGCATGGCTTCGTCCCACTTCGTAAAGTAGTTCATAGCAAAGATAATGAAACAATGCTAGCCCGATGACGGTGGGAATATTTTTCCAATTAAATCCATCGCCCACCTTTTGACAGGCCTAGCACCCCTTACCATAGCTAATACAATCCTTCAACATCCTTGGGCAATAGTAGTTGTATCTTCTCAGGAGCCACTTCATCTTTGTTCTGGCCTAATGAGCTCCACAAATTTCTTCATGACCTTCGCCATCACCTACATAGCCTATTTGTTCCCTAGGCATTTGAGAATTACATCATCACTGATAGGTTTTTGAATAATTCCCTATCAAGCACAACAAATCAGATTACAAATAGTCTGACTTTTCGGTCCACCCTAACGTTCGGGTGTTTTAAATATTCGATGATAGGGATTCTCCAATCATCGTCATCTATTAAGACTGAATTGGTGGTACTATACCAGCCTCTCTTTGCCACTGATGATAATGATCGGACCTGTATATTGACGGTCTGACCTTCCACTTCTTTCAGCGGGGATGAGGCCGATCCTGCTTTGGCCAACTTATCAGCCTCAGTGTTCGTAGACCAGGGTATATAACTCACACTTATATCATTAAATAAATTGATAAGTTGAGTAGAAACTGAGTGAAATGGACACAACTCCCAACTTTTTATTTGGAACTCCCCTGATATTTGACCAATTACTAGTCCTGAATCACCTTTTATATGCACGGATGATGCCCCCATTTCAAGGAGCATTTCCAGTCTAATGATAAGTGCTTCGTATTCAGCCTGATTGTTAGTAAATTTGAAATCGAGCTGAAACCACATCTTTGTCTTTTTATATTTGTGTGACATAATCACCAGCCCTGCCCTAGTACCTTCTGAATTCTTAGACCTATCAAATATTAACGTCCATAGAACTAAGGATGTGCTTAGTATTTTAGGTACTGATGTCAGATCTCCTAGATCAGTAGGGTCTGGGTGATCGGCCAAAAAATTGGCTATGGCCTGGCCCTTGATCAATTGTTGTGATCGGTACTGGATAGTAAACTTCATCAGGGCCAAGGTCCATTTTCCAATTTCGCCACACATTATGGGTCTTGATAGCATGTACTTAATCACATCAGTTTGACATATAATATAAGTAGAAATAGGGAGTGTATATGTTCTTAATTTTTGTGATGAAAAGTACAATGCCAAGCACAACTTCTCAATCGACGCATAGCGCTGCTCGATTGGAGTCAAAACTCTACTTAAGTAAAAAATGGCTTGCTCATTACCTTGCTCATTATCCTAAGCTAGCATGCTTTCTATAGAGCAATCAGAGGCCGATATGTAAAATTTAAGACACCTACCCTTCATGGGTGGCATCAACACTGGGAGGGGTTGACAAATTGCTTAATTCTTTTAAAGGCCTGCTGGTGGCTGTTTTCCCACTTGAACTCTTCATCGATCTTTATCTTTAGTAGTGAGATCCACACTTGAGTCTTCCCTGCACAGTTAGAGATAAATCTCCTAAGAAAATTGATCTGCCTGAGCATTTTTTGCAACTCCTTCTTATTGGCTGGGGGCTTTGCTCCTTGAATAGCCTGAGCCTTATTCTTATCAACCTCTATACCTCTTAGGTGCACCAGGAAACCCAAGAAGTTCCCTGCTGAAATGCCGAAAGCACATTTGAGGGGATTCATCTTTAACTTGTGAGCCAGCATTCTTTCGAATGCTTACTCTAGGTCCCTCAAATCATCGGCATTGTCACCGGACTTGACCACCACATCATCAATGTATACCTCCATAATACGTCCAATCATGACATAGAAGATTGAATTCATAACAAGTTGATAAGTAGCTCCTGCATTCTTTAGCCCAAAGGGCATTACAACCGACTCAAATGTTCCAATTGCCCCCGAGCACCGAAAATCTATCTTTGGAACATCCTATTCGGCAATGTAAATTTGGTTATACTTGAATGTCTATGTTTGGTGGCCGAATCAATCAGCGGATCGGCCGTGGGCATCGAGTATTCATCCTTTGGGTTTGGCAGGTTTAGATTTCTGAAATCAATGCAGACCTGTAACTTACCATTCTTCTTTACCACTGGGACCACGTTTGAGACCCATTCTACATACCTTTTTGTTCGAATGAAGTCGGCCCCAAGGAGACTCTCTATTTCCTCTTTAACCATCAGGATAACCTCGGGAGACATTCGTCTAGGCAGCTGTTTGAACAGCCTGAACCCCAATTTGATTTGTAATCAGTGTTCTACTCGTTCCCTAGATAGTCCAGGCATCTCATCATAGTCCCAAGCGAAACATTCTTTATACTTATGTAGGAATAATATTACTTCGGCCTGCAATTGTGGTTCTAGCATCTGACTCACATAAGTTGGCTTATGCTCCCTTGCATCGCATAGATTGACTTCCAAAAGGGGATCTTGAACGTCGGCCTTCAGATTGTCTAGCTTTGTTGTGACGATTTCTAATTCCTCCATTTGAATTTCTTCCTCTTTCGACATTTCTTCCTCGTAGATACAATTGGCATGGTTTACCCCATAATCGGTTAGGCCAATCTCTAGTCTCCTATCGGCCAGATATGCGCACCATCTGGCCACACTGGCCTTCAAGGCCAGTTGTCTCCGGACTTCAGTAAGTTGTGGATTCATCAATAACGTATTGTTCATTAATCTCCATCGGCCTTTGTTCTTCAATCTGATTCGGATTGTGGTAGTATGACTTCAAGTCCTGTGGAGCTCCCTTGCAGAATATAGCAGCATTCGGTCTTTCGAACTTGCCATACGCTAGTAGGTTGATTGGCCCGATGTCGTCTTCATATAGAACTTCATCGGTTGTTTACACACATGATACAGACGGTCTCGTGTCAACCCCTACTACTTCAACCTCATTACCTCTCCAGAAAATCAATAGTTGATGCAGGGTAGAAAGAATATAGTAGTTAGAATGGATCTAGTCTCAGCCTAGTAGTGCATTGTATGTGGCTGATGTCTCTACTATAAAGAAGGCTATCATGACCGTCTTGCTTCCAATGGTTAGCTCCAAAGGAAGGATACCCTTGGTTCTTGAGGGTGTCCCCATAAAGCTTTGTACATTCATTTCAATCGGAATCAGCTCCGACTCAGATTTTTGGCGAACCCTTAACATGATCTGGGGCATGATGTTAATAATAGATCCTCCATCCACGAGAATTCTATTTATTGGGATTCCTTCAATATGTCCTTTAATATACAAAGGCTTCAAGTGTTGAGATATCTGATAGGTGGGTTTTTTAAAAACCACCTTGATTGGCCCTGCTAGTCTCTGTCCGTCTTCTATTTGTTGTCCTTTTGTCCTTAAGATGGTTATCTTAGGCTGATCAGAGTGTTGACTGGCGGCATCCACGTTCTTTCTTATGGCTTCTACTACATCAGGCTTGACGATTTTTCCTCCACTCTAAAACACGTCTTCTATTATGGACGATTCTTCGGTCTGGCCTTCCACGACATCCCCCTTTATGGTTGTTGGTTGGTTTGGCTTAGCCATGAAGGACATAGGTAGAGTAAACACTATGTTTGAAGACAGACCCTTTGGAATCGTCCTGAATTGAATCGGTGAGTTGTCCAATCTCCAAAATCATCGGTCTCCTCATCCATTAAACCTGCATCAGGCTTACCTTTCTTTGTTGCTTTTTCTTGCCTAAACATCTCTTTTGGACATTCAGTGGCCTGCATGGCTCCCTTTCCCATTTTCTTGTAAAAAATGATCCCTCCATCAACTAATGACTGCCATAGAGAATCGGGCACATAGGGTAATTGAACCCTTGGGGGGTTGTAAGCCCGATTCTCCCAGTATTGACATTCTCTTTCAGCCTGCCTTGCTCTCTAGAATCTTCTTTTTTGGGATTTGCTATAATTGGGCATAGTTGGGAATTTGGGATGTTCAGCCATCTACCACTTCCCTTTGTATAGAAATTATGTATGATATACCATTGGAAAGCTATTGACCTCCAGCATTGATAAAAAATGTTTAAAAAATGATACAGTGCTCGGGTCTCCGAGTCAGCTTTTAGGTCAAACCGATCAAACCAAGGACCTCCAAAAAGTTCTGGGAACCTATGGTAGCTCCCAAGAGCTGACGTTTTCATCCAATTTTCTTTTAAAACTTGTTTTAGTACTTTTCACATGATCTAAAATGATCTTGGAACTTTTGGAAAAATCTGAATGATTTTGGTCAAAGCTTATCAAACCTGGTCAAACCGATCAACGGGGACTTTTGGGGGTCTCTGGTTGCTTACGATTTAATCCGATTTTTCTTTAAAACTTATTTTATTACTTTTTTTAATGAAGTAGCATGTTTTTAGAACTTTTGGTCCAAATTTAGGAGTGTTTGGGCTTTTAAAGGCATTTTGGTCATTTTTTACCACTTTCTTAGTAATTTGAGAGATAGAACTAACTTCCAGGAGACCTTTTTTTAGTCTTTTTCAATCATTGCGAACAACCAAGCTATGGGTCTCCTAAATTTGATAGCCAACAAAATTGGGTGTCTATAGTTTGCCCCTCTTTGGCATGAACTTGCGAGGCAACGTATGTCGCAAGCGAGTGCCAAAGCTTTGAAGAGACAAGTCTTTTTGGAGGCTAGAGATTTAGGATAAAAGGCGTTCTAATTATGCAATGATGAAAAACATGATGCTGAGGCTAGTGTTGGTTGCTCTTTTCATGAACTGCCTACATATCCCGGGGTAATCAGACCAAGATATAGATCGAGCGAATAGGGGACGAAACCATACATGCAAATGCACAACAGAATCGGTGGATGCTATGCAATAAAAATGATATAAAATGCATGGATGTGATATCGTGCTTGGTGCTCTAATCCTAGCATGAGCTGATGGTGTGGAGTATGCCACTCCGGAAGGACTTGTGTTTGCTTGTGCTTTGACTCTAGTGCAGCGGTTGACTTAGACTAAGGTGCCAAGGTTTTGAAGACTCTGGGTCTCAAGGCAAACTTCTTAAATTTTAGGAAGTGTGCTTCATGAGCAAATGTAATCAGACGCAAAGACCCTGAAGACACCAATCAAAGATGGAGTATATAAAATTAACTAATGGACATGGAAGCCCCAAACGTCAAGCGACAGACATAGAAGTCCAAGCGATGGACATGGAAGCCCTAGACGTCAAGTGACAGACATGGAAGCCCAAGAGATGGACATAGAAGCCCTAGATGTCAAACAACAGACAAGGAAGCCCAAGAGATGGACATGGAAGCCCCAAATGTAAAGTGACAGACATGGAAGCCCAAAAGACAGATATAGAAGCCCTGATGGACATAGAAGCCCAAGATGTTGAGCGACAAACATGAAAGCCCTAAGCAATGGGCATGGAAGCCCTAGATGTCTAGCATCGGACATGGAAGCCCTAGATGCCATGCGATAGGACATGGAAGCCGAAGATATGGACATAGAAGCCCCAAATGTGAAGCAACACACATGATAGCCCTAACGATGGACATGGAAGCCCAAGATATCAACTGACGGACATGGAAGCCCTAGATGTGGACATGGAAGCCACAAATGTGAAGCGACGGACATGGAAGCACAAAAGACTGACATGGAAGCCCTAGATAAAAGCCTAAACGATGGATATGGAGCCTAAGATCTCAAGCGACGGACATAGAAGCCCTAACGATGGATATGGAAGCCCAAGATGTTAAGTTAGGGATATAAAAGCCCTAACAATGGACATGGAAGCCCAAGATGTCAAGTGATGGACATAGAAGCCATAGTGATGGACATAGAGGCCCAAGGTGTCAAGCGATGAACATGAAAGCCGTAAGTGATGGATATAGAAGCCGTAGATGTTAAGCGACGGACATGGAAGCCCAAGAGATGGACATAAAAGCCATAAGGGATGGACATGGAAGCCCTAGATGGCTGACAGACGTGGAATACTGGAAATAAGAGAGTAGTTCGGTGGTGTTTCAGTCATAGGCTGATTCTTGCGGTGGTTAATCTGTAAAGCCGGTTCAGTCTTCTGGGAGCCTATCTCTTCCTGTATTTGTTCACTGGGGATTTTTTGACAATCTCTCTTAACTGTTTCTTTTGACTGGGAACCAGGATTCAGAATCAAATCTCTTACGGTTGATCAAATCTTGCAATGGTCAGTCTGAAGAGTCGGTTGATCAAATCTCTCACGGTTGTCAAATCTCTCACGGCCCACGTGTACTTCAGTCTGGGTCTAAGAATCACAGTCCGAGTCTATAATAAAATAAATATTGATACCATATAAAAATCACAACTATAGCATGGGACTATCGGTTCTGCAATATAATATACTTACAACTCATAATTACAGAGCTAAATAAAGTCGAATACGCAAATCCTAGTTGTGGTCACAACTATTGCGTCCGAATAATAGTATAGCCTACAATATTAAAATATTAACTGGCAACGAATAATATTAATATATGATATAACCTATTGTTATAAACTTAGCAATTTACAGATATTTAAATAATCGATAATTAAAACTTAAGCGATAATAATTATTAAAAGCAATCTATAGTTCTAAATTTAGCGACAATGAATATTCAACATAACGTAAAGTTATTTAATGATAATAATGTTAAAATATGACATTAATATACGGGGTCGGGTTTAGCAATTAAAATCATATTAACAAAGCGATACAAATTCTATGAGCATAAAAGTCTTGAACGCCGTCAAATATGTAATACGTATATTAGTACAGGCTACGGAATTAATTACCGAAAATAAACTCATAAATACAAACATAAATACGGGGATCCCTTTTATATATGTACCAAATTTGCGGGTATTACATCATCCACCTCCTATTAAAGATTTCGAACCCGAAATCTGAAGCAGGTAGTTCTTAAGCATACAAGATTCAAATCTCATGTGATGAATTCTAAGATAACCTATTGGTGGGGAATCATTGTGGTGGGGAATCATTGTTTACTGTTATCTTCAACGATGCTTCGTCCTTGTTGGGGCGTCTCCTCTGGATCTTTATTAGAGCGATCTCTCTTCAACTTTCAGTCTTCTTGACACGATGTTGAAATTCTCATTGGCCTCTTGTTTCATGTGATAGGCTTGTTAACTCTTATGTTGTCATTGTTTGTTGAGTTTGTGTCGTTCCTATTAATGAAGTTCTAGCTAATTCATGTGTTAACATCATCTATAGCTCATAGGGGTTGTGAACGTATCCCTTAACATGTTGGTAGGAAGAACATCATGGATCATCATATCTACTCGAGAAGTGTTCTGATCTTCTGGCATCGTTGGCGCTACCGTACGCGAGTCGGTAGGCGATTCGATTGTAACTAATCTAATGTGTCGTAGTGATAGCTTCCTTTCTTTCGGTCCAACAGCACGTTGCCTTGAACGATTGATACTTTCAATAATACTTCATCTCCGACTTCAACTTGTAGGTCTATCCTTCATTGGCTAGCGTGGTTTCTTATGTCAACTCTGGGTTTGCTTGTATCCTTTCTCCTTTTTCGATCTGTCTTACGTGATGACGATTGACATGGCCTTCCGTATATGGACTAGAATGACATCATGACTATATTTGACTTTGTCGTAGTGAGCGAACATTGATCAGCGACAAGTGGATTCCCTCATGTTTTCGTTCTTGATGCGCCACAAACTTTCATAGTTGATGGTATAAACTCTCCTACGTGTTTTCAATGTTGCTGATGGTGTGTTGATGATGTGAGCTTGTAAGACGTCTTCTATCATTAGGTTAGCGCTTCTAGTTTGACCATCGGTCTAAAGGTAGAATGTGATGCTCGTTGTTTACTTATAGGTACTATCTGTCAATGGGTCGATCCTCTATTATCATATGTATATGTATACATATCATATACCATGACAATAATTATTGCAATAATACCGATACACAAAAGTAGTTTCATTAACAAGTAAAAAAATTACATAGTCGATTACGTAAATTACATCGACTTCTACTAACATACATTAAACATAAAAGAAACGGAACTACTAGCTCGATCAAATATATAAGATAAACTAGATCCTAAGATATCTAGCACAAAAAGTCTTCTAAGTCCGAGTCGTAGGGGAAAAGCCTCCTCAGAATCTGTGGTTCTTCATCTTATTATATGCTGAACTGGTTGTCAGGCACAGTCTCATTCTTGATATTTGTGATGGTTATCCTTCCCTTCTTCTTCCAAGTTCAATAGTGGGACTCCATTGATGTTCTTCAATGTCTCGTAATCCTTGCGAATGTGGTTCATCTTGTCGTAGTAGTTGAATTGCAATCCTTGTCCTTCGATTTGTCTAGGTGCTGGGCATTCGTTGAAGTGATGTTCGCGATTTCTACAGTTGAAATAACATTAGTGTGTTTTGCATCGGACCGATGCTTTTATTGTGTCGGACTTCCTCTTGTTCTTCCTGTGTTCTTCCAATTTTCATTGCTCCTCTTTACTGAATCCAACTCTATTGGGGATGGTGGTATTGGGCTAGGCTTGTCTGAGTTGTGTTTCAGTACGTACTCCATCTCGAGGTGCTTTGCAATCCTTGCTCAAATGTCCTCTCTTGCGATAGTTATAACATATAACGTTTGGTTGATCATAGGTCTTGGGAGCTTAACATTCCTTGGCCAGATGTCCAGGGTTTCCACAGTTGAAACACACACTATTATCCTTGTTCGTTGTTCTGAGTTGTCCTAGCAGTAGGGCTGGCCTTAGTAGTGTAACTAGATGTGGCTTGAGTGATTCCAAAAGTAATTCTGAGTGGGTGTTATGGAGTTGTCTGAATAACATGTGTCCATAATCACCTGCGCTAGCGCTGTCAGCGGTCTTCCATAAGGTTTGTATTATCCTTCCAAATACATCGGTGAGATCGATCTCCTTGGGTATCATATTGCCGAGTCTTTCTGACTGTTTCTCTATTGCTTAAGATGATTGAGGCATTGCAAAGGTTGAGGTGATTCTGGCGTTCCTACGTATGAGTTCGTGTCAATAAGGTTTCTAGCACATCTTATGCAAAGCAATCACAACCTATTATATCCCACATAATAGTTACCAACGTAATCCCGGTAACTAGAATGCAATGATTGAAACGATTGAATAGATTGATCCAAAATGAAGTTGAATCCAAAAGGGCATATGAATTCTCACAGATAGAAGTACAATAGTAGAAATGATGTAATCCATTCAAGAATATGATGTAGATTTATCAACGATTGAATAACTGATTGCTATGGAAGCAACAATAGTATCTGAAGATATATATAGGTAATGAAAGTAATCGATAGCATAAGGCCTTTAACGCATGAAATAAGAACTAAGTATTTCTTAAGTGAAACAGTCTAAATGAAACCTTACTGATAGAAAAAATAAGATAGCAATTGAGAGGAAAAAAATAATAAGAGGTCAAAATGCATAGAGAGTACAACACTCTTGAGTTCATAGTATGAACAAAGATAGAGAACTCATTTTGAATTATTTCAAAGGTAATAAACTTACAAGAATTTGTTCAAAGAACAATAAGTCAAAAAGATAACTTCACAGTATTAGTAATCAAACTTATTCAGGATTATTTCAAAGATGATGAACTTTCAAGATTTAATTCAAAGAATGATAAGTCAAAAGGAATGACTTTATAGTATTAGAAATCAAACGTATTCGCAAAGGGGTTTGTCAATATTCCGGTGATCAAGGTACATACTCAAGAATTGTTGACTGGGGAATTTCTGAAAATTCAAAGAAATGAATTACTCACCAAGGAATGTATCACAATGATTATTGACGAAAATCAGAGACACTTTACAAAATACATAGATACCTTTTCCAGAAGAAATGACCATTAGAAGATAAGACATAGATTTACGTGCAAAGAGTTGAATGAGTAGGAGGGGTATGATTTTATTCACTATGGGACTCATCCACAATTACTACGATATAGTTTGACTCTAATCCTTAGCTAGACCTTTATTATTATCTATAATGAGTCCTTACTGGTTCGTTAATGCTTCCAACGGATTCGTCTAAGGGTGTTAGACGATCTATTTATGGTTTGTCTTTTAATAGAATGTTCGTACTAACTTGATTGAATTGACTATCTTACAGTAGTACTATTTCATGAGTTCAAATTGAGGGTTCCAAGTCTCGGTGTATCCTAACACGGCTACTAATTCTAGGGTGCTACGGCTTCGGCGCATCTACCCGTACGAATCAGGCTTTGGTGTACAGCTCTGGGGATATACTGTTAAGGTTACTACTTCTCTATTTACGGTTGTTACGGAATCCATCATTTTAACAATTCTTAAGTTTCTACGAAACAATTTAAATCGGTCACCCTAATTGATTCTTTTTATTTCTATTCTCAAGTAGGTCAACTAGGTGTACGCACTAACTATCACACTTCTCGTTTAATTGACAAGACGTCCATGTCAAATTTGCTGAACAGAAGCTATGTTAGTATCGGTACTAGTCAAAAATATCTTAATGTTTATAACTTAAAGTGTAGGACAATCAGCGAGCACGTCTAAACCTAGTGCTCTTGATACACCAAAAATCAGCCCATGCCAGAGCGGTTCTATTCTGTAACTACTGGCAAGCATCATCCCGAGCGGTTTGGTCCACCTGATGCCTCCCGAGCGGTTTATCCACGACCCGGCCAATAGGTCGGGAAGACCGCACAGGCACATCCTACCGCGGGAACAACTCATCTGGGCCCACAGGCATGATCCCGAGCATTCCAGGTAGTTTCCTACTCAATCTAGAAGACTAATGGAAAGTGAAAACTATTTCCTAATCCAATTAGGAAACCCCCACAATTAATGCCAATCAATCCTAATACAATTAGGAAACTTACTTGATTGGTGTCAATCACATCCTAATTGGATTAAATTTCCTTATCTATGTACGAGTAGGTCTCTTACATCTATAAAAGAGACCTCTCACCCCCAATTGAAGGGGGCCAACTTTTCAGTCTACACAGCACCTCTACAGCATTCATCAACATGCCCGGCCGGCCTATGGTAGCTCCAGACTTATTGGTTCACCATAGGCCCCTGGCTGTTTTACAGTATAGTGAATCTGCTCAGACACACACGTGGACGTAGGTACCTTCATTAACAGGGCCGTACCACATACAAAAAATCAGTCTCTCACTCTCTCTCCCCTTACATTGCTTTCATTTACTTTAACCAAATTTTGTCATCATCAGCTTGGCGCCGTCTGTGGGAAGAGACAAGTCTTCTCATCAACAAATTTCCTGACTGATCATCATGCCATCGAAGAAGGTTAAGAAGGCTGATCAGCAGTCCAACCAGGATGTTCCTCCGACCCCGGCATTGGCTGCGATAGTCATGACATCTGAACAGATCACCGCGACCCTCACACAACTCTTGGAGGGACAGCATCAAATCCAATAATAGATCGAAGCCCTACTGGCCCAACAAAGCAGTCCTCCAGTGGCTGGGAAACGACCCGAGAATGTTGCGCATGGTCGGGAATCGATCTTGACCAGACAACGTGCCCGAGCCAACCCGTCCCACGTTAAGGATGCCAGAGAAATCAACAATAGGCGTACTGCCCGAGAGGAAAGGCAGGAGCATATGGCCCGGGAATCAATCCAGGGTCACTCGGTCAAGAGCCGAGTTGTCCCTAGGCACATGATGAACCAGAGTCATAGCCATGCCCGATCCCAAAGGACAGCACACCGCCATGAAGAAGAAGCCTCTTCCACCGACCCGACCAACCCCTCCGATACCGGTCGGGAAGGAGTAGAAGCCCGAATCAAGGACTTGCAGAAGCAGATTGATGGAGTGGCCAAAAAGCTTGGTCAAAACCGCGCTCAGAATTAGGCCAATACCGAGACAGGGTCACCATTCTCCAGCCAGATCATGAGGTTTGCCATCCAGCACAAATTTAAGCAGCCTCGCCTAGATCCCTATAACGGCTCGGGAAGCCGGTCAACCACGTCCGGACCTACAAGGCTCAGATGGCCCTAGCCACCAACTCCAATAAACTACACTGCCTATCCTTCCCTAGCACTTTCAAAGGCCCGACCGCCTAATGGTTCTACTACTCGAAACCCCGATCGATTCGCAGTTTCAACCAACTCTGCAAGCAGTTCATCAACCAGTTTGCCGGTATGAATGAACGGCCAAAGCCTGACATACATCTACTGATAGTCATACAAAGGGATAATGAGACCCTGAAGGAGTTCACCGACCGGTTTACTTAAGAGAAGCTCGACATTTATGATCTTGATAAAGCCGCCGCTATTATAGCCTTCTGCTCAGGAGTTCAACACACCAAGTGCTCCACGTTGTTCCACAGAAACCGACTGGTAACCTTGGTTGAACTCGCAGAGAGGGTTGGAAAATACATTGACACTGAAGAATTTCTAAAGATCAAAGACCCCAGCCATGTAAGCAACAAGACTTCCAAAAGTAAGGGACAGCGAGATTAGCCCAGGAGTTCTAACAGTTCTTCCAATTCACAGTGGTCTGAGTCTGACAGCCCCGATCGAACCTCCAGCTTACAGCAAGCTGGGTCCGGCAGTCCCGACCCAACCTCCAGTTCACATCGGTCATGATCAAGCAGTTCTGACTTTGCCTCCAGCACAAAGAAATCAGGAGCCCGAACCCCGATATAACATCCAACCAACCTTGGAAATGGGGGCAACTGATATACCCAAAATCAGCCCATGCTCGAGCGGTTCTATTCTGCAACTATTGGAAAGCATTATCCCGAAGAGTTTTGGTCTACCTGATGCCTCCCGAGCGGTTTATCCATGACCCGGCCAACAGGTCGGGAAGACCGCACAGGCACATCCTACCGCAGGAATAGCTCATCCGGGCACACAGGCATGATCCCGAGCATTCTGGGTAGTTTCTTACTGAAGCTAGAAGACTAATGGAAAGTGCAAACTATTTCCTAATCCAATTAGGAAACCCCCCACAATTAATGCCAATCAATCCTAATACAATTAGGAAACTTAATTGATTGGTGTCATTCACATCCTAATTGGATTATATTTCCTTATCTATGTACAAGTAGGTCTCTTACATCTATAAAAGAGACCTCTCACCCCCTATTGAAGGGGCCAACTTTTCAATCTACACAGCACCTCTATAGCATTCATCAACATGCCCGGCCGGCCTACGATAGCTCCAGACTTGTTGGTTCACCATAGGCCCTCGACTCTTATACAATATAGTGAACGTGCTCACACACACATGTGGACGTCGGTACCTTCATTAATAGGGCCGAACCACATACAAAATATCAGTCTCCCACTCTCTCTCCCCTTACATTGCTTTCATTTACTTTAACCACATTTTGGCATCATCAGCTCTGATACCAAAAATCTTATCATGCCCCGGAGTAGCCAAAAATAGGGAAAATTTAAAATTTCCTTTCTGGAACCATAGGGTATGACGAGTTACATTAACCGATTGTCCTTTCTACATTCTACACATGGTTAAAGAGTAAACAGAAGCATGAAAAAACATCTATTGGTATTCTTTAATAGAACTCAAATGTCTAGGATCTAACTATTACATCATGAGTCTAAATAAAAGATCTATAATGGCAGTCTAGGGTGATCTATTCTGATCACAGTGTACATCTAAAGCATTACCTCAGATGGAAGAAAATAAAGCAATTTTAGTAATTCTAAATACAACTATGTCAGAATCTTTCGCTTCAACTTGTACATCTGCCGTGTCCCTTTGGGTATACCTCATCTTGATAGTCGTCACCTATGAAATCTAGACGTGATATGTCCAGGGCAGAGGAAAGAGCCATTAGCTTTTGAAGCTAAGTGAGTTGACCTAACCGATTACTCCTAATACAAACAATCATATGCAAGTACAACAAGTATCTCGAACTAAACATTTGATAAGCATTATCTCAATACGTATGATTTATAACATAGTAATATAAATGGGATACAACCCGATGCACCATCGATATGTTCAACTTTACTTGACCACAGACACCACAACTGACTCATGTGACTTGTTACATTACCATTGTAACACCATTAGCTTAGAGTAGAAATGATTACGTTGCTATCGTCTCCTAGCAAGGCCCTATAGCAGTTTTTGGTTTTAAAAGAAAAAAAAGTGTAATCATTGTACTCTTAGGTCCTCGCGACCTTGCCTGGAGAATAAAATAGTTACAGAGCTATTGTCGCCTAGCATGGCCCTATAGCATTATCAAAGGTAACTATTGCATTTAATGTTCAGATGGAAACTTTGCTATCATCGCCTAGCATGGCCCTATAGCATATCAACCATCAACTCATGTTCCGCCCCAACAATTTCAATGTGTACCTTTTCTATCGTCACCTAGCATGGCCCTATAGTATTTCATCGTTGTTCCCATTGATTTGACTGTACCATTCGGACCTCTATGATCCACTCAACATGTATGACAATATGACTAGGTCAGTCCCCATTTCTAACCAATCAGAAGTCAACATTGACATCATGACTTGATTACATTCATATGAATGTTCATGTGATCGTATATTTATGATGCATAGTAAGCATGTATAACGGTTACTAGTAACTAAGCATGGAATTTGGATATTTAAACATGCGTTCGTCGAACAGTATAAAAGTCTTGAACGCCGTTAAATATGTAATACGTATATTAGTACAGGCTACGGAGTTAATTACCAAAAATAAACTCATAAATACAGACATAAATCTGGGGATCCCTTTTATATATGTAAGAAATTTGCGGGTATTACACTGATCGGCAGTAATTGTTTCTGGCAGGCCGAACTGGTGTTTATATGCTCTTCAATGAACTTAATCACCATGGCCTGAGTAACCGCCCTATAGGGCATGGCTTCGGCCCACTTCGTAAAGTAGTTCATAGCAAAGATAATGAAACAATGCTAGCCCGATGACGGTGGGAATATTTTTCCAATTAAATCCATCGCCCACCTTTTGACAGGCCTAGCACCCCTTACCATAGCTAATACAATCCTTCAACATCCTTGGCCAATAGTAGTTGTATCTTCTCAGGAGCCACTTCATCTTTGTTCTGGCCTAATGAGCTCCACAAATTCCTTCATGACCTTCGGCCATCACCTACATATCCTATTTCTTCCCTAGGCATTTAAGAATTACATCATCACCGATAGGTTTTTGAATAATTCCCTATCAAGCACAACAAATCAGATTACAAATAGTCTGACTTTTCGGTCCACCCTAACGTTCGGGTGTTTTAAATATTCGATGATAGGGATTCTCCAATCATCGTCATCTATTAAGACCGAATTGGTGGTACTATACCAACCTCTCTTTGCCACTAATGATAATGATCGGACCTGTATATTGACGGTCTGACCTTCCACTTCTTTCAGCGGGGATGAGGCCGATCCTGCTTTGGCCAACTTATCAGCCTCAGTGTTCGTAGACCAGGGTATATAACTCACACTTATATCATCAAATGAATTGATAAGTTGAGTAGAAACTGAGTGAAATGGACACAACTCCCAACTTTTTATTTGGAACTCCCCTGATATTTGACCGATTACTAGTCCTGAATCACCTTTTATATGCACGGATGATGCCCCCATTTCAAGGAGCATTTCCAGTCTAATGATAAGTGCTTCGTATTCAGCCTGATTGTTAGTAAATTTGAAATCGAGCCGAAACCACATCTTTGTCTTTTTATATTTGTGTGACATAATCACCAGCCCTGCCCCAGTACCTTCTGAATTCTTAGACCTATCAAAGATTAACGTCTATAGAACTAAGGATGTGCTTAGTATTTTAGGTACTGATGTCAGATCTCCTAGATCAGTAGGGTTTGGGTGATCGGCCAAAAAATTGGCTATGGCCTGGCCCTTGATCAATTGTTGTGATCGGTACTGGATGGTAAACTTCATCAGGGCCAAGGTCCATTTTCCAATTTCGCCACACATTATGGGTCTTGATAGCATGTACTTAGTCACATCAGTTTGACATATAATATAAGTAGAAATAGGGAGTGTATATGTTCTTAATTTTTGTGATGAAAAGTAAAATGCCAAGCACAACTTCTCAATCGGCGCATAGCGCTGCTCGATTGGAGTCAAAACTCTACTTAAGTAATAAATGGCCTGCTCATTAACTTGCTCATTATCCTAAGCTAGCATGCTTTCTATAGAGCAATCAGAGGCCGATATGTACAATTTAAGACACCTACCCTTCATGGGTGGCATCAACACTGGGAGGGGTTGACAAATTGCTTAATTCTTTCAAAGGCCTGCTGGTGGCTGTTTTCCCACTTGAACTCTTCATCGATCTTTATCTTTAGTAGTGGGATCCACACTTGAGTCTTTCCTGCACAGTTAGAGATAAATCTCCTAAGAAAATTGATCTGCCTGAGCATTCTTTGCAACTCCTTCTTATTGGCTGGGGGCTTTGCTCCTTGAATAGCCTGAGCCTTATTCTTATCGACCTATATACCTCTTTGGTGCACCAGGAAACCCAAGAAGTTCCCTGTTGAAATGTCGAAAGCACATTTGAGGGGATTCATCTTTAACTTGTGAGCTAGCATTCTTTCGAATGCTTTCTCTAGGTCCCTCAAATCATCGGCATTGTCACCGGACTTGACCACACATCATCAATGTATACCTCCATGATACATCCAATCATGACATAGAAGATTGAATTCATTGCATGTTGATAAGTAGCTCCTGCATTCTTTAGCCCAAAGGGCATTACAACCCACTCAAATGTTCCAATTGCCCCCGAGCATCGAAAAGCTATCTTTGGAACATCCTATTTGGCAATGTAAATTTGGTTATACTTGAATGTCTATGTTTGGTGGCCGAATCAATCCGCGGATTGGCCCTGGGCATCGAGTATTCATCCTTTGGGTTTGCAAGGTTTAGATTTCTGAAATCAATGCAGACCTGTAACTTACCATTCTTCTTCACCACTGGGACCACGTTTGAGACCCATTCTACATACCTTGTAGTCCGAATGAAGCCGGCCCCTAGGAGACTCTCTATATCCTCGTTAACCTTCAGGGTAACCTCGGGAGACATTCGTCTAGGCAGCTATTTGAACAGCCTGAACCCCAATTTGATTTGTAATCAGTGTTCTACTCGTTCCCTAGATAGTCCAGGCATCTCATCATAGTCCCAAGCGAAACAGTCTTTATACTTATGTAGGAGTAATATTACCTCGGCTTAGAATTGTGGTTCTAGCATCTGACTCACATAAGTTGGCTTATGCTCCCTTGCATCGCATAGATTGAGTTCCAAAAGGGGATCTTGAACGTCAGCCTTCAGATCGTCCAGCTTTGCTGTGACCATTTCTAATTCCTCCATTTGAATTTCTTCCTCTTTCGACATTTCTTCCTCGTAGATACAATCGGCATGGTTTACCCCATAATCGGTTAGGCCAATCTCTAGTCTCCTATCGGCCAGATATGCGCACCATCTGGCCACACTGGCCTTCAAGGCCAGTTGTCTCCGGACTTCAGTAAGTTGTGAATTCATCAATAACGTATTGTTCATTAATCTCCATCGGCCTTTGTTCTTCAATCTGATTCGGATTGTGGTAGTATGACTTCAAGTCCTGTGGAGCTCCCTTGAGGAATATAGCAGCATTCGGTCTTCCCAACTTGCCATACCCTAGTAGGTTGATTGGCCCGATGTCGTCTTCATATAGAACTTCATCGGTTGTTTGCACACATGCTACGGACGGTCTCGTGTCAGCCCCCACTACTTCAACCTCATTACCTCTCCAGAAAATCAATAGTTGATGTAGGGTAGAAAGAATACAGTAGTTAGAATGGATCTAATCTCAGCCTAGTAGTGCATTGTATATGGCTGATGTCTATACTATAAAGAAGGCTATCATGACCGTCTTGCTTCCAATGGTTAGCTCCAAAGGAAAGATACCCTTGGTCCTTGAGGGTGTCCCCATAAAGCTTTGTACATTCATTTCAATCGGAATCAACTCCGACTCAGATTTTTGGAGAACCCTTAACATGATCTGGGGCATGATGTTAATAGTAGATCCTCCATCCACGAGAATTCTATTTATTGGGATTCCTTCAATATGTCCTTTAATATACAAAGGCTTCAAGTGCTGAGACATCTGATAGGTGGGTTTATTTTTTAAAAACCACCTTGATTGGCCCTGCTAGTCTCTGTCCGTCTTCTATTTGTTGTCCTTTCGGCCTTAAGATGGTTATCTTAGGCTGATCAGACTGTTGACTGGCGGTATCCACGTTCTTTCTTATGGCTTCTACTACATCAGGCTTGATGATTTCTCCTCCACTCCAAAACACGTCTTCTATTATGGACGATTCTTCGGTCTGGCCTTCCACGACATCCCCTTTATGGTTGTTGGTTGGTTTGGCTTAGCCATGAAAGACATAGGTAGAGTAAACACTATTTTTGAAGACAGACCCTTTGGAATCGTCCCGAATTGAATCGGTGAGTCGTCCAAATCTCCAAAATCATCGGTCTCCTCATCCATTAAACCTGCATCAGGCTTACCTTTCTTGGTTGCTTTTTCTTTCCTAAACATCTCTTTTGGACATTCAGTGGCCCGCATGGCTCCCTTTCCCATTTTCTTGTAAAAAATGATCCCTCCATCAACTAATGACTGCCATAGAGAATCGAGCACATAGGGTAATTGAACCCTTGGGGGGTTGTAAGCCCGATTCTCCCAGTATTGACATTCTCTTTCAGCCTGCCTTGCTCTCTAGAATCTTCTTTTTTGGGATTTGCTATACTTGGGCATAGTTGGGAATTTGGGATGTTCAGCCATCTGCCACTTCCCTTCATCTACCCTTGGCAGTAGTACCATCCTTGAACGGATATCCGAAGTTACGGCCATTCCTGGTGCATTTGGCCTCATTGGTGGCCGATGGCGCCTTTCTTCTGATCGGCTTGAACCTGCCATGCCGATTGATGCTAACGACACTAGTTTAGGTTTCCATTCGGTCTTAAACTTACTTTGCTTGGGCAGCGAAAGCCTTTCGTGCATAGGCCTTCTTGGGCTATGCTCGAGCTAGAGGCCTCTTTCTTGATATCAGCCTTGCATCTTGGGCAAAGATCTTGTTCTATCAGATCAAGTTGGTGTTGTAGATCGGTGATCAAACTATCTGTATTTGACTGGGCCATTTTGACTTTGGCCTTCCATTTCATTTGTTTCTTTCCTGGTAAGTCCTTTGGAGCTCGTGAATTGTTACTTTCGGCCCTTCCATGGCCAAAATGTCAATCTGCTTTCCTTCCCTTTGCTGTGGCCTTTCTTTCTTTTTGGTCAAGTCAACCTTTGGCCTAGGCCTTGTTTGCTTAGTCAATTCGGGCATTACCGTGTTAGCGCTGGTAATCTGAGGAAACAGATTTGCATCAACACTCCCATAAATTTGTCCAAGAATTGAAAACTCCCTTCTCTACGTTTTCCCGTATCAAATTACAAAAAACCACGCAGTTGTTAGTAGAGTTTTTCCCATGTGCCATTTACAGTATTCTTTATTCTTATTGTCATCGACCTTCGGGATACGATGACCATCACTGAGCTTGATCACTTTTTCGGCCAAAAGAGCGTCAAAAATCTGATCGGCCATAGTGATGTCAAAAGTTTAATTTTTGCCTTCCTCAAATGCCATCTTTTTTGTATTAGCATTGTTATAAATGGGCTTGCTTAAGGCATTGCATACGATCGGCTGTTTGCAAACTAATTCACCCATATCAATTTCTGTTTTGAGGTCACAATCTGCTAGATGGACCTTGTAATTGGGATCTTTATAGTATGTACCCTTGGATGAATTTTTCTTTTCTTGTTCATCTAGAAGGATACGTTCATAGCTACCGGTCCTCATGGCCAACTCGAATAGATCTCGAAAATCAGTCCCTTCAAACCTCTTGCAAAGTTCAAAGGACATCCCACCCATGGCCATCTTAACATACTCCTCCTCGAGTAAGACAATCTTGCACCTATATTTAGCCTTCCTAAAATGAGCTATGTATGTCTCCATTGTCTCCCCTACTAGTTGGAGCAAGATGTTTCATGCTCAGTCTTATAGAACTAGCCATGAAACACTTCCTCCATCCCTCGCCAATCTCACACAGAGTTGGCTGGAAGATTAACATACCACAGGAAAGCTATGCCTATGAGGGAGTTTGGGAACAGTCTCAACTTCAGTGGGTCACTACTACCCATATGGCCACATTGTGCTATGAAACGACCATTATGCTCCACCGAGGACTGTTTACCCTCCCCAGAAAATAAAGTAAAATTTGGGACCTTGTAACCTTGGGAAAAATTGACTCGGTCAATTTTAGGTGGGTATTACCGTCTATACGTCGGCCTCTCCATCCTTCTCATGAACGAGTCATACTTTTCGTGTATGGCCACCACCAATTCCTCCCTATTGATAGGTTATGGGACAACGGGCTTAGCCACCACCATGGGGGGTGCTATTGGAGGTGGTATTTGGTGTTGGTTGTTATTGGCCTGATGTAGCCAAAAATCATCATTAGCTCTCCACCCCCCATCAGCATGGGCAGGGGGACTAGTATGATCGATTGTTTCTGTGTTACGGCCTAAAGGTTGAAAAAATACCGATGCTGCCAATCCCGCGGGATCGGTGACTACCACATTGCCTAATCCTCCTGCTGGTGGATCAAGCTGTTGATTCTGTCCTCTCTGCTCTCGGAGGTTTGGGCAAACGTAAGCGGGCTCGTTCTTCCTATCGGCCCAACTAGAGGTACCGATTTGCTCTTTAGGTTGGCTTTCAGGAGTCAACTTTTCCACCAGTGCTGTAAGGTTTTTTAACAGACCTGAGATCTCGGAGGTCGGGCCGTCTAGCCTAGCGTGAGTAGCCCTAGTAGACGTAATTAGGTCAATCTAACCACGATGTATTTCGGTCGTCTGGCCGGCTAGCCCTTTAAAGCTATCCATTGATCCTATTAAGGCATTGTAATCCCACCTCATAGGTTCAACGTTTAGCCTTAGGACTTCTGAAATTGCCTCTAGAGTCACACCGCTATCCTATGGAGAGTGGCCAGTGCTCTCTTCAACAGTTAGGTCAACGGCTGGGTTGTCCTGTCTGTTATCCCATTCTTTTGATCTTTCTTTGGAGGTATATCTTAGCACTATGGTCCCACCGGGCGTGCCAAAATTTTTGCAATGTAGTTTGTGCAGGCGTACTAGAACCAAAAGTTGTTCAAATCATGCAAACTAATTTCCTAAATTGCTTGAGTGAGTGATACTCATGGCTTATAGATTTGACTTCTAACGAAACGATGTATGAGGTGAGTAGGAAAATACCCTCACCAAAAGTTCTATGGCAGTACTAAAGCACAAAGGCAATTAGTGCAAGAGTTTACCAAGTAAACAATCACAAATGATTAATAAAATACGAAGATATTTTAATGAATGTTTAGAAAATAATAACAAAACCAAAGAACATAATCAGTACAGGCTCTGATTGTTCAAAAGAATGAAATAAGTAAAAATAACAAAGAGGGCAAACCTATTTGCTATGGATGCTATGGATGCGTAATAATAAAAAGAATGCAGGGTTGAATGTTAAGTGCTGTGAAAGATGCTTTTGAGTGTTGTTTTTGAGGTGACGCAAAGTCCTTTGTACGGTTGGCCTGCCTTGTATTTATAGCGGCCTCTAACAATCTTGATAAGGCAAAGACTCCTTTACTTGAGCTCCAAGCAGAGTATAAATTGCAGAATCCTTCCAAATTTCGAACTCCTTGCTTATCCTGATCCTAATTGGGCCAATCCCAATATTCTTAGGATTAGCCGTTCTATATCCAGCTGGATGTGATCAGATCCTATTCCTAAGCGGTCTCTGACTCCTTAATTTTAGGACAACACCTCTCATGAAAGATAAGAACAGAATCGCCTTCTCCTTTTATCCATCGAACTTATATGATCATACTTTAGCTTCATCGGGCTCGCAATTTCCACCTGTCATACTTTCTGACTTTAATGAGCCCGATGACGATTTTACGCATGCTCAACTGGCTTCTATTACCATATCTAAATATGGTGCTCGATTGTTGAGGGTACTCTCTTGATCACCTATTGGGCTCCCTTATTTTAAAGACGGTGCCCGACTGGTCAGCATCTGAACCATATTGCCTATCAGGCTCCACACTACTTGTGCTTTGTCCTTATGAATTATGTACCTTCTCGAGCCCAATCACATCATCCTCACACTAGGGCCAGCCCAATTCCACCTTGTTCGGGCCAAAAATCCTTTGATGGTTTTTGGGTGCAAATAATGAGTTAGGAAGACTTTTCAAGTGGCCTTGCAATTATCCATTGAGTATTGAACTCAGAATGACATCCTAAAGTTGAACAACTCACTTTTTTTGAAGATTTTGAGAAAACAAGTGATTTATTTCTTGAAATCAAATTGAGGGGTGTAAGAGGGGTTTTGAAATGGGGGTTTTAAGAGTATATTTCTAGCACTAAATGAAGATTATAACCACTTGGAATATCAACATTAAACTCACCTCAAGAACTTCCAAGATTTATGGAGAGCATTGTTTTATTTTGAAAATAACTTCAAGAATACTTGGGAAGTATTGAAGTTAGAATCATCATCTATCAAACACGTTTTTGAGGTCAAGAGCTACTATCCATAAGGATTCACTCACCTCAAACACCATGTCATCATCTAGATGATAATAAACAAGGTAGTAAAATAAGAAGAAAAAAAATGGGATTAGAAGATATGAACACTAATGTAAACAAGGAAGTAACAGTAATCAAAGCATGAAAATCATTGAGATATTGGACTTGTAGCTTGGTGTTTCACTCATATACATTGACATTTGGACATGGAAGTAGATTCCTAAATCATGAATGCTCAAGAATGGTGATTGGGAGATATATGAATGTAAGAAATGAAGAGCAGTAATGGAAGAACTTGAGTTTGGAACTCACTTTCTATGGAAAAATAGTAGCTAAAGCTCACTTCCTCACTTCTAATTTTATCTCTATCTCTCTTTCTCTCTACAACTTTCTCAAGCTTTGCACTTGCCCCCCCCCCCTCTCCATAAAGAGCAAAGGGGGGTTTATATAGGCCAATTTGGGGTGGTTTTGTATTTAAAAAGTGCTCCCATTTGTCAAAACATCTGTGAACAAGAAACTACATCGTTTTGACTTTCAATTATTCAATTTGGACCCCCAAAATAAATTACAAAAATGGACTCATCTGCAAGAGAGTGCCACGGTAGCACTAGGCCTGTGCCGCAGTGGTAGTGGGCCAGTGTCGTGGCGTCACCGCTCCTTAGATGCCCAGATTATTCTGTTTAGGCCTCCAGAGATTCCGATATTCGTGAAAAGGCCATATTTCGTCCAAAATTCACAAAAAATGCGTACGAACTCCAAAATTAGCTTGTGATATACCATTGAAAAGATAATGAAGTCTACTTTACATTAAAAAAAATAATTTAGAGTTAGGTCACTTTGAAAAGTGTTGCGATATTCACGATAAAAATCGATTTGATCGCCTTTTTCACCTTCAAAAATTCATAATAAATATGTTTTAAATCCAAAAATTATGTGCGATATACCATTGGAAAGCTATTAACCTTCAGCATCTATGAAAAATGTCTGAAAAATGAGGCGGTGCTCCGATCTCTGAGTCAACTTTTCGGTCAAACCATGGACCTCCAAGAAGTTCTGGGACCTCCCAAGAGCTGACATTTTTGTCCGATTTTCTTTTAAAACTTAGTTTAATACTTTTCACTTGATCTGGAATGATCTCAGAACTTTTTGACGAATCTGGATGATTTTGGTCAAACCTGGTCAAACATTGGTCAAATCGATCAATGGAGACTTTCTGGGAACTTTCGGGACTTCCGGGGGTCTCTGGGAGCTGACGATTTCATCAAATTTTGCTTTAAAACCCATTTTATTACTTTTCTTACGACGTAGCGTGTTTTCAAAACTTTTAGTTCAAATCTGGGAGTGTTTGGGCTTTCGGGGGTATTTTGGTCATTTGTACCACTTTTTGAGTATTTGAAGAGATAGAACTAACTTCCAAGAGTCCATTCCGAGTTACTTTCAATCATTATGAACCACCAAGCTATAGGTCTCCTAAATCTGATAGCCAACAAAATGGGGTATCAATCTACACTATTGTGGTTTGGTTTTCTCCTATATGTTCAAGGCGTAAAAATGATGATCTCTGTTGATTTTCTTATATGTATCTATGTACACATTTTTTTTGCACTTTTAACCCCTTCATTTTTTGCAAATTGATGCAAACTCTCAGTCCACTATTCACAACATGCACATTTTGACATTTGGGACTTTGACTTGACACTTCCATGCATCCTAACTAATCCATATACTATGAATATGTTTTTAACATATTTAGTCACATTTTTTTTCATATCATCCAACATGTAACATCCCATATTTCATGCTTCCATACCATTTTAGAAATTCCATCAACACCAGCACACAAACAATTTTACACATCTTAGTCGCATATCACCACATTCATGCATTCTTGGAGGTCTTTGTGACCTTCAATCAAAGAGGATCATAGAAAATGTATTTGCTAATTAGTTTATGTCTTCCTAAAACTAGCTTGTTAAATCACGTTTTCTTTTTTTGATTAATCATTTGTTTGAGGCCTATCCATGTCCCCTTCAAGATTAGAGAAATCGATTCTATGTTATTTGATTAGACAATTTTTGCTAGGTTTATTTTATATAGATTTTCGCTATATATTGTGTGATATTTGACTTAATTCTTGTGAATGATATTTTTGACTTTGGATCTTTCAATTCAATATTATTTTGCAATATAATATGCATATCATAGTATTATCGGCCGAACCAAATTTATCAATTAATGATTATTTAGATGCTAATTGAGACCCGTTAAATGACGGGGCTAGTAGAGGGTGCTTTAGTCTTTGCAAAGGCTCCTTACTCTCTCGTACCAATACCCCGATCCGAGTTCTTTATTGATAAAGGGCCGATATCCTTTATCCATTTGGGTGAGTCAAACTGGATTTCTTGGTTCCCTAAAGACCAAGTACCGACTCTGTGTTTGTTTTTTCGTAGACTCGTGGAAAATAACGGATTTCAAAACTTATGAAATCTACTTTTCAAATTCTCATTCTCATCTCTCAAAAAAGAGACCCAAGGGGGGTCCCATGGGTGGAATCGCCGCTGTGTGTCCACAACAGGATCTCTTGATGGATCTATCATCTCAGCCTCTCAGGTTTGTTCTCTTTTCATCTTCTTCTTCTTCTTCTTCTTTAGATTTTGGCCTTCATGTGATTTTGGCCCTGCTTTGTACCCCCTTTTTAGTGCATAAAGCAGTGATTGAGTATTACATTTTTATTATATGTAATAGGCATATAACTCTGAAGAAGAAAAATTAGGGCCTAAACTTGTCCCTATAATTCTTATACCTCGATTGATTTAGCACTATCATGCCAGTTTCACCCAAAACTGAATAGAATCAACCTTGAATCGGTTGGAGGATGGGTGACAATCCTCGAACCTGATCATGCTGGGGTGGATGAACGGGTCAGCCTCAAACCCGACTCTGAACTCGTGGACAGCCCTATTTGATGGAGAGGCCTTCGTATCCGGTGGTTACTTTAAAAGAAAAGAGAGACAGTAAACGTGACATTCATCATAGTGTTAGACCTCCGCTATCTATTATAGTGATTGATAGATATATTATTCTTATTGAATGCCTTAAAGTCAAAAGATTCCAAGAGTATTTTCTCACTCAAAATTCATACACTTTTAGGCTGTGTTTGAATCGTAGATTTTGTGAGGGAAAAGAAAAGATTTGGTGAAGGATTTAGTATCCCTTGTTTGGTTACTGTGGATTAGTAGGGGACAAAGTAAAATATAAGGGATTTGTAGGGGGAAAGTTGAATATTAAGAAATCCACACCAATACAATGGAAACAAGGGAGGAAAACCCGAGGGAAAAAAAAATCGGGCTCTAACTAGCGTCTCGAGCTTTCAGCTATGGCCTCCATCAAGCGGCCTCCCACAAGCAGCAATCGACGACCAATTTCTGGGAAACACTCTTGACAACGAGCATCACCAATGAATTTCGAACAACGATCTCCCTCGATCAGATCTGACTGGCGATCTACATCTTCAAACCCTGGTGTTTGGCCCTCAATTGGTGGTTCGTTTGAGGATCTAGTGTCTGAAGCTCCTGATGAGGTACTGAATCTCAATTTCATTTCTGAATCTCTATCAATTATGATTGTGTGTGTGTGTGTGTATATATGTGTGTGTGCATGAAATTGAATTGGGATTTTACCATTGATTTTTCTATCACTTTTCATATATATATATGTCTGTGTGTGAGTGTGTATGTGTCCGATGTGATTGAATGAATTCCAGAGACATAGCATATAAATTTATAAGAAGATACAATACGGATATATATAACATTGATATATTCATACTGTTTGTAGAATTGTTCTGTCATGACCTTGGAATTAAAATTAATAACATCTGGGTTATTGTTTGCTGGGACAATTATGATGCCAATTGCTGCCCGAGTTGTCTTCAGTATTTTGATGCATCAGTGGTGGGAGTAATGTTATTGTCTTTCAACACTGAGTTGCTAGCTGTCTTATCCCAGTACATAAGTGCCCAAAGTAAAATGTCATCCAAGGGGTTGATGTAGCTTTCATTGGGATGGCTGGTGGAACAAGGGGTTTTTTTATCAATGTATTGAATTTTTATGTTTGATTTCTGGGGGTGCTTTCTAATAGTGTGTTCTTGAGTATATGTTCCAACACATGCTTTCTGTCTCATAGGACATTGGTGTTTTCTTTTCGGGACCAGAATACAACACCACAAGACATTGGTGTTTGACAATCTAATGTAGCATTTCTTTTTTAGCTTACCGAATAAAGAAAGACTTAAAAAGTTTTTAGATATCTTAAAAGACAAACATGATCTAATGCTGCTAAAAATTGAGAATCACTTGTTATGTTTATTTCAAAATTTGACTTAATTATTAGATCAAATATTTTTATCAAAAAAAAAAAATATTAGATCAAATATTAGTTTTGATATCCATGTGCATGCCATCAAGTGGATCAAGATATCACTATATATGAATAAATTGTCCTTCCACTATTATTTGCATTGTCATTATATGAATACTGATTATTTGTGTTCTGGGTATGATGTACATGTATCCTTAGGCCATTGTTAATTTAGGCAATAGTACTAAAATTAACAAAAATTGGTTTGGTTGTTCTAAATTTAGGCATATACATCATAGCATTCTAAATTTTAGTTCCATGTGCATGAGAAGGCCATAAGCTGGAATGTCATTTTAGTTAATATGGTTCCTGTACATTACTTTATCTTTAATGCTTAGGTTCAGTTTTATAACTTTATTTTATGAATTGCTATCAAAAATTTTGTAGATAAATAGACAACTTGAGCGGGAAAAACAAAGAAAATGGGCTGCTAGTTGTACTGTGTTATATGCAACATATGATGCTTGCCTTGTCTCAATACTTTGTCGCTCGAACCATGTGAGGTACTCAACTTTAGATGGAGATTATGAACTACATGGTTTAATGAAACGACTTACGACAATGGACGATAAAGATTGTCGCAATCAACTACGTATGAGTAAATATGCATTTGCTACTCTAGTTAGCATGCTAAAAGGAACAGGCCATCTTAGAGACAGTGCTAAAAGTAAAGTAGAAGAACAAGTTGCAAAATTTCTTCACATTATTGGCCAAAACATGAGGAACCGTGCGGTTAAGTTTTTTTTTCCGACGATCAACTGAGACTGTGAGTCGACATCTTCACCAAGTTCTTAAGGCCATTATTTCATTGGATGAATTATTTTTAAGGCAACAAAATGGAAACCAATGCCCGTCAGAGATTAGAAACAACCCCAAGTACTGGCCTTATTTCAAGGTAATTAAATCGTCTAAATATTAAATCGTATTTAGGTTACCATACCCTTTATGTTTCAAAAATATTGATAAATGTCTTATAGGATTGCATAGGCGCGATTGATGGCTCACATTTTCGTGTGAGGGTGTCAAAAACTGATGTACAAAGGTATCGAGGACGGAAATGTTATCCAACTAAAAATGTTTTGGCTACTTGCTCTTTTGATCTACAGTTCACATATGTCCTTCCTGGTTGGGAAGGATCTGCTTCAAACTCTAGAATTTTAGACAATGCTTTAACAAGAGAGATGGACAAATTGATCGTTCCTCAAGGTGATCACTAGTGACCCAAAACTTTTAAAAGTTTAGTTTCTTTTTCCGTCAAAATGTTGCTAATATCTAGTTGATTGCTTATTGCCCCTAGGTAAATATTATCTAGTCGACGCTGGGTTCCAATTAAAAACTGGATTCCTTGCACCATTTAGGAGCACCCGTTACCATCTGAAGGAGTAAAGTGTTCATCAACCTCAAAATGCACAGGAGATTTTCAACCTTCGACATGCTTATCTACGAAATGCGATAAAAAAAACATTTGGTGTCTTGAAAAAGAGGTTTCCAATTTTAGGGAGTGGAACAGAGCCATATTATGATGTTGAGACACAAGCGGATATCGTGTTACCATGTTGTATTTTGCACAATTTTTTGATGGGTGTTGATCCTGATGTACACATTATATCAGAGGTTGATCAAGAGCTTACAACTGAAGAAGTGTCAACTAATGTAGTTGTTTCAAGTTTGGCTAAAGAATGTAGGGTTGGAGAAATATTGAGAGAACAAATAGCTGGTAATATTTGGAGAGATTATAATACTGGTCATCAATGACCTGATTTTGTAATTTGTTTTCTGTTTCACATTATGTAATGTTTGGACATTATCAATGACTTGATTTTGTACTTTGTTTTCTGTTGCACTTTATATAATGTTTGGACAAATTATTAATGACATGATTTTGTAATTTGCCTTTTCTTTTACTTCATGTAATCTTCTGATTAGTTTATTGGTTTTTTCTAACATCATTCATATGACATTTAGGTGGAAGAAGTCCTAGAGGACACAACTTTACCTGATAAGAAGAACTTGAAATGGAGTAATGAAATGGATGATCTCCTTGTTGATTCACTTTTGGAGTAAATGCTTAAAGGCCAGAAAATTGGAGGGACTTTTACTGGAACTGCTTATAGAGCGGTATCTAAGAATGTTAGTGGGAGATTCGAAGTAACTTGTGATTCCACCCATGTGAAGAACCGTGTGAAGACCATGAAAAGGAACCTAGGTTTGGCTAAAGACATACTATGTTTTGGCAGTGGATTTGGCTATAATCAATCAACACAAATGATTAAAGCTTCAACTGGTGCATGGAAAGATTACCTGAAGGTATAAATATCCCTACTATAGCATATTTCTATTATTGGATTAATTTGGAGCTTCTAAGTAGTAACCTGAAGGTATAAATATCCCTGCTCTAGCATATTTCTATTATTTTTTTTGCATCAGCAAATTCATATTCTACTCAAATTAGTAACCTACTTGTTTGTAAACCGGGCAATACACACTCATCATTCATGGGCATAAATTTTCTGTGTCGAATCTGAAACCCAAATCCAAGAAACCCTTTAGGATTTTGGGGGGAAGTAGTGAAGTGGGTTCTGATTGATCAGATCAAAGATTGCACTCAACAACTTGGAGTTTATGAAATGAAAATTGCTAGCTTACATTAGGTAGTTGGAAATCTAATCTACTTGTTTTATGTTATTTTAAATCTCTATATACTTGTATAGGTGTATTCATTAGTTAGCGCAATATCTATATGCAACATAATTTATTGATATCAAGGGACTAGAACATGAGAGTTTAACCGCCAGCCTATGACTAGAACATAATTTACTTCTATAACTTGGTGATTACGGTGTTGTACATGATAGGCAAAACCCAGAGCATCACACTTTCGGCATACTCCAGTACGAAATTATGACAAGTTATGTCAATTGTTTGGAAAAGATAGAGCCACAGGAAGTCGAGCATTGGGTCCAAAGGAAAGACAACTTCAATGGGCTAGGAAACAAAATTCTTTGAATGATGATGATAGTGACCAACCAGAAGATTTTAATGAAACAGAAACTCAAAAAGAAGAGCCGAATTCTGAAGCAACCTCGTTATTTATACCTCACTCCGCAGCCAAAGAGATGAAGAAGAAGAAGACAAGCCTTGTTGACATTGTTAGTGAGGAAATAATGTCAATTAAGAGTGGATTAGATGCCGTTGTTGCAGCACTTGATCGTGGTAATGTGCGTGGTAATGTGCGCAACTACACCGAAGAACAATTATTTGAGGAGATTGCAAATGTTGGTGGCATGAGCGAGATATCTCAAATGAAGTTATACCAAGTTCTAAGTAGAGATGTGAATGATGCTCGAGCTTTCCTTGCTTGTCCTGTTGAGCGCCGTAGGCTTTGGTTGTCTGTGAAAAGTGGCTCTTCTTTCTTTGATGTGTAGTTCATGTGGTTGGCTTCATTAATTTTTTTTTAGTTTTTTTTAGAAGAGGTAGATTAAAAGGGTCTGAATTACATGTTATAGACTACATTGATTTTCTATGATTGGGATTGGATGTGTATGGTAGATATTGAGTAAGAAATGCTATTATTTTCCTTTTAGAATGAAGTCATTGATAGATAAACTGATTGCTTTCTCGTCTTATTGCCAGTCTATGTTGATTTTTATTTAACATTTTATAAACTGATTGCTTTCTCGTCTTGTGCCAGTCTATGTTGATTTTTATATAATGTTTGCAATTTTAGTGCATGTTTGGTTATTTGAGTGTGATGCTATGATTTGGTCATGGCTCCAATATGGTAATGAATCAAACATAAATGCAAATATTTCAGATGGGCTGTCCAATGGAAATGAAATCCACCCACTTTTTCCTTTTGCTTTCCCACACAACCAAACAAGAGCAAGGATTTTGTATCCCTTCATTTCCTTTCAGTTTTCATTCATTTTCCCTCCACTTTTCTTTTCCTTCACAAAATTCATAATCCAAACACAGCCTTAGTGAGAAGAGATATCCCTCCTTTCTTCATTCCATCATCTCCTATGTTTTAACTGAGGGTACATAGTGGTTAATGAAGAGAGGTTGCCTAATGGCACGACCTTTGTGATTTCTTATTCAATAAATAAGAAATATTTTTGAATTGCCATTTCAAAAATAAATAAAAAAATATAAAATTTAAGATTACTGAAAAAGTTGAGTTCGTTTGTCCACCGAACTTTTTTAATTTTTGAAGCAGCCAATTGATGCTTTTGAAGAAATCTCCATTGTTCACGGCAACACCAAACACCAAAAAGTATCTATAGAAAAGATCTATTTTAGAAAAGTCTTTAATACTAATTCCTACAAAGATCCCAAATCGGTAAAAGTAGCAAGTTGAAGCTTTGTTTAAGATAAGTTGCAAAATCTGCACTGAAAAAAAAAAAAAAACTCTTTTAAGAAAATTTTTCTCATGAAAAGTTCTATTACCCATAGCGACCAAACGGGCTGTTGATAGATTAATCTGGTGCTCGCTCTCTAGTGCTTAGTTTGGCCTCTCATTTTGGTGATTCTATTTTTTTAAAGCACAATTTTATGTTAATTCATTTGGTAACTAGATTATGAGCTTTGCAAAATTGAACTTAGAATTTTTTGGGAGAGCTTTTAAAAGCTCCAGAATGGAGCTTTTAAAAGTTCAGGTTACTTTTTGGTTTCATAATATTTTTTTAAAAGTAATGTATCATTGTACAAAATTATCAAATACGGAGTAACTTAATAAAAAATTTCATAAGCTACTATTAAAAAGCCACGTGAGAGATAAACTAAGCCTAGCATGTTTTTGGAATCTCTCTCTCTCTCTCTCTCTCTCTCTCTCTGTAAGTAATTAATATGATATTTTTATAAATAAATAAAAATTGAGGTCATTTCCCAACCAAATTTTTAAGCTTCAAAAGCCAACTTTTTTTCTTTCATTTTTAAAACAAACTCGAAATCTCACAACAATGCCAGACTCTAAACAACTTTCCCAAAATCTAATATTCCCACAGAGCTTCTAAACGAGCTAGTAATGGCGGAACCAACTCCAAATAATATAGGAAAGACTAATTTATTTAGGGTAAATATCATTGACCTCTCCTGAAGTTTGACCTAATATCACATACCTCCTTTGGATTGTCAATAGAGTTAATTAATAATAAATCCAATCTACTTTAAGATTGTTGTAATTGACTCAACCCATACAACAATTTAATGATAGGTCCATATTTTTATTTAGTGACCAAACTATCCCTATGACTCATCAAAAGAATCATTCCTATTTAAACTCACCCAAAATCAAGGGTTTTTAAATTTTGGACACTATATTTAGATAATATATATATATATATATATATCTCATCTTCTCCAACGTTTCATACTCTCTCTCTCTCTAGAAAAATATACTACATATCAGTTGATTATCAACCTCCTTCCAAGAACATATAGGATTCTACATTCAATTTCAAGCTAAAAAACTTCCTAGGCGTCCAAAAAGCGTGACGGTAAGACTTCGACCGTCCAACTCCGATGAGTAACGACAATGGGGATAAAAGGTGAGATTTATTTTTTCAATCGTGTGAAATTTTGGTACTACATGTTGATATATAATTTTGATGGATCATTCATTGTAGAATTGAAGACAAGATTTGGAGAAAAATCAGTTTTTGCATGTGACTGCAGTCCAAAATTTAGCACTCACTATTGCATGTTGGAAAATTTGTAAAATTCCACAAGAACTTTCGGTGGTGTGAAAATTCCCTAACAATAGTTGACTTTGATGGATCGTTCATTCCGTAGTGCAAAATTTAACACTGCAAACGTATCAAATTTCACACTATTGCTCTTTCGCAGCATGGTTTTGGTGAAGGCCAAAAAAGAAACAGCTATCTTGGAGAAGATCACCAACACAGATTTGTCAGCTTTTTTCGGCAGAGCCTGTTTTTACTTCTCTCTATTGGACGTGCTGGAGTCTTTCACAATCTTCACAGGGATGTAATGGCTTCAGAGTGGTGCTTTTGAAATGGAGATATATGCTGTAGTTTTATTGTGGGATTGATAGTTTTTTCTAAACTTTAAATTTGTTTGCCTTTGTATTGGTCTTGTTTTTTAATGTGCTTGGGGTGGATTAGTGTGGTCCTGTTGGATGCATGCAAGGTGTCTTGTCGAATAGTTTGTCTTGTGCACTTGACTGATATTTTAGAGTGGTTCTTGGATTAAATTGTTCTTTATCTTTCTGTTTTGGATAAACAAATTGGATTTGTGGCAGTATGTAAAATATTTTTGATCTTAATAAGGTTTCGTAGTATCAGTTTGAATTTCATGCTACTCGCAGCGAAAAATTTAACCTAAACATTATTCAGCAGTGTGAAATTTCACACTACTCGCAGTGAAAAATTCATTCATTTATTCCAATTAAGTTAATATCTTCTCTTCGATCTATTGTTTTCTCCTTCAATCTTAAAACTCTCACGAATGCAGTATAATACATACTGTCATGTATGATTACTGGTAGAACAGAAAATCCATGGATGACATCAGCAAGATGTGACAAACCCATAATGTAGATACGTAAAAGCCTGGAATTTTATTTTCATTTATTAGATATCCAAAAATAAAGGGATAGGAGATCAGATTTTTCAACAATTTTTATTTATGGCACAAACACAAAAAATGGAAAGCACTATAATTATGGGATATTAATTCAAATGAGATATTGGCAAGTCAAAATACTATCATAACTACCAGAATTAATGTATATATATGGCAAGTCAAAATCAGATTTAATGAAAGCAGTGAAATTTCGCAGTATAAAATTTCACTAATAAACCAGTTGCAGTGTAAAATTTCACACTAATAAACCAGTTGCAGTATAAAAATGAACTATTTGCAGTGTAAAATTCAATACCCTCAGAATCGTCAATCCAAAACGTAACACTGAGCCCAGATTCATTTATGATGTAATATCTAGATTGAATATGCAATACACTGTGAATTAGAAATGGTGAAACTCATTTGTAACCGTTTTGTAAAGTATTATCCTAAAATATTGGGATATAATTTCTATAAATATTGTAACCAATATAAATTGGGATTTGATAATATTTGGTCAGATTTGGTAACTGAATCATTAAATCTGAATTAAATATATGTGTATATATATACGGTTATATATATATATATAGGTTAGGGGTAGAATAGTCATCTACTAATTCTATAATAGGATAATTTGGACTAATCTCTAACAACAACTATAATTATAGGGTCTATTATTATGAAGTACGAAATGGTGGGCCTATTATAAAAAACATTGGTAGAGTAGGATTTTTGACCAAATTTTTCTTGTCAATACTATCATTAATCTCCCTTATTTTTAAAACTATGTATCAACCTCCTTTCTATTAATGGTGGTTCATAAAATCTTAAGATGTCATCAACTTTTAAAGGTGATATGACATTCTTACCCTTAATTTTGTCTAATTGACCAAAATAACTTCGCAAGCTTATAGCAAATGACATAAATGCCCTCATATTGTATATTTCACTTGACAAATCCACACCTTGAAATATCTCATGTGAGCTTATTTTGGTAATCAGTTAAAAATAAGGGCAACAATATCAGTTCACCTTTAAAATTTGCTGACATCACAAGAATTCAATAGAAGAGAAATTAGAGATATATAGTTTTAAAAATAAGGGAGGCCAATGATATTATTCAAAACCCAAGGAAGGTCTCTAATATTATGCCAAACCTCAGGGAAGGTTAGTGATCTTTTCCCATTAATTTATTAACTTTTTTTAAAAAAAACTTAACTCAATATATAACGAAATGGATTTGAAAATGGATCAATAGAGATAAATGCACCTAGATTAACCCCAAGGAAATAAATGCTAACAGTTTCAAAATCACTTGTCAATCAATCAGCTTAATTAATTCCTACTATAAAAACCGTAGCTAATGTTCTTCTTATAACTCTAATTAACATCAAACACATGCATTTTTCTCGACCATTATGATGATGATGGTGATGATGATGAGATTGAGAAGAGAATCAAAGTTACCTTTCATTGTTCTAATCATAGCCTTATTGTTTTTGCCAAGTCCAGCCCTTTCTGGAATAAATGAACTTATTGCAGAAAGAAATAGAGAAAGGGATATTGCTATAGTGAAGAAAATCTTGGATGTATTTGATAGATGCAACTCCAAGCTTGAACGGTCATGTTATAACCACGTGAGAAACACGTTGTCCCTTAGCGGTGTGACACGTGCGTGTTGTTTTGACATTACCAAACATTACTACAAATGTGTACCATGGTACGCAACTGTCCTTACCTCACCCTTTCTTGGAATCTACGCCCTCGGATGCCAGCTTACTTGGTAGAATTAGAGTAAGAGTAATACTCTCTGGTTATCAAAAATTTTTCGCCAAATTGTATTATGAAAATATTAGGATGGTCTGGATGGAAAAGTAAAATGAATGGAAGACACAAGGGATAAAGGAGATCTATGCTAGGGAATAAACGGAATGTCTTCTCTCCTTGTGTGTGGTTAGATGAAAAGGAAGTGAACGAGCCAAATAAGTTAATATTGTGTAATTCATTATTATATCCTAACACTAATAAAGTGATATTCCTGTTGAGTGGAAAAAAAGTCTTAAAATTAGATCCAACCCAAAAAAAAAAAAAAAAGAAGATAGAAGCGTTCTATCTCTCAGAATCCGTCCGCTTTTGGATGAATTCAAATTTTCATCTCTCGCTTCTTCCTTCTCCAGTGTTGGAATTGATAAGTAGGTGATCAAGATGAGGCGTGCACGTGCTCTCTATGTTTAATACTCGGCGTACGGAGAAACATCGACATGCCGTCCCCGGAATAGATCCGCCCGATCACCCTTTTTATACGCTTATCAAAACTGCACAATTTACAAATTTTGGGTTACCTTGACCCGTTTGTTAAAGAAAAATAGGATTGCAAAATTAACAAATATGGATGATATCAGCTAAAATAATATGGGGTTTCCTTTTTTTTTTTTTTTTGGGGGGGGGGGGGGGGGGGGGGGGGGGGCGGGGGGGGGAGGTTTCTTTAGTCATATGTCCAAATCTTGGAATATTTATGTTTCTAGTAATTTTATTAAAAGGTCCTTCTATTAATTTCTGGTCCAAAATATCTTTCAAAATAATAATAATAATAAAAAAGATATCAAGAAACATATCCCTTAGATCTCTCCTATCAAAATTTAATTATCAAAAATAGATATTTGTTCTAGATTTATGAAAAATTTTAGGGCTTTTTTTTATCAATCTTCTTCCTCATTTTACAAAATTTATCCTATTGGCTATTCATTAAATAGAATAGTGGTCTAACATCATTGATGAAATTGTGGAAAATAAAGTTTTGTCAAATTTTACACAAAATGTTTTGAAAATTTTCATAACAAAGTTTTGAGAAATTCCAGAATACTTTTGAGAATTTTCAAAATGTGCTAGATTACCAAAAAAAATTATTTATAGATATGTCTAAATACAAAAACAGTGTTTTTTCATAATACTTTTGAGAAAATTTTCAAAATGTTATGAATGTAAACAAAATCGTTAGGCTTTCTGGAATAATTTTGAGAAATTTTTCAAATGATGCTAAATGTAAGCAAAATCATCATGTTTTCCAAACTACTTTTGAGAAAATTACCAAATTGCTCTGAATGTAAACTAAATTGTCATGTTTTCATAGTACTTTTGAGAAATTTTCCAAAATGTTCTGAATGTAAACAAGATGTCATGTTTTCTAGAATACTTTTGAGAACTTTCGCAAAGTGTTAGATAAAGAAAAAAATCAATAAATAAATAAAAAGTAAAACTTGGGGCATAACCTTCTTACAACCTTTTGCTCACAACCTCTCTATCTCTCTCTTGATGGTCCCACATGTCAGTCGACCCCACAATGCTTACTAGGAGAGATAGAGAGAGATATACGTGAGGTTGTGAGCAAAAAATTTTGAGAATGTTGTGTCCAAAGAATTACCCATAAATAAATAAATATTTCTATATATACCTTGTTAGACTTTAATTGAAAAAAACTATCATACGGAAATAACTTTAATTTGTCAAGATCTTGAATACAACACACATTAAGAATTCACATATAAATTTATACACCGTTATTTGCCATAAAAATTGGTAGAGACGGAATTGGAACCCCTTAGATTGAACTTTATTCTAGACTTCTCCTTCTTCTCTCTGTCTCTTAAATATGCACACCTTTATTTTTCTGTAATTGTGGATACCCAGCAGTTTGGACCCCACTTTTAAAACATTTTCAAATTTCAAATTCATACGAATCGCCACTTAAGTTTTAAAGGAAAATTAAGAAACCATTTTAAAAGCAAACGACTGACCTTTTTGGAAACCACAGATTTCTAGGTTCGGGGATTATGGAATGAGAGGGGAAGGAGCCTAGCAAACTAAAACACCCCCTCTCATCTTATCTCATGATAGGCCTCTACTCAACATCCTTTTAATCGAATTAATTATCTAGGCATGCCCTCAACTATATAATACATAGATATAAATATAAACATTACAAAAGCATGTCAAAAAGGGTATAAGATTACTAATGGTAAAACGGCATACAAAACCACATATTTCAAATAGCAAGCAAGATGACATGCAAATAGGGAACAAGAAAACTTACCCGGGATCCAGCCATGAATATTAAATGTGCAATGCATACAAAAAAAAATTGAAAACCTAAGAAAAGGTCTCTAACACATACATATACATAAGGCAACCCTAATCTAAGGTGTCGCGGATGAAGTCGTAAAATTGAAAAATAAATAAACTAAAGAAAAGTCAGAAATCATACCTCGATAGCACTACAAAACAAATGTTAGTCCACATACTTTGAACAAGATATACTGTAGAATTCTAAATAACGTACTTAAATATCTAGCTTAAATCTACCAAGCATAGAAAGAGTTGATATAATTATGAATTCCTTCTAATTAGTTGGAGATACAACACTTCTATATATATACAAGTCTCAACTAGGAGCCAATGTAATGTCCATATAGAAATGATATAATTCCAACTTAATCATAAGGAACCCATAGTTAAGTTCAACTAAATACAACTTAACTTAGTGCAACATGAATCTTATTTACAAGTATCAACACACATTGATGAATACATGAATATGAGCATGAATAAGGTATGAATCATGTTGGGTTTGTGCCCTCAAACCATTACTTTATGTATGAGACATTGACATTTTAATATATGGATATCAACTTTACATTTCATTGTATATGTTTCTTTCATGAGATGATTGTTAATCCTTAAGTATCATTGTAAGTATTTTGTGTGTGTATAAGATACATACAAATGAGATACGAATTACTATTCTTTGATACTTTAGAACTTGTCATAGTGGATGATGAGACTGGATATCTCATCAGGTATACACTGTAGCATGATTAACTACCATTGGATGGAGTGATTATTCTCAATCACTAGAGTGTAACTCTTAGTAAAATGCTAGTGCTTGGAGTGCATTGACGGACCTGAGCTTTCCTCTTGACACTCAAGACTGTCAACAGTCGATAGGAACTCATAACTTGTATAAGGTACGTGTTCTCAATCTTGAGATGATTATGAACATAGATTGTGGATATGGCTGCTTTGACTTACCAATTAGTGAGGTCTATAGAAGATCAACACCTAGGTATCTTGGGTTTGTCATGTTCATAGGGGTTGTGAACATATATTGTCAAGATAGAATCTATCCTCTGATAAAGAGTAAGCATTCCCTTGAGAATGTCACCAAGTTGATTACTGAGAACTGCAGTCTTGTTGATAAGTAGTTATCAACATGTTTGGTAATCATGAGAGGTGAATGAGACTCAAGGAATACAAGAAGTAATCATGATTCAGGTTGACAGTAAGAGTTATCCGACTACCTGAATATGATTATGAATGCTGAAGGTAGAGGGACAAAGTACACCATACAAGTCTAGTTATTGCTTTGGATATGTTCTTTTGCGTTGGAGTTCAGTTATTGTTTTATAGTGGAGTAAATGATAACTGACCTATTGATTAGTTTGTTGATCAAAGAGTTTGATCATGGTAATTAACTACTAGTCTGAGCCAACAAAAAAGAGCCTAGGAGGTCCCACTCTTAGCTTCTCTAGGATACTTGGAAAGGCACATGAGGTTCTTATCAAGACAGGTTCGATCGATCGAAGTCATGACAGGTTCGATCGCTTGAACGTGGTTCGATCGATCGATAACACTTCGATCGGTCGAACGTTAGGTCGGTTCTGGGAATCTATAAATAGAGTAGCTGCATTCTGGAAAAGAAGTTTGTCATTTTCATTAACCAGAAGCTACAGATACTGTTTTAGAGTCCCAAAACATCTCCTTCCTCTCAACTAGAGATCCCACCATCTCTAATCTCTCCAGGAAGCATCCGTAGGAGACATAAGGGTAAAGACAACCTAGTGGAGGCCGCTGCATCACCAAGGAAGAAGAAAATCAGAATTGGGTTCAAGACCTGAGGTATATTTCTTGTCCCGCTGGTTAATACGCATCTATAGAATTAAAAAGTAGTTGATCCTGGGCTACCAGTTTTATTTTTGTAACTAAATACTTTCGCTGTGCGTTTGAATTTAATTTTAAACCTGTTTATCCTTCAATTGGTATCAGAGCCACGCTTGTTTGGATCTATAGATGCGTTTTGGAACACTAGTTTTGATTTGCATGCTAATTTTAGGACTATTTTCGAAACTGCATCGTCACAGTTCTGTTTCTGCAGTGTTTATGCAGTAGAATACAAATCTGTAATAGCATTGGATGCAAGGTGAGTTCGATCGATCGAAGTAGTCTCGATCGATCGAAGCTCGTCTGTTCTCAAGCGATCAAACTAGATTCGATCGATCGAACGTTGGTTCTGTTTGATCGATCGAATGGTGTTCGATCGATCGAGAATGCTTCTCTGTACAGGTATACTTTTCACAAATTCAAAAGTTTTAAAATGTATACTTTAATTTTAAATTATTCTGTAAATATTTTCAAATCATTCTGTGAGACTGAAAAGTTCAATTGATTGAACAATGTTCAATCGATCGAAGGTTCGATCGATCAAACCCTTGTCGATTGATCGAAGTGTGACAGAGAACTGAGATGCTTTTTTATGTTCTAATTTAGTATATAAAGAGTTTATATACTATGTGAATCAATTAGGGTTCTAATAGTAGTATATATATTTGTTATATATGCGTGGATGTGTGTACGACTAACCTTCTTAAAGCAAAGTTAGTTCGCTATCTCCCATGGCACCAAGTTTAAATTTTGTATTTGATGGTTTGAGATTGGTGTATATTATGTTTATATTATTGGTTTGGTTTTAAGGCATATGTAAAGGGTACTGCAACTTCAATCCTACGAAAAGGAAAGTCACACCGGTTTCCCTAGCCTTTTATTTTCTTGTTGTTGATTTCTTTTTCTAGATAAATTATAAGTTTTGAAAGAAGTATAGGACCAATGTAATAGAATTAGAATATACATAAAGATAGAGGAGCAAGCCATTGTTCATGAAGATGGAGCTGGAGGCGATTAAACCAAGAATCAAGTTCTATGAAGATAGAGCCATGGGAGATAGAGGCATCGTTTGGATGCTTTTATTTCATTTTAGTTTTTTGTTTTATGTGCTTCGTTTGTGATTGGTATTTAATTGTATTATTACAACTTGCATGCATGTAAAACAAGTTTTCTAAAATAAAATTCAAAAACCATTTTCAATACATTAGTAAACATTGGATGTTTATGGGTATTGTGTGGAAACAATTTTTTCCAAAAGCAAAATCCTTATTTACTAAATCTAGTGGGAGAGGGTCTTATTAATAACACCCACGATCTTCCATTAACGGTTTATTGTCAGATGAGTAGCGCATTCTGTGTCACCTCGCCAGGGTTGATCATTCCATATGGAGGGTACACTACTCATTGGTTACTAGATGTGAACTTCCTATTTGAGGCAGTTGTGATTGGATCCTAGTTAATGGTACACACTAGCTAAGCTATGGATAAGGGATCCCACACGGGGCATTATTCAAAAACTTAGAGATCAAAAAGATTCGGGAGTCATAACTTGTTTTGCAAGAGTTGCATAGCAGATAAGTCATGATTATATGAAAGATCGGGTATTGACCGCCACACAGAGGCTTTATTCTTTCGTTTCGATATTTCGGCGACTTTGTTTTAAAATAAGAGTTTTAAGTATTCTTTTATTTCAAACTGTTAAAATCTAATATCCATATTTATTTTGTCTTTTGATTTTTTTCAGTAAATCATAATGTCTGGATCTACATTTAGTCCACTTGCCACCATACTCACTCAAAACAAGTTAACTTGAAATAACTACACAGAATGGAAACAAAACTGTGACATCGTTTTAACTGCGAAGGATCACATATATGTGCTCACCACCCCATGCCCCGAAGAACCCGCAGCAAATGCTTCGACAGCTGCCAAACGCGAGTTCAATAAATGGAAGAAATCGAATGGAATGGCTCGTTGTTACATTATGGCCTCAATGGCTGGTGTGTTGCAACACCAATTCCAGTCGAATAATTCTGCCAGTGACATTATCGAATCCCTAAAAAAAGATGTTTAGGGAGCATGACAGGCCTGCCAGGCAGGTAGCTATGCAAAAAATAATGAGAGCAAAGATGTCGAAAGGGACTCCAGTCAAAGAACATGTTTTAAAAATGATTAGTTATTTAAATGAGCTGGAGACCCTAAGTGCCAACATTGATGCACAGAGCCAAGTTGATATGATCCTCAATACACTGTCGCCATCATTCCCTCAACTTAAACTGAATTACAACATAAATAAAATGGATTTTTCAATGAGCGAATTAATGAGTTCTTTACTGGCAGCGGAAGGGGTGATCAAACCTGGGGGCAACGTTTTGAACGTTGAGAAAAGCTCTTCTTCATCCAGATCTATGCCGAAAGGTAAGAAAGGAAAGAAGAAGACTGGCACTGGTGGTCTAAGTGTTGGACCGGTCCCTAAGATTGCAAAACCCAAGGGAAAAGGTAAGGGCAAAGGGAAGGTGGGTGGCCAAGGCAAAGGAAAGTGTTTCCAATGCGGCGACAAGGACCACTGGATGAGGAACTGTCAAAGAATTCTTAGCTACAAGAGTTCAAGGTATGATTGAATCACATGTGATTGAAGTAAGTTTTATAACAGATACTTCAAACACTTGGTGCATTAATTCTGATGCGACTAACCATATCTGCAATTCATTGCAGGGATTTAGATCAACCAGGAGGTACAGTGATGGGAAAATCATACTTACTCTAGGTTCTAGCGCAACCGTATCTACGGTTGCTATAGGAGCCGTAGTTTTAGAATTTCTAGACAATAAGGTTTTGATTTTATTAGATGTACTTTATGTCCCTTCAATGAGATGTAATTTAATTTCAGTTTCTAATTTATCGAATAATGGTTATTCTTTTCATTTTGAAACTGAAATTGTGATTAAAAAAAATGGTTCTTTTATTTATTCTGGTGTTAAATCAAATGGTTTGTATGTGATTACTCCCAATACTTGTAAAGATTCTTGTATGGAACTTAATAACTCATTGGTAATTGTACCATCTAAAAGAAAGGAACCTTCCACTAATCCAACAAAGCTTTGGCATACGAGGCTTGGCCATATCAATCCAAATAGGATTGGCAGACTAGTCAAAGAAGGGGTCTTAGGCGATTTGGTTCTCGAACCAATGAAAGTTTGCGAGTCATGTTTAGAGGGTAAGATGACCAAAAGGCCCTTTCCCGCTAAGGGTAATAGGACCAATGTATTGTTGGAATTAACTCATACTGATGTGTGTGGACCAATAAATATTAGAGCATGAGGTGGTTATGAGTATTTCATTACATTTACTGATGACCACTCTAGGTATGGATATGTGTACCTAATGTAGCACAAGTCTGAAGCCTTTGAAAAGTTCAAAGCGTTTAAGGCTGAAGTGGAGAAGCAATTGGGTACACATATCAAGGCAATTCGTTCTGATCAAGGTGGCGAGTACCTCTCTAATGAGTTTATTGATCACCTCATACAAAATGGGATTCTGTCACAGTTGACTGCACCTAGTACGCCTCAACAGAATGGTGTAGCGAAAAGAAGGAACCGGACTCTTTTAGACATGACTAGATTAATGATGAGTTATTCGGAATTACCTTTATTCCTTTGGGGTTATGCTTTGGAAACCGCTGCGTACATACTAAATCTAGTACCAAGTAAATTTATTCCCAAGATACCACTGGAGATGTGGATTGGGCACAAGCCTTCTTTGCAACATCTTCGGATATGGGGGTGTCCGGCACATGTGCTGAAAGGAAAGATGAGCAAGTTGGATTCTAGATCGGAAGTATGTTACTTCGTAGGGTATCCAAAGGGTACTTGTGGATGGTATTTTTATGATCCAAGAGAACAGAAAGTGTTTGTTAGTGCAAATGTTGTTTTCTTGGAGGATGATTATATCATGAACCATAAACCTAAGGGAAGGATAGATCTGAGAGAGATAGAAAGAGAGCCCTCAGTCCAACCCGCAGTTGATAACGATGTAAATCAAAAAAATACCACTTCTTCACCTATTTCTGCACCAGTACCTCGTCGTAGTGGGAGGATTATCAGCCATCCTGATAGATATTTGTTCTTGGGAGAAATTTTTGAAGCTCTCCATAGAATCTGAATCTGATCCTACCACATATGAAGAGGCAATGACTGATGTTGACTCGGCTCATTGGGTTAAAGCTATGAAAGCTGAATTGGAATCCATGGATTCCAATCAGGTTTGGGATCTTGTAGAACTTCCAGCCAATGTTAAACCCATTGGCTACAAGTGGGTCTACAAGAGGAAAAAAGGATCTGATGGAAAGGTTAAGACCTTTAAAGCTAAGCTTATAGCGAAAGGTTATACTCAGAGAGAGGGCATTGACTATGATGAAACTTTCTCACCGGTAGCCATGCTCAAGTCCATCAGAATACTCTTCTCCATTACTGCATGCCTAGATTTGAGATCTGGCAGATGGACGTCAAGACTGCATTCTTGAATGGCAATCTTGAGGAGGACATCTATATGCAGCAACTAGAAGGGTTCATAGCTAGACGGAAAGGTAACTTGGTATACAAGTTGCAAAAGTTCATTTATGGACTTAAGCAGGCATCCAGGAGTTGGAACATATGTTTTGACCAAGCGGTCAAATTATTTGGTTTCATACAGAATTTGGATGAACCTTGTGTATACAAGAAAAGTGAAGAGAAAGTGGTGGCTTTTCTTGTGCTTTACGTTCACGACATTCTACTCATTGGAAATGATGTAGCGGCATTGTCAATGATCTAGGTTTGGCTAGCTAGTACTTTCGATATGAAGGACCTAGGAGAGGCGAGCTATATTCTTGGAATAAAGCTCTTTTGGATCGTAAGCGAAAGATAATGGGATTATCTCAAGCTGGATATATCGATAAGGTTTGTTACCTTTCAGGCATGGTTTAGCGTTCTCTAAGGACCAGTGTCCAAAGACACAGGAGGAGAGGAATCGCATGGCAAGAGTTCCCTATGCTTCAGCAGTGGGAAGTCTCATGTATGCGATATTATGTACTCGACCAGATATCTGCTTTCCCATTGGCATGGTTAGCGGGTATCAATCGAATCCAGGTCCAGAATACTGGACAGCCGTTAAGCACATTCTTAAGTACTTAAGAAGGACGAAAGATTATATGCTTATGTACGGTGGTAGTGAGTAAATTCTAGTGGGATACACTGACTCAAACTTTATCTCAGATAAAGATTCGAGGAAGTCGACATCCAGTCATCTCTTTATCTTAGGATGTGGTGCTGTCAGTTGGAGGAACATTAAGTAGAAATGCATTACAGACTCAACTATAGAAGCTGAGTATGTGGCTGCTTGTGAAGTCGCAAAGGAAGCTATTTGGCTCAAGAAGTTCCTTATGGAGCTTGAGGTGGTACCAGTGTCGTTGTCACCTATTACGCTTTATTATGATAATAGTGGGGCAGTGGATCAGTCCAAGGAGCCAAGGAACCACGGAAAGGGAAAGCACGTAGAGCAAAAATATCATCTAATTCGTGATATTGTTCAACGTAGAGATGTGGCTGTCAGCAAGATTGCCACCTCTAACAATCTTGCGGATCCGTTTACAAAGGCCTTGCCATAGAAGGTCTTTGATTGTCATTTAGATAGTCTAGGTCTCAGATGTAATCCAGTATGGTTGTGAGTGCAAGTGGGAGTTTGTTGGGTTTGTGCCCTCAAACTATTACTTTATGTATGAGACCTTGACATTTTAATATATGGATATCAACTTTACATTTCATTGTGTATGTTTCTTTCATAAGATGATTGTTAATCCTTAAGTATCATAGTAAGTATTTCGTGTATATATGAGATACATACAAGTGAGATACAAATTACTATTCTTTGATACTTTAGAACTTATCACAGTGGATGATGAGACTGGATATCTCATCATGTATACACTTAGCATGATAAACTACCATTGGATGGAGTGATTATTCTCAATCACTAGAGTATAACTCTTAGTTAATATGCTAGTGCTTAGAGTGCATTGACGGACCTGAGCTTTCCTATTGACAATCAAGACTGTCAATAGTCAATAGGAACTCATAACTTGTATAAGGTACATGTTCTCAATCTTGAGACGATTATGAATACAGACTATAGATATGGCTGCTTTGACTTACCAATCAGTGAGGTCTATAGAAGATCAACACCTGGGTATCTTGGGTATGTTATGTTCATAGGAGTTGTGAACATATATTGTCAAGATAGAATCTACCCTCTGATAAAGAGTAGCATTCCCTTGAGAATGTCACCAAGTTGATTACTGAGAACTGCAATCTTGTTGATAAGTAGTTATTAGCATGTTTGGTAATCATGAGAGGTGAATGGGACTCAAGGAATACAAGAAGTAATCATAATTCAAGTTGACAGTAACAGTTATCCGACTACCTGAATATGATTATGAATGCTGACGGTAGAGGGACATTAGTACACCATACAAGTCTAGTTATCGTTTCGGATATGTTCTTTTACGTTGGAGTTCAGTTATCATTTTATAGTGGAGTAAACGATAACTGACCTGTTGGTTAGTTTGCTGATCAAAGAGTTTGATTATGGTAATTAACTACTAGTCTGAGCCAACAATAAAGAGCCTAGGAGGTCCCTCTCTTAGCTCTGCTAGGATACTTGGAAAGGCACATGAGGATCATGTCAAGGTAGGTTCGATCGATCGAAGTCATGACAGGTTCGATCGTTTGAATGTGGTTCGATCGATCGAACTTTTGATCGATTGATAACACTTCGATTGGTCGAACGTTAGGTCGGTTCTAGGAATCTATAAATAGAACAGCTGCATTATGGAAAAGAAGTTCGTTGTTTTTATTAACCAGAAGCTGCAGATACTGTTTTAGAGTCCCAAAACTTATCCTTCCTCTCAACTAGAGATCCCACCATCTCTAGTCTCTCCGGGAAGCATCCGCAGGAGACATAAGGGTGAAGACAACCTAGTGGAGGCTGCTGCATCACCAAGGAAGAAGAAATTCAAAATTGGGTTCAAGACCTGAGGTATATTTCTTGTCCCCGCTGGTTAATACGCATCTATAGAATTAACAAGTAGAAGATCCTGGGCTACCAGTTTTATTTTTGTAACTAAATACTTCCGCTATGCGTTTGAATTTAATTTTAAACCTATTCATCCTTCAAATCATTCAATGATTTGGATCATTTAGTCTCTCGATTAAAACACTTCCTCTTGAATGCACATACTAGTCAGCTTATTTAAATTCCACTTATCATTGTGAGTGTTATAGTGAATTTTGAATGGGCCGAACTGGGAAGGAAGTGAGTTAAGGATAAACTGCACCAAGAAAGATTCATCCACTTGCATTCCTAGTGCTCTCCTAGTTTTACAGATTTGTTAGTCATTTTAAGGATATGTTCCTGAACTCTTCTATTACCATCATATTTCATAGTAGTTAATTCTGCTATAAGTGTGCCTGCAAGAGTCATATTTGCTGATTTGAAACGTTCTTTAACAACAGTCAAAAGTTCCATTGCGCTATTAGTCTAAAGAATTGAGGTCTTCATGTTATTAGACATGGTCATCCTCATAAACATAAAACTGAGTCTGTTTGATCTTTCCCATGCTTTTATAGTATTAACCTGTACTATAGCACTGTCAGCAGTAATTTCCTTAGGTTTTTCAACCAAAAGTGCCATGTCAAGATCTAATGCACCCATGTGAATTGGACTTGTTCATACCATTCCGAAAAATTTGACCCATTAAGAGTTGGAATGCTAAATGCATGAGAGTGCAACGAAGTAGGAATGGTTCTTGAAATAGGATAATACCTTGAGTCTATCTTTAATATAGAATTATAAATTCTAAACAGATGAACTATATATTGACATCACTACAGTTTCTCCTTTGTGCGAAACTGTAGCATATCTAGTGTCCACTATGTAGGTGCAAAATATTATCACCTATATAGGTCTAATGTAATTTATGTCACCTAATAGTTAGTTATGTTACCTTTGGATATCCAATTCTTCACTACTAAGTAACACAAATTACATTATCGTATCCAGTTCATAGTTAGTTGGAAAGTGACTCTCCTTTGGGCCAGTCCCAATCTCCCAACTGTGACTGCCATTGAGAATGTTATTATCTTTTATGTCACCCTTATTTGACTAACCTTTAATGTAGTTTTATATTCATAAGGCTCACTAACCTAGGTCACTTTGGCGACTACTAAGTTAATAAATCCTATGAAAATAAAACTAACCAACAATATTCTCTGACCTTTTATTAGAGTTATTTATTTAATTGCTAAAGTCATCATTTACTAATTCAAATACTAATTTAATGAAAGTGATAGTAATTTCTATTTTTTCTTTTATGTAATTAAATTTTCTGTTCAATGACTACTTTGAGTAGTAACTCAAAATTGTATATTCTCTATCATTGTTATTAGAGTTATTATTTAATTGCTAAATTGTCATTTATTTACTCTCATAAAATAATAAATTTTATTTTCCTTTTGTGTGATTAAAATCTTTTCAATGACAGAAATTAACAATAACTCTAATCTTGAAGTAAAAACTAAGTAGGAAAAAATCTTTAATATACTACCATTATGCAGTAAAGAAATAAAATGGGATTTGATGACAAAATCTAATTTTGTTAGAGATGTAATGCCTTGAACAGTTCCCAAGCATATTTTCAATCCCAAAAGAATTTTAATCAAATTGGATATCAACATCCAAACAATACCAGCCCATGATATAGGTTCATTACAAAGCAAAAGTATAAACCTATGCATTATATACTGTGCTTGCCTATGCTAATTCATGTAAGACGGGATCTGAAAAAATTAAATATTTTATTTGCACAAGTTTCCCAAAGAATTTCGTAACTCTCATCATGACAATAACTTGTACACATGTTATTAGCATACAGATACATGACAAAAACGTGCACATATGCATTTGTATGTATGAGATTTGCTTTGGTGGATATGCAACTAGTTGAACCAAAATTTTGTGAACAACATCATGGGTCACGACTTAAACATAAAAAAATTATGTTTAACCTTTTATTCTAAGATTTGTATATTTAAAAACATAGCTCTGATACCAACTTATAGACTTTAATTGATAAAAACTACCATGCGGAAAAAATTTTAAATTTCCAAGATCTTGAATACCACATCTTAAGAATTCACATATAAATTTACATATCGTTATTTGCCATTGAAATTAGTAGAGACGGAATTGAAACCCCATAAACTGAACTTTATTCTAGGCTTCTCATTCTTCTCTCTATCTCTAAAATATACACACCTTTATTTTTCTGTAATTGATTGAAGGTTAACTTTCAAGGGGTGGGTGTACCTTTTATAGAGGAGAGAAGAGGGCCTTTTAATGATTGTCATAATGATGGTCTTAGAATTTGTTATGACTTTTGTATAATTTCTTTTGTGATGTGTGTAAGAGATGTATATATGTATAACACGTAAGCATGTTAGTACAGGTGGAACAACAACTAAAATATGATAAATAGTGTAAAAAGCGTGGAATAACAAATATGTAAAAATATATCAGATTAATGGGATTCTAAGAGACTTCGGGTCGGATGAGAACAGAAGTAGCCCCAAATGAGAGAGAGAGAGAGAGAAAGCAGTGAGTGTCCAGGAGTTATGTGTGTTGGAGTAAGGTGAAGGCTGGTGAGTAAGTGTTAGAGTGTGGTGAAGGGTAGAGTGAGACGAAGGTGTAATAAAGCCAAAGGGCCTTGTTGAGACAAGTGGTGTTATAAGGAGAAGGGTTTCTGGTGAAATGGAGGGTATTGGTTCAGACGAAGGGTCAAGACGAGGCGAAGGGTCAAGTAAAGCAAGGGGTCTTGTAGTCCGAAGAGTCTGGTTGTGCTTGAGGCAATGGAAATGTTTTGTAAATGGGTGAGAGTAGGAACAATAGTTAACCCTTTGCCCTAATGTAGGATTAAGCTGTGTTGGGTTGGGTTCTGTCCGGATGTAGTAAATGAGACTACTATTTATTCAGAAAGTCATGTGAGATTGTAAAGTTTTGATGTGGTAAAGAGAAGCTGAGTTGGTATCCTCTGAGTGGGTCATTTGTTTTAGGTAGATGGACCATATGGATGGTTTAAATGCTCATGTTTAAGGTAGGTGGAGGTATTGAATGAGATGTTGATCTGTCATGGGCTTCGGGAGAAACGAGTCAAATAGAGAAGGTATTGTCCCTCGGTGGCAGACGAAGGTTATGGGGTTAGTCAAGGGGGAAAGACATGCTATTGGTGCAGAGGTTTAAGCGAGTGAAGATACCGAGGCTCATGCCATTGGTGTAGAGGAGTAAGCGAGGGCAAGTGTTGAGGCGTGCAGAGGGTTTCAGCGAGGGAGAGAACCAAGGTTATTTCTATTGGTGCAGTCTATTAGGCAATCTAGAAATGACTAAGCACTGATGGTCAAAGGTTTAGGCAAGTTTTGCAGTAATAGGCTTCATGCATTGGTTGTGAGATTGGTTGGGGTTCAGGCACGTGAAAGTCATGTGTCTCTCTCTCTCTTTGCGAACAACCCTAACCTTGCCCATGAGTCGCAGGTTAGAGAGATGCCTTCGGCTCTAGCCACCTAGCCACGAGCTTCCGAAATCCTAGCAAACTTGACCACCCTTAGGTACTGCTTCTGGACCAAGGGTGGGTGTCCGAGAGGTGAGTGTGTATATATTTGAAGTGTACTTCCTTTGTGGGCTACTTGAGATGGGCTTTGTTTGAATAAGGCTTCGGAGTAAAGTCATCCGTAGTGGGGCTTCGGAGTGGGCTACTTTGGGCTTTCGGAGAATAAGGCTTTGGAGTGGAATCATAGGATTCGACTTCTGAAGTGAAGCTTCGGAGTGGTGAGGCTTCGGAGTGGACTCATCCGAAGTGGGATAGTGGAGGCTTCAGAAAGGTGAGGTTTCAGAATGGGCTTATCCGAAGTAGGACTTCGGACTGGGCTCATTGAGGTCGGTCTCGGGGCGAGTTTCTTAGTCGTGGAGCTTCATAGTGGGCTCCATAGGGTGGGTCTTGTTTGCAGCCATTGTTGTTGGTGGAGCCCATATTGGTACACGTGGAGTCATTGGTGATGTTTACTGGTCAATCTGTATGATCGGTCAACTACTATCTACATTAGCCCCCCTATCCGTATTCTAGGTGTGAAGCGGCTAGGATGCGGGCATAATCCTTACGTATCTTTCTGAGATTGTTTTTCTGATGGCGAATGGACAATTTGTCTTTTGCGGGTGGTACTGGTGTTCTGGTAACTTTATTGACGGTTGACGGACGTCTCAACTTTTGCTAATAGTACTGACTTTCTGGTAAAGTTTCTGATGGCGAATCTAGTTGGTAGATTGGTTTAGTAAATATTAGTGTTACTCGATGTCTATATCCATTGTACATCGTTGGAATAGTAGCTATAAAAGGGGGGGGGGGCTTTGGAGAGTTCATACATTCAATTCTTTGACGCATAATTTCTTTCTTACTTTTTGAAAGTGTGAGACATGTTCCAGGTTGCAGAGAGCTCCTTATCTAGATTATTACCATGTAGGGCCAGAGTGTTTTGGCGATGGCGTGGGGTCAAAACTTCTTTGGACCTTTGTCATGACTTGTACCAAGCTTGTGCATGGAGTGGGGCTACAAGTTTTGCCTAGCATATTTCCAGGGATCTTTTCTATCAATGCAAAAATGGGGAGAGAATGTTTTCATCAATGCACATGTCTTATTCGATTGTGTGTGCTCTATCATATATTAAGGATGAAGTTCTTAATTGTGGGATAGTTGGTGGTGCCGTTGTGTTTTATTGTCAGCCGTTGCGAGGCCCTCTTCGGCAGGAGCATTGGGCTAAAAAAGCTCGAAGCTTTAGCCTTCGAGGTTCTTGTCACAAGGTCTTGAACCAGATGATATTTTTAGGTGAAGCGATGGCTCAACTCTGTTCCCCATTTCAAATCAGACTCCAGTAGGCGCATGTGTGAGCCCATTTTACTGTATGTATTGGGTCTGTTCCATGGTGCACCCACTATCCTTGAATTGATGTATGTATTGGGTCTGTAACCTTATATATTTTATGGCATTGAGAATTCAATTTTTGTGTTTGAAATTGTGCATTTTTATTTTCACATTTATCATGGCGTATCATTCTTTTGATGAGTGGTGGTATGGAGAATCCCAGAGATATTAATAATATGGAGAAAAAGAATAGAGGGAGGGGATCATGTTGCTCGCTTTGTCCTTTGCTGTCAATATCAAAAATGGGGTTTGTACCCGTACCACCCTTTTGAGGCCAAGAGACCGGGAGCGTGATGATTGTCCCATCTTTGGAAAAGGGAGAGTATGTTAGTCATGTCGCACAAGTGATAGAGTGCGTATTGCTCATGCTACCTATATGGAAATATGTAGGCTAGAGTCAAACTCTTTGGGGATTGGAGATTACGACCGAACCATTTGGAGAAAGGGAGATTAGGGAGAGAACGTGATGTTCATGCCATGTCGCTATGTAGATTTCGAGATAAGGGGAAAGCATATGGAGACATAGAGATGAGGGTCGTGCTCTTCTTTAGAAATATGGGGATTAGGGGGAGAGCGGGTGCTCGTGTCGCCCCTCTAGTGGAGAGCACGTTGCTCGTGCCACCATTCTCAAAGGGGGAGAACGTGTTGCTCGTGCTGCCCTAGTGAGGCTAAAGGGGGAGAACGGGATGCCCGTGCCACCATATGGAGAGTAGAGCTCGTTTATTATGGAGAGATGGAGAATAAATCGTAACAGTACTGATAGTGGTAGTGGAGTTATTGAGCGTTTGTCGGCAGTGTAGACTATATGTTGGTGATTACTCATACTATGATGTATCATTTCGATGTATCAAAGTACTAGTACTACTTCAAGAGGGTACAGGGTGAGAGTAGGGTATGTTTGGTTGCCACTATTTTAAAAAATCCTCATGATTGTCCTACTTAGAGATATAGACTCAGTGAGCTTTGTGCCTTGTCATACCAATAGTGAAATAATGCAAACACTTTCCCGAGCAATGCAAAGAATAGTTATCGAGTAAGCTTTCGAGTAAGCTTCAGCAGGGGTACTTTGAGGGTGCAAGAAAGACCCTATCTGAGTGAATGTCATTGACATGTAGCTTGGTTGTTTAGTCATTTTGAGGCTATAAGTTATAGCAGCATATCGCTGGTCAAAAGCAAGTGCTGGCGACATAATGTCACTAGTTAGAGAGTGAATTTGCTGGTGAGGGAACAAATAGAACATGTTGCTGACCAGTAAGTGGTGGCAGCATGTTGCTGGAGAGAGAACAAGTGGTGGTTGTATTTCTTGTGGCAAACATATTTGTAGGGACTTCGTTTTGATGGTGGTCTTTGGGATAGTGAAGTTAAAAATTTTGTATCTTCCTGAGGGCTCCCTTTTTTTCTTCTTGGCTTCTATATTGATGTGGTGATGGTAGGGGTGTGACGAGATTTGTCAGTCCATTACAATAGTTCTACCAACAATAAGTGTGTTGTGACTAGTCGTACATTATGGAACTGGTTATTGTAAGAGGCCTGCTCAGCGGAGCAATAACTAGCGGGAGAGAGTGAAGTTGACCAATTGTTGGGCCTTATATTTGCATGGAGAAAAGACTTTTTTGGAGAATGAGCTGCCTAAGATTGAGCACAAAATTGGCAGTGCTTGTAACTCGGATGGTCCATTTGTCTGCCTATCAATGACTGTGAACTCCTTGAGGGGTACAAAGACTGTTTAGATCAGCGGATCCCTTCTCCTCCCCCTTAGAAAGAAATAACAACTGGCAGCTTAAGTCGAGCATTTTCTTCTCCCATCGTAAAGGGATATAAGAATTGGTAACTTGAGTAGAGAGTTTTCCTTCCCCCCATCAAATAATAAAAGACAGAATGTTGTAGAATTTTTGTTCTCCCCCTTTAAAAAAAAGGTGGGGGGAGGGGGGGATAAGGGTTGTAAAACATTTTCTTTTTCCATCTCGGAGAAGAGACAGGTGGCTTTGCTACGGCATGGAATCAAGTGACGGTTGTGATGTACTGTAGTATTACACTGGTTGTACTCCATGTGGATAGTATAAAATTCCTTCTATAATAATGTATTTGTGTGAAGGTATGTGGGTGGGTTGTGTTGGGTAACAAGTATCTCTGGTGAGAGAATGAGAGTGACTGGTTGTGCTGGTAAGGCAGAGTTGTGGCAATTATCTTGAGGTCAATCTGCTTGTGGTGAATCTTTTTCTGTGTCTCTGTTGTACTATATCCATATCTTGAGGTGAATTGGCTGGTGGTGGTATATTTAACAGCACTTGTACCCCTTTTCTATAATTTTAGGGGGGGAGGGGAGGGGAGGGGAGGGGAGGGGGAGGGGGAGGGGGAGGGGGAGGTGGTTGGCTTAGGCCTTTGGAGGCTCTATTTTTTTTTGTGTTTAGGTGTAGGGTCAAAAGAGGAAGTTGAGGGTGAGAGAGAATTGAAAGTTAAAGATCTTATGAGTCCGCAGTGTGAAAGATCTCGTGGGTGCGGAATGAAAGCTCTTGAGATTGCCTCGGGTCGTGGACACGCGAATGGAGATTCAGCAAATGAAATATGCCATGGTCTGGTGGGTAAAATATGTCACAGTACGCAGATGGAGATTAAGCGGGTGAAATGTACCGCCGTCCGTAAATGGAGATTCAACGGTTGATATATGTCGCGGTCCGCTGATAGAGATTCAACGGATAAAATGTGCTACATTCCTTGGATGGAGATTTAGTAGATGAAATGTGCAGCCATCCGCACCTGCCTTTTTTTTTACTGATCCGAGAGAGTGAGGAGTTTGAGATGATTCCCAGAGAGAATGGAGATTCAGCGGATGAAATGTGTCGTGGTCCGGGGATGGAGATTCAACAGGTGAAATGTACTATGGCCCGCGCCTGCAGAAATGGAGAAGTTTGAGATGATTCCAAGAGAGAGAACAGATTCAGCGGATGAAATGTGTCGCGGTCTGCAGATGGAGATTCAGCAGATGAAATGTGATGCAATCCGCTATAGAAATTTTTTTTTGACTGATCCGAGAAATGGAGAAATTTGAGAGGATATCGAGAGAGTGTGGAGCTAGGGAGATAGATGGGTGGTCCGAAGGGGTGGGGTCCGGAGGTTGGTAGAGGCCGAATGGGGGTGGACCGAAGGTCGGGGGGCCGGTGCCCAATTTTTTTTTTTTTTTTTTGAGTCCGGGTGGAAAGAAGAAGGTCCGAAGGTGTGGGGGTTCCGAAGGGTAGAAGTTCCGAAGGGGGTGGGTCCGATACCCTTAGGGGTTCCGAAGGGTGGGGGTTTTCTGGAGGGTGTTTTTTTTTTTTTTGGTCGAGTGGTCCAAGGAGAGAGTGAAGGAGAGAGAGGGAGAGGGGGACTCGGGTTGGGGTTCGAAGGGGGGAGAGGGGGGGCAAGATTCCTATTTTCTTCTTCTTTTTTTTGTGAGGTGGTAGTGCCATAGAGAGAGAAAGTATAGAGAGAGTGGGAGTCGAAGGTGGTGCTTTGGAGGTGAGTGATCCCTTCTTTTTTTTTGCTGAGCTGTAACTCCGAGTTGTTAACTTGTTAACTCTTAAATCTTTGAAATTGAAGTGTGTGTGGTCCACACCATAACACACAACTGCACTATTTTATGATTAAGCAAAACAAATGTGAGGAAGACTCTCTTTGGCGGTTTGAACTTGGTGAAATGGCTGACTTGTATGGAATTAGTCATCAAAAAATGACCACACATTTGGCCAAACTGATGTCATCAAGTGGCTTACTTGGAAGCATCAAGAAGTTGGCATGGAGATTTTCATTTTGCTTAATTTGGTTAGGCATGATGGCATACATATATACATATATATATATTGATTTTGTAATAGGATAGGGGAGATAGATAAGGTTTGAACTCTTATAGGAGCGTGACAGTAAGCTGTTGCTTTTGGGCCAATTACTTACCATGGATTGAATTACAATTAGATCAATACATAATTTTTTTTTATTGGACCAAATGAAGGCTGGAAGGAAAAAAATAAAATTGTGTTGGACCAAATATATAGATTGGGTTTAAAAGGGGACAGATGTGAGTAGGCTCAAGTAAGGGGGATGAAGTTGAGCGACGAAGGTGAGTAACCACAAATAAGGGGACGAAAGTGAGTAGCACCAAATGAGGGGCGAAGGTTCCCTGTGGCCGAAGGTCCCAAAACTTGGAGTGTAATGCTTACTCAAAGCATATACTAGTAAAATAATTTATTATTTTAAGTGGGACCCAAGTGTGGGGTCGATTTCGGATTGGAGAGCCGAAGGTGAACTATGCTTCATTTTTTTTGTTGGGTAATTGGCCTTTGGGAAGGGGGGTTGAAAGTCTTCACTACCCTTTCATTTTTTTTTAAAGGGTCAAATGGTAGGGTCAATGGTAAGTTATGTTTTGTATTTTAGCTAGGGGCTGAAGGTCTTTGGGGGGTCTTTTCAAGGGGGGGCCCTTTCATTTTTTTTTAAAGGGTCAAATGGTAGGGTCAATGGTAAGTTATGTTTTGTATTTTAGCTAGGGGCCGAAGGTCTTTGGGGGGTCTTTTCAAGGGGGGGGGGGGGGGGTTAAGCTCAATGATAGTTTGGGTTGGTAGTTTGGGTTGGAGGGTCAAGGTTAAATTTTTTTTTTATATAGTGGGGCCGAAGGTCTTGGGTTGGGGGGTAGGGGTTAGTCTTTGATATGTTTTTTTTATATATATTATATATATACATATGTATATAAGGAGGTGAAGGTAGAGTGAGATGGACTACTACATGGGGTAGTATGGATGGAAACAGTAATTTTGGTCAGGGGACTTAAGTAATACGGGGATTCGTGGGCAGCGCCCCGAGGTGATTTTTATTTTGGAGTCTTTGGCGACTTTTTTTTTTTGGGATATGCTTATACTATGAGACTAATTGGTGACACGTAAATATTGTATAGTGTTTTTTCGAAATTCTAGGGGGGCCTATTTTTAAAATGCATAAAATTCTCACACTAAAAGTGTAATTTTTAAAATCCAAGGCGCCTTTCCTCTTGAGTTGTATAGACCTATATATCAATATAAATATAGTTGATGGTACTAATTTGGACCTTTTACTACTTTGAGGGGCCAAAACATAAGTTAAGGAGGGGCCTAAAATGTGTACGTACATATATATAGAGATAGAGAGATAGGTGAGAGATAAAGAGGGACGAAGGGGGTGGGTGAGCCCAAGGGGAGTGGGGTACAGTCCAAAAGGGTTTCTGAAAGGGGGGGGGGTTTACAGTCCGAAAGGGGGGGAGGGTTTGTCGGGCTGAGTGGTTTTTTAAATGGGGTGGGGCCCGTGGAGAGAGAGGGAGAGAGAGGGAGAGAGTGGATGAGTGGAGAGTGGGAAGGGTCTCGGGTCGGAGGTCTTTTTTTTCTCAAAAATTTTTTTGGGTGTGGTGGTGTCCTAGAGTGTGGTTGGTATATACATAAGTAATAATGAGAAGTGACATCATGCTATAGTACTTCTAAAGTATTCTTGGATTTCTTTTGTGAACCATGGAAATTGGAAAGAATTAAATGGTACCCATGTGGCTTCTGCATTTTATTTGTATTTTTTTTATTTTTAAATCTCATCTCATGTAAGAGAGAAAAATGTGAGATTGCATACAGCCAAATGTCACTTTGAGGGGGAAAAATTGTAATTTGGTAATAGAAATTGAAATTTGATGATAAACTTTGTATTCACATGACAAAAATTATAACCACGATGCTGAAAAGTTGTAATTTGGTACTGTGACAAAAATTGTAGTCAGTGACAATAATTTGTAACAAAAAAAATTATTATTAACAAAGCCACCAAATAAGATAACAAAAAAAAAAAGCAGCGAGAGGGTCTTCGAGGAGAGAGAGGCTGGAACTGGTCCCCCTTTTTGGTATTTATGTATATAAATATATAAATTAATTTATATATAAGAGGATTAGAGGGGGTGAGAGCCAAGACGATGGAGAGCGGAGAGAGAAACCTGAGAGATGAGAGGGAAGGGGTTGCAAACTTCTTTTTTTTTCTTTTTTTTTTTCTATTTTTTTTGTGTGGTGGTGGAGCCCAAGAGAAGGGCAAGTATAGAGAAAGGACTAGAGAGAGAGAGAGAGAGAGAGAGAGAGAGACGATGGTTTTGTGAGGAGAATGAAAGTATAGAGATCAGAAAAGAGAAGGGGAGAGAGAAAGAGTACCAAGAAGTGAGAGGGAGAGGGGTAGTCCGAGAGAGAGGAGTTGGGGAGTGAGAAAGAATACTCCATTAAGTTTGCTTTTCTATGATTTGAACACTTGTGAACTTTATAAAGTCAGGTTAGGGTGGTGATTTTGGTTTGTGAACAATTTGGCATTTAGGCATCATGGAGTACTCATGTTCGTAGTATCATTGTATGAGTTTTGTATGGCATGTGGGTCACTTTGACACACTAATTATTTATTGTTGAGGGTCAAATAATATAGTGGGTTCAGTTTTTTAACTATGGGTTAGGGTGTGGACTCGAGAGGTGATGACTGATGGGGGTAGTGGCCATGAATTGCGATTGCATTTGTGAGTTTTGGGTTTGTCAGTGGGGGTTGGGCTTGGTGAGATGAAGTAGCGATGGGTCATATGGGTCCCATAAGTTGGCGACAGCAGGGTCTTGGCAACGTCACCCTTTTTATCTTTTTCTTCTTTTTTTTAATTAAGGCTGTGTTGATGGGGGTGGAGTGGAGAGAGAAAGTGAGGGGAATTGGGGAGTAACGAGTGGGCTTGTGCAATATACATGTAATATTTATGAGATATAATGAGATATGGAGAAAGGGTTCGGGAGTGCACGTGGTGACCTGTACAATTGCCAAGCCAAGTTTTGCCTCTCAATTTGATTGTGGCTGGATTCAATATGGTGGGTCAAGAAAGACTTATAATTATAAATATATATATATATATATATATTTATTTATAATGTGGACCATGCTTTAAATGGTCATTGCAATAAAATTAAAAAAAAAAACAAAAATAAATTAATGGTGGACCCCAACTAAGACTTCAAGTCTATAAACTTGGCGCGTTCATACAAGTCTCATTACTTAGCTGTGTATATAATTGAACCATGGAAATTTATGTGGTGTGGCAAATATATGGTGCACGGGAACATATTTGACTATAAAACTTCGATTTGTCATAACTTTTTCATTATTTGTTTGTTTGAGACTACTCAAAAAGCTACGAGCTTGTGTCGATGAGCAGATTCTTTTGAAATGGTTTGGAGCATGTCTTTTTATGACAAAAAAAATGGCAATTTAATTGACATGTTTCATATTTTTAGGAGATAAATTACTAAAACGTGATTTTCAATAATTCAAGTTTGTAAAAAAAAAATGCTGACTTTTGAATTTTGCTAATAAATTGTAGTAAAGAAAGGAAATAAAACAAAGGTGGTTTTATAAAACATGTGTTAACCAAAATATCTGCGGATGTGCAAAAGCTAAGCCAAACCCTTTTTCTTGTACTTTGATCAAGAAATGGGTACTAGTAGTGATTGAGTGTGAGTACTACAAAGCTGGAGCGATGTCACAAAGTGGATATATATATATATATATGTGTGTGTGTGTGTGTGTGTGTGAGCATGTGTGTGTGTGTGTGTCGTGAAAATAGAAAGAGGAAGCAAAAATAAGAGAGATGATGACTTCTTGACTTGCAAATAGTGATGTTGAGCATTGGTAGCATTAGAGGTTGTCGTTTATATTTGCTAACCATGCTTACGAGAATACCTCCCACTGTGGTTGCCAAAATGTGTGAATTCTTTTGTGATGTGTGTAAGAGATGCATATAGGCATAACACATAAGCATGTTAGTACAGGTGGAACAACAACCAAAATATGATAAATAGTGTAAAAAGTGTGGAATAACAAATATGTAAAAATATAGCAGAATAATGGGATTCGGAGAGACTTCGGGTCGGATGAGAACCGAAGTAGCCCCAAATGAGAGAGAGAGAGAGAGAGAAAGCAGTGAGTGTCCAGGAGTTATGTGTGTTGGAGTAAGGTGAAGGCTGGTGAGTAAGTGTTTGAGTGTGGTGAAGGGTAGAGTGAGAAGAAGGTGTAATAAAGCCGAAGGGTCTTGTTGAGACGAGTGGTGTTATGAGGCGAAGGGTCTTTGGTGAAATGGAGGGTATTGGTTAAGACGAAGGCTCAAGACGAGGCGAAGGGTCCAGTGAAGCAAGGGGTCTTGTAGTCCGAAGAGTCTGGTTGTGCTTGAGACAATGGGAATGTTTTGTAAATGGGTGAGAGTAGGAACAATAATTAACCCTTTGCCCTAATGTAGGATTAAGCTGTGTTGGGTTGGGTTCTGTTCGGATGTAGTAAATGAGACTACTGTTTATACAGAAAGCCATGTGAGGTTGCGAAGTTTTGATGTGGTGGAGAGAAGCTGAGTTGGTATCCTCTGAGTGGGTCATTTGTTTTAGGTAGATGGACCGTATGGATGGTTTAACATGTTTAAGGTAGGTAGAGGTATTTAATGAGATGTTGATCTGTCATGGGCTTCGGGAGAAACGAGTCAAATAGAGAAGGTATTGTCCCTCGGTGGCAGACGAAGGTTGTGGAGTTAGTCAAGGGGGAAAGATGTGCTATTAGTGCAGAGGTTTAAGCGAGTGAAGATACTGAGGCTCATGCCATTGGTGTAGAGGATTACGCGAGGGCGAGTGTCGAGGCGTGCAGAGAATTTCAGCGAGGGAGAGATCCAAGGCTATTTTCTATTGGTGCAGTCTATTAGGTAATCTTGAAATGACTAAGCACTGATGGTCAAAGGTTTGGGCAAGTTTTACAATGATAGGCTTCGCCCATTGGTTGTGAGATTGGTTGGGGGGTCAGGCACGTGAAAGTCACGTGTCTCTCTCTCTCTTTGGGACCAACCCTAACCTTGCCCATGAGGCGTAGGCTAGGGAGATGCCTTCGGCTCTAGCCAGTTAGCCATGAGCATCCGAAATCCCAGCGGACTTGACCACCCTTAGGTACTGCTTCCGGACCAAGGGTGGGTGTCCGAGAGGTGAGTGTGTGTATATTTAAAGTGTGCTTCCTTTGTGGGCTACTTGAGATGGGCTTTGTTTGAATAAGGCTTCAAAGTGGAGTCATCTGTAGTGGGGCTTCGGAGTGGGCTACTTTGGGTTTTCAGAGAATAAGGCTTCGGAGTGGAATCATAGGCTTCGACTTCTGAAGTGAAACTTCGGAGTGGTGAGGCTTCAGAGTGGACTCATCTGAAGTGGGATATCGGAGGCTTCGGAAAGGTGAGGCTTCGGAATGGGCTTATCCGAAGTAGGGCTTCAGAGTAGGCTCATTGAGGTCAGCCTCGGGGCGAGTTTCTCAGTCGTGGAGCTTTACAGTGGGCTCCGTAGGGTGGGTCTTGTTTATAGCCATTGTTGTTGGTGGAGCACATATTGGTACACGTGGAGTCGTTGGTCATGTGTACTGGTCAAGCTGTATGATCGGTCAACTACTATCTACAACTTTCATAATATGCACACCTTTATCATTCTTCTCTCTATGTCTTAAATATGCACAACTTTATTTTTCTGTAATTGATTGAAGGTTAACTTTCAAAGGGTAGGGTGTACCTTTTATAGAGGAGAGAAGAGAGCCTTTTAATGATTGTCATAATGACGGTCTTAGAACATGGAATGACTTTCATAATTATCTTGAAATATAAAAAGTCTCTTATTTAATGAATATTGAAAGACGAATCATTCAATCATTAGCTCTCCCAACAATCAATAATATATATATATGTATATATATATACATGGACTGGGATAATGTTCTATTAGCTAAATAATTGGTGGAGTCCAATTAACATGAAAGACTCGTAGACCACATTTTATAGTACTTATAAAAGTCACATAGAAGTTTACATACCTTTCCTCCAATTTTCTTTTCGTTTAAGTTTGTTGATTGTTGTTGCGGGTTTTCTACTCAAAAGTATTGTGGAACACTAATGGAGGTGAAGAAGACGCGGTTTCTTTCTTTACTTAATTGGGTTTTGCAACTGAACATTCGGGGGATTTTTGCGGCAAGGTCCGATTCATGAGTGATGGTTGATGATGATGGTGGTGCAAAGTTGGCTGCAACGGAGGCTAACAATGGAGGCATCGTTGGCTGGTTGTTATGGTTTCAAAGGTGCATGGCTGGTCATGGTGATAATGATAGTGGAGGACAATGGTGGTTACGGTGGGTTGATTAACCGAATTTTTATCCTAATCGAACCAAAGTTTTCCATTTCAATTTAACATTTTCAGTTAAAAATATCGGTTCGGTTAAAAATCGAACCAAAATTTAAAATTCAATTCAGTTTTAGGTACACCACATGGCAATTGAACCGAACCAAAAAATCGAATTGCTTCTATATTTTTATAATATAATATATATTATATTACATATAAATTAACCTTATATAAAATAATCTAAAAGCTACTTTTTAGAGTTAGTGAAATACGAAAATGTCCTACTACTTTAGTCAGGATGGACTACTTAGTGAGGTTGCATCGTCCAACACAAGGGTATTACAGCCAATTCATATGAACAGGTCACCAGCTTGTTGTCTCTACCAAGGCAATAATCAGAAAGAAGTCAGCAATTTTTTAGAAATTACAAAGAGGTCAATACAAATTACAAATAATTTAACAACATTTCAAAAATTACAATGAAGTCAATAGAAATTGCAAAGAAGTACTAAATAACATTTTCAAAAATACATTTCAAAAATATTTCAGGGAAAAACATACATGAAAAAGAGTTTACATGTGGACTAACTAGTTTTATACTAAGTGTGGCTAAATTCACACCACTTTTAAAACTGGGACCAGTTCAACATCTTCCTAATCAAATTTGAGAAGTAAAATATTAGAGAAAATAAAATCTAGACAACTCACAGAGCTGGCTAGGGCAAAAATACCACCACCACAATAGCTAAAACTCAGTAAAAAGGAAATACTTTATACCAATAATTACAAAGAAGTCAATAATATTTACAAAATTATTGAGAAGGAAAAACTTATATGAAAAAGAAAACTTACATGTGGACTAACTGGTTTTATACTTAAGTGTGTTGAAATTCAAATAATATTGAGACCACTATAAAAAATGGGACCAATTCAACATCTTCCAATTAAATTTGAGAAGTAGATGAAAAAAAAAATATATATATATATATATAGACAATCACTATTAAAAGTGGGACCACTTCAATATCTTCCAATCAAATTTGAAACATAGAACATTAGATGAAAAAAAAAAAAACATATAAATCACTACTAAAAGTTAGACCATTTCAATCCAATCAAATTTGAGAAATAAAACATTCGACAAAAAAAATATTGACAATTCACAGCTAAGAGCTGGATAGGGTAAAAATACAATAGCCACAACAGCTTTGAAATTCTTTATCTATAGTTCATTATTTTGAACACGAATTAATGCACCATTCTTATGTGTATCACACTTGTATATTATACAATGACAACTATTTTGATTCTATATGCATTGGACAATACCTTACAACACATGTGCCTTGCACGTGCGCTTGCCTAGTATGTATAGAAATGAAATATTAAGTTATTTCTTTAACACTCCATTTGGTAAGATTCTAAAATAGAATAGAATTGAATTGGAGAGAATAGAAAAGAAATGAAATGAATCGAATTGATTTGCAATTCTAATTCTCATGTTTGGTTTGAAAGAGAAATGAAATGAAATGAATCACGGTCATTTACTACATTGCCCATATAAAAAGAGGAGGTGTGAAATATACAGGGGTAAGTTTGGTATATCACATTGTTTCACTTAAAGTGAAATCAAATCTCACCAAATCCTACCAAAGTGATAGGATTTGTTTTTGAGCTAAAACAAGAATTTGTGAGAATTAAGTAGAATTGAAAATTAATTATTTTGTCAAACCAAACACAAGAATTGCCACAAACAAGAATTGCAAATCAATTCTTTTCTAGTTTGTGGCATACCAAACGGACTGTAAGTTATGATTTCTAACATTCAAATTCTCTCTCCTCTGAATTTGCATGCGCGTATCTCTCTCTCTCTCTCTCTCTCTCTCTCTCTCTCTCTACTCTCTCTCTCTTCTCTCTCTCTCTACGTGTGCCTCCAGTCCACTCATCATCGACTGCACCTTTCCTCTCCACTCACCAGTGATGCACCTCAACATCATGATATGACTTACGGTGACCTATCCACTAGTCGGTGTTGTGCCTCACCTGACGACAACGATTCGACTTCGACCTCTCCTCTCTCTCTCTCTCTCTCTCTCTCTCTCTCTCTGATTGTTGGGACTGAAATCATCTTTAAAGCTTCAATGACTGCTCCTAAAGGTACCCAAAAAGCCAAATCATTTTCTTCTATGTCTAAAGAGGTAGTGCGATCTGTTGAACATGATCGACGAAACTAGTGATACTAAGGGTGCGTTTGATTGCACTTATTTTTCACAGAAAACATTTTACTAATCAATTTTCCACCAAAGTGCGGTGTTTGATTGGCTACATTACCATGAAAAAAATTTCCCCCAAATCTCATTTTCACTCATTTTTGTGGAAAATAAATTCCTCCTCCCTACTAAAGAAACGAATTCCATGGTAAATGCTTACGGGTATTCTAACCCCTCTCTCTCTCTCTCTCTCTCTCTCTCTCTCTCTCGATCTCGATCTCGATCTCGACTGTGCGAACTGAACAAGCTCCCTCTCAAACTTCAGGCGACAGATTTGAGGCCCTCTCGCTCTCGACTGTGCGATCTGATCGAGCTTCCTCTTTCAAACTTCAGGCGACAGATCTGAACTCCCTCTCTCTCTCAAATCGGTATTCTATCTCTCTTTCTTTCCCTCTCTCACTCATATTTTGATATGTATATATAGATATATATACATATATAGATATACTGATACATCATATAGTTCATATATACATAGATACAAAGCTGTACATATACATATATATTGATGATGCCAAAATTTGGTAAGAGTAAAGTAGAGTAGATTAAGGGGAGAGAGAGTGAGAGACTGGTTTTTTGTATGTGGTTCGGCCCTGTTAATGAAGGTACCTACATCCACATGTGTGTCTGAGCATGTTCACTATACTGTAAAAGAGCCTGGGGCCTATGGTGAACCAACAAGTCTGGAGCTACCGTAGGCCGGCCGGGCATATAGATGAATGCTATAGGGGTGCTGTATAGACTGAAAAGTTGGCCCCTTCAATGGGGGGTGAGAGGTCTCTTTTATAGATGTAAGAGACCTACTCGTACATGGATAAGGAAATAAAATCCAATTAGGATGTGATTGACACCAATCAAGTAGGTTCCCTAATTGTATTAGGATAGATTGACATTAATTGTGGGGGTTTCCTAATTGTATTAGGAAATAGTTTGTACTTTCCATTAGCCTTCTAGCTTGAGTAGGAAACTGCTCGTAATGGTCGGGATGATGCCTGTGGGCCCAGATTAGTTGTTCCCGCGGTGGGATGTGCTTGTGCGGTCTTCCTGACCTGTTGGCCGAGTCGTGGATGAACCGCTTGGGAGGCATCAGGTGGACCAAAACCGCTCGGGATGATGTTTGTCAGTAGTTGCAGAATAGAACCGCTAGGGGGTGGGCTGATTTTGGGTGTATCAGTTGCCCCCCATTTCCAAGGTTGGCTGGGTGCTATATCGGGGCAAGTTTGGAAACCTGTTTGATGCCACTTGCCACTGTCTGAGTGCTCGGTGAAGCTGCCTTGGAGCTTTCTGAGTCTTGTGAATGCTCGGGAACTGACCGGGAGTTGAGACCCGGCCTAATTCGGAGTCTTTTGCTTGAGTTAGCTCCCAGAATGGTTATCTTCTACAGGTAAACCTTCGTCAAGGTTGTGGGTAGAAGAATTTGACCATGTTGGAAAAGCCGATCTAAAGCGTATCGCTTTAGGGTCCTTTTATGTTAACTCCCCAGGATGGTTGTCTTTCACCCAACCAGCCTTCGTCAAGACTGTTGGGAGAAGAGCTTAACCATGTTGGTGGAGCCGACCTAGAGCGTGTTGCTGTAGGGTCCTTTTTGCTCCTCTATCGTGGGCCAACCTAAGAGATTTTAGTCACCTCTATCGTCGGTTTGGACCTAAGTGGAGTTAACGCCTCTGAGTACTGTAGGTGCTCGGGTTGTCCAAGATTTTGACTTGGTTATCCGCGAGGCCTGTATATACCCGGTGTGATTGCCTGATTAGTTCATTGTGCCGTCTTGCCCCCCAAGCTTTCGCTAAGATGAGTGTCTTATAGAGGCTATGAATGTAGGTAACCGACCTGGAACATGATGGTTGCAGGGTCTTTTGAACCTTGCCATCATCAGCCACCTAGGGGGTTAGCCCCCATCGTCGGTTGTACCTAAGCAAAGCTTGTGCCTCGGGGTTAGGTCCGAGGTCTTTGGATGCCTTGGGGTTAGGCCCGAGGTCTTTATATGCCTTGGGGTTAGGCCCGAGGTCTTTGTATGCCTCGGGTTTAGGCTCGAGGTCTTTATATGCCTCGGGGTTAGGCCCGAAGTCTTTAGAAGGGCTCTCTGACAATCGGTGGAGCCTTATGTGGTGATCAGACAAGTACCATTGTAGTTGGGCCCATCTAGACCGATGGAGACAGGAGGTCGGATCAGGATCGTCGGGCTCCTAATTTCTCTGTGCTAAAGACAAAGTTGGAACTGCTTGATCCTGACCGATGCAAACTGGAGGTCGGGTCAGGGCTGCCGGACTCAGACCACTGTGAACTAGAGGTCGGGTCGGGGCTGCCGGACTCAGACCGCTATGAACTGGAAGAACAGTCAGAACTCCCGGGCTGATCTCGCTTTCGCTTACTTCTGGAAGACTCGTTGCTTTCTTGCCCGGTGTCTCTGGTCTTTAGAAATTCTTCAGTGTCAATGCATTTTCCAACTCTCTTTGCGAGTTCAACCAAGGTTACCTGTTGGTTTCTGTGAAACGACATGGCGCACTTGGTATGTTTAACTCCTGAGCAGAAGGCTAGAATAGCAGCGGTTTCATCAAGATCATAGATGCTGAGCTTCTCTTGATTAAACCGGCCGGTGAACTCCTTGAGGGTCTCATTATCCCTTTGTATGACTGTCAGTAGCTACATGTCAAGCTTTGGCCGTTCATGCATACCGATGAACTGGTTGATAAACTTCTTACTGAGTTGCTTGAAACTGCGGACTGATCGGGGCTCCAAGGAGTAGAACCATTGCACGGCTGGGCCTTTCAAAGTGCTGGAGAAGGCTTGGCAGTGTAGTTCATCAGAGTTGGTGGCTAGTGCCATCTGAGCCGTGTAGGTCCGGACGTGGTCGACAGGGCTTCCCGAACCGTTATAGGGATCTAGACGAGACTGCTTAAATTTGCGCGGGATGGAAAACCCCGTGATCTGGCTGGAGAATGGTGACTCTGTCTCGGTATTGACCTAATTCTGAGCGCGGTTTTGACCAAGCTTTTTGGCCACTTCGTCAATCTGCTTCTGCAAGTCCTTGATTCGGGCTTCCACTCCTTCCTGACCAGTATCCGAGGGGTTGGTCGGGTCGGCGGAAGAGGCTTCTTCTTTATGGCAGTGTGTTGTCCTCTGGGATCGGGCTCAGCTATGACTCCGGGTAATCGTGTGCCTACGGACAACTCGGCTCTTGACCGAGTGACCCTGGACTGATTCCCGGGCCGTATGCTCCTGTCTCTCCTCTTGGGCAGCATGCCTACCGCTAATGTCTCTGACATCCTCAACGCGGGACGGGTTGCCTCGGGCACGTCGTCTGGTCAAGATCGGTTCCCGACCGTGTGCAACGTTCCTGGGTCATTTCCCAGCCACTGGAGGATGGCTTTGCTGGGCTAGCAGAGCTTCGATCTGTTGTTGGATTCGACACTGGCCCTCCAAGAGTTGTGTGAGGGTCACGGTGATCTGCTCAGATGTCATGGCTGCCGCAGCCGGTGCCGGGGCCGGAGGAACATCCCAGTTAGACTACTGACCAACCTTCTTACCCTTCTTCGGTGGCATGACAATCAGTCAAGAGATTTATTGATGAGAAGACTTGTCGCTTCCCACAGATGGCGCCAAGCTGATGATGCCAAAATTTGGTAAGAGTAAAGTAGAGCAGATTAAGGGGAGAGAGAGTGAGACTGGTTTTTTGTATGTGGTTTGGCCCTGTTAATGAAGGTACCTACGTCCACGTGTGTGTCTGAGCACGTTCACTATACTGTAAAAGAGCCGGGGGCCTGTGGTGAACCAATAAGTCTGGAGCTACCGTAGGCCGGCCGAGCATGTAGATGAATGGTATAGGGGTGCTGTGTAGACTGAAAAGTTTGCCCCTTCAATGGAGGGTGAGAGGTCTCTTTTATAGATGTAAGAGACCTACTCGTACATGGATAAGGAAATATAATCCAATTAGGATGTGATTGACACCAATAAAGTAGGTTCCCTAATTGTATTAGGATAGATTGACATTAATTGTGGGGGTTTCCTAATTGGATTAGGAAATAGTTTGCACTTTCCATTAGTCTTCTAGGTTGAGTAGGAAACTGCCCGTAATGGTCGGGATCATGCCTGTGGGCCCGGATTAGCTGTTCCCGCAGTGGAATGTGCTTGTGCGATTTTCCCGACCTGTTGGCCGGGTCGTGGATGAACTGCTCGGGAGGCATCTGGTGGACCAAAACCGCTCGGGATGATGCTTGTCAGTAGTTGCAGAATAGAACCGCTCGGGACTGGGCTGATTTTGGGTGTATCATATATGTACACAGAACACTTCTAGTAAGGACGCCCTTACTTTATTAAGTTAAGGACTTCTGTTTTCAGCTGTTGGATCATCACTTTAAAAAGTGAAATGACAACAGTACCCTTAATGAAAACTCGATCTAACGGCAGGGACAAATGTCCTTAACTTAATAAAGTAAGGACGTCATTACTAGAAGTATTCTGTATATGTACATATGCATATATATCGATACATATATATACATATCCAGATCTGTATATACATATATAAATTCATTTTTCTATGTATTTTTAGGGTTTTTCTTTGATATTGCTTGATTTTTGATTGGTTTAGTAATTTGGAGGTATGTACATATATAAATTTGTTTAACCAACAATTGATCTTGTACCGGCCTACAATTGAGCTGATCATAAATCTAGTTTAGTGCATTGAATCCTTCTTTGGGTGCCTTTCTACCATCATATTATTATTGCATTTTGGTTGAGTTTGGTCGTATCATCATGTTGCATTTCTGGTCCATTGTTGCTGCTATAATACTCGTTGAGTATTGCTTTGCTTTTCTTGAGCTTATTTATGCCCTCTTGTTCTATTGGTTATTGAAAAATTGAAGGATAAATGCAGGGTACTCAGTACTGAGTGTAAGTGGCTAATATGTTCTTGTAAAATTTAAACTTGTCAAGCCAAGAGTTCACTCTCCAACACATATAGTCAGAATAATCTAATATTCTGTACAGATTTTTTTAACCGTGTTTGGTTTAACATGATCAACAATATTCTGGTCTTTAGATTGTCAATGGGCCTGAAGTCTTTTTCAGTGGATAATGTTCTCCTTCCTTCCTTTCAGGTGATCAAAGTGACTTACATGTCATCATTTTTTATGAAATTGATGCAATCTGTAAGGTAAGACCTTTCAGTGCTCTAGTTTCAATTTCCTCATAGCTTCTTGTATTGTGTGTTACAGAGAATAAGCTATTCTAATTTACCAATTTGTTTCTGAGAGTGGGTTTTCATTGTTATATCTTGGGCCTTGGGGGCCTTATATTTCTTTCTTCCACTTTTGGTTGAAGCAAAGTAGTTTGCTGTGCCTTAACAGCTACCTCTTGTTATCGCACCATGAAAAGTGACTATTGGTTTGGTTGAGTTTATGGTTTGAATTTCAGATGATTTATGTTGTGAAATGAATCTTTGCTTATCATATGGTTTTCTATAGGTACAACACTAGTCCAGACTACTTTAAAACTTTGAGAAGTTATCATCTATGACAAATGCTTTTGAGATTTATTTAACATTTATGTTTGGAAACTTTTTGCCATCGACAACTAGTCTTAACGCAGGATGAACCGGTGCGAGTGCGGGTGCGAAGGATTGTCAATTTTCTAAAATTCTAAGATATGGGTACAGGGTATAAGATATAATTGATAAAAACTTTCTTTTGCAAAATCATATAATCTATTCTAGAACTAATTGGCTTATTTTTAATGTCACTATCACATAAATAACAAGCATAAAGGCCACATAAGCTACACTAGCCTTCTGAAATATAATCTAACTCCCAATTTTCTTAAATTGGCCCCAAACTTTTTAAATTTATATGTGAATTAAGCTACAGTTGAATTTATGGTTCCATTTTATTTGCAAGACAATTTTCCCATATGGGTCATTCTGTTGCTCTATGATCATCCAAATGGCAATTTGATTTCGAAGAAAGTGATTAAAGATCCTTCTATTCTGCTGCATATGTTCCACTACTATTTTTGATAAACTTGTCTTATGGTAGTTGATTTGTAATTTGTTTATGATTTAATGTTCAAAAGAGCTATGTATTTGTCAGGCATGCTGTAATTCTTTAGTCTAGTCCAGTATATAATGTTGATTTGTAATTGCTTTTAATTGCCAACATCATGTCATCGGTTTGTTTTTTTGAAAGATAATTGATTATGCAATTTGATTTTTTTTCTTTATTAACCTAATGCAGTCAAGAGGTTCAACGAGAGATGGCACCGGCATTCATTATAGTATTGTTAACCAGCTCCTTATGAAGGTTGGTTTTAGAAGTTTTAAATGGTGTTGTAATCAAGAGGAAGATTTGGGTGTCTTTGTGCTAAACCTGGCAACTAACAGCACTGATTATAAATTACTTGCTGTTTAGATAAATGGCATTGAATCTCTAAATAATGTTTTGCTTATTGGGAGGACGAACAGAAAGGATTTTCTTGATGAAGCACTTTTAAGGTGATTCCTATATCTCATACCAATTCTTATTCTGTTACTTCATGTTATTGTACAATTTTAGTTCGGTGTAAAGTTACTGGTCACATTCGGAGTTAGGCCGAATTGTTCCAATTGAAGAATTCATTTTTCTCCTTCTAATTTAAAAGTTGATATTGTTACAAGTTTTCAGAACCTAACGTGCAATTCAAATGATATGAAGGCACTTGTCAATAACACTAGTCAATAACCTTTTTTGGGGGGTTGAAGCGAAGAGCTTTTCTAGAGTAAAAAGTTGGTATTTTAAAATATATATGTTGCTTGAACTTGCACTGATATCTTCTTTTTTTTTTTCGGGTTCCCAAGGTATCCCCAGGCCTTTCGTCCAGGACTAATTCTCCGAGGTATTATCGGCACCGAAGTGGGGACCTATCCCAAGATAGTTTTTTGCATACACAAGGGCTCGAACTTGAGACCCTTGCTTAAGCACCCAAAGCCCCTTCCACTTAGGCTAAATGACTCTCGGTTAACTTGCACTGATATCTGTTTGCACAAAAAAAAAAAGAAAAAAAAATCATTTTTTAAGTTAAAATTTGTATGAGACCGATTGAGATTTTTTAATCAGACTATGAGACCGATTGCAAAAAATTAGGAGCCAAGTGACTGGTTCAAAGTTGATAGGGCCGAATGAGTTTTATTCGAACTGATCACCATTTGATCGGACTGACAAAATTTGTATAAGACCGATTGAGATTTTTTAATCAGACTATGAGACCGATTGCAAAAAATTAGGAGCCAAGTGACTGGTTCAAAGTTGATAGGGTTGAATGAGTTTTATTCGAACTGATCACCATTTGATGGGACTGACACATACCATTCGGACTGTTTGGTTTCCAGTTGCTATGCATATTATTTTGACCAAAGGATTAAGATCCAATGGGTGGGCCCATGTACATGTGTTCGCTATATAATTTGCGCGGGCGTGCCAGAGCCAAACGGGCTCGGTGTGTGTGTGTGTGCAAACTAATTTCCTAAACGCTTGTGTGAGTGATGCACAATGCTTTATGAATCTGACTTCTAAACAGTGATCGTGCGCAGTGAGTAGGAAAGTACCCTCACCATAAATTCTTTAGCAGTACTGAAGCGCACAAGCTAAATAGTGTTAAGAGTTTACCAAGTAAACAATCACAAACGGATTAATAAAACGTAGATTTTATTAAGTGTTTGGAAAACTAAACAGATCTAAAGAATTAACCAGAACAGACTCTGATTATCCAAAAGAATAAAAAGAAATAACAAAAGGGGCAGACCTATTTGCTATGAATGCTGAAAACAAAGGTTTGAGTGCTTTGAATGCTTCGAATGCAGTGTGTGTGTGCTGTTTTCGAGATGACGCGGAGTGCCCTGTATGCTTGGCCTGCCTCCATATTTATAGCGGTCATGCATGAATTATGATCAGGAAAGGACTTCATAGCTTACACCCTTAGCTGCGTGGCTGATTGACTGATGGTGGAAGAAACCTTCTTAATCTCTAACTCCTAACTTATCCAAATTCTGATTGAATCAATCCCACTAATTTAGGGATTAACCTTCTAAATCCAGCTGGACGTAATCAGATTCTTTTCCTAAACGGACTCCTGCTTCCTAAAAATCTGGGATGACGTCGTCCTGACAGCTGTGAATAGCACCGCCTTCCCCTTTCAATCCATTGGTCTTGTCAACTACTTCTTTCAGCTGAATTGGGCTCAACCAATTTCAATACTTTCTTTCATGCCCGATCACCTTTTTACAAATGCCTATGGCCGATCGGACTCATACAGCCATCCTTCATTACACGGTGTCCAATTTGCCTCCGTGTTGCTTTGATCTACCATCGGGCTTACGTTGCATTAGGTTATGTTATTCTCGTGCCCGATAATCCTCATACATGCCCATCCTTCTAATCAGGCTCATACCACAACACCCAACAGCCTTGTGCCTACCATCGGGCTTACAATCTGTACTTGAGTCTGATGAGTCATAGATTCCCTAGGACAGCCTCCCCTCTATCCAACTTCATGCCACTCGGGCTCAAAAACCTTTGGCCATTTTTGGGTACAAACAATTGCCCCCAAAAGGTCATATCAAACATCCCGCCTTGATTGATGTGACATTTTGAATTTTAAAATTGCCACGTGTTAGCCATGCAGAGATTTGTCAGATCTGGAAAATCCCACCAGTCATCCTCATTTAATGCGGCGTGGCATAAAGCTGTAAGATTTTCAAAAATCTCACCGCCTCCCTCATTTGCGTCTTCTCTCTCTCTCTCTTTCTCTCTCTCTCTCTCTCTCTCTCTCTCTAAAATCCCAAGCATCCAGAGCTTCTCTCTCTAACCTCCATTTTTTCTGACACTATCAACCTCCACTTTACCTCCGAAATGGCTCCTAAAACTGCACAGCCAACCACTTCCAAAGGCAAGAAATCCTTCGTCGACGCTCCACCACCACAGAACAGATGTAGAGAAGTGAGAACACTGGCCAAAACTCATGCTACAAACATCTCCACTGATTACTTGACTCACTACAGCTCCCCCGACGGTTCCCCAGTAGCACCAGGTCTCGGTGCGGCGTTCCGCGGCGATCCTCCGACGGCTTTCCTTCCCCTATACCCGCCAGTGGATAACGAAGTATTCCTCCAGGTACCTGCCCACTAGGGCAAAGTCCAAACTACTACCTACCCCATTAGAGGTTGGCCGACCCCCTGCTGCTGATTGGGACAAATGGGTTACAAGATTATCAGCCTCTAAGGCTGATATCTGGAGGCAGACAGGTATCTATGACGCCATAATGCTCAGCCGCTCAAGGCTTGAAATGGACTGTCCACTCTTCTTCGCTGCTCTCCTCTTTTGGTCAGCCTCTTGCAACGGGTTCCTCTTCCGTTGTGGTCCGATGGCCCCCACTGTTAAAGACATCAGCTATCTGCTCGGTCTACACCCTCATGGGCAGGAGGTCATGTCGGGCTTTATGGATGTTGGATCGACTAGCTTTTCTTACCCCCAACAAGAATCCGTAAGAGACGGGGCCATTTCCTACCGACCGATCACAGCCTTCGGCAGCTTCTTGAAAGCCTGTATGGGTGCTGACGAGACCGAAGTGTCTGATGCTGAACATACGGCCTTCCTGATATACTGGCTAAACAGATTCCTCTTCTGCTCAGCCAGCCAAGCCATCACCAAGGAATACACTACCCTGGCCCTAGCCCTTGCTACTGGGAAGCCACTGTCTCTGGCCACCCTAGTCTAGGCTCACCTTATCCGAGGCATAACGGACTTCATTCACTCGGGTTTCAGTGCTGGAGGCAACCCGATTTGGATTCTGTAGGTCTGGCTCTACTCTTATTTTCCGGAGTTTCAACCAACCATTCACCACTTGGCCGATGTCCCTATTTCTGCCGTCTAGTTTGTGGACGTAGCACCTTCTTCCCACTCCTTTAAGGAGTGTTTCACCTTCTTTTATCAAGGCTGCTCCCCTCGGGCAATAAATCTCTTCACCCCTTTCTTTTTGCTTCAATTCTCTTCATTCTTTCAACTTTACAACAACCCTTCCAACTAGGGCTCGGGCACCCAGTCTATATACAACGAAATCTTCTCTAGCTACTTGGTAGCTAGTGATATAATTTTTAGCCCAAGTATTCCTTCAACAAACAATAAATGCAGAGCAGAGTATTACTTTGCTCCCCTCTATGCCCGTCAGTTCGGGCTTACTCAACTCGTGCCCGTTCCCCCAGGCATCACTGTTAATGTTGACTGGGTGGAGCGCGGCCTAATTGTCAATGATGGGCAAGTGAAGAAAATCAAAGAACGGTCAGACAAGCTCAAGGCCACATTCAACTTCACCCCCTTCTCCGCCCGACCTGTAGTATCAGAAGAATTCACCAAGTGGTGGAACGATCGGGCAAGCCACATATTCAAAGATATCGCCGCCGCGGCCCTCGTACGATTTCCTGCATCATCAGCAGTCGAGGCCGATGCTCCTGCTCCAATAGCAGCTCTAACCCGGCGCAAACAAGTAGCAAAGAGGCCAGCTCGCAAGCCAGCTCCGGGCAAAGGTCCTGCTCAAAAGAATAAAAAAACAACACCAGCCTCAACAACTCAGGTTACATTTACTTTATTTCTGACCTGTTAAGCCCGATTACATCATTAAGTTCTAATCTTTTCCTTTTCCACTTCATCTTGCTGATGAGGACTCCGGAGAAGACTTATCATTGACCGGAGCGGTTCCCCAACCACCACCGATCAAGCCTCAAACTCTTTCCACTGATCTTCCTACATCTCCAGCATCTGCCGCGGCCTACCTAGAACGAGTCGCCGTGAGTATGATGCTACTGCACATTATGCCACATCTCACCCCTTCGAGCGACGACGAAGACGGTGATCCTACTGGCAATTTTCCTGAACAATTTGTTCTCTCCTCCAGCAGCGAGGACGTGCCCGATGCTGGAACTGCTACGGAGGCAGTTGGAGAAGATATCGAGCAGGCTGGCCCAGTTATAGTGGGAGCACCCTTTAGCCAGGAGGACACCAGTGCTGCCATAGGATCGTCCTCTTAACCAACAAGGCAACCTGTTGAGGCCGATCCTTCCCAAACTCCTGAAGATCCTGCAGCTCCAAGGGTTGAGGATGAAGCGAATGACTCGAGCTCTGCCCTGGGCATTCAAATTTTATAGACTGCAGAGACCGCTACTAGACCAGGGGTGGAAACCAGTACTACTCCCTCTTCTGGACTTGGTCAGCCATCTAGCCTCTTACCTTATTTCATTCATGAACTCTTAAAAACATCTTTTGACCCCTACTATTTTGAACAGGCCGTTCCCATAGGTGTAGAGCCGTACATCCCATTTGACGATTTCTTCTCTGGCCTGGACCTAGGAGCTTTTGAACTTGGTCCTCTTGAGCCCGAGGCGGTCTCTCCTTTAGGCCTTTAGTAATCAAAAGACCTACTCCTCGGGCTTGCTGATTAGGACGTCTCTAATCTTCCTCCTGCTGCTGATGTTGAAGCAGCTTTGAACACACTCATGGCTGATCCCTCTCTTTCTGACGGGCAGCTATCCCTACTCCGTGAGACACAAGAAAGACCACCAAGCTGCCGTCTCCTAGACAAATTGGCCTTGAAGGTTCAAGCTGATGCAGAACTTCACTTGGGCTCTCGGTAAAAAGCAGTGAAGTTTCTTGAGGGGGCCAAGGCTAAGTTTGAAGCAGGGAAGGCCTCTCGAGCTCAGGTGCTAGCCAGAGACACTTGGCCGCATAATCGCATTGCTGCACTTAAAGCTCAGCTCGTACAATGCGAGGCTGAGGTCGCCACCAATAATCCAGCTTTGGTAAAAATTGATGAACTGCTGGCCCAACTTAGTGGTGATGCCCAGAAGTACAGTGATCAACTACAGGCCAGCGTCCCGATATCCCGAGCATGGGCCCAAAAACTTAACAAGGAAAAACGAGATCGGGTTGGAGCTATCAAGACTTGGGAAGATTTAAGAGCCAAACTTAGGAATTTTGGGTCTACCTAGAGGCCGACTCCCATCTTTTGTACCTTGTATGTTTTTATTCTTCATAACATATTTTTGTAAGTAAGCTGTGCTCAGCTTTATTAATGCAAAATGATGTTTTCTTTAATCATTCGGGCTCAGGTTCATAATTGATCAGTTGATCATATTCCAACCCTGGATTTGGTTTATATTCAACATCGATGGTCTTCCACAACGTAGGATAATAGGACTTTAAGTATTGACCATTGATTAGTCTGACATGAAATGTCCCATCTATATCTCGTAGCCTATATGCACCACCTCTCTTGACTTGATGGACGATGAACGAACCTTCCCAGTTGACCGACCATTTACCGTAATGATTATCCTTGTCCCCGATAGGTAAAACGGACTTCCATACCAAATCCTCTGTGCAAAAAGACTTCTCTTTCACCCTTTTGTTATAAGCTCGGGCTGTCCGTTGCTTTTGCACCTTTAATGAGTCTAAGGCCGTGAGCCTTGTTTCGTCAAGCCATTCTAACTCAGCTATCATAGCCTTTGTGTACTCAGCAGTCTCAAGCTGATTCTGTAAAGCCCTTCTGGCCGATCGGACTATGACTTCCATAGGTAACATAGCGTCATGCCCATAGGTCAGCATGAACGGTATGACCCCGGTACTTGACCTTTTAGATGTCCGATAGGCGCATAGAGCTTCAAACAGGAGCTTGTCCCATTCCCTAGGATTTTCATCGATCATCTTCTCAATAATCCCCTTAAGGATCTTGTTTGTAGACTCGGTCTGCCCATCAGCCTGTGCATAGTAGGGCGTAGAATTGAGAATTTTGATCCCCCTACTTTTTGCAAAAGCTAACGTTTCCGTTCTTGTGAAAACAGACCCTTGGTCGGCCGTAATTGTCTTTGGCAGGCCAAACCTGTGGATAATGTGCTCTTCAATGAACTTTATCATCATGGCCTGAGTCACCGTTCTGTAGGGTATGGCCTCATCCCACTTAGTAAAGTAGTCTGTAGCCACCATGATGAAATAGTACTGGCCTGATGACGGCGGTAGGATTTTGCCAATTAAAACCATAGCCCATCCTCGGAACGGCCATGGTTTGATTACTGGTTGGAGCTCCTTAGCTGGCAAGCTTGACATCCTTTTGCGTAGCTGATACAACCTTTCAGCATACCGGGCCAGTAATAGTTGTATCTTCTCAATAACCACTTCATCTTTGTATCGGCCTGATGTGCCCCACAGATCCCTTCATGTACTTCGGCCATAACCTGTATGGCCTGTTTCTTACCTAAAAAACCTCAAGATCACGTCGTCACCGATGGGTTTCTTGAACAATTCTCCATCAAGCATCACGAATTGGACTACGAATAGTCTAACTTTTTGGTCTACCTTGACATTCGGTTGATTCAGGTATTCAATGATGGGCATTCTCCAATCGTCATCCTCCATCAAGACCGAATTAGTGTTAGTATACCAGCCTCTCCTTGCAACTGACGGTAATGATCGGACATGAACAGTGATAACCTGGTCTTCTAAGTTCTTCCCAGAAGACGAGGCTGATCATGTTTTTGCCAGCTTATCGGCCTCGGTGTTTGTGGTCCTCAGAATATAACTCACACTAATGTCGTCAAATGCCTCCATGAGCTGTGTGACCACAACGTGGAATGGGCAGAGTTCCCAACTTCTTATCTGGAATTCTCTATCTATCTGTCCGATCACCAGCCCTGAGTCTCCTTTTATATACACGGACGATGCCCCCATTTCCAGGAGTATCTCTAGTCCGATGATAAGCGCTTCGTATTCGGCCTAATTGTTGGTGCACTTGAAATTGAGCCAAAACGACATTTTTGTCTTCTTGTACTTAAGTGATACAATAACCACACCTGCCCCAGCACCCTCTGCGTTTTTGGAACCATCAAAGATTAACGTCCATGGGACCAAGGACGTGTTTAGAACTTTGGGTGTTAGAGGCAATTCTCTCAGATTAGTAGGATCTGGGTGATCGGCCAAGAAATTGGCTATGGCCTGGCCTTTGACCGATTGCTGTGATCGGTACTGGATGGCGAATTTCATCAAGGCCAAGGTCCATTTCCCAATTCAGCCTCGCATGATTGGTCTTGACAACATATATTTTATCACATCAGTTTGACATATTATGTAAGTGGAAACGGGCAGCATATACGTTCTTAACTTTTGTGAGGAAAAATACAATGCCAAGCATAACTTCTCAATCGGCACATAGCGCTGCTTGATTGGAGTCAAAATTCTACTTAAATTAATAAACGGCCTGCTCATTGCATTGCTCATTGTCTTGAGCTAACATACTTCCTATGAAGCAGTCAGAGGCCGATATATGCAATTTGAGATACCTACCCTTCTTGGGTGGCATTAATATTGGAGACGTTGACAAATATTGTTTAATTCCCTCGAAGGCTTGTTGATGGCTGTCTTCCCATTTGAAGTCATCATTGGTCTTGATCTTCAATAGTGGGGTCCATACTTGGGTCTTCCCTGCACAATTGGATATAAATCTTCTCAGGAAATTGATCTGCCCAAGCAATCTCTGAAGTTCTTTCTTGTTAGTTGGTGGCTTTGCTGCCTGGATAGCCCGAGCCTTATTTTTGTCAACCTCTATCCCTCTTTAATGCACTAAGAAACCTAGGAAATTCCCTACTGTGATGCCGAAAGCACATTTGAGAGGATTCATCTTTAGTTTGTGAGCCCGCATTCTTTCAAATGCCTTTTCCAAGTCTCTCAGATGATCGGCGTTACCTCCTGACTTTACCACCATGTCATCGATGTAGACCTCAATGAACTGTCCAATCATATCATGGAAGATTGAATTCATTGCCCGTTGATAAGTGGCTCCAGCATTCTTCAGACCGAAAGGTATGACAACCCATTCAAAGGTTCCAATTGCCCCCGGGCATCGAAAAGCAGTTTCGGGACATCCTCTTCAGTGATATAGATTTGGTTATACCCTGAGTGCCCATCCATAAAGGACAAAATTTTATGGTTGGCGGCCGAATCAATTAACTGATCGGCCATGGGCATGGGATACTCATCTTTTGGGGTGGCTAGGTTTAGGTTTCTGAAGTCAATGCAGACCCTGAGCTTCCCATTCTTCTTTACTACTAGGACCACATTTGCGACCCATTCAACATACCGGGCTGTCCGAATGAAACCAGCATCAAGTAGTCTCTCAATCTCCTCTTTCACCTTCAGAGTTACTTCTGGCGACATCCACTGAGGTAGCTACTTGAATGGCCTGAACCCCGATTTAATTGGTAATCGGTGTTCCACCAGTTCCCTAGATAACCTTGGCATTTCATCATAATCTCAGGCAAAGTAATCTTTGTACTTGTGCAAGAGTGCAATTAACTCGGCCTGCCACTGCGGATCCAGCATCTGACTTACAAAAGTAGGCTTGATCTCTCCTTCTCTGCCTAGGTTGACCTCCAAGAGGGGGTCTTGGACATCGGCCTTTAAATCATCAAGCTTTGACGTGGCCGTTTCCAATTCATCTATTTGAATCTCTTCCTCCCTTGGCATTTCTTCTTCATAGATACAATCGGCCAGATTAATCATTCCGTCAATAGGGCCGATTTCCAATCTTCTATCGGCCAGGTATGCACACCATCTGGCCATGCTGGCCTTTAGGGCTAGCAGTTTCCGTTCTTCAATAATCGGTGTCTCCATTGATGTCTTCTTGTTCGATAATCTCAATCGGCCTTGATTCTTCAGTCCGACTAAGGTTATGGTAACACGTCTTCATGTCCGATGGATTTCCTTTAAGGAAGGTGGCTGTATTCGGTCTTCCCATTTTGTTGCGACCCAGTAACTTGACCGGCCCGATGTCATCTTCATACAAGACTGCATTTGTCATTTGCACATGGGCTACGAATGGCTTTGTATCTGCTCTAACCACCTTTACCTCGTCGCCTCTCTAGAAAATCAGTAGCTGATGGAGTGTGGAAGGAATGCAATAATTTGGGTGTATCTAATCTCGGTCGAGTAATGAATTATAGGCCGTCGAGGTTTCTACGATGAAGAAGGCAGTCATGACCGTTTTACTGCCAACGGTCAGCTCAGGGGTAGGATACCCTTGGTTCTTGAGGGTCCCCCCGTGAAGCTTTGAACGTTCATTTAGATCAGAATTAGCTCCGACTCGGACTTCTGAAGGATTCTCAACATTATTTAAGGCATAATATTGATGGTAGACCCACCATCAACCAGGATTCTATTTATCGGGACCCCCTCAATATGTCCTTTCACGTACAATGGCTTCAAATGCTGGGACATCTGATATGTGGGTTTTTCAAAACAACTTTGACTGGTCCGTTAGGCTTCAACCCTTCTTCAGTCTGATGTCCCTTCGGCCTCAAAATAGTGATCTTAGGTCGATCAGTCTGTTCGTTGGTGCCATCCACATTCTTGCATGTGGCTTCTACCACATTGGGTTTAACGGTCTCTCCCCCGTTCCAGAAAACATCTTCTATCGTGGCCGAGTCTTTGGTTAGGCCCTCCATTACATCCCCTTCCATGGCCGCGGGCTGGTCTGGCTTGGCCATAAAAGACATCGGTAAAGTAAACACCATGTTAGATAACAGGCTTACCGGGATAGTTCCGAATTGAATTGACGAGGTGCTGGAGTCTGACAGATCATCATTGGATTCCATACTCATCTTGTCCGATGTGGGCCTGTATCCCTCTTGTGATTTTTCCCGTTTGAATCTTTCCTTCAGGTGCCCAGTAGAAGTACGCATCGTCCCAGCCTCTCTGTCACAAAATAGTTCTGCCTCAGCTGAGAGTTCTTGGGTGTCGGGCAATGGCAATGTATGCGCTGTGGGTTTAGGAGCGTTTCTAGCCTAATTTTTCCAGTACTGGCGTTCCCGTTCAGCCTGTCTCATGCATTGATACCTCCTTTTTTGAGACTTTCTGTACTGTGGCCACGTTGGGAATTTGGAATGTTCAGCCCTAAGCCACCTCCCATCTTCCATCCGGGGTGGCAACACCATCCTTGGGCTCCTGTTTGAGGTTGATGACTTTGTTTGCAGCTTAGGCTTTGGAATTGTTCGGATACCTCTTGCCCCCAATCGGCCTGCTTCACTTAGGCTGGTTTGCGGAGCCAAGGAGGTTTTGCCTGCCACTCAGGCTTCGCATGACTCTGCCAAGGCAGTGACAACCTCTCATATACAGATCTTCTCGGGCTTGGCTCCTGATGTTCATTGCCTCTTGGCCTCTTACTCAGGCTAGAGCTCTCTTTTTTTATATCAGCCTTGCATCTTGGGCAAAGGCCTTGTTCAATGAACTCCAGTTGTCGTCGCAGATCCGCTATCAAGTTATCAGTATCGGACCTAGCCGTTTCTTCCTCGGCCTTGTGGCCCTTTTCTTTACGTTCCTGATAACTTCTTTTCAACTCATGTATCGTCACTTTCAGCCTATCTGTGGCCGAAATGCCGATTTATTTCCCTTCTCTCTGCCTTGGCAGAACTTCTTGGTCGGTCAAGTCTATCTTCAGCCTTGGCCTTGTCAGCTTAGTTAAATCAGGCGTAACCATATTGGTGCCAGTTATTTGAGGAAACGGATTTGCGTCAATCTCCATAGCTTTATCCGAGAACTTGAAAACTCCTTTATCCACGTTTTCCTGTATAACATTACGAAAAACAACGCAATTATTAGAGGAGTGCTTCCAGGAATTGTGCTACTTGCAGTATTCTTTATTTTTTAGGTCATCGGCCTTGGGGATCCGATGGCCTTCACTCAGCTTGATCACTTTATCGGCCAATAAGGCATCGAATATTTGATCAGCCATGGTTATGTCAAAAGTATAATTTTTTTACCGCCTCAAACGCCATCTTCTTTATAGCGGCATTATTGTTGATAGGTTTATTCAAGGCGTTACATACAATTGGCCGTTTACAGATTAACTCGGCCATATCGCTCTCTGTTTCGAGGTCATACTCCGCTAGGTGGACCTCGTAGTTAGGGTCTTTATAATACGTCCCTTTGGACGAGTTCTTCTTCTCTAACTCATCCAAAAGGATATGCTCATAACGAGCGGCCCGCGTGGCCAGCTCGAATAAATCACTGAAGTTAGTTCCTTCAAACCTCTTGCGAAGTTCAAAGGACATGCCCCCCATGGCCATTTTAGCATATTCTTCCTCAGGTAAAACCGTCTTGCACCGATACCTTGCCTTACAGAAATGCTGGAAAGGTCTGACAGCGATGTTTCGGGCTAAGTCCTATAGAACTGGCCGTGAAAAAACTCTTCCATCCCTTGCCAAGTTTGCACCAAATTGACGGGGAGATTGACATACCACAAAAACGCCATGCATGTTAGTGAATTCGAAAATAACCTCAACTTTAATGGGTCACTACTATCCATATGGCCGCATTGAATAATGAAACGGCCAATATGCTCCACCGAAGACTATTCACTCTCTCCAGAAAACAGAGTGAAGTTTGGTACTTTGTACCCCTGGAGAAATATAACCTAGTCAATTTCGAGGGGATATGGCCGTCTGTACGTCGGCCTCTCCAGTCTTCTCATAAACGGGCCATACTCTTCATGTATGGCCGCTACCAACTCCTCCCTATTGATGGGTTGTGGAGCTATGGGCTGAACATTCCTCACCGGGGGTACTAACGGCGGTGGTAATTACTGTTGATTATTATTGGTCTGATGGGACCAAAACCCACCATTGTTTCTTTGCCCCCCAGTAGTGCAACCTAGAGGTTGTGTGTGGTCGACTGAGCTTTCAGTGTGGCCTGTTGATCGAACAAAACCCAGTGTCATCGATCCATTGGGATTGGTGACCATCGATCCGCCAGCCATTCCGGTCTGTGAATCGGATTGCTTGCCTGAGCCATTGCCCTCCCTAAGGTTCGGACAGATGTAGGGTGGGTCTTTCGGATTATTGGACTCAAGCAATGTGCCAGAACCCGATCTGTTGACCTGCTCTTTGCTACCTCCGGCCTTATAGGTCTCTATCAACCTGCCGATCATGTTCGACAGGCGATAGAATTTTACGTGGGTGGTCCTTGTCTCCATGACCAGGTCAGGTTGACTCTTATGAACATCGGCCGTTTGGCTGATGACCGCCTTGAGATTTCCCATTGATCCTATTAGCGCGTTGTATTCCTGCCACATGGCCTCAACGTTCTCTCTCATGGCCTCCGAAATTGCCTCAAGAGTGACACTGTCGTCTTGTGGAGAACGGCCAGTACATTCCTTGCCTCCATAGGTGGGTCCATGGGAGAATCGTCTTGGCTGTTCTTAGTTATCTATTTGTCTTTCTTTGGAGGCATGGCTTGACACTGTGGGTCTGACCGGGCATGCCAAAATGTTTGCTATATAATTTGCAAGGGTGTGCCAGAGCCAAATGGGCTCGGTGTGTGTATGTGTGTGTGTGTGTGTGTGTGTGTGTGTGTGTACAAACTAATTTCCTAAACGCTTGTGTGAGTGATACACAAGGTTTTATGAATCTAACTTCTAAACAGTGATCGTGTGCAGTGAGTAGGAAAGTACCCTCACCATAAATTCTTTAGCAGTACTGAAGCGCACAAGCTAAACAGTGTTAAGAGTTTACCAGGTAAACAATCACAAACGGATTAATAAAACGTAGATTTTATTAAGTGTTTGGAAAACTAAATAGATCTAAAGAACGAACTAGAACAAACTCTAATTATCCAAAAGAATAAAAAGAAATAACAAAAGGGGCAGACCTATTTGCTATGAATGCTGAAAACAAAGATTTGAGTGCTTTGAATGCTTCGAATGCAGTGTGTGTGCTATTTTTGAGATGACGCGGAGTGCCCTGCATGCTTGGCCTACATCCATATTTATAGCGACCATGGATGAATTCTGATCAGGAAAGGACTCCTTAGCTTATGCCCTAAGCTGTGTGGCTGATTGGCTGATGGTGGAAGAAACCTTCTTAATCTATAGCTCTTAACTTATCCAAATTCTGATTGAATCAATCCCACTAATTTAGGGATTAACCTTCTAAATCCAGCTGGATGTAATCAGATTCTTTTCCCAAACGGACTTCTGCTTCCTAAAAATCTGGAATGACGTCGTCCTGACAGCTGTGAATAACACCGCCTTCCACTTTCAATCCATTGGTCTTGTCAACTACTTCTTTCAGCTGAATCGGGCTCAACCAATTTCAATACTTTCTTTCATGCCCGATCACCTTTTTACAAATGCCTATGGCCGATCAGACTCATACAACCATCCTTCATTACACGGTGTCTGATTTACCTCCGTGCTGCTTTGATCTACCATCGGGCTTACGTTGCATTAGGTTATGTTATTCTCGTGCCCGATAATCCTCATATATGCCCATCCTTCTAATCGGGCTCCTACCACAACACCCAACAGCCTTGTGCCTACCATCGGGCTTACAATCTGTACTTGAGTCTGATGAGTCATAGATTCCCTAAGCCGGCCTCCCCTCTATCCAACTTCATGCCACTCGGGCTCAAAAACCTTTGGCAGTTTTTGGGTGCAAACAACTTTATGGTTTGGGTAATATTTTAGTGTGATGGTGGGCCACTTTCATTTAGTAGTCAGCCTAAGACTCATCTGGAGTATTTAGTAATTTAGGCCACTTTACTTAACCATTTTGTAATTATGGAAGTTGGATTTAGACGCAAATCGGGCTGACTCTTTTTTGGTGTTATTCTATCGGACTGCCAAATACTCAGTATTACTATATTACTTATTGTAGCCAGAACATGGATGCACATTTAATGGGATAGTGGGCCTGAGGACAAGTCAAATCCAATAATTCAATGCTAAGGAAAAGCCAAATTGGCTTTTATTAATTCCATCGGACACATGAGCTCAAGAAGTTGGCATTCCTCTTACCATCGGGCTGATCAACATTCATAAAGCAAGTGGTGGGGCACTCTTGAATTATGAGACCAAGTTTAGTCAATATGTCCACGTCACTTAAAGGAGGTTTGGATTATGAAGCAAATGGTGGCCCATGTGTTCATTCTTGCATTATGATTTCAACTACAGTGTGTTACCATTATTTCAGTTTCAAAAATCTTAGGTACACAATGAATTGTATAACCAAAGCACAAACGCGCAGCACAAAGTTGGATCTTATGCTAAAAAGCCTGCACACACCTTTTTGAGTGTGCAGTCTTTTCAGCACAAGTTCCAACCTTATACTACACATTTATGCAATTGATTGTACAATTCATTGTGTGTCAAACATTACTCTTTTAGTTTCCATAGGGCTCTTTGGCCTTTGCTTTGACTTGGCCATATTTGGGAACCAATTGATGGGCCCCTCTTGGAACATTATCTTCCATAAATATGTGATACATATTGTTAAGGGAAGTACAAGATAATATTATCAATATTTTGGGAAGAAATTGTCAAGATTTGGAAGGATAATATGTTTGATATTATTTTTATGGAAAGCAATATTATCACGTAGGGGAAATATTATCACTTTATGAAAGTTATTATTTACTTGGAGGAGAAGCAAAACGTACAAAGCCAAGAAGTGGCCGGACCAGATACATATATATACACCTGTATATATATTATTCAAGACATGAAAAGTTTTTTCAGACTTGTGGGAGAGAAATCTGGTAGGCAGACCAAGCTATAAATCAGTCCAGGATGCTATAAATCAGTTTATGAAAGTTTTTTCTTGCCTTATCTCATATCAGTCCAGGATGCTATAAATCAGTAGGCAGACCAAGCTTTCAAGGCACTCCGCGTCATCTCGAAAACCGCATCCAACCGCATTCAACAGCATTCTTAGTAGTCTTAGGATTAGCTTTTAGCCAAATAAAGCAGTTTTTTATTTTCTTAGTTTTTACATTATTTCTTGTAATTTTTATTTTTTACAATTAAAAAAAATCAGTCTTTTTATTTAATTTCTTTATGGCTATTTCATCACTTGCTACGCTTGTATGCATCAATACTGTCTAGGGACCTTTAGATGAGGGTACTTTTCTGTTCATCTTTCACAATCGCTTCTTAAAAATTAGATTATGAAACCTTGTGTATCACTCACACAAGTAGTTATAGAAAATTTAATATTTTATAAGTTTAGATCTACCTCAAAAGGCTCTGACAGGTCCGAACCATAAATATAGCAAACAATATCTCATTGTTTTCTCTTTGTGAAGACGTGTATGACTCACTAGAAAGCTTTGTGAAAAAACGAATGTTATCGACTAGTGTGGCTTTATTAGATTTGTGGTTGGCCTCTTTCAGTTTTGTGTTGGACTCAAGATTCCAAATGCTTATTCTTTGTCTCCAAAGCTTTAGACTCATCCTCTCCCTTGCTTTTCAAATCCCCGTAAGCAAAGTTCTGTTTCTTCACTGCCTCCAAGTGGGGATGTAGTTTGAGTTACTACAAGTGGGTGAGTTTAGTTAATGTTGTTTTAGGATATGGCTCCTATAAAGCTAGTTATATGATTTAAATTGATTTTAATCAGAATATTAGACTTTAATCCTTAGTTAAAATGTCAAAAAGTATAAAGTAGTCGTGTTTTTGGCTATTTGGTACAAAGTCTTTGTCATTATTGTCAGCCATTCTGCTAAACAAGTCCACACGCGCGTGGCTTAGCAGTAGCCCAAACATCACAGCCATTCACACCGTGTGAGTGATTGTACTTTAGCGCTTCTCTTTTCAAAAAATAATTCAAAACTTTAACCCTCCATAACTTTTGATCTACAACTCCATTTTTTATAAATTTTATACTGCTGGAATCGTGTCGACGAGAGCTACAAAACTAGTACCATTGTCGATATGTTTTGAGCATTTTTTTTTCTTCAATTTGAAGAAATTTTGAAAAAATTAGAGATTTGTGAAATTTCACAAAACAATTTTCACAAGAAAAGTTTTGTGAAATTTGAAGAAATTTTGGAAAAAAAACAAAGTTTATGAAATTTGACAATTTCACAAAATAACTGTCAAAATTGTTGAAAATAATTTTGTGAAATTTATAGTTACACAAGGTATGTAAGATTTTGATTTTTTTTTTGCTCAAAACATATCAACAATGGTATTAGTTTTGTAGCTCTCGTTGACACGATTCGAACGATATAAAATTTGAGAAAAATGGAGTTGTATGTCAAAAGTTAGGGAGATTTAAAGTTGCAAAATATTTTTTGAATTTAAAATATTATATGGTGTAGTGATCATACTGTATGAGTGGCTGCAAAAGCATGGCGCGTGAAAATTAGACGGGAGTGGGGAAAAATGTGGGAAATGTTTAGGTGCATGTCAGTTTTGTCCTTTTGTCAAAGATCAGAGACTTTTGATTAAATACATATATTGAAGATACTTTTTGTTAAATTTTTAGTTGACAAGGGATATATCTCTAACTGTCCCGATTTTAATTCCCCTTTTTTTTTTAATTTTATTTTTTTAATGTTGTTTTAGGATAAGCCTGATGCAAGAAATATGAAAGGAAAGTTATGTCCTCGTTACTACGATTTGCTTATCATTTTCGGCAATGACTACGCAACGGGAGACCGGGCAGTCACGGGGAATGACTTTCTCCAAGTGCATAGGTCTATCATAAGCTTGGAAAAGATCTGGTGGATTGATTTTGTCTTTTAGTACATTAAAACAATCATGGAAACTTTTACTTTGACGATGACCCTTTTTTTTTTAATAGAACTTTGATGAGTATTTCTAATTTTACTTTGATGAAACTTTAGTTTTTAGTATATTAAAAAAAAATCATTTGTGAAATTGACAATTGGTATGAGTAGTTGTCTCAATTGCTTGAATTGGTTTCATTTTCAAATTGTTTGTTTGTGATTCATAGGTGAAGTACTTGAAAAAATGTAAGTTTTCAATGAAAAATGTTAATTTCCCATGAAAAATTATTACAATCAAAGAAAAATATCACCTAGACCCCCTGAGGTTTGCCCCGATCACAGTATCTACCCCTCACGTTTCAGTAATATCACCTATACCCCCTGAGGTTTGAAAAGCGTATCACTTAGACCCCCTCCGTCAAATTACTGTTAAAAAAGTGACGGACTAACATAAATAAATACAAAACATACCCCTAAAAGTTTGGTCCTTGTGTCATTTTAGTCCCTATAATTTTAATTGGGTAAATTTGGTCCCGACAGTTTAAATTGGGTCAATTTGATCCAAATGCCCTACTATATGAGAAAAATTTGACAAAATTTACCCACTGTTATGCACAATTACGCTAATAAGCAGGTTGAGAGATTGTGGTGTTCCATTTTTGCCCTTAAAAAGTGTGACAATGCATAATATGTGAGTAAATTCTGTCAATTTTTCTCACAAAATTGAACATTTAGATCAAATTGGTCTAATTTAAAACTTCAGGGTCCAAATTGACCCAATTGAAACTACGGGGACTAAAATTAGTTAAGGACCAAACTTTTAGGGGTATGTTTTGTATTTATTTATGTTAGTCAGTCACTTTTTTAATGGTAAATTGACAGAGGAGGTCTAGGTGATACGCACTTCAAACCTGGGGTGTAGGTGATATTACTGAAACATGAGGGATGACGTCTGTGATCGGGGCAAACCTCAGGGGGTCTAGGTGATATTTTCCCTACAATCAAGTAGCAAAAAATATTTTTTTCATGAAAAATGACCATTTTTCACTGAAAAATAGTGACAATCAAAAAACTAAACTAGATATTCCATGGATGTTTGCACCTAAAAAATACATTTTTTAAATTATAAAATTAGTACAGGCCGATTGGAATTTTTTTAATCGGACTTATAAGACCGATGGCAAAATTAATGGCCAAGTGGTTACTTTGAAAGTTGACCGGGCTCATTACAGTCGGGCTAGCACCCTTGCTCACTCGGACTAACCACTATTTAATCGGACTGACCATCATCTCATCGGGCCACTATGCATAGTGGGCCCTGCTTCGATACATTACGTTGCCATCGGGCTAGTACCATTGGTCACTCGGGCTAATCACAGTTTAATCGGGCTGTTAACATTTAGTCGGAGTGGTTACGGACTGATCGGGCCGAGTGATATATCGCATTCAGGCTACGGGTTGGCGATATAGACATATTTTAATCACTTCATATACACGTGGTGGGACCAAGAAAATGGTGAAACAAGATTGGCACACTCCACCATTGGCAGTATTTGTCCGAACAATCTTCACCTCAATAGCAATCAGGCTGACTTGGTTTGATTCTTACTTAGTCTGAGTTATAATTTTGATCAATTTCATTGACCCTTTTACAATTTGGTTACTTAAGTCTTTATTAATCGGGCTGCCTCTACATCCTTAGCAGTGCCATGGATTCAAGGTGGACCGTCCATTTGTTGACTATAAGTCAATTTGCCAACCATTAATTCAACACTGGTGGGCCTCACTGTGGGATGGCTAATTAATAGCCACGCGTGCTACAATATTTGGCCACCTTGGGCATATATATGCATATATAGATAGATATATATATATATATGTATATGTCGTGGAGTCTGCTATGAAAGGTTACCAACTTTAAAAGGTCACCTACTTGATGCTAATATATTGTGATCAAATTTAATTAAGAAGATAATAGCAAGATATTACTAATAATTTTGGAGAATATCATAACATTATCACATATGGAAACTACCTAATAAGGGAAAGGGAAATATTAATATATGCATTTACATATATATGTATATATTTGAAGATATGGGAAGTATTATCTGATATGGAAGAGATAATATTGCAGATAATATCAACATATTTGGGAAGTATATCTTTTACTTGGAGGGGAAGCAAGCCGAATCTATACCATATTCGGACCAGATACAAGATATATATGCATATACATATATGTATATATTTGAAGATATAGCAGCTTTATCAGTTTATGGAAATAAACTGGTATTTTTTACCAGATTATTGTTGATCAGATATTTCCTACTTTATATAGGAAACCTCCATGGCCGCTATAAATCAACAGGCAGGCCAAGCTGTCAAGGCACTCCGCGTCACTTCGACAAAAGCATCCCAATGCATTCTAAATAGCGCTCCTAGCATTCTTTTTATTTTCCTAGGCTTTCTTAGATTTAAATTACACTTCTTGTAATTTTCTTTTCTATAATTAAATAAAAGTCTATTTTATTTAATTTCTCTTTCATCACTTGTATGGCTTGTATGCTTCAATACTGTCATAGGACCTTAGGCCAAGGGTACTTTCCTACTTGGTCATCACAATCGCCTATTAGAAGTTAGATTTTCAAAACCTTGTGTATCACTCACACAAGTAGTTTAGGAAATTTTGTGTTAATTAGTTTGGGTCTACCTCACAAGGCTCTGGCACGCCCGAACCATAATTACAGCAAAAAATTTGGCACGCCCGGTGGGACAGCCAAGTGATGAGTCATGCACACACTGAAGCATGGATACACTTCTACAACAACCAGATTGGTTGGCGGAATGAGTCAATACGCCAACTTCGTGAAGAAATCTATCGTCTCTACAACGATGGTTATTGGAATGAAACTGGTCATCTTTACAATGAGATAGACCATTTTGAGGCCGACATGCAATTTTTTAATCAAGAAATCGGCCTCCTCACAGTTTCGAGTGGAGCTGATGAACCGCCGCCCAAGGGAAATTCGTTCATGTCTCTAGACGATTTTCTATATGGTGACTGGCGAAAGAATCTAGTTTGTGACAACATTCTTCATGCTCTTGAAGATATGAAGGCGCACTCGAGAGAACAGCAGGCAAAGCTAAGCCGGTTTGAAGAAGACACGAAAGCAAGCCTGGCAATACTAGAGGCTCAAGGGCAAAAGATCGAGTAATTTTTAAAGTCACGACAACGGCCCGAGAAGGCCGATGTTACCACTCCAAATCAAGAGACCGATCTTGGTTCCACGCTGTCCAAGCCGCTCGGGGGGCAAGACGGCGAAAAAATAATTTCTAAGGAAAGGTCGAATAATCTTATTTTGGCCATAGACCCTCCTGCTGTTGAAGAAGATGATGAACCGCTCGGGGGGCAAATTCAAGACGAGCCTCACAATTATGTTGAGGCCGAAAAGGAAGAGTATGACAAGCCGAGTGATCCTGTATCGGCCATAGACCCTCCTAGTGATGAGGAGGACGATGATGAAGACCCCCTTGTTGATGAAGAAATCGGTGATGAAGGGCTCGGGGGGCAAACTCCAAAGAGACCGATTGATTTTAAATCGGTTCATAAATATTTTGAACAACTTTCTTTGAGGAAATTAACCCTTAAGGAGTTGTGTAAATTTTTCGGTCTCATTATAGTGACCGATTATTATTTTTATTTTAAGCCAATTAATTTTTTGGCTTGGATTGATCTACATCCACGATGGATGTATGGGTGTCACCAAAAATTGAGTATTATTTGGTGGCTCTTTTTACAACAATGGTATTATCAAAAGACTGAAAGTTATTAAGACCGAAGGTAAAAATATTAATTCGGTCTAACTAACAGTGCTATTCGGACTCACAAGACCGAAAACAAGAATAATAATAATAAATAAAGTAATGCTAGAAGGATGCTTGGGATGCTGATCGGACATAGAGGCCGATGGTGTAGTGTCAAGAGTGCCTGTATAACAGTCAAGTGGGGGAGCCCGATTATATGAGGTTGTCTCAGTCAAGCTACAACGTGAGGTGTCAAACGGTCTCATGACCAAGGCCGATATCAGTTAAAAGGTAATCGGTCTCTAGAAAAATATGGCTATTCAAAATTTCACTTGATTTCATTTTAAACATCCAGGGGGGCAATTGCTTGCACCTAAAAAATACATTTTTTAAATTATAAAATTAGTACAGGCCGATTGGAACTTTTTTAATCGGACTTATAAGACCGATTGCAAAATTAATGGCCAAGTGGTTACTTTAAAAGTTGACCGGGCTCATTACAGTCGGGCTAGCACCCTTGCTCACTCGGACTAACCACTATTTAATCGGACTGACCATCATCTCATCGGGCCACCGCGCAAAGTGGGCCCTTCTTCGATATGGTTACATTACGTTGTCATCGGGCTAGTACCATTGGTCACTCGGGCTGATCACAGTTTAATCGGGCTGTTAACATTTAGTCGGAGTGGTTACGGACTGTAATACCCTGTATTTTGATATATTAATAAGACCTGGTATTTCATTTCTATACTTGTATAACCTTAACCTTTCATTTGGTGTGATTTGGATACCAATCGATTGCCATTCATCCCAATTGATTGACATTTTTTGAATACCAATCGATTGACATGTTCCCAATCGATTGCCATCAGACCGACCTGAATTCATGACGTGGCAGTTTACCAATCGATTGCCATCTTCTTCAATCGATTGCCTTCAAAAATCTAATACCAATCGATTGTCATTCATTCCAATCGATTGACATAAGCTGAGAAATATTTTCTTCTTTCCTTCAGCTTTAAACGTGTGGCACTCTTAACCCCTATATATACTCGTTCATTTGTGGCCTTGGGCCAAGTTTGGCAGCCTTGGGAGAGAGAGAGACATACCTCTTGAGATATATACATACATATATCTATATCTACACATATATACACACTCTATACACATACACACTGACCTTGGCAACTGGGAAAAGAGGAGAAGAAGAAGGAGAATCAGAAAGAATAAGAAAGGAAGAGACAGAGAGAGAGAAAGCTGGACAGAGAACGAGAAGAAGAAGAGAGGAAGCTTGGATTTTCAAAACACACACACCCAAACGCACCCTAAGTGAGTCCTAACTCACTTGGTCACTTTATTTGATGTATTTACAAGTTGTTATGACCTTTAGATGTGATAAAACTATGACTTCTACGTTTAATTATGCTATTTTTACAATCTGCTGGAGAAGACGTAGTACCAATCGATTGGCATAATCTCAATCGATTGACATCAGTCGTATCCCAATCGATTGGATAGGATTCCAATCGATTGACATTCCAATCGATTGCCACGTTTCTCAATCGATTGGTATAACTTTTTGTCCCAATCGATTGGACCTCTGTTTCAATTGATTGGCATGATCAAAACATGGATTCTTTTGCCTGTTTATTATATAAGAGGTTTAGTTGTTTGATTTCTGATTCGGATTTCCATTTTTTGCGACTATGGGTTAGACAGGAGTAATGTGACACCAAAGATTTATGGATAATGGATAAATAAAAAGGAAAATGAAGACGTGGGTGACGTGTTGATTCTGATATGAGTTCGATATCCGTTTTCTTTTAATCCGAGTAGTCAGGCCACATTGGGAGTTGTCATGTGTCGATGTAGAATAAAACGTAAGTAGGTTTGGTAAGTTCTGGGAATGGTACGCGGATGGACGATTGGTCATGATATGCTCTTAAAAGCGGTGAACCGGATACATGGTTCTTAAAAGCAGTGAGCTGGACCAAGAAGTCTCAAGATAGACTGGATGATCTATGATATGCTCTTAAAAGCGGTGAACAGGACCATTGTTCTTAAAAACGGTGAGCTGGGATCACTAGTAGATGACGTTGAGTCGTGGCAATAGATTGATATGCCTTGTTCGAAACGTTATATCCCTGAAATGCGGTGAACAGGACCATTGTTCTTAAAAGCTGGGGACAGACTGACGTGGAGTCCATGACATGCGGTGAGCAGGATATATTGCTCTTAAAAGCGATGGACAGAATAAGGGTGTATCCCTAGAGTTAAACGATTGAGTCTGTTTATGAAAATCAGAATATGTTGAGTTCGGTATTCGATTAACAAGACGTTAAGGTCGGTTTACAAGGATGAATAAAGAAACAAGATATGGATATAATAAGATGTTAACTCGTGTTTTCATAAGCTTGTGTTTACTTCAGATAACTGGTACCCTGTTAGTTGATTCTCACTCAGCTCTCAGTAAGCTGACGACCTTTTATTGCCTGGACTTTCCCCGTCCAGAATATCCTGCCTCTTATTCTATAAGTAACGACCAGTACACTGATGACTATTATCCAGAGGAAGGCCCCACCGATGATGGTTATGCCAGGGAGGATTATCCTTATGCCAGTTGAAGACTGGAGATGTTATAGTTAGATTACATTCCGGTTGTTCTGTTGAACCTTTAGTTAACGGGTACTTGGGCATTTGTTGTCTCCAGACCTGTTGTGATCCTGTGGACCACACTCTGATATTTTATAATAGTTAGCACTGTGTGTTATTCTCAGTTGTTTACAGTTGCTGTTCTTTTGGACTAGTATTGCGTGGTGTGGATTATTAGTGACTTTCATCTGTCATTCCTTATGGACCCAAAAAGGAAATTTATTTTTCTCTATTTTTGCCGTTCCGGGCCGTGACAGGATTTTTTGGTATCAGAGCTTGAGTTTGGTACTCTAGGTTATGATACTTTCATTCACCGATCATTCCACACCATCTGGTCCTAGTGTTGTTAAGATTCCTTGAGATGAGATATGGGTATGAGATAAGATCGTCCTCTTGACGATAGATAGTTTTCTTTGCAGGATAGCATGGATCCTGAGTTCCATCAGTTTGTTACCGATGCTTATGGAGGACACGTGATCCATGGGGATACCGTGGAGCCAGCTGACCCAGAGTTTTACCGTGAGCGCGTGTGCCAGATTGCTAGTCGACATTTGGAGGAAGATATGTGGAGAGCCCTTTATGTGACCGGGAGTACTCACCCGACACAGATGCGTATGGACGCTTACCACTTAGCGAGAGTTGGCAAAGATATTTGTCAAGAGATGTTACGACTAATTTTGAGTAAGCCAGAGATGGATAAGATTGAGTTGAGAGCTATTGTAGCCGGTCCACCAAAGCCCATAGTTTCACCAGCTCCAGCAGCACCACCATCACCAGTACCCGACGTACCAGTCCCGGGGCCAGAGCCAGAGCCAGAGCCAATTGAGGATGAGGTAGATGATGATGAGCCGGAGGATGATCCGGTGGAGCCAGAGTTTGTTCCTGAGGAAGAGCTTGATCCAGAGGACCCTGAGGCCGCTGAGGCAGAGATAGTAGTAGAGGAGGAGGCTGCGATTGATCCAGAGGCGTTGGTGGTACCTAAGATACCAGTTGTACCTATGATACCAGGACCGATTTTGCATATGGCAGCCATGGCTGATTTGGCAGTAGGATGGATAGCTCAGATGGTAGCACAGCCAGCCGATTTTGTTATGGGAGAGGTAGCTATAGCAGGAGCTCTTGATATAGCTGACGGTTTTGTCGTAGTAGCTGTGGATGTCACCAACCAGGCGATAGCAGAGGTGATGGAGGACGCCGATGCAGAGGTACTAGAGGATTGGGATATAGAGGTAGTAGTTGGAGATCTTGTTGCACCAGCTGAGGAGGATCCACTCGAGGAGATGGATATTGACCCAGAGGATGAGGCACCACCAGCAGGATCAGATGCTGATGACTTTTGAGTCAGGATCGGCAAGGTGTGATTTTGTTAGTTTATCGTAAGACATGTTGTCCACCAGATTTTTTGGGAGCTTGAGAGATAGCTATTGACCATAGCTTTGTATAGTATTAGCTGACTTTAGTTGTTGTAACTTTTGTCCCATATGGTACACAGCTTGACTAGTGTGTACTATGCGGTACATCTTTTGCTATATATATGACCAGTACTTTTGATATGGATGGTATGTTTGTAGTGCTATATTGTTAGTAGAATTGCTAGTTTTGCTGCTTCTCGTTCGATGTTGATTTCGTTTCTCCGAGAAGACTTTCAGTTAATCTTGAGTCTTTTGTAGGCGACATTCATTATCATTATGGTAGGACCCTTGAGAAAACACCAAGCGCGTAATGGAGCACCTATTCCAGAGGGAATGGACCCAACCAGAATTTTTGAAGCATTTATGCAGAGAATGGAGCATGTAGGAGATACCTACAATCATGCTACGAATCAACGACCTGTCCAAACCCCAGTTGCACCATTTCAGCAGAGACAAGCTGGAGACAAATTATTAGCAAATTTTCGTGGATTACGTCCCGAGAAGTTTGACGGATTTGCAGAACCATGGAGAGCTGAACAATGGGTCAGAGAGATGGAATTAATCTTCGAAGCGTTAGAATGCAGCGAGCAGGAGAAGTGTCGCCTTGCTACATTTCAACTTACCTATACCGCCACAGATTGGTGGGAGGCTGAGCGAGCCACTATAGGAATCAACGCTGCTAGAACTATGTCATGGGAGACATTCAAAGGCAGATTTTTGGAGAAGTATTTTCCAGAGGATGAGAGAGATCAGCAGGAAAAGAATTTCATGAGTTTAGTTCAAGGAGATTGGACGATGAGAGAATATACCACTCAGTTCGAACGACTGTCCAGATTCGCTCAGCATATGATCGATACGCCACAGAAGAAGGTGAAGAGATTTCATCAGGGACTGAACCCCCACCTCCGACATATGACGATTGGTCACCTGGACCAGAGTTTTGAAGGACTGATCAGACTTGCTGTAAGTTTGGAAAAAGACGCTTATCCAATACAGCGACCACAGATGAATAGACCCCAGCCGTCAAAAAGTTTTCCACAACACAGGAATTTTTCGAATCAGGCACGGAGAAATACCCAAGATTGGAAACTACAAGGGAATTTCCAGAGTAACAAGAGAACCTGGGAAGGAATGAGGAAACCGCAGCAGAGTTATAATCGACCTCAACAATATCGCCAGCAGGGGTCACAGCCACAGGCATTATTGACAGCCCCGCCAAGCAACACTGGAGGTTGTTTTAACTGTGGAAAACCCGGACATATTGCAAGGAACTGCACTGCCCATAGACCTAATCGCAGGCCAGATATTGTCTGCCGCAACTGCAATAAGCCAGGGCACGTGAGCAGGGATTGTCGTGCACCACGAGGAAGACACTACGGAGTCCCAGTGCAAGGAATCCAAGGACCTCCTGAGCAGACCAGAATGAATGCTATCATTCAAGGAGAAGTAGGCTTTAATGCTGATGAGCAGCAACATTTGGAAGGTACGCTTGTACTCTTTCATAGTACAGTTAAAGCTTTATTTGATACTGGAGCTGCACGTTCTTTTATTGCTGTTAAGATTGTGCATCAGTTGGGTTTAGAACCCCAGACACTTGAGCCATCACTAAATGACGTGTCACCATTGGGAGTGACTGTTAAGTTGGGTAGAGTGTGTAAAGACTGTCCATTGACTCTAGGAGATCGGAATCTTCCAGCAGACTTGGTAGTTTTGTCGATGTCAGAGTTTGGCGTTATCCTAGGGATGGATTGGTTAACTAAGTACGGTGCCAATTTGGAATGCTCTACTAGAACGATTGTGTTTTCAATACATGGATACCCGACGATTAGACTTCAGTGCCAGCCGATGAACGACATGTTTCTTACCAATTGTTTGGCTACGATTAAGGATACGAGTACGGAACTTACGATGGATCAGATTCCTACCGTACAAGATTTTCAGGATGTATTCCAAGATATTAAAGGACTTCCACCGAAAAGAGAAATAGACTTTTGTGTGGAATTAGTACCTGGTACATTGCCGATATCTAAGACTCCATATAGGATGGCACCAACCGAGATGTTGGAACTAAACGTTCGCCCGAGTACGTCACCTTGGGGAGCACCAGTTATTTTTGTAAAGAAGAAGGAAGGAACACTTCGACTCTGTATGGACTACAGGGAGTTGAATAAGGTTACGATTAAGAATAGATATCCACTTCCCCGGATAGATGATTTGTTCGACCAGTTACAAGGATCAAGGATCTTTTCCAAAATCGATCTGCGTTCTTGATATCACCGGCTGTTAGTTCGATCAGAGGATGTATCGAAGACTACTTTCAGGACGAGATACGGGCATTACGAGTTTCTAGTTATGCCTTTTGGATTGACGAATGTGCCAGCAGTATTTATGGACTTGATGAATAGAGTATTCAGACTATATCTGGATAAATTCATTATAGTGTTCATTGATGATATACTGATCTACTCAAAGACAGAAGAGGATCACAAGGAGCATTTACAGGTTGCCTTGCAGACACTTCGAGATAGCAAGTTGTATGTAAAGTTCAGCAAGTGTGAGTTTTGGCTACAGGAAGTCAAATTCTTGGGACACGTTATATCTCGAGATGGTATCTCTGTGGACTCGCCTAAGATTGATGCAGTCTTAAGTTGGAACAGACCGACCAATGCAACAGAGGTCAGAAGTTTTCTTGGGTTAGCAGGATATTACAGAAGATTCGTAGAAGGATTCGCCAGGATAGCAGGACCTTTGACGAATTTAACGAAAAAAGAGATGAAGTATGAATGGACAGACAAGCATGAGGGTGCATTTCAGGAGTTAAAAGAGAAATTGACTTCTGCACCGGTACTCGCATTACCTAAGAGTGGAGAAAAGTATGTGATCTATAGTGATGCATCGCACCAAGGACTTGGATGTGTGCTTATGCAAGATGGAAATGTTATCGCATATGGATCAAGACAATTGAAGGTACATGAGAAAAATTATCCTACGCATGATCTGGAATTAGCAGCAATAGTGTTTGCATTGAAAATTTGGAGACACTATCTCTACGGAGAAAAGTTTGATCTGTTTTCCGATCATAAGAGTCTGAAGTATTTGTTCTCTCAAAAGGAGTTGAACATGCGACAGCGGAGATGGATGGAGTTACTCAAGGACTATGACTTTTCTTTGCAATACCATCCCGGTAAAGCAAATGTCGTAGCAGATGCTTTGAGCCGTAAATCTCGACTAGTGATCGCTGCATTACTAATTCGAGAATGGAGAGCATTAGAAGCCATTGTTGAATGGGACCTTCAGCCAGTGGAACAAATGAAAGGACAACATTTTGGATGTCTTATGGTACAACCAACTTTGATCAGCCGTATCAAAGAGGCTCAACAGACAGCAGAAGATTTAAAGTTATGGTTCGCCAAGATGTCAGCCAAGGAACCAGAAGTCTGGAGTATTAGTACAGACGGAGCTTTACGATGTAAAGGTAGACTCTGTGTACCTAATGAAGAAAATCTCCGGAAGGAAATATTGGATGAAGCACATAAGTCACGAATGACTATTCATCCTGGAAGTACGAAGATGTACAAGGATATGAAGAGAAATTTTTGGTGGGAAGGAATGAAGAGAGATGTAGCGGAGTATGTAGCTCAGTGCCTTACTTGTAAACTAGTGAAGGCAGAACATCAGAAACCGCCTGGACTTCTACAACCGTTACCTATTTCCTAATGGAAATGGGAACATATAACCATGGATTTTGTGGTAGGATTGCCGAAGTCACAGCAGAATCACGATGCTATATGGGTAATCGTGGATCGACTTACGAAGACGGCACATTTCATCGCCTACAGTATGACGTATCCAATGGAACGTTTAAGCCGGATGTATCTGCAACACGTAGTACGGTTACACAGAATACCTGTTTCTATCGTGTCAGATCAAGATTCGATCTTTACAGCAGAATTCTGGAAGAGTCTCCAGACAGCAATGGGAACGATACTGAACTTGAGTTCAGCTTTTCATCCACAGACAGATGGACAGACGGAACGAGTTAATCAAGTGATGGAAGATATGTTACGTGCTTGTGTCATTGATTTTGAGAATTCTTGGGAGGTGCACTTACCATTGATAGAGTTCGCCTATAACAATAGTTATCATTCGAGTATCGGGATGGCGCCGTTTGAAGATTTGTACGGAAGACCTTGCCGATCGCCGCTGTGTTGGACTGAAGTCGGAGATACCCAACTTCTTGGGCCAGAGATGGTACGCGAGACAAGCGAGAAGATTCAAGTTGTACGTGAGAAGATGAAGACAGCTCAGACCCGACACAAGAGTTATGCTGACAAGCGACGCAAAGACTTAGAATTTGCAGTTGGAGACCACGTGCTACTCAAGGTTTCACCTGTTCGAGGCATCGTCAGATTGGTCAGAAGAGAGGCAAGTTATCACCAAGATTCATTGGACCATTCGAGATTCTGGAGCATGTTGGGAAAGTTGCTTATCGCCTTGCGTTGCCACCAAAGATGTCAGGAGTGCACAAAGTTTTACACATCAGTATGCTGAGGAAGTGCGTTCACAACTCAGCGCACGAGATCAGCTTTGAGGATATCGAAGTCAACAGCGACATTACGTTCAACGAAGGACCTGTTCGCATTCTAGATCGAGGAATCAAGAAGCTCAGGAACAAGGAGATTCCGTTAGTAAAGATTCAGTGGAAGCATCATGATGAAAGAGAAGCTTCGTGGGAGTTAGAGTCGGAGATGCAAGAAAAGTTTCCACTTTTGTTTTAGACCTTGTTGCTTTTGATTTCGAGGACGAAATCTTTTGTTGAGTGGTGGATGATGTAATACCCTGTATTTTGATATATTAATAAGACCTGGTATTTCATTTCTATACTTGTATAACCTTAACCTTTCATTTGGTGTGATTTGGATACCAATCGATTGCCATTCATCCCAATTGATTGACATTTTTTGAATACCAATCGATTGACATGTTCCCAATCAATTGCCATCAGACCGACCTGAATTCATGACGTGGCAGTTTACCAATCGATTGCCATCTTCTTCAATCGATTGCCTTCAAAAATCTAATACCAATCGATTGCCATTCATTTCAATCGATTGACAAAAGCTGAGAAATATTTTCTTCTTTCCTTCAGCTTTAAACGTGTGGCACTCTTAACCCCTATATATACTCGTTCATTTGTGGCCTTGGGCCAAGTTTGGCAGCCTTGGGAGAGAGAGAGACATACCTCTTGAGATATATACATACATATATCTATATCTACACATATATACACACTCTATACATATACACACTGACCTTGGCAACTGGGAGAAGAGGAGAAGAAGAAGGAGAATCAGAAAGAAGAAGAAAGGAAGAGATAGAGAGAGAGAAGGCTGGACAGAGAAAGAGAAGAAGGAGAGAGGAAGCTTGGATTTTCAAAACACACACACCCAAACGCACCCTAAGTGAGTCCTAACTCACTTGGTCACTTTATTTGATGTATTTACAAGTTGATGTGATAAAACTATGACCTCTACGTTTAATTATGCTATTTTTACAATCTGCTGGAGAAGACGTAGTACCATTCGATTGGCATAATCTCAATCGATTGACATCAGTCGTATCCCAATCGATTGGATAGGATTCCAATCGATTGACATTCCAATCGATTGCCACGTTTCTCAATCGATTGGTATAACTTTTTGTCCCAATCGATTGGACCTCTGTTTCAATCGATTGGCATGATCAGAACATGGATTTTTTTGCCTGTTTATTATATAAGAGGTTTAGTTGTTTGATTTCTGATTCGAATTTCCATTTTTTGCGACTATGGGTTAGACAGGAGTAATGTGACACCAAAGATTTATGGATAATGGATAAATAAAAAGGAAAATGAAGACGTGGGTGACGTGTTGATTCTGATATGAGTTCGATATCCGTTTTCTTTTAATCCGAGTAGTCAGGCCACATTGGGAGTTGTCATGTGTCGATGTAGAATGAAACGTAAGTAGGTTTGGTAAGTTCTGGGAATGGTACGCGGATGGACGATTGGTCATGATATGCTCTTAAAAGCGGTGAACCGGATACATGGTTCTTAAAAGCAGTGAGCTGGACCAAGAAGTCTCAAGATAGACTGGATGATCTATGATATGCTCTTAAAAGCGGTGAACAGGACCATTGTTCTTAAAAGCGGTGAGCTGGGATCACTAGTAGATGACGTTGAGTCGTGGCAATAGATTGATATGCCTTGTTCGAAACGTTATATCCCTGAAATGCGGTGAACATGACCATTGTTCTTAAAAGCTGGGGACAGACTGATGTGGAGTCCATGACATGCGGTGAGCAGGATATATTGCTCTTAAAAGCGATGGACAGAATAACGGTGTATCCCTAGAGTTAAACGATTGAGTCTGTTCATGAAAATCAGAATATGTTGAGTTCGGTATTCGATTAACAAGACGTTAAGGTCGGTTTACAAGGATGAATAAAGAAACAAGATATGGATATAATAAGATGTTAACTCGTGTTTTCATAAGCTTGTGTTTACTTCAGATAACTGGTACCCTGTTAGTTGATTCTCACTGAGCTCTCAGTAAGATGACGGCCTTTTATTGCCTGGACTTTCCCCGTCCAGAATATCCTGCCTCTTATTCTACAAGTAACGACCAGTACACTGATGACTATTATCCAGAGGAAGGCCCCACCGATGATGGTTACGCCAGGGAGGATTATCCTTATGCCAGTTGAAGATTGGAGATGTTATAGTTAGATTACATTCCGGTTGTTCTGTTGAACCTTTAGTTAACGGGTACTTGGGCATTTGTTGTCTCCAGACCTGTTATGATCCTGTGGACCACACTCTGATATTTTGTAATAGTTAGCACTGTGTGTTATTCTCAGTTGTTTACAGTTGCTGTTCTTTCGGACTAGTATTGCGTGGTGTGGATTATTAGTGACTTTCATCTGTCATTCCTTATGGACCCAAAAAGGAAATTTTTTTTTCTCTATTTTTGCTGTTCCGGGGCGTGACAGGATTTTTTGGTATCAAAGCTTGAGTTTGGTACTCTAGGTTATGATACTTTCATTCACCGATCATTCCACACCATCTGGTCCTAGTGTTGTTAAGATTCCTTGAGATGAGATATGGGTATGAGATAAGATCGTCCTCTTGACGATAGATAGTTTTCTTTGCAGGATAGCATGGATCCTGAGTTCCATCAGTTTGTTACCGATGCTTATGGAGGACACGTGATCCATGGGGATACCGTTGAGCCAGCTGACCCAGAGTTTTACCGTGAGCGCGTGTGCCAGATTGCTAGTCGACATTTGGAGGAAGATATGTGGAGAGCCCTTTATGTGACTGGGAGTACTCACCCGACACAGATGCGTATGGACGCTTACCACTTAGCGAGAGTTGGCAAAGATATTTGTCAAGAGATGTTACGACTAATTTTGAGTAAGCCAGAGATGGATGAGATTGAGTTGAGAGCTATTGTAGCCGGTCCACCAAAGCCCATAGTTGCACCAGCTCCAGCAGCACCACCATCACCAGTACCCGACGTACCAGTCCCGGGGCCAGAGCCAGAGCCAGAGCCTGAGCCAATTGAGGATGAGGTAGATGATGATGAGCCGGAGGATGATCCGGAGGAGCCAGAGTTTGTTCCTGAGGAAGAGCTTGATCCAGAGGACCCTAAGGCCGCTGAGGCAGATATAGTAGTAGAGGAGGAGGCTGCGATTGATCCAGAGGCGTTGGTGGTACCTGAGATACCAGTTGTACCTATGATACCAAGACCGATTTTGCATATGGCAGCCATGGCTGATTTGGCAGTAGGATGGATAGCTCAGATGGTAGCACAGCCAGCCGATTTTGTTATGGGAGAGGTAGCTATAGCAGGAGCTCTTGATATAGCTGACGGTTTTGTCGCAGTAGGTGTGGATGTCGCCAACCAGGAGCCAGAGTTTGTTCTCGTTCGATGTTGATTTCGTTTCTCCGAGAAGACTTTCAGTTAATCTTGAGTCTTTTGTAGGCGACATTCATTATCATTATGGTAGGACCCTTGAGAAAACACCAAGCGCGTAATGGAGCACCTATTCCAGAGGGAATGGACCCAACCGGAATTTTTGAAGCATTTATGCAGAGAATGGAGCATGTAGGAGATACCTACAATCATGCTACGAATCAACGACCTGTCCAAACCCCAGTTACACCATTTCAGCAGAGACAAGCTGGAGACAAATTGTTAGCAAATTTTCGTGGATTACGTCCCGAGAAGTTTGACGGATTTGCAGAACCATGGAGAGCTGAACAATGGGTCAGAGAGATGGAATTAATCTTCGAAGCGTTAGAATGCAGCGGGCAGGAGAAGCGTCGCCTTGCTACATTTCAACTTACCTATACCGCCGCAGATTGGTGGGAGGCTGAGCGAGCCACTATAGGAATCAACGCTGCTAGAACTATGTTATGGGAGACATTCAAAGGCAGATTTTTGGAGAAGTATTTTCCAGAGGATGAGAGAGATCAGCAGGAAAAGAATTTCATGAGTTTAGTTCAAGGAGATTGGACGATGAGAGAATATACCACTCAGTTCGAGCGACTGTCCAGATTCGCTCAGCATATGATCGATACGCCACAGAAGAAGGTGAAGAGATTTCATCAGGGACTGAACCCCCACCTCCGACATATGACGATTGGTCACCTGGACCAGAGTTTTGAAGGACTGATCAGACTTGCTGTAAGTTTGGAAAAAGATGCTTATCCAATACAGCGACCACAGATGAATAGACCCCAGCCGTCAAAAAGTTTTCCACAACACAGGAATTTTCCGAATCAGGCACGGAGAAATACCCAAGATTGGAAACTACAAGGGAATTTCCAGAGTAACAAGAAAACCTAGGAAGGAATGAGGAAACCGCAGCAGAGTTATAATCGACCTCAACAATATCGCCAGCAGGGGTCACAGCCACAGGCATTATTGACAGCCCCGCCAAGCAACACTGGAGGTTGTTTTAACTGTGGAAAACCCGGACATATTGCAAGGAACTGCACTGCCCATAGACCTAATCGCAGGCCGGATATTGTCTGCCGCAACTGCAAAAAGCCAGGGCACGTGAGCAGGGATTGTCGTGCACCACGAGGAGGACACTACAGAGTCCCAGTGCAAGGAATCCAAGGACCTCCTGAGCAGACCAGAATGAATGCTATCATTCCAGGAGAAGTAGGCTTTAATGCTGATGAGCAGCAACATTTGGAAGGTACGCTTGTACTCTTTCATAGTCCAGTTAAAGCTTTATTTGATACTGGAGCTGCACGTTCTTTTATTGCTGTTAAGATTGTGCGTCAGTTGTGTTTAGAACCCCAGACACTTGAGCCAGCACTAAATGTCGTGTCACCATTGGGAGTGACTGTTAAGTTGGGTAAAGTGTGTAAAGACTGCCCATTGACTCTAGGAGATCGGAATCTTCCAGCAGACTTGGTAGTTTTGTCGATGTCAGAGTTTGACGTTATCCTAGGGATGGATTGGTTAACTAAGTAAGGTGCCAATTTGGACTGCTCTACTAGAACGATTGTGTTTTCAATAAATGGATACCCGACGATTAGATTTCAGTGCCAGCCGATGAACGACATGTTTCTTACCAATTGTTTGGCTACGATTAAGGATACGAGTACGGAACTTACGATGGATCAGATTCCTACCGTACAAGATTTTCAGGATGTATTCCAAGATATTAAAGGACTTCCACCGAAAAGAGAAATACACTTTTGTGTGGAATTAGTACCTGGTACATTGCCGATATCTAAGACTCCATATAGGATGGCACCAACCGAGATGTTGGAACTAAAGAAGCAAGTTCAAGAGCTTGAAGATTTAGGTTTCGTTCGCCCGAGTACGTCACCTTGGGGAGCACCAGTTATATTTGTAAAGAAGAAGGAAGGAACACTTCGACTCTGTATGGACTACAGGGAGTTGAATAAGGTTACGATTAAGAATAGATATCCACTTCCCCGGATAGATGATTTGTTCGACCAGTTACAAGGATCAAGGATCTTTTCCAAAATCGATCTGCGTTTTGGATATCACCAGCTGTTAGTTCGATCAGAGGATGTATCGAAGACTGCTTTCAGGACGAGATACGGGCATTACGAGTTTCTAGTTATGCCTTTTGGATTGACGAATGCACCAGCAATATTTATGGACTTGATGAATAGAGTATTCAGACTATATCTGGATAAATTCATTATAGTGTTCATTGATGATATACTGATCTACTCAAAGACAGAAGAGGATCACAAGGAGCATTTACAGGTTGCCTTGCAGACACTTCGAGATAGCAAGTTGTATGCAAAGTTCAGCAAGTGTGAGTTTTGGCTACAGGAAGTCAAATTCTTGGGACACATTATATCTCGAGATGGTATCTCTGTGGACTCGCCTAAGATTGATGCAGTCTTAAGTTGGAACGGACCGACCAATGCGACAGAGGTCAGAAGTTTTCTTGGGTTAGCAGGATATTACAGAAGACTCGTAGAAGGATTCGCCAGGATAGTAGGACCTTTGACGAATTTAACGAAAAAAGAGATGAAGTATGAATGGACAGACAAGCATGAGGGTGCATTTCAGGAGTTAAAAGAGAAATTGACTTCTGCACCGGTACTCGCATTACCTAAGAGTGGAGAAAAGTATGTGATCTATAGTGATGCATCGCACCAAGGACTTGGATGTGTGCTTATGCAAGATGGAAATGGTATCGCATATGGATCAAGACAATTGAAGGTAAATGAGAAAAATTATCCTACGCATGATCTGGAATTAGCAACAATAGTGTTTGCATTGAAAATTTGGAGACACTATCTCTACGGAGAAAAGTTTGATCTGTTTTTCGATCATAAGAGTCTGAAGTATTTGTTCTCTCAAAAGGAGTTGAACATGCGACAGCGGAGATGGATGGAGTTACTCAAGGACTATGACTTTTCTTTGCAATACCATCCCGGTAAAGCAAATGTCGTAGCAGATGCTTTGAGCTGTAAATCTCGACTAGTGATCGCTGCATTACTAATTCGAGAATGGAGAGCATTAGAAGCCATTGTTGAATGGGACCTTCAGCCAGTGGAACAAATGAAAGGACAACATTTTGGATGTCTTATGGTACAACCAACTTTGATCAGCCGTATCAAAGAGGCTCAACAGACAGCAGAAGATTTAAAGTTATGGTTCGCCAAGATGTCAGCCAAGGAACCAGAAGTCTGGAGTATTAGTACAGACGGAGCTTTACGATGTAAAGGTAGACTCTGTGTACCTAATGAAGAAAATCTCCAGAAGGAAATATTGGATGAAGCACATAAGTCACGAATGACTATTCATCCTGGAAGTACGAAGATGTACAAGGATATGAAGAGAAATTTTTGGTGGGAAGGAATGAAGAGAGATGTAGCGGAGTATGTAGCTCAGTGCCTTACTTGTAAACTAGTGAAGGCAGAACATCAGAAACCGCCTGGACTTCTACAACCGTTACCTATTTCCTAATGGAAATGGGAAAATATAACCATGGATTTTGTGGTAGGATTGCCGAAGTCACAGCAGAATCACGATGCTATATGGGTAATCGTGGATCGACTTACGAAGACGGCACATTTCATCGCCTACAGTATGACGTATCCAATGGAACGTTTAAGCCGGATGTATCTGCAACACGTAGTACGGTTACACGGAATACCTGTTTCTATCGTGTCAGATCAAGATTCGATCTTTACAGCAGAATTCTGGAAGAGTCTCCAGACAGCAATGGGAACGATACTGAACTTGAGTTCAGCTTTTCATCCACAGACAGATGGACAGACGGAACGAGTTAATCAAGTGATGGAAGATATGTTACGTGCTTGTGTCATTGATTTCGAGAATTCTTGGGAGGTGCACTTACCATTGATAGAGTTCACCTATAACAATAGTTATCATTCAAGTATCGGGATGGCGCCGTTTGAAGCTTTGTACGGAAGACCTTGCCGATCGCCGCTGTGTTGGACTGAAGCCGGAGATACCCAACTTCTTGGGCCAGAGATGGTACGCGAGACAAGCGAGAAGATTCAAGTTGTACGTGAGAAGATGAAGACAGCTCAGACCCGACACAAGAGTTATGCTGACAAGCGACGCAAAGACTTAGAATTTGCAGTTGGAGACCACGTGCTACTCAAGGTTTCACCTGTTCGAGGCATCGTCAGATTTGGTCAGAAGAGAGGCAAGTTATCACCAAGATTCATTGGACCATTCGAGATTTTGGAGCGTGTTGGGAAAGTTGCTTATCGCCTTGCGTTGCCACCAAAGATGTCAGGAGTGCACAACGTTTTTCACATCAGTATGCTGAGGAAGTGCGTTCACAATCCAGCGCACGAGATCAGCTTTGAGGATATCGAAGTCAACAGCGACGTTACGTTCAACGAAGGACCTGTTCGCATTCTAGATTGAGGAATCAAGAAGCTCAGGAACAAGGAGATTCCATTAGTAAAGATTCAGTGGAAGCATCATGATGAAAGAGAAGCTTCGTGGGAGTTAGAGTCGGAGATGCAAGAAAAGTTTCCACATTTGTTTTAGACCTTGTTGCTTTTGATTTCGAGGACGAAATCTTTTGTTGAGTGGTGGATGATGTAATACCCTGTATTTTGATATATTAATAAGACCTGGTATTTCATTTCTATACTTGTATAACCTTAACCTTTAATTTGGTATGATTTGGATACCAATCGATTGCCATTCATCCCAATTGATTGACATTTTTTTAATACCAATCGATTGACATGTTCCCAATCAATTGCCATCAGACCGACCTGAATTCATGACGTGGCAGTTTACCAATCGATTGCTATCTTCTTCAATCGATTGCCTTCAAAAATCTAATACCAATCGATTGCCATTCATTTCAATCGATTGACAAAAGCTGAGAAATATTTTCTTCTTTCCTTCAGCTTTAAACGTGTGGCACTCTTAACCCCTATATATACTCGTTCATTTGTGGCCTTGGGCCAAGTTTGGCAGCCTTGGGAGAGAAAGAGACATACCTCTTGAGATATATACATACATATATCTATATCTACACATATATACACACTCTATACACATACACACTGACCTTGGCAACTGGGAGAAGAGGAGAAGAAGAAGGAGAATCAGAAAGAAGAAGAAAGGAAGAGACAGAGAGAGAGAAGGCTGGACAGAGAAAGAGAAGAAGAAGAGAGGAAGCTTGGATTTTCAAAACACACACACTCAAACGCACCCTAAATGAGTCCTAACTCACTTGGTCACTTTATTTGATGTATTTACAAGTTGATGTGATAAAAGTATGACCTCTACGTTTAATTATGCTGTTTTTACAATCTGCTGGAGAAGACGTAGTACCAATCGATTGGCATAATCTCAATCGATTGACATCAGTCGTATCCCAATCGATTAGATAGGATTCTAATCGATTGACATTCCAATCGATTGCCACGTTTCTCAATCGATTGGTATAACTTTTTGTCCCAATCGATTGGACCTCTGTTTCAATCGATTGGCATGATCAGAACATGGATTCTTTTGCCTGTTTATTATATAAGAGGTTTAGTTGTTCGATTTCTGATTCGGATTTCCATTTTTTGCGACTATGGGTTAGACAGGAGTAATGTGACACCAAAGATTTAAGGATAATGGATAAATAAAAAGGAAAATGAAGACGTGGGTGACGTGTTGATTCTGATATGAGTTCGATATCTGTTTTCTTTTAATCCGAGTAGTCAGGCCACATTGGGAGTTGTCATGTGTCGATGTAGAATGAAACGTAAGTAGGTTTGGTAAGTTCTGGGAATAGTACGTAGATGGACGATTGGTCATGATATGCTCTTAAAAGCTGTGAACCGGATACATGGTTCTTAAAAGCAGTGAGCTGGACCAAGAAGTCTCAAGATAGACTGGATGATCTATGACATTCTCTTAAAAGCGGTGAACAGGACCATTGTTCTTAAAAGCGGTGAGCTGGGATCACTAGTAGATGACGTTGAGTCATGGCAATAGATTGATATGCCTTGTTCGAAACGTTATATCCCTGAAATGCGGTGAACAGGACCATTGCTCTTAAAAGCTGGGGACAGACTAACGTGGAGTCCATGACATGCGGTGAGCAGGATATATTACTCTTAAAGCGATGGACAGAATAAGGGTGTATCCCTAGAGTTAAACGATTGAGTCTGTTCATGAAAATCAGAATATGTTGAGTTCGGTATTCGATTAACAAGACATTAAGGGTCGGTTTACAAGGATGAATAAAGAAACAAGATATGGATATAATAAGATGTTAACTCGTGTTTTCATAAGCTTGTGTTTACTTCAGATAACTGGTACCCTGTTAGTTGATTCTCACTCAGCTCTCAGTAAGCTGACGGCCTTTTATTGCCTGGACTTTCCCCGTCCAGAATATCCTGCCTCTTATTCTACAGGTAACGACCAGTACACTGATGACTATTAACCAGAGGAAGGCCCCACCGATGATGGTTACGCCAGGGAGGATTATCCTTATGCCAGTTGAAGACTGAAGATGTATAGTTAGATTACATTCCGGTTGTTCTGTTGAACCTTTAGTTAACGGGTACTTGGGCATTTGTTGTCTCCAGACCTGTTGTGATCCTGTGGACCACACTCTGATATTTTGTAATAGTTAGCACTGTGTGTTATTCTTAGTTGTTTACAGTTGTTGTTCTTTTGGACTAGTACTGCGTGGTGTGGATTATTAGTGACTTTCACCTGTCATTCCTTATGGACCCAAAAAGGAAATTTTTTTTTCTCTATTTTTGTCGTTCCGGGGCGTGACACGGACTGATCGGGCTGAGTGATATATCGCATTCAGGCTACGGGTTGGCGATATAGACATATTTTAATCACTTCATATACACGTGGTGGGACCAAGAAAATGGTGAAACAAGATTGGCACACTCCACCATTGGCAGTATTTGTCCGAACAATCTTCACCTCAATAGCAATCAGGCTGACTTGGTTTGATTCTTACTTAGCCTGAGTTATAATTTTGGTCAATTTCATTGACCCTTTTACAATTTGGTTACTTAAGTCTTTATTAATCGGGCTGCCTCTACATCCTTAGCAGTGCCATGGATTCAAGGTGGACCGTCCATTTGTTGACTATAAGTCAATTTGCCAACCATTAATTCAACACTGGTGGGCCTCACTGTGGGATGGCTAATTAATAGCCACGCGTGCTACAATATTTGGCCACCTTGGGCATATATAGATAGATATATATATGTATATGTCGTGGAGTCAACTATGAAAGGTTACCAACTTTAAAAGGTCACCTACTTGATGCTAATATATTGTGATCAAATTTAATTAAGAAGATAATAGCAAGATATTATTAATATTTTTGGAGAATATCATAACATTATCACATATGGAAACTACCTAATAAGGGAAAGGGAAATATTAATATATGCATTTACATATATATGTATATATTTGAAGATATGGGAAGTATTATCTGATATGGAAGAGATAATATTGAAGATAATATCAACATATTTGGGAAGTATATCTTTTACTTGGAGGGGAAGCAAGCCGAATCTATACCATATTCGGACCAGATACAAGATATATATGCATATACATATATGTATATATTTGAAGATATGTGGACCACACTCTGATATTTTGTAATAGTTAGCACTGTGTGTTATTCTCAGTTGTTTACAGTTGCTGTTCTTTTGGACTAGTATTGCGTGGTGTGGATTATTAGTGACTTTCATCTGTCATTCCTTATGGACCCAAAAAGGAAATTTTTTTTTCTCTATTTTTGCCGTTCCGGGGCGTGACAGGATTTTTTGGTATCAGAGCTTGAGTTTGGTACTCTAGGTTATGATACTGTCATTCACCGATCATTCCACACCATCTGGTCCTAGTGTTGTTAAGATTCCTTGAGATGAGATATGGGTATGAGATAAGATCGTCCTCTTGACGATAGATAGTTTTCTTTGCAGGATAGGATGGATCCTGAGTTCCATCAGTTTGTTACCGATGCTTATGGAGGACACGTGATCCATGGGGATACCGTGGAGCCAGCTGACCCAGAGTTTTACCGTGAGCGCGTGTGCCAGATTGCTAGTCGACATTTGGAGGAAGATATATGGAGAGCCCTTTATCTGACCGGGAGTACTCACCCAACACAGATGCGTATGGACGCTTACCACTTAGCGAGAGTTGGCAAAGATATTTGTCAAGAGATGTTACGACTAATTTTGAGTAAGCCAGAGATGGATGAGATTGAGTTGAGAGCTATTGTAGCCGGTCCACCAAAGCCCATAGTTGCACCAGCTCCAGCAGCACCACCATCACCAGTACCCGACGTACCAGTCCCGGGGCCAGAGCCAGAGCCTGAGCCAATTGAGGATGAGGTAGATGATGATGAGCCGGAGGATGATCCGGAGGAGCCAGAGTTTGTTCCTGAGGAAGAGCTTGATCCAGAGGACCCTGAGGCCGCTGAGGCAGAGATAGTAGTAGAGGAGGAGGCTGCGATTGATCCAGAGGCGTTGGTGGTACCTGAGATACCAGTTGTACCTATGATACCAGGACTGATTTTGCATATGGCAGCCATGGCTGATTTGGCAGTAGGATGGATAGCTCAGATGGTAGCACAGCCAGCCGATTTTGATATGGGAGAGGTAGCTATAGCAGGAGCTCTTGATATAGCTGACGATTTTGTCGCAGTAGCTGTGGATGTCGCCAACCAGGCGATAGCAGAGGTGATGGAGGACGCCGATGCAGAGGTACTAGAGGATTAGGATATAGAAGTAGTAGTTGGAGATCTTATTGCACCAGCTGAGGAGGATCCACTCAAGGAGATGGATATTGACCCAGAGGACGAGGCACCACCAGCAGGATCAGATGCTGATGACTTTTGAGTCAGGATCGGTAGGGTGTAGATTTTGTTAGTTTATAGTAGGACATGTTGTCCACCAGATTTTTTGGGAGCTTGAGAGATAGCTATTGACCATAGCTTTGTATAGTATTAGCTGACTTTAGTTGTTGTAACTTTTGTCCCATATGGTACACAGTTTGACTAGTGTGTACTATGCGGTACATCTTTTGCTATATATATGACCAGTACTTTTGATATGGATGGTATGTTTGTAGTGCTATATTGTTAGTAGAATTGTTAGTTTTGCTGCTTCTCGTTCGATGTTGATTTCATTTCTCCGAGAAGACTTTCAGTTAATCTTGAGTCTTTTGTAGGCGACATTCATTATCATTATGGTAGGACCCTTGAGAAAACACCAAGCGCGTAATGGAGCACCTATTCCAGAGGGAATGGACCCAACCGGAATTTTCGAAGCATTTATGCAGAGAATGGAGCATGTAGGAGATACCTACAATCATGCTACGAATCAACGACCTGTCCGAACCCCAGTTGCACCATTTCAGCAGAGACAAGCTGGAGACAAATTGTTAGCAAATTTTCGTGGATTACGTCCCGAGAAGTTTGACGGATTTGCAGAACCATGGAGAGCTGAACAATGGGTCAGAGAGATGGAATTAATCTTCGAAGCGTTAGAATGCAGCGAGCAGGAGAAGCGTCGCCTTGCTACATTTCAACTTACCTATACCGCCGCAGATTGGTGGGAGGCTAAGCGAGCCACTACAGGAATCAACGCTGCTAGAACTATGTCATGGGAGACTTCAAAGGCAGATTTTTGGAGAAGTATTTTCCAGAGGATGAGAGAGATCAGCAGGAAAAGAATTTCATGAGTTTAGTTCAAGGAGATTGGACGATGAGAGAATATACCACTCAATTCGAGCGACTGTCCAGATTCGCTCAGCATATGATCGATACGCCACAGAAGAAGGTGAAGAGATTTCATCAGGGACTGAACCCCCACCTCCGACATATGACGATTGGTCACCTGGACCAGAGTTTTGAAGGACTGATCAGACTTGCTGTAAGTTTGGAAAAAGACGCTTATCCAATACAGCGACCACAGATGAATAGACCCCAGCCGTCAAAAAGTTTTCCACAACACAGGAATTTTCCGAATCAGGCACGGAGAAATACCCAAGATTGGAAACTACAAGGGAATTTCCAGAGTAACAAGAAAACCTGGGAAGGAACGAGGAAACCGCAGCAGAGTTATAATCGACCTCAACAATATCGCCAGCAGGGGTCACAGCCACAGGCATTATTGACAGCCCCGCCAAGCAACACTGGAGGTTGTTTTAACTGTGGAATACCCGGACATATTACAAGGAACTGCACTGCCCATAGACCTAATCGCAGGCCGGATATTGTCTGCCGCAACTGCAATAAGTCAGGGCACGTGAGCAGGGATTGTCGTGCACCACGAGGAGGACACTACGGAGTCCCAGTGCAAGGAATCCAAGGACCTCCTGAGCAGACCAGAATGAATGCTATCATTCCAGGAGAAGTAGGCTTTAATGCTGATGAGCAGCAACATTTGGAAGGTACGCTTGTACTCTTTCATAGTCCAGTTAAAGCTTTATTTGATACTGGAGCTGCACATTCTTTTATTGCTGTTAAGATTGTGCGTCAGTTGGGTTTAGAACCCCAGACACTTGAGCCAGCACTAAATGTCGTGTCACCATTAGGAGTGACTGTTAAGTTGGGTAAAGTGTGTAAAGACTGCCCCTTGACTCTAGGAGATCGGAATCTTCCAGCAGACTTGGTAGTTTTGTCGATGTCAGAGTTTGACGTTATCCTAGGGATGGATTGGTTAACTAAGTACGGTGCCAATTTGGACTGCTCTACTAGAACGATTGTGTTTTCAATACATGGATACCCGACGATTAGATTTCAGTGCCAGCCGATGAACGACATGTTTCTTACCAATTGTTTGGCTACGATTAAGGATACGAGTACGGAACTTACGATGGATCAGATTCCTACCGTACAAGATTTTCAGGATGTATTCCAAGATATTAAAGGACTTCCACCGAAAAGAGAAATACACTTTTGTGTGGAATTAGTACCTGGTACATTGCCGATATCTAAGACTCCATATAGGATGGCACCAACCGAGATGTTGGAACTAAAGAAGCAAGTTCAAGAGCTTGAAGATTTAGGTTTCGTTCGCCTGAGTACGTCACCTTGGTGAGCACCAGTTATATTTGTAAAGAAGAAGGAAGGAACACTTCGACTCTGTATGGACTACAGGGAGTTGAATAAGGTTACGATTAAGAATAGATATCCACTTCCCCGGATAGATGATTTGTTCGACCAGTTACAAGGATCAAGGATCTTTTCCAAAATCAATCTGCGTTCTGGATATCACCAGCTGTTAGTTCGATCAGAGGATGTATCGAAGACTGCTTTCAGGACGAGATACGGGCATTACGAGTTTCTAGTTATGCCTTTGGATTGACGAATGCGCCAGCAGTATTTATGGACTTGATGAATAGAGTATTCAGACTATATCTGGATAAATTCATTATAGTGTTCATTGATGATATACTGATCTACTCAAAGACAGAAGAGGATCACAAGGAGCATTTACAGGTTGCCTTGCAGACACTTCGAGATAGCAAGTTGTATGCAAAGTTCAGCAAGTGTGAGTTTTGGCTACAGGAAGTCAAATTCTAGGGACACGTTATATCTCGAGATGGTATCTCTGTGGACTCACCTAAGATTGATGCAGTCTTAAGTTAGAACAGACCGACCAATGCGACAGAGGTCAGAAGTTTTCTTGGGTTAGCAGGATATTACAGAAGATTCGTAGAAGGATTCGCCAGGATAGCAGGACCTTTGACGAATTTAACGAAAAAAGAGATGAAGTATGAATGGACAGACAAGCATGAGGGTGCATTTCAGGAGTTAAAAGAGAAATTGACTTCTGCACCGGTACTCGCATTACCTAAGAGTGGAGAAAAGTATGTGATCTATAGTGATGCATCGCACCAAGGACTTGGATGTGTGCTTATGCAAGATGGAAATGTTATCGTATATGGATCAAGAAAATTGAAGGTACATGAGAAAAATTGTCCTACGCATGATCTGGAATTAGCAGCAATAGTGTTTGCATTGAAAATTTGGAGACACTATCCCTACGGAGAAAAGTTTGATCTGTTTTCCGATCATAAGAGTCTGAAGTATTTGTTCTCTCAAAAGGAGTTGAACATGCGACAGCGGAGATGGATGGAGTTACTCAAGGACTATGACTTTTCTTTTCAATACCATCCCGGTAAAGCAAATGTCGTAGCAGATGCTTTGAGCCGTAAATCTCGACTAGTGATCGCTGCATTACTAATTCGAGAATGGAGAGCATTAGAAGCCATTGTTGAATGGGACCTTCAGCCAGTGGAACAAATGAAAGGACAATATTTTGGATGTCTTATGGTACAACCAACTTTGATCAGCCGTATCAAAGAGGCTCAACAGACAGCAGAAGATTTAAAGTTATGGTTCGCCAAGATGTCAGCCAAGGAACCAGAAGTCTGGAGTATTAGTACAGACGAAGCTTTACGATGTAAAGGTAGACTCTGTGTACCTAATGAAGAAAATCTCCGGAAGGAAATATTGGATGAAGCACATAAGTCACGAATGACTATTCATCCTGGAAGTACGAAGATGTACAAGGATATGAAGAGAAATTTTTGGTGGAAAGGAATGAAGAGAGATGTAGCGGAGTATGTAGCTCAGTGTCTTACTTGTAAACAAGTGAAGGCAGAACATCATAAACCGCCTGGACTTCTACAACCGTTACCTATTCCCTAATGGAAATGGGAACATATAACGATGGATTTTGTGGTAGGATTGCCGAAGTCACAGCAGAATCACGATGCTATATGGGTAATCGTGGATCGACTTACGAAGACGGCACATTTCATCGCCTACAGTATGACGTATCCAGTGGAACGTTTAAGCCGGATGTATCTGCAACACGTAGTACGGTTACACGGAATACCTGTTTCTATCATGTCAGATCGAGATTCGATCTTTATAGCAGAATTCTGGAAGAGTCTCCAGACAGCAATGGAAACGATACTGAACTTGAGTTCAGCTTTTCATCCACAGACAGATGGACAGACGGAACGAGTTAATCAAGTGATGGAAGATATGTTACGTGCTTGTGTCATTGATTTCGAGAATTCTTGGGAGGTGCACTTACCATTGATAGAGTTCGTCTATAACAATAGTTATCATTCGAGTATCGGGATGGCGCCGTTTGACTTTGTACGGAAGACCTTGCCGATCACCGCTGTGTTGGACTGAAGTCGGAGATACCCAACTTCTTGGGCCAGAGATGGTACGCGAGACAAGCGAGAAGATTCAAGTTGTACGTGAGAAGATGAAGACAGCTCAGACCCGACACAAGAGTTATGCTGACAAGCGACGCAAAGACTTAGAATTTGCAGTTGGAGACCACGTGCTACTCAAGGTTTCACCTGTTCGAGGCATCGTCAGATTTGGTCTGAAGAGAGGCAAGTTATCACCAAGATTCATTGGACCATTCGAGATTCTGGAGGGTGTTGGGAAAGTTGCTTATCGCCTTGCGTTGCCACCAAAGATGTCAGGAGTGCACAACGTTTTTCACATCTGTATGTTGAGGAAGTGCGTTCACAACCCAGCGCACGAGATCAGCTTTGAGGATATCGAAGTCAACAGCGACGTTACGTTCAACGAAGGACCTGTTCGCATTCTAGATCGAGGAATCAAGAAGCTCAGGAACAAGGAGATTCCGTTAGTAAAGATTCAGTGGAAGCATCATGATGAAAGAGAAGCTTCGTGGGAGTTAGAGTCGGAGATGCAAGAAAAGTTTCCACTTTTGTTTTAGACCTTGTTGCTTTTGATTTCGAGGACGAAATCTTTTGTTGAGTGGTGGATGATGTAATACCCTGTATTTTGATATATTAATAAGACCTGGTATTTCATTTCTATACTTGTATAACCTTAACCTTTCATTTGGTGTGATTTGGATACCAATCGATTGACATGTTCCCAATCAATTGCCATCAGACCGACCTGAATTCATGACGTGGCAGTTTACCAATCGATTGCCATCTTCTTCAATCGATTGCCTTCAAAAATCTAATACCAATCGATTGCCATTCATTTCAATCGATTGACAAAAGCTGAGAAATATTTTCTTCTTTCCTTCAGCTTTAAACGTGTAGCACTCTTAACCCCTATATATACTCGTTCATTTATGGCCTTGGGAGAGAAAGAGACATACCTCTTGAGATATATACATACATATATCTATATCTACACATATATACACACTCTATACACATACACACTGACCTTGGCAACTGGGAGAAGAGGAGAAGAAGAAGGAGAATCAGAAAGAAGAAGAAAGGAAGAGACAGAGAGAGAGAAGGCTGGACAGAGAAAGAGAAGAAGAAGAGAGGAAGCTTGGATTTTCAAAACACACACACCCAAACGCACCCTAAGTGAGTCCTAACTCACTTGGTCACTTTATTTGATGTATTTACAAGTTGATGTGATAAAAGTATGACCTCTACGTTTAATTATGTTGTTTTTACAATCTGCTGGAGAAGACGTAGTACCAATCGATTGGCATAATCTCAATCGATTGACATCAGTCGAATCCCAATCGATTGGATAGGATTCTAATCGATTGACATTCCAATCGATTGCCACGTTTCTCAATCGATTGGTATAACTTTTTGTCCCAATCGATTGGACCTCTGTTTCAATCGATTGGCATGATCAGAACATGGATTCTTTTGCCTGTTTATTATATAAGAGGTTTAGTCGTTCGATTTCTGATTCGGATTTCCATTTTTTGCGACTATGGGTTAGACAGGAGTAATGTGACACCAAAGATTTAAGGATAATGGATAAATAAAAAGGAAAATGAAGACGTGGGTGACGTGTTGATTCTGATATGAGTTCGATATCCGTTTTCTTTTAATCCGAGTAGTCAGGCCACATTGGGAGTTGTCATGTGTCGATGTAGAATGAAACGTAAGTAGGTTTGGTAAGTTCTGGGAATGGTACGTGGATGGACGATTGGTCATGATATGCTCTTAAAAGTTGTGAACCGGATACATGGTTCTTAAAAGCAGTGAGCTGGACCAAGAAGTCTCAAGATAGACTGGATGATCTATGATATGCTCTTAAAAGCGGTGAACAGGACCATTGTTCTTAAAAGCGGTGAGCTGGGATTACTAGTAGATGACGTTGAGTCGTGGCAATAGATTGATATGCCTTGTTCGAAACGTTATATCCCTGAAATGCGGTGAACAGGACCATTGCTCTTAAAAGCTGGGGACAGACTAACGTGGAGTCCATGACATGCGGTGAGCAGGATATATTGCTCTTAAAGCAATGGACAGAATAAGGGTGTATCCCTAGAGTTAAACGATTGAGTCTGTTCATGAAAATCAGAATATGTTGAGTTCGGTATTCGATTAACAAGACGTTAAGGGTCGGTTTACAAGGATGAATAAAGAAACAAGATATGGATATAATAAGATGTTAACTCGTGTTTTCATAAGCTTGTGTTTACTTCAGATAACTGGTACCCTGTTAGTTGATTCTCACTCAGCTCTCAGTAAGCTGACGGCCTTTTATTGCCTGGACTTTCCCCGTCCAGAATATCCTGCCTCTTATTCTACAGGTAATGACCAGTACACTGATGACTATTATCCAGAGGAAGGCCCCACCGATGATGGTTACGCCAGGGAGGATTATCCTTATGCCAGTTGAAGACTGAAGATGTTATAGTTAGATTACATTCCGGTTGTTCTGTTGAACCTTTAGTTAACGGGTACTTGGGCATTTGTTGTCTCCAGACCTGTTGTGATCCTGTGAACCACACTCTGATATTTTGTAATAGTTACCACTGTGTGTTATTCTTAGTTGTTTACAGTTGTTGTTCTTTTGGACTAGTACTGCGTGGTATGGATTATTAGTGACTTTCACCTGTCATTCCTTATGGACCCAAAAAGAAAATTTATTTTTCTCTATTTTTGTCGTTCCGGGGCGTGACACGGACTGATCGGGCTGAGTGATATATCGCATTCAGGCTATGGGTTGGCGATATAGACATATTTTAATCACTTCATAAACACGTGGTGGGACCAAGAAAATGGTGAAACAAGATTGGCACACTCCACCATTGGCAGTATTTGTCCGAACAATCTTCACCTCAATAGCAATCAGGCTGACTTGGTTTGATTCTTACTTAGCCTGAGTTATAATTTTGGTCAATTTCATTGACCCTTTTACAATTTGGTTACTTAAGTCTTTATTAATCGGGCTGCCTCTACATCCTTAGCAGTGCCATGGATTCAAGGTGGACCGTCCATTTGTTGACTATAAGTCAAGAGCAATGCTAGGGGCACAAACAAACCCACAACTTTTTGGACACAACCTAAATAATGTGTCTATCTCTCTCATGTGTCACTGTGGGGTCCAGTGACATCACAGGAGAGAGATAGACACATTATTTAGGTTGTGTCCAAAAGGTTGTGGATTTGTTTGTGTCCCAATCTTTACTCATAAGTCAATTTGCCAACCATTAATTCAACACTGGTGGGCCTCACTGTGGGATGGCTAATTAATAGCCACGCGTGCTACAATATTTGGCCACCTTGGGCATATATATATGCATATATAGATAGATATATATATGTATATGTCGTGGAGTCTGCTATGAAAGGTTACCAACTTTAAAAGGTCACCTACTTGATGCTAATATATTGTGATCAAATTTAATTAAGAATATAATAGCAAGATATTATTAATATTTTTGGAGAATATCAGAATATTATCACATATGGAAACTAACTGATAAGGGAAAGGGAAATATTAATATATACATTTACATATATATATGTATATATTTGAAGATATGGGAAGTATTATCTGATATGGAAGAGATAATATTGAAGATAATATCAACATATTTGGGAAGTATATCTTTTACTTGGAGGGGAAGCAAGCCGAATCTATACCATATTCGGACCAGATACAAGATATATATGCATATACATATATGTATATATTTGAAGATATAGCAGCTTTATCAGTTTATGGAAATAAACAGGTATTTTTTACCAGATTATTGTTGATCAGATATTTCCTACTTTATCTAGGAAACCTCCATGGCCGCTATAAATCAACAGGCAGGCCAAGCTGTCAAGGCACTCCGCGTCACTTCGACAAAAGCATCCCAATGCATTCTAAATAGCGCTCCTAGCATTCTTTTTATTTTCCTAGGCTTTCTTAGATTTAAATTACACTTCTTGTAATTTTCTTTTCTATAATTAAATAAAAGTCTATTTTATTTAATTTCTCTTTCATCACTTGTATGGCTTGTATGCTTCAATACTGTCATAGGACCTTAGGCCAAGGGTACTTTCCTACTTGGTCATCACAATCGCCTATTAGAAGTTAGATTTTCAAAACCTTGTGTATCACTCACACAAGTAGTTTAGGAAATTTTGTGTTAATTAGTTTGGGTTTACCTCACAGGGCTCTGGCACGCCCGAACCATAATTACAGCAAACAATGGAAAATATTAGATTTTTTAGCCAGAAAATAATTGCAATCAAACAGTCCCAAATTTTATTTCTATGGAAAAAAATTCCAAGTAAAATAATTCCATGAAAAAATTCTCTTTTTAATCCATTTTCCACCTTGCAATCAAACGCACCCTAGGTGGAGTGTATATAATGCAGGATTGTAATTATATACATATTTCTTCTTTTGATAGCTTGTTTTTTCTTTATGTTGTTTGGTAATTCCAGTGTAAAATAGTTTTCACAAAAGATTGGGAACCATAATTTGTGCAGCGGTGTCTTGCTTTTGACAGATTTCAAAAACCTTTTTGATCAACATAATTCTAAACCTAAATCCGAGTATATGCTTTGTTTTCTTTGAGGAGAACATGCTGAGTATATGCTCTTTTTTTTTCTTTTTTTTTTTTGAGGAGAAAATGCTGAGTAAATGCTTTATGCTTAGTATCTTATTAGGATCAAGTTATCAACTAAGTTATTTAATTTGGTTAACCGAATAAAGAAATCGAACCGAAGTTATAGTTCGGTTAAATGAATCGAAAAAATTGAATAAATTTCATTAGGATCAAGTTATCAACTAAGTTATTTTGGTTAACCGAATAAAGAAATCGAACCAAAATTATAATTCGATTAACTGAATCGAAAAAATTGAATAAATTTCAATCGATTATCGATTGCTAGTTCCTTAAACTGAACCAAACTCATACCAAACCGAATTAGCAAAAATTAAATCGAACCAACCGAATGACCACCCTAGAGGTGGTTATGGCGGCTTTAGATGGTGGATCACGTTGCGTGGCTGGAAGCCATTCGGTGGTTGGTTATAGCATTGCAAAGTGGAGAGTGATAATTTGCAAACAGTGTATGGTGGCTATGATGATCGTGGGTGGTTCTTGGCTATGTAGCACAGACACTTCACTTTGGGTGCCGTCTCCGTATCGTGTCCGTGTCAGACACCGACACTCGTCGGACACTCGTCGGACACTCGTCACCACGTGTCAGACACGCTATAAAACGTGTCTTAAATATTTTAACATCGGACACACCTTCATCACGTGTCGGACACGCAGCTGACATGGCCGGACACAAGTGAATGCAGCATGGTAGCCTCTCATTAGAAATGCATTTTAAAACTTTGAGGCAATAATCTTAATATTGTAAAATTGGGGATAAGCAGTTGGTTTATTTGAGAATTATGGAAACATGAGTAGACATGGAACTGCAAATTGTATATTTAATTCAAAGATATAATGATTTAATCGTTGCATCCTACTATCTGTATCCTGTGAAATTGTTATGTTTTGTAATCATTTTATAAGTATATGTTTTAAGTTGCTATTTGCCTAGTTTCTATGGGTGAATATCAGAATGTTAATATTTAATCCTCTCTTCTTCTTTTTTTACTTCAAACTAAATTATATTTTTTAGAAATATTTTTTTATTCGACGTATCCTAGCCGTCTCCGTATCCTATATTTTTGGAATTTGCCGTATCGCCGTCTCCGTGTCGTGTCGTCTCCGTGTCACGTATCCGTATCCGTGCTACATAGGTTCTTGGGATTGATGATTGAGATTCAAAGTTGTTTGATGAGATAAAAATATATTACACAATCTATAACTGAATTAATTCACATTCCATAACTAAAGATATATTATAAGATTCAAAGGATTTATAGAATATCTTGCCTTATACTACAAAAAAAAGGACAAATCAGTCCATGACAATCACATAAAATTTGATATAGGAGGGACTGCTAAATAAGTCTGAGTTCAAGAGATGTTCCACCGAGAAAGAAATATGGGCTTTAGGTGAGCATCCACGTTGGTGATTTATTATTCTTTGGACTTTAAACTCATCCCACTCGATGCAGATCTTTTCTCTAGTCATAGCTTTTGGTAATGGATCTGCCACATTATGACAAGTTTTGACATAGTCCACACTAATTGGCACATTACTGATATAGGACCTCACATTATTGTGTTTTTTCCTTATAGATATAGAATTTCCATATAATATTTATTTTGCATTCTACGGTCTACCACTCATTGAGTAGTGCTACGCACATTCCAAAATTCACAGCGAAATCCACACAGGACAATTGTAAGTGTTGATTTCAGTGGGATGTATGTAGAATCCACAAGAACTCAACGACCACGATTGTCCTGTGTGAATTTCAATATGAAATTTAGAGTGTACTTAGCATATTATTGACCACTCATTACAGTGCTTTCACAACGAATTACGACAGGTGATATTATTGATTTTTCCTAGATGGAATTTCATATAGAAGCTAGACAAACATAATCAACTCGCTATATCTTCACTGAGCCTCACCTCCCAAAGTAATTAACACATAACCAATAGTAGCCAATGAATCACTAGCGAAGGTATTCCAGTCTGGTAATTACAATTAAAGGAAAACCAAAAAGTCACAGGTTGGAACTAAAGAAAAGATAACTAAGATAAGGCACAATCTTCCTAGGTTACCCCGTTTCCACTCTCTAGAAACTTTAATCCTCTTTGATACTTTCTCTCTCTAAATCCCTTTCATTGAAATCTAGATTAAGGATCTAGGACTTCCTTTTCTATCAAATTTATTTATGATTCTCTCCCGTTCCTCAGTGGTAAAAATATTTTTATTGCCGTGTTTTTATCAGGGTTCAAATCTTGCCCCTTCACTTGAGCCTTGGCATTTATGCCCTTATGCGACAACACTATACTAAATGATCAAGGAAAACAAACTCAAAAGAATCGATCTCAATTCGAAAGAGCTATTGCCGGAGCCGAACTGAATCCGTGCCATTGTCATCCATGAAGTCAGAGCCGGCCCTGAGTATAAGTCGTCCCTTAGAACCCCAAATTTCGTCCTTTTATTGCTCTTTAGAAGGGCCCAAATAAAATATTATTTCTAATATATATATATATATATTGATCCAATTGTAATGTGCGCGGTTCACCCAAAATATTGAAAAAATAAAAGCATATTTACACTTTAAACCCTTATACTATATACACCCATGTTTGCAATTGGGTACGTATCAGTAGTTTTTGTTTTTTGTTCAATCAAATCATTGAACTTCAAAAATTCATTCAATTAGACTCAAAGTTTGGCATTGTCGACTTAAACTAAAGGAAATTGTCAGGTGACTTGCGGATAATGCTTACTTGTCACATGTTAGGTAAAATAAACTAAGGAAAATGTGAATGATCATTTTTCCGTCATTCACAATCTTCTTCATTTACGGTCCGTTTGGTTCATGGTTTCTTAGGGTGGATTTTGATTCTACCCTAAGATTACTAGTAATGTTAAAATTTATCCTTGTTTAGTTCATGGATTATTGATTGAATTATGGGTCCCATTGGATTTAGAATCCTCCCAAAGGTGGAAAACAGAGTGGATTCTAAATCCTAGCTTAGAGGTAGTATTCTCAAAGATTACTGGGGTTTTGATTTTCTAATTTCATACTACCTAAATTAACCCTTATATTTATGGAAGGTATAAGTTAACATCATTCCTATTATGGATAAACTTCAAGGGTAGTTAATGTATTTAACATTATTCCTATTTCATTTTCCTTAATCCAACCAAACACTGGATTCTAAATCCATCTAGGATTCCGCTCTTGAACCAAACACTTTGCAAGGATTTAGATTCCTAGTAAATTGATTACTAGTATTATGATTCCTGACAATCAGAATCCACCTAAAATAATCCATGAACCAAACGGGCCGTTAGGGTAATACCTACCTATAACATGTTAGGTTAATGTTTATCTGTCACGTGTTAGGGTAATGTTTATCTGTCACGTGTTAGGGAAAGACACACCAACTTTTCCGGAAAAAACAGATTAAAAATCAGAAAAAATAAATAGTTAATTAATAAAGAAAATTGCCAATAAATCCCTTGGTGCTATAGTTTCATGGATAAAGTCCGCCCTATTTACTTATTTAAGATAAGATCCCTAAGATCCTAGTTAAGATATCTTAACCATGATTAAAGATTTTTATATGACCAAAATAACCCTCACCTTTATATCTGAAATTATTATGTAACTTCCATGTTGGGATATTGGATTTAATGGCAGATTAAATGTAGCCATCCACATTGACTCATTATTGCGTGATTTATGCATTGCAAATTAGAATTAAATATCACATTAAATTGCTACATGCAATCACAATATCTCACATATATTTTGATTAAATTTGCAATAAATAGTGAATAGATCATAGAATTAGCCATAAAATAGTGTGGCATCTATACTCTTATCAATCGTTAGCCATCAAGATTCTCTCTTGGAAACTTCCATCTGCCAAATTTGACATGTATGGATTTTTGTTTTTGATCAGCAGATATGCATAATTTTGAGAATTTCACAAAATATAGTTAGGTTCTTATATATCATACAATCTATTTGAGAATTTCACAAGTAAATGTGGTAGACTTAGAGTGCACGTTGATCTTGTGGGAAGTGTGAATTTCACACAGAAGATGAACTGTGAATTTCACTATAAGCTTTGTGAAAATCACTTATTGAATTTACATGACAGCTAATTCATTTAAACTAGCCCATACATACACAGAGACTTGATTGTAAATTTGGGAATTTCACTAAAAAAATCGTTATTTAACTACATGGCAATGACAATTCATAACTAAAAGTAATTGCATGGGATAGTCAAACTGGTGATTATGTGGAGTTTACCAGTGAATTTCACAACCCAATAACAACTAAAATTCACAACCCAAACTGACGAAAATGTGAAATTCACAATTAGAAGTAATAGCCCAAATTGATGATCTTGTGGAATTATACTGTGTAATTCACAATCCAAAAGAAATGAGGGCACAAGAAAAATATTGTGGTATTTAACAACAATCGGATTGTTATATGATTTTCACTATAGGTGTGTTTATTTATGAAAACTCAATATCCATATGCAAGAATGATTCATAACCAAAAGTGATGATAATGTGAACTAACACACGCACACAAACAATGTTCAATTACTACCTGATAAGGTCAACCAAAAATATGTTGCTGACAAGCCTTACTTTTACAAATGAAACAATAAAAAAATGGTAAAAGCCACAAAAAAAAAATGAAGAAAAGAAACAGAATGGACATAATGGAAGAAAAATGATATGGAATCTAGTTTTATGCTCTAATCTGCCTTCTAGGACCCATCTTAGAGAGCACTTCCTTGAGATATTCACAGCGACTTCGGTGATAATCAATCTATACACAAAGCTGTCTTATGACCTCTCTCTTCTCTTCCCCTAGACCCAAATAACCCTCCTCTTTCTCTCTCATCATCTTCTCCAATCCTCCCATCTTCTGTTCGAGCCATTTAACATCTTTCTTGATTGTGGGAAAACAGCAATACAATGCTAATTGTGTACCAATTTTGGAAGAAGGGGGGTGAGGTACTGTATAGTAGTGTAATTTTTCCTAGAAAGTAAGAAAAGAGAAACAAAATTAGGAAGAAGAAAAAGTTTAGACCACCAGGGGCTGGTCGAGGGACGTGATTTAGGAAGAAGAAAAGGTTTAGAAAACAATATTGAATTTCTATTTCATCACAATTTTGAAATGGGGTAGAAACTCATACAAAGAAATTCAGCAATATTGACATCTTGATTATGATAGATTATGAAACTTCCATTTGTAAAAAGCAGAATTTTAGGGAGAAATTTGGGGAAGAAATGGTTTTGGAAGGGGTTACTGTTGCAATAAATGGTGTGATGAAGACCCAACTATTTCTCCTACGCAAGTGGTCCTAGGGGTAATTTGGGACTGAAAATATGAAAGGGACTTCATCCAAAAATGTATTAACCGAGGGTCCTATTGCCAAAAAAGCCTATAATAGAGGGATATAATACTAATTAACCCTAATTAATAAAAAAATTAAGAGTTCATTATTATTATTTTTTTAAACACACTCGAATTCTCACAATAACACCAGACGCTAAACAACTTCTCAAAAAATTAGATATTCCCACAGAGCTTCCAAACGAGATAGTAGTGGTGGGATCCGACTCCAAATAACTTAGGAAAGACTAATTAATTTATTACTTTTTGTAACTTAATGTATATTTAATGAAATGGGTTTGAAAATGGATCAATAGATATAAATGCACCCAGATTAACCCCAAGGAAATAAATGCAACAGTTTCAAAATCACTTTGTCAATCAATCAGCTTAATTAATTCCTACTATAAAAACCGTAGCTAATGTTCTTCTTATAACTCTAATTAACATCAAACACATGCATTTTTCTCATCCATGATGATGATGATGATGATGATGATGATGAGATTGAGATTTTTCATTGTTCTAATCCTAACCCTATTGATTTTGCCAAGTCCATCCCTTTCTATATTAGATGAACTTATTGCAAAACATAATAGAGAAAGGGATATTGCTATAGTGAAGAAAATCTTGGAAGCATTTGATAGATGCAACACCAAGCTAGAAAAGCGATGCTACGACCACGTGAGAAACACGCTGACCCTTCACATCGAATCCCGTAGGTGTTGTTTTAACATTGCCAAAACTTACGTCAAATGTGTACCATGGTACGCAACTGTCCTTACCTCCCCCTTTGTTGGAATCTACGCCCTCGCATGCCCTCTTATTTGGCAGGATTAGAATAATATTACCTACTATGCATATATGGTTATCAAATTTCTTGTTCTCCAATTGTTGTATTCCGAAAATAATAACCTGAAGAGAAAGAAAAGAGAGATGAAAGATTTATATATATATATATATACACACACATATGCAAGGGAAAAATTAAAAGGGAGGTCTTCAAGGATCGATATAAGTGAATATTGTGTAGTTCATTATTGTATCCTAACATTAATTAAGTACTAAATGTCAAAAAAGTCTAAAGTCTAGAGAGAGAGAATTATTTTCCCTCTCAAAATCTATCCAGATTCATATTTCTAGGCTTGGAGAAGAGGCATTCCTTTCTTCTTCTCTTTGTCGGTCTCTTTTGTTTTATCCTACAAACAAATGTACATAGTGACCAATGAAGGGAGGATACTTAATGGGAGTAAGTCCCATTTCATTAATAATAATAACAATAATAATTAAGGTTATTGGGAAAGTCGAATTCATTTGGCAACTAATTTTTTTAATTTTTTTTAGAAACTTTAAAGGGAAAAAAAAAAATAAATAAATAAAAAAAAAAAGGGTCTACAAGAAATAGAGATAGAGAGATATATATTTTAAACAGTAAATTGAAGCATTTGAAAAACTCTAATCCCCACAAGTCGCCACAACACCACCATACGCCAAAAAGTCTCTATATAAAAGATCATTTTAGAAAAGCCAATGCATAGGAAATGAATGCATTTCCATACTATATAAGTCTTAAGTAAGTGAAATAGATAAACCATAATCTGGCTCTCTTGGATCTTACGGAGCCTACTCATGTACGACATAATTCGGACTGATCATAGAAAAGCTTCTCTCTACAACGATCCCAAATAAATAAAGCAGCGAATTGAAGCTTTTTAGAATAAGTTGAAAAATCTCTAATGAAAAAAAATCTCTTTTAGGAAAATTTTCCTCATGAAAAGTTATAATATCCATTGCGATACCAAACGGGCTCCTAGTAGATTAATCTGGCACTCCCTCTCTAGCATGTTTTTGGGACTGTCTACCATTAAGAAATTTGGATACTTAATATATTGTCCATTATAGCCACTTTTTTTAGAAATTAGTTCCTACTATAACACAACTTAAGAATTAGTGTCTCACATATTTTGAGGATCAAAATACCCATATATCAATCTTTATATAAATATCTATATATATATATATTAAGTACGCATACATACATAGAATATTTACTCCCACAAATCAAGGTTTTAAAATTTTAAAACCCATATAACTATATATATAACTATATATTCATATATATATATATATATATAGAGAGAGAGAGAGAGAGAGAGAGATTTATCTTAAACAATCCCTCCATTCTCATAAACGATCTTTGAAAGTAGGAAATTTCTCAAATATTTGCGAAATCTGTGTGAATTGCATCTAAATTTATGTTGCAGCGACGAAGACGTAGTGGTGATTTGTGAAATGGTTCAAGGTTGTAACGATAATGACGTAGTGGCGGCGATTGCTAAAAAACAAGAATCAAAGGGCTTACAATTATGATTTCGTTCAAAAAATTTATTATTATTTTCCATTTCTATTGTTTTTCGTAAGAAATTTAGAGTTTTGACAACCAATTTTATTGTTATTATTTTTTTCAAATTCAAAATCTAGAATTCTGACAACTTTGAATATCATGAAATTTCTCATGTTGTTGAAACTAATTCATTGTATGTTCATCACTTTTGTACTGAAATTACATCCTCGCAGTACATAATGTTTTCAAATTCTCAATTGTAATTCATTTTAATTCAGTGAGAAATTTCTCACTTTTGTCATATAAATATTCAAAGAAAATTATTATACATTGCGTGTGTAAAACGTTTGTTTTTTAGATTTATACATTTAAAAGCATTCCATAATATGTTCATCCAAATCCAATTGAACATAAAAAAATAATAATAATAACGAGTGGATGTTGACAAAATCAAAGGAATCGCATATAAAAAATGTGAGAAAATTCACATTTTGTCTTGTAAAAATTCCGAACTTGAGTGAGAAATTTCTCTGTCAAAGTGCGAATTTCAATGACAAATTCTTCAATGAAAGTGAGAAGTTTCTCACTTTGCCATTATGTGTTCATCCAAATCCAATTGAATATAAAATAAAAAAAAAATAAAAAATAAAAAAAAAAATTGAGCACAATTAAGGGACTCACACATCATAGATATTGAGCACAATAAAGAAATTTTCACTTTTTAAGGGATATACATCATGTACATTTATACATGTATATCCATTACCATACATGTAACTAAACATTAAATTACTATATCATTCCATTTAGTTGCCATAACAGATTTAATACTCCTCTATTATAGGAATCTCCAACATTCAACACACACCTAATTATAGATTTCTCACACAATTGGTAAGAAATAGCACAAAATTATTGAATGACTGTAAACTGTCACAGAGTGAGAAATTTCTCACAATACAAAGTGAGAAATTTCTCACGAATTTGATAATCAATACAAAATACTACATAAAACATATTTAAGAAATTCAAAAACGTGGTCACCACTAATTTATGAAGTTTCATGATTTCAGAGACTAAACTCACATCATTTAGAAGATAAGTAAATATCTTCCTTCAAATATGCATTCAATCGTCAAAATAAACCACCCAAATATAGTTGAGTAAAAAAAGGAAAATGCTTGATTTTAGGGATCATTATCCCTTACCCATGATCTCCATGGATTTCGCTTACCAATATATCTACCTTTTCACATGCATTTTTTGTATTGGTGATATATGTGTATGTGTGTGTGTGTGTGTATGCATATCAGGGCAATTTCATCCATAAATTTACATATAGATTTAGGGAAAAAGACTAAATCCTAAGTTTTAGTGATGTAAATGATTGATTTCAATTCCAAGAAAAACGTCTTAACCAAATTCATATTAATTAGATATCTAGGGACCAAATCTTAGATTTGTATATAAAAAAAAATCTCTCATTCTATTCATTTTCCAATTCGATATCTCTCTTTATCGTTTGTCTCTCTCTTTGGTGGTGGACTAAGGTAGTGCCACTTTTGTAAGTAATTAATATGAGCTTATTATAAATAAATAAAGTTGAGCCCATTTTACAGCCAAGTATTTAAACTTATCCATAAACCAATTTTTTTCAAAAATAAAATATCAAAAACTTAAAAAGCAGAAAAGATATGTAATTGAAAAAAAAAATTATCAATTTATTTTGTTTTAATTTTTTACTTAATAAGCTCTAATTCTCACAACGATACCAAACACTAAAATGCTTTTCAAAGAATCTAATATTTCACACAGAGCTTCCAAACCAGGTAGTAGTATCCCACTCCAAATAACTTAGGAAAGACTTATAACATAAATCCTATACAACTAATAAGAGATGCTGGGGTCTTCATCAGGGTCTCTCTATTAAGCACCACAAATTTAATGAACTTTCAATTCTACCCCCGTTGGCCAGTGTCTGCTTGGTTACAAAACGACGCCATTCAACTTTATCTCTCTCTCTAAAATTTCACAAATTTAATGGATTTCCAATTCTAACTCCGTTGGCCAATGTTTGGATGATTATACCCTATACTCCCTCCTTTCCAAAATAAGTGCCCATCTAAATATGCATATGTTGTTTACGAAAGATGTCTTCTATTACTCCCATCCGTCCCATTTTTAAAATTTCCTCCACTAAACCGCAAGAATACATAATCATTGCCAATTTTGTGAATATCATCCCTTAGATCAAAAGAGTAATGCTCACTTTGGTTCACGGATTAAAAAAAAGAAATTAAGAGAAAAATCATTTCCCTATGGTCTGTTTGGTTGATGAGTTTAGAAAGATGAAATAAAATAAAAAAAAATTGGGAAAAAAGACTTTCTTTGTTTGATTACTAGACAACAAGGTGTGAAAAAAAATGAGTAAAAAATTAAAATGCAATATATATATATGCACATATATAAGTAAATGAAAATCTTTGATTTTTGTAAGTCACCTCGCGTATATTGTAAAAAAATTTTATCTTTAATGTTATGCATGTATGGAAGAAATACTAGAAAAATAGTTTCTTTCCCTTTTCCTTAAATTTTTCTTTTCACTGTCCAAGCTGCAAACAAACCACATAGGATTGAGGATCGATCCAAGTTAGCTGAGACTAACTCCCTTTGCGCCATAGGCATATATTCAATTTGCGCTATAGGCATAGATTCAAATATATATTAATCGATCTCCTCTTCCCCTTGAAAAAAAAAACACACACACACACACAAACCACATGAGCTTCAATTTTTTCTTTCAACCGGCCGGAAATAAGAAAATAAAAAATCTCAAAGATAGTAAGAAATCAATAAAAATAGAGAGAAAATGACAAACAGAGTTTTAGTTTATTTCTCATTAACTAATTTTTTTCATTCCTATTTTCATGACCTTGTCCTGTCATCACTAACCAAACAAACAAAAAAATTGTTCTCTTTTTATTTCCTTCCACAAATCGATATATATATATATATATATGACTTTGTTTGCTATGTAGTTTTGCGCGTGCGTGCCAGAGCCAAACTAACTCGGTGAGTGCAAAATAATTTCCTATACGCTTGAGTGAGTGATACTCAAGACTTTAAGATCTGACTTCTAAACAAAGTGATTGTGTATGATGAGTAGGAAAGTACCCTCATCAAAAATCCTTTGGTAATACTGAAGCGCACAAGCAAAATAGTGCAAGAGCTTACTAGATAAATAATCACAAACGATTAATAAATACAAAGATTTTATTAAATGTTTGGAGAATAAAAACATACAACCAAATACCAAGATCAGAATAGGCTCTGATTGTTCAAAGAATGAAAAAACAGTTGATAAAATAACAAAAGGGTAGACCTAGTTGCTACGGATGCTGTGGATGTCAAGAAACAAAGGATTGAACGCTTTGAATGCTGTGATAGAATGCTACAAATGCTGTTTTTCGAGATGACGCGGAGTCTTTTGAACGGTTGGCTTGCCTCTATGTTTATAGAAGCCTATAATAGTCCAGATAAGGCAAGGACTCCTTAACTTGCACTCCAAGCAGATGATTGACTGTAGAATCCTTCCTAATCCCAAATTCTTGCCTTATCCTAATCCTGATTGAATCAATCCCAATATTTTAGGGATTAGCCTTCCATATCCAGCTGGATGTGATCAGATTCCTTTCCCAAATAGACTCTGCCTCCTCAAATTCAGGGTAACGTCACTGTGACAGCTAAGAGTGGAACCACCTTCCCTGTTTGGCTCATCGGTCTCACATAATCACACCCCCCCTCCAAATCGGGTTCGCAACTTCCAACTATTGTACTTTTGGACTCCCATGCCCGATGACGGTCTTATGAATGCTTATAACCAATCGGGCTCGTGCAACTGGCCTTTACCGTCTTCTTCGAGTATGGTGTCTGATAGTCGTGCACACTACTAATATCCCAGCCTCTTCTTCTGAGTCAGCGCTTCCTCCCGGGACAGAGCCCCCACCCGGGGCAGCCTCCTCAGCAAGGCCAGCATTAGCGGCTGGGCCCTCGCTCGCAACAGGACCTACATCCCAGAAATCCGAATCAATCCCCTTGTAGGACGAGATGTCCCACTTGGGGTGATCTCGGGATAGTCTGCGCTTCAGATCTTCGTAGCCTTGGAAGAAGCCATTGTCAAAAGCTTCCTCCCGGGCCCCCTCCGCTGTCGCTGTCGCCTCCGCCAGCGCCTTCTCCCGTGCCTCCGCCGCCGATGCACTGGCCCGAGCGGCCTCGAGGTCGGCCAGGGCTGTAGCCAGCTCAGCTTGAGCAGCGCCAAGGCTCAAGTCTAAACCTTTCACCTTGTCCTTCTCCACGGCCAGAGTGGTCTCCTTGGCCTATGAGGTCGCTCGTTCCTCAGACAGAGCGGCTTCAGCAGCAGTGGCCCTTCCGGCCAAAGAAGGTAGGAAGGACTCAGCCCCAGCGGCCATGCACTCGACCTGCGAGAAGTGAAAACCGACCAGTCAATAAACAGGCACAGTTGACAAAATAAGTGAAGAAAAAGAAACAGTGGGGGGAGAACTCACCATGTGAGAGAGGCTGTACAGCTAGCTCTAGAAGACCTCGGGAGACATGTTTGCACACGCCTCCACTTGACTGGGAAGCAGACTGAGTTTCACCCGCTCCCTGATCTCGGTCGAGGCAGCCATCGGGGCCACGGCCAGCACCCTCGCCCTGGGAGAGATCTCTTCAACCACCACCACGTGGGGCGTAGAGGTCCCCACGGGCTCCGAACGGTTTGCTACTCCATGCCGGAGCCGCCTCAGCGGGAGCTCGCCACTCGGGGCCTCGACAGCGGGCCTTTTCCCTTGTGCCACCGCTATCTGGGAGGCAGTAGCAGCAGTGGCAGCAGCCTGCCTCTCCCTCAATTGCTCCATGTTTTTCTTTGGAGACATCTCTGCACAAAAAGAAAATTGAACAGTTAACAACCAATGAAGTAGACGGGGAAGGACGACCACGGGAGACGTCAGAGTCCGAGCACTTACCAGGGAGATTTGCGGGGAATACAGGAGCTTTGGTGGGCTGAGCTGGGTTGTCGGTAGCTCGGAAGTCGCCGGTCCAAGTCAACACATTCCAGATATTTGTTGGCCGGTCTGCCAAACTCCTAATCCTAGCTTGGCACTCGTCGGGAATGCTCAGCAGGCTGGTTGATCTCGCTGCAAAGCAAAGTACAAAGTGGTTAGTCTCAGAAACTGGAGCAAAACAAAGAAGAAAGCAAAAAGAGAAACCGGACTGGCTTACCCCTCAACTCTCCAGCCCATGAAGTTCTCATCTGGATCCTAGGGGCCGGCTCGCAGAGCCCAAGGGTGGACACTTGGAAGAACCTATTCTTCCACCCTTTGTTGTTACTCGGACAGTTGACCAAGATTTTTCTCCCCTGCCGGGCCCCAAGTGAGAAGAAACCGACCTCCCCATTTACGGGGAATGGTCGGTGCGTCCAGAGGAACTCCTAGACGGAGAGTTCGTATCCAAAAATATGGGGCCATAGGGAGATGGACCCCATGAGGAACCTCCAACCGTTCGGGGCCAGTTGGCCCGAGGCAATCCCCAAGTATATAAGGACGTTCCGAGCGATCGGATGAAGGGGGATGCAGAACCCAGCCATGAGCAGTGGTCAGGAAGGCCGTAGATTTGGGCTCCACCGACATTCACGGCCAAGGAGCAGTGGTCAGGAAGGCCGTACCTATCCCTAATGCGCCTGAGATATTCAGTACGCAAGGTGGACGGGATGAACTCACTGGAGAAGGCTACCTCGGGGTCGGGTTCCCCTGGTTTTTCGTCACCTGAACCCCGAGAAACAGAAGCAACGGGGGCTTCCTGGTCCGACTCATCGTTGGAGAGACGGATCAGGATTCTGCCTTCGCTATGGTGATCGGAGGGGGACGCGGAAGGCGGACTCAGACTTGTGTCCGGCGCCTCTTACCCAGACTGCTCATCCTCCGACCGGGTGGATGAGTCAAAACCAGAGGGCACATCCTGGGGGTTTCAGTGACTGGGTCAGAAAGAAGAGGACGACCAAGGTATGGATCAGGAACTTCGAGCCTGGTATACAAAGGGGGCAGGATCACTAACCTAAAAGGCAAAGAATAAATGGCCCTTAACACAAGGTGACACTCTCTCAAGACTACCCCGGGAACACCCGCTCAATTCAGCCTATCTAACGAACCTCCTGATTGGAAGAAAGAACAGAACCTAAGAAAGAAAAAATCCCACTCCTGTTCTAACCTAAGTGGGTTCGTTCTCTCCAGCCTTGCTCGGAAAAGAAGAAGAAAGGGAAAAGAGAAGGAAAAGAGTGATGAACTGAAGCTGGAAAGGAAAGACTTACAAAGTTTAGCGCAGAAAAGGGATCGGGAATCTTGCTCGGGATCTTGTTCGCTCTCAAATCGCTCGGTAATCTATATCTTTGCAGCAAAGAGTTGAAGAAATGGATAAGTATCCTTTATATAGGAATCACGGACGATTCAGATCAAAATAGATCCAACGGCTCATACGCTTTCCGGCCCAAAGTAGCTGACAGTTGTTGCCTCGGGCACGCGAAGCATCGCCTCAAAAGGCACGCGCATTAAATGTATGACGAGACGGTTCAGTTACCACGTAAACGGCCCGGCTACTTCTACACTGGCATCGTTTAATCCTGACCAGGCCAATAACAAGCTGACACGTGGCAGAGGTAGGACTCGGGCCCATAGGGCCACCGCTCGGTCCATACCCCGAATGACCACTACGACCAGTCCCACCCCGATAGAGTCCCGACCTCTTATCGGACGGTTCTGTCACAACCCAGTCCTACAATAGCGGAACCGAAGCCCATGGCACGCCACCGAGGCTAAACCAATTCATTAACGATCCCAAAAGATTTGTTTGAAGAACACACGCAGCGGAAAAACAAAACACATTTTAAAACCAGAGGTTCAGTCGAGTGGCTAGGGACCTCAGTCGACTGAAGCAAGCAGAGAGTTTTCAAAGCAGTTTATCAGACCATTCAGTCGACTGAGAGTGGGGTCCAGTCGACTGGGCCTCCAACATTCAGTCGACTGAATTCCCCCTTAGGTCGACTGAAGTAAGCAGAACCAAAACGAACACATAACCTACAGAGGTCCAGTCGACTGAGGCAGGGCCCAGTCGACTGCTTTTGCCATAATAAGGAAAAAAAACTAAACTGCACTATCCCGTCGACTGCCCCGTCGACTGCTCCGTCGACTGCTTTTCCCATAATAAGAAGCAGTAGCTAAACCGCACTATCCCGTCGACTGCCCCGTCGACTGCCCCTCTGGCAGCAGCCCAATCTGCAGAATTTCAAGTTTTAAAAGCTTTCGAACATTCACCAAGGATCAACCACTCAATCCAAACTCAAACCAAAGTAATCCTAGCTGTATTAAAACATTTCTAAAGCAGGATTACAATATGTCACTAACTATTACAACGGTTTAAAATCCATTTTATTATACGAAGTTAAACATAAGTTAAAACGATAAGAATTCTTATTACAACATCCTATTGTCCCAAAACTGCAAGGTTAACATTCAAGTTGCCTCCCAAGCAAACTCCCAACCCTCGTGCTCACTTCTGCAATTCCTCGCCAGCATTAACACCTGCAATGGTTATTTGAATAACCACACATATTTCGATTTGTTTAAGCTAATGCTTAGTGAATAAAACAACATATGCACATGAATGATAAACATGTCCGTATTCACATCTCTACAATTCATACTAGTCGCGGGAGACTCACGTGCCCGTCCATACTCCCAATCCGCGACTCCTCGCCAATAAGTCCACGCAACGTGGTAAGACGCACGATTCTTCTCTTCAATCGTGCGACCTTAATGCCTATATCGGCTCCACAAAATGGCACGGTGACCACGTACTCCTTCTGACCCAAATAAGCAACTTAACATGCTCAAATACATATCACCATACTCGCAGTAATCAAAACATTTCATCGTGCTATTGGGCCTACTTATCAATATAAATGCCCAATATGAACTACACAAGATATCTCTAATTATTAATACATGTTATTCAAACAAAACATGAATACATGTCAAGAAACCATTCTAAAAACATAGTTGAATCACTCACCTCAGAATAACGCTCCTATAATTTAATCTGAAGAAAACCCGTGCACAAAGAATGTGCAGAAGTCCGTCTAGTACAATTCCTATGGATCAAAATTCCATTTATCAACTTTTATGAAAAATTCTAGAAAACAACTTTTCCGAAAACTTGGCCAAACAAGCCCTAACGTATATCAAAACGAAGCTCTTACCTCGAGGAGCTCGAATATGAAATCTGGGAGAAAACAGACTGACGGAAGGTCGGCGTTTGGCGTCGCAAAGCTCTAAGCTTCAAAATCTCCCTATGGCCCACTTTTTGGAATTTTAGGTTAAGACTTATAAAAATATCTCAACCATCTCTATCTATATATAGGCAAAACTCTCGGGAATTACATTTACCTCCCCACGAGTTTTCCAAACTCCTAATCAGTCTCTGAAACTTTCTACACAGCTAATTCATAGCTTTTTAAGTGAAACTTCAAAATTATAAAAGTTTTCGACTAAGTTTCATTTGGTCGCTAAAACGCGAATTTCTACATGACGTTTTTGAAGTTGCTAATTAGCCTACCAAATTAATAGCGTGTTCATTCGTCCTCACCAGGATACTAAATCTAACAACAGAAATAAATTCTAAAACATAAAATAATACAGATATTGAAATACACAGGTAAACATTTGTTTTCAGATAAACATTTAAAATGTTCCACAGTGACCGTCTCATACTCGGAGAGACTTCACAAACAATAAATCCTCAATCACAACAGTTTCAAAGGGTTCTCTAATACAGACACCCAAATCAACTCGTTAGTCAAAACTCACCCAATCATGTGCCAAAAGGCACGCCACATCACATTATAATGCATGACAATGAAATGCAAAAGCAATAACACAATTACGGGTGTTATAATACTCTCCCTCTTAAAAGAAGTTTGTCCCCAAACTTGTACCCTTGTCTCAAAAAGGTGCGGATATTGAGTACGCATCTCATCTTCTATTTCCCACGTCATCTCTTCCGTAGTTTGGCTACGCCATAACACTTTCACTTTGGGTATTACTTTGTTCCGTAAGACTTGATCCTTCCGATCCAAGATCTCTACCGGATACGCAATGTACGTCAAATCGCTCTGAATCTCATTCGTCATCGGAGTCATCACTTGATCTCTATCCTCCGCTAAGTGTTTACGTAACAATGACACGTGAAATACGTTATGCACTTGAGTATACTCACTCGGCAATTTCAAACGATAAGCTACGGGTCCAACTCTTCCAATAATCTCAAAAGGTCCTAGATACCTCGGGTTGAGTTTCCCGTATCTACCAAATCTGGTTATTCCCTTTGAAGGTGACACCTTCAAATACACCAAGTCTCCTACATCGAATTCCAACGGCCGTCTGCGCTTGTCGGCATAACTCTTATACCTACTCTGGGTTGTCAGTAACCGTTGTCTAATTACCTTTATCTTATCCGTCTTTTCTTGTACAATTTTCGGCCCTTCAATCTTTCTTTCTCCTACCTCTGTCCAACTAATTGGTAAACGACATACACGACCATATAAAGCTTCATAAGGAGCCATTCCAATACTCGACTGAAAACTGTTGTTATATGCAAACTCAATCAACGGCAAATGGTCTTCCCAATCACCCTGAAAATCAAGTACACATAACCTAAGCATGTCTTCCAAAATCTGGATTACTCTCTCTGATTGACCATCGGTCTGAGGATGAAAGGCTGTACTAAAGTGTAATTTGGTACCCATTGCTTCTTGCAAGGCTCTCCAAAGCTTCGATGTAAAACTACTATCCCTATCCGAAATGATAGAAACTGGGATACCATGTAGTCTCACAATCTCGCGAATATACAACTTAGCTAACGACATCGGCTTAGTTGTTCTCAGTGGTAGGAAGTGCGACGACTTTGTCAAACGATCAACAATCACCCAAATAATAGTGTTCGATCTCTTTGACCTCGAAAACCCACTAACAAAATCCATTGTTATGTGTTCCCATTTCCACTCGGCTATCGGTAACGGTTGTAATAATCCTGAGGGTACTTGGCGTTCGGCCTTTACTTGTTGACAACTAGTACAACGCGAAACATAACGTGCTATTTCTCTCTTCATTCCCGGCCACCAATAAACATGTCTCAAATCTCAATACATCTTGGTGCTTCCTGGATAAAAGGTGTACTTCGTATTGTGTGCCTCCTCTAGAATGTTCCTTTTCAACTCTTTCTCGTTGGGCACACAAATTCTACCTCTCAATCTTAAAACATCATTCTCGAAAGTAAATCCCAGTTGTTTGCCCATCGGAATCTCATCACAAATCTTCTTCAAAGCCACATCTTGAAGTTGTTTCTCTGCGATCTCGTGAATCAAGAGTGGTTGTGCCACCATCGTCGACATCAAGCCACTTTCAATCCTCGGTATCACTTCAAGCTCCAAATTCTCCATATCTTGTATCAGTTCTTTCTGAGAAGTCAAATCTGATGCGGTGTTGGTTGGTACTTTGCGACTAAGAGCATCGATGACAACATTCGCCTTGCCCGGATGATATTGAATTGACAAGTCATAGTCCTTCATCAACTCTAACCATCTCCTTTGCCTCATGTTCAAATCTCGTTGTGTAAACAGGTACTTCAAACTCTTGTGATCCGTATAGATCTCACATTTCTCCTCGTATAGGTAATGACGCCAAATTTTCAATGCAAAAATCACGGCGGCCAATTCTAGATCATGTGTTGGATAATTCTTCTCGTGCGGTCTAAGTTGTCTCAATGCATACGCAATGACTTTATCACCTTGCATAAGAACGCAACCTAAACCTCTATATGAAGCATCACTGTAAATAATAAATCCTTCAGTCCCTGACGGGACGGCTAATATTGGTGCTTTCACTAGTCGACCCTTCAACTCTTGGAAACTTTCTTCATATTCTGGACTCCATACAAAAGCAATATCTTTCCTCATTAACTGTGTCATCGGCATTGCTATACGTGAAAAGTCTTTTACAAATCTCCGATAATACCCAGCTAATCCTAGGAAACTTTTGATGTCTGTCACATTCGTTGGTCTCACCCAGTTGGTAACTGCTTCTATCTTCTGAGGGTCTACAGAAATTCCCTTTGCCGACATTATAGGTCCAAGGAAAGCTATCTCGGTCAACCAAAACTCACACTTCTTCAATTTACCGAATAATCTCTTTTCACGCAATCGTTGTAAAGCTAATCGGAAATGATGTTCGTGATCTTCAACGCTTTTGGAGTAGATTAGGATGTCATCTATGAACACGATAACGAACTCATCTAAATAATCTTTGAAGACACGGTTCATCAAGTCCATGAAAGTAGCTGGTGCATTAGTCACTCCAAATGGCATAACCAAAAATTCAAAGTGACCATATCGAGTCCTGAAAGCTGTCTTCTCAACATCTTCCTCTTTGACTTTCAACTGATGGTAACCGGATCTCAAGTCGATCTTCGAAAATACCTGAGCCCCTTGTAACTGATCAAACAAGTCATCTATTCATGGCAATGGATACTTGTTCTTGACGGTCAACTTATTCAATTCCCGGTAGTCGATGCACATACGCATTGTCCGGTCTGTCCTTCTTCTTCACAAACAAGACTGGAGCTCCCCATGGTGAAACACTAGGTCGGATAAAACCCTTCTCCAATAGTTCTTTTAACTGAACTTTCAATTCTTTCAACTCTATCGGTGCCATTCGGTACGGTGCTTTGGATACCGGTTGTGACCCTGGTACTACTTATATTGTGAACTCAAGCTCTCTTTCAATCAATACGTCGGGTAACTCATCGGGAAAAACATCTGGAAATTCTCGAACTACTGAAATGTTTTCTATTAGTGGTCCAAGAACTCGCGTGTAGACAATTGAACATAAGAAACCCGAACAACCCTTCTTCAACATCTTACTTGCTTGAATCGCCGATATCAAGTACGGCGGTACGATCACTCCCTTACCCTGAAAAGTAAACTCTTCTCGCCCTGACGGATAGAAACTAACTCATTTTTGTTCACAATCGATTTTGGCTTGATTAACCGACAACCAATCCATACCCAAGATAACATCAAATTAATTCACCGTCAATGGAATCAAATCAACGCTTAAGACTTTATCACCTATCTTGATCTCACATGACTTGAATATCGAAGAAGTAACTAACGGTTCGCTACTAGGCAATGATACACACAAGTCATATCCTAGCGATTCTGACTTAACAGTTAAATGCTTAACAAAATTACATGATACGAATGAATGCGTTGAACCAGAATCCATAAGTATACGTGCAGGATACGAACAAATAGAAAGAATACCTGATACGACGGTATCATCCGTATTCCCCGGCCTGAGCTGGAAGTATCGTCCTTGTTGTTGCGCGACTCCTTTCCCTTTATCCACTCGAGGTTCTACCCTTGATCCGCTTGGCACACTCGATGCCCTGGTACTCATTCCCGGTTGTCTCTTACTCGGCCAATTCTTCGCTATGTGTCCCGGTTGTCCACATTCAAAACATTTTCCCCTCATCTCTGGGTTGTAACTCCTTGTGTTCGAGGTAGTGCTTGGTGGTCACATTCGCATTCAAAGGACAATTCCTAGATACGTGTCCCAATTTCTTGCAAAGGTAGCAAGTGGTCAATTGATAGTAGGTTCCTTTGTGTCGCAGGTTACATGTCGGGCAGAATGGTTTCGAATCTCCCGTGAATGTACTTCCTCCTTGGTCACCCATATGCAATCCCGAACCTTGCTTAAACGATTTCTTCGCATTTCCTTAACTCTTACCCCGACTGTCATTTGCTCTCTTCCCTTGTTGTCCTTGTCGATATCTGTCAACACTTTTCTCAGCAATCCGAGCAGCTTCCTCAACGAGAGAAACGGTTGGGTGTTGTAACATATCCACACGACCACGGATATTCTCCCTAAGTCTTCCTCAAACTTACGAGCTTTATCCCTATCAGTCGGAACGGTAGTTTTACCAAATCATAACAAGGCATTGTAACGGGATACATACTCACTCACAGTCATATCTCCCTGAACCAGACTTGCAAACTCTTGGCGTTTCTGAGTATAAGCAGATTGCGGAAAGAAACGTTTGTTGAATTCTTCTTTAAATGCTTCTCACGTGGTCGGCTTTCCTTGTTTAAGTACGTTGTTCCACCAATCCAATGCTTCGTCCATCAACGTATCGGATGCGCATAAAATTTTCTCCTCATCGGTACATTTTACCTGACGAAAATGTCTTTCCATATCCATCATCCAATGATCGGCCAAGTCTATGTCAACCTGTCCATGATACAAGGTCGGTTTTCGCTTATGAAACTGTTCCACGATTGTGTGTTGAGGTCGCGGTGCCGGTGCTGCATTGATATAACGAATTTCCACTGGTGTAGGCTGAACGTTCATTTGTTCTCTTTCATTTACCGCTTGTATGAAATTTCCCACCATATTCACTATTTGGTCCATCCGCGAATGCAGTGACAATTCTCTCGGCATATCTGCCATAATGTTTCAAATATTCCCCTGTTGAGTTCAATGCATAATGACCATGCATGCTATGCCCCAATATAGATATATGTGTACAGTTCATCAAAATCAACAAATGCTAACGCATGAAGTATTTCTACAATGATAACAATTATCTTCACAATTACACACTCCACTCGATGTGACTCAGCATATCTAACGTCACTCGTTCCCAAGGCTCTAAACTTATGCTTTGATACCACTAAATGTCACAGCCCGGTCCCACAATAACGTAACCGAAGCCCGTGGCACGCCACCGAGGCTAAACCAATTCATTAACGTTCCCAAAAGATTTGTTTGAAGAACACACGCAGCGAAAAAACAAAACACATTTTAAAACCAGAGGTTTAGTCGACTGGGTCGGGACCTCAGTCGACTGAAGCAAGCAGAGAGTTTTCAAAATAGTTTATCAGACCATTCAGTCGACTGAAACTGGGGTCCAGTCGACTGGGCCTCCAACATTCAGTTGACTGAATTCCCCCTTCGGTCGACTGAAGTAAGCAGAACCAAAACGAACACATAACCTACAGAGGTCCAGTCGACTGAGGCAGGGCCCAGTCGACTGCTTTTGCCATAATAAGGAAAAAAACTAAACTGCACTGTCCCGTCGACTACCCCGTCGACTGCTCCGTCGACTGCCCCGTCGACTACTTTTTCTATAATAAGAAGCAGTAGCTAAACTGCACTATCCCGTCGACTGCCCCGTCGACTGTTCAGTCGACTGCCCCCCTGGCAGCAGCCCAATCTGCAGAATTTCAAGTTTTAAAAGCTTTCTAACTTTCACCAAGGATCAACCACTCAATCCAAACTCAAACCAAAGTAATCCTAGCTGTATTAAAACATTTCTAAAGCAGGATTACAACATGTCACTAACTATTACAACGGTTTAAAATCCATTCTATTATACGAAGTTAAACATAAGTTAAAACGATAAGAATTCTTATTACAACATCCTATTGTCCCAAAACTTCAAGGTTAACATTCAAGTTGCCTCCCAAGTGAACTCCCAACCCTCGTGCTCACTTCTGCGATTCCTCGCCAGCATTAACACCTGGAATGGTTATTTGAATAACCACATATATTTCGATTTGTTTAAGCTAATGCTTAGTGAATAAAACAACATATGCACATGAATGATAAACATGTCCGCATTCACATCTCTACAATTCATACTAGTCGCGGGAGACTCACGTGCCCGTCTATACTCCCAATCCGCGACTCCTCGCCAATAAGTCCATGCAAAAGGGTAAGACGCACGATTCTTCTCTTCAATCGTGCGACCTTAATGCCTATATCGGCTCCACAAAATGGCACGGTGACCACGTGCTCCTTCTGACCCAAATAAGCATCTTAACATGCTCAAATACATATCACCATGCTCGCAGTAATCAAAACATTTCATCTGAAGAAAACATAGTTGAATCACTCACCTCCGAATAACGCTCCTAGAATTCAATCTGAAGAAAACCCGTGCACAAAGAATGTGCAGAAGTTCGTCTAGTACAATTCCTATGGATCAAAAATTCCATTTATCAACTTTTATGAAAAATTCTAGAAAACAACTTTTTCGAAAACTTGGCCAAACAATCCCTAACGTATATCAAAATGAAGCTCTTACCTCGAGGAGCTCGAATATGAAATCTGGGAGAAAACAGACTGACGGAAGGTCGTCGTTTGGCGTCGCAAAGCTCTAAGCTTCAAAATCTCCCTATGGCCCACTTTTTGGAATTTTAGGTTAAGACTTATAAAAATATCTCAACCATCGCTATCTATATGTAGGCAAAACTCTCGGGAATTACGTTTACCTCCCCACGAGTTTTCCAAACTCCTAATCAGTCTCTGAAACTTTCTACACAGCTAATTCATAACTTTATAAGTGAAACTTCAAAATTATAAAAGTTTTCGACTAAGTTTCATTTGGTCGCTAAAACGCGAATTTCTACATGACGTTTCCGAAGTTACTAATTAGCCTACCAAATTAATAGCGTGTTCATTCGTCCTCACCAGGATACTAAATCTAACAACAGAAATAAATTCTAAAACAGAAAATAATACAGATATTGAAATACACAGGTAAACATTTATTTTCAGATAAACATTTAAAATGTTCCACAGTGACCGTCTCATACTCGGAGAGACTTCACAAACAATAAATCCTCAATCACAACAGTTTCAAAGGGTTCTCTAATACAGACACCCAAATCAACTCGTTAGTCAAAACTCACCCAATCATGTGCCAAAAGGCATGCCACATCACATTATAATGCATGACAATGAAATGCAAAAGCAATAACACAATTACGGGTGTTATAGGTTCCTCGGAAGCAGTCTTAATTTTCAAACTTCATCAGATGGGACATCACATCAACTTCGAAAATGGGGGACAGCTGATACGTCCAAAAATATTATGCTAAAGCCAAACCGCCACGTGAGCAGCGAAGGACCCGGACTCTCCGGAATGGGTGCTTGTGGCCCACCAATCCCGAGGACTTTTGACTGCTACCGCTCGGGGTGCTAGCACAGCCCGAGCATGCAGCACAGCAGTTCTCCACGAGTTGCAGTTTGACAACCAAGCCGCTTAGCAGTTTCCTAAATCAATCAGAAGACTAATGGAAAGTGTAAATAGTTTCCTAAGCCACTTAGGAAACCTCCCATGATTTATGCTCATCAAATTGTAATTAGATTGGGCTTTCTTATCTAATCAGTGGCCTTGTGCGGGTGGTCTCTTACACCTATAAAAGGGGCCACTCACCCCCATAAAGGGGGATGGCATTCTTAACCTAGAATATAGCTGTTTATACTAATTTCATACGCATACACCCGGTTGGTCTTACTGGTAGTGCCGCCCAATTGTTGGATCACCAGGGCCGTCGGTGATCTACTAGTGAAGCACACTGACGCACCTGTGGACGTAGGTCACCTCATTAATGGGACCGAACCACATACAATTGATTATGTTACAATATCTCTCTCTGAATCTCTCTTACCAATTTTCGCCATCATCACCGAGTACCATGTGGTGGGTCTACAGAGCGCCAGCGCAAGGATAACAAGGACCGTTAGGACAAGTTTGGATGAATGCAATCATTCCGGAAGGAACGGGTGTCGATGAAGTGGAACATCAGAATTTGGAATGTACACTTGTACTTTTCCACCATCAAGCTAGAGCTTTGTTTGAAACGGGTGCTTTTCGTTCGTTTATTGCTATTAGAGTCGTGCATGAGTTGGGATTAATACCCGAAGCCCTTGATATGACTCTTAATGCTGTGTCACCTCTAGGTGTAACCGTTAAATTCATAGTTATGAATTTTTTAAGTTCGGAAGAAAATTTTGAAAAGTCCACCGGAAAGTCTAGCTGCGAGTTTGCTGGATATGAAGAAATTCCATGAGTCTCTTGGATGGACAATTTGCCCAAAAAATTTACTAGAGACCTTTCACCAAAAAATTTCTCGTGAGTTCGCCAAATGAGTACGTATTCACTTTATGACCTAACTTTTTATTGCTCTAGAGTTTTGGAAAAAAAAAGTACAGAAATAAAGGCAACAAAACTCACCCTTGAAACAAAATGTACATAAAATTACAACTAGAAACAAAAAATCATAGATTTACTTGAGAAGGTATTGAATAATGGCTGGGGAAGATACAAGGATGAGGAAAATGGTGGGTGTAAAGAGTACTAGGATTTTGGGGGAAGTTACTGGGGTATTTTGGGAATGAGGGGGTTTAAAGTGTTTTAAAATGGTGGGTGTAGAGAGTAGGTGGGTGTAGAGAGAAAACAAAATGGGTGTAGATAGAACCACTCTTCATTAAAACAATTTATTGACGAGACCTAATACTGAAAAAGTTCCAAAACAAGGACTTTGGACCTAAATAGCCCAGACCAAAAAGAGAGTTATTATGCATAGGTTGACATAGTTCCAGTGACAAAGAGCTTGACATTTATAAGTCTCATTCAATGCATAGATTTGGAGTTCGAACCTTATCCCTCTCCCATATAAAAAGAAAAGAAAAAAAGAAAAGAGAGTTACTATTGCCGGAGTAATGTTGGCTATTACCAAATAAAATATACAACTATATGAACACCACATACATCTATAAACAACAGTTACAAAAGCTGTAGTCGGGTTTGTGGGTTCGGATCTCTTGCCACACAAGTGCACAAGGATCCATTTGATTCATCTTCTACTCTTCCTCTTTTCTTTCTAGCTTGCTCTCTCATGAATGAGATCTCTAGTCCAAGGTCGGTTTTGTTCTTGTGATCTCTCGAGATCTCTACTTTTCTTAGAAAGGGGGACACCAATAATTATATGAAAAGTTATACACTTTTATAAGTACAAAATGGTGATATTATTGTCACTTCATTATTGAACTAAGACACTCTATGATACCATTCTTAAAGCATGTGGTACATGCATGTCATGTATTACATACATGGTACCACATGCTCTGATAGTGATACAATGAAGTGCATTGATTCAATGATAGAGTGGAAATAACAATTCCGTTAAAAAAAAAAAATAATTTTACAAAGGTATTAAAATGCCACTTCAAAAAATTTAAATATAATAACTTGTCACAACTACATAATGTCAATTCCAATATTCCATCACAAATACGCGTTCCATAGCAAAAAAAAATGTTATATTTATTTGAGCTAAAATATCTAGCACTTTGTAAGAGGGTACACAACTTTTACAAAATTTTTTGTTCACAATTTATAAAATTGTGTCTATTCTCTCTTCTCTTATTTTGGGATCTACTGACATTATATGATAACACAAGAGATAAATAGACATAATTTTATGGCTTGTGAACAAAAGGTGGTAAAAAAAAAACAAAAAAACAAAAGGTGGTGTGAATGTTGTGGATGCAGTATTACCATTTGTAAAAGAGTAATGATACACTTACTTCCCCAACCACACCCCCCACCATATTCATCACATTTTAACTCTTGATTGTCCTTAATTTTGATAGGTTTCACGCGAGTTTCATATATGACTCACTAAAATTAAGAGACAAGATGTGCAAAATGTGGTTGGGATATGTTGAGGAGTGGGTATATATTATTGTTTGTAAAAATGCAAAGAAAAAATGATACTTGTTGAACACAATTTTAGTCAAACTAGAACAATCCACCACAATGGTGAAATGACTAAAATATGCTAAATGAATCTTGGAAATTGTGAAATTGTTTACTAATAAATAGTGCTTAACATTTAATGACACTATCTAAATTCTACTAGTATGTGAGTATCAAATCAAGTGACAATAATTCCAATTAACTGAAGACTGCACTGGTCAGCTCTACCCAAAACCAAAAAGAGACTTTCTATTGCCAGAGTAGTATTGGCTATTGCCAAACAAAACGTACAACTATACGAATACCTCGTACAACTCTTAAGAAGCAGTTATGGTTTGGCAAACTGGACAAAGGTTTTCTTCATCTTCTCTTCTAGTAATGTACATATATATATATATATATATATATTTTCATGAAAACGAGATCTCCACCGTAATGACACGATTCTGTTCTTCTGATCTCTCGAGAAACACACAGTAACCTATCTCTAACATATATATATACATATATATATATATATCTATTTTCGTTTCTCTCTCTATTAAGAAAGAGAGAGGTGGGGCAATGGGGGGCTACGTTTGGTCATCGTCGGCGTTCGATTCGAAGTCGGGACAGGTGATATTGGTGGCTCTTCTGATAATGATTGCCTCTTTTTACACTGGCACTCTCTTTGGCCGCAATTCATCCGTTTATGTCTCACAACTTGCCTCCAATTCAACATCATCATCATCATCTTCTTCATCATCCTCCCTCGGTATCTTCTCTCTCTCTCTCTCTCTCTCTCTCTCTCGAAATTTCTCTACTAATTTCAATTCTTATCAAGTGATCACGAGTTCATAGATAGTGTGATTGTTGTTGTTGTTGATTTTTGTTATATATATATATATATGTGTGTGTGTGTGTGTGTGTGTGAATTCGATTAAAATGAATGTGTCTATTTTGAGGACTTGCTGGAATTCAACTAGAGGGATTGCTAATCGGCTATTATTAGGGTTTTTTTTTTTTGGAGTAAATTACCTGAAGGCAATTGGATTGGGGATTTGTGGATATAATGATTATAACTAGAGCTGCATTATATGTTAAAAATTGTTGTTGAAGATTTCAGATATATTCATATCCTTTACCTTCTAAAAGTTGCTTCTTTTCTTGGGCAAATTGGATTGTAAGGTCTGCAATGTAGAAATAGGTGCCAATAATTTGGTTCAGTGTTAGGTCCCTGAAAATAGCATACATGAACAGTAGTCCCAAATAAAGACTAATACCAAGAGTTAGTGAGTTACAAATGACTAATACCATCTTTTCCTTCTGTAAGTTGCTGGAAGGATGGCCAGACTAAGACAATTTTTTGTCTTGTATGGATAAGATTCAAGTGTAAGTGATGAAGTTTTTTGGGGACGAATTGTACATACTAAAAATTTAAGTGGTTAGTACTTAGTCTGTAATTCAAATTTAAAATTTTGCGTTACCTTTTCTCATATTGTGTTATATGTCAAATTGTCAATTCACCACTTAAAACAGATACCCTATTTTAAGTGGACCTTTCCTGTTTCCTCTGAAGTAAACAATGATTTTTCATTGTTGGAGCCCCTACTTAGAGGAACCACTTTGAGTTTTCTTGTTTTAAGCATTTACTAGTATTATGAACAACACTAGCAAATGGAGAAAGCATGATAGAGTAGAAAGGCTCATCAAAAAAGTTGTAGCAGAATTAACCCATAGCCTTGACATTTATGCAACAAGGAACAACATTTTCACAAATTTTTGACGAAGTTATCACAGATAAAGTTTCAATATAGATTGTTTATTAAAGTTGTACAAATCATCTTAGTCCTTAATTTTCTTCATTGTCTACAAAACAAATTGGAAGATATCTATCCTTCATGGTTATTAATAGAGTTGCATTCTGAGTTAAAAGTTGAAAAATGCTGGATGATATTAACATATCACTTCCTTTTGTGAGTAGCTCCTTTTCTGGGGAAATAGGAATTTATCAATGAAAGGTCTACAATGTAGAAATAGATGTCAATGTAGAAATATAAGACTATGACATTTGAGATTCATTCTCAGCTAAAGAGTAAGAACCTGAAATTTGTAATGCCAACATTTCCCATGTCACTTCTCCTTGTTCCACCTTAAGTTTATCTATTCTATGCTTGAAGCGAGGTTAATGGGCCAAACGCAAGGAGTCATGGATTCTTATAGAACGTTGACATGTCCGCCTTGGATATGCTCCCGCATTTGCACTCACGTGCGTGGATTTTTCTTTATTCAATTTTAAAAAATGGGTTCTCTAACATAATATTAAAACTATGGGTTGATTTAAGGACTGGGGCGTGGGAGTTTGATTTCACGTCAAAAGGCTTAGTGTTGCGTACACAACTTTTATGCTTGTTATCCATGTCTTAATTGCAAAAAAAATTCCAAAAACAATGTATTGTACGATAGTTCATAGAATTGTATAGAAGTACATCATTTAATATCTTATGCAAGTAACCCTGCACTCGCATCCGACATCCGCATCCCCACACCTGCACCGGTGCTTCTTAGATGAAAGTATTTAAAAGTTGGTGCCTTAACCATAGGTCCCTCAATGGTAACTTTTGGGACATAAAGCCCAGGCATTTAAACATTAACCTAATAAGTCCTTCACTGACCTTTTGGCCACAAATTTCCTTTCATAACTAAAAAACTTCAAACTACAATAGCCTTAGTTCTAGAAATCTTTTTTTTGGGGGGGGGGGGGGGGGGTAAAATTTTGATGTTTTAGTATCAGAAAAAATGAGATCTATCAAACAAGATCTATATTGGCTTTGAAATTCTGAAACGAAAAAAAAGCACTTAAAATTTGACCTAAAAGAAAAAAACTTATCTTTTTTTAAAAGCACTTAAAATTTGACCTAAAAGAAAAAAACTTATCTTTTTTTAAATGGATCTAGCAAAGTTGACTTCTTTGCAAAGTTAGCATGCATAGTGTATAGATCTCGAAAAAAACTTTTGAAGTCAGAAAGAAATATGACCCAAAATGGCCAAAAAATGAGAAATTTAAGGCCGTTTAAGGTGGACATTTCAAACAGATTTATTGTCTGTTTATACCAGGTTCTGATAAATAAAATCCCTTTACCAAAAAAGCTCAAAATGAGGCTTAAATGAGTTGTTGTGAATAATTGGCCAGTCCAATGCATACATCATGAAAAAAATACATGAAATCAATGAAGTATCACCCAGAAAGGCCAAAATATGAGAGAGTTATTGCCGTTCAAATGGACATTTTGCAACAGATAATATTTCCTTCCATGTATGATAGATAAAATCCCTGAACAACCACTAAAATAATTCAAAATATGGGAGAGTTATTACTGTTTGAATATCTATATTGGCCAAAGCAATAGTGGATTTTGCCAAAGCAACTACTATTTTCAAGAAGTAAAGTTGCTTTGGCAACATCCAGTATTACTCTGGCAATATTGGTACCCTTGAAATTTACTGAAAACTAATGATGACGTGGCGTAACTAACTTTCAGATTTAACGTGTTTTCAGTTAGGGCAAGTTTGTCATGGAGCACATCCAAATTATCCAATACATAGTTAGATATGATGGACTTTTTGGGTTATTAAAAAATGGGTAAATTGCACAAACCTCCCCTGAGGTTTGCCTTAATTACACGGACCTCCCCTGAGGTTTCGAAAATTACACGGACCTCCCTCGAGGTTTGTAATTAGGTAACAAAACTCCCCCTCCCCTAATGGTCCGTTAGTTTTTTTTACATTAGCCTTCCCTGAAAATTACAATTAGCCCTCCTAATATTATAAAATTGTCATACTAAGCCCCCTTTCTCTTATATTTTTGTGCTAATTATAAAATCCCTCCTCCCTCCTATGTTTTTGGGTTAATATTTTTAGCATTAATTTATATCATTTACACAAAATACATATAAATAGGTCCAAAATTTTTTTTTTCCCCGAACAAACCTCTGTCAAGCCCCCCCAATATTAATTTTCTAGATCCGCCAATGCTTCAAAAGTAGACACTTAACCCCTTGTGATTGTGAACTGAAATGGAACTGTTATGATTTCACTCAAAGAACGTTAACCCCAAAATTAACATCACAAAAGGGGTTTAAGTGTTTATATTTTTAACCAATTTTAGAATTTTCGTCAGTTTTAAGTGAAATTATAACATTTCCATTTTAGTCCACTATAAGCGGATCTAGAAAATTAATACAGGGGGGCTTGACAGAAGTTTGTTCGGGGAAATGTTTTTTTTATTGACCTATTTATATGTATTTTGTGTAGATGATATAAATTAATGCTAAACAAATTAACCCAGTATGACAATTTTATAATATTAGAGGGGCTAATTGTAATTTTCAGGGGAGGCTAATGTAAAAAAAACTAACGGACTGTTAGGGCAGGGGGTGTTTTTTACCTAATTACAAACCTCGAGGGAGGTCCGTGTAATTTTCGAAACCTCAAGGGAGGTCCATGTAATTAAGGCAAACCTCAGGGGAAGTTTGTGTAATTTACCCTTAAAAAATTTGTGGTACTTGAGCTTCCACGTCAAATCTCAGGGACCTTTCACTAAATTTCCCTTAAAAGTATGCTTTGGATGTGAATAGCTTGAGTTGAGAATAAGAAATTCAGTTAGTTGTGGTTCTATTAAAAGTTTAGCATACGCTACGCCTACAAGCCCTCTCAAACCATATAGAGGCCGAGTTTAATGGTGTGAATTGGTATAACTATGCGATACCACCAATTAAATTAGGTAGCACCTTTGATTGTCACTTGTTTTTAGGTACTGAACTCTAAGCTTTGTTACGTGGACTCTCCTACTACCCCCAAGTACATCACCTCGTACCCAATTGGACACTCAGATCCTCCACATGTGATGTTGTAAAAGTAAGAAGAAGCTCAAAAATTGAGACCAAAGAAGGTTTGTAACTATACCACCGAGTTTGGCGATCACAATTTATTAGTAAATCACAAAAAAGAATGATAAGCTCATTTGAGATGCTTTCCTTGCCATTATCTCTTCGTTCATCAGTTACGCAAAACTTGTTATTATACACTACATCTATGTAGGCTACGACATATTTATGTCACTGTAGTTATACAACTTGTGACAAATCTCCATTGTAAACAACATTTACTCAGTCATCTTTGTTAGTTGTATTTTCTTGATTGGCTAGAACTTGCTATGTTTCCCAGAGAGAAAGAAATGGTTTCATATGCCCAAGCTTGTTATTATTAGAGCTTGATATGCATTATTAGCCTATTCTCTAACATCTTAAGTTTTTTGAGTAACTAGTGACTTAACATAATGTCAAAGGCTTGATTCCGGGAAGTCTTGGTTCAAGCCTCAATTCCCTGATTTGGTTTGCTTATTGCACTTTGTTATCTGCCCGTTGCGATGGAGTTCTATTTGTAACCACTTCATATGTGAGAATGAGTCGTACGCGAGGTTGGTGTTAGAGCTTGAATGTTGGGCCTGTCTGTAACAACTTAAGGTTTTGGAGAACATAGTTTATAGTTTACCAGTTTTATATGAAGATTTTGATACGATTCTCAATGCAGCCTATGTTACCCGGACTTGGGTACACCAATATGTGTGTCGGGTGTGGATATGAATCCGGGAGTTGGGCTCGGTAGACCCCAATATTTTAGGATAAGAGGATTCAACCATAAAGGATCCAAAATTTAGGTGTAGGTACGAGGACATGTCAAACAAGAAATAGAACAAGGCATTTTCTTAAAATTAGCTGAATTATTTAGTCACTGCTCCAAATGTATAATAATACTTACAATTATAATTATAAAACCTACAAAGCATAGCATTAATCTTATTATATTATTATTGTACTGATGATTTTGATGTAGTATAAATACAGTTTGAAAAAGTAGCTCTACTTAGAGTTCTGTAAATGTCAACACTACGATATGAGGGTTTATATGCATTGGCAACCTAAATATGATAACAAGACCTTGATTCTAGACAACAGTTTGTCTCTTTAGATAATATTTTTGTTAGATTGAGGATAAGTCCAAATCTAACTATGTAGTTAGGAATAGGGAGCATAAGTTTTTTGTGCAACAAAGCCATAATAAATAGATTCCATCATCTCGTTTTTCAACAAAAAATTTTGCTGCACAGCTGGATTTTTGTTTTTTGTGGGTAAAGGTAAGTATTCCAGTCATCTTAGCAACAGAGAGAGAGAGAGAGAGAGAGAGAGAGAGAGAGAGAGAGAGAGAGAGGAGGGTCTCGTTTTTCAACAAAAAGAATGTGCTGCCTTGTTATTTATTTATTTATTTTTCCTATGGGAAAAGGTAAGAATGTGCAACTCCTATTTCACATGAAAAGGAGAACGATGGAATAGCATGAACCACCATATCACTGTTCATGTTTTCATAAAAGAAGAGAGAGTGGTAGACAAAGGAAAGCATGGGTCAACTGTCAAGCCATGTCCGACATAGTACGAAACAAGTCCGACACATATCTGGTGTCGGAATCCTTGTCATACCCACGTCGACATTGACACGGCACCTTTTATGTCAAGTCTGGGTAACACAGAATGCAGCAAGAGGCTTGGAATTGTAATTTCAAGGATGCCATAGAAGCAAAATTACACCTTCAAAAAAAGTTCCAGCAAAAATTGGTACAAAATGAGAGATTGCAATAAGGTTTTTGTTCAACCTCAGTAAAATAATTTCCATAAAAGCATGAAGCCGGAGTGGGGGTGGGGAAGCTTTGAACTTTAAGAGGTTCAAATAAATATCATAGATATATTCTGGATTTAACTAGTCAAGAGGAAATTGGATTGGCATAGATTTTGTTTTTGAAAATCCTTAAACCATTGTTTTCCAACATAAAATATTTCTTCAATAAAATGTTTTAGCAAATTATGAAATTGAATCTATTTACAAGCTATTTTGAGACTTGGTTGTGATTGGAGCGAGGGTATAATGTGAGGGGGGCGAGGTTCTGACAAGCTTCCAAGTAAGAAGCACGGAATCGAGAGTCTGAGGAGAGAGCATGACCTCGTTAGAAGGTTCTTGAGCTTCTAAGGTAATTTCAATATCTTTGTAATCCAGGTGGCAAAAACGAATTATTAGTACTCCCTTGAAGCATTTATGCTAGGGTGTGAGATATTTCCTTGTTTCCTTTTTAAGGTGAGTCTTACAGTCCAGAAATTTAGTCATGTTATATGTCCTAAATTAAATATATATGTTTATCTCTCTTGCTTGCAGGCGTACCACCTTTTACAAACAAAGTTGCTATTTCTTATAGGAAAACACCACTACCAATCCCAGAATCTGGTATGAACATATGCCCTTTGGCATTCAATGAATATATCCCTTGCCACGATGTGTCTTATATAAAAGAATTGCTGCCGGAGTTAAATACTTCCAAGAGAGAGGAAATAGAAAGGCATTGCCCTCCACTTGAAAGGCGCTTGTTTTGCTTGGTGCCTCCACCAAACGACTATAAGATACCAATACGGTGGCCAACTAGCAGGGACTATGTATGGCGAAGCAATGTGAATCATTCACATCTTGCTGAGGTAAAAGGAGGACAGAATTGGGTGCACGAGAAGAATCGACTGTGGTGGTTCCCGGGTGGTGGTACCCATTTCAAGCATGGGGCTTCCGAGTACATTGAGAGGTACTTGTAGTTAAATTGTTTCTTATTTTTTTGCAGTTCCTTCATACTTTTACCATCTCCTTCAATAGTACCATCATTTGATATTGTTTTTATTCGTCTCCACACTAGAGTTTCATTATTTGGTGCAAGTATTGGCAAGACCTTTCCAAATATGCACGAGTCAAAAAATTGTATCGCTGTATGTGTTTTAGTGTATGCCCAAGTGAAAATTTCTTGCCTAATATGGAGTTTAGAATACAAAATATGACCTGTTTACATGACATAGAGGAAGATGCAAATATGCATCACTGATGGGTTGTTATGCTCTTTGTACTGTGGAGGTGTGTGGGTACCGGGATGCATGTCAATTTTCCAAACATCTAGGATGCGGGTGCAGGGGACACTTGTATAAAATGGAAAAAAAATTTGCTCTTACATAATTATATAAACTATGCAAGTTTAAAGGCTGCATAAGCAGCATCTACCTTTTGACGTGTAATCCAACTCCCGACATTCTTAAATTGACCCTAACGTTTTCAAAATTGTGTTAGAGACTGTTTGATGTTTATTTGTAAACATCTAATAGCTTATCAGATTATCTCTTTGATTGAAGGGAGAACCTAGTGCATAAGCTCTGGAGCCTTACCTCTATATGCGGAGAGGCTGTTTCCTCGATTTGAACATGTGATTCCCTGGTCACAATGGAGCAAATTACTGTTGCACCTAGGCTTGCCCTCAAGGGCTTCCGCCATTGCAAGATATGCGCAGCCTTGCCTTTGCTCTCTCTCTTTCCACGATTCCAACCGGTAACTCCGGATCACAATGGAGTAACCTTACCGTCGTACTGAGGCTTACCCTTATTAAAATCATCTAACATGTCTTATTCATTGCTATGAACTTACACTTGTTAGTCTTCTTCCATCTCTATACAAAGATGAAGATAGCCTATTCGAGGGTTTCCTACTCATAGTTTTTTTGACTAGAAGTAAAGAGTGTCAAAGGGAGAAGAAGCAACAAGTTTGACGCCTCACTTTTGTGTTGTTTCTTTGTGTAATGATTATGAGTAAAGAACTGTATGGGTGGAAATATTTGCGACATTCTCATTTTTGGTTGGGTGAGTTGGCAAGGCTCTGTTGATAAATGTATATTAATTTGTTATTATGATGTGTATATACATATATATAGAAGGATAAAAAAAACATGTAATAAGTTGATACGAACCTGTTTGTTTGCCCATTAATGCCTTCAGTTTAGGTGAGCACTGCACCATCTTAAAGATTGTATGGTGTAATCCCAGTGGACCCTCGTTAGATGGTGTACTTTGCCCATGGATGTCAGGTCAATTTCGTAAGCTCTATAGGCTAAAACCTTCTCTGGATTATATTTTGGACCATTTGTACATGATTGGTCTGGGCCATTTCTACACGATTTGTTTATGATGCTAGCCTGCTTACATAGCATGTATAAACTGTAGGATCTGATCTACAAGAATTGCTGAAAAAATAAGTTCAAAACTTTTTCGAATGAGCAATCTACTTCTTATCTTATTTGTATGCATTTAACAAACGAAGAACAAGAAGATAGAATATGCATTTGTGGTTTGTTGGATTGTTTCGAGATCTCTTTGAGTGCTTGGAACTTTTCCTTGATCTCCAGCGAATGTTTTGATCACCTTCTTGTAGTTAGAAATCTTCACTCATATGGCTCTTGGGTGATCTTGAAAGCAAAGGGTTTGTGTGGGAAACCTGAAGGCTTAGAGGACAATTGAGAGAGAGAGAGAGAGAGAGAGAGAGAGAGAGAGAGAGAGAGAGAGAGAGAGAGAGAGAGAGAGAGAGGACACACCACCAAAAAGTGGCCGGCCATGTGCCCCTCTCCTTTTAGAATGTATTATAACACCCCCTCTCCTCCTTGTTTCCTAATTGCCTTCAAACACCTATTAGCTATGTTATCCGGACCTTCATAATTCCTAGTGTACCCATGTCCGGCCCGACACCCGAATAAGGATACTCCTCTCTCCGACCCTTCAAAATAGTATAAAATATTTGAAAACTAGACGAACCCGACACCTGGATAAGTGTCTGACCCGACACTGTACCCGCATCTGGGTATCATAGACTATTAGAGCTAGAAGTGGGACTCCTAGGTTTCTTAGGATTGACTATGAGCCTATGACCAAATTAACTCTTAATTTAGCCAATTATTATTAACTCAACTATATAGTAATAATTGCACTCCAATACCAGAGAAACGAATAATCACAAGGTGATACCTAGACTTGTACGAAATTATATTTAAGCCCATCAACCAAACTTTATTCATAATTAACATTGGGATACTAATCGTATTACTGTCAACCCAATATTAGTTACATCTTACATTCCTTGAGTTCCATTCACTTCCTTTAGATTACTAAACATGTCAACAATGATTGTCGACAAGACTGCAGTATTCAGTAATCAATTCCAGTGATATAATCAAGGGAATGCTTACCTTTATTAGGAGGGTAGATTCCATCTTGATGATTAGTGGTTCATTTTCTTCAAAAAGAAGTAACTTCTATCATGCTTTTATCTCCATCTCTACCCATTATCCCCCTCCCCCTCGTCTCTCTATCCTTGTATATCATAACGAATCGTGTTCTCCAAAAATAAGTTACTTCTATCATGTTTCTTGTCCATCTGTACCCCTCTTTTTTTTTTTCTTCTCTCTTTTTGTAAATTGTTTTGGTCTGTCTGTGTATAGTCATAACAATTTATGTACTTTTAAAAAAGAGTTACTTGTGTTCCAAATGCAGCATTCTATTTAATTGGTATAATAGTATTCCTTTATTTCGAGTGTTTTCAGGTTGGGGAATATGATTACTAATGAGATTGGTGATCTACGATCTGCTGGGGTAGTTCAAGTTCTGGATGTTGGTTGCGGTGTTGCCAGCTTTTCGGCTTATCTTTTGCCCATGGATATACACACAATGTCATTTGCCCCCAAAGATGGTCATGAAAATCAAATTCAATTTGCTTTGGAGCGCGGAATTGGTACTATGATTTCTGCTTTAGCCACAAAACAGCTACCTTATCCCAGTAGCTCTTTCGAAATGGTTCACTGTTCTAGGTGTCGTGTTGATTGGCATGAGAATGGTAAGTTTTACTGACTTAGAAAAGGAGCTTCTTCCATATATGCAAAATTAAAGCTGTTGTGCTTCAGATTAATGCAACATTTAGATAATCTTGCAATATAATTTTGACTCTTAAGCCTGTGTGGATCAGCTATTTAGGACTGACGATCACTTATTTGGGATTATTGAGGGATTTGAGTTTAATTGGCAAAACTTTTTCACACCTTTTCCGAACACCCAATCCACTTTAAAGCTAAAAATGCAGCATGAATCAGAAACAGTAATTTGCTGCTTTCTCAAAAATCTATTGAAGGAAAAATCTTGTATTCCCACATCAATACCAATTGGGCTCTTTAAGCATTTGAACTTTTTCTCTTATTCCCAGAGCATTACCGAACGGGCTTTTTAACATTTTCAACTGAAAGAGAATTGATCAATATGATGATTATGATTTTATTGATGGCTATTAAATAGCCATATTTGGAAAGTTCTAGAAGTTAACAATAATCCATAGTGTTGTGATGTAAATCTCAAAATCAGCTCTGTTATCTAGCTTGTTCTTGAATGTTTAAAGATGCATGTTGGTAGTTTATGAGCTTAGCAAAAATATTACTTTACTGCAGATCAATGAAGTTTTGTCATTGTTGATTTTGATAGTTGCACGAAATCTATGTCCGCCAGGCATATCACTGGTAGTATGGACGATCACTTTGAGATTTAAGGACCATTTGGATTGGCTGTGGTTTTGCATTTAGGTAGAAGCAGAAGCCCTAATCACAAGGGCACAGGGAATTAGGAAAAGTTCATTAATGCCCCAATTTGCTTCCTCCATCACATTTGGGATAAATAAAGCATCTCTGGATTTCCTTGTGCTAAAATGAGCTTTTGGACTCTAAAGTGCTTTCTAAAATTAATCCAAACTAGCTAATATATGCTTTTTGAGTCCTAGAAACATGTTTGGACCCAGATGTGCATTTAGAAAGTGATTCCAATCAGGCCTTAAGAAGTCCTGGTGTTTGGTTGATCTATCTGATACTCCTGGCAATGGCTAATGCTTACTATTGCAGTCACTGAGGATTGAAAGTTTCTCTGAAGTAGCATGTAATATATATTCCCTGGCATCAAATAATATGATAAAATCATTTCCAAGGACCCACAAAACAATTACTCCCTCGGTCCCATTTTGAGAGTCCTATATTCCATTTTGGGATGTCCCAAAATAGTGTCCACTTTCCTTAAATTGGTGTACAATTTTTACTTACTTTCCAAAACTATCCCTCCTTGAAATCTACAACAAGACAAAACTAAAAAAGTTGTTGTAATGATTAGGGGCAATTGTGGTAAGTAGGTGTAGATTCTTTTTGTCCCCTTAATAAGTTGAGTTCCCAAAGATGGACTCACAAAATGGGACGGAGGGAGTACAATTAACGACCAGTTTAGTATATATTAGTAGGAGCAAGAAGAGAAAGGAAGAGAAAAGAAAAGAAAAAAAGAAAGTGTTTACGAGTCTTTGATTTAGGTGTATGATCAATGCTCCTCATGCAGCGGCACATGTGAATCACTAGTTTAGTATGAAGATAACAAATTGAGAATTTTGTAAGAGAAAAGACGGTGAAAGAGCTTATTGCAGTGTGACCAACTCTATTTTCTCCAAGTAATTTAAGCTTTCTGTGTATAGACTAAGAGCCCGCTTGGATCACCAACAATCACTTATGTGGAATAATTGAGAGATTTGAGTTCGTTTGGCTATAACTATTTACGGTTTGAAAGAGCTTATTGCAGTGTGACCAACTCTATTTTCTCCAAGTAATTTAAGCTTTCTGTGTATAGACTAAGAGCCCGCTTGGATCACCAACAATCACTTATGTGGAATAATTGAGAGATTTGAGTTCGTTTGGCTATAACTATTTACGGTTTTTACAAACTTGAATCCACTTTAAAGCAAAGTTTATCTGTTTGTGCAGATGGTATTCTACTCAAAGAAGTGAACCGCCTCCTACGACCAAATGGGTATTTTGTCTATTCTGCTCCACCTGCTTATAGAAAAGACAAAGATTATCCTATGATATGGGATAAGCTGGTCAATATAACTTCTGGAATGTGCTGGAAACTTATTGCTCGGAAAGTTCAGACAGCAATCTGGATTAAGCCAGAAGACCAGTCATGCCTTCGCCAAAATGCTGAGCAAAAGTTCGCTAATATATGTGATAATGTGGATGATTCTACACCATCGTGGAATACACCCCTTAGAAACTGTATAACACCAAGTAGTGTGAGTTCTGATTCTAAGAAACTCCCTCCAATGCCACATCGTCTTTCAGAATATTCAGAAAGTCTTGGACGTATTGGTTAGTCCAAACTCCTTTCTGAACTTGTTGGTGCTAATTTAATTTTCCCTCGGACGTATTGGTTAGTCCAAACTCCTTTCTGAACTTGTTGGTGCTAATTTAATTTTCCTCTCCTTCTCATCTTTCCCCAAGTCTTTTCAAATTATGGTATCTCTATCTAGAGCATTTTGGGTATGAGTTCTGTAATAGCCAAGGATCAAAAATTCGTTTCGTTTCGACCGAAACATTTCGGTTTCTCAGGGGACTGAAACGAATCATAGCTGGAAAGCCTGGAATCTCGAAAGTCCGATGTTTCTACCGAAATGAAGCTGTTTGCACCGAAACACACATGATTCCACGAAACATTCATCTAGTGTTTCAAGTATATAATTGTAAGACTAGTTATTATTATCAATAACTATATTAAATTTAGTATAGTAAGTGTTTGATTATAAAAAAAATTAATATACTAAGAATATAAGTATCTAACTAACCAAACATGTATTAACATTGATAATATTAGTTTTTGCAATCAACCATTGTTCATAAAATTAGCTAATTTTTAAAAAAATTCAGATTTAAACTTTGAATATGTGGTGAATAGTTATATGCATATATGTGATATATATACATATATGGAATAGTGCAAATTAACTAAAAACAATTCTGCATTCTATGGACTGTTTCACAGTAGGTTGGTGACTAAATCCTCTTGCATTTTTAATTTGAGCAATATATTATTAATGCACCTACATGTATAGACCTCTTAAAGGTTCGATTAATCAATTACTAGCTTTATATGTGCAAAAAGTTAAAGATTAAAGTTATGATTCCACAAGTTTCTCAATGTTTCCAATTTTTCCCGGGGTTTCCACATATTTCCGAAACTTTTCCAAAATGTTTCCGTTTCCGGTCACACCGAAACGAAATTTTGATCCGTGATAATAGCTACTATTTTCTGCATTATCTTGTTAATTTTAACTTGGTGCAAACTTAGGCTCTGTTTGGTTTGTGGATTTAGAGAAGAAAAAGAAAAGGATATCGAAAACGTGAAGGAAAACTAGTTTCTTGCATATGCTCTTGTCTTTTCCTCCATGCTTCATTAACATTAAAAATGTATACTTTTCAATATATAATTGTAACTTAAGAGAAAGGGATGGAAGTCATCCACAAAATTTAAAAATTTTAACTTATTTCTTCTTGTTTTTTTCTTTTTCATCCTATTATTCTCACATTTTGCTTGCTGAACAAACAATGAAAAGGGTTTTTCTTAGTGTCTTCCTTTCCTTCCCTTCACTAAATCCATAACCCAAACATATTGCTTGAAGGGCAAATTCATCTGGAACATTCTGACAAATTATCACCTTGTAAAAATTAAAAGACGGGAGTGGAGAATAGCATTGAGGATTTTACTGCTTTGATTAGGTTTGCATACTCCATTGGGGTTAATCTTCTTGTCATAGTTATTGTAGATGAGATGTCTGAAATAGTTATAGATATATATATATATATTAAATGTTTTCGATCTTTGCATTCTCAATATATATACATGCACATTAATACATATATATTACTTAACCTTACAAAGGACGAATTTATTGTCAGATTAAGTTTACTAGGTAGCACGTGAAAAATCAATCATGAAGATTAGATTATATATCTAGATCTAGAGGGAGCATTAAAATTCTTCCTAAATTAGGTTTCGTTGGAAGACTCGGTTATTGTTCAGTTTTTCTTTTCGATTTTCTTATATAAGTTATTCAGTTTGGAACCCTGATGCATCCGGTATAATTATGTTCTGTGGACTAAATCACTATCATAATTACTTAAAGAAGTCTAGCATAAAAGTGAACCACAACGGTCTAATTACCGGCTCTTTTACTTACAACTGAGATGAGATAAATTGGGTTCATGAACAATGAGTTTACTAAATCAGTCTTAGAGCCTGTTTGGGATAGCTTTTTCGGAGCCAACAGACACTTATAAGTGTTATAAAAAGAAAACTGTTTGTTTTAGCTTTTTCACAGCTTTTTGAAAATTGGATTCCTTTTTAAAGCTGAAAAACTTTTTCAAAAGTGAAAATTACACTGATCTTCCCTGAGGTTTGCATGCACGACAGTTCCACCCTGTGAAGTATGTGATATTACAAGAACCTCCCTTACTCTAAGGGTTTCAATCCCCAATATGTTAACTAGCCGTTACAAAATTAACATTTTCTTTCTTGTTAATGGTATAACAACGTTAAGTGACTAATCTGCACTCACTTGTTAAAATCTTGGTACCCTCACTAAATTGACAAAATAGGCAGGGTACACAATTGGGATTCTTTCTGAAGAAAAAAGAAAATTTTATCCTCCTCAATTGTGTAAATTTAGTCTTTTGTTATTTAAATTAAAATTGAGGGTATAAAGATTTAAGCAAGTGAGTGTATATTGGTCATTCATTCGGTTTCTAACAGCAAGTTAACATTTTGGGGGAATCTGGTATCAAAACTTTAGAATAAGGTGTTAGGAGGTGTCGGGTGGATACAATAATCTTATAGCTATGATTGAAAAGATGAATGCATGCTTCTAATTTATGCCTTTGTGTAAACATCAGAAGATGCCTAATTTGAGCTGGAAGTCTTTTGGCCTAGGGTAATCCTCTAACCCTCACAAACTTGGCATGAGAAATTTTAGCATGTAGAACTCAGATATCAGCAATCTCATTAGCTGATGTTTTCTAGTAGATATGAATCAATCTGGTTTAAACTATAACTGAGTTACTCATGAAATGAGCATCTACGGTGAGAATAATGTCAGTTCACATTTAAAGAAGAATACAAATTGAGTAAAATTATGCAATTAGGAAATTCAAATACGTGGTTGTGAACTTATACGATTTCTTGTCCCAAATGTTGGTTGTTTATTATTATTTTTTTGTACTTGCTTAAGAGAACAATGAACTTAGCTTTAATAATGCAAATGATTTAACATGATGACCACACAGGTATCAGTCAGAAGAAATTTGTTTCAGATACAGTCTTTTGGCAAGATCAGGTTCGCCATTATTGGAGGTTGATGAATGTAGATGAGGGACAGGTACGAAATGTCATGGACATGAATGCTCTTTGTGGTGGATTTGCAGTTGCTTTGAATACATGGCCTGTTTGGGTGATGAATACAGTTCCAGCAAGCATGAACAATACCCTGTCTGCAATTTATAATCGAGGCCTGATAGGTGCTTTTCATGATTGGTAAGTTAGTATCTCCCGCTGTATCTCTAATTACACTAGTTTTGCGTGAATGTGATGGGACTCAAACCTTATTGAAGGCAAAAATTTGGAAATTTGAATTCTCCTTAATTTTGCAACCTTATTTATCGCAACATTTGTCATGGCATAATTTTAGATTTGAAATAAATTGCTTTTGCGTATTTAATGGGCTCTTCACTGTATTGGAAATCAGATTTGAAATGAAGTAGATAGAGTTTTGTGATTGTGTGATCTCTCTATTAATTTATTAGAATCTCATAAAATGCTATTTTCCCTTAGATGTATGAGAAATTTATAGATTTATTGTCTTGTCCCCATGTCATATTCATGATCTGGGAAGTCTGACGCTTGGACACATATACGAAACTCGTACATGGTGTTAGACTATCACTGCCACTAATACGCTGATCTTGCTCTGCTATGTCTAGGTGTGAGCCCTTCTCGACATATCCACGGTCATACGATTTGTTGCATGCCAATCATCTCTTTTCTCACTATAAAAATCGTGGAGATGGTTGCTTACTTGAGGATATCATGCTAGAGATGGACCGAGTTATTCGACCACAGGTAATTGTTATTTTCTTATATTGTATATTGAATGATTCATAGTTTGATTTCCATCAAAGCCGTTGGAGTGATACAAGAGTTGCTGTTGCATGTGTGTGTGTGTGTGTGTGTGTGTGTGTGTGTGTGACAGCCACGTTTCGTGAAAATGTTGCTGAAGATTAGGCCTGTGTCTAGATCACTTCTCCTAGTACCCTAAGGCTCTGTTTGGTTCATGAATTTGATAAGGGAAAGGAAAGGAGAACTCTAAGGAAAGCACTTACTTTCGAAGGAAAATAGAGTAGAAAATAGGAAGGAAAAGAAGATATGGTGAGAAATAAATTTAGAAGTTTTGAATTGTGCGTGTCTCTTCCCTCCCTTTTTTCTTAAGTTACGATTATATATATATATATATTAGTGTTGTTGAAGCATGTAGACAACAAGGGATTTAGTTGTCCTTTCACTAAATCATGGAGACACCACAAGGGAGTTAGTTTCCTTTTCTTTTCCTTCTCTAATTCCGCAGACCAAACGTAGCCAAAATTGGTGCCAGCAACATGGGGTTATGACCTTCTTCTATAGTTTGTACAATAGTTTGCTGCTTTATTATTAGTGACAACCCTAAACTGCCAAGCTTATAGAAGGTCAAAGTCGAGAAAGTGAAATTGAGGAGGTAAAATGATGGCTGAGTAGGAGTGTAATTAGATAATGTTTTTAACCGACACAGGCACGTAAATGTAGTTCATTTTTGGAGTTAAAAGAGTTGTTTTTGAGAGTTGATACATGTGGGTTGAAGTGTGTCTTTGGATAATTGGTCAAAGCTAAGTAGATACATGCACTCAGGGGTGATGCACATATGTTAAGAGTCTCTCTAACCAGTGATGCATAGAGGGCGTGGCTTGAAAACGTAGCATGGATACAACACAATAATGGGGATACGGACACGACGAATAAACAAATATAATTTTTTTAATTAAACTATACAATATACTATGTCGTGTCCACTCCAAATTCCTAAATTTTCAAATAAACTCATTACTTGTCTCCCATTTATCATATTAAGACTTCTATCTCAGAATTTTAGAACATTTTAAAAGGAGTTACCTTTTTGTTTCCACTCTCATGTCTGATGCAAAAATTTTTATATGAATGCACATTTTCTCAGGTGCCTGACACGACACCTAATTTGAAGTCTCTATGATATATAGCTTGAAACTGAAAGTAGAATTGATTTGAGAGTTGAATCAAGTGCAATGGAGTTTTGTAAGAAAAATTGAGAGAGATTTTTTTTGCCTAGCGAAGTATATATCTCCTCCTCCACTTCATTCACTCCCTAGACTCTATTGTGTCTATTATGCCTCAAATGTGGTGCAAGATTCCAATTTGGTACCGGTCAACCAGAGCAAAACCTACAGTATTCTGGGTATAGTATGTCAAAGTGTACGAAAATTGGATGAACTCTCTAGGCAAAGCTTACTTATAGAAAGCATATTGCTTCTGGTGATGTTTCGGAATTATTTCCCTTCTCTCTGGCCCATTTGGGTCACGGGGCTGTGAATTTGTAATCTACTGTCTATGTAGCACGGACACTTCACTTTGAGTGATTTGTTCATAGCGGCTGACCATAGTAGTGAACACGGCACGTCGGCTCATTAGAAAATGTTTTTATCCATTTGAAGTAAAAGTCTTTCTATATTAAAACGGGAGATAAGTGAAAGGAGTATTTGAAAATTTAGGAATCGGAATGGACATGGCGCATTATATTGTATATTAACAAAAAAAAGTTTTTAATTCGCCATGACTGTATCCTACTTTTTTATTGGACTCAACGATATTTTTTTTAATAAATATGTAATATACATACCTACAGAGTCCTTCTAATGAGGGATCCCTCATTTTAAGAAAGTGCGCACTTCTGTTCTCGGCCGTTGGATCGTGTTTTCATTAAGGGTATTTCTGTCATTTCACTGGCATGACCTATATTAAATGACGATCCAAAGGCCATAATAGAAGTCCTCACTTTCTTAAAATGAGGGATCCCTCGTAAGAACGAGCTCGCATATACCTATATCCGTTCTTTTTTTGATTAAATTGTATGCTTTGGTTTAACTGAGTTCAAAATTTGTTAAAGTGGTGCTACTTGAACAGCAACTAAACTTTGAGCTAATTGATATATACTAGTTGACAAACCTTCATTTAGCGTGTTAAACCAAGTAATTTTTTTTTGTTCTTACTATTATTTTTCTGTATATTTCAGCTATGGTCTTAAGCTTTACAGATTTATAGAGTAGGGTTAGGAGTTCATTTGACTAGAAAATGTTAATGTGCAGGGGTTTATAATCATTAGAGATGAGGAATGGATTGTATCAAGAATACGAGATATTGCTCCGAAGTTTCTTTGGGAGGTTGAATCTCATTTTCTGGAAGATGAAGAAAAGAAAATGGAACCAGTGTTAATTTGTAGAAAGAAATTTTGGGCAATTCTTCAAGGTGATTTATAAAATGCCGAACCGCCAACTCAGGTTCTGTTTTCAAGCAATTACCTATTCCCCTGAATTAGCAAATGTTGTAACTTAATAGTTTTTATTTTCAATAATATTAGTAGCTCGATTCAATTGCGCTCTCTCTCTCTCTCTCTCTCTCTCTCTCTCTCTCTCTCTCGTTTGGGTCCTTAGCATAGAACTGTTTACAAACAGCTTTTGGTTTCATGAATTTTTATGGGAGAATATGGGACTTGGGCCCCGTTTGGCTACAACTTTGGGAGTCCGCAAGTAGTTATGAAAACTTTAAAAACTAAAGTGAAAGTGTTTGGAAAACCGTCGCATTAAATTTGAGTCAATGATATGATCAAAAACTACCTTGGATAGCTTTTGACCAAAAGCAGTTCTTTTGTAATTGAATCACAGAAGCAGAAGTTGTGCCACGTGCTTCGAACATCTAGTCTATTGATAGAAAATGGTGGGTAGCTAGGGTTCCATTGTGCTGTAATGTCGATTCTCAGTTTGTATGACATTTTGACCTAAATTTAGTCTATTGATAGAAAATGGTGTTTTTCATGTGGCTATTCTAAAGATGATATAATTGATGCTTTTCAACACAACTTGATACAACCACCATTTTTTCTCAAATAATCTTATTCAAGAAAATAGATTTCATGTAAAAATTACTTTTGATTGATACATGTACACCTATCGGTTTGATAGATGTATAGAGGTGTCAATCGGGTCGGGTTGGCCAGTTTTGGCCCGAGCCTGGCCTGTTTTTTCGGGCTAAAAATTTGGCCCGGCTCGCCACATGGCCCGGCCCGATAGGCCCGGTTCACATACCCCAGGCCGGGGTGGACACCCATCCTCCCGTCCATGGCCCGGCCCGGCTCGGCCTGAAATGGTGAAAAAGCCCGGCCTGGCCTGATGCCCGCCATGGCCCACTCCAAAAATTGAAGAAAGCCCGCTAGCCCGTCCGGCCCGGCCCGATGTCTGACCCACTAGGCCCGGGCCACCGATACGTGGCGGACACACCCCCTCCACTCCCAAGCCCGGCCCGACCCGATGTTCGGCGAAGCCCGGCCCGCTCTGAAGCCCGCTCGGGGCCCGCTTTGACCGGGCACCTCTATAGATGTAATATATTTCATTGAATAGGATAATGAAGAGATTCTCCTTGTCCCTTGACTTGAACCAAATTATTAGATTAGAGAAAAAGCAATTTTCGATAACTTGATCACTCTTGCCAAGTTTGTCCTTTGTCAATGTCCAAGCTTAGCCTAAGATAGAATTAGGCATATCTCATTTTAACAATGACTGAATCAAATGAACAAAAGGGGAAGAAACGAAATTTAACCCCCTTTTCTCTTTTGTGAAGGACAAATGAACAATTTGGAGTCGGTTTCTCTAAATTCATGGAATGCATAAACTGAGGTCTCGTTTATAAAACTAAAAATAAATAGTGAAGATTAAGCACTGAATTTTTAGTACTGAAAATTTTAAGCAATTGGATTTGCAATCTTGAAAATAATGTTACAAATATCGAAAAATACTGCATTTAGAGATTATTAATATAATTTATTTATTGATTTTTAGCACTTAATTTATTTATCAAGCAAACTCGTAAGGCCTAGTTTGGCAGGCTGGATAATACTGTCAGATAGGACAGGATCAGATAGGATAGTAATCCTCTTGTATAAAATGTCATGTTGTCCACTGTTTGGAATGTACTGGATAAAATTGTCGGATAAACTATTATATGACTCATGCTGTGTTACAACTTTCAAACACACCCTAAGTGTACATATGTATGTATAAATATGTATATATGTATGTATATGATCATCATTTCAGCAAAAAAAAAAAAGAGGGTAAATTACAATAATACCACCTTAAATTTGACGATTTTTTACTAATACCCCCTATACTTTAAAACTGAACAAACTCACCAACTATTATTTGTTGACACTAAAACCCCTTTTGCAGGGGTGAGGTTTGTTCATTTTTGGATAGTTCAGGGGTGAGTGTTTAGTTTTAAAGTTCAGGGGGTGCTAATGAAAACGATCATAGTTCAAGGGATGTTACTGTAATTTACCCAAAAAAAAAAAAGTGTAATATCATCCCATGCCGTGAAGCGACCCAGCTAAAAAATTATGAGCCCATATGAGCCGCAGGGTTGGCTGAGTTGTGACCAGACCACAAATATAGCGGGCCAGTGGTCTCAAGAGAAGGAATGGTGAGACCAGCCCTCTAGGGGCAGGCTGGGCTTCTCTGGGCTGGGTTGGTGGGTTTATAGGCGGGAATGTGGGTGGGGTTTGTAATTCGTTGACCCGGGTGTAGGTTGGGTTAGCGGGTTTGGTACATGAGCTGGTTTTGTAGGCTAGGATGTGGGCTTAATACGTTTCAAGACCAAAAAGATAAAAAGGTAAATTTGTTTTATAACTTGTATTTCTTCAAGTTTTTTCCCATAATTAGTTCAGTTAATTTATTATTCATTAGGATTTGTAATTAGTTGGTTTTGTAATTATATATATGAAATAAATAATACTAAATTAACAATGATACATATACACACCAATTGATCCACTAAATGACCCACAGGCCTTTCTAAGCAAAAAATTAAAAATTTCTATGGATCCCACTCACCTTTCACACCAAATGAGCTCTAAATCCCTAAGTTTCCTCCCAAATTTTCCAAATCAAACACACCCTTGCCAAACCCACAGCCCCGTGCCCTCTCGTCCGCTAATCAAACACACTCCTGCGAACCCGTTGGAGCCGTCCCACTAAATGATATAATGATACATATACACACCAACGATACATATACATTCAACTCTCATTCTTAACTTCCAGCACATCAAATTGAAAAACTAAGTTCATCTGCTTAATGAACTTGCAAGCCCTTGAAGCATCCAACAGCAATAATAGTTTTATAAAAGATAGTAGATAAATGAAACAAGTGTTAAAACACCCGGCACAAGGCTTGCAGATCTACTGGTTGAGGATCAGATGCAGCCACCCAACTGCAAAAGGCATTTAAGAAAGGAAGGATCAAAATCCATTCAAGGAAATATGGGCTAAATGCTAAAAACTTTCCATTTTAAAAGTTTCGCATAATACGGGGAAAAAATTATTACAAGTAAAATCCGATATGAAATGCGTATATGTAACCATGACTCCAATCCGGGTATTTACATAGCAACAATGCTAGACACACTCTGAAAAGTACACCAAAATGCACAACTTTGCTTAAAAAGTTTGGACCTTGTGCTGAAAAGCCTGCACACACAAAACACTAATTTTTTGTGTGTGCAGACTTTTCAGCACCAGGTCCAAACTTTTAAGCAAGGTTGTGCATTTTGATGTACTTTTCAGAGTGTGTGTAGCATTACTCTTTATATAGATTTTGATTGCGAATTGTCTGGGATTGTTGAGTATTATATTAATTTGTTCCATTACGTTTCTGTTAACTATTTTAAAGGCAACCATGCACAAGGATCTCTCTAGAGAAACTTGTATGAGACCAAAGCTTCAGTGTTTGTTTGGGAATGTATAAACGCGACTAGCTTCAATCCTTTAGTGGAATGTATAGACGCAACTGGATATGTATCATTGGTGTGTATATGTATCATTATATCATTTAGTGGGACGGCTCCGGCGAGTGACTGCTCCGACGGGTTCGCAGGGGTGTGTTTGATTAGCCGACGAGGGGGCGCGGGGTGCTGCGGGTCTCGCACGGTTGTGTTTGATTTGGGAAATTTGGAGGGAAATTTAGGGATTTAGGACCCACAATTTTTATTTTTATTTTTTTTTAATTTTTGCTTAGAAGGGCCTGTGGGTCATTAATTGGGTCAATTGGTGTGTATATATATCATTGTTGATACTAAATATAATACAATAATTGAATTAGTACCTCAAATTTTGATTGAACCAATACTAATTACAATTACGATGATCAATGTAAATATCATATATTCAAATATACTTATGAATTTTATGAATGGTTATATCAAATAAGTAAACATTATTTGATCCGTAACATCCAAATTTGTGAAATCTTCAACAGTATTGGCGAGTTTGAACTCGAAATTTTGCATCCTCCTAAGCACATAATACATACTTGCACAAAAAGCACACTCCAAAATTACTTGCCATAGGTGTTATATAGTTGATCCTGTTTTATGATGGAAAGTGTAGAAAATTCAGTTGATGTGAAGATCTCAACTCATAATTATCGGCTTAGTGGGTAGAGATATATTCTGTCTCTAAATATTTAAAAAGATTAGAGTGAGTGACCATGACGCGGTGCTCTGGTTAATCAAAAGTCAAAACCATTGTATGTTGAAGTTGATGATGGTTTATTATTTCAGTAAAAGAAATTAAGTTACTTTTAATACCATCATTAGTTGTTTGAAGTGGATATGTTAAAGGTAAAAGAAACTTCATCAAGGAAAACTTAGGGTACATTTTATATACATGTATATATACACATATATATATATATATTATAATATAATAATATGAAAGCCTCAAGTGCCACGTGGCACAAGGAGAGGCAATGCTAACAAAAGTTTGTAATATTGCTTATTAAATTACTCTAAATACCATTTCTTATTTAGCATTGAATTCCTAATAATTATTTTACTATTTTATTGTGGGTGTTGAATTTGAAATGTTTAAAAATTGAGCTTTTGTATTATCTATCAGATTGACCAAAAAAAAACTCTTTTAGTGGGGAATGCTAACTTAAAAAAAACTCTTTTTATATATATTGGAGAATGCTAACTTACAATACGGATCCCTTTTAGTGGCAAATAAAAACTCTTTTAGCAATGAATTTTTCCACCTTTAGCGACAATTCTTTTTTCACCTTTAGCGACGAAATATTTTAAAAAGATTTGTCGCTAAAAGTTTATTTTGGTCGTTAAAAATATTTTTGTTGGTCGCTAAAAGTTGGTGTACAATGCTATCCTACAACCTTCATGTTACCCCCATATATATCTATATATGGTGGATTTGAATAATATTTGTTAATTTTATTCATTACATTAGGGTCCATTTGATAAAATTGAAAATTAAGTTCTGAAAATTAAGTGCTAAATTTTTAAGTACTGAAAATTTAAAGTGATTGAATTTACAGTGCTGAAAACAGTGTTTCAAGTACTGAAATAGAGTGTCTTCGGTGATATTTTTAGTAGAAATCTTCACTAATTAAAGGTTTCAGTGAATTTTTCGTTACTTTTTCAATCAAGTGGTACATTATCAAATACACTAAAAAAGAAATTACTGCTAAAACTTTTTATTTTTAACAATTAATTGGGTTATCAGATATACCGTTACTCTATAATTAGAGAAAACCAAAGGTATTTTATGAGCAAATTCCATCTTACAGTGTTTACAAGCACCCTTGATCTTTACAACTTCATGTAGTCATGCGCATTTTTTAGAAGTATCAAAATGGTTCCCAAATAGGTGATGTGTGCTCCTTTTTGCTTGGGGCTTTTTAAAGGAGGAAGTTCAGAGGCATTAGGGCTTAGTTTGACGTTCATTTTGGTGTTTTTTTTTTTTTTTTAAAACACAATTCTATCTTAATTTATTTAGTAACTAGTTTATGAGCTTTGTAAAAATAGAACTTATGACTTTTTTTGGAGAGAGCTAGCTTTTAAAAGCTTAAAGTTGCTTTTTTGTTTTACGATGTTTTTTTAAAAATTAATGTTTCACTTGTACAAAATTATCAAACAACTTAATAATAAATTTCATAAACTATTTTTAAAAAGTCACATGAGACCAAACTAAGCCTAGAGTGGTTTGATGGTTCGGTAGAACCTACCAGCTCAGTATAATCAACTTCCAAATTTTGTAACTCATTGAAATGGCCAAAAGCTAAAATGTCTGGATTAGACTGGTTTAGTCAAGCGATGGAGGCATGATGGGCCAGGCATTTGGGCCAAAATATACAAAACCGAACCAATCAAGGTAGATGGGCTAAACCATGTGGGCCGGGTTATTGGCGGACAATTCTGACCGATTTTGACTTTTTTGCCAACCCAAACCACTTTACACTACTATTTCATGCATGTCTCATGTCTGATGCATGGAGTTGGAGGATAAAATGGTAAATTTATATGAGAGGACAAAGTATTTTTTATTTTTTATTTTAATCAGAGGAAAAAAATAAAAAAGAGAAAAGAGGACAAAGTTTGACATGACAAGACAAGACAACCTCATGCTTGTCGTTCCTTGTCCCATCACCTGCCCAATTATGGCATTTTGCATCAGTGTTTTGACCCCTTTGGCTTCTTCTTCTCCTCCTCTTCTTACCTTCCTTCCTTTCTTTCATTGTTTTTGGTTTTAAGGTTTGCTTGTTGATCACCTTCGAACTTAATTTCACTTCATGTCCCCTTGTACCTATGTATACGATATATATATATATATACACACATACTACATGTTTGTTATTATTAAAACATCTATATATACGGTTTAATATTCCCTCCGTCCCATAATTTTGGTCCAACTTTGAGAACTTCACTTTTTAAGTGGATAAAAAAAAATTTATACTTACTTTTCACAATTGTTTCTAATCACTACATTAACTTTTTTAGTTTTGTCTTAAGAGTGTTTGATAATTCAATTAAGTGATGAAAATGAAAATTTTCAGTACTTAATTTTTTCAATGCGTTTGATAATGTACAACTTAATTGAAAAATGTGTCAAAAATCTCCTGAAAACATTAAGTGAAAATTTTCTACTTTAAATAATCACTGACTGCAGTTTATTTTAGTTTTTGAAACACTGTTTTTAATTTTGCTTATACAAATCATATAAAATTTTCAGCACTTAAATTCAACATTTAATTTTCAGTACTTAATTTTCAATTTTATCAAACGCACCCTTAGTGTAGATTTCAAAAAATGGTAGTTTTGGAAGGTAAATAAAAATTATATACCAATTAAAAAAAAATAAACATTAATTTTGAGACATTCTAAAATGGAATACATAACTCAAATTATGAGACTGAGGATGTATATAATTAAAAAATTATTATTTATTAAGTCGACCCACTAAAATAAAGAAAAAAAAAAAAGATATGGCCTAAGGGTGTCATATTTATAGTTTGATGAGGCTCAAATAAGCACATGCATTTTATTTCACAATCGATTTATTATGTGTCTAACAAACCCATGTTTTATGATGTTATTTTATAAACTGAAGTAACGTTTTTGTAATTATTGAATCTTATCAAATTCTATCGTACTACACTCATGATTTGGGATTTTGTTGTAAATTATAGAATGGGACCCATGAAATTTATTTTTATTTATTTATTTATTTTTTCTTTTGACTATGCCACTGCTCACACATGCATAGAACATTTTACCCAGTAACAATCTTTGGATACTAAAATTGTCGTATTGAAACTTGAAAGTGCTCATCCTAAATCGTACTGGAGTCTTAATGTTGCACTGTTAAACACTTCCTCTGTTGATACAAATTTTTTTTGAAAAATTACTATGCAAAAAACAAGACAAAGAGTACAAATTAATCCTATGTTTACATTTTTTTTGATTGGTTCATTGACTTATCGAGGGAAAAGGAAAAAAAACATAGAAGAAATTTTTTTGACACTAAGTAATTAGGTGACACCTTGAACATTTGACATTTGCATAAATAGCCTTGAACTCAAATGAGGTTTAGCTTTATCTCGAGAGTCCCATAATTTTGACAAAAAATCACTTACTTCCCTTGAAATTTATATTTGTGTATCAACTGAGCCCTACACCGAACGTATAGCTAAACAAGACAGGCTGTTTATGTTGATATCAAAGATTAGTTTTGTAAAATAGGGCATTTCTATCATTTTGTGCATATATATGACCTATCAAAAAAAATAAAAAAATTTCCTATTGTATATTTTAATAATCCTAGAAACGCAGTTTTTATTGGTCTAGATAATAAAAGTTCGACATACATGTGTACAGGAAATGAACTTATTCGTCTGTTTTAGTAATTTTAGAATTTTTTTTTATCATTTTTTATTCATATATTTTTTGTAAATATAATTGAGATATAATAGTCACTTTATAAATTCGTTTTATCCATTCAGGTGAAGAGAATAACTGATACACAATTATAAATCTCCGGAGAGGTTAATAAAATTTTGTCAAAATTATGAAATTAGCTCATATTAAGGCAAACCTAAGAAATGAGGGATAATATTTTTCTTTACCATTATGAATGCCACCTTTTCTATGAAGTCAAAAGTTTTCATTTCTTGAGAGCTTTCATAAATTCAACGCTTTTCACGAACTTGTGAAAATAAAAGCTCCACCTCTACTTGCTAGTGTTGTATATTCTTCTTTTCTTTGAGATTGAAAGTTAAAGGTTTCCACTTGAAGCTTGATCTATTTAGAGATAATTTTTGGCCCTGAAAAGGCTTAACAAATTTTCATTTGTAGAAGCAACTGCACTAAGTAACATGTCATGTGTTTTGCATTTGCTTTTCAACGATACAACATTGCAAAATTGCATTTTTATTAAATCCAAATGAAATGTCTAATCAAATAATGGAAAGCAAAGAAACACTAATCACTAGTGATGGTGGTGCATGTATAATTGTCTACTTTTAGTTTGAGTCACTTTATATTGATAAATATCAAGTATTTATGTTCATTAATATCAAGTGTGTTTTTTTGGTTCAAACATAACTATCAAGTTAGGCGAAAGGTAAATTCTATAAACAATGATGCTTTACAAAAACGAAGGGGTGGCGTACGTACAACCCCGCCTATACAAGTAAAGCAGTGAAATGCCATCAAGACCTATGGCAAAAATTGTCAACATGTACAGCACCAGGACAACCCTTTGTTACATTTTTTTTAAAAGATTTTTTTTTATTGTTTTATGGTCTATGTATATGTCATATATGTGCTATATAGACATATTTGTACACTTAGACTAATCACACTTTAATAGAAAGAAAATATCTAAAAAAATGTACTAAGTGTTACGTTCGGGGTGTGAATGGGAGCTTTTGTAAGTTCAAGAGGATCATTAGGATTGCTATGGATGAACTAGCTCGATGCTTAGGGAAAGGCTTAGAACGTTAAGATATAAGTTTCTGGCAGAGGGACTTTTGACTGGTCGACCGGGTTCCTTCTGTAATACCATGAATTTCTGAATGTATAAATAATCGATGAGATTCTATATACTTGCTTCTTCTATACTTGTAATTCTTATATCAATCGATTGAAAAGTTTCCAATCGATTGATATTGTGTCTTCTCAATCAATTGAGAATGTTTCAGTCGATTGACTTTGTGACTTTTCAATCGATTGAACCCTTTAGAATCAATTAAAACTCTGCTGACATAAATACAATGATTACATTCCAGTTCAATTGATTGAACCCTTGGCAATCGATTGAAAACATGCCACCTGTTCTCAATCGATTATGTTTTCAATTGATTAAAGCCATGTCAATTGATTGAAAATATCATGATTTTTATTTCTCAGTCCACCTAGCAGCTGCCACTTGCCCCCCTTTCCCTATATATATATATATATATATAAGCTTCTCATGTGTGTGTGGAATGTTTAGACCAGAGAGAGATCTTAGAGAGGGATAGAGATATATATACACTCATATACACTCATATATACATATATACACACACCTATGTATATTCTGTGGGAGAGAGAGAAGCAGAAGAAGAGGAGAGAGAGTGAGAAGCCATTGGAGGCCACCAAGCTCTACAAGCTCACACCAAACACACCTTTGATCTGTTGGTGATTTCTAAACTCACTCATTAGCTAGGTGTATTGTTTTTATGAGTTTTAGATGTGAAGAATGGACCCAAATGCACCCCAGAAATTCTGGAATGTCACTGCCCATTTTATGTATAAGAAGACTCTTAATTGATTGAACTTGATTCAATCGATTGAAAATGTGTTAATCTATTAAAACCAGTTTCACCCCAATCGATTGAAATGACTTCAATCGATTGAGACCACCAGTATCCCAATCGAATGAAAATGACTCAATCGATTGAAACTCACAGAATGTCATTGTTTCCTTTTGTTGATATCACATACTGCTTAGCTCTTTAAATATCAATGCATGCTTTCTATACGCTATGTTGTGGAATCAAGAGACAATGAGATGCTATAACAGGATAATATGGTGAGGAACGTATTCAGGCTCGAAACGTTACTAAGCATTGATCCTAATCGGGTTTGATAACCTATTCATTTCAATCAGAGTAGCCACGCCACATGGGACTGTCATGTATCGATAGTAGCATGACGTTAAGTAGGTTTGATAAGTTCTAGAAAGGTTGCGGGAACGGGCGTTGGTCGATCATATGTCCTAAAAGGCGGTGGACTGTTAATATGTCCTAAAATGCAGTGGACTAGACCAATAGCCCTAAGATAACAGGTAATCCGATCATATATCCTACGAGGTGGTGGACTATTAACATGTCCTAAAATGCGTTGGACCACGATTACTAGTAGATGTCGTTAAGTCATGGCAATAGAACTGATGTGTCTTTGCTTAAAGCGTTAAATCCCTGACATGCGGAGGACTGTTTATATGTTCTAATAAGGCTGGAGATGGACTGATGTAGATGTCTATGACTTACTGTGGACCGTGAATATGTATCCTCAAACGTGATAGACAGAGCTTGTCTATGACTTGTGGTGGACTGTGGACATGTTTTCTCAAACACGGTAGATAGAGCATTGGTGTATCCAAGAGTATGACAATTCAGTCTGTTCATTAATGAGTCGAATGTGTTATTCCTTGTAATAAGACGTGAGGAATCGGTTAACAAGAGGTTTGAATAAAGAGAAAGACATTATTAGTAGAACTATACTTTAAGTCCTTCCTGACTAGTAAAATCATTATACCTATGATGATGTGTTAGTTTCTATTCACTCAGCTTTCAATAAACTAACGGCGTTTATGCCTGGACATTCCTTGTCCAGCGTACGTTGTTTATAATGATACAGGTGATGACCAATATGAGGATGGCTACTATCCAGAGGAGGGCTATGCCGAGGGTGATCAAGGAGAGAGATGTTGGGCAAGACTACTTGTTTGTACCATAAAATAAAAATTAAAAGTGGGTCCACTAAATTCAATTGGGAATTACACTTGGAGAGTGCGTAAAAGTAGACTGATGGGAAAGGCAGGCTAATGCGACATAACGAATGCCATAACCCAATGTGTATGCCACATCAATGACAGGGCTGTTATTGGCAGTTATTTCAAAGAAGCTAATGACACATATTATGCAAAGATCGTGATAAGTGTAGTTATAGACGAAGACCCACTACTCCGTAAATCATGGGGATAATGGGTAGTTTCTCAACTGTTGGGTAGCGGTTATAGACACTGTGATCTATTTAAAGGACTAGAATAATAGAGAGAAGGACCCCAGATCAACGAACAAACTTAGCATTTTTATCTTTGCACTATTATTTTTCCTTTGTCTTTTAATTCCAATTTACTTACTTGTTTTCAGAGTAGATCTGTAACTAAATTTCAATTAAAAGGCGGATTACCACTTCTGATTGAACTCTGTTTGTAAAGGATTAAATAGAAGTCTATCTCTGTTATTTATTTTACCAATCTCGGTGTTTCTCATACTTTAAGTCTTTAATCTCTGGTTAAAGAAAATGGAACCTATTAAAAGAGATTTTGTTTTTCTGTCTCTTCACTCATCTGATACTGTCAAATTGTTCACATTCTAAGAGGACATTTGTATGGCAAGCCCGCATTCTCAATTTATAGATTTCAAGCCACACAATTTTTGGCACGCCCGGTGGGATTATGTGAGAAATTTGGTAGTTCATCGTTCCCTTGAGAAATAATCTAGTAAAAGTTAAGGAATAGCCGTGCAACCAGAGATGGACGCACCAATAGTGGAGGAAAATTTAAGGAAGGAGTTCACGGCAACACCAGTGATTAGTCTCATATTGGTAGCCATGAGTCACTCTAGCCTTAACCAAAAGAGGTTGGAGCCTCTGTCGTTGGTCCAGATCAACAGGCTCTGAAGGATTGCGTAGCCGCGATGTGTTTTAATCTGGATAGCGCATTGCACGATTGGCTCCAAGCTAACTTGCAGCAAACATCCACAATTGTGAAACCGTTCATAGATATGATGCAAAAATGGGTGACCAGATTACTAAAAGTATCAACCGTCAAATGTCATACATGATAGTTGGGTCCAGCATCATCCTTGAAGACCAGTACATAGAAGGAACCTATACAGGTCCCCATCAATCAGGCTCCACAGTTGAGTTATGGGAATGTTAATCTTCTTAATCGCCATGTAGTCTCGGGTTTCCTGAACCACCCTGGTTCTGGCATGTTTGACCATGCATCGAGTTCCAGTAACCAGCTGGTGTCAAACTAGGTTGGTCAAGGTTCCTGACTTCTTGAGAGTCAACGAGGACTAAGTGGTCCTAATACGGGGCCTCATATAAGTTTTCAAGTAGGGCAAATGATGGTCCCAGTCTATCAAACTAGATATCATGAGGGTACTCAGCCTCAGATGTCTGTATTACCATATTGGGGGCTATCTATGCAACCAGTGATACCAAATGTGGAGCATGCGGCTTAATTACACTACACCATACTGCGCGATTTGTAACGGGTATTTCCGTTACAAATAATATTAGTAACGGAAAATTTCCGTTACAAAATTGGCGTTGCAAATGGATCGTAACAGATTTTGTAACGGTTATATTCGTTACTAATTGATTTTTTGTAATGGATTTTGTAACAGCTATATCTGTTACTAATGCCGAATTAGTAACAGATTTTGTAATGGCTATATCTGTTACTAATGTCGAATTAGTAAAAGATGTTGTAACGGATATATCCGTTACTAATATCGAATTAATAACGGATGTTGTAATGGATATATCCGTTACTAATGTCAAATTAGTAATGGATGGTGTAACGGATATATCCATTACTAACGTGGAATTAGTAACGGATTTTGTAACAGTTATATCCGTTACTAACATGGAATTAGTAACGGATTTTGTAACGACTATATCCGTTACTAATTTAATGACATATAAAATTAATAATTTATTTATATGCTTCCCACATATTTTTTTCCCCACCTAATTAGCAAACATAATAATCCATATGAAGCACAAAAATAACAAGCTCAAATCTATACCAAATAAGAACAATCATAATCCATACCAAACATAACAAATATAATCCATAATTCATACCCAACATAATCCATGCTAATCATTATAAGTCAAGAGTTCGTCCGGCCATGTTTAACCAGGAAGCTCAATTTAACCATGTCTAAAATTAAAGAGTTCATCCAACAAAAACTTAAACTAACTATAAAAAACAATATTCAAAATTTAAAGAGTTATAGAAACTAAGATGGACGAAGTCAAATGTGCTTTAACCAACTCTGGAGCCAAATCACAAATCCCCCTTTAATATAACCCACCAAAGTTTCGTAGCCACCTTGAGAAGGGTCCCACACACTAGCATTGGGGTCAATCACTTCCTCGATATAAACTTTCTTCTCTGCAAGACTAACTTGTTTTGGAGTGACACACATTATCATGAGCATCTGTCACAACATACCCCTTTGCTAATTCATTCCCAAATTTGTTATGTAAAATAACCGGGGGTTTGTCGGTGGGAGTAGGCATAGAATGAGAAGAATTTGGAATGTTTGTCATGGCAAAAACATGACTCAAATTTTGACCTAAATAAGTAGGACGGCTAACAGAATTTGATCCAAGATCACTTAGGGGCGTAGACACCAATGGCGGAGTACCCACATTGGATGCGTTCGAAAAAAAAGACATCATTGCATCCTCAAAATTGTTAAGTCTTGCGATGATTTCTTCTTTGAATGAAGAAGCTTCTTCATTTTCTTTACCTTTTTGTTCAATTTTTGATTTTGCCATCCCAAGTTGAATTAGTTGCTTCTTAGAGACATGAGTACCCACAGCACGAACCCCTCTTTTGGTTTCTTTCCCAAATACTTCTGGTAACTCATCACTATCAAGGTCTTCAAACATATCGTTACATCCCTCGTTTGTAAAGCTTTTGCTTTTTCTTCTATTTCCAGCCGCCTTTACTTCATCCTATAGTATACAAATGTGAAACTTTCAATATTAAAATAAATAAAAAATCATGCTAAAATTTAAACTAACAACTAATCAATCAAATTTAGCACTCACATATTTACCCTTTGCACTCTCCAACACAGTCCCATCACTACGTTCAAGTGCTGCTAGCCATTTGTCTACACGACGAACTTGTTTTCTAGGATTTTGTTGTTGCTAGACATTGAAATTTAGTGAGTTAGCTAAAATAATAGTTGTTGAAAAATAAAAAAAGTGTAAGAAACGATACAAACCATTAAGTATTGTTTCTGAGCATAGGAACGACGCCCAAGACAATGGTAATGATCCAATTTTTTTTATTGTTACTATTTGTAACAATTTGCTCCTTCTTTTTTGGATCACTCTCATTTTCCACAAATTTTTTCCAAGTAATTGGATCAATACCAATTGGCTCAACTTGTGTTGGATCACTATTCCTCAAAAGGGCCTGCAAGGTATTTTTGTGGGACCTAAATTTTTGGGGCCACGACTTCTCTGCCAATGGGCGAGCCACATCTGGTCGAACATCTAATTCAAATTCAACCTAATAGTACAACATTACCAGTATTAATGTATAATATTACACGTAAATAAAATAATTAAAATGACTAATTAAATAAAGAGTATACAAACAAAAGTTTACCATCAAAGCATTCCAAACATCATCTTTGAAGTTCTTTGGGACCGATCTAATATCTTTGTAGCTAACTGGAATGTAAGATCTCACAAAATCACTCGTATGAGAACTCCATACCTTCGCGTATTCACCCACAACAGACCCGTCAGCTTCAATTGTCACTGTCATTTTTCTCTTTGGGCCTTTGCTTCTTAAAGAAGAAGGTTGGGATGAACTCGGGTTTGAATTTTCTGCACTTGTTGACATAATTTTGAATGCCTATAATTTCAAAAGAATGTGATAATTCACGAGAAATATTAGCTAACAAAAGGAAAGTTTTACAAGAAATAAAAGTATTACCATCTCAAGTAGCAATTAATGCAAGAACCAAAAGCTATCATTGCAAAAACTAATACAATCCAAAAACTAGTACAATCCAAAAGCTATTAATGAAAGATTTACAATAAAGTATTACAATCCAAAAACTAGTACAATATCAACAATCGTAGCAATTAATGCAAGAACCAAAAGCTAGGTAGAGTCCTGCCACTTCAACAGGTTTTCCAAATGAGGTTGGTCTTCAAGAGTATGTTGGAAGACCATTGGTATCTCTAACTTATCTACTCGCTTGGTTAATCTCTTCGGTGAATGTATAACCGCCCACCAATTGGGATTTCTAATCTTTTGCGAATAGAAGACTTGACTCGCCTCGGAAGCGAGAATGACTGGCTCATCTAGCTCACTACTGACACTCTTTAACTTGTCTAAATTTACCATAACCAAGTTAGAGTTAGGGCAGAGTTTACAACCATTAGTCTTGTCCTCCACCTTTACCCAATAGCAATAAAACACTACCTCTTTAAATATTATATAGTCCAACTCCATTATTTGTTTGATAGCCATACCACATAGTTCAAGTATACTTGAGCCTTTTATCACTTTTCTTAGCCCTAAACTTAATCCATGACTTCATACAAACACCGCTATCTTGTATGACAACAGTGTCATCATGATGCTTGGGAAAAAAAATACAAAACCATTAACGCGGTACTTTTTGTATGTTTTAACCATGTGGGAAGGCCCTTGAACTAAACGCCATAAAACAGCCTTCGCCTTCGTCTCCCCAGTAGATACCAACTGTGCAATGCAAACAGATTCATAATTAAGGACAATTTTGAACCTAACTAAGGACATATTTTAACCATGTTTATTAATGAAAGGATACCTTTTGATATAACCAATCAATGAAATAAGTTTGTAACTCTACTTCTGTCTTTATAATCCCCTTTCCTTTACCACAACAAGTGGATTCCAAAATCACTTTATACTTACTGAAATTTATAGATACAAGTTTGGATATTAGTAATTATAGATGTGTATTTCAATAAATATGTTCTAGCTAATTCGAACTTGTAGTATTCTTCGAGTTCGTCAACGTCAAGGCAAAATAATGCCCATTGACGTATTTGTTGAAATTGTTTAGGTTCCAACTTTACACTATAACTATCAAGCAAAAGCCCTTCATTAGAGAACTTGCCATTTTCCTCTAAAAAGACTTCATGAGTACGTTTGTCATTCCCATCGAGTGGATTTGGCATGTACTCCATGCAATATCTAACGGATTCTCTAACAACATATGACTCCGCAATAGATCCTTCATACACCTCTTATTGCTAGGTATGTCTTTAAATTCTTTCATTTGCCTATTCATATATATAGATGTGTAAGTTAATAAAGCCATTAACACGTCAAAAGTATATATGTGGAATTGTACTACAAGAAAAAGAGTCTACCGCTCAAAAGGATACATCCACCGAGGTCCGGTAGGGCCACAGATCAATGCTTCATCGGCTAGATGCACCATGAGGTGGATACTAATATCAAAAAATGATGGTGGAAAATATTTTTCCAACACATACAATGCCTTTGAAACCATGTATTTGGCTCTTTGGATATCTTTACGAATTAGGATTTTTGATCACAATAGGTTAAAGAATAAGCTCACCTGTTGGATAGCTCTGCGCAAATCTCGATATTTTGGAAAGGCATGTTGAAGCAATACAAGCAATAAATATGCAACAATAGCATGATAATCATGCGACTTCAATTAATGCAAACTCGGTGGGTTAAGAGTTACAATGTTGCTCAGGTTAGATGAAAAACTAGTAGGAAGCTTCAATTTTTTCAAGATTTGGCAAAATTGTTCTTTTTCATTTTTATCCAACTGAAATGATGCTTTTGGTTTTATCAGACTACCTGTGTTGTCATCTACTCTCATCCACTGGCCAATATGTATACAAAGATCCTTCATATCCAAACGTGCATTTACTGTATCCTTTGTTTTGATTTTATCACCAAGGATTATGCTAATTAAATGCTCTGCCACATTCTTCTCGGTGTGCATCACATCAAGAATATGTCGAACTTGATGAGAGCTCCAGTATTCCAAGTCAAATAAGATGAACCTTTTATACCATGCCAATAGTAGGTTCAACATTACCACCACCATCATCCTCATTGCACGTCTTCCTTTTCCTACCCAAGACTTTTGGGATCTTGCCAGGATCGTACTTTATCTGCCATAACTTCTCTAAAAGTGCATCTCCATTTAGCCGAAGAGGGGAATGCTTATGTTTAATTGACCTATACCCCGAACACCTACTATTCCTAACCGGGTGATCCATGCTAAGAAAGATACAGTAGTTTGTGTAAACTATTTTCTTATTGTGACCTAGTTGGATGGATTGAGTGTCATCTCCACAAACAGGACATGCTTTATAACCATGTGTTACACACCCAGATAAATTTCCATAAGCGGAAAAATCATGAATCCCCCACATTAGCATAGCTTTCAATGTAAAAGGTTACTTATTGTACATGTCAAACGCTGGCACTCCTTCTTCCCATAGCTGCTTCAACTCTTGCACTAGAGGTTGAAGAAAAACATCAATGTCTTGACCCGGTGCCTTAGACCCAGGAATTAGCAAAGAGAGTATTTGGAATTCTCGTTTCATACACAATGAAGGTGGGAGATTATAAGGTGATGTGATGACTGGCCAACAACTATAACTAGATGACTGAATACCACGAGGATTAAACCCATCGGTAGCAATTGCAAGCCAAACATTGCGCCCTTCTTCAGCAAATTTTGGCCATTTATTCTTAAACATTCCCCATTGAGGAGAATCAGATGGATGCAATAAATGATCTGATGATCTCTTCGATCGATTGTGCCATGTCATTTCGTGCGCTATCCATGGTATAGTATACAATCTCACAAGTCTTGGAATCAAAGGGAAGTGTCTCAATACTTTTAAAGGTTCTTTGCAAATTCTCGCCCCCTTCTTTGTTCTTACAGAATATCTCGATTCTCCACATTTAGGACATTGTTCCTTATCTTCATTAGTCTCCCAATACAAAACACAATTATTCACGCATGTATGAATAAAGTTTGCCTTCATCCCTAAGTCTTTCATCATATTCTTCATGTGTGGATACTTCTCTGGTAAAGTGTTTTCTTTTGGGAGCCACCTTTTTAGGATGGACAAAAGTGCCCTCACACTATTTCCCAACCAACCAAATTGCTTCTTAATGTTGTGCAGTTCCACAATCGCAGAAAGAGTTGTCTCAGGGCCCTCACATGAAGGGTACAATTTCTCAGTTGATGATCTTTTACATTCATTATATCTCTCATTACCGACATATGGTTTTTCTGAGACTCCATCCTGACCTCTGGCATCATCTTCAGGAGGTTCTTCCTGGATTCTGTAAGAAGCGTCAACAAGATTCTCCATCCCAAGCCCTCCAACCTCAATGTTTTCTTCTTCAATGTTTTCTCTATGAACATCTTCTACTGGCGGATGATGTATCAAATTCGTGTATGGCTTTTCACCATGCAAAGCCCAAACACAATATCGCCTATCTATACCATTCCTAACGAGATGGTTTTTGACATCTAATGGTTTATGCCATGCCCCATTTCGACACTTTACATAAGGGCAAGGAAAAGTTGTGAACCCATCAGCAATGTTTGCACTCGCAAATTCAAGAAATTCTTCAGCCCCATTTGTATATAGTGGCCCAACTCTATTGTTTTCATACATCCATTCTTTGTTAATGGGTTGTGACATTCTGCAATACAACATTGAAAAATAAAATAAAGCAATGAGAATGCTACTCACTAGGTCACTAAATTAATCGAGAAACAAAAGACTGCAGGGCTGGTCTCGAGTATTTGGAGGCCCGGGGCGAACTACTAAAAGGAACCTCTTTGCCCCCGAGGCAATTTTTTTGGGGTCTAATTATATGTAATTGGAATTTTTTTTTTAGTGTTTACTTATAAATAATTGGTAATTTTTTGGGGGTCTACTTATAATATGAGTCTATTTGTGAAACTCAAACATTGTATGGTATCTTTCAAAATTCTAGAGGGGCCTATTTCTAACACTCAAAAAATTCTTACACTATAAGTGTAATTTTCCAAATTCTAGGGTCTTTGCTTTTGAATTTTATGTACATGCATATCAATATATATAGTTGATGACACAAATTGGGCCTTGGGAAAGGCCTAAATGTAAAATACTAAAAATCTCAAGGTAAAAATGTATTTTTGAAAATTTCATAGGAGCCTTCAAAATTTTGTAAACTTTGGTAGCCTGGGGTGGTTGCCCCTTTTGCCCCCCCCCCCCCCCCTTTGGGCCCGGCCATGCAAAAGAGCTAGTTCTCATGGTTTATATGAAGTGGTGGTTGAACTTAAAGCCATTTCAAGATTCAAGAGAGTAGTTTAGTTCATTTACATGGTTGTCATCAACTTAGAATAGAGATCATTTCATTTGTGTGGATACCGGCATTTGGGCCCACTTTTAATTTTAAAACAATTTTCAAATTCAAATTCAAAAACAAAGAGTCGCTACTTAAATTTTTTTTAAGGAAAATTAAGAAACCATTTTAAAAGCAAATCGATCTTTTGCGAAACCAAAGATAAACTGGGTCCGGGAATTATGGAATGAAAGGGGAAGGAGCCCGGCGGACTAAAACACCCCCTTCATCCTATCTCGCGATAGGCCTCTACTCAACATCCTTTTTGATCGAATTATTAATCTAAGCATGCCCTCAACTAATACATATATATAAGTATACATAGCACAAGCATGTCAAAAGGGTGCAAAATTGCTAACAATAAAAGATATACAAAATCACATAGTTCAATTAGCAAGCAAAATGATATGCAATAAGGAGCTTACCCGGGATTCTGCGCGCGAATATTAAATGTGTGATGCATGCAAGAAAATAAAACCTAAGAAAAAGTCTCTAATCACATATACATATAAGGCAAGACCTAAGCTAAGGTGTTGCGCATGGAGTCAAAAATCAATTAAAATCAAAGAAGTAAATTAAACTAGAGAAGGGGTTGAGAAATTGTACCTCAAATGCGCTGCAAAACAAAGGTTAGCACACATGCCTTGATCAAAAGATATCAAATAATCGAACCTAAGCTTCTAGCTTAAATCTATCAAGCAGGAAAAGAATTGACCTATTTATGGATTCCTTCTAGTTAATTGAGAACATATCACCTCGATAGATATGCAAGTCTCAACTAACAGCCAATGCAATGTCCATATAGAGGTAGTATAATCCTAACATGATTATAAGGAACTCACAACTAGGTTCAATTGGGGGACAAAATATCCTAGAGCTAGATCCTAAATACAAGTAACAATATGCATTGATGAATGTATGGATATGTACAAGGACAAACTATGAAATGTTTACTAACTTGGATCATTTGGCCTCTGGATTTAAGCTAAATTATCATTATTCCAAACATGATTTGGATTCCAAGACATTAGGAAAGCATTTAAGTTCAAATCAATGAGATTACACAAAAATAGTGACTGTTTCTCATAAATTACAAAGAGCAGACCAGACTTTCAAAGATAGAAAAACCATGCTTCCAACGGTTTGATTTTAATGATTTTTGGATATGATATACCTCTGTGAGTCTAGTTTCTATCCCAAAAATAAAATCAAGGTTTGAAAGGTTAGATCTCTGGGAATAAGGAAAATACTAGACATCACTTAGGAATCTGCAACTCTCTCTCCAGAGATTTTGAATGATTTTCTAGAAATAGTAAACAAATGGGAAACACTTAGAAATTTTTAGGGCGTCTTCCTAACATATTAAATTCTTAGAAAAATTTATTAGAGGCCAAGTTCGTTCAGTTAAGGTTCTGATTTATTACTTTTAAAACGGGCTTACTGTTCTGGAATTTTGGACAGAGAGCTGCTTGCTTTGAAATCATAAGACCAAACCACTTTGGACATGGAATTTCATCAAAACAAAAATCACAGAGGTAGTTAAGTGAGTTATGAACATCCTCCAATTGGTGTCATCCCATTCCATTAGACCATAATTTAATGAAAAATCTTTGATCATAGTGGGTTTAAGGATTCACTGCACCATTGTTAGATTAGTGTTCATATTTTGAACTAACTTAAACAACACCTAGTTCCTCTCCCAAGTACATGATCCTTGAGGGATATAGATTCATTTCTTTATTTCTCCTACCAAGTTAATGGTCCTTGGAGACTTAAACAAGACCAAACACATATGAACCTTCAAAGGACATAGAGAGGGTCCTATAAGATTCTCAAGTTGAAGGCTCCAAGTCATGAGTTAGGAGCTTGAATCCATTCAAACTTGTGTGGGTATAATTATGATCAACTTAATCCCCAAATGAATCATAAGATTATGGGAGGCTAAAAGATCATTCTTAAGGAAATCTCTTGAGATATAGGAGATCTCATAGATTTCCAAAAGAAGTATTGTAAAAAAAATGAAAGAAAAATTAAAAGCTATTTGAGAAAATTCAAAATAACAAAATCTCCTTATGAATTGGTTTTATTTTAAACACGAGGATTATTTAGATCCTGTAACACCCGTACCCAGGGAACGGGTTAATTACTTGTTAATATGCATTAATTAATATTATTAGTGTATAAACGGATTAAGGGGAGGCTTGGACTCGCCCATGTAAAAAGTGTTCAGAGAGGGACAGTAGTTGAAAAAAGTCCCCAGTGAGGTGGGACATGTATTGAAATGAAACCCAGCGAAGGGTAAATTGGTAATTTGCATTTTAAATGATTAAATGCATTTATATGAATACATGAATATTTATTTAAAATGCTTCCATATTATATGTCGATATATGTGTTAGCAATTAGTTTTATGTTGGATACTCATAGAAGGGTATAAATGAAAAAGATTTAAATTTTGTAGTTGTGATAGCAATTTCATAAAATAGGTAAGACCCACGTTGGGACCCATACGGAACTTAGACAAACACTCATTAGATAATTGGGTGGTTAATGGAATGTTTGGGGGATTTCATAATGAGAACTTAAGAATTCTGGGGGTATAAATGAAAAGTTGAAAAAAATGTGGGAATGACACCATACATCATGCATGGCATGTATGTCAAGAGACTAATGAGTCTCTCAATTTCTAGAAAATCAAAGAGAAGAAAAAGATAAGAGAGCTCGGAGAGAGAAACGGAGAAACTGTCACCGACGCCATAATTCCACCGTTCCGTCGCCGTTGTTCGTCGGATTCACTAATCGAAGCCATTTTCGGACTCGTGGAGGTGAGACGGACATTTCTATATCCTTAATTTACATTTAAATTGCTGGATTTTGGTAGCTCATACTTAACGGTGAGACATTGTCTAACGAATTCTTGTAGGATTCATTTTGGTGTTGAAATTGAGCTCTAATTGGTGAAATTCAGCACTTCTATAGCTTGAATTTGGATATAATCTTGCTTAAGGTGAGTTTTCTACACCTAAAACTGATTGGGTTTAATGGGTTCAAGCTATATGTGATGTTAGGAATGATAATTCATGATTAGAGACTATAAAGATGTTAATCATGTGAATTCTTTATCAATTTTATGAAAATTATGTTGATACATATATATGTGTTTATATGTGCTTATGTGTCTATGTGGTAGTCAATGAGCATCGGGGAAATGGTTCATTGTTGGGAGTAATAAGGGTGGTGTAGAGGAAGAATCCAATAAATACGGAAGTCCAAGGAATAGAAGTGGCCGTGGGACCAAGGGAGGTCTTCGGGTCTGAATGAACCATATAACCGGCGACTTGGCGACTACATTTATGTTTTGTGTGTTAATTGTAGTATTGCACGTATTAAACATTCAATCATGTTAGATTGCTCACTAAGCGTAATAGCTTAAGAAAACCGTTTTCCTATTTCTGTTGTGGTACATAACAACCACCGCAGGTTCGGAGCCGTATCCGGAGAGGAAATGACGCGCGTTGGGAGAGATGGGAGAGATGGGGGAGATTTGGGGCTAGATTATGTGAACTTCTTTGAACTTGTAAAATGATGTAAATTATAGGTTGTTTTATGTTAATGATAACACTTGAGTGGTAGGAAAAGAGTTTGGATTCAAAACTTGTATTTTGATGGTTGGAAGTAACTTTGAGAACCAATGTGTTATCTCTCTTGTTTTGCTCAAGTGGTGTAAGTTGGTAGTTAAGACCATCTCGGCAAGTTCGGATGTGTCGCAACTGTTATGGACAAGATTTGGTTGTATAAATGATGTTGGTTGTAGCTTGAGTTCATATCTAATGAGTTTCATGTATTTTTGGGTGAGAATTGAGTTTCAAAGTTTAAAAGTTTGTTTTAGTTCAAATGAAATGAGTTCTTCGTAGATTTGATCAAATGGTGAATGTGTTTGTGTAATCCATGCTTGATTTAAGTTTAAAAGTGTTTGGAAATGTGTTGGATATGTTTTCCCAAAGTTTCATAAAGTTCCCATGTGATTTGGTTATGTTTTGGCATGTTTTAAAACTTGTAGCAGCAAAAATTTTGCAGCAGAAACTGTTCTGCAGGAACCCGGATCGATCCGGGTACAAAGGGTGGATCGATCCGGGGTGTTGGAGGGACACTCTACTAGAAAAACAAGAAATTGGATCGATCCGGATTTTGTGGGTGGATCGATCTGTCCTTGTTTCCAGCAGCCGTCCACTTTTACGGAAATGTGCATATCTCCCTCTAGAAAACTCGGATTCGAGCACCGTTTTTTTGTTGGAACCGGAACTCAAAAACCTATCCTTTGGTATAAAAATTTGATATACTTATTAATTACTATTTTGCCCTTGGATTGGTTTTGTCACAACAAAGCTCTTAAAGGTGGTTTAATTCATATTTTTTATTCCTAATTAGTGAATTTTGGGTGTGTATCGCCTTGTTACACGTGTCCTAATCCGCTGCGGTGGGTTGGGGTGTGACAATTCCAAACTAGTGAACTTAACATGAGATTCAATCACAATTTCTATGTGGTGTGTGATGAAATGGGGTAAGAAGAGAGGTTTTGAAAATGTGTAAAGATCCTAGAACTATGAAATTGTGATAGAATTGGCCTATTTCTACAAAGGATTGAGAGGTTACCTCTTGTTTGCTATATTTGTTGTTCGGGCGTGCCAGAGCCTTGTGAGATAGACCCAAACTTATAAACACAAAATTTCCTAAGTCACTTGTGTGAGTGATACACAAGGTTTGGAAATCTGACTTCTATCAAAATGATTGTGATAGCCAAGTAGGAAAGTACCCTTGGCCTAAGGTCCCTAGACAGTACTGAAGCGCACAAGTCTGGCAAGTAATGAAAGCAAGCAAGAGAAATTAAATAAAAATAGCATTTTTATTTAATTGATGGAAAGGAAAATTACAAGAAATAATTGAAAGCTAAGAAAGCCTAAGAAAAATAAAAGGATGCTTTTATTTGCCTAAAACTAAGAATGCATGTTGAATGCTTTGGGAATGCTGTTTAGAATGCGGTTTGTCGAAGTGACGCTGGGTGAGTTGCAGCTTTGGCCAGCTTGCTGATTTATAGCGGCCATAGAGGTCTTCTAGATAAGGTAGGAAATTGGATGAATATTAATCTGGTAAAAAAATGCCAATTTATTTCCATAAACTGATAAAAGCTTCCATATATCTTCGAATATATACATATATGTATATGCATACTGATCTTGAATCTGGTATAGATTCGGCTTCCTTTACTCGCAAGCAGAAGATATATATAATAATATAATGATATTATCTCCAAACATTATCCCTTCCATATCATATAATACTTTCCATATCTCCAAAATATTCTCTTGATGATATATGGAAATATGACCCCTATCACAATATTATCACTTTGAGAGTTCATAGGATAATAAACTCCCAAAGATGACGGAGTCTATATCAACTTTCTAAAGGTGGCCAAGTCAAACCAAAGGCAAAACATACTTCAGCCCGATAAAAAACAAACATGCCCAAACATGGCTTAGCAGGACTATATGCGTTAAATTCATCCACGTGGATGTGGCATCATTATATCCAGGGCACCTTGACATGATTATATGGAGTAATACCTTTTGGCATGCTTGCTACCAACAATTAATAAAGTGACACATGTCCGAGTAAATGAAAATCACCAAGTTAGGACAACTATGTAGTGGCCGATCAAACTGATTAAGGCCAATTTGGCTTGAAGGTTGATGTCATTGGTGGGCCCTCTTTGGCACTTTCCAAAAAATAGTTGAATGTCATGTTGATGGCCAAATTTGGTGCAAACCCGATAGAATGAAGCCTTTTCAATGCCTTTGTTAAATGTGTAAAAGGCTAAAGCCTAATGTGTTACATTATCAACTTGCCACATGTTCAAAGAGTGAGCCCCATCAAATTGTTGGCCGGCCCGTGTAAGGCCACATGTGCATTGCATGGCTTCACTTGACATACAAGTGAGACTGGTAAATTAACCAAGTAATGATGACCTGGGCCCTCCTCGGTTGACTTATTTTAATAGTGCCTGAATGAAGGGTGGTTGACTTAGATCGGTCTTAAGAGGCAGTCCGATTAACACGTGTATGTCAGCCCGACTAGTAAAATAGTTCAAAACTCATTCGGCCCTATCAACTTTGAACCAGTCACTTAACCCCTAATTTTTGTCATCGGTCTGTAAGCCCGATTAAAATATTTCAATCGGCCTCTACTAATTTTATAATTTAAAAAATGTATTTTTTAGGTGCAAACAATTGCCCCCCTGGCCGTTTAAAATAAAAGCAAGTGAAATTTTGAATGGCCATATTTTTCTAGAGACCGATTACCTTTCTCACAGTATCGGGCTTGCCCATGAGACCGTTTGACACCTCACATTGTAGCTTGACTGAGACATGTAATTACTTTACCTCATATAATCGGGCTCCACCACTTGATTGTCACACAAGCACTTCTGAAATTAATTACACCATCGGCCTCTATGTCCGATTCAGCATCCCAAGCATCCTTCCAGCATTACTTTATTTATTATTATTATTCTTGCTTTCGGTCTTGTGAGTCCGAATAGCACTGTTAGTTAGACCGAATTAATATTTTTACCTTCGGTCTTAATAACTTTCTGTCTCTTGATAATACCATTGTTGCAGAAATAACCACCAAATAATATTCAATTTTTGGTGACATCCACACAGCCAATGTGGATGTGAATCAACTCAAGCCAAATAATTAATTGGCTTAAAATAAAAATGATAATCGGTCACTATCATTAGACCGAAAAAATTAAACAACTCCTTGAGGCTAAGTTTCCTCAAGGGAATATGTTCAAAAGCTTCATGGACCAATTTATAGTCAATCGGTCTCTGCGAAGCTTGCCCCCCAAGCCCTTCATCGCCGATTTCTTCATCACCAAGAGGGTCTTCATCATCGTCCTCCTCACTAACGGGAGGCCCTATAGCCGATACAGGATCACTCGGCCTATCACACTCTTCCTCTTCGGCCTCAATAAAATTTTGAGGCTCGTCTTGAATTTGCCCCCTGGCGGTTTGTCGTCTTCTTCAACGTCGGTGAGGAGCTCTATGGCCGAAATAAAATCACTCGGCTCTTTATTTATTTTTTTGCCGTCTTGCCCCCCGAGCGGTTTGGACAGCGTGGAATCAAGATGACCAAAGACATCGGCCTCTTGATTTAGAGCGGTAACATCGGCCTTCTCGGGCCGTTGTGATTTTAGGAGTTTAAGTTGAAGGTCGATATCATTAAGTACACCACTACGGCTTTCTCGAGCAGCAGCCGATTCGTCTTGTTCTTCAACCTGTAAATCTGATAAGCCAATTGGTTTTTTCTTCCAACCACCATCTAGCAACTCATCCCGAGACATGAAAGAGTTTCCATTGGGGGGTGGACAGTCAGCTCCACTCGCTTGAAGGTGGCTGATACCTTGGGTAAAATACTTAACATCGGCCTCAAAACACTAGATCTTTTTGTAAAGATCATGGATGGCGAATTCATATGGGGCTATGATGGCGTGCCGATTTGGGTACTGCGGATCCCACGGCTTGTCCCATAAAGCCTTATAAATAGTAGATTTATCATTTTTGAGACGATTAATCTCTTATTGAACTTGGCTGATTGATTTATTACACCAACCAATTTGGTTGTAGTAGAATTGCAACCATGCTTCGGTGAACATGACTCATCACTCGGCGGTCCCACTAGGCGTGCCAAATTGTTTGCTATATTTGTTGTTCGGGCGTGCCAGAGCCTTGTGAGGTAGATCCAAACTTATAAACACAAAATTTCCTAAGTCACTTGTGTGAGTGATACAGAAGGTTTGGAAATCTGACTCCTATCAAAGCGATTGTGATAGCCAAGTAGGAAATTACCCTTGGCCTAAGGTCCCTAGACAGTACTGAAGCGCACAAGTCTAGCAAGTGATGAAAGCAAGCAAGAGAAATTAAATAAAAGAGCATTTTTATTTAATTGATGGAAAGGAAAATTACAAGAAATCATTGAAAGCTAAGAAAGCCTAAGAAAAATAAAAGGATGCTTTTATTTGCCTAAAACTAAGAATGCATGTTGAATGCTTTGGGAATGCTGTTTAGAATGCGGTTTGTCAAAGTGACGCAGGGTGAGTTGCAGCTTTGGCCAGCCTGCTGATTTATAGCGGCCATAGAGGTCTTCTAGATAAGGTAGGAAATTGGATGAATATTAATCTGGTAAAAAATACCAGTTTATTTCCATAAACTGATAAAAGCTTCCATATATCTTCGAATATATACATATATGTATATGCATACTGATCTTGAATCTGGTCCAAATATGGTATAGATTCGGCTTCGTTTACTCGCAAGCAGAAGATATGTATAATAATATAATGATATTATCTCCAAACATTATCCCTTCCATATCAGATAATACTTTCCATATCTCCAAAATATTCTCTTGATGATATATGGAAATATGACCCTATCACAATATTATCACTTTGAGAGTTCATAGGATAATAAACTCCCAAAGATGACGGAGTCTATATCAACTTTCCAAAGGTGGCCAAGTCAAACCAAAGGCAAAACATACTTCAGCCCGATGAAAAACAAACATGCCCAAACATGGCTTAGCAGGACTATATGCGTTAAATTCATCCACGTGGATGTGGCATCATTATATCCAGGGTACCTTGACATGATTATATGGAGTAATACCTTTTGGCATGCTTGCTACCAACAATTAATAAAGTGACACATGTCCGAGTAAATGAAAATCACCAAATTAGGACAACTATGTAGTGGCCGATCAAATTGATTAAGGCCAATTTGGCTTGAAGGTTGATGTCATTGATGGGCCCTCTTTGGCACTTTCCAAAAAATAGTTGAATGTCATGTTGATGGCCAAATTTGGTGGAAGCCCGATAGAATGAAGCCTTTTCAATGCCTTTGTTAAATGTGTAAAAGGCTAAAGCCTAATGTATTACATTATCAACTTGCCACATGTTCAAAGAGTGAGCCCCATCAAATTGTTGGTCGGCCCGTGTAAGGCCACATGTGCATTGCATGGCTTCACTTGACATACAAGTGAGACTAGTAAATTAACCAAGTAATGATGACCTGGGCCCTCCTCGGTTGACTTATTTTAATAGTGCCTGAATGAAGGGTGGTTGAATTAGATCGGTCTTAAGAGGCAGTCCTTTTAACACGTGTATGTCAGCCCGACTAGTAAAATAGTTCAAAACTCATTCGGCCCTATCAACTTTGAACCAGTCACTTAACCCCTATTTTTTGTCATCGGTCTGTAAGCCCGATTAAAATATTTCAATCGGCCTCTACTAATTTTATAATTTTAAAAATGTATTTTTTAGGTGCAAACACCTCTATAACCTCAAGGAGTCCTATTTCTTGTGAAGTTCTTCCAAAATCTTCAAATCCTCCTTCAATTCTTCAAAATTCTTCAAGAGAAATCTCCTTTTTCCTCTCTCAATTCTCTCTACTATATATATATAGCTCTTGTATATACCAATTTGATTCAAAGGTTAAAAAATCCTCCATAATGGAGATGAAAGTCTGTTTATATAGACTAACATCACAAGGTTAAATGGGTCAATTCGGGTGAAAACCCATGTGCAAAGCTTTCTTCTAGAACATATGAGAAAAACAGACTGTTACAGCGCGCAGCACTCGACGACTTGTTTGCGGCACTCAGTGAATGCCGGCGCGGCACTCAGCGGGTGCCGCCGGATTCGTCCCGTGCCGTAGCTAACTGAATTTTGTTCCTTTTTTTTCAATTTTCAAAACAAATCTTAACACGAACTTAATTATTAGTAACTTATATATTAATATACTTATATTTGTAATGTATTAAGATACATCCATGTGCATAGTATTATTTAACTTCCCTTTTTTTTTCATTTCTCCTTTTTATTTTCCTTTCTTCCTCATCTCATTATTATCTCTTTTTTTTTTTTTTTTGTAAAAACTCTTTTTTTTTTTTCATTTTTAATTTTCTTCTAAAAACAACCTTTATATCTTATCTTTCAAGACGAATTCCCAAACCGGGTTTCTCATACGTTCTTTCAATATCCGGGTTTTCTCCCGAACACCCAATTTCTCTCTCTCTCTCTCTCTCTCTCTCTCCCTCTCTCTCTCTCTCTCTCTCTCTCTCTCTCTCTCTCTTTTATTTTGAATTTGAGAACTTAATTTGAAGAATTTTGAAGGATTTGAATTCTCTAGAAAATCTTCGAATTTCACCGGTCGTCATCATCGGTCTTTAGAGGTAACCAATCCCCGGATTCGACATTTGGTCAAAATCGGGGTATCTACAGTTTGCCCCTCTTTGACAGAGCTTGTAAAGCAACGCGTATCACAAGTGAATGTCGAAGCTTATGTGAAAGACAAGCCTTTGACCAAGCTGTCAAATCCATGTAAAAATAAAGTGCGTTGCAAAATCGGGCGCGCAAAGAGTCAATGCTGGTCATGCTCAATGGTGAGCTGGTTACGTATCCCTGACAGGGAATCACACCAGGACACAGTTCGGGTAATGGTTATCACACAAACGCAAGTAATCACACGGATGAATGCCTTATCTTATCGTGATGCATATGCTCAATCAATTCCAGTCCTATGCTCCCAAACGTGATGATCCTAAGTCATGTTGCTTTTCCTATTATTAGAAATGCTCCCTAAACTTTGAAATCTCATATTCTAATACCGTCCTACTCTAGGAACATCATGATTGACATTCACACACCTCACACGTGTTTTGAGAATCATCTGATCGACTGAGATACTTCATGCCTTACTCTCCATAGTCGAATCAGGTAGCACGCTGAAAGATTGAGTCGCTTCACGCCTTACACTCCATAATCTTCCAAAATCATCTGATCGACTGAGATGCTTCACGCCTTGTACTCCATAGTCGAATCAGGTAGTACGCTGAAAGGTTGAGTCGCTTCACGCCTTACACTCCATAATCTTCCAAAACCATCTGACCGACTAAGACGCTTCACGCCTTACTCTCTATAGCCGAATTAGGTAGCACACTAAAAGATTGAGTCGCTTCACGCCTTACACTCCATAATCTTCCAAAATCATCTGATCGACTGAGACGCTTTATGCCTTACACTCCATAGCCAAATCAGGTAGCACGCTGAAAGATTGAGTCGCTTCACGCCTTACACTCCATAATCTTCCAAAATCATCTGACCGACTGAGATGCTTCATGCCTTACTTTCCATAGTTGAATCAGGTAGCACGCTGAAAGATTGAGTCGATTCATGCCTTATACTCCATAATCTTCCAAAATCCTCTGAACGACTTAAACGCTTCACACCTTACTCTCCATAGTCGAATCAGGTAGCACACTGAAAGATTGAGTTTTTTCACGCCTTACACTCCATAATCTTCCAAAATCATCTGACCGACTACGACGCTTCATGCCTTACTCTCCATAGTCGAATCAGTGTTAATTCGTCATGAGAAATGTGTACACAAACACGTTACATCTGCTATTAAATCATCGAGAATCAGTGCATATAATTCTGTCATACTTTTAAAGCATAATCTTTTACGATCCTTAACTTGATTCAATGGTTCCTAAAATCCTGGAATCCTTCGCGGTTATTTTCAAATAAATTTTTCCAAAACGAGTCACTTAGACTAAAATCCAAATCTTTCAAAATCCAAAGTCAATCAGACTCCAACTCGACTTAATTTCCCAAAATCAAGGGTCAATTAAACTAAAATCAAATCTTTTTTAAAATTCAGAGCCAATCGGACTCCAATTTCAACTCAAATTTTCAAAATCAAGAGTCGTTCGAGACTTCAATCTATTCAATTTTCAAAACTCGGAGTCAATCAGACCCCAATCGATTCAATTTCCAAAATCCGGAGTCAATCAGACTCCAATCTTTTCAATTTTCAAAATCCGAAGTCAATCAGTCTCCAATCTTTTCAATTTTTGAAATCTGGAGTCAATCAGACTCCAATCTATTCAATTTCCAAAATCTGGAGTCAATCAGACTCCAATTTATCTTTCCAAAATCAGGGGTTAATCAACCTTAATTTTCAAATTTTCAAACCTGTAGTCAATTAGACTCAAAGCAAATTCAAATTCGTGAAACCAAGAGTCAACTAGACTTGATTTAATTCAATTCTTAAAAAAAAAACTAAGTCAATTGGACTTAGATTTACTCAATTTTCAAAAATCCGGAGTCAATTAGACTCAATCAAATCAAATTCTTAAAAATTGGAAGTTTCGATATGATCCCTCTCAATTAGGGGCTAATTCCAATTTGAAAAAGGGCTTAAGAACTTATTTTTCAAACTCTAGGGTCGATTAGACTTAAATCAACTTCAATTCAAGTTTCAAAATTCAATTCCATTTCTTCGAATTCAATTTTCAAAGTTATGAGTCATCCTGACCCCATTCAAATCCCAATTCAGATTCATAAAATCCAAAATGCGCCAGATTCAATCAAACTTGAATTCTAATGTCTGGAACCCTAAAGATTTAAATCAACTTAAATTTTCAAAACGGGAGTCAAACAGACTTGAATCAAATCAACTTTCTAAAGTCAGGAGTCAATCAGACTCAAATTCATCTCAATTTCAAAATATAGAGTCAATCAGACTCAAAGTGACTTAATTTTCAAAATTCGGAGTCGATTAGACTCAAGTCCATCTAGATTACAGTAAATAGGAGTCAATTAAACTTAACTTCACATGATTTCAAACAATCAAGAATGCATCAGACTCAAATCAATTCAAATTTCTAACTTGCAGAAGTCAATCAGGCTCAAAGAATTTCGATTTCTCGAAATTTGAATTCCATCAGACTCAATTTAATTCAAGTTCTAAAGTCCGAAATCGATCAGACTTAATTTATTTCACCTAAGCAGGAGTCAATCAGACTCAATTCAACTTAAATTCCTAAGATAGGGAGTCAAAATATTTTCTATTTCCAATTAGGAGTGGATCAGACTCAAAGAATTTCTTATTTCCAAAACTGGTAGTCCATTCGACTCAAAACAATCTCTATTTCCCAACTGTGAGTCGATCAAGCTCAAAGCATTCAAGTTTTTCAAAAATCAGGAGTCAATCAAACTCAACTCAAATCAATTTTCAAAAATCGAGAGACAAACAAACTCAATTCAATTTTAAATTTCCAAAATCAAATTTTTTTCAAAATCGAGAGTTGACTCACACTCAATTCAAATCATTTTTCAAAGTCGGGTGTCAATGTGGATATCGCAATTTTCTTACCCACAGCTTTTCTTTTAAAGTTCTTTTAAATTTCAAATTCAAAACAAATGAGTCGCCACTTAATTTTTAAAATGAAAATTAAGAAACCATTTTAAAACAACTGATCTTTTGCAAAACCAAAGATTAACTAGGTCCGGGGATTATGGACTGAGAAGGGAAGGAGCCCATCGGACTAAAACACCCTTTCTCATCCTATCTCGTGATAAGCCTCTACTTAACATCCTTTTAATTGAATTACTTAATCTAAGAATGCCCTCAACTAATACATATATATACGTATACATTACACAAACATGTCAAAATGGTATAAAATTACCAATTTACAAAATATCATTCAAAAGCCACGCAATTCAAGTAGCAAGCAATATGATATGCAATAAAGAACAAGAGAACTTACCCGGGATCCAGCCGCGAATATTAAATGTGCAATGCATGCGATTAAATAAAACCTAGGAAAAGAGTCTCTAATCCACATATATACATGTAAGGCAAAATCTTAATTCTAATATGTCGCACATAAAGGTCAAGAAAATCGATAAAATAAATAAACTAAGAGGAGTTCAAGAAATCTTACCTTAACAGCATTGCAAAACAAAGGGTTAGTCCACATGCTATACAAGATACGAAGTTAGAAATAACAATCCTGGATTTCTAGCTTAAATCTATCAAATGTAATTAAATCTAAAGCAACTAAGTCCTAATTATAAATGTCAAGCCATATGGATGAATATGTACATGAACAAGAATAAATTGTGAAATACTCGGTGATTTAGGTCACTTAAACTTTGAATTCAAGCTTAACTAATCATTATTGAAACATGGTTTGACCCTTAACTCATGAAAATATCATCTAAGCCATTATTCATAAGATTGATTAGAACTATTGCAGAATTCTGAAAATTGCTGAGAGCAGATCATAACTTTAAAGAAATAAAAAGCATGGTTCCCATGGTTTGATCTTGATGAATTTTGGACACACGATGCCTCTGTGTGTCTAGTTTCCATCCCAAAAATAAAATCAAAGTTTCAACGGTTGGATCTCCGGGAATTAGACAAAACCCAGACATCACTCATCATTCTATAACCTTCTGTCCAGAGTTCTTGCACGATTTTCTACAAATAGCAAAAAGATCAGAAATGCTTTGTTCTTTTTAGGGTGACTTCCTAACACATTAATCTACTTAGAAAAAAATATTTTGGGGTCACAAACACTTTATTAAGGTTCTGATTCACTTATTTCAAAAGAGTGTTACTGTTCTGAAACTCTGGACAGATTGTAGTGACTTCACAAAACTCATGACCAAACCACTTTAAGCATGAAACCTCCTTAAAACAAAAATTACAATGGTAGAACTTTGAGTTAGTGACATTTTCCCGCTGGTTTCACTTGATTCCAACGGTTAGATTTCGAACCAAAAATCTTTGATCAAAACCGGTTTATGAATCCACTGTTTCATTGTCAAGTTCAATTTTTATTTGTTAACCCCAACTATTAAACCATGAAGTTGGACTTAAACTAAACTATTTTCTCCTACCATTTGATGTTCATTGGAGGCTAAAGACCTTTATGTTTGTAGATTTCAAATGAAGTATGAATAGACTTCATGGAATCTCAAGATAATGAATCTAAACCAGGAAGATGGGCTTAGACTCAAGCTACTTTCTCCTACCACTTGATGGTCATTGGAGATGAAGACATGACTAATACTCATGAGCCTTCAAGAATCTCAAGAGAGAAGTACAAACAAACATAACTAATACTCATAGGTTTTCAAGGAATATGGAAGGGGACTCCATGAAACCTTAAGTTAAAGAATCATAAACCATGGTAGGGGTCTAGATTCATTTACTTGCTCTTATATGAAGGATGATCAACCTTGACTCTCACGGGGGAGCACAAGCTCACATGGAATCAAGGGATCCAATTCATGAGACTCAAGTGAAGTATGGAAGACTTCTAAGAATCTCAAGAGAGAAGTATAAACAAAGAGGAAGAAAAGAAAGAACTAAAAGAAAAAGGCAATTAAAGTTTGCAAGTTCCCTAGGGGTTAATCAAAAGACCAAGTAGTGTTAAGAAGTTCAAAAGAATGAAGAAAAACAACTTATGGTTAGAGGATCACCCCCAAACTATCCTCAAAGCTTCTCTCTTTTGAAGATCTTCCAAGCTCTTCTCTCTAGTTTTTTTAAAACTCTCTCTTTTCTCTCTCAAATATGTGTGAGTGTAGTGGTAGCTACTTCTTGTGTGTCCTCCCAAGGAAGATCCTCCCTCTTTTATAGACAAAATTACCAAGTTTTCTCAGTGAATTCGGAGTAAAAGACAGGTGTAAATATCTCATTTGGTGGTACAATACGTACTTCTTGAAAATAGACAGACAGACTGCTGCAGAAGGCGGCAGTCAAAAATCCTTTACGGCAGTCAGTGGATGCCGCTGCGGCACTCCGTGAAAGCCGCGGCGGCATTCCATGACTGTCGCGCGACACTTATTGAGAGCCGCGCCAAATTATTAATTGCCGCATTTATGTCAGCCTTACTTTATCAGTTTTTTTTGTCTTATCTGCATACATATACGTATTGTACCATAAAATATGGACTATTAAAGCAAACGGCAGTCAGAAATTGTCGGCGGCACTCAGTAAGTGCCGGTCCGGCATTCTGTGACTGCCGTACGGCACTCACTGAGTGCCGCAAACAACTGCCGTGTGCCAGTTTCTGTTGAACTTCCCCTTTTTAGGTCTTTTCTTTTCTCCTTTTTCTTAAAAAAAAACTTAATTTCGAAGATATTTTCCAAAAGTGATGTTTTATACCTGAATTCTCCTAAATACATGGTATTTTCTTCTTTGAAATTTTTACCGCGTTTGGAGAACCTTCTGAAGAGCTTGGAACACTTCAAATCTTTCGGTCCTTGTCATCATCGGATATGGAGGTGACACTCTCCTTAATTCGACGTTTGGTCAAAATCGGGGTGTCTACAGTTTGCCCCTCTTTGACGGAGCTTGTGAGGCAACGCGAACCACAAGCGAACGTCGAAGCCTGTGTGAAGACACGCCTTTGACCAAACTGTCGAATTAAAGGGAAAAATAAAATGCGTTGCAAAAGGAAGCGAGCGCGCAGAGGAATTCTAATTGGTCGTGCTCCATGATGAGCTGCATACGTATCCCATCTGGAATCAGACCAAGACGTAGTTCGTGCACGGGGTCAAACACACACAAAAACAAGTAGTCACACGGGTGGATGCACCTATCCTATCATGATGCGCATGCTATGTAATGGTAATTCCTGAATAGAACTGGTTATGCAAGCGTCATGCTTATCATGTCTTCTCTACGTATGACGCACATTACGTGATGCGTTAGTCAGAGAAGATTACCTGATTCTTGACTGATGCAAAATCTGTTATAGGGGTCATGAAGATGCTTTTGATTCGATTTTGGAGTTAACGCAAATTTGTTGCGAGAACCGAGAATGTAAATCTGTTGCATTCTCAACAAAGGATCGACGTAAATTTGTTACGCGGATCGAGAATATAAATCTGTTATATTCTCATCACGAGGGTTAACACAAATTTGTTGCGAGAACCGAGAATGTAAATCTGTTACATTCAAAACAAATGATCGACATAAATTTGTTACACGGATCGAGAATATAAATCTGTTATATTCTCAGAACGAGGGTTAACGCAAATTTATTGCGAGAATCGAGAATGTAAATCTGTTACATTCAAAACAAATGATCGACGTAAATTTGTTACGCGGATCAAGAATATAAATCTGTTATATTCTCAGAATGGGGGTTAACGCAAATTCGTTGCGAGAACCGAGATTAATGTAAATCCGTTACATTCAAAATAAAGGATCGACGTAAATTTGTTACGAGGATCGAGAATATAAATTTGTTATATTCCAAAACGAGATAATCAAAACTTCGGAGCCCACAGGCTCAAATCTATTCTAGTTTTTTTCAAAATTTAGAGCCCGCGGGCTTAATTTTATCTTTATTTTCAAAATCTAGAGCCTACAGGTTCAAATTTATTTCAACTTTTTTAAATTGGGGCCCACATGCTCGAATTTATCTTAATTTTCAAACTTTAGAGCCCGCGGGCTCAAATTTATTCTAAATTTTTGAAATTTGTAGCCAATTTAAGCCTAAAAATGACCCCGGGGTCGAAAGTGCAATGAGGGCAAACTTTGGGGGGGCTCAAGTTCAATATTCGGGACCTGATTTGAATTCTTGGGGGGAAAATGAAGGGGTCTTTGAACCGACTTAATCGCGGCACACGCGGCTTTTCGCAGCAGTCCGTGACTGCCGTGCGGCACTCACGGAGTGCTGTTGTGGCACTCAGAGAGTGCCGCGTGGCAGTTCACTGAATGCCGCACACGAAAATCGAGTGCCGCGTTTGAGCGACAGTGGCTTAAACCGCCGATTTCATTACATTTCGTTTCATTCTCTCAACTCTCTCTCTAACCCGAAATCTCTCTGGAGAAAATTTTTCCTCTTCTCTTTTCTTGCTTGGATTGATCTACCAGGGCTATCAGGTTAGTTTCTCACGATCAGAACTCAGTTAATCTCTTTTATTTCATTGTTTTTCTGAATTTTCATGAATTTAATGCGCGGATCTCGCTCTCTCTTTGACAGATTATGGCGAGCGGTTCGGGGAGAAAAAAGAAGGCCAAGTATACGGCCACTAATCATCCCGGCGCCACACTCTTGCTCCGGGACCCGGACGCGATTCTACCTGCCCGTGCGTTGAAGCGTGAGGTAAACGCTCTCCCTTTTCTTTTCAATTTTCTTTTTTTAGAACTTTATGAACGGAATGTATCATAACTTTGAATGTCTCATTTCAAATGCAAATGCCATGCTTGTAGCGTTTTCATGCGTACTTTATTCAAGATTTTGCATTTCATGAACTTCATGAATATTATGCCTGATGAATCATAATTTATTATTTTTCCCATGTTTGTTGAACTTTCGGGCATTCCACCTGTATCAATTCCCTTATTTTTCTTTCGACTTTTCTCAAGGACTTTTGAATGTCGTTTATGTTTAACCAAAATTTCAAACACCTCTTGTGAATAAAGAACCTAATGCTTGTGAATTTTCCTTCCCATTTTTCTCAAGATTTACGAATGCGATGCGTTTTAATTGAAATCCTGAACATTCCCCTGTGTTTATAAAACTTGTGAATTTTCTTGAGCGCTTCCAAACGCCCTTTTATTATTCCAAATTGATTCTGAATGCTCGTGATCGTATACTCCTCTTTGAAATCATGCTTCTTTCGAACCTAAATTTCTTTTGAACTTTCACAAGTTTATATATACATATATTTCAAAAATATGAACAAACTCCTCTCTCTCTTTTTCTCTTTCTTGAAATCTCTCCAGTACTTTTGAACATTCTCACTTCTTTTATTATTTTGTGAACGACCGCTAAGCTTTATATGAATGAGTGCCATGCTTGTGAAACTTTCTATGAATATTTCTGGATTTTCCCTTTCTTTCTTTCTTTTTTTTTTTATTCATTCTCATGTCGCTTTTCCTTTATCTCATTATTATCACCTGCTTATTATTTATATATTTTTTTATTGTTCTCTTTTATCCAATTACTAACACTAAAACTTGTGGTTCTTTCTTGCAGCTGCAGCCCAAGGTGCTAAAGGGGTATGGCAGCCTCGCTAACGGGTACGAGTGGTACGGGGAGCTCAGCGAGACCGTGTGGGGATTCGTTAGGGCCGCCGGTTTGGGGACTTCGTCAAACTTTTGACGAAGAGCTCCAACGACCTACGACAGATCCATGCGCTGGCGGAGAGGTGGTGGGATACCACCAATACCTTCCACTTTGATTTTGGGGAGATGACGATGACTCCTCTGGACTGCAGCATGATTACAGGGATTCCATTCGGGGGAGAGCCCTTACGGTACTTGGATGCGACCAGAGAGTGGGACCAGGTGGAGGCATTGTTTGGAGCGGTTCCGGAGGAGCCCTTGGTCACGGCCAAGTGGTTCATGGACACATTTTGGGGCAAATCGGACTTTACCGATGAGCAGATGGCTCGGGGCTTCATGATGTATATGCTGGGGTGCTCCTTGTTGAGCACCAAGGGCGATCGGTTCTCCGTCACCATAGTATCCTCTTTGGAGCGCATGGACCAGATACATGAGTACGACTGGGCTGGTGCAGGATTAGCCATCCTGTACAAGCACATGGGAGAGATCTCCCGGGACAGGCCGGCTTCGACTGGCAGTTTTTGGAGGGCGTGGGAGGTACGTCCTTTTTTTTTTATTTCCATTTCAATATTTATTATGCTTTCGGACGATTATTTAAACTGTGAGACTCATGACCTCTTTCTCTTTTTATTCATTGTAGATTTGGTCCCACGAGTACTTCAGCATGATGTCCCCCCAGACACGCGATGCTGACGCCCTCATCATGCCCCAGGGGCTGAAATGGGCGAAGGACAGGGTCGGGCGGAAGACTGGGGCACATGATTTTATTTCGTTCAGGAATTTCCTGACGAACCTGAGGGAGCAGCACGTTCACTGGCAGCCATGGCTCAGGGTGCTTCCCAAGGCTTCTGCGAGGATTCAGGCATCGGGCGGATGGGATCCGATGAGGCGGCTTATGGATGGGCTGGAGGCCCAGGCGTGGTATTTGGGAGAGAGGGTGACTAGGCAGTCACTGGCGGCTCTGGGATTTTTTGTGCCACACCCTCCTCCAGTTTCTATGAGAGCCACAGATACGCTTTAGGGTAGCGAGCTCACGGCTGCTCTGGCTAACTCGGGTATTCATGGCTTCTTGGAGCCTCCCACAGGATACGCAACTTTCCGTGCTACTAAGCTGATGCCGAACTTCTCTCTGATGGAAGTGACTCGGGTGAGTACAAGATTCCTTCAATCTTTCATGAGTTTCCTTTTAATCTTTATTTATGCTTATATCTTGTTTGCAGCCCGTCCCTGCCACTACTCGTCCTCCTGCCTTACCCGAGTGGGATTGGACCATGTCTACCATCTCGTTTGGTGAGCCATTTTCGACGATGATTTCCCGACTCTCCCAGGGGGTTCCCACTATTCCTCTTTATTATGACGTCGTCCCTCGTGCTTATGCGGAGGAGGGCTTGGCGTACGCCCACAGTGTACGGCAGTGGGTCCTTGGACGAGAGTGGATGGTAAGAAACTTATTCCAGCTTTTAACTTTTATTTGGTTCATTTTTATCAACTCTTATTCTTGTTCCCTGGTTTTTGGTTTTAGGCTGAGGGAGCTCGAGCGACCACCGTGGCTCAGCTGAGGGCTCAGGTATTATCTTCACCTTTTATTCTCAAAATCCCATTTGTTCTTCCAACACTTCTTTATTTCGGATTCATCCCTTCGTTCTCAGGCGGAGGAGATCAGGGTCTTGTCTCAGCAGGTGGGACAGCTTCAGCAGCGGCTCCAGCAGTTTGACATCCCTATCAGTGACGTCCCTAGAGACGGTGGTGCCGGACGAGGCGTGGGGCGAGGCGGCGGTAGCGGTGGAGGCAGCAACGGAGGTAGAGGCAGGGGGAGCGGGAGCGGGACAGAGTCAGAGGAGGAGCCCCTCAGGCGTGTGACTCGTCAGGCTCGAGGCCGGGGTCGAGGCTGATCTCGCTTTCTTCCTTACTCTTTACTTTTGAGTGTTCCGGGAGGATATGTACTTTATTCAGATGATTGTATATACACATACACTTTATTTTGATGACGGCTTTAGAATAGCCGCTAGGATAGGCACTTGGATGTCTTTTATATTCTCTGCTTTTCATTATGCTTATTCACCGTATGCGTGACCATAGCTTGGTCCTTTTATTATGTTGAACCCTCTTTTACATTTTCTCTTGCCTGCCGTATGTGGGACCATAGCTTGGTCCCTTTTTTATTTTAATTTTGAATGCTTCGATCTCTTTTTCTTATCGCGAAATGAAAGTAAATGAAATGAATGAATGTATGCGATCATGGCTTGGTCTTTGTTGCACGTGCTGCATGAAGCGCACGTTTTATCGTTCTTTATTTAGTTTTCTATTTGCAGGTGGGCTGAAAGTGTTACAAACGTACCCTGGCCAACAAAAAACTCAGAACGGCACTCAGTGAGTGCCGCAGCGGCAGTCAGCAAATGCCGCAATGGCACTCACGGACTGCCGCGCGGCACTTCGTTGAGTGCCGTTCTTACTTTACTGAATACCGCCCTGACTCCAGGCGGATCTACCTCCATTTATACCCTCTTTTCTTCAAAACTCCGCAAAACACTACCTTATTTCATTCTCCCCTCTCTCAAATGGCCCCCGTTAGCTCTCAAATCCTTTTCCCGTGGATGGATACCCTCTCCGGTATCGATACGCTCAACTTCGAGTGTTTCAGGCTAAACGACCTCTTCTCTTTCCGACGAATGATTCTAAACGAAGGTTTGCTTCAAGCCACTGCTCGATGTTGGGATCCTTCGCTCCACGTCTTCTATTTTAGTCATCAAGAGATTTGTCCTTTGCTTGAAGAGTTCAGTGCTATCCTTCATACTGACCCTTCCGCAGATCTGACTGTTCCTCTGGTGCAAGCCGGGTATGTTTAGGACTTGGCGGCTCTTCTCCATATATCCCGCGGTGCCGCGGGCTCTTTCATTCATGACAGACAGGTCGACTTCGAGCGCCTCTCCTCGGTTTATGCTCCCATTGGGGATCTTTACGACAACGGGTATCAAGTTATACGGCGTAGCGCTCTATCGATTGCTATGCTTTCTTACTTTCTCTTTCAGTCGTCCTCCGACATTCTCATACCCACTGCCTGCGGTTTGAGAGCGATGAAGAGTGCAGTCATGCTGGTTCTCGGCGAGACTCTGATAGGACTGGATCATGCTAATGCTACCGGGGCCATATTATCTGCCGGGGCACCTTTTGTTCTGCAGATTTGGCTCATGGAGCGTTTGACCTCTTTATACACCCTTCCCATCTTCGCGGGTCACTTCCTTACAATCGTATGGAGATTCACAGCTTATTTCACTCTGTCGATGCATGGCTCGGTTGGCTCCAGGGTCTCTCTTCCAGTGATATCTGCTGGGTCTGTCCGCAGTGGATTCATCGCTCTATTGCTGTACGTCTTCCTGGGCGACCTGGCATCTGGCTGCCGGGCTTGCGTGCTACTACTTTCTACATTCCCGATTGGGTGGTTTGCCAGTTTGGACTTTTACAGGATACTACTGAATCTGTGACTGCTGACTTCACCAGGGGGTCCACTTTGCGCCCTTCTATTGTGAAGGCTTTCATCGAGGCTTGGCATGACAGGGTTTCAGCTCCTTTCTGGAGAATCCCGGCTTCTATTATGCCCACAGCTGAGTACCTTTTTCAGATTCAAACACTGATCTAGAGACAGACTTGCATTGATGAAAGTAAGACAAACAGGACAATGTTCTTAAAAATTTACGATAAGTCCTGCCTATCCATTTACGCTTTTGAATGTGATTTTCCTTATTTTTTCTCTTCAAGAAGTGTTGTCATCTTTAGGAAAATTCTAACATGTTTAATCAAAGTGTTCACTCCTTCGATTTAATCTTTTATGAAAAATTCTCCTTTCAATGTCTTTTCTTGGCTCTTTACTTTGCTTTTTGCTTAAAGCTTTACTCCTTCTATACCATAAATTCTCATTTGTTTCTTTATAGTACTCATTTTGATAGCCAGGAGATCCAGAGATGAGTTTTAGGTAAATATCTGGGTTCTTCGGATAGTAAACGAAGTTTGCCCCTGGTTTTAGGGCTTTAAAGTGGTTATAGGCAAATGCCAGTTTGCCCCTAGTTTAGCACAGTTTGTTTTTTTAATGGACCGAAGGCTTTGGAGAGCCCGCCTACTTACCCCCAAGTGGGTGTCAGGCCCCAAGTAGTTTGGCTTAAGGCTGCAAAGAAAAGCGCTAATCAGGCAATTATTTACTGACCGAACCAAGTAGGTTGCCTACGTATCCCCTAACGGGAATCAGGTCAATCGTAGTTCATCGAGGTAGGAGGCTTTGAAAGAAACGGCTTCAAGAAAAGTATTTCTTGAGGCGATCGAGGTTAATCGGTTGCTTAAATTCAACCCCGTCCAGGTCCATGAGATAGGCCGCCCCTCCAGAGAAGAGAGTCTTTATGATGTACGGCCCGACCCAGTTGGGTTTGAATTTTCCTCTGGGGTCATAAACGAGCACTTTCAGTTCTTTGAGGACCAGGTCACCCTCAGCAAGCTTCCTTGGGCGGACCTTTTTGTTGAAAGCACGAGCTATTCTTTTCTGATATCCACGAGTATGGTTTATTGCGGCCAATCTCTTCTCATCGAGCAACATCAACTCCTCATACCTTCCTCGTATCCATTCCAATTCGGTCACACTCTGCCAAAACCCTAAGAGAAGGTATTTCTACTTTGACTGGGAGAACGGCCTCCATGCCGTAAACCAGTGAATAAGGTGTAGCTCCTGTAGAAGTCCTTACAGAGATCCGGTACCCCCACAGTGCAAATGGCAGCTTCTCATGCCAATCCTTGTACGTATCCGTTGTTTTTTCCAAGATTGCTTTAACATTCTTATTTGCCGCTTCTACTGCTCCATTTGTTTGAGGCCTATACGGGGATGACTGATGGTGAGTGATTTTATACTTTCTAAGAGCGGGATAACCTCTCCTTGGAAATGACTGCCATGATCGGAGATAAATTCATTCGGGACCCCATACCTGCAGATTATATTTTTCTCGATGAAGCTCACCACATCTTTGGCTTTCAAAGTCGCGTACGAGGCTGCCTCTACCCATTTGGTAAAGTAATCGATTGCCACAATTATGTATCGGTGCCCATTGGAAGCCTTCGGAACTATCTCACCAATGATATCGATCCCCCATACGGAAAATGGCCAAGGGGTGGTCATGCTATAGAGCTGTGACGGCGGGGTGTGCATTAGATTTGCATGAATCTGGCACCTGTGACACCTTCTAACATATTCACAATAGTCTTTGTCCAAGGTCGTCCAATAATACCCTTGTCAGATGATCTTCTTTGCCAGCATGTGCCCATTCATGTGAGGTCCACATACTCCATCATGTATTTCCTCCATCATTCTCTTTCCCATATAGGCACTCTAGATTATACCCGGTGTAGGATTTCTTCCATAGCTTATCCTCATAAATCACAAATTGAGCGGCGAATCGTCGAATCGCCTTTCTGTCCTTTTCTGAGGCTCCTTCGGAGTATTCTCCTTCTTTAATGAACTTCCACACATCCACATACCACGGTATTTCTCCTTCGTCTTTTATGGCCGCGACTGTCTCAAATGAGGGCTGATTTCTGATTTCTTTGGATAATGGGACCATCGTGACCCTTGAGGGGATCTGTATCATTGATGCCAGGGTTGCTAGGGAATCGACCAATTGGTTTTCCTCTCGGGGGAGGTAGTAGAATGATATCTTCTTGAATTGTTCTTTCAAATTCTCCAAATAGTCATGGTATGGCCTCAGCTTTTCGTGTTTCACCCTCCAATCTCCCCGCACTTGGGATATGATCAAATTGGAATCTCCGAGCACATCAACTTTTTCGACCTTTAAGGCCAGCGCCGCCTCCATTCCTACTATGCACGCTTTATACTCTGATGTGTTAGTGGTTGAGTTGTACTTAAGCTTGACGGCCAATGGGGTAGGGGTTCCATCAGGTGCTACAAGGATAACCCCGACTCCATAGCCTAATTGATTGGTGGCCCCATCGAAATACATTTTCCATAAATCCTCCCTTACCTCCATCACTTCTTCATCAGGGAACTTGAATTCTTCTTTCTCCCCAGTTTCCACGGCGAAGTCAGCTAGGTACTCGACGATGGCTCTCCCCTTGACAGATTTGGAGGTGACGTATCTGATATCAAACTCGGCTAGCATCATGGTCCATCGGGAAATTCTACTAGTTAAGGCAGGTGTTTCAAACAGGTATTTGAGCGGATCCATTCGGGAGATTAAGATCACGGGGAAGGCTAACATATAATGCCTAAGGCGACGGGTACACCAGACTAAAGCCCAACATGCTTTCTCTAAGGGTGAGTACTTCAACTCGTATCCGGTCATCCTTTTACTCAAATAATAAATGGCCTTTTCTACGTGTCCTTCTTCTCCTTCTTGGGCCAACATGCATCCCATTGAATCTTCAGTCACAGAAAGTTACAGCAGCAAAGGCTTCCCGGGTGAAGGTGGTGACAGGACAGGGGGGTTTTGGAGGTAAGTTTTGATCTTATCGAAGGCTTTCTAGCATAAGGTATCCCACTCAAACTTCTCTCCTTTTCTGAGCAATTTAAATAGCGGGTCGCAGGTCATGGTGAGCTTTGAGATAAAACGGCTTATGAATTGTATTCTACCCAGGAACCCCCTCAGCTCTTTTTCATTTTTGGGTGGCTGCATCTTGACTATGGCTTTTATCTTGGTCGGGTCTACTTCGATCCCCCTCTGAGTAATAAGGAACCCTAACAATTTTTCTGTGGTGACTCCGAAGGTACATTTCTGTGGGTTTAATCTCATCCTAAACTCTCTTAACCTCCCGAAGAATTTCCTCAGAGCCTCCAAGTGACCTCCCTTCTCCTTAGATTTCACAATCATATCGTCCACATACACTTCCACCACTTTATGGATCATGTAGTGCATTAACGTGGTAGCGGCCCGCTGATATATTGCTCCTGCATTCTTGAGCCCAAACGGTATCACCCTATAGCAGTATGTTCCCCATGGCGTGATAAAAGTGGTTTTCTCTCAATCTTCCGGTGCCATCAGGATCTGGTTATAGCCGGAGAATCCATCCATAAAGGACAGAAGCTTATGTCCGACGGTGTTATCAACGAGGACATCGATATGCGGTAAAGGGGAATTGTCTTTAGGGCTCGCTTTGTTTAGGTCTTGAAAATCAATGCAAACCCTAACACGACCATCCTTTTTGGGGATGGGCACTATGTTGGCGATCCATTCTGGATACTCGGTGACCATTAAGAATCCGGCTCTTAACTGCTTTTCAACTTCCTCTTTAACTTTGAGTGCTCATTCAGGCCTCATTCGCCTCAACTTTTGTTTTACTGGTTTTGAATTTAGGAAAATGGGGATGTGGTGTTGGACTATCTCTGGATCAATGCCTGGCATGTCATTATAAGACCATGCGAAAACATCTTTGAATTCACTTAATAGTTTGATTAATTCTTCGTTTTCTTCTTTGCCAAGTGTAGAGCCGATAAAGACATTTTGAGGATTATCTTCATTTCCCAGATTAATTGTTAGGGTGTTCTCTATGATTTTGCATGCAGATTCATTTTCTTTTTCAATTAATTTTTGTAATTCATCAGGTATTTCACATTCATCACATTCATTAAGCGCATTCGAGTAGGCAGAATCAGTCATGTTCTCATTGATTTTCTTTGGAGTGATTTCAACAGACATAGAAATTGAAAGACGCCTCATTTGGGCCATTACAGACTCTGGGTGTGGGGGAAACCTATCACTAGACTCAAATACCCACTCTCTCTTGTTCTCTTCTCCCAGATCGGCGATGAAGCGTTCTTCCAGATCCCCCGTCTTGGTAATTTCCTCCATCTCTTCTTTCTCGGCCCTCCTTTGTCGGTCTCCCTCTGATCTTCCCCATCTTCCTCACTCTCGGTTGCCTCCTCTACCAGACCTTCGACGTATTCACCCTTGGCCCTTCCATGATCCGCTTTCATAACTTCTATGTTTCCTTCGCCCAACAGATCTTTCATGACAGAGCCGTCTAATGCACCAATCCAATCCTCGGCAGTGACCGACTTGGCAGGCAGCTGCAAGTATGGATCTTCATATGCAAAAAACTCATGGGGAAAGAAGATCTCAAACCCTGGCTTTAAACATTTATCTTTCTGGTCCATCCACGGCTCTGGGAAGCTGCAAAAGGGAAAATCTTCTCCTTCCTTCATAAAATATCCATTGAGCGTCTTTAGGTAAGGGTCTAGTGGTGCATCGACGGCCTTCTTCTTTTCCTTCTACCCTTTCTTGGATGGTTGGTACCCCAGACCGTGAGTGTGAGTCTGAGTAGGGAATTTTGGAAACTCCGGCAGACCTTGGTGGTTCTTTCCCAACCCCAATCCTGGAAAGAAACCCATTCTCTTCATAATTCCTGCGACCAACGGGCTTGGGTATTGGTCAAAGTAAAGAGGCAGGAATTCTTTTGGCTTTTCCTCTTCGATCATGCCGACGAACTCGAACCCTCCCATGTTTGCTTCTTCTTCTTGTAGCTATAATTCTAGAACCGGTGCGCTTGATGATGCTTCAGACGAACGAACCCAGCTGTCCCCGAGAATGTCACAGACTTTGCTCTTCCAAACACATTTTACCTTTTGGTGAATGGTGGATGGTATGGCACCCAAGCTATCCAACAATGGCCTTCCTAGCAGTAGATTAAAGGAAGCGGGGATATCAATGATTTGGAATTCAGCTTCCTTCTCCACTGGTCCAATAACAAGATTAAGAAAGATGATGCCCATGACCGTTCTTTGAGTGTTGTCATATGCCCTGACCTTTTACTGGGAAGGAACGAAAGACGATTCATCTAAGCCCATCCGTTTGGCTGTTCGAAAGGGGCATACATTCAGAGCAGACCCGTTGTCAATGAGATAAGCGAGCACGGTGTTCCGCAAACATTCAACAGTGACATACAACGGCTTGTTGAGCATGGGTCCTCCGGGGGACATGTCATTTGAAGAAAATGTAATAGCCAAGGTTGGAATTCTGCCAATCATTCCTACGATATCTTTCGGTGATGTGTTGATGGGAACATCAGATTGGTTTAGGGCGTCCAACACTGCCTGCCTGTGGCGTTTTGATGCTATCAGCAACCCCCAAATGGTGATATTGGCCTGAGTTTTCTTCATCTACTTTAGAACCCTGTCTTCTTCCTCTTCTTCGTTCATCTTCCCTTTTCCCTTGTCCAACTCTCTCCCTGGATGATCTTCCTCTAGCTCATGCGGTTTAAAGTGTCTGCCCGACCGAGTTAAATGACTGACTTCTTCCCTTGCCCACAGATTGTCAACTTCCGAATCAACTTTCAAAGTACCCTCACCCATCTCTGTTTCTTTGTCGCTCTCATACCAAAGATCGTCTTCTACTTGGCTTACGTCTCGACCGTCACTCCATTGAATCCACCAGTCTGACTGTCCCATTTCACTCTTCTCCGGCTGATCCTCCAAAGCACAGATTGTCGAATCCTTAGGTAGCTGGTATGACTTTCTTGGTGTCCCAGCCTTAGTGATTAGCCTAGATGGATCGAAGGTTGCTTCTTCCATCCCCAAGAGATAAAGGCCCTACGGTGGTGGCACAACTTGATGATTCGGAAGCAGATTTCTAGTAACATTTGGAGCTTTGGTAGGTGGTTCTGAAATTACTTTGTTATCAATGAGGTTCTGGATTTCGTGCCTTAATCTCATACACCGATCCGTTGAGTGACCCTTCTGCTGATGAAATTTACAGAAGAGGTCCCCTTGGAAATTTGGCGGAAGTGGACTTGGTAGAGGTCGAGGTTCCAACTGACGGAGATGCCCCTTTGCTAACGGTCTATCGAGGGCAATTGATAGTGACACTCCCAAATCATTGATCGCATCCTCTATCCTTGTCTCGACATCGAAAATCTCAGCAAAGGTGTTGATCGACTGGAATCTCATCTTTTCTTGGTACTCTGGCTGTAGATTCTTCATCAGCATTCGGATCTGGTCCTTCTTAGACGGCCTTTGTACCATTTTAGCCGCCTTTCCCCTCCATCTGCTCAGGTATTCGGCGAATGATTCTTTGTTCCCTTGCCTAGTGGTCTCCAAATCTCGAACAGTGACATCTAAATCTTGATTGTACTCGTATTGTGCCACAAATGCTTTGATCACTTCCTCCCACACCCTGGTTTTGCTTGGTTCGAGAGTAAGATACCAGGATAAAGCAGCCCCGGTCAAAGTCTGTTGGAATAGGACTGCCATCATGGTTGTGCTCAGCCCACTTGGTTGGAAAGCTCCAATACACATCCTTACATGGCTGCGAGGATTCCCAGTCCCGTCAAACTTGTCAAAAATCGGCATCTTAAACCCGGCAGGCAGCGTCTCATGGACCCCGTCGTACAGACCTTCCAACTCCATCAAATAAGTTTCGACCCCTTGAGCCTTGCGCATTACCCTTTCCAACTTCTCTATTTTCTCGGTCAGTAGCTTCTCCTTCTCAGCGTTCGCTCTGTCTCTGTTGGCCCGTAGTGCATCAGTCCATTGTGCCTCCTGATCATCGAACCAATCTCCCTCCCCTCCTCCCAAAGGTGGGTCCATAACAGGCAGAATTACATGTGGTGGTCGGCGATTCAGTTCTTCTATCATCCCCATCATGCGGTTCATGTTTTCGGCCTGTCGCCTCATTTGCTCCGCTTGTTGTTTTACCAGTGTCCTTAACCCGGCTATTTCTTCGTTGTTTCTTTCTTCGGCCATGTCAGCGTATTCTCTTCTTACCAGCTTTGCCGTGGGATCCCTAAACCACGCTTGGTTTGATCTTGATGCTATTTTTGCCCCTACAACAAATTTTGAAATTTTATTTTTAAACTTTTTACCCGCTTTCTTTTGTCACACAAAGACACATTTTTTTAAAAGACGTTTGGTAAAAAAAACTTTCTTTTATATGTCACACGGATGCAATGCATGTGTGTGTGTGTGCCTATTCTATATGCCAAAGAAAAGAAAATCCTAATCCTAACACATAAACATATAAGCACATAAAATCTTCACCCATGTCAAGTGTGCTAATTTCTCCTCTCATTGTGATCCTCACTACCCTTTCGACGTTTGAAAATTTTAGAAATTTTTTTTGGAATTCATTTGACAGGCATTTACCTAGATGATGGGATCTTTCAAATGCATTTCTCAAAAATTTTGGATTATATTCCTCAACAAAAAGGTGATTGGGTCAAAATTTTGCTTTGAAAAGTGTTTCTTTAGTTGGTGAAACTCTTCAAAATCTTTCAAGAATTTTGGGTTCCAAGAACTTTGGGTTCCTCCTTCAAAAGATGGTTGACTTTGAAATTTTAATCAGAAAGTGAACTCCCAAGGTTTTTGAAAGAGCGATCACATACCTTTGAATAAAGGTAGCAAAAATCTTATTTGCTTTCAAAGATGAATTTAAAATTCTTTGGGTAGAAGGATCACATGATTGGATTATTACCGTACTTTTCATGAATTTGGATGCATACAAGGTCAATGATGCTTAACTAAACATGATATAAAAAGTATAATCTTATAATCAGGGTTCGGCATCTTCTCCAAATGTCGTGGAACATGAGGAGAAATTGCTAGAAGGTGATTAAAAGATTATACATCTTTCATCAAGCAAGCATTGTCATCATCTCGAGTAATCCATTCCGGGCATACAAAACTTCCTAGCACATAACCCTAATCAAGAATTGATTTCCTAACTTTGAAAGGTTCTATGGAAGCTACTATGCAAAAGCTGGGTTTTGGTCAAATAAGGGACCCTTGACACACATCCGATAGGATGCTTAATATACCAAATCATGATACGAGATCAAGGGTGATCACACAGTCCCATGATAACTTGACCGACCGGGTTGCCCCGAGCCTACAAGGTCATAGTTCCGTACAATTGACTGGCTGGACATGCAAGTGAAATGCAACAGGCACACGAAGATTAATTAATTTGATTAAAAGGACATTTTTCAAGTCTAATCCTCGAGTGAACCCAAAATCAGAATTCTGGTATGCGAAACCAGAGATTCTGGGTTCGATCCCCAGCACAGTCGCCAGATTGTGGATATCGCAATTTTTCTTACCCACAGCTTTTCTTTTAAAGTTCTTTTAAATTTCAAATTCAAAACAAATGAGTCGCCACTTCATTTTTAAAAGGAAAATTAAGAAACCATTTTAAAGCAACTGATCTTTTGCGAAACCAAAGATTAACTATGTCCGGGGATTATGGAATGAGAAGGGAAGGAGTCCATCGGACTAAAACACCCCTTCTCATCCTATCTCGCGATAAGCCTCTACTTAACATCCTTTTAATTGAATTACTTAATCTAAGCATGCCCTCAACTAATACATAGATATACGTATACATTACACAAACATGTCAAAATGGTGTAAAATTACCAATTTACAAAATATCATTCAAAAGCCACGTAATTCAAGTAGCAAGTAATATGATATGCAATAAAGAACAAGAGAACTTGCCCGGGATCTAGCCCCGAATATTAAACGTGCAATGTATGCGATTAAATAAAACCTAGGAAAAGAGTCTCTAATCCACATATATACATGTAAGGCAAAATCTTAATTCTAATGTGTCGCGCATAAAGGTCAAGAAAATCGATAAAATCAATAAACTAAGAGGAGTTCAAGAAATCATATCTTAACAGCGCTGCAAAACAAAGGGTTAGTCCACATGCTATACAAGATACGAAGTTAGAAATAACAATCTTGGATTTCTAGCTTAAATCTATCAAATGTAATTAAATCTAAAGCAACTAAGTCCTAATTATAAGTGTCAAGCCATATGGATGAATATGTACATGAACAAGAATAAATTGTGAAATATTCGGTGATTTAGGTCACTTAAACTTTGAATTCAAGCTTAACTAATCATTATTGAAACATGGTTTGACCCTTAACTCATGAAAATATCATCTAAGCCATTATTCATAAGATTGATTAGAACTATTGCAGAATTCTGAAAATTGCTGAGAGCAGATCATAACTTTAAAGAAATAAAAAGCATGGTTCTCATGGTTTGATCTTGATGAATTTTGGACACAAGATGCCTCTGTGTGTCTAGTTTCCATCCCAAAAGAAAAATCAAAGTTTCAACGGTTGGATCTCCGAGAATTAGACAAAAACCAGACATCACTCAGCATTCTACAACCTTCTATCCAGAGTTCTTGCACGATTTTCTAAAAATAGCAAAAAGATCAGAAATGCTTTGTTCTTTTTAGGGTGACTTCCTAACACATTACTCTACTTATAAAAAATTATTTTGGGTCACAAATACTTTATTAAGGTTCTGATTTACTTATTTCAAAAGAGTGTTACTGTTCTGAAACTCTGGACAGATTGTAGTGACTTCACAAAACTCATGACCAAACCACTTTAAGCATGAAACCTCCTTAAAACAAAAATTACAGTGGTAGAACTTTGAGTTAGTGACATTTTCCCGTTGGTTTCACTTGATTCCAACGGTTAGATTTCGAACCAAAAATCTTTGATCAAAACCAGTTAATGAATCCACTGTTTCATTGTCAAGTTCAATTTTTATTTGTTAACCCCAACTATTAAACCATGAAGTTGGACTTAAACTAAACCATTTTCTCCTACCATTTGATGTTCATTGGAGGCTAAAGACCTTTATGTTTGTAGATTTCAAATGAAGTATGAATAGACTTCATGGAATCTCAAGATAATGAATCTAAACCATGGAGATGGGCTTAGACTCAAGCTACTTTCTCCTACCACTTGATGGTCATTGGAGATGAAGACATGACTAATACTCATGAGCTTTCAAGAATCTCAAGAGAGAAGTACAAACAAACATAGCTAATACTCATAGGTTTTCAAGGAATATGGAAGGGGACTCCATGAAACCTTAAGTTAAAGAATCATAAACCATGGTAGGGGTCTAGATTCATTTACTTGCTCTTATATGAAGGATGATCAACCTTGACTCTCATGGGGGAGCACAAGCTCACATGGAATCAAGGGATCCAACTCATGAGACTCAAGTGAAGTATGGAAGACTTCCAAGAATCTCAAGAGAGAAGTATAAACAAAGAGGAAGAAAAGAAGGAACTAAAAGAAAAAGGCAATTAAAGTTTGCAAGTTCCCTAATAATACTTCTAAAAAAGGGGTTAATCAAAAGACCAAGTAGTGTTAAGAAGTTCAAAAGAATGAAGAAAAACAACTTATGGTTAGAGGATCACCTCCAAACTATCCTCAAAGCTTCTCTCTTTTGAAGATCTTCCAAGCTCTTCTCTCTAGTTTTTTTAAAACTCTCTCTTTTCTCTCTCAAATATGTGTGAGTGTAGTGGTAGCTACTTCTTGTGTGACCTCCCAAGGAAGATCCTCCCTCTTTTATAGACAAAATTACCAAGTTTTCTCAGTGAATTCGGAGTAAAAGACAGGTGTAAATATCTCATTTGGTGGTACAATACGTACTTCCTGAAAATAGACAGACTGCTGCAGAAGGTGGCAGTCAAAAATCCTTTGCGGCAGTCAGTGGATGCCACTGCGGCACTCCGTGAAAGCCACGGCGGCATTCCATGACTGCCGCGCGGCACTTATTGAGAGCCGCGCCAAATTATTAATTGCCGCGTTTATGTCAGCCTTACTTTATCAGGTTTTTTGTCTTATCTGCATACATATACGCATTGTACCACAAAATACGGACTATTAAAGCAAACGACAGTCAGAAATTATCGGCGGCACTCAGTAAGTGCCGGTCCGGCATTCTGTGACTGCCGTACGACACTCACTGAGTGCCGCAAACAACAGCCGTGTGCCGGTTTCTGTTGAACTTCCCCTTTTTAGGTCTTTTCTTTTCTCCTTTTTCTTAAAAAAAACTTATTTTTGAAGATCTTTTCCAAAAGTGATGTTTTATACCTGAATTCTCCTAAATAACTGGTATTTCCTTCTGTGAAAATTTTACCGCGTTTGGAGAACCTTCTGAAGAGCTTGGAACACTTCGAATCTTTCGGTCCTTGTCATCATCGGATATGGAGGTGACACTCTCCTTAATTCGACGTTTGGTCAAAATTGAGGTGTCTACAGTCAATCAAACTCAACTCAAATCAATTTTCAAAAATTGAGAGTCAAACAGACTCAATTCAATTTTAAATTTCCAAAATCATTTTTTTTCAAAATCGAGAAACGACTCAGACTCAATTCAAATCATTTTTCAAAGTCGGGAGTCAATTAAACTCAACTCAAATCAATTTTCAAAACCGAGAGTCAAATCAGACTCAATTCAATTACAATTTTCCAAAATTGGGAGTCAATCAGACTCGAATCAATTCATCTTTTCAAAATTGGAGTCTTTCGGACTCAAGTAAATTCATTCTTCTAAAACCAGGAGTCAATCAGACTCAAATCAGCTTAGATTCAACCAAACTCAAATCAATTCATTCTTCTAAAATCAGGAGTCAATCAGACTCAATTTAATTCAATTCTCAAAATCAAGAGTCATTCAGGCTTAAAGCAGTTCATCTTTCTAAAATCAAGAGTCAATCAAACTCAAATCAATTCATTCTTCTAAAATCAGGAGTCAATCAGACTCAAATCAACTTAGATTCTTAAAATAAACCAATCTCAATTCAATTCATTCTTTTAAAATCAGGAGTCAATCAGACTCAAATTAACTTAGATTCTTAAAATCTACCAAACTCAAATCTACTCATTCTTCTAAAATCAGGAGTCAATCAGACTCAAGTCAATTCATGTTTTCCAAAATCGGAGTTATTCAGACTGGAATCAATTCATCTTTTCAAAATTGGAGTCTTTCGGACTCGAGTCAATTCATTATTCTTAAATCAGGAGTGAATCAAACTCAAATCAACTTAGATTCTTAAAATCAAGGAATCAATCATACTCAATTCTTTTCAAATTCGAAAATCCATAGTCAAAAAGAATTTATAATTCTAAATCATAAGTCAACCAGACTCAAAAGAATTTCTAAAAGTAGGAGTCAACCTGACTCGAAGAATTTTAAACCTCTAAAAACGGGAGTCAATTCGACTCAAAGAATTTTCATTTTCAAAAATTAGGAGTCAGTCAGACCCGATTTAATTCATTCTCAAAATCAGGAGTCAATCAGACTCGAATTAGTTCATCTTTTCAAAATTGGAGTCTTTCGGACTCGAGTCAATTTAAATTTTCAAAATTGGGAGTCAATCAGACTCAAATAAATCTTTATTTCAAAATCGGGAGTTGATCAGACTCAAATCAAATCTTTGCCAAATTAGGAGTCACTTCGACTCAAATCAAATTCAAATTTCTTTTATCAGGGGTTAAACAAACTCAATTAAATTAAATTCACCTTCTAAAATCATTAGTCAATTAGATTCAAATAAATTCAATTTTCTAACAACAGGAGTCAATCTGACTCAAAGAATTTTAAATTTCTAAAAATAAAATAGGAGTCAATTGGATTCGAAACAAATTCAAATTCACAAAACCACGAGTCAATCCGACTCAAAACAAATTCTATTTCAACAAATCAGAAATCAATCGAACTTAAAGAATATCTTATTTCCAAAAATTATGAGTCAATCAGACTCAAACAAATTTCTATCTCCGAATAGGGAGTCAATTCGACTCAAAACATTTTGAATTTCAAAAGGGGAGTCACACTGACTTAAGGAATTTGCATTTTATAAATGGGGAGCCATATGATCTTGAAAATTCACATTTTCCAATCACGGAGTCACACAAAACCAAACCAAACCAAGCCTTGTGTCCCAATCAATTGGGGTCGGCTGTATGAATCCTCTTTCTCCATTCTGCACGATCGAGAGCTATATGCTCATTTAAATTATATATATTCATATCTTGTTGCACCACATATTCCCAAGTCAGTCTAGGTCTGCCTCTCCCTCTAACCATTCCAGGCACTACGATCTTATCACTCTTTCGCACAGGTGCATCTACAGGTCTTCGTTGCACATGGCCGAACCATCTAAGTCTATTCTCCCTCAACTTATCCTCAATATGTGTTACTCCTAAAGTCTCTCGGATGTACTCATTTCTAATTCTATCTTTCCTAGTCTTACCACACATCCATCTTAGCATCCAAATATTTGGTCCTAAGGCCTTGTTGGGTTTCATCTTCTTCAAAACAAATTCCACCTCAAACTTCCTTATTCTCCGATAGAATCTGTATTCTCTAGTTTCATCGTAACTTCCAGTTTCTTCTTCCATTGTGTTATCCATATGTTTTTCATTCAGTAACTTCTCAAAATAGCTCTTCCACCTTTCCTTAATCTCTTCGTCGTTCACTAATACCCTAGAGTCATCGCTTTTTATACACTTAACCTGATTAATGTCTCTTGTTTTCCTTTCTCTTGACTTAGCAAGCTTATAAATACATTTTTCTCCCTCTCTAGTGTCTAGTTTGGTGTAGAAGGCGTAGAAGGCGTCACAGGCTTCCATTTTAGCAACTTTAACTGTCCTTTTAACCTCCTTATTTGCACATTTATAGCTTTTGAAGTGTTCCTCACTTCTATCATTTTACCACTTCTTAAAGCAATCCTTTTTGGTTTTTACTGCAGCTTGTACCTCTTCATTCCACCACCAAGTATCTTTAGAAGCTAACCCTCTTCCCTTCGACTCTCCGAGGACCTCCTTCGATATTCTCGTGATGCACCCTGCCATTCTATCCCACATAGTATTGCTTCCATCTTCCAAATTCCAAGGTGCTTCTGTATACATTCTCTATTGGAATATTGCTAGTTTCTCGCCTTTAAGGTTCCACCACCTAGTTCGCGGGTTTATAGGGTCTTTTCTAGTACGACATTGTCCTTTTATATGGATATCTAAAATAGTAAGTCTATGTTGAGATGTTAAACTCTCTCCTGGGATGACCTTACAGTCTTTACATGCTAAGCGGTCTGCCTTTCTCACAAGGAACAAATCGATCTGGCTTCTATTAGATCCACTCTTAAAGGTTATCAAGTGTTCTTCCCTCTTTTTGAAAAAGGTGTTTGCTACTACAAGATCATATGCTACTACGAAATCTAAAATACTCACCCCTGCCTCATTCTGATCTCCAAAACCATACCCCCCATGCACCCTCTCATATCCAGTTCTATCTTTGCCTACATGGCCATTAAAATCTCCACCTACAATTATCTTCTCTCCTCCCGGTATTTCTTGCATTAAGGCGTCCAACTCATCCCAGAATTGTCTTTTAGTGTGATCATCCAATCCTACTTGGGGGCGCGTATGCACTAATCACATTAATTATATCCACTCCAACTACCAGTTTGATAAGCAATATTCTGTCTCCTTTCCTCGTGACTGTCACAACTTTATCCTTGAGGTTGTTGTCAACCATGATTCCGACACCATTTATATGCCTATCTTTTCCTGTATAGAATATCTTATACCTGGTCTTTTCTACCTCCTTAGCTTTCTCTCCAACCCACTTTGTTTCTTGTAAACATACTACATTAACCTTCCTTCTAATCATAGTGTCTACTAGTTCCATAGCTTTACCTGTTAAGGTTCCTATATTCCAAGTTGCTAACCTAAGCCTATAGTTCTGGACTAGCTTTTTTACCCGCGGTGAGGTTTGGAAATGCTTGGGAGATGTGGGGGCATCTTGGCTTACAAAATTTTTTAATAGGATTTTAATGACTAGAAAAATGCCTGATGAGTGGAGGAAGAGCATCCTAGTGCCTATATATACGAGTAAAGGAGATGTACAACAATGCAACAATTATAGAGGTATTAAGTTGATGAGCCATACTATAAAGCTATGGGAGAGAGTGATCGAGCATCGCTTAAGAGGCTCAACATCAGTGTCAGAAAATTAGTTTGGATTTATGCCTGGGAGATCAACTATGGAAGCAATTTATTTACTTAGAAGACTAATGGAAAAGTATAGATAGAAGAAAAAAGATCTACATATGGTTTTTATTGATTTAGAGAAAGCTTATGATAGAGTGCCTAGAGATTTAATTTGGTGGGTGATAGAGAAGAAAGGAGTGACCAAGGGTTATATTGACGTGGTGAAGGAGGTTACTACAATTAGATCACCAGCCGGAGAAACCAGCGAATTCCCAATTACCGTAGGCCTGCACCAGGGGTCGGCCTTGAACCCTTATTTGTTTGCCCTAATTATGGATGAATTGACTAGACATATTCAAGATGAGGTCCCATGGTGTATGTTGTTTGCAGATGATATTGTCTTGGTTGATGAGACTAAAAGGGCACTCAACACTAAATTAGAAGCGTGGAGAGAAGCACTGGAGACTAAGGGGCTAAAGATAAGTAGGATGAAAACAGAATACATGGAATGTACTTTTAGCAACAGTGGAAATAGAGACAACGAAGCAGTGAAGATCGAAGATCAGGAGATCCCAAAGAGGGAACACTTTCGCTATCTAGGTTCAATGATCAGTAGAGACGGAGAGATTGGTGATGACGTGACCCATAGAATTAAAGTGGGCTGGCTTAAGTGGAGGAGTGCTTCTGGAGTATTATGTGATCGGAGAATACCAGCAAAATTGAAAGGAAAATTTTATAGGACAGCTATTAGGCCAGCTATGCTCTACGGGACAGAGTGTTGGGCAACTAAGAAACAACACATGAACTCAAAAATTCATTTTTTTTTACTAACACGGAGTCATGCGAACTCAAAAACCCATTTTTTACAAATACGGGGAGGACTCGAAACATTCTTATTTTACAAACACAGAGTCACGCGGACTCAAGAACTCAAATAATTTTTTTTTTATATTAATGGAGTCACGCAGACTCAAGAATTTATTAAGGGAGTCACACGGACTCATAAAATCATATTCTACACAAACGGAGTCATGTGGACTCAAGAATTCTATATTTTACACAAACGGAGTCATGCAGACTCAAGAATTCATTTTTTACACAAACGGAGTCATACGAACTCGAGGATTCAATATTTTACACATAGGGAGTCACGCAGACTCAAGAATTCATATTTTACACAAATGGAGTCATGAGAACTCGAGAATTCAATATTCTACACACACGGAGTCACGTGGACTTAAAAAATTTCATATTTTACACAGATGAAGTCACGCAGGCTCAAGAATTCATATTTTACATTAACAGAGTCATGCGGACTCAAATTTTCATTTCTTTATTCAAACAAAGTCACACAAGTTCAACAAATTCATATTTTAGATAAATGGAGTCGCATGGACTCAACAAATTCGCTTTTTATACAAGTTGAGTCATACAGACTCAACAAATTTACTTTTTATACAAATGGAGTCACACGGACTCAAAATATTCTTATTTTACAAACACGGAGTCATGCGGACTCAAATTTTCATTTCTTTATTCAAACAAAGTCATACAGGTTCAACAAATTCATATTTTAAATAAACGGAGTCGCATGGACTCAACAAATTCACTTTCTATACAAATGGAGTCACACGGGCTCAACAAATTCACTTTTTATACAAATGGAGTCACACACTTCACTTTTTGCGCAAACGGAGTCATTCGGACTCAACGAATTTTCTTTTTATACAAGTAGAGTCATACAGACTCAACAAATTTGCTTTTTATACAAATTGAGTCACACAGACTGTCACGCCCCGGAGCAGCATAAATAGGGAAAAATAAATTTCCTTTATGGGTCCATAGGGAATGACGGGTGAATAACCGCATTGTCATCTAATCAAACCCACAAACACCACGATAGGGAGGAATGCTATTCATAGAACATATCTTATTAACATAATCAGAGGCTACAGCGGAAACTATAAAAGGTATGAAAGCAACAGATGCCCAAGTACCAATTATAAAAGTCTACTAGAACTATTACAACAGCTGGCTTATAGTCTCAGGCCTATAACAATAATAACAACAGATATACAAACTAACTATTACAAAGCAGCACGTCTTCTTCTCCAAGCCTTCAGCTCCAAGACCGGCAGAACATCAGTATCCCGTCTTCAAGTCCTGCGAAGCTCTAGACATTGGAATGTCCAGGGCATAAACGCCATCAGCTTTGAATACAAAGCTGAGTGAGTACATTAAACAACACTCCTCACCGCTATTGTTCAGCATCTTAAAATGCGGTTAATCTCTTAACAATGGCGTCACTCACGGACATAGCAAAGGTCTGATTAAACTATGCATTAATCAATAATTACAGAAATCATATTAAGTAATGACAAGGATAAACATCATGGTATAACATATCTCATCACGTATTCACCAAATCCATGCATGTAACCCATGCGTCCATCCCATGCATATACCTTTAGGTCGGGACGCTGGATCCACGACTGAACCATCTTCTTACTAGCCATTCTCATATTCATATCTCTATCCATCCCTGTATCCATACATCAATCCCATATTACAATTCTGTGTTCATTCGTCGATACAATACTGCCAATCGGAATCACCCGACTAGGCAGCAGGTCCCACAATCCCTTGATAGGGTTACCGGTCGTCTACACGGTACCACCTATCTGTAAACGATAGAACGGCACATCGGACGTCTTCAACGATGCGTATACCCTCACTGGTCGTCTACACAGCTGAGAATACATTAGAGCACTAGCCGGACGTCTTCAACGGTACACTGGACGTCTTCAACAGTGCATACGCATCACTGGACGTCTTCAACAGCGAGAGGCGCACTAGGAACTCTAACCATCCCACGTCCACCCGGCTCGTCAGCCGTTGATCCCACGGATCCAAAGTACACATATCTCATTATTCCATATAAATCACATATCCCATTTCTCATCATATCTTCTCATCTCTTCATATCAATATCCCATTTCTCATCAGATTCTCTTATCTCGTCATAACACTATTCCATTTCTTATCAGATTCTCTTATCTTGTCATAACACTATTCCATTTCTTATCAGATTCTCTTACCTCTTCACATCACTATCCCATGCATGCTGACACATGTTGTGAAATGCTCATATACTAAGTACGGGAAATACCACATGCTCTGTATTCAACATATCTACTCATTTCTGATCATTAACATGCAGTTGTATTCCGTTCTACTATTCAGTTACATATGACAGTCCAATAATTCATCTCATATCGACAGTTAACAATAAACCGTTCATCTTGTAACATTAACATAAACATCATATAAGGCTAACGTAGTATCATGTTTGACTAAGCACATATCAAATATCACGTAGGTACAACCATTAGCAGCTTGGGTACATTACAATCAGCTCATAACATATAACAATAGATAAACAACATTCTGCTCTTACCCAATCGATTGGAAATAATGTCAATCGATTGGACTTAATGTCAATCGATTGAACATATCAATCGATTGAACTCTATGGCAATCGATTGAACTCTGTCTTCTTCCTCAAAACTGCTGGTTTTATTATAAAAACGTTGGGGTCCTCTTTCCTCTTCATGCACGTTATTATACACACATAAACATCACCAAAAACAACCTCTTTGAGTGAGTTAATAAACTCACCTCTCTCCGGCGTTCCGTTGACGGCGTCCCGAGCTCCGCGGCGGCGGTTATGGTGAGTTCTCTTTCCTCTCTCTTTCTTCTCTGCTCTCTCTCTGTTCTCCTCTTCTTCTTCTTCTCCTTCTCTCCACCCGAGAGTTTGTGTGTGTAATATATATACAATATATATGTGTATGTATATATATATATATGAGAGTATGTATCTCTCTCTCTCAAGGCTGCCAAACTTGGCCCAAGGCCACAAATGAGCAAGTATATATAAGGGTTAAAAGTGCCACACGTTTAAAGCTGAAGGAAAGAAGAAAATGTTTCTCAGCTTATGTCAATCGATTGGACTCTATGTCAATCGATTGGAGACAGATATTTGATGTCAATCGATTGGAAATAATGTCAATCGATTGAAGAAGATGGCAATCGATTGGGATGTTGACACGTCATCACTTTTAGTCGGTAGAATGTCAATCGATTGGGAACATGTCAATCGATTGGTATCTGAAAAGTGTCAATCGATTGGGAAAACTTATCAATCGATTGGAAACTCAAACTCACCAAAGACTAAGGAAAGTACAAGGGATTTATATATACCTGAAAATACAGGGTATTACATCATCCACCACTCATCAAAAGATTTCGTCCTCGAAATCTGAAGCAGTAGCCCCTCAAATAAAAACACAAGTCATCTCGGAAGACATACTCTAAAATGCTCAAGTTCTCGTTTTACATAAACGATCACATTAGCGGCCAAAGGTTTAAGTTCTAAACATGCGATGCAAAGTTATCAACGATCTATAAGTACTAGGGTAACAACTATCAATCCTCGGGTTAGCTATATGAAAATTCGTATGTCGAACTTCGGGAAAAGGTTCTAGGTAGCACAATCTAATCATCTCATGAATCTGAAACAGCAAATCTCTAAACACACAAGATTCCTTACTCGTGCCAAACTCTACGGTGTAAGGGTTCTATCGATCAAGTGTTCTAATCTCATCTAAGTCGTAGAAGAGCGTTGCCGTCTACTCTGGTTTTGAAGATGCTTCACACTGTGTTGACAATGTCTCTACTGCGTCATCAGTTGACTGTCTTCTTATCTCTGGACTTCTTGTTACGGTCGTCAATGTTATTAGTCAGCCTCGTGTTGCACACGACGTCCTTGTTAACTCCCGTGTTATTATCGTCGTCCTTCAGGATATTGACTTGAAAGCATTCGTGACTCTAATATCGTTATTTGATAACTCAAATTTCCTCATGGCTCTCCAAATTCCCACGTACTATTGATATAATCATCTCTTTGAGGTCGTTCAATCCATTGAATACTCGTTCTGCTTCCACGTACTAATCAAATAGGTTAAGCAGGACTACATACTGATATCGTGAGTCGTTCTACTACAAAACATCTCGACTAGATAAAAGTAACAGACGATCGGTGTTGAAAAGAATCCTTCTATGATACTCTTTTGAAAGTTCTGGTGTTGTCTCTGCGTTACTCGTATCTCTTCTCGTATACTCACAATCTTCTAGTTCGTCCTCTCTTGTCAAAGCTACATCTAACGAAATTTGAGATTCATCTCTAATCTCTGTCCAACTTACCAACGATTGGCGTTGTCTTTCGATAGGGAGGCAATTGACGTCATATAAGGATGCAAAAGAAGTCATATGGGATGCAATTGATGTTATACAGGGATGCAAATGATGTCATATTTATTCTTGGATAACTTACTGTCAATCAGTGTCAAATGAATTGTTCCGGTAACTACAATTTACGGTGTAGGCTAATCCTCTTACAATCAAGTCAAGCGAATACCAAACTTCCTGCAATATCGGGATCATATGTAATACATGAAGTAGGTGTTGAGTGTTGTACCTTCTGTCTATCGTCCTTGTCTAAGTCGAGATCAATTATTTGTATGGTGAGTCTGCCCTCGTGGTACTTGTTGCGATGGAACATTGTATTGCATCTCTAGTTCTGGACAAAACTTACGAACATGGCCAAATTTACCGCAGTTAAAACATCGTATTCCCCGTCCATTAGATTTCCTTACTGCTGTGCATTCTTGGGAATGGTGTCCTAGTACTCCACAATTGTAGCAGATATCTCGTTCTCTGTGCTGTGTTGGAGTCGTCATTAGTTTTGATTCTTTCTGGTCGTTCCCCATCCTCTTACGCTTCTGGCGGTTGCTTATGTAACTTCTCTCCATGTTTCCTCGTTGAACTTGGTTAGTTGCCAACACAATCTGACTATCTCTTCCTCTCTGATCCGTTAGGAGAAACTGATCGTACTCTGGAAATGCTTGATCAAAGTGTTGTCCTTCACTAATCTGAGTATCGTCTTCTAGCTTCGTTGCCATTTCTACCAGAGCTTCGAAAGATTGATCTAAATGTCCTATAGTCATATGACGAATATGTGGAACTAATCCTTGATGATATCTTTTGATCTTTCTTCTTGGAGTATCGATCATATGCGGTGCAAATCGTGATAGCCTCTCGAATTGAGTTGTATATTCGGGCACTGTAAAACAACCTTGAACTAATTGGATGAACTCCATTTCCCTTTTGTTCTTCTCGGATTCTGGAAAGTACTTCTCTAGAAATCGGGTCTTGAATGATTCCCAAGTCATCCTTCCTACAACTTCTTCACCTATCGTAGCTTTCACTGCGTCCCACCAATCTGCTGCTGAGAACGTCAGTTGAAATACGGCCAAATGTCTTTTCTCAACGTCAGTACATTCAAGTGTCTCAAATATCAATTCCATCTGGCGAATCCATTGCTCCGCTTGCCATGCTCCCGTTAATCCGGTAAAGGTTCCTGGTTGAAGAGCACGAAATTCCTTTAGCAGCTTGACTCTTGTTTGTCGTACTGGTGCTCCATTGCTGATAACACGATCTGCACGATTTATAACTTGTTCCATGCGACGGATGAAAACTCCAACCATTCCTGTTGGATCTATCTCAGGAGGTACTATATTAGATACTCCATTCAGCTGGCCCTGGTTTCCTCGAGTCGTTCTAACCATAACGAGTGCTGGTAGGGTTCAATGTTGCTACCTACAAATGAAAAACTATTTGGTCAGACGCATTCTATCTTACAGCTCAAGCAAAAGCATGCGGTAACAAATAGTACCACTATATAACACGATCACATCAAGTAATACGAATACCTCACATAAATAATAATATTAACCACAGAGGTCAGTCTACCTACCAAGTGTACTCTAATATATCTATGCTCAAGACACGGATTACGAAACTATAGGTTCTACACGCAACGTCAAATCTAAACATTCTATTTCTATTCTCAGGTTCCAAACTACGAGTATTGTTCAACTAAAATGTGAGAATACTCAACTAACATGAGGCTCAAGGTAACAGGATAATCTTATCCTAAACCTCTTTCTATTTCTAGGACATACTGACTGCTCCGAGATTGCTTCGGGATTTGTCAGTGTCTAAAATCCAACGGTTCTATATTTATAGGATCTCCACAACCACAACTAATTCTCAACGCCTTGTTCTCCGTGAACTCAGCTATCCAAATTCTTATTGGTTCCAACAGTTACTACCTTCCAAAGAAACATCCTCAAACGGATTCTTCCAACCTCTTATCTGCGTGACAAGATAACAGTTCTATCTCATCTCAGCTAATCTTCATGCTACCGATATTATCTTAGAACTCGGGTTCTAACACAAAAGACAAGCGGTTAACAACTGAAAACCTAGGCTCTGATACCAAAAATCCTGTCACGCCCCGGAGCAGCATAAATAGGGAAAAATAAATTTCCTTTATGGGTCCATAGGGAATGACGGGTGAATAACCGCATTGTCATCTAATCAAACCCACAAACACCACGATAGGGAGGAATGCTATTCATAGAACATATCTTATTAACATAATCAGAGGCTACAGCGGAAACTATAAAAGGTATGAAAGCAACAGATGCCCAAGTACCAATTATAAAAGTCTACTAGAACTATTACAACAGCTGGCTTATAGTCTCAGGCCTATAACAATAATAACAACAGATATACAAACTAACTATTACAAAGCAGCACGTCTTCTTCTCCAAGCCTTCAGCTCCAAGACCGGCAGAACATCAGTATCCCGTCTTCAAGTCCTGCGAAGCTCTAGACATTGGAATGTCCAGGGCATAAACGCCATCAGCTTTGAATACAAAGCTGAGTGAGTACATTAAACAACACTCCTCACCGCTATTGTTCAGCATCTTAAAATGCGGTTAATCTCTTAACAATGGCGTCACTCACGGACATAGCAAAGGTCTGATTAAACTATGCATTAATCAATAATTACAGAAATCATATTAAGTAATGACAAGGATAAACATCATGGTATAACATATCTCATCACGTATTCACCAAATCCATGCATGTAACCCATGCGTCCATCCCATGCATATACCTTTAGGTCGGGACGCTGGATCCACGACTGAACCATCTTCTTACTAGCCATTCTCATATTCATATCTCTATCCATCCCTGTATCCATACATCAATCCCATATTACAATTCTGTGTTCATTCGTCGATACAATACTGCCAATCGGAATCACCCGACTAGGCAGCAGGTCCCACAATCCCTTGATAGGGTTACCGGTCGTCTACACGGTACCACCTATCTGTAAACGATAGAACGGCACATCGGACGTCTTCAACGATGCGTATACCCTCACTGGTCGTCTACACAGCTGAGAATACATTAGAGCACTAGCCGGACGTCTTCAACGGTACACTGGACGTCTTCAACAGTGCATACGCATCACTGGACGTCTTCAACAGCGAGAGGCGCACTAGGAGCACTCGCTAAGGTTGACCTCTCTATGTGTAAGTCTTGCTTAGTTGGCAAAGCATGCCAAAAGCCTTTTTAGAAAGACTATTAGAGCTACTCAAGCATTGGAGCTAGTTCACTCAGATATCTGTGGACCACTGGTTGTAAAGGCTCGTCATGCCGTCTCTCATTTTCTCACTTTTATAGATAATTTCGCACGATATGAGGATCACAAGTACATATCTAATCAGTTCAGGTGTGTGAGGAAAAAGGGGAAACGCAGACAACTTCCTATTCCGAAAACTCCACAATAATATGGTGTTGCAGATAGAATTAAGGAATAGGACATTCCTAGATATGGCTAGGACTATGATGGCGCAAATCAACCTCCCAATGTTATTTTGGGAGAATGTACTCTTGATTGCTGCCTACATAATAGAGTGCCTCTTCTCAGTCAGTTCCTTCTCCCAAGACTTCAATGCATAGAATGTGATAGACGATCCGAATTGGATATTCTGCTCAAGGTATTCCTTGAACCCGACCCTATGCTTGTGTGCATATTTTATCTACACTTCTAATAGTGTAATCCATATTCATAAGGCTAATTTTATTGGACAAACCTTGTAAAAATTCAAAAAAGAAAAAAGAAAAAGGGAAATAAAGACATGAACTAATGGAAACCTAACCCCCATTCACAAACATCCTTAAGCGATCTCACTGGGAGGAGGATCAAAAGGAGATTTAGACTTTGAGGGAGACCTGATGGTAAATATCAATAATTAGGTTATCATATAAGGCCCTAAAATCATCTGTGTGCAGGATCAGAACTACCAGATGCAATAATAGACCTAGCTAGATAGACAAGTTTCTTCAAAACTATCTACAATCCTAGTATCCTAAGGATGTTGGAAACACTAACGATCCATTTAGAATTAACTTGACATGGTAAAAAAACATAAGAAAAAAAAAAGAGATGCAAAAGCTAAAAAATGACAACCGAGGAAGAAGACCGACCTAGGGAGAGGATTTGGATGTTGTAATCTCGAAATTGTCGAAGACGCTAAAGCTCTTTTAAACTACATTGAATAACAATTGCATAAAAATGGAAGAAATCCCTTAAGTCTTGATTTTATACTCTCCTAAAAGAAGGAGAAAGGGCATCCAAAATTAGAAAAAAAAAATCATTTTTCATTTGCCACGAACTTCAGTTTGAGGATGCGTACAATGAATGAAGATGTGATGATTTTCGTCTAACTATTCAGATTTAGACACACGTTATCAGACTCCCATGCTAAATTTAATGACCTTGCATGTTCGCCCTTTTGGTGAGCTAACTAGAGCCATACACGTGTTACCAAATATTTTTCTTTAGCCTGTATTCCTATTTACTACTAAGTCATGTTCACATAGCGAGATCGAGACAATCCACCCACCCTGCCTTTAGCTCGGGATCGAGCTAATCAGATAAGGAATACATCTATTGGAATTTGTGGTCCAAATTATGAGTTTTTTCAAAGATTAACATTTTCTCTCTCTACATCTCTTTAGTTGGTGTGGTCTTGTGTTAAAGTGTGATAGAGACCCTTGTCCCACATTGCTTAGGAAGAGGGAGTTGAGAGGCTTAATATAATTTTTCACAATATGGACTAAGTAATAAGTTGGAATATGTGGGCTCTCACGCGCACGTGAGCCAAGCCCAAGCTAAGCCTAAATCCAATTGAAATTTGGGATTCAATCCGAAAATCGTTTAACTAGACGAGCAGGGGGGGGGGGGGGGGGTACAAATCCCGGCATCCAAGCCTTGCGGTGCGGGCTCACCCAGCTGGGCTATAGTTTTGAAAATATGTTTTTAGAATTTTTTTCCTTTTATTTTCTGTCCAGATACATTTTTTATTTCTGCCCTTCATTCCAAATCCTTATTAAACCGTTATGAATATATTTTGCCAAAACTAAAATCAACATGTTTTATTATTTCGTGGGATCATGTCAGTCTTTTGCTGCTATATAAGGATCAGTCTCCTTGTGAAAAGAACACATAGAAAAACCTTTTTTCTCTCGTTGAAAAACTTCTCTCTGGTTCTTCTCTATTGTCCTTCTGTTCAATCGACCGTTGATATATATGGCTGTTCTGTGGCCCTTGTTCAATGAGTGCACGTTAATAAGGACGAGGCTGCTTTATCCTGGAGGGTAACCACAGAGACCTTCTGTACTAAGACAAGATCTCTGAGGGGCAAAAATTACTCTGAAGGATAGCATTTTAAACACGACTCAGTCAGACTCTTCAACCAGATTAATAAGTATTTTCGTTCATAGCAGAATCTATTTCTTTATTATCATTCTAACACCATCTGTAACAGAACATGCCAAGTCAAAGCATCGAGTGCCGAGATTCGCGTGAGTAATTATTGCACCGTCCTTGACAATTAGTATGGAGGCATTCAGGCCCATGAACGAGGTACCTGCATGTACATTATAAATTGTCAATACACTTACAATGTATGTCTACAAACACAAACACAATATTTGAGATACATCATCATGCGTTCAGCTTTGAGCCTACACTAGCCTTTTTTTTTGGGTAAATTATATAAACACCCTCTCAACTATGACTCATTTTCACTAACACCCCCTGAACTATATAAGTGGGCAAACTGACCCCTTCATGTATATGAAGGACCTAACTAACTGACAGAGTTAACAGAAAACTTAATATTACACTACTGCCCATCTTCATGAATCTACACCCTTAACATTGAACAATGTTTGCATTCCTCCTAGTCTCATACACCAAGTGAGCTTATTAGAAGGTCTGTTAAGAGACTATGTTTGCAGAGGAGATAGAGTGGGGCGATTAAAATGTTTGTAGAAGAGATTAAGTGAGGTGATTACAGTGCCCAGATATTGATTGTGCAAGCAAATGATTCTTGAAGCAAGTGTGAAAGGAAGTATCGATCATCACATTAAAGGATACAAAAAAGGGTTTGTTGTATTTCAATTTCAGATTCACCCCATTAATGGGTGTATCTATAATCTATCTCAATTTTACTTCTTCTTCTCTCTCTCTCTCTCTCTCTCTCTCTCTCTCTCTCAATCAAATCAAACAGTCTAAATTCCAATTTGTTTTTTATTTAGATTTTGAAGGCAGTGGTTTGGCCGGATATGGTGTAGATGCTGATTTGTGGTGGGTTGATGGTTGGAATGGTTGGGGATGGGGGTTGTAGATGGTGGCAGGGAATGGTTTATTTAGGCGCGGTTGGGCTGTGCGTGGTGGTGGTATGGTGGTTTTTGATGGAGGATAAGGGTGGTTGTTGGGCGGTGGGGTTGGTGGGGGTGAGAGAGAGACAGAGAGAGAGAGACAGAGAGAGAGAGAGATGGGCAAAATTGGCATTTTGACAGTTTTAAGCTATCATGTGATACTTTTATGGTAGATTTTAAACGGTAATATAACGGAGGGGGTGTAAGTGTCAAACATATATACATGAGGGGGTCAGTTTGTTCACTTTTATAGTTTAGGGGTGGTTAGTGAAAATGAGTCATAATTGAGGGAGTGTTCATATAATTTACCCTCTTTTTTTTTTTTTTTTTTTTGATAGTGAGCCTACGTACGCTAACTTTAGTATTGAAGGAATTTCGATTCCACAATTAGATTCTTTTTTGCATGTCAATTCTCAACATATAAATTGGATTTGACTAAATTGGATTTAGCACTTAAATTGGATTTGACTAATACAAATTATACAATCTATCTATTTTTCAACATCATCAGGTAGGTTCTAGCACTTAAATTGGATTTGACTAAATATTAGAATAAATATATAAAATCAAAGTCTTACTACCAAATGTAGAACAAAAAACAAAATCAACGACTCAAATGATAATTTAGTCGGAATGCATTCGATTCTCTTATATCAAAATATTGAGACATTATTACTTTACACTTGTAGTACTTGAAAGATCGAAGAGATTGGCCTTTAGTAGGTGATGCCACATAAATTTTTTATTTATTTTTATTTTTTATAGGAGCCACATAAACTTTTAAATATATTAGGAATACCTACCGATATTTTGGACGGACATTCAAATGGAGCTAACTATTTGAATGATCAATAATGTTAGGGTGACAACACTTTTTACAAACACTTATAAATAATAAGTACACTCTATCTTTTCTCTGGATGGTATTGTGGGGTCCACTAAAATTATCCGGACCCCACAGTGCCACCTAAGAGAGAGATAAAGTGTGTTTCTAAGCATTTGTAAAAAATGTTTGTCACCCAAATATTACTCTTGAATGATCATGTTTATATATATCTTTGTGATTATTGAAATATCATTGAAGGAGTAGTCAGATACATGGAATGTACTAATCTAGAGTAATCGAAGTAATAAAAGATTGTTTAAGATCTACCTGGTTTATGAATTTGTTTTAAAAAAAAAATGCAAAGAAAAATATTTGATTAATAAGAAAAATATAAATGAACAGAAATTATGATAAAACAAACAATTAAAAAATTGATTTTGAAGTCACTTTCCATCCTATTTTCGCCTATTTATATGATATGTTAATATGTAATGTTATTTAAGCATAGAGGGAAATAGTAGGGAAATGATTTTCTTATTAGCATTATTTTTTTTTTCCCTTTTTTTTTTCAAAAAAGAAAAATTCTGTTTAACCAGACAACCTCTATGGGTTCTTCAATTTTCGTAGTGTAGTCAAATTGAAAAAAAAAATTTACAAAATTTCTAATTTAATTTTGCTATATTTACGCATTCTGATGGTAGGCATCACATATATAGACCCCAGATTATCACACCAGACAAGACTACAAATGCCCAGCTTTTCAATGTACATTAAGACACTATATCTATATATATGTATAAACACAATTAGACATATAGTTCCATAAAATCCATTCCAGCTCGAGCCCAACACAATTAAAAACAGCCAGCCCAAAGACAAACCAAATTTTAGCAGCTCCAACCACACTAGCCAATTTGGAAAAATGACACTCCAACCAGACATCACTTCAGTGCTGTTCTTTGAGTGCAGTTCATCCTATTCTCTTTTACAAAAGTTAATTTTCATTGCTTAAAATCTAAATTTTTAAAAATTATTTTTTATTTTTAATTTTCAATTATGTGAGAAGGAACATGACGAACTGTACTCAATTCACTCCAATGTTACTCCATAAAATTCCAATTTGAGGTTTGCATGAATAGTGAGACTTCGTATTTGAAGCTTTCCAAAATATTTGAATCGCCCATTTCAAAACACTATTCATCCCCTAAACATCCGCTTTTTGTCCCAAAGAAACAATATTTATTCCCTAAAATTTTACTTTTTGTCCCAAATCTTATAATATTAATATCTTGATCATAATTTTAATTTATAATTGATCTTGTACACTAATTCGTAAATTATATCCACATTACTAAATTTTACTTTATAAATTATATAGTTTTAAAATAAAAAATAAACAAATTAAACTTGAATAAATTTTGTTAGCAAATTAAATAATGAAAAAAATTCTGAAGAAAAAGTATATGTTGTTTTAAAGATTTTTTGAATTAATGAATAATAATTTGAAGAAATCGATTGTAAAATGGAGGAATAGATGGTTTTGGAGCTTATTTTTGTAATGGTGGGACCACTCCTTCAAAAAGAAAGTAAATGCCAAAATAAAGAGAAAAATAAAGCCCATGGGTTGAAACTTCTCTTAGGATATCTAACTGAAAGGGAAATGGAGGAGTACTGATAAACTTTTTGGTCTCTGTGTATGTATAAGTATGTACACTGATATGTGTAAATTTTTGTTACGAAAAATATCATTACAAAGGTTCATAAACGTAATTAATTAAAGGGTTTTGTTAATATGTGCCCTTGGGTATATGTTAAGGTTTCAAAAGTAAAAATAAATAAAGGAGATAAACATTGAAACACACACCAGATACTGAAGCTCACACTGTATCCCTTATTTATTTTTACTTTTAAAACCTTAACATGTGCCTCAAGAACACATGTTAACAAAACCCTTAATTAAATTAAAACCAAACAACAGTAATCATCTCCCCACGTCTGTCATTGCCCAACATTTGTGCCCCTCTCTCTCCCCCACTTGAACTAACATAGTAAGTGCCACCCTACAGTATTTAAAATCAAGTTAGTTGGCTTTGAATGATAATGTACACTGAGTTACGTATATACTATATAGCAGGCTTTATAAGTTAACGTTTGATTGATGTCATGCATATATGGAAATCTTTAAAATGATACAGAACTTCTTTTAAAATAAAAATGTTTTTTTTTTCTTTTAAATAATAATAAATATATTCCAAAAAAATATGTACAAATATACAAGTGTATACTTCCAAGATAAAACATTAAGCAACATTAAGCTCAAGCGCTGGGGTCCGGAGGGCAGTTGTCCTCGCAAAATTTCGGAAATTTTTTTGTACCTATACGTAATTTTGAGTACCCCATCAAATTATATAACCAAATTTTAGATTTTAATTTGTAATAATAATGCCCCATTTTATTGTAGATTTGATATCATTGAGTAGGGACTGTGTTATAATATTGTAATTCAAAAGTACAATTGTACCCACCCATTTCATAAATTATAAGCTAAAAGATCACAAACACCAAACTTTTCAAATCTCAAAACAGACTCCAAAAAAAAAAATTTTAGAAAAATAAAATAACCTCACATAATAAAGCCATATTCTTTCTAACACAAAAATATATCAAAAAACCTCACATAATAAAGCAATTGTTCTTTTGAAGTGAAAGAGCCTTTAAATATTAAATAAACATGATATTATTTTAACCACGAGCAGTGAAGTCTGGTGGAAGGTGGCTCTTCACAGATCCTTGCGTGTATTATTCCTTTGGTCATGGGTTTCATACTCCACAAATACAAAATATGGTGTGTGCGGCAAGGGTCCTCGGCCTTCCAAAGAAAGAACAATCTAAATTCCTAGGGTCATGTGAGTGGGGTTGGAAGGATAATTTTCAGGTAACTAGATGACCCTTCCAGAGGTTGGCGTGAGTTCGATCCTATCACTCACTCACCTCCTGATTATCTTGGTGTGTGTGTTGTGAGGTTGGTGCACGTGCCCAGAGTTTGTTCCGTATTTTACTCTCATAAAATGGCAATGAATAAACCGTCTAAAATATAGGTGAGGATCTCGAAATTGCGGAAGACAGAATATAGGATTTGTCCTCATCATTTCAAAAAAAAAAAAAAACACGATTTTGATTTTTTTGTGTTACATGTAAAGATGATTCATACATATATAGATTTAGGCCGTGTTTGAAAATGCCTACAACAGTAGTACAAGGTTTAATTTTTTTTATCGTTTCTTTTTTGGTTTTTTTTTTTTTTATTAAATGGAAAACCATCACGATGTTGAAAATGCCTACAACAGTAGTACAAGGTTTAATTTTTTTTAACTGTTATGTTAGAGCAAGCACAGACTAAGCACTTGAAAAAATGAAAACATATTTCTGACCCGGCCATTTAATAACGTTGCAATTTTTAATTTCACTAATTTTTTCTTATTCTCATTTTTTCACCTCAAAATTAATGATAACTCGGGTTAAAAATAAGAAGTGATATTAGAAACCAAAAAATTGCAACGTTATAAAACAAACAGAATATTCATTTCTGAATTATACAATTAGAACATAATTAACATATCCAAATTTATACATAATATAATAATCTCTAAAGAACTAATTTAGTAGTACAATTTTTTTTCAAATGGACCCATCTGAGATAGATCAGTAGCAATGAACTGCAGTTGCAGTTAGTGCAGAGTTATGAAAGACCTGAGAAGGGAAAGATTGATCAATGAGAAAGAAAATAAAGAAAGAGAGGCAGCAAAAGGAATGAGAGAAGGGAGTGAGATTTAGAGAGAGAAGAGACGTGAGATCATCAATGTTTTTTCTTTCTTCAATGTTTTGAAGGAACACAGAAGACTTTGACAGGTCGGGTCATCAATGCCACGTGGGAGTCAGTGCCCATAACTGCAACCTTCCAAAAACAAATACCGAAACCTCAGTACAATGTCATTTAACTGTTTCATCTTCACACACGCCCCCGGCCACACATATATATTAGGGATAAATAAGAATACCCACCTTGAGGTATATCTTAATTATAAACACCTCCCTTCTAATTTCAACAACTATATTACCCTCCATTGCGCAATAAGGGTGTCAACAAAACCGATTGCACCGAACTGATTAGTTATTTCGGTTTTCATCAAAATAGCATTGCTGTTATAAAATCGATCCCAATCGAAAACACTCCAAAATTGACTAAATCGTAGCCATTTGGTCGATTTTACAATCTCAAAATAATTGATCGAACAGAACCAATAATACCCTTAATTGCCATAGATAAAACTGTAAAAGTGTGTAAAGTTTCGTGTAAAAGTCTCAATTTAACCTTAAAATTAAGTATATTAAAACTCAATACATTTGTGCTAAATAAATAAATAAATAAACACTCAATACATTTTTTTTCAGTGTAAAAAAAAACACCTCAGTACATTTTAAAATAACAAATTTACCCTTAAAACATGCGCTTTAAACAAAGACGAGAAAATTTTAGAATTTACTAAAATTTTTATTTTTTTTAACTTTAATAAGGTAAAAGTGGTTATTTTAATTTTTAACAAGATATAATGAAGGGATGTGAATATAACGCAACAACAAACTTTAGGGTGTTAGTGTAAATTCTGAAACTAAGAGGGATGGCCCTATAAGTACAAAAACCTCAGGCCCTCAGGGGAGATTGGTGCAACTTACTGTATTTTCGAGATCGAGAGAGAGACAGAGAGACACTGATGAGAGATCATGGGTCAGTGACACGTGTCGAGTTGATTGAGGGTTCAGGTCATGGGGGGACCGAATATAGGAAGATCGTACGGTTGATAGTCTTTTAGAGGCGATTATATCTGACAAGGAAAGGTCAGATCATAGGTCTACATCAATATCCTTCACATGCACTCATCGATTTGTCATGTCAAAATTAATATTGGACTCAAGACCCTCTTAACTTCTTATTGGGGTAGCCCCATATGTTTTGTGTTGTATTTTTTGTCACTTACCATTCGGTGTAAATGAGTGTTTTTATTGGTCAAAAATTTGCATTAATGGCCATTTCTATATACATTTTATTTTGCCTAAAATCATATCCAATGTGAAATGTACTTTTTTTTTTTTTTTTTCATGTTAATCTCATTTTTGTGCATGATCGATAGTTTGGTGTGGTTAGTTTTCCACCGTCAAGTTGCCTTCGTGGCTTATTTAATGTGTGTTGAGTTAGTGTTCACGTGTTCAAAGTTTGTCTTTTATGTATATAAATAAAAGGAAGATATTTGATTTACGAGTGAATTATACACTTTTTTCATACACAATTTTAAATACATGTATTATGTGCTGTATAAGTGGGGCACAAAAAATTATAAAAAATTCAAACAGCACAAGGTACAAGCATTTAAAACTATGTGTGAAAAAAAAATATAATTCACTGTGTGAGTCTAGTAATACTCTAAATAAAATAGTGTCAATAATTTTGTCAAAAAATAAAACTTATAAATTTGGGATACGAAGATTAGGTGGAGAGACTCCTACTCGTCTCCCATAAAAATAAAATTAAAGAACCTATATATATTTTGGAACTGTCAAAGTATAATATTGACATCCTTGTTCGAGAAATAATGCTATAATTTTCATATTTAGGATATTTCAAATTCTTTGAATGTTGTGTCATTTGTAGTGGTATGTGGTGTCTCTGTCATAGTATTTAGTATAGAGTAATTCTTTGGGCACATAAAAGTTACACAAAAAGAGTATAAATAATTTTTTGTGTCTATCTGTCTTCTGGTGGAGTCTACTGATACTGTGGGGTCTACTGACATAGTGGAATTCACAGAGAAAAAAGATAGATACATTATGATTTATGGATACTCTTTTTGTGTAACTCTTATGTGCCCAAAGAGTTACTCTTTTTGTGTAACTTCTTGTATACTAAATAGTCATGCATTTTTTCTGAGTTAATTACATTTTATCCCTATGTGCATGTGGTTAAGTCTATTTTCAATTTATCCTCATATGCGTTTTAAAAGTGGACACTTAATTTGGACTAAAGTGCTACTATTAAGATTTCTCTTAAAATAGGCCCATGTGGGGATCAAATGTTTAAATAAGCCCCACATAAGTGTCAATATTTACCCCACATTGTCACTAAATGTAAAAAGTAGCTCCACAATTGGTTAAGTGTTCAAACTTAGCCCTACATAAGGGGTTAATCGTAAAATTAACCTCACAAAGGGGGTGGTCAAGTGTTATTTTTTTGGCCATTATTAAAATTTTCATCAGTTCTAAGTGAAATTTTAACAATTTTTCTTTAGTCTGAAATCTTAAAGTATTCACTTTTGATTTTTGAAGCACATGTGAGATAAACTGAAATAGACCTAACCACAGAGAATAAAATGTAATTACCTCTTTTTAAAAACTAGTCTATAAAATTAAACCATCTCAATTTCTGGAATATTGAGCCAAAATGAAATTAGTGCGAAAGTTTCAATGAGCTTCTATCACTCCTGACTAAAATAGTAGTAGTGCGCTATCCCTTCTGTTAAATTCATCCTATAAGATGGCATTGCTATATTTTAAGAGGGATAGAAGGTACATTAGATTAGATATTTTTAACATGCATACTGTAATATGCATATTATGATGGATAGAAGGTATATTAGAGAAACCTTAAACTATAAATTATCTAGTTGTCAAAGTTTGCATTAACTGCATTTCTATAAATTTTATCTAAAAAAATAAATTACTCAAAAACCATGCACTTAGAAAAAGTTTTGCATGACACTACCAAGTGGACACAAGAAAAAAGACAACCTCCTAGACATATCACTAATATTTATTTAGAATAAGACATATATATTAGAAAAGAGAATAGACTTCACTCCTCTTTTGACTTTTTTGTCTTTCCATAAAAACAATCCATTGCTTGCATGATGATCGAGTAGTAAATATCACCTATATTCTCTGATCAATTTCCTCCTACATTTATTCTCTTAACCAAACAAAACTAGAGTTAACAAAATCCTTAAGGACAGTTCTTAATTCTGCGGAATGTTTATGACATGATGATGATGTTCAAATCAAGTCTCACTTTTTTTTTTTTTTTTCATAAATTAGGAACTACTATGAAGTTGATTTCAAAGAACTAATTATATTCTTGGGTGTAGGCATGAACTCCTTTGTAAAGTATAAAAACATTGAACAATTTGTAAGTAATTCTTTTTTCTAAATTCTACAACCTGTTCTTGTATTACCCGTACAGTCCCCACCAAGAAGTTTTAATTTTACCACTAGAATTCATAACAATTAAAATTATACCTATCATTGGTATGTTTTGCTGGCTTGTCATCAATGTGAGACTTAGAAGGTTTAATGAAATCCTCATGATGATATAGAAAAAGAGCCGAAAAACACCAACTGAAAACTACTGTATTAACTGAGATTCTGATAAAAAAAAAAATCTTAACTCAATCCATTGGTGCAAAAGAAAAGTCGATGTTGTAGACAACCTTTTGAACAAGATTTTATTGAGATTGATCACATGTTCTGGCAATCTAAATAAAGTGTACAGTGTTTTCTCACCACTTTTTTCTGCTATCCCTTAACAAATATTAGCAATTCCCACAGAGTAATCAACTTTTGAGTAAAATATAATTTTGGTTATATGAACAGTTAGTGGACTAAATGAATTTTTTCATCCAATCAACTGTAACAATAGTAACCATTTTAATACTTTGAATATATTGGTAAACTTATAACAATAAGGGTTTTTTTTTTTTTTTTTTTTTGTTGTTGTTGTTGTGTGTGGTGCGTGTGTGTGATGTGATGACAATCAAGCGGCTAATTTTTTCCTCCAAAATTTAGTTATCCTATCCAACTCCTCCCGTTGTTAATACATTTGATTATTTTATTCACCAGTCTGTATTTTGATTAATCATCAATGAGTAGCGCTACATACACACACTTTTTGACATACTTTTGGACACACAGCTTTAAATGCATGTACCTGTGTTGTGTAAGTGGTGCATATAAAAGTGTGAAAAATTCAAACAGCATAAGGTACATGTGTTTAAAGCATAGTGTGTCAAAAAATGTGTCAAAATGCAGACTGGTGAATAAAATAATCAAATTTGATTACTTTATTGGAGTGCAATTTTGATGGTTTGGGTAATTGAATTTGACAATTATTGCATTTGGTTACAAATTTAATTACCTTGTTGACATGGAGATGCTCCAATTAGTTAAGTTGGCATTGACTACCTTTTTAAGAGCATTTTTTTGGGAGGGCAACAAGAATTGAAATTTGAGAGTCCTTTTGGAATAACTTTTTCAGGGACCAAAAATCAATTATAATTGATGGTTAAAAATATGTAATCCTTTTCGAAGCTGGGAAAAAAAAATCTTCAATTCACAGTTTTTAAAATTGTAGTTTTCAGAAAAAAAAAAAAAGTGCTTGTTTTTTTTTAAAAAGCTAACCAAATGGGCTATAGGTCCTACTTATTTGTTAGGTCTTCTGGGATCAGTTACATGACTTAAACCCTCTCATGTTTGGTTTCCATGGAGCTTCTTTTCAATAATGGGTGATAGGGCACCTAAAAAAGATGGTAGATTGATATGACTATATATGTGTGTATACAAATATAGAGAGAGGGGTGGGATGCCACCATCTCATTCAGTCATTCCCACTTAAGTAAGTGTTGTGCCCATCTCATGATGGTAGGGTTGCTTAAAAGGTGGAGGTCAAAGGGGGGGAAAGAAAGTGGATTTTGCAAAGGCCCCCCTTTGCTTTCATGTATGTATATGCATATATATATATATATATATATGATGTATTATGTTCGGGGGCGAGTCACGTGAGGACATGGGGATCTTGCCCCTCAAGTTTTTATGTTTATTTGATTTTTTACCACATGTATTTTATATTACATGTATTTGTGTTCTCAATTTTTAAACTTTATCTTTTTACCTTATTTATTTTATAATATATGTGTTTGTTCCTCTCCTAATTTTTTTAATTTATCCCTTCTAAAGTCATAATTTTACTTTGATCTTTGAATGTTTTTAATTATTACCAAATAAACATCCTAACTTCCTAATTACTCAATAAACCTATAATATTTACCTTCTTAATATCCTTGTTGTACATGCTAAAGTTTCTGTTTCGTAAGTAAAGATAGTAAGGTTTAAGCATGTAAAACCTTTTTTTTTTGGTTTCCTTCTTAAAGATTGAAGGAGAGTTGTTTATCTTTGAATAACTACATTTTAATTATCAACCAACTATATGTGAAATCCATAAAACAACTAAAACTAGAAATGCTAACACCTTAATAACTAAAAACAAAAAGATCCCGGATGCTACCCTCGAATCAGTGAATTCCCATATAATTGTAACCCTAAGATCAAATCCCGACTCCGCACCTCTTATTATATTCTCCTAAAAGCATGCCAGGTCACTCAGAATCTAAACTCTATCAATATATATACCCTTCGACCATATGTATGAGTCTCATACAAATAATATACCAACTTATTTATATAATTAAATGTATTGATATACATGAATATATATGATAATATAAACTTATACGTACAAATGGATCAATTAGACTTTTTTTAGCTAACAAAGTTGCTATTCTAGAAAGTTTCTCTCATACGAGGGACCTTCATCATTAAAAAATAACTTTCGTTGTCTCATACAGTCAATGCTACCCACATACATAATTTATATCATACATACATATCTTCAAAAGTCCAATAATTATATGCTAAACAATCTTTAAGCATCTGTCTCCCAACTTACCCTCTGAGGTCCCTTTCTTGAAATATATTAAGCATTGTTTAAGTGACTAATCTACACAGAGTAATGAGTGAGGCACAAAACTCTAACCACTAATTGTTTCCTAATTTAGAAACCATTTAAAAACGTTGTCTATGGTTACACCTGCTTTTTCAAGCCTATTACCTTAAAAGAATAGTTTTTCCTATTAACCTAATTATGTCTAAGGGTTATAGTCATGTCTTCTCCAATATATATATATATATGTATATTTATATATATATATATATCTGTAGAATTTAACCCACCCAATAAGAGAGAGATAATGATATATTGATTTTTTAATAGCCCAACATATGGAATAAATTGCTTTAAGCTTTAGAATGATTACTTTAGTTACTGTCACAAGAGTAAAATAATTACACCATTTTTCCGCTTTAACTCCCCTTTTAGGTAAGATCAAAATAAAAAAAAATTTAATAATTTCCCCCCTTTAGGAAACCGCGATGAGGCAAGTTGAAGGCGCACTAAAAGTAAAATATGTTTTAATATATTGTGATTACTACAAAAACACATCCAACTAATGGTTTGTGTCCCCATTTGTTCCAACTTGGGCTTCATAATTTGGCGACATTCATTTCATATAGTGTTCATCCATCTTGATCGACATTTATATAAGTATGATTCGTCCAGGTGTCTAATGAGGTGCCGAGACGATGCAATCCATTATTAGTATGATTGACAAAAATAAAAAAAAGAATAAAAAGAAAAATTGCCCACTTTTCTCTTAATTTGTAATATGGTACTACTCTATTCATAGTAAAATATAAGTATTGAAAGTTAGAGAATAAATTATAGTCTCAGTTGTCCTTTTCGATAAGCTAAGTAGAAGACTTGCAATTAATTTATTAGGTGATTTCTTGATAAGCATGTATATATATACATACCCACATATACATAGTATACATTGCTAAAGGGGGGAATTGAGTTTATTGAAAAATTTGAGTCTTTAGAATATTTCAAAATCAAAATAATATAAAATACATAAAAATAAATAAATAAATAGATAAAATAAAAATAAAAATTTTATGAAAAAAGAGATTAATCGAAAAGAATCAAATTGAAGCTCTAATGAAAAACGTTTAATTCCCACTACAGCTAAACAACTTTTAAATATTTTTACAGAAACTAATCTCTTTTAAAAAAATATATAAAAAATATCCTAACAAATTTTTTTTTTATCCACATTATTAGGCCTTTCTAATTATCTTTTGGTATACTGTGATTTTAAGGGCATAAGCACATGCTAACATGTATGTAGAAATGGTAGGCCTTCAAATGTCTTTCAATATTCCACCACCATCAGATTTCAAAAGGTGCATGATTCACTCAAGACCTAAGTTACACATGCCACTTATAGGTATAGTACATGCAATTCCAAACAAATATGTGTCAACCTTTGTTTTTTTTTTTTTTTTTTTTTTTTTTTGTGACCTTTTGGTCCATCATTTCACCAAGTCAAAACTAGCCGACCTTCCATTTGGAATGGAACTTGTCTCCTCCAAAACTCTCATATATAAATTAACGGTGAAACTTTGAGAGAGTGATGGAGAAATTATTGCATGATAATGGATTAAATGTTACGTGGTGATGCTGACCAATAGCGGATCCCCATATGGTTTAATTAAGTTGTCTCTCATTAGTTAATACTTAGTCACGAGACATTATGAGAGTTTCTTAATGGCCAAGACCACAAAATGGCGATAATCTCGAATCATACAATAATTGTTGAAAGAGATGAGAGTAGAAGAGCCTTCATTGGTGGGATGTGCATTTTGATGATTCCCAAATGAATGGGAGGGTCTCTTGAGCTGACTCCAATGCACCCACTACAAATGGAAATCAATTGTGCATCAATTTGACTATATATACTCCACAAATATCTACTATGATTGTCACCCATTTATGGAATTCTCATCCCTCCCCAATAACAAAAATCACCAACATCAAATCACAAACACAGATGATAAAGGATCCAAGTAAAATATGTGGATTGAATGGTTATTATGATAAGAACATATTGAGATTTGATTTGGCGCTAGATTTCTTAGGTGGAACCCATTGGATTTAGGTCCTGCCCATTGGTTTTAGTTCCTCTCTCTCTTTCTCTCTCTCTCTCTGTGGAATGTACTACATCAGGAGGTTAAACAAGTTCCATCAAATCATCACACTTCAACGTGGAAATCCATCCATAGCAGACTGGATTTTTTTTTTCTTTCTATTTTCCTCTATGTTCTACAAAATTCCTAGATATTAGCCAAGCTTCTAAAACTCCTGCCACTGATTGCATACTCAAAATTAAACAAGTCATACATTGAAGAATGGTCAAACTTGGGCACAAAAAAAAAATGGGGGTCCTGATGATGCAATTTTGGGTACTAGTCAAATTTAGTGTTTGAGAGTATGTTAAAAGCATTGAAGAAAGGGAGAAAGAAATATAGACAGTATGTTTGTATGTGGTTCGACCCTGTTAATAAAGGAACTTACGTCCACGTGTGCGTCTGAGCACGTTCACTATATTGTAAAAAGCCGGAGTCCTGTGGTGAACCAACAATAGTTTAGAGCTATCAGAGGTCGACCGGGCACGATGAAGATTGCTATAGAGGTGCTATGCAGACTAAAGAGTCGATCCCCTTCTATGAGGGTGAGTGGTCTCTTTTATAGATGCAAGAGACCTACTCGTACAAGGAAATTATACCGAATAGCTAATATAATCTAATTTAGGATTGATTGGCATCAATCGTGGTGGGGTTTCCTAATTGGATTAGGAAATAATTTGCATTTTCCATTAGTCTTCTAGCTGAGATAGAAAACTATTGGAGTCTGAGCAGTTTGGGACGTGCCTTTGAGTTAGCTGACTTGGACCTGAACTGTATTGTAATTGGACTGCGTATTCCGACCCATAGGTTGGGGTCAGAACCGGTCGCTTGGTCGAGTCGGATCCAGTCGGGGTCGGAGCACTGGCGGTCACCTTGGAGGTCGGGAACTCGGATCCAGAGGTCAGCAGGTCAGACCCAGTGGTAAGGAGCTCGAACCTAGAGGTCGGCGGGTCAGACCTGGAGGTTGGGAGGTCGGACCTGGAGGTCGGGAGCTCGGACCTAGAGGTCGGCAAGTCAAACCCAGAGGTCGGGAGGTCAGACCTAGAGGTTGGGAGGTCGGACCTAGAGGTCGCGAGGTCAGACTTGGAGGAAACCGCTAGGTCATACAATATAGCCAATTTTGGTTATATCAGTTGTCTCCCCATTTCCAAGGTTTACTGAATATCATATCGAGGCAAGTTTGGAAATTCGTTAACTGCTCGGGAAGGTTGGCTTGGAGCTTTTGAGTTTGGTGAACTCAAGGGAACCGGCTAAGAGTTGAGACTTAGCCTGATTCAAAATCTTTAAGTGCTCGGGAATTAGCTAAGAGTTGAGACTCAGCCTAATTCGGAGTCTTTTGCTTAGTTAGCTCCTAGGATGGTTATCTTCTGCCCGTACACCTTCGTCAAGGTTGTGGGTAGAAGAATTTGACCATATTGGAAAAGCCGACCTAAAGGGATTTACTTTAGGGTCATTTTTATGCTAACTCCCCAGGATGGTTATCTTCCGCCCAACAAGCCTTCGTCAAGACTGTTGGGAGAAGAGTTTGACCATGTTGGTAGAGCTGACCTAAAGCGTGTTGCTCTAGGGTCCTTTTTATGCTAACTCCCCATGATGGTTATCTTCCGCCCAGCAAGGCTTCGTCAAGACTGTTGGGAGAAGAGTTTGATCATGTTGGTAGAGCCGACCTAATGTGTGTTGCTTTAGGGTCCTTTTGCTCCTCTATCATGGGCCAACCTAAGAGGATTTCCTCTATCGCCGGTTTGGACCTAAATGGAGTTGGTGCCTCTGAGTATTGTAGGCGTTTGGGTTGTCTAAGAGTTTGACTTAGTTAACCCTAAGGCCTATAAATACTCAGTGTGATTGCCTATTTAGTTCATTGTGCCTTCCTGTCCCCCAAGCTTTTGCTAAGACGGGGTCTGTAGAGGCTATGATTGTAGGTAACCGACCTGTAACGTGGATGATTGTAGGGTCTTTTGAATCTTGCCATCATCAGCCACCTAGGGGGATTTTCCCTCATCGTAGGTTATGAGCCTAAGTGAAGCCGATGCCTCGGGTGGGATCTCGAGGTCTTTTATTCCACGGATGTGATCCCGAGGTCTTTTGATGCCTAGGGCGTAACCTCAAGGTCCTTTGCCAACTTTATAGTAGTGGTCTTTGGTTGCCGTAGGGTTGAGCCCGCGGTCTTTTTAGTGCCTCGGGAGTTGAACCCGAGATCTTTTTGGTGTGCTCCGGTCATCAACGAGGAATTGATAGGCAATCCGAATCATTGTAGGAGCTCTTTGGTAGTCTGAGTTTTGGCTATGGTTGGAAAAAGTACCACTATAGTTGATCTCGTATGGACTATTAGAGACACGAGGTCGGTCATGATCACCGAGCCACTGACTACTGTGAACCGGAAGTCGGGTCAGGATTGCCGAACCCTAATTGCTGTGAATTAGAGGCCGGTGAGGCCGGGCAGGAAGCACTGGGTGTCGGACCTGAAGCACTGGAGGTCGGACCTGAAGCACTGGAGGTAGGGCCGGAAGCACTGGAGGTCTGTCCTGAAGCACAGGAGGTTGGCAAGGTCAGGCCGAAAACACTAGAGGTCGGGCCTGAAGCACCGGAGTTCGAACCTGAAGCAGTGGGGGTCAGGCCTGAAGCTATGGACATTGGGCCGGAAGCACTAGAGTTCGGACATTGGAGGTCAGGCCTGAAACACTGGAGGTCAGCAAGGTCAAGCCAGAAGCTCTAAAAGTCGGGCATGAAGCACTGTGGGTCGGACTTGAAGCACTGGAGTTCGGTGAGGTTGGGCCAGAAGCACTGGGGGTCAAACCTAAAGTAATGGAGGTTGGCGAGGTCGGTCCTAAAGTATTGGGGGTCGGACCTGAAGCACTAGAGGTCGGTGAGGTCAGGCCAGAAGCTGTGGAGATCTGGCCAGGAGCATTGGAGGTCGGGCTAGAAGCATTGGATGTCAAGGCTGAAGCGTTGGAGGTCGAGCCTAAAACACTAGAGGTCGGCAAGGTCGGGTTGGAAGCTCTAGATGTCGGGCCTCAAGCATTGGGGTTCGTACCTGAAGCACTATAGGTCGGGCCGAAAGCTCTGGAGGTTGGGCTTGAAGTACTGGAGGTTGGGCCTGAAGCACTAGAGGTCGGGTCGGAAGCACTAAAGGTTAGGCTGGAAACACTGGAGTTCGACGAGGTCCGGCCGGAAGCACTGGGGGTCGAACCTGAAGCAATGGAGGTTGGCGAGGTCGGTCCTGAAGCATTGGTGGTCGGACCTGAAGCACTAGAGGTCAGCGAGGTCGGGCCGGAAGCTGTGGAGATCTGGCCGAGAGCACTGGAGGTCGGGCTGGAAGCATTGGATGTCAGGGCTGAAGCACTGGAGGTCGAGCCTGAAACAATGGAGGTCAGCGAGGTCAATCCGGAAGCTCTAGATGTTAGGCCTGAAGCACTGGGGGTCTGACCTGAAGCACTGGAGGTTGGACCTGAAGCACTATAGGTCGGCGAGGTCGGGTCGGAAGTTTTGGAGGTCTTGCCTGAAGTACTGGGGGTCAGACCTGAAGCACTGGAGGTTGGGCCTGAAGCACTAGAGGTCGGGCCGGAAGCACTGAAGGTTGGGCCTGAAGCACTGGAGTTCAGGGAGGTCGGGCCGGAAACTCTGGATGTCGGGCCAAAAGCACTGGAGGTCAGGCCTAAAGCACTGGGGGGTCGGATCTGAAGCACTTGAGGTTGGCGAAGTTGGGCCGGAAGCTCTAGAGGTCAGGCCTGAAGTATTGGGTGTCAGACCTGATGCACTGGAGGTCAGACCTAAAGTATTGGGGTCGGACCTGAAGCACTGTGGGTCAGGCCGAAAGCACTGGAGGTCGGGTGTGGATTGCCGTACCCTGACCGCTCGAGACTGGAGGTCGGGTTGAGATTACCAGGCCCTGACTGCTCGAGATTGGAGGTCGGGTCAGAATCACCGAGCACCTTTTCAGATCTCCGATCATTGTCTATACTCCGCTCAGTTCATTGTTTGCATAGTTAGTTGCTAGTGAATGGGACTTCTTCTTAACTAGGTGGGAATGTCCGCTATGTGGTCACCAAGTCATAGATTTGTTGTTGTGTATGACTCTGTCCTTCGTTGAGTTGAGTGAATGTAATAATAATCTATTCTAACGTCAGGACTACTAGAACAGCTAGGCTACTTGTTTCCTAGAATTGCTGGGCTGCTTGGTTCCCCGAACTGCTCGAACTGTTGGGCTATTGGTTTCCCAGAATTGCTTGAACTGCTAGGCTGTCGGTTTCATAGGACTGCTCGAACTACTAGGCTGCTGGTTTCCCATAACTGCTCGAACTGTTAGGTTGTCAATTTCACAAAATTGCTCGAACTGCTGGGCTCCTGGTTCCCCAGAACTGCTCGAACTGTTGGGCTGTTGGATTCCCAGAACTGCTCGAACTGTTGGGCTGTTGGATTCCCAGAACTGCTCGAACAGCTAGGCTGTCAGTTTCACAGAACTGCTGGGCTGCTGGCTTCCCAGGACTGCTCGAACTACTCGAACTACTGGGCTACTGGCTTCCTAGAACTGCCCGAACTACTCGAATCGTTAGGCTGTCGGTTTCACAGGATCATTTTTTTACGAAATAAGAAAGATTCCCCTTTTTTTGCTCGAACTGCTAGGCTGTCAGTTTCACAGAACCGCTCGAACAGCTCGAACTGCTAGGCTGTCGATTTTACAGAATTGCTCGAATCGCTCGAACTGCTGGGCTGTTGGTTTCCCAGAACTGCTCAAACTGCTCGACCATGTTTCCAGCCATTACATATCAGTCATAGGATTTGTTTTGGAGAAAAAACTATTGTTTCCCACAAATGAAGCAAGCTGATGATGCAATTTTTGGTACTGGTCGGATTTAGTGTTTAAGAGCATGTTAAAAACATTGAAGAAAGGAAAAAAGAAATATATACAACATGTTTGTATGTGGTTCGCCAACCTCCGGTGCTTTAGGCCCGACCTCCAGTACTTTCGGCTCGACCTCGCCGACTTTTTGTGTTTCAGGCCCGACCTCCAGTGCTTCAGGTCTGACCCCTAGTGCTTCAAGCCCGACCTCCAATGCTTTCGGCCTGGCCTCTAGTGCTTCTGGCCCGACCTCGCTGACCTCCAGTGCTTCAGGTCAGACACCCAGTGCTTCAAGCCTGACCTACAATGCTTCTGGCCCGACCTTGCCGACCTCTTGTGCTTCAAGCCGGACCTCCGGTGCTTCAGGACCGACCTCCAGTTCTTCTAGCTTGACCTCGCTGACCTCCAGTGCTTCAGGGTCGACCTCTAATGCTTCCGGCCCGACCTCGCCGACCTCAGGTACTTTAGGCCCGACCTCCAGTACTTCCAGCCAGATCTCCAATTTACAGCAATCAGGATCCAGTGATCCCGACCTTGCCTTCAGCTTAGGGTAGACAGGAGCCAGGTGATCCTGACTGGCCCTCCTGTATCCAACAGACCAGACGAGTCCAACTACGATGGTATTTTCGCCCGACCATAGTACAAGACTCCACAGACTGCCAAAGAGCTCCTATAAAGATTCGTATCGCCTAAGTATCAACTCATCACCGATCCCCGGGGCACAATAAAAGACCTCGGGTTCAACTCTCGAGGCACTAAGGCTCAACCTCAAGGCAACCAAAGACCACTGTTACGCAGTTGGCAAAAGACCTCGGGATCATACTCGAGGCACCAAAAAGACCTCAAGATCACAGCCGAGGCATCGGTTTTGCTTAGGCTCGTAACCTACGATGGGGCAAAATCCCCCTAGGTGGCTGATGATGGCAAACTTCAAAAGACCCTGCAACCACCCACGTTCCAAGTCGGTTACCTACAGTCATAGCCTTTAAAGACCCCTATCTTAGCAAAAGCTTGGGGGGCAAGAAGGCACAATGAACTAAACAGGCAACCACACTGGGTATTTACAGGCCTTAGGGTTGACTAAGTCAAACTCTTAGACAACCCGAACGCCTACAATACTTAGAGGCACCAGCTCCACTTAGGTCTAAACCGATGATAAAGGAAATCCTCTTAGGTTGGCCCACAATAGAGGAGCAAAAGGACCCTAAAGCAACACGCTTTAGGTTGGCTCTACCAACATGGTCAAGCTCTTTTCCCAACAATCTTAATGAAAGTTGGCTGGGCAGAAGATAACCATCCTGGGGAGTTAACATAAAAGGACCCTAAAGCAATACGCTTTAGGTCGGCTTTTCCAACATGGTAAAATTCTTTTACCCACAATCTTGACAAAGGTTTACAGGCAGAAGATGGCCATCCTGGGAGCTAAATCAAGCAAAAGGTTTAGAATTAGGCTAACTCTCAACTCTTAGCCAATTCCCGAGCACTCCAAAGACTCTAAATTAGGTTAAGTCTTAACTCTTAGACAAATCTTTCTCGAGCGCTAAGAATACTTCGAATTAGGTTAAGTCTTAACTCTTAGCCAATTCTCGAACAATTCAAAATGCTCAAAAGTATCAAGACAACTTTCCCAAGCAAACATAGTGTTATTAGTCTTGACGGGTACTAATATAAGGGTAACTCACCAAGATCTGCAAACTTTAAACCATAAGGTGCATCACTCCCCCAAGATAATCCAACTTTGCAAACATCAGACAGTGGTAAATGAAGTCAACAGATTTCCAAACTTGACCTAATATAGCATCTAGCCAACCTTAGAAATGGGGGGCAACTGATAAGCCTAAAATTATCCAATAATCTGTTGCTCCGGGTGCGAGCTCCCAACCTCCAATTTTGACCTCCTGACCTCCAAGTCTGACCTTCTGAGCTCCCGACCTCGCAACCTCCGGGTCCGACCTGCCGACCTCTAGGTCCGAGCTCCCAACCTCTCGACCTCCAGTGCTCCGACCCTGATCGGGTCCGACTCAACCAACCGACCGGCCGGTTCGACCCCGACCTATGGGTCGGAATACACAGTCCAATTAAAATATGGTTCAAGTCCATGTCAAGTAACTCAGAGGCACGTCCCAAACTGTTCAGACTCCAACAGTTTCCTATCTCAGCTAGAAGACTAATGGAAAGTACAAATTGTTTCCTATTCCAATTAGGAAACCCCACCATAATTGATGCCAATCAATCCTAAATCAGACTGTATTACTTAATCTGGATAATTTCCTTGTATGAGTAGGTCTCTTACATCTATAAAAGAGACCACTCACCCTCATAGAAGGGGGTCGACTCTTTAGTCTATATAGCACCCCTATAGTAATCATCATCATGCTCGCCCGACCTACGGTAGCTCCAAACTATTGTTGGCTCACCACAGGTCACCGACTTTTTATAATGTCTTGAACGTGCTCAGACACACACGTGGACGTAGGTTCCTTCATTAACAGGGCCGAACCACATACAAAAACCTGTCTCTCACTATCTCTCTCTCTCTCTCTCTCTCTCTCTCCTAAAACTACTTTAATTTATCTTACCAATTTTTGGCATCATCAGTGTTTAACTAGATATTATGAAGACTGTTTCATTTATTACTAATGTAGTCCTAAATTCAAGTTATAAACAACTAATGAAAGGAATGGCATGCAAGAAAATGTACATATACATGCAATACACATGCTAAAGCAGTAATTCGGAGACTAAACATATTACTATGCTCTCCTATGCATGAGAAAGGAATAAATAGGAAGCAATCGTGCAAATCACATTCAAACCCTAGAAAAATAAGAATTCTATGCACATGTACCACATAAGGAAATTAAATCGGTTTTATCCACCTATGCATACTTCTATGTAGGAAAGCAATAAATAAAAAGGTGTAAGGACTTAACTGGGATAACACAAAATTCCTTATTACAGCTTTGTAATTAATCAAGGTTAGGATAATAATAGCATAAAAACCAAATATGGATACTAGCTGCATGTGTAACCCTTATTAGGGATAACCTACTATTCCATGTGTAGATTGAGTACATATGTATGCATGGATGAGCAAAACTAGGTTAGATAAGAATAAACAATAAGAGGATTTGGGTTTTATGGTCCCTACTGAGATTGGAATAACCATGGCTTGGTTACCAATCCCACTAGTGGTTGCTATCCCATGATTGGAATAGGGACCACTAGGGATAGCCTATCTACAAATGGGATGGTAGGCTAACCTAGATACCTAGAAAATCTAAACTAATAAGGAATGAAGAACTACTATGAGCAAACAAGAAAATAAATCTAAGCTAAGAACTACGAAGATCTAAACTAAGGAAAACAATAAAAACAGAGAAAGAAAAGAAGGAGAAAAAAGCTTAACCCAAGAACTTCACTCAGAATCTTCCTCCGACAGAGCTTCGTTAGCACCGCGATCTCTAGGAGCAAAGCCTTCAAACTTAAATGATTTAACTAATCCCAAGAAATTTTATGAGTGCTTTGGAATCCTCTAATGCGGTTTCCTTGAGTTCTCTCTAGTTCTCGGGATTTTCTGGTGCATTGGATAGAGAGGTGAAGGCCTCTATTTATAGTTTGAATTTTGGGTTATGTTTTCTATTTTTAAGTGGTATGGGACATAAATACAAGCTTTAAAGGCTTGTACCTAGGCTATTTGAGGTGTACCTCGAGGCTTTTGGCGTACTTGTCTCTATTTGGTCGAATTTGTGCTAGTTTACACGGATTGAGGCCAAACGCATGGTCATGATTGGGTTTTGGGGTCGAAGGCCATCGTGGCATTCACTAAAAGCCATGTGGCCATCTCAAAGGCTGTGTAGTTTTTGCTGAATGCCACTATGGCATTCAGCCCCGAAAGTTATTTTTCCTCTCCAAACTTCCTGGACTTCGTTCTCTCACATCGGTCATCAAAAAAGGGCTAGTGATATACCATTAGAAAGGTATGGAAGTCTATTTATAATGATTTTGGTCTCATTAAAAAACGATTTGTAGATTTTAGTTATAATTAAAAGAAAGGTGAGGCTGATTCCAAAAAAGATCTAACTAGACATGCATAGAAGGGCTATTTTGGCATAAAAATTCTCCTAAGCAGTTTTTAGCCAATGTGAAGGCTTAGTGCATAATTTTAACCTTATTTAGGAATGTTTTGTAAAGGGAGCTCCCTAGATCCCACCCTAAGTTCCGAATTTTTCTCGGTAAGTGTAATTTTTGACATTTAATATGAAACGGCTATCCTAACTTAGGTTCGTGTCTCTAAATTGAGTTTTTAATGTACCTAAGTTTTCTTAGAGGATATTCTAATGTGTCTAAGAGACCATAGTGGTTCACAGAGTCCTATTTCTTAAACTGAAAAATCCTCATTCCAGTCATCAGGTTGTTCTTTAGGCATGGTTCCTTTTGTTGATTGGGTGAACCAAAATGCAGTGTGTACAGTTTTCCCCTCGCTGACAGAGCTTTGCAAGCAACGCGCCTAATAGGGAATGTCAAAGTATGACAAACTTAAGTGAGTCTAGAGGACTTCTAGAATAAAATCGAGAAAATCAAAACATACAAGCAAGCACACAAAGAAAGTCTTAAGAATCACGTGGTCGTGCTCAAAAGAGATGCCTACCTATTCCTTTGCAGGAAATCAGACTAACCATTAATCAATGAGCACACCACATACAAGCAATCATTCAAGTAAAACACAATGAACAAAACTTAAACTACTGCTAATCATGCAACATACTCGGGGTTGGATCTAAGTTATAGTTTGTGGTATAACTAGAATCCCAAACTCGTGAAAGGTGTCTTATTCGTGGACGATGCAATTATGAAGTGTGCTATTCTCAGATGACTCAATGATGGGGTGTCCTATTCTCGGATGATGCAACAATGAGGTGTCTGATCTTGTCATAATCAAGAATAAAAGTATACTCTACTTTAAAAGATTTGTAGTGTGGAAGTAGAGGTCAAACCCACAAAGATTGAAATACTAAAACACTTTAATATTAAAACCTAAACCCAGTTAATTAAGAAAATAGAATTTTAATTTTGATTTTAATTAAACTAAGACACTAAGCAAATAAATCTAATTATGAAAACAGCTAAGAGTTGTTTGATAAATATGTGTATTGAACCTAGGATTGCAAATCCACCTCTAGCTTCATAATAAGGGTATCTATACATTCAATTAGCTTATTACGTTGGATGATAATAGAGAATTGTAGCTACAAGCCTAATTCCTCCATCAAGAAGATAACTATGATTCAAGCATCAACATAATTCATCTTCGGTTGGCACAAAATATCTCACACTAAACTGGGGTTATGGCCCACTCTGCCTTCCGTAGGCATGAACTATTCGACTACTATATATCACAATTCAAATAAGCTCCATTACATATAAATAATCCATACAAGCATAACAAATATAGATCATTGAGCACATCACATTCAAAATAGATCTAAGACAAGAATAAACTTTGAAAGCAATGATTTAATCAATAGAAATACGATTTTATTATTCAAAATCTTTGAAGCATGTAATCATCATCCATACATAATAAATCTAAAAGTAAAAAAAACATAGATAACACTCTATTACTTGGCTAGGGTTTCATTGAAACCCTAGATATCAGTCTAGGTGGCCATAAAATCGAAGATTGGCAAGAAGTTGATGGAGGAGGCCATGAGAATCTTTGGTCTTCTTCTTCTTCTCCTTACTTTTCACTCTTCAATTGCTGAAATTTTAGTTATGGAAGGATGTGTATAATGTTGTACAACCCCAAAATTGATTTAGAATAGGATTTATATAGATTTTGGAAGGATAAGGAGGCTTTTCTATGTATATCGCACTAAAACTATCGTATTTTCATTTCTGGAAGTCGTATACACAAACCACCTTTGCTAGGCACTCTAATTTGACGAAGTACACATTTTTAGTTTTTTCATAGGTCGCTCGCGCGGCCCGCTCGCGTGAGGTACTTTTCACAACATTGCACGACGTTTGTAGGATTTTGATAACTTTTTGCTCGGAACTCGGATTGAATTGCCGTTTGTGACCACGCATCCATAACTTAAAGATCTATATTTTATATCTCTGGAGAAATTTCTCAAATTGAAAGTATTCCTTGTCCAAAATGCAATTTACCGAGACTGCTACTGATTTCAGCTTTCACCGGAATCATATTTGACCCTAGAATGTCTTCCAAAGCCACTAATCATTGAATTTTAGTGAATTTTCAAGTTTAAGTTACAAAAACCTACAAAACATAGAATACTTATTAAAAAAAACAACTAATAACTAAATGAAATGGGCTAACAAAGTATAACTTCAGGACTATAAAGGGAACTATTACTCACCGATCACACCCTTTACCTACACTTTGCTAGTCCTCGAGCAAAGAAAAATATATAAATAAATACTAATATACTTAAAAATCCTAACTCACTGTCGCAGGCAACACGATTGCATTAAGCACATGCAACAAGCCAATTAAACCCCTAGGTGTCCCTAGTAGGATGAGTGAAGTCTCGTGAGGGTTCTCGTCGAATAAGACACCCACAACCATCTTTATTTCATTATACATTTAAGAAGTTTTATTAAAAACAAAAAACATAACATTCATCCTCTCCCTCCACCAACACTACCTCTAACCTTATACTCCCCTGGCCAGTTGTAGACACCCCATTTTGTCGGCTATCAGATTTAGGAGACCCGTAGCTTGGTGGTTCATGATGATAAAAAAAGACTCAAAAGGACTCCCGGAATTTGGTTCTATTTCTCAAAATGCTCAGAATGATCAAAATGCCCCTGAAAGCCCGAAAACTCCCAGATTTGGACCAAAAGTTCTGGAAACATGCTGCGTCGTAAGGAAACTGATAAAATGAGTTTTTAAGTAAAATCAGATGAATTTGTCAGCTCCCAGAGACCCCCGGAAGACCCGAAAGTTCCCGGAAAGTGCCTCTTGACCAGTTTGACCAAGGTTTGACTAGGTTTACCAGTTTGACCAAGGTTTGATCAAATTTTGACCAAGGTTTGACCAAGTTTGACCGAAAACATCCAAATTCGCCGGGATCATTCTAGATCATGTGGAAAGTATTAAAATGAGTTTTAAAAGAAAATCGAGCGAAAACGTCGGCTCCTGGGAGCTCCCAGAGGTTTCTAAAACTTTCCGGGAATTCCAAGTTTGACCAGTTTGACCAAATTTGACTTTAGAATCGGAGCGCCATAACAATTTTTTAAATATTTTTCATGGATACTAGAGGTCAATAGCTTTCCAATGGTATATCGTACATAATTTTTAAATTTAAAACGAGTTTATTGTGAATTTCCGAAGGCGAAAAGGGTGATCAAATCGGCTTTTATCACAAATACCGCAAAACTTTTCAAAGTGACCTATCCCCAAATTATTACTTTTTATGTAAAATAGACTCCATTACCTTCCCAATGATATATCACAACCTCAATTTGGAGTTTGTATGCATTTTCTGTGAATTTCGGACGAAATAGGGCATTTTCACGAATACCGAAACCTCTGGGGGCCTAAACAGGATTATCCAGACGATTGAGGAGCAGTGCCACCGCGGCACAGGCCCAGTGCCGCCGCAGAACTCTCCTCCAGAATAGTATGTTTTTGCAATTATTTTTGGGATTCCATTTTGATTAATTAAAAACCAAAACGACGTAGTTCTATGTTTTCAGATGTTTCGAGCCAATGGGAACACTTATAAAACCCCTAAACCACCCCAAATTGGCCTATATAAACCCCCCTTGACTTCTCATTTAGGGGGTGTAAAATGTAAGCTTTGAAAAGTTTTGGGAGAGAAAGTTGTAGAGATAAGGTTTGGATAGAGAGAAAAGAAGCTTTCTTCTTTGATTTCAAAACAAAAGTGAGTCCTAAACTTTGTTTTTACTTCATTACTCCTATTTACTTCTCATTCAATACATCCAACCACCATTTTAGTGAGCATTTAAGAGAGAGGAAGCTATTTCCATGTCCAATGTCATCACATATGAGTGAAACATCAAACTACAAGTCCAATATCACATTGATCATCATCTATTGATTATTATTTACTTGCTTGTTTATGCAATGTTCATATCTTCTTACCTCATTTTTTTTTATTTTCTTTATTTACTTACTAGTTCATAATCATCTAGATGATGACATGAAGTTTGAGGTGAGTGAATCCTTATGAATAGTAGCTCTTGACCTAAAAAACATGCTTGATAGATGATGATTATAACTTCAATACCTCCAAGGTATCCTTGAAGTTATATTCAAATGAAAATAAATCTCTCCAACAATCTTGGAGGTTCTTGGTGATGAGTTTGATATTGGCATTTTAAGTTGTTATAACCTTCATCGAGTATTGAAAATTTGCTTTCAAAACTTCTATTTCAAAACCCCCCTTCTTAAAACCCTCACTTTGATTTCAAGAGATAAACCTTGTTTTCCTAAAATCTTCAAAACAGTGAGTCAAAACAGTGAGTGATCTGAGTTCAAAGATTTGTCTAGAACTCAATACTCAATATATGAATGCAAGGCCACTTGTAAAGTCTTCCCAACTCATTAGAGAACACCCATGATTTTTGGTTTGACTTGAAAATACTTGAAAATGGTCTATTTGGACCTAAACATTCCTTCCAGACATTCTGCCTCTGCTGTCACAACAGCTTGGTTGACTTTCAACTTATTTTTCAGAAAACATTTTCAAAAGGGGTGGTCCTAACTTATTTTTCCCTTAAACGTCAATGTCTTAGGGAACTTTAGGTTTAAAATGGGCCTCTAGATCATTTGTTTGCAATTTCTAAGATTTTTTGACATTTCAGTCAACAGTACGGACTCTGTTTCTGAGTGACCTCTATGTTTTATGTGATTTCTCTCCATCTGTGATAGTTATCAAATATTGGCTTTTTGGATTGTGTTCTTGACACAATAAGAAATATCTCCATAAAAAATCATGAATTGAAAACATTCTTAACCCCTCTTTTCAATTTTTAAAAGATCATGTTACTGTTCTGTCCACTATTCACAGCAAGCACACTTTTACTTTCCCCCTTTGATTTGATGCTTACATGCACTCCAAATTAGATCATGTCTTAGGAAGTAGTTCATACTACATTTGTACATATCCCATGATGATTTCATTCATTCATTCATACACATTCTAGACTTCTAAGTCATTCTAGGAATACATGAACACAAAGCACACTACAACCTTGGCACATTCTAGGTACATACATTGCATCCATGTAAAGATTTAGGGCTTTTGTGAGTCCTAATCTAAGAAGATTATAAGGTATGATCATGATCACACATTCATGCTTCCCCTCGATCTAATCATCCTTTCTCACCCGTCCTAGGGATTGAGAGATCTTCTCTTCTCAAAGATTAACATGCATCATTCTAGTTTGCTAAGCATCCTTGTTTTCTTTGATTTATTTGTTTCAAGAACAATTCATGTCCCCTTTAGATTAGGGAAACCTAGTTACTTGATACATGATTAGATGATTTTTCCTAGGTTTATTTATGTGATCTTTCACTTTACATTGTATGATATTTGACTTAGACCTTATGAATGATATCTTATCTTTAAATCTTCCATTTCAAATTTTCTTATGTGATGTAATATACTATCATATTATTAATTGTCGAATCAAACATAGTATAATATGATTATTCGGATGCTAATTGAGGCCCGTCGAAAGACGGGGTGAGTTGAGGGTGTTTTAGTCACGACAAAGGCTCCTTCCTCTCTCGTACCAAAACCCCGAGCCAAGTTCTTTGGTTATGAAGGGCCGGTTCCCTTTATCCATTTGGGTGAGTCAAAATTAGGTTTCTTGGTTCCTTAAAGACCAAGTGGCGACTCTGTATCTGTTTTCAACAGACCTTTTCTCTCTCGTTTCAAATCAATTTTAAAACAAGCAAGTGGTGGAACCCCGCGTGTCCACAATCTGGCGACTCTGCTGGGGACTTTTATTTTAAAACAAAATAATACAGAGGTTTGACTCATAAGAAGTATCCTTAAAATCATCTTTCTACTGTGTCTGGTTCATCGCATTGCACTTTGCATTTTCCTCCTTCGACTGTGTCTGAAATGCGGCGCTGACATTGTTCAGGTCTTGCTGTGCCAGGGCACAAGTCACTGTTGATACTGTACCTTCCAAGGTATATCAAAAAGAGTAAAAACCTCCGTACTGTTTCCCTGACGGTATATTGGAACTCTTGTCGATGGACCCTCTTTGACTAGACCCAGCCTTTGCATATAGATTCCTGTAGAACCTTTCGTAGGACTGTTCATTTGTCTTTTCAGATAGGACAATGTGATGTAACTGCTGTATGCCCTGATGGGATTACCTGTGCGGTATAGATATGCTTATGTGGCATGAGACAGAACCTCTTTCTTATGATTCCCAAGGCAATCACTCACATGTGATCACATTGAGTTGACCTGCCTAGGTACCATGACAAGGATGTCTGCCCCATGCTCACAAAGATATACACCACAAACCTTGTTTGTCGGTCCTAAGATATAGGAGTATGAAAACATGCTAGACAGTATGATCACTATCGTCACATACTAACCAATTTCTCCCAGAAACTCTATCCACATATCCTAGATATAACCATATTAACCAGTTTTTCCCAGAAACTCTATTAACTAGTTTCTCCCAAAAATTCTGTCCAGATATCCCAAATATAACCATATTAACCCGTTTCTCCCAGAAACTCTGTCCAGATATCCCAGATATAACCATAATAACCAGTTTTTTCCAGAAACTCTGTCCATATGTCCCAGATATAACCATATTAACCCGTTTCTCGCTGAAACTCTGTCTAGATATCCCAGATATGACCATATTAACCAGTTTCTCCCAGAAACTCTACTCAAATTTCCCAGAAATGCCAGAAACTATGTCCGGATATCCCAGTTTCTCCGAGAAACTCTGTCCAAATCAACCAGAAATGCCCAGTCTCTCCTAGAAGCCTCCATAGAACCCTGGAAACCCCTATCATCCCTTGGTGATCGTACTGGAATGTAAGGTTGGCATACTCTATATGGTTAGGACCTTAATTGTTTAACTGCTATCTGTTAGAAATAGGAGCATCATATAGATTAGGACTTACATCTGCATGCTTATCTCATTTGCATGCACCATTCCCATCAATTTGCACGCACTGTCTCAACCATTCTTACACAAGTCAGTCCACGTTTGTTAAGCATCACTGTCAAAATCTAATCTAGTCCTCTCAAAATCTATCAGGTCAGCATAGATTCCCAAAGTCAACAGCTGGGATCCTCGTCGTGGGTCAGGAGTTCAGATAATCGTTTGGTCAGAATCACTCCAACAGCTTACGTCAGCATGAATCGAGAAGAGTTAGAAAACAAGATCACCGAGTTGGGGGCAACCATATGCCAGCAGTCTGACAGCCTAGCCCAAGTTCTGAAGTTCATGGAAGAATTGAAGCAGCAGCGGCCGCAACCTCCGCTTGGGTTTCCACCACCGGGGTTTGAACCGCCCCCACATGAGAATAACGGGAAGGAAGACTGGCTTCAAGGGGTCCCACCATTTGCATACGAGAAGAAGATCCAAGAGAAAATGGATAAGGTTGACAAGCTGGAAAGCGTACTAAGGAAAAGTAAAGGGATTGATGATTACATGCTGGACTTGGAAGGCCTTTTCGAGCCTGTTAAGCTGAAGCTACCGGAAAACTTCAAGATGCCTGCCTTTAACCGATTCGATGGGACCGGAAATCCAAAGAGCCATGTAAAGCTGTGTATGAGCATCTTCCAATCTATGGGATGTACCCATGAGCACCTCGCAATGCTGTTCCCACAAACTCTCATGAAGTCTGCACTATCATGGTTCCTTACCTTGGAAGCTTCCAAAACTCGGGCATGGGAAGACATAGTTCGGGTATTCGTTGATCACTACTCCTATAACCAAGAACTTGACGTCACCATCAGGGATTTGGAAACTACTCGGCTAAACAGCAATGAATCCTTCACTGTGTTTCTGAGCAGATGGAGAAACAAAATGGCCCAAATGACCCATCGTCCGATTGAGAAGGAACAGGTGAGAATGCTAATCCAGAATCTGCAACCGTTCTACCATGAAAAATTGTTTTATCAGTCCATCTCCACTTTCGAAGAGCTGTTTGAAGTTGGGACTTGAATCGAAGATGCCATAAGGGAAGGAAAGATCAAAAAAGAAGACCCTCCAAGTAAGTCAAAAAGGCCCAACTACTCCCGTAATCCTCCGGATGTCAATGCCCTTAGCAGTCAACCTATGGCTTATCCTCCTAGGCCATACCAACCTCTCAACCAAGCTAATTCCTCCAATCACTCTTTCCCTAGGAAGCCTCCTCGTAACTTCTCCAAACTAGAAATCCCCCTCTCTTCAGCCTTAGATCGCCTCCTTAAAAAGGGCTACCTCCAATTACTCCAACCACGAAATGCCCCGCTCCCGCCAAACTGTGACATGTCCAAAAGATGCACCTACCACCAATCCCCTAACCACAACACCAATGATTGCATGCGCCTCCGCCATGATATCCAAGGCCTCATTGACCAAAATATCATCGAGCCACCTCCAAAGCAGCCCCATGTCACTCAAAATCCCTTACCGAACCACCAAAACATCAGCCTCATTGAGTCCAACCATGTATCTTTCAACCCTGCTACCTATATCACCCCTGTAGGTCAACCTTTACCCCTCATTGACGTCCCAAAATCTGCGGGAATTCATCTGATTGACGGAGGGGATGACGAGTGGCAGCTGTTGAACAAGACCTATTCTTCTTGGAAGAACATGATCTAGGGGTAGTTGACCTCAAATGGTATGATCCCGATAATGAAAGCGATGCTTCTATCTGGAATGAGCCAGAGAAACCATTTGTGGGGATAGATTGCGACTGGTTCAAAGAGGATGGGATTGTAGAAGGGCCTACCCCAGCCAAAATTGATCATCTGACTAGGTCAGGCCGTCATTATCAGCCTCCATAGCCTACCACCGAGTTTATCGAAAAAGGACAGGTCAAAGACAAAGGAAAGGGAAAAATGGACGAGATCATCAAGACAATGAGTTGATAAAGCAGTTGAAGAAAACCCAAGCACATCTCTTGATGTGGGACATCATGGTAACATCCTACAAGCATAAGCAAGCTGTGTTGAATGCTCTGGGTGGAATAGAGGTCCCCATTGACGCCGCACCAGAAGACATGGTGGCTTTCTTGGGCGCACTTATCCCTGACCTAATCATTACATTTTCTGATGAAGACCTGCCACTAGAAGGATCTGTACATAACAAAGCATTGTATATCATTGTTGGATGTAAGGGACAGCAGGTGCCATTTTATCTGGTTGATATAGGCTCTGCCTTAAATGTTTGTGCCGTAAGGACTGCCACGGTCTTGGGGGTCAATGTCCTTGACATCACACCATCTGTGAGGGCCTACGATAACACCAAGAGAAATGTGATGTGAACTGTTTCTCTCCAAATCCGGGTAGGATCTTTAGTGAGCAGTGAAGTCTTTTAAGTCATGGACAAACCTGCCTCGTTCAACTTATTGATCGGAAGGCCCTGGCTGTATATCAACAAAGCCGTATCGTCCACTGTGCAACAAATGATCAAGTACATTCACGAGAAGGAGGTGAAAATCATCCTCGGCAATAGTTGGGGTAATGAAGCTTTCCCAAACTACGCTCCCATCTTCAAAGTCCAAATACCTGAGCTAGAAGAAGGAGAAATCGGGGGATTCTTCATGGAAGAAGTCCACATGATCAATGATGAAGACAGGTTCCCCAAGATTCACTCCGCAGTTGTCAACATTGTCCGCAAAATGAACTACTTCTCTGGAATGGGATTGGGCTGACGCCAGCAAGGAATTCGGGAGTTACCTCAGATCAAAGGGCAACAAGGCACTTTTGGGTTGGGGTACAAGGCCACTGAAGAAGACGTCGAGCTAAAGAGGCCATGGAAGAAAAGGGTGAGGAGTCTCCTACCGTACCGGAAAACCTTGAATGGGCAATTCATCAAAGAAGGGGATGATTTCCCCTACTTTGGGTTCCCGGAACCCTAGATCCATTAGGCCTCTGGAAAAAGGCACCCCGGGCTGGAAATCTTTGCTGACTGTGAAAGGCCCTCCTATCAAGATCCGTTCTATCCCGAAGAAGTTGTAAAAACTCCGGAGGAAGACTGGTTGAAGTACCTAGACGCTGAAGCCATCGAGAAAATGTGGGAAGAATTTGCTGAAAAGAAGGAAGAAAAGAGGGCCGAGAGCCAAGATGATCGGATCAAGCCAACTGAGGAGGGTCTGAGCAACCAGGCTGTAGAGTCATCTGTCTATGTCTCCCTATCCCATGATCCCCCAGAGTCTGTACTGCCAATTATCGAGTCTGTACCAGAGTCAACTGCTATAGGCCCATCACTGTCCAATGTAATCACTTCACCTGTCATGAATGAAATGAAAGACGATTCTGCTTACTCCTCTGTGTCTAATACTTGTGAATGCACAGATCCCTCCGAGGATCTCCCAATCGAATTTAAGCAACTAATTGAAAAACCACCTGCTTACGAAATAATAGAAGATACTTTATCGGTTAACATAGGTGAAACAAATAATCCACAAATTGTGCAAATTGGCTCAACTCTTAATAAAAAAGACAAAAGAAAAATTGACTCTCTTGCTAAAAAAATTCAAGGATGTTTTCGCTTGGTCTTACGAGGACATGCCTGGGGTCGATCCCGACATTGTTCAACATCATATTCCTCTCCTCCCCAATTCTAAACCTGTCAAGCAGAAACTGAGGCGGATGAGGCCAGAATGGGCACTCAAGGTTAAAGAAGAAGTGGAGAAGCAATTCAAGGCAGGGTTCATCATTATCACCGAGTATCCAGAATGGGTTGCCAATATCGTGCTAGTCTCCAAGAAAGATGGAAAAGTTTATGTGTGCGTCGACTTCCGTGATCTAAACAAAGCCAGTCCGAAGGATGACTTCCCGCTTCCCACATTGATGTCTTGGTAGATAACACCGCAGGACATGAGCTACTTTCATTCATGGATGGCTTTTCAGGGTACAATCAGATTCTAATGGCGCCAGAAGATTGGGAAAAAATGACATTCACCACCCCTTGGGGAACCCACTGTTATAGAGTAATGCCTTTCAGACTCAAGAATGCTGGGGCAACTTACCAAAGAGCTGCCACCACTCTGCTGCATGACATGATTCACAAGGAAGTAGAAGTGTACGTAGATGACATGATCGTGAAGTCTAAGGACAGAGAAGGACACCTGGTGGCACTGGAAAAGTTTTTTGAGAGGTTGCGCAAATACAAGATGAGATTGAATCCTAAGAAATGCACTTTCAGTGTGACCTCTGGTAAGCTCCTGGGTTTTCTCATCACACAAAGGGGGATAGAGGTAGATCCCTCTAAGATCAAGGCAATCCTAGAAATGACACCACCACGGAATGAAAAAGAAGTGAGAGGGTTTCTCGGAAGAGTCCAATTTATCAGCCGCTTTATTTCCAAACTCACAACTACATGCGATCTTTTTGTTCCGATTGCTGAGAAAAGGAGAAAAGTTCCAATGGGATGACCAATGCCAAGCCGCTTTCGACAAAATAAAAGCCTACCTTCAAAATCCACCTGTCCTTTTACCACCCACTCCTCATAAGTCCTTATTCCTTTACCTATCTGTCTCCGAAAATGCCATGGGTTGCATGCTAGCCCAAGAAGGAGAAGAAAGCCACTCCGAAAAAGCCATATATTACCTCAGCAAGAGGATGACTGGGTATGAGCTCAACTACTCTACCCTCGAAAAAATCTATTGGGCCTTAGTTTGGTGCACTCGCCGACTGAGGCACTACATGCTGGCCTTCCTGGTTGTGCTCATATCCAACATGGATCCTCTAAAGTACCCCTCGAAAAACTTGCCCTGACCTATTGTATATCCCGTTGGTTACTTCTACTATCTGAATTCGATATCAAGTATGTTACAAGCAAATCGGTAAAAGGGAGAACCGTAGCTGAGCATCTCGCAGAGCACACTGTTGACTCTGAAGAAGTGGAGACTTTCCATTTCCGGACGAAAATATCATGGAAATCAAGGAAGAACAGTGGAAGTTGCACTTTGATGGTGTAGCCAACATGAAAGGATACGGAGTAGGAATGATTCTAGTATCACCAAGTGGGGACCACACTCTGCTGGCAGTCAAGCTCTATAACTCCACCAACAACATTGCTGAATACGAAGCATGCATTCTGGGGATGGAAGCAGCCATAGAACTGAAAGTTCAGAAGCTGGATGTTTTCGGGGATCCAAACCTCATTATATCGCAAGCTAGATGAGAATGGAAAGTAAAAGAAGAAAGATTGAAGCCCTATCATGATCATCTCGATCAACTCAATAGGCAGTTCAAGAACATCACATTCCTCTACGTACCTAGGGAAGAGAACCAGCTGGCAGATTCATTGGCTACCTTAGCCTCCATGATCAAAATTCCTGTGGGAGTCAGGATGATGCCTTTGGTAATTGAGCAAAGGTACGACCCTTCGTTCAACATAGTCGCCGCAATCGAAGAAGAAAAGAATGAAACACCATGGTATCAGGATGTCTGCAACTTCATAGAAAAGGGGACGTACCCCCAAGAGTCTACCGAGAAAGACAAAAGGGCAATTCGAAGATTCGCAGCATAATTTATTATTTGTGGTAGGAAATTATTGAAGAAAGGGTACAATGGTCACAACCTTACTTGCTTGTTTGGAAAAAGCTCCAGAAGAATGATGGAGGAAATACACGAGGGGGTATTGATCTTGTCAAAATCAAGATATAAAAGTATGCTTAACTTATGCTTTACTTTCAAAAGATTTGCAGTGTGGAAGTAAAGGTCGAACCCACAGAGATTGAATACTACCGCCCTTTAATTTTAAAACCTAAATTTAGCTAATTTAAAAAAAACATATTTTGATTTGATTTTAATTAAACTAATAACAATAAAAGTAAATCTAAATTATGAAAGCAATTAAATAGTTGTTTTTATAACAAGGTTAAGAAACCTAGGATTGGAAATCCACCACTAGCTTCGTAATAAGGGTATTTACGAATTACTTTAGCTTATTAAGTTGGATGATAATGGGGAGTTGTAGCTACAAGCCCAATTCCCCCATCAAGAAAATAACTATGGTTCAAGCACCAACATAATCCATCTTTGGTTAGCACGAATTATCCCACACTAAACTAGGGTTGTGGTATAATCCGTCTAATCTAGGCATGGACTATTCGGATACTTGATAGCACAATTCAATTTAAGCATTATTACATGTAAATAATCTAAACAAGCACAACAAGCATAGATCATTGAGCACACAACCATCAAAATAGATCCAAGACAAGAGTAAACTTTGAAAGTAATGATTTAATAAATAAAAGCACGATATATTTATAAAAATCCTCGGAACATGTAACTGTCATCCATACATAATAAAACTAAAATAAAAACATAAAATACAACCTATTACTTGGCTAGGGTTTCATCGAAACCCTAGATCTAGAGTTTAGTTGTCCATAGAATTGATGAACATCAAGAGGTTGATGGAGGAGGCCATGGGAATCCTTGGTCTTCTTCTTCTTCTCCTTGCTTTCCTCCCTTCAATGGCTGAAAGTGTGGTTGTATATTGTGTGTATAATAATTGCCAACCCCTTAATTGAAGTAAAATAGGGTATATATAGATTAGTAGCAAGTTTTTGGAAGCTTTCCTAACCCAATTCGCACTAAAACTGCTGTATTTAGCTTTCCAAACGTAATTAGGAAGTTTCGTTCGCGTAGGAGTCTTCATTACACTGAAATACACGTATTTGATTTTTACACAGGTCGCGTGAGCAGGCCGCGCGAGCGCAATATTGGGAAATCACGCAAGTGGGTTGCGCGAGCGAGTTTTGGACTTCCGCGCGAGCAGGCCGCGCGAGCGAGGTGCCTTTTTCAGCTTCTTTCTTCCTGTTTTTTCTCCCTATTTAACCTGGATTAGTGTTTTCTTCCAAAACCTGCTCTAAAATAGAAAACGAAATAAAAATACATAAAAACAGGATAAAATATGCTAACAAATGTGAATTAAGGCATGTAATTAGGATCTGTTCTCTCCCGATCACACCCCCAAACCTACATTTTGCTAGTACTCGAGCAAAAAGAAAATAAAAATAAAACTACTAATAAAAATCTATTCCATTTTCGCATGGATCACGATTGCATTTAGCTTATACAACAAGCCTTTTAAACCTCTAGGTGTCCCTAGTAGGATGAATGAAGTCTCGTGAGGGTTCTCGTCAACAAGTCACCCACAACCATCTTTATTAACTTATTAATTTAAAAACTTTTATTAAAAACAAAGAACATAATATTCAATACTCCTTATCATAAAATGATGATTTGAAATAGAATAACGAACAAGAAGAAATGGAACCAAACGTCCACCTATGTCATGAAAAGCAATCCCAAGCACATGCATCGTATAAATCAATAGAGTTCCTCATACAATTGCATATGTGTGATATGGTAGTCAAATAAACACACGCATGTCATGAACTTGGAATATACTTCGGATAACCAATTAACTATGTCCGATTACGAATCTCACAATGTTAATTACACTCTAAAATGAAACACTCAGAAACAGGTGTAAATTTTCTAAAATATGTGAGTAAAAGAAACATGTTTTCAAAACGAGAAATGCTCACATATGACTCGAAAAAGACGCATGACACGAAAGAACAGTAGTCTCATGGATATGATGCCAATAATCAAGAAAAATTAAACATTACCATGTTTTAATCCCCCTCCCATCGTTTTCATATCCGAACCATGTTTCCTAGGATCAAATAGGACTTTTCAAAGGTTGTAATGTGGCTCAGGTAATGAAAAAGGATAGAAATGATTCATTAGGTAGTTTTAGAATGGCATTGTAAGGCATGTTCGATTTCTTTCATTCGTCTCTTCTACAAACTTTCATCTTTTCATTCTCCTCCTTTTCATATTTCTTTTTTTAATTTATTTCCTCTTCTTTTTTTTCCAATCTTTTTTTTTTTTAATTCTTTTCCCTTTCTTTTCGTTGCTTTCTGAATAATCAATCAATAAATAACAAGGCAACCACCCCAAACATCATCTTGTTCTCTTCTTCTTCTCAATCGACACATCACCTTAATACCATTAAAAGTTGACGAATCTCTCATTGGTAAACTCCAAGTTGGTCAAGTTGGAGCAAAAACAAGGATAATGGTGGTTAAGGGAAAAGGGCATTTTAATTGATCAAAGGGCGAACTAAGGAAATTTTTATCATTTATCGGTCGGCAGTAAACAAAAAGGGCCTACCATCATCTCCTATGGTCATATGGTTCTTTAATGTTTACGACGGAAGATTATTTAGCATGGTAGTAAATATTTTAACCTGACTATCAACCAAAACAAGAATAATGAGACTAAACAACGAGTTAATGCGTTATTCCAAATGAAATTCGACAAACACAATGTATTTATAACCCTCTAAAAAGAAAAGATAGGCTCAAAAGCTCACCGTGTCACGCCCCGGAGCAGCATAAATAGAGAAAAATAAATTTCCTTTATGAGTCCATAGGGAATGACGGGTGAATAACCGCGTTGTCATCTACTCAAACCAATAAACACCACGATAGGGAGGATGCTATTCATAGAACATATCTTATTAACATAATCAGAGGCTACAGTGGAAACTATAAAAGGTGTGAAAGCAACAGATGCCCAAGTACCAATTATAAAAGTCTACTAAAACTATTACAACAGCTGGCTTATAGTCTCAGGCCTATAACAATAACAACAACAGATATACAAACTAACTATATAAAGCAGCACATCTTCGTCTTCCAGCCTTCAGCTCCAAGTCTGGCAGAACTATCAGTCTTCAGTCCTCAAGACCTACAAATCCCTAGACATTGGAATGTCCAGGGCATTAACGCCATCAGCTTTGAATACAAAGCTGAGTGAGTACATTAAACAACACTCCTCACCGTTATTGTTCAGCATCTTAAAATGCGGTTAATCTCTTAATAATGACGTCTCTCACGGACATAGCAGAGGTCTCATTAAACTATGCATTAATCAATAATAACAGAAATCCTATTAAGTAAAAACAATAATAACGATCATGGAATAAATATTTCATCACGTATTCACCAAATCCATGCATGTAACCCATGCAATCACCCATGCATATACCTTTACGTCGGGACGCTGAATCCACGACTGAACCATCATCATACTAACCATTCCCATATTCACATCCATATCCATGTTCTTATTCTCATCCGTATCCATACGTCGATCCCATAATACCAATCTGAAAACCATTCGTCAATACAGTAATGCCAATCGGAATCACCCGACTAGGCAATAGATCCCAAAATCCCTTGATAGGGTTACCGGTCGTCTACACGGTACCACCTATCTGTAAACAATAGAACGGCACATTGGACGTCTTCAACGATGTGTATACCCTCACTGGTCGTCTACACAGCTGAGAATACATTAGAGCACTAGCCGGACGTCTTCAACGGTACACTGGACATCTTCAACAGTGCATACGCATCACTGGACGTCTTCAACAGTGAGAGGTGCACTAGGAACTCTAACCATCCCACGTCCACCCGACTCGTCAGCCGTTGATCCCATGGATCCAAAGTACACATATCTCATATTCTACGTAAGTCACATGTCCCATTTCTCATCAGCTTCTCTTGCCTCTTCACATCACTATCCCATGCATGCTGACATATGTTGTGAAATGCTCATATACTAAGTACAGGAAATGTCACATGCTCTGTATTAATCATATCTACTGATTATTGATTATTAACTTGCAGTTGTATTCCGTTCTACTATTCAGTTTTACAATAACATATGACAGTTAAACAATTCATCTCATATCGACAGTTAACAATAAACAGTTCATCTTGTAACATTAACATAGACATCATATAAGGCTAATGTAGTATCATGTTGACTAAGCACATATCAAATATCACGTATGGTACAACCATTAGCAGCTTGGGTACATTACAATCAGCTCATGATATATAACAATAGATAAACAACATTCTGCTCTTCCCAATCGATTGGACTTAATGTCAATCGATTGGAAATAATGTCAATCGATTGAATTCTATGTCAATCGATTGGACATATCAATCGATTGAACTCTATGGCAATCGATTGAACTCTGTCTTCTTCCTCAAAACTGCTGGTTTTATTATAAAAACGTTTGGGTTCTCTTTCCTCCTCATGCACGTTATTATACACACATAAACATCACAAAAACAAACCTCTTTGAGTGAGTTAATAAACTCACCTCTCCCGGCGTTCCGGTGACGGCGTCCCGAGCTCCGCGGCGGCGGCCATGGTGGTTCTCTTTCCTCTCTCTCTCTTCTCTGCTCTCTCTTTCTCTGTCCGTCTCTGTTCTCTCTCTGTCCTCCTCTTCCTCTTCTTATTCTTTCTCTCCTTCTCCTCTCCTCTAACCCGAGAGTGTGGGTGTGTGTAATATATATATACAATATATATGTATGTGTATATATATATAAGAGTATATATCTCTCTCTCTCTCTCCCAAACACACACACAAGCAAACATATATATGTATAAGGGGAGGGGTATATATAGGGGAGGGAAACAATCACAACCACACAAAACCAACGAGGTGGCCAACTCCAGCTACTCTCAATCGATTGATACCAGGTGTCAATCGATTGGAGTTAGGTCGGCAGGATACCAATCGATTGACAAAACATCCAATCGATTGACATATCAATCGATTGGGATAAAGCCAATCGATTGAACACACCACCTCACCAAAGGCTAAGAAAAGTACTAGGGATCTATATATACCCGAAAATACAGGGTATTACACACCGGGTCTAGCCTCCACCTTATGTTATCTAGAAATCCGAATCATATTATAGTTCACATCAAACATGTATTCAAGCAACCACGTGCAGTGCATAAGTTTGTGTGCAAAACTATGATATAAAACTACTATTCGAACGATACATGACCTAAACCGTCATATCATGACTTTAGCAAATGTTTAACCACATCTTTTCATGTTTACCACTCTATAACAATCCAAGTTACATAACAAGATTTATCAAATTTATATTGCAAAAACGTCGGTAACATCGTTTATTTAAGCACAAGAATCAAAATTTTTTTTAAAAAATTTAGTGTGTAATAATAATAATGTGAGTGCATACCCCCAAACCTAAACCTTTAATTGCCCCCAACGAAGCAATAAAATGAAAGAAAGGAAAGTGCGCAAGGAAGGAACGACGATACCTCGATCTCGGCACTCACAAACAGGTGAACACAAAGGAATATGTCAATAAAATTCAATGTTACATGTTACTTCTTAATAAAAGACGAACAAAGAAAATAATAAAAGCAGCTAAAAGAACTATAACCAAACTAAACGAAATTAAATAAACTATAAGTGAGCAAAGGTACGACCCTTCGTTCAAAATTCCTGTGGGAGTCAGGATGATGCCTTTGGTAATTGAGCAAAGGTACGACCCTTCGTTCAACATAGTTGCCGCAATCGAAGAAGAAGAGAATGAAACACCATGGTATTAGGATGTCTGGAACTTCATAGAAAAGGGGACGTACCCCCAAGAGTCTACCGAGAAAGACAAAAGGGCAATTCAAAGATTCGCAGCGCAATTCATTATTTGCAGTAGGAATTTGTTGAAGAAAGGGTACAATGGTCACAACCACTACACCATATTGACAAATTTGTAACGGACAGGTTTTATGATTTGTAACGGGTATACTTGTTACTAATTTGTAACGGATATATCCGTTACAAATTTTGAAAAACTGTTACTAATGACCATTATTTTGGTTACTTAATTTATGTAACGGGTGTATTTATATTTGTAACGATTATATCCGTTACAAAATTGATCCCAAAACAAAAAAATAATAAAATAATTTTGACATATAGTAAAACCATCGGGCTCTAGATCGCAAAAAGAGAGAGAGAGGAAAAGGAAGAGAAAAAGAGAGAAAGAGAAAGGAGAAGCCCTAGCTAGCGCCGACCGCCGCCACCACTCCAACCGCTGCCTCCTACTTGACCCCGCTCGCCTCCTCAACCAGATCTGTGTGTAAAGAGGTAAGATATGTACATCTCTATCTCCATCTCTAAGATTTGTACATCTCCTCGAGACCATCTCTCTCTCTCTCTCTCTCTCTCTCTCTCTCTGTAACAGATCTGAGGTACCAGATCCTTAGGGTTTTTTTTAGGTTTCCTAAATTTTTACATTTTCTTATTTTTATGGTATTTAATCATACATGTTCTTTGGGTCTTGATTGTTTTCCGTATATGTAGATGCCGAGTTGTGTACGTTTTTGGAGATGATCGTTTGAAGACATTTTTTTGTTTTATCTTTGAAGACTCTATTTTTCTTGACTTCCATAACATGGATTTCCATGTGCTGGGAATCTTACTAAGTTAATGGATGATGCATTCAAAGATTTTTCTTTTCAGAAATTTCAGGATTCTAGCCGAAGCTCTGCAGGATTTGGGATCATTGTACCGACCAAGATATTCTGCATGGAACTCAGTCATTTCTCCTAAATTTATATATATATATATACTTCATAGATGTATATTATACATATTTTTTTTTCTTGGTTCACCAGTTTTCTCCTGAATTATACATATACATACCTTAACACTTTTGACCTGGATTGTAGGATAGGGAAAAGAAATCCCCATGTCCCCTTCATGCTAGGTTGACATGATTTTTTTTTAATATTCTTAGTTTTCATTATTAGTCTATTTCTGGAAATAATGTTGACCCAATAAACACCACTCATGGAGTAAAAATTCGACAATTTGATGACTGAACGAATTTTATGTCTTTTAACAGCAAAATTCACACAAGAATTTAGAAACTAGGGTCCCCCTAAGTGCAGTGAATTTTCTAAACTCTTGAGTTGATCCCTTTGGAAACATTTGTGTCACCAAATAGAAGGGGGGCAAGGTTAGAATTTGGCTTTCTTGAAGTTCTCTCCACTGTTATTTTTTCGCAATCTCCTACAATATAATGTTTGGGACACCATAGCTCAAATATTCTTGAAAAGGAAATTGATTCTTCAAATGTTGTAGGAATAAAAATAAGATATTTTGCCTTTAATAGATTTCTGACGAAGCAGCAAGTTGTTTGTGATTTCAGCTGTTTTTTCAAGTTTAAAATGCACTCCATTTTTGCACAATCTGTGAAAAAGTTTTTGCCAAAAGGACTCGAATCTATCAAAAATCCCAAGTAAGAGATTGTTGGTCCCAAATAAGCTATTCCAAATGGAGTCTTAGTTACTGGATAAAATTTTATTGAATTCGAATGTTTTTTCAAGTGATTACAATTGAATTTGATTTTTGTTGCAAATTACGAACCTCATTGAAGACTTGATTTTGTTGTCAGGTTACCTACTGTTAACTTACTCACTAAAAATAAGACATGTCTTTTTCCTTTGTGTTTTATTTTTTCTAGTAGTTACTTATGTTGTTTTGATATAATCAACTGTTGATTTCGTTGCAAAATCATACTTTGAAAGTGTAAAAGCTCTTTTGGTCTTCAACTAGTATTGATCTTTTGATTTGCAACCTTCAATTATTCTCATTATCGGTGAGTGGTGACTGAAATCAGAACTCTAATTAGCCTTGGGGCGAAGGATTCCTGTGAATTCTTTCATGATCCTTTTCAAGGGAAAAGGTACCATCTTTTTCATATCTATAGCGGATACATAGAAGTCTTGTTTCCCTTTTAATTTGCAGTTGAATATTCTTTAGTGGGAATTTACTGTATTCCTCAATTTTTGTCACTAGACACAAACATGGGTTTGTTTTATATTCCGATTGTGTAGTTTATTGTTTGCTTCATTACCTTAAATTATCTAATGCTATGTTTGTGTTTGAAGAGTTGATGTGTGCCTATTAGAAAATAATAATCATGTATCTAATGCACTATGACAAACTCCTACATGGGTTTGATTTTCATAGTTCACTCACAAATACAGGTTAGTGAATTTTTTCACACCTTTCAGCTTCTCAAGTTATTTTTTTCCTCGCAATGTATCAACTTAACAGAAAGTAATTAGAGGAATTCTATGTTCTTCTTGGTCATTTTCTTTCTGAATTCACAGTAGATCTTGAAAAGAATGTTTCTTCAGTATAAGGGTCATCAAGGAACTAATGTAAGCATGGAGAAAACACAAGGGAAAGCATATAGAATTAGTTTTCCTTTCCTTTTATTTTTATTTCTAAATTCGCAAACAAAGCAGAGCCTTGGAACTTTTTAAAATCAAATTATAAACGAATTTGATTGCTTGCATCAGCAGGGACCTTTGGAGCCAGAAGTTGCAATTAAGGGGACACAAAGTGGCTTGCACCAAATGGTTAGTTGTACTCACTCTGTAATGCTACTCTGATTTAGACTTATGTTGCTTTTCCTTCTGTTGAAGTGAAACAAGAAATTATCTGTTAAGGGCTTCTTGTTTAGTCGACTCTAAGATGTGATAGTATGGTTGTTGTTTTCCTTCTTGTTTACCATTGAACACATCAATGTCTTCTAGTTGCATTGCATAAGAGTAATAAATATTTGGGTTATGTTTCCAAAGGTAATTAAACATTTGGGTTATGTTTCCATGCCTTTTATTTTGTTTTACACCCCTAAGGCTAGATCCTACAGTTCTTTTCTGATATTGCATTTCTACTTTGTAGCATTTCCCCATAAACAGCCCCCAAATCAGCCAATACCACCTCCCAATCAGTCTCTAAACAGTCCCTAATCTGCCCATGAACCAGCCCCCAGCTAGCCCCTATGGAGCTTGCGACGAGAAGACTTCAACTTAAGGTGACATCTTGCCTTTAATTCATGCGCATACATATGCTATGTCAAATGGTTTCTCAGTGTTGTAGCTGAAGCCATTTTTCAATAAATAAGAAGCAGATTGAGTAGTTTGCGATGGTAGGATCAAAACCTACTTTATCCAGAAATTGCATTTCAGGAATTGTATTTCTGTCGACACCATAATTCTCATGAAACATCCCCATCCTGTAGGAAAGAATTGTTGTTAATAATGATTTTGTGAGAATTGTAAATCAAATAGTCAGGGCAAGTTTGATTTTTAAATAATAACTAAAGATTTAAGTAAACTTTGGAAAGTTAATTTGGTGCTATGGAGAAATAGTCCATCAACCTCCAACCTAATCTTGTACCTTTTGAAAATCAAGTTCATGGACGAGACCTGAAAAATATCAGCTTGTACAGAGATAGCATAGTTAAAAAGTTAAACATATGCCAACTTAGGCCAAATTTTATGAACGATAGCCATTTAGAAGCAAGTATTATTTTGTGAAAGTCCAAATATATCCAAAAAATTGCAACCTTGGTCTCAACAACCTTATCTTCAAGTATATTTAAGATAATCTTGTCTAGATGGTCAATATCTCAATTGAGATGTCACTAATTGATGCAACTAAAAACGGATACATGTGTAATACCTTTTATAGCAGTTTCTTGTGCTACATCTCCACTTCCCCATATACGCAATGTCAAATATCAAACTTTTTCCTGATATTACTGCAAATTTATCATATGACGTTCTTGCGTTGCTTTTTAACATTTTGTAAAAAATGTGAACCATGAAATAGGAAAACCATTATATAAGTACTAATGCGAAGCCATTACATTGGGACAGCTCGAATCCTTTTCCTTAATTAGGATTTGATTTTTTGCTCATTTTTTGGCTTCTATTCTTTTGTTTGGCTTCATGAAATCAAATTGTTTCTCTATGGTAATCCATCATTTCTCATTTCTTGCTTTTATGTATCCCCAAAAAATGAGCTTTTTTTTTTTAGTGCTTTTGATTTATGCACAGATAGTGAATGAGCTATTAAACCTTATGTATGACTCATAATCCATTTTACGTTGATCCTTTGTTACCATGTTTATCAAAGTATGGGTAGATCAATCTATATATTAAAGGTGCCTTTTTATTATTACCACTGCTTCAAGGTCACGGGGATTCAGCGTGAGGATGTACAATGACTGTTTTCAAGTCAATGGTGGAGGCCTCTCATAGATTTACTGAAGGGGTATGGTTTCTTTTTTCCTTCTCATTTGTAGGTTAAAAAGTTGGATCTGCAAATGTATGCATAGAGTAGGTGAATCATCATCTAACAGAGTGGATTTTGGTAGCCTTTTGATAGCAGTGGTTTGTCAGCTGATTGGACATTAATGGATTTAAATTAGATATCTTGACTAGCAAGAATTACGCCTTTGGAGAGTTGTAAATACGAGCTAAGATGTTCTTTTTTTTTCCTCGTCATTTGGGACCAAGATGTGTCAGTTTATTGGTTGATTTGACATAGGTCTTCACTTGAAATAACACAAAACGCTCCACATAATTACGTTTATTAGTATCACATGGAAGCAACATTATATGAGATAGATGTGTGTGAGCACGTAGCTAAAAAAGAATGTTGAGACTTGATTGTATAGCTCAAGGGATGCATATATATATATATATATTGTAGAATGGGTTTAATGTGCACAAACTTGTATGGACAAGACATAACAAATATGTAGAAACATAGCAGCAAATCTGCAGGAAATTACATGGGGGCTGCTACATGTTATTGATCACAAAATGTAATCGATTAGTCAAGGTTGTTTTCCCGATTGAAGTATAGCAGATTGTAAATCAAATGTAGTGATTTTAATGTGTACAACTCAGGTCTAGTAGTTTTCAATCAGATTTGAACATAAGGGAAAGTCACAGATTCAATAATCTCAAGTGTTTATGCAGATTTGTGCATTACACGATTGGACACTCAACATATCAGGTTTTGAGCATGGGAACACATCATCTAGATCATGGAAATTAATATCTAAAGTCATATATGAGTTAATAAAACATAGATCATACGTACTTAATCATACATGGAATGAAATTACCCAAATTGTGTGAAAATATGTCAGCAATTTTGTGCAGAATTAATCTAGTTATAATTTAGACATAAGCAAAAAAGGGCCTTGAATTCCATAGACAGACATGTATTCTATATACACTTTGCATTCATAGACAATAAACATTTAAACTTTAATCAAGGCACTAAAAAAAATTATATGAAATGTGCCAAGGATATAAATATAAATATGAACTTGCATGGAAGAAATGTGCCAAGGATTGACGAGGAACTTGAGGAATAATAAAAAAAAATAGATGTGGCTGACTTTGCTGTCTTCAATTGTTCACATACAAGGAAGGTAAGATTGACGAGGATGTTGACCATAGAGTTAACATGGGATTGTTGATTTAGGAAAGTGTTGAAAGAGTGACATGAAGTGGACTAGTAGGTACATAGTAAAAAAGGAGCTTTATAAGCTAGCTCTATACTATTAACCCATGGTTTTGGGACATAACAATTGCACAATTCTTAGAAAATTTCTAGAGAAGGAGCTTGCAGAGTTAAGTATGTTGAGAAGATGAATAGTAATGTGATAAGGAACCAACAATGAACAAATCAAGGATAAGCTAGAGCAAGCATTAGTTAAAGACAAGATGGAATGACGTTTCTTAGGATTGAATTAACAGTGATAAATTGCTTTTTGAGGACAAATGAAGACCAAAGGAAGTTGGATGAAGCCTATGATTGATGACATGGTAATAAATATGCTCGAAAATTATAGCTCTAGATAAAATGAATAGCTATAAGGTTTAAGAAGCCAATCTTAAGTAGTTGATAAAAGGCCTAGTTTGCCAATTTGAACAATTATATGCTGAGAGATGGACTTAAATTGGATACCGTTTTACTTTTATGAATTGTCAAAATTCATTTACTACTATGTTACACACGTGCGTGTGCGCATGTTCACTCTTGAAGACATTATCCAGCTCTTAACTCATTTCTTAAGTTCTACATATGTTGTCTGTCCAGGACTTTTTTAATTTGGAGAACACTAGCCATCAGCTCAAAAGTGACTTGAAGGATCTTTACATAAACTCTACAACGTAAGAATAATTTAAGTTTTTAACAAATATCTTTTTTGTTTAACTTTTACGTTTTTTTCTTTCTCATATATGAATGATTTTTTTCTCTGCAATTTTGCAGTCAAGTTGATGTTGCCAGGAACCGAAAGGCTGTTGTAATCCATGTAACGAAACAAATGTGGGGCTACTCGGTCAATTGGAAGAAAGTGCTTGTCTACTTCTTTGGAACGAAACAAATGTGAGTACTTGAGTCCATTTCTTATGGTTTTCTGTGGATATAGTAGTCTTTATGCACTGTTTCATTGGTTCTGTCTTCTGAAAGTGTTCAATTTCTTTTTCTAACACCATCATCAATTATGGTGAAAAACAGGGTGGAGATGATTCCAGGCAATGAGCAAGGAAGAGATTGAAGTAATTTGTAAAAAGTTAAAGTTGATGAAATTGTTTATGGACATAAAGAGATTTGTGTAGTTTGTTGTTCTGGAGTTAATTTCATGTGTAAGATGTAATGTAGTTAAACTAAGAACTTGGGAATGGACAAAGATTTATAAGATGAAATATTTTGTATTCTACTTGTATTTGGTATAGATTGAGCTTGTTATTTTTGTGTTTGTATGGATTATTTCGCTTGTTAATTAGTTTCAAAAAAAAGTAATTTGGGCAATTTATTAAATAATTTTTTTCAATTAAAATTTGTAACGGGTGTATGTGTTACAAAATCCGTTACTAATTTTATACATTTTGAAATTAGTAACGGATATAACCGTTACTAATTCGTTACAAACCGTTAGTATTTTTTTTCAAAAATAAAAAAATTGGATATCTATCCGTTACTAAAGTAAGTTGTAACGGGAATAATCGTTACAAAATTTATATTAGTAACGGGTATATCCGTTACAAAAATCCGTTACAAATTTGCAACGCCATATTTGTAACGGGTATATCCGTTACAAATAATTTTTGTAACGGATATTCCCGTTACAAATCGGGCTATATGGTGTAGTGAACCTGACTTGCTTGTTTGGAAAAAGCTCCAGAAGAATGATAGAGGAAATACACGAGGGGGTATTGATCTTGTCAAAATAAAGATATAAAAGTATGCTTAACTTATGCTTTACTTTCAAAAGATTTGCAGTGTGGAAGTAAAGGTCGAACCCACAGAGATTGAATACTACCGCGCTTTAATTTTAAAACCTAAATTTAGCTAATTTTTAAAAAACATATTTTGATTTGATTTTAATTAAACTAATAACAATAAAAGTAAATCGAAATTATGAAATCAATTAAATAGTTGTTTTTATAATAAGTTTAAGAAACCTAGGATTGCAAATCCACCACTAGATTCATAATAAGGGTATTTACGAATTACTTTAGCTTATTAAGTTGGATGATAATGGGGAGTTGTAGCTACAAGCCCAATTCCTCCGTCAAGAAAATAACTATGGTTCAAGCACCAACATAATCCATCTTCGGTTAGCACGAATTATCCCACACTAAACTAGGGTTGTGGTATAATCCGGCTAATCTAGGCATGGACTATTCGGATACTTGATAGCACAATTCAATTTAAGCATTATTACATGTAAATAATCTAAACAAGCACAGCAATCATAGATCATTGAGCACACTACCATCAAAATAGATCGAAGACAAGAGTAAACTTTGAAAGTAATGATTTAATCAATAAAAGCACGATTTATTTATAAAAATCCTCGGAACATGTAACTGTCATCCATACATAATAAAACTAAAATAAAAACATAAAATACACCCTATTACTTGGCTAGGGTTTCATCGAAACCCTAGATCTAGAGTTTAGTTGTCCATAGAATTGATGAACAACAAGAGGTTAATGGAGGAGGCCATGGGAATCCTTGGTCTTCTTCTTCTTCTCCTTGCTTTCATCCCTTCAATGGCTGAAAGTGTGGTTGTATATTGTGTGTATAACAATTGCCAACCCCTTAATTGAAGTAAAAATAGGGTATATATAGATTAGTAGCAAGTTTTTGGAAGCTTTCCTAACCCAATTCGCACTAAAACTGCTGTATTTAGCTTTCCAACCGTAATTAGGCAGTTTCGTTCGTTTAGGAGTCTTCATTACACTGAAATACACATTTTTGATTTTTTACACAGGTCGAGCGAGCGCGATATTGGGAAGTCGCGCGAGCGATTTTTGGACTTCCGCGCGAGCAAGGTGCCTTTTTCGGCTTCTTTCTTCCTGCTTTTTCTCCCTATTTAACCTGGATTAGTGTTTTCTTCCAAAACCTGCTCTAAAACAGAAAAAAAAATAAAAATACATAAAAACAGGATAAAATATGCTAACAAATGTGAATTAAGGCATGTAATAAGGATCTGTTCTCTCCCGATCAGGTATGCGGCCCGCACATGAACGGTCACATGCTGGCCAAGAAAATTGTAAGACAAGGGTATTACTAGACAACATTGGAGAAAGATTGTTGCGAATACGTAAGAAGGTGTCACAAGTGCCAGATCCATGCAAACATGATGCATGTACCACCATCCCTTCTATACAACATGACCTCACCTTGGCCATTCTCAACCTGGGGAATCGATATCATCGGTGAAATCATTCCGAAATCGTCGAATGGAAATCGATACATTTTGGTGGCTATCGACTACTTCACAAAATAGGTAGAAGGCGCATCCTATAGCAAGTTGGGGGCCAAGGAAGTGGCCAAGTTCATCAAGAAGAACCTCATGTGTCGCTATGGAGTACCCTATGAGATCATCTCAGATAATGGTAGTCATTTCAAAGCTGAAGTCAGAGATCTGTTTGAGGAATACAAAATCACTTATCACAAGTCATCACCATACAGACCACAAACCAATGGAGCAGTCGAAGCTGTAAACAAGAATGTCAAGGCCATACTGCAAAAATCGACCGATACCTACAAAGACTGGCATGAAAAGCTACCATTCGCACTTTGGAGATACAGAACATCGATAAGGACGTCCGCAGGAACAACTCCTTACTCACTAGTATATGGAATGGAAGCAGTACTTCCAGTCGAGATAGAACTACCATCACTGCATATAATGGCAGAATGTAAAATTTCAGAATCAGATTGGTTGAGGGAAAGGTACGAAGAACTGGCTCTTATAGATGAAAAGCGCCTAGCAGCCGTCAACCATGTTCAAATCTATCAAAAGAGGATAGCCTGTGCTTTCAACAAAAGGGTTCGTCCGAGGAAAATTGTCCAAGGTGACCTTGTCCTTAAGGAATTGCGAGCCCCGATCTTTGATCCACGCGGAAAGTTCAAACCCAAATGGGTCGGCCCTTATATCGTCAAAACTATCCTTTCCGGAGGAACGACCAACCTCATGGACCTCGATGGCGTTGAATTCAAAGAACCAATCAACATGAATCGCCTCAAAAGGTACTATGCTTGACCATTCCTCAACCCCTTTTCTTTCAAAACTTTGGCTTGAACTACGCTCGACCTGATTCCCACTCGGGGATGTTGGGTTTGTGCCCTCAAACCATTACTTTATGTATGAGACATTAGCATTATAATATATTGATATCAGCTTTACATTTCATTGTGTATGTTTCTTTCATGAGATGATTGTTTTATCCTTAATTATCATAGTAAGCAATTCGTGTGTGTATGAGATACACACAAGTGAGATACGAATTACTATTCTTTGATACTTAGAATATGTCACAGTGGATGATGAGACTGGATACCTCATCAGGTCTACACTGTAGCATAATTAACTACCATTGGATGGAGTGATTAATCTCAATCACTAGAGTGTAGCTCTTAGTTGATATGCTAGTGCTTATAGTGCATTGACGGACCTGAGCTTTCCTATTGACGCTTAAGGCTGTCAACAGTCAATAGGAACTCATAACTTGTATAATGTACGTGTTCTCAATCTTGAGATGATTATGAACACAGACTATGGATATGGCTGCTTTGACTTACCAATCAGTGAGGTCTATAGAAGATCAACACCTGGGTATCTTGGGTATGTCATGTCCATAGGGTTGTGAACATATATTGTCAAGATAGAATCTACCCTCTGATTCAGAGTAAGCATTCCCTTGAGAATGTCACCAAGTTGATTACTGAGTACTGCAGTCTTGTTGATAAGAGTTATCAACATGTTTGGTAATCATGAGTAGTGAATGAGACTCAAGGAATACAAGAAGTAATCATGATTCAGGTTGACAGTAACAGTTAACTGACTACCTGAATATGATTACGAATGCTGACGGTAGAGGGACATTAGTACACCATACAAGTCTAGTTATCGCTTCGGATATGTTCTTTTGCGTTGGAGTTCAGTTATCGTTTTATAGTGGAATAAACGTTAACTGACCAGTTAGTTAGTTTGCTGATCAAAGAGTTTGGTCATGGTAATTAACAAACTGGTCTGAGCCAACAATAAAGAGCCTAGGAGGTCCCACTCTTAGCTCCGCTAGGATGCTTGGAAAGACACTTGAGGAAGCTGTTAAGACAAGTTCGATCGATTGAAGTATGTTCGATCGATTGAAGTCAGCAGGTTCGATCGATCGAGAATGGTTCGATCGATCGAAGGTTAGATCGATCAAAGTCACTTCGATCGATCGAAGTCTAGGTCGGTTCTGGAAATCTATAAATAGGGCAGCTGCGTTCTGGAAGTAAGTGATCGTCGTTTTTATACGCAGAAGCTGCAGAAACTATCATATTCTTCCCAAAACCTTCCTATCCTCTCTGTTAGGGTTCCCACGAACCCTAGTCTTTCCGGCAGGCATCCGCAGGAGTCATAAGGGTGAAGATCATCTAGTGGAGGCTGCTGGAAGTTAAGGTTTCAGAATTGGGTTCAAGACACTAAGGTATAATTCTTGCACCCCTTGTACGCATCTATGGAATTGACGAGTAGTAGATCCTGGAATACCAAAAGTTTTATAACTTAACCTATTTCCGCTGCGCGTTTAAACTCTAACTTTAAACCACATTTTCCTTCAATTGGTATCAGAGCCACGCTCGTTTGGATCTATAGATGCGTTCTTGGAACCCTAGTTTTGATTTGCATGTTGATTTTAGAACTGTTTTCAAAACTGCATCGTCACAGATCTGTTTCTGCAGTGTTATCGCAGCAGAATACAAAACTGTGATTGCATAGGATGCAAGGTGGGTTCGATCGATCGAACTTGTTTCGATCGATCGAACATTCTGTTCTCAATTGATCGAACAGTCTTCGATCGATCGAACCTTCTGGTATTCGATCGATCGAATGAAGTTCGATCGATCGAGATAGATACTTTGTCAGGTTCTCTGTTTCACATTTTTAAAGTGTTTTGAAATTAAAAACTTTAATTTTAAAATATTCTGTAAAATTTTCAAGTCATTCTGTGAAACAGAATGTTCAAGCGATTGAACAGTGTTCAATCGATCGAAGGTTCGAGCGATCGAACGGTCTTCGATCGATCGAACTGTGACAGAGAAGTAAGATGCTGTTTTAAGTTCTAATTCAGTATGTAAAGTGTTTATATACTGTGTGAATCAATTAAGTGTTCCAATAGTTACATATATTTGTTATGTATGTGTGGATGCGTGTACGACTAACCCTTTTGCAGCAAAATAAGTCGCTATCTCCCATGGCACCAAGTCGTTTAAATATTTATATTTAAATTGTTTGAGATTGGTACATGTTGTAATTTATTAATGGTTTGGTTTTAAGGCGTATGTAAAGGGCGCTGCGGCTTCAATCCTACGAAAAGGAAAGTCGCACCGGTTTCCCTAGCCTTTTATTTCTTTTTTGCTATTTCCTTTTTCTAGATAAATTGTAAGCTTCAAAAGAAGCATAGGTCCAATGTAATAGAATTAGAAATTCCATGAAGATGGAGCAAGGAGCCGTTGTCCATAAAGATGGAGCCGGAGGCGACCAAACCAAGAAGGTGGTTCTATGGAAATAGAGCCATGGGAGATAGAGGCATTGTTTGAATGCCTATATTTCATTTTAGTTTTGTGTTTTATGTGCTTGTTTTGTGAGTGGCGTATAATACATTGTTGCATGCACTTAAAACAAGTTTTCTAAAATAAAATTCAAAAACCGTTTTCAACACATTAGTAAACATTGGATGTTTATGGGTAGTGTGTGGAAACATTTTTCAAAAGCAAAATCCTTAATTTACTAAATCTAGTGGGAGAGGGTCTTATCAAATAACACCCACGATCTTCCATTAACGGTTCATTGTAAGATGAGTAGTGTATTCTGTGTCACCTCGCCAGGGGTGATCATTCCATACGGAGGGTACACTGCTCATTGGTTACTAGATGTGAACTTCCTATGGATAGGATCAATCAGACGTGTTAGAGGGTGACCACCACACGGAGGCGCTACTTGAGACGGTTGTGATTGGATCCTAGTTAATGGTACACACTAGCTAAGCTATGGATAAGGGATCCCACACGGGGCATTATTCAAAAACTTAGAGATGAAATAGGTTCGGGAGTCATGGCTATTTTGCAAGAGTTGCATAGCGGATAAGTCATGATAAATCGAAAGATCGAACATTGACCACCACACGGAGGCTTTATCCTTTCGTTTCGATATTTCGGCGACTTTGTTTTTAAATAAGAGTTTTAAGGATTCTTTTATTTCAAACTGTCAATTCTGATATCCATATTTATTTTGTTTGTTTGATTTTCAGTAATCATAATGTCTGGATCTGCATTTAGTCCACTTGCCACCATACTCACTCAAAACAAATTAACTGGAAATAACTACACTGAATGGAAACGTAACCTTGACATCGTTTTAACTGCGGAGGATCACATATATGTCCTCACCACCCCAAGCCCTGAAGAACCCGCGGCAAATGCTTCGGCAGCTGCCAGACGCGAGTTCGACAAATGGAAGAAGTCGAATGGAATGGCCCGTTGTTACATTCTGGCCTCAATGGCTGGTGTGTTACAACACCAATTCCAATCGAACAATTCTGCCAGTGACATTATCACATCCCTGAAAAAGATGTTTGGGGAGCATGGCAGGCCTGCCAGACAGGTAGCCATGCAGAAGATAATGAGTGCAAAGATGTCGGAAGGTACTCCAGTCAAAGAACATGTTTTAAAAATGATTGGTTATTTAAACGAACTGGAGACCTTGGGAGCCAACATCGATGCACAGACCCAAGTTGATATGATCCTCAACTCGCTGTCGCCATCATTCGCTCAATTCAAACTTAACTATAATATGAATCAAATGGATTTTTCAATGAGCGAATTAATGAGTTCTTTACTGGCAGCAGAAGGGGTGATCAAACCTGGGGGCAGCGTTTTAAACGTTGAGAAAAGCGCTTCTTCTTCCCGATCTACACCGAAAGGTAAGAAAGGAAAGAAGAAGGCTGGCACTGGTGGTTCAAGCGTTGGACCAGTCCCTAAGATTGCAAAATCTAAGGGAAAAGGTAAGGGCAAAGGGAAGGTGGGTGGCCAAGGCAAAGGAAAGTGTTTCCAATGCGGTGAGAAGGGCCACTGGAAGAGGAACTGTCCAGAATTCTTAGCTACAAGAGTTCAAGGTATGATTGAATCACATGTGATTGAAGTAAGTTTTATTACGGATACTTCAAACACTTGGTGCATTGATTCTGGTGCGACTAACCATATCTGTAATTCATTGCAGGGGTTCAGATCAACCAGGAAATGCAGTGATGGGGAGATCGTACTTACTCTAGGTTCTAGCGCAACCGTATCTGCGGTTGCTATAGGAGTCGTAGTTTTAGAATTTTCAGACAATAAAGTTTTGATTTTATCAGATGTACTTTACGTCCCTTTAATGAGACGTAATTTAATTTCAGTTTCTAATTTAACGAATAATGGTTATTCCTTTCATTTTGGAACTGAAGTTGTCAATAAAAGAAGCAGTTCTTTTATATGTTCTGGTGTTAAATCAAATGGTTTGTATGTGATTACTCCCAATATTTCAAAAGATTCTTGTTTGGAACTTAATAACTCAGTGGTAACTTTACCATCTAAAGGAAAGGAACCTTCCACTAATCCAACAAGGCTTTGGCATATGAGGCTTGGCCATATCAATCTGAATAGGATTGGCAGACTAGTCAAAGAAGGGGTCTTAGGCGATTTGGTTCTCGAACCAATGGAAGTCTGCGAGTCTTGTTTGGAGGGTAAGATGACCAAAAGGCCCTTTCCTACAAAGGGCAACAAGACCAATGCATTATTGGAATTAGTTCATACTGATGTGTGTGGACCAATAAATATCAGAGCAAGGGGTGGTTATGAGTATTTCATAACATTTACCGATGACCACTCTAGGTATGGATATGTGTACCTAATGCAGCACAAGTCTGAAGCCTTTGAAAAGTTCAAAGAGTTTAGGGCTGAAGTGGAGAAGCAATCGGGCACACATATCAAGGCCATTCGATCTGATCGAGGTGGCGAGTACCTCTCTAATGAGTTTATTGATCACCTCGTACAGAATGGGATTCTGTCACAGTTGACTACACCTGGTACGCCTCAGCAGAACGGTGTAGCAGAGAGAAGGAATCGGACTCTTTTAGACATGACTAGGTCGATGATGAGTTATTCAGAGTTGCCATTATTCCTTTGGGGTTATGCTTTGGAAACCGCTGCATACATACTAAATCTAGTACCAAGCAAATCTGTTCCCAGGACACCACGAGAGATGTGGATTGGGCGCAAGCCTTCTTTGCAACATCTCCGGATATGGGGGTGTCCGGCACATGTGCTCAAAGGAAAGATGAGCAAGTTGGATTCTAGATCGGAAGTATGTTACTTTGTAGGGTATCCAAAGGGTACTTATGGATGGTATTTTTATGATCCAAGAGAACAGAAAGTGTTTGTTAGTACAAATGCTGTTTTCTTGGAGGATGATTATATCATGAACCATAAACCTAAGGGAAGGATAGATCTTAGAGAGATAGAAGGAGAGCCCTCAGTCCAACCCGCAGTTGATAACGATGAAAATCAAGAAAATACCACTTCTTCACCCATTTCCGCACCGGTACCTCGTCGTAGTGGGAGGATTATCAGCCAGCCTGATAGATACATGTTCTTAGGAGAAGTTTTTGAAGCTGTCTCCATAGAATCTGAATCTGATCCTACCACTTACGAAGAGGCAATGGCTGATGTTGATTCAGCTCATTGGATTAAAGCTATGAAGGCTGAATTGGAATCTATGGATTCCAATCAGGTCTGGGATCTTGTAGAACTTCCAGCCAATATTAAACCCATTGGCTGCAAGTGGGTCTATAAGAGGAAAAGAGGATCTGATGGAAAGGTTGAGACCTTTAAGGCAAGGCTTGTGGCGAAAGGCTATACTCAGAGGGAGGGCATTGACTATGAGGAAACCTTTTCGCCGATAGCCATGCTCAAGTCCATCAGAATACTCTTATCCATTGCTGCATGCCTAGATTTTGAAATCTGGCAGATGGATGCCAAGACTGCATTCTTGAATGGCAATCTTGAGGAGGACATCTATATGCAACAACCAGAAGGGTTCATAGCTGGTCGGAAAGGTAACTTGGTATGCAAGTTGCAAAAGTCCATTTATGGGCTTAAGCAGGCATCCAGAAGTTGGAACATCCGATTTGACCAAGCGGTCAAGTCGTTTGGTTTCATACAGAATCTGGATGAGCCTTGTGTATACAAGAAATGTGAAGGGAAAGTAGTGGCTTTTCTTGTGCTTTACGTTGACGACATTCTACTCATTGGGAATGATGTAGCGGCACTGTCAACGGTCAAGGTTTGGCTAGCTAGTACTTTCGATATGAAGGATCTAGGAGAGGCGAGCTATATTCTTGGGATAAAGCTCTTTCGGGATCGCAAGCGAAAGATAATGGGATTATCTCAAGCTGGTTATATCGAGAAAGTGCTAACTAGGTTTTCAATGGATAATTCGAAGAAAGGTTTGTTACCTTTCAAGCATGGTTTAGCATTCTCCAAGGACCAGTGTCCAAAGACACAAGAGGAGAGGAATCGCATGGCAGGAATTCCCTATGCCTCGGCAGTGGGAAGTCTCATGTATGCGATGTTATGCACTAGACCAGATATCTGCTTTGCCGTTGGCATGGTTAGCAGGTATCAATCGAATCCTGGTCCAGAGCACTGGACAGCCGTTAAGCACATTCTTAAGTACTTGAGAAGAACTAAAGATTACATGCTTATGTACGGCGGTAGTGAGTTAATTCCAGTAGGATACACTGACTCGGACTTTATGTCAGATAAAGATTCGAGAAAGTCGACATCCGGACATCTCTTTACCTTGGGAGGTGGTGCTGTTAGTTGGAGGAGCATTAAGCAGAAATGCATTGCAGACTCAACTACAGAAGCTGAGTATGTGGCTGCTTGTGAAGCCGCAAAGGAAGCTGTTTGGCTCAAGAAGTTCCTCATGGAACTCGAGGTGGTACCAGCGTCACTGTCGCCTATTACGCTTTATTGTGATAATAGTGGGGCAGTGGCTCAGTCCAAGGAGCCAAGGAACCACGGAAAGGGAAAGCACGTAGAGCGGAAATATCATCTTATCCGAGATATTGTTCAACGTGGAGATGTGACTGTCACCAAGATTGCCACCGCTGACAATCTTGCTGATCCGTTTACAAAGGCCTTGCCACAGAAGGTTTTTGATCGTCATCTAGATAGTCTAGGTCTTAGATGTAGTTCTGAATAGTTGTGAGTGCAAGTGGGAGTTTGTTGGGTTTGTGCCCTCAAACCATTACTTTATGTATGAGACATTAGCATTATAATATATTGATATCAGCTTTACATTTCATTGTGTATGTTTCTTTCATGAGATGATTGTTTTATCCTTAAGTATCATAGTAAGCAATTCGTGTGTGTATGAGATACACACAAGTGAGATACGAATTACTATTCTTTGATACTTAGAATATGTCACAGTGGATGATGAGACTGGATACCTCATCAGGTCTACACTGTAGCATAATTAACTACCATTGGATGGAGTGAATAATCTCAATCACTAGAGTGTAGCTCTTAGTTGATATGCTAGTGCTTATAGTGCATTGACGGACCTGAGCTTTCCTATTGACGCTTAAGGCTGTCAACAGTCAATAGGAACTCATAACTTGTATAAGGTACGTGTTCTCAATCTTGAGATGATTATGAACACAGACTATGGATATGGCTGCTTTGACTTACCAATCAGTGAGGTCTATAGAAGATCAACACCTGGGTATCTTGGGTATGTCATGTCCATAGGGTTGTGAACATATATTGTCAAGATAGAATCTACCCTCTGATTCAGAGTAAGCATTCCCTTGAGAATGTCACCAAGTTGATTACTGAGTACTGCAGTCTTGTTGATAAGAGTTATCAACATGTTTGGTAATCATGAGTAGTGAATGAGACTCAAGGAATACAAGAAGTAATCATGATTCAGGTTGACAGTAACAGTTAACCGACTACCTGAATATGATTACGAATGCTGACGGTAGAGGGACATTAGTACACCATACAAGTCTAGTTATCGCTTCGGATATGTTCTTTTGCGTTGGAGTTCAGTTATCGTTTTATAGTGGAATAAACGTTAACTGACCAGTTAGTTAGTTTGCTGATCAAAGAGTTTGGTCATGGTAATTAACAAACTGGTCTGAGCCAACAATAAAGAGCCTAGGAGGTCCCACTCTTAGCTCCGCTAGGATGCTTGGAAAGATACTTGAGGAAGCTGTTAAGACAAGTTCGATCGATTGAAGTATGTTCGATCGATTGAAGTCAGCAGGTTCGATTGATCGAGAATGGTTCGATCGATCGAAGTCACTTTGATCGATCGAAGTCTAGGTCGGTTCTGAAAATCTATAAATAGGGCAGCTGCGTTCTGGAAGTAAGTGATCGTCGTTTTTATACGCAGAAGCTGTAGAAACTATCATAGTCTTCCCAAAACCTTCCTATCCTCTCTGTTAGGGTTCCCACGAACCCTAGTCTTTCCGGCAGGCATCCGCAGGAGTCATAAGGGTGAAGATCATCTAGTGGAGGCTGCTGGAAGTTAAGGTTTCAGAATTGGGTTCAAGACACTAAGGTATAATTCTTGCACCCCTTGTACGCATCTATGGAATTGACGAGTAGTAGATCCTGGAATACCAAAAGTTTTATAACTTAACCTATTTCCGCTGCGCGTTTAAACTCTAACTTTAAACCACATTTTCCTTCAGGGGATACGTAAGCAACCGCATCGGTTTGGTCGACACCATCATAATCAACCCCTTTTCTTTCAAAAAACTTTGGCCCGAACTATGCTCGACCTGATTCCCACTCGGGGATATGTAGGCAACCACATCGGTTCGGTCGCTCTACCCACAAAAATAGCCCAATTTCTTTCAAGCTTTGGTCCGAACTACGTTGGACCTGATCCCCGTTCGGGGGTACGTAGGCAGACTTTCAAAAAAGAAAAGAAGGATAGCTCGCTGGGTTGAAAATCTGAAAGGACGCCTAGGCAAAAGTTAGAGTTAAATCCACAGTGAGCAATAACAAAAGAGAGAAAAGAGCTCGCTAGGTCACCTAACTGGTGCTTAGGCAAAATTATTAGCGTGTGAGAAAAATAAAGTCGCGGTCCTTACCATAACCCAGAAATCACCCTCCACACTAGGGGCAAACTTTGGCCACCTACCTCGTTTGCCTAAAACCCTCCTAAATTAGGGGCAAATGTCGGTCATCCACCTCGTTTGCCTCACAACCATCCATAACCAAAACTAGGGGCAAACTTCGGCTACCCGCCTCATTTGCCTCTACTCGTCCTAGCATGCCCAAGCAAGTACCAAAAGCAAACATCTGATCAAAATCAATACTAAAAATGTTTTCAGAAAGCCAAATGCATAAAATAAGGTTCTCCAAGTAACCAAGGTTCACCGATAAACAAACTTTGAATATTACATAAGCAGGGATAAATAAAAACATAAAGAGTTCTTTCAGAAAGCAATCACAAATATCAAAGACACTTGGAGGAAAGAAGCAGGATCAGTCGAGCCTAATTTTATTTTGTTTCTTATTTTTTTATTTTTTTATATTTTTTATTTCTTCAAAGGTCTCTAGAAATAAACTCTTGCTCGACCAGCCCAGCCTCTGATGAAAACAGTAATAGTGGTGGCTCTGACTCTGGAAGCAAAGACCCTCTCAGTAAACCCCCTGGGAACCTCTTGAACTTGCCCGTACTGTCTGGCCAATCAGCGATGATGATAGAAGGAGTTTTCTCTCAAACCCATCAGCCACACCCTCTGGAAATCCTCGAGACTAGTGGTCACAGCATGGAGGCCCCAACGCCTCACAATCCAGCAAATGTCAGCCTCAGATAAAGCACCCATCGCGCCCATCCAATCGGTAGAAGTGTAATGAGGGTGAAGCACAGCTCTGCAAAAATAAACTGGAGGCACATTACCTGTCCCTAACTGGAGGCGCTCGTAGGGCCAAGCCTGTAACACCAAAGGCACCCCAGAAAGTAGAAGCGTTCCTTGATTGGAAGCACGATCCAAACCATTCAGGGTTTCAGCCAGAACTATGGCCATGAGATTCCTGCCAAGTTTCAGCACAAGGCACACGTGCACCAAGTTAATAGAGGCACTCGAGAACAGAAAGTGTGAAGTCATACACAATATCAGAACGGCCCCGCGAGTGGCATCATATACGCTAAGACTCCCAGGACTAGCATAACGGACAACGATGGAAGCAATATCAAGGACCTTACCATGAATCAGCCGGCGGGAAATAGTAATGGAACAATTCAGATATTCAGCCAAACCTTGCGTAGGACTAGGGGTATCAGCAGAAGGGAGAATCAGGTCAGAATCAGAATCGTAGCCTAGGATAGCACAGAACTCCTCAAACAGGGGGCATATCTCCAGGCCATTAAAATTGAAGACATGGTTCACCGGGTCCCAGTGGATAATAGCAGCATGCATGAACTCAGCATTCAAAGCCATCTGGTGAAGAGAGAATAGCTCGGTCAAGTTGTAGCTAAAAAGGTTGATCTGTTCCACACCATCTGTCATGTTCAGCCAAGCTATGAGTTGAGCGGGATCATACAAAGCCATATTTTCTGCCGTGGCTCTAGCAAAATTCAAAATTTCAGTAGCATCTCCCTGTTTCACGGACTATCCCATCTGCAAGGCAAACACACTCACTATCACAAGGCTGCTCATCGCAGTAACATCAACAATCACAGAATCACAAGTGCACAGATATGCATATCGTCACACAATCACCAAATAAAAGCAAGCACACAACTGTGCCTTCAAACCAGAAACTGTCTGGCTCAAAAAGCAAAACGTCATGATACTCTGTCAAGGGTGATACATTATCCTACGCATCATCTTACACATTATCTTAAACATTATCCGAATAGTCACATCATTCACTAATATAACCCAATTAAAAACATGAAATGGAGATAAAACAAAATCCCTGCTTAGGAGGCCTCAGTCCTCCTCTTCTTCATCCTCTGTCGGACCGCCCGGAGTATATGTTGGCCATGGCCTCCTCCTACCACCTCTGCACCTTGGTCCAGTCCTCGATGAGCCAACGCCATCCCCACGGTACTGCACACACAATTAAAATGAAGGCAATCAGTAGGGAAACAACGAAAAGTACAAAAACAAAGTCGAGTCAGAAACCTACTAAGGACGCCATCTGATTGGTGGCAAACTGCCGCATACCATCCATCTATCAAGGGCGAAGCTAGGATTAGAACCTCATAACCTTAAGGAGCGCAAAATTAGAGACATATCCGATGGTCTCGCGTGAGAACAAAAGACCGTAAGCTAGCCGCCAAGGCGTGGCCCTCCTCAGTATAACTCTAGGGGACGTTGAGAACGCCTGCTGGCTGGGTAGGATACCCACACGTGACCCGTGGCACCTCCATAACCTGGGGGGAGCCGTCTGCACCCAAAACGTTAACGGTCCAATCCCAAGGAGGGATAGGATCAAAAACTGGGGGAATTTGTCTCCTGTACATCTCGCGAATCTGTAGGCACAAGATAAGTTAGGAAAAAGATGAGTAAAAAACATAGGCAACGGATAGAGACAAAAATGTAAAAGAAACTCACCTCCAGGAGTGGGAAGTTGGGCATCAGAAAGCGGCCACGGTAAGTCTTATAGCCGGTCTCAGAGAGAAAGTGATCCCAAACATCAGTACCAGCTAAGGCCGCCAGCAAAGCATCACCAGAAAGGTCACCAGCGTCCATCGCGGGAGGATCATGAGGGACACGATACCTTGAACCGCCAACCACCTGCCGAGACACTCGCTCGCTGAGGAACCATTGCCTGCTTTCGGTACTTTTCATCAAAAGTCGGCAAGAGGAAAGAGGTTTGACCGCCTGTATCTCCTCTAGGGCGGCATAGGCAACATGCTCCCAAGGTGTCCAATCAACTCTAGCAGCCGTCAGCTCATATAAGAAGTTCCTGAGCAGAACAATCCGGTGAGCTCCGCTCTTTACCCCGACAACATTACTCCTCAATCTCAAGCCTCGTGGGAACAAGGGCACAGGAGCCATGCCGTCCTCGTCTTCACCTGATTCATCAGCAGGGGAATGAGCTAACATCTTCAGGTACTCAAAGCTCCAAAGCTGCATAGACAAAAGAGAAAATCAGAAAGAGTACAAAAATCAAAAAGCTAGAAGATAAAAGAAGATGCAGTATATACCTCCCAAGCTCGCCAAAATCCCCCTGTCGATTTGACATCGCCCTGGGAAACTTCACCCATATGCTTGTAAAGGTGGGCCAGGGTAGCACCACCCCAGTCATAAGAAGGGATCTCACCAATGGTCGCCAGGTAAGAAAGAAGTCTCAATCTCACCCGGTCATTCTGTGTCGCAAAGATCGAGCAACCAAGGATATACAGAAGATACACCCTCAAAAGCTGAGAGTTATTCAAGTTGTGATTCCCTCTGCCGTAGGCCCGGTAAAGCCAGCCACAAGAAAACTAGTGTCTCTCCAGATTAGGGGGAACAGCCCCGATCAACATCTCGACAGCCTCAGGGTCGATCTTATAGAAGTAGTCCAGAATCAGGCATTTCCCGCCAACCCTCAAGCCGGTAATCATAGAGAAGTCAAAGGGCGTCATGGTCATCTCACCAAATAGCAGATGAAAAGTATTGGTGGTATCCCACCATCTCTCAACCAGAGCGTAAAAATGTGCCAGATCATTGCTACTCTTTGAAACCAGCGGACAAAGCTGCCAAACCTGGCATTGTCTACCATTCTCTTGACGGTAGGCGAGAGTTGAGTGTACCACAAAAATGCATAAGCAAGGCTACCGTGGCCCTTGAATGTCACTTTCGGCACCTACACATACCAAAAACAACAAAAACGATGAACAAAATCACTATTCATGACCCGAGGTCCAATTTTACAAAATCAACATTTGAGCACAAATCGAACTTCTAACGATCTCTAGGTGCACACTACGACTCACAAAACTAGCACAATGCATGAAAATAGTCCTAAACTATCGAAAGTTTCACATACCAGGCTCGCTAGAGCCGCGGCCGAAAGATGATGTTGGGTGTCCAGTAAAATCAAGTCCGGGGTTTGGCTCTCGGCTTTCATTTGTTCCTTGGCGTTCTTAGACGGTCTCCTCGAGCCTGAAGCCATGGATCTACAAAGAAAATGGAAGTGAAAACTAAACTTTCTTCGTAAAAATTAGAGCAAACCAAAACACCAATCAAAATTCCAACCACGGGGTAATATTACTTGCTTGTGCGTGCACAAGCTGTGTTTTGACCGATTTTGGCTCCAAAAACACCCCAAAATGGCCAAGAATGAGCTTGGAAAGCTCAAAAACCCGAGATATACACAAATGGAGTCCGGCCACCCAGTGCCACCATAGCACTGCTCCCCGTGGGCCCCGTTTTGCTCCGTTTTTCCCCATTTTGACCCGTTTTGGCCTTTTTTAGCCCATTTCTGGCCCCGATCAGCCCCGGTGGCCCATTTCGGTTAAGATTTATGAGGTTTTACCCCCAACAGTCCAAAAGTCGTCAGGGCTACCTCCAGTAGGCAGAAACTGAGAAAAATTGACTCCCGAAGATCCGAATCGGTTGTTTCAGGACGCCCGTCACAAATTTTGATCAAACACAAGAGTTTCGTTAACAAATCCTGGTTTTTGGCCGGTACACCAAAGAAACGAAAAAGAGATTCTCCGAGAACCCTACGTCATCCCCCGAGGACAGATACCAGCTCCCGGAGGCCCCGACTGGCCCTCTTGGATTGAGCGCCGAAAGAATTGATCAACCGTGAGAGATTCAGAGATGGGTCCTGGTTCCCGATCAAGGAAAAAAGAATTCTCCAAGAACCCTACGTCATCCCCTGAGGACAGATACCAGCTCCCGGAGACCCTGACTGACCCTCTTGGATTGAGCGCCGAAAGAATTGATCAACCGTGAGAGATTCAGAGATGGGTCCTGGTTCCCGATCAAGAAAAAAGGGATTCTCCGAGAACCTTACATCATCCCCTGAGGACAAAAATGGACAGATACCAGCTCCTGGAGGCCCCGACCGGCCCTCTTGGATTGAGCATCGAAAGAATTGATCAACCCTGAGAGATTCAGAGATGGGTCCTGGTTCCCGATCAAGAAGAAAGAAATTATCCGAGAAACTTACATCATCCCCTGAGGATGGAAACAGAAAGATACCAACTCCCAGAGGCCCCGACCGGCTCTCTTGGATTGAGCGCCGAAAGATTTGATTAGCCGTCAGAGATTCAGAGATGGGTCCTGGTTCCTGATCAAGAAAAAAAGAGATTCTTCGAGAACCCTACGTCATCCCCCGAGGACAGATACGGAAAGATACTAGTTCCCACTACCCTTAGCAGAATGTAACAAAAGAGGAACCGACTCCCAAAAATCGGCCATCAGGAACAATCAGAACATCGCCCGCATCCAGATTTTGAAAATAAAGCACTGTCCTTTCACGGCTCTGTATCTCCTGATTATCATGAGCTTTCTCATCTACCCATTTTCATAGCTTCATCGCAAGATTCCTCGTTCACCTTCCTTTAGCTGTTGTCTTCTAAAAAAATGCGTATCTGATCTATTTCACTTGTGAGCAAAGCACACTTCCCGAATTCCAGAAGTTTGCCCCTAGACCCAGAGTCTTCTAAAACTTGATTTCCTTATCCGAGTCATCCACCACATCACAGTCGCAAACACTTGCACAACACCAGTCCACTCGGGGTGGCACACACCCCATAGTACCAGCTCACGCTAGAATCAGAACACTAAATATGATAAGACTCAGGACACAATTCATATCACATCCATGCATTGCATATCACTCTTATAGCATAGCATCCGCCTGATTGTTGTGTATGTGCATGTGTGATTTATTCCTTTGTGCCCCGAACTACGTCCAGGTCTGATTCCCCTTGGGATTCGTAGGCAGCTCATGCAAAGTGCGACCATCACTATCCTCAGCATCATTGCATCTTTTGCAACGCTTTTTATCCTAAATCTATAGCCTTCAAAAGACCTGTCTCTTCAAAACTTTAGCACTCGCTTGCGACATGCGTTGCCTCACAAGTTCATGCCAAAGAGGGGCAAACTGTAGACACCCCATTTTGTCGGCTATCAGATTTAGGAGACCCATAGCTTGGTGGTTCACGATGATCGAAAAAGACTCAAAAGGACTCCCGGAAGTTGGTTCTATTTCTCAAAATGCTCAGAATGACCAAAATGCCACTGAAAGCCCGAAAACTCCTAGATTTGGACCAAAATTTCTGGAAACATGCTGCGTCATAAGGAAAGTGATAAAATGAGTATTTAAGTAAAATGAGATGAAATCGTTAGCTTGCAGAGACCCCCAGAAGACCCGGAAGTTCCCGGAAAGTCCCCATTGACCAGTTTGACCAAGGTTTGACCAAGTTTGATCAAGTTTGACCAAAAATGTCCAAATTTGCGGGGATCATTCTAGATCATGTGAAAAGTATTAAAATGAGTTTTAAAAGAAAATCGAGCGAAAATGTCGGCTCCTGGGAGCTCCCAGAGGTTTCTAGAACTTCCCAAAAATCCCAGGTTTGACCAGTTTGACCAAAATTTGACTTTAGAACCGGAGAGCCAAAAAAATTTTCAAATATTTTTTATGGATACTAGAGGTCAATAGCTTTCCAATGGTATATCGCACATAATTTTTAGACTTAAAACGAGTTTATTGTGAATTTTCGAAGGCGCAAAAGGCGATCAAATCGGCTTTTATCGCAAATACCGAAAAACTTTTCAAAGTAACCTATCCCCGAATTATTATTTTTTTTTATGTAAAATAGACTCCATTAACTTTCCAATGGTATAACACAACCTCAATTTGGAGTTCGTATGCATTTTCTGTGAATTTCGGACGAAATAGGGCCTTTTCGCGAATACCGGAACCTCTAGGGGCCTAAACAGGATTATCCAGACGATTGAGGAGCAGTGCCGCTGCGGCACTCTCCTCTAGAATAGTATGTTTTTGTAATTATTTTTGGGGTTCTATTTTGATTAATTAAAAACCAAAACGACGTAGTTCTATGTTTTCAGATGTTTGGAGCCAATGGGAACACTTCTAAAACCCCAAAACTACCCCAAATTGGCCAATATAAACCCCCCTTGACTTCTCAATTAGGGGGTGTCAAATGTAAGCTTTGAAAAGTTTTGGAAGAGAAAGTTATAGAGATCAGGTTAGGATATAGAGAAAAGAAGCTTTCTTCATTGATTTCAAAACAAAAGTGAGTCCTAAACTTTGTTTTTATTTCATTACTCCTATTTACTTCTCATTCAATACACCCAACCACTATTTTAGTGAGCATTTGAGAGAGAGGAAGCTACTTCCATGTCCAATGTCATCACATATGAGTGAAACATCAAACTATAAGTCCAATATCACATTGATCATCATCTATTGATTACTTACTTGCTTGTTTATGCAATGTTCATCTCTTCTTACCTTATTTCTTTTTTATTTTCTTTATTTACTTACTAGTTCATAATCATCTAGATAATGACATGAAGGTTGAGGTGAGTGAATCCTTATGGATAGGAGCTCTTGACCTCAAAAACATGTTTGATAGATGATGATTATAACTTCAATACCTCCAAGGTATCCTTGAAGTTATATTCAAATGAAAATAAATCTCTCCAACAATCTTGGAGGTTCTTGGTTATGAGTTTGATGTTGGCATTTTAAGTGGTTATAACCTTCATTGAGTATTGAAAATGTGCTTTCAAAACATCTATTTCAAAACCCCCCTTCTTAAAACCCTCACTTTGATTTCAAGAGATAAACCTTGTTTTCCCAAAATCTTCAAAACAGTGAGTCAAAACAGTGAGTGTTCTGAGTTCAAAGATTTCTATAGAACTCAATACTCAATGTATGAATTCAAGGCCACTTGGAAAGTCTTCCTAACTCAATAGAGAACACCCATGATTTTTGGTTTGACTTGAAAATACTTGAAAATGGTCTATTTGGACCCAAACATTTCTTCCAGACATTCTGCCTCTGCTGTCACAGCAGCTTGGTTGAATTTTAACTTATTTTTCAGAAACCTTTTCCAAAAGCGGTGGTCCTAAATTATTTTTTCCTTAACCTTCAATGTCTTAGGGAACTCTCTGTATAAAATGGGCCTCTAGATCATTTGTTTTCAATTTTTAAGATGTTTTGACATTTCAGTCGACAGTACGGACTCTGTTTCTGAGTGACCTCTATTTTTTATGTGATTTCACTCCATCTGTGATAGTTATCAAAGATTGGCTTTTTGGATTGTGTTCTAGACACAATAAGGAAGATCTCCATAAACAATCATGCATTGAAAACATCGCTAACCCCTCTTTTCAATTTTTAAAATATCATGTTACTATTCTATCCACTATTCACAGCAGGCACACTTTTACTTTCCCCCTTTGATTTGATGCTTACATGCACTCTAAATTAGTTCATGTCTTAGGAAGTAGTTCATACTACATTTGTACATATGCCATGATGATTTCATTCATTCATTCATACATACACATTCTAGACTTCTAAGTCATTCTAGGAATCCATGAACACAAAGCACACTACAACCTTGGCACATTCTAGGTACATACATTGCATCCATGCAAAGATTTGGGGCTTTTGTGAGTCCTAATCTAAGAAGATTATAAGGAATGATCATGATCATACGTTCATGCTTCCTATCAATCTAATCATCCTTTCTCACCCGTCCCGGGGATTGAGAGATCTTCTCTTCTCAAAGATTAACATGCATCATTCTAGTTTGCTAAGCATCCTTGTTTTCTTTGATTTATTTGTTTCAAGAACAATTTATGTCCCCTTTAGATTAGGTAAACCTAATTACTTGATACATAATTAGACTATTTTTCCTCGGTTTATTTGTGTGATCTTTCACTTTACATTGTATGATATTTGACTTAGATCTTATGAATGATATCTTATATTTAGATCTTCCATTTCAAATTTTCTTATGTGATGTAATATACTATCATAGTATTAATTGTCAAACCAAGCATAGTATAATATGATTATTCAGATGCTAATTGAGGCCTGTCGAAAGACGAAGCGAGTTGAGGGTGTTTTAGTCACGACAAAGGCTCTTTCCTCTCTCGTACCAAAACCCTGAGCCAAGTTCTTTGGTTATGAAGGGCCGGTGCCCTTTATCTATTTGGGTGAGTGTTTGTGATAAAGTATTCAGCCAATGCAGGGTTGACACATAAGAGATGATGTGGCAAGTTAATTGGTGGATACTGATGGACATTGGAACCGTTATAGGCAGTTGAAGCTGATTCATTTCGTTCAAATATTTATTTGATGGAAGACACGTGTTGAACATCATGGATTAATTGAAGGACAGTTGTCAATATGAGAGAATATCACGGATAAAAGCAGTTATCAGTTTGAAAATAGGAGGGAACATTCAAATTAAGTTGCTGAGGCTTCGACATCTATAAATAGAAGGATTGTGTATTCGAAAGGGATCCTTCGATCAAACATCAACATATATCTCTCAATACATCTACTGTATTGTTATTTAGATACTTAGAATTAGGAGTAGAACACCTTCGAAGTCATCTTCAAGGTTAGATTGTAGTTTCTTTAATTTAATAAAAGTAGTTCAATTACTTTTAGTCATTTTACTGTTTTATTTAGGAGTAGATATTAATTTAGTCAGTTCGAAGTTCTTCAGTTAGTTACATCTTTACACAATTAAAGTCCTTGTTCAAGGCATCGAACGTCACCACAATCACCCTGGTGAGGCGCAGTTTGGATAATCATACATACACATTGGCAATTTGCTTGCCTGGCACGCCCGCACACACACTTATTAATTTTCCAACCAAACATTTTTGGCACGCCCGGTGGGACACTAGTGTCAAAGGATGGCAAACAGAAACCTTCGAAGTAATAGGTCTATTGATAATGCCAACGTTGGTGTTAATATTGCTGAAATTGGTGGTTCTTCACACCAAGATCCTCAGAATAGCAATACTGGAAATCATACAACCAATGAAAACCCAGAAGTAGGAGTTGAAAATTTAAATTCGACTCAAAATAATGGGAATGTTGATTCAGAAAATCAACATGATCTGGTGAGTCAATTGACACCAATATTTGATCACTTGGGAAATATGCTTCAGAATGTTAATGTTCTGATTACTTCCCTTAACAACAGTTTACCACAATTTGCACCAACAATGGTGTCAAGTGGAAATCCTTCTATGATTCGACAGAATGAAAGAGGTCATAGACATGGCTTGTTTCAGCCAAATTCTATTAATCATATAAATGGGCCTTATTTTAGGCCTAATTCACAAGAAAGTTTCTATATGTCTGTCCCTAATAATACATTCCCAGTATTCGAAGGGACCCAAGGAAATCATGTGAATGGTCAAGATCATGGTCATAGAACAATAAATATCGAAGAACCAAGGCCTAGAGAAAACATGATAGGTCAAAATAGGAGAATAAATAATAATCCTATGTTCGAACCAGACCTTACTGGGATAGGAATGGGTCGAAGGTATGAAAATCCTAGAAGGATGGACAATAATCCTCAACCACCACCAGTACCACCAATAAACTATCTTTTAGGCCAACCAGGTCATCAACAACCATTAATATGGTTGATAGGAATGATATGATTAATTTAATCCATGAGGTTTGTGGACCTATGGCTCGGGGGGTACAAACTCCAGTTTATAGGAAGCCTTATCCTGATTGGGTTGATAGGATTGAATTCCCCAGGGGATTTAAATTCCCTACTTTTGCTATGTTTATAGGGGATGGGAGTCAATCCACAGTTGAACATATAGCAAAATTCATCAGTCAGTGTGCTGATGCAGGAAATAATGAATATCTTAGACTTCGTTTGTTTCCTAGTTCATTAACAGATACTTCATTTGCTTGGTTTACTAATTTAGCCCCTAATTCGATTAATAGTTGGGCTCAGATGGAAGAATCTTTCCATACCCAGTTTTTCCAGACAGAACCAGAAGTATCAATGGCTGATTTAGCCAGATTATGTCAAAAGCCTGATGAAAAGGCAACTCAATTCATAAATAGATTTAAAAGGGCTAGAACCAAATGTAAAATCATGTTACCTGAATCTGAATTTGTTAAGTTGGCTCAAAATGGCCTCGAATTTAGACTCAGAAAGAAATTCGATGCTTTAGAATTTAGAGATCTTGTTGAATTGACTGCTCGAGTCTCTAGATACGAAGCTTTATTGGAAGAAGAAAATAAAAGAAATGCTTCTTCAATAAAAACATATTATAAGGATCCTAATTATGAGATAGATGCTGCAGAAATAATAGGCAAAGAGCCTTTTACATGTAAGAGTCTTGTAAAGAAAAATGTTTCTGCTGAAGTATATAAATCAAAAGGATCTTTTAAGAAATATTCATTCGATGTTTATAGATTGGATGAAATATTTGATCACCTATTAGAAGGAAAAATTATTAAATTGTCTGATGGGACAAAATTACCTTCGAATGATGAATTAAAGGATAGGAAATATTGCAAATGGCATAGTTCTGGGACCCATTCAACTAATAATTGTACTGTTTTTCGAGACGGGATTCAAGATCTGATCAAGAAAGGGAAATTGAAATTCCCTGAAAAACAAATGGGGGTTGATGAAGATCCATTCCCAGCAGTACAGGAGGTGTCAATCAATGTTCATGACATTTCCTTCGAAGATCTAGTCGAAGAAAGAGAGAGTGCAAAGTCAGAAGACCATATGAAAAGACTCGAAGAAATAACAAGAAAAAAACCTGATGTATCGGTTTTCAACCATGAATATGCAAAGAATCTATGCATTGGTTGTGGAAAAAGATATGCTGAAATCTATGATGAAAGAGTTGGAATTAAAGCAGGTAGGAAAAACAAGCAACCTTTGTTTGAACAAAGGAAACCAAACACTTCTGGTGGACCTCCTTTCCAACCAATCATGAATGTTGGGAGAGGACAGTTTAGAGGACCAATTTATCAAGCTTCAACATATACTGGACCCATGACAGCAAGGTATGCCTCAAAACCAGTGGCTCCTTTTAAAGCTAATTTTTCAAGAAACTTTCATCTTGGTAGTCATGTTCGACCATCAAGGAACATGCAATATGTGAGACCAGGGTTCTTTCATATGCCAAAAAAACATTATGGGGAGCAGAGAGAAAGGCAGATTCAGTTTATATCATCGAAAGTGGTACCAGCACATGTGGTGCAGGCTGAGAAAAATATGAAAATATTTGAGGAATCACCAAAAGTTGGTGAAACATCACAATCAGGTGAGTCTATATTGGTACCAGGAGTGCCAAATTGGTTTGTTTTGCAAGATGATAGAGTAAAAAATATGATCGAACAGCAAGGCCTTCAAAATAAAAATAGGATGATTAAACCTCCTCATGTTGAAAAGAATATATGGCATGTACTTCAACATCCCAAAGGAAAAAACTAGAACATGGTCCCTATGATAAATAGGACTCAACAGAGAAGATTGCAGAGGAAGTTTACCATGTGGAAGGAATTTTCTAATATGCAAAATAGAAACCAGGAGTTAGGAAGTGAAATGAAGAAAGATTTCAGTGATGATTCGAAGCCTAATCCTAGGTTCGATCGAAATCCAAAGGATGATACTGACACTATGTCTGAGGAAAGTATCATTAAAGCCAAAGTTTTGGAATTAGAAAAGGCAATGAGTGTTGATGATGAGGATGAAGTAATGACAATGGTGAAATCTCAGGATTTGGGAAATACTGTAATGAAATTGGAAAATGAGGTGATTAATGATGAGAGTGTCCTCATTCAATTTGGCACATTACCAGAACAAATGGAAGTTAACACTGCTGCATTTGTGTTGCCAAAAATTTTCGAAGCATCAGAAGATCAACAGTTAGTTGAAGAAATGGAAGTGGAAACATCTACTGAGGATGTTTCTGAGGAAAATCTTCCTGAGTTTATTTTTATGATTGTAATTTTGTTTATTCATTCGAAGAACCATCCGCAGAAATGACTAGACACCTTAAACCATTATACATAAAGGCTTGCTTAAATGGTGTTCTTTTAAACAAGATATTGGTTGATAATGGTGCTGCTGTCAATATTATTCCCCAGAATACTTTGAAAAAGATTAATAAACAAAATGCAAAATTGATAAAAACCCATATTATGATTTCGGGATTTACTGGTGATAAGAAAAACACCAAAGGGGTAATACCCATTGAAACCATAGTAGGTTCGAATAAATCTAAAACAGCTTTCTTTGTGGTAGATGCAAATCCTAGTTATCATGCTTTATTAGGAAGAGACTGGATTCATGCTAATAAGTGTGTTCCTTCTTCAATGCATCAGAAATTGTTGCTAGTGAAGGAAAACTGTGAAATTGAAACAGTGAAGGCTGATGTCCAGCCTTTTCATGCAAGTTCCAATTGTGTCGAAGCTCAATTGTATCAAGAGGATGTTAAGCCAATTGACTTAAAAGAGTCAGAAGATGAATCTCCAGAAGAAAATTGGGATATTTTGGCTGAAATGCCATTTGGTTCTTTGGAACCATTGGGTGATGACAAGATAATTTAATGACTCATACATCCATGGCAATGAAAGATGTAGAAGAGATCATTCGACTGGTCTTGCAAAAGCTAATGATAACAGATTTAGAGTCAAAAATTGAAAAAGATTCAACCATAAATTGGTCAGATTATGTTTTTGAAGAAGATTCACAAGAATTAAAAAATGGTGGCAAAGAAGAATTATCCGTATTGCCTAAAACTCAATACAGGAAGTATCACAGGATCCTCTTTTAGAAGTTAATTTAGGATCAGATCAACAAAAGAGAGTTACTTACTTAAGTTCCAAACTTGGAAAGTATGATCAACATAAATTGGTCGAATTGTTAAAAGAATTTCAAGATTGTTTCGCTTGGGATTATGATGAATTGCCAGGACTCGAAAGAAGTTTAGTAGAGCATAAATTACCTATCAAAGCTGGCTACAAACCAGTGAAACAACAACCTCGAAGGATGACTCCAGAAGTTACTTTGAAGATTAAAGAAGAGATTGAAAGATTGCTTAAGGCAGGATTCATTAGAACTGCCAGGTATGTTGAATGGCTATCGAATGTTGTTCCAGTAATGAAGAAAAATGGTAAATTAAGAGTTTGTATTGATTATAGAAACCTTAATTTAGCCACACCTAAGGATGAATATCCTATGCCAATAGTTGATTTATTAATTGATAGATCTGCTGGAAATACTATAATGTCCATGATGGATGGTCACTCAGGATATAATCAAATATCTATTACTGAAGAAGACATTCATAAAACTGCATTTAGATGTCCAGGTAGTATAGGTACCTTCGAGTGGGTACAAATGCCTTTTGGTTTAAAAAATGCAGGGGCTACTTATCAAAGAGCCATGAATGCTATTTTCCATGACATGATTGGAACATTCTTAGAATGTTATATTGATGATATAATTGTTAAATCAAAAACATTCGATGATCATCTTGTTCACATGAAATCAACATTTGAGAGAATGAGATTTTTCAAACTTAAGTTAAATCCATTAAAATGTGCCTTTGGAGTCAGTACTGGAAATTTTCTAGGATATTTAGTACATGAAAAGGGAATCCAAGTGGATAAGAATAAGGCACAAGCAATCATTCGAAGTAAACCTCCTTCAACCAAAAAAGAATTGCAAAGATTTTTAGGACAAGTCAATTTTATTCGAAGATTTATTTCCAATACTGCTGGAAAAACTTTGATTTTTTCTTCCTTCTTGAAATTGAAGGATCATGAAGAATTGAAGTGGGAAGATAAACATCAGGTTGCCTTTCAAGCCTTGAAGGATTATTTGGTGAAGCCACCAGTGTTAATGCCTCCAAGAAAAGATAGGCCTATGAAGTTATATATCTCAGCATCAGAAGCATCGATTGGGGTTTTGTTAGCTCAGGATAATGCTCATAAGAAAGAACAAGCTGTGTATTACCTTAGTAGGTTTTTAAATTCTGTTGAATGCAAATATTTCTTTATAGAAAAGTTATGTTTGTCTTTGTACTTTGCAGTTATGAAATTAAGATATTATCTTCTTCCCACTGAAGTGTATGTGATTGCTAAGTTTGATTTGATTAAGTATATGTTGACTCGGCCTATTTTGAGAAATCGAATTGTAAATGGATTCTAGCCTTGTCAGAATTTTGTTTAGTTTATGTGCCACAAAAAGCAGTAAAAGGTCAGGCTTTGGCAGATTTTTTAGCTGATCATCCAAATTGCCTTGAAACAGAAGGGAATTATGAAATTGGACAAATAAATATCAGTCCATGGAAATTATGGTTTGATGGTTCAAAAACTGAATTTGCTGCAGGTATTGGTTTTGTCATTGAATCACTTGAGAAAATTAAGACCAAATATGGTTTCAAACTAGATTCAAATCAATGTACCAACAATCAAGTTGAATATGAAGCTCTTATCATGGGTCTTGAAACTTTGTTAGACCTTAAAGCTACATTTGTAGATGCGTTTGGAGATTCTGAGTTGGTCATAAACCATATGAATGGGACCTATAAATGTATGAGTAGTACATTGAAAATATATTGTGACACTACAATGGGTTTATTATCTAAATTCGATAATGTGAACTTGTTGCATGTTCCTAGAAGTTTTAATGAAGAAGCTAATGATGTAGCTCAAAGGGCATCCGGATTTAAAACAAATAATGAAGATGTTGAAATAGAACAGATGACTTATAGGAAATTATTACCAATATTGGTAAATAGATTATCTTCTGTTGGTATCCTAAGTATAGAGGTTCATGATGATTGGAGAAAACCAATCATAGAGTATCTCTCGGGGTATAATGAAAAGCCTGATCGAAGTATAAGGCTTAAATCTGTCAATTACATCTTGTATAGTGAGAAATTATTTAAAAGAGGAAGTGATGGGTTATTACTGGAATGTTTAAGTAACCTCGAAGGATTAGAAGCTATAGCTCAAATTCATGAAGGATTATGTGGAGCTCATCAATCTGGAATTAAAATGAGATGGTTACTTCGAAGACATAACATTTATTGGCCAACTATTTTGAAAGATTGTATGGAGTTTGCTAAAAGATGCCAAGAATGTCAGAAACATGGTCCTTTAAAGCATTTTTAAACTGTTAATCTTCAGTGTGTGGTAAAACCTTGGCCTTTTAGAGGATGGGCCATAGATGTAATAGGAAAGATCAGTCCTCCTTCTTCGAAGGGTCATGGATTCATTATTTTGGCCACAGATTATTTTATTAAATGGGTGGAAGCAAAACCTATGCAAACTGTAACCCAATCAATGGTTGTAAAGTTTTTTATAGTATATAGATTTGGTATTCCTCAAACTTTTGTATCTGTTAATGCCTCTATATTCGAAGGGGATGTGGTTGTATTTGCAAATAAGTTAGGGATTACAATGTCAAAATCAACCCCATATTATGCTCAATCAAATGAACAGGCTGAAGCCACCAATAAAGTCATAAAAGAAAATATGGCTAAAATCATAAAAAATAATCCAAGAATATGGCATGAAGTTTTGCCAGAAGTGTTATGGGCATATAGGACTTCAAAACGAACAAGTACAGGTGTATCTCCCTATGCCTTGACTTTTGGACATGAGGCAGTTTTACCTATTGAAATAAAGATTAATTCTCTTCGAGTGATGAAGCAGAATCAGTTATCTTTGAATGATTATCAAACATCTATGGCTATTGAATTAGAAAATATTGATGAAGAAAGAATCAAAGCTCTCAATAATATTTTGATACAAAAAAGAATAGCATCGAAGGCATATAATAAAAAAGTACAACCAAGAACCTTTGATGAAGGAGATTTGGTTTGGAAGACAATATTACCTATTGGATCTAAGGACCCAAAGTTTGGAAAATGGTCACCTAAATGGGAAGGACCTTTCCAAGTTAATAAGGTTTTTAATGGTGGATTTTATCATTTGAAAAGTCTGAATGGATATGTTCATTTAAGGAAAATCAATGGTAAATTTCTCAAGCAATATTATCCCACTATTTGGGAGACAAGAAATCTAGAATAAAGCATTCGAAGCAAGAACATGTATTTCATAGAAAGGTAAATACAAAAACCATCTATTGGTAAATTACAAGATATACATTGGTATAGATTATTTATACCAACTTTGTTATGAATTGGGCTTTTAACCTAAAGTTATCCCAAGACCTGGTATACAGTTTTGATTGACTAATGATGAACTTTTGCCTTGAGATTGATTCTTGAGTCTTTAAAGGCTTCAATTCAAACTCTGTCTTCAAAACTAGAAGTTTTGCCTCAACACCTTGTTGTTTGATCTTCAGACTTGCCAATTCAGTTTCTGCAAGTGCAAGATCCTTTTTTAGTTGATTCACTTTGGCAGATGCTTTTTCAATAGATATGTTGGTTCCTTCAAATTCTGTCAAAGTTCGATCCATCTCAAGAGTTTTCTCTGCTGTATACTCCATGTCAACTTCTAATTTTTCTCTTTCTTCGATAACTTTTTCCAACAAAAAGCAATTGAAATCAAAAGTTGACATGATGGCTGAAATTGTTTCTTTGTCTGGAACAGAAATGTTAGAACTTTCTAACATAAATTGGCATAAGACTTTCATAGCTCTTTGTACTTCCTTGTCTTCAAAAACCTCAAAAGAAACTTGACTAAAAAGCCTCAAGGTAGCAAGAGCAGCTACTGGATCTATTGAAGGTGATTTTGGTTTGCTTCGACCTGTCATTCATTGAAAGAATTCTTGAACATTGGTTGAAGTGACATCTTCCATCTTCAGAACAAATTTCAAACTCTTTTTAAAATCTTTGACTTCTTCAGGAGTCAAGTTAGGAGGAAGAGATAGGTGAAATTCTTCAGAACTTGAGACCCCTGAGGTGGCTTGAGGTTTAAATGAAGTGGAAGTAGGAGCAGCTTTAGGATCAGAGCTTGCACTTGGCTTCGAAGAGCTAGCCCCAGTCTCAGGAACAAATTCACCCTGTTCAGCAAAAAAGTTAAGAATTTAATTCAGAGTTTTTTTTTTTTTTTTAAAGGAAATCAAGATTTAAAGGATTTTGGAGAGAATTTTGAATGTCTTACCATTGGTTGATACTCAAGTGATGGAGTATGAGTGTCCAAAGAAGGAGATTTTGGAATTTCTGGGAACTTTGGACTCTGAGTTTTTGTTTCTGGAATTGTTGGTGTTGTTTTATGCTCAGGATGGGGTGCTACCTTCGAAATAGGAATTGCTAAAATAGGTGTTGTTTTTATGACCTCTATGCCAGCAGGAGGTTCATTGGCTTTTTTGGCTTTCTTTTTCTTGTGAACAAGTGAGGAGATTGGACTGGTGTCTTTTTCTTCTTCAGAATCAGCATGTCCAGAGGCTATAGGAGAACTTTCTGGTGATAGGATTAGTTTCCTCTTTGGTTTAGGAGATGATGAAGCAGGAGTCTTTGAAGCTTTCGAGGAGGCTTGAGTGCTTGGTTTAGCTTTCGAAGCTCTGGTTATTGGTGAAGAACTTTCTCCAGCTATTTTCCCTGTGTTTTGAAGTTCAAACAATCATAAGCCAAAGTTCTTTCTATTATTTTAAAAAAAAGGGGGGGAAAGGATTTGGTAAGAATTATGATTACCTGTTTGATTCATCGAATCAATGTATCTCAAAAGATGGCAATTGTCCATCCCCACTGACATCAAATTTTCCCACCAGTTCGAGAAGGCAGGGGTGCAAGTGGTATACACTGGTAAAGAAGTAAATTCCAAGTTGCTGACTTTATTCTGATGAACTGCTAATGCAGCAGTTATCACGGATTCTGGCACCTTCGAATGAGTTTTATAGGCCATGAGTATATTGGCCTGACTTCTGATTAGGAAAGGAATTGACTGAGTAAGTCCAAATTGCCTCGAAAATTGATTGGGGAGGTAAAGTTCACCCTGAGATTTGAAACTAAGGATGTTCCCAAAGAATAAGTCCCTACTAATTAGAAAACTTCCCCATGCAGCTTTTAATTCGAGAGAATTTGCTGCTCTATCCAAAATTTGACAGAGCCAATGGGGAGAAAGAGGAGTTTTGTCTTCAGAATTGTAAAGGATTTCGAATGGTTGGAATAGTTTGTTTGATCTTATTTCAGGAAGATTGAAAAAGAGAGAGAGGCATTCTTTGAAAGTCTTATCAGTACTTGGCAATAAAGCAAAAAAGATCCCATGGGCTACAGTATTAGGTAAGGGTCCTAAGTCATGAATTTCTGGGAAGTAAGCATATAATCATAATTGTAAAATCCAAAAAGGACCACCTTGAGTGAGAATGAAGGGGTCGAAGCATAAATCAGAAAAAGATCTATAGAGAGATCCTAGAACAAAAGGTGCTAAGGCTAACCTTCGACCGGCAGCCAGAGCTTTGGCAATATTGGAATATTCGAGGACAACCCTTTGAGAAGAAGTACAAAATAGATGCTTCGAAAGCCAATACAAAAGGAAGCAGTAATATTCTTTGTCAGTCACTGCTCCTGATGTTTTTCTGTGAGCAATTAAAAAGTTGGTGTATCCTAATGATTTCGAGTCAGTATTAATTGAAGGACTATCAGACTCAGCCATATAGGGATGAACATCTTCCCCATGAGATAAAAACCCTACTAATTGACAAATATCTAGAACAGTTGGACCTATTGGACCAAATCGAAGCTAGAAGTGATTGAAAATAGGGTTCCAAAAACAGAGAGCTGCGGCTATTAAGTTAGGACTGGATTCGATGGGAAATTTCGAAAGATTGATAGCATGATAAACCCCTGTAGTGATCAAAATTTCTCTCCTATTCTCTAAAATTCTATCTACCCATTCAGGCCAATCCTTTGCAGGTTTAGGCCAGTGCCTGAATTTCCAGTCATATTTGGAAATTGGAAGTTCTCGTTGGTAAGTCAAGCGTTGTTCCCCTAATCTAGGGTAATAGACATGGAGTCTCAAATTTGGAATGCTTAGGCAAGGACCTACAGCAATTGAAGATTCTTGGTTCGGAAGAGTAATGGGAACAAGAATTTCGTGTATTAGAGAAGTCTCTTGCCCATTCGAATAGCGATCTTGCTCATCTTTTATGATCTTTTCGAAATCATCGCAAATCTTTTGAAGCTGGGTATTGTCATCAGATTTTGTCATTTTTTGGATTGCGAAGAGATAAACAGGAAAGAAAAGCAAAGTGCAAAATGAATAGGTTAGGGCAAAACAAATTGGTGAAGTCAGAAGGTTTATTTCTCTTTGTGTTTATCTATTTATAACCTTTGATGAATCCTTGGTGACTATTGGAAAGAGTTGCATTTATTGAAAAATAGCCGTTAGATTCGGTTAACCTTTTTGGACCGTTTTTTCAAAGATAAAAGACATATTGGTTCAGAATGAACTAATCCATTTGAAGGAATGTGAATGTTCCATTGTTCATTACATTTAGAAGAAAGTGCAGTTACAATTCAAAGACATAATTGATAAAAGTGGGAAAACCCAAAAGTAACTAAATTATGAAACATAGCCCAATAATAGGCAAAATACTCTGCCTCTAGTTCTATCTCGAAACATAGGTTTCTGGTTTCTAATGCCTGTTTGTCCTCACTTCGAAGGGTGAGGTAAGCTTCTTTAAGTTGTTCTTCATATTGGTTTAATTGAAAGTTGATCTTGAATAGAGCTTTGCGGAGACTTCGAAGTTCTTTGGCCAATGGAGTCTTGCCTCTAAGGGAAACACCAACAGCTTTGGCTTCATCTTTGAGATATGCAATTCGACCTTCGAGATCGGACTTCGAATAATGAGAAATGGTGCTTTCCTCATCAGAACTACCACAACCATAAATGTACTTCTCTTTGAATTCTAGGACTTCATCAAGAAGTGCTTTGGGGGTTTCTTTGAGCCTTTCATAGAGATCTAAAAGATAATTTAGATGATGAATATTTTCTTGGTGATGAGAATACCATCTCATGTGGGAAGCCAAAGTTCGAAGGGTAAAATCCATTTGAGTTCGAACAAGTGTTGAAATATTCCATTCATGACATAAGATATGACAGCTCCATTCGAAATTGATTCGAGCCCTCGAATTTTGTAAAATAGAAAATGGAAGATGAGAAAAAGCAACTAATAGCCTTTAAGCTTGAATAATCAGGCATGGGGAAGGTGATTTAATAGGTGGAGTATGCTCGAATGAAGGACCATGTCTACACAATTGGTCTAGCTTTAAAAAAGGATCACTAATGTTTTCTGTGGGATCTATTACCTGAACTTTGGTGTCAGGAAAGCCTAATACAGAATGGTCAAAGAGAAGTACCCTCTCTTCATAATCTTTTTCAAAAAGTTTGCATTTTGAAAGGAAAGCTGAGGAGTAATGTTCATTGGAAAAATTTTCATGAGATGTTCTTACATATGTATGGATAGGAGGTCTGCCTTGAGGAACTAAGACATTACCTTTTTGGAATCTCTCACCAGGGGGACTGGTTGAAGAGATCAGCCAGGCATTCAATAAATTTTGCTCTTGAGAAAGACGATTCGAAAATGGATAGTATGGTTTTATTGTCCTACTTCGAATAACACCTTCAGTTTCAGGATACTCAAAGCTTGGATGAACAACTGAAGGTGTTGTGACTGGGGTTACGAGCTTTATTCCCTTGTAATATCCTACACCTTCACCATGGGAAATATGTTGTTCCCAAGCAGGATGAAACGTTTGATTATTGTAAATTGATTTAGAAGAGCTCGAAGATGAATGTTGTTTTGATGAAGGAACACTTGGTTTGTTTAACATTTCATGCCATTTTCCCCATTTCGAGTAAGTAAAAGGTTCGGCAGGAGTTTCAAGAGGATCCCAATTTGTTCGAAGAGGAATGTCAGGGCGTTTGGTTAACAGTATCACTTCTTCGGGAAGATCAATAGGAAAGCTATCGAATGAAGATTGAGAAGAAGACATGATCAAGAGAATGAATTCAAAGTAACATGGGGCTCAAGGATCAAGCAAATACGATGGTTTGGAATGAATTGAGGAGATGGTCGTGCAATTTAAAGAACTGCATATTATAATAACTGCCCAGTATGGTTTGACCACGATCACCATTATCTTTTTAAAACAAAAGAAAATGGCGCGGGGGGTAATGTTTGTGATAAAATATTCAGCCAATGCAGGGTTGACACATAAGAGATGATGTGGCAAGTTAATTGGTGGATACTGATGGACATTGGAACCGTTATAGGCAGTTGAAGCTGATTCATTTCGTTCAAATATTTATTTGATGGAAGACACGTGTTGAACATCATGGATTAATTGAAGGACAGTTGTCAATATGAGAGAATGTCATGGATAAAAGCAGTTATCAGTTTGAAAATAGGAGGGAACATTCAAATTAAGTTGCTGAGGCTTCGACATCTATAAATAGAAGGATTGTGTATTCGAAAGGGATCCTTCGATCAAACATCAACATATATCTCTCAATACATCTACTGTATTGTTATTTAGATACTTAGAATTAGGAGTAGAACACCTTCGAAGTCATCTTCAAGGTTAGATTGTAGTTTCTTTAATTTAATAAAAGTAGTTCAATTACTTTTAGTCATTTTACTGTTTTATTTAGGAGTAGATATTAATTTAGTCAGTTCGAAGTTCTTCAGTTAGTTACATCTTTACACAATTAAAGTCCTTGTTCAAGGCATCGAACGTCACCACAATCACCCTGGTGAGGCGCAGTTTGGATAATCATACATACACATTGGCAATTTGCTTGCCTGGCACGCCCGCACACACACTTATTAATTTTCCAACCAAACATTTTTGGCACGCCCGGTGGGACACTAGTGTCAAAGGATGGCAAACAGAAACCTTCGAAGTAATAGGTCTATTGATAATGCCAACGTTGGTGTTAATATTGCTGAAATTGGTGGTTCTTCACACCAAGATCCTCAGAATAGCAATACTGGAAATCATACAACCAATGAAAACCCAGAAGTAGGAGTTGAAAATTTAAATTCGACTCAAAATAATGGGAATGTTGATTCAGAAAATCAACATGATCTGGTGAGTCAATTGACACCAATATTTGATCACTTGGGAAATATGCTTCAGAATGTTAATGTTCTGATTACTTCCCTTAACAACAGTTTACCACAATTTGCACCAACAATGGTGTCAAGTGGAAATCCTTCTATGATTCGACAGAATGAAAGAGGTCATAGACATGGCTTGTTTCAGCCAAATTCTATTAATCATATAAATGGGCCTTCTTTTAGGCCTAATTCACAAGAAAGTTTCTATATGTCTGTCCCTAATAATACATTCCCAGTATTCGAAGGGACCTAAGGAAATCATGTGAATGGTCAAGATCATGGTCATAGAACAATAAATATCGAAGAACCAAGGCCTAGAGAAAACATGATAGGTCAAAATAGGAGAATAAATAATAATCCTATGTTCGAACCAGACCTTACTGGATAGGAATGGGTCGAAGGTATGAAAATCCTAGAAGGATGGACAATAATCCTCAACCACCACCAGTACCACCAATAAACTATCTTTTAGGCCAACCAGGTCATCAACAACCATTAATATGGTTGATAGGAATGATATGATTAATTTAATCCATGAGGTTTGTGGACCTATGGCTCGGGGGGTACAAACTCCAGTTTATAGGAAGCCTTATCCTGATTGGGTTAATAGGATTGAATTCCCCAGGGGATTTAAATTTCCTACTTTTGCTATGTTTATAGGGGATGGGAGTCAATCCACAGTTGAACATATAGCAAAATTCATCAGTCAGTGTGCTGATGCAGGAAATAATGAATATCTTAGACTTCGTTTGTTTCCTAGTTCATTAACAGATACTGCATTTGCTTGGTTTACTAATTTAGCCCCTAATTCGATTAATAGTTGGGCTCAGATGGAAGAATCTTTCCATACCCAATTTTTCCAGACAGAACCAGAAGTATCAATGGCTGATTTAACCAGATTATGTCAAAAGCCTGATGAAAAGGCAACTCAATTCATAAATAGATTTAAAAGGGCTAGAACCAAATGTAAAATCATGTTACCTGAATCTGAATTTGTTAAGTTGGCTCAAAATGGCCTCGAATTTAGACTCAGAAAGAAATTCGATGCTTTAGAATTTAGAGATCTTGTTGAATTGACTGCTCGAGTCTCTAGATACGAAGCTTTATTGGAAGAAGAAAATGAAAGAAATGCTTCTTCAATAAAAACATATTATAAGGATCCTAATTATGAGATAGATGCTGGAGAAATAATAGGCAAAGAGCCTTTTACATGTAAGAGTCTTGTAAAGAAAAATGTTTCTGCTGAAGTATATAAATCAAAAGGATCTTTTAAGAAATATTCATTCGATGTTTATAGATTGGATGAAATATTTGATCACCTATTAGAAGGAAAAATTATTAAATTGTCTGATGGGACAAAATTACCTTCGAATGATGAATTAAAGGATAGGAAATATTGCAAATGGCATAGTTCTGGGACCCATTCAACTAATAATTGTACTGTTTTTCGAGACGGGATTCAAGATCTGATCAAGAAAGGGAAATTGAAATTCCCTGAAAAACAAATGGGGGTTGATGAAGATCCATTCCCAGCAGTACAGGAGGTGTCAATCAATGTTCATGACATTTCCTTCGAAGATCTAGTCGAAGAAAGAGAGAGTGCAAAGTCAGAAGACCATATGAAAAGACTCGAAGAAATAACAAGAAAAAAACCTGATGTATCGGTTTTCAACCATGAATATGCAAAGAATCTATGCATTGGTTGTGGAAAAAGATATGCTGAAATCTATGATGAAAGAGTTGGAATTAAAGCAGGTAGGAAAAACAAGCAACCTTTGTTCGAACAAAGGAAACCAAACACTTCTGGTGGACCTCCTTTCCAACCAATCATGAATGTTGGGAGAGGACAGTTTAGAGGACCAATTTATCAAGCTTCAAAATATACTGGACCCATGACAGCAAGGTATGCCTCAAAAACAGTGGCTCCTTTTAAAGCTAATTTTTCAAGAAACTTTCATCTTGGTAGTCATGTTCGACCATCAAGGAACATGCAATATGTGAGACCAGGGTTCTTTCATACGCCAAAAAAACATTATGGGGAGCAGAGAGAAAGGCAGATTCAGTTTATATCATCGAAAGTGGTACCAGCACATGTGGTGCAGGCTGAGAAAAATATGAAAATATTTGAGGAATCACCAAAAGTTGGTGAAACATCACAATCAGGTGAGTCTATATTGGTACCAGGAGTGCCAAATTGGTTTGTTTTGCAAGATGATAGAGTAAAAAATATGATCGAACAGCAAGGCCTTCAAAATAAAAATAGGATGATTAAACCTCCTCATGTTGAAAAGAATATATGGCATGTACTTCAACATCCCAAAGGAAAAAACCAGAACATGGTCCCTATGATAAATAGGACTCAACAGAGAAGATTGCAGAGGAAGTTTACCATGTGGAAGGAATTTTCTAATATGCAAAATAGAAACCAGGAGTTAGGAAGTGAAATGAAGAAAGATTTCAGTGATGATTCGAAGCCTAATCCTAGGTTCGATCGAAATCCAAAGGGTGATACTGACACTATGTCTGAGGAAAGTATCATTAAAGCCAAAGTTTTGGAATTAGAAAAGGCAATGAGTGTTGATGATGAGGATGAAGTAATGACAATGGTGAAATCTCAGGATTTGGGAAATACTGTAATGAAATTGGAAAATGAGGTGATTAATGATGAGAGTGTCCTCATTCAATTTGGCACATTGCCAGAACAAATGGAAGTTAACACTGCTGCATTTGTGTTGCCAAAAATTTTTGAAGCATCAGAAGATCAACAGTTAGTTGAAGAAATGGAAGTGGAAACATCTACTGAGGATGTTTCTGAGGTAAATCTTCCTGAGTTTATTTTTATGATTGTAATTTTGTTTATTCATTCGAAGAACCATCCACAGAAATGACTAGACACCTTAAACCATTATACATAAAGGCTTGCTTAAATGGTGTTCTTTTAAACAAGATATTGGTTGATAATGGTGCTGCTGTCAACATTATTCCCCAGAATACTTTGAAAAAGATTAATAAACAAAATGCAAAATTGATAAAAACCCATATTATGATTTCAGGATTTACTGGTGATAAGAAAAACACCAAAGGGGTAATACCCATTGAAACCATAGTAGGTTCGAATAAATCTAAAACTGCTTTCTTTGTGGTAGATGCAAATCCTAGTTATCATGCTTTATTAGGAAGAGACTGGATTCATGCTAATAAGTGTGTTCCTTCTTCAATGCATCAGAAATTGTTGCTAGTGAAGGAAAACTGTGAAATTGAAATAGTGAAGGCTGATGTCTAGCCTTTTCATGCAAGTTCCAATTGTGTCGAAGCTCAATTGTATCAAGAGGATGTTAAGCCAATTGACTTAAAAGAGTCAGAAGATGAATCTCCAGAAGAAAATTGGGATATTTTGGCTGAAATGCCATTTGGTTCTTTGGAACCATTGGGTGATGACAAGATAATTTAATGACTCATACATCCATGGCAATGAAAGATGTAGAAGAGACCATTCGACTGGTCTTGCAAAAGCTAATGATAACAGATTTAGAGTCAAAAATTGAAAAAGATTCAACCATAAATTGGTCAGATTATGTTTTTGAAGAAGATTCACAAGAATTAAAAAATGGTGGCAAAGAAGAATTATCCGTATTGCCTAAAACTCAATACAAGAAGTATCACAGGATCCTCTTTTAGAAGTTAATTTAGGATCAGATCAACAAAAGAGAGTTACTTACTTAAGTTCCAAACTTGGAAAGTATGATCAACATAAATTGGTCGAATTGTTAAAAGAATTTCAAGATTGTTTCGCTTGGGATTATGATGAATTGCCAGGACTCGAAAGAAGTTTAGTAGAGCATAAATTACCTATCAAAGCTGGCTACAAACCAGTGAAACAACAACCTCGAAGGATGACTCCAGAAGTTACTTTGAAGATTAAAGAAGAGATTGAAAGATTGCTTAAGGTAGGATTCATTAGAACTGCCAGGTATGTTGAATGGCTATCGAATGTTGTTCCAGTAATGAAGAAAAATGGTAAATTAAGAGTTTGTATTGATTATAGAAACCTTAATTTAGCCACACCTAAGGATGAATATCCTATGCCAATAGTTGATTTATTAATTGATAGATCTGCTGGAAATACTATAATGTCCATGATGGATGGTCACTCAGGATATAATCAAATATCTATTACTGAAGAAGACATTCATAAAACTGCATTTAGATGTCCAGGTAGTATAGGTACCTTCGAGTGGGTACAAATGCCTTTTGGTTTAAAAAATGCAGGGGCTACTTATCAAAGAGCCATGAATGCTATTTTCCATGACATGATTGGAACATTCTTAGAATGTTATATTGATGATATAATTGTTAAATCAAAAACATTCGATGATCATCTTGTTCACATGAAATCAACATTTGAGAGAATGAGATTTTTCAAACTTAAGTTAAATCCATTAAAATGTGCCTTTGGAGTCAGTACTGGAAATTTTCTAGGATATTTAGTACATGAAAAGGGAATCCAAGTGGATAAGAATAAGGCACAAGCAATCATTCGAAGTAAACCTCCTTCAACCAAAAAAGAATTGCAAAGATTTTTAGGACAAGTCAATTTTATTCGAAGATTTATTTCCAATACTGCTGGAAAAACTTTGATTTTTTCTTCCTTCTTGAAATTGAAGGATCATGAAGAATTGAAGTGGGAAGATAAACATCAGGTTGCCTTTCAAGCCTTGAAGGATTATTTGGTGAAGCCACCAGTGTTAATGCCTCCAAGAAAAGATAGGCCTATGAAGTTATATATCTCAGCATCAGAAGCATCGATTGGGGTTTTGTTAGCTCAGGATAATGCTCATAAGAAAGAACAAGCTGTGTATTACCTTAGTAGGTTTTTAAATTCTGTTGAATGCAAATATTTCTTTATAGAAAAGTTATGTTTGTCTTTGTACTTTGCAGTTATGAAATTAAGATATTATCTTCTTCCCACTGAAGTGTATGTGATTGCTAAGTTTGATTTGATTAAGTATATGTTGACTCGGCCTATTTTGAGAAATCGAATTGTAAATGGATTCTAGCCTTGTCAGAATTTTGTTTAGTTTATGTGCCACAAAAAGCAGTAAAAGGTCAGGCTTTGGCAGATTTTTTAGCTGATCATCCAAATTGCCTTGAAACAGAAGGGAATTATGAAATTGGACAAATAAATATCAGTCCATGGAAATTATGGTTTGATGGTTCAAAAACTGAATTTGCTGCAGGTATTGGTTTTGTCATTGAATCACCTGAGAAAATTAAGACCAAATATGGTTTCAAACTAGATTCAAATCAATGTACCAACAATCAAGTTGAATATGAAGCTCTTATCATGGGTCTTGAAACTTTGTTAGACCTTAAAGCTACATTTGTAGATGCGTTTGGAGATTCTCAGTTGGTCATAAACCATATGAATGGGACCTATAAATGTATGAGTAGTACATTGAAAATATATTGTGACACTACAATGGGTTTATTATCTAAATTCGATAATGTGAACTTGTTGCATGTTCCTAGAAGTTTTAATGAAGAAGCTAATGATGTAGCTCAAAGGGCATCCGGATTTAAAACAAATAATGAAGATGTTGAAATAGAACAGGTGACTTATAGGAAATTATTACCAATATTGGTAAATAGATTATCTTCTGTTGGTATCCTAAGTATAGAGGTTCATGATGATTGGAGAAAACCAATCATAGAGTATCTCTCGGGGTATAATGAAAAGCCTGATCGAAGTATAAGGCTTAAATCTGTCAATTACATCTTGTATAGTGAGAAATTATTTAAAAGAGGAAGTGATGGGTTATTACTGGAATGTTTAAGTAACCTCGAAGGATTAGAAGCTATAGCTCAAATTCATGAAGGATTATGTGGAGCTCATCAATCTGGAATTAAAATGAGATGGTTATTTCGAAGACATAACATTTATTGGCCAACTATTTTGAAAGATTGTATGGAGTTTGCTAAAAGATGCCAAGAATGTCAGAAACATGGTCCTTTAAAGCATTTACCAACTGTTAATCTTCAGTGTGTGGTAAAACCTTGGCCTTTTAGAGGATGGGCCATAGATGTAATAGGAAAGATCAGTCCTCCTTCTTCAAAGGATCATGGATTCATTATTTTGGCCACAGATTATTTTATTAAATGGGTGGAAGCAGAACCTATGCAAACTGTAACCCAATCAATGGTTGTAAAGTTTTTTATAGTATATAGATTTGGTATTCCTCAAACTTTTGTATCTGTTAATGCCTCTATATTCGAAGGGGATGTGGTTGTATTTGCAAATAAGTTAGGGATTACAATGTCAAAATCAACCCCATATTATGCTCAATCAAATGAACAGGCTGAAGCCACCAATAAAGTCATAAAAGAAAATATGGCTAAAATCATAAAAAATAATCCAAGAATATGGCATGAAGTTTTGCCAGAAGTGTTATGGGCATATAGGACTTCAAAACGAACAAGTACGGGTGTATCTCCCTATGCCTTGACTTTTGGACATGAGGCAGTTTTACCTATTGAAATAAAGATTAATTCTCTTTGAGTGATGAAGCAGAATCAGTTATCTTTGAATGATTATCAAACATCTATGGCTATTGAATTAGAAAATATTGATGAAGAAAGAATCAAAGCTCTCAATAATATTTTGATACAAAAAAGAATAGCATCGAAGGCATATAATAAAAAAGTACAACCAAGAACCTTTGATGAAGGAGATTTGGTTTGGAAGACAATATTACCTATTGGATCTAAGGACCCAAAGTTTGGAAAATGGTCACCTAAATGGGAAGGACCTTTCCAAGTTAATAAGGTTTTTAATGGTGGATTTTATCATTTGAAAAGTCTGAATGGATATGTTCATTTAAGGAAAATCAATGGTAAATTTCTCAAGCAATATTATCCCACTATTTGGGAGACAAGAAATCTAGAATAAAGCATTCGAAGCAAGAACATGTATTTCATAGAAAGGTAAATACAAAAACCATATATTGGTAAATTACAAGATATACATTGGTATAGATTATTTATACCAACTTTGTTATGAATTGGGCTTTTAACCTAAAGTTATCCCAAGACCTGGTATACAGTTTTGATTGACTAATGATGAACTTTTGCCTTGAGATTGATTCTTGAGTCTTTAAAGGCTTCAATTCAAACTCTGTCTTCAAAACTAGAAGTTTTGCCTCAACACCTTGTTGTTTGATCTTCAGACTTGCCAATTCAGTTTCTGCAAGTGCAAGATCCTTTTTTAGTTGATTCACTTTGGCAGATGCTTTTTCAATAGATATGTTGGTTCCTTCAAATTTTGTCAAAGTTCGATCCATCTCAAGAGTTTTCTCTGCTGTATACTCCATGTCAACTTCTAATTTTTCTCTTTCTTCGATAACTTTTTCCAACAAAAAGCAATTGAAATCAAAAGTTGACATGATGGCAGAAATTGTTTCTTTGTCTGGAACAGAAATGTTAGAACTTTCTAACATAAATTGGCATAAGACTTTCATAGCTCTTTGTACTTCCTTGTCTTCAAAAACCTCAAAAGAAACTTGACTAAAAAGCCTCAAGGTAGCAAGAGCAGCTACTGGATCTATTGAAGGTGATTTTGGTTTGCTTCGACCTGTCATTCATTGAAAGAATTCTTGAACATTGGTTGAAGTGACATCTTCCATCTTCAGAACAAATTTCAAACTCTTTTTAAAATCTTTGACTTCTTCAGGAGTCAAGTTAGGAGGAAGAGATAGGTGAAATTCTTCAGAACTTGAGACCCCTGAGGTGGCTTGAGGTTTAAATGAAGTGGAAGTAGGAGCAGCTTTAGGATCAGAGCTTGCACTTGGCTTCGAAGAGCTAGCCCCAGTCTCAGGAACAAATTCACCCTGTTCAGCAAAAAAGTTAAGAATTTAATTCAGAGTTTTTTTTTTTTTTTTAAAGGAAATCAAGATTTAAAGGATTTTGGAGAGAATTTTGAATGTCTTACCATTGGTTGATACTCAAGTGATGGAGTATGAGTGTCCAAAGAAGGAGATTTTGGAATTTCTGGGAACTTTGGACTCTGAGTTTTTGTTTCTGGAATTGTTGGTGTTGTTTTATGCTCAGGATGGGGTGCTACCTTCGAAATAGGAATTGCTAAAATAGGTGCTGTTTTTATGACCTCTGTGCCAGCAGGAGGTTCATTGGCTTTTTTGGCTTTCTTTTTCTTGTGAACAAGTGAGGAGATTGGACTGGTGTCTTTTTCTTCTTCAGAATCAGCATGTCTAGAGGCTATAGGAGAACTTTCTGGTGATAGGATTAGTTTCCTCTTTGGTTTAGGAGATGATGAAGCAGGAGTCTTTGAAGCTTTCGAGGAGGCTTGAGTGCTTGGTTTAGCTTTCGAAGCTCTGGTTATTGGTGAAGAACTTTCTCCAGCTATTTTCCCTGTGTTTTGAAGTTCAAACAATCATAAGTCAAAGTTCTTTCTATTATTTTAAAAAAAAGGGGGGGAAAGGATTTGGTAAGAATTATGATTACCTGTTTGATTCATCGAATCAATGTATCTCAAAAGATGGCAATTGTCCATCTCCACTGACATCAAATTTTCCCACCAGTTCGAGAAGGCAGGGGTGCAAGTGGTATATATTGGTAAAGAAGTAAATTCCAAGTTGCTGACTTTATTCTGATGAACTGCTAATGCAGCAGTTATCACGGATTCTGGCACCTTCGAATGAGTTTTATAGGCCATGAGTATATTGGCCTGACTTCTGATTAGGAAAGGAATTGACTGAGTAAGTCCAAATTGCCTCGAAAATTGATTGGGGAGGTAAAGTTCACCCTGAGATTTGAAACTAAGGATGTTCCCAAAGAATAAGTCCCTACTAATTAGAAAACTTCCCCATGCAGCTTTTAATTCGAGAGAATTTGCTACTCTATCCAAAATTTGACAGAGCCAATGGGGAGAAAGAGGAGTTTTGTCTTCAGAATTGTAAAGGATTTCGAATGGTTGGAATAGTTTGTTTGATCTTATTTCAGGAAGATTGAAAAAGAGAGAGAGGCATTCTTTGAAAGTCTTATCAGTACTTGGCAATAAAGCAAAAAAGATCCCATGGGCTACAGTATTAGGTAAGGGTCCTAAGTCATGAATTTCTGGGAAGTAAGCATATAACCATAATTGTAAAATCCAAAAAGGACCACCTTGAGTGAGAATGAAGGGGTCGAAGCATAAATCAGAAAAAGATCTATAGAGAGATCCTAGAACAAAAGGTGCTAAGGCTAACCTTCGACCGGCAGCCAGAGCTTTGGCAATATTGGAATATTCGAGGACAACCCTTTGAGAAGAAGTACAAAATAGATGCTTCGAAAGCCAATACAAAAGGAAGCAGTAATATTCTTTGTTAGTCACTGCTCCTGATGTTTTTCTGTGAGCAATTAAAAAGTTGGTGTATCCTAATAATTTCGAGTCAGTATTAATTGAAGGACTATCAGACTCAGCCATATAGGGATGAACATCTTCCCCATGAGATAAAAACCCTACTAAATGACAAATATCTAGAACAGTTGGACCTATTGGACCAAATCGAAGCTAGAAGTGATTGAAAATAGGGTTCCAAAAACAGAGAGCTGCGGCTATTAAGTTAGGACTGGATTCGATGGGAAATTTCGAAAGATTGATAGCATGATAAACCCCTGTAGTGATCAAAATTTCTCTCCTATTCTCTAAAATTCTATCTACCCATTCAGGCCAATCCTTTGCAGGTTTAGGCCAGTGCCTGAATTTCCAGTCATATTTGGAAATTGGAAGTTCTCGTTGGTAAGTCAAGCGTTGTTCCCCTAATCTAGGGTAATAGACATGGAGTCTCAAATTTGGAATGCTTAGGCAAGGACCTACAGCAATTGAAGATTCTTGGTTCGGAAGAGTAATGGGAACAAGAATTTCGTGTATTAGAGAAGTCTCTTGCCCATTCGAATAGCGATCTTGCTCATCTTTTATGATCTTTTCGAAATCATCGCAAATCTTTTGAAGCTGGGTATTGTCATCAGATTTTGTCATTTTTTGGATTGCTAAGAGATAAACAGGAAAGAAAAGCAAAGTGCAAAATGAATAGGTTAGGGCAAAACAAATTGGTGAAGTCAGAAGGTTTATTTCTCTTTGTGTTTATCTATTTATAACCTTTGATGAATCCTTGGTGACGATTGGAAAGAGTTGCATTTATTGAAAAATAGCCGTTAGATTCGGTTAACCTTTTTGGACCGTTTTTTCAAAGATAAAAGACATATTGGTTCAGAATGAACTAATCCATTTGAAGGAATGTGAATGTTCCATTGTTCATTACATTTAGAAGAAAGTGCAGTTACAATTCAAAGACATAATTGATAAAAGTGGGGAAACCCAAAAGTAACTAAATTATGAAACATAGCCCAATAATAGGCAAAATACTCTGCCTCTAGTTCTATCTCGAAACATAGGTTTCTGGTTTCTAATGCCAGTTTGTCCTTACTTCGAAGGGTGAGGTAAGCTTCTTTAAGTTGTTCTTCATATTGGTTTAATTGAAAGTTGATCTTGAATAGAGCTTTGCGGAGACTTTGAAGTTCTTTGGCCAATGGAGTCTTGCCTCTAAGGGAAACACCAACAGCTTTGGCTTCATCTTTGAGATATGCAATTCGACCTTCGAGATCGGACTTCGAATAATGAGAAATGGTGCTTTCCTCATCAGAACTAACACAACCATAAATGTACTTCTCTTTGAATTCTAGGACTTCATCAAGAAGTGCTTTGGGGGTTTCTTTGAGCCTTTCATAGAGATCTAAAAGATAATTTAGATGATGAATATTTTCTTGGTGATGAGAATACCATCTCATGTGGGAAGCCAAAGTTCGAAGGGTAAAATCCATTTGAGTTCGAACAAGTGTTGAAATATTCCATTCATGACATAAGATATGACAGCTCCATTCGAAATTGATTCGAGCCCTCGAATTTTGTAAAATAGAAAATGGAAGATGAGAAAAAGCAACTAATAGCCTTTGAGCTTGAATAATCAGGCATGGGGAAGGTGATTTAATAGGTGGAGTATGCTCGAATGAAGGACCATGTCTACACAATTGGTCTAGCTTTAAAAAAGGATCACTAATGTTTTCTGTGGGATCTATTACCTGAACTTTGGTGTCAGGAAAGCCTAATACAGAATGGTCAAAGAGAAGTACCCTCTCTTCATAATCTTTTTCAAAAAGTTTGCATTTTGAAAGGAAAGCTGAGGAGTAATGTTCATTGGAAAAATTTTCATGAGATGTTCTTACATATGTATGGATAGGAGGTCTGCCTTGAGGAACTAAGATATTACCTTTTTGGAATCTCTCACCAGGAGGACTGGTTGAAGAGATCAGCCAGGCATTCAATAAATTTTGCTCTTGAGAAAGACGATTCGAAAATAGATAGTATGGTTTTATTGTCCTACTTCGAATAACACCTTCAGGTTCAGGATACTCAAAGCTTGGATGAACAACTGAAGGTACTGTGACTGGGGTTACGAGCTTTATTCCCTTGTAATATCCTACACCTTCACCATGGGAAATATGTTGTTCCCAAGCAGGAGGAAACGTTTGATTATTGTAAATTGATTTAGAAGAGCTCGAAGATGAATGTTGTTTTGATGAAGAAACACTTGGTTTGTTTAACATTTCATGCCATTTTCCCCATTTCGAGTAAGTAAAAGGTTCGGCAGGAGTTTCAAGAGGATCCCAATTTGTTCGAAGAGGAATGTCAGGGCGTTTGGTTAAAAGTATCACTTCTTCGGGAAGATCAATAGGAAAGCTATCGAATGAAGATTGAGAAGAAGACATGATCAAGAGAATGAATTCAAAGTAACATGGGGCTCAAGGATCAAGCAAATACGATGGTTTGGAATGAATTGAGGAGATGGTCGTGCAATTTAAAGAACTGCATATTATAATAACTGCCCAGTATGGTTTGACCACGATCACCATTATCTTTTTAAAACAAAAGAAAATGGCGCGGGGGGTAATGTTTGTGATAAAATATTCAGCCAATGCAGGGTTGACACATAAGAGATGATGTGGCAAGTTAATTGGTGGATACTGATGGACATTGGAACCGTTATAGGCAGTTGAAGCTGATTCATTTCGTTCAAATATTTATTTGATGGAAGACACGTGTTGAACATCATGGATTAATTGAAGGACAGTTGTCAATATGAGAGAATGTCACGGATAAAAGCAGTTATCAGTTTGAAAATAGGAGGGAACATTCAAATTAAGTTGCTGAGGCTTCGACATCTATAAATAGAAGGATTGTCTATTCGAAAGGGATCCTTCGATCAAACATCAACATATATCTCTCAATACATCTACTGTATTGTTATTTAGATACTTAGAATTAGGAGTAGAACACCTTCGAAGTCATCTTCAAGGTTAGATTGTAGTTTCTTTAATTTAATAAAAGTAGTTCAATTACTTTTAGTCATTTTACTGTTTTATTTAGGAGTAGATATTAATTTAGTCAGTTCGAAGTTCTTCAGTTAGTTACATCTTTACACAATTAAAGTCCTTGTTCAAGGCATCTAACGTCACCACAATCACCCTGGTGAGGCGCAGTTTGGATAATCATACATACACATTGGCAATTTGCATGCCTGGCACGCCCGCACACACACTTATTAATTTTCCAACCAAACAGTGAGTCAAAATTAGGTTTCTTGGTTCCTTAAAGACCAAGTGGCAACTTTGTATCTATTTTCAATAGACCTTTTCTCTCTCTTTTCAAATCAATTTTAAAATAAGCACGTGGTGGAACCCCGCGTGTCCACACCAGTGTCACCAGCATCATTGCCATCTATATCACTCCCATCACCTCAATCATCACCACCACCTCCAGCCTCCTCCTCCTCTCCTGCCTCCTCAGCTACCTGCTATGCTGGACGTAGAAAAGCAGGCTGATAGGCCACCTCTCCCTCAGCCAGGATGTCCTTTAGCTGATCTAGATATGCTAGCTGGAAATATGAGCCCATGTAGGACTGCAGCTAAAGGGTCTCGCTGCGGAATGTACACACGTCCCCATAAGTCCAAGCGTAAGGGATATCCTCTGGAAGAGGTGGACGCTATGCCTCCTGCTCTCGACGCGCTTGGGCCTGCTCTCGGACCCTCCTTACCTCTAAATCTAGACGAGCCAGACTCAACTTCCAATCAGCGGAAGCAAACTCTGGAATACATCCATCAATCGGCTCATCAGGTGGTATAGGGAAGGCCTTGGCCCGGAGAATGGCCATAATTATGTGTTGGGTAAGGCAATAGGAGTTTGGAGTCGACAGAATGGTCAATGGCCTGGATGGCGAGATGCATGCTCTCCATAATCACGAGACCTGGGTGAAACCAGTCTTCGCGGTAAACTGCGTGGAGGGTATGGTGGATCTCCTTGGTCCATTCTTGCTCATGACCAAGGGGGTACAGGTTTCTTTTGAAGACATGGTCGACAAACCACATCTGGCAGGGCATATTAGATCGGCGTATAGATTACCCCAAACCAGACTGGTTGCCACACATGTCCTGAATAATGTGGATAAATGAGTGGGATTTATTTAGGATGTTTAATTTAGGTACCTGGTAGGAATGGGAGGGGATTTAGAGGATGTCAGAAATATTGTCTGGGTTTAGGGTGATGTGACGATTATCTATAGTAGTGGAGACGTACGCGTGTTGGCTGAGGGATGCTTTCTGGTATTGGAGGTTTTGGTAAAAGAGGTGTACTAGGCGGGGATATCTAATAAGGTCGGGATTACGGTAATAGAGCTGTGGGGCCAACTTTCGGGCAGTTAAGGTGTTGTGGCCCCATTTGGTATATCCTTATCTCTTGCGAAGTAGTCAGCGTCGATAGCGGCCTCACAGTTTAGGCCGTGGTTGGCGTATTTAGGCCCTAATTCGTTTGGGTTTGGGTCTTCAGGTGGAGGGGTCGATTGTGTTTGTTTTTCCTTCCCTTTGGATTTCTTTTGGGGCAGTTGGGAGGATGAGGCTGACTTAACTGGTCTTTTAGTCATTGTTTTAAAAGGTGTGTAAGAAGTTTTAAAAAAAAATTGAAATTGTGGGCTTTAAAATTGGACTATGCCCAGAAAATACAAGAGGGAAAGGGGAGTAGGAAAGGGGTCACCTGCAAAGAAAAATCCCAGCAAGGGACACAATCAATATAAATTCAGTACTTGAAATTAAAATGGGGTTCACGGGGGAACACCCAGCAACTATGAGAAGAGACTGCCCCCTTCCCACTCACTATTCCGACAAGGGCACGCACATTGTGACAAGTCACAGGGTACTTGCCGCGTGTTTATTGTACGTGAGTAGATAAATAAGATAGAGAATCATATGCCAAAGCGATAACTTAATATGCATTATAAGGAATTCAAGAGTTTTGTGTTAAACCAATGTTATTTCTAAGTTCATAAAATTAAAGTCTTATTGAAGAATTTCAAAAATTGAATTCCATTCCTACATAGATTTGAAAATGCTTTGGATTCAATTATGATTATAACGATCTCAGGGTCGTTAATGCTTTTCTTACATAAGAGCTTAGATTAGCGAGCGTATACGTTGAATGTGAACTCAAAAACGTGCCAAGATTCAAAATAGTCTAGAGTCTGAGGTTTAGAAGTAGCGTACATAAATAGATTATGTTTGCTGACTAATTAATTGGAGTGCCGATTTGAAATTCACTAGTTTGTTTTAAAGAATTCGAAAAATCAAACTCGAATTCAACCTATGCACCTTTTAAAAGGGGTGAATTCCAATGTGCCGATTTGGTTAACGTAAAACATTTATAGTTTAAAACTGTTCGTAATTTCAAGTTGGACATCCATTGTGTATGTGTTGATTACATATAACTCCAGGCACTTTGAAAATTGGGATGCTACAGTTGCATCAACACGTGTTGGAATATTATCAAGATTTTGAATAAACGAAGAAAATATTTAAACATGTGTATGTAGATATATAAAACCCAAATTTCAAACCCTAAATTAGTGTGCGTGAGAGATTCTGAGAAATATATATGTAACTATATTCACAAATAGGTATAGAAATTCCCAACTCAGAAATCCGAAATCAAGTGAGAGTTATTAGGGTTCGAGTTATCAAAGTCCTATAGATTAAGCCAATGTGTACGGGTATTTATGAAAATGCATATATCCATATAGAGGTCTCGAAATCCCAAATTGACAAACACTAAATATATGTAGTGCTATCCAAATAAGAAATTAGGGTTTCAAGATTTAGGACCCAGGGTGTATATGGGTCTGCATATGAATATCTACATGTATAGATATAAAAGCCCTAATTTAGAACCCTAAATGAGAATCTGTATTATTCAGGTCAGGAGTTACGAGCCCTAATTTAGAACCCAAGAATTATAGTACGGATCCAACTGTGTGTTTATATCAATATATATAACAAAATCTGTGAATGTATGGGTATGTGTATATACAAATATAGATATATGTATGTGTCTATCGATATATGTATATAAAAGTGTGTGTAAATACCCGTGGTTTGTAGAATCAAGATTGGGAGAGTTTTGGCCGTAATTTGTTGGTGCTTAGCGGTAGCGGTGGTGTCGACGGTTGTGTAGCGGCGGCATCGGTTGGTGGCCGACGGTGAGGTGTGGTGATGATTTGGGTGGTGAAAGGCGGAAAGAGAGAGATGAAGAGAGAAAAATCGCCGTGAGAGAGAGAGAAAACAAAGAGAGAGAGAGAGAGAAAGAGAGAGAGAGAGAGTGTGTGTGTGTTCTACGAATTCTAGGGCACATCCTTATATATAAAGAAAGGGGATCCTCGTGCGCGAGCGATCTTCGCACGCGCAAGTCCCTCCGTGAGGAGAAGCCGAGGCCTGTTTTTTTGGGTTAAAAAAATAATTTTCTAAGGCAAAATCTCGCATGAGCAGTCCGTTCCAGCGAGGACCTCGCGGGCGCGAATTCCGGTGCGAGCAAAAGCTGAGGCTTCCATAATAAAATTTTGAAAACTTTTCTTAAGGCCCAAACTTGTGCGAGCGATCCGCTCTAGTGAACCCCTCGCGGGCATGAATTCTGGTGTAAGCAACAGCTGAGGCCAGTTTTCAAAGTTTTTTTTCAAGAATTTTGTCTAAGGGGCCTTCTCACGTGAGCGAACCGCGCGAGCGACATCTCGCGCGAGCAGGCCGCTCGCTCGAGAAGCTGTTTTTCTCATTTTCTCTTCTGTTTTCTTGTGTAAGGATTGCAATACTTAATTTTTTATCTTTTTGGGTGTTCAAAACTCAGACACTGGCAGAAAAACTCCTAAAAAGTGAACAAATCTAAAGAAAATTCAAACAAAAGCTTGGGTTGCCTCCCAAGAAGCGCTAAGTTTTACGTCGTTAGCTCGACCGATGCTCGTGCTCAGTCGAAATAGATCGGATCTACCAAATCTATTGATTCTATCTCTCTTTCATCTGTCTCGTTAAACCGGTACGGCTTAAGCCATTGTCTGTTTACCTTAAAAGGGGTTCCACCATTTGTATCTTGTATTTCTATCGCTCTATGGGGGAACACTTGCGTTATTAAAAATGGACCGTCCCAACGGGAACGTAACTTTCCAGGGAAGAACCTTAATTTTGAATTGAATAACCATACACAATGCCCAACTTTGAAATCTTTTCTTATGATCATCTTATCTTGGAAAGTGATCTTGTCAAAATCAAGATATAAAAGTATGCTTAACTTATGCTTTACTTTCAAAAGATTTGCAGTGTGAAAGTAAAGGTCGAACCCACAGAGATTGAATACTACGCACTTTAATTTTTAAAACCTAAATTTAGTTAATTAAGAAAAACGGATTTTGGATTTAATTTTAATTAAACTAATAACACTAGAAGTAAATCTAAATTATGAAAACAATTAAATATTTGTTTTTATAATAAGTTTAAGGAACCTAGGATTGCAAATCCACCACTAGCTTCATAATAAGGGTATTTACGAATTACTTTAGCTAATTACGTTAGATGATAATGGGGAATTGTAGCTACAAGCCCAATTCCTCCGTCAAAAAAATAACTATGGTTCAAGCACCAACATAATCCATCTTCGATTAGCACGAATTATCCCACACTAAACTAGGGTTGCGGTATAATCCGTCTAATCTAGGCATGGACTATTCGGATACTTGATAGCACAATTCAATTTAACCACCATTACATGTAAATAATCTAAACAAGTATAGCAAGCATAGATCATTGAGCACACTACCATCAAAATAGATCTAAGACAAGAATAGATTTTGAAAGTAATGATTTAAACAATAAAAGCACAATTTATTTATAAAAATCCTCGGAACATGTAACTGTCATCCATACATAATAAAACTAAAATAAAAACATAAAATACACCCTATTACTTGGCTAGGGTTTCATTGAAACCCTAGATCTTGAGTTTAGTTAGCCATAGAATTGATGAACGGCAAGAGGTTGATGGAGGAGGCCATTGGAATCCTTGGTCTTCTTCTTCTTCTCCTTGCTTTTCTCTCTTCAATGGCTGAAATTTTTTGTTGTATATTGATGTATCTAATGTTGTATAATGATGTGTAACCCCAAAATTGATTTAGAATAGGATTTATATAGAGTTTGGAAGGATTTAAGAAGCTTTCCTAAGCTAAATCGTACTAAAACTACTATATTTACGTTTCTGGACGTCATATGCATAAACCACCTTCGATGGGCACTTTAATTTAACAAAATACGCATTTTTGGTTTTTTCACAGGTCGCTCGCGCGGCCCGCTCGCGCGAGGTCCTTTTCGGTGCACAGCAGGGCTTTCGTAGAATTGTGATAACATTTTGCTCGAAACTCGGATTGTCTCGCCGTTTGGGACCACGCGTCCGTAACTCGAACATCTACATTTTATATCTCTAGAGAAATTCCTCAAATCTGAAGTATTCCTTATCAAAAAATGAGATTTTCCGAAGCTGCTACTGCATTCAGCTTTCACCAAAATCATCGTTTGAGCCCAGAATGACTTCCAAAGCCACTAATCATTGGATTTTTGTGCTTTTTCAAGTTAAAGCTCCAAATCCTACAAAATTTAGAATGCTTATTAAAAAATAACTAATAACTACATGAAATGGGCTAACAAAGCGTATATTTAGGACTTTAAACGGCAACTATTCGTCGCCGATCACACCCCCAAACTTACTCTTTGCTAGTCCTCGAGCAAAAAGAAAATAAAAATAAAACTACGAACAAAAATCTATTCCATTTTTGCATGGATCACGATTGCATTTAGCTTATGCAAAAAGCCTTTTAAACCTCTAGGTGTCTTTAGTCGGACGAGTAAAGTCTCGTGAGGGTTCTCGTCAACAAGTCACCCACAACCATCTTTATTAACTTATCAATTTAAAAACTTTTATTAAAAACAGAGAAAATAATATTCAATACTCCTTCATCATATAACAAAGATTTGAAATAGAATAACGAACATAAAGAAACATAATGAAACATCCACCTAAATCATGAAAAATAATCCCAAGCACAAGCATCGTATAAATCAATAGAGTTCCTCATACAATTGCACGTGTGTGATATGGTAGTCAAATGAACACGCGTATGTCATGAACTTGGAATATAACTCGGATAACCATCAAACTATGCTTCGACTACAAATCTCCCAATGTTAATTACACTCTAAAATGAAACACTTAGAAACAGGTGTAATTTTTCTAAAATATGTGAGTAAAGGAAATATATTTTCAAAACGATAAATGCTCACATATGACTCGAAAAAGACGCATGACACGAAAGAATAATAGTCTCATGGATAGGATGCCAACAATCAAGAAAAATTACTCATTACCATGTTTTAATCCCCCTCCCATCGTTTAAATATCCAAACCATGTTTCATAGGATCAAATAGGACATTTCAAAGGTTGTAATGTGGCTCAGGCAGTGAAAAAGGATAGAAAGGATTCATTAGGTAGCTAATCTCAGAATGGCATTGTAAGACATGTTAGATTTCTTTCATTCGTCTCTTCTACCAACTTCATCATTTCATTCTCTTCTTTTCATTCTTTTCAATTTTTTCTCCTTCTGTTTCTTTTTCTTTTAATTTTTTTTTCAACCTTATTTTTTTTTTCTTTTTTCTTTTCTTTTTCTCTATTCTTTTACTCTTCGTTGCTTTTGAAACAAATATTCATTGAATACCAAGGCAACCACCCATCGCCTTAACACCACTAAAAGTTGATCAATCTTTCAGGGGTGAACTCCAAGTTGGCCAAATTGGAGCAAAAAAAGGATAATGGTAATTAAAGAAAAATGGCATTTTAATGGCTCAAAGGGCGAACTAAGGAAATTTATCATTTATCGGTCGACAGTAAACAAAGAGGGCCTACCATCATCTCCTATGGTCGTATGGTTCTAATGTTTACGACGAAAGATTATTTAGCATGGTCACAAATATTTTAACTTGACTATCAACCAAAACAAAAATAATGAGACTAAATAATAAGTTAATGCGCTATTCCAAATGAAATTCGACAAACACAATGTAGTTATAACCCTCTAAAATGAAAAGATAGGCTCAAAAGCTCACCGGGTTTAGTCTCCACCATGTGTTATCTAGAAATCCGAATTATATTATAGTTCACATCAAACATGTATTCAAACGACTACGTGCAGTGCATAGGTTTGTGTGCAAATCTATGATATAAAACTACGATTCGAACGATACATGACTTAAAACGTCAAATCATGACTTCAGCAAATGTTTAACCACATCTTCTCTTGTTTACCATTCTATAACAATCCAAGTTACATAACAAGATGTATCGACTAGAGATTGCAAAACCGTAGGTGACATCGTTTATTTAAGCACAAGTATCAAAAAAATTTTGAAAAATTGTAGTATAATATGCTTGCGTGTGCGTACCCCCAAACCTAAACCTTTCGTTGTCCCCAATGAAACAATAAAACGAAAGAAAGGAAAGTACGTAGAGAAGGAACGATAGTACCTCGATTTCGGTAAACACAAACCAGGTGAACGTACAATAATATAGAAAGAAAGTTCAATTACTCCAAATGGAGCACTATTTCACCTGTTAATACTTAACAAAAGAAAATTAAACAAACAAATAAAGGCTAAAATATAATACATATGTTCTTTTTTTTTATTATTTATTAATCAATAAAAACTAAACTAGAATTAAAAAAATGTAATGAAACACATAGAAACAAAACTATCTAAACAAAGACAAACTCGATCGTAAAAAACTACCAGAAAAGAAAAACAACTAAACAAGGCAGGGGCGGAACTGTGTGTTAGGTGGGGGGATACCATTGCGCCCCTCACATTTGGTAAATTGTTTATACTAATATGCATGTATGTGTACTATATCTCATATTTTGTTATCTGTTGGCACCACCAAACAAAATAATCTACTACTCCTCATATTTTGTTGTTTATAGCACTCCCAAACAAAAAAAATAAGCTACTCCCCTTAGTCAGCTTAAATCATTTTCATTGCTTTCTTCCAACTCTAAACTTCAATCACATGTGTTTGAGAATCATTTGGGATACAAGATTTGGGTAGAATAGCATTTTCTGTACAATTAGACTACTCATTATGATAAACTCAAACAACCCTCCTCCCCAACAATTTTCAAACAGTACAAAATAACATCACACGGTAAATTTGCAGTCTTATTGATAAGAAAAAAAGTATACTCGTGTATAAATAGAACCAAAAAATTGTCTCGGGGGCAGTGTGTCACTGTTAGATAGCCTATGTAGTAACTCGGCACCCCCATTATGATAATTAGACCACTCATTATGATAAACTCAAACAACCCCCCTCCCCAACAACTTTCAAACAGTACAAAATAATATCACATGGTAAATTTGTAGTCTAATTGATAAGAAAAAAAAAGTATACTCGTGTATAAATAGAACCAAAAAAATCGTCTCGCAGGCCGTGTGTCATTGTTAGATAGCCTATGTAGTAACTCGGCACCCCTAAAGGCAAATTCCTGGTTCCGCCCCTGTAAACAGGTGTGGGAAATAGGAGGTAACGGATAAAAGAGAAAACTCAAAAACTCCCTACCTCGCGCGAGTGACCCTCGCTCGCGCGAATTCTTCCATGAGATAAAGCTGAGGCCTGTTATTAATTTTATTTAGGAAAATTTCTAAGTGCTAGAATCACGCGAGCGGGCCGCACAAGCAAACCCCTTGCGCGTGCAAATTCTGGCCCGAGATGTAACAGAGAGCACATATAATAAAACGTTGAAAAAATTTTGTCTACAGGGGAATCTTGCGCGAGCGGGCCGCGCGAGCGATGCATCACGCTAGCGGGCCGCGCGCGCGACATTGGTCTTTTCCTCTTTTTCTTTATAAAAATTTATATAAGATGAAAATAAGTTTACGCCGACCCCAAACCTGTTCAGAAAACTCAAAAAGGACTCAAAACTGACCCAAAATGACCAAAAACACTCCAAATTAAAAGAAATAGACAAAATAACGCTTGGGTTGCCTCCCAAGAAGCACTATCTTTTACGTCTTTAGCTAGACCATTCTAGCTCAAGACTTAGGGAGGTCATAAATCAGAGTTTGCACCCTTTAGGGCGTTAGGGAAATTTTGGTAGCAAGCCGAAACAAGGTCGCTATTCGTTAATTCCTTTGACAACTCTCCTTTATAGTGTTCAAATCGATTCCTAACCTTTCGAGTAAATTTATCATTAGAGTCCGTACTATTCAAATTCATCCGCTCATTTTCCACTATATTATTCTTCTCACTCACATTTATGTCCTGATTAAGTTCAACCGTTCTTCTAACCTCACTACCCTCTATATATTGATAGTCATCATCTTTAGGAGGTTGATCAATCGCATTAAAAACATTTAATTTTAAGTTCATGTTCCCAAATGACACCTTCATTACCCCCGTCCGATAGTTAACACGAGCGTTAGCGGTTGTTAAGAATGGACGGCCTAAGTGATAGGAGTGTGTTTCCTAGAATCTAGCATGGGTTCAGTGTCAAGGACCATGAAGTCGACAGGATAATAGCATTTATCAACTTTAACCAAGACGTCCTAGATGATTCCTCTAGGTATTTTAATAGAACGATCCGCTAATTGTATGGTAGCGGCCGTAGGCTTAAGTTCACCTAGTCTTAGTTGTTTATAGATGTGATAAGGTAAGAGATTAACACTAGCTCCTAAGTCAAGGAGAGCCCTATGAATGATAGTTTTACCTATGACACATGATATCGTAGGCGTACCTGGATCTTTATATTTTGGAGTAGCTTGTTGGAAAATGGAGCTTACTTTTTCTATGAGAAAAACCTTTTTAGGAGTATGACTGCGCAACTTGCGCTTTTGAGTACAAAGGTCTTTTAAACATTTAGCGTAAGCGGGAATTTGTTTAATAGCATCGAGGAATGGAATATTAATTTTTGCTTGTTTAAATACCTCGAGTATATCTTCAATTTTCGATGTTTTCTTTGAAAAATTTGACGGTTCGTTGACATTTGGTGGAAAAGGTAGTTTTGGAATATACGTCGTCTGGGTTGTTACATTTTCTTTCCTATTTCTACTCACATCCTTTTCTTTATTTGAGTTAATGTGTATCTCATTTTCTCTCGCATTCAGAATTTCAACAATTTCCTCCCCACGAATAGTCCTCCTAATCGACACGGCATTAACTTGCTCACTCGTACCCCCACCCTCATACTGTCCCTTAGGGTTTTGTATAGTTTGACTAGGCATCTTACCCTCGTTTCTATGGCTCATTGTATTGGCTATTTGTCCCATTTGGGACTCAAGCTTCGCAATGGATTGGGTGTGAGAGTGCACTATTTGTGCTTGTGCCTGTACTTGTGTTTCGATGTTCTTAAGGGATGCCAACACCTTATCCTCAAAAGCATTAACCCTTGGAGGGTTAGGATTAGGAGGAGGGTGATGGTATTGGTTTTGTTGAAACTAGGGTCGATAAGTATTAGAAAAATTATTCAGCATAAGATTATAGTTATTCCGTGGGAATTGTTGTATAGAATTAATGTGTTGCTCCACAAACTCGGGGAATTGAGATGCAGAAGGACATGCAAAGACATTATGAGACGGTTCAGAACATAATGCACATACTTCTGAAGAAGGTCGAGTGGACCTAATTCCCATCCTCATAAGTTGGTCAAGTTTTTTATTTAATTCTTGTATTTCAATTTAATGACTTGACTCGAACTTTACCTCTCGCTTAGGTTGAAGGTACCCCTCAGAACGTACCGACGCCGCTTGGTGCATCAAATTCTCACTCAACGTTTCAAATATTTTCCAAGCCTCGTCGGAGCTTTTGTGTAGGAAAATACCCGCACAAACGGCATCGATGGTATTACGAACAGAGGGAATAAGTCCCTCGTAAAAGACCTGTACCAACTGCCACTTAGGAACCTGATGATGTGGGCAGGAACATAATAATTCTTGAAATTTCTCCCATGTGTCATAAAGTGTTTCCCCATCTTGCATCAGAAAGTTTGTTATGGATTTCCTTATCTGATTTGTACACATAATAGGGAAAAACTTTTGTAAAAATGCGGTGTGTAAGGCTTCCTAGGTTTTAATTGTATTTGGCTCAAGTGATTGAAGCCAATACTTCACTTTATCCCTTAAAGTGAATGGAAAGAGACGCAGTTTTAATTCATCGACATCTGCTTAACCTGGGATGTGATACAATCACGGGATGGCATGTGTGTCCTTCACCGGAGGCTGGTTGATGAATTGGGAAGCATAGAGGACGATGGGAGCCGATGGTGCTAGTGCTAAGAAAACCTCCAGTATGGTCCTCACAGGAGGAGTATGTGGCTCGGTTGCCTTTTAGATTTTTGCTTAGGGAACAGTTGGAGGTGCAAACGTGAGAGGGAGGGAATGCACAGAGATAGGCTCGGTCACCCTTTAGATTGTTGGTACGGAAACAGTCAAAGTTGGTACAGAAATGACAGAAAGAGAGCTTGTTAGTACATAGTTCATATTGAGGTTCGAGAACCCCTTTTCCAGGTTCACCGAGATCGAGCCACTGACCCATCTTGGCGGGGGATTCTGAGTGACTGACATGGCACCTCTTCATATTTGACAGTCACCACATTGATGGTTGGTGCAGTGGCTTTGTGCTGAGGGAGTGGGTTGCTAGCCACATTGACGAGTGGCTCCGATGGTTTGACAGTTATCATCCCTTTGTCGATCAGATCTTGGATTTTATGCTTCAATGCGAAGCAATCATCCGTTGAGTGCCTGATCATTCCAGAATGGAATTCACAACATCGATTAAGATCATACGTCTTTGAGAGAGGATCTGGAGTTTACCCTGCAAGGATTATTGCAATGGCTCTTTGGGCCAGCAACTTTCCCAGAATGGAGCTTGGCGATTCTGCCAGTGGCGAGAATTTCCAGTTTCTGTCCAGCGACTTCCTTTAGAAGTTCATGTTCTGGAACTGTTGTGGTGTTACTGACCTAGAACCTTGGTTTTGAGGCGCAGGAGGCCGTGGCAAACCCTGGGTTATTTGTTGTACCATCGGTTACTGGTATAGCGGGAAGGCTTGTTTATATATAGAAGATGGCACAATAGCCTGCTGGATATAGTTTACAGGAGCGAACTGTGTGGCATCTGGACAGACTACTGTGACCTCATTTTCCTTTTGAGCCTTCTTATTATAGGAGGTGCTAGTCTGACTTTGGTCCGCAGTATCCTTTATTTTTCCTGACTGCAAGTTGTCCTCTACCATTTCCCCATGTTTGATGAGCTCAGCGTATGATCGACCAACCATCGAGATAAGTCGTTCATAATATGGGTGTTGTTGGGCATGTTTGAATGCCTTTACCATCTCGGAGTCGTCCATTGGGGGGTACACCTGGGATTCGACCTCCCTCTAGCAGTGGGAATATCTTTATACTGACTTCGAGAAACGGTATAGTTTCAATTCATCATGCTGGTACACTTTGTGTATTAAACGGGACCGAATTGGGGTAATTATCTTTATACTGACTTATAATATAATTAATACCTCATGACTATTATGAGTGCTTATACTCTAAATCCTCAGTTAATTTATAGACACGTACATTTCATAATTACACTTTGATCCCTAAAAGGGCGAGATCCTTAAATGGGTCAATATCTTATTGGATTGGGTGACAATATTAATTGTGTGGTGGATGTTAATTAATGATGGAATCCATGTCTCAATTTTGGGATTGATGATATCCCCTTGAGAAATCTTATAAGTTTTGATTATGTCAAACCCTACAGGTGGATTTTGTATCCGACATATCAAATAAGTTAAGCAGAGGATCTCAAGGAATTTTAAGATATTAATTAAATATGATTGTCAGTAATTATATTTAATTAATGGATGTCTGTAATCTTAACATGGGGAGATAATAAGCATTTAATAACATGGAGCTCGAAATATATTTTTGAGATAAGGGTAGGATTACAATTATAATTCTTCAGTGGTATGAATTATAATTTATGGAAATAGGAATCTAATTCAGTTCAAATTAGGGTTTCCAGATTCCATAAGAAAGCATATTCCTTATTGACTTCTTATGGTCCTTATCGTAGCCTATACATATGCTGCTTTGGCACTCTCCTCAGTTTGCATTTTTCCATCAAGAGTATTATAACTCGAAATAAAAAAGAGAGCGTAAAAAGAGAGAGCAGAAACATAAAGGATTTTGAAGGAGCCCACACTCAGTTCGATATTCTGGTAGCAATAGAATACGATAGAAGTTTGTGAGCTGTTATCGAGCATGTGTTCTCAATTCGTCTACTACAGCAATCCGTTTCAACAGTTTAAGGTAACCCTAGTTCCGCCCTTATAGGGTTATTGTAGTTTTCACGTAATTTTTTGCAGTACCAACTTATATGCGCTGTCAATGGATTCTGGGAACGCAGTTTCCTAACAGTGGTATCGGAGTGTGGACACGCGGAATCCGTCGCCCACTCCCGATTTTTCCTGTTTGTTTCCGGGGTTTCGGAATTGATTTTCCTTTGTTTTGAAATTGATTTGAAAGAAAATAAGAGGTTGATTTCGAAGAAAAGAAGGTCTTTCGAAAATAGATATAGAGTCGCCACTTGGTCTTTAAGGAACCCAAAAACCTAATTTTGACTCACCCAATTGGATAAAGGGCACCGACCCTTCATAACCAAAGAACTTGGCTCGGAGTTTTGGTACGAGAGAGGAAGGAGCCTTTTTCACGACTAAAACACCCTCAACTCACCCCGTCTTTCGACGGGCCTCAATTAGCATCCAAATAATCATCTTATACTATGTGTGGTTCGTCAATTACTATTATGATCGTATATTACATTACATAAGAATCTTGAAATGGAAGATCAAAAGATAAGATATCATTCATAAGATTTTAGCCACATATCATATATCATATAATATAATGCGAAAGTGAAAGATCACACAAATAAACCTAGGAAAAATCGTCTAATCATATATCAATTAATCAAGTTTCCTAATCTAAAGGGGGCATGAATTGTTCTTGAAACAAATAAATCAAAGAAAACAAAGATACTTAGCAAGCTAGAATGATGCATGTTATTCTTTGAGAAGAGAAGATCTCTCAATCCCCGGGACGGATGAGAAAGGATGATTAGATCGAGGGGAAGCATGAATGTATGATCATGATCATTCCTTATAATCTTCTTAGATTAGGACTCATAAAAGCCCCAAATCTTTGCATTAATGCAATGTATGTATCAATAATGTGTAAAGGTTGTAGCGTGCTTTGTGTTCATGGATTTCTATAATAACTTAGAAGTCTAATATATGTATGAATGAATGAATGGAATCATTATGAGAAATTTAAAAATGTAGCATGAACTACTTCCTAAGACATGAGCTAATTTGGAATGCATATAAGCATCAAATCAAAGGATGAAAGTTAAAATGTGCTTGCTGTGAATAGTGGACAGAACAGTAACATGATATTTTGGAAATTGAAAAGAGGGGTTAGAAATGTTTTCAATGCATGATTTTTTATGGAGATCTTGCTTATTGTGTCTAGAACATAACCCAAAAAGCCAATCCTTAATAACTGATGTTGTCAATATCAAGATATAAAAAGTGTTCTTTACTTTTCAAAAGATTTGTAGTGTGAAAGCAAAGGTCGAACCCACAGGGATTGGTTAACTACAGCGACTTAATTTTAAAACCTAACTTTAGTTAATTATGAAAAATGGATTTTGATTTGATTTATAATTAAACTAAAAACAATAAAAGTAAATCTAAACTAGGAAAGCAATTAAAGTTGTTTTAAATAATGTTTAAGGGAACCTAGGATTGCAAATCCACCACTAGCTTCATAATAGGAATATTTATGAATTACTTTAGCTTATTACGTTGGATGATAATGGGGAATTGTAGCTACAAGCCCAATTCCTCCGACAAGAAGATAATCATGGTTCAAGCACCAACATAATCCATCTTTGGTTAGCACGAATTATCCCACACTAAACTAGGGTTGTGATCTAATCCATCTAACCTAGGCATGGACTATTCGGATACTTGATAGCACAAATCAATAAAGCACCATCACATGTAAACAATCTAAACAAGCACAGCAAGCATAGATCGTTGAGCACATCACAGTCAAAATAGATCTAAGACAAGAATAAATTCTGAAAGTAATGATTTAATCACTAGAAGTACGATTTATTTATAAAAATCCTCTAAACATGTGACTGTCATCCATACATAATAAACTTAAAATAAAAACATAAATAAAACCCTGTTACTCGTCTAGGGGTTCATTGAAACCCTAGATCTATGATCTAGCCGTCCATTGAAGTGATGAATGGCGAGTAGTTGATGGAGGAGGCCATGGAAACCCTTGGTCTTCTTCTTCTTCTCCTTGCTTCCCTCCATTCAATGGCTGGAAGTATGGTTGTAGAATGTGTGTATAATAATTGCCAACCTCCAAATTGAAGTAATTTAGGATATATATAGAGTTTACACAAGCTTTGGAAGCCTTCCTAACCTGAAACGGACTGAAACTGATGTAATTTACAGTCTAGACGTCGTTCAGCAGTTTCGTTTGCACAGGAGTCTTCAGTATACTGAAATACGCAACTTTGATTTCTGTACGGATCGCGCGAGCGGACCGCATGAGCGCGACATTTAGGACTTCGCGAGCGCGGATCGCGCGAGCGATTCTCAGTTTCTCGCGCGCGCGACTTGGCTTTTTCGGCTTCTTTCTTTGTGCTTTTTCATCCTGTTTAGCCCGATTTAAGTGATTTCTTCCAAATCCTGTCAAAAACTAGAAAACGAAGTAAAAATATACAAAAACAGGATAAAAAGGAACTAACAGATGCTCGTTAAGGCGTATAAATAGGATTTGTTCTCTTTCGATCACACCCCCAAACCTACATTTTGCTAGTCCTCGAGCAAAACTAAAATAAAAGCTACTAATAAAAATCTATTCCATTTTCGCATGGATTGCGATTGCATTTAGCATATGCAACAAGCCTTTTAAACCTCTAGGTGTCCCTAGTCGGACGAGTAAAGTCTCGTGAGGGTTCTCATCAACAAGTTACCCACAACCATTTTTATTAACTTGTAAATTTAAAAAAATATTTATTAAAACGAAAAACTAATAAACAATACTCCTTATTATAAACAACGATTCGAAATAGAATAACGAACAAGAAGAAACAGAATCAAACGTTCACCTATATCCTGAGAAACAATCAAGTGCATGCAATGTACGAATCAATAGAGTTCCTCATAAGATTGCACGTGTGTGATGTGGTAGTCAAATGAACACGCGTATGTCATGAACATGGAATATAACTCGGATAACCATCCAACTATGCTTCGACTACGAATCTCACAATGAATTACACTCTCAAATGAAACACTCAGAAACAGGTGTAATTTTTCTAAAATATGTGAGTAAAGGAAATATATTTTCAAAGCAAGATACCGCTCACATATAACTCGGAAAAGACGCATGACACGAAAGAACAGTAGTCTCATGGATAGGATGCCAATCAATCAAGAAAAATTAATCGTTACCATATTTTAATCCCCCTCCCATCGTTTACATATCCGAACCATGTTTCCTAGGATCAAATAGGACTTTTCAAAGATTGTAATGTGGCTCAGACAATGGAAAAAGATAGAAAGGATTCGTTAGGTAGTTTTCAGAATGGCATTGTAAGGCATGTTCGCTTTCTTTCATTCATCTCTTCTACGAACTTTCATCTTCTTATTCTCTTCTTTTCATTCCTTTCAATTTTTTCTCCTTCTGTTTCTTTTTCTCTTTTTTTTTCAACCTTATTCTTTTTTTTTTCTTCATTGCTTTTTTTTTTTATTATTCTTTTCCTCTTCGTTGCTTTTGAAACAAATATTCATTGAATACCAAGGCAACCACCCCAAACATCATCTTATCTTCTTCTTCTTCTCATTCACACATCGCCTTAACACCACTAAAAGTTGATCAATCTTTCAGGGGTGAACTTCAAGTTGGCCAAATTGGAGCAAAAACAGGATAATGGTAATTAAAGAAAAATGGCATTTTAATGGCTCAAAGGGGCGAACAAAGAAAATTTTAGCATTTATCGGTCAGTAAACAAAGAAGGTCTAAAATCATGTCCCTTGGTTATATGGTTCTTCAACATTTACGACGGAAGATTATTTAGCATGGTGACAAATATTTTAACTTGACCATCAACCAAAACAAGAATAATGAGACTAAACAGCAAGTAGATGCACTATTTCAAGTGAAATTCGACAAACACAAAATGTATTTATAACCCTCTAAAAAGAAAAGATAGGCTCAAAAGCTCATCGGGTCTAGTCTCCACCTTGTGTTATCTAGAAATCCGAATCATATTATAATTCACATCAGACATGTATTCAATCAACTACGTGCAGTGCATAAGTTTGTGTGCAAATTCATGATATAAAACTACGATTCGAATGATACATAACTTAAAATGTTACATCATAACTTCAGTAAATGATTAATCACATCTTCCATTGTTTATCATTCTATAACAATCAAAGTTATTTAACAAGAAGTATCAAATTGATATTGCAAAAACGTCGGTAACATCGTTTATTTAAACACACTTATTGAAAAATTTTAAAATTGTGCATAAACTAATGTGTGCATGTGTGCATACCCCCAAACCTAAACCTTTCATTGTCCCTAATGAAACAATAGAATGAAAGAACGGAAAGTACGTAATGAAGGAACGATAGTACCTCGATCTCGGCAAGGACAAACAGGTGAAGGTATAAGAATATAGCGATAAAGTTCAAATGTACCTGTTAATACTAGATAAAAAGAAACTAACAAAAGAATATTAAAAGTAAATGAAACCTAAATATGGAATATAAATCTAAAAACTAAGCTAAACTAAACTAAACGAGCAAATGGAAAAGAAATAAAACGAAAAAGTATAAATGTAACAAGGAAAACAACGAACACGAACTAAACTGAACCAAATAAACAAAAACAGAAAAGAAACACAAATAAAATAGGTAGGGGGAAGGATATAGAAAACAAAAGGGAAAAAATAGGAAAGTGGGGAATCGTGCGAGCGAATTCCCAAATTTTTTTTTTTTTTTTCGAATATCGCGCCAGCGAACCACCTCGAGCCCGCGAAACCAGGCGCGAGAAAAACCTGAGGGTTCAAATCAAAAAGAAAACAAAAATTTCAGTAAGGCACATTCTCGCGCCAGCGGGCCGCGCGAGCGACGTCTCGCGCGAGCGGGCCGCGCGCGCGAGTTCAGTTTTTTCCATTTTGTGGCTAAAATTATGTATATAATATTAAAATAAATTAATTCTAACCCCCAAACCTGTCCAGAAAAACTCCAAAACTGACAAAAACGACTAAAAAACGACCAAAAACAAAGAAAACAGACGAAATTAAGCTTGGGTTACCTCCCAAGAAGCGCTAACTTTTACGTCCCCAGCTAGACCTTTCTAGCTCAAGATTCATGGAGGCTGAAACTCGGATTGTGTATCCCGTAGGATATCAGGAAGAGCTCGGTGATAAGCAGAAATAGCTTTGCTTTGAATCAGTTCAATTGACGGTTCTCCCTCATTATGTTCAAATCGATTTCTTACCTTTCGAGTAAATTCATCATTCGGGTCCAGATTAGTCGAATTCGTTCGCTCACTACTCACCAAATTATTTTCCTCACCCACAGGTTGTACGTTATTTGGTTCAATTGTTCGTCTAACCTCAATCTTCGCCTCACATAGGTAATCATCGTCTTTAGGAGGTTGATCAATAGCGTTAAAAACGTTTAATTTGAGATTCATGTTCCCAAATGACACCTTCATTACCCCCGTCCGGCAGTTAACACGTGCGTTAGCGGTCGCTAAGAATGGACGGCCTAAGATGACATGAATGTGTTTCCTAGCATCTAACGCGGGTTCAGTGTCAAGGACCATGAAGTCTACAGGATAATAGCATTTATCAACTTTAACCAAGACGTCCTTGACGATTCCTCTAGGTATTTTAATAGAACGATCCTCTAATTGTATTGTAGCGGCCGTAGGTTTCAGTTCACCTAGACCTAATTGTTTATAGACGTGATAAGGTATGAGATTAACACTAGCTCCTAAGTCAAGGAGATCCCGATGAATGATAGTGTCACCTATGACACATGAAATCGTAGGCGTACCAGGATCCTTATACTTCGGAGGAGCGTGTTGGAATATAGAGCTTACTTTTTTCGTGAGGAAGACATTTTTAGGAGTATGACTGCGTATTTTGCGTTTTTGCGTACATAGGTCTTTAAGACATTTAGCGTAAGCAGGAATTTGTTTTATCGTATCGAGGAATGGAATATTGATTTTAACTTGCTTAAATACCTCGAGGATATCTTCGACTTTTGACTTTTTTTTTGTAAGATTAGACGGTTCCTTAACGTTTGGTGGATATGGCATTCTCGGAATATAATTCGTTGGGACCGGTTCATTCTCTTTCCTAACTCTATCCACGTCTTCACCTTTTTCTTTATTCAAATTTAAATTTTTATTTTTCTCACCCCCATCCAGAATTACAACAACTTCCTCATCTCGAGTAGTCGTCCTAGTCGAAACAGCATTCACGCTCTCAGTCGTACTACCCACTGCGTATTGCCCCTTAGGTTGCTGAGTAGGTTGACTCGGCAACTTACTCTCAGTTAAACGGTTTAATGTATTAACTACTTGTCCCATTTGGGACTCTAGCTTTGCGATGGACTAAGTATGAGAGTGCACTAACTGAATTACCGACCCAAAATTTTCCAGTGAGACCAGCACTTCTCCTCAAATGCATTATTGCGTGGAGGTGGAGGAGGTAGTTGGTATTGACTTTGTTGATATTGGGGTCGATAAGTATTAGGAAAATTGTTCGATCTAGGAGTATAATTATTTTGTGGGAATTGTTGCATAGAATTAACGTGTTGCTCAACAAATTCCGGATATTGAGATGCAGAAGGACATGCAAAGATATTATGAGACGGTTCAGAACATAATGCACATACTTCTGAAGAAGGTGGATTGCACTTATTCCCCATCCTCATAAGTTGGTCAAGTTTTTTATTTAATTCTTGTATTTCGATTGACTGAATCGACTCAACTTTCACCTCTCGCTTAGGTTGAAGATGATATCCCTCGAAACGTACCGACACAGCCTGATGCATCGAGTTCTTGCTTAAAGTTTCAAAAATTTTCCAGGCCTCGTCGGCGCTTTTGTGTAGGAAAGTTCCCGCACAAACGGCATCGACGGTATTACGGACTGAAGGAATAAGTCCCTCGTAGAAGACCTGAACAAGTTGCCACTTAGGAACCTGATGATGTGGGCAAGAGCGTAATAATTCTTTAAACTTTTCCCAAGTATCATAAAGCGTTTCCCCATCTTGCATCACAAAATTAGTTATAGATTTCCTTATTTGATTTGTACGCATAATAGGAAAAAACTTTTGTAAAAATGCGGTGTGCAAGGCTTCCCATGTTTTAATAGTGTTTGGCTCCAAAGATTGGAGCCAATATTTAGCTTTATCTTTTAAAGAGAATGGAAAGAGCCGCAATTTTAATTCATCATCAGTTAAGTTTTGGATTTTCAAAGTAGAGCATATGTCCTGAAAATCTCCTAAGTGTTGATATGGATCTTCATTTAGACGGCCATAGAAAGAAGGTAGTAGCGAGATCGTAGACGACTTTATCTCAAAGTGAGATGTCGCCGCCTCCGGTAATTCGATACCGGCTTGTGGCGTGTAAGTAGTAGGAATAAAATAATTTATAAGCGGAGGAGGTGGCGGTATATTAGGATTATTGATATTAGCACCGTCGTTTTGATTGTTATTGTTATTTCCACCGTCAGCCATTTTAATCGGTTCGATTTTCAAAGTTCGAGTTTTCCTTAACCGTTCACGGGTACTTTGAATTTCGGCCTCAAACAACGACGACGGAATCGGAGTTGATTCGTCGTCTTGCAACCCAACTCTCAGAGCTTGGGTTGTGGACTTACTAGTTCTTAAGGTACGTTCAAGTTCAAGATCGAAAGATTTTAATTCTGGTTTATTTGAACGTGTACCTAACATAAACTAAAATAAAGAAAAAGAAAACTAAAAACAAAGACTGACCAAACAAAAGAAACAAATAGCAATCACGCAAATAAGACGACAAGCAAGCACACAGTACTACTATGATGCATGAATATTATCCTGTAATGCAATGACCGCGTCAAGCCCAGCGCCCCGGGTTTCCTAGCTAATGCAGTGTTCACTCCATGACTAACCTAATGCAAGTAATTGCGTCTCAGCGCCCTGACTTATAGTGATTTGATGCGAAGTTAAAGCGAGCAATTTACTTAATTTTTATTTATTTTATTTGCGTAAGCTCCTTTGATGTAATTAGCTACTCCACTCGGAAACGTTGGAATTTGATGACTCGAAAACCTAGAAAATAAAAGAACAAGTTAGTAATTTAAAACAAAATGGAAAATAAGAAGAATAAAAACTAATCTAATATTTACGAATTAACTAAACTAAGATTATAAAACTAAAGGTAGTAATTTGCAATCCCCGGCAACGGCGCCAAAAATTGATGTTGTCAATATGAAGATATAAAAAGTGTTCTTTACTTTTCAAAAGATTTGTAGTGTGAAAGCAAAGGTCGAACCCACAGGGATTGGTTAACTACAGCGACTTAATTTTAAAACCTAACTTTAGTGAATTATGAAAAACGGATTTTGATTTGATTTATAATTAAACTAAAAACAATAATAGTAAATCTAAATTAGGAAAGCAATTAAAGTTGTTTTAAATAATGTTTAAGGGAACCTAGGATTGCAAATCCACCACTAGCTTCATAATAGGAATATTTATGAATTACTTTAGCTTATTACGTTGGATGATAATGGGGAATTGTAGCTACAAGCCCAATTCCTCCGACAAGAAGATAATCATGGTTCAAGCACCAACATAATCCATCTTCGGTTAGCACGAATTATCCCACACTAAACTAGGGTTGTGATCTAATCCGTCTAACCTAGGCATGGACTATTCGGATACTTGATAGCACAAATCAATAAAGCACCATCACATGTAAACAATCTAAACAAGCACAGCAAGCATAGATCGTTGAGCACATCACAGTCAAAATAGATCTAAGACAAGAATAAATTCTGAAAGTAATGATTTAATCACTAGAAGTACGATTTATTTATAAAAATCCTCTAAACATGTGACTGTCATCCATACATAATAAACTTAAAATAAAAACATAAATAAAATCCTATTACTCGTCTAGGGCTTCATTGAAACCCTAGATCTATGATCTAGCCGTCCATTGAAGTGATGGATGGCGAGTAGTTGATGGAGGAGGCCATGGAAACCCTTGGTCTTCTTCTTCTTCTCCTTGTTTCTCTCCCTTCAATGGCTGGAAGTATGGTTGTAGAATGTGTGTATAATAATTGCCAACCTCCAAATTGAAGTAATTTAGGATATATATATAGAGTTTACACAAGCTTTGGAAGCCTTCCTAACCTGAAATGGACTGAAACTGATGTACTTTACAGTCTAGACGTCGTTCAGCAGTTTCGTTTGCACAGGAGTCTTCAGTATACTGAAATACGCAACTTTGATTTCTGTACGGATCGCACGAGCGGACCACGCGAGCGCGACATTTAGGACTTCGCGCGCGCGGATCGCGAGCGATTCTCGGTTTCTCCCGCGCGCGACTTGGCTTTTTCAGCTTCTTTCTTTGTGCTTTTTCATCCTGTTTAGCCCGGTTTAAGTGATTTCTTCCAAATCCTGTCAAAAACTAGAAAACGAAGTAAAAATATACAAAAGCAGGATAAAAAAGAACTAACTGATGCTCGTTAAGGCGTATAAATAGGATTTGTTCTCTCCCGATCAATAACTATCAAAGATTGAGAGAAATCATATATACAATAGAGGTCACTCAAAAACAGAGTCCGTACTGTCGACTGAAATGTTAGAAAATCTTAGAAAATAACAAAAAATGATTTAGAGGCCCATTTTATACAGAAAGTTCCCTAAGACATTGAAGTTTAATGGAAAAATAAGTAAGGACCACCTCTGTTGGAAAAGTGTTCTGAAAAAAAAAGTTGGTAGTTAGCTAAGCTGCTATGACAGCAGAGGCAGAATGTCTGGAAGGAATGTTTGGGTCCAAATGGACCATTTTCAAGTACTTCCAAGTCAAACCAAAAATCATGGGTGTTTCCCAATGAGTTAGGAAGACATTCCAAGTGGCCTTGCATCCATATGTTGAGTATTGAGTTCTAGAAAAATCTTTGAACTCAGATTACTCACTGCTTTGACTCACTGTTTTGAAAATTTAGGGAAAAACTAGAGTTTTCTTTTTTGAAATTAAAATGAGGGGGGTTTCAAAAGGGGTTTTGAAGTAGATATTTTGAAAGCATATTTTCAATACTGAATGAAGGTTACAACCACTTGAAATGCCAACCTTAAGCTCATCATCAAGAACCTCCAAGATTGTTGGAGAGATTTATTTTATTTTGAACATAACTTCAAGAATACCTTGGAGGTATTGAAGTTATGATCATCATCTACCAAACATGTTTTTGAGGTCAAGAGATACTATCCATAAGGATTCACTCACCCCAAACTTCATGTCATCATTTAGATGATGATGGACTAGTAAGTAAATAAATAAAATAAAAAAGAAGTGAGATGAGAAGAGATGAACATTATATAAGCAAACAAGTAAATAGATAGCAATCAATAGATGATATTCATGATGTATAGAACTTGTAGCTTGGTGTTTCGCTCATATGTAATGACATTAGACATGGAAGAAGATTCCACTCTCTTAAATGCTCACTAAAATGGTGGTTGAGTGTATTGAATGTTGAAGTAAATGGGAGTAATGTAGTAAAAACAAAGTTTAGAACTCACTTTTGTTTTGAAAAGCAAAGAAGGAAGCTTCTTTTCTCTCTATTCTAACCTTATCTCTACAACTTTCTCTCCCAAACTTTTTCTAAGCTTGCATTTGACACCCCCAAAATGAGAAGTCAGGTGGGGTTTATATAGGACAACTTGGGGTGGTTTTGGGTTTCCTATTGGCTCCAAATATCTGAAATCATAAAACTACGTCGTTTTGGTTTTTAATTAATCAAAATGGAACCCCAAAATTATTTACAAAAACACACTATTCTGGAGGGGAGTGCCGCGGCGGAAGTGGGCCAGTGCCGCGGCGGCAGTGGGCCAGTGCCGCGGCGGCACTGCTCCTCCTTTGTCCAGATAATGCTGTTTAGGCCCCCAGAGGTTCCGGTATTCGCGAAAAAGCTCTATTTCATCCGAAATTCACAGAAAATGCATACGAGCTCCAAATTGAGGTTGTGATATACCTTTGGAAAGGTAATGGAGTCTACTTTTCATAAAAAAATAAATCGAGGATAGGTCACTTTAAAAAGTTTTGCGGTATTTGCGATAAAAGCCGATTTGATCGCCTTTTTCGCCTTCGGAAATTCATAATAAACTGTTTTAAATCCGAAAATGATGTGTGATATACCGTTGGAAAGCTACTGACCTCTAGTATCCATGAAAAATATTTGAAAATTGTTTTGGTGCCCCAGTTCTAAAGTCAAATTCTGGTCAAACTGGTCAAACCTGGGATTCCTGGAAAGTTCTGGGAACCTCTGGGAGCTCCCCGGAGCTGACATTTTCGCTCGATTTCCTTTTAAAACTCATTTTAATATTTTCCAGATGATCCAGAATGATTTTGGTCAAACTTGGTCAAACCTTGGTCAAACCTGGTCAAACCTTGGTCAAACCGGTCAACAGGGACTTTTCGGAAACTTCCGGGACTTCCGGGGGTCTCTGGGAGCTGTCGATTTCATCTAATTTTACTTAAAAAACTCATTTTATCACTTTTCTTATGACGTAGAATGTTTCCAGAACTTTTGGTCCGAATTTGGAAACTTTTGGGCTTTTAGGGGTATTTTTGTCATTCTGAGCATTTTGAGAGATAGAACGGGCTTCTAGGAGTCCTTTTGAGTCTTTTACGATCATTGTGAACCACCAAGTGTTGCCCCAAATGTGGAAACCTTAAAGGGGGGGTGAATAAGGTTTTAGCGGAATTTTAACCTTTTTAAAACTTAATAGCAAATTAACACAATCACAAGCAATTATGTAAAAGAGAGAAGGGAAGAGAAATTTGCAAACCGATTTTTCAAGTGGTTCGGCAATCGCACCCCGCGGCCTACATCCACCCCTCAAGAACACCTCTTGAGGATTCCTTAATCCGATCTACTTCACGGGTGTAGACCAAACCGTTCCTGGAGCACTTACGGGTGTGCACCAAACCGTTACAAGAGCCTATGATCTCTCCCAAAGAAGAACTCCTCTTCTTTGCACACAAGGGTTACTAACCCTCAACCTTTACAATTGATTTGATACAAATTGAACTCTCTTTGCAGAGTGGATAATACAATTGAAGCTCACTACAATTCACTCTCTCAAAGATTACAATTGAAAGCTAGAGCAAATTGATAAACTCACACAACTAGGGCTCAATTGTGAATGATTAAGAATTAACAAGTTGTGTGATTGAAATAGATGTTTTCCAATTAATTGATCAACATAAAATGGTGTGGGAAAACATGTATTTATAGGCCAAGAAAGATTATAGCCGTTGGTGGCAAGTTTGGTAATTAAAAACCCCTTTAAAAACTAGCCGTTATGCCTTTTCAGGTCGCTTCAGTCGACTGGAACATGAAGCAGTCAACTGAGATGTGTTTACAGAGGGTTCTGTTTATATTCTGCTCAGTTCGGTCGACTGCATCGGGCCTTCAGTCGACTGCCCCTCCCTGTTTGGCAGCCTGACACATCTCCACTAAAATGGCCATAACTCCCTCTACAAAAATCAGATTTTCGATCCGTTTGATGTTTTGGAAACTAGATTCAAATACCTTTCCAACCATATAAAATGCAATATCTAATTATTCTTCAATTGGTTGGGGCATTGCTTTAAAGATGACCTATTTAAAATTTGTTTCCAAAACTTTAACTTTTAGCATTTGTTTGAGCCCCTATGAGTGTGAGATCAAGATGCCTTACAATGATGGTCCTAGACTTCAACCAAGGATGAAATATCTTCAAGTCTTCAAGCTTGATCCTTGTTGAGCTCCTTGTAATCTTGATCTACATCAATTAAATCTCATGCACACAAGATGTTAAAACATTGATACAAAATTAATACATGAGATTATATATGAGCATGAAAATGACTATGATAATAACAAAGAATGAATTAATATGAATCATGTGATTATCATAGCATATTTGACATCATCAAAACATAATTAAATATGCCTTAATAAACCTTAAGGCTAACAATCTCCCCCTTTTTGATGATGGCAAACAACCAATGAAGGATATACCAAAATAAGCACATTTGGTCATTTTCATATTATCATTCATAATGGATATCAAATGTTGAAGAACATGAATGATGACTACCCAAATACATCTCCCCAATACTTCTCATATTTCTCCCCCTTTGACATTATCAAAAAGATTTGGGGATAAAATGCAAAGCTCCCCCTCACAATAGGTATACAAATCAAAAGTCCAAAATGATACCAAAAATAAACAAATATAGCCATATGTGAGAAAATGAATATATTAAAGTGCTCCCCCTAAGCATGTGCAATGATAAAAGATACCAATAATAATGTTGGAGAACTCAAAATCAATGAAAAACAAAAATTCAGTTGGATCAGTCGACGCCACAGTCGACTAGAGAGAGCATAAAGCAAAAATAAAGGAGAAACAGTCGACGTCACAGTCGACGGGAGTGGGCAGGGATTAAGTTGTGCAAAAACAGTCGACGCCTCAGTCGACTTAACAATGCAGAAAAAAAATTCAAAGCCACACAGCTAAATCAGTCGACTGCTTTGATCAGCAGTTTATAAAAATGACAGTTTAGCAGCAAAAGCATATCATCAATTTTCAAATAAGCAATATCAAGTATGCAAATCTAAACAAATTAATCTATCCTACTCCTACTAGGCTTAAGGTAAGAGATTTAACCATTGTCCAAGCGCCTCTTGGATGCAACATTTTCCAAGGAGGTAGGAGAGGATCCCTTCACAACCCAAACCATGTTAATTTTATTTCGAAATGAACATTTAAAATTAACATGCTCCTTTTTCATACAATAATGACATGTTACATGGGGAAGGGTCTCATTTGAGATTGACGCTTTAGCAAAGAAATTCTTGTGAGCATTTTGAGAATTTGAAGTAGAGGATGTGGACTTTACAAAGAAGTTTTTGTACTTCTTTTCCTTGAATGTGGGATTAAATCCCAAACCGGCCTTATCAAAAACACATTTTTGTTTTCCCAAAAGCATATTCAAATTTTGTTCACCTTGGGTAAACTTGGCCAAAGTTTTTGTCAAATCATCCACCTCCTTTCTCAATTCAACCTTTTCCTTTTCAATAAATTCACTTGAAGGTTGATTGGTTGAAACAAGTTTTTCTTTTCTTAAAATTTCATTTTGAGATTTTAAATCATCCATTTGCTTTTTCAACTCCAAATTTTCTTTTTCAATCTTATTTGAAGATTGTGCTCTTAATACAAGTTTTTCATTTTCAATCTTCAAAGATTCATTTTGTGATTTCAAAATATTTAACTCATTTGAAAGTTTGAAAAAATTCTTTTTAAGAGTTATATATTTGATTCCCAAATTTTCCAATTCCTCGTGTAATTCTTCAAATTCACTTTGAAGTTCATCATAATCATGAGATTGAATAATTGAGGTTGGTTTAGGATTTACCCCAAAATATGTAGTTTCCATGGATCTTAACTCAAAAATTTTCAAACACTTTTGAAAATGAAGAGCCGAGGCTCTGATACCAATTGTTGGCCCAAATGTGGAAACCTTAGAGGGGGGGTGAATAAGGTTTTAGTGAAATTTTAACCTTTTTAAAACTTAATAGCAAATTAACACAATCACAAGCAATTATGTAAAAGAGAGAAGGGAAGAGAAATTTGTAAACCGATTTTTCAAGTGGTTCGGCAATCGCACCCCGCGGCCTACGTCCACCCCTCAAGAACACCTCTTGAGGATTCCTTAATCCGATCTACTTCACGGGTGTAGACCAAACCGTTCCCGGAGCACTTACGGGTGTGCACCAAACCGTTACAAGAGCCTATGATCTCTCCCAAAGAAGAAATCCTCTTCTTTGCACTCAAGGGTTACTAACCCTCAACCTTTACAATTGACTTGATACAAATTGAACTCTTTTTGTAGAGTGGACAATACAATTGAAGCTCACTACAATTCACTCTCTCAAAGATTACAATTGAAAGCTAGAGCAAATTGATAAACTCACACAACTAGGGCTCAATTGTGAATGATTAAGAATTAACAAGTTGTGTGATTGAAATAGATGTTTTCCAATTAATTGATCAACATAAAATGGTGTGGGAAAACATGTATTTATAGGCCAAGAAAGATTATAGCCATTGGTGGCAAGTTTGGTAATTAAAAGCCCCTTTAAAAACTAGCCGTTCTGCCTTTTCAGGTCGCTTCAGTCGATTGGAACATGAAACAGTCGACTGAGATGTGTTTACAGAGGGTTCTGTTTACATTCTGCTCAGTTCGGTCGACTGCATCGGGCCTTCAGTCGACTGCCCCTCCCTGTTTGGCAGCCTGACACATCTCCACTAAAATGGCCATAACTCCCTCTACCAAAATCGGACTTTCAATCCGTTTGATGTTTTGGAAACTAGATTCAAATACCTTTCCAACCATATAAAACTCAACATCTAATTATTCTTCAATTGGTTGGGGCATTGCTTTAAACATGACCCATTTAAAATTTGTTTCCAAAACTTTAACTTTTAGCATTTGTTTGAGCCCCTATGAGTGTGAGATCAAGATGCCTTACAATGATGGTCCTAGACTTCAACCAAGGATGAAATATCTTCAAGTCTTCAAGCTTGATCCTTGTTGAGCTCCTTGTAATCTTGATCTACATCAATTAAATCTCATGCACACAAGATGTTAAAACATTGATACAAAATTAATACATGAGATTATATATGAGCATGAAAATGACTATGATAATAACAAAGAATGAATTAATATGAATCATGTGATTATCATAGCATATTTGACATCATCAAAACATAATTAAATATGCCTTAATAAAGCTTAAGGCTAACACCAAGCTATGGGTCTCCTAAATCTGATAGCCAACAAAATGGGGTGTCTACAGTTTGCCACCCTTTGGCATAAACTTACGAGGCAACGCATGTCGCAAGCGAGTGCCAAAACTTTGAAGAGACAGGTCTTTTAGAGGCTATAGATTTAGGATAAAATACATTGCAAAAGATGCAATGATGCTGAAAAATGTTGTTGAGGTCAGTGCTGGTCGCGCTCTGCGAGAGCTGCCTACGTATCCCAAGGGGAATCAGACCAGGGCGTAGTTCATGTCATAAAAGAACAAATCACATATGCACAACAAGACATGCGGATGCTATGCTATGAGAACGATATGCAATGCATGGATGTGATATGAGTTGTGTCACGAGTCCTATCATGTCTAGTGTTATGATCCTAGTATGAGCAGGTGCTATGGGGTGTGCCACTCCGAGTGGACTTGTGTTGTGCTAGTGCTTGCGACTGTGATGTGGTGGATGACTTTGGATAAGGACAAGAAGACTCTGGGTCTAAGGGCAAACTTCTTGAATTTGGGAAGTATTTTTTGCAGACAAGTGAGATAAATCAGATGCGCATTTTTTTAGAAGACGACAGCTAAAGGTGACCTAGGGATCTTGTGATAGATGAGAAAGCTCATGATAATCAGGTGACACGGAGCCGTGGAAGGATGGTGCTTCGTTTTCGAAATCTGGATGCGGGCGATGTTCTGATTGTTCCTGATGGCCGATTTTCGGGAATCGGTTCCTCTTTTGTCACTTTTTGCTGGGGGTAATGGGAACTAGTATCTTTCCGTATCTGTCCTCGGGGGATGACATAGGCACTACAAAGAAAAAGGCCTTTTATGTCACTTAAAAAGTGACATAAATAGGTATTTATGTCGCTTTTTTTTCCAATAAAAAGTGACATAAATGGAGGCGACATAAATATTTTAAAAGTGACATAAATACTTTATAAAAAGTGACATAAATGTTTCATAAAACCAACACTTTTGTTAATAAAAAGTGACATAAATACTTAAAAGAGACATAAATACCATTTTATTTATGTCACTTTTAACATAAAATGACATAAAAGTAGAAAGTGACATAAATACCAAACAAAATTATAACATCAAAGTCTTAAAAGTGACATAAATACTTAAAAGTGACATAAATGCTATTTTTATTTATGTCACTTTTAACCTAAAGTGACATAAAAGTAGAAAAGTGACTTAAATACCAAACAAAATTATTACATAAAAGCCTTAAAAGTGACATAAATGCTGTAAAAGTGACATAAATACTATCCTGTAAAAACAATATATACCACCCTGTACATATATACAATACCATGCATGCACCCTGTACAAAATTAAATCCAACTCAATATTTCAACTACTAAATTTCATAGATTCATCTCAATATCAACCAATTAATTGGGATGAACAAAACAAATATACAATCGATCTGAGTCAAGTGCAAATCTAATAACATATACATATTACATATTCATCAAAAAGTACTAACAAACCTATGAAAGCAACAAAAAAGAATTAGCCCAACAAAAAGAGTGGTTTGTTTGTTAGAACCTTCCATCAAAATGTGAAACTTTGTACCTACAAAAAAGATAAAGTTTTCATTAATTAGTTGTATATAAAATAATAAAAGAGTAAAACTATGTTTGGGGGTTTTGAGAGACCACAATGTGTTCAGGGACTTGGAATGATGAAAGAGTCATTTTTTTGTATTTTTTGTGAACCGTGAATCCGTTATGCATTTCGTTAGTTTCCGCAAATTTATTTAGGCATGTTTGAGATGCGTGTAAGGTTTCATGGCGTTTGGTCAAGCGGTTTACCGATTCACTACTCAAAACCCCCAAAACTACATTTTTCAAGCCTAAGTGACTAAAGAGTCATTTTTTCGCATTATTTGTGAACCGTGAATCCGTTATGCATTCCGTTAGTTCCCGCAAGTTTATTTAGGCATGTTTAAGGTGCGTGTAAGGTTTCGTGGCATTTGGTCAAGCAGTTTACCGATTCACTACACAAAACACCCAAAACTATGTTTTTTCAAGCCTAAGTGACTAAAGAGTCATTTTTTCGCATTATTTTGTAACAGTGAATCCGTTATGCTTTCCGTTACTTCCCACAAGTTGATTTAGGCATGTTTTAGGTGCGTGTAAGGTTTCGTGGCATTTGGTTAAGCGGTTTACCTATTCACTACTCAAAATCCCCAAAACTACGTTTTTTCAAGCCTAAGTGACTAAATAGTCATTTTTTTGCATTTTTTGTGAATCGTGAATCCGTTATGCATTCCGTTAATTCCAAAAAGTTTATTTAGGCATTTTTGAGGTGCGTATAAGGTTTCATGGCATTTGGTTAAGCGGTTTACCGATTCACTACTCAAAACACCCAAAACTACGTTTTTTCAAGACTAAGTGATGAAAAAGTCATTTTTTCGCTTTATTTGTGAACCGTGAATCCGTTATTCATTCCGTTACTTCCCGCAAGTTTATTTAGGCATTTTTTAGGTGCTTGTGAGGTTTTGTGGCATTTGGTTAAGCGGTTTACCGATTCACTACTCAAAATACCCAAAACTTCATTTTTTCAAGCCTAAGTGACTAAAGAGTCATTTTTTTGCATTTTTTTTAACCGTGAATCCGTTATGCTTTCCGTTACTTCCTACAAGTTTATTTAGGCATGTTTGAGGTGCGTGTAAGGTTTCATGGCATTTGGTTAAGCGGTTTACCGATTCACTACTCAAAACCCCCAAAACTACGTTTTTTCAAGCCTAAGCGACTAAAGAGTCATTTTTTTGCATTATTTGTGAACCGTGAATCCGTTATTCATTCCGTTAGTTCCCGCAAGTTTATTTATGCATGTTTGAGGTGCGTGTAAGGTTTCATGGCATTTGGTTTAGCAGTTTACCGATTCCCTACTCAAAACCTCCAAAACTACGTTTTTTCAAGCCTAAGTGACAAAAGAGTCATTTTTTCACATTTTTTGTGAACCGTGAATCCGTTATTCATTCCGTTAGTTCCCGCAAGTTTATTTGCGCATGTTTGAGTACAAAGTTCTTACCTACCCAGTAAGGAGGTACTCCGCTTAATAAAATGTAGACAATTACCCCAACACTCCAAACTTCTACTTCCGGACCATATCGCTTTCATAGAACTTCGGGTGCGACATAGCTAGTATGGGATGCCAACCACATCATTGAATTTTTCACCTGAAAGGTTGATATGCCATATCTAAATAAGACATCAAAGAGTAAAAAATAAGTAAAATGGGCTGCTTATGGGTTTGAGACTTCCCTATAATATCGGTTGATTTTCATTGAAGGTGTGTCCCACTGCCATGTGTGTAGGGAACCACATTTGGGATTTCATAATTTGGGACGTATATGATATGTCCACAAATCAGCCATCGATTTTCAACATCTCAGACACACATTAGCCTAAATCAACCACATATTTACATTACATTAAATACACATAACATGCATGCACACAGCATCTTACAAACAGTATATTGCAAGTTACAACTACTACTTGCTGAGCAAATATTATTCTATTTTCTTCTCCACCACAATAATCAATAAAATTTTGCAACTATTACTTCATTTGCAAGCAGATATTGCCAAGGATATAGCTGAAACTAAGTTAGTTCTTTGAACTTTACATTCTACACATGAATAGTGATATCATATTGGGAATTCAATAAGCAAAGACAAGAGAGGTGCTTGCACCCTGTCAAACATGGACCAACTCACGAGTCCGCCATCCATGAAAATGATTACTGATTATGTCTATAATGTATTTACAAAAACAGTGAAAGCATAATATAACTACTAACAAAATTGTGGAAGAGACAAACAATGTGAGTGAAAGGTAAATTGAAGGTATCAGAATAAGTGAAAGTTAGTTGAAAAGGGTTGTTTCATAGAGCCAGTACATGGACTCATCTTAACAGGTTGAAGTACCCACCTCGGACATCCAAAAAAGGATATGAGATATGAGTCCCAACACTTCTGGTATGACATTCGCCAAAAAACAGGTTAGCTACTTGTAGAAGAGTATATAAATGTCTCTAATTATACAATGTTTGATACAAAGGATACGAGATATGAGTCCAACACCTCTGGTATGACATTCGTCAGGTACTATTTTGATTGCTCTCAAATATGCCTTTATAACCTTCCTAGTTGAAATTCTTCATATCTAAATTTGATATCTAGTTGAAAATTTCTTAGTTTATGATTGCCTAGGTCATTTTCCAGCAATAAGGTTACAAGATTATGAAGACAAAAATATGAAAAGTTACATTTGTGAAACTGATATTTCTCTAATTCCTATCTCAGCCATCATTTTCTCCCTCTCCTCTTCTCTTTCTACAGCTCACTATTGGTCAGATATATCAACAACTTATTATCATCAATCTCCATCCAATTCTACCACTATTTGTTCTAAAGCAATTATGGTAGTTTCTATTGCTATACAAACCTCCCTTCAATTCAACAAACTGTTGATAACAAACACCCATCAATTCTAACACAAATTATTTGTAATGAAAAAAATCACATGTATCAAAAAATAGAGCAATAGGTCACTGTTTACCACACTGTTAGAAATTGTTAATGGTGATTGTAGATTCATTAACTTAATCTTAACAGCAGGACTAACAAAAATTCCAACTTTGTAGAGTAACAGAGATTTTTGGCTATGCAATCTCATATCCAAAGGAGGCTTCCTTATACCTTGCAACCATTGAAAATAAGGATGCATATTCAAATCGAATGCCACTAGCTGAGTACAAACTGTCAGTTCATGTTGTTCCCCTCTGTGGTTTATGTTTGAAGATTGGTTCAATACTTTTTTCGTGAATTGCTTTGAAGTACCTGCTTTTCTAATAGTATTTTTCTTTGAAATTCCTGGATTTGGCTTCATAATTGGGGCTTCTACTTGAATTATTTTGATGCTCTGGTGTTCATAGGTTTTTAATTATTTTGATGCTCATGTGTGTTATACAATCAAATGTGGAATAAAAAACAACTATCATGCTCAAACAGAGGAAGACATAATGCTTTTGGAATGTTCCAACTAACAGAAATACAATGAGTACCTCCAGATAATTGTCACTGTCAATCTTCTGAAAGCGCTGAACAAGTGCCCTTGCAGATTTTGTCAAAAATTTTCAGTCCCTGAGGCATCATATGTACATTTGTTAATGTCAGGGGAAAAATAAAACTATAGAATACAAAATACTGCAGTATGGCCTTTCTCCGTGTGCTTAGATTAATGAATTTGAGAAGTCCGACACTTACACACATACCCGAGTCCATGTAACATAGAAAATCACTAACAAGTGACGTAAATATATGATGTAAATGTATAAATGGTTCAGGAAATGTTTTTAGCTGGATCAGAAACTACAAGTAGCACCATCGAGTGGGCTATGGCAGAGCTACTACGCAACCCAGATTTGATGAGAAGGTGAAAGAAGAGCTTGATCGAGTCATTGGAGCAAACAAGAAGGTTGAAGCGAGCGACATGTATGAACTATCATATTTGCAAGCGGTGGTGAAGGACACACTCCGGTTACATCCAACAATACCACTACTGTTTCCTAGGAATGCAATTCAAGACACTAACTATATGGGTTCCCTTAAGTTTATTTAGGCATCTTTGAGGTGCGTGTAAGATTTTGTGGTGTTTGGTTAAGCGGTTTACCGATTCGCTACTCAAAAGCCACAAAACTACATTTTTTCAAGCCTAAGTGACTAAAAGAGTCATTTTTTTGCATTTTTTGTAAACCGTGAATCCGTTATGTATTCCGTAAGTTCCCGCAAGTTTATTTAGGCATGTTTGAGGTGCGTGTAAGGATTCATGGCGTTTGGTTGAGCGGTTTACCGATTCGCTACTCAAAACCCCCAAAACTACATTTTTTCAAGCCTAAGTGACTAAAGAGTCATTTTTTCGCATTTTTTGTCAGCCGTGAATTCGTTATGCATTTCGTTAGTTCCCGCAATTTTATTTTGTCATCTTTGAGGTGTGTGTATGGTTTCGTGGTGTTTGGTTAAACGGTTTACCGATTCGCTACTCAAAACCCGCAAAACTATGTTTTTTCAAGCCTAAGTGACTAAAAGAGTCATTTTTTTGCATTTTTTGTAAACCGTGAATCCCTTATGCATTCCGTTAGTTCCCGCAAGTTTATTTAGGCATGTTTGAGGTGCGTGTAAGGTTTCGTGGCATTTGGTTAAGCGGTTTACCGATTCGCTACTCAAAACCCCAAAAATAAGTGACTAAAGAGTCATTTTTTCGCATTTTTTGTAAACCATGAATCCGTTATGAATTTAATGGTTTGGAGATATTACTTGCATGGCGAAAAGGCAAACAATGGAACATCTAAATTGACCTTTTAAGACCTTTTCTTATTTATTTTAAATCTAGTTAAAAGATTAAGGAAAACCTCATTTGGTGGCTTCACACTAGTCGCAAGTTTACATTCAATCAAGTCTATAAAGAGTAAAAACACATACTAAAAATAGCCGACTTCAATCTACAAGTCTCACATAATAGGAAGAATTTATACAAAAAAGAGTCAAGTTAGATTGTGCATACTGGTTAAATTCATTTCCTGGCAAGCAGCTTCTTTGGAAGCATCTCCACAGGTGTGGTTTTGAGAAGTAAAAGTCTGGCAGTGCGCTCTTGCAAGGTGCCCCCACATTTTAGCCCACGTGCTTGAAGCTCAGTTTTCAACCTTTCCATGCCAAGAACCTGTAATTGCATATAAAAACACGATATTATTATTTGTTATTCATGTTCCAAACATACTGCTCTGATTTTACAGCAAGCATTAGGTAAAGACACGGTAAGGTCAATGTTGACTACACCATTATTGATGTTTGCCAAATTGTGAATCGTATCAAATAGTGACTTGTGAGATCCCTTTTCATCTAGAACTTAGTAATAAGAACACATGCATATAGAACACATACACAACCTTAAAATCAACAAAATAACACTCTTAACACATTTCATGCTGTAAAAAGGCTGAAAATGTTGATTTTTCACTTAAAACTTCAATGTTAAAACAGCCCCTAAACTAATCAAATGAAGTGTTAAGCACCTTCCGCCACATTTAGCCCTCAATATTGACAAAAATTGCATTTTGAACCCCTAAAACTATTTCCCTTGTGATGGTCATGTGATGTGATGCGGCGATTTTCGTCGGCAAAGGGCTCATTTGGTAACGTAGTCGTTTTCTGTTTTCATTTTCTAAAAACACGTTTGGTAACATTTTCTTTTTTTTTTCTTTGTTTGCAAAAATGTTTTTATATTTTGAGGCAAAATCAAAAACAGAGAAAAGTTGTTTTTATAATTTAGAAAATGAAAACGGTAGGTCGCACTTCTTTTTCTCTGCAACTTCGGTCGCAACTACGTATCCAGTCATGTAGTTCGTGGTCCTGAAGTTCGAATCCTCGAGTATTCATATACCTTAGCTTACTAAATTAAACCAAAACACGACAAAATGTGGCTTCAGAGACCTTTAAAACACCAAACAGCACTTGGCAGCACCAAAATCTTACAGGTCCCTATTGAGTGGAAACAAGTATATATTCATAAGAACGGAGATTAGTATCCTAAAAGAGTCCAAGTGATCCATGCTACCAGCATATTTCCACAAAAAACGCTTCAAATTCTTCAAATGATCCGCACTTGTCAGATGATTAATAGCATTACCACTAAGACAATAAATAAAAACAATAAACCATAGGAGCTGCAGGTGAGAATTGAAAGCCAAAAAACCACAACTCCATTATTAACTTACAATAAAAACTAAAGAAAATCGAAATTAAACTATGGAGAATCTCATAATCCTTGTTTCACCTTATTTTTAATTTGTAGAAAGAGAAATATCAAAAAGTGAGTGCTAATAAACATCTATATCAACTTCGACATCCATTATATTTTATCACTACTTACAATACCTGCAATTTAGGAAATCAAGTTGTACACAGTTAACACTTGCTCAAATAGGAGATGAATGACTGATTTCTTGCAGTTGAAAAAAATGGAAAATTGATGTTGATCTTCCTAAATACTATATGCAATGCTTCATGTTTTAGTGTTTCCTACTAACGCTACTTATGATGCCTGCAACTCAGGAAATCAAGTTGTGCACAGTTAACACCTAGATAATGAAAGACTAATTTCTTAATTTTGGAAAGGAAAAAAAAAAAGGAAAACCATATTGAGGTTCCTAAATATTGTGTGCAATGCCTCGTATACACAACATTATAGAACTGAATTTCCAACATTTAATCTTCCAACGGAATCATTGTGTGAGGTCAAATAACAATCAACCAGCACAGAAAAGAGGTTTTCTAATTATTGGTTATCATCCCTTATTGCAGGATCATATGCACATACATGATACATATAAACAGTCACATATCAAGAAGAATTGAGATTAGCAGCAGTGGCGGATCGGAATTTATGTTCGTGGTCCCAGCTCACTCGACAGATAAAAAAGACATTTACAACTATTGTATACATATACGAGTTAGAGGAAAAAGCAGTTTACATGACTTGGAGGGATGTGCTTTCCACTTAGCAGATCCAATAGGACATTGCCAAAGCTGTATATAACACTTTCAGGGGTGACCCTTCCTGCAATATTCAGAGATGGTATGCAGTAAGCATATGTCAAAATTACAAAATAAAGACTTGTCAGGCTGTTCAAAACAAGAAATAATTGTCTAGGCTCATGAAACAGCCACATACAATGGCAATCAATTATTAACAGCTGAATATATAAGCGATGAAATGTCAGAGACATACTTTCATAAAGACATGTCATCTATATGGAAATAAGGACTAAAATTTACAAGCTAGGTTAAATAGAATATTTATTTTTATTTACCAGTTCACTGAGCAGTCCAGGGATCCACAGGTATCCACTGCTTCTCCTATATGCTTTCACGAAAAAAAAAGCATATAAAGTGAAAATTTTGAAACTTCAATGAAGTTCAAAACCCAAGTCTCACTGGTCTAGAATCACTATTTTTAAGGTAATCATCTAGCCATTTTTCTGCTTTTTCATTTAGTTTTCCCTACAATGCAAGATAGGCTTGATATTTCCTCCATAAATATGATGACCAATAATTTCAACTATATAACCAGTGTATAAAGTTTAAGAATAGGGCAATGAATTTTGTAGGCTATGATCAAAATGACTAGCATTCACTTTCATTTTATCCTAGCCAATATTTTCAGACCATTGCAGTAGGGAAATCACATAAAGCTCTTCAATTGTTATACAAAAGGAAAATAACGTGCCATTTGGTGAAATCTCAAATTACCCATGTATACAGAATATAAGAAGAGGGGCAGTAACACGTTACATCCATTTCAAAAAATGGTCTGGCAAATCACCAATCAAGACCTGAATTTGACCATTCATGTTTCCAAATTAATGGATTTAGACTTTGGAGAAAAGGTCATGAAAATTAAGCGCCATAGAAATCATAGTATAAGAGTCAGAAAGGTCAGACTTGGCAGCATGTTCCACAGATTGGTCACTGGATGTGAATATTTGCATATGCAGCACTAGAAGTCTGGAGGAGAATAGGCTAAGAAAGTATTCAAGCTAAGAAATTACCAGTTCTTAGATACTCTGGAGGAGAATAGGCTAAATTTGTGCTATAACTTTTCCCATCCCTACTATTCTCCACCAACCCAAAACATGAAAGACGTGGATCACCATCCTACAAATGTCCATTCAAGCACAAGATATCATCCCATACGGCAGTGAAATTCTAAGAAGTATAGCAAACAAACAAAATTGACAAAAAAAATTCAAAATCAAAACTAAAGACAAAGATGGCTTAGAACACCTCATTAAAGAGGACTCTAAAGGCATTCAGGTCATGGTATAAGGGATGTCCTTTAGTGCTACAATAGTCTAACGCTTTAGCTATATAGTGCGCTACTCTCAAATGCATGGCCCACTCAATGGTCTGTTTTTCCCCTGTCAAAAAGAAACAATATCCTAATATTAATCCAACAACAATAGGAGTCCACCTATTCCTAGTTTTTGAGGAATAAGCATATAAAAGTGAGAGAAAATGGAGAAATAATTAAGATGTAACTACAAGGCAAAAGGCTTTTTATGTCACCTAAAAAGTGATCTGCATATGTAAGAAAATCTTGTGGAGTATCATGTTAACGTACACTAAATTAATCAACTTGCACTAAATACAATTTCAAACCACAAAAGTGGGTTCTTAGTTGTAATGTATAATTTAAAATTTAGGAAATCAGATAAGATTAGAATTAAATTTCAAAAGTTTGGAAAGGAAAATATGTAGTACAGTAACAACTTCGGAGCTTTGATACAATGTTTGTAAAATTTCTAGATGTTTAATGTACCTATGCTAATGAATAGGCAAGTGAGGAGTACATTCCTGCAAACCTTTCCCGGTAGAGGACATTTCACTCAGTTACCACATATGGTAGAACAGTTGAACAATTATTTATGCCCAAGAATAAAACTGCCATAAACATTGATCCTAACATGCTGAACAAGTCCTGCTCATTGTTTCTTCACGAAAAATAAGGGGAAAGAAACATGTATTAGATAAGAATCCCTTACTAAAAAAGTAAAAGCTGCAATTAACTACTATAGAGGCCCAATGTTTTGATGCGTAAACTATTATATGTTTCCAGAAAATGCAACCAAATGAAAGAAATGACTTACATGTTTCTCCCTTTCTGCCAAAAGATTGCCCCGAACAACACCGATGCAGCAATCATAAACATGAAACGCACCAAGTTGTATCCAGGACTTCTCCAATATGACAAGTGTTGTTTCCAAAGGCATGCCTTAAACTATTCTCGACTCTTTTGTGGATAACAAGTGGGAAAGTGCAAGGCTTTTGAACCTGGCTGTGGCTCACTCAATTATCTAACCAACTCTACTGTGTCCCTAGGACCATGAAAAAAAAAAAGCTTTTGATCAGTAAAATTCAGTCTGTACATAATGTGTGATGTTAGTATTATTTAACTCACTGATACAATGTTGAATCCTTATATATGCTGGCGAAGTCCAAGTCATGTTCTGCTTCGACAGATGCAGAAGTAATTTCTAACATCCATGTCGCTGGATTATAATTTTCTCTAATCTTTGGCAAACCAGCAATTCCCTATTTGACAAAACAAAAAGGTGAAATTAATGGAAGCCCACACTTTTTATGTTGAAGTATAGTGCTGCTATTATGCACGTACCTCAAAATATTCTATTAGATTGCTTGAATGACAACCGAGCTTCCCCGAATACATAATTTGTCCTCCCCTTTTCATCAAAATCAACTACAGGAATTATACCCCTTAGTTACTGATTTGATTTTGCCGCTAAATTGCACATTTTGTAACTAACATCAACTCTAGCTTAGACACGAAACTACCGCTTACCAAAAAAAGAAAAAAGACAGGAAACTACCAGCCAAGTATCCACTAGGACAGACATTTAGATAATGTTCAAAGATGTACCCTAGGAAACATGTAGACATGTGCATAAAGTACTAATATTTCTTTCTAACTAATTTGAGGTCCTGCTTCCTAGTTTGTTCCCATGAGAGTATTATTTTGTATGTGGAACAAGTGAGAGTAAACAAACATGGGAGTATATATTTAGCAACAATGATCAGGCATTAGAAAATGCTATATTGATGTGTGAGATCTGCCAAACATTCTTATAGTTTGAGGTTCACTGATTCATAAGGAAAGATTGCAAAAAAAAAAAATGTTTTTACGCAGATAGCTTCTGTTATTTTCATGTGGACAAGTCGATATTGACGACTATAATAAAAACAAAGTAGAAAACTGCATTCAACGAGAAAATGGGTCAAGTTCGACAGTATCAGAGATCTAGGGGACTTAAGGAATGAGGAAAGGGAATGAAAAAAGACGGGCGGAATATAAATATATTAAAAAAAAAACTAATAAAGGTCAAAGTTAGTTTTTCTATCTAATAATTTGTGAATGACTATATATATGTATATATATATTTTCCCACATGGGTCCATGCCAAGTCCAATAACTATATATCTTCAAAACAAGTCAAAACCAACCCAACTTGTGTTCTATGAAGCACGAGTGCTTCAAAATTGGCGCCGCACACCCACTTAGTGCGTAGGGAGTGCTTTAGTGCACCATAGTGCTTTTGTACAAGACTATGTTAATGTTTAATATTAGGGCTCGTATGGTAACGTTGTGGTTTTTGGTTTTCAGTTTTCGTTTTCATTTTTTGTATTGAATTAGAGGTAGGCATTAATACAAAAAATGAAAACAAAAACTGAAAACAGAAAACCACAACGTTACCACGCGAGCCCTTAATTTGCTTGCTTGTGGTTTTGTTGATAGTTGAATTACATTGTTTATTATTAAACGAGTAATTTATGTGTATTTTGTGTGTTAATTAGAAAAAAATAGTGGTAGTAGTTTGTATATAGTATAATAGTAATATATAAATGCTACATAAAATATATTTTAGTATTTTTATATAAGTACCCCTGCCGCACTCGCACTCGCACTCGCACTCTTGATTTTGAGAAAATTGTCGAACTCCCCGCACTCACGTCCCCATACTCGCGTCCCCACATCCACACTAGTGCTTCCTTGCCCGTGTTTTTATAAAAACTAGATAATAAGTGAGACCCACGGTCTTAGTAGAAGATATGGGGTGTTCAACAGTTCAAACGATGGACTATGAAATACATAGGGTTCAAAAGTTGTTAAACTACCAAGTCAGTAGTTGTAAGGAGGTATTTATTTACCAAACAAACAGGCTGCCTTTAATATTTCTTTAGATTAGGTAAGTTGTAATACTTAAATTGAAATTCAACAAATATAGCAGCCTCATTCATATTGCAAACGTGTATATAGTTTTTCTTGCAACAAAAATGTTTTCTTTTTCCCTTTCTTGGACTTGACAAATATTTGAATAGACTATTGTAAAGAAAAATGGCAGCCTAAATAGTTGAAACAAGCAAGAATGGTAATTTTGATATCTTGAAAAGTGAAAGAAAATTTCTTTTTTTAATTTTATTTCTTTCAAAAAATTAATTAGAAAAAAACACCATGCAACATCCGAGGTAAGAATCCACAATGGTGCGGGTACGGGTTCTTCGAACCTTTTAGAAGAGTCCTTGTACTGGCCCTTTAAGAGCAAACTCTGTACAGAAAATTATCACTAAAATTGTTGCTCTTATTGATACAACTAAAAATTGAAATGCTAACAAGCAACACCACCACATCAAGATTCTTTAAAGCTAAACTATATAATTACCTATTCAACATTTTCATCACACAATTTGTAACTAATTTAGCTAGAAAGCCAAAAATTAACAAGTTTAATCAGAGAATGGGACTGCAAAATAATGTTTCCAAAGACACATGCATGTTAAAAATCAATCAAGACCAACAAAAGAATGTAGACAAACACAGATTTTTGAGCCACCACAAATCAAGAATCCGAGATACCATATATATATATAATGAAATATTTGAAGTATGGTATGGGCTCACCTGGCTTAGAGCACAATGAAGCTGACAACTTTCATCCAACACCAAGAGACAAAGTGACTCAGCAAAGGGGACACGAATAGAGACCAAATACAGCATCATAAAGGTCATGAACAGAGAACAGCAGAAATTAAAAACAAAAATTAAACTATCAGGTTCAGAAGAAAAACGAAAAAGCCACAAGCATCCATATAAATGAGCCGAATGAACTCAAATGAAAAATGAAAATTAAACTATATCAAGTTCACAAGCAAAACGAAAAAGCCACAAATCTAAAATAGGTTGAAGACCAGCCAAATGACCAAAAATTAAAATCAAATGTCAAAATCCCCAATCCATGCCATCGTGAGTGTGTGTGTGTGTGTGTGTGCCAGTAACGGGGGTAGTTTAATGAAATTACTACAAATTAAAAAAAAATGAAACAGAGCATAGAAAGAGGTAACTTACAAGAATTTGGGAAACAAACAAGGGTTGGCCAAAAGGCTTGAGAAGGAGGTAATGGAACGTGTGATGATGGAGATTAGTGAGAGGCAAATGCCTCTTGAGTTATGTGAGGGGGTCATCTCTGAATCAAATGCCCCTTGAGTTGATGTGGTCCACGAAATGGCAACGGCACTGTGCGGCGGCGGTAGAGGGATGATGGTTTAATAGATGAGATAGAGAGAGAGAGAGAGGGAGAGGGATGAGGGTGTGCGGCGGTGGTAGAGGGATGAGGGTTTAACAAGCGAGATAGAGAGAGGGAGAGGGATGAGGGTAAGAGATAGAGAGAGGGAGACGATGAATTTTTGAAACTTAGCGCGGGGTTTCAAAAACTTTAATATAGTATAAATTTTATGTCGCTTTTTTGGATACGCGGAAGAAGTAAACTTAAACATCATTTTTGTCCCTTTTTTCGTAAAAGCGACATAAATATTTTGTTATTTATGTCACTTTTACATAGAGTGACATAAATATAAACTATTTTATTTACAAAATTACCACCGCATTTTTATTTATGTCGGTTTTGAAAAAGTGACATAAATATGTTATTATTTATGTCACTTTTTATAAAAGTGACATAAATACGTTATTACTTATGTCACTTTTTTAAACAAATGACATAAATAATCAAGTCTTTATGTCACTTTTTTAAAAACCGACATAAATACTAAAAAAGTGACATAAAAAGACCCAGCAAGAAATAATTATGTCACTCAAAATAAAAGTGACATAAGTACAAGTTTTAAAGTGACATAAAAGCCTTTTTTTCTTGTAGTGAGGGTTCTAGGGGAATCTCTTTGGTGTCTGCCCTCGGGGGCTGACACAGGGTTCACAGGGTTCTCGGGGAATCTCTTTGGTATCTGTCCTTGGGGGATGACACAGGATTCTCGGGGAATCTCTTTGGTATCTGTCCTCGGGGGATGACACAGGGTTCTAGGGGAATCTCTTTGGTATCTGTCCTCGGGGGATGACACAGGGTTCTCAGAGAATCTCTTTGGTGCCTGCCCTCGGGGGATGACACTGGGTTCTCGGGGAATCTCTTTGGTATCTGTCCTCGGGGGATCTCCTTTTTCCTTGATCGGGAACCAAGACCCATCTCTGAATCTTCTTCGGTTGATCAAATCTTTCGACGCTCAATTCAAGAGAGCCGGTTGGGGCCTCCGGGAGCGGGTATCTGTCCTCGGGGGATGATGTAGGGTTCTCGGAGAATTTCTTCGGTATCTGTCCTCGGGGGATCTCCTTTTTCCTTGATCGGGACCCATCTTTGAATCTTCTTCGGTTGATCAAATCCAAGAGAGCCGGTTGGGGCCTCTGAGAGCTAGTATCTGTCCTCGGGGGATGATGTAGGGTTCTCGGAGAATCTCTTCGGTATCTGTCCTCGGGGGATCTCCTTTTTCCTTGATCGGGACCCATCTCTGAATCTTCTTCGATTGATCAAATCCAAGAGAGCCGGTTGGGGCCTCCTGGAGCTGGTATCTGTCCTCGGGGGATGATGTAGGGTTCTCGGAGAATCTCTTTTCCTCTCTTTTGGTAAATCAGCCAAAATCCAAGATTCCTTATCAGAGCTCTCGTGTTTGATCAAAATCTGTGACAGTCGTCCCGAAGCAGCCGATTCGGATCTTCGGGAGTCAATTTTTCTCAGTTTCTGCCTGTTGGAGGTAGCCCTGAAGACTTTTGGACCCTTGGGGGTAAAAAGGCCAAAATAGGTCAAAATGGAGCAAAACAGAGTAAAACAGAGTGAAGCAGGGCCCGCAGGGAGCAGTGCCGCGGCGGCACTGGGCCACTGCAACGGTGACAGTTGGCGAGTGCCACAGCGGCACTGGGTCGCCGGACTTCATCTTTGTATATCTCGGGTTTTTGAGCTTTTGAAGCTCATTCTTGGCCATTTTGGGGTTTTTTTGGAGCCAAAAATCGTCAAAACTCAGCTTGTGCGCGCTCAGGTGAGTAATCCTACCCCATAGTTGGAATTTCGATTGGTGTTTTGATTTGCTCAATTTTACAAGAAGAAAGTTTAACTTTGACTTCCATTTTCTTTGTAGATCCATGGCTTCGAGCTCGAGGAGACCATTTAAGAAGGCCAAGGAACGGATGAAAGCCGAGATGCAAACCCCGAACTTGATTTTACGAGACCCCCAACATCATCTTTCGGTCGCGGCTCTAGCGAGCTTGGTATGTGAAACCTTCGACAGTTTAGGACTATTTCCACGTATTGTGCTAGTTTTGTGAGCCGTAGTATGCACCTAGAGATCGTTAGAAGTTCGATTTGTGCTCAAATGTTGATTTTGCGAATTTGGACCTCGGGTCGTGAATAGTGATTTTGTGCATCGCTTTTGTCATTTCTGGTATGTGCAGGTGCCAGAAGTAGCATTGAAGGGCCACGGTAGCCTCGCTCATGCTTTCCTGTGGTACACTCAACTCTCGCCTACCGTCAAGAGAATGGTAGACGATGCTAGGTTTGGCGGCTTCGTTCGCCTGGTTTCAAAAAGCAACAATGATCTGGCACATTTTTATGCTCTGGCTGAGAGATGGTGGGACACCACCAATACTTTCCACCTGCCATTTGGTGAGATGACCATGACACCCTTCGACTTCTCTATGATTACCGGCTTGAGGGTCGGCGGAAAATGCCTGGTTCTGGACTACTTCTACGAGATCGACCCGGAAGCTATAGAGATGTTGATTGGGGCTGTTTCCCCCAACCTGGAGAGGCATTGATTTCCTTGTGGCTGGCTTTACTGGGCCTATGGCAGAGGGAATCATAACTTGAACAATTCCCAGTTTTTGAGGGTGTATCTTCTGTATAATATCCTATATTTCTGATTACAAGGTTATATAAATAAGATCCTGCATGCTTGGGTGAACCATTGGTGTAAAGTTGTTCTTAGTCGATCGAACTCATCTCGATCAATTGACCTTATGCTTTCTTGAGCGATCGAACATACTTCGAGCGATCAAAACTCTACCGACCTGATTTTGTGACGTGTACCTATTCTCGAGCGATTGAACTTCTTTCAATCGATCGAACCATGACCGATCTATTCTTAATCGATCGAACTCACTTCTATGGATCGAAAGTGTTATTATTCCTATCTTATGTGTTTGCCACCTACCTCTCTTGCCTCCTTGTATATACGTGTATTTTGTGTGTGGGTGATGTTTGGCAGTTTAGAAGTTAGAGAGAGTTGGTGTGTATGCGTATGTATGTGTATGTGAGTGTTTTCTATATATATATTACCATGTATATGTGTGTGTGATATATATATACTTAGAGTAGAGAGAGGAGAAGAAGAATAAGAAGAAGAAAGACAGAGAAAGACAGAGAAAAAGGAGAGGAAAGAAAATCTCGCCGCCACCATAGTCGCCACCGCGAAGCTCAAGAACGCCGCCACTGGACCACCGAAGTGAGGTGAGTTTATAAACTCACTCGAGAGATGATTATATCCTGTTGTATGTGTGTTTAGATGTGTATAGTGACCCCGAGATACCAGTTCGTCTCTGCCCAGTTTCTGGGTGGAAGATGAATCTTAATAGATAGAACTATGCTCGCTCGCTCGATCGATCGAACGTACTGTTTCCTTGATCGATCGAACTTAGTTTGACTTCAATCGATCGAGAGGACCTCAATCGATCGAACCTCGTAGAACATATTTTTTTCCTGTTGATTATAATATGAACTATTTAGCTATTTAAATGTTGATTCATGCTTTCTATATGCGATATTGTTAATTTAAGAGATAGTGCAACACTGTAACAAGATGTATTGTTCAATTTTTACATGATGATATTGTTGAACTGAATAGTAGAATGGAACACAACTGCATGCTAATAATCAGTAATGAGTAGTTATGTTGAATACAGAGCATGTGATAAATCCTGTATCTAGAGCATGAGTACCGCACAACATATGGTTAGCATGAATAGGATAGTGTTATGAAGCGATAAGGGAATATGATGAGAATCGAGAATTGTGCCTCAATGTGGAATATCATATATATGTACTTTGGATCCATGGGATCAATGGCGACGAGTCAGGTGAACGTGTGATGGTTAGAGTTCTTAGTGCACCTCTCATTGTTGAAGTCGTCCAGTGATGCATATGCACTGTTGAAGATGTCCAATGTACCGTTGAAGACATTCAGCTAGTGCTCTAATGTATTCTCAGTTGTGTAGATGACCGGTGAGGTTACACGCATCGTTGAAGACGTCTGATGTGCCACTTCCATCATTTACGGATAGGTGGTTCTGTGTAGATGACCGGTAACCTTATCAAGGGATCGTAGGACCTACTGACTAGTCGGGTGATTCTGATTCGTATTATGGTATCGACGTATAGATATTAGATTTGTACTATTGTATCGACGTGTGGATATCAGATTGGTATTATGGTATCGACGTGTAGATATTAGATTGGTATTATTGTATTGACGTATGGATACAGATGAGAATAAGAACATGGATACGAGTATGAATATGGATATGGGTATGGATAGAACAGATGATGGTTCAGTCGTGGATTCAACCTCCCGACGTAAAGGTATATGCATGGGATGGAGGCATGGATTTGGTGAATATGTGAAGATGTTTTACCATGATCCTTATCTTTATCATTACTATGCTCCCTATGATTTTTGTTATCGTTGAGTTAATGTATAGTTTAATGAGACCTCTGCTATGTCCATGAGTAACGTCATTGATAAGAGATTAACTACATTTTAAGATGCTAAACAATAACGGTGATGAGTGTTGTTTAATGTACTCACTCAGCTTTGTATTCAAAGCTGATGGCGTTTGTGCCCTGGACATTCCTATGTCTAGAGCTTTGTAGGTCTTGAGGACGGAAGACTGATGCTCCGCCAGACTTGGAGCTGAAGGCTTGAAGACGAAGGCGTGCTGCTTTGTAATAATTAGTTTGTTTATCATTTGTACTGATGTTACTATTGTTATTGGTTTCAGACTATAAGCCAGCGGTTGTAATAGAGTTAGTAGACTTTTACAATTGGTACTTGGGCATATGTTGCTTCCAAACCTTTTTTATTTTCGTTGTAGCCTCTGATTAAGTTAATAAGATAAGTTCTATGAATAGCATCCTCCTTATCATTGTGCTTATTTGGTTTGTGTAGATGACAAGTCGGTTATTCACCAGTCACGAACAAACGGGACCAAAAAGCAACTTGTTTTCTCTATTTTTGCTTCTCCGGGGCGTGACACTGTTATTAAATTAGTAAGAACTTTTTTCACCTTCGCAATGAGAAAACATACTCTTAACAAAACTAGATTAATTTATCACACCTGTAAATATCAGTGATAAATTTATCACATAGTACTTATCCAATGTATAAGTTTGGTATACTATAAACAATAACAAAAATATCAAAGGTTAACAATTGCGTGTGAAATTTATCCCTCTCATAATGAGAAAACATACTCCAAACAAAACTAGATTACTTTATCAGATTTGTAAATATCAGTGAGAAATTTATCACATAGTACTTATGCAATGTATAAGTTTGGTAAACTTTGCAGTTAGAACCTTAAAATCCAATCATTTTGAATTATGATTATCCTATATCAAGATACGTTTGTATTTAATATCACATTTAAAACATCCACACAATCCACTACTGTGATATTAGGGAGCAATAAACCTTATAACACCATTACTGCTCCATTAAAAGATAATGACTACAAAAAAAAAAAAAAATCAAAATTAACTTCTATTTAAAATTAAGGGTATAATAGTAATAAAAAAAAATAAAAAATTAAGTAAATTTCTAATTCCTGAACTGTACACCAATTAAGGGATTAATTTCATAATTACCTAATTGAATTGCACTCAATATATAATACCGCCAAATTAAGGGATTAAAAAATATATTTTCATAGTTTTTAGAGGACCTTAGGCGATCACTTAATTTGCCTAATGAGTGAGCCACCATGGATACACATAATCTTCTTATAATAACTTGGATTTATTGTTTCCTTAATGACTGTCAAGGACAAATCTGTTAGTATTAAAGTTTAGGGGTCTACACTAATGAAAGGATCTATCCTACCTAATTTTCATTACTGACCGATCACAACACGCAATCACAGAAGATGGCTTCCATTAAATTGACTAAATTGATTTTAAAGGAATTTTGACTAATTTTCTATATATCCTCTGAAAGGAATCACTTGCTTTTTAGCATGTCATAACGAATGATATTTCTATTGAATATGAGTTCTTCGAATTTAATTTTCTCAGTAAATTTCTACTGTTTAAGATATGTTTCTCTATTAAAAAAAATGAAGCAAAAACTGCACATTAATGATACTTCGAGAATATAGAAAACATTCTTGTAATAGGCCAGACCCATCTTCAATAGTTTATCCTATTTTTGTCATTTCCTGTATATGATGCTATTTAATTCTCAAAAAAGAAAAATATTTTGTTTCTCAAATTTATATTTTAAAATTATTTCCAATACATGTGATAGTGGAGCCAGTTAAAAAAATTCCAATAAAGATCATGTCATAGCACGAAAATTGAATGTGGCCAAGGGGAAGCCATGATTTTTCGTGAGTGCGATCAAAACGATTGACTCATGTCCGAGTGGGTGGTCTTATGCAACAATTGGTCGAACTGGGAAAACTTGTTTAGAATAAGCCCTCTACCATTTTGTCCAACAAAAATGGTTTTATTTTTGAAGGTGCATCTTTTTCAGAAATTACTAAAAAGGCCATCAAATCCCTTGATTCTTGTGGGGGATATTATGTTATAAACTCCTTAAAATTAAGTATATTAGTAAAAAACCGACACGAGTTGTCCATTTTTTAAAAAGCGCTCCCCCCCCCCCCCCCTTGCTTTTTGAATTTTGCTTTTTGAATTTAGTGAAAAGTCCCTCGCTAGAATAGAAAAATAACTCACTCTTTTTTTTAGCCTTTTTGAGTGATTTTATTTATTTATCTTTTAATTTCATGTATTTCTCCCAGATCTACATAATGAAGTTGAAAAATTATACAAATGAAAATAATTTGGAACCTTATTATTTGATTTTATCTATCAAAACAGTTGATATTATCTATTTTATTATCTATCAATTTTAAAACATCATAACTCACTCGCATTTTAGCCTATTTGAGCGATTTACTATTATTTTTTTTTCATATGTAATTCTTCGAGATTTACGGAATGGAGTTGAAATTGTAGAAAATAAAGTAATTTGAAATCTCATTTTTTGATTTTATCTATCAAAAACAAATGAAATTATACGTTCAATATCATCTGTCATGTCAACTTTAAAGCACCACAACACACTCTTTTTGTTTTAGCCTTTTTGAGATTTTTTTTTTTTTTTTTGTATTTCATATATATCTTCGAGATCTACGCAATGGAGTTGAAAAATTGTACAAAAGAAAGTAATTTGGAATATCACTTTTTGATTTTATCTGTCAAAACAGATTTTTGATTTTATCTGTCAAAAAGTGAGATTCCAAATTACTCTTTTGTACAATTTTTCAACTCCATTGCGTAGATCTCTATCTATTTTGACAGATAAGATAAATGTTATCTGTCAACTTTAAATCACCATAACTCACTCGTTTTTAACCCTTTTTGAGTGATTTGTCTTTTGATTTTATGTAATTTTTTCGAGATCTACGTAATGGAGTTGAAAATTAAAAAAAAAAAAAAAACTAATTTGGAACCTCATTTATCTATCAAAAGATTTAAAACAGATGATACTATCTGTTTTGACAGATTATATTAATATTATTTGTCAAATTTAAACCACCACACTTTTGGAAAAAAAATAAAATTAAACCACGATAACTCACTCGTTTTTAGCTCTTTTGAGCGATTTTTATTATTTCATGTATTTCTTCTAGATCTACGTAATAGAGTTGAAAAAGTATACAAAAGAAAGTAATTTGGAACCTCATCTTAAAAAAATTTATCAGTCAAAATAGATGATATTATCTGCTTTGATAGCCAATATTGATATTATCTATTCACTTTAAACTACCATAACTCACTTGTTTTTTTAGCCGTTTTGAGTGATCTGTATATTCCCTGTATTTGTTCGAGATCTATGCACCTATGGTGCTAATTTTATGAAAGGAACATGTTTTTGTGTTGTTTATGCAACAAAAAAAAACCACAGTTTTTCATTTTTTTTAGTTTAATTTTTCCACCCCAGTATTTCTTGGTCAATGTTGATCTCGGTTGATAGATCTCATTTTGCTGATTCCAAAGGTATCAAATTTTATGAAAAATGGACTTGTGGAACAAAAGTTATAACAATTTGATGTTGTTTTAGCATAAAAAGGACCTAATAAGATAAAGAAAATACTAATGTGAATTTTAGCTTGGAAGGATTTAATTTGAGGGGGCTAGGACCGAAGCCCCCTTCTCGTAGCACATTTAGGGTTTTTGAATTGAAAAATCGAAACCCATGATTTCTACTACATTTCAACTCAATTTCCACCGAAACTGCAAATCTTTGTACTCATTTGATCGGTAAATTACTGTCACAACCTATCACGCTACGCGCAAAAATAGGATGTGTGACACACTACCGAGGCTCATCCAATTTATTAAAAGGTTATAGCAACGGGAAAAAAAAAAAAAAAAACCTTAAAAGTAACAATGAGTATTCAACTCCTTTGAAAAGTTGTAAAATTCGTATAAATTTGAAAAGTTAATTATATTTCAAAACAAATGAATTTACATTAAAAGGGACCCTTAAGGTACCTTAAGAACAATATTTAAATCATTTCCGGAAGGAGTGTAAAAAGAGAACATGCAGCAGCATTTTTGACAGGTCGAACTACCACGTTCGACTGGTCGAATGACCCTTTCCTTCTAGCTGTAGAATTTTGCTAATGATCCATTCAACATTCACTAGTTCTAACACTCCAAACATATGCACGTTATTCCAAACCTTTCAAACTATACCAAGACATCAACAAACATGCATTAAGCTTGCTAAACTTTAAAATAAAAAGAGAAGGAAACAAGCTAAGGCTTGTTTGGTTCAATTCTTGATACATTAACAATATCCACCTGAAAACACGAATTTGACAAGTATAGTACTCAAAACACGAACTCACAAATTCGAATCCGTTTCAACATAACCAAAATAAGTTTCACTACTTATTACAACATTACTAAACCATTCCACTATTTCCAAGTTAAGACAAAACATAGTTCTAGTTACTCGAAAATTTATTATTATAACATGGGGTGGAAACAAAAACATGCACAAGGATAGTCCTGTCGCCTCATCAGCCTCACTCTTCTCACTTCTTTTTCCCTTTCTATTTTTCACCTGCAATGGATTAAAGCTCCACTGTTCAGCTATATGATGAGTGCATAATTCTAAACATGTGCACATATGACAATTCATGCTTTCACATCGACACTTATATAGACTAGTCTCTACGTTGAGATACGCATTCATCTGGTAATGGAACCATAAACCGATGCTGTGGAAGGCTTTCTCCCAACGACTCATCCAAGTTCCCTGGTAGGGCCTTCTCCTAAACCATGCACTGTAGTAGTTTCTACAATTAATTCTTAAATATCGAAGAGCTTACCTCCAGAATGAAATTGCACCAAACTCCCTTTTAACCCACACAGACACATAATATGCTCACGTAAATCACACATATATATATGCTTTTCTTGCATATTCACGTACATAATTAACGGGACTAAATAATACATTAATTTTACCCAGATCCAAAATATCAAATTGGATATTTATAACACGTAAATTTCCTATAAATCATAGGTATAGAGATCATACATCGCGCTACGCTCCAATAACTTTAAGGGAAGTACCAGATACCTGATTCTACACCAAATCTCAAATTACAAGTGATTCCTACATGTTTCACCTAGTTTTCCCCAAATTTCTCAAAATTATATTTTCATAAAAACTTAGCTAAATGAGGCCTAAGAGGTATCAAAATGTAGCTCTTACCTCGAGTAGTCCGAATGTGAAATGTGGTCGAAAACAATTAGACAAAAGTTCATCGATTTGCATCGAGAAGATCGAAGGAATAAATCTCCCTTAAGCTCCCAAAGTTGATTTTGGATATTTATGAAAAATATCTTGGATTTATTATATATATGCACGACTCTTGGGAATTATGTTTAACTCCCCATGAGTTCTCAAAACTTCCAATTACTCCCCAAAACGTCTTAAACATCTAAGTTATCGAGTCACTGGTAAAAATGTATAATACATAAAAAAAATTCCTTTAAGTTCCGTTTGTCGTCATCATTACGTTCTGAAAACTTTTTTCGTAGAATTTCTAGATAATATACCTTTTTATGCAACGTATCACCTACATTCCCACTATAACATTCAAAATTATCTAAATCAAGATCAAGATTATCAAAAAGTACACAAAACAGGTAAAATTACTATTCACATATATCAGTTAAGGTTACTTAACATTTTATCCACATAAATGCTATTTAAATCGTGTCAATGCCTCATGATTCTCCGACTATCGTGTCCTCCATTGAAACTTCCCGTTGACTCATAGTCAACCTCATTCACAATTATTGATTGACATTAATAATTCTCAAAATTCCAATATTGTGTGTAAAAGAATATGTTTTTGTTCAGAGGCGTGATGACTCTCCCCTCCAAAAAGGAAGTTTGTTCCCAAACTTTTACCTCATAAGTCGAACATGTGTGGATATTCATTCCTCATTTCTTCTTCATTCTTCCACATAGCCTCCTTGACCGTGTGACTATGCTATAACACTTTTACCATTGGAATCGTCTTTGTTCTCAACACTTGTTCTTTCTAATCCGAGATTTCTACCGAACATTTTACGTACATCAAGTCCTCCTGAAACTGTAATGGCTCCAGTATGATGATCTTACTTGTCTCCGTCTTACACCGTCTCAACATCGACATGTGAAAAACGTTTTGCATATATGCTAACTTAGATTATGAGGCAAGTAGGTAGGTACTGGTCCTACTTTCTCTTAGATCTCAAATAGTCCTACAAATTTTGGGTTGATCTTTCCCTGTTTCCTGAATCATACAATACCTTTTGAAGGCGATACTCTCAAGTATACAAAGTCTTCTACTTAAAATGTCATCGATCGTCGTTTAGAGTCCGCATAAATCTTATAATGACTCTGAGCTACCGTAAGTTGCTCCTAGATTAACTGCACTTTTTAGGTCGTCAACTGTACTAACTCGGGTCCTAACAACCTTCGTTTCTTGACTTTGGTCTAGCAAACCAGTGAACGACACTTAAGCCCATGCAAAGCTTCATATGGTGCCATTCCAATACTCAATTGAAATCTGTTATTGTAGACTAACGGTAAGTATTTCTCCCAATCGCTTCTAAAGTCTAGAACGCACAACCTAAGCATGTTCTCTAGTGTCTGAATCATTCATTCCGACTGACCATCGGTCTGAGGATGAAAAGCAGTACTAAAACTCAACCTAATACCCATGGCCTTTTATAAACTTCCCCAAAACCTTGATGTAAAACTACTATCGCAATCTGATACAATCACTGCTAGAACCCCATGTAGTCTCACAATCTCTTTCACATACAACTCTGCTAACTTTGAAGGCTTAGTCGTCTTGATTGGTAGAAAGCGAGCTGATTTCGTTAGTCCACCCACTATAACCCCAGTCTTGTTGTTCTTGTTCGACGATCATGGAAATCCAAAAACAAAATCCAACGTGATCTCATCCCATTTCCACTTTGACACAAGTAATGGTTGTATTAATCCCACGGGTACTTGTCTCTCTCCTTTTAACTTATTGACACACCGAACACTCTAAAACAAACTTAGCAACTTCTCGCTTCATGCCTCTCCACCAAAAAAATTTCTCGTAAGTTCCGGTTCATCTTGTTACTTCTCGAATTAACTGAATACTTAGTACTATGTGCTTTCTCCAAAATCTTCTCTTTCAAACTTTTCAAATTCGGCACACACAAATGACTCCCAAGCATTAATACTCCTCTCTCCAATGTAAAACCGAGTCATTTCCCTAAAGGTGTCTCCTCTCTCATTTTACACAAATAGTAGTTGTTGAACTGTTCTGCCATGATCTCATATATGATGTTTGGGTGAGCTATGGTTGCCATCATCAAACCACCATTCGTCTCAGGTATCACATCTAACTCTAAATATTCCATCTCTCTGACCAATTCTTTCTGCTTGGTTAGCTTGTCAGCTAAATTCCCTATCATCTTCTGGGTTAAAGCATCGGCTACTACATTATTCTTTCCCGGATGATACTATATAGAAAGATCGTAATCCTTCATCAACTTTATCCACCTTTTTTGTCTCATGTTCAAATCTCGTTGGGTGAATATGTATTTTTTACTCTTGTGGTCCGTGAAAATCTCGCACTTCTCACTATACGAGCTGTGCCTCCAAACTTCAAAGCATAAATTACCACGACCAATTCAAGGTCGTGAGTCAGATAGTTAACTTCATGTGTTTTCAACTATCTTGACGCATATGCGATCACTTTGCCACTCTGCATCAGTACATATCCCAAGCCTTGATGCGAAGTATCACTATAAATCACAAATCCTTCGGTTCCAGACGGTATCCTCAAGATAGGTGCTTTTTCCAAATGCGACTTCATCTCTTGAAAATTGCTTTGACATTCTGAAATCCATTCATATGTAATACCCTTATTCATTAACTTTTTCATACATAATGAAATCATGGAAAAATTCTCGATGAATCGGCGGTAGTATTTAGCTAATCCTAAGAAAAATCAAATTTTAAATATAGATGTCAGCCATTGCCTTAGATACAACTTCTACCTTATGAGGATTAGTTAAGATGCCATTCTTATCAATCACATGACCAAGAAAAGCAATGCTAGGTAGCCAGAATTCATACTTCTTTAATTTTCCAAATCATTGCTTCTCTCACAATCTCTGAAGTATAAGTCTTAAGTGTTTCTCATTTTCTTCCGCATTCGATGAATAGATAAGAATGTCGTTGATGAATATGATCACAAAGTCATCTAAGTAGTCCTTGAAGACTCGATTCATAAGGCCCATGAATGTGGCTAGTGCATTAGTGACCCCGAATGGCATGACTAGAAACTAGTTGTATCCGTAGTGCGTTGTGAAATCTTTCTTCTTTACGTCTTCAACCTTTACCTTCAACTAATGGTAACCCAATCTCATGTCTATCTTCGAAAACACTTGTGCTCGACGAAGTTGATCGAATAGGTCATCAATTCTAGCCATCAGATACTTGTTCTTGATTGTCAACTTGTATATTTCTCAGTAGTCGACCCACATACGTATTGAACCATCTTTCTTCTTTACAAATAATATTAGAGCTCCACATAGTGATATACTTAGTTGAATGAAAGCTTTGTCAAGTAGTTCTTGTAGTTGGACTTTTAGTTCCTTCAATTCTATGGGTTCCATTCAATACAGATCTTGAGTCTGGCATTATCTCAATGGCGACCTCAATCTCCCTCTCAATAAGAACATCTGGAAAATCATCTGGGAATACATCAAGATACTCTAGTACTATTAGAATGTCTTCTACTTTCAATTCGGTTTCCAAAGTAACAATTACTGAACGTAGACATCACTGACATCCCTTCTCAACAACTTACCCACTCGGATAGCCGAAATTAAATACAATAGTGGTGTAACCTCACTCCCTTGGAAATAAAAGTCCCCGTGCATTGGTGATCTAAAATTAACTTCTTTTCATCCAATCCATTCCTAATATCACGTCAAAATGGTTCATGACAAGCGGTATAAGGTCTTCGGTCATCCACTTCTCGCCTAGTTTGACCTCATAATTCTTGTATATCGTAGATGGTGTTGGATATTAAAATATAGGCACCATACCTGAGACCACTGTATCTATAGCAGCCACATCTCTAGGATTCATCTAAAATGATCTCCCATGATTCTGCTCTATTTTCTATGTCCTATCGTTGGACTGTCTAGGATTCGAACCGCTAGAATCCATAGAACTAGCTCCTTGTTGCAGATGCTTCATCGGACAATCTTTCTCTTAGTGTCTAAGGTACCATAATTGAAACACTTGATTTGTGAATCTGGTGTAAAACTTGTACTATTCATCCCTTTAGTTTTTTTCTCACGGTTAGCCATGAAACATCAGCCTATGCTCGGTCAGTTACAAAGTGAACACAACGATATGTTACTTGGCGCCCTCCTGGGTTCACTAAAACTAGAACTAGAGCCTCATGTAAATGGTGTCATAAAAGATCCACCTTGGTTCCTTTCACTACTCTTATTATTCCTCTTCCCTTTTTGGCTTTTAAAGATCCACCATGGTTCTGTCTTGACCTTTCCATTCCACTTTCTGCCATAAGTGTCGTTTATTATACCACTCCAACAGTCGAATGTTCATATGTCTCCACCCTCAAGTGGATGTTCTCTCAATCCTTCTTCAAACTTCTTGCTCTATCCTCCTCTATTGGTCCTGAGCCTTTTCTGAACCTCAGTAGGGCATTGTACTTCGATGTGCACTTGGTTACTATCAATCATATCTCCATGTTTAAGATTGTCAAACTCTATCTTATTCGCATTATGAGCAGCATGTAGAAAGAATTGGCAATTAAACTCTACCCTGAACCCTTACCACATTATCAATGCCCCTTGATCCAACACATTAACCCACTAATTATGGGCTTTACCCCTAAGTACATCACTGTTATTCTCAATTTTCAGTGCATCAAACATCAAAATTGATCTAAAAATTCTCTCTATATCCATAACCCAGTGCTCTGCTAGCATCGTGTCGAATGTCCGATGAAACTCCGTTAGTTTCTTCCTCGCGAATTGTATTGACAAGGATCTTCCACCCCAATTCTCAGGTGAAGGTACCACGACTATTGGTGCTACCTCAAAAGGAGGTATTGGAGGTAATCGCTCCGCTATATTCTGAAATAAGTTTATGATGTTTCCCATCATCTCTGCCAAATGGTCTATATGACCATGTGGTGATTGTGCTCGGTCATCAATCATGATTCTCAACCTGTCATCCGCAATGCATAAATACTATGAATGTATGCTAACAAATATAATCATGTATGTATAGAAACATACCATACGCATCAAACATCTCTACAATGAGTGAATGCATTATAGCATATACGTCAATTCATTCAACACTCCACTTGACGTAAAACGTTCTCAAAGTTTTGTTACCTATTGCTTTCATACCAATAAATGTCATAACCCATCCTGCTACGGGGGAAAATAGGATACAAGGCACGCTACCGAGACTTACCCAATTCATTAAAAGGTTATAGCAGTAAAAATGTTATAGCAGTAGAAAAGAAACCTAAATATAACAATGAGTATTCAATTCCTTTGAAAAGAATACACCCGAAGTTGTAAAATCCGTAAAAATTTAAAAAGTTAATTATATTTTATAACGAATGATTTTATATTAAAAGGGACCTGTAGACACCCCAATATTGACCAACCGTCGAATTTAGGAGAGTGTCGCCTCCGTATCCGATGATAACAAGGACCGAAAGATTTAAAGTATTCCAAGCTCTTCAGAAAGTTCTCTAAAACGCGGTAAAATTTCACAGAAAAGAGAAAATACCAGGTATTTAAGAGAATTCAGGTATAAAACACAATTTTCGAAAAATATCATCAAGAATCATTTGCTTTGAAAAAAAAAAATCTAAAAGAGGGAACCTTAGCTAAAAATGGCACACGGCGGACTGCCGCGGCACTCACTGAGTGCCGCACGGCAGTCATAGAGTGCCGGGACGGCATTCACTAAGTGCCGCCAGCAATTTCTGACTGCCGTTCACTTTTAAAGTCTGTATTTTGCAGAGCAATACGTATGCGTATGCGAATAAGAACAAAAAACTGATAAAGTAAGACTAACAAAAATGTGGCAATCTATTAATTGCCGCGGCAGTTGATGAATGCCGCGACGGTAGTCATGGAATGCCGCGGCGGCATTCACAGACTACCGCGACAGTTTCTGGACTGCCGCGCTGGGCAGCAGTCTGCCTAATTTCAGAAAGTACACATTGTACCACCAAATGAGAGAATTACACCTATTTTTTGCTCCGAAATTCACCAAAAATACCTGGTAATTTTGCCTATAAGAGAGAAGGAGAAATAGAACAAGAGGAGACCACTACATCAACATATTTTGGAGAGAAAAGAGAAGAGAGTTTAGAGAATTAAGAAGAAGAGTTTGGAAGATCTTCAAAGAATACTTTGAGGATAATTTGGAGGTGATCCCCTATACCATAGATTGTTTGTTTACTCTTTTTCTTTTTGGACTTCCAATCCTAAAATCTCTTGTTATTTTTGTTTGTCAAGCAAGCTTAGGAGTTTCTACTTCTAATTCTCCCTTCAATTTCTTGTATATGTTCTTCTCTTGAGAGTCTTGGAGATCTTCAATATCTCTCTTGATCTCTTGAGTATGATCCTTTGAACCTCATGTAAAGCTCATACTCTACATGAGAGTCAAAATTTGATCATCACTTTGTTTTATATATAGTTGGATCCAAGTCCATGCCCATGACTTGGATCCTCTAAACTTGGTATTTAATGAAGTCATTCCCTTATTCTTCTTGAAACTTAGGAGCATTAGTCATGTCTTTGTCTCCCATGACCATCAAATGGTAGGAGTAATAAGTTGAATTCAAGCTTTGGTCCATAAAGTTTGAGTTCATTGTTAGGAATTTTGAGAAGTTCATTTCATACTTCATCAAAATCCATAAGCATAAAGTGATTTTTAGTCTTTAAGGACCATCAAATGGTAAGAAAAGTAGTTTGGTTTAATCTCAACTTCATGTTTTCAATAGTTGAGGTTAACAACAAAGTTGAAATAGCAAAATGAAAATAGTGGATTCGCAAACTGTTTTCGATCAAAGATTTTTAGTTCGAAATCAAACAGTTGAAATCAAGTGAAACAAAAGGGAAAGTGTCAATAACACATCGTTTTACCACTGTAATTTTTGTTTTGAGGTGGTTTTATGTTTAGAAAGGTTTGATCATGGGTTTTGTGAGACAACCACAATCTGTCCAGAATTTCAGAATAGTTTCAGAATAGCAAACCGGTTTTAAAATTGATAGATCAGAGCTCTAACAAAGTTTACATGACCCCTAATAATTTTTTATAAGAACCTTAGTGTGTTATGAAGGTTCTCTAAAAAGAATGAAGCAATTCAGATTTGTTTGCTATTTATAAAAAATCATACAAGATCTCTGGACAGAGAGTTGTAAAATGCTGAGTGATGCTTAGTGTTTTTCACATTCCCGGAGATCTAACCGTTCAAACCTTGATTTTCTTTCTGGATTAGAAACTAGACTCACAGAGACATAACATAAAAATCATTAAGATCCAACCATTGGAAGTATTTTATTTCTATTTTTGAACATCTGGTCTGCTCTCTGCAATTCATAAAAAAACTGCTACTTTTTTTTGTCTAATCTTATTTATTTCAACTCAAATGGTCTCTTAATGTCTTAGGACTCAAACCATGTTTTGAATAATGATAATTTAGATTAAACCCAGAGGCTTAGGGATACAAATTAGTGAATAAATTCATACCTCATGCTTGTTCATATTCGTGCATTCATTGATACATGATAATATTCATAAGTAGGACTTATCTCTTGTCTTAGTTGAATCTAATTGAACATGATTTAGGATTAATTACCCTTTGATATTATATCTTGTCTAAGGCATGTGTACTAACCTTTGTTTTGTAGCGCACTTGAGGTACAACTTTTCATCTCCCTTTTAGTTTATTTCATTTCTTGATTTTATTGATTTTTCAATCTCATGCGTGACACCTTAGAATTAGGAGCTTGCCTTATATGTATATGTGATTAGAGACTTTATTAGGATTTTCTTTTGTTTGTATGCATTGCACGTTTAATATCGCTGCTGGATCCCGGGTAAGCTCTCTTGTTCCTTATTGCATGTCATATTGCTTGCTACTTGAAATATGTGGTTTATGAATGATATTTTGTCATTAGCAATTTTACACCCTTTGGACATGTTTTTGTGATGTATATGTATATATGTATTAGTTGATGGCATGCTTAGATTAATAAATTTGATTAAAAGGATATTGAGTAGAGGCCTATCACAAGATAGGATGAGAGAGGGTGTTTTAGTCTGACGGTCTCCTTCCTCTCTCATTCCATAATCCCCGGACCTAGTTAAATATTTGGTTTCGCAAACGATCAGTTTCCTTTCAAAATGATTTCTTAATTTTTCCTTTCAAAAATTAAGTGGAGACTCATTTGTTTTGAATTTGAAAAAGAACTTTAAAAGAAAAGTTGTGGGTAAGGAAAATTGCGATATCCACAATCTGGCGACTCTGCTGGGGATCGAACCCAGAATCTCTGGTTTCGCAGACCAGAATTTTTTGATTTTAGGATCACTTGAGGATTAGACTTGAAAAATGTCCTTTTAATCAAATTAATTAATCTTTGTGTGCCTGTTGCATTTCACTTGCATGTCCAGCCAGTCGATTGCACGGAACTATGACCTTGGAGGCTCGGGGCAACCTGGTCGGTCAAGTCATCATGGGACTGTGTGATCACCCTTGATCTCGTACCATGATTTGGTATATGAAGCATCCTATCGGGTGTGTGTCAAGTGTCCCTTATTTGACCAAAACCCAGCCTTTGCATATTAGATTCTATTGAACATTTCAATCTTAAGAAATCAATTTTTGATTAGGGTTATGTGCTAGGAAGTTTTGTATGCCCGGGAGGGATTACTTGAGATGATGACGATACTTGCTTGATGAAAGATGAATAAGCTTTTAATCACCTTTTAGCAATTTCTCCTCGTGTTACATGACATTTGGAGGACATGCCGAACTTTGATTATAAGATTATACTTCTTATATCATGTTTAGTTAAGCATCATTGACCTTGTATGCATCCGAATTCATGAAAAGTACGGTGATAATCCGGTCATGTGATCCTCCTACCTAGAGAATTTCCTCTTTCCAAAGTTTTTATTATTCATTCACTCTTTCAAAGAAATACAAAAAAATCTTTCTCCTTTCGAATCGAAATTTCTTTTGTTAAGGTATATTTTCACTTGATCAATTTCGCAAAGAAATAAATTCGAAAAATCTTTGAAGAAACCCAAAACATCTTCTAATAAAAGATTAAAAATCTTTGAGAATCATTTTTGAAAAATCTCATCTCTGAGAGGGTAGTAAGGATCACAATGAGAGGAGAAATTGGCGTACTTGATATGAGTGAAGATCTTATGTGATTATGTGCTTATGTGTTAGGATTAGGATTTTTTTTTTCTTTTTGGCATATAGAGTAGGCACACACGCACACATGCATTGCATCCGCATGATATACAAAATAAAAGTTTTTGTTAAAATAAAGGTAAAAGGTCTTCTAAAAAAATTTAAAATTTACTGTAGGAGCGAAAATAGCAAATCAAGCGTGGTTTAGGGACCCCACAGCAAGGCTAGTAAGAAGAGGACGTGCTGACATGGCCGAAGAGAGAAACAACGAAGAAATGTCCGGTTTAAGGGTATTAGTCGAACAGCAAGCGGAACAGATGAGAAGACAGGCCGAGAACATGAACCGCATGATGGGAATGATAGAAGAGTTGAATCGCCGACCACCACAAATGAATCCGCCTGTTATGGACCCGCCTTTGGGAGGAGGGGATGGGGATTGGTTCGACGATCAGGAAGCACAATGGAATGACGCACTAAGGGCCAACAGGGACAGAGAAAAAGATGAGAAGGAGAAGCTGCTGACTGAGAAGATAGAAAAGTTGGAAAGGGTAATGCGCAAGGCTCAGGGAGTGGATACCTACCTAATGGAACTGGAAGGGTTGTATGACGGAGTACGCGAAACACTGCCTGTCGGGTTCAAAATGCCAGTTTTTGATAAGTTTGATGGCACCGGGAATCCTCGCAGTCATATCCGGATGTGCATAGGAGCTTTTCAGCCTAGCGGTCTAAGCACTACCATGATGGCCGTTCTATTTCAGCAAACCTTAACAGGAGCTGCTCTATCGTGGTACCTTATACTTGAGCCAAGCAAAACCAGAGTTTGGGAAGAAGTCATGAAATCGTTTGTGGCCCAGTATGAGTACAATTAAGACCTGGACGTCACTGTTCGGGATCTAGAAACAACCTGGCAAGGGAACAAAGAATCGTTTGCTGAGTATCTGAGCCGATGGAGAGGGAAAGCCGCAAAAATGGTACAGAGGCCATCAGAAAAAGACCAAATCCAAATGTTAATGAAAAACCTGCAGCCAGTCTATCAAGAGAAGATGAGGTTTCAGTCAATCAACACTTTCGCCGAGGTGTTTGATGTGGGAACCAGGATAGAAGACGCGATTCAAGAAGGAGTGATCAAGAAAGAAGAACAACCAAACCGGTATCGGAGGCCCAGTTATGGATTAAATGGAGGGCATTCAGGGGGTCACTCTGGCCCCACCGATGTCAATGCACTTAGCGAGCCGGAAAGAAAATTTGATATCACCAGAAACCAGCCAAGAGGAGGAGGGGATAAGCAACCAAGAAAATTCTCAGATCTGGGAGTATCATTGTCAACCGCTCTTGACAGGCTGTTAGCAAAGGGGCATCTCCGTCAGTTGGAACCACGACCTCTGCCAAGTCCGCTTCCGCCAAATTTCCAAAGGGATCTTTTCTTCATCAGCAAAAAGGCCACTCGACGGATCGATGCATGAGGTTGAGGCATGAAATCCAAGACCTCATTGACAACAAAGTGAAATCCGAACCGCCTATTAAAGTCCCCAATGTCACCAAGAATCCTCTGCCAAACCATCGTGCTGTGCCGCCGCCGCGGGGCCTTTATTTCTTAGAGATAGAAGAAGCAACCTTTGATCCATCTAAGCTAATCACTAAGTCTGGGGCACCAAGAAAACCATACCTATTGCCTAAGGACTCAACAATCTGTGCTTTGGGGGATCAGCTAAGGGAAAACGAAAAAGAAAGGTCAGATTGGTGGATCCAAGAGAGCGACGAGCAAGACGTGAGCCGAGTGGATGATGACCTTTGGTACGAAAGCGACAAGAAAACAGAGGTGTTAGAGAGTACTTTGAAAGTTAATTCGGAAACCAATAATCTATGGATGAGAGAAGAAGTCAGTCACTTGACCCGGTCAGGCAGACACTTCAAGCCGCACGAACTGGAGGAAGATCACCCGGGGAGGGAGTTGGAGAAAGGAAAAGGGAAAATGAATGAAGAAGAGGAAGAAGACAGGGTTCTAAAGCAAATGAAGAAGACTCAGGCTAACATCACTGTTTGGGGGTTGCTGATTGCCTCCAAACGTCACAGGCAGGCGGTTCTAGATGCTCTAAACCAGTCTGACGTATCTATCGACACTACCCCGGAGGATCTCATAGGACTGATCGACAAGATCCCAACTTTGACTATTACCTTCTCGTCAAATGACCTGCCTCCGGGAGGGCCCGTGCGCAACAAACCGTTATATGTCACCGTCGAGTGCTTAGGGAACGTCGTGCCTGCCTGCCTGGTAGACAATGGATCAGCCCTCAATGTATGTCCTTTCCGAACAGCTAAGCGGATGGGTCTAGACGAGTCAACATTTGCACCATCTGGGCAAAGGGTAAGAGCCTACGATAATACCCAGAGAACAGTTATGGGGATAGTCCTTCTTCGTCTCACTGTTGGCCCTTGTGAAAAAAAAGTTGAGTTTCAGGTCATTGACATACCCGCTTCTTTCAATCTGCTATTGGGGAGGCCTTGGTTAGACAGTTTGGGGGCCATACCATCGACAATCCATCAGAAGGTTAAATGCATTTGGGAGAATGAAGTCCGTGTCATCCTCGGGGATAGTTGGAATCAGTTGACCGAAGCGTCATCTAGCGAGCCGGTTGTAGAACTTCAATTGCAAGAAGAAGAAGCGAAGATAGGAGGGTTCGAGTTTATCAGCATGTTGGAAGAAGAGAAGCCGAGAGAGTTTCTACCGCTCCATTTTGATCAGCATGCCAGTCCAGTGGTCGTAGGGATCATGAAGAAGATGGGCTTCTTTCCGGGATTAGGATTGGGAAAGAACCTTCAGGGCCTGCCTGAGTTTCCAAGAATTCCTACTCAGACTCACACTCACGGCCTGGGGTATCAGCCAATGAAGAAGGAACTAAGGGCAAAGAAGAAGGCTTTCGATGCGCCGCTAGACCCTTACCTCAAGACGCTCAATGGATACTTCGTGAAGGAAGGAGAAGACTTCCCCTTCTGTGGTTTCCCAGAGCCATGGGTGGACCAGAAGGACAAGCGCTTAAAGCCGGGGTTCGAAATCTTTTTCTCCCAAGAATTCTCCAAACACAAGGATTCGTTTCTGCAAGTGCCTGAAAAGCCTATTATGGTCGACGATTGGATTGGTGTACTAGAAGGACCAGTCATGCAGAATCTGTTTAGAAAGGAAGGGGTAGAAGTCGAATGAAAAGGGGAAGAAAACAAGGGTTTGGAGGTCAAGGCCGAGGAAGGGAATGTTGAAGATGTGCTGGAAGAAGAGCTGGAACTAGAAGAGGGAGAGAAGACAGACACCGGAGGACTGCCAGGCTGCATCACTATGGAGCTCAAGCAAGGAGCCAACAAGGAGTGGGTCTTTGAGTCTAGTGATAAGTATCCCCCTCACCCGGAGTCTGTAATGGCCCAAATGAGGCGTCTTACTATTGCTATGTCTGTTGTAATCACTCCTAACAAAATCAATGAAAGTATGACTGATCTGTCTACTCGAATGCGCCTAATGAATGTGATGAATGTGATGATCATGGAATACCTAATGAATTGCAAACGTTAATTGACAAAGAATCTGCATGTAAAATCATTGAGGACACTCTAACGATTAATCTAGGAAATGAAAATAATCCTCAAAATGTCTTTATCGGCTCAACACTTAGCAATGAAGAAAGCAAAGAACTAATCAATCTATTAAATGAATTCAAAGATGTTTTCGCATGGTCTTATAATGATATGCCAGGTATTGATCCAAAGATAGTCCAACACCACATCCCTCTCTTTCCCAATTCGAAACCCATAAAATAGAAATTGAGGCGAATGAGGCCAGAATGGACACTTAAAGTAAAAGAGGAGGTTGAAAAACAACTAAAGGCTGGATTCTTGATGGTCACCGAGTATCCAGAATGGATTGCCAACATTGAACCTGTCCCAAAGAAGGATGGTCGTGTTAGGGTTTGTGTTAACTTTCGAGATTTAAACAAGGCAAGCCCTAAAGACAATTTCCCATTACCCCACATCGATGTGTTGGTCGATAACACTACGGGACATGAGCTTCTATCTTTTATGGATGGATTCTCTGGGTATAATCAAATCCTCATGGCACCCGAGGATAGGGAGAAAACCACATTCATCACTCCATGGGGGACATATTGCTATAGGGTTATGCCATTCGGACTTAAGAATGCAGGTGCGACCTATCAAAGGGCTGCCACCACTTTACTGCGCGACATGATCCACAAGGAGGTGGAAGTATATGTGGACGATATGATTGTGAAGTCCAAAGAGAGGGGAGGGCACCTAGAGGCTTTGAGAAAATTCTTTGGGAGATTGAGGGAGTTTAAGATGAGGCTGAATCCGCAGAAATGTACCTTTGGAGTTACCACAGGAAAGTTGTTAGGGTTCCTTATTACCTAAAGGGGGATCGAAGTAGCCCCAGCCAAGATAAAAGCCATAACTGAAATGAACCCACCAAGAAATGAGAAAGAACTGAAAGGGTTCTTGGGGAGAATACAGTTCAGCAGCCGCTTCATTTCCAAACTCACCTTGACCTGTGATCCATTGTTCAAACTGCTTAGAAAAGGAGAAAAATTCAAATGGGACACCCTTTGCGAACAAGCCTTCAACAAAATCAAAACCTACCTCCAGAACCCCCCTGTCCTATCACCACCATCACCCAGGAAACCATTGTTGCTTTATCTCTCCGTATTCGAAGATTCGATGGGATGTATGTTGGCCCAAGAAGGAGAAGAGGGGCACGTGGAGAAGGCCATTTATTACTTAAGCAAGAGAATGATCGGATACGAGTTGAAGTACTCGCCCTTGGAAAAAGCCTATTGGGCCTTAGTCTGGTGTACCCGTCGCCTTCGCCACTACATGCTAGCATTCCCTGTGATCTTGATATCCCAAATGGACCCACTAAAATACCTATTCGAAAAACCCGTCTTGACCAGTAGGATTTCCCATTGGACCATGATGCTGGCTGAATTCGATATCAAATATGTCACTGCCAAGTCCGTGAAAGGGAGGGCTGTCGCCTAGTTTTTAGCCGATCTCGCTGTGGAATCCGAGGACGAAGGAGAATTCAAGTTCCCAGATGAGGGAATATTGGAGGTGAAGGAGGAGTTGTGGAAAATGTACTTTGATGGAGCAGCCAACCAATTAGGTTACGGGGTCGGAATTATTCTCATAGCACCCGATGGGACCCCTACCCCATTAGCTGTCAAACTCAAATACAACTCAACCAACAATACCGTGGAGTACGAAGCCTGCATAATTGGGATGGAAGCAGCCTTGACTTTGAAAGTCGGACAGATTGATGTCTTCGGAGATTCCAATTTGATCATATCCCAGGTCCGGGGAGATTGGAAAGTAAAGCATGAGAAACTGAGACCTTACCATGATTACTTGGAAAGTCTGAAAGCGCAATTTCAAAAGATTTCTTTTTACTACCTCTCTCGTGAAGAAAACCAATTAGCCGACTCATTAGCTACCTTGGCCTCGATGATCCAAATCCCCTCCAAAACTACCATGATCCCGCTATCCATAGAAGTAAGGAAACAATCGTCGTTTGAAATGGTCACGGCCGTGGAAGACGAAGAGGAAGTACCATGGTATGAGGATGTGTGGAAGTTCATTAAAGAAGGAGAATACCCCGAGGGAGCCTCAGAAAAGGATAGAAAGGCAATTCGGGGGTTCGCCGCTCAATTTGTGATCTATGCAGGTAAGTTATGGAAGAAATCCTACACCGGGTACAATCTAGAGTGCCTATATGGAAGGGAAGCTAAGAGAATGATGGAAGAAATTCATGAGGGAGTGTGTGGGCCCCACATGAGTGGGCACATGCTAGCGAAGAAGATCATCCGACAGGGATACTATTGGACAACCTTGGACAAAGACTGTTGTGAGTATGTTAGAAGGTGTCACAAATGCCAGATTCATGCAAATCTAATGCACACCCCGCCGTCACAGCTCTCTAGCATGACCACCCCTTGGCCGTTTTCCGTATGGGGGATCGATATCATTGGTGAGATAGTTCCGAGGGCTTCCAATGGGCATCGGTACATAATCGTGGCAATCGACTATTTCACGAAGTGGGTAGAGGCAGCCTCGTAAGCAACCCTGAAAGCCAAGGACGTGGTGAGCTTCATCTAGAAGAACATAATCTGTAGATATGGGGTCCCGAACGAATTCATCTCTGATCATGGCAGTCATTCCAAGGAGAGGTCATCCCGCTCCTAGAAAAGTATAAGATCACCCGTCATCAGTCATCCCCATATAGGCCTCAAACGAATGGAGCGGTGGAAGCGGCAAATAAGAATGTTAAAGTAATCTTGGGGAAAACAACAGATACGTATAAAGATTGGCACGAGAAGCTACCATTTGCCTTATGGGGGTACCGGACCTCGGTCAGAGCTTCAACAGGTGCCACGCCGTACTCGTTGGTCTACGGAATGGAGGCGGTTCTCCCAATTGAGGTAAAAATACCCTCTCTCAGGGTCTTGGCAGAGTGCGAAGTAACCGAATCAGAATGGGTACAAGGAAGGTATGAGGAGTTGATGTTACTTGACGAGAAGAGGCTGGCCGCGATCAACCATACTCGGGGGTACCAGAAGAGGATAGCCCGTGCTTTCAACAAAAAGGTCCGCCCAAGAAAGCTTGCTGAGGGTGACCTTGTCCTCAAAGAACTGAAAGTGCCTGTTTATGACCCCAGAGGAAAATTCAAACCCAACTGGGTCGGGCCGTACATCATTAAGACTCTCCTTTCCGGAGGAGCGGCTTATCTCATGGACCTGGACGGGGTTGAATTTAAACAACTAATTAACCTCGATCGCCTCAAGAAGTATTTTGCTTGAAACTTTTCTTTTCAAAGCCTCCTACCTTGATGAACTACGCTCGACCTGATTCCTGCTAGGGGATACGTAGGCAACCTACTTGGTTCGGTCATTAAAAAAAAAAAAAAAAAACCCGCGCTAAACTAGGGGCAAACTGGCGTTTGCCCAGAACTACTTCAAAGCCCTAAAGCCAGGGGCAAACTTCGTTTGCTAGCCGAAAAACCCAGATATCTGTCTGAAACCCGTCTTTGGATCTCCTAGCTATCAAGATACATAATATAAAGAAACAAATGAGAGTTCATGGTATAGAAAGAATAAAGCCTAAAGCAAATTCAAAGCAAGGTAAAGAGTCGAGAAAAGACATTTGAAAGGAGAATTCTTCATAAAAGATTAATTGAAGGGGAGGAACACTTTGATTGAACATGTTAGAACTTTCCTAAAAGATAACAACACTTTTTGAAGAGAAAAATAAGGAAGATCACATTCAAAAGCGTAAACAAAAGTAGACAGGGTCTGTCAGAAAGTTTTGTAAAATAGTAAGCTTTTCCCTGTTTTCGTCTACTTTATTATGCATATGTCCGTCAAGCTCGCCTCGCAATCAAGGCTTGGATCTCTAGGAGATATTTGGTAGTAGGCGCAGTCAAAGCAGGAACCCTCGGCAAAGGAGCAGCCATTCTGCTGGGCCAAGCCTCCATAAAAGCCTTCACAATAGAAGGACGCAAAGGGGACCCCCTGGTGAAATCAGCAGTCACAGATTCGGTAGCATCTTGCACAAGTCCAAACTGACGGACAACTCGGTCAGGAATGTAGAATGTCGTAGCATGCAAACCCGGCAGCCAGATGCCAGGTCGCCCAGGGAGGCGTACAGCAACAGAGCGACAGATCCACGACGGACAAACCCAACAGATGTCACTAGAAGAGAGGCCCTAAAGCCAACCAAGCCACGCGTCGGCGGACTGAAACAAGCTGTGAATCTCCATGCGATCATAAGGAAGTGACCCACAGAGATGGGAAGCATGTATGAAGAGGTCCAGACGCTCCATGAGCCAAATTTGCAAGACAAAAGGTGCCCCAGCGGATAACATGACCCCAGTAGCATGAGCATGGCCCAATCTAATCAGAGTTTCACCAAGGACTAGCATAACAGCACTTTTCATCTCCCGTAAACCGCTGGCGATGGGTATGAGAGTGTCCGAAGATGATCGAAAGAGAAAGTAAGAGAGCATAGCAATCGACAAGGCACTACGTCGAATGATCTGATACTCACCATTGTAAGGGTCCCCTATGGGAGCATAAACAGAAGAAAGGCGCTCAAAGTCGATTTGCCTGTCATGAACAAAAGAGCCCGCCGCATTCCAAGACTTGTGGAGAAGGGTGGCTAAGTCCCGAACATACCCGGCCTGAATCTGAGGAACCATCAATTCAGCAGAAGGATCCGTGTGGAGAATAGCGCTAAACTCCTCAAATAAGGGGCAAATCTCCTGAGAGCCGAAACGAAAGACATTGAGAGCAGGATCCCAACATTGGACGGCGGCACGAAGTAGACCCTCATTTAGATTCATCTGTTAGAAAGAGAAGGGATCGTTTAGTCTGAAGTACTCAAAATTGAGCTTGTCAATGCCAGAGAGAGTATCCATCCATGGGAAGAGGATTTGAGAACTAATGGGGGCCATTTGGAGAGGAAATGAGAAGAAATGAGAAGTGTTTTGCGGAACTTTGAGAAACAAGGGATATAAATAGAAGAATAAGGCTGTCTACCTACCCGTGACACTCGATAAAGTGCGCGCGGCACTCGGTGAAGTGCGGCGCGGCAGTCAGTGAACGCCGTTGCGGCACTTACTGACTGCCGTCGCGGCTCTCACTGAGTGCCGCGGAGGCCTAACCGAGTGCCATTCTGAATTTTTCATTGGCCAGGATCTGTTTACACGATCAGCCCACCTGCAAACAGAAAACTGAATGAGAAGCAATAAAACGTGTGCATCATGCAGCACGTACAAATACATTCATTCATTCATTCATTCATTTCATTTATTTGTACATTCCGAAAGATAAGAGAAACAAGAGCATTCAAAGATAAAAATAAAGACGGGATCAAGCCATGATCCCACATACGGCAAGAATTGGACCAAGCTATGGTCACATATACGGTGAAAAGCAATAATGTAATAATAAAAGTATTAGGAATGCCTATCCTACCAACTATCAGGGAGCAGCCATTAAAATAAAGCATATGTGTATATATACAGTCATCCACCAAAATAAAGTGTAAATCCTCTCAAAAAAAAAAAAAAACAAAAAATGATAAAAGCAGGATCAACTCCGACCCCGACCCCGGCCACGAGTCTGACGAGTCGTGCGCCTAAGAGGCTCCTCCTCTGACTCGGTCCCGCTGCCTCCACCACTCTCTCCACGTCCGCTGCCTTGGCCTCTGCCACCGCTAGTGCCCTCGCCGCCGCCTCCGCCACGCCCAGCACCGCTACCTCCGGGGCCATCGCTGAGAGGGATGCCAAACTGCTGAAGCCGCTGCTGGAGCTGACCCACCTACTGAGACAGGACTCTGATCTCCTCCGCCTGAAATGAGAAAAATGAGTTTAGGAAATGGTGAAATGACGGATAGAATACCGAGAATAAAAGGGTGCAAAGATCATACCTGGGCTCTCAACTGGGTCGCAGTAGTCGCCCGAGCCCCCTCAGCCTGAAAAGAACGAGAACCAAGAATAAAGGCTAGCAAAAGAAGAAGCAATCAAAGCCAAAATGAAATGCGGGGAGAAGTCCCTTACCATCCACTCTCGCCCAAGGACCCACTGTCGCACGCTATGGGCATACGCCAAACCCTCCTCTGCGTAGGCACGCGGGACAACGTCATAATGGATAGGAATAGTGGGGGCGCCCCGTGATAGCCGGGGGATCGTCATCACGTGGGGCTCACCGAATGAGACAGTCGACATGGTCCAGTCCCACTCGGGCAAGACAGGAGGTCGAACCGCGGCAAGAACAGGCTGCAAACAAAAGTAATAGAACATGAATAAAGAATGAAAGATAATTCATAGAAAGGTTGAAGGAATCATTTACTCACCCAGTCACTTCCATCAAAGGGAAGTTCGGCATCAGCTTGGCGGCACGGAAAGCCGCGTATCCTGATGGGTCGTCCAAAAAGTCGTGGATACCAAAGCCGGCTCGAGCAGCCGTGAACTCGCTGCCCTGGAGTGTATCCGTGGCCCTCATGGAGTCAGGAGGAGGGAACGGCACGAAAAAACCAGGGGCCGCCAGTGACTGCCTGGTCACTCTCTCTCCTAGATACCATGCCTGGCCCTCTGACCCACCATCAAGGAGTCGTCTCGTCAGGTCATACCCGGCCGACTCTCGAATCCCCGCACTAGCCTCGGGCAGCACCCTAAGCCACGGCTGCCAATGCACATGCTCCTCCCTCAGGTTCGTCAGGAAATTCCTGAACGAAACAAAATCGTGGGCCCCGGTCTTGCGCCCGACTCTGTCCTTCGCCCACTTCAGCCCCTGGGGCATAACGAGGGCGTCAGCGTCACGTGTCTGAGGAGACATCATGCGAAGATACTCGTGGGACCAAATCTGTGATACAAAAAGAAGAAAGAGGATTAGTCTCACATTTTTTTAAATAAAAATAATAATGGGCAATGGAATATAGGAAAAGGTATACCTCCCACGCTCTCCAATAACCACCAGTGGATGCCGGTCTGTCCCGGGATATGTCACTCATATGACAGTACAGGATAGCTAATCCTGTACCAGCCCAATCAAACCCCGCAACCTGATCCAAGCGCTCTAGTGATGCAACCAAGGACACAGAAACACGATCACCCTTGGTGCTCAACAGAGAGCACCCCAGCATGTACATCAGAAAGCCTCGGGCCATCTGCTCGTCGGTGAAGCCGGGTTTTCCCCGTAACGTATCCATAAACCACCGGGCCATGACCAAGGCCTCCTCTGGGACCACTCCTAATAAGGGCTCCACCTGGCCCCACTCCTGATCTGTCTAGTGTCGCAGAGGCTCTCCGCCGAAGGGGATCCCGGTGATCATCGAGAAGTCTAGCGGGGTCATAGTCATCTCCCCGAAATCGAAGTGGAAGGTGCTCGTGGTGTCCCACCACCGCTCAGCCATTGCATATATCTGTTGTAAGTCATTGGAGCTCTTCGTCAAAAGTTTGACGAAGTCTCCAAACTCAGCCGCGTCTACCAAGGCCCTCACCGGCTCACTCAACTGCGTATACCACTCGTAACCATGGGCAAGGCTGCCATGCCCCTTCAGCACTTTGGGCTGTAGCTGCAAGAAAGAATCACAAATTTTGATATTAGTAATTGGACAAAAGAAAGGGTAAATAAACAGATGGCAGCTAAAGGAAAGAAATGAAATAAAAAAAAAATATAGATAATAATAATAATAATAATAATAATAATGAAATCTGAAAAGAGAGACTTGTTTTTAGGAGTACATGCGAATGTGCAAAAGAAATTTAAGCGCAGTTTTAAAAAGAGAAGTCCGTGAAAATCATAAAGAGGCGTAATTTGAGTCGCAAGCGGTCGAGAATCGATTTTGGATAATAAAAGGCGTTTGGAATGCTCTAGAAAATTTACGAGTTTTAGTACACATGAGGGAGAATAATAAATTATGAATCATCGAGCATGTTATTCACGGAGTTCGAGAAAAGAAAAATGAAGTGCGAGTAGAGTACGCGTAAAAAAAAAAAACGCTGCAAGCATGGCATTCACATTTTTTTGAAATGAGACGTTCAAAGTCGTGATTCACAATACATTCTAAAAACAAATTGAAAAGAGAGAGAGAAGCGTTTACCTTGCGCTTAAACGCGCGGGCCGACAAATGCTCATCCGGATCCCGTAGCAAGGGTGTGGCGTCCGGATGATGAGTGGCCGTGTATCTGGCCTTCTTCTTCCTCGCTGACCCACTCGCCATAATCTGTCAAAGGAAGAGAGAGATCCGCGCGTTAAATTCATGAAAAATTCTGAAAAACTATGAAATAAAAGAGATTAATCAAGTTTTGATCAAGCAAAACTAACCTGTAAACTCCGGTAGATCAATCCAAGCAAGAAAAGAAAAAGGGAAAATTTTTCTCTAGATAGATTTCGAGAGAAAGGAGTTTGAGAGAATGAGAGAAATGTAATGAACGCGGCGGTTTAAGCCACTGCCACTCAAACGCGGCACTCGTTTTTCCGTGCGCGGCAGTCAGTCAACTGCCGAGCGGCACTCGCCGAGTGCCGCAACGGCACTCCGTGAGTGCCGCACGGAAGTCACGGACTGCCGCAGAATATCGCGTGTGCCGCGATTAAGTCGGTCCAAAGGTGCTTCATTTCCCCCCAAAATTTCAAATCAAGCCCCGAAAATTGAATTTGAGGCCCCCAAAATTTGCCCTCATAACCCTTTTTGCCCTCAGGGTCGTTTTTAGGTACACAATAACTACAAATTTCGAAATTTAAGAGTATATATGAGCCCGTGGGCCCCCAATTTTTTAAAATTAAAATTCTGGGCCCGTGGGCCCCGATTCTTGAAAAGTTTAAGATGTCTCGGCCCGTGGGCTCCCAATTCTGAAAGGTGAAAATATTTGAGCCCGTGGGCCCCGATTCTTGAAAAGTTGAAGATGTCTGGGCCGGTGGGCTCCCAATTCTGAAAGGTGAAAATATTTGAGCCCGTGGGCCCCCAATTTTTGAAAATTAAAATTCTGGGCCCGTGGGCCCCGATTTTTGAAAATTGAAGATGTCTGAGCCCGTGGGCTCCCAATTCTGAAAGGTGAAAATATTTGAGCCCGTGGGCTCCCAATTTTTTAAAATTAAAATTCTGGGCCCGTGGGCCCCGATTTATATTCTCGGTTCTCGCAGCAGATTTGCGTTAACCCCTGTTTTGGGAATATAACAGATTTATATTCTCGGTTCTCATAACAGATTTGCGTTAACCCCCGTTTTGGGGAATATAACAGATTTATATTCTCGGTTCTCGCAACAGATTTGCGTTAACCCCCGTTTTGGGAATATAACAGATTTATATTCTCGGTTCTCGTAACAGATTTGCGTTAACCCCTGTTTTGGGAATATAACAGACTTATATTCCCGGTTCTCACAACAGATTTGCATTAACCCCCGTTTTGGGAATATAACAGACTTATATTCCCCCCGAGATCAAATCAAAAAAATCATGACCCCTGTAAGAGATCTTCGCATCGGTCACTGAATTAGGTGATCTTCCCTAACTAACACGTCACACAAAATGTGTAAGGGAGACATGATGAGCATGACATTTGTACAACCGGCTCAATTCAGAAAGAGCCGTGGCATGGCATTTGCATCACGATTGGATAGGTGCATTCATCCGTGTGACTACTTGCGTTTGTGTGTGTTCGGCCCCCGTGTTTGAACTACGCTTTGGTCTGATTCCCGATGGGATACGTAGGCAACTCACCATCGAGCACGACCAGCATGAAACGTTCGTACAGCCGATTTTTGCAACGCATTTTGTTTTTACCTAAATTCGGCAGTCTGGTCAAAGGCTTGTCTTCACACAGGCTTTGACATTCACTTATGGGACGCGTTGCCCCACAAGCTCTGTCAAAGAGGGACAAACTGTAGACACCCCAAGTTTGACCAACTGTCAAATTTAGGAGAGTGTCGCCTCTGTATCCGATGATAACAAGGACCGAAAGATTCGAAGTATTCCAAGCTCTTCAGAAAGTTCTCTAAAACGCGGTAAAATTTCACAGAAAAGAGAAAATACCAGGTATTTAAGAGAATTCAGGTATAAAACACAATTTTCGGAAAATATCCTCAAGAATCATTTGCTTTGAAAAAAAGAAAAATCTAAAAGAGGGAACCTTAGCTAAAAACGGCACACAGCGGACTGCCGCGGCACTCACTGAGTGCCGCACGGCAGTCATAGAGTGCCGGGACGGCATTCACTAAGTGCCGCCAGCAATTTCTGACTGCCGTTCACTTTTAAAGTCTGTATTTTGCAGAGCAATACGTATGCGTATGCGAATAAGAACAAAAAACTGATAAAGTAAGACTGACAAAAATGCGGCAATCCATTAATTGCCGCGGCAGTTGATGAATGCCGCGCTGCATTCGCTTAATGCTGCGACGGCAGTCATGGAATGCCGCGGCGGCATTCACGGACTGCCGCGACAGTTTTTAGACTACCGCGCTGGGCAGCAGTCTGCCTAATTTCAGAAAGTACACATTGTACCACCAAATCAGAGAATTACACCTATTTTTTGCTCCGAAATTCACCAAAAATACCTGGTAATTTTGCCTATAAGAGAGAAGGAGAGATAGAACAAGAGGAGACCACTACATCAACATATTTTAGAGAGAAAAGAGAAGAGAGTTTAGAGAATTAAGAAGAAGAGTTTGCAAGATCTTCAAAGAATACTTTGAGGATAATTTGGAGGTGATCTATGTTCCTAGAATGTGCAAAGAAGGTTGTGTGTTTGTGTTCATGGATTTCTAGAATGACTAAAAGTCTAAAAATATGCATGAATAAATGGAGGATGTTAATATAGGATGTGTACAAATGTAGTACGAACTACTTCCTAAGAGATGAGCTAATTTGGAATCCATATAAATATCTAATCAAAGAATCAAAGTTAAAACAAGCTTGCTGTGAATAGTGGAAAGAATAGTGAGCTGAACTTGTAAAAAAAAAAAGTGGGGTTAGGAATGTTTTTAAGTCATGATTTGTTATGGAGATCTTCCTTATTGTGTCTAGTATAAAAATCACAAAGCCAAACTATAATAACTATTACAGATTGAGAGAAATCATAAGAACAAGAGAGGTTACTCAAAAATAGAGTCCGTATTGTCTACTGAAATGTACCAAAATCTTAGAAAGTGAAAACAAAACATTTTGAAGCCCATATTATACAGAAAGTTCTCCAATACACTATAGTTCAAGGGAAAAATGAGTTGGGACCACCCCTTTAGTAAAGGTTTTTTGAAAAACAAGATAGAAGTCAACTAAAGCTATCATGACATAAAACAGAATGTCTGGAAGGAATGTTTGGATCAAAATAATACACTTCCAAATGTTTTCAAGTCAAACCAAAAATATTGGGTGTTCTCTAATGAGTTAGGAAGACTTTCCAAGTGGTCTCATACGCATCCTTTGAGTATTGAACTCAGAATGTTATTTTAAAGTTAGATAACTCACTGTTTTGAAGATCTCTAAGAAAACAAAGATTATTTTCTTGGAATCCAATTATTGAGGTTTTAGAGGGGTTTTGAAATAAAAGTCTTGAGAATACATTTCCAACACTAAAAGGAGATTATAACCACTTGGAATATCAACATCAAACTCACTTCAAAAGCTTCTAAGATTGTTGGAGAGCATTTTTTTTCATTTTGGAAATAACTTCAAGAATACATAGGAATGCATTGAAGTTAGAATCATCATCTATCAAACATATTTTTGAGGTCATGAGATACAATCCATAAGGAATCACTCACCTCAAATAGCATGTCATGATGATGATGATGATGATGAACTAGTAAGTAATCAAAAGAAAATCACAAAGAAATGAGGTAAAGAGAGATGAACATATATATAAACAAGTAAGTAAGTGACAATCAAGAGTAGATAATCATTGAGATATTAGACATGTAGCTTGGTGTTTTACTCATATGTAGTGACTTTGGACATGGAAGTGGCTTCCTATCTCATAAATGCTCACAAAAATGGTGGTTGGGTGTATTGAATGGGAAATAAAGAGAAGTAATGAAGTAAAAACTAGGTTTAGAACTCACTTTCTCGTTGAAAATCATAGAACGAAGCTTCTTTTGTCTCTATTCTAACCTTATCTCTACAACTTTCTCTCTAAAACTTTTCTGAACTTGCATTTGACAACACCAAAATGAGAAGTCAAGGGGGTTTATATAGGCCAATTTGGGGGAAGCTTGTGATTTAAAAAGTGCTCCTATTGGTCCCAAACATCAGTGAAGAGTGCCGTTGTGGCATAGCTCCTCAGACGCCCAGATTATTCTGCTTAGGCCCCTAGAGGTTCCGGCGTTAGCGAAAAGGCCATATTTCCTCTGAAATTCACAAAAAATGCACATGAACTCCAAACTGAGCTTGTGGTATACTGTTGGAAAGGTAATGAAGTTTATTTTCCAAAAGAAATAGTTCAGAGATAGGTCAATTTGAAAAGTTTTACAGTATTCGCGATAAAAGCCGATTTGATCGCCTTTTTCACATTTGGAAATTCGTAATAAATCCGTTTTAAATCCAGAAATTATGTGCAATATACCATTGGAAAGCTATTGACCTCTAGTATCCATCAAAAATATTTGAAAAATGATGCATTGCTCCAGTTTTAAAGTAAACTTTTAGGTCAAATCGGTCAAACTTGGGATTTCTATAAAGTTCTGGGAACCTCTGGGAGCTCCCAGGAGCTGATATTTTCTTCTAATTTTCTTTTAAAACTCATTTTTAATACTTTTCACATGATCTAGGATGATCTCGAAACTTTTGGCTGAGTTCGGATGATTTCGGTGAAACCCTGGTCAAACTTGGTCAAATCGGTCAACGGGGACTTTTCGGGAACTTCTAGGACTTCTGGGGGTCCCTGGGAGCTGACCATTTGATCTATTTTTTCTTCAAAACCAATTTTATTACTTGTCCTATGACATAGCATGTTTTCAGAACTTTTGGTGCAATTTTGGGAGTATTTGAGCTTTTAGGGGCATTTTGCTCATTTATACCATTTTCTGAGTATTTTGAGAGATCGAGCTAACTTCCAGGAGTCCTTTTTGAGTCCTTTTCAATCATTAAGAACCACCAAGCTATGGGTCTCCTAAATCTGATAGATGAAAAAATGGGGTGTCTACATTTTACCCCTCTTTGGCATGAACTTGCGAGGCAACGCATGTCACAAGTGAGTGCCAAAGCTTGCAGAGACAAGTCTTTTTGGAGGCTATAGATTTAGGATAAAAGCATTGCAAAAGATGCAGTGATAGAAAAAATGAATGCTGAGGCTGGTGTTGGTCGTATTCTGTGTGAGCTGCCTATGTATCCCCAGGGAAATCAGAAAAAGGAAGTAATTTGGGGAACAAAGGCACAAATCGCATATGCACAACAAGACAAGCAGATGACATGCTATGAGTATGAAATACAATGCATGGATATGATGTGTACTGAGTCCTATCATGCCTAGTATTATGATCCTAGCATGAGTTGGTCCCGTGGTGTGTATGCCACTCCGAGTGGACTTATGTTATGCTAATGTTCATTTGACTCTAATGCAGCGGTTGATCCTGATAAGTATACTAAAGTGTTGAAGACTCTGGACCTTGGGGCAAACTTCACGAACTTCAGGAAGTGTGTTTTTGCCAGCAAAATGGATCGGACATGGGGTCCTCGATGATGATAACTAAAGATAACCAGGTGAGGGGGAGGGCTCACGGCGACTTTGGAGGAACTTATGATAACTGATAAGTAAGAAGGTACACGATGACCGATGGATGAGGGAGCCCAGGATGAGTGAGGTGGCTCTTGATAAGTGAGTAACTCACGATAACCGATGGGTGAGAAAGCTCTCAAAGTCGTAAATTGTGAATAGACAGTGTTTGCCCCAAGAGTCGGGGCTTTTGGCTACGAGCGATGTTTTAGGATGACTAATCCAGAAAGTTGGTTCTGATTGTCGTTATCTTCTGCTGGGGATAGTGGGGGATTCTTCAGGAATCTCTCTTAACTTCGGACCAAGAACCAGGATCCATCTCTAAATCTCTCATGGTTAATCCATTTTTGCAATGCTCAATCTAAAAGAGTCAGTTAAGGTCTTCAGGAGCTGATTCTTTTCTTGGACTCTCTGAGAATCTCTCTTTTAATTCTTGACCTAGAACCAGGATTTCATTTATAAATCTCACAGTTGATCAAATTCTACTGACCCAGAACCAAGACTCATATCTAAATCTTTTGTGATTGAATAAATTCTGCTGACCCAGAACTAGGACTCATCTCTGAATCTCTCGCGGTTGATCAAATTGCCCAATCCAAAAGAGTCGATTAGGGCCTTCGGGAGCTGATTCTTTTCTAGACTCTATGAGAATCTCTCTTTCAATTCTTGACCTAGAACCAGGATTTCATTTTTTAATATCACGGTTGTTCAAACCATGCTAACCCAAAACTAGGACTCATTTCTGAATCTCTCGCGATTGATCAAATTTTGCAATGCCAAATCCAAAAGATCCGATTAGGGCCTTTGGGAGCAGATTCTTTCTGTATTTGTTTGCTTAGGATGGTTCTTGAAATCTTTGAGTATCTTTCTCAACTATTTTCTCAAATTCATGACCATGAACTAGGATTTCATCTCTGAGTCTCTCACGATTGATCAAATCTTCTGACAGTCCTTTCGAAAAGCCTGTTAGGGCTTCCATGGAGCCGATTTCTTTCTGTATTTTCTTACTAGGGATGGTCCTTGAAATCTCTAAGGATCTCTTTCAACTATTTTATCTAATTCTTGACCATGAACCAAGATTCCATCTCTAAATCTATCACGGTTGATCATATCTTTCGACGGTCCTTCTAAAAAGCCTATTCGGGCCTCCTGGAGTCGATTTCTTTTTGTATTTTCCTACTAGGGATAAGGTAGATCTGCGGAGGATAAAACATTATAAATATCGATGGAAATGAGTCACTGGGGCTATAATTAGGGCCTAAAATAGGCTAAAATGGGCAAAAATGGAGCAAAGCAGGGCCCGCGGGGAGCAGTGCTGTAGCAGCAATAGGCCACTTCCTTGACAGAAGTTGGCCAGTGTCACGATGGCACTGGGTGGCCAAACCCCATGGTTGTACTTCTCGAGTTTTTGACCATTTTGAGCTCATTTTTGGCCATTTTGGGGGGATTTTTTGAGCCAAAACTCGCCAAAAATTCAATTTGTTCACACCCGGGTGAGCAATTTTTTCCCACAATTGGAAATTTGATTGGTGTTTTTTTTTTCTCCAATTTTCAAGAAGAATGTTTTGTGCTAACTTCCCTTTTCTTTACAGATCCATGGCTTCAAGCTTGAGGAGACTCTTTAAGAAGGCCAACAAACAAATGAAGGTCGAGAGACAACCCCTGGAGTTGATTTTACAAGACCCCAAATGTCATCTTTCCACTACGGCTCTGGCAAGTCAGGTATATGATTCTTTCGGTAGCTCAGGACTATTTCTCTGCATTGTGCTCATTTTTTGAACTATAGTGTGCACCTAGAGAACGTTGAAAGTTCATTTTGTGCTCAATTTATTGATTTTGTGAAGTTGGACTTTGGGTTATGACTAGTGATTTTGTGCTTATTTTTGCTATTTTTGATGTATGCAGGTATCGGAGGTGGTCTTGAATGGCCACGGTAGTCTCGCTTACGCTTTCTTGTATTACACTCAGCTACCACCCACCGTTCGACAAATGGTGGATGAGGCGGGGTTCGGTGGTTTTGTCCGCCATGTTTTGAAGAGCACAAATGATCTGGCGTACTTTTTTGGTTTGGTTAAGAGATGGTGGGATACCACGAATACTTTCCATCTTCCGTTTGGCAAAATGACGATGACGCCTTTTGACTTTTTGATGATTATCGGCTTGAGGGTCGGTGGGAAGTGCCTGATCTTAGATTATTTTTATGAGATTGATCCTGAGGCCGTTGAGACACTGATCGGAGCAGTTCCTCCAAATTTTGAAGGACATCGGTTCACTTGTGGCTTGCTTTATCGGACTTATAGGTAAGGGAGGCACAACCTCAATGAAAGGCAATTGCTGTGGGTCTTTCTTCTATATGTCCTTGGCTGTTCGATTTTTGTGACCCAGAATGACCGAGTGAGTTTAAGGCTCCTCTCTTGTTTGGCGACCATCGATGAGATTCCTTCTTATGATTAGGTTAGTGCCGCTCTTGTTCATCTTTATAAGCATATGGGTGAGGTTTCTCGAGGCGGCATTAAATCGACTGGAGGGTTCTGGTGAGCTTGGGAGGTACATCCTACGACTTCTCTCTTTCTTTTGGCTTTTAATTTTCTATACTCCTGTTTTCTTGATTATTATTTTTTCTGTGCAGCTTTGGATGTTCGAGTATTTGAAGCTAATGGCTCCTACTCCTATTGATGTGTTGGGCGAGGATGAGGATGGTATATCTCCTGTACCTTTGTTCCCTCAGAGCTTGAGATGGTGAAGGGATATTGCTGGGGTTAAGAGCGGGGCTCACCAGATTATCCTTATAAGGAACTTGTTATCTGAGCTGACTGTTGCTAGTGTCGATTGGGCACCTTGAGAGAATGTTTTCTACGCCGCTCTTGAGGAGATTCATGCAATAAGACCTCTTGTTTCTCGCCATTTTTTGATGGAAATTACTGATGGATGGTAAGCGATGGTATCTTGGTGATCGAGTGTCTCGACAAGTGGTTTGCGGCCCAAGGTACTATGTTCCTCATAATCCTCCCGTAATGGATGTCGATGACCTTTCTAGTGCTGCTCTGCACACGGTTTTAACTGGCATTGATGCTTGGAATCATTTTCGTTCTAAGACTAGTTGTGAGACTTACCGTGGCCACTTTCTGATGCCTAACTTTCCGCTCCTGGACGTGAGTTTTTTTATCTTTATTCATCACTTATGTTTTTGACTCGTCTTTTTCTTAACTTGTCTTCTACCTATAGTTTCACGAGATTTATAGGAGATAAGCTCCTCCAGCTTCTGACCCCATCCCTCCTTGTAACTGGACCATCAACATTTTGGGTGCTGAAGGTTCCCCCTAAGTCATGGAGGTGCCATGAGTTACGTGTGGGTATCCTACCCAGCCAGCAGACATCCTCAACGTCCCTTGGTGTTATGCTGAGGAGGGGTACGCCTTGGCAGCTAGCCTAAGGTCTTTGGTCCTCACACGAGACCACATGGTATGTCTCTAGTTTTGTGTTTACTAAGGTTTTGAGGTTCTAACTCTAGATTTTACCCTTGACAAATGGATGGTATGCGACAGTTCACCACCAATCAGATGGCATCTCTGGTAAGTTCTTGACTCGATTTCATTTATGCACTTTTGCTGGTTCTTAACTGACTATTTTTATTTTATTTGTGAGTGTAGTGTCACTGGAGTTGCACTAGTTCGTCGAGATCCAGGTCTAGGTGCAGGGGCGTTAGGAGGCCATCACCGATGTATACTCTAAGCGGCCCGGTGGAGGATGAATTGGAGGATTGAGCCCTTTAAAGCGGGGACTTTTGTTTTGTCTCCATTTTATCTTTTTGATTGGGTTGTATCAACGTATTTGTGAATGATGAATGATGTGTAGGATGGTTTATCACCTTTGACAGAATATTATGATGTTTTACCTTTTGGGTTGGATAGCTTCCGGTATGGAGGTGCAGTTGTGTGCTTGTTTCATTTGGTGGTCATGTGAGGATATACATGTGTACTATGATTCTGTGATTGTTGATGTTACTATGATGAACAGCCTTGTGATAGTGAGTGTGTTTGCCTTGCAGGTGGGATAGTCTATGAAACGGAGAGGTGCTGCCAAAATTTTGAATTTTGTTAGAGCTATGATAGAAAATATGGCATTGTATGATCTCGCTCAACTCACGGCTTGGCTAAACATTATAGATGGTGTGGAACGAATCAACCTCTTCAGTTATGGCTTCATTGACCTGTTCTCTCTCCGCCAAATGGCTCCGGACATTGAGTTCATGCATGCTTCTATCGCTCACTGGGACCCGATAAATCATGTTTTCAATTTCAATGGCCTAGAGATGTGCCCCATGTTTGAGGAATTTTGTGCTATTCTCGGCTTTGATCCAGACTCAAACTTGATTCTTCCTCTTGCTGATACCCCTAGTCCTACGCGCGGCTTTGCTGAATATCTGAACTGTTCAACTACTGCCTCTCACCGGCTAATTTATGGTGAAACTCTTAACATTGCCTCTATCATTGCCCGCTATGCTGATCCTGGAGATCCCAGTGTATATGATGCTACCCGTGGGGTCGCTCTTATCTTGTGCATGACTTTGCACTTCCTGTTCTCGAGTACTTCTAGTGTCTTGGTACATGTATGCATTAGACTGAAGGTGGGTAGGCACCCCATAGCTATGGTTCTAGCTGAAACCCTGAATGGTTTGGATAACGCCTTTAACCAAGGAACTCTTCTTCTTTCTGGGGCCCCTTTGGTGTTACAGGCTTGGCTATATGATCGCCTTTAGCTGTGGATAGGCCGTGCACAACCGGTTTACTTCTGTAGTGCTATGCTTCATCCTCACTATACCTTTGCCGATTGGGTTAGCCTGATGCGTGCTTTATCTGAGGCAAACATTTGCTGGATTATGGGGTGTTGGGGCCTTCATGCTGTGACCACTAGCCTTAGGAATCACCCGAGAATGTGGCTGATGGGTTTGAGAGAGACTTCTTTCTATCATCCTTATTGATTGGCCGGGCAGTATAGGCGGGTTCAGGAAGTCCCCCAGGGATTCACTGAGAGGGTCTTTGCTTCCAGAGTCAGGGCTACAACTATTGCTGCCTTCATCAATGGTTGGACCCACCGAATAAAAGCCTATTTCTGAAGTCCATTGAAGAAATAAAAGACAGAAAAATAAAATTGAACTTGACTGATTCTGATTCTTCTTTCAAGTGTCTTTAATATTTGTGATTGCTCTTGAAAGACTTTTTCATTTATAACCATTCCTGCTTATGTAATATTTGAAGTTCGTGTATCGGTAAACGTTGGTTAATGTAAGAACCTTATTTTGCGCATTTTTAACTTTCTAAAAATAGTTTGTAGCAAGACTTAGATGTTACTTTTGGTACTTACTTGGACATGTCAAGGCGATTTAGAGGCAAACAAGGCAGGTTGCCAATGTTTGCCCCTAGTTTGGGATATGGGTGGTTGTAAGGCAAACGAGGTAGATGACTGAAGTTTTCCCCTAGTTTAGGGATGGTTTAGATAAACGAGGTGAGTAGGCGAAGTTTGCCCCTTAGTATAAAGGGTGGTTTTTGGGTTATGGTAAAGACTGCGACTTTATATCTCTCAGATGCTCATAACTTTTGCCTAGGTACTAGTGAAGTGACCTAGCGAGCACTTTTCTCTCTTTTGTTATTGCTCACTTTGGATTTAGCTCTAATTTTTGCGTAGGCATTCATTCAGATTTTTGAATAAGCGAGAGCCACCCTTCTTTTCGTTTTTTTTTTTAAATTTTGCCAAAGTACCCCCGAGCAGGGATTAGGTCCAATGTAGTTCAGGCCAGGGTTTTTGAAAGAAGAAGGTTTGATTATGATGGCATTGACCGAAATGATTTGGTTTCCTACGTATCCCCGTGTGGGAATCAAGTCGAGCGTAGTTCAAGGCAAGGTTTTGAGAGAAATTCGTTATTTTTCAGTGAGTGGAATGACTGAACCATGCGATTGCCTATGTATCCCTGAGTGGAATCAGGTCGAGTGTAGTTCAAGGCAAGGTTTTGAGAAAAATTGGTTATAGTCAAGCATAGTACTTCTTGAGGCAATCAAGGTTGATTGGTTCTTGGAATTCGACACCATCAAGGTCCATGAGGTAGGTTGCTCCTCCTGATAGGATAGTTTTGAAGATGTAAGGCCCAATCCATTTGGGTTTGAACTTTCTGCATGGATAAAAAACTGGGGTTCGGAACTCCTTAAGGATAAATTCACCATTGACAATTTTCTTCGGACGAACCCTCTTGTTCAAGACACGAGCTATCCTCTTTTTATAAATTCAGACATGATCGATCGCTGCGAGGTATTTTTCATCTATGAGTGCCAATTCTTTGTATCATTCCCTTAACCAGTCTGATTCTAAGATCTCATATTCAGCCATTACTCGCAGGGATGGTAATTCTATCTCAACGGGGAGCACTACTTCCATCCCATACACCAGCGAGTCACTCCTGTAGACGTCCTTATCAAAGTTCTGTATCCACAAAGTGCAAATGGTAGCTTCTCGTGACAATCTTTGTAAGTATCGGCTGATTTCTATATTATGGCCTTGACATTTTGGTTTGCAACTTCAACTGCCCCATTGGTTTGTGGCCTGTACGGTGAAGACTTATGATAAGTGATTTTGTATTCCTCAAATATATCTCTGACTTCTACTTTGAAATGACTTCCGTTATCCGAGTTTGTATGATGGGGGACTCCATAGTGGCATATGAGGTCTCTTTTGATGAACTTAGCGACTTCCTTGGCTCCTAATTTAGTGTAGGATTCAGCTTCATCCCACTTTATGAAGTAGTCGATGGACACCAAAATGTAACGATTCCCATTTGAGGCTTTTGAAATAATTTTGGAAATGCAGTGACGAAGGTACATGCATCATGTTTGCATGGATCTGGCAGTTGTGGCACCTTTTCACGTATTCACAACAATCTTTCTCCAATGTTGGCCAGTAGTACCCCTGTCTTACGATCTTCTTAGCTAGCATGTGACCATTATACCCTTTCTTTAATAGTTTTCCCCCACAGATGATGAACTACGCAATGAATCTTCGAATTGCTCTTTTGTCCTTCTCAGTAGACTCTTGGGGATATATTCCTTTTTCTATGAAGTCCCATATAACTTGGTACCACGGCGTTTCCTTTTCTTCTTCCTCAATCACGGCAATCATATTGAATGACGGCTTATATCTCTGTTCAATTACCCGAGGCATCATCTTGACTCCTACGGGGATTTTCATCTTGGAGGCTAAGGTACCCAAGAATCTGCCAATTGGTTCTCCTCCCTGGGTAGGTAAAAGAATGTTACTCTCTTGAACTATTTCTTGAGCCCATTGAGATGATCGTGGTAGGGCTTCAGCCTCTCTTCTTTTACCTTCCATTCTCCTCTGGCTTGTGACACAATGAGGTTTGAATCTCTGAAGATGTCCAGTCTTTGAACCTTTAATTCTATAACTGCTTTCATTCCCAAGAAGCATGCCTTATATTCAACGATATTGCTAGTAGAGTTATAGTTGAGCTTGACTGCCAGTGGGGTGTGGTCTCCATTTGGCGATACCAGAATCATCCCTACTTCTACCCTTTCATGTTGGCTACCCCATCAAAGTATAACTTCCACTACTCTTCTTTAACTTCCATGATATTCTCATCCGGGAATGGGAAGTCTCTACTTTCTTCGAAATCAACAGCATGTTTAGTAAGATGCTCAGCTATAGTTCTCCCTTTTACCGACTTGCTTATTGCATATGTGATATCAAATTCAGATAGCAGAAGTATCCAACGGGATATACGACTGATTAGGGCAGAGTTTTCGAGGAGGTATTTTAGAGGATCCATACAGGATATGAGCACAACCAGAAAATCTAACATGTAGTGTCTTAGTCGGCGAGTGCACCAGTCTAAAGCCCAACACATTTTTTCTAGGGTAGAGTAGTTGAGCGCATACCCAGTCATCCTCTTACTAAGGTAATATATGACTTTTTTGAAGCGGCTTTCTTCTCCTTCCTGGGCTAGCATGCAACCCATGGAATTTTCAGAGACAGATAGGTAAAGAAGCAAGGGCCTATGAGGGGTAGTGTCACGCCCCGACGTAGCATAAATATGGAAAGCGTTTAATTTCCTTTATGGACCCGTAGGTCGCGATAGTTTGAAGGTTCAATTTGTCCCAAACGTCGAACAACAAAACATAATCAGAGTAGAGCAATCAAAGCTTACAAATATTTTTCTAACTTATTACATATTACAGCACGGGGTCTCTAAAGGCACAAACCGCCTTAAAACAAAACAATAACTTAATATCTATTACAGTCATCCTTATTACAAGAACAGTTTATAACTTAAAACATGGAGTATAGATAACAGTCTTTCTTCCAAGTAGTTGTTCTCAATTAGCATAATCATAATGTTCAGCCTGATCATAACCTGAAAAACCTGAACACGAATGTCCAGGACGCATCAACGTCGTCAGCTTCAAGAAGCTGGTGAGTATTAAAAACATAACTTTGAATGTAAAACACACTCATTTACCGTTTTCCAATTCTGCACTAAATCCAATAAGTTTACATTAAAGAATGGAGGTCATTTTGGGAAATAAGTACAATATTATTTACAAGATATAATTCACATATATGTGACCGTGTATGAGAACAATGCACCATCTCATCTTACCGACTCTTTTCTCTCGACAAAACCCAACAACCCAACACCACAAACCGGTATCTTTGAAACGCTAAGATAGCCACACTTTAGCACAGGGGTGCCAAGGAATGTCCAGTTTGCCTCACACTTTGGTCCGGGGTACCAGAGAGTGTCCATTGCCTCACACTTTGACTACCTAATCCACCATGCAAATACCAGAGGAACCCTCACGCAGTTCCAGACTCGGGTATCAGGGAGTGTCCGTAGGCCACACTTTAGCACTTCCATGGGTGCCAGGGAATGTCCAAGTTCGGCTTCATACACTTCGTCGCTACCATGGTTGTCAAGGAGTGTCTAGTTTTGCCACCGTTGCATTTCAAAGACACCCTCACCGCAATCTCAATCACAACACACTTTGGTATTCACTTACCAGGGAGTGTCCACAACACAATCTCAACCGCACTCACTATGCCACACTCACCATTACTCTTTTCCATACTGACCAACATTCACACTCACCATGTATGTACAACTGACTCCACGTGTATGTCATGAAACTTTAAATCATGAGGCAATTCACTGATTTATACAAACGACGAGCGTACGGGGATTGATAAGTCACAATACAACGTTTTAATCGTTTCCAACATAACCAATTAAGATTCTGATTTAATAAAATTTCCAAACGGAGCTCTAACAGATTATAAAATATCACCCAAATAGTTCTTTAACACAAAACAAGCATAAACTAGAAACTGCCAGAAGTCACGCACGCAGGCTGCTTGCGCTATATGCCCAATTTTCCTTTTTCTTTATTAAAACTTTTCTTTCTGCCAGAGTACAGGAAGATCGCGCGCGCGGTCCGCTCGCGCGATCTGTCTAATTTTCATTTTTCTTTTAATGAAACTTTTTTGTCTGCCTGGGAACACAAACCTTGCGCGCGCGGGTCGCTCGCACGAAGGGTTGCATGTGCGATCGCGCGCGCGAGATGAAGTAGAGGCTTCATCTTCCTCGCTCAGTTTCCCCTGTTTTCAGTTTTAAGGGGTCTTTTGACCCATTTTCGATTCTGCAACTATATATGTCATACAGTATATGAATCTCTTTGGTTTTTCGCAAGGATTAAGAATCTACAACTAATTTAACACGATTTCAAACGTAATTCTCGAATTATAGGAAAAACTAAAGGATGACAATTCTTAATTCTTAATATACTTTTTCATATGAACAAATTAAGCTTCAATACTTTAGGAATAGTCTATATATAGCATAATCTTTCATTATTATCTATAAAAACGTATTTTGGTTAAGTTTGAAAATCTTGATTTTTCAAGCCATGGAAAATCAACGTAGAAGTTTCAATGGGAAATCACATAATAAGTATATGCACTGAAAGTAGGCATGAAATTACATTCTCAGTGAGTTAATAATACTCACTGAGATTAAGAGTGTGAAGATTGTTGAAAAAGAGATAAGATATAAAAATTCCACCACAAGCTTGGCTATGTTGATCAAGTTCTTCTCTTTCTAAAATTTCTGTATATATGAAGATCTCTTTAACTCTCTGGAACTCTCAGTTGAAAAGGGTGCAGAATGTGAGTGTGTGTATGAGGGAATGTGAGTTATATAGAAAATCAAATGTGGGAACTTGGCCACCAAGCAAATTGTTGTTTACTCAACAAATTGAATTAGTTCTCAATTCTAAAAATACACAGCAATTATACAAACGTACACACATATACACAGATTCTAAACTGTAAATGTCTCCCAACTTGGTTGAAAGGCCATATAGAGTACTAAGGGGCAACTATAAGGTGTTTAGGAAACTAGCTTATGGCCTTAGGAATATACACACACACACACACACACAAAGCGTTCCCAAACAAGGCCTAAGTTAATGATTAGTTTCCATAATTAGAAATAAAGCAAATGTCAAATCTTGCTTTACATCACTTCCAAAATCTGTGGAAGTTTAGCACAGCACGGACAGTTTTGGACATAAACTAGTATTTTCGTGGCGCGGTGTCCGTCACAAAAATACAGAAAATTCATTTTAATGTAGGAAATGATTTTTCGGTTTTATAAAAATACTGATTGAGTTAAAAGTAAACATTTCTACCGTTTTGAAAAACAGTTTTGAAAGCTAACATAGGTGTTGCTAAATTTTATAAAATCGCATTTTGACCCCAATAAGAATTTCAAATATGAAATCAAGCAAGTAATAAATTCTACACATAAGAATTGTTATTAGATAAATGCAGACAATTATTAAATTTAGATATGACAATGCAAATACAAATAATTACATGGAAATGCAGGTTGTTACAGGTAGGTGGTAAAAGGACAGGTGGATTTTGGAAGTAGGCTTTTATTTTGTGGAAGGCGGCTTGTCATTGGTCAAAGCATTGCAACTTCTCTCCTTTCCTTAGTAGTCAAGATAAGGGATCACATGTAGTTGTGAGCATGGAGATGAAGCGGCTAATGAATTGGACTCTCCTGAGAAATCCCCATACTTCTTTCTCATTCTGTGGCGATGCCATTTCTAAATTGCCTTAATTTTGGAAGGATCGACCTCTATCCCCCTTTGTGTGATGAGAAAACCCAGGAGTTTCCCAGAGGTCACACTGAAATTGCAGTTCTTTGGATTTAGTCTCATCTTGTATTTGCGCAATCTTTCAAAGAATCTCTCCAATGCTATCAAGTGTCATTCTCTATCCTAGGATTTCACAATCATGTCATCTACATATACTTCTACTTCCTTGTGAAACATGTCATGTAGTAGGATGGTAGCGGCCCTTTGGTAAGTTGGCCCAGCATTCTTGAGCCCGAAAGGTAGTACCATATAATAGTAAGTCCCCCATGGCATGGTGAATGTCGTCTTTTCCTAATCCTCTAGTGCCATTAAAATCTAGTTATACCTTGAGAAACCATCCATAAATGACAATAGCTCATGGCTCGCAGTGTGATCTATAGAATGTCGATGTGGGGATGTGGGAAGTCATCATTTGGACTGGCTTTGTTTAGATCGCAGAACTCATCACACACACACAAATTGTTCCATCCTTCTTGGGATCAGCACGATGTTTGCGACCCATTCTGGATACTCTGTGACAATGATGAATCCTACCTTGAACTGCTTTTTAACCCCTTCTTTGACCTTGAGTGTCCATTCCGGTCTCATGCGTCTAAGTTTCTGCTTGACGAGTTTAGAATTAGGGAGAAGGGGAATATGATGTTGGACAATGTCAGGATCGACCCCAAGCATATCTTCGTAAGACCAAGTAAAACCATCTTTGAATTCTTTTCTCAAAAAAGTCAATTTTTCTTTTTATTCTTTATTAAGTGTTGAGCCAATTTGCACAATTTATGGATTATCTTTTTCACCTAGATTAACCGATAAAGTATCATTAATTATTTTATAAGCAGGTGGTTTTTTGATTAGTTATTTTAGCTCAATTAGGAGATCCTCGGAGGGATCTATGCATTCACAAGTGTTGGACACAGAGGAGTATACAGAATTGTCTTTCATTTCATTCATAATAGGTGGAGTGATTACATTATACAATGGTGGGCCTACAATGACCAAATTTGGTACAGACTCCGGGGAAATAGGGGATAGGGAGACACAGGCAGATGACTCTATAGCCTGGTTGCTCAGACCCTTCTCAGTTGGCATGATCTAATCATCTTAGCTCTTGGCCCTCTTTCCTTCTTTTTGTTCAATAAATTCTTCCCACATTTTCACAATAGCTTCGACGTCCATGGACTCAACCAGTCTTCCTCTAGGATCTTGACAACTTTTTCATGATAGAACAGACCTTGATAAGGGGGCCTCTCGCAGTTGCAAAGATCTCAAGTCCAGGATACCTCTTTCCGGTGGTCGGATGGATCCAAGGTTCAAGAAACCCAAAATAGAGGAAGTAATCCCCTTCTTTGATGAACTACACATTCAGGGTTTTGGTATACGGTGGGAGACTCATCACCCCTTTCTTCCATGGCTTTTGCAGCTCGATGTCTTCTCTAGTGGGCTCGTATCCCAACCCAAAGGTGCCTTGTTGTCCTTTAATCTAGGGGAACTCATGGATTCCTTGTTAACGTCGGCCCAACCCCATTCCAGGGAAATGGTTCATTTTACATACGATATTGACGATCGCAGATTGGATCTCGGGGAACTTGTCTTCATCACTGATCATGTGGATTTTTCCATGGAGAATCCTCCGATCTCTCCTTCTTCTATTTCTGGTATTTAGATTTCAAAGACGGGAGCGTAGCTTTGAAATATTTCATTTCCCCAACTCTTATCGAAGATGATTTTTACCTTTTTCTCATGAATGTACTTGACCAATTGGTGCACAGTGGATGATACAGCTTAGTTGACATACAACTAAGGCATCTTAATTAACAAATTGAATGTAGCAGGGATATCCATGATTTAAAAAAGTTATGTGCAAACCAGAGACCCCACTTGGATTTGGTGAGAAATAGCCCCCATCACAGTTCTTTTGGTATTGTCATAAGCCCTTACAGATTGCACAGAAAGAGTGATGTCCAGGATATCGACCCCAAGGCGGTAGCAATCTTTAGAGCACAAATATTCAAAGCGGAACACGTATCAACCAAGAAGAACGACACTTGTTGCCCCATGCATTTAATAGTGATGTATAAAGCTTTGTTGTACACAGACCCTTCCGGCTCTAAGTCTTCATCGGAAAAGGTAATGAGTGGATCAGTGGTGAGTGTGCCTAAAAAAGCCGCCATATCTTCTGGTGCGGTGTCTATGAGGACCTCAATTCAAGCCTAGGCATTCAACACAACTTGTCTATGCTTATAGGAAATTACCATAATGTCCCACATCGAGAGATGTGCTTGGGTTTTCTTTAGCTTCTTTATCAACTCGTTGTCCTCTTCGATGATATCATCAATCTTTCCCTTTCCCCTTGTCTTTGATTGGCCCTTTCTCGATGGATTCAGTGACAAGCTATGGAGGCTGATAATGGTGGCCTAATCTGGTCAAATGATCAATCTCGGTAGGAGTAGGTCCTTCTACAGTCCCATCTTCTTTGAACCAATCATATTCTGTTCCCACAAATGATTTCTTTGGCTCATTCCAGATGGAGGCATCACTTTCATTATCGGGATCATACCATTTAAGGTTTACCGTCCCTAGATCATGTTCTTCTAGGAAGAACAAATCTTGTTCATCGTCTAGCTGCTACTACCATTCTTCATCCTCCCCTTCAATCAAAATGATATCCCCCAAACTCTAGGATGCCAATAAGGGATAAGGGATGTCCTAAGGGGGTGATATAGGTGATAGGGTCGAAGGATACAGAGTCAGACTCAATGAGGCTGATATTTTGGTGGTTTGGCAGGGGATTTTGGGTGACATGGGGCTGCTTTGGTGGCTCAATGATATTCTGGTCATTGAGACCTTAGATATTGTGACGCAGGTGTATACAATCATTGGTATTATGGCCAGGGGGTTGGTGGTAGGCGCAGTGTTTAGACATGTCACAACTTGGTAGTGGTGGGGTGTTTCCCGATTTGAGTAGTTAGAGGTGGCCTTTCTTGAGGAACCGGTCTAAGGCTGAGGAGAGGGTGATTTCTAATTTGGCAAAGTTGCGGGGAGGCTTTTTCTGGAATGGGCGATTGGATGAGTTGGCTTGGTTAAGGGACTGGTATGGTCTGAGAGGGTATGGTATGAGTTGGCTGCTAAGGGCATTGACATCTGGGGAGTTCCAGGAGTAGTTAGGCCTTTTTGACTGACTTGGAGGCTATTCTCTCTTAATCTTTCCTTGCCTGATGGCGTCTACGATCCCAGTTCCCAATTTAAACAACTCTTCAAAGGTGGAGATGGACTGATAGAATAACTTCTCATGGTAAAGTGGTCGTTGATTTCGGATTAGCAATCTGATATGTTCTTTCTCACTTGGCTGATGAGTCATTTGGGCCACTTTGTTCCTCCACTTGCTCAGAAATGCTTCAAAGGATTCATTGTTATTCGATTGTGTAGTTTCCAAATCCCTGATGGTGACATCAAGCTCTTAGTTGTAAGAAAAGTGATCGACGAACACCCAAATAGTATCATCCCATGCTCGAGTTTTGGAGGCGTCCAAGGTAAGGAACCATGACAGTGCCAACGTTACAAGAGTTTGCGAAAACATCATTGCAATGTGTTCGTGGGTGCAACCCATGAATTAAAAGATGCTCACACATAGTTTTATATAACTTTTTGGATTCCCAGTTCCATCAAAGCGATCAATGACAAGCATCTTGAAGTTTTCCAACAGTTTTAACTTAATAGGTTCAAAAATGCCTTCCAAATATAGCATGTAGTCATCGACCCCTTTGTTTTTCCTCAGTACACTTTCTAGCTTATTAACCTTATCATTTTCTCTTAGAATTTCTTTTCATATGCAGGCGGCCCTGTCGATGGCGGTGGCATGAACCCTGGTGGTGGTAGCGGGAACCCAGGTGGATATTGCGGCTGTTGCTATTTTAGTTCCTCGTGAATTTCAGGAATTATGCCAGGCAGTCGGATTGTTGATTTGTGGTTGCTCTCAACTCGGTAACCTTATTTTCTAACTCTTCTTGATTCATGCTGATACGACTCGACAAGCTGATCCTGACCAAACGATTGTTTAAATTTCTGACCCAAGATGAGGATCCCAGCTGCTAACCTCGGGAATTTATACTGACCTACAAATTTAAGAGGATTGTATCAGATTCTGACAGTGATGAATTTAGATAGACAACGATAACGATGTTAACAAACATAGGCTGACTTGTATATAAACTGACTAAGTCTGCGTGTAGACTGATTGGGACAGTGCGTGCAAGTCAGATAAGCATGCGGATGACGGCCCTAGTCTAATGATGCTCCTATTTCTAACATATAGCAGTTAAATAAGTAAGGTCCTAGCCATACAAAGTGTGCTAACCTTACTTTCCAGTATGATCACCATGGGAGGTAGAAGAATATTGGAGTTTTTTAGAAGAAATATGGAATTTCTGGGATATTCGGGAGATCTGGGCAGAGTTTTGGGGAGAACTGGTCATATTTGGGCAAAGTTTCTGGGAGAAACAGGCATATCTAGGCATTTTCAGAAAATTTGGACAGAGTTTCTGGGAGAAACTAGTATATCTAGGAAATTCTGGGATATCTGGGTAGAGTTTCTGGGAGAAACGAGCATATCTAGGCAATTCTGAGAAATTTGGATAGAATTTCTAGGAGAAACTGCTATATCTGGGAAATTCTGGGATATCTGGACAGTGTTTCTGGGAGAACTGGTCATATATGGGCAGAGTTTCTGGGAGAAACAGGCAAATCTAGGCATTTTTGGGAAATTTGGACAGAGTTTCTTGGAGAAACTGGTAAATCTGGGAAATTCTGGGATATTTGGACAGAGAATCTGGGAGAATTGGTCATATCTGGGCAGTTGGGCAGAGTTTCTATGAGAAACAGGCATATTAAGGCATTTTCTGTGAAATTTTGACAGAGTTTCTGGGAGAACTGATCATATCTGGGTAGAGTTTCTGGGAGTAACATTCATATCTAGGCATTTTTCGGAAATTTGGACAGAGTTTTTGGGAGAAACTAGTATATCTGGGAAATTCTGGGATATCTGGATAGAGTTTTAGGAGAACTGGTCATATCTGGGCAGCTGGGCAGAGTTTCTGGGAGAAACTAGTTATATCTGGGTAATTCTGGACAGAGTTTCTAGGAGAAACTGGTTATATATAAATGAGTTGTGCAGAGTTTCTGGGAGAAACTGGTCATATATGGGTAATTTTGGATAGAGTTTCTGGGAGTTTCTGGTATATCTAGGAAATTCTTGGATATCTGGATAGAGTTTCTTAGAGAAACTGGTTAATATGATGGTGATCATACTGTCTAGCAAGTTTTCATACTCCAATGTCTTAGAACCAACAAGGTTTGCGGTGTATATCTTTGTGAGCATGGAGCAGACATCCTTGTCATGGGGCAATGATCACATGTGAGTGATTGCCTTAGGAATCATAAGAAAGAGGTTCTACCTCATGCCATATAAGCGTCAACACCGCCCAGATAATCCCGTTAGGGAATATAGCAGTCATATCATATTGTACTATCTTAAAAGATAAATGAATAGTCCAATGAAAGGTTCTACAGGAATCTATATGCAAAGACTGGGTTTAGTCAAAGAGGGTCCGTTGACGAGAGTTCCAATATACCGTCAGAGACAGTACAGAAGTTTTTACTCTTTTTGATATGCCTTGGAAGATACAGTATCAACGGTGACTTGTGCCCTAGCACAGCAAGACCGGAACAATGTCAGCGCCGCATTTCAGACACTGTCGGAGGGGGAAATGCAGGAGTGCAATGCAGTGGACCAGACACAGTGAAAAGATGATTTTAAGGATGCTTCTTATGAGTTAAATCTCTGTATTACTTTGTTTTGAAAATAAAAAATCCCCAGCAGAGTCTCCAGATTGTGGACACCCGAGATCGGTCTTCCCCTTTTTTTTGTTTGATATTGATTTGGAGAAAAGAAGGTCTGTTAAAAACAGATATAGAGTCGCCACTTGGTCTTTAAAGTACTAAGAAACCTAATTTTGATTCACCCAAATAGATAAAGGGCACCGACCCTTCTTAACCAAAGAACTTGGTTCGGGGTTTTTGTACGAGAGAGGAAGGAGCCTTTGTCACGACTAAATCACCCTCAACTCGCCCCGTTGCTTGACGGGCCTCAATTAGCTTCCAAATAATTATCTTATACTATGTTTGGTTTGACAATTAATACTATGATAGTATATTACATTTCATAAGAATCTTGAAATAGAAGATCAAAATATAAGATATCATTCATATGATCTAAGCCAAATATCACACAATGCAAAGGTGAAAGATCACAGAAACAAACATAGGAAAAATCGTCTAATAACATATCAAGTAATCAAGTTTTCCTAATCTAAAGAGGGACATGAATTGTTCTTGAAACAAATAATCAAAGAAATCAAAATATGCTTAGCAAGCTAGAATGATGCATGTTAATCTTTGAGAAAAGAAGACCTCTCAATCCCCGGGACGGATGAGAAAGGAAGATTAGATTGAGGGGAAGCATGAACGTATGATCAAGTTCATTCCTTATAATCTTCTTAGATTAGGAGTCACTAAAAACCCCAAATCTTGCATGGATATAATAAATGATCCAAGAATGTGCAAAGGTTGTTGTGTGCTTGTGTTTATGAATTTCTAGAATGACTTAGAATTCTAAAAATATGCATGAATGAATGGAGGATGTTAATATAGGATGTGTACAAATGTAGTATGAACTACTTCCTAAGACATGGGCTAATTTGGGATGCATGTAAACATTTAATCAAAGAGTCAAAGTTAAAACAAGCTTGTTGTGAATCATGGAGAGAACACCGAGCTGATTTTGTAAAAATGGAAAAAGTGAGGTTAGGAATGTTTTAAAGTCATGATTGTTTTTGGAGATCTTCCTCATTGTGTCTAGTACACAAATCAAAAAGCCAAACTACAATAATTATTACAGATTGAGAGAAATGATATGAACAAGAGAGGTTACTCAGAAACAAAGTCCGTATTGTCGACTGAAATTTAGAAACATCTTAGAAAACGAAAACAAAACATTCGGAAGTCCATATTATACAAAACGTTCCCCAAGACACTGAAGTTCAAAGGGAAAATGAGGTGGGACCACCCCTTTTGTAAAAATTTTCTGAAAAACAAGTTAGAAGTCAACCAAAGCTACTGTGACAAAAAAATAGAATGTCTGGAAGGAATGTTGGGGTCAAAATAAGATAGTTTCAAATGTTTTCAAGTCAAACAAAAAATTATGGGTGTTCTCTAATGAGTTAGGAAAACTTCCAAAGTGGTATCACAGACATCCTTTGATTATTGAACTCATAATGTTATTTTAAAGTTGGATGACTCGTTGTTTTGTAGATCTCTAAGAAAACAAAGATTTTTTCTTGGAATCCAAATGTTGAGGTTTTAGAGGGGTTTTGAAATAGAGGCTTTGAGAACACATTTCCATCACTAAAAGGAGATTATAACCACTTGGAATATCAACATCAAACTCACTTCAAGAGCTTCCAAGATTATTGGAGAGCATTGTTTTCATTTTGGAAATAACTTCAAGAATACATAGGAATGTATTGAAGTTAGAATCATCATATATCAAACATATTTTTGAGGTCATGAGATACTATCCATAAGGAATCACTTACATCAAATAGCATTTCATCATCTAGATGATGATGAACTAGTAAGTGATCAAAAGAAAATAAAAAAGAAATGAGGTAAAGAGAGATGAACATATATATAAACAAGTAAGTAAATGACAATCAAGAGTTGATAATCATTGAGATATTGGACTTGTAGCTTGGTGTTTAACTCGTATATAGTGACTTTGGACATGAAAGTGGCTTTCTATCTCATAAATGCTCACAAAAATGGTGGTTGGGTGTGTTGAATGTGAAATAAAGAGAAGTAATGAAGTAAAAACAAGGTTTAGAACTCACTTTCTTGTTGAAAATCAAAGAAGGAAGCTTCTTCTCTCTCTATTATAACCTTATCGCTTGTAATACCCTAAATTTCTGGAGTGTATTAATAAATAAAACTTTATTTTGTATACTTATATAAACTTTTCTTACTTTTGGTGTAATTTGGTTACCAATCAATTGACAAGTTTCCCAATTGATTGCCACTTTTTAGATACTAATCGATTGACATTATCCCAATCGATAGCCATTGTACCGACTAAATGTTATGATGTGGAAACATACCAATCGATTGCCATCTATTCTAATCGATTGCCTTCAAATATCTGTTACCCAACGATTTCCATCATTACCAATCGATTGGCATAACCTGAGAGAAGTTTTCTTCTTTGCTTGAGCTTTAGACGCGTGGCACTCTTACAACTCTACATATATGAGAGCATTCTTGGCCTTGGGGCTGTTTTTAGACCATTAAGAGAGAGAGGCACATCTTGTGAGTAAATATATTCAAACACACATATATCTATATATATACACACCCACATACACATACACACTCACTGCATTTGGCAGAAGAATAGATAGAGAAAAAAAGAGAGTTGGACAGAGGAGAAGAGAAAGAGAAGGAAGAGAGAGAGAGAGAGAGGTTTAAGTTTTAAGCTCAAAACACAAGCCAAACACACCCTTGGTGAGTTCCCAACTCACTTAGTCCCTCTATTTGACGTTTATACAAGTTATGGTGAAGTTTAGATATGTTTAATGCATGGTTTTTACGTTTATATATGCTATTTTTATAATTTGCTGGTGAAGACAATGTGCCAATCGATTGGCATAATTACCAATCGATTAACATCAGTCTAGACCCAATAGATTGGATAGGATTCCAATCGATTGACATCCCGATCGATCACCAATGTTAGGAATCGATTGACATTGTTTTAGACCCAATCGATTGTAAATTTCCTCAATCGATTGTTATGATTTTTGTTCCAATCGATTGGACCTTATCCCAAATGATTGGTATTGGCAGAACATAGATTCCTTTTCCTATTTATTATATTAAGGGTTTGATTGTTCATTTCTCGATTCAGACTTCCGTTATGCGATTCTGGGTTGATTAGGGATAATGTAACAACAAAGATAAAGTATTATTAAAGAATAATGGTTTAATGTGACGACGTGCGTGACATGTTGATTTTCAATATGAGTTTGATATTCATTTCTTTTAATCACGAGCGGTGGATAGGAGATCACTGGCAAGTTATCGATAAATCGTGGCAATAGAATGATATGTCGTGCTCAAGGCGTGGTATCCATGAATTTAAATGGATTGAGAATATGTACTCTATGTTCTTGACCATGGTCGACAAGAGCTGTGGTGTATCCAGGAATGCTACAATCAGATCAGGGTGATAAGAGTCAGTAGGTCTTTGTAAATAAAATGTGGGTTCGTATTATGCAAGGTTGAATAAAGAAAAGATATTACTTAGTAAAGCTGTATCTTATAACCTTCATAAGTTGTTTTACTTTAGGTAATTGGTACCTTGTTAGTTTATACTCACTCAACTCTCAGTAAGCTAACGGCCTTCATTGCCTGGACTTACCCCGTCTAGACTATCCTGTACCTCATTTTGCAGATGACGGATCCTATAATGAAGGTTACTATCTGGGAGAGTAGTACACAAAGAGTGGCCCCACTGATGACACCTATGCCGGGGAGGACTACTATGCTGATGTTTATGCTAGCTGAAGACCTGGAGATAGTTAATTGTTTATAATTATGTTTAGACCATTTTGTTATATTTGGTACTTGGGCATATGTTGCTTCCAAAACTGATATAATTTCGCTGTAGCATTACAATAGTAATAACTCGAATGTTTGTAATAGTAGCAACGGTTTTGTATACCCAGTTTGTTTTTATTACTATTCTTGTTTTAGACTAGTACTGTGTGGTTTGGATCATTAGTGACAATCACCAGTCATTCCCTATGGACCCAAAAAAGGAAATTTATTTTTCTCTATTTTTGCTGCTCCGGGGCGTGACATGATTTTTGGTATCTGAGCCAGGTTGTGATACTTTCATTCACTAAATGATTCCACATCATCTGGTCCTAGCATTTTAAGAATTCCTAAGATGAGATATGAGTTTGAGATAAGTTCATCCGTCTGATGATAGATAGTTTTCTTGCAGGTTAGCATGGATCTAGAGTTTCATGGATTTGTGGATGACTCTTATGGAAGACACATGATCCAAGGGGATATCATGGAGCCAACTGACCTAGAGCGTTACCATGATCGTGTGTGTTAGATAGCCAGTCGTTATTTGGAGGAGGATATGTAGAACACCCTCTATCTTGATGGACGGACTCACCCAACCCAGATGTGTATGGATGCTTACCATTCTGCGAGGATTGATAGAGATATTTACCAGGAAATTTTACGTTTGATCTCGAGTAAGCTGGAGATGGATGCTATCGAGTTACGACCTATTCTTGGAGGACCTATTCAAGTAGCACCTGCCGTAGTGCCTCCATTTCCAGTACTCGAGGTACCTATTCCAGATCCACATGGACAGTTTGAGGAGCCAGAGTTACCAAAGGCCGAGCCGATCATAGATGTTGACCCAGAGGAGCCAGAGGAGGATCCCGTAGAGGACATCGAGCCAATCGAGGATGACGAGGAGCCAGAGGAAGATCCAGAGGATGACCCAGAGCTAGCTGATGAAGACGTTATAGTTAGAGATGATAGATCGAGGTAGTAAGAGATGAGGGTATGGAGGATGTTGCAGTGGAGCATGAGGAGGTAGTCATACTAGAGATACTATGGTGTTTTATTCACCAGTAGGGCCTGTTTTATATATGAAATCTATTGCCAATATGGCAGCCGAGTGGGTAGCAGCGATTGCACAGCCAGCTGGAGTTTTGATAGGAAAGGTGGTGTCAGATGCTATGGCTATTGTTGGAGATTTTGCTAAGTTAATCGCTGATGTTACCGAGCCAGCATTTGATGTTGAGGAGATGGAGGTTGGCGACATGATAATTGAGGATTGGGATATTAGAGTAGTAGTAGGAGCAGCAGCACCAACTGAGGATGATCCACCAGTAGAGATGGACTAGCAGTAGGATCAGACGCTGATGATTTTTGAGTCAGAACTTACAGGATTTAGTTTTGTTAGTTTTATCAGGACATGTTGTCCACATGATTTTTGGGAACTTGAGAGATAGCTATTTGACCATAGCTTTGTATAGGTATTACCAGTAGTAATCGTAGTATTGTGAATAGCTGACCTTAGTACTATTTTAGCTTTGTCCTACGTGGTACAAAATTTGACTAGTGTGTACTATGTGTTGGGAATATGCCCTCAAACCAGTTAGTTGGACAATGGAATATCATAATGCATTTATGTATGTTAGTTCATGAGATGAATATTAGACTGGAATCCTTAAACAACATTGTATGTGGTTCATTTGTGTATGTGATTACACATGTGAGATATGAATCACAAATCCTTGTTGTTTCAAATAAGTCACAGTGGATGATAAGTCTGGATAACTTATCGGGTATACACTGTAGCATGATTAACGTCTACGAGGTAGAATGATGAATCTCATTCATAAGAGTCTTTGACTCTTGCTTAATATGCTAGTGCACTCGGTGCATTGACGGACCTGAGTTAAACCTATTGACACCTAAAACGCTGTCACCGTTAATAGGAACTCAAAACTTGTATAGGGATACATGTCCTCAATCCTGAGACAGTTATGGACGCAAGTTGTATGCTTGGTTGCTTTGACTTACCAATCAGTGAGGTCTTGCAAGATCAACACCTGGGTATCTTGGGTAATCAAGTATGCAACGTTGGGAACATATATTGTCAAGATGGAATTCTACCCTCTTCAAAAAAACGAAGAGTAAGTATTCCCTCGAGAATGTCACTAGGAGTGATTACTGAGAGCCGGCCAGCCTTGTCAACAAAGTGTTATTGTTGACATGTTTAGTAATCCAAGCGTAGTGAATGATACTTGAGGAATATAAGATGTACTATCTATTGGGTCGACAGTATCTTAAAACATACATCCCAATGATAGATACGAATACTGCCTGGTAAAGGGACATCTGTATCATATTATACAAGTCTAGCAATCACTTATGTATGTGTGATTATGTTCTTATGCACTGGAGTGCAATTATCATTTTATAGTGGCATTAATGATAATTGATTAATTATTGATTCCTTAGTCAAGAGTACTGACTAGATGGAATAATAATTAATCGGAGCCAGTAATTAAGAACCTAGGAGGTCCCACTCTTAGCTCCGCCAGAATGCTTGGAAAGGCAAATGAGAATGCTATCAAGACTGCTTCGATCGATTGAAGTCTAGACAGGTTCGATCAATCGAAGTCACTTCGATCGATTGAAAGTTAGGTCGGTTCTAGGAATCTATAAATAGGGCAGCTACGTCCAGAAAAATAAGTTCGTCGTTTTTGATGTACCAGTTGCTGCAGAACCTGTTTAGAGTTCCCAAACCTTCCCTATTCTCACTATTAGGGTTCCCACCAACCCTATCCACTCTGGGAGCATTCAATGAGACATAAGGGTGAAGATCTCTTAGATGTTGCTGCTGCACATAGAAGGAGAAGGACTAAATCAGAATTGGGTTCAAGACCATAAGGTAATACACCTGTTCCCTCTCCTGTACGCATCTATAGAGTTAATGAGTAGTAGATCCAGGCAACCAATAAAAGTTTTGAACTTTGTTTTTCCGCTGCATGTTTAAATAAATTTTAAACCTATTTTTTCCATCAATTGGTATCAGAGCCTCGCTAGTTTGGATCTATAGATGCGTTTTGGAACACTAGTATTGATTTGCATGTTGATTTTAGGACTGTTTTCAAAACTGCATCATCACAGATCCGTTTCTACAGTGTTTATGCAGCAGAATACAAATCTGCGATTGCATTGGATGCAAGGTGGGTTCGATCGATCGAAGTAGTCTCGATCGATCGAACATCATCTGTTCTCAAGCGATCGAACTATTTTCGATCGATCGAACTTTGGTTCTGTTCAATCGATCTAATGGTGTTCGATCGATCGAGACAGCTCTTCTGTCCAGGTGTTCAGTTTACAGATTTAAAGGTTTTAAATATTTACGTTCAATTTTTAATTATTCTATAAGGTTTTCAAGACATTTTGTGAAACTGAAAGTTCAATCGATTGAACTGTACTCAATCGATCGAAGGTTCAATCGATCGAACCTTTGTCGATCGATCGAAGTGTGACATAGAACTGTGATGCTATTTTAAGTTCTAATTCAGTATGTAAAGAGTTTATATACTGTGTGAATCAATTAGGGGTTCCAATGGTACATATATTTGTTATATATGCGTGGTTGTGCGTGTGACTAACCCTTTTGCAGCAAGCTTAGTCCGCTATCTCCCATGGCGCCAAGACTTTTAAAGTTTGTATTTAATTGGTTGAGATTGGTGTTTATTATGTTTTAATTGTTGGTTTAATTTTAAGGCATATGTAAAGGGCGCTGCGACTTCAATCCTATGAAAAGGAAAGTTGCACCGGTTTTCCTAGCCTTTTATTTTATTATTGTTATTTCTATTTCTAGATAAATTGTAAGCTTCGAGAGAAGCATCGGACCAATGTAATAGAATTAGAAAATCCATGAAGATGGAGGAACAAGCCGTTATCTATGAAGATGGAGTCGGAGGCAATCAAACAAGAAGGAGGTTCTATGGAGATAGAGCCATGGGAGATAGAGACATTGTTGAATGTTTTTATTCCATTTTAGTTTTGGTTTTATGTGCTTAGTTGTGATTGGCATTTTATATATTGTTACTACTCGCATGCACGTAAAACAGGTTTTCTAAAATGAAATTAAAAAACGTTTTTTCTAACACATTAGTAAACACTTGATGTTTATGGGCAATGTGAAGAATTTTTTTTTTTCAAATTGAAAAATTCCTATTAGTTCATTGTAAGTATGAGAAATACTCTATGTCACTCATTTATGAGTGATCATTCCATACAGAGGGTATTTCTTATTGATTACTAGATATGAACTTCTTATAAAAATCTAGTGGGAGAGGGACTTATTTTATAACTCCCATGGTCTTCCATAAACGGTTTATTGTAAGGTGGGTAGTATATTCTGTGTCACCCAGCCATGGGTGATCATTCCATACGGAGGATAGACTATTCATTGGTTACTAGATATGAACTTCCTTTGGATAGAATCAATGAGACGCATTAGAGGGTGACCACTACACTGAGGCACTACTTGAGGCGGTTGTCATTGGATTCTAGTTAATGGTAAACACTAGCTAAGCTATGGGTAAGGGATTCCACACGGAGCATTATTCAGAAAATTAGAGACCAAAAGTTCAGGAGTCATGAATTGTTTTGTAAGAGTTGTAAGACATTCATGATGGGTTTCCCAATCAGGCTATGAGGTTATGATCGCCACACGGAGACTTAGTTTGATAGGCTTGACATCCTGAAGACAATTAATGAGTTGGTTAAGGGAATTCCAATGTATCGTATAAATTGTCATATTCATGATTTCCATATTGTAATTCTATTACATTACTTGTATTTCAGATTCATTATGTCTAGCCCACTTGCTATAACCATGATCCAGAATAATGACTCATGTAGTATTTAAATGACTCATGGGTATTTTACCATCTAAAAGGATAGCACCTTCAACTAATTCTATAACTTTTGGTTTGGAGGTTAGATCACATTTAATCTAAATAGGATAAATGGGGAGTAAAGGATTGGATCCTAAACTCTTTTGGTTGCTAAGACCATTGCCTATTTGTCAATCCTATTTAGAGAGTAAACATGATCAGATCATATTAATCTAAATAGGATAAATAGGGAGTAAAGGATTGGATCCTAAACTCTTTTGGGTGTTGAGACCACTACCTGTTTGTCAATCCTATTTAGAGGCTAATATGATCAGGTGACTTTTCTTTTGAAAATCACACAACCATGGACTTAGTAGAATTAGGACATAATCATGTATGTAGGCCAATAAACATTAGAGTTGAAAAGTAGTTTTGGCTACTCCAGATACTGATATAAATTTACCTATTGCACCTTTTCTTCAATCTTTTGAATAAATTCGAAAGGTTTGGAATGAGGAATTATTGGTAAAAGAATATCATTGCCTTTTGATTTGATCAAAATGGTGAGTATCTGTCTAATGCGCTTATTGTCTATAAGAGATAAGAATGAAATTCTTTCTCGATGGTCTACACCTAGTGTTCCTCCATGGGGTGGTGTAGCAGGTAGAAGGAACTATCTTCTTTTAGATATGATTGGGTCATGGGATGAGTTATTTAGAGTTACTACTGTTCCTTATTTTTCTCGATGGAAATACAATGTATATACTAGATCTTATTCAAAAGCAAATCTTTTCGATATACATCCCCAAAGTTGTGAAAAGAATGTGACTTCTTGCTCATGGTAACTTTGGATAAGGATGTCTAGCACTTTGGTGTAAAGAAATGATGAGCCTTTTGAGCCTAGATTAGAAGTATAATACTTTTGTAGTGTTTCCAGAGAAAACAAAAGTTGGTTGGAGACCAAATTTTGCAAAGGAAAGATAATATAAAAGAGTAAAGTAATTTATATCTTAAAGAAATCTATAAATCATCTAGAACTAAAATCTACTACATCTTCATCCGTTCCTACATCAGTACTTTATTCTAATGGGAGAATTCTTAGCGTTGCTAAAATCTCCTTGTGCATTGAAGTTTTGTGATAAGGAAGCTCCGGTATATGATTTGCATAAGTCTACGGACTTAAGCAATCATCCAGAGATAAGGACATCTATTTTGACATGTTGGTCAAAATACTTTGGATTCGTATAAAGTATGGATGTAGCTTAAGTGGATGAAAGGATCCTTGCGCAAAGGAAGTGTGGTGGTGATTATGGTTCCATATATTGATGACATCTTTATCATTGCGAGATCTTAAAGTAGTGTTATCAATGATTGAGGTTAAGTTTCTACAGTATACTTGATATTTATGATCTCGGTGAGGCGAGCTATAATCTTTAGGTTTTTGCTCATTCAAGATCGGAAAGTTAAGATAATGAGATTATCTCAAACTTCTATATCAGAAAGTTGCTGGCTAGACTCAACGTAGAACTTTTTCGACAAAGTTTTTTTTTCACCTTTGAACATAACTTATTAGTCTTTCAAGACTTGTATCTTAGGATGCAAGATGAAAGAGGTCGCATGAAAGGTATATCATAAAGCCTTCGCTATTGATAAACCTTTTATGTGATGTTAAGTATGGGATATCTGTTATACCGTTTAGGTTGTTCACAAATATCAGTCCAAGTGAATGTTCAGTTTTCTGAACTATCATAAAGTATATATTCTCTAGGGCTTGAGAAAGAACTAGCGGATATATGCAGGGTGATGGTGTTTTGGACAATGTTCAAATTAGCTTTACTGGATACATGTCTGGTGACGTCTTTTGTCTAGGGATATAGTATAACATGAAGAGGTTTTACTATGGATTGTTTCAGTCGATGATCATCAGTCCCTTCACAAAACCTTACGGGTTAAGGATTTTGACATGTCACGTAGATAATGCGATTGTTGTTTTAACACTATATGGTTATAAGTGCAAGTGGGAGTTTGTTAGGAATATGCCCTCAAACCAGTTAGTTGGATAATGGAATATCATAATGCATTTATGTATGTTAGTTCATGAGATGAATATTAGACTGGAATCCTTAAACAACATTGTATGTGGTTCATTTGTGTATGTGATTACACATGTGAGATATGAATCACAAATCCTTGTTGTTTTAAATAAGTCACAGTGGATGATAAGTCTGGATAACTTATCAGGTATACACTGTAGCATGATTAACGTCTACGGGGTAGAATGATGAATCTCTTTCATAAGAGTCTTTGACTCTTGGTTAATATGCTAGTGCACTCGGTGCATTGACGGACCTGAGTTAAACCTATTGACACCTAAAACGCTGTCACCGTTAATAGGAACTCAAAACTTGTATAGGGATACATGTCCTCAATCCTGAGATAGTTATGGACGCAAGTTGTATGCCTGGTTTCTTTGACTTACCAATCAGTGAGGTCTTGCAAGATCACCACCTGGGTATCTTGGGTAATCAAGTATACAACGTTGGGAACATATATTGTCAAGATGAAATTCTACCCTCTTCAATAAAACGAAGAGTAAGTATTCCCTCGAGAATGTCACTAGGAGTGATTACTGAGAGCTGGCCAGCCTTGTCAACAAAGTGTTATTGTTGACATGTTTAGTAGTCCAAGCGTAGTGAATGATACTTGAGGAATATAAGATGTGCTATCTATTGGGTCGATAGTATCTTAAAACATACATCCCAATGATAGATATGAATACTGCCTGGTAGAGGGACATCTGTATCATATTATACAAGTCTAGAAATCACTTATGTATGTGTGATTATGTTCTTATGCACTGGAGTGCAATTATCATTTTATAGTGGCATTAATGATAATTGATTAATTATTGATTCCTTAGTCAAGAGTACTGACTAGATAGAATAATAATTAATCGGAGCCAGTAATTAAGAACCTAGGAGGTCCCACTCTTAGCTACGCCAGAATGCTTGAAAAGGCAAATGAGAATGTTGTCAAGACTGTTTCGATCGATTGAAGTCTAGACAGGTTCGATCGATCGAAGTCACTTCGATCGATTGAAAGTTAGGTCGGTTCTAGGAATCTATAAATAGGGCAGCTATGTCCAGAAAATTACGTTCGTCGTTTTTGACGTACCAGTTGCTGCAGAACCTGTTTAGAGTTCCCAAACCCTCCCTATTCTCACTATTAGGGTTCCCACCAACCCTAGCCACTCTGGGAGACATAAGGGTAAAGATCTCTTAGATGTTGCTGCTGCACGTAGAAGGAGAAGGACTAAATCAGAATTGGGTTCAAGACCATAAGGTAATGCACCTGTTCCCTCTCCTGTACGCATCTATAGAGTTAACGAGTAGTAGATCCAGGCAACCATTAAAAGTTTTGAACTTTGTTTTTCCGCTGTATGTTTAAATAAATTTTAAACCTATTTTTTCCATCACTATGTGGTACATCTTTTGGTTTATATACGAGCAGTACTTTTGATACTGATAGTATGGTTGCCTTGATGCGTTGTTTGTAGACCTACTAGTTCTTGTTGTTTCTCGCCCTATCTTGGTTTTCATTTCTACGAGAAGACTTCCAGCTAATTGATGTGTCTCTTGTAGGCAATACTCGTTATCATTATGGTAGGACTCCTGAAAAAACACCAAGCACGTATTGGAGCACCAATTCCAGAAGGAATAGACCCATTTGGAGTTTTTGAAGCATTCATGGAACGGATGGAGCATATAGGTGATACCTACAGCAATGCTACTAATCAATGATCTGTCCAATCCCTAGTTGCACCATTCCAGCAAAGGCAAACAGGAGACAAGTTATTAGCAAATTTTAGTGAGTTACGTCCTGAGAAGTTCGATGGAATAACAGAACCATGGAAAGCCGAACAATGAATAAGAGAAATGGAGTTGATTTTTGAAGCATTAGAATACAGCGAACAAGAGAAGTGTCGTCCTGCTATATTCTAACTCACCTACATTGCCACAGATTGGTGGGAAGCTGAGCGAGTTACTATTATGATAAATGCTGCGAGAACAATGTCGTGGGAAACTTTCAAAGGAAGATTTCTGGAGAAGTACTTTCCAGAAGATGAAAAGGATCAAAAGGAGAAGAATTTTATGAGCTTATTTAAAGGAGATTAGAATGTAAGAGAATATACCACACAGTTTGAATGACTGTCTCAATTTGCCCAGCATATGATTGATATACTGCAGAAGAAGGTGAAAAAATTTCATCAGGGACTGAATCCCCATCTTCGCCATATGATGATTGGTCACCAGAACCAAAGTTTTGAAGGACTAGTCAGACTTGCTATAATTCTGGAGAAAGATGCATATCCAATACAGCGACCTCAGACGAGTCGACCACAGCCATCAAGGAACTTCTAATAGAGAAATTTCCAAGTACAACTGCCAAGGAATACCCAAGGTTAGAGATCTCAAGGAAATATCCAATGGAACAAAAGAACCTGGCATGGAACCAGAAAGCCTCAGTCAAGCTATTCTCGACCACAACAATATCGCCAGCAAGGACCATAACCACAGGCATTGTTGACAGCCCCGCCAAACAATAATAGAGGATGTTTTGATTGCAAAAAGCAATGGCACATTGCTAAGTTCTTAACAACTTCTAAGCCCAATAAGGACCACTCATTTGACTGAAGAATAATTGGGGCGTAAGCAACTAGAATCCCTATGGGAATTCGAACCCTCTCCCTTCCCACTAGGAAGAGAGAGGCTATGCCAATTCGGCTACAACCCACTCTGCGGCAATCAATTTAATATCATAAGAAATCTATTCAACGGATGTATATTTACACACACCCCTATATATTCACATTTAAAGGATGTATACTTAGACTTATACACACACATCTATATACGTTTAGGGATAAAATGGTAAACAAATTTAATTATAATTTGGAATTTGGACTTATCTCAAAAAACATTATGCATAAATAGAACAATCGATATGTAGATATTCTTGCTGGATCTCATGTCACACTCCGATTTTTGGACAACCAAATATTTAATCTAGAGCATGTATCCAGACTAAAATTCAATTTCCAAAACACCAAGAGTGACACCTGGCCTCACACAGGCTAATAAATAATTATTGAAAAAAGTATTTTATACTCATTAAATAAGGACATGTGATTTTGTGTTTAATAAAAAACTCTTTATTATTAAACTTGAATTCCCAAACATTCATTTTCATTATAAAAGAAATTAAACTCTATTCCACATATAATATCCTTTCGATTTACAAAAGAAATATTATGTTCATTCAATAAAACTCTCTTGACAAAGTTCAGCGGAAAGAAAATAAATAAGCATAAAATCTATACATCCATTGGTCAAAGCAACTCAATGTTCCCAATACCCAATATATAATCCTTATTGCAATTATACACTTGTGGCCCACACTGCCAGAAATAAAATAAAGTACAAAAAAAATTAAGTCCAACTCTAATAACAAACAACACTGCGACAATCTCTTCACCCAAATAGAAGCTCCAAAGAAAATCTCCAAATACTAAACCTGCAATACATCCGACTACGTTTCATATAGAAACGCCCCGAATGCATTACGCATCCGGGTCTGTTTATAAAATACTGGTATGAGTTAACAAAAAAATATAAAACTAGTCTTAGGGAACAACGGTGTTCCATAGACTCCCAAAAATACTCACAAAGAAAAACATAACCACCTCATATGATACAATATTGTTGCACAGAAAATAAACAATGTCATCGCACATAATTCATGTCGGGTTAGAACATTAGTTCCACGAACATTCAAGACAGAATGGTGTAGTTTCCTTCAATGTGGTGGCAGTGGATCCAACCCCGAATAAACACAACTGAATACTTACCGGTCGGATATCTATGGTGAGTCAGCCCTGCATAAAAGTTAGTGGACCCACCATCCTGTAATATACAGTTATCATAAAAGTTAGTGGACCCAACATTTCCACATTCTAACATAAACGTCGCATTCATTATTCCAAACTTATCAGTCTTATGAAATACTCCATTGTCATTATTTATTAGCCTTTAATTTATCTTTGTGTTCCCTAGGTTCACCACTTGGCCACCCTCCCTAGTACAGCCCACACATATAACCTATGTGTGCCCGGACATAATACCAACACCCACTCCGGTGCCAGTTTGGTTGGGGTATCAACCAAACCAGGTATACACAATGGACTGCTGGTCAATATGTCAAGACGTCTATACAATATAAGCCAGCATAAGGCTTAGGCCAGCTTAATCACACAGCCACTGGCAAAAAGTACACTCAACAAGTCTTAAGCCAGCTTGATCACGAAGCCACTCGCAAAAGAGTGCGAGCTACCAAAAACAATAACACAACAACGGGGAGTAGTGAACACTAAGGTATTTTCCCAGTTTCTTACCATCAACGTTAATTGTCATAAGTACCCATTCATGAGGGTTTAATCACGTCATTAACCACTTCAGGAATTTATCATTTATTCCATGGAATATCATTATCCGATTATTCACGATAATGCCTTTTTTTTTTTTGCAAAAATTCTATTCAAGTCTTTGGCGTAGTATTTTCAAAATAATTATTTAATACCACACATAGAATAAGTTGGGGTTTCTTAACACATAGCATATAAAATCGACACTCAATACTACTATTTAAAACAGTCCAAAATAGACCCTTACATTAAACAGTCCCAAAACCAACGTGGACTAAAATTATTCCTCATAATAATTCCGCACAAAGAAACATCTCTAACAATTTTCATAAACATAAAGTCGAAATTCGGAGTTAACATTCACTGCTACTGTAATATAAATTTTTTTCCCAAACGGTGCAGAATTCGGAAAAATGTTATTAGCCAAAAGTTGTGCAGAATTGCGTTTCCTACAGGCTTTAGCAGATAGAATCACGAAAACTCTAATGTATGATTTATTATGAATTTTCTACTCAAATCTGATCTGTGAAAACCCCAAATCCAAAAATTGAATAATTGCTCAAATGTATATTCAATGCTCATCTATAAATCTCAAATCACAACTTCAATCATTGTAAAAAAAAAAACCTAAATCTCATAATCCATAACTATACTAATTTAATATTCTATACATTTAAATTTTCAATCAAACGAGATTGAAAGAAAATAATAAGTTAACTCACCGATTTAGGGCTTCAATGATGATGATGATTTCGCAAAATAAAGGTTGAAGTTCCTCTTTTCTTCTCTTACTCTCTTCTTCTTTTTCTTCTTCTTCTTCTTCTTCTTCTTCTTCTCTCTCTCTCTCTCTCTCTCTCTCTCTCTCTCTCTCTCTCTCTCTCTCTCTCTCTAACACACACACACACACACACAAACGTTTGTTCTATCTTCTTCTCTCTTTTCTCCTCTTTCCCTTTTTTTTTGTTAATATGGTGACTAGGGTTTCAATATAAGTATATGTATACTACACACACAATATATGTCAATAAAATACACACAAATATATAAATCCCATTTTTTTGTCTAAGGGCCTCACAAAAAGGCTTTATATGGGCCCGAAAAATGCATTCTAAAGGGGCAAATGATTAGCCCAATGGGTACCCATGACCCTGGGCACTAAATTTCTATATTAAGCACACTACCTGACATACTAACAACCCGTACACGCTACTTCAAAATTTTTATTTGATGTCACTAAGATACATACACATAGTTAATGTCTAATACTTGAAAATAATAATTTAAAAATGACTAAAAGCACTTAGAAAATTAGGGTTGTTACATTCTACCGTCCTTAAAGAAATTTGTCCCGAAATTTAAAGCAAACACCAGTAACACGTGCAATAAACAAGGCTAAAGTTAAACACACAAATTTACGAATAACACTGATCAACATTTAACTCTCGACCCCAAGAGATATGGTACTTCAAGCGAAAAATCCAAACAAGGAATCCCTCATATATATATATACCTTTATCCTCGTGGAGTCAATTGCTAAATGCTAACAGATAATTAAGACATATATAAAAATGCAAAAATATGATAATAGGAACTATGCATCAAACATGTTTACCCCCCACACTAATTCTCATTGGAATATCCAAATAATTAATCGTATCGATCCACCCACTAATACTCATCCTTGCAGAAGTCCCTACTGAGAAAAAATCTGAGAAATTAATACACTGACTTGATAGATAATATAGAATCCATAAAAATAAACCTCCTTCATGGAAATAGGATAGAAGAATACCTCAACAGAATACCCGATGATAATATCAACATAAGAAATCCTGAATACTAATAATAGATCCATTATCAAAAAACCAGTAGATAATCAATAGAAGTGAGAAAACAAGAAACCAGTCGATATTAATCCAATAATAAGAAGTCCATAATATCCAATAATAGTTAGATTAGAAATCTGCTGATACTAGAACAATCCCAATACTCCGATATCCGCCCAAAGTTAATAAATAGTCTTCAACAATATATTAAGAGGTCTTCTTGATTATAATTGTAGATGCAATATAATCAGAACTCCGCTTAATTTCCCAACAAAGATAATCATATTGTATATGTAGGCAACCAAGTAGTCGTCGCCCATTATACAATAATTGATCAGAAGTCACACGTCGATGACAACTTCCAACTCCCCCATTACTCCACATATAAATAAAATGAATGCATTACTATGCAATGCTAAATAATATTATGCATGACTTCACAAAATTCTCATGCAAATGGCAATCATTAAAAGTTAAACAAATCAAAAAAATAAAGCACAAAACTTACACATAACATAGAAATAGAGGTAGCACATACATAATCTAAATCTCAACCTAAGAAGATTTGCAGTCCTATAACTCTGACCAAACCCAATAATCCACATTCCGAGAATCACTCAGACTCCCTAAGCTAACCATAAGCTCTGATACCAAACTGTCACACCCCGATTTTTGGACAACCAAAAATTTAATCCAGAGCATGTATCCAGACTAATAATCAATTTTCAAAACACCAAGAGTGACACCCGGCCTCACACAGGCTAATAAATAATTATTGATAATAGTATTTTATACTTATTAAATAAGGACATGTGATTTTGTGTTTAAAAAAAAATCTTTATTATTAAACTTGAATTGCCAAACATTCATATTCATTATAAAAGAAATTAAACTCCATTCCACATATTATATCCTTTCGATTTACAAACGAAATATTATGTTCATTCAATAAAACCCTCTTTACAGAGTTCAACGGAAAGAAAATAAATAAGCATAAAATCTATACATCCATTGGTCAGAGCAACTACAATGTTCCCAATACCCAATATATAATCTTTATTACAATGATACACTTGTGGCCCACACTGCCAGAAATAAAATAAAGTACAAAAAAAATAAGTCCAACTCTAATAATAAACAACACTGCGACAATCTCTTCACCCAAATAGAAGCTCCAAAGAAAATCTCCAAATACAAAAACCTGTACATACATTCGACTACGTTTCATATAGAAACGCCCCGAATGCATTACGCACCCGGATCAGCATATAAAATACTGGTATGAGTTAACATAAAAATATAAAACGAGTCTTAGGGAACAATGGTGTCCCATAGACTCCCAAAAGTACTCACAAAGAAAAACATAACCACCTCATATAATACAATATCGTTGCACAGAAAATAAACAATGTCATCTCACATAATTTATGTCGGGTTAGAACAGTAGTTCCACGCACATTCAGGACAGAACGGTAGTTTCCTTCAATGTGGTGGCAGTGGCTCCTACCCTGAATAAACACAACTGAATACTTACCGGTCAGATATCTATGGTGAGTCAGCCCTGCATAAAAGTTAGTGGACCCACCATCCTGTAATATAAAGTTATCACAAACCAAGCAAACAAGTTCGTAAACAACATTTCCACATTCTAACTTAAACGTCGCATTCATTATTCTAAACATATCAGTCTTATGAAATACTCCATTGTCATTATTTATTAGCCTTTAATTTATCTTTGTGTTCCCTAGTTTCACCACTTGGCCACCCTCCATGGTACAGCCCACACATATATCCCAAGTGTTCCCGGACGTACTACCAATACCCACTCCGGTGCCACTTTGGTTGGGGTATCAACCAAACCAGGTATACACAATGGACGGCTGGTCAATATGTCAAGACGTCTATACAATATAAGCCGAGCATAAGGCTTAGGCCAGCTTGACCACATAGCCACTGGCAAAAAGTACACTCAACAAGTCTTAAGCCGGCTTGATCACGAAGCCACTGGCAAAAGAGTACGAGCTACCAAAAACAATAACACAACAACGGGGAGTAGTGAACGCCAAGGTCTTTTTCCAGTTTCTTACCATCTACGTTAATTGTCATAAGTACCCATTCATGAGGGTTTAATCACGTCATTAACCACTTCAGGAATTTATCATTTATTCCATGGAATATCATTATCCAATTATTCACGATAAGGCCTTTTTTTTGCAAATATTCTATTCAAGTCTCTGGCGTGGTATTTTCATAATAATTATTTAATACCACACATAGAATAAGTTGGGGTTTCTTAACATATAGCATATAAAATCGACACTCAATGATACTATTTAAAACAGTCCCAAACAAACCCTTACATTAAACAGTCCCAAAACCAACGTGGACTAAAATTATTCCTCAATAATTACGCACAAAGAAACATCTCTAACAATTTTCATAAACATAAAGTCAAAATTCGGAGTTAACATTCACTACTACTGTAATATAAATTTTCTACCCCAAACCGTGCAGAATTGGGAAAAACGCTATTAGACAAAAGTTGTGCAGAATCGCGTTTCCTATAGACATACGTGTACAGAATCACCAAAACTCTGACGTACGATTTATTATGAATATTTTACTCAAATCTGATCCGTGAAAACCCCAAATCCAAAAATTGAATAATTGCTCAAATGTATATTCAATGCTCATCTATAAATCTCAAATCACAACTTCAATCATTGTAAAAAAAAAAAAAAGCCTAAATCTCATAATCCATAACCATACTAATTTAATATTCTATACATTTAAATTTTCAATCAAACGAGATTGAAAGAAAATAACAAGTTAACTCACGATTTAGGGCTTCAATGTTGATGATGATTTCGCAAAACAAAGGTTGAAGTTCCGCTTTTCTTCTCTTACTCTTCTTCTTCTTCTTCTTCTTCTTCTTCTTCTTCTTCTTCTCTCTCTCTCTCTCTCTGTCTCTCTCTCTCTCTCTCTCTCTCTCTCTCTCTCTCTCTCTCACACATACACACATATACAAACGTCTGTTCTCTCTTCCCCCCCTCCTTTTTTTTTGTTAAAATGGGGGCTAGGGTTTCAATATAAGTATATGTAAACTACACACACAACACATGTCAATAAAATACACACAAATATATAAATCCCATTTTTTTGACTAAGGGCCTCACAAAAAGGCTTTATATGGGCACGAAAATGCATTCTAAAGGGACAAATGATTAGCCCAATGGGTACCCATGACCCTGGGCACTAAATTTATATATTAAGCACACCACCTGACATACTAACAACCCGTACACACTAGTTTAACATTTTTATTAGATGTCACTAAGATACATACACATAGTTAATGTCTAATACTTGAAAATAATAATTTAAAAATGACTACAAGGACTGAAAAAATTAGGGTTGTTACATCTCATCCACAAAAATTAGGTAAATCGGGACTTATCACTAGATTTCTAATGAAAAAGAATATAGCAATCTAAATAGCAGACAAATACATCACCATTTGTATAATTCGTACAAAAAAAATAATCACTAAGGCTTAGTTCGGCCCATATTTTGGTGTTTCTTCTTTTTAAAGCACATTTTTATGTTAATTTTTTTGTGTTTGGACCATAAATTATTTTTATATGTATTAGTATATAAAGTCTTATTATATTATATTATTATATAGTATATTTATTATTGCACATGGAAAACCAATTCAAATTGGTTGGTGGTTATTTGGAGGTTGATTGAAAGACACTTGGCATTACAAGGGGAGATCAATATTGGTTACTTGAAGATCAATGGTGATGATGAAGATGGAATTTGCTTGAAGACACTTGTCATTGTAGGAGCATCTCCCACCAATTGGTAGTTGTAGGAATTTGAATTATTAGTTATTATAGTTGGAGAGAAATGTAATTCAAATTCAAAGTAATTTTAGGTTTCTCTATAAATACTTGTGTTGTACTCCTTTGTATAGGTCCTTGACCAAACAAACAAATCAATACATTATGTAGCATTTCTTACTTTCATTCGGCCATGGCCATTTTCTAGTTTAGTTTAGTTAATTTACTTTACTTTACTTGTATTTCCAAGTTCCTTTCATTTCCTTTCCTTTCCTTTAGTGCAATTCTTAGGAGTAGGAGTAGTCATAATACAGTTCAACAACATCGAAGGCTTCCTTCGAACTCTTTTCTTCTTCTTCTTCTATTTAGTATTTCATCTCACATGATAAAAGTCCTTGTTAAGGCATCGAACGTCACCACAATCTGTCTGGTGAGGCGCAGTTTGGATAATCACATTTACACATTGGCAATTTGCTTGCCTAGCACGCTCGCGCACACTTATAATTTTCCAACCAATCATTTTTAGCACGTCCGGCTGGACATGAGTAGCAAAGTAGATTCGAAGTGACAAGTAGAGTTGGGAATTCAAGGATTAAGGCAGATGCAGCAGTCTAAGTGAAAATAAGTGAAAGTTTGACTCTTTTAAATCACGATGAGAAAGTCACATGAAAGCTTTCAATTTCATAACATGATCTAACCATGATCACCATTTTCTTTTTTGAATCAAAAGGAAAATGGCGCGGGGGGCATGTTTGGATCATAAATTATTTTTATATGTATTAGTATATAAAGTCTTATTATATTATATTATTATATAGTATATTTATTATTGCACATGGAAAACCAATTCAAATTGGTTCGTGGTTATTTGGAAGTTGATTGAAAGACACTTGGCATTACAAGGGGAGATCAATATTGGTTACTTGAAGATCAATGGTGATGATGAAGATGGAAGTTGCTTGAAGACACTTGTCATTGTAGGAGCATCTCCCACCAATTGGTAGTTGTAGGAATTTGAATTATTAGTTATTATAGTTGGAGGGAAATGTAATTCAAATTCAAAGTAGTTGTAGACTTTTTCTATAAATACTTGTGTTGTACTCCTTTGTAATGGTCCTTGACCAAACAATCACATCAATACATTATGCAGTATTTCTTCAATATATCATTTACTTTCATTAGGTCACCATGGCCATTTTACTTTGTATGTAGTTTAGTTTCTAGCACTAGATTAGATTCTAGTTAATTAGTTTCTTAGCCTACAATTTCATTTACTCTCTTCCATAGTTTAATCACCACTTCGAAGGCATCCTTCGAACTCTACCATCTTCTTTTTCTTATTTCACCGTTGGACACTACTTTCATTTATTCCATATTGAAGACCTTCGAAGGTCCACAATCGATTGAGTATCCGACCAAGAACTCTCTCTTTCTCATCTCCTTTTCTTTACAAATTGGTCGCTTCTAAGTCCTCTTAATTGAGGCAATCGAACACTTCAAACACGAGTGTGTGTTTCAAGGGCTTGATCTTATATGTTTTTGAGAGTTCAAACATATTTTTGGTACGTCTGCCGGGAGGGCCAAGTGTAAAGAAAAAAAAAAGGATGATGAATTTTCAAGGGTTGTATTTTTCACCCTCATCAACACCAAATTCTAGTGATAACAAATTCGAATGGTTGTATTTTATACCACCAACACCAAATTTTGGTAATGGAAATTGGTTAAATGATTTTGTTCCATTGTTGGAAGAATTAAAGGATCAAACATTTAGTTTGAAAACTAAAATGTATGAAATTACTCGGGGGGTGTCAACTATTCTTCAAAATTATGAGCCAATGAGTGAAAATAAATTAATTATGAAGAATCTTCATGATCCTTTAATGGTGGAAACAAAAAAATCACCAACACCCTCATTACCAATATTGGTTAATCAACAAAATAGTTGTGATGAAAATATACTCGGGGGGTGTATTTTTCAACCAAGTATGGTTGAGAATCATGAACAAACTCTTGTTCATAGATTTGAGTTTTTCAATATTATGCAAAGTATTGAAACTTGTGAATTATTTAAGCCAATTATGGCTTTAATTGGTCAATACCCATTTTGGCTTTGTGGATCTCATCAAAAATGGGTTATGACCATGTGGATTTTTCTATGGCAAGATTTTTATGAAAACAACGAAAATTATTGACGGAAATTTTAAGCCGTCATACGGCCACTGTGTTAAATCGAACAATTTGGCCGATGCAAAAAAGGATGACAGTCAATTGTATTTCCAAGTTATATCATTATCACAGTGGGCCATTATTGAATGTCAAGGCTTATTGCCTTATTTCCATGAATGCATTCAACTTCGAGTCACTTTTGGCGAGACTCGAGTATCATAGTTGAAGTTTCTCCAAAGGCCATCCAAATATTTGAATTAATTTCCACTAAGGTAGATATTAGAAAATTCGATGGATGTAACTTTTTTGAAATTATTTTATGATTTGATAAATTTATATTGGCTTCGAAGCCAGATTAAAGTCACTTATTTTATGTTCGAAGTAATTAGATTGGCTTCAAGACAAAGTTTAAGTCATTATTTGGTTATTTGGTATTCAAAATTAGTTTATTGGTTTCAAACCAATTTAAAAACAGTTTATTTTGAGTTTGAAACTATTATTTTGGCCTCGAATTAAGTTATTTGATGTTTTAATCCTTTTTGTTGGCTTCGAATTAAGTTTAAAGCCATTGTTTTGGCGCTCGAAACTATTGTGTTTACTTCGAATTTGGTTTTAAGCCATCATTTTATGTTCAAATCCTTTTCATTGGCTTTGAAGCAACTTTGAAACCAATGTTTTGTGTTCGAAGCAATTATATTATTTTCGAAGCAATATAAGCCATCATTTTGGTAATTCGAAGCAATTACATTGTCTTCAAAAGCATGTTTAAGCAATGTTATTGGCTTTGAGGCAACTTTTAAGCCATTGCTTTGTCTTCAAAATAATTATATTGGCTTCAAAGACTTCTAGGCAATTTCATTTGATTCGAAAGCCAATTTAAAGCAATATTTTGTGTATTCGAGACTTTTATTGGCATCAAATCAATATAAAAGCAGTTTATTTTGTGCTCAATGTTATTATCTTGGCTTCGAAGCTAATTCGAAAAACTGCTTTAGATTGTTAATCTGGTCCATTTCGAACCTACTAATTGGATCGAACAATGTTATTTCGACTCTCTAAGAACTTCGTTCTTAAAGAGCCGCGGGGGGTATGTTTGGACCATAAATTATTTTTATATGTATTAGTATATAAAGTTTTATTATATTATATTATTATATAGTATATTTATTATTGAACATGGAAAACCAATTCAAATTGGTTGGTGGTTATTTGGAAGTTGATTGAAAGACACTTGGCATTACAAGGGGAGATCAATACTGGTTACCTGAAGATCTTGAAGATCAATGGTGATGATGAAGATGGTAGTTGCTTGAAGACACTTGTCATTGTAGGAGCATCTCCCACCAATTGGTAGTTGTAGGAATTTGAATTATTAGTTATTATAGTTGGAGGAAAATGTAATTCAAATTTAAAGTAGTTTTAGACTTTTTCTATAAATACTTGTGTTTTACTCCTTTGTAATGGTCCTTGACCAAACAAACAAATCAATACATTATGTAGCATTTCTTACTTTCATTCTAGTTTAGTTTAGTTAATTTACTTTACTTTACTTGCATTTCCAAGTTCCTTTCATTTCCTTTCCTTTCTTTTAATGCAATTCTTAGGAGTAGGAGTAGTCATAATACAGTTCAACAACATCGAAGGCTTCCTTCGAACTCTTTTCTTCTTCTTCTTCTATTTAGTATTTCATCTCACACGATAAAAGTTCTTGTTATGGCATCGAACGTCACCACAATCTGTCTGGTGTGGCGCAGTTTGGATAATCACATTTACACATTGGCAATTTGCTTGCCTGGCACGCTCGCGCACACTTATAATTTTCCAACCAAACAATTTGGTAAGTAATTTATGAGATTTACAAAAATTGAACTTATGACTTTTTTTGGAGGAGTTAGAATGGAACTTTTATAAGCTCAAGGTTGTTTTTTAATTTCATGATATTTTTTTAAAGAGTAATATGTCGCTTGTACAAAATTATCAAACAACTTAATAATTAATTTTATAAAGTACTTTTAAAAAATCACTTTAGGACCAAACTAAGCCTAAATAGCACACTAATAAAGATTCCTCAAGAAAATAAAATAATATATAAGTATCATTGTCCAACAAGAAATCCAACTGACTGTTAGGGTAGACAATGATCTGCCAGATTTAGAGCATTGTGAAAGTGAAAGCTTTTGATGGTAAAAAGATTTATAATGGTTGAGAGGACTACTCAACGGACAAAAAGGACAGCGAATAACATCACTCCTTTCTCAGCCCAAAAAAAAAAAAACATCACTCCTGATGCATTACCTAATTTTTATACATCTCCCATATATGTAGCTTACACGCACTTTGAGGCAATGCCTATAAGATCATATATGTAGAGCGCGTGGGATCATCGATGCGGAATAAATTGTAGCATGCATTACAATGTTGTAACCAAATATCACTAAAAATTGTAACCACTGTGCAAAAAAATTGTGACAAAAATTGGTTTCTGTACTCACTGTGACAAAGCCATAGTGATTTCTATCCGAGGACTTCGACTAATTTGCTCCCAAATTTTTTTTGATCCAACGGAAGGGACCCTTGTCTCTCATTCGCCTAACACATAATTTCCCCTTCTATAATCCCATTTACAAAAGATTTTGGAATTGAAAGTCAAAATATTGTAATTTGTGCCAAATGGTTTTCACTTTGAAAACCATTTGATTTTGGAAAAAAAAATCATCTTGCTTTTGAAAACTACTATTTTTCAAAAGGTACAGCATATTTTATTTTTTAGCCAAAAAAATCACTAGATTATATAGTATTATCCTAATCTACAAGAACGTATCATAGAATTTTTTTCAAATGCGTACATACCTATTTAGTATAGCTATAACCATAATTGGGTTAGCAAATTGGAGCTATCACTCGCTGATTGCGTCAAGAACTTATATATAGGATGTATAGTATATCCTAATCCACGAGGACATATCATAGAATTTTTTCAAGCGCGTACATACCTACTTAGTATTGCTATAACCGTAATTGGGTTAGTAAATTGGAACTATCACTCGCTGATCGCGCCAACCGCGTAAAGAATATATATATATATATATTTGGCACTGTTGAAGTATGTATTGACATCTTTGTTCAAGAAATAATATTATAGTTCTCATGTTTAGGACATTTTAAATTCTTTGAAAGTTGTGCCATTTGCAGTGATCTGTGGTACCACAATGTCTGTAACAGTATTTAGCGCAACTGTCAAATCATTGAGATTCAAATTCAGAAACTCCTACCCTAATGGTACCATCACAAAACTCTTTTGCCACAATAACTATTATTCTTGTGTACTAAGTAGTCATATGTATTTTTTAAGGGTTAATTATATTTTACCCATATGTGCATGTGGCTAGATCTATTTTCAAAAAACCTACTAAAAATGAGACAAGTGTAAGTAGGGGTCGAATCCTCAGAGACTATGACAAAAGATATGCGATAACTCTTACATCTTATTTTCTACAATAATATATAAGAGCAAGTGGTTGATTTGAGGTTTTCCTAAATTAAATTATGCCTAATTTACTTTAACTTGGAAAGTAACAAAAAAGTTGTGAAATCAATAATAGTGAATTCTACGATTAACAAATCCACCACTAATCATGCATCTAAGGTTTTCTATATTCAATTAGAAATTCAATACATGAGGATGCTGATGATTGCAACTACAAGCTCAATTTTACCATTAAAAAGGAATATGTAACCTAAATCTAAGCATGATTCATCGTCGATAAGTACGGATGGTCTATACTAAACTAAAGTTATAGCACATTCTGTCTTCTCCTAGCATGTACATCAAATAAATAAAATAAGGGTCTATGAATACTATGGCTTGTAACTACTCACAAAAATATAGAAACTACAAGCACTCGAGTTCCCTAGAAAAAGAGAAATGATAAGACAAGACAAAACTCTCTTGATTTCAAAGAAATCCTCTAGTCTATGCAATTATTATCCAAATACAATGAAAAATCTACAAGACAAATAGAAAGACTCCTTTTATATAGCCAAGGTTTAAACCCTAGATGGGAAGATTAATTCTCCATAGATCGAAAAAAACATGGTGATAAGAATGATGGAAGCCATAGCCAAATTTCAAGCTCTTCCTCTATGGTCTTGCCTCGATCTTCAAAGTTGTGTAACCTTAGAAAAACCTAATCCTTGACCATTTATATTTCGGGAGTCCTAAGATATATCTCTTGGTAAGAAAAAAAATAGCACCCTAAAGACGTGTTTTTCGCACATAAATATTGAGTAATTTGTCCCAGTTCGAAACTAAATACAGCCCGGTCCAAATCCCAATTTTCAATTCAACTGGGTCAGAATTTTTTTGCCCTGATCCAAACGTCTAATTTCAGTATTTTTCACTTTTAACTCCTTTTTGCCTCCAAACACTTCCTAAGGATCTGTTAAAAAAAAAATAAAAAAAATAAAAAAAAGGTAAAATGATGACTAGCTAGAACGATCAAGAAAAGGTACATTAAGAGGCGAAATAGATACTATTTCGGCACCGATCACTCGGCTTAAAGGAAATTGAGAACATTCATAGTGTAATGACCACAAGTGCCAACAGTTCAGTTTGGTTGGTTATTGGAGTTGCAATGGAACGAAACGAACACTTCACTTTTGTCAAAGAGTGAACCAAAATAGAACGCTTTATCTACGGAACCAAAGTGAACCAAACACAAACACAGTCCCTTCAATCTAGTTTAATCGCAAAACACTCACTATTTATGTCACACTTGTTCTCGCGATTAATTATTATTATATTTTTCATGTATTATTAATTATATAATAATATTAAAAATCCATTTGTGATGTGAGATTTGACCCATTGAGTTGGTTATGGGCATCTATTTTAGAACATAGATATGACAGTCCTGTTTTTAGGACATGTGTTGTGAAGTCCGTGTGTGATCGGACGGTGATATAGAATCATCTTATGTACTTATATGGTTAATATGGTTATTACGAGCTTATGTGAAATATTTAATATTGTCTTATATCATACTCCGTATTGTTTAGCAGGGACTACTTTTGTTGTCAGTTTGGGGTACCTTAATGAGTACGAATTGGATATGCTACATAATTATTAGGTTAATTCGCAATTTTATAATACTATGTAGGACCACTTATGGAACCAATACGGGACATAGACAAATATCCATTTAAGTTTGAGATAGTTATAGTATAGTCTCATAATTGGTAGGGGTGTAAGTGCAATACACTCAAAGCTTGGAGGATGTAACTGTAATTTGCTCTTGAGTGAGCTGCATACATTGAGACACATGGGCAGTGACTCACAACTGCAACTCAACTCCTCCTTATCCATTTCGTTGAGTGGGAGAGAGAGAAAAGCTTGAGTTTTGTACGGAATTCTAACGGACAGTTTCGACGTTCAATTTTAATTTTGATTACATATGTGAACTCCTGGAGGTGACTCTAATGCGTAGATATCAATTTGGTTATGTTCCATGATAGTTTTTCTGTGACCCATTTCAGGGGTTTTGCTCATAACTTGTAAATTTGATATAGGATTTATACCCGGCGATTAAAGGAATAATAATATGGAATTAGGAGCGAATTCTACAAAGTGGGTGATACTAATTGATGATTCAATGGTTGATACCCTATTTTGGTTCATTTGGATGCTAAACATGTCTATTTGTGTAGTTTAACTTGTTTAGTCAACATTGGCAAACTCATGTTGTTAATCAGGCTCAATTGTATGTTAAAAGCATGATGCGATGATTTTATATGAGCATGTTAAGTTGCTACTTGGGTCAATGGGGTACTTGTACTTGTCATCGTGTGTGCTGGTTTAATAGCCGCCAAAGGCTTGTGGGTATTGAACACCCGAAGGATAAGGCGTGGGTGCCTGCCAGTCACATGGATTCAGTGGTGGAATCACACGCTGGGTTGAGGGTATCAGCACATGTATTTCTGACGAGTATAGCTATTTGTAGTGTGGTGGATTTGGACTTGTTATTAATTCATGTTTCCAATTATTGTCATTCACTAAGCATATAGCTTTTATATTGTAATGGATATTGAATAACCATTGCAGGTGGACATACCGGTGAGGACCCGAAGAAGTGATTCGATGGGTGTGGACGAGAACGGGGACTTTGGAGTACCTTTATGTTTATTTTTGTGTTTATGTTTAACCTTATAGAACCTGTAACATGTTGAACTAGTTTTTAATCCAGGCTTGGAAGACTGCAATAACTTTGGATTCATGACTCGTGATAGTTGTAATAACTAGAGGTGCTCAGAAACCAACCAGAGCCGACCAACCGAGCCGAACCGGTTGGTTTAACTGCAGTTTTTGGTCAAAATGGGTTTAGGGTTTAAATTTTTTTCGGTTTTCCGGTCGGTTGTCGGTTTATCCCTCCTAAAAACTGATATAACTTATCCGACCAAATCCCTTTCATATTTATATAACATAATATTTTATATAAAGGCAATGGCATACCATTTACTCATTAGTCAATAGGATCTGGTGGACAACTAGGGACCACAAAACAAATCAAACCTTATTGTCTTCCACATCTCAACTCAAGATCTGCGCCTCCAACTCCAAGGACCAAGACTCCAAGTCTCCAAGCCTCCAACCCTCTTATCTTCTTCATCACATTTCAAATTTGTGCCTCTTCTTCAACCCTCTTCGCAAATTTCCTCTTCAACCCTCATCTCATCTCAGATCGGACCAAGACTCTCAGTCCCATCCTCGTCGACACAACGTCATCGTCCCGCTATCCCTTCGTCGACCATACGAATATGATCTTCTCCGCCTCTGATCTGAATGATATGGTCGTTCCGGATGCGATTGTATTGGTCTGTAATCTGTTGCATTTTTGTTGTACTATTGTATTGTACTTATTTATTTATTTTTATTTTTTAGAATTTTTTTCTGCTTGATATTTTGGGTGGGTCTGGTTGCATTTTTGTTATTCTGATCACTGTGTATTTATTTTATTAACTATTACATGAAAACATCCCCTCTATTTTTTTTTCAAAAACTTTTGATGGGGGTTTAGAGAAATTTGTTTACATCAAAGAAATTTGTTTTTCAAACAAACAAATTCCATCTCCAATTTTTTTCCTTTCTTTTGGTGTTAGATTGCTCTCTTTGTATACTCACTGAACTCGACATAACTGACCTGCAACCGACCACTAACCGACCGCCCTATAAACTGATGTCCATGGTCGGTTCTCAGTTACAGAGCCCTGAAAACTGATACTTTCGATTCGGCTCTCGGTTTAGGCCAAAACCGAACCAACAGAACCTTTGATCAGCCCTAGTAATAACGTTACCTTATGTTTATATAGGTTGAACGTGTCTGTATGGTTGTGTTCTGTAGGGGTTGTGTATTTTGTTTGGTTATTTTGCCTTAAAATCTGTATTGCTGCAGAATTGCTACTGCTGTTAAATGTAGTCGACTACACCTTAGACCAGTCGAATTGATTCATATATGGTATGAAGTCAGGTGTCTTTTTTCCTAAAATAGTCGGCTGGATATGTTTTCATAGTCATTTGGATCATCATTTTTTAAAACTGAGTTATTGGAACATGAATCTAGTCAACCGGATAGGACCCAATCGACCGAACTTGACACCTCCCCCTACAGACGTGGTTGACCATACTTGAGTAATTCGACCAATTTGGATTCTCTGAGATTTGAGCTCTATGTAGTTTCCAAAATAGTCGACTGGGTCTCTGATCAGTCAACCAGACCCCTGCTTTCAAGATGAAATGTTTTTTTTTTTTTACATGGGTTTCAAATGAAAATTCCTTTTTAATATTATGCTTTATGACTCTTATTCGTTTTCGGGGAGTTTAGTTTTTGCCTTGGTGGCATTTCAAGTGTCTTAGAACCATATGAGTGGTTCTGGGGTGTGACACTAAGTGGTATTAGAGCAATATGCTTGGAAACTTGAGAGCATGCACTATATTGAGCATGTAGTTGCATTATGTTCATGCATATGAGTAATTGTTGCCATGTTATAATGTTGTAACATAAACATTGCATAGTATATTGGCATAGCATGTATTGTCTTCTTGCAAATTTGACTCATAGGAAAGAAATGGATCCGAATCGCGAGCATTTACCTCACTCGAGGATGGATCATTTGAAGGATGTGACAGTCGTCAGTGATAGAGCACCAATAGGTGAGATTAGACCTGCGAATCCGCAATCTCAGGTAGAGTGGGGAGTAAGTGAACAATTCTATAAGAGGAAGCCAAGTAAATTTTTTGGTGGTCATGATCCATCACAAGCCGATCATTGGGGACATGAACCAGATTTTCCGAGTGGTGGATTGTACGGATGATTAGAAGATCATGTGTGTGACTGACATTCTAATGGACGAAGCTCAGAATTGGTGGACCAATGTGTTGATACAAAGGGCATTGGAGACATGGGAATGTTTTTTAAAAGTACTTTATAAGCGATGTTTCCTGATGTCAACCAAAACTTAATTGGCGCAGGATTTTGCAAATCTCTAGCAAAGGGATTTGACAATGAATGAGTATGCAACTAAGTACAATAGTTTACTGCGATTTGGACATAGTACCGTTCTAAGAGAAGTGAACAGAGCATGGAAGTTTGAAGAGAGATTGAGATTAGAAGTCGGGTAGATATACATCATCTTCAGTTTGTAGTGGCAGTGCAAGATGTAGAACTCATTGCAGAGAGGGATATTTAAAAGTATAAGCAAGGAAAACAAAGCAAACGTCCGGTGGAAGGAAAAAGTAAAGGTCAAGGGTTGAAGATGATGTTTTCACAAGGTTTCGGATCGGGTCAGGTTTAGGTGGTCAAAGTCAAGCTCTATAATTGTAAAAACTCATCCATTGTGTGCATTGTGCAACCATAGGCACGGAGGAGTGTACTACCTAACCATAACATATAACATTTGTAAGAAAGTGGGACATTCATCTAGATATTGTCCACAAGCAAGGGGTCGAGACACGAGAAGTTCAGCTTCGGAACCGAGGGGAGGATGTTCTAATTATGGTGATGTAGGACATTATGCTAAGGATTGTTCGAAGGATTATCAACAAGGGGCAAGTTCGATGACATCGTTTGAACCAAGATTGGGATAGAACATGGAAAAGGGTAAAGGAGTGAAGCAAAGGCATGGAGGTTCTTCCAGCTTAGGTTGAGTGATATATCAGCAGCCGACACTATGGTTTCAGGTATACTACCTATCTGTGCACAACTAACATGTGTTTTAATTGACTTATCGTTTATTGCACACGAGTTTACTAAACACCTATATGGTATGTCCGGACCCTTAGGGTATGAATTGTTAGTGTCACTACCCTTAAAGCCTGTGGTAACCTCTTCAATATTCGAAGCGTACTAGATTCGAATAGATGATAAAGTTCTGACAGTAGAGTTGATGCCATTAATTGTTAATTATTTTGATGTTATTTTGGGTATGGATTAGTTATCCTTGTACCAAGCCGTTATTGATTGCAAACGAAAGAGAGTTGGTTTTCGATCACCGACGTACGAGGCATTCAGTTTTCAGGGGATTGGTGTTGTGGCTCTACCATATTTTGGTATTAACTATTCAAGTAGGTAAGTTGCTAAAGAAAGGTTGTCAAGGTTTTCTTTGTTCAAGAATCGACACAGGTACAATCGGAACAAGAGTTGTAGATAATTCAGTTGTACATGAGTATCCTGACAACTTGCTAGATATTTTGATTAGAAGGGAACTCGAGTTTACTATTGACGTGAGACTAGGTCACAACCATTATCGAAGACACTAAACAAAATGGCACAGGTGGAGTTGAAAGAAATGAAGATTTAGTTACAAGAACTTTTGGACAAGGGATTTATTCGACCTAGTCTATCACCGTAGGGTGCACCGGTCTTATTCGTAAAGAATAAAGATGGAATAATGGGAATGTACATCGATTATCGAGAGTTAAACAAATTAACAATAAAGAACAAGTATCCATTACCAAGGATTAACGATTTGTTTGACCAGCTTCAAGGAGCTTAAGTATATTCGAAGATCGATTTACGGTTGGGATATCATCAATTGAAAGTAAAAGAGGAAGACGTGGAGAAGATGGCATTCAGGACTCGCTATGGCCACTATGAGTTCTTGGTCATGCCATTTGGAGTTACTAACGCACCAACAACTTTTATGGACCTTATTAATTGAGTGTTCAAAATTTTTTTGGATGAGATGGTAATTGTTTTCGTAGATGACATTTTGATTTATTTCAAGAGTATTGAGGATCATAAGAAGCATCTTCGACTTGTATTACACCGGCTCTGAGAGAAGAAATTGGTCAAAAAATTGAAGAAATGGGATTTTTGGTTGACAGATGTAGCTTTTCTAGGGCATGTGATTTCCAAGGAAGGTGTTATGGTAGATTAGTAGAAGATTGAAGTTGTGGCTAATTGTTCATTGTGACTAACGTGTCTGAAGCTAGAAGTTTCTTGGGGTTGGCCGGTTATTACCAGAGAAGAATTTTTCTAGAACTGCCATGCCTATGACACAGTTGATGAAAAAGAATTTACCATTTCATTGGAGCCCATAATGTGAAGATAGCTTTAATAAGTTGAAGACATGTTTGATGATGGCACCAATTTTGCCTATACCGACGGGTAACAAGGGATTTACAGTAATCAGTGTTGCTTCCTATCGAGGGTTGGGTTGTGTGTTGATGCAGGGAGATAAAGTAATTACTTATGCCTCACGTCAGGTGAGACCACAAAAATTAACTATAAAACCCATAACTTAAATCTAGCTCCAATAATTTTCGCACTTAAAATTTGGAGGCATTGCCTATACAATAAGAAATGTGAGATTTACATAGATCAGAAAGCTTAAAATATTTGTTTACTCAGAAGGACTTAAATATGAGACAAAGATATTGGTTGGAACTGATGAAAGACTATGACATTTCCATCCATTATCATCTAGGTAAGGCTAATGTAGTAGCCGATGCTGTAGACACCCCATTTTGCCCTAAAAAAAAGATGAACCAACTTTCACAGGGAGCCAGCTTCGGGTCCTGATGGGGCAAATCAGTCATTTTAGAAAGTTAAAACTTTAGGTTCAGCCGTACTGATTTAAAGAGTTGTAGACGCTATCAGATATAGGGGACCCATAGCTTGGTGGTTCACGATGTTTGAAAAAAGACTCGAAAAGAACTCTCAAAAGTTGGTTCTATCTCTCAAAATACTCAGAAAGTGGCACAAATGACCAATATGGCCCTAAAAGCCCAAACACTCCCAATTTTGGACCGAACAGTTCTAGAAACACACTGACATAGGAAAAATAATGAAATGAGTGTTAAAGCAAAACCGGACAAAATCATCAGCTCCAAGATGCTCTTCGAAGTTCCTGGAAAGTCCCTGTTGATCGGTTTGACTAAGGTTGATCGGGATTTGACTGAAATCGTTCGAATTTATACAAAAGTTTCGAGATCACCCTAGATTGTAATCTCAATTTGGAAAGTAGACTCCATTATCTTTTCAACGGTATATCACAAGCACAATTTGGAGTTCGTATGCATTTTCTGTGAATTTGGAAGAAATAGGGTCTTTTTACGAATGTCGGAACCTCTAGAGTCCTAAATATAATTAAAAAATGTCTGAGGAATAGTGCCAAAGCGGCACTGTCATGCCCCGGTGTAGCTAAATAGGGAAAATTTTTGAATTTCCATCCGTGGATACGTGATAGTTGAATAACGGATCTGTCCATCTAACTCCGCACCGGTATTCTAATTAAGGGAAAAAGCTAACATATACATGACCACAGCATAATATAAACCAAACTGAAACTTATCTTAACATTAAGTCATAAAAGAGATATTACAACTGCTTAACCTTCTTAGACTCAACTTGTCTAAAATAATGTACAAACGGATTACAAGAATTACAATTGCTCGCTAACTATCTCTGGTCTTCTACCTGGCTTTACCCTTCATTTACTCCTTAGCACTTCATCCTTCAACTTATCTACTCTATTTGCAAAATGCCTGGACATTGGATTGTCCATGGCATAATTCCATCAGCTTGGATACAAGCTAAGTGAGTATACACAACATAACACCAATATACATAAACAATCGCTCATACTCACGTTAATGTTTAGCATCTTAAGATGCGCACAGTCTCTTATCAAAAGACGTTCCTTCTACGGGCATAGCAGAGGTAATTAACAACTCAATGAACAGATCATTTATATATATCATCTTTAACATAACTTGAAACGTGATCTCAAGAAATGATTCACACTCAACAACTCATCATCATCTCTTAGCGTTCTCATTATCAGATTAACACTTGTCTTATCTTTCCATCGTGCTCCTACATGCCAATGCGTGTTCAATGCATTATACCTCCCATCGGGACCCTGAGTCTGCGACTTCCTAGATCATCCCAAGCATCCTTTAGAATAAGATAAAAAATCCGAATAATAATATCACAGTTCAAACAACACCTCTGATTCAATTATGGCATAACAACAACCTTCACTTTGTCACGGAGGTCGTATCCATTTCATCACGAAGACTGTATCCATTTCATCACAAAGACCGTATCCATTTCGTCACAAAGAATCAAAATGATACACAACTTTCACAATTGCCACTTTGTCAAGAAGAATCAAAGTGTTAGACTTAAGTTTGAAGACTTCTAACGTATCCCGCCATGTCCGAAGACTTTAAGCTTATCCAGCCAAGTTCGAAGACTTCTAGCGTATCCCGCCAAGTCCAAAGACTTCTAGCTTATCCAACCAAGTCTGAAGACTTCTAGCATATCCTGCCAAGTCCGAAGACTTCTAGCTTATCCAGCCAAGTCCGAAGACTTCTAGCGTATCCCGCCAAGTTCGAGGACTTCCACGGTCAACATCGTTGGGACAAATAAAGCCCGATAATAAGAAAACCCTAGCTCATCAATCGTTGATCACTACAAATCCGGTTGCCTCCATGGGTCTTACACCATCTATCTCTGTCCATAGAATCCAAACTATGCAATGCATGCTGACACCATGTCGTGAATACTCGTGATCACAATTCTTTATTTGTTAACATTATCATTCATGGCATGTATTATCATTCTTTATTCATTTTCATCTTACTACATTCATCGAGCCGTTTAAAATCAGAAACCATGATACCATAAGTTATACATCTCTCAGCACGGATTGCTGCCAACAAAACGTGTAGATAAAAACCCTTGACATGTTCATATACATGGTGTTGCAATTCAACTACAACTAATCATAGCAATACATAGAAATAGAGCTTCATAAATATTCTCCTTCGTTCTGTCTTCTTCTCTCTCCACTAGTCTACGTGTGTGTGTGCCGTGTATAGAGAGGAAGTGAACAGAGAGAATAATGTAGAGAGGGGAGAGTGGTTGTGGGTACAATGTAGGGGATGTGTGGTTGTGTATAGGCCGAAAGTGTGAAGGGGTGAGTATGGGGTCCTTTTCCTAAGCTCTCGGGTTCTCACACTATAATCTGTGTGTATACAATGTTGAATGTGTGCATATGTTATAAGTATGTATAGGAGGGGAGATTTTGACAAGTGTCATCCATGAGGGTACATGTGCGCCAAATGTGGTGTGTGGGTGCATTGCTTGCTAAGTGGTGAGAAGACCATGTATGGCTGCCACATGGCCATGTATGGGGCCCATATTTCAGTTTGTGTGCCATTGTATGGGGTTAAGTATATCTCTTGATGTACATGCACAACTACAATTATGCCTATGTACAGGGCTGTGTACGAGTCTGTGTAAGAACCCAGGTGTGTGTCATCTATGAATTCTAATTAAAATCTTAAACGTCATGGTTGCGAGCACTCTAATAGGTTCTAGGTTATAAGAGGATGTCATCGTGAAAATGATTTCTACAGGACCTAATAGAGATTATTAATTGAGGTCATCCTAATGGACCTTCTGTAAGCATACCACGGTGATGTCACTAATCTCATATTCCTACGTGGAATTTCTAGAAATTCTGGGTGCTATATCTCTACCCATCTTACAAGAAACTTTGTCCCCGAAATCTAGAGGTTGCTAGATCCTCAAAGTTCTAATCTTATGACAGACTCTATGGTCGTGAGGTCTCCAATAAATAAATTACTCAGATCTTCTCCTCTTATCGACCAAGTCAAACGGATGCCACTTCTTCTTGAAATATTTGAAACCATGAATTCATGATGTGAACATTTGGTGTTGTACCTCTTACTCTGCATTCTGTGAGGTCACCTTTGTCAGTTGGAGTCAATGGTTCCTTTGGTGAGCTTGGTCTCGTGGCTTTTGTGGTGGTGCAGCGTCGCCATGTTTCCTCAACTTTCGCACTTCCTACGAATGTGTCCCATCTTGCCACAGTAGCAACATTGTATGCCTTGTCTTCTAAATTTTTTAGGTGCTGGGCAATTCGCTATTATGTGTCCGGGCATATTACAGTTATAACACAACTTAACTGGCTTACCTGTGGGTTCAACTTGTGTTATTGGTCCTAATTTCCTTTCTCCGTTCCTATCCCTTTTGTTTCTGTAGCGATTATCTCCTTCCTTTCTCTTCACATTTTTAGTTGACACTTGTTTATTCCCTTGTCCCTTGCTGATTTGAGTGTCGTATTCCAAGTCGGCTGCTATATTTACCAAAGACTCAAGCAGCTGGTCTAGATGTCCCATTGTTAAATGTCGAATAAACGGAATAAGATGTTTATGGTATTTTTGAATTTTCTTCCTTGGGGTGTCTACCATGCTGACCGAATCGAGATAATCATTCAAACTGGGTGGTGTATTCTCATACGGTCATGTTTCCCTGGACTAGATCGAGGGATACTCTTTCTCTATGATCCTTTCAGTCTTTGGGAAATACATAGCCAATAATTTCTCTTTGAATGTGGTCCATGACATTCTTCTTGCTGCTTCTTCTCCGAATGTTGCCTCTTCAGAATTCCACCAGTTAGCTGTCTCATAGGTAAGTTTGAAGATGGCTAGCCTACGCTTCTCTACTTCACTACATTCAATTACTCTAAATATACGATCTATCTCGCGAAGCCATTGTTCAGCCTTCCATGGTTTGCCTAATCCATCAAACTTTTTTGGAACAAGAGCTCGAAATTGCTTGAGTAACTTGCCACTTGTTTGTTGAGGTGGCGGGGGTGCAATGTGGTTAATACAGTTGGAATTGCTATTACAGTTTTGTTCCAGCCGTTGTAGGAAAACTTCAAATACACCTGTTGGATCCATCTCCGGAGGTATAGCATTAGCTGTTCCACTTGCTTGGCCTTAGGTGGTTCGGGTTACTCTGACCATAGCTTAGAATTTGGGAAAGCCTCTACGGTCCTACGCAAAAGTTGATGTCTACCAAATGAAATATAAGGAAACAAGGATAACATTACAAGGGCTTAGAATACAAAGCTAGATTGCCTAACCATATATGGTGGTTTGATACTGACTCGTCACTATTCTGAGTCTCAATAAGTTCACTCGTGCTTAAGACTCCTCGTTGGTATGACAAGTCATCTCAACCAAACTTTCTAGGCTTGACTAATTAAGTGCACTAGGCATTTATCGTCTAATAGTCGATCATATAACCTTATCAATGATAAGCATGTAAGTCATAAGATTAGTACTCAATTCGAAAGAAAGGAATTAGCACATCTATTCAAATATGTTTGAGTTAAGGTGAAAGTAGATTATCAATAATCATAACATAGAAAGATTACCATAGGAGTACAAATGCAAGTTCTTACTAGTCTGGGTTACATCAAGGAAACTGGTACTACAACTTCTAGTAAAATACAATCAACTAACTAAGGGTCCAATCTCCATCTCTCTCAACATCAAAATCTGTAGTAACCTCTCTTAAGTCACTAGATGGCGGAAAGTCTATTGGAAGAACACCTATCCATGCATCCCAAGCTGGTTCTAGGGACCAATCAGGGTCCTCTATCATTTCAGGCTCTGCTATCGGTTCTTCCTCTTGATTATCATTTGAGTCATCATCAAAACCTACAGGGGTAACAAAATGTACTATATCTTCCTGAGGCTCATCCTGATCATGGACCGCAAGGTCTCTAAGAGCATAATATATCTCCTCTATCTCAACAGTCATCAAGCACGGTGCTATCACTCTGTGATATGTAATTTCTTGAATGGGTCTCTCACGGGAGAAGCAACGTGTCCATCCTCCTATCCTCTGACGAATACTGTGCCTGATGCTAGCACCAAAATGAGCTAATCCCTAAGAGAAAACCTGTCTCTCCAGGGTGACTCTATACTGTCCATCCGCAGCATCATACTCTACTTGGTGCTCCATGCTATCATGCCCAACACAGAAAAACTAACTTAGTACCAGTGCTAATCAAAGAAATATCTTAAATTCATAGTGATAAAGGGGTACTTATTTTCAATCTTTTCTAATCTCTGAGTTGTTGCTGACTGTCCCGGGTTCTGATTCCCTGGAAGTACATCAGCTCCTAACTCCATATTTTTCACTTGTGATTTCTACGACAAGGTTGATCTTATAGGATTCAATCCTACGTGGAGATCTATTAATCATTATAATAGGCTATAGATAAATAGGCATAAAACGAGTTACCAGTATGAATAATACTAATTATAATCAAGCATTACAGCCATATGAAATTGTATGAGTTATGCTAAAAATGAATTTTCACAAAGCATCAAGTTTTAATAACACGAGTCTTCATAGATAACTTCGAATATTTACATTACATAGCATAGTTACAAACACATTTACATAGGAGAGCGCGTACGCTAAATATATACATAGTGGGGAATAGTGCCAAAAACATATACATAGAGAAGGCATACACGTTACTACTACTACATGTTACAGGCCTGAGTACAGCTATATACACAAAAGATGGGCTACTAGCCGTATTATAAAAGCGCTCTAGATCCTGGAAATCCTATCCCAAAAGTCCTCCACATCTGAATCATAAGCTGGAGCATCATCTTCAACTAGAATCTCCTCAGGTGGAACGCAGTCCAAGTATGGGTCGAACTCATTGATCATCTCATCATCATCGTCGTACTCTAGATCATCCTCATCCTCAATCTCTGGCTGTGGGAATCCTATCCCAAAAGTCCTCCACATCTGACTCATAAGCTGGAGCATCATCTTGAACTGGAATCTCCTCAGGTGGAACCCAGTCCAAGTATGGGTCGAACTCATTGATCATCTCATCATCATTGTCGTCCTCTAGATCATCCTCATCCTCAATCTCTGGCCCTCCATCCTCCAAAACTAACATCGCTCCATCCTTATCAGCAATCTCTGGTGGATCCTCATCGCCATCAGCCTCTGCCGGATCCTCATCGCCATCAGCCTCTGTCGGATCCTCTTTAGCTGTGTCCCTTGGGTAGCTCCTCACCCATATCCTCAGTTGGGTCAACATCTGCTACGGGATCAGCATCCTCTATAGGATCAATGTCTACCGGATCCTCTCCATCATCAGCCTCCTCCATGATTATCTCTGGCTCGTCGTCGTCTGGCTCATCATCGTTATCATCATCACCAGACTATTTCTCACTATCAGACCAATGACTGGCTCTACAGCTATGGATGCATCAACTGTGGGCTCCTCTGGTGCTGGTGGTGGTATAATAGGAGGTGATCCTATGGGCTCTGGTGGGGGTGTCAACTTTACTTAAAAGGTCATGACTCTGAAGGTATGGTGGTCCTGAGTCATCTCGGCTGCTTACTGATGAACAAGTTTGAGGGAGCTCTCTCGATAGTATGCCTCCCTCTGCAGGATCTCTGGATCCTCGATCTCCAACACATGTATGTCTTGCCACATATTACCCTCCAAATGCTATTGGGCACTCTGTCAAATTCTCTGATGGTACAACACTGGGTCTCCGGGTTCTATGCAATCTGGGTATCCAATGTCCTCTAAATCCATCTCGGACATAAAAGGGTTCCATGCTAACCTATCTAGTATAAACTATCATAATGTAAGTATCTTAATAAGTGGGAAAAGATCTAATGGTTTATAACTTAAAGTGCATAGGACAAACGGTAAATGCCTAATCCTAGGCTTTGATACCAAAAATCTTGTCACGCCCCGGCGTAGCAAAATAGGGAAAAATTTTGAATTTCCATTTTTGGACCCGTGGATACGTGACAGTTGAATAACTGATCTGTCCTTCTAACTCTGCACTGGTATTCTAATTAAGAGAAAAAGCTAACATATACATGACCACAACATAATATAAACCAAACTGAAACTTATCTTAACATTAACTCATAAAAGAGATATTACAACTGCCTGACCTTCTTAGCCTCAATTTGTCTAAAATAATATACAAAAGGATTACAAGATTCCAAACGTAAATATTACAACTGCTCGCTAACTATCTCTGGTTTTCTACCTGGCTTTACCCTTCATTTACTCCTCAGCACTTCATCCTTGAGCTTATCTACTATACTTGCAAAACGCCTGGACATTGGATTGTCTATGGCATAATACCATCAGCTTGGAAACAAGCTAAGTGAGTATACACAACATAACACCAATATACATAAACAACCGCTCATTCTCACGTTAATGTTTAGCATCTTAAGATGTGCACAGTCTCTTATCAAAAGACGTTCCTTTCACGAGCATAGCAGAGATAATTAACAACTCAATGAACGGATCATTTATATATATCATCTTTAACATAACTTGAAACGTGATCTCAAGAAATGATTCATACTCAACAACTCATCATCAGCTCTTAGCGTTCTCATTATCAGACTAACACTTGTCTTATCTTTCCATTGTGCTCATGCATGCTAATGCATGTTCAATGCATTATACCTCCCGTCGGGACGCTGAGTCAAATAATAATATCTTAACTCAAACATCCTTTAGAATAAGATAAGAAATCCAAATAATAATATCTCATTTTGAACGTCTCTGATTCAATTTTGGCATAATAGCAACCTTCACTTTGTCACAGAGGCCATATACATTTCGTTATGAAGACCGTATCCATTTCGTCACAAAGACCGTATCCATTTCATAATGAAGAATAGAAATGATACACAACTTTCACAACTGTCACTTCGTCTCAAAGAATCGAAGTGTTAAACTCAAGCCCAAAGACTTCTAGCATATCCCACCAAGTTCGAAGACTTCTAGCTTACCTAGCAAGTCCAAAGACTTCTAGCGTATCCCGCCAAGTTCGAAGACTTCTAGCTTATCCAGCCATGTCCGAAGACTTCTAGCGTATTCCGCCAAGTTTGAAGATTTCTAGCTTATCCAGCCAAGTCTGAAGACTTCTAGCGTATCCCGCCAAGTCCGAGGACTTCCACGTTCAACATCGTTGGAACAAATAAAGCCCGACAATAAGAAAACCCTGGCTCGTCAACTGTTGATCACTACGGATCCGATTGCCTCCACGGGTCTTGCACTATCCATCTCTGTCCATAGAATCCAGAATATGCAATGTCTGCTGACACCATGCCGTGAATGCTCGTGATCACAATCCTTTATTTGTTAACATTATCATTCATGGCATGTATTATCATTCTTTATTCATTTTCATCTTACTACAATCATCTAGCAGTTTAAAATCAGAAATCGTAATACAATAAATCATATATCTCTCAGCATGGATTGGTAACAACAAAACGTATAGATAAAACCCTTGACATGTTCATATACATGGTATTACAATTCAACTACAACTAATCATAGCAATACATAAAAATAGAGCTTTATAAAAATTCATAGTAGTATATCATGGGATTAATACAATGAATACCATATATATATTCATCACATACAAATTGCTCTAGCAACCCCTATGCATATTTGGAGTGAGGTTATAAATGCTCACCTTGATATCTTAAGTCTCACGCGTCCTCAAATGATGATCGGATCAAGATTTCCTACAAAGCATAAGATGGAATTATGGTTAAATGTGAATTCCTGAAGTGAGGGCATAATGGTAATTTTTTCCAAATTAGGGTATAGACCTTCAGGTAGTGATCTAAGTGTCATTCTAAGTCAAACTCTATTGACTAGACTCAAATCGGAGTTCGTCGCGTTTTACGAGGTAAAAGGCAGGGCTTACTATACTAATGCGGGTCCTAAAAGACAAGCTGTATTTTTAACCTCATCAATAGGTCACCAAACTTAAGGAGTACGTTCTAGACATTAATCTAAGACATTGGGAACTGACCGCGTAATTTTTGGAGTCCTAGGTTATTTATTATGACTTATCAAAAATATTTCATTTATAGAAAATAGCGTAAGGGCTTTTAGGTAAATAATTATAATCAAATATAACAACCAGTATTTGGGAATATTTTTATTAAATACTAGATATAAAAGTATACTTCGAGTATTTATCTTACAATTTTCGAAGCTCAATTGATATTTTTAGTAATTAATATACTCTTAAAATAGCTCATTATTAATTATTTAAAATACTTATATGTAGTATTATAATTTTGTAAATCTAGGGATATCGTAAAATAATATTGGGGACATTCTCCTAATTTTTCTATAATTTATTAGAGCACATAAGGATTTAAATATCTTTTTAAATACGAAGGAAACTTAATATTTATTATTTATATTAACCATATAAATAATAAATATGTAATATAATAATATAGTAATAACATACAAAGTATTAAGAATATTATAAGATAATATTGTATAATCTGAAACACTAATAGTATATTCTTAAACTATTTATAATTATTAAAACCTTTTAAAAATCAAATAGAAAGTGTTAATAATAATAATAATAACAATTGTCAGACCCATCGGGCCAACCCGAATCGACCCTAACTAATTGAACTATCCATTTAGACTCTCATGAGAATCCAACTGGGTGACCCATTGGGTCAACTCGACCCAAACCCTAAACCTAATTGGACTAACCATATAAACTCATAACTAAACCAATCTCTCAAATCCATTGGGCTAATCCTAACCCGGACCCAAAACCATTTACTCATACAAACTGACCTCAATTCCCAAAAACCCATGACCCGACCCGACGTCAAAACTAAGTCATTACAATTAAAAACGCCAATGCGTTATATAAACTTAAACCGATCCACGATCCTAACCACTAACACTCACATCCGGACCCGACCCGAACCCTACCCTGACCCACTTGTTATAACCCTTTCTCTTTTTTCTTCTCCAGCGAACCAAGCCGCCGCTGACGAGCCTCGCACCACCGAAAAATCTTCCTTCTCTCATATCTCCTTCATTTCTAACCCAAAATGCATGAAACCAAGTGCATTGCGACCTGCTTAGGACCCTCTATAACATACTAGGATATGGGAGATCGGTTCATTCATTTAGTACTCAGACCAGCTGGTTATTGTTTCGGCTAATAAAAAGAAAAATGCTCTGCATGATCCATCAAATGGACTTTTCTTTTAAAAACTACTCATAGAGTATCTATCTGGGTTCATTAGGGTCAGATTAGTACAACTTAAAGACGTTTTGGTGGCGGTTAGAAAAACCGAGCTTCAAGGGTGAAGCTTTAATGGTGGCCAGAGCTAGTCTAGAGATTAAGGCTCTGTTTGGTTGCGTGTATATGGCCCTAGGGTATTCTAAATGTATTCAAGGGATCCGAGAGTGAATGGGAGGTTGGGTTACCTCAGTGGGGTCTTAAATTCTCTCAATCCCTCCGATCAACTTCTTCTTCTGTCTTCTTCTCTCTCCACTGGTTTGCATGTGTGTGTGCCGTGTATAGAGGGGAAGTGCACAGAGAGAATAATGTAGAGAGGGTAGAGTGGTTGTGGGTACAATGTAGGGGATGTATGGTTGTGCATAGGCTGAAAGTGTGAAGGCATGTGTCACGCCCCGCAGTAGCAAAAATAGAGAAAATAAATTCCTTTTTGGACCCGTAGGCTATGACAGTTGAAAGTCACCATATTGTCCATAGCCAAAGTCAAACCATCAGAGTAATGATTTAAACCACGCATTGGAAAGTTCTAAGGTTGATATATATAACCAAAGATAAATACTAACTATTACAACCCATAAGTATTGCCGAAGTATAAATAAAGTATTACGGCAACATACGCCGATAATAAACGTAACTATTTCAGAAGTCTCTAAACATAAACACGAGCTAACTACGGCACAACTTCCAGCTTTCAGCTTGCGTAGTATTCAGCACCGACATAGTCTCCATCATTGTAGGCTCCATCCTCATGGCCCTTGTCCATGTACGCATCACCTACATACTCATAACCCTGGCCAGCTGGACATCGAATATCCAGCGGCATAAAACGCCGTCATCTACGAAAGCAGAGTGAATGCAAATACTAACAGAGTATCTACAGATATGTAGCATATAACAACATCAATAAAAAGGATCATCTCATCGTTCGTATGCATGTATGCACCAACCCAATATCTAACAACGGACATCGTCCCAAATCTCCCAATACATAACATAGACTCTTGGGTCCATATTAATCAGACACGTAGTCCCATACCTACGGTCTGTTCACTCTTGACACGCAGTCCCATATAATCTACCCAAACGTCCCGATATACTTTGGCCAACACGCCCCTGATATATCCTGGCCAACACGCCCAATACATTACTCTGGCCAACTCGCCCAATATGTTACTCTGGCCAACTCGCCCAATATGTTACTCTGGCCAACTCGCCTAATATATTCTCTGGCCAACTCGCCCCATATGTTACTCTGGCCCACTCGCCCCATATGTTACTCTGGCCAACTCGCCTCATATGTTACTCTGGCCCACTCGCCCCATATGTTACTCTGACCAACTCGCCTCATATGTTACTCTGGCCCACTCGCCCCATATGTTACTCTGGCCCACTCGCCCCATATGTTACTCTGGCCCACTCTATCATATATTTATTTGACACGAAGTCCCGGTCCTATCCCAGCACCTGGGATTCCACACTCAACATCATACGGTCTTAGCGACCGCATTCACGCGCACCCATAAATAGTATCAACCTCTGCGGTCGACAGACCCAATAATATGCACGTCGGCTTCTTAATCTCATTATTATCTCATATATATATCAAAAGGATATAAAAATACACGGAAAATACAGGTTATTACACATAACAACATTCAAACCAAAACTAGAATGAAATATTAGACATCGTGTATGATTCTAGTAAAAATAGGGCACAGGGGTATTTTGGTCATTTTCCTCTTTATAAGTTAGGATCCGAAAATATAAAAGTTACGTGAGATCAAATAAATAAGTATTCATGTTGTAAGTTAAGAGTTTTCGATCCCCGTTAAGAAAATATCTTGATTTTAGTCGATTTAAGTGCAAATAGATCACAAGGGTATTTTGGTCATTTTCCAGTTTTGTACGTCCACAACCGAATTTATAAAAGTTCCGTGAGATTAAATAAATAAGTATTCATGTTGGAAGTTAAAGAATTTTTTATCCTCATTAAGAATCCATCTCGATTCCAGTCGTATTTGAAAATACCAGTTTATCGTATTTATGCCGTATTTATCTAAATACGTAATATAATACGTATAAGCATCACATAATTAATATAACTCATAATCATAATCATAATCATAATCATAATCATAATCATAATCATGTGTCCATAACAAAGTGTAATATAAATAGCTGAGTGAGTTGGAGACTCACCTAAATTCGCAGAATAATAATGCCGAGAAAATCCGAAGAATCTTCGAATATAAAATTCCGGCTTCAAATAGCGTTCTTGGTGTTCTTGGTGTACTATGTGTGTTCTTGGTGTTCTTGGTGTACTAGGTGTGTTCTTGGTGTTCTTGGTGTTTGTGTGTGTGTTCTTGGTGTTCTTGGTGTTTGTGTGTGTGTTCTTGGTGTTCTTGGTGTTTGTGTGTGCATTAGGATAACTTCTCAACCTCATAAGTCTAAGGATAAATGTAATGGAATGGTCCCATATATATAGGAACCAAGGAGGGACCTCACCTTGCAATTACCAAGAGTTAAAGGATCAAAGGATAATTATTTCCTTAGGGCAATGTTTGGTTGGATGAGTAATAAAATCATAACTGGTCCAAATATACCAGATATTCACAAATCTGCTAAATTTCTGTTTCTAAAAATGCTGAAAATTTATAATCGAGTTCTATAAATACTGAATATTATAATAACAACATAAAAACACTTATTCATCTTGGAAAATAAATATTTAAAAATAGCAGGTATTACAGCATGAGTGTGGGGTTCTTTTCCGAAGCTCTCGGGTTCTCACTCTATAATCTATGTATGTATATAATGCAGAATGTGTGCATGTGGTATAAGCATCTGTGGGAGGGGAGATTTTCGACAAGTGTCGTCCATGAGGGTACATGTGCGCCAAATGTGCTATGTGGGTTCATTGCTTGCCAAGTGGTGAGGAGACCATGCATGGCTGCCATATGGCCATGTATGGGGCCCACATTTCGATTTGTGTGCCATTATATAGGGTTATGTGTATGTCTTGATGTACGTGCACAACTGAAATTGTGCTTACATACGGGGCTGTGTACGAGTCTGTGTAAGAACCCAAGTGTGAGTAGTCTATGAATTCTAATTGAAATCTAAAACGTTGTGGTTGCGACCACTCTAATAGGTTCTAGGTTATAAGAAGATGCTGTCATGAAAATGATTTCTACTGGATCTTATAGAGATTTCTAATCGAGGTCATCCTAATGGACCTTCTGTAACCATACCACAGTGACATCTCTAATCTCATATTCATATGTGGAATTTCTAGAAATTCTGGGTCCTACAGGCACTGACAATGTGCTGCCGCAATACAAGTCCAACGCTGCCGCAACACTCCTACCTAAACGGGCCCATATTTGTAATTTTAATTTGGGGTCAATTTGGAATAATTCAAAGCCTAAACAATGTAGTTACTTGTTTGCGGAAGCTTAGGACCAATATTAGCACTTTTTAAATCCCAAACTCTCCCCCAATTTGGCCTATATAAACTCCCCTTGACTCCTCATTTTGGGTGTGGTAAATGCAAGAGTTTAGAAAAGTTATAGAGAGATAGAGATAGAGATAAGGTTAGAAGAAAGAAAGTGAGCTTCTTCCTAAAGTGAGTTCTAAACTTGTTTTCCCTCATTATTCCTCTCTATGTAATACTCCTACCACCATCTTTGAGTATTTATGAGTTAGGAATCTACTTACATGTCCAATATCTCAATGATTTTCATACTTTGATTGCTATTACTTGTTTGTTTACTTTGATGTTCATTTCTTCTTATCTCATTTCATTTTTGATTTATTTACTAGTTCATCATCATCTAACTGATGACATGGTGTTTGAGGGGGATGAATCCTTATGGATAGTAACTATTGACCCCAAAAACATGTTTTATAGGGGATGATTTCAACTTCAATACATTCCTATGTATTCTTGAAGTTGTTTTCCCCAAATAAAGCTATTCTTGCAAATAATCTTGGAAGATTCTTGAAATGAGCTTGTAGATGGTTTCCTAAGTGATTGTAATCTCCATTTAAGTGCTGAAAATACACTTTCAAAAGCTCTTTTCTAAAACCCCTCCAAAACCCCCACATTTTGGTTAAAGAATAAATGCTTGTTTCCTAAAAAAAAAACCCTCAAAATAGCGAGTCCTTGAACTTTAGAATGCTATTATGAGCTCAATACTCAATAGATGATCATGATACCACTTGGAAAATATTCCTAACCCATTAGGGAATGTCCATGATATTTGGTTGAATTTAAAAACATTTGGAAGGGCTCCATTTTGACCCAAACATTCTTCTAAAACATTCTATTTTTCTATCACGATAGCTTTAGTTGAATTTCAACTTGTTTTCCAGAAACCTTTTCCAAACAGAGTGATCCCAATTTATCTTTCTCTCAAACAAAAGTGTGTTAGAGAACTTTTGGTATATAAGGAGCCTCCAAATGTGTTGTTTTCAATTTCAAAGATTTTTCTACATTTCAGTCGACAGTACAGATTCTGTTTATGAGTAATCTCTCTTGTTTATATGCCTTCTCTCAATTTATAACTTCAATCTTGATTTTGATTTTTTCTGTGTTCTAGACATAGTAGGGATGATCTCCATAAAATTTCATGAATTTAACATACTCCTAACCTCACTTTTCCATTTTTGAAATATGATTCAAACATTTTGTCCACTATTCATAGCATACTAACTTTGATTTCAACTTCTTGATTAGATGTTCACATGCATTCTAAATTAATTCATGTATTAGGAAGTTTTTCATACTACTTTTGTACATATCCTACAATATCATTCTCATGCATTCATTCATGTTCTATACTTCCAAACCACTTTAGAAAACCCATGAACACAAATACACCACTATTTTGCACATCATAGGATCATACATTGTATCCATGCAAGATTTGGGATTTTTGTGAATCCTAATCCAATAGGTACATAAGGAATGGAGTTGATCACATGTTCATGCTCCCTCTCGATAAAATCTTCCTTTCTCATCCATCCCGGGGATTGAAGGTCCTCTTTCTTCAAGAATCAACATGCATACATTCTAGTTTGCTAAGCATATCTTATTTTCTTTGATTATTTGTTTCAAGAAAAAATTATGTCCCCTCTAGATTAGGAAAACTTGATTACATGATATGTGATTAGACGATTTTTCTGAAGTTTCTTTTGTGATATCTTTCACTTTTGCATTGTATGATACTTAGCTTAGAACTTATGAATGATATCTTATCTTTTGATCTTTCATTTCAAGTTTTTTGTGTGATGTAATATACTTTTTATAAATATTAACTGGAAAACCAAACATAGTATAAGATGACTATTTGAATGTTAATTGAGGCCCATCGAGAGGGAGGGCGAGTTGAGGGTGTTTTAGTCTTTGCGAAATCTCATTCCTCTCTCGTATCAAAACCTCGAGCCAAGTTCTTTGGTTATGAAGAGCTGGTGCCCTTTATCCGTTTAGGTGAGTTAAATTGGATTTCTTAATTCCCTAAAGACCAAGTGGCAACTCTGTATCTGTTTTCACAGACTTTTCAAGAAATTTCAAAGCTAAATCTTTCTAAAACAAAATAGAGTGGACCCCCGAGGCTGTGTGTCCACAATCTGGCGACTCTGCTGGGGACTTTTATTTTAAAAAAGACCAAATAATACAGAGGTTTGACTCATAAGAAGCATCCTTAAAATCATCTTTTACTATGCTTGGTTCATCGAATTGAACTCCTGCATTCCCCCCCCCCACCTTTCCGATTGTGTCTGAAACGTGGTGCTGATATTGTTCAGGTCTTGATGTGCCAGTGCATAAGTCACCATTGATACTGTACCTTCCAAGTTATATTAAAAAAGAGCAAAATCTCTATACTATCTTTCTGATGGTATATTGGAACTCTCGTCAATAGACCCTCTTTGACTAAACCCAGCCTTTACATATAGATTCCTATAGAACCTTTCATAGGACTGTTGGTTGATCTTTTCAGATAGGATAATGTGATATAACTACTATGTGACCTGACGGGATTACTTGCACGATGCAGATGCTTATGTGGCATAGAACAAAAGCTTCTTCTTATGATTCCCAGGCCAATCACTCACATGTGATAACATTGAGTTAACCTGCCTAGGCACAATGATAAGGATGTCTGCTCTATGTTCACAAAGATATACACCGTAAACCTTATTTGTTGGTCCAATGACATAGGTGTATGAAAACCTATTAGATAGTATGGCCACCGTCATCACCTGCTCTTGTCATGTATCCCTATTTCTCCCAAAAACTCTATCTGAATATCCCTGTTTCTCTTAAAAACTCTCCCAGAAATCCCCAAAACTTTCCCAAAAAATCCCAAAAATCGCTGTTTCTCCAAGAAACTCTGTCTAAATTACTCAGATTTCCTCAAATCCTGGTTTGTCCTAGAAACTCTGTCCAAATCACCCAAAAAGCTTTGTTTCTCCTGGAAACTCTGTCTAAATTACCCAAATTTCCTAGAAATCCCTGTTTCTCCTCGAAACTTTATCCCAATTACCCAGATTTCGTAAAAATCCCTTTTTCTCTGTGCTTCTCCCAGAAAATCCTAAGTTCCCTCCTGTTGGTAATTATACTAGAAAGAAAAGTTAGCACACTTTGTATAGCTAGGACCTTACTTACTTAACTGCTATATGTTAGAAGTAAAGGCATCCTGTAGATTAAGGCTCGCATTTAAATGCTTGTCTCATCAGTCTGCATACACCATTCGTGTGAGTCTGTACATGAGTCAGTCCACACTTATCATTATGACTGTCTTTGTCTGTCCAATTGTCACTGTCAAAATCTGATACACTTCCTCCTCTTGAATCTATAGGTCAGTATAGATTCCCAAAGTCAGAACCTAGGATCCTTGTCTTGGGTTAGAAGCACTAACAGTCGTTTAGTCAGAATCTGCCTGCCAAGAAATTTCAACATGAATCAGGAAGAATTGGAAACCAGTCACTAAGCCATTAGCCAACAGTCTGATTGCCTAGACCATGCTTTGAACTTCATGGAAGAGTTGAAGGAGCAGCAGCCACATTACCACCCAGGGTTCCCACCACCACCACCAGGGTTCATGCCACCACCACAGCCTAGGTTTGTACCACCTCCCATCATTGTAAATGAGAATAATGGGGAAGAAGAATAATTTCATAGGGTCCCACCACCCATATATATAAAAAATCTCCAAGAGAAGATGGACAACATGGATAAATTAGAGAGTGTGTTGAGAAAAATTAAGGGGGTTGATGATTACATGTTAGACCTGGAAGGCCTTTTCGAGCCTGTCAAGCTTAAACTATCGAAGAACTTCAAAATGCCCACCATCAACCGTTTTGACAAAACTGAAAATCCCAATATCCATGTAAAGATGTGCATAAGCACCTTCCAATAAATGGGCTATACCCATGAGCATATTGCAATGCTATTCCCACAAACCCTTCACAAAATCTACACTGTCATGGTTCCTGACCTTGGAAGCCTCCAAAAAACACGAGCATGGAAAGATAGCGTTTGGGTATTTGTTGATCACTATTCTGACAACCAAGAATTGGATGTCACAATTAGGGACTTGGAAACCACTTGTCAAAACAACAAAAAATCCTTCGTTGCATTTTTGAGCAGATAGAGAGCAAAGTGGCCTAAATGGCTCATTGGCCAGTTGAGAATGAACAAGTGATAATGCCAATCCAGAACTTGCACCCACTCTATTATGAAAAATTGTTCTACCAGTCCATCTCTGACTTCGAAGAGCTATTCAAAATTAAAACTCGGATTGAGGATGCCATTAGAGAGGGATAGATCAAGAAAGAAGAGCCGCAAAGCCAATACAAAAGGCCTAATTACTCCCGAAACTCCTCAAATGTTAATGCCCTTAGAAGCAAACCCATGGCATATCTGTCTCGACCGTGTCAATCATCCAACCAACCCAATACTTCTAATCAGCCCTACCAAAAAAAGCCTCCCCATAGTTTTCCAAGCTAGAAATCTCCCTCTCCACAGCCTTAGAGCGCCTACTCAAAAAGGCCATCTCCAACTACTCTAGCCTCGAGACGCCCCACCACCACCAAATTGCGATATATCCAAGCACTGTGCCTTCCACCAAACCCATGACCATAATACCAATGATTGCATGTGCCTCTGCCACGATATCTAAAACCTCATTGACCAAAATCCCCTACCAAACCCACCAAAATGTCAGTTTCCTTCAAAACCATCCCCTTATCCTTCAACCCTTCTACCTACATGACCCCCATAGGGTAACTCCTATCCCTCGTTGAGACATCTCGAATTTTACAAAAGTTTATCTAATCAAAGGAAAAGACGACGAATGGTAGCAATAGTTGATTGATGAGCAAATATGTTCCTCCTAGAGGAACATAACTTAGGGGCAGTAGACCTCAAGTGGTATGACCTGAATAATGAAAGTGATGCCTCAATTTGGAATAAGCCAGAAAATCCATATGTGAGGCACTGATTATGATTAGTTTAAAGAAGATAGGATTGTTGAAGGGCCTACCTCTGCCAAAATTGACCACTTGATCAGGTCAGGCCGTCATTACGAAGCTCCACAATTTGCCACCGAACCCATTGAGAAAGGACAAGTCAAGAACAAGGGAAAAAATGATGGACAAGATTACCAAAGCAGACAATGAGCTGATAAAGTAGTTGAAGAAGGCTTAAGCATACCTCTCGATGTAGAACCTTATGGTAACTTCCCATAAGCATAGGCAAGCCGTACAAAATACATTAGGTAGGATCGAGTTCCTATTGACACTGCACCAGACAATATGGTGGCTTTCTTAAGCGCACTCACCCTCGATGCTATCATTACCTTCTTCAATGAAGACCTACCACCAGAGGGATCCGCACACAACAAAGCTCTGTACATCACTGTCGGATGCAAGGGGCAAAAAGTACCAATTTGTCTGGTTGACACAGGCTTCGCCTTGATTGTCTGTGCTTTAAGAACCGCAACTGCCTTGGGTATCGACATCTTGGACATCACCCCATCCATACAATCCGTGAGAGCCTATGATAACACAAAGAGAACTGTGATAAGGACTGTCTCTCTACAAATCTAAGTGGGGTCTCTGGTGTGCACCGAGCTATTCTTGGTCATGGACATACTAAACACATTAAACTTATTGATTGGGAGGCATTGGCTGCATATCAATAAGGATGTGTCGTCCACTATGCACCAAATGATCAAGTATGTTCACAAGGATGGGGTGAAGATCGTCTTCAGAAATAACTGGGGAAATGAAGCCTTACCAAGCTATGCTCCCGCCTTCAAAATCCAAACACCTAAAATGGAAAAGGGGAAGATTGGGGGATTTTTCATAGAGGAAGTTCACATGATTAGTGATGAAGATAGGTTCCCTGAGATCCACTCTGTGGTAGTCAATATCATCTACAAGATGAATTTTTTTCCCTGGAATGGGATTGGGCCATCTTCATAAAGGGATCCGTGAGTTCCCCTGGATCGAAGGACAAGAAGGCATATTTGGGTTAGGGAACAAGTCCATTAAAGAAGACATTGAGCTGTAAAAGCCATGAAAGAAGAAAGTGAGAAGCCTTCCACCATACCGGAACACCCTAAATGGGCAGTTCATTAAGGAAGGGAAAGATTTACCCTGCTATGGTTTTTAGAACCTTGGACCCATCAGGCACCGAGAAGAGGTACCCCAGCCTTGGGATCTTTTTAGATTGTGAGAGGCCTACTTACCAAGATCTGTTCTACTTGGAACAAGCTATCAAGACCATAGAGGAAGATTGGATAAAGTATCTAGACACCAAAGCTCTTGAAAAGATGTGGGAAGAACTTGCTGAAGAAAGGGAAAGAAAGAGAGCCAAGAGCTAAGATGATCATATCATACTGATTGAGGAGGGTCTGAGCAACCAGATTATAGAGTCATCTGTCTACGTCTCCCCATCCCCTGTTCTCCCAGAGTCTCTGTACTTTCAATTATCAAGTATGTATCAGAGTCGACCACTATTGGCAAACAACTATCCGATGTAATCACTGTACCAGTTATCAATGAAATGAAAGGTGATTATGCTTAATCCTCTGTGTCTAATAATTGTGAATGCACAGATCCCTCAGAGGATCTTCCAATTGATCTTAAGCACTTAATTGAAAAATCACCTGCTTATAAAATAATTGAAGATACTTTATCAATTAATTTAGGTAATGAAGATAACCCACAAATTGTGTAAATTGGCTCAGCGTTTAATGAAGAAGAAAAAGAAAAAGAAAAAAAACTAACCCTTTTTCTAAAAGAATTCAAAGATGTGTTTTCTTGGTCTTACGAGGACATGCCTGGGGTTGACCCTAACATTGTCTAACATCATATTCCTCTTTTTCCCGATTCTAAACTTATCAAGTAGAAACTAAGGCGCAGGAGATCAGAATAAGCACCCAAAGTCAAAGAAGAGGTAAAAAATGAGTTCAAAACAGGATTCATCATTATCACAGAATATCTAGAATGGGTCACCAACATCGTGTCGGCCCCCAAGAAAGATGGAAAAGTTCACATGTGCGTCGACCTCTGTGATCTAAATAATGCCAGTCCAAAGGATGACTTTCCGCTCCACCACATCGACATATTGGTGGTCAACACCATAGGCCGTGAGCTATTATCATTCATGGATAGTTTCTCAGGGTATAATCGGAGTTTAATTACACCAGAAGACTAGGAGAAGATGACCTTAACTACACTATAGGGGACTTACTGCTATATGGTGATGAAAGAGTCGCTACCACTCTATTGCATAACATGATTCATAAAGAAGTAGAGGTGTACATGGATGACATGATTGTTAAATTGAAGGATCGAGAAGGACACTTGGTGGCACTGGAGAAATTCATCGAAAGATTGTGTAAATACAAGATGAGATTGAATCCAAATAAATGTACTTTTAGGGTACCCTCTGGGAAGCTCCTAGGCTTCCTCATCACACAAAGGGGGATAGAAGTGGATCCTTCCAAAATCAAGGCGATTCTAGAGATGGCATCATTGCCGAATGAGAAAGAAGTAAAAGGGTTCCTCGGGAGGATCCAATACATCAGCCAAGCTTACAATTACATGTGATCCTTTATTTTGACTACTGAAGAAAGGATAAGTTCCAATGGGATGACTAATGCCAAACTATCTTCGATAAAATAAAAACCTACCTTCAAAACCATCAATTCTCTCACCCCTATACCTCATAAACCCTTATTACTTTACCTCTCTATCTCAGAGAATACTATGGGTTACGAGCTAGCTCAAGAAGGTGAAAAAAACCACTCCAAAAAAAGCCATATATTACCTTAGCAAGAGGATGACTGGGCATGAGCTGAACTACTCCACCCTTGAAAAAAACATGTTGGGCTTTAGCTTGGTACACTCGCTGACTAAGGCACTACATGCTAGCCTTTTCGTTTGTGCTCATATCCTACATGGATCCTCTAAAACACCTCCTCGAAAAACCATCCCTAATTAGTCGCATATCCCGTTGGCTACTTCTACTAACCGAATTCGATATCAAGTATGTAACTAGTAAGTTGCTAAAAGGGAGAAGTATAGCTGGTCATCTTGCTAAACACACTATCGATTCTGAAGAAAATAGAGAGTATTCCCATTCTAGGACAAGAATATCATAGAAGTCAAAGAAGAGCAGTGGAAGTTGTACTTTGATGGAGCCACCAACATAAAGGGTTACAAAGTAGGAATGATTCTGGTATCATTGAATAGGGGCCACACCCCACTAACAATCAACTCAACTATAGTTCGACCAACAACACCGCTGAGTACAAGGCATGCATCCTAGGGATGGAAGCAGTAAGTAAAATTGACAATTTAGAAATTAGATGTCTTCTGGGGCTCAACCTCATTCTATCGCAAGCCAGAAAAGAAGGGAAGGTGAAAGAAGAAAGGTTAAAACCCTATCATGATCATCTTGATGGACTCAAGAAACAATTCAAGAGCGTAGCTCTCTTCTACTTGCCCATGGAGGAGAACCAATAAATAAATTCCTTAGCCACCCTGGCATCCATGATCAAAATCCCTATGGAAGTCAAGATGATGCCCTTGGTAATTGAACAAGTATAAAAGCCATCATTCAGCATAATTGCCACAATCGAGGAAGAAGAAAGGGAAATACCATGGTAACGGGATGTATGGGACTTCATAGAAAAAGGAGCATGTCCCCAAGAGTCTACTGAGAAAGATTAAAGAGCAATCCAAAGATTTACTGTACTGTTCATCATCTGTGGGGGAAAGCTAATGAAGAAAGGATACAATGGTCACAACCTGACATGTCTTTTAAAAGGGAAGCCAAAAGGATGATGGAATAAATACACGAAAGTGTATGTCGTCTCCACATAAATCGTCACATGTTGGCTAAGAATATCATAAGACAAGGGTACTACTAGATAACATTGGAGAAACATTGTTGCAAATATCTAAGAAAGTGCCACAAGTGCCAGATCCATGCAAACATGATGCAAGTATCGCCATCTCTACTCTACAGTATGAATTCTCCATGGCCATTCTCAACTTAGGGTATCGATATCATTGCCAACATTATTCTGAAAGCCTCAAATAGGAATAGATACATCATGGTAGCCATTGACTACTTCACAAAGTGGGTTGACGCTACGTCCTTTACCAAGATAGTGGCCAAAGAAGTGGCCAAGTTCATCAAGAGGAACCTCATTTGTCACTATGGAGTCCCTCAGGAGATCATGTCGAACAATGTAAGTCACTTCAAAGCAGAAGTCAAAGAACTATTCGAAGAGTACAAAATCATCTATCATATGTCATTGACATTGAATAGAGGTGAAAAGTGCATATTCATAGCACATTACATGGTCTTTATTCATACTTTTACCCCTAAGTACCTTGATTTAGGTGCATTCTGATAAAAATGTTCTTTTATTGTATCAATGCTAAAACTTATGTTTATGCATTGTTATACAGATATTAGAATGTAATTCAATGAAGTGGAGTTAAAGGAAAGTGATTCTGGTGAAGAAAATAACAAAAGCAGCTGAGAAAATGCCATGTTTAACATTGAAAACCTCAAATTTGGAAGATTTCCCAAGAAATATAAAAGGTAGAGCTACGAGTTACGGTCATGTGGCCATAAATCGGAGGTCAATCCGAGGTCCGAATGAAGTGATATGGTCATTTTCCCATCGGTGTGCAGAGCTGTCAAATGGAGAGAAGTTCAAGCGATTATTGAACCTTCGATTGCTTGAAAAAGTTTGATCGCTTGAACTTGATTTTTCCCCAAAAGTTGCATACAACCTGCAGAAATCATATAAATAACTTGTTATGATAGCGGACGAGGAAGGGACTCTCCAAAATACGAAAAACAACAGTTTTAGGGTTAGTTTTAGGGTAGATTAGGTTAGTTTATGCAATTCTTCTCCTTCCTTTCAATTCTTGTAATCAAGACTCAAGATTCAAGCTTATTATAAGTTATTTTCACATTATTTGTAGGTTTTAATTTTCCTTTATCTTCATTTTAATGCTTACTGTATTAGTTTTATCATGTTTTCGTAGTATAGAAGTTGGGAATATGTGATGAAATGCTGATTCTCAGCCTCTACCATGCATTCTATAGAAAGCCTATGTTCGATCAATTGAAACAGTGTACAGTCAAGTGATCGAAGCTATTTCGATCGATTGAGAAATGATGCAATTCGATCGATCAAAAACGTATCGATCGATCAAACTTGTAAATTCTTTAGATTCCTTTAAGTATTCCAAGACTTTTTGTTTTAGAAATTAGCCATCAAATTGTTCCAGTAAGTTCAGTATGTCACAATAATTTTTAGAACCTAAACCCATAAGGCTATTTTCTTCAATGACTTTTGCAAACCACCTTGAATGCACACCATTGAGGGTGCGAGACTAAACTATTATTTTAAACCGTCTTCTTAGTATTTTAAATCACTTATGATGATATAGATTCGGTCATGTAAGGGCTATAGATTCTTTATCTTTAGAAAAATATAGAATACTGAAGAGGAATGAACTCTATAAAACGTTAATGAATGTAAATGGCAGATGGTTAGGATCAATGTGGATTCATATATTCCCAACACTTTCAATTTGTTTGTTTAATTAGTTATGTTTCTCTATGTTTTAGTTTGTTATTTAATTTAATTTAATTAATTTGAATTTATTAGAACCTCCACTCCTACATTCATATTTTTGTTTTCTTTAGGTTGTAACTTAATATACATTCTTCTTATACCTTCCCTTGGGTTCGACCTGGTCTTAACCAGTTTACTACTTGCACGATCACCTGCACTTGGGTGTCGCACAAGAGTGCACAACTTTTTAGTACTGTCAGATATATAGGCCGCAAACCAATGGGGCAGTCGAACCCGCGAACAAGATTGTCAAGACCATACAACATAAATCATTCGATACCTACAAGGATTGGCACAAGAAGTTGCAATTTTCACTTTGGGGATACATAACCTCAATACGGACGTCTTCAGGCGAGACTCCTTATTAAATAGTATATGGGATGGAAGTAGTACTCTCAGTCGAGATTGAGTTACCATCACAACGAGTTATGGCCGAATGCGAAATTTCAGAACCCGATTAGCTAAGGAAAATATACGAAGAATTGGCACTGATAGATGAGAAGTGGCTTGCTGCAGTTGATCATGTTCGAACTTACCAGAAAAGGATAGCTTGTGCTTTCAATAAAAGAGTCCGCCCAAGGAAGATCGTCGAAGGTAACCTTATCTTTAAAGAGCTGTAAGTCCCGATCTTTAATCTACGCGGGAAATTCAAACCAAAATAGGTAGGACCTTACATCATTAAAACTATCCTTTCTTGAGGAGTAGCCTATCTCATGGACCTCGACGATGTCGAATTCAAAGAACCAATCAATCTCGATTGCCTCAAAAAGCACTATACTTGACTTTAACCACTTTTTTCAAGACCTTGCCTTGAACTATGCTTGACCTGATTCCCACTCGGGGACACGTAGACAACCTCTTTCGTTCAGTCATCCCACGTACCAAAAACAACCCACTTCTTTCCTACCTTAGCCCAAACTACGTTGGACCTAATCCCTGCTCGGGGGTATATAGGAAGACTTTTAAAAATGAAAAAAGGATGGCTCACTAGGTTGAAAATCCGAAAGGGCACTTAGGTAAAAGTTAGAGTTACGTCAAAAGAGAGCAATAACAAAAGAGAGAAAAGAGCTCGCTAGGACACTCCACTAGTGCTTAGGCAAAAATTATGAGCATCTAAGATAAATAGAGTCGGGGTCCTTACCCTAATCCAGAAACCACCCTTCACACTAGAGGTAAACTTCGACCACCCACCTCGTTTACCTAAACTAAGGAAAAACTTTGGTCATCTACCATGTTTGCTCAAAACCATCTACTTCCCAAAATTGGGGCAAACTTCGGCTATCCGCCTCATTTGCTCACAAACCACCCAGGCACGCCCAAGCACGTACCAAAGCTACACTAAATCAAAAAATTTTTACAAAAGAAATGTTTGAAATCATAAAGCCAAGATGCATGTGTGGGCCATGATGCGTTAAGAGGGGTCCTGGCGTTTTCCTCGATAGTGTCCCTGGACAGATCTAAGGAGCACACTTCTGGGAAACTAGAACTTCCTCACGCAATCCTAGAGACAAAGAGTCACCACCTAATTTTTATCAAGAATTAGGAAACCCAAGTTTGACTTTCCCAAAATTCAATAAGGTTACTCGCCCTTCATTACCAGAAACTAGGTTCGGGGGTCTTGGTACGAGAGGGGAAGGAGCCCAAGCAGGACTAAAGCACCCTCCCTTCGCCCTACTAAACGATAGGCCTTGATTCAAATACCCTTGTTCTTAATTCATAATTGGTGTTGTTTCCTCAAACATACTAGATAATATATACATGTTAAAAAGGGAACATCTAAGGAAAATCATGTCAAGAGATTAAATCAAGTAGAAGTCGGATGCACATACAATACAAGGGAGAGATATACTCACAGTGGTTAGTCCCACCCAAGACTGATGTCGATAAAGGAAATGTGTTATGATATGTAAGAGGGAACTAGAAGACTTATAGTGGGTTGACTCAAGCGGAGTCTAAAAGAGAAAAAAGAAAGCAAACGTATAATGCAATCATGCAACAATCCTAGATAAGGTGTCTCTAACATATAAGCACATAAATGGAGACTATCCTAAAGGAATTGTGTCGTTGGAAATAAAGTTGTAAACCTAGAAAAATTCTAAGAGAATGGATAGAGATAGTACACAATACATGGGCACTAAGCCACATGTAGATGAGGCAAACCTACAAATCGAGATCCGGATCCACGGCATCCAATTCTCTGCACTAAGACACCAAGAAATACCCAAGCATTGCAAAAATACAAGCAAACAAATGATATGCATGATAAACAAGAGGAAGATGTCATCAATCAAATTTCCAGATTTAGCAACCTCTAATGAATCCTATCAAAAGTGGCCTTAACCATGAGCTGGGTCAAAACCTTTTTACAGAAAGTTATATACATGTCTTAGGGAACTTCTCCAAAAAGTAGAGCATCTTCACCATTTTTGAAATTTGAGAAATAGGAGTTTTGGGAACAGTGGACTAGGACTATCCACTGTTCATGTAAAAATCATAATTAATTCTACAAATATCATGTGAAGTTCAATTTGGTGTCAAAAGAAATCTATTTTGCTGTAGCTTGTGACAAAAATAATCTCATGGACATGTCATGATCTTAAGGTTTCTGAAAAGTTGTTTTAAACAAACTCTATTATTATGGAATTATGTTATCATTTGACAAAAGAATGCAAAACATAATAGAAATTCATGAATCATGTTTGTCATGTTATCAAAGCTTTTGATCTCTTATCAATTTATCCGATGATTTCTAAACCAAGTTTTATTCATCAATTTTTGTTGAATGATCAAGGTATGACCATTTTGTATATATAATCATGATTGTTGTTAAACTTTGAAAATTCCAAGTATCAACTTCAAAGGCTTAGAAAACGATCTTAACTTGATCGTATGCTCACGATTTTACATCGACATGTAGATACATGAGTTATGAATTATTCTCAAAAATTGGATCATTGATAACTATTATAGATTTTCTAAAATTCACATACAAAGAGACTATGTTCAAATCTGTCAACCGATTTCTCAATAATTTCTAAAAATAGCATATAGATCGTAGAGGTTCTCAAAACGGACCAAATGAAAGCTATTTTATCAAAGTTTACCCAAAAAATTTGAAATCCTTCAAACTATGGGATTTGTTCAACCAAATCTTATTGACAAAACCAATCTATTTTGTTGAATTTTTAACTAGTTCATTTTAAAGTGTGAGAAAAACATCTTAGTTGATGGTTGAAGGTTGATAGAGAGATCAAAACTCATAGATCAACTTAATTATCATGATTTCCAATCAATTTAGCCCTCAAGTTCTATGAAGAACTATAGATCATGGATCAAAGGGACTTACAAATATCCTATTGGAGATGAAATTAAATAGGAATTCTAGGTTGTAGGAATAATCAAGAGATAGGTATGAACATAGGAATCATCATTCTCATAGAACATACTTCCAATCCATCATAGAATTCAAAATAGATACATATATATAATCATGTATGCATGGATCTAAACTAAAATAGAATAATGAAATCAAAATTGAAATAAAAGTGAAAATCAATCTATAATTAAGAATTATCAACAAAATAAAAAAGACTTGGATCTAGCTATGTGACTGTGTGATGAACAAAAGAGGGAGAAGATGAGTATTCTAACAAAAAAAAACAAAACTAAACTAGTTCCAAATCTTATAGATCTATATATAAAAGTAGTAATTAGAGATGAACTGTGATATATACCACTTGGAGGATTCTCAATTATACAATCAATGTTGAATTGAAGAGTCTTCTTCTTCAAGTGTTCTTCAAGTTCTTCAAGCACTCATCCATGGAAGTTCAAGGGAGGCAATTGATGTCCAAATCTCTAATCTAATTATCTTGAGATTAGTTTTATGATAATTTCATTCATAATTCACTTATTCTCTCTAGAAATATCTCTTGAATTCTAAGTATATTCTTATATCTTGCAAGTATATGAAAGGTGTACTTAAAGCTTCTTCAAGATGATCTCTAGATGATGTCATATGAGATTCATGGGATCTATATATACAGAGTTTTGAAAACAAAACTCTTAAGGTTCAGGGTTAAAACATAGATTTTAGAGGTTAGAAAAGGGGTAAAATGGCCATTTCGGTGCCTAAACGCAGTTTCTAGGAAAATTTCTCACAGTGGAAAGCCTCTGGAAGGGTCTGGAACTCAAAAAGCTTAGTACAGAATACTACTTATAGGTGGCAGTTATGGTGGGACCCGCCACCCCACTTTTCCAAACTACCATTTGCTTTTTAGGTTCCACTGGTTGCCCACAAGCCCTCTTTCAAATATTACGTTCACTGCTTTTGCAGATTTTTGAAAAAATTCTTTTTTTCTTTGAAATTGTCCATTTACTTACCATTGGAAAGCTCTTGATTTGATTTTTAGTATAAAAATATTCTAGGAGGTTTTGAAATGAGAATTGAAGTCCAATTAAAGTCCGGAAGTACTCCGAAACGTTTGTCGTCTTTTTGAAATAAAATGACTTCTTTTCCAAAATTTCTTTTAAATGTACGACTATTTTGAACTTTTCTTTGAAATTGAATCTCTGGTCACCTAGAATACTATGTTTAGAATACTTCGTGTTCATATAACCTTGTGTGAATATGAATTCTTAGAGATAATTTTGACAAAATTGGGATTTATGCATGGAAAAGAGCTATTCTGATCTTGAAGTCACTTTCCGAAGTTCAATCTTTCAATTGTGTGGAATCAGTACCTGCCATAGGGTACTTTTCATCATCGAATCCTCCAAGACATTGTTCACCATAAATCCTATTAGTGTGGTCAAAATTGGGTGTCTACATTTTGCCCCTCTTTGGCAGAGCTCATTGTGAACAATGAGAACTGCATGTGAGTGCCAAAGCTAGAAGGCACCCAATAACCATACTGAGAGGTTTTAGAAAAAACAAAAATTCAAAAAAATCAAGAAACTCAAAATCTGAAAAAATTAAGAAATCACAAATACAAGAATGCAATGCAATTCTGAGTCGAGGCTGCTAAGTCGAAGTTGCTGCTGGTCGTGCTCCGCTGTTGGTGCCTATGTATCCTTTCCAGGAATCAGACTAGGGCGTAGTTCAAGTGTGCGAGAAGACAGAGAACAACACACAATGAACAATACAAATGGACATGTCATGATCTTAAGGTTTCTGAAAAGTTATTTTAAACAGACTCTATTATTCTGGAAATTTGGTATCATTTGACAAAAGAATGCAAAACATAATTGATCGGGAGAGAACTAATCCTAAGTATATGCCTTAATTCACATTTGTTAGTACTTTTTATCCTGTTTTTGTATATTTTTACTTCGTTTTCTAGTTTTTGACAGGATTTGGAAGAAATCACCTAAACCAGGCTAAACAGGATGAAAAAGCATAAAGAAAGAAGCTGAAAAAGCCAAGTCGCGCGCGCGAGCCGCGCGCGCAAGAAACAGAGAATCGCTTGCGCGATCCGCAAGCGCGAGGTACCAAACGTCGCGCTCGCGCGATATGTGTAAAAATCAAAGTGGCGTATTTCAGTATACTGAAGAATCCTGTGCAAACGAAACTGCTGAACGACGTCTAGACTGTAAATTACATCAGTTTCAGTTCGTTTCGGGTTAGGAAGGCTTCCAAAACTTGTTGTAAATCTATATATACCCTATTTTATTATAATTAAAGGGTTAGTCATTGTTAGCAATTATTATACACACATTCTACAACCATACTTCCAGCCATTGAAGGGAGGGAAGCAAGAAGAAGAAGAAGAAGACCGAGGGTTTTCATGTCCTCCTCCATCAACTACTTGCCATCCATCACTTCCATGGACGGCTAGATCATAGATCTAGGGTTTCAATGAAGCCCTAGACGAGTAATAGGGTTTTATTTATGTTTTTATTTTTGGTTTAGTATGTATGGATGACAGCACATGTTTAGAGGATTTTTATAAATAAATCGTACTTCTAGTGATTAAATCATTACTTTCAGAATTTATTCTTGTCTTAGATCTATTTTGACTGTGATGTGCTCAACGATCTATGCTTGCTGTGCTTGTTTAGATTGTTTACATGTGATGGTGCTTTATTGATTTGTGCTATCAAGTATCTGAATAGTCCATGCCTAGGTTAGACGGATTAGATCACAACCCTAGTTTAGTGTGGGATAATTCGTGCTAACCGAAGATGGATTATGTTGGTGCTTGAACCATGATTATCTTCTTGTCGGAGGAATTGGGCTTGTAGCTACAATTCCCCATTATCATCCAACGTAATAAGCTAAAGTAATTCATAAATATTCCTATTATGAAGCTAGTGGTGGATTTGCAATCCTAGGTTCCCTTAAACATTATTTAAAAACACTTTTAATTGCTTTCATAGTTTAGATTTACTTGTATTGTTTTTAGTTTAATTATAATTCAAATCAAAATCCGTTTTTATAATTAATTAGATTTAGGTTTTAAGATTAAAATACGGTAGTTAATCAATCTCTGTGGGTTCGACCTTTACTTCCACACTGCAAATCTTTTGAAAAGTAAAGAACACTTTTTATATCTTGATATTGACAACATCAATTTTTGGCGCCGTTGCCGGGGATTGCATTACTACCTTTAGTTTTATAATCTTAGTTTAGTTAATTCGTAAATGTTAGGTTAGTTTTTATTATTTTTCTTATTTTCCGTTTTATTTTGAGTTACTAACTTTTCTTTTTATTTTGTAGTTTCTCGAGTTTTCGAGTGGATTAGCTAATCACGTCAAAGGAGCTTACGCGAAAAAAAAAGAAAAAAAAGAAAAAAAAAAAAAAAACCCTTATATGTTAGTTTTTTATTTTGTTTATCTATGTTCTTTTGTTCAGAAGTAACAGGTAACATTGAACTTTATTGCCATATTCACTTGTGTTCCCCTGTTCTATGCTTGTCAAGATCGAGGTAATATCGTTCTTTCTTTACGTACTCTCCTTTCTTTCGTTTTATTGTTTCATTAGGGACAATGAACGGTTTAGGTTTGGGGTATGCACACACATACATGCACATTAGTTTATGCAAAATTTTAAAATTTTTCAATAAGTGTTTTTAAATAAACGATGTTACCGACGTTTTTGCAATATCAATTTGATACTCTTTGTTAGAGAATTATGATTGTTATAGAATGATAAATAAGAGAAGATGTGATTAAACATTTGCTGAAGTTATGATGTAACGTTTTAAGTTATGTATCGTTTGAATCCTAGTTTTATATCATAGATTTGCACACAAACCTATGCACTGCACGTAGTCGTTTGAATACATGTTTGATGTGAACTATAATATGATTCGGATTTCTAGATAACACAAGGTGGAGACTAAACCCAGTAAGTTTTTGAGCCTATCTTTTCTTTTTAGAGGGTTATAAATACATTGTGTTTGTCGAATTTCATTGAAATAGCGCATTAACTTGTTGTTTAGTCTCATTATTCTTGTTTTGGTTGATAGTCAAGTTAAAATATTTGTTACCATGCTAAATAATCTTCCGTTGTAAACGTTGAAGAACCATATATCCCTAGGACATGATTTTAGGCCCTCTTTGTTTATTGCCGACCGATAAAAGATAAAATTTCCTTAGTTCGCCCCTTTGAGCCGTTACAATGCCTCTTTTTCTTTGTTCACCATTATTCTCTTTAAAAGCTCCAACTTGATCAACTTGGAGTATACCACTGGAAGAGTGATCAACTTTTAGTAGTATTAAGGCGATGTGTTGATTGAGAAGAAGAAGAAAATAAGATGCTATTGGGGTAGTTGCTTGGTATTCAATGAATAATCATTTGAGAAGCAAGAAAGGAAAAAGGAAAAGAAAACAAAACAAAATAAAAAGAAGAAGGTTGAAAAAAAAATGAATGAGAAAAGAGAATGAAAGAGATGAAAGTTTGTAGAAGAAGAATGAAAGAAATCGAACATGCCTTACAATGCCATTCTGGAAACTACCTAATAAATCCTTTCTATCCTTTTTCATTGCCTGAGCCACATTACAACCTTTGAAAAGTCCTATCTGATCCTAGAAAACATGGTTTGGATATGTAAACGATGGGAGGTGGATTAAAACATGGTAATGATTAATTTTTCTTGATTGTTGGCATCCTATCCATGAGACTACTATTCTTTTGTGTCATGCGTCTTTTTCGAGTCATATGTGAGCATTTTCCGTTTTGAAAATATATTTCCTTTACTCCCATATACTAGAAAAATTACACATGTTTCTGAGTGTTTCATTTGAGAGTGTAAGTAATTGTGAGATTCGTAGTCGAAGCATAGTTGGATGGTTATCCGATTTATATTCCATGATCATGACATACGTGTGTTCATTTGACTACCACATCACACACGTGCAATTTTATGAGAAATTCTATTGATTTATACGATTCATGTACTTGGGATTGTTTTTTTTTCAGGACGTAAATGAATGTTTGATTCTGTTTCTTCTTGTTCGTTATTCTATTTCGAATCATTGTTTTATAATAAGGAGTATTGAATGTTATGTTTTTCTTTTTAATAAAACTTTTTAAGTTTTTAAGTTAATAAAAATGGTTGTGGGTAACTTGTTGACGAGAACTCTCACGAGACTTCACTCGTCCGACTAGGGACACCTAGAGGTTTAAAAGGCTTGTTGCATACGCTAAATGCAATCGTGATCCATACGAAAATGGAGTAGTATTTTATTAGTAGTTAGTTTTTATTTTAGTTTTGCTCGAGGACTAGCAAAATGTAGGTTTGGGGGTGTGATCGTGAGAGAACTAATCCTAAGTATACGCCTTAATTCACATTTGTTAGTACTTTTTATCCTGTTTTTGTATATTTTTACTTCGTTTTCTAGTTTTTGATAGGATTTGGAAGAAATCACCTAAACCAGGCTAAACAGGATGAAAAGGCATAAAGAAAGAAGCTGAAAAAGTCAAGTCGCGCGCGCGAGCCGCGCGCGCAAGAAACAGAGAATCGCTCGCGCGATCCGCAAGCGCGAGGTACCAAACGTCGCGCTCGCGCGACCCGCTCGCGCGATATGTGTAAAAATCAAAGTGGCGTATTTCAGTATACTGAAGACTCCTGTGCAAACGAAACTGCTGAACGACGTCTAGACTGTAAATTACATCAGTTTCAGTTCGTTTCGGGTTAGGAAGGCTTCCAAAACTTGTTGTAAATCTATATATACCCTATTTTATTATAATTAAAGGGTTAGACATTGTTAGCAATTATTATACACACATTCTACAACCATACTTCCAGCCATTGAAGGGAGGGAAGCAAGAAGAAGAAGAAGAAGACCAAGGGTTTCCATGGCCTCCTCCATCAACTACTTGCCATCCATCACTTCCATGGACGGCTAGATCATAGATCTAGGGTTTCAATGAAGCCCTAGACGAGTAATAGGGTTTTATTTATGTTTTTATTTTTGGTTTAGTATGTATGGATGACAGTCACATGTTTAGAGGATTTTTATAAATAAATCGTACTTCTAGTGATTAAATCATTACTTTCAGAATTTATTCTTGTCTTAGATCTATTTTGACTGTGATGTGCTCAACGATCTATGCTTGTTGTGCTTGTTTAGATTGTTTACATGTGATGGTGCTTTATTGATTTGTGCTATCAAGTATCCGAATAGTCCATGCCTAGGTTAGACGGATTAGATCACAATAGTGTGGGATAATTCGTGCTAACCGAAGATGGATTATGTTGGTGCTTGAACCATGATTATCTTCTTGTCGGAGGAATTGGGCTTGTAGCTACAATTCCCCATTATCATCCAACGTAATAAGCTAAAGTAATTCATAAATATTCCTATTATGAAGCTAGTGGTGGATTTGCAATCCTAGGTTCCCTTAAACATTATTTAAAAACACTTTTAATTGCTTTCATAGTTTAGATTTACTTTCATTTTTTTTAGTTTAATTATAATTCAAATCAAAATCCGTTTTTATAATTAATTAGATTTAGGTTTTAAGATTAAAATACGGTAGTTAATCAATCTCTGTGGGTTCGACCTTTACTTCCACACTGCAAATCTTTTGAAAAGTAAAGAACACTTTTTATATCTTGATATTGACAACATCAACAATAGAAATTCATGAATCATGTTAATCAAGTTAATCTAAGCTTTTGATCTCTTATCAATTTATCCTAGATGATTTCTAAATCAAGTTTTATTCATCAATTGTTGTTGAATGATCAAGGTATGACCATTTTGTATACATAATCATGATTGTAGTTAAACTTAGAAAATTCCAGAATAGTTGTATCAACTTCAAACGCTTAGAAAACGATTTTAACTCGATCTTATGATCACTATTTTACATCGACATATAGATACATGATTTAGGAATCATTCTCAAAAAGTGGATCATTGATAACTATCATAGATTTTATGACAATCAAATAAAAAGAGACTATGTTCAAATCTGTCAACCGATTTCTCAACAATTTCTGAAAATAGCATATAGATCTTAGAGGTTCTCAAAACAGATCAAATGAAAGCTATTTCATCAAAGTTTACCCAGAAAATTTGAAATCCATCAAACTATGGGATTTGTTCAACCAAATCTTATAGATAAAACCAATCTATTTTGCTAAATTTTTAACTAGTTCATTTTAAAGTGTGAGAAAAACATCTTAGTTGATGGTTGAAGGTTGATAGAGAGATCAAAACTCATAGATCAACTTAATTATCATGATTCCCAATCAATTTAGCCCTCAAGTTCTATGAAGAACTATAGATCATGGATCAAAGGGACTTACAAATATCCTATTTGAGATGAAATTCAATAGGAATTCTAGGTTGTAGGAATAATCAAGAGATATGTATGAACATAGGAATCATCCTTCTCATAGATCATACTTCCAATCCATCATAGAATTCAAAATAGATATATATATATATATATAATCATGTATGCATGGATCTAAACTAAAATAGAATAATGAAATCAAAATTGAAAATCAAAAGTAAAAATCAATCTGTAATTAAGAATTATCAACAAAATCAAAAGACACTTGGATCTAGCTATGTGAGTGTTTGAAGAACAAGAGAGGGAAAAGATGAGTATTCTAACAAATAAAACAAAATTAAAACAAATCCAAATCTTATAGATCTATATATAAAAGTAGTAATTAGAGATGAATTGTGATATCTACCACTTGGAGGATTCTCAATTATACAATCAATGTTGAATTGAAGAGTCTTCTTCTTCAAGTGTTCTTCAAGTTCTTCAAGCACTCATCCATGGCAGTTCAAGGGAGGCAATTGATGTCCAAATCTCTAAGCTAATTATCTTGAGATTAGTTTTATGGTAATTTTATTAATAATTCACTCTCTAGAAATCTGTCTTGAATTCTAAGTATATTCTTATATCTTACAAGTATATTCAAGGTGTACTTAAAGTTTTTTCAAGATGATCTCTAGATAATCTCATATGAGATGCATGAAATCTATATATAGAGTTTGGAAAACTTAACTCTTAAGTTTAGGGTTAAAACTAAAATTTTAGAGGTCAGAAAAGCGGTAAAATGGCCATTTTGGTGCTTAAACGCAATTTTCAGGTAATTTCCTCGTACTGGGAAGCCTCTAGAAGGGTCTGGAACTCAAAAAGCTCAATGGAGAACACTACTCATAGGTGGCGGTTATGGTGGGATCCGTCACTCCACTTTCCCAAAGCGCCATTTTCTTTTTAGGTTCCCCTTATTGTCCACAAGTCCTATTTCAAATATTACGTTCATTGCTTTTCCAGATTTTCGTAAAAATGCTTTTTGGTCTCCGAAATCATCCGTTTGTGTACCGTTGGAAACCTCTTGAGTTGAATTTCAGTATAAAAATATTTCAGGAGGTTTTGAAATAAAATTTGAAGCCCAATTGATGTCCGCAAGTCCTCCAGAACTGGGGATTTATCGTCTTTTTGAAATCAAATGACTTCTTTTCCGAAATTTCTTTTAAATGTGCGTCGATTTTGAACGTTTCTTTGAAATTGAATCTCTAGATACCTAGAATACTGTGTTTAGAACACTTTGTGTTCATATAACCTTCAGTGAATATGAATTTTGAGAGATGATTTTGACAAAATGGGGATTTATGCATGAAAAAGATCTATTTTGAACTTGAAATCACCTTCCGAAGTTCGATCTTCGATTGTGTGGAATCCAGTATGTTCTACAGGGTACTTTTCATCATCTAAAATCCTCCAAGATGTTGTCCACCCTAAATCCTATCAGTGTGGCCAAAATTGGGTTTCTACAGCATGCTTTGAAGGTTCCCAAAGTAATCGAGATTCATCAATAAACAGACTTCGAATATTACAAAAACAAGAATGATTGAAAATATAAAATTTTCAAGAAGCAATCGTAAATATCAAAGACACTAGAACGAAGAAGCAGAATTCTTCAAGTTTGGTCTTATTTTGTGTCTTTTATTTCTTCAAAGGTCTTAGAAGTAGGCTTTTACCCGATATGTCCAACCATTGTTGAAAGCATCAATAGTGACAGCTCTGACTCTGGAAGTGATGATCCTCTTGGTAAATCACTGCGAGACCTCTTAAACCTATTTGTACTACCTAGCCAACTGGCCTGGATAGTAGAAGGAAGTCTATCTTAAACCCATCAGCCACACTCTCTGGTTATCCCCAAGACTCATTATCACAACATGAAGGCCCAAATATCTCGCAATCTAGCAAACATTTACCTTAGATAGAGTACTCATCAGGCGAATCCAGTCGGTGAAAGTATAGTGAGAATGAAGCATAGCCCTACAAAAGTAAACTGGTGGTACACGACCCACCTAAAACTGAAGGCACTCATACAGCCAAGCCTGTAATACCAAAGGCTCCCCAGAAAGAAGAAGAGACCCTTGGTTGAAGGCATTACCTAAATACTTCAGGGTTTCAGCTAGAACCATAGCCATAGGTTCCTACTGTAATTTTAGCCCAAGGAAAACATTCACCAAAGCATTAGAAGTGCTCAAGAACAGTAAATGGGAAGTCATACACTGGATCAGGGCAGCTCCACGGGTAGCATCATAAATACTAGCATCTCGGGGGTTAGTGTAATTAGCAATGATAGATGCAATTGTGAGTACCTAACCCTGAACCAGTCGACAAGAGACACCAGTCGACCAGTCAAGAAATTCAGCCAAGCTGCGAGTAGAACTAGGGCTATCAGCAGGAGGAAGAATTAAGGCTGAGTTATGATTGAAGCCGAGAATTGCACACAATTCGTCAAACATAGGACACTTCTCCAATCCATTGAAGTTTAAAACATGATTCACTGGATCCTAGTAAGTAATAGCGGCACACATGAACTCAATATTCAAGGTCATTTGGCAAAGAGAGAATAGTTTAATCAAGCCATGACTAAAGAGATTGATTCATTCGACCCTATCTATAATATTTAGCCAAGTAGTAAGTTCAGCAGAATCATACAGTGCTATATCTTTTGTCACAACTTTTGTAAAATTCAAAATATCAACAACGTATCTCCGTTTCATGGACTATCCCACCTATAAAGCAAATGCACTCACTATCACAAAACTGCCCATCGCAGCAGCATCAACAATCGTAGAATCACAGTGCATATATATCATCACACGATCAGCAGCTAAAACAAGTACACAACTGCACCTTCATACTAGAAACTATCTATCCTAAAGCCAAAACATCACAATATCTTATTAAAGGCAACTATCATTGTACACATTGTCCATTAATCACAAATTTCATAATATACTAGTACAACCCAATCAAAAACATCAAATGGAGACAAAATAAAAGTCCCTGCCTGGGGGCCTCAATAGTCCTCCTCCTCATCCTCCACAGGGTCACCTAAAGTATATGTCGGTGATGGCCTTCTACCACCCCTGCACCTCGGTATGGACCTTGACGAGCCAGCACTACCCTCGCCATACTACACACACCAGATAACAAAAATAGTGAGTTGTGAACCAACAGAAGTCTAGAACGGCGTTAAGTCAAAATTATACTATGGACGCCAAATGATTGGTGGCAAAATGTCGCATACCGTCCATCTGCCAAAAATAGACCCTAGGATTGGAATTTTAAAACCTTAAGAGGTACAAAATTAGAGACATATCCCATGGTCTCACGTGAGGACCAAGGACCATAAGCTAGACACCAGGGCATGAACTTCCTCAGCATAACTTCATGGAATGGTAAGAAGGCCTACTGACTATGTAGGGTACCACTGGTGACCTGTGGCACCTCCATGACTTGGGGAGAGCCATCAGTACCCTAGATGTTGATAGTTCAGTCCCAAGGAGGGATAAGATTAGAGACTAGAGGGACTGACTGACACGAAAATAAATTGTGCGCTCTTATGCAATACCCAAGTGTAGGTGGACGTGTAAGTAGTAATTTGGTAAGACCAGGTCGATCTCATAGAGAAGGTGATGAGCTACTATCTTAGACTAATCTCGAAAAGAAAATTAAAAATTCAATATAGTAAATTAAATGTGAAACACAAAGTTCCATAGATTACCAACTAATAAAGTAAAGCGATTAAATTGAACTAATAATTAACTAACTAACTAAAGCAATATCAAACTGGTTTTTAACTTTATAAAAGAAAAGCATTAGGATCACACAAATCCACAGTGACCTAACCATCTGTCATGCACATTCATTAACGTTGATGGAGTTCATTCCTTTTCAGTATTCCGTATTTTTTCTGAGAAAAAAGATTCAATAGTCCTTTCATGATCGGGACTACCTCATCACAGCTGATTTAAAATATGTAGAAGATGATTTAAAACAATGATTTTATCTTGTACCCCTCAATGATGTTAGCATTAAAGGTGGTTTGCAAAAGTCAATGAAGAAAAATGCCTTAAGGCTTAAAGTTAAGAAACTGTTTTGACAAACTGAGCTTATAAGGATGATTTGATAACACATTTCGGAAATAGAAAGTCTAGGAATACTAAAAGGATCATCTCAAGATTCTGCATGTTCGATCGATCAACTTGCCTTCGATCGATCGAACTACATCATCTCTCAATCGATCAAAATATCTTCGATTACTTGACTTTTCCCATTTTCGATCGATCGAAATATCTTTGATCAATTGAACACAGGTATTCAGCAGTATGCATGGTAGAGGCTGGAGATCACTATTTCATCGGGTTCTCTTAACTCTGAGACTACTTAGACATTGTTTTGATTGTAGAAAATAAATCTTTAACGTATGAAAACATTAAGGCTCTATTTGGTTATGTTTTTAACATAAAACTATTTAAAACTAGGTTTTAAGAAGAAACAAACATGCAAACCTATGCTGGTACTGATTGAGATGAAGAAAACTTCAAGAAGAATGTAAATAACAATAATATAAAACTTGGAATACGTGTACTTGTATTAAGCTTGATGAGAAATCAATCCAACTTAATATCAAAACATGAAAGCCTACAAAAAAAAAAAACAAAAGAAAACTCTCTATCTCTTTCTATAAACTGAAAAACAAAAGTGGGCGTCCTATGGGACGAGTTTTATAACACACATATATATATATAAATCCTAGCTAGGGTTTATTACAAGCACGTCTCTACTGCATTCTTGCAAAAATCAGGTAAACTCATATTCGATCGATGGAACTGCAGAACTTCATATTACTCAAGCGCTTGAGAAGACTTCAATTGCTTAAAATCTCGATCGCTTGAACCATCTTTGATCGTTCGAACTTCCAATTTCAACTTTGAAATGTCTTGCTTGTATTTGAGTTTACCCTTTTCATGTCAATTGTTCCTGCACATATTGACGCAGCATATCTGTATAAATTAACAGCTAATACAACCAAACTCATCATAGATTCATCTAGTTCTACATAAACTGGCATTGTTATACAATTTGCAGATAAAATGGAAATTTTTGATCTAAATCATTCTACTTTCATATTATAGTGCGATTGTATTTTACAAATACCCCTGCTTGTCACAACCCCTAACTAGCTTATTGCTAGTCCCTAGCAATAAAGTGATATGAAAACAAGCTAATCTAAACTACAACGACTAAAAGAAAAACAAAAAATGCGTAGAAAGGAAATCCTAACTCACTATCATAGGAATCGTGGTTGCATTTAGCTAGTGCAACCAGCCGTTAAACCCCTAGTGATATGCCCAGAAATACCCTTCTACAGTCAAACCTCCGCGTCAACAGAAAAGGACCCGGATCGCCTAGGAAGAGAGCTGGTGGCCCACCGTTCCTGAGGTCTATAAGTGCAACCACTCGAGACACACGCACATCCTGTGAATGCTGCTCAACAGTTCCCTAATTCAGTCAAAAGATTAATGGAAGGTGTATACATTTTCCTAAACCATTTAGGAAACCTCCCATGATTTGTGCTCATCAACTTGTAATTGGATTAGGTTTCCTTATCCCATTAATTGCCTATTGCGGGTGGTCTCTTGTACCTATAAAAGGGGCCACTCACCTTCATTGAAGGGGATCGCATTCTTTACTAACAGAATAGGATACACATTCGCATACACCCGGCCAGTATTACTAGTAGTGCCGCCCCCAATTGTTGGTTCACCAGGCCCGCCGGTGATCTGCTTGTGAAGCGCACTGACGTACCCGTGGACGTAGGTCACCTTATTAACAGGGTCGAACCTGTAACACCCTGTATTTTATTTTTCATTAATAAATACTGCATTTCATTTCCATGAGTATTTGATTTAATTTCTCTTTGTAATATTTATTTTTGGGTCAAACTGTAATTTCCAAAATATTTTCTATGGTTTCAAAATCGATATCTATATTTTTGGTACAACTCGGGATTTAATTTCCTACATTAACATAATTTCTGTATTTTTATTTCAACCGTAAAATACCAGTTTTGACTTAAATCTGCGTCGTATACCGCATCTTGGGTGAGGGAGCACGTGAGCTCAACCTCACCAGGTGATATCTTCCCCTTTCTTGGAGCCCAAAACACATACAGTATATGTATGTGTATCAGACTCTCATCTCTCTCATTCACTCTCACTGTTACTCTCAATCTCCCTCTAAACTCTCTCTAATTCTCTCTCAAATTTCTCTTCCTCTCTTAAAGAACACACACACACATATACAGATTATATATTATATACATACACATGCAAATACATACATAGCTATACTTATATCAAGATCAAGAGAAAACGGAGGAGTAATTTCTAACGGCGAATTATTCGGCGGAATTCTCGGTCTCAAAATTCTCTGTGTAATCACCTCTGTGAGTATTATAAACTCACTCCCAACTTATATATATGTATATTTCAATGTATATATGTGTGTATATGTGTAAATATATAGATACACCATTGAAGCTTGAAAATTGGAGTTTTATAAAAGTTAACCAAAATCAATTCCGTGAATTGGGAATGAAAGATCTTAGTCCCAATAAGCTGTGGTTCGAATCCTACGCAGTAATTCATCCGTATCGCGACGTATCATTGATTTAAAATTTTTGTCACCTCTCAGTTTTTCATAAATCCCGGGAGCTACGGTTCAAATTAGCTTAAACTGATCACGTATTTGTAATCCTTGAGGAAAAATGAAGAAAATGGTATATTACATGACTTGTTTGAGTTCAGTTTGAAAAATGGGTCAAAAACAGGCTTTAAACTCGTAACAGGGGAGAAACTGCTGATACCAATCGATTGGAAACATATTCAATCGATTGATATGTCATCCAATCGATTGACATGTGTTCCAATCGATTGACATGTCATTCAATCGATTGACACTTTTGTCAATCGATTGACATTTTTCAGCATTGACGGCTTTTACTGAAATGGTCATAACTTCCTCTAGAAAACTCGAAAGCGCGCACCGTTTGAAGTATTGGAAACTAGACTCAAAGACCTTTGTTTTGATGTGTAATTCACCCACAAAAATTATAACTCATTTTTAAGGGCATTGCTTCAAAGTGGATATGCTTGTGTACTAGTAGCTGTAAAAGCGTATTTAAGTAGTTTTTGATGAATTTACTTATTGTTTTATATATATAACTTGATAGTTTAGATCGTGAGTGCTAACTTAATGATTCTAAGTACATTGTACCTTGTTAATAAAGAAGGATAAAAAGACTTGATTTCTCGTACGTTCGTTTGGTATTACAATTTTATGGACATTGACATGCATGATAGGGTCGAGGTGGAGTCGACATGGATGGTGTGTGAGAAAGCGTGAAAAGAGTAGAGAGTGGCGGTATGGTGGTCGACCTTAATATCGATCGGATATTATTCCTGGTACTGGAGGCGACAGTGTGGTGTACGGCTTAGATATCGATCGGATATTATTCCTGGTATCTAGGGCGCTCGTTTCGGATATCGATCGGATATTATTCCTGGTATCCGAAGCGATGGTATTGATTTACGGCTTAGATATCGATCGGATATTATTCCTGGTATCTAGGGCGCTCGTTTCGGATATCGATCGGATATTATTCCTGGTATCCGAAGCGATGGTATTGAGTTACGGCTTAGATATCGATCGGATATTATTCCTGGTATCTAGGGCGCTCGTTTCGGATATCGATCGGATATTATTCCTGGTATCCGAAATGATGGTATTGAGTGCGGCTTAGATATCGATCGGATATTATTCCTGGTATCTGAAGCGATGGTATGGTGTGCTGTTTTGGATATCGATCGGATATTATTCCTGATATCTGAGGTAATGGTTTGGTTGAGTCGGTTCTTGTTGAGATAAAAGAGTCAGAAAGATGAGATGTTACATTGTTCATGCATGGTCGCATATTTATTGCTTACATCATTCCCCCGTGACTTATGTTGGAATTGGAACCTTGAATCTATTGCTTTTAAAGTTAAATTGCACCGCTGTTTATTTGCTTATATATACATTGCGAGCACTTGTTTATTTTGCTCACCAGCTTGCATAAGCTGACGGCGTTGATGCGTCCAGGATTGTATGTCCAAATTTTCAGGGTCAGGAGCGGCCAGGGTATTTCGACTATGCTAGTTAGAGGCAGGGGACTTTCCAGGAGGCTGCTTTATATTTCCTACGTCTTTTTAATTTGGGTTGTAATAAACTAGTTTAGATTTTTGAATAAGGCGTTTTGTGCCTAAGATTATGACTGCTATAATAGTTAGTAAGTTTTAATTTTGGAACTTATGTTTTGTTAGTATCCTTTGCTCTAGAAATGTTGTTAAGTTATTTGTTGCAGGGACAATTGGTCATACTCACTTGTCACGACCTACGAGTCCATAAAGGAAATTAAATGCTTTCCTGAATTATGCTACGTTGGGGCGTGACAGGCTTTTTGTTATCAGAGCCAGGTTATGGCTCGACCAATTGTCCAAGACACATAGGATCTCCCGTTAAGATAGAATTAAGATAAGATAGTTCGACTTCATTCCGTGTTTAGTCGCTTTCTATCGTTTAGAATTTTCCTTCTTCTCGAGAGATTGACCGAATTCTTGTTGATCAATGGATAGGTACCTTTCTCTTGAGATATGGCTGGAAGAAATCTTAGGAATCGTCCCGCTATTGAAGATGTACCGCCGGTAGTGGATCCAACCGGAATGTTTGAGGCTTTTGTAAGAAGATTGGAGAGGGTTAGTGATCAGAATGCAATGAACAATAATTAGAATGGGAATCACAACAGGAATGGGAGGCAAGCCCACCAGACTGGAGACAAGCTTCTCAAGGAGTTTCGCACTCTGCGACCAGAGTATTTTGCTGGGACTGATGAACCCTGGCAAGCGGAACAGTGGCTACGCCAGATGGAACGTATCTTTGAGACCATAGAGTGCACTGATCTGGAGAAGAAGCGTCTGGCTATCTTTCAACTGTCTTATGCAGCGGCTGATTTGTGGGATGCAGAAAAGGCAACCATAGGGGAAGAAGCTGTAAGGAGAATGCCGTGGGTGGTGTTTAAGGAAAGATTTCTCGAGAAGTATTTTCCTGAAGAAGAGAAGGACAAGAGAGAGAAAGAGTTTATGGAATTGACTCAAGGGAATCTGACTGTCCGAGAGTACACCACTCGGTTTGAGCGTCTGTCTCGCTTTGCTACACATATGGTGGACACACCCCAGAAGAAAATCAAGAAGTATCACCAGGGTCTCAACTTGTCTCTCCGACATCTGACTATGGGGCATCTGGGCCAGTCATTTGAAGCTCTGGTAAAATTAGCTACAGGGTTGGAGAATGATGGTTGTCAGAATCCGAAGCCATTTAGAAATAGACCTCCACAGAAGGGTTATCCCGGATAGAAACCTGGGTACCATCAGGGACAGAAAAGGACCTGGGAAGGAGGGAAGAAGCCTCAACAGACACAAGCAGTACAGCAGTATCCGTCTCGAGCAACAGGAGGAAACAACAACAATAACTGCTTCAATTGTGGTAATCTCGGTCACCGAGCTAAAGATTGCAGAATAACTAGGCGTGCTGATCGTCCGGGAGTTGTGTGCTATAATTGTGGCATGCGAGGTCACATAAGTCCAGAATGCAAGGCTCCTAGGAGAGGCAATTACGGTCAGCAAGGACAGGCCCGCCTGAATGCTGTTATACCCGAGGCTGCTGGCTATGAAGAAACAGGGTACGAAGGAAGTACTTATGAGGAATGACCGCCTGAGCAACGAGCAGTGGAAGGTACTCTAACCTTGTTTAACTCTCATGTTAAAGTTTTATTTGACACGGGTGCTACACATTCCTTTATATCTGTTAAGGCTGTTCGAAAGTTGGGAATAGTACCGCAACGTTTAGAGGAAGCTTTGAGTGCTGTCTCACCCTTAGGAACCACTGTCAAGTTATTACATGTATGTAAGGATTGTTCTCTACGGTTAGGAGACCGTGAACTTTTGGCAAGATTGGTGGTTCTGTCGATGAAGGAGTTCGATATAATCCTGGGAATGGATTGGCTCGAGAAGAATCATGCGAAGTTGGATTGTGCAAGGAAAAAGGTCACATTAGCAGACAATAGGAATCGACTCTTCGACTTCCAATGAAACCCTTCAGGTGATATGTTCCTCACTAGATGCCTAGCAAACATTGAGGTTGACAGTGCAGAGGTGACACTATCATCAATCCTGGTGATTAAGGAATTTGAGGAAGCATTCCGAGATATTTCAGGATTACCGCCAGAAAGGGACATAGAATTCTGTGTGGAATTGGTGCCAGGTACTCGACCTATAACCAAGGTTCCCTACAGGATGGCCCCTACGGAGTTATTGGAGCTGAAGGAACAAGTTCAAGAACTTGAGAAGTTGGGTTTTGTTCGTCCAAGTACTTCACCCTGGGAGCACCTGTTTTATTCATGAAGAAGAAGGATGGGACGATGCGGTTGTGTATTGACTACCGAGAACTGAATAAGGTTACTATCAAGAATAAGTATCCTTTACCTCGGATAGACGATCTGTTTGATCAGTTGCAAGGAGCCACGACCTTTTCTAAGATTGATCTACGGTCAGGGTATCACCAGTTGAGAGTGCGGAAGGAAGACATACCCAAGACTGCTTTCAGGACGAGGTACGGACACTATGAGTTCTTAGTGATGCCATTTGGGATAACGAATGCTCCGGTTGTGTTTATGGACTTGATGAACAGAGTATTCAAGCCCTATTTGGATTAATTCGTTATTGTCTTTATTGATGATATTTTGATCTATTCCAAGTCAGAGGAAGAGCACGAACAACATCTACAGATCGCGTTGCAGACTCTCAAGAATCACTGCCTGTATGCTAAATTCAGCAAGTGTGAATTCTGGCTTCAGGAAGTTAAGTTTCTCGGGCATGTGATCTCTCAACAAGGAATCACGGTTGACTCATCAAAGACCGATACAGTGGCGAATTGGACTCAGCCAACCAATGCTACAGAAGTCAGAAGTTTTTTGGGACTCACTGGTTACTATCGAAGATTTGTAGAGGGTTTCTCAAAGATAGCAGCCCCGTTAACTGGTTTGACTAAGAAAGATTTGAAGTTTGAATGGACTGATAAGCATGAACGCGCTTTTTTGGAATTGAAAGAGAGATTGACAACAGCGCCAGTGCTTACAATACCAAAGGATGGTGAGAAGTTCACTATTTTCAGTGACGCCTCGTATCAAGGATTGGGATGTGTCCTTATGCAAGACAGAAAGGTTATCGCATATGGTTCACGACAGTTGAAGCCGAATGAATTGAATTACCCAACTCATGATTTAGAGCTGGCAGCCGTTGTGTTTGCGCTCAAGATCTGGAGGCACTATCTCTATGGGGAGAAGTTTGATCTATTCTCGGACCACAAGAGCCTCAAGTATTTGTTTACTCAGAAAGAACTGAACATGAGGCAACGTCGATGGATGGAGCTGATTAAGGATTACGACTTTACATTAGAGTACCACCCTGGTAAGGCTAATGTAGTCGCTGATGCCTTAAGTCGGAAACCTCAAGGAATGATTGCTTCATTGATGATAAGGGAATGGAAAGCTTTAGAGACAATCGCAGAATTTGATATGCAGATTTCTGAGGAAAGTGACGGACGACACTTTGGATGCCTCGTAGTACAACCAATGCTTGTGAGTCGGATTATCGAGGCCCAAAGGGAAGACGAGAAATTTCAAGTATGGTTCGCAAAGATGTCAGAGAAGGACCCTACAGAATGGAAGGTGGGGACCGATGGAGGATACCGATGTCGAGACAGATTTTGTGTGCCAGATTTTGGAGATTTGAGAAAAGATATTCTCGAAGAAGCACATAAATCGAGACTGACAGTACACCCAGGAGGCACAAAGATGTATAAGGATCTGAAGAGGAACTTCTGGTGGGAAGGAATGAAACGAGAAGTAGCCGAGTTTGTGTCTAAATGTTTGACTTGTCAACAAGTGAAGGCCGAACATCAGAGACCCTCGGGATTGTTGCAACCTTTACCTGTTCTAGGATGGAAGTGGGAACACATAACTATGGATTTTGTGGTTGGATTACCCCGGTCACAACAGAATCATGACGCAATTTGAGTAATTGTGGATCGTCTGACGAAGTCCACACACTTTATCGCGTACAATATGACTTACCCAGTAGAAAGGATAAGTCGAATGTACATACAGCAAGTGGTGCGACTGCACGGTGCGCCTGTGTCGATTGTATCAGACTGAGATGCACGTTTTACCTCGGGATTTTGGAAAATTTTGCAGAAGGCTATGGGAACTTCGCTCAAGATGAGTACTGCTTTCCATCCTCAGACAGATGGACAGACCGAGCGTGTTAATCAAATTATGGAAGATATGCTAAGAGCTTGTGCAATCGATTTTGAAGAGTCTTGGGAGACGCACTTGCCGTTGGTCGAATTTGCGTATAACAACAGTTATCACTCGAGTATTGGGATGGCACCGTTTGAAGCTTTGTACGGACGGCCATGTCAATCTCCGTTTTGTTGGGCCGAAGTGGGAGACACAGAACTGCTGGGACCAGATTTGGTGAGAGAAACCAATGAGAAGATTTCACTGGTCAGGGAAAAAATGAAAACTGCACAGAGTAGACACAAGAATTATGCGGATCGGCAATGAAAGGATTTGGAGTTCAGTGTTGGAGATCATGTACTCCTTAAGGTTTCACCCGTTCGGGGAGTGGTACGTTTTGGTCAGAAAAGAGGGAAGCTGGCACCTCGTTTCATCGGACCATTTGAGGTATTGGAGCGAGTTGAAAAAGTGGTTTATCGACTCGCGTTGCCACCAAAGATGTCTGGTGTTCATAACGTGTTCCATGTCAGTATGTTAAGGAAATACTTACGGGATCCTTCACATGTGGTAAATTTTGATCATATTGAGACGATTCAGAATGTTGTCTACAAGAATAGACCCGTAAGGATACTTGACCAGAGTATCAAGAGGCTGAGAAGAAGAGACGTTCATTTGGTTAAGGTTCAGTGGAGGCATCATGACGAGGGAGAAGCGTCGTGGGAGTTAGAGTCGGACATGAGGACTAGATACCCCGAGTGGTTTCAGGATTAGTGAGTTCAGATTTCGGGGCGAAATCTCTGTTAAGGTGGGTAGAGTGTAACACCCTGTATTTTATTTTTCATTAATAAATACTGCATTTCATTTCCATGAGTATTTGATTTAATTTCTCTTTGTAATATTTATTCTGGGGTCAAACTGTAATTTCCAAAATATTTTCTATGGTTTCAAAATCGATATCTATATTTTTGGTACAACCCGGGATTTAATTTCCTACATTAATATAATTTTGGTATTTTTATTTCAACCGTAAAATACCAGTTTTGACTTAAATCTGCATCGTATACCGCATCTTGGGTGAGGGAGCACGTGAGCTCAACCTCACCGGGTGATATCTTCCCCTTTCTTGGAGCCCAAAACACATACAGTATATGTATGTGTATCAGACTCTCATCTCTCTCATTCACTCTCACTGTTACTCTCAATCTCCCTCTAAACTCTCTCTAATTCTCTCTCAAATTTCTCTTCCTCTCTTAAAGAACACACACACACACACATATACAGATTATATATTATATACATACACATACAAATACATACATAGCTATACTTATATCAAGATCAAGAGAAAACGGAGGAGTAATTTCTAACGGCGGATTATTCGGCGGAATTCTCGGTCTCAAAATTCTCTGTGTAATCACCTCTGTGAGTATTATAAACTCACTCCCAACTTATATATATGTATATTTCAGTGTATATATGTGTGTATATGTGTCTATATATAGATACACCATTGAAGCTTGAAAATTGGAGTTTTATAAAAGCTAACCAAAATCAATTCCGTGAATTGGGAATGAAAGATCTTAGTCCCAATAAGCTGTGGTTCGAATCCTACGCAGTAATTCATCCGTATCGCGACGTATCATTGATTTAAAATTTTTGTCACCTCTCGGTTTTTCATAAATCCCTGGAGCTACGGTTCAAATTAGCTTAAACCGATCACGTATTTGTAATCCTTGAGGAAAAATGAAGAAAATGGTATATTACATGACTTGTTTGAGTTCAGTTTGAAAAATGGGTCAAAAACAGGCTTCAAACTCGTAACAGGGGAGAAGCTGCTGATACCAATCGATTGGAAACATATTCAAACGATTGATATGTCCTCCAATCGATTGACATGTCATTCAATCGATTGACACTTTTGTCAATCGATTGACATTTTTCAGCATTGACGGCTTTTACTAAAATGGTCATAACTTCCTCTAGAAAACTCGAAAGCGAGCACCGTTCGAAGCGTTGGAAACTAGACTCAAAGACCTTTCTTTTGATGTGTAATTCACCCACAAAAATTATAACTCATTTTTAAGGGCATTGCTTCAAAGTGGATATGCTTGTGTACTAGTAGCTATAAAAGAGTATTTAAGTAGTTTTTGATGAATTTACTTATTGTTTCATATATATAACTTGATAGTTTAGATCGTGAGTGCTAACTTAATGATTCTAAGTACATTGTACCTTGTTAATAAAGAAGGATAAAAAGACTTGATTTCTCGTACGTTCGTTTGGTGTTACAATTTTATGGACATTGACATGCATGATAGGGTCGAGGTGGAGTCGACATGGATGGTGTGTGAGAAAGCGTGAAAAGAGTAGAGAGTGGCGGTATGGTGGTCGACCTCAATATCGATCGGATATTATTTCAGGTATTGGAGGCGACAGTGTGGTGTACGGCTTAGATATCGATCGGATATTATTCCTGGTATCTAGGGCGCTCGTTTCGGATATCGATCGGATATTATTCCTGGTATCCGAAGCGATGGTATTGAGTTACGGCTTAGATATCGATCGGATATTATTCCTGGTATCTAGGGCGCTCGTTTCGGATATCGATCGGATATTATTCCTGGTATCCGAAGCGATGGTATTGAGTTACGGCTTAGATATCGATCAGATATTATTCCTGGTATCTAGGGCGCTCGTTTCGGATATCGATCGGATATTATTCCTGGTATCCAAAATGATGGTATTGAGTGCGGCTTAGATATCGATCGGATATTATTCCTGGTATCTGAAGCGATGGTATGGTGTGCTGTTTTGGATATCGATCGGATATTATTCCTGGTATCTGAGGTAATGGTTTGGTTGAGTCGGTTCTTGTTGAGAGAAAAGAGTCAGAAAGATGAGATGTTACATTGTTCATGCATGGTCGCATATTTATTGCTTACATCATTCCCCCGTGACTTATGTTGGAATTGGAACCTTGAATCTATTGCTTTTAAAGTTAAATTGCACCGCTGTTTATTTGCTTATGTATACATTGCGAGCACTTGTTTATTTTGCTCACCAGCTTGCATAAGCTGACGGCGTTGATGCGTCCTGGACTGTATGTCCAGATTTTCAGGGTCAGGAGCGGCCAGGGTATTTCGACTATGCTAGTTAGAGGCAGGGGACTTTCCAGGAGGCTGCTTTATATTTCCTACGTCTTTTTAATTTGGGTTGTAATAAACTAGTTTAGATTTTTGAATAAGGCGTTTTGTGCCTAAGATTATGACTGCTGTAATAGTTAGTAAGTTTTAATTTTGGAACTTATGTTTTGTTAGTATCCTTTGCTCTAGAAATGTTGTTAAGTTATTTGTTGCAGGGACAATTGGTCATACTCACTTGTCACGACCTACGAGTCCATAAAGGAAATTAAATGCTTTCCTGAATTATGCTACGTCGGGGCGTGACAGAACCACATACAACTGTTTGTGTTATAATCTCTCTCTCTTACCAATTTTTGGCATCATCAGTTTGGCGCCGTCTATGGGAAAGACAGTTTTTCACCAACAAATTCTTGACTGATCAATATACCGCCAAAGACGGGTAAGAAAGCTACTGCTCTGACCAGTCAAGAGAACCTGCACCTTGAGCAGCAGGCCGCATCTATGAGCTCCGAGCAGATGACGGCAGCACTCGTGCAACTTCTGGAAGGCCAACAGCAAACCCAGTAGCAAATCGAAGCGTTGTTGGCCCTTCAGGAGAAGCGCCCTCAATCAGAGCACCAAACTGGGAAGAATGCATCCGACTGGGTACCCGGAAGAGTCCGGAACCATACCCACTCTGCGCCGGTATCCTCATCGGATTGGGAGCATGCCCGGGAAGGTGACCGTTGTGGAGCGCTCAAGCGCCCCAGGAGGCGAGCTCGAACCAATCCTCGTCGAGTTGAAGATGCCAGAGACATCATCAATAGGCGACGCACCTCCAGGGGGAGGGATCAGGGCCGAAGCCCAGGGAATCAGCCAAGGACCCTCCAGCCCAGAGCCGGGGGGATCTTAGGCATACGATTACCCAGAGCCGGAGCTGGGTTCTGTCCCCAAGGTCAACACGCTTTGAAGAGGAAGCCTCATCGTCTGATCTAACTTACCACTCGAATATCGAACGGAAGACCGAGCAGGAAGATGTGAACGCTCAAATACAAGGCCTACAAAAACAAATTGAGCAGTTGAGTCACAAGTAGCGTCCTGACCATACCAACACGGAGACCGAGTCACCCTATACCGTTCAGGTCATCGGGTTCCCCATCCCGCGCAAGTTTAAGCCATCGCATCTCAGTTCTTACGACGGGGTAGGGAGCCTAGTGGATCACATTCGAACCTACAGGGCCCAGATGGCGTTGGTTACCACCGTCGACAAATTGTTGTGCCTCGCCTTCCATAGCACTCTCAAGGGGCCAGCAGTGCAGTGGTTCCACGCCCTCAAGCCCCGAACGATTGATGACTTCAAGACGCTGAGCAAGCTGTTCATTAGCCAGTTCGTAGGGATGCTCGACTGGTCGCAGCCGGATACTCAGTTGTTGACTGTCAAACAGCGGAAGGGCGAGTCCCTAAGTGAGCATGTGGATTGCTTCAATCAGCAAAGGCTCCAGATCCGCAATCTGAATGAAATAGCAGCCATTATAGCCTTCTGCTTAGGAGTTCAACACACCAAGATTGCCACGTCGTTCCATCGAGACCGACCGGCAACACTAGTGGAGCTCTCAGAGAGGGTCAGAAAGTACATAGACACGGAAGAGTTCCTCAAGTCCAAACGCGCCGGCTTCACGGGGGATGAGTCCCCGAAGGCCAAACGACGGCGTGAGGACTCTGAGAAGGGCCCTGTAAAAAAGCCCAAGCCAGACCAGCAGAGAGGAGATCGGGATCAACCCCAGATCGCTTTCACGCCTCTGTCCTAACCAATCCATGAGGTTATGGCCACCGTCGAGGCGCAGAGGTTACTTCAATAGCCGACAAAGCTCATAGCCTCGCCCGGGAAGAGGAACCAGGACAAGTTTTGCCGCTTCCATAGAGACCATGGCCACGACACAGAGGACTACTTCAAGTTAAAGATAACAATTAAAAAATTGATCGAGCAGGGTCATCTTGCAGAGTACGTCGCAACAGATGGACGGCCTGCACAAGGAGCCCGAGCTCCCGGTCAAATACAGCCTCTCGGTCAAATCAATGTGATCTTCGGAGGAATGTCAGGTGGCAGGGACTCACAGTCAGTACAGAAGAGGCATGCTCGAGCATCCTGGGTGGATGTCTGGCAGGTTTAATCCACCGGCTCCCCGCCAACTGATGTTTTGACATTCACCTCTGGCAATTTGCAGGGCATCCACTGCCCCCATGATGACCCATTGGTATAGCCAATTACATGGTCAAGAGGGTATTGGTAGACACAGGCAGCTCGACTGACATCATGTTTGTGTCAGCGTTCGATCAGCTCAGAGTATCCAGGGATCGCCTCTGACCCGTTTTTACTCCCCTCGTAGGTTTTAACAGATCAAGTACCCAACCGCTCGGTACCGTGGAACTCCTCATACTTATGGGGACTTACCCTCAGCAGACCTCCTTATTAGCAAATTTCGTGATCGTGGAGGCCAGTTAGGTTCTCGACCCCTCACGGACCCGATAGCCTCCGTGGAGGTCAGGCGACCGCCTGGAGTTGATATGTCAGTTCCCTTCGAAGAGGAGTCATCACTGAGACATTAAGCATCCAGGAGATGGACCCGAGGGACCAGAATGATAGAGTGGGCCCGATCGAAGAATTGGAACAAGTGACGCTGGACCCACAATTCCCAGACCGAACGGTCAGCATCGGCATCCTTCTGGAGCTCCACCTCAGGGAGAAGCTGATTCAATTCCTGCAACGAAGTGAAGATGTGTTCGCATGGTGCCACGAAGATATGCCCGGGATTGATCCCCGGGTAATGTCTCATCAGCTCAACGTCGACCCAGAATATCGGCTGGTGAAGCAGAAGAGATGGGGCATGGCCCCCGAGAAACAGAAAGTAGTGTGTGAGGAGGTCGAGAAGCTCCTCAACGCCCACTCCATACGAGAAGTCCACTATCCTGTGACACCCGCTCCTGTGGTTTATATTTAATACTGTTTTAGCATGCATAATCATGAGTTAATGTTAATTATAGTGTTATGTGTCACATATTGGAAGTGGGTTTAACCCACTAAGTTGTTTTTGGGCGTCCAGTTAGGAACCCAGTTTTGGCCAGTATGGCAATCCCAAGTTGGGATATGTGTTGATGGGTCCTACTTGAGATGAGACAGTAATATGTGGAACACCCTATGTGCCTAAATGTTTATTAAGGCTTAAATGATTTATTATTTTATTGCTCATGTTATTAGGTAGTGACCACTTTTGGGTCAATTAGGGGTACCTTTGTGATCACGAATTGAACACGTTGTATAATTAATAGGCTAATTAGCAACTTCACATAATTATATGGGTCCACTTATGGGACCCATGCGAGACATAGACAAATACCCATTTAAGTTTGGGATAGTTTTAATACAGTTTAATAAGTAGTAGGGGCATGATTGCAAAATTAGCAAACTAGTGGGGGTTTCATAATAAAATAGGAAAACTTATATAACTAAGACACATAAGGAGATGACTAATCATCTCCATTAGACCATCATTTTATGTGTATCATTACTGGGAAGTACAGAGACGAGGACGAGAGTACGACAATGTTGACGGTGACGTTCTCGACGACGGTTGTCAAGCCGAACGACGTTGGTTTTTAATTTTGATCACATATTCGGACTCTTGGGGGTGAGTCTAATCTATTGGTACTAATTTTATTGAGTTTTTTGACAGTTTTTCCGTGACCCCTTTTGGGGTTTAAGCTCATAACTTGTAGTTTTTGTATAGAATTTGTACCTGGTTCAAAGTAGGGCTATAATTTCACAATTAGGGGGGAAACACAAGAGGTGAGTGATGTTAATTTTGATATTTGGATGATTTCCTTGTTGGATTCAATCGTGATGCCAAAGCATGCCTAATTTGTTTAATTTAATTTATTTAGATTATAATTGGGCAAAATTCATGTGGCTAAATTAGGCCCAATTTATTTGTGAAAGCATGGTGCAATGATTAAATGAGCATGTTGAGTTGCCTATTTGGGTCAATGGAAATTGCTAGTTCTATACCACCATGAGATAATCTTTGTGGTGATGACCACGGCCGCCAGAGGCCTATGGGACCGCACGTGTGAGGGCGTGGGTTATGACTAGTCACGTGGGCTTGGGGAGTGGAGCCGCGGGCTAGCCGGTAGTGGTGGGAGTGAACTAGTAATTGCCAGAGACTATAGTTATTTGTAATATGTTGAATTGAGCATGTTTATTATCTATGTTCATGATTAGCATTACTCACTGATATGTCAAGAAATATTCTGTAATTGTTCAACTGCCACGTGTTCAGTCAATGGCCCGGGAAAACCGGATTTGAGGCGTAGAGCCCACGCTCCCGAGATGTCCTGCTGTTGCAGACCGGGATACCCGGGCGGTCGTGGTGAAGTCCCAAGAGATGCGGCGTCAATTATGTTTCCGAACTGTTTCCTTGTACAGCCGCGACTCTATCGAGAAGAATCAATGGTTTCCTAAACCACTTAGGAAACTTTCCAAACATTGTACAAATCCGTTGCGATTAGATTAGGCTTCCTAATCTAACAAGCTTACCATGTAAGGGTGGACTCTTGCACCTATAAAAGAGCCCACCTACCCTTTCAAAAGGGATCCGACTATCAATTCTCTAAGCATACAATCCTGTACTAGAGAACTCACCATCTACACGCATACACCCGGCCGCCATTACTGGTAGTGTCGTCCACCATTGTTGGCTCACCAGGCCCGCCGGTGATCTGCTAGTGAGACGCGCACAGACGCACCAGTGGACGTAGGTCACCTTATTAACGGGACCGAACCACATACAAATCTTTTGTGGCTTTATTCTCTGTCTAGATTATTCTTATCAATTTTCAGCATCATCAGTTTGACGCCATCTGTGGGAATCGACATAGTTTTCTCATCAACAAAAATCTTTGACTGATCGATATGCCGCCAAGGAAGGGTAAGAAAATCGCTGATTCAGCCGGTCGGGAGGACCTACAGATCGAGCCGCGTGCTACCTCCCTGACCGCTGACCAGGTCTCGGCGGCGCTGGAACAACTCTTGGAGGGCCAGCTCCGAACACAACAGCAAATAGAGGCACTTATGGCCCACCACGAAAAGACGGTTGGGAACCATGAGAAAAGCCCTTCGTCGGAAAAGCGGCTCGAAAAGAGCGCTCCCAGCCAAGGGCCCGTTCGGACGAACGGGAAAACCCGCTCTGCTCCAGTGTCCCAACCAGATCACGAACGTCATCCGGAGGAAGAACGTAGCCATGCTACAAAGCGCTCGCAGAGAGGACCTCGGTACGTCCCTCGCCGAGCGCGCCGCGTGGAGGATGCCAGGATCCTCATTGAGCGGAGACGAGCCGCGAGGGGAGAAGCGCCCGGACGCAAAGCCCGGGAGTCTGTCAATGATCCACCCGTCCTGAGCCGGGTGGATCTTAGGCACAGACTATCCCGGACCCACAGCCGAGTGTTATCCCCGAGGTCGACGCGCTTTGAGGATGAGGCTTCGTCATCTGACCCTACCTACCACTCGGACGCAGAAAGGAGGACCGGGCACACCGACGTCAAAGCCCAGGTCGAGGAGTTACAGCAACAGATCGAGAGGTTGAACCGCAAGTCCGGTCATGACCTCACGAATACCGAAATAGTGTCGCCCTACACCGCCTGGGTGACACAGTTCCGGATTCCACGGAAGTTCAAACCCCCTCATCTCAGTTCATATGACGGCAAGGGGAGTCCGGTGGACCACATCCGCACCTACAAGGCACAGATGGCACTGGTCACTACAACGGACGAGTTGCTGTGCCTAGCCTTCCCCAGTACTCTAAAGGGGTCAGCCGCTCAATGGTTCCATGCCTTGAAGCCGCGGACGGTTGACAACTTCAAAGCCCTCAGCAAACTCTTCATTAGCCAGTTTGTCGGGATGCTAGACCGATCCCAACCAGATACCCAGCTGCTAGCCGTCAAGCAGCAAAAGGGTGAATCTTTAAGGGAGTACGTAGATCTTTTCAACCAGCAGAGGCTCCTGATCCGCAACCTCAATGAGACGGCCGCGATCATGGCCTTCTGTTCAGGAGTTCAACACACCAAGGTGGCCACGTCTTTTCATCGGAATCGACCGGTCACCCTGGTGGAACTCTTGGAAAGAGTCGGGAAGTACATAGACACCGAAGAATTTTTGAAGGCCAAATGCGCCAGCCAGGCGGGAGATGAATCCCCGCAAGCCAAGCGCAAGCGCGAGGGATCAGAGAAGGGTCCGGGAAAGAAGCCGAAACAAGATCAACGGGATGTTAGGGGCCAACCCCCAACAGCTTTTACTCCCCTTTCCCGGCCCATACATGAGGTAATGGCCGCTGCAGAAGCACAGAGACTGCTCCCGCAGCCAGCTAAACTCAGAGCCCCATCTGGTAAGAGAAACAGGGAAAAGTTTTGCCGTTATCACAGGGATCACGGCCACGAAACGGAGGATTGCTTCAAGTTAAAGATAGCAATCGAGAAGCTGATCGAGCAGGGGCATCTTGCCGAGTTCGTCGCAACGGACAGACGGCCCCTACTGGAAGCCCAAGCTCCCGGTCAGCCCCCTCCACCACTCGGCCACATTAACGTGATCTCCGGAGGAACATCTGGCGGAGGTGATTCTCAGTCAGCGCGGAAGAGGCATGCCCGAGCGTCCCGAGCGGATGCATGGCAGGTCCAATCCACCGGCCCCTCACCAGCCGATATTCTGACGTTCTCGTCAGACGACGCACAGGGCCTCTATTGCCCCCATGATGACCCGCTAGTAGTAACGCTTTCTATAGCTAACTATATGGTCCAGAGGGTGCTGATTGACACTGGCAGTTCGTCCGACATAATGTTTACAGCGGCGTTCGACCAACTTGGGATTGACCGGGATCGGCTCCGGCCAGTTGCTACTCCCCTGGTCGGATTCAACGGCTCCAGTACTCAACCGCTCGGCACGATCGAACTCCCAGTTCTCATGGGAACCTATCCACAGCAGGTTTCCACGCTCACCAATTTCGTGATAGTGGAGGCCCCATCGGCCTACAACGTTATTCTCAGGAGGCCGACCCTCAACAGAGCCCGAGCAGTTGTCTCCACATACAGCTTGATCGTGAAATTCCCGACCCCCCAGGGACCTGGATGCTTGCGAGGAGACCAAACCACGGCTCGAAGTTGTTATGTCAGCTCGTTGCGCCGGGGGGCAATCACCGAATCACTGAACGTCCAAGAAATAGACCCCCGGGACCAGAGGGACGTGATCGGACCTATGGAAGAATTGGAGCAAGTTGTGCTAGATCCAGAATGCCCGGGCCGCACGGTCAACATAGGCGCACTACTGGAGCCCGCCTTGAAAGAAAAGTTGATCCAGTTCCTGAGGCAAAACCAGGACGTTTTTGCTTGGAGTCACGAGGACATGCCAGGAATTGATCCCCTAGTAATGTCCCATCATCTCAATGTCAGCCCAGACTGCCGTCCGGTAAAGCAAAAGCGAAGGGGGATGGCCCCCGAAAGACAAAAAGCTGTAAGTAAGGAGGTCGCGAATCTCTTAAAAGCTAACTCCATCCGGGAGGTCCACTACCCCGAATGGTTGGCCAATGTTGTCCTGCTCAAGAAGAGCAATGGCAAATGGAGGATGTGTGTGGACTTCATCGACCTCAACAAGGCCTGTCCCAAGGACTGTTATCCGCTGCCCAGGATAGACCTCCTTGTCGATTCAACGGCAGACCACTCATTCCTCTCGTTCATGGACGCCTACTCGGGGTACAATCAGATCAGCATGTACCCTGGGGATGAAGAGAAGACGGCGTTCATCACCGTCCAAGGCACGTACTGTTACAGAGTTATTCCATTCGGCCTCAAGAACGCCGGGGCTACATACCAGCGCCTGGTCAATTTCATGTTCAGAGACCTCATCGGAAAATCCATGGAAGTGTACGTGGACGACCTCCTGGTCAAGAGCCAGGAAGAGACCGACCACCTCGAGCACCTGACCGGGGCCTTCAGCATTTTGAGAAAGTTCAAGATGAGGTTGAACCCGGTCAAGTGCACCTTTGGGGTCTCATCCGGAAAGTTCCTCGGTCATCTAGTTAGCAGACGGGGAATCGAAGCAAACCCCGACAAAATTCAGCCTATCATCAACATGCGGTCACCCAAGTCAACAAAGGAAGTTCAAAGCCTAGCCGGACGAGTGGCCGCACTGAACAGATTCGTCTCCCGAGCTACTGACCGGTGCCTCCCGTTCTTTAAAATCCTCCGTAAAGCGTTTCAATGGTCGGAAGAGTGTGAGGAGGCATTCCAAGAACTCAAAAGGTACCTGGCCTCTCCTCCCCTGTTATCAACGCCCGTGCCCGGAGAAGAATTGTTCCTGTACCTTGCAGTGTCGCCTTCGGCGGTTAGCTCGGCACTTATTCGGGAAGAGCACAGGATACAGTTCCCAGTGTACTACACCAGCCGGGCACTGCAAGGGGCGGAGAGCCGATACTCCCGCATCGAGAAATTGGCCTTCGCCCTCATTACCTCCGCCCGAAGGCTCCGGCCGTACTTCTAGGCCCATACCATCATAGTACTCACCGATCAACCTCTCCGCAAAATTCTCTCTTGGCCAGACACGTCCGGAAGGCTCGTTAAATGGGCTTTGGAACTGGAGAAGTTTGAGGTGACCTACCGACCGCGGACGGCCATCAAGGGACAAGCCGTCGCAGATTTTCTGGTCGAGTTTACATATCCCGAAGACCCGGTTGAAGAACCCGAGCCTGTAGCGTTACCACCCGGATTGCAATCCGGCATCCCTACTTGGGTATTGTATGTCGATGGTTCTTCTAACCAGCAAGGTAGTGGTGCCGGGATCATCTTGACTACCCTCGACGGAATCCAGCTCGAGTATGCTTTGAGATTCGGGTTTCGTGCCTCCAACAACGAGGCCGAATACGAGGCCCTCCTGGTCGGGTTACAATTAGCTATTTCAATGAGTGCACAACAAGTCAAGAGCTATAGCGACTCCCAGCTCGTGGTCAATTAGGTAAACCAGGAATATGAAGCACGGGAAGATAGCATGATCGCCTACTTAGTCCTCGTTCGGACGGTTTCCAAACAGCTCCGAGGATTCTCCCTTACTCGGATACCTAGAGAAGAGAACACCAGAGCTGACCGGCTTGCTCGCCTCGCCCCGTCGTCTGAGTCCGACCTGCCCGGGATAAGGATACAATTCCTTCCCGAGCCAAGTGTGATCGACTCAGAAGGCATGGAGGTTGACCCGGTCACTTTGGGGCCCAGTTGGATGGATCCGATCGTGAAATTCTTGACGACAGGAGGGCTCCCAAACGACAAAGAGGAAGCAAGGCGGGTCAAGTATCGGGCAGCACGATACCATATTCTCGATGGTGTCCTCTACAAGAGAGGATTCACTATCCTGTACCTCCGCTGCGTTCATCCAACGCAAGTTCAAGCCATATTGTTTGAAATCCACGAAGGTGTGTGCGGGAACCACGTAGGAGGCCGGACACTTTCCAGAAAGGCCCTACTGCAAGGTTACTACTGGCCAACCATGGCCCGAGACTAGCAGGAGTACGTTCAGAGATGTGACAAGTGCCAACGGTACTCTCCAATGATAAACCAACCGGGAGAACTTCAGACCCCGGTCCATAGCCCCTGGCCATTCGCCCAATGGGGGATCGACATCGTTGGTCCCTTACCAACAGGAAAAGGGCAGGTTAAGTTCGCCGTAATAGCCATTGATTATTTCACCAAGTGGGCAGAAGCCGAGCCCCTGGCAACGATAACCGAGCGCAAGATGGAGCATTTTGTGGAGAGAAATATCCTTAGCAGGTTCGGCATTCCACGAGTCCTAGTCAGCGACAATGGAAGACAATTCGATACACCTATCTTTAGACAGTTCTACTCGGACTATGGGATCCTGAAACATTACTCTTCTCCCGAGCATCCACAAGCTAATGGTCAGGCCGAGGTAACCAACCGCATTATCTTGCAGTCGATTAAAACGAGGTTGGAAGGTGCCAAATGTCTGTGGGCTGATGAACTCCCAGCCCTCCTGTGGGCCTACCGCACCACACCCCGGGCAGCTACGGGTGAAACCCCATTTTCCTTGACTTATGGTTTCGAGGCAGTAGTCCCCACAGAGCTCGGGCTGCCCACATACCGAGTGGCTACCTTCAATGGCCCAGACAATGGAGAAGCCCTCAGGACAGAACTAGACCTGATGGAAGAAAAAAGAGACCAGGCCTATCTAAAAGTGGCAGCCTACAAGCAGAGGGTCTCGCGGTATTACAATAGTAAGGTGAAGCATCGTAGCTTTCAAGTCGGGGACCTTGTCCTTAAGGCAGTGAACCAGTCCACCAGAGTCCCAAGCCATGGGAAGTTGGGAGCAAACTGGGAAGCACCGTATATAGTAACTCGGGTCAACCGACCAGGAACATACTGGCTACAGAGCATGGACGGGCACGATCTCACCCATCCTTGGCACGTGCAACACCTCCGCAAGTATTATCAGTAGCCTTAGGCTACGGGAGTTTAGGAAAATTCTTTTCATGTAGTCCTGCTGGGACAATTATTTCAGATTGTTACCTTTTAAATAAAATTGAAAAGTTTTCTTTGAAAACTTACCCCTGTCAGTACATCGTGCAACGCACCAACAAGACCTCGGGCCTAACCCCGAGGCACGAAAAAGACCTCAGGCCTAACCCCGAGGCACAAAAGAAGACCTCGGGCTCCGAACCCAGGCACCAAAGGACCCTGCGACCACCCATGTCCCAGGTCGGTTTCCTATGGTCGAATCCCCAGCACGCCCCCGCCTTAACAGGAATCTCGGGGGCAAGAGGGTTCACACCTAAACAGGAAATTAACTAAAGTTTCGCCTAGGTCCAGCCAACGACGGGGCCGAACCCCTAGGTGGCCGACGATGGAAAGCTTAAAATGCTCCTGCGACCACCCATGTCCCAGGTCGGTTCCCTACGGCCACTCACTCCTTCACTCCCATACTCCCGCCTTAGCAAAATGCTTGGGGGGCAGGGGCATAAGGGGAGCATAGAGAAGCTAAAACAGGGAATCATACCATCTTACTAGGTGTTCTGTTGGTTACGGTCCTAAAACATTTGCTAAGGCAGGTGTTAGGTCGGCCACAACCGAACGGATACTAGCAAATACAAACAGCACAAAAAAAAAGGCACGTATACAAAGTTGATGAAAGGCTGACCTTAGGGGTCTTTTTCATTAATTAAATATACAAAGCCTGGGGGGCAATTGTAGCAGCCTCCCCAAAATAAAAAAATAAACTACAAGCATTGAAAACAAACAGCAGAAAGGAGGGACAGGGGAATTAGTCTTCCACATGAACCACATTTTCGGTCTCCCCGGTCTGCTCCCGTGGCAAGGCAAGTTCTTCGTCCCCCGCATCCCCACCTGGGGCAAGTTCTGGGGCCTCAGCAAATGCCGCAGGAGCTTCATCGGCTGGGGGATCCTCACTAATATCCCAGTAATCTGAATCAATCCCCTCGTAGGCCGAGAGGACCCACTCGGGGTGGTCCCGGGCTACCCGTCGCTTTAGATCGTCGTAGCCTTGGAAGAAGCCGTCATCGAACGCGCCCTCCAAGGCCCCTGCAGCAGGCGTCTCGGCAGCCGCCTTCGCAACAGACGCCTCAGCTGCTGCCTTCGCCTGGGCTTCAGCTGCCGCAGTCTGAGCCCGGGAGACCTCCAACTCGGCCAACACCGCTGCCAGGTCCGCCTGGGCCGTACCTAAACTCGAAGCCAACGACTTCGCCTTGCTCGTCTCGACGGCCAGAGCAGCTCTCAGCACTTGCAGTTCTTTCCGCTCCTTCGAGAGGGCAGCTTCGGCAGCGCTGGCCTTCTCGGCCAGGGAGGAGTGGACGGATTCAGATCCCGCGGCTATGCAGCCAACCTGCAGTAGGAGGGCGCAAATCAGTAACCAGCATGCATGTGGCGGCGGGAAGTCAGTCCTGCGGAATTACCGCTCGGATGGACATACCGCCGGGTCGTTCCACGCCGGTCCCGTTCCGACGAGGGTCCCAGTCCTTTCCCGGCAGGTTCATGAGATGCGTTCTTAATTTTCAAATCTCATCTGACAAGGTGCCATCTCAGTTTTGAAAATGGGGGGCAGCTGATATGTCAAGAAATATTCTGTAATTGTTCAACTGCCACGTGTTCAGTCAATGGCCAGGGAAAACCGGATTTGAGGCGTAGAGCCCACGCTCCCGAGGTGTCCTGCTGTTGCAGACCAGGATACCCGGGCGGTCGTGGTGAAGTCCCAAGAGATGCGGCTTCAATTATGTTTCTGAACTGTTTCCTTGTACAGCCGCGACTCTATCGAGAAGAATCAATGGTTTCCTAAACCACTTAGGAAACTTTCCAAACATTGTACAAATCCGTTGCGATTAGATTAGGCTTCCTAATCTAACAAGCTTACCATGTAAGGGTGGATTCTTGCTCCTATAAAAGAGCCCACCTACCCTTTCAAAAGGGATCCGACTATCAATTCTCTAAGCATACAATCCTGTACTAGAGAACTCACCATCTACACGCATACACCCGGTCGGCATTACTGGTAGTGCCGTCCACCATTGTTGGCTCACCAGGCCCGCCGGTGATCTACTAGTGAGACGCGCACAGACGCACCCGTGGACGTAGGTCACCTTATTAACGGGACCGAACCACATACAAATCTTTTGTGGCTTTATTCTCTGTCTAGATTATTCTTACCAATTTTCAGCATCATCACTCACTAAGCATATAGCTTATATATTGTAGTGGTTATTGAATAACCATCGTAGGTGATCGCGGCGAGGAATCGGGGAAGTGAGCTGGGAAGTGGCTTGGCTAGTTTATGGGTTTTTGGAACTTGCAGTGGCGTTGTTTATAATTATACTTGCTATTAGCTTAAAGCTTAGACTAGCTGGCCAATGTAGTACTTGCCAAGAAGAGCAACGGGAAGTGGAGGATGTGCATGGACTTCACCGACCTGAATAAAGCCTACCCCAAGGACTGCTATCCACTGCCCAGGATAGACCTTCTTTTGGATTCCATGGCCGGTCATTCACTCCTTTTGTTCATGGACGCTTACTCCGGGTACAATCAGATCAGTATGTACCCCGGGGACGAAGAAAAGACCTCATTCATCACGGATCAGGGGACCTGCTGCTACAAAGTCATGCCCTTTGGCCTCAAAAATGCCGGGGTAACTTATCAATGCCACATCAATCATATGTTCAAGGACTTGATCAGTAAATTGATGGAGGTATACGTTGACGATCTGCTGGTCAAAAGTCGGGACGAGTCTGACTATCTGGAACATTTGGCCGGGCCTTCAGCATTTTGAGAAAGTTCGGGATGAGGTTGAACCCGGCCAAATGCACCTTTGGCGTCTCATCCGGAAAGTTCTTAGGGCACCTGGTTAGCAGACGGGGAATCGAAGCAAACCCCGAGAAAATCCAGGCCGTCATCAACATGCGGTCGCCCAGGTCAACCAAAGAAGTACAGAGTCTGGCCGGATGGGTTGCCGCGTTGAACAGGTTCGTGTCCCGAGCGACTGATCGGTGCCTACCGTTCTTCAAGATCCTCTGTAAGTCATTTCAATGATCAGAGAAGTGTGAGGAGGCATTCCAGGAACTCAAGAAGTACTTGGCATCCCCCCCTCTGCTCTTAACACCCGTACTGGGGGAAGAATTGTTTCTATACCTAGCAGTATCACCCTCAGCGGTCAGCTCGACACTCGTTAGGGAAGAGCACGGGATACAGTTCCCAGTGTACTATACCAGCCGGGTGCTCCAAGGCGCGGAGAGCAAATACTCCTGAATCAAAAAACTTACATTCGTCCTCATCACCTCCGCCCGAAGACTCCATCCGTACTTTCAGGCCCATGTTATTATGGTCCTTACTGACCAACCTGTCCGCAGGATCTTGAGCAGGCCTGACACGTCTGGAAGGCTCGTCAAGTGGGCCATGGAGTTGGAAGAATTTGAAGTGGCATACCGCCCTCGGACAGCGATCAAAGGATAAGGAGTAGCAGACTTTCTGGTTGAGTTCACATATCCAGAAGACCCGGTTGAAGAGATTGACCCACCGGTACTACCGCCCGGGTTACAGGCTGACATCCCCACCTGGGTGCTATATGTGGACGGATCCTCAAACCAACAAGGCAGCGAGGCAGGAATCATCCTGACTTCTCGCGATGGCATCCAACTCGAGTATGCCCTAAGGTTTGGGTTCCGCGCCTCTAACCATGAGGCTGAGTATGAAGCCCTATTGGTTGGATTATAGTTGGCCACTTCCATGGGTGCGTAATAGGTATAGGGTTACAGCAACTCTCAGCTTGTGGTCAATCAAGTCAACCAAGAGTACGAAGCCCGGGGAGACAACATGGTAGCCTATCTAGCCCTTGTCCGAGCGGTTTCGAAGAAGCTTCAAGGTCTGTCCATCACGCAGATACCCAGAGTGGAAAACACCAGAGCTGACCGATTAGCCCGCCTTGCTTTATCTTCTGAGTCAGACTTGCCCGGGATAGGGATAGAATACCTACCCGAGCCAAGTGTGATCAACTTAGAATACATGGAGGTGGAACCAAACAACTTGGGACCCAGCTGGATGGACCTCATCGTGGCATTCCTGACAACGGGCATGTTACCAAACGAGAAGAAGGAGGCTTGCCGGGTCAGGTACCGGGCGGCCCGATATCATCTTATAGATGGAATCCTCTACAAAAGGGAATTCTATGTACCTTACCTCCGATGCGTTCATCCTGCACAGGTCCAATCAGTGCTGTATGAAATCCATAAAGGAGTGCGCGGGAATCACATCGGAGGCCAGGCACTCTTTAGAAAGGCCTGATTGCAAGGATATTACTGCCCGACAATGGCCCGAGATTCTCAGGAGTATGTCAAAAGATGCGACAAATATCAGAGGTACTCTCCCATGATCAACCAATTGGGAGAACTTCAAACACCGATCCAAAGCCCATGGCCCTTTGCGCAGTGGGGTATCGATATTGTCGGACCCCTACTGACGGGAAAAGTACAAGTCAAGTTCACAGTCATCACCATTGACTACTTTACCAAGTGGGCAGAGGCCGAGCCCTTGGCAACAATAACCGAGCGCAAAATGGAAAGCTTCATAGAAAAGAACATCCGCAGTAGGTTCGGCATTCCCCGGGTTATGGTCAGCGACAACGGCAGGCAATTCAACACCCCGTTGTTAAGGCAGTTCTGCTCAAGCTATGGAATACTTAATCACTACTCCTCCCCTGAGCACCCTCAAGCCAATGGTCAAGCCGAGGTGACGAACCGGACGATCCTGCAGTCGATCAAAACAAAACTTCAAAGCGCCAAAGGACTGTGGGCAGAAGAACTGCCAACCCTCTTGTGGGCCTACCGAACTAAACCCCGAGCGGCAACAGGTGAAACGCCGTTCTCCTTAACATACGGGTTCGAGGTAGTGGTGCCCAAAGAGCTCGGATTGCCTACTTACCGAGTGGCGAATTACAGTGTGCCCGACAACGAGGATGCGCTCAGAACGGAACTGGACTTAGTAGAGGAGAAAAGAGACCGAGCGTATCTAAAAGTTGCAGCCTAGAAGCATAGGGTGTCCCGGTACTATAATAGCAAAGGTGAATCATCGCAGTTTTGAAGTAGGAGACCTCGTCCTTAAGGCAGTGAACTAGTCTACCCGAATCCCCAGTCATGGGAAGTTGGGGCCAAATTGGGAAGGTCCATATACGGTTACTCGAGTCAACCGACTGGGACTTACTGGCTTCAGAGCCTTGATGGACGTGATCTATCTCACCCTTGGAATGTGCAACACCTCCGGAAGTACTATCAGTAACCCCGAGGCATGGGCAGTTTAGCGCTGGTTAGGAATTTTTTGTAGCTCCATTTGAGCATTCTTTATAAATTTTTGAATAAAATAAAAGATTGTACTTTGCAAAATTACTCCTTTTTAGTGTCATGTGCAATGTTGAAAGTCCTCGGGCCTAACCCCGAGGCAAAAGACCTTGGCTCAAAACAAAGGCACAAAGTCCTTGGGCCTAACCCCGAGGCAAAAGACCTTGGATCAAAACCAAGGCACAAAGACCTCGGGCCTAACCCCTAGGAAAAAGACCTTGGCTCAAAACCAAGACGCAAACACCTCGGGCCTAACCCCGAGGCAACGGCTTCGCCTAGCCCCAACAAGAAGTGGGGGCAAATCCCCTGGGTGGCTGATGATGGCAAGCCTCAAATCACCCGCAACCACCCATGTTTTAGGTCGGTTTCCTACGGCCATTCACTCCCGCACACCCGCCTTAGCAAAATGCTTGGGGGGCAGGGGACTGGGCTAAAACAGAAAATCACACCGGTCATTGAAGGCACTCGGAATCCTAACATTCCTAATACTTACAGTGATCAGAGATAATCGGACGGTGAAAAAGGATTTTCCTATAACACCCCCGAGCCAGCCCAGACAATAGACAGGACAAGTTCCTATGATACACTAGGCGGTCACCTTCGAACAGGTCGGTAAGACCAGCTGTTCAACCAGTTACGGTCCTACAACATTTGCTAAGGCAGGGATTGGTTAAAATTAGGTGGACATTGGCAATCACAAACAGGCACATAAGTACAAAAACCAGTAAACAATTTATGAAAGGTTGGTCTCAAGGACCTTTTCCTTAATTAAACACTATTTGTACAGGGCCTAGGGGGCAATTATAAGTAGCCTCCCCCCAAAAAAAAAAAGAAAATTTTATTACAATACTGAAGAAAATGGGTCGGGACCTCAGTCGTCCACCTCGACCACGTCTTTGGTCTCCCCAGCCTCCTCTCCCGGGTCAGCTCCTCCTCCCGGTGCAGAGCCTCCACCCGGGGCAGCCTCCTCAGCAGGGCCGGCATCAGTAGCGGGGCCCTCTCCTACAGCAAGACCAACATCCCAGAAATCATAATCAATCCCCTCATAGGATGAGATGTCCCATTCGGGGTGATCCCGGGATATCCTGCGCTTTAACTCTTCGTAGCCCTGGAAGAAGCTGTCATCAAAAGCTTCCTCCTGGGCCCCCGCAGCTGCCGTCTCTTGTAGTTCCTTCTCCCGTGCCTCCGCTTCCGTTGCACTGGCCCGAGCAGCATCTAGGTTGACCTGGGAGGTAGCCAGCTCGGCTTGAGCAGCTCTAAGGCTCAAGGCCAAACCCTTCACCTTGTCCTTCTCTACGGCCAGAGTGGTACCCTTGGCTTCTAAGATCGCCCACTCCTCAGACAAAGCGGCTTCAGTAGTAGCGACCCTCCTTGCCAGGGAAGGTAGGATGGACTTAGCCCCAGCGGCCATACATCTGACCTACGAGAAGTCAAACCTGACCGGTCTAAGAATAAGTACAGTTAAGGGAATAGTTGAAGAAAGTGAAATAATGACAAGAGAACTCACCATGTGAGAGAGGCTGTATAGCCAGCTCTAGAAGACCTCGGGAGACATATTTTCACATGCCTCCACTTGGCTGGGAAGCAGACCAGGCTTCACCCATTCCCTGATCTCAGTTGAGGCAGTTATCGGTGCCACGACCGGCACCCCCGCCCGGGGGGCATTCTCTTTAACTACCACCGCGCGGGGCGTTGAGGTCCCCACTGGTTCAGGACAGACACTGTGCCGGATCTGCCTTAGCAGGCGCTCTTCACCCGGGGCCTCAACGGTGGGCCTTTTCCCTTGTGCCCCCGTAATTCGGGTGGTAGCAACAGCAGCGGCAGCGGCCTGCCTCTCCCTTAGTTCCTCCATATATCTCTTCATAGCCATCTCTGCGAAACAAATAAAAAATTAAACAGTTAATAATCAATGTGGGAGACGGGGAAGGAGTGCTATGAAAACTGAAGAAGAGTCAGAGCACTTACCAGGAATAATAGCAGGGAATACCAGGGCTTCTGTGGGCTGAACCGGGTTGTCAGTGGTTCAGAAGTCGCCCGTCTGGGTCAACACGTTCCAAATGCTTACCGGCCGGTCTGCCAAACTCCTGATCCTAGCTTGGCACTCCTCAAGAATGCTCGGTGGACTGGTTGATCCCTCTGCAAAGCCAAGTACAAGACGATTAGTCTCAGAACTAGGAATAAAGCAAAAAAGTAAGCAAAAAGTGAAACTGAACAGGCTTACCCCTCAACTCTCCCGCCCAAGAAGTCCTCATCTGGATCCCGGGGGCTGGTTCGCAGAGCCCGAGGGTGGACACTTAGAAGAACCTATTCTTCTACCCTTTGTTGTTGCTCGGGGTGTTGACCAAGATCTTTCTCCCCTGACGGGCCCCGAGAGAGAAGAACCTAGTCTCTCCATGAACGGGGAACGATCGGTACATCTAGAGGAATTCCTGGATGGAGAGTTCATATCGAAGACCTGGGGCCACAGAGAGATGGACCCCATCAAGAACCTCCAACTGTTTGGACCAACTGGTCCGGGGCAATCCCCAAGTAGATCAGGACGTCTTGAGCGACAGGATGGAGTGGGAAGCAAAATCCAGTCATGAGAATGTCCTCATACAGGGTGGTGAAACCCCGCTGGTAGATATGGGCCCCACTGACACTCACTGCTAAGGAGCAGTGCTCAAGGAGGATGTATCCATCCCCAATGCGCCCGAAATCCTCAATGTGCAATGTGGACGAGATGAATTCGCTAGAGAAGTCCACCTCGAGGTCGAGTTCCCCTGGTGTTCCGTCGCCTGGATCCCTGGACATGGAAACAACGAGGGCTTCCTGGTCTGACTCATCCTCAGAGATCCGGATCGGGATTCTGCCTTCGCTGTGCTGGTCAGAGGGGGACGCGGATGGTAGACTTAGACTTGTGTCTGGCTCCTCAGACCCAGACCGTTCGTCCTCCGACTGGGAGGATGAGTTAAAACCGGAGTGACACATTCTTGGGATTTCAGTAGCTGGAGCTGGAAGAAGATGACGACCAAGGTATGGGTCAGGAACCCCGAGCCTAGTATACAAGGGGGCAAGGTCACTAACCTAAAAGACAGGGAGTAGATGGTCCTAAACACAAGATGGCACTCTCTCAAAACTACCCCAAAAACACCCGCTCGGTTCAACTTCCCTAAGGTGCCACATGACTTAAAGAAAAAGCAGAACCTAAGGATGAAAATATCATACTCTCGTTCAAAGCCTACCGGGCTTGCTTCCTCCAGCCTTATCACGGAAAGAAAAGAGAAAGGAAAAGAGAAGGGAAAGAGTGACACATTGAAGCTCGGAAAGGAAAGGGACTTACAGAAATCGACGCAAGAAAAGTGCTCGGGAATCTTGGTCAGAAACTTGCTTACTCTCAACCGCTCGGGAATATGTGTGTTTGCAGCAAAGAGTTGGAGAAATGAATAAATGTTCCTTTCTATAGGAGACACGGATAGTTCAGATCAAAATAGATCCAACGGCTCATACGTTTTCCCGCACGAAGTGACTGACAGTTGTCACTTCGGGCACGTAAAGCGTTGCCTCAAAAGGTGTGCGCATTAAATGCTAACAAGACGGTTTGGTTACCATAGAAACGGCCCGGTTACATCCACGCTGGCCTCGTTTGATCCTGACTAGGCTAGTCACCAACTGACACATGGCAGAGGAAGGACCCGGGCCCACAAAGTCCCCGCTCGGTTCATACCTCGGCTGACCATTACGATCGGTCCCACCCCGGGTTGGGTCTTGGGCTTTTACCGGACGGTTCCTCAGAGGCAATCTTAATTTTCAAACTTCATCTGATTGGACATCACATCAACTCCGAAAATGGGGGGCAGCTGATATGCCCAGAAATATCCTTCTACAGTCAAACCTCCGCGTTAACAGCAAAGGACCCAGATTGCCCGAGAATAGAGCTGGTAGCCCACCATTCCCGAGGTCAATAAGTGTAACCGCTCGGGACGCATGCACAGCCTGTGAATGTAGCTCAGCAGCTCCCTAATTCAGTCAGAAGATTAATGGAAGGTGTATACAATTTCCTAAACCATTTAGGAAACCTCCCATGATTTGTGCTCATCAACTTGTAATTGGATTAGGTTTCCTTATCCCATCAATTGCCTATTGCGGGTGGTCTCTTGCACCTATAAAAGGGGCCACTCACCCCCATTGAAGGGGATCACATTCTTAATAAACAGAATAGGATACACATTCATCTCTCACGTATACACCCGGCCGGTATTAGTGGTAGTGTCGTCCCCAATTGTTGGTTCACCAGGCCCGCCGGTGATCTGCTAGTGAAGCGCACTGACGCACCCGTGGACGTAGGTCACCTTAGTAATGGGGCCGAACCACATACAACTGTTTGTGTTATAATCTCTCTCTCTTACCAATTTTCGACATCATCACCTATGTTCCCCCTAATGGACGAGTTTCATCTCGTGAGGGTTTGTAGCGAATATACCCACACAATTCTTACTTTAAAAATAGATAAAAACATCTTTAAAACTATTCTCTTTTGGTCAACTAATAACTTTTCTCTACACTAACACATTATATTATCAATCAAACCATGAAAGAAATTCTCATGCTCCTCATGCAACCAAGATAGATATAACATATATATCGGATTCATGCATCCTTGTGTGTGTGGAGTTAACAGCTATGCATCAAACCTTGTTTAGAGTTGGTTAGACTATCGTACCTCTAGAACATGTAGTTTTAACTCAATTCTCACGTTGGTTTGCACTCATAAAAGAACGTCTAATAGAAACTTGCTTAAGAATGATCGCATATTGCATGAAAGCTTTGATATGAGTGAACTTTTGGATACGAATGCTTTCATATTTGACTCTATGGAAAATGGGCGTTTAGAGTGTATAGTCTCACGAATAGAATACTACTTACTAGAGGAGCAAAATACCATGGATAACCCAATTCGCACGTTTATGTTCAAACTAATTGATTAAGAATCATTAAGACTTTGAATTTTGGTTTTTATATAGTAGACGAAGATGAAAAAAAAAGAGGGAATGCGTGTCTTAACATGTGATGGAGCCTATCTTTTCATTTTAATCTTTTCACGTCTCCTATCAACTTCCACTCTTGCATATTCTTCCTTTTTCTTTTCTCTTTTTGTTTTTTTTTAAATACTCATCTTTCACATTCAAACGTTTCTTTGTATAATTCTTTTTACGACGCAACTCCCATAACTAGTCCCTTCTAATTACATACTTCGATAGTTTAATAATATTAGATGCGCCATGAGGTTCATTCGGGTCAAGGTATAAGATTAGGAGTTTGTATTTTCATAATAGAATCGGCAATATTTAATCGGTATGGGGTTGAAAATGAAACCGTTTCTTAAATATAATTAAGGATATATGTATAGGTTAAGGAATGGATATCGATGGCTTAAATCATTATCTTAAATTCTTAGTTTTAGCACTTTGGTGTTTATCAAGTTTAGTTGGTAGATCTTGAACATTCTCCTCTACTAAGCAGTCAAAGATGAAGAATTAGTTAAGACTATTTCGACGAAGTTTATACGTATAATCAAGAGAAACAATTTGAGTTTGCGTGACAATTCCCTCAGAAACGAAGAATGCATCAAAGGCTCACTAAGGGTAATTTCTCATTCTTTCAACACAATAGTCGTCTTAACTCCCTTTTAGATTTGCTACATAGCTATCAACAAGTGCATATGGATGTTGGATACATGAAAGGTCAACACATGCAATCTTCCTAGCGATGCTAGAAAAATGCGTGAGCATAATTCATAAAAGGATGAGACTAATGTGAATGCGTCATTGCATAATAAACAACTAACTAAGAGTGAAAGTTCAAAGTTATCTTATCATTTAAGTTGAAATTTTTTCTTTTTTCAAAATTTTTCAAAATTATACTGAAATTGTATGATATTGCAATGAAATTTTTTAGAGTTTCAGAGTACTAAGTGTGAAATGTACATGTGAATACCTATCTACAGCCTACCCCCTACTAAAAACAATGATGTTCTCAAAAGTTGATTTTCAAAATAAAATGGATAAGTATCACCTGATTACAAGTAATTTGATAGCAACAACTATAACAACCTATAATAAATAAATACAATCTCCAAACAACCATGATCAATAGATAGGGAATTACAGAATATAAACTACAAATACCATCAAAACCAATCACCAGAAATATAATAACACGAACAGAACAGAGTAGTGAAACATTTGATAATATCCAAAACAATAACTAGGGAGAGAAGAAAGATGACAAAAGAAAATAAATACATTAAAAAAACCTCACACACTCACTAGCATAACCTAATCAACCGCTATAGGGTCATTAGCAACTGGATGAGAAACATTGGTCAGAGCATCGGTAGCAATGGTCCCCCCTCCACCCTCAGCAAATGTAGGAGTTATCACCGGGTTACTCGCATCTGTGCCAGGAGGTATAGCAGATGAAGGATCAGCTTTAGTCGAAGGTGGTGGAGGTGGCATCTCAAAAATAGTAGACGGTGATGATGATGATGATGGAGCGGATGGGTCAGAAGTCATAGGTGGAGCTACCGATGATGAAGGAACTGAGGTGGCTGGTGCAACTGGTGGATGTGAAGGTGTGTGTAATGACTGTATGACACCCAACTGAACTAACAATGTATCAAGATGTGTAGTCAAATGATCGACCTAACCCTGAATTCATAACCTTGCTGCTCTCTCGTCGAGTAACATCGTATGAATAGTTTGGAGAGACACAAACGACTCTCCCTAGGTCGGAGCCTGAGAGCATTGTCTTAACTCCAAGTGCTGCACTACAGCAATAGGATCATCCTCATCATCGGTATCCCGCTCCTCAACCTTTGAAGGCATCCCAGAAGTGGCTCCCTCGGTGTTTGTTCCTTCGCCTCTCCTCTTTTTTCCAACTTTCTCTTTTCCTTTTCCCTTTCTCTTACTTTTTTGAGCATTAGATTGACAAGTCATCGTCTCACCAAATCAACTGAAGGCATTTTAACCTCATTTGTAGCCAATGGAAACAACTCTGCCTGGGCAATAACCTGATGAATGGGCCAAGCACCCTTCAGATGGCACTTGGAGGCAATATAGCGCGTCGGCTATACTATAAAGTCGATGTAAAGGCGAGGCAAACAAACTCGCTATCCTGTCCCAACTGCGTAGAGAGCATGAGCATACTATGGTGCTAGTTTCTCGTGATAGGAAATCAGAAGGATACATTTGCATAAGGCGAGGTGGATGAGATGATAGCCCTCAGTGAGGTGTTTATCCTCAATTAATGATATGCCGTTCCACCTGGGAATGACTTCATCGGTAATCTCCTGAGATATGAGGATGTCGAGGTCTCTAGGGCACCTAGTAATTGAGGATAAAAGCAGTCAGGTACCTCAAGTACCCCCAAAGCAGCCATTATAGTGGCGGGACTAAAAATGATCTCGCGCCCGTGGAAGAAGGAGCGATATGTGAATGGGGTAGTAAGGTCCTTGATCATGGTTGCACAAGTTTCCCAAACCCAAGAAATGTTGATTCGTTTTGCTTGAATCAACATATCGAACCAGAGGGGCATATCTTTGATCTGTGCTAAGAACCACAGGGCGGATAACCAAATGGACTCGAGTGGTCGTTCGAGCATCACCTTCCGTGTCTGAAAGAACGGTAAAACCAGGATTGATCCTCAATGTTTCAAAACCCGTGGCTGGGTACTGGATCAGGAATTATGAGGTCGAGTGGTTTTGCTTTGTGGTATCCCATGATGGGATTCATTGTAAGGAACCTGGGAGAAAGAAACAAAAGGAAAGAATCAAAATACAGAAGATAGAATATGAAACTCCTCTACAACTGTTCGATCAATCGAACATTTTTGATCGATTGAAACAGGTCCAGCCTCGATCGTTTGATCCTAGCTCGATCGATTGAGCACAGAGATTGCATAGAGACATTAAGAAGAAACATAGAGACAAGAAAAAAGGAAGAAAAAATGCAACATAGAGAGGAAATTAGACGATTGTTAAACTAAGCAGGGGCACCCTCTTGTCAATGTCCTTACTGAGAACATAGGGGGTTCAATGGAACTGTACCTCAGGGTGAGCACCAGAAGAGTGTGTGATGATGATGCTGATGAAGTTGGGATGATCAGAAGGGAGAATGAACCTGAAGGGGAGGCCCTTGGAAGAAAATCGCTTAAACTCCCTCTCTCTCTCGAGCGCTTGAGGGGGGGTGAGGAAATGAAGAGGTGTACTGAAGACGCCTCATTTAAATAGAAGTCCCGAGCGATCGAGAATGTTCGATCGATTGAACTATTGATCGCTTCAACATTTATCAAGTGCTTAAGAGTACCAAGACCACGATCAGTCGAAATTGTTCGATCGATTGAACTCGAGAGCCAGAATTCCTGTATGTCCCCAACTTGCACAAACCAATCCATAGCATACAGAAATAAAGAAAAATAGTCTGCTTAATTTATATAAGAACATCCAGAATCATCATTTTCATAATATGTTTGTAAAATGTAAGTTGGTAAATCTTCAATAGCATCCAATTGCAACTTATTCCCCCAAAATTGGTACTTAGACCTTATTATAACTTTGAAATAAAAACTAAAAATAAATAAATTATCTAGGACTACACTTCAATTTGCGAAAACATTGATCAAATGAATAATCACAGGCTAAAGTGGACCACTATTCCTCAAATTTGAAAACTTCCTCTTCTACATTCGTCTCATCAAAGCATCCTGCTGAATCCTCTATGTTGGAGCCCAAACTTGATAATACACAATCCCAGAAAGATTTGAAAGCATCTAGTATATCATTGACTATGTCTGGAATCTCCAAAGAATTGAATGCACTAATGAGAAGTGATCATGGCAATCCTAATGGAGACATAGATAATGGAGTATAACTCCTCAATTATTTTCCTTCTCGTGGTGGGGTGCCAGGGGACCTCACGGAAGGCCCATGAAATAACAAGATGGAAGGAATACTAGCGGCAGATTAGGATCCATAGTGATATTCCTAGATAAAGACACAAAGACAAAAGCAAGTGGCAGAAACTATATTAGAATAAAACTAAGAAAAAAATCAAATGAAGAGAAAGAAGCAAAGAAAACTAAAATAAGTGAAGTGTGACATAAATTGAACCTCACTATTGGCATGACTAAACCATGTACACTAGCTAGAAGGGAACACTGAAGCATGAACAATAGATAGCTCAAGTGCACGTAGATGTAGGGAACCAGCATGATAGTGATGAAGTCATCATCAAACATGAAGACAACATTGTGTTTTTCAGCCACAACATCGTGCAAATCATATTCGTCCCATGCCTCCCACATCTCATCATTCTCCCATTACTGTAGGAGTTCGTTGTCTATCCACCCAACAATGATTCCCTCCTCTTCTACTTCCTCCTCGTCAGAAGGAAACTCCATATGTTCGAAGGGATCAATAGCAAGAAGGGTTGGTAGGTATGGAACATACCCATAGGAAAGATCAATGAGATCATCCGCCCCTAGCCCTTGATAAGGTGAAAGGCAGAAAGCAATATCGTTAGCGGTCTAGGGGGGTTTTGGTACTCAGGAACTCCCCAAGAGCCTAATGAGTAAAGAGATTGAACATCGGCATTATCATTCATGGTATAAACCTGCAGATGAGTAGGAAAAATGACGATAAAGTGGGTGAGGATATAAGGTGACAAACAGGAAGTAAACCAAAATAAACCAAAATAAAGAAAGCATAAAACTAAAGTTTACAACAACAAAATCAATATACATATGGCTGTTTAAATGGATGTGTAGTTGGGCTCACCTAGTTGGATGTACTCAACTTCAGATTGAAAATTGTCCAAGATCGGCTTTAACCACTGACCATTAACTTTGAAGTTCTTGTCATTCTTTAGATTTATCAACTCAACAGATCTATACGAAAATACTAATTTAACAATGAATGGGCCTGTCCACCTAGAGCGGAGTTTTTCGGGCAAGAGATGGAGGCGGGAGTCATATAGCAAGACTTTTTGCCTTGGCTTAGAGGATTTACGAAAGATAGTTTTATCATGCCGAACCTTCAACCTCTCTTTATGCAACTTTGCAAGGCCATATGCATCTCGGCGTATTTCCTCAAGTTCTGCAAGTTGAAGTTTTCTTAATTGACCTCCCTCTTTAATATCAAAGTTTAATGAGCGTGTCACCCAATAAGCCTTATGTTTGATCTCCACGGGAGGTGACACATTTTTTCGTACACTAGTCTGTACGGGGACTTTCCCAGATTACTTTTGAATACAGTACGGTATGCCCACAAAGCATCGGTCAGTTTATATTGCCAATCTTTCCTATTGGAGCTAACTATTTTCTCGAGTATGTGCTTGATTCCCTGTTTGCCAACTTTGCTTACCTGTTTATCTGTGGGTGGTAGACTAGTACAATTTTGTGATTGACCCCATACTTCTTAAGGAGTGACTCCAAGGGCCTATTATAGAAGTGTTTGTCTTGGTCACTTATTAACGCTCTCGGGGTTCCGAAATGAGAAAGAATATTCTCTTTAAGGAAGGATATAACTATTTTATGATCATTTCACCGTGTTGGTATGGCTTCCATCCATTTTGATACATACTCCTCAGCAAGAAGTATGTACTCATAGCTATTCGATTTTGGAAATGGGCCCATAAAGTCTATGCCCAAACAATCAAAGATTTCGATTATGATTATGGGAGTCAAAGGCATAGAGTTCTTTTTTGAAATTGTGCCTAACTTTTGACAACGTTGGCACGATTTGTAGAATGAGTGATCATCTTTAAACACAGTGGGTAAGTAAAAACCACAATGTAAGACTTTTTGTGTAGTCTGAGGCTAGGATTACAATTATATCCTCATTCAAAACGCAATGTCGGATGACCTGATCAGCGCAATATTTGAAAAGGTACAGGTCATCGAAGAAGAAGTGACGTGCGAACGAGAGAAATCTTTTCCTATCCTGATTTGACCAATGCATAAGGGTTTCTCCAGTGACTAAGTAGTTTATGACATCTGCGTACCAGGGAAACTAGAAGCAGCCATTAGCTATTCGTCTAGAAATTCTTCTTTGATCGGTGTCAGTTCAGTGTTGTCAATAAAGGTTAACCTAGATAAATGGTCGGCGACCACATTCTATACTCTTTTCCTGTCTTTAATGGTTAAGTCAAATTCTTGGAGTAGTAGTATCCATCTAATGAGTCTTTATTTTGCAACCATCTTGGACAAGAGGTATTTAAGGGCTGAATGGTCTGTGAAACAAACTATTGGTGACCCTATGAGGTTCGATCGAAACTTGTCCAAGGCAAAGACTATTGCTAACAACTCTTTCTCAGTTATAGTGTAGTTCATTTGAGCATCGTTTAGAGTTTTGCTAGCGTAATAGATAACATAAGGCTTGTTATCTTTCCTCTAGCCTAGGACCATACCAATGGCATAATCACTAGCATCGCACATTAATTCAAACGGGAGACTCCAATCGAGAGCTCGGATAATAGGTACGGTTGTGAGGAGTTACTTTAGTGTATCAAAAGATGTTTGACAGGCATTTGACCACTCGAAAGGTACGTCTTTGACAAGCAATTGACAAAGTGGTCCGAGAATGGCACTAAAGTTTTGGATAAACCTTCTATAAAAGCCTGCATGTCCCAGGAAAGAGCGGATATCTCTGACTGTACAGGGAGCAGGAAGGTTTGAGATAATATCAATTTTAGCCTTATCTACCTAGATACATTTGTCAGAGATTATGTGGTCGAGGACTGTCCCACTGGTCACCATGAAGTGAAACGTTTCCCAATTTAACACCAGGTGTTTGTCCTTACATCGTGTTAGCACACGTTCAAGATTTTCTAAGTAGTTGACGAAGCTATGGCTGAATACAGAAAAATCATCCATGAATACTTCCAGTATTTGTTAGAACCTATCGCTAAGTATACTGAGCGTGCACCGCTGAAGGTAGCTGGTGCATTGCATAAGCCAAATGGCATTCTTCGGTAGGCAAAGGTACAAAAAGGACACGTAAAAGTCGTTTTCTCTTGATCTTCAGGAGCAATTTTGATCTTCTTGTAACCACTGTATCTGTCTAGAAAATAGTTGTACTTATGACTTGCCACTCGTTCTAGCATTTCGTCCATGAACGGTAAAGGAAAGTGGTCTTTTCCGGGTCACAGTGTTCAATTTTTGGTAATCGATACACATCCTCCAACTAGTAGGGACATGAGTCGGTACTTAACTCGCCCTCTTTATTAGGAATGACCGTTATGCCCGCTTTCTTTAGTACCACCTGGGTTGGACTAACCCACGGACTATCAGAAATTGGACATATGATCCCAACATCAAGGAGTTTTAAAACTTCCTTTTTCACGACTTCCTGCATATTGGGATTCAGATGACTTTGCATTTGTCATGTTGGCTTAGTGCAAGAAAACTAAGAAATTAGTAGATGAATAAAAGTAGCACCTGGAAAAATAGTGTTTTTGACATTGAAGAACTTGGAATTTTGAATTTTTTCCTGAGATAGAAGATGTAGTTCAACGAGTTACGGATGTGTGGTCGTAAACCCTGTGTCAATCCGAGATCCGAACAGAGAGATATGTCAATTCTCCCATTGGTGCGCAAAGTTGTAAAAAGTGTTTAGAATAAGCCTTAATCAAACGTGTTCACGAGCTTCCATGTATGCTCGAGCTTGGCTCGTTTATTAAACGATATTGGTATTCGAGCTTGAGCTTGGCTCATTTTTCAAACGAGCCGAGCCTCGAGCCAAGCTGAGCTGAGCTTTTATCGAGCCGAGGCTCGATCCCTTGTTGAGCAGCTCAGCTCATATGCACCCCTAGAAGGTGCCTTATGAGGCACTTTATGCGCAGAAATGTCATTCGCTAGTTTGTTGGACTAAGGTAGGTGAAAGAAAGATATTGGGGCCCGAGCTAGTTTAGTTGACAACTGACAAGATAAAAGTGATTAAACAACATTTGAAAATAGCTCAGAGTCGTTATAAAGTTATGCAGATAAGGGTAGAAGACCCTTTGGGTTTGAAGTAGGAGATCAGGTCCTTTTGAAGGTGTGACCTTTGAAATGCATTATTCGATTTGCTAAGCATGGGAATTTAAATCCCAGATATGTAGGGCCACATGAGATTATTGGTAAAGTGGGACTGATGGCTTATTGATTAGCTACCATAGGAGTTGGCAAACTTATACAACGTGTTCCACGTATCTTTATTGCTATGGTGTGTTGGGGATTCTAGTCATGTACTGGAACCAAAAATGTTGGAAGTATAAGAGGATTTAACCTACATCGAGTATCTAGTCAGAATTCTAGAGTGGTAGGATCAAGTTCTTACAAAGACTATTCCATTGGTTATGGTATTGTGTCGGAATCACAAGGTTGAGGAAGCTACATGGGGGAGAAAAGCTGAGATGTTGGAGATGTGTCTATATCTGTTTAAGACTTGAGGTACTATGAGACGGAGTTTGTGGACAAACTCCTTTTAAAGGGGAGAGGGGAGGAAAGCTATGAGACCTGCTCCCGTGATTAATTATTAATTATTTTTATATTTAGCATGCATTATTAATTATATAATAATGTTGAAAATGCACATATGATATGGGATTTAACCCACTGAGTTAGTTATGGGTATCTGTTTGGGAACCTAGATGTGACAGTCCTGTATTTAGGACATGTGTTATCATGTCCCAGTGTAATTGGACGGTGAAGTGGAATCACTTTAAGTGCATATATAGTTATTATGGGCATATATGAATTATTTAAAGGTGTATTATATCATAGTGTTTAGCAGGGACCACTTTGTGGTTAGTTTGGGGTACCTTTGTGAGTATGAATTGGACATGCTACATAATTAGTAGGTTAATTAGAAACTTCATAATACTATACGGGACCACTTACGGGACCCATATGAGACCACTTTTAGTTGTGTTATGTAGGAGTTGTGTATTTGGTTTGGTTATTTTAGCTTAGAATTTGTGTTACTACAAAATTGCCTCTGCTATCAAATGCAGTCAACTAGTCCTTAGACCAGTCGACTCGATTCGTATGTGGTTTGAAATCAGGTTTCTATTGTCCTAAAATAGTCAACCGGATATGTTTTTGTAGTTGACTAGATCAACATTTTTCAAAACTATGCATACTGGAACATGAATCTAGTCGACCGGACTGGAGTCAGTCGAACGGTTTGTATTCTCAGAGATTTGAACTCTCTGTAGTTTCCAAAATAGTCAACTAGGTCTCCGATCAGTCGAATGGACCACTTCTTTCAAAATGAAATATTTTTATATGGGTTTTAAATGGAAATTCCTTTTTTAATATTATGCTTTATGACTCTTATTGGTTTCCTAGGAGTTTAGTATGTGCCTTGATAGTGTGCCACATGTCCTAGAACAATATGGGTGGTTTCAAGGCATGACAACTTATCCGTTACAGTCTCTCAAAATACCTCCGATGCCCGACTGTACCAATTTGCCCAATGATGATCCATCCACGTTAAACTTCATGTTGCCATTGCCCTGTGGTACCCATGATGGCAAATCTACAGAGTCAGATTTAGGAGATTATACAGAGACCTCTGCTATGTTAAATAGTAGTCCTTTGGTAAAAGGAAGGCAGTCTTCGACCTTATCTCTTACAGACCAAACCTAACCTTTACTAAATCAATTGTTTTTCACAAAATCAAAACATATCTTCCTTAAATTAATTTCATTCCTACATAACCACCAACCATACAATAGCATGAAAGAGAATTCTCCAAACCCATTTGCATTTTGAATTAGGGCACAACTGAGTCCATTAAGTGTCATGCCCCGGAACAACAAAAATAGAGAAAAATAAATTTCATTTTTCGGTCTATAGAGAATGACTAGTGAAGTCACTAAATTGCCCATACCATGCAATTTTAAGCAGTAAAATAAGAGACAAAAATACAACTGAACTCGCTGGTCATAGCAAAACTTACTAACTATTACATCAGAGCGTTTAAACATAATAAAAAGGAGTCTGGAGGCAACATATGCCTTACTAAAAAAACATAATAATAGGGTCAGTAACTGACTTTGAACTAATATCTATTCTAATCTTCAACTAGCGTATACATAATCGCCAGTGTAGTAGTGCTACCCAGCATCTCCATCCTTAGCAGGTCCATCTCCAGCATAGCCTTCTTCCATGTAATAGTCGTCCTCATGGTAAGGTTCGTTCCCTGCATTGTAAGCAATAGGATAGTCTGGACGGGGAATTTCCAGCCATAAAACGTCGTCATCTTACCGAGAGCTGAGTGAGTAGAAACTAAAATAGTATCATAAGCATAACATAATTACCGGTTAGGAAGGACATAAAATATAGTTCTCTTAATAATTTATGTCAACCCATTAATCGGTTAATCACGTCTTGTTATACGAATACCGAACACAGTACTCTTAATTGAAGAACAGACTCGATAGTTCAACTCTATAGATACACCATTATTCCATCCACTACTTTATAAGGACTTTAACCGCCCACCGCATGTCATGGACACCACGTCAGTCCATCCCCCGCATTTAAGGACTTAAACCACCCACCGCATGTCAGGGATACAACGTTTTGAATAACAATGTATCATCTTATTTCCACGACCTAGCAATGCATACCAGTGATCCCTACCCACTACTTTTAAGGACCTCATAGAACACTTAGCTATCTTAGGACTACTTGGTCCCGCCCACTGCTTTTAAGGGCATAACCACCCACCACTTTTAAGGACCAATGGCCAAATTCCCAGAACTTATCAAACCTACCTCACTTTCGTACTATCATCGACACATGACAATTCCCATTGTAGCCTGACTACTCTGATTGAAATGAAATAGATATCAAACCGATTCCCGACTACCACATTATCTAACATTATGAATGTTCTCACATTACTCTTAATCATATTTCATTATCACGTCATAGTATTCCTTATTAATCAATATCGTATATTGAAAGTACTAAATGGTATTTAAACAGCTAAGCAGTTCATATCATATATAAATAGAGATATCAGAGATCTGTAAGTACCAATCAATTGAAGTTATTTTCAATCAATTGGGAACAGCTAGTTTCAATCGATTGAGGGAACAATAAGTTCAATCGATTGAAATCTCTTTCAATTGGTGGATCAACGTTTCAATTGATTGAATTATGTTCAAGCGATGGAAATTGTCTTCTCCAGGCAGTGACGCTAGGAACTACTGGGGTGCTTTGGGGTTCATTTCTCCATGTTCAAAACTTGCAAAAACACTAAACTTGGCTGCTGAATGAGTTTGGAACTCACAGAAAGTTACGAGGTTGTTTGGTATGAGCTTTTAAAGCTCAAGCTTCAATGGAACATCCTCCTCCTCTTCTCTCTTCTTTCCTCCTCTGTCTCCTTCCCTACTCTTTGTCTCATTTCATGCTCTTCTTTCTTATTATGCTGCCTCTCTATCTCTCTTCGACTAAATATATATAGTGTATGAGTGTGTGCATATATATGTATATGTGAGAGTATATATATATATATAATCTTTATATCTCTATATACCCTCTCACTGATCAACAACCTCTCCACACACATGAACACCACATATATATAGGGGAGGAGGGGGTGCATTTGGCAGTTCCTGCTTGAACTAGGGGATAAAGATCTCACCATTTTCAATCAATTGAAGAGTTTCAATTGATTGATAATAGGTGGTAGAGTTTCAATCAAATGAAGTAGGTTCAATCAATTGGGAAAGGGTCTATGTCATGGATTCAGGTTGTCAAGGATTTAATCAATTGATATGGGTTCAATCGATTGAACATGCCAGCATGTTAATCGATTCATACAGTTTCATTCAATTAAACAAGGAGTTACAAGTATTGTAAGGGAAGTTATACAGAATATCATTTATTTATATGCATATAAAAATACATGGTATTACATTAAGTAAAATAATTAAGAAAAAAAATTGGGTGCACAATATTGAACTATCCACCACCCTCAATAAGTTCTCCATATACTTAGTCTTAGTACAATGTAGGAATAACTGGAAAATACTTTATGAGTCCTCCCTTCAAATGGCTATTAATCAGTAATAATTCAACAACCTACTCTTTTGAGCACGTCTTCCATTGATAAATGCCCTCTTGGAGGGCTAGACCAACCCATACAATTTAATCAATTGGACTTATCGTGAGTTCCATTACCACCATAGAACAAAAATATTAGACGTTAAACACTCCCTTTGGATCCAATTTCAAAATTAGCATTTCCTCTCTCTTACAAAAGTTAAAATTATTATGTGTATCTCATAATGCATCCCATTGCTTTGCTTTTATATCCAAATGAACTCATTTATAGGTGTATTTGCCAAGTCCTGTTGGATTCCCCCCATACCCCGGATTCGTTAACCACTCCAATCTTACTAATTTAATGCAAAAATTCTGGGAAAAAGGAGTTTCAATATGACCCCTTCAATTCATTCCTCTTCTGAAAACATAATTGATTTTCCATCCATAATCGCAAAACCAAAACTTTCTTTGATGATTGTATGACATATGCTATGGTCGTACGTTAGCCTTTGAATTCCCGTAGCTATCCATGAGAAAATTCTTTTTTTCTCCAAGTTTAGAAGTAACTTACACATAAATTTCATATTTTGCGCAAATCAATATTTTTTTTCCATAGGGAGCTTGATTCCTTTCCAAACCTCCACAACCACTAATTGAGTAATGTGTTAGTTTTTATCTATGATTGCGTCAATTCCTACTTTACTTATAGAAGATCCAAATATAGTGGTATTTGCAAGCAACAACATAATGGAGTTAGCCAATCTTTTTATCCCTTGAATCTTAGTGGTTGAATCCTGAACATTCAAGCAAAAAACACATTCAAGACCACTTAATGAAAATGCAACTTGCTATTATAGGCTATTCGGTTATTACTCATATTACGACAACTTGTTGGCCCAAAAGTAATCCTTAGAGGGGGGTGAATAAGATTACTAACGAATAATGGCAAATTAAAACCTAAAGCATGCACAATATTTAATTATAACAAAAATTAAGGAGAGAAGGGAAAGAGGCACTTGCAAACCAAGTTTTTCAAGTGGTTCGGCAATCCGCAATCTACGGCCTACATCCACCCCTCAAGAACACCTCTTTGAGGATCTCACTAACAAATCTTCTTTGGGTGAAGATTAAGCCACTCCTTAGAAGTTCTTCTTGAACTCTTTATTACACCTCCAATGAAGAAACCCTTCACTTGGAGCAAGGGTTACACCAACCCTCTTACAACTTCAAGGGTTTAATAAATGTTGGATTACAACTGAATAACACTCTCTTTGTAGAGTAGATAGAAAAAATAAATGCTCACAATAAAAGCTCTCAAGGTTTTTATAAATGAAATCTAGAGCTAGAAGATTAAATCTCAAGATTTACGGCTTGAATCTTTGATTGCAATAAATGAGTATTGAATAAGAGTAATGGATGTTCCAACAACCAAATTTGAACTGAGTATATCTACTCTCTCAAGGAAATCTTAACATTTAGGGTAGGTAGGAGCATTAAATGCTAAAGCAAAAATAGAGGAAAAAGACCCGTTACTATTCTACGTAGAGGTCCAATCGACTGGGTTCACGATCTAGTTGACTGTCTTTTGAAATATAGAAATTGTGCCTTTGACAAAGTCGACTGTAGTACAGAGTCCAGTCGACTGAAGGGTTGATGCAGAAACTGGCTTCAAAACCCAGGGTTCAGTCGACTATTTTTGTGTCCAGTCGACTGAAGAATTTTGGGTCTAGTCGATTGATGTATGTCTACTCGACTGTGTTTAAAAGAAAAACAGTTTTCTTGTTTTGAATAAATTGTCCGATTTTAAGCCCTTATATTGAGATTCAATCTAACCAACTTTACATAAAGACCTATAAGAACAGTACAAGAAGGAAATAGTCTTCCATAATACTTCCATAGAATATCCATCATCATTCTTAAGATCTGTTTGGACAACATGGCAAATAAAATCGTAAGTACTCAACTTAATAGTTTGTTAATCATCAAAATTACTTAGGGTAAAACCCTTGGGGCTAACAATCTCCCCCTTTTTGATGATGACAAACTACCAGTTGCCTATGATAAATGAATACAAAGAAATTGTCCAATTATGATAAATTGTGCATTTACTTTGAAGAACATGTGAATACTTTAAGACAATGAAAAATGAGAATCAATTCAATGTTACATATTAAACAAGGAGAAATTGAAAATAACTTCTATGTGGATATGCAACAAGATATTCTCCCCCTTTTGTCATCAACAAAAATCACTTAGAGCGGAGAGAAGTTCCCCCTCGTTGAGTGAGTTGATGAATGGGATGGGGTGGGGGGAGTGTAGGAATCACTTAATTAAAAGTCTCATCATCTTCCCACGGTTAGTACACAAACAGATTAGTATACCAATATCATTAGAAGCAATGGCAAATACAATCATCACACAAACATGAGTGCATAAACAAGCATAAATGTCAAATAGAGCATTATATAACAAAAGAAACAATAGTTGATAATATCCATAAAACCAGTTAAATACAAAATAGATAGTATAGATACAAAAAGAAATGTAAGCCTGTACCAAACCCAAAAAAATCTATCTAGATGTTCAGTTTAGCTTATCAAAAAGGCTTAAATCCAAAATAGATCAAGAAAGCTGTCAAAGTCCAACACAACTCCGAATCACTTGAATGGCGTCTCGAGTGTCGTCAAGACTGGACTGCATCTCGGATAAGCGGTGATCCACTAGCTCCTGAGTGGCAAGAGAGAGAGAGTGTGAAGCACGTCCACAGAAGAGCCAACCTCCAGAGTGTCAGAACAGAGTGTGTCAAACTGAGAGGCCACTGTAGAGGAGAGTGTAGAGACACAAGAGGAGAGAGTGGACTGTAATGAAGTGATGGTGGTGGAAAGAGAGTCAATAGAGGCTGTGATGATGGAGAACTGCTCGAAGATGTCAGCAGGAGGAGAAGGAGTAGAAGAAGATGAAGGAGAAGAAGGAGTAGAAGAAGTGCTAACACCAGAAGAGGGGACAGTGGTGGTGTTAGGATCAATGGTGGTGGTGGCAATGGTAGTGATGTCAGTGGTGGTAGTGGGAACAGTAGGGACAATGGGAGTACGAGGAGTCTTAGGAACATAGACACCATCCTTGAGCCTATATCCCATTAGAGATAAAGTAGTGAAAGAATACATATCATGAGGGAAAGGATCATGACGATCACGACCATCGAGAGGAATCTTAAAATGTCATAAAATAGTGGTGAGAGCCATATCATAAGGGAGAGAGCTGGCTTTTGACTTTTTCTATGATTCAGAGATATGATTGCAGAAAAGAGTCAGAAAATCGAACCTTTTTCCTTCGAGAATACACCATAATAAAAAGACGTCAAAGTAAGAGACGTAAACCCTGCCACTGGCACGGGGAAAGAGAGAGTAAGTGAGAATGGTGGAGAAGACGGGCCTCAAATGTGAGTTGGGAGGTAGAGGATTTTGAGGCCTGGGTTAAATTGGGATTTCCACATACAAGTCTACACGCAAGAAGAGGGTTAAAGCCATGACCTACATTCCACTTATTATCATCACAAACACAAATGGTACCCATGGGAATACCAAAAATTTGAACAAATGTGTCTAGGGTAACTATGAACTTTACTCCACGAACAGAAGAAGCGAAAGAGATATGGGCAGGGGAGGAAGTGAGATTGCTATAGAACTCACGCATGAGAGTGGGGCACATAGGTTGATTGAGTTCAATAAATGAAGTCCAACCAAGAGCATTAAATAAAGTACCAAGATGCAATCCGTTTGAATTAGAGAAAGTAGAGGGAAGTGCCTTACCGAAAACAATCTTGCGATGCACGAAGATGTCCAAATAGTCTTGCTTGCGGCTCTCATCAATGAAATAAGGGATAGGACGATGGCGTTGACAAGGTGGAGGCTGAGATGAGGAGTCCTCGACTTCTTTGTGCTTTTTAGGAGCCATGGCAACAGAGAGGGGGCGAGAGGGAGAGAGATAGAAGAAGATATAATTGGGGATTTACCAGTGATGGAGATGAACGAAAATGGTGGAGGAAGTGAAGGAGAAGGATCAGAGTGAGAAAGGGAGAGGCAGGGTCGCAGTCGCCTGGACAGAAGTTAGGAAAGTTAGGGTTTAGGTTTTAAAAGAAAATATGCATAGAGAGATATATATATATAAGACCGCACGTCCAATTGAAAGAAAATTCGGTCTACTGGAGTAGAAATTAGGGAACACATCGGTCGACTGGGTGAGAATACGATCGACTAGGGCTAAAGCAGAGAGTTTGTTAAAAACTCGTTCGGTCAACTCGAGTAAAAAGAAGTTGACTGAATAATCAAATAGATTTTTGAAAATAAAGTTCAGTCGATGAAAAATATCTAGTCGATTGATATTTTTGAGGTCCGGTCGACTGCATAAACAGTCAGTCGACTAATTGGGAAAATTTTAAAAAGATTTTAGAGATAACAAGAATTCGATCGACTGATGGAATGATCAGTCGACTGATTGCAGTCAGAAATTAGGTTTGCAGATAATGAAGGGAAGAAGGGTTCGAGCAACGAACTTACACAACATCGGCTTGACTAGCCATTCCCAATTCACAACGAATGATACAAAAACGATCTTCTTGAAGAGGTTTAGTGAATATCCGCCCATTAATGATTTGCATCAATGAAAATGAGTTCGACATCACCCTTTTGAACATGATCTCTAATGAAATGGTGTCTAATCTCAATGTGCTTAGTTCTAGAATGTTGAATGGGATTCTTAGAGAGACTAATCGCACTAGTGTTATAGCATCTAAGTGGGATGTGATCAAAAAGAAGTCCAAAGTCTTCTAATTGTTGTTTCATATAAAGAACTTGTGCACAATAACTACCGGCAGCTATATACTCGACTTCTGCTGTGGAGAAAGCTACGGAGTTTTGTTTCTTACTAAACCAAGAGGCTAGGGAGTGTCCTAAAAAGTGATATGTGCCACTTGTGCTCTTGCGATCCACTTTGCAATTGGCAAAGTCCGCATCCGAATAGCTAACTAAGTCAAAGGGAGTGTTCTTAGGATACCACAATCCTAAGTCAATTGTGCCTAATAAGTATCTAAAAATGTGCTTAATGGCTACAACATGTGATTCTCTAGGTGAGAATTAAAATCTAGCACAAAGACACATACTAAACATAATATCCGGTCTACTAGCGGTGAGATATAACAAACTACCTATCATGCCATGTAAAATTTTAGTATCAACAAGTTTTTTGGATTCATCTTTGTCAAGCTTGAGAAAATAGCTCATGGGAGTTGCAATTGGTTTGCAATTTTCAAAACCAAATCTTTTCAATAAATCTTTAATGTATTTGGATTGGTTATGAAAATACCATCTTTGTGTTGTTTGATTTGCAAACCAAGAAAGAAATTTAGTTCTCCCATCATACTCATTTCAAATTCATCTTGCATGCATTTTGCGAATTCCTCTCACATTTTCTCATTTGTAGCACCAAAGATGATATCATACACATAGATTTGAACTAGTAATATATCTTTGTGTGAGTGTTTAATAAAAAGAGTGGTGCCAATTTTTCCTCGAGTAAATCCAAGATCAAGCAAATATTTGCTAAGACGATTGTACCAAGCACGAGGAGCTTGTTTTAACCCATATAGAGCCTTTAAAAGTTTAAAAACATGATCGGGAAATTTTGAACTTTCAAATCTGGGAGGTTTCTTGACATAAACTTTTTCTGCTACAAAGCCATTTAAAAAGGCACCTTTTACATCCATTTGAAAAAGTTTGAAGTTTTTGTGGCAAGCAAATGCAAGTAACATTCTAATGGCTTCTAACTTTGCTACGGGAGCATAGGTTTCCTTATAGTCTATTCCTTTTTCTTGGTTATACCCTTGGGCTACCAATCTAGCCTAATTTCTAACAACAATTCCGGATTCATCCTTTTTATTTCTAAACACCCATTTGTTTCCTATGATTGAATGATCATTTGGTCTAGGAACTAAAGTCCAAACTTGGTTTCATTCAAATTGGTACAATTCTTCTTGCATAGCCATAATCCAACTATCATCTTGCTCGGCTTCCTCTATGTTTTTAGGATCTATTTGAGAAAGGAAAGCTAGGTTGTTACAAATATTTCTAAGAGAGGATCTAGTAGCTATGCCTTGACCAGGATCACCTATGATTTGATCTATGGGGAGACTAAGAACGGTCTTCCAATCTCTAGGGAGGTCATTTCTAATGTTGTCCATAGGGTGTTCTAGAGGAGTAAGAGAATCTTCCTTAGGCTTTTCTAAAGGAATGGAGGATGAAGTACTAGGCCCGTCTAAGCTTGCTACGACAACATCATCATCATCATCTTTTCTTCTAAAGGGATTAACCTCATCAAAAACTACATGCATGGACTCTTCTATAACTAAGGTCTTCTTATTAAAGACTCTATATGCCTTGCTTATTTGAGAATAACCAAAGAAGATACTCTCATCCGATTTAGCATCAAACTTACCTAAGTAATCCTTATTGTTCAAGATGAAGCACTTACAACCGAAAACTCTAAAATAACCGATGTTAGGTCTCTACCCTTCCAAAGTTCATTTGGAGTCTTACCAAGATTATTTCTAACGACAACATGATTAATAATATATCAAGAAGTACTAGTTTCTTCAGCCCAAAGTATTGTGTCAAAGAGTGTTCATTCAATAAAGTTCTTGCCACCTCTTGAAGTGATCTATTTTTCCTTTCAATAACACCATTTTGTTGAGGAGTTCTTGGTGCTGAAAAATTATGTCCAAAACCATTTTCATCACAAAAATTTGAAATATCTTTATTGTCAAATTCTCTTATTTTATCACTTCTAAAATTGTTGATAGCATACCTTTTTTCATTTTGAACTCGTTTACAAAATTTTACAAAATTTGGGTAAGCCTCATCTTTATGAGTAAGAAAGATGACCCGTATAAATCTTGAGTAGTCATTAACAATTACGAATGCATACACTTTTCCACTCATACTTGTTACACGATTAGGACCAAATAAATCCATATGTTTTTAGGCTCTCAAAAGTGATCTCTCTTATGACATTGTACTGAAAATATAGAGAAAAACCAGAATACATAATCCTATACAGTTTCCTAATGAAAATATGAAATGAAAACTGAATCTGCGAATGCCTCTCGAATGGGCCACGGTCGGGCGAGCTTCTGTGCGAACGATATTTTAGAGCATTTAACCAACCTCACCTCCCAAAATCATTATGTCTGCACGAGTAGGCTGCTTGAGCGACCTCCCTATTTTTTTATTCCTTCTCTATTAATTGAAAACACCTTGAAAATATTTCCCGATGGAATTAGGCTCTACAATCCCAACAATCTCCCACTTGGAGACTAATGACATCAATGTATTTTCACCAAACTAGCCCCTTAAAAACAAACATCTTCTGTGCATAAAATACTCCGCTGCAAGGTACCCTTTAATACTTACGCTTGAAGATCAATTGAAGTTGAACCAAACTTCAATTGCACCAAGGCATCCATCTTTAAGATTCTTCATTTCCTAGAAAAACAATTCCACCTTCGCTTCCCAAAGGACCGGACCTTATAGAAATCAATATCCCATGACTTTAAGCTTTCATGTTTTTCTCCTACACGGAGAACCTTCGTCCCTACCTCTCATTCATGCCAATTTTACCTCACTGCAATTTAGACCCCTTGCTTCTACCAGCAACCTTGGTTATAGCATATCTTTTGTTTTTAGTCACGTAGAGATTGTCTTCCATATTTCCCCAAGCCAACACCATAGCTCCTTTTGTGACCATCCAAGTGTCACTCAAGAATGTATTCTTGCAACCAAAACGTGCATGCTGTCCAACCGAAATCAGGTTCCTTGTCACACCCCGATTTTTGGACAACCAAATATTTAATCCAGAGCATGTATCCAGACTAATATTCAATTTTCAAAACACCGAGAGTCACACCCTCACACAGGCTAATAAACAATTTATTTGAAAATAGAATTTAATACTCATTAAATAAGGACACGTGATCCTGTGTTAATATAAAAACTATGTATTATTAAACTTATATTCCCGATCCTCCATTACATTATAAAAGAAATAATATTCCATTACAAATATAATACCATTTTAATTTACAAAAGGAATACAAAGTTCATTAAATAAAATTTCTTACAAAGTTCAAAAAAAAGAAATAAAGTCTATACATCCGATGGTCAGAGCAACTACAACATTCCATTGCCCAAAGACTCCACAGCCAAGCGCAACGGTTACATCATCAAAAGCAATATCCTGCACATGTCATCCAACTACGTTTCAAACAGAAACGTACGCGAATGCATAACACACTCGGGTCAGTCACATGACTGGTATGAGTTAGACAAATATAATAAAATCTGAGGGCTCCAACCTGAACCCATAGACTACAAACCACATTACAACACTATTGGGCCAAGATAGGTAGTTCCACACACATATTTGGACAAAAGAGTAGTTTCCATTTATGTGGTGGCAAGTAGTTTCTTGCCCAAAATCCAAAGCTACTACAATTTCATACTTAACCATCTACTTATGGTGAGCCAAACCTATAAGACATTAGTGGGCCCACCATCCTGCAAATTGAATGATCACAAACCAAGCAAACAATTCCGTATACAAACCGTCCACATTCTAACTCAAACGTCGCGTTCATTATTTCACGCTTATCAGTCTTATGAAATAATCCATTTTCATTATTTATAACCATTAAATTTATCTTTGTATTCTCTAAGTTCACCACTTGGCCACCCTCCATGGTACAGCCCACACATATATCCTATGTGTGCCCGAACATACTACCAACACCCACTCCGGTGCCAGTTTGGTTGGGGTATCAACCAAACCAGGTATACACAACGGACGGCTGGTCAATATGTCAAGACGTCTATACAATATAAGCCGAGCATAAGGCTTAGGCCAGCTTGATCATGAAGCCACTGGCAAAAGTACACTCAACAAGTCTTAAGCCAGCTTGATCACGAAGCCACTGGCAAAAGAGTACACTCAGCAAGTCTTAAGCCAGCTTGATCACGAAACCACTGGCAAAAGAGTGCAAGCTACCAAAAACACATATCACACAACGGGGAGCAGTGAACACTAAGGAATTATGTTGCGATTATCACTTATCGTTCGTATTATCCCAATAATTGTGAATTTCACGTTTATCACAAAGTTCCGTCTCATCATCCAATCACATCTCTAACTTTTAGATGTCTTCCAATTTCTTACAATAAAGGGTTTATCAATTAACCCATAACAATCTTACCTCAAAAATTTCCAATCAAATTACAAGATCCCCAATATACTATTCAACGTATCTAATTTACTCCTGTTTATCAAATCACTACACAATAAGGTCAGTTATTTCAGGTACAATAACATCAACCCAACATTCAATATTAGCCTACATGAACCCATAATAAAAATTCAAAATCTCATAACGTAAAGTATTATAACAATCGTTCCACAATATTTTCATCGGACTCAACGTTAATGACTATCACCCTTTTTTTATAATTCAACATTATATGAGAATTCATGTATCTCTAAGTAATTTTCGTTAAGTCATACGAATGAATAAAAAAAAACCACAACGAATCATATTTCTCCAATTTCGTACATTTTAATATACTAAAAACTGCATCTGAAATCTTCAATTTTTGCCCAAATGGTGCAGAATCAGGAAAAACTCTCTTAGACGAAAAGTGTGCAGAATTGCGTTTTACAAAAGTCAGGCGGACAAAATGTTCAAATTCAAAGCCACGATTTTACAAAAATTTTCTAAAGTTTCTACAACTGTCAATTTAAAAAACGAATTTCACACATATTTCTTAATTACCATGAATAATATTTCACATATCGTTTTATCAAACTCACTATTCACCTAACCTTTTCGAATACCCTAAAGTCAAAATCACAAAGTCACACGAAGGGTAAAGAAAATATCTAGATTACTTCAACAACAATAACAGCGTATATCCATTACTAAGATTTAACCCTAACAATTAAATTAAACATGTACTACTTTAATTTACTCCCGTATACAGGCATATATACATACGTGTATATATATATGCTCGCATACACAAAATTTAACTCACCTCGTTGATAACAAATCGACCACCACGAATGCTCCGCGATTCCCCACGTGCCCACGAACCCGAGATCATTCTCCTTTCTTCTTCTTATTCTTCTTCTTCTTTTTCTTCTCTCTCTCTCTCTCTCTCTCTCTCTCTCTCTCTCTCTCAGACATACACACACATACGTCTGTTCTCTCTTTGGGTGGCTAGGGTTAATGATATAAGTATATATGTACTACACACATAGTATACTATATACATACACATACAACATATACAAATAACTCATATATACATATCAAATCCCGTTTTTTGTCTAATGGGCTCACAAAAGAGACTCATGTGGGCCCAAAAAGCTGTACAAAGTGTTAAAATAAGTAGCCCAATGGGTACCCATGACCCCGGTACTAAGTTTTAATGTTAATTACATTATTTAACACATTCGCGCGCCTGTAAACACTATATAACAAAAATACATATCAACCCTTCACTTTTTTTTAACAAATATAAATTAATAGAACATAACTCTCAAACTAAACATGCTCACTCATGATTTAATTTATATGTCCACCAAACACTTAAAATTTTTCAAATATATATCTTACATAGGCACACTCATATAATTTTGCTAACTGAAAATAATAATTAAAATAATTATTTACATAGAAATTTTAGGGTTGTTACATTCCTTCTAAGACAAGTGACACTTTTGACCTCCCTCAATTTCCAATATCTCCATCGGGTAAATTGATTTTTACATCACCTTTACCGATTATCTTGCATGGCCCATCATCACCCATGTGAACGCTCTCGAAATCACCCCAAACATAGTTCTCTATGATTTTCTTCCTTTGTAATGACATGAAAGTAAGCCCAAGAATCTATAACCCAAGTTTCACTCCAGCTATCAAGAGACATAATAAGTGCATCATCGATGTCTTTAGCCACATCCACTATTCCACGCTCTTTATTCTCCTTCCCTTGTCCGTTCCCAGTCGGTGCCAAACATTGTATCCTCATATTACCCTTCTTCCCGCAATCTTAGCACACAACATTCTTCCTCCCAGCTTTTGACTTACTCTCACTTGATCGAGATCCGCTATGGTCCTAATTTTGTTCAAACAACCTGCCTTTGTTCTCCACATACAACGAAGACCCTGATGGTTTACACAATTCCCTCCTACAAATTTCTTCATTGATAATCAAATCTCGAACATCATCATACTTTAGTTTCTTGGTTCTTGAAGCACTACTAACTGTCGTTACAGTTGTGTTGCAACTGTTCATAAATGAGGACGACAGAAGCAAAGCTCTAATCTCATCATCAAATTCTGTCGACTGAATTCAACTGCGTTGTCACAATGATGAATTCATTTAGGTCGTTTGCATTAGATGCTCCTTCTCCCATAATCAAGGTAAATAATCTATGCATTAAATGTACCTTATTCGACGCTGATGGCTTCCCGTACATGTTTGACACTGCTTTAATAAGATCGGTCATGGTCTTCTCCTTCGCAATATTGAAGGCAATGTTACAAACCAATGTCCACCGGATAATTCCCAATGCTTATCGATCTAACAGTGTCCAGTCCTCCTCTTTCATCGCATCTGGTTTCACACCGAAGATAGGTAGATAGAGCTTTCTTTGATAAAGGTAGTCCTCTATCTGCATCTTCCAAAATCCAAATTCCGTGCCATCGAAATGATCAACCTTGATTTTTCCTTCTTCTAAAGCCATCGCTCTCCCCACTCAAACCAAAGTTTGATGCCAGTTGTTGGGGAATTTGATCAACAAATGACAATCAAATCCCCTCCTAGGATCTCGTAGGGAGCAATCAAGCAAAAGAAAATAGGGAAAATAATCAAGCACACAAAAACATAGATTTCTACGTGGGTTGGCCAATAATGCCTAAGTCCGCACCTTGCAGAGTTTTATTATACTCTAGGGTTACAAGAGGGGCTCTCACAAGTGATCTCTCTTATGACATTGCACTGAAAATATAGAGAAAAACCGGAGTATATAAGCCTATAAAGCTTCCTAAGCTAACACAAATTTTTAATCAAAACAAGAAACATAAATTGAATATGCGTGCGCTACTCAAGCGGGCCTTGCTCGGGCAAGCTTTTGTGCGGGCAACATTTCAGTAAGTTTAAACCATTTCACATTCCAAAATCAGCATGTCCGCGCAGGCGGGCAGCTCAAGCAAGCCCTCTGTTTTTCGATTCCTAGTCCATCGATTGGAAACATCCCCTAATGGAATTAGACTCCACAATCCCAATAATGCCTTCGTTAATTTCAATTGTATTTGTCTGTGAAAACTTTGGATATACGGGCTAAAGGAGTTCGAAAAAAATCTCTGCCACCTTTAAAATAAGTAGCTGCTGAAAAAAGTGTTTGACATACATTCTATAAATGCCCGAACATCTCTGTTTTGTTGAGAAATAAAATTAAATTATTTTTTATTTAACGCGTTTACAGGGCAAAAAAAAAAAAAAAAAAAAACCTATGTACTCCACATTCCATTTTATCCGCTGAAAAAGAAATAAGCATGTTATAGCAAGTTGCAATTTTTATAAAATATGAGTAATTTTAGATGTGGCATTTATAAAAGGGTAAATTACACTAATCTCCCTAGAGGTTTGACAAAATTACATGGACCTCCCCTCTAGTTTGAAAAATTACACTGACCTCCCTTGAGGTTTGGGTTCTCGTTAAAGGGACCTCCCCTCCATTAGAGAACTTGTGTATTCCGTGACGGAATTAGCTGATGTCACCATTTTTTGTTAACAAAATGCCAAACTTGCCCTCACCATGAAAGATAATGTGTAAATAAACCAAAGTACCCTCAAACCTCAATAAATTGACCATACGTAACACCCAAATCAAATCTGTCTTTCCCTGCAAATACACGCACATACATATGAAGATATAATAATTGATCAACTCCGAATTAGGTTATGGTTTTCATTGTCTATTGTAATTAGTGAGATATTGATCCTTGCAGTTTGGAGATTTTATAGAGTAAACATTTGGAGTGCATTTTTGCTCACCCCAAAATTGCTTATCCAACTCTCCCATTGGTTAATAAAAAGTCATAGGTTCCACTACATTAACCAAAGGAAGAGTTGCATGAGTAATGGGTGAACAATTTTGGGGTGAGCAAAAATGTTTTGATCAACCAAATTCATTAATTAACACACAAACAACCATTGAGAAAAAAACAAAGCTTCAAGAAATAAACCAATATGGACATTGAGAAAACATCTTTAAAAGAAGGATAAATTGCAAATTACACCCCTATAGTTTGAGAATTGTAACAATTTGGTCCTTGTGGTCTCAATTTTGGCAATTTACACTCTATAGTTTGAAAATTGTGCAAAATCCACCCAACTACAAAAAAAGCAAGGGTACAACGGGAATGTCACATTATTTCCAGCCAAAAATGACCACATGTGCAAGGGCAAACCTAGGAGTGTAGTTCAGTGAGAGCAAGAGCTTATACGGGTGTTCAGGAGCAGCACCCCGACCCGATTTTTTTAATTTTTTAAATTTTTTGTTTTATAGAAATAGTACAATTCTATGAGGGGTTTTTTCTTTTTTTTTTTTTTTGGTACAAACGAATCTGTCCCATAATTCTTTCAAAAAAAATTTGTATTATAAGCATAATTTATTATTTATATTTATCACTTTGATATTTGTGTGGCAGTGCGTGTCCAGTTTGAAATGTATCAGACTGTTTAAAAGATTGTAAGATATTATTGGATGATTTAATAGACTGTAAGATATTATCATATTATACGCTTTAAGTGTATCAAATTGTTTAAAAGATTATAAGTTATTTATGGGATAGATTCGTTTGTACAAAAGAACCTCGTAGAATTATGTACTATTTCTATCCATAAAACAAAATTAAAAAAAATGAAGTGATATTCCCTAAAACCCCTGTATGAGCGTCTGCTCCCACTGAACTACACTCCTGGGTCTACCCCTGCACATGGGGTCATTTTTTGCTAGAAATAATGTGATATTTCCATTGTGCGCGCCCTTGCTTTTTTTATAATTGGGTGGATTTTGCACAATTTTCAAACTATAAGGTGTAAATTGCCAAAATTGAAACCATAAGAACCAAACTGTCAAAACCATCAAACTATAGTGGTGTAATTTGCAATTTACCCTTTTTTTTAACACCAAAACTACGTCATTTTGTAAAGGGCATTATTGACTTTTTATTTGTTCCTTTAGCTCTGTTTTCGACGAGGGAGGTCACTGTAATTTTGCAAACTAGAGGGGAGATCCGTGTAATTTTGTCAAACCTCAAGAGAGGTCAATGTAATTTACCCTACATAAAAATATAAGCCACCAAAAAGTGAATGTATGTACGGGCCAAAACAATGGATGGTGTATAATAGGATAAATAACATTTTAGTCCATCAAACTATACACTTGTTTTTAATTGAGTCCATAAACTATTTTTTTTAAATTGGGTCCTTGAACTTTAAAAATTCATTCAATCAGACTCAAGTTCTGACACTGTTAGCTTAAATTATTAGAAATTATCATGTACGTTGCGCGTAATACTTAACTGTCACATGTTAGGTTAAGACAAGCACGGGATATTGTGAATGCCTAAAAAAATATGCAATATTGTGAATGCCTAAACGTGATTTCAGAAATAATTGAATGCGATTTTTTGCACTATTCACAATCTTCCGTATTTGTCTTAACCTAACATGTAACACGTAAGCATTATGTGCAACATACGAGACAATTTCTAATAATTTTAGCTAATAGTGTCAGAATTTGGGTTTGATTGAATAAATTTTTGAAGTTCAAGGACTCTGTAGATTATTATGCACGCAAGCATACGAGTCGGGTTTAGGTCACTTACCCAGCAGAATAACCCGACGGATTGTCGAACGGTGTTGTTACGAGCCCGGCACCTTCACCCACGTACTGCTGCTCCTTGTAGCCTCCGTGTACTATCTTATACTTCGCATAGGTCGTGAAGATCACTACTAGAGCAGTCCTCGTACGTATCACGCGCTAAATCCCAAGCCCTTTGGTGATGTGCTATAGAGAGAGAGCCGTGAGGAGAGAGAGAGACCGTTGAATGTGTGTATCTCATCCATGGAAACCCTAGTTATGTGTAATATCCATATATATAGTCCATTAAACTATAACCTGTTTTCAATTGGGTCCATAAACTTTTTTTTTGTAATTGGGTCCTTGAACTTCAAAAATTCATTCAATCACACCCAAATTCTGACACTGTTAGTTTAAACTATTAGAAATTGTCACGTACATTGCACGTAATTCTTACCAGTCACATGTTAGGTTAAGACAAACACAAGAGATTGTGAATAGTGCAAAAAAATCCCATTCAATCAGATCTGAAATCGTGTTCAATCAAATTCAAAAACATATTCGACTAGAGCTAAAATTGTATTCAATCATACCCATTATCACATCATTTTTTAGTTATTCAGAGTCTACCGTATTTGTCTTAACCTAACATGTGACAGGTAAGCATTACTTGCAACGTACTTGACAATTTCTAATAATTTAAGCTAATAGTGTCAGAATTTGGGTATGATTGAATGAATTTTTGAAGTTCAAGGACCCAATTGCAAAAAATAAAAAGTTTATGGACCCAATTGAAAACAAGTGTATAGTTTAATGGACTAAAATGTAATTTGCCATTTTTTTTTCTTTTTATTTTATTTTATTTTAATTTTTTTTATTTTTTATTTTGTTGATGTAATGTTTTAAATTGTTGTTGATAATTTTTTGATTTTAAAGAAAAGTATTAGACTGACTTTTAAATTTCAAACAAAAAATTGACTGAAATGCAAAGGTAAATACGAAATATACCCATGAAGTTTGATTATTGTTTCATTTTAGTCCCTAGAGTTTCAATTGTGTCAATTTGATCCCTGAAATTTTAAAGAGAATCAATTTTGTCCAAATGTCTAAATCTGTGAGAAATATTGATTGAATTTAATTACTCACATTTTATGCACTGTCACAACTTTTAAGGGCAAAAATAGAACAACACTAATCTCTCCATCTATTTCCTACCGTAATTTTTCCCTACAGTAGGTGAAATCTATCAAATCTTTTAACAAAATGAGATATTTAAATGAATAATGATTGGGGCACAAAAGGATACAAAAAACTTCCACAAAATGAGTGGAAAGTCTACGTGGCATAGTGGGACCTGTCAGCAATTAATGGAAACAATGTTTAATTACTGGCGGGTCCCACTGTGCCACATAGACTTTCCACTCATTTTGTGGAAGTTTTTTGTATCCTTTTGTGCCCCTAGCATTGTTGTTTGTGTTTTGAGTTTTTGGGGCAATGCATATATATATATTATATATATACATATAAATGCGTGTGTATATGTATAGTCATGTGTTGTTATGGGCAAAACAACAGCTTCTTTTTCACCAACAGCATCAACTTTGCCATACCATACTCCCTGCTAGGATAGCTCTTTTTACTTACAGGTATGTTAAATTTCATATCAGATCATGTCAACACACTAACAGTTTGTTTGCTTTTGTGGCAGATCTTTGAACACGTGTTGGGTCTTGTCTCACGTGCACAACAGTCCAAATCGGCACTCTCTCTCTCTCTCTCCTACAACTTCCAGTTCTTTGGCACGACTACCCGTGTGTGACCCCCCAAGACCCGGCCGACACGCTTTTCTATGCTTTTAACCTCTCTTGCATGCATCCCCCTCACCCCCTTTGGGGCCCCCTTCTCTCTCTCCTCCTTTGTATCTCTCATCATCATCTTCTTATTTATTTATTTATTTAATTATTTTTTTATAATGGGGACAGAGATTAGAACTTCGACTAAAGTGGTGTAAAGAGTTGGTGCCGGTTAATTCGGATAGAATTTCAATTTTTCTTATCTTAATCTATCTTCATTTTCATTTTCTATTTTTGTATTTTTTTGTTTTGTTTTCTTTTAATATTATAACAGGCGAATTCAAATTTACACCAAAGACGTGAAATGAATTAATTCCAACCAACCCAAATAGGACCTTTGTCCTCTCTATCTTGCACTTCTTTTTTCTTTTTTATTTTATTCTTATTACAATAAGGGAATTCAAACATGCTCCAAAGACGTAGAAGAATTTGGTGTTGGCCAACTCATCATATAGGACCTTAATCCTCTGTTTTGTTTTTCTTTTTCACAAAAAATCTTTTCTACGTACGGCCGATAATTATAATTATATTAGTGCCATAGATGATGTATCACATAAGTTTCGGATGTAATTGATAGTTCGAATTTGTAACTGCTACTCTAAAACCAGTTTAATGTATGAAGGATTATCGAAAGATATGTATTAACGATCGTAGGTGTTAAAAGTTAGTAGGGAAATCAGCCCCTATAAGTAAAAGTGTAAAATGTGCCGGGCTAGGCCAGCCCGGTCCACCAAATGGCGGGTCGAGATGGATTGTAGGTTGGGTCGTGTCGGGCTTATGTTTCAAGCGAGTCGGGCCAGACTAGATTTAGAAACTAACGGATTGACTCAGACTGATCCACATGGCATGGCCTAGTGGGCTAGTTGGTGGTTTGAGATAAAAAAAAAGTAATTATTTTGGAAGTATTTTTCAAAGGAACATGTGGAGTAGTGGGTGAAGGAATCTCCTTTATACAAAATGTTGGCTTCAAATTCTCCCCTCTACTAAATGGCATTTTATGCTAACAAAAACTCTTGGTTCAAGCAAGGTCGTGGGTTGGACCGAGCGGGGCTTCAGACTAAGCTGGATCGTGGTTCAAAAGTGTAGGACAAGTCCGACCCACGTTTACATACCAGACATTGCAAACTGCCTAATGCAAGCTAAATTGAGCTGAGTTAAACTTTTTGACAGACTAGAAGAGACGGGATGAGACCTGTAAGAGATATATATATACATATATATATATATTTTATATGTCCACCTAAACGATACAAAACCACCCAAAGATCAATATACTCCGTGGACAGAGTATACTCTATAGACAAGTACTCTCTCGATCTTATTTTATGTGTCTATCTTTTCTTTTTTTGAATATTTCAAAATTACTGTACATTTTGATAATTTTTTAGTTACTTTTCAAACTTATCCTTATTGATTTTGAAAATGTCCAACAAAAAGTAGAAGGGAACAAAAAATAAGTAAGGATAATTTTGGAACAATTGTATTTATTACAACCAATAATTATGTTCCCTTAAAAAGTTGGTATCCTAAAGATGGACATATAAAATGAGACGATGAAGTAGTAATTAGTAAGGGTAAAAAGGGTCATCATGTACATAAAATGAGAAAAGACTTTTTTAATACACCAGGTGGTTTGGTGTATATACATTAAAATTGTTTTGGATAGGAAATATTTGCTCCTGAGTAGAGAACATTTGTTCCTTGATCAAAAATATTTGCTCCATCAAAATCACCCAGACCTCTTTGGAACAAATATTTCCCATAACAGAATAAATGTTAACTACCCAGGAATAATAGTACCTATACACCAAAACCATTTTAGTGTACCAAAGTGGGCCTCTATTGAATGTTAACTTAATTAAAAATGAAGAACTTTCAAAATGTTAACTTTCTTTGAGATATGACATAATTATGCAAGCTTTCCTCATACAAAAATGTTTTTTGTTAATATTTTTCTCTCTTCTTTTTCCTCTCGTATTCCGTCTCTCAACAAATTAAACTTAATTTTTTCCAAATTTTAGAAACATCTCGCTTATTTTGAACAATTACTATATAGAGAAGAATCTCCAACCATGCTATCTAATTGTCTCTACGTTCTTTTTTTCTTCCTAATTAAGAGACAATTGAAACTTTTTTTTTTGTTGGTTGTAAAAAGTCCGTATGCCCTAGTATTTTATTAGATCAAAATCAATATAAACAAAAATCCTGTCGAGTTTTGTTAGATATCACTAACAACTTATCAGAATTTTTGTCCAATTTCATACGTGAAAAGTTTAATGAAATCTAACAAATTGTCAAAATTTGTCCAGTTTCATATGTGAGGGGCTTTTCACTAAAACTGACCCTGTTAGACTTAATACTTAAAAAATACTCTAAAATTGATTAAATCTTAATTACCCTTTATTTTTCGTCTAGTTTGTTTTTTTATTAAACAACTTAAAACAAAAAGATAAAATATATTATCCAGTCCACATCAATCATATCCAAAACATGCACATAAACAATAGTTTTACTATTTAAAGATATTAACATTTTCCTAACTAGTTCATCAAAAAGTCGTTGTGTATGCATGTTTCTCTATTTTCTCTCTTTATCAGCCCTTGAACCTTGACTTTGGAGTGGGATGCCCTTCCAACAAACCATCCAAACAAGGGAGGCAATTCCTATCCTATCAGTTTAGAGTTGCCGATTTGAGCTACTTATGTCAACGCCATGTTTAAACGAAGTCGCTATAAAGTTGTAATAACATTGTTTTATGTATTCTCAATTTTTCAAATGACGCAATGGTGTTTTTGGGTTTAATATTCCGTGTGATCCTCATATTTTGTGTCCAAACTCAACAAGATAAAGCTCTAAATTAATACTGAGACCACTCTACAAGTCACATGTATTAGATAAGACGTCACGGCTTGTTTGAGTGGTCAAACACAAGAACAAGACGTTACAAATTTTCAAATCTTTTTTAGAAACTTCTATTTTCAAAGTGGGCAAAGAAAAGACGCCCCACCCAAACAAGCCCCTACATAGGACCCTCCCTTAGGAAAACTCATTCAAGATTAAAATGCAAATATTTGGGATATGCATTAGACATGCAGCACCCCACACACTCTATCAATCTCTGAATGTCTCCAAACAACTTTTACAAAATTTTACATTGATATCTGAATGTAATTACATTGATCTGGTATGAAGTAAAGTCAAAATATTATTAGCATGCTCCTTGTATGAAAAATTATTCTAACCTCCTCTATCAGAGATTTAATTCTAACAAAGAAAATGGTACCTTCAAAAACACCTGTATATATACCCTTACACACTAATGTCTCTCTTTTTATTTTCTCTCGTTTCCATTTTTCCCACTAATAACTTCTTAAGCATAATAGTTAATCCTTATAGTAATGAAATGATATTTGCCATTCAAAAAAAGAAAAGAAAAAGAAAACAAACTTGCTGAGTATAAATGTAAGAGTAAGTCTTTGCCCACAATTAAATCTTACAAACACAATCCTTGCACAAACATCATAATGTGTCTATCTTTCTCCTGGTGGGATTCATTCTCCCATGAATTCTCCGAGTACAAAGACCCGTTTTTGCAAATGCCTGAAAAATCTGATGCCGTCAACGATTGGATAGGTGTACTGGATGGACCTGTCATGCAGAACCTGTTAAGCGAAGAAGGGGCAAAATCTGAAGAGAAGGGGAAAGAAGATGAGGGCCTGGAAGTCAAGGTCGAAGAGGGGAGTGATGAGGATGGGCCGGAAGAAGAGCCGAAGCCAGAAAAGGAAGAAAAGACGGAATCCGGGGGACTGCCAGGTTGTAATACTATGGAGCTCAAGCAGGGAATCAACAAGGAGTGGGTCTTTGAGTCTAGTGATAAGTATCCCCCTCACCCAGAGTTTGTAATGGCCCAAATAAGGCGTCTTACTGTTGCTATGTCTGTTGTAATCACTCCTAACAAGATCAATGAAAACATGACTGATTCTGCCTACTCGAACACGCTTAATGAATGTGATGAATGTGATGATCATGAAATACCTAATGAATTGCAAAAGTTAATTGAAAAAGAAAAAGAATCTGCATGCAAAATCATTGAGGACACTCTAACGATTAATCTAGGAAATGAAAGTAATCCCCAAAATGTCTTTATCGGCTCCACACTTGGTAATAAAGAAAGCAAAGAACTAATCAATCTATTAAATGAATTCAAAAATGTTTTTGCATGGTCTTATAATGATATTCCAGGCATTGATCCAAAGATAGTCCAACACCACATCCCTCTCTTTCCCAATTCAAAACCCATAAAACAAAAATTGAGGCGAATGAGGCCAGAATGGGCACTTAAAGTGAAAGAGGAGGTTGAAAAGCAATTAAAGGCTGGATTCTTGATTGTCACCGAGTACCCAGAGTGGATTGCCAACATTGTACCTGTCCCAAATAAGGATGGTCGTGTTAGGGTTTGCGTTGACTTTCGAGATTTAAACAAGGCAAGCCCTAAAGACGATTTCCCGTTGCCCCACATCGACGTGTTGGTCGATGACACTGCAGGACATGAGCTTCTGTCTTTCATGGATGGATTCTCTGGGTACAATAAAATCCTCATGGCACCCGAGGATAGGGAGAAAACCACGTTCATCACTCCATGGGGGACATATTGCTATAGGGCTATGCCGTTCGGACTTAAGAATGCAGGTGCGACCTATCAAAGAGCTGCCACCACTTTACTGCACGACATGATCCACAAAGAGGTGGAGGTGTATGTGGATGATATGATTGTGAAATCCAAAGAGAAGGGAGGGCACCTAGAGGCTTTGAGAAAGTTCTTTGAAAGATTGAGGGTGTTCAAAATGAGGCTAAACCCACAGAAATGTACCTTCGGAGTTACCACGGTAAAGTTGTTAGGGTTCCTTATTACCCAAAGGGGGATCGAAGTAGACCTAACCAAAATAAAAGCCATAACCGAAATGAACCCACCGAAAAATGAGAAAGAACTGAGAGGATTCTTGGGGAGAATACAGTTCATCAGCCGCTTCATTTCCAAACTCACCTTAACTTGCGACCCACTGTTCAAACTGCTTAGAAAAGGAGAGAAATTCAAATGGGACGCCCCTTGCCAACAAGCCTTTGACAAGATCAAAACCTACCTCCAAAACCCACCTGTTCTATCACCACCCTCACCTGGGAGACCCCTGCTACTTTATCTCTCCGTATCTGAAGATTCAATGGGGTGTATGCTGGCCCAAGAAGGAGAAGAGGGGCACGTGGAAAAGGCCATTTATTACTTGAGCAAAAGAATGGTCGGATATGAGTTAAAGTACTCACCCTTGGAAAAGGCCTATTGGACCTTGGTTTAGTGTACCCGTCGCCTTCGCCATTACATGCTAGCCTTCCCTGTAATCCTGATATCCCGAATGGACCCACTAAAATACCTATTTGAAAAACCCGTCTTGACCAGTAGGATTTCTCGTTGGACCATGATGCTAGCCGAATTTGACATCAAGTATGTCACTGCCAAGTCTGTGAAAGGAAGGGTCGTCGCTGAGTTTTTAGCCGACCTCGCCATAGAATCCGAGGACAAAGGAGAATTCAAGTTCCCGGATGAGGGAATAATGGAGGTAAAGGAGGATTTGTGAAAAATGTACTTCGATGGAGCAGCCAACCAATTAGGTTACGGAGTTGGAATCATTCTCATAGCACCCGATGGGGCCCCTACCCCATTAGCTGTCAAGCTCAAGTATAACTCAACCAACAACACCGCGGAGTACGAAGCATGCATAATTGGGATGGAAGCAGCCTTGGCTTTGAAAATCGGACGGATTGATGTCTTCGGAGATTCCAATTTGATCATATCCCAAGTCCAAGGAGATTGGAGGGTAAAGCATGAGAAATTGAGACCTTATCACGACTACCTGGAAAGTCTGAAAGCCCATTTCAAGAAGATTTCTTTTTACCACCTGCCTCGCGAAGAATACCAACTAGCCGACTCCTTGGCCACCTTAGCATCAATGATCCAAATCCCCTCCAAAATTACCATGATCCCGCTATCCATAGAAGTGAGAAATCAACCATCATTTGAAATGATTGCGGCCATAGAAAGCGAAGATGAAGTACCTTGGTATGAAGATGTGTGGAAGTTCATCAAAGAAGGGGAATACCCTGAAGGAGCCTCGGAAAAGGATAGAAAGGCGATTCGACGATTCGCCGCCCAATTTGTGATTTATGCAGATAAGCTATGGAAGAAATCCTACACTGGGTATAATCTGGAGTGCCTATATGGAAAAGAAGCTAAGAGAATGATGGAGGAAATACATGAGGGAGTGTGTGGGCCCCATATGAACGGGCACATGCTGGCAAAGAAGATCATCCGACAGGGGTACTATTTGACGACCTTGGACAAAGACTGTTGCGAATATGTTAGAAGATGTCACAAGTGTCAAATTCATGCAAATTTGATGCATACCCCGCCGTCACAGCTCTATAGCATGACCACCCCTTGGCCATTTTCTGTGTGGGGGATCGATATCATTAGTGAGATAGTTCCGAAGGCTTCTAATGGGCACCGGTACATAATCATGGCAATTGATTATTTTACAAAGTGGGTAGAGGCAGCCTCGTATGCAACTTTGAAAGCCAAAGATGTGGTGAGTTTCATCGAGAAAAACATAATCTGCAGGTATGGGGTCCCGAATGAGTTTATCTCCGATCATGGCAGTCATTTCCAAGGAGAAGTTATCCCGCTCTTGGAAAAGTATAAGATCACTCGCCACCAATCATCCCCGTATAGGTCTCAGACGAATGGAGCACACTACAACAAAAAACCCTTATTATGACTTTAAAAAACAGTCATAAATGTATATTTATGACTCTTTTTTAAGCTTTTAAAATAAGTCATAACATTGCAGTCATAAATAAGTTCGAGTTTGTTAAAAAAGTCATAAATAATTATTACTTTTACAACAGTTCTAAAAAAATAGTCATAAAAATGAGTGCTTTCAAATTGTTTATGACTATTTTTTAATTGATACAGTCATAAATAATCTTCAAAAAAGTCATAAATAGCCTTTTAAAAAAGTCATAAATAATCTTTAAAAAAGTCATAAATAGCCTTTTAAAAAAGTCATAAATAAACTTCAAAAAAGTAATAAATAACCCTTTAAAAAGTCGTAAATAATCTTCAAATTAGTCATAAATAACCATTTAAAAAGTCATAAACAATCTTCAAAAAAGTCATAAATAACCTTTAAATAGTCATAAATAATATTTAAAATAGTCATAAATAACCTTCAAAAAGTCATAAATAATCTTTTTATAATCATAAATAATCTTCAAAACAGTCATAAATAACATTTTAAAAGGCATAAATAATGACACTATTTATGACTTTAGTAGAACTATTGCTAATTTATGATTGTTTTTTATGAAACAGTCATATATAATATAAAACACATTTAAAGAAAAAAAAATATTTTGTTGATAATCCAACAATCAAGATTACACAATTCAAATACATCATCAAAACATGCATGTTACAAATCAACTCAAGAACCATATTCAGATATTATCTTCCTTCCAACCAAAATTTTTCAATAATCAATATAATAATTAGTTATGTACAAGAAAAATGTAACAGTAACCACTAAGTATGTATTAAACCAACAAACCAATAATGTATATGTAACATTGTTAAAAAAAAATAAAAATAAATAAATAAATAAATAAAAACAAGATCAGTGTCTATTTAAACTCTTCAATCTCCGCTAGTACATCAACTTATTTGCAATATTTGTTCCATGTACTCTAACTGTGTAACACTGAAACAAAAATGAAATCAATGTATTAGATTCTATATAACGAGTATATAATTTTCTTAAATTGTAAAAATATAGATTACCTGGAAAAAGGAAAAAATGTTGAAATTTTCAATACTTAAATGTATTCTTGAATGAACTCAATGAACTCAAGTTGAAGTACATTTAGCGCGTGGCTTTCATATTTCACTTTTTGAGACAACTCTTTCATCTGAAAAAGTTCAGGAAAGAATGAGATGTTAAGGATGTATTCCCTCCCCACAACACCATCACCACCACCTCCAACACATATGAAAAAAAAAATTCCACAATTTATGAATCAAAGTAAAACAAGAAGAAGAGAAAATTTGGCGACACATTTACAAAGAATACTATGATAATACCTTTATCTTGATAGATTTGGATGGATTCTCCATTATCACTTTCATGAAAAGTAACATATGGTATCCACATTCATAATTTCCTGGTTGCTTTGGTCCCTATGAATAAATGAATAACAAATATTAGACAAACAATAAATTACTGCAATCACAAGTCGTGGTAAAACTAACTTATCTTGGAATGAATGTTGACCTAGAATTTCTAAAACTTTCGACAGAGTCTCCTCTATAAATAGAACCTCCAAAAAATTTCAAACAATGAAAACATACCCAGCAACAATTGAATAACCGCAACATACATTATATCAATACATTAACCATAACATACTAAGTATAATTTAAACAGCTACCATTATATCTACCATGTTTTTATTCAGATTTAATTACCTTTACGAATTGCCAAATTGGTTTTGGCCTTCTTTTCCCTTTGAAATTTAAAGCCTTGAATCCACTTCAAGACAATATTAAAAGTTAAAATTAGATAATAAAACGTCACTTCAAGACAATATTTTCACACACAACGATTACAACACGAAAAATTATTAGAAAATTCGATGACTAAGCGTCCACAACTTTCTACGATGCAACCACAATAAGAGGTAATTAATTATAATTCAACTTCTAAACGCAAGAATAAAACACCACAAAGAGATTCATACATCCACGTTTTTCACAAAACTCTACTTCATAAGAGATTCATATATCTCAACTCAAATTTCCGTTAAAATTATATTAACAGCTACATGTTCACACAGATTCATAACCCACACAAAATCACACAGTCATAATTTCACAAAGCTCAACTATACATGAGAACTCATATCTTTCTATGTACAAATAAATTAATTTATATTAACGAACACGAAATCACACAAAAATATGATATAGCAAATACGCTTATTTTAACATTCATAAAACTGCTACTGTAATATGAATTTTCTGCCCAAACGGTGCAGAATTGGGAAAAATACCATTAGACGAAAGTTGTCCAGAATTGCGTTTCCTACAGGCTTACGCGAACAGAATCACGACAATTGTAACGTATGATTTATTAGGAATTTTCTACTAAAATCTGATCCATGAAAATCCCAAATCCGAAAATTGAATAATTGCTCAAATGTATATCCAATGCTCATCTATAAATCTCAAATCATAACTTCAATCATTGTAAATAAAAACCTAAATCTCATAACCCATAACCATACTAATTTAATAATCTATCCATTTAAATTTCAATCAAACGAGATTGAAGAAAATAACAAGTTAACTCACCGATTTAGGACTTCAATGTTGATGAAGATTCGCAAAACAATATTTGGGGTTCCTCTTTTCTTCTCTTATTATCTTCTTCTTCTTCTTCTCTCTCTCTCTCTCTCTCTCTTGACTGCTCTATTTTTCTCATGTCTCTCTTTTCTTTTCTTTTTGTTATCAAAACCCTAGGAGGTATATTATGTATGTATATATATTATGTATGTATATATGATACACCTACATATATTATAACACAAACACACAAAAGGCTAAAAAATCCCGTTTTTTGTCTAGGGGTCTCACAAAAAGGCTTTATATGAGCCCGAAATACATTCTAAAGTTCTAAAATGAGTGACCCAATGGGTGTACATAACCCGTGTACTTAATTTAAATGTTAAAAACACAAATTAACACATTCACGGGCCTATAATCACTACAAAAAAATAAACACATCAATTCTTCAATGACTTGTTCAACTTAAGTTTTAACAACTTAACTCCACCACTTAGCTCTATAAAATTTCACACAATAATTAATGAATAATACACACATATAAATAAATAACCAATTTAGGTTGTCTCATTATTTTATTTTTTTAAATGAATATTTATATAAAGAAAATACGGGGTGTTACATGTATACCAAGTGAAATTTTATTTAAAATTTTTATACAGCGCACATTTCCCTAATCAAGAATCTTAACTTTAAAAATCTTAACATATTGTCTTTTTCACTATTTTTTCCAAAAAACAGTACTTTGATTCTAGAATTCAAAGAAAAAGAGTCATAAAAATAAAGAATATTTATGACTACCCAAAAATGAAGTCATAAAAGTCTTGTTATTTATGACACTTTTCTAAATACTTATTATATATGACACTTTTCACAAACATGTCATAAAAAATCTTATTTTTTATGATAATTTTCAAAAAACTGTCATAAAAAATCTAATATGATTCTTAATAAAATCTAATTTTTTGACACTAAAAGTAACTATCAAGTGTTAATAGTTCAATTTCAAAAAGTAATTTCTTAAAAACTAGTCTCTCAAAGGTCGATTTTAGTGAAATTTCACTTAATATTCATGTAAAGATTTAGTGAAATTTCACATAATATTCGTGTATGCCAAGTAAAATTTCACAAAATATTTTTGTACAGAGGACCTTTCCCTAATCAAGAATCTTAACTTTAAAAATCTTAGCATATTGTCTTTTTTTCACTATTTTTCCCAAAACAGTACTTACGTTTGATTCTAGAATTAAAAAAAAAGAGTCATAAAAATAAAGAATATTTATGACTACCAAAAAATGAAGTCATAAAAGTCTTATTATTTATGACCATTTTAAAAAAAACTGTCATAAAAACTCTTATTATTTATGACCATTTTCAAAAAATTGTCATAAAAACTCTTATTATTTATGACCATCTTATTATTTATGACCATTTTCAAAACAACTGTCATAAAAAATCTTATTATTTATGACCATTTTAAAAAAACTGTCATAAACAATCTTATTATTTATGACTAATAAAAAAAATGGTCGTAAATAAAACACCACTTACCAATCTTATGACTATATTTGCAAAAAGAGTCATATATGTTAGAAAAAAATATTTGTTATGACTCTTTTTTTAAAATAGTCATTAGCGCAAAATAAAAAAAAGTCATAAAAAGGGTTTTTTCTTGTAGTGGCAGTAGAAGCAGCAAACAAAAATGTTAAGGCAATCCTGGGGAAAACGACGGATACATATAAGGATTGGCATGAAAAGCTGCCATTTGCTTTGTGGGGATACAGAACCTCGGTCAGAACTTCAACGGTTACTACGCCGTATTCATTGGTCTATGGGATGGAAGCTGTTCTCCCAGTCGAGGTAGAAATACCCTCTCTTAGGGTTTTGGCAGAATGTGAGATCCCCGAATCAGAATGGGTACAAGGAAGATATGAGGAGTTGATGTTACTCGATGAGAAGAGGCTGGCTGCAGTAAACCATACTCGGGGGTACCAGAAGAGGATAGCTCGTGCTTTCAACAAAAAGGTCTGCCCTAGGAAGCTTGCTGAGGGTGACCTGGTCCTCAAAGAACTGAAAGTGCCTGTTTATGACCCCAGAGGAAAATTCAAACCCAACTGGGTCGGGCCATACATCATTAAGACTCTCCTTTCCAGAGGAGCGGCCTATCTCATGGTCCTGGACGTGGTTGAATTTAAGCAACCAATTAACCTCGATCGCCTCAAGAAATACTTTGCTTGAAACCTTTCTTTCCAAAGCCTCCCACCTAGATGAACTACGCTTGACCTGATTCCCGCTAGGGGATACGTTGGCAACCTACTCGGTTCGGTCAGTAAGTAATTGCCTGATTAGCACTCTTCTTTACAGCCTTCTGAACTACTTGGGACCTGACGCCCACTCAGGGATAAGTAGGCGGGCTCTCCAAAGCCCTCGGTCCACTCAAAAAAGACTGTGCTAAACTAGGGGCAAATTGGCATTTGCTTGGAACTACTTCGAAGCCCTAAAACCAGGGACAAACTTTGTTTGCTAGCGGAAGAACCCAGATACAAGACCCTCCTTTGGATCGCCTGACTATCAAGATAAGTATTATAAAGAAACAAATGAGAATTCATGATACAGAAGAAGTAAAGCTTTAAGCAAAAGAAAAAGCAAAGTAAAGAGCCAAGTAAAGACATCGAAAGGAGAATTCTTCATAAAAGATTAATCGAAGGAGTGAGCACTTTGATTAAGCATGTTAGAACTTTCCTAAAAAAAAAAAAAAAAAAAACACATTCAAAAGCGTAAAAAGGGGAGTAGGCAGAGTCTATCAGAAAGTTTTGTAAGATGGCAAGCTTTTCCCTGTTGTCGCCTACTTTATTATGCATGTGTCTGTCAAGCTCGTCTCGCAACCAAGGTCTGAATCTCTAGAAGATACATAGCAATAGGCACAATCGGAGCAGGAATCCCCGGGTACGGAGCAGCCATCCCGCTATGCCAAGCCTCAATGAAAGCCTTCGCGATAGAAGGGCGCAAAGAGGACCCCCTGGTGAAATCGGCAGTCACAGATTCAGTAGTATCTTGCAAAAGTCCGAACTGACGGACCACCCGGCCGGGAATGTAGAAAGTAGTAGCATGCAAGCCAAGCAACCAGATGTCGGGACGTCCAGGAAGGCGTACGGCGATAGAACTGCAAGCCCACTGCGGGCAAACCCAGCAGATATCACTAGAAGAGAGGCCCTGGAGCCAACTAAGCCATGCATCGACGGATTGAAATAAGTTGTGAATTTCCATACGATTGTAAGGAAGTGATCCACGAAGATGGGAGGGGTGTATAAAGAGGTCCAAATGCTCCATGAGCCAAATCTGTAGAACAAAAGGTGCCCCAGCAGGTAATGTGGCCTCGGTAGCATGAGCATGGCCCAATCCAATCAGAGTTTCACCAAGGACCAGCATAACAGCACTTTTCATCTCCCGAAAACGTAGGAAATAGGTATAAGAGGGTCAGAAGATGATTGAAAGAGGAAGTAAGAGAGCATAGCAATTGACAGGGCACTATGTTGGATGATCTGATGCTCACCATTGTAAGGGTCCCCTATGGGAGCATAAACAGAAGAAAGGTGCTCAAAGTCGATTTGCCTGTCATGAACAAAAGAGCCCGCCGCATTCTGAGATATGTGGAGAAGGGTGGCTAAATGACGGACATACCCAGCCTGAACTAGGGGAACCGTCAATTCAGCAGAAGGATCGGTATGAAGAATGGTGCTGAATTCCTCAAACAAGGGGCAAATCTCCTGAGAGCCGAAACGGAAGACGTTGAAAGAAGGATCCCAACATTTGATGGCAGCTCGAAGTAGGGCCTCATTTAAATTCATCCGTTGGAAAGAGAAAAGATCGTTCAGCCGGAAACACTTAAAGTTGAGCCTATCAACGCCAGAAAGGGTATCCATCCAGGGGAAAAGGATTTGGGAGCTGATAGGGGTCATTTTGGAAGAAAGTAAAGAAGAAAAGAGAAGTGTTTTTCGGAGCTTTGAAAAAGAAGGGGTATAAATAGGGAATAGAGCTGCCCACCTACCCGCGGCACTTGATAAAGTGCAGCGGCACTCAACGAAGTGCCGCGCGGCAGTCCGTGAATGCCGTTGCGGCATTCACTGACTGCCGTCGCGGCACTCACTGAGTGCCGCGGAGACTTAACCGAGTACCGTTCCAGGTTTTTCATTGGCCAGGATTTGTTTGTAACACGTTCAGCCCACCTGCAAACATAAAACTAGATAGAAAACAATAAAACGTGCGCATCATGCAGCACGTGCAACAAAGACCAATACATTCATTCATTCATTCATTTTTTCATCAAGGCATTCAAAATTAAAATAAAGACGGGACCAAGCCATGGTCCCACGTACGGTGAATATCAATGAAAAATGCAATAATAAAGAGTGCTTATCCTATCAGCTATCATGGAGCCGCCATCATCAAAAGAGGGAACATGCATATATACAATCCATCAAATAAAGTATGTATCTCTCCAAGAAAACACTCAAAAAGAAATAAAGAAATAAGAAGAAAAGCAGGATCAGCCTCGGCCCCGGCTGCGAGTCTGACGGATCGTGCGCCTGAGGGGCTCCTCCTCCGACTCCGTCCCGCTGCCTCCACCGCTCCCTCCACGTCTGCCGCTACCGTCGCCTCTGCCTCGACCATCGCCGCTGCCTCCACCGCTACCACCGCCCCGCTCCATGCCTCGTCCGGCGCCGCCAGCTCCAGGAGTGTCATTGATGGGAATGCTGAACTGCTGGAGCCGCTGCTGAAGCTGCCCCACCTGCTGGGAAAGGACTCTGATCTCCTCCGCCTGAAATAAGAAAGGATAAATCCAGATGGTATTGAAAAGATCAATGAAATACTAAGAATAAAAGAATAAAGATCATACTTGGGCCCTCAACTGAGTCGCAGCAGTCGCCCGAGCTCCCTCAGCCTGAAAAACAAGAACCAAGAATATAGGATCGTAAAAGAAGAAGCAATCAAAGTCAAAGTGAAAGGCAGGGATGAGTTTCTTACCATCCACTCTCGCCCGAGAACCCACTGCCTCACGCTGTGGGCGTACGCCAAGCCCTCCTCTGCGTAAGCACGCGGGACAACATCGTAATGAAGAGGAATAGTGGGGGCTGTTGGGTTTGTGCCCTCAAACCATTACTTTATGTATTAGACATTGACTTTTTAATATATGGATATCAGCTTTACATTTCATTATGTATGTTTCTTTCATGAGATGATTGTTTAATCCATAAGTATCATAGTAAGTATTTCGTGTGTGTATGAGATACATACAATGAGATACGAATTACTATTCTTTGATACCTAAAGCTTGTCACAGTGGATGATGAGACTGGATATCTCATCAGGTATACACTGTAGCATCATTAACTACCATTGGATGGAGTGATAAATCTCAATCACTAGAGTGTGACTCTTGGTTAATATGCTAGTGCTTATAGTGCATTGACGGACCTGAGCTTTCCTATTGACACTCAAAGCTGTCAATCAGTCGATAGGAACTCATAACTTGTATAAGGTACGTGTTCTCAATCTTGAGGCGATTATGAACACAGACTGTGGATATGACTGCTTTGACTTACCAATCAGTGAGGTCTACAGAAGATCAACACCTGGGTATCTTGGGTATGTCATGTTCATAGGGTTGTGAACATATATTGTCAAGATAGAATCTACCCTCTAATTCAGAGTAAGCATTCCCTTGAGAATGTCACCAAGTCGATTACTGAGTACTGCAGTCTTGTTGATAAGAGTTATCAACATGTTTGGTAATCATGAGAGGTGAATCGGACTCAAGGAATAGAAGAAGTAATCATGATTCAGGTTGACAGTAACAGTTATCCGACTACCTGAATATGATTACGAATGCTAGAGGTAGAGGGACATTAGTACAACATACAAGTCTAGTTATCGCTTCGGATATGTTCTTTTGCGTTGGAGTTCAGTTATCGTTTTATAGTGGAGTAAACGTTAACTGACCAGTTAGTTAGTTTGCTGATCAAAGAGTTTGGTCATGGTAATTAACAAACTGGTCTGAGCCAACAATAAAGAGCCTAGGAGGTCCCACTCTTAGCTCAGCCAGGATGCTTGGAAAGATGCTTGAGGATGATGTCCAGACAAGTTCGATCGATCGAAGATATCTTGATCGATTGAAGTCTGCAGGTTCGATCGATCGAAGGCACTTCGATCGCTCGAAGTCTAGGTCGGTTCTGGGAATCTATAAATAGGGCAGCTGCGTTCTGGAAAAAGGTTGTTCGTCGTTTTGAACGTCAGAAGCTGCAGAAACTGTTTTGGAGTCCCAAAAACCTTCTCTATCCTCTCCATTAGGGTTCCCACCAACCCTAGTCTTTCTGGCAGGCATCCGCAGGAGTCATAAGGGTGAAGATCATCTAGTGGAGGCTGCTGGAAGTTGAAGATCAGAATTGGGTTCAAGACACTAAGGTATAACTCGTGTCCCCTCTTGTGCGCATCTGTAGAATTGACGAGTAGTAGATCCGGGCATGCCAATAAAGTTTCATAACTTGATTTTTCTGCTGCGCGTTTAAACTTTCCATTTAAACCTATTTTTCCTTCAATTGGTATCAGAGCCACGCTCGTTTGGATCCATAGATGCGTTTTTTGGAACACTATTTTGATTTGCATGTTGATTTTAGAACTGCTTTCAAAACTGCATCATCACAGATCTGTTTCTGCAGTATTATCGCAGCAGTATACAAATCTGTGATTGCATTGGATGCAAGATGGGTTCGATCGATCGAAGTAGTCTTGATCGATCGAACGCTCTGTACTCGAGCGATCGAACAGGTTTCGATCGATCGAAACCTTCTGTTGTTCGAGCGATCGAACAGAGTTCGATCGATCGAGACAGACTCTTTGTCAGGATCTTTGTTTCACAGTTTTAAAAAGTATTTTGAAATTAAAAGTTTAATTTTAACGTATTCTGTAAAATTTTCAAATCATTATGTGAAACAGAATGTTCAAGCGATTGAACAATGTTCAATCGATCGAAGGTTCGAGCGATCGAACGGGCTTCGATCGATCGAACTGTGACAGAGAAGTTAGATGCTGTTTTTTGAGTTCTGATTCAGTATGTAAAGAGTTTATATACTGTGTGAATCAATTGAGAGTTCCAATAGTTATATTTTGTTATATATATGCGTGGATGTGTGTTCAACTAACCTTTTGCAGCAAAAGTTAGTCGCTATCTCCCATGGCGCCAAGAGCATTTAATTTTGTGTTTGAATGTTTTAGATTGGTGTGTTGTTTTAAGTTTGGTTTGGTTTTAAGGCATATGTAAAGGGCGCTGCGACTTCAATCCTACGAAAAGGAAAGTCGCACCGGTTTCCCTAGCCTTTTATTTTGTTGTTGCTATTTCTATTTCTAGATAAATTGTAAGCTTCAAAAGAGGCATAGGTTCAATGTAATAGAATTAGAATATCCATGAAGATGGAGCAAGGAGCCGTTGTCCATGAAGATGGAGCTGGAGGCGATCAAACCAAAAGCAGGTTCTATGGAGATAGAGCCATGGGAGATAGAGGCATTGTTTGGATGTCTTTTATTTCATTTTAGTTTTTTGTTTTATGTGCTTTGTTTGTGATTGGCGTATAATACATTGTTGCATGCACGCAAAACAAGTTTTCTAAAATAAAATTCAAAAACCGTTTTCAACACATTAGTAAACATTAGATGTTTATGGGAAGTGTGTAGAAACAGATTTTCTCAAAAAGCAAAATCCTTTTTTACTAAATCTAGTGGGAGAGGGTCTTATTAATAACACCTACGATCTTCCATTAACGGTTCATTGTAAGATGAGTAGTGTATTCTGTGTCACCTCGCCAGGGGTGATCATTCCATTCGGAGGGTACACTGCTCATTGGTTACTAGATGTGAACTTCCTATGGATAGGATCAATCAGACGTGTTAGAGGGTGACCACCACACGGAGGCGCTACTTGAGACGGTTGTTATTGGATCCTAGTTAATGGTACACACTAGCTAAGCTATGGATAAGGGATCCCACACGGGGCATTATTCAAAAACTTAGAGATCAAAAAGGTTCGGGAGTCATAACTTGTTTTGCAAGAGTTGCATAGCGGACAAGTCATGATTAATCGAAAGATTGAACATTGACCACCACACGGAGGCTTTATTCTTTCGTTTCAATATTCCGGCGACTTTGTTTTAAAATAAGAGTTTTAAAAGGATTCTTTTATTTCAAACTGTCAAATTCTGATATCCATATTTATTTTGTTTGTTTGATTTTCAGTAATCATAATGTCTGGATCTGCATTTAGTCCACTTGCCACCATACTCACTCAAAACAAGTTAACTGGAAACAACTACACTGAATGGAAACGAAACCTTGACATCGTATTAACTGCGGAGGATCACATATATGTCCTCACCACCCCATGCCCCGAAGAACCCGCGGCAAATGCTTCGGCAGCTGCCAGACGCGAGTTCGACAAATGGAAGAAGTCGAATGGAATGGCTCGTTGCTATATTCTGGCCTCAATGGCTGGTGTGTTACAACATCAATTCCAATCGAATGATTCTGCCAGTGACATTATCACATCCCTGAAAAAGATGTTTGGGGAGCATGGCAGGCCTGCCAGACAGGTAGCTATGCAGAAGATAATGAGTGCTAAGATGTCGGAAGGGACTCCAGTCAAAGAACATGTTTTGAAAATGATTGGTTATTTAAACGAGCTGGAGACCCTAGGTGCCAACATCGATGCACAGACCCAAGTTGATATGATCCTCAATTCGCTGTCGCCTTCATTCGCTCAATTTAAACTTAACTATAATATGAATCAAATGAATTTTTCAATGAGCGAATTGATGAGTTCTCTTTTGGCAGCGGAAGGGGTGATCAAACCTGGGGTCAACGTTTTGAACGTTGAGAAAAGCGCTTCCTCTTCCCGATCTGTACCGAAAGGAAAGAAAGGGAAGAAGAAGGCTGGCACTGGTGGTTCAAGTGTTAGACCGGTCCCTAAGATTGCAAAATCTAAGGGAAAAGGTAAAGGCAAAGGGAAGGTGGGTGGCCAAGGCAAAGGAAAGTGTTTCCAATGCGGTGAGAAGGGCCACTGGAAGAGGAATTGTCCAGAATTCTTAGCTACAAGAGTTCAAGGTATGATTGAATCACATGTGATTGAAGTAAGTTTTATAACGGATACTTCAAACACTTGGTGCATTGATTCTGGTGCGACTAACCATATCTGTAATTCATTGCAGGGGTTCAGATCAACCAGGAAGTGCAGTGATGGGGAAATCGTACTTACTCTAGGTTCTAGCGCAACCGTTTCTGCGGTTGCTATAGGAGTTGTAGTTTTAGAATTTCTAGACAATAAAGTTTTGATTTTATCAGATGTACTTTACGTCCCTTCGATGAGACGTAATTTAATTTCAGTTTCTAATTTATCGAATAATGGTTATTCTTTTCATTTTGGAACTGAAGTTGTGATTAAAAGAAACAGTTCTTTTATATGTTCTGGTGTTAAATCAAATGGTTTGTATGTGATTACTCCCAATATTTCAAAAGATTCTTGTTTGGAACTTAATAACTCAGTGGTAACTTTACCATCTAAAAGAAAGGAACCTTCCACTAATCCAACAAGGCTTTGGCATATGAGGCTTGGCCATATCAATCTGAATAGGATTGGCAGACTAGTCAAAGAAGGGGTCTTAGGCGATTTGGTTCTCGAACCAATGGAAGTCTGCGAGTCTTGTTTGGAGGGTAAGATGACCAAAAGGCCCTTTCCTGCAAAGGGCAATAGGACCAATGCATTGTTGGAATTAGTTCATACTGATGTGTGTGGACCAATAAATATTAGAGCAAGGGGTGGTTATGAGTATTTCATAACATTTACCGATGACCACTCCAGGTATGGATATGTGTACCTAATGCAGCACAAGTCTGAAGCCTTTGAAAAGTTCAAAGAGTTTAGGGCTGAAGTGGAGAAGCAATTGGGCACACATATCAAGACCATTCGATCTGATCGAGGTGGCGAGTACCTCTCTAATGAGTTTATTGATCACCTCGTACAGAATGGGATTCTGTCACAGTTAACTGCACCTGGTACGCCTCAGCAAAATGGTGTAGCGGAGAGAAGGAATCGGACTCTTTTAGACATGACTAGGTCGATGATGAGTTATTCTGAGTTGCCATTATTCCTTTGGGGTTATGCTTTGGAAACCGCTGCTTACATACTAAATCTAGTACCAAGCAAATCTGTTCCAAGGACACCACGAGAGATGTGGATTGGGCGCAAGCCTTCTTTGCAACATCTCCGGATATGGGGGTGTCCGGCACATGTGCTGAAAGGAAAGATGAGCAAATTGGATTCTAGATCGGAAGTATGTTACTTTGTGGGTTATCCAAAGGGTACTTATGGATGGTATTTTTATGATCCAAGGGAACAGAAAGTGTTTGTTAGTACAAATGCTATTTTCTTAGAGAATGATTATATCATGAACCATAAACCTAAGGGAAGGATAGATCTTAGAGAGATAGAAGGAGAGCCCTCAGTCCAACCCGCAGTTAATGACGATATAAATCAAGAAAACACCACTTCTTCACCTATTTTCGCACCTGTACCTCGTCGTAGTGGGAGGATTATCAGCCAGCCTGATAGATACATGTTCTTAGGAGAAGTTTTTGAAGCTGTCTCCATAGAATCTGAATCTGATCCTACCACATACGAAGAGGCAATGGTTGATGTTGATTCAGCTCATTGGGTTAAAGCTATGAAGGCTGAATTGGAATCTATGGATTCCAATCAGGTCTGGGATCTTGTAGAGCTTCCAGCCAATATTAAACCCATTGGCTGCAAGTGGGTCTATAAGAGGAAAAGAGGATCTGATGGAAAGGTTGAGACCTTTAAGGCTAGGCTTGTAGCGAAAGGTTATACTCAGAGGGAGGGCATTGACTATGAGGAAACCTTCTCGCCGGTAGCCATGCTCAAGTCCATCAGAATACTCTTATCTATTGCTGCATGCCTAGATTTTGAAATCTGGCAGATGGACGTCAAGACTGCATTCTTGAATGGCAATCTTGAGGAGGACATCTATATGCAACAACCAGAAGGGTTCATAGCTGGTCGAAAAGGTAACTTGGTATGCAAGTTGCAAAAGTCCATTTATGGACTTAAGCAGGCATCCAGAAGTTGGAACATCCAATTTGACCAAGCGGTCAAATCGTTTGGTTTCATACAGAATCTGGATGAACCTTGTGTATACAAGAAGAGTGAAGGAAAAGTGGTGGCTTTTCTTGTGCTTTACGTTGACGACATTCTACTCATTGGAAATGATGTAGCGGCATTGTCAACGGTCAAGGTTTGGCTAGCTAGTACTTTCGATATGAAGGATCTAGGAGAGGCGAGCTATATTCTTGGGATAAAGCTCTTTCGGGATCGCAAGCAAAAGATAATGGGATTATCTCAAGCTGGTTATATCGATAAGGTGCTAACTAGGTTTTCAATGGATAATTCGAAGAAAGGTTTATTACCTTTCAGGCATGGTTTAGCGTTCTCCAAGGACCAGTATCCAAAGACACAGGAGGAGAGGAATCACATGATAGGAGTTCCCTATGCTTCGGCAGTGGGAAGTCTCATGTATGCGATGTTATGCACTAGACCAGATATCTGCTTTGCCGTTGGCATGGTTAGCAGATATCAGTCGAATCCGGGTCCAGAGCACTGGACAGCCGTTAAGCACATTCTTAAGTACTTGAGAAGAACTAAAGATTACATGCTTATGTACGGTGGTAGTGAGTTAATTCCAGTGGGATACACTGACTCGGACTTTATGTCAGATAAAGATTCGAGGAAGTCGACGTCCGGTCATCTCTTTACCTTGGGAGGTGGTGCTGTCAGTTGGAGGAGCATTAAGCAGAAATGCATTGCAGACTCAACTACAGAAGCTGAGTATGTGGCTGCTTGTGAAGCCGCAAAGGAAGCTGTTTGGCTCAAGAAGTTCCTTATGGAACTCGAGGTGGTACCAGCGTCGCTGTCGCCTATTACGCTTTATTGTGATAATAGTGGGGCAGTGGCTCAGTCCAAGGAGCCAAGGAACCACGGAAAGGGAAAGCACGTAGAGCGGAAATATCACCTAATCCGAGATATAGTTCAACGTGGAGATGTGACTGTCACCAAGATTGCCACCGCTGACAATCTTGCTGATCCGTTTACAAAGGCCTTACCACAGAAGGTCTTTGATCGTCATCTAGATAGTCTAGGTCTTAGATGTAGTTTTGAATGGATATGAGTGCAAGTGGGAGTTTGTTGGGTTTGTGCCCTCAAACCATTACTTTATGTATTAGACATTGACTTTTTAATATATGGATATCAGCTTTACATTTCATTATGTATGTTTCTTTCATGAGATGATTGTTTAATCCATAAGTATCATAGTAAGTATTTCGTGTGTGTATGAGATACATACAATGAGATACGAATTACTATTCTTTGATACCTAAAGCTTGTCACAGTGGATGATGAGACTGGATATCTCATCAGGTATTCACTGTAGCATCATTAACTACCATTGGATGGAGTGATAAATCTCAATCACTAGAGTGTGACTCTTGGTTAATATGCTAGTGCTTATAGTGCATTGACGGACCTGAGCTTTCCTATTGACACTCAAAGCTGTCAATCAGTCGATAGGAACTCATAACTTGTATAAGGTACGTGTTCTCAATCTTGAGGCGATTATGAACACAGACTGTGGATATGACTGCTTTGACTTACCAATCAGTGAGGTCTACAGAAGATCAACACCTGGGTATCTTGGGTATGTCATGTTCATAGGGTTGTGAACATATATTGTCAAGATAGAATCTACCCTCTAATTCAGAGTAAGCATTCCCTTGAGAATGTCACCAAGTCGATTACTGAGTACTGCAGTCTTGTTGATAAGAGTTATCAACATGTTTGGTAATCATGAGAGGTGAATGGGACTCAAGGAATACAAGAAGTAATCATGATTCAGGTTGACAGTAACAGTTATCCGACTACCTGAATATGATTACGAATGCTAGAGGTAGAGGGACATTAGTACAACATACAAGTCTAGTTATCGCTTCGGATATGTTCTTTTGCGTTGGAGTTCAGTTATCGTTTTATAGTGGAGTAAACGTTAACTGACCAGTTAGTTAGTTTGCTGATCAAAGAGTTTGGTCATGGTAATTAACAAACTGGTCTGAGCCAACAATAAAGAGCCTAGGAGGTCCCACTCTTAGCTCCGCCAGGATGCTTGGAAAGATGCTTGAGGATGATGTCCAGACAGGTTCGATCGATCGAAGATATCTCGATCGATTGAAGTCTGCAGGTTCGATTGATCGAAGATGGTTCGATCGATCGAATGTTCGATCGATCGAAGGCACTTCGATCGCTCGAAGTCTAGGTCGGTTCTGGGAATCTATAAATAGGGCAGCTGCGTTCTGGAAAAAGGTTGTTCGTCGTTTTGAACGTCAGAAGCTGCAGAAACTATTTTGGAGTCCCAAAAACCTTCTCTATCCTCTCCATTAGGGTTCCCACCAACCCTAGTCTTTCTGGCAGGCATCCGCAGGAGTCATAAGGGTGAAGATCATCTAGTGGAGGCTGCTGGAAGTTGAAGATTAGAATTGGGTTCAAGACACTAAGGTATAACTCGTGTCCCCTCTTGTGCGCATCTGTAGAATTGACGAGTAGTAGATCCGGGCATGCCAATAAAGTTTCATAACTTGATTTTTCCGCTGCGCGTTTAAACTTTCCATTTAAACCTGTTTTTCCTTCAGGGGCGCCCTGTGTGAGTCGGGGGATCGTCATCGAGTAGGGTTCGCCGAACGAGACAACCGACATAGTCCAATCCCACTCAGGCAAGGCAGGAGGACGGGTGGCAGCAGGAACAGGCTGCAAACGAAAAATAATAAAGCATGAATAGAGAATAAAAGGAAATTCATAAAGTAGTCATAGAGGAATCATATACTCACCTGAGTCACTTCCATCAAAGGGAAGTTCGGCATCAGCTTAGCGGCACGGAATGCCGCATATCCCGTAGGGGGATCCAAGAAGCCGTGAATACCTAGGCCCATCAGAGCGGTCGTCAGCTCGCTACCATGAAGAGTGTCCGTGGCCCTCATAGAGTCAGGAGGAGGGAATGGCACAAAGAATCCAGGGGCCGCCAGGGACTGCCTAGTCACCCTCTATCCTAAGTACCACGCCTGGTCCTCTGGCCCACTAAGGAGTCGTCTCGTCGGGTCATATCCGGCCGACTCTCAAATCTCCGCACGAGCCTCGGGAAGCACCCTAAGCCAGGGCTGCCAATGAACGTGCTGCTCCCTCAGATTCGTCAGGAAGTTCCTGAGCGAAATGAAATCGTGGGCTTCGGTCTTCCGCCCAACCCTATCCTTCTCCCATTTCATCCCCTGGGGCATGATAAGGGCGTCTGCCTCACGCGTCTCGGGAGACATCATGCGAAGGTACTCGTTGGACCAAATCTGTAATAATAAAAAGGAAGGGTTAGTCTCACAATTTAAATAATTTCTGAAAATGCAAAAGAGCAATAAAATATAGAAAATGTATACCTCCCACGCTCTCCAATAACCACTGGTGGAGGCTGGCCTGTCCCGGGAGATGTCACCCATATGTTTGTACAGGATAGATAACCCTGTACCAGCTCAGTCATACTCATCAACCCGGTCCAAGCGCTCCAGCGATGCTACCAGGGACACAGAGACCCAATCGCCCTTGGTGCTCAACAAAGAGCACCCTAGCAGGTACATAAGAAAACCTCTGGCCATCTGCTCGTCCGTAAAACCCGGCTGGCCCCTAAATGTGTCCATAAACCATCGGGCTGTGACCAGAGACTCCTCCGGGACCACTCCTGGCAAAGGCTCCACCTGGTCCCACTCCCGATCCGTCAGATATCGCAGAGGCTCTCCACCGAACGAGATCCTAGTGATCATCGAAAAATCTAAGGGAGTCATCGTCATCTCCCCAAAGTCAAAATGAAAAGTGCTCATCGTATCCCACCACCGCTCGGCCAGTGCATGTATCTGCCGCAAGTCGTTGGAGCTCTTCGTCAAGAGTTTGACGAAGTCTCCAAAGCCGGCAGCCTCAATAAATCCCTGCACGGCCTCACTAAGCTACCCGTACCACTCAAACCCGTGGGCGAGGCTGCCATGCCCCTTCAGCACTTTGGGCTGCAGCTGCAAGAAAGAATCACAAAATTTCTGATATTAGTAATTGGATAAAAGAAAAGTAAATAAACAGATGGCAGTAAAAAGAAAGGAGACAAGAAAAGAAAAAAAGAAGAAAGAAATAGAAAATCTGGAAAGACTCGCAGAAATTTCACAAGCATGGCACTAGTTTGCGTTCAATTCAGCAGATATTCACAAAATAACAAAAAAAATAATAATGATATAAGAAAGAACATTCGACGTTCTAGAGAGATTTCAAGAAAAAAAGAAAAAAGAGAGAAAGGAGTTTGTTCGCATTTTCAAAATATATGTATATAAACTTGTTCAAATTTAGGGCCCAAGGAGGCAATAGTTTCAAGTACAGGTCCACGAACATTCAAAATTAGGTTGGAATAATAAGAGGGCATTTTGGAACGCTCGAAGAAATTCATAAGTAACGCTTTCAATTAAAACGCGTCGCGTTCATGAAACTTAAAAATGAAAAATTCACTTTATTCACAAAAGGTGTTTTGAATTCTAAATTAACACAAACGGCTTCCAAAAGCCCTTTGAAAAGTCGAAGGAAAAAATAATAAGGCATAAAAACGCTCGGAAAATTTAGGCGTATCGTTCATTTTTACAAGGAGTCTTTTGAAGAAAGAAATATGCACGAAATTTCCCTAAGAAGAAGGGGCATGAAATAAAACGTTCAAGACGCTTGAGAATGCTACAAGCAGGGCATTTGTAAAGCATTTGAAGTTATATCGAATAAACATTACATCCACAAAGTCCCTACAGCTTGCGAATTAAAAGAGAAGCAAAGAGAGGAGCGTTTACCTCGAGCTTGAATGCGCGGGCGGATAAATGCTCGTCCGGATCCCGGAGAAGGAGTGTAGCATCAGGATGATGAGTGGCCGTGTACTTGGCCATCTTCTTCCTCCCCGAACTGCTTGCCATGATCTGTAAAGAAAAGAGAATTCAAGCGATAGATTCATGAAAATTTCAGAATAACAATGAAATAAGACAGATTAATCAAGTCTTGATCGAGTAGAACGAACCTGATAAGTCCCTGGTAGATCAATCCAAGCTAGGAAAGAAAAAGGAAAATTTTCTCCAGAAAGAAACCGAGAGAGAGAAGATTGAAAGAATGAAAGAAAGGTATTGAACCCGACGGTTTTAGCCACTACCGCTCAAACGCGGCACTCAATTTTTCGTGCGCGGCAGTTAATGGACTGCCGCGCGGCATTCACTGACTGCCGCAACGGCATTCCGTGAGTGCCGCACGGCAGTCACGGACTGCCGTAAAAATCTGCGTGTGCCGCGTTTAAGTCGGTTCAAAGATCCTTCATTTCCCCTCCAAAAATTCAAATCAAGTCCTGAAAATTGAGTTTAAGGCCCCCAAATACTTGCCCTCATTACACTTTTGGCCCTCGGAGTCATTTTTAGGTTTCAAATGGCTACAAATTTTAGAATTTAAGAGTATATATGAGCCCATGGGCCCCCGATTTTGAAAATTAAAAAGGATTTGAGCCCGTGGGCTCTTGATTTTTGAAAAGTGAAAATATTTGAGCCCGTGGGCTCCTAATTTTTGAAAATTAAAAAAGATTTTGGAACATAACGGATTAATATTCTCGGTTCTCGCAACAGATTTGCGTTTACCCTCGTTTTTTTTTAATATAACAGATTTACATTCTCGGTTCTCGCAACAGATTTGCGTTTACCCTCGTTTTTGGAATATAACAGATTTACATTCTCGGTTCTCGCAATAGATTTGCGTTTACCCTCATTTTTTTGAATATAACAGATTTATATTCTCGATTCTCGTAATAGATTTGCGTTTACCCTCGTTTTGGAATATAACAGATTTATATTCCCGGTTCCGCAACAGATTTGCGTTTACCCTCGTTTTGACCCTCGTGTTGGAATATAACATATTTATATTCTTGGTTCTCGCAACAGATTTGCGATTACCCTTGTTTTGGAATATAACAGATTTATATTCTCGGTTCTCACAACAGATTTGCGTTTACCCTTGTTTTGACCCTCGTGTTGGAATATAACAGATTTATATTCCCGGTTCTCGCAACAGATCTGCGTTTACCCTCGTTTTTTTGAATATAACAGATTTATATTCTCGATTCTCGCAACAGATTTGCGTTTACCCTCGTTTTGGAATATAACAGATTAATATTCTCGATTCTCTCAACAGATTTGCATTTACCCTCATTTTTGGAATATAACGGATTTATGTTCTCGGTTCTCGCAACAGATTTACGTTTACCCTCGTTTTTGGAATATAACAGATTTATATTCTCGGTTCTCGCAATAGATTTACGTTTACCCTCGTTTTTGGAATATAACTGATTTACATTCTCGGTTCTCGCAACAGATTTACATTTACCCTCGTTTTGGAATATAACAGATTTATATTCCTGGTTCTCGCAACAGATTTGCGTTTACCCTCTTTTTGACCCTCGTGTTGGAATATAACAGATTTATATTCTCGGTTCTCGCAACAGATTTGCGATTACCCTTGTTTTGGAATATAACAGATTTATATTCTCGGTTCTCGAACAGATTTGCATTTACCCTCGTGTGGGAATATAACAGATTTATATTCTCGGTTCTCGCAACAGATTTGTGTTTACCCTCGTTTTGGAATATAACAGATTTATATTCCTGGTTCTCGCAACAGATTTGCGTTTACCCTCGTTTTGGAATATAACAGATTTATATTCTCAGTTCTCGTAACAGATTTGCATTTACCCTCATTTTTGGACTATAACAGATTTATATTTTCGGTTCTCGCAACAGATTTGCGTTTACCCCCGTTTTGGGAATATGACAGATTTATATTCCCGGTTCTCGCAACAGATTTGCGTTTACCCTCGAAATCAAATCAAGAACATCATAACCCCTGTAAGAGATCTTCGCATCAGTCACGGAATTAGGTGATCTTCCCTGACTAACACGTCACATAAAATGCGTCGTACATGGGGAAAACATGATGAGCATGGCGCTTGTATGACCAGGTCAATTAAGAAAATACCATTGCATAGCACTCGCATCACGACAGGATAGGTGCATTCATCTGTATGATTACTTGTGCTTGTGTGTGTTTGGTTCCTGCCCGAACTACGCTTTGGTCTGATTCCTGATGGGATACGTAGGCAGCTCACCGTTGAGCACGACCAACATAAACCGTTTGTGAAGCCATTTTTTTGCAACGCGTTCTGTTTTACCTAAATTTGACAGTCTGGTCAAAGGCTTGTCTTCACACAGGCTTTGACATTCACTTATGGGGTGCGTTGCCCCACCAGCTCTGTCAAAGAGGGGCATACTGTAGACACTCCAATTTTGACCGACCGTCGAATTTAGGAGAGCGTCACCTCCACGTCCGATGATGATAAAGACCGGAAGAATCGAAGTATTCCAAGCTCTTCAGAAAATTCTCCAAACGCGATAAAATTTCACAGAAAGAAGAAAATACCAGGTGTTTAGGAGAATTCAGGTATAAAAAATACCATTTTTGGAGAAAATCTTCGAAAATATTTTTTTGGAAGAAAAAGGAGAAAAGAAAAGACCTAAAAGAGGAAGTTCAACAAAAAAAAAAAAGGCACACGGCAGATTGCCGCGGCATTCAGTGAATGTCGCGCGGCACTCACTGAGTGCCGAACGGCATTCAGTGAATGCCGGGCCGGCTTTCACTAAGTGCCGCCGACATTTTTTGACTGCCGTTTGCTTTTCAAGTCCGTATTTTGTGGTACAATACATATGTGTAGGCGGATAAAAACAAAAATCTGATAAAGTAAGGTTGACGGAAACCCGGCAATCAACAATCTACCGCGGCACTCACGGAGAGCCGTGCAGCAATCACGGAATGCCGACGCGGTAGTCACAGAGTGCCATAGCGGCACCCATAGAGTGCCGCAGTGGCACCCACGGACTGCCGCACACGAATTCTGACTGCCGCCCTGGGCAGCAGTCTGTCTAATTTCAGGAAGTACGTATTGTACCACCAAATGAGAGATTTATACCTATCTTTTACTACGAATTCACTGAAAATACTTGGTATTTTTTGTCTATAAAAAGAGGAAGGATCTTCCTTGGAACATATGCAAGGGATACACACAAGAGATACACCAAAAAAATACAAAGAAATCACTACCATTACACTAACATATTTTGAGAGAAAAGAGAGAGTTTAGAGAACTAGAGAGAAGAGATTGGAAGATCTTCAAAGAAAGACTTTTGAGGATAGCTTGGAGGTGACCCTCTAATCTTTAGTTGTGTTCTCTTTCTTTTTGAGCTTCTAATCTTCAAGTCATTGTTAGTTTTTCTTGATTAAATCTTAGAGTTTGTCTAGTAAGCTTAGGAGTTCTTGTTTCTAATTATTTAGTCTTTCTTGTATTTCTTTTGGTTTATGTTCCTCTCTTGAGATTCTTGGAGATCTTCAATATCTCCCTTGAAATCTCTTGAGTATGATCCTTTGAATCCCATGTAAGCTTATACTTTACATGAGAGTCAAAATTTGATCATCACTTCATCTCACAAGCAAATAGATGAATCCAAGTCCATACTCATGACTTGGATACTCTAAACTTGGTATTTCATGAAATTATTTCCACATTTTTTTTGGAACTTATGAGTATTAGTCATGTCTTCATCTCCAATGACCATCAAATGGTAGGAGAAAATAGTTTTGAGTCTAAGCCCATCTCCATGGTTTAGAGTCCTCATCTTGAGATTTCATGAAGTTTATTCATACTTCCTTTGAAATCCACAAATATGAAGGTCTTTAGTCTCCAATGACCATCAAATGGTAGGAGAAAATGGTTTAGTTTAGGTCCAACTTCATGGTTCAATAGTTGGGGTTAACAAATAAAGTTGAACTTGATAAATGAAAACAGTGAGTTCACAAACTGATTTTGATCAAAGATTTTTAGCTCGAGATCTAACCGTTGAAATCGAGTGAAACCAACGGGAAAATGTCAATAACACAATATTCTACTACTGTGATTTTTGGTTTAAGGTGATTTCATGCCTAAGATGGTTTGGTCTTGTGATTTCAGTACATGCAACCCTCTGTCCAACATTTTAGAACAGTAAATTTATTTTGAAACTAATAAATCAGTGTTTTAATGGAGTTTCCGAGGTCTCTAATAATTTTTTCTGGGTACCTTAATGTGTTAGGGAGATCCCCTAAAAGATCTAAGTGTTTCTCATCTTTTTGCTATTTTTAAAAAATCGTACAAGATCTCTAGACAGAGAGTTGCAGATTCCTGAGTGATGCCTAGTGTTTTCCATATTCCCGGAGATCTAACCGTTCAAACCTTGATTTTCCTTTTGGGGTTATAAACTAGACTCATAGAGGCATATCGTATCCAAAAATCATTAATATCCAACCGTTGGAAGCATGGTGTTTCTATTTTTTAAGATCTGGTCTGCTCTCTGTAATTCATAAAAAAAAAACTGCTACCGTTTTTGTCTAATCTTTTTTATCTCAACTCAAATGGACCCCTAATGTCTTAGGACCCAAATTATGCTTTGAATAATGATAACTTACCTTAAATCCAGAAGTTAAATGGCCCAAATTAGTGAAATAAATCCATGTTCTATTTTTGTTCATATTCATCCATCCATGTACATTTATTTGCTCAAGATTAGAATTAGCTATTAAATAAAGTTGGATTTCATGCTAGATAGACTTAAGTTAGAAAATTAGAATTGATTGTTTGATACCATATTGTTATGTGAAGCATGTGGACTATCTTTGTTTTGTAGCGCATTTGAGGTACAATTTCTCATCTCCCTTCTAGTTTATTTCATTCCTTGATTTTATTGATTTTTTTTAACCTCATGCGCGACACCTTAGAATTAGGAGCTTGCCTTATATGTATATATGATTAGAGACCCTTTTTTAGGATTTTCTTTTATTTGTATGCATCGCACGTTTAAATATCGCTGCTGGATTCCGGGTAAGTTCTCTTGTTCCTTATTGCATATCATATTGCTTGCTAGTTGAAATATGTGGTTTATGAATGATATTTTGTCACTAGCAATTTTACACCCCTTTGGACATGCTTTTGTGATGTATATGTATATATGTATTAATTGAGGGCATGCTTATAGATTAATAAATTTGATTAAAAGAATGTTGAGTAGAGGCCTATCACAAGATAGGATGAGAGAGGGTGTTTTAGTCTGGCGGGCTCCTTCCTCTCTCATTCCATAATCTCCGGACCTAGTTTAATCATTGATTTCGCAAACGATCAGTTTCCTTTCAAAATGGTTTCTTCATTTTTCCTTTTAAAAATTAAGTGGCGACTCATTTGTTTTAAATTTGGAATTTTGAAAAAGAATTTAAAAAGAAAAGCTGTGGGTAAAAGAAAGAAAACTTGCGATATCCACAGCTTTTCATAATTATTCACGAGTATAATTTAACGGGTAGAAATAAACACATAAATATTGTCCAGATCAACAATATCATACTTGATATATAAAACATAGGATTTCCTATATAACATTGGTTAGGAATTCATACCTCGAGCAAAGCTCCTATAACTTCTTGAGGATCTAAACTATCAGTAAATATACAAAACAGGTATATTTACTATTCAAGTAAATCAGATAAAGCCAAATAACATTTAATTTCATAAACTTCATTTAATTATGCCAATTCCTCATTGATTACCAAATTCTCATGTCCTCGACTGACACTCATCATTGACCCATAGTCAACCTAATCCCCAATTTTTCAACCACGTTACTAATTCTCAATAAAAAAAATGCATTTAAAGTAAATAGATTTTTCGGGACGAGTGTGACAACTCTTCCCTCAAAAAAGAAAGTTTGACCCCAAACTTATACCATCTCATCAACTCATAAAAGACTTCTCATAAGTACTTACAACATTTGCCTCATACATAAACCACTTTACTAAGATGTCACAATCTTACAAGGAAAATAAATCCTTAAGCTCTTAAGAAAAATAAATCCTCAGAGCCCCTGTCTCAATCCGATTGAAGATTAACATCGAATACTAGAAATACATAGAAACACGCTCAATAGTCAATCCCGACGTTAAATCATATCATGATGTCACAATGTCAACTCACATATCTTTTCATCGTACTTGTCACATATCTGTTTCAAAACGCAAAGGTTTTATCTCAATCACCAAAATAAAGGAAACAACTCATCTCCCATTCACCTATCTTTCTTTTTGACTAAAAGTCGTTTACAACACGTCTCAACTGGTTAACAGCCATTTACGATTCTTTATCTCAAGGTGAACCAAAATTGAGAACTAACATACGTACATATCCCGTCAGTAAGCCAATGCTTCAACTAACTGTTCGAAATATCTAGATTCAATCCTTTATCTTGTTTATCATGAAATATTTGTAGTGCGATAACATATTTAAAACGACTTCCAATTTCTTATCAAATTACAATATTTCTTTTCTAAGAAATCCATATATCGGTAGCATCAGTTCAAATGATTACCACTTAGTTGGTATTGCGTCAGACTAGTAATCTCTGTGCTTCTAATAATTCTTATCTCTCCGTTTTGGTTTAAACAACTTTGTACTATACTTCTATCATTCATGCCTCGTAAGGTGATATTCAAACTTTTTTAATTAAATATTTCATACTGCTCTACATCTTTGAGTCTACACAATGTTCCAAATCACCTATGGTGAGGTCAAACACATTCGTCGTTCATCTCTCCAAAATCCTTACTCAAACTGCTGTTGATTAACATAGAAGATTTATAAAGTCAAATACATATTCTCCCTTTTTGTTTTTAAAAACAATCTATTTTAAATTCTACCATAACACTTCCATCTCTTCTATAACACAATTCCCCAATATCTATCGTAACAAATAGCATTGTTGACCAAAGTTAACTTAATCAATCGTACGGGTGCCCCATAATTCATCACAATGTTATTCCAATGTTCAACACATACTTCATCACTGTCTCTACCCTTTGACCATTCATAGTCCATCCTATTCACATAGTGTACATGCCCCTTGAGTCAATTACCTTTCTGATGGAGATTACAACCCAACTGTAGTCCATTCTCATATCATAACCTATTTGTCTACCATCTTTAGGTCCGTTAGTCCAAGAAGATCCAATATCATTTATGTAGTTATATGACTCCATAACTCTTTGGTCTTTTCCTTCCACCTACACACAAGCCTATACCAAACATAATTCATGTATATCCTAACTCATACTGAGTTCCTGATAAACCCCTTTTTATTTGTAGTTTTAATAAAAACTTTTGTTTTAAAACAACTTTGAAAATTTACAAACATACTTACTCATCTCGCTTTAATTATTAACAAATCATCCTATCTTAATAAACTCGTGCCTCAACGATAGTAATCCCAACCAATTAAACTTCCCATTTGCATTCAACTCCTTTACTCATCCTTATTTTCCTATGTACAGATCATCTCCTCTACGTCTCATTCAAACCCATTACTATCAAACTTCATATCACTCGTCCCATAATTATAGCCTAACTCACAACCTTCATACATCCTCTCCTCTCATCACCAAGTGTCATGCACACGTCCTCAAATACTTAAATCAAAGCAAGTTTTCCTAGGAACAACACTCACTGTAACTCCTTTAATGTCACCACCTCCAACGTACTCAGTCCAGATATTCTACATTTCATCAACTCTTCACTTTATAATTTCTAAGTTCACAATCTGCTTATGTAGAACTCATTCATTCGACGGACACCGATGCGTCCCAAGCGTTGTACACTATATCATTCTATGACACCGGACTTCCAAAGTCCACTTGATACATCCTCATAAGAATCTATTTCTACTTTTTTTATTCAAACAAAAGTTATATTTTAAAACATTTAAAACATTTTAAAATTTACTTGGGGATGAAATCCAACATCCTCAAAACTCTCCAACCTCGTTGGAATCTAGGATAACTAGGATAGCATTCTATTATATCCACCATTATCCTCTAACCACATTACATTCCTACCATGTTATTTGATAACGTATCCAACATACTACACAATCTTCATCCCACTCCTATCGTTCCCGTTCGCTTACTCCTCAAACCTTCATCATCCCAATTTTATATTTCCACATCTCTGTATTAACTTACTCAATGTCTCCTTACTTCTCTATCCATTCCCACAACATTTCCCATTCTAGTAATACAATACTTGTAGCACTACAACATCCTGTTGATTACAACTCGCATCAAACATCATAAAAAGTTTTAAATACGCTAAAAGATTTTTAGTTTTTATTTTGTAAGACGTTCAAAATTCCGGTTCAAGGTTATCTGTACTACAACCCTTTGCAATAACAACTCTCTCCACATAATTCTCTATCATGATCCTCTTATCTTTATGATATTCAAATATTAATTTGATTCTTCTGAACCCTTATCACGTTCAATCAATCCCACTTCTCCTTTACCCCCCCAGTCTTATATTCTCACTTCTTTCATTCTAATTTTCTTTGACAATTTACTTCAAATACCAAGGAAATTCTTATTACTACTCACTTCTACTCATTTATCTTTTACCAAAAAATTATGCAATTTCTTCTCCGACCTATGTCATCCTTCAATATCATTTAAACATCCTTCAATCTTTATCTTTACATTAATGAGTATATAACCAACACATCTAAACACTACTTCCAGGATCGTATCATCAACTGTGCTTCTACCAATTACAGTTTTGAACTGTTCAAGCATACCTTATCATTTCTTCTCTCAGCTACTCATCTTAGGTCAATCCTCTAATCCTAACCTTTCCACTCACACAATTGATCTGGTAACATTCGCTACTCACATCTAAATCCAATATGGTACCACACCCATTTGAAGCCAGTTTTAGTTGAGAGATTCCTCAATAACCACAATACTTACAATATGTTGAGGCATCTTTCAATCTCTATTACATACTGTAAGATTAAGATATTCCCCAATCATCCAATCATCCCATACACCATACAATAAGTTGAAAGATTATTCAACTACCCAACACACACCATAAAAGGAACCATAAGATAACCCGTATGATCATATCGTAGGTTAACACCATAAGTAAGGTGAGAGATTCCTCATCTACCACATACGAGCAGTACATGCTGCTGGACTATCTTTCTATTATAACACCCAATTGTACATCTCTCTTACCTTCTTTCTCCATCCTAAAATTCACATTTGTTTTCTCTCACATTCTGACATTCAACCCATATCCAATCCCAATACTTGACTATGAACAATCACTTGTTGCCCTCTATGTGAACCCTAATAAAATCCCTTTAACGTCACTACTTGAACTACGTTCTCGGTCAAAACCCTCAAAGAGCACTCATTACTATTATTTTGTACATTTATCGATTCGACCAAAATCATTTTATTTGTATTTTAGAAATTCAACGGTTCATCACTACCAAGATGTCATCTAACCCCTGTGTCACCACACAACGTCTATGACAATGCATGGTAAATCTCATCTCATCACATAGCTCAACATTTTATATGCAAAGCATAATGCTACTTGATTCATTTAAATTATGATGTCCTGACATGCACTTACATGCCATGTTGATTCTATATGCATCTCTATATGAAATCTTACACCGTGTCATCTCATATGGGCGTCTCTCATCCCCTTAGGTTCTATACTTCAATGCATATCGCATTTCCGTAACTTCTTTTATAACCTATTGCTCTGATACTAATGAGGGCTGGTATTTATTGAGCACTAGACCGATAAAGAGTAAAAATTGCAAATCCTAGCACTATTTCTCTAGTGGTACTTGCATTAGTGCGTTAATTTATCTCTTTACACAATGATGTATTTTCCATGGTATGTGGTTGTGTTCAGGGTTGTCTATGCAGGTTTCAGAAGCTAATTAGGTAACAGGTTGAAAAGGGATAGCTCAGAAACAATGAGGACATTTCAAAAATAAACTTCAAGTCCCAATCGATTGCCATAGTTTGGCAATCGATTGCCATATCTTCAGAAACAATCGATTGACATTCCTAAGTAATCGATTGACGATCAATCAATGGCATTCAGAGGTAATCGATTGGTTGGAACTGACAGTCAAACCTCTTTAATGGAGCAAAATCTCAACATATCCTGGATTTGTGCAATGACCCTCCGTTACAGAATAAACCTGGACTCCCTAGCTCGTGGGTATTATAGTATAAATAGGTGTGAGTGAGGGGATTGAAGGGTTGGCTCATTTTTACTTGGTTTTGTAGGTTTACATTGGAGATTTTCTTTGAATCCGCAAACAACTTCAAGCTATAGGATTCTGTATTTTGATTTCATTGTTCAATTCAGGTTCTATTCACATTTTTATTCATGTTCTGAGATTAGTAGCTGGATTTTGTTAAGTTCTTTGTTTGAATCAACATAATATTTAAGTTTTTGATTTATTTTATGTCAAGATTCAATCCTGTTAGCATGTTTTAATTTATTCATGTTTCTGAATCTAATATTATGCTAGCCTAGACTCGTGGTTGGGAACAATGTGATAAAACATTATTACCCAGCCACTGCATGTTTCATAATGAAATTAGTGGCACTCGATTGGACAAAGAACCCAATCGATTGCCATAGATTCTAAGCCAATCAATTGGTATTCTATGATAATCGATTGGGTGATATTCCATACCAATCGATTATTGTCTATGGCAATTGATTGGCAGGCACATGTTTTGGGCAGAACCTTTCCGTATCCTAGTGACTTTTGTTTCAAAAACTTAACCCAAATTGATCTTCTAAGTTCAAATTGCAAACAAATTTTGAAATATAAGCCCTTAGACTACTTAATTCAATGAACAAATGTGATTAACATATTGAATATTTTATACGTGATTTGTTCATCATACTTCAAGGTTTTAAATAGTGATTATTTCTATTCGTTAAAGTAAGGGAAGACATTCAAATCACTAGTCATGTATAATTTACATGGCTAGTGTCTAGATTTATGAACTTAATCAATTTTGAAATAACGAATGCTAGAAAGGTATAGCCCCATTCGTACGTAATGCTATAACATGGTAGTGGTTGGCATAATGTGGATTCACATGTTCCCGACACCCTCTTCATATATAGTTCTAAATCACATTTCTTATTCCTGATCAATTTAGTTGTCATTCAATTTTAATTAATTTAGTTAAGTTTTGAATACTGTAGGATTGTTTGAACATCCACCTTGAAAGAAATCACCTTTATTTCTCTTTAGGTCTCAATCAAGAATATTCTGTACCTAATTTTTGTTCCTTGGGATACAACTTGGTCTTACCAGTTTATACTTGACGCGACCGTCTACACTTGGATGTACTCATAAGAGCACACACAATCTTTGTTGTGTCAGATACCAATAAATATCACGACCCATTTGGCTATGGGTGAAAACAGGACACGTGGCATGCCATCGAGGCTTATCCAATTCAATTAAAACATAGCAGTGGAATAAACATAAGTAATCAACTCCTAAAGATTCAATAGAATATAAAATTCAGAGTTATAAAAAGTTTTCCCATATGAAACCTTATAAATGCGATCCATTTTTAAAACAGCGCAGTCGACTGCTCGGGACCCCAATCGGCTGCTTTGGAAACTGTAGAGAGCATGAAATCTTATAAATCAAATCCAATTGACTTACCCCGTATTTGGTGAACTGTATCTTCAGAAGGTGGTATCCAAATCCAATCAACTAGTACTAATCTGGTCGACAGCATAAGGACTTCCAAAAAGTCCAGTTTGAAACATGCATCTGGTCGACTGTAAAAAGCACTCCCAATTGTCTGGTTTACAAATTCGATCAACTGGATTAGAAAATAGTCGACTGTATTTGGCAGTGAAGCCAAACCTGCAGCAACTTAAGCTCTGAAACAAAACCTAACCAAACACACACAACTCCTGATGAACCCAATTAAAACCAACTCGAACAACTTGTATAAACATACATAAATGATACTACGACTAGTACAAGTCTCCAACTAAGCTATTATATGATTCTCTTTATCTTAATTACAAGAACTACGCATAGTCTTGAAAACATATTACAATAATTTGAGTACTCTAAGTGTTTCAAGGTTACAAAGCATAGGCTCTCCTAACGATTCAATTATAACATGAGGATGAACTATAAAACTATATATGGGAGATATTAAAATTTGTTACTCCCACGACCTCACTCCTCGCGTTTCTTCATTTGCTTTTTCTTCTCACTTGCAATAGAGTAAAGCTTCACTGCTCAACTATATGCTGAGTGTACAATTCCAACCAATGCATATATGGAAATTTATGCTTTAAAGCATCAAAATACATCAACTAGTCTATAGGAAGAGAGATACGAATTCATCCGATGTACAACAAGTCCAAGCCTTAAACCGCGATGCCAATGGCAAGTCCAAAGCCTTCAACCATTGTATCCAACTGCCCTGGTAGGGCCGTTTCCCAAACCGTGCACAGTAGGCATCGCTACTAAAATTCTTAAACATCGAGAAGCTTACCCTGACATGAATTGTATAAATATCCTCTTTAACCTACATAACACATAGCATGCCACGTAATCACATAGAAATGCCTTTCATAATTATTCACGAGCATAATTTAATGGACCTTAACTAACACATGAGTTTTGCCCGGATCAACAATACCATACTTGATATTTAAAACTTAGGATTTCCTATATAACATTGGTTAGGAATTCATACCTTGGGCAAAGCTCCTAAAACATCAGGAGAATCCCTAGAATGGCGATTCCAAGCTAAATGTCTGATGACAAAAGATTCCTATGAGTTTTACATGGTTTTTCCCAAAATCCCAATTTTAGGTTTTTAAAAAATCTTTGCCAAACAAGGCCTAACAAGTATCAAAACGTAGATCTTGTCTCGAGGATCCTAGAAATTTAGAGAAGGAAAAAATCTGACGGATGAACGGTCGTCGTTTGGTGTCGTAAAGCCTGGAGATGAATATCTCCTTTTCTCTCCCCTCCCTCTCATTTAGGTTAGGAATGAAAATGAAAAAATCTCATTGCTTTCGATTTATAGACTTTTCTTTCCGAAATTGTGATTAACTCCCCTCGAGTTCGTTAAACTTTTCAAACATTTCTCGAAACTTCTTAAACCATTTCAAAACCACTTCATGAGTGACAATATCTAAATCCCATAAGTTTTCGTCTAAGTTCCGTTTGGGTTTGTAATTACGTTTCAAAAACTATTTCTATGAAATTTCTAGTTAACTTTCCTTTTATGTAACGTGTCAATTACGTTATAATCAAATCATCCAAAGTGATCATAAATTTGATCTAAACTATCAGTAAACATACAAAATAGGAATATTTACTATTCACGTAAATTAGATAAAGCTACATAACATTTATTCACATAAATGCCATTTTAATCACATAAATGTCATTTAATCACGCCAATTCCTCATTGATTACCAAATTCTCGTGTCCTCAATTGACACCCACCATTGACCCACGGTCAACCTCATCCACAATTATTAAACCACATTAATAATTCTCAATAAAACAATTTTGCATTTAAAATAAATAGATTTTTCAGGATGGGTGTGACACCAGGTCTTAGGGCTTTTTTAGCTAGCCACAGATTCTTATATATCTAAAGTAAATACACAAAAACAAAATTATGTAGAACTGGTTCTTCTTTGAACTAGAAAACCAATTCTAATGTTATTCAAATTGTCACTAGGTTCCTATTGACTTATGTGACTATACCTTTTTTTAGTTTTTGAAAAATTGTAGTATATTTCTGATATATGCAATTGCTTACAAAATACTATAGGTGCAAAATAAAAGGTAACTAGCTCAACTACCCGATTTGGCTAGAGCTCTTGGCCTCCCAAAGGGAGATCAAGGGTTCAAATCCCCAAGGGTTGTATGAGTGGGTTGGAAGAACAAATCTCAAGTGGCTGTATGAATCATATCCAGAACATAGCATGGGTTTGAATCCTACCACCCACTTACCTTTCTAGCTTACCTGGTGCATGTGTTGTTGGGTCGGTGCATATACGTGCTAGGGGTTATCCCCTGTTCTACTATGATAAAACAAGAATAGGTAAACTATCTAAAATATTAGTAAAAAACTTGAACTCGCGAAGGACAGGTTAGACGATTTGTCCTCGCCGTATCAAAAAAATGAAAACATCTCGAACAAAAAGAATGGGCCCCAACCAAAAAGGAGCACGCGAAAAATACTATCTACATAAATAAATGGCAATGCTACCTAATACTAAGAGAAGAAAATGTCATGACTTATCTATAGCCAAGCCTTCATGCAACTCCCATTTTTGCGAGGGAGTCTGCGAACTAATTTGTATCTTGGAGTGTATGAACGAACTTCCCACTTTTCTCGAATGTGGTAATGAAACTTTGTTTGAAATTTCATTGTAAGTGAACATCCGGCTCTATATCTTAGCATTCAGATTATTCAGCCCAGGAAATAGCAATTGAGGAACTACTTTTCAGTTCTCTTCGTTCCATTAGATGAACATTGTGAGGGCCTCCAAGATAGCCAGAAGCTCATTGATGTTCAATTCAACCACCCCTATACTTTTGGGAAAAAAAACCCCAAGAACTATCTTAACATAAGTCCTCAACTCTCCCCTCTAAACTCCATATGGGTCTGATTTCCTGATTGCTAAGCCATTCATATTGAATCCTGATGCAACAATCTGCGGGGGAGGGGGGGCGGGATGATAAAAGAGTCACCAATTTTAATGGCTATAGTTTGGGATCGAACAAGCTTTCAATTTTAATGGCTATAGTTTGGGATCGAACAAGCTTGGTAATTTTTAATAACTTATCATTGCAAAAAATATTGCAAACAAAGATGGCTGAATGGACTATAGCCACCATACCGGTCAATTTGTAATAAAGTCAATGAGTTTTTCTATAGACTTCACCCTCCTTCTTAAAAATTACTTCATTGCAAATTAGACAAATTGACTAAACTGTAGACACAATTTTTTCTACTGATATTTATTCTATCTAGATAGAAAAGAATTCTTGGTTCTTTTAGAATAATTTCACTGATAGTCATGATTCAAAATCAAGTTTTCCAACTTGCATGTTGACACGAAAATAATTTGTGTGCTCTTGTGTGCAATACCCAAGTGTAGGTAGACGTGCAAGTAATATTCTAGTAAGACCAGGTCGATCCCACATAGAAGGTGATAAGCTACTTCTTAGACTAAACTCAAAAAAGAAAATTAAAAACTCAATATTTAAGGTGAAGTGTGAAACACAAAGTTCCACAGATTACTAACTAATAAAAGGAAGCAATTAAATTAAACTAATAATTAACTAACTAACTAAAGTTCTGTCTAAAACGAGTTTTACTCTACAGAGGAAAAACGTTGGGATCACATGAATCCATAGTGGCCTAACCATCTACCATGCACTTTCATTAACACTCAAAGGAGTACATCCCCTTTCAATATCCCATATTTTTTTAGTGATAAAGATTCAATAGCCCTTTCATGACTAGGACTATATCATCACAAGTAATTTAAAATATGTGGAAGGCGGTTTGAAACAATAGTTAAGACTCACACTATAAATGGTGTTAGCATTTAAAGTGGTTTGAAAAAGTTATTGAAGAAAATTGCCTTAAGGCTTAAAGTCAAGAAACTATTTTGACAAACTGAGCTTATAGGGACAGTTTGATAACATATTTTGAAAATAGAAAGTTGAGGAATACCAAAAAGGATCATCTCAAGAATCTGCAAGTTCGATCGATCGAAGGCGCTTTGATCAATCGATCGATCGAAGGCGCTTTGATCGATCGAACCTGCTTCATCTCTCAATCGATCGAAACGTCATCGATCGCTTGACTGTTCCCACGTTCGATCGATCGAAATAGCTTTGATCGATTGAATGCAGGTTTTCTGCAGTGTGCATGCAGAGGCTGGGGATCACCGTTTCATCGTGATCTTCCAACTTTTAGACTACTCAGACATTGTCTAGAGTGCAACAGGTCAATTTTTAATGTTTGAAAACATTAAGGCTTTGTTTGGTTGTATTTTAATCATAAACTATGGAAAAACTATGAATTTCAAAGGACCTAGCATGCAACCCTATGATTATCACTACTTGTGCTACAAAAAAAACAACGAACAAAATGTAAATAATGAATAATACAAAACCTAGATTGATAGAAACTTGTATTAAACTTCAAACTCCAATGAAAAGTAATATCCAAGCATTAAAAGCCTATGAAATCCAAGTAAACTCTTTATCTCTCTATGAAAACTGAAGGAAAAAGTGTGGATGTGCTCTCTGATGTCTTTATAACCAATATATATAGAAAACCTAAGGCTAGAGTTACAATAATGCGTTTCTACTGCGTGCGCGTAAATTCTGATAAACCCATATTCAATCGATCGTACAATGTTCGATCGCTTGAGTTTTCAATTCGGTCGAGCGCTTGAGAAGACTTTAATTGCTTGAAACCTCATTCGCTTGAACCCTTTTCGATCACTTGAGATCTTCATTTCACTTTTGAAATGTTCCTTTTGCATCTTGGCTTTACCCTTTTCTCCTGTAAGTCATCCCTGCTCATAGCAACATAGTAATCTACACAAAATAACAGCTAAAACAACCCAACTCGTCATAGATTTGTCACATTGTATATAAACCGGCATCGTAACACAAATTGCAGCTACAATACGAGATTGTGAACTAGATTAGTATATTTTCTTATTCTAGCATGGTTGTATTTTACAAATACCCCCACTTGTCACAACCCCCAACTAGCTTATTGCTAGTCCCTAGCGATAAAGCGATATTAAAAACAAGATAAACTAAACTACAGCGACTAAAAGAAAACAAAATTAACAAAACAAACTAACCTAAATAGAAAGAGATTTCCAAACTCACTTTCGTAGGAATCGTAGTTGTATTTATCAAATACAACAAGCCGTTAAACCCCTAGGTTCCCCCTAGTGGATGAGTGTTGTCTCGTGAGGGTTTGCAGTGAATGTACCCACAAAATTCATAAAATTAAGTTCAAAAAGGTAGTGAAAAGACTTTGAAACACTCCTTCTCGGTCAACTGCAGACTCAGCTCTACAAAGACATATCAATCTCAATCAAACCATGAAAGAAATTCACATGCTCCTCATGCCACCAAGATAGAACATATGTATCATATTCATGCATCTATGTGTGTGTGTGTGGATTTAACAGCTATGCATCAAGCCTTATTTAGAGTTGTTTAGACTATTGTGCCTCTAGAACTTATAGGTTCAACTCAATTCTCACATTGGTTCATACTCGTAAAAGAACGTCTCACAAAAACTTGCTTAAGAATGATCGCACATTGCTTGGAAGCTTTGATAAGAGTAAATTTTTGGATACTAATGCTTCCATACTTGACTCTATGAAAAACGAACGTTTAGAGTGTTCAAACTACTGGAGGAGCAAAATACCGTGGATAACTCAATTCACACGTTCATGTTCAAACTAATTCGTTAAGAATCATTAAGACTTTGAATTTTTTGGTTTCTTTTTAGCAGAAGAAGATGAAAGGAGAAAGAATGCACGTCTTAGCAGGTGATGGAGCCTATCTTTTCATTTTTTTATTCTTTTCACGTCTCCAACCAACTTTCATTCTTGCATATTCTCTTCTTTTTTTTAATATACTCCTCTTTCGTATTCAACTATTTATTTGTATAATTGTTTTTACGAGGCAACTCCCATAACTACTCCCTTCCAATCACATACTTTGACAGTTTGATCATATTAGATGCACAACGAGGTCCATTGAGGTCAAGGTATAAGATTAGGAATTCATATTTTCATAATAGAATCGACAGTATTCCATCAGTATGGGGTTGGAAACGAAACGGTTTCATGAATGTAGGTAAAGGGATATGTATAGATTAGGGAATGGGTAACGATGCCTTAAGTCATTTTCTTAATTTCTTAGTTTTAGCACTTTGATGTTTATCGAGTTTAGTTGGTAGATCCTGAACGTTGTCCTCGAATAAGCAACAAAAAATGAAGAATTAGTTGAGACTATTTCAACGAATTTTATACACGTAATCAATAAAAACAATTTGAGTTTGTGTGACAATTTCCTCAGAAACAAAGAATGGATAAAAAGCTCACTAAGGGTAATTAGTTTCCACACTCATTCTTTAAACACAATAGTCGTAGTAACTCCTTTTTAAAAAAAAAATTTCTACATAGCTATCAACAAGTGCATATGGATGTTGGATACATGAAGGGTACCAGAAAAAAGTGTGAACGTAATTCATAAAAGGATGAGACTAATGTGAATGCGTCATTGCATAATAAACAACTAACTAGGAGTGAACGTTCAAAGTTACTCTATCATTTAAGTTAAAAATTTTCAAAAATTTTCCTAATTTTATTGAAATTGTATGTTATGTGATATGGCAATGAAACTTTCGAAGGTTCTACTTATAACATGTATAGGTGAACACCTATCTATAGCCTACCCCCATCTGAAAACAACGATGTCCTTATAATTTGATTTTCAAAATAAAAAATGGATAGGTATCACCTGGTAGAAGCAATCCAAATACAACAGACATAGAAACCTGTAATTAGACCATACAATCTCCAAACAACCTTGTTCAAAATAATAATAGTATAGAAGTACAAAACAAGAATCATAAAAATCATCAGAACCAATCACTGGAATAAAACTATCATGACAGTAATAGGGCAGTGATCAACATATCTAGAATATCCAAAATGTACAAAAGTAAGAACAGGGAGAGAGGAGAGACAACAAAAGAAAATAAATCCAATGCCAACTCTCACTCACTCAACGACCATGGTCTAATCAATCTCTACTGGTCTGTCAGTGGCAACAATAGAACATCGGTTGAAACATTAGTAATAGCGGTCCCCTCTCCACCCTCAACAACTGCAGGAGCTATCTCCAGGTCACTCGCAACTGTGCCAGAAGGAATAGCAGATGAAGGAGCAGGCACAGTGGGAGGTGGTAGAGGTGGTATCTCAAAAATAGTAGGCGGTGCTATCGATTTAGATAGAGCAGATGGGCTAGAAGTCTGAGGTGGAGCTATAGATGCTGAAGGAAAGACAGTGGCTAGTGCAGCTCAGGGATGTGAATATGTGTGTAATGAATGGACGACCCCCAACTGTACCAAAAGCACATCCAGCTGTGCAGTCATATGATTAATCTTACTTCAAGTCATATTTGTGCCTCTCGTTCCTCTATGAGTAACGTATGGATAGTCAGGAGAGACACGGATGATGACTCTCCCTGGGTCTGAGCCTGAGGCCGCTACCTCAGCTTGCACTGCAGCGATAGGATCATCATCTTCCTCAGTATCATGCTCATCGGCCTCAAAAGGCATCCCTAATGCAGCTCCCTCAGTATTAGTCCCACCTACCCTCCTCTTTTTCGCTCTGACTTTCTCTTTTCCCTTCCCTTTGCGCTTTCATTTCTATATGTTAGATCGACGAGTCGTAGTCTCACCAAATCGAATGGAGGAATTTTTAACCTCATTTGTAGCCAATGGAAACAAGCCTGCCTGAGCAATAACTTGGTGAATAGGCCAAGCCCTCTTCAGATGGCGCATGGCAGCAATATAGTGCGTCGGCTGGATCACAAAGTCAATGTACAGGCTAGGTAGACAAACTCGCTATCCGGTCCCGATGGTATAAAGAACGTGAACATACCATGGTGCTAAATTCTCATGATAGGACATCATGAGGATACAGTTGCATAAGGCAAGGTGGAGGACATGACAGCCCTCAGTAAGGAGCCTATCCTCGATCAATGAGATGCCATTCCAATTGGGAACGACTCTACCCATAATGACTTGAGATATCAGCGATGGTGAGGTCTGTGGGGCTCCTGGTAACCGAGGATAAAAGTAGTCAGGCACCTCTAGCACCCCTAAGGCAGCTGCGATAGTGGCCAGGCTAAAAAAAAATCTATTGCCCGCAGAAGAACGAGCATTACATGAAAAGAGAAGCCGAGTCCTTTATCGTTACTGTGCACGCCTCCCGAACCCACAAAATGTTTATTCTTTTTGCTTGGGTCAACATATCGAACTAGAGGGGCTTGTGTTTGATCCATACCAGGAAGCATGGGGCTGATAACCATATAGACTCAAGTGGTCTCTCAAGCATCACCTTCCTTGTCTAGAAATAACAGTTGAGCCAGACTTGATCCTTAGTGTTTCAAAACCTGTGGGTGGTTACCAGATTGGGAATGGTGAGGTCGAGTGGTTTGGCCTTGTGGTATCCTATGATAGATTTCATTATAAGGATCCTGAGAGAAAGAAATAGAAAGAAAGAATCAAAACAGAGAAAACAGAATCAAAAACTATTTTTACAAGTGCTCTATCGATCGAACATTTGTGATCGATTAAAATAGTGTCAGGCTCGATCGCTTGAGCCCAGATCGATCGATTGAGCACAAAAATTCATAGAAATGTTCAGAAACCATGCTGACACTAGAAAAAGAAACAAAAACTATAACAAGGAAACTCATTTGTTGGTCTTAAGACCAATGGGGGGCAACCCTTCTCATTTTTAAACAGTAAAAGTAGGGGAAGGTTCAAGGAAACCTCACTATTGGAAAATTGTGCTGAGGGAAGTGAGATGATTATGGTGAGGACTTGGGAATGATCAGGAGGGGAAATGAACGTGGAGGGAAGGTTCCTATAAGAAAATTGCCTCTGAGTCCCTCTCTGTCTTTGATCGCTTTGGAGTGTGTGAGGGAAGGAGAGACTGAAAAAGTGTATAGAGGATGCCTCGTTTAAATAGCAGTCTCGAGTGATCGACAAAGTTCGATCGATCTAACTTTTGATTTCTTGAGACTTAATCAAGCACGCGAGGGTTCAGAGATCTCGATCGATCGAAAAGTGTCGATCGATCGAACATAAAATTATTAATAACCTTGTATACAGAATATCTGTGTGCCCCCAAGTGACAAAAATTGATTTGGACAAATAGGAATACTGTAATCGCAATTTAACGCAGAGCATGTAAGCCAGAAATAGTCATCATTTTTATATTAAATTGCAAATTCCATAAATATAACTTTTGTAAAGCATTCAATTGCAAAATTATTACAAGCTTGAAATAAAAACAAACTAAATTTTTTTTTATCTACGATTACACTTCAACTCACTAAGCAATTGAGCAAATGAATAATCACAAGCTAAAGTGGACCACTACTCTTCGAATACGAAAACTTCATCTTCCACATTTTTTCATAAAAACACTCTACCGAATCTTCTATGTTGGAGTCCAAACTTGATAATTTTCAGTCCCAGAAGGATCTGAAAGCGGTAAGGATCTCATTTAGTGCTTCTGGAAATTCCAAAGAGTTGACTGTGCTTGTGAGAGGCGATTGTGGAGATCCCAATGGAGATATAGTTAATGAAGTATAACTCCTCAGTTGGTCTCCCTCTTATGGTGGGGTGCCAGGGGACCTCACGGGAGACCCATGAAATAGCAGATGTGGAAGGAACACTGGTGGCAGATTAGGATACATAGTGATATTCCTAGACAAAGACACCAAGACAAAACAAATGACATAAATTAAATTCGAATAAAACAAGGAAAGAAATAGTGGAAAGAAATCAAAAGAAGAGAAAGAGACAAATAAAACTAAAATAAAACAAAGTGTGACATGATTTCAAACTCAATATTGGCATGATGAAACAATGTGAACTAGCTGGTAGGGGACACTGAAGCCTGAACAACAGATAGCTCAAGTGCATGTAAAGGTAGGGAACCACCTCAATAGTGATGAAATCATCAACGAATGTGAAGACAGCATTGTGGTTTTTAGACACAACATCATGCAAATCGTTTTCGTCCCATGGCTCCCATATCTCATCATTCTTCCATTGCTGCAAGAGTTCATCGTCTACCTCACCAACAAAGTATCCATCCTCTTCTTCTCCACGTCAGAAGGGAACTCCATGTTTTCAAAGGGATTTATGGCGAGAAGGGCTGGTGGGTAGGGAATGTACCCATGAGATAGGTTAATTATGTCATCTGCCCCTGACCCTTGATAAGGTGAAAGGCAGCAAGCAATCTCGTCAGCGATCCAGGAGGGGTTTTGGTACTCAGAATTATCCTATGAGCCTATCAAATACACTGATCTTGCATCATCGTCATTTCTCATTTTTGAAAGCCTACATATAAGTATCAAAAGGAATGGTAGATTAAGAACGACGTCACACTCACAAAGATAAAGTAAAATAGAAACAGATGAAAATAAACAAAATTATGAAACGAAAAGGTTACAATAATAGGTTGAGGACACTCTCTTGTGTTTTAGATAATTGGTAGTTGGGCTCATCCAGTTGGATGTGCTCAACTTCTGGTTGGAAATTTTCCAAGAACGACTTCAACCGCTGGCCATTAACCTTGAAGCTCTCTTCATTCTTTGGATTAATCAGTTCAATGACCCCATGTCGAAAGACAGATTTAATGATTAATGGGCCAGTCCACCGGGAGTGGAGCTTTCCACCGAGAGTGGAGCTTTCTTGGGAAGAGGCGAAGGTGAGAGTTATCCAGCAAGACTTTTTGACCCGGCCCGAATGTTTTACGAAAGATAGTTTGATCATGGCGAGCCTTCAACCTATCCTTATACAACTTTGCAGAGTCATATGTATCTCTACGTATTTCCTCAAGCTCTGTAAGTTGGATTTTTCTTAGTTGACATCCCTCTTTAATATCGAAGTTTCGTGAGCATGTCACCCAATATGCTTTATGTTCGATCTCAACAGGGAGGTGACATGCTTTCCCGTACACTAGTCTGTACGAGGACATTCCCATATTCATTTTCTAATGGTACGGTATGCCCATAAAGCATCGGTCAACTTGTACGCCCATTCCTTCCTATTTTAGCTAACCATTTTCTCCAGAATGTGCTTTATTTGTCGATTTTCCAACTCCTCTTATCCATTTGTCTGTGGGTGGTACGCTAAGGCAATTTTGTGATTGACCCCATACTTCGTAAGGAGTGACTCCAAGGGTCTGTTGCAAAAGTGCCTACCTTGGTCACTAATTAGCGCTTTGGGAGTCCCAAAAGGTGAAAGAATATTTTCTTTTAGAAATAAAAGTACCGCTTTATGATCGTTTTGTCTTACTGGTATTGCCTCCACCCATATCGAGACATACTTCATAGCAATGAGTATGTGTTCATTGTGGTTTGATTTGGGAAAGGGGCCCATGAAATCTATACCCAATAATCAAATATTTCAATTATGATAATAGGGGTTAAAGGCATAGAATTTCATTTTGAAATTGTGCCAAGGTTTTGATAGTGTTGGCATGATTTGCAAAATTCGTGGGCATCTTTAAATATGGTTGGCCAATAGAAACCGCTATGTAGAACTTTGTGCACGGTTTTCTTCGATGCAAAGTGGCCACTACATGACTCAGAGTGGCAAGAAGCCAACATGACTATTATATCCTCGTTAGGTACACATCGTTTGATAACCTGATTAGCACTGTATTGAAATAGGTACGGGTCATCAAAGAAAAAGTGACGAGCGAATGCGAGGAATCTTTTCTTGTCTGGTATTGACCAATGTCTAGGGGTCTTTGCCATTACTAGGTAATTGACGACATCCGCATACCATAGTAGAGAGGGCATAGCCGTCAGTTGCTCATTTGGGAATTCATTCTTGATAGGTAGCGATTTAGTGTTATCAACAAAAGTTAACCGAGATAAATGATCCGTGACTACATTCTCTACTCCCTTCTTATCTTTGATTGTTAGATCAAACTCTTGGAGTAGGAGTATCCAGCGAATAAGTAGTTGTTTTGCATCTTTCTTGGACAACAAGTATTTGAGGGCCGAGTAGTCTGTAAAATAGACAATTGGTGACCCTCTCAAATAACCTGAACTTGTCCAAGGTAAAAACTATAGCCAGTAGTTCCTTTTCTGTAGTTGTATAATTCATTTAAGCTTCAATAAGTGTCCGACTGGCATAATAAATAACATAAGGCTTATTGTCTTTCCTCTGCACTAGAACTGTTCCAATAACATAGTCACTAGCATCACACATTAGTTCGAATGGCAAACTCTAGTCCGGTGCTTGTATTATTGGTGCGAATGTGAGGAGCTCCTTCAGTGCGTTAAAAGATTTTTGACAGCTTTCCGACCACTGGAATGGTGTGCCTTTAACAAGCAGTTGACAGAGTGGTTGGGAGATTGTACTAAAATTCTGAATAAATTGATGGAACAATCTTGCATGCCCCAAGAAATAACCGATGTCTTTTACTATACGAGGGACAGGTAGATTTGAGATAATGTTAATTTTGGCCTTATTCGCTTGGATACCTTCATCGGAGATTATGTGGCCGAGGACTATTCCCTTGGTCACCATGAAGTGACACTTTTCCCAATTTAACACCAGGTGTTTGTCCTCACATTGTGCTAACATGTGTTCAAGGTTTTCAAGACAGTTGTCAAAACTATGGCCAAACACAGAGAAATTGTCCATGAACACTTTGAGTATTTGTTCGACCATGTCACTGAAGATACTTAACATGCACCATTGAAAATTGGCAAGTGCATTACAAAGGCCAAAAGGCATTCTACGGTAGGCGAAGGTAGTGAATGGATAAGTAAAGTTGTTTTCTCCTGATCTTTCAAAGCTATTTCGATATGATTGTACCCACTATACCCATCCAAAAAATAGTAATACTTGTATCCCGCCACCCTTTCCAACATTTGATCCATGAACGGTAGTGGGAAGTGGTCTTTTTGGGTCACAGTGTTTAGTTTTCGGTAGTCGATTCACATCGACCAACCAATAGGGATGCGTGTCTGTACTAACTCACCGTCTTTATTCAGAATGACAGTTATGCCTGCCTTATTTGGTACCATCTGGGTCGGACTAACCCAAGGACTGTCAGAGATTGGATATATTATCCCAACATCAAGTAATTTTAAAACTTCTTTTTTAACCACTTCTTGTATATTGGGATTCAGATGCCTCTGCATTTGCCATGACGGTTTAGCGTCTTCTTCCAGATAAATTTTGTGGGTACAAATGGATGGACTTATGCCTTTGAGGTCAGTAATAGTCCATCCCAATGCTCCCTTATGTTGTTTAAGCATTTGGACTAGTTTACCCTCTTGCTCAGAACTTAAAGTTGATGATATGATAATAGGGTACATTTTTTAGTCCCTAGAAAAGCATATTTGAGCTCCTTAGAAAGCTCCTTTAATTCCAAATTGGGAAACTGAAAATTTGAGGGCATAACTAATTTTGTTTTTAAAAGCAACGGTTCATATGGTGTTACCCACATCCATTCAGCTCTATCCTCCTCTATAGTTTGCATCATAAGACATGTTTAATTTAAGTCAGCATCCAGTGGAGTAGAGTTTTTAGGTTGATATACAGCATCAAATTGTGACACAACTACTTGCAAAGGATCTTTGTAATCGAGAAAATCAGCCTCATCTTCGATAACAGTTTTGATGAGGTTTACTTCTGCCTCATCCTTGTATTCTTCAGGTCGGGGATTTGAAAAGATTTTCACATTCAAAGTCATGTTCCCGAATATAATTGTCATTATACCACTTCTTATTTTTATCGTGGCATCGATTGTGTTGAGGAATGGACGTTTGAAGTTTATCAGGATTTGTGCACATGGATTGGACATAGGTTTAGTGTCTAGGATTACAAAATCAATCGGGAAGACAAACGAGTCTATTTGCACAAGGACATCCTCTAATACCCCTCTTGGGTACTTCTTCGACCTATCTGCCAATTGTATTGCAACTTGGGTAGGCTTGAGTTCACCCAACCCTAGTTATTTATAGACTGAGTATGACAGTAGGTTTACACTCTCTCCTAGATCGAGGAGTGCATTGTCTATTCGTTGATTTCCAATTTGGCATAAGACAGTAGGAGTACCGGGGTCTTTAAGTTTTGGTGATAGTTCATTTTTTAATAATTGTGCTTGCTTGGCAAGCAACATAGGAGTGTTTTTTCACACTCTGCTGCCTCTTGATCGTGCATAAATCTTTTAAGTATTTTGCATAGGCCGGTACTTGTTTGATTGCATCAAGGAGTAAATGTTTATTTTAACTTGTTTAAATAATTCCAAAAACTCCTAATTCTTTGCCTCATTTTTGGGTTTCTTTAGTCTTTGAGGCTAAGGCACGGGGAAGGGTATTTGGGAACATCATTGTTAACGGGTTCCTTTTTGGGCCTTCTCTCTACTTCGTCTACTTCTATAGGAGTTTCTTCTTTTAATTCTAAGGTATCGTTATCGTTAGATGGCTCTTCATTTACCACTTCCTCCTCTACATATTCTTCAACTGTAGAAAGAGGCATGTTGTGCCCTATTATCTTGCCGCATCTCAGTGTGGTCACGGCTTTTTCATGTTCTTGATTATTGGGACCATTGTTGTATCCCTTAGGGTTTGGAAGTGGTTGGGCAGGAATTGTTCATCCTGTACCCTCTTGTCGAGCATCTATAATTATTAGAGAGTGAATCTTCCTCTTGCACCTTTTTGTGTGGAGGTACGTACACATTCGATTGTTGATTAAAAGTGCTGAGCTTGATTATAATTATTAGCTCTATTTTGATTGAATTGTTGGGACTGCCTATTGTGTTGCTCTTAATATTGATTGTTATTGTAGGGCTGTTGTTGATATTGATTTTGGGTCCTAGCATCGTTCTTCCAATCAAAACTAGGATGATTCCATATGTTATTGTAATTGTTATTATTATAGGAATTCCCCGCCCCTCTGTACCCTTGCATGACATTCATCCTCATGGGGGTTGTTCTTGAAAGTACGGTACATTGGAATAGCATTGAGTGGTATGTCCCAGCATATTGCATATGCCGCATAGTTCTTCAGGCAAAATGAGCGTAGAGCTCTCTCCTTTCATTCTTAACTCTTCTACCTTCCTTGCTAGCTCTTCGTATTTTGTCATTAGATTATCTTTAGTATTAACTCATATATGCTTTTCTCCTCTCCACCTAATGGCTGTGTGCGTGAGACATCTTTGGGGTTAGACCATTCGTGAGCATGTTCGGCTCACCATTCGAAGTGGGCTTCAGCCTCTTCGGTGTTCTTGCTAAAAATGCACTTGTGCTCATGGTTTTAACCAGTTTTTTTCGATTCACCATTAAGGCCTTCATAAAAGAAGCTAATTGTTTGCCACTTCTCATACCCGTGATGTGGGCATCAGAGAAGCAAAGCTTCAAAGTGCTCCCATGTTTGAGTGAATGTTTCATTATTCTTTTGTTTGTAGGAGTTTATTTGACATTTAAGTTCAGTGGTCATGCGAGGTGGGAAAAACTTCTTTAAGACTGCAGTGTTCATCGCATACCATGTGAAGATAGAATTTGGCTTGAGAGATAATAGCCACTGTTTTGCTTTGTCCTTCAAAGTGAAAAGAAAAAAGCATTAAGCATGTTGCATCCACAGGACAGTTTTGGGAGAATGTTTTGCAAACGTCCTCGAAGTCCTTGACATACAGATATGCCTTCTCGTTCTCCATTCTATGAAAGGCTAGAAGGAGTTGATTCATTCCGTTGCGAAATTCGAATTCGCCTGCATGCGGGGGAATGAGAATACAAGAAGGTGTAGGTGCATGAGTAGGTTGCATGAGATCGCACAAGGGAAGCAACGAATCGTCAATGGGTGCAATCCGATTCTCACCATTCTCGATGGAGTTATTAGACATGAAAGGGTAGATCTATTAAGATTTTTATCGAAAGAACATAAAAAGAAAAAGAAAAAGAAAAAGAAAAATAGAAATAGATAAAGAAAGAATGAGGTAAACTAAGTAATATCTAGTTGCCTTCCCCGGCAATGGCGCCTAAAACTTGATACAAAAATAATTTGTGTGCTCTTGTGTGCAATACCCAAGTGTAGGTAGACATGCAAGTAATATCCTGGTAAGACCATGTCGATCCCACAGAGAAGGTGATAAGCTACTACTTAGACTAAACTCGGAAAAGAAAATTAAAAACACAATTTTTAAGGTGGAGTGTGAAACACAAAGTTCCATAGATTACTAACTAATGAAAGGAAGTAATTAAATTAAACTAATAATTAACTAACTAACTAAAGCAATGTCTAAAACGAGTTTTACTTTATAGAGGAAAAACATTGGGTTCACATGAATCCACAGTGGCCTAACCATCTACCATGCACTTTCATTAACGCTCAAAGGAGTACATCCCCTTTTGGTATCCCATATTTTCTAAAGATAAAGATTTAATTGCCCTTTCATGATCGGGACTATATCATCACAATTAATTTAAAATACATGGACAGCGGTTTGAAATAATAGTTAAGACTCACACTTTGAATGGTGTTAGCATTCAAAATGGTTTGCAAAAGTTATTGAAGAAAATAGCCTTAAGGCTTAAAGTCAAGAAACTGTTTTGACAAACTGAGCTTATAGGGAGAGTTTGATAACATGTTTCGAAAATAGAAAGTCTAGGAATACCAAAAAGGATCATCTCAAGAATCTGCAGGTTCGATCGATCGACGGGCTTTCGATCGATCGAACTGCTTCATCTCTTAATCGATCGAAATGTCTTCAATCGCTTGACTATTCCCACGTTCGATCGATCAAAATAGCTTCAATTGATTAAACGCAGGTTTTTTGCAGTGTGCGTGGCAGAGGCTGGGGATCACCGTTTCATCATGATCTCCCAACTCTGAGACTACTCAGACATTGTCTAGAGTGCAATAGATCAGTTTTTAATGTTTAAAAAAGTTAAGGCTTTGTTTGGTTGTATTTAATCATAAACTACGAAAAAACTATGAATTTCAAAGGAACTAGCATGCAACCCTATGATTATCACTACTTATGCTACAAAATAAACCATGAACAAAATGTAAATAATGAATAATATGAAACTTGGATTGACAGAAACTTGCATTAAACTTCAAACTCCAAAGAAAAGTAATATCCAAGCACTAAAAACCTATAAAATCCAAGAAAACTCTCTATCTCTCTCTATGAAAACTAAAGTAAAAAGTGTGACGTCTTTATAACCAATATATATAGACAACCTAAGGCTAGGGTTACAAAAATGAGTTTTCAATTTGGTGGAGCGCTTGAGAAGACTTCAATCGCTTGAAACCTCGATCACTTGAACCTTTTTCGATCACTTGAGATCTTCATTTCACTTTTGAAATGTTTCTTTTGCATCTTGGCTTTACCCTTTTCTCTTGTAAGTAATTCCTTCTTACAACAACATAGCAATTTGCACGAAATAACAGCAAAAACAACCCAACTCGTCATAGATTTGTCACATTGTATATAAATCAACATTGTAACAAAAATTGCATATATAATAGGAGATTATGAACTAGAACAGTATATATACATATTCTAGCTCGGTTGTATTTTACAAATACCCCCGCTTGGCACATGTGATGTTGAATATTATGTCATCCAACATTAAGCTTTCTCCTTCGCGTGACAACTGTATATTTGAGAATGGATGCTTGACATCCCTCTACATTAGTTGTTTTCTGCTTTATCCTTGTAGATGGTCATCAATCTAGGTTCCTTCAGAAGGATGGCTGTCTATTTGGCTCTATTTTTTTTGTACATGGGGTGTACCTCTTGTAGCCTCTCTTTTCCATTGTCTACATTCTTGCATTTCTCCCAAAAAAATGGACCAAATGATGATGTAGAAGAGCAACTTCCAAGCATATTCTACACACTATACCCACTATTTTTCCATCAAGATTGGAGTACCAGACGATACATTCCACCACGGCATGCACACACCCTAAATGCTCCAAGCCCAAATGTAGTGTTGAACTAAATAAACAACTAATTCCTCAAAAGGTCACACAAAGCACATAGAGAGTTTTTCCTTGCTTCATTGCTTTCATACCATTAAACATGGGCCATAAAAATACTTCAACTTTGGGAGGGGCCTCCATATTAACTAAGAAGATACCTTTTGAATCACGCCTCCATGTTAACTGGCTTTGAATTTTTGTTTGGTTCCATTGTTTTAGCTAATTAATCCCATAAAGAGGACAAAAGTAAGTATTCATAGTTAGAAAAGGTTCTTGGTAATAGTATAACCCATTTCCATACAAGCTCTTACCAACTTCTGGAATAGAAATGACCCCATTCTTTATAACCGATAAGGTAAAATTTTTGGGATAAGTTTCTTAAGGGGCATTCTGACAACCAAATATCCTTCCATAAATTAATGGATATCCTATTCCCCGTAGTTTGAAAAACTATGATGAATTACCTAGGAATAGAGGTTGTGATCATTCATTAGTTTGCAGATACCTTTGATGAAACAACACACTTTAGGGATTTAATCCAAACTAGTGTTATAAAAATTGATACCATAAGTAATCTTGCTCCAACTCAAATTCTAAAGCTATTTGGCTGGAATGGTATGTTATGATATAAGATTCTATATACCTAGCCCACCATTTTTCTTACTTAGACAAACCGACCCCCAATTAATCTAGTGCATCTTTTGCTTTTCACCCACATCACTCCGCATTTATTTGTATTTTATCAATGATAGCGACAATCAACTTGGGAGGTATAAAAGTGACATTGCATAACTTATGTTTCCATGATGCTAGTTTATGAATTTCATCAGACTCAAAGTGAGTAGAACACAACATATCCCCAATTGACCTTAAGGTTTCTTTTTCAGATGATACAATCAGAAGATTGAGAAAGAGAAAACCCCCTGAGGTTGACGGCACATGATAATGGGAAATGAGAGATTAATGAGAGTCAATAGGAAAAGGATAAGGAGACATACAATAACAGACGCAAAGGAGAAGATATAAACATTACAATATAGTATAGGAGCCCAAACAATGGTTTGCAATAAAGGTCATTTCATGGAATACAAGTGGTATGGTAAGGGAAAAATATGTTGTTTATCTAAGAATCAAAACTAGAATCGAGTAGTATCAATCTAGTATATGTTTTGCAATGTCTATGCTCCAAATCAAGAGGGGGGTAGAAGGAATTGCTGGGAAGAAATTTTGGAATATAAGGCACAATCTTTACTACTTTTGAGCATGGGTTAGAGACTTCAACACATTGAACACTGAATGGGGGAAATTTTAACCGGCAGGATGCTATGGCTTTTGTAAGCATTATTCATCCAGTTGGATTAATTAATCTAAATTTGGTGGGGATGGCATATACTTGGTCAAATAATTGAACATCATTGGTTGTGGCAAGGTTTGATAGACGTATACCCTGTATTTTTGAATGTATATAAGAATAATATATAAGACCTTGTATTTCTTCTTTAATGCATGTATGAACTTTACCTTACCTACTACTAAATATCGTGTCCCAATCAATTGGAACTCCCACCAATCAATTTCCTTGGCTTGTATACCAATTGATTGGATCATTTACAAATCGATTGGCATGTTAGCCTCTTCAACCCAATCGATTGGACTTATACCAATCGGTCGGAGTAATAAATACCTACCCCCAATCGATTTGCATATTGACCAATCGATTGGTACATCCCTACCTACCCCAATCAATTGTTATATCGATTGGTAATGATACCAATCGATTGCCATTAGTAATTTTGACCCTCTCAGCTTGGCTTAGGAGTGGCCACGTGATTCACTCTTTGCCTTTATATATTTGGACAAAAACTCTCATTTATCTTTTTGGGAGTCTGTTAGAGAGAGATTGGTTTATATATACTCATACATATATACATATACATATATACACACTTACCCACTATGGAGAAGAAGAAGGAAACAAGAAGAAGAAGAGAAGAAGAAGACACAGAAAGGAGAGAAAAGAAGAAGAAGAAGAACACAGATAAGGAAGAGAGAGGAGGAGACCAACCATTGAAAAGCTTGAAGCTTTTCCACACACAACACACAACCAAACAAGACCCTAAGTTGAGTTTTAAACTCACTTGGTAGCTTAATATTGATGTTTATGCATGTTCAAAAGAAGGAAAGACGTACAATATGTCTTTTCTAGAATTTATGTTTTAAGACTGCAGTGTCTGCGAAGAAGATGTTGTCCCAATCGATTGACATGATTGTTAGCCCAATCGATTGGCATTTTATCGGATTGATTGGTATTGTTTGAGACCCAATTGATTGGAATTTTTTGAATCGATTGTTACTATTTTTATCCCAATCAACTGGACCCATTGTTTCAATTGATTGGTAGTTACAAATTGATGATATTTGTTGTTGATTTTATTACAAACTATTTAGTTGCTTAAATGTTGTTCTGAGATCCCCGCATGCAATACTATTATAATAAAGAGATAATGGAATGTTGTATGTAGTGACATTAAGAATAACGGATTAATGTTTTGTAACGTTAGTTAACATAGCAGTCATGAATCAATTTGGGTTATCGTTCATTTTATTCAGAGTAGTTAGGCATCATGGGAAATTTCATGTATGGATTTTAGTATGGAACTAACTAGGTTTGATAAGATCTAGGAATCTTTATTGGGCAAGCATTGGTCATTAATATGTTCTTAAAAGCGGTTGTCTATGCATATGTCCTTAAAAGAAGTGGACCAGACCAAGTAGCCCTAAGATAGAATGTTGATCTATTAATATGTCCTCAAAAGTAGTGGACTATGAATATATCCTTAAAAGCGGTGGATCAGGATCATAGGTAGATTACGAGAAGTCGTGGTAATAGAACGATGTATCTTTGCTCAAAGCATTGTGTCCCTAAAATGCGGTGGACTGCACATATGTTCTTAAAAGTTGGGGATAGACTAACGTGGTGTCCATGACATGCGGTGGACTGTGAATATGTTCTTAAAAATGGTGGATGGAGCAAGTGTATCCACAGAAGTATTATTGTCGAGTTGTTCTCCGATCAATCGAGTATAGTTATTCTTCATGTATTAAGACATTGATAATCACTTAATGATAAGTTGAATAAGAGAAGATACTATTAGTAGAACTGTAACTTTTATTGTTTCATAACTTGTAATTACTTCATAATTATGATACTCTGTTAGTATTTTACTCACTCAGCTTTTATGAGTTGACGGGGTTTTATGCCCTGGACATTCCTGTCCAGCCTATCCTATTTATGATTATACAAGGGAAGGACTTACGGATGATAACTTCTACACTTGACATGATGCTGCTGTGGAAGGCTAACCTGAGGGAGATCTGGCAGAGGAAGACTACTAACGATTACGTCTACGCTAAGTGAAGACTAGGGCTAGATTGTAGTTGCTTTATTTTATGCTTTCAGGCTTATTATGTTTTGTAATCAGGCATCTGTTGCCTTAAGACTAGTATCTTTTGTTTATAATTCAGACTATGTTTGTAATAATTTAGTAACTCTAAGTTATATTTACCTTGAACTTAGATCTGTTCATTATTGTTTCTCCATTTCTTATTTTTTAGAACTGTGTGGTATGAACTAGTCACAGCCTATGGACTCAAAAAGGAATTTATTTTCTCTATTTTATTTGTTCCGAGGTATGATAGGATTTTTGGTATCAGAGCTCCGGGTTTTTACCCTTTTGCTCACTAATTGTCCAATACCATTTGGTCCCAGAAGCCTGAGATCATTAAGGGATGAGTATTAAGATTAATTCTGACACTAAGTAGTTTCATTTCAAGTAGCATGGCACCTATGTTCGTTCTGGATGAGTTCGGGGAACACTAGGGGTGTAATTCGGTTGGATCCGGTCAGTTTTCACCAATTTTTGCCACTGAACCGATCTGGTCAGTTCTGGTATGGAGGGAACCAAAACTGACAGAAGAGGAATCGGTGCAGTTCGATTTCGGTTTGGTTCTGTTTGGGCTACCATCTTGGGTCTCTGTTTTGGCCTATTGATTTGAGCTGGAAAAAAAATCTAATTTCATGAGATTTTGGGCTGATTTACTTTAATTTCCACATCTTCATAAGTTTGGGCCCATATTTTGGGTTGATTTACTTTAAATTCCACATATCAGTCCATATATAGAATAACCAACCAACCAACTAACAAGCAATGGATATTGCATATCTGGAAGCATTAATAAGAGTAATTATACGTGTTTTCCTCTCTAATATGCTTATTTCATTATTGCTAATATTTGCATAAGTACGTTTTTTTGCAGAAAATAATGGTCTAAGGAAAATGAGGTGGATGATGTAATAAGAGAGAAAGTTGATTAGAAGAATAAAAGGAAGAAGATCCTAAAAATTGACCAGGACCAGTCGCAACAAAGGGCAGGACCGGTCATGATCATGACCATGACCATGACCTGTTGCGAAACAAAGGTAGGACCGATCGCAGCCAGGACCGGTCGCGCTCGTTAGAATTGTGGGAATGAGAGAATTTTGAATTTAATACTTCTAAACCTATGTATATTAGGATCAATCGTATATAAACGATATAATGTATATTACATAGAAGTTTTTTAGAGCATATATAGGAGATCCTAGGATTCTTGAAACCCTAGTTTGGATTCAAGCATGTAATTGAGGATTTTAAGCCCTAAATTGAAGATTTCTTTAATACAAGTGTTCTATATTCATTCAAATCAGGTTTTTCTTAGTTTTTATTTAGATTTTGATTTTCAAATCTGTTTTGTGATTGTTTTTTTTTTTTTTTTTTATAATGTTTTTCATTAATATGATGTTTAGATTCAATTTCACCATGTTAGGCTAAACTCTTAGTTAGGAAAGACCAATGAAACGGTAAATAGCTTGATGTCCATGCATGTTTTCAACGGGCAGCCCTAAATCCAAGGATCAATGGATGTTTAAGTAAAATTTCATAGGATTTTATGTTCTCTATTATGAATAATGTTAACGAGCATGAGGTTAATGGATCTTAACTTGAATTTTCAATCGTTTGTGAACTTGCTTCATGGTTTTAGTTTAGTTAATTTACTTTCAGGCACCGTAGAGTAGTTTTTGCCATGAATCATGCTCATAAGCAATCTGCCCGTACTTCATTAAAACGGTAAAATTGAACTAGTTCTATATCTTTACACCGATCAAAAGGTATTTGATTATTTTAATTGAGGCTATACACTAAAGGCATGACTTTGGATGGATGGGAGCACCGTATCTATCCGTAGGCATGGAAATTAGGAAGTTTACCGTGGATTTGTAATTTCCTAGCGTTTTTCTCATATTTAGAAGTAACTTCATTTAATTCACTGTTTTGATTGATTTTAATTAGCAATTAAAATACTTAGTTAAATTAGTCTAGAATTCCCAATAAAGTCATAGTTAATTCGTAGTCTTTCCTTAGTAAGTAAATTCCGTTAGTTCAGAGTTACTACCACTTATTTAATAGTTTTAACAATTCTCAGTAGTTATAATCTTACTTTCATTTGCAAACTAGTTAAAACAACTTTAAATAAGAAATCATCTTTTCCTTTGTTTTAAATACTAATAAATCAAGTAAAATTAATCAATTCAAATTATTCTTTTCCCTTGGGTTCGACCTGGACTTCCAGTACTATATTACTTGCACGATCACCTACACTTGGGTGTTGCACACAAGAGCGCATAGAATTTTATTTGTGTCACCAACCAAATAAGAATATAAGATTAAAAAAAAAAACCAACCAACCAACCAAAGTCCAAAACAATGCAAACTCCAAAGTTTCAAACAAACACAAAATATCAGTACTCCTAGCAAGGCAAGCCAACAATGGCTTAGACAAAATAAAAAAATAAAAGGCAATGAAAACAATCCTAATAGGCATTAATCCACAAAAAATCCAAACACATCCAACAGAATATCTGAATATCCATATTCCAACACACAACAAAAACATTTCTTTCACCATTCGGTGTGAGTTTCCTTTGATTCAAAGTAGCCAAACCTGAAAACAAGACAATTAAATCAAGAAAATAAATGAGAAAACCATCAATTAAAAATTATAGTTGAGCACTCGAGAAAATAAATCAATTACCTCTATCAAAAATAAACATTCTTAGTCCTCAATGAGAACAGACTCCAATGAATGCCTGTCCACATTGACTAAATAAAATACAGTAGACGAGTTACTGAGTTACTCTAAAAGACTAAAAGAGGAAAACAAAAAATACTTGATAAAAGATTTTATTACCTGATTCAAGCATTTCAAATTGTTCAATCTCATCCATAACAAGTAGAGATGATGAAGAGTGCAACAAATTTTGTGTGCAAATAAGCACCTTGGCCGTATTAGGCGACAACGAACTATGAAATGGATCGAGGACATGACCTCTTGTGCTAAACGCACACTCCGAGGCAACTGTTGACACGGGAATAGCTAGTACATCTCGAGCTATTTGGGAAACAATGGGGTATTTGGTGGAATTAATCTTCTACCAACCCAATACATCAAAATCAGCAGAATTAATTTCGCACGCTTCTATCAAGTATCTCTCCAATTCATTCTTGGAGACTATACTAACTTGAAGTTCCAAGCATCTCTGACAGTCCAAATCAAAAGATACCCTAGCATCATCACCACCATCAATATCCATACCCCCTAATTCCTCCTTCAAATTTGTTTCTATGCTTGCATTTGAATTGCTGTTCACATACCACTCATATATATTATTCAACTTCTCTTTTAGTTTATCCATCAAAGCCTTAACCATACTTACTTCATACACTTTTTCAAAGCAATATTCAACAACCAACAATTTGTGCCGTGGATCAAGCACCATTGCAACAAATAAAAAAATATTTACCTTTTCATAGCGACCCAAATACTTTTCAAACTTGAGTCTCATGCCCTCGGCCATCATTCTTAAACTTATATCGTTGTGACTACACAATTTACTAATTTCAGTTTGAATGAAAACAATTTCCATATAAAAAGCATTTGAAGTGACGAATGAAGACCCTGAAAAATGTAAGGTTGCCCAATCGTCACTATCCGGAGGACCCAACATCTTCCTTCCACTATCTCTCCCACTCCCACTTTCATCCCTATCTACGCCATCATTCACAACACTTTTAAAGTAAGAAGAAAAACCTAGATCCTCCTCCTCTAAATGTTTAAATGCATTCTCAAATTGCACGGCCCTTTCCAACATAAGATAGGTCGAATTCCATCTAGTTGGCACATCTAAGCAAAGAAAAACTTTAGTATTGATGTTTTCTTTTTCGGCACATATCTTAAACTTAATCAACCTAGACTGAGATGACCTCACATACCTCACAACATTACAGATCTTAATGATTGATTCATCCAATTCCTTTAACCCGTCACTACCAATCAAGTTTAAAATGTGTGCGCAACATCTCATGTGCAACAATTCATGCTCTAATACAATCCCCTTTCTATTCTTAGTTTTCCTCCTCAAATGATTAATGATACCATTATTAGAGCTTGCATTAATAACAAGCACCCCTCAATTGCCTTACCAAGTGTATCATCCTTTGTGATCATAAACTAAATTAAAACTAAAGATTTTCTTGTGAATTTTAAAATTGGCATCTATGAAATGTCCAGTGAGAGACATGTAGTTTAAATTTTGAATCAAGGTCCATGTGTCGGTGGTAAGGCAAATACGTTGACCTCTCATAACACTCTTCATCCTTTTATTCTCATTTGCATAAAGTAATAAAATATCTTTAGCAATTGTAATCCGAGAAAGGATCTTAATCCACTTTGGTTAGATAAATTGCATAAATTCTTTAAAGCCCTCAGTTTCCACAAATCTAAACGACAACTCATTTTTAATAATCAATTTTGTAAGTGCTTTTCTACAAGCATCAACAGTGAAAGTCATTGGCACAAGTTGGCTAACAGCATCTCCATGTTCACCTATTGGTTTGAATCCTAAGATCGACTGGGACTTGTCCTGTTTCATAAACAGATTTTTTGTGCATTGAGATTCAAGGTGGGTCAACATGGACTTAGTCCTGTTTTGCTTGGTATCACAAGCATAATCTGTTCCATAGTAGTTACAAGAAGCCCTTGGCTTTTCTCTAGGTTTACATTCAATCATTTAAAAATGGTCCCAAACAATTGATCTCTTTATACCACGACCCTCACTGGCCTCACTAGTATTCATGGAGGGCTTTTGAGATTCACTTGCCTCCGGATGAGCTATTGGAGTTGGAGTTGAATTTGAAGTTGGAGTACCTTGTTGGGATGAACTCTGATTCACGGTCTCATTACTGCCAATTGCATCAGCTGGATTCGTGTTATCAGGATCACCCATCTAAGGACAAAAAATAATGGAACAAAATTAACAAATCAGATACTAAAATTACTAAAATTTCATTTGGAAAATTACTATAATTCTGTAACCATAGCTTTACCCACCACATATGCATAGTTAAATGGTCCTTTCAAATTAATAAGTTACTAAATTTCATGGATATATACCACAGACTTAAAAAATAAAAAGCATAGATCATACTTTTCTGTTCATATAATTGAAATAGCACAAATATAAGAATCAATACACTTTAGTCTCTACAAAAAGGTCAATACACTCTAGTTTAGTAGTCTCTACAGATCAAACACCACACTCTAGTTTACCAAGATCAAAATCTACGAAAAGTCATAACTTAAACTTAAAGCATACATGTACACACCCAGTTTCATTATTTTAGTGTATTACTAATTTACCCATCTAAATAACAACATTGTTCAGTAAAAATAAAAAAACTCAACAGAAAATAACCCTAAAATTTCATATATTTGGTAATCAAACAACAAAAAAATTTGAGATGGGTATATAGATATAACTTCTAAGAATTGTAGATCAAAATTATATATATTATATAGTAGATCTGAGATTCTGAGATGCTGAGAGAGAACAAACCTGGGTGAGAGTTGGAGACAGTGCGATATTGGCAGTGAATCTGGTAATCGTGGCAGTGTGGTGATTTAGTGGTGAGTCGGTGACTGGTGAGAGAGAGAGAGAGAGAGAGAGAGAAAGAGAGAGAGAGGAGGAGGCGATGGTGGTATGGTGGTGACTGGTGACTGCTTATCGGTGGCCGGCAGTGAAGTGGCGATGAGACTTGAGAGACATCAAATAGATGCTATGATGAGAGTGAACTGATCACCTCGTCGTCTACAGCAACTGCTGCTGTGCTGGGTTAGGTTTAGGTTTAGGTCAAAAGACTCAAAAGAAACATTATTAGCGAACGTCGAACGCCGTACCGAGCCTTCGATTTCTTAAGTCTCCGGCACCGACCACTGACCAAAGCCACAAGAGATCAACAAAAAATAGTCGGTTCGATCAGTTCCGGTCGGTCAGTCCGATTTTTCCAAAAAAACTTTCACCCATAGGGAACACTACATATACGAGACTTATATCGAGCCAACGGACCCAACGTGCTACTTCTGGAATATTCTACAATGGGCTATCTTTAATACTGAGCGAGACTTCTGGTATAAGTAGTATAGATTTGGGACCAAGGATCCAGAGATGATCAGGAGGTGCTATACAATAAGGATACCTTTAGACATATTGTGGAAGACTTACTAGAGATGTTACGGGATTGCTGGGTATATCAGGTATTGAGTTTGGAGGTTCGACAAATGCCCCCATGTGGACCTTGCGCGTTGAGAGGGGTCCTGGTGTTTCCCTCGATAGTGTCCCAGTACGGATCCAAGGAGCACACTTCAGGGAAACTAGAACTTCCTCACGCGATCCTAGAGACAAAGAGTTGCCACCTAATTTTTATTAGGAATTAGGAAACCCAAGTTTGACTTGCCCAAAATTAAATAAGGTTACTCGCCCTTCATTATCAGAAACAAGGTTCGGGGGTCTTAGTACGAGAGGGGAAGGAGCCCAAGCAAGACTAAGGCACCCCCTCCTCGCCCTACCGAACGATAGGCCTTGATTCAAATATCCAAGTTCTTAATTCATAATTGGTGTTGTTTCCTCAAACATACTAGATAATATATACATGTCAAAAGGAACATCTAATGAAAATCCTTTCAAGAGATTAAATCAAATAGCAATCGGATGCACATGCAATACAAGAGAGAGGTATACTCACAGAGGCTAGTCCTGACCGGGACCAATGCAAATAAAGGAAACATGTCATGATATGCAAGAGAGAACAAGAATACTTACATTGAGTGGCAAAAAGCAAAAAGAAATAAAACATGTAATGTAATCATGCAACAATCCTAGATAAGATGTCTCTATTATATACACATATCAATGGGGATTATCCTAAAGGAATTATGTTGTTGAAAACAAAGTTGTAAACCTAGAATGATTCAAAGAGAAAGGATATAGTGTAACACCTGTAATTTTCTGTCATTGATAATATCAGTTTTTCAAATATCTGTATTGGACTGACTATATTATTATATTATTATTTTAATTATCTGACGATACGGCCTGCAGTAACCGTACCGACTCGGCCGTAATAAGATTTAACTTAGTCCCGTACCTGGACCCGGACATTAGAAATAGTACGTAAATCGAGATCGACACGTATACCGAGAACTTATGCACGCAAACCGAGAAAATGGCACAAAGCCCAAGGTGGGACCCACATGGCCGGCCACATGGCAAGTCCCATGCATCATCTCCTACACTTGTCATCACTCCATGTGACATTTGTCCACTAGATGGACGTACACATGGCCCTCCATGCACACATGCAAGCATGCATGGAGACACATGCCCCTCCTCCCTTGCTATATAAACATGCACATGCACTCATTTGACATTTTTAGTCTTCATAATCTGCACCTAAGTTAAGAAAGAGAGATGGAAGTTATAGATCCCATGGAGATATAGAAGAAAAAATAAGGAGAAACCAAGCATTCACCCCCTTCCCTTGTATACACCTCACATGCAAACACATATACACACCCATACACCTACATACACTACCATGGGAACCTAAGAGCTGTGTTTATAAGTCCTAAAATCTCAAGAAAAATCCCAGCAGTAAGAAGAATCAAGAAGTTAGAAGAAGAAGAAGTTCATCCTTGGAGTTTGAGTTCAAAGCTTCATCAAGTTTCAAATCAACATCCAAGCTTAACTCTAAGCTTTGGTGAGTAATTGTGAGTGATCTAACTCAATTTAGAACCCATATAATATGTACTAATATTTAGTAGAAGTTTGATGTTGTTGTGTTGAAGTTTTCATGACATACAAGACAAATTCATAAATCTGAGAAACTGAAACTCTCAGCAGAACATAGTTTAGTAAAATGAATATTTTGTGTAGCTCAAAACTCTGAATTAAGCTAGGTTTTTTTGTGGTAATAGCTAACTCATATATCTACAAATAACTCCTTTATAGCTCAGTCTAGAAATTACTCCTTCATGGGTGAAATGCATGTACAACGCAGTGTTATAAATCTGAGAAACTGAAACTTTCAGCAGAACATAGTTTAGTAAAATGAATGTTTTGTGCAGCTCAAAAATGATAATTAAGCTAGGTTTTTTTTGTGAAGAAAGATAACTCATTTATCTACAAATAACTATTCTATAGCTCAGTCTAAAAACACCTCCTTCATATGTGAAATTCACGTACAATGCAGTACTATAAATCTGGGAGAGAACAGTCCGAGATATAAGAAATGTCTTGTAAAATAAATAGTTTGAGTAAATCAAAAATGTAATTGAAGCTAGATTTTTTTTGTACATGAAGATATTCCTATTATCTACAATGTTTTAGTTTTGAGTTTGATCCACAAAGCAATTTATCATGCCCAAATAAATCATGTTAATTCAGTCAACACAGTGAAAATATATCCTGGCAGATTGTACAACTTTTTGTATAATGTTTTGTTTATGCATGGTGTTGATTGTTGATCCTAGTTTTCTGGTACCTGTGTTGTTATGAAAATCTCGTGCTATGGTAGTGCTATCATGTAGATGAGTATGTTAAGGGTTTCATCTATATGTTTGTTAGTATTAAATTCATGTTATAAATCCATGAGCTACGTGCTATGTTTTCCATTGTTATAAATATAGTCTAATGACCGTTGAAAGTTCATACCCAAACTATAAGTATGCTGTATGGCACAATTATTGCGTTGATAAGTGATCGGGAAAGTTTCCATCGTAAGTATATTGAGAGAAAAACGGAATGTCGGACGTATAGCAAAATATTAACGGTTATAAATGGATGATACTAACGAACTAAACTACGAAATGTACGAACGTGAGAAATAACGATAAAACCTTCAATAACAGATTTAATGCGAATAAGGGACATTGGGCCTCGTTTGTAGTCGTGTGTCTACTGGTTAAAGTTGATTCGTGAACTTTTGTGTCGTGTTTGGATAATTCTTGCAAAGTTGGTCTCTCGATTATTCCATGGAGTCGATTGGTGAGTTATGTTTTGTTCCTTGATCTGAGGATCGGTATGACGTATTCGGTCAAGTGCGGATGACCTGAGGATCGTCGTGACGTGTTCGATCAAGTGGTTGATTATTTTTCCGCACCCTTGGACTGAGGATCGGCATGACGTGTTCGGTTATGTACGGGTGACCTGAGGATCGGCATGACGTGTTCGTCCAAGTGATTATTAATTTCCCGTACCCTTGGTCTGAGGATCGGCATGACATGTTCGAAAACGTGCGGGCGACCTGAGGATCGGCATGACGTGTTCGACCAAGAGATTGTTAATGTCCCGCACACTTATGCCATTTGGGCGACAGTTTGAATGCAAGTTGGGCGACAGTTAACTATTCATTGTTGAGTGTTGTTCTTTCTTGACCAGTAAATGCGTTTGGAGTTAAGTTTTCTTTCAGTCAATGTCATTGGTCAGTTCAGTTCTGGGTTAAGTTTCAAAGGGAATGATTAGGTTTAAATAAGATATGGTTCTGAGAATGAGAAAAGACGAACAAAGCATAGTATCGAGAATAAGAAATGATGAACGAGATATGGTTTCGAGAAATAAGAAGAGATGGAGAATAACTTACCTTAAGTGGTGGTAACCTTAAGGGGACCCTCACTTAGCTTAACCGCTAACGGCTTTTCATGCCGCTGGACCTTCCACGTCCAGCCTTTGCAGGTCCAGACAGAGTCGACTGCTATCAAGATGCTGACTTTACTACTGAAGACTATGTTGGTGAAGATTACTACGAGGAAGGCTACGGTTTCACCAGCTGAAGACTTTGGAGCTTTTCTTTTATTATAGTTCTGTTATTATTATGTTAGTGATGTAATAGTTTAGCTGGTCTTGTAATGTGTATCTTTTGGATATCTTTTTGGCCTGTAATATACTACTGATGTAAGACTTGGATGTTTTAAATTTCTACTTCCGCTGAACTTAGTCACTTTCCCATATCACATTATTGTTATAAGCATGTTTGGACAATCAGGTGACACTCACAACCAGTCACGTGTCTACGAACCCATAAAGGAAATTTATTTTTCCCTATTTTTGGTACTTCGGGGCGTGACATATAGATAGCACACAATATATAGATAGCACACAAATCAACAAATCGAAGTCCGGATCTGCGGCATTCAATTCTCTGCACTAAGACACCAAGGAATACCCAAGCATTTCAAAAATACAAGCAAACAAATGATATACATGAAAGACAAGAAGAAGATTTCATCAATCAAATTTCCAGATTCAGCAAACTCTAATGAATCCTATCAAAAAAGGACTTAAACAAAAGCTGGGTTGAAATCCTTTCACAGAAAGTTAGATGCATGTCTTAAGGAACTTCTCCAAAAGTAGAACCTCTTCACCATTTTTGAAGTTCGAGAAATAAGAGTTTTGGGAACAGTGGATTAGAACTATCCACTGTTCTTGTAAAAATTATAATGAATTCTACAAATATCATGTGAAGCTCTATTTGGTGTCAAAGGAAAGATATTCCATTATAGTTTATAAAAATAATAATCCCATGGACATGTCATGATCTTAAGGTTTCTGAAAAGTTATTTTAACCAGACTCTACTATGCTGGAAGTTTGGTATCATTTGACAAAGGAAGGCAAAATATAATGGAAATTCATGAATCATGTTAATCAAGTTAATCTCATCTTTGAATCTCTCATCAATTTATCCTAGATAATTTCTAAACCAAGTTTTAGTCATCAATTATTGTTGAGTGATCAAGGTATGACCATTTTATATACATAATCATAATTATAATTAAACTTAGAAAATTCCAGAATAGTTGTATCAACTTCAAACGCTTAGAAAATGATCTTAACTCGATCGTATGCTCACGATTTTACATTGGCATATAGATAAATGAGTTAGGAATCATCCCCAAAAAGCAGATCGTTGATGACTATTATAGATTTTCTAAAATTCAAGCACAAAGAGACTATGTTCAAATCTGTCAACCGATTTCTCAATAATTTCTAAAAATAGCATATGGATCCTAAGGGTTCTAAAACGGATCGAATGAAAGCTAATTCATCAAAGTTTACCCAGAAATTTTGAAATCAATCAAACTATGAGTTTTGTTAGACCAAATCTTATGGAAAAAACCACTCTGTTTTGCTGAATTTTTTCTAGTTCATTTAAAAGTTTGAGAAAAACATCTTAGGTAATGGTTGAAGCTTATTTGAGCGATCAAACTCATAGATCAACTTAATTATCATGATTCCTAATCAATTTAGCCCTCAATTTCTATGAAGAACTTTAGATCATGGATCAAAGGGACTTACAAATATCCTATTGGAGATAAATTTCAATAGGAATTCTAGGTTATTGGAATAATCAAGAGAAAAGTATGAACACAGGAATCATCCTTCTCATAGATCATACTTCCAAACCATCAGAGAATTCAAAATAGATACATGTATATAATCATGTATGCATGGATCTAAACTAGAATAGAAGACTGTAACTAATAATGAAAATCAAAAGTGAAAAACAATCTCTAATAAAGAATTATCAACAAACTCAAAAGAGACTTGGATCTAGCTATGTGAGTGTGTGAAAAACAAGAGAGGAAGAAGATGAGTATTCTAACAAATAAGACAAAACTAAACTAGATCCAAGTCTTATAGATATATATATAAAAGTAGGAATTAGAGATAAATTATGATATCTACCTCTTGGAGGATTCTCAATTACGCACTCAAAGTTGATTTGAAGGATCTTCTTCTTCAAGTTCTTCAAGCACTCATCCATGGAAGTTGAGGGAGGCAACTGATGTCTAAATATTTAATCTAATTGTTTTGAGATTATTTTTATGGAAATTTCATTCATAATTCACTTCTTCTCTCTAGAAATCTCACTTGAATTCTAAGTATATTCTAATATCTTGTAAGTATATCCAGTTGTATATACTTAAAGCTTCATCAAGATGATTCAATATGGTCCCGTATGAGATGCATGAGATCTATATATAGAGTTTTAAAAAATTAATTCTTAAGTTTTAGGGTTAAAACATAGATTTTAGATGTCAGAAAAGGATTAAAATGGCCATTTCGGTGCCTATATGCAGTTTCCAGGCAATTTTCTCGTAGTGGGAAGCCTCTAGAAGGGTCTGGAACTCAAAAAGCTCGATAGAGGGGGCAACTTGTAGGTGGCGGCTTAGGTGGCACCCGCCACTTACTATTCATGATCCCCTGGTTTCCCCAATGACCTGTTTCAAATATTACGTGCATTGCTTTTCCATAATTTTTAAAAAAAATACTTTTTGGTGTTTGAAATCATTCGTTTACATACAATTTGGAAAGCTGTTGAGTTGAATTTCAGTATAAAAATATTCTAGGAGGTTTGGAAATGAAAATTGAAGCTCAATTGAAGTTTGAAAGTCCTCCGGAACTTTCGTCATCTTTTTGAAATCAAACGACTTCTTTTTCAAAATTGATTTTCAATGTGCATCGATTTCAAACTTTTCCTTAAAATTGAATCTCTAAATACCTAGAATACTGCATTTAGAACACTTCATGCTCATATACCCTGAGTGAATATGAATTTTGAGAGATGATTTTTGACAAAACCGGGATTTGTGCATGGAAAAAGGATTTTCTGAACTTGAAGTCACTTTTTGAAGTTTGATCTTTCGATTGTATGGAATCCAGTACCTTCCATGGGTTAATTTTCATCATTGAATCCTCTATGACGTTGTCCATCCTAAATCCTATCAATGTGGTCAAAATTGGGTATCTACAGTTTGCCCCTGTTTGGCAGAGCTTATTGTGAACAACGTGAACTGCAAGTGAGTGCCAAAGCCAGAAGGCACCCTATAACCATACTGAGAGGTTTTAGGAAAAATAAAAAAATTCTCAAAAATCAAGAAATTCAAAATCAGATAAAATCAAGAAATTTCGAATGCAAGAATACAATGCAATGTTGGGTAGGGCTGCTATATTGAATCTGCTGCTGGTCGTGCTCCGCTAGAGCTGCCTACATCCTTTCCAAAAATCAGACCAGGACGTAGTTCAAGCGCGCGAGAGGACAAAAAACACACACCAACAATAATACAGATGAAATGCTCCTATCCCAGGATGCTAATGTAGTATGAAAACATGAATGTGCATGTGCTAGAAGAATCGTCCTCAAAGGTTCCCTATATGCAAAATCTAATGCAAGGGATGCAACGTCTCATTCCCATAGTCAAATATGTCCAAAGAGAAGTATGGTATCTGTATCATGGATGATTTGCAGAGTCTTTCTTCTGAATTTACGGCTTGTAGGTATCATCTATATCTCGGATGACTGTTGAGTATCTTGGATAAATTCTGAAAACAACTTCAGATAAAAAGTGTCCTTAAGCTTGGACATTTCCTGAAATAATGCCTCATTAAACCCAGATGACTGATGAAGTGTCCTAACCCCTGGACGATCGCTGATGTAGAGTCCTAACCCCTGGACGGTCGCTGATGTAGAGTCCTTCTGCTGGGAACGATATGCTAATGTAAAGTCCTAACCCCTAGACGATCACTGATGAAGAGTCCTACCCCCTGGACGATTGCCGATGTAAAGTCCTAACCCCTGGACGATCACTGATGAAGAGTCCTAACCCCTGGACTGTTGTTGATCAAGAGTCCTTCTAGTGGGGACGAATCTTCTGTACTCTTAAAACACGTCCTTCTGCTGGGGACAAATCTTCTGTGCTTCAAAAACAGGTCATCCTGCTAGGGACAAATCTTCTATAACAAGTCTAGAGATAAGTCTTTTGAAACAGGTCCTTCTTCTGGAGACAATTCTTCTGTTCTTCTAAAACAGGTCCTTCTACTAGGGATAATTCTTTTGTTCTTCTAAAATAGGCCCTTCTGCTCAGGACAAATCTTCTATTTTGACGCACGAATTCTAAGAAATGCACGGATTCTAAGAGTTACGCTACTTCTGGAGGCAACCCCAATACACGATTCTGAGATATACATAATTTTGAGAGATACCCTATATTTGGAGGTTATTCTGATATGTGATGCTGAGAGAAACCCTATATCTAGAGGCAATTCTGATATAATTCTGAGAGATACCCTTCATCTGGAGGCAACCCTAATGCTGAGATATACACAGTCCTGAGAGATACCCTATATCTGGAGGCAATCCTGATATTCGATGCTGAGAGATACCTTTCATCTGGAGGTAGTTTAGATGCTGAGAGATGCACGATTTTGAGAAATACCCTTTCTTCTGGGGGAAATTTTGATACGCGACACTGAGATATACCCTTCATCTAGAGGCAACCCTAATACAAAATGTTTAGATATACCTTACTTCTGGAGGTAATTCTGAAAGTTCTCTGCTGGGAAAATTTGCTGAAGTACACCTTTCTTATGGAGGTAATTTTGACGATATCTGAAAGTTCTCTGCTTGGGGAGATATCTGAGATGTGAGTAAAAGGCTCATATTCTAGAGGCCCTGCTGATTCTATCTGAGACTCATATTGGTGCTTTGACCAGTTCAAATATTCTTGCAACACGCCGGGCTTATTCTGACCCTTTCTAAATATCTTACTAATGTTTTGAAGATCTTGTATTCTGATCTATCTCTGTAAGTCCATTTTGGATATAATTCTTGAGTGACTATAGACCCAAATGTCTAACACACAATCAACCCAAAATCTATGGGAGTTCGTTGCAAATCAATAGCTATTTCAAGTTGTGGTGCCGTCAATTCTTCGTGTCTGGGGACTTTTCTTCAACTTTGAATGGTTTTCAACCAAGATTAAAAATTTTCAAGGGTCTTTTTGACCAATTTCAACAAGTTTCAAGCACTCTTTAGGCTCATATATCAAGATCAGACCAATCTGGGGTCAAAACAAGAGTTTTGGGGGTCAAAACGTGAATATAGAGCAAAATAGGGTTTTGGCATGAAATAAATAGTAAATGGCGGTTCCCCACATACCCTTGGGAGCCGTTAGTCACAAGTTTGGGATTAAAACCCATTTTTCTTCTTGTTCTTCATTTATCTCATCTCCAATGTATCACTTCTTTCTTCTAAGCTGCTCAAATTTGGCAATTTCTTGATGTTTTGAGTGATTTCATGCATCAAAACCTCCAATAAACTTATTAATCTCATCAACTCCTCTCTATTCTAGGAGATTCAAGTGCCAAGGGTTTCACTATTCATCATCTTCAACTTCTTATCTCCAAGCTTCAAGCATCAACAATCATGAGTTCCCATGGACAAGGTGAGAGTTCTAGAACACATAGAACCCAATTTCAAGCTAGTGGAGCTTCAACAACTCAATCCATTGAGTATCTAACTATGAAGGAGCCACAAAATCACATCTTTAAGAGGGCCTTTCGTCAAGAGGTAACCCATTTTTCAATTTCGTATTGTTTCTTTGCTTCATGTATGTGTGCTTCTAAATTCTTGCAAATTCTTAGAAATCATCCTTTAATTTTCTTCTGGAATGTGCTAGGGCACCCCAAAGGTCATGGTAGCCATGGAGAATGCCTTGAATGGTTTAATGAATTTTCGAAATCATGTCTCCATGTAGTAGCCAATATAAAGCATGCAGGTTTTGGGTCTTTTGTAACTTTGTTGGAGAGACTTGCCAATGATTTGGCCATGATTCAAGCTCTTGCTGAGAGGTGGTGGGATTTCACAAATACTTTCCACATGCCATTTGGGGAGATAACCATGACCCCACTTGACTTTGTAATGATAACCGGCATCTTGTTTGGTGGGCATCGTCTTTCCTTTGCAAAGAACATACACAAACATCCCACTATTATTGAGCAACTTCTAGGCATCATTCTGACCCCAGAGAGATCTTCACGGATCGAGTGTGAGCATTACATGGTTTGTCAACAACTTTTGGTCTTTTGAAAAAGTGGCTCAATTTACTAATATGCAGCTTACCCGTACTTTCATCTTATATCTGCTTGGTTGCTCTTTTCTCTCTACTCGAGCTGAACGGTTTTCACTAAATATGCTTGACAGCCTTTGAAATCTTGAGGAGATTGCAGACTTTGATTGGGGTTCTGTTGATTTAGCTATTCTTTATAGTTATATGGGGGAACATTAACGAGGCAAATCCCCTGGATTTGGTGCCTTCTGGAGTGCTTGGGAGGTAACAAAATATTTTCATTTCAAGTTTCATCATTGGTATTCTGTATGCTAACCAATGCTATATATTCTTTTACAGGTGTGAAGCTTTGAATATTTTTCCATGACAACTCCATCATTCAAGGAGTAAGAGATGTATATCTTTCCACGGGCTCTGAAGTAGCATTGCCAAGCCGTAGGTGTCAAGAACGGTGCTCACAATGTCATTTCTTGCCAGGATTTTCTTATCCGTCTTAGGTTTAATCTAGTTAACAAGCATCCTTAGGCGACAAATGATGATGTGACTGAGATTGGCATGGCCATACAGATGACTGGAGAGAGGATTCTTCTTGAGGGTCCCTCTGTTCTTGAGTGGTATCTTGGAGAAAGAGTAGCTCCTTAGACTAACTTGGAGGATTATCTTTTAGTGCTACAGGATCCGCCTTTTTGCATGAGGTCAGCGCAGAATCTGGAAGATGATGATCTTGTTGATGTTTTGAACGGAATTCCTTCTGTCTCATTTACTGTGTTTGAGGAGAACTATGATGTCTTCAGGGCTCCTCATTTGATGCCCAAGTTCCCGCTTTTAGATGACCCACAAGTATTTTCACGGCTTCTTCATTTCTGATTAAATGCTTGTTTTATCTTATTTCTCTTTATCATTTACAAGGGGAGCTCTTTCGTGGATGGTCCTGGCCGACCTTTACCTCCCATTCTTCCTTGTGACTGGTGAGCCTCGACCATGTTACGTGGAGTTTTATCTTTAGTGGAGATTCCACATGATCTTGTGGAGCCTTAGCTAGTTTCAAAACAATATAAGTCCATTTTTAATGAAGAGCGGCCTTATGCACAAAATTTGAGAGCTTAGAGCCTTGCTTGAGAGGGACATGTGACTACTTTTGAACTCATTACTTTTGATTCCCCTGATCTTTGTGATCTTATCTTTCTTCTTTTGTAGTGGGATGGCATGTGCCAGACTTATATAGATCGAGATGCGACTCTGGTAAATTTCTTGACTTCTCCTTCTTTTCATTACATTTTCAACCCTGTACTGATTCTTTCTTCTGACAGGTGGATCAAGTCAGGCAGCTTCAATCACAGCTGGAGTGGATGAGTGCAGGCCCTTTTGGTGGGGCTGGTGTGTCTAGGTGAAGGCATCAAATGATGATGATGATAGTTCTACGGCCTCAGATATGCCTGCTCGATACCCATAGGCTACTTGTCGTTGCTGATTCCAATGATTACCCCTTTCATAGCACCTAGGACTATCTTTCTTGCTTCTTGCTTTCTATACCGAGGTTGATGTTGATGTATTCTGTTTGAGACTTTGATGGGCTTATACCCTTGACTTTGCTTGATGCTGCTTTATGCTATCCTCTACTTTTGTTTTGCATTCCTTATCACGAGGTTGATTTGCTTGACACTTTGCACACTGACACACATGACTCGATTACAGGGAAAGGAAATTTCTAATGATTCCCTTACTCGACAATGTCTTTAGATTTTGATGCTTGAATTTCTAAGGATTTGCATGTTTAAAAATGAAAATTTATCTTGTAGCAGGATACTATATTGGCTTTGCATGTAATCTTGAAGTTTTGAAAATTTTCTGCATACTATTTGAATCTTGACATTAGACTCACATCTTTAGATTGCTTAAAAACTTTTGAACTTAATATAAAGAATTACCAAATTTTTCTCTTAGTGCTGAATTCTGATAGCCAAGTGATCCAGAGAGAACATGTATCAGGGTACGGGAAAATGACAGTTTGCCCCTAGTTGATATGGATAACTAGAAGTTTGCGTTTGCCCGTAGTGTAGCAGTGATATCTTGAGGCTCTGGGTAAACCTGAAAGCTTTGCCCCTAGTTTGCAAGGTTCAGGGACTGAGATCCAGGAAAGCTTGCCTACTTATCCCCAAGTGGGAATCAGGTTTAAAGTAGTTTGGCTGAGATTTTGCAAGAAGGTATTTGAAGTATGGTTGAGTGTTTCAAGTACAGTGACCGAACTATGCATGTTGCCTACGTATCCCCAAGTGGGAATCAGGTCAAACATAATTCCTCAAAGGATGGAGGTTTTGAAAGAACAGGTTTAAAAGAAAGGTTTTAAGCATAGCATTTCTTGAGATGGTCAATGTTGACTGGATGATTAAATTCAATTCCATCTAGATCCATCAGGTATGCTGCTCCTCCAGAGAGAAGCTTCTTAATGATGTACAGACCAACCCAATTCGGCTTGAATTTTCCTATAGGATTGAAAATTGGTGCTTTGAATTCTTTAAGGACAAGGTCGCCTTCAACAAGTTTTCTTGGACAAACCTTCTTGTTGAATGCTCGAGCTATTCTTCTCTGATACACATGCACATGATCAATTACAGCTAATCTCTTTTCATCAAGTAGCATTAGCTCTTCATATCTCTTTCTTAGCCAATCAAATTCTGGAATCTTGCATTCAGCTACAATTCTCAGCGATGGTAGTTCTATTTCAACTGGGAGTACTGCTTCCATTCCGTATGCCAAGGAATAAGGAGTGGCTCCTATAGATGTTTTGATTGATGTTCTGTATCCCCACAATGCATATGGTAGTTTCTCATGCCAATCTCGGTATATATCAGTCATCTTTCTTAGAATCGTCTTCAATTTCTTATTAGCTGCTTCAACTACCCCATTTGTTTGTGACCTATATGGTGCTGACATGTGATGCATGATCTTATATTCTTCTAGTAGATCCAAACTTACTTTCTGGTAGTGACTGCCATGATCAGATATCAACTCATGAGGGACCCCATATCAACAGATTATATTTCTTCTAATAAATCTGGCCACATCTCTAGCCTTCAATGTTGCATAAGATTCTACTTCCACCCATTTTGTGAAATAATCAATTGCTACCAGGATGTATTGATTCCCATTAGACGCCTTCGGGGTTACTTTTCTAATAACATCTATTCCCCAAATTGAGAATGGCCAAGGGGTAGTCATGTTGTATAGTAATGATGGAAGCACATGCTTCATATTGGCATGGATCTGACACTTTTGACATCTTCTCATATTCGTAATAGTCTTTGTCCATAGTAGTCCAATACTACCCTTTTCGGATGATCTTCATAAATAACATATGTCTACTCATGTGAGGACCACACACCCCTTCGTGAATTTGCTCCGTCATTTTCTTCGCATTGTTCCCATATAAACATGTCAAGTTGAACCCATTGTAAGATGTCTTTAGCAGGCTTCCACTGCAAATCATGAATAGAGCCGAGAATCTTCTTATAGCTCTCTTGTCTTTCTCAGACGCACCTTCTGGATATACCCCACTTTTAATAAAATTCCACACTTCAGTGTACCATGGAAGTCCTTCTGCTTCTTCTATTTCCACGATCATCTCATAAGATGGCTTTTCTCTATGTTCAATCATCAACGGAGTTAACTTTTTTCCCACAAGAATCTCAATCATCAAGGCTAAAGTAGCCAAGGAGTCTACTATTTGATTTTCTTCTTGAGGTTGGTAGAAGAACATAATGTGTAAGAAATAGGTTCGTAGAAAATCAAGGTACACATGATAATGTTTTAACTTTTCTTCTTTGACCTTCCAGTCTCCTCGAACTTGGGATATGATCAGATTGGAATCCCCGAATACATCAATTTTTCTTACTTCCAAACTCAAAATGGCTTCTAACCCCAAGATACAAGCTCTGTACTCAACAGTGTTGTTGGTAGAGGTATATTTCAGCTTAATAGCGAATGGGGTATGTGCTCCTTCAAGGGATCAAGGAAGATCCCTACTCTATATCCTTTCTGGTTTGCAACTCCATCAAAGTACATTTTCCATACATCTTCTCTTAATTCCATCAATCATTCATTAGGGAACATGAATTCTCCTTCATTTTCCAGACTTATCGGATGTTCTGCCAAATGCTCTGCGATAGCCCTTCATTTAACAGATTTACTCGTAGCATGTGTCAAGTCAAATTCAAATAGCATCAATGTCCATCGGGAAATTCTTCTGGTCAATGCTGGTTTTTCAAAGAGGTACTTCAAAGGATCCATTCGAGAGATCAAAATAGCAGGGAAGGCCAACATATAATGCCTTAGACGACGAGTGGCCCAAGCCAAAGCCCAACATGTCTTTTTCTAGCAGAGAATACTTTAGCTCGTATCTTGTCATTCTCTTGCTCAAGTAATAAATTACTTTCTCTGCATGCCCTTCATCTCCTTCTTATGGTAACATGCATCCCATAACATTTTTTGACACGGATAAGTACAACAGTAAAGGCTTCCCTGGCTTCGGGGGTGAAAAAATCGGTGGTTTCAATAGATAATTCTTGATCTTGTTGAAAGCTTCTTGACACTGATCATCCCATTCGAATTTCTTCCCTTTTCTCAATAAGCTGAAAAGTGGGTTCCAAGTTGTAGTGAGCTTGGATATGAAGCGATTGATGAATTGGATTCGTCCCAAAAATCATCTTACTTCCTTTTCATTTGTTGGAGGAAGCATATCCATAATAGCCTTGATCTTCGTAGGGTCAACCTCAATTCCCTTCTGTGTTATGAGAAATCCTAGTAGCTTCCCAGTGGTTACTCCAAAAGTACACTTCTGTGGATTTAATCTCATCCAGTATTTTTTTTAATCTTTTGAAGAACTTGGTGAGGCCTACTAGATGCCCATTCATTCTTTGGGACATGACAATCATGTCGTCCACATAGACTTCTAGCTCTTTATGTATCATGTCATGTAATAAAGTAGTAGGCCTACTAGATGCCCATTCATTCTTTGCTCCGGTATTCTTTAGCCCAAACGGCATCACTCGGTAGCAGTACGTCCCCCAGTAAGTTGTGGATGTGGTCTTTACTTGGTCTTCGAGTGCCATTAAGATCTGAATGTACCTTAAAAAACCATCAATGAATGATAACAACTCATGCCCCACTATATTATCTAGCAAGACATCTATATGTGGGAGCGGGAAATCATCTTTGGGACTGGCTTTGTTCAAATCCTTGAATTCAACACATACTCGGATCCTTCCGTCCTTCTTTGGCATAGGAACTATATTGGCTTTAAGTTTAGAGACTGTTTTGACAAACTGAGCATTGGGGGACAATTTGATAACAAATTTGTAAAACAGAAAGTCTAGGAATACTTTATTGAATGTTCTCAAGAATCAGAGGTTTAGATCGATCAATGCGCTCTCGATCGATCGAACATCTTCATCTCTCGATCGATCAAAATGTCTTCGATCGCTCGACAATGTCCCTGCTCCAATCGATCGACATAACTTCGATCGATCGAACACAGGAATTATTCTATTACATGGCAGAGGCTTTAAATCACAGTTTCATCGCGATTTCCCAACCCAAGGACTACTCAGACATAATCTGGAGTGTCTTAGATTCATTTTTAACGTAAAAGCCGATTAGGGATGCGTTTGGTTGCGATTTTAACATAAAAACTATGAAAACTATGAGTGTAACACTATTTAGCATGCAAGATTATGATTAACTTTACTAATACTACCAGAAATGATAAACAGATTATAAACGAACCGAAATAATAAAACCTAAGACAATGTATTAAGACCAAACTACTTGAAAATCCAAGAACAAGCAATATGATACCTTGAATCCTACAAAAACAATGTAAACTCTCCAACTCTCTCTATAAACTGATAAAAAATAAGAGTAGCCGTCCCTTTCGACGTGAGAATAACTGGTATAAATAGAAAAACCTAAGGTAGGGTTAAAAAAAATGTCCCCGTTGCGTGCGCGTAAGTTCTGATAAAAGCCATGTTCGACGATCGAACATCTCTCGATCGATTGAACTTCTGGGATCTTCGAGCGCTTGAACTGCATTCGATCGATCGAAACCTCGATCGCTCGAGACCTCTTTGATCGCTCGAGTCTCTCTTTTCATTTTTTAATTGTCTTCATTGAACCCAAGCACTTCCTTTTATCTTGCTTATTCAATTCTTCACACAGCAACAATAATCTGCACAAATAACCACTAAAACAATACCACTTATCATAGATTAATCATATTGTGTAAAAACTGGCATTGTAATTCTAATTGCAGATAAACAAGGGAATTGTAAACTAATTTAGTGCATTTTCTTCTTTGATCGCGGTTGTATTTTACAAATACCCCCACTTGTCAAAACCCCCAACTAGCGATTTGCTAGTCCTTAGCAATAAAGCGAAATAAAACAAGCTAAACTAATACTACAATGATTAAAATAAAACAAATTTAAACTAAAACAAACTAATCTAAATAAAAAGGAACTGCCTAACTCACTTTCGCAGGAATCACGGTTGCATTTAGCAAATGCAACAATCCGTTAAACCCCTAGGTTCCCCTGCGTGGACGAGTGTTGTCTTGTGAGGGTTTGTAGTGAATATACCCACAAAATTCTCTGATTCTAAGATCAAAAAGATATAGAATAACTTGTAAACACTCTCTTCTATTCATATATTAATTTAGCTCTACAAAACATATCATCCTCATTCAAACCATGAAAGAGATACACATGTTCCTCATGTCACCAATAAAGAATAACATATGCATCACATCCATGTATCCGTGCGTGTGTGAAATTAACAGCTATACATCAAACTTTATTTAGAGTTGTTTAGACTATCATACTCCCAGAACTTGTAGTTTCAATTCAATTCTCACATGGGTTTACACACGAAAATGAACATCTCCCAGAAACTTGTTTAATAATGATCGCTCATGGTGTGAAAGCTTTGATATGAGTAATGTTGTGGTTACTAATGCTTCCACACCTGACTCAATAAAGGACGAACATTTAGAGTGTATAGTCTCATGAAAGGAATACTACTTACTAGAGGAGCAAAATACCGTGGATAACTCAAATTACATGTTCGTGTTTAAACTAAGTTGTTAAGAGTCATTAAGGCTTTTGACTTTTTGGTATAATTTTATATAGTAGGACAAAAAGGATAGGGGTACGAATTTGCACATCTTTAGCATTTGATTGAGTGTAGTAATTTCTTTTTTACCTCATTCCGACCATCCTCTATTCTCATAGATGTTTTTTTTTTTAACATAATTTTTTATTATTCAACCCCTCCCACAACTACTCCCTCCCCATAACATACTTCAACAATTTAATCTCATTTGATGTGCACTGGGGTGTATTGACGTCAAAGTATAAGATTAGGGATTTAGGATTTCATAATAGATTTGACAGTATTTACTAGGTGTGGGGTTGAGAACAATGCATATTCTGAAATATCGATACAGGTATATGGAAAGGTAAGGAGCGAATAACGATGGCTTAAATCATTTTCTCAACTTCTTAGTTTTAACACTTCAGTGTTCATTGAGTTTTGTTGGTAAATCCTGAACGTTCTCCTCTACTAAGCAGCCAAAATAAAGAATTAGAGACTCTTCAACGAATTTCATATGTATATTCAAGAAAAACAATTCGAATTTAATGTGATAATTCCCTCAGAATTGAAGATTGGCTTCAAAAGCTCACTAAGGGTAACTAGTTTCCACTACTTATTCTTTAAAGTACAAAAGGCATATTAACTCTTATTTAGGTTTTCTTCATAGCTATTAATATGTGCATAAGGAGTTTGGATACAAGAATGGTTAACACATGCAATCATCATAGCGAACTAGAAAAATGCCTGAATTTAAAGTTTATAATGGTTGTATCATTACTTGATAACAGCTAAATAGAAGTGAATATTGCAAGTCGTTCTACCAATAAAGTTTATAATTTCAAAAAAAAATTCCAATTTTATTTTAAAATTTGTTCAAAATTTTCCAAATTCAACTGAGGTTGTATGACATGTACAATAAATGAGGTTGTATGACATGTAAAATAATTGATCCAAATTGCTACGTATGTGCAGGTGACTATCTATCTACATCCCACCCCCAACTGAAAATTGCGATGTCCTCAGAAGATAATTTTCAAATATAGATAGAGAGATATCACCTGTCAAAGCATAGTAATAACCGTAAGCGTAACAATCTGTATAGAAAGAATACAAACTCCAAACAGGAAGGATCAAATAGAATATGAAAAGATAGAGCATGAGATCCATACATAAACAGAACTAATCACTGGAAATATACTAGAATGAAATAACAGAACAATGATTACAAAATCCATAAAACAAAAATCCAACATGTCCAAACTAACCAAACCAAAAGAAAAATAAGAGAGAGAAGAGAATACAGTCATAACCAACCAAAACAACCCAACAACCACCAACTCTAAATCTATACATCATCGGCGACGTCCGATAAAATCTCAATAAGCACATCCGGAGCATCCCCATCTCCACCCTCAGCAACAGTAGTAGCCGTTGCCGGGTCACTCGCAGTCGGAGCAGTTGGTGTAGATAATAATGGATCAGTCACGACTGAAGGTGGTGGAAGTGGTGTCTTAGAAGCAGGTGGTGTCGCCGATGTGGATAGAGTAGAAGGATCAGTAGATGGGCCAGAAGGAGTAGTAACAGGAATCGATGGAGCTGCCGATGTAGATGCAGCAGAACGATCAACCTGAGGAGCTGCGGATGAAGGACCAGTAGTGGGTGGTGGAGGTGTATATAAAGACTGGTCAACCCCTATCTGAATAAGTATAGCCACAAGAAGAGTCGTCATGCGATCCATCTTGCCCTCGAGTCTGATCCGGGCCTCTCTCTCCTCTAATAATAACTCATGAACAGTAGGGAGAGGTGCCGATGAAGAAGACTCTCCCTGGGCGGGAGCCTGAGACCACTGTCTTAGCTCAAACTATGCAACCTCAATACGAGGATCAACCTCGTCGTCAGAATCAAGTTCCTCAGCCTCTGTGGGCGTCCTAGAAGCTGCACCCTCTGTATCGGTGCCTCCTCCCCTCCTCCTTTTCGCCCCTACCTTAGCCTTACCCTTTGCTTTTCTCTTCTTCTGAGCATCAGAACGGCGGGCCGCCATCTCGCCAAATCAATTAGAGGCCTGAAAAATCGAATCGGTGGCCAATAGAACTACTCCAGCCTGCTCAATGACCTGATGTATAGGCCAAGCACCCTTCAGATGGCGCTTGGCGGCGATGTACCGCGTAGGCTGCACCAGGAAGTCAATATAAAGGCAGACAGACACACTCGCTATCCTGTCCCAATAGCATACAGAGCACGGGCATACCACGCGACAAACTTCTCAAGATAAGATGTCATTAAAATACAGTTCACCAGTGTCAGATGGAGGAGGTGATAGTTCTCAGTGAGAAGCTTATCCTCGATGAGAGAAATGTCGTTCCAGAACTGAACGAGGCCGCCTGTAAGCTCACAGATAATGGTGGTCAGAGGCATCTCTGAGGCTCCTGGTAGGCGAGGATAGAAACAATCTGGTACCTCAGGTACCCCCAGAGCAGCTAAAATGGTCGTAGGGCTGAATAGGATCTCACGCCCGCGGAAGAATGATCTGTATGTGAACTGGGCCGTGGGATCCTTAATCATAGAGGAACAGGCTGCATGAACCTAGTGGATGTTGATCGTCTTAGGCTAGATCAACATATTGTACCATGATGGCTGGTCTCTGATCCGTCCTAGGAACCACGGAGCTGAAAGCCATACGGACTCTAGTGGCTGCTCCAACATAACCTTCCTGGACTGGAAGTATCTCGTAAACCAAACCCACTCCTCCTTATTTCTGAGCCCGTGATCTGGTCTAGGGTCTGGTATAGTGAGGTCTAGTGACTTGAACTTATGGTACCCTGTGATAGGATTCATCGTGAAAGCCCTAAAATAGAAGAAACAGAAAGTAAATACATTAAAACAATGAAACAGAAAAGAAACTAAAACTGCTGCCCTTCGATCGATCGAAGTATGTTCGATCGATTGAGAAAGTTCTATATTCGATCGCTCGAGCCGAGTTCGATCGATTGAGAAAGTTCTATATTTGATCGCTCGAGCCGAGTTCGATCGATTGAGAAAGTCCTATGTTCGATCGCTTGAGCCGAGTTTGATCGATCGAACATAGTGAAGGAACAGCGACAAGAATGGAGAACGGGAATAGCCCGCAAAACTTAAATGAGGGGCACCCCATAACACTTCAAATGAAAATAAAAAACTGAGGGAGTGTATTGGGACCTCACCTCGAGATACGTGCAAAGGAAGAAATGAGGAGGATGGTGATGGTGATCAGAGGGACCGGTTGCTCCTCAATTGGTGTGATTGTACATGGGGAGTCCAAAGTTTGCACAAGCCACTCTGTCTCCGATCGCTTGTGCGTGAGGGAGAGAGATAGAGACTGAGCAGGTGTATGAAAGACGCCTCATTTAAATACATGTCTCGATCAATTGAGAAAGTTTGATCGATCGAACTTTCAATCGATTGAGGCCTGCTGTAGCGCTCGTGGATCTGATAACTTCGATTGATCGAGATGTGTTCGATCGATCGCACTTAGAAATTCTACAATATTATTGAATTAAAAGATTATACACCCCCAACTAACCCACATTGGTCTGGACATACAGGAAAATGATAAATTTGTTCATTGACAGGTCATGTAAGCCAAAAAGTCATCATCACCATAAAAAATTGCAAAATTTTATCGATAAAACATTGTAGTAGCATCCATTTGCAACATTATTGCCCCCAACATGGTATTTAAAACCTTACTGATAAAGAAAAACTAAAAGAAACTGAAAATAATAAAACTTTGTTTAGGAATACACTTCAATTGATGAAAGAAAGATGAAATGACCGAATACAATTGAAGTGAAGCACTACTCTTCAAGCATGAAAATATCTTCTTCAACAACATCTTTCTCTGCCAAAGCTTCGAATGTGGAGTCCAAAATTGGTGATTCCCTTTTCCAGAATAGCTGGAAAGCAGCCAGGGCATCATCGAGCAAGTTTGAACTCTCCAAGGAATTGATCGCATATGCAGGAGGTGATCAGGATGGAGACAGCAATAAAGGAGTGTAAGTTCGCAACAGACTTTCCTCTTGCGGCGGAGTACACAGGGACCTTATGTATGGTCCAAATCTGTGGAACAACTGATGTGGAAGGAACAACAGAGGTAACATTTGATTCATAGTGACACCCCTGACAAAGGAAACCAAAAGAGAACAAAAAGAAAGAAAGAAATTAAATAAAACAAACGAAAGAACAAAAGGAATAAACAAAATAGGAAATGTGACCAAGAAATAACCTCACTATTGGCATGATATCACCATGTGCACTAGCAGGTAGAGGGCATTGAAGTCGGAACAACAAATATCTCAAGTGCACATAAATATAGGGAACCACTTGGATGACAAGGAAGTCATCAACATAAATGAATACAGCATTATGACGTTCCGGCACCACATCCTGTAAATCTTCTTCTTCCCACGGTTCCCACATTGAATCATTCTCCCATTGTTCCATCAGAGCATCAACGACTTCTCAAACAACATACCCCTCTGGTTCCCCCTCCTCTGTAGGAAATTCCATGTGCTCAAAAGGATTGATCTGGAAAAAAGCAGTGTTGTATGGGATGTATCCTTGGATTAAGTCAACGACATCTTCTGACCCTGGCCCTTGATAAGGAGCAAAACAGAATGCTATCTCATCGGCAGTCCAAGGGGGGTTATGATATTCTGAATCAGCCCATGACCCAATTGAGTAGACATCATCATCTCTCATGTTGAACAACCTACAGGAGATAGATAAAATGGAGTAGCAGATTAGAATCGAGGTCACACTCAAAAATAGATAAACAAAAGAAATAAAATAAAGAAAAATGCAGTGAAAGAAAGAATACAACAACATGGTGAAGACGCACTTGAGCGTTTTAGGTCGAGGAATAATCGGGCTCATCTAGTTGGATGTGCTCGACCTCTGGTTGAAAATCCTCTAAGAATGGTTTTAACCTTTGGCCATTGACCTTGAAACTTTCGTCGTTCTTAGGATTGAATAACTCGACAACCCCATGTGGAAAGACAGATTTGACTATAAAGGGTCCTGTCCACCAAGATCGGAGTCTTTCTGGAAAAAGCTGAAGGCGAGAATCATATAACAAAACTTTTTACCCAGCCTCGAATGATTTTTGAAAAATCGTCCTATCGTGGCGAGCCTTCAACCTTTCCTTATGTAATCTAGTATTGTCGTAGGCATCTCGACGTATTTCTTCCAGTTCAGCCAACTGCAGTTTTCGAAGATGACCTCCCTCTTTAATATCGAAGTTCAATGAGTGGGTCGCCCAGTATGCTTTATGCTCGATTTCGACGGGCAGGTGACATACTTTTCTGTATACTAGCCTGAATGGGGACATTCCCAGATTTGTCTTGTAGGTAGTACAGTATACCCAAAGATCATCGGTCAGTTTATATGCCCAGTCCTTTCTGTTGAAACTAACTGTCTTTTCGAGAATGTGCTTGATTTCTCGGTTAGCCAACTCTGCTTGTCTGTTCGCTTGCGGGTGGTAGGCTAGAGCGATCTTGTGGTTGACCCCATATTTCTTGAGTAGTGACTCCAAAGGCCTATTGCAAAAGTGTTTGCCTTGGTCACTTATTAGACCTTTTGGGGTTCCAAAACGCGCCAGAATGTGTTCCTTAAGAAAGGACATTACTGTTTTGTGGTCATTGCGTCTTGTCGGTATCGCTTCTACCCATTTTGATACATATTCCATAGCTAGGAGTATATATTCACAGTTGTTAGATTTAGGAAAAGGGCCCATAAAGTCTATGCCCCAGCAATCGATTATTTCAATTGTGATAATTGGAGTTAAGGGCATAGAGTTCCTTTTTGAAATTGTACCAAGCTTTTGATAGTGTTGGCACGCTTTGCAGAAAGTGTAAGCATCTTTAAACACAATGAGCCAGTAAAAACCACTGTGTAGAACTTTTTGTGCTATCTTTTGCGAAGAAAAATGGCCTCCGCAACCTCAGAGTGGCAGGATGATAAAATGACGGTTATATCCTCGTTCGGGACGCAACACCTGATGACTTGATTAGCACAATACTTGAATAAGTAAGGGTCATCAAAAAAGAAATGACGTGCAAATGAGAGGAATCGTTTCTTGTCCTGATTTGACCAATGACTAGGTCTCTCCCTTAACTAGATAGTTCACTATATCCGTATACCAAGGCAAACCAGAAATAGCCATCAATTGCTCATTTGGGAATTCATCCTTTATCGGTGTAGGTTCAGTGTTATCAACAAATGTTAACCGAGATAAATGGTCAGCGACCACATTCTCTACTCCTTTTTTGTCCTTGATTGTGATATCGAATTCTTAGAGTAGGAGTATCCAACGGATAAGCCATTTCTTCGCATCCTTCTTAGATAACAGGTACTTCAAAGCTAAGTGGTCCGTAAAACAGACAATTGGGGACCCTATTAGATATGACCTGAACTTATCTAGAGCGAAGACTATTGCCAGTAGTTCTTTTTCGGTAGTCGTATAATTTATTTGAGCTTCGTTAAGTGTTCGAGTAGCATAGTAGATCACGTAAGGCTTATTATCCTTCCTCTTTCCTAAAACTACGCCAATGGCATAGTCGCTAGCATCGCACATTAACTCAAAAGGCAAACTCCAGTCGGGTGCCTGTATTATCAGTGCAGAGGTAAGGTGTTCTTTTAGTGCGTCAAAAGATATTTGACAGTTTTTCGACCATTCGAATGGCATGTCTTTAGCCAACAGTTGACACAGTGGTCGGGAGATCACACTAAAATTTTTTATAAAGCGACGATAGAATCCCGCATGTCCCAGAAAAGATCAGATGTCTCGGACTGTACGAGGGACAAGTAGGTTTGAGGTTATATCGATTTTTGCTTTATCGACTTGGATACCCTTATCAGAAATAATGTGGCCGAGGACAATTCCCTTGGTCACCATGAAGTGACATTTTTCCCAGTTTTATACTAGGTGTTTGTCCTCGCATCGTGCTAACACAAGTTCCTAACTATCTAAGCAATTTTCAAAGCTATGGCCAAACACTCAAAAGTCATCCATAAAGACCTCAAGTATTTGTTCAACCATATAGCTAAAGATACTTAGCATGCACCGCTGAAACGTAGCAGGTGCATTGCATAACCCGAAAGGCATATGTCTGTAGACGAAGGTACCGAACGGACACGTGAAAGTTATTTTCTCCTGATCTTCAGGATCAATTTCTATCTGGTTATAACCAATGTATCCGTCCAAAAAGCAATAGTACTTATGACCCGTCACTCGTTCTAGCATTTGATCCATGAATGGTAATGGAAAGTGGTCCTTTCGGGTCATGGTATTCAGTTTTCAATAATCAATACACATTCTCCATCTGGTGGAGACGCACGTTGGTACTAATTCGCCATCTTTATTAGGAATAACCGTTATGCCTGCCTTCTTGGGCACCACCTGGGTTAGACTGACCCAGGGGCTGTCAGAGATAGGATATATAATCCCAACATCGAGTAGATTTAATACTTCCTTTTTAACTACTTCTTTTATGTTAGGATTCAGACGCCTTTGCATTTGGCGCGAAGGTTTAGCGTCTTCTTCTAAATATATTTTATGAGTGCACACGGACGGACTTATGCCTTTGAAATCAGCAATGGTCCATCCTAATGCTCCCTTATGTTGTTTTAGCATTTGGATTAATTTGCCCTCTTATTCCAGACTGAGAGTGGATGAACTAATAACAGGATAAGTTTTTTCAGTCCCCAGGAAAACATATTTGAGCTCTTCAGGAAGCTCCTTCAATTCCAGATCAGGAAATTGAAAATTGGAGGGCATGACTAATTTTGTTTTCGGAGGTAGGGGTTCATATGGTGTTACCCACATACATTCAGCTCTATCCTCCTCTCGCGTATCCATCATGAGGCAAGTATGATTTAAGGCAGAATCCAATAGAGTGGAATCTTTAGGTCGACAGATAGTGTCGAATTGCGACACAACTATCTCTAAAGGATCATTATAATCAACAAAATCTACCTCATCTTCGATGACTGTGTCAACATAGTTGACCTCCTCTTCGTCATCGTATTCTTCGGGTCGGGGATTTGAGAAGATTTTGACATTTAAAGTCATATTCCCGAATACGATGGTCATAATACCACTTCTTATTTTTATTGTGGCATCTATGGTGTTGAGGAATCGATGTTCGAAAATCACCGGGATTTGTGAACATGGATTGGACACAGGTTCGGTGTAAAAAATTACAAAATCAACCGGGAAGACAAAAGAGTCTATTTGCACTAGAACGTCCTCTAGTATTCCTCTAAGGTATTTGACGGATCTATCTGCCAGTTATAGTGCAACTCGGGTAGGTTTGAGTTCAACCTAACCTAGTTGTTTATAAACTGAGTATGGCAGTAGGTTCACGCTTGCTCCAAGATTAAGGAGGGCGTTGTCTATTGTTTGATTTCCAATTCGGCACGAGACAGTTGGGGTACCGGTGTCTTTGAGTTTTGGAGGCAATTCGTTTTGAATGATTGCGCTTGCTTGGCAAGCCACATAAGCGTGTTTCTTCACACTTTGCCTCCTCTTAACCGTGCATAAGTCTTTGAGGTACTTAGCATAAGCCGGCACTTGTTTGATTGCATCAAGGAGTGGAAGATTGATTTTGACTTGTTTGAATAGTTCCAAGAACTCCTGATTCTTTGCCTCATTTTTGGAGTTCCTAAGCCTCTGAGGATAAGGCGTGGGGAAAGGGCATTTAGGTACTTCGTCGTTAACGGGCTCCTTTCCGGACTTTTTCACAACTTCCTCTACTTGTTTAGGAGCTTCAGTGTTTATTTCTAATGGTTCATTATTAGTGGATGACTCCTCTTCCTGAGTAGAAGGTTTATTTTTATTTACCACTTCGTCCTCCTCATACTCTTCGGGAGTAGAGGGAGGCATATTTATCCCTATAGTCTTGCCGCTTCTCGGAGTAGTCACGGCTTTAGCTTGTTCATGGTTAGTGTAGACACCCCATTTTGTCGGCTATCAGATTTAGGAGACCCATAGCTTGGTGGTTCACAATGATCGTAAAAGACTCAAAAGGACTCTCAGAAGTCAGCTCTATCTCTCAGAATGCTCAGAATGACCAAAATGCCCCTGAAAGCCCGAAAACTCCCAGATTTGGTCCCAAAGTTCTGAAAACATGCTACGTCGTAAGAAAAGTGATAAAATGAGTTTTTAAGAAAAATCGGATGAAATCGTCAGCTCCCAGAGACCCCCGGAAGTCCTGGAAGTTCCCCGAAAGTCCCCGTTGACCGGTTTGACAAAGGTTTGACCAGGTTTGACCGGAGTTTGACCAAGTTTGACCAAGTTTGACCAAAATTGTCCGAATTCACCGGAATCATTAGAAAAGTATTAAGATAAGTTTTAAAAGAGAATCGAGCGAAAACGTCGGCTCCTGGGAGCTCCCGGAGATTCCCAGAACTTCCCGGGAATCCCAGGTTTGACCAGTTTGACCAAGATTTGACTTTGGAATCAGGGCACCAAAACAATTTTCAAATATTTTTCATGGATACTAGAGGTAAATAGCTTTCCAACGGTATATCGCACATAATTTCTGGATTTAAAACGATTTTATTATGAATTTCCAAAGGCGAAAAAGGCGATCAAATCGGTTTTTATCGCGAATACCGCAAAACTTTTCAAAGTGACCTATCCCCGAACTATATTTATGTAAAGTAGACTCCATTACCTTTCCAACGGTATATCACAACCTCGATTTGGAGTTCGTATGCATTTTCTGTGAATTTCGGATAAAATAGGGCCTTTTCGCGAATACCGGAACTTCGGGGGGCCTAAACAGCATTATCCAGACGAAGGGAGGAGCACTGCCGCCGCGGCACTGGCCCACTGCCGCGGCGGCACTGGCCCAGTGCCGCCGCGGCACTCCCCTCCAGAACAGTCCATTTTTGTAATATGTTTTGTGGTCCCATTTTGATTAATTAAAAGCCAAAACGACGTAGTTTTATGATTTCAGATGTTTGGAGCCAATGGGAGTACTTTCTAAATCCCAAAAAACCCCAAGTTGGCCTATATAAACACCCCATTACTCCTCATTTTAGACGAGTCAAATGTGAGTTTTGGAAAAAGTTTGGGAGAGAAAGTTGCAGAGATAAGGCTAGAGTAGAGAGAAAAGAAGCTTTCTTCTTCGATTTTCATAAACAAAAATGAGTTCTAACTTTGTTTTTACTTCATTACTTCCATTTACTTCAACATTCAATACTCCCAACCACCATTTTAGTGAGCATTCAAGAGAGTGGAAGCTTCTTCCATGTCTAGTGTCATTACATATGAGTGATACACCAATCTACAAGTCTCATGCTTCATGAATATCATCTATTGATTATCATCTACTTGCTTGTTTATTTATTGTTCATCTCTTCTTATCCCATTTCTTTTATTTTCTTTATTTACTTACTAGTTCATCATTATCTAAGTGATGACATGAAGTTTGGGGTGAGTGAATCCTTATGGATAGTAGCTCTTGACCTCAAAAACATGTTTGATAGATGATGATCATAACCTCAATACTTCCAAGGTATTCTTGGAATGTATTGAAGTTATGTTCAAAAATAAAATAAATCTCTCCAACAATCTTGGAGGTTCTTAAATGATAAGTTTGATGTAGGTATTCTAAGTGGCTATGATCCTTATTGAGTGTTGGATATATGTTTTCAAAACATCTATTTCAAAACCCCTCTCAATCCCTCTCATTTGGTTTCAAGAAACAAAACTTTGTTTTCTCCAAAATCTTCAAAACAATGAGTCAAAACAGTGAGTGAGTTGAGTTCAAAGATTTTTCTAGAACTCAATACTCAACATATAGATACAAGGCCACTTAGAAAGTCTTCCTAACTCATTGGAGAACACCCATGATTTTTGGTTTGACTTGGAAGTACTTGGAAATGGTCCATTTGGGTCCCAACATTCCTTCCAAACATTCTGTTTTTGCTGTCACAGCAGCTAGGTCAACTTACGACCTCTTTTCCAGAAAACTTTTCCAAAAGTGGTGGTCCTAACTTATTTTTCCCTTAAAATTAAATGTCTTAGGGAACTTTCTGTATAAAATTGGCCTCTAGATCATTCTTTTTCATTTTCTAAGATTTTCTAACATTTCAGTCGACAGTACGAACTCTGTTTCTGAGTGACCTCTATTGTTTATATAATTTCTCTTAATCTGTGATAGCTATTCAAGATTGGCCTTTTGGGTTGTGTTCTAGACACAATAAGGAACATCGCCATAAAAAATCATGCATTGAAAACATTCCTAACCCCTCTTTTCAAATTCCAAAAGATCATGCTACTGTTCTTTCCACTATTCACAGCAAGTACATTTCAACTTTCATTCTTTGATTTGATGCTCATATGCATTCCAAATTAGTTCATATCTTAGGAAGTAGTCCATACTACATTTGTACACATCCCATGTTAATTTCATTCATTCATTCATGCACATTTTAGACTTCTAAGTCATTCTAGAAATCCATGTACACAAAAACACACTACAACCTTTGCACATTTTAGATACATACATTGCATTCATGCAAGATTTGGGTTTTTTGTAACTCTTAATCTAAGGAGATTATAAGGAATGAACTCGATCACCCGTTCATGCTTCCCCTTGATCTAATCATCCTTTCTCATCCGTCCCGGGGATTGAGGGGTCTTCTCTTATCAAAGAATAACATGCACCATACTAGCTTGCTAAGCATATTTTGATTTCTTTGTTTATTCGTTTCAATAACGATTCATGTCCCCTTTAGAATAAGGAAACTTAATTACTTGATGCGTGATTAGACGATTTTTCCTAGGTTTATTTGTGTGATCTTTCACTTTACATTGCATGATATTTGATTTAGATCTTATGAATGATATTTTATCTTTAGATCTTCCATTTTCAAGTTTCTTATGTAATGTAATATACTATCATATTATTAATTACCGAACCATACATAGTATAAGATGATTATTTGGATGCTAATTGAGGCCCGTCGAAAGATGGGGCGAGTTGAGGGTGTTTTAGTCTCGACAAAGGCTCCTTCCTCTCTCGTACCAAAACTCCGAACCAAGTTCTTTGGTTATGAAGGGCCGGTGCCCTTTATCCATTTGGGTGAGTCAAAATTAGGTTTCTTGGTTCCTTAAAGACCAAGTGTCGACTCTGTATCTGTTTTCAACAGACCTTTTCTCTTTCTTTGATTCAAAAGTCAAACAAGTTTCAAAAACAAAATAAAAAGCGGTGGAAGCCCGGTATCCACAGTTAGTGGGGCCATTGTTGTATCCCCTAGGGTTTTGAAGTGGTTAGGCAGGAAATGTTCCACCCAATCCCTCTTGTCGTGCATCCATCATCTCTAACATTATAGACATTTTGCTCATCATTTAAATTAATTGTTGCGTTAGATTCACGTTAGAAAGAGGATCTTCTTCCTGTGCCTTTTTGTATGGGGTAACGTACATGTTCGACTGTTGATTAGAGGGTTGCGCTTGGTTATAGTTATTAGGTCTATTTTGATTGAATGGCTGGGGCTGCCAATTGTACTGCCCTTAATATTGGTTGCTATTGTTATAGGGCTGTTGTTGGAATTGATTTTGGGTCCCAGTATTATTTTTCCAATCAAACCCGGGGTGATTCCATCTATTGTTATTATTTTGTGAATTATAGTTATTATAGGAATTCCCCCCCCCCCCCCCATACCCTTGCATGGCATTTATTTCCATAGGGGGTTGTTTTGAAAATACGGCACATTGGGACAGTATTGATTGGTATGTCCCAACATATTGTATGTGCCGCAGGGTTCTTCAGGTAAAACCTGCTTAGAACCTTCCCCTTTCATCCATAATTCTTCTACTTTCTTAGCTAATTCCTCATATTTATTCATTAGGTGATCTTCATTTTTAAGTTGGTATAAACTCTTCTCCTCTACACAGGATATCTGTGAGTTGGGATATCTTCAGAATTGGACCATTCATGGGCATGTTCAGCTAGCCACTCAAAGTGAGCTTCAGCTTCTTCAATGTTTTTGCGAAGTGAATCGTCGATTGGGACAACCACATTATCACCGTTTTCACTTTGGTTATCGGCCATTGAATCAATAGTTGTAGCTATAGGATTAATAGAATTAGAAGAATCAGCTAAGTAGAATGGATTTCCAAGAATTCCTTCGATGGAATTTTTGGACATGAACGGGAAGAAATCCTAAAAGGTTTTAATCTAAAGAAGAAAAGAAAAAGAAAACAGAAATAGGTAAAGATAGACTGAGGTAAACTAAGTATTAATTCGTCGCCTTCCCCGGCAACGGCGCCAAAAAGTTGACATGAGAATTTTTCTGTGTGCGCTTGTGTGCTATACCCAAGTGTAGGTAATCGTGCAAGTAATATAGTACTGGAAGTCCAGGTCGATCCCACAGGGAAGGTTGAAAATTATTTACCTAGATCAAACTCTAAAAGAAAAAGAAAATTTAATGCTTAAGGAAACTGTAGAACATAGAGTTTTACGATTAACAACAATTAAAATTAAAAGCAACTAAATTACTTTAAACTGACAACTAACTACTTAACTAGAGCAACATTTTAAAACTGGTTTTCTTAGTAAAAGCGAAGTGTTGGGATCACGCGAATCCACAGTGACCTAGCCATCTACCATGCAATTACGTTAAAGCTCATTGGAGTACATCTTCTATAATATTCCGTATTTTTCTAAAGATAGAGAATCCATAGCCCTTTCATGACCGGGACTATATCATCCAAATTAAGCTCGAAATACATGAAAGTGGTTTAAAACAATAGTGAAGACTCGCACCCACAATGGCGTTAGCATTGAGAGTGGTTTGCAAAAGATATTGAAGAAAAATGCTTCAAGGCTTTAAGTTTAGAGACTGTTTTGACAAACTGAGCTTTTGGGGACAGTTTGATAACAAATCTGTAAAACAAAAACTCTAGGAATACTGTATTGATTGTTCTCAAGAATCAGAGATTTCGATCGATCGATGTGCTATCGATCGGTCGAACATCTTCATCTCTCGATCGATCGAAATGTCTTCGATCGCTCGACAATGTCTCTGCTCCGATCGATCGACATAACTTCGATCGATCAAACACTGGAATTATTCTGCTGCATGGCAGAGGCTTGAAATCACAGTTTCATCGTGATTTCCCAACCCAAGGACTACTCAGACATAATCTGGAGAGTCTTAGATTCATTTTTAACGTAAAAGTCCATTAGGGATGTGTTTGGCTGCGATTTTAACATAAAAACTATGAAAACTATGAGTGTAACATTATTTAGCGTGCAAGATTATGATTAACATTACTAATACTACCAGAAATGATAAACAGATTATAAACGAACTGAAATAATAAAACCTGAGACGATGTATTAAGATCAAACTACTTGAAAATCCAAGAACAAGCAATATGATACCTTGAATCCTAAAAAAACAATGTAAACTCTCCAACTCTCTCTATAAACTGATAAAAAATAAGAGTAGCCATCCCTTTCGACATGAGAATAACTGGTATAAAAAGAAAAACCTAAGGCTAGGGTTAAAAAAATATCCCCGCTACGTGCGCGTAAGTTCTGATAAAAGTCACGTTCGATCGATCAAACATCACTCGATCGATTGAACTTCTGGGATCTTCGAGCGCTTAAACTGCATTCGATCGATAGAAACCTCGATCGCTCGAGACCTCTTCGATCGCTTGAGCCTCTCTTTTCATTTTTTAATTGTCTTCATTGAACCCAAGCACTTCCTTTTATCTTGCTTATTCAATTCTTCACACAGCAACAGTAATCTGCACAAATAACCACTAAAACAATACCACTTATCATAGATTAATCATATTGTGTAAAAACTGGCATGGTAATTCTAATTGCAGATAAACAAGGGAATTGTAAACTAATTCAGTGTATTTTCTTCTTTTATCGCAGTTGTATTTTACAAATACCCTCGCTTGTCAACTGCTTCTCAACTTCTTCTTTAATTTTCAAAGACCATTTAGGTCTCATGCGTCTCAATTTCTGCTTAACAGGTTTTGAATTAGGAAAGAGAGGGATATGCTGTTGGACAATCTCTGGATCAATGCCTGGCATATCTTCATAAGACCAAGCAAAAACTTTTATAAATTCTTTTAATAAATTGATTAGTTCACTTCTTTCTTGTGAAGTGAGTGTGGTGCCAATATGAACATTTCGTAGATTATCTACATTACCCAAGTTTATTAGCAAAATTTCTTCAATAATATTACATGTAGATTCATTTTCGTTTTCAATTAATCTTTGCAAATCTTCAGAAATTTCAAAATCAAGATCATCAGACACAGAAGAGTAAGCAAAATCTTCATTTATTTCATTAACATTTTTGGGTACATCAAAAGAACAAGCAAACTCAACTTCATGGCTCATATTGGCCTTTACAGACTTCCGGGGAGTGGGGGAGAGGATTTGTTGACTCTTGATTCTATCATCCAATTATTCAGAGCTTGCTCTATCAGCTTGATTTCTTTCATATTTCCCGGTGCTTCATCGACATCCATCAGCATGTTCAGTTCTTCACCTATTAGCATGTTTAGATCATCACTCGTCATCAGATCAACCCAATTCTTTATTTCTTTCTTGGCAGGTGGAACACATAAGAACGGATCCTCGTAATTAGAGAACTCATGTTTGAAGAAAATCTCAAATGCTGGCCTAATGCTCTTGGTAGTCAGATCATACCATGGTTCAGGAAAACCACATAAGGGTAAGTCATCCCCTTATTTTACAAAGTACCCATTCAAGATTCTTGGCCAAGAAACAACCATCGGCCATTTTCCTTTTATCATCTGCTTTTTATCTTCTTCAGAAAATCGATACCCAAGCCTAGATATATCTTTTTGCTTATGGAAGTTAGGTGGTTTAGTTATTCCTTATTGACAATGACCCAATCCCATTCTAGGGAAATAATTCATCTTTCGTACCATGTGAGTTACTTTAGGATTTGCATATTGGTCAAAGTACAATGGCATGACTTCAGGGATCCAATTCTGTCCCACTTTTTCTTGTAGATCTTTGATAATTGGGTTTTTTTTCTCAAATATCTTCCTATACTCGCGTCCGGTGATGAATGGCTTCCTTTTCTTGAACAGAGTGATTTCTTTGGCCCAGATAGATGCATCAGGAAGTCTCTTCTCTTTGTCATAGTCGAGTCGATCCTAAATGGATTTCTTTTGCTGAATCCCATGCAGTTTCTTTCCTTCATCTAGCATTCCCACAAAATTGAATCCTCCCAAATTATTTTCTTCGTCTGGTGTTTGGACTTATAGCTCAGGGCCATGGCTTGTCCTTTCTACCTTGATCCAATTGTCCCCAAAAATTGTCACCATATCTTCTTTCCATATGAACTTGACTTTTTAGTGGAGAGTAGAAGCGACTGCATCATTTACATGTAATAATGGGCGTCCCAATAGCAGATTGAAGCTAGCTGGAATATCAATTACTTGGAATTTAGCTTCTTTGTTCAATGGCCCAACTTCAATTCTCAGCTTAATCATTCCTACAATAGCACTTTTAGTATTATTATAGGCCCTCACAGTCTGTGTTGATGACAAGAGTTCTGAAATAGATAGTCCCATTCTGAGAGCTGTTTGGAGATGACATACATTCAAAGCCGATCCATTGTCTACCAAGAAAACTGGTACTCTATTCCCCAGGCATTGTGTAGTGATGTATAGAGCCCTGTTGTGGTATGCCCCTTTTGGTGGTAAATTTTCATCTGTGAATGTGATCACAACCTTACGAGGTTTTGCAGAGATCATGTTCACCAAATCTTCGGGAGTAGTGTTGACAGAAACATCCAATCGGTTAAGCGTGTTAAGCATAGCCTGCCTATGTTTGTCAGAGGTTATGAGCAATCCCCATACTAAGATCCAGTCTTGTGTTTTCTTCAACTGCTTTAGGATTTCATCCTCTTCTTCGCTCACGGCTCCTTTAATAGCCTCTTTTGCTTTGACGACTTCTTTTTCTTTCCATATTTCTTTACTGCAATTTTCCAACTCATGAGGTTTAAAATGACGTCCATAGCGGGTCAAGTGGTTAGCTTTATTGGTGATCCAAGCAGACTCATGTTTTTTGGCTAATTTTTCAGAGCCAGTAGTTACTTTCCAAATAGAATCATCGGGGATTATGGCATTATTAAGAGAATCATCCTTATCATCATACCACCAATCTTCTTCATCTCCCATCATTGTAATGAGATCATTATCTTTGAATTCAAGGTTTTTGACAAATTCCACCAATTCTTCTATTAGCTTAGTGCTTTCTTTTTTGGTGACTACGTCTATGGGATTTTCTTCTTCATACCAGATCGAGTCATCAGTGATGGTACAAGGATCCCACCATCAATTATAAGATTTCTGTTGGCTATTTCTTGTTCAAAGGCTAGTGCTTCTTCAATCCACTCTTCTTCTTCCACATTCCCCAAGATACAAGTTGCACCATTTTTTGGGAGCTGAACATCCACAGCTGGCTAATCTAAAGATGTGATGTAGATCATGGGATTATAAATCTGAGACCCTTCTTCTACAAAATTAACATTCAGTAGATTCCCCTTATGATTAGCGAGAAGATTCTTCTGAACATTTGGCCGAGAGGGAGGAGGGGAGATGACCACTTTTTCAATCAAATCTTCAATCTCATGAAGAAGTCTCCGACATCTATCCATGCTATGTCCATGGCCTTGATGAAAGTCACAATAGAATTTAGTTTTGAAACCCAGTGGAAGCATTTTTGGCTCTGGCTTGGGTTCTAATTTCTACAAATACCCCTTTTCTAGCATTATCTCAAGTGCGGTGCTTAGGGACATTCCCAAATCAGAAAATTCTCTTTTCTCTTTTGACTGCTTATGGTTTTGTTTTCTTCTTGCATTAGTCATGCTTCGACGCTCCTTCTGAAAATGCTGAGGAGATACTGTGTTGATGTCAGCATACTGATGATAGACTGACCTTTCTGTCTTTCTGTACCGATTGCTTGTGCTTTCTTTCTTGATATTTCCATCTCTAATGGCATCCTCTATTAAAGTCCCCACATTAAATAGTTGTTCGAAACTCATAATAGACTAAATTCTAGCCTCTCCACGTACTCGGGTTGTAGATTTCTGATGATCATCCGAACTTGATCCTTTTCCGTCGGCCTGGTAGTCATCTGAGCAGCTTTAACCCTTTAACTAGTAAGGAAACTTGTGAAGGATTCCCTATACTCCTATCTAGTGTTCTCTAGATCTCTTGTAGTTACATCTAATGACTGGTTGTACGAATATTGAGCCATAAAAGCTTTAGCCAATGCTTCCTAATCTCTAGTTATGGCTGGTTCTAGCTTCAAGTACCATGAAAGTACTACCCCACTCAAAACTTTTGGAAACAACAGAGCAAAGAAGTCAGGCCCAATTCCCATAGGCTGTAAAGTTCCTACATAAAGCCTCAGATGGCTCTTCGGATTTCTAGTTCCATTAAAGAATTTAATATGTGGCATTTTAAACTTCTCTAGGAGTTTGGCTTTCGGAGCATCACACAAACCTTTGGCGTAGAATAAATACTCATCCACTCCTTTGCTCTTCCTGATCACACTCTCTAGCTTATGGATTTCAGCCAACTTGTCTTGAGTTTCTTGATCTAATTGAACCTTTGGTCAAACTGTCTCCCCAAAGTCTTCTTCCTCATGATGCATCGGAGGTGGTGGTGGTGGCAGATTAGTGAGCTGCTCAATCATTCTCATCATGGTGGTAAGTTGTTCCTGATTCTGTTCTCTACTCTGATCCAACGCAATTTGCATTACGGCCAATCTAGCTTGCATATCAGCTTCGTATGTCATACCCTCAACCCTAGTTGACTCAGCTATTCATTCTTCAAACCCTGATCTGATCAAATGGCTGTTAGGAGCTCTGACCTAGGAGGGAGTACAACTTTATGGTCTTATCATCTTTTCTGGTTTATAGGGATTTTCAAATAATCAGGTATCTTTATTGCGAAAGAATTTTCAAAGAATGGAAAATCAAAGACGGAAAATCATTTCCATTTGAAAAACATTTTCTTAAAATCAAAGAAATCTTATTTTTTTTGTAAAATTCTGAGGAAAATAAATCTTTTCTGGATGGCTCATGTTTACAAAATTGAATTTTTTTTCATGAAAATCTTGAAAGAAAAGGGGGAGAATTGTATTTTGCAAAAAGCATTTTTGAACCATCCATGCTTGTGGTGTGAAATCATGATTTTTAAAAATTGAGGTAGGAAATTAAAATCTGAAATTGAATCATCGGAGTGTGAAATCATGATTTTTCTTTGAACACCAAAGTAGGAAATTTGAAATCCTCTAAAACCTGAGGAGAATTTGAATCATTAAAGTAGGAATATTGAAATTCTCTAAAATATAGGGATTATTTTGGAAAGATTTTGTGAAGTGGAATTTCAAAGCGAATTTTCGAAAGGGATATTCCCGGAATTTTCAAAAGACTCGGGTTTTTCAAAGAAGTGCTAGTATTTTCAAATTTTTCAAAAATCATCCTTGAATAATGATTGGATGTTAGGATAAAGACCATACTTCTCTAGAGGAATTTACCATACAAGGTTTGATGATGCCTTCACATACACATCCTCATCATCCACATAATCCCTTATGGGCAAGCGTAAATAATTCATCACATTGTCCTAATCAAAGATGATAAACAAAATCTTAATTTGACGGGCTCTATAGAAACTATATGGAAAGGCCGGGTTTTAGTCTCATAAAGGGTCCATTAGCAAGCCAAGGGCTTTATATACCGCATGTGGTACAAGGCTAACAGTGACTACATGCTACCAGAGTCTCTTGACAAATGGAGGAAAGGGGGTCCTCCACCCAAAAGGCAATGGTCTCAAGCAGCCGTGGTGAAAGAACATTGCAAGTGCAAATGTAGGTAGAAACAACACGATTATTGAATTAATAACAAGGATATTCTTTGGCTCAAGTCAGACCCTCGAAGAACAAGAAACTATCGATTTTATGTTCAAATCCCCAGCAGAGTCGCCAGATTGTGGACCTTGCGTGTTGAGGGGGGCCCTGGCTCTTCCCTCGATAATGTCCTAGGACGGATCCAAGGAGCACACTTCAGGGAAACTAGAAATTCCTCACGCGGTCCTAGAGAAAAAGAGTCACCACCTAATTTTTATCGAGAATTAGGAAACCCAAGTTTTACTCTCCCAAAATTGAATAAGGTTACTCGCCTTTCATTACTAGAAACAAGGTTTGGGGGTCTTGGTACGAGAGGGGAAGGCGCCCAAGCAGGACTAAAGCACCCCCTCCTCGCCCTACCGAACGGTAGGCCTTGATTCAAATATCCTTATTCTTAATTCATAATTGGTGTTGTTTCCTCAAATATACTAGATAATATATACATTTCCAAAGGAACATCTAATGAAAATCATTTTAAGAGATTAAATCAAATAGCGATCGAATGCACATACAATACAAGACAGAGGTATAATCACAGTGACTAGTCCCACCCTGGACCAATGCAAATAAAGGAAACATGTCATGATATGCAAGAGGGAATGAGAAGACTTACATTGGGTTGACTCAAGTGGAGTCGCAAAAAGCAAAAAGAAAGGAAACGTGTAATGTAATCATGCAACAATCCTGGATAAGATGTCTCTAACATATATGCATATAAACAGAGATTATCCTAAAGGAATTGTGTCATTGAAAACAAAGTTGTAAACCTTGAAAATTCTAAGAGAAAGGATAGAGATAGTACACGATACATGTGTACTAAGCCACATGTAGATGAGGCAAATCCACAAATTGATGTTCGGACCCATGGCATTCAATTCTCTGCACTAAGACACCAACGAATACCCAATCATTAAAAAAAACAAGCAAACAAATTATATGCATGAAAGATAAGAAGAAGATGTCATCAATCAAATTTCTAGATTCAGCAACCTCTAATGAATCCTATCAAAAGTGGTCTTAAACATGAGCTGGCTTAAAATACTTTTATAGAAAGTTAGATACATGTCTTAGGGAACTTCTTCAAAAAGTAGAACCTCTTTACCATTTTTGAAGGTCGAGAAATAAGAGTTTTGGGAACAATGGATCAAAACTGTCCATTGTTCTAGTAAAAATCATAATTAATTCTACAAATATCATGTGAACCTCTTTAGCATTTGACAAAGGAATGCAAAATATAATGGAAATTCATGAATCATGTTAATCAAGTTAATCTAAGCTTTTGATCTCTCATCAATTTATCCTAGATAATTTTTAAACCAAGTTTTATTCATCAATTATTGTTGAGTGATCAAGGTATGACCATTTTGTATACATAATCATGATTGTAATTAAACTTAAAAAATTCTAGAATAGTTGTATCAACATCAAACGCTTAGAAAACGATCTTAACTCAATCATATGCTTACGATTTTACATCGGAATATCGATACATGAGTTAGGAATCATCCCCAAAAAGCGGATCATTGATAACTATTATAGATTTTCTAAAATTCATGTACAAAGAGACTCTATTCAATTCTGTCAATCGATTTCTCAATAATTTCTAAAAATAGCATATGGATCCTAAGGGTTCTCAGAAAATTTGAAATCCATCAAACTATGGGTTTTGATGGACCAAATCTTATGGACAAAACCAATCTATTTTGCTGAATTTTATCTAGTTCATTTAAAGTGTAAGGAAAACATCTTAGGTGATGGTTGAAGCTTATTTGAGAGATCAAACTCATAAATCAACTTAATTATCATGATTTCTAATCAATTTAGCCCTCAAGTTCTATGAAGAACTTTAGATCATGGATCAAAGGGACTTACCAATATCCTATTGGAGATGAATTTCAATAGAAATTCTAGGTTATAGGAATAATCAAGAGAAAAGTATGAACATATGAATCATCCTTCTCATAAATCATACTTTCAAACCATCATAGAATTCAAAATAGATACATATATATAGTCATGTATGCATGGATCTAAACTAGAATATAAGAATGAAATCAAAATTGAAAATCAAAAGTGAAAATCGATCTCTAATTAAGAATTATCAATAAAATCAAAAGAGACTTGGATCTGGCTATTTGAGTGTGTAAAAAATAAGAGAGGAAGAAGATGAGTGTTCTAACAAATAAAACAAAACTAAACTAGATCTAAGTTTTATAGATCTATATGTAAAAGAAGGAATTATAGATAAATTATGATGTCTACCTCTTGGAGGATTCTCAATTATGCACTCAAAGTTGATTTGAAGGATCTTCTTCTTCAACTGTTCTTTAAGTTCTTCAAGCACTCATCCATGGAAGTTGAAGGAGGCAATTGATGTCCAAATCTCTAATCTAATTATCTTGAGATTAGTTTTTATGGAAATTCCATTCATAATTCACTTCTTCTGTCTAGAAATCTCTCTTGAATTCTAAGTATATTCTTATATCTTGTAAGTATATTCACTTGTATGTACCTTAAAGCTTCTTCAAGATGATTCGACATGATCCTATATGAGATGCATGAAATCTATATATAAAGTTTTGAAAACTTAATTCTTAAGATTCAGGTTTAAAACAGAGATTTTAGAAGTCAGAAAAGGGTTAAAATGGCCATTTCGGTGCCTAAACGCAGTTTCCAGCCAATTTCCTCACAAAGGGAAGCCTCTAGAAGGTTTTGGAACTCAAAAAGCTCAATGGAGGGGGAAGCTTGTAGGTGGAAGCTTAGGTGAGACCCGCCACCCCCTTTGTGGGACACGTCACTTTTTATTCATGATCCCCTGGTTGCCCTAAGACCCTGTTTTAAATATTGCGTGCACGACTTTTCCAGATTTTTGTAAAAATGCTTTTTGGTGTCTGAAATTATTTGTTTATGTACCGTTGGAAAGCTATTGAGTTAAATTTTAGTAGAAAATATACTAGGAGGTTTGGAAATGAAAATTGAAGCTCAATTGAAGTCCAGAAGTCGTCCGAAACTTTTGTCGTCTTTTTGAAATCAAACGACTTCTTTTTCAAAATTGCTTTTGAATGTGCGTCAATTTTGAACTTTTCTTTAAAATTAAATCTCTTGATACCTAGAATACTGCATTTAGAACACTTCGTGTTCGTATAATCCTGAGTGAATATGAATTCTGAGAGACGATTATGACAAAATCGGGATTTATGCATGGTAAAGGGCTTTTCTGAACTTGAAGTCACTTTCCGAAGTTTGATCTTTCAATTGTGTGGAATCCAGTACCTTATTTGGGGTACTTTTTATCATTGAATTCTCCAAGATGTTGTCCACCCTAAATCCTATCAGTGGGTCAAAATTGGGTGTCTACATCCTACCTTTCCTGACAGAGCCACCACACCAAACATCCCCACCCTTGCTAGAGGAGGATGATCTCTTGGCCGATGCACCTCTAATAGCGGTACCAGTAGAGGAAGATCCAAATAAGGATGAGGATGAGAATGATGATGATACGATGGAGGACAATGAGGACAACGATGACGATGAGCCAGAGTTGGATCCAGAGGAGGCCGACCCCATTGGCATGGACTTAGTATTTAGAGAGGACATCATGGTCGCCGAGGGTGATGTAGGTGATGACACTATAGTACCGGTTCTACCCGGTGGAGTGATAGCACAGCTAGCAGTAGAGTGGGCTACAAAGATGGATTCGTGATCAGGGAAGCAGAGTTTACAGAGGCCATAATAGAGGCCGAGGAGCTTGTAGGTACATTTGAGGTAACCCAGGCTAATGTGGGACGTGATAGAGATGACATGGACGATGAGATCTTGATGGAAGATGATGACAAGTCCGAGGTTGGCTCAAAGGATAAGGCTTCGCTATATGGTTCAGATGTGGATGACTTTTGAGTCTAAACCTCTAGGACTTAGATTTCTTTTTGAGTATTAGGACATGTCCACTTTTAACTCTAACATGGACAAATACCAACCATAGACTTTTTTTATAGATAGTGAGCCACTAGTTGTGGTCATGTATATAGTTGATATATGACCTTGTATAGGTTTATGTACTACAAGGTACACAATTTCATCTAGTGTGCACTACGCGATACATCTTTTAGATATGTATATATATATATGGAAGATCATATTTTGTGTTATCTTGATATTGTCTTGTGATCACCTCTAGACTTAATATACTTATGATTTTAGGATTTATGTCATGCTTTCTGATTGATTTATTCTGATGATGTTTCCCTGAGAAGATTGTTAGTTAATCATTATATCCTTTCACAGATACACAACATAGAACACAATTATTGGACTGACTGGATAGCTAACCCGATTAGGTGCACCCATTCCTGAAGGCATGGACCTGACATGTGTCCATTTATGTAGCGTATGGAGAATATTGGCAATACCTACAACCATGCCATCCACCATGCCAACAACAATAATGGCTACAAAAATAGCAACAACCATGGAGCACCTCCAAGACAGATAGGAGACAAGCTACTGGAACACTATCGTGCTCTATGCCTAGAGAAGTTTGATGGCATGATCGAGCCATGGAGGGCAGAATAGTGGATCCATAAGATGGAGCTGATCTTTGAGGCAATCAAGTGTAGTGAGGTGGACAAGCGATGTCTATGTGCAATTAAGTTGAGTTAAGCGCACTGCTAATTGGTGGGAAGATAAGAGAACTACTATCAAAATCGACACTGCTAGAAGAAATCCCTAAGAGACATTCAAAGTTAGATTCTTGGGGAAGTATTTCCCAGAAGACGAGAGAGATTAATAGGAGAGGATCTTCCTGATCTTCGTCTAAGGGAATTGGACTGTAAGGGAGTACACAACACAATTCGAGCACCTCTCTCAGTTTGCTCAACATATGGTGGACACACCTCATGTCAAAAAGGTCAAGAGGTTTTACCAATGACTAAACTCGTACCTTCGGCATATGATGATAGGCCATCTTGGCTAGTCTTTAAAGGAATGGTATAATTGGCCACGAGTCTAGAGAAGGGTGCCTACCTAATTCAGAGGCAATAGAGGAACAAAACTCTGCTAAGAAACTTCCAACCGAGGAATTTCCCAGCTCAACCACCAAGAAACACTCAAGGATGGAGGCCCTCGACAAACTTCCAAGGGAACAAGCATGCTTGGGATGGGATAATGAAACCCCATCCTAACTTTCCTCGATCTCAACAAGGTCAATAGTGAGGGCCACTCCCTCAGGCACTGAAGCTGCTCTAGGACAAAACGATAAAGGTTGTGCGTGATATGGGTTTACCCCAAGCATTTGAGCCAACCCTTAGTGTTGTGTCACCTTTTGGAATGAATGTTAAGTTGGGTAAGGTGTACAATGACTATCCCTTGACCCTAGAAGATAGAAATCTCCTGGCAGACTAGATAGTTTTGTCAATGTATGAGTTTGACATTATCATAAGAATGAATTGGCTTACTAAGTATGGTGACAACTTGGATTGCATTAGTATGACCATTACCTTCTCGGAACCTGGTTGTCCATCAATCAAATTTTAGTGTTAGTCATTGAGTGACTATTTCTGACGAGTTGTTTAACTACGATCGAGAGTATGAGTACAAGGCTTACTATCTTAGGACTTCCTTCAAAGAGAGAGATAGACTTCTAGATAGAGTTAGTACTCAGAACATTGTCGATTTCTAAGACCTTTAGGAGATCGAAGAGTTAAGTTTTGTTCACCCGAGTACATCCCCTTGGAGAGCACCAATTCTATTCGTGAAGGTTACGACCAAGAATAGGTATCCACTTCCTCAGACAGATGACATGTTTGACCAGCTACAAGGATCGAAGATATTTTCAAAGATTGATTTGCTTTCAAGATATCAACAATTGTCGGTTCGATCGAAGGACGTGTCAAAAACTTTTTTCAGGATGAGATACAAGCACTATGAGTTTCTAGCGATGCCTTTTGGATTAACCAATTCCCCAGCAACATTCATGAACCTAATGAATAGAGTATTTAAACCTTATCTGGATCAATTCATTATAGCATTTATTGATGACATCCTAATCTACTCTAAAATTGAATAAGAGAACAGGAAGCATTTACAAATTGCTTTGTAGACACTCTGAGACAACCTTCTATATGTGAAGTTTAGCAAGTGTGAATTTTTGCTTCAGGAAGCCAATTCTCAAGACATGTTATATCTCAAGATGGAATTTCAGTAGACTTATCCAAGATTGATGCAGTCTTAAGCTGGAATACACTGATCAATGCAACAGAAGTTAGACCATTTTTCTGTCTGGCTAGATATTATCAGAGATTCGTAGAAGGATTCTCTAAGATTACAGGACCAATGATGAATTTGACAAGGAAAGAGATAAAGTATGAGTGGATGGATAAGTATGAGGGTACAGTTCTGGAATTGAAGGAAAGATTGACTTTAGCACCAGTGCTTGTGATGCCCAAAAGCGGAGAAAGATTCATAGTCTGCATCGATGCATCACACCAAGGACTTGGTTGTGTGCTTATGAAAGATGGGAATGCTATTGCCTATGAGTCAAGACAGTTGAAGCTGCACCAGAAGAACTATCCAATGCATGACTTGGAGTTATCCAAGATCATTTTCGCTCTAAGGATCTAGAGACACTACTTGTATAAAGAAAAGTTCAAATTATTCTCGGATCATAAGAGTTTGAGGTACGTGTTTTCTCTAAAAAAGAGTTGAACATACGAAAATAAAGATGGATGAAGTTACTAAAGTACTACGACTTCTCTTTGTAATACCACCTAGCCAAAGAAAATGTAATAGCTAACGCTTTGAGCCAAAGGCCTCGCCTTTTGATTACTTCTATTTTTCAAGAGTGGCAAGCCCTGGAGACTTTAGTCGGATTTGACCTTCAACCAATGGAATCAAGAGAAGGATAACACATTGGATATCTTATTATGTAACCGATTCTCATCAACTATATTCTAGAAGCTCAATAGCTAGATGAAGATTTGAAGAGATGGTTCAATAAGATGACGATAAAAGAACCAAAGGTACGGAATATTAGTTCAGACGAAATACTAAGATGTAAGAGTAGACTTTTTGTGCCTAACGAGTATAATCTCAAAAAGGATGTATTAGACAAATCACACTAGTCAAGGATGACCATTCACCCCAGAGGCAACAACATGTACAAGGACTGGAAGAGATATTTTTTGTGGGAAAGAATGAAGCGAGAAGTAGCTAAGTATATATCAGAATGCCTTGTTTATAAGCAAGTGAAGGTAAAACATCATAAACCACCTAGACTTCTACATCCAATATTAATTCCCCAGTGGATACGATAACACATGACCATGAATTTCGTGGTAGGTTTGCTGAGGTCTTAGCGAAACCATGACACTATTTGGGTACTAGTAGGACTCACCAAGATGGCATATTTTATTACCTACAGCAAGATGTATCCAGTAGAACATTTGAGCAGGATGCATCTACAACATGTAGTGTGACTACACGATGTACCTGTATCAATAGTGTCTGATCAAGATTCACACTTCATGGTAAAATTCTAGAAGAGCCTATAGATAGTAATGGGACCTTCACTGAACTAGAGTTCAGCCTTTCATCTACAGATCGACGGTCAGACCGAACGATTCAATCAAGTAATGGAAGATATGCTGCGAGCTTATGTCATCAATTTTGAGAGTTCATGGGAGAGTCATTTACCTTTAATCGAGTTTGCATACAATAATAGCTATCACACAAGCATAGGGATGACACCATTTAAAGCTTTGTATGGGAGACCTTTTCGATCAGCATTATATTGGACTGAAGTCAGAGATACTCAACTTCTCGAGTTAGAAATAATTTAGGAAACTAGCAAGAAGATTCATATCATGAGAGAGAAGATGAAGACAGAACAGTCCAAACACAAAAGCTACGCCATAAAGACATAGAATTTGAAGTACGAGATCATATGCTACTCAAAGTTTGTCCAGTTTGAGGCATTGTGAGATTTCGTTAGAAGAGAGGCAAGTTATTATCACGATTCATCAGACCATTCAAGATTCTAGAATGTGTGGGAAAGGTCGCCTACAAACTCATCTTGTCATCGAAGATTTTAGGAGTGCACAACATTTTTCCTATCAGCATGTTGAGAAAGTATACCCACATCCCAGCACAAGTGACATTCAACGAAGACCAGTGCGAATCCTAGATTGAGGAGTGAAGAAGCTCAGAAACAAAGAGACTTCTTTGGTGAAGATCCAGTGGAAGCACCACGACGAAGGAGAAACTTCATAGGAACTAGAGTCATAGATGCAAGAGAAGTTTCCTTTTTTATTTTAACACTGCTTATTTTAGATTTCGGGGATGAAATATTTTGATAAGTGGTGGGTGATGTAATACCCTATATTTTTTAATGTGTATAATTATAATAAGACCTTTTATTTTTTCTTTAATGTATGTAGGAACTTTATTGTACTTATTGCTGAACATTGTGTCCTAATCGATTGGAACTCCTGCCAATCAATTACCTTAGCATGTATACTAATCGATTGGATCATTTACCAATTGATTGGCATGTTAACTACCTCAACCCAATCCATTGGACTTATACCAATCAGTTTGAGTAATAACTACCTACCTCCAATTGATTCACACCTTGACCAATCGATTGCCACCTTGACCGATAAATTGGTACATCCCTACCTACCCCAATTGATTGGTAATGATACCGATCAATTGCCATCAGTAGTTTTGATCCTCTCAACTTAGCTGGGAAGTGGCCATGTGATTCACCCTTTGCCTTTATATATTGGGACAAAAAACTCTCATATCTCTTTTTAGGAGACTGATAGAGAGAGACAGACAGACAGATAGTGAGAGATTGGTTTATATATAAACACTCATATATACATATTGATCTTGTCAAAATCAAGATATAAAAGTATACTTTACTTTCTAGGGATTTGTGGTGTGGAAGTAAAGGTCGAACCCACAGAGATTGAATTACTACAGCTTTTAGTTTTAAAATCTAAATCTAATTAACTAAGAAAACAGAGTTTGGTTTGACTTTCAATTAAACTAATGAAACTATTTAAAATAAATCTAAATTATGAAAACAATTAAAAAGTTGTTTTTATAATATGTTTAGGGAACCTAGGATTGCAAATCCACCACTAACTTCATAATAAGGGTATTTATGCGTTCAATTAGCTTATTAAGTTGGATGATAATGGAGAATTGTAGCTACAAGCCCAATTCCTCCATCAAGAAAATAACCATGGTTCAAGCACCAACATAATCCATCTTCGATTAGCACGAATTATCTCACACTAAACTAGGGTTGTGACATAACCCGTCTAACCTAGGCATGGACTATTCGGATACTTGATAGCACAATTCAATTAAGTACCATTACATTTAAATAATCTATACAAGCACAGCAAATATAGACCATTGAGCACATCATAGTCAAAATAGATCTAAGACAAGAATAGATTTTGGAAGTAATGATATAATCAATAGAAGCACGATTTATTATTTAAAAAAATCCTCTAAACATGTAATCATCATCCATACATAATAAAACTAAAATAAAAACATAAATAACTCCCTATTACTTGGCTAGGGTTTCATTGAAACCCTAGATCTTGGTTTAGTTGGCCATGGAATTGATGAACGGCGAGAGGTTGATGGAGGAGGCCATGGGAATCCTTGGTCTTCTTATTCTCCTCCTTGCTTTCCTCTCTTCAATGGCTGTGCATATTGTTGTATATGACTATATGTATATGTGTATAATATAGTCTCCCCAAAATTGATTTACAATAGGATATATATAGAGTTTGGAACAAGTTTTGGAAGCTTTCCTATCCCGAAACGCACTAAAAATGCTATATTTTATAGTCTGGACATAATTTGGCAGTTTCGTTTGCACAGGAGTCTTCAGTATAGTGAAATACGCAACTTTGATTTTTGCAAGCGGGCCACGTGAGTGCGATGATGGGAGGTCGCGTGCGGGTCGCGCAAGCGAAGTTTTGGTCTATGGCGCGAGCGGGCCGCGTGCGCGGTAGGCCTTTTTTAGCTTCTTTTCTTCTGCTTTTTCACCATGTTTAGCCTGGAATACTTGTTTTCTTCCGAAACCTGTCAAAAATTAAAAAATGAAGTAAAAATACACAAAACAGGATAAAAAGTACTAACACATGCGCATTAAGTCGTATAATTAGGATTTGTTCTCTCCCGATCACACCCCCAAACCTACATTTTGCTAGTCCTCGAGTAAAACTAAAAATAAAACTAATCTACTAATAAAATACTACTCCATTCTCGCATGATTCGCGATTGCATTTATCGTATACAACAAGCCTTTTAAACCCCTAGGTGTCCCTAGTGGAACGAGTGAAGTCTCGTGAGGTTCTCATCAACAAGTCACCCACAACCAACTTTATTAACTTGTATATTTAAAAAGTTTTATTAACAACGAAAAACTAATAGTCAATACTCCTTATCATACAACTATGATTTGAAATAGAATAACGAAAAAGAAGAACAAAGTCAAATATCCACTTACGTCCTGAAAACGATCATAAGCACACGCATCATATAAATCAACAGAGTTTCTCATAAACTTGCACGTGTGTGATGTGGTAGCCAAATGAACACGCGCTTGTCATGAACTTGGAATATAATTCAGAAAACCATCCAACTATGCTTTGCCTACAAATCTCACAATGTTAATTACACTCTCAAATAAAACATTAAGAACATGGGTAATCTCTCTAATATATGTGAGCAATGGAACTATGTTTTTAAAATGAGAAATGTTCACATATGACTCGAAAAAACGCATGACACGAAAGAACAGTAGTCTCATGGATAGGATGCCAATAGTCAAGAAAAATTAATCATTACCATGTTTTAATCCCCCTCCCATCGTTTCATATCCAAACCATGATTCTTAAGATCAAATAGGACTTTTCAAAGGTTATAACGTGGCTTAGGCAATGAAAAAGGATAGAAATGATTCATTAGGTAGTTTTCAGAATGGCATTGTAAGGCATGTTCGATTTCTTTCATTCGTCTCTTCTACCAACTTTCATCTTTTCATTCTCTTCTGTTTATATTTTTTTTTTTCATTCATTTCCTTTTTTTTTAATCTTTTTTTTTTCGACTGATGATTCAATAAATACCAAACAACTACCCCAATATCATCTTATCTTCTTCTTCTCAATCAACACATTGCCTTATCAACACTAAGAGTTGACAAATCTCTCAATGATGAACTCCAAGTTTGTCAAGTTGGAGCAAAAATAGGATAATGGTGATTAAAGGGAAAAGGACATTTTAATGGCTCAAAGGGGTGAACTAAGGAAATTTTATCACTTTTTTTTTCAGTCGATGGTGAACAAAGAGGGCCTACCATCATTTCCTAGGGTGATATGGTTCTTCAATATTTACAACGGAAGATTATTTAGTATGGTAGCAAATATTTTAACTTGACTATCAACCAAAACAAGAATAATGAGACTAAACAACGAGTTAATGCGCTATTTCAATGAAATTCGACAAACACAATGTGTATTTATTACCCTCTAAAAAGAAAAGATAGGCTCAAAAGCTCACTGGATTTAGTCTCCACCTTGTGTTATCTAGAAATTCGAATTATATTATCGTTCACATCAAACATGTATTCAAGTGACTACGTGCAGTGCATTGGTTTATGTGCAAATCTATGACATAAAACTACAATTTAAATGATACATAACCAAAAACGTTGCATCATGACTTCAGCAAATGTTTAATCACATTTTCACATTGTTTACCATTCTATAATAATCCAAGTTACATAACAAGAAGTATTGAATCGGGATTGCAAAAACGTTGGTAATCTCGTTTATTTAAGCACAAGTATAAAAAAAAAAAAAAAAATTTAAAATTGGTGTGGTGCGTGCATATGTGCAAGTGAGTGCATACCCCCAAACCTAAACCTTTCATTGTCCCCAATGAAACAATAGAATGAAAGAGAGGAGAGTATGTAAGAAAGGAACGATATTACCTCGATCTCGACAATCATAAACAGGTGAACGTATAAATAAGGCGATAAAATTTTAATTGCTCCAAATGGAGCCTCTATTTCACCTGTGAATACTTGACAAAAGAAAATAAACAAACAAAAAAAAATAATAGAAAAATAAAAGAAATGGATATATATATAATACAGACTGTGGTGTACATGTTTATTTTTATTTTTTAATTTTTTAATTTTTATTTATATATTTATTTATTTTTTTTTTTTTTGTAAATCACTAGAAACTAAACTATAATCAAGAGACTCAATGAAAATAAAACAAAATAGAATAAGCAAAACGAATAAGAACTTAATCTAAAAAGAGACCTAACAGAACAAACTGAAAAGTTAAAAACAACTGACTAGGTTGGGAGAAATAAGGTAAGAGAACAAAAGAGAAAATAACAAAAATCACCTCTTGCGCGAGTGGGTCACGCGACCGACCTTCGCGCGTGGACCCCTCCGCGAGGAGAAGCTGAGGCGGCTTTTTAGTTTCATTAAAAATATTTTCCAAGGTACAGGCTCACGCGAGCGGGCCACTCGGGCGATTACCCTCGCGCGCGCAATTTGAAGCGCAAGTAGATGCAGAGGCTATATATAAGAAACTATGAAAATTTTTCTCCAAGGGAAAATATCGTGCGAGCGGGCCGCGCGAGCGACCTATCGCGCTAGCGGGTCACGCACGCGACTTGGTCTTTTCCTCTTTCTTCCTTTGTTTCATGTAAATAAGTTTAAAATAAATTAACCCCGACCTCCAAACCTGTCCAAAAAACTCCAAAATTGACCAAAACGACCCAAAAAACATCAAAAACAAGAAAAATAGACGAATTAAAACTTGGGTTGCCTCCCAAGAAGCGCTGCCTTTTATGTCTTCAGCTAGACCGTTCTAGCTCAAGACTCATGGAGGCCGTAACTCGGACTGTGAACCCTTGAAGGTATTAGGAAGATTCCGGTGAAAAACAGAAAGAATGTCGTTTTGAGTTAATTCATTTGACGATTCACCTTGATCATGTTCAAAACGATTTCTTACCTTTCGAGTAAATTCATCATTAGAGCCTGGGTTATTCAAATTTATCCGCTCATTACTTACTATATTATTCTCCCCACTCATGTTTACTTCGTGAATAGGTTCAATTATTCTACTAACCTTACTACCCTCCATATATTGAAAATCGTCATCTTTGGAAGGTTGATCAACAGCATTAAACATGTTTAATTGAAGGTTCATGTTCCCGAACGACACTTTCATCACCCCTGTTTGACAAATGACACGCGCATTAGCGGTGGCTAAGAATGGACGACCAAGAATGATAGGAGTGTGTTTTCTATCGTCTAACATAGGTTTAGTATCGAGGACCATGAAATCGACAGGTTAAAAACATTGATCTACTTTTATTAAGACATCCTTGACGATTCCTCTAGGGATTTTAATAGAACTATCTGCTAATTGTATGGTAGTGGCCATGGGTTTAAGTTCACCTAGTCCTAATTGTTTATAAACGTAGTAGGGTAAAAGATTAACACTTGCTCCTAAGTCAAGGAGAGCCCGATGAATGACAGTGTCACCTATGATACATGAGATCGTTGGTGTACCGGGATCCTTATACTTTGGAGGTGCATGTTGGAAAATAGAACTTACTTTTTCAGTGAGAAAGACCTTTTTTGGAGTATGACTACGCAATTTACGCTTTTGAGTGCAAAGATCTTTAAGGCATTTAGCGTAAGTAGGAATTTGTTTTATCACATCGAGGAATGGAATATTTATTTTAATTTATTTAAATACCTCGAGTATATCCTCTATTTTTGACCCTTTCTTTGAAAAATGCGACAGTTCGTCGACATTTGGTGGGAAAGGCAGTTTCAGAATATAGTTAGTTGGGGTTGGTTCATTACCTTTCCAAATTTTACTCATGTCCTCACCCTTATCTTTATTCAAATTAATTTTCACCTCCATCTCACTCTTATGCGGAATCTAAACAACTTCCTCATCTCAAATAGTCATCCTAGTTGAGAAGGCATTCACTTGCTCACCCAAACCCCCATTCTTGTATTGTTCGTTAGGATTGTGAGTAGTTTGACTAGGCAACTTACCCTCGTTTCTACGACTCATTGCATTAGTTGTCTGTCCCATTTAGGACTCAAGCTTTGCAATAGATTGTGTGTGAGAATGCACTATTTGTGCTTGTGCATGTACTTGCGCTTCAATATTCTTAAGGGATGTCAACATTGTCACCTCAAAAGCGTTAACCCTTGGAGGGTTAGGATTAGGAGGGGGGTGTTGGCATTGACTTTGTTGAAAATTGGGTCAGTAAGCATTAGGGAAATTAGTTGTCTCATTATTATTATGCTTATTATTATTTTTCCCCGAGTAATTAGGATGATTTCTCCTTGGCGCATCTGGATTATTAGTCATGGGATTATAATTATTTCGTGGGAATTGTTGAATAGAGTTAATGTGTTGCTCCACGAATTCTGGAAATTGAGATGCCAATGGACATGTAAGTATAGCATGTGACGGATCATAACATATTTGACAAATTTCATGAGCGGGTGGGGCTGTCATTTGGTTTATTGTCAAAAGTCGGTCAAATTTTTTAGATAGTTCTTGAAATTTAACTGAGTGACTTGACTCTAACTTTACCTCTCGTTTAGGTTGCGGAAGATATCCCTCATAACGTACTGATACAACCTGATGCATCGAGTTCTCGGTTTACGTTTCAAAAATTTCCCAGGCCTCGTTGGCGCTTTTGTGTAGGAAGGTATCCGCACAAACAACATCGACGGTATTACGGACAGAGGGAGTAAGTCCCTTGTAGAAAACTTGTACCTGTTGCCACTTATGAACTTGATGATGTGGGCAAGAGTGTAATAATTCTATAAATTTCTCCCATGTATCATAAAGTGTTCTCCCATCTTGCATTACAAAGTTTGTTATGGATTTTCTTATTTGATTTGTACGCATAATAGGGAAAAACTTTTGTAAAAATGCGGTGTGTAAGGCTTCCCAAGTTCTAATTGTGTTTGGCTCAAGAGATTGGAGCCAATACTTTGCTTTATCTTTTAAAGAGAATGGAAAGAACCGCAATTTTAATTCATCATCAGTAAAATTTTGGATTTTTAAAGTAGAGCAAATGTCTTGGAAATCTCCTAAGTGCTGATAAGGATCTTCATTTATACGGCCATGGAGAGAAGGAAGTAGCGAGATGGTAGACAACTTTATCTCAAAGTGAGATGTCATCGCCTCCGGTAATTCGATACATGCTTGAGGCGTGTAAGTTGTAGGAATATAATAATTTTCAAGCGGAGGAGGTGGAGGTCTATTTGGGTTATTTCCGTTATTTCCGTTGTTTTTGTTGTTCACGTTGTTTCCGTTGTTTTCGAAGTCGGCCATTGGAATAGGTTCTATGTTAAAAGTTTGCATTTTTCGTAAATGTTTAAGGGTGCTTTGAATTTCAGCCCCAAATAGAGACGATGGTTTCGGCGTTAATTCATTGTCTATCATCAACCTAGCTCTAGAAGCTTGAATTCAAGCACACAAGCACACAGTACTACTAAAAGAAATTTCCATGCAAGTAATACTAGAAGCACACAAGCACACAGTACTACTAGAAGCTTGAATTGAAGCACACAAGCTTGAACGTGTACCAAACATAAGGTAGAAGAAAATAGACTAAAACAACAACTGACTCAATGATTACAAAAAACAACCACGCAAGTAATCAAGCACACAGGCACACAGTACTACTATGATGCATATAATTATCCTTATGCAGTGATTCACGACAAAACCCAGCGCCCCGGGTTTCCTAGCTAATGCAATGATCACTCCACACCTAACCTAATGCAAGTAATTATGTCTCAGCGCCCTGACTTATAGTGATTTGATGCAAATTTTTAAAGGAAGCAATGTATATTTATTTTATTTTTAACTTAAGCTCCTTTGGTGTGCTAAGCTTTTCCAAAATGCTAGAATTTGCTGACTTGAGTGAACCTACAAAACAAAAAGAAAAGTTAGTGACTCAAAATAAAAATAGAAAATAATAAAAAGAAATTCTAATATAATATTTACGAATTACTACAGCTTTACTTAAAAGGGTTGTGGCATAATCCGTCTAACCTAGGCATGGACTATTCGGATACTTAATAGCACAATTCAATTAAGTACCATTACATGTAAATAATCTATACAAGCACAGCAAATATAGACCATTAAGCACATCACAGTCAAAATAGATCTAAGATAAGAATAGATTTTGAAAGTAATGATTTAATCAATAGAAGCACTATTTATTATAAAAAAAATCCTCTAAACATGTAATCATCATCCATACATAATAAAACTAAAATAAAAACATAAATAACTCCCTATTACTTGGCTAGGATTTCATTGAAACCCTAGATCTAGGTTTAGTTGGCCATGGAATTGATGAATGACGAGAGGTTGATCGAGGAGGCCATGGTAATCCTTGGTCTTCTTCTTCTTCTCCTTGCTTTCCTCTCTTCAATGGCTGTGTATATTGTTGTATATGGCTGTATGTATATGTGTATAATATAGTCTCCCTAAAATTGATTTACAATAGGATATATATAGAGTTTGGAACAAGTTTTGGAAGCTTTCCTAACCCGAAACGCACTAAAACTTCTATATTTTACAATCTAGATGTAATTTGCCAGTTTTGTTTGTAGAGGAGTCTTCAGTATAGTGAAATACGCAGCTTTGATTTTTCAACATGTCGCGCGAGCAGGCCGCACGAGCACGATGATGGGAGGTCGCGCGATCAAAGTTCTGGTCTATCGCGCGAGCTGGCCATGCACGCGATAGGCCTTTTTCAGCTTATTTTCTTCTCCTTTTTCACCCTATTTAGCCTGGAATACTTGTTTTCTTCCAAAACCTGTCAGAAAATAGAAAACGAAGTAAAAATACACAAAATAGGATAAAAAGTACTAACAAATACGCGTTAAGGCGTATAATTAGGATTTGTTCTCTCCCGATCACATATATACACATATACCTATATACATACACATACCCACTGTGGAGAAGAAGAAAGAAACCCTGAAGAAGAACGTAGAAAAGAGAGAAGAAGAAGAAGAAGAAAAAGAAGACAAAGAATGAAAAGAGAGGAGGAGAACCACCATTGCAAAGCTTCAAGCTTTTCCAAACACCACACACAACCAAACAAGACCCAAAGGTGAGTCTTAAACTCACTTGGTATCTTAATATTGATGTTTATACATGTTCAAAAGAAGGAGAGATGCACAATACATATTTCCTAGAATTTATGTTTCAGGACTGTAGTCTCTGGGAAGAAGATGCAATCGCAATCGATTAGCATGATTTTTTACCCAATCTATTGGCATTTTATCCTAAACGATTGGTATGAATTGAGACCCAATCGATTGGACTTTTTCCAATCGATTGAGACAAAGAATTGATTGGACCGTTATCTCAATCGATTGGTAGATACAGATTGATGATATTCCCTATTGATTTTATTACGAACTATTTAGTTGCTTAAATGCTATTCTGAGATCCCAACTGTAACGACCCACCTCCCCGTCTAGCAACAATATTGTCCGCTTTGGGCCTAAACACAAAGAACTTCCCAGGGGATCACCCATCCCTGGTACTGCTCTGGGAGCAACACGCTTAACTGTGGAGTTCTTTCGTGTTTAGCTCCCTCACGGTTTTAAAAGGCTTTGTTGCATATAGAGGGGCGATTAATCCTTATAAACTAGTCCAGGAACTTCACCCCAGGTGATGTGGGACAAGCCCCCACACCCAACCTCACCTCATCCACCTTGGCCATCCTGCCTCAGGAGTATTGGCTCTTGGTCATCACAATCCACCTTCCTTAAGGGCCACACGTCCTCGTGTGGGACTCGCCCCACACTTCCGGCTGGGTTTCCGCTCTGATACCATTTATAACGACCCACCTCCCCGTCTAGCAACAATATTGTCCGCTTTGGGCCTAAACACAAAGAACTTCCCAGGGGGTCACCCATCCCTGGTACTGCTCTGGGAGCAGCACGCTTAACTGTGGAGTTCTTTCGTGTTTAGCTCCCTCACATTTTTAAAAGGCCTTGTTGCATATAGAGGGGCGATTAATCCTTATAAACTAGTCCAGGAACTTCACCCCAGGTGATGTGGGACAAGCCCCCACACCCAACCTCACCTCATCCATCTTGGCCATCCTGCCTCAAGAGTATTGGCTCTTGGTCATCACACCAACATGCAATAGGCTTGTAATAAAGAGATAATGGGATGCCGTAATGTAGTGACATTAAGAATAACGGGTTATTTTGTAATGTTAGTTAGTATAGCAGTCGTGAATCAATTTAGGTTATCATATATTTTATTCAGAGTAGTCAGGCCGCATGAGAAATATCATGTATCAGTGTTAGTATTGAACTAAGTAGGTTTGCTATGATTTGGGAATCTTGCTTGGGCGGGCGTTGGTCATTAACATGTTCTTAGAAGCAGTGGACAATTCATATGTTCTTAAAATCAGTGGACCAAACCAAGTAGCCCAAAGATAGACTATGGATTCATTGAAATGTCCTTAAAAGCGGTGGACTATGAATATGTCCTTATAACCGGCAAACCGGGATCACAAGTAGATTACGAGAAGTCATGGTAATAGAACGATGTATCTTTGCTCAAAGCATTGTGTCCATGAAATTCGGTTATATGCATATATGTTCTTAAAAGTTGGGGATGGACTAACATGGTGTCTATGACATACGGTGGACTATGAATATGTCCTTTAAACCGGTGGATAGAGCAATGGTGTATCCTGTATCCATACAAGTATTACTGTCGAGTTGTTCTCCAATCAATCGGGTATAGTCGGTCTTCATGTTATAATTTGTTGATAATCGTTTAATGATGAGTTTGTCACGCCCCGACGTAGCATAATACATGAAAGCATTTAATTTCCTTTATGGATTCGTAGGTCGTGACAAGTGAGTATGACCAATTATCCCTGCAATAAATAACTTAAACATCATTTCTAAAGAAAGGTTACTAATAAAACATAAGCTCCGAAATTAAAACTTACTAAACTATTACATAAGTTCAGGTCTTAGGCACAAACGCCCTTATTCTAATGTTTTAAAACTAGTTTATTACAACCCAAAATAAAAGACATAAGAAACATAAAGCAGCCTCCTGGAAAGACCCCTGCCTCTAACTAGCACAGTCGAAATACCCTAGCTGCTCCTGACCCGAAAAATCTGGACATACAGTCCAGGACGCATCAACACCGTCAGCTTATGTAAGCTGGTGAGCAAAATAAACAGGTGCTCGCAATGTACAGATAAGCAAATAAACAGCGGCGCAATTTAACTTTAAAAGCAATAGATTCAAGGTTCCAATTCCAACATAAGTCACAGAGGAATAAAGTAAACAATAAATATGCGACCGTGCATGAATAATGTAACATCTCATCTTTCTGACTCTTTTCTCTCAACAAGACTCGACTCAACCAACCATTACCTCATATACCAGGAATAATATCCGATCGATATCTAAGTCGTACACCACACTATCACCTCCAATACCAGGAATAATATTCGATCGATTTTGAGGTCGCACACCACGCTATCTCCTCAGATACCAGGAATAATATCCTATCGATATCTGAACCGATCATGACCAACCATCGCTTCGGATACCAGAAATAATATCCGATCGATATTCGAAACGAGCGCCTTAGATACCAGGAATAATACCCGATCGATATCTAAGTCGTACTCAATACCATCGCTTCGGATACCAGGAATAATATCTGATCGATATCCGAAACGAGCGCCTTAGATACCAGGAATAATATCCGATCGATATCTAAGCCGATCGATATCTAAGCCGTACACAACACTGTCGCCTCCAATACCAGGAATAATATCCGATCGATATTGAGGTCACACACCAGACCGCCACTCTTTACTCTTTTCACGCTTTCTCATACACATGCATGTTGACACAACCTCGACCGTAATATGTATGTCAATGTTCACAATTTGTAGTAACAATTATTAATCTCAAAGCTGGATATTCGTTCAACATAAATCTCGATCTTAAACGTTCTTATAAGTCCAATACCTAATCAGTGAGCCTTTAAAACAGTATATCTGTCAAACAGTTCTTTAAACACTTTCAAAACATTTTTCAAACAGTCCCTTATATAAAAATACAAAACCTGCTTAAAATGCCCAGGTCGCGCGAGCGAAAGCGGGAATGGGTTGCGCGAGCGGGCCGCGGGAGCGAAAGGGGGAATGGGTCGCGCGAGCGTGCCGCGCGAGCGAGCCTCGCGCGAGCGGGTCGCGCACGCGAGTTATCACAGTTTCATCATCTTCTTCGTTTTTCCCCTGTTTTTGATTTCAAACTGTATTTTTACCCATTTCTGTTTTCTGTTTAAATTATGTCATGCCATATATGGATTTCTTCGTCTTTCCGCGTAAATTAAGAATATGCGATCAATTTAAACAAATACAGATTGTATCTCTTAATTTTCACGATTTAAGTTAGAGTAACAAAACTTCAAATCATCAATACGTCGCCATACGGATAAATTGAGCTGTAGGATTGAAACCATTGCTCATTGGGACTGAGATCTTCTATAATCAATTCACGGAATTGATTTTGGTTGAGTTTTGTAAAACTCCAATTCAAAGCTTTCATAGTGTTCTTCACCTATACACATATATACACACCTATATATACTGAAATACACATATATAGACATGGCGAGTGAGTTTATAATACTCACAAAGGTGCTAGTATAAAGAATTTGAGACCAAGAATTCCGCCGTAATAAACCATCGCCTAAGAAATTTACTCCTCCGTTCTTGATTTATATATATAAGTCTAAGTATGTACTCTATGTAGGAGTATATCATCTATATATAATCTGTGTGTGTATATGTATAAGTATATCATATATAATATGTGTGTGTTTGTTGAGAGAGCAAGTGAGAGTTGAGAGAATTAGAGGGAGATTGAGAGTGATTGAGAGATACAGTGAGTTAGAGAGAGAGACGTGTACATATATATACTAAGAAATTTATTTGGGCTCCAAGCAATTCCCAGGAATTGCACGTTGTGGTTGAGCTCACGTGCTCCCACACCCAAGACGCGATATAAACGCAGCTTTAAAACAAAACTGGTAATTTACGGTTGAAATAAAAATACAGAAAATTACTATTAGCGTAAAGAATAAATTCCGGTTTATACAAAAATATAGATATCGATTTTGAAACCATAGAAAATATTTTTCTATATTTAAGAAAATTATGGTTTGAACCCAAATAAATATTTTGAATAGAAATTAAATTGAAATAAATAATTATTAACGGAAAAGAAATACAGGATGTTACACTCTACCCACCTTAACAGAGATTTCGCCCGAAATCTGAGCTAACTAATCCAGAAACAACTCGGGGTATCTAGTCCTCATGTTAGACTCTAACTCCCATGATGTTTATCCCTCGTCATGATGCTTCCACTGAACCTTAACCAAAGGAACGTCCCTTCTTCTCAGACTCTTGATACTCTGGTCAAGAATCCTCACAGGTCTATCCTTGTAGACAACATTCTGACTTGTCTCAATATCATCAAAATTAACCACATGTAGAGGGTCCCGTATGTATTTCCTTAACATACTGATATGGAATACATTATGAACACCAGACATCTTTGGTGGCAACGTGAGCCGATAAGCCACTTTCCCAATACGCTCCAAAACCTCGAATGGTCCGATGAAACGAGGTGCCAACTTCCCTCTTTTCTGACTAAAACGTACTACTCCTCGAATAGGTAAAACTTTAAGGAGGATGTGATCACCGATACTGAACTCCAAATCCTTTCGACGTCGATCCGCATAACTCTTGTGTCTACTCTGTGCAGTTTTCATTCTTTCCCTGACCAGTGAAATCTTCTCATTGGTTTCTTTCACCAACTCTGGTCCCAACAATTCTGTGTCTCCCACTTCAGCCCAACACAACAGAGATCGACATGGTCGTCCGTATAAGGCTTCGAATGGTGCCATCCCAATAGTTGAGTGATAACTATTGTTATACGCAAATTCGACCAATGGTAAGTGCGTCTCCAAAGATCCTTCAAAATTGATTGCACAAGCTCTCAGCATATCTTCCATAATCTGATTAACACGCTCGGTCTGTCCATCAGTCTGAGGATGGAAAGCAGTACTCATCTTGAGCGAAGTTCCCATAGCCTTTTGTAAACTTTCCCAAAAACCCGAGGTAAAACGTGTATCACGGTCTGATACAATTGACACAGGCGCACCGTGTAGTCGCACCACTTGCTGTAGGTACATTCGACTCATTCTTTCTACTGGGTAAGTCATATTGTACGCGATGAAGTGTGCGGACTTCGTTAGACGATCCATGATTACCCAAATTGCGTCATGGTTTTGTTGTGACCGGGGTAGTCCAACTACAAAATCCATAGTTATGTGTTCCCACTTCCATCCTAGAACTGGTAAGGGTTGCAACAATCCTGAGGGTCTCTGATGTTCGGCCTTCACTTGTTGACAAGTCAAACATTTAGACACAAACTTGGCTACTTCTCGCTTCATCCCTTCCCACCAGAAGTTTCTCTTTAAATCCTTATACATCTTTGTTCCTCCTAGGTGTACTGTCAGTCTCGATTTATGTGCTTCTTCGAGAATATCTTTTCTCAAATCTCCAGAATCTGGCACACACAATCTGTCTCGACATCGGTATCCTCCATCGATCCCAACCTTCCATTCTGTAGGGTCCTTTTCTGACATCTTGGCGAACCATACATGAAACTTCTCGTCTTTCTTTTTGGCCTCAATGATTCGACTCACAAGTGTTGGTTGTACCATGAGGCATCCAAAGTGTTGCCCGACACTTCCCTTAGAAATCTGCATATCAAATTCTGCGATTGTCTCCAAGGCTTTCCATTCCCTCAACATCAATGAAGCAATCATATCTCGAGGTTTCCGACTTAGGGCGTCAGCAACTACATTAGCCTTACCAGGGTGGTACTCTAATGTAAAGTCATAGTCCTTGATCGGTTCCATCCACCGGCGTTGCCTCTTATTAAGCTCTTTCTGAGTAAAAAAATACTTGAGGCTCTTGTGGTCTGAGAATAAATCAAACTTCTCCCCGTAGAGGTAGTGCCTCCAGATCTTAAGTGCGAACACAACTACTGCCAGTTCCAAATCATGAGTTGGGTAATTTAATTCATTTGGCTTCAACTGTCGTGAACCATAGGCGATAACCTTACCGTCTTGCATAAGGACATGTCCCAATCCTTGATAAGAGGCGTCACTAAAAATAGTGAACTTCTCACCATCCTTTGGTATTGCAAGTACTGGCGCTGTTGTCATTCTCTCTTTCAATTCCAGAAAAGCTCGTTCATGCTTATCAGTCCATTCAAACTTCAAATCTTTCTTAGTCAAACCAGTTAACGGGGCTGCTATCTTTGAGAAACCCTCTACAAATCTCTGATAGTAACCAGCGAGTCCTAGAAAACTTTTGACTTCTGTAGCATTGGTTGGCCGGGTCCAATTCGCCACTGCATCGGTCTTTGATGAGTCAACCGCGATTCCTTGTTGAGAGATCACATGCCCGAGAAACTTAACTTCCTAAAGCCAGAATTCACACTTGCTGAATTTAGCATACAGGCGGTGATCCTTGAGAGTTTGCAACGCGATCCGTAGATGCTGCTCATGCTCTTCCTCTGACTTAGAATAGATCAAAATATCGTCGATGAAGACAATAACGAATTGATCTAAATATGGCTTGAATACTCTGTTCATCAAGTCCATAAACACAGTCGGGGCATTCGTCATTCCAAACGGCATTACTAAGAACTCATAGCGTCCGTACCTCGTCCTAAAAGCAGTCTTAGGTATGTCTTCTTTCCGCACCCTCAACTGGTGATACCCTGACCTTAGATCAATCTTAGAAAAGGTCGTGGCTCCTTGCAATTGATCAAACAGATCGTCTATCCGAGGTAAAGGATACTTATTCTTGATAGTAACCTTATTCAATTCTCGATAGTCAATACACAACCGCATGGTCCCATCCTTCTTTTTCACAAACAACACTGGTGCTCCCCAGGGTGAAGTACTTGGACGAACAAAACCCAACTTTTCAAGTTCTTGAACTTGTTCCTTCAACTCCAGTAACTCTGTAGGGACCATCCTGTAGGGAACCTTAGTTATAGGTCGAGTGCCTGGTACCAATTCCACACAGAATTCTATGTCCCTCTCAGGTGGTAATCCAGAAATATCTCAGAATACTTCCTCGAACTCTTTGATCACCGGTATTGATGACACCGGCACTTCTGTGCTGACAACTTCGATGTTTGCTAGGCATCTCTAGTAAGGAACATATCACCCGAAGGGTTACATTGGAAATCGAAGAGTCGATTCCCATTGTTTGCGAATGTGATCCTCTTCCTTGAACAATCTAACTTCGCATGATTCTTCTCGAGCCAATCCATTCCCAGGATTATATCGAACTCCTTCATTGACAGAACCACCAATCTTGCCAAAAGTTCGCGGTCTCCTAACCGTAGAGGACAATCCTTACATACATGTAATAACTTGACAGTGGTCCCTAAGGGTGAGAAAGCACTCAAAGCTTCATCTAAACGTTGCGGTACTATTCCCAGCTTTCGAACAGTCTTAACAGGTATAAAGGAATGTGTAGCACCTGTGTCAAATAAAACTTTAGCATGAGAGTTAAACAAGGTTAGAGTACCTTCCACTACTCGTTGCTCAGGCGGTTCCTCCTCATAAGCACCTTCTTCATAACCTGTTTCTTCATAACCACCAGCCTCAGGAATAACAGCATTCAGGTGGGCCTGTCCTTGCTGACCGTAATTGCCTCTCCTAGGAGCCTTGCATTCCGGACTTATGTGACCTGGCATGCCACAATTATAGCACACAACTCTCGAACGATCAGCACGCCTAGTTACTCTGCAATCTTTAACTCGGTGACCGGGATTACCACAATTGAAGCAGTTATTGTTGTTGTTCCCACCTGTTGCTCGAGGCGGATACTGCTGGACTGCTTGTGTCGGTTGAGGTTTCTTCCCTCTATCTCAGGTCCTTTTCTGTCCCTGAGGGTACCCTAGTTTCTGTCTAGAATAACTCTTCTGCGGAGGTCGATTTCCAAATGGCTTCGAATTCTGACACCCATCATTCTCTAACCCCGTAGCCAATCTCACCAGAGTTTCAAATGACTAGCCCAGATGCCCCATAGTCAGATGTCGGAGAGACAAGTTGAGACCCCGGTGATACTTCTTAATTTTCCTCTGGGGTGTGTCCACCATATGTGGAGCAAAGCGAGACAACCATTCAAACCAAGTAGTGTACTCACGGACAGTCAGATTCCCTTGAGTCAATTTCATAAACTCTTTGTCTCTCTTGTCCTTCTCTTCTTCAGGAAAATACTTCTCGAGAAATCTTTCCTTGAACACCACCCACAGCATTCTCCTTGCAGCTTCTTCCCCTATGGTTGCCCTTTCTGCATCCCACCAATTAGTCGCTGCATAAGACAACTGAAAGATAGCCAGACGCTTCTTCTCCAGATCAGTGCACTCTATGGTCTCAAAAAATACGTTCCATCTGGCGTAGCCACTATTCCGCTTGCCAGGGTTCATCAGTCCCTGCAAAATACTCAGGTCGCAGAGCGTGAAACTCCTTGAGAAGCTTGTCTCCAGTCTGGTGGGCTTGCCTTCCATTCCCGTTATGATTCCCATTCTGATTATTGTTCATTGTGTTTTGATCGATAACCCTCTCTAACGTCCTTACAAAAGCCTCAAACACTCTAGTTGGATCTACTACTGGGGGTGCAGCTTCAATAGCGGGACGATTCCTGAGATTTCTTCCAGTCATATAATCGAGAGAACGGTACCTATCCATCAATCAACAGAATTCGGTCAATTACTCGAGAAGAAAGAAAATTCTCAACGATAGAAAGCGACTAAACACGGAATGAAGTCGAACTATCTTATCTTAATTCTATCTTAACGGGAGATCCTATGTGTCTTGGACAATTGGTCGAGCCATAACCTGGCTCTGATACCAAAAAGCCTGTCACACACCGACGTAGCATAATACAGGAAAGCATTTAATTTCCTTTATGGACTCGTAGGTCATGACAAGTGAGTATGACCAATTGTCCCTGCAATAAATATCTTAAACAGCATTTCTAAAGAAAGGTTACTAATAAAACATAAGCTCCGAAATTAAAACTTACTAAACTATTACATAAGTTCAGGTCTTAGGCACAAACGCCCTTATTCTAATATTTTAAAACTAGTTTATTACAACCCGAAATAAAAGACATAAGAAATATAAAGCAGCCTCCTGGAAAGTCCCCTGCCTCTAACTAGCACAGTCGAAATACCCTGGCTGCTCCTGACCCTGAAAATCTGGACATACAGTCCAGGACGCATCAACGCCGTCAGCTTATGCAAGCTAGTGAGCAAAATAAACAGGTGCTCGCAATGTATATATAAGCAAATAAACAGCGGTGCAATTTAACTTTAAAAGCAATAGATTCAAGGTTCCAATTCCAACATAAGTCAAGGGGGAATAAAGTAAACAATAAATATGCGACTGTGCATGAACAATGTAACATCTCATCTTTCTAACTCTTTTCTCTCAACAAGACTCGACTCAACCAACCATTACCTCAGATACCAGGAATAATATCCGATCGATATCTAAGTCGTACACCACACTATCGCCTCCAATACAAGGAATAATATCTGATCGATATTGAGGTCGCACACCACGCTATCTCCTCAGATACCAGGAATAATATCCGATCAATATCTGAGCCGATCACGACCAACCATCGCTTTTGATACCAGGAATAATATCCGATCAATATCCAAAACGAGCGCCTTAGATACCAGGAATAATACCCGATCGTTATCTAAGTCATACTCAATACCATCGCTTCGGATACCAGGAATAATATCCGATCGATATCCGAAACAAGCGCCTTAGATACCAGGAATAATATCCAATCGATATCTAAGCCGTACTCAATACCAGGAATAATATCCGATTGATATCCGAAACGATTGCCTTAGATACCAGGAATAATATCCGATCGATATCTAAGCCATACTCAATACCATCACTTCGGATACCAGGAATAATATCCGATCAATATCCGAAACGAGCGCCTTAGATACCAGGAATAATATCCGATCGATATCTAAGCCGTACACAACACTGTCGTCCCCAATACCAGGAATAATATCCGATCAATATTGAGGTCACACACCAGACCGCCACTCTTTACTCTTTTCACCCTTCTCATACACATGCATGTTGACACAACCTCGACCCTAATATGTATGTCAATCTTCACAATTTGTAGTAACAGTTATTAATCTCAAAGCTGGATATTCATTCAACATAAATCTCGATCTTAAACGTTCTTATAAGTCCAATACCTAATCAGCGAGCCTTTAAAATAGTATATCTGTCAAACAGTTCTTTAAACACTTTCAAAACCTTTTTCAAACAGTCCCTTATATAAAAATACAAAAATTGCTTACAATGCCCAAGTCGCGCGAGCGAGAGGGGGAATGGGTCGCGCAAGCGGGTCGCGCGAGCGAAAGGAGGAATGGGTCGTGCGAGCGGGTCGCGAGAGCGAAAGGGGGAATGGGTCGCGCGAGCGAAAGGGGGAATGGGTAGGGCGAGCGGGTCGCGCGCGCGAAAGGGGGAATGAGTCGTGCGAGCGGGTCGCGCGCGCGAGTTATCACAGTTTCATCATCTTCTTCGTTTTTCCCCTGTTTTTGATTTCAAACTGTATTTTTACCCACTTCTGTTTTCTGTTTAAATTATGTCATGCCATATATGGATTTCATCGTCTTTCCGCGTAGATTAAGAATATGCGATCAATTTAAACAAATACGGATTGTATCTCTTAATTTTCACAATTTAAGTTAGAGTGACAAGACTTCAAATCATCAATACGTCGCCATACAGATAAATTGAGCTGTAGGATTGAAACCATAGCTCATTGGGACTGAGATCTTCCATGAATTGATTATGGTTGAGTTTTGTAAAACTCCAATTCAAAGCTTTCATAGTGTTCTTCACCTTTATACATATATACATACCTATATATACTGAAATACACATATATAGACATGGCGAGTGAGTTTATAATACTCACAAAGGTGCTAGTATAAAGAATTTGAGACCGAGAATTCCGCCGTAATAAACCGTCGCCTAAGAAATTTACTCCTCTGTTCTTGATTTATATATATAAGTCTAAATATGTACTATGTGTAGGAGTATATCATCTATATATAATCTGTGTCTGTATATGTATAAGTATATCATATATAATATGTGTATGTTTGTTGAGAGAGTAAGAGAGAGTTGAGAGAATTAGAGGGAGATTGAGAGTGATTGAGAGATACAGTGAGTTAGAGAGAGAGACGTGTACATATATATACTGAGAATTTTATTTGGGCTCCAAGCAATTCCCTGGAATTGCACGGTGTGGTTGAGCTCACGTGCTCCCACACCCAAGACACGATATAAATGCAGCTTTAAAACAAAACTGGTAATTTACGGTTGAAATAAAAATACAAAAAATTACTATTAGCGTAAAGAATAAATTTCAGTTTATACAAAAATATAGATATCGATTTTGAAACCATGGAAAATATTTTTCTATAATTAAGAAAATTATGGTTTGAACCCAAATAAATATTTTGAATAGAAATTAAATTGAAATGAGCATTTATTAACGAAAAAGAAATACAGGGTGTTACAGAGTTGAATAAGAGAAGGTACTATTAGTAAAACTATAACTTTTATCGTTTCATAATTTGTAATTACTTTCTTATTATGATACCTTGTTAATATTTTACTCACTCAGCTTTCACAAGCTGACGGTGTTTTATGCCTTGGACATTCCTTGTCCAGCCTATCATGTTTATGATTATGCAGGGGAAGGACCTATGGGTAAGAACTTCTACACTATAGATGATGATGCTACTATGGAGGTATAACCTATGGGAGATCCGATAGAGGAAGACTACTACACCGACGACTATATCTACGCTAACTGAAGACTAGGGCTAGATCATAGTTATTTTTTTATGCTTTCAGACTTATTATGTTTTGTAATCAGGCATGTGTTGCTTTAAGACTCTAGTTTCTGTTGTTTAATTTCAGACTCTATTTGTAATAGTCTAGTAACTCTAAGTTATATTTACCATGAACATAGAGCTGTTCATTATTGTTTCTCCATTTCTTATTGTTTAGAACTGTGTGGTGTAGACAATCATGTGACTTGACCAGTCACGGCCTATGGACCCAAAAAGGAATTTATTTTCTATTTTTTTGCTATTCTAGGGCATAGCAATATATTTCTTCTATCAAGTGACGTGATAGATCAATGGCAAGATTTGAAACAATGGTGTTTAAATAAGAGTTGTCCAACCATTCCCTAGTGGTGAGTAGGTAAAGGGAGTGTGATTGGGGTCCCATTTCCATTTCGATGTTTTCATAATTGGTTAAAAGTTAAGGGTCTCTCGATGGAGCTAGATTAGATGTGGAAAGAGCAAGATTTTGCACACAACCCATGGCATATACGCATAAATAAACTATGCAAGTCAAAAGTAATCATCAAAGATAGAGTAAGAATTTTGAGTCTAATCAACTATAACTACATCAAAGTATAGAGAGTAAACAAGAATACCAACATTCTCCAACTTCAAAAAGAAGACAAGGTGACATTGGTGTAGAAACCATGGAGAGCATACTGTTTAGATGAAAATAATTGGAGACAAAAAGCAACAGTAAAATGGTAGGTAAATGGGGACAAAAACATGAAATTCATTTATGTAGTGGTAGCAAATCGGAGAAGAAGGAACAATGTCGAACAAATTCAGTGGGAGGGTTCATTATTAATAGCTCCAGCATATATAAAAAGGTAGTGTTAACACACTCCAAAAAACAATTTGAGAATTCGTTTGGTAATAGACAAACGATGGAAAGACTTTTTTTTTAACACATATCATAGTCTCAGGTGAATTTTTGGAGGCCCCATTTACCGAAAATAAGGTTAGCTCAGTCCTTAATATATTTGATGGGTAGAGGTCTATAGGGTCAGATGCATTTAATCTGGGATTCATCAAGCAAAAGTGGGTGGTCATTAAGGGAGATTTCATGCTCTTTCACTCAGATTTCTACTCAAGTCGAACACTTGGAAATAACTTAACTCAGATTTCATTTCATTAATCCCAAATGTACCAATACCTGATTCTATTAATCATTTCACACCAATCAGTTTAATAGGTTCCTTGCCAAAGGTCTTAGCAAATAAATTAAAGAGAGTTATGGGTTCTATGATCGGAGAAACTCAAACAGCATTTGTAAAGGGAAGAAAAAACTACAGATTGTATGCTTGTAGCTTTAGAAGTAGGGTACTCAATGTAGAAAAGGCATGATGGGGGGGAGGGGTCTACTATTCAACATAGACTTTGAGAAAGCATATGACTGCATTAGTTGGGCTTACTTGGAATACTCGATGAAGAGGATGGGTTTTGGGATGAGGTTGATGTCATTGATAATGGAATATGTCTCCACAGCATGTCTTTTAGTCCTATTGAATGGATCCCCAACTCTATAATTTGAGATGCAAAAGGGAATAAGGCAAGGAGATCCACTTTAGCCCTTTATTTTTGACATGGTGGGAGAAGCATTGAATTTAGTGATCGATAAAGTAGTAGAGATAGAAGTGTTTCATGGTATAAGATAAGTATTGATTGACCAGTCACATCTCATATCCAGACTCAGGTACCAGGGAGTGTCTGTAGGCCACACTTTAGCACTACCATGGGTACCAGGAAAAGTCCAAGTTCGGCGTCACACACTTTAACGCTACCATGGGCGTCAGGGAGTGTCCAGTTTTTCCACCGTCGCATTACAAAGATACTCTCACCGCAATCTCAACACGTCACACTTTGGTACACCATTACCAGGGAGTGTCCACAATACAATCTCAACCACACACTCTTTTTCACACTGACAACCACACACCATGCATGTACAACTGACTCCACATGTATGTCATGAAACCTTAAACAAAAGTAAAATGCTGAATTATAGGAACAACCTACGTGCGGGGATTGTTAAGTCATAATACATCATTTAAATCATCCAAACATAACCAAATAGGTTTCTGTTTTAGTAAATTTCCCAAACAGAACTTTAAAAGTCCATGAAACATCACCCAAATAGTTCCTTAACATAAAACAAGCAAAAAATAGAAACTGTCCAAAGACGCGCGCGCGGGCCGCTCCCGGGATATTCCCAATTTTCATTTTCTTTTATAAAACTTTTCCAACTGCCAGAATAAAGGGAGAATGCGTGCGCAGGTCGCTCGCGCGGTCCGCTCATGCGACCTGCCTATTTTAAAATTTTCTTATTAAGATCTTTTCTATCTGTTTGAAACAACCAACTCGCGTGATTGGTCACTCGAGTTCATGCAGTAGCTTCGTCTTCTTCATCAGAAATCCCCTGTTTCAGATTTTGATACCATTTTTGACCCATTTTGCAATTTAAACGTTACCATGCCTTATTAAATATGGATCTCTTCGATTTTTTGCAAGGATTATAAATCTACAATGAATTTAACATGAATCGATCCGTAGCTCTCGAATTTTACGAAAAACCGAGAGTTGACGGAAACTTCATTTTAATCATACGTCGCGATACGAACAAGTTAAGCTCTAATATTACAATCATACACTCTACATACCATAATCTTTCATATTTCATTCAGAAAATGAATTTTGGTTAAATTTGGAAAATCCATGTTTTTGAGCTATGGAGTTTCAAACGTAAGTCATCAATGGAGATTTCTAAATTAGACTAATCTACATAGTAATTAAACGTATTTTACATTTGGAGTGAGTTTAGAATACTCACCTTGAGAAAATATTGGAGTATGTGTTGAGAAAGAATCAAGATAAGAATTTCAATCGCAACTTGTAAGCTATGGTGATGAAGCTCTTGTTTCTCTAAAATTATATGTAACAGCAAGTCTTCTTCTAAAACTCTCTGACTTTCTCTCTGAACTATAGTTATAAAATGTGAGTTGTGTGAGATAAGGTATGAGTAGTGTAGTATATATGGAGGATACAAAACATGGGGGCCAAGAGTATTCCAATTCACTCAACAATTGGGTTTTACTTTGCTAATTCATCTCACAGATCATGTATAGCTCATGTGTACATATGTATGTATATCCACATTAACTATAGAAGGTTTGAATGGGCAAAATAGGTCTGTAGGGGTCATGAGGTGTTTAGGAATTGGAGCTTATGGCATAACACAACACACACACACATACAAAGCATTGCCAAACAAGGCCTAAGTCAATGATGAGTTGCCATAAATTGAAAGTAAAACATAAGTCATGTCCAACTTTACATCACTTCAAAAATCTGTGGAAGTTCCCCTACGGTATGGACAGTTTTGAAAGTAAACTGGTATTTTTGGGATGCGGTGATCACCACAAAATGCAAAAAATTCATTTTAGTGTAAGAATCGATTTTTCGATTTTAAAAAAATACTGATTTAGTCAAACGTAAACTTTTTCACCATTTTGAAATACAGTTTTAAAATCCAACACAGGTATTGCTAAATTTATAGAAATTATAGTTTGACCCCAAAAAAATTTAAGACATGAAATAAAATTAATAATTAGGCTCAACATGTGAGGGTTGTAATTAGAATAACCGCAAACAACACATATTGATTTTTAAATATGACAATGCAAATACATATTAATTATGGAAATGTCAATTTAAGATTAAATGAAAATGCAAGTTGTTACTCCCTTCCTCCCTTTAACAGGATTTCGTCCTCGAAATTAAGACTAACTAGTCCTGAAACAACTCCGGGTACTTCATCCTCATATCGGCTTCGACTTCCCATGAGGCTTCATTCTCGTCATGGTGGTTCCACTAAACCTTCACTAACAAAATTTCTTTTTTTCTCAGCTTCTTGATACTCTGATCTAGAATCTTCACAGGTCTCTCCTTGTAAGAAACGTTATGACTTGTCTTAATATCGTCATAACTAACCACATGCGAGGGGTCCCGTATGTACTTTCTCAGCATACTCACATGGAATACATTGTGAACCCCAGACATCTTTGGTGGTAGCATCAGTCAATATGCCACTTTCCCGACACGTTCCAAAATCTGGAACGTTCTGATGAAATGCGGAGCTAATTTCCCTCTCTTGAGACCAAAGCGTACTACTCCTCGGGTCGGTGAAACCTTAAGAAGTACGTGATCTCCAACACTAAATTTCAAATCTTTCAAACTTCGATCGGCATAACTCTTATACCGGCTTTGAGCGGTTCTCATCCTTTCCTTGACCAAAGAAATCTTTTCGTTGGTTTCTCTAACCAAATCTGGTCCCAACAATTCGGTATCTCCCACATCTGCCCAGCACAACGGAGAACGACATGGTCGTCCGTACAATGCTTCGAACGGAGCCATCCCGATACTCGTGTGATAACTATTATTACAGGTAAATTAAATAAAAGGCAAGTGCGTCTCCCAAGATTCTTCAAAATCGATGCCACAAGCCTTAAGCATATCTTCCATGATCTGATTAACACGCTCGGTCTGCCCATCTGTTTGAGAGTGAAAAGTAGTACTCATCTTGAGCGAGATTCCCATAGCTTCTTGCAGACTTTCCTAAATTCCAGAAGTAAAACGTACATCACGGTCTAACACAATCGACACAAATACACCGTGAAGTCGTACAGCTTGTTGTATATACATCCGGCTCATCTTTTCTACCAGGTATGTCATACTATAAGCGATGAAATGTGATGGCTTAGTCAGTCGATCCACGATTACACAAATGGCGTCATGATTCAGTTGTGATCGAGGCAATCCCACTATAAAATTCATCGTGATGTGCTTCCACTTCCAACCAGGAATAGGTAGCGGTTGCAACAATCCTGACGGTCTCTGATGTTCGGCTTTGACTAGTTAACACGTCAAACACTTGGATACAAATTTGGCCACATCCTTCTTCATACCTTCCCACCAGAAATTTCTTTTCAAATCCTTATACATTTTCGTTCCTCCCGGGTGAACTGTATATCTTGACTTATGTACTTTTGCCATAATATCATTTCTCAAATCCCCACAGTCTGGTACACAGAACCTGTTTCTACATCGATATCCTCCATCAATTCCCACCTTCCATTCTGTTGGATCTTTCTCTAACATCTTCGCAAACCATGTTTGAAACTTCTCATCTTCTTTCTGAGCTCCAATAATGCGATCGATAAGAACAGGCTGTAGGATAAGACATCCAAAAAGTTATCCTTCTCCTTCTTCAGCACTCTGTACATCGAATTCCGCCAATGTTTCCAATGCTTGCCATTCTCTAACCATTAAGGAGGCGATCGTCCACGAGCCGCCAACTCAAAGCATCAGCGACCACATTAGCTTTACCAGGGTGGTACTCTAACGTGAAGTCGTAATCTTTGATCAGCTCCATCCATCTGCGTTGTCTCAGGTTTAACTTTTTCTGTGTGAACAAATATTTCAGACTTTTGTGATCACAGAACAAATCAAACTTCTCACCATAGAGATAGTGTCTCCAAATCTTGAGTGTGTATACTATTGCCGCCAACTCCAAATCATGAATGGGATAGTTTTACTCGTTCGGCTTCAGCTGTTTGGATCCATAAGCAACAACCCTACCATCTTGCATAAGTACACACCCTAATCATTGATATGATGCGCCACTAAAAATAGTGAACTTCTCATTAGGCTTGGGTATAGCTAGTACCGGTGCGGTAGTGAGTCTCTCTTTTAACTCTAGAAAGGCGGGCTCATGCTTCTATGTCCAGTCGAACTTCAAATTCTTCTTTGTCAATCTAGTTAATGGTGCAGCTATTTTTGAAAACCCTTCAACAAATCTTCTGTAATAGCCTGCGAGTCCTAGAAAACTCCTGACCTCTGTAGGATTGCTCGGCCTAACCCTGTTTGACACAGCATCTATCTTGGACGAATCCACAGAAATTCCTTGAGATGACACCTTATGTCCCAAAAATTTCACTTCTTGTAACCAGAATTCATACTTACTGAACTTGGTATACAAGTGATGGTCCTTAAGGGTCTGCATTGCAATCTTTAGATGTTGCTCGTGTTCATCCTCTAACTTGGAATAGATCAAAATATCATCAATGATGACGATGACAAACTGATCTAAGTAAGGCTTGAACACTCTGTTCATCAGATCCATAAACACTGTCGGGGCAATCGTCATTCCAAACGGCATTACCTAAAATTCATAGTGACCATATCGGGTTCTGAATGCAGTCTTAGGTATATCGGAGAAGAAGGAACAATATCGAACAAATTCAATGGGAGGGTTCATTATTAATAGCTCCAACATATATAAAAAGGGTAGTGTTCACACACTCCAAAAAACAATTTGAGAATTCGTTTGGTAATAGACCAATGATGGAAAGACTTTTTTTTTAACACATACCATAGTCTCAGGTGAATTTTTGGAGGCCCCATTTACCGAAAATAAGGTTAGCTCAGTCCTTGATATATATGATGGGTAGAGGTCTATAGGCTCAGATGCATTTAATCTGGGATTCATCAAGCAAAAGTGGGTGGTCATTAAGGGAGATTTCATGCTCTTTCACTCAGATTTCTACTCAAGTTGAACACTTGCAAATGACTTAACTCAGATTTCATTTCATTAATCCCAAATGTACCAAAACTCGATTCTATTAATCATTTCACACCAATCAGTTTAATTGGTTGCTTGCCAAAGGTCTTAGCAAATAAAGTAAAGAGAGTTATGGTTTCTATAATCGGAGAAACTCAAACAACATTTGTAAAGGGAAGAAAAAACTACAGATTGTATGCTTGTAGCTTTAGAAGTAGGGGACTCAATGTAGAAAAGGCATGATGGGGGGGAGGGGTCTACTATTCAATATAGACTTTGAGAAAGCATATGACTGCATTAGTTGGGCTTACTTGGAATACTCGATGAAGAGGATGGGTTTTGGGATGAGGTTGATGTCATGGATAATGGAATATGTCTCCACAACATGTCTTTTAGTCCTATTGAATGGATCCCCAACTCTATAATTTGAGATGCAAAAGGGAATAAGGCAAGGAGATCCACTTTAGCCCTTTATTTTTGACATGGTGGGAGAAGCATTGAATTAAGTGATCGATAAAGTAGTAGAGATAGAAGTGTTTCATGGTATAAGATAAGTATTGATTGACCAGTCACATCTCATATCCAGCATGTGAACGATATGTTGTTATTAAATAAAGCTGGTATAGATAACATGTATGGCGCTAAAAGAATATTAAGATGCTTCAAATTATTATCCGGGCTGAAAATCAATTATTCTACGAGTTCTATTGTGGGGTGCAATATTCATAAGGACATAGTCAAGGTCTGGGCTTCCCAAATTTTTTGTTAGCAATCAGATCTCCGCATCACCAGTCTTGGTTTTTCAGTGAGCTACAATCCATCAAGAATTTCAAATTGGTATCGAGTAATTGAAAAATAAAAAGCTAAGCTTTCAGGGTATAAAGGGTAATCATTGTTGAAGTGAGATAGAACGACATTAATCAAATCAATCCTTAACACTATTCCATCATATTTATGTCATTTTTTCAAGCATCGACTACTATGGTGACAAAAATTGAACACCTTCAACAAAACTATTGGTGGAGGGGAGATAGCAACACACGTAAATATTATTGGATGAATTAGGAGCAAGCCTGGGTAAGAAAAAAGCATGGAGGACTGGGAATTGGCAGAGTGAAGTAAAAAAATATGGCATTTATGATGAAATGGGTTTGGAAATTTAATTACAATAACGAAAAATCTATGGAAATTGATTTTATGCAACAAATATGAGCTGGAAGAAGGGATTCTTAGGCCAGAGGCAATACTAAATGAGAGATAATCACACTTTATGAAAACTATGAAAGGTCTATTTTGCAGGGATAGTCTATACTTGACAACAATCAAAGATGGTTTTAAACTGATAGTCGGAAGGGTAACTACTCTATGTTCTGGGAAGATCTATGGAATAGTGATACACCACTAAGCAACTAATCCGAAGAATCTGCACCCTCGTTGAAGACAAAAATGGGAGAATTATTGACTTTGGTATAAGGGATGAAGAGAATTGGTCATGGATCATACCATTGAGGAGGAGCGTGTTTGATTGGGAATAGTGCAGTGGGATTCCCTACTAGCATTGATACAACCCCCATAACTTAAACGCAACTGCTCTGACAAATTAGTTTGGAAACATGATCTTAGGAGGGCTTTCATGATTTAATCCTTCTACAGATTTATGGATAATTCCACAACCAATGAATATTTGACTATTAATCCACTATGGAAGGGATGGGCTCTTCTAAAGGTTGATTTTTTCTGTTGGCAAATACTATGGAATAGCATCCCAATAAAAGAAAATATCACTTTCCTATAGAGGGATGATGACCAAAATTGGATGTGCTCTTGTTGTTGAGAGACGATCAAATCGGTAGACCACCTACTGATGTCATGTAATGTCACATATATTGTTTTGAAAAAATGCATGGGGTGGTGGGAGGCTTCTTTTTTAACACCTACAACAGTGATACAATGGTGGGAATAGTTGAACTTCCTATCCCCCAATTGGTTAATATGTGGACAATTATGGTTGCTAAGGAACGAGGTAATATTCAACCAAGATATTTTCAACTTCGATAGCCTCTACACAATAATTAAAATGAGGACAATATGGTGGTTGAAAGAGAAATTCAACAACAGTGGATATGATATATCTATGACTCAAAATAATCTTGAGATTACAACTTGGATGCTGAAACCGAAAAAAGATTTAATAGTAAAGCAATGAATACCTGCTTCGAGTGGATTTCTAAAACTTAATGTTGATGAAGCTGCAAGGGGCAAGTTTGGGCAAGCTGGGGTAGGTGGTGTACTGAGAAATAACATGCGTTTTATCAAGGGTATGTTCTCCAAAAATATCGGGGTTGTGGATTCAAATTTTGCAGAATTGGCGGGGATGATTGAAGGTCTCAAACTTTTTCTGATGGTTGGTGATTCTGAAACTGTTTAGTCCATTGAAAGTGATTCTGAGGTGGAAATTTCATGGTTTTTGGTGATAAAAAAGAAAATAAGAAAGAAGAAGATTGTTACCTAATTCACCATCTCTTAGTTGATTTTGCACCAATAAAATTCTATGGAGTCCTTCAGTAGGTAAAATAAGGTAAAGCACTCTATATTATATCAAGCAAAAATCCATTGTACTAAGTCTCTTATAACTTAGGGAGAATTAGTGAAAATGACATCATGATAAGATTTTTATAGTCTTAAGGTCATTGTTTATTTTTACTGTAATGAAAGGTCCCTCATTATTTTTTGGTATAAAAATATCCCTTCAATGTTCACTGACACAGTCATGCACGCGCACTGTTCACTTAAAAATATTAAGTAAAATTTTACTTAATATATTTTAAGTCAAATTTAACTTATTTTAATGGAAGTTAAGTAAAATTTCACTTGAATTAACATAAAACATTCCACTTGAGTTTGCAATTTCGCTAAAGTTTGCAATTTCATCTACCAAAATAAGTAAAATTTCACTTAAAATTGTTACAAAAGCTCTCCCAAACAATACATCATTACTAAACCCAAGAAACCCCCCAAATATACGCTGAACTTTCTCTTGAGCAAGTCATCAAACACATGGTACTCAACAACACACCTACTCAAAAAGAACCCCCAATTCGTAATCGTCTTACCTCAAAATGATAACCAATCACAATTACAATTACAATACAATGTTAGGAGGCAAAGATTCCATAGACAACAAGTAATTGAAAAGAAACAAAAAATAGGTGCTCCTAACTTTTTGAAAATATAAAACTGAATTATGTTCGACTGTTCAACAAAAAATGGGTGCTTTGAGATGAGAGATCCGGTAGGGCTCCGGTTTGATTTGGAATGCCAACATCTATTCCAGTGTAATCCACGACTGGGACAACAACGTCAGATCATCGATGTTGGCAATGGTCATGGCGGTGGTGATGCCGGTGGTGGTGGCGTCTATGGTAGAGGGAGTAAGAGGGAGAAAGAAGATAGAGAGAGATCGTCGAAGGTGAGTGAGAGAGATCACGGAGACAAAGAGAGAAAAAAGTCACAGAGAGCTAGAGAGAGAAAAAAGAGAGAAAAAATGGGAGGAGAATGGAAGCTAGGGTTTCTTGGGGGTATTTTGCGAAGGAAAAATGGGAGTTTAAAATGTTAAGGATGTAGCTCAATTTATAATTTTAATTCATGGACTTTTTAACAAACTAAGAACAATGTAGGACTTCAAACTCTTGGTAGCTGCTACTCGGGAAATTTCACTAATTTTCTCTACACCTTATGATGGCCAATTTGTGTTTTCATGAATTTGAATTGGCTAATTTGCAAATTACTTCAAAGTAAAATTCCATAATCTTGACTGAGGTAATTTGGAAAAGATAGCTACGTAAAAACAGTTATGTTGCAAATCATCAATTATGTATATTAAGAAAATCTAAGCATGACCAGATATGAAGAAATATAATGAAGGTTCTATTTTTTGAATTAACTAATTGGAGATGATGAATTTTTATTTAAGTACATATAACGAAGGTTCTATTTTTATTTGAGTGAGGTAATTGGAGTGTTGTATGTTGATCAGTAGAACTGTTAATTCTGGTTGCTTTTAGTTCTATCTTGATTTCGTTTCTACAAGAAGACTTTCAGTTAATCAATAGGTGGAATCAAGCGCGATTAGGAGCCCCTATTCCGGAAGGTATAGATCCAATAGGAGTTTTTGAAGCCTTCATGTAGAGGATGGAACATGTGGGAGATACTTATAACCACTCTACTCACCAGAGACCTGTCGTGTCATGCCCCGACATAGCATAAATAAGAAAAGCGTTTAATATCCTTTATGGACCCATAGGTCGTGACAGTTTGAAGGATCGATTCCGTCCCAAACGTCAACAACAAAAACATAAAAATCAGAGCAGAGCAATCAAGGCTTATAAATGTTTTTCTAACTTGTTACATATTACAATACGGGTCAACTAAGAAACAAGCCTCCTTAAAACAAAACAATATCTATAGTCTGTTATAGTCATCCTTATTACAGAATTCAGTTTATAACTTAAAGCATAGGATATTGATAACAGTCCTATCTCCCAAAGCAGCCGTTCTCAGTTTGGATAATCATAGGGCCCAACGTAGTCATAACTTGAAAAGTCTAGACACGAATGTCCAGGATGCATCAACGTCGTCAGCTTCAAGAAGCTGGTGAGTATTAAAAACATAACTTTGAATGTAACACATACTTATTTACCATTTTTCAATTCCCATTTAATTCAACAAGTTTGTATTAAAGTAAAGAGTTCATTTTTAGAAAACAACTACAATATCATTTGAAAGCTTTAATTCACATATACGTGACCGTGTATGAAAAACAATGCACCATCTCATCTTACCGACTCTTTTCTCTTGACGAACACAATAACCCACTATCTTACACCAGTGTCCTTGTAATACTCCGATAGCCACACTTTAGCACAGGGGTGCGAAGGAATGTCCAGTTTGCCTCACACTTTGATTGGGGTACCAGGGAGTGTCCAATGCCTCACACTTTAGTACCTAATCTGCCTCGCAAATACCGGAGGTAACCTCATGCAGTATCCAGACTCGGGTACCAGGGAGTGTCTGTAGGCCACACTTTAGCATTACCATGGGTACCAGGAAAAGTCCAAGTTCGGCGTCACACACTTTAACGCTACCATGGGCGTCAGGGAGTGTCCAGTTTTTCCACCGTCGCATTACAAAGATACTCTCACCGTAATCTCAACACGTCACACTTTGGTACCCCATTACCAAGGAATGTCCACAATACAATCTCAACCACACACTCTTTTTCACACTGACAACCACACACCATGCATGTACAACTGACTCTACATGTATGTCATGAAACCTTAAACAAAAGTAAAATGCTGAATTATCGGAACAACGTATGTGCGGGGATTGTTAAGTCATAATGCATCACTTCAATCGTCCAAACATAACCAAATATGTTTTTGTTTTAGTAAATTTTCCAAACAGAGCTTTAAAAGTCCATGAAACATCACCCAAATAGTTCCTTAACATAAAACAAGCAAAAACTAGAAATTGTCCAAAGTCACGCGCTCAGGCCATGACACGGCGAAAATCTTGTGCGCTCTTGTGCAACACCCAAGTGTAGGTGGACGTGCAAGTAGTAACTGATAAGACCAGGTCGATCCCACAGGGAAGGATAAGAATCAACTAACTTAGATTAGACTCTAAAAGAAAGGAAAATTCAATATTCAAAGAGAAGTGCAGAACACAAAGTTCTACAATTAACAACTACTAACTTAAAAGCAACTAAATTAAATAAACTACTGATTAACTATTTAACTAAACAAGATTTGAAAACGGTTTTTCTTAATAAAAGAAAGTGTTGGGATCACGCGAATCCACCATGACTCAACCATCTACCATGCAAATGCAATTAAGCTCAACGGAGGGCAACTTCTACAGTATCCCGTACTTCTCTAAGGATATAGAATCAATAGTCCTTTCATGACCGGGACTATATCATAACAATTAAGTTTGAAATACACAAAGGTGGTTTAATCCAATAGTTAAGACTCTCACCTACAATGGTATTAGCATTGAGGGTGGTTTGCAAAATATATTGAAAGAAAATGCCTTAAGGCTTAACGTTTAAAGACTGTTTTGACAAACTGAGCATATGGGGACAGTTTGATAATGAATCAGTAAAGCAAAAAGTCTTGGAATACTGTATTAGATGTCCTCAAGAATCAGAGTCCTCGATCGATCGACGCGCATTCGATCGATCGAAACACTTCATCTCTCGATCGATCGAAATAACTTCGATCGCTCGACTGTGTCTCTGGTCCGATCGATCGAACTACATTCGATCGATCGAACACAAAGAAAAATATAGTGCATGGCAGAGGTCTGAAATCACGATTTCATCGCGATTTCCCAACCCCGAACTACTCAGACATGCTCTGGAAAGTATCAAATTTATTTTGAACGTAAAAAGTCATTAAAGTAACGTTTGGTTGCAAGTTTTTCATTAAAACTATGAAAATAATGGTTTTTCACCTATCTAACATGCAATATTCAAAGCTTGAGGAACTAAACTGTGATTAACTCAATGCAGCATATAAATAGAACAGTAATAAAGAACCTGGAACGAGAAAAACTTGTATTACTACAACCAATCCAATCTAACAACGTTGAATCTTGAAAAACCTACAAAAGAAACCACAAGAAAAACTCTCTCTTCCCTATGAAAACTGATCAAAACAAGTGGGGCGTCCCCTTGGGACGTAAACAAAATGAATATATATAGCTACAACCTAATACTAGGGTTAAATCCCGTTTCTGCTGCGTGCGCGTAAATTCTGATAAAAAGCATGTTCGATCGATCAAAAATCCTCGATCGATCTAACTTCCAAAAACTTCAATCGCTTGAACTACAGTCGATCGATCGACACATCAATCGCTCGAAAACTCTCGATCGCTCGAAACCTCTATTTCAGCTTTGAGTTTTCTTCATCAGGCTCAAATACTTCCTTTTATCAATATTCTTCAATCATGTACACAGCAGCAATGATCTGCACAAATAATCACTAAAACAATACCACTTATCATAATTTAATCAATTTGTGCAAAAACTGGTATTGTAATTCAAATTGCAGATAAACAGGGGAATTGTAGACTTTCCTAGTGCATTTTTCTCTTTTAGCGCGGTTATATTCTACAAATACACCCGCTTGTCAAAACCCCCAACTAGCGAGTTGCTAGTCCCTAGCAATAAAGCGAAACTAAAACAAGCTAACTATTATTACAACGACTAGAAGAAACAAAAATAAACTAATGCAAACTAATGTAATTAAGAAAGAAACACTACCTAACTCACTTTCGCAGGAATCGCGGTTGCATTTAGCAATTGCAACAAGCCGTTAAACCCCTAGGTTCCCCTAGTGGACGAGTGTTGTCTCGTGAAGGTTTGCAGTGAATCTACCCACAAAATTCTAGATTTTAAACTCAAAAAGATATAGAAAACTTTTAAACATTCTTTCACATTCGACTATCAATTTAGCTCCACATAATATATCAACCTCATACAGACCATGAAGAAATCCACATGTTCCTCATATGACCAAGACAAATCTACATATGCATTACATTCATGTATCCGTGTGTGTGTGAAGTCAACAACTATGCATCCACTTTATTAAGAATTGTTTAGACTATCATACCCATGGAATTTGTAGTTTTAACTCAATTCTCACATGGGTCTGCACTCAAAAATGAACATCTTACAGAAACTTGTTCAATAATGATCGCTCATTGTGTGAAACTTTAATAAGAGTGATGTTCTGGCTACTAGTGTTTCACACCGAACTCAATAAAGGACGAACATTTAGAGTAATATAGTCTCATGAAAGGAATACTACTTACTAGAGGAGCGAAATACCGTGGATACTCCAAACACACGTTCATGTTCAAACCAAGTTGTTAGAAATCATTAAGACTTTGACTTTTCGGCTTTTATTCAGTGGAGTGAAGATAAGAGAGGCGAGAATCGCACATCCTTAGCTTGTGATAATGACTAGTTTATTTCTTCTTTATTCCAACCATCTTCTCTTCTCATATACTTTTATTTCTTTTTACTCCTCCTTCCTTCCTTTTCTCTTTTTTTTTTTTTTTTTTTTATTCAACATCTCCTTGCAAAAAAAATCTTTTTATAACCTCCTTCCCACACTACTCCCTTCTTGTCACATACTTCAATAATTTTGATCACATTAGATGTGCAATTGAGTTTATAGAGGTTAAAGTATCAATTGAAGGGTTTTGGGCTTTCATATTGGCAATATTTAATCAGTGTGGGGTTAAGACATTCTTGGATGTTGATACAGGTATGTGAAAAAGGTAAGGAATGAATAACGATGGCTTAAATCATTTTTCTTAACTTCTTGGTTTTAGCACTTCAGTGTTCATTGAGTTTAATTGGCAAATCCTGAACGTTCTCCTCTAAGAAATAGCCTAAATGAAGAATTTTGAGACTATTCAACGAATTTAAAATATATTCAAGAAAAACAATTCGAATTTATTGTGATAAGTCCCTCAGAATTGAAGATTGGGTTCAAAAACTCACTAAGGGTTGTTAGTTTCCACTATTTATTCCTCAAAGCATAACAGTCGTATTAACTCTTATTTAAATTTTCAGCATAGCTATTAACGCGTGCAAATGGGTGTTGGATACAAGACTGGTCAACATATGCATTTGTCTTAGTGTCACTAGAAAAACGCGTGAATGTAATTCATAAAAAGAAGAGATTAACATGAATGTATCATCACTTGATAACAGCTAAAATAGGAGAGAAAATTGAAAATTTTTCTACCAGTTGAATCCCAAAACTTGGTTAATTATTCGAAAATTTGCAATTTTGAAAATTTTGCACTTTTGATTTTTTTTTTTTTTTTTTTAATGAAGATGGAGAATTGCAATAGATGAAGTGATACAGATTGCTAAGTATATAAATGCACAGGTGATGACCTATCTACATCTACCCCCAACTGAAAATTGTGATGACCTCAGAAGTTGATTTTCAAATAGATAGATAGAGTGATATCACCTGACAAAGCAACGTAAAATCCGCGCACATCATAATCTGTAAAGAAGCAGACAATCTCCAAGCAGACAGGATCAAAATAAACAAAAATATAAAGCACAAGATCCATATATATACTAACATAACCAATCACTGTAAAGATAAAACAAAAAAAACTACAAAAGCAGTGATAAGAAAATACAACCAAACCATAGTACCCCAGCTGTGTCCAAAACAAATATACCCAATAAAAACATCACCAACAACAAGACCCACACCATCCCATAACATCCAAAACTCTACTAAAAATACACCAACTGACTACCCCTCATCAGGAACATCAGACAAAATCTCTACCAATAACTCTGGAGCCTCCATAACTCCACCCTCGACACCGGTAGTAGCGGTAGCCGGATCACTCGTCGTGGCAACTGGAACAGCGACTGATGTGTCAACCACGATATGAGCAGGTGGAAGTGATGTCTCCGAAACAGCGGGTGCAACTGATGTCGATGGTGCCAAAGGATCAATCGGTAGATCGGTAGTAGAGGGATCAGCAGGTGCAGAGGTAGATGGGCCAGTAGTAGGTGGTGGAACAGGATCAGTATGTGGTGGTAGGGTCTCAGAAGTGGACGGATCAGCCGTAGGATGTGCAGTAGCAGGAGTGGCGTGAGATGGAGGATGTAAGGACTGATCAACCCCCAACTGAACTAAGATAGCCTCAAGTAATGTCGTCATGTGGGCTACCCGGCCCTCGAGTCGGATCCGAGCCTCCCTCTCCTCCAATAATAGCTCATGAACCGTCGGGAGAGGCACGGATGATGAAGACTCTCCCTGGGCCTGAGTTTGAGTCTGAGATCGCTGTCTCAGCTCAAATTGTGCAACCTCCACCAGAGGATCAACCTCATCGTCGGAATCAAGCTCCTCAGCCTCGGTCGGCGTCCCTGAAGCTGCACCCTTTGTATCGGTGCCATCGGCTCTCCTCCTCTTCTCTCCAACTTTCGCTTTCCCCTTGCCCTTTCTTTTCCTCCTCTGAGCATCTGAGCGACGAGAAGCTGTCTCGCCAAATCGACTGCGAGCCTGAGAAGTCGCATCGTCAGGTAAGGGAAGGAGACCAGCCTGCTCAATCACCCTATGAATGGCCCAAGCACCCTTCAGGTGCTTTTTAGCAGCGATGTAGCGAGTGGGGTGCCTCATGAAGTCAATATATAGGCGAGGCAAACCGACTGGCAACCCCGTCCCAATGGCAAATAAAACATGAGCATACCAGGCAGCAATCTTCTCCCGGTAGGAGGTGACTAATAGACAGTTGCTCAACGCAAGGTGGAGCATATGATAATTATCTGTCAAATAAACATCAGCAATAAGGACCGTACCGTTCCAGCTCGGTAATGCACCCCCGGTAAGCTCTCGGATAACAGCAGTGGGTGAGAGCACTGGCGTGCCAGCACGGTACGGGCATACACAGTCGGGTACCTCCGGGACGCCTAGAGCAGCTAAGACGGTAGCCGGACTGAACACGATCTCCCGACCGCAGAAGAATGATCGCAGTGTGAATGCGGCATCGGGATCTTTAATCATCGTCGCGCAGGCTGCGCGAATCCACGAGAGATTCACTCTCTTCGCCTGAGAGAGCAAATCGTACCAGTGTGGCATGGCTCGGATGCGGGCGAGATACCAGGGAGTCGCGAGCCAAGCTGTCTCGAGTGGTCGCTCTATCATGACCTTCCGGGACTGGAAGTAACGTGTAAACCACTGACGGTCAGGAGTGCTCCGGAAGCCATGATGTGGGACCGGGTCAGGAATGGTAAGGTCAAGGGGCTTCTCCCTGTGATACCCTGTAACAGGGTTCATTGTGAACACCCTGAAATGGAAAAGAAAAGAAAAAGATAGTTAAAAACAGGAATATGAAAAGAAAGAAAGAAATTGCAACTGCCCTAGTTCGAGCGATCGAACATTTATCGATCGATCGAACACAACAAATCGTCGATCGCTCGAAACCTCTCGATCGATCGAACAATGCGATTTGTCGATCGCTCGAATGTTCCCGATCGATCGAGAACAGAGATGCGGCAGCAACGAGAAGACGAACGGAAAAAACAACACAATAAAGAAAACAAAGACAAGAGTACAAGAGAATGGTCCAACGACCAATAGGGGGCACCCCTATTATGATTCGAAATGAAAATTGAAAGAGGAAGTGCTCGAAACCTTACCTCTGGAGATGTGTGCAAAGGGGGTGAGGGTGATGAAGATGATGATGTAGGGGGGGTGAGAAGTGGGACCCACAGCTTTCAACAATGGGATGGATCATTGGGAGTGTTGAGAATCGCCCCAAATCCTTGCTGTCGCCGATCGCTCGAGAGAGTGAGGAAGGTGAAGAGACTGATGGAGTGTACGCTGGACGCCTCATTTAAATACAACACTCGATCGATCGAGATAGGTTCGATCGATCGAACATTCGATCGATTGAGAACTTTCGATCGATCGAACCTAGATTTTCCAAAACTTCACAGAATTTAGACATAATGTACCCCCAACTAGCCAACATTATTCTGGACATACAGTAAAATTATAAAACAGCGCAGTACAGGACATATAAGCCAAAAACTCATCCTCATGTTAGGAAAGTGCAATTTATATAAAAGTAAAACTTTATAATAGCATCCAAATTGCAACATTATTACCCCCAATGGTGTTTAAGACCTTATTGAACTAAAAAAAAAAACGAAAATAAAACTAGAACTGAAAATATTGTTGTCTAGGATTACACTTCAATTGCTAAAATATTAATGAAAAGACATAGCACAATTGAAGTGGGACACTAATCATCTAACAAGAAGATTCCTTCTTCCACCATTGCTTCCTCCCCCGCTAAATCTTCGCATGTGGAATCCAAACAGGATGATTCCCTTTCCCAGAACAGTCGGAAAGCCGCCACGACATCATCGAGCAAGTCTGAAGTCGCTAAGGAATTTAAAGCCCATGCAAGAGGTGATCCCGTTGGAGACACGGATAATGGAGTGAAATTGTGCAACGGACTTTCCTCTTGCGGTGGAGTGTCGGGGGACCGTATGTATGGTCCAAAGCCATGAAAAAGTTGATGTGGAAGGAATACCGGAATACCATTGAAAAGCATAGTGACAATCCTGGACAAAGAAAGAAAAACAAAAGACAGACAAAACAAAATTAGGATAATCGAACACAAGAAACACGGATTCAACACGAAAATAACAAAAAAAAAAAGAGAAAAACAAGGAATAGAAACAACGAGATGTGACTCAGTTCTAACCTCACTATTGGCATGGATTCCCAAAATGCACTAGCTGGTAAGGGGCATTGGAGCCTGAATAGCAGAAAGCTCAAGTGCACATAGCGGTATGGGACCAATGCAGGAACAAAGAAGTCATCAACAAAAACAAAGACGGCATTGTGGCGTTCTGGGATGACATCCTGGAGGTCATGATCTTCCCATGGCTCCCACATATCATCATTTTCCCATTGTGCCATGAGTGCATCATCCACCATTCTTCCCATGTACAGGTCTTCTTCCTCATCCACATCCTCGTCATCCTGAAATCCCATATTTTCATATGGATTGATGTCAAGGAGGGCCGGTGGGTATGGAATGTACCCTTGATCAGCATCAATGAGAGAATGAGCTTCAGGATCTTGATGAAGCAAAGGGCAGGGTGTGAGTTCACCCTCAGTCCAGGTGCCACAACGACATTCTGAATCAGCCCATGAACCGATAGAATGAGCATCATCACCTCGCATCTCTGCACCTGCAACAAAGTGGTTTAAGGTATAATGGATTAGAACTAAATCACAAATGCAAAAAAAATGAACAAAGACTTAAAAGAACAAAAGAGAGGAAACTAACATGCAGGGAAAGGAAAAAAAAAATACAACAACAAAATGGAACTCCACTTTAGAATTTAAGTGGGAGAATAGTTGGGCTCATCCAGCTGGATGTGCTCAACTTCAGTTTGGAAGTTCTCCAAGAACGGTTTCAATCTTTGGCCATTGACCTTGAAACAATCATCGTTCTGTGGATTGACAAGCTCAACTGCCCCGTGTGGAAAAACAATTTTTACAATGAACGGGCCTGTCCAACGGGAACGGAGCTTTCCTGGGAAAAGGTGGAGGCGAGAGTCATACAGCAAAACTTTTTGCCCCAGCTCAAATGATTTACGAAAAATCGTACGATCATGGCGAGCCTTCAACTTTTCCTTATGCAACCTTGCAGAGTCATACGCATCTCGTCGTATTTCCTCTAGTTCTGCAAGTTGGAGCTTACGTAACTGACCCCCCTTTTGAATATCAAAGTTCAATGAGCGTGTCGCCCAGTAAGCTTTATGTTCAATTTCAACAGGGAGGTGACAGGCTTTCCCGTAGACCAGTCTATATGGGGACATGCCGAGATTCGTCTTATAAGCTATACGGTATGCCCACAAAGCGTCGTTTAGTTTGTATGCCCAGTCTTTTCGGTTGGAACTAACTGTCTTTTCGAGAATATGCTTGATTTCTCGGTTAGCCAATTCTGCTTGCCCGTTTGACTGTGGATGATAGGCAAGAGCGATTTTATGGTGGACACCGTATTTCTTGAGAAGTGACTCCAAAGGCCTGTTGCAGAAGTGCTTGCCTTGGTCACTTAGTAAAGCTTTCGGAGTTCCAAACCGAGACAAGATATGCTCTCTGAGAAAGGATATGACCGTTCTATGGTCATTTCGTCTCGTTGGTATAGCTTCTTCCCATTTTGACACATACTCAACAGCAAGGAGTATGTATTTACAGTTGTTAGACTTGGGAAATGGTCCCATAAAATCTATGCCCGAACAATCAAATATCTCAATTGTGATGATAGGGGTTAAAGGCATAGAATTCTTTTTAGAAATAGTTCCAAGCTTTTGACAGCGTTGGCATGTCTTGCAAAAGGAATATGCATCTTTGAAAACTGTGGGCCAGTAAAAACCGCTTTGTAGGACTTTTTGTGCGGTCTTTTGTGACGCGAAGTGGCCACTGCATGCCTCAGAATGACATGATGCTAGAATTACGGTTATATCCTCATTGGGGACGCAGCGCCTGATAACCTGATCAGCACAGTACTTGAAAAGGTATGGGTCATCAAAGAAGAAATGACGCACGAACGAGAGGAACCGTTTTCTGTCTTGGTTTGACCAATGAGTTGGTGTTTCACCCGTGACAAGGTAGTTCACAATATCAGCATACCAAGGCAGACTACTTACTGCCAGTAGCTGTTCGTCTGGGAACTCATCCTTAATGGATTGGGATTCAGTATTGTCGACAAAAGTCAACCGGGACAAATGATCCGCAACCACATTCTCTACTCCTTTCTTCTCTTTGATTGTTAGATCAAACTCTTGGAGTAAGAGTATCCAGCGAATAAGCCGTTGTTTAGCGTCTTTCTTTGACAGCAGATACTTAAGGGCCGAATGATCTGTAAAACAGATGATCGGTGACCCTATCAAATAAGACCTAAACTTATCCAAGGCGAATACTACAGCCAGCAGCTCCTTTTCAGTAGTTGTATAATTCAGTTGAGCTTCATTCAAAGTTCGGCTGGCATAGTATATCACATATGGCTTATTGTCCTTTCTCTGGCCTAGGACTGCGCCAATGGCGTAATCACTAGCATCTCACATTAATTCGAAAGGCAAACTCCAGTCGGGTGCCTGTATTATAGGTGCGGAGGTGAGGAGCTTTTTTAGATCCTCGAAGGACTTTTGGCGACTCTCTGACCACTCAAATGGTGCATCCTTGACAAGAAGTTGACAAAGGGGTCGAGAGATCGCACTGAAGTTCTAGATAAACCGACGATAAAATCCTGCATGCCCCTAGAACGAACGGATGTCTCTTACTGTACGGGGGACAGGTAGATTTGAGATTATGTCGATTTTAGCCTTATCCACTTGGATTCCTTCATCGGATATTATATGGCCGAGGACTATTCCCTTGGTCACCATAAAGTGACACTTTTCCCAATTCAAAACTAGGTGTTTGTCCTCACACCTCATTAAAACCTGCTCGAGATTGCTGAGACAATCTTCAAAGCTATGGCCAAACACTGAAAAATCATCCATGAAGACTTCAAGGATGTTTTCGACCATGCCACTGAATATGCTTAGCATGCACCGCTGAAAGGTAGCCGGTGCATTACATAAGCCAAACGGCATTCGTCGGTAGGCAAATGTACCAAATGGATAAGTGAATGTGGTTTTCTCCTGATCTTCAGGAGCAATTTCAATTTGATTATATCCACTGTATCCATCAAAAAAGCAGTAATACTTGTGACCCGCCACACGTTCTAGCATTTGATCCATGAATGGCAAAGGAAAATGGTCCTTTCGGGTCACAGTATTTAACTTCCTGTAGTCAATACACATCCTCCATCCAGTGGGGACACGTGTTGGTACTAATTCACCATCTTTGTTCGGGATGACCGTTATGCCTGCTTTCTTTGGAACTACTTGGGTTGGACTAACCCAAGGACTATCAGATATCGGATAAATCATCCCAACATCAAGTAGTTTAAGCACTTCCTTTTTAACTACTTCTTGCATGTTGGGATTCAGACGCCTTTGCATTTGCCTTGAGGGTTTAGCGTCTTCCTCAAGATATATCTTATGCGTGCATATAGATGGGCTTATGCCTTTGAGGTCAGCAATCGTCCATCCCATAGCATCCTTATGCTTGGTCAGCATTTGCACTAACTTACCTTCCTGTTCATGAGTTAAAGCAGATGAAATGATCACAGGGTAGGTTTTTCCAGTCCCTAGGAATGCGTATTTTAGCTCTTTGGGTAGCTCCTTTAACTCTAACTCCGAAACTGAAAACTATAAGGCATTGCCAACTTAGTTTTAGGAGGCAATTGTTCATATGGCATTACCCACATGCATTCTGCTCTATCCTCCTCTATTGTATCCATCATAAGACACGTCTGGTTCAGATCAGCATCCAATGGAGTTGACTCTGCAGGCTGATAGATATCACCAAATTGAGTCATCACAACTTCCAAAGGATCCTTGTAGTTGACCAAATCAACTTCATCTTCAATGACTGTGTCTATATAATGAATTTCTTCCTCATCATCGTATTCTTCAGGTCGGGGATTAGAAAATATTTTTACATTCAATGTCATGTTCCCGAATACGATAGTCATGATACCACTTCTAACCTTGATCGTGGCATCAATAGTGTTGAGGAATGGACGTCCAAAGATAACCGGGATATGTGCACCAGGATTAGACACAGGTTCGGTGTCCAATATCACGAAATCAACCGGAAAGACAAAAGAGTCTATTTGGACAAGGACGTCCTCTAACACCCCTCTAGGGTACTTCACAGATCTGTCTGCCAATTGCAAAGCGACTCAGGTGGGTTTGAGTTCACCCAACCCTAGCTGTTTATAGACTGAATATGGCAGCAGGTTCACGCTTGCTCCTAAATCGAGGAGTGCGTTATCTATCCTTTGATTCCCAATTCTACATGAGACAGTAGGTGTACCGGGATCTTTGAGTTTTGGAGGCAACTCATTTTGAATGATCGCACTAGCTTGGCATGCGACATAAGCATGTTTCTTCACGCTTTGCCTCCTCTTGACCGTGCATAGATCTTTGAGATACTTAGCATAGGCCGGCACTTGCTTGATAGCATCTAGGAGTGGAAGGTTAATTTTAACTTGTTTAAACAATTCCAGAAACTCCTGATTCTTTGTCTCATTCTTGGGTTTCTTCAACTGTTGAGGATAAGGTACAGGAAAAGGGCATTTTGGTGGTTCTTCCTTAACAGACTCCTTTCCAGGCCTTCGCTCAACTTCTTCCTCTACTCTAGGAGCTTCAATGTTTGCCTTTATTGGTTCGTCATTAGTAGACAGCTCCTCCTCTCGAGTAGATGGTTGCTCAAGCTCATTGTCCACCACTTCCTCCTCTTTGTACACTTTGGGTGTAGATAGAGGCATGCTTTTATCTATGATTCTTCCACTTCTCAATGTAGTCACAGCTTTATCATGTTCTTGATTGTTAGGACCATTGTTATGTCCTTTGGGATTCGGAAGTGGTTGGGCAGGGAATGTTCCTCCTGAACCCTCTTGCCGTGCATCTATCCTGTCTAACGTGGCAGACATTCTACTCATCATCTATATGAGTTACTGCGTTAGATTGGCATTAGCAAGTGGCTCTTCTTCTTGTACCTTCTTGTGCGGTGGCACATAGGTATTGGTTTGTGGTGCATTGGAGGGTTGAGCTTGGTTGTAGTTATTGGTTCTGTTTTGATTGTATTGATGGGACAGTCTATTGTTTTGCCCTTGATATTGATTGTTGTTGTAGGGTTGTTGTTGATATTGATTTTGGGTCCCAGCATTATTTCTCCAATCAAAACCGGGGTGATTCCATCTATTATTACTTTGAAAGTTATTGTTGGAATTCCCCGCCCCTCGAAAACCTTGCACGGCATTCATGTCCATAGGGGCTTGCTCTTGAAAATACGGCACATTGGGATAATATTGAGTTGTATGTCCCAACATATTGCATGTGCCGGACGGTTCCTCAGGCATGACTTGCCTAGAGCTCTCTCCTTTCATGCTTAACTCCTCTACTTTCTTTGCCAGTTCTGAATATTTTGTCATGAGGTGATCTTCACTGGTTAGCTGGTATAGGCTTTTCTCCTCTACACAGGATATCTGTGAGCGTGAGACAATATTGTCAGAATTTGACCATTCATGAGCATATTCAGCTAACCATTCGAAATGGGCTTCAGCCTCTTCAGTGTTTTTACGCAGAAATGGTCCAGAGCTCATCGTTTCCACCAACTTCTTTGTTTCACCATTCAATCCTTGATAAAAGAAGCTGATAGTTTGCCATTTCTCAAACCCATGGTGTGGGCACGAGAGAAGCAAATCTTTGAAACGCTCCCACGCTTGTGTGAAGGTTTCATTGCTCTTTTGTTTATAGGAATTGATTTGACGCTGAAGATCTGTGGTCATGCGAGTAGGATAGAATTTCTTCAGAAACGCGGTGCTCATCGCATGCCAGGTGAAAATTGAATTAGGTTTTAGGGAGTGGAGCCACGCCTTCGCTTTATCTTTCAAAGTGAAAGGGAATAACATTAGATGCGTTACCTCCCTAGGACAATTCTGCGAGAATGTTTTGCAAACATCCTCGAAATCAGTGACATGTAAGTACGCCTTCTCACTTTCCATCCCATGAAAAGTGGGAAGCAGTTGGATCATCCCATTGCGAAACTGAAATTCGCCATTATGTGGTGGGATTTGAATGCAAGAGGGCGTAGGTGCGTGTTCTGGTTGCATGAGATCGCAAAGAGGACGTAGTGCCTCATCAATTGGTACCACAACATTGTCACCATTTTCACTCTGATGATCATCCATTGATTCAGTTGGAGTGGCTATCGGATTAACGGAACTATCAGAGTCAGATTGGTAGAAAGGATTTCCAAAAATTCCTTCAATAGAATTATTGGACATGAACTAGGAGAGTCCCTAAGGTGAGTGTTTACCAAAAGAACTGAAAAGAAAAGAAAATAAAAACAGAAAGAGATGAAGAGAGACTGAGGTAATCTAAGGAATTGATCGTCGCCTTCCCCGGCAACGGCGCCAAAAACTTGACACGGCGAAAATCTTGTGCGCTCTTGTGCAACACCCAAGTGTAGGTGGACGTGCAAGTAGTAACTGGTAAGACCAGGTCGATCCCACAGGGAAGGATAAGAATCAACTAACTTAGATTAGACTCTAAAAGAAAGGAAAATTCAATATTCAAAGAGAAGTGCAGAACACAAAGTTCTACAATTAACAACTACTAACTTAAAAGCAACTAAATTAAATAAACTACTGATTAACTATTTAACTAAACAAGATTTGAAAACGGTTTTTCTTAATAAAAGAAAGTGTTGGGATCACGCGAATCCACCATGACTCAACCATCTACCATGCAAATGCAATTAAGCTCAACGGAGGGCAACTTCTACAGTATCCCGTACTTCTCTAAGGATATAGAATCAATAGTCCTTTCATGACCGGGACTATATCATAACAATTAAGTTTGAAATACACAAAGGTGGTTTAATCCAATAGTTAAGACTCTCACGTACAATGGTATTAGCATTGAGGGTGGTTTGCAAAATATATTGAAAGAAAATGCCTTAAGGCTTAACGTTTAAAAACCGTTTTGACAAACTGAGCATATGGGGACAGTTTGATAACGAATCAGTAAAGCAAAAAGTCTTGGAATACTGTATTAGATGTCCTCAAGAATCAGAGTCCTCGATCGATCGACGCGCATCCGATCGATCGAAACACTTCATATCTCGATCGATCGAAATAACTTCGATCGCTCGACTGTGTCTCTGGTCCGATCGATCGAACTACATTCGATCGATCGAACACAGAGAAAAATATAGTGCATGGCAGAGGTCTGAAATCACAATTTCATCACGATTTCCCAACCTCGAACTACTCAGACATGGTCTGGAAAGTATCAGATTTATTTTGAACGTAAAAAGTCATTAAAGTAACGTTTGGTTGCAAGTTTTTCATTAAAACTATGAAAATAATGGTTTTTCACCTATCTAACATACAATATTCAAAGCTTGAGGAACTAAACTGTGATTAACTCAATGCAGCATATAAATCAAACAGTAATAAAGAACCTGGAACGAGAAAAACTTGTATTACTACAACCAATCCAATCTAACAACGTTGAATCTTGAAAAACCTACAAAAGAAACCACAAGAAAAACTCTCTCTTCCCTATGAAAACTGATCAAAACAAGTGGGGCGTCCCCTTGGGACGTAAACAAAATGAATATATATAGCTACAACCTAATACTAGGGTTAAATCCCGTTTCTGCTGCGTGCACGTAAATTCTGATAAAAAGCATGTTCGATCGATCGAAAATCCTCGATCGATCTACTTCCAAAAACTTCAATCGCTTGAACTACAGTCGATCGATCGACACGTCAATCGCTCGAAAACTCTCGATCGCTCGAAACCTCTATTTCAGCTTTGAGTTTTCTTCATCAGGCTCAAACACTTCCTTTTATCAATATTCTTCAATCCTGTACACAGCAGCAGTGATCTGCACAAATAATCACTAAAACAATACCACTTATCATAGTTTAATCAATTTGTGCAAAAACTGGTATTGTAATTCAAATTGCAGATAAATAGGGGAATTGTAGACTTTCCTAGTGCATTTTTCTCTTTTAGCGTGGTTATATTCTACAAATACACCCGCTTGTCAGGCCGCTTACGGGATATTCCCAATTTTCATTTTCTTTTATAAAACTTTTCCAACTGCCAGAATAAAGGGAGAATGAGTGCGCAGGTCGCTCGCGCGACCTGCCTATTTTTCAATTTTCTTGTTAAGATCTTTTCTATCTGCTTGAAACCACCCAGCTCGCGCGATTGGTCGCTCACGCGGGCCAATCGCGCGACCCTCGTTCGCGCGAGTTCATGCAGTAGCTTCGTCTTCTTCATCAGAAATCCCCTGTTTCAGATTTTGATACCATTTTTGACCCATTTTGCAATTTAAACGTTACCATGCCTTATTATATATGGATCTCTTCGATTTTTTGCAAGGATTATAAATCTACAATGAATTTAACGTGAATCGATCCGTAGCTGTCGGATTTTATGAAAAACCGAGAGTTGACGGAAACTTTGTTTTAATCATACGTCGCGATACGAACAAGTTAAGCTCTAATATTACAATCGTACACTCTACATACCATAATCTTTCATATTTCATTCAGAAAACGAATTTTGGTTAAGTTTGGAAAATCTATGTTTTTGAGCTATAGAGTTTCAAACGTAAGTCATCAATGGAGATTTCTAAATTAGACTAATCTACATAGTAATTAAACATATTTTACATTTGGAGTGAGTTTAGAATACTCACCTTGAGAAAATATTGGAGTATGTGTTGAGAAAGAATCCAGATAAGAATTTCAATTGCAACTTGTAAGCTATGGTGAAGAAACTCTTGTTTCTCTAAAATTATATGTAACAGCAAGTCTTCTTCTAAAACTCTCTGACTTTCTCTCTGAACTATAGTTACAAAATGTGAGTTGTGTGAGATAAGGTATGAGTAGTGTAGTATATATGGAGGATACAAAACTTAGGGCCAAGAGTATTCCAATTCACTCGGCAATTGGGTTTTACTTTGCTAATTCATCTCACAGATCATGTATAGCTCATGGGTACATACGTATGTATATCCACATTAACTATAGAAGGTTTGAAAGGGCAAAAATAGGTCTGTAGGGGTCATGAGGTGTTTGGGATTTAGAGCTTATGGCATAACACAACACACACACACACAAAGCATTGCCAAATAAGGCCTAAGTCAATGATGAGTTGCCATAAATTGAAAGTAAAACATAAGTCATGTCTAACTTTACATCACTTCCAAAATCTATGGAAGTTCCTGTTAGGGATATATACTAAAAGCCATGCTTTATGTAGTTAATTTATTATTCATTTAATAAAATCAGTTAATCCATTTTTTATGAGAATCTGTGTGGATAATATTTGTATGATATTGTTTATTTAATATTATGCATGTGTGTCTTTCACTCTACATAGTAGGTGGTTTGGTGTGTAGAGTTCGGCTTGCACAGATAAGATCAGACCATCAAATCTTGTAGAATGTAAGATTTTGGTTTACAGTCTTAGATGGATCGGACACACCATCGGTAGGACTGCAGCATGGTGTTGTAGTAGGTTTGTCTTGACTGCGGGTAACGATATAGTTTCAACTCACCATACTGGTACATTTTGTGTATTAAACGGGACCGACTTGGGGTAATTATCTTTATACTGACTTATAAGATAATTAATACCTCATGACTATTATGAGTGCTTATGCTCTAAATCCTAAGTTATTTTATGGACACGTACATTTGATATTTACATTTTGATCCCTAAAAGGGTGAGATCCTTAAATGGGCCAATATCTCATTGGATTGGGTGACAATATTAATTGTGTGGTGGATATTAATTAATGATGGAATCCATGTCTCAATTTTGGGATTGATGATATCCCCTTGAGAAAGCTTATAAGTTTTGATTATGTCAAACCCTGCAGGTGGATTTTGTATCCGACATATCAGATAAGTTAAGCAGAGGATCTCAAGGAATTTTAAGAGATTAATTAAATATGATTGTCAGTAATTATATTTAATTAATGGATATCTGTAATCTTAACATGGGGAGATAATAAGCATTTAATAACATGGATCTCGAAATATAATTTTGAGATAAAGGGTAGGAGTGCAATTATAATTCTTTAGTGGAATGAATTATAATTTATTGAAATAGGAATCTGATTCAATTCGAATTAGGGTTTCCTAATTCCATAAGGAAGCCTATTCCTTATTGACTTCTTATGGTCACTATCGTAGCCCATATATATGCTGCTTTGGCTCTCTCCTCAGTTTGCGTTTTTCCATCAAGAGTATTATAACTCGGATTAGAAAAGAGAGAGCAGAAACTTAAAGGATTTTGAAGGAGCCCACCCTCAGTTCAATATTCTGGCAGCAAAGGAATACGGTAGAAGATCGTAAGCTGTTATCGAGCCCGTGTTCTCGATTCGTCTACTACAGCAATCCGTTTTAGTAGTTTAAGGTAACCCTAGTTCTGCCCTTGTAGGGTTATTGTAGTTTTCACGTAATTTTTTTTGCAGTACCAACTTATACGCGCTGTCAATGGATTCTGGGAACGCAGTTTCCTAACAATTCTCCAACGGCACGAACAGTTTTGAAAGTAAACTGGTATTTTCGGGGTGCGGTGATCACCACAAAAATGCAAAAAATTCATTTTAGTGTAAGAATCGATTTCCCGGTTTTATAAAAATACTGATTTAGTCAAACGTAAACTTTTTCACCGTTTTGAAATACAGTTTTAAAATCCAACACAGGTATTGCTAAATTTATAGAAATTACAGTTTGACCCCAAAAGAATTTAAGACATGAAATAAAATTAATAATTAGGTTCAACATGTGAGGGTTGTAATTAGAATAACCGCAAACAATACATATTGATTTTTAAATATGACAATACAAATACAGATTAATTATGGAAATGTCAATTTAAGATTAAATGAAAATGCAAGTTGTTACACCCTTCCTCCCTTTAACAGGATTTCGTCCCCGAAATTAAGACTAACTAGTCCTGAAACAACTTCGGGTACTTCATCCTCATATCAGCTTCGACTTCCCATGAGGCTTCATTCTCGTCATAGTGGTTCCACTGAACCATCACCAACGGAATGTCTTTATTCCTCAGCTTCTTGATACTCTGTTCTAGAATCTTCACAGGTCTCTCCTTGTAAGAAATGTTATGACTCGTCTCAATATCGTCATAACTAACCACGTGCGAGGGGTCCCATATGTACTTTCTCAGCATACTCACATGGAATACATTGTGAACCCCAGACATCTTCGGTGGTAGCGCCAGTCGATATGCCACTTTCTCGACACGTTCCAAAATCTCGAACGTTCCGATGAAACGCTAAGCTAATTTCCCTCTCTTGAGACCGAAGCGTATTACTCATCGGGTCGGTGAAACCTTAAGAAGTACGTGATATTCAACACTAAATTCCAAATCTTTCAGACGTCGATCGGCATAACTCTTATACCGGCTTTGAGCGGTTCTCATCCTCTCCTTGACCAAAGAAATCTTTTCGTTGGTTTCTCTAACCAAATCTGGTCCCAACAATTCAGTATCTCCCACCTCTACCATGCACAATGGAGAACGCCATGGCCCTCCGTACAATGCTTCAAACGGAGCCATCCCGATACTCGTGTGATAACTATTATTATAGGCAAATTCAACTAAAGGCGATTGCATCTCCCAAGATTCTTCAAAATCGATGCCACAAGCCCTAAGCATATCCTCCATGATCTGATTAACAAGCTCGGTCTGCCTATCTGTCTGAGGGTGAAAAGCAGTAATCATCTTGAGCGAGATTCCCATAGCTTCTTGCAGGTTTTCCCAAATTCCAGAAGTAAAACGTGCATCACGGTCTGACACAATCGACACAGGTGCACCATGAAGTCGTACAGCTTGTTGTATATACATCCGGCTCATCTTTTCTACCGGGTATGTCATACTATAAGCGATGAAATGTGCCGACTTAGTCAGTCGATCCACGATTACACAAATGGCGTCATGATTCAGTTGTGATCGAGGCAATCCCACTATAAAATCCATCGTGATGTGCTCCCACTTCCAACCAGGAATAGGTAGCGGTTGCAGCAATCCTGACGATCTCTGATGTTCGGCTTTGACTAGTTAACACTTCAAACACTTGGACACAAATTTGGCCACATCCTTCTTCATACCTTCCCACCAGAAATTTCTTTTCAAATCCTTGTACATTTTCGTTCCTCCCGGGTGAACTGTATATCTTGACTTATGTGCTTCTGCCATAATATCATTTCTCAAATCCCCATAGTCTGGTACACATAACCTGTTTCTGCATCGATATCCTCCATCAATTCCCACATTCCATTCTGTCGGATCTTTCTCTGACATCTTCGCAAACCATGTTTGAAACTTCTCATCTTCTTTCTGAGCTCCAATAATGCGATCGATAAGAACAGGCTATAGGATAAGACATCCAAAAAGTTGTCCTTCTCCTTCTTCAGCACTCTGTACATCGAATTCCGCCAATGTTTCCAATGCTCGCCATTCTCTAACCATTAAGGAGGCGATCGTCTCACGAGTCGCCAACTCAAAGCATCAGCGACCACATTAGCTTTACCAGGGTGGTACTCTAATGTGAAGTCGTAATCTTTGATCAGCTCCATCCATCTACGTTGTCTTAGGTTTAACTCTTTCTGTGTGAACAAATATTTTAGACTTTTGTGATCACAGAACAAATCAAACTTCTCACCGTAGAGATAGTGTCTCCAAATCTTGAGTGCGAATACTACTTCCGCCAACTCCAAATCATGAATGGGATAGTTCAACTCGTCGGCTTCAGCTGTTTGGATCCATAAGCAATAACCCTACCATCTTGCATAAGTACACACCCTAGTCATTGATATGATGCGTCACTAAAGATAGTGAACTTCTCATCAGGCTTGGGTATAGCTAGTACCGGTGCGGTAGTGAGTCTCTCTTTCAACTCTAGAAAGGCGAGCTTATGCTTCTCTGTCCAGTCGAACTTCAAATTATTCTTCGTCAATCCGGTTAATGGTGCAGCTATTTTTTAAAACCCTTCAACAAATCTTCTATAATAGCCTGCGAGTCCTAGAAAACTCCTGACCTCTGTAGGATTGCTCTGCCTAACCCAGTTTGACATAGCATCTATCATGGACGAATCCACAGAAATTCCTTGAGATGACACCTTATGACCCAAAAATTTCACTTCTTGTAACCAGAACTCACACTTACTGAACTTGGCATACAAGTGATGGTCCTTAAGTGTCTGTATTGCAATATGTAGATGTTGCTCGTGTTCTTCCTCTAACTTAGAATAGATCAAAATATCATCAATGAAGACGATGACAAACTGATCCAAGTAAGGCTTGAACACTCTGTTCATCAGATCCATAAACACTGCCGGGGCATTCGTCATTCCAAATGGCATTACCAAAAATTCATAGTGACCATATCGGGTTCTGAATGCAGTCTTAGGTATATCTTCCTTCCGACCCTCAACTAATGATATCCCGACCTTAGGTCTATCTTGAAAAATGTCGTAGCTCCTTGTAGTTGATCAAATAAGTCGTCGATCCGGGGTAAGGGATACTTGTTCTTGATAGTCATGCAGTTCGATTCTCTGTAATTGATACATAATCGAAGTGTCCCATCCTTTTTCTTCACGAATAACACTGGTGCTCCCCAAGGCGACGTACTTGGACGTATAAAACCTAGGTTCTTGAGTTCTTGAACTTGTTCCTTCAATTCCAACAGTTCGGTGGGGTCCATTCTGTAGGGAACCTTTATGATTAGTACGATACCCGGTATAAGCTCAATACAAAACTCTATACTTCTCTCGAGTGGTAAACCAGAAACGTCTTGAAATACTTCTTCAAAGTCCTTGACTACAGGTATAGATGACATTGTCATCTCTGTACTGACGACTTCGATGTTTGCTTAGCATCTTATGAGGAACATATCTCCCAAAGGGTTACATTGAAAATCAAAGTGTTGATTCTCATTGTCGGGGAATGTAATTTTCTTCCTCACACAATCCAGCTTCGCTTGATTCTGAGAGAGCCAATCTATGCCTAGGATTATGTCGAGCTCCTTCATCTATAGGACAATCAGCGTTACAGGGATTTCACGGTCTCCTAGCCATAAGGGGCGATACTCGCACACATGTCCTAACTTGACTGCGGCTCCCAATGGTGAGGTAGCCCTTAAAACTTTCTCTAAATGATGAGGGAAGATGCCTAATCTCTTAATAGTATTAACAGATATGAATGAAAGTGCAGCACCCATATCAAATAACACTTTAACATGAGAGTTAAACAGAGTCAAGGTACCTTCTACCGCTTGCTAATCAGGTTGAGCTTCTTCATAGTTTCCTTCTTCGTACATGGTCCCATCATATCCAGCGGCATCAGGGATAACAGCATTCACGCGAGTCTGATCCTGCTGACCATAAGTCACTTGCTTAGGGGCAGTTCAGAACTTGCTGATATGACCTGGTTCACCACAGTTGTAGCAGACTATGCCTTGTTGAGCACCATGCCTTGGTGCCTTGCAATCTCGAGCCAGATGACTAGAGTTGCCACAGTTGAAACATTTCCCAGCGATACTTCCTTCACCAACTCGGGGTTGAGTCGGATAGGTAATAGCTTGGCTCTTCTTGCTTCCGTCAAAATTCATCTTCTGCCCTTGGGTACGATTCACTGGTGGTCTATTCCCAAAATTACCCCTCTAAGGCGGCTGGAATTCGAATTGCTTCCGATTCACTCGAGCATCTTCTTCTAGATCAGTGGCCAGGCCGACTAGTCCTTCGAAAGACTTATCTAGGTGGCCAAGAGTCAGGCGAGGAATCTGTAGTGTTAGCCCTTGGTTATACTGACGGATCCTTTTTTCCTCAGTATCAACCATATGAGGGGCAAACCGGGACAGTCTCTCGAACTGAGTGGTGTACTCTTGCACCGATTTAGTTCCGTGAGTCAAGTCCATGAATTCCTTCTCCCTCCTGTGCCTTTCTTTAGCCGGAAAATACTTTCCCAGAAACCTCCCCTTAAATGCAGTCTATGTCATTCCCGTCGCAGCTTCATTCTCGATGGTAGCTGTGATTGAATCCCACCAATCTGCGGCGGCATCAGTCAATTGGAAAGTAGCTAACCTCCTCTTGTCCATCTCATTGCACTGAACAGCTTCAACATACGGTCCATCTATCTTAACCACTGTTCCACTTTCTATGATTCCGCGGTACCCACAAACTGCTCGGGTCTTAGCGCACGGAATCTCTCCAGCAGCTTATCTCTAGTCTGGTGGTCTCGTCAGTTTATATTCTGATTACTAACCCTTTCGAGACGTCTAACGAAAGCTTCAAACTTCCTGTGGGATCGACAGCCTCAGGTGCTCCCTCAATTAAATACTTGTTACTCCTCGGTCTCCCAGCCATTCTATGTATGCCAATGATGCAAGAATGAGAAATATAAATGAAACAGGTATATGAAGCAGTTTAAATGACAACGATATTCAAAGAGTATTTTTATATATAACTTCTCGTCAAGTTGATACAAAAAGCGTGTATGATCAGGTCAATGCCTACCCTATCTATATGGGTTAGGACATATATTGTCTATGCAAGAGTTAATGCCAAAAATGGGGTCATTGCCCTACACTCTAATGCATGTAATTACAGTTTGTAAAAATAGATAGAGCTAATAGTCAAAAGTAGTTAATATGTACAAAGTCATATCTAGAATGTCAATCGTCTCCATAAGTAGCTATCAGGAGATCTAGCGAGTCGACGGGGCAAAATCACTAAACAAGGAACGGGCCCACCAAATCAAAATTAGAGCTCTGAGAGGTTGACGAGGAAGCAGGCGCTAGGGCATCTGCCTCAATTGGCACCTCCTCGAGTAGAACTAGCTCAAGTGCCAGCTCCTCCTCGAGCTCGGCGGCGAGGTCATCTAGACCTATGCCATCCTCTCCTACAACATCCCCAGTAATAGGGATAACCATGACGTCGTCGTCACCGCCATCCTCAACTATGGGAACTACCGGCGAGGGCATCTCCAACTGTGCTAGATGAGCGTGCACAACCTGGATCTCAAAGGGGAAATAGAGAGCATTACTATCAACTAGTCTCAGTATCTCAACTAGCACTAAGCGCTGAGCCTCCATGGAATAGCGTATCTCAAGGCAAATATGCGTCAAATCAACTATCCCCACCACATGAACCTGGTGCCACAGATCTGATACTACGTCGTTGTGGCTAGCTGCTCAATGGCGATATGATATAAATCGAGAAACGCTGGGACTATTGCCCCGGGAGTCACCAAATGTTCTCCAAAACCATCTGGTACGTAGAGCAGCTGAGCTGGGTCCATACTTGATAAAAAGGTACTAACTTAAATCAAGAAAGAGATAATCTTAGGCGTTTGGGTTTTGAGTCTATCCTCCCTTCCGTATCATCGGGTGTGTGAAGCTTAAGCTAACAAATCGTGGAATCGGGTCTAAACTGGTAAACCCTAACCTGGATAAACTATCTTGAGATAAATAACGTGGCTCTGATACCACTAAATCCTGTCACGCCCCGACGTAGCATAAATAAGGAAAGCGTTTAATTTCCTTTACGGACCCGTAGGTCGTGACAGTTCGAAGGATCGATTCCGTCCCAAACGTCAACAACAAAAACATAAAAATCAGAGCAGAGCAATCAAGGCTTACAAATATTTTTCTAACTTATTACATATTACAATACGGGGTCAACTAAGGCACAAGCCGCCTTAAAACAAAATAATATCTATAGTCTATTACAATCATCCTTATTACAGAATTCAGTTTATAACTTAAAGCATATGATATTGATAACAGTCCTATCTCCCAAAGCAGCCGTTCTCAGTTTTCATAATCATAGGGTCCAGCATAGTCATAACCTGAAAAGCCTAGACACGAATGTCCAGGACGCATCAATGTCGTCAGCTTCAAGAAGCTGGTGAGTATTAAAAACATAACTTTGAATGTAACACATACTTATTTACCATTTTCCAATTCCCATTTAATTCAATAAGTTTACATTAAAGTAAAGAGTTCATTTTTAAAAAACAACCACAATATCATTTGAAAGCTTTAATTCACATATATGTGACTGTGTATGAAAAACAATGCACCATCTCATCTTACCGACTCTTTTCTCTCGACGAACACAACAACTCACTATCTCACACTAGTATCCTTGTAATACTCCGATAGCCACACTTTAGCACAGGGGTGCCAAGGAATGTCGAGTTTGCCTCACACTTTGGTTCAGGGTACCAGGGAGTGTCCAATTCCTCACACTTTAGTACCTAATCTGCCTCGCAAATACTAGAGGTAACCTCACGCAGTATCCAGACTCGGGTACCGGGGAGTGTCCGTAGGCCACACTTTAGCACTACCATGGGTGCCAGGGAATGTCCACGTTTGGCGTCACACACTTTAACGCTACCATGGGCGTCAGGGAGTGTCTAGTTTTGCCACCGTCACATTACAAAGATACTCTCACCGTAATCTCAACACGTCACACTTTGGTACACCATTACCAGGGAGTGTCCACAAAATAATCTCAACCACACACTCTTTTTCACACTGACAACCACACACCATGCATGTACAACTAACTCCACATGTATGTCATGAAATCTTAAACAAAAGTAAAATGCTGAATTATAGGAACAACGTACGTGCGGGGATTGTTAAGTCGTAATACATCATTTCAATTGTCTAAACATAACCAAATAGGTTTTCGTTTTAGTAAATTTCCCAAACAGAGCTTTAAAAGTCCATGAAACATCACCCAAATAGTTCCTTAATATAAAACAAGAAAAAACCAGAAACTATCCAAAGTCGCTCGCGCGATATTCCCAATTTTCATTTTCTTTTATAAAACTTTTCCAACTGCCAGAATAGGGAGATCGAGTGCGCGGGCCGCTCGCTCGACCTGCCTATTTTTCAATTTTTTTATTAAGAACTTTTCTATCTGCCTGAAACCACCCTGCTCGCGCCCGCGGGCCACTCGCATGATGGGTCGCTCGCGCGAGTTCATACAGTAGCTTCGTCTTCTTGGTCAGAAATCCCCTGTTTCAGATTTTGATACCATTTTTAACCCATTTTGCAATTTTAACGTTAGCATGCCTTATTATATATGGATCTCTTCGATTTTTCACAAGGATTATAAATCTAAAATCAATTTAACATTAATCGATCCGTAGATCTCGGATTTTATGAAAAACTAAAAGTTGACGAAAACTTCCTTTTAATCATACGTCGTGATACGAACAAATTAAGCTCTAATATTACAATCGTATACTCTACATATCATAATCTTTCATATTTTATTCAGAAAATGAATTTTGGTTAAGTTTGGAAAATCCATGTTTTTGAGCTATGGAGTTTCAAACGTAAGTCATCAATGGAGATTTCTAAATTAGACTAATCTACATAGTAAATAAATATATTTTACATTTGGAGTTAGTTTAGAATACTCACCTTGAGAAAAGATTGGAGTATGTGTTGAGAAAGAATCAAGATAAGAATTTCAATTGCAACTTGTAAGCTATGGTGATGAAACTCTTTTCTCTCTAAAATTATATGTAACAGCAAGTCTTCTTCTAAAACTCTCTGACTTTTTCTCTGAACTATAGTTATAAAATGTGAGTTATGTGAGATAAGGTGTGAGTAGTGTAGTATATATGGAGGATACAAAACTTGAGGACCAAGAGTATTCCAATTCACTCAACAATTGGGTTTTACTTTGCTAATTCATCTCACATATCATGTATAGCTCATGTGTACATACGTATGTATATCCACATTAACTATAGAAGGTTTGAAAGGGCAAAATAGGTGTATAGGGGTCATGAGGTGCTTGGGAATTGGAGCTTATGGCATAACAATACACTCACACACAAAGCATTGCCAAACAAGGCCTAAGTCAATGATGAGTTGCCATAAATGGAAAATAAAGCATAAGTCATGTCCAACTTTACATAACTTCCAAAATCTGTAGAAGTTCCCCTGCGGCACGGATAGTTTTGAATTGGTATTTTTGGGGTGCGGTGATCACCACAAAAATACAAAAAATTCATTTTAGTGTAAGAATCGATTTCCCAGTTTTATAAAAATACTGATTTCGTTCCACCGTTTTGAAATACAGTTTTAAAATCCAACACAGGTATTGCTAAATTTATAAAAATTACAGTTTGACCCCAAAAGAATTTAAGACATGAAATAAAATTAACAATTAGGTTCAACATGTGAGGGTTGTAATTAGATAACAGCAAACAATACATATTGATTTTTAAAGATGACAATGCAAATTAATACAGATTAATTATGGAAATATCAATTTAAGATCAAATGAAAATGCAACTTGTTACATGTTGCACCACTACCACCAAGATAGACCGGTGATAAGTTACTTGAACATCTCCATGGATTATGTCGAGAGAAATTAGATGAACTAACGGAGTCATGGAAGGCGGAACAATGGATACAGGAAATGGAACTGATTTTTGAAGTTTTGGAATGTACTAAGCAAGATAAGCGTTGTCTTGCCACATTCCAGTTGACTTACGCTATCGCGGATTGGTGGGAAGTCGAAAGAGCTATAATAGGAGCCGAAGCTGCATAAAGAATGCCTTGGGTGATATTCTGGGAAAGATTTCTGGAAAAGTATTTCCCAAAAGATGAGAGAGATCAGCAAGAGAAGAACTTCCTTAATTTTGTCCAGGGAGGATGAACTATGCGAGAATATATAACACAGTTCGAGCATTTATCTCGTTTTGCTCAACATATGATAGATACTCCACAAAAGAAGGTGAAGAGATTTCATCAAGAATTGAACCCCCACCTTAGACATATGATGGTTAGCCATTTAAATCAGTCATTTAAGGGAATTGTCAGATTTGTTGCAAGGCTGGAGAAGCATGCTTATCCAGCACAAGGACCATAGATGAATTGACCTCAGTCGTTAAGAGGATTTTAGCTGCAGAATTTCCAGACCTAGCTACCAAGGAATACTCAGAGTTGGAGACCTCAAGGAAATTTCCAAGAAAATAAGAGAACCTGGGATGGGACCAGGAAGCCTCAGTTAATTAACCCTCGACCCCAGTAATATCAACAATGAGGAACACAACCTCAGGCGTTGCTAACAACCCGACCAACCAACACCAGAGGATGTTTTAATTGTGGGAAGCTCGGGCACATTGCCAAGTTCTGTACAACTTCCAGGGTTAACCATCGGATGGGTGCTAACTGTCGAAATTGCAACAAGCCAGGGCACTTGAGCAAGGATTTCCGTGCACCACGATGAGGATACTATGGGGCACCAGTTCAAGGAATTCAAGGACCTTAAATCAAACAAGGGTGAATGCTATCATCTCAACTGAGGCAGGCTTTAATGCTGATGAGCCGCAACATTTGGAATGTACGCTTGTACTCTTTCATAGTCCAGTTAAAGCTTTATTCGATACTGGAGTTGCACGTTCATTTTTTGCTATTAAGATTGTGCATTAGCTGGGTTTAAAAGCCCAGACACTTGAGCTAGCACTTAATGCTAGCTGTGTCACTATTGGGAGTGACCGTTAAGTTGGGTAAAGTGTGCAAAGATTGCCCTTTGACCTTGGGAGATAGGAATCTTCCAGTGGACTTGGCAGTATTGTCGATGTTAGAATTCGACATTATCCTAGGGATGGATTGGTTGATCAAGTATGATGCCAATTTGGATTGCCCTACTAGAACTATTGTATTTCTGATACTTGGAGGATAGACGATCAGATTTCAATGTCAGCCAACGAGTGATATGTTCTTGACAAGTGGTTTAGCTACAATTGGTAGTAACAGTATGGAACTCAAGATGGAGTAGATTCCTACCGTGCAAGACTTTCAAGATATGTTCCTGGATATTAAAGGACTTCCACCAAAAAGAGAAATAGACTTCTATGTGGAACTAGTACCTGTCATATTACCAATATCTAAAACTCCATATAGGATGGCGCCGACTGAGATGTTGGAATTAAAAAAGCAAGTTTAGGAGCTTGAAGATTTAGATTTTGTTCGTCTGGGTACATCACCTTAGGGAGTACCAGTTCTATTTGTGAAGAAGAAGGATGGAGTACTTCGACTCTGTATAGACTACAGGGAGTTGAACAAGATTACGATCAAGAATAGGTATCCATTTCCTCGGATAGACAGTAAACCTAAGGATCAAGGATCAAGGATCAGTTACAAATATTAGTTTGACCGGAGGATGTATCGAAGACAGCATTTAGGACAAGATACAAGCATTATGAGTTTCTAGTCATGCCTTTTGGATTGACGAATGCTCCAGCAGTATTCATGGACTTGATAAATAGAGTATTTAGACCATATCTGGATAAATTCATTATAGTATTCATCGATGACATACTGATCTAGTCGAAGATGGAGCAAGATCACAAGGAGCACTTACAGATTGCCTTACGGACACTTCAAGATAGTAAGTTGTATGCTAAGTTCAGTAAGTATGAGTTTTGGCTACAGGAGGTCAAATTCTTGGGACACATTATATCTCAAGATGGTATCTCAGTGGACTCTTCTAAGATTGATGCAGTCTTAAGTTGGAACAGCCCAACCAATGCTATAAAATTTAGAAGTTTTCTTGGTCTAGCAGGATATTACAGGAGATTTATATAAGGATTTTCCAAGATAGCAGGACCGTTGACAAATTTGATGAGCAAGAAGACGAAGTACGAATTGACAGACAAGCATGAGAGTGCATATCAGGAGTTAATTAAAGGAAAGATTGACTTCTGCACCAGAACTTGTGATACCTAAGAGTGGAGAAATGCACCACACCAAGGACTTGGTTGTATACTTATGTAGGACGGGAATTTCATTACATATGGATCCAAATAATTGAAGGTACATGAGAAGAATAATGCTGCGCATGATCTAGAATTAGCAGCAATAGTGTTTACACTGAAGATTTGAAGACACTATCTCTACGGAGAAAAGTTTGATCTGTTTTCTGATCATAAGAGCTTAAAATATCTATTCTCTCAGAAGGAGTTGAACATGCGACAACGAAGATGGATGGAGTTACTCAAAGACTGTGACTTTTCGTTACAATACCATCCAGGTAAAGCAAATGTCGTAGCAGATGCTTTAAGTCGTAAACCTCGATTAGTGGTCGCTACGTTATTAATTCAAGAATAGTAAGCACTAGAAGTTTTAGCTGAATTCGATCTTCGGCCAGTGGAACCTATGGAAGGACAGCGTTTTGGATGTCTTATGGTACAACCAATTTTGATTAGCCATATCATAGAAGCTCAACAGATAGTGGAAGATTTGAAGTTATGGTTCGCCAAGCTGTCAGCCAAGGAGCCAGAGATCTGGAGTATTAGTACAGACGGAGCCTTACATTGTAAAGGTAGACTCTATACACCTGACAAAGAAAATCTCTGGAAAGAAATATTGGATGAAGCACATAAGTCTCGGGTAATGATTCATCCGGGAGGTACGAAGATGTACAAGGATTTGAAGAGGAATTTCTAGTGGGAAGGAATGAACCGAGAAGTGGCTGAGTATGTAGCCCAATGTCTTACTTGTAAGCAAGTAAAGGCAAACATCAGATACCACCTGGAATTCTACAGCCGTTATCAATTCCTCAATTAAAATGGGAACACATAACCATGGATTTCGTGGTAGGATTGCCGAAGTCACAGCAGAACCACGACGCTATTTGGATAATAGTGGATCGACTTACAAAGACGGTACATTTTATTGCCTACAGTATGATGTATCCAGTGGAACGTTTAAGCCAGATGTATCTGTTAGGAAACTGCGTTCCCAGAATCCGTTGACAGCGCGTATAAGTTGGTACTGCAAAAATTACGTGAAAACTATAATAACTCTATAAGGGCAAAACTAGGGTTACCTTAAACTGCTAAATTGGATTACTGTAGTAGACGAATCGAGAACACGGGCTCGAAAACAGCTAATGATCTTCTACCGTATTCCCTTGCTGCCAAAATATCGAACTGAGTGTGGACTCCTTCGAAATCCTTTATGCTCTTGATATAAAAACCCAAACTGAGGAGAGAGCCAAAGCAGCATATATATAGGCTACGATAGGGACCATAAGAAGTCAATAAGGAATAGGCTTCCTAATGGAATTAGGAAAACCTAATTCGAACTGAATCAGATTCCTATTTTCATAAATTATAATTCATACCACTAAAGAATTATAATTGCACTCCTATCCTTATCTCAAAAATATTTTTCGAGCTCCATGTTATTAAATGCTTATTATCTCCCAATGTTACGATTACAGATATCCATTAATTAAATATAATTACTGACAATCATATTTAATTAATCTCTTAAAATTCTTTGAGATCCTCGGCTTAACTTATCTGATATATCGGATACAAAATCCACCTGCAGGGTTTGACATAATCAAAACTTATAAGCTTTCTCAAGGGGATATCATCAATACCAAAATTAAGACATGGATTCCATCATTAATTAATATCCACCACACAATTAATATTGTAACCCAATCCAATGAGATATTGACCCATTTAAGGATCTCACCCTTTTAGGGATCAAAGTGTAAATATTAAATGTATGTGTCTATAAATTAACTTAGGATTTAGAGCATAAACAGTCATAATACTCATGAGGTATTAATTATCTTATAAGTCAGTATAAAGATAATTACCCCAAGTCGGTCCTGTTTAATACACAAAGTGTACCAGCATGGTGAGTTGAAACTATACCATTTCCCGTAGTCAAGACAAACCTACTACAACACCATGTTGTAGTCCTACCGATGGTGTGTCCAATCCATCTAAGACTGTAAATCAAAATCTTACATTCTACAAGATCCAATGGTCTGATCTTCCGTGTGTAAGCCGAACTCTACACACCAAATCACCTACTATGTAGAATGAAAGACACACATGCATAATATTAAATAAACAATATAATACAAATATTGCCCACACAGATTCTCATAAAAATGGATTAACTGATTTATTAAATGAATAATAAATCAACTACAAAAAGCATGGCTTTTAGTATATAGCCCTAACAGTATCTACAGCACGTAGTACGATTACATGGAGTACCCGTGTCAATTGTGTCAAATCGAGATTCATGATTTACTATAGAGTTTAGGAAGAGTTTCTAGACAGCGATGGGAACAACACAAAATATGAGTTCAGCTTTTCATCCGCAGACCAATCGACAGACTGAATGAGTCAATCAAGTGATGGAAGATATGCTACGCACTTACGTTATTGATTTTAAGAGGTCTTGGGAGACGCACTTGTCTTTAATCGAGTTCGCCTACAACAACAGTTATTATACGTGTATAGGGCTTCCGCCGTTTGAAGCTTTGTACCGAAGACCTTGCCGATCACCGCTATGTTGGACCGAAGTCGGAAATACTCAACTTCCTGGGCTAGAGATGGTACGAAAAAGTAGTGAGAAGATTCAAATTGTACGTGAGAAGATGAAGACAGCTCAGACCCGACGCAAAAGTTATGTTGACAAGAGACCCAAAGACTTGGAGTTTGTTGTTGGAGATCACGTACTACTGAAGGTTTCACCTGTTCGAGGCATCATCAGATTTGGTCAGAATAGAGGCAAGTTATCACTGCGATTCATCGGACCGTACGTGATTCTAGAACGTGTTCAGAAGGTTGCTTATCGATTTGCGTTGCCACTGAAGATGTTAGGAGTGCACAACGTACTCCACATTAGTATGCTGAGGAAGTGTGTGCATAACCCAGCACAGGAGATCAACTTCGAAGATGTTGAAGTCAACAACAACATTACATTCAACGAAAGACCGGATCGCATTCTAGATCGAGGGATCAAGAAGCTCAGGAATACGGAAATTTCGTTAGTCAAGATCCAATGGAAGCATCATGATGAAGGAAAAACTTTGTGGGAGCTAAAGTTAGAGATGCATGAGAAGTTTCCATTTTTGTTTTAACTCTACATGCCTTTGATTTTGACGACGAAATCCTTAATGAGTGGTGGATGATGTAATACTCTATATTTTGAATAAGTATTTATACAAGAGATTCTTTATACTTCCTTCGTTTTTACTTGAGATTTTATCTTCGATCGATCGAACCTCTTTCAAGCGATCAAACCCTACCGACATAAATTTATGACGTTGTCCCCACTTCGATTGATCAAACCTTTTTCAATTGATCAAACCTGACCGATCTGCTCTCGAGCGATCGAACTACCTTCGATCGATCGAACAGGTAATTATCAGAATTTCTAGGTTTCACGCAAAATAGACATTTACACCCCCTCTTCGCTATATATACTCTGCGCGTTCATATGTGTGATTGTGTTTACTGAAACTTGAGAAGTTAGAGAGAGAGAGAGTTGTGAGTGTTGTGTTGATATATATACATATAAATATATTATGCATACACATCTATATCTATGTATATACACAGTCTGGCAGAGAGAGAGAGTAGCAAGGGAGAGGAAGAAGAAAAGGAGAGAGAGAGAGAGAGAGAGAGAGAGAGAGAGAGAGAGAGAGAGAGAGAGAGAGAGCCGCTATTAAAGTTCGGAGTTCAAGCTTTTCCAAATGCGCCCTTAGAGACTTTCAGTGAATCTTTACTCACTTGGTCTCATTTATATAATGTTTTGCAAGTTTTTGGTATGTTTATACCTATTTAACACGTCCCTTAGACGTTTATATATTGTTGTTGTGAATCTGCTGGAGAAGACAATTCTCGAGCGATTGAACTGAGTTCAATCGATCGAACAGACTTCGATCACTCAAACCTTACTTTTCCTCAATCGATCGAACTATTTTCAATCGATTGAACTTGGCAGAACATGGTTTAGATTTTTATGGCATTAGCTTATATCATCTACACAAAATATGAAATAATATATCCAAAAGTAATTTTCGGGAGCGCTGCCCCTGAACACTCCCCCCCCACCCCCCCCCCCCCCCCCCCCCCTCCCCCTCGTACACTAGTCTCTATCTAGCCTCTGGATTGATTTTCTATACCCACGCCTGATCCAAACTAAACCTTAAGTAAATAGATTAACATTCCCAATTGAACCAGATATTACTTAATTCCACATGGAATGAATGGGAGGTATTTGTAGAACAACCAAACTCTTGATTTTCAATCGAAACAAAATCTAATCTTCTTCTTCTTTTTCTTTTCTTTTTTTTTTTTTTTTATGAAAGAAATATAATCTTTATTACAAAAAAAAATTTGACTTTTTTTTAAATTTAAAAACTATTAAATGCTGGAATTTAATGGTTTTGCTTTTTGTTTAAATTTTTTTTTTTATTCAAATCTAATCTCATCTGGGAAATTGGCTATGCTACATGGATGTGTGACTGAGTGTCATAACTATTTAAGAATATGGGCCCATGTTGAATGACTTAAACATGATCTGGTTTAATGTAAGTCTCATTTTTTTTTTGTTTTTTTTTTTTTTTTTTTTCAAATAGATCATGTTGATTTGATAAAGAATTAATTAGAATAACCATGCAATTGTTTGCACCTAAAAAATACATTTTTTAAATTATAAAATTGGTAGAGGCCGATTGAGATATTTAATCGGACTTATGAGACCGATGGAAAAAATTAATGGCTAAGTGACTGGTTTCTTGCCATCGGGCTAATTATTCTTTGATCGGGCTTCATTCTATCGGGCTCATCACCATTGCATCGGGCTGCTACATAAAGTGGGCCCTGCTTCAATATGGCTATATTGCATCGCCATCAAGCTAGCACCCTTGCTCACTCGGACTGATCACTCTTTGATCGGGCTGACTAATACATAAATTCGGACTTACAGACCGATTGTGTATATTGCCAAACGTGGTAGTACCAAATCAGAGTGCTCGGGCTCATTCTATCGGACTGATCATCATTATATCGGGCATCACTGTGATCGGACTGACCAACTTTGGGTATTTATTTATTCAGTCGGGCTAGGCCTTATTTGGCAGTTCAATGCCATCGGATTGTGTATATATCGGGCTTCCATTATGCGTGCACCATCGGACTGCCACCTCATTTCATAGCACATATCAAAGTGAGCCAGCCACTACATAGTTGTTCCAAATTGGCAACTTATTCTGTGCAATCAGTGTTCTAATCAATTTGGGAAACGTTAACATAATATGACAAGATAATATTTCAATATCTTGGGCGATAATGTCAGAATATTATGAGATATGAAAAGCATATCTTTTGCTTGGAAGCCAAGTCAGACGTATCAAGCCACAAAACGGACCAGATTCAAGATAAAAATATTTATATACTTGTATATATATTTCGAAGATATGGTAGCTATTATCAGTTTATTGAAATAAACTGGTATTTTTTACCAGATTATTATTCATATAAGATTTCATACCTTATCTAGGAGACTTCCATGGCCGCTATAAATTAACAGGCAGGCCAAGCTATCAAATCACTCCGCATCTCTTCGAAAAAGCATTCAACCATGCATTCTTAGCAATCCTAGCATTCTTTTTATTTTTCTTAGGCTTTCTTAGCTTTCAATTACATCTTTGTAATTTTTCTTTTCTTCCACAATTAAATAAAAATGCTCTTTTATTTAATTTCTCTTGCTTGTCTTCATCACTTGCTAGACTTGTGTGCTTCAACACTGTCTAGGGACCTCAGGCCAAGGGTACTTTCCTACTTGGCCATCACAATCGTTTTGATAGAAGTCAGATTTCCAAACCTTGTGTATCACTCACAAGTGACTTAGGAAATTTTGTGTTTTTAAGTTTGGGCCTACCTCACAAGGCTCTGACACGCCCGAATAATAATTACAGCAAACAGCAACATATATTTATTAAAATAGAATAATAACAAAGAACTACTATCCAATAAATGAGCATCTAAAATTTTAAAACTGGTTCACTTATTAACTGTAAATAGCGGCAAATCTAAAGAGAGACTAGGGGACTCCAAAGTTTTAAAAAATGCTCAACATATCTTTGAAAATTATACTTAAGTCCAACGTAAATTAAATTTTAGAAAAGCCCACTGTTTTATGAGCGTTTGAATTTTTGCTTTTGGATTGTAACACTAATTGTAATTCAATCCGTTCTAAACTATAAGCCAAATAATGGATTCCAAATAACGAGTAGTTGAACTATTACTAACGCAATTGATATATATACAAATCATCTTAAATATTTGGTCCAATACATTTTTTTCTTAATTCGTATGATAGATATCCCAAATTGAATTAAAATTACTCAAACTCTATAGAAAATTCTACACCAATGAATGTAAAAATGGACCCAAAAAAATTTGACTCAGAGTTGCTATCCTTGAATACCGTATATTTGAACCCAGGGGTAGTTCTACGCTGCCAAATCTTTAACTTTAAATTTTTGAATCTGCCCTTGAGTGTGACCCTATGCTTTGGTCTATTGCCCAGCTCCCAATAGTATAGAATCAACATATAGTTCCAATATTATTAGCTCATAACAGCAAATTAACTATAAGTCTACGAGAATACATTCTCTCCAAAGTGTCTCTACAAGCTAGGGTCTACCACATAATAAGACGTATAAAAGAGAGTACTGATATAAACATGTATTATACATGTATAGTAGGACCAATCATTTCATCACAAGGCCAACGACTAAAATCTGTTTAGGTCAAAGTCATTAAGAATATATCATGGGCTAACCCAAGAAATCCTTTTAATTTTTCAATCCCACCCACGAATTAATTATTTTCCTTCAAACCCCCTATTTCCATTTAAATTAAATTTATATAGTTTTTTTATGTTGCTGTTTTTAAATACCTCAGCCGCCCAGAGCAACCATCCATATTGCTCCCCTCCTCTCTCTCTCTCTCTCTCTCTCTCTCTCTCTCAAAATATCTAACTACACAACACCATCTAGAGAATCTCACAGAAATAAACAGTACATCATATATCAGAGAGTAGAAGAATAGAGATGAAGCCACAAAGCTTTTGTCTCTCCTCCTCCCTCTCTCAATCGTCCTCCTCTTCTTAATCTTGATCACTCACATCTATATAAATAGTACCCATCTGTCTCTCTCTCTCTCTCTCTCTCTCTCTCTCTCTCTCTACCCAGATAGCCATGACCCTTGAGGACTCCTTAAGATCTCTCTCTCTAGACTACCTAAACCTCCTAATCAACGGCCAAGCCTTCAGTGATGTGACCTTCAGTGTGGAGGGTCGGCTAGTCCACGCCCACCGGTGCATCTTAGCAGCCAGAAGCCTGTTTTTCAGGAAATTCTTCTGCGGGCCGGACCCTCCAACGGGTCTCGACCCGGCAGGCTCAAGAATGGGCTCGGCGGGCGGGCTCGCCTCGTCACCGAGGGCCCACAATTCTCAGGTTATTCCGGTGAACTCGGTGGGCTATGAAGTGTTCTTGTTGATGCTGCAGTTCTTGTACAGTGGGCAAGTCTCGATTGTACCTCAGAAGCACGAACCGAGGCCTAATTGTGGAGAGAGAGGGTGTTGGCACACGCATTGCACCTCAGCCGTTGATCTTGCTCTTGATACACTGGCTGCCGCTAGATCTTTTGGTGTTGAACAGCTCGCATTGCTCACTCAGGTGAGAAATTAATTTACCCCTTTATTTGTGTTTTTTGCCTCTCTCTCTCTCTCTCTCTCTCTCTCTCTCTAAATTGGTGTCTGCAGGGGTCATTTGATTTGGGTTTTGGGTATGGGGGCAATTACAGGCATAGTTTTTGGGAAGTGGGATGAGATTTTTTTCCCTGTGGGTGTGTGTATATATATATATTTTAAATTTATAGGTGATGATTCTGATGAAGTGGGTGCGTTTTGGTTTTTGGCCAGCAATTTCTTTTAGATATACATTATACGTATACATTTTTAATTATTAACTTCTTCAAATATTTGAAGTAGTTGGATTTGATGTCACATACATCTAATACTTTCTATTCCACTAGATTTCCTTTACATATATTCATATATGTTTTTGGGATTGGTAGAATGTTTCTTTTCTTTCTTTTTTTCTCCTTTTTTATGTCACAATAAGAAGTTCATCTTGATTTCATGTATCATTTTGTGTTTCTTGAATTGGGTTTATCAATCTTTATGTTCAACACACAATACTTTCCAAATTTAGATCTTTGATCTCTACCATCTAGTCATGTCTTCCACAGTGATCACACCAATTCTTTCCCAAACAATATCTACTTTCCCCATTTGGGTAAAAATCAAATTTTGCTCAAACACTGCGTCTTCCTACTCATTTTTTTTTTTTTTTTAAAACAGCCAATATCATTAATTGAGAACAAGGGGAGAGAGCCCACCATATACATACATGTGTGTGTATATATATATGTATATTTATGTGTATAGAAATCTAAATCTCAATTTTGCAACATTTCTGCATTAGTTTGATTTCAAAATATTGTAACTCTGTGCCAAAAGAATAGAACTTTGAGAACTATTAAGATGTGTGATAGATCCTAAACTAGAACGATTTATCATATGATTATCCATATATATATAAATGTAAATGTCTAGGAATATTTTTGGGGTCTACTAGACCAAGATATTTTCGTATAGGATTGTAAAACATTGATGGTGTGAGAGTGATCATTTTCCGTAGACAAAGTAGCATTCTTTTGTAAAGAGGAGTTTAATTCAAGATGACCCTATCAAGATTGTAGTGATATGAGTTTGTCGTCACTCTTAATCAATACAATACAATGCTGCTTGTGGATCTATTTCTAATTTTCTTTCCATTTTTTTTTTTCCGTTCGTGGTTTGCAGAAGCAACTGGCAAGTATGGTAGAGAAGGCCTCAATTGAGGATGTAATGAAAGTGTTGATAGCTTCAAGAAAGCAAGACATGCATCAACTATGGACTACTTGCTCCCATTTGGTTGCTAAGTCAGGCCTCCCTCCTGAAATCCTAGCCAAACACCTCCCCATCGATGTCGTTGCAAAAATCGAGGAGCTCCGTCTCAAGTCCTCCATCTCCCGCCGCTCCTCCCACCTCCACCACCACCACCACCACGATTTCGCGGCGGTCGCCACAGATCTGGAAGACCAGAAGATCCGAAGGATGAGACGCGCCCTTGACTCATCTGACGTGGAATTAGTCAAGCTCATGGTAATGGGGGAAGGCCTCAACCTAGACGAGGCCCTTGCCCTACACTACGCCGTAGAGAATTGCAGCCGCGAGGTGGTCAAAGCCCTCCTGGAGCTCGGTGCAGCCGACGTCAACTTCCCTGCGGGCCCTGCGGGAAAGAGCCCGCTCCACGTGGCGGCCGAGATGGTGTCACCGGACATGGTGTCGGTACTGCTCGACCACCACGCGGATCCCAATGTCAGGACAATTGATGGAATTACCCCTCTCGACGTCCTCCGAACCCTAACCTCGGACTTTTTGTTCAAAGGGGCTGTCCCTGGGCTAACCCACATCGAACCCAACAAGCTAAGGCTCTGTTTGGAACTGGTTCAATCGGCAGCGATGGTTATTTCACGCGAAGAAGGGAGTGGTGGTGCTCCGCCTTCCTCCACCGCCATCTATCCACCTCGGATGAGTGATGATCATAATAGTAGCAATAGCAGTGGCAATATTAGTAATTTGAACATTAACTCGAGGTTGGTTTATCTGAATCTTGATCAGAAGATGGATGAGGGAGGTGATAATAGCCAAAACAACCAAAGGGAAGCTATGAATCCACACGGGTCAATGTACCACCACCATCATCATCATGAGTATTAAACTCTCCTTTATAGGTATACATACATATACATATATATATGTATGTATGTCTTTCTCTCTTTCTTTATATGTCCATGAACAAGGCAAAAGATCAAGTTGATTAGAAATCATGGAGTTTACTATTGGGTTATATATATCTCATTGTCATTGCTATATATCTCCCACTTTTGTTTTCTCTCTCTCTAGTAGTTTGTTCTCTGTGGTGGGTTTTTTTTTTTTTGGGTTGGTGATTTTGCTGTAGGGACTGATCTCTATCAGTGATGGATCATCAAAGTGATCATAAGTTGCAGTGATGAATGGAGATATGGATTTTAGTCATGGGATGAGACAATTGGAGAATCTAAGTTTTTGCTCTGAGGTGATGGAGAGGACGCAGGTCAATCTTTTCAACCCGGCCTGTCAACTCATTTTGTATTTACTTGGTATATATATCTCTAATGTCAATGGCCTATTTATTGTGACCTATAATTTTCTTGTCCCCCCACCCAACTCTCTTGATATAAGCATTATGTATATATATATATTTATACATTTATGTAGTCTATGTTGACACGAATAGTGAATTTATGCATTTGTATTTTGGATAATTTTAATACATACGTATTCAAAGACATTAATATTCGGATACATGAACATAATTTGAAATCTAAATTTGTTTTCTTAAATATTTTGTCAATTGTACGATTGCACCACACGCAATATGTGGTACCATTCATTACTATTGGATATGTACAACCATTTTTTTTAACATCAAAATTTATTGATAATAAGTAATTAAAAGTTTGAGATTACATCATTATAACCAAAAACAAAAACAAACTGGATTGGCCTAAAAAAATACATGTACAAGTGTTAAGAGTCTTAAGACATTCAAAAATAAAATTTAGTAATCAAATTTGAGAATATAAGATATATAATTCTTAGGATGATGGTGGGGTTACCAAGGTTTCTTTGAGCCTTTCGTTTGGATATAGGTACTTGTTATTCTATGAGGAAAATGAGCTGTCTATTTTCTTTTTCTTTTTTCTACTATTTATTTTCTTGCTTTCATGGGGAGTCGGGGAAACCTGATTGGCTAGCTATAGGGGTGTGAAATAATATTATATAATTTTAAAAGGCATCAATTTGGGCCATGGACAAATTTGATTGGTTGTCTTGCATGAACGCAACATTGAGTGTGACCACACGATATATTAATTTATTTGTAATATCTAATTTTGGATTCCCTCCATGTAGCCCTCGTTTTTTTGTAACCCCCTGGCCTTTTTTAGCTTCTCTTGTTTGGAGAAAACTAACAGAAGCCGCCCTAGGGTTTGAGCATTCTTTTACATTGGTCTGTTTGAGTTACTGTAGTTTTACTCTCTCTCTCTCTCTCTCTCTCTCTCTCTCTCTCTTATTTTGAAGATTTGTTCATGCCCTTAACTAGGTGGGAAAATAGGATATGAAGTGAAAAAGTTACCTGCCTCTTAGCCACAGACAAACTCAAACTTTATAGCTTGAAACCCATTTATGTATAGGAGATTTGTGATTTAGGAACATATTAGAGGAATTCTTGGAATGTTAAAAGTATCAGAATTTAAAACTTGAGAGAGTTTTATTTAAAATATCAGAATCCATGAGTTATCTTAGGACGAAGAAGCGGCCCTGGTCATCCTCAATAGAGAAAAACAATACACCTCAACTTGAGTCCCTCACTTGGGCATTATGCCATACACCTTATAGCTAAGCATACGTATATACAGGACTGACCTCCCCCTATGTCCGAAAAGGATTTGATGATTTCATAGAATAAAGATATCACGAATAGGAGAACATGTTCGTATACAAATTATTGCAATCAATAGTGTAGAAGACATAAAGAGTGCGGGAGAGCATATGTTGGACAAAGGAATGTACAGGACATACACTTGATGGGTCTTTCAGGGGGAGGATTACTTGGAGTAAAAAACGTTGTAGTATTTGAAAAATAGTGGTTTTCAAGCAATGTGTTTAAAGTTACAACTATTGGGCACCAAATTATAACAGTTTGGTACCAAAATGTTTTTACTTGAGATGTACAATAGATACGGCCTAAACCACTGTGATATATTATTGAAGATTCTTTATGCATATTACCTATGTAGAGAGAAATGACCTCACATCGACGCCAAATTAAAATAGGGTAGTGATATTAAGAAGAAAATTTTACAAATTGCAGGTGGAATTAATACTGTCTTAGTTGTAATGTAGGCTATTATTGTTCATTGGGGAACTTAGGATTTACTTGTTGAGGCTTTGCTAAATATAGAAGCAAAGAATAGTTGGCTTGCTATTCATGATGGATAAAAGTAAAGGACTGTTATCTATGTTCTTGACTCTTTTCTCCAATTTAATAGACAATGAATCTTCTAGGTTGCATGTAAATTTTCTACTCCCATTTTGTGAACTACTCAAAATGCACGTGTCTCACAAAATTTTGTGTTTCTTGATTCTCTTTGATACAAAACCCTAAGAAATATTATGATAATTTACTTGGGAGCTTATATCTATCTTCTTTCTATGAATTCTATGAATATGCTAGAAAGGAGCTTCATATAATTGTCCCAAACATAAGAAGAATGAGGTGCTATTATGGATAATGAATCAATGATGAGCATGTTTTGCAATGAAGATCACTTGTGTGAAGGTCTTGTGTAGATGGAATGCTTTCACACTCATATTTAGGTGATAAACTGGCAATGCTAAAATAGATATACCAAGCTCTTCTTTCAGTCATCTGACTTGTGTGGTAACGAGTAACATTCATTGGAGACAGTTTCATTTGTCATATTTGTGAATGTAAGATAAACCCATGAGGATTATGAAACCACAGTTATCAGAATCCACCTGACACTGGCCCTACAATGCGATCGGTTTATTCTGGTTAATTGGTTCAACATGTTATTCACCGGTTCAACCGTTAATTGGCTTAACCGCCTTAATGGCTTTTGTACCGTACGTGTAAACAATTTTGTGAATAATTATGAATATATGCAATTTTTTCCTATAAATAAGTAGCCTATTATCGAAATTAATCAAATTCATAATGGTTTAGTTCTAGTAATTACTTATATTAAAATAACAGACAGGTTGATACTTTTTTGACAGTTTAGTCGTTAATTGTCTAGTTTAATCAGTTCACACTGGTTTTTCACGTGCACGAGCAGTCCAATTTCACATTTCAACTGTTGATACGGTACAGTTTTGAGAATTATGAATGAAACTTTAAACTCCCTTAATTAGGTGTGTGTATTTATGTATGTATGGATGTATGTATGTATGTGTATAATTTGTGTACATGGACCTTTTCTTTTTCCCTAGACAACAAGATATTTATTCTTTTGCAAACCAAAAGTATAGATTAACTAAGAAAGCATTGAAAAGCTACAAGATATATATGCAATGGTAGACTTATTAAGGAAGATGCATGGAGGTAAAAAAAAGAAACTATTTATTTTAGTCATTTGGTGTTGTGGTCTCGTACGAGAAAATAAGAGGAGGAAGGCGAAGTTCGAACTTTATGAGCAAGACATGGAGAGTTATTTTACCAACTAGGTTAAATTGTTGTTTAAACAAATACTTGAAGTGATGTAAATTTTGGAATAGTATTAGCAAATGTTTCATATATACTACGAAATATAAATTTGATAAATCCAAAACAGATGCGATGATAGTATCATCGTACGATCTCATTATGGTGGGATGCTGTGCATAGAATATTATCAATCCCAACCTCCTTCAACTTTTGTGCGGTGTGTAGTTTTTTGGTTTAGTAATGGACCTTACCAGTTAGGAAGAACTGATGTGGGTGGGGGAATGAGAGTACGGAGAATTCGGCAACTTTTACAAAATTAAAGAGTGTAAGTGCGGCGGGTTACTTATATAAATATTAAAAATATATTTTTACATTACATTTATATAGTACAATATATAAATTATTCTTCCGCTCACAAAAAACACACAAATTACTTGCTTACTAATCAACAAAGTAATCAACTATTCCAGAAAACAAGTAGTAAAGCAAATTAGGGTATGTGTATGTGTGAGACCGGGCAGATTATGAAGTCCACGAAGATGGATCCAAGCGAAACAGAGGGCGGGGTTCTTGTTGCACCACTACAGAGAAACTGAGAGACTCGGAGTCAGCATTAGTGAGAGAGAGAGAGAGAGAGAGCTGCAAACCCTAACTAGAGGCAGAGGAGACGAAACTGCGAGTGCTAGCCCTAACATGAGTATGAAACCTATATTTGCTCTCCTTTGTTTTTATATTTTTATTTATTATTTACTTTTTTAATTTGTGTTTTGGATCCCAAGAGTTTTCAAAATATTATGAGAAATCCCAATAATTTAACAAAAAAACAGAAGGGGTTGTCGCCGCACTCTTGACGCGTCTGGCCGCACTCAAATATCGCCAAGAACTCAAAAGGAGTCCACACACACTATTTGCGCACTAAGGTGCACTCAAGCCGTGGTCACACTCTCGCCGCACTAAATGCGCATGTGTCACCAATTTTGAAGCTCTAGTGCATTGTAGCTTACCAAACTATTATGGGTTCTTTTTGCTATAGGGTGATTAGAGTTTTTGGTTTTTGTAGTTACGTGGTATATTCTTGAGTAGATTTCAATGGGGTAGTTTGTTGGGTTGTGTTTGGGAGGTTTTATGCCTCACACTGGGTTAGTGACATTCTACATCGATAGAGTAATGTCATGTTTTTCAAATTTTGTATTCCAAATTCTTGTCAAACACGTGTTAACCCAAATTTTAAATGGAGGATATTGAAGTGGTCCAACAATTATTGAAGTCACTATTGAAAAATGGGGGGACAATTGATGTAATTTTTTTTGACAAAACCCATGCCATTTACATTTTAAAATGGTAAAAACTACCAAAACATTGCGGTATTTTGGTCCAAAAAAAAGTTTACCTCCATTTCCCATGCAGTGTTTGCTTGGTACTCGCGCCTCGGAAAATATGCATAGTAGGAAGACACTTATTTGCCGCGCCCAATAGGTGAACACGTGTCGGGTCAGTGTCGGGGCTATTGGAGAATATAAGTTGTGTTGTAGGTGAGAAGCACCATATCATATTTTCACTAAGAAGTCAAATATTAACAGGTGCAAATTAAATGTATTATCTCAGTTTATGAAACTAAATATTTAATTGTCGAAATCAAACAATCCTATTTTAATGGATCTGATTGGTAGTTTTTATATACGGAGTATAAACTTTTTATGGGTTCCTATAATCATCCCAACAATTCTTTCAATGAAGCTTCCACCTTCAGATTTCTATACGGTATTAGAGTAGGTGGTTGTAACCCAAAGTTTAATTGCGTCCGCATTTCTGATGGACCGCCCTTTGCCATCTGTTCGGCCTTACAATTCTTTTTTTTTTTTTTTTTGGGTAATCGGGGGTGTCCGGGTCAGCTTGCTCACACCTCAACTAATCCCCCGAGCCCGAGGTCTGGAAGAGCCGGGTGAATACTCCAGTGGCCACGCTCCCCATGACTCGAACACTAAACCTGTTGTGTAGTACACCCAAGAAACTTACCACTCGGTCACAAGGGACTTGGTTTCAATTCTATTAGCTATTATTGAGAAGAAGAAAAAAAAATGTTCTTTTGATGTTTCCTACTTCAAGAATTCCCCCCAAACAAAGTTCTTTGATCCTTATTGAATTCATATATTAGATCTCATCACCGTACATTATCTCATTTCAGATGCTAAAACTTGTGGATCAATTAGAAGAGAAAAAGACGAACGGAAGAAAGAAATCGCTTGAGGACGTTATGAGAAGCCCATGTTTAATAGTCCTTTGAGACCTTAAGTTAGCCCAGAGAGGTTGGCCCATAGGGCGTTCTTTCTAGCTCAAAAGATGCTCTACTTTGTTCAGTTTTCTATTCGGTTCACCACCTCCACAAAATTTAGGTGTAGACTTCATCATTAGCAAAATAGGCATTGTTCGAAGGCAAGCTCGATCAGAGATTTTCCAAATCTCCACGAGTTTAAGGGGGAGTATTAGAGAATATAAGTTGGGTTGTAGGTGAGAAGCACCATGTCATATTCTCACTAGAAAATCAAATACTAGAATGTGCAAAACGAGTTATATCAGTTTAGAAAACTAAATATTCAAATGTCGAAATCAAGCAATCATATATTTAGTTTCCATATACTGATTGATAGTTCTATGTACATAAACCTTTTATACGTTCCTGTACTCATCCCAACAATTATATCAATAACGCTTCCACATTCATATTTCTGTAGGGGCAGGACACGGATACGAAGCCATTTTCGAAGTGTCAACACCTCTTAGATCATGCACCTCCTTCACCTTGTTCTAGTCAGCTAAATGTAGCAAAGTTGACAAAAACATCTTAATTGAGTATCTATTACACGTTTCTGTTAATTAACTGCATTAAGAAATGGGCAATCCTTGGTTGGGCACACCTAAAGACACAACTTTTGGGACACAACTTAAGAGATGTGTCTATCTCTCTTGTGTCACTATGGGTCTAGTGACATCATAGAAGAGATATAGACACGTCTTTTGAATTGTGTATCAAAAGTTGTATCTTTGGGTGTGTCATAATCTTTACTCTTAAGACTTTGGGTGTGTCCTAATCTTTACCCTTAAGAAATTGGAAACTAAGTTTGAAAGATTAAAATATGAAGTAGTCTAATTCGATGAAGCAAGACTTCGTATGAGAGGAAAATAAATTTGTCAGTTTTTTGAAGCATTTCTATTAACTATCAAGTGAGTCCACCTTAGGAGAAATTTTTGGATACTACCAAGGTACCACGTGACATGCCATACGTGACATGTCACTTGGTACCCCGTATCGCGTGTGGCATGTCACTTGGTATCCCGTATCCAATAGAAGCACGCCACATATATAATGGAACCCATCACAAAAAATTAAAATAGCCCAACAATTCTGTGTGACACTACCTCACTGGATATGAGACACCACATATGCGTTACCTTGAAGGTACATAAAAACATCTCCAAAGTTTAGACATGGAAAGCCAGCTTACTACCAAGAAAATGGCTTCAGATGAGAGAGAGTGAGAGAGAGAGAGAGCTGAAAAACGAGTAGAACTTGATCTACCAAAAAAAAAAAAGGAAGAAAAGAATACGTTTGAAACAAATCTCTTTTGTAAAGTTTATTGTTCTCTCTCTATAGTAAGGGAATAGGATATTTTTAACCCTTAATGTGTGTTATCATCTAAAGGTGTTTAAAATTATTCTTACTCTTTATCATTTTTTTAAAATTTAATTTTGAAAAAGTTAACTCTCCTCACACTTTTTACACCTTCTTGTATTTAAATAAATTTCTTCCTCTCTCCGCATTCTTCCCTCTAAACTAAATATGCATGTAAATATTATTTTTATAAAGTATCATTAATTTAAATTTAAATAAACTTTATTTTTATTAGTGGCCACGGAGTCGGACAATTTCTAGTAGACTAATAGGCTACAATATATACGTTGTCAATCTCCATTAAATTCTCTTCATAAAGTTTTGAGTATGGATGCGGCACATTGTTAAAAGTACTGGCCTAGGTCTGAAGTTGTGGAACATGAAAAGCAATGAGAGTAATACTTCACACACAACTTTCATACATGAATAGGGTTAATAAAGGCATTTGGATTGATATATATTTGGCTCGATTCGGTCATTTGAGCTCGTGAACACGATCGATTAAGGCTCGCGAGCAAACTCATGAAAAAACTCGTTAATAGGTTTGATAAAGTGCTTGTATAGTGACTTGTATATATATATATTATAAAACTATATAATTTTTTAGAAAATATGACAAACCTCGTAAATAGGCTTAATAAATGACTGATTTATCATTAAAGTATATAGTTTTAAAGGGTGTTTGAAAAGCTCGTTAAAAAGCTCGCGAGGAAGCTTGGGATCAATTGAAATCTCGGCTCATTTTTTAGCTCGTGAGCAAGCTCGCGAACTCGTGAAAAATCTTCCAAGCAAGCTTGGCTCAACTCGTGTTCATCCTTATGCTCAACCTACAAAAATATGTCTAACTCTGTCATGTGTCACTGTGGGGTCCACAGAGGATGACAGAGGAGAGATATTTTGTGAGTTGTGCACAAAATATTGTATAAAAGTTGTGTGATGCTTTATCCAAGTTGTTGATTAGTGTAGATTTGAGTAATACTTGGGAAACAATCATTCACACAACTTTTTATACACAATCCAGAAATGTGTCTGTTTTTCTCCTGTGTCACTCTTGTGTCACTTTAGAGTCCAGTGGCATTACAGGAGAGATATAGACACATTTATTGGGTTGTGTAGAAAAAGTTGTGTGAATAGTTTTGTCCCAAGTATTACTCTGTATATTTTGCTTTTACCAACACAAAGTTATTGCATTTGATTAAGTAGATAGATAAGGTAAAGAAATTCCTAATTTTTGACAGATGACATGTTGAAAAATGTTAAGTACACCAGTTTTGTGCACTTAAACTATCTACTTGTTGATGCGTCATTGCTGTTTTGAAATTAACTCGAACTTTGTTTGGCAACTGATATATAATATTAGCAATCCACATTGTAACAAATTGTGGTCGGGCCAAACGGGCACCCACATGTTATTGGACTGGGTCCAAAAGGCTTGGCTTGGACACCAAGTAATGGGCTTTGGAGTCCTAAGCCCTGTAGGTTTTTATGTGCCTATATATACACATATATACTACATGGAAAACCTAATGAAAATAATAATTTTCAGCAGCCTCTCATTCCCTCTTACGTTAGTCTCTCTCTCTCTATCCCTACGGTTCATCTCTCTCTTGGCCATCACCAAAGGAGCCATGGGATTTAGCACGTGATATGTACGAGGACCGCTCTAGTAGTGATCTTCACGACCTACGCGAAGCATAAGGGAGTACACGGAGGCAACATGGAGCAGTAGTTCGTAGGTGAAGACGCTGGGCTTGTAACAACACCGTTCAGCGATCCGTTGGGTTATTCCGCTAGGTAAGTGACCTAAACCCGACTCGTATGCTTGCGTGCATATTTTTCTACATTGGTATCAGAGCCTATAGGTGTTTGATTCGCCCGTAGATCACCCGAATTGAATCTGCCATTAAAGCTTAACCAAGTTTTTATCAAAACTTTGATATTTTGATTTTGAAGTGGGTCTAATACAAAACTCCAATAAGGGTCCAATTTTTTGGCATGGTTGTGTCCCATATGGTCCCTAGAGTCCCTCCATAAAGTCCCATGGCCTGATTATCTCAAACGAGTAAGATATTGCAAAACCTAATTTTTTGGATCAATAAAAACGATTTTTTTTCCAACTTTGATCCAATTTTCTAGAAGGTTTACTCGATCAATGTCTCTGTTTTTTGGTTTAAAATTGTAGTACTCCGTGAGAGCTTTCCAACGATATAAAATTTGTAAACTTTGGATCAATATTGAAGGAGATACGAGTTTGCAAAGTAGGAGGGTTGAGCAGCCCCCAAAACCCAGATTGGTTTTGTTTTGGGGAAGATGAACCAGAGATTTACCACGCCCACTCTCGCTGAAGAGAGTGGGGCCCACTCGCCGACCGATGTTGGTCCGGTGACCATGGGTCTGGAGAGTGGTGGTGTGTCTCTTGGCCCTGGTCCATAATATATTTTTCATATATTTTTATTGAAAAATTTTTTAATTATTTTGTAATTAAAACAGTTTCTGCTTATAAATTAAATAGTTTTTTAATGTTTTAAACTGTTTTAATTGCTTTAAAATTCTGGAAAAATGAAAAATTATTTTTTTTTATTTTTCCTATCTTATGGACATTGTGTGGGACCAGAAATAATTTTATGGTAAATTGTTTCACTGATTTTGGTATTTTAGAGCATAAAATATGTGTTTTATATACGTTTTTAATTGCTTAAAATATCCAAAATTATATGTTAATTTTTGAAATTAATATACAGTGTCTAGTACACTGTAAGAGACTCTAAGATAATTTTTGTGTAAATTATCATGTATTTATGGTATTTTAGAGCATATAATTAATGTTTATGGACGTTGATTTAATTGCTTAAAATAACCATGATACATTATTAATTTTTGAAATTAATATGGGACATAAGGGACATTGTTTTAGACCATGTAAAATTTTTGTGGGATCCATAGATAATTTTTGGTGAATTATCTAAATCATATTAATATTTTAGAGCATATAATTATGTGTTTTTGTACACGTATTAAATTGCTTAAAATATTTTTATTGATTATTAGTTCAGGGAATTAACACAATGTGTTTAGAACACTAGTGGTAGCTTGAGAAAATTAATTTAGTATATTTTTCTCGCTCTTTGGGACGTATTTTAGAGCATATATGTTGTGTTGAGTATGTAATATTAATTGCTTAAAATATAACCAATTAAAGTTGTTAATTCTTGAATTTAAAGTCTAGCGTTCTTGTACACTAATTGGAGACTTGAGAAAATTTTATGAATTATCTCATTTTTGTTTTGGTATTTTAGAGCATAAAATTTATGCATATGGGCATTTATTTAATTGCTGAAAATAGCCAAAATAGATTATTAATTTTTTAAAATTAATATGGGGTGTTTTGAACACCATATTAGACCACTGAAAATATTTGGAGAACAAATTCTTGAAAATTTATGTATTTTTAAGAATTTTGTTGCTCATAGTTAATTTTGTTTAACTAAGATCAATTTATTATGTTAAATTGATTCAAAATGTTTTTGGGCCTTGGTGAAATTCCGGAAATTTTTACTTATAATGAAAATTTTGTTTTTCAATTAATTAAATTTTCCATAAGGTTTTAAATTAATTGTTAATTTAAAAAGCCCTTAATAAATTGGTTTTAAATTATGTTTTAAGACCTAAAATTGGGTTAAAATTAATGAAAAATCCAGGATCCTTTTTTCATTGATTTTACTTAGCTTACGGGAGCTATCCGGGCTGTGCAATAATCATTTTATTGCACATTTTAGAGGCTCATTGCATTGTTGGTCACGTTTAATTACTGTTGTTTGTGATTGGTTGACCCTATAACCTCTAATTCCTCCTCCTTAAGTGGAGTGACGGATGAGTCCATTCATTTTAAAATAAGACCACATGAGTGCTTGATGTGTGTGATTAATACAATTTAATCTGGCTTAAATGAATGGACAATTAATTGACAATTTATGGAGCTTGTGTCCTCACGATATATGTTTAAGGCTGTTCTTGTATATGTTTATGAACAAAGCATTCCTATTTTTTTTATGGGCTATAAATGTAATGTGAGGATGAGTGTTTACATTTCTTGTATTGGAAAAGCCTACTTGTAAAGGGATGGTTTTCTTTGTTCATAAATCATACACTTGAATTACCTTAACATGAGCTCTAAGTTGTCAATTCGAACCCACGTAGGGTTCCATGCGCATTTTTGTTGTATGGCGCACTTAATATTACTGTGGATGATCTTAGATAGGTAATTGTACCATCTAATTGATGTTTGTTTAGAAAAATCAATTATAAAAAGTTTTTCTTGATTTACAAAATTAAGATTTGATTAATGAGCAATAGCGAATTTTTTGGTCTTAAATTGTAGAAAGAGGAAAACTCATTTGTAATTGGATTTTAAAACAAACCTTATGAAATGTGCAAATAATAATGTCAACCCCTTGCGCATGTTTTCAAATATTTCTCTTCAAATTTTTGGATTCACAAAAACAAAAATTTTCCAAACCACACTTTGTCGATCTTTATAAGAGTAACAAGTTTAAAAGGGACTAATTTTTTTTAATATGACACTGTAAAGTAACACACCGATAGAATGAGTAAGAGCTTGTGGGCTTTAGGCTTATTCTATGGTCCAACCCATTAAACCGAATAATGGGCCTCCGGCCCAATATTATTATAACCTTAATAGCCTATAATACTTGGCTCGAGAAGGATCATAGCACGCGCTTTATGATAAGCAGCATGCACCATGATCTTGTTGGGAAGTATATGTACTACCCAATAGCCAAGGTATTATGAGATCGGCTCAAATTTGTTTTCGATGGCACATTCACTACTAGATTAAGCATCTAGTTATGAAGTTCGGGAAAGTAAGGGAAACGTTCCAAGTACACGAAGACTGGACATCTAAGGTCGATGACAGGTATGATTCGTGATTTCAGAATACTCGGAACATCTTTACTTGCGAATTGCAGTTTCAGGCTATGATTAGTTATTTGTCTGATTCGCGGGTCCATAGAAAACAAACCATGATCCACAACGGAAATGTTAAATTTTTGGGTTTTGACATTTTCTGCCATGTTGAGCTGAATACGGAGTGCCAAAAAGGTGAGGCGAACTGTATAACTACACTCTTCACCACTACTTCCATAAGTGGAAGTAAGCGCTAGGCCGGTGGGCCTAAACGCAATGGTAAGGGAAAACCCGCCTGAAGGTAGGGTGGGGCCAGCAACTTTGCGCCCAAGGCTAACAAGGTGGAAGAGCGCAATTGAGGGCGTTCTCCAGTTCGGTATTAATAGGATGGATACTTTTTTGTGGTAGTGTTACTAGGACATGGTTATCTAGGGATAACTACTTAAGAGTTGTTTTATATAATTCTAGTTTCCTCTATTACTCATTTATTCAGAGACATGACATGCTGGACTTGAACGCATAGGATGTAATAGGATGACTTGATTAGCTCGAGAAGCCCTTTTTGGGTCTACTCGCTGAGGTTGACCTGCCTATGTGTGAGTCTTGCTTAGTTGGCAAAGCATGTCGAAAGCCTTTTAGAGAGGCTATTAGAGCTACTCAAGCATAAGAGCTAGTTCACTCAAATATCTGTGGACCTGTGGTTGTAAAGGCACGTCATGGCGCCTCTTATTTTCTCACTTTTATAGATGATTTCGCGCGATGATAGGATCGCGAGTATTTATCTAATCAGTTCTGGGAACTATGTGAGGAAAAAGGGAAAACGCAGACAATTTTCTGTTTCGGAAACTCTGCAACAATATGTGATCGGGAGAGAACTAATCCTAATTATATGCCTTTAACGCGCATTTGTTAGTACATTTTATCCTGTTTTTGTATATTTTTACTCTGTTTTCCAGTTTCTGACAGGTTTTGGAAGAAATCAACTAAACCAGGCTAAACAGGGTGAAAAAGCATAGTTGAAGAAGCTGAAAAATCCAAGTCGCGCGCGCGACCCGCGCCCGCGAAGAACCAGAAATCGCTCGCGCGAGATCCCCAGAATCGCTCGCGCGATCCGCGCGCGCGAAAGGCCAAATATCGCGCTCGCGCGACCCGCTCGCGCGATATGTGGAAAAATCAAAGTTGCGTATTTCAGTGTACTGAAGACTCCTGTGCAAACGAAACTGCTAAACGACGTCCAGACTGTAAAATACATGCGTTTCAGTTCGTTTCGGGTTGGGAAGCCTTCCAAAGCTTGTATAAACTCTATATAAACTCCAAATTTACTCAATTAGAGGGTTGGCAATTAATATACACACATTATATACACATACTTCCAGCCATTGAAGGGAAGGAAGCAAGGAGAAGAAGAAGAAGACCAAGGATTTCCATGGCCTCCTCCATCAACCTCTTGCTATCTACTACTTCTATGGACGGCTAGATCATTGATCTAGGGTTTCAATGAAGCCCTAGATGAGTAGTAGGGTTTTATTTATGCTTTTATTTTAATTTTATTATGTATGGATGACAGTCACATGTTTAGAGGATTTTTATAAATAAATCGTACTTCTAGTGATTAAATCATTACTTTCAAAGTTTATTCTTGTCTTAGATCTATTTTGACTGTGATGTGCTCAACGATCTATGCTTGCTGTGCTTGTTTAGATTGTTTACATGTGATGGTGCTTTATTGATTCGTGCTATCAAGTATCCGAATAGTCCATGCCTAGGTTAGATGGATTAGATCACAACCCTAGTTTAGTGTGAGATAATTCGTGCTATCCGCAGATGGATTATGTTGGTGCTTGAACCATGATTATCTTCTTGTCGGAGGAATTGGGCTTATAGCTACAATTCCCCATATTCATCCAACGTAATAAGCTAAAGTAATTCATAAATATTCCTATTATGAAGCTAGTGGTGGATTTGCAATCCTAGGTTCCCTTAAACATCATTTAAACACTTTTAATTGCTTTCATAGTTTAGATTTATTTTTATTGTTATTAGTTTAATTAAATTCAAATTCAAATCCGTTTTTCCTAATTAATTAGACTTAGGTTTTAAAATTAAGAGCTGTAGTAAACAATCTCTGTGGGTTCGACCTTTACTTTCCACACTACAAATCTTTTGAAAGTAAAGCAAAAAATAAGCATACTTTTATATCTTGATATTGACAACATCAATATGGTGTTGCAGAAAGAAGGAATATGACATTCCTAGATATGGCTAGGACTATGATGGCGCAAGTCAAGCTCCCAAAGTTGTTTTGGGGGGATGTACTATTGATTGCTCCCTACATACTAGAGTGCCTCTTCTCAGTCAATTCCCTCTACCCCCTTATGAGCTATGGAAAGGCGAAAAGCTCATTTTGGAGCATTTACGCCCGTGGAGCTCAGGAGGTCATGTTCACTATACCTCGTATAAGTGCGAGAAACTAGGCTCAAGAGCTGGAAAGTATACCTTTATAAGGTATTCTAATAGCTCGACAACCTATGTTATGTATAATGAACAAACAGGTATAGGAATAACAAATGGTGTCACATGATATTGAGAATGACTTCCCCAGATTTGTATTACTAAGAGATATCTTGACCTCTATGAGTTGGAGGATGTTGAAGACAACATACCATCTTTAAGCGAGGGTGGGGAGATTGAGAATCCACATCCAATAATCGCTATAAAATGGTACTAGTCTCCAGCCGAGTGGGAGTACACCGCTAGACGCTAGTGGGAGTGTACCAGATAGTGGGAGTGCACCACTAGGCACTCAAGATTCTCATATAGTACACTGTATGGTGATGAGGAAAACGTTCCCTATCGCTGTTTTAAAATTGAGGAAGACATTTTCATATGTGTGCAAATGTGCACACAAGTGGATGAGGATGAGCCTGCTTCTTTTGTTGAAGCATTTTTCTTCGTCTGCTGAAGCAGAGTGGATAGTTGCTATGCCAGATGAGATGAGTTCTATGGACGTGAATAAGGTCCGTGAGTTAGTTGACAATCCGCTTGTGCGTAAGACGATTGGAGACAATTGTGTTTTCAAAATCTAGCGCAAGGCAGATGGTTCAATTGACAAGTATTAGGCGCGCCTTGTGGCGATACTTTGTACCCAGAGAGGGTATAGACCATGGAAACATGTTCTCCCAAAGGGTGAGATCTAACTCCATTCGCCTTATCCTAGCAATTGTCGCATATTTAGTTTGTGAACCTTTTTAGTTGGATGTTTAAACTGTTCTTTTCTCAATGGAGAACAAGACGACGAGATAAATATGGATCATCCCATTGGTGTTGTGACCAAAGGGAATGAGCGCAAAAGTGTGCTGTCTCAAACGATCTATTTATTATCTCAAATCATCTAGGCAGTGGTACAATGTGTGTACATTAAATGGTCCAAGGAAAGTGTTTTAATTCTTTATATGTTGATGACGTCTTTTTAGCTGGGAATGAGATGAGTTCCATTGTCGCCACTTGAGAGTGGTTGTCCTCTCAGTTTGAGATTGAGGACATGGGTGATTCCAACTATGTGTTGGAAGTTTAGACTGTGAGATATTGTTCTCAAAAGCTCCTCTGTTTGTCTCGAGGGACTTACAAGATGTAGGTTCTTGAACGTTTTCACATGAAAAACTGAAAACCCATAGACATCCCATTTTTGGGGGACTCACTTTGACCTTAGATCAATGTCTTAAGAATAATGAGAAGAGGAAACAAATGTCCAGTTAGCCATATCCGTCCGCAATAGGGAATCTAAAGTATGCTAATGTGTGTACTCGGTCAGATGTCTGCTATGCGGTTGGTTTAATTAGTCGTTGCCGTAGCAACCATGGTCCTGTCACTAGAGAGTAGTGAAGAGTATCTTACGATATGTTCACAGGAGGACTGTGGACCTTGCCTTATGCTGTCCACGATGGAAGCATAATATGTGGTGTGCTTATCAGCTGTTCGAGGAGCTGTTTTGGTTTAAGAGTTTTTGTAGTGGCTAGGTTTTTCACCTCATAGTGATGAGGTTGTGCTTATCTATGTTGATAGCACATAAGTCTGAGCATATGCAAAAGATCTCAAAAACCATTCTAGCACATAGACATTCGTTTTTGTCACATTTTGAGATGTAGTTTGCGCAAAGGGAAGTTGTCTTGAGGCATATCTCCAATTGGGGATTTGATGTGCTTAGACATTTTATTGTGGTATTGACATTATTATTCAAGTTTTTTTATAAACTAGTTGGTTTCCATATATATATATATATATATATATTTGCTATAAGTGGAACGGATGCACATTTCTAATATGTCACCGGGCTTGAATCGACCTGCTCACACGGGTGATTCACCTTGGCGCCTAGATAGCGAAGTAGGACATGCGTGTCTACGGCGCTTAGATGGCGAGCAAGATGAGACATTTGTGTTCATGGCGCTTAGATAGCTAGCTAGGACATGTGTGTCCATAGCGCTTAGAAAGCGAGCTTGAACACTTATATCTACGCAGTATAAGAACAGTGAGCTAGATATAAACCCTATTATTTCTATATGTCTCCTTAGATGGATCTAAGATGAGACCTTATACTTGGTCGAACATAGAGATATCCCACGACTCTATGTAGCCTGTTTATAGCCGAATGTGAGTTTTCAGACGGGCGCCAGGAGTGGCGACTGTGCTGGAAAACTCTGGTTAGACGTTTTGTGTAACGTCTAGACTAAGATTCGTATGGCGTTACTTGTTTTCCAAACATAGAGTGATATGCCCATTTTTATGGAAGAACGCCATAGCATACATTTCATACTGTATGTGCTTTTGCGATTGATTGTGGAGCAGTGAATGGATTCCTCTTCATTGCTGTGTGAGCCATGTAGCATATCCAAGACATTGGTTATCCTACAAACTGGTTGCCTTCACGACTTGAGACTATGTCATGAAGAGGACGCTTGATGACAGCTACTTTAGCATGCTATCCTAGGACGACGAGACAATTTCGTTCTATGGGGCGTGTCTGGGCAAGCGGTCAAGTTAGTCGGATTGACATATGGGCTTAGGGAAGACCATTCAATAACACACCATGTTTTTGTGACTCATTAGCAGGCCTGCGACAATCGTAATTTGTTACTGATATGTCATGAGTACATTACATTGAGGTGGTGCAACACTTCTTTTCACCGAGGGATTGAGAATGCTGTGTCCAGTGTGGTTGAATCGTCTAAGGCATACACGAGAAGCTTCCGAGTGATGTGTCTTGCTGGTTATGGTGATGATTTGGCATTACACTCCTGTCGCTGTACTTTCTTTTCGTAAGGTCGCACGTTCTATTTCCCTGTATGAAGAGTTGAGAAGTTCCGTTGTGTTGAGAGATTGATTTTAATACTAATCCTATGTGGGTGAGTGGGAGATGTAACAAATTGTGGTCGGGCCAAACGGGCACCCACATGTTATTGGACTGGGTCCAAAGAGGCTTGGCTTGGACACCAAGTAATGGGCTTTGGAGTCCTAAGCCCTGTAGGTTTTTATGTGCCTATATATACACATATATACTACATGGAAAACCTAATGAAAATAATAATTTTCAGCAGCCTCTCAATCTCTCTCACGTTAGTCTCTCTCTCTCTATCCCTACGGTTCATCTCTCTCTTGGCCATCACCAAAGGAGCCATGGGATTTAGCACGTGATACGTACGAGGACCGCTCTAGTAGTGATCTTCATGACCTACGCGAAGCATAAGGGAGTACATGGAGGCAACATGGAGTAGTAGTTCGTAGGTGAAGACGCTGGGCTCGTAACAACACCGTTCGGCGATCCGTTGGGTTGTTCCGCTAGGTAAGTGACCTAAACCTGACTCGTATGCTTGCGTGCATATTTTTCTACACACATCAGTATTAGTATTATTTAGGTGTCATGTTTATGTGTACCTAGCATTACTCGTATGTTTAGTTGCATTTAATGTCTTTCTCCAATTAAATTTTTTTCCCTTTTTTCTCTTTTTGTCATTTGTGTGTTGTTAAGTAAAGTGCATTTTTGCTCATTCCACTTTTTTTTTCACCCTTTGCTCACCTATCACTACTATTATGTTAACATGTATTCTATTTATGTCCCATTCAATAATTATATTGGTATAACAAGAATAAAATTAATAGGACACATTTGAGTATGGTAGTGATGGATGAGCAAGAATACATTCTCCGATAGATAAGGTTGTGTCACATGAGATGGGTTAGTTTGTTAAGACGATAAATTTAGTCATAGTCTAAATCAAGTGAGTTCTATATATATATATATATACACATGCAAGGAGTCTAGAGGAAAAATAGAGATGTGATTTCAGTTCTGCATCTCCTGGCTTCTCGTTAACAACCCCTCTCTTTTTTGTCTAGGATTTCTATCTGAAAGCCGCAAGTCTTGTGTGGTGGGATATCAAAGATAGGTTCTTGTAGTCTACTTCATACAACGAGGAGTTAATTCGTGATCATTTGTATGTGTGGTTGCTAACTTATAGAACGGGTCTCGACTTGTTGATTGTTGATCGCGATTTATTATGTTGTATATTAAGAAGGCTAATGTTTTGTTCGAGCAGTAATGCCTAATGCAAGTGTAAAAAGCGTAGTTAAAAATTTTAACGACGAAAAAAAGTGGTGTTAAAATTTTTAGCGACATCTTTTACTCTGACATTAGTCATTTCTACTCTAATAATAGAACTAACCTAATAATAAATGCATAAATATGTGTTTATTTGGTTTCCTTTATAAAATTTAGTTTTTTCCACAGTGGTAACAAAACCATTGAAGGCTTGTTCTCACAATTAATCTGACTTTTTAGGTGATTTGACCTATCCATAATAAAAGGAAGACTCTTTTTAGTGGTTTGTAGTTAGCTAGAGAACTAACCAAAGAGATTGCAAATTACGATTGCTAGTTGGTTATTTAATGGTTGTTTGAACTAACCAAACCAAAGTCACTACAATTTTAATGGGTTTTGCCAAGATTGATGAACTATTCTGGTAACCTGAAGAGAAAAATTGAAAACAAAGACAGCTCTACTACTGTTTTTTTTTTTTTTAAGCGAACCATTCTAACTGTTGAAGTTATTTTTTAACCAACATAGGTCCGGTCGTTTGATAAAGTTGAAAATTAAGTATTGAAAATTAAGTGTTGAAAATTTTATGTGATTGAATTTGTAATACTCAAAATAGTTTATCATGTACTGCAATATATTACATTCAGTGATTATTTTCAGTAGAAAATTTTCACTTAAAATTTTCAGTGAAAATGCACGGAAAAAAAATAAATGCTGAAAGTTTTCATTTTCATCACTCAATTGGGTTATCAAACACACCCTTAGAATCCTTCTAAAATTTCCGAGATTTTTTTTAGAAGGAAAACACTATTTAGATCTCTCTCCCAATTGCTAATTTGAATAAATTTTGAACTATTTTATGTGATGTGTTTATTATTACCTCACCTTTGGAGTTGATGTAAACTATGTTTTGTATCCTCCTACAACTCAGGTAGTATGAACAGTTGAAAAACTCTGTGGACTTTAACTAATTAATATTCAATTAATTATTTTATATGTTTAAGCATTGTGTGAGTGATGCAATACTTAATTCCTACGGTATTTTTGAACTTGTCAGTACCAATCTTTCTAGTGGGAGAGTTAGATGGACCCATCTATGCAAAGATCATTCAATGGTGTCAGTGTTAGCATGGGCAGGTTATTAAGGAATTGGTATCTATATTTGGAGATATACACTCTCATAGATGATATCGGGAGAGAACTTATTATATGACAAATAAGTAGGGCTGTTCATCCGTCCATCCGACTCACCCGACCATCCGACTCACTCGTAGCTTTTTTTTTTGTTTTTAAATAATGTGGGTGGAGTCACGGATCTTGGGGTGGAAACCCGACAGTTTCGGGTGGAGTCACGGGTCTAGGGGGGTAAAAACCCGATTCACCCGATCCGACTCGAAACACACTTAATTTTTAAAAAATATATATGTAATATGCTTATATCAATATATGCAATATGTATTATATAGTCTTTATATATATATGTAATATGCTTATATTAGTATATGTATTATGTATTATAAAGTCTTTAAAAATATATATATATGTTATATTCTTATATCAATAAAATATATATATCACTAGCGGAGATATAAGAATCTTAAAACCATTAAACTAGCACATGATTATATTTTTATTTTTTGTTTGGTCAGAGCTTTGGTTAGCCCATGAATATCTAGACAAATACATTCAAAGCAAAAAAAAAAGAAAAGAAAAAAGAAAATGTAGACAAAGTCATGTGTAAAGCAAATACGAAGTACTTGATTGAGACAAATGAGACAGTCGGGTTTCACCCGACTCGACCCGACTCACCCGATAAGTCGGGTGCACCCGACGAGTCGGGTGCACCCGACAAAGCGAGTGGATGACGGATGGAAGGAGAGCAAACCCGACTATGTTTGGATGGATGAGTGGATGAAGACCAAACCCGACTCACCCGACTCGTGAACACCCCAACAAATAAGTGCGGCAACCCCCTTTTATTTCTATTTGGTGTAGCAGATTTTCAAGAATGATGTATATTTTTGTGGATATATTTTTGTAAAGCATTTTAAGGGGTGTGTTTTACACTTATATTCTATATGTGTTTATAACTTATCTTTCTTCCCATATGCTCATAAGTCAAAAATATCCATAGGGTATGTAAGTAGACCTCATCCTGTCATGATTGATTGATTGACATGATTGATTGATTGATTGATTGACATGATTGTAATTTAATTAGAAAAAATTGTCCAAAATTAATAAATAAAAAAATTAATTTATCCCATGTAATAAAGTGATGAAAAAAATACGAGAATGTTTTAGATCTCTATGCATAGGTTAGAGCATTATTGTTTCCTTTGATTTTGGGATCAACATTTATGTGTAATGTGCTAATATACCTGGGCAAAATGAATTTGGTGAAATGGCATCCAAAGACATTATTGCAAATCTTACTAAGAGGGAGAAATTGGATGGAAAAATTAGAAAGTGGCACAGAAAAATTCAATATCTCCCAAGTGAACAAGGAGTGCTTAAACTTTGACTAATGAAATGATCCATTCTCTCCAAGTGAACAAGGAGTGCTTAAACTTTGACTAATGAAATGATCCATTCTGAGCAAGGAAACTATCACGCCCCAACATGGGCGGATTAAGACACGTAACAACGCCACCAAGGCTCAAACATAAGTGATTAATGTTTCAAAATGAGTTAATACTCTCACTTTCAAAAGTCACCTCTAAGTGAAAATAGTCATTTCAAAAATTTGAACAAACTTCTCATTAAATTACCCTTTTAAAACTCAGAAACCAATACCGAAATTTTTGGGGGATTTAGAGTCCCTTGAGATACCTTTTGGTCAAGTTCAAAGTTGGTAAAAACAAGACTTAAAAGTTTGACTGTATACCTTTTGACCGATCAATAGGTCGAATGGTACACGAAGGCAAACATGTTGCTGTTGTGTACCTATCGACTGGTCAACTGGTCCTGATGGACAGGTCGTAAGGTACATAGTGGAAGATCTAGCATATAGCTTTATTTTTCTCATGTATGAAACCATACCCAAACATCAAACATAAATGAAATGAATCCCAAACATTTCCAAACATGCAAAATATGATTCTAGGCCATCTGCGATTAGATTGGAGAATTAAAACAAGTTGTAAAAGTCTCCAACTATTCTTTCAAAATCAAGGTATTACAACTTTGGAAACTTTCAACTACAAGAACTTCAACCTCCTCTTCATACATGATTAAATGGTGCTTCCAAGACTAAACAGGTGTACAAAATCCACAACATTCACAAGTCTTACACGTTAATGACTCAACGAGTCAGGAGTCGATGTACAACCAAAATTACAAAATGAAGTTACAACAACTTGAGCTTACTCTCGAATATGATACATGAGTTACAACTAACAAAATTATGAACATATAACACCCTGAACATTTCCCACGATCGCACGGCTTACACATTTCCATCATTCCTCCTCGCACCTAAAATGGTCATACAATAACACATTTTGTTTAACCTAATGCTTAATGAATGACCCTAATCATGCAATTGAATGCGATAACATGTTCAATTTGACAATTAATTACCACATAACTCATCATAGTAGTCTCCAAAACACCGAGTAATTAATCCACTGCAACAACATGCTTGATGGCCCTGTGCCTCCTCACATTTTCTCGCTTATAACGTATCTCTTTTGTGACCGTCGACATCGTCACCCCTCTTTCTTGACCGTAGTCACCAATTCACGTCTTCTGTGAAGAGTTTAAACTTTCACTTTATGAAGAGCATATTACTCGGTGGACCATTACAAGGTATTTCCCCCATTCGACCGTGCGTCTCTCTTACCTATTCCATCTTTTCTTTTCTTTTAGGCGATAACCAACTAACACATGTATTGCTATATAGGTTATATATACCAAATATGTCATAACTTCATTTCATCCCTTTAGTTCCAATAATATAGCATCCGCATACAACTATACAAACTACCCAATTACTAATGGGTCCCAATTAACTCCTATAATGGTCCCAAGTATTAATGTCTTGAGTGCAATTGCTAAATAACTTACCAATTATGAAATCGTGTCCAATTACATTCTCACAAGGATAGGCCTAAATAGTACAATAAATGACCATATGGAATTAACATGCAATATAATAAAATAATTAAACATTTAAATTTAAATTTACATGTCTACCATTTAAGCAAATAAATGCAAATATTCCAGTATGACCATGTATGGTACCATTTCTTTATTTGTCCCATCCGTAATAGAATTTCCACTCTTGTCCCCGACGAAACACTTAATCACCCGAAGAGTTTGTAACGCTTGCATCTTAACCATACTAAGTGTTTATTAACACTAATACTGCATTTTAATAATGCGTATACCACTTTTCCCAGGTAAGGGTGTTACGGAAACACTATCCAACATCGTCAAAACATAAATAGGGTAAAAAATGACCGTGTGCCATGTTAAGAAGTATGCACAATGACCTCATTAGTGAGTTTAAAATAAGCCCACCTCCCAACAAATATGGAACTGGTTATAAAATGCCTTAAGTGTCACAACTGCAACTAGTTGCGCGCATTAACTTGGAAGTTCAACGATTATATGAAAGTAGTTAAGCATTCCATAATGGACCATTTGAGGGTTATGTTAGTTATGATATGCAACTGTATGGCGAATAAAATTTTGAATTGAATGATAAAAATGAATTGAATCATACTCTATTTTTTTGAAATTTTGACGTCACGTGTAAATGAAAAAAATGCAAAATGGGCAAGCAAAATCACTCAAACATGTTCTTTCAAGCTTTTGATATCCCTTTTAATTATCATAAACTAATTTCTAAGCCATATTTTAGATTTATTACCAAGAAAACAAAGCATGATTGCCTTGGATGCATGATCTATTTACAATAGAGATTTGGAAAATCTAGCGTAGTCGTACTTTCTTCATTCTTTCGAAAGATAATCTTAGCTTAATTATCTTGACTTTGTGCCACTGTAATCTTATCAAGCTAAGAATTGCTTCCAAAAAGAACGTCGATCGCATTTTCTAGCCATTTTCCAAACTTCAACCATAAATAAATTATGTTCAATTATATCAATCGTTTTTTCGATAATCTTTTGAAAATAAGTGAAGTTTGTCAAGGTAAACCGGATGAAGGTGATTTCATCTTTATTGATCCATGAATTTTGAAGTCAGGCCTCAAGGGGAATAATGTGTCTACACCCATGGATAAAAGTCAAATTTACTTTAATCAACAATTCTTAGTTCATTTATTTTATCTTGTGGCAAATCACTTCTAGTGAGGTGAGAAGTCCTTTAGAAAGATTAAAATCAAGAAGGAAGAAGTTCAAGATGACTTCCAATCAAATATGCCTTTCTTGGTAAAGAACACCAAACTAGTTGGTTCGAGGACTTACAATTATCATCTTGGTATGCTCGAAATATAAAATAAAAGTACATAGATATATAGAGTCATAGAAGGAAATATACATCTTCATCATGGACTTAAAGCAAAAGGGCAAAGAATGATGCAATTTCAAGTGTGTGCACATGTGTTCTTTACTAAAAGAGGAAATAAAACTCAAGAACACCAATCATCTTCAAAGTGAAGGAAAATATGAAAAAAAAAACACCTCTTATCCATCTTTTATCAACAAAATCAACTAGAACTTGGATCTTTGTGCATGTTGTATGAGAAATCAAAGCAAAAGTGTGAAGAAAACAAAAAGAAGAAAGAAAAAGATCCAAGCTCTAGAAATACATATATGTAAAACTAGTAGATTATAGAGGTAGTTTTAGAGTTTACCTCTTGAAGATCTCTCATAAATGCAAAGAGTTAGAAGGAAGTTCATCCTCCTTCAAGTGTTCTTCAAGCTCCAAGTCAAGGATGCAAAGATGTCAAGTCATATCCTAGCTTAGATCTTCCAAAATACTACTTCTTTTTATCTTTTCAAGAAATAAAAAGAATGTTTTCTTACTTTTTCATTTTCTATTTATGAAAAGACAAGCACAGAAGGAATTCTAGGTGGATTCTCCTATGTTATTGGGTGTATCGTATGATTGCTAGCTTGGATATCTCATATACGTCATCATCTCATTGTGTGCAAAAATGGGGACCATGGGGTCCAATTATAGGAAAAAAAAATAGAAATTGGGTGCTTTTTAATGAATAGAAAGAGGGTAAAATGGTCATTTCAAGGACCAAAATGAAGTTTATAGGCAATTTCCTTTCACATCACATGTGTATATACAGTGTGTGATACAAAAATCAAGTGGTGGACAATTTTGGGATGTGGCGGCTATGGTGGGGCCCATTATTTCCATGTGGCAATCGCCACTGGCTTTCCCTCTTCCCCTGTGTGTCCTCAGCTCTCCTATCAAATTTCATATCTATAGCTCTTTTGGAGTTTCTTAAAAGTGGTTTTTGGCCTTTGAAATCACCTATTTTTGCACCGTTTGAAAGCTGCAAGATTGAATTTCATTCTAAAAATATCCTAGGAGTAATTTTCGTGAGAATTTAACATCAATTTTTATTCGGAAGTCTCCCGTAATTCTTGTGCTCTTTCGTTATCTTTTTCACAGTTAGTTTCCTACGCACGCCGGTTTTGGAAGATTTTCTGAATTTTAGCTACTAGACTCTTGGAATTTATGTTTGAGACCTTAATGACCATTTTTCCCTAAGTCATTTGCATATTTTGAAAATCAAATTTGAGAAAAACACCAATCTAGGCTCTAAAGGCGTACTTTGGGCTTCAAGAACACTTTCCAGAGTCTGAACTTCCATTGTGCGGAGCTGTGATACCTTCTTTGAGGTATTTTTCATCATCGAGATCTTCAAGAGGTTGTTCTCCCTAAAACCTGAGAATGTGGTCAAAATTTGATGTCTATAGACACGTGGTAGTTCACGAGTGGTTAGTCAAACTTTGACCTGGACGCGTGGTAGCTCGCGTATGGCTAGTCAAGCTACTTGCACGTGGCGGAGGCGGTATGGTGCTACTGGCTGGAGTAGCTCACCTCTGTCACATGAGGTATTGCTGGTGGTCGGCAGAATTTATGGGTGAGGGAGAGCCTTTGGTGGCTGGTGAGGCCCGGGGAAGTACTTGGTTGCTTTTTAGGTTCTGTGTATAGTCTTAAGGGACTATTCGGTTAAGCCATTTTTTTTTGTAAATCCTTAATTTAGGGAGCATTTTGACTGAGTAGGGGTTTTCATGCATGGAAATGGTGAAGTGTGGGGTGGCTTTTATAGCCAACCAGCCATGGGTGGTGGGTGATGATCTGCGTGCCACAAATTCAATCATTGCAACTCCGATCGTGGCCTTATGTCTTTCCCAGACCTTCGGTTGTCAATAATTCTCAAATCGGCCGTCTAATTTTCATGATTCAAAAAGATCCGAACTCGTATCTGTTGGAATTTATGTTTCAAAAACTTAAAATTTACATGTAGCGAAAGAGAAAGTTCAAAACTTTATATGGTATTCGAGATCTACTTCTTATTGTTGCCTATTGATGCGTGGAAGAGAAAATATACCTATATAGTCTTGAAACCAATTTTGATTTTGTCTCCTCTCTTTGATGTTCAAAGATGTCCAACAACTTCCTATCACAAGTCTTCACTCTTATGTCTTCTCGAACGAGAATTAGGAAGAACTAGGCTTGTGGGAACCCTAGAAGAAAGAGAAGTCAGGTCTAGAACACTTATAAAGAGGTCTGGACTTTTCTGGGAACTATGAACGATGATCAAACTGTTCTGTCTCGCAAGTCCACTATTTATAAGTTTTCCAACTGACCCTAGGATCCAATCGATTAGTCGCAAGTCCAATCGACTGGTAATCCTATCGATTGAATTGATTGGGCACAAAGTCCAATTATTTGGTACTCTATCTCCATGCCTTCCTTGCATTCTTGATGAAACTAAGAATGGAACCTACTATGTTCTCAATTATCAACTTAGATTAGTTATTAATCCCTCCTAGATTAAACTCCTTAGTCAAAGGATTAACTAACTGATCAGTTAACGTTAGTACCACTAAATAACGATAACTGGACTTGTAAGGTGATATTAATGTCCCTCTACCTTCAGCATTCATATTCACATTCAGGTAGTTGGATAACCAGAACTGTCAACTTGAACTTTAAATATATCTTTAATTCCTTGACTTTCATTCACCTCTCATGATTTTAGCTTTTTTTTCCTCGATTCGCTTTCCCTGTGGGCCCCCCTGCCCCTTGCCCCCTGCGACGGTTAATCCTTTTTTCGTTTAGGAAAAAATGGTCTTGAAATGGAGTCAAAAGGTCTTACTCAATGCCTTTGGTTGAACATAGATCCTTGAATTTTGGTTTACAAATAAGAAATCTAATGATTCTACATCAAAATTCTCTCACAAATACTTGATCCAGGAGAATTTAGACCTAATTCTCATAGAAATTTGAAAAAGGTGTAAAATTATAGATCCACGTATGAATTGTGATTAAATTGTAAGTCTAAATAGTATACAATGAGAGAATTACCTTTGAGATTGCTCAGATTTACAGAGATTTGGTTGAATTTGATTAATCTTCAAAGTTGTCTTCTATACTCCTCTTCAAGCTCTTCTTCTTTTTTTGATCTTGTTTTTGAGTCAATTTTTAATGTTTTCAGACAATTTGATCTCCAAGAATGATTGTTTGAAGAAAAAATTCAAAACTTTCTCTTTTTTCCCTCTAAAATATCATATTTAAAGCTATCAAGTGAAGGTTTTAAGCCAAAAGCCAAGTAAAGTCCTTTTTCTTTAAGAGATGTTTTGTATTTATAGAGAAATTTGATGAGGGTAATCTTGTACTTTTAGGATAATTTTAGTATAAAAAGTGTGACCTAAGGGTGCTAAACACGCACTCAAGAAATAGGGTCGTTCGAGATATTCTAGAGTCCAACTAGGGTTCTAGAAGCTACACAAAACATGTGACAGTGCTAGGCTGGCACTTGATGAGAACACACTACTAAGTGCTGCTTTGCAGCATTGAGTGTCATTTTTTGGCATTTTCCTATTTTATTGACTTTTCTTGTATTTGAAATTAAAAAATTCATATCTAATTCATTTTAACTTCAAAACTTGTAAAAAAAAAATACCATTGAAAAGGTATTGGAGTCTGTTAGTTTGTAAAAAATAGTTCAGAAACACTTTGAAAATGTTTAAAGACTACTTTCTTTGAAAATTAAACCTGAACAAGGTTTTATTAGAAATATGTTAAATTAATTCTCTGGTTTTTCCAACCCATTTCTTTGGATCTAAGGACTATCCCGAGCATCCTTATCCCTTAATTATACATTTTCTATATAGGCTAATAAAGCATTATCCACGGGGGCATTTTGGCTATTTTGGCTCAAAATCGGTGAAAAAATAGGTCAGAGAGCTATTCAGAAGTTCATGAAGCATCCTTGAAGAATGTCAAATTATATCGGACAATAATATTACAGCATTTACAAGTAATTATTCCCTAAATTTAACAGTTCAGTCAAAATTGGGGTGCCTACAATTTGCCCCTCTTCGACAGAGTTCTATGATGCAACGAATGTCATGAGTGAATGCCATAGCCCATGAGAAGACAAGCCTTTGACCTGGCTGTCAAACTTAGGTAAAAACAAAATGCGTTACAAAAATGGTCGCAGAGATGGCTGGTGCTAGTCACGCTCAATAGTGAGCCGCCTACATATCCTAAAGGGTATCAAACTAGTACGTAGTTCAACTAAGGGGATGAACACATACGATCGCAAATAGACATAGAGATGAAATGCACCTATCCTATCGTGATGAACATATAAATGCAATGCTGGTTTGGTGATGTAAATTTCATGCTTGACGAGGCTTTGCAAATGGCACAATGTGCTATGCTATGCGTATTCTATGCAATATGTTGCTAAATTGGTCGACTCAAGTTACGCCTTCTATGCAGCTTAAATTACTACGTCTTCTATGCAGTAGAAAATTGATATTGATAATGATAATGATGTCACCCTTTTGAGGGGTTAATGATTGATGATGCCATCCTTTTGAGGGAGGCGACCCTTTTGAGGGGTGAATGATGCTACCCTTTGAGGGGTGAATGATTGATGATGCCATCCTTTGGAGAGAGGCCACACTTTTGAGTGGTGAATGATGCGCTACCCTTTTAAGGGGTGAATGATGCAATTCTTTTGAGGGATGCCATCCTTTTAAAGGGTGAATGATTGATGATGCCATCCTGTGGGTAACCGAACCAAGCTTGGGCTTAATAGTGATCCCATTACAAATCTCCTGTCAACAACCATGAGTGAGGTTCACCACCCTTCATTAGCCTTCATTCGATCCGACTAATTTGGATTACTCATATTTTGGATTCCATGAGGCTTTCATCCAACCCAAGGCAACAATTGATGCCCATGATCCATATCCGAGGTTATACGAGTGAGTAATCCATGTTTTGTCCCATAAGGCTAAATCCGTATAGATCCTCACTAACAGAGTCACCACTTGGTTTGATAAAGAAAACCAAGAAAACTAAATCTATCAAGACGAATAGATAGAGGGCATCGCCCCATCCTCACCAAAGAACTCGGTTTGGTATGAGAGAGGATTATGATTATGCTCTTATTTTGGTTACTTTTGTCTTAGTTTTATTGGCTTTACGCCAAGGTCATGCTGAATTCTTGTTAAAAAATTTTAAGCTCCTCCCGAATTATTGAAAGAACATGGGAGCCTCGCACAGGATAATGAATGGTACTAGGGACTTTTTGAGACTATACAAGGTAACATCGACAAGGCCAGTTTTGGCCAATTCGTTCATCTTCTCTAAAAGAGCTCTAATGATTTGGCCCAAACATTGGCCCTGGCTGAACGGTGCTGGGATACCACGAATACTTTCTACCTTCTATTTGGTGAGATGACTATGATTCCCCTGGACTTCACTATGATTATCGGCCTTAAGTTTGGGGGCCAGTGATTGGTGTGGGGTGATAAGTTTGTGGTTGACCATGACCAGATCATGGATTTATTGGGTGCTAAAGCAGAAGGCTCACTAGTGACTGCAAAGTGGTTCGTCAATACATTCAAGGGCCAACCAGGTTTCACAGATGAGCAGATGAGCTAAGCTTTATCATGTACGTTCTAGGCTGCTCTATTCTAAGCTTGAGAGGTGACTAGATTTATTTGGGCCTTCTGAGATCCCTGGAGAATATCGATCAGATAAGTTCTTATGATTGGGATAGCACTAGGTTGGCCACCCTGTACCGGCGCATGGGAAAGATTTCCTGAGGACAACACTCACCCACAAGAGGCTTCTAGAGGGCTTGGAAGGCATAACTTTGATTTATTTCTTCTCTTGGCTTTTCATTTAATTTTATTTTATTTCATATGCTAATTCTGACATTATACGTTTCATCTTTGCAGATCTAGTCATATGCCTACCTAAACATGATGGCCCCTACTATGAAACCTGAGGAAGCAGCGCTCCTCCCCCAAGGCTTTAGATGGAGGAGAGGAGAGGAGTAGTTAGGAAAAAAACTAGGGCTCATGATTTTGTGGCTCACCGCAACTCCCTAACGAATTTGAGAAAGGTCTGTGTGAATTGGCAGCCTTTGGCTAATGTCTTACCGATTGCACCTGTAGAGCTACGTTTGATAGCCAACTTTATCAGGATGAGAATCCTTACAAAGGATGGCGAGGTCAAGGAGCGTTATATTAGAGAGAGGGTGACCCGATAGTCCCTGGCAGCTCCTGGAGGACTTGGGAGGTATAACTTCAATTTCTTTCTTCTCTTGGCTTTTCATTTTATCTTATTTCAAATTCTGACTCTGACATTATCCTTTTCATCTTTATATATCTAGTTATATATTTGCCTAAACATGATGGCCCTACTACAAAACATGAGGAACCATTTCTCCTCCCCCAAGGCTTTAGATGGAGGAGAGGAGTAGTGAGGTGAAAAACTGGGGCTCACTATTTTGTGGCTCACCGCAACACCCTGACAAATCTGAGAGGTCCACGTGAATTGGCCGCCTTGGGCTAATGTCTTACCGATTGTACCTATGAAGCTACGCTCGATGGCCAACTTTATCAGGATGAGGATCCTTACAAAGGATAGTGGGTCAAGGAAAAGTATCTCAGAGGGAGGGTGACCTGATAGTCCCTGGCAGCCCCTTAGTACTTTGTACCTTTTCCCCCTTGTGAGAGCATGAGAGGAGTCGAGTAGTTGGAAAAGGCAGAGTTAACCCAGGCTCTGAATGAGCTTAACATTGTCGATTTCATCGAGACTCTTGATGGTTAAGGCTTTCTAGGCCGAGAAGCTGATGCTGAACTTCCCCCTGATGGATGTGGTTCGGCTAAGTCCTTGGAAACCCTTCAAATTATTTCCTTGATTTTTTTTTGGACTTCTTATTTCTTATTGATCCTCTTAACACTTTCTTTTGCTTACAGTCTATCACTGGAATCACTGGGCCTCCTACTATACCTCAATAGCACTACAATGTTCCCGACGTAAACATGGGTCAAAAGGGAATCTATGAGGTTTCTCCGTATCAACAAGGTGTACCTATCGTCCCTTTGTAATATGAAAATGTTCCTCAAGACTATACTGATGAGGGCCTGCTATATCCTCATAGTTTAAAGTATTCTTTGATGACTATTTTTTCTTTTCTGTTTATCCCTGACTATCTGATTCAAATTTTTTTTGGTTTGATTTTTTTTCTTGACTTTTTCAGGCTGATGGTGCAAAGGTGGTAGTTGAGGCACGAGTGAAAGCTCGAGTAAGTTTTTCAAGTTTGATTTTGTTTGGTCATTATTTTGTTTGAATTTTCAATGTATGTTTTTGAATGTTACGCTTGTTAGTGCAGGAGGATAAGACGGTGGCATTACAAATGTAGTTGCAGACTAGATTTTAGGGTGGTGGTGCTAGTACCGGTGGTGCTAATACCAGTGGTGCTGATAAGGATGGGAATGAGACAGCTTAGGAGTAGCCTCCTTTGAGGTCAGGTAGCCGACGTCATGGAGATTGAGGGTAGATTCAAGTTTGAGTGCTTAGGGAAGGTTTCAAGACATTTGGATGAGTGTAAAACTATTTAAATTTGTGTTTAGTTTGGATGATTTTTTGGATTTGGTTCAGATTTATTGTATATAGATGCGTGCAAGGTGGTCTTCGGGCCAATTTTGATTTGATCATGCATGCTCGGCTAGGTTTGAAGATTGATTATGGTTTGATGTTTGTGAATGTTTCTCGTCATCAATTTTTAGAATGCGAATGTTTGTGGATGATAACAGGATGATGAATGATGCATGAAAATACTGTTTGGTGATGTTTTGCTATGAATTGAGCTATTTGGGCTATTTTGTGCATTTTGTATCAATTTTTATGTAGGTTTGGGTTCAGGGACACTTGAAATGGACCCAAAATCTAGATGGACTTCATGTGGCACTCAGTGTGCCTGGACAACACTTCACTGAGTTCCAGGCACACTGAGTGCTAGCATGCCAATCAATGACTGCTGTAGACACCCAATTTTGACCACACTCTCAAGATTTACGGAGAATAACCTCTTAAAGATCTCGATGATAAAAAATAACTTAAAGAAGTTATCTCAATTACGCACAACAAAAGTTCAGACTCAGGAACGTGTTCTTGGAGCCGAAAGTACGTTTTTAGAGCCTAGATTGGTGTCTTTCTCAAAATTGATTTTAAAATATGCATATGACTTAGGGAAAAATGATCATTAAGGTCTCAGACGTATATTTCAAGAGTCCGGTAGCCCAATTTCAAAAAAATCTTTCAAGATCAGTGCGTGTAGGAAGCTAATTGTGAAAGAAAGCACGAAAGTACACAAGAATTTTGGGAGACTTTTGAATCAAAACTGATGATAATTTCTTATGAAAATTACTCCCAAGATATTCTCAGAATGAAAAATCAATCTTATAGCTTTCCAATAGCACAAACAAAGGCGATTCTGGATACCAAAAATCACTTTTAAGAAAAACTGGAAGGGCTATGAACTTGAAATTTTACAAGAGAGCTGAGGGGGCCCAGAGGGACCCAAAAAGCAAGTGGGGGCTGCCACCTACCATTAACGGGCCCCACTAGGATGCCACCTCCATTTTGCCTCTGCTACTTGATTTTCATAACACACACTGTATATACAAGTGCAATGAAAGGAAATTGCCCAGAAACTTTGTTTGGTCCTTGAATTGACCATTTTACCCTCTTTCTCTGCATTAAAAGACACTCAAATCCTACATGTTTTACCTATAAATTGGACCCCATCGTCCTCCCCTTTGACACACTCGGGAAAGAGATCAAGAGATCATAGGAAGGATCCAAACAACTACCTTGGATCCACTTAGAATTCATGTGAGAATGTCTTGAAGTTGGGAGTAGAAAAACAAAAAGTTTGTGCTTACTTTTCTTAAATAGAAAATGAAAAAGTAGGAAAAATGTTCTCTTTGTTTTCTTGAAAACTTAAAAAGAAGTATTATTTTAGAAGATCGAAGCTAGATTATGAGTTGACATCTTGGCATCCTTTGCTCCGGAGTTCAAGAACACTTGAAGGGGGAACAACCTTCTTCCAACAATCTTTACATTCTTGAGAGATCCTCAAGAGGTAAACTCTAAACTACCTCTTTAATCTACTAGTTTGGTATATATGTATTTCTAGAACTTGGATCTTTTTCTCTTCTTTTTGTTTTCTTTAACACCTTTGCTTTAATTCTTCACACAACTTGCATAAAGATCCCAGTTCTAGTTGATTTTGATAAAAGATGAATTAGTGGTACAATTTTCATATTTTTTCCTTCACTTTGAAGATGATTAATGTTCTTGAGTTTTCTTTCCTCTTTTAGTAAAAAACGCATGTGCACACATTTGAATTTGTATCGTTCTTTGCCTTTTGCTTTGAGTCCATGATGAAGATATATATTTCCTTCTATGACTCTATATAAGTACATGTACTTCTATTTCCTCTTTTGGGTATACCAAGATGATAATTGTAAGTCCTTCAACTAGCTAGTTTGGTGTTCTTTACCAAGAAAGGCATAATTGATTGGAAACCACCTAAAACTTCTTCATTCTTGATTTTGATCTTCCAAAGGACTTCTCACTACACTAAAAGTGTTTTTGCCACAAGATAAGATAAATGAACTAAGAATTGTTCATTAAAGCAAAATTGATTTTATCCATAGGTTTAGAACTCACTATTACCCTTGAGGCTTCACTTTAAAATTCATGGATGAATAAGGATGAAACTACCTTCATCAGGTTTTCCTTGATGAAAGCTTGAAAGAACATGTTTGAGTGAATTTGCTTGCCTACTTTACATATTTTTTACTTGTCGCATGATATCCAAATTTCCTAATAATATAGTCTGATTCAAGTCATTTTTAAGAAACCTTAAATTCAATCTGGGTTTATGGAAGTATTTTTCCTATAAGCGTAAATGAAATAGCTTTCTTTTGACATAAAATAGACCTTCATAGGTATTTTGTGAAATAAGTTATGATTTTTGCAAGATCAGTCGACAAGTCTGGGCTGAAATCATTTATATTAAACTTCCAGAACAGTGAAGTCTGCTTCAAATCCATTTTCAGAAAACTTAATTTTAATCTGGGTTTATGAAAGTATTTTTTCCATAAACTTCAATTAAATACCATTCTTTTGACATAAGACAGAGCTTCACAAGTGTTTTGTGAATTTAGTTATGATTTTTGAAATATCAGTCAATGAGTCTGGATATAGACTTTTAAAATGAACAGAACTCACAAACTATTTATGCAAATGAGATCCCACTTTTTGAAAAGCTTCCTAACTCATTGAACTTGTGATCTGGAAAAGGAATTGAATTTATTCATTATTTAGGACTACTTATGGAGTGATTTTGTAAGGTCTTCAAATCTGGAATTTTGATTGATGAATATTTCTCTCATCTTTCTTGCATTTTGCTTGCATTCTTGGATTTCTTTTGTTCTTTTGCAATGCTTGGTTTTTTTTGTGACATTTTCATGTAGAGATTCGAATGACTCGGATTCAATTCCTTGGATTGATCTTGCCTTTTTCCACATGTGACTTAGTGTCCATGTGCCATGTACATTCCTCTATCCTTATATTTAGAGATTTTGCTAGGTTTACAACATTTTGCATCAATGGCACAAATCCTCTAGGATAATCTCTGTTATGCGCTTAATTGTTAGAGACAAATTATCTAGAATTGTTGTATGTTGCATAGCACGTTTATCTTTGATTGCCATTGCGACTCCGCTTGAGTCACCCCAATGTAAGTTCTCTTGTTCTGTTTGCATTTCATGCACATTTCCTTTCTTTGCATTTGATCTCGAGCGAGATCGGCCCACTGTGAGTATTTCCATCCCTCTCTAGCATCGCATGTACATCTGCTAGCTACTTACACTTAATCTCTTGATCGATTTTGCCTAAATGCTCTTTCTACCATGTATATATTATATAGTATGATTGAGAAAAGAATACCAATTATGAATTAAGAAAAAAGATATTAGCAAGGCCTACCATACGGTAGGACGAGGAAGGGGTGTTTTAGCCCAAGCATATGGCTTCTTCTCCTTTCGTACCAAGACCCTCAAGCCCATTTTCTGGCAATGAAGGGAAAGTAACCTTCCATTTGAGCAAGTTAGCTCACGGTTTCCCGATTCCATAAAAATTAGGTGGTGACTCTAGTTAAGTGGATTAAAAGTAGTAAGGCCTAGGTCTCTGTATAGAGCCTTGGATCTGTCCTGGGACATAATTGAGACCGACATGACCTTGCCACCCTTGCATCATCCATAGTCTGGTGACTTAGCTACGGACTTGGAACTTGAAACTACGGTTTCTTATTCTGTGAGGGTTTAAATTGCCCTATATCTTTGTAATTAATTCAATAAACGTGTTCTTTTTTACTGCATTTTCACTTGCATGGTTGCAGCCATGACTACTTGAGATCATTGCCTTGAAGGTACTAGAGGAGGAACTCCCCACCGATCAAGGGACTTTGGTAGCATGTGGTCACCATTAGCCTCGTACCATACACAGTACATAGAGCCCATGTGTGAACGGCATGCCCTCGGGGATGCGGTCACCCACACCTCTGAGCTTGCTAATAGACCCTTTTTGAGACTAAAACCCAGGCTTTGTATATACCTTCTATAGAACCCTTCAATTAGGATCTTTGATTTTTTTTTTATCTTTGATTAGGAATGCGATGAATTACTTGCTATTCTCCATAATGGATTGTGGATGATGAGGACGCTTAGGCGAATTCATCATCAAACCTTGTATGGATAGATTCCACTAGAGCATGATGCTCACCCAAACATTTGATCATTGTCCAAAGATCTTTTTTTGAAAACCTGCGAAAAAGTTGAAAACTTTCATTTGAAAAAACCCTTTTTGAAAAATTGAAGCATTTTGAAAAAAAATTCTTTTGAAAACTCTTTGGATTATTTTAAGAAATTTTTGAATACCCTCCTTCTGAAAATCCCAAGCTTTTGAAAACTCTGAAATCATCACCTTTTGAAAACCCATTTTGCTAAATTGAGCAAGGTGTTGATCACCATTTTGAAATTTTGCCGTGAACTTTGGAAAGATCCAAATTTTCCCACCTCATCTTTTGAAAATTCCAAATTTGCAATTAGAACTAGCGATAGCTCAAAGCGTCTTTTTGAAAATTATCAAGTCACCCTCCATATTTAAAATTGCGGCCAAAATACCCTTCTTTGAAAAGTTGATCTATCACATGTTGATTTCAAAATGCTAAATCCTTGGATAAATGTTTAAATTAGTAGGATGAGTAGCATACTCAAGGGATCTTACTTGCTTATGTGCTGATATGCTAAGCTAAATTAAGGTTGCATTTCATTCTAGCTTAGGGTACATTCACATGCATTGCATACACAAGCATTGCATATGCGACTCACGAGTGCCACACCTTTAATACGCTTTCAAGAAGAAACGAGTTGTTTCCCAAAAATGCTTGAGATGAACAGATTCCCTTTGTTCTAGAAAATATTTTGAAAATATGAGTTGGCTTGAGGTAATTCCTTTGGTTTCATAAAATACTTTTAAAAAAAAAGAAGTTTGATTTTTAGAAAATGTTTTGAAACAAAAGATTTGATGTTGTAGAAAATGCTTTGAAAATACCAAAAATATTTGGTGCTTTAGAAAGTAATTTGAAAAACCAAAGAGAAAGAGTTTTTCCATCTATGTAAAATTAAACTGCTCATTTCATTCTTTGCTTCTTTTGAACATTTTGTAAACAAAAGGGAATTTTGATTCATTTTTGTAAAAAAGAAATTCTTTTGTGAATAAAGCAATGTTCACTATTTAATAAATCAGATAAAATGAGGCCAAAGATCTATACTCCCTCCGTTTGGACCCATGCATCGAACAACCAACCAATCAAAATATCCCTCTCCAAGAGAACAACGCATGAAGCAGAAATGGAAGCAAGGATGACTGCCATCCAGACTGCTTTAGATCAGATTAGGGATTAGAATCGGGTACAATTTGTTGATAGAATGGGTATGATGGAAAGGTTGAACAATTCGCCTCCACCACCTCGTCCTACTCACCAAGAGGAAGAGTGGTTTGGAGAGGCTATTCCACAAGGGGTACCAATGCTAGATCAGGAACCAAATGTAAGGTGGCCAAGGTCAACAAGCTGGAGACTGTAATGTAACACCAATCCTATTGCCTATGTTTATCAGTATATAGATGTATTTAAGTATTTCTATATTCGTATATGTTAGTTACGATCGTGTATGGATTAACTTTGATGATTAGTTCTTATGGATGCTAATACTTAGGCCTTTGAACTCTTAAAATAAAGGAAGGATTGCTAAACCAGGAGCCCTGAGCGCTCGAACTTTGGGAGCGCTCGAGGCGCGAGCACTCGAGCTGGCACGAGCACTCGAGCTCGAGCTTAAAAAAAGGTATAATGATAATTTTGCCCTTGGATCTCATAAAGTTTATAAATACCAAAATTTATCAAAATTTTTGGGCGTAGACACTCTATATTCTAGAGAGTTCTTTTGAGAGAGAGAGAGAGAGAGAGAGAGAGAGAGAGAGAGAGAGAGAGTTTGTAAGTTATATGCATTTTACACAAACACACACTCATATATGCTTGGTGCTTGTACTTGGGAGTTCTTGAGGATCATACCCATTTTCTTCACATTTTTTCATCTAGAGCATCTAGATCTTTTGTGAGTATACTTACTCACTCAAAATCATGTTTTCTTAAGTTTAATTCATAATCTAGGTTCATGCATGTGATATGCATAAAAATCCAAGATGATATTTGAGTTGCTAAAACTGTCACTGTTTTGAACTGCTTAACCTGAGTGCTTGAACCGAGCACTCGAGCCTACTTAACAGGCTAGGTTCAAGCACTCGAGAGGTACAAGCGCTCAAGTTCAACAAGATGTAATAGATTAGTTTGTTGCTTGTTAATTTTATAAGGATACATGCTATGTATGATAGCACTATCAGCTACGAAAGTTGTACCTTGAGGTTGTATTATATATATGTGCTTGCATGTCTATGATGTTGTTGTGCCCTATATCATTTAAGTAGTACCTTAGGAATGGATCTTTTATAAAGAAGGAAAGAATACTGGTGTTTACAAAGGCAAGCACTCAAGCTAACTCGAGCACTCAAGCTAACTCGAGCAGTCGAGCTCACTGTCTTATTTAAGAATATGTTTTCTAACTTAGTAATGTGACCAACCTGTAAAGCCTTTACGTGCGATAATAAGAGAACAACGTGAATAGTAATGTGATGTACTTAAGTACAAGACTTTGAGAATAATGTGCTTTAACCACTTGTACCACGCGCGTTAGTTGTTAAGGATACGGAAGATGTGATATAGTTAATAACAAGATGTCCATATCCGTTAGACTGTTCCTTGTGTTTCATTCGTTTGCTTGGTTAGTTCGAGAAAGAGTAAAGAGTCTGGGTTTAGTTGTTGAGATGGTTAATAGCCGATGGGCTGACGTTAAGCAAGTGGACAATTGGGGCAAGATGACAAATTAACCATGGCCAAATAAAATAAGATTGGGATTACAAAGTAATGAGGCCGGCTGTAAGGCAGATGTCAATTAGCCGTTTGGGCACAATGACAAGAGAATAGATGTCAATTAGCCATTTGGGCTAGAGACAAGGTGGTAACCTATGACCGGAAAGTAGCAATATTCCAGGCCAACAACACTTATGTCGGATGCATGCTAAGAGTAGTGTTTGTAAGAGATTGGGCCTGTGGTCCAAAGATTGAATTGTGATCCAAAGAGTCGAGTTGTAAAGATTGAACTTGTGGTTCAAAGTAAAGTGTTAAGTTTTTAAAGATTGGACTAACAGTCCAAATCGATTAGTCAATCAATGTCAGCGGTGTTTCAAAGGTCCGAGTAATATCACTGAATGTTTCCTAAACATACACCCTACCTTGAGATTAGAATAATCAAGACTTAAAGACATGATTTTCATGAAAGAAGAGAAAATGGAACATTTTACATTCTTAACGGATTAACAAGTGTTTTCAGAGCCTGTTCAATGTAGTAGGTTTACTCGCTCAGCTTGTAGTAAAGCTGATGACTTTTATGTCCTGAACAATCAAATGTCTAGATCTTGCAGAGGCTAAATTCCCAGAAGAGGAGTACACCAAGGAAAGCTCTGGGTTTGTGAGCTATGTGGCAGAAGTGAAGACTTTTGTTTATTTATCTTTTGTTAGTAGTTGAGGCACTAGATTCTGATCTTATTAGTATGTTGTAGGGCTTCACGCCCGGGATAATATTATCTTTTCTTTTCTTTTTTGTGGGTTGTAATAATGGATTTAAGACTCTGATGATCTTTAATATTATGTAAGCCGAGAACCACCATGCTTATTATTACTACTTCCGTTTATTGTTTGTTGCTTTTATCTTGGTTCGTTCTTGTATGGACAAGCACGCGATTCTGAAACCAATCATGTATCTACAGGTCCAAAGATAGAAAATTTTAAATTTTCCCTACTTTGCTACACCAGGGCGTGACAGGGATTTTTGGTATCAGAGCCCTAGGTTTAGTCATATTTATTGATTGTCCTACATATTTTTTAGCCTTAAGATACCTTGCGCTAGTATTGTCTAGAAGACAATTTCATTTTCGGGTCAGCATGGAGCTAGTTTTCATCAAGAATTCATTTGGAGGATACTTCTTGTTTCCCGACCACCTTCAGCTCGTTAATCTGGAGCTACATTACCAGAGGGTTAGATCATGTGCACAACGTCTGGTAGAGGATGACTTTTGGAGAGCGATACACATTGATGGTGTGAAGGACTTGGAGAGGGTATGTATTGAGCCTCTACACCGAGTACTCACTCTCTTACAAGTCGATCAAGAGATGGAGGCTATATTATGAGATATTCCACATTATCAGGAGTTTCTGGCCCGAGTCAGACATACGTCACCAGTTCATACCGCTCAGGCGCTACCACCAGTACAACCAGTACTTCTAGCACTAGTCGTACCTATAGACACCCTATTTTGTAGGCTGTCAAATTTAGGAGATCCATAGCTTGATGGTTCACAATGATCGACAGGACTAAAAAAGGACTCTTGGAAGTTAGTTCTATCCCTCAAAATGCTCAAAATGACCAAAATGCCCCTGAAAGCCCAAATACTCCCAGATTTGGATCGAAAGTTCTACAAACATGATACGTAATAAAAAAGTACTGAAAATGAGTTTTGAAGAAAAATCAGATGAAATCGTCAGCTCCCAAAGACCCCCAGAAGTCCCGGAAGTTCCAAGAAAGTCCCCGTTGACCGGCTTGACCAAAGTTTGACCAGGTTCGACTAGGGTTTGACCGAAATCGTCAAAATTCATTGAAAGTTCCAAGATCATTCTATATCATGTGAAAAGTACTAAAAGGAGTTTTAAAAGAAAATAGGACGAAATCGTTAGCTCCTGGGAGCTCCCAGAGGTTCTCAGAACTTCTTGGAGATCCCAAGTTTGACCGAATTGACCTAAAACTTGACATTGAAACCAGAGCACCATGTCATTTTTCAAACATTTTTCATGGATACTAGAGGTCAATAGCTTTCCAACGGTATATCGCATATAATTTCTTAATTCAAAACGAATTTATTATGAATTTTTGAAGGTGATAAAGATGATCAAATTGGCTTTTATCGCAAATACTGCAAAGCTTTTCAAAGTGACCTGACTTTGAACTATTTTATATGAAAAGTAGACTCCATTTCCTTTCGAACAGTATATCACAAGCTCAATTTAGAGTTTGTACACATTTTCTGTGAATTTCGGACGAAATAGGACCTTTTCGCAAATACCGGAACCTCTGGGGGCTAAACAACATTATTCGGACATTGGAGGAGTAGTGCCGCCGCAGCACGGGCCCACTGCCACAGCGGTACTCTCTCCAAGAATAGTCCATTTATGTAATTTATTTTGGGGGTCGAATTTGATTAATTGAAAACCATAACGACGCAGTTCCTTATTCGCAGATGTTTGGGACCAATGGGAGTACTCTTTAAATCCCAAAATCACCCTAAATTGGCCTATATAAACACCCCTCGACTTCTCATTTGGGGGGGTGTAAATACAAAGCTTAGAAAGTTGTAGAGAGAAAAGTTATTGAGATAAGGTTAGGATAGTGAAAATGAGCTTCCACCTCTTGATTTCCAATAAGAAAGTGAGTTTGCAACATTGTTTTACTTTATTACTCCTCTTTACTTCACATTCAATACACCCAACCACTATTTTAGTGAGTATTTATGGATAGGAAGCTACTTTTATGTCCAAAGTCACCATATATGAGTGAAACACCAAGTTACAAGTCCATAATCTCATTGAATATCTTCTATTGATTACTTACTTGCTTGTTTACATATTATGCTCAACTCCTCTTAATCTTATTTCTTTTTTATTTTCTTGATTTGCTTACTAGTTCATTATCACCTAAATGATGAACTAAAGTTTGAGGTGAGTGAATCCTTATGGATAGTAGCTCTTGACCTCAAAAACATGTTTGATAGATGATGATTATGACTTCAATACATTCCTATGTATTCTTGAAGTCATATTTAAACAAAAACAAATCTCTCTAACAATCTTGGAGATTCTTGATATGAGTTTAATGTTGATATTCCAAGAGGTCATAATCTCCATTTGATGTTGAAAATATGCTTTCAAAACCTTCTATTTCAAAACCCCTCTAAAACCCCAATACTTGGATTCCAAAGAAATACACATTGTTTTCTCAAAAAATCTTCAAAACAGTAAATAATCTGAGTTCAAAGATTTCTATAGAACTCAATACTCAAAGGGTGATTGCAAGAAAACTTGGAAAGTATTCCTAACTCATTATAGAACACCCATGATTTTTGGCTTGGCTTGAAAATACTTGGAAGGGTTCAATTTTGGTCCAAACATTCCTTCCAGACATTATGGTTTTGCTGTCACAACTTGGAAGTTGACTTTAAACTTGTTTTTCAGAATTTTTTTCCCAAAGGAATGGTCCCAACTCATTTTTCCCTTGAACTTAAGTGTCTTATGGAACTTTCTGTACAATATGGGTCCCTAGATGGTTTGTTTTCATTTTCTAAGATTTTTCAACATTTCAGTCAACAGTACAGACTCTGTTCCTGAGTAACCTCTATTGTTTATATGATTCCTCTCAATCTGCTGTAATAGTTATTGTAGATTGGCTTTTTGATATGTGTTCTAGACACAATAAGGATGATCTCCATAAAAAATCATGCATTAAAAATATTTCTAACTTCACTTTTCTATATTTACTAAATCAATGCACTGTTCTGACCACTATTCACAGCAAGTGTACTTTTACTTTCGTTCTTTGATTTGATGCTCATATGCACTCCAATTTAGTTCATATCTTAGAAAGTAGTTCATACTACATTTGTATACATCCTATAAAAATTTTCTTCATACATTCATGCATTCTCTAAACTTCTAAGTCATTTTAGAAAGTCCATGAACACAAGCACACAACAACCTTTGCACATTCTTGGACCATGCATTGCATCAATGCAAGATTTGGAGTTTTAGAAATTCCTAATCTAAGAGGATTATAAGGAATGAGTTCGATCATACGTTCATGCTTCCCCTGGATCTAATCCACCTTTCTCATCCAATCCGGGGATTGAGAGGTCCTCTTTTCTCAAAGATTAACATGCATCATTCTAGCTTGCTAAGCACATTTTGATTTCTTTAATTATTTGTTTCAAGAGTAATCTGTGTCCCCCTTTTTAGACTAGGAAAACTTGATTACTTGATATGTGATTAGACGATTTTTCCTAGGTTTGTTTGTGTGATCTTTCACTTTTGCATTGTGTGATATTTGGCTTATATCTTATGAATGATATCTTATCTTTCGATCTTCCATTTCTAGATTCTTATGAAATGTAATATACTATCAAAGTATTAATTGTTGAACCAAACATAGTATAAGATGATTATTTGGATGCTAGTTAAGGCCCGTCAAAAGACAGGGCGAGTAGAGGGTGCTTTAGTCGTGGGAAAGGCTCCTTCCTCTCTCGTACCAAAACCCCGAGCCAAGTTATTTGGTTATGAAGGGCCGGCGCCCTTTATCCGTTTGGGTGAGTCAAATTAGGTTTCTTGGTTCCCTAAAGACCAATTTGTGACTCTATATCTGTTTTCAATAGACCTTTTCTTTTCATTTCTTCAAATCAATTTTAAACAAACCAAAAAATGGACGATCGATCCCGCGACTCCACTAGGGACTTTTTATTTGAAAACAAAATAATACAGAGGTTTGACTCATAAGAAGCATCCTTAAAATCATCTTTTTACTGTGTCTAGTTCACTGCATTGCACTTCTGCATTTCCCCCTCCGACTGTGTCTGAAACGCAGCGCTGACATTATTTAGGTCTTGTTGTGCCAGGGCATAAGTCACCATTGATATTGTACCTTCCAAGGTATATCAAAAAGAGTAAAAACCTCCGTACTATCTCTCTGACGGTATATTGGAACTCTCGTCAATGGACCCTCTTTGACTAAACCCAACCTTTGCATATAGATTCCTGTAGAACATTTCGTAGGACTGTTTTTTTTATCTTTTCAGATAGGACAATGTGATATAACTGCTATATGCCCTGACAGGATTACCTACGCAGTGTAGACGCTTATGTGGCACAGAACAAAACCTCTTTCCCATGATTCCTAAGGCAATCACTCATATGTGATTACATTGAGTTGACCTGCCTAGGCACCATGGTAAGGATGTATGCTTTGTGTTCACAAGGATATGCATCGCAATCCTTGTCTGTTTGTCCAAAGTCATAGGGGTTTGAAAACTTGATCGACAGTATGATCACCATCATCACCTGCTCCCATCATAATACTTGTTTATCCCAGAAACTCTACCCGGATATCCCAGAAATACCCAGATATAACCAATTTCTCCTAGAAACACTGTCCGGATATCCCTGAAATACCCATATATAACCAGTTTATCCCAAAAAATCCATTCAGATATCCCAGATATAACCAGTTTCTCCTAGAAACTCTATCCATATATTCCAGAATTATCCAGATACGACCAGTTTCTCCCAGTAACTCTGTCTAACTCGTCCAAATATAACCAGTTTCTCCTAGAAATTCTACTCAGATATCCCAGAAATACCTAAATATAACTAGTTTCTCCCAAAAACTGTCCGGATATCCCAAAAATACCCAGATATAACCAGTTTCTCCTAGAAACTCCATTCAGACACCCTAGATATAACCAGTTTCTCCCAGAAACTCTATCCATATATTCTAGAATTATCCAGATACAACCAATTTATCCTAGAAACTCTGTCCAACATGTCTAGATATAACCAGTTTCTCCCAGAAACTCCGTCCAGATATCACAGAAATACCAAGTTTCTCCCATAAGCTCCATCCAAACTTCTCAAAATATCCTGGAAACCCTTGTTATCCCCTGGTGATCATACTGGAAGGTATGGTTAGCACACTCTGTATGGGTAAGACCTTATTTGTTTAACTGCTACCTGCTAGAAATAGGAGCATCATGTAGATTAGGGCTTGCATCTGTATGCTTGTCTCATATGCATACACCATTCCTGTTAAGTCCGCACTCACTATTGTAGTCAGTCTGTAAAAAAGTCAGTCCACATTTTTTAACATCATTATCGTTGTCTGTCCAAAGCTGTCATTGTCAGAATCTGATACAGTCCTCCCAAAATCTGTAGGTCAGCATAGATTCCCAAAGTCAGCAGCTGGGATCCTCATCTTGATTCAGAAATTCAAAGAATCATTTGGTTAGAATCAACCTGGCAAGTTATTTCAGCATGAATCATGGAGAGTAGGAAAATAAGGTTACTGAGTTGGGAGTAACCATAAGTCAGCAGTTCGACAGCCTGGCCCAAGTTTTGAAGTTCAGAGAAGAACTGAAATAGCAGCAGCCACAACACCTACCTGGGTTCCTACCAACAACGGGATTCATGCCGCTGCCACTACCACCGGGGTTTGTACTACCGCCCATTGTTGTATAAGAGAATAATGGGGAGGAAGATTGGTTTCAAGAGGTCCCACTACGTATATATGAGAAAAAGCTCCAAGAGAAAATAGATAAAGTCAACAAGCTAGAAAGTGTATTGAGGAAAAGCAAGGGGGTTGACGATTATATACTGGACCTGGAAGGGCTTTTCGAGCCAGTTAAGCTGAAACTACCAAAAAACTTCAAGATGCCGGCTATTGACCGTTTTGGTGGAACTGAGAATTCGAAAAGCCATTGAAGCTGTGTATGAGAATATTCCAGTCAATGGGCTGCACTCATGAGTACATTCCAATGCTGTTCCCACAAACTCTCGCAAAGTCTGCACTATCGTGGTTCCTTACCTTGGAAGCCTCGAAAACTTGGGCATGGGAAGATATCGTTAGGGTATTTGTCGATCACTATTCTTACAATCAAGAGCTGGATGTCATGATCAAGGATTTGGAAACTACTCAGCAGAACAGCAATGAATCCTTTGCTGCTTTCCTGAGCAGATGGAAGAATAAAGTGGCCCAAATGACCTACTGGCTAGTCGAAAAGGAACCATTGAGAGTGCTAATCCGAAATCTACAACCGCTATACTCTAGCAATCCATCTCCACCTTTGAGGAATTGTTTGAAGTTGGGACTCGAATTGAAGATGCCATTAGGGAAGGAAAGATTAAAAAGGAAGAGCCTCTAAGTCAGTTGAAAAGGCCTAATTACTCCCCCAACACTCCGGATGTCAATGCTCTTAGCAGTCAACCCATGGCATACCCTCCTAGGCCATACCAACCCTCCAACCAAGCAAACTCGTCCAATCGCCCTTTCCTAAAAAAGCCTCCTCGCAGTGTCGGCAAGCTAGAGATCTCCCTGTCCTCAGCCTTAGACCCTCTCCTCAAAAAGGGCCACCTCGAACTACTCCAACCTCGAAATACCACACCACCACCAAGCTGTGATATGTCAAAACATTGCACCTACCACCAAGCTCCTGGCTATAATACCGATATCCAAGACGTTAATGACCAGAATATCATTGAGCCACGACCAAAGCAGCCCCATGTTACCCAAAATCCCTTGCCAAACCACCAAAATATCAGTCTCATCGAATCCAATCCCGTATCCTTCAACTCCGTCGCCTATGTCACCCCCTTATGACACCCCTTACCCTTCATTGACATCTCGGAGTTTGAGGGAATTCACCTGATCGAAGGGAAGGATGATGAATGGCAGCAGCAGCTAGATGATGAACAAGATTTGTTCTTTCTGGAAGAACATGGTCTAGGGGCGGTAGACCTCAAATGGTATGATCCCAACAAAGAAAATGATGCCTCTATCTGGAATGAGCTGGAGAAACCATTTATGGAAACAGATTGTGATTGGTTCACAGAAGATGGGACTGTAAAAGGATCTACTCTTGTCGAGATTGACCATCTGACTAGGTTGGGCCGTCATTATCCGCCATCATAGCCTGTCATCGTCGAGAAAGGACTAGTCAAAGACAAAGGAAAGGGAAAAATGGATGAGGTCATCGAAGAGGACAATGAGTTGATAAAGCAATTATAGAAAACTCAAGTACACCTTTCCATGTGGCACATCATGGTGACATCCTACAAGCATAGGCAGGCCGTGCAAAATGCCTTGGCTGGAATTGAAGTCCCCATTGATGCCGCACCGGAAGATATGGTTGACCTAGTCATTACCTTTTTTGATGAGGATCTGCCGCCAGAAGGATCTACACATAACAAAGCTTTGTACATCACTGTTGGATGCAAAGGGCAACAAGTGCTATTCTGTCTAGTCGATACGGACTCTGCCTTGAATGTTTATGCTCTAAGAACCGCCACTGCCTTGGGGGTTAACATCCTAGACATCACTCTGTCTGTGCAATCCGTGAGGGCTTATGATAACACCAAGAGAACTGTAATTGGGATTGTTTCTTTCCAAATCCAAGTAGGGTCATTGGTTTGCACTCAACTCTTCTAAGTCATGGACATGCCTGCCTCATTCAATTTGTTAATCTGGAGGCCCTGACTCCATGTCAACAAAGCGGTATCATCCACTGTGCACCAAATGATCAATCACATTCATGAGAAAAAGGTAAAAATCATCTTCGGCAATAATTGGAGAAATGAAGCCTTCCCAAGCTATGCTCCCGTCTTTGAAATCCAAATACCCAAACTAGAAGAAGGGAAAATTGGAGGGTTCTTCATGGAAAAGGTGCACATGATCGACGATGAAGATAAGTTCCCTGAGATCCACTCTGCGGATGTCAATATCGTTCGCAAAATGAACTACTTCCCTGGAATGGGATTGGGCCGAGGTCAACAAGGGATTCGCAAGTTTCCTCAAATCAAAGGACAAAAAGGCAATTTTGGATTGGGGTACAAGCCCACGAAAGAAGATCTTGAGCTACAAAAGCCATGGAAGAAAAGGGTGAGGAATCTCCCGTTGTACCGCAAGACCTTGAATAGGCAATTCATAAAAGAAGGGGATGACTTCCCCTATTTTGCATTCCCTGAACCTTGGATCCATCAGACCACCAGAAAAATTCACCCGAAACTTGAAATCTTCACTGACTGTGAATGGCCCCCTATCAAGAACCATTCTATCCCGAAGAAGTTGTGAAAACACCAGAGGAAGACTGGTTGAAGTATCTGAACACTAAAGCTATCAAGAAAATGTGGGACGAATCTTCTGAAGAGAAAGAAGGAAAGAGGGCCAAGAGCCAAAATGATCAGATCATACCAGCTGAGGAAGGTCTGAGCCAGGCTGTAGAGTCATCTATCTGTGTCTCCCTATCCCCTGTTCCCCCGAAGTCTGTACTCCCAATTATCGAGTCTGTACCAAAGTTGACCACTATAGGTCCACCACTGTCTGTTGTAATCACTCCACTCGTTGTGAATGAAATGAAGGACGATTCTGCTTATTCCTTTGTGTCTAATACTTGTGAATGAACATATCCTTCCAAGGATCTTCCAATCGAAATCAAGCAACTAATTAAAAAATCATCTACTTATGAAATAATCGAAGATACTTTCTCAATAACCTAGGTGAAAAAGATAATCCACAAATTGTGCAAATTGGCTCGACATTTAATAAAGAAGAAAAAGAAAAATTGACTCTCTTGCTAAAAGAATTCAAAGATGTTTTTACTTCGTCTTACGAGGACATGCCTGGCGTCGATCCTGACATTGTCCAACATCATATTCCTCTCCTTCCCAATTCTAAACCAGTAAAGTAGAAACTGAGTATCTGGAATGGGTTGCCAATATTGTGCCAGTCCCCAAGAAGGATGGAAAGGTTCGCATGTGCGTCGACTTCCATGAACTAAATAAAGGTTGTCCAAAGGATGACTTCCCACTTCCCCACATCAACGTTCTGGTAGATAACACTGCGGACCATGAGCTATTGTCATTTATGGATGGTTTCTCAGGGTACAACCAAATTTTAATGGCACTAGAAGATCAAGAAAAGCAACATTCACCACACCCTGGGGGACCTATAGCTATAGAGTAATACCTTTCGGACTCAAGAATGCTGGAGCAACCTACCAAAGAGTTGCCACCACTCTGTTGCATGATATGATCTACAAGGAAGTACAAGTGTACGTAGATGACATGATTGCAAAATCAAAGGATAGGGAGGAACACTTTGTAGCATTAGAGAATTTTTTTGAAAGGTTGCGCAAGTATAAAATGAGGTTGAATCCAAAGAAATGCACTTTCGGTGTGACCTCTGGGAAGCTTTTCTCATTACACAGAGGGGGATAGAGGTCGATCCCTCTAAAATGAAGTCAATTCTAGAAATGACACCATTACAGAATGAAAAAGAAGTGAGAGGGTTCCTCGGGAGGATCCAATTCATTAGCCTATCCTTTCACCACCTACTCCTTACAAGCCCTTATTTCTTTAGCTATATGTCTCTAAAAATGCCATGGGTTGCATGCTAGCCCAAGAAGAAGAAGAGAGCCACTCTGAAAAAGCCATATATTACCTTAGCAAGAGGATGACTTGGTATGAGTTCAATTACTCTACCCTAAAAAAATGTGTTGGACTTAGTCTAGTGCACCCGCCGATTAAGGCACTACATGCTAGCCTTTCTGATTGTGCTCATATCCCGTATGGATCCTCTAAAATACCTCCTCAAAAACCTACCCTGATTGATCGTATATCTCGTTGGTTACTTCTACTATCTGAATTTGATATCAAGTATGTAACAAGCAAATCGGTGAAAGGGAGAACTATAGCTGAGGGTCTTGCGAAACACACTGTTGACTCCGAAGAAAATGGAGACTTCCCGTTCCCAGATGAAAATATCATGGAAATCAAAGAAGATCAGTGGAAGTTGTACTTCGATGGGGCAACCAACATGAAAGGCTATAGAGTAGGAATGATTCTGGTATCACCAAATGGGGATCACACCCCACTGGTAGTCAAACTCAATTATAACTCCACCAACAATAGTGCTAAATACGAGGCGTGTATTTTGGCGATAGAAGCTGACATAGAATTAAAAGTTCAGAAATTGGATGTCTTCAGAGATTCAAACCTAATCGTGTCACAAGCCAAAGGAGAATGGAAGGTGAAAGAAGAAAGGTTGAAGCCCTATCATGACCATCTCAATGGACTTAAGAAACAGTTCAAAAGTGTGATGAACCAGTTAACAAATTCGTTGGCTACCTTAGCCTCCATGATCAAAATCCCCATGGGAGTCAAAATGATACCTCTAGTAATTGAGCAAAGATACAAGCCTTCATTCAACATGATCGCTGCAATCGAAGAAGAAAAGGAAACACCATGGTACCAAGATGTCTGGAACTTTATAGAAAGGGGAACGTACCCCCAAGATTCTACCGGAAAAGACAAAAGAGCGATTCGAAGGTTCGCAGCACAATTCATTATTTGCGGGAGAAAATTGTTGAAGAAAGGGTACAATGGTCACAACCTAACTTGCTTATTTGGAAAGAGCACCAGGAGAATGATGGAAGAAATACACAAGGGAGTATTCGGTCCACACATGAACAGTCACATGCTAGCCAAGAAGATTGTAAGACAAGGATACTACTGGACAACATTGGAAAAATATTGTTGTGAATACGTGAGAAGGTGCCACAAGTGCCAGATCCATGCAAACATGATGCACATACTGCCATCTCTGCTATATAGTATAACCTTTCCATGGCCATTCTCAACCTAGGGAATCGATATCATTGGTAAAATTGTTCCAAAGGCCTCAAATGGGAATCAATACATTTTAGTGGCCACCGATTACTTCACAAAGCGGGTAGAGGCTGAATCCTACACTAAATTGGGGGCCAAGGAAGTGGCCAAGTTCATCAACAGAAATCTCATATGCCATTATGGAGTCCCCCATGAGATTATTTCAGACAACAGAAGTCATTTCAAAGCAAAAGTAAGGGATCTGTTTAAGGAATACAAAATCACTTATCATAAGTCATCACCATACAGGCCACAGACCAATGGGACAGTCGAAGCTGCAAACAAGAACGTTAAGGCCATATTGTAGAAGTCGGTCGATACTTACAAAGACTGGCATGAGAATCTACCATTTGCACTTTAGGGATACAGAACCTCGATAAGGACGTCTATAGGAGCTACTCCTTATTCACCGGTATATGGTATAGAAGCAGTGCTTCTAGTTAAAATAGAGTTACTGTCCCTGCGAGTGATGGCATAATGTGAAATCTCAGAGTCTGATTGGTTAAGGGAAATATATAAGGAATTGGTTCTCCTAGATGAAAAGTGCCTAGTGGCAGTCAACCATGTCCGAATCTATCAAAAGAGGATAGCCCGTGCTTTTAACAAGAAGGTTCATCCAAGGAAAATTGTCAAGGATGACCTTGTTCCCGAAGGAAAATTGTCAAGGATGACCTTGTTCTTAAGGAACTGCGAGCCCCGATCTTTGATCCACGTGGGAAGTTCAAACCAAAATGGGTTGGCCGTTATATCATCAAAACTATTCTTTCCGGAGGAGCAACCTACCTCATGGACCTCGATGGTGTCGAATTCAAAGAACCAAGCAACATGGATCGCCTTAAAAAGTACTATGCTTGACCCCTAACCCATTTCTTTCAAGCCTTACCCTGAACTATGCTCGACCTGTTTCCCACTGGGGGGATACGTAGGCAACCGCACTAGTTCGGTCGCTCCACCAACAAAAATAGCACATCTCCATCAAGCCTCACCCTGAACTACGCTCGACCTGATTCCCACTTAGGGATACGTAGGCAACCGCATCGGTTTGGTCAACCCCATCATAATCAATCCCCCCTTCTTTCAAAGCCATAGCCCGAACTACGGTGGACCTGATCCCTGCTCGGGGTACGTAGGCAGACTTTCCAAAAGAAAATAAGGATGGCTCGCTAGGTTAAAAATCCAAAAGGATGCCTAGGCAAAAATTAGAGCTAAATCCAAAGTGAGCAGTAACAAAAGAGAGAAAAGAGCTCGTTAGGTCACCTTACTGGTGCCTAGGCAAAAGTTATGAGCATATGAGAAAAATAAAGTCGCGGTCCTTACCATAACCCAGAAACTACCCTTCATACTAAGGGCAAACTTCTACCACCAGCCTCGTTTGCCTAAATCTCTTTTAAACTAAGGGCAAACTTCGATCATCTACCTCGTTTGCCTCACAACCACCCATATCCCAAACTAGGGGCAAACTTCAGCTACTCGCCTCGTGCACCTCTAAATTACCCAGGCATGCCCAAACAAGTATCAAAAGCAACATCTGATCAAAATCTTACTTCAAAATGTTTCAGAAAGCCAAATTCATAAATAAGGTTCTCAAAGTAACCAGGGTTCACTGATAAATAAACTTCGAATAATACATAATTAGGAATAAATAAATGTAAAAGTCTCTCCAAGAGAAATCACAAATATTAAAGACACTTGGAGGAAGTAGCAGAGTCCGTCAAGTCCAGTTTTACTTTTATTTCTTCAAAGGTCTTCAGAAATAGGATTTTATCCGGTGGGTCCAACCCCTAATGAAAGTAGCAATAGTGACAACTCTGACTCTAGAAAAAGACCCTCTCAGTAAATCCCCGGGGGGCCTCTTGAACTTGCCCGTACTGCCTAGCCAATCGACGAAGATGATAAAAAGAAGTCTCTCTCAGACCCATTAACCACATTCTCGGGTGATCCCCAAGGCTGGTGGAGACAGCGTGAAGGTCCCAACGCCCCATAATCCAGTAAATCTCTGTTTCAGAAAGAGTACCCAATATATAAACCCAGTCAGCAAAAGAGTAGTGGGAATAAAGCACGGCTCTGCAAAAATAAACTGGTGGCACTCGAACCGTCCATAGCTGAAGGCACTCGTATAGCTAAGCCTGCAACACTAAAAGTGCCCCAGAAAGAAGAAGAGTTCCTTGGCTAGGGGCGTTATCCAAACCATTCAGGGCTTGAGCTAGAACGATAGCCATGGGACTCCTAAGGCATACATGCACCAAGTCGCTAGAAGTACTCGAGAACAGAAAGTGTTAAATCATGCATAAGATTAGAGCAGCCCCACGGGTAGCATCATATACGCTGGGGTTTCTGGGATTAATGTACCGAGTAATGATGAAACCAATGTCGAGGACCTCACCATGAATTAGTCGGCAGGAGACAACAGTTGAACAGTTGAGATATTTAGCTAAGCTATGAGTAGGACTGGGAGTATCAGCGGAAGAAAGAATCAAGTCTGAGTCTTGATCGAAGACAAGAATAGCACAAAATTCCTCAAATAGGGGGCATATCTCTAGGCCATTGAAATTGAAGACATGATTTACCGGGTCCCAGTGGGCAATGGCAAAATGCATAAGCCATATGATGAAGAGAGAACAGCTCGGTCAAGCCATAGCTAAATAGGTTGATCCGTTCCACGCCATCTGTAATGTTCAGCCAAGCGAAGCGTTGAGCAGGATCATACAATGCCATATTTTCTGTCGCAGCTCTAGCAAAATCAAAAATTTTAGCAGCACCTCCATATTTTATGGACTATCCCACCTGCAAGGCAAACACACTCACTATCACAAGACTGCTCATTGCAGTAACATCAACAATCACAGAATCACAGTGCACATGTACATATCGTCACACGATCACCAATTAAAACAAGCACGTAACTGCGCCTTCAAAATCGGAAGCTATCCAGCCTAAAGGCAATACATCATCATACTCTGTCAAAAAGTGACAAATTAACCCACACATCTTTGTCATTTCACAAAATATACTAGTACGACCCAATCGAAGACATGAATTGGAGATAAAACAAATGTCCCCACTTAGGAAGCCTCAGCCCTCCTCTTCTTCATCCTCAGTCGGACCTCCCAAAGTGTACGTCAGCAATGGCCTCCTGCCAGCCCTGCACCTTGGCCTAGTTCTTGACTAGCCAGCACCACCTTCATGACACTACACACACACAAATAAAAAGCAATCAATAGAGAAACAACAAAAGTACAAAAATAGAGTCGAGTCAGAAACTTACCAAGGACGCCATCTAACTGGTGAAGAATTGCCGCATACCATCCATCTGTAAGGGTAAAATCTAGGGTTAGAACCTCATAACCTTAAGAAGTGCAAATTATAGACATACCCGGTGATCTCGTATAAGGACCAAAGAACGTAGGCTAGATGCCAAGGTGTGACCCTTCTCAGCATAATTCCAAGGGACGTTGAGGACGCCTGCTGGCTGGGTGAGATACCCACACGTAACTCGTGGCACCTCTATGACTTGAGGGGAACCATCAGCACCCAAGATATTGATGGTCCAATCCTAAGGAGGGATATGATCAGCAGCCAGGGGAGCCTGCCTCCTACACATCTCGTAAAACCATAGGCACAAAATAAGTTAGGAAATGATGAATCCAAAACACAAGTGACGAATAGAGACAAAAACATAAAAGAAACTCACGGCTAGGAGTGGGACGTTGGGCATCAGGAAATAGCCATGATAAGTCTCATAACCAATCACAGAATGGAAATGGTCCTAAGCATCAGTACCAGCCAAAGCTGTCAACAAAGCAGTACCAGAAAGGTCGTCAGCATCCATCACAGAAGGACTATGAGGAACACGGTATCTCAGACCTCCAACCGCCTGCCAGGACACCCGCTCGTCGAGGTACCACTGCCTACCTTCAGTACTCTCCATCAAAAGTTGTCAAGAGGTAAGAGGTTTGACTACCTGAATCTCCTCTGGGGTAGCATAGCAAACATGCTCCCAAGGCATCCAATCAACGCTAGCAAACGTCAGTTCGGATACTAAATTCCTCATAAGGATAATCCGGTGGGCCCCACTTTTGATCCCAACAACATCTCTTCTCCATCTCAAGCCCCGAGGGAACAAGGGCACAGGAGCCATGCTCCTCATCTTCACCCGACTCGTCAGCATGATTAGGAGCCAACATCTTCAGGTACTCAAAACTATAGAGCTGCATCAGAAAATGAAAATCAAAAAACAAAAATAAGGAAGAGCCGAAAGAAAAGGAAAAGTCACATGGCATACCTCCCAAGCTCGCCAGAACCCGCCGGTCAATTTAATACCTTACGAGAAACCTCACCCATATTCTTGTAAAGGTGAGCCAAGGCAACACCACTCCAGTCATAGGAAGGGATCTCATCGACAGTCGGCAAACAAGAAAGAATCCTCAAGCTCTCCCGGTCATTCCGTGTTGCTAAGATCGAACAACCAATGACATACAGAAGGAATGCCCTCAATAGCTAATGGTTATTCAGGTTGTGCCCCCCTCTTCTGTAAGCTCGATAAAGCCAGTCCTAAGGAAATCGATGCCCCTCCAGATTAGGAGGAATGGCCCCAATCAAAATCTTAACAGCTTCAGGATTAATCTCATAAAAATATTCCAGAATCAGGCGCTTCCCGCCAACTCTCAAGCCGGTAATCATGGAAAAGTCGAAGGGCGTCATCGTCATCTCACCAAACAGCAGATGAAAAGTATTCATCGTATCCCACCATCTCTCAGCAAGAACATAAAAATGTGTAAGGTAGTTGGTGCTCTTCGAAACTAAATGGACAAAACTGCCAAACCCCACCTCATCGACCATTTGTTTAACAGCAGGCGAAAGTTGAGTATACCATAGAAAAGTATGAGCAAGACTACCGTGACCCTTCAAGGTCACCTTCGGCACCTGTATACATAAAAAATAGCAAAAACAAGCACAAAATCACTATTCACAACCCATAGTCCAACTTCACAAAATCAACAAATGAGCACAAAATGAGCTTCCAACAATCTATAAATGCACACTACGGTTCACAAAACTAGCACAAATGCACGTAAATAGTCCTGTACTGTCTAGAGTTTCACATACCTGACTCGCTCGAGCCGTGGCCAAAAGATGACATTGAGGGTCACGCAAAATCAACTTTAGGGGTTGGCTCTCAACCCTTACCCATTCCTTGGCTTTCTTAGAGAGTCAACTCGAGCTTGAAGCCATGGATCCGTGAAGAAAATGGAAGTTGAAACCAAACTTTCTTCTTGGAAAATAGAGGAAACTAAAACACCAATCAAAATTCCAATCATGGGAAGTGATTACTCACCTGAGTGTGCACAAGCTATCTTTTGACGGATTTTGGCTCCAAATATACCCCAAAATGGCCAAGAATGATCATTTAGAGCTTAAAAACTTGAGATATAAAAACATGAAGTCCGGCCACCCAGTGCCGCTGCGGCACTGGCTAACTGTCGCTGCGATAGTGGCCTAGTACTGCCACAACACTACTCCCCGCAGGCCCTGCTTCACTCCGTTTTGGCCTATTTTGGCCTTTTGTAGCCCGTTTCTGGCCCCGATTAGCCCCAGTGGCCTATTTCACTCAAGATTTACAAGGTTTTACCCCCAGCAGTCCAAAATTTGTTAGGGCTACCTCTAGAAGGAAAAATTTGAAAAAAGATCAGCACCTGAGGGTCCGGATCAATTTTTTGGATTAACCATCGCAAGACTCGATTAACCGTGAAAGATTTAGAGATGGGTCCTGGTTCTTGGTTAGCAAGATTCGATCAACCATGAGAGACTCAGAGATAGGTTCTGGTTCTTGGTCAATAGTCAAGAGAAACTTTCAAAGATTCCAAGAACTATCGCCAACAGGCAAATACAGACAAAATCAGCTCCCGAAGACCACAACTTGCTCTTTTGGATTGAGCATCACAAAATTTGATCAACAGTGAGAGATTCAAAGATGGGGTCCTGGTTCTTGGTCAGCAAGATTTGATCAACCATGAGAGATTCAGAGATGGGTCCTGGTTATCGGTCGATAGTTAAAGGAGATTCTCAAAAAGTCCCCTATCCTCCACAGCAGAAGAGAACGGGGAACAACGGCTCTTAGAAACCATAACTGGCTTTCTGGATTGGATAAGGATCAGCCACTGATCAGAATATTATCAACAGTCTAGAGATCCTGGCTCCTAGGGCAAGCATTATATAATCACAACCAAACTACTTTCTGATGTTCGAGACTCCGTGTCTGTTAGTTGCTGCCATTGCCTGTCATTTGTTGTGAGCTTCCTTATCTATTAATCGCCTTGAGCTTCCCCATTTAGCAGCTATTGTGAGCTTTCTTGCTTGTCAGTTATCGCAAAATCCCTCTCTTATCAGTTATCTTGAACTTTCTCATCCATCGCTTGATATCTAGGACTTCTGTGTCCATTAGTTACCTTTAATTGTCATCCTCGAAGACCTCACATCCGATTCTATCTGCAAACATACTTCTTGAAGTTTAAGAAGTTAGCCCCGAGGCCCAGAGTCTTTAACACTTTGATATCTTTATCAAAATCGACCACTGCATAAGAGTCAGATAAACATTAACACAACGTAAGTCCACTCAGAGTGGCACACACCCACATCATTGGCTTGGGCTAGGATCAGAACACTATGCATAATAAGACTCGATAACATTACATCCATGGAATGCATATCATACTCATAGCATGACATTCGCTTGTTCTGTTGTGCATTTAGATGTGATGTTTTATCCCTTGTTCACCCGAACAACGTCCTGGTCTGATTCCCCGACGGATACGTACGCAGCTCACGCAGAGCATGACTAGCACTAGCCTCAGCATTCATGTTTTCTATCGCTGCATCATTTGCAACGCTTGTATCATAAATCTATAGCCTCCAAAAGACATGTCTCTTCAAAGCTTTGGCACTAGCTTGCGACATGCGTTGCCTCGCAAGTTCATACCAAAGAGGGGCAAACTATAGACACCCCATTTTATAGGCTATCAGATCTAGGAGACCCATAGCTTGGTGCTTCACAATGATCGAAAGGAATTAAAAGGACTCCTAGAAGTTAGTTCTATCCCTTAAAATGCTCAAAATGGCCAAAATGCCCATGAAAGCCCAAACACTCCTAGAGTTGGACCAAAAGTTTTGGAAACATGCTGTCATAAAAAAGTACTAAAAATGAGTTTTGAAGCTAAATTAGATGAAATCATCAGCTTCCAGAGACCCCCAGAAGTCCCAGAAGTTCCTAGAAAGTCCCCATTAACTGGTTTGACCCAAGTTTGACCAGGTTTGACTAGGGAAATCCTCCAAATTCACCGAAAAGTTCTAAGATCATTCTAGACCATGTGAAAAGTACTAAAATGTGTTTTAAAAACATTGTGTATTTATTTGGAACCCAAGTATTGGGGTTCTTGATATGAGTTTAATGTTGATATTCCAAGAGGTCATAATCTCCATTTGATGTTGAAAATATGCTTTCAAAAACCTCTATTTCAAAGCCCCTCTAAAACCCCAATACTTGGATTCCAAAGAAATACACATTGTTTTCTCAAAAAATCTTCAAAATAGTGAATAATCAGAGTTCAAAGATTTTTCTAGAACTCAATACTCAAAGGGTGATTGCAAGACCACTTGGAATGTCTTCCTAACTCATTATAGAACACCCACGATTTTTGGCATGGCTTGAAAATACTTGGAAGGGTTTAATTTTGGTCCAAACATTCCTTCCAGACAATCTATTTTTGCTATCACAACAGCTAAGTTGACTTTAAACATGTTTTTCAGAAAACGTTTCCCAAAGGAGTGGTCCCAAATCATTTTTCCCTTGAACTTAAGAGTCTTATGGAACTTTATGTAAAATATGGGCCCCTAGATGGTTTGTTTTCATTTTCTAAGATTTTTCAACATTTTAGTCGATAGTATGGACTCCGTTTCTGAGTAATCTCTATTGTTTATATGATTTCTCTCAATTTGTAATCGTTACTATGGATTGGCTTTGTGATATATATTCTAGACACAATAAGGATGATCTCCATAAAAAATCATGCATTAAAAACATTTCTAACCTCACTTTTCCATTCGAACAAAATCAGTATACTATTCTGTCCACTATTCACAGAAAGTATACTGTTACTTTTATTCTTTGATTTGATGCTCACATGCACTCCAAATTAGTTAATATCTTAGGAAGTAGTTCATACTACATATGTATACATCCTATAATAATTTTCTTTAGACTTTCATGCATATTCTAGACTTCTAAGTCACTTTAGAAAGTCCATGAACACAAGTACACTACAACCTTTGAACATTCTAGGACCATGCATTGCATCCATGCAAGATTTGGAGTTTTAGAAATTCCTAATCTAAGAGGATTATAAGGAATGAGTTCGATCACACGTTCATGCTTCCCCTGGATCTAATCCACCTTTTTCATCCGTCCCGGGGATTGAGAGGTCCTCTTTTCTCAAAGATTAAAATGCATCATTCTAGCTTGCTAAGCACATTTTGATTTCTTTAATTATGGTTTGTTTATGTGATCTTTCACTTTTGCATTGTGTAATATTTGGCTTAGATCTTATGAATGATATCTTATCTTTTGATCTTCCATTTTTGGATTCTTATTAAATGTAATATACTATCATAGTATTAATTTAAACCAAACATAGTATAAGATCATAATTTGGATGCTAATTAACGCCCGTCAAAAGACGGGGCGAGTTGAGGGTGTTATAGTCGTGGCAAAGCTCATTCCTCTCTCATACCAAAACGCCGAGCCATGTTCTTTGGTTATGAAGGGCCGGTGCCCTTTATCTATTTAGTTGAGTCAAATTAGGTTTCTTGGTTCCCTAAAGACCAAGTAGTGACTCTGTATCTATTTTCAATAGACCTTTTCTTTTCATTTCTTCAAATCAATTTCAAACAAACCAAAAAGGGGACGATCGATCCCGCATGTCCACAGTACCTAAGCCAGAGTAGGACAATGATGACGATGTTGACGCCGACCCAGAGGAGGACCTTATAGAGGAGGGTGATAGAGGTGAGGATGATTCTGATAAGGAGCCTGAGGGTGAGGGGGATAATGATGATAATCAGGAGGACGAGCGTGAGGATGAGCACGAGAGAGGACATGATGACTAGTATGAGGGAGTGCTAGAGGAGGACCCCGATGAGGACGAGGACGAGGACGAGGATGAGAATGATGGCTAGGAAGGAGAGGTCATGCATGTGGATGATGCTGACGGGGAGGAGTTCGTGGTGATTCAAGTGACCCAGGGTTTGCCACTGGATCGGTTCTGCCACTACATGTATTTAATGGAGGTTGGTTACCCACAGATGGACAGATACTAGAGTTCAGTCTGAGGATGATCCGATCTTTGAGATGGTTGATGAGTTTAATTTGTGGCTTGACTGGGTGTCACTAGAGGAGATTAATGTTCTAGTAGATGAGTTGCCTCCATTCGAGTCAGGTGTGGAGCGTTTCTGGGATCATATCCCTAGGATCTAGATTCTCTTTCTATTTTGGTTGATCAAGGTATGTAACCCGCTTTCTTTTGTGTACATGTTGTATATGATTTTGATGGCTGTGGTATATGTGTAAATGTGATGTAAATTACCATACCATACTGTAAATATTTTTAGTATATATATTAGCAACATGCATTCGTATGTTATTATTTCTGAGTGTTCATCCTTACTAGATATATATGTTTATTACTTTGGGTGTTGATTATCTTACCTTGTGATCGTCATATCATGCTTCAAGGACTAGTGAGTAATGTTGGGTCGATCATGTAGGTTGACGTTATGGCCGACAGAATGAGAAATGTAAGGCAACGAGGAGGAAGGGCCCCCATCCCTGAGAACATGATTCCTACTAGAGCTTTTGAAGCTTTTCTACAATGCTTAGAGTATATCAGCGACAACCATCGTGGAAATTATAACAACAATAACAATAACAATAATTGGGTGAACCATCAAGCTACACCTCCGTTGTTGATCACCAGAGACAAGATACTTGAGAGACTAATAGCTTTGCGTTTCAATATGTTTGATGGAACTAGCAAAGCCTGGAAAGCTGAGAAATGGCTGACAAATATGGACCGCATTTTCTAGAAGATAAGGTAGGATGAAGAAGAGAAATGTTGTCTAGCTACGTTCCAGCTCACCGGTGCCGTTAATGATTAGTGAGAGTCTGAGAAAGCAACGATGGGAGCTGATGCATTAGTGAGGATGACGTGGACTGCATTTATGGAAAAGTTTTTAGAGAAGTACTTCCCTGAAGAAGAGAAAGACCAAAGATAAAGGGAGTTTATGGACTTGACTCAAGGCAACATGATGGTGCATGAGTACACTACACAATTCGAGAGGTTATCTTATTTCGCCCAGCATCAAATAGATATTCTGCAGAAGAAGATGAAGAGGTACCATAGAGGGTTGAATTCCCATCTGCACCATATGACATTGGGACATCTGAATACGGAGTTCGAGATATTGGTGAGATTAGCTTTCGGGTTAGAAAAATATGGATGTCAAGGACCCAAGAAATCGGTTCCCCGACCCCGTATGAGAAAATATTTTGCACCAATACCCCTAGTTCGCTTTCATGGAAGACAGAGGACCTGGAATGGTGAGAAGAAGCCTCAAACAACCTTTCCTCGTAATCAACCAGTTGCACCACAAGCATAACTTGTTTCTACCAGAGTAAAGCTGAGGAATTGCTACAGTTGTGGGACACCCAGGCATCTTACCAAAGACTGCTGGCTTCCTAAGAAGAATCTTTGCACTGACATCATCTACTATAAACAGGATAAACCATGACATGCTGCTAAAGATTGCCGAGCACCCCCAGGCGGATACTATGGAGCAACCACTCAAACCATGCTCAAAGCGATCATTCCTGAAAAAAGCCAGCTATAAAGAGGAAGCACCATAGAATATGGAAGGTACTTTCTTGTTCCTTGATCATTGGATTAGAGTTTTGGTTAAGTTGAGTAAGGTGTGCAAGGACTGCACTTTAACCATAGAAGACCGAGTTCTTCTAAATTATTTGATCATATTGACGATGAAGGAATTTTATGTGATTCTTGGTATAGACTGGCTTACAAAGTATTGTGCCAAGTTAGATTGTGCTAGTAAGATGATTTGTTCTCTATACCTAGGAGTGCGCCTTTCTATTTTAGTGCGACCCCTTAGGTGAAGAGTTTCTAACTAGATGTCTAGTTTTCGTAGAGAATTCTAGCGCTAAGAATTTTGTGACCCAAATACCCATGGTTCAAGACTTTCCTAAAGTATATTAGCATATTGCTACATTATCGTCGAAGGGGGAAATCAATTTCTGTATAGAATTGGCACTAGGTACTTTGCCGATTTCGAAAACCCAGTACCGGATGGCCCCGATGGAGGTGCAGGATTTGAACAACCAAGTTCAAGAGTTGGTAGATTTGGGATTCACTCAGCCACGTACATCGCCTTGGGGAGCGCCGGTGTTCTTTGTAAAGAAGAAGGATGGATTGCTTTGACTTTGTTTTGACTATCAAATGTAAAATAGGGTCACGATCAAGAACAAGTAACCTTTCCTGTGGATAGATGATCGATTTGATCAGTTACCGGGAGCAAAGACCTTTTCAAAGATAGACCTTCGATCAGGATACCACCAATTGCTCGTTCGACCAGAGGACATACCAAAGACGACTTTTAGGACTAGATATGGTCACTATTAGTTCTTGGTGATGTCATTTAGACACACTAAGACCCCCGTGGTGTTTTATGGATCTGATGAATCGGGTGTTTCAACCATACTTGTACTAGTTTGTGATTATGTTTTTCAATGACATATTGATTTACACGAAGGCGAAAGAGGAACATGAAGAGCTTGTTTGAATTGCGTTACAGACCCTCCAAGATCATTAGTTGTACGCTAAGCTCATCAAGTGCGAATTTTAGATGGAAGAAGTCAAATTCTTGGGTCATGTTGTCTTTTTAGAAGCAATTGCGATGGACTCGTCTAAGATTGTCGTAGTCTTAAGTTAGAGTAGGCCATCTAATATTCAGAAGTAAGGAGCTTTTTTGGGTTAGCAGGTTATTATCGGAGATGTGTAAAAGGATTTTCGAAGATAGCCATGCCATTGACTAGCTTAACAAAGAAGGATTCGATGTACGAATGGTTAGACAAGCATGAACACGCTTTTTAGGAATTAACAGAGAGGTTGACGTCAGTACCAGTGCTTACCACCCCAAAGAATAGATAATGATTTACCATTTATAGTGACGCCTCTTATCAAGGACGTGGATGCGTACTTATGCAAGAGGAAAAAGTGATCGCCTATGGATCATTACAATTGAAACTGCATGAGGTAAACTACCCAACACACAATTTGGAGCTAGCAGCTATTTTGTTCGCTCTCAATCCTTGGAGACATTACTTGTTCGGAGAGAAGTTTGATTTATTCTCTGATCATAAGAGCCTCAAGTACCTATTCTCTCAAAAAGAGCTGAATATGAGACGACGCTGGATGGAGTTACTAAAAGATTATGACTTCAATTTGCAATATCACCCTGGTCAAGCAAATATAGTCGTTGATATATTAAGTAGGAAATCTCGTAGTAGGATTGTTTCCTTGATGATTAGAGAGTGGCAAGCATTGGAGACTTTACCTGAATTTGATTTTTAAGCTGCTGATTTGGAGGAAGAAAGACACTTTGGAAGCCTTGTCATTCAACCAAATCTTACTAGTAGTATTATTGAAGTTTAGAAGAAGAATGAAGGATTGCGACAATGGTTTAAGAAAGCTGCAGCTAAGGATCCGAAGGATTGGGAATTAGACGAGACAGAAGTCTCTGCTGTCAAAACAGACTTTGTGGGCCAAAGGACGACAGGTCTAAGAGAGGATGTGATGAATGAAGCACTCAGGTTAAGATTGACAGTTCATCTAGGGAGTACGAAAATCTATAAGGATTTGAGGAGAAATTTTTAGTAGAAAGGCATGAAAAGAGACGTTGCGGAGCATGTCTTGAAATGCTTTACTTGTCAACAAGTTAAAGTAGAGCATCAAAAGCTATCAGGACTTTTACAGCTGTTACCCGTACCAAGATGGAAGTGGTAGCACATTTCCATGGACTTTGTTGTGGGTTTACTAAGGTCATAACAGAACAATGATGCTATTTGGGTAGTCATGGACTGACTCACTAAGTCGACGCACTTCTTCGCATACAATATGGCATATCCAATTGAGAAGATGAGCCGACTCTACTTGCAGTAGATTGTTTGACTACACGGCGTGCCCGTTTTGATTCTTTCTGATCTTGATTCATGCTTTATCGCTAGATTTTGGGAGTCTATAAGCAGCTATGGGAACCTCACTAAAGTTGAGTTCGGCATTTCATCCCCAGATAGATGGACAGATGGAGCGGACGAAAACATCAGCTCCAAGGAGCTCCCAGAGGTTCCTAGAACTTCCTAGAGATCCCAAGTTTGACCGATTTGACATAAAAGTGGACTTTGAAATCAGAGTGCTATGTCATTTTTCAAACATTTTTCATGGATACTAGAGGCCAATAACTTTCCAATGGTATATCGCACATAATTTCTGAATTCAAAACGAATTTATTATGGATTTCTGAAGGTGAAAAAGACGATCTAATCAGCTTTTATCACAAGTACCGCAAAACTTTTCAAAGTGACCTGACTCAAAACTATTTTTTTATGAAAGATAGACTCAATTACCTTTCCAATAGTATATCACAAGCTCAATTTGGAGTTCATACGTATTTTCTGTGAATTTCAGACGAAATAGGGCCTTTTCGCGAATACTGAAACCTCTGGGGGCTTAAACAGCATTATTCGGACATTAGAGGAACAATGCCGCTGCGGCACTGGCCCACTACCGCCGCGACATAGGCCCAGTGCCACCACGACACTCTCCCCTAGAATAGTCCATTTTTGTAATTTATTTTGGGGGTCCAATTTGATTAATTAAAAACCAAAACGACGTAGTTCCTTATTCACAGATGTTTGGGACCAATGGGAGTACTCTTTAAATGCCAAAACTACCCCAAATTGGCCTATATAAACCCCCCTTGACTTCTCATTTGGGGGGTGGGGTGGAAATACAAAGCTTAGAAAGTTGTAGAGAGAAAAGTTGTAGAGATAAGGTTAGGATAGTGAAAGTGAGCTTCCACCTCTTGATTTCCAACAAGAACGTGAGTTTATAACTTTGTTTTTACTTCATTACTTCTCTTTACGTCACATTCAATACACCCAACCACCATTTTAGTGAGTATTTATGGGATAGGAAGCTACTTTCATGTCCAAAGTCACCATATATGAGTGAAACACTATGTTACAAGTCCATAATCTCATTGAGTATCTTCTATTGATTACTTACTTGCTTGTTTACATAGTATGCTCATCTCCTCTTAATCTCACTTCTTTTTTATTTTCTTTATTTACTTACTATTTCATCATCACCTAAATGATAATATGAAGTTTGAGGTGAGTGAATCCTTATGGATAGTAGCTCTTGAGCTCAAAAACATGTTTGATAGATGATGATTATGACTTCAATACATTCCTATGTATTCTTGAAGTCACATTTAAACAAAAACAAATCTCTCCAACAATCTTGGAGGTTCTTGATATGAGTTTAATGTTGATATTCAAAGAGGTCATAATCTTCATTTGATGTTAAAAATATGCTTTCAAAATCTCTCTAAAACACCAATACTTGGATTCCAAAGAAATACACATTGTTTTCTCAAAAAATCTTCAAAATAGTGAATAATTTGAGTTCAAAGATTTCTCTAGAAGTCAATACTCAAAGGATGATTGCATGACCACTTGGAAAGTCTTACTAACTCATTATAGAACACCCGTGATTTTGGTTTGGCTTGAAAACACTTGGAATGGTTCCATTTTGGTCCAAACATTCCTTCCAGACATTCTGTTTTTGCTGTCACAGCAGCTAAGTTGACTTTCAACTTGTTTTTCAGAAAACTTTTCCCAAAGGAGTGGTCCCAACTCATTTTTCCCTTGAACTTGAGTGTCTTATGGAACTTTCTGTACAATATGGACCCTTAGATGGTTTGTTTTCATTTTCTAAGTTTTTTCATCATTTCAGTCGACAGTACGGACTCTGTTTCTGAGTAACCTCTATTATTTATATGATTTCTCTCAATCTGTAATCGTTATTGTGGATTAGCTTTTTGATATGTATTCTAGACAATAAGGGTGCTCTCCCTACAAAAATCATGCATTAAAAACATTTATAACCTCACTTTTCCATTTTAACAAAATCAGTCCACTGTCCTGTCCACTATTCACAGCAAGTGTACTTTTACTTTCATTCTTTGATTTGAGCTCACATGCACTCCAAATTAGTTCATATCTTAGGAAGTAGTTCATACTACATTTGTATACATCCTACAATAATTTTCTTCATACATTCATGCATATTCTAGACTTCTAAGTCACTTTATAAAGTCCATGAACAAAAGCACACTACAACCTTTACACATTCTAGGACCATGCATTGAATCTATTCAAGATTTGGAGTTTTAGAAATTCCTAATCTAAGAGGATTATAAGGAATGAGTTTGATAATACTTTCATGCTTTCCCTCGATCTAACCCACCTTTCTCATCCGTCCCGGGGATTGAGAGGTCCTCTTTTCTCAAAGATTAACATGCAACATTCTAGCTTGATAAGCAGATTTTGATTTCTTTAATTATTTGTTTCAAGAACAATCCGTGTCCCCCTTTTTAGACTAGGACTTGGGGATCCGACATTAATCCTCTCATACCTACTAATTGATGTACCTGAGATGCATTTCCTCTAACTCCCGAAAAAGACATTATATGGACTGGATTAAAAGGGTCAGTCATCCTAAAATTAGGATTCATTTCTTGTCGCAAATATTCACCCGTAGCATACCATATCTCAATAGTTTATATGTGAACAGGCGATTTTTCCTAGGTTTGTTTATGTGATCTTTCACTTTTACATTGTGTGATATTTGGCTTAGATCTTATGAATGATATCTTATCTTTTGAGCTTCCATTTTTGGATTCTTGTGAAATGTGACATACTATCATAGTATTAATTATCGAACAAAACATAGTATAAGAGCATTATTTGGATGCTAATTGAGGCCCGTCGAAAGACGGGGCAAGTTGAAGGTGTTTTAGTCGTGGCAAAGGCTCCTTCCTCTCTCATACCAAAACCCCGAGCCAAGTTCTTTGGTTATGAAGGGTCATTGCCCTTTATCCATTTGGGTGAGTCAAATTAGGTTTCTTGGTTCCCTAAAGACCAAGTGGTGACTCTGTATCTATTTTCAATAGACCTTTTCTTTTCATTTCTTCAAATCAATTTCAAACAAACCAAAAAGTGAATGATCGATCCCGTATGTCCACAGTACCTAAGCCAGAGTAGGACACTGATGACGATGTTGACGCCGACCCGGAGGAGGACCCTATGGAGGAGGGTGATAGAGGTAAGGATGAGCCTGAGGATGATTCTGATAAGGAGCCTGAGGGTGAGGGGGATAATGATGATAATCAGGAGGACGAGCCTGAGGGAGACGAGGATGGACATGACGGCGACCCTGAGGATGAGCACGAGAGAGGACATGATGACTAGCATGAGGGAGTACTGGAGGAGGACCCCGACGAGGATGAGGATGAGGATGCAGATGATGGTTAGGAGGGAGAGGTCTTGCATGTGGATGATGCTGACGGGGAGGAGTTTATGGTGATTCAAGTGCCCCAAGGTTTGCTACAGGATCGATTCTGCCACTATATGTATTTGATGGAGGTTAGTTACCCGCAGATGGACAGATAGTAGATGTTCAGTCTGAGGATGATCCGAGATTTGAGATGGTTGATGTGTTTAATTTGTGGCTTGACTGGGTGCCACTAGAGGAGATTGATGTTCTAGTAGATAAGTTGCCTCCATTCGAGTCAGGTGTGGAGCATTTCTGGGATCAGATCCTAAGGATCTAGATTCTCTTTTTGTTTTGGTTGATCAAGGTATGTAGCCCACTTTCTTTTGTGTACATGTTGTATATGATTTTGATGGTAGTGGTATATGTGTAAATGTGATGTAAATTACCATACCATACTGTAAATATTTTTAGTATATATATCAGCAGCATGCTTTCGCATGTTATTATTTCTGAGTGTTCGTCCATACTAGATATATATGTTTATTACTTTGGGTGTTGATTATCATACCTTGTGATCGTCATATCTTGCTTCAAGGACTGGTGAGTAATGTTGGGTCGATCATTGTAGGTTGACGTTATGGCCGACGGAATGAGAAATGCAAGGTAACGACGAGGAAGGGCCCCCATCCCTTAGAACATAGATCCTACTAGAGCTTTCGAAGCTTTTCTACAATGCTTAGAGTATATCAACAACGACCATCGTGGAAACTATAGCAACAACAACAATAACAACAACAACAATCGGGTGTACCATCAAGCTACACCTCCGCTGCTGATCACCGGAGACAAAATACTCGAGAGATTCAGAGCTTCGCATTTTGATAATACGTTTGATGGAACCGACAAAGCCTAGCAAGCTGAGAAATAGCTGACAAATATGGACTGCATTTTCTAGAAGATAAGGTAGGATGAAGAAGAAAAACGTTGTCTAGCTACGTTCTAGCTCACCGGTGCCGTTAACGAATAGTGAGAGTCTGAGAAGCAATGCTGGAAGCTAATGCATTAGAGAGGATGACGTGGACTGCATTTATGGAAAAGTTTTTGGATAAGTACTTTCTTCAATAAGAGAAAGACCAAAGAGAAAGAGAGTTTATGGACTTGACTCAGGGCAACATGATGGTGCGTGAGTACACTACATAATTCGAGAGGTACCATAGAGGGTTGAATTCCCATCTGCACCACATGACATTGGGACATCTGAATACGAAGTTTGAGATATTGGAGAGATTGGCTTCTGGGTTAGAAAAATATGGATGTCAAGGACCCAAGAAATTAGTTACCCGACCCCCTATGAGAAAAAATTTGCACCAATACCCCTAGTTCGCTTTCAAGGGACAAAGAGGACCTGGAATGGAGAGAAGAAGCCTCAAACAACCTTTCCTCATAATCAACCAGTTGGACCACAAGGACAACTTGTTGCTACCAGAGAAAAGCTGAGAAAATGGTACAACTGTGGGACACCAGGGCATCTTGCCAAAGACTACTGGCTTCTTAAGAAGAATCTTTGCACTAACATCATCTGCTATAACTGCGATAAACCATGACATGCTGCTAAAGATTGCCAAGCACCCCCAGACAGATACTATGGAGCATCCACTCAAACCATGCTCAACGCGATCATTCCTGAAGAAGCCAGCTATGAAGAGAAAGCACCACAGAATATGGAAGGTACTCTCCTATTCCTTGATCATTGGATTAGAGTTTTGTTTGATACGGGTGCTACGAATTTGTTTATTGCCTTTAGACTTGTTCTAAAGTTGGGATTAAAACCCCAGATGTATAAGGATGCTCTTAATGCTGTTTTGCCCCTAGAAGTGTTGGTTAAGTTGAGTAAGGTGTGCAAGGACTACAATTTAACCATAGAATACCGAGTTTTTCTAATTTATTTGATCATGTTGACGATGAAGGAATTTTATGTGATTCTTGGTATAGACTGGCTTACAAAGTATTGTGCCAAGTTAGATTGTGCTAGTAAGACGATTATGTTCTCCATACCTAGGAGTGTGCTTTTCTATTTTTAGTGCGACCCCTTAGGTTACGCGTTTCTAACTAGACGTCTAGCCTCCATAGAGAGTTTTAGCACTAAGAATTTTGTGTCCCAAATACCCATAGTTCAAGTCTTTCCTGAAGCATTTCAGGATATTGCTACATGATTGCCGAAGGGGGAAATCAATTTCTGTATAGAATTGGCACTAGGGACATTGCCGATTTCCAAAACTCCGTACCGGATGGCCCCGATGGAGGTGTAGGATTTGAACAAGCAAGTTCAAGAGTTGGTCGATTTGGGATTCACTCGGCCAAGTACATCGCCTTGGGGAGTGCCAATGTTGTTCGTGAAGAAGAAGGATGGATCGTTTTGGCTTTGTATTGACTATCGAATTTTAAACAGGGTCACTATCAAGAACAAGTACCCCCTCTTGTGGATAGATGATCGATTTGATTAGTTACAGGGAGGAAAAAGACCTTATCAAAGATAGACCTTCGATCAAGATACCACCAATTGCTCGTTCGACCAGAGGACATACCAAAGACGGCTTTTAGGACTAGATATGGTCACTATGAGTTCTCCGTGATGTCATTTGGACACACTAACACCCCCGTGGTGTTTTATGGATTTGATGAATCGGGTGTTTCAACTATACTTGTATTAGTTTGTGATTATGTTTTTCAATGACATTAATTTACATGAAGGAGAAAGTGGAACACGAGGAGCTTGTTCAGATTACGTTACAAACCCTCCAAGATCATTAGTTGTACGCTAAGCTCAGTAATTGTGAATTCGATACGGAAGAAGTCAAATTCTTGGGTCATGTTGTCTCTTCAGAAGGAATTACGATGGACTCGTCTAAGATTATTGCAGTCTTAAGTTGGAGTAGGTCGTCTGATGTTCAAAATTAAGGAGGTTCTTTGGGTTAGCGGGTTATTATCGGAGATGTGTAGAAGGATTTTCGAAGATAGCCGTGCCATTGACTAGCTTAACGAAGATGGATTCCGTGTACGAATGGTTAGACAAGCATGAACGCGCTTTTTAGGAATTGAAGGAGAGGTTGACGTCAGCACCAGTGCTTACCATCCCAAAGAATAGATAACGATTTACCGTTTATAGTGACGCCTCTTATCAAGGACTTGGATGCGTACTTATGCAAGAAGAAAAAGTGATCGCCTATGGATCATTATAACTGAAACTGCATGAGGTAAACTACCCAACACACAATTTGGAGCTAGCAGCTATTGTTTTCGCTCTCAAGACTTGGAGACATTACTTGTTTTGAGAGAAGTTTGATTTATTCTTTGATCATAAGAGACTAAAGTACCTATTTTCTCAAAAGGAGCTGAATATGAGACAACGTTGGATGGAGTTACTAAAAGATTATGACTTCACTTTGCAATATAACCCTGGTCAAACAAATGTAGTTACTGAGGCATTGAGCAGGAAATCCCATAGTAGGATTGTTTCCTTGATGATCAGAGAGTGGCAATCATTGGAGACTTTAGCTGAATTTGATTTCCAAGTTATCGATTTGGAAGAAAGAAGACACTTTGGAAGCCTTGTCATTCAACCAAATCTTAGTAGTAGTATTATTGAATCTTAGAAGAAGAATGAAGGATTGCGACAATGGTTCGAGAAAGTGGCAGCTATGGATCTGAAGGAATGGATAATTGGACGACACGGAAGTCTCTGCTATCGAGACAGACTTTGTGTGCCAAAGGACGACGGGTCTAAGAAAGGAAGTGATGAATCAAGCACACAGGTCAAGATTGACAGTTCATCTAGGAAGTATGAAAATGTATAAGGATTTGAAGAGAAATTTTTAGTGGAAAGGCATGAAAAGAGACGTTGCGGAGCACGTCTCGAAGTGCTTTACTTGTCAACAAGTTTAAGTAGAGCATCAAAAGCTGTCAGGACTTTTACAGCTATTACCCGTACCAAGATGGAAGTGGTAGCACATTTCCATGGACTTCGTTGTGGGCTTTTTAAGGTCATAACAGAACAATGATGCTATTTGGGTAGTCATGGACCGACTCACTAAGTCGACACACTTCATAGCGTACAACATGACGTATCTAGTCGAGAAGATGAGCCGACTCTACTTGCAGTAGATTGTTCGACTACACGGTGTCCCCGTTTTGATTGTTTCTAATCTTGATTCACGCTTTACCGATAGATTTTGGGAGAGTCTATAAGCAGCTATGGGAACCTCATTGAAGTTGAGTTCTGCATTTCCTCCCCAGACAGATGGACAGATGGACAGATGGAGCGGATGATCAGGTATTGGGGAATATGCTGCAAGCATGCGTGATCAACTTTGAAAGTACCTAGGAGACATATCTGCCACTCATTGAGTTTACATGTAATAATAACTACCACTCAAGCATCGGGATGGCACCATTTGCGCTCTACGGAAGACTATGTCGTTCGTCTCTTTGTTGGGCAGAAGCTGGAGAAGGCAAGCCTTTGGGACCAGATATGGTTCGAGAGACTAATAAAAATATCAACATTATCAAGGAACAGATGAATGCAGCCCAGAGCCGACAGAAGAATTATGCGGACAAACATCACAAGAACCTGGAATTCTGTGTTGGAGATCACGTTCTACTAAAGGTTTCTCTAGTCAGAGGAGTGGTGAGATTCGGATAGAAGAGAGGAAAGCTTTTGCCTCACTACATTGGACCATTCAAGATTCTTGAACGCGTGGAGAAGGTTGTCTATCGTAGATGCCCCATTTTGTCAGCTATCAGATTTAGGAGACCCATACATTGGTGGTTCACAGTGATTGAAAAAGACTAAACAAGGACTCTTGGAAGTTAGTTCTATCTCTCAAAATACTCAGAAAGTGGTGCAAATGACCAAAATACCCCTGAAAACTCAAATACTCCTAGATTGGAACAAAAGTTCTTGAAACATGCAATGTCATACGAAAAGTAAGAAAATGGGTTTTAAAGCAAAATCAGATGAAATCATCAGCTCTCAGAGACCCTTAGAAGTCCCGAAAGTTTCCGGAAAGTCCCCGTTGATCGGTTTGACCAGGTTTGCGAATTCGTCCAAAAGTTCTGAGATCATCCTGGATCATGTAAAAAGTACTAAAACAAGTTTTAAAAGAAAATCGGATGAAAACGTCAGCTCTTGGGAGCTCCTAGAGGTTCCCAAAACTTTCTGGAGATCCCAAGTTTGACGGATTTGACCTAAAAGTTGACTTTGAAACCAGAGCACCGTATCATTTTTCAAACATTTTCATAGATACTAGAGATCAATAGCTTTCCAATGGTATATCGCACATAATTTTTTGATTTAAAACGGTTTTGTTATGAATTTTTGAATGTAAAAAAAGGTGATCAAATTGAATTTTATCTCAAATACCACAAAACTTTTCAAAGTGACTATCTCCAAACTATTTTTTTTTAAGGAAAGTAGACTCCATCACCTTTCCAATGGTATATCACAACCTCGGTTTGGAGTTCGTATGCATTTTCTGTGAATTTTAGACGAAATAGAGCCTTTTTACGAATATCGGAACCTCTGGGAGCCTAAAAACAATTTTCTGGGCGTCTGAGGAGCAGTGCTACGGTAGCACTGGGCCAATGCTGCGGAAGCACTTGGCCAGTGCCGTGGCGGCACTCAACTCCTAACGGGTCCATTTTTGTAATTTGTTTTGTGGCCCCAAATTGAATAATTGAAAACCAAAACGACATAGTTTTATGTTCACAGATGTTTGGGACCAATGGGAGCACTTTTTAAATCACAAACTCTCCCCAAATTGGCCTATATGAACCGCCCTTGACTCCTCATTTGGGGGTGGCAAATGCATGTTTATAGAAGTTGTAGAGAGAAAGTTGTAGAGATAAGGGTAGAATAGAGAGAAAGAAGGCTTCCTTCTTAGATGTTCAACAAGAAAGTGAGTTCCGAACCTTGTTTTTACTCCATTACTCCTCTTTACTTCACATTCAATACACCCAACCACCATTTTTGTGATTATTTATGAGATAGGAAGCTACTTCCATGTCCAAAGTCACTATATATAAGTGAAACACCAAGCTACAAGTCCAATATCTCAATGATTATCAACTATTGATTGCTATTTACTTGCTTGTTAATATATGTTCATCTCTTCTTACCTCATTTCTTTTTTATTTTTCTTTGATAAATCATCATCTAGATGATGACATGCTATTTAGGGTAAGTGAATCCTTATGGATAGTAACTCTTGACCTCAAAAATATGTTTGATAGATGAAGATCCTAACTTCAATGCATCCCTCTGTATTCTTGAAGTTATTTCCAAGGTGAAAACAATGCTCTCCAACAATCTTAGAAATTCTTGAAGTGAGTTTGATGTTAATATTCCAAGTGGGTATAATCTCCTTTTAAGTGCTGGAAATGTGCTTTCAAAACCTCTATTTCGAAACCCCTCTAAGAACCTAACATTTGGATTCCAAGAAAATAACTTTGTTTTCTCGAAATCCTCAAACCAGTAAGTCATCCAACTTTAAAATGACATTTTGAGTTCAATACTCAAAGGATGATTATGAGACCACTTGGAAAGTATTCCTAACTCATTATACAATACCAACAAATTTTGGTTTGACTTAAAAACACATGCAAGTGTCCCATTTTGACCCAAGCATTCCTTCCGGACATTCTGTTTTCTCTATCACAGCAGCTTGGTTGAATTTAAACTTGCTTTTCAGAAAACTTTTACAAAGAGAGTAGTCCCAACTCATTTTTTCTTTGAACTTCAGTGTCTTAGGGAACTTTCTGTATTATATGGGCCTCCAAATTTATTTTTTTTCATTATCTAAGATTTTTCTATATATCAGTCGACAGTGCAAACTCTGTTTCTGAGTAACCTCTCTTATTTATATGATTTCTCTCAATCTGTAGCCTCAATAGTGATTTGGCTTTTTGATATGTGTTCTAGACACAATAAGGACAATCTTTATGGAAAATCATGAATTAAAAACTTTCCTAACCCCACTTTTCCATTTTTACAAGATCAGCTCACTGTTCTATCCACTATTCACAGCAAGAATATTTTAACTTTCTCTTTGATTAGATGTTTACATGCATCCCAAATGAGCTCACCTCTTAGGAAGTAGTTCATACTACATTTTTACACATCCTATAACAATATTCTCTATGCATTTATGCATATTTTAGACTTCCAAGTCATTTTAGAAAGTCCATGTACATAAACACAGTACAACCTTTGCACATTGTAGGATCATACATTGCATCCATGCAAGATTTGTTGTGACTCCTAATCTAAGAAGATTACAAGGTATGCACTTGATCACACGTTCATGCTCCCCCGATCTAATCTTCCTTTCTCATCCATCCCAAGGATTGAGAGGTCTTGTTTTCTCAAATATTAACATGCATTATACGAGCTTGTTAAGCATATTTTTGATTTCTATGATTACTTATTTCAATAACAATTCATGTCCCCCTTTAGATTAGGAAAACTTGATTACTTGATATGTGATTAGGCAGTTTTTCCTAGGTTTGTTTGTGTGATCTTTCACCTTTGCATTGTGTGGTAATTGGCATAGATCTTATGAATGATATCTTATCTTTTGATCTTTCATTTTAAGATTCTTATGAAATGTAATATAATATCGTAGTATTAATTGTCGAACCAAACATAGTATAAGATGATTATTTGGATGCTAATTGAGGCCGTCAAAAGATAGGGCGAGTTGAGGGTGTTTTAGTTATGGCAAAGACTCCTTCCTCTCTCGTACCAAAACACCGAGCCAAGTTCTTTGATTATGAAGGGCCGGTGCCCTTTATCCATTTGGGTGAGTCAAAATTAGGTTTCTTGGTTCCTTAAAGACCAACTGGCGACTCTGTATCAGTTTTCAACAGACCATTTTCAAATCAATTTCAAAACAAAAGGAATTTCAATTCCGTGTGTCCACTATCTAGCGACTCTGCTAGGGATTTTTATTTTCAAAACAAAATAATATAGTGGTTTGGCTCATAAGAAGCATCCTTAAAATAATTTTTTTACTGTGTCTGGTTCACCGCATTGCACTTCTGCATTTCCCCTCCGACTGCGTCTGAAATGCGGTGCTGAAATTGTTTAGGTCTTGTTGTGCCATGGCACATGCCACCGTTGATACTGTACCTTCCAAGGTATATCAAAAAGAGTAAAAACTTCCGTACTGTCTCTCTGACAGTATATTAGAACTCTCGTCAATGGACCCTCTTTGACTAAACCCAGCCTTTTGTATATAGATTCTTGTAGAACCTTTCATAGGAAAATTAATTTATCTTTTCAGATAGGACAATGTGATATAACTACTGTATATCCTAGTGGGATTACCTATGCAATGTAGACGCTTATGTGGCATAGAGTAGAACCTCTTCGTTATGATTCCCAAGGCAAACACTCACATGTGGTCACATTAAGTTAACCTACCTAGGCACCATAATAAGGATGTCTGCTCCGTGTGCACAAAGATATACACTGCAAACCTTGCTTGCTGGTCCAAACACGTAAGAGTATAAAAACTTGCTAGACAGTATGATCACCATCATCACCCCCATCATATTCACCAGTTTCTCCCAGAAACTCTGTCGAAATATCCTAGAAATGCCCATATATAACTGTTTCTCCCAGAAACTGTCTAAATATCCCAGAAATGCCCAGATATAACTGTTTCTCCCAGACACTCTGTCTAATTCAACCAAAAATCCCTGTTTCTCCTAGAAACTCTCAGAAATTCTAAAAAATTCCTCTAAATCTGCCAAAATATCCTAAAAATTCTTCTTTTTCCCATGATGATCACATTGGAAAGTAAAGTTAGCACACTATGTATGGCTAGGACCTTGCTTGCTTAACTGCTATCTGTTAGAAATCAGAGCATCATATAGATTAGGGCTAACATCCTCATGCTTATCTCATATGCATGCACCGTTCCTATCAGTCTGCATACACTATTTCAGTCAGTCTATACACAAGTCACTCCACGTTCGTTAACATCACTGTCGTTGTCTGTCTAAAGTCATCACTGCCAGAATCTGATACAATCCTCTCAAATCTGTAGGTCAGTAGAGATTCCCAACGTCAATAGCTGGGATCCCCGTCTTGGTTCAGAAATTCAGACAACCGTTTGGTCAGGATCAGTCTGCCAAGTTATTTCAGCATGAATCAGGAAGAGTTAGAAAATAAGGCCACTGAGTTGGGAGCAACCATAAATCGGCAGTTCGACAGCCTAGCCAAAGTCTTGAAATTCATGGAGGAACTGAAACAGCAGCAGCCACAGTACCCGCCTGGGTTCCCACCACAACCAGGGTTCATGCCACCACCACCGCCGAAGTTTATACCACCTCACATCCTTGTACATGAGAATGGTGGAGAAGAAGAATGGTTTTAAGGGATCCCGTCGCCTACATATGAAATGAAATTCCAAGAGAGAATGGATAAAGTTGACAAGCTAGAAAGCGTACTGAGGAAAAGCAAAGGAGTCGATGATTATATGCTAGATCTGGAAGGCCTTTTTGAGCCTGTTAAGCTGAAACTATTGGAGAAATTCAAGATGCTTGCCATTGATCATTTTGACAGAACTGGGAATCCAAAAAGCCAGGTAAAGCTATGTATGAGCATCTTCTAGTCGATGGATTGCACCCACGAGCATATTGCAATGATGTTCCTGCATATTTCAATAACAATTCATGTCCCCCTTTAGATTAGGAAAACTTGATTACTTGATATATGATTAGGCAATTTTTCCTAGGTTTGTTTGTGTGATCTTTCACCTTTGTAGTGTGTGGTATTCAGCTTAGATCTTATGAATGATATCTTATCTTTTGATCTTTTAAAATTCTTATGAAATGTAATATATTATCGTAGTATTAATTGTTAAACCAAACATTGGATGATAATTAAGGGCCGTCAAAAGATGGGACGAGTTGAGGGTGTTTAAGTTGTGACAAAGGATCCTTCTTCTCTCATATCAAAACCTCGAGCCACGTTCTTTGGTGATGAAGTGCCGGTGTCCTTTATCCATTTGGGTGAGTCAAAATTAGGTTTCTTAGTTCCTTAAAGACCAAGTGGTGACTCTGTATCTATTTTCAACAGACCTTTTTCAAGTCAATTTCAAAATAAAAGGAAAATTAATTTCGCATGTCCACACCTATAGATTAGCGTTGTCGCCGAAGATGTCCAGAGTACACAACGTGTTTCGCGTCAGCATGTTGAGAATGTACGTGCACGGATCAATGCAGAAGATTGACTTCAAAGATATCGAGGTAGGCAGTACAGTGACGTATACCGAAAGACCAGTGCGCAACTTGGGGGGAGAGAACAAGAAGTTGAGGAATAAGGAGATCTCACTGGTAAAAGTTCAATGGAAATAACATGACGAACGCGAAGCTTCTTGGGAGATGGAGTCTATTATGCGAGAGAAGTTCAATGGAAATATAAGTCTTAGCTTATATTTTGGTGATGAAATCTTTTATTGGGTGTTGGAGAGATGTAACACCGGCCCTTTTACCTATATTTATCAGTATATGGATGCATTTCAATATTTTTGTATTCGTATATGTTAGTTTTGATCGTGTATGGAATAACTTTGATGATTCGTGATCGACGAAGAATAGTTCCTATTTATAGTCCTGAAGATACGCTTTGTTAGCCCACTTTATTTGGTTATTCACTGTTACTAATAAGTATTCTATATGTTGTAGGTTTTGAAGTTTTAACGTGAAAATACACTAAAATCCAATGATTAATGGCTTTGGACAACATTTTGTGCTCAAAAGGTTGTTCCAGTGAAAGCTGGAGACAGTGGCAGCCTCGGTAAATTGCATTTTTGATAATGAAAATTTTGGATTTGAGAAATTTCTCCAGAGATATAAAATGTAGATCTTCGAGTTACAGACGCGTGGCTATAAACGAGGAGTCAATTCAAGGTCTGAGTCAAAAGTTATCGTAACTTTACAATCGGTGCACAAAGTTGAAAAAATTTAAGAAAAGTTAACAAAATGGGCATTTCACTGGAGCGGTGCGCTCGCACGGTTTTAGGGATCGCACGCGAGCGGCCCTCGCAAGCGACCCGTTGACAAAAACCAAAAATACGTGCTTCGATGTACTGAAGAGCCCTGTACGATCCGAATTGGCTAATATGTCCAAAAACATAAATAAAGCAGTTTTGGTGCGATTAGGTTTAGAAAAACCTCCAAAACTTGCTCCAAATTATATGTTCTCTTTTAAGTCAAATTGAGAGTTGCACAATAATATGCACATCCTTTTACAACTAAAACTTCAGACATTCAAGATGGAGAAGCAAGGAGAAGAAGAAGAAGACCAAGGATTCCTATGGCCTCCTAGACCGATATCTAGGATTTCAATGAAACCCTAGCCAAGTAATAGGGTGTTATTTACATTTTCTTTTTGCTTTATTATGCATGGATGATGATTATATGTTTCAAGGATTTTGAAAAATAAAATTGTACTTATATTGAATAAATCACTGCTTTCAAACTTTATTCTTATCTTAGATCTATTTTGAATGTGATGTGCTCAATAATCTATATTTGCTGTGTTTGTATAGATTATTTACATGTAATAGTGCTTATTTGAATTATGATATCAAGTAGTCAAATAGTTCATGCCTAGGGAAAGATGGAGTGTGCCGCAACCCTAGTTTAGTGTGAGTCACTCCGTGCCAACCGAAGATGAGTTATGTTAATGCTTGAATAGTAGTTATCGTCTTGACGGAGTAATTTGGCTTGTAGCTATAATTCCCCATTATCATCCGGCGTAATAAGCTAATTGAATGTATAAATACCCTTAATATGAAGCTAATGGTGGATTTGTAATCCTAAGTTCAATACACATATTGATCAAAACAACTTTTAATCGCTTTCATAGTTAGATTTATTTCCTTAGTTTCTTAGTTTAATTAAAATCAAAATTAAAATTTTATTTTTTTAATTAACTAGGGTTAGGATTTAAAATTAAAGTGTTTCAGTATTTCAATCTCTGTGGGTTCGACCTCTACTTCTACACTACAAATCTTTTAAAGTAGAGTATACTTTTTATCTTGATTCTGATGAGATCAATTTTTGGCACCGTTACCGGGGATTGCAAATTACTACTATTAATTGTAGAACTTAGTTTAGTTAATTCGTAAATTTTAGATTAAGTTTTCTTTCTCTTATTTTCTATTTTTGTTTTGAGTCACTAACTTTTCCTTTTATTTTGTAGTTTCTCGAGTCATCAAATTCTAGTAATTCGGAGTGAAAGAGCTAAGCTCATCAAAGGAGCTTACACGAATAAAAAAAATTGCAAAAAAGCAAAAAAACAAAATCATGTAAATCACTTCCTTTAATTTCACATCAAAGCACTGTAAGTCAGGGCGTTGAAGCTTTGCATTAGCTTAGGTATAGAGTTCGCACGTGCATTACTTAGGAAACCCGAGGCACTGGGCTTTGACACGAATTACTGCATAACAGGATAATTGCATACATCATATTAGTTGCTCTATTTATTTGCGTTGTTTATATGCTTAATTGGTTCGAGTCAGTCTTAGTTTAGAGTAGTTCTCATCGTGTATGTTTGGTACTCGATAGAATCGACCCAAGTTACATCCTCTTAATCTCGACTCAAACATACTTTAAAAGTCCTTAGGTCATCAACTCAAGCTCCTAGAGCTCAGTTGATGGTAGACGACGAGTCATCCCCTGTACCCTCGTCATCTTTTCAAGCTAAATTACAAAGCATGCTTAAACAATTAAGAAAGACACGAATTGATAATTTAATACCTATTCTAATGGCCAACCTTGGAAACAGTGGTAATAACGGAAATATAATTAACCTGAACATACCTCAACCTCCAAATCTCAACCCGAATATACCTCAACTGCCTCCCTTAAAAGATTATTTCATTCCTATGGCCTACATGCCACAAGCATGTATCGAATTACCAGAGCTGACGACATCTCACTTTGAGATAAAGTCATCTACCATCGTGCTACTCCCTTCATTCCATGGCCGTATTAAAGAAGATCCTTATCATCACTTAGGAGAGTTCCAAGACATATGCTCTATATTGAAAATCCAAAATCTAACTGATGATGAATTAAAATTGCGTCTCTTCCCATTCTCCTTAAAAGATAAAGCTAAGTATTGGCTCCAATCTCTTGAGCCAAACACTATTAGAACATGGGAAGCATTACATACGGCATTTTTATAAAAGTTTTTCCCCATCACAAGAACTAATCAACTAAGAAAATCTATAATGAACATTGTAATGCAAGATGGGGAAACCCTCTATGACAATTGGGACCAATTTAAAGAACTATTGTGCTCTTGCCCACATCATCAAATTCCCAAGTGGCAATTTGTGTAGATCTTCTACGAGGGGATTGTTCCCTTAGTTTGTAATACCGTCAATGCCGTTTGTTCGGGTACCTTCCTACATAAAAGCACCAATGAGGCATGGAAAATATTTAAAATGTTAAGTGAAAATTCGATGCATCAAGCCGAGTAGGCACGTCCTAAAGGGTGTCTTCCTCATCAACCTAAGCGAGAGGATCAGTTTGAGTCAGGTCATTCAATTGAATTTCAAGAACTATCTAAACAACTTGACCGATTTGTGATGATGAATCAAACGTCGGGCTCACCCTCTTACGAAATTTGTACATGTTCCGACCCTTCGTATTCTACACCTACATGCCCTTCCACGTCTCAATTTTCAAAATTTATGCAGAAACACATTAACTTTATTCAACAATTCTCACAAAATGCACACAATCCTTCGGGAAATAATTACGACGCGCCATGGAGAAGTCATCCTAATTTTGGGTGGCGATCTCAAAATAATGAGGGTCCATATTCCTCCCAAAGACCTCAAATTGAAACTAACTTGAAAATTTTGGTTCGGTTATCCAATTAGTACAGTCTCACATATAGTCCACCGCAAAGCTGGAGTCCCAAGTAGGGCAAATAGCTAACACAATAAACCGTTTAACCAAGGATATGTTGCCAAGTTAACCTATTCAGAAACCTAAGGGACAACACAAGGTGGGTGGTATGAGCAAACAAGTGAATGCCGTTTCAACTAGGACAACTACTCAAGAGGAAAAAGTTGTTGAGTTCAGACAGAGAGTAGGAAAGATGCGAATAATAACTCTAATCAAGAGCAAAGTGAGGACACAAATCAAGTTAAGAATGATGAGAATTCTATGTTCGATGCACTGGCCCAGATAGATCTCGTGCTAAAAATGGCCTTTCCTCCACTAACTGTCGAGGAACAGTCACATTTTTCAAAGAAAGGGTCGAAAGCTAAAGATATAATTGTGGTATTTAAACAAGTTAAAATTAATATCCCATTCCTCGATGCTATAAAATAAATTCCCACTTATGCTAAATATCTTAACGACCTATGCACTCAAAAGCGCAAGTTGCGTAGTCATATTCTAAAAAAGGTCTTCCTCACTGAAAAAGTAAGTTTGATTTTCCAACGCACTCCTATGAAATATAAGGATCCCAAAACACCAATGATTTCATGAATAATAGGTAACACTGTCATTCATCAGGCTCTCCTTGACTTAGGTGCGAGTGTAAATTTGCTGCCATACACTGCTTACAAATAATTAGGATTAGGTGAACTTAAACCCATGACCGCTACAATACAATTAGTGGATTATTCCATTAAAATACCTAGAGGGATCATCGAAGGCATCTTAGTAAAAGTTGTTAAATGTTACTATCCCATCGATTTCATGGTCCTTGGCACCGAACTTGTGCTAGATACTAGGAAACATACCCCAGTCATTCTTGGTCGTCCATTTTTAAACGCTGCTAACGCTTGTGTCAATTATTGAATAGGGGTAATGAAAGTATCGTTTAGAAGCATGAACCTAAAATTAAACGTTTTAATGTTGTTGATCAACCTACCAATGATGATGATTACCCATGTGTGGCGAAAAGTGAGGTAAGGCACACTAAAGAACTTAATAGACAAGAAAACTGAAGGAAGGAAAACTATGTAATGTGTAGTGCACAGATGAACCTTAATAAAACAGACCCTACCAAACTGGATCCTAATGAAAGGTTTACTCAAAAGGTCAAGTATCGATTAAAAATAGAAAAAGAGGAGCCATTGAATGAGTTAACAAATAACGACATTATTTCTGTTTTCAATTAGAGTATCCCTAATGTCTTTAAGGGTACAAAGGCCGTGTTTCGGTCTCCACAAGTCTTGAGTTAGAACGGTCTAGCTGAAGATATAAAAGACTACGCTTCTTGGGAGGCAACCCAAGCTTTAATCATTTCGTTCTCTCATTTTTGTACACTTTTTGGTCATTTTGAGTATGTCTTTTTTTAGTTCTGGATAGGTTTGGGGGTCGTAGTTTTTTAGTTTGAATCTGTTTAACTTTTTAAAAGACAACAAAGAAAAATGGGCTACACGCGCGTGCGACTTGATTGCCCGGGTTTTGGACTTAGAAAAGTTTTAAGTTTTTTAATAAAACAAGCCTCAGTATTTCCTCGCACGAGGAAGCGCGAGTGCGATGGGTCGCTCGCACGACCTGCGCGTTCGAAGGAGGGATTTTTGTGTTTTGTTGTCTTTTTTTCACTCCCAACCCTTACTTATGTGCTTTTCTCCTTTTTGTTTTCTCTCTTAGGTCCCTTTTAGATCGAGTCCTTCTTTGTTTTGAAAGTTTCATTTGTGCTTGTTCTTTTTTATTTTCGTTGAATCTTTCGATTTTAGTTTAATTTCTCAACAAGTACGCCACGGTCTATATTACATATATATATCTGTCAGCTATCATTGTTCTTTTGTTTGTTTATTTTCTTTTGTCGAGTATTGACAGGTGAATTAGTGGCTCCATTTGGAGTAATTGAACTTTACCGCCATATTCATACACGTTCACCTGGTTTGTGATTGCCGAGATCGAGGTAATGTCGTTCCTTTCTTACGTACTCTTCTTTCTTTCATTTTATCATTTTATTGGGGACAATAAAAGGTTTAGGTTTGGGAGTATGCACTCACATGTACATTATTATGCACCAATTTTTTAAAAATATTTCGATAATTGTGCTTAAATAAACGATGTTACCAACATTTTTGGAATCTCGAGTTGATACTTCTTGTTATGTAACTTGGATAAACATGAGAAGATGTGGTTAAACATTTTCTGAAGTTAATATGCGACATTTAAGATATGTATCGTTCGTATCATAGTTTTATATAATAGATTTGCACACAAACCTATGCACTATGCGTAGTCGCTTGATTACATGTTTGATGTGAAATAAATATAATTCGGATCTCTAGATAACACATGGTGGAGACTAAACCGATGAGCTTTTGAGCATATCTTTTCTGTTTAGAGGGTTAAAAATATATTTTATGTTTGTCGAATTTCATTGAAATAGTGCATTAACTCGTTGTTTAGTCTCAGTATTCTTGTTTTGGTTGATAGTCAAGTTAAAATATTTACTACCATGCTAATTGATCTTCTATCATAAACGTTGAAGAACTGTATCAACCTAGAACATGATTTTAGGCCTTCTTTGTTTTCCACCCCTTTGACCTTTAACCTATCTAGATAAATGATCAAATTTCTTTAGTTCGCCCCTTTTAGCCTTTAAAGTGCCTCTCTTTCTTTAATCATCATGATCCTTTTTTGTTTACTCCAATTTGGAGTTTGCCACTGAAAGATTGATCAAATTTAGTGGCGATAAAGCGATGCATTCATTGAGAAGAAGAAAAAAACAAGATGATGTTTGGGGTAGTTGCCTTTGTATTCGATGAATAATTATTCAAAAAGCAACGAAAAGAAAAGAAAAAGATTGAAAGAAGAAAAGAAAGAAGAGAAGAGAAAAGAAATTAAAAGAAAAATGAAAGAAGAAAAGGAAAAGATGAAAGTTGGTAGAAGAGATGACGAAAGAAATCAAACATGCCTTACAATGCCACTCTAAAACTACTTAATGAATCCTTTGTATCCTTTTTCATTGTCTGAGCCACGTTACAACCTTTGAAAAGTCCTATTTGATCCTAAAAAACATGGTTTGGATATGTAAACGATGGGAGGGGGATTAAAACATGGTAACGATTAATTTTTCTCGACTGTTGGCGTCCTATCCATGAGACTACTGTTCTTACGTGTCATGCATCTTTTTCTAGTCATATGTAAGCGTTTTTCGTTTTGAAATCATATTTCCATTGCTCACATATATTACAAAGATTACACATGTTCTGAACATTTCATTTGGGAGTGTAATTAACATTGTGAGATTTGTAGTCGAAGCATAGTTTGATGGTTATTTGATTTATATTCCAAGTTCATGACATGCGCGTGATTATTTGACTACTATATCACACACGTGCAATTTTATGAGAAAGTCTATTGATTTAAACAATGCGTGTGCTTGGGATTCTTTTTCATGATGTAGGTGGACGTTTGCTTCCTTTCTTCTTGTTCATTATTCTATTTCAAATTATTGTTTTATACTAAGGTGTATTGAATGTTATGTTTTTCGTTTTTAATAAAACTTTTTATGTACAAGTTACTAAAGATGGTTGTGAGTGTCTTATTCGACGAGAACCCTCACGAGACATCACTCGTCCTAATAGGGACACCTAGGGGTTTAAAAGGCTTGTTACATATGCTAAATGCAATTGCATTTCCTGTGACAGTGAGTTAGGATTTTTTAGTATGGTAGTATTTTTATTTTGGGAAATCATAATGCCAGAGCAATTTCCTTTATTGCCAAAGCATATTCTAACACTTTTTTATTTGTAACGGAAAAAATTCGTTAGAAAAATGGTGGGCTGCTCTGGCAATAAATGAAATTGCTCTGGCATTATGGGTAGCCTTTATTTTTATGTTTTTCTTTGCTCGAGGGCTAGCAAAGTGTAGGTTTCGGGGTGTGATCGATGACGAATAGTTCCCGTTTATAGTCTTAAAGATACGCTTTGTTAGCCCACTTTATTTGGTTATTCATTGTTACTAATAAGTATTCTATGTTTTGTAGGTTTTGGAGCTTTAATGTGAAAATTCACTAAAATCCAGTGATTAATGGCTTTGGATGACATTTTGTGCTAAAAGGTGATTCATGTGTAAGCTGGAGAGAGTGGCAGCCTTAATAAAATATAGTTTTAACTATGAAGACTTTGGATTTGAGAAATTTCTCTAGAGATATAAAATAAAGATCTTCGAGTTACGGACGTGTGGTCTTAAACGGCGAGTCAATCCAAGGTCCAAGTCAAAAGTTATCGTAATTCTACGATCAGTGCGTAAAGTTGAAAAAATCTAAAAAAAGTTGAAAACATGGGCATTTCGTTGGAGCGGCCCGCTCGTGCGATTTTGGGGATCATCGTAAGCGGCCCGATGAGCGACCTGTTGAAAAAACTAAAAATGCAAATTTCAATGTTCTGAAGAGCCTTTTGAGATCCGAATTGGCTGAATACGTACAGAAACATAAATAATGCAGTTTTAGTGCGATTTGGTTTAGAAAAGCCTCCAAAACTTGCTCCAAATCTATATATATCCTCTTATAAGTCAAATTGGGGGTTGCACAATAATATACACATCCTTTTATAATTAAAACTTCAGCCATTGAAGAGGGAGAAGCAAGGAGAAGAAGAAGAAAAAGACCAAGGATTTCCATTGCCTCCTCCATCAACCTCTTGCCAATCTTCGAATCCATGGACATCTAGACCGATGTCTAGGGTTCCAATTAAACCCTAGCCAAGTAATAGGGTATTATTTAGGTTTTCTTTTAGTTTTATTATGCATGGATGATGATTACATGTTTAGAGGATTTTGAATAATAAAATTATACTTCTATTGATTATTCTTATCTTAGATCTATTTTGAATACGATGTGCTCAATAATCTATATTTGCTGTGCTTGTATAGATTATTTACATGAAATGGTGCTTATTTGAATTGTGATATCAATTAACCAAACAGTTCATGCCTAGGGAAGACGGAGTGTGCAGCAATCCTAGTTTAATGTGAGACACTCCGTGCCAACCAAAGATGAATTATGTTGATGCTTGAATTGTAATTATCTTCTGGATGGAAGAATTGGGCTTGTAGCTATATATCCCCATTATCATCCAATGTAATAAGCTAATTGGCTGTATAGATACCCTTATTACAAAGCTAGTGGTGGATTTGTAATACTAGGTTCAATACACATATTTATCAAAACACTTTTAATCGCTTTCATAGTTAGATTTATTTCCTCAGTTTCTTATTTTAATTAAAATTAAAATCAAAAATTCTATTTTCTTAATTAACTAGGTTTAGGTTTTAAAATTAAAGTGTTTTAGTAATTCAATCTCTGTGGGTTCGATCTCTACTTAAACAGTACAAATCTTTTAAAGTAGAGCACACTTTTTATCTTGATTCTGACGAGATCATTTAGTTAGTAAAGATGTTAATACTTGAGCCTTTGAACTCTTAAATAAAGGAAGGATTGCTAAACCAGGACGTCCGAGCGCTCGGACCTTAGGAGTGCTCGAGCTTACAAAGGGGTAAAATGAATGTTTTGCTCCTGGGTCTCATAAAGTCTATATATACCAGCATTTCTCAGAATTTTTGAGCGTAGAAACTCTGTATTCCAAAGAGTTCCTTTGAGAGAGAGAGAGTTTGTGAGTTATAAGCATTTCATATACAAACACACACACATATATGCTTGCATGGCTTCGATTTTACGATCAACACCCACAAACAGATGTATCACATCTTCTATGTAGTCTTGGAGTGAAGACTTATGGATCAAAGTGTCACACCCCGGAGCAGCAAAATAGAGAAAAATAAATTTTCTTTTTGGGTCCATAGGTAATGACAAGTGAAAGTCACTAATTATCCACACCACGCAGTACTAGTCCAACTAAAAGAACAGGAATAGTAATAACATCAACTGAAATATAAGATCGTTCTAATAATTACTAATCATCAGAGTGTGGTCCACAGGATCACAACATGTCTGGAGACAACATATGTCCAAGTACCTGTTAACTAACAAAGTTCGACAGTAATATAAAGCTTAAACATAAACTATATAAACTATCTTCAGATCTTCAGCTGGCGTAAGGGTAGTCGTTAGCATAACAGCCTTCTCCGACATAACCGGCATCAATGGGCCATCCTTTGGGTATTCCCCTTCTGGGTAGTAGCTATTGTCATAAGCTCCATTATTTGTATTAAAAGGGACAAGGTAATCTAGATGGGGAAATGTCCAGGCAATAACGGCCGTCAGCTTACTGAGAGTTGAGCGAATAGAAACTCACAAGGTATCAATGATATAACGTATAACAAGTTATTGAAGTGTCTAAGATATCGTTCTACTAAATAATGTCTGCTCTGTATTCTAATGTCATAATTGTTATCCTGAGACCAATAATCCACATACTTTGTCTAGAAAGAATAGACTCAATCATTTCACATATATAGACATACCATTATTCTATCCATTGCTCGTTAAGGATATAAACAATCCATTGCATTTATGGACACCACGTCAGTCCATCCCCCACTCGTTAAGGATATAAACCATCCACCGCATGTGTGGAATACCACACTTTAAACAACAGCACATCAAATCTATTGCCACAACTCCTCGTATTATACCAGTGATCCCCCATCCACAGCTCGTTAAGGATATAACATGGGTTATCTGGTTACCATAGGACTATATGGTCCCGCTCACTTCTTGTTAAAGATATAACCCATCCACCGCAAGTGAATGCATATCATGACCAGGCGTCCACCCACGTACCATTCCTAGAACTTATCAAACTTACCTAAACTCAGTACTACTATCGATACATCATAATTCCCATATGGCCTGACTACTCAGATTGAAATGAACGGATATTGAACTCATACATGAACCACATATTATTTAACGCCATCATATTAATCCATTATTCGTAATCATACTTATCTATGTTGTCACATTATCCCTGATCTACCTAAAATCGCATAATAGAAGTCCGAAACAAGAATTGAATCTTAGAACCTCATATATAATAAACTAAGGGAATAATCCATATTTTGTAAAGTTCGATTGATTGAACCCATTTCGATCGATTGAGGAAAACTAAAGTTCGAGCGATCGAAGTCACTTCGATCTATTGAACCTTTGATCGATTGACCTCTAATCAGTCGCTCGAGAGTCATCTTCTCCAGCAGATTCTGAACAGCATATAAATGAAGGTCTTAGGGATGCGTTTAATACATCTAATCATGCCAAAAACTGTAAAAACATTATATGAACGAGACCAAGTGAGTAAAGAATCACTTAGGGTGCATTTGGCTTGAGTTTGAGATTGAGCTTAAAACCTTCAATGGCTTCCAATGGCTTCTCCTTCCTCTCTCTCTGCTCCTCCCTTCGTCTCTGTCTTTCCTTCTCTTTCTCTTTTTCTCCTGATTCTTCTTCTTCTCTGTTACTCTCTCTCTATCTCTCTTCCTCTTCCCCACATCATATATATATGGGTGTATGTATAATATAGGTATGTGTATATATATAAAACATACACTCACAACTCTCCCAACTCACAAGGTTCAGTAAACTCTCACACACACACGAAACCAATGTATAGATAGAGGGGATGGGGGTGCAGGTGGCTATTTCTGCAGGAAAGTCAAGGCAAAGCACCAAAAACTGTCTGGACTCCTACAACCACTACCAATTCTAGAATGGAAGTAGGAGCATGTCACCATGAACTTTGTTGTTGAATTACTGAGGTCACAACAAGGTTGCGATGCCATTTGGGTGATACTGGATTGATTAAAAAAGTCTACTCATTTCATTGCCTATAGCATGACTTACCCAGTAGAAAGGCTAATTCAGATGTTTATCCAATAAGTAGTGCGACTTCATGGGGTTCTAGTCACGATAGTGTCAGATTGTGACTCAAAATTTACCTCAAGATTTTGGAAGAGTCTACAAGTAGCTATGGGAACTTCTTTGAAGCTAAGTTCCACTTTTCATCCACAGACTGATGGATAGATCGAGCGGACGAATCAAGTTATGTAAGATATGCTCAGAGCATGTGTTATTCACTTCAAGAGTTCGTAGGAGACCTACCAGCCCTTAATCAAGTTAGTTACCACTCGAGGATAGGAATGGCACTGTTTTGAGGCATTGTACAAAAGATCGTGTCGTTCACTACTATGTTAGGTTGAAGTTGGAGACGGTAAACTTTTTGGACCAGATATGGTTCAAGAAACCAATGAGAAGATCAACATAGTCCGAGAGAAGATGAAAATTTCCTAGAGTAGGAAGAAGAGTTAATGCAGACAAATGTCGAAAGGATTTAGAGTTCAATATAGGAGATCATGTGTTTCTCAAGGTATCTCCAGTATGAGGCGTGGTCAGATTTGGAAAGAAGAAAGGGAATCTGTCGCCTTAATACATTGGACCTTTCGAGATTCTTGATCACATGGGCAAAGTTGTTTATCGATTCGAACTATCACCGAGAATGTCTAGAGTACACAATGTCTTTCATATAAGTATGTTAAGGAAGTATGTTCATGGTTCAGCACCAGTGATTGACTTCAAGGATATCGAAGTGAATGACAACGTGTCTTATCAAGAGAGGATGGTCCGTGTCTTGGGAAGAGAGATCAAGAAGCTGAAAAACACGCAGGTTTGGTGAAAATATGGTAGAACCATCATGATAAGAGAGAAGATTCTGGGAGATGGAATCAGAAATACGAGAGAAGTATCTAGAGTTCTTCCAAGATTAGCTTACTTATATTTCGGGATGAAATCTTTTGATAGGGGGTGGAGAGATGTAGCACTTGTATTTTCCTATCTAATTTCTCAAATTTCTATATTTTTATTTGTAATATTCTTGATTATATATATAATAAGATCTATTTTTCTTATTCTTTCTTATTATAAATGATCTGTGTATGATGTATGTATGTTTTTGTCCTTAGGGAGACTTTGCTGAAAAAGGAACCTTGAGCGTTCGAGGAGCCGCAGCGCTCAAGCTATTCAAAGGAATAAAATGACTATTTCACCCCTGGGCCTTCTAAAATCTATAAATACTCCTTCAATCTCAGCATCTATTATGTTTGGAGAATCAGAAATAGAGGGAGAGCTTGAGCCCAATATCTATACACACATACTCACTCATACTTGCTTCCAAAAATACATGCAAGCATGTTTTCTTCATCAACATCACTCTCTCAACCTTTCTACAAACAAACATGGTACTGATTCAAGGACTAGAAATCCAGAGGCTAAATAATTGCATGATCTAATAGAAGATTGAAGTTCTTTAAGCTCTATATCAAGCTTTCTCAACATATTTCCTACAATTTTCATCATCTAAGTACTTGGTGACTATAATTTTTCACTTAGAAACTTGTAGGATTAGTTTGTACATGAATTTATATACATGAATGTGGTATACATATGGTTATAGTTCTTGAATGAAAAGAAAACTAAGAATCAAGCTCTTTTCTCATGCATTAGTAGCTTTTATGATCATCCAAACATGTCCTAAGTTGGTATGAGCATGGATTTTCACTTAGATACTTATAGAAACTATTTTTACATGGTTTTTGGTAACATGAAAGAAGATCTAACTTAGTTTTTGTACATGCATGTGACTTTTAGCTTAGGATATGTTTACTCCTTAACCCGAGCGCTCACACCCAGTTGGAGCGCTAGAGCTCCCAGAGCACTCGAACCTGTCAGTTTATTATATTTCTAGTTTTGTTATGTTTCTGGGGTTTGTTATTGTATATATATCTATGATGACTTCGTTTTTAGACTCTGCATGTTCACTTGGACACACACGCACTTAAAGTATGTGCTAAGTTGTTAACTACATATGTGTTAACTTGAGTATTAGTTTTGAACTGTGATACGATGACTACTTCTGCGATGCGATAACGCTGATAATGGGAATAATGTACACGTAATAAGATCAAAACATAATAATAACTCTACGACTGGTTCACTATGCTACATAGAGTAAACTTTTATACTTGGATTAGTTTTCTTGATGTTGGTCTGAGTGTTTGATTGAGCGTCTTCGGTAAATTTGTGAAGTCATGGGAATCTTTTTGGGTGTTGATGTTGGTGTCGTGTCAACAATGAGGTTGTTGGACATATGCGGTCGTGCTATACGTTAGCAAAAAAGGGGAATGTGATGGTTGATGTTAGTGTGGCTGTAAAGTGAGTTAGTGTTGGCTATAAAGTGATTTAGTGATGGCTGCAAAGTGAGTTAGTGTTGGCTGTAAAGTGAGTTAGTGTTGGATGTAAAGTAGGTTATTAGCTATAAAGTGAGGTAATGGCTGTGAAGTGAGCTATTAGGTATAAAGTGAGTTGTCGCCTGTAAAGTGAGTTGTCAGCTATAAAGTAGGCTATTGGTTAAAGAGTAAGCTGTCACTTATAAAGAGAGTCAATTGCTGTAAAGTGGGATATCAGCTACAAGAATAGTTACGATATGTCTTAAGTCACATATGTTAAGAATGAAGAGTTATTGTGCTGGAAGGTGTGAGTTGAGTTAGTTGTTGAGTTTAGTTGGTCCTTCACCCTAGGGCTATAGTGAGGATATGGAGTCTGTACCATAACAAATGTTTGAATCAATTGTTGTTTAATAGTTATTGTAAGCCAGCTAATGAATAATGAATCTAAGGGTTTTTTGTGGTTGTTGCTAACGGTACTTTGCGAGAGCTTATGCTCACTCAGCTTGTATTCAAGCTGACGGCGTTTTATGCCGCTGGACCTTCCACGTCCAGCGATGACAGGTTTAGTATGAGATCCTCAATCCGAGGGCAACTACGCTATCGGAGGGAGTGCAGAGGAAGGTTGCTATGAGGCGGGGTTCGTTGGAGAGGATCACTACAGAGACTGTTATGGCTTTGCCAATTGAAGACGCGGTTTTTTGTCTCTTGCTTATTTCTTTTTGTGTAATATTTTCAGATGATATAGGGTATTAGTGATGCTAATTGTCACAAAACTATTTCTTTTAATTCGGTTTCTTTTGAATTGCCAACGTCTATAATATAATGTTGGTGTATGACTTGGTATTGTTTAATTTTAGTATGTTGCATTTGAAGTAGACACATTCCCAATATTATTATGCTTCTTGTTAATATCTTCTGCTAAAGACAATCAAGAGCATCTCAAACCAGTCGCGTGTCCATGGGTCCAAAGGCAGAAAATTTATGTTTTCCTACTTTACCACTCCAGGGAGTGAAAAATATACTTATTGTAGTATTATTTGTCAAACCAAACATAGCATAAGATGATTATTTGGATGCTAATTGAGGGTCGTTGAGAGACGAGGCGAGTTGAGGGTGTTTTAATCGTGATAAAGGCTCCTTCCTCTCTCGTATAAAAACCCCGCCAAGTTCTTTGGTTATGAAGGGCTGGTGCCCTTTATCCATTTGGGTGAGTCAAATTAGGTTTCTTGGTTCCCTAAAGACCAAGTGGCGACTTTGTATCTGTTTTCATAGACTTTTTTTTTCAAATATTTCAAAGGAAAATCAATTTTGAAATCCAGAAGGGGGTGGATCCCGGAGGCCACGTGTCCATAATCTAGTTACTTTGCTACGGATTTTTATTTTCAAAAAAAAAATAATACAGTGGTTTGACTCCTAAGAAGCATCCTTAAAATCATCTTTTTACTTTGTCTGGTTCACCGCATTGCACTTCTGCATTTCCCCTCCGATTGTGTCTGAGACGCGGCACTGACATTGTTCAGGTCTTGCTATGCTAAGGCACAAGACACCGTCAATATTGTACCTTCCAAGGTATATCAAAATTAAAGAGTAAAAAATTCATACTATCTCCTTGACGATATATTGGAACTCTCATCAACGGCTCCTCTTTGACTAAACCTAGCCTTTGCATATAGATTCTACCTTTCATAGGACTGTTAATTTATCATTTTAGATTGGACAATGTGATATAACTATTGTATGCCTTGGTGGGATTACTTGCGCGGTGTAGATGCTTATGTGCCATAGAGCAGAACCTCTTTCTTATGATTCCCAATGCAATCGCTCACATGTGATCACATTGAGTTGACCTGCCTAGGCCCCATGATAAGGATGTTTGCTCAATGTTTACAAAGATATATACCGCAAACCTTTTTTGTTGATCCAAAGTCAAAGGAGTATGAAAACTTGCTAGATAGTATGATCACCATCATCACATGCTCTTATCGTATACACCTGTTTTTCCCAAAAATTCTGCCTAACTCATTCGGATATCCCTATTTCTCCCAGAAACTCTATCAAAATCTCCCAGATTTCCCAAAAATACCTGTTTATCCCAGAAACTCTACCCAACTCATCTAAAATCCCTATTTCTCTCAAGCATTCTAATATACCTATTTCTCCCGAAAACTCTATCTAACTCACTTAGATATGACAGTTTCGCCCATAAACTCTGTCTGAGTTAACCAGATATTCTTGTTTTCCAGAAATTTTGCCAAAATCCACCAAATTTCCCAAAAATCCTTGTTTCTCAGAAACTCTTCAAATATTTAGCCAAATTTTCCAGAAATACTTCTTTCCTAGAAGCTCTACCAAAATTCTCAAATTTCCCAAAAATCTCCATTTATAAAATTTTCCAGATTCTCATTCCTCAAAGAAAAACCTGTCTTTCTTACCCTCCCCATTAAGGTGGTCATCCTGGAAAGAAAAGTTAGCACACTCTGTATGGTTAGGGCCTTACTTGTTTAACTATAATGTGTTAGAAGTAGGGGCATCATATAGATTAGGACTTGCATTCGCATGCTTGTCTCATATGCATACACAATTCATATCAGTGCACATGCATGCACATCTCGTCAGTTTCACATATGTCAGTCTTTACACATCAAATTATATGTGTCATCATTCTCACCCATCTCAATCATTATATAAAATTCGTATACTTACTACAATCGTCATTGGTTCACATCGATAAATTCTTCAAAATTCTGATCATCTCTCCCAACTAGGAGTCCTTAAGAAGTATTTCTCGCCTCTGTTAATTTGGGCTTTTACTTCTATTCATAGAAAATCGTAGTCCCAGGTAAGGATCCTTCTATAACTCCCCAAATTCTTTGTCTTGATCGTGGGCTAGCCCGAACCGTCATAAGCTCACCAATGGCCTACCAAGCTCTGGAAGGAAAAGTGAACAAACTAAAACCACTCTTAAGCAGCTAAATTTAAGGGTAAGGCGATTTGAGAAGATGGTTCAGAGCATCAATAAAGGGAAGTATGGGTCACCCAATGTTATCGATCCAAGCCCGTTTCCACATCCAAATCTCTGCTTGTATCTATGTCCATACCCTAGCCTTGGTAATCCTAGTCCATATCCAAACTCAAGAACCACTCCAAGGACCCACTTGAACTCAAAGTTTAACAAAGCTTGTAACCCAAAAACCTTATGCCATTGCCCATAATCCTTGATAACCACATCAAAAAGAGGCACCTCTAACTCCTTCAGCCTCGTGCTAATATCCTTCTGCCTAACTGTGTCTTGTCCAAATGTTGTGCTTAACACCAAGGCCCAGGCCACAACATCGACAGCTGCATGTGCCTTTGCCATGATATCCAAGACCTCATCGATTGAAAAATCATCAAGCCATCACCCATCTAACTCGATGTCAAATAAAATGTCAACTGCAACAAACCTAAAGCCCCTGGCTTATCTGTTCAAATGATCCCCTTCGCTGACGACAATAAATGTTGAACCTGTACAAGTGAAGTGATAGTGTTTAGGACTTTTGCTAGCAAAATAAATGAGGATGCTCTTTCAAAAAAAAAAAAAGAATTAGCAAATCACCGTGACACTCCATTTGAGACTAGGTCGAGTCTAGTCGAGTCTATTCTATGTTTTGAGTCTATTTCAAGTTTAGTCTTGTGGCCGAGTCTGTCTGTCATCGAGTTGTTATGAGTCTGTAATGTAATCCCACTCTTTTGGTAGTGAAATCTCATTTTTCTTAACCTGATGTGCATAGTCATAAGTGCATGAATCACTAAACTGTAATGTCACTTTTCAAATTACCATGGATAATAAATTTTTGCATCAAATAATAACAAAAGAATCCTGAAAACGTCAAATTTGATTTCGCGCTGACACTAATGAAGAACCAAGAATTATATACTCTTACTTTAAGAATTTACAGATTTTTTTGCTCAAATCTCGAAAAGACATACTTGGAACTGACTTAGGGCTTGCCCAACACCCTTTTTCCACCATTTCAAAGCCTTGGGCCCAACTCAATTGAGAGCCATGCAAATCTATTCAATTAAAGCAATACAGACTTAATCCTTTATGGTTGCCAAACATTTTTAATGAGTTTCTTCTCCCCTTCAGAAAAGAAATGAAAAGAAAAGCTTGCTAGGTTGAAAACTCAAAAATGGCACCTAGGCAAAATTTAGAGTTGAAAAGGTGTTGATTTCTAAAATCTGACCCTAGCTAGTCAAATAATGGAGAAAAAAAAGAAAGAAAATTTTGATGAGATAAATAAGGGAATTATACCCTTCAAGGTACATAAAAGAGCGTGCCTAGATCATATTTCAAAAGGCTCAGAACAACCACAAACATATTCTTGGAGCTGACACACGTATTGTGAAATTTTAAGATTGTAATCAGAAGATCTCACATAAATCAACTACATGAAAAGAAAAATTGACTGGCTAGGCGAAAGTGAAAAGGATTAATCCTCAAAAAAAAAAAAAAGGAGATCAAAGCTGAATCCTCTTATTCAAGGCTACCACAAGTGACCCAAATTTGAACTTCTTTTATGATTGGTTTGAAAAACCCTCATACCACAACCTTTTTAAAGATCTTGGCCTTGAACTACGCTTGACCTGATTCCCACTCAGGGTTACATAGGCAACTGCATCTGTTTGGTTGATACCATCATAATCAAATCCTCTTCTTTCAAAGCCTTGCCCGAACTATGTTAGACCTGATTCCTACTCGGGGGTACGCAGGCAGACTTTCAAAAAGAAAAGAAGGATGACTCGCTAGGTCAAAAAATCTAAAAGGATGCCTAGGTAAAAATTAGACCTAAATCCAAAGTGAGGAATAGCAAAAGAGAGAAAATAGCTCGCTAGGTCACTTCAACAGTGCCTAGGCAAAAGTTATTAGCATCTGAGAGATTAAAAGTCGTGGTCCTTACCTTAAGCCAAAAATCACCTTCCACACTAGGGGCAAACTTTGGCTACCCACCTCGTTTGCCTGAATTTTACTATCTACCCTTCATACAAGGGGTAAACTTCGGTCACCTACCTCATTTGCCCAAAACCTCCAATGAACCACTGTCCAAACTAGGGGCAAACTTCGGTCACCTACCTCGTTTGCCTATGAATTCTACTTCCTACACTTGAAACTAGGGGCAAATTTTGTTTTCCTAACAATCCCTTCATACCAAGGGCATGTTTTTAAGTCAGCAGAATGTTTTGAAATTTTTTGAAATAGAGTATCTTTTATTCTCAAAACTAGGGCACTAATTCGATGCATACTTTGGATAAGAAAATAATTGGCTAGACTTTAGGGAGAAGCTTTTAAAGCTTAGATTTATTAGTAGAGTGCTACCACGAATAGATGAGAAGTGAACATATAAGTAAAGTGGTACATCAATTATGACTAAGGCACATTGGATTATGGTAATTTGAGGATTTCATGTCTGAGTCAATCCTTCTTTGTTTGAGTCAATAGTAGTCTGATCAAAAGTGTGCCAGAGATCGAGGTTTGATACAAAATAACCCAACGTTCCTTGTCACCGTCATTCCTGTCAAGTCTATTCGCCCTGATGGTCTCAAATGAGTGGGTTTAAGGTAATTCCTAATTAAAAAACTGTGGATACAAATAAAAGTACCAAACACCATTACAACACTAGTCAAGGTTGCAACTTGAGAAGTGTCCCAAGTACAAGCACTAATCATCCTTGTGACATAAACTCGTAAGTGGTTTCAAACTACAAACTGATAGTTGTTTCTCAAGGCGACTGATCGGAGGAAATATCGGCAACACCAAAAAATTATTGTTGATCCAATCAGAGTCCAAATGTGTTGATAAGGTATATTGATGAGATATGTTGAGGTATTTTAGGGCCCAAAGTCTAGATGTATTGATGAGGAGTATTGGTAAGATGTATTTTTGAGGTCTTTTAGGACTAAGAGTCCAGGCTTGCTAATGAGATGTTTTGTTAGGGTATTTTAGGGCCCAGAGTCTAGATGAGTTGAGGAGTATCGTTTAAGAGTGGAGGAATATCGAGGAACATCAGAAGAGTTAAGGAACATTGTTGAAGAGTGGAGGAGCATCGAGGAACATCAGAAGAGTTAAGAAGCATCGTTGAAGAGTGGAGGAGCATCAAGGAACATCAGAAGAGTTGACGAACATCATTGAAGAGTGGAGGAGCATCAAGGAACATTAGAAGAGTTGAGAATCATTGTTGAAGAGTCGAGGGGCATCAAATGTGTTAAGGAGCATCAAGGAACTTCCAAAGAGTTGAGAAGCATCGTTGAAGAACTGAGGAGTATCGTTGAAGATTAGAGGAACACCTTTGGGAATTGATGAGCACCATTGAGAATTTGATAGTCACCAAACCCATAGTATCATGATTAAGAGGAGCACGAGTCATGTCTAGAGGGTCACTTCACTCACCAAACACAATGAATTAGTAAAACATTGCACATAGCCCATGGGTTGTGACAAACACAAATCACAGAGCAAACTAGGAGTGGTAAATACACCATAAGCACTCTTTTGAGCACCACTGTATCTCTTTGAGCACTACGCTCTTCCTTGGGTAAGACCTCCGGGTCGAGATCCATCCGCTTGTTCTGTTATGCATTTCCATATGTGGTTTGTTCCGTGTTTTCTTGAACTACGTCTTACTCTGATCCCCAGGGATACGTAGGAAGTTCACGTAGAGCACGACCAACATTAGCATCACATTTTTATCCTTGCATCTTTCCAACACTTTTATCCTAAATCTATAGCCATCAAAATGACTTGTCTCTTCAAAGCTTTGGCACTCGCTTACGACATGCGCTGCCTCACAAATTCATGTCAAAGCTAGGTAAACTATAGACACTCCATTTTGTCGACTATCAGAGTTAGGAGGCCCATAGCTTGGTGGTTCATGATGATAACAAAGACTCAAAAAAGGACTCCTGAAAGTTATTTCTATCTCCCAAAACGCTCCCAGATTTTGAACAAAAGTTCTAAAAACACACCACTGAAAGAAAATTAGGTTTAAAAATGTTTTAAATGAGCAGCAGAATGATTAAGTTACAAAAACTTATTGGTATGCCCGGATCTACTACTTATTAACTCAATAGATGCGTAAACAAAAGGGGAAGAAGAGTTTATACCTCTGGTCTTGAACCACAATTCTGATTATCTTCTTTCTTGATTGTGTAGCAACCTTCACTAGGTTATCTTCACCCTTATGTCTCCTATGAGTGCTTCCCAGAGAGGCTAGAGATTGTAGGATCTCTAATGGAGAGGATGATAAGGTTTGAGAAACCTAAAATAGTTTCTGATGCTTCTAGTTTATAAAAACAACAAACTCCTTTTTTCTGGACACAGCTGCCCTACTTATAGATTCCCAGAACTGACCTTACGTTTAAGCTATCGAAGTGATTTCGATCGATCAAAGATTCAATCAATTAAACCACCTTCGATCAATCGAACCTATCTAGACTTCAATCGATCGAGACTCCTTCAATCGATCGATACTGTCATGATAAGATCCTCATGTGCCTTTCCAAGCATCCTAGCTAAGCTAAGAGTGGGACCTCCTAGGCTCTTTATTGTTGGCTCAGACCAGTTGTCAATTCCCATGACCAAACTCTTTGATCAATAAACTAATTAACTGGTCAATTAACGTTTACTCCACAATAAAACAATAACTGAACTCCAACACAAAAGAACAAATCCGAAGCGATAACTAGACTTGTATAGTGTACTAATGTCCCTCTACCATCAGCATTCATAAACATATTCAGGTAGTCAGATATCTGTTACTGTTAACTTGAATCATGATTACTTCTTGTATTCCTTGAGTACCATTCACCCCTCATGATTACCAAACATGTTGATAACTAGTTATCAGCAAGACCACACTTCTCAGTAATCACCTGGTGACATTCTCAAGGGAATGCTTACTTTTATTAGAGGGTGGATTCTATCTTGACAATATATGTTCACAATCCTATGAACATGACATACCCAAGATACCCAGGTGTTGATCTTTAAGACCTCACTGATTAGTAAGTCAAAGCAGCCACATCCATAGTCTGTGTTCATACTCGTCTCGAGATTGAGAACATGTACCTTATACAAGTTATGAGTTCCTATCAACTATTGACAGCCTTAAGGGTCAATAAGAAAGCTTAGGTCCATCAATGCACTATAAGCATTAGAATATTAACTGAGAGATGTACTCCAGTGATTGAGATTCATCAACCCATCCAATGGTAGTTAATCATGCTACAGTATAAACCTGATGAGATATCTAGTCTCATCATCTACTGTGACAAATTCTAAGTATCAAATAATAGTAATTTGTATCTCACTTGTATGTATCTCATACACACACGAATTTCTTAATATGATACTTAAGGATTTGACAATCATCTCATGAAAGAAGCATACACAATGAAATGTAAAGCTGATATCCATATATTAAAATGTTAATGTCTTATACATAAAGTAATGGTTTGAGGGCACAAACTCCCACTTGCACTCATAACCATTCAGGACTACATCTGAGACCTAACCGATCTAGATGACGATCAAAGACCTTCTATGGTAAGGCCTTTGTAAACGGATTCGCAAGATTGTCAACGGTGGCAATCTAGGTGACAGTCACATGTCCATGTTGAATAATATCTCGAATTAGATGATATTTTTGCTCTATGTGCTTTCCCTTCTAGTGGTTTCTTGGCTCCTTGGACTGAGCCACTGTCCCACTCGCAGTATAGCATAATAGATGACAGTAATGCTGGTACTACCTCGAGCACCATAAGGAACTTCTTGAACCAAATAGCTTCCTTTACAGCTTCACAAGCAGCCACATACTCAGCTTCTGTAGTTGAGTCTGTAATGCATTTCTGCTTAATGCTCCTCCAACTAATAGCACCACCTCCCAAGGTAAAGAGATGTTCGGATGTCGACTTCTCGAATCTTTATTTGACATAATGTCCAAGTCAGTATCTCCCACTAGAATTAACTCATCGCTACCTTACATAAGCATGTAATCTTTAGTTATTCTCAAGTACTTAAGAATGTGCTAAACGGTTGTCAAGTGCTCTGGACTTGGATTCAATTGATACCTACTAACCATGCCAATGGCAAACTAGATATTTGGTCTAGTGCATAACATTGCATACATGAGACTTCCCACTACTAAAGCATAAGGAACTCCTGCCATGCGATTCCTCTCCTCTTGTGTCTTTGGACACTAGTCCTTGGAGAATGCTAAACCATGCTTGAAAGGTAACAAACCTTTCTTCGAATTATCCATTGAAAATGTAGTTGGCACCGTATCGATATAACGAGCTTAAGATAATCCCATTATCTTTCACTTACAATCCCGAAAGAGCTTTAACCCATGAATATAGCTCGCCTCTCCGAGATCCTTCATTTTAAAAGTACTAGATAGACAAACCTTAATCATTGACAATGTTGATACATCATTCCCAATGAGTAGAATATCGTCAACATAGAGAATAAGAAAAACTACCACTTTCCCTTCACACTTCTTGTATACACAAGGTTCATCCAGATTCTGTATGAAACCAAACGACTTGACCGCTTGGTCAAAATGAATGTTCCAACTCCTGGATGCTTGCTTGAGCCCATAAATGGACTTTTGCAACTTGCATACTAAGCTACCTTTCCCATCCGCTATACCCTTCTGGTTGTTGCATATAGATGTCCTCCTCAAGATTGCCATTCAAGAATGCAGTCTTGACGTCCATCTGCCAAATCTCATAATCTACGCATACAGAAATAGATAAGAGTATTTGAATGGATTTTAGTAGGGCTACTAGCGAGAAGGTTTCCTCATAGTTAATGCCCTCCCTCTGAGTATAACCTTTCGCTACAAGCCTAGCCTTAAAGGTCTCAACCTTTCAATCAAATTCTCTTTTCCTCTTGTAGACCCACTGATAGCCAATGGGTTTAATATTGGCTGAAAGTTCTATAAGGTCCCAGACCTGATTGGAATATATAGATTACAATTCAGCCTTTATAGCTTTTTAACCCAATGAGCTGACTCTACATAAACCATTGCTTCTTCATATGTGGTAGGATCAGATTCATATTTTATAGAGACAACTTTAAAAACTTCTCCTAAGAACATATATCCATCAGGCTTGCTAATAATCCTCCCACTACGACGAGGTACTGGTATGGAAATAGGTGAAGAAGTGATATTTTTTATCTTACATCGTTATCAGCTGTGGGCAGGACTAAGAGCTCTCCTTCTATCTCTATAAGATCTATTCTTCTCCTTAGGTTTATAGTTCATGATATAATCATCCTCCAAGAAAATAGCATTTGTACTAACAAACACTTTTTCTTCTCTTGGATCATAAAAATACCATCCATAAGTACCCTTTGGATACCCGACAAAATAACATACTTCCAATCTAGAATCCAACTTGCTCATCTTTCCTTTCAGCACATGTGCCAGACACCCCCATATCCGGAGATGTTGCAAAGAAGGCTTGCGCCCAATCCACATTTCCCGTGGTGTCCTAGGAACATATTTGTTTGGTACTAGATTTAGTATGTATGTAGCGGTTTCCAAAGCATAACCCCAAAAGAATAATAGCAACTCGGAATAACTCATCATTGACCTAGTCATGTCTAAAAGAGTTCGATTACTTCTCTCCACTACACCATTCTTGTAGTCAACTGTGAAAGAATCCCATTCTGTACAAGGTTATCAATAAACTCATTAGAGAGGTACTCGCCACCTTAATCAGATTGAATGGCCTTGATATGTGTGCCCAATTGCTTCTCCACTTCAGCCCTAAACTCTTTAAACTTTTCAAAGGCTTCAGACTTGTGCTACATTAGGTACACATATCCATACCTAAAGTGGTCATTAGTAATTATTATAAAATACTCATAACCACCCCATGCTCTAATATTTATTGGTCCAAAGACATCAGTATGAACTAATTCCAACAATACATTGGTCCTATTGCCCTTTGCGGGAAAAGGGTCTTTTGGTTATCTTACCCTCTAAACAAGACTCGTAGACTTCCATTGGTTCGAGAACCAAATTGTCTAAGACCCCTTCTTTGACTAGTATGCCAATCCTATTTAGATTGATATGGCCAAGCCTCATATGCCAAAGCCTTATTGGATTAGTGGAAGGTTCCTTTCTTTTAGATGGTATAGTTACCACTGAGTTATTAAGTTCCATACAAGAATCTTTAGAAACATTAGGAGTAATCACATATAAACCATTTGATTTGACACTAGAACATACAAAAGAGCCATTTCTTTTGATCACAACTTTAGTTCCAAAATGAAAAGAAAAACCATTATTCGATAAATTAGAAACTGAAATTAAATTACATCTCATTGAAGGGACGTAAAGTACATATGATAAAATCAAAACTTTATTGTCTAAAAATTCTAAAGCTACTACTCCTACTATAACTGTAGAAATGGTTACGTTAGATCCCATAGTTAGCATGATTTCCCCATCACTGCATTTCCTGGTTGATTTAAACCCCTGCAATGAATTACAGATATGGTTAGTCGCACCAGAATCAATTCACCAAGTGTTTGAAGTATCCGTTATAAAACTTGCTTTAATCACATGTGATTCAATCGTACCCTTGAACTCTTGTAGCTAAAAATTCTAGACAGTTTCTCTTCCAGTGGCCTTTCTTACCACATTAGGAATACTTTCCTTTGTCTTGGCCACCATCCTTCCCTTTGCCCTTGCCTTTTGCTTTAGATTTTTCAATCTTAGGGATCGGTCCAACAATTGGACCACCAGTGCCAGCTTTCTTCTTTCCTTTCTTGTCTTTCGGCACAGATCGGGAAAAGGAAGAACTTTTCTCAACGTTCAGAATGTTACTCCCAGGTTTGATGACTCCTTCCGCTGCCAGTAAAGAACTCATCAATTCACAAATTGAAAAATTCATTTGATTTATATTATAGTTAAGTTTAAATTAAGTGAATGACGGCGACAGTGAATTAAGGATCATATCAACTTGGGTATGTGCGTCGATGTTGGCACCATAGGTCTCTAGCTCGTTCAAATAACTAATCATTTTTAACACATGTTCTTTGACTGGAGTCCCTTCCAACATCTTGGCACTCATTAACTTTTGCATGGCAACCTGTCTGGGAGGTTTTCCATGATCCCCAAACATCTCTTTTAGGGATTTGATTATGGCACTGGCAGAATCGTTGGAATGGTATTGGTGTTGCAACAAATTAGCCATAGAAGCCAATATGTAATAACGAGCCATCCCATTTGACTTCTTCAACTTATAGAACCCGCATCTAGTAGCCGCCGAAGCGTTTATAGCGGGTTCATCGGGGTATGGGGTGGTGAGGACATATATCTGATCCTCCGTAGTTAAAACAATATCAAGGTTACATTTCCATTCTGTGTAGTTTTTTCCAGTTAACATGTTCTGAGTGAGTATAGTAGCAAGTGGATTAAATACAGATCCAGACATTATGACTTACTAAAAAAATCAAAAGACAGTATATATGGATATCAGATTTTGACAGTTTTGAATAAAAGAATCCTTAAAACTCTTATTAAAAAACAAATTCGTCGAAATATCAAAACGAAAAAGTAAAGCCTTCGTGTGGTGGTCAATACTCCATCTTTCGATTAATCATGACTCGTCCGCTATGCAACTCTTGCAAAACAAGTTATGACTCGTCCGTGTGGTAGTCACCCTCTAACACGTCTGATTGATCTTATCTATAGGAAGTTCATATCTAGTAACCAATGAATAGTGTACCCTCCATGTGGAACGATCACCCTTGCGAGGTGAAACAAAATGCACTACTCATCTTACAGTGAACCATTAATGGAATATCATGGGTGTTATTAATAAGACGCTCTCCTACTAGATTTCATAGTAAAGGATTTTGCTTTTGAAAAAATTTATTTCTACACATTACCCATAAACATCTAATGTTTACTAATGCGTTGAAACAGTTTTTGAATTTGGATTTACAAAACTTGTTTTACGTGCATGCAAGTAGTAACAATATATTTAAATGCCAGGCACATAAAACTAAAAACTAAAATGAAACAAAGGCATTCATCTGCCTCTATCTCCTATGGCTCTTGCTTCATAGAACCTCCTTCTTGGTTTGATCGCCTCTAGCTCCATCTTCATGGACAATGGCTTGCTCCTCCATCTTCATGGATTTTCTAATTCTATTACATTGGTCCTATGCTTCTTTCGAAGCTTATAATTTATCTAGAAGTAGAAACAACAATAAAATAAAAGGCCAGGAAAACTGGTATGACTTTCCTTTTCGTAGGATTGAAGTTGCAATGCCCTTTACACATGCCTTAAAACCAAACCAAAATTTAATACAACATACACCAAACTTAAACATTTAAATACAAAATTTAAAACTGATCTTGGTGCCATGGGAGATAGTAGACTTATCGTACTGCAACAGGTTAGTTATACACACAACCATGCATATATAACAAATGTATGTAACTTAAAACAACATCTCAATTCTCTATCACACTTCGATCGCTCGATAGAGGTTCGATCGCTCGAAACTTCGATCGATTGAACATCATTCAATCGATTGAACTTTCAATTTCACATAATGATTTGAAAATTTTACAGGATAATATAAAATTAAAGTAAATAATTTTAAAATCTTTTAAAACTATGAACAAAACACCTGGACAGAGAATCAATCTCGATCGAACGAACATGACAAAGTTCGATCGATCACAGCTAGTTCAATCGCTTGAGAATTGAGAGATTCAATTGATTGAACAAACTTCGATCGATCGAACCCACCATGCATCCAATACAATCACAAATTTGTATTCTGGTACAAGACTATTGTAAAAATAGATCTATGACGATGCAGCTTCAAAAACAATTCTAAAATAATCAAACAAATCAAAACTAGCATTCCAAAATGCATCGATAAAGCCAAACAAACCTGGTTGTGATACCAATTGAACGAAAATTAGGTTTAAAAATGTTTTAAACACGCAGCCGAAAGATTAAGTTACAAAAACTTATTGCAATGCCCGGATCTACTACTTATTAACTCTATAGATGCGTATACAAAAGGGGAAGAGAGTTTATACCTCTGGTCTTGGACCCAATTCTGATTGTCTTCTTCCTTGATTGTGCAGCAGGCTCCATTAGGTTGTCTTCACCCTTATGTCTCCTATGAGTGCTTCCCAGAGAGGCTAGAGATGGTGGGATCTCTAATGGAGAGGATGAAAAGGTTTGAGAACCCTAAAATAATTCTGCAGATTCTGGTTTATAAAAACGATGAACTCCTTCTTTCTTGACGCAGCTGCCCTATTTATAGATTCCCATGACCAACCTTACGTTCAAGTGATTGAAGTGGCTTTGATTGATTGAAGATTCGATCGATTAAACCACCTTCGATCGACCGAACCTATCTATACTTAAATCGACCGAGACTCCTTCGATTGATCAATCCTGTCTTGACAAGATCATTATGTGCCTTTCCAAGCATCCTAGTGGAGCTAAGAGTGGGACCTCCTAGGCTCTTTATTGTTGGCTCAGACCAGTTTTAATTCCCATGACCAAACTCTTTGATCAGCAAACTAACCAACTGGTCAGTTAACATTTACTCCACTATAAAACGATAACTGAACTCTTGGAGGTCAGTTGTAAAGGAAATGCTTACTTTTGTAAGAGGGTGGATTCTATCTTGATAATATATGTTCACAACCCTGTGAACATGACATGCCCAAGATACCCAAGTGTTGATCTTTAAGACCTCACTGATTGGTAAGTCAAAGTATCCAAATCCACAGTTTGTGTTCATAATTGTCTGAAGATTGAGAACACGTACCTTATACAAGTTATTAGCTCCTATCGACTATTAACAGCCTTAAGCGTCAATAGGAAAGCTCAGGTCCATCAATGCACTATAAGCATTAGCATATTAACTAAGTGATATACTCTAGTGATTGAGATTTATCACTCCATCCAATGGTAGTTAATCATGCTATAGTGTAAACCTGATGAGATATCTAATCGCATCATTTACTGTGATAAATTCTAAGTATCAAAGAATAGTAATTCGTATCTCACTTGTATGTATCTCACACACACACGAATTACTTACTATGATACTTAAGGATTTAACAATCATCTCATGAAAGAAACATACACAATGAAATATAAAGCTGATATCCATATATTAAAATATCAATGTCTCATACAGAAAGCAATGGTTTGAGGGCACAAACCCAACAACTACATCATAAGAAAACTGAAAAAAAAAGAGTTTTAAAACAAAATAAAATGAAAACGTTAGCTCCCAGAAGTCCCGAAATTTCCCAAAAAGTCCCTGTTGATCGGTTTGACCAAAATCATTCGAATTCACCCAAAAAATTTTAGATTATTCTAGATCATGTGAAAAATACTAAAATAAGTTTTAAAAGAAAATCGGATGAAAACATCAACTCCTGGAAGCTCCCAGAGATACCTAGAACTACTTGGAGGTCCCTAGTTTGACTGGTTCGACATAAAAGCTGACTCATAAGCTAGAGCACCGTATCATTTTTTAAACATTTTTATGGATACTAGAGGTCAATAGCTTTCCAATGGTATATTGCATATAATTTATACATTTAAAATGGATTTATTATGAATTTTTAAAGGTAAAAAAGACAATCAAAACGACTTTTATTGCGAATACCGCAAAATTTTTCAAAGTGACCTATCTTTGAATTATTTTTTTATATAAAGTGAACTTCATTACCTTTCTAATGGTATATCACAAGCTCAATTTAGAGTTTGTATGCATTTTTCTATGAATTTAGGACAAAATAGGACCTTTTCACGAATAACAGATTCTCTAGGAGCCTAAATAGAATAATCTAGGCATCTGAGGAGCAGTACTTCGGCGTCACTCTCCCCAAGAGCAGTCCATATTGTATTAAATTTGGGGTCCAAATTGAATAATTAAAAGCCAAAATGACGTTTTTCTTGTTCACAGATGTTTGGGACCAATGGGACCACTTTTCAAATCCCAAAACCACCACAAATTGGCCTAAATAACCCCCCTTTGCTCTTCGATTTTTTTTTTAGGGGGGGGGGGAGGTGGGGTGGGGGGGCTAAGTGCAAAGCCTCTGAAAGTTATGAGAGAAAGAGAGATAGAGATAGAGTTAGAAGTGAGAAAGTGAGCTTGTGCTACTATTTTGCTATAGAAAGTGAGTTCTACACGCAAGTTCTTCCATTACAACTCTTCATTTCTTACACTCAAATACCCCCCAATCACAACTCTTAAGTATTCATGAGTTAGGAATCTACTTCCATGTCCAAATGTCAATGTATATGAGTGAAACACCAAGCTACAAGTCCAATATCTCAATGATTTTCATGCTTGGATTACTATTACTTGCTTGTTTACATTAATGTTCATCTCTTCTTATCCGATTTCTTTTTTATTTTTCTTATTTTACTTGCTTGTTCATCATCATCTAGATGATGACATGTTGTTTGAGGTGAGTGAATCCTTATGGATAGTAGCTCTTGACCTCAAAAACATGTTTGATAGATGATGATTCTAACTTCAATACTTCCCAAGTATTCTTGAAGTAATGGTAAAAAAAAAAAAACAATGTTCTCCAATAATCTTGGAAGTTCTTTATATGAGTTAAAGTTGGTTTTCGAAGAAGTTAAAATCTCCATTTGGTGCTAGAAATATACCCTCAAAAACCTGCTATTTCAAAACACCTCTTAAATCCCTCATTTTGATTTTAAGAAATAAAACATTTGTTTTCTCAAAATCTTCAAAATGTTATTCAACTTTAAAATGTCATAGTGAGTTCAATACTAAATGGATTATTGAAGTACCGCTTGGAAAGTCTTTGTAGCTCATTGAAGAACACTATGATTTTTGGTTTGATTTAAAAACACTTGGAAGGATTCCATTTTGACCCAAACATTCTGTTTTATCTGTCACTATGTAGCACCCAGAAATTTCCTGCAGAAATTCCACGTAGGAATTTAGAATAGCGACGTCACCCCAGAATACGGTTATAGAAGGCCCATTAGGATGACCTTAACTAGGAATCTCTACAAGAACTTGTAGTCAAAGTTTTAATGACGACAACAATGCCCTAATCTGGAACCCAATAAGATAGTTGTAACCTTGACGGTTATATTACCCGTTTTAGAATCTCTGGACAAACTTGAACTTAAGCTTGTACTTAGCTCGTACATTCATACCTTTTATCCAGTCTCACTTTCACATTTGAGCACGTACACTGAGACACTGGCACTTGCCTTAAGTACACAACCCAAGAATTGGACCCACACCATTCCTTGATGGTCATGTGGACCCCACTTGTGTCTACCCGTAGAAACACACAAACACACATGCATAGGTATACATTGGTGCACACATTGCACACAATCAAAACCCCCCTCACCTCCTCTATGTAAAGACCCACACCCCCTCCTCATTTTAACCTCCCTTGCAGCCCACAATCTGCCTATACAGATTGTATGTAGAGGGAGAAAAACCGAGGGAGATTAGAGAGAAAGCTTGGGTGAAGAACACACACATACCCCTCTTCCACACGCTCTCAATTTTGATACACCACACCCCTACATGCATCTCTCTCACTGTCTCACCATTACACACTCACACACACGTAGAGGTTCAGAGAATGAAGAAGAAGACTGAAGAAGAAGCCTAGGACCTGCATGTCACCTAGAGAGCCTAGGACCTGCATGCATGATGCCAAACAGAGTCTTAAGCTCTGGTTCTTGCTCCGGCCTCCATTAAAGCTAAAAGCTTGAGCTTGATTTTCCCAATTTTTAACCAAAGCCCCTAAAATCTACATTAATCTGACCGAAATGGACCCAGATGAACCCCACATGAACAGAAGTTGAAATGGAGATCATTTGAGAGGCCATGCAGGCCAATATTCTTCTCAATGACCGAAAGAATAATCCACTGGTAGGCGCACAAAACGATTGAACTGGACGTTAGGCTTATACTATGTGATAGAGGGGCTATTTTCGGTCTTGTTGCCGTTGGTTTCATGGATTTACATGGAGAGGAGAGAGAGTTATAGGCGTTAGAAGTTTTCCGACAAAATCGCGGGTCACCGGTGGCGAGCAGCTTGCCGGAGAAGAAGAAGACCCGTTTAGGTCTTCGGGTTATAACAAGCGGGTTCGGGTCGGGTCTGGGTTGGGCTAGAATGTGAGTGTTGGTGGGTACGGGTAGCGATTAGCGCCAAGTTTAAGTAAACCCATGGACCCCATTACTGGATAAGACGTCATTTTGGTGTATCGGGTCATGTTGCGGTTTCGGTTCGGGTCGTATTGTGTGTGTATATGGTTTAAGGTTTCGGTCAAGTTAGGTTCGGGTATGGGTCATGGGTAGGATTAGTTTGTGTAAAGCTTTGGGTCTCGGGTCTGGATTCTTGGTTCAGGGTTGTGTTGTGTCTGCAATTGGGTTATGGGTTTGGTTAGGGTTTGGGCTAGCGGGCTGGGTAGTTTTATGAGGAGAGTTGGGTTTCCGGTTCGGGTTTAGGTCTAACCCGAATGGGTTTTAGGGTGGGTATCTCTTGTGTGTGTAATTGGTTAGTTCGTTTAGGATGGGTCTGGTCAGGATTGACCCGATGGGTCTTTTGATTGGGCGCCTTTGTGTGTGCAAACGGGTGATCCGTTTAGGTTGGGTCGGTCCGGGTTGACCCGTCGGGCCTGAGAATAATAATATTATTATTATTATTATTATTAATATTATTAGTTTTAATTAGTTTAAAATGATTTAAATTATTTTAATAATTGTAAGTGGTTTATAATTACACCATTAATGTTTTATATGATAGACTATTATTTTTAATATTCTATATATCTTTATTATATTATATATAATATATATTTATTATTTATATGGTTAATATAAATAATAAATATCAGTTTTATATAGTTAATAAATACCTATATGTATTTACAAATTCTAGAAAATTAGGGTAATGACACTGTGACTATTTTATTACATAATGTAAGCTACAAAGCTATAATATTATAGTTCAATATTTTTAATAATTAATAAGGAGCTATTTTATGAGTATGTTAATTATTAAAAATACCAAACGAGCTCCGAAAATTATGAAATAAATACTGGTAGTGTATTTTAATACCTACTATTTAATAAAAATACTTCTAAGTACTAATTTCTTTGTATAATTAAAATTATGTATTTAAATCCCGTTTCGGGTATTTTCTCCTATATATAATCTTCAATAATTCATAATAAATAATCTAGGACTCCGAAAATTATGCGGTCAGTTCCCAGAGTCTTAGAATAATGTCTAGAACATTCCCTTAAAGTTTGGTGACTTTTCAACTTGGTCGAAAATACAGCCTGTCTTTTAGGGCTCGCATTACTATAGTAAGCCCTACCTTTTACCTCGCATTACTTGACGGTTATTTGCTTTCCAAGGATCGGTGACTCGAGGTGAGTTTCCTAACCTCACTCTAATCCTAATAAGATTAATGTAAGATGTTTAAAAGCTACCTGTATGATACTTTGTATAAGTGATATGCTAATTTATGACGTCACGTGTATTTCCAATAATTGTAAAACTATGCAAAGCATGTTATGGTAGTGCTATCGCATACGTGAGCATGTCAAGGGTTTTATCTATATGGTTATCGGTATCAAATCCATGTTATGTGATCCATGCTCTATATGTTACGTTTTTGTTGCTAACTGTTAAATGCACGTTTTACGATGTTGTCGACTGGAATAGATAACGTATGCCATGTTAATAATAAAGAGGAATAAAAATAGATTTGCATGTGAGTATTGATACTGGACACACGTGCATTTCATGACATGTGTCAGTATGCGTTGTATGAGAAAGAGAGGTGTTTGATGAGAATGTAAATGAGATGAGATATGTGAATGTGAAAGAGATGTGATTTCTAGATCCGATGGATCAACGACTGACGAGCCGGGTGGACATGAATGGTTAGGGTTCCTAGCGCGCCTCTCGCTGTTGAAGACGTCCAGTGATGCGCATACATGATTGAAGACGTCCCATGTATCGTTGAAGACGTCCGGCTAGTGCTCTAATATACATCTCAGCCGTGTAGACGACCGGTGAGAGTATACACATGGTTGAAGACGTCCCATGTGCCAGTTTCATTGTTTACGGATAGTGTGCAGCGTGAAGACATCCGGTGGCCTATCAAGGGATGAGTATGAATTGGCTGTGATAGCATGTTGTGATCCTTGATATACCGTGTGTTGTCAAGTGGATGAGAAAGAGAAAGTGAATGATGAGAAAAAAGGGTTTGGTGCAAATGATTTGGTTTTGGAAAGTTTTGATTTTAAAATGAAATGGTTTTGAAAAAGTATCTATTTTTAAAAGTAAGAGTTGGGAGTGAGTCGCATTGGTCATGCATTTGCACGCACGAGGATATAATAAGTAGAATGTATTCTATGATGTTATATTTATTTGTTTACCTATCTTGTTGAGACATCTGCTATACCCGTGGTGAGAATGCGTCTTTTGATAAGAGAATAACCATACCTTAAAGTATTAAACTATGACGTGAGTCGAGAGATGTTCTGTATTTATTGATTATTGTACTATTGAGACTCTCACTCAGCCTTGTTCTAAGGCTGACGACATGTTACGCCATGGGCATTCGTATGCCCAGAGTGTTACAGGTTTGGAGAGAGATAGAAGAGTTCAAGATGTTGTGCCGTGGAGCCAAGGAGAATAAAGCCTTGCCCAAGATCTAATAGACAGTTTCTCAAGTTTTAAGCTTATGTAAATTGTTTAGTATGGCCTCTTGTATTAGGATTGAAGTTATTGTAACCCTTGTTTAATTTCCGCTGCTGTATTTATACTCTGATAAGTTCAGATCATGATTATGCTCCAGCATTTCCCTTATGATTCCATGGTGCGGAGTTAGAAGGACAGGACGGTTAACAAACTAGTCACGTGTCTACGGACCCATAAAGGAAAATTTTTATTTTCCCTATTTTTGGCTTACTCCGGGGCGTGACAGGGTTTTTAGTGGTATCAGAGGCTAGGTTTAAGCATTTACCGTTTATCCTATACACTTTAAGTTATAAACCATTAGATCTTTTCCCCACTTTTGAAGATACTAACCCTATGATAGTTTATATTAGACAGGTTAGCATGGAACCCTTCTATGTCCAAGACGGGTTTGGAGGACATTGGGTGTACCCAGATCGTATAGAGCCTGTGGACCCAGAGTTGTACTGGCAAAGGATTCGACAGAGTGCTCAACGACATTTGGAGGATAATATGTGGCATGACGTACACGTGTTGGGAATTGAAGACCCAGAGATCCTGCAAAGAGAGGCACATTACCGAGAAAACACCCTTAGACTTGTTCATCAGGAAGTAGCCAGGATAACCCATGACAGCTATACCCTCCGAGTCATGACTTTTCGAGTTAAGCTGACGCCTCCTCTAGGACCCGTAGGACCATCTCTTGCTATGCCACCCCCGGTACCAGAGGAGTCCATAGCTAATACACCCTTGATTGTTAAGCCAGTCATGGGGACTGATAGGGAGGAGAATGATGATAAATGAGTTCCAAAAAAGGAGACCATTTCTGTGGAGGATGCTGATTCCACAGTCGATGTTGACCCAACTAAGAATGTGGGCAAGAAACCACTCAAGAAAGACATAGCTAAGAAGGGAAAGTCAAAGGTCGAGGATCAGGATGATTGAGGGATTCTGTAATAGGACTAGCAGTCCATCTTTTGTGTATATAGCTGTACTCAGGCATGTAAAACGTAGTAGTAGTAACGTGTATGCCTTTCATGTATCTGTTGTTGGCACTATTCCTTACTATGTACTTAGTTAGCGTACGCACTCTCTGATGTAAATGTTTTTGTAACTTTGTTGCACTATGTTTAAACCTATCTATGGAGATTATCTTTAACCCTACTTATGTATTATTAGATGGATGTACTGCTTGCTTATAATTATTAATTTATTTAAACTTGTATACTCTTAGTCTATAAGAATGACTAATAAATCCCCGCGATGAGTTGAGCCATAGAAGTCACAAGTGTAAAATATAGAATTAGATACTAATGTAGGTTCAGGGAGTCAGACTTGGAACAATTGGCAGTATTTCAAGGTTTAGAAAGAATTAAGAAAGGTACCCCCTTGTCTCTATGAAACTTTAAGATATTTCATTAATTAGCATCAGTACTAAGTTAGTTTTCTGTGTTGGGCAGGCTAGCATGGAGCACCAGATAGAGTACGATACCGCGGAAGGACAGTACAGGGTCACCTTGGAGAGACAGTTTGCCCCTCGAGGATTTGGTCATGTTACCAACACCATCAGGCATAGAGTTCGCTAGAGTATAAGGAAGTGGACACGTTGTTTCTTCCGTGAGAGACCTGTTCCAGAGTTAGCATATCATAGAGTGGTAGCACCGCGCTTGCTGTCTGCTGAGATGGAGGAGATTCCTCAGGCCCTTGGAAACCTTGCAATCCATGACCAGGATGAGCCACAAGAGGACATAGTGCACTTTATTACCCCTACAGGTTCTGATGATGACTTAGATTACGATCCAGATGAAGACCCACTAGCGGAGCCTGAGATAATAGAGGACCCTGATTGGCCCCTGGAGCCAGCCTGGGATGCATTTATAGGTATCCCTCCGATTAACTTTCCACCATCCAGTGACTTAGGAGAGGTGACCTCGGACTCTGATGTTGAGAGAGATGGAGGATGGATCCTTAGCTAGTTCATCTTATATTTTTATTTCACTTCTTTTGATGTATTCCAGATTAGTAGAACTAGTATTCGTACTTTTGCTGTACCTTTATTTTCTAATCAGTTATAGTCTGCTTGCGACTTAACTTAAAACATAATTGTATGGATGAGACGAATTCTTATTAATTGCTAATCTTACCTCTTATACATTTATTACTAATAAGAATATAGGATTGACCATTGGTTGATAGATATTTAGGCACCGACGAACATCCTGAGATATATCTCAAACAGTCAGCTTAGCCTAGAGTCTAGAAAGACAAAGAATAGGAATGCCTTACCCTTGATCCTAGTAGTAGTTATGACAACCGTTATTTGTTAGAAATCTCAATTGACTCGATGAACTGTTACTGTTACTTGTCGTGTGATCAGACGAGATAAGATAATGTATTGACCAAATAGGTGTCAACTCGTAGGTATAACCCTTGCTAGCGTACACCATGGTTAAGAGAAAATGGAATACTCAGAATTCACCCAACGGACCAACAAATGTGATACCTCTAGTAGTGGATCCAACAGGAATGATAGGAGCCCTTGTCCGACGTGTGGAGCAAGCAAGTGACCACCTAGACCGCATCATCAACAGGGGAAATGCTCGTCAGACAGGAGATAAACTGCTTGAGAGATTTTGTGCACTTAAACCAGGAACTTTCACTGGAATGGCAAAAGCATGGGAAGCTGAACAATGGCTTCGTGATATGGAACGAATATTTCAAGCCCTTGAATGCAACGAGACTGAGAAAAGAAGCTTGGTTGTTTTCCAATTGACGTATTCGGCAGCCAACTGGTGGGAATCTGTCGAAGCTACAGTGAGCGAAGATGTTACAAGGAGAATGACATGGGAAGCATTCAAAACGAAATTCCTAGCAAAGTACTTCCCAAGAACTGAAAGAAATAAGAAGAAAAAGGAATTCATAGAGCTAGTTCAAGGCAACATGACAGTACAAGAATACACGGCAAAATTTGAGAGACTATCGTGATTTGCTCCCTATATGGTAGATACTTTGCGAAATAAGACACTACAATATTACGAAGGACTTAATTCAGACATTCAAAAGACAGCAGCAGTATACCTCGACCAACCATTCGAAGAAATGGTCGAATTAGCCACACAACTGGAGAACATAGCTCTGAACAGCAAGAAACTAGAAAGCCACCAACAAGGAGGAAAAGATAACTGGTTCAAGGCAACCAACCCAAGAGGAAGTCGAAGAGGCAATCAAGTGTCACGAGCAACCGCTCGAATGCAGTCTGTAATCACCGGAAGAAACTCTGAACACACCCAGAATCATAATCAGAGACATCGAATCAGAGACAGAAAAGTTAGTCAGACAGCCGTTCAGACACAAACAAAGCAACGTGATATCTGCTACAACTGCGGAATACCTGGACACCACTCCATAGAATGCACAGCACCGAAACGACTCACAGGACAACAGGTACAGTGTTTCAATTATGGAAAGACTGGTCATGTACGCAAAGATTGCCCCGAACAAGAAGTTCAGAACAATGCTCCACCACCATAGAGATCCAGAAAGAGAGCTCGCATATCAGTAAATAAATCCCAGCACTGGACAGAATGGAAGACCGAAGGTACCATGCCTACTGCCAGAACTTTGAATCTTATATGGGAATGGCATTACAAGATGTTTGCGACACTCGAGATAAATTATGAGGAAAAACTGAAGTATTTCTAGGAAATCATACCCCGGAACAGTTGACAACAACTTATGGTCTGATAGACCATTTAGATTGATAAGAGCGCCTGAGTTGGTATAGAACGACTAACCTTATGAACATGACTTTGTACATTTTTAGATCTAGAAAAAAAAATCCTGATTTCGAGGACAAAATCCTTAAATAAGGTGGGTAGAGATGTAGCACCCAAAAATTTCCCCCAGAAATTCCACGTAGGAATTTAGAATAGTGACGTCACCCCAAAATACGATTACAGAAGGCCCATTAGGATGACCTTAACTAGGAATCTCTACAAGAACCTGTAGTCAAAGTTTTAATGATGACAACAATGCCCTAATCTAGAACCCAATAAGATAGTCATAACCTTGACGGTTATATTATCCGTATTAGAATCTCTAGACAAACTTGAACTTAAGCTTGTACTTAGCCCGTACATTCACACCTTTTATCTGGTCTCACTTTCACATTTGAGCACGTACACTGAGACGCTGGCACTTGCCTTAAGTACACAACCCAAGAATTGGACCCACACCATTCCTTGATGGTCTTGTGGACCCCACTTGTGTCTACCCTTACAAACACACAAACACACATGCATAGGTATACATTGGTGCACCCATTGCACACAACCAAAACCCCCCTCACCTCCTCTATGTAAAGACCTACACCCCCTCCTCATTTTAACCTCCCTTGCAGCCCACAATCTGCCTATACAGATTGTATGTAGAGGGAGAAAATTCGAGGGAGATTAGAGAGAAAGCTTGGGTGAAGAACGCACACATACCCCTCTTCCACACACTCTTAATTTTGATACACCACACCCCTACATGTATCTCTCTCACTGTCTCACCATTACACACTCACACACACGTAGAGGTTCAGAGAAGGAAGAAGAAGACTGAAGAAGAAAGGGAAGAGAGACAGATCGGAGAAGAAATAGAGAGTTGTGACCACCCGAGGCAACCTGAGGTAAACCCAACCCCTCTCACACATTTTTGAGCCCCTGCATGTCACCTAGAGAGCCTAGGACCTGCATGCATGAAGCCAAACAGAGCCTTAAGCTCTTGTTCTTGCTCCGGCCTCCATTAAAGCTCAAAGCTTGAGCTTGATTTCCCAATGTAAACCAAAGCCCCTAAAATCTACATTAATCTGACCGAAATGGACCCAGATGAACCCCACATGAACAGAAGTTGAAATGGAGATCATTTGAGAGGCCATGCAGGCCATTATTTTTCTCAATGATCGAAAGAATAATCCACTGGTAGGCGCACAAAATGAATGAACCGGATGTTAGGCTTATACTATGTGATAGAGGGGCTATTTCTGGTCTTGTTGCCGTTGGTTTCATGGATTTACATGGAGAGGAGAGAGAGTTATAGGCGTTACAAGTTTTTTGGCGAAATCGCGGGTCACCGGCGGTGAGCAGCTTACCGGAGAAGAAGAAGACCCATTTAGGTCTTCGGGTTATAACAAGCGAGTCCGGATCGGGTCTGGGTTGGGTTAGAATGTGAGTGTTGGTGGGTACGGGTAGCGATTAGGGTCGGGTTTAAGTAAACCCATGGACCCCATTATTGGAACGACGTCGTTTTGGCTTATCGGGTCGTGTTGCGGTTTTGGTTCGGGTCGTATTGTGTGTGTATATGGTTTAAGGTTTCGGTCAAGTTAGGTTCGGGTATGGGTCATGGGTACGATTAGTTTGTGTGTAGCTTTGGGCCTCGGGTCTGGATTCTTGGTTCGGGTTGTGTTGTGTCTGCAATTGGGTTATGGGTTTGGTTAGGGTTTGGGCTAGCGGGCTGGGTAGTTTTGTGAGGAGAGTTGGGTTTCCGGTTCGGGTTTAGGTCTAACCCGAATGGGTTTTAGGGTGGGTATCTCTTGTGTGTGTCATTGGATTGTTCGTTTAGGATGGGTCGGGTCAGGGTTGACCCGATGGGTCTTTTGATTGGGCGCCTTTGTGTATGCAAACGGGTGTTCCGTTTAGGTCGGGTCGGTCCGGTTTGACCTGTCGGGTCTGTGAATAATATTATTATTATTATTATTATTATTATTATTATTATTAGTATTATTAGTTTTAATTTGTTTAAAATGATTTAAATTATTTTAATAATTGTAAATGGTTTATAATTACACCATTAATGTTTTATATGATAGAATATTATTTTTATTATTCTATATATCATTATTATATTATATATAATATATATATTTATTATTTATATGGTTAATATAAATAATAAATATCAGTTTTAAATAGTTTTATATAGGTAATAAATACATATATGTATTTATAAATTTTAGAAAATTAGGGTAATGACCCTGGGACTATTTTATTACATAATATATGTTATAAAGCTATAATATTATAGTCTAATATTTTTAATAATTAATAAGGAGATATTTTATGAGTATATTAATTATTAAAAATACCAAACGAGCTCCGAAAATTATAAAATAAACACTGGCAGTCTATTTTAATATCTAGTATTTAATATAAATACTTCTAAGTACTGATTTCTTTGTATAATCATAATTGTGTATTTAAATCCCGTTTCGGTTATTTTCTGCTATATACTATCTTCAATAATTCATAATAAATAATCTAGGACTCCGAAAATTACGCGGTAAGTTCCCAGAGTCTTAGAATAATGTCTAGAACATTCCCTTAAAGTTTGGTGACTTTTCGACTTGGTCGAAAATATAGCCTGTCTTTTAGGGCTTGCATTAGTATAGTAAGCCCTACCTTTTACCTCGTAAAATGCAACGGACTCCTATTTGAGTCTAGTCAATGGCGTTAGACTTAGAATGATACGTAGATCACTACCTTGAGGTTTATGACTTCATTTGGTAAAATTACCATTTTGCCCCTATAGTTGTACTCATACGTTATTACTATTTATTTCATTTATTGCTGTAGAACTTGACGGTTATCTACTTTCCGAGGATCGGTGACTCGAGGTGAGTTTCCTAACCTCACTCTAATCCTAATATGATTAATATAAGATGTTTAAAAGCTACCTGTATGATATTTTGTATAAGTGATATGCTGATTTATGACATCACGTGTATTTCCAATAATTATAAGACTATGCAAAGCATGTTATGGTAGTGCTATCGCATACGTGAGCATGTCAAGGGTTTTATCTATATGGTTATCAGTATCAAATCCATGTTATGTGATCCATGCTCTATATGTTACGGTTCTGCTTCTAACTGTTAAATGCACATTTTACAATGTTGTCGACTGGAATAGATAAAGCATGCCATGTTAATAATAAAGAGGAATAAAAGTAGATTTGCATGTGAGTATTGATAATGGACACACGTGCATTTCATGACGTGTCAGTATGCGTTGTATGAGAAAGAGAGGTGTTTGATGAGAATGTAAATGAGATGAGATATGTGATTTCTAGATCCCATGGATCAACGGCTAACGAGCCGGGTGGACATGAACGATTAGGATTCATAGCACGCCTCTCGCCGTTGAAGACGTCCGGTGATGCGCATACGTGGTTGAAGACATCCCATGTATCGTTGAAGACGTCCAGCTAGTGCTCTAATATACATCTCAGTCGTGTAGACGACCGGTGAGAGTATGCACATGGTTGAAGACGTCCCATGTGCCAGTTTCATTGTTTACGGTTAGTGTGCGCCGTGAAGATGTCCGGTGGCCTATCAAGAGATGAGTATGAATTGGCTATGATAGCATGTTGTCATCCTTGATATACCGTGTGTTGTTAAGTGGATGAGAAAGAGAAAGTGAATGATGAGATTGAATTGATGAGCAAAAAGTGTTTGGTTCAAATGATTTGGCTTTGGAAAGTTTTGATTTTAAAATGAAATGGTTTTGAAAAAGTATGTTTTTAAAAGTAAGGGCTGGGAGTGAGTCGCATTGGTCATGCATTTGCACGCACGAGGATATAATAAGGAGAATCTATTCTATGATGTTATGTTTATATGTTACCTATCTTGTTGAGACCTCTGCTATGCCCGTGGTAAGAATGCGTCTTTTGATAAGAGAATAACCATACCTTAAAGTATTAAACTATGATGTGAGTCGAGAGATGTTCTGTATTTATTTATTATTGTACGGTTGAGACTCTCACTCAGCCTTATTCCAAGGCTGACGGCATGTTACGCCCTGGGCATTCGTATGCCCAGAGTGTTGCAGGTTGGAGAGAGATAGAAGAGTTCAAGATGCTGTGCCGTGGAGCCAAGGAGAATAAAGCTTTACCCAAGATCCAATAGACAGTTTCTCAAGTTTTAAGCTTATGTAAATTGTTTAGTATGGCCTCTTGTATTAGGATTGAAGTTATTGTAACCCTTGTTTAATTTCCGCTGTTGTATTTATACTCTGATAAGTTTAGATCATGCATATGCTCCAACATTTCCCTTATGATTGCATGGTCCGGAGTTAGAAGGACAGGACGATTAACAAACTAGTCATGTGTCTACGGACCCATAAAGGAAAATTTTTATTTTCCCTATTTTTGGCTTACTCCGGGGCGTGACATACTACGACTTAGTTGACTTGCAACTTGTTTTCCAAAAAACCTTTCCAAAACGAGTGGTCCCAACGCATTTTTTCATTGACCTTCAGTGTCTTAGGGAACATTTTGTACAATATGGGATTCTAAATGTTTTGTTTTCATACAAAGAATTTTCTACATTTTAGTCGATAGTATGGATTCTGTTTCTGAGTAGCCTCTCTTGCTTCTACAATTTCTCTCAATCTACAACTTTAATTTTGATTTGTCTATTTGCTATGTGTGCTAGACACAGTAGGGATGATCTCTATAAAAAAATCATGAATTAAAAATATTTCTAACTTCACTTTTCCAATTTTACAAAATCAGTTCACTGTTCTGTCCACTATTCACAGCGAGCATGTTTTTACTTTCATTCTTTGATTGGATGTTCACATGCATTCCAAATTAACTCATATCTTAGGAAGTAGTTCATACTACATTTTTACACATCATATGATAACATACTTCATACATTCATGCATATTTTAGACTTCTAACTCACTTTAGAGAAATCCATGAACACAAGCACACTACTACTTTGCACATTCTAAGATCATGCATTGCATCCATGCAAGATTTGGAGTTTTAGTGACTCCTAATCTAAAAAGTATACAAGAAATAAAGTTGATCACACGTTCATGCTTCCCCTAGATCACATCTTTCTTTCTCATCTGTCTCGGGGATTATGAGATCTTCTTTTCTCAAGAATAAACATGCATACATTCTAGCTTGCTAAGCAGATTTTGTTTTCTTTGATTATTTTCTTCAAGAACAATCCATGTCCCCTCTTAGATTAAGAAAACTTGATTACTTGATATGTGATTAGATAATATTTCTAAGTTTGATTTGGATTATCTTTCACCTTTGTATTGTGTGATACTTGGATTAGATCTTATGAATGATATCTTATCGTTTGATCTTCCATTTCAGGATTCTTATGTGATGTAATATACTTATCATAGTATTAATTGTCAAACCAAACATAAAGATGATCATTTAGGTGCTAATTGATGCCCGTCAAGAGATGGGTCGAGTTGAGGTTGTTTTATTTGTGCAAAGGCTCATTTCTCTCTCGTACAAAAACCCTGAGCCAAGTTCTTTGGTTATGAAGGGCCAGTGCCCTTTATCCATTTGGGTGAGTCAAATTGGGTTTCTTGGTTCCCTAAAGACCAAGTGCTGACTCTGTATCTGTTTTCACAGACGTTTGTTTTTTTAAATATTTTAAAGGAAAAATAATTCCAAAACCTAGAAGGGGGTGGACCTGGAGGCCACATTTCCACACCTGCCTTTAACTGCTTCTCAACTTCTTCCTTGATTTTTTGAGTCCAATCTGGTTTCATTCACCTCAATTTTTGCTTAATAGGTTTGGAATTTGAAAAGAGAGGGATATGGTGTTTGACAATCTCTGGTCTAAACATGGCATATCATCATAAGACAATGCAAAGACATATTTGAATTCTTTTAGAAAAGAGATTAATTTTATGCTTTCAACTTTACTAAGTGTAGAGCCAATAAAAATATTTTGAGGATTATCTTCATTACCCAAGTTAATTGTTAAAGTTTCTTCAATGATTTTGCATACATGTTCATTCTCTTTTTCAATTAGCTTTTGTAGATTAGATGGAATATCTATTTCACAATCATTAAGCGCAGTCAAGTAACCAGAATTGGATTTTCATTGTTGATTTATTTTTGGCTATATTGGCATTTTCAGAAATAGAAACCGAAAGTTGGCTCATACTAGCCATTATAGACTCTACGGAGGAGGAATCCTGTCACTCGACCTGTATAGCCAGAACTCAAAGTCTGCCCACTTATTTTTCTTGGTTGATACCTCTTTCTCTGTCCTTTTTGTCTTATTCCCTTCTTTCTTCTCTTCACATTATTCTCCTCCCATTAGTGATTTCACTGCGACAGCATCAGAGTGGTCATCAAATCACTGAACGAAGCCAGTCTCAGGGATTCTTGTAGATACGGGTCTTTATATTCTAAAATCTTATGATCAAAGAAGATCTCAAACTCTAGTTTTAGGCACATGTCTACCCAATCTAGCCATGGCTCTGGAAAGATACAATAGGGGAAGTCGTCCCCTTCTTTGATGAATATTCAAAGTTTTTCAATATGACTTCATCTTTTCCATAGCCTCTTTCTAATTCTTCTTTCTTCCTCCCTCCTTCGGCATATACCCAAGCTTAAAACTATCCCTTTGGCTCTTAATGTTCTAGAATTCTGTCAGCCACTAGTTTCTCTTTTCAAGTCCCATCCCTAGGAAGAATCCCATCCTTTTGATGATCCCTGCTACCATCGAGTTAGCATATTGATCAAAATAAAGCGACAGTAGCACTGATGACATTTCTAATTCTATCATATTAATGAACTCGAAGCTATAGATGTCAACCTCTTCTTCTGGGAGTTAAATCTATAACACTAGTACATTGTCTTAAACTTCCACTTCCTTAATCCGAATGTCTCCAAATATCACCACATCTTTCCATTTCAATGCTCCTTTTACTATGTATTCAACTTTTTGATGAAGTGTGGTGTATACTCCATCTATGCTATGAATCCAATGTCTACACAACAATATATAAATTACGATATAATGCTAATAACCTAAAATATTGTCTTTCTCTCTAAAGTCTCTATGCCTAGGCTAAGAGTAACTGCCCCGATGATAGCCCTTTTCGAATTATCATAGGCTTACATGGCCTGAATGAATGGTACAAACTCTGACTGTTCTATCCTCATTCTTATAGCAGTTTTTAATGGAAAACACTAAGAGCAGACTCTTTCTCAACAAAATAGATAGCTATAATATTTCCCATACATTGAATAGTAATAGGAAAAGGCTTGGTATGGTCGACACCTTCTGGTAGTCATCATCAGTGAAGGTGATTATGGGTACAGGTGTGTTGGCAGTGATGATTCCAACCAATTCTTCTATTATAGTTTCGATAGGAACCCTTACCCTGTGCCTTGCATTCAATATAGCTTGTATGTGCTCCCTTGAGGAGATCAGCAACCACCATATGTAAATGTTGGCTTGTATTTTCTTCATTTATTGAAAACATGCTCTTCTTATTTATATTCTTCTATCATCTTCTGCTTTTACCTTTTTTGATCTCTCGTTGGATGGTCTCATTTTAGCTCGTGAGGCTTGAAGTGCCTCACTGACCTTGTTAGGTTGCAGATTTCCCATTCCCATGTCAAAAGATTACTTAACTGCGCCTGATTGACAGATTCTGACCTTTCTTCTTTAGTTTTGACTTCCTCTTCCTCTTGCTCTTGCTCTTCCTCTTCCTCTTCCTCTTCCTCTTCCTTGATGATTAGGGAGTAGATTTATGGTAACATTCGGTTGGTTAATCGCTCGTGTCTCAACCTAATGTATCGATAAGTAGTGTGGCCATGGCTTTGATGATATTCCTAGTACTTATTCACATCAGACTTTGGTAGGTGAGGGTTAGGGATTGGTCTTGGATCCAACTTCTTTAAGTGCCTCTTCTCCAAGAATTATTTAAGAGTTGTGGTCAATTAGATCCCTAAATTTGCAAAGCAGCAGAATTTTGCTTCTGATCTTGATCCTAACTAATTTTTCCCCTTGGTAAATCTAGGCTCTGCTTCGGCTAACCTAATGCATTGACATCAGTTGACCCTTGATTGTTAGCACCATAGCTAGGCCTTATGAACTTGTTGCCCTAAGAATCCTCTCTTTTGATCTTTCCATCCTTGATTTTATCCTCTATCCTTGTCCCTATCTCAAACAATGCTACAAAAGAGCCAAAAAACTAGAACATCATCTTTTTTTGATAGACATTCTATCGATTCTTATCCACGATCCTAATTTGTTCTTCTTCTGACGGCCTTTGATTCCCCTTTGCCGCATTTTTCCTTCAACGAGCCAGAAACTCACTAAATGATTCCTTGTACTTCTACCTTGTGGTTTCTAGATCCCTAATAGTCACATCCAACTCCTGAGTGTACTCATATTGACTGACAAAGGCCTTTGTTACCTCCTCCCAAGTGCAGGTCTTACATGTGTCTAGAGTGAAATATTTACTGAAACAACATGGCCATCATTACTGGGCTCAGGCGGTTGTGCTGAAAAGCCCTTATGCCCATTCAAACACTGTTTCTAGGTTTGCTAGTTCCATCAAATTTGTTGATATTAGGCATTTTTAACCCACTAGGTAGTTTCTCTTGGAACCCTTCAAATCGTCCCTCTAGTTCAAACAGATAACTATCAACCCCATGCAACTTTTGGATAGTCTTTTTAAATTTATCCATCTTTTCTTTCATCACTGTTCTCTCTTTCTCAATTTTCTCTTTCTTAGCTTTTTTGACTTTCTCATTTTCTGCTTTCTCTCTCTCTCCACTCTAGGTATTTCAGCCCTAGAAGGATAAAGGTCCTCATACCAATCGTCATCTCCTACCTGAACTACAGGCAGAGGAGGAGGAGGAGGATCAACCATATGCGGCACAACCACAGGCCTCCAGCGGGCCAATGTTTCTGGCATAGTCATCATCTTATGTCTTAATTCCACTCACCTCACCTATGGCTTGCCTTAATTACATGGACCTCCCTCACATTTTGGGAAATTACACGGACATCCCTTATAACTTGTATTTTGTAACACTTTTACGGGGGAAAAGTGTTACAGAATATTAATTTTAAGGGAGGGGGAGGGAAAGTGTTATAGAATACTCATTTTAAGGAGGTCTGTATAACTTTCCAAACTGCGAGGGAGGTCCATATAATTAAGGTAAATTGTGTGTGTAATAAACCATTATCTGATTTATTCTCTTAGATGTAGTTCTATCACTGCTCTCAATTCTTCTATTTCCTATGTGTTCTGTTCTTGTGTCATCTCCCTTTCAGTTACAAACTCTCTTCTAACTAACCTTGAACTCAAATCTCTAACCCAAATTGACCGAAAAGTGGATGATATATCGCCTACAATCATATTTTCAGTGTGTCAAGGTTTTATTTAGGAAATACTTGTTGCGTAATGATTTGTCTTTGTAAAGGTTTTTGGAAAGATTTAAAAAAGGGGTATGATGACGTGAATCACACACATATGATGCAGATGACTATGCACGTGAGATGCATCTACTATATATGCTAACGAAAGGAAAAATTCAATCCTAGAACATAAAACATAAGCAAATGAAAATCCCCGTACATGATGAGTGTGCTAATTCTCCTTTCGATGTGATCTTTGTTACCTCTTTTTATTTAACAAAATTGGAAATTTATTTTTGAAAATTTCTTGCTCTTTGAAATTCATTTGAAAAGCATGCTTTGCGAGAAAGTGCTCCTTCGAAAGTGGGAAATGAATTTTTATGATTGAAATTCTTGATTTTTTCTTGAGATTGAAGGCATGGAAAATGATTTTCGAAACATTTTGTTTTTCAAAGAGATGATAGAAACTGAATTTACTTGATTTTGAAATCCTGGGTAAAAAGATCACACGATTGGATAATTATCATACTCTTCATCGATTCAAATAGATACAAGGTCAATGATGCTTAGCTATCAAGAAATGGAGGGATAATCTCATAATCAAGATTTGGCATATTCTCAAATGTCATGGGACACAAAGGGATTAGTTAAAAAGTGACTAAGGGATTATGCATTGTGTATCAAGCAAGCATCTTCATCATCTCAAATATTCCCTTCCAAGCAACCATAATCCTAATCAAGAATCGAATCCTAATTTCAAAAGGTTCTATGGAAACTAACATACAAAAAGTCGGGTTTTGGTCTCAAATCAGGGCCCCTTGATGAGTGTCCTTTTCACCTTCGAAGGGTAGGAATGGCACGTGGACTTATTTTGATATACCAACACATGGTACGAGATCAAGGGTGATTGTTCGGCTCCATGATAACTCAGTCGATGGGGTTGTCCCTAGCCTTGAAGGTCATACTTCTGTCCAATCAACATGGAGAACATGCAAGTGATATGTAATGGACTCCCTCAAATCAAAGAATTTGATTAAAAGGATGCTTTCAAGTCTAATCCACAAATGAATCCAAAATTAGACCTAATCTTTAACACAAGAGATTCTGGATTCGATCTCTAGCAGAGTATCTATATTGTGGACTCGGCCATCCATAGATTCTCGGGTTTTGTCTAATTTTGGCTTTTAAAAAGAGTCACCACTTAATTTCAAGGAGAAATTAAGAAACCATTTTAAAAACTACTGTTCTTTGAAAACTAGAGATTTCTAGGTCCGGGGATTATGGAATGAGAGGGGAAGGAGTTTGGTAGAACTAAAGCACCCACTCTCATCCTATCATAGATAGGCCTCAAGTGACCATCATATTATTCAATTTATAAGCTCATATATAGCACCTGTAATTTCCTAGAAATTCCACGTACAAGTTTTCTTCCATTAATCTGAATTATGACATCACATTTAGAATTACCCTAGTTGTGGTAGTTCTATTAGAATAGTCTTAGTTAAAAATACTAAATATAGACCCTTTAGGTATTGCCCTGATGATGATGTTGTTATATAATTTATAATAATAGTATTAGTACTCGTAGCCTTAACTTTTATTTTTAGTTAAGAATTCATAGACAGACTCTTAACCTAGGCTCGTACACAGCCCCATATGTAGGCACAATTACATTTGTGCACATACATCAAGACTAGTACACACAAACTAAAATGTGGGCCCCACACATTGCTACTTGTGTAGACACCGTATTTTGGCTCGTCCGGTCGACAGAAGGGAACCTTGCCTCAAGAACAACCCAATGATCGGAATCAGGATTTATGGAATCTTTATTTTATAAAGCAGAACTCTGTGAAGCACCGTGGTCCCCAAGATAGGTTAGAATAACCTTTAGGAAAACTTAGGTATGTTAGAAACCTAATTTTGAGACATAAACCCAATTTAGGGGAGCTTTTTCACATGAAATGACGAAAAATCGCATTTTATCGAGTAAATTCAAGACCTCAGGGTAGAATCCTGAGAACTCCCTTTACAAAATATTCCTAAAATAGCCTAGATTAGTGACCCAAGCCTTGACATTGGCCAAAATCCACTTAGGAGAATTTTTACCCCTTTTTGCACCTGACAGGTTTGCTCCTTTTTAAAGTCAGCCTCACTCTTTTGGCCATAACTCAAAATATAAAAACTCTTTTTGAATGAGACTAAAAACATCTTAAACTAGACTCCCATACCTTTCCAACGGTATATCACAAGCCCAAAAAGAATAACTGGTGAGAGAATGAAGTCCGGGAAGTCTGGAGTGAAAACACAAATTCCGGGTTGAGAGCCATGTTGGCTCTCAGGCTGAGAGCCAAACATGTGTGAAAATGTTGGCTCTCGGACTACCGTGTGGCATTTCTCGGACTACCGTGTGGCAGCTCTAAGTGCCACTATAGTTCTTAGATACTTTAGATGCATTCCGTACCCTTGATTTGACCCCAATCTGTGTGAAAATGCCCAAAAATGTGAAAATTTGTGTTTCTTTTATCCCACATCGCTTAAACACAAGACTCTTCACCCAAATCTTCAACTATAAAAGGGGGTCCTCCCCTCCCCATCCAACACACCTAAAAATCTTGAGGATTAGAGAGCCAAGGAAACCCCTCTAGAGGATTCCGAAGCACTCCTAGAAAATCCTTAGGAAAAGTATAAGATTTTAGAGTTTAGGATTGAGTCTTGGAGTCCGCGGTGCCGGCGAAGCCCTGCAGAAATATTCTAAGGGAAGTTCTTGAGGTAAGCTCCTTCTTCTTCTTTGTTATTTTGCTTTATTTTCCTATTTTGATCTTTATTTTCTTAGATCTAGGTTGCATTTGTTGTTTGTTCTTCGCATTCTTCAATTTTGTTACTTTTGATCTTTAAAGTTCTAGGATAGTTTTAGTTTAGTGTTTGAAGTATCCATTAAAGTAGAGTTATCCTAGGCAGAGCTACCCCCAAATGTTGTGGTAGCCAAAGTCATGGGGTTGGTATCCAATCCATGGATATTTGACCCCAGAGATGACAAAGCCTTAATTGGATATAAGAGTCTAGAATTAGCGGCACTCATATAGGAATCATGTAGTAATTCATATTAGTTGGGATAGTAGGCTATCCATGCTATCCCTATTTTATCCATGCATAGTAATTTAATTCATAACTAGTTTAATTCATGACTTAATTCTTATGCATGCTCATGCATATGCTTGCACACTATCCTCACGTAGAATAGTAGGTTATCCATACTAGGGATAACATCTTAATTAGGCTTAAACATGCACACTATACACATAGTAGTCATGTTTGGACGTGCATACATGCTATCCCGAGTAAGTCCTAATACCTTCCTTATTTATTGCTTTCCTAGATCACATAGAAGCATGATTAGGGGGATAAAAAACATATTTAAATTCCTTGTAAGATTACTTGTGCATAGAATTCATGTTTTTCTAGGGTTTTGAGTGTGATTTTCACATTTAATTTTATTTTTTTCCTATTACATGCATAGGGGAGCGTAGTAATACGTTTAGTCCTCGAATTACTATTTTAGCACATGTATTGCATGTAATTGCTTAATTTCTTGCACGATTTTCTTTAATTAGTTGTTTATAACTTGAATTAGGATTATGCATTAGAAATAAATTGAATGGTCCACATAATGTCTAGTCAAACACCTTGAAAGCTGAGTAAAGGCCCATCTCATGATGGGGCAGGGGCGAGAGGGGGTGTTTTAGCATGATCTAGCTCCTTCCTCTCTGGTTCCTTAACCCCCGAACCGAGTTCTTTGGTGACGACGGGGCAGTGCTCTCTATCCATTGGACTTAGTAGATTTGGTTTTCTTGGTTTCCTTTATCAAACCAAGTGGCGACTCTATTAGTGAGGATCTCTTCGGATTTAGCCTTGTGGGATATATGTACATGGATTATTCACTCGTATAGCCTCGGATATGGATCATGGGCATCAATTATTGCCTCGAGTTGGATAAAAAGCCCCATGGAATTCAAAATACGAGTAATCCAAATCAGTCAGATCGAATAAAGGCTAATGAAGGGTGGTGAACCTCACTCGTGGCTATTGGCATGAGATTTGAGATGGGACAATCAAGCGGGCTTAATCCTTCTAGGCCTAAAGATTGGTTCGGGTACCCACAACGTGGCAACCGTGCAGCTACCACCCACCAAGTGCCACCCTCCTTGCACTTGTCACACATGCACAAATCCACCCAACACTTGGTGTCGTACTTGTATTTTCCTATCTAATCTATCCAATATCTTTGTAATCCTCTCTACTACATATCTAAGATCACATTTCCATTTCTGCTTACTGTTTTGAATGACTCATATGTTTAGATGTATGTTGTGACCTTCGGGAAAGCTTTGAACAAAATCAACCCTGAGCGCTCGAAGGAACCAGAGCGCTGGAGCCCCGAGCGCTCAAGGAAACTAGAGCACTTGAGTACAATGTATGTTTGCCTATAAATAGCTATAGTGCATCTCTCATTTGTATGTTTTGTTAAACTCAGTTTTGAGAGAGGCAGAGTAGAAAACCAGAGAGTCATACTCAACACCTCATACACCCCATACACTAGTGTTAAACTCTTGCATGCTTGAATCCAAGTGTAGACACCCCAATTTGTCGGCTAACAGATTTAGGAGGCCACAAGCATGTCAAAACTCAATGATTATAAAGATCGGATTTTCAGAGATTGCCTCTAACTCTCAAGAAATCAAAAAAATGACCAAAATGCCTCTAAAAGCTCAAAACTTTTCGGATTGGCCCAGAATCTTAGAAATCATTCGATGTTGTTCAAAACAAAAAAAGGTATTTTAAAAGATGAATATTTGAAATCATAAGCTCCCAGAGACCCCCAAAACTCCTGGAAGTTCCTAAAAAGTCTCCCTTGACCGGTTTGACCAAAATCATCCGAATTCGTCCAAAAGTTTCGAGATCATCCTAGATCATGCGAAAAGTCTGAAAATATGTTTTAAAATAAAATCGAATCGAAACGTTAGTCTTTGGAGGCTCCTAGAACTTCCCGAAATTTCTTGGACGTGCACTGTTTGTCTGATTTGGCTGTAAGTTTGACCAAAAATTAAATTCTCCTTTTCAACATTGAAACATTTTTATCAAATACTAGAGGTCAATAGCTTTCCAACGGTATATCGCACATAATTTCTGGATCTAAAACGAATTTGGTATGAATTTCTGAAGGTGAAAAATGCGATCAATTAGACTTTTATCGAGAATATCGCAAAACTTTCCACAGTGACCCAACTCTAAGAAATTTTTATGGAAAGTAGACCTCAATACCTGTCCAACGGTATATCACAATCTCGATTTGAATTTTGTATGAATTTTCTGAGAATTTCGGACGAAATAGGGCCGTTTCACAAATTTCGGGAGTTTCGGGGGCCAAAATGCAAATTCTGGTCAACGGAAGGTTGACTGCCGCGCCGGCAGTGGGCAAGTTCCGCGGCGGCACTCTGAGTGATTTTCATTTTTTTGCAATTTTTGGTTAATTTTTGGATTTTAATTCAAATTTCCAACAAATAAAACGACATAGTTTTGATAATCTAAAGATTTTGGACCAATTAGAGACTTTTGATAACCCAAAATACCTCCCCAAGTTGGCCTATAAACGAGACCCATTTGCTTCCATTTGGGGAGGGACTTGGAACCCATTAGAGAGACATATAGAGAGTTAAGGGAGAAAGAGAGAGAGAGAGAAGTAAAGATTTTCTTCTTCCAAATCCAATCCAAAATGTGAGTTTCAATTAGTTTTCTAAGAACTAAACTTTTATTTTCAAGCTTTCAATCCATCTTCTTCACTTTGAGTTTCCTATGAGTTAGAGAGTGATGTACTCACCCATATACACATATATGAGAGGTTGAATGCTTATGGTTCCGCCATTGAATATCATCTATTGATTTGTTCATTTTCTTGCTTATATACAATGTTCATCTCTTCTTACCTCATTTCTTTTTTATTTTCTTTATTTACTTACTAGTTCATCATCATCTACATGATGACATGAAATTTGAGGTGAGTGAATCTTTATGGATAGTAGCTCTTGACCTCAAAAACATGTTTGATAGATGATGATTATAACCTCAATACATCCCTATGTATTCTTGAGGTTATTTCCAAAATAAAGCAAACCTTTCCAATAATCATGGAGGTTCTCTAAATGGGTTAGAGGTTGATATTACAAGTGGTTTTAATCCTATTTGAGTGTTGAAAATATACTTTCAAAACCCCTATTTCGAAGCCCTCCTACAACCCCCAATATTTTGATTCCAATAAATTAACCTTGTTTTCTCAAAAATTTCAAAACAGTGAGTCATTTAACTTCAAAGAATTATTTTGAGTTCAATACTCAATATATGAATGTAAGACAACTTGGAAAGTCTTCCTAACTCATTGGAGAACATCCATGGTTTTTGGCTTGACTTGGAAATACTTGGAAGAGGTCCATTTGGACCCAAACATTCTATCCAGATATTCTATTTTTGCTGTCACAGTAGCTTGGTTGACTTTCAACTTGTTTTACGGAAAACTTTTCCAAAAGGAGTGGTCCCAACTCGTTTTTCCCTTGAACTTCAGTATCGTAGGAAATTTTCTGTATAATATGTGCCTCAACCGACAGTACGGACTATGTTTCTTAGTGACCTCTATTGTTTTTATGATTTCTCTGAATATGTAATACTTATTGAGAATTGGCCTTTTGATTTGTGTTCTAGACACAATAAGCATGATCTCCATAAAACATCATGTATTGAAAACTTTTCTAACCCTACTTTTTTCATTTTCCACAAAATCAAGTCACTATTTTGTCCACTATTCACAGCAAGTATACTTTTACTTCCATCCTTTGATTTGATGCTTATATGTACTTCAAATTTGTTCATATCTTAAGAAGTAGTCCATATACATTTGTACATATCCCATGATGATTTCCCCCATGCATTCATTCGTCTTTTTAGACTTCTATGTCACTTTAGAAAGCCCATCTACACAAACACACAACAACATTTGCACATTCTTGGATCATACATTGCATTCATGCAAGATTTGGGGTTCTTATAACTCCTAATCTAAGAAGATTATAAGGAATGATCATGATCACACGTTCATGTTTACCCCCGATCTAATACTCCTTTCTTATCCATCCCGGGAATTGAGAGGTCTTCTTTTCCCAAAGATTAACATGCATCACTCTAGCTTGCTAAGCATATTTTGATCTCTTTGATTATTTGCTTCAAGAACAATCCATGTCCCCTCCTAGATTAGGAAAACTTGATTACTTGATATGTGATTAGACGATTTTTCCTAAGTTTGTTTGTGTGATCTTTCACATTTGCATTGTGTGATACTTGGCTTAGATCTTTTGAATGATATCTCATCTTTCGATCTTCCATTTCAAAATTCTTGTGTGATGTAATATACTATCATAGTATTATTTGTCGAACCAAATATAGTATAAGATGATTATTTGGATGCTAATTGAGGCCCGACGAAAGACGGGGCGAGTTGAGGGAGTTTTAGTCACGACAAAGGCTCCTTCCTCTCTCGTACCAAAACCCCGAGAGCCATGTTCTTTGGTTATGAAGGGCCGGTGCCCTTTATCCATTTGGGTGAGTCAAAATTAGGTTTCTTGGTTCCTTAAAGACCAAGTGGCGACTCTGTATATGTTTTTCTACAGACCTTCCTTTTCTTTCTTTGATCCAAATCAATTTCAAATAAAAACCAAAATAAGTGGAATTCCGCGTGTCCACAATCTGGCGACTCTGCTAGGGATTTTTATTTTAAAACAAAATAATACAGGGGTCTGACTCTTAAGAAGCATCCTTAAAATCATCTTTTTACTGTGTCTGGTTCACTGCATTGCACTTCTGCATTTGCCCTCCGACTGTGTCTGAAACACGGCGCTGACATTGTTCAGGTCTTGCTGTGCCAGGACACAAGTAACTGCTGATATTGTACCTTCTAAGGTATATCAAAAAGAGTAAACACTTCCGTACTGTCTCTCTGACGATATATTGGAACTCTCGTCAATGGACCCTCTTCGACTAAACCCAACCTTTGCATATAGATTCCTGTAGAACCTTTCATAGGACTGTTCATTTATCTTTTCAAATAGGGCAATGTGATATAAGTGTTGTATGCCCTAGTGGGATTACCTGCGCAGTGTAGACGCTTATGTGGTATAGAACTGAACCTCTTTCTTATGATTCCCAAGGCAATCACTCACATGTGATTACATTGAGTTGACATGTCTAGGCACCATGATAAGGATGTCTGCTCCATGTTTACAAAGATATACACCGCAAATCTTGTTTGTTGGTCCTAAGACATAGGAGTATGAAAACTTGCTAGACAGTATGATCACCATCATCACATACTCCTGTCATATACACCTGTTCTTCTAGAAACTCTGCCCAACTCATCCAGATATCCTAGTTTCTCTCAGAAACATTGTCTAAATTTCCCAGAAATTCCTAAATGTACCAGTTTCTCCAAGAAACTCCACTTAGATTTCCCAAAAATTCCAAAAACACTCAGAAATTCCCAGGTATACCAATTTCTCCTAGAAACCCTGTCTAAATTTCTCAGAAGTTCCCAAAATGCCAGTTTTTCCTAGAAACTCTGTCCAAAGTTCTCAGAAATACCCAAAATAATAGTTTCTCCCAGAAACTCCGTCCAAATTTCTTAAAAATACCCAAAATACCAGTTTCTCCCAGAAACTCCGATTTCCCAAAATACATTAGTTTCTTCCAAAAACTCTGTCCAAATATCCTAGAAACTCTGTCCAACTCCAAGACATAACCAGAAACTCTGTCTGGATATCCCATAAATACCCATATATAACCAGTTTCTCCCAGAAACTCCATTCAAATATCCTAGATTTCCCAAAACACCAGTTTCTCCCACAAACTCTATCCAAACTTCTCGAAATATCCTAGAAACCCCTGTTATCCCCTGGTGATCATACTGGAAAGAAAAGTTAGCACACTCTGTATAGCTAGAACCTTACTTACTTAACTATTACTTGTTAGAAGTAGGGGCATCATGTAGATTAGGGCTTGCATCCACATATTTACATCATCAGTCTGCATACGCAGTGATAGTCGGTATGTACACGAGTCAATCCTCACTTGTCACTATAGTTGTCATTTCAATCATCACTGTTAAAAGTCTGACACAGTCTTTTTACACCTATATGTCAGTACAAGTTTTGAGCACCCAGGATCTGCATTTGTGAGTCTGAGGATTAGGGAGTCACCTTGTCAGAATCACTCAGTTGAAAGTCAGCTTTATGGATCCAAAAGGTTTGGATGCAAGAATGACAGAAATGATCAACCAATAATCTGACCGGTTGGCCCAAGTTTTAGTCTTTATGGAAGAACTGAAACAGCAACAACCACAATACCCACCTGGGTTTCCACCGCCACCGAAGTTTATACCACCACCACCACCTGGGTTTACACCACCTCCAAAGAATAATGTAGATGATGATTGGTTCAATGAGGCCCCACCACCTGTACTTAATAAGAAAATTCAAGAAAAACTGGATAAGGTCGATAAGCTTGAGAACATACTGAGAAAGAGTAAGGGGGTCGACGATTACATATTAGATCTAGAAGGATTGTTTTAGCCCAACAAATTAAAGCTACCTGAGAACTTTAAGATGCCTGAAATTGATCATTTTGATGGAACTGGGAATCCGAAGAGCCACGTAAAGTTCTGCATGAGTGTTTTCCAATCAATGGACTGCACCCATGAGCATATTGCGATGTTGTTCCCTCAATCGCTAAGGCTGGTCTATCCTGGTTTCTGACCTTTGAGGTTTCTAAGACGCGGACTTAGGAAGAAATAGTTCAGGTCTTCGTTGATCATTACTCCTACAATCAAGAGCTCGATGTCACCATCCGGGATCTGGAGACTACTTGGCAGAACTTCAATGAGTCCTTCGTTGTGTTCTTGAGTAGATGGAGGAACAATATGGCCCAAATGACTCACCGACCAGTCGACAAAGAAAAAGTCCGGATGTTGATCAAGAATCTACTATCGATATACCATGAGAAACCATTCTACCAATCCATCTCAACATTTGAAAAGCTGTTTGAGATTGGGACTAGAATTCAGGATGCAATCAGGGAAGGAAAAATCAAGAATGAAGAATCACAAAGCCAGTCTAAGAGGCCCGACTACTCCCGAAACCCTTCGGATGTCAACGCCCTTAGTAACCAACCCATGGCATATTCTTCCCAACCATACCAGCTCACAAACCAAACCAGCTCGCCTAGCCACCCTTACCAAAATAGGGTACCCCGTGAATTTTCCAAGCTATATATCTCCCCCTCCGTAGCCTTAGGCCGCCTGCTAAAAAGGGACACCTCCAACTCCTTCAGCCTCGTACCGATCCCCCACCACCTAACTGTGACATGTCCAAATGATGTGCCTACCACCAAGGCCCAGGCCATGACACCGACCGGTGCATACGTCTCTGTCATGATATCCAAGGCCTCATTGATCGAAGATTCATTGAGCCACCACCCATTCAACCCCATGTCACCTAAGCTCCTGGCCGGTCCTTTCAAATGATCCCGTTCGCTGAGGCCAATGATTGTTGAAGCTACGCGGTGAGTTGATAGTGTTTGGAACTTCTGCCAATAAAAAAAGAAGAATAAACGAGTCACTACGACATTCCATTTGAGACCGGGTCGAGTCTATTCTGTGTTGAGTATATTTCAAGTTTAGTCTTGTGGTCAAGTCTGTCTATCATTGAGTTGTTGTGTGTCTATATCGAGTAATGTAATCCTTCTCTTCTGAATAAATGAAGTCTCATTTTGCCTAGTCTGATGTGTATATTCATAAGTGCATGAATCACTAAACTAAAAATGTCACTTTTCAAATTACAATGGACATTACTCTGCTAAAAAATTTTTGCATCAAACAAAAAAAAAGAATCCCAAAAAGGCCAAAGTCGATTTCGCGCTGACCCCAAAGAAGAGTTGAGAATTGAATAGTCTTACTGTAAGAATTTAAAGATGCTTTTGCTCAAATCTCGAAAAGAAATACTTGAGACTGATTTGGGGCTTGCTCAACACTCTTTCCACCATTTCAAAGCCTTGGACCCAACCCAATTGATAGCCATGCGAATTCGTATGGACTTGGTCCTTGATGGTAGCCAAACACTTCAGTGAGTTTCATCTCCACTTTCAAAAAAATAAAAAGAGAACAAAAAAAGATGAAAAAAGAAAAGCTCGCTAGGTTGAAAACCCGAAAGGGAACCTAGGCAAAAGTTAGAGCTGAAAAGGTATTAATTTCCAAGATCTGACCCTTGCCAGTCAAAAAGATTTTACAAATGAGAGAATTGTACGCTTCAACGTACATTATAAAAACGTTCCTAGATCACATTTCAAAAGGCTCAGAATGACCACAAATAAATCCCGAGAGCTGACGTGCACATTTTGGAATTTTGTGATTATGATTAGAAGATCTCACATGAATCAACTATGTGAAAAGGAAAATTGTCTGGCTAGGCGAAAGTGAAAAGGATCAATCCTCAAAACAAAAGATAAAGAAAAAAAAATGAAAATGAAAAGAAAAGAAAAGGAGATGGAAACTGAATCCTCCTCTTCAAGACTACCACAAGTGACCCAAGTTTGAACTTCTTTGATGATTTGTTTGAAAAACCCTCATACCTCAACCCCTTTTCCTTCAAGCCTTGCCTTGAACTACGCTCGACCTGATTCCCACTCGGGGATACGTAGGCAACCGCATCAGTTTTGTCGACACCATCAATATTAACCCCTCTTCTTTAAAGGTCCTGGCCCGAACTGCATTGGACCTAATCCCCGTTCAGGGGTACGTAGGCGGACTTTCAAAAAGAAAAGAAGGATGGCTCGCTAGGTCAAAAATCTGAAAGGACGCCTAGGAAAAAATTAGAGCTAAATTCAAGGTGAGTAATAACAAAAGAGAGAAAAGAGCTCACTAGGTCACCTCACTAGTGCCTAGGAAAAAGTTATGAGCATCTAAGAGATTAATGTCACGGTCTTTGCCTCGAGGCAGAAAACATCTCCCACACTAGGGGCAAACTTCGGCTACCCGCCTTGTTTGCCTAAATTTTACTATCCACTCTTCGTACAAGGGGAAAACTTCGGCCACTGACCTCGTTTGCCCAAAACCTCCAATAAACCATCGTCCAAATAAGGGGAAAACTTTGATCACCCACCTCATTTGCTTATGAATTCCACTTCCTACATTTCAAACTAGGGGCAAACTCCATTTGCCTAACACAATCTCTTTACCCCAAGGGCGAGTTTTCAAGTCACCAAGTTATTTTGAAAATTTTGAAATAGAGCATCTTTTATTCGAAAAGCTTAGGCACTAATTTAAAGCACATCCTGGGAGAAGTAGAGAATTGATTAGATCAATAGGGAAGAATTTTCAAAAACCAGATTTATCAGCAAAGTGCTGTTATATTAAGATGAGGAGCGAACATAAAAGATGAGCGGTACATCATTCATGACGAAGGCACATTGGATCATGGCAATTGGAGAATTTCATGTCCAAGTCAATCCTTCTTTGTTTGAGTCAGTAGTAATCTGATCAAAAGATCGAGGTTTCATACAAACTACCCCAACTTTTCTTGCCGTTCCTGTTAAGTCCATTTGTCCTGATGGTCTCAAATGTGTGGGTTAAAGGTGATTCCCAATTATAAAAAACTTTGGATACAAGCAGAAGTACCAAACATTATTACTATACCAGTTAAGGTCGCAACATGAGAAGTGTCCCAGGTACGAGTGGCATAAACTCGTAAGTGGCTGCAAACTATAAATCGATAGTTGTTTCACAAGACGGCTGATCGGAGGAAATATCGCCAACACCAAGAAACTATTACTGATGTATTGATGAGGTGTTTCGATGAGATGTGTTGTTGAGGTGTTTTATGGCCTAGAGTCTAGATGTGTTGATAAGATGTGTTGTTGAGGTATTTTATAGCCCAGAGTCTAGATGTGTTGGTAAGATGTATTATTGAGGTGTCTTAGGGCTCAGAGTCTAGGTTTGCTGATGAGATGTTTTTGTGAGAATGTTTTAGAACTCAGAGATTAGAGGAGCATCGAGGAACATCAAGAGAGTTGATAAGCATTATTGGAGCATCGAGGAACATTAGAAGAGTTGAGAAGCATTGTTGGAGCATAGAGGAACATCAGAAGAGTTGAGAAGCATCGTTGAAAAGTGGAGTACCATTGAGGAACATCGGAAGTGTTGAGGAGTATTGTTGAAGAGGGGCATCAGGTGTTTTGAGGAGCATTATTGAAGAATGGAAGAACATTAAATGTGTTGAGGAGCATCAGAAGAGTTGAAAAGCATCATTGAAAAGTCAAGGAGCATCGTTGATGATTTGAGGAGCATCGTTGAGATTTGAAGAACACCGTTGAGAATCAAAAAGTATTAAGAAACACCGTCAAAAAATTGAGGAACAACATAAGCACCGTTGAGAATTGAGGATCATCATTGAAATTTGAGAAGCACCATTGAGAATCTGAGAGTCACCGAGTCCATAGCATAATGATTAAGGGGAGCACGAGTCAAGTCTAGAGGGTCACTTCACCCAACATAACAAATTGGGCATGAAATGACACATAGCCCATTGGTCGCAGCCCACAAATCACAAAGCCCACTAGGAGTGGCAAACACACCATAAGCATTCTTTTAAGCACCGTGGTATCACTTTGAGCACCAACGCTCTTCCTTGGGTAAGACCCCTAGGTCGAGATCCTTCACAAAGTCTATTAGTCATAGCGAAGCATAAATCACCAAGCCCACTGAGAGTGGTAAATACACAAAACACATGTACTAGGACTACAAGCACTTTAGAACACAACACATGCATGACACAAGTCCACTTGGAGTGGTACACCCTACAACACCAGTTTATGCTAGGATCAGAACACTAGACATGATAGGACTCAGGACACAATTCATATCACATCCATGTATTACGTATCATTCTCATAACATAGAATCATCCACCGCATAGCATCCACCTGATTGTTGTGTATTTGCATGTTTTGTTTCTTTGTGCCCCAAACTACGTCTTGGTCTAATTCTGCCTGGGATACGTAGGCAGCTCACACAGAGCGCGACCAACACTAGGCTCAGCATCGGTTTCTTTCTCTTGAATTTTTCACAACGCACTTGTTTTTATCCTAAATCTTAAGCCTCCAAAAGTCCTCTCTCTTCAAAGCTTTGGCACTCGCTTGTGACACGCGTTGCCTCGCAAGTTCATGCAAAAGAGGGGCAAACTGTAGACACCACATATGGTCAGCTAACAGATTTAGGAAGCCACAAGCATGTCAAACCTAGATGATTATAAAGATCGGATTTTCAGAGATTTCCTCTAACTCTCAAGAAATCAAAGAAATGATCAAAATGCCTCTAAAAGCTCAATACTCTCCGTACTGACCCAGAATCTCAGGAATCATTCGATGTTGTTCAAAACAAAAAAAAAGTATTTTAAAAGATGAATATTTGAAATCATACGTTCCCAGAGGCCCCCGGAAGTCTCGGAAGTTCCCAGAAAGTCTCCCTTGACCGGTTTGACCAAAGTTTGACCGAGTTTGACCAAAGTTTGACCAAAATCATCTAAATTCGTCCAAAAGTTCCGAGATCATCCTAGATCATGTGAAAAGTCTTAAAATATGTTTTAAAAGAAAATCGAACCGAAACGTCAGTCTTTGAAGGCTCCCAGAACTTCCCGAAATTTCCGGGAAGTGCACTGTTTGACTGATTTGAGTGTAAGTTTGACCAAAAATCAAAGTCTCCTTTTTGACGTTGAAATATTTTTATCAAATACTAGAGGTCAATAGTTTTCCAATGGTATATCGCACATAATTTCTGGATCTAAAATGAATTTGTTATGAATTTATGAAGGTGAAAAATGCGATCAATTAGACTTTTATCACGAATACCACAAAACTTTCCAAAGTGACCTAACTCCAAACTAATTTTTATGGAAAGTAGACCTCAATACCTTTCCAACGGTATATCACAATCTCAATTTGGATTTCGTATGAATTATCTGTGAAATTTGGACAAAATAGGGCCGTTTCACGAATTCCAGGAGTTCCGGGGGCCAAAATGGAAATTCTGGTCAACGGGGGGTTGACTGCCATGGTGGCACTGGCCCACTGCTGCGGCGATAGTGGCCAAGTGCTGCGGTGGCACTCTGAGTGATTTTCATTTTTTTTTTGTAATTTTTGGTTAATTTTTTGGTTTTAATTCAAATTTCCAACAAATAAAACGACATAGTTTTGATGATCTGAAGATTTTGAACCAATTACAGACTTTTTAAAACCCAAAATACATCCCCAAGTTGGCCTATAAATGAGACCCATTTGCTTCCATTTGGGGAGGGACTTGGAAGCCATTAGAGAGACATATAGAGAGTTAAGGGAGAGAGAGAGAGAGAAGTAAAGATTTTCTTCTTCCAAATCCAATCCAAAATGTGAGTTTCAATTAGTTTTCTAAAAACTAAACTATTATTTTCAAGCTTTCAATCCATCTTCTTCATCTTCTTTGAGTTTCCTATTAGTTAGAGAGTGATGTACTCACCCATATACACATATATGAGAGGTTGAATGCTTGTGGTTCCACCATTGAATATAATCTATTGATTTATTCATTTACTTGCTAATATACAATGTTCATCTCTTCTTACCTCATTTCTTTTTTATTTTCTTTATTTACTTACTAGTTCATCATCATATAGATGATGACATGAAGTTTGAGGTGAGTGAATCCTTATGGATAGTAGCTCTTGACCTCAAAAACATGCTTGATAGATGATGATTATAACCTCAATACATCCCTATGCATTGTTGAGGTTATTTCTAAAATAAAGCAAACCTTTCCAATAATCATGGAGGTTCTCTAAATGGGTTAGAGGTTGATATTACAAGTGGTTTTAATCCTATTTAAGTATTGAAAATATACTTTCAAAACCCCTATTTCAAAGCCCTCCTAAAACCCCCAATATTTGGATTCCAATAAATAAACCTTTTTTCTCGAAACCTTCAAAACAGTGAGTCATTTACCTTCAAAGAATTATTTTGAGTTCAATACTCAATATATGAATGTAAGACCACTTGGAAAGTCTTCCTAACTCATTGTATAACATCCATGATTTTTGTCTTGTCTTGGAAATATTTGGAAGAAGTCCATTTGGACCCAAACATTCTATCCATATATTCTATTTTTGCTGTCACAGCAGCTTGGTTGACTTTCAACTTGTTTAACTGAAAACGTTTCAAAAAAGAGTGGTCACAACTCTTTTTTCCCTTGAACTTTAGTGTCTTAGGAAACTTTATGTATAAAATGGGTCTCGAGATTTTTTGTTTTCATTTTCTAAGAGTTTTCAACATTTATGTCGACAGTACGAACTCTGTTTCTGAGTGACCTCTATTGTTTATATGATTTCTGTCAATCTGTAATAGTTATTGACGATTGGCTTTTTGATTTGTGTTCTATACCAATAAGGATGATCTCCATAAAAAATCATGCATTGAAATCTTTTCTAACCCTACTTTTCATTTTTCACAAAATCAAGTCAATGTTCTATCTACTATTCACAACAAGTATACTTTTACTTCCATCCTTTGATTTATATGTACTTCAAATTTGTTCATATCTTAAGAAGTAGTCCATATACATTTGTACATATCCCATGATGATTTCCCCCATGCATTCCTTCATCTTTTTAGACTTCTAAGTCACTTTAGAAAGTCCATGTACACAAACACACAACAACCTTTGCACATTCTAGGATCATACATTGCATTCCTTCAAGATTTGGGGTTTTGTAACTCCTAATCTAAGAAGATTATAAGGCATGATCATGATCACACGTTTATGCTTCCCCTCGATCTAATACTCCTTTCTCATCCGTCCTGGGGATTGAGAGGTCTTCTTTTCCCAAATATTAACATGCATCACTCTAGCTTGCTAAGCATATTTTGATCTCTTTGATTATTTGCTTCAAGAACAATCCATGTCCCCTCCTAGATTAGGAAAACTTGATTACTTGATATGTGATTAGACGATTTTTCCTAAGTTTGCTTATGTGATCTTTCACCTTTGCATTGTGTGATACTTGGCTTAGATCTTTTGAATGATATCTTATCTTTCGATCTTTCATTTCAAAATTCTTGTGTGATGTAATATACTATCATAGTATTATTTGTCAAACCAAACATAGTATAAGATGATTACTTGGATGCTAATTGAGGCCCGATGAAAGACGGGGCGAGTTGAGGGTGTTTTAGTCACGACAAAGGCTCCTTCCTCTCTCGTACCAAAACCCCGAGCCAAGTTCTTTGGTTATGAAGGGCCGGTGCCCTTTATCCATTTGGGTGAGTCAAAATTAGGTTTCTTGGTTCCTTAAAGGCCAAGTGGCGACTCTGTATCTATTTTCAATAGACCTTTCTTTTCTTTCTTTGATCCAAATCAATTTCAAACAAAAACAAAAATAAGTGGAATTCCGCTTGTCCACACCAAGCATATACACACATTTCTTCATTCATCTACATATAAACTTGCTACATTGTTGATCAAAGATGAAGGACTGAAGAAAGAATTTGACCATCTAAATGGTCAAGTAGAAGGGAAAGCTCCATGAAGTTTATTGTCCACAATTCCAAGCATTCTCAACATTTTTACTTGTATTTTGATCTTCCAAACATAATCTAAGCTTGTGTGCTCACTTGGATACCTTTAGAAAGAATTTTTACATATTTTTAAGTGCATACATATGTCTTAAAATTTATTTATGCAGTACCCTATGGACATTAGGGCCCACGGGGCTTCTGCTGCCCATTTTTCTCTTGATTTTTCAAATCAATTTAAAAATAAAGAATGAGTCGCCCCTTAATTTTTAAAAGGAGAATTAAGAAACCATTTTAAAAGCTACTTTTCTGCAAAACCAGAGATTTCTAGGTCAGGGGATCATGGAATGAGAGGGGAAGGAGGCCGGTGGGACTAAAGCACCCCCACTCATCCTATCATGGATAGGCCTCTAGTCACCATCCCTTTATTCAATTTAAAAGCTTATGTGTGTGTCCCAATCAATACATAGATATAGATATACATAACACAAGCAAGTCAAAATGGGTCTAAGATTCCTAAAAAAAGGCATCCATAATCAAGTAAGCTCATATAACACGCAAATGATATGCAACCGAGAATGAGAGAACTAACCCGGGATCCAACTGCGAATTGGAAACGTGTGATACATAAAAAATAGAAAATGCTAAAAAAAGGTCTCTAAATCACATAAACATGTAAGGCAAAACCCTAGTCTAAGGTGTCGCGCATGGAGTCGCAAAATCAATAAAACGACTAAGACCGAATAAAATAGAAAAGAAGATGAGGAATAATACCACAATTGTGCTATAAAACAAAGGTTAGTCCACATGCCTGGATATGACATTATCAAATCTTCATCTAAACCTAATAAGACAAATAAGTTTGACCAAAATTATGAATTCTATTCAATTGTTGAAATCATAACATCCCTATAGACATACAAGTCTCGACGAGAAGGTCCAGAGGGACCTTAACCTAGGGCCAATGTAATGTCCATATAGAGATGATATGCCTTCAGCATGTTTGAAAAGAATCCATGACGATGTTAGAATAATCATGACTTATTCCTATGCTCAATGACCCAAAATACAAGCACTATCTTAAAACATAATGAGCATGAATGCATGGAAATGAACAAGACATGCATCATTTGATGATTTGGATCACTTGACCTCTGGATTTGAGTATAATTATTCTTATTCAAAACATGTCCTAAGCCTTAAGGCTTTAGAATGTCATTTGGATCAAAATGAATGTGACTTACTAAGTTTGCTTCAGAATTTTAGAATTTACAGAGAATGAATCAAATATTCAAAAATAGGAAACTCATGGTTCCCATGGCTTGATCTCAATGATTTTTTAGTATGACATGCCTCTGTGTGTCTATTATCTAACCCAAAAGGAAAATCAAAGATCAAATGGTCCAATCTTTGGGAATTGGGCCAAGATTAGACACCACTACGAATTTGTTAGCTTTGTGTCCAGAGATTTTATATGATTTATTATAAATAGCAAACAAATCTGAATCATTTCAATATTTTTAGTGAATCTTATTGACTCATAAAACTTCATAAGAAAAATATTTGGAGCTTAAAATGTTTGATTAAGGCTTTGATCCATTCATCTTACAAGGGTGTCACTATTCTAAAATTCTAGGTAGAGAACAATTGGGTTGCAAAACCCATGATCAAGCCATGTTAACAATGAAATCTCATCAAAACAAAAATTTTAGTGGTATGTCTATATGTTAGGAACTAATTCCAAAAAGTCTCATCCAAATCCAATAGATCGTGATTTAACTAAAAATCTTTGATCACAGGTCATCATTGGAATCACTGCACAATTGTTGAATTGTCATTTCTCAATTAAACTCAATTTGGTCCAAAATTCTATAGATAATTTGGACCAAGTATTAGTTATAACCACTCAAGATAATCAAACAAATACTAAAGACCTTCATGAAATCAACCTTGAAGAAACCTCCATGGAGATCTCTAAGGATTCTACTCAAGTTCATGAACATACCAAACACTCAAACATAGTTGGATCTAACTATCAAACCATAAGAATTGGTTTGTCCTAGATCTAATTCCTCTCTCAAATTGATGGTCCTTGAGGAATAGAAATTTATTTTATTTGATTCTCCTCCCAAATCAATGGTCCTTGGAGATTAAGAACATTAACCTTCATAGGTCTCAATAGAATATCAAGAGCATTATATGAAAGTTTCAAATTGATAGATCCAAGCCATGGATACATGACTTGAATCTACCAATTGATCCTAAATATGACCAAAATCAACCTTAATCCTCATGTCACTAATTCACAAAAAATTAAGAGATCAAACTCAAAGAATTCAAGTGGGATATTGAAGATCCATTGATTTCCAAGAGAAGAGCATGAACAAAGATAGATAAAATTCAAACTAACTTGATGATCCAAAGAAAATTTTCTTTTAAGAAGCTTATTTCAAAACTCAATCCATGATAAACTAGATCCAAGCAAATAACAAGATGAGAATTCAATCACAATTCAAGTGGTGTGTGATGAAATGGGGGGTTAGAAGAGACTTTTTGAAAATTATGTAAAAGGGTCCTAATTAAATCTATGAATTATGATTGAATTATAAAAGATAATGATATAGATTTGAAGTCTTACCTCTGAGATTTCTTAGAACTTGATTGATTTGGAGTGATCCAAGCCTTACAAGCAATATTCATCTTCTTCCTTCAAGCTTCAAGGTTCTTCATTGGAGATTTGAGGAACTGAGTGAATTAGGTAAGGTTTCTATGGGGTTTAGGAAATTTTCTCTCTATATTTTTCTAAGAACAAACTCAATTTCAAAATTCAGCTACTCTCTTTAAGATTCAAGTATCTTCTCTCTAATATTCAAGTGTCATCCCCAAACAAATGAGAGTAAATGGGTTTTTATAGACTTTTCTTCTCTTGGAGACTGAGATAAGGGTAGATAGCATGGTTTACATGACCTAAGAGTGGTAAACACGTACACAAAAAGTAGCATCATTTGGTGCATTCATTTGATCAAGGGTTGAAAAGGAATTTTGGCTTAAAAATGCAAATTAACCCAGGGCGACACTCAATGAAGATGAGGTGGCACGCCGCCTCAGTGAGTGCTGCAACGGCATTCATGGACAGTCGTTCATGTACTTTGATTGCCACTGCACAACAGTTTAACACTATTGACATCAACTCAAAACCTTAATTTCATTTAATGTCTTAAGTAACTGTCATTTAATTCATGTGTTTACTGAAGACATTAAATATAATTAAGGAAATACCCCCCATTTCAATTCAATAAAAATATCTAAAAAATCGAATTCCTTAAGGAAAAAAAGACAACTCTCTCTCCCTCTGAAGGCAAAATTTTTTATTTTTCGCACAATCCTTTTAAAAAACCTTTCAATTTCTCATGTTTCCTTTCACTCAAAAATCTTTAAAAATCATCTTTAGCATAAGGGAAAGCCAATGAACAATTATTAGAACCTTTTCATCTTGAAATTCAGAATTTTAACAATTGACCATCTTTGACCCGTTGACTTTTCACTGGGTTAACTGTTGCTTTTTGTTAACTTTTTTGGGGTTCATGCTGAATTTCTGTCCTTTTGAAAATGGTTTTAAGATGCTCTGAGAACGATGTCATGTTTCTATATGTGTTCAAAACTCATGGTCTACAAGGTGACAGGTAGATGGGAATTTTGGTTTTGGCTGAAAAGGGTGATTTTGGACTAAGATTCTTCTTGGAAGAGAGTCAAATTGTTTGTAAGAGTCTTGATTTTGATGAAACATATTCATCATTGATCTCCAAAGGTAAGTCCCCCTTAGTTTAACAGTTCGGTCAAAATTAGGGTGTCTACATACCCTTGTTGCTCCAAGAAGAAATGATGGATATTGTTTCAATTGTGGAACACTAGGAGACTAGGCCAAGGATTATCGTACACCTAAGACTTTTAACCAAAAGGAGATTACTTGTTTCAACTATGGTGAGATAGTCCACTTGAGCCAAGATTGTAAGGCACCTCGTCAAGGATATTATGGACTTACACCTCAAGGTCAGACTGCTCAAACTCATTTGAACACGATCATTCTAGAAGCAGCAGGATATGATGCCGAGGCTTAATAGAATTTGGAAGGTATGCTCACGCTCTTTAGTAATAGAGTTAAAGGCTTATTTGATGTTGCTGCATCGAATTCTTTTATTGCAAGTAGAACTGTTCAAGGTTTGGGTTTAGTATCTCAAACCCATTCCATGGCTTTGAATGTCGTATCCCCTTTGGGAGTATCAGTCAGGTTAAGTAATGTTTGTAAGAATTGCCTTATAAATCTAGAAGACAGAGAGCTATTAGTGGGTTTAGTGATCTTGTCGATGAGAGAGTTTGACATCATCTTAGGAATTGATTGGTTGACTAAGTACAACACCGATTTGGACTATAATAACAATCTAGTTACCTTCTCATTACCTAGAGACCAACCTTTCAATTTTCAGTGCAACTCGTCGAATGACACTTTTCTCACAAGCTGCTTAGCTGCTATTAAGAGCACATGGTTTAGAGCTTAGTATCCTCGAGATCCCAGTGGTGCGAGAATTTGAGGATGTGTTCAAGGATAACTCAAGGTTACCACCTAGCCGTAAAATAGACTTCTGCGTAGAATTATTGCCTGGAACCACCCGGTATCCAAAACTCTGTATTAAATGGCACCGACAGAGATACAAGAATAGAAGAAGCAAATGCAATAGTTAGAAAACTTGGGTTTTGTTCATCCTAGCACATCATCGTGGGAAGCACCAGTGTTATTCGTGAAGAAGAAAGATGGAACATTTTTACTCTACATAGACTATAGGGAGCTGAATAAGGTTTCCATCAAAGAACAAGTACCTATTGCCAAGGATTGACGATTTATTCGATTAGCTTCAAGGAGCGAGAACGTTTTTGAAAATTAATTTAAGATCAAGTTACCGTCAACTATTGGTTAGACGGGAAGATGTGCCAAATACAGCATTCAGAACCAGATATGGACATTACAAGTTCTTTGTAATGCCATTCAGGTTAACAAATGCCCTAACAATGTTTATGGATTTGATGAACAGGGTATTCAAGACCTACTTCGATCAATTTATTACTGTCTTCATTGATGATATCTTAATTTATTCCAAGATCAAAGAAGAACACAAAACACATGTACAAATTGCATTACAGATGCTCAGAGATAACCAATTGTACGTAAAGTTCAGCAAATGCCAGTTTTGGCTTGAAGAAGTCATGTTTTTGGCACACAATGTTTCTCAATATAGAATTTTTATGGATACTTCGAAGATAGATGCAGTGCTAGATTGGAAAGGACCGAGTAACACCTCAGAAGTCATGAGTTTTATTAGTTTGGATGGCCATTATCGGAGATTTGTAGAGGGTTTTCCCAATATCACAACCGCTTTGACTGGTCTTACGAATAATAATTAGAATTTCAAGTCAAAAGTTAAGCATGAATGCTATTCCAAGTGTTAAAAGAGAGATTGACTTCGGCGCTAGTGCTTATAATATCGAAGAGTGGCGAGAGTTACACCATCTACAGTGACTCTTTGCACCAAGGATTAGGATGTGTGCTAATACAAGATGGGAAGGTTATAGTGTATGGAGCAAGATTGCTAAAGCCCCACAAGTTGAATTAGCCTACGCATAATCTAAAGTTGTTTGCAATTGTATTCACCTTACAGATCTAGAGACATTACTACTTTTAAGAATATTTCGATTGATTTTCTGACCATAAGAGCTTGAGGTATCTATTTTCATAGAAGAAGTTAAATATGAGGTAGAGGAGGTGCATGGAGTTACTAAAGGATTATGACTTTACTTTGTAGTACCATCCTGGTACAGCAAAAGTAGTCGCAGATGCATTGACCAAGAAACCTCGCTGCATAGTGGCTTTCTTTATGATTCAGGAATGCGAGCATTAGATACCGTAGCATAATTTAATCTCCAACCCGCACAGTTAGAAGAAGTATTACATTTTAGGTTTCTTATGGTTCAGCCATAGCCTAGTAGAAAGATAAAATGTTGAAGAAATAGTTAGACAGAGTTTTGGCAAAAGAACCGGAAGAGTGGAGCATTGTATTAAATAAAGGATTTAGATGTAGAGGTCAACTGATGATACCCAATGTAGGAAATCTCAGAACAAATATAATAGATGAAGCACACAAGTCAAGATTGAACATCCATCCAGGAGGTACAAAGATGTACAACAACCTAAAGTGAAACTTTTTGGGAAAGGGATAAAACGAGAGGTCGCTGAACATGTATCCAAGTGTTTCATGTGTCATCAGGTCAGGCTAGAGAACCAGTAACCATTTGGACTTCTATAACACTATCGATTCCAAAATAGAAGTGGGAACATGTTAGATTGCCGAGATCACAACAGAACCAAGACACCATTTGGGTGATAGTAGATCAATTGATGAAGTCTGGTCATTTTTTATCCTATAGTATAACATATCCAGTGGAAAAACTGAGTCAGATATATGTGCAGTAAGTAATACAACTTCACAGTGTTCTAGTCTCGTTAGTGTCAGATTGTGACTCAAGGTTCACTTCAAGATTTTGGGAAAGTCTGCAAGCAATGATGGAAACTTATTTGAGGTTAAGCTCTATTTTTCATCCACAGACACATGGACAGACCGAGTGAACTAATCAAATTATGGAGGATATGCTCCAAGCTTGCGTGATTAACTTCGAGAGTTCGTGGGAAACCCACTTGCCCTTAATCGAGTTTGCCTACAACAACAGTTACTACTCGAGCATAAGGATGGCACCATTTAAAGCATTATATGGAAGACTGTGCTGTTTACCACTATATTGGGCCGAAGTTGGAGGTGGTAAACTTCTTGGACCATATATGGTTTGAGAAACAAGCGAGAAGATGACCATTGTCAGAGAGAAGATGAAGGCAGCCTAAAGTAGGTAAAAGATCTATAAGGATAAACATTGAAAGGATGTAAAATTCAGTGTAGGAGGTCATGTGTTTCTTAAGGTATCTCCAGTACTTGGTGTTGTCAGATTTGGAAGGAAGAAGGGAAAGTTATTGCCATGGTACATTAGACCTTTTGAAATCCTAGATCGTGTTGGAAAAGTTGCCTACCGACTTGCACTGCCACTGAGGATGTCCAGAGTATGTAATGTCTTTCACATAAGCATGTTAAGGAAGCATGTTCATAGTTCTACACAAGTGATTGACTTCAAGGATATCGAGGTGAACGATAATGTATCATATCACGAGAGGCCAATGCGTATATTGGGCAGAGAGATCAAGAAGTTGAAGAACAAGGAGATCCCCCTGGTGAAAGTACAGTACAACCATGATGATGAGAGAGAAGCATCCTGGGAGATGGAATCAAAAATACGAGAGTATTATCTAGGGTAATTTCAGGATTAGCTTACTCTAATTTTGGGAAAAAATCTTTTAATAGGTGGTGGAGAGATGTAGCATATGTATTTTCCTGTATAATTTCTCGAATATCTTTGTAATCCTCTCTATTATATATATATGAGATCATCTTTCCATTTTTTTTTTACTATTTTGAACAACTTATATCTTTTGATGTATGTTCTGACCTTGGGGGAAGCTTTGAACAAAAGCCAACCCCGAGAATTCAAAGGAACCAGAGCACTCGAGACTCGAGCGCTCGAGCCAACTGGAGTGCTTGAGTACAACTTATGTTTGCCTATGAATACTTTTAATGCATCTCTCATTTATACATTTTGTTAAACACAATTTTGAGAGAGGCAAAGTAGAAAATCAAAGAGTCTTCATACTCAGCACCTTCATACACCCCATACACCCTTGTTAACCTTTTCTATGCTTGAATCCAAGCATATACACATGCATTTCTTCATCCATCAACATATATACTTGCTACATTTTTTTATCAAAGATGAAGGGCTAAAGAAGAGTTATAGAATATGACCATCTACATGATCTAGTAGAAGAGAAAGCTCCAAGAAGTTCTACTATTCACAATTCCAAGCACTCTCAAAATTTTTACTTGCACTTGGATCATCCAAACATAATCTAAGCTTTGTGAGTATTGATCCTCACTTGGATACCTTTACAAAGAGTTTTTACAAGTTTTTAAGTACATGCATGTGTCTTAAAACTTATTTACATTCATACATGTGAGGCTATCTTAGAATCTGCTTACTGTCAAATCCAAGGGCTTGTGCTTGGTTGGACTGCTCGCATCCTTTAGCGCTCGAGTTGGGCATTTTTCATATGAATTATAGAGAAATGCTAGGCACACATTCCAAACCACACCCCAAACCACACCATGTGCTTTAAATGCATGTACTATATGCTATTTAAACTTTTTACACTTTTTTGTGCACCACTTACACAGCACAGGGTACATCGATTTAAAGCAAGGGTGTGGTTTGGGGTGTGATTTGGAGTGTGTGCCTAGCATTTCTCTGAATTATATGCTCTTATGTATAGATCAAAATATCTTATACTTGCATGTGCGAATTTGTATTTATAATCTATGATATAAGCCCTGCATGTTGGATTCACCAACCATACATGCACACAAGCTAACTTGCTTAATTGATGATCTGTTCCTAAAACTGCATTCTTATATGTTTATCTATGTGCATTAGAATTAGTTCTTGAACTGTTATAACACGACAATGACTTTTGTAATACACTTGCAATAATAATGAGGATAATGAACGCACAATAAGACTGGAACTTAGTTAATAAATGTACATTTCATCAACTTGTACTACACGCACAAATACACATACCTTAGTCTATTCTTTTTGATATATGATAATCATTATAGTACTGTTTGGGTATCATCAATTCAGTCTTTATTTATGTCTTTTTTGTATGAATCAATATCGAGATTAATGGTCAATTGTGGATTGCGATTGTGATTGGATATTAATGGTATAGTCGGCTATTAAGGTATGATACCATCTTGATGTGTAGCACCTATATTTTCCTATATAGAGTTTAGGAATATCTTGTAATTCTCTCCATTATATATAATCTTCATTCTATTCCTTAATTTCTATTTTGTGTAAGTTATTTTCATTTGGATGTTGAGATGTGACCTTGCAAAAACTTTGCTGGAAAAGTGACCCTGAGTGCTCGAAACCTTGGAGTGCTCAAGCCCCGAGCGCTTGAGCGATTATTTCAATGAAATGACCATTTACCCCTAGGCCTCCTAAATCTATAAATACCCAATATTTTCTTAGCATTTGTATGTCCTGAGAACCAGAGAAACAAAGAGTTTATTTGGAAAGGCCTTGAGAGTTCATGTTTGTCCATATATAAACATGCACCCATACACCTTCCATGTCCTCCAATTCTTCATCACAACCTCTCCATATGAAAATATACACACATATTTCACTGCATTGAAGTTTTGGGAGTCAGAGATTCAAGGATCAAGAAGAGAATCAAAGCTTAGGGCTTTCTTGAAGCATCTTTGAAGCATATCAACTCAAGAGCAAGCTTATTGAACCTCGTTCTCAACATAATCTTCACTTTTTCTTTAGATTTAGTTTCTACAAGCTTTTATATAGATTCCCACTTAGACACCTTTAGATTTACATTTTACACATTTTTATGGCTTGCATATATCTTTAAACTAATCTATGACCTTGCATGTGAGACTAAACCAGGAATCTTGTTTCTATCAGGCCCGAGCTTTGCCAGAGCACACGCGCCCCTAAGAGCCCAAGCCCCCCAAACACTCGAGTGTAGTAGTTTTGCTATGTTGTTTGTTTTATATGCTTTGATCAGATTATTGATTTCGATATAAATGAATTTGAGTTGATAAATCTATTATTTAGTCTACGCATGTTCACTTATCACGCGGACACTTAGGTTCGTTTGTTAGTTGATGATCTTTGCTTATATGTGCAACCTATATGTTCATCTAGAGGCATAGAACCAGTCCTTGAACTTTTATAACGCAACGACGATTTTTGCTATACGTCAATTCTAATAATGAGAATAATATACTCATAATAAGATATGAATTTATTATTAATCACACAAATTACTGAATTGTACATTGCGCACAATACTTGTATCTTGGTTCATCCTTTTTATATGTGAACGTCACTGTCACATAGTTAAGCATTCTTGGTTCGATTATTAATAATTTCTTTTTGGAATGAGTCAGTATTGGTATCAATGAGTGAATAATGATTAGAAAATAGTGATATAATCTTTTGTTAAGGTATGATACCATTTTGATGCACTACGTGTGATCAAGTGGTTATTAAGGTATGTATGGTATACTAATCACATGGCTGTAAATAATGCTAGAACAAGTCATTGACCTTGAATATCTTGGTGCACTACGTATGACTAAGCGACTGTTAAGATATACATTTTCCAAAATAACGGCTTATGTTGGGATTGGGAGGAAAATAAATTATTGGGTTCTTGAATTGAGTATATTATTGAATGGCTCTATCTTTTAAATCATAGGTCTTGGAGATTATTTGAGATTTGATTCTATGTCATCATTCAGTAATCTTGGTTCATTGATAGCCTATGGAGATGTAAATAAGCCGACTAATGAATAATGAACTTATTTTGTTGTATTCACAGTTTTTAATGTAGCTTCGTTAGGACTCATACTCACTCAGATTGAATTCAAGCTGACGGTGTTTTATTCTGCTGGACCTTTCACGTCCAGCTATGCCAGATTTAGCAGGTGATGTATAGCCCGAGGGAAACTATGGTAATGAGGGATATGCCACCGAGGATTTCCTTGGTAAAGGCTACTATAAGGAAGTTTATTTTAGAGAAGACTTCTACGGGAACCACTACAACTTTGCTAGTTGAATACAGCCTCTCTTCAGTCTTCTGTTATCTTTTGGATTTCATGAGGTAATAATTTAGATGTTGTCAGATATTAGTGACAAGTGTTGTCACGAAACTTATGATATTTCATTATTCTTCTTATATTTGGGTCTGTAATATATAATGTTAACTTAAGGCTTCTAATGTTTAATTAAGTTATGCTGTGTTCGAATTAGCCACATGCCATTATTATTGATACACACTAAAATGGCCACCAATGGAAGGAGAGCAATGCGACCACATCGAAGAACACTAGTTCGAAGCCGACGTCCGACCAAAGCTCATTCCTCTATCTCCGACTAAGCTGACCGGTATGTTCGGTCACATGGACCCCAACATACGGGTTAGGAATATCGCCCTGTGAACAGCTCATTACAAACAGAGGCTCATCCAAGCCCAAGGGCAAGATCCAAAACTATCCACATAATTTCCTACTCCAGCTATAAGACTAATGGAATGTATAGATAGTTTCTTAATCGCATTAGGGAACTCATATAATTTGTGTCAATCAAACCTAATAACATGGCATTGCCCTATCTGTATAATTTCCTTGTATGCGGAGGTATCTTGCACGTATAAAAGAGACCCTTTGCCCCCTTATATGAGGGAGTTCAATCAACACAGTACACATATAGCATCCTTACTTGGCTGGCCCAGCCAACTTCTGGTAGTTCTAGTCTCTATTGGTTCAGTAAGGGTCACAACATTTTAGTATAGTGGAAGTGCTCAGACATACCCATGGACGTAGTGTTTCTTAGTTAACAGGACCAAACCACATACAAATCTCCCTTATGCTTTTTCCTCATACTATACCATGTCATTCGATGTCATCTTTTCCCTTGTACCAAAAATAGGCATCATCAGTTTGGTGCCGTCTATGGGAAACGAGAGATTTCCAAACCTAAATTCTTGACAAATCACCATGCCTCCCCGTAAGAATAAGAAAACTATTCAATAAACTAACCAGGAAGATCCACCAACCCCGGTGCCAACAACAACCGCCCTAACCTAAGAACAAATCACCACAACTCTCGCACAACTCTTGGAGGGCCAACGTCAAACCCATTAGCAGATTAAAGCCCTACTAGCCCAACAAAACCATCCCCCTCAGGCCGGGTCACAGCCTGGGAACAATAAGCATGGTCGGGAACTGATCCGGACTCAACAACGTGGCTGGGCCAATTCGAGTTCTATAACAGATGCTTGAGATATCATTAACGATAGGCGCGCTACCTGGGGAGAGTGACAAAAGCGCAAGACCTAGGAATCGGCCCAGGATCACTCGACCAGGAACAGAGATGATGTTAGGCACATGATCAACCAGAGTCATAGCTGAGCCTTATCTCAAAAGACACCGCACCATGAGCAGGAAGCCTATTCTACCGATCCGACCTATCAAATGGATACCAGTCAGGGAGGCATTGAGGCATGCATCGAGGATTTGGAGAAACAAATTAGCAGAATGGCCAAAAAGCTAGGCCAGAACACGAGACCATGTCACCGTTCACTAGCCAAATCATGATGTTTGACATCCCTCGTAAATTTAAACAACCTTATCTAGATTCTTATAATAGTTCGAGAAGCCTGATTGACCATGTCTGGACCTACAAGGCCCAGATCGCCCTTGCCACCAATGCCGATGAGCTGTACTACCTAGCCTTTTCCAACACTCTGAAAGGCCCAAACTGCACAGTGATTTCACTCCCTAAAACCCCAATCAATTAGTGATTTTAAGGAGCTTAGTAAGCAGTTCATCAGTCAGTTTATAGGTATGCTTGACCAACTACAACCTGACACTCAACTTCTCACTGTTAGGCAATGGAAGGAGAAGTCTCTGAAGGATTTCGTTGACCAGTTCAATTAATACGAACTATAGATCTATGACTTGAATGAAATATTCTCCATCATAGCCTTCTGCTTGAGAGTCCAGAATGCCAAGGTCACCATGTCGTATCATAAAAAATGATCAACAACATTGGTTTAAATCTCAAAAAAATGGTTAGGAGGTATATAGACACCGAGGAGGAGTTTTTAAAGACTAAAAATTTGGGCTTCGTAGATGAAAAATCTACCAAAGTCAAGTAGAAGCACGAAGGCTTTAAGAAAGGCCTGGGGAAGAAGCTAAGGCAGAATCAACAAAAGGGGAGCCGGGATCAGGCCCATATGGCCTTCACCCTGCTCTCCTAGCCCATAGAGGAAGTAATGGACATCGCTGAAGCCTAGGGCTTACTCAAAAACCTGATAAAATTAAAGAGTCTGCGTGAGAAGTGGAACCGGGACAAGTATTGCCAATATCACAAAGATCACAATCATAATACAGAGGATTGTTCAAACTAAAAATCATCATTGAAAAGCTCATTGAGAAGGGCCATCTTGTTGAGTTTGTTACTAACTATTGACAACCACGGCAAGATGTCTGACCTCCCGAGTAGTAGCAGCCTCTCGGTAACATCAACATGGTCTCTGGGGGAATATTGGGTGTGGGGGACTCGTAGTTGACTAGAAAGAGGCATGTTCGAGCATCCTGAGCAGACGTCGCATGCATCCAGCCCATTAGCCATCCACTGACCGACACCCTCACATTCTCGTCTAGTGATATCTAGGGCATACACTACCTTATGATGATCCTCTAGTGGTGACGATCAGGATCGCTAATTACGTGGTCAGACGAGTTTTGGTGGACACCAGAAGCTCCACATAAATACTTTTCACCTCAACGTTCGACCAATCAGAATCTCAAGGGATAGACTTTGACCAGTGGCAACTCCTCTGGTGGGGTGGTTTGACAAGTCCAGTACATAGTCTCTTGGCATAATCAAGCTACCAGTGTTAATAGGGACTCATCCACTGTAGATTTTTGAACTAGTCAACTTTGTAGTTGTAGAAGCCCCCTCTGCGTACAACATCATTCTCGAGAGGTCAACCCTTCATCGGGCCAAGGCGGTCATGTCGACCTATAGCTTGGTTATTACATTCTTAACCACACAAGGAATGGGGACTATGAGAGGAGATCAAGCTATCACTTAGGATTGTTATGTCAACTCTTTACGTAAAGGCACAGTACCAAAAGTCCTGAATATTAAAGAGATGGACTCGAGGGATGAAAAGGACAGAGTAAACTTAGTCGAGGAGCTCGTCCAAATAATTCTAGATCCTCATAATCCTGACCAGGTTGTTAATGTCGGGTCCCTTTTAGAACCCGAGCTCCGATAAAAGTTAATTCAATTTTTGAGATAAAATTGAGACATCTTTGCGCGGAGCCACAAGGACATACCCAGAATTGACCCCAAGTCATGTCCCAAAGGCTCAACATTGATCCAAGCTTCTGCCCAGTTAGACAAAAACAGAGGGGAATGGCACCAAAAAGATAGAAAATAGTTAGGGAAGAGGTCGGGAAACTTCTAGGAGCCCAGTCAATCCAAAAGTACAATACCCCGACTGTTTAGTAAATGTTGTCTTGTTGAAAAAGAGCAATGGCAAATGGAGACTTTGTATAGACCTCACCGACCTGAGTAAGTTCTACCCCAAGGATTCTTAGCTACTACCACGAATAGATCTCCTAGTGGACACAATAGCGGGCCACTCACTCCTTTCATTCTGGATGCTTACTCAGAATACAACCAAATTCGAATGCATCCCAGTTATGTAGAGAAGACCTCCTTCATCACCGACCAAGGAACTTACTGCTACCGGGTGATGCCCTTTGGCCTCAAGAATGTAGGAGCAACCTATCAGTGCCTGGTTAACCACATGTTCAGGGATCTAATTAGGAAAAGCATGAAAGTGTACATTGATGACATCTTAGTTAAGAGCCGGGACGAGACCGACCATCTCGAGAAAATTCTAGATGAACTTAAACCCAGCAAAGTGTGCCTTCGGGGACTCTTCTAGTAAGTTCCTAGGGTACCTAGTCAGCAGAAGGAGGATTTAGGCCAACTTGGAGAAAATTAGGTCATCATCAACATGCGATTAACCAGATCGACTAAGGAAGTTCAGAGTTTAACAGGACGGGTGGCCGCATTAAATAAATTTATGTCCCGTGCAACCAACCGGTGCTTGCCATTTTTCAAAATTCTTAGCAAGGCCTTTGAGTGGTCGAAAGAGTGTGAGAAGGCATTCCAGGATCTCAAGTAGTACCTGGCCTCGCTGCCCCTACTCTTAATGCCCATTTTGAGGGTGGAATTGTTTTTATACTTGGTAGTATCTCTCTCAACAGTAATCTCGGCATTAGTCAGAGAAGAACATGGGATACAGTATCTAGTGTACTACACCAGCCACACACTCCAAGGTGCAGGAAGCCGATATTCATGCATAGAGGAGCCGGCCTTTGCTCTTGTCACCTCAACCCGGTGACTTCACCCATATTTCCAAGCATATACCATAGTAGTCCTCATAGATGAGCCCTGCGCAGGATTCTGTGCTGGCCTGAGACGACTAGGAGACTTATAAAGTGGGCACTGGAGTTGGAAAAGTTTGAAGTAATTTGCAGGACTCGGATAGCAACAAAGGACAGGTAGTAGCAGACTTCCATGTTGAATTTAATTATCCAGAAGACCCAATCGAGGAGTTTACCCCACCTAACCTATAGCCCGAGCTAAAACTCGAGACCCCGAATGGGTGCTCTATGTGGATGGGTCCTCAAACAAACAAGGTAGTGAGGCAGGGATTATTCTAACCACTTCTGAGGGAATTTAGCTCAAGTACGCCCTCAACTTTAGATTCCAAGCCTCCAAAAATGAGGCAGAATACGAAGCCCTGCTAGTTGGGCTGCAAATAGTAACCCCAATGGTCGTTCAGCAGTTTAAAATGCACAACGACTCTCAGTTGGTTGTCAACCAAGTCTTACAACAGTATGAGGCCAGGGAGGACAGCATGGGGGCCTACCTATCCCTAGTAAGGAAGGTTACTAGTGGCCTTAAAGGTTTTTCCATCACTCAAATTCCAAGGGAAGAAAACACCTAGGCTAATCGGTTAGCATGCCTAGCATCATCTTCAAAGTCTAACCTCCATGGAATAAGAGTAGAATACCTACTCAAACCCAGCATGTCCAGCCCAGAAGGTATGGAGATCGATCGGGTCAACATGTGTCCCAGTTAGATGGACCCCATCGTGAAGTTTTTCATAAGAAAAAACCCCCTAACCGAGAAGGCTGAAGCACGATGGGTTAAATATCGGGCGACAAGGTACCACATTGTTGATGGTGTGCTCTACAAAAGAGGGCTTGCCATTCCCTACCTCTGATGTATCTACCCTACTCCAGTCAAGGGGTCTTACACAAGATCTACGAAGGAGTTTGTAGAATCCATGTTGGAAGTCGAGCCCTATCCTGAAGAGCCTTGTTGCAAGGTTACTATTGGCCTATAATGGCCTGAGGAAAACAAGATTATGTAAAACAGTACGAAAAATGCCAAAGGTATGAGAGTATGGTCAACCGACAAGTAAAACTTCAGACCCCGATCCTCAACCATTGGCCATTTTCTCAATGGGGCATCGAAATAATCGGACCTCTCCCTATGGCAAAGGGTCAGGTCAAGTTCGTCATTGTTGTAGTTGACTACTTCACTAAGTGGGCAGAGGCCAAGCCATTAGCAACCATAATAGAAAAGAGAATGGAAGGGTTCGTGGAGAAGAACATCCTCAATAGGTTCAGCATTCCCCGGGTACTCGTCCGCGACAACGGATAACAGTTTGACACGCAAGTATTCTGGCAATTCTACTCCAGAAATGGAATTTTAAATCACTATTCGTCTCCTGAGCAACCTTAGGCCAATAGACAAACCGAGGTGACTAACCGCACTATCTTGTAGTCCATCAAGACCAGACTTGAAAAAGCCAAAGAACTTTGGGCAGAGGAGTTCCCAAGCCTTCTATGGGCCTATCGAATTACACCTTAAACCACTATAGGTGAGAACCCATTCTCGCTTACCTATGGCTATGAGGACGTAGTCCCGATCGAGCTTGAACTATCGACCTATCGAGTGGCACGCTACAACAACCAATGCAATGAAGAAGCCCTCAGAGCAGAGCTCGACCTAGTAGAAGAAAAAAGGAATAAGGAATATGTCAGAATGACAGCCTACAAGCAGAGAGTCTCATAATACTATAACAAGAAAGTGAAGCATCGCAGTTTCGATGTGGGAGACCTGGTCCTCAAAGTACTGAACCAATCCACCAAAAACCCGAGCCACAGAAAGCTAAGGCCAAATTGCGAGGGACCCTATAAGATCATCTAGATTATCCAACTGGGTGCCTATTGGTTGCAAATAATGGAAGGTCAGGACCTGCCTGCTGCACCCCTAGAATGTGGAGCTCCTACGAAAGTATTATCAATAGATTAAGTTAGGAATAATTAAAAATTAAAAGCATTATTCTACGAATTCCAAGTTGTAATTTTTCGAGCAGTTCTTTTCGAGCCCCCATAGTAGTTTCAATGATCAATAAAATTTTATTCTTACAAATAGTATTCCTTGAAGCGTTCTATTGGTAGCATAATAAAAACCTCGGGTTCAACCCTGAGGCACCAAAAGCCCTAGGGTCAACCCCCTCGGCACTTAAGACCACTGTACCACAGATGGCAAAGACCTCAACACCACCAAAGGCACTAACTCCACTTAGGTCCATAACCTACAATAGGGATAAACCCCAAGGTGGCCTACAATAGAGGAGTTAAAAGACACTAGAACTCCAATGTTTTAGGTCGGTTACCTACAGTAATTTTCCCCATGACACCTACCTTACCAAAAGCTTGGGGGACACGAGGGAATAATAGACTACAGGAAATCACATCAGCGTTCACATGTCTTAGGGTTAACTAAGAATAAACCCTTATACAACCCTGAGCGCCTATAATGCTCAGAGTTCATACCAGGGTATTAAAAGGCCCATGGTTGACTAGGTATAAACCCTTAAGTCAACCTTGATTAGGTATTTATAGAACTCAAGAATTCTCCAAGTATAATTTCTCTGGCAATTTTGAGCTCCTACGAATACCCCGACTGGGATCTACAGACTTGGAATTTCCTAAGACTCAATAACTCAAGAAATTCCTTACCTTTACAGGTCCCCAGAAGACTGAGTGTTCCCTACTGATCGGGAGAGAACTAATCCTAATTATACGCTTTAACGTGCATTTGTTAGTGCCTTTTTATCTTGTTTTTGTATATTTTTACTTCGTTTTCTAGTTTCTGACAGGTTTTGGAAGAAATCAGCTAAACCAGGCTAAACAGGGTGAAAAGTCAGAAAGAAAGAAGCTGAAAAAGCCAAGTCGCGCGCGCGGTCCGCGGGCGCGAAAATCAGATAGTCGCTCGCGCGATCCGCTCGCGCGAGACCCCCAATAACTCGCTCGCGCGATCCGCGCGCGCGAGGTACCAAAAGTCCAGGCTAAACAGGGTGAAAAGTCAGAAAGAAAGAAGCTGAAAAAGCCAAGTCCCGCGCGCGGTCCGCGGGCCCGAAAATCAGATAGTCGCTCGCGCGATCAGCTCGTGCGAGACCCCCAATAACTCGCTCGCGCGATCCGCGCGCGCGAGGTACCAAAAGTCGCGCTCGCGCGACCCGCTCGCGCGATATGCCCAAAAACCAAAGTTGCGTATTTCAGTATACTGAAGACTCCTGTGCAAACGAGACTGCTAAACGACGTCCAGACTGTAAATTACATGCGTTTCAGTTCGTTTCGGGTTAGGAAGCCTTCCAAAGCTTGTACAAACTCTATATAAACTCCAAATTTACTCAATTATGGGGTTGGCAACTATTATACACATTCATATACAGCCATATACACACACTTCCAGCCCTTGAAGAGGGAGAAGTAAGGAGAAGAAGAAGAAGACCAAGGATTTCCATGGCCTCCTCCATCAACTACTTGCCGATCTCTACTCCTATGGCAGCTTAGATCATTGATCTAGGGTTTCAATGAAGCCCTAGATGAGTAATAGGGTTTTATTTATGCTTTTATTTTAGTTGTATTATGTATGGATGACAGTCACATGTTTAGAGGATTTTTATAAATAAATCGTACTACTATTGATTAAATCGTTGCTTTCAGAATTTATTCTTGTCTTAGATCTATTTTGACTGTGATGTGCTCAACGATCTATTCTTGCTGTGCTTGTTTAGATTGTTTACATGTGATGGTGCTCTATTGATTCATGCTATCAAGTATCCGAATAGTCCATGCCTAGGTTAGACGGATTAGATCACAACCCTAGTTTAGTGTGAGATAATTCGTGCTACCCGAAGATGGATTATGTTGGTGCTTGAACCATGATTATCTTCTTGTCGGAGGAATTGGGCTTGTAGCTACAATTCCCCATATTCATCCAACTTAGTAAGCTAAAGTAATTCATAGATATTCCTATTATGAAGCTAGTGGTGGATTTGCAATCCTAGGTTCCCTTTACATATTCATTAAAAACACTTTTAATTGCTTTAATAGTTTAGATTTATTTTTATTGTTATTAGTTTAATTAAATTCAAATTAAAATCCATTTTTCCTAATTAATTAGACTTAGGTTTTAAAATTAAGAGCTGTAGTAAACAATCTCTGTGGGTTCGACCTTTACTTTCACACTACAAATCCTTAGAAAAGTAAAGTATACTTTTATATCTTGATTCTGACAACATCAATTTTTGGCGCCGTTGCCGGGGATTGTATTACTACTCTTAGTTTTATAATCGTAGTTTAGTTAATTCGTAAATATTAGATTAGTGTTTATTTTTCTTATTTTCTGTTTTTGTTTTTAGTTACTAACTTTTTCTTTTATTTTGTAGTCAACATTTCTGAGTGGAGCAGCTAATTACATCAAAGGAGCTTACGCAAAAAAAATAAAATAAAAATAAAATTAAATCAATTGCTTCCTTTGGAATTCGCTTTCAACCGATGTAAGTCAGGGCGCTGTGACGCACTATTTGCATTAGTTTAGGGTTAATTGCACTGCATTAGCTAGGAAACCTGGGGCGCTGGGCTTGACGCGGTCATTGCATTACAGGATAATTTGCATGCATCATAGTAGTTGAGTGCTTGCTATCTTAGTTGCGTGATTGCTTGCTCTTTGTTTTTTTTTATTTGAGTCAGTCTTTGTTTTTAATTTCTTTTCTTTTCTTTTAGTTTATGTTAGGTACACGTTCAAACAAACCGGAATTACAACCTTTAGACTCTGAACTTGAACGTACATTAAGACTTAACAAGTCTTCAAATTTAACTTCTGGAACTAGGTTTGTAATAGACGACGATTTGACACCAAAACCAATGTCGTTATTTGAATCTGAAATACGTAGTACTCTTCAAAAACTAAAGAAACCACGCTTTAATAACATAGAACCAATTAAAATGGCAGACATTGGAAATAATAACGACAACAACCGAAATAATAACGGAGCTAATATGAATAATATTAATATACCGCCACCACCTCCACTTAAAGATTATTTTATTCCGACGACTTACACGCCACAAACATGTATTGAATTACCGGAGGCGACGGCATCTCACTTTGAGATAAAGTCGTCTACCATCTCGCTGCTTCCATCTTTCCATGGCCGTTTAAATGAAGATCCATATAAACATTTAGGAGATTTTCAAGATATATGCTCTACGTTGAAAATTCAAAATCTTACTGATGATGAATTAAAAATGCGGCTCTTTCCATTCTCATTAAAGGACAAAGCTAAATATTGGCTCCAATCTTTGGAGCCAAACACTATTAGAACATGGGAAGACTTACACACCGCATTTTTACAAAAGTTTTTCCCGATTATGCGTACAAACCAGATAAGAAAATCCATAACCAATTTTGTAATGCAAGATGGGGAATCACTTTACGACACGTGGGAAAAATTTAAAGAATTACTACGCTCGTGTCCACATCATCAGGTTCCTAAGTGGCAACTTGTTCAGGTCTTTTATGAGGGGCTTATTCCCTCTGTTAGGAACACCGTCGATGCCGTTTGTGCGGGAACCTTCCTACACAAAAGCGCCGATGAGGCCTGGAAAATGTTTGAAACGTTAAGCGAGAATTCGATGCACCAAACGGTGTCTGTCCGTTCGGAAGGATATCTTAATCAACCTAAGAGGGATGTAAAATTCGAGTCAAGTCAATCAATTGAAATAAAAGAACTATCTAAGAAACTTGACCGACTTTTAACAATGAACCAAACGACAGCCCCACCCGCTCGTGAAATCTGTGCATTATGTTCCGATCCTTCACATTCGATACTTGCATGTCCATCGGCGAGTCAATTTCCGAAATTCGTGGAGCAACACATTAATTCTATTCAACAATACCCACGAAATAATTATAATGCAACTACTAATAATCCGGACGCGCCATGGAGAAACCATCCTAACTTCTCGTGGAAAAATAATAATAATAATCCTAATGAGGCGACTAACTTTCCAAATGCGTATCGACCTCAGTTTCAACCTAATCAATACCAACAACCGCCTCCTAATTCGAATCCTTCAAGGGGTAATGCTTTTGAGGAAAAGGTGTTGGCGTCCCTTAAGACTATTGAAACGCAAGTACAGGCACAAGCACAAATAGTGCACTCACACACACAATCCATTGCGAAGCTTGAATCCCAAATGGGACAACTAGCTACTGTAGTAAGTCGTAGAAACGAAGGGACGTTGCCTAGTCAAACAATTCAAAACCCTAAGGGACAATATGAGGTTAAGGGGTCGAATGAACAAGTAAACGCCGTCTCAACTAGGTTGACTACACGAGAAGAAGAGGTAAAAGAAATCCCGAATGAGAATGTGAAAGATATGAATACTAACTCGAATAAGATGGGTGAGGACATGGATAAAAATAAAAAAGAAAACGAATCGGTCCCAACGAATTATATTCCGAGAATGCCATATCCACCAAACGTTGAGGAACCGTCTAATCTTACAAATAAAAAGTCTAAGGTTGAGGATATACTCGAGGTGTTTAAACAAGTCAAAATAAATATTCCTTTCCTCGATGCTATAAAACAAATTCCTGCTTATGCTAAATGTTTAAAAGACCTTTGTACTCAAAAACGCAAAATACGTAGTCATACTCCTAAGAAGGTCTTCCTCACGGAAAAAGTAAGCTCTATATTCCAACACGCTCCTCCAAAATATAAAGATCCAGGTACGCCTACGATTTCATGTGTCATAGGTGACACTATCATTCATTGGGCTCTCCTTGACTTAGGAGCGAGTGTTAACCTTTTACCTTATCACGTTTATAAACAATTAGGTTTAGGGGAACTTAAGCCTACGGCCGCTACTATTCAATTAGCGGATCGTTCTGTTAAAATACCTAGAGGAATCGTCGAAGACGTGCTAGTAAAAGTTGATCAATGTTTCTATCCCGTTGATTTTATGGTCCTTGACCCTGAACCGGTGCTAGATGCTAGGAAACACACTCCTGTCATTCTTGGTCGTCCATTTTTAGCCACGGCTAACGCACGTGTTAACTGTAGAACAGGGGTGATGAAAGTGTCGTTCGGGAATATAAAATTAAAATTAAATGTTTTTAATGCTGTTGATCAACCTCCCAAAGACGATGATTATCTAGGTGTGGAGGGTAGTGAGGTTACACGGAATATTGAGCCTAAGAACGTAATAAATATAAGTGCGGGAAATAATGTAGAGGATGATGAGTGGATGAATCCTAATACTTCGGACCCTAATGTTGAATCTACTCGAAAGGTAAGAAATCGATTTGAAAATACTGATAAACCGTCGATTGAATTAATTCAAAGCGACGTAATTTCTGCTTACCATCGAGCTCTGCCTGACATTCTTAGGGGTACGAATTCTGATTTTCGGCCTCCATGAGTCTTGAGCTAGAAGGTCTAGCTAAAGACCTAAAACAAAGCGCTTCTTGGGAGGCAACCCAAGCTTTATTTAATTCGTTTTTCTTATTTTTGGTCGTTTTTGGGTCTGTTTGTGTCTGTTTTGGACATTCTGGATAGGTTTGGGGGTTGGAATTAAGTTATTTTAATAGTACATACATAATTTTAGCCACACAATGGAAAAAAACCAATCTCGCGCGCGCGGCCCGCTCGCGCGAGACGTCGCTCGCGCGGCCCGCTGGCGCGAGATTGCCCCTTAGATGTTTTTCTTTGCTTTTCTTTTTATGAGGCCTCAGTAGTTACTCGTGCCTGGATTCGCGGGCGCGAGGTACCTCGCTCGCGCGAGAAGTTTTTTTTTTTTTTTTTTTTAAAAAAAAAAAATATATATATTTCTGGGAATTCGCGCGCGCGACGGCCGCTCGCGCGGACCGCTCGCGCGATTTCCCCAATTCCTGTTTTTCTCTTTTGTTTTCTGTATCCTTCCCCCATACTTGTTCTGATAATGTTTTTGTTTCTGTTTTTTGTTTATTAAGCTATTTTAGATCGAGTTAGTTGTTGTTTTCTTTATTCCATTTATACTTTTATGTTTTATTCCGGTTAGTCGTTTCGTTTAGTTTCGATTAGTTTTTTTTTGTATATTTTTGTTTATTTACTTTTAATATTCTTTCGTTAGTTAGTTTTTTTTATTACACAGTAGCAGGTAACATTGAACTGTATTGACATATTCCTTTGTGTTCACCTGTTCTATGCTTGTCAAGATCGAGGTACTATCGTTCCTTCCTTACGTACTCTCATTTCTTTCATTTGATTGTTTCATTGGGGACAATGAAAGGTTTAGGTTTGGGGGTATGCACACACATGCACATTATTTTATGCAAAACTTTAAAAATTTTCAATAAGTGTGTTTAAATAAACGATATTACTGACGTTTTTGCAATTTTAATCCGATACTTCTTAGTATGTAATGTGATTTGTTATAGAATGATAAACAAGGAAATATGTGATTAATCATTTACTAAAGTCATGTTGAAATACTTTAAGTTATGTATTGTTTGAATCGTAGTTTTATATCATAGATTTGCACACTAACATATGCACTGCACGTAGTTGATTGAATACATGTTTGGTGTGAACTATAATATGATTCGGATTTCTAGATAAAACAAGGTGGAGACTAAACCCAGTGAGCTTTTGAGCCTATCTTTTCTGTTTTGAGGGTTATAAATACATCTTGTGTTTGTCGAATTTCATTGAAATAGCGCATTAACTTGTTGTTTAGTCTCATTATTCTTGTTTTGGTTAATAGTCAAGTTAAAATCTTTGTTACCATGCTAAATAATCTTCCATTGTAAACATTGAAGAACCGTATTACCCTAGGAAATGATTTTAGGCCCTCTTTATTTGCCACCGACAGATAAAAGATACAATTTCCTTAGTTCGCCCCTTCGAGCCATTACAATGCCTCTTTTTCTTTGTTCACCATTATCCTCTGTAAAAGCTCCAACTTGATCAACTTGGAGTATACCACTGGAAGAGTGATCAACTTTTAGTAGTATTAAGGCGATGTGTTGATGAAGAAGAATAAATTAAGATGTTATTGGGGTAGTTGCTTGGTATTCAATGCATATTCATTTGAGAAGCGAGAAAAGAAAAAAGAAAAAGAAACAAAATAAAGAAGAGAAGGTTGAAAAAAAAATGAAAGAAAAGAAGAAATATGAATGAAAAGGAAGAAGAGAATGAAAAAATGAAAGTTGGTAGAAGAGACGAATGAAAGAGATCGAACATGCCTTACAATGCCATTCTAAAACTACCTAATGAATCCTTTCTATCCTTTTTCATTACCTGAGCTACATTACAACCTGTGAAAAGTCCTATTTGATCCAAGGAAACATGGTTCGGATATGAAAACGATGGGAGGGGGATTAAAACATGGTAATGATTAATTTCTCTTGATTATTGGCATCTTATCCATGAGACTACTGTTTTTTCGTGTCATGCGTCTTTTTCATGTCATATGTGAGCATTTCTCGTTTTGAAAATATATTTCTTTTACTCACATATTTTAGAAAAATTACACATGTTTCTGAGTGTTTTATTTTAGAGTATAATTCATTGTGAGATTCGTAGTCAAGACATAGTTAGATGGTTATCCGAGTTATATTCCAAGTTTATGACAAGCGCGTGTTCATTTGACTACCATATCACACACGTGCAATTTTATGAGAAACTCTATTAATTTATACGATGCATGTGCTTGAGATTGTTTTTCATGATGTATGTAGACGTTTGATTCTATTTTTTCTTGTTCGTTATTCTATTTCAAATCTTTGTTGTATAATAAGGAGTATTGAATTTTATGTTTTTCGTTTTTAAATAAAAGTTTTCAAATTTACAAGTTAATAAAGATGGTTGTGGGTAACTTGTTGACGAGAACCCTCACGAGACTTTACTCGTCCGACTAGGGACACCTAGGGGTTTAAAAGGCTTGTTGCATACGCTAAATGCAATCGTGATCCATACGAAAATGGAATAGATTTTTATTAGTAGTTTTTATTTTTAGTTTTGCTCGAGGACTAGCAAAATGTAGGTTTGGGGGTGTGATCGGGAGAGAACTAATCCTAATTATACGCTTTAACGTGCATTTGTTAGTGCCTTTTTATCTTGTTTTTGTATATTTTTACTTCGTTTTCTAGTTTCTGACAGGTTTTGGAAGAAATCAGCTAAACCAGGCTAAACAGGGTGAAAAGTCAGAAAGAAAGAAGCTGAAAAAGCCAAGTCGCGCGCGCGGTCCGCGGGCGCGAAAATCAGATAGTCGCTCGCGCGATCCGCTCGCGCGAGACCCCCAATAACTCGCTCGCGCGATCCGCGCGCGCGAGGTACCAAAAGTCGCGCTCGCGCGACCCGCTCGCGCGATATGCCCAAAAACCAAAGTTGCGTATTTCAGTATACTGAAGACTCCTGTGCAAACGAGACTGCTAAACGACGTCCAGACTGTAAATTACATGCGTTTCAGTTCGTTTCGGGTTAGGAAGCCTTCCAAAGCTTGTACAAACTCTATATAAACTCCAAATTTACTCAATTATGGGGTTGGCAACTATTATACACATTCATATACAGCCATATACACACACTTCCAGCCCTTGAAGAGGGAGAAGTAAGGAGAAGAAGAAGAAGACCAAGGATTTCCATGGCCTCCTCCATCAACTACTTGCCGATCTCTACTCCTATGGCAGCTTAGATCATTGATCTAGGGTTTCAATGAAGCCCTAGATGAGTAATAGGGTTTTATTTATGCTTTTATTTTAGTTGTATTATGTATGGATGACAGTCACATGTTTAGAGGATTTTTATAAATAAATCGTACTACTATTGATTAAATCGTTGCTTTCAGAATTTATTCTTGTCTTAGATCTATTTTGACTGTGATGTGCTCAACGATCTATTCTTGCTGTGCTTGTTTAGATTGATTACATGTGATGGTGCTCTATTGATTCGTGCTATCAAGTATCCGAATAGTCCATGCCTAGGTTAGACGGATTAGATCACAACCCTAGTTTAGTGTGAGATAATTCGTGCTACCCGAAGATAGATTATGTTGGTGCTTGAACCATGATTATCTTCTTGTCGGAGGAATTGGGCTTGTAGCTACAATTCCCCATATTCATCCAACTTAGTAAGCTAAAGTAATTCATAGATATTCCTATTATGAAGCTAGTGGTGGATTTGCAATCCTAGGTTCCCTTTACATATTCATTAAAAACACTTTTAATTGCTTTCATAGTTTAGATTTATTTTTATTGTTATTAGTTTAATTAAATTCAAATTAAAATCCATTTTTCCTAATTAATTAGACTTAGGTTTTAAAATTAAGAGCTGTAGTAAACAATCTCTGTGGGTTCGACCTTTACTTTCACACTACAAATCCTTAGAAAAGTAAAGTATACTTTTATATCTTGATTCTGACAACATCACCTACTAGTCATAGTCTCAAACCTATTGCTAAAATAGGGGTGTCATGAGGCTAAACAACTGATCGGGCACGTACAATCACAAACAAACAGGCAGTGAAAATATGAACAATTGTTGCAAAAAGTAACCTCAAAGAGCCTTTTCATTACTGATTCAAAAAAGTACAATGCCCGGGGGCAATTATAGTAGCCACACTAAGAAAATATAATAACATAATAAAAATTAATACAAGTATGAACAGGTCGGGAACAGGCTCAGGCTGGTACCTCAATCTTGAAGGTCGTCCACGATCACCACCTCGTCCTCAATCTCCTTGACCCCCACAGTAGGGGCATCCTCAATTGCAGGGGATCCCAAGTCCCAAAAGTCACACTCCATTCCTGAGAACGTCGTGAGATTCCATTCGGGATGGACCAGGACCACCTTCCTTTTTAGGTCCGTGTACCCTTGGAAGAAGCTGGCCTCAAACTCCTCCTCGGCACTCTTCCCAGCCTCCACCCATGCGGGTGCAGCTTTAGCCAAAGCTTTCTTCTCTGCCTTAACCGCCGCTAAGTTTGCCTAAACGGTCTCCAATTTTGTTTCAGCTATTGCCATACTTAGGGCCACCTCCTTTGCCTTTTCTCTCTCCACTGCCAGGGCAGGTAGGATTTGGCCCCGGTCGCCACGTAACCAGCCTGAAACAAAAAAAAAAGAAAAAAAGGTGATAGAAGCCAATTTGCCATCATAAACTTAGGGAAAGCTGAGACAGAATGAAGGAGGAAAGGGTAAATTACTTACAAACTTCGAGAGGCTATACAGCCACCCGATCAAGGCCTGAGGGGTAATGCCCTCGTACCTCTAGACATTTCCTGGGAGGAATGCTGGCTTGATCTGCTCTCAGATTATTGCCATGGACTCGGCTAAGGAAACCCCAGTCGGGACATTCCCCAAGGGGGCCTCCTCAGTTACAAAGTTAACTTAGGTAGCGAATGTCCTAGCCGATTCTTCTTAGGGCCTCCTCTGTATCCGCCTCAGTTCTTGACCAGCAGCGGCATCCGACTGTGTCCTCTTTTTACCCGCTCAAGCGACGGCGTTAGCCTCTCTCTCTCTTTCTCTCAGGGTGGCAAGGTCTCTCCTAGAAGCCATCTCTACAGAACCAGAAAAAGAAATAAGTCAGTAAAAGAAAAAGGAAAAAGGAAAAGAAAGGCAGATTGTAAAAAGATTAAGGATAAGAGACTTACTAAAGATAATGGGTGGAAGGACTAGTGTAGGAAAAATTACCAGGGGCTCAAAGGTAATCTTTTGAATGCCCGTCCGGGTTAGCAGGTTGATGATGTTGACAGGCTGTCAGGCTAATGCCCTTATTTAGTCCTGACACTTGTTTGAGATGCTCAGAAGGTCAATAGATCTAGCCGCAAAATAAATGGGATATGGTTAGTACCTAGAAAGCAGACATGGAAAACAAAGTATCCCATTCAAGACTTAAAGCCTTACCCCTCAACTCATCCGTCCAAACGGTCGGCAGGGGGACTCTTGGAGTCTCCTCGCAAAATTTTATGGTAGACACCTGGAAGTAGTTCTTCTTTTTCCCCTTGTTGTTGTTCAGGCATTTGTTTATGATTTTCTTCCCCTACCAAGCGCTCAGAGAGAAGAAACTGACCTCCCCTAACAACGGAAACGGTCGGTAAGCCAACAAGAATTCCTGAAGGGTCAGTTCATACCCAAAGCACTGAGGCCAGAGGTGAATTGTACCCATCAAGAGCCTCTAACCATTTGGGGCGATTTGCCCGAGAGTGATACCAGGATAGATCAGTAGGTCATGTGTGAGCGAGTAGAAAGGGAGGCAAAGGCTTGCAATGAATGTATCCTCATAAAGGGTGACGATCCCAGACTGATGAAGGGAGGCCTCACCGAATGGCACGACAACGGAGAAGCCATCGGGCAAGTCATACTTATTCCTAATTCTATCTAACTTTGATGCAAATAAACAACTGAAAGTATCTTCACAAGAGAAGGCAACATCTGGCCTATTTGATATGGACGCTTCACTACCCGACCGCTGCGGTTTAGAAATCTCATGGTACCTCTAACCCTCTTCCTCGTCGAATGCTCGATCGGGAACTGCACCCTCACTTTGGTGGTCTGACGGGGTCAATGAGGGAGGGTCCAGGCTAGTGCTCGGGCCTTCGGAGCCTAAGTACTCTTCTTCTGATTGGGAAGACGAGTTGAAGTCAGAGTGGCACATTTCTAAGGCCCCTATCACAGGTCGAGGAAACGACTGACTACCTAGGTATGGGTTCAGAACTCCTAACCTAAGGTAAAGAGGTAGAAGATTCAAAAGCCAAAATAGTAGGGTGTAAATGGTCCAAGTAGCCAAGTAGCACTCAAAAAATGAAGACCTGGGGCACAACGACTGGTCAAACTATTCTACCAAAAGAACAGAACCTACTTTCCTAAGGAAAAAATAGAACCTAAGGAAAAAGAAATCCCACACCCTCACAAATCCTATAGGATTCCTATTCTCCGATCTTGCTGAGGAACAAAGAAAGAAGAAAAAGAAGGAAAGAACTGGAGCAGGAAGACGAGTTAATGCAGTGAACAAAAAATCTGGTAAAACAAAGACTTACAAATAAAGGTGGGTAGAAGAAAGCTCGAGAAGTTGAACCAGGCACTTTTTCTTTAAACTGCTCAACATTTTCTCTCTCAGGACAGCAGGAAAAATTAAATTGCCCAAGGATCCCTTATATAGGTAGCACGAATGGCCCAGATGATCTCAGATCCAACGGCACATGAATTTTCTCACCCCAAGGATCGACAGTTGGTATCCTCGGGTAGCCCAAGCATCACTCTAAAAAATGTGCGCATTAATGGTGCGACACAATGGATCGGTTCGATAGTGATGATCTGGTCACCCTTGCATCGGCCTGGTTGGATTTTGACTAGACCAACCCTTTCTTGACACATGAAAGTCGTACCCTGAGCTCCGGAGTTATCAAACCAGGGTAATAACCTAAATTACTAAGGTAATCAGTCCAGCCCCGAGTAGTAGGCTCGAGCTGTACAAATTTCCAAACCTCATTAGATAAAGCACCAATTTTTCCTTGGAAATGGGGGGTAGCTAATACATATTAAAATGCTTCACCAATGGAAGGAGAGTGGTATGACCATATTCAAGAGGACATGTTCAAAGCCAGTGTTCGACCAAAGCTCATTCCTATGTTCCCGACTGAGCTGACTGGTACATTAGGTGTAGGTCGAGAATATCGCCCGTGCACAACTCATTACGGGTAAAGGCTCATCCAAGCCTCAGAGCAAGATCCAAAAATATCCAGACAATTTCTACTCCAGTTAGAAGACTAATCGAATGTATGGATAGTTTCCTAATCTCATTAGGCAACTCGTATAATTTGTGTCAATCAAACCTAATAAGATGGTATTGACTTATCTGTATAACTTCTATGTATGGGGAAGTCTCTTGAACATATAAAAGAAACCCCTCATCCCCTTATAGGGGGGACTTCAATCGGCACAGCAAACATATAGCATCCTTACTTAGCTAGCCTGACCAACATTTGGTAGTTCCAATCTCTTATAGGGGGAGGTCAATCGGCACAACACACATATAGCATCCTTACTTGGCTGGCTTGAACAACCTTTGGTAGTTCAAGTCTCATGTTGGTTCCCCAAGGGTCGTTGGCTACACTTTAGTATAGTGGAAGTGCTCAAACACACCCATGGATGTAGGTCTCTTGGTTAACAGGGCCGAACCACATAAAAATCTCTCTTCTCATTTTTCTTCAAACTAGATGACACAACTAAAAAATTGTGCGCTCTTGTGCAACACCCAAGTGTAGGTGATCGTGCAAGTAATACTGGATAAGTCCATGTCAAACCCACAGGGAAGGAATAGGAAGAATATATATACTAAGTTACAACTTAAAGAAAAAGAAAAGAAAAGAAGAATGTAGGAGTGGAAGTTCTAACAAATCCTAATTAATTAAATTAAACTAAATAATAAACTAAAGCATATAGAAAAATAATTAATTAAATAGGTAAATTAAAGGTGTTGGAAGAACGAGAATCCACATTGATCCTAACCATCTACCATGCATACTCATTAAAGTTCTATGGAGTTCATCCCTCTTCAGTATTCCGTATTTTTCTAAAGATAAAGAATCAATAGCCCTTTCATGACCTAGACTATATCATCACAAGTGATTTAAAATACTTGGAAGACTGTTTAAAACAATGGTTATTACTTGCACTCTAAATGGTGTTAGCATTTAAAGTAGTTTTCAAAAGTCATTGAAGAAAATAGCCTTAAGGCTTTATGTTCTAAAAACTGTTATGACAAACTGAGCTTATAGGAGTGAGAAAGAAAAGAAAAAAGTTATGGAATACTTAAAAGAATCATCTCAGGAATTAATAAGTTCGATTGATCAAAGCGCTCTCGATCGATTGGACTGCATCATACTTCAATTGATCGAAATGTCTTCGATCGCTTGACAATGGCTCTGGTTTGATCAATCAAAATACTTTCGATCGATCAAGCCCAAGTTTTCTATATCATACATCGCAAAGGCTAAGAATCAATATTTCATCACATATTTCAAACGTCTAAACTACGGAAACATGATAAAACTAATGTAGAAATAGTAAAACATAGCAATCATAACAACTAGATTAACAAACAATCAAATAAAGAAAAGGAACAGAAAAACCTAGAATAAATCTGAATATAACTTGTAATAGACTTGAAATAAACTTGAATCTTGAATCTACAATGGAAAAGGAAGAAGAAAACATCAAACTAAACTAATCTACTCCTATTCTAACCCTAAAACTACCCTAAAACTGCTATTTTTTGCGTTATGGAGCGTCCTCCTTTCGTCTGGTATCAAAACAACTTATTTATAGGGTTCCAGTAGAGTTTACGCAACTTTTGGGAGAAAATAAAGTTCAATCGATTGAACTAAGTTCGATCAATCGATATCAATCGAACTATCAATCGATTGAACTCTCCTCAATCGCTTGAACATCTCTGATTTTGACAACTCTGCACACCGATGGGAGAATGGCCATAACTTTTCATTCGGACCTTGGATTGACCTCTCGTTTGTGGCCACGCGACCGTAACGTAAAGATCTACATTTTGTATTCTAGGGAAATCTTCCAAATCTGAAGTCTTCATTGTTAAAAATGGCATTTGCTCAGCTGCTTCTGTTGTTCTCTTCACCAGAATCACTTTCTTTAGCTCCACTTCATTGATTTACATTCTAATACCTATAAAACAATGCATAAACATATGTTTTATCATTAACACAATAAAAAGAATATTGTTATTAGAATGCACCTAAATGTAGGGACTTTGGGGATAAAAGTATGCATACAAGACCATGTATTACACTATGAATATGCACTTTTCACCTCGAATCACTAGACCACGTCATTTGATGTCATCTTTCCTCTTGCACCAAAAATAGGCATCATCATCTATTATGCTTCTTGTTACTATTTCTCTTAAGGACAATCAAATGACTTCTAGCCAAATGTCCTTCGATCCAAAAAGGAAATTTTAACTTTTCCCTATTTTTGGTCTACTCTAGGGCATGTCGTGTTGCACCAAGGGTGATCAAGCAGTGGTTAAAGCATGTTAGGACAAGTCATTGACCTTGAATATCTTGATGCAGCGATGGTGATCAAGTGGCTATTAAGACATGTATATTCTAAACCAATAGATTATGCTAGGATTGCAAGAAAGAGAAGTTGTTGGGTTTGAGTTTGCGAATCGAGTTACTTGTTGTTCAGTTCCATCTATTGTGTGTTATGAAGATTTATCAAGTTTGGTTTCCTTATCATTATTCAGTTAGTCAGAACTTCTTAATAACTTGTAAAGAAATATATAAGCTAAATAAGACTAATGAAACTTGATGTTTTATTAACTGTTACTAATGGTGCTTTATGAGGCTTTATGCTCACTCAACTAGTATTCAAGCTGACAATGTTTTATGCTGTTGGAACTTCCATGTCCAGCTATTCCAAATTTAGTAGGTGGTGTCCAAGCGAAGGGGGATTATGGCAATGACGGGTAAGCCACAGGGATTTATTGATGAAGGATACTATAGTGAGGGATACTCTGGGGAAGAAAACTAAGGAAACAACTTTGGTTTTCCAGTTGAAGAAGGATCTCCATAGTCTCATGTTTATCTTTTCTCATGATGTAATAATTTAGATAGTTGTCGGATTTCGTGACAAGTATTGTCACAAGACTATGCTTAATTAATTATGTTTCTTTTGAATCATATGGTCGGTAATATAATGATAACATAATACTCAGTTATGTTTAATTATTTATGTCATTGTTAAATTAGATACATGTCCATTATTATTATGATTCTTGCTATTATATTGTTGAGGATAATCAGGTGATCTCTAACCAGCCATGTGTCCACAGATCTAATAAGGAAATTTTGAATTTTTCCTATTTTCGGTCTACTCTAGGGTGTGACACTTGGCACCCCCTTTGGACACTGGTCCTCATGCTCTAGCATGCAAGCCATTTGTTGAAACCCTCCCCACCCTCTCATATATTTCATTCACACACCTGTAATATACATTACTCACACACACACACACAAAGATTATAGAGAAAATAGAGTGAACCGAGAGAGAGAGAACCTGAGAGTTTGAGAGAGAGAGAAAAAGAAAAGAAAAAAAAAGAAACCTCATACTTACAACACCCACACTCTTACTTATACCCTCTTTGTACACACAACACATAGACACATATAAGAGAGAAAAAGAAGAAAGAAAACAAGTGAGAGACTCGAGAAGATGTATGCATCCCCTATTCCCCCCTTGTACTTTCTTGTACTCTCTAGAAACTCACACGCATATATACACCACCCAAATAGAGCCTTAGGCTCATTGTCGAGACCAGACCACCACTAGAGCTCTAATGGAGCTTGTTTTTTCAACCTCAACCAAACAAGCCCTAAGCTACACCAAATAGACCCCCTTGGATCCCTATAGATCTCCTGAGAGCACCTTTTGATTTAGGGAATGTTTGGACGCACATGCAAGGTATTATCCTCTATTTGGACCGAAAAGAATAATTATCTGATTCAAGGTCTTAACGAGTAAACCAGGGACCCATTTCTAGTATATTATAGAGGGAGGGATTCCAGTCACAATGGCTTTGGAATCAACCATTTACATAGAGAGGAGAGATAGATAAGAATCGTGGAAGGTTTTCTGGCGAGACAGGAGTCACCGACGGCGTCTGGTTCGCCAGAAAAGGTGTCGAAGGAGTTTGGGTTTTCAGATTAAAACATTCAGATTTGTGTCAGATTAGGCTATGGGTTTGGGTGGGTCCGTCTAAGTCTATAAGTGGGTAGCAGGTTGATAAAAAAACCCACAGGCATACATAAGTGGGACAACGTCATTTTATCCTGGATCATACCAAGATTCGATGGGATATTCTCTAGAAGCTCTACTATGATTCCTTGAAAAGTAGTTTGTCTCTAGATGCTCTACTATGATTCCGTTAAAAATAGTTTCCCTCTTGAGGCTCTACTATGATTCCTTGAAAAGTAATTTTCCTTACGAGGCTCAACTATGATTCCCTAAAAAGTAGTTTGCCTCTCGGGACTCTACTATTATTCCCTAAAAAGTGGTTTACCTCTTGAGGCTCTACTATGATTCCCAGAAAAGTAGCTTACATTGTGAGGCTCTACTATGTGTTTGTAACATAAAGTAAAATTAGGATGAGCCCATAAACAATCTGGTAAGGGAATTATATGTGGAATACTTTTAGAAGCAGACTGGTGCGGGAAGCAAGCTGATGTGATGTAACGAGTGCTATAACCCAGTGTATATGCTACATCAATGGCAAAATAGTTATTGTTAGTTATCTTGAATCAAGAAAGCAACACATGTAGATACAGGGGTCGTGACATGTACGATTATTATCAAGGCCCACTATTCCAAATTATAGAGATAATGGGTAGTTCCCTAACTGCTCAATAGCGGTTATAACCATTGTGATTTATTTAAGGAAGAAGACATCTCCAAGATCAGCAACTCTGGCATTTTATATTGTTTATTGTATCTTTTCTTTATCTTTGAATTCTAGTTTTCTATTCTTATTTAAGGAGTAGATTCATAGTAAAATCCCAATTAGAAGGCGTGATTACTACTTCTGATTGAACTCCGTTTGTAAAAGATTTAATGGAAAGGGAGATCTGTTATTTTTTTTACTAGTTTTTATGTTTCTCATATCTTAAGTCTTTAATATTTGGTTAAAGCAATCTGAACCTGTTGAAGAGATTACATTCCTCTATCTCTTCACTCATCTGATTTGCTAAGTTGTTCGAATTTCAAGAGGACATTTATCTGGCACGGCAGTATCCTTATATTATAGATTTTAGCTATATAACTTTTTACATGCCTGGTGGGATCGATGTGAGAAATTTAGTAGTTCATTATGCTACCAAGAAAGAATTTGGTGAAAGATAAGGGAATAGTGGTGCAACCAGAGTTGGATGCACCAATTATTGATGAATATGTTGAAGGAATGGTTTATGGCAACACTAGTGATCAATCTCATACTGGTAGCCATGAGTCACTTAAACAACAACCTGAAGATGTTGGAGCCACTGTTGTTGGCCAGATCAACAGGCTCTAAAGGATTATGCATCAGCAATGCATTTCAGTCTGGATAGTACATTACACGATTGCCTTCAAGCCAACTTGCAGCAAACTTCCATGATTGTAAAACCATTCACAAATATGATGCAAAATATGGGTGACCAAATTAGTAAGAGTATTGACCTCCAAATGTCATACATGATGGAAAAATTGGGCCTAGCATCATCCTTAAAGACCAGTGTCCAAAAAGAGCCTATCTAAGTCCCCATCAATCAAGCTCCCCAACTAAGTCATGGGAACGTAAAAATTCTTAACCGTCCTGTTGTCCCTAGTTTCCTTAACCATCCTGCTTCTGGGATGTTTGACCATGCATCAAGTTCTAGTTTCAAACCAGTTTGGTCAAGGAGCATGGCATTTTGAGGCCTAACGAGTGTTGACTATTCCTAGTATGGGAACCTGTAACAGTTCCAAGTGGGACAGATGTTGGCCCTAGTCCATCAGTCTGGCTATCAAGAGGGCACTAAGCCTCAGATGTCTACACTTCCACCTTGGGGGCCATCTACCCAACCAACTCTACGAAATATAGGGCAAACCACTCAGTCAGGTATTCATGTGGCAGGCTTATAGGACTCGGGGGGCACCTCCATTAGCCAACATGATAGGCTGGGAGGGCATCATCAGCCAGCAGGACAGGTTGGATAGCATCTTCAACAGCCCTCGGGACAGACTGGGGGCATCAACAGCCAACAGCACAGGTAGGATTGCAATTCCAGCAACACATGGTGCACAATGGAGGGCAATTACAAGTGCATGTAGTAGGATTTCTAGGTCATCAACCTACTGGTAATGAGGTACATAAGCCCTATTAACCTAATTTTCATGATCACATCCCTATAGGAAGGAATAGGGATGAAAGGGTAGAGGCTATCAGAGAACATACTCATGGACAAGTCAGGGAACAAGTGAATGACCAATTAAGAGAACAATTTGGGGCAGTATTTAGGGCTCTTATTTGTCCTCAATACCAAAAGCCTTACCCAGATTTCATTGACCAAATGTTTGAGTTCCCATGGTATTTTAGAATACCTGAGTTTATTTTGTTCTCTGGTGGAGATAGGCTGACCACATTAGAACACATTGCAAGTTTTACTACACAATATGGAGAGGCTAGGGTTTATGGAAACCCTAATAGAGCGGAAATGAAGGATTAAAAAAACCTTAAAATAGTGTCTACAGAGGTGGAGTAATAAAAATGATGTTCAACTTAATTCTACACACAGCTCTCCTATTTATAGGTTTTCAAACTGACCTTTGGTTTCAATCGATTCAAACAGTTTCAATCGATTGAACTAACTTTCAATCGATTGAAACACTTTCAATTAATTGATTAAGAAAAGTCACCAATTGATTGAAATAATGGTTTACCTCCTTCTGACTTTCTAAGTATTCTTGCGGAGCTAAGAGTGGGACCTCCTAGGTTCTTAATTGTTGGCTCATATCAATTGTTGATCCCTATGATCAAACTCTTTGACAAGCAAATTACAAAACTAATCAGTTAACGTTTAACTCCACTAAATAACGGTAACTGCTCTCTAACGTAAAAAGAAGATATCTGAAGCGATAACTAGACTTCTATGATGTACTAATGTCCCTCTACCTTCAGTATTCATAATCATATTCACGTAGTCGGATAACTGTTACTGTCAACCTAAATGATAATTAAATCTTCCATTCCTTGAGTTTTATTCACAATTCAGGATTACCAAATATGTTGATAACTACTTATCAACAAGACTGCAGTTCTCAATAATCACCTTGGTGACATTCTCAAGGGAACGCTTACACTTGATCAGAGGGTAGATTCCATCTTGACAATATATGTTTAGAACCCTATGAACATGACTTACCCAAGATACCCAGGTACTGATCTTGCAGACCTCACTGATTGGTAAGTCAAAGCAGTCATATCCATAGTCTGTGTCCATAATTGTCGCAAGATTAAGAACTCGTACCTTATACAAGTTATGAGTTCTTATCGACTTTTGATACGTTCAGTTGTCAAGAGGAAAGATTATGGTCCGTCAATGCACTATAAGCACTAGCATATTAACTAAGAGTCATAATCTAGTGATCGAAATTCATCACTCTATCCAATGGTAGTTAATCATGCTATAGTGTATACCTGATGAGATATCCAGTCTTATCAATTACTATGACAAGTTCTAAGTATCAAAGAATAGTAATTCGTATTTCACTTATATGTATCTCATACATACACGAATTACCTACTATGATACTTAAGGATTACAAATAATCATCTTATGAAACATACATAACGAAATGTAAACTGGTATCTATAAATAAAATGTCAATGTGTCATGCATACAGTAATGGTTTGAGGGCATAATCCAAACAAAAACCCACTTGCACTCATAACTCATTAGAACTACATTAGAGACCTAGACTATCTAGATGATGATCAAAGTCCTTCTGAGGCAAGGCATTTGTAAACAAATCTACAAGATTGTTAGCGGTGGCAATCTTGGTGATAGTCACATCTCCATGTTGGACTATATGTCGAATGAGATGATACTTCCTTTTCTACGTTCTTTCCCTTTCTGTGGTTCATTGGCTCCTTGGACAAAGCCACTACCCTACTATCATCGTAATACAGCGTAACAGGTGACAATGATGCTGGCACCACCTCGAGTTCTATGAGGAATTTCTTGAACCAAAAAGCTTACTTTGCTGCTTCATAAGTAGCCAGATACTCGACTTCCATAGTTAAGTCTACAATACATTTTTGCTTAATGCTCTTCCAACCAACAGCACCACCTGGTAAAGAGATATTCGGATATAGACTTTCTTGAATCTTTATCTGACATAAAGTCTAAGTCAATGTATCCTACTAGAATTAACTCATGGCCGCCATACATAAGCATGTAATCTTTAGTCCTTCTCAAGTACTTAAGAATGTTCTTGACGGTTGTCTAGTGCTCTGGGCCAGGATTAGATTGATACCTACTAACCATGCCAATAGCAAAGCAAATATCTAGTCTAGTGCATAACATCGCATACATGAGACTTCCCATTGTTAAGGCATAGGCAATTCCTGCCATGCGATTCCTCTCCTCCTATCTCTTAGCACACTATTCCTTGGAGAACACAAGACTATGCCTAAAAGGTAGTAAACCTTTCTTCGAATTATCTATGAAAAACCTAGTTAGCTCATTATCAATAAGATAATCCCATTATCTTTCGATTATCATCTCGAAAGAGCTTTATCCCAAGGATATAGCTTGCCTCTCCTAGATCGTTCATATCAAAAGTAATAGGTAGCCAAACAGTGATTGATGACAATGCCCTTACATCATTCCCAATGAGTAGAATGTCACAAGATAAAGCACAAGAAAAGCCACCACCATATCTTCACTTTTTGTGTATACACAAGGTTTATCTAGATTCTATATGAAACCAAACGACTTGATCGCTTGGTCAAATTGAATGTTCTGAATCATGGATGCTTGCTGAAGCTCATAAATAGACTTTTACAACTTGCATACCAAGTTACCTTTTCTACCAGCTATGAACCCTTTTGTTTATTGCATATGGATGTCCTCCTAAAGATTGCCATTCAAGAATGCAGTCTTGATGTTAATCTGCCAGATCTCAAAATCTAGGCATGCAGCAATGGACAAGAGTATATTAATGGATTTGAGCATGGCTATCGGCGAGAAGGTTTCCTCATCATAGTTAATGCCCTCTCTTTGAGTAAATCTTTTTGCTATAATCCTTGCCTTAAATGTCTCAACCTTTCCATCAGATCCCCTTTTCCTCTTATAAACCCACTTATAGCCAATTGGTTTAATATTGGTAGGTGATTCTATAAGATCACAGCCCTGATTAGAATCCATAGATTCTAATTCAGAATTCATAGCTTTGAGCCAATGAGTTGAACCAACATTAGCCATTGCCTCTTCATATATGGTAGGATCAGATTCACATTCTATAGAGGCAACTTCAAAACTTCTCCTAGGAACATGTATCTATCAGGCTGGCCGACCATCCTTCCACTACGACGAGGTACCAATGCAAAAATGGGTAAAGATTTTGTATTTTCCTATCTTACATCATTTTTAACTGTAAGTGGGACTGAGGGCTCTCCTCCTATCTCTTTCAGATCATCCTTCCTTTAGGTTTATGGTTCATGATTTAATCATCCTCTAAGAAAATAGAATTTGTACTAACAAACACTTTCTGTTATTTTGGATCATAAAAATACCAACCATAAGTACCCTTTGGATATCCTATGAAGTAATATACTTCCAATCTAGTTCACAACATGCTCATCTTTCCTTTTAACTCAAGTGCTAGACACCCCCATAACTGGAGATATTGCAGAGCGGGCTTGCATCCAATCCACATCTCCTGTGGAGTCTCAGGAACAGATTTGCTTAGAACTATATTTAGTATGTACATAAAAGTTTTCAAAGCATAAAACCAAAGAAATGATGGCAACTCTGAATAACTCATCATCGACCTACTTATGTCTAAAAGAGTTCGGCACCTTCTTTCTGCTATATCGTTCGTTGAGGCGTACCAGATATTGTCAACTGCGAGAGAATTCCATTCTGTATGAGATGATTAATAAAATCATTAGAGAGTTACTCATCACCTTGATCATATTAAATGGCTTTGATATATGTGCCCAATTACTTCTCCACTTCAGCCTTAAACTCTTTGAACTTTTAAAGGCTTCAGACTTATGCTGCATTAGGTACACATATCCATACCAACAATGGTAATCAGTACTGTTATAAAATACTCATAACTGCCCCGAGCTCTAATATTTATTGGACAACACACATCTATGTGAACTAATTCCAATAATGTATTGGTTCTATTGTCCTTTGTAAGAAAGGGCTTTTTGGTCATTTTACCCTCTAAACATGATTCATAGACTTCCATTGGTTCTAGGACCAAATCGCCTAAGATCCCATCTTTCACTAGTCTGCTAATCATGTATAGATTGATATAACCTAGCCTCATATGCCAAAGCCTTATTGGATTAGAAGATGGTTCTTTTCTTTTAGGTGGTATAATTACCATTGAGTTATTAAGTTCTATGTTATAATCTTTAGAAATATTTGGAGTGATCACATACAAACCATTAGTTTTAACACTAGAACATATAAAAGAACCATATCTTTTAATGATAACGTTAGTTCCAAAATCAAAAGAATAGCCTGTATTTGATAACTCTAAAATAAAAAATCAAATTACGTCTCATTAATGGGACGTAAAGTACATCTGATAAAACTTTTGTCTTATTGTCTAAAAATTCTAAAACTACCATATGATTGCACTAAAACCTGGAGTTAGAACGATCTCCCCATCATTGCAACTCCTGATTGATTTGAACCCCTACAACGAATTACAGCTATGGTTAGCCGCACCAGAATCAATGCACCAAGTGTTTGAAGTATCTATTATAAAACTTCAATCACATGTGATTTAATCACACCTTGAACTCTTGTAGCTAAGAATTCTACATAGTTCCTCATCCAGTGGCCTTTCTTTCCGCATTGGAAACACTTTCATTTGCCTTAACCTCCTGCATTCTCCTTGCCCTTCTCTTTTCCCTTAGATTTTACAATCTTTGGGACTGGTCCAACACTTGGACCACCAGTGCCAGCCTTCTTCTTTCCTTTCTTGCCTTCCGGCACAGATTGGGAAGAAGAAGAGCTTTTCTCAAAGTTCAAAATGTCACCCCCAGGTTTGATCATCCCTTCTACTTCCTGAAGAGAACTCATCAATTTTCTCATGGAAATTCATTTGAATCATATTATTATTACATTTGAATTGAGCAAATGATGGTGACAGGGAGTTGAGGATCATATCAACTTAGGTTAGTGCATCAATGTCGGCACCTAGAGTCCCCAATTCATTTAAATAGCCAATTATTTTTAAAACATGTTCTCTCACCGGAGTTCATTCCAACATCTTAGCACTCATTATCTTTCGCATGGCATTCTACCCATCAGGTTAGCCATGTTCCCCAAACATTTCTTTGAGAATAGTTATAATGGCACTGGCGGAATCATTCGACTTGAATTGGTGTTGCAACACACCAGCCATAGAGGCCAAAATGCAGCAACAGGGCCATTCCATTCGATTTCTTCCATTTATAGAACTCAAGTCTGGTAGTTGCCAAAGGATTTGTCGAAGGTTCGACAGGGTATGGGTAGTGAGGACATAAATGTGATCCTTCGCTGTTAAAATAATGTCCAAGTTATGTTTTCATTCAATGTAGTTATTTCTAGTTAGTTTATTTTGCATGAGCATTATGGCAAGTGGACTATATGCAGATCCAGACATGATGAATACTGAAAAAACAAACAGACATAATAAATATGGATATCAAATTTAGACAGCATGAAATAAAGAATCCTTAAAAACTCTTATTTAATGACAAAGTCGCCAAAATATCGAAACGAAGGAGTAAAGCCTCCGTGTTGTGGTCATTATTCAATCTTTTGATTAATCATGACTTATCCACTATGCAACTCTTGCAAAATAGGTCATGACTCCCAAACCAATTTGATCTCTAAGTTTCTGAACAATGCCCCGTGTGGGATCCCCTATTCATAGCTTAGCTAGTGTGTACCATTATATAGGATCAAATGACAACTACCTCAACTAGTGCCTCTATATGGTGGTCACCCTCTACATCACATTGATCCTATTGATAGGAAGTTCACATCTAGTAACCAATGAGTAGTGTACCCTCCGTATGGAAGGATCACCAATGGTTGGGTGACATAGAATGTACTACTAATCTTATAGTGAACCGTTAGTGGAAGATTGTGGGAGTTATTAATAAGCCCCTCTCCCAGTGGATTTAAAAGTAAAGGATTTTTCTTTGAAAGGGTGTTTCTTCACATTACCCATAAACATCAAATGTTTACTAATGTGTTGAAAACAATTTTTGATTTTTATTTTAGAAAACTTGTTTTACATGCATATGGCAACAATATAATAAAATTCCAATGACAACAAGCATATAAAAAAAACTAAAATTAAAATAACGACATTCAAATGACTCTATCTCCCATGGCTCTATCTTCGTAAAACTATCTTCTTGGTTTGATTGCCTCCGACTCCATCTTCATGGACAACACCTTCTCGCTCCATCTTTATGGGCTATCCTATTCTGTTACAATTCCCTATACCTCTTTCAAGGCTTATAATTTATCTAGAAATAGAAAATAGTAATAAAAGTAGTCTAGGGAAACTGGTACGACTTTCCTTTTTGTAGGAATGAAGTAGCCCTTTACATATGCCTTAAAACCAAACCAAAATTAAAACATACAACACCAATTACAAAATTAAATACAAAATTTAAAACCATTGTTGCCATAGGAGATAGTGGACTAATCCTTGATGCAACAGGTTAGTTTTACAAACAACCACGCATATATATAACAATATATGTATCTATTGGAACCCCTACCTGATTCATATATACCATAAACACTTCATGCACAGATTAGTACTTCGAATTAAAATAGCATCTTTCATTCTCTATCCCATTCAATCGATTGAAGCATTTTTAATCAATTGAACTGACCCCTTTTTAATCTATTGAAACTGAAAGTTCATAAAAAAGATAAATAAATTTTAAAATCTTCCAAAATGGTTCAAAATAGTAAAATAAGTAATTTTTTAAAGTTTTAAAGCTGTGAGAACTCCAGGACAGAGAAGAACAAATCAATCGATTGAAGCAAGTTCAATATATTGATCCTAGTCTAGTTTCAATCGATTGAAACACTTTCAATTGCTTGACTTTCCTTTGTATCCAATACAATTCCAGATCTATTTTCTACTACAAAACTACTGCAGAAATAGATTTGACTATGTAGTTTCAGAAAAAGTAATAAAAACATACATTCAATTAAACTAGAGCTCCAAAAATGCATCTACAGATTCAATAAGCATGGCTCTGATACCAATTGTAAGATTTAGGTTTCAAAAATTTTAAATCATGCATAGCTAAGAAATAAACTTCAAAACTTTGTTTGGTAAGCTAGATCTAATTCTTATTGATCTATAGATGCGTAGGGATGAGATTTCACCTTTTAGTCTTGAACCTAATTCAGACTTTGTCTTCTCCCTTGGTGTGCAGCAACTTTCTCCCGAAAGTCTTGACCCTTATGACTCCCTGAATGCTTCCTGGAGAGGCTAGGGTTTATGGGAACCCTAATAGAGAGGAGATGAAGGATTGGAAAAACCTTAAAATAGTTTCTGCAGAGTTGGAGTAATAAAAATGACGTTCAACTTAATTCTACATGCAGCTCTCCTATTTTTAGGTTTTCAAACTGACCTTTGGTTCCAATCAATTGAAATAGTTTCAATCAATTGAACTGAATTTCAATCGATTGATTGAGATAAGTCACCAATCGATTAATCGATTGGTTTACCTCCTTCTGCATTTCCAAGCATTCTTGCCGAGCGAAGAGCTAGACCTCCTAGGTTCTTAATTGTTGGATTAGATCAGTTGTTAATCCCGATGACCAAACTCTTTTACCAACAAAATAACCAACTGATTATCTAGCATTAACTCCACTAAATAATGATACTTGTACTCTAACACAAAAGAACATATCTGAAGCGTTAACTTGACATGTATGATGTACTAATGTTAATCTACCTTCAAAATTCATAATCATATTCAGGTAGTCGGATAACTATTACTGTCAACCTAAATGATGAATACATCTTCCATTCCTTAAGTTTCATTCACCATTCATGATTACCAAACATGTTGATAACTACTTATCAACAAGACTGCAGTTCTCAGTAATCACCTTGATGACATTATCAAGGGAATGCTTACTCTTTATCATAAGGTAGATTCCATCTTAAAAATATATGTTCACAACCCTATGAACATGACATACCCAAGATACCCAGGTGTTGATCTTGAAGACCTCACTGATTGGTAAGTCAAAGCACTCACAACCATAGTCAGTGTCCATAATTGTCTCAAGATTAAGAACACGTACCTTATATAAGTTATGAGTTCCTATCGACTTTTAACAGGTTCAATTGTCAGTTGGAAAGCTCATGGTCCGTCAATGCACTATAAACACTATCATATTAACTAGGAGTCATAATCTAGTGATCAAAATTCATCACTGCATCCAATGGTAGTTAATCATGCTATAGTATACACCTTATGAGATATCTAGTCTCATCATCCACTGTGACAAATTTTAAGTATCAAAGAATAGTAATTCGTATCTCACTTGTATGTATCTCATACGTACTCAAATTACCTACTATGATACTTAAGGACTACAAACAATCATCTCATGAAACATACATAATGAAATGTAAGATATCTATATATAAAATGCCAATGTCTCATGCATACAGTAATGATTTGAGGGCACAATCCCAACACTGTGCCATATGGTTGATGCGGTGGCATGATATTGAAAGATAGTTGAAGAAAATCAAAAGAAAAATAGTACAAGGTGATTGTATTGCAAAGGACATCATCAGCCTGCACATCTGGTTAAAATTAAGGATAGTAGTCAGGCTGATAAAGATAATGAGAACGAATTTGAATGTGATGTAGTCGAAATAACGGTTCAAAAGCCATTTGTATGTGATGTCTTGCGTAAACCTCTCCAGGTTAAAGGAAAGAACCCTACCAATCAGACTGATATGTTTGGTAAAAAGTATGACTTTGACATCACCAGAGCTGATATAATTTTGATTGGTTAGTAAAGGAAAAGAAAATCAAGTTAACCCACACTTCGCCAACAAATGAAGAAATCATAGGAAAAACTTATTATAAATGGCATAATAAGTGGACTCATATAAAAATTGTACAACTTTTTGCGAGTCCACACAAAAGTGGATTAAAAATGGAATTATAAAATTCCCTACTAATTGCACAACAGGTTGACAAGAACCCATTTGTGGTTGAGGATGGTATCAGCTGATTTTACCAACATGACAAAGCCAGCCAAACCAAGATTGAATATTCAAGATCCCCCCTCCAATGCTAGAAAAATGAAGAGTGTGGTTTTAAAGCCTAAAAGCTTTGATCCAAAGGCGCCACAATTTGAAATGAGAGCAGGGGTGTATTTTCATGCTGCCAATCCCTATGGCTCATATGTGATGTCAAGAAAATCATTACATGAATTTGCATAGGCTAGCGAACAACCAGTTCTCTATATCAGCTATGCAAAGGTATTGTCAGTGCCACTCCAAAACAATTCTCATGATATCAGGAATGATGCAAGGGTGTTAAGGGCAAAAAATGATCAGAATAAAGTGGTTTAACAACTAGGGTGTTTCGCGTTTCATTGAATAAAAATGAGTCTAAAATGGGAAAAGGGACAAGGATGTCGTAAGAAGGCAAGCCTAACAAACCTAATTAGAACGAGAATCCCAACAAGCAGAACAGATGCAAGGGTCCAACTAGCCAAGGTTAAAAGAGAAGTTCAGAACCTGCACCTTATCCCAACACGAATCCAAAGATGGTTCTAACTCTTATACCTCAAGATGGACGTTGGGTGTATGGTCAACATCCTAAATTCCCCCAATACCATGATTTGCCCTTTTGACTCTGACTCAAAAGAGATGTGTGCTGCAGAAAAAGGTTGCCCAAAAAAAGAAATAACCCTTCATCAGAAGGTTCGAGGCCAGATCAATCCGATGGGTGCAAAAAGTTGAAGCAAATCCTGAAAGTCAGGATGATGACAAAAAAATGTAGCTTCTGCAGAAATAAGTGACGACTTGTTGATTAGAGGTGAAAAGTGCATATTCATAGCGGATTATATGGTATTTTATGCATACTTTTATCCCCAAGTCCCTAGATTTAGATACATATCAATGATTAAGGGTTTCTATGATGTTGGGACTCAAACATGTGTTTTTACACTATTTTATAGGTCATGGAAAGCAATCCTTGCATTAAAAGTGATTCTGGGGAAGAGAGTAGCAGAAGCAGCTGAGAAAATGTCATTTTTTGACAATGAAGACTTCATATTTGGAAGATTTTCCTAGAAATAAAAAAATGTAGATCTTTGAATTACGGACACGTGGTAGTAAATGGGTGGTCAATCCAAGGCCCGAGTGAAAAGTTATGGCCATTCTCCCATCGGTACGCAGAGTTGTCAAAATCAGAGAAGTTCAAGGGCTTGATGAGGGTTCAATCGATTGAGAGTTCGATCGGTCGAACTAAGCTCGATCGATTGAACTTTATTTTTCCCAAAAGTTGTGTAAACTCTGTGAGAACCCTATAAATAAGTCATTTTGATACCAGACGAAAGGAGGACATTCCAGAACGCGAAAAACAGCAGTTTAGGGCAGTTTTAGGGTTAGATTAGGAGTAGATTACGTTAGATTCATGTTTTTCTTCCTCTTTTTGATTATTATACTAAAGATTATTGAAGATTCAAGTTATTTATAAGTTTTTTTCATATTTATTCCAGGTTTTTTCTTCTCCTTTTTCTTTATTTGATAGTTTATTAGTTTAGATGCTGTGATTGCTTTAGTTTGCTATTTCTGCACTTGTTTATTCATGTTTCCGTAGTTTAGACGTTAGGAGGATGTGATGAAACATTGATTCCCAGACTCGGCCATTCAATCTTTAGAAACTTTGGGCTCGATCGATCAAACCAAAGAATAGTCAAGCGATCGAAGACATTTCGATCGATTGAAGGATGATGCTGTCCGATTGATTGAACGATCGATCGAGAGCGCTTCGATCGATCGAACATGTTAATTCCTGAGATGATTCTTTTAAGTATTCCATGACTTTTTGTTTTAGAAATCTATCATCAAATTGTCCCTATAAGCTCAGTTTGTCACAACAGTTTTTAGAACTTAAAGCCTTAAGGCTATTTTCTTCAATGACTTTTGAAAACCACTTTGAATGCTAACACCATTTAGAGTGCAAGTAATAACCATTGTTTTAAACCATCTTCCAAGTATTTTAAATCAACTGTGATAATGTAGTCTCGATCATGAAATGACTATTGATTCTATATCCTTAGAAAAATACGGAATACTGAAAAGGAATGAACTCCATAGAACGTTAATGAATGTGCCTGGTAGATGGTTAGGATCAATGGGGATTCTCATATTTCCAACACCTTTAATTTATCTGTTTAATTAGTTATGTTTCTATATGCTTTAGTTTATTATTTAGTTTAATTAAATTATTTAGGATTTATTAGAACCTTCACTCCTACAATTCATATTTTTCCTTTCTTTAGGTTGTAACTTAGTATATATTCTTCCTATTCTTTCCTTGTGGGAATGACCTGGACTTATCCAGTATTATTTGCACGATCACCTACACTTAGGTGTTGTACAAGAGTGCACAACTTTTTAGTCATGTCATGTTTTTGGCGCCGTTGTCGGGAAAGGCAACTAGGTTAGGATTTCAATAAGTCATTTCCAATTTATCTTACTCAAAAAAAAAAACTTTTGGACTTTTTCTCTCACAAGTAAAAAAATAAATAAATAAAAATTCTTTTGTTTAAGAATTTTGGGTGAACATGTCTTATCCATATTACCCTCCATACAACACAAACACACACAAATGTCACCAATAGGTACACACTTGAAAATCAATATAATTATACCCCAAGTTGGCAAGCACCCACTTATGACGCGCATTATCAACCCGAGTGCTACCAACCACCACAATGGGAAAATGATAGTGGTAGTCCCCCGTATTATCAAACGTATCAAGAGCCTCAACATGAAGAGTTCTAAACTGTAATGGGGATATAATCAAAATTACAATGTAGGATATAGTAGTAGTTCCCACGATTACCAAACGTACCAAGACTTTCCCTTTGGCGAGTCTTGTCCACAAACACAATGGGAAGGGGACTATTATTAACAACAATGGGGCAAAACTTCATATAGTAATAATGAGGAGAATAATCAACTTGAGGATAATGGTATGTTAAAATTGCTACTTAGTGAAATGAAAAGACTAGATAGTGCACTTGATAAATTAGAAACTAGATATCAACAAGCATATGCTAGCCAACCTTTAGAAGACTATACCAGTCCTTCAATACTACAACCTAAATTTTAAGACATTAATAATGGAATGGAATTAGAGGACGATGACGGGTTTATACCGAATGAGGTTAACAACTCATACGAGAAAGTGATAATCCAACAAGAACTCCAAAACCAAACCATTGAGCATGAAGCTGTAGAACCATATTCTCCTCAATATACAACCCCAGGCATCAACTCCTTCATTGCCTTGATAAAATTGCACAATCTCTTTATCCAGAGTTCCTCAATAGATGACATATATAGTTAGGAGAGTTACAAGGATGAGAATAAGGTCTTAAAAGATGATGAGAGTTTAGGTGACTGCACGCAATTAGGAAAGGATGAGTCCCCTGTTGACTCTACCCCTACCTTTGATAGTGACCCTAGGGAGGACGTTATTGAAAATTTTAAATTCGATTTAGATTCATGTGATATTCATGAACCCTCACCTCTTTCGACCGAAGAGGTGGTATCACCAAGTTGCCATCACCTATCCTCTCTATCAATCAAAGATCTCATCCCGAGCGTGAAAGTCATGTGTAACCCAATATTGGACAAATAGAATGTGTTGTGGAAGAGGATAGTAAGGATTCTAGCACATGTTCTTCACAAAATTTTAACTTTCAAAATTCTTTGAGAGAGGACTTAGCAACTTTTGGGCCCACATTAGATGATCTTAAACTTCAACAAGAAGCTAGCAATCTTCCAGAATGCTTGACCTTCTTGAGTAAAAATGACATAGAGGCCCAAATAGATAGCTTTATCCAAGTCCATTCCAAAACCATGTGCATAGAACAGAAATTAATTTTCTATGATCACATCTCGATAGATTCCGTTCTAGAACAAGAGGGGGGTAATGAAGCTAAATTAGAACATTACTTAGACCCTGCCTCTTTCATTGAACTGTAGCCACCCCCTAGTGTTATAATAGAAGTTGGTATAGGAAATACCAACACCAAAGATCATTTCGTGCATATAATTCAAAAAGTGTGGTATACCTCTTATAACTGTCCACAAAATATTTGGAAGCCATAGGTTTTGCATCATCTCCTCTGACCTTGAGCCTGATATTAGTTGGGGGAGTTGCATTTTTATGAGGATTCCAAAACTCCTCACTGTTAAATTATATCACTGGGAAGATCCTCAAAAATTTTGATTATTACTTTATGATAAGTATCTTGATCAACCGAATTTATTTACTGAGTAGTTGTATTATGTTCTCTATTTTTTTTCTGTTGCTACTAATGATTTTGCAGGTGACTTAACAAAAAAAAATACATAAATAAATAATCTGGATATTGATGCCTCGAGGTAACATCCTTCCTTCTCTCACTATACTTTACATGTCCATGTGCTTAATTTAGAACATTGAGGACAATGTTTAGTTTTAGTTTGGGGGGTGGGGGTAGTGAGTCATTGCATGCCTCATATCTTTTTGTTGTGCTTTAGTGTCATATACCTGATTAGCAACATGTAACTCAGTAAATTAAAAATTGTAAAAATTTTAAAACATTTTAAATTTTTTTTAAGATAACAAAATGGTTCTTATATTTCTATCTTAGTTAATGTAGTTAGTTATGATACATTAGTGTTATTTTCTGTATGTTATTAGTGTGTGATATACTATGGTAGTTTGTTTATTATCTTAGTTATAGTATATTTTATGCTTTTTAATCTTCAAACAACTTTGTGCACGTTGTGACAATCTTGTACATAGCTAAAATAGATTAGTAAGCATAGCTTAAGTGTCTTGAGAGACTGTAGTGGAGACTAATAACCCAAGTGAGCTTTTATGCCATTCTTTGTTTTTGAGGGTTTTATAAAATTTCTCTTACTTTTTGAAAAGCGTATTCACTTGTTGAATGTCTCATTTTTCTTTTTCATTTTGACTAAACACTAGAAGAGATTGTTCAGGATTTACCAAAATCTAGAGCTCTTGAATTTACTAAAATGAATAATCCTATGAACATAGAATATGATTTAGGACATCTTTTGACCATACACGCATAATACTGCTTTAGCCTACCTCCATGATATTCCTTTATTTAACCCTTTGAGCCTTACCATATTTGCCTTGTGTTCACAATCCTAAAGTCTATACCTAACTCCAAATTAGGAGTTCAAGCCTTAGTTCTTTATTTAGGTGTGATTGGGATGTGTTGTGTTGTGTAGACAAGAAGTGTTAGTGTGAATAAGGAAAGTTGGCAAAGAAAAAGAAAAGCATGAAAAAAGAAAAATAAAATGAAAAAAAAAATATGCCAATGGTTGTTACAAAAGAAAAAGAAAAAATTAAATAATAAAAAGAAGGGTGTGGAAAAGAAAAAAAATATATAAAAAGAAAAGAAGAGAGATTGGATATGTGGGAAAGTTTAAAAAGTTGTAGTAAACATTCCAATCACATCCATTGACCAAGTTAAATATCACGAGCCTCTTTCTTCTTTCACCTAACACATCTTTTTCAAATTCCTAATGATTTTAAATAAATTGGATTTGAAGTTAAGGTAATGAGATAATTCTCCACAGTATCTCGCTCTTCTAGTGAAAAGTATCCTGTCATGAGACTTTGTGCACTAAAATGTCCGTTTTTTCAATTTAGCTATGAGAAGTATTAGATTCCATTCACATTTACTCTTTATAGCTTCCATATCATAAGTGATAATTATTACACCAAATTCAGAGTGATTTCATTTTGAGAATGTAATACCGGTGAGAGTTGAGTCAAAATGAACGTCTTTATAGCGTTTTAGGTTATGCGAGATTTGAAATTAAAGTTTTCTATTTTAGTTGTCCATTCACACACACTCTTGAAGATTAATAGGTATGGAATATTCTAATGACTTTGATAGTAGATTAACTGTAATGTGTTTGTTGCATGGCTATGGCATACTAGAGAGTTTGATGAGATTGTTGAGCTTAACCACATAGCTAAATCAGAAGAAAATTTCTTGAAAACATTCAAATGAGAACCATTACCATAAACATGAATTTTGTGGGTAAATTAACTACAAACCCTCATGAGACAACACGTCCACCAGGGGGAACCAAGGGGTTTAAAGACTTGTTGCATACGCTAAATGCAATCGCGATCCCTGCGAAAGTGAGTTAGCATTTTTACTTTCTTTTGTTTTCAATTTTTAGAGTTCAAATAAACATTGATGTAGTTTGCTTCATTGCTAGGGACTAGCAACGAGCGAGTTAGGGGGTGTGATTAGAGGTGAAAAGTGCATTTTTATAGCGTATTATATTGTATTTTATGCATACTTTTATCCCCAAGTCCCCATATTTAGATGCATATCAATGATTAAGTATTTTCTATGATGTTGGGACTCAAACATGTATTTTTACACTATTTTATAGGTCATGGAAAGCAATCGTTGCATAGAAAGTGATTCTGGTGAAGAGAATAATAGAAGCATCTAAAAAAATGCCATTTTTGACAATGAAGACTTCAAATTTGGAAGATTTTCCTAGAAATATGAAATGTAGATCTTTGAGTTACGGTCTTGTGGCCGTAAACAGGAGGTCAATCTGAGGTTCGAGTGAAACATTATAGCCATTCTCCCATCGGTGCGCAGAGTTATCAAAATCAGAAAAGTTTAAAGGCTTGAGGAGGGTTCAATCGATCGAACTAAGCTCGATCGATTGAACTTTATTTTCCCCCAAAAGTTGCGTAAACTATACAGGAACTATATAAATAAGTTGTTTTGATACCAGACGAAAGGAGGACGCTCCAGAACGCGAAAAATAGCAGTTTAGGGTAGTTTTAGGGTTAGATTAGGAGTAGATTAGGTTAGATTCATGTTTTTCTTCCTCTTTTCATTGTTATACTGAAGATTATTGAAGATTAAAGTTATTTACAAGTTATTTATAGATTTATTCTAGGTTTTTTCTTCTCCTTTTTCTTTATTTGAATGTTTATTAGTTTAGATGCTGTGATTGCTTTAGTTTGCTATTTCTGCACTTGTTTATTCATGTTTCCGTAGTTTAGATGTTGGGAAGATGTGATGAAACATTGATTCCCAGCATCTGCCATGCAATCTTTAGAAATCTTGGGCTCGATCATCGATCGATCAAACCAGAGAACAGTCAAGCGATTGAAGACATTTCGATCGATTGAAGGATGATGCTGTCCGATTGATCGAACATGTTAATTCCTGAGATTATTCTTGTAAGTATTTCATGACTTTCTGTTTTAGAAATTTGCCATCACATTGTCCCTATAAGCTCAGTTTGTCACAACAGTTTTTAAAACATAAAGCCTCAAGGCTATTTTCTTCAATGACTTTTGAAAATCAATTTGAATGCTAACACCATTTAGAGTGCAAGTAAGAACTATTGTTTAAACGGTCTTCCAAGTATTTTAAATCAACTGTGATGATGTAGTTCCGATCATGAAAGGGCTATTGATTCTATATCTTTAGAAAAATACGGAATACTGAAAAGGAATGAACTTCATAGAACGTTAATGAATGTGCATGGTAGATAGTTAGGATCAATGCGGATTCTCATATTTCCAACACCTTTAATTTATCTGTTTAATTATTTATGTTTTCATATGCTTTAGTTTATTATTTAGTTTAATTAAATTATTTAGGATTTGTTAGAACCTTCACTCCTACAATTTATATTTTTCTTTTCTTTAGGTTGTAACTTAGTATATATTCCTTCCTATTCTTTCCCTGTGGGATCGACCTGGACTTATCCAGTATTACATGCACGATCACCTACACTTGGGTGTTGCACAAGAGCGCACAACTTTTTAGTCATGTCAAGATTTTGAGACTCTCACAGTCTAAGAGAGTAAATCTTTCATGGATCCGGGAGGCTTATGTGACGATGATCCGGCCGCTCCATTCACATATCGATCATTCTTCCATGGCCGATAGATCATATTCAGTCCAGCCACAGTCGCCGCTACTCTGGGGGTACCTGAGGTTCCTGATTATGTGTGCCCCCATAGACCAGATGCACTAGAGACCTCATTGACCACTATTATCCAAGAGATCACAGGCGGTGCCGTTCCACAGTGGAATGGCATATCATTTATTAAGGACCACTACCTCAAAGACGATTGTCATATGCTCTAGCTCGCACTCAGTAATTACATTTTGGTGACATCCTATCGAGAGCAGATAGCTACATGGTATGCATGAGTCTTATATGCAGTGGGGATAAGGCAGCCAGTCTGTTTGCCTTACCATTATATTAAGATTTCATGATCCACCCCATCCGCTACATCGCCGCCAAGAAGCACTTGAAAGGTGCTTGGTCTATCCATTGAGTCGTTGCTCAAGAGGGACTCCCCCAGCTACCTACTGATGAGGTTCAGACTTCCTCCAGCCATTTTGGTGAGACTGCCTCCCGACGTTCTGACGCCCAAAAACGAAAGAGAAAAGGTACAGGAAAAGTAAAGATGGGAGCGAAGAAGAAACGAGGGGGGGTACGGACAACGAGGGTGCAGCTTTTGGGATGCCTTCAAAGGCCGAGGAGCCCGAGTCTGACGACGAGAGAGATCCTGTTGAGGAGGTAGAGAGATTTAAGCTGAGATAACGGCCTCAGGCTCTGGCCCAGGGAGAGTCTTCTTCCATGTCTCTCCAGACTCTCCACATGCACATTGTTTATTGAGGAGAGGGAGGCACGGATGCGACTAAAGGGTAAGGTTGATTTTCTCACTACACTGCTCACTTCTTTCTTGGACTAGCTGGGGGTCCCCCAGTCTTTCCATACATCTACCCATCCCCCATTTGCCCCACCTATGTCTGACCCTTCATCATCTGCTCTACCAACATCTTCTGCTCCTTCTACTCCAGGTACAGCCACGACCCCGCCGATTCTCTCCGAGATACCACCTACACCACCTCCGGTTGTGCTGGTTCCTTCCGAGACTATTCCGTCGGACACTACTACGAGTGACCCAGCGACGACTCCTGCTATTTTTGAGGGTAGAGGTGGTGATGATCCGGACGCACCGATTGAGATCTTATCTGATGTGGCCGATGCTTAGTTATTCATGCTAGTTGAGAGTACGAGATTTTTGTTGTATTTATTTTCTTTTTATTTTCTCTCTCCTCTCTCTTAGTACCTTTTGGTGGATAGTTGGACTTTATGATTACTATGTACTATTATTGTTCTATATTTCCTGTGATTGGTGGCGTGATATCCATGGATCATATTTTTGTATTGCTATATCTATTGATCTGTGTGGTTGGAGATTGTATGATTTATTTACAGATGATTGTTGTTAGTACTGCTTTGCTTCTATCAGGTGACATCCATCTATTTTCATTTGAAAATTAACTTCTGAGGACATTGCTATTTTTAGTTGGGGGTGGCATGCAGATAGATATTCACCTGTTTATGTTCATACTTAGCACTCTGAATAATTTTATTGCATATATCATACAATCTCAATTAGAATTGGATTAAAAATTTTGGAATTGGATTAAAAAAATTAGAAACTTTGAAAATTTGAAAGCTTTTGATATATTTTGAAATTAAATGGTATAATAACTTCGAACTCTCACTCCTAATTGGTTGTTTATGAAGCAATGACACATTCATATTTGTCTCATCCTTTTATGAATTACGTTCACGTATTTTTCTTGTATCACTGGGATGATTGTATGTGTTGACCTTTCATGTATCCAACATCCATATGCACTACTTGATAGCTATGCAGAAAACCTAAAAAAAAAAGAGTAAAATGACTTTTGTGCTAAAAGCATGAGTAGTGAAAACTAGTTACCCTCAGTGAGCTTTTGATCCAATCTTCGTTTCTGAGGGAATTGTCACATAAATTTGAACTGTGTTTTCTTGATTATGCTTATTAAATTCGTTGAAATAGTCTTGATTAATTTTTCATTTTGGCTGCTTATTAGAGGAGAACGTTTAGGATCTACCAACTAAACTCAATGAACATTGTAATGCAAAAACTAAGGAATTAAGAAAATGATTTAAGCCATTGCTACCCATTCCTTAATCTATACATATCCCTTTACCTATATCCAAGAAGCTGTTTCGTTTCTCTACCCACACTGATTCAATATTTCCAAGCCTATTACGAGAATAAAACTCCTAACCTTATACCTTGACCCCAATGGACCTCAAATATGAATAAATTGTCAAAGTTCGTGATTGGAGAAGAGTAGTTGTGGGGAGTAATAAAAATAAATAAAAAAACATGTGCAAAGAAGGTAAGTTTGTTGGAGATGGGAAAAGAAGAAAAGGAGAAGATAAACTTCATTGCATACTTAGACACACATTCTCTCTCTCATCATCTTCAACTACCATTCAAAATAACCAAAAATTCAAAGTCTTAATGATTCTTAACGAATTAGTTTGAACATGAACGTGTAAATTGAGTTATCCACGGTATTTCGCTCCTCTAGTAAGTAGCATTCTATTCGTCAGACTATACACTCTAAATGTTTATTTTTCATAGAGTCAAGTGTGAAAGCATTAGTAACTAGAATATCACTCTTATCAAAGCTTTCATACATGTGCGATCATTATTAAGCAAGTTTCTGAGAGACGTTTTCTTTGAATGTAAACTAATGTGAGATTTGAGTTGAAACTACGATTTCTAAAGGTATAATAGTCTAAATAACTCTAAATAAGGTTTTATGCATAGCTATTAACTTCACACACACACGGATGCATGGATGTGATACATATGCTATATCTATCTTGGTGGCATAAGGAGCATGTGAATGTCTTTCATGATTTGTTTGAGACTGATATGTCTTTGTAGAACTAAATTAGAAACTAAATGGGAGGGAGTGTTTGAAGTTATTTCTATATCTTTTTGAACTTAAAATGGAGAATTTTGTGGGTATATTCACTATAAACCCTCACGAGACAACACTCGTCCACTAGGGGGAACCTAGGGGTTTAACGACTTATTGCATTCGCTAAATGCAACTGCGATTCCTGGGGAAGTGGGTTAGAAAGTATCTCTTTCTATTTAGATGGGCTTGTCTTAGTTTGTTTTAATTTCTTTAAGTCGTTGTAGTTTTAGTTTAGCTTGTTTTTATTATCGCTTTATCACTAGGGACTAGCAATAAGCTAGTTGGGGGTTGTGGCAAGTGGGGGTATTTGTCAAATACAACAGCACTAAAAGAAGGAAATACACTGATTTAGTTTACAACTCCCTATTTTATCTACAGTTTGTGTTATAATGCCAGATTTTATACAATGTGACTAATCCATGATGAGTTGTGTTGTTTTAGCTATTGTTTTGTGCAGATATGCTATTGTGTTGTGATTAGGAATGAATAACAAGATAAAATGAAAGCTTGATCTCAAGCAAGGCAATTCAAAGCTAAAATGTGGAGCTCGAGCGACCGAAGAGGCTCAAGCAATCGAGGTTTCAATCGATCGAAGTCTGTTAAAGCGCTTGAGTAATTTGAAAGTTCAAGCGATCGAGTAATATTCGATCGATCGAACATGCCTTTTATCAGAATTTAAGCGCACGCAGAAGAAACATTTGTTATAACCCTAGCTTTAGGTTTTAGTATATATATTAGTTATGAGTACGTCTTTAAGGACGCCCAACTTTATTTTCACAGATTATATATATATATATATATAGAGAGAGAGAGGGTTTGTTGGTTTTGTAGGTTTTTCATACATTGGATATTACTTTGCTTTGAAGTTCATAGTTTAATACAAGTTTGTAGTTCATCCAGGTTTCGTTTTATTAGTTGCTTACATTCTTCTTGTGATTTCTAGTAGTATATGTAGTAATAATCATAGGTTTGCATGATAGTTTATTGTTGATCTATAGTTTTTATAAGTTTCATGTTAAAATCACAACCTAACAAGACCTTAATGAATATTCATGTCAAAAATAAATCCGTGACACTCCAAACCATGTCTGAGTAGTCCTAAAGTTGGGAGATCATGATGAAATAGTGATCTCCAGCCTTTGCCATGCAGTAGTATAAAACCTGCGTTCGATCAATCGATCGAAACAGAGATACAGTCAAGCGATTGAAGCCATTTCAATCGATTGAGAGATGATGATGTTCGATCGATCGATCGAACCTTCAAATTCTTGGGATGGTCCTTTGTAGTATTCCTAGACTTTCTGTTTTCGAGATTTGTTATCAAACTATCCCCATATGCTCAGTTTGTCAAAACAGTTTTCTAACTTTAAGCCTCACGGCATTTTTCTTCAATAACTTTTGCAAACCACTTCGAATGCTAACACCATTCAGAGTGCGAGTCCTAACTATTATTTTAAAGCGCCTTCATGTATTTTGAAATCAATTGTGATGATGTAGTCCCGGTCATGAAAGGACTGCTGAATCTTCATCTTTAGAAAATACAGAATACTGTAGAGAGACATACTCCATAGAGCTCAAATGTAACTATATGGTAGATGGCAAGGTCACTGTGGGTTCATGTGATCCCAATGTTCCCCTTTTATAAAGACAAACCGTTTTAAAATATCATTTTAGTTAATTACTTAATCATTAGCTTAATTTAGTTGCTTTATTTTAGTAGTTGTTAACTGTGGAACTTCGTGTTCTACACCCTTCTTTAAACATTGAATTTTTATTTTCTCTTTGAGTTAATTTAAGTAGCTAGTTTAAAACCTTCTCTGTGGGATCGACCTGGACCTATCCAGTACTACTTGCACGTCTACCTACACTTGGGTATAGCACACAAGCGCACACAAAATTAATTCCGTGTCACTTGTCAAAATTCGATGAGTAGGTGGGTTAAGAGAACTTAGATATGGTAGATCACCAGCCCTCAGACTTAAAGAACCATGACATGTTAGAATTCAGAGTGATGGCTCAGGATGATGCAAACCATACAAGTAGCCTAATTCACGATGATGTTGAACACCTAGTAAATTTAGTGAATTCAGACTGATCAGAGGATGACATCTTAGGCAGTATCTCTAATACTGAAATGCTCTATTTGGGAAGGTCGTTGCTTTCTTTTTATGACAACATGATATACACTATGCCGCATGCCTTTATGGCACAAGAGTGGTAACCTGATGGTCTAGAAGAGAATATTAGTGATGATTCAAGGCCTATGATGCTCATCACTTAAATAGCACAAACACTAGAACCAGTGATTCAAGATATACCAATATTAGATTCAAAACAAAAGATGGCTATTGTGCTTAATTAGCCAAATGCTGGAATGGCTTGGCACTTAAGGCCATTATATGTCAAGGCAAATTTTAATGGTGTCCAAGTATATAATGTCCTAGTGGATAATGGAGCTTCTATTAATTTATTTCCCTCACATATGCTTAAGAAACTACTAAAAACTAGTGATGATATCCTTGATGATAATGTAGAAATAATAGGATTTTCTGGAGCATCAGTCCAACCGAAGGGGGTACTCCTAATCACTGTTACAATTAGGAGCAAAACTGCCATAACAGCATTCTTTGTGGTAAATACCACTTCTCACTACAATGCTTTGTTATGCTGGGATTGGTTTCACACTGCTTGGTGTAAGCCATCACCTTTACATCAATGTTTGATCTTATGGAACGAAGAAGAAGATGAGCCAGAAATTGTTAAGGCTGAGAAAAATCCATTTCTGGTATAATCTCATGTGGCTGAAGCCAAAATTTATGATCTTAACGTTACCCCATTTAGATTCTGGGGAATGGACAAAAATGGCCATCCCAAGTGGATTGCTCCTATAGTAAGTGGAGGTAGCCATAATTCTGCTAAAACAGACATTATTGTTTAATGGAAGACAATCATCTTGAAGTTTGTTTCAATATTCTACATCATATTCAGGATGATGTTAAGTTAAGTGTCCAGGGGTCAGCTTGCTTGGAAGATTATGTGACAAAGGAGGCTGACTAGGTTGAGTCAGATTAAATTTAATTGTCTGAATTGCTACCAGCACCTACCAAGCTGGAGGATACTAAGGCTGAGGTTCAGGATCCATTGGAAGAAGTCAACTTAAGGGGGCAGATGGACCCAGGAGGATTACATTTATAAGTTAACTTCTTCCAACAGATTTTAAAACACGTTTAATTGACTTGCTTTGTCAGTATCAAGATTGTTTTTCTTGGGACTATCATGAGATGCCTGGTTTGGATAGAACTTTGGTGGAACATCAACTCCCAATAAAGTCAGGGTATAAGCCTTATAAGCAATATCCAAGACGATTAGCGAATGAGATCATCCTAAAAGTCAAAGAGGGAGTGGAACAGTTATTGATGACTGGATTCATCTGTATAGCTAGGTATGTTGAATAGCTTTCAAATATTGTTCCTATTTTGAAAAAGAATAAAAAAATTGAGAGTATGCATTGACTATAGGAATCTTAATAAGGCTACTCCAAAAGATGAGTATCCCATTCCTATTGTAGACATGGTGGTAGATTAGTATTTGGGAATGAGATTCTCAGCTTTACGGATGGGTATTCCGGTTATAATCAGATTTTTATAGCCATAGAAGATGTGGCAAAAATAGCATTCTGGTGTCCACGGCCATTTTGAGCCTTTGAGTGGGTCATGATGCCATTTGGGTTAAAGAATGCTAGTGTAGCTTACCAACGTGCTATGAATGCTATATTTCATGACATGATTGAAAAGTGGATGGAAATCTATATTGATGATGTGGTGGTAAAATCAACTTTTGATGATCATATAAAATTTTTTGACAAAAAGTTTTGAAATGATGAGATGCCATAAATTTAAAATGAATCCATTAAAATGTGCATTTAGTGTCTGAACTGCAAATTTTCTGGGTTATTTGGTACATCAAAGGGGGATTGAAGTGGATAAGAATAAATCCAAAGTCATTATAGAAGCCACACCACTAGTTAACAAAAAACAATTATAGAGATTGCTTGGCCAAATTAACTTTTTGTGCCAATTCATCTCTAATTTTGCAAGTAAAACCAAAGTTTTTTGTCCACTTTGAAATTGAATAATGAAGAGGATTTCATGTAGAGGTAGGACCACCAGCTGGCTTTTGAGAAAATCAAAGGATATCTTACCAAGCTACATGTTTTAGTGTCTCTTAAGCCAAGCAAACCTTTAAGGTTATATGGATCAATCTCTAAAGATTTAATTAGAAGTCTACTGAATCAGAATAATGATAAAAATGTAGAACAAGCGGTTAATTATTTAAGCCGTATGTTGATTGATGCAGAATAGAGATGCACATCAATTGAAAAGTTATGTTTGTCTTTGTTCTTCTCTTGCATTAAGTTAAGATATTATATGTTACTTGTAACAGTGGAAGTTATGTGCAAAATAGATGTTATCAAGGCCAATTATCATTGGAAAAGTGGCGAAATGGTCTTTGACTCTGTTAGAATTCAATCTCCAGTATGTCCCTCAGAAAAGCTACTAAAGGGAAAGTCCTGGCTGATTTTTCTGGCTGACCACCCATGCTTAGATATAAGTCCTAAAATTCTTAAGGGATTTGAAATTGGGTATGTGTCTGTCACCTATTGGGTGTTATGGTTTGATGGGTCCAGTACAGAAGAATCAGCAGGGGCAGGAATCATCCTTACATCCCCATTTGGGAAAAAGACACAGATTTCTTTCAAACTTGATTTTAAGTGTTCAAATAATCAGGTTGAACATGAGGCTTTGATTATTGGTCTTAAAATTATGTTAGAAATGAATGCTATAATTGTAAAGTTAATTGGGGATTCGCACTTGGTGATAAATCAATTAGGGGAAAAATATAAGGTGCATAATGACATTTTGGAAAAGTATCATACAGTTGCTATGAGGTTGATTGATAACTTCTCAGAGTCTGTAGTGAAAAAATATTTACCCAGAGAAGAAAATGAAGTGACCAATGAGTTGGCTCAAATTGCTCCTGGACTTAAAATTCCCACCGATGTTTTCCAGAGGATGATTTCAGTCAAAAAAGTATCTAAATCTTCAGTCTTAGAGGAAGATAACACTGTTTACATAATGCCTCTCCAAACTAATGAGAATGATTGGAGAAACCCAATCGTTAAGTTTTTGGAAAACCCAAACACAAATACAGATGTCAAAATTAGAAGGAACACAATGCACTACTTCCTAGTTAATGGTGAGTTGTTCAGAAAAGCAGCAAATGAATCAATGTTGCAATGTCCCAGTAAATTACAAGCCTTAACATTGATGAAACAAGTAATTAGTGGGTTATGTGGTGCTTATCAGGCTGGGACAAAAATGAGATGGTTGATAAGGAGATATGGCTATTACTGGCCAAAAAGATTGCATTAATTTTGCCAAAGGATGCCAGGCTTGTCAGAGGCATGGGCTAATCCAACATGTGCCCACAATCATTCTCCAATCAATTATTAAACCATGGCCATTTTGAGGACGGGTAATGGATATTATCGGTAAGATTAGTTGTCCCTCATCAAAGAACCATGCTTACATTTTGGTGGCCACTGACTTTTTTACTAAATGGGTGGAGGTTGTGCCACTTAAATCAGTAAGCCAGAATGAGGTGATCAAATGTATTAAAAAATATATTATTCACAGATTTGAATTGCCACAAACCATCACAGTTGATAAGGTACACCCTTTATAGGGGATGATAAGTTGGAATTTGCAATTGAGTATGGCTTTACAATTTTGAATTCAACACCGTATTATGCTCAAGCCAATGGGCAAGCAGAATCAACCAACAAGATTCTTAAATTAAATATTCAGAAGATGGTTGATAATAACTCTATAGTTTGGCATGAACCACGCTATTTGTGTTGACTTATGGGCATGATGCAGTCCTGCCATTAGAGTTAATAGTATGGTCCATAAGGGTTTCTAAACAAAATGACATGGAAATTGATGATTATAATCAAGCCATTCTAACAGAACTAGAGGACCTAGATGAGGTTAGGCTATGGTGTTAGACTATCTTAGGTTGCAAAAACGTAGGGCTAAAAAGGCCTACAACAAAAGGGTAAAAGCCAAATCCTTCTCTATTGGTGAACAAGCCATGACAGCCATTCTGCCACTTGGGCTTAAAGATCACAGACTTGGCAAATGGTTACCTAATTAGGAAGGACCCTTTGAGGTTCATGACGTACTAAAAGGAGGAGTTTACCATTTAAGGAATCTGGATAACCAAGTGCACAATAGGCATATAAATGGTAAGTACATAAAGAAGTATCAACCTTGCATGTAGGAATCATACTTGTGTCAGTTAGAGCAAGATGGACAAAATATACAAGACATGCAGGCTACTCCTGATTAGTCTGAGGGAATGAATTCGAGTCATGTCCAAGATCAAATTGATGGGGTAATATAAGAAACATAAACATGTGATGTCATGATGTGCTAAGGAACAAGACTGTATATATATATAAAAACAAAAAAACAAAAAAACCAAGCACATCATTCAAAAAGCTAAAACATGGCTAAATAAACAAAAACAGTAGTTTTGGCCCCATGGCCAATTAACAAAATGGCAAAACAATAGATCCAAAAGACTATAAAGATTTTGTTAAATTCCTGAGGATATAGGGAGAATCAGGAGAAAAAAAGGAGCAAGGAAGACCAAGACCTAAAACCACTGATTATCAGTCTAGGCAATTTTGTCTCTACAGCCTTTTGAATAGCTAGTCACGATTCTTCTTGTGTGTCCAAAGTCGAGAGCTCATCAGTCAGTTGGTCCGATTGTTCAGGCACTCTCTCTAGATCATCCTATTGTGAGGCATAGTCAACCTCCATCTTTTCCAAACCAGCCCTTAACTTCTTGATATTCTCTAACAACAGAGCAGAACTCTTCACTCTAGTCCCAGCAATATCAGTCAGGATGATGCTATAATAAGCAACGTTATTCTTTATCTGAAAGAATTGCTTTACATTAATCATCTATTGAGTAGCTTCAGCTAAGGCACTAGAAATCTTTTTGAATTGTTGCCAAAATTAAGCTAAGATGAAGAAGATGAGGAACTGGCAAAGTCTGTGAACAGTAGAGAGACTGCACCTTTAATGGCTTCATGTTGGCCAATGACACTCTTGAAAATTGAAAAATGTAAGGAGGCCAAAAGGCTTCTTGCCTAAATCTGAGCCTCTATGTAGCTGGGGGTGGACACTACTGTAGACACCCTATTTTGGTTTGTCCTTTCGACATTAGGAATCGCCTTAAGAACAACCCGATGATTGGAATCAGGATTTGTAGAATGTCAGTTTCATAAACCAGAACTCTATGAAGCACCATGGTCTCCAAGATACGTTAGAATAACCTTTAGAAAAACTTGGGTACGTTAGAAACTCAATTTAGAGACAAAAACCCAATTTAGGGGAGCTTTTCACATGCAATGACAAAAAATTGCCTTTTACCGAGCAAAATCCGGACATCGCGGTGGGATCCTGAGAGCTCCCCTTAAAAATGTTCCTAAAATAAGTAAAATTAGTGACCCAAACCTTCACATTGGCCAAAAATCACTTAGGAGAATTTTCACCCTTTTTGCACCTCACAGGTTTGCTCCTTCTTGGAGTCAGCCTCACTCTTTTGACCATAACTCAAACTCTACATATGATTTTTAATGACACCAAAATTCTCTTAAAATATACTCTCAAACCTTTCCAAAATTATATCACAAGCCCAGAAAAGATAACCGAGGTGAGAGAACGAAGTCCTGGAATTCTGGACAAAAAACAAAACTTTTGGGCTGAGAGCCATGTTGACTCTCAGCCTGAGTGCCGCGTGGCACTCTTGGACTATCTCATGGTAGCCTTGAGTGCCACTAGGGTTCGCAGATACTTAGATGTATTCTAGACCCTTGATTTGACCCCAATCCGCATGAATACGCCCAAAAACGTGAAAAATTTTGTTTCTTTTGTCCCATATCGCTTAAACACAAGACTTTTCACCCAAATCTTCAACTATAAAAGGGGTTCCTCTCCTCCCCATCCAACACACCTAAAAATCCAGAGAACTAGAGAGCTCAAGGAAACACCCTTAGAGGATTCTGAAGCACTCAAAGTTCTTTGGAAAGTTTAATCTTTTAGTTTTTAGGGTTATTGGAGTCCACAGTACTGGCAAAGCCCTACAGAAGTATTCTGAGGGAAGTTCTTGAGGTAAGCTCTTTCTTTTTCTTTGTTTTTCTACATTATCTTCCTATTTTTGAACTTTATTTTATTGGATCTATGTTAAATTTCTTGTTTGTTCTTCGCGTTCTTCAGTTTTATTGCTTTAGATCTTTAAAGTTCTAGGATAGTTTTAATTTAGTGTTTGTAGTATCCATTAGAGTTATCCCAGGTAGAGCTAGCCCCAAATGTTGTGGTAGCTAAAGTTGTGGGGTTGGTATCCAATCCATAGATATCCGACTCCGGAGATAACAAAGCTTTAATCGAATCTCTGAGTCTAGAATTAGGGAACTCATATAGTAATTCATATTAATGGGGATAGTAAGCTATCTATGCTATCCATGTTTATATTCATGCATAGTAGTTTAATCCATGAATTAGATTATTCATAGTAGTTAATTCCTAATTAGTTTAATTCGTGAATTAGTTCATAACCACGTATCCATACACATGCATACACTTGCACACTATCCTCACTTAGAACAGTAGGTTATCCATACTAGGGATAACACTTAATTAGGCTTATACATGCACACTATTGCACATAGTAGTCATGTTTGGACATGCATGCATACTATCCATATTTAGAATAGTAGGATATCCTTAAATTGTCCTCTATATATTATGCTTTTATTGCCCTAACCATGGTTAATTAGGATAATTGGGAATGCTATGCTATCCCAGGTAAGTTCCTTCATTCCCTCTTATTTGTTGCTTTCTTAGGATAAGATAGGAGCATGCTTAGGTGGACAAAAAAAATTTAAATTCCTTACATGATTACTTGTGCTTAGGATTCATGTTTTACTAGGGTTTTGAGTGTCACGCCCCGGAGCAGCATAAATAGGGAAAAATAAATTTCCTTTATGGGTCCATAGGGAATGACGGGTGAATAACCGCATTGTCATCTACTCAAACCAATAAGCACCACAATAGGGGGGATGCTATTCATAGAACATATCTTATTAACATTAATCAGAGGCTACAGCGGAAACTATAAAAGGTATGGAAGCAACAGATGCCCAAGTACCAATTATAAAAGTCTACTGAAACTATTACAACAGCTGGCTTATAGTCTCAGGTCTATAACAATAACAACAACAAATATAAAAACTAACTATTACAAAGCAGGACGTCTTCTTCTCCAAACCTTCAGCTCCAAGTCTGGCAGAACATCAGTCTCTCGTCCTCAAGTCCTGCGAAGCTCTAGACATTGGAATGTCCAAGGCACAAACGCCATCAGCTTTGGATACAAAGCTGAGTGAGTACATTAAACAACACTCCTCACCGTTATTGTTCAGCATCTTAAAATGCAGTTAATCTCTTAACAATGGCGTCACTCACAGACATAGCAAAGGTCTCAGTAAACTGTACATTAATCAAAGGTAACAGGAATAACAGGAAGCATAGTAATGACAAAGACAAGGATCATTGTATAATATCTTATCACATATTCATCAAATCCATGCATGTAACCCATGCATCCATCCCATGCATATACCTTTATGTCGGGACGCTGGATCCACGACTGAACCATCTTCTTACTAGCCATTCTCATATCCATATCCATATCCATCTCTGTATCCGTACGTTGATACCATAATCCAAATCCGTATCCATACATAGATACCATAATACCAATCAGAATCACCCGACTAGGCAGTAGGTCCTACAATCCCTTGATAGGGTTACCGGTCGTCTACACGGTACCACCTATCTGTAAACGATGGAAGCGGCACAACGGACGTCTTCTACGCTATATATATTCTCATTGGTCGACTACATGGTGAAAATACATTAGGGCACTAGCCGGACGTAATCGTCAACGGTACACTAGACGTCTTCAACAGTGCATACGCATTACTGGACGTCTTCAACAGCAAGAGGCATACTAGGAACTCTAACCGTCCCACGTCCACCCGACTCGTCAGCCGTTGATCCCATGGATCCAAAGTACACATATCTCATATTCCACATAAGTCACATGTCCCCTTTTTTCATCAGCTTCTCTTACCTCTTCACATCACTATCCCATGCATGCTGACACATGTTGTGAAATGCTCATATGCTAAGTACAGGAAATGCCACATGCTCTGTATTAATCATATCTACTAATTACTGATTATTAACATGCAGTTGTATTCCGTTCTACTATTCAGTTTGACAATAACGTATGACAGTTTAAATAATTCATCTCATATCGACAGTTAACATAGGATAATTCATCTCGTAATATCAATGATAATTGCATATAAGTCTAGTCCTGACATATTACTTATAGATCTTATCCACACAGCACAATAACCCATATGGTACAACTATTAACAAGTCTGATATATCACAAATATAAGACAACATACAAATAACATTCTGCTCATATCCAATCGATTGAACAAATATGTCAATCGATTAGAAACAATATCAATCGATTGGACAAAATATCAATCGATTGACATATCAATCGATTGGAACCCATGGCAATCGATTGGGAATTCATCCAATCGATTGGATCCAATGGCAATCGATTGAACTCTGTCTTCTTCCTCAAAACTGCTGGTTTTATTTATAAAAACGTTGGGGTCCTCTTTCCTCCTCATGCACATTATTATACACACTTAAACATCACATAAACAACCTCTTGAATGAGTTAATAAACTCACCTCTCCCGGCGGTCCGTTGACGGCGTCCCGAGCTCCGCGGCGGCGGCTATGGTGGTTGATCTCTCTCCTCTCCTTCTCGGTCTCTCTGTCTGTCTCTTCTTTCTCTCTCTGGTCTCCTCCTCCTCCTCTTCCTCTTCTTCTTCTTCTTCTCAACCCGAGAGTGTGGGTGTGTGTAATATATATATACAATATATATGTATGTATATATAAGAGTATGTATATCTCTCTCTCTCTCCTCTCCCAAATACACACACAAGCAAACATATATATGTATAAGGGGAGGGGTATATATAGGGAGGGGAAAACAATCACAACCACAACAAACCAATGAGGTGGCCAACTCCATCTACTTCCAATCGATTGATATCAGGTGCCAATCGATTGGGGTTAGGTCAGCAGGATACCAATCGATTGGTAAAACATCCAATAGATTGACATATCAATCGATTGAGATAAGGTCAATCGATTGAACACACAACCTCATTAAAGGCTAAGAAAGGTACTAGGGATCTATACCTAAAAAATACGGGGTATTACATCATCCACCACTCATCAAAAGATTTCGTCCTCGAAATCTGAAGCAGTAGCTCCTATACCAAAAAGAAAACCATCTCAGAAGATAGAATCTAAAAATGCTCAAGTTCTCGTTTTACGTAAACTATTACCTCAGCGGCCAACGGATTAAAGTTCTAATCACATGATATAGAGATATCAATGATCTACGGGTACTAGGGTGACAACTACCAATCCTTGGGTTTAGACGTATGAAATTCGTATGTCGAACTTCGGGAAAAGGTTCTAGGTAGCACAATCAAAATCCTCTCACAACATCTGAAACGGCTAGTCTCTAAACACATGAGGTTCCTCCCTTAGGTCAAACTCTACGGTGTGAGGATTCTATCGATCAAATGTTCTAATCTCATCTAAGTTGTAGCGAAGTATTGCCGTCTACTCCTGTCTCCGAAGAGACTTCCTATTGTGCTGTCGATGTCTGTACTGCTGCATCAGTTGATTGTCTTCTATCTCTGAACTCCTTGTTAACTCCCGTATTATTGTCGTCGTCCCTCAGGATATTGACTTGAAAGCATTTGTGACTCTAATATCGTAACTGGTGATTTTAAACTTCCTCATGTATCTCCATATTCCCAAGTACTATTGACATAATCATCTCTCGAGGTCGTACCATCCATTAAATACTCGTTCTGCTTCCACGTATTACCTAAATAGGTTAGGCAGAGCTACATACTGATTTTTATGAGTCGTTTTATTATATAATCTCGACTGGGTGAAAGCAACATGCAATCGGTGTTGAAAAGAATCCTTCTATGATACTCTTTGTAATTCTGGTGTTGTCTCTACGTTACTAGTATCTCTTCCCGTATACTCGCAATCTTCTAGTTCGTCCTCTCTTGTCAATGCTACATCTAAAGCAAATTTAGATTCCTCATCTCTAGTCTCTGTCCAACATACCAATGGTTGGCGTAGTCTTTCGATAGGGAGGCAATTGACGTCATATAAGGATGCATTTGAAGTCTTATAGGGATGTAAAAGAAGTCATATGGGATGTAATTGATGTTATATCTATACTTGGATAACTACTGTTGATCAGTGTCAAATGAATTGTTCCGGTAACTACAATTTACGGTGTAGGCTAATCCTCTTACAATCAAATCAAACAAATACCAAACTTCCTGCAATATCGGGATCATATATAATACATGATGTAGGTGTTGAGTGTTGTACCTTTTGTCTCTCATCCTTGTCTAAGTTGAGATCCATTACTTGTATGGTGAGTCTGCCCTCGTGGTACTTGTTGCGATGGAGCATTGTGTTGCATCTCTAATTCTGGACAAAACTTACGGACATGACCAACTTTATCACAGTTAAAACACCGTATTCCACGTCCACTAGATTTCCTTGATACTCTGCATTCTTGGGAATGGTGTCCTGGTACTCCACAATTGTAGCAGATATCTCGTTCTCTATGTTGTGTTGGAGTCGCCACTGGTTTTGATTCTTTCTTATTGTTCCCCAACCTCTTACGCTTCTGGCAGTTGCCTATGTAACTTCTCTCTGTTTTTCCTTGTTGAACTTGGTTAGCTGCCAACACAACCTGACTGTCTCTCCCTCTCTGATCCGTTATGAAGAACTGATCGTTCCCTGGAAATGCTTGATCAAAGTGTTGTCCTTCACTAATCTGAGTATCGTCTTCTAGCTTCGTTGCCATTTCTACCAGAGCTTCGAAAGATTGATCTAAATGTCCTATAGTCATATGAAGAATATGTGGAACTAATCAAGTTGGTGGGTCAAATTGGGTTTCTTGATTCCCCAAAGACCAAGTAGCAACTCTGTATCTATTTTTATAGAACATTCAGGAATTTTAAAATCAATTTCAAAAAGAGAAAAGAAACTCTTTCTTTCTCTCCAAAAAAGAGGAAAAAAGGCCCCCGGTGTGAACCTGAGCTGTATGTCCACAGTAAGAGACATCATTCCATAGGACAAGTGCAAGGAATTTGTAGACACTAACCAAAGTGCCAAGGTTGTGAAAGAAGAGCGGTGTTGATGGGAAGAGACATTATAGAAAGTTGAATTAGCTCATAAATGTCCTATTTTTCCACTTATCTAGCTTATGGGGTGTGACTCTAGCAACCAAAGCCAAACACTCTGGCAAGGGTTTTGTTGGCAAAACGTGAACGTCATTACTCTTGTTCCACCTATATAATGGAGGGTTTGAGTGTTCAACAAGAATAAGCCATTATGGGGAAAGAGTTTAGAAATATGGGAAGGATGAATTCTTGAGTAATACTAAGGCCAAGAATCGGTGAACCAAAATTAAGGGAAGTGTTCATTACCTGAAGGCTCACCCCTTTGAAGACTGCATTATGGAATCGGCATAATTCTTCTCGAGCTCAAGATGGAGGATCAGTTGCGGCTTCCTCTGTACTTGGGGACGAGGCTAATTGAAGTGGATTTTCGGCCATGGGAGCAGAAGATTGAAGGTATAGCAGAGGATTGAAGGTTCGAAGATGATGGTAGGTGATACGACACCGATGGGTTTAACAGGGGTTTAAATAGCAATATTCTAAAGAGAAAAGGATAGGCCTAGAGTTGGAGGTGGTTAAAAATTGAAATTCCCTAAAAATTGGAATTGTTTTAATGTCATAGTGCAAATCTATTTGATGATGGTCAAATCAACATCAACCCCAAAGAAAGAGCATCTTTGCTCCCAATCTGCCACTTCATTCCTTTTTTGAAATTGGCAATTAAGGACATAGAAGATGAGAACAAGGTCTTTAATGAAGTTAATTCATTGAGATTTTGTGGGCCAGAGACCTATTTGGCAACATCCCTTCAAGTGATAGTTCTATACACTTTTACTTGATAAGCATGTTGGGTGGCATTGTTTGTACCATAAAGTTAAATTAGGATGGGCCCACAAAAAATCTGGCAAGGGAATTATACATGGAATACATATAAAAGTAAACTAGTGTGAGAAGCAGGCTGATGCGACGTAAGGACGTGCGCTACAACCCAGTGTACATACCACATCAATGGCAGAATGGTTATTGCAGTTATGTCTTACATCACAAAAGGTAGGCCAGGGAAGGTTGCCATCCCATAATATTATGATCGAGTTTGTAAAACAGTATGCCTGCATTATCAAGCTTGACGTTACTATCACGGACATTGAGACCACTAAGCAAGACATTCCGGAGTCCTTTGCTACATTCCTGACCCATTGGAAGAAGAAGGTTGTCGAAATGGCATAGGCTAACTGAGAAAGAACAGGTCCATATGATTATAAAGAACCTATAGCCCACATACAATAAGCGCATGTGCCTTATGCTTATTAGTACCTTTGAGCAACTGTTTGACTATGCACTAAGGGATGGAAAGATCAAGAAAGAAGAAATCTGAGGAGGAGAACTGCGGGAGTAAACTACTCAACCAATCATGCCACACACCCGATATCAACACCCTCTACCAAGATACTGACCAAAACCCAACATCATACCGAAGTAATAACCGTAAACCTTTACCAAGCTTGGTGTGACCTTATCCACCGCCCTTGAATGACTTGTTAATAAAGGGCATCTTAAACCCTTAAACCCAAGGCCCACTCCAGATCCTCTTCCACCGAGATATGACCCTACAAAATACTATTCTTTTCACCAAGGACATGGCCATGCTACCGATCGTTATACCTGACTTCGTCATGAAGTCCAAGACCTCATTGACAACAAAATCATCGCACCCCTGCCCAATTAGCCAAATATCTAACAAAACCCATTACTGAATCATCACATCATGCCACCATCCCATAACATAAACCTTATTAGCCTTGATCCTACAAAATATGACCCGTCCATATACATCACACCAATAATCAAACCCAAACATGTGGTTATCCTCTGAAAAGATGTTGAAATTTATAGCATGAGCCGTGAAGGAGAACTAGATTAATTTCTTTAAAGATGATGGCTATTTTGAAAATGATGATGAGGCGGATCTTTTTCTTGGAAGAACCTAGATCTTAGGTGCATGAATTCAAGTGGTGGGATGGAGAGTCTACAAATGACTCAATATGGCATGAACCTGAGGAAGGGCTTGAGGTTACCGACTATGAGGAAGACTGGATGGAGACTATAGACCGCACGCCTATGAGCCTACTATTTGGGGGATTCGGACCTGAGGATGGCAGTGAAGGTGATCATGAAGTAATGATGCTGGCAACCGCTCTTAAGCATGGATGATAATGGACCACTTAACAAAGAAGATTTTTCAAATAAGTTGTTCATTATACACCTATAGAGTCGAGTTTGAGTCTTAATTTTTGGGTTTGAGGTTTAAGTTTTGATTTAGGTTGAGTTTTGTCTAGTCTTAAGAATTTGAATTATTGAGCTTGGTCAAGTGTCTAGTTGATTTTTGTTTCAAAAATCGTATTCAAATAAATAAGAAAAGAAGAAGAAGAAGAAGAAGAAGAAGAAGAAGAAGAGAGTCTAGTGATGTATCAGTTTCTCTTTTAAATCAATAAAAAAAGATATTTTCATTTCTGTTCATTGTGCTGTGCCAAATTACGAGTGTATGGATTGCATGGTGATGATTACCAAAAAGAAAAAAGGAGAAAAATCACCCAAGAAATCATAGAAGAGACTCCATATATAAACTCGAGTATTAAGGAAGCTCCTTGAAATGTTTGAATTAGTTCTTTATTAAATCTAAATCAAAGCCAAAAACTATCACTCTATTCAAAGAACCAAAAAATGATTTTGATTAATCTCCAAAAGAAATACTTAGGACGAATCTCAAGATTCTCCCAGACCCCTTGTAGACACCCCATTTTGTCAGCTATCAGATCTAGGAGACCTATAGCTTGGTGGTTCACGATGATTGAAAAGACTCGAGAAGGACTCCAAGAAGTTAGTTCTATCTCAAAATACTCAGAAAGTGGTACAAAATACCCTCGAAAACCAAACTCTCCCAGATTTGGACCAAAAATTTTGGAAACATGCTACATTTTAAGAAAAGTAATTAAAATGAGTTTTAAAACAAAATTGAATGAAATCATCGGCTCCCAGAGACCCCCAAAATCATTCATTCAAAATTTTCGAGATCATCCTAGATCATATGAAAAGTACTAAAACGGATTTTAAAAAAAAAATCGGACGAAAACGTCAACTCCTGGGAGCTCCCAGAGGTTCCCAAAACTTCTTGAAGGTCCCTGATTTGACCGATTTGACCTAAAAGTTGACTTTGAGACTGGAGCAGTGTATCATTTTTTAAACCTTTTTCATGGTACTAGAGGTCAATAGCTTTCCAATGGTATACTGATCATAATTTCTAGACTTAAACAGATTATTTTGAATTTCCAAAGACAAAAAAGGCAATCAAATCAGCTTTTATCACGAATACCAAACTATTGTAGACTCCATTACCTTTACAACGGTGTATCACAAGCTCAGTTTAGAGTTTATGCGCATTTTTGCGAATACCGAAACCTCTAAGGCCTAAACAGAATATTCTGGGAATCTGAGCAGTGCCGCTGCGGCATCGGCCCACTGCCACTGCTGCATTGGCCCATTGCCGCTGCGCGACTCTCCCCTAGACAGGTCCATTTTTGTATTTTGATTTGGGTGTCCAAATTAAATAATTGAAAGCCAAAATGACGTAGTTTCTTGTTCACAAATGTTTGGGACCAATGGGAGCACCCTTTAAGTCCCAAACACCGTCCAAATTGGCATATATAAAGCCCCCTTAACTCCTCATTTAAGGGGTGGCAAGTGCAAAGTTTAGGAGAAGTTGTAGAGAGAATTAGATAGAGATAAGGTTAGAAGAGAGAAAAGTGAGTTTCTTCCACGGATTTTTTATAGAAAAGTGAGTTCTAAACTTATTTTCTTTCATTACGCTCATATATACTTCACATTCAATACTCCCAACCACCATTTTTGAGAATTTATAAGATAGGACGCTACTTCCATGTCCAAATGTCACCACATATGAGTGAAACACCAAGCTATAAGTCCAAAATCATACTGATTATCATCTATTGCTTGCTATTGATTGCTTGTTTATTTTAATGTTCAACTCTTCTTATCCTGTTTCTTTTTTATTCTTCTTATTTTACTTACTTGTTTATCATCATCATCTAGATGATGGCATGGTATTTGAGGTGAGTGAATCCATATGGATAGTAGCTCTTGACCTAAAAAAACATGTTTAATAATGATGATTCTAACTTCAACACTCCCCAAGTATTCTTGAAGTTATTTCCAAAATAAAACAATGCTCTCCAACAATCTTGGAAGTTCTTGACATGAGTTAGAACTTGATTTTCCAAGTGGCTATAATCTCCATTTAGTGCTAGAAAATACTCCTAAAACCTTCATTTCAAAACCCCTATTAAACCCCTCATTTAGTGCTAGAAAATAATCCTAAAACCTTCTTTTCAAAGCCCCTATTAAACCACTCATTTTGATATCAAGAAATGTCATTCTGAGTTCAATATTCAATGGATGATTGAAAGGCCACTTGGAAAGTCTTCCTAACTCATTAAGGAATGACCACTATTTTTGGTTGGATTTAAAAACACTTGGAAGGGTTCCATTTTGACCCAAACATACCTCCCAAACATTCTGTTTTCTCTGTCACAACAGCTTAGTTAACTTGCAAGATGTTTTCTAGAAATCTTTTCCAAACTAAATGGTCCCAATTTATTTTTCCCTTGAACTTCAGTGTCTTAGGGAACTTTCTATATAATATAGGCCTCAAAATGTTGTGTTTTAAGTTTTAAAGATGTTTCTACATTTCAATCGACAATATAGATTCTGTTTCTGAGTAACCTCACTTGTTTATATGATTTCTCTTAATTTGGCTTTTTGATATGTGTTCTAGACACAGTAGGGATGATCGCCATAAATTATCATGAATTGTGCACACTCCTTGTGGACACGCGGGATTCCACCTCTTGCTGCTTTTGTTTGAAATTTGATTTGGATCAAAGAAAGAAAATGTCTGTTGAAAACAGATACAGAGTCGTCACTTGGTCTTTAAGGAACCAAGAAACCTAATTTTGACTCACCCAAACGGATAAAGGGCACCGGCCCTTCATAACCAAAGAACTTGGCTCAGGATTTTGGTACGAGAGAGGAAGGTGCCTTTGTCGCGACTAAAACACCCTCAACTCGTCCTGTCTTTCGACGGGCCTCAATTAGCATCCAAATAATCATCTTATACTATGTATGGTTCGACAATTAATACTATGATAGTATATTACATCACATAAGAAACTTGAAACGGAAGATCTAAAGATAAAATATCATTCATAAGATCTAAGCCAAGTATCACACAATGCAAAGTGAAAGATCACACGAATAAACCTAGGAAAAATCGTCTAATCACATATCAAATAATAAAGTTTTCCTAATCTAAGAGGACAAACTTTTATTGAAACAAATAATCAAAGAAATCAAAATATGCTTAGCAAGCTAGTATGATGCATGTTAATCTTTGAGAAAAGAAGACCTCTCAATCCCCGGGACGGATGAGAAAGGAAAATTGGATCGAGGGGGAGGCATGGACGTGTGATCACATTCGTTCCTTATAATCTTCTTAGATTAGAAGCCATGAAAGCCCCAAATCTTGCATAGATGCAATGTATGTATCTAGAATGTGCCACGGTTGTAGTGTGTTTTGTGTTCATGGATTCCTAGAATGACTTAGAAGTCTAGAATGTGTATGAATGAATGAATGAAATCATCATGGGATATGTACAAATGTAGTATGAACTACTTCCTAAGACATGAGCTAATTTGGAGTGCATGTAAGCATCAAAATCAAAGGGGGGAAGTAAACGTATGCTTGCTGGGAATAGTGTACAAAACAGTAACATGATTTTGTGAAAATGGAAAAGAGGGGTTAGGAGTGTTTTTAATGCATTATATTTTATTCAGATCTTCCTTATTGTGCCTATAACATAACCCAAAAAGCCAATCTTTAATAACTATTACAGATTGAGAGATATCATATGAACAATGGAGGTTACTCAGAAATAGAGTCCGTACTGTCGACTGAAATGTCAAAAACTATTAGAAAATGAAAACAAAATATCTAGAGGACCATATTATACAGAATGTTCCCTGAGACACTGAAATTCAAAGGAAAAATAAGTTAGGATCACCCCTTTTGGAAAAGTGTTCTGTAAAACAAGTTGAAAGTAGACCAAGCTGCTGTGACAGCAAAAATAGAATATCTGGAGAGAATGTTTGGGTCCAAATGAACCATTTTCAAGTATTTCCAAGTCAAACCAAAAATCATGGGTGTTCTCTAATGAGTTAGGAAGATTTTCCAAGTGGTCTTGCATTCATACATTGAGTATTGAGTTCTAGAGAAATCTTTGAACTCAGATCACTCACTGTTTTGAAGATTTTGGGAAAAACTTGAGTTTTCTTTCTTGAAATCAAAATGAGAGGGATTGAGAGGGGTTTTGAAATAGTGGTTTTGAAAGTGTATTTTCAACATCAAATAGAGATTATAACCTCTTAGAATATTAACATCAAACTCATCATCAAGAACCCCCAATATTATTAGAGAGATTCATTTTTATTTTGAACATAACTTCAAGGATACCTTGGAGGTATTGAAGTTATAATCATCATCTATCAAACATGTTTTTGAGGTCAAGAGCTACTATCCATAAGGATTCACTCACCTCAAACTTCATGTCATCATTTAGAGAATGATGAACTAGTAAGTAAATAAAAATGTCAAAAAAAATGAGGTTAGGAAGAGATGAACATAATATGAACAAGCAAGTAAATAATAACCAATAGATGATAATCAATGTGATATTGGACTTGTAGCTTGGTGTTTCACTCATAGATATTGACATTTGGACATAGAAGTAGCTTCCTAACTCAAAAATGCTTAGAGAAATGGTGGTTGGGTGTATTGATGATGAAATATATAGAAGAATTGTGGAGGAAAACAAGATTAAAACTCACTTTCTATAGAAAATTAGTAGGAGGAAGCTCCTTTCTTACTTCTAAATCTATCTCTATCTCTCTTTCTCTCTACAACTTTATCAAGCTTTTCACTTGGCCCCCCCAAAATGAAGAGCAATGGGGGGTTTATATAGGATAATTTGGGGTGGTTTTGGGATTTAGAAAGTGCTCCCATTGGTCCCAAACATCTGTGAACATCAAACTACATCGTTTTGGTTTTTAATTAATCAAATTGGACCCCCAATCAAAATTACAAAAATGGACTGTTCTGGGAGAGAGTGCCGCGGCGGCATAAGGCCTATTCCGCGGCGGCAGTGGGCTAGTGCCACGGTGGCACTATTCCTCCTTCATCCAGATAATGCTGTTTAGGCCCCCCAGATGTTCCGGTATTCGCGAAAAGGCCCTATTTTGTCCGAAATTCACAGAAAATGCATACGAACTCCAAATTGAGCTTGTGATATACCGTTGGAAAGGTAATGGAGTCTATTTTACATAACAAATAGTTTGGAGATAGGTAACTTTGAAAAGCTTTGCGGTATTTGCGATAAAAGTTGATTTGATCGCCTTTTTCGCCTTTGAAAATTCATAATAAACTCGTTTTGAATCCGAAAATTGTGTGTGATATACCGTTGGAAAGCTATTGACCTTTAGTATCCATCAAAAATGTTTGAAAAATAACGGCGCTCCAGTTTTAAAGTCAACTCTTGGTCAAACTGGTCAAACTTGGGATTCCCGAGAAGTTTTGGAAACCTCTTGGAGCTCCCAAGATCTGACGTTTTCGTCCGATATTCCATTTTAGTACTTTCTACATGATCTAGCATGATCTCAGAACTTTTTGGAAAATTTGGACGATTTCGGTCAAACCTTGGTCTAACCTGGTCAAACCTTGGTCAAATCTGGTCAAACCTTGGTCCAACCGGTCAACAGGGACTTTTCGGGAACTTTTGGGACTTCCGGGGGCCTCTGGGAGCTGACGATTTTATCTAACTTTGCTTCAAAACTCATTTTATAACTTTTCTTATGACATAGAATGTTTCTAGAGATTTCGGTCCAAATTTGGGAGTTTTCGGGCTTTTAGGGGTATTTTGGTCATTCTGAGCATTTTGAGAGATAGAATTAACTTTCAGGAGTCCTTTTGAGTCTTTTTCGATCATTGTGAATCACCAAGCTATGGGTCTCCTAAATCTGATAGCCAACAAAATGGGGTGTCTACAGTTTGCCCCTCATTGGCATGAACTTGCGAGGCAACGCATGTCGCAAGCGAGTGCCAAAGCTTTGAAGACACAGGTCTTTTGGAGGCTATAGATTTAGGATAAAAAAGCGTTGCAAAAGATGCAATGATGGTGAGGCTAGTGCTGGTTGCGCTTTGCATGAGCTGTCTATGTATCCCAAGTGGAATCAGACCAGGACGTAGTTCGGGGCACAAAGGAATAAATCACACATGCACAACGAGACAGGCAGATGCTATGCTATGAGGATGGTATGCAATGCATGGATGTGATATGAATTGTGTCATGAGTCCTATCATGCCTAGTGTTCTGATCCTAGTATGAGCTGGTGCTGTGGGGTATACCTACTCCAAGTGGACTTGTGTTGTGCTAGTGTTTTTTACTATGATGCAGTCATTGACCCGGATATGGATACCAAGGTGTGAAGACCCTGGGTCTTGGAGCAAACTTCTGAATTTTGGAAAGTTTGCTTCATAAGCGAATGTAATCGAACGTGGGGTCCCAGAGGACGTTAATCAAAGATGAAGTTTGACAGATAACCAATGGACATGGAAATCCTGGACACAAAAACCCTAAGAATTCAAGTGATGAAAACCAGAGATGTCAAGCGACGGACACGGAAGCACCATTAATGGACATGGAAGCCCAAGATTTTGAATGAGAACGATGAACACAACATTTTTCAAATGGGAGTGATGATAAACTAATGATAATGAACTGATAATGTACGAATCGAGATGACGAGTAGTCAAAGAACTGACCATGCACTAATTAAGGTGACGAGTCGACAGTAAACTACTGTGACTGTCATGGATTAGATCAACAGTTGGACCAACCGTGATCAGAAGGATTGACGATGTACAAATCGAGATGACGAGTCGATAGTGAACTACTATGACTGTCATAGATTGAACTAAGGATGTACGAATGGAGATGACGAGTCGACAGTGAACTAGTGTGACTGTCATGGATAGCACTGACGATGTACTAATTGAGATGACAAGTCGACAGTGAACTACTGTGACTGTTAGGATTGAACTGCCAATGTACGAATCGAGATGACGAGTCGACAGTGAACTACTGTGATTGTCAGGATTGAACTGACGATGTACGAATCGAGATGACAAGTCGACAATGAGCTACTGTGACTGTCAGGATTGAACTACCGATGTATGAATCGATATGCCTGCTGGGGTTTAAACTGAATCTACTGGGGATGAAGTGACTCTTTCTGGAATCTCTCTTCAACTACTTCTCTTGACCAGGGACCAGGATTCAAATTCGAATCTCTCATAGTTGATCAAATCTTGTAATGCTCAATCCAAAAGAGCCGGTTAGGGCCTTCGGGAGCTGATGGACTCTCTGAGAATCTCTCTTCAATTCTTGACCTAGAACCAGGATCCATCTTTGAATCTCTCGTGGTTGATCAAATCTTGTAATGCTCAATCCAAAAGAGCCGGTTAGGGCCTTCGAGAGCTGATGGACTCTCTGAGAATCTCTCTTCAATTCTTGACCTAGAACCAGGATCCATCTTTGAATCTCTCGTGGTTGATCAAATCTTGTAATGCTCAATCCAAAAGAGCCGGTTAAGGCCTTCGGGAGCTGATGGACTCTCTGAGAATCTCTCTTCAATTCTTGACCTAGAACCAGGATCCATCTTTGAATCTCTCGTGGTTGATCAAATCTTGTAATGCTCAATCCAAAAGAGCCGGTTAAGGCCTTCGGGAGCTGATGGACTCTCTGAGAATCTCTATTCAATTCTTGACCTAGAACCAGGATCCATCTCTGAATCTCTCGTGGTTGAACAAATCTTATAATGCTCAATCCAAAAGAGCCGGTTAGGGCCTTCGAGAGATGATGGACTCTTTGAGAATCACTCTTCAATTCTTGACCTAGAACCAAGATCCATCTCTGAATCTCTCGTGGTTGATCAAATCTTGTATTCTCAATCCAAAAGAGCCGGTTAGGGCCTTCGGGAGCTGATGGACTCTCTGAGAATCTCTATTCAATTCTTGACCTAGAACCAGGATCCATCTGTGAATCTCTCGTGGTTGATCAAATCTTGTAATGCTCAATCCAAAAGAGCCGGTTAGGGCCTTCGAGAGCTGATTTTCTTGCTGGGGATGGTCTGACAGACTTCTAGACTACTAGGGATAAAACCTTGTCAATCTTGACTGAAATAGGCCACTGGATTGGATAATGTACTCTGCTAGGAACAGGAAATACGCCCATTGAATGGGAGTCAAGGTATCATTCCATTTGTGATGAGGGATACAGAGATGGTCTGCGGCAGTTAAGGTTTTGATATTGAAAGAGGAGGGTGATCAACAATCACTCAAGGACTTATGTTGCATGAAGAAAGATGATCAACAGCCACTTATGGACTTGTGTTGCACAGATGAAAGAAGATCATCAACAGCCACTCATGGACTTATGTTGCATGAACGAAGATGAGCAACAACCACTTATGGACTTATGTTGCTAGGAGAAAGGAAGATCATCAACAGCCACTCATGGACTTATGTTGCATGAACGAAGAAGAGCAACAGCCACTTATGGACTTATGTTGCTAGGAGAAAGGAAGATCATCAATAGCCACTCATGGACTTATATTGCATGAACGAAGATGAGCAACAGTCACTTATGGACTTATGTTGCTAGGATGAAAAAGATCATCAACAGCCACTCATGGACTTATGTTGCAAGAACGAAGATGAGCAACAGCCACTTATGGACTTATGTTGCTAGGAGAAAGGAAAATCATCAACAGCCACTCATGGACTTATGTTGCATGAACGAGGATGAGCAACAACCACTTATGGACTTATGTTGCTAGGAGAAAGAAAAATTATCACCAGCCACTCATGGACTTATGTTGCATGAACGAAGATGAGCAATAGCCACTTATGGACTTATGTTGCTAGGAGAAAGGAAGATCATCAACAACCACTCATGGACTTATGTTGCATGAACGAAGATGAGCAACAGCCACTTATGGACTTATGTTGTTAGGAGAAAGGAAGATCATCAACAGCAACTCATGGACTTATGTTGCATGCACGAAGATGAGCAACAGCCACTTATGGACTTATGTTGCTAGGAGAAACGAAGATCATCAACAGCCACTCATGGACTTATATTGCATGAACGAAGATGAGCAACATCCACTTATGGACTTATGTTGCTAAGAGAAAGGAAAATCATCAACAGCCACTCATAGACTTATGTTGCATGAACGAAGATGAGCAACATCCACTTATGGACTTATGTTGCTAGGAGAAAGGAAGATCATCAATAGCCACTCATAGACTTATGTTGCATGAACGAAGATGGTTAACCTTTGGCGGTTTGGAAAGGGATGAAATTTGCATTTTTTCCCAAGCTTGGACACTTCCCATGCTGACGCCTTGACTGGTGCAGTAACGATGTTTGGTACTCCTGCTTGTATTGTCATTGGAATGGTCTTTATAACTTGATTTGAAAAATTCATTATTCGTCACTATTGACTTACACATTTGAGACTACGACCGACTCTTTTCCTGAAAAAGACTATGACAGACTCAAAATTGACAGATACCGACACGCGAGGGTGACACATTTGACACCAAAATGAAACATGCTAGACTTACCAAAACTTGATGTGCTTTCATCATAAATGATGTACCATTTCTCTTCTGTTTTCACTCCGCATAATTTTAATGATAAATGTCATTTTGAAAGTTCTTTCCTATTGATCTAATCAATTCTTTGCTTCTCTCGAGATGTGCTTTGGATTCTTAGCTTTTAGAATAAAAGATGCTCTATTTCAAAATTTTCAAAACAACTTGATGACTTGAAAACTCACCCTTTGGTGTGAAGGGATCGTGTTAGGCAAACGGAGTTTGCCCCTACTTTATAGGCAAATGAGGTAGGTGACCGAAGTTTGCCCCTAGTTTGGAAGATGGTTGTTTGAATGCTTTAGGAAAACGAGGTAGGTGACTGAAGTTTGCCCCTTGTATGAAGGGTAGGTAGTAAAATTCAGGCAAACGAGGCGGGTGGCCAAAGTTGCCCCTAGTGCGCAAGGTGATTTTCTGGCTTGAGACAAGGACCGTGACTTAATCTCTCAAATGCTCATAACTTTTGCCTAGGCACCAGTGAGGTGACCTAGCGAGCTATTTTCTCTCTTTTGTTATTGCTCACCTTGGATTTAGCTCTAATTTTTGCCTAGGTGTCCTTTCGGATTTTCGACCTAGCGAGCCACCCTTCTTTTCTTTTTGAAAGTCTTCCTACGTACCCCGGAGCGGGGATCAGGTCCAACATAGTTCAGGCCAAAGTTTTGAAAGAAAAAGGGAGTTATTTTGATGGTGTCGACCGAACCAATGCGGTTGCCTATGTATCCCCGAGTGGGAATCAGGTCGAGCGTAGTTTAAGGCAAGGCCTTAAAAGAAATTGGTTTGATTATGATGGTGTTGACCGAACCGATGTGGTTGCCTACGTATCCCCGAGTGGGAATCAGGTTGAGCGTAGTTCAAGGCAGGGCTTGAAAGAAATTGGGTATGAGGCTTTTTCAAACTAATCGTCAAATAAGTTCAAACTTGAGCCACTTGTGGTACCTTTGAATAAAAGGATTCAGTTTTAATCCCCCTTTCTTTTCTTTTTCTTGTTCCTTTTGTTTTGTTTTGAGGATTGATCCTTTTCACTTTCGCCTAGCCGGTCAATTTATAGTTGATTCATGTGAGATCTTTCAATCGCAATCTCGAAATTTTATGATATGCGTGTCAGCTCTCAGAATTTGTTTGTGGTCATTTAGAGCCCTTTAAAACATGATCTAGGCGCGTTCTAATGACGTACCTTGAAGCATACAATTTTCTCATTTGTTTCATCAAAATTTTATTCAACCTTTTGACTGGATAGGGTCAGATTTTGGAAATCAACACCTTTTTAGCTCACACTTTGCCTAGGTGCCCTTTTCGGGTTTTTAATCTAGCGAGCTTTTTTTTTTTTTAAGGGGGAAGAAACTCATTGAAATGTTCGGCTACCAACAATGACTAAGTCTGCATTGGATAGGTTTGTATGGCCCATGATTGGACTGGGCTCAAGGCTTTAAAATGGTGGAAAAGGGTATTGGGCAAGCCCCAAATCAGTTCCAAGTATGTCTTTTCGAGATTTGAGCAAAAGCATCTTTGAATTCTTAAAGTAAGACTATTCAATTCTCGGCTCCTCTTCGGGGTCAGCGTGAAATCGACTATGACCTTTTCAAGATTCCTCTTTTTTTTTTGTTTGATGCAAAAATTTATTATCTGTGATAGTTTGAAAGTGGCCTTACAGTTCGGTGATTCATGCACTTACGACTATACACATTGGGTTAAGCAAAATGCGATTTCATTCCATCCAAAGAGAAAGATTACAGACTCATAACAACTTGATGACAAACAAACTCGATCACAAGACTAAACTTAAAATAGACTCCAAACATAGAACAGACTCGATTAGACTTAACCTGGTCTCAAATGGAGTGTCACGGTGACTCGCTTATTCTTTTTTCTTTTTTGAAAGATCATCCTCATTTGCTTTGCCAGCAAAAGTCCCAAACACCACCAACTTCACTTGCACAAATTCAACATTCATGGTCCTCAGCGAAAGGGATTGCTTGAATAGATAAGCCAGGAGCTTTACGTTCGACGAAGCTGACATCATGGGATTGGATTGGTGGTGGCTCAATGATGTTTCGGTCGATGAGGTCCTGGATATCGTGGCGGAGGCGCATGTAATGGTCGGTATCGTGGCGTGGGCCTTGGTGATAGGCGCATCGCTTGGACAGGTCACAGTTAGGTGGTGGGGAATCGGCACGAGGCTGAAGGAGTTGAAGGTGCCCTTTTTGAGCAGGTGCTCCAAGGCTGAGTAGAGGGAGATTTCTATCTTGGCAAAGGTACATGGTTGCTTTGTCTGGTAAGGGCGACTAGTGGTTTGGTTGGAGGATTGGTATAGCCGGGGGGGGGTATGCCATGGGTTGGCTGCATAGGGTATTGACATTCGGGGAGTTTTGGGAGTATTTAGGCTTCTTGGACTGGTGTTGGGGTTCATCCTTCTTAAACTTTTCTTCTCTGATGGCATCCTCTATTCTGGTTCCTATCTCAGATAGCTCTTTACCAATGCTTTGCGCCATCTTTTCAAATCGACTCACCCTTAAATTCAGCTGCTCAACAGTGGTTTGTAGCTTGTTCACTTTCTCTTGCAGAGCTTTGTGGGCCATTGGTGGATCGATGATGGTCTAGCCCTCGATTAAGATAGCGAATTCTGGGAGGTATAGAAGTGCGCTTACCGGGGGCTATGTTTATCTGCAAAGAGAAGTAAAAGCCCAAATTAGCAGAGGCGCAAAATACTTCTTACGGACTCCTAGGGGATAGATGATCAAGATTTTAAAGAATTCATCGATGTGAACCGATGACGGTCGTAGTATGTATATGACCTCTATATAACGATTGACATGAGTGAAGATGATGACATGTATGCATTTGATGTGTAGAGACTGACATGTGTGAGACTGACAAGATGTGCGTGCATGTAGACTGACACAAATTGTGTATGCATATGAGACAAGCATGCGGATGCAAGCCTTAATCTATATGACCCTCTTACTTCTAACATATAGCAGTTAAACAAGTAAGGTCCTAGTCATATAGAGTGTGCTAACCTTTCTTTCTAGTATGATCACTGACAGAAGAGAATTAGAATTTTCTGGAAGAAATATGGATTTTTTGGGATACTCGGGAGATGGGAGAAATAGGGACTTCTGGGAATTTAGAGTTTCTGGAAGAAACAAGTATATTCGGGCGAGTTGGACAGAGTTTTTGGGAGAAGACTGGAAAATCAGAGTTTATGGGAGAAGCTTATGGGAAAAGCAGGGATTTCAAGGTTTCTGGGAGAAACAAGGATTTCTGGGAAATTTAGGCTGATTAGACAGAGTTTTGTGAAAACAGGTATATTTGGGTGAGTTTCTAAGAAATTGGAGTTTCTGGGAAGCTTGGGTAGAGGTTCCGGAGAAATATGAATTCTCTGGAATTTTAGGTGAAACAAAGATACCTAGGGAGTTCGAACAGGACTCCTGGGAGAAGCGGGAATATCTGGGTGATTCGGACAAGTACTTTCGGGGAAATCTGGGAGATCTTGTTAGGGTTTCTAGGAGAAAAGGGATTTTTGGGAAATCTGGTGGATTTTTGCAGAGTTTTCGGGGAGCAGAGATTTCTAGTAGAGTTTTTGGGAAACGGGAATTTCTAGGAAGTTTAGATGGATTTTGGTAGAGTTTCTGGAAAATAGGAATATCTAGTTAAATCAGACAGAGTTTACGAGCGAAACTGGCATATATGGGTGAGTTAGACAGAATTTTCAGGAGAAATAGATATATCGGAGTTCCTAAAAGAAACTGAGATTTCTGGGTAATCTGGGGAGAAACAGGGACTTCTGGGAGATCTGGGTAAATTGGATGAAGTTTTCCAGGGAAATTGGAATGTATGACAGGAGCAGGTGATGATGGTGATCATACTGTCTAGTAGGTTTTCATACTCCTATGTCTTTAGACCAACAAACAAGGTTTGTGGTGTATATCTTTGTGAACACGGAACAGACATCCTTATCATGGTACCTAGGCAGGTCAACTCAATGTGATCACATGTGAGTGATTGCCTTAGGAATCATAAGAAAGAGGTTCTGTTCTATGCCACATAAACGTCTACACCGCGCAAGTAATCCCACCAGGGCATACAGTAGTTATATCATATTGTCCTATCTGAAAAGATAAATCAACAACCCTATGAAAGGTTCTACAGGAATCTATATGCAAAGGCTGGGTTTAGTCAAAGAGGGTCCGTTGACGAGAGTTCCAATATACCGTCAGAGAGACAGTACGGAAGTGTTTACTCTTTTTGATATACCTTAGAAGGTACAGTATCAACGGTGACTTGTGCCCTGGCACAGCAAGACTTGAACAATGTCAGCGTCGTGTTTCAGACACAATCGAAGGGGGGAAATGCAAAGTGCAATGCGGTGAACCACACACAGTAAAAAGATGATTTTAAGGATGCTTCTTATGAGTCAAACCTCTGTATTATTTTGTTTTAAAATAAAAAATCCCCAGCAAAGTCGCCAGATTATGGACATGCGGGATTCCACCTCTTGCTTGTTTTTGTTTGAGATTGTTTTGATTAAAGAAGGAGAATGGGTCTGTTGAAAACAGATACAGAGTCGCCACTTGGTCTTTAAGGAACCAAGAAACCTAATTTTGACTCACCCAAATGGATAAAGGGCACCCGGCCCTTCATAACCAAAGAACTTGGCTCGGGGTTCTGGTAAGAGAGAGGAAGGAGCCTTTGTCATGACTAAAACACCCTCAACTCGCCCCGTCTTTCAACGGGCCTCAATTAGTATCCAAATAATCATCTTATACTATGCATGGTTCGACAATTAATGCTTATGATAGGTATATTACATTCCATAAGAAACTTGAAATGAAAGATCTAAAGATAAAATATCATTCATAAGATCTAAGCCAAGTATCACACAATGCAAAGTGAAAGATCACACGCACAAACCTAGGAAAAATCGTCTAATCACATATCAAGTAATTAAGTTTCTCTAATCTAAAGGGGACATGAATTGTTCTTGAAACAAATAATCAAAGAAATCAAAATATGCCTAGCAAGCTAGTATGATGCATGTTAATCTTTGAGAAAAGAAGATCTCTCAATCCCCGGGACGGATGAGAAAGGAGGATTAGATCGAGGGGAAGCATGAACGTATGATCAAGTTCATTCCTTATAATCTTCTTAGATTAGGAGTCACAAAAGCCCCAAATCTTTGCATGGATGCAATGTATGTATCTAGAATGTGCCAAGGTTGTAGTGTGCTTTGTGTTCATGGATTCCTAGAATGACTTAGAAGTCTAGAATGTGTATGAATGAATGAAGGAAATCATCATGGGATATGTACAAATGTAGTATGAACTACTTCCTAAGACATGAGCCAATTTCGAGTGCATGTAAGCATCAAATCAAAGGGTCAAAGTAAAAGTTTGCTTGCTGTGAATAGTGGACAGAACAGTAACATGATCTTGTGAAAATAGAAAAGAGGGGTTAGGAATGTTTTCAATGCATGATTTTTTACGTAGATTTTCCTTATTGTGTCTAGAACACAACCCAAAAAGCCAATCATTAATAACTATCACAGATTGAGAGAAATCATATAAACAATAGAGGTCACTCAAAAACAGAGTCCGTACTGTCGACTGAAATGTTAGAAAATCATAGAAACTGAACAAAAAAATGATCAAGAGGCCCATATTATACAGAAAGTTCCCTAAGACATTGAAGTTCAAGGGAAAAATAAGTTGGGACCACACTTATTGGAGAAGGTTTCTGTAAAACAAGTTGAAAGTAGACCAAGCTGCTGTGACAACAAAAATAGAATATCTGGAGAGAATGTTTGGGTCCAAATGGACCATTTTCAAGTATTTTCAAGTCAAACCAAAAATCATGGGTATTCTCTAATGGGTTAGGAAGACTTTCCAAGTGATCTTGCATCCATTTATTGACTATTGAGTTCTAAAGAAATCTTTGAACTCAAATCACTCACTGTTTTGAAGATTTTGGGAAAAACTTGAGTTTTCTTTCTTGAGATCAAAATGAGGGGTTTTAAGAGGGGTTTTGAATTAGAGGTTTTTAAGTATATTTTCAACATCAAGTAAAGATTATGACCTCTTGAAATATCAATATCAAACTCATCATCAAGAACTCCCAATATTATTGGAGAGATTCATTTTTATTTGAACATAACTTCAAGGATACCTTGGAGGTATTGAAGTTATAATCATCATCTATCAAACATGTTTTTGAGGTCAAGAGCTAGTATCCATAAAGATTCACTCACCTCAAACTTCATGTCATCATTTAGATGATGAAGAACAAGTAAGTAAATAAAGAAAAATAAAGATGAAATGAGGTAAGAAGAGATGAACATATATATAAACAAGCAAGTAAATAGCAATCAATAGATGATAATCAATGTGATGTTGGACTTATAGCTTGGTGTCTCACTCATATATGGTGACATTTGGACATGGAAGTAGCTTCCTATCTCAAAAATTCTTAGAGAAATGGTGGTTGGGTGTATTGATGATGAAATATATAGAAGAATGGTGGAGGAAAACAAGATTGAAACTCACTTTCTATAGAAAAATAGTAGGAGGAAGCTCCTTTCTCACTTCTAAATCTATCTCTATCTCTCTTTCTCTCTAAAAAATTTATCAAGCTTTTCACTTGGCCCCCCCAAAATGAAGATCAATGGAGGGTTTATATAGGCCAATTTAGGGTGGTTTTGGGATTTAGAAAGTGCTCCCATTGGTCCCAAACATCTGTGGACATAGAACTACGTCGTTTTGGTTTTTAATTAATCAAAATGGACCCCCAAAAGAAATTACAAAAACATACCATTCTGGAGGAGAGTGCCGCGGCGGCACTGGGCCTGTGCCGCGGCGGCACTGCTCCTCATTCGTCCAGATAATCCTTTTTAGGCCCCCAGAGGTTCCGGTATTCGCGAAAAGGCCCTATTTGGTCCGAAATTCAGAGAAAATGCATACGAACTCCAAATTGAGATTGTGATATACCGTTGGAAAGGTAATGGAGTCTATTTTACATAAAAAAAAATAGTTCAAAGATAGGTCACTTTGAAAAGTTTTTCGGTAATTGCGATAAAAGTTGATTTGATCGCCTTTTTTGCCTTCGGAAATTCATAATAAACTCGTTTTAAATCCCAAAATTATGTGTGATATACCATTGGAAAGCTATTGACCTCTAGTATCCATGAAAAATATTTGAAAATTGTTACAGTGCTCCGGTTTCAAAGTCAAATTTTGGTCAAACTGGTCAAACCTAGGATTCCCGGGATGTTCTGGAAACCTCTGGGAGCTCCCAGGTGCTGACGTTTTTGTGCGATCTGCTTTTAAAACTCATTTTAATACTTTCCACATGATCTAGAATGATCTCGGTGAATTTGGACAATTTTGGTCAAACTTGGTCAAACTTTGGTCAAACTTGGTCAAACTTGGTCAAACCTTGGTCAAACCGATCAACGGGGACTTTCTGGGAACTTCCGGGACTTCCGGGGGCCTCTGGGAGCTGACGATTTTATCTAACTTTGCTTCAAAACTTATTTTATCACTTTTCTTATGATGTAGCATATTTCCAGAACTTTCGGTCCAAATCTGGGAGTTTTTGGGCTTTTAGGGGTATTTTGGTCATTCTGAGCATTTTTTAGAGATAGAGCCAACTTCCAGGGGTCCTTTTGAGTCTTTTTTGATCATTGTGAACCACCAAGCTATGGGTCTCCCAAATCTGATAGCCGAAAAAATGGGGTGTCTACAACTGTGATGGGGACCGTTTCTCTCCAAATTAAAGTGGGGTCTTTGGTTTTCACTGAGCATTTGCAAATCTTGGACATACCCACCTCATTCTATTTGTTGATTGGGAGGCCCTGACTACTTATCAACAGAGCTATGTCATCCACCATGCATCAAATGATCAAGTATGTTCACGAGAAAGAGGTAAAAATCATCCTCAAAAATAGCTGGAGAAATGAAGCCTTTCCAAGATACGCTCCCATCTTTGAAATCCAAATCCCCAAACTAGAAGAGGGGGAAATCAGAGTACTCTTTATGGAAGAAGTCCACATAATTAGTGATAAAGGCAGATTCCCAGAGATCCACTCCGTAGTAGTCAATATCGTCTGCAAAATGAATTACTTCCCTAGAATGGGATTGGGCTGACATCAGCAAGGGATCCACGAATTCCCTTAGATTGAAGGACAACAAGGCACCTTTGGGTTAGGGTACAAGCCCACCGAAGAAGAAATCGAGCTATAGAAGCCATGAAAGAAGAGAGGGATAAGTCTCATGCCATACTAGAAGACCCTGAATGGACAATTCATCAAGGAAAGGGATGATTTCCCCTACCACGGGTTTGCTGAACCCTGGATCCATCAGACCACTGGAAAGAGGTATCCTGGCCTTGAGATCTTTGCTGACTACGAGAGGCCCCCCTATCAAGATCCATTCTATCCAGAAGAAATTGTCAAGACCCCAGAGGAACTAGTTGAAGTACTTGGACACTGAAGCTATCGAAAAAATGTGGGAGGAATTTGCTAAAGAAAAAGAAAGGAAAGAGGGCTATGGGCTAAGATGATCAGATTATACCGACTGAGGAGAGTCTGAGCAACCAGGCTGTAGAGTCATCTATTTATGTCTCCCTATTCCCTATTCCCCTAGAGTTTGTACTACCAATTATCGAGTATGTACCAGAGTCGCCCGCTATAGGCACACTGCTATTTGATGTAATCACTCCACCTGTTATGAATGAAATGAAATATGTTTCTTCTTACTCCTCTATGTCTAATAGTTGTGAATGCACAAATCCCTTCGAGGATCTCCCAATCGAACTTAAACAACTAATTGAAAAATCACCTGCTTATGAAATAATTGAAGAAACTTTATCGATTAAACTAGGTGAAGAAGATAATCTACAAATTGTGTAAATTGGCTCAACGCTTAATAAAGAAGGAAAAAATAGATTCTTTTGCTAAGACCATTCAAAGATGTTTTTGCATGGTCTTACGAGGACATACATGGTCCAACATCATATTCCCCTTCTCCCTGATTCTAAACCCGTTAAGCAGAAACTAAGGCATGTGAGACCAGAATGGGCACTCAAGGTCAAAGAAGAAGTGGAAAAGTAGTTCAAAGCAGGACTTATCATCATCACAAAGTATCCAGAATGGGTTACCAACATCGTACCAGTCCCCAAGAAGGATGGAAAGTTTCCGTATGCGTCGATTTTTGCAATCTAAACAAGGCCAGTCCAAAGGACGACTTCCTGCTCCCTCACATCAACGTTCTGGTAGACAACACCGCATGTCACGAGCTATTATCATTCATGGATGACTTCTTAGGATATAACTAGATCTTATTGGACTAAGAAGACTTAGAAAAGATAACCTTCACCATACCATGGGGAACCTACTACTATAGGGTAATGCCTTTTAGACTCAAAAATGCTAAGGCAACCTACTAAAGGTCCACTACCACCCTACTGCATGACATAATGCATAAGGAAGTAGAGGTATATGTGGATGATATGATTGTAAAATCCAAGGATTGGGAAGGTACAGGTACCCGAACCAAGCTTAGGGCCTAGAAGAATTAAGCCCACTTGATTGATCCCATTTTAAATCTTATGTCAACAACCACGAGTGACGTTCACCACCCTTCATTAGCCTTTATCCGATCCAACCGATTTGGATTACTTGTATTTTTTATTCTATGGAACTTTTTATCCAACCCGAGGCAACAATTGATGCCCATGATCCATATCCGAGGCTACACGAGTGAGTAATCCATGTTTTATCTCACAAGGCTAAATTCGGAGAGATCCTCACCAATAGAGTCGCCACTTGGTTTGATAAAAGAAACCAAGAAAACTAAATCTATTATGTCCAATGGATATAGTGCACTGCCGTGTCGTCACCAAAGAACTCAATTTGGGGGTTAAGGTACGAGATAGGAAAGAGCTAGATGGTGCTAAAACACCCCCTCTTGCCCCATCGTGAGATGGGCTTCTACTCAGCTTTCAAGGTGTTTGACCTAAACATTATGTGGATCGTTTCAATTATACTAATGCAATCTTAATTAAAGTTATCAATAACTAATTAAAGAAAATCATGCAAGAAACTATACAAGTACATGTAATGCACGTGCTAAAATAGTAATTCGGGAACTAAACGTATTACTTCACTCCCCTATGTATACGAAAGGAAATAAAATTAGATTAAATGAGAAACCCGCACTAAAAACCCTAGAAATACATGATATCTATGCACAGGTAATCATGTAAGGAGTTTAAATCTGTATTTTATCCACCTAAGCATGCTTCTATGTGATCTTAAGAAAGCAGTAAATAATAGGGAAGCTAGAAAACTTACCCGGTATAGCATAGCATTCCCAATTATCATTATTAACTATGGTTAGGACAATAAAGCAATATATATATATATATATAGGATAATCCAAGAATACCATACTATTCTAGGCATGGATAACATGTATGCATGTCCAAACATGACAACTATGTGCAATAGTGTGCATGTGTAAGCTTAATTAAGATGTTATCCCTAGTATGGATACGAATTAATTCATGAATTAACTACTTTGCATGGATAAAACAAGGATAGCATGGATAGCCTACTATCCCAACTAATATGGATTACTACATGATTCCTATATGAATGCCCTAGTTCTAGACTTGTAGATCCAATTAAGGCTTTGTTATCTCCGGGGTAGGATATCCATGGATTGAATATCAACCCCACAGCTTTGGTCACCATAACATTTAGGGGTAGCTCTGCCTGGGATAACTCTACTTTAATGGAAACTACAAACAAGGAGATACAACTTTTCTAGAACTTTAAAGATTAAAGCAAAAATGAAAAACACGAAGAACAAACAAGAAATTCAACCTAGATCTAATAAAATAAATATCAAAACAGGAAAATAAAACAGAAAAACAAAGAAGAAAAAGGAGCTAAAACTTCCCTCAGAATGCTTCTATAGGGCTTCGCCGGCACCGCAGACTCCAAAACTCAATCCTAACTCTAAAAAGACTTATACTTTTCCTAAAAATTTTCTAGGAGTGCTTCGAAATCCTCCAGAGGGTTTTCCTTGCCTCTCTAATCCTTAGGATTTTCAGGTGTAGAAGATATGTGGGGTGAAGGCCTCTATTTATAGTTTGAGAATTGGGTTGTATTTTCAGTATTTAAGCGATGTAGGATGGAGATACAAGCTTTAAAGACTTATACTTAGGCAATTTTGAGGAGTACCTAGGAGTCTTTCACTAAGTGGAGTAAGTATATTAGGATATGGAAGCTATTAAATTATATCCTAATTCTTTTCGAGAGTTTTGGAAACTAAAAAAACACTAACTTTTGTATTTAAAAAGTCTCTAAAAATAAAATAGGATAAAAATCCCGGTTTGGGCGTTTTAATCCCATCACTGCACTATGGGCCAGCTTTAAAATGTTATGTCTCACTCATTTTAAGTTCAAATTGAGATTATGACCTACGGATTTATATGCCCAGAAAACGTACTATCCATTCCAAGTGGTTTCATGCCCAAACTCCTCCTGGGTTAAGAGTTATGGTCAAAATACTAAAGTTGCGTTAAAAATGGCTGCTTGTAATGGGTTTTGAAGGTTATTTTGGTATAAAAATTATTTAGGAATTATTTGGCCAAAAACAAGATTTGGGTTATGGTTTAAAAATATTTTAGGACTAAAAAGATTTATTGGGATCCCACCCTAGGATCCGAATTTTGGCTTGGGTAATGGTATGCGGCATAATAAAAATATTTTGGTCATTTTACGTGAATTTTTTTTTTTTATTTTGGGTTTTTATCTCTAAATTGAATTTCTAACATTCCTAAGTCTTCCTAGAGGTTATTCTAAGGTATCTCGGAGGCCACGGTGCTTCACAGAGTTCTGCTTCATATAAGTGACATTCCACAAATCCTGCTTCCGGTCATCGGGTTGTTCTTTTCTATCGAACGGACGAACCAAAATAGGTTATCTATAGAAGGACACTTGATAGCATTGGAAAAATTCTTCAAAAGATTGCGCAAATACAAGATGAGACAGAATCTAAAAAAGTGCACTTTCATTGTGACCTCCAGGAAGCTCATGGGTTTTCTCATCACACAAAGGGGGATAGAAGTTAACCCCTCCAAAATCAAGGCAATTCTAGAGATGGCACATCCACAGAATGAGAAGGAAGTAAGAGGGTTCCTAGAAAGGATCCAATTCATTAGCCGCTTCATCTCCAAGCTCATGACTACATGTGATCCCTTATTCTGACTACCGAAGAAAGGAGAGAAGTTCCAATGGGATAACCAATGCCAAATTGCCTTCGATAAAATAAAAACTTACCTCTAAAACCCACCTGTCCTTTCACCACCTACCCCTCTTAAGCCTTTGTTTCTTTACCTATTCATCTCTGAAAATGCCATGGGTTGCATGATAGACCAAGAAGGAGAAGGGAATAACTCTGAAAAAGCTATATATTACCTTAGCAAGACGATGACTGGGTATGAGCTCAACTACTCTACTCTCGAAAAAACTCTACTCTCGAAAAAACATGTTGGGCTTTAGTGTAGTGCACTCGCCGACAAAGACACTACATGCTAGCCTTTCTAGTTGTGCTCATATCTTGCATGGATCTTCAAAAATACCTCCTAAAAAATTATGCCCTGAACAGTCGTATATCCCATTGGTTACTTCTACTATATGAATTAGATATCAAGTATGTAATGAGCAAGTCGGTAAAAGGGAGGACTATAGCTGAGCATCTCGCTGAACACGCTGTTGATTCTGAGGAAAATGGGGACTTCCCATTCCTAGACGAGAATATCATGGAAGTTAAAAAAGAGAAGTGGAAGTTGTATTTCAATGGGGTAGCCAACATGAAAGGATATGAAGTATGGATGATTCTGGTATCACTAAATGAAGACCACACTCCATTGGCAGTCAAGCTAAACTATAACTCCACCAAAAATACTGCTATATATAAGGCATGCATTTTGAGGATTGAAGCAGCCATAGAATTGAAGGTTTAGAAATTGGATGTCTTCGGGGATCCAGACCTTATTGTATCACAAGCCCGAGGAGAATGGAAGGTGAAGGAAGAAAGGTTGAAGCCTTATCATGATCATCTCGACAAACTCAAAAAGCAGTTCGAATGCGTGGCATTCTTCTACCTACCCAGGAAGAGAACGAATTAGTAGATTCGTTGGCTACCTTAGCTAACACGGCAAAAAAAATGTGTGTACTTATGTGCTATACCCAACTGTAGGTAATCGTGCAAGTAGTAATCTGATTAAGACCAGGTCGATCCCACAGGGAAGGTGTTAAACTAAAAACTTAGATTAAACTCTAAAGGTAAAGGAAAATTCAAGATTTAAAATAAGGTGTAGGACACGAAGTTCTACAGACTATAACTACTAGAGCAATTAAAGTAAACTAATGATTAACTAATTAACAAAAGCAATATTTTAAAAGCGGTTTTCTTTATATAAAGGGAATGTTGGGATCACACAAATCCGCAGCGATCATACCATCTACCATGCAGTTACATTTAAGCTCTAAGGAGTGTATCTATCTACAGTATTCTGTATTTCTAAGGATAATGAATCAATAGTCCTTTCATGGTCGGGACTATAACATCATAGTTAAATCGAAACACATGAAAGCGGTTTCAATCAAAAGTTAAGTCTCGCATTCTGAATGGTCTTAGCATTCAAAATGGTTTGCAAAAGTTATTGAAGAAAAATGCCTTAAGGCTTAAAGTAATGAAACTGTTTTGACAAACTGAGCATTTGGGGATAGTTTGATAACAAATCTCAAAAGCATAAATTCTTGGAATACTACAAAAAGACTTCTCAAGAATCTGACAGTTCGATCGATCGACGCGCTTTCGATCGATCAAAAATCATCATCTCTCGAGCGATCGAACAGTCTAGATCGCTTGACTATGCGTCTGCTTCGATCAATCGAAATACTTCGATGGATCGAGTGCAGGTTTTATACTACTGCATGGCAGAGGCTAGAGATCACTGTTTCATCGTGATCTCCCAACCTGGGGACTACTCAGACATGGTCTGGAGTGTCACAGATTTTGTTTTAACGTAAAAATCCATTGAAGTCTTGTTTGGTTGAGTTTTAATCATGTAAACTAAGAAAACTATGGTTTAACCATAAACGAGCATGGAAGACTATGATTACCACTACTTAAACTATGCGAGATCACTAGTAGAATGTAAAGAAACTGGAATAAAAGAACCTGGAATGTTGTATTAAGATTAACTTGCTGTAAATCTAAAGTAATCAATGACAAACCATGAAAAACCTACTAGAAACGCATATATGGGCGTATCTCTCTTTATAAACTGATGAAAAACAATGTGGGCATCCTCTGGGTCGTAAATAAAACGCATATATATACTAAAACCTAAAACTAGGGTTCAAAACTCCGTTTCTGCTGCGTGCGCGTAAGGTCTGATAAAAGCCATGTTCGATCAATCGAGCATCACTCGATCGATTGAACTTCTGGAATCTTAGAGCGCTTTAACTATCTTCGATCGATCGAACTCTCGATCGCTCGAGACTCGCTTTTCATGTTTGGATTGTCTTCCTTAAAATCCAGTAACCCTTTTTTCCTGCTTATTCATTTCTTCACACAGCAAGCAGTGATCTGCACAATTTATAGCTAAAACAATATAACTTATCATAGATTAATCATATTATGTAAAAGCTGGCATTGTAATCCAAATTGCAGATATATAAAGAAATTGTAGACTAAATCAGTGTATTTTCTTCTTTTAGCGCGGTTGTATTTTACAAATACCCTCGCTTGTCACAACTCCCAACTAGTGAATTGCTAGTCCCTAGCAATAGAGCGAAAATAAAAACAATCTAACTGCTACTACAACGACTAAAATAAAATAAATTAAACTGAGGCAAACTAAGCTAAAATAGAAAGAGAAACTACATAACTTACTTTCGCAAGAATTGCGGTTGCATGTAGAGAATGCAGCAAGCCGTTAAACCCCTCGGTTCTCCTAGTAGATGAGTGTTGTCTCGTGAGGGTTTACAGTGAATATACCCACAAAACTCTCTAATTTTAAGCTAAAAAAGATCTAGAATAACTTATAAACATTCCCTCCCATACGACTGTCAATTTAGCTCTATAAAACATATCACCCTCATTCAAACCATGAAAGAAATTCACATGCTCCTTATGTCACCAAGATAAATATAACATATGCATCACATCCATGTATCCGTGTGTGTGTGACATTAACAGCTATGCATCAGACCTTGTTCAGAGTTGTTTAGACTATTATTCTCTCAGAACTTGTAGATTCAACTCAATTCTTACATGGGTTTACACTCAAAAATAAACGTCTCACAGAAACTGGCTTTAATAATGATCGCACATGGTGTGAAAACTTTAACAAGAATGATATTGTGGTTACTAGTGCTTTCACACCCGACTCAATAAAGGACGAACATTTAGAGTGTATAGTCTCATAAAAAGGATACTACTCACTAGAGGAACGAAATACCGTGGATAACTCAAATTACACTTCATATTCAAACTAAGTTGTTAAAAATCATTAAGGCTTTGACTTTTCGATTTTTTTTTTAATATATAGTAGGACAGAAATGAGAGGGGTACAAAATCGCACATCTTTAGCATGTGATTGAGTTTAGTAATTTTTTTCTTCACTTCATTCCAACCATCCTCTATTCTCATATATATATATATTTTTTAAACTGGACTCCTTCTTTCCTTTTCTCTTTTATGCTGTCCCTCCCACATTTACTCCCTCCTTGTCATGTACTTCAACAATTTAATCACATTAGATGTGCAATGGGGTTCATTGAGGTCAAATTATAAGATTAGGGATTTAGATTTTCATAATAGACTTGGTAATATTTACTAGGTGTGGGATTGAGAACAACGCAGATTCTGGAATGTTGATACAAGTAGATGAAAAGGTTAAAGAGCAGATAATGATGGCTTAAATCATTTTCTTAACTTCTTAATTTAAGTACTTTAGTCTTCATTGAGTTTAGTTGGCAGTTCTCCTATAATACACAGTCAGAATGAAGAATCAGAGACTATTCAACGAATTTAATATGCTTATATAAGAAAAACAATTCAAATAATGTGATACTTCCCTCAGAATTAAAGATTGGATTCAAACGCTCAGTAAGGGTAACTAGTTTCCACTACTCATTCCTTAGAGCATAAAAGTCATATTAACTCTGTTGTAGGTTTTCTACATAGCTATTAACATGTGCATATGGATTTTGGATACAAAAATGGTCAACATCTGCAATCATCCTAGTGAAACTAGAAAAACGCGTGAACTTGATTCATAAAAAGATGAAAATAATATGAACGTATCATTGCTTCATAACAGCTAAATAGGAGTGAAAATTCAAAGTTGATCTACTGATAAAGTTCAGAGTTTCAGATTTGTTTTTTTTTTTTTTTTCATTTCTTCAATTTTAAATTCAATTTATTTAATTTATGTGAGTTTAATTCAATTCTAATAGAGATTGTACGATATATGCAATTAAGTTATTCAGATTGCTAAGTATAAACATGTGCAGGTGATTATCTATCTACATTCCACCCCCAACTAAAAATTGTGATGTCCTCAGAAGTTGATTTTCAAAATAAATAGAGAGATATCACCTGATAACGCAAAGCAAACACCGCAAGCATAGCAATCTGTAAAGACATACAAACTCTAAGCAGCCAAGATCAAATGAAATAATAGGTACTGATAAAGCAATGACCATATGTAAGACAAACACCCAATCACCGGAATGATAGAACAATATAAGTACAGAACAGTAATAAAAATGTCCAAAAGATCTATCAGTCCCATCATACTAAACAACCCAAAAGAAACTAAGAGAAAAGAGAAAGAAATAGTAATAAACAAAATACAATAAAACTCCCCCTCTCAAAGTGCATAAACTACTCGTCACCAATATCATATAGAATCACGGTCGGTGTAGCAGGATCATCCTCATCTTCACCCTCAACAATAGTAGGAGCCGTCGCCGAATCACTCACAGTGGGGACAGCTGATGTAGACAATGATGGGTCAGCCACGACTGGAGGTGGTGCAGATGATGATGATGGTGCAGAGGGATCAGTAGGCAGTAGAGGTGGAGTAACAGAAATAGCAGGCGGAGCGGTAGATATAGATGGATCCGCAATACCAGAAGAGGGTGGCGGAACAGAAGAAGATGGACGGTGGTGGGTGGTGTAGAAGGGGCAGAGGGTGGGTGTGAAGCTGTGTGAATAGACTGATCTACCCCGATCTGTATTAAGATTGCCTCCAGCAAGGTCGTCATCTAATCCATCTTGCCCTCGAGCCGTATCCATGCCTCCTTCTCCTCAATAAGCAATGAGTGGAGAATTTGGAGGGATACAGAAGACGACTCTCCCTGGGCCTGAGCCTAAGATCGCTGGCTCAGCTCGAACTGCTGCACGACAGCAACAGGGTCCTCATCATCTGAATCTAGCTCCTCAGCCTCAGTGGGCGTCCCAGAAGCTGCACCCTCTATGTCGATGCCTCTCCCTCTCTTCCTCCTCGCTCCCACCTATACCTTTCCTTTTAGCTTCCTCTTCTTTTGCACATCCGAACGGTGCGCTGCTGTCTCTCCAAACCAACTCGAGGCCTGTGAAATCATGTCAGTGGCCATGGGAGCAATCTAGCCTGCTCAATCACCCGATGGATGGGCCAAGCGCCCTTTAAATGGTGCTTGGCTATAATGTACTGCGTGGGCTGGACAAAGAAGTCGATATAGAATTGAGGCAGGCAGACACGCTGCCCTGTCCCAATGGCATACAGAACCTGAGCATACCATGGTACCACCTTTTCGTGATAAGAAGTCATCAATATGCAATTGGCGAGCGCTAGGTGGAGGAGCTGATACTGCTCGGTCATAAAACGGTCCTCAATCAGGGAGATGCCATTCCAGATCTGAACCGCACTGCCGATAATCTCCTGGATAATGATAGAGCGCAGAGTCTCTGGTATACCGGGTATGTGTGGGTATAAGTGGTCGGGCGTCTCTGGTACACCCAAGGCAGTAGCCACGGTAGTCGGGCTGAATATGATCTCTCGACCCCAAAAGAAAGATCTGTAAGTGAACGGCGCTGCAGGGTCCTTGATCATGGTCACATACGCCTCTCGCACCCAAGTGATGTTGATTTTCTTAGACTACGTCAAAATCTCAAACCAACGCGGCATGGCAAGAATCCGTGCAATGAACCATGGGGCAGAAAGCCATACATCCTCGAGTGGCCGCTCTAAAATCACCTTTCGCATCTAGAAGTATCGTATGAACCAAACCCAATCCTCGTCATTTCGAAACCCGTGGTCAAATACTGGGTCAGGAATAGCGAGGTTAAGGGGATTGGATTTATGATACCCTGTGATAGGATTCATTTGGAATGCCCTGAAAATGAAAGGAAAAGATTAAAGAAAACAAAAGTAAAATGACCAAATAAAGAAACTGCCAATGCATCAGTTTGATCGATCGAAGAGTTTTCGATCGATCGAAAAAAATGCTTTGTTCGATCGCTCGAAACCAGCTCGATCGATCAAATAATTCCTTCCTTCGATCGCTCGAAACCAAATCGATCGATCGACCACAACGAGATGCAGAAAAAATAATAGAAATACACATACAGGAAACAAACAATAACCTAAGGTTTCTAAGGTTACAAATAAGTCTTAGGACCAATGGGGAGCACCCCCTTGGGGTTTTAACCAAAAAAATGGAATAGGGAGTTAAGAGGATCCTTAACTCAGTTTGAGCATGATGATGGCTTTGGAGATGCTTGGCTTCTCCAAATAGTGCGTGTGATCACAGGATTAACAAACGCCCCGAGTTCTCTTCTTTGTGCTCAAGCGCATGAAAGTGAGGGAGAGGGAGAGAAACTGAAGAGGTGTACGCTAGACGAATCGTTTAAATACAAGTCTCGAGCAATCGAACAGTCTAGATCGATCGAACGTTCGATCGATTGAGAATTATTCAAGTGCTTGAGGATTGGACGTTTTTGATCGATCAAGGGTTGATCGATAGATCGAACAAGAAAAACACCAGAAATATATACACAGAACAACTGTATATCCCCAACTAACAGAAATTGATCTGGGCATACAGAATAACGTAAAAACAGTTCAATTACAGGACATGCAAACCAGAAAAAGATCATCATCAACAAGGTAATATGAAATTGCAAATTTATAGATTTAACTTTGTAATAGCATCCGCTTTTGCAAAATTATTGCCCGCAACCATGGTACTTAAGACCTTATTAATAAAGAAAAATGAAAAATTAAAGAAAAATTGACAATCCTTTGTCCAGCATTACACTTCAAATGATAAAAGAAAAACTAAATGACAAAACGCAATTGAAGTGGAGCACTAATTTTCAAATATGAATATTCCATCTTCCGCAGTTGCTTCTTTCTCCGCACATCTTCGAGTGTGGATTCCAAACTTGATGATTCCCTTTCCCAGAATAGTCAAAAAGTAGCAAAGACATCATCGAGTGAGTATGAAATCTCTACAGAATTGATTGCACAGGCAAGAGGTGATCCGGATGGACACAAAGATAATGGCGTGTAATACCGCAACAGACTTTCCTCTTCTACCCGGGGACCTTATGTATGGTCCAAATCCATGAAATAGCTGATGCAGTAGGAACAATAGTGGTAGCATTTGATTCATAGTGAAAATCTTAACAAAGTAAAACAAAAAGAACACCAAAAAGGAAGAAATTAAGTAAAACAAGAGGAAGATCTAATAGAAAGGAATAAACACAGAAGACGAAAAGAAAAAGAAATGTGATAAGGAATTAACCTCACTGTTGGCGTGATATAACCATGTGCGCTAGCAGGTAGAGGGCATTGTAGCCGAAACAACAAATAACTTATGTACACATAGATGTATGGAACCAATTCGATGACAAGGAAGTCATCAACAAAATTGAAGACAGCATTGTGGCGTTCAGGCACCACATCCTGTAAATCGTCTTCCTCCCATGGTTCCCACATCAAATAGTTCTCCCATTTTGCCAATAGGGCATCATCGACTTCCCCAACAAAATACCCCTCTGGTTCGCCTCCCTCTTCAGGGAAGTCCATATGCTCGAAGGGGTTAATGTGGAGGAGTGCAGGATCACAAGGGATGTACCCTTGGGTCAAGTCAATGACATCATCTGCTCCTGGCCCTTGATAAGGAGACAAGCATAATGCAATCTCCTTAGTAGTCCATAGAGAGTTAAGATATTCTGAATCAGCCCATGACCCGATTGAATGGACATCGTCATCCCTCATATTTTTAATAGCCTGCAGGGGAGAGATGGAATGGAATAGCAGATTAAAATCGAAGTCACACTCAAAAAGAGACATAAATAAATGAAACAAAATAAAGTGCAGTAAAGGAAAGAATTCAACTACAAAATGTGAACACGCTTTAGTGTTTTAGGTGGAGGGATAGCTGGGCTCATCTAGCTCGATGTGCTCAGATTCTGGTAGGAAGTTCTCCAAGAACGGTTTTAACCTTTGGCCATTAACCTTGAAATAATCTTCATTCTTAGGATTTATGAGCTCAACAGGCCCATGTGGAAAGACAGATTTGACTATGAATGGTCCTGTCCACCGAGAACAGAGTTTTCCCGGGAATAGGTGAAGGCGAGAGTTTTCCTTGTGTAATTTAGCATTGTCGTATGCATCTTGATGTATTTCTTCCATTTCATCCAACTGAAGTTTTCAGAGATGACCTCCCTCTATAATGTCGAAGTTCAATGAGTGTGTCGCCTAATATGCTTTGTGCTCAATTTCGACAGGGAGGTGACATGCTTTTCTATACACTAACCGGTATGGGGACATCCCCAGGTTTATCTTATAAGCAGTACGGTACGTCCATAGAGAATCGGTTAGTTTATATGCCCAGTCCTTTCTGTTGAAACTAACCATCTTTTCTAGTATATGTTTGATTTCACAATTAGTCAACTCTGCCTGCTCGTTAGTTTGTGGGTGGTAGGCGAGAGTGATCTTATGATTGACCCCATATTTCTTGAGGAGTGACTCCAAAGGTCTGTTGCAAATATGCTCGCCTTGGTCACTTATTAGTGCCCTTGGGGTTCCGAAACGCGACAGAATATGTTCCTTAAGAAAGGCCATTACTATTTTGTGGTCATTGCATCTTGTTGGTATCGCTTCCACCCATTTCGATGCATACTCCACAGCTAGGAGTATGTATTCACAGTTGTTTGATTTCAAAAATGGACCCATAAAGTCTATGCCCCAACAATCGAATATTTCAATTGTGATAATGGGAGTTAAGGGTATAGAATTCCTTTTTGAAATTGTACCAATCTTTTGACAGCGTTGGCACGATTTGCAAAAAGAATAGGCATCCTTAAACATGATGGGCCAGTAGAAACCGCTGTGTAGGACTTTTTGTGCGGTCTTTTGTGAAGCAAAATGTCCACCGCAAGCTTCAGAGTGGCAAGATGCTAAAATCATAGTTATGTCCTCATTTGGAATACATCGTCTGATGACCTGATTAGCACAATACTTGAATAAGTACGGGTCATCAAAAAAGAAGTGATGTACGAACGAGAGGAACAATTTCCTATCTTGATTTGACCAATGACTAGGGGTCTCTCCCGTAACAAGATAATTTATTATATCCGCATACCAAGGCAAACTGGAAACAGCCATTATTTGCTCATCTGGTAATTCATCCTTAATTGGTATGGGTTCAGTGTTGTCAGTAAATGTTAGCCGAGATAAATGGTCAGTGACCACATTCTCTACTCCCTTTTTATCCTTGATTGTGATATCGAATTCTTGGAGTAGGAGTATCCAACGGATAAGCCTTTGTTTCGCGTCCTTCTTAGATAATAGGTACTTGAGGGTCGAATGTTCTGTAAAACAGACGATTAGAGACCCTATCAGATATGACCTGAACTTATCTAGAGTGAAGACTATTGCCAGTATCTCTTTTTCGGTAGTCGTATAATTCTTTTGAGCTTCGTTAAGTGTTCGACTAGCATAGTAGATTACATAAGGCTTATTATCCTTCCTTTGTCCTAGGACTGCACCAATGGCATAGTGTAGACACCCCATTTTGTCAGCTATCAGATTTAGGAGACCCATAGCTTGGTGATTCACAATGATCGTAAAAGACTCAAAAGGACTCTTGGAAATCAGTTCTATTTTTCAGAATGACCAAAATGCCCCTGAAAGCCCAAAAACTCCCAAATTTGGTCCCAAAGTTCTGGAAACATGCTATGTTGTAAGAAAAGAGATAAAAGGAGTTTTTAAGTAAAATCAGATGAAATCGTCAGCTCCCAGAGACCCCCGGAAGTCCCAGAAGTTCCCGGAAAATCTCCGTTGACCGGTTTGACCAAGGTTTGACCAGTGTTTGACCAAGTTTGACCAAAATTCTCCGAATTCACCGGAATCATTCTAAAACATGAGAAGAGTATTAAAACGAGTTTTAAAATAAAATCGAGCGAAAACGTCAGCTCCTGGGAACTCCCGGAGATTTCCAGAACTTCCCGGGAATCCCAGGTTTGACCAGTTTGACCAAAATTTGACTTTGGAACCGGGGCACCAAAACAATTTTCAAATATTTTTCATGGATACTAGCATTCAATAGCTTTCCAACGGTATATCGCACATAATTTCTGGATTTAAAATGAATTTATTATGAATTTCCAAAGGCAAAAAAGGCGATCAAATCGGCTTTTATCGCAAATACCGCAAAACTTTTCAAAGTGACCTATCCTCGAACTATTTATTATGTAAAGTAGACTCCATTACCTTTCCAACGGTATATCACAACCTCAATTTGGAGTTTGTATGCATTTTCTGTGAATTTTAGACGAAATAGGGCCTTTTCGCGAATACCGGAACCTCTGGGGGCCTAAACAGCATTATCTGGACGAAGGAAGAGCAGTGCCGCCGAGGCACTGGCCCAGTGCCACCGCGGCACTCTTCTCCAGAACAGTGTGTTTTTGTAATTTCGTTTGGGGGTCCATTTTGATTAATTAAAAATCAAAACGACATAGTTTTAAGTTTTCAGATGTTTGGGACCAATGGGAACACTTCTAAAACCCCAAAACCACCCCAAATTGGCCTATTTAAACCCCCCATTGCTCCTCATTTTAGGGGGGTCAAGTGCAAAAGCTTGAAAAGTCGTAGAGAAGAAGAGAGATAGAGATAGGTTTAGAAGAGAGAAAAGGAGCTTCCTCCTACTATTTTGCTATAGAAAGTGAGTTTTAATCTTGTTTTCTTCCATTACCTCTCTTATACTTCACATTCCAAACACCCCCAATCACCATTCTTGAGCATTCTCGAGTTAGGAAGCTACTTCCATGTCCAAATTTCAAAATCTATGAGTGAAACACCAAGGTACAAGCCCAAAATCATATTGATTATCAACTATTGATTGTTATTTACTTGCTTGTTCATATTATGTTCATCTCTTCTTAATCTCATTTCTTTTTATTTTCTTTATGTACTTACTAGTTCATCATCATCTAAATGATGACATAAAGTTTGGGGTGAGTGAATCTTTATGGATAGTAGCTCTTGACCTCAAAAACATGTTTATTAGATGATGATCATAACTTCAATACCTCCAAGGTATTCTGGAAGTTATGTTCAAAATAGCATAAATCTTTCCAACAATCTTGGAGGTTCTTGATGATGAGTTTGATGTTGACATTATAAGTGGTTATAATCTCTATTTGATGTTGAAAATATACTTCCAAAACATCTATTTCAAACCCCTCTTAAGACGCCTCATTTTGATCTCAAGAAAGAAAACTCTAGTTTTTTCCAAAATCTTCAAAACAGTGAATGATCTGAGTTCAAAGATTTCTCTAGAACTCAATATTCAACATATAGATGCAAGGCCACTTGGAAAGTCTTCCGAACGCATTGGAGAACACCCATGATTTTTGGTTTGGCTTGGAAGTACTTGAAAATGGTCCATTTGGACCCAAACATTCCTTCCAGACATTCTGCCTCTGCTGTCACAGCAGCTTGGTTAACTTCCAACTTCTTTTTCAGAAACCTTTTCCAAAAGCGATGGTCTCAACTTATTTTTCCCTTAAACTTCAATGTCTTAGGAAACTTACTGTATAAAATGGGTCTCTACATCATTATTTTTCATTTTCTAAGATTTTTCAACATTTCAGTCGACAGTACGGACTCAGTTTCTGAGTGACCTTCATTGTTTATATGATTTCTCTCAATCTGTGATAGCTATTCAATATTGGCCTTTTGGGTAGTGTTCTAGACACAATAAGGAAGCTCTCCATAAAATATCATGCATTGAAAACATTCCTAGCCCCTCTTTTCAATTTCCACAAGATCATGCTTCTGTTCTATCCATTATTCACAGCAAGCACATTTCAACTTTCATTCTTTGATTTGATGCCCATATGCATTCCAAATTAGCTCATGTCTTAGGAAGTAGTTCATACTACATGTGTACATATCCCATGATGATTTCATTCATTCATTCATACACAATCTAGACTTCTAAGTCATTCTAGGAATCCATGAACACAAAGCACACTACAACCTTGGCACATTCTATATACATACATTGCATCCATGCAAGATTTGGGGTTTTTGTAACTCCTAATCTAAGAAGATTATAAGGAAATGAATTTGATCACACGTTCATGCTTCCCCTCGATCTAATCATCCTTTCTCATCCGTCCCGGGGATTGAGAGATCTTCTTTTCTCAAAGATTAACATGCATCATTCTAGCTTGCTAAGCATATTTTGATTTCTTTATTTGTTTGTTTCAATAACAATTCATGTCCCCCTTTAGATTAGGAGGTCTTGATTATTTGATACATGATTAGACGATTTTTCCTATGTTTATTTGTGTGATCTTTCACTTTAAATTGCATGATATTTGACTTAGATCTTATGAATGATATTTTTTCTCTAGATCTTCCATTTCAAGTTTCTTATGTGATGTAATATACTATCATAGTATTAATTACCGAACCATACATAGTATAAGATGATTATTTGGATGCTAATTGAGGCCCATCGAAAGACGGGGCTAGTTGAGGGTGTTTTAGTCACGACAAAGGCTCCTTCCTCTCTCGTACCAAAACCCCGAACCAAGTTCTTTGGTTATGAAGGGCCGGTGCCCTTATCCGCTTGGGTGAGTCAAATTAGGTTTCTTGGTTCCTTAAAGACCAAGTGGCGACTCTGTATCTGTTTTCAACAGACCTTTCATTTTCTTCCTTTCTTCCTTTCTCCTAGCAACATAAGTCCATGAGTGGCTGTTGATCGCCCATCTTAGTTCATGCAATGTAAGTCCATGAGTGGCTGTTGATGATCTTCCTTCCTCCTAGCAACATAAGTCCATGAGTGGCTGTTGATGATCTTCTTTCATCCTAGCAACATAAGTCCATGAGTGGCTGTTGATCTTTCATATTTTTTTCATGCAACATAAGTCCATGAGCGGCCGTTGATGACCTTCTTTCATCCTAAAGCAACATAAGTCCATCACTCTCCTCTTTCAATATCAAAACCTTAACTACCATCTCCGTATCCCTCATCACAAATAGAGTGATACCTCTAGCTCCCGGAGGCCCCGACTGGCCCTCTTGGATTAAGCGCCGGGAGAGATTCTCAGAGAGTCCATCACCTCCCGAAGGCCCTAACCGGCTCTTTTGGATTGAGCATTACGAGATCTGACCAACCATGAGAGATTCAGAGATGGATCCTGGTTCTAGGTCAAGAATTGAAGAGAGATTCTCAGAGAGTCCATCAGCTCCCGAAGGCCCTAACCGGCTCTTTTGGATTGAGCATTACGAGATCTGACCAACCATGAGAGATTCAGAGATGGATCCTGGTTCTAGGTCAAGAAATTGAAGAGAGATTCTCAGAGAGTCCCCTACCATCCCCAGCAGAAGATAACAGAAGTCCGGACCGATTCTCCGACTTGTCATCATAAGGATCGGTCAATGATTGAAAACATCACCCGCAGTCAAATCACCCCGATTCCAAGGGCAAGCACTGTCTATTCACAATTCAAGGATCCGTGTCCACTGATTATCATGAGCTTTCTCACCTGTCAGTCGTCATGAGTTTCCTCACTTATCGTAAGCTTCTTCACTCCGGTTATCTCACCTGTCAATTATCGTGAGCTACCCCACTTATTATGAGTCTCCTCACTTTGGTTATTATAAAACTGTCGGTTATCATGAACTCCCTCACCTATGGGTTATCCTTAGTTGTCATCCTCAAAGACCCCACATCCGATCCCATTCGCTCGTAAAGCACACTTCCCGTAATTTGAGAAGTTTGCCCCGAAACCCAGAGTCTTTTCAGACCGTGGTCGGCCACTGCATCATAGTCAGAAGCACTAGCACAACACAAGTCCACTCGAAATGGCACACACCCCACAGCACCAGCTCATGCTGAGATCAGAATGTTAGGCATGATAGGACTCACACAATCATATCACATCCATACATTGCATATCATCCTCATAGCATAGTATCCGCCTATCTTGTTGTGCATGTGTGATTTGTTTCTTTATGCCCTGAACTACGCCCTGGTCTGATTCCCCTTGGGATACGTAGGCAGCTCACACAAAGCACGACCAGCACTAACCTCAGCACCACTGCATCTTTTGTAATGCATTTTATCCTAAATCTATAGCCTCCAAAAGGCCTGTCTCTTCAAGGCTTTGGCACTCGCTTGCGACATGCGTTGCCTCGCAAGTTTATGCCAAAGAGGGGCAAACTGTAGACACCCCATTTTTTCGGCTATCATATTTAGGAGACCCATAGCTTGGTGATTCACAATGATCATAAAAGACTCAAAAGGACTCTTGGAAGTCAGCTCTATCTCTCAGAATGCTCAGAATGACCAGAATGCCCCTGAAAGCCCGAAAACTCCCAGATTTGGTCCTAAAGTTCTGGAAACATGCTACGTTGTAAGAAAAGTGATAAAATGAGTTTTTAAGAAAAAACGGATGAAATCATCAGCTCCCAGAGACCCCTGGAAGTCCCGAAAGTTCCCGGAAAGTCCCCGTTGACCGGTTTGACCAAGGTTTGACCAGGTTTGACCAAAGTTTGACCAAGTTTGACCAAGTTTGACCGGAATCATTCCAATTCACCAGAATCATTCTAAATCATGAAAAAAGTATTAAAACAAGTTTCAAAAGAAAATCGAGCGAAAACGTCAGCTCCTGGGAACTCACGGAGATTTCCAGAACTTCCCGGGAGTCCCAGGTTCGACCAGTTTAACCAAAATTTGACTTTGGAACTGGGGCGCCGAAACAATTTTCAAATATTTTTCATGGATACTAGAGGTCAATAGCTTTCCAACGGTATATCGCACATAATTTTTGGATTTAAAACCAATTCATTACGAATTTCCAAAGGCAAAAAAGGCGATCAAATCGGCTTTTATCGCGAATACCGCTAAAACTTTTAAAAGTGACCTATCCCCGAACTAATTTTTATGTAAATTAGACTCCATTACCTTTCCAACGGTATATCACAACCTCAATTTGGAGTTCGTATGCATTTTTTGTGAATTTTGGACGAAATAGGGCCTTTTCGCGAATACCAAAACCTCTGGGGGCCTAAACAGCATTATCTGGACGAAGGAAGAGCAGTGCCGCCGCGGCACTCTCCTCCAGAATAGTGTATTTTTGTAATTTATTTTGGGGGTCCATTTTGATTAATTAAAAACCAAAATGACATAGTTTTATGTTTTCAGATGTTTGGGACCAATGAGAACACTTCTAAAACCCCAAAATCACCCCAAATTGGCCTATTTAAACCCCCCATTGCTCTTCATTTTAGGGGGGCCAAGTGCAAAAGCTTAGAAAAGTTGTAGAGAAGAAGAGAGATAGAGATAGGTTTAGAAGAGAGAAATGGAGCTTCCTCCTACTATTTTGCTATAGAAAGTGAGTTACAATCTTGTTTTCTTCCATTACCTCTCTTATACTTCACATTCCAAACACCCCCAATCACCATTCTTGAGCATTCTTGAGTTAGGAAGCTACCTCCATGTCCAAATGTCAAAATCTATGAATGAAACACCAAGCTACAAGTCCAAAATCACATTGATTATCATCTATTGATTGTTATTTACTTGCTTGTTCATATTATGTTCATCTCTTCTTAATCTCATTTCTTTTTATTTTCTTTGTTTACTTACTAGTTCATCATCATCTAAGTGATGACATGAAGTTTGAGGTGAGTGAATCCTTATGGATAGTAGCTCTTAACCTCAAAAACATGTTTGATAGATGATGATCATAACTTCAATACCTCCAAGGTATCCTTGAAGTTATGTTCAAACAAAGAATAAATCTTTCCAACAATCTTGGAGGTTCTTGATGATGAGTTTGATGTTGACATTCTAAGTGGTTATAATCTCTATTTGATGTTGAAAATATACTTCCAAAACATCTATTTCAAAACCCCTCTTAAGACCCCTCATTTTGATCCCAAAAAAGAAAACTCTAGTTTTTTCCAAAATCTTCAAAACAGTGAGTCAAAACAGTGAATGATCTGAGTTCAAAGATTTCTCTAGAACTCAATATTCAATATATGGATGCAAGGCCACTTGAAAAGTCTTCCTAACGCATTGGAGAACACCCATGATTTTTGGTTTGGCTTGGAAGTACTTGAAAATGGTCCATTTGGACCCAAACATTCCTTCCAAACATTCTGCCTCTGCCGTCACAGCAGCTTGGTTAACTTCCAACTTCTTTTTCAGAAACCTTTTCCAAAAGGGGTGGTCCCAACTTATTTTTCCCTTAAACTTCAATGTCTTAGTAAACCTTCTGTATAAAATGGGCCCCTAGATCATCAATGTTCATTTTCTAAGATTTTTCAACATTTCAGTCGATAGTACACACTTTGTTTCTGAGTGACCTTCATTGTTTATATGATTTCTCTCAATATGTGATAGCTATCCAAGATTGGCTTTTTGGGTTGTGTTCTAGACACAATAAGGAAGATCGTCATAAAAAATAATGCATTGAAAACACTCCTAGCCCCTTGTTCCAATTTCCAAAAGATCATGCTACTGTTCTGTCCACTATTCACAGCAAGCACATTTTAATTTTCACTCTTTGATTTGATGCTTGTATGCATTCCAAATTAGTTCATATCTTAGGGAATAGTTCATACTACATTTGTACATATCCCATGATGATTTCATTCATCCATTAATGCACATTTTAGACTTCTAAGTCATTCTAGGAATCCATGAACACAAAGCACATTACAACCTTGGCACATTCTAGATACATACATTGTATCCATGCAAGATTTGGGGCCTTCATGGCTCCTAATCTAAGAAGATTATAAGAAATGAACTTGATCACATGTTCATGCTTACCCCGATCTAATCATCCTTTCTCATCCATCTCGGGGATTGAGAGGTCTTCTTTTTTCAAAGATTAACATGCATCATACTAGCTTGCTAAGCATATTTTGATTTCTTTGTTTATTTGTTTCAATAACAATTCATGTCCCACTTTAGATTAGGAAGTCTTGATTGTTTGATACATGATTAGACGATTTTTCCTAGGTTTATTTGTGTGATCTTTCACTTTGCATTGTGTGATATTTGGCTTAGATCTTATGAATGATATCTTATCTTTAGATCTTCCATTTCAAATTTTCTTATGTGATGTAATATACTATCATAGTATTATTTGTCGAACCAAACATAGTATAAGATGATTATTTGGATGCTAATTGAGGCCCGTCGAAAGACGGGGCGAGTTGAGGGTGTTTTAGTCGCGACAAAGGCTCCTTCCTCTCTCGTACCAAAACCCCGAACCAAGTTCTTTGGTTATGAAGGGCCGGTGCCCTTATCCGCTTGGGTGAGTCAAATTAGGTTTCTTGGTTCCTTAAAGACCAAGTGGCGACTCTGTATCTGTTTTCAACAGACCAACCATTTTCTTCCTTTGATTAATTTCAAACAAGTTTCAAAACAAACCCAAATAAAGAGGCGGAAGCCCGGTGTCCACAATCTGGCGACTCTGCTGGGGATTTTATTTTAAAACAAAATAATACAAAGATTTGACTCATAAGAAGTATCCTTAAAATCATCTTTTACTGTGTTTGGTTCACCGCATTGCACTTCTGCATTTCCCCTTCGACTGTGTCTGAATTGCAGCGCTGACATTGTTCAGGTCTTGCTGTGCCAGGGCACAAGTCACCGTTGATACTGTACCTTCCAAGGTATATCAAAAAAAAGTAAAAACCTCCGTACTGTCTCTCCGACGGTATATTGGAACTCTCGTCAACGGACCCTCTTTGACTAAACCCAGCCTTTGCATATAGATTCCTGTAGAACCTTTTATAAGACTGTTCATTTATCTTTTCAGATAGGACAATGTGATATAACTGCTGTATGCCCTAGCGGGATTACCTACGCGGTGTAGACGCTTATGTGGCATAGAACAGAACCCCTTTCCTGTGATTCCCAAGGCAATCACTCACATGTGATCACATTGAGTTGACTTGCCTAGGCACCATGATAAGGACCGGATCTCTGCTCCATGCTCACAAAGATATACACCGTAAATCTTGTTTGTTGGTCCTGAGACATAGAAGTATCAAAACTTGCTAGAAAGTATGATCACCATCATCACCTATTCCCGTCGTATATCCCTATTTCTTCCAATAGAAACTCTACCCAACTCATCAGGATATCCCTGTTTCTCCTAGAAACTCTGTCCGAATCACCAAGATTTCCTAGAAATCCCTATTTCTCCCCCAGATTACCCAGAAACCTCAATTTTTCTTAGAAGTTCCGATATACTTGTTTCTCCCAGAAACTCTATCTGACTTACCCAGTTATATCTGTTTTCCCAAAAGCTCTGTCCAAATTTCTCAGATTACTCAGAAATCTCAATTTCTCCCAGAAATTCCGGTATACTTGTTTCTCCCAGAAACTCTGTCCAACTTACCCGAGTTTTCATGTTTTCCCATAAGCTCTATCCAAATCTCCAAAATTTCCCAAAAATTCCAACAACTCCATCCAAACTTCCCAAAAATGCCTAGATGTACCAATTTCTCCCAGAAATTCTGATTTCCCAATTTCTCCTAGAAGCTCAGTCCAAATCAACCAGAAATCCCTATTTCTCCTAGAAACTTAAATGAATTCTAGAAATTTCTCCGAATCTTCCAAATCCCTATTTCTCCCAGAAACTCTGTCCAAAATTCCCGAAGTATCCCGGAAATCCCTGTTGTCCCTTGGTGATCACACTGGAAAGTAAGGTTAGCACACTCTGTATGCCTAGGACCTTATTTGTTTAGCTGCTCTCTGTTAGAAATAGGAGCATCATATAGATTAGGGCTTACATCCGCATGCTTGTCTCATATGCATACACAATTCGTGTCAGTCTACATGCACGTACATCTCGTCAGTCTCACATGTGTCAGTCTCTACACATCAAATGCATACATGTCATCATCTTCACTCATGTCAATCGTTATATAGGGGTCATATACATACTGGGACCGTCATCGGTTCACATTGATGAATTCTTCAAAATCTCTTATCATCTATCCCTGATAGGAGTCCATAAGAAGTGTTTCGCGCCTCCGCTTGGGCTTTTACTTCTATTTGCAGAAAAATCGTAGCCCCGGGTAAAAACACTATTGTACCTCCCCAAATTCATTATCGTGATCACGGGCTAGCACAGACCATCATCGATCCACCAATGGCCTACAAAGCTCTGGAAGAGAAAGTGAACAAGCTACAAACCACTGTTTAACAGTTGAGTTAAAGGGTGAGTCGATTTGAGAAGATGGCACGGAGCATTAGCAAAGAACTGCTTGAAATGGGGACCAGAATTGAGGGTGCCATCATAGAAGAAAAGTTCAAGAATGATGAACCCCAACACCAGTCCAAGAGGCCTAAATACTCCCGACACCCCCCGGATGTCAACGCCCTGCGCAGCCAACCCATGGCATACCCTCATCGGCCATACCAATCCTCCAACCAAACCACTAGTTGCCCTTACCAGAAAAAGAATCCCCGTACCTTTGCCAAACTAGATATCTCCCCCTCCATAGCCTTAGGCCGTCTGCTAAAAAAGGGACACCTCCAACTCCTTCAGCCTCGTGCCGATCCCCTACCACCTAACTGTGACCTGTCCAAACGATGTGCCTACCACCAAGGCCCAGGCCATGACACTGACCAGTGTATACGTCTCCGCCATGATATACAGGACCTCATCGACCAAAACATCATTGAGCCACCACCCATTCAACCCCGTGTCACCTAAGCCCCTGGCTTACCTATTCGAATGATCCTCTTCGCTGAGGCCGATGAATGTTGAACCTGTGCCGGTGAAGTGATGGTGTTTGGGACTCTTGCTAGAAAACCAAATGAAGATGCTCTTTAAAAAAAAAAAAAAAATAAATAAATAAAAAGAATAAGTGAGTCACTGTGACACTCCATTTGAGACCAGGTCGAGTCTAGTCGAGTCTGTTGTATGTTTATTCTTGTGGTCGAGTCTGTCTGTCATCGAGTTGTTGTGAGTCTGTATCGGGTAATGTAATCCCTCTCTTGCTAATGGAATAAAATCTTGTTTTGCTTAATCTGATGTGTGTAGTCATAAGTGCATGAATCGCTGAACTGAAAATGTCACTTTTCAAATTACCATTACTCTGCTAATAAATTTTTGCATCAAACAAAAAAGAATCCTAAAAGGTTAAAGTCGATTTCACGCTAACACTGATGAAGAGCTGAGAATTGAATAGTCTTACTTTAAGAATTTAAAGATGCTCTTACCTCAATCTTGAAAAGACATACTTGAAACTGACTTGGGGCTTGCCCAACACCCTTTTTCCACCATTTCGAAGCCTTAAGCCCAATCCAATTGGGAGCCACGCAATCTGTCTGATTGAAAGCAATGCAAACTTAGCCCTTGATGGTAGCCAAACATTTTAGTGAGTTTCATCTCCACTTTCAAAAAAAAAAGAAAGAAAAAAGAAGAAAAGAAAAGAAAAAGCTTGCTAGGTTGAAAACCCGAAAGGGCACCTAGGCAAAAGTTAGAGCTGAAAAGGTATTGATTTCCAAGATCTGACCTTAGCCAGTCAAAATGATGGAGAAAATGAAAGAATTTTTTGATAAAACAAATGAGAGAATCGTATGTGCCCAGATCACATTTCCAAAGGCACGGAATAGCCACAAATAAATTTCAAGAGCTGACATGCACATTTTGGAATTCTAAGATTGCGATTGAAAGATCTTGCAAGAATAAACTACATGAAAAGCAAAATTGACTAGCTAGGCGAAAGTGAAAAGGATCAATCCTCAAAACAAAAGAAAAAGAAAAAGAAAAGAAAAGAAAAGAATAGAAAGGGAGATGGAAACTGAATCCTCCTCTTTAAGGCTACCATAAGTAACCCAAGTTTGAACTTCTTTGATGATTGGTTTGAAAAACCCTCATACCTCAAACCCTTTCTTTCAAGACCTTGTCTTGAACTACACTCGACTTGATTCCCGCTCGGGGATACATAGGCAACCACATCGGTTCGGTCGCTCCACTCACAAAAATAACCATTTCCTTCTAGCCTTGCCTTGAACTACGCTTGACCTGATTCCCAATCGGGGATACGTAGGCAACCACATCGGTTCGGTCGACACCATCATAATTAAACCAATTTCTTTCAAGACCTTGCCTTGAACTACGCTCGACCTGATTCCCACTCGGGGATACGTAGGCAACCACAATGGTTCGGTCACCCCACCTACCTAAAAATCAACCTACTTCTTTCCGACCATGGCCCGAACTACGTTGGACCTGATCCCCGCTCGGGGGTACGTAGGTAGACTTTCAAAAAAAAATTAAGGATGGCTCGCTAGGTCGAAAATCCGAAAGGACGCCTAGGCAAAAATTAGAGCTAAATCCAAGGTGAGCAATGAAAAAAAGAGAGAAAAGAGCTTGCTAGGTCACCTCACTGGTGCCTAGGCAAAAGTTATGAGCATTTGAGAGATTAGAGTCACAGTACTTGCCTCAAGCCAGAAAATCACCTTCCATACTAGGGGCAAACTTTGGCTACTCGCCTCGTTTGCCTGAATTTTACTATCTACCCTTCATGCAAGGGGCAAACTTCGGTCACCTACCTCATTTTCCCAAAACCTTCAATGAACCATTGTCCAAACTAGGGGCAAACTTCAGCCACCCGCCTCGTTTGCTTATGAATCCCACTTTGTACACCTCAAACTAGGGGCAAACTCCATTTGCCTAACACAATCCCTTCACACCGAGAGCGAGTTTTCAAGTTACCAAGTTGTTTTGAAAATTTTGAAATAGAGCATCTTTTACTCTAGAAGCTAAGGCACTAATTCAAAGCACTTCTTGGGAGAAGTAGAAAATTGACTAGATCACTAGGGAAGAATTTTCAAAAATCAGATCTATCAACAAAGTGTTACCATGTTAAGATGAGGAGTTAAATGGTATCATCTACGATAAATGCACATCAAATCTTGGCAAAGTCGAGCTTCTTCCAATTTAATGTCAAATGCGTCACCCTCGTATGTGCGTTGATGTCTGTCAGTCTTTGAGTCTGTCCTGGTCTCAAATGTGTAACTCAACAGTGACTAATAGTGAATTTTTTAAATCAAGTCATAAAATTGTTAAGAGCATTCCAAGGATAATACTAGCAGGAGTACCAAACACCATTACTGCACCAGTTAAGGCGTCAGCATGAGAAACGTCCAAACTTGGGGAAAATTTCATCCCTTTCTAAACCGTCAAAAGTTAACCATCTTCGTTCATACAACATAAGTCCATGAGTGGCGGTTGATGATCTTCCTTTCTCCTAGCAACATAAGTCCATGAGTGGCTGTTGACTGTCCTCCTTCGCTCAAGCAACATAAGTCCATGATTGGTTGTTGATGATCTTCCTTCGTCCTAGCAACATAAGTCCATGAATGGCTGTTGACTGTCTTCCTTCGCTCATGCAACATAAGTCCATGAGTGGCTGTTGATGATCTTCCTTCGTCCTAGCAACATAAGTCCATGAGTGGCTGTTGACTGTCTTCCTTCGCTCATGCAACATAAGTCCATGAGTGGCTGTTGATGATCTTCCTTCGTACTAGCAACATAAGTCCATGAGTGGCTGTTGACTGTCTTCCTTTCTCCATGCAACATAAGTCCATGAGTGGCTGTTGACTGTCTTCCTTTCTCTATGCAACATAAGTCCATGAGTGGCTGTTGACTGTCTTCCTTCGCTCATGCAACATAAGTCCATGAGTGGCTGTTGATGATCTTCTTTCGTTTATGCGACATAAGTCCATGTGTGGCTGTTGATCTTCCTTCCTCCTAACAACATAAGTCCATGAGTGGCTGTTGGTCATCCTCCTTCATTCATGCAACATAAGTCCACGAATGGCTATTGATGATCTTCCTTTCTCCTAGAAACATAAGTCCATGAGTGGCTATTGATCTTTCATCTTTCTTCATGCAACATAAGTCTATGAGTGGCTGTTGATCTTTCGTCTTTCTTCAGGCAACATAAGCCCATGAGTGGCTGTTGATGATCTTCCTTTCTCCTGGAAACATAAGTCCATGAGTGGCTGTTGATCTTCATCTTCATTCATGCAACATAAGTCCACGAATGGCTGTTGATGATCTTCCTTTCTCCTAGCAACATAAGTCCATCACTCTCCTCTTTCAATATCAAAACCTTTACTGCCGCAGGCCATCTTTGTATCCCTCATCACAAATAGAATGATACCTTGACTCCCATTTAATGGACGTATTTCCTTCTTCCTAGCAGAGTACATTATCCTCCAGCTCTAGGAGGCCCTGACTGGCCCTCTTAGATTAAGCGCCGAGAGAGATTCTCAGAGAGTCCATCAGCTCCCGAAGGCCTTAATCGGATCTGTTGGATTGGGCATTACGAGATCTGACCAACCACGAGAGATTCAGAGATGGATCCTAGTTCTAGGTCAAGAATTGAAGAGAGATTCTTAGAGAGTCCATCAGCTCCCGAAGGCCCTAACCGGATCTTTTAGATTGAGCATTACAGAATCTGACCAACCACGAGAGATTCAGAGATGGATCCTGGTTCTGGGTTAAGAATTGAATTCAGATTCTCAGAGAGTCCACCAGCTCCCGGAGGCCCGGACCGCCCTCTTGGATTGAGCGCCGAAAGAGATTCTCCGAGAACCCTACATCATCCCCTAAGGATAGAAACCAAAAGATACCAGCTCTCGGAGGCTCGGACCGGCCCTCTTGGATTGAGTGCCGAAAGATTTGATCAACCGTGAGAGATTCAGAGATGGGTCCTGGTTCCCGATCAAGAAAAGAGAGATTCTCCAAGAACCCCACGTCATCCCCCGAAGACAGATACTAGCTCCCACTACCCTCAGTAGAAAGTAACAAAAGAGGAACCGACTCCCGAAAATCGGCCGTCAGGAACAATCAGAACATGTCCTGCATCCAGATCTCCTGATTATCAAGAATTTTCTCATCTGTCCATTTTCGTCGCTTTATCACAAGATCCCTCGGTCACCTTTGGATGTCGTCTTCTAAACAAAGCGCATCTGATCTATCTCACTCATTCCAGAAGTTTGCCCCTAGACCTAGAGTCTTCTAAACCTTGATGTCCTTATCCGAGTCATCCACCACCTCACGGTCGCAAACGCTAGCACAACACCAGTCAACTCGGGGTGGCACACACCCCACATCACCTGCTCATACTAGGATCATAACACTAGACATGATAGGACTCATGACACAATTCATATCACATCCATGCATTGCATATCATCCTCATAGCATAGCATCCGCATACCTTATTGTGCATGTGTGATTTGTTCCTTTGTGCCCTGAACTACGTCCTGGTCTGATTCCCCTTGGGATACGTAGGTAGCTCACGCAGAGCACGACCAGCACTAACCTCAGCACCACTGCAACTTTTGCAACGCATTTTATCCTAAATCTATAGCCTCCAAAAGACCTGTCTCTTCAAGGCTTTGGCACTCGCTTGCGACATGCCAACCCTCGCAAGTTCATGACAAAGAGGGGCAAACTGTAGACACCCCATTTTGTCGGCTATAAGATTTAGGAGACCCATAGCTTGGTGATTCACAATGATCATAAAAGACTCAAAAGGACTCTTGGAAATCAGCTTTATTTCTCAGAATGCTCAGAATGACCAAAATGCCCCTGAAAGCCCAAAAACTCCCAGATTTGGTCCCAAAGTTCTGGAAACATACTACGTCATAAGAAAATCGATAAAATGAGTTTTTAAGGGAAATCAGATGAAATCGTCAGCTCCTAGAGACCCCCGGAAGTTCCCGGAAAGTCCCCGTTGACCGGTTTGACCAAGGTTTGACCAGTGTTTGACCAAGTTTGACCAAAATCGTCTTAATTCACCGGAATCATTCTAAAACATGAGAAAGTATTAAAACGAGTTTTAAAAGAAAATCGACCGAAAACGTCAGCTCCTGGGAACTCCCGGAGATTTCCAAAACTTCCCGGGAATCTTAGGTTTGACCAGTTTGACCAGTTTGACCAAAATTTGACTTTGGAACCGGGGTACCAAAACAATTTTCAAGCATTTTTCATGGATACTAGCAGTCAATAGCTTTCCAACGGTATATCGCACATAATTTCTGGATTTAAAATGAATTTATTATGAATTTCCAAAGGCGAAAAAGGAGATCAAATTGGCTTTTATCGCAAATACCACAAAACTTTTCAAAGTGACCTATCCCCAAACTATTTTTTATGTAAAGTAGACTCCATTACCTTTCTAACGGTATATTACAATCTCAATTTGGAGTTCGTATGCATTTTCTGTGAATTTCAGACGAAATAGGGCCTTTTTGCGAACACCGGAACCTCTGGGGGCCTAAACAGCATTATCTGGACGAAGGAAGAGCAGTGTCGCCGCGGCACTGACCCACTGCCGTCACGGCACTGACCCAGTGCCACCGCGGCACTCTCCTCCAGAACAGTGTGTTTTTATAATTTCGTTTGGGGGTCCATTTTGATTAATTAAAAACCAAAACGACATAGTTTTAAGTTTTCAGATGTTTGGGACCAATGGGAACACTTCTAAAACCCCAAAACCACCCCAAATTGGCCTATTTAAACCCCCCATTGCTCCTCATTTTAGGAGGGCCAAGTGCAAAAGCTTGAAAAGTTGTAGAGAAGAAGAGAGATAGAGATAGGTTTAAAAGAGAGAAAAGGAGCTTCCTCCTACTATTTTGCTATAGAAAGTGAGATTTAATCTTGTTTTCTTCCATTACCTCTCTTATACTTCACATTCCAAACACCCCCAATCACCATTCTTGAGCATTCTTGAGTTAGGAAGCTACTTCCATGCCCAAATGTCAAAATCTATGAGTGAAACACCAAGCTACAAGCCCAAAATCATATTGATTATCATCTATTGATTTTTATTTACTTGCTTGTTCATATCATGTTCATCTCTTCTTAATCTCATTTCTTTTTATTTTCTTTATTTACTTACTAGTTCATCATTATCTAAATGATGACATGAAGTTTGGGGTGAGTGAATCCTTATGGATAGTAGCTCATGACCTCAAAAACATGTTTGATATATGATGATCATAACTTCAATACCTCCAAGGTATTCTTGAAGTTATGTTCAAAATAGAATAAATCTTTCCAACAATCTTGGAGGTTCTTGATGATGAGTTTGATGTTGACATTCTAAGTAGTTATAATCTCTATTTGATGTTCAAAATATACTTCCAAAGCATCTATTTCAAAACCCCTCTTAAGACCCCTCATTTTGATCTCAAGAAAGAAAACTCTAGTTTTTTCCAAAATCTTCAAAATAGTGAGTCAAAACAGTGAATGATCTGAGTTCAAAGATTTTTCTAGAACTCAGTATTCAACACATGGATTCAAGGCAACTTGGAAAGTCTTCCTAACTCATTAGAGAACACCCATGATTTTTGGTTTGGCTTGGAAGTACTTGAAAATGGTCCATTTGGACCCAAACATTCCTTCCAGACATTCTGCCTCTGCTGTCACAGCAGCTTGGTTAACTTCCAACTTCTTTTTCAGAAACCTTTTCCAAAAGGGGTGGTCCCAACTTATTTTTCCCTTAAACGTCAATGTCTTAGGAAACTTTCTGTATAAAATGGGCCTCTAGATCATTAGTTTTCATTTTCTAAGATTTTTCAATATTTCAGTCGACAGTACAGACTCTGTTTCTGAGTGACCTTCATTGTTTATATGATTTCTCTCAATATGTGATATCTATTCAATATTGGCCTTTTGGGTAGTGTTCTAGACACAATAAGGAAGCTCTCCATAAAATATGATGCATTGAAAATATTCCTAACGCCTCTTTTCAATTTCCACAAGATCATGCTACTGTTCTGTCCACTATTCACAGCAAGCACATTTCAACTTTCATTCTTTGATTTGATGCCCATATGCATTCCAAATTAGCTCATGTCTTAGGAAGTAGTTCATACTACATGTGTACATATCCCATGATGATTTCATTCATTCACTCATACATAATCTAGACTTCTAAGTCATTCTAGGAATCCATGAACACAAAGCACACTACAACCTTGGCACATTCTAGATACATACATTGCATCCATGCAAGATTTGGGGTTTTTGTAACTCCTAATCTAAGAAGATTATAAGAAAATGAATTTGATCACACGTTCATGCTTCCCCTCGATCTAATCATCCTTTCTCATCCGTCACGGGGATTGAGAGATCTTCTTTCTCAAAGATTAACATGCATCATTCTAGCTTACTAAGCATATTTTGATTTCTTTATTTGTTTGTTTCAATAAAAATTCATGTCCCCCTTTAGATTAGGAGGTCTTGATTATTTGATACATGATTAGACGATTTTTCCTAGGTTTATTTGTGTGATCTTTCAATTTAAATTGCTTGATATTTGACTTAGATCTTATGAATGATATTTTATCTTTAGATCTTCCATTTTAAGTTTCTTATATGATGTAATATACTATCATAGTATTAATTGCCGAACCATACATAGTATAAGATGATTATTTGGATGCTAATTGAGGCACGTCAAAAGACGGGGCGAGTTGAGAGTGTTTTAGTCGCAACAAAGGCTCCTTCCTCTCTCGTACCAAAACCCCGAACCAAGTTCTTTGGTTATGAAGGGCCGGTGCCCTTATCCGCTTGGGTGAGTCAAATTAGGTTTCTTGGTTCCTTAAAGACCAAGTGCCAACTCTATATCTGTTTTCAACAGACCTTTCATTTTCTTCCTTTGATTCAAAATCAAATTTCAAACAAGTTTCAAAACAAAAAGTGGTGGAAAGCCGCGTGTCCACACATAGTCACTAGCATCGCACATTAGTTCAAAGGTGCAAACTCCAGTCAGGTGCCTGTATTATCGGTGCAGAGGTAAGGTGTTCCTTTAGTGCATCAAAAGATGTTTGACAATTTTCCGACCACTCGAATGGTATGTCTTTGACTAAGAGTTGACACAGTGGTTGGGAGATTGCACTAAAATTTTGGATAAAGTGATGATAAAATCCTACGTGTCCCAAAAAAGAATGGATGTCTTTGACTATATGGGGGACAGGTAGGTTCGAGATTATATCAATTTTCGCTTTATCAACTTGGATACCTTTATCAGAAATAATGTTGCCGAGGACAATTCCCTTGGTCACCGTGAAGTGACACTTTTCCCAGTTTAGTACTAAGTGTTTGTCCTCACATCTTGCTAGCACACGTTCCAGATTGTCCAAGCAATTTTCAAAGCTATGGTTAAACACCAAAAAATCGTCTATAAAGACCTCGGGTATTTGTTCGACCATATCACTGAATATACTCAACATGCACCGCTGAAAGGTAGCAGATGCGTTGCATAAGCCGAAAGGCATACGACGGTAGGCGAATGTACCGAACGGACATGTGAAAGTTATTTTCTCCTGATCTTCAAGAGCAATTTCAATTTGATTATAGCCACTATATCCGTCCAAGAAACAATAGTACTTATTGTGGATACCGGGCTTCGGACCACTGCTCTTGTTTGAGATTGTTTTGAAATTGATTTGAATCAAGGAAATAAAATGAAAGGTCTGTTGAAAACAGATACAGAGTCGTCACTTGGTCTTTAAGGAACCAAGAAACCTAATTTTGACTCACCCAAGCGGATAAGGGCACCGGCCCTTCATAACCAAAGAACTTGGTTCGGGGTTTTGGTACGAGAGAGGAAGGAGCCTTTGTCGCGACTAAAACACCCTCAACTCACCCCGTCTTTCGACGGGCCTCAATTAGCATCCAAACAATCATCTTATACTATGTATGGTTCGGCAATTAATACTATGATAGTATATTACATTACATAAGAAACTTGAAAATGGAAGATCTAAAGATAAAATATCATTCATAAGATCTAAATCAAATATCATGCAATGTAAAGTGGAAGATCACACAAACAAACCTAGGAAAAATCGTCTAATCACATATCAATTAATCAAGTTTTCCTAATCTAAAGGGGACATGAATTGTTCTTGGAACAAATAATCAAGGTAATCAAAATATGCTTAGCAAGGCTTAGAATGATGCATATTAATCTTTGAGAAAAGAAGATCTCTCAATCCCCGGGACGGATGAGAAAGGATGATTAGATCAAAGGGGAAGCATGAATATGTGATCAAGTTCATTCCTTATAATCTTCTTGGATTAAGAGTTACAAAAACCCCAAATCTTGCATGAATGCAATGTATGTATCTAAAATGTGCAAAGGTTGTAGTGTGTTTCGTGTACATGGATTTCTAGAATGACTTAGAAGTCTAAAATGTGTATGAATGAATGAATGAAATTAACATGGGATGTGAACAAATGTAGTATGAACTACTTCCTAAGATATGAACTAATTTGGAATGCATATAAGCATCAAATCAAAGAATGCAAGTTAAAGTATGCTTGCTGTGAATAGTGGACAGAACAGTAGCATGATCTTTTGGAATTTGAAAATAGGGGTTAGGAATGTTTTCAATGCATGATTTTTTATGGAGATGTTCCTTATTGTGTCTAGAACACAACCCAAAAGGCCAATCTTGAATAGCTATCACAGATTGAGAGAAATTATATAAACAATAGAGGTCACTCAGAAACAGAGTTCGTACTGTCGACTGAAATGTTAGAAAATCTTTGAAAATGAAAAAGAATGATCTAGAGGCCCATTTTATACAGAAAGTTTCCTAAGACATTTAATTTTAAGGGACAAAATAAGTTAGGACCACCCGTTTTAGAAAAGTTTTCTGGAAAAGAGGTCGTAAGTTGACCTAGCTGCTGTGACAGCAAAAACAAAATGTTTGGAAGGAATGTTGGGACCCAAATGGACCATTTCCAAGTACTTCCAAGTCAAACCAAAAATCATAAAACTGTGTCGTTTTGGCTTTTAATTAATCAAAATGGGACCACAAACTTAATTACAAAAATGGACTGTTCTGGAGGGGAGTGCCGCGGCGGCACTGGGCCACTGCCGCGGCGGCAGTGGGCCAGTGCCGCGGCGGCACTGCTCCTCCCTTCGTCTGGATAATGCTGTTTAGGCCCCCCGAAGTTCCGGTATTCGCGAAAAGGCCCTATTTTGTCCGAAATTCACAGAAAATGCGTACGAACTCCAAATCGAGGTTGTGATATAACGTTGGAAAGGTAATGGAGTCTACTTTACATAAAAAATAGTTCGGGGATAGGTCACTTTGAAAAGTTTTGCGATATTCGTGATAAAAGCCGATTTGATCGCCTTTTTCGCCTTTGGAAATTCATAATAAATTCGTTTTAAATCCAGAAATTATGTGCGATATACCGTTGGAAAGCTATTGACCTCTAGTATCCATGAAAAATATTTGAAAATTGTTTCGGTGCCCCGATTCCAAAGTCAAATCTTGGTCAAACCGGTCAAACCTGGGATTCCCAGGAAGTTCTGGGAACCTCTGGGAGCTCCCAGGAGCTGATGTTTTCGCTCGATTTTCTTTTGGAACTTGTTTTAATACTTTTCTCATGATTTAGAATGGTTCTGGTGAATTCAGACAATTTCGGTCAAACTTGGTCAAACTTGGTCAAACTCTGGTCAGACCTGGTCAAACCTTGGTCAAACTGGTCAACGGGGACTTTCGGGGAACTTCCGGGACTTCCGGGGGTCTCTGGGAGCTGACGATTTCATCCAGTTTTACTTAAAAACTCATTTTATTATTTTTCTTATGACATAGCATGTTTTCAGAACTTCGGGACCAAATCTGGGAGTCTTCGGGCTTTTAGGGGCATTTTGGTCATTCTGAGCATTCTGAGAGATAGAGCTGACTTCCAGGGGTCCTTTTGAGTCTTTTACGATCATTGTGAACCACCAAGCTATGGGTCTCCTAAATCTGATAGCCGACAAAATGGGGTGTCTACAGTTTGCCCCTCTTTGGCAGGAACTTGCGAGGCAACGCATGTCGCAAGCGAGTGCCAAAGTTTTGAAGAGACAGGTCTTTTGGAGGCTATAGATTTAGGATAAAAGTGTTGCAAAAGATGCAATGATGCTGTGGCTAGTGCTAGTCGTGCTCTGTGTGAGCTGCCTACGTATCCCAAGGGGAATCAGACCAGGACGTAGTTCAAGACACAAAGGGACAAAACACATATGTACAACAATCAGGCGGATGCTATGTTATATGAGGATGATATGTAATGCGTGGATGTGATATGATCTCATACATGAGTCCTATCATGCCTAGTTTTCTGATCCTAGAATGAGCAGGTGCCCTGGGGTGTGCCACTCTGAGTGGGCTGGTGTTGTGCTAGTGTTTGCGATTGTGACGTGGTGGGTGACTCAGATAAGGGCATTGAAGTCTAGAAGACTCCGGGTTTAGGGGCAAACTTCCGAAAGTGCTTCGTAAACGAACGTAATTGGGTGTGGGGTCTCAGAGGACTATGATTGAAGACGTCTTTTGGCAAATAACCGACGGACACAGGGGCCCTGAAAATTAAGAGATTGACATAGAAGTCACGGGACGAACGTGAAATCCTGGGACGTCATATATGGAAGCCCCAATGGTGTGATGAGAGCGATGGACTGACGATGTTTGCATCGAGATGACGAGTCGACAATGGACTACTGTGATTTGAACTGACGGTGTATAAATCCGTTGAGGATTAATCTGAATCTGCTGGGGATGAAGCGATACTTTCTAGGATCTCTCTTCAACTGCTCCTTTTGATCGAATCTTACGAGCCCGTCGGGGTCTCCGGGAGCTGGTATCTGTCTGCTTTTGTCCTCGGGGGATGATGCAGGGTTCTCGGGGAATCTCTTTCGGTGCTCAATCCAAGAGAGCCTGTCAGGGCCTTTGGGAGCTGGTATCTGTCTGCTTTTGTCCTCGGGGGATGATGCAGGGTTCTCGGGGAATCTCTTTTGGTGCTCAATCCAAGAGAGCCTGTCGGGGCCTCTGGGAGCTAGTATCTTTCTGCCTCTGTCCTCGGAGGATAATGCAGGGTTCTCGGGGAATCTCTTTCGGTGCTCAATCCAAGAGAGCCTGTCAGGGCCTCTGGGAGCTAGCATCTGTCTGCTTCTGTCCTCGGAGGATAATGCAGGGTTCTCGGGGAATCTCTTTTGGTGCTCAATCCAAGAGAGCCTGTCGGGGCCTCTGGGAGCTGGTATCTTTCTGCCTCTGTCCTCGGAGGATAATGCAGGGTTCTCGGGGAATCTCTTTTCTTTGATCGGGAACCAGGATCCGTTACCAGAATTCTCGTGTTTGATCGAAACTCGAGACGGTCGTCCCGAAACGACCGATTCGGGTCTTCGGGAGCCGATTTTTCCCAGTTTTTGCCTGCTAGAGGTGGTTCTGACAACTTTTAGTCCGCTTGGGGTAAAACCTCGTAATTCTCGATTGGAATGGGCCATCGGGGCTGATCGGGGCCAAAAACGGGCTGAAAAAGGCCAAAACAGGCCAAAACGGGGCGAAACGGAGCGACGCGGGGCCCACGGGGAGCAGTGCCACGGCGGCACTGGGCCACTGCCGCGGCGGCAGTTGGCCAGTGCCGCGGCGGCACTGGGTGGCCGGACTTCATCTTCTTATATTTCGGGTTTTTGAGCTCTCCAAGCTCATTCTTGGCCATTTTGAGGTGTTTTTGAAGCCAAAATTCACCAAAACGCAGCTTGTGTGTGCTCAGGTGAGTAATCTTTCCCCGTAGTTGGATTTTTGATTGGTGTTTTGGTTTGCCCAAATTTTCAAGAAGAAAATTTTGAATGTGACTTCCATTTTTCTTGTCGATCCATGGCTTCGAGCTCAAGGAGACCGTCTAAGAAGGCCAAAGGACGGATGAAGGCCGAGATGCACACCCCGGACGTGATTTTGCGGGACCCCCAACACCATCTTTCGGCCGCGGCTCTAGCGAGCTTGGTATGTGAAACTTTCGACATTTTAGGACCACTTTCATGTACTATGCTAGTTTTGTAAGCTATAGCGTGCACTTAGAGACCGTTAGAAGCTCGACTTGTGCTCAAGTGTTGATTTTGTGAATTTTGCTCTCGGGTCGTGAATAGTAATTTTGTGCATCTTTTGTCGCCTTTGTTGTGTGCAGGTGCCGGAAGTGGCATTGAAAGGCCATGGTAGCCTTGCCCATGCTTTCTTATGGTATACCCAGCTTTCGCCCACCGTTAAGAGGATGGTTGATGATGCCGGGTTCGGAGGCTTCGTCCGCTTGGTTTTGAAAAGTAGCAATGATCTGGCTCACTTCTATGCACTGGCCGAGAGGTGGTGGGACACTACCAACACTTTCCACCTGCCGTTCGGAGAGATGACTATGACGCCTTTTGATTTCTCCATGATCACGGGCTTGAGGGTCGGCGGGAAGCGCCTGGTTCTGGACTATTTTTATGAGATTGACCCGGAGGCGGTGGAGATGTTGATTGGGGCTGTTCCCCCTAACCTGGAGAGGCATTGGTTCCCCTGCGGCTGGCTTTACCGGGCCTATGGTAGAGGTAATCACAATCTGAACAATTCCCAGCTTTTGAGGGTCTACCTTCTGTATGTCCTTGGGTGCTCCATCTTTGCGACAAGGAACGACCGGGTGAGCTTGAGGATCCTTTCTTGCCTGGCAACCATTGATGAGATCCCCTCCTACAACTGGGGCGGTGCTGCCCTGGCCCATCTCTACAAGCATTTGGGGGAGGTCTCTCGGGGCGATGTTAAATCTACTGGGGGATTCTGGCGAGCTTGAGAGGTATGCACTGCTTCTTCTTTTATTTTCCATCTTTTGATTTTCATACTTGTTCTGATTTCTCCTTTGTCTGTGCAGCTTTGGAGTTTCGAATACTTGAAGATGTTGGCTCCCTCCCCAGCAGACGAGTCAGGCAAGGTGAGGATGGTATGGCTCCTGTGCCTCTATTCCCACGAGGCTTGAGATGGCGGAGGGACGTTGTTGGGGTGAAGAGCGGGGCCCATCGGATTGTTTTGCTTTAGAACTTCTTAACTGGGTTGACAGCCTCCAGTGTTGATTGGACGCCTTGGGAGGGCGTCGCTTATGCCGCCACTGAGGAGATACAAGCGGTTAAATCTCTTACCTCTTGCCGCCTTCTGCTGGAGAGTACCGAGTGTAGGCAGTGGTTCCTTGGGGAGCGGGTCTCCCGGCAGGTGGTTGGTGGTTCTCGGTATCACGTCCCTCATGATCCTCCTGCGATGGATGCTGGTGACCTTTCTGGAGACACTCTATCGGCGGCCTTAGCCGGCACTGATGTCTGGGACCATTTTCTTTCTGAGACCGGTTATGAGGCTTACCGTGGCCGTTTCCTGATGCCTAACTTCCCACTCTTGGAGGTGGGTTCTTTTTTTTGTATTTTTGTTTATATTCATTGCCCATGTTTTTGATCTATCTTTTCCTAACTTATTCTGTGCCTGCAGCTTCGCGAGATGTACAGGAGACAGGCTCCTCAGGCTCCCGACCCTATCCCCCCTTGGGATTGGACCGTCAATGTTCTAGGCGCTGATGGCACTCCCCAAATGATGGAGGTGCCACGAGTCACATGTGGGTACCCTACTCAGCCAGTGGGCGTCCTCAATGTTCCTTGGAGTTACGCTGAGGAGGGTCACGCCTTGGCGGCTAGCCTACGGTCCTTGGTCCTTACACGAGATCACCGGGTATGTCTCTAGTTTTGCACTTTCTTAAGGTTACAAGGTTCTAACCCTGGATTTTTTATTTTGACAGATGGATGGTATGCGGCAATTTGCCGCCAATCAGATGGCGTCCTTGGTAAGTCTCTGACTCGACTCTTTTGTGTACCCTTTTTTTTTTTTTTTTTTGTTGTTCCCTTACTGATTGCCCTCATTTTTATTTGTGTGTGCAGTACCGTGGAGGCGGGGCTGGCTCATCGAGGACTGGTCCAAGATGTAGAGGTGGTAGGAGGAGGCCGCCGCCGACGTACACTCCGGGCGGTCCGACGGAGGACGAAGAGGAGGACTGAGGCTTCCCGAGCGGGATTTATTATTTTTATTTTCTTTTCCTGTTTTCGATTGGGTTGTACTGAGGATATGATTATTCGGACAGTGTAGGACGATGTGTAGCACAATTTGTGACCTTCTGACAGAGTATTATGATGTTTTGCCTCCTAGGCCGGATATCTTCCGGTTTAGAGGCGCAGTTGTGTGCTTGTTGATATATGTGCATTGTGATTGCTGGATGTTACTGCGATAGGCAGTTTTGTGATAGTGAGTGCTTTTGCCTTGCAGGTGGGATAGTCCGTGAAACGGAGAGGTGCTGCCGAAATTTTGAATTTTGCTAGAGCCGCGACAGAAAAAATGGCTTCATATGATCCCGCTCAACTCACAGCTTGGCTGAACATTACGGATGGCGTGGAGCGGATCAACCTCTTTAGCTATGGCTTGACCGAGCTGTTTTCTCTTTGCCAGGTGACCTTGAACACTGAGTTCTTGCGTGCCGCCATTGGTCACTGGGACCCGGTGAATCATGTCTTCAACTTCAATGGCCTGGAGATATGCCCTGTGTTTGAGGAGTTCTGCGCTATTCTCGGCTATGATTCTGACTCTGACTTGATTCTCCCTCCTGCTGATACCCTCAGCCCTACGCGAGCCTTGGCTGAATACCTGAATTGCTCTGTCACTATTTCCCGCCGGCTGATTCAAGGTGAGGTTCTCAATATTGCTTCTATTATTGCCCGGTACGCCAGTCCTGGGAATCCCAGCGTGTATGATGCTTCCCGTGGGGCCGCTTTGATATTGTGCATGACTTCGCACTTCTTGTTCTCGAGTACTTCCATTGACTTGGTACATGTGTGCCTCGGGCTGAAACTTAGCAGGAATCCCATGGCCATGGTTCTAGCCGAAACTTTGAACGGTTTGGATAATGCATTCAACCAAGGGACTCTTCTCCTTTCTGGGGCGCCTTTGGTGTTACAGGCTTGGCTTTACGAGCGCCTTCAGCTGTGGACAGGCCGTATACCACCGGTTTACTTTCGTCGAGCCGTGCTTTACTCTCACTACACTTTTGCCGATTGGGTGGGCATGATGGGTGCTTTATCTGAGGCTGACATTTGCTGGATCGTGAGACGTTGGGGCCTTTATGCTGTCACCACAAGCCTTGGGGGTCACCAGAGAGTGTGGCTGATGGGTCTGAGAGAGACCTCTTTCTATCATCCTTGTCGTTTGGCCAGACAGTATGGACAGGTTCCAGAGGTTCCCCGGGGGTTTACTGAGAGGGTCTTTGCTTCCAGGATTAGAGCTACCACTATTGCTGCTTTTATTGATGGTTGGACTGACCGAGTAAAGGCCTACTTCTAAAGACTTTTGAAGAAATAAAAGACGCAAAGATAAAACTAGACCTGACTGATTCTGCTCATTCCTCTAAGTGTCTTTGAACATGTGTGATTGCTTTTTGAAAGACTTTTATTTCTTTGATTATTCCTGCCTATGTAATATTCAAAGTTTGTTTATCGGTGAACCTTGGTTACTTTGGGAATCTCATTTTATGCGTTTTAGCTTTCTAAAAACATTTTGTAACTTGAGATTTCAATTAGTTGTTGCTTTTGGTACTTGCTTGAGCATGCTGGGGTTGTTAGAGGCAAACGAGGCGGGTAGCCGAAGTTTGCCCCTAGTTTGGGATATATATGGTTGTGAGGCAAACGAGGTAGATGACCGACGTTTGCCCCTAGTTTAGAAGAGGTTCAGGCAAACGAGGCGAGTGGCCGAAGTTTGCCCCTAGTGTGGAGGGTGGTTTATGGTAAGGACCGCGACTTTATTTTTCTCACGTGCTCATAATTTTTGCCTAGGCACCAAGGAGGTGACCTAGCGAGCTATTTTCTCTCTTTTGTTATTGCTCACTTTGGATTTAGCTCTAATTTTTGCCTAGGCGTCCTTTCGGATTTTCGACCTAGTGAGCCATCCCTTTTTTTTTCTTTTTGAAAGTCTGCCTACGTACCCCCGAACGGGGATCAGGTCCAACGTAGTTCGGGCCATGGTTGGAAAGAAGCGGGTTGATTTTTAGGTAGGTGGGGTGACCGAACCGTTGTGGTTGCCTACGTATCCCCGAGCGGGAATCAGGTCGAGCGTAGTTCAAGGCAAGGCTTGAAGGAAATTGGTTTGATTATGATGGTGTTGACCGAACCGATGTGGTTGCCTACGTATCCCCGAGCGGGAATCAGGTCGAGCGTAGTTCAAGGCAAGGCTTTGAAAGGAATGGTTATTGGATAGTCAAGCATAGTACTTTTTGAGGCGATCCATGTTGATCGGTTCTTTGAATTCGACACCATCGAGGTCCATGAGATAAGTTGCTCCTCCGGAAAGAACAGTCTTAACGATATAAGGGCCGACCCATTTAGGTTTAAACTTCCCACGGGGATCAAAGATCGGAGCTCGCAACTCCTTGAGGACAAGATCTCCCTTGACAATCTTCCTTGGACGAACCCTTTTGTTGAAAGCACGGGCCACCCTCTTTTGGTAGATTCGGACATGGTCGACTGCCGCTAGACGCTTTTCATCTATGAGAGCCAATTCTTAGTATCTTTCTCTCAACCAATCTGATTCCGAAATTTCACACTCTGCCATCACGCGTAGGGATGGTAATTCTATCTCCACAGGAAGTACCGCTTCCATCCCATACACTAGTGAGTAAGGAGTCGCTCCTGTGGACGTCCTTATCGATGTTCTGTATCCCCAAAGTGCAAATGGTAGCTTTTCATGCCAGTCTTTGTAGGTATCAGCTGATTTTTGCAGTATGGCCTTGACATTCTTATTCGCAGCTTCAACTGCCCCATTGGTCTGTGGTCGGTATGGCGACGACTTGTGATAGGTGATTTTGTATTCCTCGAACAGATCCCTAACTTCTGCCTTGAAATGACTTCCGTTGTCCGAAATAATCTCATGGGGAACTCCATAACGGCAGATGAGATTTCTCTTGATGAATTTGGCCACTTCCTTGGCCCCCAACTTGGTGTAGGATGCAGCTTCTACCCATTTTGTGAAGTAATCTAAGGCTACCAGGATATACCGGTTTCCATTTGAGGCCTTCGGAACGATTTCACCAATAATATCGATTCCCCAGGTGGAGAATGGCTAAGGCGATGTCATGCTGTATAGAAGAGATGGCGGCACGTGCATCATGTTTGCATGAATCTGGCACTTGTGACACCTTCTCACGTATTCGCAACAATCTTTTTCCAATGTTGTCCAGTAGTACCCTTGTCTCGCGATTTTCTTGGCCAGCATGTGGCCGTTCATGTGTGGGCCACATACCCCTTCGTGTATTTCTTCCATCATTCTTCTGGAGCTCTTCCCAAACAAGCAAGTCAGGTTGTGACCGTTGTATCCCTTCTTCAGCAATTTCCCGCCGCAAATGATGAATTGCGCTGCGAATCTTCGAATTGCCCTTTTGTCTTTCTCGGTAGACTCTTGGGGGTACATCCCCTTTTCTATGAAATTCCAGATGTCCTGGTACCACGGTGTTTCATTCTCTTCTTCTTCGACTGTGGCGATTATGTTGAACGAAGGCTCGTACCTCTGCTCAATTACCAAGGGCATCATCCTGACTCCCACAGGAATTTTGATCATCGAAGCTAGAGTGGCCAAGGAATCTGCCAGCTGGTTCTCTTCCCTGGGCAAGTAGAGGAATGTGATACTTTCGAACTGCCTCTTGAGTTGGTCGAGATGATCATGATAGGGCTTCAACCTTTCTTCTTTTACTTTCCATTCTCCTCTTGCTTGTGATATGATGAGGTTTGAATCCCCGAAGACATCCAACCTCCGAACTTTCAGCTCTAAGGCTGCTTCCATTCCCAGAATGCATGCTTCATACTCAGCAGTGTTGTTGGTGGAGTTATAATTGAGCTTGACTGCTAGCGGAGTATGGTCCCCACTCGGCGATACTAGGATCATACCTACTCCATATCCCTTCATGTTGGCTGCTCCATCGAAGTACAACTTCCACTGTTCTTCCTTGATTTCCACGATGCTCTCGTCTGGAAACGGAAAGTCCCCACTTTCTTCGGAGTCAACGGCATGTTCTGCGAGATGCTCAGCTATGGTTCTCCCTTTTACCGATTTGCTTGTGACATACTTGATATCGAATTCGGATAATAGAAGTAACCAACGGGATATACGACCGGTCAGGGCGGGTTTTTCGAGAAGGTATTTTAGAGGATCCATGCGGGATATGAGCACAACCGGAAAAGCCAGCATGTAGTGCCTTAGTCGGCGAGTGCACCAAACCAAGGCCCAACACGTTTTTTCAAGAGTAGAGTAGTTGAGCTCATACCCAGTCATCCTTTTGCTGAGGTAGTATATGGCTTTTTCGGAGTGGCTTTCTTCTCCTTCTTGGGCTAGCATGCAACCCATGGCATTTTCGGAGACAGACAGGTAAAGGAATAAGGGCTTATGAGGAGTGGGTGGTGAAAGGACAGGTGGATTTTGAAGGTAGGCTTTTATTTTGTCGAAAGCGGCTTGGCATTGGTCATCCCATTGGAACTTCTCCCCTTTTCTCAACAATCGGAACAGAGGGTCGCATGTAGCTGTGAGCTTAGAAATGAAACGGCTGATGAACTGGATTCTTCCAAGGAACCCCCTTACTTCTTTTTCATTCCGTGGTGGCGTCATTTCGAGGATTGCCTTGATCTTAGAGGGGTCCACCTCTATTCTCCTTTGTGTGATGAGAAAACCCAGGAGTTTACCGGAGGTTACGCCGAAAGTGCATTTCTTTGGATTCAGCCTCATCTTGTATTTGCGCAACCTTTCGAAGAACTTTTCCAGCGCTACCAGGTGCCCTTCTCTATCCTTGGATTTTACAATCATGTCGTCTACATATACTTCTACCTCTTTGTGAATCATATCATGCAGCAGAGTGGTGGCAGCTCTTTGGTACGTTGCCCCCGCGTTCTTGAGCCCAAAGGGCATTACTCTATAATAGTAGGTTCCCCAAGGGGTGGTGAATGTCGTCTTTTCCCGATCTTCTGGCGCCATCAGAATCTGATTATACCCTGAGAAGCCATCCATGAAAGACAGTAGCTCATGTCCTGCGGTGTTATCTACCAAACGTCAATGTGGGGAAGCGGGAAGTCATCCTTGGGACTGGCCTTGTTCAGATCACGAAAGTCGACGCACACACGAACTTTTCCATCCTTCTTCGGTACTGGCACGATATTGGCAACCCATTCCGGGTATTCGGTGACAATGATGAATCCTGCCTTCAACTGCTTCTCCACCTCTTCTTTAACCTTGAGTGCCCATTTCGGTCTCATGCGCCTCAGTTTCTGCTTGACAGGTTTAGAATTAGGGAGGAGAGGAATATGATGTTGGACGATGTCGGGATCGACCCCAGGCATGTCTTCGTAAGACCAAGCAAAAACATCTTTGAACTCTTTTAGCAAGAGGGTTAATTTTTCTTTTTCTTCTTTATTAAGGGTTGAGCCAATTTGCACAATCTGTGGATTATCTATTTCACCTAAGTTAACCGATAAAGTATCTTCGATTATTTCATAAGCAGGTGGTTTTTCAATTAGTTGCTTTAGTTCGATTGGGAGATCCTCGGAGGGATCTGTGCATTCACAAGTGTCAGACACAGAGGAGTAAGCAGAATCGTCTTTCATTTTATTCATGACAGGTGAAGTGATTACATTGGATAGTGGTGAGCTTACAGCAGCCGACTCCAGTACAGACTCGATAACCGGTAGTACAGACTTTGAGGGAATAGGGGATTGGGAGACACAGACAGATGACTCTACAGCCTGGTTGCTCAGACCCTCCTCAGTTGGCTTGATCTGATCATCTTGGCTCTTGGCCCTCTTCTCTTCCTCCTCCTCAGTAGATTCCTCCCACATCTTCTTGATCGCCTCAGTGTCAAGGTATTTTAACCAGTCTTCCTCTGGGGTCTTTTCAACTTCTTCGGGATAGAATGGGTCTTGATATGGGGGCCTCTCGCAGTCAGCGAAGATTTCAAGCTCGGGGTGCCTTCTCCCAGTGGTTCGATGGATCCATGGTTCAGGGAACCCGAAGTAAGGGAAATCATCCCCTTCCTTGACGAATTGTCCATTTAAAGTCTTGCGGTATGGCGGGAGACCCTTCACCCTCTTCTTCCATGGCCTTTGTAGCTCGGCGTCCTCATCAGTGGGCTTGTACCCCAACCCGAAAGTGCCTTGTTGCCCTTTGATCTGCGGGAATTCCCGAATTCCTTGCTGGCGTCGACTCAACCCCATCCCGGGGAAGTAGTTCATCTTGCGGATAATGTTGACGACTGCGGAGTGGACCTTAGGGAATCGGTCTTCGTCTTTGATCATATGAACTTCTTCCATGAAGAATCCTCCGATTTCTCCTTCTTCCAGCTCAGGTATTTGGACTTCAAAAATGGGAGCGTAATTCGGGAAAGCCTCATTACCCCAACTATTACCGAGGATGATCTTTACCTCCCTCTCATGAATGTACTTGATCATTTGATGCACAGTGGATGATACAGCTTTGTTGGCGTGAAGCCAGGGTCTCCCAATTAGCAGATTGAACGAGGCAGGTATGTCCATGACTTGAAAGATCTCAGTGCTTACCAAAGATCCTACCCGGATTTGGAGAGAAACGGTTCCCATCACATTTCTTCTAGTGTTGTCATAGGCTCTCACGGATTGCACAGATGGCGTGATGTCCAGGACATTGACCCCCAAAGCAGTGGCAGTTCTTAAGGCATAAACATTCAAAGCAGAACCTGTATCGACTAGACAAAATGGCACCTGTTGTTCCTTACATTCCACAGTAATGTATAACGCCTTGTTATGCGCGGATCCCTCTGGCGGCAGGTCCTCATCGGAGAATGTAATGATGGGGTCGGGAGTAAGTGCACCCAAGAAAGCTACCATGTCCTCCGGCGCGGCGTCGATGGGGACTTCAATCCCAGCCAAGGCATTTAGCACGGCTTGCCTGTGCTTATAGGAGGTCACCATAATATCCCACATCGAGAGATGTGCTTGGGTTTTCTTTAGCTGCTTGATCAGCTCATTGTCTTCTTCGATGACTTCATCCATCTTGCCCTTCCCTTTGTCTTTAACTGGACCTTTCTCGATAGCTTCGGTGGTAGGCTGTGGAGGCTGATAATGACGGCCCGACCTGGTTAGGTGATCAATCTCGGCAGGAGTAGGCCCTTCTACAGTCCCATCCTTCTTAAACCAATCACAATCCGTTCCCACAAATGGCTTTTCTGGCTCGTTCCAGATGGAAGCATCACTCTCGTCGTTAGGATCATACCATTTGAGGTCTACCGCCCCTAGGTCATGCTCTTCCAGGAAGAACAAATCCTGCTCGTCGTCAAGCTGCTGCTGCCACTCGTCATTCTCCCCTCCGATCAGATGAATCCCCTCAGAATCCAGGATGTCAATGCAAAGCAAGGGTTGTCCTAGGGGGGTGATATGAGTAGCAGGGTTGAAGGGTACGGGACTGGACTCAATGAGGTTGACATTTTGGTGGTTTGGTAGGGGATTTTGGGTGATATGAGGCTGCTTTGGTGGCGGCTCGATGATATTCTGGTCGATGAGGTCTTGGATGTCGTGGCGGAGGCGCATGCAATCATCAGTGTTATGGCCGGGGGCTTGGTGGTATGTACATCGCTTGGACATATCGCAGTTAGGCGGGAGCGGGGTATTTCGAGGCTGGAGTAATTGGAGATGGCCTTTTTTGAGGAGGCGATCTAGGGCTGAGGAGAGTGAGATTTCTAGCTTGGCAAAATTGCGAGGGGGCTTTTTCTGGAAAGGGCGGTTGGAGGAATTTGCCTGGTTGGAGGGTTGGTATGGCCTTGGAGGATATGCCATGGGTTGGCCGCTAAGGGCATTGACATCCGGGGGATTCCGGGAGTAGTTGGGCCTTCTGGGCTGACTCGGAGGGTCTTCCTTTTTTATCTTCCCCTCCCTGATAGCATCTTCGATTCGGGTTCCGACTTCAAACAACTCCTCAAAGGTGGAGATGGACTGGTAGAATAATTTCTCATGATAGAGCGGTTGCAGATTCCGGGTGAGCATCCTTACCTGTTCTTTCTCGATTGGCCGGTGGGTCATTTGGACTACCTTGTTCCTCCATCTGCTCAGAAATGCAGCGAAGGATTCATTGTTGCTTTGCCGGGTTGTTTCCAAATCCCTGATGGTGACATCCAGCTCTTGATTGTAAGAGTAATGATCGACGAAGACTCGAACAATTTCCTCCCAGGCCCGGGTTTTGGAGGCTTCCAAGGTTAGGAACCACAATAGTGCAAATTTTGCCAGAGTTTGCGGGAATAGCATCGCAATGTGCTCGTGGGTGCAACCCATGGACTGGAAGATACTCGTACATAGCTTCACGTGGCTTTTCGGGTTTCCAGTTCCATCAAAGCGATCGATGGCAGGCATTTTGAAATTCTCTGGCAGTTTCAGCTTGACAGGCTCGAAGAGGCCTTCCAGATCTAACATGTAATCGTCGATACCCTTGCTTTTCCTGAGTACGCTTTCCAGTTTGTCAACCTTGTCCATCTTTTCTTGGAGCTTCTTCTCATACGTAAGCAGTGGGACCCCTTGAAACCAGTTTTCCTCCCCATTGTTCTCATGTAGAGGAGGTTCAAACTCCGGTGGCGGAAACCCGGGCGGAGGTCGCGGCTGTTGCTGCTTTAATTCTTCCATGAATTTCAGGACCTGGACCAGGCTGTCGGATTGCTGGCTTATGGTCGCTCCCAATTCAGTAACCTTGTTTTCCAACTCTTCCCTATTCATGCTGACGTAAGCTGTCGGACTGATTCTGATTAGCCGATTATCCGCACTCCTGACCCACGAATAAGACCCTGACTGCTGACCTTGGGAATCTATACTGACCTGACAGATTTTGAAAGGGCTAGATTAGATCTTTGACAGTGGCGACTTTAGGCAGACAAAGAAAGTGATGTGGACCGACTCGAAACAGCGCGTGCAGATTGATGGGGAATAGTGCATGCAAATGGGACAAACATGCGGATGTAAGCCCTAATCTATATGATGCTCCTATTTCTAACAGATAGCAGCTTAAACAACTAAGGTCCTAGCCATACAGAGTGTGCTAACCTTACTTTCTAGTATGATCACCAAGGGATAACATGGATTTCCAAGATACTTCGGGAATTTTTGGACAGAGTTTCTGGGAAACTGGTTAATGTGGTTATATCTGGGATATTTGGACAGAGTTTCCGGGAAACTGGTTAATGTGGTTATATCTGGGATATTTGGACAGAGTTTCTGGGGAACTGGTTAATGTGGTTATATCTGGGATATTTGGACAGAGTTTCTGGGAAACTGGTAAGTACGGTTATAGTGATCATACTTTCTAGCAGGTTTTCATACTCCTATGTCTCAAGACCGACAAACAAGGTTTGCGGTGTACATCTTTGCGAGCATGGAGCAGACATCCTTGTCATGATGCTTAGGCAGGTCAACCCAATGTGACTACATGTGAGTGATTGCCTTGGGAATCATAAGAAAGAGGTTCTGTTCTATGCCACATAAGCGTCTACACCGCGCAGGTAATCTTGTCAGGGCATACAACAGTTATATCACATTGTCCTATCTGAAAAGATAAATGAACAGTCCTATGAAAGGTTCTACAGGAATCTATATGCAAAGGCTGGGTTTAGTCAAAGAGGGTCCGTTGACGAGAGTTCCAATATACCGTCAGGGAGACAGTACGGAGGTTTTTACTCTTTTTGATATACCTTGGAAGGTACAGTATCAACGGTGACTTGTGCCCTGGCACAGCAAGACCTGAACAATGTCAGCGCCGCGTTTCAGACACAGTCGGAGGGGGGGAAATGCAAGAGTGCAATGCAGTGAACCAAACACAGTAAAAAGATGATTTTAAGGATGCTTCTTATGAGTCAAACCTCTGTATTATTTTGTTTTTTTTTAAAATAAAATCCCTAGCAGAGTCGCCAGATTGTGGATACCGGGCTTCGGACCACTGCTCTTTTTTGAGATTGTTTTGAAATTGATTTGAATCAAGGAAATAAAATGAAAGGTCTGTTGAAAACAGATACAGAGTCGCCACTTGGTCTTTAAGGAACCAAGAAACCTAATTTTGACTCACCCAAGCGGATAAGGGCACCGGCCCTTCATAACCAAAGAACTTGGTTCGGGGTTTTGGTACGAGAGAGAAAGGAGCCTTTGTCGCGACTAAAACACCCTCAACTCGCCCCGTCTTTCGACGGGCCTCAATTAGCATCCAAATAATCATCTTATACTATGTATGGTTCGGCAATTAATACTATGATAGTATATTACATTACATAAGAAACTTGAAAATGGAAGATCTAAAGATAAAATATCATTCATAAGATCTAAATCAAATATCATGCAATGTAAAGTGGAAGATCACACAAACAAACCTAGGAAAAATCGTCTAATCACATATCAATTAATCAAGTTTTCCTAATCTAAAGGGGACATGAATTGTTCTTGGAACAAATAATCAAGGTAATCAAAATATGCTTAGCAAGGCTTAGAATGATGCATATTAATCTTTGAGAAAAGAAGATCTCTCAATCCCCGGGACGGATGAGAAAGGATGATTAGATCAAAGGGGAAGCATGAATATGTGATCAAGTTCATTCCTTATAATCTTCTTGGATTAAGAGTTACAAAAACCCCAAATCTTGCATGAATGCAATGTATGTATCTAAAATGTGCAAAGGTTGTAGTGTGTTTCGTGTACATGGATTTCTAGAATGACTTAGAAGTCTAAAATGTGTATGAATGAATGAATGAAATTAACATGGGATGTGCACAAATGTAGTATGAACTACTTCCTAAGATATGAACTAATTTGGAATGCATATAAGCATCAAATCAAAGAATGCAAGTTAAAGTATGCTTGCTGTGAATAGTGGACAGAACAGTAGCATGATTTTTTATGGAGATGTTCCTTATTGTGTCTAGAACACAACCCAAAAGGCCAATCTTGAATAGCTATCACAGATTGAGAGAAATTATATAAACAATAGAGGTCACTCAGAAACAGAGTTCGTACTGTCGACTGAAATGTTAGAAAATCTTAGAAAATGAAAAAGAATGATCTAGAGGCCCATTTTATACAGAAAGTTTCCTAAGACATTGAATTTTAAGGGAAAAATAAGTTAGAACCACCCCTTTTGGAAAAGATTTCTGGAAAAGAGGTCGTAAGTTGACCTAGCTGCTGTGACAGCAAAAACAGAATGTTTGGAAGGAATGTTGGGACCCAAATGGACCATTTCCAGGTACTTCCAAGTCAAACCAAAAATCATGGGTGTTCTCCAATGAGTTAGGAAGACTTTCCAAGTGGCCTTGTATCCATATGTTGAGTATTGTGTTCTAGAAAAATCTTTGAACTCAACTCACTCACTGTTTTGACTCATTATTTTGAAGATTTTGGAGAAAACAAAGTTTTGTTTCTTGAAACCAAATGAGAGGGATTGAGAGGGGTTTTGAAATAGATGTTTTGAAAACATGTTTTCAACACTCAATAAGGATCATAGCCACTTAGAATACCTACATCAAACTCATCATTTAAGAACCTCCAAGATTGTTGGAGAGATTTATTTTGTTTTTGGACATAACTTCAATACATTCCAAGAATACTTTGGAAGTATTGAGGTTATGATCATCATCTATCAAACATGTTTTTGAGGTCAAGAGCTACTATCCATAAGGATTCACTCACCCCAAACTTCATGTCATCACTTAGATGATGATGAACTAGTAAGTAAATAAAGAAAATAAAAAAAGAAATGGGATGAGAAGAGATGAACAATAAATAAACAAGCAAGTAGATGATAATCAATAGATGACATTCATGAAGCATGAGACTTGTAGATTGGTGTATCACTCATATGTAATGACACTAGACATGGAAGAAGCTTCCACACTCTTGAATGCTCACTAAAATGGTGGTTGGGAGTATTGAATGTTGAAGTAAATGGAAGTAATGAAGTAAAAACAAAGTTAGAACTCACTTTTGTTTTGAAAAATCAAAGAAGAAAGCTTCTTTTCTCTCCACTCTAACCTTATCTCTACACTTTCTCTCCCAAACTTTCTCTAAACTTGCATTTTTACTCCCCCAAAATGAGGAGTAATGGGATGTTTATATAGGCCAACTTGGGGTGTTTTTGGGATTTAGAAAGTACTCCCATTGGCTCCAAACATCTGAAATCATAAAACTATGTCGTTTTGGCTTTTAATTAATCAAAATGGGACCACAAACTTAATTACAAAAATGGACTGTTCTGGAGGGGAGTGCCGCGGCGGCACTGGGCCACTGCCGCGGCGGCAGTGGGCCAGTGCCGCGGCGGCACTGCTCCTCCCTTCGTCTGGATAATGCTGTTAAGGCCCCCCGAAATTCCGGTATTCGCGAAAAGGCCCTATTTTGTCCGAAATTCACAGAAAATGCGTACGAACTCCAAATCGAGGTTGTGATATACCGTTGGAAAGGTAATGGAGTCTACTTTACATAAAAAATAGTTCGGGGATAGGTCACTTTGAAAAGTTTTGCGGTATTCGTGATAAAAGCCGATTTGATCGCCTTTTTCGCCTTTGGAAATTCATAATAAATTCGTTTTAAATCCAGAAATTATGTGCGATATACCATTGGAAAGATATTGACCTCTAGTATCCATGAAAAATATTTGAAAATTATTTCGGTGCCCCGATTCCAAAGTCAAATCTTGGTCAAACCGGTCAAACCGGGGATTCCCGGGAAGTTCTAGGAACCTCTGGGAGCTCCCAGGAGCTGATGTTTTCGCTCGATTTTCTTTTGGAACTTGTTTTAATACTTTTCTCATGATTTAGAATGGTTCTGGTGAATTCAGACAATTTCGGTCAAACTTGGTCAAACTTGGTCAAACTCTGGTCAGACCTGGTCAAACCTTGGTCAAACTGGTCAACGGGGACTTTCGGGGAACTTCCGGGACTTCCGGGGGTCTCTGGGAGCTGACGATTTCATCCAGTTTTACTTAAAAACTCATTTTATTATTTTTCGTATGACATAGCATGTTTTCAGAACTTCGGGACCAAATCTGGGAGTCTTCGGGCTTTTAGGGGCATTTTGGTCATTCTGAGCATTCTGAGAGATAGAGCTGACTTCCAGGGGTCCTTTTGAGTCTTTTACGATCATTGTGAACCACCAAGCTATGGGTCTCCTAAATCTGATAGCCGACAAAATGGGGTGTCTACACTTATGACCCGCCACTCGTTCTAGCATTTGATCCTAAATGGTAATAGAAAGTGGTCTTTCTGGGTCACAGTATTTAATTTTCAATAATCAATACACATCCGCCATCTGGTGGGGACATGTGTTGGTACCAATTCACTGTGTTTGTTTGGGATTACTGTTATACCCATCTTTTTGGGCACCACTTGGGTTGGACTAACCCAAGGGCTATCAGAAATAGGATATATGATCCCAACATCAAGAAGTTTTAGAACTTCCTTTTTGACTACATCTTGGATATTGGGATTGAGACACCTTTGCATTTGTTGCGAAGGTTTAGCGTCTTCCTCCAGATACATTTTATGGGTGCACATGAACGGGCTTATGCCTTTGAGGTCGGCAATGGTCCATCCCAATGCTCCCTTATGTTGTTCTAGCATTTGGATTAATTTTTCCTCTTGTTCCCGACTGAGAGTGGATGAAATTATAACAGGATAAGTCTTTTCAGTCCCTAGGAAAGCATATTTGAGCTCTTTTGGAAGCTCCTTTAATTCCAAGTCGGGAAACTGGAAATTTGAGGGCATGACTAACTTTGTTTTTGGAGGTAGGGGTTCATATGATGTTACCCACATGCATTCTGCTCTATCCTCCTCTTTCATTTCCATCATGAGGCAGGTGTGATTTAAAGCAGCGTCCAATGGAGTAGAATCGTTAGGTTTGTAGATAGTGTCAAATTGTGACACTACTACCTCTAAAGGGTCTTTATAATCAACGAAGTCGGCCTCATCTTCAATGACCGTTTCGATGTAGTTGATTTCTTCCTCATCTCGTATTCTTCAGGTCGGGGATTCAAAAAATCTTGGCATTTAAAGTCATGTTCCCGAATACGATGGTCATAATACCACTTCTTATTTTGATTGTGACATCTATGGTGTTGAGGAATGGACATCCAAATATTACCGAGATTTGTGTACATGGATTAGACACAGGTTTAGTGTCCAAGATCATAAAATTGACAGGGAAGACAAATGAATCTATCTGCACTAGAACGACCTCTAGTATTCCTCTAGGGTATTTGAGTGACCTATCTGCCAATTGTAACGCAACTCGGGTAAGTTTGAGTTCACCCAACCCTAGTTGTTTATAAACTGAGTATGGCAGCAGGTTTACGCTAGCTCCTAAATCAAGGAGGGCATTGTCTATTCTTTGATTACCAATTCAGAATAAGACAATTGGGGTACCGGGGTCTTTGAATTTCTGAGGCAATTCATTTTGGATGATAGCACTTGCTTGGCAAGCAACATAAGCGTGTTTCTTCACACTTTGCCTCTTCTTGACGGTGCATAAGTCTTTAAGGTACTTAGCGTAGGCCGACACTTGTTTGATTGCATCAAGGAGCGGGAGATTGATTTTAACTTGTTTAACCAATTCCAAGAACTCCTGATTCTTTGCCTCATTTTTGGGTTTCTTAAGACTTTGAGGGTAGGTGCAGGGAAAGGGCATTTAGGTAATTGGTCAATGACAGGCTCCTTTCTGGGCCTTCTCTCAACTTCTTCTTCTACTTCTTTAGGAGCGTCATCATGTGATTCTAATGGTTTGTTCTCAGTGGACGGCTCCTCTTCTTGCGTGGGTGGTTTGCTTTCAGGTATCACTTCGTCCTCTTCATACTCTTCAGGGGTAGAGAGGGGTATATTGCACCCTATAATCTTGTCGCTTCTCAGAGTAGTCACAACTGTTGCCTGTTCATGATTATTGGGACCATTGTTGAATACCTTAGGGTTTTGAAGTGGTTGGGCAGGAAACATTCCACTCGACCCCTCTTGTCATGCATCCATTCTCTCTAATGTTGCAGACATTTTACTCATCATTTGAATTAACTGTTGCGTTAAATTCGCATTAGAGAGAGGATCTTCCTCTTGCACCTTTTTGTGAGGTGGCACGTAAACATTTGATTGATGATTGTCAGAGGGTTGAGCTTGGTTGTAGTTGTTTGATCTATTTTGATTGAATGGCTGGGGCTGCCTATTATATTACACTTGATATTGATTATTATTATAAGGATGTTGTTGTTGGTATTGATTTTGGGTCCCAACATCATTTTTCCAATCAAAATTGGGGTGATTCCATCAATTGTTATTATTTTGTGAATTATGATTGTTATAGGAATTCCCTGCCCCCTATACCCTTGCATGGCATTCATTTCCATGGGGGCTTGTTCTTGAAAGTACTGCACATTGGGACAGTATTGACTAGTGTGTCCCAACAAGTTGCATGTGCCGCATGGTTCTTCAGGTAAAACTTGCCTAGAACTCTCTCCTTTTATTCCTAACTCTTCTACTTTCTTAACTAGTTCCTCATATTTGTTCATTAGATGATCCTCACTTTTTAATTGGTATAGACTTTTCTCTTCTACACAAGATATCTGTGAGCGTGGGACATCTTCAGAATTGGACCATTCATGGGCATGTTCAGCTAGCCACTCGAAGTGAGCTTCAGCTTCTTCAGTGTTTTTGCGAAGAAATGGCTCTGAACTCATGGTTTCGACCAACTTTTTAGTTTCACCATTTAACCCTTTGTAAAAGTAGCTTATGGTTCGCCATTTCTCATACCCGTGATGTGGGCATGAGAGAAGCAAATCCTTGAAACGCTCCCACGTTTGGGTGAAGGTTTCATTGCTCTTTTGTTTATAAGAGTTTATTTGTCGTTTTAGCTCGGTGGTCATGCGAGGTGGAAAGAATTTCTTTAAGAATGCAGTGTTCATTGCATGCCAGGTGTAGATTGAATTCGGCTTCAAGGTGAGCAGCCACGCTTTTGCTTTATGCTTCAAGGTGAAGGGGAATAGCATTAGACGTGTCACATCTATAGGGCAATTTTGTGAGAATGTTTTACAAACACCCTCAAAATCTTTGACATGTAGATATGCCTTCTCGCGCTCCATTCCATGGAAGGTTGGAAGGAGTTGAATCATTTTATTACGAAATTGAAATTCGCCAACATGAGGTGGAATGAGAATACAAGAAGGTGTAGGTGTGTGTTCAGCTGTCATGAGATCGCACAAAGGACAAAGCGAATCATCAATTGGTACAACCACATTCTCACCATTTTCACTTTGATTATCGGCCATTGAATCGGTGGGTGTGGTCGAGAGATTAATAGAACTAGAAGAGTCAGATGAATAAAGTGGATTTTTGTAAATTCCTTCGATGGAATTATCGGACATAAAGGGAAAGATCCAAAGTAGTTTTAATCTAAAGAATAAAAGACAAAAGAAAATAGAAAGAGATAAAGATAGATTTAAGGTAATCTAAGCGTTAGCTTGTTGCCTTCCCCGGCAACGGCGCCAAAAACTTGACACGGCAAAAAAAAATATGTGTGCGCTTGTGTGCTATACCCAAGTGTAGGTAATCATGCAAGTAGTAATCTAGTTAAGACCAGGTCGATCCCACATGGAAGGTGTTAAACTAAAAACTTAGATTAAACTCTAAAGGTAAAGGAAAATTCCAGATTTAAAACAAGGTGTAGAACACGAAGTTCTACAGACTATAACTACTAGAGCAATTAAAGTAAACTAATGATTAACTAATTAATGAAAGCAATATTTTAAAAGCAGTTTTCTTTATATAAAGGGAATGTTGGGATCACACGAATTCGCAACGATCATGCCATCTACCATGCAGTTACATTTAAGCTCTAAGGAGTGTATCTATCTACAGTATTCTATATTTCTAAGGATAAAGAATCAATAGTCCTTTCATGGCCGGGACTATATCATCACAGTTAAATCAAAACACAGGAAAGCGGTTTAAATCAATAGTTAAGTCTCACATTCTGAATGGTGTTAGCATTCAAAATGGTTTGCAAAAGTTATTGAAGAAAAATGCCTTAAGGCTTCAAGTAATGAAACTGTTTTGACAAACTCAGCATTTAGGGACAGTTTGATAACAAATCTCAAAAGCAAAAAGTCTTGGAATACTGCAAAAATACTTCTCAAGAATCTGACAGTTCGATCAATCGACGCGCTTTTGATCGATCAAAAATCATCATCTCTCGAGCGATTGAACAGTCTCGATCGCTTGACTATGCGTCTGCTTCGATCGATTTAAATACTTCAATCGATCGACTGCAAGTTTTATACTGCTGCATGGTAGAGGCTAGAGATCACTGTTTCATTGTGATCTCCCAACCTGGGGACTACTCAGACATGGTCTGAAGTGTCACAGATTTGTTTTTAATGTAAAAATCCATTAAAGTCTTGTTTGGTTGAGTTTTAATCATGTAAACTAAGAAAACTATGGTTTAACCATAAACGAGCATGCGAGACTATGATTACCACTACTTAAACTATGCGAGATCACTAGTAGAATGTAAAGAAACTGAAATAAAAGAACCTGGAATGTTGTATTAAGATTAACTTGTTGTAAATCCAAAGTAATCAATGACAAACCACGAAAAACCTACAAGAAACAAAGTGAACTCTCTATCTCTCTTTATAAACTGATGAAAAACAATGTGGGCATCCTCTGGGACGTAAATAAAATGCATATATATATACTAAAACCTAAAACTAGGGTTCAAAGCTCCGTTTCTGCTGCGTGCGCGTAAGGTCTGATAAAAGCCATGTTCGATCGATCAAACATCACTCGATCGCTCAAACTTCTGGAATCTTAAAGCGCTTTAACTATCTTCGATCGATCGAACTCTCAATCGCTTGAGGGATCTTCGATCGCTCGAGACTCGCTTTTCATGTTTGAATTGTCTTCCTTAAAATCCAGCAACCCTTATCCTGCTTATTTATTTCTTCACACAACAAGCAGTGATCTGCATAATTTATAGCTAAAATAATACAACTTATCATAGATTAATCATATTATGTAAAAGCTAGCATTGTAATCCAAATTACAGATACATAAAGGAATTGTAGACTAAATTAGTGCATTTTCTTCTTTTAGCGCGGTTGTATTTTACAAATACCCCCGCTTGTCATTAGCCTCCATGATCAAAATCTCCGTAGGTGTCAAGATGATGCCCTTAGTAATCGAGCAAAGATATGAGGCATCATTCAGCATGATCACTGCAATCGAAGAAGAAGAAAGAGAAGTGCCATGGTATCAAGATGTATGGGATTTCATAGAAAAATGATCATATCCTCAAGAGTCTACTGAGAAAGACAAAAGGGCCATCAGAAGGTTCGCTGCATAGTTCATCTTCTGTGGAGGAAAACTGCTAAAGAAAGGGTATAACGGTCACAACTTGACGTGCTTGTTCGAAAAGAATGCCTGAAGGTGATGGAAGAGATACACGAAGGAATGTGCGGTCCCCACATGAATCGTCACATGTTGGCTAAACGATCAAAGACAAGGGTACTACTGGACAATAAGAAAAAGATTGTTGCGAATATGTTAGAAAATGCCACAAATGCCAGATCCATGCGAACATGATGCAGTACTGCCATCTCTACTCTATAGTATGACCTCTCCATGGTCGTTCTCAACTTGGGGAATGTATATCATTGGTAAAATTGTTCCAAAAGCCTTAAATGGGAATCGATACATCTTGGTAGCCATTGAATATTTCACAAAGTAAGTTGAAGCTGCATCCTACACCAAGCTAGGGGCCAAGAAAATGGCTAAGGAAGTGGCCAAATTTAATAAGAAAAACCTCATATGTCACTATGGAGTCCCTCATGAGATCATCTCAGACAAGGGAAGCCATTTCAAAGCAGAAGTCAAGTTTGAGGAATACAAGATCACTCATCATAAGTCGTCACCATACAGGCCGTAAACCAATAGGGCAGCCGAAGCTGCAAATAAGAATGTCAAGACCATATTGTAGAAATTAGTCGATACTTACAAAGATTTGCACGAGAAGCTACCATTTGCACTTTGGGGGTACAGAACATTGATAAGGACGTCTACAGGAGTGACTCCTTGTTCATTGGTATATGGGATGGAATCAGTACTCCTGGTCGAGATAGAATTGCTGCATTGTGAGTAATGGCCGAATATATAATCTCAAAATCTGATTAGTTAAGGGAAAGATACGAAGATTTGGCACTTATAGATGAAAAGTGCCTCGTGGCAGTCAACCATGTCTGAATTTATCAAAGGAGGATATCCTGCACTTTTAACAAAAAGGTTCGTCTGAGAAAAATTGTCAAATGAGATATTATCCTCAAAGAGCTGCGAGTCCCAATCATCGATCCGCGCAAAAAATTTAAACCTAAATGGGTTGTCCCTTATATTGTTAAAACTATCCTTTTTGGAGGAGCAAATTATCTCATGGACCTCGACGGTGTCGAATTCAAAGAACCAATGTGGACACGCGGCGTCCCACCTCTTTTTGTTTTGATTTGAGATTCGTTTTGAAAAGGGAAAAAGAAAATAGTCTGTTGAAAACAGATACAGAGTCTCCACTTGGTCTTTAAGGAACCAAGAAACCTAATTTTGACTCACCCAAATGGATAAGGGGCACCGACCTTTCATAACCAAAGAACTTGGCTCGAGGTTTTGGTACGAGAGAGGAAGGAGCCTTTGTCACGACTAAAACACCCTCAACTCGCCCCGTCTTTCGACGGGCCTCAATTAGCATCCAAATAATCATCTTATACTATGTATGGTTCGACAATTAATACTATGATAGTATATTACATCACATAAGAAAATTTGAAATGGAAGATCTAAAGATAAAATATCATTCATAAGATCTAAGCCAAGTATCACACAATGCAAAGTGAAAGATCACACAAACAAACCTAGGAAAAATTGTCTAATCATATATCAAGTAATAAAGTCTTCCTAATCTAAGGGGACATGAATTGTTCTTGAAACAATTAAATCAAAGAAAACAAGGATGCTTAGCAAGCTAGAATGAAACATGTTAATCTTTAAGAAAAGAAGATCTCTCAATCCCCGGGACGGATAGAAGTCTAAAATGTGTATGAATGAATGAATGAAATCATCATGGGATATGTACAAATGTAGTATGAACTACTTCCTAATACATGAGCTAATTTGGAGTACATGTAAGCATCAAATCAAAGAATGGAAGTGAAAGTATGCTTGCTGTGAATAGTGGATAGAACAGTAGCAAGATCTTTCAAAAATTGAAAAGAGGGGTTAGGAATGTTTTCAATGAATGATTTTCTTATGGAGATCTTCCTTATTCTATCTAGAACACAACCCTAAAAGCCAATCTTTAATAACTACCACAGATTGAGAGAAATCATATAAACAATAGAGTTTATTCAGAAACAGAGTCCGTACTGTCAACTGAAATGTTAGAAAATCTTAGAAAATGAAAACAAAAGATCTATAGGCCCATATTACACAAAAAGCTCCCTAAGTCATTTAAGTTAAATAAAAAAATAAGTTGGGACCACTCGTTTTGGAAAAGTTTTCTGTAAAACAAGTTGAAATTCAACCTAGCTGCTGTGACAGCAGAGGCAGAATGTTTGGAAAGAATGTTTGAACAAAAATAGACCCCTTTCAAGTGCTTCCAAGTCAAGCCAAAAATCTTGGATGTTCTATATTGAGTTAGAAAGACTTTCCAAGTGGTCTTGCTTTCATATATTGAGTATTCAACTCACAATAATTCTTTGAAGTTAAATGACTCACTATTTTGAAGGTTTTGAGAAAACAAGGTTTATTTCTTGAAATCAAAATGAGGGGTTTAAGAGGGGGTTTTGAAATGGGGGTTTTGAAAACATATTTTCAATACTTAATGAAGATTATAACCACTTAAAATCTCAACATCAAACTCATCATCAAGAACCTCCAAGATTGTTGGAAAGTATTATCTACATTTTAAAGACAGCTTCATGAATACATAGGAATGTATTGAAGTTGAAATCATCATCTATCAAACATGTTTTTGAGGTCAAGAGCTACTATCCATAAGGATTCACTCACCTCAAACTTCATGTCATCATCTAGATGATGATAGAGTAGTAAGCAAATAAAGAAAAACAAAAAAGAATGAGGTGAGAGAAGATGAACAAATATAAATAAACAAATAGATAGCAATCAATAGATGATATTCATGATGTAGTGGACTTGTAGTTTGGTGGTTCACTCATATGTGGTGACATTGGACATGGAAGTAGCTTCCTCTCTCTTAAATGCTCACAAAAATGGTGGTTGGGTGTATTGAATATGATGTAAATGGAAGTAATGAAGTAAAAACAAAGTTTAGAACTCACTTTCTTGTTTGAAAATCAAAGAAGGAAGCTTCTTTTCTCTCTATTCTAACCTTATCTCTACAACTTTCTCTCTAAAACTTTTCAAAGCTTGCATTTGACACCACCAAAATGAGAAGTCAAAGGGGGGTTTATATAGGCCAATTTGGGGTGGTTTTGGGGTTTTAGAAGTACTCCCATTAGTCCCAAACATCTGTGAACATAGAACTACGTCGTTTTGATTTCTAATTAATCAAAATGAACCCCAAAAAGAAATTACAAAAAAACACCATTCTGGAGGAGAGCGGTGGTAGTGGGCCAGTACAGCGGCGGCATTGCTCCTTATTCGTCCAGATAATCCTTTTTAGGCCCCCAGAGGTTCCGGTATTCGCGAAAAGGCCCTATTTCGTCCGAAATTCACTAAAAATGCACACGAACTCCAAATTGAGGTTGTGATATACTGTTGGAAAGGTAATGGAGTTTAATTTACATAATTAAAATAGTTCAGAGATAGGTCACCTTGAAAGTTTTGCGGTATTCGCGATAAAAGCCGGTTTGATCGCCTTTTTCGCCTTCAGAAATTCATAATAAATTGGTTTAAAATCCAAAAATTATGTGCGATATACCGTCGGAAAGCTATTGACCTCTATTATCCATGAAAATTTTTGAAAAATGATACAGTGCTCCGGTTTCAAAGTCAACTTTTGGTCAAATTGGTCAAACCTTGGATTCTCGGGAAGTTCTGGAAACCTCTTGGAGCTTCCAGGAGCTGACGTTCTCGTTCGATTTTCTTTTAAGACTCATCTTAATACTTTCCACATGAACTAGAATGATTCTGAAAACTTTCGGCAAATTTGGACGATTTCGGTCAAACTTGGTCAAACCTTGGTCAAACCGATCAGCGGGGATTTTCTATGATCTTTCGGGACCTCTGGGGATCTCTACGAGTCGACGATTTCATCCGGTCTTGATTTAGAACTTATTTTATTATTTTTCTTATGACGTAGCATGTTTCCAAAACATTTGGTCTGAATCAGGGAGCGTTTGGGTTTTTAGGGGTATTTTGGTCATTCTGAGCATTCTGAGAGATAGAACTACTTCCAGGAGTCCTTTTTGAGTCTTTTACGATCATTTTGAACCACCAAGCTATGGGTCTCCTAAATCTGATAGCCAACAAAGTGGGGTGTCTACAGTTTGCCCCTCATTGGCATGAACTTGCGAGACAACGTATGTCGCAAGCTAGTGCCAAAGCTTTGAAGAGACATGTCTTTTTTGGAGGCTATAGATTTAGGATAAAAAAAGGCATCACGAAAGATGTAATGATAGAAAACAAGATGCTAGGGCGAGGGTAGGTCGTGCTCTTCGTGAGCTGCCTATGTATCTCGAGGGAAATCAGACCAAGACGTAGTTCGGGGCACAAAGGAACAAATCACACATGCACAACAAGACAGGCGAATGCTATGTTATTGATATGCAATGCATGGATGTGATATGAATTGCGTCCTGAGTCCTGTCATGTTTAGTGTTCTAATCTTAGTATGAGCTGGTGTTATGGGGTGTATGCCACTCCGAGTGGACTTATGTCGTGCTAGTGTCTCCGACTGTGATGCAGTGGCTGACTCAGATAAAGATACAAAGACTCTGAGTCTCGGGGAAAACTTCTTAAATTCCGAAAAACGTGCTCCGCAAACCAATGTAATCGAACGTGGGGTCCCAGAGGACGACAACCAAAGGTGACCGAGGGATCTTGTGATAATCGATAAGTGCGAAAGCTATGATAATAGACAAATGAGAAAGCTCATGATAATCAGGAGACACGGAGTCATGGGATGATGGTGCTTCGTCTGTAAAATCTGGTTACGAGCGATGTTCTGGTTGTTCCTCGTGACCGATCTTCGGGAGTCGGTTCTGCTTTTACTATTTTCTGCTGGGGATAGTGGGAACTAGTATCCTTCCATATTTATCCTCGGGGGATGGCAAAGGACCCTCATAGAATTTCTCTTTTCTTGATCGGGAACCAGGACCCATCTCTGAATCTCTTACGACTGATCAAATCTTCCGGTGCTCAATCTAAGAGGGCCAGTCGGGGGCATCCAGGAGTTGATATCTTTTTATTTCTGTCCTCAGGGGATGATGTAGGATTCTCGAAGAATCTCTCTTAACTGTTTCTTGATCAGGAACCAGGACCCATCTCTGAATCTCTCACGGTTGATCAAATCTTTACAATGGTCAGTCCGAAAAGCCGATTCGGGCCTTCGGGAGCTGATATCATTCTATTTCTATCCTTGGGGGATGATGTAGGATCTCGAAGAATCTCTCTTAACTGTTTCTTGATCGGGAACCAGGACCCATCTCTGAATCTCTCACGGTTGATCAAATCTTTATAATGGTCGGTCTGAAAAGCCGATTCGGGCCTTCAGGAGCTGATGTCTTTATGTTTCTATCCTCGAGGGATGATGTAGGATTCTCGGAGAATCTGTCTTAACTATTTCTTGATCGGGAACCAGGACCTATCTCTGAATCTCTCACGGTTGATCAAATCTTTGCAATGGTCGGTCCGAAAAGTCGATCAGGCCTTCAGGAGCTAATATCTTTCTATTTCTATCCTCAAGGGATTATGTAGGACTCTCGGGGAATCTCTCTTAACTGTTTCTTGATCGGGAACCAGGACCTATCTCTGAATCTCTCATGGTTGATCAAATCTTTGCATTGGTTGGTCCGAAAAGCCGATTCGGGCCTTCAAGAAGTGATATCTTTCTGTTTCTTTCCTCAGGGGATTAACTAAATCTTCTAGGGTTAAAATGGATCTGCTGTGGATAAAACTCATAAATCTTGACTAAAATGGGCCACCGGGGCTAAACAGGATCACAAATGGGCTAAACCAGGTCAGAATGGGATAAAGCGGGTTGAAATAAAGCAAAGTGGGGCCCGCAGAGAGCAGTGTTGCGGCGGCAATTGGCCAGTGTCACGGCGACACTGGGTGGCCAGACTCTATGTGTGTATATCTCAGGTTTTTGAGCATTTCAAGCTCATTTTTGGCCATTTCAGGGTGCTTTTGGAGCCAAAATTCATCAAAACGCAGCTTGTGCGCGCTCAGGTGAGTAATCTTTCCCCATGATTTGAATTTTGATTGGTGTTTTGGTTTGTTCCATTTTTCAAGAAGAAAGTTTGGTTTTAGTCTTCCATTTTCTTGCAGATCCATGCCTTCGAGCTCGAGGAGGCCATCTAAGAAGGCCAAGGAACGAATGAAAGCCGAGAGCCAAACCCGGGACTTGATTTTACGGGACCCCCAATGTCATCTTTCGGCCGCGGCTCTAGCGAGCCTGGTATGTAAAACTTTTGATAGTTTAGGACTACCTTGTGCATTCTTCTAGTTATATGGACTGTAGTGTGCACCTAGAGTTTATTAGAAGCTTGTTTTGTGCTTATACGTTGATTTTGTGAAGTTGGACTTTGGGTCATGAATAGTGATTTTGTGCACATTTTTTGTCATTTTTGATATATGTAAGTGCCAGAAGTGACATTGAAGAGTCATGGTAGCCTTGCTCACGCTTTTCTGTGGTACACCCACTCTCGCCTGCCATCAAGAGAATGGTAGACGATGCCGGGTTTGGCGGATTTATCCGCCTAGTTTCAAAGAGTAGCAACGATCTGGCGCAATTTTACGCTCTTGCTGAGAGATGGTGGGACACCACCAATACTTTCCACCTGCCGTTTGGTGAGATGACAATGACGCCTTTTGATTTTTCCATAATCACCGATTTGAGAGTTGGCGGGAAGAGCCTGATTCAGGACTACTTCTATGAGATTGATCTCGAGGCTGTCGAGATGTTTATTGGGGCTGTTCCTCCTAATCTAGAGAAGCACTGGTTCCCTTGTGGCTAGCTTTACCGGGCTTATGGCAGAGGGAATCACAACCTGAATAATTCTCAGCTTATGAGGGTATTTCTTCTGTATATCCTTGGTTGCTCGATCTTCGCGACACGGAATGACCGGGTGAACTTGAGGCTTCTTTCTTACCTGGCGACCATTGGTGAGATCCCCTCTTATGACTGGGTTAGTGCTACCTTGGCCCACCTTTACAAGCATATAGGTGATATTTCCCGGGACGATGTCAAATCGACGGGGGGATTCTGGTGAGCTTGGGAGGTATGTACTGCAACTTCTTTTTCTTCTAGATTTTTGATTTCCGTACTTCTTGCTTTTTCTGATATTTCCTTTGTCTGTGCAGCTTTGGAGCTTTGAGTACTTGAAGATGTTAGCTCCTTCCCCCGCTGATGAATCAGGTGAAGATGAGGGCAGCATGGCTCATATGCCTTTGTTCCCCAGTGGCTTAAGATGGCAGAGGGATGTTGTTGGGGTAAAGAGCGGGGCTCATCGAATTGTTCTCCTCGAAAACTTCTTATCTGGGCTGACTGCTGCTAGCGTTGATTGGAAGCCCCAGGAGTGCGTCGCCTATGCTGCCCCAGAGGAGACACAGGCGGTCAACCCCCTTTCCTCTTGTCGACTTCTGATGGAAAGTACCGAAAGTAGGCAATGGTTCTTTGGCAACCGAGTGTCTTGGCAGGTGGTTGGCGGTCTGAGGTATCGCGTCCCTCATAATCCTCCTATGATGGATGCAGATGACCTTTCTGGTGATGCTTTGCTGGTGGCCTTAGCTGGTACTGATGTTTGGGATCACTTTCTCTCTGAGGTCGGCTATGAGGATTACGGTGGGCGCTTCCTGCTGCCCAACTTCCCACTCCTGGATGTGAGTTTCTTTTACGTGTTTGTCTCTATCCGTTGCCTATGTTTTTGACTCATCTTTTCCCTAACTTGCTTCGTGCCTACAGCTTCACGAGATGTACAGGAGATAGGTTTCCCCAATTTTTGATCCTATCCGTCCTTGGGATTGGACCGTTAATGTTTTGGGTATAGATAGCTCTCCCCAGGCTATGGAAGTGCCACGGGTCACATGTGGGTATCCCACCCAGCCAGCAGGCGTCCTTACTGTCCCTTGGAGTTATGCTGAGGAGGGCTATGCCTTTGCAGCTAGCTTACGCTCTTTGGTCCTCATGCGAGACCATCGGGTATGTCTCTAATTTTGCGCTCCTTAAGGCTATGAGGTCCTAACCCTGATTTTTCCCTTGACAGATGGATGGTATGCGGTAGTTTGCCACCAGTTAGATGGCGTATTTGGTAAGTTTCTGACTCGACTTCATTTTTATACTTCTTGTTGTTTCTCTACTGATTGCTTTCATTTTATTTATATGTGCAGTATCGCAGGGGTGGTGCCGGCTCATCGAGGACTGGGCCGAGGTGTAGAGGTGGCAGGAGGAGACCATCACCGACGTACACTCTGGCTGGCCCGACTGAGGACGAAGAAGAGGAAGACTGATGCCCCCTAAGCGGCGATTTTCATTTTAACTCCATTTTTTTTCAATTGGGTTGTACTAGTGAATAATGTGACCGTTGGATAATGTGTAAGACAATGTGTAGGATAATGTGTAGGATGATGTGTAGGATGATTTATCACCCTTGACAGCGTATTATAATGTTTTACCTTTCGAGCCGGATAGTTTTTAGTTTGAAGGCGCAGTTGTGTGCTTGCTTTAGTTGTTGGTTGTGCATTATGATTCTATGATTGTTGATGTTATTGCGATGAGCAGCCTTGTGATAGTGAGTGTGTTTGCCTTGCAGGTGGGATAGTCTGTGAAACGAGGAGGTGCTGCTGAAATTTTGAATTTTGCTAGAGCTGTGATAGAAAATATGGCATTGTATGATCCCGCTCAACTCACAGCTTGGATGAACATCACGGATGGTGTGGAGCGGATCAACCTCTTTAGCTACGATCTGATCGAGCTATTCTCTCTCCGCCAAATGGCTCTAAACACTGAGTTCATGCGTGCCGCTATTTTCCACTGGGACCCGGTGAACCACGTCTTCAATTTCAACGGCCTGGATATATGTCCCCTGTTTGAGGAGTTCTGTGCTATCATTGGCTTCGATTCTGACTCTGACCTGATTTTTCCTTCTGCTGATACCCCCAGTCCCACACGAGGCTTGGCTGAATACCTGAACTGTTCCACTACTATTTCCCGTCGGCTAATTTATGGTGAGGTTCTTGACATTGCTTCCATCATCGCCAGGTATGCTAGTCCTAGGAATCCACGTATATGATGCTACACGCGGGGCCGCTCTGATATTGTGCATGACTTCGCATTTTCTATTCTCGAGTGCTTCTATTACCTTAGTGCACGTGTGCCTTGGGCTGAAACTTAGCAAGAATCCCATGGCCATGGTTCTGGCTGAAAACCTAAATGATTTGGATCGCGCTTTCAATCAAGGAACGCTACTTCTTTCTCGGGCGCCTTTGGCGTTACGGGCTTGGCTCTACAAGCACCTTCAGTTATGGATAGGTAATGTATCGCCAGTTTATTTTTGCAGGGCTGTGCTTCATCCTTATTACACTGCTGTCGATTGGGTTGGCATGATAGGTGCTTTATCTGAGGCCGATATTTGTAGGATCATGAGGCACTGGGGCCTTCATGCTGTGACCACTAGTCTCGGGGATTACCAAAGAGTGTGGCTGATGGGCTTGAGAGAGACTTATTTCTATCATCCTCGCCGATTGGCCAGACAATACGGGCGAGTTCAAGAGGTCCCCCGGGGGTTTACTGAGAGGGTCTTTGCTTCCAGAGTCAGAGCCACTACTATTGCTTCTTTCATATGGGGCTGGGCCAGCCGAGCAAGAGCTTATTTCTAGAGACCTTTGGAGAAATAAAAGACACAAAATAAAACTAGACTTGACTGATTCTGTTTCTTTCCTCCAAGTGTCTATGATATTTGGGATTGCTTTCTAAAGGAACTTTTTGTGTTTTCATTTATTCCTGCTTATGTAATATTCAAAGTTTGTTTATCAGCGAACCTTGGTTACTTGGAGAACCTTATTTTATGCATTTGGCTTTCTGAAAACATTCGTAGTTTGATTTTGATTAGATATTTGCTTTTGGTACTTGTTTGGGCATGCTAGGACAATTAGAGGCAAACGAGGCGGGTGGCCGAAGTTTGCCCCTAGTTTGGGATATGTATGGTTGTGAGGCAAACGAGGTAGATGACCGACGTTTACCCCTAGTTTAGAAGAGGTTCAGGCAAACGAGGCAGGTGGCCAAAGTTTGCCCCCAGTGTGAAGGGTGATTTTTGGGTTATGGTAAGGACCGCGACTTTATTTTTCTCACACGCTCATAATTTTGCCTAGGCACCAATTAAGTGACCTAGCGAGCTCTTTTCTCTCTTTAGTTATTGTTGACTTTGGATTTAACTCTAACTTTTACCTAGGCATCCTTTCGGATTTTCGACCTTGCAAGCCATCCTTCTTTTTCTTTTTTCTTTTTGAAAGTCTGCCTATGTACCCCCGAAAGGGGATCAGGTCCAACGTAGTTCGGGCCAAAGAGCTGAAAGAAAAAAAGGGTTAATTATGATGGTGTTGACCGATCTAATGCGTTTGCCTACGTATCCCCGAGTAGGAATCAGGTCGAGCGTGGTTCAGGGCAAGGCTTGAAAGAAAATTTATTTTGGGGAATGGTCAAGCATTATACTTTTTTAGGCGATCCATGTTGATTGGTTCTTTGAATTCAATGCCATCGAGGTCCATAAGGTAGGTTGCTCCTCCAAAAAGGATAGTTTTGATGATATATGGGCCGAACCATTTGGGTTTAAACTTTCTGCGTGGATCAAAGATCGGGGCTCGCAATTCCTTAGGGACAAGGTCACCCTTGACAATTTTCCTCGGACGAACCCTTTTGTTGAAAGCATGGGCTATCCTCTTTTAATAGATTCGGACATGGTCTACTGTCGCTAAGCGCTTTTCATCTATGAGAGCCAATTCTTCGTACCTTTCCCTTAACCAATCTGAGTCTGAAATTTCACATTCTACCATCACACGTAGGAACGGTAGTTCTATCTTGACTAGAAGTACTACTTCCATTCCAAATACTAGTGAGTAAGGAGTTGCTCCTGTGGACGTCCTTATCGATGTTCTGTATCCCCAAAGTGCGAACGGTAGCTTTTCATGCCAGTCTTTGTAGGTATCGGGCAATTTCTGTAGTATGGCCTTGACATTCTTGTTTGCAGCTTTGACTGCCCCATTAGTTTGTGGTATGTATGGTGACGACTTGTGATAAGTGATTTTGTATTCCTTAAACAGATCTCTGACTTCGGCCTTGAAATGACTATCATTATCTAAGATGATCTCATGGGGGACTCCATAGCGACAGATGAGGTTCTTCTTGATGAATTTGGCCACTTCCTTGGCCCCTATCTTGCTGTAAGATGCGGCTTTTACCTATTTTGTGATGTAGTCAATGGCCACCAAAATGTATCAATTTCCATTCGAGGCTTTCGGAATGATTTCACCGATGATATCGATTCCCCAGGTTGAGAATGGCCAAGGAGAGGTCATGCTGTATAGGAGAGATGGCGGTACATGCATCATGTTTAGATGGATCTGGCACTTGTGACACCTTCTTACGTATTCGTAACAATCTTTCTCCAATGTTGTCCAGTAGTACCCTTGTCTTATAATTTTCTTGGCCAGCATGTGACCATTCATGTGTGGACCGCATACCCCCTCGTGTATTTCTTCCATCATTCTCCTGGAGCTTTTTCCAAACAAGCAAGTCAGGTTGTGACCATTGTACCCTTTCTTCAACAATTTTCCACTGCAAATGATGAATTGCGCTGCCAATCTTTGAATTGCCCTTTTGTCTTTCTCGGTAGACTATTGGGGGTACATCCCCTTTTCTATGAAGTCCCAGACATCCTGATACCATGGTGTTTCATTTTCTTCTTCTTTGATTACGGCGATTATGCTGAATGAAGGCTCGTATCTTTGCTCAATTACCAAAGGCATCATCTTGACTCCCACGGGAATTTTGATCATAGAGGCTAAGGTAGCTAACGAATCTGCTAGCTGGTTCTCTTCCCTTGGCAAGTAGAAAAATGTGATGTTCTTGAACTGTCTCTTAAGTCCATCGAGATGATCATGATAGGGCTTCAACCTTTCTTCTTTCTCTTTCCATTCTCTTCTAGCTTGTGATATAATGGGGTTTGAATCTCCGAAGACATCCAACTTTTGAACTTTTAGTTCTATGGCTGCTTCCATCTCCAAAATACATGCCTCATATTCAGTAGTGTTTTTGGCGGAGATATAATTGAGCTTGACTGCCAGTGGGTATGGTCCCTATTTGGTGACACTAGAATCATTCCTACTCCGTAGCCTTTCATGTTGGCTGCTCCATCAAAGTACAACTTCCACTATTCTTCCTTGATTTCCATGATATTCTCGTCCGGGAATGGAAAATCTCCATTTACTTAAGAATCAATGGCGTGTTCAGCAAGATGTTCAGCTATAGTTCTCCCTTTTACCGATATGCTTGTCACATACTTGATATCGAATTCGGACAGTAGAAGTAACCAACAAGATATACGACTGGTCAGGGCAGGTTTTTCGAGGAGGTATTTTTAGAGGATCCATGCAAGATATGAGCACAACTGGGAAGGCCAGCATGTAGTGCCTCAATCGGCGAGTGCACCAAACCAAGGCCTAACATGTTTTTTCGAGGGTAGAGTAGTTAAGCTCATACCAGTCATCCTCTTGCTAAGGTAATATATGGCTTTTTCGGAGTGGCTTTCTTCTCCTTCTTGGGCTAGCATGCAACCCATGGCATTTTTGGAAACATATAGGTAAAGGAATAAGGGCTTATGAGGAGCGGGTGGTGAAAGGATGGACGAATTTTGAAGGTAGGCTTTTATTTTGTCAAAAGAGGCTTGGCATTGGTCATCCTATTAGAACTTCTCTCCTTTTCTCAGCAATCGGAACAAAGGATCAAATGTAGTTATGAGTTTGGAGATTAAGCGGCTGATAAATTGGATTCTTCCGAGAAACCCTCTCACTTCCTTTTTCATTTCGTGGTGGTGCCATTTATAGGATTGCCTTGATCTTAGAGGGATCCACCTATATCCCCCTTTGTCTGATGAAAAAACCTAGGAGCTTACCGGAGGTCACACCGAAAGTGCATTTCTTTGGATTCAACCTCATCTTGTATTTGCGCAACCTTTCAAAAAACTTTCCCAGTGCCACCAGGTGTCCTTCTTTGTCCTTGGACTTCACGATCATGTCATCTACGTACACTTCTACTTTCTTGTGAATCATGTCATACAGCAGAGTGGTGGCAGCTCTTTGGTAGGTTGCTCCAGCATTCTGAAGTCCGAAAGGCATTACTGTTGGGTTTGTGCCCTCAAACCATTACTTTCTGTATGAGACATTGACATTTTAATATATGGATATCAGCTTTACATTTTATTGTGTATGTTCTTTTCATGAGATGATTGTTAATCCTTAAGTATTATAGTAAGTAATTCGTGTGTGTATGAGATGCACACAAGTGAGATACGAATTACTATTCTTTAATACTTAGAATGTGTCACAGTGGATGATGAGACTGGATACCTCATCAAGTCTACACTGTAGCATAATTAACTACCATTGGATGGAGTGATTAATCTCAATCACTAGAGTATAGCTCTTAGTTGATATGCTAGTGCTTATAGTGCATTGACGGACCTGAGTTTCCTATTGACGCTTAAGACTGTCCAACAGTCAATAGGAACTCATAACTTGTATAAGGTACGTGTTCTTAATCTTGAGACGATTATGAACACAGACTGTGGATATGGCTGCTTTGACTTACCAATCAGTGAGGTCTATAAAAGATCAACACCTGGGTATCTTGGGTATGTCATATTCATAGGGTTGTGAACATATATTGTCAAGATAGAATCTACCCTCTGTTTCAGAGTAAGCATTCCCTTGAGAATGTCACCAAGTCGATTACTGAGTACTGCAGTCTTGTTGATAAGAGTTATCAACATGTTTGGTAATCATGAAGGGTGAATGGGACTCAAGGAATACAAGAAGTAATCATGATTCAGGTTGACAGTAACAGTTATCCGATTACCTGAATATGATTACGAATGCTGACGGTAGAGGGACATTAGTACAACATACAAGTCTAGTTATCGCTTCGGATATGTTCTTTTGCGTTGGAGTTCAGTTATCGTTTTATAGTGGAGTAAACTTTAACTGACCAGTTAGTTAGTTTGCTGATCAAAGAGTTTGGTCATGGTGATTAACAAACTGGTCTGAGCCAACAATAAAGAGCCTAGGAGGTCCCACTCTTAGCTCCGCCAGGATGCTTGGAAAGATGCTTGAGGATGATGTCCAGACAGGTTCGATCGATCGAAGATGTCTCGATCGATTGAAGTCTGAAGGTTCGATCGATCGAAGATGGTTCGATCGATCGAATGTTCGATCGATCGAAGGCACTTCGATCGCTCGAAGTCTAGGTCGGTTCTGGGAATCTATAAATAGGGCAGCTGCGTTCTGGAAAAGGTTGTTCGTCGTTTTGAACGTCAAAAGCTGCAGAAACTGTTTTGGAGTCCCAAAACCTTCTCTATCCTCTCCATTAGGGTTCCCACCAACCCTAGTCTTTCTGGCAGGCATCCGCAGGAGTCATAAGGGTGAAGATCATCTAGTGGAGGCTGCTGGAAGCTGAAGATCAGAATTGGGTTCAAGACACTAAGGTATAACTCGTGTCCCCTCTTGTGCGCATCTGTAGAATTGACGAGTAGTAGATCCGGGCATGCCAATAAAGTTTCATAACTTGATTTTTCCGCTGCGTGTTTAAACTTTCCATTTAAACCTGTTTTTCCAACAATTGGTATCAGAGCCACGCTCGTTTGGATCTATAGATGCGTTTTTTGGAACACTATTTTGATTTGCATGTTGATTTTAGAACTGCTTTCGAAACTGCATCGTCACAGATCTGTTTCTGCAGTGTTATCACAGCAGTATACAAATCTGTGATTGCATTGGATGCAAGATGGGTTCGATCGATCGAAGTAGTCTCGATCGATCGAACGCTCTGTACTCGAGCGATCGAACAGGTTTCGATCGATCGAAACCTTCTGTTGTTCGAGCGATCGAATGGAGTTCGATCGATCGACACAGACTCTTTGTCAGGTTTTCTGTTTCACAGTTTTAAAAGTATTTTGAAATTAAAAGTTTAATTTTAACGTATTCTGCAAAATTTTTAATCATTCTGTGAAATAGAATGTTCAAGCGATTGAACAGTGTTCAATCGATCGAAGGTTCGAGCGATCGAACGGTCTTCGATCGATCGAACTATGACAGAGAAGTTAGATGCTGTTTTGAGTTCTAATTCAGTATGTAAAGAGTTTATATACTGTGTGAATCAATTAAGGGTTCCAATAGTTATATTTTGTTATATATATGCGTGGATGTGTGTTCAACTAACCTTTTGCAGCAAAAGATTAGTCGCTATCTCCCATGGCGCCAAGAGCATTTAATTTTGTGTTTGAATGTTTTTAGATTGGTGTGTTATTTTAAGTTTGGTTTGGTTTTAAGGCATATGTAAAGGGCGCTGCGACTTCAATCCTACGAAAAGGAAAGTCGCACCGGTTTCCCTAGCCTTTTATTTTGTTGTTGCTATTTCTATTTCTAGATAAATTGTAAGCTTCAAAAGAGGCATAGGTTCAATGTAATAGAATTAGAATATCCATGAAGATGGAGCAAGGAGCCGTTGTCCATGAAGATGGAGCTGGAGGCGATCAAACCAAAAGCAGGTTCTATGGAGATAGAGCCATGGGAGATAGAGGCATCGTTTGGATGTCTTTTATTTCATTTTAGTTTTTTGTTTTATGTGCTTTGTTTGTGATTGGCGTACAATACATTGTTGCATGCACGCAAAACAAGTTTTCTAAAATAAAATTCAAAAACCGTTTTCAACACATTAGTAAACATTAGATGTTTATGGGAAGTGTGTAGAAACAGATTTTCTCAAAAAGCAAAATCCTTTTTTACTAAATCTAGTGGGAGAGGGTCTTATTAATTACACCCACGATCTTCCATTAACGGTTCACTGTAAGATGAGTGATGCATTCTGTGTCACCTCGCCAGGGGTGATCATTCCATACGGAGGATGCATTACTCATTGGTTACTAGATGTGAACTTCTTTTGATAAGGATCAATCAGACGTGTTAGAGGGTGACCACCATACGGAGGCGCTACTTGAGACGGTTGTGATTGGATCCTAGTTAATGGTACACACTAGCTAAGCTATGGATAAGGGATCCCACACGGGGCATTATTCAGAAACTTAGAGATCAAATAGGTTCGGAAGTCATAACTTGTTTTGCAAGAGTTGCATAGCGGATAAGTTATGATAAATTGAAAGATCGAACATTGACCACCACACGGAGGCTTTATTCTTTCGTTTCGATATTCCGGCGACTTAGTTTTAAAATAAGAGTTTTAAAAGGATTCTTTTATTTCAAACTGTCAAATTCTGATATCCATATTTATTTTGTTTTGATTTTTTCAGTAAATCATAATGTCTGGATCTGCATTTAGTCCACTTGCCACCATACTCACTCAAAACAAGTTAACTGGAAACAACTACACTGAATGGAAACGTAATCTTGACATCGTGTTAACTGCGGAGGATCACATATATGTCCTCACCACCCCATGCCCCGAAGAACCTGCTGCAAATGCTTCGGCTGCTGCTAGACGCGAGTTCGATAAATGGAAAAAGTCGAATGGGATGGCTCGTTGTTACATATTGGCTTCTATGGCTAATGTGTTACAACACCAATATCAGTCGAACAGTTCCGCCAGTGACATTATCGAATCCCTGAAAAAGATGTTTGGGGAGCATGGCAGGCCTGCCAGACAGGTAGCTATGCAGAAGATAATGAGTGCTAAGATGTCGGAAGGGACTCCAGTCAAAGAACATGTTTTGAAAATGATTGGTTATTTAAACGAGCTGGAGACCCTAGGTGCCAACATCGATGCACAGACCCAAGTTGATATGATCCTCAATACGCTGTCGCCATCATTCGCTCAATTTAAACTGAATTATAATATGAATAAAATGGATTTTTCAATGAGCGAATTGATGAGCTCTTTATTGGCAGCGGAAGGGGTGATCAAACCTGGGGGCAGCGTTTTAAACGTTGAGAAAAGCGCTTCCTCTTCCCGATCTATGCCGAAAGGAAAGAAAGGGAAGAAGAAGGCTAGCACTGGTGGTTCAAGTGTTGGACCAGTCCCTAAGATTGCAAAATCTAAGGGAAAAGGTAAGGGCAAAGGGAAGGTGGGTGGCCAAGGCAAAGGAAAGTGTTTCCAATGCGGTGAGAAGGGCCACTGGAAGAGGAACTGTCCAGAATTCTTAGCTACAAGAGTTCAAGGTATGATTGTATCACATGTGATTGAAGTAAGTTTTATAACGGATACTTCAAACACTTGGTGCATTGATTCTGGTGCGACTAACCATATCTGTAATTCATTGCAGGGGTTCAGATCAACCAGGAAGTGCAGTGATGGGGAAATCGTACTTACTCTAGGTTCTAGCGCAACCGTTTCTGCGGTTGCTATAGGAGTCGTAGTTTTAGAATTTCTAGACAATAAAGTTTTGGTTTTATCAGATGTACTTTACGTCCCTTCAATGAGACGTAATTTAATTTCAGTTTCTAATTTATCGAATAATGGTTATTCTTTTAATTTTGGAACTGAAGTTGTGATTAAAAGAAATAGTTCTTTTATATGTTCTGGTGTTAAATCAAATGGCTTGTATGTGATTACTCCCAATATTTCTAAAGATTCTTGTATGGAACTTAATAACTCAGTGGTAACTGTACCATCTAAAAGAAAGAGACCTTCCACTAATCCAACAAAGCTTTGGCATATGAGGCTTGGTCATATCAATCTAAATAGGATTGGCAGACTAGTCAAAGAAGGGGTCTTAGGCGATTTGGTTCTCGAACCAATAGAAGTCTGCGAGTCTTGTTTAGAGGGCAAGATGACCAAAAGGCCCTTTCCTGCAAAGGGCAATAGAACCAATGCATTGTTGGAATTAGTTCATACTGATGTGTGTGGACCAATAAATATTAGAGCAAGGGGTGGTTATGAGTATTTCATAACATTTACTGATGACCACTCTAGGTATGGATATGTGTACCTAATGCAGCACAAGTCTGAAGCCTTTGAAAAGTTCAAAGAGTTTAGGGCTGAAGTGGAGAAGCAATTGGGCACACATATCAAGGCCATTCGATCTGATCGAGGTGGCGAGTACCTCTCTAATGAATTTATTGATCACCTCGTACAGAATGGGATTCTGTCACAGTTGACTGCACCTGGCACGCCTCAGCAAAATGGTGTAGCGGAGAGAAGGAATCGGACTCTTTTAGACATGACTAGGTCAATGATGAGTTATTCTGAGTTACCTTTATTTCTTTGGGGTTATGCTTTGGAAACCGCTGCTTACATACTAAATCTAGTACCAAGCAAATCTGTTCCCAGGACACCACGAGAGATGTGGATTGGGCGCAAGCCTTCTTTGCAACATCTCCGGATATGGGGATGTCCGGCACATGTGCTAAAAGGAAAGATGAGCAAGTTGGATTCTAGATCGGAAGTATGTTACTTCGTGGGGTATCCAAAGGGTACTTATGGATGGTATTTTTATGATCCAAGAGAACAGAAGGTGTTCGTCAGTACGAATGCTATTTTCTTGGAGGATGATTATATCATGAACCATAAACCTAAGGGAAGGATAGATCTTAGAGAGATAGAAGGAGAGCCCTCAGTCCAACCCGTAGTTAATAACGATGTAAATCAGGAAAACACCACTTCTTCACCTATTTCCGCACCAGTACCTCGTCGTAGTGGGAGGATTATCAGCCAGCCTGATAGATACATGTTCTTAGGAGAAGTTTTTGAAGCTGTCTCCATAGAATCTGAATCTGATCCTACCACATACGAAGAGGCAATGGCTGATGTTGATTCAGCTCATTGGGTTAAAGCTATGAAGGCTGAATTGGAATCTATGGATTCTAATCAGGTCTGGGATCTTGTAGAACTTCCAGCCAATATTAAACCCATTGGCTGTAAGTGGGTCTACAAGAGGAAAAGAGGATCTGATGGAAAGGTTGAGACCTTTAAGGCAAGGCTTGTTGCGAAAGGTTATACTCAGAGGGAGGGCATTGACTATGAGGAAACCTTCTCGCCGGTGGCCATGCTCAAGTCCATCAGAATACTCTTATCCGTTGCTGCATGCCTAGATTTTGAGATCTGGCAGATGGACGTCAAGACTGCATTCTTGAATGGCAATCTTGAGGAGGACATCTATATGCAACAACCAGAAGGGTTCATAGCTGGTCGGAAAGGTAACTTGGTATGCAAGTTGCAAAAGTCCATTTATGGGCTTAAGCAGGCATCCAGAAGTTGGAACATACGATTTGACCAAGCGGTCAAATCGTTTGGTTTCATACAGAATCTGGATGAACCTTGTGTATACAAGAAGAGTGAAGGGAAAGTGGTGGCTTTTCTTGTGCTTTACGTTGACGACATTCTACTCATTGGAAATGATGTAGCGGCATTGTCAACGGTCAAGGTTTGGCTAGCTAGTACTTTCGATATGAAGGATCTAGGAGAGGCGAGCTATATTCTTGGGATAAAGCTCTTTCGGGATCGCAAGCGAAAGATAATGGGATTATCTCAAGCTGGTTATATCGATAAGGTGCTAACTAGGTTTTCAATGGATAATTCGAAGAAAGGTTTGTTACCTTTCAGGCATGGTTTAGCGTTCTCCAAGGACCAGTGTCCAAAGACACAGGAGGAGAGGAATCGCATGACAGGAGTTCCCTATGCTTCTGCAGTGGGAAGTCTCATGTATGCGATGTTATGCACTAGACCAGATATCTGCTTTGCCGTTGGCATGGTTAGCAGATATCAGTCGAATCCGGGTCCAGAGCACTGGACAGCCGTTAAGCACATTCTTAAGTACTTGAGAAGAACTAAAGATTACATGCTTATGTACGGTGGTAGTGAGTTAATTCCAGTGGGATACACTGACTCGGACTTTATGTCAGATAAAGATTCGAGGAAGTCGACGTCCGGTCATCTCTTTACCTTGGGAGGTGGTGCTGTCAGTTGGAGGAGCATTAAGCAGAAATGCATTGCAGACTCAACTACAGAAGCTGAGTATGTGGCTGCTTGTGAAGCCGCAAAGGAAGCTGTTTGGCTCAAGAAGTTCCTTATGGAACTCGAGGTGGTACCAGCGTCGCTGTCGCCTATTACGCTTTATTGTGATAATAGTGGGGCAGTGGCTCAGTCCAAGGAGCCAAGGAACCACGGAAAGGGAAAGCACGTAGAGCGGAAATATCATCTTATCCGAGATATTGTTCAACGTGGAGATGTGACTGTCACCAAGATTGCCACAGCTGACAATCTTGCTGATCCGTTTACAAAGGCCTTGCCACAGAAGGTCTTTGATCGTCATCTAGATAGTCTAGGTCTTAGATGTAGTTCTGAATGGTTATGAGTGCAAGTGGGAGTTTGTTGGGTTTGTGCCCTCAAACCATTACTTTCTGTATGAGACATTGACATTTTAATATATGGATATCAGCTTTACATTTTATTGTGTATGTTCTTTTCATGAGATGATTGTTAATCCTTAAGTATTATAGTAAGTAATTCGTGTGTGTATGAGATGCACACAAGTGAGATACGAATTACTATTCTTTAATACTTAGAATGTGTCACAGTGGATGATGAGACTGGATACCTCATCAAGTCTACACTGTAGCATAATTAACTACCATTGGATGGAGTGATTAATCTCAATCACTAGAGTATAGCTCTTAGTTGATATGCTAGTGCTTATAGTGCATTGACGGACCTGAGTTTCCTATTGACGCTTAAGACTGTCCAACAGTCAATAGGAACTCATAACTTGTATAAGGTACGTGTTCTTAATCTTGAGACGATTATGAACACAGACTGTGGATATGGCTGCTTTGACTTACCAATCAGTGAGGTCTATAAAAGATCAACACCTGGGTATCTTGGGTATGTCATATTCATAGGGTTGTGAACATATATTGTCAAGATAGAATCTACCCTCTGTTTCAGAGTAAGCATTCCCTTGAGAATGTCACCAAGTCGATTACTGAGTACTGCAGTCTTGTTGATAAGAGTTATCAACATGTTTGGTAATCATGAAGGGTGAATGGGACTCAAGGAATACAAGAAGTAATCATGATTCAGGTTGACAGTAACAGTTATCCGATTACCTGAATATGATTACGAATGCTGACGGTAGAGGGACATTAGTACAACATACAAGTCTAGTTATCGCTTCGGATATGTTCTTTTGCGTTGGAGTTCAGTTATCGTTTTATAGTGGAGTAAACTTTAACTGACCAGTTAGTTAGTTTGCTGATCAAAGAGTTTGGTCATGGTGATTAACAAACTGGTCTGAGCCAACAATAAAGAGCCTAGGAGGTCCCACTCTTAGCTCCGCCAGGATGCTTGGAAAGATGCTTGAGGATGATGTCCAGACAGGTTCGATCGATCGAAGATGTCTCGATCGATTGAAGTCTGAAGGTTCGATCGATCGAAGATGGTTCGATCGATCGAATGTTCGATCGATCGAAGGCACTTCGATCGCTCGAAGTCTAGGTCGGTTCTGGGAATCTATAAATAGGGCAGCTGCGTTCTGGAAAAGGTTGTTCGTCGTTTTGAACGTCAAAAGCTGCAGAAACTGTTTTGGAGTCCCAAAACCTTCTCTATCCTCTCCATTAGGGTTCCCACCAACCCTAGTCTTTCTGGCAGGCATCCGCAGGAGTCATAAGGGTGAAGATCATCTAGTGGAGGCTGCTGGAAGCTGAAGATCAGAATTGGGTTCAAGACACTAAGGTATAACTCGTGTCCCCTCTTGTGCGCATCTGTAGAATTGACGAGTAGTAGATCCGGGCATGCCAATAAAGTTTCATAACTTGATTTTTCCGCTGCGTGTTTAAACTTTCCATTTAAACCTGTTTTTCCAACAATTACTCTATAACAGTAGATTCCCTAAGGTGTAGTGAATGTAGTCTTTTCCCGATCTTCTGGCGCCATTATAATCTGATTGTACCCCGAAAAGCCATCCATGAACGACAGTAGCTCATGTCCCGCGGTGTTATCCACTAAGAGATCGATGTGGGGAAGCGGGAAGTCATCCTTAGGACTGGCTTTGTTTAGATCACGGAAATCGACGCACACACGAACTTTTCCATCCTTTTTGGGGACTGGCAAGATATTGGCAACCCATTTCGGATACTCGGTAACAATGATAAACCCTGCCTTGAATTGCTTTTCTACTTCTTCTTTGACCTTGAGTGCCCATTCTGGTCTCATGCGCCTAAGTTTCTGCTTGACGGGTTTAGAATTAGGAAGGAGGGGAATGCGATGTTGGACGATGTCGGGATCGACCCCAGGCATATCCTCATAGGACCAAGCAAAAACGTCTTTGAATTCTTTTACCAAGAGAGTCAATTTTTCTTTTTCTTTTTTTATCAAAAGTTGAGACAATTTTCACAATTTGTGGATTATCTATTTTACCTAGGTTAATCGATAAAGTATCTTCGATTATTTCATAAGCACGTGGTTTTTCAATTAGTTACTTAAGTTTAATTGGGAGATCCTCGGAGGGATCAGTGCATTCATAAGTATTAGACACATAGGAATAACCAGAATTGTCTTTCATTTCATTCATGACAAGTAGAGTGATTACATTAGACAGTGGTGGGCTTACAGCAACCGACTCTAGTACAGACTCGATAATTAGAAGTACAGACTCTGGGGGAACAAGGGATAGGGAGACAGATGACTCTACAGCCTCGTTGCTCAGACCCTCCTCAGTTGGCTTGATCTGATCATCTTGGCTCTCGGCCCTCTTTTCATCGGTGAACTCTTCCCACATTTTCTCGATGGCTTCAGTGTCCAGATACTCCAACCAGTCTTCCTTCAGGGTCTTCTCAACTTCTTCAGGATATAATGGATCTTGATAGGGGGGCCTTTCGCAGTCGACGAAGATTTCGAGCCCTGGGTGCCTTTTCCCAGTAGCCTGATTGATCTAGGGTTCTGGGAACCTAAAATAGGGGAAATCATCCCCTTCTTTGATGAATTGCCCATTCAAGGTTTTGCAGTATGGTGGGAGACTCCTCACTCTTTTCTTTCACGGCCTCTGTAGTTCGACGTCTTCTTCAGTGGGCTTGTATCCCAACCCAAAAGTGCCTTGTTGCTCTTTTATCTGAGGGAACTCAGGAATCCCTTGCTAGGGTCGGCCCAATCCCATTCTAGGGAAGTAGTTCATTTTACGGACGATGTTGACAACTACAGAGTGGATCTCAAGGAACCTGTCTTCATCATTGATCATGTGGACTTCTTCCATGAAGAATCCCCCAATTTCTCCTTCTTTTAGCTCAGGTATTTGGATTTCAAAGATGGGAACGTAGTTTGGGAAAGCTTCATTACCCCAACTATTGTCGAGGATGATTTTCACCTCCTTCTCATGAATGTACTTAATCATTTGATGCAGAGTGGATGATACAGCTTTGTTGACATGCAGCCAGGGCATCCCAATCAACAAATTAAACGAGGCAGGTATGTCCATAACTTGAAAGATTTCAGTGCTAACCAAAGATCCTACCCGGATTTGGAGAGAAACAGTCCCCATCACATTTCTCTTGGTGTTGTCGTAAGCCCTCACGGATTGTACAGATGGTGTGATATCAAGGACATTGACCCCCAAGGCGGTGGCAGTCCTTAGAGCACAAACATTTAGGGCGGAGCCTGTATCGACCAGACAGAATGGCACCTGATGTCCCTTACATCCAAAAGTAATGTACAGAGCTTTGTTATGTGTAGACCCTTCCGGCGGTAGGTCCTCATCAAAAAATGTAATGATTGGGTCAAGGGTGAGTGCGCCTAAGGAAGCCACCATGTCTTCCGGTGCAGCGTCTATGGGGACCTCAATTCTAGCCAAGGCATTCAACACAGCTTGCCTATGCTTGTAGGATATTACCATGATGTCCCACATCGAAAGATGCGCTTGGATTTTCTTCAACTATTTTATCAACTCATTGTCTTCTTTGATAATCTCATCCATTTTTTCCTTTCCCTTATCTTTGATTGGACAATTTTTTATTGCTTCAGTGGTAGGCTGCGGAGGCTGATAATGACGGCCTAACCTAGTCAGATGATCAATCTCGACAGGAGTAGGCCCTTCTATAGTCCCATCTTCTTTGAACCAGTCACAATCTGTTCCCACAAATGGTTTCTCTAGCTCGTTCTAGATAGAAGCATCGATTTCATTGTTGGGATCATACCATTTGAGGTCCACTAACCCTAGATCGTGTTCTTCCAAGAAGAATAGATCTTATTCATCAGTCAGTTGTTGCTGCCACTCGTCATCTCTTCCTTCAATCAGATGAATTCCCACAGATTCTGGGATGTTAATGAGGGGTAAAGGTTGACCTAAGGGGGTGACATAGGCAGCAGGGTTGAAGGATACATGGTTGGACTCAATCAGGCTGATATTTTGGTGGTTTGGTAGAGGATTTTGAGTGATATAGGGTTGCTTTGGAGGTGGCTCAATGATATTCTGGTCAATGAGGTCTTGGATATCATGGCGAAGGCGCATACAATCATCGGTGTTGTGGTAGGTGCATCTTTTGGACATATCACAGTTCGGCGGGAGCGGGGTATTTTGGGGCTGGAGTAGTTGGAGGTGACCCTTTTTAAGGAGGCGATCTAAAGCTGAGGAGAGGGAGATTTCTAGCTTGACGAAATTAAGAGGAGGCTTTTTCTAGAAAGGGCGATTGGGCAAGTTAGCTTGGTTAGAAGGTTGGTACGGCCTAGGAGGGTAAGCCATAGGTTGACTACTAAGGGCATTGACATCCGGAGGGTTGCAGGAGTAGTTGGGCCTTTTTGACTGACTCGGAGGCTCTTCCTTCTTGATCTTTCCTTCCTTGATAGCGTCTTCAATCTGAGTTCCAACTTCAAACAGCTCTTCAAAGGTGGAGATGGACTGATAAAATAATTTCTCATGGTAGAGTGATTGTAGGTTCCGGATTAGCATTCTCACCTGTTCTTTCTCAACTGGTCGATGGGTCATTTGGGCCACTTTATTCCTCCATCTGCTCAGAAATGCAGCGAAGGATTCATTACTATTCTACTGAGTAGTTTCCAAATCCCTAATTATGACATCCAGCTCTTGATTATAGGAATAGTGATCAACAAATACTCGAACGATATCTTCCCATGCCCGAGTTTTGGAAGCTTCCAAGGTAAGGAACCATGATAGTGCAGACTTCGCGAGAGTTTATGGGAACAGCTTTGCGATGTGCTCATGAGTGTAGCCCATTGATTAAAAAATGTTCATACACAGCTTTACATGGCTCTTCGGATTTTCGATTCCATCAAAACGGTTAATGGCAGGCATCTTGAAGTTTTCTGGCAGTTTCAGCTTAACAGGATCAAAAAGTCCTTCCAAGTCTAGTATGTAATGATCGACCCCTTTACTCTTCCTTAATACGCTTTCCAGTTTGTCGACTTTGTCCATTTTCTCTTGGAACTTTTTCTCATATATGGGCGGTGGGGCCCCTTGAAACCAGTCTTCTTCTCCATTGTTCTCGAGATGCGGTATGAATCCAAACGGTGGTGGTGGGAACTCAGGGGGACACTGCTGCCGCTGCTGTTTTAGTTTTTCCATAAACTTCAGGACCTGGGATAGGCTGTCAGATTGCTGGCTTATGGTGGCTCCTAATTCGGTGACCTTGTTTTCTAGCTCTTCTTGATTCATGCTTAAATGACTTGTTTGGAAGATTTTGACCAAGCGATTATCAGAATTTCTAACCCAGGACGAAGATCCTAGTTGCTGGCTTTGAGAATCAATAGTGACCCTACAGATTCGAGAGGATTTGTATCAAATTTTGACAGTGATGACTTTAGATCGACAAATGACAATGATGTTAACAGACGTGGACTGACTCATGTAAGACTGACCGAGATAGTGTGTGCAGACCGATAGGAATGGTGTATGCAAATGAGACAAGCGCGCAGATGTAAGCCCTAATCTATATGATGCTCCTATTTCTAACAGATAGCAATTAAACAACTAAGGTCCTAACCATATAGAGTGTGCCAACTTTACTTTCCAGTACGATCACCAAGGGATAACAGGGTTCCCAGGGTTTTATGAAGGCTTCTAGGAGAGACTGGGCATTTTTGGTTGATTTGGACAAAATTTCTGGGAGAAATCTGGCCATTTCTGGTTGGTTCGGACAAAGCTTTTGAGAGAAATTGGCATATCCGGGCATTTTTGGTTGGTTCGGACAAAGTTTCTGAGAGAAACTGGTTAATATAGTTATATCTGGGTTATCTGGACAGAGTTTCTTAGAGAAACTGGTTAATATGGTTATATATGGGATATCTGGACAGAGTTTCTAGGAGAAACTGGTTGATACGGTTATATCTGGGATATCTGGACAGAGTTTCTAGGAGAAACTGGTTGATATGTGGTGATGATGATCATACTGTCTATCAGGTTTTCATACTCCTATGTCTTAGGACCGACAAACAAGGTTTGCGGTGTATATCTTTTCTAGCATGGAGCAGATATCCTTGTCATGGTGCCTAGGCAAGTCAACTCAATGTGACCACATGTAAGTGATTGCCTTGGGAATCATAAGAAAGAGGTTCTGCCTCATGCCACATAAGCGTCTACACCGCGCAGGTAATCCCGTCAGGGCATACAGCAGTTATATCACATTGTCGTATCTGAAAAGACAGATGAAAAGTCTTATGAAAGATTCTACAGAAATCTATATGCAAAGGCTGGGTTTAGTCAAAGAGGGTCCGTTGATGAGAGTTCTGATATACCGTCAGAGAGACAGTACGGAGGTTTTTTACTCTTTTTTATATACCTTGGAAGGTACAGTATCAACGGTGACTTATGCCCTGGCACAGCAAGACCTGAACAATGTCAGCGCCGCGTTTCAGACACAGTCGGAGGGGGAAAATGCAAAAGCGCAATGCGGTGAACCAGACATAGAAAAAAGATGATTTTAAGGATGCTTCTTATGAGCCAAACCTCTGTATTATTTTATTTTGAAAATAAATATCCCCAGCAGAGTCGCCAGATTGTGGACACACGGCGTCCCACCTCTTTTTGTTTTGATTTGAGATTCGTTTTGAAAAGGGAAAAAGAAAATGGTATGTTGAAAACAGATACAGAGTCTCCACTTGGTCTTTAAGGAACCAAGAAACCTAATTTTGACTCACCTAAACGGATAAGGGGCACCGGCCGTTCATAACCAAAGAACTTGGCTCGGGGTTTTGGTATGAGAGAGGAAGGAGCCTTTGTCACTACTAAAATACCCTCAACTCGCCCCGTCTTTCGACGGGCCTCAATTAGCATCCAAATAATCATCTTATACTATGTATGGTTCGACAATTAATACTATGATAGTATATTACATCACATAAGAATATTTGAAATGGAAGATCTAAAGATAAAATATCATTTATAAGATCTAAGCCAAGTATCACACAATACAAAGTGAAAGATCACACAAATAAACCAAGGAAAAATCGTCTAATCATATATCAAGTAATAAAGTTTTCCTAATCTAAGGGGACATGAACTGTTCTTGAAACAAATAAATCAAAGAAAACAAGGATGCTTAGCAAGCTAGAATTATGCATGTTAATCTTTGAGAAAAGAAGATCTCTCAATCCCCGGGACGGATGAGAAAGGATGATTAGATCGAGGGGAAGCATGAACGTGTGATCATGATCATTCCTTATAATCTTCTTAGATTAGGAGTTACAAAAACCCCAAATCTTTGCATGGATGCAATGTATGTATCTAGAATGTGCCATGGTTGTAGTGTGTTTTATGTTCATGGATTCCTAGAATAACTTAAAAGTCTAAAATGTGTATGAATGAATGAATGAAATCATCATAGGATATGTACAAATGTAGTATGAACTACTTCCTAAGACATGAGCTAATTTGGAGTACATGTAAGCATCAAATCAAAGGATGGAAGTGAAAGTATACTTGCTGTGAATAGTGGACAGAACAGTAGCATGATCTTTTGGAAATTGAAAAGAGAGGTTAGGAATGTTTTCAATGCATGATTTTAAATGGAGATCTTCCTTATTGTGTCTAGAACACAACTCAAAAAGCCAATCTTTAATAACCACCACAGATTGAGATAAATCATATAAACAATAGAGGTTATTCAGAAACAGAGTTCGTACTGTCAACTGAAATGTTAGAAAATCTTAGAAAAAGGAAACAAAATACACAGAGTCCCATATTACACAGAAAGTTCCCTAAGACATTGAAGTTCAAGAAAAAAAATAAGTTAGGACCACTCTTTTTGGAAAAGTTTTCTATAAAACTAGTTGAAAGTCAACCTAGCTGTGACACCAGAGGCAGAATGTTTGGAAGGAATATTTGAACAAAAATAGACCCCTTTCAATTGCTTCCAAGTCAAGCCAAAAATCATGGGTGTTCTATTATGAGTTAGAAAGACTTTCCAAGTGGTCTTGCATTCATATATTGAGTATTCAACTCAAAATAATTCTTTGAAGTTAAATGACTCACTGTTTTGAAGGTTTTGAGAAAACAAGGTTTATTTCTTGAAATCAAAATGAGGGGTTTAAGAGGGGGTTTTGAAATTGGGGTTTTGAAAACATATTTTCAATACTTAATGAAGATTATAACCACTTAAAATGTCAACATCAAACTCATCATCAAGAACCTCCAAGATTGTTGGAAAGTATTATCTACATTTTAAAGACAACTTCATGAATACATAGGAATGTATCGAAGTTGAAATCATCATCTATCAAATATGTTTTTGAGGTCAAGAGCTACTATCCATAAGGATTCACTCACTTCAAACTTCATGTCATCATCTAGATGATGATAGACTAGTAAGTAAATAAAGAAAAACAAAAAAGAAATGAGGTGAGAGAAGATGACAAAACATAAACAAACAAATAGATAGCAATCAATAGATGATATTTATGATGCATTGGACTTGTAGTTTGGTGTTTCACTCATATGTGGTGACATTGGACATGGAAGTAGCTTTCTCTCTCTTAAATGTTCACTAAAATGGTGGTTGGGTGTATTGAATATGAAGTAAATGGAAGTAATGAAGTAAAAACAAAGTTTAGAACTCACTTTCTTGTTTCAAAATCAAAGAAGAAAGCTTCTTTTCTCTCTATTCTAACCTTATCTCTACAACTTTCTCTCTAAAATTTTCAAAACTTGCATTTGACACCACCAAAATGATAAGTCAAAGGGGGTTTATATAGGCCAATTTGGGGTGGTTTTGGGGTTTTAGAAGTACTCCCATTGGTCCCAAACATCTGTGAACATAGAACTACGTTGTTTTGATTTCTAATTAATCAAAATGAACCCCCAAAAGAAATTACAAAAAAACACCATTCTGGAGGAGAGTGCCATGGCGGCACTGGGCCTGTGCCGCGACGGCATTGCTCCTCATTTGTCCAGATAATCCTTTTTGGGCCCCCTGAGGTTTCGGTATTCGCGAAAAGGCCCTATTTCGTCAAAATTCACCGAAAATGCATACAAACTCCAAATTGAGGTTGTGATATACCATTGAAAAGGTAATAGAGTCTACTTTACATAAAAAAAAATAGTTCGGAGATAGGTCACCTTGAAAAGTTTTGCGGTATTAGCGATAAAAGCCGATTTAATCGCCTTTTTCGCTTTCGGAAATTCACAATAAATTCGTTTGAAATCCAAAAATTATGTGCGATATACCGTCGGAAAGATATTGACCTCTAGTATCCATGAAAAATGTTTGAAAAATGATACGGCGCTCCGGTTTCAAAGTCAACTTTTGGTCAAACTGGTCAAACCTGGGATTTCCAAGAAGTTCTGGAAACCTCTGGGAGCTTCCAGGAGCTAACGTTCTCGTTCGATTTTCTTTTAAGACTCATCTTAATACTTTTCACATTATCCAAAATGATCCCGGAACCTTTCGGCAAATTTGGACAATTTCGGTCAAACTTGGTCACTTAGTCAAACCTTGTTCAAACCGATCAACGGGGACTTTCTGGGATCTTTCGAGACCTCTGGGGGTCTCTGGGAGCCGACAATTTCATCTGGTCTTGCTTTAGAACTTATTTTATTATTTTTCTTACGACGTACCACGTTTCTAGAATATTTGGTCCGAATCCGGGAGCGTTTGGGCTTTCAGGGGTAATTTGGTCATTCTGAGCATTATAAGAGATAGAACTAACTTCCAGGAGTCCTTTTTGAGTCTTTTACGATCATTGTGAACCACCAAGCTATGGGTCTCCTAAATCTGATAGCCGACAAAATGGGGTGTCTACAACCAATCAACCGTGATTGCCTCAAAAAGTACTATGCTTGACTCTAAAACCACCTCTCTTTTAAAGCCTTGCCTTGAACTATGCTCGACCTGATTCTACTCGGGGATACGTAGGCAACCACATCAGTTCGGTCGACACCATCATAATCAATCCCCCCATCTTTCAAAGCCTTGCATTGAACTACGCTTAGCCTGATTCCTATTCGAGGATACGTAGGTAACCTCCTTGGTTCGGTCGTTATACCCACCAAAAAATAACCTACTTCTTTCCTGCCTTGGCCCGAACTATGTTGGACCCTCGCTCAGGGGAACATCGGCAGACTTTCAAAAAAACAGAAAGATGGCTCGCTAGGTCAAAAATTTGAAAGGATGCCTAGTAAAAAATTAGAGCTAAATCCAAAGAGAATAATAATAATGAGAGAAAAAAGCTCGCTAGGTCACTCCACTAGTGCCTCGACAAATGTTATGAGCATATGAGAAAAATAAAGTTGCGGTCCTTCCCATGACCCAGAAACAACCCTTCACTCTAGGGGCAAACTTCGGCCATCTGCCTCATTTACCTAAATCTCTCCTAAACTAGGGGCAAACTTCCGTCATCTACCTAATTTGCCTCACAACCCACCCATATCCCAAACTAGGGGCAAACTTCGGTCACGCACCTCGTTTGCCTCTAATCACCCTAGCATGCCCAAGCAAGTAACAAAAGCAACATCGAATCAAAATCTTGTTACAAAATTTTTCGGAAAGCCAAGATGCATAAAATAAGATTCTTAAAGTAACCGAGGTTCACCGATAAACAAACTCCGAATATTACAAAAGTAGGAATGGTTGAAAAGACAAAAGTTTTCAAAAGCAATCACAAATATCAAAGACACGGAGAGGAAGAAGTAGAATTTATCAAGTCCGGTCTTATATTGTGTCTTTTATTTCTTCAAAGGCCTTCAGAAGTATGCCTTAACTCGGTAGGTCCGACCAATGATAAAAGAAGCAATGGTAACAGCCCAGATTCTGGAAGCAAAGACCCTCTCAGTGAAGCCCTGGGGGACCTCATAAACCTGCCTGTACTGCCTAGTCAACCGACGAGGATGATAGAAAGAAGTCTCCATCATTCCCATCAACCACACTCTCTGGTGATCCGTAAGGCATGTAGTCACAGCATGAAGGTCCCAATGCCCCACAATCCAGCAAATGTATGCCTCAGGTAGAGTACTCATCATGCGAACCAAATCAGCAAAAGTATAGTGAGAGTGAAGCAGAGCCCTGCAAAAGTAAGACGGTGGCAGACGCCCCATCCATAACTGAAAATGCTTATACAACCAAGCCTGCAACACCAAGGCATCCTGGAAAGAAGAAGAGTTCTTTGATTGAAGGAGTTGTCCAATCTATTCAAGGTTTTAGCTAGAACCATGGCCATGGGATTCTTACCCAATTTCAGTCGAAGGCAAACCAGCACCAAAGCACTAGAAGTGCTCGAGAACAGGAAATGTGAAGTCATACACAAGATCAGAGTAGCCCCATGGGAAGCATTATAAATATTGGCATTTCTAGGGCTAGCATAGCGGGCAATGATAGATGCAATGTTAAGAACTTCACCTTGAACCAGTTTGCTAGAGATAGTAGTTGAATAATCAAGATATTCAGCCAAACCGCGAGTAGGGTTGGGGGTATTAGCAAGAGGAAAAGTCTAAGTCAGGATCAAAGTCAAGGATGGCGCAGAATTCCTCATATATGGGACACATCACTAGGCCGTTAAAGTTAAAAACATGATTTACTGGATCCCAGTAAGCAATAACAGCATGCATGAATTCAATATTTAGAGCCATTTGGCGGAGGGAGAATAATTCAGTCAAGCCATAATTGAAGAGGTAGATCCATTCCATACAATCCGTGATGTTCAGCCAACCAATGAATTGAGTAGGATTATACAACGCCATACTTTTCTATCGCAGCACTAGCAAAATACAAAATTTCGACGGCACCTCCCCGTTTCATGAACTATCCCACCTACAAAGCAAACATACTCACTATCACAAAGCTTCCCATAGCAGTAACATCAACAATCACAAAATCACAATGCACATATGCATCGTCACACGATCACTAACTAAAATAAGCACCCAATTACACCTCCAAATAAGAAACTATCTGACATAAAGGCAAAATGTCATAATATCCCGTCAAAGGTGACAAACCATCCTACACATCATCCATAAAACACATTAATACAACCCAATCGAAAACATGAAATGGAGACAAAATAAAAGTCCCCGCTTAAGAGGCCTCAGTCCTCTTCTTCTTCATCCCCTGTCAGGTCGCCTGGAGTATACGTTGGCAACGGCCTCCTACCACCTCTGCACCTTGGCCTGGACCTCAACGAGCTAGCATTACCTCCGTGATACTATACACACAAAACCAAAATAGTCTGTCATAAGCTAACAAAAGTACAAAAATGGAGTTGAGTCAGAAACTTACCAAAGATGCCATCTATTTAGTGGCAAACTACTACATACCATCTATCTGTCAAGGGCAAAGCCTAGGATTAGAATCTTATAACCTTAAGAAGCACAAAATTAGAGACATACCCTATGGTCCCGCGTAAGGACCAAAGACTATAGGCTAGCTACCAAGGTATGACCCTCCTCAGATACCCGCACATAATAGCATACCATCCATCTGCCAAGGTTGTCCAAGGGATGTGGACAACGCCTGTTGTTGGGTAGGATACCCACACATGACTCGTGGTACGTCCATAACCTAGGGGGAGGCATCAGTACCAAAAACATCAGTGGTCCAGTCCCAAGGAGGGATAGGATCAGAAGCTGAAGGAGCATGTCTCCTATATAGCCAGCAAAACTGTAGGCACAAAACAAGTTAGGGAAAAGAGGAGTCAAAAACATAAGTAACGAATAGAGAAAAAAACATAAAAATAAAATAAAAATAAAAATCACATCCAAGAGTGGGAAGTTGGACATTAGAGAGTGGCCACGGTAGGTCTCAAAGCCAGCCTCGGAAGAGAAGCTGTCCCAAGCATCAGTACCAGCCAAAGCTGCCTACAAAATGGCACCAAAAAGATCACCAGCATCCATCATGGGAGGATTGTAAGGAATGTAGTACCTCGAACCACCAATCACTGGCCAAGACACTCACTCACCAAGGTACCACTACCTGTCATTAGTACTCTCCATAAGAAATCGGCGAGAAGTAAGAGGCTTAATCACCTGAATCTCCTCAGGGGTAGCATATGAAATGCTCTCCCACGGTGTCCACTCAACACTAACAACGTTAGCTCAGACAAGAAGTTCCTCAGAAGGATAATTTGGTGGGTCCCGCTCTTGACCCCAACAACATCCCTTCGCCATCTCAAGCCCTGAGAGAACAAGGCACTGGAGCCATACCATCCTCATCCTCACCTGATTCATCGGTAAGAGAAGAAGCCAACATCTTCAAGTACTCAAAGCTTCAGAGCTGCACATAAAAAGTAAAAATCAGAAAACAAAAACGGGTAAATCAAAAGCTAAAAGAGAGAAATTGCAGGATATAACTCCCAAGCTCACCAAATCCCTCCGGTCGATTTAATTTTACCTCGTAAAATCTTACTCATATGCTTATAAAGATGGGCTAAGGTGGTACCTCCCCAGTCATAAGAAGTAATCTCATCAATGTCTACCAAGCAAGAAAGGAGCCTCAAACTCACCCGATTGTTTCACATCACAAAGATCGAACAACCAAGGACATACAAAAGGTAGACCCGTAATAATTGATGGTCATTTAGATTGTGCCTCCCCTTTTCATAGGCACAATAAAGCCAGCCACAAGTGAATCGATGCCCCTCCAGATTCGAAGGAACAACCCCAATTAGTGTCTCAACGACCTCAAGATCAATCTCATAAAATTAGTCTCAAATCAGGCACTTCCTGCTAACACTCAAACCGGTGATCATTGAAAATTCGAAAGGCATCATTGTCATCTCACCAAAGGAAAGATGGAATGTATTGGTGGTGTCCCACTATCTCTCAGCCAGAGTATAGAAATGTGCCAAATCATTGGTGCTCTTCAAAACCAGGAGGACAAAGCCGTCGAACCCCGCCTCATTAACCATTTGTCAAACAATGGGTGAAAGTTGAGTGCACCACATGAAAGCATGAGTGAGGCTATCGTAGCCCTTCAAGACCATATTCGGTAGCTGCACGCATCAAAAATAGCAAAAATAGGCACAAAATCACTATTCATAATACGAAGTCCAACTTTGTAAAATCAAAAAATGCGCACAAAACAAACTTCCAACAACCTTTAGGTGCACACTACAATGCTAGCACAATGCATAAAAATAGTCCTGAACTGCCAAAAATTTCACATACCTGACTCGCTAGAGCCACGAAAGAAAGATGAGGTTGGGGGGCTCGCAAAATCAACTCCAGAGGTTGGTTCTTGATTCACATTCATTTCTTAGCCTTCTTGGAGAGCCTTTTTTAGCTTAAAGCCATAGATCTGCAAAGAAAATGAAAGTTGGAACCAAACTTTCTTCTCAAAAATTGGAGAAAAATAAAAAAAAATAAAAAAATAAATAAACAATCAAAATTCTAATCGTGGGGAAAGACTACTCACCTAGGTATACACAAACTAATTTTTGATGAGTTTTGGGTCCAAAATACCCAAAAATGGTCAAGAATGCGCATTTAGAGCTCAAAAGCTCAAGATACACAATAAGGGAGTCCAGCCACCCAGTGTCGCCATGGCAGTGGTCAATTACCGCCGTAGTAGTGGCCCAGTGCTGCCATAGCACTACTCCCCGTGGGCCCCATTTTGCCTAGCTTCTCTCTATTTTAGCCCATTTTGGCCTATTTCAGCACGTTTCTGGCTTCGATTAGCCTTAATGGCCCATTCCAATGAAGATTTACAAGGTTTTATCCCCAATAATCCAAAAAATTTCCAGACTATCCCCAACAGACCGACACAGAAAGAGATCAGCTCTCAGAGGCCCGAATCAACATTTTTTACCTACCATTGTAAGATTTGATCAACCGTGAGAGATTCGATTCTGAATCCTAGTTCCCAGTCAAGAGAAATGGTTAAGAAAGATTCTCAGAGAATCCCCAACAGATAAATATAGGAAGAGTTAGGCTCCCAGAAGCCTAAACTGGCCTTTCAGAGTAACCACCGCAAGAATCAGTCAATGATTGAAACACCACCAAAGCCAAACTACTCTCTGATTTCTAGGACATCCACATCTGTCAGCCATCTAGGGCTTCTATCTCCATCACTTGACATCTTGGGCTTCCATGTCCATCGTTAGGGCTTCCATGTCCGTCTTTTAGACATCTATGTCCATCACTTTACATTTAGGGCTTCCATGTCCTTCTCTTGGGCTTTCATGTCCATCAGTTCACATTTAGGGTTTCAATGTCCATCTCTCGAGCTTGCATGTCTGTCGTTTGACATCTAGGGCTTCCATGTCCATCTCTTGGGCTTCCATGTCTATCGCTTAATATCTAGGGCTTCCGTATCCATTGCTTGGCTTCCATGTCCATCGCTTAACATCTGGGGCTTCCATGCCCATCAGTTAATCTTCTACACTCCATTTTTAATTGGCATCTTTAGGGACCCTGCGTCTGATTACATTTGTTCATGAAGCACATTTCTCAAAATTTAAGAGCCTGCCCCCACACCCAGAATCTTCAACACCTTGGCATACTTATCAGGGTGAACCACTGTATTTGGGTCACAACACACTAACACAACACAAGTCCACTCAAAGTGGCATACACCTACAACACCAGCTCATGCTAGGATCAGAGCACCAGGCACGATAGGACTCAGGACACAATTCATATCACATATATGCATTAGATATCATTCTCATAGCATAGCATCTGCATAATCTGTTGTGCATTTACATACGTGGTTTTGTGTCGTGTTTGCCCGAACTGCGTCCTCATCCGATTACCCCGGGATACGTAGGCAGCTCACGTAGTGCACGACCAGCACTGGCCTCAACATCATGTTTGTTTTTGCATCTTTGCCACATTTTTTATCCTAAATCTATAGCCTTCCAAATACCTATCTCTTCAAAGCTTTGCCACTCGCTTGCGACATGCGTTACCTCACAAGTTCATGCCAAAGAGAGGCAAACTGTAGACACCCCATTTTGTTGGCTATTAGATTTAGAAGACCCATAGCTTAGCAGTTTACGATGATTGAAAAGACTCGAAAAGGACTCCGAGAAGTTAGTTCAATCTCTCAAAATACTCAGAAAGTGGTACAAAATGCCCCTAAAGCCCAAACGATCCCAGATATGGACCAAAATTTCTGGAAACATGCTACGTCGTATGAAAAGTAATTAAATGAGTTTTAAAACAAAATCATATGAAATCATCGACTCCCAGAGACCCCCGAAAGTCCCAGAAGTTCCCAGAAAGTCCCAGTTGACCGATTTAACCAAGGTTTGATCGAAATTATCCAAATTTGCTCAAAATTTTTGAGATCATCCCAGATCATGTCAAAAGTACTAAAATAGGTTTTAAAGAAAATAGGACTAAAAGGTCAGCTCTTGGTAGCTCCCAGAGGTTCCCAAAACTTCTTGGAGGTCCCTAATTTGACCAATTGTGGATATAGCAATTTTCTCTTTTACCCACAACTTTTGTTTCAAAATATTTTCCAAATTTCAAAACATAAAACAATGAGTCGCCACTTAATTTTTGAAAGGAAAATTAAGAAACTATTTTAAAGCAAACTGATCTTTCAAGAAACCAGAGGTTTTCTGGGTCCGAGGATTATGGAATGAGAGGGGAAGGAGCCCGTCAGACTAAAACACCCCCTCTTATCCTATCTCGCGATAGGCCTCTACTTAACATCCTTTTAATCGAATTAATAACCTAAGCATGTCCTCAACTAATACATATGTATAAATATACATTACAAAAGCATGTCTAAAGGGTGTAAGATTGCAAGTGATAAAATATCATTCAAAAATCACATAATTCAATTAGCAAGCGATATGATATGCAAATAGTGAACTATGGAACTTACCCGGGATCCATGCCGTGGTTATTAAACGTGCAATGCATACGAATATAAAGTAAAACCTAAGAAAAGGTCTCTAATCACATGTATTCACATAAGGCAAGATCCTAATTCTAACGCGTCGCGCATGAGATCATAAAATCAATAAAAAATCAAGGAATAAAGTAAACTAGAGAAAGGGTTGAGAAGTTGTACCTCAAGTGAGATGTAAAACAAGGGTTAGTCCACATACTTTAGGAAGAATGTATAATATTGGATAATTATTCCTAAATGTCTAGCTTAATTCTATCAAGTAGAAGAAATGACGCAATTATGAATTCTAATACCGATCTATATGGATGAATGTGCATGATTACATGAACAAGAATAAGCTACTGTATTATTCCTTGGTTTGGATCATTTAGCCTCTGTATTTAAGCTTAACTAATCATTATTAACACATGGTTTAAGTCCTAGGTCATGGAGAGATCATTTAGACTATTGTTTGCAAGATATATCAAAGTTGTGATAGAATTCTGAAAATTGCTGAGAGCAGATCAGAACTTCAAAGAAATAAACAAACATACTTCCCATAGTTTGATCTTGATGATTTTTGGACACAAGTTGTCTCTGTGTGCCTAGTTTCTAATCCAAAAAGAAAATCGAGATTTGAACGGTTAGATCTCCGAGAATTGGACAAACACTAGACATCACTCAGAGACTTACAACTCCCCATCCAGAGTTTTTGTGTGATTTTCTAAAAATAGCAAAAAAATCAGAAATGCTTTGGTCTTATTAGGGTAGCTTCCTAACACATTAAACTATTTAGAAAATTTTATTTTGGGTCAAGAGTGCTTGATTAAGGTTCGGATTTGCTTATTTCAAAAGAGGGTTACTATTCTGAAACTCTAGACAGATTATAGTTGTTCCACAAAACCCTTGACCAAACCACTCCAAACATGAAACTACCTTAAAACAAAAATTGTAGTGGTAGAACTTTGAGTTATAAACACTTTCCCGTTGGTTTCATTCAGTTCCAACGGTTCGATACTTAACTAAAAATCAATGATCAAAAACAGATTGTGAACTCACTGCATCATTTATTGAATACAACTTAGTTAATTAATTTCATCCATGAGCCATGTGATTTGGCTTGAACCACACCACCCCTCCTACCATTTGATGGTCATGGGAGACTAACTACATTCATACCTTGAAAGTCTAAAAAAAATATGGAGAAATTTCATGAGACCTAAACATAACAATCCTAAACCATAAAAATGGGTTTAGATTTATTAATCAAGTGTACTAATATCAACTTCAACCTCCTTGTAAATCATGAGTTTACAAAGGAATTAAAGGATTTCAAGTCTAAGGATTCAAATAAGACATTGAGAGTCTCATGAATCTCAAAGACTAAAAGGGAGAGGAGAAGAAAAATTCAAAGACTCCAAGTATATTTATGATTTGAAAGACTTATTAATCCAAAGTTTTACCTCCAAAATATCCTCAACTCTTTGATTTTGAAGAACTTCCAAAGACTAATCAACCTTTTCACCTTCTTCAAATCTCCTAAAACTAGCTACTAATTGTGTTTAGAGAAGAGATTTGAAAGTTTTAAGACTTGGAGAACTAATCCAACCTCTAGATTCAAAGAAAATTCCCCCACATGCAAGAGGATATTCATCCTCTATTTATAGACAAATTTGAAGGGATATTTCAATCATTTCACAGCAGAAAACCCTAATTCAGACTGTCCTTTGATAGTATAAAATGTGCTATATTACAGCTGGCTGTTACAAAAATGCGGCACTCAATCGAGATGGAAGCGGCACTCTCTGAATGCCGAAACGGCACTCAGTGAATGCCGGCTCGCATTCTCTGAATGCCGCAATGGCACTCATCGAATGCCGCGGACAACTCCATGGACTGCCGTCTTTTCAGGATTTTCAAATTTAGGGGTACTTGAAGCATTTTAGCGGCAGTTAATGGATGCCAGTGCAGCTCTCCCTGAATGCCATTCTGGCAATCAGGGAGTGCCGCAACGGCAGCCCGTGACTGCCACAAATATGCCTAAGTGTTGTTTTGCCTTAATTCTCCTCTTTCTTTTTCTTTTTTTAGGTTAGAGAGTCTTTTGAAGAGCTTGAATCATCTTTGGAAGTCCTAGGTTGGCCGAACATTGTCATCGTCGGGTCTTGGAGGTATCACTCCCCTTAACTCGACGTTTGGTCAAAATTGGGGTGTCTACAGTTTGCCACTCTTCGACGGAGCTTATGGAGCAACGCAAACCACAAGTGAACGTCGAAGCCTGTGTGAAGACAAGCCTTTGACCAAACAGTCGGGTTAGGTAAAAACAAAATGCGTTGTAAAAAGAAAGCCATCGCGCAACAAAATTCCAATTGGCCATGCTCCATGATGAGCTGCCTACGTATCCCCTCAGGAATCAGACCAAGACGTAGTTTGGGTGGGAGTCAAGGTTACGCAAGCACAAGTAATCATACGGACGAATGCTCATATCCTATCATAATGCACATGCTCATGTAATGCTTACTCTATGTCATGTCTTCTCTATATGTGATGCATATTTCATGATGCCCTTAGCCAGAGAAGATTTACCAAATGTTGACCAATGCAAAGATTCGTTTACAAGGGTCGATAAAATACATTTCTAAATTCCCAAGACGAGGGTTAACGCAAATCTGTTGCAAGAACCAAGAATGCAAATCTGTTACACACTAAAGGATTAATGTAAATCTGTTACGAGGATCAAGAATATAAATCCATTATATTCCCAAAATGAGGGTTAATGCAAATTTGTTATGAGAACCGAGAATGCAAATCTGTTACACTCCGAAGGATCAAGGTAAATCTGTTACGAGAATTGAGAATACAAATCTGTTATATTCCCAAGACGAGGGTTAACACAAATCTATTACGAGAACTGAGAATGCAAATCTATTACACTCTGAAGAATCAACATAAATCTATTATGAGGATCGAGAATATAAATCCGTTATATTCCCAAAATGAGTGTTAACGCAAATCTGTTACGAGAACCAAGAATGCAAATCTGTTACACTCTGAAGGATCAATGTAAATCTGTTATGAGGATCGAGAATATAAATCTGTTATATTCCCAAAATGAGGGTTAACGCAAATCTATTATGAGAATAGAGAATGCAAATCTGTTATACTCTGAAGGATCAACGTAAATCTGTTATGAGGATCGAGAATAGAAATCCGTTATATTCCTAAAATGAGGGTTAACGCAAATCTGTTATGAGAACCGAGAATGCAAATCTGTTACACTTTAAAGAATCAATGTAAATCTATTACGAGGATCGAGAATACAGATCTGTTATATTCCCAAGACGAGGGTTAACACAAATCTGTTACGAGAACCGAGAATGCAAATCTGTTACACTCTGAAGGATCAACATAAATCTGTTATGAGGATCAAGAATATAAATCCGTTATATTCTTAAGACGAGGGTTAACGTAAATCTGTTACGAGAATCGAGAATGCAAATCTATTACACACTGAAGGATCAACGTAAATCTGTTACGAGGATCGAGAAAATAAATTTGTTATATTCCCAAAATGAGGATTAACGCAAATTTGTTGCGAGAACCGAGAGTGCAAATCTATTACACCCTAAAAGACGGTATAATCATATTTGGATGAGTCAAGACTCAAAATCATTTCAATTTTCAAAATTTTGGAGCCCACAAACTCAAAATTATTTCAATTTTCGATTTTGGAGCCCAAGGACTCAACATTATTTCAATTTTCAAAATTTGGAGCCCACAGACTCCAAATCATTTCAATTTTCAAAATTTTGGAGCCCACGGACTCCAAATCATTTCAATTTTTAGAATTTTGGAGCCCACAGACTCAAAATCATTTCAAATTTCAAAATTTGGAGCCCACGAACTCCAAATCATTTCAATTTTCAAAATTTTGGAGCCCATAGACTCCAAATCATTTCAATTTTCAGAATTTTGGAGCCCACGGACTCAAAATCATTTCAATTTTCAAAATTTGGAGTCCATAGACTCCAATTTATTTCAACTTCACGAAATCAAAGACTAGTCTGATCCTGAAGAACCCTCTCCAGGGTCAAAAGCACAATGAGGGCAAAATTTAGGGGTTAGAATTCAATTTTTGGGTCCCAATTTGAATTTGGGGGAAAAATGAAGGGTCTGGTAACCGCCTCAAACGCGGCTCACGCTAGAATTTACAGCAGTCAGTGACTGCCGTACGGAACTCACGGAGTGCCGCTGCGGCATTTAGTGGTGTCACATGGCAGTTCACCGACTGCCGCGCACGAAAATCAAGTGCCGCGTTTGGCGGGCGGCAGCTTATACGCATAGTGTTATTTCATTTCATTTCATTTCATTCTCTCAAAACATTTCCAAACCGAATCCTCTCTGGATAAATTTTCCCCCATCCTCTCTTCTCTTTTGTATTGATCTTTGGCACTCATAGGTTAGTTTTGCTCGATCAAAACTTGTATCATTCTCATTATTTTTGTTGTATTTCTGAATTTTTCATGAATCTAACCGTGGATTCCATTTTTCCCTTTGACAGATTATGGCGAGCGGCTCGGGTAGCAGGAAGAAGGCGAAGTATCGAGCTACGCCTAACCCCGATGCCATACTCTTACTCCGGGATCTAGACGAGCATTTAACCACCTGCGCATTCAATCGTGAAGTAAACATGCCCCTCTCTTTTCTCTTTTCATGATTCTTACGCCGTATGCAACGTGCAATCAATGCAACTTCAAATGCCTCATTTCAAACGCAAATGCTATGCTTGTAGCACTTTCGAGTGTCTTGAATGCTTTTAACCGATGCTCATTCCATTTTATATTCTTTTATCCTATTTCTTACGAACTTTTGCGAATGCGGGGACAAAAAAATGAATGTTATGCTCATGAATGCTCAAGTGTCCCACCTGTATCTGCACATTCGACTTCGCTAACTTTTCTGATGTATGTCAATCAAAACCTCGCACACCCCTTTATAAATAATAAACCAGTATTCTACACACTTTCGTTATTCATTCATCCTTTATTACTGCATTCCCCCTTTTTATTTTATTTTTTGTTATTCTGCAAACTTTTCGTAAATGTGAAATCCACGCTCGTGAAGTTCTCTCAATAATTATTTTTATTCACCCGTTCCTCATGGTCACGCCATTCTCAAAACCTAAATCTCGAAAAAAAAAATGTAGATATTGTTTCATTATTATTATTATTATTATTATTTATTTATTATTTATTATTTCATATGTATATTTTTCTGTCTTTTATCTTTCTCTTCATATTTTTGCTTCTCATTTCTTTCTTATTTACTGACATCAAATCTTGTGATTCTTTTTCTTGCAGCTACAGCCCAAGGTGCTGAAGGGGCATGGCAGTCTCGCTCACGGGTTTGTGTGGTACGGGGAGCTTAGTGAGACCGTACAGGGGTTCATCAGGGCTGCAGGTTTTGGGGACTTCGTCAAACTCTTGACGAGGAGCTCTAATGACCTGCGACAGATCCATGCGCTGGCGGAGAGGTGGTGGGATACCACCAACACCTTTCACTTTGACTTCTGGTAGATGACGATGACTCCCTTGGACTTCAGCATGATCACCAGGATCCCATTTGGAGGAGAGCTCCTACGATATTTAGATGTAGTCACCGAGTGGGACAGGGTGCAGGAGCTACTTGGAACGGTCCCGGAGGAGCCCTTGGTTACGGCCAAGTTTTTCCTTGACACCTTTAGAGGCTAGTCGGGCTTTATCAATGAGTAGATGGCTCAGGGCTTTTTGATGTACGTGCTGGGGTACTCCCTATTGAGCACCAAGGGAGACCGGATCTCTGTGACACTGGTGGGGTCCTTGGAGCGCATGGACCAGATCTACCAGTATGATTGGGCCGGTGCTGGATTGGCCATCTAATATAGGCATATGGAAGAGATATCCCGAGATCATCCGGCCTCCACTGGCGGTTTCTGGAGGGCGTGGGAGGTATGCAACTCTTTTCTTTTCTTTTAATTTTATTTCCTTTTCTAATCAATCTTCGAAAGAATGTGACCCTTACACTCCTCTCTTTCTTGTTTTGCAGATTTAGTCCCACGAGTATCTTCACATGATGTCGCCTAGGACACGACCAATAGACGCCCCCGACATGCTCCAGGGGCTGAAGTGGGCGAAGGACCGGGTGGGGTGAAAGACTGGGGCCCACGACTTTATCTCGTTCAGGAACTTCCTGACGACTTTACGAGTACAGCACAAGGAGTGGCAGCCCTAGAGGGACGTGCTTCCCGAGGCTACTACCGAGATACAGCAGTCGAGTGGGTACGATCCGATGAGGGTCCTGCTGGACGACCCTGAGGCTAGGGAGTGGTACCTAGGCGAGTGAGTGACCAGGCAGTCACTGATAGCGCCTGACTATTTCATGCCACATCCCCCTCCTGCTTCTATGAGGGCCATAGATACGCTCTAGGGCTCCCAGCTCACGGCCGCTTTTAAGGGAGTCTCAATTCAGACACTCTTGGAGTCTCCCGATGGATACGCAGCTTTCCGTGCTACGAAGCTGATGAGGAACTTCCCCTTGATGGAAGTGACTCGGGTGAGTTCTCTTAGCTTCTACACTTTTTTCTTCTATTTTTGAGTTTTCAAATATTTTGTTTTTGATTACATTTCTTCTACTTGCAGCCTGTTCCTGCTACGACTCGGGCCCCAACTTTACCGCCTTGGGATTGGAATATTCGGACCGTTTCTTATGGCGAGCAGGTCACGATTGAGGTTCCCCGGTACCCCACGGGCGCTCCGGTTGATCTCGTCAAAATCAAGATATAAAAGTATGCTTACTTATGCTTTACTTTCAAAAGATTTGCAGTGTGGAAGTAAAGGTCGAACCCACAGAGATTGAATACTACGCACTTTAATTTTTAAAACCTAAATTTACTTAATTAAGAAAAATGGATTTTGGAATTAATTTGAATTAAACTAATAACAATAAAAGTAAATCTAAATTATGAAAGCAATTAAATATTTATTTTTATAATAAGTTTATGGAACCTAGGATTATAAATCTACCACTAGCTTCATAATAAGGGTATTTACGAATTACTTTAGCTTATTAAATTGGATGAAAATGGGGAATTGTAGCTACAAGCCCAATTCCTCCGTCAAGAAAATAACTATGGTTCAAGCACCAACATAATCCATCTTCGGTTAGCACGAATTATCCCACACTAAACTAGGGTTGTGGTATAATCCGTCTAATCTAGGCATGGACTATTCGGATACTTGATAGCACAATTCAATTTAAGCACTATTACATGTAAATAATCTAAACAATCACAGCAAGCATAGATCATTGAGCATACTACCATCAAAATAGATCTAAGACAAGAGTAAACTTTGAAAGTAACGATTTAATCAATAAAAGCACGATTTATTTATAAATATCCTCGGAACATGTGTGGATATCGCATTTTTCTTACCCACAGCTTTTCAAAATCAATCTTTTTTCAAATTTCAAATTCAAAACAAAAGAGTCGCCACTTAATTTTAAAGGAAAAATTAAGAAACCATTTCAAAAGAAAACTGATCTTTTGCAAAACCAAAGATTAACCGGGTCCGGGGATTATGGAATGAGAGAGGAAGGAGCCCGTCAGACTAAAACACCCTCTCTCATCCTATCTTGTGATAGGCCTCTACTCAACATCCTTTTAATCAAATTTATTAATCTAAGCATGCCCTCAACTAATACATATATACATATACATCACAAAAAACATGTCCAAAGGGTGCAAAATTGCTAATGACAAAATATCATTCATAAACCACATATTTCAAGTAGCAAGCAATATGACATGCAATAAGGAACGAGTGAACTTACCCGGGATCCAGTAGCGATAGTAAACGTGCAATGCATGCGAACAAAAGAAAATCCTAAAAAGAGTCTCTAATCACATATACACATAAGGCAAAACCTAATTCTAAGGTGTCGAGCATTAAGTCAAAAAATCAATAAAATCAAGAAATTAAGATAGACTAAAGAGGAGTCCTAGAAATCATACCTTAATAGCGCTACAAAACAAAGGGTTAGTCCACATGCTTCACATAATAATAATATGATATCAAACAATCAATCCTAATTCTCTAGCTTATACCTAGCAAGCAATGAAATCCAACTTTATCCAATTACTAGTTCTAATTATAAGCATTAATGTACATGAATTCATGAATATGAACAAGAGTAAGCTATTAACTATGAATTTATCCATTGACTTGAATCATTTAGCTTTGATATTTAAGTCTAATTAATCATTATTAAGATATGGTTTAAGCCCTAAGTCATAAGAGAATCATTTGGGCCATTATTTACAAAGTTGGTCAAATGTGTCATGAAATTCTGAAAATTGCAGAGAGCAGACCAGAACTTTAAGAAAAGAAAACGCACGTCTCCCATGGTTTGATGTAGGTGAAATTTGGACACAAGATGCCTTTGTCTGTCTAGTTTCCAAATCAAAAAGAAACTCAAGATTTCAACGGTTAGATCTCCGGGAAAAGAACAAGAACCAGACGTCACTCAGAGATGTACAACTCTCTGTCCAGAGATATTTTTTGATTTTTTAAAAATAGGAAAAAGATGAGAAACACTTGGATCTTTTTAGGGGATCTTCCTAACACATTAAGGTACCCAGAAAAAATTATTAGAGACCCCAAAAACTCCATTAGACTTCTGATTTATGAATTTCAAAATGGACTTGCTGTTCTGAAACTATTCTGAAACTCTGGACAGATTGTGGTTGACTCACAAAACCCATGATCAAACCCTTCTAAACATAAAACCACCTTAAAACAAAAATTACAGTGGTAGAACATTGTGTTATTGACACTTTCCCGTTGGTTTCACTTGATTTCAACGGTTAGATTTCGAACTAAAAATCTTTGATCAAAAACAGTTTGTGAACTCACTGTTTTCATTTGTCAAGTTCAACTTTTATTTGGTAACTCCAACTATTAAACCATGAAGTTGGGTTTAAACCAAACCATTTCTCCTACCATTTGACGGTCATTGGAGATCAAGACATGACTAAAACTCATGAGTTTTTCAAGGAATATAAGGAGACTCCATGAAAACTCAAGCTTAGAAGACCCAAACCATGGTAGGGGTTTGGATTCATCTACTTGTTCTCACTAAAATGATGATCAACTTTAAATCTCATGTGAATCATAAGCTTACATAAGATTCAAAAGATCAAACTCAAGAGCTTTCAAGAGAGATATTAAAGATCTCCAAGAATCTCAAGAGAAGAACATAAACAAGAAAAAGAGAAGAAGAATCAAAGAACTAGCTCATGAACTTCAAGAGGATATAGAGAAAATCCCATGAAATTCCAAGTTAGAGAATCCAAGTCATGAATATGGACTTGGATCCACCTATTTGTTTACAAAGTGAAGTGATGATCAAACTTTGACTCCCATGTGAAGCATAAGCTTACATGGGATTCAAAAGATCATATTCAAGAGATTTCAAGAGAGATATTGAGGATCTCCAAGAGTCTCAAGAAGGAAGTATGAACAATAAGAGAAATAAAACAAAGAAAACTAAGTAGTTTAGAGACTTAAAAGAAAGAATGAAAAGAAACAACTTAATGGTTAGAGGATCACCTCCAAACTATCCTCAAAGCTTTTCTCCTTTGAAGATTTTCCAAGCTCTTCTCTCTAGTTTCCAAACTCTCTCCTTTTCTCTCTAAAAAATGTTGGTGTAATGGTAGTGTTTTTTTTGTATGTGTTCTTCTTCTTTTTTTTTGTCTCCCTTTTTCAATGAAGATACCTCTTCTTTTATAGGCAAAATTAACAAGTATTTTCAGTGAATTCGGAGTAACAGCCAAGTGTAAGCATCCCATTTGGTGGTACAATATGTACTTCCTGAAATTAGACAGACTGCTGCCCAGGGCGGCTGGGTGGCAGTCAAAAAACTGTCGCGGCAGTCCGTGAATGCCGCGGCGGCAGTCCATGAATGTTGTGTCGGCACTACGTGACTGCCGTGCGGCACTCATCAAATGCCGCGGCAATTAATTGATTGCCGCGTTTTTGTCAGTCTTACTTTATCAGTTTTTTGTTCTTATCTGCATACACATACGTATTGCACTGCAAAATACGGACTTTAAAAGATAACGGCAGTCAAAAAATGTCGGCGGCATTTGGTGAATGCCGGGCCGGCATTCACTGACTGCCGTGCGGCATTCAATGAATGCCGCGGTATCTGCCGTGTGCCGCTTTTGTTGAGCTTTTCCTTTTTTGACTCTTCCTTTTTCTCAAAGCAATTTATTCTTGAAGATCTTTTTCGAAAATTGTGTTTTATATCTGAATTCCCCTAAACACCTGGTATTTTCTCCTCTTTCTGTGAAATTTTACTGCGTTTGGAGAACTTTCTGAAGAGCTTGGAATACTTCGAATCTTTCGGTCCTTATCATCATCGGACGTGGAGGTGACGCTCTCCTAAATTCGGCGGTCGGTCAAAATTGGGGTGTCTACAACATGTAACTGTAATCCATACATAATAAAACTAAAATAAAAACATAAAATACACACTATTACTTGGCTAGGGTTTCATTGAAACCCTAGATCTTGTGTTTAGTTGTCCATAGAAACAGTAGATGGCAAGTAGTTGATGGAGGAGGCCATGGAAATCCTTGGTCTTCTTCTTCTTCTCCTTGCTTCCCCCCTTCAATGGCTGAAGATTTAGTTGTACATTGTGTGTATAATAATTTCCAACCCCAAGAATTAAATTATAATTGAGTATTTATAGATTTGGAGCAAGTATGGAAGCTTTCCTAATCCAATTCGCACTAAAACTGCTGTATTTAGCTTTTTAGACATAATTAGGCAGTTTCGTTCGCGTAGCAGTCTTCAAAATACTGAAATACACGTATTTGGTTTTTACACAGGTCGCGCGAGTGGGCCGCACGAGCGCGATATTGGAAAGTCGCGCGAGCGATTTCCTGGGTTTCGCGCGAGCGAGCCGCGCGCGCGATGTGGTTATTTTAGCTTCTTTTCTTCTGCTTTTTTACCCCATTTAGCTTGGAATCCTTACTTTTCTCCAAATCCTGACAGAAAATAGAAAATAAAATAAAAATATACAAAAATAGGATAAAAAAGTACTAACAACTGTGAATTAAGGTATGTAATTAGGATCTGTTCTCTCCCGATCACACCCCCAAACCTACATTTTGCTAGTCCTTGAGCAAAAGAAAATAAAAAAAAAACTACTAACAAGAATCTATTCCATTTTTGCATAGATCACGATTGCATTTAGCATATGCAACAAGCCTTTTAAACCTCTAGGTGTCCGTAGTCGGACGAGTGAAGTCTCGTGAGGGTTCTCGTCAACAAGGCACCCACAACCATCTTTATTTCATTATATATTTAAAAAAAATTATTCAAACGAAAAACAAAACAATCAATACTCCTTATGATAGAACAAAGATTCGAAATAGAATAACGAACATAAAGAAACATAATGAAACATCTACCTAAATCATGAAAAACAAAACCAAGCACATGCATCGTATAAATCAATAGAGTTTCTCATACAATTGCACGTGTATGATGTGGTAGTCAAATGAACACGCGCATGTCATCAACTTGGAATATAACTCGGATAAGCATTTAACTATGTCTTGACTACAAATCTCATAACGAATTACACTCTCAACTGAAACACTTAGAAATAGGTGTAATTTTCCTAAAATATGTGAGTAAAGGAAATATATTTTCAAAACAAGAAACCGCTTACATATGACTCGAAAAAGACGCATGACACAAAAGAACAGTAGTCTTATAGATAGGATGCCAACAGTCAAGAGAAATTAATCATTACCATGTTTTAATCCCTCTCCCATCGTTGACATATCCAAACTATGTTTCATAGGATTAAATAGGACTTTTCAAAGGTTATAATGTGGCTTAGGTAGTGAAAAAGGATAGAAAGGATTCACTAGGTAGGAAATCTCATAATGGCATTGTAAGGCATGTTCGATTTCTTTCATTCTCTCTTCTACCAACTTCATCTTTTCATTCTCTTCTTTTCATATTCTCTTTTTATTTTTTCTCCTTCTGTTTCTTTTTCTTTTTTCTTTTTTTTTTTCTTTTTTTCTTTTCTTTTTCTCTATTCTTTTCCTCCTCGTTGCTTTTGAAACAAATATTCATTGAATACTAAGGCAACTACCCCAAACATCATCTTATTTTCTTTTTCTTTTTCTTCTTCTTCTCAATCACACATCGCCTTAACACCACTAAAAGTTGATCAATCTTTCAGTGGTGAACTCCAAGTTGGCCAAATTGGAGCAAAGACAGGATAATGGTAATTAAAGAAAAATGGCATTTTAATGGCTGAAGGGGCGAACTAAGAAAATTTATCATTTATCGGTCAGTAGCAAACAAAGAAGGCCTAAAATCATGCCCTATGGTTATATGGTTCTTCAACGTTTACGACGGAAGATTATTTAGCATGGTAATAAATATTTTAACTTGACTATCAACCAAAATAGAATAATGAGACTAAACAACGAGTTAATGCGCTATTTCAATAAAATTTGACAAACACAATGTATTTATAACCCTCTATAAAGAAAAGATAGGCTCAAAACCTCACCGGGTCTAGTCTCCACCTTGTGTTATCTAGAAATCCGAATCATATTATAGTTCACATCAAACATGTATTCAAGTGACTATGTGTAGTGCATAGGTTTGTGTGCAAATCTATGATATAAAACTACGATTCGAACGATACATGACCTAAATCGTCGCATCATGACTTCAGCAAATGTTTAATCACATTTTTTCTTATTTATCATTCTATAATAATCAAAATTATAAAACGAGAAGTATCAAATTGAGATTACAAAAACGTTGGTAATATCGTTTATTTAAGCACAAGTATCGAAAATTTTTGAAAAATTAGTGTAATAATGTGCATATGTGTGCATACTCCCAAACCTAAACCTTTCATTGTCCCCAATGAAACAATAAAACGAAAGAAATGAGAGTACATAAGGAAGGAACGATAATACCTCGATCTCGGCACTCACAAAGGTGAACGTATAAAAATATGCAAGTTCAAACATGCTCCAAATGAAGCACCAAATCACCTGTCAATACTTGATAAAAACTAACCAAAAGAATAATAACAATAACAACTAATATAATAAAATGCAAAACAAACTACACTAAACTAACTCTAAAACTAAAACTAAAACTGAAAGACTAACGAAAATAAAACAACAGAATATCAAAACAAAAAGGGACTAGATCTAAACAGGGCGTAAGAGAACAAATAGAAAGGAAAAATAACTGACCAGGTATGGGAAAAAGAAGGTAAGAGAACAAAGAAAAAAACACAAAAAATCCCCCCTAACGCGAGCGGACCGAGCGAGCGACCCTCGCTCGCGTGAATTCCTCAGCGAGGTAAAGCCGAGGCCTATTATTAATTTTAATTAGAAAAATTTCTAAGTGCCAGAATCGCGTGAGCGGGCTGCGCGAGCGATGCATCGCGCGCGTAATTCTAGGCACGAGATGTAACAGAGAGCTCATATAATAAAAAGTTTTAAAAAAAATTTTGTCTAAGGGGGAATATCGCGCGGGCGGGCCGCGCGAGAGAACCGATCGTGCGATGTGGTCTTTTTCCCGGCCCGCTCGCGCGATGTGGTCTTTTTCCCTTGTTTCTTTATTTCAAGGTAAATAAGTTCAAAATAAGTTTATCCAGACCCCTAAACCTGTCTAGAATGTCCAAAACAGACTCAAAAGGACTCAAAAATAACTAAAAATAAGCAGAAATAACGTCGCTTTGAATTAATTCAATCGATCGTTCTCCCGAATTATGTTCAAATTGATTTCTTACCTTTCGAGTAAATTCATCATTCAGGTCTTGATTTTCAGGATTCATCCGCTCATTACGAATTATATTATTTTCCTCACCCATATTCAGTTCTTTGTTAGGCTCAATATTCTGTCTTACCTCACATTCCGCCTCACATAGGTAATCGTCGTCTTTAGGGAGGTTGATCTATAGCATTAAAAACGTTTAATTTTAAGGTTATGTTCCCAATTGACACCTTCATTACCCCCGTCCAACAGTTAACATGAGCGTTAGCAGTTGCTAAGAATGGATGGCATAAGATGGCAGGAGTGTGTTTCCTAGCATCTAGCACGGGTTCAGTGTCAAGGACCATGAAGTCGACAGGATAATAGCATTTATCAACTTTAACCAAGACGTCCTCGATGATTCCTCTAGGTATTTTAATTGAATGATCCACTAATTATATGGTAGCAGCCGTAGGTTTAAGTTCACCTAGTCCTAGTTGTTTATAGACGTGATAAGGTAAGAGATTAATGCTAGCTCCTAAGTCAAGGAGAGCCCGATGAATAATAGTGTCACCTATGACACATGATATCGTAGGCGTACCTGGATCTTTATACTTTGGAGTAGCGTGTTGGAAGCTCGAACTTACTTTTTCAATGAGGAAGACCTTTTTTGGGGTATGACTGTGCAGCTTGTGCTTTTGCGTGCAAAGGTCTTTTAGACATTTAGCGTAAGCAGGAATTTATTTTATCGCATCGAGGAATGGAATATTAATTTGAACTTGTTTAAACACCTCAAGTATATCTTCAGTTTTTTGACGTTTTCTTTGAAAAATTTGACGGTTCGTCGACATTTGGTGGAAAAGGTAGTTTTGGAATATACGTCGTCGGGGTTGTTACATTTTCTTTCCTATTTCTACTCATTTCTCCACCCTTTTCTTTATTAGAGTTAATGTTCCCTTCCTTCTCACTTTCATATGGCACGTCAACAACTTCATCTTCTCGAATAGTCAACCTAGTCGAGACGGCATTTACTTGTTCATTCGAAACCCCATTCCCACATTGTCCCTTAGGATTTTGAATAGTTTGACTAGGCAACTTACCCTCGTTTCTACGACTCATAGCATTAGCTATTTGTCCCATTTGGGATTCAAGCTTCGCAATGGATTGTGTGTGAGAGTGCACTATCTGTGCTTGTGTTTGTACTTGTGTTTCGATATTCTTAAGGGATGCCAACACCTTATCCTCAAAATCGTTAACCCTTGGAGGGTTAGGATTAGGATGAGGGTGTTGGTATTGGGTTTGTTGAAATTGGGGTCGATAAGTATTAGGAAAATTAGTCGCCTCATTATTATTATGATTATTATTATTTTTCCACGAGTAATTAGGATGATTTCTCCATGGCATGTCCGGATTATTTGTCATAGGATTAAAATTATTTTGTGGGAATTGTTGAATAGAATTAATTTGTTGCTCCACGAATTCCAGAAATTGAGACGCTGATGGGCATGCAAGTATAGAATGTGAAGGATCGGAACATAATGCACAACTTTCATGAGCGGGTGAACCTGACATTTGATTCATTGTCAAAAGTCGGTCAAGTTTTTTATATAGTTCTTGAAATTCAATTGAATGACTTGACTCAAACTTTACCTCACGTTTAGGTTACGAAAGATATCCCTCAGAATGTACCGACACAGCCTGATGCATCGAGTTCTCTCTTAATGTTTCAAAAATTTTCCAGGCCTCGTCGGCGCTTTTGTGTAGGAATTTACTTGCACAAACGGCGTCAACGGTATTACGAACAGAGGGAATAAGTCCCTCGTAAAAGACCTGTACCAACTGCCACTTAAGAACCTGATGATGTGGGCATGAGCATAATAATTCTTTAAATTTCTCCCATGTGTCATAAAGTGTTTTCCCTTCTTGCATCACAAAATTTGTTATCGGTTTTCTTATTTGATTTGTTCTCGTGATTGGGAAAAACTTTTGTAAAAATGCGTTGTGTAAGGCTTCCCATGTTTTAATTTTGTTTGGCTCAAGTGATTGAAGTCAATATTTCGCTTTATCTCTTAAAGAGAATGGGAAGGGATGCAGTTTGAATTTATCATCAGTGAAATTTTGAAGTTTTAACGTAGAGCAAATATCTTGAAAATCTCCTAAGTGTTGATATGGATCTTCATTTAAACGGCCATGGAAACAAGGAAGTAGCAAGAAGGTAGACGACTTTATCTCAAAGTGAGGCATGTAAGTCGTAGGAATAAAATAATCTTTAAGTGGAGGAGGTGGAGGTATATTAGGGTTATTTCCATTATTTCCGTTGTTTCTGTTATTTTCAATGTCGGCCATTGGAATAGGTTCTAGGTTAAAAGTTTGAGTTTTTAGTAAATGTCTAAGGGTACTTTGAATTGCAGCCTGAAACAACGACGATGGTTTTGGAGTCGACTCGTTGTCTATTATCAACTAAGCTCTAGGAGCTAGGGTTGAAGATCTATTAATTCTTAATGTACGTTCAAGTTCAGGATCAAAAGTTTGTAATTCAGGTTTACTAGAACGTGTACCAAACATAAACTAAAAAGAAATAGCGACACTAAGACAAAAACTGACTCCACAAATATAAGACGAAATCACGCAAATAAGGCAACAGGCACACAACCACTATGATGCATGAATATTATCCTGTAATGCAATGACCGCGTCAAGCCCAGCGCCCCGGGTTTCCTAGCTAATGCACGTAAACAATCACTCCTAAACTAATGCAAATAGTGCGTCTCAGCGCCCTGACTTACAGTGGTTGGAAGCAAATTTCAAAGGAAGCGATTTAGTTTATTTATTATTTTTTATTTTCGCGTAAGCTCCTTTGACGTGCACAGCTGCTCCACTCAAAACGCTAGAATTTGATTACTTTGAGAAACTACAAAACAAAAAGAAAAGTTAGTAACTTAAAACAAAAATGAAAAATAAGGAAAAAAAAAAAAAAAAACCTAATCTAGTATTTACGAATTAACTAAACTAAGATTCTGAAACTAAAGGCAGTAATGCAATCCCCGGCAATGGCGTCAAAAATTGATCTTGTCAAAATCAAGATATAAAAGTATGCTTACTTATGCTTTACTTTCAAAAGATTTGCAGTGTGGAAGTAAAGGTCGAACCCACAGAGATTGAATACTACGCACTTTAATTTTAAAACCTAAATTTACTTAATTAAGAAAAACGAATTTTGGATTTAATTTGAATTAAACTAATAACAATAAAATTAAATCTAAATTATGAAAGCAATTAAATATTCATTTTTATAATAAGTTTAAGGAACCTAGGATTGCAAATCCACCACTAGCTTCATAATAAGGGTATTTACGAATTACTTTAGCTTATTAAGTTGGATAATAATGGGGAATTGTAGCTACAAGCCCAATTCCTCCGTCAAGAAAATAACTATGGTTCAAGCACCAACATAATCCATCTTCGGTTAGCACGAATTATCCCACACTAAACTAGGGTTGTGGTATAATCCGTCTAATCTAGGCATGGACTATTCGGATAATTGATAGCACAATTCAATTTAAGCACCATTACATGTAAATAATGTAAACAAGCATAGCAAGCATAGATCATCGAGCACACTACCATCAAAATACATCTAAGACAAGAGTAAACTTTGAAAGTAACAATTTAATCAATAAAAGCACGATTTATTTATAAAAATCCTCGGAACATATAACTGTCATCCATACATAATAAAACTAAAATGAAAATATAAAATACACCCTATTACTTGGCTAGGGTGTCATTGAAACCCTAGATCTTGAGTTTAGTTGTCCATAGAAGCGGTAGATGGCAAGTAGTTGATGGAGGAGGCCATAGAAATCCTTGGTCTTCTTCTTCTTCTCCTTGATTCCCCTCCTTCAATGGCTGAAGTTTTAGTTGTATATTGTGTGTATAATAATTGCCAACCCCAAGAATTAAATTATAATTGAGTATTTATAGATTTGGAGCAAGTATGGAAGCTTTCCTAATCCAATTCGCACTAAAACTACTATATTTAGCTTTTTAGACGTAATTAGACAGTTTCGTTCGCGTAGGAGTCTTCAGAATACTGCAATACACGTATTTGGTTTTTACACAGGTCGCGGAGCGGGCCGCGCGAGCACGATATTGGGAAGTCACGCGAGCGGATCGGGCGAGTGATTTCCTGGGTTTCGCGCGAGCGGGCTGCGCGCGCAATGTGGTTTTTTTAGCTTCTTTTCTTCTGCTTTTTTACCCTATTTAGCTTGGAATCCTTACTTTTCTCCAAATCCTGACAGAAAATAGAAAACGAAGTAAAAATATACAAAAATAGGATAAAAAAGTACTAACAACTGTGAATTAAGGCATGTAATTAGGATTTGTTCTCTCCCGATCACTCGTCATTCCGCTCCAATACGATCATGTCCCGCGGGACTATGCGAAGGAGGGCCAGTTCTACGCTCATAGTGTTAGAGAGTGGATCCACGGCCAAGAGTGGAGGGTAAGCTTCTAGAATATCCATTCTCAATTCTTGTAAACTTGTTTTGATTTCTTTTAATTTCCCTTCTCTCTTCTTCTTCCCCTTTCTTTTATTGATTGATTTGATCCTTATTCAGGCTGATGGGGCGCGATTGACCGCCGAGGCTCAGGTGAGAGCTAGGGTAAGTTGAATTGACTCCCTTTATTTGCACTTCTTTCTTCTTCTCTCTCTTTTTTTCGAACAGACTGTGTCACTCACTTTTCTTTCATTCGGGATGATGAGGTCAGGAGACTGACTCTGCGAGTGAGGGAGCTTGAGTAACGGCTATGGAAGTTTGGAATAGATCACGATGGAGACTACGGAGGAGCTTCTGGGGGCAGCGGCGCCAGACGAGGTAGAGGTGGTGGCGGAGGTACTAGTGGCGGTAGAGGCGAAGGTGGAGCAAGCGGTACTGGCGGCGGCAGAGACGGAGCCAGAGGCATAGCGAGCGAGACAGAGTCAGAGGAGGAGCCTCTTCGATGTGTCACACGCCAGGCTCGGGGTCGCAGCCGGGGCTGACAGCGTTATTTTCCATCTTTTATTTTATATTTTTGAGCGTTTGTGAGGACACACCTATACTGGGATGACTGTATATACACACATAATTATTTTGATGATAGCTCTAGAATTGTTGGTAGGATAGGTGTCCGTACACCTTTTACTTACTGCCTTTACATGCTCTATGACTACTTTTGACTTTTTTTTTTATTGCTCCCCATATGGGTGACCATAGCTTGGTCCTTTTATTTTAACCTTGAATGCTTCCATCCTCTTTATTTGTTTAAAATGAATGAATGAAAGAATGCACAAATGGATTTATGCGACCATGGCTTGGTCTTGTTTGTACGTGCTGCATGATGCGCACGCTTGTATATTTAGTTTTTTGTTTGTAGGTGGGCTGAAAATATTACAAACAAATCTTGGCCAAAATTAAACTCCAAACGGCACTCGGTTAGGCCTTTACGGCACTCAATGAATGCCGCAATGGCAGTCAATGAATGTCGCGATGGCATTCACGGACTGCCACGCAGCACTTCGTTGAGTGCTGTCCAGCTTTATCGACTGCCGCGGGTAGGTAAACAGCTTTATTCTCCTATTTATAGCACTTTCCTCCCCTAATACTCTGCAAAACATCCTTTTTTATTCTTCACTTCTTCACATAATGGCCCCCATCAGCTTTGAAATCCTCTTCCCATGGATGGATTCTCTCTCAGGCATTGATAGGCTAAATTTTGAGTATTTCAGGCTAAACAACCTCTTCTCTTTCCGACGAATGTTTTTGAATGAAGGCTTGCTTCGAGCTGCGATTCAGTGTTGGGATCCCTCCCTTTATGTCTTCCGTTTCGGTTTCCATGAAGTTTGTCCTTTATTTGAAGAGTTCAGCGCCATACTTTATACCGACCCTTTTGCGGATCTGGTGGTTCCACTGGTGCAGGTGAGCTATGTTCAAGATTTGGCCACCCTACTCCACATATCCCGTAACGTTGCGGGCTCTTTTATTTGTGGCAAGCAGATTGACTTCGAGCGACTTTCCTTGGTTTATGCCCCCGTGGGAGATCCCTATGACGGCGGGTATCAGATTATTCGGCGTAGCGCACTATCGATTGCTATGCTCTCTTACTTCCTCTTCCAGTCATCTTCTGATATTCTTATACCCATTGCTTGTAGTCTATAAGAAATGAAGAGTGCCATCATGCTAGTTCTTGGCGAAACCTTGATAGGTTTGGATCGGGCTCATGCCATTAGGGCCATGTTATCTGCGGGAGCCCCTTTCATCCTACAACTTTGGCTCATGGAGTGCTTGGATCTCTTCGTGTATCCTTCGCACCTTCGTAGGTCACTTCCCTATGATTGTATTAAGGTTCACCATTTGTTCCGCTCAGATGACACATGGCTTAATTGGCTCAAAAAGCCCTCTACTGGTGATATTTGCTGGTTTTGCCCGAATTGGTCTTATTGCTCTATCGTAATGCGGCTTCCTGGGAAGCCTGGTTTCTGGTTGCCTGGCTTGCACACTACTACTTTCTACGTTCCGGGGTGAGTGGTTCGTCAGTACGGGCTTCTCCAGGATATTACTGAGGCTCTTGCTGTTGATTTTACTAGAGGTTCAATCATGCGCCCCTTCTATTGTGAAGGCTTTCATTGAAGCTTGGCATGATAGAGTGTCAGCTCCTTTCCAGGGGGTTCCTGCTTCAATTGTGCCTACTACTGAGTACCTTCTTCAGATCCAGACTCTGGTCCAGAGACAGACCTTGTAGACATTCGTGGATGGAAATAAAACGACAGGAAAAAACTTTATTTTGTAAAATTTTAGACAAGTCCTACCCATCTTTCTACGCTTTTGAATGTGGTTTTCTTATTTCCTTTTCAAAAAGTGCTTTTCATGCTTTTAGGAATAGTTCCAACATGTTTAATCAAAGTGTTCACTCCTTCGATTAACCCCTTATGAAAATTTTCCTTGTTTATGTCTTTCCTTGGCTCTTTATTTTGCTTTGTATTTTTGCTTAAAGCTTTACTCATTCTATGCCATGACTTCATGTTTTCTTCTTTATAGTACTCATTACGATAGTCAAGAGATCCAGAGATGGGTTCAAGGTAAATATCTGGGTTCTTCGGATAGCAAACAAAGTTTGCCCCTAATTATGGGTCTCTGAAGTGATTCCGGGCGAACGGGAGTTTGCCCATACTTTTTTTTTTTTTTTTACACAAGGACTCAAAAATTCATATTTCAAAACAAAAGAGTCATTCGGATCCATGGACCCGCATTCCACAACAACGGAGTCACACTGACTCAACAAATTCATGTTTTACGCAAACGAAGTCATGCAGACTCAAGAGTTCATATTTTACATAAATGGAGTCATGGAGTCATGCGTACTAAAAACATTCTTTCATATAATCGGAGTCATGCGAACTCAAAGCTTATATTTCATACTAACGAAGCCAATGGACTCAAGAATTCATATTTTACACAAACGGAGTCACGCGGACTCAAAAATTCATATACAGAGTCATGCGGACTCAAAATTTCATTTCTTTATTCGAACAAAGTCACACTGTGGACACGCGGCGTTCCACCACTTGCTTATTTTTGTTTGAAATTGATTTGGATGGAAAAGAAAAAAAAAGGAAGGTCTGTTGAAAACAGATACAGAGTCGCCACTTGGTCTTTAAGGAACCAAGAAACCTAATTTGACTCACCCAAATGGATAAAGGGCACCGTCCTTTCATAACCAAAGAACTTGGCTCGGGGTTTTGGTACGAGAGAGGAAAGAGCCTTTGTCACGACTAAAACACCCTCAACTCGCCCTGTCTCTCGACGGGCCTCAATTAGCATCCAAATAATCATCTTATACTATGTATGGTTCGATAATTAATACTATGATAGTATATTACATCACATAATAAAATTTGAAATGGAAGATCTAAAGATAAGATATCATTCATAAGATCTAAGCCAAGTATCACACAATGCAAAGTGAAAGATCACACAAAACAAACCTAGGAAAAATCATCTAATCACATATCAAGTAATAAAGTTTTCCTAATCTAAGGGGACATGAATTGTTCTTGAAACAAATAAATCAAAGAAAACAAGGATGCTTAGCAAGCTAGAATGATGCATGTTAATCTTTGAGAAAAGAAGATCTCTCAATCCCCGGGACGGATGAGAAAGGAGGATTAGATCGAGGGGAAGCATGGACGTGTGATCAAGTTCATTCCTTATAATCTCCTCAGATTAAGAGTCACAAAAGCCCCAAATCTTGCATGAATGCAATGTATGATCCTAGAATGTGCAAAGGTTGTTGTGTGTTTGTGTTCAAAGACTTTCTAAAGTGACTTAGAAGTCTAAAAAGATGAATGAATGCATGAAATCATCATGGGATATGTACAAATATAGTATGAACTACTTCCTAAGACATGAGCTAATTTGGAGTACATGTAAGCATCAAATCAAAGGATGGAAGTGAGTATATGCTTGCTGTGAATAGTGGACAGAACAGTAACATGATCTTTTGGAAATTGAAAAGAGGGGTTAGGAATGTTTTCAATGCATGATTGTTTATGGAGATCTTCCTTATTGTGTCTAGAACATAACCCAAAAAGCCAATCTTTAATAACTATCACAGATTAAGATAAATCATATAAATAATAGAGGTTATTTAGAAACAGAGTCCATACTGTCGACTGAAATATTAGAAAATCTTAGAAAATGAAAACAAAAGATCTAGAGGCCCATATTTTACGGAACGTTCCCTAAGACACTGATGTTCAAGGGAAAAATGATTTAGGACCACTCCTTTTGGAAAAGTTTTCTATAAAATAAGTTGAAAGTCAACCTAGCTGCTGTGACAACAGAGGCAGAATGTTTGGAAGGAATGTTTGGACAAAAATGGACCCTTTTGAAGTGCTTCCAAGTCAAGCCAAAAATCATGGATGTTCTATAATGAGTTAGAAAAACTTTCCAAGTGGTCTTGCATCCATATATTGTGATGACGAAGAGCCAATACTCCTGAGGCAGGATAGCCAAGACGGATGAGGTGAGGTCGGGTGTGCGGACTTGACGCACATCGCCTGGGGTGAAGTTCTTGGACTAGTTTATAAGGATTAATCGCCCCTCTATATGCAAGAAGGCCTTTTAAAACCATGAGGGAGCTAAAAATGAAAAACCTTCATAGTTAAGCGTGCTGCTGCCAGAGTAGTACCAGGGATGGGTGACCCCCTGGGAAGTTCTTTGTGATTAGGCCCAAAGCGGACAATATTGTTGCTAGATGGGGAGGTGGCTTGTTACATATATTGAGTATTGAACCCAAAACAATTCTTTGAAATCAAACAACTCACTTTTTTGAAGATTTTTTTCAGAGAAATAAGGTTTATTTCTTGAAATCAAAATGACAGGTTTAAGAGGGGGTTTTGAAATGGGGATTTTGGAAAAATATTTTCAATACTTAACGAAGATCATAACCACTTGAAATGTCAACATCATACTCATCATCAAGAACCTCCAAGATGGTTGGAAAGGTATTATTTTCATTTTAAAGACAACTTCATGAATACATAGGATTATACTGAAGTTGAAATCATCACCTATCAAACATGTTTTTGAGGTCAAGAGCTACTATCCATAAGGATTCACTTACCTCAAACTTCATGTCATCATCTAGATGATGATAGACTAGTAAGTAAATAAAGAAAACAAAAAGAAATGAGGTAAGAGAAGATTGAACAAATATAAACAAGCAAGTATATAAACAATCAATAGATGATATTCAATGATGTATTGGACTTGTAGCTTGGTGTTTCACTCATATGTGGTGACATTGGACATGGAAATAACTTCCACTCTCTTAAATGCTCACTAAAATGGTGGTTGGGTGTATTGAATATGAAGTAAATGGAAGTAATGAAGTAAAAACAAAGTTTAGAATTCATTCTTTTTGTTTGGAAATCAAAGAAGGAAGCTTCTTTTCTCTCTATTCTAACCTTATCTCAACAACTTTCTCTCTAAACTTTTCAAAGCTTACATTTGACACCCCCAAAATGGGAAGTCAAAAAGGGTTTATATAGGCCAATTTGGGGTGATTTTGGGGTTTTAGAAGTACTCCCATTGGTCCCAAACATCTGTAAACATAAAACTACATCGTTTTGGTTTTCAATTAATCAAAATGAACCCCCAAAAGAAATTACAAAAAAACACCATTCTGGAGGAGAGTGCCGCGGCGGCAGTGGGCCTGTACCGCAGTGGCAGTGGGCTAGTGCTGCGGCGACACTGCTCCTTATTCGTCCAGATAATCCTTTTTAGGCCCCCAGAGGTTCCAGTGTTCGCGAAAAGGCCCTATTTCGTTCGAAATTCACAGAAAATGCATACGAACTCCAAATTGAGGTTGTGATATACCATTGGAAAGGTAATGGAGTCTACTTTACATCAAAAAAATAGTTCAGAGATAGGTCACTTTGAAAAGTTGTGCGGTATTCGCGATAAAAGCCGATTTGATCGCCTTTTTTTCACCTTTGGAAATTCATAATAAATTCGTGTTAAATCCAAAAATTATGTACGACATACCATTGAAAAGCTATCGACCTCTAGTATCTATGAAAAATATTTGAAAAATAATATGGTGCTCTGGCTTTAAAGTCAACTTTTGGTCAAACTGGTCAAACTTGGGATTCCCGGAAAGTTCTAGAAACCTTTGAGAGCTCCCAGGAGCTGACGTTTTCGTTCGATTTTCTTTTCAAATTTATTTTAATACTTTCCATATGATCTAGAATTGTCCCAGAACTTTTCGGCGAATTTGGACGATTTTGGTCAAAATTGGTCAAACTTGGTCAATCCTTGGTCAAACTTAGTCAAACTTGGTTAAATCTTGGTCAAACCAGTCAACGGAGACTTTATAGGAACTTTCGGGACCTCTGGGGGTCTCTGGGAGCTGACAATTTCATCCGATCTTGCTTTAGAACTCATTTTATTATTTTTCTTACGACGTGGCGCGTTTCCAGAACATTTGGTCCAAATTTAGGAGTTTTCGGGCTTTCAGGGGCACTTTGGTCATTCTGAGCATTTTGAGAAATAGAACTAACTTCCAGGAGTCCTTTAGAGTCTTTTACGATCATTGTGAACCACCAAGCTATGGGTCTCCTAAATCTGATAGCCGAAAAAATGGGGTGTGAACAGTTTGCCCCTCTTTGGCATGAACTTACAAGGCAACGCATGTCGCAAGTAAGTGCCAAAGCTTTGAAGAGACAGGTCTTTTGGAGGCTATAGATTTTGGATAAAAAGCATCGCAAAAGATGCAATGATGTTGAGGCTAGTGTTGGTCGCACTCTGCGTGAGCTGCCTACGTATCCCAAGGGGAATCAGACCAAGAAGTAGTTCAGGCCACAAAGGGACAAACCGCACATGCACAACAAGACAGGCAGATGTTCTTATATGAAATGATATGCAATGCATGGAAGTGATATGAATTGGGTCCTGAGTCCTATCATGTTTAGTGTTCTGATCTTAGTATGAGTTGGTGTTGTGGGGTGTGTGCCACCCTGAATGGACTTGTGTTGTGCTAGTGTTGAATCTAATGCAGTGGTTGATCCATATAAGGGTGCCAAGGTGTTGAAGACTCTGGGTCTCGGGAAAACTTCTTAAATTACGGGAAGTGTGCTTCGCAAACAAGTGCAATCGAACGTGGGGTCCCAGAAAACGATAACCAAAGGTGGCCGAGGGATCTTGTGACACTGATAAGTATGAAAGCTATGATAATGGACAAATGAGAAAGCTCATGATAATCAGGAGACACAGAGTCGTGGAACGATGGTGCTTCGTCTTCAAAATCTGGATACGGGTGATGTTCTGGCCATTCCTGATGGCCGATCTTTGGGAGTCAGTTCTACTTTTGCTACATTCTGCTGGGGATAGTGGGAACTAGTATCCTGCCGTATTTGTCCTCAGGGGATGACGTAGGATTCTCAGAGAATATCTCTTTTCTTGATCAGGAACCAAGACCCATCTTTGAATCTCTCACGGGTGATCAAATCTTTCACGCTCAATCCAAGAGGGTCGGTCGGGGCCTCCGGGAGCTGGTGTTTTTCTGTTTCTGTCCTCAGGGGATGATGTAGGACTCTCAAAGAATATCTCTTAACTGTTTCTTGGTTGGGAACCAGGACCCAACTCTGAATCTCTCATGGTTGATCAAATCTTTGCATTGGTCGGTCCGAAAAGCCGATTCGAGCCTTTGAGAGCTGATATCTTTCTGTTTATGTCCTCAAGGGATGATATAGGACTCTCAGAGAATCTCTCTTACTGTTTCTTGATCGGGAACCAGGACCCATCTCTGAATCTCTCACGGTTGATCAAACTTTTGCATTGGTCGGTCCGAAAAGCCGTTTCAGGCTTTTGGGAGATGATATCTCTCTATTTCTGTCCTCAGGAGATTAACTGAATCTTCTGGGGTTAAAAAGGATCTACTAGGGATAAAACCTCATAAATCTTGGCTAAAATGGGCCACCAGGGCTAAACGGGATCACGAACGGGCTAAAACGGTCTGAAACGGGCCAAACGGGCTAAAACGGAGCAAAGTGGGAGCAAAGTGGGGCCTACGGGGAGCAGTGCCGCGGTGGCACTGGGCCACTACTACATTGGCAGTTGGCCAGTGCCGCGGTGGCACTGGGTGGCCGAACTCCATGTGTGTATATCTCGGTTTTTTAAGCATTTCAAGCTTATTTTTGGCCATTTTGGGGGCGTTTTGGAGCCAAAATTCGTCAAAACGCAGCTTGTGCGCGTTTAGGTGAGTAATCTTTCCCCATGATTGAAATTTTGATTGGTGTTTTGATTTGTTCCATTTTTCAAGAAGAAAGTTTGGTTTTAGTCTTCCATTTTCTTGTAGATCCATGGCTTCGAGCTCGAAGAGACCGTCTAAGAAAGCCAAGGAACGAATGAAAGCTGAGAGCCAAACCCTAAACTTGATTTTACGAGCCCCCCAACATCATCTTTCGGTCGTGGCTCTAGCGAGCATGGTATTTAAAACTTTCGATAGTTTAGGACTATCTTGTGCATTGTGCTAGTTATATGGATTGTAGTGTGCACCTAGAGCTTGTTGGAAGCTTGTTTTGTGCTCGTATGTTGATTTTGTGAAGTTGGACTTTGGGTCATGAATAGTGACTTTATGCTCTTTTTTGCCGTTTTTGATATTTGTAGGTGCTGGAAGTGATATTGAAGGACCATGGTAGCCTTGCTCACGCTTTTCTATGGTACACCCAACTCTCGCCTACCGTCAAGAGAATGGTAGACGATGCCGGGTTTGGCGGCTTTGTTCGCCTAGTTTCAAAGAGTAGCAACGATCTGGTGTATTTTTACGCCCTTGCTGAGAGATGGTGGAACACCACCAATACTTTCCACTTGCCATTTGGTGAGATGACCATGACGCCTTTTGATTTTTCTATGATCACCGGTCTGAGGGTTGGTGGGAAGCGCCTGATTCTAGATTACTTCTATGAGATTGATCCCGAGGCTATCGAGATGTTGATTGGAGATGTTCCTCCTAATCTAGAGAGGCACTGGTTCCCTTGCGGCTGGCTTTACCGGGCTTATGGCAGAGGGAATCACAACCTGAATAATTCTCAGCTTTTGAGGGTATTTCTTCTGTATGTCCTTGGTTGCTCGATCTTTGCAACATGGAATGACCGGGTGAGCTTGAGGCTTCTTTCTTGTCTGGCGACCATTGGTGAGATCCCTTCTTATGACTGGGGCGGTGCTGCCCTAGCCCACCTTTACAAGCATATGGGTGAAGTTTCCCGGGGTGATGTTAAATCGACGGGGAGATTCTTGCGAGCTTGGGAGGTATGTACTGCAACCTCTCTTATCTTCTGGCTTTTTGATTTTTGTATTTCTTATTTTTTGTTATCTTCTCTTTGTCTGTGCAGCTTTGGAGCTTTGAGTACTTGAAGATGTTGGCTCCTTCTCCAGTTGATGAATCAGGTGAAGATGAGGACGGCATGGCTCATGTGCCTTTGTTCCCCTGGGGCTTGAGATGGCGGAGGGATGTTGTCGAGGTAAAGAGCGGGGCTCATCGGATTGTTCTCCTCAGAAACTTCTTATCTGGGCTGACAGCTGCTAGCGTTGATTGGACGCCTTGGGAGCGCATTGCCTATGCTGCCCCAGAGGAGATACAGGCGGTCAAACCCCTTTCCTCTTGCCGACTTTTGATGAAAAGTACCAAGAGCAAACAATGGTTCCTATCGAGCGAGTGTCCCGGCAGGTGGTTGGTGGTCTGTGGTATCGCGTCCCTCATGATCCTCTTATGATGGATGCTGATGACCTTTCTGGTGATGCTTTGCTGGCGGCCTTAGTTGGTACCGATGTTTGAGATCACTTTCTCTCTGAGACCGGATATGAGGCTTACCGTGGTCGCTTCCTGATGCCCAACTTCCCACTGGAGGTGAGTTTTCTTTTATGTTTTTGTCTCTATCCATTGCTTATGTTTTTTACTCATCTTTTCCTAACTTGTTTTATGCCTACAGCTTCGCGAGATGTACAGGAGACAAGTTCCCCCAGTTTTCGATCATATCCCTCCTTGGGATTGGACCGTTAATGTTTTGGGTGCAGATGGCTCTCCCCAGGTTATGGAGGTGCCACGGGTCACATGTGGGTATCTTATCCAGCCAGCAAGCTTCCTCAACGTCCCTTAGAGTTATGCTGAGGAGGGCCACGCCTTGGCGGCTAGCTTGCGGTCTTTGGTTCTCACGCGTGACCATCGGGTATGTCTCTAATTTTGTGCTCCTTAAGGTTATGAGGTCTTAATCCATATTTTGCCCTTGACAGATGGATAGTATGCGGCAGTTCGCCACCAGTCAGATGGCATCCTTGGTAAGTTTCTGACTCGACTTCATTTTTGTATTTTTTGTTGTTTCTCTACTGATTGCTTTCAATTTTTTTTTGTGTGTGCAGTATCGTGGGGGTGGTGCCGGCTCATCGAGGACTGGGCCGAGGTGCAGAGGTGGCAGGAGGAGGCCATCGTCGAAATACACTCCCGGTGGCCCGACAGAGGACGAAGAAGAGGAGGACTGAGGCCTCCTAAGCGGGGATTTTCGTTTTATCTCCATTTCATGTTTTCAATTGGGTTGTACTAGTGAATAATGTGGTTATTTGGACAATGTTTAAGACAATGTGTAGGATGATGTGTCACCCTTGACAGAGTACATAAGATGTTTTGCCTTTTGAGCCGGATAGTTTCCGGTTTGAAGGTGCAGTTGTGTGCTTGCTTTGGTTGGTGGTTGTGTGACGATATATGTGCATTATGATTCTGTGATTGTTGATGTTACTACGATGAGCAGCCTTGTGATAGTGAGTGTGTTTGCCTTGCAGGTGGAATAGTCTATGAAACGGGGAAGTGCTGCCAAAATTTTGAATTTTGCGAGAGCCGCGACAGAAATTATGGCATTGTATGATCCCGCTCAACTCACGGCTTGGATGAACATCACGGATGGTGTGGAGCGGATCAGCCTCTTAAGCTACGGTCTGATCGAGCTATTCTCTCTTCACCAAATGGCTCTGAACACTGAGTTCATGCGTGCTGCTATTGTCCACTGGGACCCGGTGAACCACGGCTTCAATTTCAACGGCCTGGAGATATGTCCCTTATTTGAGGAGTTCTGTGCTATCCTTGGCTTTGATTCTGACTCTGACCTTATTCTTCCTTCTGCTGATACCCCCAGTCCCACGTGGGGCTTGGCTGAATACCTAAACTGTTCCACTACTATTTCTCGCTGGTTAATTCATGGTGAGGTCCTTGACATTGCTTCCATCATCGCCCAGTATGCTAGTCCTGGGAATCCTAGCGTATATGATGCCACCCGCAAGGCCGCTCTGATATTGTGCATGACTTCGCACTTTCTGTTCTCGAGTGCTTCTATTGACTTGGTACACGTATGCCTTGGGCTGAAACTTAGCAGGAATCCCATGGCCATGGTTCTGGCTAAAACCTTGAATGGTTTGGATCGCGCTTTTAATCAAGGAACGCTTCTTCTTTCTGGAGCGCCTTTGGTGTTACAGGCTTGGCTCTACGAGCGCCTTCAGTTATTGACAAGTAATGTGTTGCCAATTTATTTCTGTAGGGATGTGCTTCATCCTCGTTACACTGCTGTCGATTGGGTTGGCATGATGGGTGCTTTATCTGAGGCTGATATTTACTGGATCGTGAGGTGTTGGGGCCTTCATGCTGTGACCACTAGTCTTGGGGATTACCAAAGAGTGTGGCTGATGGGCCTAAGAGAGACTTCTTTCTGTCATCCTCACCAATTGGCTAGACAGTACAGGCGAGTTCAAGAGGTCCCCTGGGGGTTTACTGAGAGGGTCTTTGCTTCCAGAGTCAGAGCCACTACTATTACTGCCTTCATCAGGGGCTGAGCCGGTCGAGCAAGAGCCTATTTCTAGAGACCTTCGAAGAAATAAAAGACACAAAATAAAACTAGACTTGACTGATTCTGCTTCTTTCCACCAAGTGTCTTTGATATTTGGGATTGCTTTCTGAAAGAACTTTTTGTGTTTTCATTTATCCCTACTTATGTAATATTCGAAGTTTGTTTATTAGCAAACCTTGGTTACTTAGAGAACCTTATTTTATGCATTTGGCTTTCTGAAAATATTCGTAGTATGATTTTGATTAGATGTTTGCTTTTGGTACTTGTTTGGGCATGCTAGGACGATTAGAGGCAAACGAGGCGGGTGGCCGAAGTTTGCCCCTAGTTTGGGATATGTATGGTTATGAGGCAAACGAGGTAGATGACCAACATTTGCCCCTAGTTTAGAAGAGGTTCAGGCAAACGAGGTGAGTGACTGAAGTTTACCCCTAGTGTGAAGGGTGGTTTCTGGGTTATGGTAAGGGCTGCGACTTTTATTTTCTCACACGCTCATAAGTTTGCCTAGGCACCAGTTAGGTGACCTAGCAAGCTCTTTTCTCTCTTTTGTTATTGCTCACTTTGGATTTAACTCTAATTTTTGCCTAGGCGTCCTTTCGGATTTTCAACCTAGCGAGCTATCCTTCTTTTCTTTTCAAAAGTCTGCCTACGTACCCCCGAACGGGGATCAGGTCCAACGTAGTTCGGGCTAAAGTCTATAAAGAAAAGGGGTTGATTATAATGGTTTCGACTGAACCGATGCGGTTGCCTACGTATCCCCGAGTGGGAATCAGGTCGAGCATAGTTCAGGGCGAGGCTTGAAAGAAAATTGGATTTGGGGAGTGGTCAAGCATAGTACTTTTTTAGGCGATCCATGTTGATTGGTTCTTTGAATTCAATGCCATCGAGGTCCATAAGGTAGGTTGCTCCTCTAGAAAGGATAGTTTTGACGATATAAGGGCCGACCCATTTAGGTTTGAACTTTCTGCGTGGATCAAAGATCGGGGCTAGCAATTCTTTAAGGACAAGGTCACCCTTGACAATTTCCTCGGACGAACCCTTTTTTTGAAAGCACGGGCTATCCTCTTTTGATAGATTCGGACATGGTCGACTATAGCTAGGCATTTTTCATCTATGAGAGCTAATTCTTCATACCTTTCCCTCAACCAATCTGATTCTGAAATTTCACATTCTGCTATCACGTGTAGGGACGGTAGTTCTATCTCGACTGGAAGTACTGCTTCTATTCCATACACTAGTGAGTAAGGAGTTGCTCCTGTGGATGTCCTTATCGATGTTCTGTATCCCCAAAGTGTGAACGGTAGCTTTCATGCCAGTCTTTGTAGGTATCGGCCAATTTCTACAATATGGCCTTGACATTCTTGTTTGCAGCTTTGACTGCCCCATTAGTTTTTGGCCTATATGGTGACGACTTGTGATAAGTGATTTTGTATTCCTCAAATAGATCCCTGACTTCAGCTTTGAAATGACTACCATTATCTGAAATGATCTCATGGGGGACTCCATAGTGACAGATGAGGTTCTTCTTGATGAACTTGGCCACTTCCTTGGCCCCCAACTTGTTATAGGATGCGGCTTCCACCTATTTTGTGTAGTAGTCAATGGCCACCAAAATGTATCGATTTCCATTTGAGGCTTTTGGAATGATTTCACCAATGATATAGATTCCCCAGGTTGAGAATGGCCAAGGAGAGGTCATGCTGTATAGAAGAGATGGCGGTACATGCATCATGTTCGCATGGATCTGGCACTTGTGACACCTTCTTACAAATTCGCAACAATCTTTCTCCAATGTTGTCCAGTAGTACCCTTGTCTTACAATTTTCTTGGCCAACATGTGACCGTTCATGTGTGGGCCGCATACCCCCTCGTGTATTTCCTCCATCATTCTTCTGGAGCTTTTTTCAAACAAGCAAGTCAAGTTGTGACCATTGTACCCTTTTTTCAACAGTTTTCCACTGCAAATGATGAATTGCGCTGCAAATCTTCGAATTGCCCTTTTGTCTTTCTCGGTAGACTATTGGGGGTACATCCCCTTTTCTATGAAGTCCCAGACATCCTGATACCATGGTGTTTCGTTTTCTTCTTCTTTGATTACGGCGATTGTGCTGAATGAAGGCTCGTATCTTTGCTCAATTACCAAAGGCATCATCTTGACTCCCACGGGAATTTTGATCATAGAGGCTAAGATAGCCAACGAATCTGCTAGCTGCTTCTCATCCCTTGGCAAGTAGAAGAATGTTATGTTCTTGAACTATCTCTTAAGTTCATCGAGATGATCGTGATAGGGCTTCAAGCTTTCTTCTTTCACTTTCCATTCTCCTCTAGTTTGTGATATGATGAGATTCGAATCTTCGAAGACATCCAACTTCTGAACTTTCAGTTCTATGGCTGCTTCCATCCCCAGAATACATGCCTCATATTCAGTAGTGTTGTTGGTGGAGTTATAATTGAGCTTGACTGCCAGTGGGGTGTGGTCCCCATTTGGTGACACTAGAATCATTCCTACTCCATAAGCTTTTATGTTGTCTGCTCCGTCAAAGTACAACTTCCACTATTCTTCCTTAATTTTCATGATATTCTCGTCCGGGAACAGAAAATCTCCACTTACTTTAGAGTCAATAGCGAGTTCAGCAAAATGTTTAGCTATAGTTCTCCCTTTTACCAATTCGCTTGTCACATACTTGATATCGAATTCGGACAATAGAAGTAACCAACGGGATATACGACCGGTCAGGGTGGGTTTTTCGAGGAGGTATTTTAGTGGATCCATGCGGGATATGAGCACAATTGGGAAGGCCAGCATGTAGTGCTTCAGTCGGTGAGTGCACCAAACCAAGGCCTAACATGTTTTTTCGAGGGTAGAGTAGTTAAGCTCATACCCAGTCATCCTTTTGCTAAGGTAATATATGGCTTTTTTGGAGTGGCTTTCTTCTCCTTCTTGGGCTAGCATGCAACCCATGGCATTTTTGGAAACAGATAGGTAAAGGAATAAGGGCTTATGAGGAGCGGGTGGTGAAAGGATGGACGAATTTTGAAGGTAAGCTTTTATTTTGTCAAAAGAGGCTTGGCATTGGTCATCCTATTAGAACTTCTCTCCTTTTCTCAGCAATCGGAACAAAGGATCACATGTAGTTGTGAGTTTGGAGATAAAGCGGCTGATAAATTGGATTCTTCCGAGAAACCCTCTCACTTCCTTTTCATTCCATGGTGGTGCCATTTCTAGGATTGCCTTGATCTTAGAGGGATCTACCTCTATCCCCCTTTGTGTGATGAGAAAACCCAGGAGCTTACCGGAGGTCACACCGAAAGTGCATTTCTTTGGATTCAACCTCATCTTGTATTTGCACAACCTTTCAAAAAACTTTCCCAGTGCTACTAGGTGTCCTTCTTTGTCCTTAGACTTCACGATCATTTCGTCTACGTACACTTCTACTTCCTTGTGAATCATGTCATGCAGCAAAGTGGTGGCAGCTCTTTGGTAGGTTGCTCCAGCATTCTTGAGTCCGAAAGGCATTACTCTATAACAGTAGGTTCCCTGAGGTGTGGTGAATATCATCTTTTTCTGATCTTCTGGCGCCATTAGAATCTGATTATACCCCGAAAAGCCATCCATGGACGACAGTAGCTCATGTCCTGCGGTGTTATCCACCAAGACATCGATGTGGGGAAGCGAGAAGTCATCCTTAAGACTGGCTTTGTTTAGATCATGGAAGTCGACGCACACACGAACTTTTCCATCCTTTTTGGGGACTGGTACAATATTGGCAACCCATTCCGGATACTCGGTAACAATGATAAACCCTGTCTTAAATTGATTTTCTACTTCTTCTTTGACCTTGAGGGCCCATTCTGGTCTCATGCGCCTAAGTTTCTGCTTGACGGGTTTAGAATTAGGAAGGAGAGGAATGCGATGTTGGACGATGTCAAGATCGACCCCAGGCATGTCCTCGTAAGACCAAGCAAAAACATCTTTGAATTCTTTTAGCAAGAGAGTCAATTTTTCTTTTTCTTTTTCAATAAGGGTTGAGCCAATTTGTACAATTTGTGGATTATCTATTTTACCTAGGTTAATTGATAAAGTATCTTCGATTATTTCATAAGCAGGTGGTTTTTCAATTAGTTGCTTCAGTTCAATTGGGAGATCCTCGAAGGGATCTGTGCATTCACAAGTATTAGACACAGAGGAGTAAGCAGAATCGTCTTTTATTTCATTCATGACAGATGGAGTGATTGTTGGTTTTGTGCCCTCAAACCATTACTTTGTGTATGAGACATTAGCATTATAATATATGGATATCAGCTTTACATTTCATTGTGTATGTTTCTTTCATGAGATGATTGTTTTGTCCTTAAGTATCATAGTAAGCAATTCGTGTGTGTATGAGATACACACAAGTGAGATACGAATTACTATTCTTTGATACTTAGAATATGTCACAGTGGATGATGAGACTGGATACCTCATCAAATCTACATTGTAGCATAATTAACTACCATTGGATGGAGTGATTAATCTCAATCACTAGAGTGTAGCTCTTAGTTGATATGCTAGTGCTTATAGTGCATTGACGGACCTGAGCTTTCCTATTGACGCTTAAGGCTGTCAACAGTCAATAGGAACTCATAACTTGTATAAGGTACGTGTTCTCAATCTTGAGATGATTATGAACACAGACTATGGATATGGCTGCTTTGACTTACCAATCAGTGAGGTCTATAGAAGATCAACACCTGGGTATCTTGGGTATGTCATGTCCATAGGGTTGTGAACATATATTGTCAAGATAGAATCTACCCTCTGATTCAGAGTAAGCATTCCCTTGAGAATGTCACCAAGTTGATTACTGAGTACTGCAGTCTTGTTGATAAGAGTTATCAACATGTTTGGTAATCATGAGTAGTGAATGAGACTCAAGGAATACAAGAAGTAATCATGATTCAGGTTGACAGTAGCAGTTATCCGACTACCTGAATATGATTACGAATGCCGACGGTAGAGGGACATTAGTACACCATACAAGTCTAGTTATCGCTTCGGATATGTTCTTTTGCGCTGGAGTTCAGTTATCGTTTTATAGTGGAATAAACGTTAACTGACCAGTTAGTTAGTTTGCTGATCAAAGAGTTTGGTCATGGTAATTAACAAACTGGTCTGAGCCAACAATAAAGAGCCTAGGAGGTCCCACTCTTAGCTCCGCTAGGATGCTTGGAAAGGCAAATGAGGATGATGTCTAGACAGGTTCGATCGATCGAAGATAGTTCGATCGATTGAAGTCTACAGGTTCGATCGATCGAAGATGGTTCGATCGATCGAATGTTCGATCGATCGAAGCCACTTCGATCGATCGAAGTCTAGGTCGGTTCTGGAAATCTATAAATAGGGCAGCTGCGTTCTGGAAGTAAGTGATCGTCGTTTTTATACGCAGAAGCTGCAGAAACTATCATAGTCTTCCCAAAACCTTCCTATCCTCGGTATTAGGGTTCCCACCAACCCTAGTCTTTCCGGAAGGCATCCGCAGGAGTCATAAGGGTGAAGATCATCTAGTGGAGGCTGCTGGAAGTTAAAGTTTCATAATTGGGTTCAAGACACTAAGGTATAATTCTTGCACCCCCTTGTACGCATCTATGGAATTGACGAGTAGTAGATCCTGGAATGCCAAAAGTTTTATAACTTAACCTATTTCCGCTGCGCGTTTAAAATCTAACTTTAAACCACATTTTCCTGCAATTGGTATCAGAGCCAGGCTCGTTTGGATCTATAAATGCGTTTTTGGAACCCTATTTTGATTTGCATGTTGATTTTAGAACTGTTTTCGAAACTGCATCGTCACAGATCTGTTTCTGCAGTGTTATCGCAGCAGAATACAAAACTGTGATTGCATAGGATGCAAGGTGGGTTCGATTGATCGAACTTGTTTCGATCGATCGAACATTCTGTTCTCAATCGATCGAACAGTCTTCGATCGATCGAACCTTCTGGTATTCGATCGATCGAATGAAGTTCGATCGATCGAGATAGATACTTTGTCAGGTTCTCTGTTTCACAGTTTTAAAGTGTTTTGAAATTAAAAACTTTAATTTTAAAATATTCTGTAAAATTTTCAAGTCATTCTGTGAAACAGAATGTTCAAGCGATTGAACAGTGTTCAATCGATCGAAGGTTCGAGCGATCGAACGGTCTTCGATCGATCGAACTGTGACAGAGAAGTAAGATGCTGTTTTAAGTTCTAATTCAGTATGTAAAGTGTTTATATACTGTGTGAATCAATTAAGTGTTCCAATAGTTACATATATTTGTTATGTATGTGTGGATGCGTGTACGACTAACCCTTTTGCAGCAAAATAAGTCGCTATCTCCCATGGCACCAAGTCGTTTAAATATTTATATTTAAATTGTTTGAGATTGGTACATGTTGTAATTTATTAATGGTTTGGTTTTAAGGCGTATGTAAAGGGCGCTGCGGCTTCAATCCTACGAAAAGGAAAGTCGCACCGGTTTCCCTAGTCTTTTATTTCTTTTTTGCTATTTCCTTTTTCTAGATAAATTGTAAGCTTCAAAAGAAGCATAGGTCCAATGTAATAGAATAAGAAATTCCATGAAGATGGAGCAAGGAGCCGTTGTCCATAAAGATGGAGCCGGAGGCGACCAAACCAAGAAGGTGGTTCTATGGAAATAGAGCCATGGGAGATAAAGGCATTGTTTGAATGCCTATATTTCATTTTAGTTTTTTGTTTTATGTGCTTGTTTTGTGATTGGCGTATAATACATTATTGCATGCACTTAAAACAAGTTTTCTAAAATAAAATTCAAAAACCGTTTTCAACACATTAGTAAACATTGGATGTTTATGGGTAGTGTGTGGAAATATTTTTCAAAAGCAAAATCCTTAATTTACTAAATCTAGTGGGAGAGGGTCTTATCAAATAACACCCACGATCTTCCATTAACGGTTCATTGTAAGATGAGTAGTGTATTCTGTGTCACCTCGCCAGGGGTGATCATTCCATACAGAGGGTACACTGCTCATTGGTTACTAGATGTGAACTTCCTATGGATAGGATCAATCAGACGTGTTAGAGGGTGACCACCACACGGAGGCGCTACTTGAGACGGTTGTGATTGGATCCTAGTTAATGGTACACACTAGCTAAGCTATGGATAAGGGATCCCACACGGGGCATTATTCAGAAACTTAGAGATCAAATAGATTCGGGAGTCATGGCTATTTTGCAAGAGTTGCATAGCGGATAAGTCATGATAAATCGAAAGATCGAACATTGACCACCACACGGAGGCTTTATTCTTTCGTTTCGATATTCCGGCGACTTTGTTTTTAAATAAGAGTTTTAAGGATTCTTTTATTTCAAACTGTCAATTCTGATATCCATATTTATTTTGTTTGTTTGATTTTCAGTAATCATAATGTCTGGATCTGCATTTAGTCCACTTGCCACCATACTTACTCAAAACAAGTTAACTGGAAATAACTACACTGAATGGAAACGTAACCTTGACATCGTTTTAACTGCGGAGGATCACATATATGTCCTCACCACCCCAAGCCCTGAAGAACCCGCGGCAAATGCTTCGGCAGCTGCCAGACGCGAGTTCGACAAATGGAAGAAGTCGAATGGAATGGCCCGTTGTTACATTCTGGCTTCAATGGCTGGTGTGTTACAACACCAATTCCAATCGAACGATTCTGCCAGTGACATTATCACATCCCTGAAAAAGATGTTTGGGGAGCATGGCAGGCCTGCCAGACAGGTAGCCATGCAGAAGATAATGAGTGCAAAGATGTCGGAAGGTACTCCAGTCAAAGAACATGTTTTAAAAATGATTGGTTATTTAAACGAACTGGAGACCTTGGGAGCCAACATCGATGCACAGACCCAAGTTGATATGATCCTCAACTCGCTGTCGCCATCATTCGCTCAATTCAAACTTAACTATAATATGAATCAAATGGATTTTTCAATGAGCGAATTAATGAGTTCTTTACTGGCAGCAGAAGGGGTGATCAAACCTGGGGGCAGCGTTTTAAACGTTGAGAAAAGCGCTTCTTCTTCCCGATCTACACCCAAAGGTAAGAAAGGAAAGAAGAAGGCTGGCACTGGTGGTTCAAGTGTTGGACCGGTCCCTAAGATTGCAAAATCTAAGGGAAAAGGTAAGGGCAAAGGGAAGGTGGGTGGCCAAGGCAAAGGAAAGTGTTTCCAATGCGGTGAGAAGGGCCACTGGAAGAGGAACTGTCCAGAATTCTTAGCTACAAGAGTTCAAGGTATGATTGAATCACATGTGATTGAAGTAAGTTTTATTACGGATACTTCAAACACTTGGTGCATTGATTCTGGTGCGACTAACCATATCTGTAATTCATTGCAGGGGTTCAGATCAACCAGGAAATGCAGTGATGGGGAGATCGTACTTACTCTAGGTTCTAGCGCAACCGTATCTGCGGTTGCTATAGGAGTCGTAGTTTTAGAATTTTCAGACAATAAAGTTTTAATTTTATCAGATGTACTTTACGTCCCTTTAATGAGACGTAATTTAATTTCAGTTTCTAATTTAACGAATAATGGTTATTCCTTTCATTTTGGAACTGAAGTTGTCATTAAAAGAAGCAGTTCTTTTATATGTTCTGGTGTTAAATCAAATGGTTTGTATGTGATTACTCCCAATATTTCAAAAGATTCTTGTTTGGAACTTAATAACTCAGTGGTAACTTTACCATCTAAAAGAAAGGGACCTTCCACTAATCCAACAAGGCTTTGGCATATGAGGCTTGGCCATATCAATCTGAATAGGATTGGCAGACTAGTCAAAGAAGGGGTCTTAGGCGATTTGGTTCTCGAACCAATGGAAGTCTGCGAGTCTTGTTTGGAGGGTAAGATGACCAAAAGGCCCTTTCCTGCAAAGGGCAACAGGACCAATGCATTATTGGAATTAGTTCATACTGATGTGTGTGGACCAATAAATATTAGAGCAAGGGGTGGTTATGAGTATTTCATAACATTTACCGATGACCACTCTAGGTATGGATATGTGTACCTAATGCAGCACAAGTCTGAAGCCTTAGAAAAGTTCAAAGAGTTTAGGGCTGAAGTGGAGAAGCAATCGGGCACACATATCAAGGCCATTCGATCTGATCAAGGTGGCGAGTACCTCTCTAATGAGTTTATTGATCACCTCGTACAGAATGGGATTCTGTCACAGTTGACTGCACCTGGTACGCCTCAGCAGAACGGTGTAGCAGAGAGAAGGAATCGGACTCTTTTAGACATGACTAGGTCGATGATGAGTTATTCAGAGTTGCCATTATTCCTTTGGGGTTATGCTTTGGAAACCGCTGCATACATACTAAATCTAGTACCAAGCAAATCTGTTCCCAGGACACCACGAGAGATGTGGATTGGGCGCAAGCCTTCTTTGCAACATCTCCGGATATGGGGGTGTCCGGCACATGTGCTCAAAGGAAAGATGAGCAAGTTGGATTCTAGATCGGAAGTATGTTACTTTGTAGGGTATCCAAAGGGTACTTATGGATGGTATTTTTATGATCCAAGAGAACAGAAAGTGTTTGTTAGTACAAATGCTGTTTTCTTGGAGGATGATTATATCATGAACCATAAACCTAAGGGAAGGATAGATCTTAGAGAGATAGAAGGAGAGCCCTCAGTCCAACCCGCAGTTGATAACGATGAAAATCAAGAAAATACCACTTCTTTACCCATTTCCGCACCGGTACCTCGTCGTAGTGGGAGGATTATCAGCCAGCCTGATAGATACATGTTCTTAGGAGAAGTTTTTAAAGCTGTCTCCATAGAATCTGAATCTGATCCTACCACTTACGAAGAGGCAATGGCTGATGTTGATTCAGCTCATTGGATTAAAGCTATGAAGGCTGAATTGGAATCTATGGATTCCAATCAGGTCTGGGATCTTGTAGAACTTCCAGCCAATATTAAACCCATTGGCTGCAAGTGGGTCTATAAGAGGAAAAGAGGATCTGATGGAAAGGTTGAGACCTTTAAGGCAAGGCTTGTGGCGAAAGGCTATACTCAGAGGGAGGGCATTGACTATGAGGAAACCTTCTCGCCGGTAGCCATGCTCAAGTCCATCAGAATACTCTTATCCATTGCTGCATGCCTAGATTTTGAAATCTGGCAGATGGACGTCAAGACTGCATTCTTGAATGGCAATCTTGAGGAGGACATCTATATGCAACAACCAGAAGGGTTCATAGCTGGTCGGAAAGGTAACTTGGTATGCAAGTTGCAAAAGTCCATTTATGGGCTTAAGCAGGCATCCAGAAGTTGGAACATCCGATTTGACCAAGCGGTCAAGTCGTTTGGTTTCATACAGAATCTGGATGAGCCTTGTGTATACAAGAAATGTGAAGGGAAAGTAGTGGTTTTTCTTGTGCTTTACGTTGACGACATTCTACTCATTGGGAATGATGTAGCGGCGCTGTCAACGGTCAAGGTTTGGCTAGCTAGTACTTTCGATATGAAGGATCTAGGAGAGGCGAGCTATATTCTTGGGATAAAGCTCTTTCGGGATCGCAAGCGAAAGATAATGGGATTATCTCAAGCTGGTTATATCGAGAAAGTGCTAACTAGGTTTTCAATGGATAATTCGAAGAAAGGTTTGTTACCTTTCAGGCATGGTTTAGCGTTCTCCAAGGACCAGTGTCCAAAGACACAAGAGGAGAGGAATCGCATGGCAGGAATTCCCTATGCCTCGGCAGTGGGAAGTCTCATGTATGCGATGTTATGCACTAGACCAGATATCTGCTTTGCCGTTGGCATGGTTAGCAGGTATCAATCGAATCCTGGTCCAGAGCACTGGACAGCCGTTAAGCACATTCTTAAGTACTTGAGAAGAACTAAAGATTACATGCTTATGTACGGCGGTAGTGAGTTAATTCCAGTAGGATACACTGACTCGGACTTTATGTCAGATAAAGATTCGAGAAAGTCGACATCCGGACATCTCTTTACCTTGGGAGGTGGTGCTGTTAGTTGGAGGAGCATTAAGCAGAAATGCATTGCAGACTCAACTACAGAAGCTGAGTATGTGGCTGCTTGTGAAGCCGCAAAGGAAGCTGTTTGGCTCAAGAAGTTCCTCATGGAACTCGAGGTGGTACCAGCGTCGCTGTCGCCTATTACGCTTTATTGTGATAATAGTGGGGCAGTGGCTCAGTCCAAGGAGCCAAGGAACCACGGAAAGGGAAAGTACGTAGAGCGGAAATATCATCTTATTCGAGATATTGTTCAACGTGGAGATGTGACTGTCACCAAGATTGCCACCGCTGACAATCTTGCTGATCCGTTTACAAAGGCCTTACCCCAGAAGGTCTTTGATCATCATCTAGATAGTCTAGGTCTTAGATGTAGTTCTGAATGGTTGTGAGTGCAAGTGGGAGTTTGTTGGTTTTGTGCCCTCAAACCATTACTTTGTGTATGAGACATTAGCATTATAATATATGGATATCAGCTTTACATTTCATTGTGTATGTTTCTTTCATGAGATGATTGTTTTGTCCTTAAGTATCATAGTAAGCAATTCGTGTGTGTATGAGATACACACAAGTGAGATACGAATTACTATTCTTTGATACTTAGAATATGTCACAGTGGATGATGAGACTGGATACCTCATCAAATCTACATTGTAGCATAATTAACTACCATTGGATGGAGTGATTAATCTCAATCACTAGAGTGTAGCTCTTAGTTGATATGCTAGTGCTTATAGTGCATTGACGGACCTGAGCTTTCCTATTGACGCTTAAGGCTGTCAACAGTCAATAGGAACTCATAACTTGTATAAGGTACGTATTCTCAATCTTGAGATGATTATGAACACAGACTATGGATATGGCTGCTTTGACTTACCAATCAGTGAGGTCTATAGAAGATCAACACCTGGGTATCTTGGGTATGTCATGTCCATAGGGTTGTGAACATATATTGTCAAGATAGAATCTACCCTCTGATTCAGAGTAAGCATTCCCTTGAGAATGTCACCAAGTTGATTACTGAGTACTGCAGTCTTGTTGATAAGAGTTATCAACATGTTTGGTAATCATGAGTAGTGAATGAGATTCAAGGAATACAAGAAGTAATCATGATTCAGGTTGACAGTAACAGTTATCCGACTACCTGAATATGATTACGAATGCTGACGGTAGAGGGACATTAGTACACCATACAAGTCTAGTTATCGCTTCGGATATGTTCTTTTGCGTTGGAGTTCAGTTATCGTTTTATAGTGGAATAAACGTTAACTGACCAGTTAGTTAGTTTGCTGATCAAAGAGTTTGGTCATGGTAATTAACAAACTGGTCTGAGCCAACAATAAAGAGCCTAGGAGGTCCCACTCTTAGCTCCGCTAGGATGCTTGGAAAGGAAAATGAGGATGATGTCTAGACAGGTTCGATCGATCGAAGATAGTTCGATCGATTGAAGTCTACAGGTTCGATCGATCGAAGATGGTTCGATCGATCGAATGTTCGATCGATCGAAGCCACTTCGATCGATCGAAGTCTAGGTCGGTTCTGGAAATCTATAAATAGGGCAGCTGCGTTCTGGAAGTAAGTGATCGTCGTTTTTATACGCAGAAGCTGCAGAAACTATCATAGTCTTCCCAAAACCTTCCTATCCTCTGTATTAGGGTTCCCACCAACCCTAGTCTTTCCGGCAGGCATCCGCAGGAGTCATAAGGGTGAAGATCATCTAGTGGAGGCTGCTGGAAGTTAAAGTTTCAGAATTGGGTTCAAGACACTAAGGTATAATTCTTGCACCCCCTTGTACGCATCTATGGAATTGACGAGTAGTAGATCCTGGAATGCCAAAAGTTTTATAACTTAACCTATTTCCGCTGCGCGTTTAAAATCTAACTTTAAACCACATTTTCCTTCAGTGATTACATTAGACAGTGATGGGCTTACAATAGTCGACTCTGGTACAGACTCGATAATTGGAAGTACAGACTCTGGGGGAACAGGGGATAGGGAGACAGATGACTTTATAGTCTGGTTGCTCAGACCCTCCTCAGTTGGCTTGATCTGATCATCTTGGGTCTCGGCCCTCTTTTTTTTGGTGAATTCTTTCCACATTTTCTCAATGGCTTCAGTGTGCAGCTACTCCAACCAGTCTTCCTCCGGGGTCTTCTTGATTCGAGGTGAAAAATGCATATTTATAATGTATTATGTGGTCCTTTGTGCATACTTTTATCCCCAAAGTCCCTACATTTAGGTGAATTCTAATAATAATGTTCTTTTTATTGTGTTAATGCTAAAACATATGTTTATGCATTGTTTTAGAGGTATTAGAATGCAAATCAATGAAGTGAAGCTTAAGAAAAGTGATTCTGGTGAAGAGAACAACAGAAGCAGCTGAGAAAATGCCAATTTTGACAATGAAGATTTCAGATTTGGAAGATTTTCCCAGAGATATAAAATGTAGATCTTTGAGTTACGGTCACGTGGCAGCAAACGGGAGGTCAATCCGAGGTCCGAGTAAAACGTTATGGCCATTCTCCCATCGGTGCGCAGAGTTGTCAAAATCAGAGAGTTCAATCGATTGAGCAGAGTTCAATCGATCGAACCTTCGATCGATCGAACTAAGCTCGATCGATCGAACTTTATATTCATCCAAAAGTTGCGTAAACTCTGCAGGAACCCTATATATACGTCGTTTTGACGCCAGACGAAGGGAGGACGCTCCAGAACGCGAAAAACAGCAGTTTAGGGTAGTTTTAGGGTTAGATTAGGAGTAGATTAGGTTAGATTCATCACTTTCTTCCTCTTTTTCATTGTTACATTAAAGATTATTGAAGATTCAAGTTGGTTATATGTTTATTACAAGTTTTATTCAGATTATTCCAGGTTTTTCTTTTCCTTTTCTTTGTTTCATTGTTTATTGCTTTAGATGTTAATGATTACTCTAGTTATCTATTCCTGCATTAGTTTTATTATGTTTCCGTAGTTTAGACGTTGGGAATATGTGATGAATCATTGATTCCAAGCCTCTGCCATGCAATCTATAGAAAACCCGGGCTCGATCGATCGAAGGTATCTCGATCGATCGAACCAGGGCCATAGTCAAGCGATCGAAGGAATTTCGATCGAGAGCGCTTCGATCGATCGAACATGTTAAATCTTGAGATGATTCTTTTAAGTATTCCATGACTTTTTGTTTTAGAAATCTGTCATCAAATTGTCCCTATAAGCTCAGTTTGTCACAACAGTTTTTAGAACTTAAAGCCTTAAGGCTATTTTCTTCAATGACTTTTGAAAACCACTTTGAATGCTAACACCATTTAGAGTGCAAGTAATTAGCATTGTTTTAAACTGTCTTCTAAGTATTTTAAATCACTTGTGATGATGTAGTCCCGGTCATGAAAGGGCTACTGATTCGTTATCTTTAGAAAAATACGGAATGCTGAAAAGGAATGAACTCCATAGAGCGTTAATGAATATGCATGGTAGATGGTTAGGATCAATGTGGATTCTCATGTTTCCAACACCTTTAGTTTATTTATTTAATTAGTTATGTTTCTTTATGCTTGAGTTTATTATTTAGTTTAATTTAATTAATTAGGATTTGTTAGTACACCTCAAATTATTCATTTTTATTTTCTTTTCTCTAGGTTATAACTTAGTAGACATTCTCCCTATTCCTTCCCTGTGGGATCGACCTGGACTTATCCAGTATTACTTGCACGATCACCTACACTTGGGTGTTGCACAAGAGCGCACAACTATTTAGTCGTGTCAAGTTTTTGGCGGCATTGCCGGGGAAGGCAACTAGGTTAGGATTTTACTAAGTTATTTCCAAGTTATTTTTTTTTTACTTTGCAAAAAAAAAAAAAAAACAAACAAACAAACAAACTTTGGACTTTTTCTCTCACAATTACAAACAAAAATATAAATAAAATTCCTATTGTTTAAAAATTTTGAGTAAACATGTCTTATACATATTACCCTCCATACAACACAAGCACCAATAATAGATACACATTTGAAAATCAAAATAATTATCCCCCAAGTTGACAAGCACCCACCTATGACGCGCACTATCAACCCGAGTGCTACCAACAACCACAATGGGAAAACAATAGTGGTAGTACCCCGTATTATCAAACGTATCAAGAACCTCCACATGAACAGTTCTATCAATCGCAATGGGGATGTAACCAAAATGATAATGTAGGATATAGTAGTAGCTCCCACGATTACCAAACACTCCAAGACTTTCCCTTTGGCGAGTCTTGTCCACAAACACATTGGGATAGGAATTACTACCAACAACAATGGGGCGAAACTTCGTATAGTAATAATGAGGAGAATAACCAAGTTGAGGATAATGGTATCTTAAAATTATTATTTAGTGAAATGAAAAGGCTAGATAGTGCACTTGATAAATTAGAAACTAGATATCAACAAGCATATGCTAGCCAACCTTTAGAAGACTATATCAATCCTTCAACACTACAACCTACATTTCAAGACACTAATAATGGAATGGAATTGGAGGATAATGACGGATCTATAATAATGTCTGAACTCCAAAACCAAACCATTGAGCATGAAGTTGTAGAACTATCTTCTCCTCAATATACAACCCCAGATATCAACTCCTTCACTGCCTTGATAAAGTTGCACAATCTCTTTGTCCAGGGCATAAGGTTTTAAAAGATAATGAGAGTTTAGGTAATTGCACGTAATTAGGAAAGGATGAGTCCCATGTTGACTCTACCCCTACCTTTGATAGTGACCCTAGGGAGGACATTATTGAAATTTCTAAATTCGATTTAGATTCATCTGATATTCATGAACCCTCACCTCTTTCGGCCGAAGAGGTGGTGTCACCAAGTTTTCCATCACCTATCCTCTCTATCAATCAATGCTCTCATCCCGAGTTTGAAAATCATGTATACCCTAATATTGAACAAATAGAATGTGTTGTGGAAGAGGATGGTAAGGATTCTAGCACATGTTTTTCACAAATTGTTAACTTTCAAAATTCTTTGAGAGAGGACGTAGAAACTATTTGGCCCACATTAGATAATCTTAAACTTCAACAAGAAGTTAGTAATCTGCTAGACTGCTTGACCTTCTTGAGTAATACTGACATTGAGGCCCAAATAGATAGCTTCATCCAAGTCTAGTCCAAATCAATGTACATAGAACAAAAATCCAATTCATCTGATCACATCTCCATAGATTCTGTTCTAGAACACGAGGAGGGTAGTAAAACTTCATTAGAACATCACTTAGACCCTGCCCTTTTTATTGAACCATGGCCTCCTCCTCTTTTTAGTATTAAAATAGAGGTTGTTATAGAAAATACCAACACCAAAGATCTTTCCTTGAGTGTAATTCCTAAAAATTGTGGTATTCCTCTTATAACTGTCCCCAATAACTTTGGAAGCCATAGGTTTTGCATCATCTCCTCTGACCTTGAGCCTGACATTAGTTGGGGGGAGTTGTATTTTTCTGAGGATCCCAACATTCTTCTCACTATTAAATTATTTCAATGGGAAGATCCTCAAAAATTTCGGTTATTACTTTATGATAAAAATTTTGATTAATTGATTTTAGTTACTGAGTAGTTGTAGTATATTATCTATTTTTCCTTGTTACTACTAATGATTTTGCAGGTAACTTAACAAAAAAAAAGAAAAAAAAAATTGGATATTAATGCCTCGAGGTAACATCCTTCCTTCTCTCGCTTTACTTTACATATGTCCATGTGCTTAGTTTAGAACATTGGGGACAATGTTTAGTTTTAGTTGGGGGGAGTGAGCCATTGCATGCCTCATATCTTTTTGTGGTGCTTTAATGTCAATATACCTGTTTAGCAACATGACTCAGTAAATTAAAATTGTCAAAAATTTTAAAATTTTTAATTTTATTTTTAAAGATAATAAAATGGTTCTTATATTTCTCTCTTAGTTAATGTAGTTAGTTATGATACATTAGTGTTATTTTCTGTATGTTATTAGTATGTGATACACTATGATAGTTTGTTTACTATCCTAGTTATAGTATGTTTTATGCTTTTTAATCTTCAAACAACTTTGAGCACGTTTGTGACAACCTTGTACTGAGCTAAAATGGATTAGTAAGCATAACTTAGGTATCTTAAGAGACTGTAGTGGAGACTAATAACCCAAGTGAGCTTTTGTGCCATTCTTTATTTTTGAGGGTTTTATAAATTACTCTTACTTTTTGAAAAGCGTATTCATTCGTTGTAAGTCTCAATTTTCTTCATTTTGACTGATCACTAGAAGAGAACGTTCAGGATTTACGAAATTTAGAGCTCTTGAATTTACTGAAATGAATAATCCTATGAACTTAGAAGATGATTTAGGCCATCTTTTGACCATACACGCATAATACAACTTTGGCATACCTCTATGATATTCCTTTATTTATCCCTTTGAGCCTTACCATATTTTCCTTGTCTTCACAATCCTAAAGTCTATACCTAACTCCAAATTAGGAGTTCAAGCCTCAGTTCTTTATTTAGGAGTGATTGGGATGTGTTGCATTGACAAGAAATTTGGTAGTGTGAATAAGGGAAAGTTGGCAAAAAGAAAAGAAAGAAAAAAAAAAAAGAAAAAAAGAAAAAAAAAAGTGTCAATGGTTGTTTCAAAAGAAATAAAATGATATTAAAAAGAAGAGTGAAAAAAAAAAAGAGAAGAAGAAGAAGAGAGAGATTGGAGATGTGGGGAAGTCTGAAAAGTTGTAGTACACATTCCAATCACATCCTTGGACCTAATTGAATATCACGAGCCTCTTTCTTCTTTCACCTAACGCCTCTTTTTCAAAGTCCTAATGATTTTAAGTAGATTGGATTTGAAGTCAAGGTAATGAGAGAGTTCTCCGCGGTATCTCGCTCTTCTAGTGAAAAGTATCCATTCATGAGACTCTATGCACTATAAAATTTCCGTTTTTCCATTTAGATATGAGAAGCATTAGATTCTATTTACATTTACTCTTTATAGCTTCCATATCATGAGTGATAATTATTACACCTAATTCGGAGTAATTTCATCTTGAGAGTGTAATCCCGGTGAGAGTTGAGTCAAAATGAACGTCTTGATAGTATCTTAGGTTATGCAAGCTTTGAAATTGAAGTTTTGTATGTGGGTTGTCCATTCACACACACACTTGAAGGTTAATAGGTATGGAATATCCTAATGACTTTGATAGTAGATTAACTATAATATGTGTGTTGCATTGCTATAGCATACTAGAGAGTTTCATGAGATTGTTGAGCTTAACTATATTGCGAAATGAGAGGAAAATTTCTTGAAAACATTTAAATGAGAACCATTACCAGAAATATGAACTTTGTGGGTAGAGTCACTGCAAACCCTCACGAGACAACACTCGTCCACTAAGGAGAACCTAGGGGTTTAAAGGCTTGTTGCATACGCTAAATGCAATCGCGATTCCTGCGAAAGTGATTTAGGATATTTACTTTCTTTTGTTTTTGATTTTTAGAGTTAAATAAACAATGATGTAGTTCGCTTCATTGCTAGGGACTAGCAACGAGCTAGTTGGGGGTGTGATTCGAGGTGAAAAATGCATATTTATAATGTATTATGTGGTCCTTTATGCATACTTTTATCTCCAAAGTCCCTACATTTAGGTGAATTTTAATAACAATGTTCTTTTTATTGTGTTAATGCTGAAACATATGTTTATGCATTGTTTTAGAGGTATTAGAATGCAAATCAATGAAGTGAAGCTTAAGAAAAGTGATTCTGGTGAAGAGAACAACAGAAGAAGCTGAGAAAATGCCAATTTTGACAATGAAGACTTCAGATTTGGAAGATTTTCCCAGACATATAAAATGTAGATCTTTGAGTTACGGTCACGTGGCCGCAAACGGTAGGTCAATCCGAGGTCCGAGTAAAACGTTATGGCCATTCTCCCATCGGTGCGCAGAGCTGTCAAAATCAGAGAGATCAATCGATTGAGCAGAGTTCAATCGATCGAACCTTCGATCGATCGAACTAAGCTTGATCGATCGAACTTTATATTCACCCAAAAGTTGTGTAAACTCTGTAGGAACCCTATATATACGTCGTTTTGACGCCAGACGAAGGGAGGACGCTCCAGAACGCGAAAAATAGCAGTTTAGGGTAGTTTTAGGGTTAGAGTAAGAGTAGATTAGGTTAGATTCATAACTTTCTTCCTCTTTTTCATTGTTACATTGAAGATTATTGAAGATTCAAGTTGGTTATATGTTTATTACAAGTTTTATTCAGATTATTCCAGGTTTTTCTTTTCCTTTTCTTTGTTTCATTGTTTATTGCTTTAGATGTTAATGATTACTCTAGTTTTCTATTCCTGCATTAGTTTTATTATGTTTCCGTAGTTTAGACATTGGGAATATGTGATGAATCATTGATTCCAAGCCTCTGCCATGCAATCTATAGAAAACCTGGGCTCGATCGATCGAAGGTATCTCGATCGATCGAACCAGGGCCATAGTCAAGCGATCGAAGGAATTTCGATCGATTGAAGGATGATGCTGTCCGATCGATCGAGAGCGCTTCGATCGATCGAACATGTTAAATCTTGAGATGATTCTTTTAAGTATTCCATGACTTTTTGTTTTAGAAATTTGTCATCAAATTGTCCCTATAAGCTCAGTTTGTCACAACAGTTTTTAGAACTTAAAGCCTTAAGGCTATTTTCTTCAATGACTTTTGAAAACCACTTTGAATGCTAACACCATTTAGAGTGCAAGTAATTAGCATTGTCTTAAACCGTCTTCCAAGTATTTTAAATCACTTGTGATGATGTAGTCCCGGTCATGAAAGGGCTACTGATTCTTTATCTTTAGAAAAATACGGAATGCTGAAAAGGAATGAACTCCATAGAGCGTTAATGAATATGCATGGTAGATGGTTAGGATCAATGTGGATTCTCATGTTTTCAACACCTTTAGTTTATTTATTTAATTAGTTATGTTTCTTTATGCTTGAGTTTATTATTTAGTTTAATTTAATTAATTAGGATTTGTTAGTACACCTCAAATTATTCATTTTTATTTTCTTTTCTCTAGGTTATAACTTAGTAGACATTCTCCCTATACCTTCCCTGTGGGATCGACCTAGACTTATCCAGTATTACTTACACGATCACCTACACTTGGGTGTTGCACAAGAGCGCACAACTATTTAGTCGTGTCACTTCTCAACTTCTTCGGGATAGAACGGATCTTGATAGGGGGGTCTTTCGCAGTCGGCAAAGATTTCAAGCCCTGGGTGCCTTTTTCCAGTTGTCTGATGGATCCAGGGTTCTGGGAACCCAAAATAGGGGAAATCATCCCCTTCTTTGATGAATTGTCGATTCAAGGTTTTGCGATATGGTGGGAGACTCCTCAATCTTTTCTTCTATAGCCTCTATAGCTCGATGTCTTCTTCAGTGGGCTTGTATCCCAACCCAAAAGTGCCTTGTTGCCCTTTAATCTGAGGGAACTCACAAATCCCTTGCTGGTGTCGGCCCAATCCCATTCCAGGGAAGTAGTTCATTTTGCGGACGATGTTGACAACTACAGAGCGGATCTCGGGTAACCTATCTTCATTATTGATCATGTGGACTTCTTCCATGAAGAATCCTCCGATTTCTCCTTCTTCTAGCTTAGGTATTTGGATTTCAAAGATTGGAGCGTAGTTTGGGAAAGCTTCATTACCCCAACTATTGCCGAGGATGATTTTCACCTCCTTCTCATGAATGTAATTGATGATGATACAGCTTTATTGACATGCAGCCAGGGCCTCCCGACCAACAAATTGAATGAGGCAGGTATGTCCATAACTTGAAAGATTTCAGTGCTAACCAAAGATCCTACCCAAATTTGGAGAGAAACAGTCCCCATCACATTTCTCTTGGTGTTGCCATAAGCCCTCACGGATTGCACAGATGGTGTGATGTCAAGGATATCGACCCCCAAGGCAGTGGCAGTCCTTAGAGCACAAACATTTAGGGTAGAGCCTGTATCGACCAGACAGAATGGCACCTGCTGTCCCTTACATCCAACAGTGATGTACAAAGCTTTGTTATGTGCATACCCTTCCGGCAGTAGGTCTTCATCGGAAAATGTAATGATTGGGTTAGGGGTGAGTGCGCCCAAGAAAGCCACCATGTCTTCTGGTACAGCGTCGATGGGGACCTCAATTCCAGCCAAGGCATTTAATACAGCTTGCCTATGCTTGTAGGATGTTAACATGATGTCCCACATCGAAAGATGCGCTTGGGTTTTCTTCAACTGCTTTATCAACTCATTGTCTTCTTCGATGATCTCATCCATTTTTCCCTTTCCCTTGTCTTTGATTGGACATTTTTTGATTGCTTCAGTGGTAGGCTGCGGAGGCTAATAATGACGGCCTGACCTAGTCAGATAATCAATCTCGGCAGGATTAGGCCCTTCTACAGTGTCATCTTCTTTGAACCAGTCACAATCTGTACCCACAAATGGTTTCTCCAGCTCATTCTAGATAGAAGCATCGCTTTCATTGTTGGGATCATACCATTTGAGGTCCACTACCCCTATATTGTGTTCTTCCAAGAAGAATAGATCTTGTTCATCAGTCAGCTGTTGCTGCCACTCATTTTCTCATCCTTCAATCAGATGAATTCCCACAGATTTTGGGATGTCAATGAAGGGTAAAGGTTGACCAAAGGGGGTGATATAGGTAGTAGGGTTGAAGGATACATGGCTGGACTCAATGAGGCTGATATTTTGGTGGTTTGGTAGAGGATTTTGAGTGATATGGGGCTGCTTCGGAGGTGGCTCAATGATATTCTGGTTAATGAGGTCTTGGATATCATGGCGAAGGCGCATGCAATCATCAATGTTGTGGCCAGGGGCTTAGTGGTAGGTGCACCTTTTGGACATATCGCAGTTTGGCGGGAGTGGGGTATTTCGCGGCTGAAGTAGTTGGAGGTGGCCCTTTTTAAGGAGGCGATCTAAAGCTGAGGAGAGAGAGATTTCTAGCTTGGCAAAATTACGAGGAGGCTTTTTTTGGAAAGGGCAATTGGGCGAGTTTGCCTGGTTGAGGGGTTGGTATGGCCTAGGGGGGTACGCCATGGGTGGATTGCTAAGAGCATTGACATCCGGAGGATTGCAGGAGTAGTTGGGCCTTTTTGACTGACTCGGAGGCTTTTCCTTCTTGATCTTTCCTTCCCTGATAGCATCTTCAATTCGAGTTCCAACTTCAAGCAACTCTTCGAAAGTAGAGATAGACTGGTAAAACAAATTCTTATGGTAGAGTGGTTGCAGATTCTGGATTAGCATTCTCACATGTTCTTTCTCAATCGGTCGGTGGGTCATTTGGGCCACTTTGTTCCTCCACCTGCTCAAGAAAGCAGCAAAGGATTCATTATTGTTCTGCCGAGTAGTTTCCAAATCCCTGACTGTAACATCCAACTCTTGATTGTAAGAATAGTGATCGACAAAGACCCGTACGATGTCATCCCATGCCCGGGTTTTGGAGGCTTCCAAGGTTAGGAACCATGATAGTGTAGACTTTGCAAGAGTTTGTGGTAACAACATTGCAATGTGCTCGTGGGTACAGCCCATGGAATGGAAGATGCTTATACATATCTTCACATGACTTTTCGGATTCCCAGTTCCGTCAAAACAGTTGATGGCAGGCATCTTGAAGTTTTCTGGCAGTTTCAGTTAAATAGGCTCAAAGAGGCCTTCCAAGTCTAGCATGTAATCGTCAACCCCTTTGCTTTTCCTCAGTACACTTTCTAGATTGTCAACCTTATCTATTTTCTCTTGAAGCTTTTTCTCATATACAAATGGTGGGACCCCTTGAAACCAGTCTTCCTCCCCGTTATTCTCATATGGGAGCAGTTCAAACCATGATGGTAGAAACCCAGGTGGAGGTTACAGCCGCTGCTGCTTCAATTCTTCCATGAACTTCAGAACTTGGGCTAGGTTGTCGGACTGCTAGTTTATGGTTGCTCCCAACTCGAAAACCTTGTTTTCTAATTCTTCTTAATTCATGCTGAAGCAAACTGTCGGACTGATCTGGACCAAACGATTATCTGAACTTCTGACCAAAGATGAGGATCCCAGTTGCTGGCTTCGGGAATCTATACTGACCTGACAGATTTCCAGAGGACTAGATCAGATTTTGACAATGATGAATTTAGATAGACAAATGATAGTGATGTTAATAGACGTGGACTGACTCGTGTAAGACTGATCGAGACGGTGCGTACAGACCGATAGGAATGGTGCATGCAAATGAGATAAGCACGCGGATGTAAGCCCTAATCTATATGATGATCCTATTTCTAACAGGTAGCAATTAAACAACTAAGGTCATAACCATATAGAGTGTTCCAACTTTAATTTCCAGTATGATCACCAAGGGATAGCAGGGGTTTCCAGGGTTTTATAAAGGCTTGTAGGAGAGACTGGGCATTTATGGTTGATTTGGACAGAGTTTTTGGCAGAAACGGGTATATCTAGTTGATTTAGACAGAGTTTCAGGGAGAAATAGGTATATCTAGTTGATTTGGACAGAGTTTCTGGGAGAAACTGGTTGATACGGTTATATCTGGGATATCTGGGCAGAGTTTCTGGGAAAATTGGTTCATACGGTTATATCTGGGATATCTGGGCAGAGTTTCTAGGAGAAACTGGTTAATATGGTTATATCTGGGATATCTGGACAGAGTTTCTGGGGGAAACTGGTTAATATGTGATGATGGTGGTCATACTGTCTAGCAGGTTTTCATACTCCTATGTCTTATGACCGACAAACAAGGCTTGTGGTGTATATCTTTGTGTGCATGGAGCAGACATCCTTGTCATGGTGCCTAGGCAGTTCAACTCAATGTGATTACATGTGAGTGATTGCCTTGGGAATCATAAGAAAGAGGTTTTGTTCTATGCCACATAAGTGTCTACACCGCGAGGGTAATCCCACCAGGGCATACAGCAGTTATATCACATTGTCCTATCTGAAAAGATAAATGAACAGTCCTATAAAAGGTTCTACAGGAATCTAAATGCAAAGGCTGTGCTTAGTCAAAGAGTGTCCATTGACAAGAGTTCCAATATACCGTCAGGGAGACAGCACGGAGGTTTTTACTCTTTTTGATATACCTTGTAAGGTACAGTATCAACGGTGACTTATGCCCTGGCACAGCAAGACCTGCACAATGTCAGTGCTGCGTTTCAGACACAGTCGAAGGGGGAAAATGCAGAGTGCAATGCAGTGAACCAAACACAGTAAAAAGATGATTTTAAGGATGCTTCTTATGAGTCAAACACCTGTATTATTTTGTTTTAAAAAAAAATCCCCAGCAAAGTCGCCAGATTGTGGACATGCGGCGTTCCACCACTTGCTTGTTTTTGTTTGAAATTGATTTGGATGGAAAAAAAAGGAAGGTTTGTTGAAAACAGATATAGAGTCGCCACTTGGTCTTTAAGGAACCAAGAAACCTAATTTGACTCACCCAAATGGACAAAGGGCACCGGCCCTTCATAACCAAAGAACTTGGCTCGGGGTTTTGGTACGAGAGAGGAAGGAGCCTTTGTCACGACTAAAATACCCTCAACTCGCCCCGTCTCTCGACGGGCCTCAATTAGCATCCAAATAATCATCTTATACTATGTATGGTTCGATAATTAATACTATGATAGTATATTACATCACATAAGAAAATTTGAAATGGAAGATCTAAAGATAAGATATCATTCATAAGATCTAAGCCAAGTATCATACAATGCAAAGTGAAAGATCACACAAAACAAACCTAGGAAAAATTGTCTAATCACATATCAAGTAATAAAGATTTCCTAATCTAAGGGGACATGAATTGTTCTTGAAACAAATAAATCAAAGAAAACAAGGATGCTTAGCAAGCTAGAATGATGCATGTTAATCTTTGAGAAAAGAAGATCTCTCAATCCCCGGGACGGATGAGAAAGGAGGATTAGATCGAGGGGAAGCATGGACGTGTGATCAAGTTCATTCCTTATAATCTTCTTAGATTAAGAGTCACAAAAGCCCAAAATCTTGCATGAATGCAATGTATGATCCTAGAATGTGCAAAGGTTGTTGTGTGTTTATGTTCATAGACTTTCTAAAGTGACTTAGAAGTCTAAAAAGATGAATGAATGCATGAAATCATCATGGGATGTGTACAAATGTAATATGAACTACTTCCTAAGACATGAGCTAATTTGGAGTACATGTATGCATCAAATCAAAGGATGGAAGTGAGAATATGCTTGCTGTGAATAGTGGACAGAACAGTAATATGATCTTTTGGAAATTGAAAAGAGGGATTAGGAATGTCTTAAATGCATCCGTTTTTATGGAGATCTTCCTTATTGTGTCCAGAACATAACCCAAAAAGCCAATATTTAATAACTATCACAGATTGAGAGAAATCATATAAACAATAGAGGTTATTCAGAAACAGAGTCCGTACTGTCGACTGAAATGTTAGAAAATCTTAGAAAATGACAACAAAATATCTAGAGGCCCATATTATACAGAAAGTTCCCTAAGACACTGAAGTTCAAGGAAAAAATGAGTTGGGATCACACCTTTTGAAAACGTTTTCTATAAAACAAGTTGAAAGTCAACCTAACTGCTGTGACAACAGAGGCAGAATGTTTGGAAGGAATGTTTGGACAAAAATGGACCATTTTTAAGTGCTTCCAAGTCAAACCAAAAATCGTGGATGTTATATAATGAGTTAGAAAGACTTTCCAAGTGGTCTTGCATCCATATATTGAGTATTGAACCCAAAACAATTCTTTGAAATCAAATAACTCACTGTTTTGAAGATTTTTTTTAGAGAAATAATGTTTATTTCTTGAAATCAAAATGAGGGGTTTAAGAGGGGGTTTTGAAATGGGGATTTTGGAAAAAAAAATTTCCATACTTAATGAGATCATAACCACTTGAAATGTCAACATCAAATTCATCATCAAGAACTCAAAGATGGTTGGAAAGGTATTATTTCCATTTTAAAGACAACTTCATGAATACATCGGAATGTATTGAAGTTGAAATCATCACCTATCAAACATGTTTTTGAGGTCAAGAGCTACTATCCATAAGGATTCACTCACCTCAAACTTCATGTCATCATCTAGATGATAATAGACTAGTAAGTAAATAAAGAAAACAAAAAGAAATGAGGTAAGAGAAGATTGAACAAATATAACAAGCAAGTATTTAAACAATCAATAGATGATATTCATTGATGTATTGGACTTGTAGCTTGTTGTTTCACTCATATGTGGTGACATTGGACATGGAAATAACTTTCTCTCTCTTAAATACTCACTAAAATGGTGGTTGGGTTTATTGAATATGAAGTAAATGGAAGTAATGAAGTAAAAACAAAGTTTAGAACTCACTCTTTTTGTTTGGAAATCAAAGAAAGAAGCTTCTTTTCTCTCTATTCTAACCTTATCTCTACAACTTTCTCTCTAAACTTTTCAAAACTTGCATTTGACACCCCCAAAATGAGAAGTCAAGGGGGGTTTATATAGGCCAATTTGGGGTGATTTTGGGGTTTTAGAAGTACTCCCATTGGTTCCAAACATCTGTGAACATAAAACTACGTCCTTTTGGTTTTCAATTAATCAAAATGAACCCCCAAAAGAAATTACAAAAAAACACCATTTTGGAGGAGAGTGTCGTGGCGGCACTGGGCCTATGTCGCGGCAGTAGTGGACTAGTGCCGCGGCGGTACTGCTCCTCCTTCGTCCAGATAATCCTTTTTAGGCCCCCAGTGGTTCCGGTATTCGCGAAAAGGCCCTATTTCGTCCGAAATTCACACAAAATGCATACGGACTCCAAATTGAGGTTGTGATATACTATTGGAAAGGAAATGGAGTCTACTTTACATAAAAAAAAATAGTTCAAAGATAGGTCACTTTGAAAAGTTTTGCGGTATTCGCGATAAAAGCCGATTTGATCGCCTTTTTCACTTTCGAAAATTCATAATTTAAATCCAAAAATTATGTGTGACATACCGTTGAAAATCTATCGACCACTAGTATCTATGAAAAATATTTGAAAAATGATACGGTGCTCCGGCTTCAAAGTCAACTTTTGGTCAAACTGGTCAAACTTGGGATTCCCGGGAAGTTCTGGAAACCTCTGGGAGCTCCCAGGAGTTGACGTTTTCGTTCGATTTTCTTTTAAAATTCATTTTAATACTTTCCACATGATCTAGAATGATCCCGGAACTTTTCGGCGAATTTGGACGATTTTGGTCAAACTTGGTCAAATCTTGGTCAAACTTGGTCAAACCTTAGTCAAACCGGTCAACGGGGACTTTCTAGGAACTTTCGGGACCTCTGGAGGTCTCTAGGAGCCGATGATTTCATCCAGTCTTGCTTCAGAACTCATTTTATTGTTTTTCTTACGACGTAGCGAGTTTCCAGAACATTTGGTCCAAATCTGGGAGTTTTCGGGCTTTCAGGGGCATTATGGTCATTCTGAGCATTTTGAGAAATAGAACTAAATTCTAGGAGTCCTTTTGAGTCTTTAACGATCATTGTGAACCACCAAGCTATGGGTCTCCTAAATTTGATAGCCGACAAAATGGGGTGTCTACACACACGGACTCAACAAATTCACTTTTTACAAAAATGGAGTCATACAGACCCAACAAACTTTACTTTTATACAAATGGAGCCACACAGACTCAAAGAATTAGTTTTACAAAGATGGGAAGCCCTTAGACTCAAAGAATTGGTTTTACAAAAATGGGTTGTCCTAGGAATAAAAGAATTGATTTTACAAAAAAAAAACGAGGAGTCCTCGAAAACAAAGAATTTGAACGGAGCTGACGGGGTTTGTGCTGCCCTAGTAGTCTTTTGAAAGCATGATTTTCTGCACTTGCGGGCCATTTGGAAGAAGCATAATGATTATGTCAAAAGAGGGAAGTCACCTTTGCCCCTAGTCTTGGACCATTCTCATATTTCCACTTTTAGCATTGTGTTGTGATAGTGTTTAAAACTCCTGCTTACATTGCTCGTGGGATGCTTATGGAGACTTTTCAAATCTTTATTCATCATCTTAAACCCACACATTTGAGATCATTATTGACTCATCCGACGAGGACAAACTCAACAAACACAGGGTGATTGAATCATACTCTGAACTGATGTGCTTTCGTCGTGAATACATGTATCAACTTACCCCTTTCATTTATTCATCATTTTACAATTTTAGTGCTTTGCTGATAAATCTAAACTTTGAAAACTTCTCTTTTTCGATTTAGCTGATTTTTTGCCTATCTAGAGTGTGCTTCGAATTAGTGCTTTACCTTATAGAATAAAAGACACTCTATTTCAATCCATTCAAAACAAACTCAAATACTTGAGAACTTGCCTTTATCATAGAGAGATTTTGACAAACAAAGTTTGTCCCTAGTTTGAAAGAGACTCAGGGACTTGCTTCAAAAATAGGGCTTTTAGCAAACGAAGTTTGCCCCTAGTCTTAAGGGCAAACGGGCTCACCCCAAGGGCCTTGAGAACATGTTGGTACATGATGCTTGCAATGCATTTACTCCCAATTTGGAGGTAATCATCATGAATGTGATGGGCTGAAGGGAGATGTCCCAATGCTGATCGGCAAAATTTGTTTGCCCCTAGTTCGGTAATACATATGTGGTCCTAGGCAAATGCAAGTTTGCTCCTAGTTTTAAAAGAACATAACCATATGCACAAAGGATTCAACTTATCCCCGAATAGGAATCAGGTCGAGCATAGTTCAAGTACTCTGGAGGTCTTGAAAGAATTAGGCTTTCAGAATTGGTAGGCTTTTCGAGCCATTTTGCAGGGAGTGCATGTCACTTGTGGTAGCCCTTATGTAGCATGATGAACTACTTTTTCCTTTATTCTCTTTTCTCTTTTCTTTTCTTCTTTTTTGTATTTGATGGTTGATTCTTTAACCTTTTCACTAGCCAGTTAATCTTTACCACTCTCATCATGTTTTATTCATACTTTATCATCTTCACAAAGCAATATCAGCCCTCCAAGACACTCTTTATTTTTCTCAAAGATATCTTTGCATTGTTTTATGCCCTCTTAGCCATTGAGCCTCTCACAAAATTATGAGCTTAATTGATACTTTCAAATCTCTCTTTTCATTTCCAATTTCTTTAGAACAACATAAAGTCTTGAGATAGTTCATGTGCCAATGATCTACTTTGAAGTGCTCAAGAAATCTCAATCTAATCTATTCTCTGTCTTTTCTTTTCTCTTTCCTTTCCTTTCTCTTCCTTACTATCTCTTATTCTCTCCATGATTTTGACTGGCTAGGATTAGGATTTTTGAAATAAACACGCATCTTATGTTTGCTCTAACTTTTGCCTAGGCGCCCTTTCGGGTTTTCATCCTAGCGAGCTCCTTTTTCTTTTTCTTTTTCTTTTTCTTTTTCTATTCTTCTTTTTTTTTTGGAAGCAGAAGTTCATTTAAAATGTCCGGCTACCATCAAGTACAAAGTTTATGGCTATGGACTGGTTGGGCTCATCTTTTAGGGGATAGCAAGCAAGACTACGAAGTCCCAAGTTCATCTTTTCAAGATTGAGCAAGAGCATCTTTTAATTAAAGTTAAGCTAGTCAATTCTCTAATCCTCCTTGGATTTGGAACAGAATTTGCTTTGATCAATTGGGGATCCTTTCAATGCAAAGATTTATTTACAAAGTGTTTCCATGATTATTTGAAAAAGTGATTTTTTCTTTCTTCTTTCCCTGTTTCTTAGCTTAATGATCCATACATTCACGACTTGGCACACTGAATCAAGCAGAAAGGGATTTTATTCAACTAGCAATGGATTACACCGCCTAACTCGATTGACTCGATAAAGACTTGACAATAATACTCGAAGACTGACAAAATACAACTTGACATTGACACTTGACTCCAACTTAACACGACTAGATCATGGACTAGACTTGATTTGGTCTCAATTGGAGTGTCACGGATGATTTTCAATTTATTAGCTTTCCAAGAGCATCCACATTCTCTTCAGCAGCAATATTCACAAACATTATCACCTCACTAGTACCATTTGAACCTTCGGGTTCGCCACCCGTGTTTGTGGAAACATTATCAGTCCCTATGACCAATTTCTCAGTTAAGTGGCCCTTCTTCCAATCATTAGGCTCCACAAACTAATCAACCTTAACATAATCATTCATTATCTTTTCTCTTCTAACTAATCTCACGCTTGCACTACTAACCCAAACTGTTCTGGGTTTGATGCTATCTCGCCTATAGTCATGTTTCATTTTTAATCAATTTTGATTGATTTCAAAGGATTTTTTATTTTGTTATTATTTTCACATTTTCTTTTGCAAATGCTTAGTAAAATGTTCATGAATGGTTCATATGTCACACGGATGCAATGCATGTGTGTGTGTGTGTGTGCCTCTTCTATATGCAAAAAGAAGATAAAATCCTAACCCTAAAACATAAGGCACATAAGCACATAAAATCCTCATTAATGTCAAGTGTGCCGATTTCTCTTTTCATTGTGGTCCTCATTACCCCTTCAAAGATTGAAAATTTTAAAAAATTTCGAAATTCATTTGAAAATCATTTCTCTAGATGATGGGATCTTTCAAATTCTCAAGAATTTTAGATTTTTTCTTTGAATGCAAAAAAAAATATTTCTCAACAAAAGATGATTGGGTTGAAACTTTGCTTTGAAATTCATTTGAAAAAAAAAACATTACTTTAGTTGGCGAAACTTTTCAAACATAGCTCCCGAGAATTTTGGGTTCTCCTTTCGAAGATGAGAATGTGAAAATATACCTCAACAAAGGTTGAATTGGAATCTTAAAAAATTTAACTCCAAAGATTTTTGAAAGAGCGATTGAAAACTTTGAAAAAAGATGACAAAAATATGTTTTGCTTTCAAAGATGGATTTAAAATTCTTTAGGTAAAAAGGTCACATGATCGGATTATCACCGCACTTTTCATGAATTTGGATACATATAAGGTCAATGATGCTTAGCTAAACATGATATAAGAAATGTAATCTTATAATCAAGATTCGGCATGTTCTCCAAATGTCGTGGAATATGAGGAGAAATTGCTAAAAGGTGATTAAAAGATTATACATCTTTCATCAAGCAAGTATCGTCATCATCTCAAGTAATCCCTTTCCGGGCATACAAAACTCCCTAGCACATAAATCCTAATCAAGAATTGATTTTCTAAGATTTGAAAGGTTCTATGGAAGCTACTATGCAAAAGCTGGGTTTTGATCAAATAAGGGACCCTTGACACACACCCGATAGGATGCATCATATACCAACACATGGTACGAGATCAAGAGTGATCATACGGTTCCATGATTAGTTGACCGACCGGGTTGCCCCAAGCCTCCAAGGTCATAGTTCCGTGCAATCAACTGGCTAAACATGCAAGTCTAATGCAACAGGCACACAAAAATTAATTAATTCGATTAAAAGAATGCTTTTAAGTCTAATCCTCGAGTGAACCCAAAATCAGAAATTTCTGGTCTGCAAAACCAAAGATTCTGGGTTCGATCCCCAGCAGAGTCGCCAGATTGTGGATATCGCAATTTTCTCTTTTACCCACAGCTTTTCTTTCAAAATCTTTTTCAAATTTCAAAACATAAAACAATGAGTCGCCACTTAATTTTTGAAAGGAAAAGTAAGAAACCAATTTAAAACAAACTGATCTTTCAAGAAACCAGAGGTTTTCTGGGTCCGGGGATAATGGAATGAGAGGGGAAGGAGCCCGTCGGACTAAAACACCCTCTCTCATCTTATCCCGCGATAGGCCTCTACTTAACATCCTTTTAATTGAATTAATAATCTAAGCATGTCCTCAACTAATACATATGTATAAATATACATAACAAAAGCATGTCTAAAGAGTGTAAGATTGCAAGTGATAAAATATCATTCAAAAACCACATAATTCAAGTAGCAAGCGATATGATATGCAAATAGGGAACTATGGAACTTACCCGGGATCCATGCCGTGATTATTAAATGTGCAATGCATACGAATAGAAAGTAAAACCTAAGAAAAGGTCTCTAATCACATGTATTCACATAAGGCAAGATCCTAATTCTAACGCGTCGCGCATGAGATCATAAAATCAATAAAAAAAAATTAAGGAATTAAGTAAACTAGAGAAAGGGTTGAGAAGTTGTACCTCAAGTGCGCTGCTAAACAAGGGTTAGTCCACATACTTTAGGAAGAATGTATAATATTGGATAATTATTCCTAAATGTCTAGCTTAATTCTATCAAGTAGAAGAAATGACACAATTATGAATTCTAACACCGATCTATATGGATGAATGTGCATGATTACATGAACAAGAATAAGCTATTGTATTATTCCTTGGCTTGGATCATTTAGCCTCTGTATTTAAGCTTAACTAATCATTATTAACAAATGGTTTAAGTCCTAGGTCATGGAGAGATCATTTAGACTATTGTTTGCAAGATATATCAAAGTTATGACAGAATTTTGAAAATTACTGAGAGCAGATCAGAACTTCAAAGAAATACAAAACATACTTCCCATGGTTTGATCTTGATGATATTTGGACACAAGATTCCTCTATGTGTCTAGTTTCTAACCCAAAAAGAAAATCAATATTTGAATGATTAGATCTCCGGGAATTGGACAAACACTAGACATCACTTAGAGACATACAACTCCCCGTCCAGAGTTTTTGTATGATTTTCTAAAACTAGTAAAACAATCAGAAATGCTTTTGTCTTTTTAGGGTAGCTTCCTAACACATTAAACTATTTATAAAATTTTATTTTGGGTCAAGAGTTCTTGATTAAGGTTCTGATTTACTTATTTCAAAAGAGTGTTACTGTTCTGAAACTCTGGACAGATTATAGTTGTTCCACAAAACCCTTGACCAAACCACTCCAAACATGAAACTACCTTAAAACGAAAATTGCAGTGGTAGAACTTTGAGTTATAAACACTTTTCTATTGGTATCATTCAGTTCCAACGGTTCGATGTTCAACTAAAAATCAATGATCAAAAACAGATTGTGAACTCACTGCAACATTTATTGAATACAACTTAGTTAATTAATTTCATCCATGAGCCATGGGATTTGGCTTGAACCACACCACCCCTCCTACCATTTGATGGTCATGGGAGACTAACTACATTCATACCTTGAAAGTCTCAAAGAAATATGGAAAAATTTCATGAGACCTAAACATAACAAACATAAACCATATGGGTTTAGATTTATTAATCAAGTGTACTATTATCAACTTCAACCTCCTTGTAAATCATGAGTTTACAAAGGAATTAAAGGATTTCAAGTCTAAGGATTCAAATAAGACATTGAGAGTCTCATGACTCTCAAAGACTAAAAGGGAGAGGAGAAGAAAAATTCAAAGACTCTAAGTATATTTATGATTGGAAAGACTAATTAATCCAAAGTTTTACCTCCAAAATATCCTCAACTCTTTGATTTTGAAGAACATCCAACGACTAATCAAACTTTCCACCTTCCTCAACTCTCCTAAAACTAGCTTCTAATTGTGTTTAGAGAAGAGATTTGAAAGTTTTAAGACTTGGAGAACTAATACAACCTCTAGATTCAAAAAAAATTCCCCCACATGTAAGAGGATATTCATCCTCTATTTATAGACAAATTTGAAGGGGTATTTTAGTCATTTTAGAGCAGAAAACCCTAATTCGAACTATCCTTTGGTAGTACAAAATGTGTTATATTACAGCTGGCTGTTACAAAAATGCAACACTCAATGGAGATGGAAGCGGCACTCAGTGAATGCCGGCTCGGCATTCTCTGAATGCAACAACGGCACTCATAGAATAGCGCGGACAACTCCATAGATTGCCGTCTTTTCAGGATTTTCAAATTTAGCGGTACTTGAAGCATTTTAGTGGCAGTTAATGGATGCCAGTGCGGTTCTCCCTGAATGCCATTCCAGTAGTCAGGGAGTGCCGCAACGGCAGCCCGTGACTGCCGCAAATCTGCCTAAGTGCCGTTTTACCTCAATTCTCCTCTTTCTTTCTTTTTTTGCTTTTTGTTTAGGTTAGAGAGTCTTTTGAAGAGTTTAAATCATCTTTGGAAGTCCTAGGTTGGCCAGACATTGTCATCATTGGGTCTTGGAGGTATCACTCCCCTTAACTCGACGTTTCGTCAAAATTGGGGTGTCTATACCGATTTAACCTAAAAGTTGACTTTGAGACCAGAGTACCATATCACTTATAAACCTTTTTCATGGATTGTAGAGGTCAATAGCTTTCCAATGGTATATCGCACATAATTTCTGGACTTAAAACGGATTTATTCTGAATTTCCAAAGATGAAAAAGGCGATCAAGTCTGCTTTTATCACGAATACCGCAAAACTTTTCAAAGTGACCTGACTCTAAACTATTTTTTATGTAAATTAGACTCCCTTACCTTTCCAACAGTGTATCACAAGCTCAATTTAGAGTTCATGCACATTTTTGTGAATTTTAGATGAAGTATGGCCTTTTTGCGAATACCGGAACCTCTAGAGGCCTAAGCAGAATATTCTGGGCATTTGAGGAGCAGTGCTGCCGCGGCATCAGCCCAATGCCACTACGGCATAGGCCCATTGCTGCCGTGCCACTCTCCCCTAGACAGGTCCATTTTTGTAATTTGATTTGGGGGGTCCAAATTAAATAATTGAAAGCCAAAATGACGTAGTTTCTTGTTCACAAATGTTTTGGACCAATGGGAGAACTCTTTAAATCCCAAACACCGCCCAAATTTGCATGTATAAAGCCCCCTTAACTCCTCATTTGAGGGGTGGCAAGTGCAAAGTTTAGGAGAAGTTGTAGAGAGAAATAGATAGAGATAAGTTTAGAAGAGAGAAAAGTGAACTTCCTCTACTGATTTTTTTTATAGAAAAGTGAGTTCTAAACTTATTTTCTTTCATTACTCTCATATATACTTCATATTCAATACTCCCAACCACCAATTTTGAGCATTTATAAGATAAGAAGCTACTTCCATGTCCAAATGTCACCACATATGAGTGAAACACCAAGCTATAAGTCCAAAATCATATTGATTATCATCTATTGATTGCTATTGATTGCTTGTTTATTTTAATGTTCATCTCTTCTCATCCGTTTCTTTTTTATTTTTCTTATTTTACTTACTTGTTTATCATCATCTAGATGATGACATGGTGTTTGAGGTGAGTGAATCGATATGGCTAGTAGCTCTTGACCTAAAAAAACATGTTTAATAGATGATGATTCTAACTTCAATACTCCCCAAGTATTCTTGATTTTATTTCCAAAATAAATCAATGCTCTCCAACAATCTTGGAAGTTCTTGACATGAGTATGAAGTTAATTTTTCAAATGTTTATAATGTCCATTTAGTGCTGGAAATATGCTCCTAAAATGTCCTTTTCAAAACCCCTCTTAAACCCCTCATTTTGATTTCAAGAAATAAAACATTTGTTTTCTCAAAATCTTCAAAAACAGTGAGTTGTTCAACTTTAAAATGTCATTTTGAGTTCAATACTCAATGGATGATTGCAAGGCCACTTGGAAAGTCTTTCTAACTCATTAAGGAATTACCATGATATTTGATTTGATTTAAAAACACTTGAAAGCGTTCCATTTTGACCCAAACATTCCTCCCAAACATACTATTTTCTCTCACAGCAGCTTAGTTGACTTGCAACTTGTTTTCCAGAAAATCATGTGTTCTAGACATAGTAGGGATGACCTCCATAGAAAATCATGAATTGTGCACACTCCAAACCTCACTTTTCTATTTTTACGAAATCAGTTCATTGTTCTTGATTCGTGGTGAAAAGTGCATATTCATAGCATATTATATGGTCCTTTATGCATACTCTTATCCCCAAAGTCCCTACATTTAGGTGTATTCTAATAACAATGTTCTTTTTATTGTGTTAATGCTAAAATATATGTTTATGCGTTGTTTTAGAGGTATTAGAATGCAAATCAATGAAGTAAAGCTAAAGAAAAGTGATTCTGGTGAAGAGAACAACGGAAGCAGCTGAGAAAATGCCAATTTTGATAATGAAGACTTCAGATTTGGAATATTTCCCCAGAGATACAAACTCTAGATCTTTGAGTTATGGTCACGTGGCCATAAACGGGAGGTCAATTCGAGATTCGAGTGAAAAGTTATGGTCATTCTCCCATCGGTGCACAGAGCTGTCAAAATCAGAGAGTTCAAGGGCTTGAGGAGAGTTCAATCAATTGAACCTTCGATCGATCGAACTAAGCTTGATCGACTGAGCTTTATTTTCTTCCAAAAGTTGCGTAAACTCTATACGAACCCTATAAATAAGTCGTTTTGACATCAGACGAAAGGAGGACGCTCCAGAAGGCAGAAAATAGCAATTTTAGGGTAGTTTTAGGGTTAGATTAGGAGTAGATTAGGTTAGATTCTTAGTTTTCTTCCTCTTTTCCATTGTTTTATTGAAGATTATTCAAGATTCAAGTTGGTTTCATGTTTATTACAAGTTATATTCAGATTATTCCAGGTTTTTCTTTTCCTTTTCTCTATTTGATTATTTATTAATCTAGCTATTATGATTACTCTGGTTTGTTATTCTTGTATTAGTTTAATCATGTTTCCGTAGTATAGACTTTGGAAATATGTGATGTAATATTGATTCTTAGCCTCTGCCATGTATGATATAGAAAACCTGGGCTCGATCGATAGAAGGTATTTCGATCGATCGAACCCGAGCCATAATCAAGCGATCGAAGACATTTTGATCGATTGAAGGATGATGCTGTCCGATCGATCGAGAGCGCTTCGATCGTTCAAACATGTTAATTCCTGAGATGATTCTTTTAAGTATTCCATGACTTTCTGTTTTAGAAATCTGTCATCAAATTGTCCCTATAAACTCAGTTTGTCACAATAGTTTTTACAACTTAAAGCCTTAAGGCTATTTTCTTCAATGACTTTTGAAAACCACTTTGAATGCTAACACCATTTAGAGTGCAAGTAATAACCATTATTTTAAACCGTTTTCTAAGTATTTTAAATCACTTGCGATGATATAATCCCGGTCATGAAAGGCTATTGATTCATTATCTTTAGAAAAATACGGAATGCTGAAGAGGAATGAACTCCATAGAACGTTAATGAATTTGCATGGTAGATGGTTAGAATCAATGTGGATTCACGTATTTTCAACACCTTTAATTTACCTGTTTAATTAATTATGTTTCTTTATGCTTTAGTTTGTTATTTAGTTTAATTTAATTACTTAGGATTTGTTAGTACACCTCCAATCATTCATTCTTCTTTTCTTTTTCTTTAGGTTGTAACTTAGTATATATTCTTCCTTTTCCTTCCCTGTGGGATCGAGCTAGACTTATCCAGTATTACTTGCACGATCACCTACACTTGGGTGTTGCACAAGTGCTCACAACATTTTAGTCATGTCATGTTTTTGGCGCCGTTGCCGGGGAAGGCAACTAGGTTAGGATTTTACTAAGTTATCTCCAATTTTTCTTACTTAGTAATAAAAATAAAAAATAAAAATAAAAAAAACTTTTTGACTTTTTCTCTCACAAGATAAAAAAATAAATAAATAAATAAATAAAATTCCTATTGTTTAAAATTTTGAGTGAATATGTCTTATCCACATTATCCTCCATACAACACAAACACCACGAACAAGTACACATTAGGCAATGAAAACTGTCCCCCAAATTTGGCAAGCACCCACATATGACGCGCATTATCAAACTGAGTGCTACCAATCACCACAATGGGAAAACAATAGTGGTAGTCTCCCATATTATCAAACATATCAAGAACCTCCACATGGAGAGTTCTATCAATCGCAATGGGGATATAACCAAAATAATAATATAGGATATAGTAGTAATTCCCACGATTACCAAACGTACCAAGACTTTCCCTTTGGCGAGTCTTGTCAACAAACACAATGGGAAGGGGACTATCATCAACAACAATGGGACGAAACTTCGTATAGTTATAATGAGGATAACAACCAAGTTGAGAATAATGGTATGTTTAAATTGCTGCTTAGTTAAATGAAAAGGCTAGATAGTGCACTTGATAAATTAGAGACTAGATATCAACAAGCATATGCTAGCCAACCTTTAGAAGACTATACCAGTCCTTCAACACTACAACCTAAATTTTAAGACACTAACAATAGAACGGAATTAGAGGACAATGACGGGTTTATACCGAATGAGATTAACAACTCACTCGTGAAAGTGATAACCCAACAAGAACTCCAAAACCAAACCATTGAGCATGAAGTTGTAGAATCATCTTCTCCTCAATACACAACCCCAGATATCAACTCTTTCACTACCTGGATAAATTTGCATAGTCTCTTGGTCCAGAGTACTTCAATAGATGACACATATAGTGAGGAGAGTTACGAGGATGAGAATGAGGATTTAAAAGATGATAAGAGTTTAGGTGATTGCACACAACTAGAAAAGGAGGAGTTACCTGTTGACTCTACCCCTACCATTGAAAGTGATCCTAGGGAGGACGTAACTAAAAAATCTAAATCTGATTTAGATTCTTGTGATATTCATAAACCCTCACCTCTTTCGGCCGAAGAGGTGGTGTCACCAAGTTGCCCATCACCTATCCTCTCTAGCAATCAAAACTCTCATCCCGAGCTTAAAAAAAAATGTGCACCCTAATATTGAACAAATAGAATTTGTTGTGGAAGAGGATGGTAAGGATTCTAGCACATATTTTTCACAAAATGTTAACTTTCAGAATTCTTTGAGAGAGGACTTAGAAAATTTTGGGCCCACATTAGATGATCTTAAACTTTAATAAGAAACTAGTAATCTGCTAGACTGCTTGACCTTCTTGAGTAATACTGACATTGAGGTCCAAATAGATAGCTTTATCCAAGTCCAGTCCAAAACCATGTGCATAGAACACAAATTAGATTCCTATGATCATATTTCTATAGATTCTGTTCTAAGACAAGAGGAGGGTAGTGAATCTAAATTAGAGCATTACTTAGAGCCCACCCTTTTATCGAATCGTGGCCACCCCCTAGTATTAAAATAAAGGCCATTATAGGAAATACCAATACCAAAAATTGTTTATTGCATATAATTCCTAAAAATTGTGGTATATCTCTTATAACTGTCCAACCAAAATTTGGAGGTCATAGGTTTTGCATCATCTCCTCTGACCTTGAGCCTGACATTAGTTGGGGGAAGTTGCATTTTTATGAGGATTCCAAAAGTCTTCTCACTGTTAAATTATTTTACTGGGAGGATCCTCAAAAATTTTGGTTATTACTGTATGATAAAAATCTTGATTAACCGAATTTATTTACTGAGTAGTTGTAATGTATTTTCTATTTTTTTTGTTGCTATTAATGAATTTGCAGGTGAGTTATCAAAAAAAAAAAAATGGATATTAACGCCTTAAGGTAACATCCTTCCTTCTCTCGCTTTACTTTACATGTCCATGTGCTTAGTTTAGAACATTGAGGATAATAATTAGTTTTAGTTGGGGGGGGGGGGGGGGGGGAGTGAGTCATTGCATGCCTCGTTTCTTTCTTTTTATGCTTTAGTGTCATGTACCTATTTAGCAACATTAGTTCAATCTGGACAGGAGCCAAAAGTAAATTAATATTTTAAATTTTTTTTAAAAAAAATAATAATAATAAAATGGTTCTTGCATTTCTCTCTTAGTTAATGTAGTTAGTTATGATACATTAGCGTTACTTTCTGTATGTTATTACTATGTGATATACTATGATAGTTTTTTTACTATCTTAGTTATAGTATATTTTATGCCTGTTAATCTTCAAACAACATTGAGCACGTTGTGACAACCTTGTACATAGCTAAAATGGATTAGCAAGCATAGCTTATGTGTCTTGAGAGACTGTAGTGGAGACTAATAACCCAAGTGAGCTTTTATGCCATTCTTTGTTTTTTAGGGTTTTATAAAATTACTCTTACTTTTTGAAAAGCGTATTCACTCGTTGAAAGTCTCATTCTTCTTCTTCATTTTGACTGATCACTAGAAGACAATGTTCAGGATTTACCCAAATTTAGAGCTCTTGAATTTACTGAAATGAATTATCCTATTAACTTAAAAGATGATTTAGGCTATCTTTTGACTATACATGGATAATACAGCTTTGGCATACCTCTATGATATTCCTTTATTTCACCCTTTGAGCCTTACCATATTTTTCTTGTCTTCACAATCCTAAAGCTTATACCTAATTCCAAATTAGGAGTTCAAGCCTCAGTTTTTTATTTAAGAGTGATTGGGATGTGTGCATTGACAAGAAGTTTGGTTGTGTGAATAAGGGAAAGTTGGCAAAAAAAACGATGGAAAAAGAAAGAAAGAAAAAAAAAAGGAAGAAAAGCATGAAAAGAAAAGGAAAAAATATATATATATATATGCCAATGGTGGTTACAAAAGAAAAAGAAAAAGAAAAAAAATTGTAATAATAAAAAGAAGAGTGTGAAAAAGGAAAAAAAATTAAAATAAAAGAAGAGAGAGATTGGAGATGTGGGGGAGTTTGAAAAGTTGTAGATATTTCAATCACATCCTTTAACCCAGTTGAATATCATGAGCCTCTTTCTTCTTAATCGGACACATCTTTTTCAAAGTCCTAATGATTTTAAGTAAATTGGATTTGAAGTTAAGGTAATGAAGGAGTTCTCCACGGTATCTCGCTCTTCTAGTGAAAGGTATCCTTTCATGAGACTATGTGCACTAAAATGTCCGTTTTTCAATTTAGATATGAGAAGTATTAGATTCCATTTATGTTTATTCTCTATACCTTCCATATCATGAGTGATAATTATTACACCTAATTCGAAGTGATTTCATCTTGAGAGTGTAATCCCAGTGAGAGTTGAGTAAAAATAAACGTCTTGATAGCATCTTAGGTTATGCGAGATTTGAAATTAAAGTTTTGTATTTTGGTTGTCCATTCACACACACACTTGACTATTAATAGGTGTGGAATATTCTAATGACTTTGATAGTAGATTAACTGTAATGTGTGTGTTGCATTGCTATGGCTTACTAGAAAGTTTCATGAGATTGCTATGGCTTACTAGAAAGTTTCATGAGATTGTTGAGCTTAACCACATTGCTAAATGAGAGAAAAAAAAATTTCTTGAAAACATTTAAACAAGAACACTTACCATAAATATGAATTTTGTGGGTAGATTCACTGCAAACCCTCACGAGACAACACTCGTCCACTAGAGAGAACCTAGGGGTTTAAAGGGTTGTTGCATATGCTAAATGCAATCGCGATTCCTGCGAAAGTGAGTTACGATTTTTACTTTTTTTTGTTTTCAATTCTTAGAGTTTAAATAAACATTGTTGTAGTTCGCTTCATTGCTAGGGACTAGCAACGAGCTAGTTGGGGGGTGTGATTCGTGGTGAAAAGTGCATATTCATAGCATATTACATGGTCCTTTATGCATACTCTTATCCCCAAAGTCCCTACATTTAGGTGCATTCTAAGAACAATATTCTTTTTATTGTGTTAATGCTAAAACATATGTTTATGCATTGTTTTATAGGTATTAGAATGCAAATCAATGAAGTGAAGCTAAAGAAAAGTGATTTTGGAGAAGAGAACAACGGAAGCAGCTGAGAAAATACCAATTTTGATAATGAAGACTTTAGATTTGGAAGTTTCCCCACAGATACAAAATGTAGATCTTTGAGTTATGGTCGCGTGGCCGCAAACGGGAGGTCAATCCAAGGTACGGGTGAAAAGTTATGGCCATTCTCCCATCGGTGCGCAGAGCTGTCAAAATCAGAGAGTTCAAGGGCTTGAGGAGAGTTCAATCGATCGAACCTTCGATCGATCGAACTAAGCTCGATCGATTGAGCTTTATTTTCTTCCAAAAGTTGCGTAAACTCTATACGAACCCTATAAATAAGTCGTTTTGACATCAGACGAAAGGAGGACGCTCCAGAACGCAGAAAATAGCAGTTTTAGGGTAGTTTTAGGGTTAGATTAGGAGTAGATTAGGTTAGATTCTTAGTTTTCTTCCTCTTTTCTATTGTTTTATTGAAGATTATTCAAGATTCAAGTTGGTTTCATGTTTATTACGAGTTATATTCAGATTATTCCAGGTTTTTCTTTTCCTTTTCTCTATTTGATTGTTTATTAATCTAGCTATTATGATTACTCTAGTTTGTTATTCCTGTATTAGTTTAATCATGTTTCCATAGTTTAGACATTAGAAATATGTGATTCAATATTGATTCTTAGTCTCTGCCATATATAATATAGAAAACCTGGGCTCGATCGATCGAAGGTATTTCAATCGATCGAACCAGAGCCATAGTCAAGCGATCGAAGACATTTCGATCGATTGAAGGCCAGATGATGCTGTCCGATCGATCGAGAGCGCTTTGATCGTTCGAACATAATAATTCCTGAGATGACTCTATTAAGTATTCCATGACTTTCTATTTTAGAAATTTGTCATCAAATTGTCCCTATAAGCTCCGTTTGTCACAACAGTTTTTAGAACTTAAAGCCTTAAGACTATTTTCTTCAATGACTTTTGAAAACCACTTTGAATGCTAACACCATTTAGAGTGCAAGTATTAACCATTGTTTTAAACCGTCTTCTAAGTATTTTAAATCACTTGTGATGATATAGTCCCGGTCATGAAAGGGCTATTGATTCTTTATCTTTAGAAAAATACGGAATGCTGAAGAGGAATGAACTCCATAGAACGTTAATGAATTTGCATGGTAGATGGTTAGGATCAATGTGGATTCATGTATTTTCAACACCTTTAATTTATCTGTTTAATTAATTATGTTTATTTATGCTTTAGTTTGTTATTTAGTTTAATTTAATTACTTAGGATTTGTTAGTACACCTCCAATCATTCATTCTTATTTTCTTTTTCTTTAGTTTGTAACTTAGTATATATTCTTCCTTTTCCTTCCCTGTGGGATCGACTTGGACTTATCCAGTATTACTTGCACGATCACCTACACTTGGGTGTTTCACAAGAGCGCACATCTTTTTAGTCGTGTCAATTCTATCCACTATTCACAGCATGCATGTTTCAACTTTTGTTCTTTGATTAAATGTTCACATGCATTCTAAATTAAATCATATATTAGGAAGTAGTTCATACCACATTTGTACATATCCTATAATGATATTCTTCATTCATTCATGCATATTCCATATCCTATAATGTACACTCCAAACACACTACTACTTTGCACATTCTAGGATCATACATTGCATCCATATAAGATTTGGAGTTTTTGTGACTCTTAATCTAAGAAGATTACAAGGAATGGACTTGTTCACACATTCATGCTCTCCCTCGATCTAATATTTCTTTCTCATCTGTCCAGGGGATTGAGAGATCTTCTTTTCTCAAGATTTAACATGCATACATTCTAGCTTGCTAAGCATATTTTTTATTTCTTTGATTATTTGTTTGAAGAACAATCCATGTCCCCTTTAGACTAGGAAAACTTCATTACTTAATATGTGATTAGACAATTTTTCCTAGGTTTGTTTGTGTTATCTTTCACTTTTGCATTGTCTGATACTTGGCTTAGATATTAAGAGTGATATCTTATCTTTTGATCTTCCATTTCAAGATTCTTATGCAATGTAATATACCTATTATAAATATTAACTGTCAAACCAATCATAGTATAAGATGATTATTTGGATGCTAATTGAGGCCCGTCGAGAGACAAGGTGAGTTGAGGGTGTTTTATTCGTAACAAAGACTCCTTCCTCTCTCGTACCAAAACCTCAAGCCAAGTTCTTTGGTTATGAAGGGTCGGTGCCCTTTATCCGTTCGGGTGAGTCAAATTGGATTTCTTGGTTCCCTAAAGAGCAAGTAGCGACTTTATATTTGTTTTCACATACTTTCTTCTTTTCTTCAAATATTCAAAGGAAAATCAATTTCAAAACCCTGGAAAGGAGGGGTGGTCCCCAGAGGCTGCGTGTCCACACCCCTTCGTTTTCTATTCATACCTGTGTCCAATCCCATCTTTCATTAAATGAGACTGAAATTAATTGGTGCCTAGATTAAAGTGGATTTTATTCAAATCTATTATAATCACATGGTATAATGCCTTTGCCTAAGAAAAAAAGAAATAAAAATGTGTCCATGCGGGAAAACTTCTTAGACCTCGAAAGCTATCAATACTATGAGAAAGAAATAAGAGTGCATGTACTTACTTTCCAAAATCGGTTAACTCGGAGAAGGGTAGAATGCATCTCAAATTGGGAGGAGAATGCAAAAAGATAGAGAATGATATAAAAAAATTATAAATAAATTATAAATAAAAATAAATAAATAAAAAAGAAAGAAGAAAAAGAAAAAGGAGAAGGATGGAATAAAATAAGGAACCTGTAGGTTGATATTGACTATTGTGAAAACTCAAAAGCCTAGGCAAAAGTTAGAGCGAAAAAAAAAGGGTAAAGGAGTTGTACCATAATCGAAGTTGTGCTTACTAAGATGGATCTAATTGTTTTTCTTTTCGGAAAATAAATGGATCTAATTGTTAAAAGCTTTTAGCAACAGTTTTGACGTTAGCGTTGAATTCAGACCGAGTCAGCTCAAGTCTTATACTGTCAAATCTTTCTTGAATCTAAATGTGCTGATCTTGAAATTCATCAGCTTAACCAAACTTAGGACATTATGCCTAAAACCAAAAGTCTCATGCCATAATTGAACTACATTTGACTTGATTCCCATTAGGGGATACGTAGACAACCTCTCAAAAGATTCAGTTTTTTTCGTGCTTAAGCCTTATCTCTGGAGTCTCGACTTTAGTCAAACCCCGCTTCTTACTCCCGATATTGTCCTAACCGTATTCTTGTTTGGAACTACGTTTGACCTGATTCCTACTAGGAGATACGTAGGCAATCTCTCAAAAGCTTCAGTCTTAACCATTGACCCAAAACCATTTGCCCTTTACACTAGGGGCAAGGCCCCCTTGAAACTTGTGTGCTTGTTTTGCCATTACACTAGGGGCAAGATCCCGTCATGAGGATTAAGGTCAAATATTATGTGAAACAAATCATCATTCTTTGATCTCCATGCTAGGGGCATGCCCATGTCCTAAAATTTATATCAATCATATACAAGGGGCAAGCCTTTCACTCTATGGGTTTAGTTTGATTACTAGAAGAATTCGTCACTCATTGATTTGCACATAAGGGGCAAGGCCTTCTACCACCTGTTCTATCCAATCGAGTCCAGCCCCTTGTCATACACAGGAGGCAATTCCCCTTCTGCCCATTTTGTTCAACCCAGGCAAGCCATGTCCAAGTCCCTTGTCATAAACAAGGGGCAATTTTGTTTTGAGGTAATGTCTTTATGTGAGTTTTGATAGAGTCGTGTTTAAGGACTTTTCTTCAATTCTAAATGGTTTTCTACCAAGATTCAAATTCCCAAGGGTCCTTTAGACCAATTCTAACAAGTTTCAAGTACTCGTAAGGCTTATACATCAAGATTGGGACAATCCGGGGTCAAAACAAGGTTCCCGATGTCACATTTCTGATCCATAATTGATAAGTACTCAAAAGACCTGATGATTTTGACGTGCTTCATAAATCTTCGATCAATTTTAGCAGATATTCATGCAAGGTATACTGATCTATTTCAACACTGGCTCAACTCAACATCTAAGGCCGGTCTTTTGATTAGCTTTTTTCTATCAACCACTCGATACTTCATCTTGACTAGGATTAATTGATGCAATAACGATGTTTGAAACTTCTGCTTGTATCCACCTTTGGATGCTTTTAAAAATTTACAATTATAGATAACTTCGGACCCACACACTCGAAATCACGACAAACTTAGACGACGATAAACTAGACCACGACAGACATTGACACCAACACTCTTGACAGAAGTTTGGAGGAAAAGACTCAATTTTCCATGATATAATGTGCATTTGTCGTGTTTAACATATCTCTTTGCTTTTCATGTGCACTTCTTATCTTAATGTGATAATACTCAGCTGATAAAGTAATGCTTTGAAAATACTCCATATGGATTTCAATCAATCCTTTGCTTTTTCTAAAATATGCTTCGAATTAGTGCCTTAGCTTATAGAATAAGAGGCAATTCATTTCAAATGTTTTAAAAGATATACTTGATAGCTCAAGATTCGCTTATAATGTGGAAGGGGGTACAGGCAAACGATGTTTTCCCCTAGTTGACGGGGATAAATGGAAGTTTGGGCAAACATAGTTTGCCCCTAGTGTGGCAGTGATATCTTGAGGCTCTGGGCAGACTTGAAAGTTTGCCCCTAGTTTGCAAGGTTCAGGGACTGAGAGCCAGGGAAGGTCGCCTACTTATCCCTAAGTGGGAATTAGGCCCAAAGTAGTTCGGCCGAGGTTTGAAGGAAGGTATTTGAGATATGGCTGAGTGTTTCAGGAGCAGTGACCGAATCGAGTAGGTTGCCTACGTATCCCTAAGTGGGAATCAAGTCAAGCGTAGTTCCTCGAAGGCTGGAGGTTTTGAAAGAGCAAGGATTCAAGAATTAGGTGGCTTTTCAAACCATGTCATCAGACAGATTGTAGGTCACTTGTGGTAGCATTGAAAGAAACTAAACTACCTCCACTACAACAAAAAAAACCCTTATTATGACTTTAAAAAAGTGTCATAAATGTATATTTATGACTCTTTTTTAAACTTTTAAAATAAGTCATAATATTGCAGTCATAAATAAGTTCGAGTTTGTTAAAAAAGTCATAAATAATTATTACTTTTACAACAGTTCTAAAAAAATAGTCATAAAAAATGAGTGCGTTCAAATTGTTTATGACTATTTTTTAATTGATACAGTCATAAATAATCTTCAAAAAAGTCATAAATAACCTTTTAAAAAAGTCATAAATAATCTTTAAAAAAAGTCATAAATAGCCTTTTAAAAAAGTTATAAATTATCTTCAAAAAAGTCATAAATAACCCTTTAAAAAGTCGTAAATAATATTCAAATTAGTCATAAATAACCATTTAAAAAGTCATAAACAATCTTCAAAAAAGTCATAAATAACCTTTAAATAATCATAAATAATATTTAAAATAGTCATAAATAACCTTCAAAAAGTCATAAATAATCTTTTTATAGTCATAAATAATCTTCAAAACAGTCATAAATAACCTTTTAAAAGTCATAAATAATGACACTATTTATGACTTTAGTAGAACTATTGCTAATTTATGATTGTTTTTTATGAAACAGTCATATATAATATAAAACACATTTAAAGAAGAAAAAAAATTTGTTGATAATCCAACAATGAAGATTACACAATTCAAATACATCATCAAAACATGCATGTTACAAATCAACTCAAGAACAATATTCAGATATTATCTTCCTTCCAACCAAAAATTTTCAATAATCAATCTAATAATTAGTTATGTACAAGAAAAATGTAACAGTAACCACTAAGTATGTATTAAACTAACAAACCAATAATGTATATGTAACATTGTTAAAAAAAATAAAAATAAATAAATAAATAAAAACAATATTAGTGTCTATTTAAACTCTTCAATCTCCGCTAGTACATCAACTTATTTGCAATATTTGTTCCATGTAGTCTAACTGTGTAACACTGAAACAAAAATGAAATCAATGTATTAGATTCTATATAACGAGTATATAATTTTCTTAAATTGTATAAATATAGATTACCTGGAAAAAGGAAAAAATGTTGAAATTTTCAATACTTAAATGTATTCTTAAATGAACTCAATGAACTCAAGTTGAAGTACATTTAGCTCGTGGCTTTCATATTTTACATTTTGAGACAACTCTTTCATCTGAAAAAATTCAGGAAAGAATGAGATGTTAAGGATGTATTCCCTCCCCACAACAACACCACCACCACCTCCAACACATATGAAAAAAAAAATTCCACACTTTATGAATCAAAGTAAAACAAGAAGAAGAGAAAATTTGGCGACACATTTACAAAGAATACTATGATAATACCTTTATCTTGATAGATTTGGATGGATTCTCCATTATCACTTTCATGAAAAGTAACATATAGTATCCACATTCATAATTTCCTGGTTGTTTTAGTCCCTATGAATAAATGTATAACAAATATTAGACAAACAATAAATTACTGCAATCACAAGTAGTGGTAAAACTAACTTATCTTGGAATGAATGTTGACCTAGAATTTCTAAAACTTTCGACAGAGTCTCCTCTATTAATAGAACCTCCCAAAAATTTCAAACAATGAAAACATACCTAGCAACAATTGAATGACCGCAACATGCATTATATCAATACATTAACCATAACATACTAAGTATAATTTAAACAGCTACCATTATATCTATCATGTTTTTATTCAGATTTAATTACCTTTACGAATTGCCAAATTGGTTTTGGCCTTCTTTTCCCTTTGAAATTTAAAGCCTTGAGTCTACTTCAGGACAATATTAAAAGTTAAAATTAGATAATAAAACGTCACTTCAAGACAATATTCTCACACACAACGATTACAACACGAAAAATTATTAGAAAATTCGATGACTAAGCGTCCACAACTTTCTACGATGCAACCACAATAAGAGGTAATTAATTATAATTTAACTTCTAAACGCAAGAATAAAACACCACAAAGTATTTTATTTTATTACACCTTATGGTCACCACCTCGGCCACCCATCCATGGTCCAGCCTACACATATATCCTATGTGTCTCCTAACATAATACTAACTCCCACTCCGGTCCCAACTCCCATGGGGTATCACTGGGATTTGAGTATACACCGAAAGGCTAGTCCTTACGTTCTTGGCTTCAATAAAACAATGTCTAGATACACATGAAATAGACCAACAAGCCGGGCATAAGGCTTAAAATAATGAAGAGGCGGGTCATCCACGTAGTCGCCGTCTAATCACACAAGGACGGGTCATCCACGAAGTCGTTGCCTAAAATCATAAGGAGCAGTGGTGAACTCTAAGGATTCTCTATCGTTCCTACATCCACGTTTTTCACAAAACTCAACTTCATAAGAGATTCATATATCTTAACTCAAATTTCCGTTAAAATTATATTAACAGCTACATCATTCACACAGATTCATAACCCACACAAAATCACACAGTCATAATTTCACAAAGCTCAACTATACATGAGAACTCATATCTTTCTATGTACAAATAAATTAATTTATATTAACGAACACGAAATCACGCAAAAATATGATATAGCAAATACGCTTATTTTAACATTCATAAAACTGCTACTGTAATATGAATTTTCTGCCCAAACGGTGCAGAATTGAAACAAATACCATTAGACGAAAGTTGTCCAGAATTGCTTTTCCTACAGGCTTTCGCGCACAGAATCACGAAAACTATAACGTGCGATTTATTAGGAATTTTCTACTAAAATCTGATCCGTGAAAATTCCAAATCCGAAAATTGAATAATTGCTCAAATGTATATCCAAGGCTCATCTATAAATCTCAAATCATAACTTCAATCATTGTAAATAAAAACCTAAATCTCATAACCCATAACCATACTAATTTAATAATCTATCCATTTAAATTTCAATTAAACGAGATTGAAAGAAAATAACAAGTTAACTCACCAATTTAGGACTTCAATGTTGATGAAGATTCGCAAAACAATATTTGGGGTTCTTCTTTTCTTCTCTTATTATCTTCGTCTTCTTCTTCTTCTCTCTCTCTCTCTTGACTGCTCTATTTTTCTCATGTCTCTCTTTTCTTTTCTTTTTGTTATCAAAACCCTAGGAGGTATATTATGTATGTATATATGATACACCTACATATATTATAACACAAACACACAAAAGGCTAAAAATCTCGTTTTTTGTCTAGGGGCCTCACAAAAAGGCTTTATATGGGCCCAAAATACATTCTAAAGTTCTAAAATGAGTGACCCAATGGGTGTACATAACCTGGGTACTTAATTTAAATGTTAAAAACACAAATTAACACATTCACGGGCCTATAATCACTACAAAAAAATAAACACATCAATTCTTCAATAATTTGTTCAACTTAAGTTTTTACAACTTAACTCCACCACTTAGCTCTATAAAATTTCACACAATAATTAATGAATAAAATAAATACACACATATAAATAAATAACCATGGTTGTATAAACAAAAATTTAGGTTGTCTCATTATTTTGTTTTTCTAAATGAATATTTATATAAAGAAAATACGGGGTGTTACATGTATACCAAGTGAAATTTCATTTAAAATTTTTATACAGCGCACATTTCCCTAATCAAGAATCTTAACTTTAAAAATCTTAAGATATTGTCTTTTTCACTATTTTTTCCAAAAAACAGTACTTTGATTCTAGAATTCAAAGAAAAAGAGTCATAAAAATAAAGAATATTTATGACTACCCAAAAATGAAGTCATAAAAGTCTTGTTATTTATGACACTTTTCTAAATACTTATTATATATGACACTTTTCACAAACATGTCATAAAAAAATCTTATTTTTTATGATAATTTTCAAAAAACTGTCATAAAAAATCTAATATGATTCTTAATAAAATCTAAATGTGTGACACTAAAAGTAACTATCAAGTGTTAATAGTCCAATTTCAAAAAGTAATTTCTTAAAAACTAGTCTCTCAAAGGTCGATTTAAGTGAAATTCCACTTAATATTCATGTAAAGATTTAGTGAAATTTCACATAATATTCGTGTATGCCAAGTAAAATTTCACAAAATATTTTTGTACAGAGGACCTTTCCCTAATCAAGAATCTTAACTTTAAAAATCTTAGCATATTGTCTTTTTTTCACTATTTTCCCAAAACAGTACTTACGTTTGATTCTAGAATTCAAAGAAAAAGAGTCATAAAAATAAAGAATATTTATGACTACCAAAAAATGAAGTCATAAAAGTCTTATTATTTATGACCATTTTCAAAAATCTGTCATAAAAACTCTTATTATTTATGACCATTTTCAAAAAACTGTCATAAAAACTCTTATTATTTATGACCATCTTATTATTTATGACCATTTTAAAAAAAACTGTCATAAAAAATCTTATTATTTATGACCATTTTAAAACAACTGTCATAAACAATCTTATTATTTATGACTAATAAAAAATATGGTCGTAAATAAAACACCACTTACCAATCTTATGACTATATTTGCAAAAAGAGTCATATATGTTAGAAAAAAGTATTTGTTATGACTCTTTTTTTAAAATAGTCATTAGTCCAAAATAAAATAAAATAAAATAAAATTAAATAAAAGTCAAAATGGGTTTTTTCTTGTAGTGCTCTCCTTTTTCTTTTTCTTTTTCTTCATTCTTTCTTTTTATTTTTGATGGTTGATTCTTTTCACCTTTTCACTAGCCAGCAAATTTTACATCTCTAATCATATATGTTTTCAAAACAAGATTAACCCTTCAAATCTTTGGGCTTACTCAAAGAGATTATAATTCAATGCTTTGGGACAATTTATGTTCCCGATTTCTCAATCTTCTTCATTCTCCTTTTCTTTTTCTCTTCTTTCTTTTGTTTTCTCTCTAAAGTTTTGACTGGCTAGGATCAGGTTCTTGAAAATAACACACAAAATTTTCTTTTTCTTTTTTTCATGCTTTAACTTTTATCTAGGTGCCCTTTCGGGTTTTCATCCTAGTGAGCTTCTTTTTTCTTTTTGAGAGAAGTAGTTCATTTGAAATATTTGGCTACCATCAAGGACAAAGTGTACATGGCTCGCAGTTTAGACAGGTTTGAATGGCTCATTCTTCTTGGCTCAAGATTTTGAAATGGGAAGATCAGGGAATTAAGCTAGTTACGAGTTACTATCAAGCATATCTTTTCAAGATTTAAGCAAAAGCATCTCAAGATTCTTAAAGTAAGACTAATCAATTCTTAGCTTTCTTTGGCATTAGCACAAAATCAACTTTGATCCTTTCAAGATTCTTTTCAACGTACAAAGTTATCAGCAATGCCTTTTTCACAACAATCAAAGAAGTGAAATTTTCCGCTTAGAGATTCACTCATTCATTACTAGGTGCATTTGATCAAGCAAATCAAGATTTTATTTCATTTCTTTGAAAGAGAAGGATTACAGTACTCGACATAGACCAAAACGCAACTTGACAATAGACAGACTCGAAAACAAGACTCAAAATTGACTCGACTGGACTCGACTTGATCTCAAGTGGAGCATCACTGTGATTTACTTTTTCCTCTTAAGCATCCATTTGGCTTCAACAAGCAGCTGCTTCCAAACATCATCATTCAATCATTTATTTTCTAAGCTTTCAAGCTCTCCATAATGCCCTTTCTAATGTCTCCACTGAATCTGGCTCTACCTTTCAATCACCCTCTAGATCTCCAAAAAATATTCAACTGATAATTTGATGAATGCGGGAATCCATGGAAAAGGTGTCGTAATCTGCTCATGCCATGCAGTGGTGAAATCAATAATCGATGAAGATCGTAGAATTGAATCTCTTATAACCCCGATTGCATCCTCAGAAGTGTCATATCTATAGCCATACTGCATGGCTACTCAAAATGGGATGGAAAAAATGGTAGCATGTAAACCAAGAAGCCATATCCTGCTTCGCCCTGGAAATTTAATAGTAACCAAACAATAATCCCAACGGACACAGACCCAACGGATGTCCTCGGTGGTGAGATTGCTTATCAAAACGAACCAAGCCTCAGAATTGCTAAAAAATCTTTGTACCAGCCTATGATCCAAGGAAGGGATTCTGTAAAGACTGTGAGGGTATACTAGTAAACAGGGCTGCTCAAGAAGCCAAGTTTGCAGCATTAAAGGGGCACCAGAAAGGAGTATTGTCCCATCAGCATGTGCCTAATCTGAACCCATTAGAGTTTCTGCTAGGGCCAACATCATAGGGTTTCGTCGAGAACGAAGTCCACAAGCAACTAGTATGAGGGCACGAGATGAAGAAGAAAACAATAAGTGCAAAATCATAGCCAATGTCAAGGCACCCCATCCATATATGGAATGATTGAAATGTCCTCCCATGGTAGTACAATACCGTGCGAATAAACGAAGAAAATCAATTTCCTAATCAGAAATCATAGACCGGGCAATAGGAATGGAACAACTAAGGAGTGATGATAGGTCCTTTACATATCTAGCCTGAATGGTGGGAAGGATCAGATCGGAGTAGGGGCTGAAATTGAGAATGGCATTGAATTCCTCAAATAGTGGTGAGATCTCTTGATGTCCAAACCGAAATACATGGAATTCCGGATCCCAACATCGAATGGCGGCACGCATAATATCTTTTTCAAATTACACATTTCTCAGCTGAAAGAGAGTACAAAGGCGAACATATTAGAAATGTAGATAATCAACACCGATGACCTCATCCATCCATGAAAAAAGAGCCTGAGAATCAAGAGGAGCCATATGTCCGCAACGTTACTTCTTTTTCATTAAAATTCAGGGAGTTCAATCCTTAGGTCCCTATCTTCTCTTTTTTGGTTTATTAAGGATTTTCAAATAATCAGGTATCTTTATTGCAAAAGAATTTTCAAAGAATGATATTTACAAAAGTGGATTTAAAAAGATGGAAAATCAAAGATGGAAAATTTTTTCCTTTTTTAAAAATATTTTCTAAAATCAAAGAAATCTTTCTAAAAAGAGGTCACTTCAGGTTTCAAAATTCTAAGAAAAATAATTATTTTCTTTTCGAAAGTATATTAGAGGCGTCACACTCGTGAGTCGTATATGCAATGCTCATGTAGTGTATGTAATGCAGATGAAATGCAATCTAATCTAAATGCAATGCACCTTAATCTAGCTTAGACCTAGCATATCAACACATAAACACATAAGATTCCTTGAGTATGCTAATCACCCTACTAATCCAATCATTATCCAAGGATTTTTAGCTTTGAAATTCTTGATGGCTCTGGTTTGCAAAGTTAAATTTTTCATGAAAATCTTGAAAGAAAGGGGTAGATTTGTAATTTTTAAAAGCACTTTTGAACCATCAATGCATGAGGCATGAAATCATGATTCTTGAAAAACAAGGTAGGAAATTTTTATTTCTAAAATCTGAGAGGAGCATTTGAAATTGAATCATCAAAGTGTAAAATCATGATTTTTTGGAAAACCAAGGTAGGAATTTTGAAATTCTCTAAAATCTAGGGAGAATCTTTTTAGAGGATTTTTTGGAAGTAAATTTCAAAGCGAATTTTAAAAAGGGATATCCCCGAAATTTTTAAAAAACTTTTATTTTTCAAAGAAGTGCTAGTATTTTAAAAAAATTCAAAAACCGTCCTCGAATAATGATTGGATGTTTGAATAAATACCATACTACCCTAGTGGAATCCACCATACAAGGTTTGATGATGCCTTTGCATACACATCCTCATCATCCACATAATCCCTTACGGGCAAACACAAATAATTCATCACATCGTCCTAATCAAAGATGATAATCAAGGTCCTAATTGAAGGGTGTGCTACAGAAACTATATGCAAAGGCCAGGTTTTAGTTTCATAAAGGGTCCATTAACAAGCTCAGCGGTGTGGGTGACCGCCTCCCCAAGGGCGTGCCGTTCACACATGAGCTCTATAAACCGCACGCGGTATAATGCTAACGGTGACTGCATGCTACCAAAGTCTCTAACAAATGGAGGAAAGGGGCCATCCACTCAAGGCAATGGTCTCAAGCAATCGCGGTGAAAGAACAATGTAAGTGCAAATGCAGAACAATGTAAGTGCAAATGCAGGCATAAACAACAAGATTATCGAATTAATAACAAGGACATTTATTGGCTCAAGTCAAACCCTCGAAGAACAAGAAACCATAAGTCTCATGTTCAAATCCCCAGTGGAGTTGCCAAATTATGGACCACGTGCACCGGGGGCGCCGGGGGGAGTGCTATCATTCCTTAACAGTGTCCCAGGATGGATCCAAGGAGCACACTTCAAGAACAAGAACTCCTCACGAAATCCTAGATATAAAGAGTCGCCAGCTAATTTTTATCAAAAAAATAGGAAACCAAATTTGACTCGCCCAAAGTTTAATAAGGTTACTCGCCCTTCATCACCAGAAACAAGGTTCGGGGGTCTTGGTACGAGAGGGGAAGGAGCCCGAGTAGGACTAAAGCACCCCCTCCTCGCCCTACCGAACACTAGGCGTTGATTGAAATATACTTGTTCTTAATTCATAATAGGTGTTTTTTCCTCAATCATACTAGATAATATATACATGGGAAAAGGAACATCTAATGAAAATCATTTCAAGAGATTAAATCAAGTAGCAATCGGATGCACATGCAATACAAGAGAGAGGTATACTCACAGTGGCTAGTCCCGCCCGGGATCAATGCAAATAAAGGAAACGTGTCATGATATGCAAAAAGGAACAAGAAGACTTACATTGGGTTGACTTAAGTGGAGTCCCATAAAGCAAAGAAAGGAAACGTATAATGCAATCATGCAACAATCCTAGATAAGATATCTCTAACATATAAACACGTAAACGGAGACTATCCTAAAGGATTTGTGTCGTTCAAAACAAAGTTGTAAACCTAGAAAAATTCTAAGAGAAAGGGTAGAGATAGTACATGGTACATGGGCACTAAGCCATATGTAGACGAGGCAAACCCACCAATCAATGTTCGGATCCACAGAATTCAATTCTCTGCACTAAGACACGAAGGAATACCCAAGCATTGCAAAAATACAAACAAACAAATGATATGCATGATAAATAAGAAGAAGATGTCATCAATCAAATTCTAGATTCAGTGACCTCTAATGAATCCTATCAAAAGTGATCTTAAACATGAGCTAGGTCAAAATCATTTTACAAAAAGTTAGATACATGTCTTAGAGAACTTTTCCAAAAAGTGAGACGTCATTAGCATTTTTGAAGTTCAAGAAATAAGAGTTTTAGGAACTGTGGATCAGGACTATCCACTGTTCTTGTAAAAATCATAATTAATTCTACTAAAATCCTATGAATCTCTATTTGGTGTCAAAAGAAAGCGATTTCATTGTAGTTTATGACATAAATAATCCCATGGACATTTGATGAACCTCAGGTCTCTGAAAAATTATTTTAACCAGACTTTATTATTCTGGAAATTTGGTATCATTTGACAAAGGAATGCAAGACATAATAGAAGTTCATGAATTATGTTAATCAAGTTGATTTAGGCTTTTAATCTCTCATCCATTTATCCTAGATGATTTCTAAACCAAGTTTTATTCATAAATTGTTGTTGCGTGATCAAGTTATGACCATTTTGTATACATAATCATAATTGTAGTTAAACTTAGAAAATTCCAGAATAGTTGTATCAACTTCAAATGCTTGGAAAATAATCTTAACTCATTCGTTTGCTCACGATTTTACATTAGCATATGGATACATGAGTTAGGAATCATACCCAAAAAGCGGATCATCGATAACTATTGTAGATTTTCTAAAATTCAAATACAAAAAGACTATGTTCAAATTTGTCAACCGATTTCTCGATAATTTCTAAAAATAGCATATGGATCCTAATGGGTCTCAAAACAGATCGAATGAAAGCTAATTCATCAAACACCAAAAAATTTTGAAATCCATCAAACTATGGGTTTTGATGGACCAAATCGTAAGGACAAAACCAATTTGTTTTGCTGAATTTTAACTAATTCATTTTAAAATGTGAGAAAAACATCTTAGGTGTTGGTTTAGGTTTATTAGAGAGATCAAACTCATGGATCAACTTGATTATCATGATTCCCAATCAATTTAGCCCTCAAATGCTATGAAGAACTTTAGATCATAGATCAAAGGGACTTACAAATATCCTATTGGAGATTAAATTCAAAAGGAATTCTAGGTAATAGGAGCAATCAAGAAAAAGGTATGAACATAGGAATCATCCTTCTCATAGATCATACTTCCAAACCATCATAGAATTCAAAGTAGACACATATAGATAATCATGTATGCATGGATCTAAACTAAATAGAAGAATGAAATCAAAGTGAAAAAATCAATCTCTAATTATGAATTATCAACAAAATCAAGGAGGATTTTGATCTGGTTATGTGAGTGTGTGAAGAATAAGATAAGAAGAAGATGAGTGTTCTAATGAAGAAAATAAAACTAAACTAGATCCAAACCTTATAGATCTATATATAAAAATAAGAATTAGAGATGAATTATGATGTTTACCTCTTGGAGGATTCTCAATTATGTAATCAAAGTTGATTTGAAGGATCTTCTTCTTCAACTGTTCTTCAAGTTCTTCAAACACTCATCCATGGTGGAAGTTAAGGGAGGCAATTGATGTCAAAACTCTCGTTAATTATCTCATCTAGTTATCTTAAGATTCATTTTAGAATAAATTAATTCATGATTCACTATTCTCTCTCTAGAATTCTCTCAAATTCCAAGTATATTCTTATATATCTTGTAAGTACATTCACTTGTATTCTCCTCTATATCTTCTTCTTGTGTCAAAGATGATCTCATATGGATCTATATATAGAGTTTGGAAAACTTAACTCTTACGTTTCAGGGTTAAAAGAGAGATTTTAGAGATCAGAAAAGGGTTAAAATGGTCATTTCAGTGCCTAAACTCAGTTTCTGGGCAATTTCCTCGTAGTGGGAAGCCTCTGGAAGGGTCTGGAACTCAAAAAGCTCGATAGAGAATGCTATATGTAAGTGGAGGTTAAGGGGGGAGCTGTCACCCCACATGTGGGACCCGTCACCTGCTTTTCCTCATCCCCTGGTTACCTTCATGCCCTGTTTTAAAAATTACATGCACTGCTTTTCCAGATTTTCATAAAAATGCTTTTTGGTATCCGAAATTGTCTGTTTACATACCGTTGGAATGTTGTCGAGTTGAATTTCAGTATAAAAATATTCTAAGAGAATTTGAGATGAGAATTGAAGGTCAATTGAAGTCCGGAAGTCCTCCAGAATTTTTGCCGTCTTTTTGAAATTAAACGACTTCTTTTTCAAAATTGTTTTTCATTGTGCATCGATTTCGAGTTTTTCTTTGAAATTGAATCTTTGGATACCTATGATACTGTGTTTAGAACACTTCATACTCATATAACCCTGAGTGAATATGCATTCTGAGAAATGATTTTGACAAAATCAGGATTTTATGCATGAAAAGGGCTTTTCTGAGCTTTAAGTCACTTTCTGAAGTTCGATCTTTCAATTGTGTAGAATCCAGTACCTTCCATGGGGTACTTTCATCATTTAATCCTCTAAGATATTGTCTACCCTAAATCCTATCAGTGTGGTCAAAATTGGATGTCTACAGTTATCCATACTAGGGATAACGTCTTAATTGATCTTACACATGCACATTATTACACATAGTAGTCATGTTTGGACATCCATATATGTTATCCATGCTTAGAACATTAGGATATTCTTAGATTGTCCTCTATATATTATGTTGTTATTGTCTTAACCATGGTTAATTTGGGTAATTGAGAGTGCTATGCTATCCAGGGTAAGTTCTCTAGCATCCCTCTTATTTACTGCATTCTTAGGATCACCTAGGAGCATGCGTAGGTGGATAAATCATAGATTTAAATTCCCTACATGATTACTTATGCTTAGATGTCATGTTTTTCTAGGGTTTTTTAGTATGATTTTTCACGTTTAATTTAATTTTATTTCCTTTCGCATGCACAGGGGAGCGTAGTAATACGTTTATTTCCCGGGTTACTATTTTAGCACGTGCATTGCATGTACATGTATAGTCTCTTGCACGATTATCTTTAATTAGTTGTTTATAACTTGAATTAGGATTGCATTAGAAATAAATGAAACAATCCACATAATGTCTGGTCAAACACCTTGAAAGCTAAGTAAAGGCCTATCTTCGGACAAGGCGAGAGGGGGTGTTTGTCACGCCCCGACGTAGCATAATACAGGAAAGCATTTAATTTCCTTTATGGACTCATAGGTCGTGACAAGTGAGTATGACCAATTGTCCCTGCAACAAATAACTTAACAACATTTCTAAAAGAAAGGATACTAATAAACATAAGCTCCGAAATGTAAAACTTGCTAAACTATTACATAAGTCAAAGTCTTAGGCACAAAACGCCCTTATTTCAAAGCTATTCTCCAGTCTATTACAACTTCAGAAATGAAAGACATAGGAAAATAATAAGCAGCCTCCTGGAAAGTTTCCTGCCTCTAACTAGCATAGTCGAAGTACCCTGGCTGCTCCTGCCCCTGAAAATCTGGACATACAGTCCAGGACGCATCAACGCCGTCAGCTTATGAAAGCTGGTGAATAAAATAAACAAATGCTCGCAATGTATATATAAGCAAATAAACAACGGTACCATTTAACTTTAACAGTAATATATTCAAGGTTCCAATTCCAACATAATTCACGGGGGAATATAGTAAGAAATAAATACGCAATTGTACATAAATTGTGAAACATCTTATTTTGCCAATTCTTTTCTTTAGAACAATCCAATTAAATCAACACATCATTTCAGCTACCAGGAGTAATAAGTATTCAGTCATCCAATTCACACGCTACACTATCGCCTCCAATACCAGGAATACTATCCGATCGGTATTGAAGTCACACACCACACTACTGCCTCAGATACCAGGAATACTATCCGATCGATATCTAGACCGATCACAACCAACCATCGCTCCGGATATCAGGAATACTATCCGATCAATATCCGAAACGCGCGCCTTAGATACCAAGAATACTATCCGATCGATATCTAAGTCGTACACAACACTATCACCATCGCTTCGGATATCAGGAATACTATCCGATCAATATCCGAAACGCGCGCCTTAGATACCAGGAATACTATCCGATCGATATCTAAGTCGTACACAACACTATCACCATCGCTTCGGATATCAGGAATACTATCCGATCAATATCCGAAACGCGCGCCTTAGATACCAGGAATACTATCCGATCGATATCTAAGTCGTAAACAACACTGTCGCCTCCAATACCAGGAATACTATCCGATCGATATTGAGGTCGCACACCAAACCGCCACCCTTTACTCTTTTTACACTTTATTACACACATGCATGTTGACACAACCTCGACCCTAATATGTATGTCAATGTTCCATAAATAACACCATTAATAAATCACAAAGCCGGATAATCGTACGAGCATAAATTTCGGTCTTAGTTGTTCTTGTTCGTACAATTCTTAAAACATAGACTTTTAAAACAATATTTTTGTCAAACTGTTCTTTAAAAACTTTTAAAACATTTTCCAAACAGTCCCTAATAAGAAAACACAGAAACTGCTCAAACTGCCAGGTCGCGCGAGCGGGTCGCGCGAGCGAAGGTGAGGTGATGTCGCGCGCGCGGGTCGCGCGAGCGAAGGGGAAAGCCGGATCGCGCGAGCGGGTCGCGCGAGCGGAGGGGCTGGACAGGTCGCGCGAGCGGATCGCGCGCGCGAAGGGGGGGTTGGTTCGCGCGAGCGGGTCGCGCGCGCGAGTTCTTGCAGAATGTCATCTTCTTCGTTTTTCCCCTGTTTCTGGTTTTCAAACTGAATTTTACCCATTTCTGTTTTCTGTTCGTACCAGGACATGTAATATATGGATCTTCTCGGTTTTCGGCGTAGATTAAGAATACGCGATCAATTTTAACTAATACGGATTGTATCGCTTAATTTCTACGATTAAAGTTAGAGTGACAAAACTTTAAATCAACCGTTCGTCGCGATACGGATGAATTTCTACATAGGATTCGAACCACAGCTTATTGGGACCAAGATCTTCCATTCCCAATCCATAAATTTCATTTTGGTTAAGATTTACAAAACTCCAATTTCAAGCTTCAATGGTGTATCTATATATATACACATATATACACACATATATACACTGAAATATACATATATAAACGTTGAGAGTGAGTTTATAAACTCACAGAGGGCAATTACACAGAGAATTAGAGGCCGAGAACTTCCGTCGTTGAATCCGTCGTCCAACTCTACTCCTCCGTTCTTGATATTGATATATATATATCTATGTATGTGTATATACTGAATATATATGTATATATAAACTGTATGTGTGTGTGTTGTGTGATCTTGAGAGAGCAAGAGAGTGATTGAGAGAATTTGAGAGAGTTTGGGAGAGTTTGAGAGAGTTTGGGAATGAGAGATGAGAGACTGTGAGAAAGAGAGAGAGAATTCAACGTATATATAAATCCACAGTTTTGGGCTCCAAGAAAGCCATGGAAATCGCACGGTGTGGTTGAGCTCACGTGCTCCCACACCCAAGTCGCGGTAAAGGCGCAGATTAAAACAAAACTGGTATTTTTCGGTTGATATAAAAATACTGAAAATTATATTTTTGCGTAGGAATAATTTCCCGGTTTGTACAAAAATATAGATATCGTTTTTGAAACCATAGAAAGTATTTTGAAAATTACAGTTTGACCCCAGATATATATATCAAATGGAAATCAAATCAAATACTCATAGGAATGAAATGCAATATTTATTTATTAATGAAAATAAAAATACAGGGTGTTACACTCTACCCACCTTAACAGAGATTTCGCCCTGAAATCTGACCTAACTAATCCTGAAACAACTCGGGGTATCTAGTCCTCATGTCTGACTCTAACTCCCACGACGCTTCTCCCTCGTCATGATGCCTCCACTGAACTTTAACCAAAGGAACGTCTCTTCTTCTCAACCTCTTGATACTCTGATCAAGAATCCTCACAGGTCTATCCTTGTAGACAACATTCTGACTCGTCTCAATATCATCAAAATTAACCACATGTGAAGGATCCCGTATGTATTTCCTTAACATACTGACATGGAATACATTATGAACACCAGACATCTTTGGTGGCAACGCGAGCCGATAAGCCACTTTCCCAACACGCTCCAAAACTTCGAACGGTCCGATGAAACGGGGTGCCAACTTCCCTCTCTTCTGACCAAAACGCACTACTCCCCGAACAGGTGAAACCTTCAGGAGTACGTGGTCTCCAACACTGAACTCCAAGTCCTTTCGACGTCGATCCGCATAACTCTTATGCCTACTCTGTGCAGTTGTCATCGTTTCCTTAACCAGTGAAATCTTCTCATTGGTCTCTCTCACCAAATCTGGTCCCAAAAGTTCTGTATCTCCCACTTATGCCCAACATAACGGAGATCGACATGGCCGTCCGTACAAAGCTTCAAATGGTGCCATCTCAATACTCGAGTGATAACTGTTGTTATATGCAAATTCGACCAACGGTAAGTGCGTCTCCCAAGACTCTTCAAAGTCAATTGCACAAGCTCTGAGCATATCTTCCATAATCTGATTAACACGCTCGGTCTGTCCATCGGTCTGAGGATGGAAAGCAGTACTCATCTTGAGCGAAGTTCCCATAGCCTTCTGCAGACTTTCCCAAAATCCCGAGGTAAAACGTGCATCGCGGTCTGATACAATCGACACAGGCGCACCGTGCAGTCGCACCACTTGCTGTAGGTACATTCGACTCATCCTTTCTACTGGGTAAGTCATATTGTACGCGATGAAGTGTGCGGACTTCGTCAGACGATCCACAATTACCCAAATCGCGTCATGATTCTGTTGTGACCGGGGTAATCCAACCATAAAATCCATAGTTATGTGCTCCCACTTCCATCCTGGAACAGGTAAGGGTTGCAACAATCCCGAGGGTCTCTGATGTTCGGCCTTCACTTGTTGACAAGTCAAACATTTAGACACAAACTCGGCTACTTCTCGCTTCATTCCTTCCCACCAGAAGTTTCTCTTCAAATCCTTATACATCTTTGTTCCTCCTGGGTGTACTGTCAGTCTCGATTTATGTGCTTCTTCGAGAATATCTTTTCTCAAATCTCCGAAATCTGGCACACACAATCTGTCTCGACATCGGTATCCTCCATCGATCCCAACCTTCCATTCTGTAGGGTCCTTTTTCGACATCTTGGCGAACCATATTTGAAACTTCTCGTCCTTCTTTTAGGCCTTGATAATTCGACTCACAAGTGTTGGTTGTACTACCAAGCATCCAAAGTGTTGCCCGGCACTTCCTTCAGAAATCTGCATATCAAATTCTGCGATTGTCTCTAAAGCTTTCCATTCCCTCAACATCAATGAAGCAATCATTCCTCGAGGCTTCCGACTTAGGGCGTCAGCGACTACATTAGCCTTACCGGGGTGGTACTCTAATGTAAAGTCGTAATCCTTAATCAGCTCCATCCACCTACGTTGCCTCATGTTCAACTCCTTCTGAGTAAACAAATACTTAAGGCTCTTGTGGTCCGAGAACAAATCAAACTTCTCCCCGTAGAGGTAATGTCTCCAGATCTTGAGCGCAAACACTACTGCTGCCAGTTCCAAATCATGAGTTGGGTAATTCAATTCATTCGGCTTCAACTGTCGCGAACCATAGGCGATAACCTTTCCGTCTTGCATAAGGACACAACCCAATCCTTGATACGAGGCGTCACTGAAAATAGTGAACTTCTCACCATCCCTTGGTATCGCAAGCACTGGCGTTGTTGTCAATCTCTCTTTCAATTCCAGAAAAGCGCGTTCATGCTTATCAGTCCATTCAAACTTCAAATCTTTCTTAGTCAAACCAGTTAACGGGGCTGCTATCTTTGAAAAACCCTCTACAAATCTCCGATAGTAACCAGCTAGTCCCAGAAAACTTCTGACTTCTGTAGCATTGGTCGGCCGAGTCCAATTCGCCACTGCATCGGTCTTTGATGAGTCAACCGCGATTCCTTGTTGAGAGATCACATGCCCGAGAAACTTAACTTCCTGAAGCCAGAATTCACACTTGCTGAATTTAGCATACAGGCGGTGATCCTTGAGAGTCTGCAACGCGATCCTCAGGTGTTGTTCATGCTCTTCCTCTGACTTGGAATAGATCAAAATATCATCAATAAAGACAATAACGAATTGATCCAAATAGGGCTTGAATACTCTGTTCATCAAGTCCATAAACACAGCCGAAGCATTCGTCATCCCAAACGGCATCACTAAGAACTCATAGTGTCCGTATCTCATCCTGAAGGCAATCTTAGGTATGTCTTCCTTCCGCACCCTCAACTGGTGATACCCTGACCGTAGATCAATCTTAGAAAAGGTCGTGGCTCCTTGTAACTGATCAAACAGATCGTCTATCCGAGGTAAGGGATACTTATTCTTGATAGTAACCATATTCAGTTCTCGGTAGTCAATACACAACCGTATCGTCCCATCCTTCTTCTTCACAAACAATACTGGTGCTCCCCAGGGTGAAGTACTTGGACGAACAAAACCCAATTTCTCAAGTTCTTGAACTTGTTCCTTCAGCTCCAACAACTCTGTAGGGGTCATCCTGTAGGGAACCTTGGTTATAGGTCGAGTACCTGGCACCAATTCCACACAGAATTCTATGTCCCTTTCCGGCGGTAATCCTGAAATATCTCGGAATACTTTCTCGAACTCTTTGATTACCGGTATTGATGATACTGTCACCTCTGCACTGACAACCTCAATGTTTGCTAGGCATCTAGTGAGGAACATATCACCCGAAGGGTTACATTGGAAATCGAAGAGTCGATTCCCCTTGTCCGCAAATGTGATCCTCTTCCTTGCACAATCCAACTTCGCATCATTCTTCTCGAGCCAATCCATTCTTAGGATTATATCGAACTCCTTCATCGATAGAACCACCAATCTCGCCAAAAGTTCATGGTCTTCAATCCGTAGAGGACAATCCTTACACACTTGTAATAACTTGACGGTGGTCCCTAAGGGTGAGACAGCACTCAAAGCTTCCTCTAAACGTTGCGGTACTATACCCAACTTCTGAACGATCTTAACAGATATAAAAGAATGTGTAGCACCCGTGTCGAATAAAACTTTAACATGAGAGTTAAACAAGGTTAGAGTACCTTCCACTGCTCGTTGCTCAGGCAGTCCCTCCTCATAAGCACTTCCTTCATACCCTGATTCTTCATAACCAGCGGCCTCGGGAATAACAGCATTCAGGTGGGTCTGTCCTTGCTGTCCATAGTTACCTTTCCTAGGAGCCTTGCAGTCCGGACTTATGTGACCGGGCATGCCACAGTTATAACACACGACTCCTGGACGATCCGCACGCCTAGGTACTCTGCAATCTTTAGCTCGGTGGCCAGGAACTCCACAATTGAAGCAGTTATTGTTTTTGGCCCCTTCTATTGCTAGAGGCTGATACTGCTGAACTGCTTGTGTCTGCTGAGGTTTCTTTCCTCCATCCCAGGTCCTTTTCTGTCCTTGAGGGTACCCTGATTTCTGTCCAGAATAACCCTTCTGCGGAGGTCGATTTCTAAGTGGCTTTGAATTCTGACAACCATCATTTTCTAACCCCGTAGCCAGTCTCACTAGGGCTTCAAATGATTGGCCCAGATGCCCCATAGTCAGATGTCGAAGAGACAGGTTGAGACCCCGGTGATACTTCTTGATTTTCCTTTAGGGTGTGTCCACCATGTGTGGAGCAAAGCGAGACAGACGCTCAAATCGAGTAGTGTATTCTCGGACAGTCAGATTCCCTTGAGTCAACTCCATAAACTCTTTCTCTCTCTTGTCCTTCTCTTCTTCAGGAAAATACTTCTCGAGAAATCTTTCTTTAAACACCACCCACGGCATTCTCCTTGTAGCTTCTTCCCCTATGGTTGCCTTTTCTGCATCCTACCAATCAGCCGCTGCATAAGACAACTGAAAGATAGCTAGACGCTTCTTCTCCAGATCAGTGCACTCTATGGTCTCAAAGATACGCTCCATCTGGCGTAGCCACTGTTCCGCTTGCCAGGGTTCATCAGTCCCCGCAAAATACTCAGGTCGCAGGGCGCGAAACTCCTTGAGAAGCTTGTCTCCCGTCTGGTGGGCTTGCCTTCCATTCCCGTTGTAATTCCCATTCTGATTATTGTTCCTCGCATTCTGATCACTAACCCTCTCCAATCTTCTTACAAAAGCCTCGAACATTCCGGTTGGATCTATTACCGGGGGTGCATCTTCAATAGCGGGACGGTTCCTGAGATTTCTTCCAGCCATCGGATCGAGAGAACGGTACCTATCCATCAATCAACGGAATACGGTCAAACTCTCGGAAAGAAAGAAAATTCTAAACGATAGACAGCGACTAAACACGGAATGAAGTTGAACTATCTTATCTCAATTCTATCTTAACGGGAGATCCTAGGTGTTCTGGACAATTGGTCGAGCCATAACCTGGCTCTGATACCAAAAAGCCTGTCACGCCCCGACGTAGCATAATACAGGAAAGCATTTAATTTCCTTTATGGACTCGTAGGTCATGACAAGTGAGTATGACCAATTGTCCCTGCAACAAATAACTTAACAACATTTCTAAAAGAAAGGATACTAATAAACATAAGCTCCGAAATTTAAAACTTGCTAAACTATTACATAAGTCAAAGTCTTAGGCACAAAACGCCCTTATTTCAAAGCTATTCTCCAGTCTATTACAACTTCAGAAATGAAAGACATAGGAAAATAATAAGCAGCCTCCTGGAAAGTTTCCTGCCTCTAACTAGCATAGTCGAAGTACCCTGGCTGCTCCTGCCCCTGAAAATCTGGACATACAGTCCAGGACGCATCAACGCCGTCAGCTTATGAAAGCTGATGAATAAAATAAACAAATGCTCGCAATGTATATATAAGCAAATAAACAACGGTACCATTTAACTTTAACAGTAATATATTCAAGGTTCCAATTCCAACATAATTCACGGGGGAATATAGTAAGAAATAAATACGCAATTGTACATAAATTGTGAAACATCTTATTTTGCCAATTCTTTTCTTTAGAACAATCCAATTAAATCAACACATCATTTCAGCTACCAGGAGTAATAAGTATTCAGTCATCCAATTCACACGCTACACTATCGCCTCCAATACCAGGAATACTATCCGATCGGTATTGAAGTCACACACCACACTACTGCCTCAGATACCAGGAATACTATCCGATCGATATCTAGACCGATCACAACCAACCATCGCTCCGGATATCAGGAATACTATCTGATCAATATCCGAAACGCGCGCCTTAGATACCAAGAATACTATCCGATCGATATCTAAGTCGTACACAACACTATCACCATCGCTTCGGATATCAGGAATACTATCCGATCAATATCCGAAACGCGCGCCTTAGATACCAGGAATACTATCCGATCGATATCTAAGTCGTACACAACACTATCACCATCGCTTCGGATATCAGGAATACTATCCGATCAATATCCGAAACGCGCGCCTTAGATACCAGGAATACTATCCGATCGATATCTAAGTCGTAAACAACACTGTCGCCTCCTATACCAGGAATACTATCCGATCGATATTGAGGTCGCACACCAAACCGCCACCCTTTACTCTTTTTACACTTTATTCCACACATGCATGTTGACACAACCTCGACCCTAATATGTATGTCAATGTTCCATAAATAACACCATTAATAAATCACAAAGCCGGATAATCGTACGAGCATAAATTTCGGTCTTAGTTGTTCTTGTTCGTACAATTCTTAAAACATAGACTTTTAAAACAATATTTTTGTCAAACTGTTCTTTAAAAACTTTTAAAACATTTTCCAAACAGTCCCTAATAAGAAAACACAGAAACTGCTCAAACTGCCAGGTCGCGCGAGCGGGTCGCCCGAGCGAAGGTGAGGTGATGTCGCGCGCGCGGGTCGCGCGAGCGAAGGGGAAGGCCGGATCGCGCGAGCGGGTTGCGCGAGCGGAGGGGCTGGACAGGTCGCGCGAGCGGATCGCGCGCGCGAAGGGGGGGTTGGTTCGCGCGAGCGGACCGCGCGAGCGGGTCGCGCGCGCGAGTTCTTGCAGAATGTCATCTTCTTCGTTTTTCCCCTGTTTCTGGTTTTCAAACTGAATTTTACCCATTTCTGTTTTCTGTTCGTTCCAGGACATGTAATATATGGATCTTCTCGGTTTTTCGCGTAGATTAAGAATACGCGATCAATTTTAACTAATACGGATTGTATCGCTTAATTTCTACGATTAAAGTTAGAGTGACAAAACTTTAAATCAACCGTTCGTCGCGATACAGATGAATTTCTACATAGGATTCGAACCACAGCTTATTGGGACCAAGATCTTCCATTCCCAATCCATAAATTTCATTTTGGTTAAGATTTACAAAACTCCAATTTCAAGCTTCAATGGTGTATCTATATATATACACATATATACACACATATATACACTGAAATATACATATATAAACGTTGAGAGTGAGTTTATAATACTCACAGAGGGCAATTACACAGAGAATTAGAGGCCGAGAACTTCCGCCGTTGAATCCGTCGTCCAACTCTACTCCTCCGTTCTTGATATTGATATATATATATATATATATATCTATGTATGTGTATATATTGAATATATATGTATATATAAACTGTATGTGTGTGTGTTGTGTGATCTTGAGAGAGCAAGAGAGTGATTGAGAGAATTTGAGAGAGTTTGGGAGAGTTTGAGAGAGTTTGGGAATGAGAGATGAGAGACTGTGAGAAAGAGAGAGAGAATTCAACGTATATATAAATCCACAGTTTTGGGCTCCAAGAAAGCTATGGAAATCGCACGGTGTGGTTGAGCTCACGTGCTCCCACACCCAAGTCGCGGTAAAGGCGCAGATTAAAACAAAACTGGTATTTTTCGGTTGATATAAAAATACTGAAAATTATATTTTTGCGTAGGAATAATTTCCCGGTTTGTACAAAAATATAGATATCGTTTTTGAAACCATAGAAAGTATTTTGGAAATTACAGTTTGACCCCAGATATATATATCAAATGGAAATCAAATCAAATACTCATAGGAATGAAATGCAATATTTATTTATTAATGAAAATAAAAATACAGGGTGTTACAGTGTTTTAGCATGATCTAGCTCCTTCATCTCTTGTACCTTAACCCCCAAACCGAGTTCTTTGGTGACAATGGGGTAGTGTTCTCTATCCATTGGACTTAATAGATTTAGTTTTCTTGGTTTCCTTTATCAAACCAAGTGGCGACTCTATTGGTGAGGATCTCTCAGGATTTAGCCTTGTTGGAAACACATGGATTACTCACTCATGAAGCCTTGGAGATGGATCATGGGCATCGATTGTTGCCTCAGGTAGGATAAAAAGCCCCATGGAATCCAAATCGGTCGGATCAGATAAAAGGCTAATGAAGGGTGATGAACTTCACTAGTGGCTGTTAGCATGAGATTTGAAATGGGACAATCAAGCGGGCTTAATCCTTCTAGGCCCAAAGCTTGGTTCGGGTACCCATATACATCCTAAATCAAGTAAGCATCGTCATCATCTCAAGTAATCCCTTTTGGGCATATAAAATTCCCTAGCACATAATCCTAATCAAGAATTGATTTCCTAAGATTTGAAAGGTTCTATGGAAGCTATCATGCAAAGGGTTGGTTTTTGTCAAATAAGGGACCCTTGACACACATCCGATAGGATGCTTTATATACCAAAACGTGGTACGAGATCAAGGTGATCACATGGTCCCATGATAACATGACCAACTGGGTTGCCCCTAGCCTCCAAGGTCATAGTTCCGTGCAATTGACTGGTAAGACATGCAAGTGCAATGCAATAGGCACACAAAATTTAATTAATTCAATTAAAAGGATGCTTTCAAGTCTCATCCTCCAGTAAACCCAAAATCATAAATTCTAGTCTGCGAAACCAGAGATTATGGGTTCGATCCCCAGCAGAGTCGCCAAATTGTGGATACTCGCAAGCTAACCATGCTTTAACTTCAAAATATGAGTTGCCACTTAATTTTTTAAGGAAAATTAAGAAACCATTTTAAAATCAAACTGATCTTTTGGAAAATAGAGATTTCTAAGTCCGTGGATTATAGAATGAGAGGGGAAGGAGCCCGGCAGACTAAAATACCCCCTCTCATCCTATCTCATGACAGGCCTCTACTCAATATCCTTTTAATTGAATTAATAATCTAGGCATGCCCTCAACTAATACATAGATATATACATTATAGAATGAGAGGGTTCGATTGATCGACGCGCTTTCGATCGATCGAACATCTTCATCTCTCGATCGATCGAAATGTCTTCGATCGATTAACTGTATCTCTGTGTCGATCGATCGAACTAACTTCGATCGATCAAACACAGGAATTATTCTGATGCATGGTAGAGGCTTGAAATCACAGTTTCATCGTGATTTCCCAACCTGGGGACTACTCAGACATGGTCTGGAGTGTCACAGATGCGTTTTTAACGTAAAGATCCATTAAGGTGTCGTTTGGTTGTGATTTAAACATAAAAACTATGAAAACTAATAATTTAACAATACCTAACATGCAAAGCTATGATTGTTGCAGATGAAACTACAATAACTACTGACAGAATGTAAATAAAACAATATAAAGTAACCTGGAATGCTGAACTATTATTAAACTCCAAGAATCTAAGCCAAAACAATGTGGAATCTTGATAAACCTACAAAAACAAGGACACACTCTCTACTCTCTATATAAAACTGATAAAAACTGAAAGTGGGCGTCCAAAACGTATATAATACGACTATATATACAAAACCTAAGGCTAGGGTTATATTTCCTTCTCTGCTGTGTGCGCGTTATTTCTGATAAAAGCCATGTTCGATCGATCGAACATATCTCGATCGATTGAACTTCTGGGATCGTCGAGCGCTTGAACTGCATTCGATTGATCGAAACCTCGATCACTCGAGACCTCTTCGATCGCTCGAAACTCACTTTTCATGTTTGAATTGTCTTCATTGAAACCAAACACTTCCTTTTATCTTGCTTATTCAATTCTTCACACAGCAACAGTAATCTGCACAAATAACCACTAAAATAATACCACTTATCATAGATTAATCATATTGTGTAAAAACTGGCATTGTAATTCAAATTGCAGATAAACAAGGGAATTGTAAACTAATTCAGTGTATTTTCTTCTTTTAGCGCGGTTGTATTTTACAAATACCCCCGCTTGTCAGCTGGCAAGAAGACAGTCTGATTCCTTGGATAGGGCGTGGCCAAACTAGCCCGATGAATTAGTTAGGCAGTTCTATCTCCAGCGGTCATGATGACATCACCCTGAAATTAAGGAAGCGAAGTTCGCTTAGGAAAGGGTTTGGTCATGTACAGCTGGAGATCAGAAAACTATCCCGAGAAAATTGGCATTGATTCAATCAGGATGAAGATAAGGAAAGAGTTGGAGATTAGGAAGGATTCTGCAATCTATATCATGCTTGGAACGTAAGTCAAGGAGTCCTTGCCATATCAGGATTGCTCTAGGGTCGCTATAAATACATGGCCAGTCAACTGTGCAAGGCACTCCGCATCATTCTCGAAAACAGCACATAACATTCATACATAGCGTTCAAAGCATTCAACCTCTGCATTCTTGATATTCTGCATCCATAGCAATTAGGAATGTCCTTATTGTTTCTCTTTTATTTTTAGTTCTTTTGAGCAATCAGAGCCTATTCTGACATTGTTCCCTAGTTCTTTTGTGGTTATTTTTTCCAAACATGCTTACTAAAATATCTTTGTATTTTATTTCTTGTTTGTGATTGTTTATCTGGAAAACTCTACACTAATTGGCTTATGTTCTTCAGTACTGCCATAGAACTTTCGGTGAGGGTACTTTCCTACTCATCACACACAATCACCTTGTCAGACGTCAGGTCTTAAAGCCTTGAGTATCACTCACTCAAGCATATAGGAAATTAGTTTACACACACCGAGCCGTTTGGCTCTGGCACGCCCGCGCAAAACTACTAGCAAACACCATCACACCAAAGCTGTTTTTCAAGACTTATTTTGAATAAATTTTTCTGGTTGCACCAATTGGTACAAAAGCTCACCCCCTAAAACTTATAGTAACTAATTAACCCTACTTAATGAAAGTCAAACATTGGCGCAAACACAAGAAATTATTTATGTGACCGTCACACTGTGTGACGACCATTGTAACCTCTTCATTATTGTAAGACACATGTTGGATTCCACATAATAGTCAAATCCCAGTAAAATTCATACTCTCCGCGAACACACAAGCATTACTAAAAAATAGTTTTGAGAAAAAATCGGATGGAAACAAAGAATCCTAGTTTAGAAGATACATAGACACTCTAGTGATGCAGGACAATATTAATTAATTTTAAGATTTCGATCTATTTTTATTTTATTGTAATCTTCATTTTTTACTTTCCAAGTATTTTATTTTCATGTTTTTAAGTTATTTTAGGACTCTAAAAATGCTAAAATTAAGTCCCAATAAGTTAGCATATATGTTAGGAGTATTTTGAAAAGGTTATTACTTTATTTCCAAGTTTTAAAGAGTCATTAATTAGGGCGTCAATAAGGAAAACGAAAATTAAGTTTCCTTTTTCTCTTAGTAATTAATTTAAATAAATTCGATTTTCTTTTATTTCATTTTCTTAGGGAGGAAGTTGTTAGAATTATTATAAATAAGTTGATGTAACCTTCTTATTGGAAGCTTTTGATGATTGAATAAAATTAATAGAGAGATTATCTCTTTGTCTTTTTTCTAATTGTTCTTGGCATTCTTGGTGAATCAACAAGACTTTTGAAGAATATTCTCGGTATTCTTGGTGAATCAACGAGATTCGAGCCTTGTTCCTAATATTGTTGCGACAATCGATAGGTCCAAAAAGGTTGTCCTTCTCGTCTTTCGCTTTCACTCTACATCAGTACTTGGTATCAAACAGCAGTTGCTCGTTCCTAGATTCATGGCTTCTTATGGAGTTTATGAGAGGAACGTTGCTGCTGATCAACAACAAATTCAACGCGTGACAGAGATTATGGAGGAATGGATTGCACAACAAATTGAATTGTTGACCCAACATGTGATTGCGTTAACTAGTCAAAATCGATGGAATCGGTACCCTATTCCACATCATGGGATAATAATTAGATTTGTAATAGTTGAGGAATATTTATTTCTTTGTCGTAATGATGATGATGACACGGTATATCAAGAACATGAATTTTAACATATTCTTATTGTTAGAGAAGCTTCAACAAAGATGGTTGATAGCCTGAGTGTGATTGACCTACCTATGATGGATAACATGGTTACAACTCGCGTACCTATTATTGAAGCCTCAGTCAAACATACAAACATACTTTTCAAGTGAATTGCAATACCTCTAATTTTGTGCAGAATTATGATTTTATTAGATTTGAGCTGTTTAATTTTTATGTTAATTAAAGCTTCTTTGATAGATTTTGTCAACCAAATGAAGCTGGTGGAGAGAAGATGTCACGTCTTGTTGATGGTCTAGAATGAATTTGGAAGAGAGCATTAAGACAAATGATTTGCTCGAAGTACTTGTTTGTTTGGGATGGAATACTGCAAGACTCGAATGCAAACTTGAGGACGAGTGTTCTTCAAGTGGGGGAGAATGATGCAGGACAATATTCAACAATTAATTTTGATTTTTTGATGTATTATTATTTTATTATAATTTTTGTATTTTACTTTCCTAGTATTAATTTTCCATGTTTTAAGTTATTTTTAGCACTTTAAATGCTGAACTTAAGTCCCAATAAGTTAGGATATATGTTAGGAGTATTGTGAAAAGGTTATTACTTTATTTCTAAGTTTTAAAGGGTCATTAATTAGGGCGTCGATACAGAAAACGAAAATTATGTTTCCATTTTGTCTTAGTAATTAATTTAAATAAATTAGATTTTCTTTTCTTTTATTTACTTAGGGAGGAAGTTGTTAGAATTATTATAAATAAGTTGATGTAACCTTCTTATTGGAAGTTGATACGTCCAGAAATATTCTGTAACTGTCCCACCGCCACGTGGTCAGCGGATAGCCCGGTTAGTCCGGAATGGGAGCATGGAGCCCACACTTCCGAGGTGTTCAGCTATAACCGTCCGGGATACTCGACAGCTCGGGAACGGGGCGTAGTGACTCCCCGGTAGGCGCGAAGTAGATGGAGTCTCCCATCGTTTCCTTATACGGCCATTACTCTATCAAGAAAGAATCAATGGCTTCCTAAGCCACTTAGGGAAACTCCCCTAATGTTATGCAAATCTATTGTGATTAGATTAGGCTTCCTAATCTAGTGAACTTACCATGTAAGGGTGGACTCTTACATCTATAAAAGAGCCCACCTATCCTCCTTAGAGGGATCCGAAAATTTACTTCTCTGAGCATATACTTACTCGCTAGAGAACAAACCACCCATACGCATATACCCGGCCAGTGTTACTGGTAGTGTCGCTCATCTCTGTTGGCTCACCAGTCCTTCCGGTGATCTGCTAGTGAGAAGCGCTTAGACGCACACGTGGACGTAGGTCACCTCATTAACGGGGCCGAACCACACACAAATCTTTCTTTGCTCTGTCTTTTTGCATAAATCTTGCTTACCAATTTTTGGCATCATCAGTTTGGTGCCGTCTGTGGGAAACGACACAGTCTTCTCACCAACAAAATCTTTGACTGATCGACATGCCGCCAAAGAAGGGCAAGAAGACCGACAACCCCGCTGACTCAGCCGGTTAAGAAAACCTGCAGATTGAGCCGCGGACCACCTCCATGACCACCGAACAGGTCACGGCGGCATTGGAACAGCTCCTGGAGGGCCAGCGTCTAGCACAACAGCAGATAGACGCGCTTATAGCCCAACATGAGAAGCGCCTCGCGTTAGAGAGTCGACCTGAGAAAAGCGCCCCCGTCAGCCAGCCGGATCGGGTGCGAGAGCATGCACGATCCGCTCCGGTGTCCTCACCAAACCGGGAACGTCCTGCAGGTGGAGAGCGCAGCCAGGCCACTAAGCGCTCTCAAAGGGTGCCTCGGTACATCCCTCGTCGAGCGCGCCGAGCGGATGACGCCCGAATCATCATTAATCAACGGCGTGCAGCAAGGGCAGAAAAATCCGGACGAAAAGCCCGGGAGTCAGACGACGATCCTCCCGTCCTGAGCCGAGGGGACCTTAGGCACAGGCTTACCCGAACCAACAGCCGGGTGCTATCTCCGAAGTCGACGCACTTTGAGGAGGAGGCCTCATCGTCCGACCCCACCTACCGTTCAGACACGGATAGGAAAGCAGGGCGGAATGACGTTAAAGCCCAGGTCGAGGAACTACAGCAACAAATCGAGAGGCTAAACCGCAAGTCCGGTCACGACCTCACGAATACCGAAATAGAGTCGCCCTACACCACCCGAGTGACACAGTTTCCCATACCGCGGAAATTCAAACCCCCGCACCTTAGCTCATACGACGGCACGGGGAGTCCGGTGGACCACATCCGCACCTACAAGGCACAGATGGCACTGGTCACCACAACAGACGAGCTGCTGTGCCTGGCTTTTCCTAGCATCCTAAAGGGATCGGCCGCACAGTGGTTCCATGCCTTGAAGCCCCGGACGGTTGACAACTTCAAAACCCTTGGCAAACTCTTCATCAGCCAGTTTGTCGGGATGCTAGACCGATCGCAACCGGACACCCAGCTACTAGCTGTCAAGCAGTAGAAGGGTGAATCTTTAAGGGAGTATGTGGATCGTTTCAACTAGCAGAGGCTCCTGATCCGCAACCTCAACGAGACGGCCGCGATCATGGCCTTCTGTTCAGGAGTTCAACACACCAAGGTGGCCACGTCTTTTCACCGCAACCGACCGGCAACTCTGGTGGAACTCTCGGAAAAGGTTGGAAAGTATATAGACACCGAGGAGTTTTTGAAGGCAAAATGCGCCAGCCAGGCGGAAGACGAATCCCCAAAAGCCAAGCGCAAGCGCGAGGGATTCGAGAAGGGTCCGGGAAAGAAGCCGAGGCAAGATCAAAGAGATGCTAGAGGCCAGCCCCCAACGGCTTTTACACCCCTTTCCCGACCTATACATGAGGTGATGGCCACTGCAGAGGCACAGAGGCTGCTTCCGCAGCCAGCTAAACTCAGAGCCCCACCCGGTAAGAGAAACCGGGAGAAGTTTTGCCGTTATCACAGGGATCACGGCCACGAAACGGAGGATTGCTTCAAATTGAAGATAGCAATCGAGAAGCTGATCGAGCAGGGACATCTTGCCGAGTTTGTCACAACGGACAGACGGCCCCGACAGGAAGCCCAAGCTCCCGGTCAGCCCCCTCCACCACTCGGCCACATTAACGTAATCTCCGGAGGAACATCTGGCGGAGGTGATTCTCAGTCGGCACGGAAGAGGCATGCCCGAGCATCCCGAGCTGATGTATGGCAGGTCCAATCCACCGGCTCCTCACCAACTGACGTTCTGACGTTCTCTTCCGACGATGTACAGGGCCTCCATTGCCCCGATGACGACCCGCTAGTAGTGACGCTTTCTATAGCTAACTATATGGTCCAGAGGGTACTGGTCGACACAGGCAGCTCGTCCGACATAATGTTTACACCAGCATTCGACCAACTCGAGATCTCCCAAGATCGGCTCTAGCCGGTTGCTACTCCCCTGGTCGGATTCAACAGCTCCAGCACTCAACCGCTCGGTACGATCGAGCTCCCAGTTCTCATGGGGACCTACCCGCAGCAGGTTTCCATGCTGACTAATTTTGTGATAGTGGAGGCCCCCTCGGCCTACAACGTCATCCTCGGAAGGCCGACCCTCAACAGGGCCCGAGCAGTTGTCTCCACATACAGCTTAACCGTGAAATTCCCAACTGCCCAGGGACCCAGATGTTTGCGAGGAGACCAGACCACGGCTCGAAGTTGCTATGTTAGCTCATTGCGCCGGGGGCAATCACCGAAACATTGAACGTCCAAAAAATGGACCCCCGGGACCAGAAGGACGTGATAGGACCTATGGAGGAGTTGGAGCAAGTTGTGCTAGATCCAGAACACCCAGATCGCACGGTCAATATAGGCGCACTATTGGAGCCTGCCTTGAAGGAAAAGTTGACCCAGTTCCTGAGGCAAAACCAGGACGTTTTTGCTTGGAGTCATGAGGACATGCCCGGGATTGATCCCCGAGTGATGTCCCATCATCTCAACGTCAGCCCGGACTGCCGCCCAGTGAAGCAGAAACGGAGGGGCATGGCCCTCGAGAGACAAACGGCAGTAAGTGAGGAGGTCGAGAAGCTCCTAAAGGCGAACTTTGTCCGGGAGGTCTATTATCCCGAGTGGTTGGCTAATGTTGTCCTGGTCAAAAAGAGCAATGGGAAGTGGAGAATGTGTGTAGACTTCACCGACCTCAACAAGGCCTGTCCCAAGGACTGTTATCCGCTGCCCAGGATAGACCTCCTCGTTGACTCAACAGCGGGCCACTCACTCCTCTCATTCATGTACGCCTACTCGGGGTATAATCATATCAGCATGTGCCCCGGGGACGAAGAGAAGACGGCGTTCATCACCGACCAAGGCACGTACTGTTACAGAGTCATGCCCTTTGGCCTTAAGAACGCCGGGGCTACATATCAGCGCCTGGTCAATTTCATGTTCAAAGACCTCATCAGAAAGTCCATGGAAGTGTACGTGGACGATTTCCTGGTCAAGAGCCGGGATGAGCCCGACCACCTTGAGCATCTTGCCAGGGCCTTCAGCATTTTGAGAAATTTCAAGATGAGGTTGAACCCAGCCAAATGCACCTTTGGTGTCTCGTCCGGCAAGTTCCTCGGTCATCTAGTCAGCAGGCGGGGAATCGAAGCAAACCCCGATAAAATCCAAGCTATCATCAACATGCGGTCACCTAAATCAACAAAAGAAGTTCAAAGCCTAGCTGGACGGGTGGCCGCACTTAATAGATTCGTGTCCCGAGCTACCGATCGGTGCCTGCCGTTCTTCAAAATCCTCCGCAAAGCTTTTCAGTGGTCCGAAGAGTGTGAGGAGGCATTCCAGGAACTCAAGAAATACCTGGCCTCACCTCCTCTACTGTCGACACTGGCATCCAGAGAGGAACTTTTCCTATACCTAGCGGTGTCACTGTCGGCGGTTAGCTCGGCACTCATCCGGGAAGAGCACGGGATACAGTTCCCAGTGTACTACACCAGCCGGGCGTTGCAAGGTGCGGAAAGCCGATATTTCGTATCGAGAAGTTGGCCTTCGCCCTCATCACCTCAGCCCGAAGGCTCCGCCCGTACTTCCAGGCCCATGCCATCGTAGTATTGACCGATCAGCCCCTCCGCAAAATTCTCTCTCGGCCGGACACATCCGGGAGGCTCGTCAAGTGGGCATTAGAATTGGAAGAGTTCGAAGTAACTTACCGACCTCGGACGGCCATCAAGGGACAAGCCGTCGCCGATTTTCTGGTCGAGTTTACATACCCAGAAGACCCGGTCGAAGAACCCGAGCCTCCGGCCTTACCACCCGGATTGCATTCCAGCATCCCAACCTGGGTGCTACATGTCGATGGCTCTTCCAACCAGCAACGTAGTGGGGTCGGGGTCATCCTGACTACCCCCGATGGCATCCAGCTTGAATATGCTCTGAGATTTGGGTTTCATGCCTCCAACAATGAGGCCGAGTACGAAGCCCTCTTGGTCGGGTTGCAGTTGGCCATCTCAATGAGTGCCCAACAAGTCCAGAGCTACAGCGACTCCCAGCTTGTAGTCAATCAGATAAACCAAGAATACGAAGCGCGGGAGGACAGCATGATAGCCTACTTGGCCCTCGTCCGGACGATTTCCAATCAACTCCGAGGATTTTCCATCACTCGGATACCTAGAGAAGAAAACACCCGAGCTGACCGGCTGGCCCGCCTCGCCTCGCCTCGTCATCTGAGTCAGACTTGCCTGGGATAAGGATACAATTCCTACCCGAGCCAAGTGTGATCAATTCAGAGGGCATGGAGGTTGACCCGGTCACTCCGGGACCTAGTTGGATGGATCCAATCGTGACATTTTTGACAACAGGAAGGCTGCCAGACGACAAAGAGGAGGCAAGGCGGGTCAAGTACCGGGCGGCACGATATCATATCCTTGACGGTGTCCTCTACAAGAGGGGGTTCACTATCCCGTACCTCCGCTGCGTTCACCCTACGCAAGTCCAAGCGATATTTTTCGAAATTCATGAAGGTGTGTGCGGGAACCACGTAGGAGGTCGGGCACTCTCCAGAAAGGCCCTCTTACAAGGCTACTATTGGCCAATCATGGCCCGGGATTCACAGGAGTATGTCCGAAGGTGTGACAAGTGCCAGCGATACTCTCCCATGTTCAATAGACCGGGAGAGCTCCAAACGCCGGTCTACAGTCCCTGGCCATTCGCCCAATGGGGAATTGACATCGTCGGTCCCTTACCGACAGGCAAAGGGCAGGTTAAGCTTGCCGTGATAGCTGTTGATTACTTCACCAAATGGGTGGAGGCCGAGCCCCTGGCAACGATAACCGAGCGGAGAATGGAACACTTTGTGGAGAGAAACATCCTCAGCAGGTTTGGTATCCCACGAGTCCTGATCAGCGACAATGGAAGATAATTTGATACACCCATCTTTAGACAGTTCTGCTCGGGCTATGGGATACTAAATCACTACTCTTCTCCCGAGCATCCACAAGCTAATGGTCAGGCCGAGGTGACCAACCGCACAATCTTGCAGTCGATTAAGACAAGGCTTGAGAATGCCAAAGGCCTGTGGGCTGAAGAACTACCAGCCCTCCTGTGGGCCTACCGCACCACACCCCGGGCAGCTACGGACGAAACCCCATTTTTCTTAACTTATGGTTTTGAGGCGGTAGTCCCCACAGAGCTCGGGCTGCCCTCATACCGGGTGGCTACCTTTAATGACCAAGACAATGGAGAAGCCCTCAGGACGGAACTAGACCTGGTCGAAGAAAGAAGAGACCAGGCCTATCTCAGGGTGGCAGCTTACAAGCAAAGGGTCTCAAGGTATTATAATAGCAAGGTGAAGCATCGAAGCTTTCAAGTCGGGGACCTTGTCCTTAAGGCAGTGAACCAGTCTACCCGAGTTCCAAGCCATGGGAAGTTGGGAGCAAATTGGGAAGGACCGTATATAGTGACTCAGGTCAACCGACCGGGAACCTACTGGCTACAGAACATGGACGGGCACGATCTCAGTCATCCCTGGAACGTGCAACACCTCCGTAAGTATTATCAGTAGCATCTGGCTATGGGAATCTACTACTATAGGACAAGTTCTTTTCATGTAGTCCTGGTTGGGCAACTATTACAGATTGTTATTTTTCAAATAAAATTGATAAAGTTTGCTTCGAAAATTCAGGCTGGCCAATACACCGTGCAAAGCATGAAAGACCTCGGGCCAAACCCCAAGGCATCAAAAGGCCTCGGGCCCCGAGCCCAGGCACAACAAAGACCTCGGGCCTAACCCAGAGGCAGGAAAGACCTCGGGCAATACCCCGAGGCAGAAAGGACCTCGGGCTCCGAACCCAGGCATTAAAGGACCCTGCAACCACCTATATTCCAGGTCGGTTTCCTATGGTCGACCCTCTGCATGCCCCCGCCTTCGCAAGAAAGTCGGGGACAAAAGGGTACTAGACCTACAAACAGAAAATTAATTAAGTTTCGCCTAGGTCCAGCCGACGACGGGGCCAAACCCCTAGGTGGCCGACGATGGCAAGCTTCAAAAGCTCCTGCAACCACCCATGTTCCAGGTCAGTTTCCTATGGTCGCCCCTCTGCATGCCCCCGCCTTCGCAAGAAAGTCGAGGACAAAAGGGTACTAGACCTACAAACAGGAAATTAATTAAGTTTCGCCTAGGTCCAGCCGACGACGGGGCCAAACCCCTAGGTGGCCGACGATGGCAAGCTTCAAAAGCTCCTGCAACCACCCATGTTCCAGGTCGGTTCCCTACGGCTACTTACTCCCGTACTCCCATACTCCCGCCTTAGCAAAATGCTTGGGGGGTAGGGGACAAAGGGAATTGAGGCTAAAACAGGGAATTGCATCGTTCGACTAGGTGTTCTGTGGGTTACGGTCCTAAAGCATTTGCTAAGGCAGATGTTAGGTCGGCCAAAAACCGAACAGATACTAGCAAAAAGGCATAGTACAAAAACATTACAAAGTTGATGGAAAGCTGACCTCAGGGGTCTTTTCATTAATCAAATAAAGTGTACAAAGTCTAGGGGGCAGTTGTGGTGGCCTCCCCAAAAAAAAAAAAAAAAACAAAAACTACAAGCAATGAAATAAAAAAAAAAACAACAAGGAGGAACCGGGGAGTCAGTCTTCCACATTGACCACATCCTCGGTCTCCCCGGTCTGCTCCCTTGGCACGGCAAGTCCTTCGTCCCCCAAGTCCCCGCCCGGGGCGAGTTCTGTGGCCTCAGCAATGGCCTCAGGGTCTTCACCAATCGTAGGAGCATCACCAGCTATGGGATCTTCACCGACATCCCAGTAATCCGAGTCAATCCCCTCGTAGGCCGAAAGGACCCATTCGGGGTGATCCCGGGCTACCCGCCGCTTCAGATCGTCGTAACCTTGGAAGAAGCCGTCATCAAATGCGCCCTCCAAGGCCCCTGCAGCTGGTGTCTCAGCCGCCGCCTTCGCCCGGGCTTCAGCTGCCGCAGTGAGGGCCCGGGAAACCTCCAGTTCAGCCAAAACCGCTGCCGGGTCCGGATGAGCCGCACCCAAACTCAAGGCCAATGACTTCGTCTTGCTCGTCTCAACGGCCAAGGCAGCTTTGGCTACTTGTAATTCTTTCCGCTCCTTCGAAAGGGCGGCGTCAGCGGCGGTGGCCTTCCCGGCCAGGGAAGACAGGAGGGACTCGGATCCCGCGGCCATACAGCCAACCTGCGGCGAGAAGATGAAGGTCAGTTAGACAAGTAAAAATAGAGCAGGTCAATATTTGAAGAGAGAAAAAACACTTACCAGATGGGAAAGGCTATACAACCATCCTTGGAAGTCTTGGGGAGACAGCCCGGCGCATACTTCAACCTGGCTCGGGATTAGGACATACTTTAGCCTATACCAAACCTCACCAGGCCCACCGATGGGCAGACCGTATGGAATACCAGCCCGGGTGCGGGCTCCTCAACAACCAACGTTTGGGGAGCCGATGTCCCCGCAGGGTCCGTGCGGTTGACCGTTCCGTGGCAGATGCTTCGGAGCGGGCGCTCACCGCCCAGGGCCTCGATAGCTGGCCTCTTCCCCTGGGCGATCGCCACCCGAGTAGCAGTAGCGGTGGCGGCAGCAGCCTGTCTCTCCCTCAGTTGCTCCAAATTGCGTTTGGGGGCCATTTCTGCGAAAGAGCAAGATAACACGGTCAGAAATGTGAGAGATAATACGGACAAGTGCAAGGCAAACCAGTAAGGCAACCTGGGAATTCACCAGGAATGAGGGGTGAAAAGCTGGGGGCTGGAACGGGTTCCTCAGGGGAATAGGTCTCGACAAAGTCCCCTGTTCGGGATAATACGTTCCAAACACTAGTGGGCAACTCTGCTAGGTTCCAGATCCTGGCCTGGCACAGTTCGGAGATTTCGGGAGGTTCTGTCAAGCCAGCTGTGCACAGAGAAATGAAGTCAGTTAGCAAGCCATTGCGTTCCTAAAAACCGAAAGAACGGACGAACACGGAAGGGTGGTCTTACCCCTCAACTCCCCAGCCCAGGATGTCCTCAGCTCGGTCCCCGGAGCCATATCACAAAGGCGAAGGGTGGACACTTGGAAGAACTTGCCCTTCCACCCCTTGTTGTTGCTGGAGCATCTGTCGATAATTTTCCTGCCCGGACAGGCAGAAAATGAGAAAAACCCTACGTCCCGGTGCACAGGGAATGGTCGGTGGGCCCAAAGAAACTCGTGGAGGGTAAGCTCGTACCCGAACACCTGAGGCCACAGCGATATACACCCCATCAGGAATCTCCATCCGTTGGGGGCCAATTGCCCGGGAGCGATATCGAGATAGATCAGGACATCCCGGGCAACGCGGTGGAGGGGTAGTCGGAGGCCCGCCATCATGGCATCCTCAAACAGGGTGACGAACCCAGGCTGATAGAGGTGCGCGCCGCCGGGGTTTACGGCTAGGGCACAACCATCAGGAAGAGAGTACCTCTCTCTGATCCGGAGAAGGTCTTGGGAACGCAGCATAGAAAGGGTGGACTCACAGGCAAACACTACACGATCAGTCCCCCTGGGCAACTCGTCGCCCGAACCCCTCGAGACGGAGGCGACAGGGGCCTCCTAGCACCAGGGGATCCTGACCGATACTGTTCACTCTCCGATCTCGACGCAGAGTTAAAGCCGGAGCGTTCCATCTCTGGCACTCCGACGGAAAGGAACGGACACAAACTACGACCTGCGTATGGATCGGGAATCCCAAGCCTGATATACAGGGGGGGCAGAGTCACTAACCTGAATGGTAACGAGTAGACACTCCTCAGCACCAGGTAACACTCTCCCAAAACAGCGCAAGAAACACCTGCTTGGTTCAGATGAGTTAAAGTTCCACCCGACTCAAAGAACGCACAAAATCTAAGGAGAAAGAAATCCACTCCCGCTCGAACCTCACAAGATTTGTTCTCTCCAGCCTCACTCCGAAATGAAAAAGGACGGGGGAAGAGAAAAGAAAGCAAAAAGTAGAAGATAAGGGATGCAAGAAATGAGGCAAGTACTCCTTATATAAAGACCCTGAACGGCCAAGATGGCCAAGATCAGGGCGGATCCAGCGGTCCAGGAGATTTCCCGCCAAACTGTCGCTTCGGTCACGTGAAGAGTCGCCTCAAAAGGCGCGCGCATTAATTACGTGACGCGACGGTTCAGTCAGCCCGCAATCGGTTCGGTTACGATCACATCACCATTGTTAGGTTCTAACCTGACTAACGATTGGTTGGTACAGAGCAGCGGTGATCCGAGCCCGAGATGCCGCAACCCGGGCACATTCATACACCGGTCGGGCATTAGCTGCCCAGTGTAGCACAGAATTAGTAAACAGTTGAAGGAGCATAGTGAAAGAGAAACGTGGCCTCAAGGACCTTTTTATTGCTATAAAGGGTGATTTGTACAGAGATCGGGGGCATTTATAATAGCCTCCCCGAAAAAAAAAAATATATATATATATATATAAAGGCCTTCAAGTCCCTCTGTCCTTCAAAGCCTTGACCTCCTCCTCCAGGACCGCCAACCTCGCCACCAGCTCCTTCACAGTAAGCTCGATGGTGTGAGTGTCCACTTCCTGCATAACCGAGCCTGTTTGCAAACTGGCGGTTTGTTTCTCCACCTCCTGAAGACGGCCCTCCAAGTTAGCAAGGGAGAGGCCAGTCCAAGAGCTAGGCACGTGAAGGCCGACCGGGGGATCCGTCCGACTTTTCTTTGGTGGAGGTGGAGACCCCTCACCAACTTCTTTCTCTTTCCCTTCCTGGACGGACCTGGTGGAGGGCTCGCATCCCCGGACGAGGTGGAGTCACTGCTGGTGGGCAGAGAAATTGGCCCCTCGGGTGATCCGGCCCTATATGCGGCGCGCGGGCCGGTGACCATGGATCGAGTATAGCGGCGCGACCCAGAAGCCGCAGCATCATGGGTCGTGGAGGAAGGACCGGCGCCAGCATCACCCGCAGGCCCACCGACCAAATCAGAGAACGACAGGCCGGCCTCGATGGCTCGATCAATCGCCTCCGTCTCATCAGCAGTAGGGGCCGCACCGCGGAAGGCAGAAAAAGATTGTTTGCAGAGGTCGGGATCAAAAACTGCAGGAGGGCAGAGAATGGCGTCCTCCAGCAAGTTACCAGATACCACGACCCAAGGGTATCGCCGCCAGTTTTTGTTCGGGAAGTCCAGACCTTGGACAAGGTCCCTCCCCTCGGCCCTGGGGCGCAAGTAAGGACCCCCGTGGTCGATGCCCAAGATGTAACACCTGACGACGTCGACGGAACGGAGGAACAACCCGAGTCGCTCGTTCAGCACTGATACGCCCCAGAGGAGGCGGGCGACGTTTGGACGGCACTTGCAGAGCGGGATGTGCAACCCCTCAAGCAGGTCACAAAAGGAGACCGGAAGGGGAAAGCGTAGTCGCACAATAAGCAGCAGATAGCTGCTGATGAGGACGAAAGGGAAGGCTACTTCCTCCCTCTCAACATGCGGACGGACTTCGACGTCGTCCAGAATGTGACAATCTTCTCGGAAGGCTCTGAGCCCTTCATCAGATGACAGATTAATATGTAAGGCAATTTGAGGGAAGTTTTGGGAAATGAAAACAGCAGAGAAGAAGGAGCTCGACGTGTTTTGCTCAAACGTTTTAGTTGATGATTTACAGTGAGAAGCAGATTGAACAGGTGCTCCTTATATAAGCATCGCGAACGGTTAGGATCAAACTTGATCGGATGGCTCACATACTCTCCCGCCGAAACTATCGTTTCGGGCACGTGGGGCGTCGTCTCAAAAAGCGTGAGCATTGAATGCGCGACGTGATGGTTTGGTTGCCACCTGGGCGATTCGGTTACTTTCAAACTGGCAGCTTTGGATCTGAACCAGACCCGTAACCAGTGGACACGTGGCGCCAGGGGGCTCGGTCCTGCAGGGTCACCGCTCGGTCGATATACCGACGAGTCATTACAAACCGGCCAAGTTCTGACGGGGGTCCCAGTCTTTTCCCAGTCGGTATCTGGAAGACATTCTTAATTTTCAAATTTCATCTGGCAAGGCGTCATCTCAACTTTGAAAATGGGGGGCAGCTGATACGTCCAGAAATATTCTGTAACTGTCCTACCGCCACGTGGTCAGCGGATAGCCCGGTTAGTCCGGAATTGGAGCATGGAGCCCACACTTCCGAGGTGTTCAGCTATAACCGTCTGGGATACTCGGCAGCTCGGGAACGGGGCGTAGTGACTCCCCGGTAGGGGCGAAGTAGATGGAGTCTCCCATCGTTTCCTTATACGTCCATGACTCTATCAAGAAAGAATCAATGGTTTCCTAAGCCACTTAGGAAAACTCCCCTAATGTTATGCAAATCTATTGTGATTAGATTAGGCTTCCTAATCTAGTGAACTTACCATGTAAGGGTGGACTCTTACATCTATAAAAGATCCCACCTATCCTCCTTAGAGGGATCTGAAAATTTACTTCTCTGAGCATATACTTACTCGCTAGAGAACAAACCACCCATACGCATATACCCGGCCGGTGTTACTGGTAGTGTCGCTCATCTCTGTTGGCTCACCAGGCCTGCCGGTGATCTGCTAGTGAGAAGCGCTTAGACGCACACGTGGACGTAGGTCACCTCATTAACGGGGCCGAACCACACACAAATCTTTCTTTGCTCTGTCTTTTTGCATAAATCTTGCTTACCAATTTTTGGCATCATCAGAAGTTTTTGATGATTGAATAATGTTATTAGATAGAGTATCTCTTTTGTCTTTTCTAATTATTCTTGGCATATCAATAAGACTTTTGAAACCTATCTCGGTATTCTTGGTGAATCAATGAGATTAGAGCGTTTTTCGTAGTATTGTTGCAACAATCAACATGTCCAAGAAGATTGTCCATCTCATCCTTCTCGTCATTCACTTTCGTGCTACATCATATCAAGTCTGAACATGTGTGCAATCATTTGAGATTTGTCAATGAGAAATGATAGGGGTATAACTTACTCTTGCAACTCATTTGCAATCATATATATCTCTCTTCTATATGGCACTGGAGTCCATTGAAATTTAACCGGACTTCATAGTGCCACTTAAGAGAGAGAGAGAGATAGAGATGGTTGTAAATGAGTTATAAGAAGCTAGAGTTATACCCATATCATTGTTGTTTGTCAATATTGTGTTGTGTTGGATCCGCGTTTATCTTTGACACATGCAAGAGCAGCATATATTCTTGAAAGAAAGTAAACCAATAATGTGATAAAACACTCTAATTATTCTCAAAACCTGATCCCCTTTTCACCTTTTTTAGTCCCTTTTTTTTCTAAAAAAAAATTATGCTGTTTATTCCCTCCTCAGCCTTTAAGAAAAGAATCCCAACTCAAAAAGCAATGTGTAAAGCATCAAGATTATACGACTTTCTTATGAAGCTAGTTTTCACTTTGGTAATGGGACTTTGCTTTGCTTTCTAATCTATGAGGTGGCAAAGCCTTGTTTCTTTTCCTTTAACAGCAGTCGGATCTAACCCGATTAAGCCCCACCCAGATTTCAAGCGGAGCTTGGGTTTTAAGCAGTGCAAGTAGCAGGGTCAACTCAAAACCATTTTAGCAGAACTTGAATAGAGTTATTAGGTGTGTTTGATAATCCAATTAACTACTGAAACGAAAAGTTTCAGCATTATTTATTTTTTCCAGTACGTATGATTATGAGTCACTAAAAAAATAGCTAAAAACTTACTAAAAACTTCTACTCAAAAAGAGTAAACTTTGTCCCTCTCAAACCCACCAGGTTTTGAGAGGGTCTGGGTACGAATCGTCCTCATTCGAGCACAGACCTTCTTGACCCGGTTCAATACCATCCACCGGAACAAAACTAACTTTAGTCTTATGCCTATCAGTTAACAATCGAATCTTCCTTTCTAGTTCCTGCGCTCTATCTACATGTACGTGAAATGTATATATATATATATATATATATTAGTGATAGGAGCGGTTAGAATTTGACCTTAATGGAGGCACACTTGTATGGGGTTAGGAGACAAAACCCTTGATCCAAAAAAAAATTTATTTTTTATTTTTGAAATATTTTAATTTCGGGATTTAAAAATTGAGTTTTTATTCTGTGGGTTTTCAATATAATGGGTTAAAGATTAAAACATAATTATTCAAAGACAAACGAATCTCTCTGTAACTCTTTTTCAAAAAATTTATTTTCATATTTTCTTTTCTTTTTTTTTAAATGAATCGTTTGAACGGTCCAAGTGCTTGCGTATATGTGATATTTTTTGGATAAGAATTTAAGGATCAAAGTGGAAATTTTAAGTTTAGAATGGGTAAATTGTATTAAAAAAAATGCATATACTCGTAAAGTTGAACTATTGAAGAGAGTACCTTAGAAGCAAGAACCGTTAAAATTGGTTTCTCGATTCCGCACTTCTTATTAAGAAACTTGTCGGAATCTCACTCCCCTCATGTTAGAACATCGCTCCCACCTCGCTCTCATCTCAACCAAGTCTCAAAATAGCCGATAAATAGATTCAAGTTCTTATTTTGCTCAAATATTTTACTGAAGAAATATTTTTATGTCGAAACATATAGCTTAAGACTTTCAAAAATAAATTTACAATCAAGATATATTATGTCTATTTAAATTTCTTTGCAATAATTAGATATAGAATATATCTATATTAAATATTTGGACGCTTCTTAAACGCTCTCTACCTAGGTAGCATCAGTGCTGGTGCAAGGATTTGGGTACAGGAATGCGGGTGCGAGGGATTCGCCAATTTTTTAAAAAGTAAAGATGCGGGTGCGGCTGGAGTACATGGATAAAATATTAAAAATGTACTTTCAGATAGTAGTATATACAAACTATTTTATAACTATTAGTGCATTAGTGTATAATACCCTAGATAGTTGTTATTCTTATTTTCTATTATTTATCTTTTAAACCCCCAAAATTTTTAAAATTGTATGAAAAATTTGTGTTCTTTTCAAAAGAGCGCTACAAAAGTCACACTCTAAAAGAAAACTCAAAGAATCCACGGAGCACCTAGTACGGGTGCGCACTAAGTGCGGGTGTGGCGGCTTTTTCGAAGAGTCGTGTTTTATAGCTCTCAACTTTTAAACCTCTTAAAATTTAACGTTTCCTCGCTGCTGCTCCCGCTCCCTCTCCCTCCCCCGTCCCCGCCCCCGGCCCAGCCCCAGCCCCAGCCCCAGCTTCGAACTTCTAACGAGAGTACAATGCATAAAATATAAAAATACATTGGACATGAAAATAATTTTGAAAATTTGAGTTGGGGCACGTGCTCCCACTGCGCCTCACTTGGCTCCACCTGTAAAGTGTAGTGTGTGTATATATACAATGACACATTCCCATTGCATCATTGTTTCATATAGTTTTGTCAGATACAATCATACAAGTCGCTCGTAGCTTCTGCTGTTTCCGTTCCAAAATGACAGCTCAGACCTTTCACACTGGTCTCTCTCTCTCTCTCTCTCTCTCTGTCAGAGGAATATGAACACAATTTATGAATTCAGTTTCTGATTTTTTTGTTGATAGGGATCCACCATACTGAAAATCCTCCAACTGATGCGAAGTGCTGCCCAAAAACAAGGAAGAAAGGAGATAGGGGCTTCATAGAAGGATGGTAATCACCTCGTACCCATCTTTGACAACCACAATTTTTGAAAAAAATACAAAAATACAAAAAACGTCAGTTAAAGACTTAAAGCAACTTTGAGAACACTGATTTTAACAAAACTTTTTGTACAGTATTAATTATAACCTCTTACCTAACATCGAAATTTTATAATTAAACCTAAGAGTGTATATATTTACCTGTTTGGGAATGGATAAAACATGCTTAGATATAGACCCAATTTCATCTATCTATTTGGTTCATGAAAACTAGCATTATGCTACCTTGACCCAAAAAAAATGAAAAGAAAAGAAAAAGAAAAAGAAAAAATATAACTTGTTTTTAAAGTGCTTTTAAGCTCGACACATAATTGACCATAAAACGACAGCTAATAAAACAACTACACACACAAACACACATACATATATATATGTGGGTTTTGTTAACATGTGCCCTACCCTTATCGGCACATATTAAAATTCTAAAAGTGGAAATAAATAAGAAGTATAGTGCGGACTTCAGTGTCTGGGTTCACTATTTGTTTCCCTTGTTTATTTCTACTTTTAGAACCTTAACATCTGTCCTCCTAAGGACACATGTTAACAAAACCCTATATATAAATATATATATATATATATATTTCCTGCTCACTTTAATTAGAACACGTTAATTCAGTTCTTCCATAATGCAACTCCTGAAATATATATATATATTTTCCCCTCTTTTTTTAAACAAAGTGTTCTTGCAGTCTCTTCGCTCTGTGTTGCTGTTGGCTCTGCGAAAGTTGCTTCTAAATGATGATCAAGAATAGCTACTTTTCTTTAGCGTTATTATGATGTCATATATGATCATATATACATAATATCTGGCTGGTTTCTACAGTTGACTGTCTGTGTCACTTCCAGGGTAAATAAAATTATAGTAATATTTGGGACACAATCTTCATACAACTTTCATATAACCTCTCCAAAAGATGTGTCTATCTCTCATGTGATATCACTAGACCCCACAGTGACACAGGAAAGAGATAGACACATCTTTTGGAGAGGTTGTATGAAAGTTGTATGAAGGTTGTGTCCCAAGTATTACCCATAAAACTATTATTGCTTTTGTTTTACCCAAATAAGATTAATTCATTTACCAACTCTCCATTTTTGCATATTTATGTGATTCACCAAATCAAATCATTAGAAAAGGCTAGCCTTGGGTCCGTTTGATAAAAACTGAAAAATTAAATACTAAAAATTAAGTACTAAATTTTAAAAATTGAAAATTTATAGCAATAGACTTTACAATATTAAAAGCAGTGTTTTAAATACTGTAATAAATAAATTCAATGATTATTTTGAGTAGAAATATTTCACTTAATTGAACAAACAGCAAAAAATTCACTAAATAAGTAATACATCAAATGCACAAAAAAATAATTAAGTGCTAAAAATTTTCATTTTTAGCACTTAATTGGATTATCGAATACACCATTTGTTTTCACTTGAAATTGGATCAATATGCAACAAAAAAAAAAAAATCAAGGATGGCCAGCAAAATAAATATTGTGTTTGGAATGAAAAGAACACCCATTTTGTGGGAAACTAACAATCACCGTCTTTTTTTTTTTCTCATGGTACATGTTTTTAAACATACACATTTAAGATTATTGAGGGACAAAAATGAAAAGAATATCATATAATGTCCATTTTGGTATGGAAGTTAACCTCTTTTTTTTTTTTTTTATCCAAGTAAATGTATCAGTTAGTTTAATCACAGAGAGGGAAGAAAACGAAAAAGGAGTAGAAATGAAAATACGAAAACATGATGGACATTAGAGAGAGTTCTTTTGTGTAAATGTTAAAGAGCATGGAAATCCATCAACTCGCAACCCTTGTTTCTATATGCCATATTCCACTTAAAAAGGCATATTCCACTTAAAAAAAAGAAGCAAGTAAGCTTTGTCTTGTTAAAAAAAGTAAACATTACATTGGAGTTGTCACACCCGTTCCAAAAATTTATAGTTTTATCATGCATAATTGTAAATTGAGAAGTTATCAATGTTAATTGATAATGGTGGATTGAGGTTGACTGTGAGTCAACGGTAAGGTGTCAGTGAGGACACGGGAACATGGAAGTTCATATTGCATAATCATGAGTAAATGGCATTTATATGATTTAAATGTTATTTGACTTTATCTGGTATTCCTGTGAATAGTAATTATACCTGTGTAGTATAATTCTGGTAAATTTGGATATGATAGTATCATTTTGAGAACTGTGGTGAGAACGTGAGAGATACGTTAATTAAAAAGGTAGGTTGTGTAGAGATTTCACAGAATATAGTTTTCGGACGTTATTTTGGACCCAAACGAAACTTAGTCGGAAACTTTTGAAATTTATAGTTTTCACTTGTAAAGTTATAAAATGAACGTGTGCGAAGTTTCGAGAGCTAATTAGAAGTTTGAGAAACTTGTGGGGAGGTAAACGTAATTCCCCGAAAACTTGCCTATATATAGATGAGTATGAGATTTCAAATCTCATCCACAACTCCTAAATATCTAGAGAGAGGAGAGAGAAGGGAGATTTTGTTGCCTCGGGCTTTGCGACGACAAACGGCGACCGTTCGTCCGTCAGTTTTTCTCCAGATTTCAGATTTGAACTCGTGGAGGTAAGATCTACGTTTTGATACCACTTAGGCTGTGTTTGGCCAAGTTTTTGTAAAATCTTAATTTTGGACTTTCAGGAAAAATCAGGTAAAACTTGTAGGAATCGTACCAAATTCGGAATCCGACGATTATTTAGCCCCCTAGACGATCCTTCAAAGTTTGAAGAGATTCGCACGAGGTATGAATTCTAGATCTATGAAATATATGGATTTTCATGTCTTAGACATCACTTTTGATATTCTTGGATCCGGGCGAAATTCATGTATTAGTTAGGCCCGTTAATTATGCACGCGAAATTATGATAAAAGCACGTATAACTGTTTATGTGAGCATGTTATGTGTCTACTTGGGTCAAAGGGGAGTTTGGTGCAAATTCATTCGGAGTAAGCTCCTCGAACCTTGAGGATTGTGATCTTGTTGGAATTGGAAATTGTGGGTGTGTCTGGATTGGAGGTGGGCCCAACCAGTACACGGTACCTGGTATGGAGGAAGGCCCAACCAGTGTACGAGATGCGTGGGAGAGGTGGGCCTCCTACGGCATCGACCAGATGAATGCGTACCACTCACCCCAGAGACTATTTCTATGTGTTTTAGATGCTTAAACCATGAACTGTCATATAAGCATACATTTAGAATTGTACGCTCAGCATATAGCTGAGCAGTGGAGATGTACTCCATTGCAGGTAAGAAGAAAGACAAGAAGAATCGTGAGGAGTGAGGCCGAGGAACGCCGGGGATTTCACACTTGTATATGTTTTGGTTGTTTTATTTTAAATCCTGAAACTTGTGTAAGAATTGGTAATATGTTGTAATAGAACCATAGATTAGTTCTATAGTATTGTAATCTTGTAATTGAACGTCTGCAATTATGTTTTAATACGTTAAAAATCAGTTATGGTTGTACCTATTGTGGGTGTTGAGAGGCATGAGTTGTTAATATTTCAATACAGGGCTGTCAGCAGGGGAGCAGTCGACTGGGCCCTGGATCAGTCGACTGGACCTCGTGGGATTGAGATACTGTAAGGGAATAATAGAAAAGAAGTCGACTGGACCCCTTGGACAGTCGACTGAAGACTGTTTATTTTAGCTACTGCTTCCATTAATTGAAAAGCAGTCGACTGGATCCCCAGATCAGTCGACTGGACCTCTTTGCAATATGATGTATTTTTGGTTCTGCTTGACACAGTCGACGGAGCAGTCGACTGGACCCTAGTGCAGTCGACGGGGCAGTCGACTGAACCTCTGTTTTCAAAACTATTTCTTTTGAATGCGTTTTCACTTGGCCAAAACTTTTTATAACTCTGATTTCAATAGATTTTACAACACAGAGGGGAACGTTTCCTAAGTTTTAAACTACCAGGGTTGTTTTGTAGAAGTTCTTTCCGCTGCGTATTATTAGATGATGTTTGGATGAGCCTTGGTGGCGTGCCACGTGTCCTATTTCCACGCGTAGTGGGATGGGTCGTGACATTTATTGGTATCAGAGCTAGAGGTAACAAAACTTTGGGAACGTTCGACGAGGAGTGGAGTGTTGAGTGAATTGCCACATGTTTTCAATTGCATTCATGCATCTTAGAGATGTTTGATGCATATGGATGTTGTTTTACATACATACTATTGTTATTGTTGCGCATGCATAGTGTTTATGCATTGAGAACTACAGGATTGAAATCATGAGTGACGAAGAGCGAGAACTATCGCCACACACTCGACGTATGAATGAGATGGCAGAGATGATGGGGAATATGGGAGAAATGATACGAAATATATCGGAGCGACTGCCTCCCACACCCCACATCGAAGTGGAACCAATAACTGTAGTACATGCACCCGAAAATAGGGGTATGAGATCAATATCTGAACAGTTTACTCGAAAGAAACCGATGGAATTTCATAGAACACCCGATACGACGTTAGCAGAACATTGGATAATGGACATGGAGCGAATTTTCCGATCTATTCCGATGACAGATAGAGAGAAGATTGAGAACGCAAGTGATGTACTGAGGGGTGAAGCCCAGAACTGGTGGGTAAACGTTTTAGATCAGGGAGCACCGATTACTTGGGAAGGGTTCAAGGCGGAATTCAATCGCCGGTTCTTTCCGCGAGCCGCCTACAATGCAAAGAAGAGAGAATTTGATAACTTGAAGCAAGGAGACATGACTGTGACGGAGTATACTTCCAAGTATAATGCGTTGTTGAGATTTGGTAAAGGTTCAGTGCCCGAAGAGGAAGATAGGGCAAGAAAATTCGAAGAGGGTTTACGGGAAAATATTCGTCTAAGGGTGGAAACCTACGAACATTCGACTGTTGCAGCAGTACAGCAGACGGCACTTGTAGCCGAAAGTGGAATAGAGAGATCGAGACAAAATCACCAAGGAAAGCGAAGTCATGAGGGTGGTGACCGAAGTCAAGGTGGATCTTTTAAGAGGCTGTTTTCACGAGGCTCTAGTTCTGATTTTAATAATTCCAAGAGAATACCCAGTAACATACCGTTGTGTTCACTTTGCAACCGACCACACACCGGTCGATGTTTTCTGACCAGCTTTCAGAACAGATCTACAGGGGGAAACAGTGTGAGTTCTACGACTCATTCGCAACTCAAGTGTTTTGACTGTGGTACCTTGGGACACCGAGCGAAAGATTGCCCAAAGAAGCGTTCTCAACAAGGGGCAAGTTCTATGGCTTCTAGTGGTTCGAAGCCTAAGCAGTCTAGTGACGGGGGACAAAGGATGGAGCAACGTCAGGGAAGATCATTCCAGATGAACCCTGGAGACGTGGCTGCTACTGATACAGTGGTCTCAGTATGGTGCTTGTATGTTCGCACTTAGCACGCATACTCGTTGATTCGGGATCTACGCATTCGTTTGTATCTCATAACTTTGTTGAACATTTGAATGTTAAGTCCGCGCCACTAGGATATGAATTGTCTATCGCTGTGCCACTTAGTAAGTCAGTAGTGACATCTACTATATATAAGAACTGTGCAATCAAACTAGGCGAGAAGTTGATGACTGTAGACCTTATACCGATTGTAGTGAACCATTTCGATGTGATACTAGGAATGGATTGGTTAGCTCTTAACCACGCCACAATAGACTGTGAACGAAAAGAGGTTAATTTTCGATCACCGGGACACAGGAACTTTTGTTTTCAAGGAAGTGGGGTTATACCGCCGCCATATTTGATTTCAGCTATCCGAGCGGGAAAGTTATTGAAAAAGGGATGTCAAGGATTCCTATGTTCAGTGACTGATGTTTCGGCGACCGAATTAAAAGTAGAAGACATTCCGATAGTACGAGAATATCCAGATGTATTTCCTGATGAGCTACCAGATGTTCTTATTGAGAGAGAGATTGAATTCACCATTGAGGTAAATCCAGACTTAAGGTCGGTATCCAAAGCACCGTATAGAATGGCACCAGTAGAATTGAAGGAACTGAAAGTTCAATTGCAAGAGTTACTTGACAAGGGTTTCATTCGACCAAGTGTATCACCGTGGGGAGCTCCAGTATTGTTTGTGAAGAAGAAAGATGGCTCCATGCGTATGTGTGTTGATTACCGGGAACTGAACAAATTGACAATCAAGAACAAGTATCCACTACCCAGAATTGATGACTTATTTGATCAACTTTGTGGGGCACAAGTATTCTCCAAAATAGACCTAAGATCAGGTTATCATCAGTTGAAAGTGAAGGTCGAAGATGTCGAGAAAACAGCTTTCAGAACGCGTTATGGACACTATGAGTTTTTAGTTATGCCATTTGGGGTTACCAATGCACCAGCTGCGTTCATGGACCTTATGAATCGAGTATTCAAAGATTATTTGGACGACTTTGTGATTGTATTCATTGACGATATCCTTATCTATTCACCTAGTGAGATAGAACACGAGAACCACTTGAGGTTGATACTCCAGAGATTACGAGAGAAGCAGTTATTTGGGAAATTCAAGAAATGTGAATTTTGGTTACCTAGCATTACTTTTCTTGGTCACGTGATTGACAAGAATGGAGTATCAGTTGATCCTCACAAAATAGAAGCTGTATCAAATTAACAAAGACCGACTTCCGTATCTGAAATTCGAAGTTTCTTGGGATTAGCGGGATATTACCGCCGTTTTATCGAACATTTCTCAAAGATTTCATTGCCAATGACAAAGTTAATGAGAAAGGGAGTTACATTTGAATGGAGTCAGGAATGTGAAGACAGTTTCCAAGAGTTGAAGTCACGCTTGACGAGAGCGCCTATTTTGACAATACCATCCGGAACCGAGGGGTTTGTGATCTATAGTGATGCTTCACACAAAGGGTTGGGATGTGTGTTGATGCAAGGGGGTAAAGTGATTGCTTATGCATCTAGACAGTTGAAGACACGTGAGATTAATTATCCGACTCATGATCTGGAATTAGCTGCAGTAATTCATGCCTTGAAGATTTGGAGACATTATTTGTACGGAGAAAAGTGTGAGATATTCACGGACCACAAGAGTTTGAAATATATTTTCACCCAACGGGACTTGAACATGAAACAACGAAGATGGTTGGAATTGATGAAGGATTACGAACTTTCGATTGAATACCATCCGGGAAAGGCGAATGTAGTAGCCGATGCATTAAGTCGGAAGACGCCGAGGAATTTAGCCGACGAGCTAACGCAACAAAAAGAGTTTGTAAAATAAATGGAACGCTTAGAATTGGATGTGATTCCAGGGATCAACGATGGCTTGATGATGGCGATTGTAGCACACCCAGATATTATTGATGAGATCAAGAAGGAACAATTTAACGATGTTTATTTGTGTAAAATGATAGATGAGATATCTTTGGGAAAGCGACCTGGTTTTGTATTAGAACAACGACCTGGTTTTATCAAGAAGGAACAATTTAACGATGTTTATTTGTGTAAAATGATAGATGAGATATCTTTGGAAAAGCGACCTGGTTTTGTATTAGAACAAGGAACGTTGAAACTGGGAAATCGGTTATGTGTACCGAATGTGAAAGACATAAAGGAACGACTCTTAGAAGAAGCTCATAGTACAAAATATTCAGTGCACCCGGGGAGTAATAAGATGTACCGAAACCTGAGAGAAAACTTCTGGTGGAAGGGTATGAAGCGTGAAGTCGCTAAGTTTGTATCCGAATGTTCGGCATGTCAACAGGTCAAGGCAGAGACACAAGTACCCGTGGGGTTACTACAACCTTTGCCAGTGTCAGAATGGAAATGGGATGAGATTACGATGGATTTTGTTTCAGGATTTCCACGATCATGCAATAAGAATGATAAGATTTGGGTTATAGTTGACCGATTAACAAAGTCAGCTCATTTTCTACCGATCAAGACGACTAAACCGTCCAAGTTAGCGAAATTGTATGTGAAAGAGATTGTAAGACTACATGGAGTCCCAGCTGTGATTGTATCAGATCGTGATAGTAGTTTTACGTCAAGGTTTTGGGGAAGTTTGCAAGAAGCTATGGGTACGAAATTGAGTTTCAGTACTGCATTTCATCCTCAGACTGATGGGCAGTCAGAACGCATGATTCAGACGTTAGAGGATATGTTGAGACTTTGTGTATTAGATTTTGGGAACGATTGGGAGCACCACTTGCCGTTGATTGAATTTGCTTATAATAACGGATTTCAGTCAAGTATCGGTATGGCACCATATGAAGCTTTGTATGGGCGTAAATGTCGATCACCAGTTTGTTGGACCGAGGTTGGAGAAAGGAAGTTGTTAGGACCTGAGTTAATACAGGTGACTACCGAAAAGGTGAGGTTGATTCAAGAGCGACTCAAGGTAGCTCAGAGCCGATATAAGAGTTATGCAGACTCTAAACGACGACCGATGAATTTTGAAGTGGGAGATTTTGTATACTTGCAGGTATCGCCTTCGAAAGGCATTGTACGATTTGGAAAGAGGGGAAAGCTCAATCCGAGATTCATAGGACCTTTTGAGATCCTAGAGAGGGTTGGTCCAGTAGCTTATCGTTTGGCCTTGTCATCCGAGTTGGAACATGTGCACAATGTGTTTCACGTGTCTATGTTGAGACGTTGTATGACTGACACGAGTAAGATCATTGTACCTGAACCGTTGCAAATTCAGGGGGACTTGACTTATGTGGAACAACTAGTGGAGATTCTAGATCGCAAAGAACAAGTTTTGAGAACCAAGACTATTCCAATGGTGAAAGTGCTATGGCGTAGTCATACGTTGGAAGAGGCTACATGGGAAAGTGAGGAAGAAATGCGGAATGAGTATCCGTACTTGTTCGACGCTTGAGGTAAAGTTTGGGGACAAACTTCCTTTTTGGAGGGGAGAGTTGTCACACCCGTTCCAAAAATTTATAGTTTTATCATGCATAATTGTAAATTGAGAAGTTATCAATGTTAATTGATAATGGTGGATTGAGGTTGACTGTGAGTCAACGGTAAGGTGTCAGTGAGGACACGGGAACATGGAAGTTCATATTGCATAATCATGAGTAAATGGCATTTATATGATTTAAATGTTATTTGACTTTATCTGGTATTCCTGTGAATAGTAATTATACCTGTGTAGTATAATTCTGGTAAATTTAGATATGATAGTATCATTTTGAGAACTGTGGTGAGAACGTGAGAGATACGTTAATTAAAAAGGTAGGTTGTGTAGAGATTTCACAGAATATAGTTTTCGGACGTTATTTTGGACCCAAACGAAACTTAGTCGGAAACTTTTGAAATTTATAGTTTTCACTTGTAAAGTTATAAAATGAACGTGTGCGAAGTTTCGAGAGCTAATTAGAAGTTTGAGAAACTTGTGGGGAGGTAAACGTAATTCCCCGAAAACTTGCCTATATATAGATGAGTATGAGATTTCAAATCTCATCCACAACTCCTAAATATCTAGAGAGAGGAGAGAGAAGGGAGATTTTGTTGCCTCGGGCTTTGCGACGACAAACGGCGACCGTTCGTCCGTCAGTTTTTCTCCAGATTTCAGATTTGAACTCGTGGAGGTAAGATCTACGTTTTGATACCACTTAGGCTGTGTTTGGCCAAGTTTTTGTAAAATCTTAATTTTAGACTTTTGGAAAAAATCAGGTAAAACTTGTAGGAATCGTACCAAATTCGGAATCCGACGATTATTTAGCCCCCTAGACGATCCTTCAAAGTTTGAAGAGATTCGCACGAGGTATGTATCTAGATCTATGAAATATATGAATTTTCATGTCTTAGACATCACTTTTGATATTCTTGGATCCGGGCGAAATTCATGTATTAGTTAGGCCCATTAATTATGCACGCGAAATTATGATAAAAGCACGTATAACTGTTTATGTGAGCATGTTATGTGTCTACTTGGGTCAAAGGGGAGTTTGGTGCAAATTCATTCAGAGTAAGCTCCTCGAACCTTGAGTATTGTGATCTTGTTGGAATTGGAAATTGTGGGTGTGTCTGGATTGGAGGTGGGCCCAACCAGTACACGGTACCTGGTATGGAGGAAGGCCCAACCAGTGTACGAGATGCGTGGGAGAGGTGGGCCTCCTACGGCATCGACCGGATGAATGCGTACCACTCACCCCAGAGACTATTTCTATGTGTTTTAGATGCTTAAACCATGAACTGTCATATAAGCATACATTTAGAATTGTACGCTCAGCATATAGCTGAGCAGTGGAGATGTACTCCATTGCAGGTAAGAAGAAAGACAAGAAGAATCGTGAGGAGTGAGGCCGAGGAACGCCGGGGATTTCACACTTGTATATGTTTTGGTTGTTTTATTTTAAATCTTGAAACTTGTGTAAGGATTGGTAATATGTTGTAATAGAACCATAGATTAGTTCTATAGTATTGTAATCTTGTAATTGAACGTCTGCAATTATGTTTTAATACGTTAAAAATCAGTTATGGTTGTACCTATTGTGGGTGTTGAGAGGCATGAGTTGTTAATATTTCAATACAGGGCTGTCAGCAGGGGAGCAGTCGACTGGGCCCTGGATCAGTCGACTGGACCTCGTGGGATTGAGATACTGTAAGGGAATAATAGAAAAGAAGTCGACTGGACCCCTTGGACAGTCGACTGAAGACTGTTTATTTTAGCTACTGCTTCCATTAATTGAAAAGCAGTCGACTGGATCCCCAGATCAGTCGACTAGACCTCTTTGCAATATGATGTATTTTTGGTTCTGCTTGACACAGTCGACGGAGCAGTCGACTGGACCCTAGTGCAGTCGACGGGGCAGTCGACTGAACCTCTGTTTTCAAAACTATTTCTTTTGAATGCGTTTTCACTTGGCCAAAACTTTTTATAACTCTGATTTCAATAGATTTTACAACACAGAGGGGAACGTTTCCTAAGTTTTAAACTACCAGGGTTGTTTTATAGAAGTTCTTTCCGCTGCGTATTATTAGATGATGTTTGGATGAGCCTTGGTGGTGTGCCACGTGTCCTATTTCCACGCGTAGTGGGATGGGTCGTGACAGGAATGCATCTTTTAAATGAGTTGTTTATGAAAGGATAATATAATTGTAAAGGATGATAATGCATTTGGAGCACGTCATTTCAAACACACCAATAAAGGCTCCAACATGTAACGTAAGGAGTAATTAACTCCTAAATTTGATTTTCAAGTGTTTTGCAAGATGTACCACATTTAATGATATGGTATATCATCGACCACTGAAAAAGCATGTGGTGTAACTGTTAAAAGTATAACATTACTAAAAGGTAAGAGACATTGGCCTTAAAGGAAGCTCCACCATCCATTAACTCTACCCTTGTCAGATAAGTCTTTTTTCTTTCAACTTAAAACAGAAGAAAGCAAGTACCATTTACTTTCCCCAATAAGTAAATATTTAACTAAATTTTGTAAAATTAAGATACAATAAAATGACTCATACAACCAAAAAAAAAAAAACCAGATAGTATAAAACTGAACACGTAACAAGTCATTCACAAAATGTGGGTTCCAAACGCGCTCTAACTCTAAAATTGAATGAACCTGATTTCAGTTTGGTAACAGTAATTTTGAATGGTAAATCCCCCACTCATGTCCTCCACATGCAAAACTCTCCATCTTAAAATTAGAAACCACCGACACTAGTTTTTTTTTTTTTTTTTTTTAAACGAAAATAACTTCAAAACTACTTCAGAATGAAGAGGATAATGTATGTAACATTAGACTTTTTTTTATTTGTGGATTCACCAAGGAAAAAGAAGAGAAATGTGTACAAGGAACCTTCAATAACATTAAGAGTTAAATTTTCAAAAAAAAATTATTTTGACTCAAGAAAAAAGGGCGTGTAGGTACTAGGCCCTACACGGCCATGTGCCCACTCCACATCACCACTTCGTGACATCCCCACACAGCAAAAAATACGACAGATGTCGCCACGAGAGCATCGTGCTCACTTCTATCACAACTCAAGCAACCAACTCGTCGTCATGAACATCGCGCTCACTCCACCACTCGAGCAACGAACTCATTGTCGAAAGCATTGATCTCATCACCATTCACCATCACTTTGCCAACCAAGCAAAGAGTTCTCCGGTGTTACTTAAAAGATAAAAACAAGTGATAGGAATATCTTGTGTATTCAACATAATGAAATAACAATACAAGAAGCCTGTTTATAGGATTTAGGCCAACCTACACTACTGACATTTTAACCGATGTTGGACAGCCAAATCTTCACTCTGCACTGTATTACATACAAATTTACCCTTTTAACACTCCACTCAAACTGGAGCATACATATCATATGGACCAAGCTTATCACAAATACATTTCACACGTGTCCCACCCACGCTTTAGTAAACAAATCTGCTAACTCGTCTGCAGATTTTACATGAATTATATTAATCACTTTCTGTAAGAGCTTCTCACGAACAAGCGATAATCAACTTCGACGTGTTTTGTCCTCTCATGAAACACGGGATTAGAAGCAATATGAATAGCTGCCTGGTGGTCACAAAATAGATTCATAGGCTCGAACTGAGTAAACCCAAGTTCTTCCAACAAGTGCTTCATCCATACTAACTCACAAGTAGTATGTCCATAGCCCTATATTCTGACCCAACACTCGATCTAGCAACTACGGTTTGTTTCTTGCTTTTCCAAGACATAAGATTTCCTCTAACAATGGCACAATACCCAGTAGTAGACCCCCTTATCACTAGCGGATCCGACCTAATCTGCATCTGTGTTGCTTTCAACCCGAATTTGACCATGATTCGTTTAACCACAGTTTGGGGTCCCTTAAGGTATCTCAAGACACATATTACTACATCCCAATGTGTAGTTCGAGGAGAATCCATAAATTGGCTAATTACAATTAACACTAATTTAGAAGGCCACAGCAAGTCTTGTGACAGTTAGGCAATTAAGTTTCTCAACTAAGCGTTTGTACTGTCCTGAATCATCAAATAGTTCCCCCTGATCTAGCAATAATTTGGAATTAGGATCCATAGAAGTATCCAAAGGTTTTGAGCCCAACATTCCTATCTCGGACAACAAATCAAGAACATATTTAATGCCTAAGAAATACCTAAGCTGCCCCAAATCTTTGGTCTGAAACTTGACTTGCAAGAAAGATTTAACTCCTGAATGCCCTTAAGAGTATCATCAACATAAACAATATGCAGGATCTTACCCGCTATGGTGTGTCTATAAAAAAAAAATAGAATGGCCAACACTACAGCTCTGAAGGCCAAACTCAGCAACCACATCACTGAATGGGCCAAAACCAAACACGAGGAAACTGCTTCAAACCATAGAGAGACCTTTTTAATTTGCAAATCAGACTAGACTCCCCTTGAGCAACAAACCCAGATGGTTGCTCTCCATGTAAACCTCCTCAAGAAGAGTACCATTCAGAAACGCGTTCTTAACATTAGTAGTTGCAAGGGAGGTGAAAAGACGAAGAGATGCAATCTTAGCCACTGGCGAGAAAGTTTCTGAATTGTCAAGTCCATAGACTTGAGTGTAGCCTTCGGCAACAAGGCAGGCCTTCAACCTGTCCAAAGTGCCATCAGGGTAAACCTTAACTGAAAACACTGAACGACAACCAACCACAGATTTTCTCGGCGTGACAGGAACCAAGTGCAAAGTACCAATCTCCTTAAGAGCACACATCTCATCCTACATAACATAGTTCCACCCGGAATAGGTAAGTGCTTCTACAACAGTGTTAGGAATAGAAATGGAAGAAACAAAAGCTACAAAGGAAGAAAAATTGGGAGACAAACTACCGTAGGAAACATAATTAGAAATAGGATGTGAAGTAGTACAAGAACGCTTACCCTTCCTGAGAGCAATGGGAAGGTCTAAATCTACCTATTCTGGAGTAGACATGGTTCGAAGTATCGGCCGATACCGAGTCGTATCGGCCGAGTTAACTCGGTATCGTGAGGGTGTGATACGAGATATAGGCCGATTCAAGCTGAGTTAAAAAAAATTGGAGGATCGTTCTATATATCCGTCGTTTCGGCCGAAACGACCGAGTTTTCTACGTCTCGGTCGAGATGATTACCGATACGCCCAAGATTAGACACATCTCTGAAAGAAAAAGAGAAAAATCTGAAAGGAAAGAAGAAAAATCAAAAGAAAAAGAGAAAAATCAAAAAGGAAAAACTTGCCCGATCTGAGAAGCAGGTATGTTTTTCTTCTCATTAATTCTCGTTCTTCTTCCTCCGTCTTCTACATCTGCCGTCTTCTTCTTCTTCTTCTTCTTCTTCTTCTTCTTCTGCCGCCATCGTTGACTTCTTCTTCTTCTTTCGTCATCATCATCTTCTTCTTCTTCTTCCTTCATCGTCTTCTTCTTCTTCTTTCTTCTCTGATCTGTCTCTTCGTCGCCTTCTTCTTCTTCTTCTTTCTTCTCTGATCTCTCTCTCTCTCTCTCTCTCTCTCTCTCTCTCTCTCTCTCTCTCTCTCTCTCCTCTTTTTTGTTAATCTGGGTTTGGTCTCGAGTCAAACAAAGGGGTTTAGTAACTTAAGTTGTGTTTGGGATTTTATTCTATGTAACATGCGTTTGTGTGCATGTGTTTTCATCTGATTAAAATTTAGACTTCATTGGGTGGGTGTGACATGCAATTTTTTTTTTTGTATATAATTAATAATTAATTACATGGTTAGGGTTAATGTTGTGTTTGAAGATTATTTAATTTGAATGTGCATTAAAAAATAATTACTTATAAAAAAATGTTTACTTATTTGTTTAAAATGTGTATGTGTAATAAAAAATATTTAAAATGTTTAGTTATTTATTAAAAAATTGTTTACTTATTTGTTTAAAATGTTTGTTTATAAAAAATGAAAAAAAAATGTTTACTTATTTGTTTAAAATGTGTGTGCAATAAAAAAAATGTTTAAAATGTTTACTTATTTGTTTAAAATTGTATGTGTAATAAAAAAAATGTTCAAACAATATATCGGCAGCGTGTGAGTTGAATAATTTATGAATTTATAATGGGTACATTGGGTATTGTGACAATCTATTATGTCATTTGTGCTATTCTTATTATTTTAGAATTTTTTGTTATTTTTTCTTATTTTTTTTAATCTTAAATCTAGCGTTTCGTTGCGTATCGCCCGATACCTGGCCGATACCGCAACCCCGAGTCATCACAATGGACTCTGATACCGCGACCCATACAGCGACCTCGAACCATGGGAGTAGAGGACGGCGGATCTAAGGACACAGAAGGCCAAGGCGGAGCCGAGGAGTCCGAAATACGCTCTGGAGTTGGACGACGAGTATAAACTTGCAAATCATGCCGAGACAAACGAGAGGAAACATCCGAGACAGGCATTGTAACAGGTAGCATAAAATGCGGATCAATGGCCGAATGAGACTCATAATAAAGGGTGTCGACTCAAAGAATGTAACATCGACAGAGATAAAGTACCGACGAAGGGACGAACTATACCAACAATACCCTTTTTGAGTCCTAGAATAGTTCAAGAAAACACTGATGGACAAAGCACGGACCCAAAAACACAAGTGCCCACCGAGAAAACTGATTAGGAAACAAAGCATAGTGGTGTGTGGCCATTAAGAACCAAAGATGGCATACGATTAATCAAATGACAAGCAGTTAGTACAGCATCCCCAAAAATACAAAAATTGAACACGCACTTCAAACAACTAGGAGCGTGCGACTCCTAACAAATGTCTATTTTTCCGTTCAGCAACACCTTTTAGTTGCTGCGGTGTACGCAAACAGGAAGACTGATGACAAATTCCATGTTGGGCCATATAAATACTAAAAGGGTCAGAGAAATATTCTTGTGCATTAGCACTTCAAAGAATACGAATAGAGACATCAAATTGATTTTTAATTTCAGCACAAAATGCACAAAAAATGGTATATAACTCGGAATGATTTTTCATTAAATAAAGCCAAGTCACTCTTGAATAATCATCCACAAAGGTAACAAAATACTGATACCCCTTGAAATTCACCAACCTTAGCACATTGATGCCAGCGATTAACCCCCAACCTTCAACCCCCCAACCCCTATGAGAGGCCTCTCCGGGGATGCCACATAAGCATCATGCAAGGCCCTTCACATAAAATACAAGTTGTGTACCTTGGGAAAACACAAGGAAACTAATTTTCCTTCCTATTTTCCTTCAACAAAACGAAAAACCAAATGAAGCCTTAGAAATTCTTTTCTACTCTCTCACTGAATTCATGAACCAAACAGAGCTTTAGCATTTCAAGTAGTCCAATTGAAATTCAAACGCATCACCCAATTGTAATAAGAAATGGGATTTAAATTCAATCAATGCAAATGCAAAGGTTTTATTATGTATAGCTTAAAGAATACCTCATATCCTTGAATCCAAACATTCCTCCTCATTTAACTCCCAACTATGAATACATTCCTAAAAGCACAATTTCAATACATAAAGAAAAAAACTTAAATCAGATCAACAACAAAAGAAAAGAAACTAACCAAATATCCATCTTTTCAGATGGTATCGGATATGGGGAACAGCTTCTCCAGCATCCTATTAGATAAGATTCTGTTTGGATCAAATTCCTTTCGAGCTTTGTTGTATAAATCCACCGGGAAACGCTTTCTTAGCCTTGATTGCAGAGCTTCAAGCTCCTCCTTATCCTTCGGAACCTGCAGTTATTACACCACAGACCCAATAAATAATCGGAGAAAACATTCAGTTTAAAGGGCAAATTATTTGCCAAATACCAAATCAATGCATTTTCATCCAGAATGCAAGAACTGATTATGATACGAGCATTTGCACAAAGATGAAAGATGATCAATATTCAAGACTTGCAGATAGGGAAGGTTTACTCATAACCATGCGGATAAAGAAAATGCTCCAATCAAGCATATAAGAGAGTAATGGAGTTCAGGTGGCTCTTACAGCACATAAGTTGGACCCAAGATTCATAAATATATATATATATATATATATATATATATATATGTGTCATGTGCAATAGATTAAGAAAAAAAGAGGGCAGAGTTCACTTATTGCCCTTATTCAGAGGCGGTCACATAACATCATTCTGCCCGATACTTTTAAGTTTTAACGGATCTTAAGCATAAGATTAAATTGAATCTGAATTAGAAGTACAATGTCAAATGTGTTACGATTGAAACTACAGGTACTAAAGAGACAATAACCCAAAACCACATAGGGTGAAAAGTATGAATACCCATATGTGAAATTCCCTCCTGCCCTTCTTTATATTACACGTGATAGTAGGGGGCGAAATTTGGAACGGAAATTCCAATTCTGACCGATCCGATTTCCGAAAATTCCGATTTCCGAAAATTCAGAAGGAAAAAAAAAAATCGTATTGGAATCGGAATAGTTCTGGAATTACCGATCCGAAAATATTCCGAATAATTTCCGAAAAAATTCTGACATATTCCGACATATTTAACTTTGTTAATGGAATATATAAAAATACATATATACTCTGTATCAAAATGGGGGTTTGACAACAATTTTAAAAACTTGTCCTAAAATCCAATTTACAAAAAAAAAAAAAAAAAAAACTACTAATCAAATTTTGAAACAATGATATGTTGATTGTTTTATTTGTGCCTGAAAATTCCGAAATTTTCCTACAAAAAAAAAATCCAAAATTTTCCAAATCCAAAAAAATTTCGATATTTCCGAAAATTCGGAATCAGAACATAAAATGTCAATTCCGAAAATTCGGAATTGGCATTGGAAAGGCTTTTTACATTCCGAAAATTTTGGATTTTTTTTCAAAACAATCATTTCTGATCCGTTGCATCAGAAACACACCCCTACGTGTGATAGCCATGTTAACCTCTTCCCCCCAAAGATTTAACAGTTCCCAATGACAACACTAAACTGAACCTAAATCAAACTAAATGTGTCAAACTTGGAACTATATGGACCAAAGTGACACCAGCCCAAACTCTAGCGTGTTTGTGTTTCCTAGAGCATCGGATTTCCTGAGAAACATTTCAGGAACTTTGAATATGTTTGCTGTAATTTCGTTTCTTCATTGAATTTCTCACATGTCTATCTTTTACTTAAAATTTAAGAGTAATATTTGGGTGACAAAACACTTTTTACAAACACTTACTGTGAGTGCTAGATTAATTAAGGGTAGTATGGTATTTTTGCCTTGTGCTCAGATATATATGTGCACATTAATGGTGTAATTAAATTTAGATTATCATAATATAGATTACTATTCCCTTTCTTTCTTTCTCATTCTTCTTCTTCTTTTCAATTCCTAACCCTAATATACATATTTTAGAATTCAACTTGGTATCAGAGCAAGTTGATCAAGAGATCTCAAATAAGAAGAGGAAGAAAATGAAGCAGAAGCTACTGTGAGTGACGGCTGACGTCACTTGCCGACTTACGTCACGATGACGTCATCGTTTTTCGAAGTGAAGCACATGGCTTGACTCCTCTAGAGCTGTTGAGCATTGTGGTGTTGTTTTACTTGCGATTTGAAGTCATCTAAGGTGTTTTTTTTTTTATTTTTCAAACAATTTTCAGAATTTCAAGCCTATTTTATTGGATCTGTTTTTCTGCTGCTATTTGAATGTTGTTGAACCTTCCTTTCACCACTATGAGACTCGATCTGCCCCTCCCCAGTGTATATTGAGTGTCTCTTGTTGGGATTGCTTGATTTGACATTCTTTTGGTGCAAGCATAGATTCGGTTGAGATTGGTCCTCCGCTATTGCTTTTCTCATTTGGACTCTCGATTTTGAACCATATTATGGTTTGGAAATTTGAAGGACTCGTTTGGGCTGTCTTGTTGATTAGTGGTGCTCCTTTATTTGGCTACCTTCTTCCTACTTTGTTACTATTATGGCTGATAGCAAACCACCCGTGTCAAAGGACGATGATCTTCCTAGATCTATGACCTCGAAAAAATTGGATGGCTTAAATTATTTAGCTTGGGCACAAGCTTTGAAGGTTTTTCTTCATGGAAAAAGTAAGTTAAAATATGTGACTGATAATCCTTCGGCTAAGACAGATGCGAAATACGAGGAATGACTATGTGAAGATTCAGTTGTTATGGGTTGGCTGTGGCACAGCATGGAGCCAAATATTGCTATGACTATGGAGTTTTGTGATTCTTCCACAAAGATTTGGGACTCTATTGCTGAGTCATTCTCGCAGCAAAGTAATGTTTCTCGGGTCTTCGAGTTATATGAGCAGATTTTTTCTGCTAAGCAGTCCGGGAAATCTTTACCCGAGTACTATAGTAGTCTTAAAAATTTAAGGGACCAATTATTGCAGTATCGTCTGTTTACTACCAATTTAGAGAAACAAAAATGCCATTGGGAGGAATTTATGATTGCTTCTTTGTTGTTGGGAGTTGATCTGATCTCCATGGCTTTAAGGATCAGATACTTGCTAGTGAGACTCTTCCTACAACTGCTAATGCGTACTCTCGGTTGCTTCGCTCCTCTTTGGGAAAAAACTCCACTATGGCTATCTCTATTGTCTCCTCATCCGAATCCTCTGCTTTAGTTTCAAGCAGTAGTGGTCACGGATTTGGCTCTCGTGGTTCTCGTGGTAGTCGTGGAGGTCGTGTTTTTCGAGGTAGTTCTCACGGAGGTGGTCGTACTAGTGGTCGTGGGGATAGGAAGTGTGATCATTGTAGTGGCAACAACCATACGGAACCTTATTGTTGGGTAAAGTATAGTAAGCCGAATCATGCACATCATGTTGTTGATAGTCTTGCATAACCAACATCTGTTTCATCTTCGTTGGGTTCTGATATTCCTAGTTCTGGTTCTCATGATGCACTGGGTGAACTTGTTCAAACACTGCGTACAATTCTTCCTTCTGGCCCTCCTTCTTCATCCACTGCTACATTAGCTAATTCAGGTAATGTTGCATGTACTGCTCAGTTGCCGTCATCCTAGGTCATTGACTCTGGTGCTAGCTCACACATCTCTGGAATATTATTTCTCTTTTCTCATTTACACCCTAGTCAACACAATATTGTTCTTGCCGATGGGTCTTCTCGGCCAGTTCTTGGGCGAGGTGTTCTTCATCCCACTCATCATTTGCCTTTACCCTCGAGTCTTTATGTACCTAATTTTCCATTCAACCTACTTTATGTTAGTCAATTGACTAAAGCATTAAATTGTTCCATAACCTTTTCTCCCCAAATCTTGTGTTTTTCAAGACCTCAAGACGAAGAAGATGAATGGTTCGGGGCATAAGAAGGATGGACTCTACTATCTGGATCCTGGTGGCTCTACTGTTTCCCATCTCTTGCTTTGAGTGTTGTTGTTTCCCCTCTTCAGTGGCATTCTCACTTGGGTCATCCGTCTTTGGCGAAACTCAAGTTGGTTGTTCCTGGTTTAGGTCGAGTGTCTGGTTTGGATTGTGAGGCTTGTCAGTTAAGCAAGCATCAACGTAGTTCTTTTTCGAGCAGTAGTTCTAGCCATCAGTCCGAGTCCTTTAATATTGTTCACACAGATATATGGGGATCTTCTCATTTTTCTAGTCTGGATGGTTTTAAATACTTTATTATATTTATGGATGACTATTCTCGTATGACGTGGTTGTTTTTAATGAACGGTCTGCATTACCAACCACTCTCTCTAAATTCTATAATGAAATGTGTTCAATTTGATAAACGGATTAAAATCATTCGTTCTAATAATGCATTAGAATATACACAGGTTGCCATAATGCCATTGGTTCCTTTTGCGATGAGCGTGGTATTATTCATCAAACTAGTTGTGTCCACACTTCTCAACAGAATGGTGTGGCCGAAATGAAGCATCGTCATTTGTTAGATATTGCACGCACCTTGATGTTTAATATGCAGGTGCCCAAACATTTTTGGCATGATGTTGTTCTTACCGTATGTCATCTCATTTATAGAATGTCGTCTGTCCTTGACAATCACTCTCCATTCTCTCTTTTGTATCTTGGAATTTCACCGTTTAGGCTTAACCCGAGGGTGTTTGGGTGTGTTGCCATTGTTCATATTCTGGATCCTGGTCAGGATAAATTATCTCCTCGTGCTCGAATATGCGTTTTTCTTGGCTATTCTTGCACTCAAAAAGGGTACCGTTGCTATAATCCCGAGTCCCGCTACTATTTTGTGAGTGCAGATGTTACTTTCTTTGAGTCCAGTTCTTTTTTTCATCTTTTGGTCAAGTGTTATCCTCCAATCTCATATCTACTAGTGAGGGGGAGTCTACTGTACCCTCTCCTACTCTTCCATTACCTATTTCTAATCCTCCTTTGCAAGTTTATCAACGATCCAGAGATAGACGTCTTGTCCATTATAGTCCTGATGCCACATCTCCACCGTCTGAGGGCTCTGTTCCTTCTACTAATGATTTACCTATTGTTTAAGAAGAGGTAAACGTACTTGCACTCAGCATCCTATTGCTAATTTTTTATCGTATGCGCGTACTTCACCTTGTTTGCAATCATTTGCATGTGCCTAGTGTCATCTATTTCTCTTCCGACTTCTTATAAGCAGGCTTCATCTTCCTCAAGCTGGAAAAATGCCATGGATGAGGAAATGAGTGCTCTTCATAGGAATCAAACCTGGGAACTTACAGCTCTTCCACCGGGAAACCAGGCAGTCGGTTGTATGTTCCCGATGGTTCTATTGAGCGCCTCAAGACACACCTTGTTGTTAAAGGTTACACTCAAATCTATGGTGTGGATTATTTTGAGACATTTTCAGTTGTGGCTCGTCTTAATTCTGTTAGGATTCTATTGTCAGTTGCTGTCTCTCGTCATGGCCATTATATCAGTTTGGATATCAAGAATGCATTCCTCCATGGCGACCTTCAGGAGGAAGCTTATATCGATCAACCTCCTGGCTACGCTGTTGTGGGGAGGGAACATCTGGTTTGTCATTTTGCGCAAGGCTTTATATAGCTTGAAGCAGTCACCTCATGCATGGTTTGATCGCTTTAGTGCTGTTGTCCTTGCATACGGGAGAATTTCCCGTTCTAGTTCTGATCACTCTGTATTTGTTCGTCACTCTAATGGGGGTACAATTGTTTTGATTGTGAATATTGATGATATTCTTATCTCTGGGAGTGATAATTGTTGGAGTTTTTATATTTATTAGTAGTCGGATATAATTATTTTAGTGATTCAGGGACTATCTTGTAATTATATCTTTATTGTACTTGTCATCTAATAAAATAACCTAGAGGAACAGTTGTTCCTTCTAAGCTTGGTAAAATCATTGCTCAACATGGTATCAGAGCCACCCTAAGAGGGTTTCTCACCAAGCATCACCACCACCACCTGCGCCCCACCAATCACCACCAAACCCATCGCCGGTATCACCCAACACCACCATATCCATCAGCGAAACCCCACAGCCCTTGGGAGACTGCGCCGCAGGCCTCAACAGCCCTAGGAGGCTGCGCCACAAGTCACACCAGCCCTGGGAGGCTGCACCACTCACTCTCAGCCCAGCAAACCTCACCGCAAGCCACCCTGGACTAAACCTCACCTTCACAATCCTTTCTTCCCTGTTTTCGATACTCCAATCCCTTGGGTACTCACAACCGAGACCTATTGGGTTAACAAACAGCAACCTCTTCCTCTTTTTTCTCTTTTCTTCACCCTAGATCATTGGGTACTCTACAGATACTTGATCTAATCACAAGTTTCGTTTCTCCGACAATTTAGGTCCTTGTACGGACCCATGTATTATCCATAAATTGGATGTTTGCACCAGCACGGTGCCTGTGACGACTAGATCTGCCTTGTTGCTGCAACCTTGTTTTGTGCCTTGCTCTCGTTTTCTTCATCATGTCAAAGGATGGTGATAAATCCAGTGTTGTGGATTCTCCTATAAGTCTTGAGAAGCATTCCCTCATTACTGAGAATCCTGGGTCTAAAATTACCACTGAATTGTTCAATGAAGAGAACTACCTTACTTGGTCTCAATCCGCTACTTTTTGGCTTCGCAGTAGATCAAAGTTTGGTTATGTTGATGGCACTCTTAAGGCACCTAGTCTTGAGGAACCCACCTATGCAAAGTGGGAAGTGGATAATTATCTCGTCATGAGTTGGCTTGTGCATTCGATGGAGCCCAGTATTGCTGCCTTCTTTCTGGAGATGGAAACAGCACTTGACATATGGGATACTTTAGCACAGACTTATGCTAGGAAAGGTAATATAGCTAAAGTTTATGAGCTTCGTCGGCGTATTGAGGCAGATGAACAAGGTGAGCGTTCTATCCTTCAGTATTACACCTCTTTGAATACTATGTGGAAGCGTCTAGATAACTTGAAGAATTATCGTCCTGTTTGCTCTACGGATGCCACTAGTTTCAAAGAGTATATTGAGAGTGAAAGAATTTTTAAGTTTCTTGCTGGCCTCAATTCCGAATTCGATCAGGTGAGGAGTCGAATTCTTGGGATGGAGCCATTACCATCACTTCGAGAGGCATTTGCCTATGTTCAGAACGAAGAGAGTCGTCGTTCTGCTATGCTTTCTCCCAAACCCACCGATCGATCCGCTTTGGTCTCTTATAATCAGAAAGGGGGTAAGGCTCCCAACTATAATTCACGGAAGGATCAGACAATTTCTGAGGGTTCTGAGACTAAAGATAAGTGGTGTGATTACTGTAATAAGCCAGGTCATCTACGTGCTACCTGCTGAAAGCTTCATGGTCGTCCATCTTTCCCAAGGGGAAGAGGTGGAAGCCGCACTGGTGGCCGAGGAAATGGACCCAGAGCTCACTTATCCACGGGTTCTGAAGCTCATCAGTCCGAGGAGATTCCCACTACTTCACCTGCTACTGGTGGCATTAGTAGTACTGATTTGGAGACCCTGAGGCGTATTATGGCACAGTTGGACATCTCTACGAGTTCTTCTACTTCTTTTGCCCAAGCAAGTAATGTTGCTAATTTTACTTGTGCTTTGAATGCTTGCTCTCCACAACCATGGATCATTGACTCTGGGGCCTCCGATCATATGGCCGGTCTGTCCACTATTTTTTCTACTTACAATCCCTGTTCAGGTAAAGAGAAGGTTAAAACTGCCGATGGTAGTTTCTCCTCCATCTCTGGTAAAGGTGTTATTCATGCTTCTGAGGCCCTATCTTTATCTTCGGTTCTTCATGTACCAAATTTTACAACTAACCTTCTTTCGATTAGTCGTATTACTAATGACCTTAATTGTTGTGTTACCTTTTTTCCCTCTCACTGTGTTTTTCAGGATCTCTCCACCAAGAGGTGATTGGCAATGGTAGAGTGAAGGATGGACTTTATTTTCTGTTGCCGAGTGAAGTGGATACTGGAGGTGGCAGGTTGACTCAGAGAGCTCATCATTCTTTGAGAGAAACAATCCCTAGAGAGGCTTGGCTGTGGCACCAGAGACTAGGACATCCTTCGTTCTATCTTCTTCGTCATTTATTTCCGTCATTAATAAACAATTATAATATTAATAATGTTATGTGTGAAGCTTGTGAACTTGGCAAACATCACCGTGCCTCTTTTAATTTAAGTTTGAATAAAAGTACTATTCCTTTTCAAATTGTTCATACTGATGTTTGGGGCCCATCCCCTATTTCTTCTTTGCATGGGTACAAGTGGTTTGTTACATTTATTGATGATTTTTCCCGTACTACTTGGGCATATCTGATGCGTGAGAAGAGTGAGGTGTTTTCTATTTTCAAAAACTTTCACGGTATGATTTGTACTCAATTTAGTACTGTTATCAAGGTTGTGCGTTCTGACAAAGGGGGGGAATATATTTATGGTGGACTCGAAAATTTCTTCCTTGAACATGGAATTATACACCAAACCTCCTGCACTAATACTCCCCAACAAAATGTGGTTGTCGAGAGAAAAAATCGCTATTTACTAGAAACTGCTCGGTCTATGATGTTTTCAATGCAAGTTCCCAAGTCTTATTGGGGGAAAACAGTTTTAACTGCTGCCTACCTCATTAACCGGTTGCCCACCCGTGTCCTTCATAAGAAGTCTCCAGTTGAAGTTCTTCTAAATCCACCTTCCGCGTTTACTACTCCTCCTAAAGTGTTTGGCTGCGTTTGCTTTGTTCACAGCCATTCCCCTTCGAGAAAAAAACTTGACCCTCGTTCTGTTAAGTGTCTTTGTTGGTTACTCGCCAACACAAAAGGGGTACAAGTGTTATCACCCTCCTTCTCGTCGGTGGTATGTCTCCATGGATGTCACATTCCATGAGGCCCAGTCCTACTTTTCGTCTCCACAGTCACCTCTTCAGGGGGAGATAATGAGAGAAGAGATGTCTATTCCTACTATTGAGGGAGTAGTGGAGCTAGGAGACAATAGTGAGAAGGGAGGAGAGAAAGGGGAAGTAGAACATGAGGAAGAGTGTGTGAGAGAAAGAGAAAAGGAAAAAGAGGAGAATGTTAAAGAGAAGGAAGGTACTGTAACAAAAGGGAAAGAGTTACTTACCTACTCAAAGAACAAGGAGAGAAGAAAATTTGGGGCAGCAGGAATGGAAGTCGTTCCAATCCCTCCATTCCAGCCAATCTCTTCTAGTGTTGATGATCCAGGTATCTCTCTATCTCTTACTCCTACTTCTGGTAATGATTTAGACATACCTATTGCCCATCGTAAAGGCACTAGGACATGTAATAAACATCCACTTTCTGATTTTGTTTCATACTCTCGGTTGTCACCATCCTATAAAGCCTTTGTTTCTAGTCTATCTTCTGTTTCTACTCCTAACCATGTCCAGGAAGCCTTGTCTGACCCTAAGTGGAAGTCTGCCATGGTTGAAGAGATGAAAGCACTTTCTAAAAATGGCACATGGGAATTAACAGAATTACCTCAAGGGAAGAAGACAGTAAGGTGCAAGTGGGTGTTCACTGTGAAATACAAGGCTGATGGAACGATTGAGAGGTATAAAGCCCGACTGGTAGCTAAGGGTCTTACTCAGACATATGGAGTTGACTATCAAGAAACATTTGCTCCAGTAGCCAAAATGAATTCTGTTAGAATTCTATTATCTCTTGCTACAAATTTGGAGTGGCCACTACATCAATTTGATGTAAAGAATGCCTTTCTCCATGGTGATTTAGAGGAGGAAGTATACATGGATGTCCCTCCAGGTTTTGAGGATACCAAAACAAAAGGGAAAGTTTGTCGCCTTCGAAAGTCATTGTATGGGCTCAAGCAGTCACCTAGAGCTTGGTTTGATCGTTTTTCTCAGGCTATGCTCAGGTATGGGTTCAAACAAAGCCAAGGTCATCACACTCTCTTCATTAAACATTCTTCAAGCGGTAAATTGACAGCATTAATCGTTTATGTGGATGATATCGTCCTCACTGGAGATGATCTGGAAGAGATGGGAAAGTTAAAAAATTACCTGGCCAAGGAGTTTGAAATCAAGGACTTGGGAAGCTTAAAATATTTCTTAGGAATTGAAGTGGCCAGATCCAAGGATGGGATTTTTTTATCTCAAAGACAGTATGTGCTGGATTTACTCAAGGAAACAGGAATGCTTGGTAGTAAGGCAGCGGATACTCCAATGGATCCTAATCTGAAGCTTAGTGATGACCCAGGAGGAGAACCAGGGAAGATATCAGAGAATGGTGGGTAAACTGATTTATCTCTCACACACCAGACCTGATATTGCTTTTGCAGTGAGCGTGGTAAGTCAGTTTATGCATTCCCCTAGACAGGTTCATCTTGACGCGATTTTCCGAATTGTGAGATATCTCAAGTCAGCGCCTGGAAAAGGTTTATTCTTTGCTAAGCATGGTCACACTCAAGTGGAAGCCTATACAGATGCGGATTGGGCTGGATCGGTTACTGATAGAAGATCGACTACCGGGTATTGTTCCTTTGTTGGAGGGAACCTGGTAACTTGGAGAAGCAAAAAACAGCCCGTAGTGGCTAGATCCAGCGATGAAGCAGAGTTTAGAGCCATGGCTCAAGGGGTGTGTGAATTGTTGTGGATCCAAATTATCCTATCTGATCTTGGTTTCAATCCTGAAGATTCAATGAAGCTATACTGTGATAACAAAGCAGCTATCGACATTGCCCATAATCCTGTTCAGCACGATAGGACTAAGCATGTGGAAATTGATCGTCATTTTATCAAGGAAAAACTTAATAGTGGGAAGATTTGTACTCCATATGTGAAGTCCGGAGTTCAGTTAGCTGACGTCCTTACCAAGAGCCTTGCGAGTAGGGCATTTCACTTCATTCTTAGCAAGATGGGTATGAGAGATATCTTCGCACCAGCTTGAGGGGGAGTGTTGGAGTTTTTATATTTATTATTAGTCGGATATAATTGTTTTAGTGATTCAGGGACTATCTTGTAATTATATCTTTATTGTACTTGTCATCTAATAAAATAACCTAGAGGAACAGTTGTTCCTTCTAAGCTTGGTAAAATCATTGCTCAACAATAATGCTGGTATTGCGGATTTGAAACGTCACCACAGCCAACACTTTCATACAAAAGATCTTAGTGTCCTTCGCTACTTTCTTGGGATCGAGGTCGCTCGTTCTAGTCATGGTATCTCCTTGTCTCAAAGGAAGTATGTACTTGATCTTTTATTTAAGACAGGTCTCTTAGGCTCTCGGCCAGCTGACACTCCTATGGATTCTAGTGTTAAGCTTGACAGTGATCAAGGTGAACCATTTGTTGATGTGAGTCGATACCGTAGATTGGTTGGAAAGTTGATTGGTCTTACTGTTACCAGGCCGGATATTACTTATGTTGTTGGTGTTGTTAGTCAACATATGCATGCCCCACATCAGCCTCATTTTGAATTTTTGATGCGATATACCGCATTTTGCGCTATTTGAAGAGTGCCCCTGGGCAAGGACTCCTTTACATATCTTCTAGCTCTCTTTCTGTGACTGGTTTTAGTGATACTGATTAGGCTAGTTGTCATTCCGATAGACGGCCACTTCTAGGTACTGTACCTTTGTTGGTGGTAATCTAGTTACTTGGCGTAGTAAGAAACAAAACGTTGTTGCACGTTCTAGCGCTGAAGCTGGGTATAGAGCTATGGCTCATACTGCTTCTGAGTTGTTATGGGTTCAGCCTCTTCTTCAAGACATGGGTGTTAATGTCTCTGCTCCCATAGAAATGTTTTGTGATAATCAGGCCGCTCTTTTTATTGCTAATAATCCTGTTTTCCATGAGCACACCAAACACATAGAAGTTGATTGTTGGTGAAGAAACACATTACAACTTCTTATGTCCCCTCGGAAGAACAGCTTGGTGATATTCCCACGAAGCCTTTGTCTCGGGCTTCCTTTTAAGCTTTTGTCTTCCAAGCTGGGCATATATGACTTGTATGCTCCAACTTGAGGGGGAGTGTTAGTGCTAGATTAATGAAGGGTAGTATGGTATTTTTGCCTTGTGCTCAGATATATATGTGCACATTAGTGGTGTAATTATATATAGATTATCATACTATAGATTACTATTCCCTTTCTCTCCTTCTTCTTCTTCTTTTCAATTCCTAACCCTAATATACACATTTTAGAATTCAACTCTTACAACACACTCTTATCTCTCTCCTAGATGGTACTGTGGGGTCCGGATAATTTCAGTGGACCCAACAGTGCCACCCAGGAGAGAGAGAGTGTGTGTTTGTAAGTGTTTGTAAAAAGTGTTTGTCACCCTAGCCAAGGATCAAAATTTCCTTCTGTTTCCATCAAAACGGCCGAAACGTTTCCGTTTCCTAGGTCATGGAAACGAAACAGCCATGGAATCTCGAAATTCCATGGATTCCATCGAAACGACTTTGTTTCTTTTGTTTCCATCGAAACATAATTGTTTCCATCGAAACCTATGATTCTGCATTGTTTCATTTGCTTCATACTTGTTTCCATCGAAATAATCATGTGGTTATGTACTTGTTATATGAACAACCATTTTATTTTAGAGATGGCTTATTAGCTTACTATGTACTTATATGTATCTTTTGCATTCTATGAAGTGTTTTGAGATTCTATGAAGTGTTTGACAGTAGATTGGCGACTTAATCCTCATGTATTTTCAATTTGAACTACACATTTTGAATGCATCTCTACATATATAGACTTCTCAAATGTTCAATTAATCAATTATTAGCTTTATACATGCATATAGTTAAGTTTGAGGTTATGTTTCCCCATGTTTCTCAATGTTTCCAATTTTTTCCGCTGTTTCCACATGTTTCCGAAATGTTTCCGAAACGTTTCCGTTTATCGGCAAACCGAAACAATAGACCGAAACGAAATTTTGATCCTTGACCCTAGCATTGTTGATTTAAGAAACAGAAATTCAAGGAGAAGCATATCTGGTACTTAACAAATACCTCAATTTTAGCCCAATGTTCATACGCAGAATACTGATCCCACAATTGTGATTGGGCCAAATGCCTGTAGTGGAAGAACTCTTCTGTTATTTCTTTTCTCTGACAGGCATCCATCGTTGGAAGATACATGATTATACCAACCTGAACACAACAGTGAAATTAAGACAGCAAAATCATAATTAAAGAACTTAAGCATGCCTTTGATGAGATTGAACCTCTCACAAAAAACAGAAATAATACAACTATTTGACTATAATGCATAAATCAAACCGAATCTACGTGCTAGAACTGAAAGACCTCATGAATCAACATCTACAATAAATAGTAAAAAAGGCCGAAGTGATATGATATGTTGTGTAGTGCCAACCAGAATTTTGGTTTTGAACTTCCAATAATTTTAATTTCGCAGAGATACTAAAATATTGTACTTAAAAAATAAAGTTTCGTAGATATACTAAAATATTGTGCTTAAAGGCTCCTAATTTCCAGTTCCAATAACTTTAACTTGAAAAACAAAAAAGTCAACAACTGAGTTAAAATTTTATAAGTCAAGTTCTTACTTCTTAGTATTTACATTGTCTATGACTTATTCTATGGAGCTTGATAACATTGCACCTTCATTCTTCCTTTTGACGGGTATTTTGTTATTTTTTTGCACTAATAACATGTAGCCCTACTTTTATGTTATATAAGGGTCGCTATCAACGTACTCTGTGATCTTTTCTTTTTGCCTTTGGAGCAAAGTGAAAATCATAAGAGCTCCTTGTTCGTAGCCCTGGTTTTGGGGTGACCCACATAAAATCTGGAGTTATTGTATTTGCATGTTTATATCTCATAAATCCTGTGATAAGGGTAAATCCCAACACATTCTAGCATATCCACTTGAAATTGATGCTTCCAATAAAAATGGCCCGTTTAAAATGAATCAAACATTATGAAAAAAATTACCCATGAGAATATATCATCACCGGCCAAGCTTGAAGCTGGACTCATGGGGCTCTTACTCGAACCGGTCCATCTCTGCTCTATAGGAGCTGGAGCGGGTATTGATTCCTTCTCTATGAGCTGCATAACCTCTTCTATATACTCAAGGTCTTTCATGCTCGGCTTTGATAAAGTCCCAGCAGGAAAACAGGTTTCCGAGACCCATTGCTGGCCACCACAGTCAAAGCCCAAAATTTCATCACTCCAGCCCACTCTGTATCCCTCAGACTTCCTCCAGAACTCGGCTTCAGCTTCGTTCACCTTTCTGACATGGTCTTTGTTGAGAGGGTCGAGAGCAAGTAGTTTATCTCTAAGCTCCGTAAATGAAAGCTCGTTTATGTCTGGCTCATTGGCGTCGGGCAATTTAGCTCCAATGGCTTCATTTCTGCCAGTAACTAATTAAAGCACTTAATAAACAGTAAAGACCATTACAAAGAAAATTTCTAACAGGTGAAAGTGATATATTGAGTGAAAAAAGTGGCGGAACAATGAGACTAATAAGGAAATCACAAAAAGTAGCAATCAACATATGAAACAAATAATGAAGAGCACAGGCAGCAAAAACAGAGCGGATTTCTATGAAAGAAAGGTTGGAGAAGAAGTATTCCTTCAAGGATGACTTGAGAGAAGACCTTTTTGAAGATTTGTTGGAACAAAAGCTGATCACACTCCCGGACATCAAACGACCCAATGAGGTAGGAAGAAAATATACTAGTTTATAGTGTAACATTCAACACGATACACCAAAACTCACATGCAAAGAAGTACAGTAGGAAAAACGAAACATTCACCGATACAGAAAAGTAGCACCGGTGTGGGAAATGTAATCTTACTTGGGTAATAGTTATAGTTTGTTTTGAAACTAGGATATTATATTTCCAATGTCTAGAAAGGTTGCCCCCAAGCAACTATATATATGTACTTTTACATGCAATGAAAATAGAGAAGTGAATATTTGTTTTTATACAGATTTTTCTGTTAATATTTTTGTATCTCTATGGTGGATTCCATTGAGTGGTGAAATTCCTAAGCCCTATATCTTTGATAACTCCTTTGGGTGGTGATATTCTATATCCCTTTGGTGGTTACTCTAGAGTGGTGAGCTTCCTCCCTATGATCATTATTTCGAAGATGAATATCTCAAATGTGATGGTTCCATGGATTGTGTGTTTCTACTCCAATCTATGATGAATATCTAGATGATAGTTTTGTCGAGCATCGAGATTTTTCACTATTTGATTATCTTAAAGTTGTTCATGATTGTGATGCATATAGGGATTTTGAAGAAAGTTCTAAAAGCAAACACTTGGGAGTTGAAAATCACACTCTTATGGGCTGTGAATTTCAACAGGGGTTAGATGAAAGTACGAAGAGAGCAGGAATAGAATGTGCAAAGCCTTCTTTAGAGTGCATGCCTTTTAAATATAGTTATATTCCTTTCGTTGGTTTAACATTAGTTGGTGAGACATTCCAAGAACAACAATGATGCACACATTATTCCACACACTAAACCACACAAAAGGGCTTCTAAGCAAAATAAAAAATAAAAAAAATTTAAAAAGGGCACAACGGTCTACATTTTCCGTTGTCAAGTTTCCCTTTTCATCAATGTCCCCTTCGATCAAAGCAAGCAAGCGAGACACCTTGAGCAATGCGACCAAGACAGCCACTTTCTGTTCAACCCCCATAACCACACTGGTACAACTGAGCTCAAGATAAACGAGTTCAGTCTCCTCTCCACCACAACCAACAGAGATAAAATCAAGCATGGGAAATATACTGTCTACATCCAATTCAAGTAACAAGGGTAGAGCATAAGTGTTTAAATTCGAGCGGAGCTTTGAAACTCCAAAAGCAAGTCCAAACAAAAGGGGAGGCAAGCAATAACCTCTATATTATACTTAGGTTGCTATGTGATGAGTATGGTGGTCTGAATGGAAAAGGAAGAGGTTTTGTGTTTCGCGGGTGGCTTTGTCGATGATGAGCACACCTAAATTGGGGTATTTATTGTCGATGGTGGGCTCGACGGCGATGGCTCCGGTGGGCTCGACGGCGACGGCTCGGGGAGGGGGCACTGCGACTATTCGCTGAGAGTGGGGTTGGATTTTCTGATTTGGGGGAAATGGGAGTCAATTAGTGTTGTGTGTGTTTATTTGGAGTATGGGTACCACAATATGTTTTAAATTTTGCTTAGAAGCCCTTTTGTGTGGTTTTGCGTGCAAAATAGTGTGTGTGTGTGTGTGTGTGTGTGTATCATTGTTGCTCCAAGAATATAGTAAAGGAGATTTGATATATGATCATGTTTGGGAAGACTTTATGCAGTACGAATTAGGTCGAAGAGAGCATATAAATAGGAAGTTGATGTTAAGAAAACTTTTGGTAGTTTGCTATATGAAATTAATTTCTTCACAATTGCAGTTCATGTTCTTATATAAGTTTTATAAATACCCACTTCTAGATGCTCAAATATAAAACTCATGCTCGAAAGCGCAAGTTTTAAGGATGTTATACAATTTGTGTATTCGTATTCAATGGCAAACAAGTAAAGGATGGGAAGGATTATGCGGATATCCTAAAAACCGGAGAAAGTTTACTAAAATAAACTCGAGGACGAGTTTTACACAGCAGAATTGTATAAGTCTATGACGCAGGGCTCAAGACTGGGTTGCCTCATTTCCACGTCTTTTAATAACATAATATAATATGAAAGGATTCTCAAAGGGGTTTTTATGTTTACTAAAAATAGTACCCAAGGGTTTGTAGTATTTGTGTGGGAAATGTAATCTTACTTGGGTAATAGTTATAGTTTGTTTTGAAACTAGGATATTCTACTTCCGATGTCTAGAAAGATTGTCCCCAAGCAACTATATATATGTACTTCTACAAGCAATGAAAAAAAGTGAATATAATTTGTGTTATAGATTTTTCTGTATCTCTATGGTGGATTCCATTGAGTGGTGAAATTCCTAAGCCTTGTACCTCTGATAACTCCTTTGGGTGGTGATATTCTATATCCCTTTGGTGGTTACTCTAGAGTGGTGAGCTTCCTATCCCTGTTCTTGTCTCTAAACGTTTTAACAAACCACCCCCCCCCCCCCCCTTTTTTTTCCTTTTTTCGGGCATCAGTGCCTATAAAGTTGGAAAGAAATCGGTAGCAGCTTTACCTGTATTTCTTGAGCGACTTGTTGTATAGATCACGAACATGTTGTATAGCTTCATCTGTAGTATATTTTGGTTTGAACTTAGGTGGCCCTTTCCATTTTGACACAGGATTGCAGCTCACAACCACGACTGTGTCAGTGTATGGAATATAAAGGTACTTCACATGCTTATTCTCAGATAGCAATTTCCTGTAACATGAAAGAGAGCAAATTTAACTCTCAAAGCTCAACAAACAAATGCATCTGCCAGTGTGCAACATGTATAAACATTCACACACACACATATACACAGATCTGAAAGGGTACTGCTAGAACAACTTTTAAAAAAACTTGGGAGCATCTTGCATCTGAAAACTTGACAGTTGCGCAGTTGCATGAACCACCTCTGAGTGGGATCAGTGTTCGAGATTGAACGGGTATATGACTGGAAAGCTTCAGTAAAATTTAATCAGGATGCTTTATCATTCAATAAAGCATGTAAGACCAGATGTCCAGATCATCAAATCATCCAACTTATTCCCAACACAGACCCGTTACGCTTGGTTTAGTTTACAGATTTAGATAAAGAAAAAGCACAAAAAAAAAAAAAAGGGAAATCGTTTTTCGTAGTGTTTTCCCACGTTGATTCTACTCAATGCTTAAATAACATTAGAAGTTACTAATCCTCAACAAATATTAGGAACTCAAGAAATGACGAAGAGAAGTCATTCGCAAAATTCAAAACGTTTAATATTGTTTTGTCCATATTTTCTTTTCCTTGCTATTTTTCCACTCTTTTCCATATTAACCAAACAAAGAAAAGAGTTTTTCTAAGGCTCTGTCTGGTTGGTGGGTATAGAGGAGGAAAGGAAATAGAAAGGAAAGCAAGAAGGAAGACCATTTCCCTAGTGTTTTCCCTATATTTACTCAGTACTTCAAGAACAAGAAAAATTTTAAAAATTCAAAGTCTCGTAACTCAAGAAAGGAGGGGAAGTGACTCCCAAATTACGATGGGTAATACTTGGGACACACCCAAAGACACAACTTTGGGGACACAACCCAGGAGATGTGTCTATCTCTCTCCTGTGTCACTGTGGGGTCCAATGACATCACAGGAGAGATATAGACACATCTCTTGAGTTGTGTCCCCAAAGTTGTGTCTTTGGGTGTGTCCCAATCTTTACTCAATTACGATTTTTTAATGTATTTTTCACACCCTATTTTTCGTCGTGGCTTTCTTTTCTCCTCCATCACAATATCCATGAATCAAACAAAGCCTTTGGTGGGAGTTCTTTTTTGTGCATGGTCTAGATACTATACTAAAAGTTGCCTGCTGTGTAAAAGTTACAAGGTAATTGATGAACGTTCTACAATTGTCAATGAACAAAAGAACGGAAAAGATTAATTACTTGTGATTTTTCTTGATCTCTTTCATAGTCGAGACAATCGTGTGTTCAACAAGCTCTTGTCTCTCAACACATTGGAGAGTGACTTCCGCAACCACTCCCAGTCCCCCAAGTCCACAACGAGCAAGATAAAAGAGCTCTGGGTCTTTCTCTTTTGAAACCTCTATTGTCCCCTTGGCAGGAGTAACAAGTTTCATGCTGATGACCTGCTCATCAATGGGAGGCAACCTTGCACCAGTACCATGTGCACCAACCTAAAGAGGGATAGTCCAAACAAGGAACAGAGATTTTAACACTACAAGAGTAAACTGATCTGGCGAATTTCTTGTTATGGAAACCATACTTATTTGTCAGTTGAAAAACAAAGCAAACCATAAACTGTGCTCATATTACAGGGAACAATGATCCAGAGCATCGTGAGGAAGGCACAAACAGGCATTGGATCACATTCTTTTTTTACTCAAAATAGAAACTAAAAAGAGAAATATAGTCGAAAGTTAGTCCCAATCCAAGGTGCTGAGAAAGTCGATCTAGAGCATTAGATGAGTGGGGGGTTTTAGCAAAAGTAATTAGTGACATCAAATTCAATTCGATAAAATTTCTAATGTCAATTTTATTATTCAGCGTAAGCACGGATACTTTTACACTTTCTAAAAATAATTCCAAAACAAATTTTGTTTGAATACTTACGTACATGTGTCGTAGGCATATTTGGACATTGAGCTGGCGCATTTAATTGTAGCATTATTGTAAACTTGTTAGTATAATATATAGCATATAATGAGGGTAACATTTGTGTTATACTTGCACCCACATCCATCTCCATAAAACACAACCTCTAATATTCAAATGTGATACTTGACAAAACTGATAAGTGAATTTAGGAAAAGAAGAAGTCCATCCTCCTATACATGTCATGAAAACTTTATTTTGGTATGGGTATCATATATATGAATATATGTGTATGTATGTAGGTGTGCAACTGTGCTTGTATATGTTTATTTATTTCTCTGACTTCATTGTATTCGTATCTAAGTCTTTTGGACCCCTTCATATCTTAGTCTTTTAGAGACTGAGGTATCAACATGTCCTTATAGTGTCATTTGCATCACGTATAGGCATGGCAAAAATTCCCTGCCCCGCTAGTTCTCCCCACCTTGCTCCTAATGGAAAGGGTTTGGTGGAGTATAATAAGAATAGGGGATGGTACTCCAAAATTAGAATATTGAAGGGTTAGGATCAGAGTCTGATGCAGTATTTTGTAGTATTTTATGTTTTATTAGTAGTACTTTGTTATGTAATGTGTGCTTTGGTTGTTATTTGCATTTAGTCACCATTAGGGGTGGGCAAACACTTCAGTTAATCGATATTTTTAACCGAACCAAACTAAATAACCAATTCGGTTCATAACCGAACCAAACTAAATTGAGTTTGGGCCATAACCGAACTAATTTACATAGATCGGTTCGGTTTTCGGTACCAGTTAAGGAAATAGAACCGAACCGAAAACCAAATTAGCTATGCCACATATATATATATATATATATGCTGAAAAATTAGCGAATTAGCGTTGAGTAAAAAAAATACATTTTGTTTTCCCCTCTTCTTTTATGCGCTGCAGCGATGGTGACTATGTGAAGACTGAAGCGTCGCCGACCTCCAGAGTACTCAGTCCACCCTCGCCACCGACCTCCGACCTCACCAGCCGCCGACCACACATGGCACACCAGCCTCACCTCTCGTCGCCGTCAGAAATCTGACTTTTCTTCTTCCTGATATCAGACTGAGAGGTTGTTCTCTCTCTCTCTCTCTCTGCAATATATACTAGGGGTGCAACTCGGGCGGGACCAAAGGGTTTTGGCTCTATCCAGGCCCGAGCCTGAATTCAAGCAGTCTGCCCGAGCCCGACATAAACCCGAACTTTTCAACTCGAATCCGGTTGGTGATTTAGTATTAAAACCCAAATTGAGCCTAAGCCCGAATTGCAATTTTTTTTTTGTGCAAACCAATTTTTAGTAAGTAAATAACAATATATAGAGTATCAAATCTATTCTATTTGTTTAAATTTGAGAAAAAACATTCAACTATTAATTTAGTGCTTGAATAATATCTAATAGTGTATTTTTGTCACTAAAAAAACACTATAATCTAATGTCAAAAATAATACATAAATTGAATTCGGGCTCGGGTTCCACGGGGAAGCAAAATTCTGCCCAAGCCCGGCCTGAATTGTATTCGGGCATGCATTTTTCTACCCAAGCCCACCCATGGTGAAAGTACCGCGGGCCCAAACCCGATAATTTTCGGGTCGGGCCAGGGCTGACCACGGGTTAGCCCGCCCAAGTTGCACCCTAGTATATACCCATCTCCTCCAACTCTATTTTGAACTTTATTTGTTGCTTCTCATGTCTCCAATTTTCTCTCATTTGGCTATATAGTTCATCAAAAAGGTTCAAAATAGAGTTGAAGAAGCACTTCATTCAGGTACCCCTTTCTCTCTCTCTCCATAAATTTGTCTAAACCCAATACACAAAACTACAAAAGTTATACAGCCAGATACATATCATACAAGTATACAACACATCAAACCCCACATAAGTGCACCAAAGATCAAAAAGTAACGGCCCACAATTTAAAATCTCAAAAATGGTGTTGAGAACTCCAAAAGACACCCGGTCATTGTTCTTTATTTAAGTTTTTATTTTATTTTTTCATACATTATCTTTTTAGCTTTAGGTTTAGGTTGATTTTGATTTTTCTTTTTTGTTGTGATTTTCGGTTAACCAAATTTCATAACCAAACCAAAGTTGTAATTCGGTTAACCGAACTGAACCAACCGAATTACATTTCAGTCAATTAACAGTTGACAATTCCCCAAATTGAACCGAAACGACGGAATGCCCACCCCTAGTCACCATAGGTGAGGTTACTATAGCTAGAGTAGGCTATAAATAGGGGCTGAAAATATGTTTACATTAGCATTTGATTATATTGTATTTAAAATTGGTTTTATATCAAATGGAGCCTAGAGCACTTGTATTAAGGTTTTGATCTTCCAAACCCTAGTTTGTTCTTAATCTCATCTCTTCAACTCTTGAATTGAGTATCATATGCAATTTGCATGCATCATTTGGCAACAGAGCCTCATGATCCAACCTTGTGATAACCAAAATCAAACCAAATAGGACCTGTGAAGTCGGCGAAACCACTTCCCAGTTCGCAATAGCATTGCGACTGTTTCGAAGCCACTAAAAGTCTTCTCGAACCAGCCGACACCTCTTGCGACCTTGTGTGAGCCTTGAATCAATTCGAATCTGAACTATGGCTATCGGAGAACACTCAACCACTTCGCAATCGGCTCAGCGACTGAATTCTAGCCATCGATTGAATCAACACCAAAGAGACCCTCCATCCATATCAAAGCAAAAATTGACCTTGCAAGGTGAGTTGAACAACACAACAAGGATCACGACACCAGTAGAACTCCATCTTGAACCAGATCTAGGTCTAAACAACTTCCAACCTTAATTGGACATGGGGATTGTGATTACACAACCCAACTGAGAGGTAGAACTCCATCTTGAACCAGATCTAGGTCTAAACAACTTCCAACCTTAATTGGGCATGGGGATTGTGATTACACAACCCAACTGAGAGTGTGACCTCCGTTCTACCTCACCATCAGTGTTGAGACCTCAAAACCATTGCTAGGACTGTCCAACCAGTTTGTGAAGGGCGTAAAACCATCTGTTTGGATTCGCAGTCTAACTTCCGGTGGTTGTCGATTGACTCTTCGGTGGTGTGCAGGGTTGGGAATTTTTGCAAAATTGCTAAGTGACTACTGGGTAGCCAAATTATTTCAGCAAGGTATATTTTAAATTTTGGAGTTTGATTGGTTCATTATTGGTTTGTGAATTGGCTTGTTGTGGGTTTATGCTTGAAGGGTAGACTCTATTTGGTAGTTAATTTGGTTCGGCTGGTTGGGTATTGACTTGTGGCTTTGAGTAGTCTCTTTTCCGTTGTGGTTTTTGCTATTGTTTGGAGTGTCATTGGTTTTGCTTTACCAAATTGATAGCGCATTACTATGGGTCAAAGAGGATGTTGAAGCTTGATATACATTGTTGGGGCCATTCTCTAAACAGCATAAGCTTTTGGAGTAGTTGGTAACTTAACATGGTATCAGAGCCTTGTTCGTGGGAGGTCCTGGGTTCGACTCTCCATCCCTGCTTTGTTGTGCATATTTGTACTTTGTTATTTGTCTCCACTATGATGGAGTTTGGTATGTTTGTTCTCCATGTGCAAGTCGAGGTTGCACGTAAGGGAGGATGTTGAAGCTTGATATACATTGTTGGGCCCATTCTCTAACAGCTTAAGCTTTTGGTAGTTGGTAACTTAACAGAGGAAGAGGAAGAACGAGTAGAGGGCGACGAAACTCCATGTGTTTTGCGGATGGGTCTGAATTTGATTTAGCTCATCCCATGGGACCTAAGGGTTCCCAACATGAATTGGATGAATTAAGAAGGCAAATTGCTAGCTTAACACTTAAGGTAAAATGTTTGCAACCTTCTTATGCTAGAATTCAATTCCAGAATTCTACGGTGATGAATCGGAGTTTGTTGATTGGGTAGAAGAAGTTGAAACTATAATCAATTTTTATTATATCATCGAAGAAACCAGAGTAAAGTTGGTTAAAAAATGTTTGAAGCGAAGGGTTGCGAAGTGGTGGCCATATATCAAATTTGATAGAAAGAGATTGGGAAAACCGAAAAATCAAGGAGTGGTACAAAATGAAGAAGAAATTGGAGGAAAAGTTTTACACATGAATTACCTTCCAATCAAGAGTGTGGGGTTAAAACGCTACTCTTATGAGTTGGACTTTGATGATGAACAGAAGATGGACGAGCACTTGGATGAGGATTGGATAATCGATGATTGTTATGAAATTGGGTTTGATGACACGAATTGGATGAGGAACCGATATCTCATTATTATTATTATGAAAGTGAGTTTGAAGAAAACATGGATGATGTAGACGGCAAGGAAGGGATAAGGGGCCACTATTTCATGATTGCTATAGTAACAAGTTTGAGGGCAATGAAGTGGACTTTATTAAACTTCTTTGGTCCAAAGAAAAGTGATGTTGCTCCAACAAGTTATGATGGAGAGCGTTGTGATGTAAAACTATGCGAAGAAGATGATAAAGAATTGACAAAAGCACCAATATTTGATGAATGGTATGAAAGTGAGGGTCTAGAAGACATTGTCATTGATTATATCAATGGCCTTCTTTATATTGGCGAATAAACAAAAAGAACCGTGGATAGTATAACAGTATCACTTCAACATCAAATGCTCCAAAGATAAGAAACCAAAGATAAGAAACTTTTTTGCAATTGCCTTCCAATATTTCTTGTATTATAGTGAATATTGCATGATAGACTACTTAAGATAACAAATGCATCTTTCTCAATGAATGTGACCAAACAATTATTCAGCCACTGATAACTCAATTGGTTTAATGCTTGAATAATTGTGAAATAGAATGAGTCAGTTTGAACCTCTTCAAAATAAAATTTGACACCCCTCCCTTATTTTATTTTTTCTTTGTTTTAGTGGTTCCAACTTGGGCAGAAAAAAAAAAAAAAAAAACCCAAGCGTTAAACTGTATATATAAATGTTTTCTTCCCAAATTTCTCTGCTCAACAGGTGGCCCCGCCCCTGGTCCAACTATGAGGTTAATTAACTTGTATACCCTAAATGTTTTAACCTATTTACTAAAATACTCTTGCTATATAAATTACTTATGTGCACCTAGCCTTCCATTGAATATATATTATGTTAGATTATTCTAAAATACAACTTGTTGACATTTGGTTGTAGACAACACATGTTTTAAGACATCGTATTACTGTAGAAATATTAGAACTCGTGGTCTATACTAGTATATGAAAGAGAAAATTCATTTAAGCAGGATGGGCGGAGTCGGAGCGGTTAATATTAAATGAAGTAGGAGTTGGTTGACTCAATAGAAGGGGTGGGACGAAGTCGTACACAGTATACACAATTGTCAGAATCATTGTTATAAACAACTTTGGGTATTTGAGAATCAGAAGACTTTATTCCTTGGAGAATAAGTTCTTTACCCTGTCTTCTACTACTATTAGTTCTTCAAATTAATCTTTTGGGCTCAGAAGAAGATGTTGGAGACATGGAATCGACTGATTTCTTGCAGACATCTGAGTACAACTGTGCCAATATTACTTTTAAGGATCTCTTGAGGCTCAAAGTTTTCTTCTCTGATTTGGGAAGCTTCTACTATCCATTCTTCAAGAGGAGTAATTTCAGACCATTTGATCATTCTTGGAACTGACACTGAAGCTTTATCCAAATTAGCCTGTATCAAGGTGGTAGTTTGACTGGATTCTAAGTATGTAACTAGAGTTTTAAACTCAGGACAGTTGGTTGTCATTACCTTATAATATATTATGTACCCAACTTGTATGTTTTCACTTCCTTGTTATATTTTATATCTTTGGTCTAAATATTTAAGTTAAGCACATCCAAGATATTTTTATCTGTCAAACTAAAGGTAAAATTAGGATAACAATTAAATAAGTTGGACCATGGCAAAGACTAGACTCAATCATTCCTAATAGTGAATCCATGAATCGGAGGTGTCTAGCATCTTTGAGACATACTAGGAGGGACATATCCAGACTTGCGGCTGTCATAGGTTTAACACTAACCTGAACAAGTCCAATATGAAGGTATTTAAAAATTTTCAAAAGATATTTAGAAATAGCTTGTGGAGATAACATCTTGAAACTTTGATTAGCATTGGTAACCAAATGGGTAGTTTCAACAGTTTTTATCTCATAAGATTTTATCTGGTAAAAGGGCTTAACATAACAAAGCTCTTTGACAGAAACAGAAGGCATTTTCCAATATTGTAAAAAAATTTCCAAATTATCAATTGTAGTTTCATCCATATTTTTTATGTTACTGAGATCCATATTTTCAGGAACAGGGTCTTGCTCAAACATGGTACTAGTTCCAAAGATTTGGCTAATGTTTTCATTCTTAACACTGTTACAGTGAGAACTTACCCTGCTGTCAACAACTGAACTCGTCCTAACGCCTGTTCACGGCTCAGCGGACACTCAACGGGGAATAATGCGACTTGGGTGTATTTGCAAGAGAGCAAAGTAACAATACTAATAACAAACACAGGAGACAACACTTACGGCTCTAATACCAAATCTAGAATCAAGCAGCCAAAAACCTTAGTTTATGATTTCAATATGAAATACGGTGATTGATCTCAGATAATTGTTCACGCATGCGTATAACAACTCCTGGATGATGATTAGCTACAATAACATGATCAGAGAGAGCGGAATCGTAAATTTCTTTTTATCTCTTTAAGAGATTTGATAAGTTTAAGAATTCTAATTCTGCAAAGCATATAATACTTTAAGCAACAAGTATACTTAATTGTCTTTTAATAAATGAAATTTCTGCATCAATTTCATTAACTCTGAATTGTAAGAAACTGATAGATTCAGGAGAAAGCACACTTAAAACAGCAGGACAAGAAAGCATACGTTGATAAAGATTTTTAAGATCAGTAAGCCTGCGAATTAAACTAAGATGCAAAAGTCTATTTGACATTCATTAATAAAACTTACAATTATAGAAGCACACTGGATGCCTTAGCACACCAAATTCAAAAGAGCACACATGAATAAAGAGGCACACTTACACTCAAAGCTCACCAATATTTTACAAGTAGAGTTTATGATACAAGTGAGAGAGAGAGAGAGAGAGAGTATTCTAAAAAGGATTCGATGCCTTGAACTGGAGAGGAGGCTCTAATTTATAGACAAGCTTGGAGAGATCTAGGAGAGCTGGCACGCACTGAAGGACAACGAGATTCGTTCTTATCTTCTTGGACACGTGGGTGGTCCAAGGGAAGTGCTAGTCATTTCAAACTTTAGGACACTATTTACTTTTTGAAACGGTAAAACTTCACTATTCCGGGTCAAAAAGTAAATAGTAGCTTTTGCCGGAGAATCTGCTTTATAAAAGCTTGTCGGTCATATCTGCTTTTAACAGATTCGTAATCAAGAACATACTCTCCACTTATTACTAGAGAAGCATGTATATACCATTTCTGATAAATAATTTTTTCAACTGAAAATATTCCATCATCAAATTGTTCAGACAAGTCTTCATCATCTTCATCCTCAATCTTAATTCCCTTACCTTTGTCTAACTTTACAGGTTTTAAATGATCTTCTCCTGTATCAAGACCAAAGGCTTCTTGTTCCTTCATTTCCAGAGATCCTATGCGAATTCTAAGGTCTCTAATTGAGGATTTAAGGTCACTTGTCACATTTTGCAAATCATTAATAGATGGAATATTATCTTTACCTTAAAACTTAGTGGCTAATCTAGCTACCACATTTTTAAAGTTAAGAACAAAATCCTGTCTTCTATGTGGGTACGGGCCTTGAGAACTTTCTCCTTCCTGAAGTCTCATATATTTCATGATAACCTTCTTCTTTTCTTCAGGATTGGAAATTTTATCAATAATATCTAAAATAAGATTTTCTTCAGCAGATATAACAATAATGCTTAATCCATTCATTTTTAAAATTGAGTCATAAAAGTCTCTCTTTCATTTACAGTGATCAGAACCCCCATAAAAGTCTAGATTTGTTATTAATTACAAGTCTTTAAATACTGCTTTAAAATGGATTAGATATCTTATCCCTAATAAGAAAGATTTATTAAATTGACTCTGCCAAGCTTCTATATTTTCAAATTTTTGTATGAAATACGGCCATTGGCAAATTTAAGTGGCAGAAGAAGATATGTATAAAACTGCTTTTAATGTTCCATTTGGACATTATGAGTGGATTGTGATGTCTTTTGGCCTAAAAATGCACCATCAGAGTATCATAATATTATGAACGATATTTTTAACCCCTATTCTGATTTCTGTATTGTCTACATTGATGATGTTTAATATTTTCATCATCAATTGAAAAACATTGGAAACATCTTGATACTTTTTATAAAATTATCAAGAGAAATGGATAGTTGTTCCAGCCAAGAAAATAAAATTATTTCAAACAAAAGTTAGATTTCTTGGCCATAATATTGAAAAAGGAACGATTATACCAATTGATAGAGCAATTACTTTTGCTAATAAATTTTTTGATGAGATAAAAGATAAAACCTAATTACAAAGGTTTTTGGGAAGTCTAAATTATATTTCGGAATACTACAAGGATCTTTATAAAGATTTTGCTGTCTTATATGAAAGACTTAAAAAGATTCCCCATGTATGGACATCAAATATACTGAGGCCGTGAAGAGAATTAAGGCCAAAGCAAAAGTTTTATCATGTCTTTGCCTTCCTCTCCCAAAAGTTTTTAAAATTGTAGAAACACATGCTTCAGACTTAGGGTATGGTGGGATACTGAAACAAAGAGTTAATAACTCTGAGCAACTGGTTAGATTTACATCTGGAGTCTGGAAACCAGCCCAAAAGAACTATTCTACTATTAAAAAAGAAATCTTGGCAACTGTTTTATGTGTTACCAAATTTGAAGGAGATATGCTCAATCAAGAATTTCTAATTAGAGTAGATTGTCAACACTGCAGGTCCCAGGCCCAGATATGCTCAATCAACTCTGCCTGGGTAGTTTCAATACTGCCAATCCCAAGCCCGGATAAAAGAGGAGGGTTAGTGCGTTAGGTAGCTCGACAGCCAGCACGTAAAAAAAACCGTCGGATCCGTATGATATGAATCCAAATATGAATACTCGTGTAAATGCTAGGGCGTTCCCTTTAAGCGACGCGTAGCGCCTGCCTTCGGGTGTTTCGAAAAATGTGCAAGGGGAGCCGCATCGACGCTCGGGTGCGTTGTTAAATAAGCAAGGGTTCCCACGCTCATCTGGGCCACCGCGGGTAAAGAAGCTAGTCCAGAACTATAGGCTTAGGTTAGCAACTTAGAATATAGGAACCTTAACAGGTAAAGCAATGGAACTAGTAGACACTATAATTAGAAGGAAGGTTAATGCAGTATGTTTACAAGAAACAAAGTGGGTTGGAGAGAAAGCTAAGGAGGTAGAAAAGACCGGGTATAAGATATTCTATACAGGGAAAGATACGCATAGAAATGGTGTCGGAATCGTGGTTGACAAGAACCTCAAGGATAAAGTTGTGACAGTCACGAGGAAAGGAGACAGAATATTGCTTATCAAACTGGTAGTTGGAGTGGATATAATTAATGTGATTAGTGCATACGCGCCCCAAGTAGGATTGGATGATCATACTAAAAGACAATTCTGGGATGAGTTGGACGCTTTAACGCAAGAAAAACCGGGAGGAGAGAAGATAATTGTAGGTGGAGATTTTAATGGCCATGTAGGCAAAGATAGAACTGGATATGAGAGGATTTGCGTTGGGGGGGTATGGTCTTGGAGATCATAATGAGGCAGGGGTGAGTATTTTAGATTTCGCCGTAGCATATGATCTTGTAGTAGCAAACACCTTTTCAAAAAGAGGAAAGAACACTTGATAACCTTTAAGAGTGGATCTAATAGAAGCCAGATCGATTTGTTCCTTGTGAAAAGGTGGACCGCTTAGCATGTAAAGACTGTAAGGTCATCCCAGGAGAGAGTTTAACATCTCAACATAGACTTACTATTTTAGATATCCATATAAAAGGACAATGTCGTACTAGAAAAGACCCTATAAACCCGCGAACTAGGTGGTGGAACCTTAAAGGTGAGAAACTAGCAATATTCCAAGAGAGAATGTATACAGAAGCACCTTGGAATTTGGAAGATGGAAGCAATACTATGTGGGATAGAATGGCAGGGTGCATCACGAGAATATCGAAGGAGGTCCTCGGAGAGTCGAAGGGAAGAGGGTTAGCTTCTAAAGATACTTGGTGGTGGAATGAAGAGGTACAAGCTGCAGTAAAAACCAAAAAGGATTGCTTTAAGAAGTGGCAAAATGATAGAAGTGAGGAACACTTCAAAAGCTATAAATGTGCAAATAAGGAGGTTAAAAGGACAGTTAGAGTTGCTAAAATGGAAGCCTATTACGCCTTCTACACCAAACTAGACACTAGAGAGGGAGAAAAATGTATTTATAAGCTTGCTAAGTCGAGAGAAAGGAAAACAAGAGACATTAATCAGGTTAAGTGTATAAAAAGCGATGACTCTAGGGTATTAGTGAACGACGAAGAGATTAAGGAAAGGTGGAAGAGCTATTTTGAGAAGTTGCTTAATGAAAAACATATGGATAACACAATGGAAGAAGAAACTGGTAGTTAAGATGAAACTAGAGAATACAGATTCTATCGGAGAATAAGGAAGTTTGAGGTGGAATTTGCTTTGAAGAAGATGAAACCCAACAAGGCCTTAGGACCAGATGAGATCCCCATTGAGGTTTGGAAATACTTGGGAGATGTGGGGGCATCTTGGCTTACAAAATAGGATTTTAATGACTAGAAAAATATCTGATGAGTAGAGGACGAGCATCCTAGTGCCTATATATAAGAGTAAAGGAGATGTACAACAATGCAACAACTACAGAGGTATTAAGTTGATGAGCCATACCATGAAGCTATGGGAGAGAGCGATGGAGCATCGCTTAAGAGGCGCAACATCAGTGTCAGAAAATCAGTTTGGATTTATGCCTGGGAGATCAACTATGGAAGCAATTTATTTACTTAGAAGACTAATGGAAAAGTATAGAGAGAAGAAAAAAGATCTACATATGGTTTTTATTGATTTAGAGAAAGCTTATGATAGAGTGCCTAGAGATTTAATTTGGTAGGTGCTAAAGAAGAAAGGAGTGACCAAGGGTTATATTGACGTGGTGAAGCATATGTATGATGAAGCGTTTACTACAATTAGATCACCAGCCGGAGAAACAAGCGAATTCCCAATTACCGTAGGCCTGCACCAGGGGTCGGCCTTGACCACTTATTTGTTCGCCCTAATTATGGATGAATTGACTAGACACATTCAAGATGAGGTCCCATGGTGTATGTTGTTCGCAGATGATATTGTCTTGGTTGATGAGACTAAAAGGGGACTCAACACTAAACTAGAAGCTTGGAGAGAAGCACTGGAGACTAAGGGGCTGAAGATAAGTGGGACGAAAACAGAATACATGGAATGTACTTTTAGCAACAGTGGAAGTAGAGACAACGAAGCAGTGAAGATCGAAGATCCCAAAGAGGGAACACTTTCGCTATCTAGGTTCAATGATCAGTATAGACGGAGAGATTGGTGATGACGTGACCCATAGAATTAAAGTGGACTGGCTTAAGTGGAGGAGTGCTTCTGGAGTATTAAGTGACCGGAAAATACCAGCAAAATTGAAAGGAAAATTTTATAGGACAGCTATTAGCCCAGCTATGCTCTACGGGACAGAGTGTTGGGCAACTAAGAAACAACACATTAGCTAAGTGAGTGTAGCGGAGATGAGGATGCTAAGATGGATGTGTGGTAAGACTAGGAAAGATAGAATTAGAAATGAGTACATCCGAGAGACTGTAGGAGTGACACATATTGAGGATAAGTTGAGGGAGAATAAACTTAGATGGTTCGGCCATGTGCAACGAAGATCTGTAGATGCACCTGTGCGAAAGAGTGATAAGATCATAGTGCCTGGAATGGTTAAAGGGAGAGGCAGACCTAGACTGACATGGGAATATGTAGTGCAACAAGATATGAATTTATATAATTTAAATGAGCATATAGCTCTTGATCGTGCAGAATGGAGAAAAATGATTCATACAGCCGACCCCAATGGATTGGGACACAAGGCTTGGTTTGGCTTGGTTTGGTTTGGTTTGGTTAGTAGATTGTCATGCTGCAAAAGATGTTCTTCTTAAAGATGTAAAAAATATTGCTTCTAAACAAATATTTGCAAGATGGCAGGGAATACTATCTGCATTTGATTTCAAAATTGAATATATAAAGGGAAGTTCAAACCAGGGCCGGTCCTGACAAATTGGGGGCCCTAGGCGAACATTGAAGTCGGGGCCCTTTAAATAACGAGGGTTCGGGAGTAGCGCCCCCGAAGCGAAAATTTTTGGGTCATTTTATACATGGTTGCGTGTATAATTTCTATATCAAACATGTTATAAACCTTATAGTGTTCATTTGTGAGTTTTTTTTTTTTTGGTCATTATTTAGAATTCGGGGGTTTAGTAATTGTAATCCTTATTGTATGTACTGATTATGAATTTGAGCCAAATAGGGTTATGAAATTATTGGACATCGATCTACCTTCTTCATCTTATCAGCCGTCCACAACCTCGCTGGACATATCTCAGGTTAAATCCCAAATTTAAACAGAATTAAAGAATAAATTTCCTAATCTTCGAAAGATGAGTTTAAACAATGGTAAAGGATGAACTATGCAAAAGGTTGAATTTTGAATCGGATAGTGATAATGAAACCATACCCATCTCTGACTCATCAATGGGTAATGCTGATGACTATGTTGGACCTTCAGATATACATGATGTTAATAATGATGATGAATATGGATTTGAGACCCAATTCAACCATTAATCATCATAATAAACAAACAACTTTTGAAAAGTAGATACTACGAATCTGTTAAAAGCTGATATGGCCGACAAGCTTTTATAAAGCAGATTCTCCGACAAAACCTACTATTTACTTTTTGACCCGGAATAGTGAAGTTTTGCCTTTTCAAAAAGTAAATAGTGTCCTGTCAACTTTAATAAAGTTTGAAATGACCAGCACTTCCCATGGACCACCTACGTGTCCAAGACGATAAGAACGAATCTCCTTCTCCATCAGTACGTGCCAGCTGTCCTTCTAGATCTCTCCAAGCTTGTCTATAAATTAGAGCCTCCTCTCCTGTTCAATGCATCGAATCCTTTTCAGAAGACACACACACACACACACACTCTCTCTCTCTCTCTCTCTCTCTCTCTCTCTCTCTCTCTCTCTCAAACTCTACTTGTTTCAGAAGACACTCTCTCTCTTGTATCATAAACTCTACTTGTAAAATATTGGCGAGCTTTGAGTGTAAGTGTGCCTCTGTATTCATAGGTGTGCTCTTTTGGATTTGGTGTGCTAAGTCTTCCAGTGTGCTTCTATAATTGTAAGTTTTATTAATGAATGTCAAATAGACTTTTGTATCTTAGTTTAATTCGCAGGCTTACTGATCTTAAAAATCTTTATCAACGTATGCTTTCTAGTCCTACTATTTTAAGTGTGCTTTCTCCTGAATCTATCAGTTTCTTACAATTCAGAGTTAATGAAATTGATGCAGAAATTGCTTTTATTCAAAGACAATTATGTATACTTGCTGAGTATTATATGCTTTGTAGAATTAGAATTCTTCAACTTATCAAATCTCATAAAGAGATAAAAGAAATTTACGATTTCGCTCTCTTTGATCCTGTTATTGTAGCTAATCATCATCTAGGAGTTGTTATACGCATGCGTGAACAATTATCTGAGATCAATCACAGGATTTCATATTTAAATCATAAACTAATCTCTCTCTCTCTCTCTCTCTCTCTCTCTCTCTCTCTCTCTCTCTCTCTCTCTCTCTCTCTCTTAAACACAAGACTAGCATACTTTTTTACCTTTTATCTTAATGATAATGAGACATTGGCTGACATACTTTATTACATTCTATGGCCATATAACAATATATCATCTTGTTAACTAAATTGAATATTTCATACATGGGGTTCATACACTATGGTTTGACTACTCAGGTAGATTGTACACTAGGAAGCACCAACACTTCAAATGAAGTGCCGCATTGGTGTCTGACACTCCGACAACACCAACACGCCTCCGACGTTTGTCTGACACACTAGCAACGTGTCTATCACTGTTTGATCAAATTTTGAAATCCGACACGTTAGCAACACATCAACACGGACCCGACACTTATTCCGACACGGCATGGTTTTTTTTTTAAAAGAGTCGTCTTCAATTTTGGGGCTAAGGTCATAGTATGTAATATACAAAAGACGGGTTTGGTTGAATTTTGACCTCATATGTAATATACAAAAGAGGGGTTTGGTTGAATTTTGACCTCAAATGTTATTTTTGCTTACTTTTGTACTACGGTTGAAAAGTATTTGAAGGATGTAGATATTGATATTTTGAATGATGTAGATAATGAAGTGCCTTACCTTATAGATATTGACCCTGTTTGTCATTGTGTTTGGGTATGTAAAACTCAGTTCTAGGGTGCTAAAAGTAGTAATTGAGTGTTTAGTAAATTAGGATGCCCAAACACAGTTCTTGGGTGTGGGTGTGTGTGTGTGTGTGTGTGTGTGTGTGTGTGGTGGGGGGGGGGGGGGGGGTGGGGGGGGGGGGGGGGGGGGGGAGAGAGAACTCAAAAATAATAAGCAGCACCTTGGCTGCTTCTCACGATTTGAGATAGCTTGACCACAACACATGGCTGTGAAATTTCATGGCTGCCCCTCATCTGTTCTCTTTATTACCATGTATGTCATAATATTCCAAAACTTGCATTCCTCTTCATGTGACAGATATCAAAGGTAAAACCAATAAATAGTTAAAAATCAAAAGAAACAAATAGAAAAAGAGTAATGCTATGTGTAGGTAATGGTTGACATCTCACATAGTTTGACCAACACAGGTTACCAACGACTCCACGTATATTTAATATCGGCACCACTTAATGGGCCCCACCCACTATGGACCAGCCCAACATTGTGTATGCCTGCCCTATCGATGAACCCATTCTTACAACTCACTTCAGAGGAGCCTACTCTGAAGCCCGTATAGAGTAACCCACTCTAGAGCTCTCCTTAGAGTAATCCATTCGGAAGCCCACCTCACAGTAGCCTGAAGCCCCACTACGGATAACTCCACTCCGAAGCCTTATTCAAACAAAGCCCACCTCAAAGTAGCCCACAAAGGAAGCCCACTTCAAAAGAGTCCACCACAAAGTGCTCTTGGTCTCCAACATCGAATCTCCACAAAGACACATACCACATTCGGTATTGGGTAACCCGCTTTAAATAAATGTATAGGTGTCACCTACATCACCACAAGATACAGGTGTCTCCAATATCATTTACACCTATGCCTCCACTAGGCCAGATCCGAAGGAGCCAAATCTGCTCCGCTCCCCTCCCTGCTAAGTCTCTACTCACTATACTATAATTACACACTCATCACTCGGGCGCCCACCCTTGGTCCGGAAGCAGTACCTAAGGATGGTCACGTCCGTTGGGATCTCGGGAGCTTATGGTTAGGTGGCTAGGACCAAGGGCATCTCCCTAACTAATGCCTCACAAGTATAGTTAGGGTTAGTACCAAAGAGAGAGAGAGACACGTGACTACTTTCACGTGCCTTGCCCCAGCCTCACAACCAATCAAAGAGACCCATGACCGTAAGAACAGCTGAAACCGTTGACTCTTGCATCGCCTAGTCATCCCAGCCTCGCTGAATATTCTGCGAACCAATAACAGGGTCTTGATATCCTCTCTGCTTAAGGGTCTGTACCAATGGCTTTAGCTTCAGTACTCACCCTCGCTTACCCCTCTGGAAACCATAGCAGCATGGTCTCGAGAACCCCATTGCTTAAACCTTCTGCACCAATAGAAACCATTCACCCTTTTAACCAATACACAATATAATATTGAGTTGTCACCCTCAAGTGACACTACCCCTTGCCTACCACTCTGCACCAATAGAATACCATCCCATTTGACAACTCTGTAGCGTTCATCTGCCACTAAGTGACAACACACCCCTCATATCTGAATCGCTTCTCCCAAGCCCATGCCAAATCAACATCTCATTTAATGACTATACCTACCTTAAGTAGACGGATCACTCCAAGAAGGCCAATTCAGCTTTCTGCAACTGTCTCACAACCACTCACTACTCCCTCTATAAGTACCAGCTTCATTCTACACATTTAGATGGTGTGGTCCAACTCAACAAAACCCAGCATAGACTCCCAACAATCTAGCTAAGAGACTCTTGCTCTCACCATTGGCCTAAGTCACTGATAGTTACTTCACCCTCACTCTCAAGCCTTTGGGTGTTATCAATCCTTAGCCCATCTCCTAACATCCCTCGGATCACCTTACAATACCACTTACCAACACCAACCGGCTCCTGCCTACATTAGACACCACACTACACCACACCACACCTTTGCCTAGATCCCGGTCTACTACTGCTTTCTCTCTCTCTCATTTGGGGCTACCTTGGTTCTCACCCGAGCCATATCCTCTCCGACTCCCATTTCTCTACTGCATTTTTATACATTATTGTTCTACTACACTCTTTGTATTATTTTATTATATTTTATCTGTTGTTCCACATGTACTAACCTGCTTGCGTGTTATACCCATCCATATACCTCATCCACATCACATAAGGAACTCACACACTATGCTTCCCAAATTTCCCATCCCAAATGCTTCCCAAATACATGTGGCAGTGGGATCACTGTGAGTTCACTTCAACATCCTCTACCAAAAAACCAGTGGGTCCATTACCATATGTGTTTGGGAATCATTTGGGATCAGACTGGGAAGCATACCATTACTCAATATAAAAAAGCACAATATCAATCATTTATTAAAATATTGAACAAACTAATAGTAGTTAATTAAGAGCTAGTAATGTTAATAACACATATGAGCATATAACTAACATACAAATATTATAATCTTAGCGTACAATTGACTTTTGTACATTTAGAACAACGTCCTACATTTTTTGAACCAAACACATTCATAAGCTGTTCTGACAATTTAATCAGTTGCACAAGATATCAACCAAACACCTAAACTATAATAAGCAGTTATACTTTTAAGCAAATCTATCAATCACGACCAAAATCGCATAAGTGTAAGCACACTCAAACGGACTCATTACATGCATCTTGTTGCTTTATTATGGATGTAATCAATGTAGTTGCTTTGTTACTAGTGTTTAAATGGTACAGTTGTTACTTGGTGGTATTGTTAATTTGTTATGATATTTTCATGTTGTATTGTTATTTAGAGGTAATGTATTTAACACTTAGTTCTTATCCACCATCAAGAATAAATTGTTATTTTAATGTTACATGGTTACATATAAAAATATAAAAATACAAAAAATATTTTTCGTGAAGCCGCTGCATTGTGTCGCCCTTTTTTTAGGATTTGTTGTGACGCCGTTTCGTGTCGTGTCTGTGTCACCGTATCCGTATCGGTGCTTCTTAGATTGTACATACTCAATTCGAAATATTATCATTCAATGCAATTGGTCTTTCATATATGCACACTTTTTTGTATCAAATATGTACATTCGTAGTGCTAAAGTTAATTGATCCTAATCCATCAAAAAGGATATAGCTACATGTATTTTAACTAATCCTCTAACATGATGTGTAAATAGAACATCCTTTTTCTTTCAAATTGACTTTTTCAATTGCATATTCCGATCTTTTTGCGGATCATATTGATTAGTAGAATGTACACGCAAATTGAAAGGATATCACATCAATTATCTACCCCTCTTACTAGGTATGGCAAAAGATTCCGTCATTAGGATTTTTTTACCAATCTTGGTTGTATTATTGTATATCTTGAGAAATTATTATGTTGTGTATACAATTTTATCACACATGAGCCTTAGTTTGCTCCGAAAGTGCCTTATGTCGCCCTTCACTTTTCACATAGATAGGTAAACCGAGACTGATCTCTCAATAGATTTCACTGCCGCTAAACTTTACAAATGAAAAGTCTGAACTCAAATGCAATCAAATTAAAGAGCATGTTTATCTTTGCGATTTTGGGGGCAAAATCTGCGCAGATCTGGGCGCCAAAAGCAGTTCATAGGCATTTGGTTGCCGAAATTGCAATGGCCGAAACGCGTTTTGGAGGTGAAAATCTGCATTTCCATGAAGCAGGTGGGGGGTTGCTTTTCACGATTCTCACTATGCTTGATCAGTTGCACAACATATCAACCAAACACCCAAACAATGAAAGCAGCTCTACTTTTAAGCAGTGCTACCAATGACAATCAAAATCAAAATCGCATAAGCACAGACAAACGAGCTCTAAGCAAAACCCAAGAAACGAACCTGAACAATGCCACCAACTTGCTGTTCCCTTATTGATGCAAAATTCTGCAAAGTAAGCCCATAATCTCTGATCCCATCAACAAGCTGCTGAACCCGGACGCCAGCCTGAACCCGAACAGTCTTCTTCTCCTTATCCACCTCCAAAACCTTATCCATCAATGCCAGATTCACCATCCCGGACCTCGTCAACCCGATCCCATTGGGCGACAGACCCGACCCGACGGGTCGAATCTTCTGCTTCTTTTCATTTGCCTCTTTCACAATGCTCTCCAATTCCTCGATCGTTTCGGGTTGGAGGAAAACCCTAGTTTGGACCTCGTGGGTCCCACTCCAGTTGGAGACGGTGTGGAGGTCTTCGGGAAGCGGCGCGTAGCGGAAGATGTGGGCCTTCTTGTGCTTGGCGTTCTCGTCAAAGGGGAAAGAGTAATAGGTGGCGACGCCGCAGCCGAGGAAGAGGGCGGCGTAGCCGAGGTACTTGCGGATTTCGGCGGCAGAGGATGGTGTTGAGGAGAGAGAAGATGAGGAGGAGCAGAATGGCCGAGCGAATTTAGGGTTTACGAGGTTTTGGGTGGTGGTGGTGGTTAGGGTTTGGAGGGGGTGGGAATGTGAGCTGGTGGGGTTTTGGTGCTGGTGGTGGTGGAGGGTTCGCCGGAGAGATCGCCGGAGACTGAGAATTCGGAACATTTGGCCAGTACTCTGACTGAGAGTGTACTGTCTAGAGAATATACTACTTACTATTTTTAGAGCGAGAGAGAGAGAGAGAGAGAGAAACACAACTTGAAAAGAGTTTTTGTGCAATTGACCTTATAATTATTTGCATCCGACCACAATAATTTAAATTTTTTTAATAATTATACATACTGTATTGGGTATGTATTAGCCGGATCTCTTGAGATTTGTTCTAATCGCACTTAAATTTCTTTAGGTTTTAGTAATATTCCTTATACTTTTTGAGATTTGAAATACATATCATGTAAACTCCTTTCGTCAATTCACCGTTAAAAAAGTAACGGATTAACATCAATAAATACAAAACATACTCTTCAAAGTTTGTGTCATTTTAGTCCTTTTAATTTCAATTGTGTCAATTTGGTCCCTACAGTTTTAAATTGAAGCAGTTTGATCCAAATGCCCCATTCTATGAGAAAAATTGACAGAAATTACCCACTATTATGCATGATTACGCTAATATTGGTGGTGTTCCATTTTTGCCATTAAAAAGTGTGACAATGCATAGTATATGAGTAAATTCTGTCAATGTTTCTCACCGAATTGAATATTTGGATCAAATTGCTTCAATTTAAAACTTCACGGCCCTTATTGACCCAATTGAAACTACAAGGACTAAAATGGCATAAAGACCAAACTTTTAGGGGCATTTTTGAATTTATTTATGTCAGTCCGTGCTGTCTGTCACTTTTTTAACTGTGAATTGACATAGGGGGTCTAGGTGACACGCGCTTCAAACCTCAGGGGGTGTATGTGATATTACTGAAACATGAGAGAGTCTAAGTGTGAATAGAGCTGTGACGCCCTAAAAATTCACTTACAAAATAATATAAATAATTGCATTTAAATGTACATGGTCACGTGTATTTTAAAACAACAAAAATAATTACACTTGAGTGCCCAAAATTACAAATAAATTCATTTAGACGGCTAGGACCCAAATAACTCAAACCCACATGATACTCTAATGTGCTCCAATTTGACTGCTTCCAGTGGTACCTGCATCTAAAATAACACACGGGGAAGTATACAATATGACAGGAATAGTAACTATCTCAAAAATACAGCGAATAACAGAGATTTTAATTAAAACTATCTCACAATTAACCGCTCACCCCCAGAGCATCATACCAGGTTCCTCTTAGTAACATAGCAAGAGCCACCTCCTCACCTCACCCTTTAGCAAGCCACAACGGACCCCTCTCAGAGCTATTGGCTATTGGCAGGTGCTCCTTGCCCATGTACCAATTAGTTCCATGGCATTTTGCCAAAAATAATATATTAATAACAATTTAACCAAAAGACATAGATTCCAACACAACGTCAACATAAAGCAAAGAGAGTACAAGTAGGATGTCAAGGAAAGTACTCCGGAGATTTAAGAACATATTGTACACAACCCCGTACCTAAAAACGAAATTGAGCAATTTTCCCAAACACAACCTTTATTACTTGTTCCTTTTTTTTCCTTAGGATCATCTACTTCCCAGACTTCCCACCTTATCCTTGTGTACTGAGTGTGTGTTACATTTTTTTTTTTGCTAGAAAAAGGCAATTACATAGTTATATAAGTCTACCGAATATCTCTCTCTCTCTTATCCCATGCTTGGCCACCAAGTTTGGGTCATATTTATCCTACTCATTTTTATTTTTATTTTAAAGAAAAACAAAACAAATACTTTAACTTGGGACTCAAGTACTTCTAGAAACACACACGTACGAAGCACATGCACACACAGCACAAGCTTTAGTTTAGGTCCAAGTTAGTTTTTAAGAATTATCCGGTGTGGTAGGCTCACGCCCATGCACACACATTCAGGTAAATATATAGTTTAATATTTGAAATTTGATAATTTTTCTTTCAAAACATGAATTATTTTTATTTATTAATATTATAAAAATACAGGTTGTAACAAGAGCAAACCTCAAGGAGTCTAAGTGATATTTATCCTATTTTATTTTATAGAATTTTGGTGATCAATCCCTCATATTATGTTAATAGAGTTTAAAGGACAATTTAAAATTGATTTTGGTCAAAAGTCCATAATTAATGGACATTAATAGAGATGAGTTGATTGACCCATTAAACTATATATTTTACGACTAACATACTCATGCTTTATCTCATACACACAAAAACCTAACAATAATACACCTACTATTTGGGAGTTGGGAGAGAAAAGAAAAGAAGAGAAAGTCTTAAGTGAAGAGATAGAAAAAAAGTGAAATGATGATGGGTTCTTTCATCTTGTTTAGGAGTTTAGGAGAGAAGAGAAGAAAAAAAAAATATATCATTCTACTTATCAAGAACTTTAAATAATGGAGAGGAGAGACACTCAATCGTTAATGGGGATGACAGAGAAAATCATGGTCGTAAATGTTCGTTTTTGTATAGCTAGGTTAGTTGTTAACTTTTTTTTTTAGAGAAAAAAATACATGTATGTTGTGTATTATGTGTTATTGATCCTTCTCCATCTGAGAATTCAGTGAGCTCAAATCAGACGAACTCAGTCAACCTTAACAAGTATCTCAGCTAGTGACAATTATCCTCAACTCTAACAGAATTAGTTAGAGACCTTCTAGAATCAATAAGAGAATCTGTTGTTTACTGAATTATATATATGTGTGTGTGTGTGTGTGTTTGTATCTTCTATTAGAAATTGTATCAGAGAATAATAAAACTCTTCTTCTTATTCTTCCTTTATCTTCATAGCGCTCTGTTTTTTATTTCTGTTTCTATGAAGTCTATCATGGTATCAGAGCTTCATTAAAGAGACTACTGTCTCAATTCAATGGCGACCGGTTCATTTTCTTCATCCAGTTCATCTTCTTCTTTCAGTTCAACTTCGTATTCACCTATATACCTTCTGTCAAATACCTGCAATTTAATCACAATAAGGTTATATTCAACCAATTATGTGCCATGGAAATTTCAATGCTTTGCAATTCTTTGGGCACATTCTCTATTTGGCTTCATCGATGGCTCAATCGAATGTCCAAGTCAGTTTCTCAGTGATGAAACATGTGTGATTACCAATCAAATAAATCCAGATTATCAAAACTGGAATACTCATGATCAGTCTCTCAAGACACTAATCAATGCTACTTTGTCTACCACTACTCTCACACATGTTGTAGGCTATAAGACATCTAAAGATGTATGAAATGCTTTGGAAAGGTTATACTCATCCAATACAAGATCTAATGTTCTACAGTTGAAGACAAATCTTCAAACAGTCACAAAAGGTTATGATTCTATCGATGCTTACATTCAACGAATCAAAGAGGCTCGTGACAAATTAGCCTCTGTTTCAGTTATAGTGTATGATGAAGATCGATTGATCTACACTTTAAATGGTTTACCTCATGAGATCAGTGCTTTCCGCACATCAATTCGAACCAGGTCACAGTCCTTGAGCTTTCAAAGAATTACATGTTCTTCTCAAGGTTGAAGAATAATCCATTGATTGTCTCACTAAACAAAATCACAATCAGTTTGTCTCAACTGCTATGATGGCCCAACCTCATCCTCAATTTCAGAATAATTTTGGTCGAAATAATCAATTCAGAGGACGTGGTAGAGGACGATCAAATCATAAAGGAAGGTTTAATAATTCTAGTTATGGCAGATTCAATAATCATGGTCCAAATTCACAGTCTAGTTCTCTTCTTGGAAGACCTCAAAATCCACAGACTTCCTTCTACCCAAAATCAATGATTATGTGTCAAATTTGTGGCAAAAATAATCATTTTGTGGCTGATTGTTATCCTAGGATGAATTATACTTATCAAGGCAAAAGTCCCTCACCGTAGTTAACAACTATGGCTATCGCATATGATCCTGGTTTCTGCTGGTTACAATGTCTGGTATATTGACTCAGGAGCTTCAACTCATCTACTAAATATCAAGGAGCTGATAATATCTCACTTGCAAGTGGCCAGGCCTTACCAATTTCTCGTACTGGTTCAGGTTCTGTTTCTACTGATTCTCACGCCTTCAGTCTCCACAATGTACTTCTTATAAAAAGGAGTTTCAATCCCTCCTGTCCTCTCATGGAATTCAACATAAAAAATCATGCCATCATACCTCTCAACAAAACTGGGTTGCTGAGAGAAAACATAGGCATATTGTAGAAACAGGCCTTACCATGCTTTCTACTGCATCAATGCCTTCTAAATTTTGGTTTCATGCATTTTCAACTGCTACCTTTTTTATCAATTGCATGTCAAGTTCTAACACCTCTAATAAATCTCCATTTGAACTTCTTTTTGGACATCCTCGTGATTATACTACTATGAAAGTTTTTGGTTGCTCTCGCTTTCCATTATTAAGGCCTTATAACAAGAATAAGATGGAACCTAGAACTACCAAGTGTCTTTTCCTAGGATATCCTTTAGAATACAAAGGATATTTGTGCTTTGATTTTACCACACAAAGAATGTACATAACCAGACATATTCTCTTTGATGAAACTTCATTTCCCAGTTCCTTTTATGGAACTGTTTCAACCTATTCCTTTGATCAATGGTTTTCATCTATTTCTTCTTCTTCTTCCACTACTTCCCCAAATTCATCCTCTCTTCCTCCCAAGCTTCATTCTCTTCCACTTCTCCCATATCTATACCCAGCAATGTCTCCTCTACTACCCCCTTCTTTTCCATCTCCTGTCTCATCCACTTTTAATCGTACTTCTTCACCAACATGGTCTTTGTCCCCAGACCCTTCTCCACATCATTATCTCTGTCTACTTTGCCCCCAAACACTAAACTAGTTCCTCTTACTCATCCCATGCAAACTAGATCAAAGTCTGGTATATCCAAGAATAAAGCATTTCTGGTTCAACCCTCTCTCACTGAACCCACCTATTATTCTATAGCAGCCAAATTCCCAGAGTGAAGATAGGCCATGGGTGAGGAGTTTTCTTCTTTTCATAAGCAAGGCACTTGGGTTTTGGTTCCCCTTCCACCACCAAAAAAAAAATTGTAGGCTATAAATGGGTCTATAAGAACAAACACAATTTAGATGGTTCAATGTCTAGATATAAGGCTCAGTTAGTGGCCAAGGGATTCCATTAGGAGGCTGGTTTAGACTACGCAGAAATTTTTAGTCTTGTTGTGAAGCATACCACTGTGAGATTGGTGTTGAAACTTGGTGCTCACTATGGCTGGTCCTTAAGGTAACTAGATGTTGAGTATGCCTTTTTATATGGTACACTTAGTGAAGAAGTTTACTGGAGTCAACCTCCAGGTTGCATTGATCCTCTCTATCCTTCTCATGTATGCAAACTTCAAAAAGCCATATATAGGCTCAAATAAGCTCCAGATCTTGGTTTCCCACCTTTACCACTCAGCTTCTACAGTTTTAATTTGTCCAATCTACTGTAGATTCTTCCTTATTTGTTCAAAGTTGTGGTTCTTCCCTCACCTACTTGTTGCTCTATGTTGATGATATTATCATCACAGGAACTGATCCCTCTTATGTCACTCATCTAATTGATTCTCTCAGCTCCATTTTTGATATGAAGGACCTCGGTCCTCTTCACTACTTCTTGGGCATACAATTTCAGCACCCCTCTTATGATTTTTTCATTATTCAAACCAAATATCTTCAGGATTTATTGGTCAAGAGTAATATGCATAATTGCAAGCCATGTAAAACCCTTGTCCCAATTCTGCTCGGTTAAGCAAAACTGATGGATTACTAATGACTAATCCTACTTTTTATTGCAGTATTGTAGGGGCTCTACAATATTTAACCTCACTCACCCTGATATTTCGTTTGATGTAAATCATGTCTACTGATCGAGAGAGAACAAATCCTAATTATATGCCTTAATTCGCATTTGTTAGTACCTTTTTATCTTGTTTTTGTTTATTTTTACTTCGTTTTCTATTTTCTGTTAGGATTTGGAAGAAATCAAGTATACCAGGCTAAACAGGGTGAAAAAGCATAAGAAAGAAGCTGAAAAAGACTAGTCGCGCGCGCGATCCGCTCGCGCGAAGATCCAGAAATCGCTCACGCAATCCGCGCGCGCGAGGTCCCAATATCGCGCCCGTGCGGCCCGCTCGTGCGACCTATGCAAAAAATGGAACTTGCGTATTTCAGTGTACTGATGATTCCTACGCGAACGAAACTGCCTAATTACGTCCAGATTGCAAAATATAGCAGTTTTAATACAATTTGGGTTAGGAAAGCTTCCAAAACTTGTTGTAAAATCTATATATACCCTATTTTACTTCAATTTAAGGGTTTAGACATTATTATACACATATACATACAGCCATATACAACAAAAATTCCAGCCATTGAAGGGGGGAAAACAAGGAGAAGAAGAAGAAGAAGACCAAGGATTCACATGGCCTCCTCCATCAACCTCTTGTCGTTCATCAATTCTATGGCCGCTTAAACCTAGATCTAGGGTTTCAATGAAACCCTAGCCAAGTAATAGGGTGTATTTTATATTTTTATTTTTGTTTAATTATGTATGGATGACAGTTACATGTTCCGAGGATTTTTATAAATAAATCGTGCTTTTATTGATTAAATCATTACTTTCAAAGTTTATTCTTGTCTTAGATCTATTTTGACTGTAGTGTGCTCAATGATCTATGCTTGCTGTGCTTGTTTAGATTATTTACATGTAATGGTGCTTAAATTGAATTGTGCTATCAAGTATCCGAATAGTCCATGCCTAGATTAGACGGATTATACCACAACCCTAGTTTAGTGTGGGATAATTCGTGCTAACCGAAGATGGATTATGTTGGTGCTTGAACCATAGTTATTTTCTTGACAGGGGAATTGGGCTTGTAGCTACGATTCCCCATTATCATCCAACTTAATAGGCTAAAGCAATTCGTAAATACCCTTATTATGAAGCTAGTGGTGGATTTGTGATCCTAGGTTCCTTAAACTTATTATAAAAACAAATATTTTATTGCTTTCATAATTTTGATTTATTTTTATTGTTATTAGTTTAATTGAAATTAAATCCAAAATCTGATTTTCTTAATTAACTAAATTTAGGTTTTAAAAATTAAAGTGCGTAGTATTCAATCTCTGTGGATTCGACCTTTACTTTCACTACTACAAATCTTTAGAAAAGTAAAATACACTTTTTATATCTTGATTCTGACAAGATCAATTTTTGGCGTCGTTGTCGGGGATTGCAATTCACTACCTTTAGTTTTATAATCTTAGTTTAATTAATTCGTAAATAGTAGATTAGGTCTTTTTTATTTAATTTTTTATTTTTGTTTCGAGTTACTAACTTTTTATTTTATTTTGTAGTTTCTCGAGTCGTCAAAATTCTAGCGTTTCCGAGTGGATTAGCTAATCACATCAAAGGAGCGTACGCAAATCAATAAAAATTTTTTTTAAGTAAATTGCTTCTTGTGAAACTCGCTTTAAACCACTGTAAGTCAAGGCCCTGTGATGCACTAGTTGCATTAGTTTAGGGTTAATTACACTGCATTAGCTAGGACACCCAGGGCGCTAGGAATTGACGTGGTCACTACATTACAGGATAATTATATGCATCACAGTAGTTGAGTGCTTGTTATCTTAGTTGCGTGATTGCGATTTGTTTTTTTTTTTTTTATTATTATTAGTTGAGTCAGTTTTTTGTTTTTAGTTTATGTTTGGTACACGCTCAAGTAAACCGGAATTAAAGCCTTGCGATCTTGAACTTGAACGTACATTAAGAATTAACAAGTATTCAAACATAACTTCTAGAACTAGGTTAAACATAGACGACGAATTAACTCTGAAACCATCGTCGTTGTTTGAGTTCGAAATACGTAGTACCCTTAAAAACCTAAAGAAACCACGCTTTATTAACGTAGAACCTATTCCAATGGCCGACATTGAAAATAATCAAAACAATGGAAATAACACTAATAACCCTAATATACCGCCACCTCCTCCGCTTAAAGATTATTTTATTCCTACGACTTACACGCCTCAAGCAGGTATCGAATTACCGGAGGCGACGACATCTCACTTTGAGATAAAGTCGTCTACCATCTTGTAGACACTCCAATTTTGACCTAACGTCGAATTTAGGAGAGCGTCACATCCACGTCCAATATGATAAGGACCGAAAAGATTCGAAGTATTTCAAGCTCTTCAGAAAGTTTTCCAAACGCGATAAAATTTCACAGAAAGGAGAAAATACCAGGTATTTAGGAGAATTCAGGTATAAAACACCATTTTTGGAAAAGATCTTCGAAAATAAGTTTTTTTAAGAAAAAAGGAAGAAACAAAAGACCTAAAAAGAGAAGCTCAACAAAAAACGGCATACGGCAAAACGTCGCGGCACTCAGTGAGTGCCAAACGGCATTCCGTGAGTGCCGAACGACATTCACAGAGTGCCGCCGACATTTTCTGACTGTCGTTTGCTGTTAAAGTCCGTATTTTGTGGTACAATACGTATATGTAGGCGGATAAAAATAAAAAACTGATAAAGTAAGGCTGACTAAAACGCGGCAGTTAATAATTTACCGCGGCTCTCAATGAGTGCCGCACGGCAGTCATGGAGTGCCGCCGCGGCATTCACGGAGTGCTGGTACGGCATCCACTGACTGTTGCAAGAGGTTTTGACTGCCGCCCTGTGCAGCAGTCTGTCTATTTTCAGGAAGTATGTATTGTACCACCAAATGGGATATTTATACCTGTCTTTTACTCCGAATTTACTGAAAATACTTGTGAATTTTGTCTATAAAAGAGGAAGGATCTTCCTTGGAACAACACACAAGAGCTACCACCAAGAACAACATACAAAAAAAACTACTACACCAAGATTTTTGAAGAGAGAAAAGAGAGAGTTTTTAAAAAAACTAGAGAGAAGAGCTTAGAAGATCTTCAAAATGAGAGAAACTTTGAGGATAGTTTGGAGGTGATCCTCTAACCATAAGTTGTTTATTTGCATTCCTTCATTTTTATCTCTAATCCTCAAACTACTTTGTTTTCTTTGTTTTGTTTCTTTTGTTAGTCATACTTCTTTCTTGAGACTCTTAGAGATTCTCAATATCTCTCTTGAAATCTCTTGAACATGATCTTTTGAGTCCCATATAAGCTTATGCTTCCCATGGGAGTCAAAGTTTGATCATCACTTCATTTTATAAACAAATAGATGGATCCAAGTCCATACCCATGACTTGGGTCCTCTAAGCTTGATGTTTCATGGAATCCTCTCTATATTCCTTTGAGACTCATGAGTAGTAGTCATGTCTTCATCTCCAATGGCCATCAAATGGTAGGAGAAAGTGGTTTTGAGTCCAAACCCATCTCAATGGTTTAGATTCCTTATCTTCAGATTTCATGAAGTCAATTCATACTTCACTTGAAATCTACAAATATGAAGGTCTTTGGCCTCCAATGACCATCAAATGGTAGGAGAAGTTGTTTGATTTAAACCCAACTTCATGGTTTAATAGTTGAAGTTACCAAATAAAAGTTGAACTTGACAAATGAAAACAGTGAGTTCACAAACTATTTTTGATCAAAGATTTTTAGTTCGAAATCTAACCGTTGAAATCAAGTGAAACCAACGGAAAAGTGTCAATAACACAATATTCTACCACTGTAATTTTTGTTTTAAGGTGGTTTCATGTTTAAAATGGTTTGGTCATGAGTTTTGTGAAGTAACAATAATCTGTCCAGAATTCTAGAACAGTAACATTCTTTTGAAATAAGTAAATCAGAGTTCTAATAAAGTGTTTGTGACCCAAAATAATTTTTTATATGAGGTTCAATGTGTTAGGAAGATACCTGAAAAATAACAAGGCATTTCTGATCTTTTTACTATTTTTAAAAAATCAAACAATATCTCTGGACAGAGAGTTGTACATCTCTGAGTGATGTCTGGTTTTTGTCCATTTCCTAGAGATCTAACCGTTGAAACTTTGATTTTCTTTTTGATTTGGAAACTAGACTCACAGAGGCATCTTGTGTCCAAAATTCATTGACATCAAACCATAAGAGACGTGCTTTTTCATTTTTTTTAAGTTCTGGTCTGCTCCCTCTAATTTTCTGAGTTTTATGACATATTTGACCAACTTTATAAATAATGGTCCAAATGACTTTTCTATGACCTAGGGCTCAAACCATGTTTGAATAATGATTAGTTAAGCTTGAATTCAAAGTTTAAATGATCTAAGTCATTGAGCATTTCATAATTTATTCTTGTTCATGTACATATTCATCCATGTGGTTTAATGCTTGTAATTAGGACTTGTATGCTTTAGATTTAATTACATTTCATAGATTTAAGCTAGAAGTCTGGGGTTGTTATTTAAGATCCAACTTTATATTTTGTACATCATGTGGACTAACCTTTTGTTTTGTAGCGCTATTAAGGTATGATTTCTTGAACTCCTCTTTAGCTTATTTTAATTTCTCGATTTTATCGATTTTTCGACTTGATGCGCGACACCTCAGAATTAGGACTTGCTTTACTTGTATATATGGATTAGAGACTCTATTCTTAGGCTTTATCTATTTGCATGCATTCGCACGTTTAATATTCGCGGTCGGATCCCCGGTAAGTTCTCTAGTCCCCTATTTGCATATCATTTTGCTTGCTACTTGAATTATGTGATTTTTGAATGATATTTTATCACTTGCAATCTTACACCCTTTAGACATGCTTTTATAATGTATATTTATACATATGTATTAATTGAGGGCACATTTAGATTAATAATTCGATTAAAAGGATGTTAAGTAGAGGCCTATCGCGAGATAGGATGAGAAGGGGTGCTTTAGTCCAATGGGCTCCTTCCCTTCTCAATCCATAATCCCCGGACCTAGTTTAATCTTTGGTTTCGCAAAAGATCAGTTTCCTTCTAAAATGGTTTCTTAATTTTTCCTTTTAAAAATTAAGTGGCGACTCATTTGTTTTGAATTTGAAATTTTAAAAGAATTTTAAAAGAAAAGTTGTGGGTAAGAAAATTGCAATATCCACAATCTGGCGACTCTGCTGGGGATCGAACCCAGAATCGCTGGTTTCGCAGAGCAGGATTCTGATTTTGGGTTCACTTGAGGATTAGACTTGAAAACATCCTTTTAATCGAATTAATTAATCTTTGTGTGACTGTTGCATTTCACTTGCATGTCCAGCCAGTCGATTGCACAGAACTATGACCTTGGAGGCTCGGGGCAACCCGGTCGGTCAAATCATCATGGGACTGCGTAATCACCCTTGATCTCGTACCATGATTTGGTATATTAAGCATCCTATCGGATGTGTGTCAAGGGTCCCTTATTTGACCAAAACCCAGCCATTGCATGGTAGCTTCCATAGAACCTTTCAAAATTTAGGAAATTAATTCTTGATTAGGATTATGTGCTAGGAAGTTTTGTATGCCCGGAAGGGATTACTTGAGATGATGACGATACTTGCTTGATGACAGACCTATAATCTTTTAATCACCTTTTAGCAATTTCTCCTCATGTTCCACGACATTTGGGGAACATGCCAAACCCTGATTATAAGATTATACTTCTTATATCATGTTTAGCTAAGCATCATTAACCTTGTATGTATCCAAATTCATGAAAAGTACGGTGATAATCCGATCATGTGATCCTTCTATCCAAAGAATTTTAAATCCATCTTTAAAAGCAAACAAATTTTTGCCATCTTTATTCCAAAGTTTTCAATCACTTTTTCAAAAAAAATCTTCGAGGTTCACTTCTTTTTGAAACTCCAAATTTACCTTTATCAAATTACATTTCCACATGATCATTTCTTAAGTCCAAAGTCTTGGGAATTGTTTTGAAAAAGAAAGGCTTTTTTTAAATGAATTTTGAAAAATTTTTGATTGTCCAACCTCGGAGAGGGTAGAGGGTCACATTGAAATGGGAAATCATCGTACTTGACATGAGTAAGGATTTTACGTGCTTATGTGCCTTATGTGTTAGGATTAGGATTTTCTCTTTTTTTGGCATATAGTGTAGGCACACACGCACACATGCATTGCATCCGCGTGACATATGAGAAGAAAGTTTTTCTACAAATGTCTTTTGTATGGTAAAATGAAAATAAAAATTTTAAAAGAGAAAATTTTGAAATTTATTGTAGGAGCAAAAATAGCAAATCAAGCGTGGTTTAGGGATCCTACGGCAAGACTAGTAAGGAGAGGATACACTGACATGGCCGAGGAGAGAAACAACGAAGAGATGGCCGGGTTAACGGTACTGGTAGAACAACAAGCGGAGCAGATGAGGCGACATGCTGAAAACATGAATCGTATGATGGGGATGATAGAAGAACTAAACCGCCGACCACTACCACATGTAATTCCACCTATTATAGACCCATCTTTGGGAGGAGGAGAAGGAGACTGGTTCGATGATCAGGAGGCACAATGGATCGATGCACTGCGGGCCAACAGAGACAGAGAGAAAGCTGAGAAGGAGAAGCTACTGACCGAAAAAATAGAGAAGTTGGAAAAGGTAATGCGCAAGTGTCACAGCCCGGTCCCACAATAGTGGAACCGGAGCCCGTGGCACGCCACCGAGGCTAACCCAATTCATTAACGTTCCCAAAAGTTTTGTTTGAAGAACACACGCAGCGGAAAAACAAAACACATTTTCAAAAGCAGGGTCGGGACCCTCAGTCGACTGAAGCAAGCAGAACAAAATAAACACATTAACCTTCAAAGGTCCAGTCGACTGAGGCCTGGCCCAGTCGACTGAGGCCTGGCCCAGTCGACTGAGGCCTGGCCCAGTCGACTGCTTTTACCAAAATAAGAAAAATAGTTGAACTGCACTGTCGCGTCGACTGCCCCGTCGACTGCTTTTACTATATTAAGGGAAAAATTGTTAACTGCACTATCCCGTCGACTGCCCCGTCGACTGCTCCTCTGGCAGCAGCTCATTCTGCAGATTTTCAAGTTTTAAAAGCTTCCTAACTTTCACCAATGATCAACCACTCCATCCAAACTCAAACCAAAGTAATCCTAGCTGTATTAAAACATTTCTAAAGCAGAATTTCAACATGTCACTAACTATTACAACGGTTTAAAATCCATTCTAACATACCAAATTAAACATAAGTTAAAACGATAAAATTTCTTATTACAACATCCTATTATCCCAAAACTACAAGGTTAACATTTCAAGTTGCCTCCCAAGCGAAACTCCCAACCCTCGTGCTCACTTCTGCGATTCCTCGCCAGCATTTATACCTGCAATGGTTATTTGAATAACCACACATATTTCGATTTGTTTAAGCTAATGCTTAGTGAATAAAACAACATATGGACATGAATGATAAACATGTCCGCATTCACATCTCTACATTTCATACTAGTCGCCGGAGACTCACGTGCCCGTCCATACTCCCAATCCGCGACTCCTCGCCAATAAGTCCACGCGAAAGGGTAAGACCTACGATTCTTCTCTTCAATCGTGCGACCTTAATGCCTATATCGGCTCCACAAAATGGCACGGTGGCCACGTGCTCCTTCTGACCCAAATAAGCAACTTAACATGCTCAAATACATATCACCATGCTCGCGGTAATCAAAACATTTCATCGTGCTATTAGGCATACTTAGCAATATAAATGCCCAATATGAATTACACAAGATATCTCTATGAATTAATACATGCTATTCAAACATAACATGAATACATGCCAAGAAATCATTCCAAAGCATAGTTGAATCACTCACCTCCAAATAACGTTCCTATAATTCAATCTGAAGAAAACCCGTGCACAAAGAACGTGCAGAAGTCCATCTAGTAAAATTCCTATGGATCAAAGTTCCATTTATCAACTTTTATGAAAAATTCTAGAAAATAACTTTTCGGAAAACTTAGCCAAACAAGCCCTAACATATATCAAAACGAAGCTCTTACCTCGAGGAGCTCAAATATGAAATCTAGGAGAAAACAAACTAGCAAAAGGTCTTCGTTTGGCGTCTGAAGCTTGAAGCAACCAAATCTCCATCTAGCCCCCTTTTGGCCTCCTTCTTGAGCTTTTAGGTTAAGCTTATGAAAAATATCTCATCCATCTCTATCTATTTATAGGCAACTCTTTTGGAAATTACGTTTACCTCCCCACGAGTTTTCCAAACTCCTAATTAGTCTCTGAAACTTTCTATACAGCTTATTCATAGCTTTATAAGTGAAACTTCAAAATTATAAAAGTTTTCGACTAAGTTTTGTTTGGTCGCTAAAACGCGAATTTCTACATGACGTTTCCGAAGTTGCTAATTAGCCTACCAAATTAATAGCGTGTTCATTCGTTCTCACCAGGATACTAAATCTAACAACAGAAATATATTCTAACCCAGAAAATAATACAGATATTGCAATACACAGGTAAACATTTATTTTTAGATAAACATTTAAAGTGTTCCACAGTGACCGTCTCATACTCGGAGAGACTTTACAAACAATAAATCCTCAATCACAACAGTTTCAAAGGGTTTTCTAATACAGACACCCAAATCAACTCGTGAGTTAAAACTCACTCAAACATGTGTCATAAGACACGCCACATCACATTATCATGCATGACAATGTAATACAAATGAAATAACACAAATGTGGGTGTTATAGCAAGGCTCAGGGAGTTGATACCTATCTGATGGAGTTAGAAGGCCTGTATGATGGGGTCCACGAGACCTTGCCTGCCGGGTTCAAAATGCCAGTTTTTGATAAGTTTGATGGCACTGGGAATCCTCGCAGTCATATCCGAATGTGCATAGGGGCTTTTCAGCCTAGCGGCCTAAGCACTACTATGATGGCTGTTCTATTTCAACAAACCCTGACCAGAGCTGCTCTATCGTGGTACCTTACGCTTGAGCCAGGCAAAGCCAGAATTTGGGAGGAAGTCGTGAAGTCATTTGTGGCCCAGTATGAGTACAATCAAGATCTAGATGTCACTGTCCGAGATCTAGAAACAACCAGGCAGGGAAGCAAAGAGTCAATCGCTGAGTATCTGAGCCGATGGAGAGGAAAGACGGCGAAAATGGTACAGAGGCCGTCTGAAAAAAGAACAGATCCGGATGTTAATGAAGAACCTACATCCAGTCTATCAAGAGAAGATGAGGTTTGAATCCATCAATACTTTTGCTGAGGTGTTTGATGTGGGGACAAGGATTGAAGACGCGATTCAAGAGGGGACCATCAAGAAGGAAGAACAACCGAACCGATACAGAAGGCCGAACTATGGATCAGGCGGAGGACATTCGGGGGGTCACTCCAGCCCTACTGATGTCAATGCACTTAACGAGCCAGAGAGAAAATTTGATATCACGAGAAGCTACCCTAAGGGAGGAGGAGATAAGCCACCAAGAAAATTCTCAGATTTGGGAGTATCACTGTCAATCGCCCTTGATAGACTGTTAGCAAAAGGGCACCTCCGTCAATTGGAACCTCATCCGCTACCAAGACCGCTTCCACCAAATTTCCAAGGAGACCTCTTCTGCAAATTTCATCATCAGAAAGGTCACTCGACGGATCGGTGTATAAAATTGAGACACGAAATCCAGAACCTCATTGATAACAAAGTAATTTCGGAGCCACCTATCAAAGCTCCAAATGTTACTAGAAATCCGCTTCCGAATCATCAAGCTGTGCCACCACCACGAGGCCTTTATCTCTTGGGAATAGAAGAAGCAACCTTCGATCCGTCTAGGCTAATCACTAAGGCCAGGACACCAAGAAAGCCATACCAGCTACCTGAGGATTCAACAATCTGTGCTTTGGAGAATCAGCCAATGAAGAGGGAAATAGGGCAGTCGGACTGGTGGATCCAGGGGAGCGACGATCGAGATGTAAGCCAAGTGGAAGATGATCTCTGGTACGAGAGCGACAAAGAAATAGAGATAATGGAGGGTACCCTGAAAGTTGATCCAAAAGTTGACAATCTGTGGGCAAGGGAAGAGGTCAGTCATTTAACTCGTTCGGGCAGACACTTTAAACCACATGAGCTAGAGGAGGATCACCCGGGGAGAGATCTAGACAAAGGAAAAGGGAAGCTGAATGAAGAAGAGGAAGAAGACAGGGTTCTAAGGCAAATGAAGAAGACCCAGGTTAACATTACCATTTGGGGATTGCTGATTGCCTCCAAATGCCATAGACAGGCAGTCTTAGACGTCTGAACCAATCTGACGTGTCTATCGACACCACCCCGGAAGACCTCATCGGGCTGATCGGCAAAATCCCGGCTTCGGCTATTACCTTCTCGTCAAATGACATGCCCCTCGGAGGACCCATGCTCAACAAACCATTGTACATCACTGTCGAATGTTTGGGGAACACCGCGCCCGCTTGTCTCGTTGACAATGGGTCTGCCCTAAATGTATGTCCTTTCCGAACAGCCAAGCGAATGGGTTTAGATGAAACGTCCTTCGTATCGTCCCAACAAAAGGTCAGGGCATATGACAACACCCAGAGAGCAGTCATGGACATTATCTTTCTTAATCTTGCCGTTGGGCCAGTAGACAAAGAAGTAGAATTCCAGATCATCGATATCCCTGCTTCCTTCAACCTGCTGCTAGGAAGGCCTTGGTTGGATAGCTTAGGCGCCATACCATCCACCATTCATCAAAAGGTCAAATGCGTTTGGGAAGGCCAGCTCTGCGACATTCTCGGGGACAGCTGGGTCCGTTTGTCCGAAACATCATCAAGCGCGCCGGTGCTAGAATTATAGCTGCAAGAAGAAGAAGCAAGTGTGGGAGGGTTTGAGTTCATCAGCATGCTGGAAGAGGAAAAGCCAAGAGAGTTTCTACTGTTCCATTTTGATTAGTGTGCCAGTTCAGTAGTCGCAGGGATCATGAAGAAAATGGGTTTCTTTCCAGGATTGGGGTTAGGGAATAACCTTCAGGGCCTTCCAGAGTCTCCGAGAATCCCTACTCACACTCACGGTCTGGGGTACCAACCAACAAAAAAGGAACTGAGGACGAAGAAGAAGGCCGTTAATGCGCCGCTAGACTCTTACCTGAAGACGCTCAATGGATATTTTGTGAAGGAAGGAGAAGATTTCCCCTTTTGTTGCTTCCCAGAGCCATGGATAGACCAGAAAGACAAATGTCTAAAGCCAGGATTCGAGATCTTCTTCTCCCACGAATTTTCCAAGTATAAAGACCCGTTCCTGCAAATGTCTGAAAAGTCTGTTACCGTCAACGATTGGATTGGTGTACTGGACGGACTGGTCATACAGAACATGTTAAGCGAAGAAGGGGCAAAGGCCGAAGGAGGAGGAGAAGAAGAAGAAGGCAAGAGTCTGAAAGTCGAGGCTAAGGAGGGGAATGTTGAGGATGTGCTGGAAGAAGAGTACGAACTAGAGGGAGAATCAGAAAAGGAAGAGAAGACGGAAGCCGGGGGACTGCCAGGTTGTAATACTATGGAGCTCAAGCAGGGAGCCAACAAGGAGTGGGTCTTTGAGTTTAGTGATAAGTATCCCCCTCACCCAGAGTCTGTAATGGCCCAAATGAGGCGTCTTACTATTGCTATGTCTGTTGTAATCACCCCTAACAAGATCAATGAAAGTATGACTGATTCCGCCTACTCGAATGCGCTTAATGAATGTGATGAATGTGAAATACCTGATGAATTGCAAAAATTAGTTGAAAAAGAAAATGAATCTGCATGCAAAATCATAGAGAACACCCTAACAGTTAATCTAGGAAATGAAAATAATCCTCAAAATATCTTTATCGGCTCTACACTTAGCAATAAAGAAAGCAAAGAACTAATCTATCTATTAAATGAATTCAAAGATGTTTTTGCATGGTCTTATAATGATATGCCAGGTATTGATCCAAAAATAGTCCAGCACCACATCCCTCTCTTTCCCAATTCGAAACCCATGAAACAAAAATTGAGGCGAATGAGGCCAGAATGGGCACTTAAAGTAAAAGAGGAGGTTGAAAAGCAATTAAGAGTTGGATTCTTGATGGTCACCGAGTATCCTGAGTGGATTGCCAACATTGTGCCTATCCCAAAAAAGGATGGTCGTGTTAGGGTTTGCGTTGATTTTCGAGATTTAAACAAGGCAAGCCCTAAAGACGATTTCCCATTACCCCACATCGACGTGTTGGTTGATAACACTATAGGACACGAGCTTCTATTTTCATGGATGGATTCTCAGGGTATAATCAAATCCTCATGGCACCCGAGGATAGGGAAAAAACCATGTTCATCACTCCATGGGGGACATATTGCTATAGGGTCATGCCGTTCGGACTTAAGAATGTGGGTGCGACCTATCAAAGGGCTGCCACTACTTTACTACACGACATGATCCACAAAGAGGTGGAGGTATATGTAGATGATATGATTGTAAAATCCAAGGAAAGAGAAGGGCACCTAGGGGCTTTAAGAAAGTTCTTTGGGAGATTGAGGGAGTTCCAAATGAGGCTAAACCCACAGAAATGTACGTTCGGAGTCACTACTGGGAGGTTATTGGGATTTCTCATTACCCAGAGGGGAATAGAGGTAGACCCTACCAAAATAAAAGCCATAACCGAAATGAACCCACCTAAAAATGAGAAAGAGTTGAGAGGGTTCCTGGGTAGAATATAATTCATAAGTCGTTTTATCTCAAAACTCACCATGACCTGCGACCCGCTGTTCAAGTTACTCAGAAAAGGAGAGAGATTCGAGTGGGATACCTTGTGTCAGCAAGCCTTCGACAAAATCAAAACCTACCTCTAGAACCCACCTGTCCTGTCACCGCCTTCACCTGGGAGACCTTTGTTACTTTATCTCTCCGTATCCGAAGATTCGATGGGGTGTATGTTGGCCCAAGAAGGAGAAGAGGGGCACGTGGAGAAGGCCATTTACTACTTGAGCAAAAGGATGACTGGATACGAGTTGAAGTACTCGCCATTAGAAAAAGCATGTTGGGCCTTAGTCTGGTGCACCTGTCACCTTAGACATTATATGTTAGCCTTCCCCGTGATCTTAATCTCCCGGATGGATCCGATCAAATACCTATTTGAAAAACCCGCCTTGACCAGTAGGATTTCCCGATGGACCATGATGCTAGCCGAGTTTGATATCAGATATGTCACCTCCAAATCCGTCAAAGGGAGGGCCATCGCCGAGTACCTAGCTGACTTCGCCGTAGAGACTGGGGAGAAAGGAGAATTCAAGTTCCTTGATGAAGAAGTGATGGAGGTAATAGAAGATCTGTGGAAGATGTATTTCGACGGAGTAGCCAATCAATTAGGATACGGAGTCGGGGTCATTCTCATAGCACCCGATGGGTCCCCTACCCCATTAGCCGTCAAACTCAAGTATAACTCAACCAACAACACCGCAGAGTACGAAGCATGCATAATTGGGATGGAAGCAGCCTTGGCTTTGAAAGTCGAAAAGATTGATGTCTTCGGAGATTCCAACTTGATCATATCCCAAGTCCGAGGAGATTGGAGGGTAAAGCATGAGAAATTGAGACCTTATCATGACTATCTGGAAAGTCTGAAAGCGCAATTCCAAAAGATTTCCTTTTACTACCTCCCTCGCGAAGAAAACCAACTAGCCGACTCTTTGGCTACCTTAGCCTCAATGATCCAAATCCCTTCCAAAGTTGCCATGATCCCGCTATCCATAGAAGTGAGGAATCAACCGTCATTTAAAATGATCGCGGCCATAGAAAGAGAAGATGAAGTGCCGTGGTTTGAAGATGTGTGGAAGTTCATTAAAGAAGGGGAGTACCCCGAAGGAGCCTTAGAAAAGGACAGAAAGGCGATTCGACAGTTCGCCGCTCAATTTGTGATTTATGCAGATAAGCTATGGAAGAAATCCTACACTGGATATAATCTGGAGTGCCTATATGAAAAAGAAGCTAAGAGAATGATGGAGGAAATACACGAGGGAGTGTGTGGGCCCCATATGAATGGGCACATGCTGGCGAAGAAGATCATCCGACAAGGGTACTATTGGACGACCTTGGACAAGGACTGTTGCGAGTATGTTAGAAGATGCCACAAGTTTCAGATTCACGCAAATCTGATGTATACCCCGCCGTCACAGCTCTATAGCATGACCGCCCCTTGGCCATTTTCCGTGTGGGGAATCGATATCATTGGTGAGATAGTTCCGAAGGCTTCCAATGGGCACCGATACATAATCGTGGCAATCGATTATTTTACAAAGTGGGTAGAGGCGGCCTCGTATGCAACGTTGAAAGCCAAAGACGTAGTGAGTTTCATCGAGAAAAACATAATCTGTAGGTACGGGGTCCTGAGTGAGTTTATCTCCGATCATGGCAGTCATTTTCAGGGGGAAGTTATCCCACTCCTGAAAAAGTATAAGATCACTCGCCATCAATCGTCCCCGTATAGGCCTCGGACGAATGGGGCAGTGGAAGCAGCAAATAAGAATGTTAAAGCAATCTTGGGGAAAACGACGGATACATATAAGGATTGGCATGAGAAGCTTCCATTTGCTTTATGGGGATACCGAACCTCGGTGAGAGCTTCAACGGGTGCTATGCCGTATTCGTTGGTCTACGGGATGGAAGTCGTTCTCCCAGTCGAAGTAGAAATACCCTCCCTTAGGGTTTTAGCAGAGTGTGAGATCACCGAATCGGAATGGGTACGAGGAAGGTACGAGGAGTTGATGTTACTCGATGAGAAGAGGCTGGCCGCAATAGACCATACTCGGGGGTACCAGAAGAGGATAGCTCGTGCTTTCAATAAAAAGGTCTGCCCAAGGAAGATTGCTGAGGGTGACCTGGTCCTCAAAGAGCTGAAAGTGCCTGTTTATGACCCCATAGAAAAATTCAAGCCCAACTGGGTCGGGCCATACATCATTAAGACTCTCCTCTCCGGAGGAGCGGCCTATCTCATGGACCTAGACGGGGTTGAATTTAAGCAGCCGATTTGTCACACCCGTTCCAAAAATTTATAGTTTTATCATGCATAATTGTAGATTGAGAGGTTATCAATGTTAATTGATAATAGTGGATTGAGGTTGACGGTGAGTCAACGGTAAGGTGTCAGTGAGGACACAGGAGCATGGCAGTTCATATTGCATAATCATGAGTAAATGGCATTTATATGATTTAAATGTTATTTGACCTTATCTGGTATTTCTATGAATAGTAATTATACCTGTGTAGTATAATTCTGGTAATTTGAATATGATAGTCATTTTGAGAACTGTGGTGAGAACGTGAGAGATACATTAATTAAAAAGGTAGGTTGTGTAGAGATTCCACAGAATATAGTTTTCGGACGTTATTTGGACCCAAACGAAACTTAGTCGAAAACTTTTGAAAATTTTAGTTTTTACTCGTAAAGGCATAAAATGGATGTGCGCGAAGTTTCGAGAACTAATTAGAAGTTTGAGGAACTCGTGGGGAGGTAAGCGTAATTTCAAGAACTTTTGCCTATAAATAGATGAGGATGAGATTCATTCTCATCCAAACTTTCCATAAATATCTAGAGAGAGGAGAGAGAAAGGAGATTTTGTTACCACGGGCTTTGCGACGCCGATCGACGACCGTTCGTCCGTCAGATTTTCTCCAGATTTCAGATTTGAACTCGTGGAGGTAAGATCTACGTTTTGATACCACTTAGGCCGTGTTTGGCCAAGTTTTGTAAAAATCTTAATTTTGGACTTTTGGGAAAAACAGGTATAAACTTGTAGGAATTGTACCAAATTCGAAATCCGACGTTTATTTAGCCTCCTAGTCGATCCTTCAAAGTTTGGAGGAAATTGCACGAGGTATGAAGTTCTAACTTGTGAAATATAGGGAAATACATGTTTTATATTTCGACGACGAAATTGTGATCCGGGCGAAATCCATGTGTTAATTGTAGGCCCGTTAATTATGCACGCGCTAAATTGTGAAAAGCATGTCTAAATTTATGCGAGCACGTTAAGTTGTCTATGTGGGTCAAAGGGGAGTCTTATACAATTTCATGCCGGAGTAAGCTTCTCGATGTTTGAGAATTTAGTAGCGACGGCTACTGTGCATGGTTGATAGACTTGGACTTGCTATGGCACTTGTGGATACAATGGTTGATAGACTTGGACTTGCCATTGGTATCGCGGTTTAAGGCTTGGACTTGCCGCTACCGGATGAATGCGTATTTTTCTTCCTAGAGACTATTGTATGATTTATGAGATTAAAGCATGATTTGTCATATATTGCATATGTTAGAACTTGTACGCTCAACATATAGCTGAGCAGTGGAGATGTACTCCATTGCAGGTAAGAAGAAGGATAAGAAGAAGCGCGATGAGTGAGGCCGATGAACGCCGGGGATAACACTTGTATATGTTTTTGTTTTAAATCATAAACTTGTGTAAGGTTTGGTAATATGTTGTAATAGAACCATAGATTAGTTCTATAATATGGAAATCTTATCATTGACGTCTGTAATTATGTTTTAATGCGTTAAAATCAGTCGTGGTTGTGATTGTTATTGGTATTGAGTAGTAGTAGGACTTGTAAATTCCAGCACAGGGCTGCCAGCAGAGGAGCAGTCGACTGGACCCCCTGATCAGTCGACTGGATCTCGTGTATTTGAGATACTGTAAGTGTTTATCAGAGAAGTAGTCGACTGAACCCCTTGGGCAGTCGACTGAACACTGTTGACTTTAGCTACTGCTTCCTTTGATTGAAAAGCAGTCGACTGGATCCACAGATCAGTCGACTGGACCTCTTTGCAGTATGATGTTTTTTTGGTTCTGCTTAACACAGTCGACGGAGCAGTCGACTGGACCTTGGTGCAGTCGACGGGGCAGTCGACTGAGCCTCTGTTTTCAAAACTATTATCTTTGAATGTGTTTTCAATGACCAAAACTTTTTATGACTTTAGTTTCTATGTATTTTACAACACAGAGGGAAACGTTTCCTAAGTTTTAAACTACCAGGGTTGTTTATAGAAGTTCTTTCCGCTGCGTATTATTAGATGATGTTTGGATGAGCCTTGGTGGCGTGCCACGTGTCCTATTTCCACACGTAGTGGGATGGGTCGTGACATTTATTGGTATCAGAGCTAGAGGTAACAAAACTTTGGGAACGTTCGACGACGAGTGGAGTGTTGAGTGAATTGCCACATGTTTTCAATTGCATTCATGCATCTTAGAGATGTTTGATGCATATGGATGTTGTTTTACATACATACTATTGTTATTGTTGTACATGCATAGTGTTTATGCATTGAGAACTACAGGACTATAATCATGAGCGACGAAGAACGAGAATTATCGCCACATACTCGCCGAATGAATGAAATGGCTGAAATGATGGGGAACATGGGAGAGATGATACGAAATATAGCGGACATATTACCTCCAACACCTCCATTGGAGCCAGAACCGATAGTTGTAGTACATGCGCCTGAAAATAGGGGTATGAGGTCAATATTAGAACAGTTTGCTCGGAAGAAACCGATGGAATTTCATGGGACACCCGATCCAACGCTCGCAGAACATTGGATCATGGATATGGAGAGAATTTTCTGATCGATTCCGATGACCAATAAGGAGAAAATTGAGAATGCCAGTGATGTGCTGAAGGGTGAAGCCCAGAACTGGTGGGTAAACGTACTAGATCAAGGGGCACCGATTACTTGGGAAGGGTTCAAGGCGGAATTCAATCGCCGGTTCTTTCCGCGAGCCGCCTACAATGCAAAGAAGAGAGAATTTGATAACTTGAAGCAGGGAGATATGACTGTAACCGAATATACTTCCAAGTATAATGCGTTGTTGAGATTTGGTAAAGGTTCAGTGCCAGGAGAGGAAGAAAGGGCAAGGAAATTTGAAGAAGGCTTAAGAGAAAATATCCGTTTGAGGGTAGAAACTTACGAGCATTCGACTGTTGCAGCAATACAGCAGACAGCGCTTGTAGCCGAAAGTGGAATAGAGAGATCGAGACAAAATCACCAAGGAAAGCGAAGTCATGAGGGTGGTGACCGAAGTCAGGGTGGATCTTTTAAGAGGCCGTTTCAAAGAGGCTCTGGTTCTAGTTTCAGTGAATTCAGGAGAACGCCAAGTAGCATACCGTTGTGTTCACTTTGCAACAGACCACACTCAGGCCGATGTTTCATGACCAAACCCCAGAACAGGAACCAAGGCGGGGGTAGTATAAATTCAACACCCGACATGAGAGGCAAGTGCTATGATTGTGGAGCATTTGGACATCAAGCCAAGGATTGCTCGAGGAAGTATCTTCAGCAAGGAGCTAGTTCTATGGCTTCCAGTGGGTCGAAGCCTAGACAATCCAATGACGGAGGACAAAGGACGGAACAACGTCAAGGAAGAGCATATCAGATGAACCCAGGAGATGTGACTGCTTCCGAGACAGTAGTCTCAGGTATGGTGCTTGTATGTTCGCACTTAGCACGCATACTTGTTGACTCGGGATCTACGCATTCATTTGTATCACATGCTTTTGTTGAAAATTTGAATGTTAAATCGGCACCGTTAGGATATGATTTGTCTATTGCTGTGCCACTTAGTAAAGCGATAATGACATCTACTGTATATAAGAACTGTGAGATCAAATTAGGTGAAAAGTTGATGACGGTAGACCTTATACCGATTGGAGTAAATCATTTTGATGTAATACTGGGAATGGATTGGTTAGCTCTTAATCAAGCCACAATAGACTGTGAACGGAAAGAGGTTAATTTTCGATCACCGGTATATGGGAGCTTTTGTTTCCAAGGGAGTGGGGTTATATCGCCGTCGTATTTGATTTCAGCTATCCGAGCGGGAAAGTTATTGAAAAAGGGATGTCATGGATTTCTATGTTCAGTGACTGATGTCTCGACGACTGAATTAAAAGTAGAAGACATTCCGATAGTGCGAGAATATTCAGATGTATTTCCTGATGAGCTACCAGATGTCCTTATTGAGAGAGAGGTCGAGTTCACTATTGAGATTATACCAGACTCAAGGCCGGTATCCAAAGCACTGTATAGAATGGCACCAGTAGAATTGAAGGAACTGAAAGTTCAACTACAAGAGTTACTTGAAAAAGGTTTCATTCGACCAAGTATTTCGCCGTGGGGAGCTCCAGTATTGTTTGTGAAGAAGAAAGATGGCTCCATGCGTATGTGTGTTGATTACCGGGAATTGAACAAGTTGACAATCAGGAATAAGTATCCACTACCCAGAATTGATGATTTCTTTGATCAACTTCGTGGGGCACAAGTATTCTCCAAGATAGACCTAAGATCGGGTTATCATCAGTTGAAAGTGAAGGCCGAAGATGTTGAGAAAACAGCTTTTAGAACGCGTTATGGACACTATGAGTTCTTAGTTATGCCATTTGGGGTTACCAATGCACCAGCTGCGTTCATGGATCTTATGAACCGAGTCTTTAAGGACTATTTGGATGATTTTGTGATTGTATTCATTGACGATATCCTTATCTATTCACCTAGTGAGATAGAACACGAGAACCACTTGAGGTTGATACTCCAGAGATTACGAGAGAAACAATTGTTTGGGAAATTCAAGAAATGTGAATTTTGGTTACCTAGCATTACTTTTCTTGGTCACGTGATTGATAAGAAGGGAGTATCAGTTGATCCTCACAAAATAGAAGCTGTATTAAATTGGCAAAGACCGACTTCCGTATCCGAAATTCAAAGTTTCTTAGGACTAGCGGGATATTACCGCCGTTTTATTGAGCATTTCTCGAAGATTTCATTGCCTATGACAAGGTTGATGAGAAAGGGAGTTACATTTGAATGGAGTCAGGAATGCGAGGACAGTTTTCAAGAATTGAAGTCACGACTAACGAGAGCACCTATTTTGACAATACCATCCGGAACCGAGGGATTTGTGATCTATAGTGATGCTTCACACAAAGGGTTGGGATGCGTGTTGATGCAAGGGGGTAAAGTGATTGCTTATGCTTCTAGACAGTTGAAGACACATGAGATTAATTATCCGACTCATGATCTGGAATTAGCTGCAGTAATTCATGCCTTGAAGATTTGGAGACACTACTTATACGGGGAAAAGTGTGAGATATTCACGGACCACAAGAGTTTGAAATATATTTTTACCCAACGGGACTTGAACATGAGACAACGAAGATGGTTGGAATTGATGAAGGATTACGATCTGTCGATTGAGTACCATCCGGGGAAGGCGAATGTAGTAGCCGACGCATTAAGCCGGAAGACGCCGAGGAATTTAGCCGACGAGCTAACACAACAAAAAGAATTGGTAAAAGAAATGGAACGTTTGGACTTGGTGTTGGAAAAACAGGTTTAAATGGAAAGTTTAAACGCGCAGCGGAAAAATCAAGTTATGAAACTTTATTGGCATGCCCGGATCTACTACTCGTCAATTCTACAGATGCGTACAAGAGGGGACACGAGTTATACCTTAGTGTCTTGAACCCAATTCTGATCTTCAACTTCCAGCAGCCTCCACTAGATGATCTTCACCCTTATGACTCCTGCGGATGCCTGCCAGAAAGACTAGGGTTGGTGGGAACCCTAATGGAGAGGATAGAGAAGGTTTTGGGACTCCAAAACAGTTTCTGCAGCTTCTGACGTTCAAAACGACGAACAACCTTTTCCAGAACGCAGCTGCCCTATTTATAGATTCCCAGAACCGACCTAGACTTCGAGCGATCGAAGTGCCTTCGATCGATCGAACATTCGATCGATCGAACCATCTTCGATCGATCGAACCTGCAGACTTCAATCGATCGAGATATCTTCGATCGATCGAACCTGTCTGGACATCATCCTCAAGCATCTTTCCAAGCATCCTGGCGGAGCTAAGAGTGGGACCTCCTAGGCTCTTTATTGTTGGCTCAGACCAGTTTATTAATTACCATGACCAAACTCTTTGATCAGCAAACTAACCAACTGGTCAGTTAACGTTTACTCCACTATAAAACGATAACTGAACTCCAACGCAAAAGAACATATCCGAAGCGATAACTAGACTTGTATGTTGTACTAATGTCCCTCTACCGTCAGCATTCGTAATCATATTCAGGTAGTCGGATAACTGTTACTGTCAACCTGAATCATGATTACTTCTTGTATTCCTTGAGTCCCATTCACCTCTCATGATTACCAAACATGTTGATAACTCTTATCACCAAGACTGCAGTACTCAATAATCGACATGGTGACATTCTCAAGGGAATGCTTACTCTGAAACAGAGGGTAGATTCTATCTTGACAATATATGTTCACAACCCTATGAATATGACATACCCAAGATAACCAGGTGTTGATCTTTTATAGACCTCACTGATTGGTAAGTCAAAGCAGCCATATCCACAGTCTGTGTTCATAATCGTCTCAAGATTGAGAACACATACCTTATACAAGTTATGAGTTCCTATTGACTGTTGACAGCATTGAGCGCCAATAGGAAACTCAGGTCCGTCAATGCACTATAAGCACTAGCATATTAACCAAGAGTCACACTCTAGTGATTGAGATTTATCACTCCATCCAATGGTAGTTAATGATGCTACAGTGTATACCTGATGAGATATCCAGTCTCATCATCCACTGTGACAAGCTTTAGGTATCAAAGAATAGTAATTCGTATCTCATTGTATGTATCTCATACACACACGAAATACTTACTATGATACTTATGGATTAAACAATCATCTCATGAAAGAAACATACATAATGAAATGTAAAGCTGATATCCATATATTAAAAAGTCAATGTCTAATACATAAAGTAATGGTTTGAGGGCACAAACCCAACACTTGGATGTGATACCAAAGGTTAGTGGTGGCTTAATGATGGCAATCATGGCACACCCAGATATTATTGATGAGATCAAGAAGGAACAGTTTAACGATGTCTATTTGTGCAAAACGAGAGATGAGATATCCTTGGGAAAGCGACCTGGTTTTGTATTAGAACAAGGAACGTTGAAACTGGGAAATCGATTATGTGTACCAAATGTGAAAGACCTGAAAGAACGACTGTTGGAAGAAGCTCATAGTACTAGATATTCAGTGCACCCGGGAAGTAATAAGATGTACAGAAACCTGAGGAAAAACTTTTGGTGGAAGGGTATGAAGCGTGAAGTCGCTAAGTTTGTATCCGAATGTTCGGCATGTCAACAGGTTAAAGCTGAGAGACAAGTACCCGCGGGGTTACTACAACCTTTGCCAGTGTCGGAATGGAAATGGGATGAGATTACGATGGATTTTGTTTCAGGATTTCCACGATCATGTAACAAGAATGATAAGATTTGGGTTATAATTGACCGGTTAACAAAGTCAGCTCATTTTCTACCGATCAAGACGACTAAACCGTCCAAGTTAGCGGAATTGTATGTGAAAGAGATGTAAGACTACATGGAGTCCCAGCTGTGATTGTGTCAGATCGTGATAGTAGTTTTACGTCAAGATTTTGGGGAAGTTTGCAAGAAGCTATGGGTACGAAATTAAGTTTCAGTACTGCGTTTCATCCTCAGACCGATGGACAGTCAGAGCGTATGATTCAGACCTTGGAAGATATGTTGAGATTGTGTGTATTAGACTTTGGGAGTGATTGGGAGCACCACTTTCCATTAATTGAATTTGCGTACAACAACGAATTTCAGTCAAGTATTGGTATGGCACCATATGAAGCTCTGTATGGCCGTAAGTGTCGATCACCAGTTTGTTGGACCGAGGTTGGAGAAAGGAAGTTGTTAGGACCTGAATTAATACAGGCGACTACGGAGAAGGTGAAATTGATCCAAGAGCGACTCAAGGTAGCTCAAAGCCGATATAAGAGTTATGCGGATTCTAAACGACGACCGATGAATTTTGAAGTGGGAGATTTCGTATATTTGCGAGTATCGCCTTCAAAAGGCATTGTACGATTTGGGAAGAGGGGAAAGCTCAATCCGAGATTCATAGGACCTTTTGAAATCCTAGAGAGGGTTGGTCCAGTAGCTTATCGTTTGGCCTTGTCATCCGAGTTGGAACATGTGCACAATGTGTTTCACGTGTCTATGTTGAGACGTTGTATGACTGACACGAGTAAGATCATTGTACCTGAACCGTTGCAAATTCAGGGGGACTTGACTTACGTGGAACAACCAGTGGAGATTCTAGACTGCAAAGAACAAGTTTTGAGAACCAAGACTATTCCAATGGTGAAAGTACTATGGCGTAGTCATACAGTGGAAGAGGCTACATGGAAAAGTGAGGAAGACATGAGGGACGAGTATCCATACTTATTCGACGCATGAGGTAAAGTTTGGGGACAAACTTCCTTTTTGGAGGGGAGAGTTGTCACACCCGTTCCAAAAATTTATAGTTTTATCATGCATAATTGTAGATTGAGAGGTTATCAATGTTAATTGATAATGGTGGATTGAGGTTGACGGTGAGTCAACGGTAAGGTGTCAGTGAGGACACAGGAGCATGGCAGTTCATATTGCATAATCATGAGTAAATGGCATTTATATGATTTAAATGTTATTTGACCTTATCTGGTATTTCTATGAATAGTAATTATACCTGTGTAGTATAATTCTGGTAATTTGAATATGATAGTCATTTTGAGAACTGTGGTGAGAACGTGAGAGATACGTTAATTAAAAAGGTAGGTTGTGTAGAGATTCCACAGAATATAGTTTTCGGACGTTATTTGGACCCAAATGAAACTTAGTCGAAAACTTTTGAAAATTTTAGTTTTTACTCGTAAAGGCATAAAATGGATGTGCGCGAAGTTTCGAGAACTAATTAGAAGTTTGAGGAACTCGTGGGGAGGTAAGCGTAATTTCAAGAACTTTTGCCTATAAATAGATGAGGATGAGATTCATTCTCATCCAAACTTTCCATAAATATCTAGAGAGAGGAGAGAGAAAGGAGATTTTGTTACCACGGGCTTTGCGACGCCGATCGACGACCGTTCGTCCGTCAGATTTTCTCCAGATTTCAGATTTGAACTCGTGGAGGTAAGATCTACGTTTTGATACCACTTAGGCCGTGTTTGGCCAAGTTTTGTAAAAATCTTAATTTTGGACTTTTGGGAAAAACAGGTATAAACTTGTAGGAATTGTACCAAATTCGAAATCCGACGTTTATTTAGCCTCCTAGTCGATCCTTCAAAGTTTGGAGGAAATCGCACGAGGTATGAAGTTCTAACTTGTGAAATATAGGGAAATACATGTTTTATATTTCGACGACGAAATTGTGATCCGGGCGAAATCCATGTGTTAATTGTAGGCCCGTTAATTATGCACGCGCTAAATTGTGAAAATCATGTCTAAATTTATGCGAGCACGTTAAGTTGTCTATGTGGGTCAAAGGGGAGTCTTATACAATTTCATGCCGGAGTAAGCTTCTCGATGTTTGAGAATTTAGTAGCGACGGCTACTGTGCATGGTTGATAGACTTGGACTTGCCATGGCACTTGTGGATACAATGGTTGATAGACTTGGACTTGCCATTGGTATCGCGGTTTAAGGCTTGGACTTGCCGCTACCGGATGAATGCGTATTTTTCTTCCTAGAGACTATTGTATGATTTATGAGATTAAAGCATGATTTGTCATATATTGCATATGTTAGAACTTGTACGCTCAACATATAGCTGAGCAGTGGAGATGTACTCCATTGCAGGTAAGAAGAAGGATAAGAAGAAGCGCGATGAGTGAGGCCGATGAACGCCGGGGATAACACTTGTATATGTTTTTGTTTTAAATCCTAAACTTGTGTAAGGTTTGGTAATATGTTGTAATAGAACCATAGATTAGTTCTATAATATGGAAATCTTATCATTGACGTCTGTAATTATGTTTTAATGCGTTAAAATCAGTCGTGGTTGTGATTGTTATTGGTATTGAGTAGTAGTAGGACTTGTAAATTCCAGCACAGGGCTGCCAGCAGAGGAGCAGTCGACTGGACCCCCTGATCAGTCGACTGGATCTCGTGTATTTGAGATACTGTAAGTGTTTATCAGAGAAGCAGTCGACTGAACCCCTTGGGCAGTCGACTGAACACTGTTGACTTTAGCTACTGCTTCCTTTGATTGAAAAGCAGTCGACTGGATCCACAGATCAGTCGACTGGACCTCTTTGCAGTATGATGTTTTTTTGGTTCTGTTTAACACAGTCGACGGAGCAGTCGACTGGACCTTGGTGCAGTCGACGGGGCAGTCGACTGAGCCTCTGTTTTCAAAACTATTATCTTTGAATGTGTTTTCAATGACCAAAACTTTTTATGACTTTAGTTTCTATGTATTTTACAACACAGAGGGAAACGTTTCCTAAGTTTTAAACTACCAGGGTTGTTTATAGAAGTTCTTTCCACTGCGTATTATTAGATGATGTTTGGATGAGCCTTGGTGGCGTGCCACGTGTCGTATTTCCACACGTAGTGGGATGGGTCGTGACACGATTAACCTCGATCGTCTCAAGAAATACTTTGCTTGAAACCGTTTCCTTCAAAACCTCCTACCTTGATGAACTACGCTTGACCTGATTCCCGCTAGGGGATACGTAGGCAACTAACTTGGTTCGGTCATTTAAAAAAAAAAAAAAACTGTGCTAAACTAGGGGCAAACTGGCGTTTGCCCGGAACCACTTCGAAGCCCTAAAACAAGGGGCAAACTCCGTTTGCTAGATGAAGAACCCAGATACAAGACCCTCCTGTGGATCACCTGGTTATCAAGATAAGTACTATAGAGAAACAAATGAGAATTCATGGTATAGAAGGATTAAAGCTTAAGCAAAGAAGCAAAGTAAAGAGCCAAGTAAATACATTGAAAGGAGAATTCTTCATAAAAGATTAATCAAAGGGGTGAGCACTTCTGATTTAACATGTTAGAACTTCTTTGAAAGATGACAACACTTCTTGAAAAGGAAAAATAAGGAAAATCACATTCAAAAGCGTAAAAAGAGTAGGCAGGGTCTGTCAGAAAATTATTGTAAAATGGTAAGCTTCTCCCTGTTTTCGTCTACTTTATTATGCATGTGTCTGTCAAGCTCGTCTCGCAACCAAGGCCTGGATCTCTAGAAGATACTGGGCAGTAGACTGTGGTCTCTTGCATCTATAAAAGAGACCTCTCACCCCCCATTGAAGGAGCCAACTTTTCAGTCTACACAGCACCTCTATAGAATTCACCATTATACGCATACACCCGGTCGGTATTATTGGTAGTGCTGCTCCTCTTTGTTGGCTCACCAGGCCTGTCGGTGATCTGCTAGTGAACGTGCTCAAACACACCCGTGGACGTATGTACCTTCATTAATAGGGCTGAACCACATACAAAAAATAATCTCTCAGTCTCTCTTCCTAAAATTACTTTACTTTACTCTTACCAATTCTTGGCATCATCACAAAGTATTGTCTAATCGACTTTAACGTCTTGCAAAAGTATTTGATGTGATGATGGCACTTTAAGTACAAAAACTACTAAAAAGCCGAAGTGATGAAATTAAACCAGTAGCAATCGTTTTATTTTACTTCAAACATACCATCATGCCCATACAGGTCCCTCACACATATATGCATGTTTTGCAGATGAATAAAGAAAGAAAGGGTGAACTAGACATGCAGTTTGATAGAGGGGTAAAACTGTCAATTTTGTTTTTTTTTTTTTTTTTTTTTTTTGTTTTTGTTAATGATATGGGGGTTGGGAAGGGAGAGAGGGAGGTTCGAACTTCGAATCAATACTCGGAGGAGATTTAAATATCAAGTTCTTTGTCACTTGAGATGTGACTTACTTTGTTCTTGTTATCTTAAAAGGTAATGTTTTATTACAATTGACCAATAATAAATTTTCCCTTATATAATTTTTTTTCAATTTTTCATACTTAAAAATCTATTGAGATTAATGGTTGACTCATTAGTAAGGGATTTCATCGTACTTATAAATAGTTGCAGATTGAAACTACTTCCTCTTCTGTAGTGTATAAAAAAAAATAAAATTATTATTACATAAGTATAGTTCCACGTTATAGCCTACTTATAGGCATCCTCTTCTTGTATATTGGTGAAAGAACAAAAAAAATTATTTGATAGAGGTGAAAGAAATTTTTAGCCAATAAAGTATGTCGTTCTATCGTGGATTTTCATGGATTACAAAAAAAAAAAAAAAAAAAGATCAAGAAGAAAAGAACAAGACAACATACTTTTTCACTAAGAGTATCTATAGTGGTGTGATTGTGTATGGTAACTTAGGTAGTTACTATACGGGTGAGGCGCACTAGTGTTTGTTAAATAAGAACTTAGTATAGCGTATAGTAGTAAAATTTAAATTTACCATCCAGCTAATTTTCCTTACTATCTTAGTTGGCAAAGGCAATGTCATCCCACCAACGATCGGCAAAGTCTTCGCCGTTTGGTTTATTTTTATATGTTTATTGTAATTTTTTAAACAGAAAGTGTGTGTGTGTGTATATATATATATATTAAAAAAAAAGGTGAATATTTGTTTTAAAAAAAAAAATAGAGAGAAGGCCGAATGACAATGTCTCTGCCGGCATTGTCTTTGCCAGCCCAAATCTAGTCATCACTCTCTCTGCCGGCTCACTTCAAACACTATCGTGGGACTTTCAATTTTTATGTAGGAACTTAGTCTAAATTTATCCTATAACTTATCACACCATTGCAGATTGCAGATGCCCTAAGAGATTGTTTGGATACGCAAAGAAATGGTTACATGATTCGTAAGTGAACCGATGTTTTAAATTTAAATGTTTGGTGTCAAATTTTTACACACGAGGTGTAATCTATTCTCTCCTGAAAATGATTATTTGTCAAGTCAACAAAACCTTTATTCGGTAAAAAAAAAAAAAAAAAAGTAGATAAAAAGTATAATTTGAGCTGAATCAAATCCTATTTTAAGTATTCCCAAGCATCTCATAACTCAAACAATGTAGTGGGAACTTTGTGACCTATATAGAAGATAGATTAAAGGTTTGGGCACAAACACTCTATAAATAAATTACACTAACACCAGTGGGAGATTGTCATATGGTAAAGTTATCTATCACACAGAGGACAAAAATGTATCAACTCTGCCTTGTGATAATCTTCCACTGGTGTTAAATATAATTTATTTATGGAGTATTTGTGCCCAAATCTTTACTCTAGAAGATAATAGTACGTTTACACGTTGGATGTAATGAGCAATTCAGATTTTGTAAATTATTTTGAAATAAAAATTTACCTCTTTAAATTAGTTTGAATGGAAATGAAAAACTTCATCATTACTATACATGTGTGGTCATTGTTAGACTTTCTTAATATCAAATAGTGTAAAACATTACTTTTATTTTGCTATATTTTTTTAATGGCCTAATCCAAGATTATGAATTTTAATCTTGAAGTAGTTTACAAATTGTAAATTAATCACTCGTTTTGTAAAATTGTGGTTGTTGATTTCTGGATTTCGGCTTCCTTTTTTGAATAAGTCGATTTTGAGAATAAAAAATAAAAACAAAAACCAGACATAAAAAACCGCAATATTATATAACGGGTCTTGATTAATTTAAAATTATGGAACATGCACACATGCCATAAATCAATTTCAACAATTTTTGCTTTAGTTAATGCTTAAGTAGACTCAGACTATGTACAAGAAAAATTAGTTTCGTTGAGAAAACCTCAGTATTCTTAAGTCCTCCAAGTGGTTCTAAATTTCGAATAATTGTAAACTTTCAAATGCTGAATAGCGCAATAATACCCTTATAGGAACCACTTTTGTACTAACTCACTAATTCTTCATTGTCTCTTACATCATGAGCTTTGGAGTTGAGTAAGACTTTCCCCTTCGTTAGTCAACAATCAATTGATTGCATTTTTTTTTTTAGGAATGACCACTTTTAATATTAAAAAAAAAAAAAAATTTAGAACATCTTCTTAAATATGTAAGTGAAAGTATGTTTATTTTTTAATGATAAATTTGTCAGTTCATAATGTGTTAGTTTTTAAAAGTAATAAATTATATGTTGCTTTAGAATTATATAAATAATTTGTATGCACCTTTAACTTGATTAAGTTTTCATCTCTAATAGGAAAGTTAGTAAAATTTTACATACCACAAGAGAGGTCCTTATATTTTAACCTTACCTCAGAGGAGGTCAATATGATATACCATTTAAATTATAATATGAGAAAAGGCTAGGTAAAGTCCTTCAAAACAAATATAACATACCAGATCATACAAAAAGATAGCCTACTGCTATTCAAAAGAAACCTACATCTCCAATACTTGCCCAAAATCCAAATCAAATTTAAAATTGGGAAAAAGTTCTTTAGAGTCTCCTCCAATCCTAAAACACATAAAATTAAGTTTTTACTCGAACATAAACCTATCTTGAAATAACACTATTCACATCCTTGCCCAAAACCCAAATCAAATTTAAATTTGGGGAAAAGTTTTCAAGAACCTCCTCCAATCCTTAAAAACACATAAAATTAAATTTTTACTCAAACGTAAACCTATCTTGAAATAATACTATTCACATACTACAATTTTGAAATGGATAACTCTTGGGACATATAAGAATCTCACATAAACAAGATAAATAAACTTTATGTATCTTCTCTGTGGATCCCACAGTGTTAGTGGACCACACCAGGAGAGAGATAGACACATTGTGATTTATGTATCTTATTTATGTGAGATTCTTAACCAAGAGTTATCCTTTTGATATAGATTTGACCAAGGATTGGAGCATCCTTCATTAAGTTTTTTTACTCCAATTTAATTTGATATGAGTTTGAGTAAGGGTTGGAGATGCTTTCCTCAAATTTTGTACGTAATTGAGCAAAAGTAATAATATTGTCAAGAAATTTGATTATGACATTGGAGAGCCAATTATCAAATCAAGCTTTTACTCTGAAAAAATTTGAGAAAGGGTTGGGGATGACTTAAGAATTCCAAAACATAATGGACCTGCATATAGGGCTTATGAATGGAAAAGCCAGTACATGAATATTAGTAACACTATGGTTGAGAGTGATAATATAGAGTATTTTATACTTCACAACTACAATGTATCTATACCTTACAGTCAAATTCAGCTCACAAGCAGAAAGGTTTCAAGTTTTGCAAATGCAGTACACAAACTTTGCATATTATTCTGTACAACCCTTATGTCAATCTAATACACACACTACAGTCCCGTTTGAGTACTGCAATTGAGATGCAATCAGAAGATTACGCGATTGGCCTGAAGCATACCCTGTAATCGCAGAAGCTCCGCCAAACAGGGCCTAAGATCTACACTCTCTAGATGCCCATCTCTCTTCGTACCTCGACAATGAGTAGGCTGTGGAAGGGATCTCAGTTAAGTGGAGAGGATCTGGCTCAATTCCGTAATCCGTGAGTGGTCTATGCTCAAGAACATCGTCATGTTTCTGCACGAATTCAGGGATTTCAACCTCCCCTTTCTTCATATCTTCCCACAGGTACTGGAGACGGCTAACATACTTGATTTTCCAATATAACCTATATATATATATATCACCACAATAACAAGGGTGAGAAGATTAGATGTATCTTTCTACAGAAACTGCATGTAAGCCCTATAACTATAAGTCATTATTTACTCGTAATTCGTAATGAGAGAGTCAAAATGATTTGCTGTCAGAATCAGTTCAAAATATAAGCTTCTGTTGGAAATGGACATGGAAAAAAGAAAAAAAATAAATAAATAAAAGGAATTGATTTTGGCACTCCAAAAGTTACCATTGGCACTCCATAGGACCACATCCAATGCGTGTAGTATCATGCAATTAATGCACCGTATGGAGTGCCAATGGTAATTTTGGAGTGCCAAAATCAATTCCCAAAAAAAAAAACCAAAGTGTTGAGGTAGAAAATTTAAACTATTTTTGGTTGTTCAACTATGTTAAGGTGTGCTTTCCTCCACATTATTGTTTTCTTCGTGTGCGTGTATGGGGGGTTGTGGTGGGTGCAAACAAGAAAATGGCAGCAACAAATCTATGGAATGCAAAGGTTTTCTGCATTTGGGAAATAATTAGCACCTTCATGATGTATGCGACTGTGAGCAACCGACAAATGGAGTCTGAAGTTAACTTCAAGAATGATATCTGACAGATACAACTGAACTCAACAAAGAACCATTGGGTGGTTATGAAAAGAACCATTTACATGAGGACGCAATTCACTCAAAGGTTGTTTACTCTATTTAATCAAAGGCAAAGATTTTCTGTCACACCCATCCCAGCTATGCTATGCAATTACTGAAATGAAGCTTTAGTAGTGGATAAACACATCCTTACTGAGATAATTCTCCAAGCAAAATAAAAATAAAAATAGACAATCCAAACTATAATGGCCATCCCACAAACCCCCAAATCCTGACACCTCACAAGTCACAAGTGTAACTTATTTGCAACTGGCTTTTCTTCCCCCAACTTTTCCTCACAACCATGAACATGCAAATTTTAACTTAGTGGCCACTGGAAGCTAATATTTTCCTTCCAAACTAACCATGAACGAACATTTAATGTGTACTTCAATTGGACTCTGTTTGGTTTGCAAATTCCGAGAATGAAAAGAAAACGGAAAGGACAACAAGAAGGAAAACTATTCCCTTGCGTTTTCCCTAGAATTTTCCTCCATGTTTAAATAATATTAGAAATGAATTTTTTTCCAACCTATATATAGGAACTTAAGAAAGAGGAAAGGAATTGTATAGATTTTGATTTATTTGTCACTCTATTTGTTTGTCCTTCCTATTTTCCATATCAACGAAACAAATCAAATTGCCTTCTTTTTTGTTTCTTTTCTTTCCCCTCCCTAAATTCATGAACCAAACAGAGTCTTACAAAAAATTATGTAAACATATAAATACTAGATGTACCATCATAGTCCAAGATAGAAACAACTCACCCTCCACTAAGAAAGAACCGCCCAAGAGTAGCAAAGACAAGCCTCGAGCGGAGCCCAGGATGAATAAAGTACACAACTTGAAGCCTATCCTTATGGGCAGGGGGAAGCTCTTCATAAATCCACCTCAAGATCGTCAATCCGGGGGAGTTGTCTTCCTTTTGTACTGTACTATGCATGTAAACAATGCAAAATGTCCCTTCAGGCATCTCAGTGGATATCTTGTGAAGGACATATTTTTTCAACCTTTCCCCGCTTATTACTGGAGCTGGACATACAACAAATACATCATAACTCATTAGAGAACAATTAATTGACATTGCAGTCATTGCATAAAAAAAAAAAGTAGTAGCACCCAAGTAAAACATGTGGAACTTAGAAAGTCACAAGAACCTAAGTGGTGTATTTGCTGCTTCACCAAAGTGCTAATCAAGTTTACGGTGGGCCATATATATAGTACCCATCAAAAGATAGGTAGAAACATTTTGGACTATTTTGATATTGATCACTTTGATGTGTTTTACTTAGGAAGTTGACGGTTTTGAGTCCGAATAACCCTATATAAATGATGAGTACCATTTGTTTAAAGGGAGATAAGCTACTAATTGCAGAAAGGAAGCATATAAGCTTTAAAAATAGGGTTAATTACGGATACACCCCTTGTACTTAGACCGTTTTTCAATTTGCCCCCTATGGTGAGCAAAATTTTCGATTTACCCCCTTGTAGTCTCCAATGTCTCACTAATACCCCTTGTAGACCATTTGGTAATTTCTTTTTCCAAAATATTCGATTTGCGCCCTTGTAGTCTCAAATGTGTCACTAATACCCCTTGTAGACCGATTCGTAACTTCTTTTTCTTATACAATAAAATCACAAAATATTGCGATTGGTATATGTTCTTCAAGATAGCTTTTGGCCCATTGCAATTGCAGAGGCTATTTTGTTAAATAATTTATTTTTACTTTTGGAGTTCACAATTATTGACAAACTCCAAAGTTGCCAAACATGGCTTATGCCACTTAAATTTAACTGATTTACTAATGGTACCACGTTAGTCCAAAGTACACGATTTGAAGTATGGGGGGCAAAGTGAAAAACGGGCTAAGTATAGGGGGTGTGTCTATATTAACCCTTAAAAATATCATGGGTATATTGGTTATTTATTTATTAAGTACGTAAAAGTGCATTTTTAACCATTGGTAAGAAAGACTTATTCTAGGACAGATTTGTGATCATGTTCTGCCAGTGATTGATCAAATATTTCTAGGGTAACTCAATGAATAGGGAATTTACTGCTCCTTTCAAGCCTATGTTGACTTCTTGTTACTTTACATTTTACAAGCTTGGCTTGTTTAGTTAAAGAAAGCCAAATGACACTTTACACCCTTGTACTTTGACCGATTTTTCAATACACGTCGTTTAAAAATGTTCAATTTAATATATGTACTAACTTAAATGATTTAATGAGTCCAACATTTCGTCGTTGAAGATCACTTTTGGGGCTGATTGAATCACATAAGTAAGCTAGTACAAGCACGAATTTCAACATTTTTGAAAGACATTTTGAAATTGAAAAACTGGTCACAGTACAAGGGTGGAAAGTGTCATTTGGCCTTTTAAGAACCATACATAACTTTATGGAGTCTCAGTTTTACCTCTCCATATTATTCAGATTAGATTAACTAACAAAGCTTATGCAACTACAAACGTCATCTAATCATAACTTCCAGACAGCATTAACCCATGGCATCAACTAATAGTAACTTAACTACAAACAGAATCAGGACATCTTTCTCACTCTATAGACATATAAGTGTGCATATACACTCATAAATTAAGAACCCTGTATAATTATCCAAACCATGAAGAAACAACCAATATCTAGATGCCCAACTAATTCAGAAATCTCCAAATTATGCTCAAGGTAGCTGAAAAAAACAAAATTTACACTTAACTTTTAGCACTAATTTATTATGAGCAGGGGGAAAAAAAATACACATATCGCTCCCATATATGAGCTTTGTACAAATGTCATCTAATCATAACTTCCGGACATCATTAACCCATGGCATCAACTAATCACTTTAACAGAAACATAATCAGGACATCTTTCTCACTCTATATATACATATAAAAGTACGTATCTAGCATCGTAAATTAAGAAGCATGTACAATTATCCAAACCATGAAGAAAATAACCAATACCCAGATGCCCAACCAAGGTTACCTGGATCGTGGATCGATCTGGTACGAGGAACTGGATTGGGAACGCAGATCGTCACGTACTATAAATTGTGGTATGGTGGGGGTATACTTCTTCCGATCTTAAGAGGGAAAGTAGTATGATAGATTAAAACGTGAAAAAAAAAAAATAATAATAATAATAAAAATAAAAATAAAAAATAAAAAATTAATCATTTTACTGTCAAGTAAAGTTCTAAATGAGAATAGATAATCGATGTGAATTTTGTAGTGCTATAAGTTCAATAGATTTTGGTGGTGTTATTACAATATTAGGAGATTTAAAGCAGGAACGCCCAAATTGGTGTTCCAATTCGCTACCATGTTTCGGAACGATCGTACCAAATCGGGGATCACTGGTATCTGATAGTTTTCTGGTAACACTGTGCCCAACTAACCCAGAAAGCTCAAATTTGTCAAAGTAGAAGAAAAATAAATTTCCATTCAAATTTTAGCACTAATATGTTACCAGATGATTAACTAACAAAGCTTATGAAAATTGAAACGTCAACTCCACGCAACTTCAGAACATCACTAACTCATTCGGTCAACGAATCACCAAATTACAAACAGAAGCAGGATCTTTCACATTCAATATACAAATAAAAGTATTTGTATGTGCAACTGCACACAGAATTGAGAACCCCGGATAATCTCCCAAATCATGAAGAAACAAACAATACCCAGATGCCCAACTAACCCAGAAAACTCGAATTTAAGCTCAAAGTAGCTGAAAAACCAAAATTTCCACTTAAACTTTATCACTAATTATTATGAGCAGAAAAAAAAAATAGTTAATTGAGAACCCCTTGATAATCTCCCAAATCATGAAGAAACAAACAATACCCAGATGCCCAACTAACCCAGAAAACTCAAATTTAAGCTCAAAGTAGCTGAAAACCAAAATTTCCACTTAAACTTTATCACTAATTATTATGAGCAGAAAAAAAATATTTAATTGAGAACCCCTTGATAATCTCCCAAATCATGAAGAAACAAACAATACCCAGATGCCCAACTAACCCAGAAAACTCGAATTTAAGCTCAAAGTAGCTGAAAAACCAAAATTTCCACATAAACTATCACTAATTATTATGAGCAGAAAAAAAAATATCGTTAATTGAGAACCCCTTGATAATCTCCCAAATCATGAAGAAACAAACAATACCCAGATGCCCAACTAACCCAGAAAACTCAAATTTAAGCTCAAAGTAGCTGAAAACCAAAATTTCCACTTAAACTTTATCACTAATTATTAAGAGCAGAAAAAAAATATTTAATTGAGAACCCCTTGATAATCTCCCAAATCATGAAGAAACAAACAATATCCAGATGCCCAACTAACCCAGAAAACTCAAATTTAAGCTCAAAGTAGCTGAAAAACCAAAATTTCCACTTAAACTTTATCACTAATTATTATGAGCAAGAAAGGAAATATTTAACTGAGAACCCCTTGATAATCTCCCAAATCATGAAGAAACAAACAATACCCAGATGCCCAACTAACCCAGAAAACTCAAATTTAAGCTCAAAGTAGCTGAAAAACCAAAATTTCCACTTAAACTTTATCACTAATTATTATGAGCAAAAAAAAAAAAAAATAGTTAATTGAGAACCCCTTGATAATCTCACAAATCATGAAGAAACAAACAATACCCAGATGCCCAACTAACCCAGAAAACTCAAATCTCAAAGTAGCTGACAAACAACATTTCCACTCAATTTATTTTGAGCAGCCGACAAAAACATACATATATATATATATATATATTTATATAGCTCCCATAATTTTATATATATATATATATATATATATATACAAATGCACAAGGGAGAAGCAATTTTACCAGGAAAGTACTTGCCGACGATGCGGAAAATGCGGTTACCGGATTTGTCAGAGCCACGTTCGAGGCGGATGAATTGCAAGGCATCGAGATCGGAGAAGTCTTCGTCGGAGACGAAATTGGAAGGGCAGTCATGCCAGTTGTCTAATTCGGGGGCTTCTAATGGTTGTCTGTCTGATGGGGACAAGAAGGGACGAGCGTCTATACCCAGATCTGACGCCAACACAAACACCGAGAAATCTTCCGAAGTTGAACTACTCCCCATTGAATGACTCTCTCTCTCTCTGTGTCTCTTTCTCTCTCTCCTTGTACAAGCTTAGGAATTTTTTAGGGCCAGGAGATATTTTTCCCGAGTATGCTAAACCCTTAATTCTAGCAGACGCATGTGCATTCCACATTAATTCTATACGGACCCACAAAAATCAAATACTAGATGGGTTGGGTGTAGCATTTTTTATTTTTTCCTCATAGAATGTTTTTTACCTGGTTTTTAAATAGGGGTAAATTATATTCACATCCCCTGAGGTATATTCTAATTATAAGGATCACCCGTACTTTAAGCAATTTTATTACAAAAGCACCCAACTACCTTCAAAATACAAAATATTTATTTCCCAATAAAAGTATGAAGTTATAAATTTGTCCTTATGATATGCCCTTAAAATAAAAAGGAGGAGAAATTTTCCTTATTGTTAATTTTTTTTTTCTTCTGACTTTTTGACTTTGATAAGGGCAATGTAGTCTATTTAAAAAAGTTTTAACCATAAAATTAACGATCAATTAACTGTTGACTAACTGCAGGTAGATGGCCATTAGGGATGAACAAAAAAACCGGTGGACCGAATGATGGAGAAGCTATTCATGTGAGACTTGCTAATGTGCTGAAAACTTCCTTCAAGACGTTTTTGGCAGAGGACCAAAGTATCTTCGATGCTAAAATTGTATAAGTTTGACAGAAAAATGAAAAAAGAAGGTTACATTGTATTAGTGTTTGCTATATTTATTTGTTCGGGCGTGCCAGAGCTTTGTGAGGTAGACCTAAACTTATAAAACAAAATTTTCTAAGTCACTTGTGTGAGTGATACACATGGTTTGAAAATCTGATTTTTAACGGGCGATTGTGAAAAGTGAGTAGGAAAGTACCCTCACTTAAAGTCCTATGGCAGTATTGAAGCATACAAGCCATACAAGTGATGAAAAAGAAATTAAATAAAATTGACTTTTATTTAATTAAATGAAAAGAAATTACAAAAAGTAATTAATGCTTAAGAAAGACTAAGAAAATAAAAAAGAATGCTTTTTTATTTGCCTAAAAAACTAAGAATGTATGTTGAATGCTTTGGAATGCGGTTTGAATGCGGTTTGTCGAAGTGACGCAGAGTGATTTTGCAGCTTGGTCTGCCTGCTGATTTATAGCGGCCTGTCTGGTCTTCTAAATAAGGTAGGAATTCTGATGAATATTAATCTGGTAAAATTTACCAAATTTATCTCCATAAACTGCTCTTATCTTGAATAATTGGTAATTAACAAATCTGGTCTGAATTGTGGCTGTATTCGGCTGACTTCCTTTACAAGTAAAAGATATACCCATAAAGTAATAATATTATCTTACCAACAGATCATATTATCTTCCCAAAATAATCTAATATTATCTTGCCAATGTGATAATTCGAAAATTATGATATTATCCTTCCTTATAGTAATATTTATCACCATATATATATAATATGAAAGATTGTAGGGAATGATATACTTCCCACAATGGCCAAATCATATCACCTTTTTTTCCACATCAGGCAGACTGAATATGCTGGCAGAATTAAGCATGTGACCGACACTATGTGCATTGGCTGTTGTTTGCTCATTTTAATGGGCAATGTTGTCCATGACCAGCTCGATGACATAGTCATCAAAGGCTATATAGGGCCCACCTCATGTAGTAGCCTAATATTATAAAAGTAACCAAATTGGTCAAGCCAGTCTAATGCCAAAACCGCCAAATCAAACGGGCACGTACTGAAGATTTCTACTCAAATAGTCACCACTTGATATATGATGACGTGACCCCACCATGATTTAAATGGTCAATAGTGAAGACAACTAACATATGTTCAGCCAATTACTGCATCGAATGTGTTGGTCAGTCCGATCATATAGTGGTCAGGTTGAGTGAACAATGCAGTTATGTCACGCTCGTCCCAGGAATTCATAATTTTATCATGCATATTTGTAATTTGAAAGTTTATCAATGTTAGTTGATAATGGTGATGAGGTTGACTGTGAGTCAACGGTAAGGTGTCAGTAAGGACACAGGAACATGGCAGTTCATATTGCATGGGCATGAGTAAATGGCATTTATATGATTTAAATATTATTTGACTTTATCTGGTATTCCTGTGAATAGTAATTATACCTGTGTAGTATAATTCTGGTATCTTGGATACTTTAGTATATCATTTTGAGAATTGTGGTGAGAACGTGAATGATACGTTAATTAAAAGGGTAGGTTGTGTAGAGATTCCACAGAATATAGTTTTCGGACGTTATTTTGGACCCAAACGAAACCTAGTCGAAAACTTTTAAAATTTATAGTTTTCACTCGTAAAGTTATAAAATGGACGTGTGCGACGTTTCATGGGTTAATTAGAAGTTTGTAAACGCAATTCCCAAAAAGTTTGCCTATAAATAGTTAGTGGATGAGATTCATTCTCATCCAAAACTCATAAATATCTAGAGAGAGGAGAGAGAAGGGAGATTTGGTTGCCACGAGGTTGCCGACGACATACGGACGACCTTTCGTCCGTCAGTTTTTCACCAAATTCAAGATTTGAACTCGTGGAGGTAAGATCTATGTTTTGATACTACTTAGGCCGTGTTTGGCCAATTTTTGTAAAAATCTTAATTTTAGACTTTTGGGAAAAACAGGTATAAACTTGTAGGAATTTTCTCAAATTCGAAATCCGACGATTATTTAGCCTCCTAGTCGATCCTTCAAAGGTTGGGGGAAATCGCACGAGGTATGAAGTCGTAACTTGTGAAATATAGAGAAATACATGTTTTATATTTCGACGACGAAATTGAGATCCGGGCGAAATCCATGCGTTAATTGTAGGCCCGTTAATTATGCATGCGCTAAATTGTGAAAAGCATGTCTAAATTTATGCGAGCACGTTGAGTTGTCTATGTGGGTTCAAAGGGGGGTCTTATACAAATTCATGCCGGAGTAAGTTTCTCGATGTTTGAGAATTTGAGTAGCGACGGCTACTGTGCATGGTTGTAGGCTTGGACTTGCCATGGCACTTGTGGGATGTAATGGTTGTAGGCTTGGACTTGCCATTGACATCGCGGTTTAAGGCTTGGACTTGCCGCTATCGGATGAATGCGTATTTTTCTCCCTAGAGACTATTGATATGATTTGTGAGATTAAAGCATGTTTTGTTATATATTGCATATGTCAGACTTGTACACTCAGCATATAACTGAGCAGTGGAGATGTACTCCATTGCAGGTAAGAAGAAAGACAAGAAGAAGCGTGATGAGTGAGGTCGTTCAAGAACGCCGGGGGGATCACTTGTTTATATTTTTGTTTTTATTTCCTAAACTAGTATCAAGGAATTGGGTTATGTAATACGTTGTAATAGATCCTTGGATTAGTTCCGTAGTATGGTAATCCTGTAATTGAACGTTTGTGGTTATGTTTAAATGTTGTATTTCAGTTATGGTTGTGATTGTTGTTGGTGTGGAGAAGCATGAGTTGTTAATTTTCACAACAGGGCTGCCCAGCAGGGGAGCAGTCAACTGGACCCTATGTCAGTCGACTGGATCCCGTGTGATTGAGACACTGAAAGTGAATAGTGAGAGAAGCAGTCGACTGGACCCTTTGATCAGTCGACTGAACACTGTTGATTTTTAGCTATTGATCCAAATAGTAACCAGTGCAGTCGATTGGGTTCCCTGATCAGTCGACTGGACCTCTGTTGAGAATTTAGGGTTTTGGTTTCTGCTAGGAACAGTCGACTGGACCCTAGGCACAGTCGACTGAACCTCTGTTTTCAAAACTGTGTTCCTTTGGATAGGTTTCAAGTGAACAAAACTTTTTATAACTCTGATTTTAATAGATTTTAATAATGTTTTCCGCTGCTATTTGACTTTAATGGAACTGGATAAGCCTTAATGGCGTGCCACGTGTCCTGTTTTCGCGCATAGCGGGATGGGTCGTGACAAGTTAGTCCGATGGCCCGCTTTGTGCAATGGTCCGATGATATGGTGATCAGTCCAATTAAGCCTGCCCGACCAATTTTGAGCCAATCACTTAGCCATTAATTACGCCATCGGTCTCATAGTCCGAATTTGTATCAGCCCGATCACATGGTGATCAGTTGGATTAAATGGTAATCAGTCTGATCATTGTCAGCCTGAATAAAAACTCATTCGGCCCTACCACCTTTGAACCAGTCAATTGATCCATAATTTTCGCAATCGGGCTCTAAGTCCGATTAAAAAGTCACAATCGGCCTTATACAAATTTTAACTAAAAAATGTATTTTTTGTGTGCAAACAATTAGTCACTCACCTTCTTATATACCTTAATTGGCTGAGGTACATCTAAAATTTTGAAATACAACAGCCACCTTAGTTTCGAACACGATTTTGAGGACTTAAAATCACGGACTGCATGATACTAATCTTCCATTTTGATAGTGGCCTAGTGGGAGAGGCCTTTAATTTGATATGTGGATCTTGTCAAGTGTCACGGTACTTCATTGGTTAAGATATTTTGTGCTATCATTTGTTCTCCTCCAATTTCCATAGTTTTGGTAGGATGAGTCAGGGTTTAGATTGGGAGAATGTGCACGTACCACATGACTTCTATCAGACACTTTCGGGGAGCCGAGGAGTCCAAATTGATCAACAGTTGAGGCCAAAAGGATAATATGGCCTAAGATGCTCTATAGGGCCAAGGCTTGGGAGTTTTAGGCTGAGACTAGCTAAGATGCTTGGCAAAGATAAGGTTTAGGAATTCTAGTGGAGCAGAAGTGAGATACTTGGTAGGGACATGCCTTGGGGGGTTTTGGGCTAAGGAGTGTTGGAAAATATGAAGGATACGGCTATGATTTTGATTGAGGCATGCAATAGTTTGCACTGTCCTTAAGAACAATTTCACCCCTCGGAGTCAATGACTCGATGCAGAACATCTCAGCGCTATGTTCTCCATGATTCATCAATCAAATCTTCCAAACGTACACACGAATTGGAAGATTATGTGAGCGCTCAGAATAGCTCCAAACTTCATAAAGAATTTTGCAAAACTTTGAAGAACCAGAAAAATAGAGAGGAAAATGAGAACATAAAATATTTCTGTGTAAAATGGGAAGAGAGAATGCTATTTTTATAAGACAAACTGCTCAACAGTCATTTTATCAAAACATAGTTAATAGCCTCCAACAGCCATATTTTTAATACAGGAGTTAATATATTTAATAACCTCCAACGATCATATTTTTAATATTGGAGTTAATGGATTTAATAGGCTCCAACGGCTATATTTTTAATACAAGATACTAGTCACATCAATGTAAATGTCTTTGTTTGTATTTTTGAAATAAAAAGCCCAATGCCCAAATAAGAGGAAACTCAATAATTCCAACAATCCCCCCCCCCCCCCCCCCCTATTTCAAAATTTTAAACATCAAATAAAAGAATGGAGCAAGAGAATTCAATGCATCAGAACTGGTGCCCTTAGGGCTATCTGTCACACCCGTTCCAGGAATTTATAATTTTATCATGCATATTTTGTAATTTGGGAGTTTATCAATGTTAGTTGATAATGATGATGAGGTTGACTGTGAGTCAACGGTAAGGTGTCAGTAAGGACACGGGAACATGGTAGTTCATATGGCATCAGCATGAGTAAATGGCATTTACATGATTTAAATGTTATTTGACTTATATGGTATTTTTGTGAATAGTAATTATACCTGTGTAGTATAATTCTGATATTTGGATACTTTAGTATATCATTTTGAGAACTGTGGTGAGAACGTGAGTGTTACGTAAATTAAAAAGGTAGGTTGTGTAGAAATTCCACAAAATATAGTTTTCGGACGTTATTTTTGGACCCAAACGAAACCTAGTCGAAAACTTTGAAAATTTATAATTTCACTCGTAAAGTTATAAAATGAACGTGTGCGAAGTTTCATGGATTAATTAGAAGTTTGAGAAACTTGCTGGGAGGTAAACGTAATTTTCAGAACGTTTGTCTATATATAGATGAAGATGAGATTTCAATCTCATCCAAACTTTTCCAAAATATCTAGAGAAAGGAGAGAGAAAGGAGATTTGGTTGCCACGAGCTTGCCGGCAACATACGACGACCATTCATCCGTCAGATTTTCTCCAGATTTCAGATTTGAACTCGTGGAGGTGAGACCTACGTTTTGATACTACTTAGGCCGTGTTTGGCCAATTTTTTGTAAAAATCTTAATTCTAGACTTTTGGGGAAAACAGGTATAAACTTGTAGGAATTTTCTCAAATTCGAAATCCGACGATTATTTAGCCTCCTAGTCGATCCTTCAAAGTTTGGGGGAAATCGCACGAGGTATGAAGTTCTAACTTGTGAAATATAGAGAAATACATGTTTTATATTTCGACGACGAAATTGAGATCCGGGCAAAATCCATGTGTTAATTGTAGGCCCGTTAATTATGCACGCGCTAAATTGTGAAAAGCATGTCTACTTTTACGCGAGCACGTTGAGTTGTCTATGTGGGTCAAAGGGGAGTCTTATACAAATTCATGCCGGAGTAAGCTTCTCGATGTTTGAGAATTTGAGTAGCGACGGCTACCGTGCATGGTTGAAGGCTTGGACTTGCCATGGCACTTGTGGGATGTAATGGTTGTAGGCTTGGACTAGCCATTGACATCGCGGTTTAAGGCTTGGACTTGTCGCTACCGGATGAATGCGTATTTTTCTCCTTAGAGACTATTGATATGACTTATGAGATTAAAGCATGTTTATCATATATTGCATATGTTAGAACTTGTACGCTCAGCATATAGCTGAGCAGTGGAGATGTACTCCATTGCAGGTAAAAAGAAAGACAAGAAGAAGCGTGATGAGTGAGGACGTTAAAGAACGCCGGGAGAATCACTTGTATATGTTTTTGTTTAAATCTTAAAACTTGTATAAGGACGAAAGTTTTCATAGTATGTTGTAATATAATCTGAACTTCGATTTAGTACTTGTAATCCCTAGTAAACGCTCTTGTATTTATGTTTTGAATGATGGAATAGAGTGGTTATATGTTGGTTTGGAATTGGAAGAACCTTGAGTGGGAAAGCTGCAGTTTTGAGTTTGCTGATGGAAATCAGTCGACTGGTTTTTGATCCAGTCGACTGGATCGCTGTATTGAATGGGTTACTGCTTGGTTTCGTCTGAGGTTCAGTCGACTGGGTTGAGAAAACAGTCGACTGGATGGAGCCCCAGACCTGGACATTCTGCTGGATTGGGCACCAGTCGACTGGACTTCTTCAGTCGACTGAAAATTTTAGGCACCAGTCGACTGGGTCCCCGACACAGTCGACTGGATGGGCTGTTATGTTTGGAAACCTTGCTGTTTGAGATCATCAGTCGACCGGACCCTCTATCAGTCGACTGGTCCTCTGTTTTCAAAACTGTTTTCTTTTGAAAGGATTCAAATGGCCAAAACTTTTTATAACTCTAATTTAATGAATTTTAATAATGTTTTCCGCTGCTATTTTACTTTAATGGAACTGGATAAGCCTTGATGGCGTGCCACGTGTCCTATTTCCACACGTAGTGGGATGGGTCGTGACATTTTAGTGGTATTAGAGCAATAGGTAACAAAACTTTGGGAACGTTCGACGACGAGAGAAGTGTTGAGTGAATTGCCACATGTTCTAAATTACATCCATACATATTAGAGATGTTTGATGCATATGTATGTTATTTTACATACATGCTATTGTTATTATTGTTCATGCATAGTGTTTATGCATTGAGAACTATAGGATTGTAATCATGGATGACCTAGAGTTATCACCCCTTACTCGACGTATGAATGAAATGGCAGAGATGATGGGGAATATGGGGGAAATGATACGGAATATAGCGGAGCGACTGCCTCCCACGCCTCACATAGAAGTGGAACCAATAACTGTAGTGCATGCACCCGAAACTAGAGGCATAAGATCTGTATCCGAACAATTCGCTCGAAAGAAACCAATGGAATTTCATGGGACATCCGATCCAACGCTCGCAGAACATTGGATAATGGACATGGAACGAATCTTCCGATCTATCCCGATGACCGATAGGGAGAAGATGGAAAATGCAAGTGATGTACTGAAGGGGGAAGCCCAGAACTGGTGGGTAAATGTGCTAGATCAAGGGGCACCGATTTCTTGGGAAGGATTCAAGGCAGAATTCAATCGCCGGTTCTTTCCGCGAGCCGCCTATAATGCAAAGAAGAGAGAGTTTGATAACTTGAAGCAAGGAGATATGACTGTAACCGAATATACTTCCAAGTACAACGCCTTGTTGAGATTTAGAAAGGGTTCCGTACCAGAGGAGGAAGATAGGGCAAGGAAATTTGAAGAGGGCTTAAGGAAAAATATCCGTTTGAGGGTAGAGACTTACGAGCATTCGACTGTGGCAGCAGTACAACAAATGGCGCTAGTGGCCGAGAGTGGGATGGAAAGGTCGATGCAGAATCAGCACGGTAAACGAAACAATGAGGGTAGTGATAGGAACCAAGGCGGATCTTTCAAGAGACCGTTTCAAAGAGGTTCTGGTTCTAGTTTCAGTGATTTCAGGAGAACGCCAAGTAACATACCATTGTGTTCACTTTGCAACCGACCACACTCAGGCCGATGTTTCATGACCAAACCCCAAAACAGAAGCCAAGGCGGGGGTAGTACAAATTTAACACTTGATATGAGAGGCAAGTGTTATGATTGTGGAGTATTTGGGCACCAAGCCAAGGAATGCCCGAGGAAGTATCCTCAGCAAGGAGCTAGTTCTATGGCTTCCAGTGGGTCGAAGCCTAGACAATCTAATGACGGGGGACAAAGGATTGAATAACGTCAAGGAAGAGCATATCAGATGAACCCAGGAGATATGACTGCTTCCGAGACAGTAGTCTCAGGTATGGTGCTTGTATGTTCGCACTTAGCACGCATACTTGTCGACTCGGGATCTACGCATTCATTTGTATCGCATGCTTTTGTTGAACATTTGACTGTTAAATCAGCACCGTTAGGATATGAATTGTCTATTGTTGTGCCACTTAGTAAATCGATAATGACGTCTACTGTATATAAGAACTGTGAGATCAAATTAGGCGAGAAGTTGATGACCGTAGACCTTATACCGATTGTGGTGAACCATTTCGACGTAATTCTGGGAATGGATTGGTTAGCTTTTAACCAAGCCACAATAGACTGTGAACGGAAAGAGGTTAATTTTCGATCACCGGTGCATGGGAACTTTTGTTTCCAAGGGAGTGGGGTTATACCGCCGTCGTATTTGATTTCAGCTATCCGGGTGAGAAGGTTATTGAAAAAGGGATGTCAAGGATTCCTATGTTCAGTGACGGATATCTCAGCGACCGAATTAAAAGTAGAAGACATTTTGATAGTGCGAGAATATCCAGATGTATTTCCTGGTGACCTACCAGATGTTCTTATTGAGAGAGAGGTTGAGTTCACCATTGAAGTAAAGCCAGACTCAAGACTCGTATCAAAGGCACCATATAGAATGGCACCTAGGGAATTGAAGGAGTTGGAAATTCAACTACAAGAGTTACTTAACAAGGGTTTCATCCGACCAAGTGTATCGCCGTGGGGAGCTCCAGTATTGTTTGTGAAGAAGAAAGATGGCTCAATGCACATGTGTGTTGATTACAGGGAACTGAACAAGTTAACGATTAAGAACAAGTACCCGTTACCCAGAATTGATGACTTATTTGATCAACTTCGAGGGGCACAAGTGTTTTCGAAGATAGATTTGAGATCAGGTTACCATCAGTTGAAGGTGAAGGCCGAAGACGTTGAGAAAACTACTTTCAGAACGCGTTATGGACACTATGAGTTCTTAGTTATGCCATTTGGGGTTACGAATGCACCAGCCGCGTTCATGGATCTTATGAATCGAGTATTCAAGGATTATTTGGATGACTTTGTGATAGTGTTCATCGATGACATTCTTATCTATTCACCGAGTGAGATAGAACATGAGAATCACTTGAGACTAATACTTCAGAGATTACGAGAGAAGCAACTGTTTGGTAAATTCAAGAAATGCGAATTTTGGTTATCTAGTATTACTTTTCTTGGTCACGTGATTGACAAGAATGGAGTTTCAGTTGATCCTCACAAAGTAGAAGCTGTAACTAATTGGCAGAGGCCGACATCCGTATCTAAAATTTGAAGTTTCTTGGGATTAGCGGGATACTACTGCCGTTTTATTGAACATTTCTCAAAGATTTCTTTACCTATGACAAGGTTGATGAGGAAAGGAATTACATTTGAATGGAGTCAGGAATGTGAAGACAGTTTTCAAGAATTGAAAGCACGACTAACGAGAGCACCTATTCTGACAATACCATCCGAAACCAAAGGATTTGTAATCTATAGTGATGCTTCACATAAAGGGTTGGGATGTGTGCTTATGCAAGGTGGTAAAGTAATTGCATATGCTTCTAGACAGTTGAAGACACATGAGGTTAACTATCCGACCCATGATCTTGAGTTAGCTGCGGTAATTCATGCTTTGAAGATTTGGAGACACTATTTGTACGGGGAAAAATGTGAGATTTTCACCGACCACAAGAGTTTGAAATATATTTTCACCCAACGAGATTTGAATATGAGATAGAGAAGATGGTTGGAATTGATGAAGGATTACGATCTTTCGATTGAGTACCATCCGGGAAAGGCAAATGTAGTGGCCGATGCATTAAGCTGGAAGACGCCGAGGAATTTAGCCGATAAGCTAACACAACAAAAAGAATTGGTAAAAGAGATGGAACGCTTAGAGTTGGATGTGATTCCAAGAACCAATGATGGCTTAATGATGGCGATCATTGCACACCCAGATATTATTGATGAGATCAAGAAGGAACAATTTAACGATGTCTACTTATGCAAAATGAGGGACGAGATACCTTTGGGAAAGCGACCTGGGTTTGTATTAGAACGAGGGACGTTGAAACTGGAAAATTGATTATGTGTACCGAATGTTAAAGACTTGAAAGAGAGGATTCTAGAAGAAGCTCATAGTACGAAGTATTCAGTGCACCCGGGAAATAATAAGATGTAAAGAAACTTGAGGGAAAACTTCTGGTGGAAGGGTATGAAGCGTGAAGTCGCTAAATTTGTATCTGAATGTTCGGCATGTCAACAGGTTAAAGCAGAGAGACAAGTACCCGCGGGATTATTACAACCTTTATCAGTGTCAGAATGGAAATGGGACGAGATTACACTGTACTTTGTTTCAGGATTTCCACGATCATGTAATAAGAATGACAAGATTTGGGTTATAGTCGACCGATTAACCAAGTCAGCGATCATGTAATAAGAATGACAAGATTTGGGTTATAGTCGACCGATTAACCAAGTCAGCTCATTTTCTACCAATTAAGACTACCAAGCCGTCCAAATTAGCAAAATTTTATGTGAAAGAGATTATAAGACTACATGGAGTCCCAGCTGTGATTGTATCAGATCGCGATAGTAGTTTTACGTCAAGATTTTGGGGAAGTTTGCAAAAGGCTATGGGTACGAAATTGAGTTTCAGTACTGCATTTCATCCTCAGACCGATGGACAGTCAGAGCGCATGGGAGCGATTGGGAGAAGCATCTACCGTTAATTGAATTTGCGTACAACAACGGATTTCAGTCAAGTATTGGTATGGCACCATATGAAGCTTTGTATGGCCGTAAGTGTCGATCACCGGTTTGTTGGAGCGAGGTAGGAGAAAGAAAGTTGTTAGGACCTGAGTTAGTACAGGTGACTACTGAGAAGGTGAAGTTGATTCAAGAGCGACTTAAGGTAGCTCAGAGCCGTTATAAGAGCTATGCAGACTCTAAACGACGACCCATGAATTTTGAAGTGGGAGATTTCGTATACTTGCGGGTATCGCCTTCGAAAGGCATCGTACGATTTGGAAAGAGGGGAAAGCTCAATCCAAGATTCATAGGACCTTTTGAGATTCTAGAGAGAGTAGGGCCGATGGCTTATCGATTGGCTTTGTCATCAGAGTTGGAACATGTGCATAACGTATTTCACGTATCGATGTTGAGACGGTGTATGACTGATACGAGTAAAATCATTGTACCTGAACCGCTGCAAATTAAGGGAGACTTGACTTAAGTGGAACAATCGGTAGAGATTCTAGATCGAAAGGAACAAGTCTTAAGAACTAAGACGATTCCAATGGTGAAAGTATTGTGGCGTAGTCACACGGTGGAAGAAGCTACATGGGAAAGTGAGGAAGACATGAGGAATGAGTATCCGTACTTGTTCGGCGCATGAGGTAAAGTTTGGGGACAAACTTCCTTTTTGGAGGGGAGAGTTGTCACACCCGTTCCCGGAATTTATAATTTTATCATGCATATTTTGTAATTTGGGAGTTTATCAATGTTAGTTGATAATAATGATGAGGTTGACTGTGAGTCAACGGTAAGGTGTCAGTAAGGACACGGGAACATGGTAGTTCATATGGCATGAGCATGAGTAAATGGCATTTACATGATTTAAATGTTATTTGACTTATATGGTATTTTTGTGAATAGTAATTATACCTGTGTAGTATAATTCTGGTATTTGGATACTTTAGTATATCATTTTGAGAACTGTGGTGAGATCGTGAGTGTTACGTAAATTAAAAAGGTAGGTTGTGTAGAAATTCCACAAAATATAGTTTTCGGACGTTATTTTTGGACCCAAACGAAACCTAGTCGAAAACTTTGAAAATTTATAATTTCACTCGTAAAGTTATAAAATGAACGTGTGCGAAGTTTCATGGATTAATTAGAAGTTTGAGAAACTTGCTGGGAGGTAAACGTAATTTCCAGAATGTTTGTCTATATATAGATGAGGATGAGATTTCAATCTCATCCAAACTTTTCCAAAATATCTAGAGAGAGGAGAGAGAAAGGAGATTTGGTTGCCACCAGCTTGCCGGCGACATACGACGACCGTTCATCCGTCAGATTTTCTCCAGATTTCAGATTTGAACTCGTGGAGGTGAGACCTACGTTTTGATACTACTTAGGCCGTGTTTGGCCAATTTTTTGTAAAAATCTTAATTCTAGAGTTTTGGGAAAAACAGGTGTAAACTTGTAGGAATTTTCTCAAATTCGAAATCCGACGATTATTTAGCCTCCTAGTCGATCCTTCAAAGTTTGGGGGAAATCGCACGAGGTATGAAGTTCTAACTTGTGAAATATAGAGAAATACATGTTTTATATTTCGACAACAAAATTGAGATCCGGGCAAAATCCATGTGTTAATTGTAGGCCCGTTAATTATGCACGTACTAAATTGTGAAAAGCATGTCTACTTTTACGCGAGCACGTTGAGTTGTCTATGTGGGTCAAAGGAGAGTCTTATACAAATTCATGCCGGAGTAAGCTTCTCGATGTTTGAGAATTTGAGTAGCGATGGCTACCGTGCATGGTTGAAGGCTTGGACTTGCCATGGCACTTGTGGGATGTAATGGTTGTAGGCTTGGACTAGCCATTGACATCGCGGTTTAAGGCTTGGACTTGCTGCTACCGGATGAATGCGTATTTTTCTCCTTAGAGACTATTGATATGACTTATAAGATTAAAGCATGTTTATCATATATTGCATATGTTAGAACTTGTACGCTCAGCATATAGCTGAGTAGTGGAGATGTACTCCATTGCAGGTAAAAAGAAAGACAAGAAGAAGCGTGATGAGTGAGGACGTTAAAGAACGCCGGGAGAATCACTTGTATATGTTTTTGTTTAAATCTTAAAACTTGTATAAGGACGGAAGTTTTCATAGTATGTTGTAATATAATCTGAACTTCGATTTAGTACTTGTAATCCCTAGTAAACGCTCTTGTATTTATGTTTTGAATGATGGAATAGAGTGGTTATATGTTGGTTTGGAATTGGAAGAACCTTGAGTGGGAAAGCTGCAGTTTTGAGTTTGCTGATGGAAATCAGTCGACTGGTTTTTGATCCAGTCGACTGGATCGCTGTATTGAATGGGTTACTGCTTGGTTTCGTCTGAGGTTCAGTCGACTGGGTTGAGAAAACAGTCGACTGGATGGAGCCCCAGACCTGGACATTCTGCTGGATTGGGCACCAGTCGACTGGACTTCTTCAGTCGACTGAAAATTTTAGGCACCAGTCGACTGGGTCCCCGACACAGTCGACTGGATGGGCTGTTATGTTTGGAAACCTTGCTGTTTGAGATCATCAGTCGACCGGACCCTCTATCAGTCGACTGGTCCTCTGTTTTCAAAACTGTTTTCTTTTGAAATGATTCAAATGGCCAAAACTTTTTATAACTCTGATTTAATGAATCTTAATAATGTTTTCCGCTGCTATTTTACTTTAATGGAACTGGATAAGCCTTGATGGCGTGCCACGTGTCCTATTTCCACGCGTAGTGGGATGGGTCGTGACACTATCAACCAGTCCCTAGGAATATAAAAAGTGACTTACAGGAATTTGGTGAAATAAAATTTCTATGAACCAGAATCCCTTAACGTAAACCTGTTGTCTTATACCCATATTGATTCCTCATATCTGAGCAACTCTAATCGGTGTGGCACCTCTAGGCCCTGCGTCAGTCCTGAATTTTCATAAGTGCTCTAGAAAACTTGCCTACGTTTTCATAGAAAGCGGCCTACTTTCACACTTATATAGGTGAATCCATCAAGTATGCATTGCAATTAGACATATCATCCATTAAGTATGGACTATGGAATTCATTAAGAGTTTAACTCAACCTTTCTCATTGCAATTGCACTATACACCATAGGAATGGACAACAAGATAATCAAATTATAGTGCATCTCAAATCAACTAATGACTAGTTATTACCCATATGAACCTATTTCTTGGGTTATCCAATTACATAGGTTGAGTTACCATCATTGTTTATTTTTGTTATAAGCATAAGCCCCATTCCCCTCGATGTTTCATACACTAGTTTTCTCCCTAGTGGTATTGTTAAAGTATCAACCAAACTCACTTCTGGCCTTACAAAATTAAGAGGAAAACTTTATCTCAAACAGTTGTCTCACAATATTATGACTTAGGCGTATATGCCTACTCTTGCCTTTATAGGACTTTTTCATAGCTCTGCCTTTTACAGCCTGGCTATCTCAATATTTATTCCAAATAGGAATATCTGCTAAGAAGCTTTTAAGCCACTCAGCCTCAAAACTAGATTTCTCAAAAGTTACAAACTTATATTCCATCATTGACTTAGTTGTGCAAGTTTGCTTGGACGACTTCCAAAATACTGCACCTCCACTAAATGAAAAAACAAATTCACTCATTGAAGTCGTCTTATTTGAATCCGAAATCCAATTTGCATCACTGATTTTTTAAAAATACATACTTTCCCCCCCAAAATATTTGGCTAAAATTTGGCCTTGAAAAAACCAAAATTAAATTTTCTTTCGAATTTTGAAGTATGCAATACATTTTAAAAAATAAGTTCTTCAATATCTCTGGATATACAACATTTTCAAAAATATTTTCTTCACGTGGGTGATATTTAACTCTAAGTCTCTAGTACCAAAACATTGGTACTAAGCGAGTCATCTAGTAAAACACTTCATTTTTCCTTGAAGAGTAAATAATTGTGTTGTTACACATATGCCTACAAGCCCTCAAATTAATTAAACATCCTCCAAAATTTGTCTATCAACTTTACTTGCACAAATAAAGCCACAAATGGTTCTTCGGACACATTAGCCTGGGAACAAATTGATGTTTTCCCAATTCTTGACCAAAGAGCTTGATTAGTTATTCAAAACAAAATATTTTGAAATCATTTTGTTTGAAGGAAGTTTCCTATCACTTGGCTCAAAAGGAGTTTAAAAAGGTTTGCAAAGAAAATATTAACTCAAAACCTTTTTCAACCTCATAAGATTGATCAAGAGAAATACCAGCAGGAGCCCTTGTAATTTTAATCTCTAAAATTACCCTTGCTACATCCAAATCATTTCATATCAAAATTAAATCTCCATGTAAATATGTCATAACACATACTCTATCTCTGTGTTTATGATATAAACATATATATGTCACTTTCATTAATTTTGAAACTATTTGAAACAATAGTTTATTCAAGATTTTCATTCCCCTAATTGGCTACTAAATTTAAAATCTATATAAAGAGTAAACAAGTATTCACACTTTACTCTTATTTGAATCTGTAAAACCCTACTGGTTTATTCAAATAAAATTTCTCATCTAATTCTTAACATCCATCTCATAAATATATACTCGCAACAACAACTAATAAATTTTAATGGATGTAAAACATGAGAATACGTATCCAAAAAACCATCATATTTCTTTTAGCTAAAAACACAACGCTACTAAAGTAGCTTCACATTTTTTCAATAAAAACATCGAGTTCAAAAGTTTAAAGAAGTAGTGCTTCCTCTAAATAAATAGGATCTCATTCTAAGTAAATGGATAAATATTTTAGCACTTAGCTTACTTACTCTTCCGTGGTTCAAAATCTATGTCATGATTTCATTCATGCATTCTATATTCAATATATCTAGATGTGACAAAATTAAGAGGTTAAGAACCCCAATCCAATAAAAGAAATCTATTGCTACAAAAGATAACATCAGTGGACTCAAAAGTCACATACATTTTTATGCTCTAAAAATATAGCCATTACTATCAAAAGCACATCCCAAAAGACATATTTTATGGCTCTACTAGCAATACCCTTAGGATTAAAAATCCTAACAAAAGTTAACTAACCCAATATTCAAAAATAATAAAAATTGGGTTTTATATATATATATATATTAATACCAAACAAGAGTAGTGTTGGTTTTAGAGTTTGGTGCTCTATAAGAAAATAAAAATACACAATTTCAATAAATTTTATCCTAAAAAATTCGAATCAAATTTTGTTGGACCTCAAATGAATAAGATATTTATAGTCAAAACAATTTGGTCCAAATAAAAAGTTTTACATGGAACCAAACTGTGGACACGCGGAATTCCACTTCTTGTTTTGATTTGAGATTGTTTTGAGAGAGAAAAAGAAAAGGTCTGTTGAAAAACAGATACAGAGTCGCCACTTGGTCTTTAAGGAACCAAGAAAGCTAATTTGACTCATCCAAACGGATAAAGGGCACCGGCCCTTCATAACCAAAGAACTTGGTTCAGGGTTTTGGTACGAGAGAGGAAAGAGCCTTTGTCACGACTAAAACACCTTCAACTCGCCCCGTCTCTCGACGGGCCTCAATTAGCATCCAAATAATCATCTTTTACTATGTTTGGTTCGACAATTAATACTATGATAGGTATATTACATCACATAAGAATCCTGAAATGGAAGATCAAAAGATAAGATATCATTCATAAGATCAAAGCCAAATATCACACAATGTAAAAGTGAAAGACCACATAAACAAACCTAGGAAAATTCGTCTAATCACATATCAAGTAATTAAGTTTCCCTAATCTAAAGGGTACATGAATTGTTGAAACAAATAATCAAAGAAATCAAAATATGCTTAGCAAGCTAGTATGATGCATGTTAATCTTTGAGAAAAGAAGACCTCTCAATCCTCGGGACGGATGAGAAGAAAGATTCGATCGAGGGGGAAGCATGAACATGTGATCAAATTCATTCCTTATAATATTCTTAGATTAGGAGTCAGAAAAACCCCAAATCTTTGCATGGATGCAATGTATGTATCTAAAATGTGCCAAGGTTGTAATGTGTTTTGTGTTCATGGATTCTAGAATGACTTAGAAGTCTAGAATGTGTATGTATGAATGAAGGAAATCATCATGGGATGTGTAAAAATGTAGTATGAACTAGTTCCTAAGACATGAGCTAATTTGGAGTGCATGTAAGCATCAAATCAAAGGATGGAAGTAAAAGTGTGCTTGCTGTGAATAGTGGACAGAACAATGACATGATTTTTTGGAAATTGAAAAGAGGGGTTAGGAATGTTTTCGATGCATGATTTTTTCTGGAGATCTTTATTATTGTGTCTAGAACACAACCCAAGAAGCCAAACTTTATTAACTATTACAGATTGAGAGAAATCATGTAAACAATAGAGGTAACTCAGAAACAGAGTCCGTACTATCGACTGAAATGTCAAAAATTCGTAGAAAATGAAAACAAAACATCTAGAGACCCATGTTATACAGAAAGTTGCCTAAGACACTGAAGTTTAAGGGAAAAATAGTTTGGAACCACTCTTTTTGGAAAAGTTTTTTGTAAAACAAGTTGAAAGTCGACCAAGCTGCTGTGACAATAAAGGCATAATATCTGGAGAGAATGTTTGGATCAAAATGGAACCCTTCCAAGTCTTTCAAAAACAAGCCAAAAACCATGGGTATTCTCTAATGAGTTAGGAAGACTTTCCAAGTGGCCTTGCATCCTTACATTGAGTATTGAGTTCTAGAGAAATCTTTGAGCTTAGATCATTCACTATTTTGACTCACTGTTTTAAAGATTTTGGGAAAAACTTGAGTTTTCTTTCTTGAGATCAAAATGAGAGGGTTTGAGAGGGGTTTTGAAATAGAGGTTTTGAAAGTATATTTTCAAAATCAAATCAACATTTTAAAATACATACACACATGCATATTAGACGAGTATCGGTGCGTTTACCTTGCGAAATAACTCGTCGGATCATTGGAATGGCGTTGTTACGAATCCTCTTATCGAAACACGAACTAGCTGCCTCCGTGCTCTCTCTTGTGTCCCGTACAGTCGCATAGATGCTTCTTGAGCAATTTTCGATGATACCACGCTCTAGATCCCAAGCCCTTGTGGTGATAGGCTAGAGAGAGAAACTGTGAATGAGAGAGAGAGAGGGGCTGTGTGAGGGAGAGAGAGAGAGAGAGAGAGAGAGAGAGAAAGAGAGGCTGAGATTTTTTTATGTCTCCTTAGGTTTTCAATGTGTAATACACACATATATATATAAGCACAACGAAAACCTAACAGGCTTGGGACTCCAAAGCCCGTAACTTAGTGTCCAAGTCAGGTCTTATTGGACCCAGTCCAATAACATGTGGGTGTCCGTATGGCCCGACCACAATATGTGTTACATCTCCCACTCACCCACATAGGATTAGTTCTAAAACTAATCTCTCAACACAACGGAACTTCTCATCTCTTCATACAGGGAAATAGAACGTGCGACCTTACGAAAAGAAAGTACAGCAACAGGAGTGTAATGCCAAATCATCACCATAACCAGCAAGACACATCACTCGGAGGCTTCTCGTGTATGCCTTAGACGATTCAACCACACCGGACACAACATTCTCAATCCCTCGGTGAAAAGAATTGTTCCACCACCTCAATATAATGTACTCATGACATATCAGTAACAAATTATGATTGTCGCAGGACTGCTGATGAGTCACAAAAACATGGTGTGTTATTGAATGGTCTTCCCTGAGCCCACATGTCAATCCGACTAACTTGACCGCTTGCCCAAACACACCCTATAGAACAAAATTGTCTCGTCGTCCTAGGATAGCATGCTAAAGTAGCTGTCATCAAGCGTCCTCATCATGACATAGTCTTAAGTCGTGAAGGCAACCAGTTTGTAGGATAATCAATGTCTTGGATATACTACATGGCTCACACAGCAATGAAGAGGAATCTATTCACTGCTCCACAATCGATCACAAAAGCACATATAGTATGAAATGTATGCTGTAGCGTTCTTCCATAAAAATGGGCATGTCACTCTGTGTTTGGAAAACAAGTAACGCCATACGAATCTTAGTCTAGACGTTACACAAAATGTCTAACCTGACTTTTCCAGTACAGTCGCCACTCCTGGTGCCCATCTGAAAACTCACATTTGGCTATAAACAGGCTACATAGAGTCGTGGGCTATCTCTATGTTCGACCATGTATAAGGTCTCATCTTAGATCCATTTAAGGCGACATATAGAAATAATAGGGTTTATATCTAGCTCGTTGTTCTTATACTGCGTAGATATAAGTGTTCAAGCTCACTTTCTAAGCGCTATGGACACACATGTCCTAGCTAGCTATCTAAGCGCTATTGCTCGCCATCTAAGCGCCATGGACACGCATGTCTTAGTTCGCTATATCGGCGCCAAGGTGAATCACCCGTGTGAGCAGGTCGATTCAAGCCCGGTGACATATTAGAAATGTGCATCCATTCCACTTATAACAAATATATATATATATATATATATATATGGAAACCAACTAGTTTATAAAAACTTGAATAATAATATCAATAGCACAATAAAATGTCTAAGCACATCAAATCCCCCAATGGAGATGTGCCTTAAGACAACTTCCCTTTACGCAAACCACATCTCAAATGTGACACGTGCTAGAATGGTTTTTGAAATCTTTCGCATATGCTCAGATGTAGACACCCCATTTTGTCGGCTATCAGATTTAGGAGACCCATAGCTTGGTGGTTCACAATGATCGTAAAAGACTCAAAAGGACTCTCGGAAGTCAGCTCTATCTCTCAGAATGCTCAGAATGACCAAAATGCCCTTGAAAGTCCGAAAATTCCCAGATTTGGTCCCAAAGTTCTGAATACATACTACGTCGTAAGAAAAGTGATAAAATGAGTTTTTAAATAAAACCGGAAGAAATCGTCAGCTCCCAGAGACCCCCGGAAGTTCCCCGAAAGTCCCCGTTGACCGGTTTGACCAAGGTTTGACCAGGTTTGACCAGAGTTTGACCAAGTTTGACCAAGTTTGACCGAAACTGTCTGAACTCACCGGAACCATTCTAAATCATGAGAAACGTATTAAAACAAGTTCCAAAAGAAAATCGAGCGAAAACATCAGCTCCTGGGAGCTCCCAGAGGTTCCCAGAACTTCCCGGGAATCCCAGGTTTGACCGGTTTGACCAAGATTTGACTTTGGAATCGGGGCACCGAAACAATTTTCAAATATTTTTTCATGGATACTAGAGGCCAATAGCTTTCCAACGGTATATCGCACATAATTTCTGGATTTAAAACGAATTTATTATGAATTTCCAAAGGCGAAAAAGGCGATCAAATCGGCTTTTATCGCGAATACCGCAAAACTTTTCAAAGTGACCTATCCCCGAACTATTTTTTATGTAAAGTAGACTCCATTACCTTTCCAACGGTATATCACAACCTCGATTTGGAGTTCATACGCATTTTCTGTCAATTTCGGACAAAATAGGGCCTTTTTGCGAATACCGGAACTTCGGGGGGCCTAAACAGCATTATCCAGACGAAGGGAGGAGCAGTGCCGCCGCGGCAGTGGCCCAGTGCCGCCGCGGCACTCACCTCCAGAACAGTAAGTTTTTGTAAATATTTTGGTGGTCCCATTTTGATTAATTAAAATCCAAAACGACGTGGTTTCATGATTTCAGATGTTTGGGACCAATGGGAGTACTTTCTAAATCCCAAAAACACCCCAAGTTGGCCTATATAAACACCCCATTACTCCTCATTTTAGGAGAGTCAAATGCAAGTTTAGAGAAAGTTTGGGAGAGAAAGTGTAGAGATAAGGTTAGAGTGGAGAGAAAAGAAGCTTTCTTCTTTGATTTTTCAAAACAAAAGTGAGTTTCTAACTTTGTTTTTACTTCATTACTTCCATTTACTTCAACATTCAATACTCCCAACCACCATTTTAGTGAGCATTCAAGAGTGTGGAAGCTTCTTCCATGTCTAGTGTCATTACATATGAGTGATACACCAATCTACAAGTCTCATGCTTCATGAATATCATCTATTGATTATCATCTACTTGCTTGATTATATATATGTTCATCTCTCCTTATCTCATTTCTTTTTCTTTTCTTTATTTACTTACTAGTTCATCATCATCTAAGTGATGACATGAAGTTTGGGGTGAGTGAATCCTTATGGATAGTAGCTCTTGACCTCAAAAACATGTTTGATAGATGATGATCATAACCTCAATACTTCCAAGGTATTCTTGGAATGTATTGAAGTTATGCCCAAAAATAAAATAAATCTCTCCAACAATCTTGGAAGTTCTTAAATGATGAGTTTGATGTAGGTATTCTAAGTGGCTATGATCCTTATTGAGTGTTGAAAACATGTTTTCAAAACATCTATTTCAAAACCCCTCTCAATCCCTCTCATTTGGTTTCAAGAAACAAAACTTTGATTTCTCCAAAATCTTCAAAATAATGAGTCAAAACAGTGAGTGAGTTGAGTTCAAAGATTTTTCTAGAACTCAATACTCAACATATGAATACAAGGCCACTTGGAAAGTCTTCCTAACTCATTGGAGAACACCCATGATTTTTGGTTTGACTTGGAAGTACTTGGAAATGGTCCACTTAGGTCCCAACATTCCTTCCAAACATTCTGTTTTTGCTGTCACAGCAGCTAGGTCAACTTACGACCTCTTTTCCAGAAAACTTTTCCAAAAGGGGTGGTCCTAACTTATTTTTCCCTTAAAATTCAATGTCTTAGGAAACTTTCTGTATAAAATGGGCCTCTAGATCATTCTTTTTCATTTTCTAAGATTTTCTAACATTTCAGACGACAGTACGAACTCTGTTTCTGAGTGACCTCTATTGTTTATGTAATTTCTCTCAATCTGTGATAGCTATTCAAGATTGGCCTTTTGGGTTGTGTTCTAGACACAATAAGGAACATCTCCATAAAAAATCATTCATTGAAAACATTCCTAACCCCTCTTTTCAAATTCCAAAAGATCATGCTACTGTTCTGTCCACTATTCACAGCAAGTACATTTCAACTTTCATTCTTTGATTTGATGCTCATATGCATTCCAAATTAGTTCATATCTTAGGAAGTAGTTCATACTACATTTGTACACATCCCATGTTAATTTCATTCATTCATTCATACACATTTTAGACTTCTAAGTCATTCTAGAAATCCATGTACACAAAACATACTACAACCTTTGCACATTTTAGATACTTACATTGCATTCATGCAAGATTTGGGGTTTTTGTAACTCTTAATCTAAGGAGATTATAAGGAATTAATTCGATCACTCGTTCATGCTTCCTTTTGATCTATTCATCCTTTCTCATCCATCCCGGGGATTGAGAGGTCTTCTTTTATCAAAGAATAACATGCATCATTCTAGCCTTGCTAAGCATATTTTGATTTCTTTGCTTATTTGTTTCAATAACAATTCATGTCCCCCTTTAGATTAGGAAATCTTGATTATTTGATATATGATTAGACGACCTTTCCTAGGTTTATTTGTGTGATCTTTCACTTTACATTGCATGATATTTGGCCTAGATCTTATGAATGATATCTTATATTTTGATCTTCCAATTTCAAATCTCCTTATGTGATGTAATATACTATCATAGTATTATTTGTCGAACCATACATAGTATAAGATGATTATTTGGATGCTAATTGAGGCCCGTCGAAAGACGGGGCGAGTAGAGGGTGTTTTAGTCGCGACAAAGGCTCCTTCCTCTCTCGTACCAAAACCCCGAACCAAGTTCTTTGGTTATGAAGGGCCGGTGCCCTTATCCGCTTGGGTGAGTCAAAATTAGGTTTCTTGGTTCCTTAAAGACCAAGTGGCGACTCTGTATCTGTTTTCAACAGACCTTTTCTTTTCCTTTTCAAAACAATCTCAAACAAGAGAAGTGGTCCGAAGCCCGGTATCCACAATCTGGCGACTCTGCTGGGGACTTTTATTTTTAAAACAAAATAATACAGAGGTTTGACTCATAAGAAGCATCCTTAAAATCATCTTTTTACTGTGTTTTGGTTCACCGCATTGCACTCTTGCATTTTCCCCCCCGACTGTGTCTGAAACGCGGCGCTGACATTGTTCAGGTCTTGCTGTGCCAGGGCACAAGTCACCGTTGATACTGTACCTTCCAAGGTATATCAAAAAGAGTAAAAACCTCCGTACTGTCTCCCTGACGGTATATTGGAACTCTCGTCAACGGACCCTCTTTGACTAAACCCAGCCTTTGCATATAGATTCCTGTAGAACCTTTCATAGGACTGTTCATTTATCTTTTCAGATAGGACAACATGATATAACTGCTGTATGCCCTGATGGGATTACCTGAGCGATGTAGACGCTTGTGTGACATAGAACAGAACCTCTTTCTTATGATTCCCAAGGCAATCAATCACATGTAGTCACATTGAGTTGACCTGCCTAAGCATCATGACAAGGATGTCTGCTCCATGCTCGCAAAGATATACACCGCAAACCTTGTTTGTCGGTCCTAAGGCATAGGAGTATGAAAACCTGCTGGAAAGTACGATCACTATAACCATATTAATCAGTTTCTCCCAAGAACCCTGCTCAAATTTCCCAGAAATACCAGAAACTCTGCCCAGATATCCCAGATATAACTGTATTAACCCGTTTCTCCCAAAAACTCTGCCCAGATATCCCAGATATAATTGTATTAACCAGTTTCTCCCAGAAACTCTGCCCAAATTTCCCCGAAATGCCCAATCCCTCCTAGAAGCTTTCATAAAAACCTGGAAACCCCTGTTATCCCTTGGTGATCGTACTGGAAAGTAAGGTTGGCACACTCCATATGGTTAGGGCCTTATTTGTTTAACTGCTATCTGTTAGAAATAGAAGCATCGTATAGATTAGGCCTTACATCCGCCTGCTTGTCCCACATGCATGCACCATCTATCTGCACGCACTGCCTCGAGTCAGTCCACATCACTGTCTTTGTCTGTCTAAAGTCGTCACTATCAGGACCTGATACACCCTTTTCTCTTGAAATCTGTCAGGTCAGTATAGATTCCCAAAGTCAGCAACTGGGATCCTCGTCCTGAGTCAGAAGTTCGAACAGTCATTTGGTCAAAATTAGCCCGCTAAGTCATTCCAACATGAATCAGGAAGAATTAGAAAACAAGGTCACTGAGTTGGGAGCAACCATAAACCACCAATCTGATCGCATGGCCCAAGTTTTGAGTTTCATGGAAGAACTGAAACAGCAGCAGCCACAGTACCCACATGGGTTCCCACCACCACCGCCTGGGTTTGGACCGCCTCCCGAGAATAATGGGGAAGAAGACTGGTTTCAAGGAGTCCCGCCGCTTGCATATGAGAAGAAGCTCCAGGAGAAAATGGACAAAGTTGACAAGCTTGAAAGTGTGTTGAGGAAGAGCAAAGGGGTTGATGATTACATGTTAGACCTGGAAGGCCTCTTTGAGCCCATCAAGCTAAGGCTGCCCGAGAACTTCAAAATGCCTGAAATTGATCGTTTTGATGGAACAGGGAATCCAAAAAGTCACATCAAGCTGTGCATGAGCATCTTCCAATCGATGGGCTGCACTCATGAGCACATTGCGATGTTGTTCCCGCAAACCCTTAAGAATGCCGCACTATCCTGGTTCCTAACCCTCGAAGCCTCCAAGACCCGAGTCTGGGAAGACATTGCTAGAACTTTTATTGATCACTACTCTTACAACCAAGAGTTTGATATCACCATCCGGGATCTAGAGACTACCAGGCAGAACTTTAATGAGTCCTTCACTGCGTTCTTGAGCAGATGGAGGAACAAGGTAGCCCAAATGACCCACCGGCCAATCGAGAAAGAACAGGTAAGGATGCTCATCCGGAATCTGCAGCTGCTCTATCATGAGAAATTATTCTACCAGTCCATCTCCACCTTTGAGGAGTTGTTTGAAGTCGGAACCCGAATCGAAGATGCTATCAGGGAGGGGAAGATCAAGAAGGAAGACCCTCCGAGTCAGCCAAGAAGGCCCAACTACTCCCGGAATCCCCCGGATGTCAATGCCCTTAGCGGCCAACCCATGGCATATCCTCCAAGGCCATACCAACCCTCCAACCAGGCAAATTCCTCCAACCGCCCTTTCCAGAAAAAGCCCCTTCGCCGTTTTGCCAAGCTAGAAATCTCTCTCTCCTCAGCCCTAGATCGCCTCCTCAAAAAAGGCCATCTCCAATTACTCCAGCCTCGAAATACCCCGCTCCCGCCTAACTGCGATATGTCCAAGCGATGTACTTACCACCAAGCCCCCGGCCATAACACTGATGATTGCATGCGCCTCCGCCACGACATCCAAGACCTCATCGACCAGAATATCATCGAGCCACCACCAAAGCAGCCTCATATCACCCAAAATCCCCTACCAAACCACCAAAATGTCAACCTCATTGAGTCCAGTCCCGTACCCTTCAACCCTGCTACTTATATCACCCCCTAGGACAACCCTTGCTTTGCATTGACATCCCGGATTCTGAGGGGATTCATCTGATCGGAGGGGAGAATGACGAGTGGCAGCAGCAGCTTGACGATGAGCAGGACTTGTTCTTCCTGGAAGAGCATGACCTAGGGGCGGTAGACCTCAAATGGTATGATCCTAACGACGAGAGTGATGCTTCCATCTGGAACGAGCCAGAAAAGCCATTTGTGGGAACGGATTGTGATTGGTTTAAAAAGGATGGGACTGTAGAAGGGCCTACTCCTGCTGAGATTGATCACCTAACCAGGTCAGGCCGCCATTATCAGCCTCCGCAGCCTGCCACCGAAGCCATCGAAAAAGGTCCAGTTAAAGACAAGGGGAAGGGCAAGATGGATGAGGTCATCGAAGAAGACAATGAGCTGATCAAGCAGCTAAAGAGAACCCAAGCGCATCTCTCGATGTGGGATATTATGGTGACATCTTATAAGCACAGGCAAGCCGTGTTAAATGCCTTGGCTGGGATTGAAGTCCCCATCGACGCCGCGCCAGAGGACATGGTAACTTTCTTGGGTGCACTTACCCCCGACCCCATCATTACATTCTCCGACGAGGACCTGCCGCCAGAGGGATCCGCGCACAACAAGGCGTTATACATTACTGTGGGATGTAAGGAGCAACAGGTGCCGTTTTGTCTAGTCGATACAGGTTCTGCTTTGAATGTTTGTGCCTTAAGAACTGCCACTGCTTTGGGGGTCAGTATCCTCGACATTACGCCATCTGTGCAATCCGTGAGGGCCTATGACAACACTAGAAGAAATGTGATGGGAACTGTTTCTCTCCAAATCCGGGTGGGATCTTTGGTGAGCACCGAGATTTTTCAAGTCATGGACATACCTGCCTCGTTCAATCTGCTAATTGGGAGACCCTGGCTTCACGCCAACAAAGCTGTATCATCCACTGTGCATCAAATGATCAAGTACATTCATGAGAGGGAGGTAAAGGTCATCCTCGGTAATAGTTGGGGAAGTGAGGCCTTCCCGAATTACGCTCCCATTTTTGAAGTCCAAATACCTGAACTGGAAGAAGGAGAAATCGGAGGATTCTTCATGGAAGAAGTTCATGTGATCGAAGACGAAGACCGATTCCCTGAGGTCTACTCCGCAGTCGTCAACATTGTCCGTAAGATGAACTACTTCCCCGGAATGGGGTTGGGTCGGCGCCAGCAAGGAATTCGGGAATTCCCGCAGATCAAAGGACAACAAGGCACTTTCGGATTGGGGTACAAGCCCACTGATGAGGACGTCGAGCTACAAAGGCCATGGAAGAAGAGGGTGAAGGGTCTCCCGCCATACCACAAGACTTTAAATGGACAATTCGTCAAGGAAGGGGATGATTTCCCTTACTTCGGGTTCCCTGAACCATGGATCCATCGAACCACCGGGAGAAGGCACCCTGGGCTTGAAATCTTCGCTGACTGCGAGAGGCCCCCATATCAAGACCCGTTCTACCCCGAAGAAGTTGAAAAGACCCCAGAGGAAGACTGGTTAAAATACCTTGACACTGAGGCGATCAAGAAGATGTGGGAAGAATCCGCTGAAGAGGAAGAGAAGAAGAGGGCCAAGAGCCAAGATGATCAGATCAAGCCTGCTGAGGAGGGTCTGAGCAACCAGGCTGTAGAGTCATCTGTCTGTGTCTCCTAATCCCCTATCCCCCCAAAGTCTGTACTACCAGTTATCGAGTCTGTACTGGAGTCGGCCGCTGTAAGCCCACCACTATCCAATGTAATCACTTCACCTGTCATGAATGAAATGAAAGACGATTCTGCTTACTCCTCTGTGTCTGACACTTGTGAATGCACAGATCCCTCCGAGGATCTCCCAATCGAACTAAAGCAACTAATTGAAAAACCACCTGCTTATGAAATAATCGAAGATACTTTATCAGTTAACTTAGGTGAAATAGATAATCCACAGATTGTGCAAATTGGCTCAACCCTTAATAAAGAAGAAAAAGAAAAATTAACCCTCTTGCTAAAAGAGTTCAAAGATGTTTTTGCTTGGTCTTACGAAGACATGCCTGGGGTCGATCCCGACATCGTCCAACATCATATTCCTCTCCTCCCTAATTCTAAACCTGTCAAGCAGAAACTGAGGCGCATGAGACCGGAATGGGCACTCAAGGTTAAAGAAGAGGTGGAGAAGCAGTTCAAGGCAGGGTTCATCATTGTCACCGAATACCCGGAATGGGTTGCCAACATCGTGCCAGTCCCGAAGAAGGATGGGAAAGTTCGTGTGTGCGTCGACTTTCGTGATCTAAACAAGGCCAGTCCCAAGGATGACTTCCCGCTTCCCCACATTGACGTTTTGGTAGATAACACCGCAGGACATGAGCTACTGTCTTTCATGGATGGCTTCTCAGGGTATAATCAGATTCTAATGGCGCCAGAAGATCGGGAAAAGACGACGTTCACCACCCCTTGGGGAACCTACTGTTATAGAGTAATGCCCTTTGGGCTCAAGAACGCGGGGGCAACGTACCAAAGAGCTGCCACCACTCTGCTGCATGATATGATTCACAAAGAGGTAGAAGTATATGTAGACGACATGATTGTAAAATCCAAGGATAGAGAAGGGCACCTGGTAGCGCTGGAAAAGTTCTTCGAAAGGTTGCGCAAATACAAGATGAGGCTGAATCCAAAGAAATGCACTTTCGGCGTAACCTCCGGTAAACTCCTGGGTTTTCTCATCACACAAAGGGGAATAGAGGTGGACCCCTCTAAGATCAAGGCAATCCTCGAAATGACGTCACCACGGAATGAAAAAGAAGTACGGGGGTTCCTCGGAAGAATCCAGTTCATCAGCCGCTTCATTTCTAAACTCACAGCTACATGCGATCCTCTGTTCCGATTGTTGAGAAAAAGGGAGAAGTTCCAATGGGATGACCAATGCCAAGCCGCTTTCGATAAAATAAAAGCCTACCTTCAAAATCCACCTGTCCTTTCACCACCTACTCCTCGTAAGCCCTTATTCCTTTACCTGTCTGTCTCCGAAAATGCCATGGGTTGCATGCTAGCCCAAGAAGGAGAAGAAAGCCACTCCGAAAAAGCCATATATTACCTCAGCAAGAGGATGACTGGGTATGAGCTCAACTATTCTACCCTCGAAAAAACGTGTTGGGCCTTGGTTTGGTGCACCCGCCGACTAAGGCACTACATGCTGGCCTTTCCAGTTGTGCTCATATCCCGCATGGATCCTCTAAAATACCTTCTCGAAAAACCCGCCCTGACCGGTCGTATATCCCGTTGGTTACTTCTATTATCCGAATTCGATATCAAGTATGTTACAAGCAAGTCAGTAAAAGGGAGAACCGTAGCTGAGCATCTCGCGGAACATGCCGTTGACTCCGAAGAAAGTGGGGACTTTCCGTTTCCAGACGAGAGCATCATGGGAATCAAGGAAGGACAGTGGAAGTTGTACTTCGATGGAGCAGCCAACATGAAGGGATACGGAGTAGGGATGATCCTAGTATCTCCGAGTGGGGACCACACTCCGTTAGCAGTCAAGCTCAATTATAACTCCACCAACAACACTGCTGAGTATGAAGCATGCATTCTGGGAATGGAAGCAGCCTTAGAGCTGAAAGTTCGGAAGTTGGATGTTTTCGGGGATTCAAACCTCATCATATCACAAGCCAGAGGAGAATGGAAAATAAAAGAAGAAAGGTTGAAGCCCTATCATGATCATCTCGACCAACTCAAAAGGCAGTTCGAAAATATCACCTTCCTCTACTTGCCCAGAGAAGAGAACCAACTGGCAGATTCCTTGGCCACTCTAGCATCGATGATCAAAATTCCTGTGGGAGTCAGGATGATGCCCTTGGTAATTGAGCAGAGGTACGAGCCTTCGTTCAGCATGATCGCCACAATCGAAGAAGAAGAGAATGAAACACCGTGGTACCAGGACATCTGGAATTTCATAGAAAAGGGGATGTATCCCCAAGAATCCACCGAGAGAGACAAAAGGGCAATTCGAAGATTCGCAGCGCAATTCATCATTTGCAGCGGGAAACTGCTAAAGAAAGGATACAACGGTCACAACCTGACTTGCTTGTTTGGGAAGAGCTCCAGAAGAATGATGGAAGAAATACACGAAGGGGTATGCGGCCCACACATGAACGGCCACATGATGGCCAAGAAAATCGTGAGACAAGGATACTACTGGACAACATTGGAAAAAGATTGTTGCGAATACGTGAGAAAGTATCACAAGTGCCAGATTCATGCAAACATGATGCACGTGCTGCCATCTCTTCTGTACAGCATGACCTCGCCTTGGCCATTCTCCACCTGGGGAATCGATATTATTGGAGAAATCGTTCCGAAGGCCTCAAATGGAAATCGGTATATTCTGGTGGCCATAGACTACTTCACAAAATGGGTAGAAGCTGCATCTTACACCAAGTTGGGGGCCAAGGAAGTGGCCAAATTCATCAAGAGAAATCTCATCTGCCGTTATGGAGTTCCTCGTGAGATTATTTCGGATAACGGAAGTCATTTCAAGGCAGAAGTCAGGGACCTGTTCGAGGAATACAAAATCACCTATCACAAGTCATCGCCATACCGACCACAGACCAATGGGGCAGTCGAAGCTGCAAACAAGAATGTCAAGGCCATACTGCAAAAATCAGCGGATACCTACAAAGACTGGCATGAAAAGCTACCATTTGCACTTTGGGGATACAGAACATCGATAAGAACGTCCACAGGAGCGACTCCTTACTCGCTAGTGTATGGGATGGAAGCGGTACTGCCGGTGGAGATAGAATTACCATCCTTACGCGTAATGGCAGAGTGTGAAATTTCTGAATCAGATTGGTTGAGAGAAAGGTATGAAGAATTGGCCCTCATAGATGAAAAGCGTCTGGCGGCAGTCGACCATGTCCGAATCTATCAGAAGAGGATAGCCCGTGCCTTCAACAAAAGGGTTCGCCCAAAGAAGATTGTCAAGGGCCACCTTGTCCTAAAGGAGTTGCGAGCTCCGATCTTTGATCCCCGTGGGAAGTTTAAGCCAAAATGGGTCGGCCCTTATATCGTCAAGACTGTTCTTTCCGGAGGAGCAACTTATCTCATGGACCTCGATGGTGTCGAATTCAAAGAACCGATCAACATGGATCGCCTCAAAAAGTACTATGCTTGACTATCCAATAACCATTCCTTTCAAGCCTTGCCTTGAACTACGCTGGACCTGATTCCCACTCGGGGATACGTAGGCAACCACATCGGTTCGGTCGCTCCACCAACAAAAATAACCTTTCCTTTCAAAACCTTGGCCCGAACTACGTTGGACCTGATCCCCGCTCGGGGGTACGTAGGCAGACTTTCAAAAAGAAAAAGAAGGATGGCTCGCTAGGTCGAAAATCCGAAAGGACGCCTAGGCAAAAATTAGAGCTAAATCCAAAGTGAGCAATAACAAAAGAGAGAAAATAGCTCGCTAGGTCACCTCCTTGGTGCCTAGGCAAAAATTATGAGCACGTGAGAAAAATAAAGTCGCGGTCCTTACCATAACCCAAAAACCACCCTCCACACTAGGGGCAAACTTCGGCCACTCGCCTCGTTTGCCTGAACCTCTTCTAAACTAGGGGCAAACGTCGATCATCTACCTCGTTTGCCTCACAACCATATATATCCCAAACTAGGGGCAAACTTCGGCTACCCGCCTCGTTTGCCTCTAACAACCCCAGCATGCTCAAGCAAGTACCAAAAGCAACAACTAATTGAAATCTCAAGTTACAACATGTTTTCAGAAAGCTAAAATGCATAAAATGAGATTCCCAAAATAACCAAGGTTCACCAATAAACAAACTTTGAATATTACATAAGCAGGAATAATCAAAGAAATAAAAGTCTTTCAAAAAGCAACCACATGTTCAAAGACACTTGGAGGAATGAGCAAAATCAGTCAGGACTAGTTTCGTCTTAGTGTCTTTTATTTCTTCAAAGGTCTTTAGAAGTAGGCCTTTACTCGGTCAGTCCAACCATCAGTAAAAGCAGTAATAGTGGTAGCTCTGATCCTGGAAGCAAAGACCCTCTCAGTAAACCCCCGGGGAACCTCCTGAACCTGCCCATACTGTCGGGCCAAGCGGCGAGGATGATAGAAAGAAGTCTCTCTTAGACCCATCAACCACACTCTCTGGTGACCCCTGAGGCTCGTGGTGATAGCATAGAGGCCCCAACGCCTCACGATCCAGCAAATGTCAGCCTCAGATAAGGTGCTCATCATGCCCACCCAATCGGCAAAGGTATAGTGAGAATGAAGCACGGCTCGACGAAAGTAAATTGGTGGTATACGGCCCGTCCACAGCTGAAGGCGCTCGTAAAGCCAAGCCTGTAACACCAAAGGCGCCCCAGAAAGAAGAGGAGTCCCATGGTTGAAGGCATTATCCAAACCGTTCAGAGTTTCAGCTAGAACCATGGCCATGGGATTCCTGCTAAGTTTCAGCCCGAGGCACACATGCACCAAGTCAACGGAAGTGCTCGAGAACAGGAAGTGCGAAGTCATGCACAATATCAAAGCGGCCCCACGGGAAGCATCATACACACTGGGATTCCCAGGACTGGCATACCGGGCAATAATAGAAGCAATGTTGAGAACCTCACCTTGAATCAGCCGGCGGGAAACAGTGACAGAGCAATTCAGGTATTCAGCCAAGGCTCGCGTAGGGCTGAGGGTATCAGCAGAAGGGAGAATCAAGTCGGAGTCAGAATCATAGCCGAGAATAGCGCAGAACTCCTCAAGTATGGGGCATATTTCCAGGCCGTTGAAGTTGAAGACATGGTTCACTGGGTCCCAGTGAGCAATGGCAGCACGCAAGAATTCTGTATTCAGGGTCATCTGGCGAAGAGAAAACAGCTCGGTCAAGCCGTAGCTAAAGAGGTTGATCCGCTCCACGCCATCCGTAATATTCAGCCAAGCCGTGAGATGAGCAGGATCATACAAAGCCATATTTTCTGTCACGGCTCTAGCAAAATTCAAAATTTCGGCAGCACCTCCCCGTTTCACGGACTATCCCACCTGCAAGGCAAAAGCACTCACTATCACAAAACTGCCCATCGCAGTAACATCCAGCAATCACAATGCACATATAGCAACAAGCACACAACTGCGCCTCTAAACCGGAAGATATCCGGCCTAGGAGGCAAAACATCATAATACTCTGTCAAAAGGTCACAAGTTGTGCTACACATCGTCCTACACTGTCCTAATAATCATATCCTCAGTACAACCCAATCGAAAACAGGAAAAGAAAATAAAATAATAATTCCCGCTTGGGAAGCCTCAGTCCTCCTCTTCTTCGTCCTCCGTCGGACCACCCGGAGTGTACGTCGGCGACGGCCTCCTCCTACCGCCTCTACATCTTGGACCAGTCCTCGATGAGCCAGCCCCGCCTCCACGATACTGCACACACAAATAAAAATGAGGGCAATCAGTAAGGGAACAACAAAAAGTACAAAAATAGAGTCGAGTCAGAGACTTACCAAGGACGCCATCTGATTGGCGGCAAATTGCCGCATACCATCCATCTGTCAAAATAAAAAATCCAGGGTTAGAACCTTGTAACCTTAAGAAAGTGCAAAATTAGAGACATACCCGGTGGTCTCGTGTAAGGACTAGGGACCGTAGGCTAGCCGCCAAGGCGTGACCCTCCTCAGCATAACTCCAAGGAACGTTGAGGACGCCCGCTGGCTGAGTAGGGTACCCACATGTGACTCGCGGCACCTCCATCATTTGGGGAGTGCCATCAGCGCCTAGAACATTGACAGTCCAATCCCAAGGAGGAATAGGGTCGGGAGCCTGAGGAGCCTGTCTCCTGTACATCTCGCGAAGCTGCAGGCACAGAATAAAATAGATCAAAAACATGGGCAAAGAATATAAACAAAAAATACAAAAAGAACTCACCTCCAGGAGTGGGAAGTTAGGCATCAGGAAACGGCCACGGTAAGCCTCATAACTGGTCTCAGAAAGAAAATGGTCCCAAACATCGGTGCCAGCTAAAGCCGCCAGCAGAGCATCTCCAGAAAGGTCACTAGCATCCATCACAGGAGGATCATGAGGGACGCGATACTGGGAACCACCAACCACCTGCCGAGACACCCGCTCACCAAGGAACCACTGCCTGCACTCAGTACTCTCCAGCAGAAGGCGGCAAGAGGTAAGAGATTTAACCGCTTGTATCTCCTCAGTGGCGGCATAAGCGACGCCCTCCCAAGGCGTCCAATCAACACTAGAGGCTGTCAACCCAGTTAAGAAGTTCCGAAGCAAAACAATCCGATGGGCCCCGCTCTTCACCCCAACAACGTCCCTCCGCCATCTCAAGCCTCGTGGGAATAGAGGCACAGGAGCCATACCATCCTCATCCTCGCCTGACTCGTCCGCTGGGGAGGGAGCCAACATCTTCAAGTATTCAAAACTCCAAAGCTGCACAGACAAAGGAGAAATCAGAACAGATATGAAAATCAAAGGGATGGAAAATAAAAGAAGAAGCAGTGCGTACCTCCCAAGCTCGCCAGAATCCCCCAGTAGATTTAACATCGCCCCGAGAGACCTCCCCCATATGCTTGTAGAGATGAGCCAGGGCAGCACCGCCCCAGTTGTAGGAGGGGATCTTACCAATGGTCGCCAGGCAAGAAAGGAGCCTCAAGCTCACCCGGTCGTTCCTTGTCGCAAAGATGGAGCACCCGAGGACATACAGAAGGTAAACCCTCAAAAGCTGGGAATTGTTCAGATTGTGATTACCTCTACCATAGGCCCGGTAAAGCCAGCCGCAGGGGAACCAATGCCTCTCCAAGTTGGGGGGAACAGCCCCAATCAACATCTCCACCGCCTCCGGGTCAATCTCATAAAAATAGTCCAGAACCAGGCGCTTCCCGCCGACCCTCAAGCCCGTGATCATGGAGAAATCAAAAGGCGTCATAGTCATCTCTCCGAACGGCAGGTGGAAAGTATTGGTAGTGTCCCACCACCTCTCGGCCAGTGCATAGAAGTGAGCCAGATCGTTGCTACTTTTCGAAACCAAGTGGACGAAGCCTCCGAACCCGGCATCATCAACCATCCTCTTAACGGTGGGCGAAAGCTGGGTATACCATAAGAAAGCATGGGCAAGGCTACCATGGCCTTTCAAGGCCACTTCCGGCACCTGCACACAACAAAGGCGACAAAAGATGCACAAAATCACTATTCACAACCCGAGAGCAAAAATTCACAAAATCAACATTTGAGCACAAGTCAAGCTTCTAACGGTCTCTAAGTGCACACTACGGCTCACAAAACTAGCATAGTACATAAAAGTGGTCCTAAAATGTCGAAAGTTTCACATACCAAGCTCGCTAGAGCCGCGGCCGAAAGGTGGTGTTGGGGGTCTCGCAAAATCACGTCCGGGGTGTGCATCTCGGCCTTCATTCGTCCTTTGGCCTTCTTAGACGGTCTCCTTGAGCTCGAAGCCATGGATCTACAAGAAAAATGGAAGTCACATTTTAACTTTCTTCTTGAAAATTTGGGCAAACCAAAACACCAATCAAAAATCCAACTACGGGGAAAGATTACTCACCTGAGCACGCACAAGCTGCGTTTTGGTGAATTTTAGCTTCAAAAACACCTCAAAATGGCCAAGAATGAGCTTGGAAAGCTCAAAAACCCGACATATAAGAAGATGAAGTCCGGCCACCCAGTGCCGCCGCGGCACTGGCCAACTGCCGCCGCGGCAGTGGCCCAGTGCCGCCGCGGCACTGCTCCCCGTGGGCCCCGCGTTGCTCCGTTTCGCCCCGTTTTGGCCCGTTTTGGCCTTTTTTTCGGCCCGTTTTTGGCCCCGATCAGCCCCGATGGCCCGTTCCAGTCAAGATTTATGAAGTTTTACCCCCAAGCAGACTAAAAGTTGTCAGAACTACCTCCAACAGGCAAAAACTGGGAAAAATCGGCTCCCGAAGACCCGAATCGGTCGTTTCAGGACAATCGTCGCGAATTCCGATAATGCCGATAACTGATCCTGGTTTTTAGTTATTGCACCGAATAAAGAAAAGAGATTCCCCGTGAACCCTGCATCATCCTCCGAGGACAAAAGCAGACAGATACCAGCTCCCAGAGGCCCCGACAGGCTCTCTTGGATTGAGCACCAAAAGAGATTCCCCGTGAACCCTGCATCATCCTCCGAGGACAAAAGCAGACAGATACCAGCTCCCAGAGGCCCTGACAGGCTCTCTTGGATTGAGCACCAAACGAGATTCCCCGTGAACCCTGCATCATCCTCCGAGGACAAAAGCAGACAGATACCAGCTCCCAGAGGCCCTGACAGGCTCTCTTGGATTGAGCACCAAAAGAGATTCCCCGTGAACCCTGCATCATCCTCCGAGGACAAAAGCAGACAGATACCAGCTCCCAGAGGCCCCGACAGGCTCTCTTGGATTGAGCACCAAAAGAGATTCCCCGTGAACCCTGCATCATCCTCCGAGGACAAAAACAGACAGATACCAGCTCCCAGAGACCCCGACAGTCTCTCTTGGATTGAGCACCAAAAGAGATTCCCCGTGAACCCTGCATCATCCTCCGAGGACAAAAGCAGACAGATACCAGCTCCCAGAGGCCCTGACAGGCTCTCTTGGATTTAGCACCAAAAGAGATTCCCCGTGAACCCTGCATCATCCTCCGAGGACAAAAGCAGACAGATACCAGCTCCCAGAGACCCCGGCAGGCCCGAAAGATTCAATCAAAAGGAGCAGTTGAAGAGAGATCCTAGAAAGTATCGCTTCATCCCCAGCAGATTCAGATTAATCCTCAGCGGGTTTATACACCGTCAGTAGTCCATTGTCAACTCGTCATCGTCGGTCCATCGCTCTCATCACACCATTAGGGCCTCCATGTTCATCATAGGAAGTCCCAGGATTTCACGTTCGTCCCATGACTTCCATGTCAGTCTCTTAATTTCCGGAGCCCCTGTGTCCGTCAGTTATTTGCCAAAAGACATCTTCGGTCATAGTCCTCTGAGACCCCACATCCAGTTACATTCGCTCGCAAAGCACACTTCCAGAAGTTTGCCCCTAAAACCCGAGTCTTCTAGACTTCAATGCCCTTATCTGAGTCACCCACCACGTCACGATCACAAACACTAGCACAACACTAGCCCACTCGGAGTGGCACACCCCTTGGCACCTGCTCATCCTAGGATCAGAAAACTAGGCATCATAGGACTCATGTATGAGATCATATCACATCCACACACAGCATGTCATCCTCATATAGCATAGCATCCGCCTGATTGTTGTGTATGTGCATATGTAATTTATCCCTTTCGTGTCCTGAACTACGTCCTGGTCTGATTCCCCTTGGGATACGTAGGCAGCTCACCCGGAGCACGACCAGCATCATCCTTGCATCTTTTGCAACGCTTTTTATCCTAAATCCATAGCCTCCAAAAAGTCCTGTCTCTTCAAAACTTTGGCACTCGCTTGCGACATGCGTTGCCTCGCAAGTTCCTGCCAAAGAGGGGCAAGCTGTAGACACCCCATTTTGTCGGCTATCAGATTTAGGAGACCCATAGCTTGGTGGTTCACAATGATCGTAAAAGACTCAAAAGGACTCTCGGAAGTCAGCTCTATCTCTCAGAATGCTCAGAATGACCAAAATGCCCTTGAAAGTCCGAAAATTCCCAGATTTGGTCCCAAAGTTCTGAAAACATACTACGTCGTAAGAAAAGTGATAAAATGAGTTTTTAAATAAAACCGGAAGAAATCGTCAGCTCCCAGAGACCCCCGGAAGTCCCGGAAGTTCCCCGAAAGTCCCCGTTGACCGGTTTGACCAAGGTTTGACCAGGTTTGACCAGAGTTTGACCAAGTTTGACCAAGTTTGACCGAAACTGTCTGAACTCACCGGAACCATTATAAATCATGAGAAACGTATTAAAACAAGTTCCAAAAGAAAATCGAGCGAAAACATCAGCTCCTGGGAGCTCCCAGAGGTTCCCAGAACTTCCCGGGAATCCCAGGTTTGACCGGTTTGACCAAGATTTGACTTTGGAATCGGGGCACCGAAACAATTTTCAAATATTTTTTCATGGATACTAGAGGCCAATAGCTTTCCAATGGTATATCGCACATAATTTCTGGATTTAAAACGAATTTATTATGAATTTCCAAAGGCGAAAAAGGCGATCAAATCGGCTTTTATCGCGAATACCGCAAAACTTTTCAAAGTGACCTATCCCCAAACTATTTTTTATGTAAAGTAGACTCCATTACCTTTCCAACGGTATATCACAACCTCGATTTGGAGTTCGTACGCATTTTCTGTGAATTTCAGACAAAATAGGGCCTTTTTGCGAATACCGGAACTTCGGGGGGCCTAAACAGCATTATCCAGACGAAGGGAGGAGCAGTGCCGCCGCGGCACTGGCCCACTGCCGCCGCGGCACTCACCTCCAGAACAGTAAGTTTTTGTAAATATTTTGGTGGTCCCATTTTGATTAATTAAAATCCAAAACGACGTGGTTTCATGATTTCAGATGTTTGGGACCAATGGGAGTACTTTCTAAATCCCAAAAACACCCCAAGTTGGCCTATATAAACACCCCATTACTCCTCATTTTAGGGGAGTCAAATGCAAGTTTAGAGAAAGTTTGGGAGAGAAAGTGTAGAGATAAGGTTAGAGTGGAGAGAAAAGAAGCTTTCTTCTTTGATTTTTCAAAACAAAAGTGAGTTTCTAACTTTGTTTTTACTTCATTACTTCCATTTACTTCAACATTCAATACTCCCAACCACCATTTTAGTGAGCATTCAAGAGTGTGGAAGCTTCTTCCATGTCTAGTGTCATTACATGTGAGTGATACACCAATCTACAAGTCTCATGCTTCATGAATATCATCTATTGATTATCATCTACTTGCTTGATTATATATATGTTCATCTCTCCTTATCTCATTTCTTTTTCTTTTCTTTATTTACTTACTAGTTCATCATCATCTAAGTGATGATATGAAGTTTGGGGTGAGTGAATCCTTATGGATAGTAGCTCTTGACCTCAAAAACATGTTTGATAGATGATGATCATAACCTCAATACTTCCAAGGTATTCTTGGAATGTATTGAAGTTATGCCCAAAAATAAAATAAATCTCTCCAACAATCTTGGAAGTTCTTAAATGATGAGTTTGATGTAGGTATTCTAAGTGGCTATGATCCTTATTGAGTGTTGAAAACATGTTTTCAAAATATCTATTTCAAAACCCCTCTCAATCCCTCTCATTTGGTTTCAAGAAACAAAACTTTGATTTCTCCAAAATCTTCAAAATAATGAGTCAAAACAGTGAGTGAGTTGAGTTCAAAGATTTTTCTAGAACTCAATACTCAACATATGAATACAAGGCCACTTGGAAAGTCTTCCTAACTCATTGGAGAACACCCATGATTTTTGGTTTGACTTGGAAGTACTTGGAAATGGTCCACTTAGGTCCCAACATTCCTTCCAAACATTCTGTTTTTGCTGTCACAGCAGCTAGGTCAACTTACGACCTCTTTTCCAGAAAACTTTTCCAAAAGAGGTGGTCCTAACTTATTTTTCCCTTAAAATTCAATGTCTTAGGAAACTTTCTGTATAAAATGGGCCTCTAGATCATTCTTTTTCATTTTCTAAGATTTTCTAACATTTCAGACGACAGTACGAACTCTGTTTCTGAGTGACCTCTATTGTTTATGTAATTTCTCTCAATCTGTGATAGCTATTCAAGATTGGCCTTTTTGGTTGTGTTCTAGACACAATAAGGAACATCTCCATAAAAAATCATTCATTGAAAACATTCCTAACCCCTCTTTTCAAATTCCAAAAGATCATGCTACTGTTCTGTCCACTATTCACAGCAAGTACATTTCAACTTTCATTCTTTGATTTGATGCTCATATGCATTCCAAATTAGTTCATATCTTAGGAAGTAGTTCATACTACATTTGTACACACCCCATGTTAATTTCATTCATTCATTCATACACATTTTAGACTTCTAAGTCATTCTAGAAATCCATGTACACAAAACATACTACAACCTTTGCACATTTTAGATACATACATTGCATTCATGCAAGATTTGGGGTTTTTGTAACTCTTAATCTAAGGAGATTATAAGGAATGAATTCGATCACTCGTTCATGCTTCCTTTTGATCTATTCATCCTTTCTCATCCATCCCGGGGATTGAGAGGTCTTCTTTTATCAAAGAATAACATGCATCATTCTAGCCTTGCTAAGCATATTTTGATTTCTTTGCTTATTTGTTTCAATAACAATTCATGTCCCCCTTTAGATTAGGAAATCTTGATTATTTGATATATGATTAGACGACCTTTCCTAGGTTTATTTGTGTGATCTTTCACTTTACATTGCATGATATTTGGCCTAGATCTTATGAATGATATCTTATATTTTGATCTTCCAATTTTAAATCTCCTTATGTGATGTAATATACTATCATAGTATTATTTGTCGAACCATACATAGTATAAGATGATTATTTGGATGCTAATTGAGGCCCGTCGAAAGACGGGGCGAGTAGAGGGTGTTTTAGTCGCGACAAAGGCTCCTTCCTCTCTCGTACCAAAACCCCGAACCAAGTTCTTTGGTTATGAAGGGCCGGTGCCCTTATCCGCTTGGGTGAGTCAAAATTAGGTTTCTTGGTTCCTTAAAGACCAAGTGGCGACTCTGTATCTGTTTTCAACAGACCTTTTCTTTTTCTTTTCAAAACAATCTCAAACAAGAGAAGTGGTCCGAAGCCCGGTATCCACATCAGACTTACGTGCTATCACCGTAGATGAGCACAACCTCATCACTATGAGGTGAAGAGCCTAGCCACTACAAAAATACTTCAACCAAAATAGCTCCTCAAACCGCTGTAGAACACACCACATATTATCCTTCCATTGCGGACAACATAAGGCAAGGTCCACAGTCCTGCGAACATATCGCAACATACTCTTCACTACTCTCTAGTGGTAGGACCAGGGTTGCTACGACAGCGGCTAATTAAACCAACCGCATAGCATACTTCTGACCGAGTACACACATTAGCATACTTCAGATTCCCTATTGCGGACGCATATGGTAAACTGGACATTTGTTTCATCTTCTCATTATTCTTAAGATATTGATCTAAGGTCAAGGTGAGTCCCCAAAAAAAATGGGATGTCTATGGGTTTACAGCTTTTCATGTGAAAAATGTTCAAGAAACCTCGAGAGAAGCTTCAGAGAACGATCTTTCACAATCTAAACTCCCAACACGTGGTTGGCATCACCCATATCCTCAATCTCAAACAGAGAGGACTACTACTCTCAAGCGGCAACAATGGAACTCATCTCGCTCCCAACTATCAACATACAAAGAATTAGAACACTTTTCTTGGACCGTTTAATGAACACACATTGTACCACTGCCTAGACAATTGTTGACTTGAGATAATAAATAGGTCGTTTGAGACAGCACATTTTTTGCGCTCATTCGCTTTGGTCACAACATTAATGGGATGATCCATATTTATCTCGTCGTCTTGTTCTCGATTGAGAAAAGAACAGTTCAAACATCCAACTAAAAAGGTTCCAAAACTAAATATGCGACAATTGCTAGGATAAGGCGAATGGAGTCAGATCTCACCCTTTGGGAGAACATGTTTCCATGGTCTATACCCTCTCTGGGTACAAACTATCGCCACAAGGCGCGCCTAATACTTGTCAATTGACCATCTACCTTACGTTAGATTTTGAAAACACACTTGTCTCCAATAGTCCTACGCACAAGAGGAATGTCAACTAACTCCCAGACCTTATTCGCGTCCATAGAGCTCATCTCATCTGGCATGGCAACTATCCACTCAGCTTCAGCAGACGAAGAAAAATGCTTCAACAAAAGAAGCAGGCTCATCCTCATCCACTGGTGCACACATTTGCACACATATGAAAATGTCTTCCTCAATTTCAAAACAGCGATAGGGAACTTTTTCCTCATCACCATACAGTGTACTACCTGAGAATCTTGAGTGCCTAGTGGTGCACCCCACTATCTGGTACACTCCCACTAGTGTCTAGTGGTGTACTCCCACTCGGGTGGAGACTAGTACCATTTTACAACGATTATTGGATGTGGATTCTCAATCTTCCCACCCTCGCTTGTAGATGGTATGTTGTCTTCAACATCCTCCAACTCATAGAGGTCAAGACATCTCTTAGTAATACAAATCTGGGGAAGTCATTCTCAATATCATGTGGCAACATTTCTGTCATTCCTATACCCATTTGTTCATTATACGTGACATAGTCTGTCGAGCTATTAGAATACCTTATAAAGGTATACTTTCCAGCTCTTGAGCATAGTTTCTCGCACTTATACGAGGTATAGTGAACATAACCTCCTGAGCTTCATGGGCGCAATTTCGCCTTTCCATAGCTCATAAGGGGGTAGAGGGAAACGACTGAGAGGGGGCACTCTAGTATGTAGGCAGCAAACAAGAGTACATCCCTCCAAAACAACATTGGGAGGTTGACTTGCGCCATCATAGTCCTAGCCATATCTAGGAATGTCTTATTCCTTCTTTTTACAACACAATATTGTTGCGGAGTTTCCGGAATAGAAAGTTGTCTGCGTTTCCCCTTTTTCCTCACATATTTCCCAGAACTGATTAGATAAATACTCGCGATCCTCATATCGCTCGAAATCATCTATAAAAGTGAGAAAATAAGAGGCGCCATGACGTGCCTTTACAACCACAGGTCCACAGATATCTGAGTGAACTAGCTCAATGCTTGAGTAGCTCTAATAGCCTCTCTAAAAGGCTTTCAACATGCTTTGCCAACTAAGCAAGACTCACAGATAGGCAGGTCAACCTCAGCGAGTGGGCCCAAAAGGGCTTTTCGAGCTAATCAAGTCATCCTATTACATCTTATGTGTTCAAGTCCAGCATGTCATGTCTCAGAATAAATGAATAACAGAGGAAACTAGAATTATATAAAACAACTCTTAAGTAGTTATCCCTAGATAACCATGTCCTAGTAACACTACCACAAAAAAGTATCCGTCCTATTAATACTGAACTGGAGAACGCCCTCGATTGCGCTCTTCCACCTTGTTAGCCTTGGGCACAAACTTGCTGGCCCCACCTTGCCTCCAGGCAGGTTTACCCTTACCATTGTGTTTAGTCCCACTGGCCTTGCGCTTACTTCCACTTATGGAAGTAGTGGTCAAGAGTATAGCTATATCGTTCGCCTTACCTTTGTGGCGCTTTGTATTCAGCTCAACATGTTAGAAAATGTCAAAACCAAAAATTTAACATTTCCGTTGTGGATCATGATTTGTTTTCTATGGACCCGCGAATCAGGCAAAGAACTAATCATAGCCTGAAACTGCAGTTCGCCAGTAAAGATGTTTCGAGTATTCTAAAATCACGAATCATACCTGTCATTGACCTTATATGTCTAGTCATCGTGTACTTGGAACGTTTCCTTTACTTTCCCGAACTTCATAACTAGATGCTTAATCTATTAGTGAATGTGCCATCGAAAACAAATTTGAGCTGATCTCATAATACTTTGGCTATTGGATAGTACATTGTAGACACCCCAATTTGACCAAACTATTAAACATAGGGGGATTTACCTCTGGAGATCAATGATGAATATGTCTCGACGAAATCAAGACTCTTATAAGCAATCTGACTCTCTTCCTAGAAGAATCTCGGTTCAAAATCACCATTTTCAGCCAAAAGACCAAAATTCTCATCTACTCGTCACCTTGTAGACCATGAGTTTTGAACACGTATAGGAATACGGCAATGTTCTCGGAGCATCTTAAAATCATTTTCAAAAAGAGAGTAATTCAGCATGAACCCTGAAAGAAAAAGTCAACAGTTGACCCAGTGAAAAGTCAACGGGTCAAAAGGGAGTCAATCGTAAAATTTTCGAATTTCAAGATGAAAAGTCCCGGTAATTGTTCATTGGGTCTCCCTTATACTAGAAATGATTTTTTAGAATTTTTAAATGAAAGGAATCATGGTGAAATTGAAAGGCTTTTAAGAAGAATCGTGCAGAAAATCAAAATTTTGCCTTCGGAGGGAGAGTTGACTTTTTTTCCTTAAGGATTTTGATTTTCTAGATATTTTTATTGAATCCAAATGGGGGGTATTTCCTTAATTACATTTAATGTCTTAAGTAAAAGGTGCTGAATTGCTGTGAATAGTGCTAGATTGCTGTGCAGCGGCACTCAAAGTGCCCGAACGACAGTCAGTGAATGCCGCTGCGGCACTCAGAGAGTGCCATTTCATCTCATCGAGTGCCGGCCTGGGCTAATTTGCATTTTTAAGTCAAAATTCTTTTTCAATCTTTGATCAAATGAATGTACCAAACGATGCCCTTTTTTTGTGTACGTGTTTACTACTCCTAGGTCATGCAAACCATGCTCCCACCATCCCTAATTGACCTATCTACCCTTATCTTAGCCCCTAAGATAATAAAAGTCTATAAAAAGCCCCATTTTCTCTCATTTTGGGGGGTTGGAGACTTGAATCTTGGGAGAGAGACTTGAATCTAAAGGAGAGAGGCTGAATTTTGAAGAAAGAGTTTGTTCTTAGAGAAATATAGAGAGAGAAACCCCAAGACCCCATAGAAATCTTACCCAATTCATCCAAATTCCTCAAATCTCCATTGAAGAACCTTGAAGCTTCAAGGAAGAAGAAGAAGAGCATTGCTTGTAAGGCTTGGATCTCTCTAAATCAATCAAATCCTGAGAAGATCTAGAGGTTAAATCCTTATCCCTATACTTATTATATGTAATTCAATCACAATTCATAGATCTAGGACTTTTACACATTTTCAAAACCTCTCTTCCCACCTCATTTCATCACACACCACATAGAATTGTGATTAAATTTCTACTTGCTTTCATTGATTTGGATCAAAATAAGAGCCTTAGGTTTAAAATAAAACTAGTTTGTGAAGGGATCTTCACTTGGTTTTCTTCAAGTAAACTTTGATTCTATTTCTTTTTGTCTCTATTTTTCTTTTGAGATCCATGAGATCTTTAATATCTCATTGGATCCTCTTGAGTTTGATCATCTAGTCCCCTATGATCCTATGATTTATATGGAGACTAAGGTTGATCATGGTCATATCTACCCATAGTTGGTGAAGATTCAAGTCTTAACCCATGACTTGAACCTCCTCATTAAGAATCTTATGGAATTCATTCAATATTCCATAGAGGTTCATGTAGAAATAAATCTATATTCTCCAAGGACCATTGATTTGGGAGGAGAGTTAAATCTATATTCTCCAAGGACCATTAACTTGAGAGGAGAATAAATTGACTCTATATTCTTTCATGACCATGTATTTGAGAGAAGAATTGGGTGTAGATTTTCATAGTCTATATTTGAAATAAGTAAGACCTTAGGATTTTCTTGATAGATCTCCAACTATGAGATCTATGATACGAATCCATCAAGGTTAAATCTATAAACATTATCCTATAACATTAATTTGTCCCAATAATCACAACCATGCTTGGTTCTAGTCCTTTGTTGGATCATGGATCAAGTTGGTTTTAAGGTATGAACATTAATTCAATATTGGTGCAGTGAATCCTTAAACCCTTTGTGATCAAAGATTTTTCATAAAATCATGGTCCATTGGAATGGGATGAGACCAATTGGAGGGTGTTCATAACTCATATGAGTACCTCTGTGATTGTTATTTTGATAAGATCCCATACTTAGGATGGTTTGGGCTTATAATTTCCAAATAAGCAATTCTCTGTCCAAAATTTCAGATTAGCAAACCGGTTTTAAAATTGATGGATCAGAACTCTAACCAAGTTTTCATGACCTTTAATAATTTTTTCTAAGAACCTTAATGTGTTAGGAGGATTCCCTAAAAAGAATGAAGCAATTCGGATTTGTTTGCTATTTTTAAAAAATCATACAAGATCTCTGGACAGAGAGTTGCAAAATCCTGAGTGAGGTCTAGCATTTTCAGTATTCCCGGAGATCTAACCGTTGAAACCTCGATTTTCTTTTTGGGTTAGAAACTAGACTCACAGAGGCATAACGTATCCAAAAATCATTAAGATCTAACCGTTGGAAGTATTTTATTCCTATTTTTGAATGTCTGGTCTGCTCTCTGTAAATCACAAAAAACTGCTACTGTTTTTGTCTAATCTTATTTATTTCAACTCAAATAGTCTCCTAATGGCTTAGGACTCAAACCATGTTTTGAATAATGATAATTTAGATTAAACCCAGAGGCTTAGGGATCCAAATTAGTGAATAAATTCATGTCTCATTCTTGTTCATATTCATGCATTCATTCATACATGTTAATATTCGTAAGTAGGACTTATCTCTTGTCTAAGATGTATCTAATTGAACATGACTTAGGATTTACTTATTTATGATATTATATCTTGTATAAGGCATGTGTACTAACCTTTGTTTTGTAGCGCATTTGAGGTACAATTCCTCAACTCTTTTCTAGTTTAATTCCATTTTTGATTTATATTGATTTTCGACTCCATGTGCGACACCTTAGCCTAGGTTTTGCCTTATGTGTATATATGTGTTAGAGACCTTTCTTAGGTTTATTTTTGCATGCATTGCACGTTTGATATTCGCGGCCGGATCCCGGGTATGTTTTCTAGTTCTCTATTGCATATCATGATGTTTGCTAGTTGAATTATGTGACTTATGAATGATATTTTACCGTTAGCAATTTTGCACCCTTTCAACATGCTTGTGTTATGTATACCTATATATGTATTAATTGAGGGCATGCTTAGATTAATAACTTGATTAAAAAGGATGTTGAGTAGAGGCCTATCGTGAGATAGGATGAAAGGGGGTGTTTTAGTCCGCCGGACTCCTTCCCCTTTCATTCCATAATCCCCGGACCTAGTTTATCTTTGGTTTCGCAAAAGATCAGTTTCCTTTTAAATGGTTTCTTAATTTTCCTTTTAAAAATTAAGTGGCGACTCTTTGAATTTGAAAAATGTTTTCTAGAAAGAGTTATGCACGATTCTGTAAAAGCGGACGTGCTGTGAAAAATACAAAGGGATCGATCCCTTCATAAATGCGGATCGATCCATTTAATTGAAACTTTCGCAGAATGTCCCCTTAAAAGGCCGGATCAATCCCTTCATTAACCCGGATCGATCCGGGCTTCCCAGAACTTGTTTTTGCTTCTAAAAACACTGTCAAAACCTATCCAACTCATACCCAAACCAAACCAAACTTCTTGGATCATTAGAAAACCATTTCAAATTCATTTCTAAACATTCTTAAGCATCACCAAGCAACCAAATCATGAACTCAAATTCCTTTAAATCAAGTGAAACACTTGTACTCAAGTTTCCGCTCAATCCAAGCAAGCATTTACATAAAACCTCCCTACAATGATCTCAAACCACACTTAACATTTGTATCCAACACGGAACTTGACCAAAACTTGCAACACATATTTTCGGACTTGTCGGAACAAACTAGATGTGTACATAGTTAATATCTAAGGAAAAATACATGAAATTCACAAGTACAACTTCAACTTACTAACTATTACATAGCAATTTACATAAGTTTCCCAAGTTAACTTTGAAACCACCCAAATGACAAGTCCAAGACTCAAGACTTATAATTACATTAAGGTACCAATCCACCATTCCCGAAATCATATTTTACAACACTTCTCATGTTTAAAAGAAGAACATATAAGCAAGTCCCAAATCTCCCCCATCTCTCTCATCTCTCCCATCCACAAGTCAAGACTTCAAGCCTCAAGTCAAGGACCTCAAGCCACTAGTTACACTGTAATATAGGTTTAAAACATATCTACAAGTTCCAAAACCCTTTTCCCCTTGTCCTCGAGCACGTCACTTTCTCTCCGGGTATTGCTCCGTACTTGCGGTGGTTGTTATGTACCACAACAGAAATAGGAAAACGGTTTTCTTAAGCATTTTGCTTAGTGAGCATTCTAAACATGACTGAATGTTTAACATGTGCAATGCAACAATGAACATACAAATCATATTTGTAATCGCCAAGTCACCAGTTCTATGGTTCATTCAGACCCGAAGACCTCCCTTGGTCCCGTGGTCACTTTTATTCCTTGGACTTCCGTTTTTATCGGATTCTTTCTCTTCACCACCCTTATTACTCCCAACAATGAACCATTTCCCCGGTACTCATTAATTACCACATAAGCATATAGGCATATAAGCACATAAGCATAACAATTTTCATATAATTGACATATGATTCATAAGTTAACAACTCTCATAGCCTCTAAGCATAACTTCAACAACACAATATATATATAAACATTGAACACCTTAAACCCCAATCATTTTTAGGCTAGAAAACTCACCTTAAGCAAGATTTTACCCAAATTCAAGCTATAGAAGTGCTGAATTTCACCAATTAGAGCTCAATTCCTACACCACAATGAATCCTATAAGAATTCGGTAGACGACGTCTCACCGTCAAATATGAGCTACCAAAATCCGACAATTAAAACATAAATTAAGGGTATAAAAACGTTCGTCTCACCTCCATGAGTCCGAAAACGGCTTCGGTTCGCGAATCCGACGAACGACGGCGACGGGGCGGCGTAAAAACGGTGTCGGCATCTCGTCTCCGTCTTCTCTCCCGAGCTCTCTCTTGTTTTGTTTGTTAATTTGCTGTAAAATGAGAGTCTAAGCTCTCATATTGACACACACACATCACATGCATGTGATGTGTCACTTATTTTTCCCTATTTTTGTTTACACCCCCGGTTTTTCTTATGTTCCTATTATGAAATCCCCAAACATTCCGTTAACTTCCCAATTATCTAAATGAGTGTTTGTCTAAGTCTCGTATGGGTCCCAACGTGGGTCCCATTTATTTTGTGAAATTGCTATCGCACCTACTGATTATGAACTTTTTTCAATTATACCCTTATTTGGGTGTCCAAACTAATACCAATAGTTAACGCATATATCATCATATACTATGCAAATATTTAAGCAAATATTTATGTAATCACATAAATGCATTTAATCATATAAAATGCAAATATATTCATTCAGGCCCTTCACTGGGTCCCACTTCCAAACCTGTCCCACCTCACTGGGGACTTTTCCAACTAGTGTCCCTTTTCTGAACACTTTTCACGAGCGAGTCCAAGCCTCCCCTTAATCCATTTTATACACTAATTATACTAATTAATGCATTTAAAATGATAATTAACTCCTTTCTCATGTACGAGTGTTACATTTCTCCCTCCCTAATAGGAAGTTTGGTCCCCAAACTTACTCTTACCTCGAATATCGAATAAGTACGGGTACTTAGCTTAGATTTCATCATATCGTTCCCAAGTAGCTTCTTCAATTGAATGGCTTCGCCGTTGCACCATCACAAGTGGAATCACCTTGGTTCCCAATACTTGTTCTTTTCTATCAAGAATTCACACCGGATGTTTAACACAAGTTAAATCTTTCCGAACTATCAAGGGTTCTATAACAATAACAAGGCTCGAATCCGATACACAATGTCAAACATGAAATGCATACACCAAACGCCATTAATCTCGATTCACTACAACTATTATCTTCACGTTATCAAATTCCCAAACAGTAACCTACTATGAGCTTCCACTATTTTCTTCATCATGTACTCAATTCTGTAAACAAATTTCTCAAATTCCACATGCCATACTAGTTTCTTGTTCATAAGAGGAACATTGTCAAACTCCAAATATGAAGATAATACCAGAAATATTAAATTATGTGTCTGATAATTCCCTTCATAGAATTGCAATCTCCTGCAAATATAAGTAATTATCGCTTCAGTATATACCCAATTTCCACAATGAACTTCATTGCTGCGAATAAATTCTTCGGTACCAGTAATACTATTGCAATCACCATTTACATCAATTAATTACCTATAAAAAACTCTATTCCCCCCACGTAGTACTTTCGAGAACACGATACTCATCCCAATACATTATTAGTTATTGTGACCCCATACATACCTGAATATAGTCCGAACATACCCTTACACATATCTCAGGAAGTTCATACTTACCCTATCAGATGTTAAGCTCCATCTTTCTGCTGGTCCCCTCTTTTCAACTAATAGATTTCAACTCATTCCGAGGAGGAAAAATATTGGTGCTACCTGTCACCCACTAAACCCATTATCTATTCACAAAGAAGTTACCCACCATAGTTTATTTATATGTATTGTATATACTCACATCAGTGCTCCCCAGTGACATGGTTGATTGCACGCATTCCCTCACTAAACACTTCTTGCCAACGGATCTCCAATTCTTCTAACTTCACTGATGCTATTCGATTAAAACTTTTGATGATGATTCCATTATTACCAATGCAACAATTCAATTTTCTCGGTACTGTTAAACCACATATGAGATATTAACATTCTCCTTTACAATTTTTTTTTCCTCGTTAACTAATTTCAAGGTAAATAATAATTTTACATTTGACTTAAACTGTATGTCAAAACACAGCTTTTCAAATTAGAAACCTAACGGTGAAAACGATGGGTGGAAATGAATTTCCTAAACCATGCTATAACAAATTTAAAAGCTTGTTTTTTTTTTTTTACAAAATTGTCACCAAGTCAGAGGAATTTTGAATTGTGCCTTCCCTTTTGTTTAATAAAATGATTTCAAAATTCCCTACTCAGATGGGGTACTCCAAACATTTCTAAGTCATTCTAACTCAGTTGGAGATAGTTTTCAACCCTTTTTAGAACCATTTAAACACTTTTGTTTTTTTTTTTAACATTCCACACCTTCACAAATTAAAGTTATAATCCATTTGAAATTTGAAACTAATAGAATTAAACTCCACCACTAGTACACATGTAAGATCTTCCAAGGTAAAAGTTAAGTCTATTATGCAACGCTATCTAGTCTAACTGAAAACGATTCGTCGACTCCACGGTTTAGTACTCAAAATTATGATACAAAATCTTACTTTGATTACAACCGCACTTATCTCTTTGAACATGGTTCTGTGGCTACAACTGATTCCATCATACATGAACTGCGGCTATGCTTCATATGTATTATGATCATGCACGGCATGGAAATCTCTTACCGAACCCATACTCATTCATGTCTCCTCTCGAAGAAAAACTCTGGAGAAAGAAGAAAGACTCTGGAGAAAGATAATAAGAATACCAAAATAGAAGCGTAACATATCGAGTTGAGAGATTCCTCAACACTCTATATATGCGCACCCACGTAACCTCTTAATATCTTTCCATTAAACCGTAAATTCGTAGATGTCCGAATTACCACTCCAATCCAAGAATATACATATATCTCCCATAATACTGCACATTTCCTTTCCTCTGTTTACAGATTTCTGATACTCTCCAATACTTCCAGATGGTTCATACAAACTATAGCATGTAATCGAACCGAAGAATAACACTCTCCATTGATGATAATCAATACATCACCATATACATAATAGAAGAGAAATATCCGTAATGTGATAGATGTTCCCGGAACATAGAAATAGAATGCCCGAGTACAACCAAATAAAGAATGCCGGTTCTATATTTCCCTAATATCGATACTATAAGAATTCAAGAATACCAAAATCTTAGATACCACATACCAACACTGTAAGAATTCCAGAATTCCATTGATAATAGAAGACCCCTTTGAAATAACACACCTAAATTTATACGGTTTGAATCTTCTTCAATACAATACCTGGTAATACATCATATATAGAAAGAAGTCCGTACCCGTACCATACGGAATACTCAACTCAAGACTCCACCCTGTAACGATACCCTTGTAACCAATACTACCCAAGCACCATTCCAGTTCTACTTCTTTTGCCCCTGGCATACTAAAATTAAATCTCAGGTCTAGAGATTTCCACAAGATTACCCTTGATTAGTCAAGAACTCCTACGATATAATGAATCTGTATCTGTTGTGAAAATAGAATTACTCATAGGACAATAAGTAATAATTTAACCGGTTACTTGAAGTACATGGTAGCTCAAACATAAGTTAGGAGCTTCTATCCTCTTGTTGTTCTTTTCCTTTTGATGGTTGAACAGATCCTGGAGTAGCCTTAGGTATTGAAGAACTTGGACATTCTTGTTGTCTTTTAGGATAGTTGTATGCCCGATAACCCGATTGACCACATTTTAACACCTACCCTTAACCTTTGTACTCACACTTGGACAATTTCTCGCGATATGCCCGACCCGTCTACAAACATAACAGACTATAATATGGCAACATTCATCCCAGTGCTGCTTATTATACGTAGAATAACGGGGCTTTCTCTCTATCGGTGTACTACTTGTTGATGAACTTTCTACATTTGGCTCTTTTACATTTACCTGGACTTTCACTTACATTTTCTCCCGATTTCTTACCTTCTTGATGTTGTCGGAACTCTGTTGGAAACTCCTCTGCGGTCGGTTATTCCATTCTTACCTTAGGATTTGGGTTTTTATGTTCTTTCTCGACTGAGGATGCTCAGATTTCCACTGCCCTTACTACTATTTCAACAACTCGTTCCACTTGGTCTACTCTTACCAGAGATATTTATTTCTTTCCCAAATCCATTACTAGACAATGATGCCTAGCATCCACAAGATCATTCCCATGCATGCTACTATAAATAATATGCTATGCATGCTAAACAATATTTTAAGCATGCTAAATAAATGTGCATACATGCTCGTGCAACTACGTGTCGTTGTGTGCACACTACGCGTCGTACGTCTCTCGTCCCCAAAGGCTCTAGCCTAATGCTCTAATACCAAAAATTGTCACACCCCACCCCGCCCCGAAGGATTAGGACACGTGTAACAAGAGTATACGCACCCAAAATACACTAAGAAACACTAAACCTTGTTAGTTATTAAGGAAAACATGATTTAAACCATCAGAAAAGAGCTTACTGTGCCAAAAATGGATTATAAAATTATATCAAATTTTTATACCAAAAGATAGATTTATGAGTCCCGGTTCCAACGCAAAAAACGGCGCGCAAATCCGAATTTTCTAGAAAGAGTTATGCACGTTTCCGTAAAAGCGGACGTGCTGTGAAAAATACAAAGGGATCGATCCCTTAATAAATGTGGATCGATCCATTTAATTGAAACTTCCGCAGAATGTCCCCTTAAAAGGCCGGATCGATCCCTTCATTAACCCGGATCGATCCGGGCTTCCCAGAACTTGTTTTTGCTTCTAAAAACACTGTCAAAACCTATCCAACTCATACCCAAACCAAACCAAACTTCTTGGATCATTAGAAAACCATTTCAAATTCATTTCTAAACATTCTTAAGCATCACCAAGCAACCAAATTATGCACTCAGATTCCTTTAAATCAAGTTAAACACTTGTACTCAAGTTTCCACTCAATCCAAGCAAGCATTTACATAAAACCTCCCTACAATGATCTCAAACCACACTTAACATTTGTATCCAACACGGAACTTGACCAAAACTTGCAACACATATTTCTGGACTTGTTGGAACAAACTAGATGTGTACATAGTTAATATCTAAGGAAAAATACATGAAATTCACAAGTACAACTCCAACTTACTAACTATTACATAGCAATTTACATAAGTTTCCCAAGTTAACTTTGAAACAACCCAAATGACAAGTCCAAGACTCGAGACTTATAATTACATTAAGGTACCAATCCACCATTCCCGAAATCATATTTTACAACACTTCTCATGTTTAAAAGAAGAACATATAAGCAAGTCCCCCATCTCTCCCATCCATAAGTCAAGACTTCAAGCCTCAAGTCAAGGAGCTCAAGCCACTAGTTATACTGTAATATAGGTTTAAAACATATCTACAAGTTCCAAAACCCTTTTCCCCTTTTCCTCGAGCACGTCACTTTCTCTACGGGTATTGCTCCGTACCTGCGGTGGTTGTTATATACCACAACAGAAATAGGAAAATGGTTTTCTTAAGCAATTTGCTTAGTGAACATTCTAAACATGACTGAATGTTTAACATGTCCAATGCAACAATGAACATACAAATCATATTTGTAATCGCCGAGTCACCGGTTCTATGGTTCATTCAGACCCGAAGACCTCCCTTGGTCCCGTGGTCACTTCTATTCCTTGGACTTCCATTTTTTTTGGATTCTTCCTCTTCACCACCCTTATTACTCCCAATAATGAACCATTTCCCCGGTACTCATTAATTACCACATAAGCATATAGGTATATAAGCACATAAGCATAACAATTTTCATATAATTGACATATGATTCATAAGTTAATAACTCTCATAGCCTTTAAGCATAACTTCAACAACACAATATATATATATATATATATATAAACATTGAACACCTTAAACCCCAATCATTTTTAGGCTATAAAACTCACCTTAAGCAAGATTATACCCAAATTCAAGCTATAGAAGTGCTGAATTTCACCAATTAGAGCTCAATTCCTACACCACAATGAATCCTACAAGAATTCGGTAGACGACGTCTCACCGTCAAATATGAGCTACCAAAATCCGACAATTAAAACGTAAATTAAGGGTATAGAAACGTTCGTCTCACCTCTACGAGTCCGAAAACGGCTTCGGTTCGCGAATCCGACAAACGGCGGCGACGGGGCGGCGTAAAAACGGTGTCGGCGTCTCGTCTCCGTCTTCTCTCCCGAGCTCTCTCTTGTTTTGGTTGTTAATTTGCTGTAAAATGAGAGTCTAAGCTCTCATATTGACACACACACATCACATGCATGTGATGTGTCACTTATTTTTCCCTATTTTCGTTTACACCCCCAGTTTTTTTTATGTTCCTATTATGAAATCCCCAATCATTCCGTTAACTTTCCAATTATCTAAATGAGTGTTTGTCTAAGTCTCGTATGGGTCACAACGTGGGTCCCATTTATTTTGTGAAATTGCTATCGCACCTACTGATAATGAACTTTTTTCAGTTATCCCTTATTTGGGTGTCCAAACTAATACCAATAGTTAATGCATATATCATCATATACTATGAAAATATTTAAGCAAATACTTATGTAATCACATAAATGCATTTAATCATATAAAATGCAAATATTTTCATTCAGGCCCTTCACTGGGTCCCACTTCCAAACCTGTCCCACCTCACTGGGGACTTTTCCAACTAGTGTCCCTTTTCTAAACACTTTTCACGGGCGAGTCCAAGCCTCCCCTTAATCCATTTTATACACTAATTATACTAATTAATGCATTTAAAATGATAATTAACTCCTTTCCCATGTACGGGTGTTACAACTTCCCAACAAGATCATGGTGCATGCTGATTATTAGAAAGCGCGTGCTATGATCCTTCTTGAGATAAGTATTATAGGCAATTAAGGTTATAATGATATTGGGCCAGAGGCCCATTATTCGGTTTAATGGGTTGGATCATAAAATAAGCATAAAGTCCATAAGCTCTTACCCATTCTATCGGTGTGTTACTTTACAGAGCCATATTACAAAAATTAGTCCCTTTTAAACTTGTTACTTTTATAAAGATCGACAAAGTGTGGTTTAGAAAATACTTGTTTTTGTGAATCCAAAAAATTTGAAGAATAATATTTGAGAACATGCGCAAGGGATTGACATTATTATTTGCATATTTCATAAGGTTTGTTTTAAAATGTAATTACAAATGAGTTTTCCCCTTTCTACAATTTAAGACCAAAAAATTCGCTATTGCTCATTAATCAAATCTTAATTTTGTAAATCAAGAAAAACCTTTTATAATTGATTTTTCTAAACAAACATCAATTAGATGGTACAAATACCTATCTACAATCATCCACAAGATATAAAGTGCGCCATACACAAATGTGCGCATGGACCCCCACGTGGGTCCGAATTGACAACTTAGAGCTCATGTTAAGGTAATTCGAGTTTATGATATATAAACAAAGAAAACCATCCCTTTACAAAATAGGCTTTTCTAATACAAAACTCTCGTCCTCACATTACATTTATAGCCCAAAAAAAAATAGGGATGTTTTGTTTATAAACATATACAAGAACAACTTTAAACATACATCGTGAGGACACAAGCTCTATAAATTGTCAATTAGTGTCCATTCATTTAAGCCAGATTAAAAAATGTATTAATCACACACATCAAGCACTTATGTGGTCTTATTTTAAATTGAATGGACTCATCCGTCACTCCACTTAAGGAGGAGGAATTAGAGGTCATAGGGTCAATCAATCACAAACAGCAGTCATTAAACGTGACCAATAATGCAATGAGCCTCTAAAAGTTGCAATAAGAATAAATATGCAGCCCTGGATAGCTCCCATTAGCCAAGGAAGAACCATGAAAAAATCCTTCATGTTTCATCAATTATACAAATAATTTTGGGTTTTAAACCTATTTAAAACCAATTCTTTTAAGGACCTTTAAATTGTCAAAAAAAAATTTAAAGTCCACCTGGAAATTTTAAATATCTGAAAAACTTATTTTTCATTATTAACAAAGATTTCCAGAATTTTATGGGAGCATAAGATCCAATTATAATCAATTTATTAAATAAAATTGATTTAGCTACAACTATTTAACAATAATATGTTAAATTCCAAAAAATATATTTTAAGGAGTGGTCTATCCCAACAGTCTCACATGACCCAAAAAAGTGTCCCAACCATATAATATTAACATAAAAAATTAATAAACATATTTGGATATTTTAAGCAATTAAAATAATGACCAAAAATATGATTTAATGCTTCAAAATTGTCACAAATATTGGAGATAGGCATACAACATTCCCACAACACCCCAGCAGTGTAAAGTACATCACATATTAATTCCATGAATTAACAATTCGCTTTGGATATTTTAAGCAATTATAAAACACGTACAATAACATATTTTATGTTGTAAAATACCAAAAATAATAGAATAATTTCCAAAGAGATTATTCTGGGTCCCACATTGTGCCCATAAATTAAGAAAAATAAAAAATATTTTTCTACAATTTTCCAGAATTTTATTGCAATTAAAAACAGTTTATAACATTTAAAAAACATGTTTATAACTACCAGAAATTGTTTTAAATATAAAACAATTAAAATATATTTTGGAATATTTTTTTAAAAAATATATTAAAATAATAGACAAAAAAAAGGGACCAACACTCGCCGGAGGTGACGCCGGACGGTCTGCGCGGTCATCTTCTTCCTCTTTCTAACCCTAAAACGCAGCTTTCAGACTGCACGACCCTCCACCTTTGCACGCTCGTATCTCCCTCGTCTGTGATCTATTTTCAATAAAATTTTATATGGTTGGAAAGTTCTCACGGAGTACTTGAAGTTTGAACCAAAAAACAGATCGATTACACGACTGAATTGTCTGAAAAAGTAGTTCAAAGTTTGAAAAAAAAAAAAAAGCAATCTAAATTTTTTAGAAATTAGGGTTTGAGTTTTCTCCCTATACGGAGATATTTGGGCCATGAAACTTTATGGGTAGACTCCTTGGACATATTAGAACATATCCCAATCAAAAATTTTGAAAAATATTAGGGTTTAATCGTAGACCCACTTTGAAATTCGATTTTGGATAATTTCATACAAAACCAAGCTTTTAACAATGGCGGATCTATTTTGGGCTCAAGTTTAGGCGAGCAAACGTCCTAATGGCTCTGATACCAATGTAAAATGCATACATACATGCATATTAGACGAGTATAGATGCGTTTACCTTGTGGAATAACTCATCGGATCGTTGGAATGGCGTTGCTACGAATCCTCTTATCGAACCACAAACTAGCTGCCTCCGTGCACTCTCTTGTGTCCCGTACAGTCGCAGAGATGCTTCTTGAGTGATCTCCGATGATACCACGCTCTAGATCCCAAGCCCTTGTGGTGATAGGCTAGAGAGAGAAACCGTGAATGAGAGAGAGAGAGAGAGAGAGAGAGAGGCTGCGTGAGGGAGAGAGAGAGGCTAAGATTTTTTTATGTCTCCTTAGGTTTTCAATGTGTAATACACACACATATATATCAGCACAGTGAAAACCTAACAGGCTTGGGACTCCAAAGCCCGTAACTTGGTGTCCAAGCCAGGTCTTATTGGACCCAGTCCAATAACATGTGGGTGCCCGTATGGCCCGATCACAAAATGTGTTACAAACATCAAACTCATCATCAAGAACCCCCAATATTATTGGAGAGCTTCATTTTTATTTTGAACATAACTTCAAGGATACCTTGGAGGTATTGAAGTTATAATCATCATCTATTAAACATGTTTTTGAGGTCAAGAGCTACTATCCATAAGGATTTATTCACCTCAAACTTCATGTCATCATTTAGATGATGAAGAACAAGTAAGTAAATAAAGAAAAAACAAAAAGAAATGAGATAAGAAGAGATGAATATATATATATATATATATATAAACAAGCAAGTAAATAGCAATCAATAGATGATAATCAATGTGATATTGGACTTGTAGCTTGGTGTTTCACTCATAGATATTGACATTTGGACATGGAAGTAGCTTCCTAACTCAAGAATGCTCAAGAATGGTGATTGGGGGGTATTTGGAATGTGAAGTATAAGAGAGGTAATAGAAGAAAACAAGATTAAGACTCATTTTCTTATAGAAAATTAATGGGAAAAGCTCCCTTTCTTTCTTCTAAACCTATCTCTATCTCTCTTTCTCACTACAATTTCTATGAACTTTCCACTTGCCCCCCCCCCCCCCCCCCAAATGAAGAGCAATGGGGGATTTATATAGGCCAATTTAGGGGAGGTTTTGGGACTTAGAAAGTACTCACATTGGTCCCAAACATCTGTGAACATAAAACTACATCGTTTTGGTTTTTAATTAATCAAATTAGACCCCCAAATAAATTACAAAAATGGACTCTGCGAGGGTTAAGTGCCGCCGTGGCACTAGCCATGTGCCGCCACGGTAGTGGCCCAGTGCCAACGCGGCACTGCTCCTCAGATGCCCAAAAAATTGTATTTAGGCCCCTAGAGGTTCCGGTATTTGCGAAAAGGCCCTATTTCGTCTGAAATTCATAGAAAATGCGTACAAACTCTAAACTGAGCTTGTGATATACTGTTGGAAAGGTATCGGAGTCTACTTTCTATATAAAATGTTTTAGAGTCAGGTCACTTTAAAACGTTTTACGGTATTCGCGATAAAAGCCAATTTACTTGCCTTTTTCACCTTCAGAAATTCATAATAAATCCGTTTTAAATCCAGAAATTATGTGCAATATACCGTTGGAAAGCTATTGACCTCTAGTATCCATGAAAAATGTTTGAAAATTGTTACGGTGCTCCAGTTTTGAAGTCAACTTTTAGGTCAAATCGATCAAACCTGGGATCTTCAGAAAGTTCTGGGAACCTCTGGGAGCTCCCAAGAGCTGACGTTTTCGTCCGATTTTCTTTTAAAACTCATTTTAGTACTTTTCACATGATCTAGAATGATCTTGGAATTTGTTTTGGCGAATTTGGATGATTTCGGTCAAATCCTGGTCAAATCGGTCAAACTAGTCAACGGGGACTTTCCGGGAACTTCCGGGGGTCTCTGGGAGCTGACGATTTCATCTGATTTTACTTAAAAACTCATTTTCTTACTTTTCTTACGATATAGCATGTTTCCAAAACTTTTAGTCCAAATCTGGGAGTTTTCGTGCTTTCAGGGGCATTTTGGTCATTCTGAGCATTTTGAGAAATAGAACTAACTTCCAGGAGTCCTTTTGAGTCTTTTTCGATCATTGTGAATCACCAAGCTATGGGTCTTTTAAATCTGATAGCCGACAAAATGGGGTGTCTACACAAACACACTCAACAAAATCTCAAAACCTACAACTCATAGAGCTCCCCATGCTTTTATTGAAAAATAATTTTAGCATTATTATCCTTAAATGGGGTACTCTAATAAAATAAAATATACAGTTGAGTAGAACTTATCTCTAAAACTTTGAATCATCTCAACGAGAACTCGAATAAATAGAATATCGCTTATCAAAGTTATTGGCTCAAAATAGTAACTAAGTTTTAAAAAAAAAACTAGTTACACCCAATATCGAATTTCTAAATCTTCTGAGCCAAAATATAACACTCCAATCTTGTTATTATGGACCGGTGGGTGCACTCGGATGAGGTCCTGGCGTTCTCCCTTGATAGTGTCCTGGGACGGATCCCAAGGAGCACACTTCAGGGAGAATTAGGAATTGCTCACGCGATCCTAGAGACAAAGAGTCGCCACCTAATTTTTATCGGGAATTAGGAAACCCAAGTTTGACTCGCCCAAAATTGAATAAGGTTACTCGTTTTTCATTACCAGAAACTAGGTTCGGGGGTCTTGGTATGAGAGGGGAAGGAGCCCAAGCAGGACTACAGCACCCCCTCCTCGCCCTACCGAACGGTAGGCCTTGATTTAAATATCCTTGTTCTTAATTCGTAATTGGTGTTGTTTCCTCAAACATAATAGATAATATATACATGTCAAAAGGGAACATCTAGGAAAATCATGTCAAGAGATTAAATCAAGTAGAAGTCAGATGCACATGCAATACAAGAGAGAAAAAGACATATATACTTACAGTGGCTAGTCCCGCCCGGGACTAATGCAAGTAAAGGAAACATGTCATGATATGCAAAAGGTAACAAGAAGACTTACATTGAGTTGACTCAAGCGGAGTTGTAAAAAGCAAAATAAAGGAAATGTGTAATGCAATCATGCAACAATCCTAGATAAGATGCCTCTAACACATAAGCATATAAACGGAGACTATCCTAAAGGATATGTGTCGTTAAAAACAAAGTTGTAAACCTAGAAAAATTTCTAACAGAAAGGATGGAGATAGTACACGATACATGGGCACTAAGCCACATGTAGACGAGGCAAACCCACAAGTCGAAGTCTGGATCCACGACATTCAATTCTCTGCACTAAGACACCAAGAAATACCCAAGCGTTTTAAAAATACAAACAAACAAATGATATGCATGATAAACAAAGAAAACATGTCATCAATCAAATTTCCAGATTCAGCAACCTCTAATGAATCTTATCAAAAGTGGTCTTAACATAAGCTGGGTTAAAACACTTTTATAGAAAGTTAGATACATGTCTTAGGGAACTTCTTCAAAAAGTAGAACCTCTTTACCATTTTTGAAGTTCAAGAAATAAGAGTTTTGGGAACAATGGGCCAGGACTGTCCACTAGTCTTGTAAAAATCATAATTAATTCTAAAAAAATCAAGTGAAGCTCAATTTAGTGTCAAAAGCAATCTATTTCATTGTAGTTTATGACAAAAATAATCCCATAGATATGCCATGATCTTAAGGTTTCTGAAAAGTTGTTTTAAACAGACTCTGTTATTCTGGAAGTTTGGTATCATTTGACAAAAGAATTCAAATCATAATAAAAATTCATAAATCATGTTAATCAAGTTAATCTAAGCTTTTGATCTCTCATCCAATTATCCTAGATGATTTATAAACCAAGTTTTATTCACCAATTTTTGTTGAGCGATCAAGGTATGACCATTTCGTATACATAATCATAATTGTAGTTAAACTTAGAAAATTCTAGAATAGTTGTATCAACTTCAAACGCTTGGAAAACGATCTTAACTCGATCGTATGCTCACGATTTTACATCGGCATATAGATACATGAGTTAGGAATCATCCCCAAAAAGCGGAACATCGATAACTGATACACCCAAAATCAGCCCATGCCCGAGCGGTTCTATTCTGCAACTACTGACAAGCATCATCCCGAGCGGTTTGGTCCACCTGATGCCTCCCGAACGGTTCATCCACGACCCGGCTAACATGTCGGGAAGACCGCACAGACGCATCCCGCCGCGGGAACAACTCATCCTGGCCCACAGGCATGATCCCGAGCATTACGGGCAGTTTCTTACTCAAGCTGGAAGACTGATGTAAAGTGCAAACTATTTCCTAATCTAATTAGGGAACCCCCACAATTAATGTCAATCAATCCTAATACAATTAGGAAACTTACTTGATTGGTGTCAATCACATCCTAATTGGATTATATTTCCTTATCCATGTACGAGTAGGTCTCTTACATTTATAAAAGTGACCTCTCACCCCCCATTGAAGGGGTCAATTTTTTAGTCTACACAGCACCTCTATAGCATTCATCAACATGCTCGGCCGGCCTACTGTAGCTCCAGACTTGTTGGTTCACCACAGGCCCCCGGCTCTTTTACAGTATAGTGAACGTGCTCAGACACACACGTGGACTTAGGTACCTTCATTAACAGGGCCGAACCACATACAAAAAAATAGTCTCTCACACTCTCTCTCTCTTAAAACTACTCTACTTTACTCTTACTAATTTTCGGCATCATCAGCTTGGCGCCGTCTGTGGGAAATGACAAGTTTTCTCATCAACAAATCTCTTGACTGGTCATCATGCCATCGAAGAAGGGTAAGAAGGCTGATCAGCAGGCCGACCGGGATGTTCCTCCGGCTGTGGCAGTCATGACATCTGAGCAGATCACCGCGATCCTCACACAACTCCTTGAGGGCCAGCGTAAAATCCAGCAACACATCGAAGCCTTGCTAGCCCAGCAAATCAGTCCTCCAGGGGCCGGGAAACGACCCGGGAACGTTGCGTACGGTCGGGAACCAATCTTGACTAGACAACGCGCCCTAGCCAACCCGTCCCGTGTTGATGATGCTAGAGACATCAACAGTGGGCGTGCTGCCCGAGAGGAAATGAGAGAGCATATGGCCCGGGAATCAGTCCAGGGTCACTCGGTCAAGAGCCGAGTCGTCCCTGGGCACACGGTTACCCGGAGTCATAGCCGAGCCCGATCCCGGAGGACAGCACCCTGCCATGAAAAAAAAGCCTCTTCCACCGACCCTACCAACCCCTCGAATACCGGTCGGGAAGGAGTGGAAGCCCGAATCAAGGACTTGCAGAAGCAGATTAACGGAGTGGCCAAAAAGCTTGGTCAAAACCATGCTCAGAATCAAGCCAATACCAAGATAGAGTCACCATTCTCCAGCCAGATCATGAGGTTTGCCATCCCGTGCAAATTTAAGCAGCCTCGCCCAGATCCCTATAACGGCTCGGGGAGCCCGGTCGACCACGTCCGGACCTACAAGGCTCAGATGGCCCTAGCCACCAACTCCGATGAACTACACTGCCTAGCCTTCCCCAGCACTTTGAAAGGCCCGACCGTGCAGTGGTTCTATTCCTTGGAGCCCCAATTGGTCTACAGTTTCAAACAACTCAGCAAGCAGTTCATCAACCAGTTCGCCGGCATGCATGAACGGCCAAAGCCTGACATACATCTACTGATAATCAGACAAAGGGATAATGAGACCCTCAAGGAATTCACCTAGCAGTTTAATCAAGAGAAGCTCGGTATCTATGATCTTGATGAAACCGCCGCTATTATAGCCTTCTGCTCGGGAGTTTAGCACACTAAGTGCGCCACGTCATTTCACATAAACCGACTGGTAACCTTGGTTGAACTCACAGAGAGGGTTGGAAAATACATTGACATTGAAGAATTTCTAAAGATCAAAGACCCCGGGCAAGAAAGCAGCAAGTCTTCCAGAAGCAAGCAAAAGCGAGATCAGCCTGGGAGTTCTGACAGTTCTGACAGTTCACAGCGGTCTGAGTCCGGTATCCCCGACCCGACCTCCAGTTCACAGCGGTCTGAGTCCGGCAGGCCTGACCCGACCTCCAGTACACATCGGTCATGATCAAGCAGTTCTGACTTTGCCTCCAGCACAGAGAAGTCAAGAGCCCTACGATCCTAATTCGACCCCCTGTCTCCATCGGTCTAGATGAGCTCGACTACAGTGGTACTTGTCTGATCACCACATGAAGCTCCACCGATTGTCAAAGAGCTCTTACAAAGACCTCGGGCCTAACCTTGAGGCATACAAAGACCTCGAGCCTAACCCCGAGGCATAATAAGACCTCGGGCTCCGAACCCAGGCACTAAAGACCCCAGGATCGCACCCAAGGCAAAAGACCTCGGGGTCATGCCCGAGGCATCGGCTTCGCTTAGGTCCAACCCACGATGGGGGCAAATCCCCTAGGTGGCTGATGATGGCAAGCTTTAAAAGACCCTGCAACCACCATGTTCTAGGTCGGTTAACTACAGTCATAGCCTCTATAAGACCCTCATCTTAGCGAAAGCTTGGGGGGCAAGACGGCGCAGTAAACTAAACAGGCAATCACACCGGGTATCTATAGGCCTCGCGGATAACCAAGTCAAAATCTTGGACAACCCGAGCACCTACAGTACTCAGAGGTATTAACTCCACTTAGGTCCAAACTGACGATAGAGGTGACTAAAATCTCTTAGGTTGGCCGACGATAGAGGAGCAAAAAGACCCTAAAGCAATATGATTTAGGTCGGCTCCACCAACATAGTCAAGCTCTTCTCCCAACAGTCTTGACGAAGGCTGGCTGGGCGGAAGACAACCATCCTGGGGAGTTAACATAAAAGGACCCTAAAGCAATACGCTTTAGGTCGGCTTTTCCAACATGGTAAAATTCTTCTACCCATAACCTTGACAAAGGATCACAGGCAGAAGATAACCATCCTCGAGGCTAACTCAAGCAAAAGGACTCCGAATTAGGCCGAGTCTCAAATCTCGGTCAGTTCCCGAGCATTCAAAGACTCTGAATTAGGCCGGGTCTCAACTCCCGGTCAGTTCCCAAGAACCTAAAGGTCCCGAGCTAAGCTGGATCTCAACTCTCAGCCAGTTCTTGAGGACTCACCAGGCTCAGAAGCCCCGAGGCAGCATCCCCAAGCACTCAGACAGTGGCAAGTAACATCAAACTGATTTCCAAACTTGCCCCGATATAGCATCCAGCCAACCCTGGAAATGGGGGGGCAACTGATACACCCAAAATCAGCCCATGCCCGAGCGGTTCTATTCTGCGACTACTAACAAGCATCATCCCGAGTGGTTTGGTCCACCTGATGCCTCCCGAACGGTTCATCCACGACCCGGCCAACATGTCGGGAAGACCGTACAGGCGCGTCCTGCCGCGGGAACAACTCATCCGGGCCCACAGGCATGATCCCGAGCATTACGGGCAGTTTCTTACTCAAGTTGGAAGACTGATGGAAAGTGCAAACTATTTCCTAATCCAATTAGGGAACCCCCACAATTAATGTCAATCAATCCTAATACAATTAGGAAAGTTACTTGATTGGTGTCAATCACATCCTAATTGGATTTTATTTCCTTATCCATGTACGAGTAGGTCTCTTACATCTATAAAAGAGACCTCTCACCCCCCATTGAAGGGGCCGACTTTTTAGTCTACACAGTACCTCTATAGCATTCATCAACATGCCCGGCCGGCCTACGGTAGCTCTAGACTTGTTGGTTCACCACAAGCCCCCGGCTCTTTTACAGTATAGTGAACGTGCTCAGACACACACGTGGACGTAGGTAAATTCATTAACAGGGCCGAACCATATACAAAAAAACCAGTCTCTCACACTCTCTCTATCTCTCTCTCTCTCTCTCTCTCTCTCTCTTATAACTGCTCTACTTTACTCTTACCAATTTTCGGCATCATCAATAACTATTATAGATTTTCTGAAATTCAAGTACAAAGAGACTATGTTCACACTGCACCAGAATGGCCGATTTGTCACTGCTCTGGGAGGTGACAAAGGGCCTTTGTCACTGCCATGGACTGTGATAGTTTCGGGGGTGACAAAAAATATTTGTCACTGTACACAGCAGTGACAATTGCCTTTGTCACTGCCCATTTGAGGACCCCTTAAAGGATTGATTTCCTCCCATTTGTCACTGCTGTAAGCGGTGACAATATTTTTAAATTTGTCACTGCTCTTAGCGGTGACAATTTTGGTGACAATAATTTTAATTTTGTCACTGCTATTAGTGGTGATAATTTTGGTGACAATAATTTTAATTGCTATTAGTGGTGATAATGTTGGTGACAATAATTTTCTTTTAGAACCTGTACAATTGCAATCCAAAACTTATAACTTGAAAATGGATTTGTGCCAAAGATGAATCATACTCAAAATTAACAATGGATATTTGTAAACAAAATTTAATTCATCGGACAACATAGTTCAACAATCAATGCATGCCAGAATTATTACAACATTGGATAATTCAATCCCTATGAACAAACATTAGTGCATGTCAGAATTATTATAACATTGGATAATTCAATCCCTATGAAAACACTTTTGTTTACTGTCATAACTACTTAAAACCATAAAAATGTACAATCAAAATACACAAAAAAAAAAAGTGATGTCTTATCATTAGAGCACAAAAAACACAACACTAAACAAAGACCATCGAAGCTTGCTTTCCTGCAAAATTAAAGCATAAAAATCAGTTTTAGAGAAAAATATCCTTTTATTCTGTACTCATATCCCATTCCAAATTGAGAGCAAATGCTCCAAGACGATAGAAATGCGGTGTGTGTGAGAAAGAGGGGGAGTGTTCTAAGACTATGCAAGCACGTGCCCATTTGATTTTCCAGCAAGGTATAGGTCAACTCAGGACTGACAAGAAAAATACAAAATCATAATTAGAAGAAATTATTTGCTTTGTATTAAAATGCTGAAGATGGTTCAACTATTCTGCCGGATAAAAATAGATATTGTTAGATAAATGATACTCATTAGAGGCTGATTTAGCGGCTGTTTAGGGGCTGATTCTAAACACGTAAAGAGTGAAGAATAATTAATCGTGTTGTGCATGTGCGTGTGTTGTGCGCTGCTGGGCATGTGTGCCTGTGCGCGTGCTGTGCACTGCTGGGCGTGTGTGCTTGTGCGCATGTTATGCGTTGTGTGCATTGCACATGTGTTGTGCACTTGCTGTGCACTGTTGTGCGTGTGTGCATTTCATGTGTGTTGTGCGCGTGCTGTGCTGTGTTGTGCTACTATGCACATGTGCTGCATTGAGACCCAAAAAAAAAGATGCTGGAGCTTCCATGTCTACTGCTCAATGTACAAAAAATCAAAAGCTCATGTGCATTAAGTCTTAGTGGCTATTTTGAAAGGGAAAAAAAAGTAGTGTGCATGTAACACAGATTGTGTATTCCTAGCATGTAAAAAAAATCAGAATCTTCATAGTCCCCGTTAGGAATCAAAAGCTAAATGCATTAAGTGTGCAAATTTTAGAAAATGAGAAGTTTAGAATAAAACCAATGCATTAAGAAATGAGCAAAACACACATCTATGTGTTTATAAACAACAAAAAGTGATGACTGATGATGATAACTTTAGTGCAAGAGGGATGTTAAGCAGCCAGCCTCTAAGAATGGTGAGGAACTTGTTCTTATTTAACAATCAAGTGATATAACATGTAAACTCACAAGTGATAGGCATTATTTATGCTACCTTGACCTCTATCAAAGCAAGTTGTTTCCATTGATTGTAATTAAGTTTTTTAATCAAAGTAAATATAGGTGGGCCTTTAAATTTACATGGTAATGCACACAAACACATAAATCTCTATCTATGCAAAGTTTTGCTTTGCTTAAGCACATGTAAGTTCTCCAATATATGTTAAAATTATGTATCTGCACAATTTATCAATTAATGAACATTATTACGACAAAATTAACATCTAAGGGGGATATAGTTGTGCTGAAAAATTCCATTAGCATCTAATGCATGTATAAATAGTATGAAGTTGTCTTGATAATCCAAAGAAACAACACCTAGATGTGTTCTTAGGAAGGAGGACTATGATCACGTATGACGTTGTGTCACGCACGGGGGAGAAGTCCTATGTGGACCTTCATGGAGGGACAAGAACAAGGAGCAAGAGTTAAGAATTTTAGAGCACATGCCAATGAAGACAAATAAAAATGCATCTTGTAGCTGTTCAACCATAAACCAACTAATTGCATTTGGGTCCATAAGAACATCATTGATGTTGTGATTATTTTTTGGTTGCAATGAGGGAAAAAAATGAAAAAAATTGATTGGCATTACCGCAGGCCAAAATTCGGCCTTCATGTGCAGAACACAGACTATGACACTTAATACTTCGATGTTATATCAGTGCAACTATACTGAAAAACTTGGAACATACCACATAATCCCAGTCGTGTTTCTTAGCAAATTCTCTTCACTATCAAAACTAAGTCATGCATCACATACATTAGCATATGGGTCTCCAGTCGACGTCCATCCCATAAGTGGGTTCTCCCACCTGAGACCAAATATCAGCAACACATCATTAATATTATTAAAAAAGCTACTAATGTAAGTGGGTACTCGACAGAATTTGGTTAATGGAGAAACAAAAATAGAATTTAGGCCATATCTCCGTTTGGGAGATATTGCCTAAAAACAATAGCTAAAATAAACTCAAAAACAGTTATTTTGGCAGCTTGCAGTAGCTGTAGTGTTTTGGCCATAAATTTTCACTCAAAATTCCAAATCATTCAAATCTTAATGTTCTGGAAAGAAGACATCTAGACCTATAACTTTATAGTTTTGAGAGTTTGATCATTCATTCATCTTGTGGAACAAAAACAGATTGAAAGTATAAAACTCGGAATAAAAAGTTACAGCTTTTCAGACTAACAGTGTGTTTGTAAAATGGAATTTTCTCCTCACTCGAAACTTCAAATCATGCCCCGTTCGCGGCTGTGGGGAGATAACTCAGAGATCTACAATATTGTAGTTCTGAGAAAAAACTTAAACTGATTTTATCTAGGGGAAAGATGACCAGAAAGTCAGACCAAAACTGTGTGCATAGCGTGTGGACGTGTGCTGTTGTGTGCGGTGCACATGTGCTGTATGCTGTGCACGTGTGTGCATTCCATGAAGACAATATGCTATATATATGTGCACGTGTGTGCATTCCATGAAGACAGTCTGCTATATATATGTGCACGTGTGTACATAGACAACCCCAAGCTGGACATTAACAATCAGTTATAATATAAGTACGAGGATTCCATGTCTACCATACGCAACACTGTCTTCTTACTATCATCAGGAAACCTCCCCAATGCTTCATCATCAGCAGTTGCTGCTATGTCAGCTTGAACAGTTATAACATAGCAGTTGCTGCTATGTCAGCTACGAATTTTCAGTCAAGAATAATGCATTGGTCACACATAGAACTATCACAAAGAAAGTACCATCTAGATCAACTTCTTGTGCTATCTTGATAGCATCAGATGTTGCAACATCTTGATTAGCTGGAGTTATGGCTAGAATAATGCAATTAGGCTACAATCCAAGAAGAATATATCAACTAATTAACGAGTCTCAGCATGTGAAGAAATTACCAGCCAACTTAGCTTGGGGCTTATATCAGTGAGGATACAAAATTAACTTTACATTAATGCATCAAAATAGTTGACTAAGGTTCCATAAAGTTTTTATTTCAAACTAAAGCCAATGAATAGAATTTGATGAAGTTTCTTGCTGAATTTATGCCCATACCAAAGCTGCGTAAGAAATTCATAGTGACCAAAAAACAATTTCAACTGCGTTTACATATGGAAACAAAATAAGCAGACAAGTAGTCATGTACAATCATAGTTGTTTTGAGTAAGATAGTCCAAATAAACATGTAGAAATACTATTGCCAGATAATTGACCATGCACAAATATTAGAATAATTAACTCTTTGACCTTTTCCACTAGAAAATTAAGAGCCCATGTGGGATAGTTTTTGGGGGGACATTGCCAGATAATTGACCATTCATAAATATTAGAATAATTAACACTTTGACCTTTTCCAATAGAATATTAAGAGTGCGTTTGCGAAAGCTTTTTTGGGGCCAACATTCTCTTATAAGTGATTGTTTAAAAAGTTGTGACCGCTTGGATTAGTATTTTTTTTACATCTTTTGAAATTCTGCTTCGCTTTTAAAGATTTAAATAAATAAAGAAGAAAAGAACAGCAATTTTGTAGCTTCTGAAAAAAAAAAAAAAAAAAAAAACTTACTCCTTAAAAATTGATTATTATGAAATCTAACCCAAATGGGCTCGAAAACATTATCCAATAGTGTGTTTATTCTCAAATTCTAGTTAAGATCGATGCACTTTCATTAAGAGCTATCAAGTAACAAATCAGTTGCATAAACCCTGTAAACAACAACTAATGACAAGAATGGAGAAAAGATGAAACCATGAACCAGGAGAACATCCATGAGATATTCATCAAAAACATATTTGAGTACGAAAATCCAATAGAAACATCAAACAAAACATTTGAATTAGAAATGACATACAGAAGTCTGTAAATTTCCTATTTCGTGAATGAAGAAACTGGGCATACTCCTCTTGTCCCTGCTCTGTCTTGTATAATTGCAATACCAAAGGTCTCCTTGTTACAATCCCTACAAGTATTACAAAAACTCAAAGAAATCAAACAAGGTAAACATGTTTTTGGCAACATAGAAGTAGAATAATGCGGATCATGAACTTGCATGTTATAACTTTAAATCCTGCCATTCTTGTGTTTTCTAGTTTAGCTAGCCTAAGAGAAAAAATTGATCAAAAACCACAATCTGAATATGATAAATGATTTCATTTTATTTCTTTTTGTTCGAGCAACATATAGGCATATCAAGTCTAAGTATAAACAATTCGTAATTCAAAATTCTGATCAATTTTTATAGCAATTCAACAAGGACACAAGCCACATTCAACCTCATGCAATCAAATTGTGGTAACCAAAACCACGCATTCTAAAATTCATTCCCTAAGCAATTTCAATTCCATTTCTTACTGCTCTAAGAAATTTCATTCCATTTTCTACTTCTCTATGCAAATAAACAAAACATAAATCAAAACTGAAAATTTTAAAATAAATGAATTGTTTGTTCTTTACACCCAGGAAGGCTGAAAAAGTAACTGAAACTATCTTATCAAACTTGTACTTTACAGGTAAGGAAATAAACTTTTTACCAAAGAGATTGTCTAACCTACTTTACAATAATCATAGATTGGAGCTGTTTGGATATATATAGGCAAAAACTTGAGAAAGGAAACAAAAAGGGATTAAATAGCATAGATCCCATTAGTACGTATCTACTTAAAAAAAAAGAAATGAATCTGTAATATACTACAATTTAGTTATAGTTGGGTACACCTCAAATGCACCACAAAACTCCTGCGTAGTTGATTTGTCTTATGTCGAGGAATGATGATTGATAAAATAGGCATTGTTGCCTATACTATGGCAGCCCAGCATTGAGTGGACATGAACATTATAGTATCAGTTACCTCCTTAAAGCACCATAATTCCCTGTTACCTGCAAACAAACAAAGAAAACTCATCAGGAAACTTCAAATGTCTAGCAAGAATAGAGATGACCCTAATTGCATAAACAAAAATGCTCCAATGAATATTTATAGTGAAAATTGATACAAACTATTAGATCTCAAAAAATAGTCGTCTTTGATAAAATAAACGGAAAGTCAAAAATATTTTGGCCTGCCTGGACCTGGGTAAAGCACACGAGTGATCCCTTAAGATTAAAACAAAGCTATGTGTTAGCCTTGACTTTATTTAAGGCATTATTTTTGTTTTGTTTTGATGATGACAAATCCTGTGATACTTGCATACTTTCATTGGTTCTGTTTTTAATCAATTATCATGTCATTTTCGGTATGCTAATCTCTTGATTCATGTACTTAAATGTTCTGACTTTGTTTAAGATTGTGAGATAGCATATAGTGAAACCCAATAGTGATGGAGCTCAATAAGGATCAAGCTTGAAGACTTGAAGATTTTTTCTTCCTTTGTTGAAGACTAGGATTTACGTGTAAGCATTTTGATCAATCACTCATAGAGGCTCAAGTAACTTTAATTGGACTTTAGGTTCCTTTCTCTCACACTTTAAAATACTTTCAAGGACCTAAACATACTTAGACCACTCAATTAAATTCATTTCACAAAAGCTTTCAAGTGGCTAAGTCAAAAGAAAGTACCTTTGCGCAGATAGGTCAAATTTAAATGCAAACCTGATCCAATTAGTAAGGAATTAGATCTTGAGTTTTATATGGTTGGAAAGGTATTTGAATCTAGTTTCCGAATCTTCAAACGGATCACGAATACGAGTTTTGTAGAGGGAGTTATGGCCGTTTTAGTAAAAAGGTGTCAGTCTGCAAAAAACTGCTTAAAACTAGTCGACTGATTTATTTCATGTCCAGTTGACTGGATTGTAAAATTAGTCAACTGGATAGCACTAAAAATGCCTCTTCACTGCTATAAACTTCCCAGTCGACTGAACCTTCGATCCAGTCGACTGGACTGCGCTGAATACACATAACGGCTAGTTTTTAAACTCTCCAAAAATTGTTTTTACACCCCCTAACCACTTCCAACGACTGTAATCTTTCTTGGCCTATAAATACATGTTTTCTCACACCATTTCATGTTGATCAATCCATTGGAAAACATCTATTTAAATCACACAACTTGTTGATTTCTAATCATTCATATTTGAGCCCTAGTTGTGTGAGTTTATCAATTTGCTCTAGTTCTTAATTTTTATTTCTTTGAGAGTAAATTGTAGTGAGCTTTTATTTGTATCATCTACTCAACAAGGAGTTATTGTGTGAGCTTTAAATTGTATTATCCACTCTAGAGAGAGAGAGAGCTCAATTTGTACCCAAATTATTTGTAAAGAGTGAGGGTTAGTAACCCTTGATTGCAAAGAAGAGGTTTTCTTCTTTGGGAGAGATTGAAGGCTCTTGTAACGGTTTGGTCTACTGATCGGGAGAGAACTAATCCTAAATATACGCTTTAACGAGCATTTGTTAGTACCTTTTTATCCTGTTTTTGTATATTTTTACTCTGTTTTCTAGTTTCTGACAGGTTTTGGAAGAAATCAACTAAACCAGGCTAAACAGGGTGAAAAAGCATCAAGAAAGAAGCTGAAAAACCAATGTCGCGCGCGCGGTCCGCGGGCGCGAGAATCCAGAAGTCGCGCGCGCGATCCGCTCGCGCGAGACCCCCAATAATTCGCTCGCGCGATCCGCGAGCGCGAAGGACCAAAAGTCGCGCTCGCGCGACCCGCTCGCGCGATATGCCCAAAAACCAAAGTTGCGTATTTCAGTATACTGAAGACTCCTGTGCAAACGAGACTGCTAAACGACGTCCAGACTGTAAATTACATCAGTTTCAGTCCGTTTCGAGTTGTAAAGGCTTCCAAAACATGTTGTAAATCTATATAAACTCTATTTTACTTCAATTAGAGGGGGGACAATTAATATACACACATTCTACAACCACACTTCCAGCCCTTGAAGAGGGAGAATCAAGGAGAAGAAGAAGAAGACCAAGGATTTCCATGGCCTCCTCCATCAACTACTTGCCGATCACTACTTCTATGGCAGCTTAGATCATCGATCTAGGGTTTCAATGAAGCCCTAGATGAGTAATAGGGTTTTATTTATGTTTTTATTTTAGTTTTATTATGTATGGATGACAGTCACATGTTTAGAGGATTTTATAAATAAATCGTACTTACATTGATTAAATCATTGCTTTCAGAATTTATTCTTGTCTTAGATCTATTTTGACTGTGATGTGCTCAACGATCTATTCTCGCTGTGCTTGTTTAGGTTGTTTACATGTGATGGTGCTTTATTGATTCGTGCTATCAAGTATCCGAATAGTCCATGCCTAGGTTAGACGGATTAGATCACAACCCTAGTTTAGTGTGAGATAATTCGTGCTATCCGCAGATGGATTATGTTGGTGCTTGAACCATGATTATCTTCTTGTCGGAGGAATTGGGCTTGTAGCTACAATTCCCCATATTCATCCAACGTAATAAGCTAAAGTAATTCATAGATATTCCTATTATGAAGCTAGTAGGTGGATTTGTAATCCTAGGTTCCCTTAAACATTCATTAAAAACACTTTTAATTGCTTTCATAGTTTAGATTTACTTTTATGTTCTTAGTTTAATTAAATCCAAATCAAAATCCGTTTTTCCTAATTAATTAGACTTAGGTTTTAAAATTAAGTTGCTGTAGTAATCAATCTCTGTGGGTTCGACCTTTACTTCCACACTGCAAATCCTTTGAAAAGTAAAGAATACTTTTATATCTTGATTCTGACAACATCAATTTTTGGCGCCGTTGCCGGGGATTGCATTACTACTCTTAGTTTTATAATCGTAGTTTAGTTAATTCGTAAATATTAGATTAGTTTTTATTCTTCTTATTTTCTGTTTTTGTTTTTAGTTACTAACTTTTTCTTTTATTTTGTAGTCAACGTTTCCGAGTGGAGCAGCTAATTACATCAAAGGAGCTTACGCAAATAAAAAAAGAAATAAATTAAATAAATTGCTTCCTTTGGAATTCGCTTTAAACCGCTGTAAGTCAGGGCGCTGTGACGCACTATTTGCATTAGTTTAAGGTTAATTGCACTGCATTAGCTAGGAAACCCAGGGCGCTGGGCTTGACGCGATCATTGCATTACAGGATAATTTGCATGCATCATAGTAGTTGAGTGCTTGTTATCTTAGTTGCGTGATTGCTTGCTATTTGTTTTTTTAGTTGAGTCAGTCTTTGTCTTTGTTTCTTTTCTTTTCTTTTAGTTTATGTTAGGTACACGTTCAAACAAACCGGAATTACAACCTTTAAACTCTGAACTTGAACGTACATTAAGACTTAACAAGTCTTCAAATTTAACTTCTGGAACTAGGTTTGTAATAGACGACGATTTGACACCAAAACCAACGTCTTTATTTGAGTCCGAAATACGTAGTACTCTTCAAAAACTAAAGAAACCACGCTTTAATAACATAGAACCGATTAAAATGGCAGACATTGGCAACAATAACAATAACAATCAAAATAACGGAGATAATATGAATAATCATAATATCCCTCCACCTCCTCCACTTAAAGATTATTTTATTCCGATGACTTACACGCCACAAACGTGTATTGAATTACCGGAGGCGACGGCATCTCACTTTGAGATAAAGTCGTCTACCATCTCGCTACTTCCATCATTCCATGGCCGTCTAAATGAAGACCCTTATAAACACTTAGGAGATTTTCAGGACATATGCTCTACGTTGAAAATCCAAAATCTTACTGATGATGAACTAAAAATGCGGCTCTTTCCATTCTCATTAAAGGACAAAGCTAAATATTGGCTCCAATCTTTGGAGCCAAACACAATTAGAACATGGGAAGACTTACACACCGCATTTTTACAAAAGTTTTTCCCGATTATGCGTACAAACCAGATAAGAAAATCAATAACCAATTTTGTAATGCAAGATGGGGAATCACTTTACGACACGTGGGAAAAATTTAAAGAATTACTACGCTCGTGTCCACATCATCAAGTCCCTAAGTGGCAACTTGTTCAGGTCTTTTATGAGGGGCTTATTCCCTCTGTTAGGAATACCGTCGATGCCGTTTGTGCGGGAACCTTCCTACACAAAAGCGCCGACGAGGCCTGGAAAATGTTTGAAACGTTAAGCGAGAATTCAATGCACCAAACGGTGTCTGTCCGTTCGGAAGGATATCTTAATCAACCTAAGAGGGATGTAAAATTCGAGTCAAGTCAATCAATTGAAATAAAAGAACTATCTAACAAACTTGACCGACTTTTAACAATGAACCAAACGACAGCCCCACCCGCTCGTGAAATTTGTGCATTATGTTCTGATCCTTCACATTCGATACTTGCATGTCCATCGGCGAGTCAATTCCCGGAATTCGTGGAGCAACACATTAATTCTATTCAACAATACCCACGAAATAACTATAATGCAACTACTAATAATCCGGATGCGCCATGGAGAAACCATCCTAACTTCTCGTGGAAAAATAATAATAATAATCCCAATGAGGCGACTAATTTTCCAAATGCGTATCGACCTCAGTTTCAACCTAATCAATACCAACAACCGCCTCCTAATTCGAATCCTTCAAGGGGTAATATTTTTGAGGAAAAGGTGTTGGCGTCCCTTAAGACTATTGAAACGCAAGTACAGGCACAAGCACAAATAGTGCACTCTCATACGCAATCCATTGCGAAGCTTGAATCCCAAATGGGACAACTAGCTACTGTAGTAAGTCGTAGAAACGAGGGGACGTTGCCTAGTCAAACAATCCAAAATCCTAAGGGACAATATGAGGTTAAGGGGTCGAATGAACAAGTGAACGCCGTCTCAACTAGGTTGACTACCCGAGAGGAGGAGGTAATAGAAATTCCGAATAAGAATGTGAAAGGTATGAATATTAACTCTAATAAAGAGACGGGTGAGGACATGAGCCAAAATAAGAACGGCAAAGAATCGGTCCCAACGAATTATACTCCTAGAATGCCATATCCACCAAACGTTGAGGAACCGTCTAATCTTACAAATAAAAAGTCTAGGGTTGAGGATATACTCGAGGTGTTTAAACAAGTTAAAATCAATATTCCTTTCCTCGATGCTATTAAACAAATTCCCGCTTATGCTAAATGTTTAAAAGACCTATGTACTCAAAAGCGCAAAATACGCAGTCATACTCCTAAAAAGGTCTTTCTCACGGAAAAAGTAAGCTCTATATTCCAACACGCTCCTCCAAAATATAAAGATCCCGGTACGCCTACGATTTCATGTGTCATAGGTGACACTATCATTCATAGGGCTCTCCTTGACTTAGGAGCTAGTGTTAATCTCATACCTTATCACGTCTATCAACAACTAGGATTAGGTGAACTGAAACCTACGGCCGCTACTATACAATTAGCGGATCGTTCTATTAAAATTCCTAGAGGAATCGTCGAGGACGTCTTGGTTAAAGTTGATAAATGCTATTATCCTGTCGACTTCATGGTCCTTGACACTGAACCCGTGCTAGATGTTAGGAAACATACTCCTGTCATCTTAGGCCGTCCATTCTTAGCAACCGCCAACGCACGTGTTAACTGTCGGACGGGGGTAATGAAAGTGTCATTTGGGAACATGAATCTAAAATTAAACGTTTTTAATGCTATGGATCAACCTCCTAAAAACGACGATTTCCTATGTGAGGTGGAAGGTGAGGTAACACGGAAGATTGAGTCTACCAAAGAAATAAACGTGAGTAACAAAAACGATATAGCGGACGATGATGAGTGGATGAATCCTAATTCCGTGGACCCTAATGAAGAATCTACTCGGAAGGTATGAAATCGATTCGAACATAATGACAAACCGTTAATCGATTTAATTCAAAGCGATGTTATTTCTGCGTACCACCGAGCTCTACCTGACATTCTTAGGGGTACACAGTCCGATATACGGCCTCCATGAGTCTTGAGCTAGAACGGTCTAGCTAAAGACGTAAAAGTTAGCGCTTCTTGGGAGGCAACCCAAGCTTAATGTCGTTTGTTTTCTTATTTTTGGACGTTTTTGGGTCTGTTTGTGTCTGTTTTAGACATTCTGGATAGGTTTGGGGGTTGGAATTAAGTTATTTTAATAGTACGTACATAATTTTAGCCACACAATGAAGAAAACCCATCTCACGCGCGCGGCCCGCTCGCGCGAGACATCGCTCGCGCGGCCCGCTGGCGCGAGATTGCCCCTTAGATGTTTTTCTTTGTTTTCTCTTTTATGAGCCCTCAGTAGTTCCTCGCGCCTGATTTCGCGGGCGCGAGGCACCTCGCTCGCGCGAGAAAGTTTTACTTTCAGAAGAAAAAAAAAAAAAAAAAAAAAAAATTTGGAAATTCGCGCGCGCGACGGCCGCTCGCGCGGACCGCGCGCGCGATTCCCCCATTTCTGCATATTTTCTTTTCTTTTCTGTATCTTTCCCCCGTACTTGTTCTGATAATGTTTTTGTTTCTGTTTTTGTTTATTACGCCATTTTAGATCGAGTTAGTTAGTGTTTTCCTTATTATATTTATACTTTTTCGTTTTATGTCTTTTCCTTTTGCTAGTTTAGTTTAGTTTAACTTAGATTTTAGATTTATTTGTTAAATTTTGGTTTCATTTCCTTTTACTATTCTTTTGAAGTTCTTTTCATTTATCTAGTAGTCACAGGTAACATTGAACTTTATTGTCATATTCCTTTGTGTTCACCTGTTTGCCATTGTCGAAATCGAGGTATTATCGTTCCTATCTTATGTACTCTCCTTTATTTCGTTTTATTGTTTCATTGGGGACAATGAAAGGTTTAGGTTTGGGGGTATGCACACACATGCACGTTATTATGCACTAAAATTTTAAAATTTTGTAATAAGTGTGTTTAAATAAACGATATTACTGACGTTTTTGCAATTTTAATCCGATACTTCTTAGTATGTAATTTGAATTGTTATAGAATGGTAAACATGAGAATATGTGGTTAAATATTTGCTAGAGTCATGTTGAAATGTTTTAAGTTATGTATTGTTCGAATCGTAGTTTTATATCATAAATTTGCACACAAACTTATGCACTGCACGTAGTCACTTGAATACATGTTTGATGTGAACTATAATATGATTCGGATTTCTAGATAACACAAGGTGGAGACTAAACCCAGTGAGCTATTGAGCCTATCTTTTCTGTTTTGAGGGTTATAAATACATTGTGTTTGTCGAATTTCATTGAAATAGCGCATTAACTTGTTGATTAGTCTCATTATTCTTGTTTTGGTTGATAGTCAAGTTAAAATATTTGTTACCATGCTAAATAATCTTCCGTCGTAAACATTGAAGAACCGTATTACCCTAGGAAATGATTTTAGGCCTTCTTTGTTTAGTGCCGACCGATAAATTATAAATTTCCTTAGTTCGCCCCTTTGAGCCATTACAATGCCTCTTTTTCTTTGTTCACCATTATCCTCTTTAAAAGCTCCAACTTGATCAACTTGGAGTATACCACTGGAAGAGTGATCAACTTTTAGTAGTATTAAGGCGATGTGTTGATTGAGAAGAAGAAAATAAGATGCTATTGGGGTAGTTGCTTGGTATTCGATGAATAATCATTTGAACAAGGAGGAAAAGAATAAAGAAAAGATAACAAAATAAAGAAGAGAAGGTTGAAAAAAAAAAAGAAAGAAAAGAAGAAAAGTGAATGAAAAGGAAGAAGAGAAAGAAAAGATGAAAAGTTTGTAGAAGAAGAATGAGAGAGATCGAACATGCCTTACAATGCCATTCTGAAACTACCTGATATATCTGTCCTATACTTTTTCATTACCGGAGCCACATTACAACCTTTGAAAAGTCCTAGTTGATCCTAGGAAACATGGTTCGGATATGTAAATGATGGGAGGGGATTAAAACATGGTAATGATTAATTTCTTTTGATTATTGGCATCTTATCCATGAGACTACTGTTCTTTCGTGTCATGCGTCTTTTTCATGTCATATGTGAGCATTTATCGTTTTGAAAATATATTTCCTTTACTCACATATATTAGAAAAATTACACCTGTTTCTGAGTGTTTCATTTGAGAGTGTAATTGACATTGTGAGATTCGTAGTCAAGACATAGTTAGATGGTTATCCGGGTTATATTCCAAGTTCATGACATGCGCGTGTTCACTTGACTACCTCATCACACACGTGCGATTTTATGAGAAACTCTATTGGTTTATACTATGCATGTGCTTGAGATTGTTCTTCATGATGTATGTAGACGTTTGATTCTATTTCTTTATGTTCGTTATTCTATTTCGAATCTTTGTTGTATAATAAGGAGTATTGAATATTATGTTCTTTGTTTTTAATAAAAGTTTTTAGATTTTAAGTTAATAAAGATGGTTGTGGGTAACTTGTTGACGAGAACCCTCACGAGACTTCACTCGTCCGACTAGGGACACCTAGGGGTTTAAAAGGCTTGTTGCATACGCTAAATGCAATCGTGATCCATACGAAAATGGAATAGATTTTTATTAGTAGTTTTTATTTTAGTTTTGCTCGAGGACTAGCAAAATGTAGGTTTGGGGGTGTGATCGGGAGAGAACTAATCCTAAATATACGCTTTAACGAGCATTTGTTAGTACCTTTTTATCCTGTTTTTGTATATTTTTACTCTGTTTTCTAGTTTCTGACAGGTTTTGGAAGAAATCAACTAAACCAGGCTAAACAGGGTGAAAAAGCATCAAGAAAGAAGCTGAAAAACCAATGTCGCGCGCGCGGTCCGCGGGCGCGAGAATCCAGAAGTCGCGCGCGCGATCCGCTCGCGCGAGACCCCCAATAATTCGCTCGCGCGATCCGCGAGCGCGAAGGACCAAAAGTCGCGCTCGCGCGACCCGCTCGCGCGATATGCCCAAAAACCAAAGTTGCGTATTTCAGTATACTGAAGACTCCTGTGCAAACGAGACTGCTAAACGACGTCCAGACTGTAAATTACATCAGTTTCAGTCCGTTTCGAGTTGTAAAGGCTTCCAAAACATGTTGTAAATCTATATAAACTCTATTTTACTTCAATTAGAGGGGGGACAATTAATATACACACATTCTACAACCACACTTCCAGCCCTTGAAGAGGGAGAATCAAGGAGAAGAAGAAGAAGACCAAGGATTTCCATGGCCTCCTCCATCAACTACTTGCCGATCACTACTTCTATGACAGCTTAGATCATCGATCTAGGGTTTCAATGAAGCCCTAGATGAGTAATAGGGTTTTATTTATGTTTTTATTTTAGTTTTATTATGTATGGATGACAGTCACATGTTTAGAGGATTTTATAAATAAATCGTACTTACATTGATTAAATCATTGCTTTCAGAATTTATTCTTGTCTTAGATCTATTTTGACTGTGATGTGCTCAACGATCTATTCTCGCTGTGCTTGTTTAGGTTGTTTACATGTGATGGTGCTTTATTGATTCGTGCTATCAAGTATCCGAATAGTCCATGCCTAGGTTAGACGGATTAGATCACAACCCTAGTTTAGTGTGAGATAATTCGTGCTATCCGCAGATGGATTATGTTGGTGCTTGAACCATGATTATCTTCTTGTCGGAGGAATTGGGCTTGTAGCTACAATTCCCCATATTCATCCAACGTAATAAGCTAAAGTAATTCATAGATATTCCTATTATGAAGCTAGTAGGTGGATTTGTAATCCTAGGTTCCCTTAAACATTCATTAAAAACACTTTTAATTGCTTTCATAGTTTAGATTTACTTTTATGTTCTTAGTTTAATTAAATCCAAATCAAAATCCGTTTTTCCTAATTAATTAGACTTAGGTTTTAAAATTAAGTTGCTGTAGTAATCAATCTCTGTGGGTTCGACCTTTACTTCCACACTGCAAATCCTTTGAAAAGTAAAGAATACTTTTATATCTTGATTCTGACAACATCATCTACACCCGTGAAGTAGATCGGATTAAAGGAATCCTCAAGAGGTGTTCTTGAGGGGTGGACGTAGGCCGTGGGGCGCGATTGCCGAACCACTTGAAAATTTGGTTTGCAAGTATCTCTTCCCTTATCTCTTCATATTATCTCTTGTGATTGTGTTTTAATTTGCTATCAAGTTTTAAAAAGGTTAATTTACGCTAAAACCTTATTCACCCCCCCCCCCCCCTCTAAGGTTTCCACATTTGGACCAACACTATGGTTCCCAAATTTGAATCTGAATCTCACGCAATGGTATGTGGTACCACCAATCACTTGCCAAAGTGGTACAACTATCAAAGAATTTGGGATTTGAATTTGGGTAGCATAGCATTACTCTTAATATTATGGACATTGTTCATTTACCCTCACATTGGTATGTGTACATATTTTTCCCAAAAATCAACAGTAATGGCAACTAATATTTTTAAATTTGCATCTTGACCATCAATGGAAGGAGAAATTTGTTATAAGGAGGCAAATCTGAACGGAAGTTGGCGTAATCACTGAAAGAACAAGAGAGGCTCTTGCAATTATAAAAACCCTCAGGGTACTTAAAATAGTATCTTCTCCATGAGAGAACCAGGTGAAGCGATTCCAAATTAAACATATAATATATAAAGATACTAGAATTTAGCAGCTTATCACTTTAATTTTGACACAACTGGAAACTTTGGCTCAGGCCAAACAAAGGTAGAAGAAATGAAAGATGTTTGGAAAAGGGATTCTTAAAAATGGAGGATAGAGATTTTTGAAACATGAAGCATAAATTATGTGGGAGAGAGAGGTGAGAGACAGAGAAAACCAAAAAAACCCTAATTGATAGATTCGAAGCCCTGAATCACAGATCTGAGAGAGAGAGAGAGAGAGAGAGAGTTAACTTGTGATTCATCTTCTATTTATCTTCTTCCGATGATTATTTGTTCATCTTCGAGTTATTGCTATGGCTGATGATCAAAAGTGCTCACAATGTACTGTGAAATGCCAGATGAAATACCTAAATATGTGATCAGTACATACACGATTTGTGTGACCTCAAAACTTTTTCCATGGTGTTGTCGTCTCTAGTGAGTAGGTTGGATGGTGAGAAGGATTGTTGAGTAGAGGTGAGAGAGGGAAGGAGAATGGCCATGAGTGAAGAGAGGAGGAGGAGGAGGCAGCGGCTAGGTTAGGGATTTTTAGAGAGAGAAAAGTGAGGAGATACTGAAAAGAGTCTACAGAAGTTCAACCTTTGTGGTGTAGTGTGTGGGTAGGTTTATGAGTGGTCATTTAGGGGGAAACCAAATATTTGGGGGGTGGGTGGAGGGGTGATTTGGGAGTGATCATTTAGGCCATTTTGTCACTGCTTTTGGTAGTGACAATTTAATAATAAACTTTGTCACTGCCCTACTGTTTAGGGCAGTGACAAAATGCTACTTTTGTCACCAATTCCATTTATCACTGTCCCGGACGGTGACAATTTTGTCACTGCCAAAGACAGTGACAAAGTTAGCGAAAATGAGAGTGATAAATCTGCTATTTTGGTGTAGTGTCAAATCTGTCAATCGATTTCTCAACAATTTCTAAAAATAGCATATGGATCCTAGAAGTTCTCAAAACGGATCGAATGAAAGCTAATTCATTAAAATTTACCCAGAAAATTTGAAATCCATCAAACTATGGGTTTTAGTGGACCAAATCTCATGGACAAAACCAATCTGTTTTGCTGAATTTTATCTAGTTCATTTTATAGTATGAGAAAAACATATTAGGTGATGATTTGAAGTTGATTAGAGAGATCAAACTCATAGATCAACTTAATTATCATGATTCCCAATCAATTTTGCCCTCAAGTTCTATGAAGAACTTTAGATCATGGATCAAAGGGACTTACAAATATCCTATTGGAGATGAATTTCAATAAGAATTCTAGGTAATAGGAATAATCAAGATATAGGTATGAACATAGGAATCATCCTTCTCATAGATCAAACTTCCAAACCATTATAGAATTCAAAATAGATACATATATATAATCATGTATGCGTGGATCTAAATTAAATAGAAGAATGAAATCAAAATTGAAAATCAAAGTGAAAATCAATCTCTAATTATAGATTATCAATAAAATCAATTAGACTTGGATCTAGTCATCTGAGTGTGTGAAGAACAAGAGAGGAAGACGATGAGTGTTCTAGCAAATAAAACAAAACTAAACTAGACCCAAGTCTTATAGATCTATATATAAGAAATAAGAATTAGAGATGAATATTGATGTTTACCTCTTGGAGGATTCTCAATTATATGATTAAAGTTGATTTAAAGTTTCTTCTTCTTCAAGTAGGCTTCAAACTCATCAAGCACCCATCCATGAGAGTTAATGGAGGCAATTGATGTCCAATTGTAATCTAATTATCCTAAGATTAATTCATAAAACTTCAATTCATAATTCTCTCTCTCTCTCTCTCTCTCTCTCTCTCTCTCTCTCTCTCTCTCTCTCTCTCTCTCTCTAACAATCTCTTAAATTGAAACTAAGTATATCTTCAAGTATATTCAAAGCTTCTTCAAGATGACTTAAGCTCTAGGTGCTCTCTAGATCTTCCAAGTATTTACTTGTGTGTGAAAGATGATCTCATATGGATCTATATATAGAGTTTTGAAAACTTAACTCCTAAGTTACAGGGTTAAAACAAGATTTTTAGAAAGCAGACAAGGGTTAAAATGGCCATTTCGGTGCCTAAATGCAGTTTTTAGGCAATTTCCTCGCAGTGGGAGGCTTCTAAAAGGGTCTGGAACCAAAAAAGCTCGATGGAGGGGGCATGTTATGGGTGGCGGCTTAGGTGGGACCCGCCACCTGATTTTCCTCCTCCTCTGGTTGCCCTTAAGCTCTGTTTAAAATATTACGTTCACTACTTTTCTGGATTTTTGTAAAAATGCTTTTTGGTGTCTGAAATCGTCCGTTTACGTATCGTTGGAAAGCTGTCAAGTTGAATTTCAGTATAAAAATATTCCAGGAGGTTTTATAATGGAAATATTGAAGTTCGGAAGTCCTCTGGGACTTTCGTCGTCCTTTTGAAATCAAACGTCTTTTCCAAAATTACTTTTAAATGTGCGTCAATTTCGAACTTTTCGTTAAAATTTAATCTCTGGATACCTAGAATACTGCGTTTAGAACACTTAATGTTCATATAACCCTGAGTGAATATGAATTATGAGAAACGATTTTGACCAAACCGGGATTTTATGCATGAAAAAGGGCTTTTCTGAGCTTGAAGTCACTTTTCGAAGTTCGATCTTTTGATTGTGTGGAATCCAGTACCTTCCATGGTGTACGTTTTATCATCGAATCCTCCAATACGTTGTCCACCCTAAATCCTATCAGTGTGGTCAAAATTGGGTGCCTACAGTTATCAATAACATAAACATAAGTGAAATTTGAATAATGAAATAACAAATTATTTCTATTCAATTAGCGTACAAAACACAAAAATTCAACTAATGAATTTAGACTGAATTCAGACCAAGCACTAAATCTCTGTAAAATAAAGAGTTTAAAATTTACAAATTATATCTCTAGACCAAAAATAAAATCTGAAAGTCTTTATCAAACAGCATCAAAGATTCTGTAAAACAAAACCAACTATCAATCACTTAAACCCATTTATATGTAAAATGGTAACTTCTCAAACCTAGGCTTTAACACATGATCATAAACATATGTACAACATCTATAACTGTTGGGTGCTTAAAACATCAACATAAAAACTATATCCGTTGGGTAAAATATTGTTATTCATTAGAGGCTATTTATCCTTTGGATATCCAAGTGGTTTAATATTGACAAAAAGTCTAGACAGATAATATCTTATAAGTAAATATAATATTTTATTAAAACCAATTCCACTGTTCTATATATATATATATATCTTATCATTATTCTTTAAAACAAGGGTCCAATGAAGTTATGAATCGAAAAACTCTTCCATGCATAACAAATGGCTCTGCAACATATGTGCATATTCTAAGTTTTGATGTTCTGAATTTATTGACTACCAACTGTGTATATAGTAATAATCTAATCAAACAAAAATTGTATCTATGACAGTTCGAAAAAATCCCTTAGGCAACTCTGCTTATAAGAATCAACATTTATAAAACAACACCGATATCATTTCAAGGGTCAATTTTCATGGTAGATACCAAACTTTAAAATTGTTGAAACCGTAAATAGAATAGGAACAATATTACCAGATCATTAGCCTCTTTGAGAAATGTTGGGTTGAATTGTTTCGCGGCGATCATAGCAGCATCCATGATTGTTCTTAAGATTGTTGGAAAATATGAAGGATACGGCTATGATATTGATTGAGGCGTGCAACAGTTTTCACTGTCCTTAAGAACAATTCCACCCTTCGAAGTCAGTGACTCGATGCAGAAGGTCTCAACGCTATGTTCTCCGGAATTCAGCAATCAAATCTTCCAAACGTGCACACAAATTGGATGATTATTTGAGCGCTCAGAATAGCTCCAAACTTCATAAAGAATTTTGCAAAACTTTGAAGAACCAGAAAAATAGAGAAGAAAATGAGAACATAAAATATTTCTGTGTATAAAATGAGAAGAGAGAATGCTATTTTTATAAGACAAACTGGCCAACAGTCATTTTACTAAAACAGATTTTAATAGCCTCCAACAGCCATATTTTTAATATAGGAGTTAATTTATTTAATAACCTCCAACGGCCATATTTTTAATATTGGAGTTAATAGATTTAATAGGCTCCAACAGCCATATTTTTAATACAAGATACTAGTCATATCAATGTAAATGTCTTTGTTTGCATTTTTGAAATAAAAAGCCCAATGCCCAAATAATAGGAAACTCAATAATTCCAATAAGGAGAACTAAGATTGTCCAAGAGATAATCCCATTCCAAACATATCATGAACAACCATATCAACCTAAGCTTAATGATGTCCAAGAGATTGTCCATATCAGGCGAGTCCCCCTGAATGATATCTCGTTAAGAAGCAACCAGAATGACAAATGATAACCAAGAAAAGCATCTTCCAATCTGACCTTGACCTGATATGTACTCTAGTTATAGCCTTATAGGTTAACCAATTGAACTCCTCAATTTGCCACAAAGATTGGGACACTCGGTTAATGCCTTCCACTAACCCTGTGGGAAAAAAACGCAATTCTATTGATAATGTTTTTCCTTGGTTACAACTTAGGACCAACCCAATACAAATTTATAGAAGAGGTAGAAATAAGCATAAAATGGAAATTGCAATAATTGAGTCAATAAAAACTAAGTATGATGTTGATGATTAGCGATAGAGTCATCACCAACACTTGATTCTTTAATGTCACCAACAAAAGTACTATAGGCCTCAATGGACCAGTCTCTCTCGGAGAAAAGTAGAGAAGGCTTTATTCAGTCAATAAAAACTTTATAGACCTAATCCTGAAATCCAAGAGTGAACATGAAGAATATCCTATATATACTAAAGTCTAGGTCATGGGGTAAAATCAAGCCAAACTTAACAAAACGTCCTAGTGTTAGTGCGATAGACCAAGAAGGGAGGGTGGGGGGAGGATGTTAGTAGGTCTAATATTTCTAACTTTATTACTAATTTTAATTCTAAGCAAAACAGATCTGAACCCAATAGGTGTAAATCGTGCTTGCGTAAAAGCAAACAATCTCAAGAACTCAAGATAACATGGAAACTATTTCATCTTCAAGGAATCAAAATCCACACTTCAATTAATTCCAATATAAATCAATAATGGAAAACTTACAACCAGCTTTAGACCTGACCACAATCACATTGAATCATCACATTGTATCATACATGTTGTGCTTGTAATCTTCCTTCGTTGGAATAGACTCTTCACAATTTCAACGCTAAACCTTATTCTCGCACCGATTGCAATCACATGTGATGAGCTACTAACCCTCAATTGATGTAAAGGAATTGATCTTGGGTTAAAAAATGAATCTAGAGGAGCATTAGATTACTTAGGAGTTGCTTAAGCACTTTCAAAATTCGTAAAACAATGTGTCTAGGTTTCCAAGTAAGATGTAATATTATAGTTTTAAAAACCTAGCAAAAACACATTGTACCGTCCGAATGCTTTTTCTTTGTTCGAAAACCAACTATCCAAATGCCCTTCGAATGACTTTCAGATGGTGCAATCTGTCCAAATACTTTTTCATAAATATTTCCAACGTCCCAACCGTCAGGATTCCTTGCAAACGGTCACGTCTAACTTAAAAATATTTTATTTCCTAACTATTGAAAATTAGCTAAACCATCCAGATGCCTTAGTACTATACACCTATATCCTTAAAATATTTTCTCATGTTTTCATTATAGTAAAAATATATTTAACCTCATTTTAATATATGAAAATATATTTTGTGAGTGTGTGAGGCAACCTAGGACATGGCATCCAAGTCTACTTTCCAATATACTAAAAATGACAACTCTCAGCTTGATGTCTTCAATGTGTAGCTTAGGTCTTCAAATGTAGGCTTAGTGATTCAAAGACTCGGTACCAAAAAGAAAAGAAAAAAATACAGACTTGATTATTTTTCCTACGTTAGAGAACTTTGTCAGATTACAATTTGGACTAAATTTTCCTAACAAAACATTCTTGAAGTTTCTAACCTTGGTTGATGTCGTTTTTCGACAACACAAAAAGAAAAAAAGAAAAAGAAAAAACGGTGCTGGGAAGGGCAAGTTCATTTTTTAATTTGGGTACCTTTTTTAGGTAAAAAAATAAATTTACTATTTCTTTTAAGGGCACCTCCCATAAATTATATATTTAAAAAGTTTAGGTATTATTTTTTTTGCTTTTTAAGCAAGGGTTGTGTTTGTTATTCAACTGATATCCAGTAAGTCTAAATCTCTCTTTCGTATTCCTCCCTAACTTTTGAGTTTTGATCTTCTTCTTCTCGCTTTTTTCATTCTATGTGAATCTCTAATCATGTACTATTTTAGGATTTATTATAAACAAGAGAAAACCTACGTCTTGAAACCCTCACTAATCTGTAAATTCGACTCTCTGAAATTTTGATTTGTGATTAATTTAGCTTGTACATATAACTGAGAATGAAACATACTACAGGAGAAGTAGACTAACCCAACTGCTTGAATATGTGTTTACGTGAAACTGTGAAAGAACCATTGCAGCCATGTTTTTTTTTTATTGTTTAATTTATATATTTTTTTATTGTCATAATTTCAATGAATTCATGAACATAGAGTCTGCTAGCATCTGATCTCCTTTTATTTGTATTAGAATCAGAGTTTGTCTATTCTCGTTTTGGTTCTGGGTATGTAATCTGTCATAATTGGTTCTGTTTGACTTCTAATTGGTTGTATGAGCAATTGAGATTGATAAAAAAAAAATCAATTCAGCCACATTTGCTTTTATTGTTTTATTTTTTTTCCAACTATTTTACTCCATTTTGCTAGTTAAGTATTATTCTACCATGTTTTAATTCTTCTTTTTGACTCAATACAATGAATTCATTAGTTGATGATGTCCGTATATTTTTGTATTCAGCACATGCCGAAAAAAAAATTAAGAATAGAAGATGTTGAAAATTATTTGGTACCTTTACTTAATATAATGGAAGACCAGTGTGCAGATATCGATGTAACACCATATGGAATAAGTCCCTGTAATTTAGAAAGTGTTACTTTAGTCCCTGTAGTTTCATAAGTGTGACAAATAAGTCCAATAAGTCCTTTAATGACAAATAATTTTGTCACTGAAAGCAAAAAAAAAAAAAAATATCACAAAAAAGTGTTTTGAGTGACTAAAATGACACACTTATGAAACTACAGGGATAGCATTGGTGGTGATTGTGACACTTGATAAATCCAGATAAAGGGATTAAAATATAAAGAAAGATGCTTGGGTTTGTAGCATTTCTCTAAGGCAAACAAACTGACATGGAAACTACGTAAAAGAGGTCACGAAAAATGAAATTTTATAATGGTGGCATATATCGGCTAGGCATCAACGGTCGCCATTCGCCGGCGAAGCAGAATTTATGAAAAGGTAGACCAGAGAGGTCATTGGCTCTGATACCCTGTGGAAATGTTCGATTCTTTTGAAATTGTTTTTCCTTGATATATTACAACCAACCCAATACAACTTTATATAGGAGAGAGAATGAACTGTCATGAACCGGGTTCAAATGAGAGATTGTGAAAATTAGTTGCAATAACTACCACGTGGCTAGCTCTCATAGGTTGGAAATGTAACTATTTGTTGGGGTTAGTTTGAACAGTTTCAGGGGTATTTGGCAGAGAGATCTGTTTTGTATGGAATGGAATTTGATAATGACAAATCTGTTTCTCTCTCTACTTCTCTGACTTCTCTCTATTTCTTCTTCATCTCTCTTCAATTTCTTGTGAATTTCTGTGCAATTTAGTAACAATTCAGTTAATCAATTGCTAGGTTCTTACAATTGGTATCAAAGCTCCGAATTCATGGGCAAGTGGGTATATCTCTCTCTAAAATCTATTCTTCTTTCCTAAAAATCTCTATTCCCTTTTCTTTTCTTTTTTTCTTTTTTTTTTTGCAGATTCATAGTTAGGAATTCTAGTTCTTGACTTCTTTTTCTAAATCTTCCCCTTCCTCTTTTTATTCACTGAAAGCCCTTGTCATTTTCTATTTTTCTTTCTCTAAAAATCATCTCTCTAATCCGAAATCCTTTTCTTTCTCAACTATATTCCTTTTCTTGTTCTCTTCTCTCTATATATCTTGTACTCTCTCTCTAATTTTCCTATGTGCATTTTAATTTTTGGGTAATTTGTTACCAATTTCAAAGATAATTCCATTAAGATTTCGAAAGATCCTTCCCGTTGTATCAAATCAGGACTGAATCAGGTTTATTCTGTTCAGTTATGGGGACCAAGGTTAAGACTTGGGAAATTTCTTGTGATTGCATTAATGCCAAATTGGATTACATGCTATGGTGTCTCCAAGATAAATGCTCAGATAAGGAGAGAGGGGCAATTGGCAGGCCCAATTTTGTCCCACAAATGTATGATACAATACAAGATTATGTGCTCAGATTCAAAGAGTGGAAATCAACTTGTTGGGAAGAGAACGTGGAGGCTTCTAAGGAGTATATCATCTCCATTTTCATCAATGGTTTAAAGGAGGAAATCAAGAAATGGGTTCAAAAGTGGAGACCTCAGACTCTTTCACATGCTAAAGTCATTGCTGAGTTTCAAGAAACGTATGTTGAGTCCATGACAAAGCAATCAGAAATTGGGCTAATACCACTTTCAAGAAACAATGATCTATCCTCAACTTTTTTGCTGACTGGTGAACAATCAAGACAAAATATTGAGAATTAAATGACACTTGAAGATGAGGTTCTTGCCAAGGGTTTTTCTGAGAAGAATTCTCCCTCCATCTATCTGCAAAATTATGACCTATGGGGGCAGATTCTAAAAGAAGAAATGGTGCCTGAAAATGAGGCTCTTGCAAAAGATTTCTCAGAGAAAATTGGTGACAGCAATGGTGTTCCAGAAGGCCAAGTCTCTGAGAAGATTTCTTTTGGCATGAATTCGATCAATGGTGAAGAAAAATGGGCAAAACAGATTCTAAAAACTCCCTCTATCATCATTGAGAAAATGGAATTGGACAATGAGCTGGATTGCTTAATTTTGAAGGTCTCTTTTGTTGAAAATTCAGATGAAGACATACAAAAAAAGGTGCCGAGTGTGGGTGAAAAGTTAGAAGTTCTAGTAGAAATTAACAGAATAATTAGCAGCTCTTTGAAGATTGAAGAAGTTGATGAAACAACTGTGACTGATACTACTCTTCAATGTGGATTAACTAAAATAGCAATTGTTTGGTTTAGAGGGCCAGACCCAGGTAGGACATGTCAATGTCCCTTTCCCTACTCTATCTATTTTCATCCTTAAGGACAAGGATGATTTCATGCGGAGGGTAGTTGTCATGAACCGAGTTCAAATAAGAGATTGTGAAAATTAGTTGCAATAACCACCATGTGGCTAGCTCTTAAAGGTTGGAAATGTAATTAGTTGTTGGGGTTAATTTGAACAGTTTCAAGGGTATTTGGCAGAGAGCTCTGTTTTGTATGGAATGGAATTTGATAATGACAAATCTATTTCTCTCTCTACTTCTCTGACTTCTCTCTATTTCTTTTTCATCTCCCATCAATTTCTTGTGAATTTCTATGCAATTTAGTAAGAATTCAATTAATCAAGTGTTGGGTTCTTACATGAACATAAAATGAAAACTAAATTAATTGAGAGACAATTATACAAAATGTAGATATTTGTGGAATTATGACACAATCAAATATTATGTTCCCTTCATTTGTGTCCATATTTTCTGAAAATATTCCATTTACTTCTCTCCTTGAAATCATTTTCTTGATTCTTGCCTTTTCTTCTTCACCCCTTGATCTTATATTGACTGTGATTCTCTACAAACACTTGCAAACCAACGCAAAGTACCAAAATTTGATTCTTAAAAAAATCTACCAAATACACGAGGAGAGTTTCCCCTGAAGTCCTCCCCTAACCTGCATTTCCCACATGACTACAATCCTACCTCCAAACATTTGCCAACAAAATAAGGGCCATACTTTTCTAAAACATCAAAAGTTGATTTTGTTCAATTTTATTGATGTTTTTTTAACCCTAGAATGATTAAGTATCCATTATACTATGGTCAAAAGTATGGTAGAATCACTTTACTAATTGGAGGATCGGTGTTAGATTTCGTGGTAGCTGTGTGGATATCGCATTTTTCTTACCCACAGCTTTTCTTTTAAAATTCTTTTCTAAATTTCAAGTTCAAAAACAAATGAGTCGCCACTTAATTTTTAAAAGGAAAATTAAGAATCCATTTTTAAAGCAAACTGTTCTTTTGCGAAACCAAAGATTAAACTAGGTCCGGGGATTATGGAATGAGAGAGGAAGGAGCTCGTCGGACTAAAACACCCTCTCTCATCCTATCTTGCGATAGGCCTCTACTCAACATCCTTTTAATCGAATTATTAATTTAAATGTGCCCTCAATTAATACGTATGTATAAATATACATTACAAAAGCATGTCTAAAGGGGTGTAAAATTGCAATTGACAAAATATCATTCAAAAGCCACGTAATTCAGGTAGCAAGCGTTATGATATACAATAGAGAACAAGTGAACTTACCCGGGATCCAGCAGCGATATTAAACGTGCAATGCATACAAACAAAATAAAATCCTAGAAAGAGTCTCTAGTCACATATGCACATAAGGCGAGATCCTAATTCTAACGTGTCGCACATGAGGTTGAAAAATCAATAAAGTCAAGAAATGAAATAAACTAGAAGAGAGGCGAGAAATTGTACCTCAAATGCGCTACAAAATTAAGATTAGTCTACATGCTTCGCATAACAATATGGTATCAAAAGCATAACAATATGGTATCAAACAATCAATCCTAATTATCAAGCATGAAATCCAACTTTATTCAATAGCTAGTTCTAATCATGAGCATTAAATATACATGGATGAATGTGAACAAGAATGAAACATGGATTTATTCACTAATTTGGGTCACTTAACTCCCGGATTTAAGCTAAGTTATCATTGTTCAAAATATGATTTGGGTCCTAAGATATTAGGAGACCATTTGAGTTGAGATAAACAAGTTTAGACAAAAACAGTGGCAGTTTTTCATGAATTGCAGAGAGCAGACCTGATCTTAAAAAAAATAATATCCATGCTTCCAACGGTTGGATCTTAGTGATATTTGGATATGATATGCCTCTATGAGTCTAGTTTATAACCCAAAAAGAAACTCAAGGTTTGAACGGTTAGATCTCTGGGAATATGGAAAATACTAGACGTCACTCAGGAATCTGCAACTCTCTGTCCAGAGATCTTTTATGATTTATTAAAAATAGCAAACAGATGAGAAACACTTAAATCTTTTTAAGGGATCTTCCTAACACATTAAGGTATCTAGTAAAAATTATTAGGGACCCCGAAAACTCCTTTAAAATTCTGATTGACTCGTTTCAAAATGGAGTTGCTGTTCTGAAATTTCGGACAGAGAATTGCATGTATTGAAATCACAAGACCAAACCATCTTAAGCATGAAATCACCTTAAAACAAAAATTACAGTGGTAGAGTATTGTGTTATTGACATTTTCCCGTTGGTTTCATTTGATTTCGACGGTTAGATTCCGAATTAAAAATCTTTGATCAAAATCAGTTTGTGAACTCCCTGTTTTCATTTGTCAAGTTCATCTTTATTTGTTAACCCCAACTATTAAACCATGAAGTTGGACTTAAACTAAACCATTTTTTCCTACCATTTGATGGTCATTGGAGACTAAAGACCTTCATAATTGTAGATTTCCAATAAAGTATGAATAGACTTCATGAAATCTCAAGATGAGGACTCTAAACCATGGAGATGGGCTTAGGCTCAAAAACCATTTTCTCCTACCATTTGATGGTCATTGGAGATGGAGACATGACTAATACTCATAAGTTTCAAAGAGAATATGGAAATGATTTCATGAAATACCAAGTTTAGAGGACCCAAGTCATGAGTATAAACTTGAATCCATCTATTTGCTTATGAAATGAAGTGATGATCAAACTTTGAGTCCCATGTGAAACACAAGCTTACATGGGATTCAATAGATCATGTTCAAGAGATTTCAAGAGAGATATTGAGAATCTCTAAGAGTCTCAAGGAGGAAGTATGATCAACAAAAGAAGTAGAGCAAAGAAAATAACAAAAGGTTTGGGGATTAGAGATTCAAAAGAAAGAAAGTAAATAAACAATCTATGGTTAGAGGATCACCTCCAAACTATCCTCAAAGTCTTTCTTTGAAGATCTTTCAAGCTCTTCTCTTTAGTTCTCTAGACTCTCTCTCTCTTTTTATCCCAAAAATGTAATGGTAGTGATTTCTTGTATTTTTTTTGGTGTATCTCTTGTGTATATCCCTTGCATGTGTTCCAAGGAAGATCCTTCCTCTTTTATAGGCAAAATTATCAAGTATTTTCAGTGAATTCAGAGTAAAAAAAACAGGTGTAAATCTCTCATTTGGTGGTACAATACGTACTTTCTGAAATTAGGCAGACTGTTGTCTAGGGCGGCAGTCAAAAATCCTGTGCGGCAGTCCGTGGGTGCCGCTGCGGCACTCCGTGAATGCCGCCGCGTGGCTCTCCACGAATGCCGCACCAAATTATTGATTGCCGGGTTTTCGTCAACCTTACTTTATCAGTTTTTTGTTTTAATCCGCATACACATACGTATTGTACCATACAATACGGACTCTAAAAGCAAACGACAGTCAAAAAATGTCGGCGGCACTTGGTGATAGCCGGGCCGGCATTCACTAAATGCCGTCCGGAACTCACTGAATACCGTTCGGCACTCACTGAGTGCCGCAAAGTACTGCCGTGTGCCGTTTTTGTTGAACTTCCTCTTTTAGGTCTTTTCTTTTCTCCTTTTTCTTCCAAGAAAAATATTTTCGAAGATTTTCTCCAAAAATGGTGTTTTATACCTGAATTCTCCTAAATACCTGGTATTTTCCTCTTTCTGTGAAATTTTACCGCGTTTAGAGAACTTTCTGAAGAGCTTGGAATACTTTGAATCTTTCGGTCCTTATCATCATCGGACGTGGAGGTGACACTCTCCTAAATTCGGAGGTCGGTCAAAATTGGGGTGTCTACAGTTTTTCCCTCTTTGACAGAGCTTGTGGGGCAACGCGTCCCATAAGTGAATGTCAAAGCCTGTGTGAAGACAAGCCTTTGACCAAACTGTTGAATTTAGGTAAAACAAAAATGCGTTGCAAAAACTTCTTCACAAACGGTTCATGTTGGTCGTGCTCGATGGAGAGCTACCTACGTATCCCCATCAGGAATCAGACCAAAGCGTAGTTCAGGCACAGGGTCGAACACACACAAACGCAAGTAGTCACACGGATGGGTGCACCTATCCTGTCGTGATGCAAGGGCCAGGCAATGGTGTTTTTCAAATTGACCTGGTTATTTAAATGTCAGGCCTATCGTGTCTTCCCTACGTGCGACGCGCTTTACGTGACGTATTGGAAGATCACCTAATTCTCGACCAACGCAAATCTATTACGGGGGTCATAAAAATGTTCTCAATTTGATTTTGAAGGTTCGACGTAAATCTGTTACGCGAATTGGGAATATAAGTCGGTTATATTCCCCAAACAAGGGTTAACACAAATCTGTTGTGAGAACCGAGAATATAAATCTGTTATATTCCCAAAACAAGGGTTAACGTAAATCTGTCACGAGACCCGAGAATATAAATCTGTTATATTCCCAAAACAAGGGTTAACGCAAATCTGTTGCGAGAACCGAGAATATAAATATGTTATATTCCAAAATCGAGGGTTAACGCAAATCTGTTGTGACAACCGAGAATATAAATCCGTTATATTCCCAAAACAAGGGTTAACGCAAATATGTTGCGAGAACCGAGAATATGAATCCGTTATATTCCAAAATCGAGGGTTAACGCAAATCTGTTACGAGAAACGAGAATATAAATCTGTTATATTCCCAAAACAAGGGTTAACGCAAATCTGTTACGAGAACCGAGAATATAAATCTGTTATATTCCAAAAATAAGGGTTAACGCAAATCTGTTGTGAGAACCGAGAATATAAATCTGTTATATTCCAAAATCGAGGGTCAACGCAAATCTGTTGCGAGAACCGAGAATATAAAACTGTTATATTCCCAAAACAAGGGTTAACGCAAATCTGTTGCGAGAACCAAGAATACAAATCTGTTATATTCCAAAAACAAGGGTTAACGCAAAGCTGTTGCGAGAACCGAGAATATAAATCTGTTATATTCCAAAATCGAGGGTCAACGCAAATCTGTTGCGAGAACCGAGAATATAAATCTGTTATATTCCAAAATTGAGGGTTAACGCAAATCTATTGCGAGAACCGAGAATATAAATCCGTTATATTAAAAATCAAGGGTTAACGCAAATCTGTTACGAGAACTGAGAATATAAATCCGTTATATTCAGTTTTCAAAAATCGGAGCCCATGGGCTCATATATACTCTTAAATTTTGAAATTTGCAGTCAATGCGTACCTAAAAACGACCCCGAGGGCCAAAAGTGTAATGAGGGCAAATTTTGGGGGCCTCAAATTCAATTTTTGGGACTTGATTCGATTTTTGGGGGGAAAATGAAGGATCTTTGAACTGCCTCAATCGTGGCACACACGATATTCCGCGGCAGTCCGTGACTGCCGTGCGGCACTCACGGAGTGCCGTTGCGGCAGATAGCAAGTGCCGCCCGGCAGTTCATTGACTGCCACGCACGGAAAACTGAGTGCCGTGTTTGAGCGGCAGTGGCTAAAACCGGTGGTTTCAACTCATTTCTCTCATTCTCTCAACCTTCTCTCTCTCGATTCCTCTCTGGAGAAAATTTTCTCTTTTTTCTTTTCTTGTTTGGATCGATCTCTGGTACTCACAGGTTAGTTCCGCTTGATCAACACTTGATTAATCTCCATTATTTCCTTGTTATTCTGAAATTTCATGAATCTAACACATGAATTTTCTTGTTTTCTTTATAGATTATGGCGAGTGGTTCAGGTAGCAGGAAGAGGGCGAAGTACCGGGCTACTCCTAACCCCGATGCTACACTTTTACTCCTTGACCCAGACATGCATTTATCTGTCCGCGCGTTCAAGCGCAAGGTAAACATCTCTTCCTTTCTCTCTTTAAATTTCCTCCCTTTTTGAATATCGTGAATGTTATAATTTCTTATGCCTCTCCATGCTTGTTGGTCTTCCGCGTATTCGGATTGCATCTTGTGCTTGTTTGTCTGTTTAAGTTCATGGATATGACCGCTTTATGAATGCAACTACTGTGCTTACGAATTTTCGGGCGTTTCACCTGTATCTGTGCACATCACTTATCTTTTATATTTTTATTTTTATATATATATATTTTTTAAAGAAGATCTCTTTCTTTCCCTTTTTGAATTCCCTCTTAGTACTTTGAATGCTTTCATCATCCCTTTTCTATTGAGGGCCATGCTTTGTGAAATTTTCTACGAGTATTTCTCTTTCCTCCCTTATTATTCATTCTTGTATCGCTTTTCTTTATTATTACTTATTTACTTTTATTGCTCTCTTCTTTATCCATTTCCTAACAACAGATCATGTGATTCTTTCTTGCAGCTGCAGCCTAAGGTGCTGAAGGGGCACGACAGCCTTGTTCACAAGTTTGAGTGGTATGGGGAGCTCAGTGAGACTGTGCGGGGATTCATCACGGCTGCCGGTTTTGGGGACTTCGTCAAACTCTTGACAAAGAGCTCCAACGACTTACAGCAGATGCACGCATTGGCCGAGCGGTGGTGGGATACCACCAATACCTTCCACTTCCCGTTCGGAGAGATGACGATGACCCCCCTTGACTTTAGTATGATCACGGGGATCCCATTTGGTGGAGAGCTCTTGCGATACTTGGATGTGACTCGCGAGTGGGATCGGGTACAGGTGCTACTTGGAGCAGCCCCTAAGGAGCCCTTGGTTACGGCCAAGTGGTTTATGGACACTTTCCGGGGCCGGCCGAGCTTTACAGATGAGCAGATGGCTCGGGGGTTTCTGATGTACATGCTGGGGTGCTCCCTTTTGAGCACCAAGGGAGACCGGATTTCTGTGGCATTGCTGGGGTCCTTGGATCGCATGGACCAGATATATCAGTATGACTGGGCTGGTGCGGGATTAGCCATTCTGTATTGGCATATGGGAGAGATATCCCGGGATCACCCGGCCTCTACAGGCGACTACTGGAGGGCATGGGAGGTATACTTCTTTTCTTTTCTTGATCCTGTTTCAAACTATGTATCCTTATTTCGGATTTTTGTATCTGAAACTTATGTTCCTCTTTCTTTCTTGCAGATTTGGTCTTATGAGTACTTACACATGATGTCGCCTGACACGCGACCAGCGGACGCCCTCATCATGCCCCAAGGGCTGAAGTGGGCGAAGGATCGGGTCGGGCGGAAGACCAGGGCTCACAACTTTATTTCATTCAGGAACTTCCTAACGAACCTACGAGAGCAGCACGTCCGGTGGCAGCCCTGGCTAGACGTACTTCCAGAGACCTCCCAGGGGATGCGGGAGTTGGCCAGGTATGACCCTCAGCGGATCCTGCTGGATGGACCCGAGGCTCGGGTTTGGTACTTGGGAGAGAGGGTGACCAGACAGTCACTTGCGGCTGAGTCCTTTTTCGTACCACTCCCTCCACCGGAGTCTATGAGGGCCACCGATACCCTCCAGAGTTCTGCGCTTACAGCTGCCCTAGCCGGTCAGTCTCTCCAGAGTTTCGTGGATCCTCAATCGGGGTACGCAGCTTTCCGTGCTGCGAAGCTAATGAGGAACTTTCCTTTGATGGAGGTGACCCGGGTGAGTTTCCTTCATCCTTTACTTTTATTCTTTTTTGAACATGTGTGTTTTATCTTCTTATTGGATTCATTCTTCTTTGCAGCCCATTCCCGCTGCTGCTCAGGCTCCTGCTCTACCGCCCTAGGATTGGAGCCTCAGGACAGTCTCCTACGGCGAGCAGACCACTACCATGGTCCCCAGATATCAGGCGGGTGCTCCCACCATTCCGCTCCAGTACGACCATGTCCCGCGGGACTACGCGGAGGAGGGTTTGCTCTACGTCCATAGCGTGAGAGAGTGGATATACGGTCGAGAGTGGAGGGTAAATCCTAAACCTTGCTTTAGTTTAGAAGTAGACATTCTAACCTTTCTTCCTTTTGTTCAGGCCGAGGGGGCGCGATCGGCTGCTGAGACTCATACAAGAGCTCTGGTAAAAATAATAAAGAAAAACTTCCTTTTATTTGCTTATCCTGTTTTCCAAGCTATTTTATTGATAATTTGCCTCGCTCCCTCCATCCAGGAGAACAGGTGGGGACTCTATCCCGGCAGGTAGGAGAGCTCCAGTAGCGGCTTCAACAGTTCGGCATCCCTCTCAGCGATGCCCCTGGAGTTAGCAGTGCTGGACGTGGTGGAGGCGTTGGTGAGGGCACCAGTAGCGGCAGAGGCAGAGGTAGAGGAGGAGGTGGGCGCGATGGGAGCGGTACCGAGTCGGAGGAGGAGCCCCCCAGACGCGTCACTCGCCAGACTCGAGGTCGGGGCCGGGGCTAATCCTGCTTTTTCTTAGTTTTATTTCTTTTGAGTGTTTTCGAGAGGATTTATACTTGGTTTGGTGGATTGTATATATATATGTTCACTTTTATCTTGATGACGGCTCTATGATAGCCGGTAGGATAGGCACTTTTATTATTATATTTTTGCTTTTTTATTGATATTCACTGTATGTGTGACCATAGCTTGGTCCTGTTTTTATTTAATTTTGAATGCCTTGATGAAAATGAATGAATGAATGAACGAATGTATTGGTTTTTGTTGCACGTGGTGCATGATGCGCACGTTTTATTGTTTTCTATCTAGCTTTCTGTTTACAGGTGGGCTGAAGGTGTTACAAACGGACCCTGGCCAATGAAAAATCTGGAACGGCACTCGGTTAGGTCTCTGCGGCACTCAGTGAGTGCCGCAGCGGCAGTTAGCGAATGCCGCAACGGCATTCACGGACTGCCGCGCGGCATTTTATCGAGTGCCGGTGCACTTTATCGAGTGCCGCGGGTAGGTAGACAGCTCTATTCCTTTATTTATACCCCTTCTTTCTCAAGGCTCTGCAAAACACTTCTCCTTTCTTCCCCTTTTCTCCCCAAATGGCCCCCATTAGTTCTCAAATCCTTTTCCCATGGATGGATACTCTCTCTGGCATTGACAAGCTCAATTTTGAGTGTTTCAGACTAAATGATCTCTTTTCTTTCCGACAGATGAATTTGGATGAGGGCCTACTTCTAGCTGCCGTCCAATATTGGGATCCCGCTCTCAACGTCTTTCATTTCGGCTCTCAAGAGATTTGCCCCTTGTTTGAGGAATTTAGCGCCATTCTTCACACCGATCCTTCTGCTGAATTGACGGTTCCTTTAGTTCAGGCTGGGAATGTCTGGGACTTAGCCACTCTCCTCCACACATCTCGAAATGTGGCGGGCTCCTTTATTTATGACAGGCAGATTGATTTTGAGCGCCTTGCTTCCGTTTATGCTCCCACAGGGGACCCTTATGATGGTGAGTATCAGATCATCCGACGTAGTGCCCTGTCAATTGCCATGCTCTCTTACTTTCTATTTCAGTCATCTTCCGACACTCTTATACCCATTGCCTGTGGTTTGCGGGAGATGAAAAGTGTTGTTATGCTGGTCCTTGGTGAAACCCTGATTGAATTGGGCCACGCCCATGCTACCGGGGCCATGTTATCTGCCGGGGCACCTTTTGTTTTGCAGATTTGGCTCATGGAACATTTGGATCTCTTCATACACCCTTCGCATCTTCGTGGGTCACTCCCTTATGATCGTATGGAGATTTATAGCTTATTCCAATCTATCGTTCTGTTGCTGTATGCCTCCCTGGACAACCTGGCATCTGGCTGCCGGGTTTGCATACCACTACTTTCTACATTCCTGATCGGGTTGTCCGTCAGTTTGGACTTTTGCAAGATGCTACTGAGTCTGTGACTGCTAACTTTACCAGGGGGTCCCCTTTGCGTCCTTCTATGGTGAAGGCTTTCATGGAGGCTTGGCGTAGCAGGATGGCTGCTCCGTGCCCGAGGATTCCCGCTCCGACCGTGCCTATTACCGAGTATCTTCTAGAGATCCAAGCCTTGGTTGCGAGGCGAGCTTGACAGACACATGCATAAAAAAGTAGACAAAAACAGGGAAAAGCTTGCCATTTTACAAAATTTTCTGACAGACCCTGCCTACTCTTTGCTTACGCTTTTGAATGTGATTTTCCTTATTTCCTTCTTCAAAAAGTGTTGTTATCTTTTAAGAAAGCTTTAACATGCTTAATCAAAGTGTTCACCCCTTCGATTAATCTTTTATGAAGAATTCTCCTTTCAATGTCTTTACTTGACTCTTTACTTCTTTTTTTTTTTTGCTTAAAGCTTTACTCTTTCTATGCCATGAATTCTCATATGTTTCTTTATAGTACTTATTTGATAGCCAGGTGATCTAAAAAGTGGTATTATATTTGGGTTCTTCGGCTAGCAAACGAAGTTTGCCCCTGGTTTCAGGGCTTTGAAGTGGTTCCGGGCAAATGCCAGTTTGCCCCTAGTTTAGCACAGGTTTTTTTTTTTTTTAATGTTTTCATGGGCCGAAGGCTTTTGAGAGCCCGCCTACTTATCCTAAGGTTTGAAGGAAGACGCCGCTCAGGCGGTTTTATTTAAATGACCGAACCAAGTAGGTTGCCTACGTATCCCCTAGCGGGAATCAGGTCAAGCGTAGTTCATCAAGGTAGGAGGCTTTGAAAAGAAAAGGTTTTAAGCAAAGTATTTCTTAAGGCGATCGAGGTTAATTGGTTGCTTAAATTCAACCCCGTCTAGGTCCATGAGATAGGCCGCTCCTCTGGAAAGGAGAGTCTTAATGATGTACGGCCCGACCCAGTTGGGTTTGAATTTTTCCTCTGGGGTCATAAACAAGCACTTTCAGTTCTTTGAGGACCAAGTCACCCTCAGCAAGCTTCCTTGGGCGGACCTTCTTGTTGAAAGCACGAGCTATCCTCTTCTGGTATCCCCGAGTGTGGTTTATCGCGGCTAACCTCTTCTCATCGAGTAGCATCAATTCCTCATACCTTCCTCGTACCCATTCTGATTCGGTTACTTCGCACTCTGCCAAGACTCTGAGAGAGGGTATTTCTACCTCAATTGGAAGGACCGCCTCCATTCCGTACACTAACGAGTACGGTGTAGCACCCGTTGAAGTCCTCACCGAGGTTCGGTATTCCCATAAAGAAAATGGAAGCTTCTCATGCCAATCCTTATACATCTCTGTTATTTTCCCCAAGATTGCTTTAACATTCTTATTTGCTGCTTCCACTGCTCCATTCGTTTGAGGCCTATATGGGGACGATTGATGGCGAGTGATCTTATATTTTTCCAGGAGCGGGATAACCTCTCCCTGGAAATGACTGCCATGATCGGAGATAAACTCATTCGGGACCCCATACCTGCAGATTATGTTTTTCTTGATGAAACTCACCACGTCTTTGGCTTTCAAAGTTGCATACGAGGCTGCCTCTACCCATTTGGTAAAATAGTCGATTGCTACAATTATGTATCGGTGCCCATTGGAAGCCTTCGGAACTATCTCACCAATGATATCAATCCCCCACACGGAAAATGGCCAAGGGGTGGTCATGCTATAGAGCTGTGACGACAGGGTATGCATCAGATTTGCATGAATCTGACACTTGTGACATCTTCTGACATATTCACAGCAGTCTCTGTCTAAGGTCGTCCAATAGTATCCCTGTCGGATGATCTTCTTTGCTAGCATGTGCCCATTTATGTGGGGCCCACACGCTCCCTCATGTATTTCCTCCATCATTTTCTTAGCTTCCTTCCCGTATAGGCATTCTAGATTGTACCCGGTGTAAGATTTCTTCCATAGCTTATCCGCATAAATCACAAATTGAGCGGCGAATCGCCGAATCGCCTTTCTGTCCTTTTCCGAGGCTCCTTTGGGATATTCTCCTTCTTTAATGAACTTCCACACATCCACATACCATAGTATTTCCCCTTCGTCTTCTCTTTCTATAGCTGCGATCATTTCAAATGACGGTTGGTTCCTCACTTCTACGGATAGCGGGATTATGGCAGTTTTGGAGGGGATTTGGATCATCGAGGCTAAGGTAGCCAAAGAGTCGGCTAGTTGGTTTTCTTCACGAGGGAGGTAATAAAAAGAAATCTTTTGGAACTGCGCTTTCAGACTTTCCAGATAGTCATGGTAAGGCCTCAGTTTCTCATGCTTTACCTTCCAATCTCCACGGACTTGGGATATGATCAAATTGGAATCTCCAAAGACATCAATCCGTCCGACTTTCAAAGCCAAGGCTGCTTCCATCCCAATTATGCATGCTTCATACTCCGCGGTGTTGTTGGTTGAGTTATACTTGAGTTTAACGGCTAATGGGGTAGGGGTCCCATCAGGCGCTATGAGAATGATTCCAACTCCGTAACCTAATTGGTTGGCTGCTCCATCGAAGTACATTTTCCACAAATCCTCCTTAACCTCCATTATTTCTTCATCCGGGAACTTGAATTCTCCCTTGTCCTCGGATTCTATGGCGAGGTCGGCTAAAAACTCGGCAACAGCCCTTCCTTTTACAGACTTGGCAGTGACATACTTGATGTCGAACTCAGCCAGCATCATGGTCCAACGGGAAATCCTACTGGTCAAGACGGGTTTTTCGAATAGGTATTTTAATGGGTCCATCCGGGATATCAGGATTACAGGGAAGGCTAACATGTAGTGGCGAAGGCGACGGGTACACCAAACCAAGGCCCAACAGGCCTTTTCCAAGGGCGAATACTTTAACTCGTATCCGACCATTCTTTTGCTCAAGTAGTAAATGGCCTTCTCCACGTGCCCCTCTTCTACTTCTTGGGCCAGCATACACCCCATCGAGTCTTCGGATACGGAGAGATACAGTAACAGGGGTCTCCCAGGTAAAGGTGGCGATAAGACAGGTGGGTTTTGGAGATAGGTTTTGATTTTGTCGAAGGCTTGTTGGCAAGGGGCGTCCCACTTGAATTTCTCTCCTTTTCTAAGCAGTTTGAACAGTGGGTCGCAGGTTAAGGTGAGTTTGGAAATAAAGCGGCTGATGAACTGTATTCTCCCCAAGAAACCTCTCAGCCCTTTTTCATTTTTCGGTGGGTTTATTTCGATTTTGGCTTTTATTTTGGTGGGGTCCACCTCTATTCCCCTTTGAGTAATGAAAAATCCCAATAGTTTTCCAGTAGTGACTCCGAACGTACATTTCTGCGGGTTTAGCCTCATTTTGAACTCCCTCAATCTCTCAAAGACCTTCCTCAAAGCCTCTAGGTGCCCTCCCCTCTCTTTGGATTTCACAATCATATCATCCACATACACCTCCACCTCTTTGTGGATCATGTCATTCAGTAAAGTAGTGGCAGCCCTTTGATAAGTCGCACCTGCATTCTTAAGTCCGAACGGCATGACCCTATAGCAATATGTCCCCCACGGAGTGATGAACGTGGTTTTCTCTCTATCCTCGGGTGCCATGAGGATTTGATTATACCCAGAGAATCCATCCATGAAAGATAGAAGTTCGTGTCCCACAGTGTTATCGACCAACACGTCAATGTGGGGTAACGGGAAATCGTCTTTAGGGCTTGCCCTATTTAAATCTCAAAAATCAACGCAAACCCTAACACGACCATCCTTCTTTGGGACAGGTACAATGTTGGCAATCCACTCGGGATACTCGGTGACCATCAAGAATCCAGCCTTTAATTATTTTTCAACCTCCTCTTTTACTTTAAGTGCCCATTCTGGCCTCATTCGCCTTAATTTTTGTTTTATGGGTTTTGAATTGGGAAAGAGGGGGATGTGGTGTTGGACTATTTTTGGATCAATACCTGGCATATCATTATAAGACCATGCAAAAACATCTTTGAATTCATTCAATAGATTGATTAGTTCTTTGCTTTCGTTATTGCTAAGTGTAGAGCCGATAAAGACATTTTGGGGGTTATTTTCATTTCCTAGATTGATCATTAGAGTGTCCTCAATGATTTTACATGCAGATTCTTTTTCTTTTTCAATTAACTTTTGCAATTCAATGGGTACTTCATGATTATCACATTCATCACATTTATTAAGCGCGTTCGAGTAGGCAGAATCAGTCATACTTTCATTGATTTTGTTAGGAGTGATTACAATAGACATAGCAATAGTAAGACGCCTCATTTGGGCCATTACAGACTATGGGTGAGGGGGATACTTATCACTAAACTCAAAGACCCACTCCTTGCTGGCTCCTTGCTTGAGCTCCGTAGTGTTACAGCCTGGCAGTCCCCCGGTCTCCGCCTTCTCTTCCTTTTCTGGTTTCAGCTCTTCTTCCAGCGCATCCTCTTCCAGCACATCCTCAACACTCCCCTCCTCAGCCTTGACCTCCAAAACCTTGTTTTCTTCCCCTTTTCCTTCAGATTTTACCCCTTCTTCGCTCAGCAGGTTCTGCATGACTGGTCCATCCAGTGCACCAATCCAATCGTTGACGGTAACAGACTTTCCAGGCACTTACAGAAACGGATCCTCGTACTTGGAGAATTCATGGGAGAAAAAGATCTCAAACCCTGGCTTTAGACTTTTGTCCTTCTGGTCCATCCAAGGTTCTGGGAAGCCACAGAAGGGGAAATCTTCTCCCTCCTTTACAAAATACCCATTGAGTGTCTTTAGGTAAGGGTCTAGTGGCGCATCGATAGCCTTCTTCTTTGCCCTTAGTTACTTCTTTGTTGGCTGGTACCCCAGGCCGTGAGTGTGAGCTTGAGTAGGGATTCTCGGAAACTCAGGCAGGCCCTGAAGGTTCTTCCCCAACCCCAATCCTGGAAAGAAACCCATTTTCTTCATGATTCATGCGACCACCGGACTGGCATATTGATCAAAATGGAGCGGTGAAAACTCCCTTGTCCTTCCTTTTTCCAGCATGCTGATAAACTCGAACCCCCCCATTTTTGCTTCTTCTTCTTGCAGCTGTAATTCTAGAACCGGTGCGCTTGATGATGCTTCAGATAAGCAAACCCAGCTGTCCCCAAGAATGTCGCAGACCTGGCCTTTCCAAACGTATTTGACCTTTTGATGTATGGTGGATGGTATGGCACCTAAGCTGTCCAACTACGGCCTCCCTAGCAGTAGATTGAAGGAGGCAGGGATATCGATGATTTGGAACTCAGCTTCTTTGTCCATTGGCCCAATAGCAAGATTAAGAAAAATGATGTCCATGACTGCCCTCTGGGTGTTGTCATATGCCCTGACCTTTTGCTGAGACGGCACAAAGGAAGACTCATCTAAGCCCATTCGCTTGGCTGTGCGGAAGGGACATACATTTAGAGCAGACCCGTTGTCAACGAGACAAGCGGGCACGGTGTTCCCCAAACATTCGATAGTAATGTATAATGGCTTGTTGAGCATGGGTCCTCCTGGAGGCAAGTCATTTGATGAGAAAGTAATAGCTGAAGTCAGAATTTTGCCGATCAGCCCTATGAGGTGCTCTGTGGTGGTGTCGATGTACATGTCAGATTGGTTCAGAGCGTCTAGGACCGCCTGTCTATAACGCTTGGAGGCAATCAGCAACCCGTGATATTGGCCTGAGTCTTCTATATCTGCTTTAGAACCCTGTCTTCTTTCTCTTCTTCATTCATCTTCCCTTTTCCTTTGTCTAATTCTCTCCCCGGATGATCCTCATCTAGCTCATGTGGCTAAAAGTGTCTGCCTGACCGTGTTAAATGACTGACTTCTTCCTTTGTCCACAAGTTGTCAACTTCTGAATCAACTTTCGAAGTACCCTTCCCCATCTCCATTTCTTTGTCGCTCTCGTACCAAATATCATCTTCTACCTGGCTTTCATCTCGATCATCACTCCCTTTAACCCACCAGTCTGGCTGCCCTATCTCGTTCTCCTTTGGCTGATCTTCTAAAGCATAGATTGTCAAATCCTCAGGCAGCTGGTATGGCTTTCTTCGTGTCCCGGCCTTAGTGATTAGCCTAGACGGATCGAAGGTTGCTTCTTCTATCCCCAAGAAATAAAGGCCCTGCGGTGGTGGCACAGCTCGATGATTCGGAAGTGAATTCCTTGTAACATTCGGAGTCTTGGTGGGAGGTTCCGAAATTACCTTGTTATCAATGAGGTCCTGAATCTCATGCCTTAATCTCATACACCTATCCGTCGAGTGACCCTTCTGCTGATGAAATTTGCAAAAGATGTCTCCTTGAAAATTTGGCGAAAGTGGACTTGGTAAAGGACGAGGTTCCAACTGACGGAGATGCCCCTTGGCTAACAGTCTATCGAGGGCAGTTGACAGTGATACTCCCAAATCTGAGAACTTCCTTGGCGCTTTATCCCCTCCTCTTCTCGGTGCTATGTCGAATTTCCTTTCTAGCCCATTCAATGCATTGACATCGGTGGGGCCGGAGTGACCCCCCGCTTGTCCCCCGTTGGATCCATAATTTGGCCTCCGTACCGGTTTGGTTGTTCCTCTTTCTTGATTACTCCCTCTTGGATCGCATCCTCTATCCTTGTCCCAACATCGAAAACCTCAGCAAAAGTATTGATTGACTGGAATCTCATCTTTTCTTGGTATACTGGCTGCATATTCTTCATCAGCATCCAGATCTGGTCCTTCTCAGACGGTCTTTGTACCATTTTAGCTGCCTTTCCCCTCCATCTGCTCAGGTATTCGGTGAATGATTCTTTGTTCCCTTGCCTAGTGGTCTCCAAATCTCGGACAGTGACATCCAAATCTTGATTGTACTTGTACTGGGCCACAAATGCTTTAATCACTTCCTCCCATACCCTGGTTTTGCTTGGTTCAAGTGTAAGGTACCACGACAGAGCAGCTTCGGTCAGGGTTTGTTGAAATAGAACAGCCATCATGGTAGTGCTTAGACCGCTAGGCTTAAAAGCTCCTATGCACATTCGGATATGACTGCGAGGATTCCCGGTGCCATCAAACTTATCAAAAACCGGCATTTTGAACCCGGCGGGCAGCGTTTCGTGGACCCCGTCATACAAGCCTTCCAACTCCATTAGATAGGTATCAACTCCCTGAGCCTTGCGCATTACCCTTTCCAACTTCTCTATTTTCTCGGTCAGTTGCTTCTCTTTCTCAGCTTTCTCTCTGTCTCTGTTGGCCCGTAGTGCATCAGTCCATTGTGCCTCCTGATCGTCAAACCAATCTCCTTCTCATCCTCCTAAAGGTGGGTCCATAACAGGTGGAATCACGTGCGGTGGTCGGCGATTCAGCTCTTCTATCATCCCCATCATGCGGTTCATGTTTTCAGCTTGTCGCCCCATCTGCTCTGCTTGCTGTTCTACCAGTATTCTTAACCCAGCCATCTCTTCATTGTTTCTTTCTTCGGCCATGTCAGCGCGTCCTCTCCTTACTAGCCTTGCTGTGGGGTCCCTAAACCACGCTTGATTTGCTATTTTCGCTCCTATAGTAAATTTTGAAATTTCCTTTTTTTTAGAAGACCTTTTTACATTCATTTTATTTAAGGAAGACTTTTATTTTATACATCACGCGGATGCAATGCTTGTGTGCGTGCGTGCCTACTCTATATGCCAACAAAAGAAGAAAATCCTAATCCTAACACATAAGCACATAAACACATAAGATCCTCACCCATGTCAAGTGCGCCAATTTCTCCTCTCATTATGATCCTTACTACCCTCTCAAAGGTTGAATATTCAAAACCTTTTCAAAATTCCATCTGTAAAGCATTTTTTTTTGGGTGGTAAAAACAACGCTTTGAGAATGCTTTTGAGGGTATTAAAAAAAATGATTGAATTTCTTTTATTCCGAAAATCATTCTTCCCATAAAAATAATTTTATTTTAAAATGATTAAGTAGAAATATGCCTTGGCAAAGGTTGGTTTGGGAATTTTAATTGAAAGGAAAAAAAGAGAATTTTTGTGTATTTCTTTGAAAAAGTGAATAAAAAAACCTTGGAAAAAGGAAATTCTTTGGGTAGGAGGATCACATGACCGGATTATCACCGTACTTTCCATGAATTTGGATGCATACAAGGTCAATGATGCTTAACTAAACATGATATAAGAAGTATAATCTCATAATCAGGGTTTAGCATGTTCTCCAAATGCCGTAGATCATGAGGAGAAATTGCTAAAAGATGATTAAAAGATTACGCATCTTTTATCAAGCAAGTATCGTCATCATCTCAAATAATCCCCTCTGGGCATACAAAACTTCCTAGCACATAATCCTAATCAAGAGTTGATTTCCTAAGATTGAAAGGTTCTATAGAAACTATTATGCAAAGGCTGGGTTTTGGTCAAATAAGGGACCCTTGACACACATCCGATAGGATGCTTCATATACCAAATCATGGTACAAGATCAAGGGTGATCACACAGTCCCATGATGACTTGACCGACCGGGTTGCCCCGAGCCTCCAAGGTCATAGTTCCGTGCAATCGACTGGCTGGACATGCAAGTGAAATGCAACGGGCATACAAAGATTAATTAATTCGATTAAAAGGATGCTTTCAAGTCTAATCCTCAAGTGTACCCAAAATCAAAATTCTGGTCTGCGAAACCAGAGATTCTGGGTTCAATCCCCAGCAGAGTCGCCAGATTGTGGATATTGCATTTTTCTTACCCACAGCTTTTCTTTTAAAATTCTTTTCTAAATTTCAAGTTCAAAAACAAATGAGTCGCCACTTAATTTTTAAAAGGAAAATTAAGACACCATTTTTAAAGCAAACTGTTCTTTTGCAAAACCAAAGATTAAACTAGGTCCGAGGATTATGGAATGAGAGAGGAAGGAGCCTGTCGGACTAAAACACCCTCTCTCATCCTATCTTGCGATAGGCCTCTACTCAACATCCTTTTAATCGAATTATTAATTTAAATGTGCCCTCAATTAATACGTATGTATAAATATACATTACAAAAGCATGTCTAAAGGGGTGTAAAATTGCAATTGACAAAATATCATTCAAAAGCCACGTAATTCAGGTAGCAAGCGTTATGATATGCAATAGAGAGCAATAGAGAACAAGTGAACTTACCCACGATCCAGCAGCGATATTAAACGTGCAATGCATACAAACAAAATAAAATCCTAGAAAGAGTCTCTAGTCACATATGCACATAAGGCGAGATCCTAATTCTAACGTGTCGCACATGAGGTTGAAAAATCAATAAAGTCAAGAAATGAAATAAACTAGAAGAGAGGCGAGAAATTGTACCTCAAATGCGCTACAAAACAAAGATTAGTCTACATGCTTCGCATGACAATATGGTATCAAAAGCATAACAATATGGTATCAAACAATCAATCCTAATTATCAAGCATGAAATCCAACTTTATTCAATAGCTAGTTCTAATCATGAGCATTAAATATACATGGATGAATGTGAACAAGAATGAAACATGGATTTATTCACTAATTTGGGTCACTTAACTCCCGTATTTAAGCTAAGTTATCATTGTTCAAAGTATGATTTGGGTCCTAAGACATTAGGAGACCATTTGAGTTGAGATAAACAAGTTTAGACAAAAACAATGGCAGTTTTTCATGAATTGCAGAGAGCAGACCAGATCTTAAAAAAATAAAATACCATACTTCCAACGGTTGGATCTTAGTGATTTTTGAATATGATATGCCTCTGTGAGTCTAGTTTATAACCCAAAAACAAAATCAAGGTTTAAACGGTTAGATCTCTGGGAATATGGAAAATACTAGACGTCACTCAGGAATCTGCAACTCTCTGTCCAGAGATCTTGTATGATTTATTAAAAATAGCAAACAGATGAGAAACACTTAGATCGTTTTAGGGGATCTTCCTAACACATTAAGGTATCTAGGAAAAATTATTAGGGACTCCGGAAACTCCTTTAAAATTCTGATTTACTCGTTTCAAAATGGAGTTGCTGTTCTGAAATTTCGGACAGAGAATTGCATGTATTGAAATCACAAGACCAAACCATCTTAAGCATGAAATCACCTTAAAACAAAAATTACAGTGGTAGAGTATTGTGTTATTGACATTTTCCCGTTGGTTTCATTTGATTTCGACGGTTAGATTCCGAATTAAAAATCTTTGATCAAAATCAGTTTGTGAACTCCCTGTTTTCATTTGTCAAGTTCATCTTTATTTGTTAACCCCAACTATTAAACCATGAAGTTGGACTTAAACTAAACCATTTTTTCCTACTATTTGATGGTCATTGGAGACTAAAGACCTTCATATTTGTAGATTTCCAATGAAGTATGAATAGGCTTCATGAAATCTCAAGATGAGGACTCTAAACCATGGAGATGGGCTTAGGCTCAAAAACCATTTCCTCCTACCATTTGATGGTCATTGGAGATGGAGACATGACTAATACTCATAAGTTTCAAAGAGAATATGGAAATGATTTCATGAAATACCAAGTTTAGAGGACCCAAGTCATGAGTATAAACTTGGATCCATCTATTTGCTTATGAAATGAAGTGATGATCAAACTTTGAGTCCCATGTGAAACACAAGCCTACATGGGATTCAATAGATCATGTTCAAGAGATTTCAAGAGAGATATTGAGAATCTCTAAGAGTCTCAAGGAGGAAGTATGATCAACAAAAGAAGTGGAGCAAAGAAAATAACAAAAGGTTTGGGGATTAGAGATTCAAAAGAAAGAAAGTAAATAAACAATCTATGGTTAGAGGATCACCTCCAAACTATCCTCAAAGTCTTTCTTTGAAGATCTTCCAAGCTCTTCTCTTTAGTTCTCTAGACTCTCTCTCTTTTTATCTCAAAAATGTAATGGTAGTGATTTCTTGTATTTTTTTTTTGGTGTATCTCTTGTGTATATCCCTTGCATGTGTTCCAAGGAAGATCCTTCCTCTTTTATAGGCAAAATTATCAAGTATTTTCAGTGAATTCGGAGTAAAAAAAAAACAGGTGTAAATCTCTCATTTGGTGGTACAATACGTACTTTCTGAAATTAGGCAGACTGCTGTCCAGGGCGGCAGTCAAAAATCCTGTGCGGCAGTCCGTGGGTGCCGCTGCGGCACTCCGTGAATGCCGCCGCGGCATTTCATGACTGCCGCGCGGCTCTCCACGAATGCCGCGCCAAATTATTGATTGCCGAGTTTTCGTCAACCTTACTTTATCAGTTTTTTTGTTTTTATCCTCATACACATACGTATTGTACCATACAATACGGACTCTAAAAGCAAACGGCAGTCAGAAAATGTCGACGGCACTTGGTGATAGCCGGGCTGGCATTCACTGAATGCCGTCCGGAACTCACTGAATGCCGTTTGGCACTCACTGAGTGCCGCAAAGTACTGCCGTGTACCGTTTTTGTTGAACTTCCTCTTTTAGGTCTTTTCTTTTCTCCTTTTTCTTCCAAGAAAAATATTTTCGAAGATTTTCTCCAAAAATGATGTTTTATACCTGAATTCTCCTAAATACGTGGTATTTTCCTCTTTTTGTGAAATTTTACCGCGTTTAGAGAACTTTCTGAAGAGCTTGGAATACTTCGAATCTTTCGGTCCTTATCATCATCGGACGTGGAGGTGACGCTCTCCTAAATTCGGCGGTCGGTCAAAATTGGGGTGTCTACAAGCTGGCACTACTTAAAAGTTGTGTGTGCTTGTGTGCTATACCCAAGTGTAGGTAATCGTGCAAGTAGTAATCTGGTTAAGACCAGGTCGACCACAGGGAAGGTTAGTAACTAAATACACAGATTAATCTCTAAGAGGAAAATAAAAATTCAAGATTTAAAACAAGGTGTAGAATGCGAAGTTCTACAGCCTATAACTACTAGAGCAATTAAAGTAACCAATGATTAACTAACTAACTAAAGCAATATTTTAAAAGCGATTTTCTTTATATAAAGGGAATGTTGGGATCACATGAATCCATAGCGATCATGCCATCTACCATGCAGTTACATTTAAGCTCTAAGGAGTGTGTCTATCTACAGTATTCCATATTTCTTAAAGATAGAGAATCAATAGTCCGTTCATAGCCAGGACTACATCATCACATTTATTTTCAAAACACATGAAGGTAGTTTAAAACAATAGTTAAGTCTCGCATTCTGAATGGTGTTAGCATTCAAAATGGTTTACAAAAGTTATTGAAGAAAAATGCCTTAAGACTTAAAGTAATGAAACTGTTTTGACAAACTGAGCATTTGGGGACAGTTTGATGACAAATCTCAAAAACAGAAAGTCTTGGAATACTGCAAAAAGAATACTTAAGAATCTGAAGGTTCGATCGATCGATGCGCTTTCGATCGATCAAATATCATCATCTCTCGAGCGATCGAAATGACTTTGATCACTTGACTACGTGTCTGCTTCGATCGATCGAACTACTTCGATCGATCGAGTGCAGGTTTTATACTGCTGCATGGCAGAGGCTGGAGATCACTGTTTTATCGTGATCTCCTAACCTGGGGACTACTCAGACATGGTCTGGAGTGTCATAGATTCAATTTCAACGTTAATATTCATTAAAGTCCTGTTTGGTTGTGGTTTAAACATAAACAAATTAAATAATGAAAACTAATGATTTAACACTAACAATCATGCAAAGCTATAATCTAATAGATTAAACTACGACAAACTGCAAGAAGAAAGTAACTAGAATAATAAGATGTAACCTGGACTGCAGAACCTTAATTAAACTTAAGAGAATCCAAGCCAAAACAATGATGATCCTTGAAAAACCTACAAAAAAGATTAAGAACAAAGCTCTCTACTCTTTATAAACTATTCAAAAACAAAGTGGGCGTCCTTTTGGACGTAAACAAAACGAGTATATATACATAAACCTAAGGCTAGGGTTAAAAACTCTGTCTCTGCTGCGTGCGCGTAAGTTCTGATAAAAGGCATGTTCGATCGATCGAACATCACTCAATCGATTGAACTTCTGGAACCTTCGAGCGCTTGAACCTTCTTCGATCGATCGAAACCTCGATCGCTTGAATGATCTTCGATCGCTCGAGACTCGCTTTTCATGTTTGAATTGTCTTCCTTAAAATCAAGCATCCCTTTTATCCTGCTTATTCATTTCTTCACACAGCAAGTAGTGATCTGCACAAATTATAGCTAAAACAATACAACTTATCATAGATTAATCATATTATGTAAAAGCTGGCATTGTAATCCAAATTGCATATTTGCAAGGAAGTTGTAGACTAAATCAGTGTATTTCTTCATTTTAGCGCGGTTGTATTTTACAAATATCCCCGCTCGTCACAACCCCCAACTAGCAAATTGCTAGTCCCTAGCAATAAAGTGAAAAATTAAAACAAGCTAAACTATTATTACAACGACTAAACTAAAACAAAATAAACTAAAGCAACTAATCTAAATAAAAAAAAAAACTACCTAACTCACTTTTGCAGGAATCGCGGTTACATTTAGCGAATGCAACAAGCCGTTAAACCCATAGATTCCCCCTAGTGGACGAGTATTGTCTCGTGTGAAGATCTCTGAATGCAAAGGCGGTTATTGAGTCCAATTAATCCCTTTTTTATTATTCTATTTATATAAGTTAAGCAATCTTTCTAATTTAGACATGGATTTCTATGCTAGAAAAAAAATCACATAGTCTCCAATAAAAGCATAGATCACCGTAGTAGCAACCACGTCATCCCCAGAAGGGCATGGCTCTCCGTATTAGAAACCACGTAGGATTTCCGTATTGGAAACCATGCGATCCCGAGTCGGACATGATTTTTATATTGGAAATCAAGTAATCCCGAGTATGACGTGGATTATTATTTTTTTATTTTCTGTACAATAGTATGAGGGGGAGAAAATTACCTATGAAGGGACTACCAAACAGTAGTAGTGAATAGTGACGGCTTATGGCGGTGAAACAGCAAAAGAGAGATGAAGTGGGTTTGTGGAGGTGGTGGTCTGGCAATTGTGTAGTAGTTGGTGATCTGTGGTAGTGAGGATGATAGTGGTATTTTGGTGGTAAGGTGAGAGAGACAGAGGGAAGAGACAGAGAAAGCTATATGGAGAGAAAGAGGGATTTTTTACTTCACTGATTCTTTTCTGATGATTTTCCTCCGCTGAAAAACACTGCCTTTTATAGGCCAAAATGTTCTTTTTTTTTATTATTTTTCTTTGGTTTGGTGCTTGTTTTTGTTTTTTTTAGTTTTTTTCTTTTTCTTTAGTGCTCCATTTTGCTTAGTCTACCGAGACTATGATCTTCCTTTTGTTTTTTATTTATTTATTTTTATTTTTTTATTTTTTTGTGCCTTTTTATGTTTTTATTTATTTTTTTTAGTGCTTCCTTTTTTTTTTCTTTTGCTTTTGCTCCACCAAGCATTATTGTCCAAAATGAGTTTTGTGGAGGAGGAAAATTATTGGGTGTGGTAGGGTGCATGCGGAATTGTTGACCATTTGACCTCATAGCTATGACTTGCAATATCTTTCCCATTCGAAGTCAGATTGGGATGATTCAAAAAGCGAATGACTCGTGTCAACAAGTACTTTATTTTGAAATGATTGGGTTGGGCAAAAATGGGTGTCTACAGCTGCCCCTATTTGTCATGTTTTGCGGAGCAAATCGTGATAAAGATAAAGAGACAGCCATTTTTTGCCTCAACTCTTTCTTGAATTTTTTTTTTCTGTTTTTACGAGAAGCATGTACAAGAATACGAATGATCTCAAAGTTTGTTCGAGATGTCCACGTATCTTATGTGGAGAAGACTCAGGACAAGTGTAGTTCAAGTGAGTAACGCCATGATTGGCGAAGATTGAAGTGACGTGCCAGAGTAGGCATGTGAGTGGTGTGCCAAGCTAGGCAGCTGGGAATTAGGAGTATCGCCAGATTGGGCAAATAGCTCTGCTGGGAATTAAGAGTGTCACGAGAATGGGCGAACGACTCCGTTGGGGATTTATATGAGAATCGAACAAAAGAGGGATGGTGGTAGTCGAGAAGTGCATTACCGCGTAATCTCAAACTTTAACCGAGAATGTAGTAAAGTGAGGGTATGGTCAAGCTGCTGAGCTGCCTACATATCTCATACGAGGAGAATCAAACCGAGCGTAGTTCACGCAAACCTGGGTAGCTAAGAGATGGTGAGAGACGGTGTAGTCAAGAAGTGTGAAGCCACATAATCTCGAACTTTAACTGAGAAAATTAAAATAATGGTATGGTCGAGCTCTTAGAGCTGCCTACGTATCTCACGTTAAGAGAATCAGACCGTACGTAGTTCATGAGAGGAAAGAGGGATGTAGTCAGGAAGTGCGAAGCCGCGTAATCCTAAACTGAGGTTGATGTAGATGATAACGGGATGCCGCTTGACGGATTTACTCCCAATGATGATATTGTGAACATGATGCCTCTTGATGGACTCACTCCTGAGCTTAAAGATGTGAACAGGGTATCACTCGACGGACTCATTCCTGATAGTGATAATATGAATAGGATGCCTCTTGACGGACACTCTGTTGTGAATGGGATGCCAATTGACAAACTCATTCCCAATAGTGAGATTGTGAATAGGATGCCTCTTGATGGACTCACTCCTGAGCTTGAAGATGAATGGGATGCCACTTGACGAACTCATTCATGATAGTGAGATTGTGAATAGGATGCCTCTTGACGGAGTCACTCCCAAACTTGAAGATGTCAATGGGACACCACTTGACGGACTCATTCTTGATAGTGATAATGTGAACATGATGCCTCTTGAAGGACTCACTCCTGATACTTGATGATGTGAATAGGATGCCCCTTGACAAACTCACACCTACAACTGGATGATATGAATAGGATGCCACTTGACGACTCATACCTGATAGTGACACTGTGAACAGGATGCCCATTGACGGACTCACTCCTATGCTTAATGATGTGAGCGGGATGCCACTTGACGGACTAATTCCCAATTGTTGAATGATATGAATAGGATGTCCCTTGACGAACTCATTCCCAATAGTAAGGTTGTAAACAAGATGCCTCTTGACGGACTCATTCCTGATAGTGAGATTGTGAACAGGATGCCTCTTGATGGACTTATGTCTGGGACAGGATGAGATGAATAGGATGCCACTTGACGAACTTACACCTGAGGGATGAGATGAACAGGATTCCACTTGACGGACTTATACCTGAGGCTGAATGAGATGAGCAGGATGCCCCTTGACGGACTTCTACCTGATGCTAGAGGAGAAGAACAGGATGCCCCTTGACGGATTTATGCTTGGGACTGGATGAGATGAACTTGGTGATCCCGAGTACGGGACAAACTTCTTGATGATCCATAGAGGGGAGGTTAATTTGACATATGGATCTGAGCAGAGGGGTTGCTGTAGAGTTACCGAGCCTGAGCAAAGGCTGTATGAAGTGGGAGGTCGTGGAAGTATGTTGGGCCAGTGGTTAGGCTTTTAAGAAGTGTTGGACCAGTGGTGAGGTTTTTGGAAGTGTTGGGCCAGTGGTGAGGCTTTTCAGAAATGTTGGGCCAGTGGTGAGGTTTTTGGAAGTGTGTTGGGCCAGTAGTTAGGCTTTGAAAAGTATATTGGGCCAAAGATGAAGCTTTTAGGAGTATGTTGGGCCAGTAGTTGGGCTTTTGGAAGTATGTTGGGGCAGTGGTTAGGCTTTTGGAGCTATGTTGGGCTAGTAATTTGGCTTTTGAAAGTATGTTGGGCCAGAGGTTAGGCTTTTGGAGCTATGTTGGGCCAGTAATTTGGCTTTTGGAAGTATGTTGGGCCAAAGGTGAGTGCTCTCCTTGCAAGGATGCTGGAAACATCAGGACCAGTTTTCCCTATTCAAAGATATGCATTTTCTGCTATATTGTAAAGTATGAATGTTTTTTTTTTGTTGAATGTAATGTTATGTTATGTGCAAAATATTTACAAAAGTGTTTGATGCATGACTTTATCTTCTGCGAAAGAATGTTCATATGTTAGTAGATATTGTATGTCTTGTTGTTTATTGGAACACTAGAAGACAACATATCTTGACTTTATGAGCTTAGTGCCCCAGTATTTTTATGAATGTCTAGTCCTTGTCTGTATTTGTGGTATCGACTATTTTGTCATAGTCTTGATTTTTAATCGTAGCGCTCTTTTGAGGTTTTCATTACGCCTGTTAGACTATCTTGATTCGACAGTATGTGATGGCCCATGTCTTTGAAATGATGCAAAGTATGATTTAATAAATCCAACAAGACTTGTGTCAATCAGAGTGGAATTTTAGTGGGTTGTATTGTAGGTCAGGGTCATGGGTTAAAAAATGAAGGATCACATGAAGGCTCAAAGTTGTTTTTTTTTTTGAAAGGTCGATACCTAAGATCACGTTATGCTCTAGTTTTTTTTTCTTTTTTCCTGCCCCAATCTAGCATGGGGTGAGTATTGCTGAGTGAAATGCGACTTGGGGAAGAATTGCCCTAGTTCGAAGTGAGTATCCAAGTTGGATAGTATTTTGTGGATTTATTTCCAGCTTTTGTATTGAGCCTTTTTTTTTTGCATTGCCCCAGTGTGGGGGGTGATCCTCAGGGGGTTTGAATTTGAAGATAAATTTTTATGGTATGGCTCAAGTGGGCTAGCAAGTGGATAATAGTGTTTGGATAGCTGAAATGATTGCCTCTCATCATTTTGACATGAGTATAGTTGGATTTTAGAAATCATATATGTGCAACTTTGAAATGAGGAGCAATGGACTGGCCCAATTAATACTTGATCGATGTGTGACACACCTTGAGTTTGGATCTGCTTACCCTTGAGAGTGTGCTCTCCATATGCTACAGCAGTTGGAGAGCAGTATGTACTTGCGATGATAAGTAATGTCAGATACTGTAATGATCAATTATAGACTTGAAGCCTTTTCAGTATGTCGTGTCATGGATTGTGATTGCATGGTGATCGGAAATGTGTCGAGTCCAAAAGTCCAATGCGATGTCCAAATTGGCTTTACAAGACAGTCATATCCAATGAATCATGAGATTTTAGAGCAAGATGATAATTATTGAATGATGAAGAAAAATTTTTTTTTAAATTTTTTTTGTTTTTTTTTAAATGTTAAGAAATGTATGTATTTATACAAAGCAGACAATGCATAATTCAGTAATGAAGAAACTGCCCCTGTGTGGCATTTTTGATGCCACGTAAGGAGTGGCATTTTGGGCAGTGGGTGGAGATTTGGTCTCTTGCGAGAGTCGTCTTGGACATGACCAAAGGCTTGTGGATGTACATGGGTAGAAGTAGGCCTATTGGTTTAGCGGCTTGAGGGTTCGAACAATTGCGAATGGGCTGGTAATGCTCGGATTTGATATCCTCGGATTTTGTCATCTGGCCATACTCAGGCTTAACGCTTAGACATGTTTGGTTTCAGAATTCAGAGTTGTTTGGACTGATTGTCCATTCGGACTTTCTCGATCCATAGATAACTCGATGATGCCGAGAGTAGGCTGAGCGTGTAGAAGCTTCCCATGTTTGACTTCTGCCAGAAGTGTACCTGTAGTGGAGGTCGGAAGAAGTAGAGGTAGACGTAAAGTTAGTAAGTCGCATCAAAGAAAAGAAACGGGGATTCTTCTCCTAGTAACTCATTAGAGATGGGAGAGTACTACCCCAGTGTGATGTGTGTTCCCAAGGTATGAGATGAATCTGGATAGCCTTTCGGCGTCATCAAATGTCTTTGAAAAGTGGTTTTGTCCCTTTTTATTTTTGTTTTGAAAGGTGAGAATGAGTTTGGGAAAAGTCTGACAGCCTTCTGGTGTCGTTTATGAGTTTTTAAAAGTTTATCCACCCCTGGTCTATATACAAGTACAGGGAGAAGATGGAGAAGAATTAGGCAGCTTTAGGCGCCGTTTATGAATTTGAGAAAGTGTATCCATCCTTGTTAAAATGTATAGAAAAGATCAGTAAGAATAGGCAGCCTTTCGGTGCCGTTTATTTGATTTTGAAAAGTTCTACCGCCCACTGGTTTGTAAAAAGTGCAGGGAAGACAGAGAAGAATCCGGTAGCTCGTCAGCTCCATTTATTGTTTTCGAAAAGTTTTTCCGTCCCCTATTTATATAAGGGGAGGATAGAAAAGAATTTAGGTGGCCTATCGGCGCCGTATTATTTTTTAAAAAGTTTTGAATGTACGTGCAGAATATGACTATGTGGGAGAGGTTGACGTCTAATGTTGTCTTATTTAGGTTTGGTTTCCGAACCTTCAAACCTCGAGCACCGTAGCACCTTCTCAGGTTGGTGGTTTCAAGCGGAGGAATTTTCGGTGCTGGTACCGACGGTACTATCGCAACGGCCATGCCACTTACTAATCTTCCTATCTAATCTTAAAGGGTTTCAGTTTCAGAACCGAGTTATGTCATGCTTGATGCAAGAATGTAGTGTGCATAACAGTAATGTATGGCATTGGCCTTGCAGTTTCATTGGCATTGGCCATGTAATTTTTAGAGTGCTTCACGAATACCTGTACAAAAAAAGTAGAGATGTAAGAAAGATTTGTTAGTAAAGAAATAACCCATTAGAATTAAAACCACCAAAGTGATGGCCTGAGTCCTCTTAAGTATATCCCCAGCAGAGTCGCCAACTGTCGCGCCCGCGCCCCCGGAGTGCCAGGCCGTCGGTGTGGGCCTGACTTCTTGAGAGTGGGTGAATTGCGACTTGATTTTTATTGGGAATGGTGAAAAGAGTATGGTAGTGCCTATTTAAAATGTTCAGAGTCGCCACCTAACATTCGGGGTGTTAGGACCCCTGCAAAGATAATTAAAGTAATTCATCTTTGACTTTTTTAAAAAAATTAGTTTTGAGAAAAGTGGCCCTTTAAAAGTGTGACTCTGAATAGCCATGCGAAAACCAGAGATTTGGAGATGGGTTCGGGGACTCGATTATGTCGAGGGAAGATATTAGGCACCCTCGAACATCCATGCAAACACGGTTGCCAATTTTAGTGATTTTTATTAAAATGGGGCATTTAATTTGAAAAAGAAAAGAGAAGTTATTCCTTTTTTTTTTTATAAAATGAATAGGACGGAAAATTGTGATAGGTATGGCCGCACTCTTTGAGAGTTGCTTACGTATCCCAAGATGGGAATCAGGCCAAACGTAGTTCTGACTTATGTATGTACGAGTGTATGCATGAATTTTTTTTTGGGTAAATTACACAAACCTCCCCTGAGGTTTGCCTTAATTACACGGACCTCCCCTCTTGTTTCAAAAATTACACAGACCTCCCTCGAGGTTTGAATTAGGTAACAAAATGCCCCCTCCCCTAATGGTCCTTTAGTTTTTTTTACATTAACCTCCCCTGAAAATTATAATTAGCCCCCCTAATATTATAAAATTGTCATACTAAAGCCCCATTTCTCTTATACTTTTGTGCTAATTATAAAATCCCTCCTCCCTCCTATGTTTTTGGGTTAATTTTTTTAACATTAATTTATATCTACACAAAATATACACAAAACATATATAAATAGGTCCAAATTTTTTTTCCCCCGAACAAACCTCTATCAAGCCCCCCCGTATTAATTTTCTAGATCCGCCCCTGTCCCTATGCTTCAAAAGTGGACACTTAACCCCCTGTGATTGTGGACTAAAATAGAATTGTTATGATTTCACTCAAAACTGACAAAAATTCTAAAATTGGTTAAAAATATAAACACTTAATCCATTTGTGATGTTAATTTTGGGGTTAACGCTCTTTGAGTGAAATCATAACAGTTCTATTTTAGTCCACAATCACAGGGGGTTAAGTGTCCACTTTTGAAGCATAGGGACAGGGGCGGATCTAGAAAATTAATACAGGGGAGGCTTGATAGAGGTTTGTCCGGGGGAAAAAAAATTTGGACCTATTTATATATGTTTTGTGCATATTTTGTGTAGATATAAATTAATGCTAAAAAAATTAACCCAAAAACATAGGAGGGATGAGGGATTTTATAATTAGCACAAAAATATAAGAGAAAGGGGGCTTTAGTATGACAATTTTATAATATTAGGGGGGCTAATTGTAATTTTCAGGGGAGGCTAATGTAAAAAAACTAACGGACCATTAGGAGAGGGGGCGTTTTGTTACCTAATTCAAACCTCGAGGGAGGTCTGTGTAATTTTTGAAACAAAGAGGGGAGGTCCGTGTAATTAAGGCAAACCTCAGGGGAGGTTTTTTTTTTTTAGAAAAAGAAAAGTGGTCCCGTTTGACCGTGCACGTGTGATATAGTTATTTGAGAAAAAATTCGGCGTTACTAGGAACTTTAACCCACATGGTATAATCCTAGATTTTAACCTTTGAAAAGTGAATGAGATTGAAATGAGACTATGCAAGTGATTGGAGAATGATGTATTTTTTGTACTTTCCTTTTTTTAATTTTTCTTTTCCTGTGCTTTTATTCCTATGCTAGAAATAAGGATCTGTGCCCAAATGACTGAAAAATGTACCGGAAGTAAGAGTCGGTGCCCAAAAGAAAGAAAATAAAAGAGATTTTTTTTTTTTTTGTACTTTTATTTTTATACCGGAAGTAAGGGTCGGTTCCCAAATGACTGAAAAATGCTTTTTTGTATTTTTTTTATTTTATGCTGGAAGTAAGGGTCGGTGCCCAATTGATTGAAAAGAAAAGAGAGTTTTTTTGCATTTTTATTTATATGCCAAAAGTAAGGGTTAGTGCCCAAATGACTGAAAAATGTGAAGTGTGTGTAGGATAATAAGACTTACCTGTGAAGATCTCTGAATGCAAAGGCGGTAATTGAGTCCAATTAATCCCTTTTTTTATTATTCTATTTATATAAGTTAAGCAATCTTCCTAATTTAGACATGGAGTTCTATGCTAGAAAAAAAATCACGTAGTCTCCAGTAAAAACATAGATCTCCGTATTAGCAAGCACGTCATCCCCAGTAGGGCATGGCTCTCCGTATTAGAAACCACGTGGAATTTCCGTATTAGGAACCATGCGATCTCGAGTCGGACATGATTTTTATATTGGAAATCAAGTAATTCCGAGTATAACATGGATTATTATTTTTTTATTTTTTGGGAGAGAAAATTACTTGTGAAGGGACTGCCAAATAGTGGTAGTGAATAGTGACGGCTTATGGTGGTGAAAGAGCAAAAGAGAGATGAAGTGGGTTTGTGGAGGTGGTGGTCTGGCAGTGGTGTAGTAGTTGGTGATCTGTGGTGGTGAGGATGAGAGTGGTATTTTGGTGGTAAGGTGAGAGAGACAGAGGGAAGAGACAGAGAGAGCTATATGGAGAGAAAAAGGGATTTTTTATGTCACTGATTCTTTTCTGATGATTTTCCTCCGCTGAAAAACACTGCCTTCTATAGGCCAAAATGTATTTTTTTTTAATTATTTTTCTTTGGTTTGGTGCTTGCTTTTGTTTTTTTGTTTTTTTTTCTTTTTCTTTAGTGCTCCTCCATTTTGCTTAGTCTATCGAGACTATGATCTTCTTTTTGTTTTTTTATTTATTATTTATTTGTTTATTTTTGTACTTTTTTATGTTTTTATTTATTTTATTTATTATTTTTTAGTGCTTCCTTTTTTTTTCTTTTGCTTTTGCTCCACCGAGCATTATTGTCCAGAATGAGTTTTGTGGAGGAGGAAAATTATTGGGTGTAGTAGGGTGCATGCGGAATTGTTGACCATTTGACCACATAGCTATGACTTGCAATATCTTTCCCATTCGAGGTCAGATTGAGATGATTCAAAAAGCGAAAGACTAGTGTCAACGGGTACTTTATTTTGAATTGATTGGGTTGGGCAAAAATGAGGTGTCTACAAGTTTGCTTAGTTTATTTTCAGTGAAAATTAATTATACTTAATTAAGTTTTAAAATTTTGAAATATTATTTAATAATATTACTTGTATTCTGAAATTTTTCTTATTATTATACTTATTATTTATTTGGGTTCAAATAACAAATAAATAATAAAGGTTTGTTTGATTAAAATAATATAATACTAGTAATTGTTAAAATAGTTTTATAGTATTATTAATCAGTTTTTAATATTCTAGAATATTATATTATATTCTGAACTTACATTTTAAATTATATATTACATTTATTATTTATTTAGTTTAAATAAATATTAAGTGTTAGTTTTAAATAGTAATAATTAGGTAATAAATACCTAAGGGCTGTTTTAAAATGTAGAAAATTATATTAATTATCCTAAGGTCTAATGCCTTTGTTTTATAAATTATTTATTTAAAAAACTCAAACTTTAGTATTTTATTTAAATTATAAGGACTCGTTGATTTATCATTTAATTATTTTAAATACCACTAGCCTATTTTAAGGTATGTTATTTATTAAAAATGTTTCTAAGGACCGCTTGTCCTTCCAAGTTATATTTTATAATTATAGTACTCCGAACACTATAATTATATAAATATGACTTCGATAATTCATAAAAAATAAACTGTAGCTTGAAAAATTACGCGGTCAGTTCCTAGAGTCTTAGAATAATGTCTAGAAACTATCTCTTGAGTTTTGAGATCTTTCGACATAGTAAAAAATACAGCTTACCTTTAGGGCCCATACTGGTATAGAAAACTCAACCTTTTATGTGACGGACTCTGATTTGAGTATAGTTGATGGCGTTGGACTTAGAATAACACGAGGATCATCACCTTGAGGTTTAGACATGCATTTGGTATAATTACCATTATGCCCCTATCATTAACACATACGCTTCGTCACCGTTATTCTGTTATACGTTGTAGGACTATGACTTATCCGCTGTTCAGAGAGTCCTAAGCTTGACAAGACATTCGGGTGAGTTTTTATAACCTCACTCTCAGCATGTATAATGACTACTAGAGTATTTGTATATGATATATATAAGACATAATTATGATTGTTATGCTATGACTGTACATGATATACTTGGATATGTATGTGAAGTGCGTTGTTAAATCAATTGCCACAAGATAAGTATGCTAGATGCCAATATGATGTATTTATAAGAAGTAAAAGAGAAGAACTATATGTGAAAGATTGCATAGCTATGTGTATGTTGTGATGGATAATTGACGACATCCTATTGACGCGTTTTCTTATCACACCCAAGTGTAGGTGATCGTACAAGTAATAAAGTTCTGGAAGTCCAGGTCGAACCCACAGGGAACGGAATAAAATTTTATAAAGTTAAGTATATAACTATTTTGTCACTAAAAAGAAAATAAAAGATGATGGGTTTTTGTGGGGTTTTACTAAACTACTAATTTTTATATGTTTGCAATAAAAGTAATTAAAGCTATTTTTTTCTTAACAGTTTATGGTAAAGATTTTAACAGTGCAAAATAAATTAACTAATATACTAGTAAGAAAAGGAAGAAAAATATATAAAAGCTAAATTTTTGTAAGATAAACTTTTTAGATTTAATAATAGCAAAAGATGGAAATAGTACAGATATTTAAGCAAAACTATTATAAAACAGGAAATATTAATTAACTAGGGAAAATGATTTAAATGAATTGGGAATATGCAAACCAACACTAGATCCCACAACTTTTGTGCATTTGAAAAGCGTTTGGCATTTAAGACCGCAGAGTCATTCTTTATTTAAAAATAAACTTTCACTAGTCAGGGTCATATCAAGTGTGTCAGGTTTGATATGAAACGACATCGTTTGGTTTAAAGAAAAATAAAAAGGCAATTGGGCAGTAGCCATGTTCGAACCGTGCCCCGCCGCGGACGTGGGTTATTCGGCGTCCAGTCCCCACCACTCTGCCACTACACAATTGCCTATCCATTATTGGATAGAAATATATATAAACACATATTTGAAATATTAACTTTGTCATATGAGTTGTTTGAGTATGCTAGGTGTTTTTTATGACAAAAGGCATAGTTTGACAATCCACATAATTAGGCTTTTTATTTCAAATATGTACTCTTTTGAGCCCAATATAGCCATAGTATATAAACATGTTAAATGGTCATAAACTATAGATACATAGATATTTTTGGCCATAAATGAAAAAATAACCCATCCAGATAAATTTGCACATTTAAGATTAGTGCACAGAAGCTGTGGTTTCTAAGTTTTTATTACATATCCCCAATTAAAGTTTTAGCCTACCATTTTGGAATTGAAATTGTCTTCCAAATAAAATTTAAAGATAAACTAAATAGGTGTAAACAGTGACTGCTCAATTAAAACTAAAGTTGTGAAACTAAGGTAAGAGTGAAATATAATATTATTATATTATTTTTCTACTTAACATGAGCTGGGGTTGAATTTGTGGAATCTGCAAAATAGCAAAGTTTAGTACAACTAGGCTAATAAAATATACATAAATGGAAATACTGAACCAAAAATATAATACTAAACCTTTGACTTTGGATTCTTGTGGGGTCACAGTGGTTGAACTCCAAGAACACAAATAAGGCCAAACCAAATCCAAATATACTTTTGGAGTGAGATATGGGTATGATGTACTTTTGGACTTTAGTAGGTGATTACAACAACTACGTGGCTAAGAAATATGATATTTGCTTGTAAAATCTGTCTTCTACTGAATAAAAATATTGCTATAAAAACTGAAAATTTGGGGTTTATAACTATTTTAGGGGGCAACTATAAGTACTACTAGACTAGAAATATTAAATCTAATTTTAAATAAGAATATTTTACTACTACAAATTGACAAAGGTTGTACAAGAAAACAAATATTTTAAATTTAAGAAATACAGTGCACAAAGTTTTGCTACATATTTTTGAACATAAAATCATCAATTACATAAAAGTAAAATTTTACAACTACTAGAACTAGAAAAGGCAAAGAAAAATTAAAGTTTCCTATTTCTAGGGACAATATAAAGTGCTCACATAATAACCTCCCCTAAACTATTCTCTCCCTAACAGTGATTGTGAACTGCTGTTGAATGGTTGTGAACTGTGAATGGTGTGGTGTGTTGTGTTGTTGGCTCCCTCTGCTCCTTTTATAGATGATTTATGAGAAACGTATCATCACTGCGTTCGTCAGCGTTGCCATTTTTTCTTCCGCGCTTTGTTTCTTCTTGATCTCATTTTTTTCTTCGTTTGTCAGAGTCCCTTTTGAATAATGCAGCTCTGAGAGAGAGAGAGAGAGAGAGAGAGAGAGAGAGAGAGAGAGTGAAAGAAAAAAACAAAAAAATTATAATATATAAACATAAACTATCAACATCCAATCTTTGGATGTTGAATTCGTTCTTGTAATTTTTTTTTCTTTTGTTTTTTTCCTTTAGTTTCTTCATTTGCAGAGAACCTTGGACTTTTGATACGTATAAGCACAAATGGGAAATTATCATGTGTGCTCGCTACTTCTTTCCTTCCCTTTATTTCACTTCATTTTTACCTAAAGATATAAAATATGTAAAAACACATTTTTACACGCATTTGAGTAACATCACTATTAAATTATATTAATTCAAATATGCATGTAAAACTAGGAATTTGAGGGATTAAATGAGCACTATGTCTATTATATTGGCACATAAATGTGCAATATTCAATGTTCGTCAATAATCGATTATGAAATGTAGTTTATGTTGGCCCAAAAGTGGAAACCTTAGAGGGGGGATGAATAAGGTTTTAGCAGAAATTAACCTTTTAAAACAAATTACAAATTAAAACACAATCACAAGCAATTAAGTAAAGAGAGAAGGGAAGAGAAACTTGCAAACCAATTTTTCAAGTGGTTCGGCAATCGCACCCCGCGGCCTATGTCCACCCCTCAAGAACACCTCTTGAGGATTCCTTTAATTCCGGAACACTTACGGGTGTGCACCAAACCGTTACAAGAGCCTTCAATCTCTCCCAAAGAAGAACACATCTTCTTTGCACACAGGGGTTACTAACCCTCAACCTTTACAAATTGATTTGAATACAAATTGAACTCTCTCTCTCTAGAGTGGATAATACAATTTGAATCTCACAAAATAACTCCTTAGTGAGTAGAAAATACAAATAAAAGCTCACTACAATTTGCTTTCTCGAGAATTACAATTGAAATCTAGAGCAAATTGATTTTTCACTCAAACTAGGGCTCAAATAATAATGTTTAAAGATCAAAGAGATGTGTGATCAATACTATGTTTTCCAATCAAAATCTCAACCCCAAATAGCTTGGGAAAACATGTATTTATAGGCCTTGGAAGATTATAGCCGTTGGTGGCATATTTGGTAAATAAAAGCCCCTTTAAAAACTAGTCGTTATGCCTTTTCAGGTCGCTTCAGTCGACTGGAACATGAAGCAGTCGACTGGTCCTTGAAGCAGTCGACTGAGATGTGTTTACAGAGGGTTCTGTTTGCATTCTGCTCAGTTCGGTCGACTGCATCGGGCCCTCAGTCGACTGCCCCTCCCTGTTTGACAGCCTGACACATCTCCACTAAAATGGCCATAACTCCTTCTACAAAAATCGGATTTGCAATCCGTTTGATGTTTTGGAAACTAGATTCAAATACCTTTCCAACCATATAAAATTCAACACTTAATTATTTTCCAATTGGTTGAGGCATTGCTTTAAAGATGACCCATTTAAAATTTGTTTCCAAAACTTTAACTTTTAGCATTTGTTTGAGCCCCTATGAGTGTGAGATCAAGATGCCTTACAATGATGGTCCTAGGCTTCAACCAAGGATGAAATATCTTCAAGTCTTCAAGCTTGATCCTTGTTGAGCTCCTTGTAATCTTGATCTACATCAATTGAATCTCATGCACACAAAGATGTTAAAACATAGATACAATATTAATATATGAGATTATATGAGCATAAAAATGACTATGATAATAACAAAGAATGAATCAATATGAATCATGTAATTATCATAGCATATTTGACATCATCAAAACATAATTAAATATGCCTTAATATACCTTAAGGCTAACAATCTCCCCCTTTTTGATGATGGCAAACAACCAATGAAGGATATACCAATACAGGCACATTTGGTTAATTTCATATTATTATTCATAATGGATATCAAATGTTAAAGAACATGAATGATAACTACCCAATAACTTCTCCCTAATACTTCTCATATTTCTCCCCCTTTGACATTATCAAAAAGGTTTGGGGATAAAACACAGAGCTCCCCCTCACAATAGGCATACAAATCAAAAGTCCAAAATGATACCAAAAATAAACAGATATAACCACATGTGAGCTAATGAAACATGAAAGTGCTCCCCCTAAGTATGTGCAATGATAAAAGATACTAAAAGTTATGAATAGAGAGCATATTCTCCCAAAAGATATCAATAATAAAGTTGGAGAACTCAAAATATAAGATAAATTAACATTCAGTCGGATCAATCGACGGAAGTGGGCAGGGATTAAGTTGTGCAAAAACAGTCGACGCCTCAGTCGACTTAACAATGCAGAATCAAAAAATTCAAAGCCTCACAGCTAAATCAGTCGACTGTGTCAGGGTACCAGTCGACTGCTTTGTTCAGCAGTTCATAAAAATGACAGTTTAGCAGCAAAAATTAGAATGATTTACAAAACATCATTTTGTCTAACCATTACTAAAACTTTGTCTAATCAAACAAAAGCATATCATCATTTTTCAAATAAGCAATATCAAGAGCATGATGATTTATGTAAAGACATATCCAAATCACAAGTGGATGAAACAAGATTTATGAAAAAAAAAAATCAAGTATGCATATCTAAACAAAATCAAAGTGATTTGAAACAAATTAATCTAACCTACTCCTACTAGGCTTAAGGTGAGAGATTTAACCATTGTCCAAGTGCCTCTTGGATGCTCCATTTGCCGAGGTGATAGGAGAGGCCCTTTCCAATGTCATGAGGCAAAGATTTACAATCTCTTCACCATTTGAGTCGTCGTCCGATGATTCGCTCTCGGAACTACTATTAGTGGCCTTGATTGTCTTCTTTTTGTGTTTTTCCTCCTTGGGTGACTTCTTTCCCGATTTTTCTTTCTTTAGAAACTTTGCAAATTTTCGGGTGATCTTTGTCATTTCCTCATCCTCATCACTCTCAACATCTTTCATCTTTTTCTTTGAGCTTGAGGATTTTAAAGCCATGTCTCTCCTTTTGGCCTCTTTCACTTCCAATTTCTTGTCTTCACTTTCGAAGACGGCCAATTCCATTTCATGAGTTATAAGAGAACCCATGAGTTGTTCCAAGGAGAGTGTTGAAAGCTCCTTTGCTTCACGAACCGCCGTGACCTTTGGTTGCCAATCCTTTGGTAAAGACCTAAGCACTTTCTCAATCATTTCTTCATTAGTATAAACTTTACCAAGGTTTTTCAAGTTATTAATAAGAATGGTAAAACGAGAAAACATATCTCCTATAGATTCATATGGCAACATTTTAAACACTTCATAAATTTGAACAAGCAAATTGATTTTAGACTTTTTAACTTGGCTTGTTCCCTCATGAGCATTTTCAAGTTTATCCCAAATTTCTTTTGCGAATTCGCAAGATGAAATTCTATTGTATTCATTTGGGTCTAAACCACAATATAATAAATTCATTGCCATAGCATTTATTTTTATGAGTTTCTTATCGGCATCATTATATTCATCTACCGTCTTTGGAATAGAAAAACCATTTTCAATTTTTGTAGGTAGATGAGGCCCTTTGACCACAATTTGCCATAAATCAAAATCTTGAGAAATCATATAGATTCTCATTCTATTTTTCCAATAGGCATAGTTTGAGCCATTAAAACATGGTGGTCTTAATGTCGATTGACCCTCACAATAATAAATGTAAGAAGAGTCGGTTTCCATTGGATCTTAACTCAAATTTTTCAAAAACTTTTGAAAATAGAAGAGCCGATGCTCTGATACCAATTGTTGGCCCAAAAGTGGAAACCTTAGAGGGGGGGGGGGGGGGGGGGGTGAATAAGGTTTTAGCGGAAATTAACCTTTTAAAACAAATTGCAAATTAAAACACAATCACAAGCAATTAAGTAAAGAGAGAAGGGAAGAGAAACTTGCAAACCGATTTTTCAAGTGGTTCGGCAATCGCACCCCGCGGCCTACGTCCACCCCTCAAGAACACCTCTTGAGGATTCCTTTAATCCCGGAGCACTTACGGGTGTGCACCAAACCGTTACAAGAGCCTTCAATCTCTCCCAAAGAAGAACACCTCTTCTTTGCACACAAGGGTTACTAACCCTCAACCTTTACAAATTGATTTGAATACAAATTGAACTCTCTCTCTCTAGAGTGGATAATACAATTTGAATCTCACAAAATAACTCCTTAGTGAGTAGAAAATACAAATAAAAGCTCATTACAATTTGCTCTCTCAAGAATTACAATTGAAATCTAGAGCAAATTGATTTTTCACTCAAACTAGGGCTCAAATAATAATGTTTAAAGATCAAGGAGATGTGTGATCAATACTATGTTTTCCAATCAAAATCTCAACCCCAAATAGCTTGGGAAAACATGTATTTATAGGCCTTGGAAGATTATAGCCGTTGGTGGCACATTTGGTAAATAAAAGCCCCTTTAAAAACTAGCCGTTATGCCTTTTCAGGTCGCTTCAGTCGACTGGAACATGAAGCAGTCGACTGGTCCTTGAAGCAGTCGACTGAGATGTGTTTACAGAGGGTTCTGTTTGCATTCTGCTCAGTTCGGTCGACTGCATCGGGCCCTCAGTCGACTGCCCCTCCCTGTTTGACAGCCTGACACATCTCCACTAAAATGACCATAACTCCCTCTACAAAAATCGGATTTGCAATCCGTTTGATGTTTTGGAAACTAGATTCAAATACCTTTCCAACCATATAAAATTAAACACTTAATTATTTTCTAATTGGTTGGGGCATTGCTTTAAAGATGACCCATTTAAAATTTGTTTCCAAAACTTTAACTTTTAGCATTTGTTTGAGCCCCTATGAGTGTGAGATCAAGATGCCTTACAATGATGGTCCTAGGCTTCAACCAAGGATGAAATATCTTCAAGTCTTCAAGCTTGATCCTTGTTGAGCTCCTTGTAATCTTGATCTACATCAATTGAATCTCATGCACACAAAGATGTTAAAACATAGATACAATATTAATATATGAGATTATATGAGCATAAAAATGACTATGATAATAACAAAGAATGAATCAATATGAATCATGTAATTATCATAGCATATTTGACATCATCAAAACATAATTAAATATGCCTTAATATACCTTAAGGCTAACAGTTTATATGTTTCATATATCAATGTTGACTTTATGAACACGTTATTATCATTGCTTTGATAACCATGTCTAAAGGTGCAAATGAGAATAAAGAGCATGTTAAGAGTTTCATTTATATGTCTTGCCTAATAAAGTTATATTATCAAGATTTAAGTAACTGAATATCACATCACGGTGTCAGTACACGCAGTCAGTGTCAGCGACTCTGGTCACTTGAGGTCGTGAGTTGAAGTAATTGGGAGTCTTGGGAAGTGTGAGTTGATACAATTGTGATTCTCGTATCATGAGTTAGGAGTCGTTATGATTTGGAAACCTTTGGAGATGATAAAAACACGTGATAACGGGACAGTATGATTGAGATACAAAATATCGTGATTGTAACAGTAAGAGAACAGTTAGAGCTTTGATTGTGCCAGTCGTCCGTGTGAAATGCCGGAGATGGTATATGCGTCTGGGTTTACCGCCATATTGCTTAGCAATTAGTGCTCTAATGTACTGGTCGTCCGAGAGCTATGCCAGAGATAGTACACACGTTGTGTAAGTTTGCCATTGTGTTGTATATCATGCGCTAGTTAGTTACTAACGTGCAGTCCGCCTTGGTGGGCTTGCCGTGATTGTACATATGGTGTGTGCGCTTTGCTGCCATGCTTGCCTATTCGCAGTTAGTATTCTGACGTGTAACTTGTTTGGTAGTGATTAACCAACAAGGGTATAGACGATCGAGCCAATTCCACCAACGTGCTATTTTGGATTAAGTGGAAAAACACACCCCAGTGCCATGGCCCGTGGGTCGTGACAAAACGAAGTATGAAATAAGTATCAGAGTTCGCAATGGAAGCATGATTTGTATTGTGAAAGCAAGTTCAGAGTAAGTTGTCATTGTCTATAACCCTATAATATTGAGTTGCATTGTTGTGGGATTTCATATCTCGGAGTTTGGGTTTGGGTTTGGGTTCGGGTTTGGGTTCGGGTTCATTAAGTACGTATTTTCATGCACGAACATAATGGAGATGAGAAATGAAAGTATACGAGATAAGTTGTTATGAATGGTATTAATCTCGTTAATATGTTAATGGTAGATGTATGGTAATTGCATTACATATTGGTTGATACCTTTGCTATGTACGTGTGAGTGTTGTCAATCGATAATGGACTAACCGCATCCTAAGGTGCAAAATAATAACGTGAGATAAGTATTTAGTGGATGTACATTGGTAGTGAATATAGTTATGAACGCCCACTCAGCTTTGTTGCAAAGCTGATGGCATGTTACGCCTGGACATCCGATGTCCAGATTTCCGTGCAGGTTGGTCAGAGGACAATTCAGTCTTGAGAGTAAGATGCTAAGGAACACTAGAAGTGTAGAGCTAGACTGAAGACCAAAGATAGCCGCCAACATCGTGTATTTATAACAGTCTATTGTATTGGGATCAATGTTTTGTAATCGTTTAAATTGTTCAGATTAAAGTTTAAGTTTCGATTAGCTTTCTCCCCTTTTATTTTCATGTTGTTTATAGTGTTAGAGGACAAGAAGACTTTCAATCAAGTCATTCCCTATGAGTCTAAAAAGGAACTTTTAAAAAATTTCCTATTTTTGCTACTCCGAGGCATGGCATGAGTACACTACGGGCCCGTTTGATAAAACTAAAAATTTAGTGCTGAAAATTAAGTACTGAAAATTTTAAGTGATTGCTTTTACAATACTGAAAATAGTGTTTCAGGTACTGAAATAGACTGCATTCAATGATTTTTTTCAGCAGAAATTTTTCACTTAAAGTTTTTAGTGAATTTTTGGCTGCTTTTTCAAAAGTGGTACATTATCAAATGCACTGAAATAAATTAAGTGCTGAAAGTTTTCATTTTCACCACTTAATTAGGTTATCAAACACACCCTACATATTCGGGGGTGTAGCACTTCTTTCTGAGGGATTAAGTGTGCTAGATTCGGTGTGGTTGAGCCTGTCTTGGTGTTCATGAGAAGCTTCTGAATGATGCGTCTTGCTGGTTATGTTGATGACTTGGCATTTCCGCTCCTATCACTGTACTTTTTTTTTGTAAGGTCGTATGTTCTATTTCCCTGTATGAAGAGGTGAGATGTTCTGTTTCAAGAGATTGTTTATGTAACATGCCCTCTGTGGGTGAGTGGGAGATGTGGAAAAATTGTTATGGGCTTGACACCCACGAGAGCATTGGACTGGGTCCATAACGCCCACGGGCGTAGAGCCCTAGTTGTATACTAGGTTTGTACTATATATACAACTATATACACACAAACCAAAGATGATGAAACCCTAGACATATGACTGGCCTTTCTTTCTCTCTCTTTCTCTCTTGTACACACACTCTCTCTCTCTCTAAGTCATCACCAAACAAGCTTGGGGATTTAGCACGTGACATCGACCGCTCTAGTAGTGATTCTTACGACCTACACGAAGTACAAGGGAGTACACAGAAGCTTAAAGGCAGTAGCAAGAGTGTGGTATTCACGTGGGCTCGTAACAAGCGCCAAACTTCGATCCGTTGAGTTATTCCGCTAGGTAAGTGACCTAAACCCAATTTTATGCTTGCGTGCATGATTTCTTACACAATCCAAATTTGGAAACTATATATATAGCATTGTTATAATTTTTGGTTAATTATATTTTACTCCGTTGCGGTTATACCCAGTTTCACTTTACATCCCTATGCTTTAAAAGTGGATACTTAACTCCTTGTGGTTTCGGAGTAAAATGAAATTATTAAGATCTTTTATATTTATTACATAATGTATTTAAAATATCTTCTTTTTTTTTTTGGATTTATGGGTATTTTAAAGTTTGGGTCGCTTGGTCTAAGATTCCTAAGTGCATCTTATTAACCAATTAGGTCCAACTAAGTATCATTCACTCTTAAGGTCCATAAGGTATATTTGGACCAAAACACCCTTACTACTCATCAATGTTGCACAACGCGCTGAAGTCATCACATGACGCATGATGCCAGCTGACACATACGCTGATGTCAGCAACTGGCAACCATTTTTGCTTTTTTGCCATTAAATTTTAAAATGCAATAACTCTTGAATGAAAACTTTGATGGAGATGTGATAGTGGCGGTGATGCCGGTGGTGGTAGTAGTGTGGTGGTGGTGTGGTTTGATACTGGTAATTTAGAAGAAAGAGAAAGAAGAGAGAGAAAGAGAGAGAGTATGTGTTATCTATTTTGACCTAATAAGGATAATCTGGTCACCAAAAATGAAAAAAATTTATATGATGGCCTTTAGACAATAAAACATGAAAAAATTTGGACCTTAGGAGGTTACCAAAAATTGGTTGGATTTTTTTAAAGAAAACATTTAAACCAAGGGACTTTATCCCAATTTTCCCTATTTTGAAATCCCTCACTTCATTCCCTCCCCGTTTTTCCTAGTTCCACGTACTCACCATCAACATTCAGAAATCACAACTGATGGTTGACATGTCAACCTCTCACATGCACATAAGGTTTGCCTTTCGTAAAAATCTGTACACTCAAAATAGTAACCCTAATTTTTTGAGCTGTTATGTATATATATATGTATCTACATGCATGAGTTTTTTTTCCTTCCCCCATAAATATTTTAGTTAGTTGCAAGCAATCAAATTTTTGGAATTAATGGATGCTTTTAATTTTCCTAAAAATGCTGAGTTCAGTAACATGACATTGGGGGGACATTAGAATTGGATTAATCGTGTGGGATTAGGAAGACATCAATGTCAAAACTTTAAATTTGGTTTTTGTTAGATTCTCCACAATACGAGTTCCCAATTAATGCCCCCCCTCCCCTCCCCAATTCAATTCAACGTTTCTAAATGCATCATAACTCATTTTACTCCACCACTTCAAACTTGTGAAGCATTAGTATCATCAAATAATAAAAAATGTTACTTAATTGGCAGTTCAGTTCATATTTTATTTTCACTATCCAAATTTCAAGCCAGAATCATATGTGCCTATTGTGAACCCTAAGGTGTCATTGTTGGAGCTATTGAAAATTTAGGTATCTTTGAGAAGATATAGAAGAGGTACTACACTTAGTTCAACAATAGTGAACCCTAAGGTGAACACCATTCAGCCAAAAATGATAAACTAGACGGTTCTTACCAGGTAAATTGCAAATATTGGTGCTTGCAAGTTATTTGCATTGATTATTGGTGGGGTTTTTTTTTTTTTTTTTTTGTGAACATGCAATTCATTAAGTAAAGGAAATAGGAGCAAAGATCACATCAGTCTCTTGAGGTTCTTCCTCAAGAACATCGGGAGGAAGATCATCAATCGACACGTGACTAAAAAAAGAGATGTTGGCTGCCCAAAAAGCAAGCTTTTGAGCTACATAATTTGCTGATCTAGGAACATGAAGAACATTCGAAAAAGAAAAGAAAGAAGAGAGAAGGCTTCTTCCTTCCAAGATGAGGTGATCAATAGTCCAATCCACAGCAGATGAAACAGAAGCAAGTGTCGAGTAGACGATAAGGGAGTCCCCTTCGAAGATCAACCTTTCTAGACCCAACGAGTGGGCCGCTTTGATAGGTAATAACATAGCTTTTGCTTCAGCCACAAGAGGGGACGAGCCTTCAGCTAAAGAGGTGCAAGCATGGATGACTTGAGAGAATTCATCTCTGAAAACAACAGCAAGAGTCGTGAAACCGTTCCGAATGGCTGCCTCAACATTAGCTTTAGTTCAGCCCTGAAGGGGGGGGGGGGGGGGGGCTGCCACTGTTTTATCTTGCTACGCCTGCTATGGTGAAGACAAAATTGGGTCTGCCAATGATCAGCGGCCATCTTTTTTGTCTGAAGGACCCACGAGGGCATGTCCACCTCTCCCTTTTCATGCAACAAACGATTGCGTAGGGTCCAAATTTGAACCACCACCACCACCGCAAAGATTGTGAAGGCCAGGGCTTCCTCTTTTGGGATCCTAAGGTTTGAGACAAGATTAAGGACGTCAGAAACCCAAGAAGAAATATCCATGCTGCCGTAAATAGAAGGATCCAAGGGCCATTTGGAAGATCTCTAAAGAATTTTTGTGACCGCACATTCCAAGAAGAGATGGGTTGGGCTTTCCAAAGAGTGGCCACAAAGCAAGCAATGAACATTTTCATTATGGAACCGGGTCCGCAAAAGATCATTTGTGGGAAGAGCTTCAGCGAGAATCTTCTAAAGGAAGAGTTTGTGGTGAATATGAATCTTTGCATTCCATAAGGGTTACCAAATATGAGCAAGACGACCAGTAGAGGTGGAAGAGAAAAAAGTGGAGACTGGTTAAGTAGGTCGACGTGACCGAGAAGGAGCCTTTATTATCCGGGAGCCAAGCAAGACTGTTAATAGGTCTACGAGTAGGAAGGCTGATATTGAGGATAGCCTCAGCAGACTCATCAGTAAAAGTATCCCGAATGAGGGGGATGTTCCAAGCTTCCCCATTAGAGAGCATCAAATCTTTTACCGAGGAGAAAGGGGGATTGGCTAGAAGCTTGCATTTGGGCCTAAAGTAATTGTATGGTAATGCAATGGTTTTCAAACTTCCGCGTCCAAGTGCTTTCACAGTTGTACCATATCTATATAATAAATCACAAGGTTCTTGATTTGACCCTTATATGTGAGAGACAAACATTGGATGACTGGGATTTACTCTTGGCACAAAGCGAACGATTGAGATTGACTGTGATTCAAAATTTTGGTTTTCCCTTTTTTCCCTTTGGGCCCCATTTGGTTTGCTTGGAAAGTAAGCGAGAAAAGGAATCTCATTTTTTGGAATTACTCGTGTGTTTAATGGACTCGGAATCTATTTCCAACTAGAAATTGATTGTTAAAAAAATAAGGAAACTCATTCCTTATGTTGAGGTGTTATTTAGATTCCCTTTTCTAGGAAACAACATTATCTCACTCATTTAACAAATCAATAGTGTGTAAATTTGCATTAACCAATGGTTTGAATTTAAATTATCTAATCAAACGATTGTTAAATTTTCAAACTATTGTCTTGCAAATCATACAATGATATATATAATACAAATACAAATAAATATTTTGTAATTAAAATCCTATTATGCTTTTAAACTGTTTTAAAATGAACTTACAATTTAAAGAAGATAAATGCTGTTTCCAAGATTATTCGTTAGTTTATTCAACTACCATAATGGAACTAATTTGGCATCAATTTCCCTGGAATTGGATTACTTGGAATTAGTTTCCTTTTCGTAATTCCTTTCCAGTGAATCAAACGGGGCCTTACAGTTTACACCTCACACGTGTGACATGACCCATTGTTAGGGCTGTTCATTTTTTCTGCCAACCCGCCAAAACCCGACCAACCCGAAGCTGATGGGTTGGTTTGGTGGTTGGCGGATCGAGTGATGGTTTTATATTTATTTTTTTGTCGGATTCGATTCGAGTCACGAGTGCCCACCTTTCAACTCGCGGGTGAGAGCATTTTTGCTTACAAAAAAAAATGGTTCATCAATGTTCATCCAAGCATCTTATTAGCCAATGCGGTGGGATCAGGATAAAATAAATGATGTTTAATCATGCGTTCCACTGTATTGGCCAATGAAATGCTTGAGTGAGCATTGATTAACTATTTTTTTAGTGAGCAAAAGTATTTTCCTCGCGGGTCACCCGACTTGACCTGATTGGAATGCAGATACATATTACACACACATATATATATATATATATATATTATACACTACATAAGAAAAAGAACCCTAAAACTAAAAAGAAGAGTAAGACTCTAGTGCGCACTGGATAAGCGCAGTGGACTTTTAAATTTAAAAAAAATCGCGGGGTGTTCCACCCTGTGCCCTGTCCTGCCGCCCACTGACCCGCAGTTTTTTTAGACTTAAAAATCCAGTGCGTTTACCAAGTGCGCTTACCCAAAGCGCACTGAAGCCGGTGTCAAAAAAAAAAAAAAAAATACCCTAATAAATCTAAAACCACCCTCACCTCTCTCTTCCTCTTCACGACGCAACCCTCCTCAGTCCTCTCTTTCTCTGCCGAACGCCGGCCGGTGGCCGCTGCTTTTCCGGCCGTCTGATCTCATTAGTGAGTAGGGTTTAAAAAGAGAGTAAAGCAACACTCCCTCTCTCTACCTCACTGCCAAACGCCGACCACTACGAGAGCCGACCACCACCACCCCCACTTCGAGCGTCGACTACCACCACCACTACGTTCGCCGGCCACCAATCCATCAGGACCATCACTCACTTGCCGTACGCCTTCTCCCTCTCTCTTTCTCTCTCTCATCTCTTTGATCTTGAGGTCTCGAATGCTACAAGTCTAGATTGGATGTTTGAGTCTACAAATCTGCAGAATGAAGTTTGAAGATGAAATGTGAAATGGTGTCTTCTAAGACCCTCCACTCTAGATTCAAGGTATGTGAGGCCATTGTTTATGTGTGTGCATATGTATAGATACTGATCTGGGGATTGCACAGAAAAATTGGAATTTGAAGAGAATGAAATCATGAAATGTGATGTTGAATATTTTTTTTTCCGTCCCTAAAACTGCTCAGCTCACTTTCTCGGGTTAAACGCAAGACCCGGTCGACTCGATAAGTGTCAGTTCCTTCCTACTGGTGGTTCAGTAACGGGTGACTCTAGCCAGATCCGGCCATGTTCGGATCGAGTGAGGGACAAAACCGACCCGTGAACACGCCCCTACTCACGGTTCCCCACTTTTCCTTTACACCATCACGCAACCCACCCCGTGACCATGCTCAGCTCACTCTCTCTCTCTCTCTCTCTCTCTCTCTCTCAGCAATTCAAAATTTTTTTTTTAATTTCACCCTAAATCAGTAAATTGTACTCTTATTCACCACTCTCTCTCTCTCTGCTCGACCAAACTTTCCTCACTCTTGGTTTGCTCCATCGCCGAAACAGCATCGCTCTCGCGTGCCATCAACGCTTCGAGCATATATATATTTCATTTTTTTTATAACTTTGTTGTTGGTACATATACTTCAATTTGTTATCTCTCCCCTTTTTTGTTTCTTTGTTTTTTTTTTTTCCTTCCTTTCTCTCCAGGTTTGGGCATATCAATCTGGGCAGCAAAAAAGCATGGTGAGCTTGAATAGGTGAGTTTCAATGGGTGAAAATTTTTGTTCATTTTGCATTTTTTTTGGCACCCACCCCCCTTTGGGTTTAATTAATTTTGGACTAGGGTTAGAATCTAAGTGCTTTATGGGTTTTATGTTACTGTGTATATATAAACCACTCACACAAACATATATATATATATATATATATATATACACACACTCATTAATCGCTTGCTTCTCATATTTTCAGTCAAATTTTGCTGAGGTTCCCTGGATACGTTATTCACAATTCACTCCTCAAACAAAGGTACGTGTATACCGGGTGATACATATTTATATTTTAACGCAATGAACTTGTTTGTTTTATTATTATTTTTCATTCAGGTTCTGGTTTCTGTGCCTTGGCCTTTTCGTGTCTATGTTTATGATTCTTTTATGTTATTTGAATTCAGTGTAATTTCTAGTTTTCATTATTAGTAAATATTATTTTGTTGGATTGAGCTATGATCTTTTTATCTCACACAGGCATAAACATGGTATATGTTTTGTATACATATAAGTGGTGTGGGAGTGGGTGTGGGTGTGTGTTTCAGATATACTAATATCTGGGTTATCCAGAGCAGGACCGGCCCTAAGCCAAAGCAGCCCAAGCGGCTGCTTTGGGCACCACATTTGTGAGAGCACCATTCTTCTTCAATAAAGGCCCAAGAGTAGTTAAAGATGGCCTAACCACAAGCATTAACCATGTCAAAAAGGCCCAAACTTATAACTAAGGGGAAGGCACAGACTTGTAATTAACTTAAAGGCCCTGTATTTAACTTAAAGGCCCAGACTTGTATTTCACTTAAAGGCCTGATCTGCCAAAAAAAGAAAAAAAGAAAACCCTAATCAAGTATTCTAATATCTCTAATCGTGTAAAGAGGCTCTCCTCTGAACTCTCTCTAAGTTTCTCCCTCGCTGGCCACACGGCCCATACACTCCGGCACTCCCTCTTCGCCGGCCGGACACACCACTCCGGCACTCGCATCTGGTGTGGATTTGTCTCTAAGATTTTTTATACTTTTATTTGTTTGGCAAAAATGTGGATGTGGTATTTTCGCGGGCGTGCCAGGGGATATGTACGAAGACCCTAACGTGTGCAAAACTTATCCCTATAATTGGCATGTGAGTGATCATGAGATTGTTGGGAAATAGGGAATGACCTTTCCCTTAAGGTTGCGCTTGCCTCAATGATCAAGAGGACTTAAAATTCGACCATGTGATGAGGCATGATGCGCAAAATGAAATTGCAAGGGACTGGAAGTGAACCGTGGGTTTGATGTCAAGATGAAAATCATTTATACCGAAAACGAAGTTGGAAAGTGGCAATTACCACACTGTATTGCAATTTAATTACAGAAGGTAGCATAAAAATGTTTTAATACAAGTGAAACACACTAAAAGTAGTCTACAAAGCTACTGGAAGACCAAGCGAGTCTGCGAAAAAAAATAAATGAAAAGAACACTGGATGAACACTTGAAGAATGCTTTGGAGGAACAAATTTGCATTAAATGAATACAAGTCCACTCGGCCGGCGGAGAGGGAGTACCGGAGTGGTGTGGGCCGTGTGGCCAGTGAGTGAGAGACTTAGAGAAAGTTCAGAGGAGAGCCTCTTTACACGATTCGATATATAGAATATTTGATTAGAGTTTTCTTCTCTTTTTTTTTTTGGGGCAGATCAGGCCTTTAAGTGAAATAAAAGTCTGGTCCTTTAAATTAAATATAGGGCCTTTAAGTTAATTACAAGTCTGGGCCTTCCCCTTAGTTCTAAGTTTGGGCCTTTTTTGACTTGGTTAATGTTTGTGGTTAGGCCATCTTTAACTACTCTCGGGTCTTTATTGAAGAAGAGTGGTGCCCTCACAAATGTGGTGCCCAAAGCAGCCGTTTTTTGTCCCCCCAAAAAAAAAACAGCTGCTTGGGCTGCTCCGGCTTAGGGCCGGCCCTGGAGGAATGCTTTGGTGACCGAATGCTTGTTGGATGCTTTGGAAAGCAACTGAGTGCTTAAGGGCCGATTGCTTGATTGAATGCTAGATTGAAAGCTTGTTTGAGAGAGTTGTTTGGATGTGTTGTGTGTAGAGGGCTTCTTCAATGGTGGGCTTCTCTTTATATAGACATAGAAAGTAACCATATTCATCCACTATCCCATGTCTTCCATCTCTTGGGTAACTTCCCCACCAAGTCCACTAATCTTGGAGTGCCACATGTACCCCACTAACTTGTAACCACCTACTTTGTAGGTACTCTTTGTAGGTAATTATCCATTAGCTTGTAAGTAATTCCACATCAGCAAATAACACCCACTATTCAGAAATCACACACTAAGTAGTAACTTCCTCATTTTGTGGATAATTGCCCATGTGCAAATAATCACTACTAGTAATTTCCAAATCAGCCCACCTATTTGGTCACATGGCTTGACCAAATTTGGTCATAATTACTTGACCAAATTTGGTCATAATTACTTGACCAAAAATGCTAATTTTAGGTGCAAGCTTTAGTTTTAGATTTAGTTTTATTAGAATTTACTGTTTTATTTAGTTTTAGACTTTTAGTTTTAGTTTTATTCTTTTTCAAAGCTTTAAGCCTTTAAGCCTCTGACCAAGTTTTATTGTTTTGACACGTTATATTTTGATTCAATTTGAGATTTTTGGATTTGGGAAGATTCATTTTGGACAGTGGGTGTAGTGGGGATTGCGAAAATCAGGTGATATTGTTCAATTTTTGATTATTCATTTATTAGATTTGTGTTCTAAGTTCTTGATACCGTGCCTCCTAGAAAGCAATTGTCCAGACATGAAAAAAGAAAACAAGTAGCAAAAAATTGAAGAATTAACTCGATCTCAAGCGAGATTACTAGTAGTAAAAATACACGCTATAATATAGTTGAAGATTCGGTAAAAATATACGTTCTGATGTAGTTAAAATACACGTTCTAATGTAGTAAAAATACACGATCTCAAGCGGGAGCTCTTGAAAAAAATTGTGTTGCATGATTCGTGCTAAATTGCTAATATACATTGGGGCACCATTTCAAAATTTCACTTAGGGCACCCCAAATGTCAGGGCCGGCCCTGATTCAGAGTCCATCAGGGGCGGATCTAGAATTTTTTACTGAGGGGGAGGCTTGGATAAGCATGGCTGTAAGGGGGAGACAAATTTTTTTTTGGTCTTTGTAGCATGTTATTTATGTAATAGATGATTTTTCTTTCAAAATTTGGTTGTGAGATAAAAAAAAAAGTAAGCATAGAAATATAGTGTAATGCTGGATGATCTATGTGGTTCTGGATATGATCCTATGCGTGATTTGGGATTTTTCATTTAGATGCATATAAAACAAAATTGAAGTTTTTTGTGTAACCACTCTGTATTGTTCCATTGTCATTTTTGCATTTTGTACATATGTGATGAATTACTTGTAATCTATTATACTTCTTGATTGTAATTTGATTATGACATTATTTTGTACAGTTTTGGCCAGTTTTCTAGGAAAGAGATGTCCACGGAGGCTGAGAAAAGCTTTGCAAGGAGGGACAAACTTCTGAAGATTGAGGCAAAGGTCCGAGCGTTGTGGGATGAAAGTGATGTTTTTAGGGCTGAACTTTGTGAAAGACCTGCTCAACCGGATGAGAAGTTCTTCGGAAATTTTCCTTTTCCTTATATGAATGGATTTTTGCATCTTGGTCATGCATTTTCTTTGTCAAAGCTCGAATTTGCTGCAGCTTATCATAGACTAAGAGGCGCCAATGTACTCTTGCCGTTCGGTTTCCATGGCACTGGTATGCCCATCAAGGCCTCAGCTGATAAGCTTGTTCAAGAGATTCAACAATTTGGGGATCCACCGGCATTTCCTACCACAGTGGATGAGGAAGTTAGCCTTCAATCTGAATCTGAGGATGCAAATGCAGAGGCAACAAATTTACCTGATAAGTTCAAGGGTAAGAAGTCCAAGGCTGCATCAAAGGCAAGTGGACACATGTTCCAATGGGAGATAATGCGTAGTTATGGCTTCTCCGATGGTGAAATTTCCAGGTTCCAAGATCCTTACAATTGGATTACCTTCTTTCCTCCGATGGCAGTGGAAGACCTTAAGGCTTTTGGATTGGGTTGCGACTGGAGACGATCATTCATTACTACAGATATTAACCCATTCTTTGATTCCTTTGTAAGGTGGCAGATGAGGAAGTTGAAAGCGCTTGGTAAGATTGTCAAAGGCCTCAGATACACAATCTATTCTCCCTTAGATGGCCAGCCATGTGGAGACCATGACAGGGCTAGTGGTGAAGGCGTTCACTCCCAAGAATACACACTCATCAAGATGGAGATAGTCCCACCTTTTCCTCCTAAATTTAGTGCTTTGGAGGGGAGAAAAGTTTTTTTGGCTGCTGCTACGCTGAGACCCGAGACCATGTATGGCCAAACAAATGCATGGGTGTTGCCTGATGGGAAATATGGAGCTTTTGAAATCAATGATACTGATGTTTTGATTGTTACTCAGAGAGCAGCCCTTAATCTTGCCTATCAGAGATTCTCCAAAGTTCCAGATAGACCTTCTTGCTTGGTCGAGCTGACTGGTTATGATTTGATTGGTCTGCCCTTAAGGTCCCCTCTTTCTTTCAATGAGATCATATATTCGCTCCCCATGTTGACAATTCTGACAGATAAAGGTACTGGAATCGTTACGAGTGTACCTAGTGATTCCCCTGATGATTTTATGGCCTTGCACGATTTAAAATCAAAACCCGCACTTAGGGCAAAGTTTGGGGTAAAGGATGAGTGGGTATTACCCTTTGAGATTATACCCATCATCAACATTCCAGAGTTCGGTGACAAGTCTGCTGAAAAAGTTTGCATTGATTTGAAGATTAAGAGCCAGAATGAGAAAGAGAAGCTTGCAGAAGCGAAGCAGTTGACTTACGGGAGTACTGACGGAATTATGCTTGTTGGAGAATTCGCTGGTAGGATTGTCAAGGAAGCAGGGTCTTTGATCAGGACCAAGCTTATTGAGATGGGTGAGGCAATCACATATTTTGAGCCTGAGAAGCGGGTAGTATCGAGATCAGGTGATGAATGTGTAGTGGCTCTGACAGATCAATGGTACATCACATACGGGGAACCAGAGTGGAAGCAACTGGCTGAGGATTGCTTAGCGAATATGAATCTTTACTCCAATGAGACACGGCATGGCTTCAAGCACAGTTTTAGCCGGCTGACCCAGTGGGCTTGTTCACGATCTTTTGGGCTTGGAACTCGCCTTCCCTGGGATGAGCCATTTCTTGTGGAGTCTTTGTCTGATTCCACCATTTACATGGCTTATTACACTATTGCTCATATTTTACACAATGGGGACATGTATGGATCCAGTACTTCTCCATTGAAACCTGAACAGATGACTGATGAGGTATGGGATTTTGTATTCTGTGGCGGGCCATTCCCCAAACTATCAGACGTTTCTTCGTCTGTCCTTTATAAAATGAAGCAAGAGTTTGAATATTGGTACCCGTTTGATCTTCGAGTCTCTGGGAAAGACCTCATCCAAAATCATTTGACCTTCTCTATCTACCACCACACAGCACTTATGCCCAGGCATCATTGGCCTTGTGGTTTTAGATGCAATGGGCACATTATGCTCAATTCTAAGAAGATGTCAAAGTCCACAGGGAACTTTAGGACCCTGCGCCAGTCCATTGAGGATTTCTCTGCTGATGCAACACGGTTTTCTCTGGCTGATGCAGGGGATGGTGTTGATGATGCAAATTTTGTATTTGAGATAGCAAATGCTGCAATCCTACGTCTCACAAAAGAAATATCATGGATGGAGAAGGTTATATCTGCAGAATCATCCATGAGATTGGGTCCTCCATCTACATATGCTGACCGCGTGTTTGCTAATGAACTGAATATTGCCATCAAAATGACAGAGCAGCATTACAAGGATTACATGTTTCGAGCAGCTCTCAAGACTGGCTTTTATGATCTCCAAGCTGCGAGGGACGAATACAGGTTCTCTTGTGGCTCTGGGGGCATGAACCGTGATTTGGTATGGCGTTTTATGGATGTTCAGACACGGCTGATCACTCCAATCTGCCCACACTATGCAGAATATGTTTGGAGAGAGCTTTTGAAGAAGGATGGGTTTGTGGTGAAGGCAGGCTTCCCCACAGCAGATTCGCCAGATTTAGCTCTCAAGAGATCTAACAAATATTTGCAAGACTTGATAGCTTTGATGAGGAAGCTACTGCAAAATAAAATTTCAGGTTCCAAAAAAGCATCTAAAAAGGGAACTCCAGTTACACCTCTGACTGAAGATGACAAACTCAAGGGTTTAATATACGTGAACGAGCAGTATGATGGATGGAAGGAGGAATGCTTGAGGATACTCCAAAGCAAATTTGATAGTAAGACCCGTAAATTCGCTCCAGAAAAGGATATAATGGAGGCATTACAGAAGAGTGCCATTGGCCTGGCTGCAAATTTAGAACAAACCCAAAAGCTCTGTATGCCTTTCTTGAAGTTTAAGAAGGATGAGGCTGTTGCCCTGGGCGTTCAGGCTTTAGATATGAAGCTACCATTTGGTGAGTTTGAGGTCCTTAGTGAGAATTTGGACTTAATCAAAAGGCAACTTGGTATCAAACAGGTGGAAATCTTATCTGCAAGAGACCCCGATGCTCTTGCCAGAGCTGGTGCTTTGGTAGGACTGCTTAATCAGAATCCTCCATTTCCTGGAAATCCTACAGCCATTTTTGACTAGGTAAACATCTGACTATAATTAAGACTGCTGGTAAGGGCAGGTTACTTTTTTAATTAGGGCACCTTCTTTTAAGTAAATTTTTTTACTGTTTATTTAATTAATTATTAAGGGCACCTAATGTTTTAATTATATCTAGGATTTGTTTTTTCCCAAATCGTCTCTTATATAAAACATAGAGTACAAGGAGACGTGGTTTCCACATGAGTCAATTCCCTATTTGACAGTGTCTGCTAGGTGATGTGGTTTCACTGAAGTTTTCCTCACAAAACAGGGGTAACCTTTATCATTCATTCAAATACAATTATAAAAACGGCACAAAAAAGGTATCTCATCTGAAAAGGAGCGGGAGCAATTTTAATTTGACAATGATATACAGCCGTTAACAAAAGCATCGGAGGAGGGACTTTGACCTCCTAGACATCAGAGAATTGAAGAGATGATGAGATCTCTCGCGTAGCCAGACAACAAAGAAGGACCCAACCAGTTCTGTTTCTCAAATAATGTTATGCCAGAAAGAACATTAAAGATTTTAATAGTCCTGGACTGTGGGATGGTCAAGCCAAATGTGAGACAAGTACAATAGTCCATTCCCCCTAATCTCCCCTTTATCCCGCAAAATAAATCACAAGGGTCTTGATTTGACCCTTATATGTGAGAGAGAAACATTGGACGACTGGGATTTACTCTTGGCACAAGGCAGACGGTTGAGATTGACTGTGATTCAAAATTTTTGGTTTCCCCTCTTTTCCCCTTACACTTTACACCCTCACACATGTGACATGACCCACTGTTCCCCTCTTTTCCTTTAAACCACCATCACACGCAATGCCGCAACCCACCTTCCCTTCCCATTTGTGTGCAAACTGTGCTCTCTCTCATCTCTCTCTCTCTCTCTCAGCATTTCATTTTTTTTTAATTTCACCCTAAATCAGTAAAATGTATTCACCACTCTCTCTCTCTCAGTGCTCCACCAAACTTTCCTCACTCTCTTGGTTTACTCCGTCGCCGAAACGTCATCGCTGTCGCGTGCCATCAACGCTTTGAGCACCTCACTCCCTCAGCTAACTTATAATCTTTCTCTGTCTATCACTCTCTCTCTCTCATATTTTTTATAACTTTGTTGTTGGTACATATACTTCAATTTGTTATCTCTCTCCTTTTTTGTTTCTTTGTTTTTTTCTTCCTTTCTCCAGGTTTGGGGGCATCAATCCGGGCAGCAAAAAAGCATGGTGAGCTTGAATAGCAATGGGTGAAAATTTTTGTTCATTTTGCATTTTTTTGGTACCCACCCCCTTTGGGTCTAATTAATTTTGGACTAGGGTTAGAATCTAAGTGCTTTGTGGGTTTTGTGTTACTGTGTGTATAAACAACCCCCCGTTTTTTTTTGAAAAGATATACAGCCCCTTTACCTCTCACTCTTTTACTCGCTCTGCCTCTGCTGCTCCCTCTCTCTCTCTCTCTCTCTGTCTCTGTCTCTGTCTCTCTCCTGCAAAGTAGTCGAGTAAAAATTATGCTAGGTGATTTTTGGGTTGAGGTGTAGGGAAAAAAATTGGGATTTCCTAACTCTAGATACCTAAAAATTGGGATTTCCCAAATTTTCCCCCCACATCTCGATTGATTTACCACGGTAGGAAACCTAAAAATCACCTGGCATCATTTTTACTCGACTAAATTTGCAGGAGAGAGAGAGAGAGAGAGAGAGAGAGAGAGAGAGGTGGAAAACCTGCTCTGGTCCACCTGCTGTGAAGTGACCAGATGTTCTCACTCTCACTCTCTCTCTCTCTCTCTCTCTCTCTCTCTTCATTCTTCGGACTTATTTATGTACTAATTTGTAGTTAACTGCTCATCACTTTTTTAGTGTGGTAATCATGTATTAGATACAAAGTTGGTTCCAGAATCAGCAGCAAGACAAAGATACGTCATCAGCTAATCCACCCGAGGGCTGTTCCAGAAGTTTTCCCCTCATGTGACAGAAATAGAAAGTCGCGCATGTCTAAAGGCACTTTAGTAGCTGGTAAGATTTTCAAGACTGCCAAATTATTGACACAATACTGTGAAAAAAGCTTTTCTTTTCAGAGTATTAATGGATGGATTTTGGAAGTGATTCGTTGATTCATTGTTTTCTGGATAAATAATAGTAAATCTGAAAATGCTAACTTGAAACCACTGTTTTAAAAACCGGACCGAACCGGCCGGTCGAACCGGTTGAACCGTCGACCGGAACCGCGAACGAACCGGTTTGAACCGGGAACCGGGAATAATGGTTAAACCGTTCGAATTTTTGAAAACCGGTAGAATATACGGTTGAACCGGTAAAACCGGTAGTTGAACCGGGAACCGGTCATTTTTTGTTTTTATATATATATTTTTTAATTTTTTTAATTATTATTAATATTTATGATGTCATGGTTCAACCGTCCGGACCGGCCGGTTGAACCGGTCAACCCGTGAACCGGTCACCTTTCCGGTTCAAGGACCGGTCCGGTTTTAAAAACATTGCTTGAAACAAGGAGAGATGGTTCAGAATGATCTCTTTTTATGATTAAATTTACAAATCTAGCATTACGCAATGTTTTTTTTTTTTTTTCCCATGAAAATTCAACTAAGGAGGGAATAATGCAAATAAATGGAAGGAGATAGCTAAATTGAGCATATTATGATTTTGAATTTGTGATTGATAATGAGGATGTTGCTTATAAATTGGGGCGCATCGGACAAATTTTTTTTAAAATTGTTTTTGGATATTTTGTGTTCTTTGCGTCTTTATCACTTCTAGAATTTCTCACATGCTTTGTGATTTTTTTTATTAATTATTTTTTGCTTCGTGATTTTATAAAGCTTATAGCCAAGAAACATGTCTATAAGCATAATATATTAATAAGATTGTTGGAACGGATGTTCTGCTCTGCTTTGTATTTTGTATCCTCAATTCTTTTGGGTTCATGTGTTTTTCGTAGTGGCTTTAGCCCCGGGCAATGCCTCATTATATATAATTGTTAGAAATCATCATTTGATGATTTTTTTTTTCTTCTGTATGTAGAATAAGTTGTTTGTAATGTCCTAATGTTTTGTATGTTCAAAATCAATAATTGTGTAATTCATACAATAAAATCTTCCCCAATTAATCTTTCGTAACAAATATGTAATTTATTAAATCATTAGGCTTGTTGTAGTTAAAATCTATTATTTCCTTCAGGATGGATGATATTTTAATCGGGCATTGTTATGGAACTCTAAGTATCATTTCTTCTCTGTTTGGTCCACAACTGAACTTGGATTTATTTTAAGAAAGTTATTTTTTCCTACTGCTGTATGTGTTGATTTTGCGCCTGAAGGGACCTTGAGCCACATCATTTATTAGTCCCAATTTCCCAGAAGTCAAAAACTTCAAACCTTGGTGATATCATCTCTCACATACCTCTTTCAGTGCACTTTTGCTTCCATTGTGTTACCAATTATGTCCATACTGGGCGCAGTCATTGATTATGTTCTTCTCTAATTTCAATTTACTTCCAGCTGAATCAATTATCCACCGCGAATTCAGGTGGACCTACGATATTCAGATGGGCCACACAACTGTATGCACGGTAGGTGTTTGATTTTGAAAGAAATGGAAGGAATTTGAAATGGGGAGTAGCGAAACCCTACTTGGTTTATAATCTATCAAATAAGAGGCAGTCAACTTCATTTTCGTGGAAAACTATGATTTTCAACATTCTTTTTCTTGATGTTTACTTGTTTCCGCTGAGAAGAATATTTGTAGTCTTTAGTTTATGTTCTTAATTGCTTCCAAGCCACTGATTAAGAGTTGCATTTGTTTGTTATTTTTCCTACAAATGTAGATAATCTGAAGCTCATATTCAAGCTAAATGTGAATATGTGATCCAAACTTGTACCGGAATTCGTGTAGCTAGAGACTGATCATTGGGTTCTATTTTTGGTTGCTGTTAATATTAAGCACCATAATTAAAATTAGGGGTTATACTGATATGTAATTAACACCTGTTTCTTTCGAAAACTCCCAACATAGTAACTTGAACTTGGAAATACTATTCTGAGTTTAATAGTCAATGGATGATTATGATACCACTTGAAAAGTCTTCCTAAGTCATTAGAGAATGTCTCTGATTTTTGATTTGATTTTAAAACATTTGGAAGGGTTCCTTTTTGACCAAAACATTCTTTTAAAACATTCTGTTTTTCTGTCACAATAGCTTTGGTTGACTTTAAATCTTTATTCTAGAAAATTTTTCCACTAGGAATGGTTCTAATTTATTTTACCCTTTAATTTCAGTGTGTTAGGGAATTTTTTTTTGTATATTATGGTGCACTAGATGTTTTTTTTTTTTTCATTTTCAAAGATTTTTTTACATTTCAGTCGACAGTACGGATTGTGTTTCTGAGTGACATTTTTTGTTTATATGAATTCTCTCATTCTATAACTTCAATGATAGATTGGCTTTTTCCTGTGTTTTAGACTCAGTAGGGATGATCTCTATAAATTTCATGAATTTAACTGCTCCTAACTTCACTTTTCCATTCTTATAAGATGGCTCAAACATTCTGTCCACTATTTACAGTAAACTTGTTTTTGACTTTTAATCTTTGATTAGATGTTCACATGCATTTTAAATCAGTTCATGTCTTAGAAAGTTATTTTTACCAGTTTTGCTCATATCCTATAATAACAATCTTATGCATTCATTCATATTCTATGCTTCCAAGTCACTTTAGAAAGTCTCATGAACACTTGCACACTAGTACCTTGTACCTTCTAGGACATGCATTGCATCCATGTAAGATTCGGAGTCTTTGCGACTCTTAATCCAAGAGGATTATAAGGAATGAGTTTGATTACACGTCCATGCTTTCCTTAGATCAAATCTTCATTTTTCGTCCGTCCCGGGGATTGAGAAGTCCTTTTCTCTCGAGAATCAACATGCATACATTCTAGTTTGTTAAGCATATTTTGTTTTCTTTGATTATTTGTTCAAGAACAATTCATGCCCCCTTTAGATTAGGAAAACTTGATTACTTGATATGTGATTAGACAAATTTTTTTAAGTTTATTGTGTGTGATTTCTCATTTTGCATTGTGTGATGCTTGGTTTAGATCTTATAAATGATATTTTATCTTTTGATCTTCCAATTCAGTATTCTTGTGTGATGTAATATACCCATCATAATATTAGTTATAGAACCAAGCTTAGTATAAAATGATTATTTGGATGCTAATTGGGGCCCGTCAAAAGACGGGACGAGTTGAGGATGTTGCAGTCTTTGCAAAGGTTCTTTCTTCTCTCGTACTAAAACCCTGAGCCGAATTATTTGGTTATGAAGGGTTGGTACCCTTTATCCGTTTGGGTGAGTCAAATTGGGTTTTTTGATTCCTTAAAAACCAAGTGGCGACTCTGTATTTGTTTTTATAGACCGTTCAAGGATTTCAAAATCAATTTCAAAATGTGTTCATTTTTCTTTACAAAGGGTGTGGGGGATTCGAACTTTGTGTCTAGGATGTGGAAGGATTCAAATCTTTTATTTTATTTTATTTATATATGGAAAAAGTTAGAATTCAATCAGTAAATCAACCCGTCACCACTTCAGATAACTTGTTCATGTATGTATTTATCAGATAATTAGGCAAGTCAGGTAACGAGGTAAGTCTAATTCCGTCTTTTGTAATTTTATTATTATTATAATCGCATGTAGTGTAGGAAATAATCGCATGTCCACACTCACATGACTAATAATTTAGAAGCACCACTTAATTGTAGTGTAGGAAATGCACAATCCTCTACTGATGATCATATGATCCTTTGGAAAAAGTAAATCAAGATAGGATAATTCTATGATACGAAAGTGGTTTGATTGTATTATATGACATAATTATAGGTCTCGTTTGGCAGGACGGATAAAATTGTCGGATTGGACAGGATATGCTGTCTTGTGTTTGGAATGTGCTAGATAAAATTCTCGGATCAGCTGCCTTATCTTGTGTTTGGTACTGTATGGATTAAAGTTTCAGATATATTTTTTGAAAAATTGATTTCATATTTTTATCACAAAAATTCCAAATAAGGAGATAACAAATTTTTTTTAATCATTCTTCCAAATATTGAATAAACACAGCTATATTCAATTATTTATACACGCATTATGTGTATATACACACGTGTATGTATACACAGAAGGAAAAAAATGGGCCACTATTACCCCCACAAAAAAAATCTAAAACTGAGATTGATTCCAGGAGGTGTATATCTAGGCTAAAAATCAATTAAGGTCTACAAACACATTCATGTCCTTTTTTTGTGGGGGGGAATACCCTACTTGTGTCATATATTTTTAGTGGTAATTTATTAGGTACCTTTACTATTCATTTAAAAGATAGTCAAAATTAGCAATTTTTTTCGTAGGAAGAGTTTTAGATAGAATAGCTACATTTACAATTTTCTATTTAACCATTTTAACATCTTATTATACACTTTTAACAACCACTTAACTACACGAAACGACACAATTAAATTTCCTGCGCAACGTGCGGGACTCCAACTAGTATATATATATATATATATATATATAAAATCATGCATATATTTTGCAGATCTAAAGAAAAGAAGAGGATTACACAAATTAAAAACAGCAGATCTGAGGATGGAGAGGAAGTGAGGCGTCCAGGACAATGAGACACCGACGACGGCAACGACTGGAGGCGGTGGGGGACGGTTGGAGATGGTGAAGGCGAAGGCAAAGGAAGGCAAAGGAGCGGCGGCGGCGAGCTTCTCTCCAAATCGCTTTCTCTAGCTCTCCTCTTCAGATCGCGATTCCTTATTTATTTATTTACTAGTGTATAGCCCGTGCCTAAAGGCACTACCAAAACAAATTCTAACCATGCATGCATTATGCTAATAACTAACTCCGTGTGCGTTCTGACACTTAAAACTTTGCGTGTATTCGACAGTTCTTGATAAGTTATGACAACATTTCCATAACACAATTCTTAAGCCAAAACCATTAAACTACACAGTCCTTAAGCCAAAAGCCATTAAACTACACAGTCCTTAAGCCAATAGCCACATAGACATTAAAGCCTAAAGCAACCATTACATGAATTTACATAAACTAAAATCCAAACATTTGCTATAGGCCAAACACAATTCAATTTCTCACTTTTCAATATAGTCAATATTCAATTTACGTCAACTATAATCCGAATACTTGCTAAATAGTCAAATTTGCAATGTTGATGAATGCAAAAATCAAATTATCAAATGCAGCCAATAATCAAACCTTCTCGTGTCCCTGTTTTCCTTAAAACTCTATGGCATGTTAATTTTAGGAGCACACTTATGAGCCTGAAGTAAAAAAAAATAAAAAAAATGGAATAAAAATTAAAATTAAAAGAAGAAGAAGAAGAAGAAGGGATCTTACTTAGTATTCAAAATCTGAGTCCAAACTCTAAATTTAATAAAAGCTTAGTTTAACATAACAAAGCTTAGAGTCCAGACTCATGGGAATGCCATGAACTTGGGTTCATACCAAAAACAAACAAACTACAGCATATTACAAAGAGAGGTAGGGAGATAACATTAATGTTATTTAATGAGAATTAACACCTTATCATATAATATTTGGATGCTTCAATCCCCCTTCATTGTTCATCCATTCACCTAAAAATTAAAAGTAACATTATCTCTTCTAACCATTAAAAGGGAAAGGAAAAAAAAACAGAAGAAGAAGAATAAGAAAGACCATGTGGTTAGTTTCAAGCAAACGTTTAACGAAAGCAAAAAAATCGCAGATTCTAATTTTCATTTGGACAACCAAGAGTATCATGAAAGCATTAGACTAAATCAAGGAACGTGAGAACTATAAAAACTCATCTAGTTCAACAACTAAGATCTAGAAACGAAAGCCTAGCTGCTCCAATTCAACTTAATAATAATTAGGGTCTATTTTCGATTCTTGTAATCAAAACAGAACCTCAGACATAAAGAACACACACCCATGTGAGGTTGTGAAACACACACACACACACACACAACTCAAAAGTAGACCTTGATAAGGATAAAAAAAACTAACCCTTGGTGACAATGATTCCAACATTTTAGTCCCAACTTTGAGCCACATAGATCTAGTATGATCTCTGCAAATAAAAATAAAAAGGTGTTAGTCAACAAAGAGAAAACAGTTACTTTGAAGCCATGCATAAATATGAACTTGGCTTTAGTGCTCCAACAGTTTCTCAACAACAGGTGGAAAATCAACATATAAAGAATGAGAAACCCTTTCTCAAGGGGGAAAAAAGGAATGAAAAGCCCAATTAAATGGATCCTGGGAAATGTGGAGCAAAGGTACCTGTAAGAGATTGTTGAGGGAGTGTATCTTGCATCAAATCAAGATCAATTTTAGAAAAAATAAATAAATAATAAATCACGTTTGAATGAAAGTTTATTAGAAAATTAAATTATGTATCAAGTTGTAAACAAAATATGTGGTTATTACGTTTTTTTGAATAAAAGAATAGTAAATTGGAAAAATAAATAGTAAAATGTAGGGGGATGGTTGAAGTTGAGTTTTGGAAAAGGTAAGACCACCCCCTCCAAAATTGGAGGAGATGCCAATTTGGAGACCAAAGTGGAGGCCATGGGTTGGAGATGCTCTAAAATATTAAAATAATAATCATAATAAAATCAAAATAAAATTTATTGGAGACCATAAATGTTGGGAAGAGAGAGGGATCAGAGGCGGGGCTTGCTAGGTTGGTGCACAATGGGGAGGTGAGAGACTCTTGAGGCAGGCAAATTAAGGAAAGTTTAGAGCCTAGTCACCATCCCTTGAGAAGTTGAAATTCTAACCATGGGGTGATAGAATTCAATTTTTTTGGTAAACAAATCAATTTGCCAAAACTCTTCACAAACAAAAGCCACTAAGCTATCCAAAAAAAAAAAAGAGTCACTAAGCTATGAGGAAAGAGTAATGTTATGCTTCCCAAATCTTGAATCACACGTGCTTCCTAAATACATGCATTTTTCTAGACCACAAAAATTAACCTTCGATGTAATTGTTTTGATTTCAATTCAAAGAAAATGCAGTCAACCACCAAAGAGTAATGGTTCCCAAATTGTTTCTCTAAAGGTGTCGATCACAGCAAAATCAAAGTGTAGCAATAGATTCAAGAATAACCTGGTTATAGAAACCAATGTGTACCAAAGTGTTCCTCATGCTCATTTCTGTGCACCTGAGAATGTTCAAAGAAAAGACATTATAAGAAATTAAGAATACTCAAAGAGTTATAAAATAAAAATAAATAAAAAGAATAATATTCAAAGAACGGTCTTAAAGTAACTACAAATAGCATATACAAAATTTGAAATTTAAAGTTTAACTGGGCCAATGCATGATTTGCAGATGCTCTGCAAAAAATCAACCAAAAAAAAAAAAAAAAGGATTGGCTGCGCATAGAGGAGGAGACAAAAGGAACAATTGGCTGCGCATAAAAGGGAGAAATTGAGAAATTAAATATATGGAAATATCAAACCTGAAAGAAGGAAGGAAAAAAAAGAAGGAAAAAGGGCAAATAGAGAGATGTAGAATGAGACAGGGGAAATGAATGGAAGAAAAGAAAAACAGCATAGAGGAGGAGCTAAAATCATGGGAAAGAAGTAGAAATGCAAGAGCCTCATATTGATACAAAATATGGTAGAAAGGGTGGGAAAAATTAGAGAGAGAGACAGAGAGAAGGCTGTTGAATAGAGAAAGTTTAATGTGCAAAAGATTGGTATAGTGCAGTGATCAAATTAAATACGGGAAGTTTGGTATGGAAAGTTCTGGGTGTGGTATGGGGAGGGGATGGGCGTGATCATATAGAGTCATTACATTTGGGTATGGAAAGCTTTTGAGTGTCTTGTGTAATTAATTCACAAACTAAAATACAAAGTCCATCCTAATCAGCATCTCAACCATCTTAGTCAGCATCTTAGTCATATTTTTTGTTGTCCTAGTAGGACAAAGTCCTCTAATATAATATCGATTTTTATCCCAACAGTTATCCCAAGCTTTGTTATCCGACCTAGGTATAACGTTTGCAGACCCAGGCACACTTTTTTTTAGACCTAAGTATAAATTTTGAGACCAAAGCAAAATCACTGTGAGTACAATATTTTGAGACCTAAATAAAACTACAATGTTTACTGTGTTTGTGACCTAAGTACGATACTTATGACTTGGATGCAATGTACGATACTTATGACAACTTTAGATGTGGCGTCTCTAATTAAAATCACAAATTTTGGTAATATGATATGCCAAACCACTTGGTTGTCATACAAGGGCGGAATCAGGAATTTTCTTTTAGAGGTGCCGAATTACTAAGTAGGCTACCTAACAAGGACAAGCGGGGGTTTGGTGAAAGCGCTCTGAGGCTTTTCTTTTCTTTTTTTTTTTTTGGATCTATTTGTACATATTTTTGGATGATTTTTTGTATCACAAAGATAAAATTTTACTATGTGATGTTTTTTGCACTATAGTTGAAGGGGATTTGGTGTTTGTGATTTTTATTGTGTATCACAACTTTTGGTTTCTAGCTTATCACTGTGAGTGTTCTAATTAGATAGGCCATGCTCCTCATATCTTGTATCTCAAACGATTTCAAAACACATATGGTTGACTTATAGTTTATCACAACGAATATTCTAATTAGATATCTATGCTTCCATGCATCCCAAATGATTATAAATGATTGACGTTTGAAGTCAAAAGAAAGTAATAAAAATGATGTAGGTTGACTAAGAAAGAGTAATTGTTTTTTTGGTTAATTACATTTTATCTTATGTGGTTAGACCCAGTTTCACTTTATTCCATGTGATTTGAAAGTGGACAATTAACCTCCCTGTGGTTTTTAATATAGTGAAACTGTTAAGATTTGCCTTAAAACTAATAAAAATTCTAAAGTTGGCCAAAAATATGAACACTTAACCTCCTTTTGTGAGGTTAATTTTGAGATTAATCTCCTAGATGGGGATAATGCTGACATTTGACTCGCTTATGTGGGTCTAATTTTAACATTTAACCCTTTTGTAGGGATAATTTTGGGATTGTCTACCTATCTGAGGTTAATTTTGACACTTAAACTCTCCTATATTGGGTTAATTTTAACATTAATTCTCACGTGCGGTCATTTTGAAAGAAATCTTAGTTCTTTCACTTTAGTCCAAAAATCACAAGGGGTTAGGTATCCGCTTTTAAACTACAAGGGGTAAAGTGAAACTAGCCCTAACCACATGGAGGTTAAATGTAATTAACCTTTGTTTTTATTTTTTATTTTTATTTATTATGGAGTGCTAGAAGAAAATAAACACAAATGAGTCACACATATACATATATATTATCATTAGTACTAGTATATCATTTTTCTAATAAGTGAGGGGTGTCATGGCACAATACACACATGCCTTAGGTCCGTACCTAGTGTCATAGAATTCTCCCAAGACAGTGTAAACCAAAGAAAACTTAAGGACCATCAAAGGTAAACTTGCGTACATATGCCATGAACATGAAATTTGAAGTAAATAGTATTGAGTTACTTCCAATTACAACCTTATTCGAAGCAATGCCATTTTAAAGATAAAATAAGTGGGGTAATACTTGGGGCACAATCAAAGTGACAACCTTTTTTGCACAACCTTCATTTTGTGTCTATCTCTCTCTTGATGGGTCCCACAGTGCCAGTGACCCCACAGTGCCCACTAGGAGAGAAATAGACACAAAATGAAGGTTGTACAAAAAAAGTTATGACTTTGGTTGTTGCCCAAGTATTACTCAAATAAGTGAGCTATGACTGACTGAACCCCACATTCTTGCCTCAATGAGTTTTGTCAACCGATCAAAAAAATAGTACAACTGTACGGCACATTTACCAACTCTCAATCTTGACTTGTTAATGGCTTATCACATAGAATTTGGTATCTTAGTGGGAACCAACTCCATATTTTCCATTAGTTGAAAATGCTCACGACCTATAAAACAAAGCTACAATTGTCAGATATGACACTATGGATTTGTATATAAAGGGCTATTCTTCTCCTTAACTATGCAAGAACAAAACCCTTACTTCTTAGAAACTCTCATTTTCTTTGGAAAATAAGAGTTAGCATTGCTTTGAAATGGGAAGCCCGGGTAAGCCGGAGGTATGGTCTCAACTTGTCTATGCGATGGCATTCTTCTTAATAGCGACTTTTGTCATTGCCAATGAGCCAAATCACTACTCGACGCACCAACCTTATTTATATAAGTCACCACCACCGCCTAAATACTCAAGCCACCCACCATACTATTACAAATCACCGCCACCTCCCAAGCACTTAGATCATCCACCATACTATTACAAGTCACCGCCACCACCATCAAAGTACTCGGGACACCCACCATACTATTACAATTCACCTCCACCACCCAAGTACGCGAGGAACTCACCATACCTCTACAAGTCGCCCCCACCACCTGAGTACTCGAGGAACCCACCATACTATTACATGTCCCCACTACCTCCTAAACACTCGGGGCACCCACCATACTATTACAAGTCACCTCCACCGGCTAAGTACTCGAGGAACCCACCACACCACTACAAGTCGCCTCCACCACCGAAGTACTTGAGGAACCCACCGTATTATTACAAGTCCTCACCACCTCCTAAACACTCAGGGCGCCCACCATACTACTACAAGTCTCCACCACCTCCTAAACACTCAAGGCACCTACCATCTCCCTACAAGTCACCACCACCCCCTAAACACTCAAGTCATCTACCATACTATTATAAGTCTCCTCCACCACCTTCTCCATCACTACCACCTTCGTACTACTATAAGTCCCCACCTCCACCATCTCCATCACCCCCACCACCATACTACTACAGGTCTCCACCTCCTCCATCACCATCCCCTCCACCTCCTTACTACTATAAATCTCCTCCTCCCCCATCAAAATCACCACCTCCTCTATATTATTACAAATCTCCACCACCACCATCCCCAGCTCCACCAACGCCATACTACTATAAGTCACCACCACCATTGATATCTTCTCCGCCACCATATTTCTACAAGTCACCACCACCACCGTCTCCATCTCCACCTCCCCCATACTACTACAATTCGCCACCTCCAGCACCCCCATCTCCACCTCCCCAGTAACTACACATCACCACCTCCACCATCACCTTCTCCACCTCTTTCATATTATTACCAATCTCCTCCCCTTCCTACAAATTAGTAGAGAATTGGCTATTTCTTGCAAAAGTTTGGATTGTTTCGAAAACAAGAGTCTTCTTAATTGATCAGTTTAAATTTGTCCATGTTTTACGCATGAACAAATAATTTTTTTTTTCTAATAAGAAGCATTTCTAAAAGCTTTGGGGATCGGAGGTGTTTTATCATTGTGTTTTCATCTTTTATATATGGGGTGTGGGAGGCATCTTTTTTGTTTGGTTCTCATTTCTCAGTGGTTGTACTTGTGTATGTACCGAGTCTTGTTTTGTGATCTTCTTTGTGATTATTCCACAACTCTGTACTTTCCAATTATCAATAAAATTATCATTCAAAAAAGGGGTCTTATTTATGAAGATCCATGAAGCACTTGAAATGGTTGATTGTTTCTTGAGAGGAGTGAAACTAAAATTCATGTTGCAAACTTGCAATTGTATTTTCTTTTCATCACCATTTATGCAACTTTGCATGGCTTCTTTGTTAAACTTAATCATTTGTACCATAAAGATTAAGTTTGATGGTCTGCCACCATTTAATCTGATTAGAATTTTTTTTTTCTAACGATTAAGAACTTATTCAACTAAAGAAAGGGCTAACAAGCCTTACAAGACCCAGAGGGCAAATACATAGTCAGTTTGTGGTTGCTATTTTTAGGATTCGTGAATTTGAAAGGATCCTTTCACAATTTGCAATGCTTTTAAGTGTAGAAATCCATCCCCTTGAGTGATGTCCTTAAGAAAATGACTGTTATATTAAGGCACGTGCGTGGTTAAAACTTAAATGCTTCCTTTCTGCAATTAGTAGCTTATCTCACTTTCTGCAAATGGCATTTATCATTTAAATAGAGCTATTTGGACTCTAAACCTGAAAACCTAATGAAAGGGAATTTATCAACTAATCACATATGGACCACTAGATTGTAAATTCTACATTTAATCATAGTCCTTTATCTTAATCATTCACATACCATATAACTAAATCTAACACGTGCCTAATGGCTTTACCAAACAATTTCAACTATTCATGCATTCGGCCAATTAATTAACTGCACATGTCTTTGGCACTCAGTAACTTTGCATGTATTTGGCACTTCTCAATAACTTATTACTACACATTTTGTAACATAATTCCTAAGCCAAAAACTCTTCAGCCAAAGGCCAAAGAACTCTTATGTCAAAAGACCTTAAGCTAAAGGCGAACTGCCTCATGCTAAAAGCCAAATAACTCTTAAGCTAAAAGCCAAACACCGTTAAACAACAAGCCACTAAGGCAAATAACCCCTTAGCCAAAAGACAAACAGCTGTCAAGCCAAATAGCCCTAAAGCCAAAGGCCAAACCACCCTTAAATCAAAAGTCAAACAGCCCCTTAAGCCAAATCAAAATTTGGAGGAATAAAATTGAGGAGAATAAGATGAGAGGAACTTTCAATCAAATAAACGTGGACTACTATATTATTAATACTACATTTAATCCAAGCCATGTATCTTCATCACTCACATACTTTTTGAGTAGGTCTTCTAGTGAGCTAATTTATTTTATTGATTTTGATATTCTAGTACCTCAATTGTGTGAATCCAAATGTAAACACAAGTTAAAAGTATATCAATTCTCTTATTGTTTCCCACTCTTAATAAAACTAAGGGTAAAAAGCATTTCACTCCCACAAACTATACACCGACTGATTTGCAACTTGGTTCGCAAACTTTCAATTGTCACAATTTGTAGCCTAACTTTAAATTACCATGCACTATCCAAATAGAACAACATAAATAGAGAAAAGAAATTCCTTTTGGGTCTATAGACAGTGACTGGTGAGGTCACATGATTGTCCACACCACACAGTACTAAGCAATAAGAAAGATAAAGAGATCATGACATAATAATCTAGGTTCTGGGATAAAAGCTAATGTCAAAACAAAGTTACTAACTGATATGTACAAAAATAGGTCAAAGTCAAGTCTCGCCACCTCAGCAAGGAGAAGCCAAGTCACTGTGAATCTGGACTGACTGCTCAACCATCCCGGGGCGTTACACAAAACCGCCCGGTTCAGTCTAGAGCCCGAGCATCTGCTCCAGACTGGCCCCACATGGGCGCACCTCCAGAAGGCGTGGTTTCTTGCCCAGCAAGCAACCAGATAGTTTTCTATCTGAGCTAGAAGGCTAAATGGAAGGAGCAAATGGTTTCCTGAACCACTTAGGAAACTCTCCTAAATTCATGTAAATTGGTTGTAATCAGATTAGGCTTCCTAATTTGCAGACTTACCTTGTACGGATGGTCTCTTGCTCCTATAAAAGAGGCCACCCACCCCCATTGAGGGAGGGCATTCTGACTCTAAAAAATAGCATACAAACAACTCACTATTATGCATATACCCGGTCGGTTTTTGGTAGTGCCGCTCAATCTGTTGGCTCACCAATAGCCGCCGGTGATCTGTTAGTGAAAGCGCACTGATGCACCCGTGGACGTAGGTCACCTCATTAACGGGGCTGAACCACATACAAAATTCATTGTGTCCATCTCTCCCTCTCTAGATTATTCTTACCCAGATTTTGGCATCATCACTAACTATTACATATCAGAGTCTCGAATCAAATAAAACAATAAGTGTTAAGGCAACATATGCCCGATTACAAAAAGTATGAATACATGAAAGTAAAATAAACTACTATTATCTAGCCTAGTCTTCAATTGGTGTAGACATAGTTATCATCATAGCAATCCTTCTTCGGGTCTCCCATAGGTTAGTCCTCCATGGCATCACTGTCCTCAGCATAATATCCATCGCCGTAGGTCCTTCACTTGTATAGTCATAGACAAGGTGCGCTGGAACGTGGGAATGTCCAGCGGCACAAACGCCGTCAGCTAATGAAATTTGAGTGAGTTAGATACTAACAGGATATCGAACTGTTGAAGTTATTATAAGTTATGAAACGATATAAGATTTAAGTGCTACTAAATAGTAACTTCTCTTTATTAGAACTCATTATCCGATCTCTATCGTCTTGTTAAACTAAGACTGATAACATACTCTTGATGATGAACATACTCGTAGTTCAACTCTATAGATATACCATCATTCCGTCCACTGCTTTTAAAAACATATGAATAGCACACAGCATGTCATGGAGACTACGTCAGACTATCCCCAGCTTTTAAGAACATATGAACAGCTCACCGCATTATAGGGACATAACATTTTAATAAGGCATATCAATCTATTTCCACAACTTAATGCATCTACTACCAGCGATCCCAGCTTACTGCCTTTTCAGAACATATGCACAGCTCACCGACTTTTAGGAACATATCATCGATTACCTATTCTATCTTAGGGTACTTGGTCCAGCTCACCGCCTTTTAAGAACATATGCACGGTTCACTGGTTTTTAATAACATATCATGACCAATGCCCACCTATGAAAGATTCCCAAATCTTATCAAACCTACTTAAGTTCCGTACTAACATTGATACGGGACAATCTCATGTGGCCTGACTACATTGAATGAAACAAGTGATGACTCCAAAATGATTTACAACTACTACGTTATCTAACGTTACGAACATTATCCGTTATTCTTAATGTTACGACGAATTGACGTCTCATTATCTCTTATCTACTACAGTATTACATGCTGGGGTTTCAAAATATAACTTAAATGACTAAATAATTAATATATAACTAAATAAGAAATAATCAGTATTTCTGTAACTGCCAATCGATTGTGATAGAGGTCCACTTGATTGGAAAAAAGCAGTAACAATCGATTAGAAAAAAGTCCATTCGATTGGATCACAATCAATGCCAATCGATTGCAAACTTTTGTAATTGATTGGGGTATCAACAATGGCCATCGATTGGGAAATGTTTCAATCGATTGGGACTTCATCTTCTTCACAGAGATGACAGTCCAGAACGTAAATAATGGAGAAAAGACGTAATATGCGTCTTTCCTTCTTTTGAACATGCTCTAACATCGATAATAGGATACCATGTGAGTTTAGAACTCACCTTAGGAGGTAAGGGTGTGTTTGGTGTGTGATTGGAAAGCTTCGAAGCTTTCTAATTGTGGTCTCCTTTTCCCTCTTCCTTCTTTTCTTTCTTTCTTCTTCTACTCGATAATTGGGGTTTGGTATTAATGACTCTAACCGATTGCGATGGAGTCCAATGGATTCAGGTCATGTCGTAGGTACAAGGTGGAAATCGATTGGGAAAAGATGTCAATCGATTGGGAACTTGGTCCAATCGATTGGGATACATAATTCAACAATAGTAAAGTAAAACTCATACATACATGAAAGGAAGAAGTACAAGGTCTTATTCATATTATACGGTACAAAAATAATACAGGGTATTACACAGATTGATAAGAGAGAAGATTGTCACAATTTGTACCCTAACTTTAAATTACCATGCATTATCCGAATAGAGAGATATAGATTGATAATAGAGAAAAGAGAAGTTCTTAAGGAAGAGAGTGAATAGAGAGGAAGTTTTTGTAGAATTACGGGGAATTTTGAAAGCCCATAATTAATCTAACCATAAATTAATGCCTATTATAAATCTTAACCATCCAATCTTTATGACTCGCGTACAAAGTGGGATCCACACTAAGATTTCTTATTATATAGACTATGTTTAACCCGTGCCTAATGGAACCACCAAACAGCTCTAACTGTTCGTTCATTCGGCCAGTAAACCCCTGTCTTCAACACTCATTAGCTTTGATTGTATGTATTCAGCACTTCCCAATAAATTTCTACAAACCATTTTCATATGTTGGAATTAATTTAGAAAATCTTGAATATTCTAGAACTAAATGTATATGTCTCTAGATATAAGAGTTAATCTAGTTAAGTCCAATTGGAAAAGTCAAGAATATGTACTAAGTGGGATATCTAGAAGGTTCTTGTAGTACTATACATATCTACACCTACTCCCACTTTAGGTGAGACCTCCAATGGGAGGTCCTCCCCTATCTCCACTTGTAAAAGACTATTTTGATAATATGAAGAGTTTGCATTTGGGCTCATCTTGCAATAATGCTTCCGCAAGCGCACCCACTAAAATTCTATCATGGTATTAGAGCTTGGTTGGATCAACCACATTTGGGCATGAGAAGCCTAACGCCAATGGGAAAAAAAAACCCATCTAAAATGACGATGAAGACCTAAATAATGGGTTAGGCGTTAATTAAAAAAAAACCCACATACGATAGACCCATTGAGGCTGCATGGATGACAGGCCCAATCAAGAGGCTTCTCATGACGAACCCAAGTAGAGGCTACACTAATGAGAGATCCAATCAAGAGGCTGCCTGTGACAGACCCAAGTAGAGGCTATGAGTGAGGAAGTGTTGGCAAGTGCATACAATAGTGGAAGGCAAGCGAAGTCAAGAACCCAAGTGGTCATGCACTGGGAAAAAATGAAAGAGAGGGGAAAAAATAAAAAATAAAATGGCTGAAGCCAAGAAGCAGCCATGACAAAAGCCAAGGAAAAAGAAAAAAAAAAGCCAAAGGTTTAAAAGAACCCCACTCATGGAGGTAAAGAAGCAAGTGTTCAACAAGTTCATCGTCAACCCTACATTTGTGTTCGGGAAGTTCAATTTAAACCCAACAAAATGCAAGAAAAGATGCGGAATTGAAGGATTAAAATTTTGTCAAAGATAGGGGAGTTGTCAAAATCAAGATTATCATAATTAAGGGGAGTTTTGGAATTAATTTAGAAAATCTTAAATATTCCTGAAGGTTCTAGAATATGTACTAAGTAGGATATCTAGAAGGTTCTTATAGTACTATAAAATGTACACCCACTCCCACTTTGGGTTTGACCTCCAATGGAGCGTCCTCTCCTCTCTCCGCATGTAAAAGACTATTTTGATTATATGAAGAGTTTCATTTGGGCTCATCTTGCAAGAATGCTTCCACAAGCGCACTCACTAAAATTCTATCATCATAACACAAGTCCTAAGCTAAAAGCTCTTCAACTAAAAGCTACTAATCCTCATGTTTACATTGAACAATATGTAGGTGTGTAAGCAAACCGACCAAACCAATCGATTCGGTCGGTTTTCAAAAATTTCATGCAGTGTAAAAATTGAACTGAACCGAGCCGAACCAAAATTGATCGGTTTGACTGACTATTGGATCGAACCGAAACAAACCGAACCATTTTCACTTCTAATAATATTATGAGTTAAAAGTCCGGTGACAAAGATCTTATCTTGTTTTTATTTTTGTTTTACCAATAAAGCTTTTCCGTCCAATAATACATATTCATGTAATAACACTTGTAGTATAACTTTTAGATGCCTGTGAGGATGCCGTTGATTAGAAAGATAATACATGTTTATACATCATTAATTCAAGGATTATTCATCCAAACTCAACACGTCATCATCATCAAGTTCATTTTTCAATATTGAAAGTGAGGAACCTATTCCACTCAACCTCTGAGAGGGGAGACATTCTTATCGGCCTTCATCAAATTCTTTTCCTCCCGAGCTACTTATAAGGGATCCACATGAACATCTATCCTCCAAAGCTAGAGAGGGAAAGGTATTTTCAAAACTTTTCCTTTGAACTCTTCTTTTCACATGCACTGTAAAACCAAATTGGAGCTTGATAATGAATGCATGCATGCTCTAGTATGTATTACTCATGTTAAATTTGATTCTTTGGGCAAGAATCCAGTGCCACCATTTTCAAAACATCGATTTTCAAATTGTGCACACAAGGTGTTCGTAAAAATGCTCAACTCACCGTTTTCTTCTCTTTCATCATCCTAGGTATTGAAGGTGTCCTTAAAAGGGCATGGGTTCCTCACCTTTGGCTACGAGTGGTATGAGCAACTTCCTAAGGCCATACAAATCAAGGTGAACGATGCCGACTTCGGCAAATTTGTGAGGCTATTGGTTGGGAGTTCTATTGACTTGGAGCACCTCTCTAGCTTAGCAGAGCGATGGTGGGTGACGACGTCCTACTAACGCGTTTTCTTATCAACACCTAAGTGTAGGAGATCGTACAAGTAATAAAGTTCTGGTAAGACCAGGTGGAACCAACAGGGAACAGTAAAAAGATTTTTTTAAGATAGGAACTAACTATGTTGTCCCTAAAAAAATAAAATAAAAGATGATGGATTTTTAAGGCTTTTCCTAAACTACTAGTTCTTGTATTTTGTAGTAAAACTTAATTAAAGGCTATTTTTAGTAGTTTACGGTAAAGATTTTAACACAACGCATTAAAAATAGACTAGCTAAGATGCTAGTAAGAAACTGAAGAAAAATGAGATAATAGCTAGATTCACATGAAATGAACTTTTGGATTTTATTATAGCAAAAGATGGAAATAATACAAATATTTAATCTAAGTTATCTAAAAATAAGAAATATTAATTAACTTGAAAGAAATGATTTAAATAGATTGGGAATATGCAAATCAACACTAGATCACACAACTTTTGTGTTTTTGAAAGGGTTTGACATCTTTAAACAGAGTGATTCTTTATTTGAAAATAAACTTATACCAGTTGAAGTCATACCAAGTGTGTCAGGTTTGATATGAAACGACGTCGTTTAGTTAAAAAAAAAAGGCAATCGAGCAGTAGCCAGGTTCGAACTCAAGCCCGCATATGTGGGTTATTCGGTGCTCAGTCCCCACCACTCTGCCACTACACGATTGCCTGTCCATTAATGGATATAAATATATACATATATACATACTTGAAATATAAACTTTATTAAATAAATTATTTTGTATGCTAGTTTTTTTTTATGACAAAAGGCATAGTTTGACGATTCACATAATTAAATTCTTATTTCAAATACGTAATCCTTTGAAGTCCAATATAGCTATAGTCTATGAATATGTTAAATAGTCATAAACTATAGATATTTTTGGCTAGAAATGGAAAAATAACCCATCTAAATAAATCTGCGCATTTAAGATTAGTGCACAGAAGCTATGATTTCTAAGCTTTTATTACATATTCCCAATTAAAGTTTTAGCCTATCATTTTTGAAATTGAAATTGTCTTCTAAATAAATTTTAAAGAAAAATTAAATAGACGTACACAATCACTGTCTAATTAAGATTAAGGTCATAACAACAAGGTAAGAGTGAAAACTAATATTAATATACTTTTTCTTCACTTAACAATAGTTGGGATTGAATTCTTGGAATCTGTAAAATAACAAAGTTTAGTACAACTAAGCTAATAAAACATAAATGAATTGAAATACTAAACCAAAAAAAAAGATAATAAATCTTTAACTTTGAATTTTTGCTGGGTTACAGTGGATGTTCCTCTAAGAACATAAACAAGGCCAAACCAAATCCTAATCTAATTTGGGAATGAGATATGGATACTATGGGTATTCTTGGGGCTTTAATAGGTGACTATAACAACTACATAGCAAACAAGTTCAGAGTTTAATTAAAAATTGTGTCGTACAGTGAATAGAATTTTTGTTACAAACACTGAAAATTTGGAGTTACAAACTATTTTAGGGAGCATATACAACTAATAGCTATACTAAAAACATTAATAAACTAAAATCTGAAAACTAATTTTTCATACAAAAGATGAAAATAATCACAGAGATTTTTGAACTTGAAATTATCAATTACAGAAAAGAAAATCTTTACAACTTTTAGAACAAAATCAAGCAAAGAAAGACTTAAATTTCTACATGGTAACTTTGACTATGGAATTCTTCCTATGGTTTTCTCTTATTTGGGTCTCTCTATGTGTTTATGTGTTTATGTCTTGTGTGTTGTGTCCTGTGTCCTCTCCTTCTTTTAATGGTTGGTATTTATAGAGGAAGATGCTCTTGAAAGAAGGTGAAGACGTATCATTGAGTTCGTCACTTGAACATGGATGAAAGTGAGTTTTGCTCATTTTTTCTTCTGACACCATTTTGAATCAATCTGCACACATACAGAGAGAGAGAGAGAGAGAGAGAGAGAGAGAGAGAGAGAGAGAGAGAGAGAGAGAGAGAGAGATGAAATACTTCTATATGTTATATGTAGAAACGTTGCTTTCAAGGCATTAAATGCCTTGCCTTTTGTTTTCCTCTTCATGTTAGTTTTCTTTTCTTTCTTTGTCTTTTTTTATTATTACTTATTTTGGATTCTTTTTGTAAGACTAGTAGTTGGGAAATTGACGTTAATTTCCCATAAGCACAAATGAGCACGGGAGATAATCCTATGCGCTTGCTGCTTTTTTTTTTTTTCCTTTTCTTTTATTGCATTATTTCAACTTTATTTTTACCTAACCATATAAAATTTGTAAAAGCACATAATTACACACATTTGAGTGACATCATCATTAAATCATATTATTCCAAAGTGCAAGAAAAACTAGGGATTTGGAGATTAAATGAGCACTATATTTAATATATTAGCACATGAATATGCAATATTCATTGCTTGTCACACCCCTCAACTAGCTTATTGCTAGTCCCTAGCAATGAAGTGAAAGAGAAATTGTTCTAAAAGTTATTAAAAGTAGGAGTAGACTAATGAAAATAAAACCTAACTAACTATCACAGGAATCGCGATTGCATTTAGTATATGCAACAAGCCATTAAACCCCTAGGTTACCCCTAGTGGGCAAGTGTTTTCTTGTGAGGGTTTGCAGTGAAAATACCCGCAAAATTCAATTTCAATTTCAAGTGTAAAATTAAAGGAAGATTTTCTCCTTTTACAATAGATAGATTAAATTTGGCAATAAAATGAAATTTCCAAGTATGTAATAGTAATGCAACACATACACTCACAGTTTGTCAATAGCAATATATTTTTTACTCTTTAAACTTACAGTGTCACAGCTCAGTCCCACAATAGCGGAACCGAAGCTCGTGGCATGCCACCGAGGCTAACTCTATTCATTAATGTTCCCAAAAAATTAGTTTAAGAACATGCAGCAGAAAAGAAACAATTCATTTTAAAACAGCAATCCAGTCGACTGACTTGGAGTTGCAAAGAAGAAGAAAACTCCAACAGCTCACTCCAGTCGACTGACTCTGAGGTCCGGTCGACTGATGCCTCAAATTTTCAGTCGACTAGGATCATTCCATCTACTGAACCCAATCCAGCAAAATGTCTAGTTTTTGGACAGATTCCAGTTGACTGATCCTCTGCAAAATCGAAAGAAAAAGTGCTAAACATGAAACCCAGTCGACTGTGTTCCCACTGCAGGGCATTCTAAAGATTTTTCCAAGTTTAAAAGCTTTCTGAATTCAACCAGAGTTTAAATACACACTCCAAACTCATTCCAAAGCAATCCTAACTGGATTATAACATTTCTAAAGCATAATTACAAAAGATTCCTAACTATTACAACATTATGAATCTGTTCTAACATACTAAGTTAAACATAGATTAAAAGTCATGAAATTCTTGTTACAACATTTCTATTACAAAAACTACGGGGTGAACATACTCAGTCGCCTTCTTCATGAACTCCCAAAACCCTGCGATAACTTTCCCGATTCCTCGCCGGCATTTACACCTGAAATGGTTATTTGAATAACCATACATCTTTCGATTCGTTTTAGCTAACGCTTAGTGAATAAAACAACAATGCACATGAATGAGAAACATGCTCGCATTTATATCTCTACATTTCATACTAGTCTCCAGAGTCTCACGTATAAGTTCCATACTCCTAATCCGCGACGCCTCGCCAATAAGTCCACGCGAAAAGGTAAGACCCACGTTTCTTTTCTTCAAATGTGTGACCTTATGCCTATATCGACTCCACAAGATGGCTTGGTACGACGTGCTCCTTTGATCCAAATAGCAACTAAACATGCTCAAATCACATATCACCGTGCTTTCGACATAATCAAAATATTTTAACGTACAATTGGGCCTACTTATCAATATAATCACCCAATATGAACTACACAATATATATCTATGGATTAAAATATGCCTTTCATATAAATATGAATACATGTCAAAAAATCATTCCAAAACACATAGTTGAATCACTCACCTCCAATTAACGCTTCTAAAATTCTTTCCAAAGAAAACTCGAGCACAAAGATCGTGCATAAGTCCGTCTAGTACAATTCATATCGATCAAAATTTCGATCATCAACTTTTTAGGAAAATTATAGAAAATAAGTTTTTGGAAAACTTATCCAAACAAGACCTAACATATATCAAAACGACGATCTTACCTCAAGGAGTTCGAATATTCGATAAAATATTTTGATCAATGGACGGATCGTCGAAAATGAGCGTCGCAAGCTCGAAGATCAAATCTCCCTTTTCTCTCTCTCTCTCTCTCTCTCTCTCTCTCTCTCGCTCTCTCTCTTCTCCTTTTAGAAGTCAAATTGGATTTTGCTATTAAAAAATATCTCACACTTTGTATTTATAGCCATTACCTTTCAAAATACCATTTAGTTCTCCTCAAGGTCTTAAACTTTCGATTTAACACCCCTAGTAGTAAATATCCAACTTTACTAGTTTTTTGCTAAGTTCCGTTCAGTTGCTAAAATACGATTCCACATGATTTTACAAAATTACTAATTACCCTACCAATTATGTAGCGTGTTAATTCGTTCTCCCAAGGATACTAAAATTACCAACAGAAATATATTCTAAACTAGATAATAATATAGATAGTGAAATACACAGATAAACATTTATTTCCAGATAAACATTAGGGTATCCACAATGACCATCTCAATCTCGGAGAGACGTCACAACAAAAAAACACTTATTCAACACAGTCTCAAAGGGTTCTCTTACACAGACACCCAAATCAGCTCGTGAGTCACAACTCACTCACACATGTGCCACAAATGCGCATCACATCACATTATCATGCATGACAAATGTAATGAAATGCAACAATATGCATACGGGTGTTATATATAGTGTGTGCTTGAAAGTCAAGCAGCTGATCGTAACTTTAGAGAACATCTCACATGGTAGGAAAGCAAAGACAGGGAAGTTGCTTTCATTTTCATGACTCAATATATACGTATTTGGAGTACAATAAGTCTCGTGAAACGATACTTAACACTAGAAGAGCGATCTACCGTGGAGAACTTCTTTATTACTTAAATTTAAAAATCAATTTCTTTCAAATCATCAGGACTTTGACTAGTATTGGGTAGAAATTAAGATGATTAGGATATTTGGGGTGTCTTTGTTTTATGTATGTAATTGGAGTGTTTACGCAATTCATTCCAATCTCTACGTTTCTTCTCCTTTTTATCCTTTGTACCATCTTTCTCAGTTTTTTGTTTTGTTACAACTCCTTTCTTTCTTTACCACTTCTTCTTTTCTTGCAATATCATTACAGTCCAATCACATACTTGAATATAGAAGTGAGGTTTGTACTCCCAGGTGGAACAAGGCATGATTTGGAGAGAACAGAAAATAAGGCAATAGTAGGTGAAGGGAGGTGCATTTGAAAGAAAAGATGGCCTAAATCATTTTCAAAATAGATTGACTTTGTTCATTCAAGCAATTTAGAAGTTCCAATTTTGGTAAATCCTGAACATTTTCTTCTAACGATCAGTCAAAAAGAATAATGAGACTTTCAACGAGTGATATGATAAAGAGAATGAGACTGAAAGGAGCAGTAACCCCCAGAAAGGAAGATTGGTGCAAAAGCTCACATGGGTTAATTAGTTTCCACTAGTTGTCTTTAAACTGCATAGTTTACGTTTACTCATCCATTTGGATTCAGTAAATAATCTCACACTGTCAAAATTTTTAATGTTTAAAGTTTAAAGAGTTTTTAGCATTTGAAAGTAGTTAAACATGTGACAATGTGTTGTATGCTATTAACATATCCAAAATAACATTAACGTGTCAAATTTTATCCTATATAGAAGTAAAAGGAAAATTTCTGAAAAATCTTAAGCGCATCCACTAGGTTGGATACCTATATGGTGCGACTAGTATCCTCTGCACCTATACAAAAGAGGCTACGCAATCTGGAGCATCCGAGTTGTCACGATCGCCCTTCCACCTCTAGTAAAAAAGATGGGTCTAGAACCACTAGCAAGCTAAAATGCCAGTAAGAGGCTATGAGATAACTCTGGCTTTACCTAGTTTTTTGCTTCCTCAATGGTCAATCACCGCACTACACAATATCTGGTAACGTTGGGAATCGTGCAAAATATTCCTATCGAACCAGCTAATGAAAGCTAGATGTACACGTAGGATCATTTTAAAGTCTGACCTGACTGAAAATTATTGAATGTACTGAAAATTAATTTTAAAAAAAATAAAAATAAAAACCATAGTTCATTTGGCTATCAAAGGATCCAGTCCTCTTTCTCAACCAAAATTTTCTTTTGCTTTGATTTGAATTGTCTTTTGTAACAGTAGTAATCTTAAAATGAAGTTCATTGTGAGAAATTAAACCAGGACTATTTTCTCTATAATAATTCAAACACCATCCTAGCCTTTTAGCTTTCCTTTTGATGGCATAAAGGCTAGTGTCAGCAAAGGGTTTCTTCTGCTCAGAAACAAGTGAGCGACCTATTAACGTCTGGTCATCGACTGTCGGATCCATTTTTTATACTCTCAGCCAACAAGAGAGGCTAGACTCTACCCTCCACTTCTTCCAACTATCAACCAAGATCTAATTAAAGAGAGCTCAGAGGGAGTGGGTGATAATTTTATTTAAAAACTATATTTATATTAAGATATATATATATATATATATATATATTTTTCAAAATCTAAAAAAAACTAAAATATTTCTTTCTTTTTTTTTTTTAAATTCTAAGAACTACTTTTAAAAAATAAAAATAAAAAACTAGAAAAAACTACATGTTTCTCTCTTTCTCTTATTATTATTATTTTTTTTAAGGGAAACACAATTACAATAATAATAATTAGGAAATACAAGGTAAAGTTCAAAGTACATAAGATTGGTATGTAGCGCATCGTCCATTTTTGTAGTTTAATACTGAAATAGAGAAATATCACCTGCCACATAGAGATCTGAGAACTTAGTAGGGCTATGGATCGAGTGGTATTTTCAAGCTTCTTTGGTGAGTACTTACAACTTATGGATTTCATTTTTTTTTTATATTAAATAATGGAAAAGAGAGAAAAAAAATCTAAAATAAAAAGTTAAGCAAAATCAGAATAATAAAAAACAAAAAAACGAAATCAAGTTTTTCTCTAGAATACAGATCTTACCTTTAGTGATCGATAGAGTGGATCTTTATTTGAAAAAAAATGGGAGAAATGAGGGATCGAGAGAGTCGCAAAGAGTTGGAGTGAGAGGGAGAGATTGCCGCGGTGAGAGGAGAGAGAAAAAAAGAAAAAAAAGAGATTGATTAGGGTTCTATTTATAGCCATTTTCTCTTTTTTAGTGTAGCTCTCCCTAAAAAAAACTCATAATATTTTTTAATTTTTAAATTTTTTTTAGCTAAATAATTTAAGAAACAAACAAACAAATAGGTGTTAATTGTGAAACCGTCCCCCCAACTGAGTCTGACATTGTCCTCAATGAGTGAGAGAGAAAACGTTAGGAGAAGTTAAAGATAACACCCGTAAAAAAAAGAAACAAAGAAAGAAAAGATAGAGTAATAATGACAAAATTAACTCATATATATATAATAAGTGTTCAAAATAGGAGTATAGGACTATGAAAACATAAATACTCTGATACACTATGTCCTAGACTAATTATGATTTAAGATATTAAAGAGAATTATAGTTGGGGTCCTTCAAAGGAATGAACTCTAACTCAGGTTCAAATCCTTCTAAAAATGACTTTAATCTATGCCAATTAGCTTTAAATGTATTCCAATTTTTAGGGTCTCAATCTCGACAATTCCATAAGGATAAACATTTTTAACGGACTAGTCCATCGAGATTTCATTTTTCCTCTAAAAAGATGTAGTCTTGAGTCATATAATAGAACTTTTGGCATGAGGGTAAATCTTTTGCGTAAAAGATTCTTATTATGATATATTTTAGTTCTTGCTTGATGAATTCATATGCTTCTTTACGAATTTCTTCAACTTTACTTAATTGTAATTTTATTAAAATTCCCCCCTCTTCAATATTACAATTTAAAGTCTTAGTAGCCTAATATGCTTTATGTTTTAATTCTACTGGTAGGTGACAAGCTTTTCCATAGACAAGTCTATATGGAGACATCCCCAAATGGGTATTATAAGCAGTTCTATATGCCCATAAAGCATCTGTAAGTTTTGAAGACCAGTCTTTACCATTAGAATTCACAGTTTTTTTTTTTTTTTTTTTTGAGAATATGCTTAATTTGCCTATTAGCTAATTTAGTTTGTCCATTTGTTTGTGGACGGTATGCAGTCGACACCTTATGGTCACTCCATATCTTTTCATTAACTTTTCAAATGGTTTGTTACTGAAATGAGTTCCTTGATCACTTATTATTGCTTTTGGAGTTCCAAATCGATAAAGTATATTATCTTTTCAAAACGCAATAACTGTACGGTGATCATTCTTTCTTGTAAGAATAGCTTCTACTCACTTTGAAACATAATTGACTGCTAATAAAATATATTCATATTGGCAAGATGGAGGAAAAGGTCCCATAAAGTTAATGCCCCAACAATCAAAGATTTCAATTGTAATTATAAGGGTCATTGGCATTTGATTTCTTTTCATAGTATTGCCCAACATTTGGCAGCGGTTACAAACCTTACAGTATAAATATGAATCTTTAAATATAGTGGGCCAATATAAATCGCTTTGTAAAATTTTCATGGCAGTTATTCGGGATGAAAAATGTCCTCCACAAAAGGAAGAATGACACATGAAGAGTATATTTTTGATTTCTTCATTAGAAACACATTTTTTAATTACCTGATCGGCATAATATTTAAACAGATATGGGTCATCAAAGTAGAAATACCTAGCAATAGCTAGGAATCTCTTTTTATCTGATGATGACCAATTGATTGGTATTTTTCCAGTTACTAAATAATTAACAAGATCAGGATACCATGACAGGGAAGCCATAGAAAATAACTGTTCATCAAGAAAAGAGTTTTGAATACGTAAGGGTTCACTGGTATTGTCCTCAAAAGTGAGGCGGAATAAATGATCAGCTACCACATTTTCTACTCCTTTTTTTTGTCTTTAATTATTAAATTAAATTCATGTACTATGAATATCCACCTAATAAGCCTAGGCTTAGTGTCTTTCTTTGAAAGGAGGTATTTAAGAGCTGAATGGCCAGTAAAATAGTTAGTAGGAGAACCAATCAAGTATTGCCTAAATTTTTTAAGGGCGAATACTATGGCTAGCAATTCTGTTTTAATAGTTGAGTAGTTCATTTGAGCACTATCCAGAGTTCTACTACTCCAATGACAAAGTCGCTTGCATCACACATTAATTCAAATGGTAAGCTCCAATCAGGAGACTGCATAATAGGTGCAGTAGTGAGATGCTCTTTTAATTTCTCAAAGAAGTTTTGACATTCTTTAGTCCATTCAAAAGTTTTTTTTTGGCCAGTAATTGACATAAAGGCCTAGAAATAGTACTAATTTTTTTTTTATTTTATGAATTGGTGATAAAAACCTACATGTCCTAAGAATGAACATATGTCTTTTACAGTTGAGGGAGTAGGTAAATTAGCAATAAGATCTATTTTGGCTTTGTCTACCTGTATCCTATTTTCAGAATAATGTGTCCTAAGACAATTCCTTTAGTGACCATAAAATGACATTTTCCCCAATTTAAAACTAAACTCTTTTCTTTAATCTCTAGAGAACTTTATGAAGATTGTTAAGGCAATCATCATAGGATTTGCCAAAAATTGAAAAATCATCCATAAAAGCTTCTAAATTCTTTTCTACCATATCACTGAAAACAATTAGCATACACCTTTGAAAGGTCGCAGGTGCATTTCAAAGATCAAAGGGCATTCGGTGATAGGCGAAAGTTCTAAATGGACATGTGAAAGTAGTTTTTTCCTGATCTTTTGGTGCGATCTCTATTTGATTGTAACCACTATAACAAATCTAGAAAACAGTAATACGTATAGCCCGCTATTCTTTCTAACATTTGATCCATAAAAAGTAAAGAAAAATGATCCTTACGGGTTACAACATTAAGTCTTCTGTAGTATATGCATACACGCCATCCAGTAGTGACACAAGTGGGGATTATTTCTCCCTCTGAATTAGGAACAACTGTAATTCCTACTTTCTTAGGCACAACTTATGTTGGACTTTACCATTTACTATCGGATATTGAATATATAATGCCCATATCGAGTAGTTTGAGAACTTCCATCTTAACTACTTCCTGCATAATAGGATTAAGTCTTCTTTGCATTTCTCTCAAGGTTTTAGCATTATGTTCAAGATGTGTATTGTGAGTGCATATTGAAGGGTTTATTCCTTTTAATTTTTCTATACTCTAATCAATGACACTTTTATGTTTTTGAAGCATACTAGTGAGTTTATTCTTGACTGGAGTCTAAAAGAGACAATATTATTACACGATAGGTGTTATTACTACCAAGGAAATCATATTTAAGCTCTTTAGGGAGTTCTTTTAATTCCAACTGTGGAGTTTGTAAATTAGATGGAAGTGTTAATGTAGTCTTTGGTGGTAAAGGTTCAAAATGTGTGGTACATAAGATGTTTTTGTAGATTATTACTATCTCCTTGAATTATTTCTTCTATTGCATTCATTCGTAGGATGTCCTGTATGACAGTTATCACAAAGGTCTCTTTTCTTCTTAGGTGGATTATTTTTTCTACTGTTATAGCTTCCACTTTACATGCTAATTCTTCATATTTCAGTGTTAATTCATCTTCTGATTGTAATTTGTATAAACTTTTAGCTTTTACTGCCCTAGTAATTTCTTCTTTTTCTCACTGGGAAGCATTTTCGCCAAGCCAATCAAAGTATGATTCAGTTTCGTCGACAGTTTTGCTAAAAAATTCTTCTTTAACTCAGAGTTTCAACTAATTATTTGATTTTAGTTATAATCTTTCATAAAAGAAATTAATTAGATGCCATTTTTCAAATCCATGATGTGGACAAGCTAGTAGGAGATCTTTAAAACGTTCCCAAACTTCAGGAAATGATTACTTTTCTTTTTTAGTAAAAAGTTTAATTTGACGCATCATGCTATTAGTTAGATTTTTCGGATAATTTTTTTTTAGAAATGCTTTATTCATATCATGCCGTGAAGTTATAGATGGAGAGATAAAAGCCATGCTTTAGCTTTCTCTTTTAAAGAAAAAGGAAAAAGCTTGAGACGGATAATCTCAAGGGGACAACTTTGATTAGAGAACGTACTATAGACTTCTTCAAATTCACGAATATGTAAATAAGCACGTTCTGACCCCATTCCGTGGAAAGTTGGTACGAGTGGAATCATGCCTTGCCTAAAGTAAAAAGCTTCCTATATATCTAGGTAGTGTGATGCAAGAAGGAGTAATGTTCATTCTGGGTAAATAAATCACGTAAAGAGTGTTGTTCATTCTCCGGTAAAACAAGTTGTTGTATATTATCCCCATGTTCACTCTGAGCGTCATCAGCTATTCCTTCTATGCCTTCAATTTTAGCCATTATCCTAGGAAATTGTATACTAGATGAATTAGTAGAAATATTAGAATTATGTGGTACTTGATATAAAGCTTAAGTAGTATCTAAGGACATATGAAGTAAAAGAAAAACTAAGTTTTGAAAATGCTATTATTATTATTTATAGCTAAGTAAAAAAAACCTATTTTTTTTTATTAATTTTACATATATATTTTATAGACGATAGGTTTATATATGTATGTATGTCTTTGTATTAGAAGATGGACACGTACATACTTATGAATATATATATTTATCAAAGAAAAATTATCTAAAATTTTTTATATTATTTTTATGTTATTATTTAAAAAAACTATATTATTCATAAGGTAGAATATATATGTATATGTATATGTATTTGTATATAGGGAAATTATAATGCCAAAGCAGTTTTCTTTAATGTCAGAGCAAATTCGAACACTTTTTATTTGTAATGGAAAAATCCGTTAGTAATGTTAAAAATTCGGTAGAAAAATTGTGGGTTGCTCTGGCAATATGAGGAGTCTTGTATTTATAGTGGGAGAATAGTTTTAGACCTAACTTATTTTTTATATATATATATATTTTTTGCCGTTTTCTGGCAACGGGGCCAAAACTTGACGACGTCCTACTAAGGTGTTTTCTTATCAAAACCCAAGTGTAGGCAGGGGCATAGCTAGAAATTGCATCCATTGGGTACCAACGTGATGGGGCTGAGGAAGCTGCCCCAAAATTTTTTTGGGGGTCTATGTATAAATTTTGGATAATGAGATACATATATAAGGAAAGATAAATACAAACTATTTGAATCAACAAAGTATGGTGTCGCTTATCCATATAAATAAATAAAAAAAATAAACACATGTCATGGTGTCGAATTGGATTTGGGACACTTAATTGGATTGGGCCCAAATGAGAATAGACATAAAAATGTTTAAATTAGGGTGGTATTGGGCTAGAATATGGCATGTGCTATTATGTATGGTATCAAATATTAGGTGGATTTAACTATAATTTGAATTTAGAACACTAATTTGGGTAGAGCCAAAATAAGAATGGACATAATAAATAAGGTTTGACATGAAATATTCAGGTGAATTTGGGCTATAATATCACATAGACAATTACTATTAGGGTGTGCTAGACTACATTTGGACTAAAATATTACATATATTAAATTTTTTTTTTTGCAAATTTTAAAAGTTGAGTGAGTACCAAAGTATCCACTGGTGTTCAAGTGCCTACGCCCCTGAGTGTAGGTGATCGCACAAGTAATAGAATTCTGGTAAGACCAAGTCGAACCCACAGAGAACGGTAAAAAGATTTTTTAAGATAGGAAGTAACTATTTTGTCCCTAAAAAGAAAATAAAAGATGATGGATTTTTGAGGCTTTTCCTAAACTACTAGCTCTTATATTTGTGTAGTAAAACTTAGTTAAAAGGCTATTTTTTTAGTAGTTTACAGTAAAGATTTTAACACAACACATTAAAAATAGACTAGTTAATATGCTAATAAGAAAAGGACGAAAAATGAGATAATAGCTAGATTCACATGAAACGAACTTTTTGAATTTTAATATAGCGAAAGATGGAAATAATACAAATATTTAATCTAAGCTATCTAAAAATAGGAAATATTAAATAACTTGAAAGAAATGATTTAAATGGATTGGGAATATGCAAATCAATACTAGATCACACAACTTTTGTACGTTTGAAAGGGTTTGACATTTTTAAACAGAGTGATTTTTTATTTGAAAATAAACTTATACCAGTTGAAGTCATACCAAGTTCGTCAGGTTTGATATGAAATGACGCCGTTTAGTTTAAAGAAAAATAAAGAGGCAATCGGGCAGTAACCAGGTTCAAACTCAAGCCCGCAGACGTGAGGGTCTTATGAATCTCAAAGATTAAAAAGGAAGAGAAAAAGAAAATTCAAAAACTTTAAGTGTATTTGTGATTAGAATATAATTAACACTAATTAACATAAAGTTTTACATCCAAAATATTCCTCAACTTTGTGATTTTGAAGAACTTTCAAAGACTAATCATGCTTTCCACCCTCTTTAACTCTTCTAAAACTCACTTATAATTGTGTTTGGAGAAGAAATTTTGAAAGTTTTAGGACTTGGAGAACTAATACAACCTCTAGATTCAAAGAAAAATTCCAACCCCATGCAAGAGGATATTCACCCTCTATTTATAGACAAATTTAAAGGGGTATTTCAGTCATTTTAGAGCAGAAAACCTTAATTCAGACTGTCCTTTGATAGTACAAAATGTGCTATATTACAGCTGGTTGTTACAAAAATGCGGCACTCAATGGAGATGGAAGCGGCACTCACTGAATGCCGGAACGACACTCAGTGACTGGCGTGCGGTTCTCACTGGCTGCCATTCCGGCAGTCAGGGAGTGCCACAGCGGCAATTCGTGACTGCCACAAATTGGCTCAAGTGCCGTTCTGCCTCTTTTTTTCCTTCTTTCTTTCCTTTTTTTTTTTTACTTTTTTTTTTTTACTTTTCGTTTAGGTTGGAGAGTCTTTCGAAGAGCTTGAATCATCTTTGGAAGTCCTAGATTAGCCAGACATTGTCATCATCAGATTCGGAGGTAACACTCCCCTAAACTCGACGTTTGGTCAAAATCGGGGTGTCTATAGTTTGCCCCTCTTCGATGGAGCTTGTGGAGCAACGCAAACCACAAGTGAACGTCGAAGCCTGTGTGAAGACAAACCTTTGACCAAACTGTCAGATTCAGGTAAAAACAAAATGCGTTATAAAAAGAAAGCAAGCGCGCAGCAAAATTCCAATTGGTCGTGCTCCATGATGATCTGCCTACGTATCCCATCAGGAATCAGACCAAGACGTAGTTCAGACAGGAGTCAAACACGCACAAGCACAAGTAATCATACAGATGAATGCTCCTATCCTATCGTGATGCACATGCTCATGCAATGGTATTTTCAAATAAACTCAACCGAGCAAGTGTCATGCTTACTCTATATCATGTCTTCTCTATATGTGACGCACATTTCATAATGCGTTAGCCAGAGAAGATTACCAAATGTTGACCGATGTAGGGATTCGTTTGCAAGGGTCGAGAAAATGCATTTCTAACTTCCCTAAACGAGGATTAACGTAAATCTGTTGCGAGAACTGAGAGTGCAAATCCGTTATACCCTAAAGGATCAACGTAAATCTGTTACGAGGATCGAGAATATAAATCTGTTATATTCCCAGAACGAGGGTTAACGCAAATCTGTTGCAGAACTGAGAGTGCATATTCATTACACCCTAAAGGATCAACGTAAATCTGTTACGAGGATCGAGAGTATAAATTCGTTATATTCCCAGAACGAGGGTTAACGCAAATTTGTTGCGAGAATTGAGAGTGCAAATCCGTTACACCCTAAAGGATCAACGTAAATCTGTTACAAGGATCGAGAATATAAATCCGTTATATTCCCAGAATGAGGGTTAACGCAAATCTGTTGCGAGAACTGAAAGTGCAAATTCATTACACCCTAAAGGATCAACGTAAAACTATCATGAGGATCGAGAATATAAATCCGTTATATTCCCAGAACGATGCTTAACACAAATCTGTTGCGAGAACTAAGAGTGCAAATCCGTTACACCCTAAAGGATCAATGTAAATCTGTTATGAGGATCGAGAATATAAATTCGTTATATTCCCAGAACGAGGGTTAACGCAAATCTGATGTGAGAACCGAGAGTGCAAACCCGTTACACCTTAAAAAAATAGTGGGGCAATCATATTCAGATGAATCAGGGGTCGAATAGACTCAAATTCAAAAAAGTTTTTTAGAATTTTAGAGTCCGCAGACTCAAATTCATTTCAATTTTGAAAATTTGGAGTCCACAGACTCGAATTCATTTACAAACTCCAATTCATTTCAATTTTCAAAATTTGGAGCCAACAGACTCCAATTTATTTCAACTTCACGAAATCGAGGACTAGTCTGGTCCTAAAAACCATCTCCGTGGGTCAAAAGCACAATGATGGCAAAATTTTAGGGGTTAGAATTCAATTTTTGGGCCCCAATTTGAATTTTGGGGGGAAAATGAAAGGTCTGGTAACCGCCTCAAACGCAGCACACGCTGGATTTTATGGTAGTTCATGACTGCCGTACGACACTCACAAAGTGCCGCTGTGGCATTTAGTGAGTGTCGCACGGTAGTTCACCAACTGCTGTGCACGAAAATTGAGTGCCGCGTTTGGCGGGCGGCAGTTTATACCGAGAGTTTTATTTAATTTTCATTCATTCTCTCAACCTCTCTAGAGAAATTTTCCCCCATCCTCTCTTCTCTTTTGTATTGATCTCCAGTACTTACAGGTTAGTTCTGATCGATCAAAACTTATATCATTCTCATTATTTTTATCGTTTTTATGATTTTTTCATGAATCTAACCACGAATTCCCTTTTTTCTTAGACAGATCATGGAGAGCGGTTCGGGCAGTAGGAAGAAGGTGAAGTATGTGCCCACTCCTCATACCGATCCTGCGTTATTGCTCCGGGACTTGGATGAGCACTTGTCCGCCCGCGCATTCAAGCGCGAGGTACACACGCCCCTCTCTTTTCTTTTCTTGTAATTCTTCTTCCGTATGAACTTTACGAATGTAATGTGCCGCTAACACAACCTCAGATATCCTATTTCAAATGCAAATGCTGTGCTTGTAGCGGTCTCAAGCGTCTCGAATGCTTTAACCGATGCTCATTAAATTTTGTATTCTTTATCCTATTTTCTATGAACTTTATGAATGCGGGGACAAGACTTCATATGAAACTATGCTTACGAATTCTTGAGTGTCCCATCTGTATCTGCTCACATTTAGTTTTGTTAACTTTTCTTAAAAGACTTTGACTGCGATGTATGCTAATCAAAACCTCGCACACCCGTTAATGAATTACTAAACCAATACTCTTGATACTTTCATTATTCATTCATTCTTTATTATTGCTTCCTTTTTTTTTTATTATTCTGCAAATGACGACCAAACTTTTCATAAATGTGAAATCCATGCTTATGGAGTTATCCAAGAAGCTATCTTTTATTTTACCCGTACCTCATGGCTATGCCATTCTCAAAACCTTATATCTCGAAAACGCAAATATTGTTTCTTTATTATTATTATTATTATTTTATTATTTTTTTTCTCTTTTTTTTTACTTTTACTTTTCTCTCCTCATTTTTGTTTCCTATTTCTTTCTTATTTACTGACATCAGATCTTGTGATTCTTTCTTGTAGTTACATTTCAAGGTGCTAAAGGGGCACGATAGCCTGGCTTATGGCTTTGAGTGGTACGGGGAGCTTAACACGACTGTGCAGGGACATGTCAGGGCCGTAGTTTATAGAGACTTCGTCAAACTCCTGACGAAGAGCTTCAACGACCTGCGACAGATCCATACATTGGCAGAGAGGTGGTGGGATACCACCAACACCTTCCACTTCAACTTTGGAGAGATGACGATGACTCCCTTGGACTTCAGCATGATCACGGGAATCCCATTCGGACGAGAGCTCTTACGATATCTGGACATAGTCACCGAGGGGGATCAGGTGCAGATGTTACTCGGAGAGATCCCGGAGGAGCCCTTGGTTACGGCCAAGTGGTTCGTGGACACATTCAGGGGTCAATAGGGCTTCACGGATGTGCAGATGGCTTGGGGCTTCTTGATGTACGTACTGGGGTGCTTTCTGTTGAGCACCAAGGGAGATCGGATCTCCGTGGCGCTGGAGAGTTCTAAAGAGCTCATGGACCAGATTTATCAGTACGATTGGGCTGGTGCTGGGTTAGCCATCCTATATCGACATATGGGGGACATCTCTCAAGATCCGCCGGTCTCTACTGGTGCTTTCTAGAGGGCATGGGAGGTATACAGCACTTTTCTTTTTTTCTTCTCATTTTATTTTATTTTTCTTTTTAATCAATTTTTAAAAGAATGTGACCTCACACTTCTATCTCTTTTGTTTTGCAGAATTGGTCCCACGAGTATCTCCATATGATGTCGCCTAATAAACGACCAGCGGACGCCCTCATCATGCCCCTGGGGTTGAAGTGGGTGAAGGACCGGGTGGGGCAAAAAACTGGGGTCCACAATTTCATCTCGTTCAGGAACTTCCTGACGACTTTAGGAGTACAGCATGTGGAGTGGCAACCCTAGAGGGATGTGCTTCCTGAGGCTCCGGACGGGATACGGCAGTCAGGTGGGTACGACCCGATGAAGATCCTATTAGACAGCCCTGACGCCAGGGAGTGGTACTTAGGCGAGAGAGTGACTAGGCAGTCATTGATGGTTCCTGACTATTTTGTGCCGCATCCCCCTCCTGCTTCCATGAGGGCCATGGATACGTTCCAGGGCACCCAGCTCACAGCTGCTTTTGAGGGAGTTTCGATTCAGGCGCTCGTGGAGTCTCCTGATGGATACGCAGCTTTCGGAGTTGTGAGGCTAATGAGGAACTTCCCTTTGATGGAAGTGACTTGGGTGAGTCCTTTTTGCTTCTGCACTCTTTCTTCTATTTTGAGCTTCCAAGTGTTTTATTATTGATTACATTTCTTCTACTTGCAGCATGTTCCTGCTGTGACTCGGGCCTCTGCTTTGCCACATTGGGATTGGAGTGTCAGGATCGTTCCCTACGGTGAGCATATCGTGATTGAGGTCCCCCGGTATCCTACTGGTGCTCTCGTCATTTTGCTCTAGTATGATCATGTCTAGCGGGACTACGCAGAGGAGAGCCAGCTTTACACTCATAGTGTTAGAGAGTGGGTCCACGGCCGGGAGCAGAGGGTAAACTTCTAGAATCTCCATTCTCGATTCTTGCATCCTTGTTCTGATTTCCCCTTTATTGATTGATTTGATTCTTATTCAGGCTGACGGGGCGCGAGTGACTGTTGAGGCTCAGGTGAGAGCCAGGGCAAGTCGAGTTACCCCCTTTTTTATTCACACTTTTCACTTTTATTTCAACACAGGCTATGTTATTCACCTTTCCTTTTACTCAGGATGATGAGGTCATGAGACTGACTCTGCGAGTGAGGGAGCTTGAGCAGCGACTTTGGCAGTTTAGGATAGATCCCGACGGAGATTATGGAGGAGCTCCCGGGGGCAGCGGCACTGAATGAGATAGAGGTGGTGACGGAGGTACCAGTGGCGGCGGAGGCGGAGGCGGAGGCGGAGGCGGAGGCGGAGCGAATGGTACTAGCGGCGACAGAGGCGGAGGCGGAGGCGGAGGCGGAGCGAGCGGAACAGAGTCAAAGGAGGAGCCCCTCAGACGCGTGACCCGCTAGACTCGAGACCGGGGCCAGGGCTGACCTTACCCTTATCTCTCTTTCCTTTTTATCTTTTGAGCGTTCTGGTGAGGAGACATATACACTTGGATGACAGTATATATATGCACACACTTATATCTGGATGTTTGTATCACACACGTTTACCTTTGCTGACGGCTTTTGGATAGCCGTGGTAGGATAGGTGCTTGCATACTTTATGACTATATTTATCTTTTTTGCTTTTACTTTTGCTCCCCGTATGTGTGACCATAGCTTGGTCCTTTTATTTTAACCTTGAATGCTTCTATCTTCTTTATTTATTTAAAATGAATGGACGAATGAATGGATGTATGTGACCATGGCTTGGTCTTGCTTTCATGTGCTGCATGATGCGCACTTTTATTATGTTTTCTTGTTTGCAGGTGGGCTAAAAATACTACAAACAAACCCTGTCCAAAATAAAACTCCAAAACGGCACTCGGTTAGGCCTTTGCGGCACTCAGTGAATGCCAGAACGGCAGTCAGTGAATGCCACAACGGCATTCACGGACTGCCGCGCGGCACTTCGTTGAGTGTTGTTCTACTTTATTGACTGCCGCGTGCAAGTAGGCAGCTTTATTCTCCTATTTATACCACTTTCTTCCCCCTATACTCCTATAAACACCCCAATTTTGACCAAACGTCGAGTTAAGGGGAGTGATACCTCCAAGACCCGATGATGACAACGTCCGGCCAACCTAGGACTTCCAAATATGATTCAAACTCTTCGAAAGACTCTTTAACCTAAACAAAAAGCAAAGAGAAAGAAAGAGGAAAATAGAGGCAAAACGGTACTTGGGCAAATATGCGGCAGTCACGGATTGCCGCTGCGGCATTCAGGGAAAGCCGCAACGGCATCCACTAACTGCCGCTAAAATGCTTCAAGTGCCGCTAAATTTGAAAATCCTGAAAAGACGGCAGTCCATGGAGTTGTCCGCGACATTCTATGAGTGTCGTTGCAGCATTTAGAGAATGCTGCACCGGCATTCACTGAGTGCCGTTCTGGCATTCAGCGAGTGCCGCTTCCATCTCCATTGAGTACCGCGTTTTTGTAAAAACCAGCTGTAATACAACACATTTTGTACTACCAAAGGACAGTCTGAATTAGGGTTTTCTGCTCTGAAATGACTGAAATACCCCTTTAAATTTGTCTATAAATAGAGGATGAATATCTTCTTGCATGAGGTTGGAATTTTCTTTGAATCTAGAGGTTGTATTAGTTCTCCAAGTTTTAAAACTTTCAAAATTTCTTCTCTAAACACAATTAGAAGCTAGTTTTAGAAGAGTTGAAGAGGGTAGAAAGCTTGATTAGTCTTTGGAAGTTCTTCAAAATCAAAAACTTGAGGATATTTTGGAGGTAAAACTTTGAATTAATTAGTCTTTCTAATCACAAATATACTTAGAGTCTTTGAATTTTCTTTTCCTCTCCCTTTTAGTCTTTAAGATTCATGAGACCCTCAATGTCTTACTTGAATCCTTAGACTTGAAATCCTTTAATTCCTTTGTAAGCTCATGATTTACAAGGAAGTTGAAGTTGATATTAGTACACTTGATTAATAAATCTAAACCTATCTCCATGGTTTAGGTTTGTTATGTTTAGGTCTCATGAAATTTCTCCATATTTCTTTGAGACCTTCAAGAAATGAATGTAGTTAGTATCCCATGACCATCAAATGGTAGGAGAGGTGGTGTGGTTCAAGCCAAGTTCCATGGCTCAAAGTAGTTAACAAAGTTGTATTTGAATAAATGATGCAGTGAGTTCACAATCTATTTTTGATCATAAATTTTTAGTTGAACATCGAACCGTTGGAACTGAATGAAACTAACGGGAAAGTGTTTATAACTCAAAGTTCTACCACTACAATTTTTATTTTAAGTTAGTTTCATGTTTGCAGTGGTTTGGTCAAGGGTTTTGTGGAACAACTATAATCTTTCCAGAGTTTCAGAACAGTAACACTTTTTTGAAATAAGCAAGTCAAAACCTTAATCTAGCCCTCTTGACCCAAACTAAATTTTTCTAAGTAATTTAATGTGTTAGGAAGTGATCAGCGGCGAATAGTTGCCGTTTATAGTCCTAAAAATACGCTTTGTTAGCCCATTTCATGTAGTTATTAAGTGATTTTGAATAAGTAATCTATATTTTGTAGATTTTGGAGCTTTAACATGAAAATGCACAAAAATCCAATGATTAGTGGCTTTGAAAGTCATTCTGGGCTCAAACGGTGATTTCGGTGAAAGCTGAATGCAGTAGCAGCCTTGGTAAATTGCATTTTTGACAAGGATATACTTTGGATTTGAGAAATTTCTCCAGAGATATAAAATGTAGATCTTCAAGTTACAGACGCGTGGCCGCAAACGGCGAGTCAACCCGAGTTCCGAGCAAAAAGTTATCGCAATTGTACGAAAGTCGCGCAGTGCAGCGAAAAGGACCTCGTGCGAGCGGGCCGCGCGAGGAACCTGTGAAAAAACCAAAAATGCGTATTTTGTTAAATTAAAGTGCCCAGCGAAGGTGGTTTGTGCATATGACGTCCAGAAAAGTAAATATAGTTATTTTAGTGCGATTTGGCTTAGAAAAGCTTCCTAAATCCTTCCAAACTCTATATAAATCCTATTCTAAATCAAATTTAAGGTTACAAATCATTACACAATATTATACACAGCCATATACACTGAAATTCCAGCCATTGAAGAGAGAAAAGCAAGGAGAAGAAGAAGAAGACCAATGATTTCCATGGCGTCCTCCATCAACCTCTTGCCGTTCATCAATTCTATGGCCAACTAAACCTAGATCTAGGGTTTCAATGAAACCCTAGCCAAGTAATAGGGTGTATTTTATGCTTTTCTTTTAGATTTATTATGTATGGATGATGATTACATGTTTAGAGGATTTTTATAAATAAATCGTACTTCTATTGATTAAATCATTACTTTCAAAGTTTATTCTTGTCTTAGATCTATTTTGACTATGATGTGCTCAATGATCTATATTTGCTGTGCTTGTATAGATTGTTTACATGTAATGGTGCTTAATTGAATTGTGCTATCAAGTATCCGAATAGTTCATGCCTAGGTTAGACAGATTATGTCACAGCCCTAGTTTAGTGTGGGATAATTCGTGCTAACCGAAGATGGATTATGTTGGTGCTTGAACCATAGTTATTTTCTTGACGGAGGAATTGGGCTTGTAGCTACAATTCCCCATTATGATCCAACTTAATAGGCTAAAGTAATTCATAAATATTCCCATTATGAAGCTAGTGGTGGATTTGCAATCCTAGGTTGCCTTCAAATATCTTTAAAATAACTTTAATTGCTTTCATAATTTAGATTTACTTTTATTGTTCTTAGTTTAATTAAAATCAAATCAAAATCTGTTTTTCTTAATTAATTAGATTTAGGTTTTAAAATTAAAGCACTGTAGTATTTCAATCTCTGTGGGTTCGACCTTTACTTCCACACTGCAAATCTTTAGAAAAGTAAAGTATACTTTTATATCTTGATTTTGACGAGATCAATTTTTGGCCAGATCCGATTTGTCGACCATGTCTTTAAACGCAACCTGTACCCCCTTGGTCATGAATAAGAGCGGACCAAGGAAGTCCACCATGCCCTCCACGCTGTTTACCGCAGCGATTGGTTCCATCCTGGCCTAGTTATTATGGATGGCATGCGTCTTGCTACCCAGGCCATAGACCACTCTGTCGACTCTAAGCTCCTTTTGCCCTACCCTCGCACTATCACTGCTATTCTCAGGGCTAAGGCCTTTCCTATCCCAGCTGATGAGCCTATCGATGCACATATCCCAGAGTTCGCTTCTGCTGATTGGAAGTTGAGCTTGGATCGCCTAGATTTGGAGGTTAGGAGGGCCCTAGAGCAGGCCTAGGACCGTCGTGAGCAGGCAGCACAGCGTCCACCTCCCCCGGAGGATGCCCCTTACGCTTGGACGTACTGGGACGTTTGTGCTTTCCGAGGTGAGACTCTCCACTTGCAGTCCTACATGCGTTCCTATTTTCAGCTTCATCATCCTGACCAACTGGATGACATCCTTGCTCAGGGAGAGGTGGCTTATCAGTCGGCGTTCCCGCGACCGACGCAGCAGGTGGCCGAGGAGCAGGGAGAGGTGCAGGGCGAGGAGGAGGAGGCTGGAGACGGTGATGGAGATGACGGGAGTGACGGGGATGGTGATGGTGCTGCGACTACTGGCCAGGAGAGTACAGGTTTGGAGCTGGTGCTGCTGGAGGGCGGGGATGATTAGACTCGTCTTGGGAGGGGTGACAGACATTCTTTTTCATTTTCCTTGTATTTGGATGGGTAGCGTTGGACATTATCAGACATTTGGGCCTGTATATTATTTTTATTATTTCTATGTTTTTACTTTTCGTGCCATATTTTGGGTATGCTTAGGATTTTGATGTATCCGGCTTCGCCGGCGTAGTTTATTTTCTATCTTTATTAGTTAGTCTATATTTTGGGTCTGTAATTAATTTGGTGTTGCATTTTTTTTTCTTTTCTGGTTTGGATATATATATCTGGAACGTTTTATCAGGTGCACTTTTCTCATTATTCATTATGGCTTCTGTATTCACATTCATAGTTATTCATGCTACTTTCAATTATTCACTTACGCATATTTCATGACAATTATTAATCGAAGAGCAATTCCAACTACCATTGCCATATAAAAGGAATCTCTTAGGTTCCAGTTTGGGGGTAATTCTGTTGGTATTTCTATGTAATTCAAACCTACATTGCCTAAGTTTACGATTTGATATTCATTAATGCTGCACAATCAAGCAACTAGTAACGTTAATTCTATTACTTCTAATAACTCCGCCTAATAAAGATAAATTGTGGCTTCAAATTTTTTTTTCTTGGTTTCAGGTTGTTGGTTTTCCGATATCCGTATAGTTACCTCCACCTTGATATTTGATTTCTATCCTCGTATTATGGACCATCTTATTTCTCCTCCTACTTCACCTGATAGGTCTTCGAGTGAGTTTAGTTCTTATTCCGACTCTAGTTCTTCCGATTATGATATTATACCGAGTCCTAGGGTAGCTAAGTCCTACGGTCCAGTCGGTCGTCCTGGCAGGAATCGTCGTCGTCCTCGCTCATCCATTCATATCCGTTCTGATTCTTCGGACGAGGATGACCTTTTCGGCGATGACCCTACCGTTATAGACGGCCCTTATGGCGCTCCACCGACGTCTTCTGACTCTTCATCATCTGATTCGGTAAATTCCTCAATTGATGATGACGATACATAAATTCTTTCCGGTCTAGCTGCCATCTCATTGTCTACTCCTATTTTGACCGATGTACCTATACCTGAGGTTACCTATCCCTATAGGGACCTCCTTGATTATGTGTCGGACGTTGTTCGACAACGTCCGGGTCACCCGGATTGATCCCCCGAGGATATTGCCTCGATCTTTGTGCCTTATTCCGGTCCTGAGGATGATGTGATTTATTTGGGTCCGGGTATTATTGAGGAGACTGAGATAGATGTGGTTCCAGATATGACTGCTGAGGACGATTTTGATATGATGGGACCACCTTTTGATCCTGCTACGCATCCGGAGTGGGAGCTAGTCGATTGGTACTTCCGTGCTGGCGTGTTACTTCTTTCAGACATGTTTCGTGGTATGGACGTCCTGGTTATCTTTTATGAGGACTACATCCATGTCATTGTCATGTTCCCACCTGCATAGGGACATGCGGTGATTTGGTTTGGGGGAGTATATGGATATTCACTCATTTTAGTATAGTCGTTTTATTTTTGTTTTCGAATATTTTCTTTCTTTAGTACTTCAGAATATTTTTGTTAGTTCGTTATTTCGTTTATGTCGTTCATTTGTTATGTCTTTTATTCATTGTAAAAAAAAAGAGAGAAATAATAATAATAGAAAAACAAACATTTTATTAGTTCTATAAATAAATGAAAACAGTTTCTTAATATTGTTCAATGTTGCGTTACTTCTTATTGCGATTAGATTTTGTTGAAAATTTGAAATTAAGAGAGTATGTAATCCGATGTCTACCGAATCTATGAAGGTATGTCTTGAGAACTATATATCCTTAGAATCATTGTTTGATATCTTATGCTTGCATAACTTTTTTTTTTGCACGGCACGTAGTCGTATAGATACATAGTAACATTGAACTATAATATAACTTGGATTTCTAAATAGTAATATTGTGGAGACTAGAACCGGTGAGCTTTTAGAGCCTTTCATTCTTTTTGAGGGTTTTATTATGTTATTCGAATCTCATTGGCATAGCGCATTATTTCGTTGATTAGTCTCACTATTCTTTATTTTGATTGAAAGTTGAGTTAGTACTATAATTACCATGTTTAAAAAATGAAAATAGAAAAAATTCTATTTCCTTTGGTGTCGTAGCATTGAAGAATCATGTGACTCTAGAAAACGACACTAGGCCATCTGTTTTAATAAACCTTTTCGACCTTTGGCCTACCCAATACAAATATTTTTATCCCTTTTTAACCTTTTGGGCTTTTAATTAAGCCATTTCATTGTTCACCTATAATTATACCCACTCTGATATGGAGTTCGCCACTATTAAATGTTACCTAACCCATGTCCAAGAGTAGTTAGAGAATAGTTTTTCATAAAGAAAACGGGCTAATAAACGACTAAGGAAAAAGTGATGTATTGAGTAGTAAAAGAAAAAGAGTAAAAAAAGGAAAAAAGAAAAAAGAAAAATTTTCTTTTTAGTAAATAAAAAAGAGATGAATATCTTGAAAGAGATAAAGAAAAAAAAAGTGAAACAACTAGTCGTTGTATTAAAGCCCTTGCATTGCACATTAAGGCTATTCCTATGTACTTACGGACTCTTTGAATCCCTTTTTGCCTTTCTTTTCTGAGCTTTAACCCTTGACCAACATTACAACCCTTATAAAGTCCTAGTTGAGTCTATGGAAACATAATTTGAATATAGAACTGATAGGAAAAGGAAGTATAAGCATGGTAGTAATGGTATTCACTTGATGATCGATATCTATTCATGAGACTATTTTATTTCTGTCGTGTCATACGGTGTTTTGAGTCATATGCGAGTTTATCTGTTTTGCACAATAATTCTTTCTTGCATATATATGAGTGGTTACACCTGTTTCAAAGTGATTTTATTTTAGAGTGTAATTACAATGTGAGATTTGTAGTCAAAGCATCACTAAATAGTAATCCGATTTATATTCCAATTTCATAGTTGTCGTACGTGTATCCACTTGATTACTATTTCACACACATGCGAGTCTTCGATATATTCTATTGATTCTGGTGATATATGTTTTCGGATTATTTTCCTAATATAGGAAGGCATACGATTGTTTTACTCTTGATAATTTAAAAAAGTTTCATTTGAATTTGATTTTATCAAACAAGGATGTTGACATTGAAGTATTTTAAATTTTAAATAAAATTTTTATTTTCACAAGTTAATAAAGATGGTTGTGGGTGACTTGTTGATGAGAATCCTCACGAGACTTTACTCGTCCGACTAGGGACACCTAGAGGTTTAAATGGCTTGTTGCACAGGCTAAGTGCAATCGTCATCCATACGAAAATGGATTAGGAATTTTATTATTAGTATTTTTATTTTCTTTTTGCTCGAGGACTAGCAAAATGTAGGTTTGGGGGTGTGATCGGGAGAGAACAAATCCTATTTATATGCCTTAACGCGCGTTTGTTAGTAACTTTTTATCCTGTTTTTTTTTTAATTTTATTTTATGTTTTTACTTTATTTTCTATTTTCTGACAGGATTTGGAAGAAATCAAGTATACCAGGCTAAATAGGGAGAAAAAGCAGGAAGAAAGAAGCTGAAAAAGCCACCTCACGCGCGCGATCCGCTCGCGCGAAATACCAGAAATCGCTCGCGTGATCCGCTCGCGCGACCTCCCAATATCGCGCTCGCGCGGCCCGCTCGCGCGACCTGTGTAAAAACCAAATACGTGTATTTCAGTATTCTGAAGACTCCTACGTGAACGAAACTGCCTAATTATGTCTGGAAAGCTAAATACAGCAGTTTTAGTGCGAATTGGGTTAGGAAAGCTTCCAAAAACTTGCTACTAATCTATATATACCCTATTTTACTTCAATTTAGGGGTTGGAAATTGTTATACACACAATATACAACCACACTTTCAGCCATTGAAGGGAGAGAAGCAAGGAGAAGAAGAAGAAGACCAAGGGTTTCCATGGCCTCCTCCATCAATTACTTGCCATCTGCCGCTTCTATGGACAACTAGACTCTAGATCTAGGGTTTTAATGAAACCCTAGCTAAGTAATAGGGTGTATTTTATGTTTTTATTTTAGTTTTATTATGTATGGATGACAGTTACTATTCCAAGGATTTTTATAAATAAATCGTGTTTTTATTGATAAATCGTTACTTTCAAAGTTTACTCCTGTCTTAGATCTATTTTGATGGTAGTGTGCTCAATGATCTATGCTTGCTGTGCTTGTTTAGATTATTTACATGTAATGGTGTTTAAATTGAATTGTGCTATCAAGTATCCGAATAGTCCATGCCTGGATTAGACGGATTATACCACAACCCTAGTTTAGTGTGGGATAATTCGTGCTAACCGAAGATGGATTATGTTGGTGCTTGAACCATAGTTATTTTCTTGATGGAGGAATTGGGCTTGTAGCTACAATTCCCTATTATCATCCAACTTAATAAGCTAAAGTAATTCGTAAATACCCTTATTATGAAGCTAGTGGTGGATTTGCAATCCTAGGTTCCTTAAACTTATTATAAAAACAAATATTCATTTGCTTTCATAATTTAGATTTACTTTTATTGTTATTAGTTTAATTCAAATTAAATCCAAAATCTGTTTTTCTTAATTAAGTAAATTTAAAGTGTGTAGTATTCAATCTCTGTGGATTCGACCTTTACTTCCACACTGCAAATCTTTTGAAAGTAAAGCATAAGTTAAGCATACTTTTATATTTCCACACTGCAAAGCTGGAGTCCCAAGTGGGACAAATAGCTAATACACTAAATCGTTTGACCGAGAGTAAGTTGCCAAGTCAACCTATTCAACAACCTAAGGGACAATACGAGATGGGTGGTACGAATGAGCAAGTGAACGCTGTGTCAACTAGGACAACTATTCGTGAGGAGAAAATTGTTGAAATTCCGAATGCAAGAGAGAAAGAGGTACACATTAACTTGAATAAAGAAAAGGGGGAGGAGACGGAAAAAGAACCGGTCCCAACTAATATTATTCCAAAACTACCTTTTTCACCAAATGTCGAGGAACCGTAAAATTTTCCAAAGAAAACATCAAAAGCTGAAGATATACTCAAGGTGTTTAAACAAGTGAAAATCAATATTCCATTTCTCGATGCTATAAAACAAATTCCCGCTTATGCTAAATGTCTTAAAGACCTTTGCACTCAAAAGCGTAAATTGCGTAGTCATACTCCTGATAAGGTCTTCCTCACTGAAAAAGTAAGTTCTATTTTTCAAAATGCACCTCCGAAGTATAAGGATCCTGGTACGCCAATTATTTCATGTGTCTGACACGGTCATTCATAGGGCTCTCCTTGACTTAGGAGCTAGTGTTAATCTTTTATCCTACCATGTTTACAAACAACTAGGACTAGGTGTACTTAAGCCTACGGCCGCTACTATTCAATTAGCGGATCGTTCTGTCAAAATCCCTAGAGGAATCGTCGAGGACGTCCTAGTTAAAGTTGATCAATGCTTTTATCCTGTTGATTTTATGGTCCTTGATACTGAACCTGTGCTAGATTCTAGGAAACACACCCTGGTCATCTTAGGCCGTCCGTTCTTAGCCACGGCTAATGCGCGTGTCAATTGTTGAACGGGGGTAATGAAAGTGTCATTCGGGAACATGAACCTCAAACTAAATGTTTTTAACGCTGTTGATCAACCTCCCAAAGACGATGATTACCAATATATGGAATGTAGTGAGGTTAGAAGAACTGTTGAACGTAATAAAGAAATAAATATGAGTGAGGGGAATAATATAGTGAATAATGAGCGGATGGATTTGAATAACCCATACCCTAATGAGGAATTTACTTGGAAGGTGAAAAATCGACTTGAACGTAATCAAGATGAACCGTCGAATGAATTAATTCAAAGCGACATTCTTTCGACTTACCACCGGGCTCTTCCTGACATCTTAAGTGGTACAAACTCTGATTTACGGCCTCCATGAGTCTTGTGCTAGAAAGGTCTAGCTGAAGACGTAAAAGATAGCGCTTCTTGGGAGGCAACCCAAGCTTTATTTCGTCTATTTCTCTTATTTTTGCATGTTTTTGGGTCATTTTGGTCAGTTTTTGAGTTTTCTGGATAGGTTTGGGGGTCGGAGTTAATTTATTATGATCTTATATACAAAAACCTAGAAGAAACAAAGAAAATACCAATCTCGCGCGCTCGGCCTGCTCGCGCGAGAATGTGCCTTAGTGATTTTTTCTTACTTTTTTATTTATGAGCCCTCAGCTTCTCCTCGCGCCTCGATTCGCGCGCGCGAGGTATTTTGCTCGAGCAATTTTTCAAAAAAACAAAAAAGATAATAATAATAATAGTTTCGGAATTCACGCGCGCGACGGCCGCTTGCGCGGACCGCTCGCGCGATTTCCCGTTTTCCTTATATTTTCTTTTGTTTTCTTATCTCCTTTCCCACACACCTGTTCTAGTAGTTTTAGCTTTTCTGTTTACGTTTTAGGTTCTTTTAGATCGAGTCGTTTGTTATTTTCATAATTCTGATTATGTTTTCTTTTGTTTTATAGTTAATTTTCTTTTTATTTTCGTAGTTTTGTTAAAGTCTTTTAGTTTAGTTTATTTTCATTTCGTCCTTCTGTATTACTTGTTTTTAGCTGCTTTTATTATCTTGTTTGTTTCCGAGTAGTAACAGGTGAATTAGTTTCTCCACTTGGAGTCATGGACCTTTATAGCCATATTCATATACAGTCACCTGTTTATGATTGCCGAAATCGAGGTACTATCGTTCCTTCCTTACGTACTCTCCTTTCTTGCGTTTTATTGTTTCATTGGGGACAATGAAAGGTTTAGGTTTGGGGGTATGCGATGCACATTATTATACCCCAATTTTCAAAATTTGAATTTTTTCGATAATTGTGCTTAAATAAACGATGTTACCAACGTTTTTACAATCTTAATTTGATACTTCTTGTTAAATAACTTTGATTGTTATAGAATGATAAACACGGAAATATGTGATTAACCATTTACTGAAGTTATGATGCGATGTTCTAGGATATGTATTGTTCGAATCATAGTTTTATATCATAAATTTGCACATAAAACCTATGCACTGCACATAGTTGCTTGAATACATGTCTGATGTGAACTATAATATGATTCGGATTCTAGATAACACAAGGTGGAGACTAAACCCAGTAAGCTTTTGAGCCTATCTTTTCTTTTTAGAGGGTTAAAAATATATTGTGTTTGTCGAATTTCATTGAAATAGCGCATTAACTCGTTGTTTAGTCTCATTATTCTTGTTTTGGTTGATAGTCAAGTTGAAATATTTGTTACCGTGCTCAATAATCTTCCGTTGTAAACAGTATCAACCTAGGACATGATTTTAGGCCCTCTTTGTTTACTACCGTCCGATAAATGCTAAAATTTCCTTAGTTCGCCCTTTGAGCCTTTAAAATGCCCTTTTCTTTAATCACCATTATTCTCTTTAAAAGCTCCAACTCGATCAACTTTTAGTGGTGGTAAGACGATGTGTCGTTTGAGAAGAAGAAGAAAATAAGATGATGTTTGGGGTGGTTGCCTTGTTATTTATTGATTGATTATTCAGAAAGCAACGAAAAGAAAGGGAAAAGAGAGAAAAGTAAAGAAAAGGTTGAAAAAAAAAGAAACAGAAGGAGAAAAAAAAGAAGGAATAAAAAGAGAATATGAAAAGGAGGAGAATGAAAAGATGAAAGTTGGTAGAAGAGACGAATGAAAGAAATCGAACATGCCTTACAATGCCATTCTAAAACTACCTAATGAATCATTTCTATCCTTTTTCATTACCTGAGCTACATTATCACCTTTGAAAAGTCCTATTTGATCCTAGAAACATGGTTTGTATATATAAATGATGGGAAGGGGATTAAAACATGGTAATGATTAATTTTTCATGACTGTTGGCGTCCTATTCATGAGACTGTTGTTCTTTTGTGTCATGCGTCTTTTTCGAGTCATATGTGAGCATTTATCGTTTTGAAAACATATTTCCTTTGCTCCCATATATTGGATAAATTACACATGTTTCTGAGTGTTTCATTTGAGAGTGTAATTCATTGTGAGATTCGTAGTCGAGACATAGTTAAATGGTTATCCGAGTTACATTCCAAGTTTATGACATGCGCGTGTTCATTTGACTGCCATATCACACATATGCAATTTTATGATAAACTCTATTGATTTATATGATGCATGTGCTTGAGATTTTTTTCATGACGTAGGTAGACGTTTGATTCCGTTTCTTCTTGTTCGTTATTCTATTTCGAATTATCGTTCTATGATAAGGAGTATTGAATATTATGTTTTTCGTTTGAATAAAACTTTTTAAATTTATAAGTTAATAAAGATGGTTGTGGGTGACTTGTTGACGAGAACTCTCACGAGACTTCACTCGTCCTACTAGGGACACCTAGTGGTTTAAAAGGCTTGTTGCATATGCTAAATGCAATCGCATTGCCTGTGACAGTGAGTTAGGATTTTGTAAGTATAGAAGCATTTAGTTTTATGTTTTTCTTTGCTCGAGTACTAGCAAAGAGTAGGTTTGGGGGTGTGATCGGCGACGAATGGTTGCCGTTTATAGGCCTAAAAATATGCCTTGTTATCCCATTTCATGTAGTTATTAAGTGATTTTTAATAAGTAATCTATATTTTGTAGATTTTGGAGCTTTAACATGAAAATGCACAAAAATCCAATGATTAGTGGCTTTGGAAGTCATTCTGGGCTCAAACGGTGATTCCGGTGAAAGCTGAATGCAGTAGCAGCCTTGGTAAATTGCATTTTGACAAGGAATACTTTGGATTTGAGAAATTTCTCCAGAGATATAAAATGTAGATCTTTGAGTTGTGGACGCGTGGCCACAAACGGCGAGTCAATCCGAGTTTTGAGCAAAACGTTATCGCAATTGTACGAAAGTCGCGCAGTGCAGCGAACAGGACCTCGCGAGAGCGGGCCGCGCGAGCGACCTGTGAAAAAACCAAAAACGCGTATTTTGTTAAATTAAAGTGCCCAGCGAAGGTGGTTTGTGCATATGACGTCCAGAAACGTAAATATAGCTGTTTTAGTGCGATTTGGCTTAGGAAAGCTTCCTAAATCCTTCCAAATTCTATATAAATCCTATTCTAAATCTAATTTAAGGTTACAAATCATTACACAATATTATACACAGCCATATACATTGAAATTCCTACCATTGAAGAGAGAAAAGCAAGGAGAAGAAGAAGAAGACCAAGGATTTTCATGGCATCCTCCATCAACCTCTTGCCGTTCATCAATTCTATGGCCAACTAAACCTAGATCTAGGGTTTCAATGAAACCCTAGCCAAGTAATAGGGTGTATTTTATACTTTTCTTTTAGATTTATTATGTATGGATGATGATTACATGTTTAGAGGATTATTATAAATAAATCGTACTTCTATTGATTAAATCATTACTTTCAAAGTTTATTCTTGTCTTAGATCTATTTTGACTGTGATGTGCTCAATGATCTATATTTGCTGTGCTTGTATAGATTGTTTACATGTAATGTTGCTTAATTGAATTGTGCTATCAAGTATCCGAATAGTTCATGCCTAGGTTAGACGGATTATGTCACAGCCCTAGTTTAGTGTGGGATAATTCGTGCTAACCGAAGATGGATTATGTTGGTGCTTGAACCATAGTTATTTTCTTGATGAAAGAATTGGGCTTGTATTGTTCTTTGTTTAATTAAAATCAAATCAAAATTTTTTTTTCTTAATTAATTAGATTTAGGTTTTAAAATTAAAGCACTGTAGTATTTCAATCTCTGTGGGTTCGACCTTTACTTCTACACTGCAAATCTTTAGAAAATTAAAGTATACTTTTATATCTTGATTTTGACGAGATCAGGAAGCTACCCTAAAAAGACCAAAGCATTTCTGATTTTGTTACTATTTTTAGAAAATCATACCAAAACTTTGAATGGAGAATTGTAAGTCCTTGAGTGATGTCTAGTGTTTGTCTAATTCCAAGAGATCTAACCATTGAAACCTTGATTTTCCTTTTGGGATGGAAACTAGACACACAGAGGCATCTTGTGTCCAAATATCATCAAGATCAAAACACGGGAAGTATGTTTTTTTTTATTTCTTTGAAGTTCTGATCTGCTCTCAGCAATTTTCAGAATTCTGTCACAACTTTGATATGTCTTGCAAACAATAGTCTAAATGATCTCTCCATGACCTAGGGCTTAAACCATGTGTTGATAATGACTAGTTAAGCTTAAATACATAGGCTAAATGATCAAAACCAAGGAATAATACAATAGCTTATTCTTGTTCATGTAATCATGCACATTCATCCATATAGATCGGTCTTATAATTCATAATTGCGTCATTTCCTCTACTTGATAGAATTAAGCTAGACATTTAGGAATAATTATCCGATATTATACATTCTTCCTAAAGTATGTGAACTAACCCTTGTTTTGCAGCGTACTTGAGGTACAACGTCTTAACCCTTTCTCTAGTTTACTTAATTCCTTGATTTGTTATTGATTTTTTGAACTCATGCGCGACACATTAGAATAAGGATCTTGCCTTATGTGAATACATGTGATTAGAGACATTTTCTTAGGTTTTACTTTCTATTCGTATGCGTTGCACATTTAATATTCGCGGCATGGATCCCGGGTAAGTCCTATAGTTCCCTATTTGCATATCATATTGCTTGTTACTTGAATTATGTGATTTTTGAATGATATTTTATTACTTGCAATCTTACACCCTTTAGACATGTTTTTATAATGTATATTTATACATATGTATTAGTTGAGGACATGCTTAGATTATTAATTCGATTAAAAGGATGTTAAGTAGAGGCCTATCGCGAGATAGGATGAGAGGGGGGTGTTTTAGTCCGACGGGCTCCTTCCCCTCTCATTCCATAATCCCCGGACCTAGAAAACCTCTGGTTTCTTAAAAGATCAGTTTGCTTTAAAATGGTTTCTTAATTTTCCTTTTAAAAATTAAGTGGCGACTCATTGTTTTATGTTTTGAAATTTGAAAATGTTTTTAAATAAAAAAGGCTATGGGTAAAAGAAAAATTGAGATATCCACAATCTGGCGACTCTGCTGGGGATCGAACCCAGAATCTCTGGTTTTGCAGACCAGAATTTCTTGATTTTGGGTTCACTTGAGGATTAGACTTGAAAAAACATCATTTTAATCAAATTAATTAATCTTTTTGTGCCTGCTGCATTTCACTTGCATGTCCCGCCAGTCGATTGCACGGAACTATGACCTTGGAGGCTTGGGGTAACCCGGTCGGTCAAGTAATCATGGGACCGTATGATCACCCTTGATCTCGTACCATGTGTTGGTATATGAAGCATCCTATCGGGTTTGTGTCAAGGGTCCCTTATTTGACCAAAACCCAGCTTTTGTATGGTAGCTTCCATAGAACCTTTCAAATCTTAGGAAATCAATTCTTGATTAGGATTTATATGCTAGGGAGCTTTGTATGCCCAAAATGGATTACTTGAGATGATGACGATACTTGCTTGATGAAAGATGTATAATATTTTAATCACCTTTTAACAATTTCTCCTCATGTTCCACGACATTTGGAGAACATGCCAAACCTTGATTATAAGATTATACTTCTTATATCATGTTAGCTAAGCATCATTGACCTTGTATGCATCCAAATTCAAGAAAAGTACGGTGACAATCCGATCTTGTGATCCTTCTACCCAAAAGTTTTAAAATTCACTTTTGAGAGCAAACAAGATTTTGATAAACCACCATTCTTTATCCCAAAATATTTTTCAGTCAAGCAAAGCTCCAAACTAACCTCTGTTAAGGTATATTTTCACATGATCATCTTCTAAGGAAAAATCCAAAAATTTTGGGAATTGTTTTTGGAAGAAATGCTCTTCAAATGAATTTCAAAACAAAATTTCAACCCAATTATCTTTATTGAGAAATATTTTCACATCCTCATTTTTAAATAAAAGATTCAAATCCTTGAGAATTGTTTTTGAAAGATCTCATCATTTAAAGAAATGCTTTTCAAATGAATTTCGAATTTTTTTTTGAATATCCAACCTTTGAGAGGGTAGTGAAGATCACAATGAAAGGGGAAGTTGGCACACTTGATATGGGTGAGGATCTTATGTGCTTATGTGTTTATGTGTTAGGATTAGGATTTTCTTTTCTTTGGCATATAAGATAGGCACACACACACACATGCATTGCATCCATGTGACATATAAAAGAGAGTTTTTACCAAGGGTCTTTTAAGAACAATATATATATATATGTGTGTGTGACAAAAGGAAGCGAATAAAAGTTTTTTAAAAGGGAAAATTTAAACCTTTTTGTAGGGGCAAAAATAGCATCAAGTTCAAATCAAGCCTGGTTTAGGGATCCCACAGCAAGGTTAGTAAGAAGAGAAGATGCTGAAATGGCAGAAGAAAGGAACAACAAGGAAGTAGCCGGGTTGAGAACACTGGTAGAATAACAAGCAGAGCAAATGAGGCGGAAAGCCGAAAATATGAACCGTATGATGGGAATGATAGAAGCACTGAATCGCCAACCACCGCCTGTAATTCCGTCGGTTATGGACACACCTCTAAGGGGGAAAGAAGATTAGTTTAATGATCAGGAGGCACAGTGGACTGATGCGCATCAGGCCAATAGGGGAAAGGGAGAAAGCTGAGAAAGAGAGGCTACTGACCGAGAAGATAGATAAGCTGGAAAGGGTAATGCGCAAGGCTCAGGGAGTTGACACTTATTTGATGGAACTAGAAGGTTTATATGATGGGGTTTATGAGGTACTACCTGCCGGATTCAAAATGCCGATCTTTGACAAGTTTGATGGAACCGGAAACCCTCGAAGTCATATCCGAATGTTCATAGGCGCCTTTCAGCCAAGTGGTTTGAGCGTAACCATGATGGCTGTCTTGTTCTAGCAAACATTAACTAGAGCCGCACTGTCGTGGTACCTTACATTAGAGCCGAGCAAAACCCGGGTCTGGGAAGAGGTGATTAAAGCATTCGTGGCACAGTATGAATACAATAAGGACCTGGATGTCATAGTCTGAGATTTGGAGACCACTAGGCAGGGAAACAAAGAATCATTCGCTGAGTATTTGAGTAGGTGGAGAGGAAAAGCATCTAAGATGGTACAGAGGCCGTCCGAGAAAGACCAGATCCGAATGTTGATGAATAACCTTCAGCCTGTCTATCAAGAGAAAATGAGATTCCAGTCGATCAACACTTTTACTGAAGTATATGATGTAGGGACTCAGATCGAAGATGCAATCCAAGAGGGAGTGATAAAAAAGGAGGAACAGCCAAACCGGTACAGAAGGCCGAACTATGGATCCAATGGAGGACAGTCGGGAGGGCATTGTGGCCCTACCGATGTCAACGCACTGACCAGGTCGGAGAGGAAACCTGACATAACACCAAGGAGAGGGGGGGGGGGGACAAAGCACCAAGAAAATTCTCAGATATGGGAGTGTCACTATCAACCACTCTCGATAGGTTGTTAGCAAAAGGGCATCTTCGTCAGTTGGAACCTCGACCTCTACCAAATCTGCCTCCGCCAAATTTTTAAGGGGATCCCTTTTACAAATTCTACCAATAGAAGGGCCACTCAATGGATCGTTGCATGAGGCTAAGGCATGAAATCCAAGATCTTATTGATAACAAGGTGATATCAGAACTGCCTGCTAGAGCTCCGAATCTCATAAGAAATCCACTACCAAACCACCATGCTGTACCACCACCGCAAGGCCTCTATTTCTTGGGGATAGAAGAAACCATCCTTGATCCTTCTAGGCTAATCACTAAGGCTAGGACACCAAGAAGACCTTATCAGCTGATGGAGAATCCGATAATCTGTACCTTGGAGGGTGCTTCGAAGGGATGTAAAGAGGAAAAAGTAGAACAGATGGATTGGTGGGTTCAGGAAATGGGAAATATAGATCATATAGAGGATGATTTGTGGTACAAGAGTGATGAAGAGGTGGGAACCAAAAATGAGAGTTTGGGAAGGGTTTCGGAGGCCGACAATTTGTGGATGAGAGAAGAAGTCAGTCATCTGATCCGATCAGGCAGACACTTTAAACCGCACGAACTGGAAATAAATCACCCAGGGAGGGATCTAGACAAGGGAAAAGGAAAAATTGATGAAGAAGTAGAGGAAGACAGAGTCCTGAAACAATTGTAGAAAACTCTAGCTAAAATCATTGTTTGGGGCTTACTGATCGCTTCAAAACATCACAAGCAGGCAGTCTTGAAAGCTTTGAACCAATCTGACGTTTCCATCAACGCAACAGCAGAAGACCTCGTGGGAATGATCAGTAGAATTCTGACTCTGGCTATTACCTTCTCATCAGATAACCTACCTCTAGGAGGGCCTGCTCACAATAAGCCATTGTATGTCACTGTTGAATGCCTGGGGAACACTGTACCTGCCTGTCTTGTTTACAATGGATCTGCTCTAAACGTGTGTCCATTTCGAATAGCCAAGTGCATGGGTTTAGATGAAACAATGTTCGTACCATCCGAGCAGAAGGTAAGGGCATACGACAACACTCAGAGAACGGTCATGGAAATAATTCTCCTTCATTTAGTTATCGGGCCTGTGGAAAAGGAAGCCAAATTTTAGGTCATTGACATACCTGCTTCTTTCAATTTACTGCTGGGAAGGCCGTGACTAGACAGCTTGGGCGCCATACCATCTACGGTTCATCAGAAAGTCAAGTGTGTCTGGAAGAGTAATTAAGGTCTGTGATATTCTCGAGGATAGTTGGGTTCGTCTGTCTGAAGCTTCATCAAGTGCGCCAGTTTTGGAGGTACAATTCCAAGAAGTAGAAACAGGTCTGGGAGGGTTCGAATTCATTAATATGTTGGAGGGAGAGAAGCCGAGAGAGTTCCTACCATTGTATTTTGATCAGTACGCAAGTCCATTGGTCGCTGGTATCATGAAGAAGATGGGTTTCTTCCCAGGCATGGGATTAGGTAAGAATCATCAAGGTCTGTCGGAATTTCCAAAGATCGCCACTCAGACTCACACTCATGGTCTGGGCTATCAACCATCCAAGAAGGAGCTGAGAGATAAAAAAAGGCAATTAATCCATTAGATCCATACCTGAAGACGCTCAACGGATACTTTGTGAAAGAGGGAGAGGATTTCCCCTTTTGTGGCTTCCAAGAACCATGGGTAGATCAGAAGGACAAATGTATTAAGCCTGGGTTTGAGATCTTCTTTTCCCACGAACTCTCTGAGTATCAAGATCCATACCTACAGGTACCCGTGAAGTCAGCTACTGTAAAAGATTGGGTTGGTGCGCTGGATGACTCAGTCATGAAGAACCTGTTGGGCGAGGAAAACACAGAAGCTAAGGGAATGAGCCAAGAAGGGGTCATGGAAGATAGGGCCAGAAAAGAACATGCTGAGGGATTAGTGGAAGAAATGCAAGGCAAGGAGAATGGCATAGGAAGACCCGAGAAACCAGAAATGGGAGAGATTACCAAGACAGGGGAACTAGAAGAGTGCTTCATCACTGATCTGGGAGGAGAAAGCAAGAAATGGTGGGTTTTTTAGTCTAGTGATAGGTATCCCCCACACCCAGAGTCTATAATGGCCCAAATGAGGCGTCTTTCAATTTCTATGTCTGTTGTAATTGCTCCAAAGAAAATCAATGAAAACATGACCAATTCTGCCTACTCGAATGCGCTTAATGAATGTGATGAATGTGATGATCATGAAATACCAGATGAATTGCAAAAGTTAATCAAAAAACAAAAAGAAACTACATGTAAAATCATTGAGAACACTCTAACGATCAATCTAGGAAATGAAGATAATCCTCAAAATGTTTTTATTGGCTCTACACTTAGCAAAGAAGAAAGCAAAAAATTAATCAAACTATTAAGTGAATTCAAAGATGTTTTTGCATGGTCTTATAATGATATGCCAGACATTGATCCAGAAGTAGTTCAACACCACATCCTTGTCTTCCCCAATTTGAAACCTGTAAAACAAAAATTGAGGCGAATGAGGCCTGAATAGGCACTCAAAGTCAAAGAGGAAGTTGAAAAGCAGTTAAGAGCCGGATTCTTAATGGTCACCGAGTATCCATAATGGATCGCCAATATAGTGCTTATCCCGAAAAAGGATGGTCGTGTTAGGGTCTGTGTCGACTTTCGGGATCTGAACAAAGCCAGCCCTAAGGACAATTTCCCTTTACCTCACATTAATGTGTTAGTGAACAATACGGCAGGGCATGAATTCCTATCTTTTATGGATGGGTTCTCAGGGTACAACCAGATTCTAATAGCGCCCGAGGATAGGGAGAAAACCACTTTCATCACACCGTGGGGGACATACTGCCACAGGGTGATGCCATTTGGGCTCTAAAATGCAAGAGTAACTTATCAGCGGGCCGCTACTACGCTATTACATGACATGATCCATAAGGAGGTAGAGGTGTATGTGGACGATATGATTGTAAAATCTAAGGAAAGGAGAGGTCACTTAGAGGCATTAAGAAAATTCTTCGGGAGGTTGAGGGAATTCAGAATGAGGTTGAACCCCCAGAAGTGCACCTTCGGGGTCACTACCGGAAAGATGTTGGGTTTCTCATCATTCAGAGAGGGATAGAGGTGGACCCGACCAAGATAAAGGCCATAGTCAAAATGCAGCCGCCCAAGAACGAAACAGAGTTAAGGGTATTTCTGGGTAGAATACAGTTCATAAGCCGTTTCATCTCGAATCTCACCTTGACCTGTACCCGTTGTTTAGGTTACTCAGGAAATGAGAAAAGTTTGAATGGGATACCCTATGTCAATAAGCCTCTGATAAGATCAAGACCTACCTCCAAAACCCACCTATCCTGTCACCACCCTCACCCGAGAGACCTTTATTGCTATACCTTTCTGTGTCTGAGGATTCAATGGGGTGTATGTTGGCCCAAAAAGGGGAAGAGGGACATGTGGAAAGAGCCATTATTATTTGAAGCAAGAGGATGGCCGGATACGAGCTGAAATACTCACCTTTAGAAAAAAAAGCCTATTGGGCCCTAGTCTGGTGTACCCGTCGCCTTAGGCACTATATGTTAGCCTTTCCCGTTGTCCTAATCTCCCGAATGGACCCACTCAAATACCTATTCGAAAAGCATGTCTTGACCAGTAGAATTTCCCGTTGGACCATAATGCTGGCCGAATTCGATATTAGATATGTCACTTCTAAATCTGTTAAAGAAAGAGCCATTGCTAAATACCTAGCCGACCTTGCCGTAGAATTTGAGGAGAAAGGGGAGTTCAAGTTTCCCGACAAAGGGGTAATGGAGTTGAAAGAGGATCTGTGGAAGATGTATTTTGATGGAGCCACTAACCAACTAGGCTATGGGGTTGGAATCATCCTCATGGCACCTGATGGGACACCTACCCCGTTAGCCGTCAAGCTTAAGTATAATTCAACCAACAACACGGCCGAATACGAGGCTTGCATAATTGGGATAGAAGCAGCCTTAGCCCTGAATGTTGGAAAGATCGACATTTTTGGAGACTCTAACCTGATCATATCCCAAGTGCGAGGTGATTGGAGGGTGAAGCATGAGAAGTTGAGGACTTACCATGACTACCTAGAGAGCCTAAAAGTACAATTCAAAAAGATATCATTCTACTACCTTCCCTGTGAAGAGAACCAGTTGGCCGACTCCCTAGCAACCTTGGCCTCAATGATACAAATCCCTTCGGGAGTCACCATGATACCGTTGTCCATAGAAATCAGAAACCAACCTTCATTCGAGATGATCGCAATGATAGAGGAAGGAAGTGAGTTGCCTTGGTACATGGATGTTTGGAATTTCATTACGAAAGGAGAAACCCTAAAGGAGCTTCAGAGTAGGACAGAAAGGCGATCCGAAGGTTCCCGCCCAATTTATGATCTATGTAGATAAGTTGTGGAAGAAGTCGTATACCGGGTTCAATCTGGAGTGTTTACATGGAAGGGAGGCTAGGAGAATGATGGAAGAAATACACGAGGGAGTCTGTGGGCCCCACATGAATAGACATATACTGGCCAAGAAGATAATTCAACAGGGGTATTACTGGACCACTTTGGACAAAGACTGCTGTGAGTACGTCAGAAGATGCCTAAGTGTCAGATCCATGCAAATCTAATGCATACTCCACCTTACCAGCTCTATAGCATGACCATCCCGTGGCCTTTCTCTGTTTGGGGCATTGATATCATTGGTGAGATAGTTTCAAAGGCATCCAACGGACATCGATACATAATCGTGGCAATTGATTATTTCACCAAATGGGTAGAGGCAGCGTCATACGCCACTTTGAAGGCCAAGGATGTGGTGAGCTTCATAGAAAAGAACATAATTTGCAGATATGGAGTCCCGAATGAGTTCATTTCAGACCATGGTAGCCATTTCCAAGGAGAAGTTATCCCATTCCTAGAAAAGTACAAGATCACCCACCACCAGTCTCCCCCCTATAGGCCTCCAACGAACGGAGCGGTGGAGGCGGCAAATAAGAATGTTAAATCAATCTTGGGAAAAACGATAGATACATACAAAGATTGGCACGAGAAGTTCCCGTTTACATTATGGGGATACCGCACCTCTGTAAGAACTTCCACGAGCTACGCCGTACTCATTAGTTTACGGGATGGAAGCCGTTCTTCCAATTGAAGTAGAAATACCTTCTTTGAGAATCTTGGCAGAGTGTGAAGTAACTGAGTTGGAATGGATGCGAGGGAGTTATGAGGAACTAATGTTGCTTGATGAGAAAAGGTTGGCTGCAATAACCATACTCGGGGGTACCAAAAGAGGATAGCTCGTGCTTTCAACACAAAGGTCTGCCCAAGGAAGCTTGCTGAGGGTGACCTGGTCCTTAAAGAACTGAAAGTGCCCGTTTATGACCCCAGAGGAAAATTCAAACCCAACTGGGTTGGGCCGTACATCATTAAAACTCTCATCTCTGGAGGAGCGGCCTATCTCATGGACCTAGACGGGGTTGAATTCAAATAACCAATAAACCTCGATCGCCTAAAAAAATACTTTGCTTGAAACCGCTTCTTTTAAAACCTCCTACCTAGATGAACTACGCTTGACCTGATTCCCTCTAGGGGATACGTAGGCAACCCGCTCGGTTCGGTCATTAATAATTGCCTAAAAGGCACTTTTCGTCAAGCCTTAAAAAAAAAAAACAAAAAAACGAACTACTGCGGACCTGATACCCACTTGGGGATAAGTAGACGGGCTCTCAAAAGCCTTCGGTCCATAAAAAAAAGAGCCTACGCCAAACTAGGGGCAAAGCCCGGAATCACTTCAGAGCCCCATAACTAGGGGCAAACTTGGTTTGCTAAACTGAAGAATTCAGATAATGTCTAAACCCATCTCTGGATCTCCTGGTCGTCAAAATAAGTAATATAAAAGAACGAATGAGGATTCATGGTATAGGATGATTAAAGCTTCAAGCAAGGATTCAAAGCAAAGTAACAAAAGCCGAAAAGAGATTTTGAAAGGAGAATTTTCATAACTTAAAGATAAACTAAAAGAGTGAATACATTGATTAAACATGCTAGAGCATGCCCCTTTTTTTAAACATAAAAATATTTTCTGGAAACGAAAGAAGAACATCACATTCAGATGCGCAAGAAAGTAGACAAGATCCGTCTGAAATTTTGTAAAATAAAGCTTCGCCCTGTCTTGCTTTTATCTATGAATGTCTATGAAGTCAGTCTCTCAACTAGGGTCTGAATCTGCGAGAGGTACTCAGCAGTAGGTATGACCGACGCAGGAATCCTCCGAAAGGGAGCAACTACCCTATCATGCCAAGCCTCAACAAATGCCCTCACAGTAGAGGAGCGTATGATCAAACTCCTCGTGAAATCCACAACAATATCTTCAGTAATATCCTAAAGTAGTCCATACTGACGGACCACTTGGCCGGGAATGTAGAAAGTAGTGGCGTGCAAACAAGGTAACCAAATACCAGGCTTCCCAGGAAACTGCACTGCGATAGAGCAATAAGACCAATTCGGGCAAAACCAGCGAATATCACCAGAAGCGGGGTTTTTGAGCCAATTAAGCCATGCATCATCCGAACGGAATAAATGATGAACCTCAATGCGATTGTAGGGAAGCGGCCCACGAAGGTGTGAAGAATGCACGAAGAGATCCAAACGCTCCATGAGCCAAAGCTGTAGGATAAAAGGGGCTCCCACGGATAACATGGTCCCGGTGGCATGAGCCTGATCTAATTCTATCACGGTCTCGCCAAGAACTAGCATGACTGCACTCTTCATCTCTCGTAGACCATAGGCAACTGGTATGAGGATGTCGGAGGACGATTGGAAGAGGAAGTAAGAGAGCATGGCAATCGATAGTGCACTGCTCCGGATAATCTAATATCCACCGTCATAAGGATCTCCCACGAGAGCATAAACCGAGGAGAGTCGCTCAAAGTCGATATAACCGTCATGAACAAAAGAGCTCGCAGCACTCCGTGGCGTATGGAGTAGGATAGCCAAATCTTGAACATAGCCCACTTGCACTAGTGGAACCACCAGATTCGCAAAAGGGTCGGTATAAAGTATGGCGTTGAACTCCTCAAATAAAGGGCAGACCTCATGGGAACCGAAGCGAAAGACATGAAAGGAGGGATCCCAACACTGAATCACAGCTTAAAGCAAGCCGTCATTCAAAAACATTTGTCAGAAAGAGAAGAGGACGTTCAGCCTGAAACACTCAAAATTTAGCCTATCAATGCCCGAGAGAGAATCCATCCATGGGAAGAGGATTTGGGAACTAATGGGGGCCATTATGGGAAGAAGTGAAGAAGAGAAAAGGATGTTTTGCGGAGTATTGGGGGAAGAAAGTGGTATAAATAGGAGAATAAAGCCGTCTACCTACCCGTGGCGGTCGATAAAGCTGGACGGCACTCAACAAAGTGTCGCACGGCAGTCTGTGAATGCCGTTGCGGCATTCACTAACTGCCGTTGCGGCATTCACTGAGTGCCGCAAAGGCCTAACCGAGTGTCGTTTGGAGTTTAATTTTGGCCAAGATTTGTTTGTAATATTTTTAGCCCACCTGAAAATAGAAAACTGAATATATAAGCGTGCGCATCATGCAGCACGTACAAACAAGACCAAATCATGGTCGCATACATTCATTTATGCATTCATTCATTCATTCATTTTAAACAAATAAAGAGGATGAAAGCATTCAAGATTAAAATAAAAGGACCAAGCTATGGTCACGCATACGAGGAGCAATAATAAAAACAGAAAAGACAAAAGCAGTCATAAAGCATATAAAGGCAGTAAATAAAAGGTGTACGGATACCTATCCTACCAGCAATCCTAGAGCTACCATCAAAATAGGTGTGTGTGTGTATACAGTCATCCCAGTGTATGTGCATCCTCACGAATGCTCAAAAATATAAAATAAAAGATGGAGAAGAACGCTGTTAGCCCCGGTCGCAGCCCCGAGCCTGGCGTGTGACACGTCGAAGAGGCTCCTCCTCGGACTCTGTCCCACTCACTATACCTCTGCCTCCGCCTCGACCGCCGCTAGTACCACCACTGCCGCCTCCACCTCGGCCACCGCTGGTACCTCTACTTCCACCTCCGTCTCGTCCGACGCTGCTACCCCCAGGAGCTCCTCTGTAATCTCCATCAGGATCTATCCCAAAATGCCATAGTCGCTGCTCAAGCTCCCTCACTCGCAGGGTCAGTCTCCTGACCTCATCATCCTGAATAAAAGAAAAGTGAGTGACACAGTCTGTTTTAAATAAATTTGAAAAAAAAAGAGAGAAGAAGAAAGAAGTGCGAACAAAGGGAGTCAATTCGACTTACCCTAGCTTTTGCCTGAGCCTCGGCGGTCACTCGCGCCCTGTCAGCCTGAATAAGGATCAAAACAATCAATAAAAGAAAGGGGAAGAAGAAGAGAGAAGGGAAATTAAAAGAAATCAGAACAAGTTTACAAGAATCGAGAATGGATATTCTAGAAGCTTACCCTCCATTCCCGGCCGTGGATCCACTCTCTAACACTATGAGCGTAGAGTTGACCCTCTTCCGTATAGTCCCGCGGGACATGATTGTACTGGAGCAGAATGACGGGAGCGACCGCGGGGTACCGAGGGACCTCAATCATGACCTGCTCGCTATAAGAAACAGTCCGGATACTCCAATCCCAAGGTGGCGAAGCTAGGGCCCGAGTTGCAGTAGGAACAGGCTGCAAGTAGGAGAAATGTAATCAATAACAAAATATTTGGAAACTTAAATATAGAAGAAAAAGTGCAGAAGCTAAGAGGACTCACCTGAGTCACTTCCATCAAGGGGAAGTTCCTCATCAGCTTCATAGCATGGAAAGCTGCGTATCCATTGGGAGACTCCAAGAGCATCTGAATCGAGACTCCCTCAAAAGCGGCCGTGAGCTGGGAGCCCTGGAGCATATCCATGGCCCTCATAGAAGCAGGAGGGGGATGTGGCACTGTGGATATCGCAATTTTCTTTCTTTTTACCCATAGTTTTTTTAAAATCTTTTCTAAATTTCAAATTCAAAACAAATGAGTCGCCACTTAATTTTTAAAAGGAAAATTAAGAAACCATTTTAAAGCAACTGATCTTTTGCGAAACCAAATATTAAACTAGGTCCGGGGATTATGGAATGAGAAGGGAAGGAGTCCATCGGACTAAAACACCCCTTCTCATCCTATCTCGCGATAGGCCTCTACTTAACATCCTTTTAATCGAATTATTAATTTAATTGTGCCCTCAATTAATACATATGTATAAATATACATTACAAAATCATGTCTAAAGGGTGTAAGATTGCAAGTGATAAAATATCATTCAAAAATCACATATTTCAAGTAGCAAGCAATATGATATGCAATAGGGAATAAGAGAACTTACCCGGGATCCAGCCGCGATATTAAACGTGCAATGCATACAAACAAAATAAAATCCTAGAAAAGAGTCTCTAATCACATGTATTCACATAAGGCAAGATCCTAATTCTAATGTGTTGCGCATGAGGTTGAAAAATCGATAAAATCAATAAATTAAGCTAAGGGAGAGTCGAAGAGTCATACCTCATCAGCGCTACAAAACAAGGGCTAGTCCGCATGATATATAGCATGTAAAATTTGAATAGTGATCCTAAGCCTCTAACCTAAATCTATCAAATGTAATTAACCTAAAGCAAACGAATCCTAACTATAAATGTCAAGTCACATGGATGAATGTAAACATAAGCGAGAAGAAGTTATGAAATACTTATCGATTTAGGTTACTTAAACTTTAAGTTCAAGCTTAACTAATCATTATTGAGACATGGTTTAAACCTTAACTCATGAAAATATCATCTAAGTCATCATTTATGAGATTGATTAAAACTATTGCAGAATTCTGGAAATTGCTGAGAGCAGATCAGAACTTCAAATAAATAAAAAGCATGGTTCCCATTGTTTGATCTTAATGAATTTTGGACACAAGATGCCTCTGTGTGTCTAGTTTTTAACCCAAGAACGAAATCAAAGTTTCAACGGTTAGATCTCCGGGAATTGAACAAAAACTAGACATCACTCAGCATTCTACAACCTTCTGTCCAGAGTTCTTGTACGATTTTCTAAAAATAGTAAAAAGATCAAAAACGCTTAGTTCTTTTTAGAGTGACTTCCTAACACATTAATCTACTTAGAAAAAATTATTTTGGGTCACAAATACTTTATTAAGGTTCTGATTTACTTATTTCAAAAGAGTGTTACTGTTCTGAAACTCTGGACAGATTGTAGTAGCTTCACAAAACTCATGATCAAACTACTTTAAACATGAAATCTCCTTAAAACAAAAATTACGGTGGTAGAACTTTGAGTTATAGACACTTTCCCGTTGGTTTCACTTGATTCCAACGGTTAGATTATCAACTAAAAATCCTTGATCAAAACTGGTTTATGAACTCACTGCTCCAATATTGGATTTATCATCCTTTTTGCTACATCTATCAACTAAGCCATGGACATTGGCTTATCCTAAACCTAACTCTCCTTTCCCTTTGGGGTCATTGGAGATCAAAACATGACTAATACTCATGAGTCTCAAAGGAATATAGAAAGGATTCCGTGAAACATCAAGCTAGAGGACCCAAGTCATAAGTATGGACTTGGATCCATCTATTTGCTTATAAAATGAAGTGATGATCAAACTTTGACTCCCATGTGAAGTATAAGCTTACATGAGATTCCAAAACATCAAACTCAAGAGCTTTCAAGAGAGATATTGAAGATCTCCAAGAATCTCAAAAGAGAAAAATAAAAGAAGGATCAAAGAACTAGGAAGCAAGGACTTCCAAGTTTACTAACAAAACTCTAAAACTTAATCAAGAAAAACTAAATGACTTGAAGATTAGAGGCTCAAAAGAAAGAAAATACAACTAAGATTAGAGGATCACCTCCAAGACTATCCTCAAACTTCTATATTTGGAAGATCTTCCAAGTTCTTCTTCAAGTTCTCCTCCTAATGTTCTCTCTTCTACCCAAATATTCTTCTCTCAAAAGTTCTCCTAAATTCCTCTCAAATTCCCCCAATATTCTTTTTTTTCTCTTGGTCTCCCCCTCTTGTCCCACTCTTCAATGAAGATACCTCTTCTTATATAGACAAAAATACCTAGGTAATTTCAGTGAATTCGGAGTAAAAAATAACTATAAATACAGCATTTGGTGGTACAATGCGTACTTTCTGAAAAAGCAGACTGCTGGAGCTAACGACAGTCAAGAAGTTTTCCGCCGCACTCTGGAAATGCCGGAACGGCACTTCGTGAAAGCCGCGGCGGCATTCCATAACTGCCGTACGTCACTTACTGAGAACCGCGCCAAATTATTGATTGTCGCGTTTATGTCAGCCTTACTTTATCAATTTTTTTTCTTATCTGCATACATATACGTATTATACCACAAAATACGGACTTTAAAAGCAAACTGCAGTCAGAAAATGTTGGCGGAAATTGATAAGTGCCGGTCCGGCATTCTGTAAGTGTCGTACAGCACTCATTGAGTGCCGCAAAAAAATGCCGTGTGCCGGTTTGCGTTAAACTTCCCCTTTTAGGTTTTTTCTTTTCTCCTTTTTCTTCCAAAAAACTTTTTTTCGGGGATCTTTGCCAAACGTGATGTTTTCACTCCTGAATTCTCCTAAATACCCGGTATTTTTTTTTCTCTGTGAAAATTTTATCGCGTTTGGAGAACTTTCTGAAGAGCTTGGAATACTTCAAATCTTTCGATCCTTATCATCATCGGATATGGAGGTAACACTCCCCTTAATTTGATGTTTGGTCAAAATCGGGGTGTCTGCAGTTTGCCCCTCTTCGATGGAGCTTGTGGGGCAACGCGAACCGCAAGCGAACGTTGAAGCCTGTGTGAAGAAAGGCCTTTGACCAAACTGTTGAATTTAAGGGAAAAACAAAATGCATTGCAAAAAGAAGCGAGCGCGCAGCGAAATTCTAATTGGTCGTGCTCCATGATGAGCTGCCTACGTATCCCATCAGGAATCAGTCCAAAGCGTAGTTCGGGCACGGGGTCAAACATACACAAACGCAAGTAGTCACACGGATGGATGTGCCTATCCTATCGTGATGTGCATGCTATGTAATAGTATTTCCTGAATAGACTTGGTTATGCAAGCGTCATGCTTATCATGTCTTCCCTACGTATGACGCACATTACAGGATGCGTTAGTCAGAGAAGATTACCTAATTCTTGACTGATGCAGAATCTGTTATGGGGACCAAAAAGGTGCTTTTGACTTGATTTCGAGGGTTGACGCAAATCTGTTGCGAGAACCGAGAATATAAATCCGTTATACTCTCAAAACAAAGGATCGACGTAAATCTGTTACGCGGATTGAGAATATAAATCTGTTATATTCTCAAAATGAGGGTTGACGCAAATCTGTTGCGAGAACCGAGAATGTAAATCCGTTACACTCTCAAAACAAAGGATCGACGTAAATCTGTTACGCAGATCGAGAATATAAATCTGTTATATTCTCAGAACGAGGGTTGACGCAAATCTGTTGCGAGAACCAAGAATGTAAATCCGTTACACTCTCAAAACAAAGGATCGACGTAAATCTATTACGTGGATCGAGAATATAAATCTGTTATATTCTCAGAACAAGGGTGATCGTATTAAGATAAATTTGGAGCCCACAGACCCAAAATTTATTTCAATTTTTCACAATTGGGAGCCCACAGGCTCAAATCTATTTCAAATTTCAAAAATTAAGGCCCGCGGGCTCAAATCAATTTCAATCTTTCAAAGTTGGGAGCCCACGGGCTCAAATTTATTTCTTTTTTTCATGGACTCAAAATTATTTCAATTTTCAAATTTGAGGACCAGTTTGATCCTGCAAACAAACCTCGGGGGTTAAAGGCGCAATGAGGGTAAAATTTGGGGGTAAAATTTGGGGGTTGAATCTAAATATGGGGGCCCAATTTTGAATTTTGGGGGGAAACAAAATATCTCTTTAACCGACTTAAACGCGACACACGCTCCAAAATCGCGGCAGTCACTGACTGCTGTACGGCACTCACAGAGTGCCGCTGCGACACTTGGTGAGTGCCGATCGACAGTCCACCAACTACCGCTCACAGAAAAATGAGTGTCGCATTTGAGCGGCAGTGGCTAAAACCGACGGGTTTAATTCATTTTTCTCATTCTCTCAATCTTCTCTCACTCGGTTCTTCTCTGGAGAAAATATTTCCCTTTTCTTCTTCTTGCTTGGATCGATCTACCAGGGCTATCAGGTTAGTTTTTCACGATAAGAGCTCAGTTAATCTCTTTTATTTCGTTATTTTCCTGAGATTTTTGCGAATCTAACACGGGAATCTTCCTTTTTCTTGGCATATTATGGCGAGTGGTTCTGGTAGTCGGAAGAGGGTCAGATATCGGGCCATCCATCATCCTGACCCCACACTCTTGCCCTTAGATCCAGAGGAGCATTTATCTGCCCATGAGTTTAAGCCATCCTTCTTTTCTTTTTGAAAGTCTGCCTACGTACCCTCGAGTGGGGATCAGGTCCAACGTAGTTCGGGCCAAAGTCTTTGAGAGAAGAGGGGCTGATTATGATGGTGTCGACCAAAACAATGCAGTTGCCTACGTATCCCTGAGTGGGAATCAGGTCGAGCGTAGTTCAAGCCAATGTCTTGAAAGAAATTGGTTGAGGATTTTTCAAACCAATCATCAAAAAAACTTAGCTCACTTGTGGTAGCCTTGAATAAAAGGATTTAGTTTCGATCTCCCTTTCTTTTCTTTTCTTTTCTTTCTGATGATTGATCCTTTTCACTTTCGCCTAGCCAGTCAATTTTGCTTTTCATGTAGTTGATTCTTGCAAGATCTTTCAATCGCAATCTTAGATTTCCGAAATGTGCATGTCAGCTCTCAAAATTTATTTTGTGGTTGTTCCATGCCTTTGGAAATGTGATCTAGGCACGTTCTTATGATGTTCCTTGAAGCATACAATTTTCTCATTTATTTCATCAAAATTTTCTTCAACCTTTTGACTGGCTAGGGTCAGATTTTGAAAATCAACACCTTTTTAGCTCTCACTTTTGCCTAGGTGCCCTTTTCGAGTTTTCAACCTAGCGAGCTTTTCTTTTTTCTTTTTTGAAAGGGGAAGAAACTCATTGAAATGTTTGGCTACCAACAATGACTAAGTCTGCATTGGACATGTTTGTATGGCTCTTGATTGGACTGGGCTCAAGGCTTTAAAATGGTGGAAAATGGTGTTGGACAAGCCCCAAATCAGTTCCAAGTATGTCTTTTCGAGATTTGAGCAAAATCATCCTTGAATTCTTAAAGTAAGACTATTTAATTCTTGGCTCTTCATCGGTGCCAGCGTGAAATTGACTTTGATCTTTTCAGGGTTCTTTTTTGTTTGTTGCAAAAATTTATTAGCAGCGTAATATCCATGGTAATTTGAAAAGTGACATTTTCAGTTCAGCGATTCATGCACTTATGATTACACACATCAGATTAGGCAAAATGAGACTTCATTCTATCACAAGAGAATGATTACATCACTCGATACAAACTCACAACAACGATGATAGACAGACTCGACCATAAGATCAAACTTGAAATAGACTCAAAATATAGAACAGACTCGACTTGGTCTCAAATGGAGTGTCTTTGTGATCCATTTATTATTCTTATTCTATTTTTTTCTTTTTACCAGAAGTTCCAGACAACATCACTTTACTACATAGCTTCAACACTCATTGGCATCATCAAAGGGATCACTCGAGCAGTTGATCCAAGCCAAGATAGTGGATAGGATTAGAATGGGATACATCCTCTATGAGGTTCTGAATGTCATGGCGTAGGCGGATGCATTGATCGGTGGCATGGCCTAGATTTTGGTGGTAAGCACATCGTAGGCTCATGTTGTAGTGGGAGGGTATGGGATCCAGTAGCGGCTTGTGAGGGAGGAGCTGTAGGTGGCCCTTTCTGAGTAGGTAGTCTAAGGCAATGGAAAGGGAAACATCAAGTTTGGAGAATTCGCGAGGGCCTTTTGGGCGATTTGGCGGAATAAACTGGTATGGACGGAGATGGTAGTCCATTGGTTGGTTACTAAGCGCACTGACTTCTGAGGAGGCCAGGGGATAGTTGGGTCTCTTGGAATGGTGATGGGGTTCATCATTCTTGAACTTTCCTTCTCGATGGCATCATCTATTCTGGTGCCTATTTCAAACAGTTCTTCAAATGTTGAGATAGATTGGTAGAATAGTCTGTCATGGTACACTGGTTGCATGTTCTTGACCAGCATACATACTTGCTTTTTCTCAACAGGTCTGTGGATCATTAGGCCACTTCATTCCTCTATCTGCTCAAGAATGCAGCGAAGGACTCATTGATGTTTTGCTTGGTCATCTCTAGGTCCCGGATGGTGACATCAAACTCTTGGTTGTAAGAGTAGTGATTAATAAAAGTTCTAGCAACATCTTCCCAGACTCGGGTCTTGGAGGCTTCAAGAGTTAGGAACCAGGATAGTGCGACATTCTTGAGGGTTTGAGGGAACAACATAATTATGTGCTCATGAGTACATCCCATAGGTTGGAAGATATTCATACACAACTTGATGTGACTTTTTGGGTTCCCGGTCCCATCAAAGTGATCAATCTCTGGAATTTTGAAGTTCTCGGGCAGTTTCACTTTGACGGGTTCGAACATGCCTTCAAGATCTAGCATGTAGTCGTCAACCCCCTTGCTCTTTCTTAGTACACTTTCCAGCTTATCTACTTTATCCATCTTTTCTTGAAGCTTTTTCTCATATACAGGTGGCAGGACCCCATGAAACCATTCTTCCTCCCCGTTATTCTTATGTACAAAGACGGGAGGTGGTACAAACCCGGGAGGTGGTGGTGGCATGAACCCTACTGGTGGTGGTGGGAACCCATGTGGATACTGTGGCTGATGTTGTCAGTATCAAGATATAAAAGTATTCTTTACTTTTCAAAGGATTTGCAGTGTGGAAGTAAAGGTCGAACCCACAGAGATTGATTAACTACCGCGTTTTAATTTTAAAACCTAAATCTAGCTAATTTAAGAAAACGGATTTTAATTTGATTTTAATTAAACTAAGAACATAAAAATAAATCTAAACTATGAAAGCAATTTAAATAGTTGTTTTAGATAATGTTTAAGGGAACCTAGGATTGCAAATCCACCACTAGCTTCATAATAGGAATATTTATGAATTACTTTAGCTTATTACATTGGATGAATATGGGGAATTGTAGCTACAAGCCCAATTCCTCCGACAAGAAGATAATCATGGTTCAAGCACCAACATAATCCATCTGCGGTTAGCACGAATTATCCCACACTAAACTAGGGTTGTGATCTAATCCATCTAACCTAGGCATGGACTATTCGAATACTTGATAGCACAAATCAATAAAGCACCATCACATGTAAACAATCTAAACAAGCACAGCAAGAATAGATCGTTGAGCACATCACAATCAAAATAGATCTAAGACAAGAATAAACTTTGAAAGCAATGATTTAATCAATAGAAGTACGATTTATTTATAAAAATCCTCTAAACATGTGACTGTCATCCATACATAATAAAACTAAAATAAAAACATAAATAAAACCCTATTACTCGTCTAGGGCTTCATTGAAACCCTAGATCTATGATCTAGCCGTCCATGGAAGTGATGGATGGCAAGTAGTTGATGGAGGAGGCCATGGAAACCCTTGGTCTTCTTCTTCTTCTCCTTGCTTCCCTCCCTTCAATGGCTGGAAGTATGGTTGTAGAATGTGTATGTATGGGTGTGTAACCCTTTAATTGAAGTAAAATAGAGTATATATAGATTTACACAAGTTTTGGAAGCCTTTATAATTCGAAACGGACTGAAACTGATGTAATTTACAATCTGGACGTAGTTAGGACATCTCGTTTGCACAGGAGTCTTCAGTATACTGAAATACGCAACTTTGATTTTTACACATATCGCGCGAGCGGGTCGCGCGAGCGCGACATTTGGACCTTCGCGCGCGCGGATCGCGCGAGCGATTTCTGGATTTTCGCGCGAGCGGATCGCGCGAGCGATTCTCGGATTTTCGCGCGCGCGACTTGGATTTTTCAGCTTCTTTTCTTCTGCTTTTTCACCCTGTTTAGCCTGATGTACTTGATTTCTTCCAAAACCTGTCAGAATATAGAAAACGAAGTAAAAATATACAAAAACAGGATAAAAAGGTACTAACAAATGCTTGTTAAGGCTTATAAATAGGATCTGTTCTCTCCCGATCAGTGGCTGCTGCTGTTTCAGTTCTTCCAGGAAACTCAAAACTTGGGCCATGCGATTAGATTACTGGCTTATGGTTGCTCCCAACTCAATGACCTTATTTTCTAATTCTTCCTGATTCATGTTGAATTTTCTCGGCGGACTGATTCTAACCAAATGACTGTTCGAACTTCTGACCCAGGATGGGGATCTCAGTGGCTGACTTTGGGAATCTATAATGACCTACAGATTCGAGAGGAGGGGTGTATCAGATTCTGATAGTGACGACTTTGGATAGACAATGACAGTGATGTTAACAGACGTGGACTAACTTGTGTAAGATGGACTGAGATAGTGCGTGCAGACCGATAGGAATGGTGCATGCATGTGAGACAAGCACGCGGATGTAAGCCCTAATCTATATGATGCTCCTATTTGTAACAGATAGCAGTTAAACAAGTAAGGTCATAGCCATATAGAGTGTGCTAACCTTACTTTCCAGTATAATCACCAAGGGATAACAGGGATTTTTGGGATATTTCGGGAAGTTTGGACAGAGTTTCTGGGAAAAACAGGGATTTGGAAGATTCGGAGGAATTTCCAGAAGTTATGGGAGTTTCTAGGAGAATTGGACTGAACTTCTGGGAGAAACTAGTATTTTGGGTATTTCTAAAAAAATATGGATAGAGTTTCTAGGAGAAACAAGTATATCTGGGCATTTCTAGGTGATTTGGGCAGAGATGCTGGGATTTTTGGAGAATCTGGGAGATTTGGGCAGAGCTTCTGGGAAAACAGGTACTTTGGGTATTTCTGGGAAATTTAGACAGAGTTTCTTGGGAAAAACTGGTATATCTGGGAAAATCGGACAGAGTTTCTGGGAGAAATTGTTATATCTGGGAAATTTGGGAGATTTGGATGACGGTGATCATACTGTCTAGCAAGTTTTCATACTCCTATGTCTTAGGACCAACAAACAAGGTTTGCGGTGTATATCTTTGTGAGCATGGAGCAGACATCTTTATCATGGTGCCTAGGCAGGTCAACTCAATGTGATCACATGTGAGTGATTGCCTTGGGAATCATAAGAAAGAGGTTCTGTTCTATGCCACATAAGCGTCTACACCGCGCAAGTAATCCCACCAGGGCATACAGCAGTTATATCATATTGTCTTATCTAAAAAGATAAATCAACAGCCCAATGAAAGGTTCTACAGGAATCTATATGCAAAGGCTGGGTTTAGTCAAAGAGGGTCCGTTGACGAGAGTTCCAATATACCGTCGGAGAGACAGTACGGAGGTTTTTACTCTTTTTGATATACCTTGGAAGGTACAGTATCAACGGTGACTTATGCCCTGGCACAGCAAGACCTGAACAATGTCAGCGCCGCGTTTCAGACACAGTCGGAGAAGGGAAATGCAAGAGTGCAATGCGGTGAACCAGACACAGTAAAAAGATGATTTTAAGGATGCTTCTTATGAGTCAAACCTCTGTATTATTTTATTTTGAAAATAAAACTATCCCCAGCAGAGTCGCCAGATTGCGGACACGCGGAATTCCACCTCTTGTTTATTTTTGTTTGAAATTTGATTTGGATCAAAGAAAGAAAATGGTCTGTTGAAAACAGATACAGAGTCGCCACTTGGTCTTTAAGGAACCAAGAAACCTAATTTTGACTCACCCAAACGGATAAAGGGCACCGGCCCTTCATAACCAAAGAACTTGGCTCGGGATTTTGGTACGAGAGAAGAAGGAGCCTTTGTCGCGACTAAAACACCCTCAACTCGGCCCCGTCTTTCGACGGGCCTCAATTAGCATCCAAATAATCATCTTATACTATGTTTGGTTCGAAAAATAATACTATGATAGTATACTACATTACATAAGAAACTTGAAATGGAAGATCTAAAGATAAGATATCATTCATAAGATCTAAGCCAAATATCATACAATGTAAAGTGAAAGATCACACAAATAAACCTAGGAAAAATTGTCTAATCATATATCAAATAATCAAGACTTCCTAATCTAAAAGGGGAACATGAATTGTTCTTGAAACAAATAATCAAAGAAATCAAAATATGCTTTGCAAGCTAGTATGATGCATGTTATTCTTTGAGAAAAGAAGATCTCTCAATCCCCGGGATGAATGAGAAAGGAGGATTAGATCGAGGGGAAGCATGAACGTGTGATCATGATCATTCCTTATAATCTTCTTAGATTAGGAGTCACAAAAGCCCCAAATCTTTGCATGGATGCAATGTATGTATCTAGAATGTGCTAAGGTTATGGTGTGCCTTGTGTTCATGGATTCCTAGAATGACTTAGAAGTCTATAATGTGTATGAATGGATGAATGAAATCATCATGGGATATGTACAAATGTAGTATGAACTATTTCCTAAGACATGAGCTAATTTGGAGTGCATGTATGCATCAAATCAAAGGATGGAAGTAAAAGTATGCTTGCTGTGAATAGTGGACAGAACAGTAACATGATCTTTTGAAATTTGAAAAGAGGGGTTAGGGATGCTTTCAAGACATGATTTTTTATGGGGATCTTCCTTATTGTGTCTAAAACACAACCCAAAAAGCCAATCTCTAATAACTATCACAGATTGAGAGAAATCATATAAACAATAGAGGTTATTCAGAAACAGAGTTTGTACTGTCGAATGAAATGTTAGAAAATCTTAGAAAATGAAAACAAATGATCTAGAGGCCCATTTTATATGGAAAGTTCCCTAAGACATTGAAGTTCAAGGTAAAAATAAGTTAGGACCACTCATTTTAGAAAATGTTTTCTGTAAAAACAAGTTGAAAGTCAACCAAGCTGCTGTGACAGTAGAGGCAGAATGTTTGGGCAAGAATGGACCCTTTTCAAGTATTTTCAAGTCAAACCAAAAATCATGGGTGTTCTCTAATGAGTTAGGAAGACTTTCCAAGTGGTCTTGTATCAATACATTGAGTAATGAGTTCTAGAGAAATCTTTGAACTCAGATCATTCACTGTTTTGACTCACTGTTTTGAAGATTTTGGGAAAAACTTGAGTTTTCTTTCTTGAGATCAAAATGAGAGGGTTTAAGAGGGGTTTTGAAATAGAGATTTTGAAAGTATTTTTTCAACATCAAATAAAGATTATGACCCCTTGGAATATCAACATCAAACTCATCATCAAGAACCCCCAATATTATTGGAGAAATTCATTTTTCATTTGAACATAACTTCAAGAATACCTTGGAGGTATTGAAGTTATGATAATCATCTATCAAACATGTTTTTGAGGTTAAGAGCTACTATCCATAAAGATTCACTCACCTCAAACTTCATATCATCATCTAGATGATGATGAACTAGTAAGTAAATAAAGAAAATCAAAAAGAAATGAGGGAAGAGGAGATGAACACATATATAAGTAAGCAAGTAAATAGCAATCAATAGATGATAATCAATGTGATTTTGGACTTGTAGCTTGGTGTTTCACTCATAGATTTTGACATTTGGACATGGAAGTAGCTTCCTATCTCATGAATGCTCAAAAATGAGGGTTGGAGTGGACTTTGAATGTGAAGTATATAGAAGGATAATGGAAGAAAACAAGATTAAAACTCATTTTCTTATGAAAAATCAATGGGAGAAGCTCCCTTTCTCTCTTCTAAACCAATCTCTATCTCTCTTATTCTCTACAAGTTTTCAAGCTTTGCACTTGCCCCCCCCCCCCAAATGAAGAGCAATGGGGGGTTTAAATAGGCCAATTTGGGGTGGTTGTGGGGTTTTAGAAGTACTCCCATTGGTCCCAAACAACTGTGAACACAAAACTATGTCGTTTTGGCTTTCAATTAATCAAATTGGACCCCCAAAAAAATTACAAAAATAGACACTGCGAGGGTTGAGTGCCGCAGCGACACTGGACCTGTGCCACGGCAATAGTGGGCCAGTGCCGCGGCGGCACTGCTTCTCAGACACCCAAAAATTTACGTTTAGGCCCCCAGAGGTTCCGGTATTCGCAAAAAGGCCCTATTTCGTCCGAAATTCACAGAAAACGCATACGAACTCCAAATTGAGATTGTGATATACCGTTGGAAAGGTAATAGAGTCTATTTTATATAAAAAATAGTTTGGAGATAGGTTACTTTGAAAAGTTTTACGATATTTGCAATAAAAGCCGATTTGATCGCCTTTTTCGCCTTTGGAAATTCATAATAAACTCGTTTTAAATCCGAAAATTATGTGCGATATACTGTTGGAAAGCTATTGACCTCTGTATCCATGAAAATATTTTGAAAAATGATACAATGCTCCGGTTCTAAAGTCAAATTTTGGTCAAACTGGTCAAACCTGTAGTTCCCGGGAAGTTCTGGAAACCTCTGGGAGCTTCCAGGAGCTGACGTTTTCGTTCGATTTTCTTTTCAAACTCATTTTAATACTTTCCACATGATCTAGAATGATTTTGGTGAATTTGGACGATTTTGGTCAAACTTGGTCAAACCTTGGTCCAACCTGGTCAAACCTTGGTCAAACCGGTCAACGGGGACTTTCCGGGAACTTCCGGGTCTTCCGGGGGTCTCTGGGAGCTGACAATTTTATCCGATTTTACTTAAAAACTCATTTTATTATTTTTTTATGACATAGCATGTTTCCAGAACCTTTGGTCCAAATCTGGGAGCTTTTGGGCTTTCAGGGGCATTTTGGTTATTCTGAGCATTTTGAGAAATAGAACCAACTTCCAAGAGTCCTTTTGAGTCTTTTCGATCATTGTGAACCACCAAGCTATGGGTCTCCTAAATCTGATAGCCGACAAAATGGGGTGTCTACAGTGTCTTGTTTGGCAATTACAAGTGTGTGTGTGTGTGTATTAACTTGTGCCTATAAACTAATTACCCAAACACCCACAATTGACCCCTAGTTCCATTACATGACCCCTACTAGATGTATAGCAGATTATATATGTATATATCTGTATATGTATATTATGTATTTTGTGTAATTTCAAAACTATTAATTTGTTGAGTAATTGAGATTGAACTTGGAGCCCAAGTTCACCCAATTTGAGTTCTATATACACTCATTCACTCACACACAATCTGTATATAGTTGTATTGACATACATGTGAGTCAAGTTTACATGCATGATGAGTGATGGCCAGTGTGAAAAGAGTATGTGGATGAGATTGCATTTTGGACATTCCCTGGTACTTGTGTACTAAAATGTGAGGTTATGATGTTGTGGTTTAGAGTATCTTTGAAATGCAATGGTGACAAAATTGGACACTCCCTGGCACCCATGGTCGTGCTAAAGTGTGTGACACCGACTTGGACATTCCCTGGCACCCGTGGTAGTGCTAAAGTGTGGCCTACTAGACATTCCCTGGCATCTGTGGTATGGCTAAAGTGTGAGGCAATTGGACACTCCCTGGTACCCCGTACTAAAGTGTAAGGCAAATTGGACACTCCCTGGTACCCCTGTACTAAAGTGTGGTCACCTTAGTATTTCAAGATACTAGAGCGAGAGAGTTGGATGATGTGATTGTGGAGAGAAAATAGTCAGTGAGATGAGTATGGTTGCATTGTTCCATGCACGGTCACATGTTTTGTTGATTGAAGATTACAACATTATCCTTACTGTCTTAGCATTCAAATCCATTACTATATTTCTACCTTGTGGAATAATGAACCTGTGAAATGAAAATGGTAAAAGGGTATGTTTTACATTGCAAGTACGTGTTTTTAATACTCACCAACTTCATAAAGCTGACGACGTTGATGCGCCCTGGACATTCGTGTCTAGGCTTTTCAGGTTATAATCAGGCTGGAACGTATGACTGTGCGAATTGAAAACAACTACCTGAGGAGAAAATTTGTTATTATTGCTGCTTTATATTATGAACTAAATTTGTAATAAGGATTACTGTAATAGATATTTTTTTTTTGCAAGGCGGGTCGTGCCTTTAGTTGATCCCAGGCTGTAACCATTTGCAAAATTTGTAAACCTTAATTGCTCTTATTCTAATATAAGTAATTATAATGTTTGACGTTTGGGACAGAATCGATCCTTCAAACTGTCACGATCTACGGGTCTATAAAGGAAATTAAATGCTTTCCCTTTTTATACTACGTCGGGGCATGACATTGTGAACATATATTGTCAAGATAGAATCTATCCTTTGATAAAGAGTAAGCATTCCCTTGAGAATGTTACCAAGTTGATTACTGAGAACTACAGTCTTGTTGATATGTAGTTATCAACATGTTTGGTAATCATGAGAGGTGAATAACACTCAAAGAATGGAAGATGTAATCATTATTCAGGTTGACAATAACAGTTTATCTGACTCCCTGAATATGATTATGAATGCTGATGGTAGAGGGACATTAGTACACCATATAAGTCTAGTTATCGCTTCAGATATTTTCTTTTACGTTGGAGTTCAGTTATCGTTATATAGTGGAGTTACCATTAACTGATCAGTTGGTTAATTAATTAGCTGATCAAAGAATTTGATCATAGTAATTAACAACAGATCTGAGCCAGCAATGAAGAACTTAGGAGGTGCCACTCTTAGCTTTGCAAGAATGCTTGGAAAGGCAGAAAGAGAAATTCGATCGATCGGACTAGTTTTGATCAATTGGACATGCGTGTGCTCTCGGTCGATCGAAGATGCTTCGATCAATCGAACGTTCGATTGATTGAAAGTGTTTCGATTGATCGAAACCCAAATGTCAATTTGAAAACCTATAAATAGGAGAGCTGCGTCCATAATAAGTTTGAATGTCGATTTATTGCCCTAGCTCTCCAAAAAATAGTTTAGGGTTTCCAAACCTTCTAATCCTCTCTATTAGGGTTCCCACAAGCCCTAGCCTCTCTATAAGGATTCAAGGAGTCAAAGAGTGAAGATCTTGTGGAGGAAATTGCTGCACACTAAAGGAAGTAGACTAACTCAGAATTGGGTTCAATACCGTTAGGTAATACTCTTGTTCCTTTTCTTCCCCACACATCTATAGAGTTAATGAGTAGTAGATTCGGGCATGCCAACAAAGTTTTTGAAACATGTTTTTCCGCTGCACAAAAGATTTAAATATTCATAATATAAATCCTGCATTTTCTGTATGACCATTTTGCCATTGGGGCTGTTTTGTCTTAACAAAGTTCTTTTATGAAATCTAATTCATGTGTTTCTTGGTAATTAGTATAGTTTTGGTGTGTTGGAATTGTTACATGTGTCCTAAACCGTCCGAGGCAGGTTGGGGTGTGACAATTGCATTATTATGTCCATCAGATATGCTATGAGACCCTTTATAACAACATTTAAACAATGGTCTCCTCGATTCTACGTGTTGTAGAAGAGATTTAAACTTTCATTATTAACACTTACATAAGGTCGACTACACGTATACCTATTACTAAGACTTTACATAACATACAACATTTTGTAAACGATTTACAATATTCTTTCACAGAGTTACAATCCAAAGGGGCTAGTTTACAATTATTTGTTATCTAAGTTGTAATATTTTGTTAATAGGTCACAATATTTGCTCATCAAGGTTACAATCTTACTGATTAATTGCATAAGTCAAACATTTTATAACCTTGATGACAAATTATTGTAACTATACCACAAAACAATGTCACATAAACAAAAAATATTGTAACATTATCCATTAATAACCTTGTCACCAAAAATTGTAACTTAAGTGTATGCCTTAACCCCAATTTTTTCTTTTGAATACTTTAAATTAATTTTGTATTTAAGAATATAAAAAACTGAAAAATAGTTACAATCAATGACATTTTCTTCTTCCGAGATATGAAGGTGTCATTAGTGTAAGACTTGGAGGTCGACACATTAAGCTTCATGTATATGACATACTAAGTCGATTACGAATTTTGTAACCTTGGTGACAAACATTTTTTTTCCATACTTAATTTATCCTTAAATATTTTACCATGGTTTATGTGAATATAATACTACATCTTCAAAATATGGAGAGAAGAGAAATTATATGTATGAGGGTTGATAGAAATTTACCTACGTAGAAAATGAATATCTCCTAGTATCCTTGTCTTCTTCAAAAATTAGTCACTTCAACATCCACCCACTTTGTCTTATTCTCAAAGATCAGTCTTATTCCAACTTTTTGTCTTCTTCTCTTTCATTGTTTTGTGGATTTCTTTGGCTTGAAAAATGAGAGAGACTGTTGTTTTTCTTGCCTTCAATTTAAAAATTGAGACAGATAGAGACCATTTGTCACTAGCCAATTTAATTGGTATACTGAATGATCTACCTACCGGTTGTTGGGAAGTTTAAATGCACTTGGTTGCAATTTTGTCTTATAGAGTTAGAATCTCTGTGATGGCTCTACTTTCAAGTTATAATCATTTGTCATGAAGTTATAGTTTTTTCTCACTGAGATACAATATATTGTGATAATAGTTACAATCCTTTGTCACGGAGTTATAGTTTTTCTCATCAAGTAACAATATATTATGACAATAATTACAATCTTTGTGATAGTTTTGCTTTCAAGTTACAATCATTAGTAATACAGTTACAAAACTTTTCACGATGTTACAATCTTTTGCCATACATTACAAAACTATTCACGATGTTACAATCTCTTGTCATACAGCTACAAAACTCTTCATGCGAGTTACAGTCCTTTATCATAAAGTTACAATCCTCGTCGCAATGTTCCAATCTCTATGTTATAATCCTCCTCATGCGAGTTACAAGCACACTTGGTTGACCAGTTGTGTAACCAGGAAACTTGATAGCATTTAATGGTCTATAGACATGTGTCACACTCTCAGCCCCTCCCACATTTCTCCCTCCAGCCTGCATGGTGCGTGCAAAACCACTGCGCGCATCAAAGAATTTTACTCCAATTTTTCTAGTATGTCATTACTTCTTGTGGAGTCACGCATGAGATGAGTGTATAAAAAGTACACACAAACGAAGATTGAAGCATACAATTAGAGTAAGACTACTTACTTTAAAAAATAATAGGGGCACTTAGACATAAGGACAGTACAACAAGTTTTCTTCTTGTTAAGAACAACTTGAATCTTCGTTTAATCAAAACTCCCTTACAAAAAACACTTTTTTTAACAAAAAGGACAAAAAAACTTTAAAAAAAAAATCCAAAATTACCCTTCCAAACACGTCCCAAGCGCTCACATGTGCGCCCAAGGAACAATTAAAAGAAATGATATGGTGTGGTGCTCACACCGTGTGAGTGGCCACACCATAGCATCTCCCATTTCAAAATTTTTTTTAAACTTTAAACCTTCAAAACTTTTGATCCACAACGCCATTTTTCATAAATTTATATTGTTACAATCGTGTCGATGAGAGCTACAAAACTAGTACCATTATTGATATATTTTGGAGAAAAAAAAGGTGAAATTTCACTTGACATACATGAATATTAAGTGAAATTGTTAAGTGAAATTTTACTTAATATTTGTAGAAGTGGGGTGGTCGCCAGAGGTCCGACGAGGCAAGGGTAGATCACCGGAGGTGGTGGGGTGGTTGCCGAACATGGTGGGGGCGGTGGCCGAAGGAGCGGAGGTGGTGGCCGGAGATGGCATGGGTGGTTGCAATAGCGGCTAAACACAGTTATGAATATTATGTGAAATTATTTCTCTTAATATTCATGTATTTCAAATGAAATTTTACTTAGTTTATTTTTTGCTCAAAATATATCAATAATGGTACTAGTTTTGTAGCTCTAGTCGACACGATTCCAACGGTATAAAATTTGCGAGAAATAGAGTTGTAGATCAAAAGTTATGGAAGTATAAAGTTTAAAAACGTTTTTGGATATGGGAGTTTCTATGATGTAGCCATTCATACCTTGCGAGCGCCACACCATATCATTTGTTCTAAGCTATTCATTGAAAGAGGACGCATCATAGGGGTGAAAGAAAACCGAAGTAAACCGAACCACTGAACCGAACCGATCGGTTCGGTCAGTTTTCATAAGTGAGGTGAAGTGTACCGAACCGAAAATTAAGCCTAAAATCGAAAAAACCGAACCGTTCGATCGGTGGAAAAACCCTCCCAAAACCGATCGAACCGAACCGATTTCACCCCTAGCGCACCATGTGCTGGCGGAGAAACGTTTTGTACAAATTTGACATTTCACCTCTTTTGTCCTTTTCATAAAATCGTTAAATCAATTTGTCATTTAAACTTTATAAGATTACTTTGAAGGATTTTCTATTAGTTTTTTTCTTAAAAACTAAGGGTATGTTTGATAACCATTTCGTTTTGGTTTTTTTTATTGTTTTTGTTTTCATTTTTTTGAAAATGGCAATAAAAAAAACTTTTGGTAAACTTAATTTTGTTTTTATTTTTCAAAAACAATTTTAAAAAAGGGACCAAAAATGAAAACATAAATAAGTAGCTTTAAAAAAAAACAAAATCGATTTTGGTATCCAAAATTATTATTTTGCCCTTACAAATTTTAAATGTCATGGCTATTTTAGATTAAACCAAAATTGAATGTCGTCAGAACTTATGAACTCATAATTTTTTTTTTTTTTTGCTCGGACCAAAAAATACAGAATTGTAAAATGACCAAATTGCCCTTAGATCTTTCATTTAATAAATTTAAAAAATCAAGTCTTCAAATAACACAAGGTGTCATACCCAAAAATTATTCGAGGTTTTGTATTTAATGGGGGTCCATTTGGTCTGAATCTATTTGTAAAATGACTATTTTGCCCTTCTTACTTCAAAATGCCATAACTTTTAAAGACTAAACTAGAATTGAACGCCGTCAAAGCCTGTGAGCTCATATTTAAGATACATAACATTTGGGACCTAAAAAGCACATATATGGTAAAATGACCAAATTGCCCTGGGGACTTACATGTAAGAAGTTAATATTGTTAAAATCTTCAAATAATACAGAGTGACCTACCCAATGTTTTTCGACGTTCTGGATCCAATAGTAGGGTCCATTTGGCCAGAATATACTTGTAAAATGACTATTTTGCCCTTCAACTTTCAAAATGCTATAACTTGTTAAGACTAAACTAGAATTGAATACAGTCTGAGTATGTGAGCTCATATTTAAGACAAAGAACATTTGGGACCTAAAAAGGTACATATATGGTAAAATGACCAAATTGCCCTTGGGGTTTACATATACGAAGTTAACATTGTTAAAGTCTTCAAATATTACAAAGTGGCCATAATATATTTGTAAAATGACTATTTTACCCTTAAAACTTTAAAATGCCATAACTTGTTAAAATAAAATCAGAATTTAACGTCGTCAAAGCCTGTGAACTCATATTATTATAAAGAACATTTTGGAACCTAAACAGTATATAAATCGTAAAATGACCAAATTGCCCTTGGGGCTTACATATAAGAAGTTAACATTGTTTAAGTTAACAAAAAAAACGGAGTGACCTACCTTAGGTTTTTTGACGTTTTGGATCCAATGGTAGGGTCCATTTGGCCTGAATATATTTGTAAAATGACTATTTTTCCCTTTAAACTTCAAAATGCCATAACTTGTTAAGACTAAACTATAATTAAACACCGTCAGAGCCTATGAGCTCATATTTAAGATGAAAAACATTAATGACCTAAAAAGTATATAGATTGTAAAATGACCAAATTGCCCTTGGAGCATGAATATAAGAAGTTACCAATGTTAAAGTCTTCAAACAATACAGAGTGACCTAGCCCGAGATTTTTCGACATTTTGAATCTAATGGCCTTATTACAAGTGGACCCTACCATTTTGCCCTTATGTATTCAGGCCAAATAGATCCCTCCATTAGATCTAGAATGTTGAATAACCTTAGTGTAAGTTACATCGTATTATTTTAATACTTTATCTATGTTAACTTATTACAAGTAAGCCCCAAGGGTAATTTGGTTATTTTACCATAAATATACATACTCGTACGCTTCAAAATGTTCTTCATCTTAATATGAGCTCACTAGATTTGACGACATTCAATTCTAGTTTAATCTTAATATGTTATGGCATTTTGAAGTTTAAAGGTTAAAGTAGTTATTTTGCAAATAGATTCATACTAAATGGACCCTACTATTGGATCCAGAATGTCAAAAAACCTAGGAATAAGTCACTCCGTATTATTTGACGACTTAAACAATGTTAATTTCTTATATGTAAGCCCCAAGGGTTTTTCGACGTTCTGAATCCAATGGTAGGGTCCATTTGGTCTGAATATATTTGTAAAATGACTATTTTGCCCTTAAAATTTAAAATGCCATAACTTGCTAACATAAAATCAGAATTTAACGTCGTCAAAGCCTGTGAACTCATATTATTATGAAGAATATTTTGGAACCCAAAAAGTATATAGATCGTAAAATGACCAAATTGCCCTTGGGACTTACATATAAGAAGTTAACATTGTTAAAGTCGTCAAATAATACAGAGTGGCCTATCCCGAGGTTTTTCGACATTCTGGATCCAATGATAGGGTCCATTTGGTCTAAATATATTTGTAAAATAACTATTTTTCCCTTCAAACTTTAAAATGCCATAACTCGTTAAAATAAAATCAAAATTTAACGTCATCAAAGTCTGTGAACTCGTATTATTATGAAGAACATTTTGGAACCTAAAAATAATATATATACATATATATATATATATATATCTTAAAACGAACAAATTGCCCTTAGGGCTTACATATAAGAAGTTAACATTGTTTAAGTCGTCAAATAATACGGAGTGATCTATCTTTTGCTTTTTTGACTTTCTAGATCCAATGGTAGGGTCCATTTGGCCTGAACATATTTGTAGAATGACTATTTTGCCATTCAAACTTTAAAATACCATAACTTGTTAAGACTAAACTGTAATTAAACACCGTCAGAGATTGTGAGCTCATATTTAAGATGAAGAATATTTTGGATCCTAAAAAGTATATAGATTGTAAAATGACCAAATTGCCCTTGGGGCTTAAATATAAGAACTTAACATTGTTAAAGTCATCAATAATACACAGTGACCTAGCTCGAGATTTTTCGACATTTTGAATCTAATAGCGGTATATTTGCATGAATTTATTTGTAAAATGACTATTTTACCATTATAAATTTAAAAATCCATAACTTGTTAAGATTTAACCAGAACTGATCATTTTATGATCTATATACTTTTAGGCATTTTGATTTAATCTTAACAAGTTATGGCATTTTAAATTTTTAAGAGTAAAATAATCATTTTGCCCTTATGTATTCAGGCCAAATAGACCCATCCATTGGATTTAGAATGTTGAATAACCTTAGTGTAAGACACCCCGCAATTTTTTAATACTTTAACAATGTTAACTTATTACAAGTAAACCCCAAGGGTAATTTGGTCATTTTACCATATGTATATATATACATACTTGTACGTTCCCAAATGTTCTTCGTCTTAATATGAGCACACAAGCTCCGACGACGTTCAATTCTAGTTTAGTCTTAATACGTTATGGTATTTTGAAGTTTGAAGGGCAAAAATAGTCATTTTATAAATATATTCGGGCCAACTGGACCCTACCATTGGATCCAGAATGTCAAAAAACCTACAGGTAGGCCACTCCGCATTATTTGACTACTTTAACAATGTTAACTTCTTATATGTAAGCCACAAGGGTAATTTGGTCATTTTATGATCTATATGCATTTTAGGTTCCAAAATGTTCTTCATATTAATATAAGTTCATAAGTTCTGATGACGTTAAATTCTGATTTTATTTTAACAAGTAATGGCATTTTAAAGTTTTAAGGGTAAAATAGTCATCTTACAAATATATTCAGGCCAAGTGGACCCTACCATTGGATCCAAAATGTCGAAAAACCTCAGGGGTGGGTCACTCTGTATTATTTGAAGACTTTAACAATGTTAACTTCGTATAGGTAAACCACAAGGGCAATTTGGTCATTTTACCATATATGTACTTTTTGGGTCCCAAATGTTCTTTATGTTAAATATGAGCTCTCAGGCTCTGACGATGTTCAATTCTAGTTTAGTCTTAACAAGTTATGGCATTTTGAAATTTGAAGGGCAAAATAGTCATTTTGCAAATGTATTCAGGCAAAATGGACCCTACCATTGGATCTAGAACGTCGAAAAACATTGGTTTAGGTCACTCCGTATTATTTGAAGATTTTAACAATGTTAACTTCTTATATGTAAGTACCAAGGGTAATTTGGTCATTTTACGACGTATTTTTATTTTTAGGTTCTACAATGGTTTTTATAATAATATGAGTTTATAGACTTTGACGACATTAAATTCTAATTTTTTTTAACAAGTTTTCATTTTGAAGTTTTATGGGTAAAATAGTCATTTTACTAAGTAGTTATAAAATTTTGACACAAAAATATAGTTTACCAAACGCATTTTTTTGTTTTTCGTTCTCTCTTTTTAAAAACAAAACAAAGCTACCAAACGTATTTTTTATTTTCTTTTTTAAAAATGAATACAAAAATTTCTAACACAAAAACCGAAAAATGAAAACAAAAAAATGAAATGGTTATCTGTCACGCCCCGACGTAGCATAAATAAAGAAAGCGTTTAATTTCCTTTATGGACCCGTAGGTCGCGACAGTTTGAAGGATCGATTCCGTCCCAAACGTCGAACAACAAAACATAATAATCAGAGCAGAGCAAACAAGGCTTACAAATATTATTCTAACTTAATAAGTATTACAGCACGGGTCATCTAAGGCACAGACCGCCTTGAAACAAAACAATAGCTTAATGTCTATTACAGTCATCCTTATAAAACCAACAGTTCGAACTTAAAAACATGTAATAAATAAACAGTTTCCTCATTCCGAAAGCAGCCATTCTCAATTAGCATAGTCGTACGATTCCTCCTGGTTATAACCTGAAAAGCCTGGACACGAATGTCCAGGACGCATCAACGTCGTCAGCTTCAAGAAGCTGGTGAGTATTAAAAACATATTTTTGAATGTAAAACATACCCATTTACCTTTTTCCATTTTTCAATATGTAAAATTAATCGTTAAACCGCAGAAAGAATTCATTTTATAAAAACAACAAGGAATATTTTAAAAGTCGATAATTCATGAAACATATAATTGTGTATGATCTTGCCGACTCTTTTCTCTCATCAGACACAACAACCCACTATCCTACTCCTGGTATCTTTGAAACACTCAGATAGCCACACTTTAGCAACGGGGCGCCAGGGAGTGTCCAGTTTGCCTCACACTTTGGTCCGGGGTACCAGGGAGTGTCCATTGCCTCACACTTTGAATACCTAAACCGCCAAGCAAATACCGGATCAACCTCACGCAGTATCCAGACTCGGGTATCAGGGAGTGTCCGTAGGCCACACTTTAGCACTACCATGGGCGCCAGGGAGTGTCCAAGTTCGGCGTCACACACTTTAACGCTTCCATGGGCGTCAGGGAGTGTCCATATTTGCCACCGTCGCATTTCAAAGATACCCTCACCGCAATCTCAACCACAACCACAACCGCAATCTCAAACACAACCACAACCACAACCACAATCTCAAATCTCATACTCTTTCCACGCTGACCATTACTCTTTTCCACACTGACTGACACCCACATGCATGTACCACTGACCCCACATGAATGACATGAACTTAAACATAAGGAAAAATGCTGAATTAAGGGAACAATGTACGCAGGGGGATTGATAAGTCATAATACATTGATTTAACTGTTCATTCATAACCAAATAGATTCTAATTTAATAGAATTCCCAAACAGAACCTCAACAGTACTTAAAAGTTGAACCAAACAGTCCCTTAACAGAAAACAGACAAAAATAGTAACTGCCAGAATTCGCGCGCGCGGGCCGCTCGCGCGACGGGTCGCTCGCGCGATATGCCTAATTTTTATTTCATATATAAACTTTTCTGTCTGCCTGGAGACGCATGCCTCGCGCGCGCGGGTCGCTCGCGCGAGGGGTCGCTCGCGCGGGCCGCTCGCGCGATTCTCGCGCGCGCGATCGTGGCGCGAGCTGATGCTGAGGCTTCGTCTTCTTCCCCCAGAATTCCTTTGTTTCAGCAAAACAGGGTCTATTTTGACCCATTTCAATTCCGGAATTATATAAGACATGTAATATGTGATTTTCTTTGTTTTTCAACAAGGATTAAGAATCCATTATCAATTTAACCCAAATCCAACCATAGCTCTTGAATTTCATGAAAGACTAAAAGTTGTCAAAACTTAATTTCTAATATACTTTTTCATATGAATGAATTGTGTTCTAAAATTTCAAACATATCATTTATAAGGTATAATCTTCTATAATCAACTCTAAAAACGAGTTTTGGTTAAGGTTTGAAAAATTATGATTTTGAAGCTCAAGCTTCCATGGACGAATTTAGCAATGGTGGTTCATGTTTACATACACCCAATCAGTAATTGAATATGAAATTACAACCAAAGTGAGTTTTAGAATACTCACTGATGACAGAGATGAAGAGATGAAAATATGTTTGAGAAAGAATTATCAATATAAGAACTCCTTTGAAGCTTTAAGCTATGGAGGTCCGAACTCTCTCTCTCTCTCTCTCTCTAAAATTCTGAAACTAACTCTCAAGCTCTCTCTCTTTTCCCTCTGAATTTACAGATTGTGAGAATATGTGTGTGTTAGTGTAGTGTGTATGAGTTATATAGGAGGAGCAAGTTGATGAACTTGGAGGCTAAGAAATAATAAGGACTCACATAGCAAGCTTAATTGAGCTAACAAATTCTTAAACCCTCTAATTAACAGCACATGTACATGAGCTGATATAACTATACACATACGTATATATACACTCTCACAAATTGAGGGGTCAAGTTAGACTAGTAGGGGGCAAGTGTTGGTTGTTTGGGAATGAAGCTTATGGGCATTAAATTAATATACACACAAAATGCATTCCCAAACAAGGCCCTCTCAATCATGACTTGCCTTAAATGGAAATAAAGTGCAAGTCACTTCACAACTTTACGTCACCTCAAAATCTGTGAAATTTTAACGCCGCGCGGACAGTTTTGAATATAAACTGGTATTTTCGTGACACGGTGTTCATCACAAAAATATAGAAAATTCATTTTAACGTAGGAAGTGACTTTCTTGTTTTATAAAAATACTGATTGAGTTAAAAGAAAACATTTCCGCCGTTTTGAAATACAGATTTTGAAATCCACACAGGTATTACTAACTTTTGTAAAAATTACAATTTGACCCCAAAAAAATTTCAATAGCAATTGAAACAAGAATTTAAAGTTTAACATATGAGAAATAGAAACTAAATAAGACTAGAAATACAGATTAAATATGAAAATGTCAAATTAAAATTAAATGCAAATGCAGGTTATTACATCCTTCCTCCCTTAAACAGGATTTCGTCCCCGAATTCAAGACTAACTAGTCCTGAAATAACTCCGGGTACTTCTTCCTCATATCAGCTTCAACTTCCCACGAGGCTTCGTTCTCGTCATGGTGATTCCACTGAACCTTCACCAACGGAATATCCTTATTCCTCAGCTTCTTGATACTCTGATCTAGAATCTTCACAGGTCTCTCCTTGTAAGAAACGTTATGACTCGTCTCAATATCGTCATAACTAACCACGTGCGAGGGATCTCGTATGTACTTCCTCAACATACTCACGTGAAACACATTGTGAACCCCAGACATCTTCGGTGGTAGCGCCAGTCGATAAGCCACTTTTCCGACACGTTCCAAAATCTCGAACGGTCCGATGAAACGCGGAGCTAACTTCCCTCTCTTGAGACCAAAACGTACCACTCCTCGGGTTGGTGAAACCTTGAGAAGTACGTGATCTCCAACACTAAACTCCAAATCCTTTCGGCGTCGATCAGCATAACTCTTATACCGGCTCTGAGCGGTTCTCATCCTCTCCTTGACCAAGGAAATCTTCTCGTTGGTTTCTCTAACCAAATCTGGTCCCAACAACTCTGTATCCCCAACCTCTGCCCAACACAATGGGGAACGACATGGTCGTCCGTATAATGCTTCGAACGGAGCCATCCCGATACTCGTGTGATAACTGTTATTATAGGCAAATTCAACCAACGGCAAGTGTATCTCCCAAGATTCTTCGAAATTGATAACACAAGCCCTAAGCATATCTTCCATGATCTGATTCACACGCTTAGTTTGCCCATCTGTCTGAGGGTGGAAAGCAGTACTCATCTTGAGGGAGGTTCCCATAGCTTCTTGCAGACTCTCCCAAAATCCAGAGGTAAAACGTGCGTCACGGTCTGACACTATTGACACAGGTGCACTGTGAAGTCGCACAACTTGTTGTATGTACATCCGGCTCATCTTTTCCACCGGGTATGTCATACTATAAGCAATAAAGTGTGCCGATTTCGTCAATCGATCCACAATTACCCAAATAGCGTCATGATTCTGCTGCGACTAGGGCAATCCTACTACAAAATCCATCGTAATGTGCTCCCACTTCCAACCAGAAATAGGTAGCGGTTGCAACAATCCCGAGGGTCTCTGATGTTCGGCTTTGACTTGCTGACACGTCAAACACTTGGATACAAATTCGGCCACATCTTTCTTCATGCCCTTCCACCAAACATTTCTCTTCAAATCTTTGTACATCTTCGTTCCTCCGGGGTGAACTGTATACCTTGACTTATGTGCTTCTTCTAGGATATCCTTCCTAAGCTCTCCGATATCTGGCACACATAATCTATTTCTACAACGATACCCTCCATCGACTCCCACCTTCCATTCTGTCGGGTCTTTTTCTGACATCTTTGCAAACCATGCTTGAAACTTCTCGTCTTCTTTCTGAGCTCCAATAATACGGTCAATAAGAATAGACTGTAGAATAAGACATCCGAACAATTGTCCTTCTCCTTCTTCAGCACTTTGTACATCGAACTCCGCCAAAGTCTCCAACGCTCGCCATTCTCTAATCATTAAGGAGGCGATCGTCTCACGAGTCTGTCGACTCAAAGTATCGGCGACCACATTAGCTTTACCAGGGTGGTATTCCAATGTGAAGTCATAATCTTTGATCAACTCCATCCATCTGCGCTGTCTCATGTTCAACTCTTTCTGTGTGAACAAGTATTTCAAACTCTTGTGATCGGAGAATAAATCAAACTTCTCACCGTAGAGATAGTGTCTCCAAATCTTGAGTGCAAATACTACAGCTGCCAATTCCAAATCATGAATGGGATAGTTCAACTCATTCGACTTCAACTGTCTGGATCCATAGGCTATAACTCTGCCATCTTGCATAAGTACACACCCCAGTCCTTGATATGATGCGTCACTAAAGATAGTGAACTTCTCATCAGGCTTGGGTATTGCTAGTACCGGCGCGGTAGTGAGTCTCTCTTTCAACTCTAGAAAGGCCCGCTCATGCTTCTCTGCCCACTCGAACTTCAAATTCTTCTTCGTCAATCCGGTCAACGGTGCAGCTATTTTAGAGAATCCCTCAACAAATCTCCTATAATAGCCGGCGAGCCCAAGAAAACTCCGAACTTCTATAGGGTTGCTCGGCCTAACCCATTTTGACACAGGATCGGTCTTGGACGAATCCACTGAAATTCCTTGAGATGACACCTTGTGTCCCAAAAATTTCACTTCTTGCAACCAGAACTCACACTTACTGAACTTGGCATACAAGTGGTGGTCCTTAAGCGTCTGCATCGCGATCCGTAGATGTTGCTCGTGTTCTTCTCCTGACTTAGAATAGATCAAAATATCATCTATAAAGACGATGACAAACTGATCCAAATAAGGTTTGAACACTCTGTTCATCAAATCCATAAACACTGCCGGGGCATTCGTCATTCCAAATGGCATCACCAGAAATTCATAATGATCGTATCGGGTTCTGAAAGCAGTCTTAGGTATGTCTTCCTTCCGTACCCTCAACTGATGATATCCCGACCTTAGGTCGATCTTGGAAAATGTCGTAGCTCCTTGTAGTTGATCAAACAAATCGTCAATCCGCGGTAAGGGATACTTGTTCTTGATAGTCACGCGGTTCAATTCTCTGTAGTCGATACACAGCCGAAGCGTTCTGTCCTTCTTCTTCACAAATAACACCGGTGCTCCCTAAGGCGATGTACTTGGACGTACAAATCCTAGGTTTTCGAGCTCTTGAACTTGTTCCTTCAATTCCAATAGTTCTGTGGGGGCCATTCTGTAGGGAACCTTGGTGATCGGTACGGTACCCGGTATAAGCTCAATACAGAACTCTATACTTCTCTCGGGCGGTAGACCAGAAATGTCTTGAAATACTTCTTCGAAGTCCTTGACTACAGGTATAGACGACACTGTCGTTTCTGTACTGACGACTTCGATGTTGGCTAAACATCTCGTGAGGCACATATCTCCCGAAGGATTACATTGAAAATCAAAGGGTTGATTCTCGTTGTCGGGGAATGTAATTCTCTTCCTCGCACAATCCAACTTCACTTGATTCTGAGAGAGCCAATCCATTCCTAGGATTATGTCGAACTCCTTCATCGATAGGACAATCAACCTTGCAGGGATTTCACGGTCTCCTAACCGTAAGGGACAATCCTTGCACACATGTCCTAATTTGACAGCAGCTCCTAATGGCGAAGTAGCCTTCAAAGCTTTCTCTAAGCGATGAGGTAAGATACCCAATCTCCGAATTATATTAACAGATATGAAAGAAAGAGCAGCACCCGTATCAAATAACACTTTAACATGAGAGTTAAACAGAGTTAATGTACCTTCCACTGCTTGTTGATCCGGTTGAGCTTCTCCATAATCTCCTTCTTCGTACACAGTTCCATCATATCCAACGGTATCAGGGATAACAGCATTCAAGCGAGTCTCTCCCTGTTGACCATAAGTTACCTGCTTAGGAGCAGTGCAGAACCTGCTGATGTGACCTGGTTCACCACAGTTGAAGCAGACTATCCCTTGCTGAGCAGCACGCTTTGGTGCCTTGCAATCTCGAGCCAGATGACCAGGGTTGCCACAGTTGAAACATTTTCCACTACTACTTCCTTCTCCTACTCGGGGTTGAGTCGGATAGGTAATAGCCTGAGTCTTCTTGCTTCCGTCGAAATTCCTCTTCTGCCCTTGGGTACGATTCATTGGTGGTCTATTCCCAAAATTACCCCTGTGAGGCGGTCGGAATTCAAATTGTTTTCGGCTCACTCGAGCATCCTTTTCCAGATCGGTAGCCAAACCAACAAGTCCTTCAAAAGATTTATCTAGGTGTCCGAGAGTCAGGCGACGAATCTGAGGTGTCAGCCCTTGGTTATACTTACGGATCTTCTTCTCCTCAGTATCAACCAGGTGTGGAGCAAACCGAGACAGTCTTTCAAACTGTGTGGTATACTCTTGCACCGACTTGGTTCCTTGCGTCAGGTCCATGAATTCCTTCTCTCTTCTGTGCCTCTCTGTAGCCGGGAAGTACTTCTCCAAAAATCTCCCCTTGAACGCAGTCCACGTCATTCCCATTGCAGCTCCGTTCCCGATAGTAGCTATGACCAAATCCCACCAATCTGCGGCAGCATCGGTCAACTGAAACGTAGCCAACCTCCTCTTGTCCATCTCATTGCACTGGACAGCCTCGAACATACGGTCCATCTGTCTTAACCATTGCTCGGCCTTCCAGGGTTCTGCTGTACCCGCAAACTGCTCGGGCCTTAGTGCACGGAATCTCTCCAACAATTTGTCTCCAGTTTGGCGGTCTCGTCGGTTTTCATTCTGATTACTAACCCTTTCGAGACGTCTAATGAAAGCTTCAAATATTCCGGTGGGATCGGCAGCCTCAGGTGCTCCCTCGATTAAATTTCTGTTCCTCCTGAGTCCCCCGGCCATTCTATGCATGATAGTGATAGTAGAATGAGAAACATGCATGCAACAGTACTATGAAGCAATTCAAATGACGACAATATCCAAAAGAGTATATTATATATAACTTCTGTCAAGTAGATACAAAAAGCATGTATGGTCAGATCAATGCCTACCCTATCTGTATGGGTTAGGACGCATGCAAGAGTTAATGTTACAAAAATGGGATCATTGCCCTACGCTCTAATGCATGTAATTACAGTTGCAAAAAGAGATAGAGCTAATAGTCAAAACAGTCAATATATACAAGGCGATATCTAAACGGTCAGTCATCGCCGTAGGTAGCCATCAATAGATCAAGCGAGTCGGCCTGATGAAAACGCTGAACATGAGAGGGGCCTGCCCCAAAGTTATAGCTATGAGAGGTCATCAATGAAGCAGGTCCAGGAGCATCTGCCTCAGGCAAGGCTGGCTCAAGTGCAAGTGCCTCCTCAAGGTCGACTGCAAAGTCGTCCCATCTTAAGCCATCCTCCTCGGCGTCCTCGGAAATAGGAGCGAACACAACGTCAACGTCATCGTCATCCTCAATAGCGGGGACGACTGGTGGAGGCACCTCCAGCTGTGCAAGGTGGGCCTGCACAACCTGAACCTCGAGGGGTAAGTAGAAGGCATCGCTGTTAACCAAGTGAACCATCTCAACGAGTACTAAGCGTTGGATCTCTATAAAGTAAAGAATCTCGAGGCGAGCACGGGACAGGTCGAGCAGTCCTAATATGTGAATCTGATGCCAAAGGTCTAACTCGACGGTAGCAGCTGCACGGTACCCAACAACAGTGAAATAAAGGGTCGCCGAAGCCGGCACTATCGCTCCCACAGTAACCCAATGCCCTCCAAAAGCATCAGGTACAAACACGGGCTGAGCTGGATCCATACCTGAAAAGGTACTACTTAAGTCAGAACAAAGATAATCTTAGGCGTTTTGGGTTCTGAGTCTATCCTCCCTGTCGTATCATCGGGTGTGTAACACTTAATGGAATGTGGAATCGGGTCTATACTGGTAAACCCTAACCTGGCTAAACTATCTTGAGATAAATAATAACCTGGCTCTGATATCACTAAATCCTGTCACGCCCCGACGTAGCATAAATAAGGAAAGCGTTTAATTTCCTTTATGGACCCGTAGGTCGCGACAGTTTGAAGGATCGATTCCGTCCCAAACGTCGAACAACAAAACATAATAATCAGAGCAGAGCAAACAAGGCTTACAAATATTATTCTAACTTAATAAGTATTACAACATGGGTCATCTAAGGCACAGACCGCCTTGAAACAAAACAATAGCTTAATGTCTATTACAGTCATCCTTATAAAACCAACAGTTCGAACTTAAAAACATGTAATAAATAAACAGTTTCCTCATTCCGAAAGCAGCCATTCTCAATTAGCATAGTCGTACGATTCCTCCTGGTTATGACCTGAAAAGCCTCGACACGAATGTCCAGGACGCATCAACGTCGTCAGCTTCAAGAAACTGGTGAGTATTAAAAACATATTTTTGAATGTAAAACATACCCATTTACCTTTTTCCATTTTTCAATATGTAAAATCAATCGTTAAACTGCAGAAAGAATTCATTTTATAAAAACAACAAGGAATATTTTAAAAGTCGATAATTCATGAAACATATAATTGTGTATGAGACAATGCACCACACTCATCTTGCCGACTCTTTTCTCTCAACAGAAACAACAACCCACTATCCTACTCCTGGTATCTTTGAAACACTCAGATAGCCACACTTTAGCAACGGGGCGCCAGGGAGTGTCCAGTTTGCCTCACACTTTGGTTTGGGGTACCAGGGAGTGTCCATTGCCTCACACTTTGAATACCTAAACCGCCATGCAAATACCGGAGCAACCTCACACAGTATCTAGACTCGGGTATCAGGGAGTGTCCGTAGGCCACACTTTAGCACTACCATGGGCGCCAGTGAATGTCCAAGTTTGGCGTCACACACTTTAACGCTTCCATGTGCGTCAGGGAGTGTCCATATTTGCCACCGTCGCATTTCAAAGATACCCTCACCGCAATCTCAACCACAACCACAACCGCAATCTCAAACACAACCACAACCACAACCACAATCTCAAATCTCATACTCTTTCCACGCTGACCATTACTCTTTTCCACACTGACTGACACCCACATGCATGTACCACTGACCCCACATGAATGACATGAACTTAAACACAAGGAAAAATGCTGAATTAAGGGAACAATGTACGCAGGGGGATTGATAAGTCATAATACATTGATTTAACTGTTCATTCATAACCAAATAGCATTCTGATTTAATAGAATTCCCAAACAGAACCTCAACAGTACTTAAAAGTTGAACCAAACAGTCCCTTAACAGAAAACAGACAAAAATAGAAACTGCCAGAATTCGCGCGCGCGGGCCGCTCGCGCGACGGGTCGCTCGCGCGATATGCCTAATTTTCATTTCATATATAAACTTTTCTGTCTGCCTGGAGACGCATGCCTCGCGCGCGCGGGTCGCTCGCGCGAGGCGTCCCTCGCGCGGGCCGCTCGCGCGATTCTCGCGCGCGCGATCGTGGCGCGAGCTGATGCTGAGGCTTCGTCTTCTTCCCCCAGAATTCCTCTGTTTCAGCAAAACAGGGTCTATTTTGACCCATTTCAATTCCGGAATTATATAAGACATGTAATATGTGATTTTCTTTGTTTTTCAACAAGGATTAAGAATCCATTATCAATTTAACCCAAATCCAACCATAGCTCTTGAATTTCATGAAAGACTAAAAGTTGTCAAAACTTAATTTCTAATATACTTTTTCATATGAATGAATTGTGTTCTAAAATTTCAAACATATCATTTATAAGGTATAATCTTCTATAATCAACTCTAAAAACGAGTTTTGGTTAAGGTTTGAAAAATTATGATTTTGAAGCTCAAGCTTCCATGGACGAATTTAGCAATGGTGGTTCATGTTTACATACACCCAATCAGTAATTGAATATGAAATTACAACCAAAGTGAGTTTTAGAATACTCACTGATGACAGAGATGAAGAGATGAAAATATGTTTGAGAAAGAATTATCAATATAAGAACTCCTTTGAAGCTTTAAGCTATAGAGGTCCGAACTCTCTCTCTCTCTCTAAAATTCTGAAACTAACTCTCAAGCTCTCTCTCTTTTCTCTCTGAATTTACAGATTGTGAGAATATGTGTGTGTTAGTGTAGTGTGTATGAGTTATATAGGAGGAGCAAGTTGATGAACTTGGAGGCCAAGAAATAATAAGGACTCACTTAGCAAGCTTAATTGAGCTAACAAATTCTTAAACCCTCTAATTAACAGCACATGTACATGTGCTGATATAACTATACACATACGTATATATACACTCTCACAAATTGAGGGGTCAAGTTAGACTAGTAGGGGGCAAGTGTTGGTTGTTTGGGAATGAAGCTTATGGGCATTAAATTAATATACACACAAAATGCATTCCCAAACAAGGCCCTCTCAATCATGACTTGCCTTAAATGGAAATAAAGTGCAAGTCACTTCACAACTTTACGTCACCTCAAAATCTGTGAAATTTTAACGCCGCGCGGACAGTTTTGAATATAAACTGGTATTTTCGTGACACGGTGTTCATCACAAAAATATAGAAAATTCATTTTAACGTAGGAAGTGACTTTCTTGTTTTATAAAAATACTGATTGAGTTAAAAGAAAACATTTCCGCCGTTTTGAAATACAGATTTTGAAATCCACACAGGTATTACTAACTTTTGTAAAAATTACAATTTGACCCCAAAAGAATTTCAATAGCAATTGAAACAAGAATTTAAAGTTTAACATATGGGAAATAGAAACTAAATAAGACTAGAAATACAGATTAAATATGAAAATGTCAAATTAAAATTAAATGTAAATACAGGTTGTTACATTATCAAACGGGGTAAGTATTTAATTTTTATTTTTATTTTTAATTTTCAGCACTTAATTGAGTTATTAAATACATTCTATATTTTTGTACCTAGAAGGAGATCAAAGCAGATGATTCATTATGCAATTTCTAGCATTGATTTTGTTTTAGAGTAGTGTTACACACTTTTTGATACCCAACTTTAAATGCATCATGCATGTGCCATGTGTTAGTGGTGTCCAAAAAAATGTGAAAATTTTAAACAGCACAAGGTACATGTGTTTAAAGCATGGTGGGTTAAACAATGTGTCAAAAAGTGTGTGCGACAAATATTTCTCTTCTTTTTTTTCTTCATTTTTTTTTGTATTTTTTTATAGTGATAAAAAAAAGGGACCTTCGGCCATAGCCCCCTCAAATAAAACTCTTCAAAACTAAAACACATGCTACTTTTCTTTATCGCATTAGGCCATTTTTACACTCAAATTGCTATAACTTTTGTTATACAAGTCCATTTTTCGTAAAATTTGATATTTTGAAATCAGGAAAATGAGATCTATCAAACGAGTTCAATGTTGACCATGGAATACTGGGAAAAAAAAAAAACTAAACATCAAACAAATATGAAAAATTGCATTTTTTCGCATACATATAATAAAAACATATTTCTTTCGTACGATTGGCACGATAGATGCATAGATCTTAAAAAAAGTACACGAAATAAAAATAAAAATAAAAAATAAATCACCCAAAAAACCCAAGAATTGATAAAGTTATGTTAGTTTAAAGTTGACGGATAACATTATCTGTTAGACTCACAGATAACAGATAATATTATCTGTAAGATAGGTAAAACCTCAAAATTAGGCTGCAACTTAACTTTTTTTCGTAAAATTTCCACGCCTATTGCGTAGATCTCAAAGAAATACATGAAATAAAAAAAAAATTACCCAAAAAGCCCAAGAATTGATAAAGTTATGGTGGTTTAAAGTTGACAAATAATATTATCTGTTAGCGTAAACAGATAATATTATATGTCTGAAAGATAAAAATTAAAAAACGAAGTTCCAAATTACTTTTTATTTGTACAACTTTCAAGTCCAATGCGTAAATCTCAAAGAAATACATGAAATCAAAAAATAAAAAAATCACCCAAAAAGCCCAAGAATTGATAAAGTTATGGTGGTTTAAAGTTGACAAATAATATTAACTGTTTGTGTAAACAAATAATATTATCTGTTTGTGTTCTGAAAGATAAAAATGAAAAAACGAAGTTCCAAATTACTTTTTTTTGTACAACTTTCAAGTCCGATGCGTAGATCTCAGAGAAATACATGAAATCAAAAAGCAAAATCACCCAAAAAGCCCAAGAATTGATAAAGTTATGGTGGTTTAAAGTTGACAAATAATATTAACTGTTTGTGTAAACAGATAATATTATTTGTTTGTGTTCTGAAAGATAAAAATGAAAAAACGAAGTTCCCAATTACTTTTTTTTTTGTACAACTTTCAAGTCCGATGCGTAGATCTCAAAGAAATACATGAAATAAAAAAAAAAAAAATCACCCAAAAATCCCAAGAATTGATAAAGTTATGGTGGTTTAAAGTTGACAAATAATATTAACTGTTTGGGTAAATAGATAATATTATCTGTTTGTGTTCTGAAAGATAAAAATGAAAAAATGAAGTTCCAAATTACTTTTTTTTTTGGTACAATTTTCAAGTCCAATGTGTAGATCTCAACGAAATGCATGAAATAAATAAAAAAAAAAAATCACCCAAAAAGCCCAAGAATTGATAAAGTTATGGTGATTGAAAGTTGACAAATAGTGTTATCTGTTAGTGTAAATAGATAATATTATATATCTGAAAGATAAAAATGAAAAATGAAGTTCTAAATTATTTTTTTGTACAACTTTCAAGTCTAATGCGTACATCTCGAAAAAATACATGATATAAAAAAAAATGTCACCCAAAAAGAACAAAAAACGAGTGAGTTATGATGATTTAAAGTTCACAGATAATATAATATAATCTGTGAGCGGATGGGCTTTTCACCAAATACAAAAAGTAGCGAGGGGCCTTTCATAAAACTGTAAAAAAATGTGTGTTTTTTTTTTATTAAATCACATAATTTTAAAGGGTCTATGTCCTAATATCCCTAAAAAAAAAAAAAAAATACCTCAACCAATAATAGGCTGATACGCGTCCATCAGAATAGCTGGTGACAAGTCCACTTTTGTAGGTAAGTCCAGTGTATTTAGAAGATAAGGTTGAACCCTATTCTACCAAATCTGTTTCGTAAATGTGCCATTGCGTACTTGATCAATATTCATCCCTACAAATTACAGTCAACAAAAAAAGATAGCAAAATTCAAATTTGCCACCGCAAAATTTGTCGTCTCACAATAAATTGAACTTATTGGTTGAAAAACCTATAAAGTATTATAACTTAGAATGTAATTTATTATGTATCACAATAGATCCTCAATTTCAATGCTCAAAGTGTGTCTGTTATTGTTATTATTATTAAATTTTTTTAATGAATAGAAAAGTGTTGGATATAAAATGTGTGCTGACAACGAAACCAATTTTACCAAAGTTGAACCCTGCCCCATACTCAAAGACTGTTGAGTACATAAACATCTCCGTAAAATCGTTTGGTCAATTGACTGAATGCATCATCTATTTTCAAGAGTAAAGTTATATTTTTCAAATTTTTATCTCAAATCTTCAATTCAAATGATCTGGAATGGAACTACTGTATCTCAAATTTTTATCCCAAATAATATGGTAATAGAATCACTTCAATATCTTATAATCAAAATCCAATGATCCTACTAACACATTATTTAAAATAAAAGTTTTAAAAGTATAGCATTATTCTATTTATGAGTAATTTTTGGGACACAACTTTCATACAACATCTTTAAAAGATGTGTCTATCTCTCTCTTGTGATGTCACTGGACCCTACAGTGACACAAGAGAAAAATAAACACATCTTTTAAAAAATTATATAAAAGTTGTATCAAAATTATTTCCCAAAAATTACCCTCTATTTATATTCCCAATTGTCACTGGAAGCTACTTTGAACGATCAAAGTGAACCTATCCTCACAGTAAGCTGCTTAATTTATTTATTTATTTAAGAAATAGGAAGCTCCTTTGAACCTACCACATGTTTTGCCTAGGTTGCTCTCTTCGGCAAATACAACCAATCAGTTGGGATCGTTGATATACAAAACCCATATATATATATATATATATATATAATTATTTCGGTCTCGCCGAGTGTGCGTTTTTTTTATTGCAATACGTGTTAGGGTCAAATTTATGAAAAATTATTCAGTGAAATTGCCACTGCATGTCAATCATATTGGGGTTGGGTTTAGGACCTTAGGTTCAAGTGACCCCACTTTTAGCGGAGAGAACAAGTGGTTGTTGGCTTTAAACGAACAACACTTTCATCTTTTTATTTTATTACATTTTGTGCTATTTCTTCTCATAAAAATAAGAAAAAAAAAAAACTATTTTTTGGAATTAGGATCCACTTCTGTAACATAAAACAATACAAAATAGACTGAAAATGTAATGAAGGGTTGTCCGCTTTAAAGGAATATGTTCACAATGCTCGTAGCCTCCCTATTCTTAGAGAGTAAAATTCTTTGATACACTCTTGGTGATTTTTGATGTTTCATATATTCTAACAGCTTGGTCTCAAAATATGATAACTTGTAGACTACTTAAATTTTAAAATCAAAGTGATTTTTAAAATTATACAAAATGAGATATTTTTAACATTTTGGATCCGAAGTTACAGTTTTTATAGAATTAATACATCGTGAACCACTAGATGTATCATAGAAGATCTATTGTAGATGTCACATGACCTTGTCATGTACTCCCTCCGTCCCTTTTTTTTAGTCCACCTTTGGGAACTTAACTTATTAAGGGGACAAAAAGAATCTATACCTATTTTCCACAATTATCCCTAATCATTACAATAATTTTTTTAGTTTTGTCTTTGTGTAGATTTGAAGGAAGGGTAGTTTTGAAAAATGGGTAAAAATTGTATACCAATTTAGGAAAGTGGACACTAATTTTGGGACATCCTAAAATAGAATATAGGACTTAAAAAAAGGGACGGAGTGAGTAGTTGAGATGACACACCACACCACAATAGTGTGATGATTTGGTGTGAACTTTTCACTCAATAACTTCTCTAAATTGGCTAAGGCAAGAGGCTGGCGGATTCTTCCCCAGATATTTCATAGCGAATAGTTTACCTTCGATTTGACTCAAGCAATTATAAAGCCAAACTCCCCATGTAACAGATTTAGTATCAGAGACAGAGAGAGAGAGAGAGAGAGAGAGAGAGAGGGGCCAAACTCTCCCTGTAACAAAATTAGTAGTATCACAGAAAGATGGCAGATTTGTTTCATAAACAGGCGAAGCAATACTCGGAGGCTCGGCCAAGTTATCCCGAGGAATTGTTCCAATTTATTGCATCCAAAACACCCATTCACGACCTTGTTTGGGATGTGGGAACTGGTAGCGGCCAGGCTGCCAAATCTGTGAGTCTCTCTCAATCTATTCTCTCTCTAATTATATATATATATATACACACACACACTCAGAAATAGAAATACGCATGTGGAAAATTTCTGACACTCTATTTATGAAATTCATTCCATCCGAAGCTTTATGATTTCTCATGCATCTCCTAAATATCACAACAATTTCAAGGACGGGTCAGCTAGTTTTTTTTTTTTTTTTTCCGTATTTTTTTTAGGGGTGGAATTGATATGCATACCGTACCCCAGGGCCATTATTTTTGTTATTGTCTGTTGATACATATTTTATGGTAGGTTTTTTGTATGTCAATTTTTCCCATAATAATGGTTTATCACTCATTGTAATTTGTAAAGTCTGATTGATGGTAAAACAATTTAAAAGCCGACAGGATAAGTGAGTTGAATTACAATTGGATCAATTTACAGGGCATAAGTTTTTTTTTTTTCAACATTCGTCTCAAATATTGCACTTTTTTTTTTTTTTTTTTTTTTCAAAATTGTGTCCATTGGTCTTTCACAAAACGGATCTAGTCTGGTCCATTCCCATATTATCACTTCTTTTTTTTTTTTTTTTGACAAATACCCTGTTTTAAGAGTTAGTTTAGATTAGAGGAAAATTCTATGATATGGCTATTGCTTTACAGTCATATAAACCAACAATCCAATTAATGCCTTAAGAAAAGTAAAAAAATAAAAAAATAAAAAATAAAATTTTTAAAAAATGTTTGCATCATAATCAATCAATCTTACACTTATACAACTCATTTTTTTTTTTCAGTTAGCTGGTATATACAAGCATATCATAGCCACAGACACGAGCCAAAAGCAACTAGATTTTGCACCCAACCTTCCCAATGTGCAATATGTATGTACCAATCCCAACATGTCCATGGCTGATCTCGAGCGCATTGTTTCACCACCATCAAGCATAGATTTAGTGACCATTGCCCAAGCTCTACACTGGTTTGACCTTCCCAATTTCTACCAACAAGTCAAATTTGTACTCAAAAAGCCCCATGGAGTGATCGCCGCATGGTGCTACACTGTGCCAGAAGTCAACGACACTGTTGACTCTGTCTTCCTGCCATTTTATGTCGATTCCAAACCTGAGTGGGATCTGGCGCGTAAACTGGTGGATGATAGGTATAGAACCTTGAGTTTTCCGTTTGAGCCTGTCGATGGAGCTGAGCACACAGGTCCGTTCGAGTTCAAGACTGAGGTATTGATGGATTTGGAATCGTTTTTGACGTACATAAGGTCGTGGTCTGCGTATCGAACGGCACAGGAGAAGGGTGTTGAGCTTTTGAGAGATGAAGTGATTGATGATTTTAAACGCGCTTGGAATGAAGATGGGAATGACAGAAAGGTTGTTACGTTTCCGATTCATCTAAGGATCGGGAAAGTGGGTAACTTGAACTAGAAATAACTACGAGACTTGGAGATGGATCGGGAAAGTGGGTAACTTGAACTAGAATAACTATGAGATTCGGAGATGGTAAGTTCTATGCAGCTTTTATTAAAATTACAAGTAGAGAAATATGGAAAATGTGTGTACCTCACTGATTCAAATAAGACTAGAGGTACATTTTGTTTGCCATAGCATTCGAAGTGAAGTTGATGTGCAGCATAAAAAGAAAAGGGAAGTGCAATTCGCACTCCATGAATGAATCAATGCACTCCATGGAAAGCGTTGAATGCATAGTGTGTCAATAGTACCATGGCATGCATTAGTTCAATTTTAGAGTGGGAATAACAATTCCCAAAGAAAAATCAATTGTAATGTTTCATAATGATATAATTCTAATGTATTTGTTGTTATGGTGAACAAGATCCCACTTTTTGCTAAGCTCTGTTTTTATTTGATTTGCGTACTTAGAGGTGTTGGATTAATTGTTTGGGTTCATAAACTTTGTGGCTTTTCTACTTGGGCTTTTACATGTTAAGCCAAACCATGGGCCAAGAGCCCTCTTTATTTCAAAAACCCAAACCTAAGTTAAAAGCATGGTTTTGACTATTATCCCACATTGAAATTTTACAAGAACCTTTTACTCTTTATATATGATCTCTCATTCTAAGCATTGTAAGATTATATACTAGAGAGGCTCTCTCACGCGCGCGCAGGGGGGGGTGCAAATCTCAAATTTGGGACACCAATTTGGATTGTTTTGACTAAGTTAAAAGCATGGTTTTGACTATTATCCCACATGACAAATCCTTTATATGACTGTTGGAGTCATCATTTATTTTATATATGACTGTTGGAGTGTGTATTAAACTGTTTTAAGTCATATATGACTGTTGGAGTCATAATTTATTAACAATGTGACTGTTGGAGAGTCATTAGTATCTTAAGATGTTTCACTATATATACTTGATCATATTCTTCCAGAATACACAACAAAAACCAATCCTCTCTTCTGTTCTTCTCTGTATTTTCTATATTTTCTGGAGCAAATCTGAGTACTCGTTTTTCTTTTCCAATTCAAGTGCATGTTTGGAAGAGTTGGTTGCTGAATCCTGGAGAACATAGCGCTGTGACCTTTTGCATCAAGTCACTGACTTAGAGGGGCGGAATTGTTCTTAAGGACAGTGCAATACATTGCACGCCTCAACCAAATATCATAGTTTCATCCTCATTTTCCAACAAGAGGTTCCGATTGATTTATGGATTTAGTGAGGGAAAGAAAAGAAAATCATGATAGAAAACGTTCACCTTTGTTTGTTTCCTAAGGCTTTGTTTGGTTCTTACTTTTTGTGAGGGAGAAGAAAGAAAAACATAGAGGAAAACTTTTCCTTTTGATTGCTTGATAAGGAAAACGATGAGGAAAATAGTAAAGAAGAGAGAATAAGTTGAGAAATTAATAAATTTTTTGAATGTTGCGAGTGTTTTTCATTCCTTTTTTCAAATATTGTAATTGTATATAATTTTTTTTTAATGTTGTATAAGTATTAAGGAAAACACAAGTAAAAATAGTAGTTTTTCCTCTTATTTTGATATTCCTTTTCTAATCCTCACGAGATCCATTATTCAAACGTAGTCCAAGCTAGAAAAATGTGAAGAAAGTAGGAAGTATAAGAAAATAAAGTGATAAATAAATTAAAATATAAAGTTTGTGAACTATATATATTTTTTCTGAATTTATAATATATATTAAAAATTCTCACTTACATTTTTTAAGCATGAGGAAAAGACAAGAAAAACACAACACAAAGGTGCTTGTACGTTGTTGCCTTTCCCTTTTCCTTTCCGTTATGACCCTGCAAACCGAAAATAGCCTTAGAGAAGAAAAAGGGAAGGAAAGGGATACCTGATAAGCAGTGGCGGACTCAGGATTTTTTGCCCGGGGGGGGGGGGGGGGGGGGGGCGCACAGTATAAGTAAAATAGAACATTCGCAAAAAGATAATATGTTATTTCTAACAAAGCTTGTTATACTTTACAAATACCCACGACAGGGTTTCATATCTTGGAAACGTTTCATTATAGTATCATTTCTAATCTTGTTGAATCTGTTTTTCTCGATATACACAAGCAAACTATCATTTAAAAATTGGCCCCCCCATTCGACTACGCAAGCGACTTTTTACAATCTTAATTGTTGAAAATGCCCTCTCTACTGTAGCTGTTGCAACTGGTAGAACCAATGCCAATTTAAGAAGTCAATAAACTAAGTAAAAAACAATATGTTTTTTTTGTATGGACCATTAACTTCGCTAGATCGCCAAGTCCCTTCAACTCCAAAAACTCATTACTCGTGCGCATATCAAATATATAAGTATCAAGTTGATCTCCAAGATACGTATAGTCTTTTTCATAAAAATCGTGCGGATAAAAAGAGGCAAGGCGAATGAGTTTTTGCTTATCAAATGCAAAAAATGAATCAGTGGGATTAAGGCATGCTACACAAACAAGTAACTCAGTAGTAGCCACAGTGAAACGCTCATCAAGCTCTTGAAGTTGAAAGTCCAGTACCGCAATAAACAAATCACACTTGTATCAATGTTCATTTGTTATATCACTACCCTTGCGCTTGGGTCGACTTTGAAATGATACTGACATATTCGGAACATCAATATCATATTTGGTACAAAATGATTTGACTTCATCAAGAAAGGGATCAAAGCCACTGTCCCTCATATCTTTTAGTCTTTTCTTTGAAACTTTAACCAAATTGATGGCATTAATAATATCATGGTCTTTTCTTTGCAAAGCTTTGACAACTCTTTTGTGATTGCAAGGATTTGTTTCATCAAGTGTAGATTGAAAACAAAATCAAACTTGAGAATGTTGATCAAAAGACCTTGCGCTCCACCAGTAAGATTCTCATCCCCATCATCACGAATTTTTTCAAGCACCCCAATCACAGCAGGAAACATTTTAATTAGGCTTGCCAAAGTTTCATAATGTGAGCTCTAATGAGTATCAAAAGGACGTGCAAGATTACATTCTTGATTCAAGCCTCTCCCACTTTCAAGTTCACCTGCATCTAGTGATTCATACACTTTAGCCGCTTATAGCTCAAAAAGAGTGTCATAGCGTTTGCACGAGCCTCCAACAACATTTAATAATCCTAATACCAAATTAAAAAACCAATTGACATCATAGTTTTTCTTTGCAACAGCTACAAGAGCCAACTGTAGTTGGTGACCAAAGCAATGAACATAATAAGCAGATCCATTCTCGTTCAAGATAAGAGTCTTCAAACCAGCAAACTCACCGCGCATATTACTGGCTCCATCTTATCCCTGTCCACGTAACCTAGAGATGCTCAATTTATGTCTCGAGAACAATGACTTAATTACTTTTTTGAGTGAACCAGCAGTTGTACTAGCAACATGCTCAAGCCCGATGAAAGATTCTACTACTTCCCCTTTGTCATTCACATAGCGTAATGCAACTGCCATTTTCTCCTTGAGAGAAATATCTCGAGATTCATCAACAAGAATAGTGAATGGTTCATCACCAATACAATTGATAATGGAGTTTAAAGTTTCCATTGCAGCAGCATTCACAATATCCTTTTGAATTTTAGGAGATGTTAGCTTAAGATTTTTAGGAGCGTTGTTCAAGACCACACTAGCAACTTCCTCATTGAAGTTGGCAAGGACCTCCAATAGCTCAAGAAAGTTTCCCCGGTTATCTGAATCCTCAGATTCATCATGACCACGAAATGGAAGCCCTTGCTTGAGAAGAAATCGAATGGTTTCAATTGATGCATTTAAGTGTAGTCGATACTTCTCTGTTACTTTTTGAGATTGTCTGTGAAGTGCAGTTTCAATATGTTGGCTCTAATTTAGAAGATCTTGACACTTTCTCCAAAATTGGTAGTGGGCATCACTATTAGCATGTTCATTAAGTGAACTCTTCTTCTTCCAATTCTTAAAATCCACACCAACAAACTTGTCACCACCAGATTGATCTCCAATATCAGGTTTGAACAAGTAACAACAAAGACAATAACAACTACTTTTTCTTTGCTATACTCCAACCATCCCTCGAATTCTTTATATCATGTTCGATTGAATCGTCTTGCTTTGCTCCCAAAATCACTACAAGGAAAACTAGTGAGATTTGGTTGGGAAGGACCTTTTAGCAAATATGCTCTTCGAACGTTTTCTTGATCATTCGGCTGGTAGCTCGTTATTTTTTTCCTTAGGCCCGGGTCTCTCTCAAGGTCATTCAACTCTAATTCTACACGTCTTAGTTTTGGACTTAGAGCATTATCCCTTTTTGGAGGGGAGCGAGAAGTTGATTCTCCAATCTTTGAAATCTTTTGATAATACTTCTCCATAACTGTTTTAAATTATAAATTAAGGTCACTATAATATTTGAGATATCCCAAATTTGGGAACAACAAAAGTCTAAGAGAGCTCAAATATTCCTTCTTTTGTTTGCCAAGAAAGACTAAATGAATGGGGTAAAATAAATAAATAAATAAATATATATATATATATATATATGTTTAATCTGAGTTGGATTAAGCCAAATGGTTGTACGAGGGGCTCAATTGAGAAAAGCTCTACTATATCTCCCATTCAACTAAATTAGATGTCTAATTGTCTAAAGATACAAAGTTATTCAAATTTAGATCCCTGCATTTTATACGTAATTGCTTAACAAAAGCCATTAAAATTAAACATGTCACATGCTAATTATTTCATATGCATAATCTATAAAAACAAATCTGATATACACAACTAATTTATTAAATCTCACATAGTCATATGCATAATTTAAAAAAACCCTAAAATTACCTCAATATCAAATTGCAATTGAACTTCATAGGCCAAAAAAAAAAAAAAAAAGTTCTGATAGCATGGGCTCTCGGAGCAGTAGGCAGCAGCACTAGGAAGTAGGAAGTTTTTTTTTATCAAATTACCTCAGACTGGACAGTCTGGACTCTCGAAGCAGCGCTAGTAAGTTTTTGATCGCATGTCTTTTTTTTATTTCTCAGTTTTGAATCTCTTTGATCGTAGACTTGGAGATCAGAGAGAGAGAGACAGAGTAAGAGAGAGAAAGGGAGATTTTTTAGCAGTAACTTGCAGGACAAATTAAAGAAGAGAGAGAGAGAGAGAGAGAGAGAGAGAGAGAGAGAGAGAGAGAGAGAGAGAGAGAGAGAAACGTGAGAGTGAAATGGGTCTTTGACTCTTTCATCAATATAGAAGAGAGAGAAAGAGTTTTTTGTATGGGAAATGACAATTCAATGATGTGATGAATACTCAAAAGTCAAAAAAGTTGTCAGTTAAAATTATAAAAAAAATTTCCACCCCCAATTCAGGGTCATTTATGAAATTATATAATTCTTAAAGGTGAAGTTTGGGGGGTATAATTGGTGAAGCTTAAATAATACATGATGTTTTATAGAATTCAGGGGGGGCCTATTTATGAAAATCCTAAAATACTATAGGTAAAAATGGAATTATCAAAACTTGAGGGGTGGCCTGTGCCCCCCATGGAGATAACGTGCGTCCGCCCCTGCTGATAAGGGAAGTTGAAGGAAACAAAACACTTAGCATTTTGCATCACGCTTTAAGGCTTTTCTTGTTTGAGTCTTTAGTGAGAAAAAAGAAAGTGAAAGGAAAACTTGAGGGAAAAGTATTTTTTAAGCTCTATTTGGTTCATGAGTAAGTGAGGGAAGAGAAAAGAAGACACAAAGGAAAATTGTTTTTCCTTTTTTGATTAATAACGAAAACAGATAGGAAAACATGAAGGAAAAGAAAATATGGTGACAAGTATAAAACAAATTTTGATATTTGTGAGTCACTCCCCTTTACTTTTCTTATGGTGCTTGGGATTTTTTGAAAATTATTAGTTTCTAATGTCAAATGAACATGGAAATAAACACTAGAAAAACATAAGAGCAAATAAGATATAGATTTTCTCTTTCTAAAGCCTTTCTTTATAAACTACAATAGTTTGAGGGAAACTTTTTGCCACGCCCCAGAGTAGGCCAAAATTTGGGAAAATTTAAAAAGTTTCTTTTTGGATCCGTGGATACATGACTAGTTAGAATTACCTAATTGTCCACAAGCATAATAATAATAAGAATATAATAATAATGGTCATTTGACTAAACTCAATGGCAACTAAACATTAATCATAACCAAGTTGTACAATCTTTTTTATTACAGACCAAAGGAAAATTAAAATAAAGCATAAGAAGTCTCATGACAACACGTGCCACTAAATCCAAACAAAGGTCTACATTATTACATCAAAAAAGCAAAGATAAACAGACTACTACTAAGCCTAGAAGAGAACACGATGTTCAACTCGCAACGCCATAACTCTCCTCATAGTAGTCCTCCCCTGAGTACTCTCCGATGTAACCCTTGGCCGTGAAACCTGTGGGGTCCATCCCCGTATAGTAAAAAGAAATTGGGTTTCTTTTTTGTTAATTATGCGAGATGAGTTGATAAGCTAGCATGTGACAGTTCAATCCAAAAGTATTTGGTTTGGGATATAATTGCAAGCATACCTATCAACTATCACCAAAAGGTGGCATGCATGAATAGAAGTTCTATCATCATGGATAGTTAGCCGTATATATCATTTATATATGTATGTGTATAACATACATGTGTGGGCAAGTGATACACTCGGGTTGTGTGAGAGAGAGAAAAATACTGTGAGGTTTTTTTTGGGGTATTGAGTGAGTGAGTACAAAGGGCTAGTGAGTTGGGTTATGTGATTTAATCCAAGGTTTCTTATACCAGTTTTATTCTCAATAGTAAAGGAAAATCTCTTGTATGTGGACGTAGGCAGGGTTTTGCCGAACCACGTAGAATTCTCTTGTGTTTTTCTTTTCTTTTTCCCTTGTTATATTTCTTTTCATTATGTGTTTGTTTAATTCTGCTACATAAATCTCAACAAGTGGTATCAGAGCCAAGGTTTGGTGTGCCAGTCAATTAACCATGAAGGCGATGATCAACCCACAATTTACGGTGGAGCAGTTCAATGGAAAGGGCAGTTTTACTCCCTAGCAGAGAAGAGTAAAAGACATTCTTGTGCAACAAGGGTTGTACAAAGCTTTGAAGGGGAAGGATGGAAAGCTAGAGGCCATGAAAGATGACGAGTGGGAGGAGTTGGAGTTACAGTGTGTTAGCACGGTCCGACTCTGTATTGCTGATAACATTATCAATAATGTTATGGATGAAGATTCTGTATCAGGCTTGTGGGAAAAGTTGGAAAACTCTATATAGCCAAGAGTTTGACTAACAAATTGCATCTGAAGCGACAGTTGTACCGGCTGAAGATGGAAGAAGGCGGGGATCTCATGGAACACATGAGTGTGTTCAACGGGTATTTGGATCAACTGCGGAAAGTTGATGTCAAGATTGAGGAAGAAGACAAAGCTCTCCTACTTCTTACCTCTCTTCTAGATTCGTATGACTACCTCGTGATTGCGTTGCTGTATGGTAAAGATACAGTGATTTTGGAGCAGGTGGAGGCTTCACTAGTGTCGTACGACACTCAGTGAAAGACAACTAGTGAGGGTGGACATGAAACTACTTTGGCTGTAGCAAGTGGGAATCGGGGAAGGACGAAAGATAGATCTGAAGGTAGTAGCAGGGTTAGATCTAGTTCTAGACGGAGAAAAGTTCAATGCTATCTGTGCAAAATATTGGGTCACATCAAGAAATATTGTCCTCAACGTAAAGGGAAGGACGATGGTGGGGAAAGATGGTGATGGTGAAAATTCTTTGGTTTTATTGGGAGATGATGGAGGTGTCCTCATAGTCTCCGAAGGTATGCACACTATTTCTCGTGATGATTGGATTATAGATTCTGGTTGTACAAACCATCTATGCTTCAGGAGGGAACATTTTAATAAATTCCAAAAAGATAATTTGGGGAAGGTGTCATTGGATGACAAGTCCTCGTGCAAAATTATGGGTATTGGGACGGTTAGAATTAAAATGTTCGATGGAGCGGTTCGTACTTTGGGTGGTGTGAGATATGTCCCAAAGATGCAAAAAAATCTAATCTCACTTAGCCAAATGGATTACATGGGGTGCAAGTATTCAGCTGTAGGTGGAGCCATGAAAATCACACATAGCTGCATGGTAATTATGAAGGGAGAAAAGTGTGGTGGGTTGTATCGTCTGATTGAAAGTACAATGAAGAAAAACTCGATTGATGTTTGGAAACGAAATGCACAGGAAAAAGGGTACCCTAGACGTGTTTCTTTTGCGGTGGAGGCGATGACACGGGTGACAGGTTTCCAAGGAGCAAACGATGATGATGGAGAGAATATTGCTGGTGGTGGAGGAGGTGGATCGAGACCCTACTCCGGCATTAATGGGTAAATTAATGGAAGACAGTTACACATGTTCATTGGCAGTGGTGAATCAAATTGGGACTATGTTGATTCGGTATGTGTAACTGGGATTTTTTAGGCCAATGGTTTGGGCATCTTGACAGGTTGTTGATCAAGGTGGGATATTTTTTTTCTCTCTCATGGGTATGGAGGTGGAGATTTGTGGGATCCATCCCCATATAGTAAAAGGAAATTGGGTTTCTTTTTTGTTAATTGTGCGAGATGAGTTGATAAGCTAGCATGTGACAGTTCAATCCAAAAGCATTTGGTTTGGGATATAATTGCAAGCATACCTATCAGCTATCACCAAAAGGTGGCGTGCATGAATAGAAGTTCTATCATCATGGATGGTTAGTCGTATATATCATTTGATACGCCCAAAATTATGGGCAGTTTCCTACTCAAGCTAGAAGACTAATGGAAAGTGCATCTATTTCCTAATCCAATTAGGAAACCCCCACAATTAATGTCAATCAATCCTAATACAATTAGGAAACTTACTTGATGGGTGTCAATCACATCCTAATAGGATTGTATTTCCTTATCCATGTATGAGTAGGTCTCTTACATCTATAAAAGAGACCTCTCACCCCTCATGAAGGGGCGGCCAACTCTTTAGTCTACACAGCACCTCTACAAAATTCACCATTATATGCATACACCCGGCCGGTATTACTGGTAGTGCCGCCCCTCTTTGTTGGCTCACCAGACCCGCCGGTGATCTGCTAGTGAACGTGCTCAGACACACCCGTGGACGTAGGTACCTTCATTAACAGGGCCGAACCACATACAAAAAATAGTCTCTCACTCTCTCTCTCTCTCCTTAAACTGCTCTATTTACTCTTACCAATTTTTGGCATCATCAGTTTGGCGCCGTCTGTGGGAAACGACAATTCTTCTCATCAACAAATTCTTGACTGATCAATATGCCACCAAAGAAGGGTAAGAAGGCTGCGCAGCAGTCCGACCGGGATGTTCCTTCGGCCCCGGCGTCGACTGCAGCAATCCTGACATCTGAGCAAATCACTACAACCCTCACACAACTCTTGGAGGGCCAGCGTCAAATCCAGCAACAGATCGAAGCACTGCTAGCCCAGCAAAGCAATCCTCCAGTGGCCGGGAAACGACCCGGGAACGTTGCGTACGGTCGAGAACCGATCTTGACCAGACAATAGACCCGAGCCAACCCGTCCCGTGTTAAGGATATCAAAGACGTCAGCAGTGGGCCTGCTGCCCGAGGGGAAAGGCAGGAGCATATGGCCCGGGAATCAGTCTTGGGTCACTCGGTCAAGAGCCGAGTCGTCCCTAAGCGAACGATTACCCGGAGTCATAGCCGAGCCCGATCCCAGAGGACAGCACCCCGCCATGAAGAAGAAGCCTCTTCCACCAACCCGACCAGCTCCTCAGATACCGGTCGGGAAGGAGTGGAAGCCAGAATCAAGTACCTACAGAAGCAGATCGACGGAGTGGCCAAAAAGCTTGGTCAAAACCATGCTCAGAATCAAGCCAATACCAAGACAGAGTCACCGTTCTCCAACCAGATCACGAGCTATCCCGCGCGAATTTAAGCAGCCTCGACTAGATTCATACAATAGCTCGGGAAGCCCGGTCGACCACATCCGGACCTACAAGGTTCAGATGGCCCTAGCCACCAACTCCGATGAGCTATACTGCCTAGCTTTCCCCAGCACTTTGAAAGGCTCGGCCATGCAATGGTTCTACTCCTTGGAGCCCCGATCGGTCTGCAGTTTCGAACAACTCAGCAAGCAGTTCATCAACCAGTTCACCGGTATGCATGAGCGGCCAAAGCCAGACATGCAGCTACTGACAGTCAGATAACGGAACAATGAGTCCCTCAAGGAGTTCACCGACCGGTTCAACCAACAGAAGCTTCAAATCCGCAATCTGAACCAGACAATCGCCATCATAGCCTTCTGCTCGGGAGTTCAACACACTAAGTGCGCCGCGTCGTTCCACAGAAATCGACCGGAAACTTTGGTTGAGCTCTCTGAGAGGGTTGGAAAATATATTGACACTGAAGAGTTTCTGAAGACCAAATACACCGGGCAAGAAAGCAACGAGTCTTCCAGAAGTAAGCGAAAGCGAGATCAGCCCGGGAGTTCTTACAGTTCTTCCAGTTCACAGAGGTCTGAGTTCGGCAATCCCGACCTGACCACCGGTTCACAGCAGTCCGGGTCAGGTAGCCCCGACCGGATCTCCAGCTCACAACAGGCATGGTTCGACAGTCCCGACCCGACCTCCAGTTCACATCGGTTAGGATCAAGCAGTTCCGACTTTGCGTTCAGCACATAAAAATTAGGAGCCTGACGATCCTGATTCGACCCCCTATCTCCATCATTCTAGATGAGCCCAACTACAACGGTACTTGCCTGATCACTACGTGAGGCTCCACCGATTGTCAGAGAGCTCATCCAAAGACCTCGGGTCTAACCCCGAGGCATATAAAAAGATCTCGGGCCTAACCCCGAGGCATCCAAAGACCTCGGGCCTAACCCCGCGGTAATAAAAAGACCTCGAACTTCGAACTCAGGCACTAAAAAGACCTCGAGCTCCGAACTCAGGCACAAAAAAGACCTCGGGCTCTGAACCTAGGCACCAAGGACCTCGGGGTCACGCCCGAGGCACCGGCTTCGCTTAGGTCCAACCGACGATGGAGGCAAACCTCCTAGGTGGCTGATGATGGCAAGCTTCAAAAGACCCTGCAACCACCATGTTCCAGGTCGGTTACCTACAGATCATAGCCTCTTTAAGACCCTCGTCTTAGCGAAAGCTTGGGGGGCAAGATGGCGTAGTGAACTAAACAGGTAATCACACCGGGTATTTACAGGCCTCGCGGATAATCAAGTCAAAATCTTGGACAACCCGAGCACCTATAGTACTCAGAGGCATTAACTCCGCTTAGGTCCAGACTGACGATAGAGGTGACTAAAATCTCTTAGGTTGGGATAGAGGAGCAAAAGGACCCTAAAGCAACGTGATTTAGGTCGGCTCCGCCAACATGGTCAAGCTCTTCTCCCAACAGTCTTGACGAAGGCTAACTGGGCGGAAGACAACCATCCTGAGGAGCTAACATAAAAAGGACCCTAAAGCAATACGCTTTAGGTCGGCTTTTCCAACATGGTAAAATCTTTCTACCCAAGCCTTGACGAAGGTTTACGGGCAGAAGATAACCATCCTGGGAGCTAACTCAAGCAAAAAAGACTCCGAAGTAGGCCGAGTCTCAACTCTCGGTCACTTCCCGAGCATTCAAAGACTCCGAATTAGGCCGGGTCTCAACTCCCGGTCAGTTCCCGAGCACCTAAAAGTCCCGAGCTAGGCAGGGTCTCAACTCTCAGCCAGTTCCCGAGGACTCACCAGGCTCAGAAGCCCTGAGGCAGCTTCCTCAAGCACTCAGACAGTGGAAAGTGGCATCAACTAATTTCCAAACTTGCCCCGATATAGCATCTGGCCAATCTTGGAAATGGGGGGCAGCTGATACGCCCAAAATTATGGGCAGTTTCCTACTCAAGCTAGAAGACTAATGGAAAGTGCATCTATTTCCTAATCCAATTAGGAAACCCCCACAATTAATGTCAATCAATCCTAATACAATTAGGAAACTTACTTGATGGGTGTCAATCACATCCTAATAGGATTGTATTTCCTTATCCATGTATGAGTAGGTCTCTTACATCTATAAAAGAGACCTCTCACCCCTCATGAAGGGGGCGGCCAACTCTTTAGTCTACACAGCACCTCTACAAAATTCACCATTATATGCATACACCCTGCCGGTATTACTGGTAGTGCCGCCCCTCTTTGTTGGCTCACCAGGCCCGCCGGTGATCTGCTAGTGAACGTGCTCAGACACACCCGTGGACGTAGGTACCTTCATTAACAGGGCCGAACCACATACAAAAAATTGTCTCTCACTCTCTCTCTCTCTCCTTAAACTGCTCTATTTACTCTTACCAATTTTTGGCATCATCATCATTTATATATATGTGTGTGTGTATAACATACATGTGTGGGCAAGTGATACACTCGGGTTGTGTGAGAGAGAGAAAAATATTGTGAGATTTTTTTGAAGGTATTGAGTGAGTGAGTACAAAGGGCTAGTGAGTTGGGTTACGTGATTTAATCCAAGGTTTCTTGTACCAGTTTTATTCTCAATAGTAAAGGAAAATCTCTTGGATGTGGACGTAGGCAGGATTTTGCCGAACCACATAGAATTCTCTTGTGTTTTTCTTTTCTTTTTCCCTTGTTATATTTCTTTCCATTGTGTTCTTGTTTAATTCCGCTGCGTAAATCTCAACAAAACCTTATGCTGATAGCTACCATCACTAAAGTCTCCCTCCGCCTAAACATCTTTGGCCGCGCCACTAAAATCTGAAAAAGATGGACATGGATGCTCCAGCGACCAATGTTCTAAAACTCAGAGGCGCTAGTCAAGCAGGGGGGGGGGGGGGGGGGGAAGGAGGAAGAGGTGCTAGTCGGGCGCCTAGGCGAAAAAATTGTTTTAAAGCAAAATTAATAACATTGAGACAATTCTACAAGTTTAATTTATAAATAAGTTCTGAATAAATAAATAACCACAAATAAAAAAATTTAACACACATTGTACACATACAACCACTGATACACACACATAAACTGATATAGACAAGTTTTGAAATAAAAAAAAAATAATAATAACATACAGTATACACACACAGCCACTGATACACACACATACACTGATATAAACAAGTTTTGAAATAAAAAAAGTAAAAAAAATTAGGCTCGCCTAGGACCGCCTAAGGCCCTGCCTAGTAAATTAGACGATTTTACTAATGCCTAGGAGAAACTATGGGTGGTAGAGGGCCGCCTAGCCCGAGTTTTAGAACATTGAGGCAGTGGCATAAAACACCGTCAGCTTCAAAAGCTGAGTGAGTGAAGAATCTCAAGTGGCACCATTAGTATCAAAACACAATAAACACATTAATCAAGATCCATTATTCTTATCTCCATTAAAAGTATGTTACGTACATTATGAAGTTATAACCTAACCGAACATCGATACGAACTAAACTCGAATACAAGGATATCTCCATGACTCACAACTGAATAAATTGGAAGATTCCGAACCGACCAACACTTCATCAACTTCTTCTTCCAACAAATCTGGTATAAGTCATTTGATTTATAGTAAACATGCTTTAACAATAACTTGATGAGTATATTATACATGCCTTAACAGTCGCTTGATCACCATCGGTGCATCAAGATAGTATCATGCTTTAATAGCCGACTCAATTAAGATATTCAAGGTCCATGACCTTTCCTAACAAATATAACATGCCTTAACAGCCGCCTGATCACGCATGGTGCATCAAGCTGGTATCATGCCTTAACAGCCGACTATAGCACTAATATTCAACTAAAAGATTAACTATCGTACTTCGCCAATTGTCCAACAGTCTCAACATTGACATCTCGAAATAGACTTCTCCGACTGATAAACATGATGCAACTGAAAAGGAACTCCAAGGACTCATGGCCAACAATATACATAAAATCAAGAGATTTGGATAAGGTACAAGTGAGTAATGCGTGTGCGACACAAGTCGTTAAAATGTAAGTTATTAATTAAACAGGTTTCGATCATAATAAATGTAGGTTATTCCAATTATCTCAGTTAGCATGCCTCGAGAATTGTAGCCATGTTATAAAATAATTAAGTGTAAAGTACAAGTCTTCTATGTTCTGGTAGACTCGAGTGGTCGAGACAACTTCAGACTGTTTGAGCACTTGAGTGCACACGAGCGGCGGAGCACGCGCAAGCACTTGGGTTTAGCATTTTCATATATTTATGTATATGTAGAATAAGAGAAAGAAAGAGGTGGAAGTACTAGTGCAAGTGACATGCTCAATGTTCATTTCATGAGCATAATATTTCAATACTATTTCTTAGTTGGTTCACCTATGTGTCACACACATGCCATAAAAATTACATGTGTATCAACCACACTTTAAAATAGTAGAAAAAGTGTGCAACTAGCCAAAGGTCTGTTTGATAACTTAGTTAAGTACTTAAAATTAAAATTAAAATTCTCAATGCTTACTATCATACTCCAACCCACCACGTGCAGATTAGGACCATGAAACAAAGGAATTAGTCAAGTCCAAACATCAACTAATAACATGGTTAAACGAATCTCCCATCTTTTACTGAATAAAAAAATACCATTATCTAAAGTTTTTAGTTCCAGTCAACTGATTGGGGATCCGTTCGACTGGTTTTCAGATTACAGAGTACATATTTTGAAGGAATATCAATCTGGTTGACTGCCTTGGATCCTGTTGACTAAGTTTTCAAAAGAGGGCACCAAACTCGGTTGACTAGTCCTAGTCCTGGTCCGGTAGACTGTACTAAATGTTCTAGTGAGCCTTATAAAAAAAATGATCCTGTTGACTTTATGGAGCAATGCAGTCGACTACTTTTAAAAACTAAGAGAAATCTTGTCACGCACGTTCTAGAATTGCATACATTTTATTCACATGTGTGGTAACGAGTGGAAATTATTAACATTGATTAAAAATTGAATTGAGGTTGACTGGAGGTCAATGGAAGGTGTCAAGTAAGGACACGGGAATTTGATAAGCAATGTTGTATTGGCATAAGTAAATGACATTTATGTGCACTAAATGTTATTTGACTTTATTTGGTATATCTGGCATTTCATGAATAGTGAATTATACCTATGTAATATAATTTCTGGTAGTTTTGTTATCGCTGTAGAGCATTTTGAATACTGTGGTGAGAACGTAAGTGGCACGTTAAATAAAGGTAGGTTGTGTAGAAATTCCACAAAATTTAGTTTTCGAACCTAATTTTGGACCCAAACGGAACGTAGTCGAAAACTTTTGTAAATTTTAATTTTCACTCGTGAAGTAATAAAATGGACTTGTACGAAGTTTCGTGAGATAATTAGACGTTTTGAGAACTCGTGGGGAGGTAAAAGTAATTTACGGAGATTATGCCTATAAATAGAAAGGGTGGATTTTCATTTTTTGTGTAACTTGCAAAAATATATTAAGAGAGGAGAGAGATAGGGAGATTTGTTGCCACAAGCTTTGCGACGACGATCGGCGACCTTTCGTCCGTCAGAGTTTCTCCAGATTCTAGATTTGGACTCCTTGAGGTAAGACATACATTTTGATAGTCATTAGGGCATGTTTGGCTAACTTTTATAAAAATATAATTTCTAGAAATCTGGGAAAAACAGGTATAAACTTGTAGATATCATCTGAAAATGGAGATCCGACGTTTAATTACCTCCGTGGTACTTCCCTCAAAGTTTGAGAGAATTTGCACGAGGTATGAAGTTCTAACTTGTGAAATATAGGAATATACATGTTTTAGATTTCGATGACGAAATTGAGATCCAGGCAAAATTCATGTGTTAATCTTTGGCCCGTTAATTATGCACGCGTTTAAATATGAAAAGCATGTCTACTTTACGCGAGCACGTTGAGTTATTTCTGTGGGTCAAAGGGGAGTTCATACAAATTTATGCCGGGGTAAGCTTCTCAATGTTGGAGAATTATAGTAGCGACGGCTACTATGCATGGTTTAAGACTTGGACTTGCCATGGCACTTAGGTGATTCAACGGTTGTAGACTTGGACTAGCCGTTGGCATCGCGGTTTAAGACTTGGACTTGCCGCTATTGGATGAATGCGTATTTTCTTTCTAGAGTCTAATTGTTCTAAATTGTAAGATTAATGCATGTTTTGTCATATATTGCATATATTAGAACTTGTGCACTCAGCATATAGCTAAGCAATGGAGATTTACTCCATTGCTGGTGAAAAGAAGAAAGGGAAGTAAAAGCATGAGAAGTGAGGCCGAGGAAATATTACCTTGTTTATATTTTTGTCTGCTTCCGAACTTGTAATAAGAACCTTGAATTCGTAATATGTTGTAATAGAAGCTTAGACTAGTTCTGTAGTACTGTAATCACTTGTAAGAACTCATGTAATCCATGTTTTGAAGTTAGAATTTAGTGATGTGAATGTTGGTGTTTGGGTTGGAGGACACTTGGCTTTGAATTGCTGCAGTTTAGGGATTTCTGAGGGAAATCAGTCGACTAGACCCCTACATTATAGAGATATTTCTTCAATTTTTGAAGACATCAGTCGACTGAAGAGAGGGTATTTATCGACTGAACTCTGCACGAAAATATCACATTCTGCATGCATAGGGCCCAGTCGACCGAACAATGGTCAGTCAATTGAAAAATTGAGGCCCTAGTGGACTGAGTCACCGACATAGTCGACTGGATGATGCCTGTGGACTTTTTATACTTTCTGCTCCTGGTCTCTAGTCTACCGGATCCTAGATCAGTCGACTAGACCGCTAATCTTCAAAATGGATTCTTTTGGAAATGTTTCAATTGGGGCAAAAACTTTTTATACTCCATTTTAAATGATTTTTACTTATATTTCCGCTGCTATTCGACTTTAATGGAATTGGATGAGCCTTGGTGGCATGCCACTGTAGACACCCCGATTTTGAACAAACGTCAAGCCCAGGGATTGGTTACCTCTAGAAGACCGATGATGACAAAGACCGGTAAAATTGGAAGGTTTTCCAGAAAACTTAAATTCTTCAAAACAAAATTAAAAAAAAAAATTAATAAAGACAGAAGGAAATTGGCTACCCGGGAGAAACCCGAACGTTGAAGAACATGTGAGAAAATCCGTTTAAGAAATTTTTATTCAAAAAAAAAAAAAAAGAGGAAAAGAAGTTTTCAAAAGAAAAAAGAAAGAAATAAATAAAATGATAGTATATACCATGTATATGGGTGTATCTTAATAAAGTACACTACAAGTATAAAGTACATTAGTATATACTTTGCTAATAATTAAGATTGTGGTAATGAATATTTTGAAAATTAAAAAGAGGGCAAAATTCTGTTAGCCCCGGCACGCGGGAAAGCCGCCGGCACTCACTGAGTGCCGTCCGGCATTCAGCGAGTGCGGCCCGACATTCAGTGAATGCCGCTGGCAGCCATCGAGTGTCGCGAACTGTAACAGATTGCTTTTCTCACATGTTCTAGAAGAAAACTTTGCACATGGGTTTCCACCCGAATTTACCCAATTAACCTTGATGTGTTGGTCTATATAAACAGGCCTTCATCTTCTTCATGGGGACTTTTACTCTTACTTTCAAAATTTTTTACTAGAAAGAGATATAATAGAGAGAGAATTGGGAGAAGAAAGAAGAGTTTTTATTGAAGAATTTTGAGAAGAACTTGAAGATTCTTGGAAGCATTTCACAAGGAATAGAAGAAACCTTTGAGGTCTTGGAGGTAACCTCTCAGTCACTTGGTAGAATTAGGCAATTCAATCACAAATTCTAGATCTATGAATTTTACACATTTTCAAAACCTCTCTTCCTACCTCATTTCATCACACACCATTTAGAATTTGTGATTGAATCTCATGGTGTTTCATTAATTTGGATCCAAAATAGAGCTTTGGATTTATGAATAAAAGAGTTTTGACTTGAAATTTTCAAATAACCTGTGATTTACTTTCTTTTGTTTATATTCTTCTCAAGAGATTTATGAGATCTTCAATATCTCATTAGATTTCTTTGAGTTTGATCCTCTAATTCCCTATGATCTTATGATTTATATCTTATGATTTATATGGGGATTAAAGTAGATTATGATCATCTCTACATATAGTTGGTTGAATTTAAGTCTAAACTCATGGTTTGAAATCTCCTCACTAAAAATCTTATGGAATTCATGCTATATTCCATAGAGGTTTATGTAGTTGGGATTTCATTTTGTCTCCAAGGACCATTAACTTGGTAGGAGAAATAATAATATGACTCTATATTCTTCAAGGACCATTAATTTGAGAGGAGAATAAGGTTTCATGAATCTATAGTTCTCGAGGATCATATGTTTGAGAGAGTGATTAGGTATAGATTTTCATAATTTATATTCAAAATTCGTAAGATTAAGTAAGACCTTAGGATTCTCTTGCTAGATCTCCATCTATGTGATCTATGATAGGAATCCATCAAGGTTAAATCTAGGGGTTTCTCCCTATTTCATCATTTGTCCCAATAATCATAATCAAACTTGATTCTAGTCCTTTCTAGGATCATGGATCAAGTTGGTTTTAAACTATGAACATCAACTTAACAAAGGTGCAGTGAATCCATAAACCAATTGTGATCAAAGATTTTTTATAGAGTCATGATTCATTGGAAATGGATGAGACCAATTAGAGGATGTTCATAACCCGTTTATGTACCTCTATGATTTTTTGTTTTGATGAAATTCCATGCCTAAGATGGTTTGGTCTTATGATTTCAAAACATGCAACTCTCTGTCCAAAATTTCAGAACAATAAGTTCGTTTTAAAATTAATAAATCAGAACCTTAATGGAGTTTCCCGGGTCTCTAATAATTTTTTCTAAGTACTTTAATATGTTATGAAGATACCCTAAAAAGATCTAAGTGTTTCTCAGTTTTTTACTATTTTTAGAAAATCGTACAAGATCTCTGGACTGAGAGTTGCAGATTCCTGAGTGATGTCTAGTGTTTTCCATATTCCTAGAGATCTAACCGTTCAAACCTTTATTTTCTTTTTGGATTATAAAATAGACTCACAAAGGCATATCATATCCAAAAATCATTAAGATCCAACCGTTGGAAGTATGGTTTTTCTACTTTTTAAAATCTGGTCTGCTCTCTGTAATTTAGAAAAAACATTCACTGTTTTTGTCTAGTCTCATGGATTTTAACTTAAATGGTTTCCTAATGTCTTAGGACCCAAATCATGTTTTGAATAATGATAATTTAGCTTAAATCCAGAGGTTAAGTGATCCAAATTAGTGAATAAATCCATATCTTATTCTTGTTCATATTCATTCATTCATTCATTCATTCATGTACATTAATGCTCATGATTAGAACTAGTTATTGGATAAAGTTGGACTTAGTTGAACCTAATTAAGCATAAACATGGATTCCTTATGATCATGTTGGAATTATAAAATCCCTATATGGACATTACATTGGCTCTTAGTTGAGGCTTGTATATCTGTAGAGATGCTATGGCTCCAGCTAATCAATAGGAATTCATAGTTTTGTCAATTCTTTCCATGCTGGATAGATCTAAGCTAGAGATTTAGGAGTGATTAGTTGATGTCATATTATTATGTGACGCATGTGGACTAACCTTTGTTTTGTAGCGCTTTGGAGGTTTGACTTCTCATCTCTTCTCTAGTTTATTCCATTTGTTGATTTGATTTTCTTGATTCTCGACTCCATGCGCGATATCTTAGACTAGGTCTTGCCTTATGTGTTTATATGCGTTAGAGACCTTTTCTTAGGTTTATTTTATATGTATGCATTGCACGTTTAAATTCACAGCTGGATCCCGGGTAAGTTTCCTAGTTCCCTATTTGCACATCATCTTGCTTGCTATTTGAACTATGTGGCTTATGAATGATATTTTATCATTAGAAATTTTGCATCCTTTTGACATGCTTGTGATATGTATACTTATATCTATGTATTAGTTGAGGGCATGCTTAAATTATTAATTCGATTAAATCGGGTGATGAGTAGAGGCCTATCACGAGATAGGATGAAAGGGGGTGTTTTAGTCAGCCGGGTTCCTTTCCCTTTCATTCCATAATCCCCGGACCTAGATTATCTTTGGTTTCGCAAAAGATCAGTTGCTTTTAAAATGGTTTTTTAATTTTTCTAAAAAAATTAAGTGGCAACTCGTATTTGAATTTGAAAATTTGAAAGTTTTTTTGAAAGTTTTAAAAGTGGGCCCAAATGCCGGTATCCACAATCTAGCGACGCTGCTGGGGATCGAACCTAGAATCTCTGGTTTCGCAGACCAGAAATTTCTGATTTTGGGTTCACTCGAGGATTAGACTTGAAAGCATCCTTTTAATCAAATTAATTAATTTTTGTGTGCCCATTGCATTGCACTTGCATGTCTCGCTAGTCGATTGCACGGAACTATGACCTTGAAGGCTCGGGGTAGCCCGGTCGGTCAAGTCATCATGGGACCGTGTGATCGTACCATGCATTGGTATATGAAGCATCCTATCGAGTGTGTGTCAAGGGTCCCTTATTTGACCAAAACCCGGCCTTTACATAATTGCTTCTATAGAACCCTTCGATCTTAGGAAATTGATTCTTGATTAGGATTATGTGCTAGGGAGTTTTGTATGCCCGAAAGGGATTATTTGAGATGATGATGATGCTTGCTTGATGAAAGATGTATAACCATTTAATCACCTTTTAGCAATCCCTTCTCATGTCCGACAACATTTGGGAACATGTTGAATCTTGATTATAAGATTACATCTCTTATATCTTGTTAGCTAAGCATCATTGACCTTGTATGCATTCGAATTCATAAAGAGTACGACAACAATCTGATCATGTGATCCTCCTACCCAAAGAATTTTAAATACATCTTTGAAAGCAAACATATTTTTGCCAAAGTATTCAATTGTTCTTTCAAAAAAAAAATCTTTGGAGTTAACTTTTGATTAAAGTTTCAAGTCAACCATCTTTGAAGGAAGAACCCAAAATTCTTGAAAGATTTTGAAATTTTTTTTTACCAACTAAAGAAACACTTTTCAAAGCAAAATTTTGACCCAATCACCTTTTGGTTGAAGAATATAATCCAAAATTCTTGAGAATTGTATCTGAGAAATCTCCCCAATTAAAGAAATGCTTTTTAAATGAATTTCAAAGCAAAGTTTCAACCTAATCATCTTTTGTTGAGAAATGTTGTTGCCTGCAAAGGAAAGCTTCTTAAGAATTTGAAAGATCCCATCATCTAATGAAATGCTTGTCAAATGAATTTCAAAAATTCTAAAATTTTCAAACTTTGAAGGGGTAAAGAGGATCACAATGAAAGGAGAAATTGGCGCACTCGACATGGATGAGGATTTTATGTGCTTATGTGTTTATTTGTTCGGATTAGAATTTTCTTTTTTTTTAACATATAGAGTAGGCACACACGCACACATGCATTGCATCCGCATGACACATAGGCCATTCATAAAAATTTCTTTTGCAAAACAAAATGTCAAAATAAAGAAAGATTCCTTAATTTTAAATAAAAGAATAAAATGTGGTTGTAGGTAAAAGATAGAATCATCTACAAGCACGATTTGGTACAGATACTCTACTGCAAGGTTAGTGACAAGAGAGATGGCACAAGAAGCAAACGCAAGAGAAATAGCAAAATTGAGGGCCATAGTGGAACAACAGGTGGGTCAAATGGCTAGGATGATGACCATGATGGAAACACTAGCACGACAACCACCAGTTGTTGATCCTCCCCCACATGGAAGAGAGGAAGATTGGTTCGATGATCAAGAAAGGGCTGAAGCGCCGAGGGCAGAAAAGGAGAAGATAGAAAGATAAAAGGCTGAGAGAGAGAAATTGATGACAGAGAAAGTAGAGAAACTGGAAAGGGTAGTCCGGAAGGCCCAAGGAGTAGACACCTACTTGCAGGAACTAGAAGGGTTGTACGAAGGGGTTTGTGAAGTATTACCTGCTGGGTTCAAGGTGCCTGTGTTTGACAAATTCGATGGGACCGAAAACCCCTGTAGCCATATCAGGATGTGTATAGGGGCTTTTCAGCCAAGCGGATTGAGTATAACTATGATGGCTATCCTATTTCAAAAGACATTGACCGGAGCCGCTTTATCTTGGTACCTTACATTGGAACCTGGTAAGACCAGAATTTGGGAGGAGGTTGTCAAAGTGTTCGTAGCCCAGTACGAATATAATCAGGATTTGGATGTTACTATCAGGGATTTAGAGACTACTCGGCAGGGAAATAGGGAATCTTTCGCTGAATATCTGAGCTGTTGGAGGGGAAAAGTAGCAAAAATGGTACAGAGGCCAACCGAGAAGGATCAAATCCGGATGTTAATGAAAAATCTCCAATCCGTCTACCAAGAAAAGATGAGGTTTCAGTCCATCAACACCTTTGCTGAAGTGTTCGATGTGGGAACAAGGATCGAGGATGCGATACAAGAAGGATTGATTAAGAGAGAAGAGCCGGTGAGTAGGTATAGGCATCCAAATTATGGGACAGGAGGAGGGAATTCAGGGAGCCATTCAAGTCCTACAGATGTGAATGCGCTAAGCGAACCAGAGAAGAAGTTTGATATCGTCTCAAGATACCCAAAGAGAGGAGGAGATAAGCCTTTAAGGAAGTTCTCAGACTTGGGAGTGTCATTGTCCACCGCTCTGGATAGGCTACTAGCAAAGGGGCACCTCCACTTATTGGAGCCACGACCAAGACCGAATCCACTACCCCTAAATTTCAAAACTAATCTTTATTGCAAATTCCATCAAGAGCAGGGGCACTCAACCGATCGATGCTTGAGGTTGAGACATAAAATCCAGGATCTGATAGATAAGAAGGTAATATCTGAACCACCCACCAACCCTCCGAACATCACCAAGAATCCACTACCAAATCATCATGCGGTACCACCACCCGAGGTTTACTGCTTGGAAAGTGAAGAAAGCTCTTTTGATCCATCAACATTGATCACTAAGTTGGGGTGCCCGAGGAAGCTTTATCAGATACAGGGAGATTTGGACATTTGCACTTTGGGCGAACTAATGGATGGAAACAAGGAAAAGGCGATAGGAAAAGCTCCTGATGTAGACTGGTGGACACCTGAAGATGACAGCTCTATTTGGTACAAAGAGGATGACAGTCAGGGCATCAATAAAGTAGGTTTACTGCTTGGAAAGTGAAGAAAGCTCTTTTGATCCATCGACATTGATCACTAAGTTGGGGTGCCCGAGGAAGCTTTATCAGATACAGGGAGATTTGGACATTTGCACTTTGGGCGAACTAATGGATGGAAACAAGGAAAAGGCGATAGGAAAAGCTCCTGATGTAGACTGGTGGACACCTGAAGATGACAACTCTATTTGGTACAAAGAGGATGACAGTCAGGGCATGAATAAAGTAAAGGATGATCTTTGGTACGAAAGTGAGAAAGAAGATGAAAATTCAGGAGTCATTGAAGCATAGGATGATCTTTGGTTTAAAGAAGAGGTCAGTCATTTAACACGATCAGGAAGGCACTTCAAACCACATGAACTTGAGAAAGACCACTCAGGCCAGGAGTTGGATAAGGGAAAGGGGAAACTAAATGAGGAAGAAGAAGAAGATAGGGTCTTGAGGCAGATGAAGAAGACACAAGCAAATATCACTATTTGGGGATTATTAATCGCTTCCAAGCATCATAGACAAGCAGTTCTGGATGCTCTTAACCAATCTGATGTCTCCATCAACATCACCCCAAAAGATCTCGTCGATATGATCAGCAAGAGCTCGACTCCAGCTATATCCTTTACTGAAGCTGACTTACCCCCTGGGGGACCCGCTTGCAATAAGCCGTTGCACATTATCGTCAAATGTATAGGAAATTCCTTGCTCGCTTGTCTCGTTGACAACGGGTCCGCATTGAATGTATGCCCATTCCGAATAATTAAAAGGATGGGGCTTGATGAATCAACGTTTATACCGTCAGAGCAAAGGGTAAGGGCCAATGACAATACTCAACGGGCAGTGATGGGAATCATTTTTCTGAACCTCTCTATTGAGACCAGGGAGAAAGAGGCAGAGTTCTAGATTATCGATATTCCTGCATCTTTTAATCTACTTCTGGGAAGGACATGGCTGGAAAGTTTGGGTGCCATCCCGTCAACCATCCATCAGAAGGTCAAGTACGTTTGGAAGGGTAAAGTTTGTGATGTTCTAGGAGACAGCTGGATACATGCATCTGGTGTTGGAAAAACCAGTTTAAGTTCTAAGTTTAAACGCGCAGCGGAAAAATCAAGTTATAAAACTTAATTGGCATGCCTGGATCTACTACCCATCAACTCTATAGATACGCACAAGAGGGGACAAGAATTATACCTTACTGTCTTGAACCCAATTCTGAAATCTCTGATTTCCAGCAACCTCCACTAGATGGTCTTCACTCTTATGACTCCTATGGATGCTCGCAGGAAGGGCTAGAGTTGGTGGGAACCCTAATGGAGAGGATACAGAAGGTTTTGGGGCTCCAAAACAGTTTCTGCAGCTTCTGAAGTTCAAAACGATGAACAACCTCTTTTCCAGAACGCAGCTGCCCTATTTATAGATTCCCAGAACCGACCTAGCTCTCGAGCGATCGAAGTGATCGATCGAACCATCTTCAATCGATCGAACCTGTCTAGACTTCAATCGATCGAGACAACTTCGATCGATCGAACCTGTCTTGACATCATCCTCATTTGCCTTTCCAAGCATCCTAGCGGAGCTAAGAGTGGGACCTCCTAGGCTCTTTATTGTTGGCTCAGATCAGTTGATTAACTCCCATGACCAAACTCTTTGATCAGCAAATTAATCGACTGATCAGTTAACGTTTACTCCACTATAAAACGATAACTGAACTCCAACGCAAAAGAACATATCCGAAGCAATAACTAGACTTGTATGTTGTACTAATGTCCCTCTACCGTCAGCATTCGCAATCATATTCAGGTAGTCGGATAAACAGTTACTATCAACCTGAATCATGATTACTTCTTATAATCCTTGAGTCCCATTCACCTCTCATGATTACCAAACATGTTGATAACTCTTATCAACAAGACTGCAGTACTCAGTAATCGACTTGGTGACATTTTCAAGGGAATGCTTACTCTAAAACAGAGGGTAGATTCTATCTTGACAATATATGCTCACAACCCTATGAACATGACATACCCAAGATACCCAGGTGTTGATCTTCTGTAGACCTCACTGATTGGTAAGTCAAAGCAGTCATATCCACAGTTTGTGTTCATAATCGTCTCAAGATTGAGAACACGTACGTTATACAAGTTATGAGTTCCTATTGACTGTTTGACAGTCTTAAGCGTCAATAGGAAACTCAGGTCCGTCAATCCACTATAAGCACTAGCATATCAACTAAGAGCTACATTCTAGTGATTGAGATTAATCACTCCATCCAATGGTAGTTAATTATGCTACAGTGTAGACCTGATGAGGTATCCAGTCTCATCATCCACTGTGACACATTCTAAGTAACAAAGAATAGTAATTCGTATCTCACTTGTGTGCCTCTCATACACACACGAATTACTTACTATAATACTTAAGGATTAACAATCATCTCATGAAAAGAACATACACAATGAAATGTAAAGCTGATATCCATATATTAAAATGTCAATGTCTCATACATAAAGTAATGGTTTGAGGGCACAAACCCAACAAACTCCTACTTGCACTCATAACCATTCAGAACTACATCTAAGACCTAGACTATCTAGATGACGATCAAAGACCTTCTGTGGTAAGGCCTTTGTAAACGGATCAGCAAGATTGTCAGCTGTGGAAATCTTGGTGATAGTCACATCTCCACGTTGAACAATATCTCGGATAAGATGATATTTCCGCTCTACGTGCTTTCCCTTTCCGTGGTTCCTTGGCTCCTTGGACTGAGCCACTGCCCCATTATTATCACAATAAAGCGTAATAGGCGACAGCGATGCTGGTACCACCTCGAGTTCCATAAGGAACTTCTTGAGCCAAACAGCTTCCTTTGCGGCTTCACAAGCAGCCACATACTCAGATTTTGTAGTTGAGTCTGCAATGCATTTCTGCTTAATGCTCCTCCAACTGACAGCACCACCTCCCAAGGTAAAGAGATGACCGGACGTCGACTTTCTCGAATCTTTATCTGACATAAAGTCCGAGTCAGTGTATCCTACTGGAATTAACTCACTACTACCGTACATAAGCATGTAATCTTTAGTCCTTCTCAAGTACTTAAGAATGTGTTTAACGGCTGTCCAGTGCTCTGGACCCGGATTCGACTGATATCTGCTAACCATGCCAACGGCAAAGCAGATATCTGGTCTAGTGCATAACATTGCATACATGAGACTTCCCACTGCCGAAGCATAGGGAACTCCTGTCATGCGATTCCTCTCCTCCTGTGTCTTTGGACACTGGTCCTTGGAGAACGCTAAACCATGCCTGAAAGGTAACAAACCTTTCTTCGAATTATCCATTGAAAACCTAGTTAGCATCTTATCGATATAACCAGCTTGAGATAATCCCATTATCTTTCGCTTGCGATCCCGAAAGAGCTTTTTCCCTAGAATATAGCTCGCCTCTCCTAGATCCTTCATATCGAAAGTACTAGCTAGCCAAACCTTGACTGTTGACAACACCGCTACATCAATTCCAATGAGTAGAATGTCGTCAACGTAAAGCACAAGAAAAGCCACCACTTTCCCTTCACATTTCTTGTATACACAAGGTTCATCCAGATTCTGCATGAAACCAAACGACTTGACTGCTTGATTAAATCGGATGTTCCAACTTCTGGATGCCTGCTTAAGCCCATAAATGGACTTTTGCAACTTGCATACCAAATTACCTTTCCGACCAGCTATGAACCCTTCTGGTTGTTGCATATAGATGTCCTCCTCAAGATTGCCATTCAAGAATGCAGTCTTGACGTCCATCTGCCAGATCTCATAATCTAGGCATGCAGCAATGGATAAGAGTATCCTGATGGACTTGAGCATAGCCACCGGCGAGAAGGTTTCCTCATAGTCAATGCCCTCCCTCTGAGTATAACCTTTTGCTACAAGCCTTGCCTTAAAGGTCTCAACCTTTCCATCAGATCCTCTTTTCCTCTTGTAGACCCACTTACAGCCAATGGGTTTAGTATTGGTTGGAAGTTCTACAAGATCCCAGACCTGATTGGAATCCATAGATTCCAATTCAGCCTTCATAGCTTTAACCCAATGAGCTGAATCAACATCAGCCATTGCCTCTTCGTATGTGGCAGGATCAGATTCAGATTCTATGGAGACAGCTTTAAAAACTTCTCCTAAGAACATGTATCTATCAGGCTGGCTGATAATCCTCCCACTACGACGAGGTACTGATGCGGAAATAGGTGAAGAAGTGGTGTTTTCTTGATTTACATCATTATTAACTACGGGTTGGACTGAGGGCTCTCTTTCTATCTCTCTAAGATCTATCCTTCCCTTAGGTTTATGGTTCATGATATAATCATCCTCTAAGAAAATAGCATTTGTACTAACAAACACTTTCTGGTCCCTTGGATCATAAAAATACCATCCATAAGTACACTTTGGATACCCCACAAAGTAACATACTTCCGATCTAGAATCCAATTTGCTCATCTTTCCTTTCAGCACATGTGTCGGACACCCCCATATCCGGAGATGTTGCAAAGAAGGCTTGCGCCCAATCCACATCTCTCGTGGTGTCCTTGGAACTGATTTGCTTGGTACTAGATTTAGTATGTAAGCAGCAGTTTCCAAAGCATAAACCCAAAGGAATAATGGCAACTCAGAATAACTCATCATCGACCTAGTCATGTCTAAAAGAGTCCGATTCCTTCTCTCCGCTACACCGTTCTGCTGAGGCGTACCAGGTGCAATCCCATTTCTGTACAAGGTGATCAATAAATTCATTCGAGAGGTACTCGCCACCTCAATCAGATCGAATGGCCTTGAGATGTGTGCCCAATTGCTTCTCCACTTCAGCCCTAAACTCTTTGAACTTTTCAAAGGCTTCAGACTTGTGTTGCATTAGGTATAGATATCCATACCTAGAGTGGTCATCAGTAAATGTTATGAAATACTCATAACCACCCCTTGCTCTAATATTTATTGGTCCACACACATCAATATGAACTAATTCCAACAATGCATTGGTTCTATTGCCCTTTGCAGGAAAGGGCCTTTTGGTCATCTTATCCTCTAAACAAGACTCTCAGACTTCCATTGGTTCGAGATCCAAATCGCCTAAGACCCCTTCTTTGACTAGTCTGCCAATCCTATTTAGATTGATATGGCCAAGCCTCATATGCCAAAGCCTTGTTGGATTAGTGGAAGGTCTCTTTCTTTTAGATGGTACAATTACCACTGAGTTATTAAGTTCCATGCAAGAATCTTTAGTAATATTGGGAGTAATCACATGCAAACCATTTGATTTAACACCAGAACATATAAAAGAACTATTTCTTTTAATCACAACTTCAGTTCCAAAATGAAAAGAATAACCAATATTCGATAAATTAGAAACTGAAATTAAATTACGTCTCATTGAAGGGACGTAAAGAACATCTGATAAAATCAAAACTTTATTGTCTAGAAATTCTAAAACTACGACTCCTATAGCAATAGCAGAAACGGTTGCGCTAGAACCTAGAGTAAGTACGATTTTCCCATCACTGCACCTCCTGGTTGATCTGAACCCCTGCAATGAATTACAGATATGGTTAGTCGCACCAGAATCAATGCACCAAGTGTTTGAAGTATCCGTTATAAAACTTACTTCAATCACATGTGATTCAATCATACCTTGAACTCTTGTAGCTAAGAATTCTGGACAATTCCTCGTCTAGTGGCCATTCTCACCGCATTGGAAACACTTTCCTTTGCCTTGGCCACCTACCTTCCCTTTTCCCTTACCTTTTCCCTTAGATTTTGCAATCTTAGGGACCGGTTCAACACTTGAACCACCAGTACCAGCCTTTTTCTTCCCATTCTTTCCTTTCGGTATAGATCGGGACGAGGAAGCGCTTTTCTCAACGTTTAGAACGTTGACCCCAGGTTTGATCACCCCTTCCGCTGCCAGTAAAGAACTCATTAATTCGCTCATTGAAAAATTCATTTGATTCATATTATAGTTAAGTTTAAATTGAGCGAATGAAGGCGACAGCGAATTGAGGATCATATCAACTTGGGTCTGTGCATCGATGTTGGCACCTAGGGTCTCCAGCTCGTTTAAATAACCAATCATTTTTAAAATATGTTCCTTGACTGGAGTCCCTTCCGACATCTTTGCACTCATTATCTTTTGCATGGCTACCTGTCTGGCAGGCCTGCCATGCTCCCCAAACATCTTTTTCAGGGATGTGATAATGTCACTGGCAGAATCATTCGATTGGAATTGGTGTTGCAACACACCAGCCATTGAGGCCAGAATATAGCAACGAGCCATTCCATTCGACTTCTTCTATTTGTCGAACTCGCGTCTGGCAGCTGCCGAAGCATTTGCCGCGGGTTCTTCAGGGCTTGGGGTGGTGAGGACATATATGTGATCCTCTGCAGTTAACACGATGTCAAGGTTACGTTTCCATTCAGTGTAGTTGTTTCCAGTTAACTTGTTTTGAGTGAGTATGGTGGCAAGTGGACTAAATGCAGATCCAGACATTATGATTACTGAAAATCAAACAAACAAAATAAATATGGATATCAGAATTTGACAGTTTGAAATAAAAGAATCCTTTAAAAACTCTTATTTTAAAACAAAGTCGCCGGAATATCGAAACAAAATAACAAAGCCTCCGTGTGGTGGTCAATGTTCGATCTTTTGATTTATCATGACTTGTCCGCTATGCAACTCTTGCAAAACAAGTTATGACTCCCAATCCCTTTTGATCTCTAAGTTTCTGAATAATGTCCCGTGTGGGATCCCTTATCCATAGTTTAGCTAGTGTATACCATTAACTAAGATCCAATCACAACCGTCTCAAGTAGCGCCTCCGTGTGGTGGTCACCCTCTAACACGTCTGATTGATCCTATCAAAGGAAGTTCACATCTAGTAACCAATGAGTAATGCACCCTCCGTGTGGAATGATCATCCCTGGCGAGGTGACACAGAATGCACCACTCATCTTACAGTGAACCGTTAATGGAAGATCGTGGGTGTTTATTAATAAGAACCTCTCCCACTAGATTTAGTAAATAAGGATTTTGCTTTTGAAAAATGTTTCCATACATTACCCATAAACATCCAATGTTTACTAATGCATTGAAATTGTTTTTGAATTTTATTTTAGAAAACTTGTTTTACGTGCATGCAAGTAGTAACAATATAATTAAATGCCAATCACAAACCAAGCACATAAAACAAAAACTAAATTTGAAAATAAAGACATCGAAACGATGCCTCTATCTCCCATGGCTCTATCTCTATAGAACCTCCTTTTGGTTTGATCGCCTCTAGCTCTATCTTCATGGACAACGGCTCCTTGCTCCATCTTCATGGATTTTCTAATTCTATTACATTTGTTCTATGCTTCTTTCGAAGTTTACAATTTATCTAGAAATAGAATCAACAAAATAAAAGGCTAGGGAAACCGGTGCGACTTTCCTTTTCGTAGGATTGAAGTCGCAGCGCCCTTTACATATGCCTTAAAACCAAACCAAACTTAAATTACAACATGCACCAATCTCAAACAATTTAAATACAAATGTTCAAATGATTTGGTGCCATGGGAGATAGCGACTAATCTAGCTGCAAAAGGGTTAGTCGTACACGCATCCACACATACATAACAAATATATGTAACTGTTGAAATACTTAATTGATTCACACAGTATATAAACTCTTTACATACTGAATTAGAACTTAAAACAGCATCTTACTTCTCTGTCACAGTTCAATCGATCGAAGACCGTTCGATCGCTCGAACCTTCGATCGATTGAACACTGTTCAATCGCTTGAACATTCTATTTCACAGAATGATTTAAAATTTTGCAGAATACTTTAAAATTAAAGTAAATAATTTTTAAAATATTCAAAACTATGAAAAGAACAACTAGACAGAGAATCAATCTCGATCGATCGAACCCTAATCAATCGATCGAACAAACCAGAGTTCGATCGATCGAAACTTGTTTGATCGCTTGAGAACAGAAGATGTTCGATCGATCGAGAATACTTCGATCGATCGAATCCATCTTGCATCCAATGCAATCACAGATTTGTATACTGCTGTGATAACACTGCAGAAACAAATCTGTGACGATGCAGTTTTGAAAACAGTTCTAAAAATTAACATGCAAATCAAAGTAGTGTTCCAAAACGCATCTATAGATCCAAACGAGCGTGGCTCTGATACCAATTGTTGGGAAAACCGGTTTAAGTTCTAAGTTTAAACGCGCAGCGGAAAAATCAAGTTATAAAACTTAATTGGCATACCAGGATCTACTACCCATCAACTCTATAGATGCGCACAAGAGGGGACAAGAATTATACCTTACTGTCTTGAACCCAATTCTGAAATCTCTGATTTCCAGCAACCTCCACTAGATAGTCTTCACTCTTATGACTCCTATGGATGCTCGCAGGAAGGGCTAGAATTGGTGGGAACCCTAATGGAGAGGATACAGAAGGTTTTGGGGCTCCAAAACAGTTTCTGCAGCTTCTGACGTTCAAAACGACGAACAACCTCTTTTCCAGAATGCAACTGCCCTATTTATAGATTCCCAGAACCGACCTAGCTCTCGAACGATCGAAGTGGCTTCGATCGATCGAACATTCGATCGATCGAACATTCGATCGATCGAACCATCTTCAATCGATCGAACCTGTCTAGACTTCAATCGATCGAGACAACTTCGATCGATCGAACCTGTCTTGACATCATCCTCATTTGCCTTTCCAAGCATCCTAGTGGAGCTAAGAGTGGGACCTCCTAGGCTCTTTATTGTTGGCTCAGATTAGTTGATTAACTCCCATGACCAAACTCTTTGATCAGCAAATTAATCGACTGATCAGTTAACGTTTACTCCACTATAAAACGATAATTGAACTCCAACGCAAAAGAACATATCTGAAGCAATAACTAGACTTGTATGTTGTACTAATGTCCCTCTACCGTCAGCATTCGCAATCATATTCAGGTAGTCAGATAAACAGTTACTGTCAACCTGAATCATGATTACTTCTTATAATCCTTGAGTCCCATTCACCTCTCATGATTACCAAACATGTTGATAACTCTTATCAACAAGACTGCAGTACTCAGTAATCGACTTGGTGACATTCTCAAGGGAATGCTTACTCTAAAACAGAGGGTAGATTCTATCTTGACAATATATGTTCACAATCCTATGAACATGTCATACCCAAGATACCCAGGTGTTGATCTTCTGTAGACCTCACTGATTGGTAAGTCAAAGCAGTCATATCCACAGTCTGTGTTCATAATCGTCTCAAGATTGAGAACACGTACGTTATACAAGTTATGAGTTCCTATTGACTGTTTGATAGTCTTAAGCGTCAATAGGAAACTCAGGTCCGTCAATCCACTATAAGCACTAGCATATCAACTAAGAGCTACACTCTAGTGATTGATATTAATCACTCCATCCAATGGTAGTTAATTATGCTACAGTGTAGACCTGATGAGATATCCAGTCTCATCATCCACTGTGACACATTCTAAGTATCAAAGAATAGTAATTCGTATCTCCCTTGTGTGCCTCTCATACACACACGAATTACTTACTATAATACTTAAGGATTAACAATCATCTCATGAAAAGAACATACACAATGAAATGTAAAGCTGGTATCCATATATTAAAATGTCAATGTCTCATACATAAAGTAATGGTTTGAGGGCACAAACCCAACATTTGGGGCTTCATCTAGTGCCCCAGTTTTGGAAGTACAAGTACAAGGGGAAGAGACAAGCTTGGGTGGGTTCGAATTTATCAACGTGATAGAAGATAACAGGCCAAAAGAGTTTTTATCGCTCTATTTCGATCAGTATGCAAGCCCGCTAGTAGCCAAAATTATGAGAAAGATGGGATTCTTCCCAAGAATGGGTCTAGGTAAGAAGCACCAAGGATTGTCCAAATTTCCAAAAATAGTTACACAAAAACATACCCGCGGATTAGGATATTAGCCGTCAAAGGAGGAAATGAAGAAAAAGAAGAAAGCGGCTGATGTGCCAATGGAATCATACTCAAAAACTCTTAATGGATATTTCGTTAAAGAAGGAGAGGAGTTTCCATTTTGCGCTTTCCCAGAGCCATGGTTGGATAAAGTGGAAAAATACATGAAGTCTGGGTTTGAGATTTTTTGTGCACATAACTTCTCTGACTATGAGGACCCCATGAAATCCACCACTATTCAGGATTGGGTGTGCACCTTGGATGGCCTGGCAATGAAGAACCTACTGGAAGAAGTACACAGAGGGAGCGGAAAGAGTAATACCGGGGAAAGCATGAATAAAGATGGGCAGAATAGAAGTGAAGGAGAGAGCAAGGAAAAAGTAGAAATGGATAAATTAGAGCTTGGAAAAGAATTGGAGGAAGAAATGGGAGAAATTACTCAAACAAAAGACCTGGAAGAATGCTTCATCACTGATCTTGGAGGGGAAAAGAAGAGGGAATGGGTTTTTGAGTCTAGTGATAGGTATCCCCCTCACCCAGAGTCTGTATTAGCCCAAATGAGGCGTCTTTCAATTTCCATGTCTATTGTAATTGATCCAAGAAAGTTAATAAGAATATGACTAATTCTGCTTACTCGACTGTGCATAATAATTGTGATGTATGTGATGAATGTAGTGAAATACCAGATGAATTGCAAAAATTAATTGAAAAGGAAAATGAATCTGCATGTAAAATCATGGAAGGCACTTTAACGATTAATTTAGGAAATGAAGATAATCCACAAAATGTTTCTATTGGCTCCACACTTAGTAATGAGGAAAGCAAAGAGTTAATCAATTTATTAAATGAATTCAAAGATGTCTTTGCATGGTCCTATGATGATATTCCAGGGATTGATCTAGAAATAGTCCAACATCATATTCCCCTTTTCCCAAATTCAAAACCCGTAAAACAAAAATTGAGGCGAATGAGGCCTGAATGGGTGCTAAAAGTGAAATAGGAAGTTGAAAAGCAGTTAGGAGCTGGATTCTTGATTGTCACTGAGTATCCAGAATGGGTCGCTAATATCGTACCTGTCCCAAAAAAGGATGGTCGCGTTAGGGTTTGTGTGGATTTCCGGGATTTGAATAGAGCCAGCCCTAAGGACGATTTCCCTCTACCTCACATTGATGTATTAGTAGACAATACGGCGGGGCATGAACTCTTATCTTTCATGGATGGGTTCTCAGGGTATAACCAGATATTGATGGCACCTAAGGATAGGGAAAAGACTACCTTTATTACACCCTGGGGGACTTATTGTAATAGGGTTATGCCATTTGGGCTTAAGAACGCAGGGGCGACTTATCAAAGAGCCACCACCACCCTGCTGCATGACATGATCCATAAAGAAGTGGAGGTGTATGTGGATGACATGATAGTGAAGTCCAAGAAAAGGGAAGGGCACTTAAAAGCACTAAGAAAATTCTTTGAGAGATTGAGAAAATTAAGAATGAGATTAAACCCGCAGAAATGTACTTTTGGGGTTACCACGGGGAAATTGTTAGGATTTCTGATTATGCAGAGGGGAATTGAGGTAGATCCAACCAAAATTCAAGCCATAATCGAAATGCCGTCACCCCGGAATGAAAAGGAGTTGAGGGGATTCTTTGGGAGAATACAGTTTATCAGCCGTTTCATATCCAAACTCACCATGACTCGTGACCACTATTCAAGTTGTTAAGAAAGGGAGAAAAGTTCGAATGGGATGACCAATGCCAGAAAGCCTTCGAGAAGATCAAAACCTACCTTCAAAACCCACCTGTCCTATCACCTCCCAAACCTGGGAAGCCTTTATTGCTATATCTATCCGTTACCGAAAATTCCATGCGGTGCATGTTGGCTCAAGAGGAGGAAGAGGGGCGCGTAGAGAAAGCCATATATTACCTGAGCAAAAGAATGACTGGGTATGAGCTGAATTATTCGCCATTGGAGAAAGCATGTTGGGCTTTGGTATGGTGTACACGTCGCCTTAGGCATTACATGTTAGCCTTCCCCGTCACCCTAATATCCCAAATGGACCCACTCAAATACCTCTTTGAAAAACCTGCCTTAACCAGTAGGATCTCACGTTGGACCATGATGCTAGCTGAATTTGATATTAGGTATGTCACTTCCAAATTCGTCAAAGGGAGAGCCGTCTCCAAATACTTAGCTGACCTTGCCATAGAATCCGAGGAAAGGGAAGAATTTAAGTTTCCCGATGAGGGGCTGATGAAAGTAGAAGAAGATCGGTGGAGAATGTATTTTGATGGAGCAGTCAATCAAGTAGGATACGGAGTTGGAATCATCCTCATATCACCTAAAGGAGCCCCTACCCCGTTGGCTGTTAAACTTAAGTATAATTCAACCAGCAACACGGCAGAATACGAAGCATGCATAATTGGGATGGAAGCAGCCTTGGCCTTAAAAATTGACGAGATTGATGTTTTCAGGGATTCAAATCTGATAATATCGCAAGTAAGGTGTGATTGAAGAATAAAGCATGAGAAATTGAGACCTTACCATGAATACCTGGAGAGCCTAAAAGTACAGTTTAGAAAAATCTCATTCTATTACCTTCCTCGTGAGGAGAACCAACTAGCTGATATTTTAGCAATCTTGGCCTCAATGATCCAAATCCCTATAGGAGTTACCATGATTCCCCTGTCCATAGAAGAGAGAACCCGGCCCTCATTTGAGACAATCATAGCCATTGAAGGAGAAGAATAAATAGAAGTACCGTGGTATACAGATGCTTGGAGGTTCATTGAGAAAGAAAAATACCCTGAAGGGGCGTCAGAAAATGATAAGAAGGCGATTCAGAGGTTTTCAGCTCAGTTTGTGATTTATGCAGGAAAATTGTGGAAAAAGTCATATACCGATTATAACCTGGAATGTTTGCATGGAAGGGAAGCAAGAGAAATGATGGAAGAAATACATGAGGGAGTTTGTGGGCCCCATATAAATGGGCATATGTTGGCCAAAAAGATAATTCGGCAGGGATACTATTGGACGACTTTGGATAAGGATTGTTGTGAATATGTGAGGAAATGCCATAAGTGTCAGATCCATGCAAATCTTATGCACATCCCACCTTCCCAACTTTACAGCATGACCACCCCCTGGCCGTTCTCTGTATAGGGTATTGATATCATCGAGGAAGTAGTTCTGAAAGCTTCAAATGGACACCGGTACATAATCGTGGCAATAGATTATTTCACCAAATGGGTGAAGACGGCATCATATGCAACTCTAAAAGCCAAAGATGTGGCAAATTTTATCCAGAAGAAAATAGTCTGTAGATACGGAGTGCCAAATGAGCTTATTTATGATCATGGGAGCCACTTTCAGGGAGAAGTTATCCCACTCTTAGAGAAGTATAAGATTACCCACCATCAATCCTCACCATATAGACCCCAAACGAATGGAGCAGTAGAAGCTGCAAACAAGAATGTAAAGGCGATCCTGGGAAAGATGACAGATACATACAGGGATTGGCATGAGAAGTTACCATTTGCTTTATGGGGATACCAAACTTCCATAAGAACTTCGACAGGGGCTACGCCGTATTCATTAGTCTATGGGATGGAAGCTGTTCTACCAGTTGAGGTTGAAATACCATCTTTAAGAGTTTTGGCATAATGCGAGGTAACTGAACTTGAGTGGCTGCGGGGGAGATATGAGGAATTGATGCTATTAGATGAGAAGATTGGCTGCTATAAATCACACTCGGGGATATCAGAAAAGGATAGCTCGTGCTTTCAACAAAGAGGTTCGCCCAAGGAAGCTTGCTGAGGGTGACCTGGTTCTCAAAGAACTTAAAGCGCCCGTTTATGACCCCCGAGGAAAATTCAAACCCAACTGGGTTGGACCATATATCATTAAGACGCTTCTCTCCGGCGGAGCTGCTTATCTCATGGACCTAGATGGAGTTGAGTTTAAACAACCAATTAACCTCGATTCCCTCAAGAAATATTTTGCTTGAGACCTTGTCATTTCAAAACTTCCATAGTTGATGAACTACGCCTGACCTGATTCCCACTAGGGGATACGTAGGCAACCTGCCCGGTTCGGTCACATAAATAAGCTTGCCTAAAAGGCACTTCCCTTCTGACCATAGCTGAACTACTACAGACCTGATACCCGCTCGGGGATAAGTAGGTGGGCCCACGAGGCCCTCGATCTAAATAAAACCTAACTCTTGATATAACCCAATATCCTGAGTTTCCTTATGCCAAACTAGGGGAAAACTTGCGTTTGCCCAGAACTAGAATCAAAGACCCTATACTAGGGGCAAACTTCGTTTGCTAAACCGAAGAACTCAGAAAATACCTAAACCCATTTCTGGATCTACTAGCATCAAAATAGGTACTGTGTGAAAGCAAATGAGGATTCATGGTATAGAGTGATTAAAACTCTAGAGCAAAACTCAAAGCAAAGTAATAAGAGCTAAGAGGGGCATTAAAAGGAAAATTTTCATAACCTGAAAAGATGGGAGAAGTGCAAACTATGATTAAAACATCTTCCTGATATAAAGAAAAGTCTTTTGAAAATTGAAATACATCACAAAAAAAAGAGAGCGCAGTAAGAGTAAAGCAGGATTTGTCAGAAGTTTTTGGAGTCTTGTTTTTTCCTTTTTTTTTGTCTACAAGCTATGTTCCGACCAAAGTCTGAATCTCAAGAAGGTACTCGGCAGTGGGAACAATTGAAGAAGGGACCCTCCGGAAAGCAGCTGACACTCTGTCGTGCCAAGCCTCGACAAATAATCTCATAGTAGAAGGGCGTAGAGCGCAGTTCCTCAAAAAGTCAATCGTAATAGTGTCTGGGACATCCTGAAGTAATCCAAACTGGCGAACCACCTGTCTGGGGATATAAAAAGTAGTGACATGCAGACCAGGTAACCAAACCCCCGGGTGTCCGGGAAGCTGCACGGTGACAGAACAGTAAATCCATCGAGGGCACACCCAGCGAATATCCCGACAATGCAGGTTCTGAAGCCAAGAAAGCCAGCCCTCAACTATGCAATAGAGGAAATGGACATCCAGGTGATCATAGGGAAACAGTCTCCCAGTAGGAGGGTGAATAAAGAGGCCTAAATGCTCGAGAAGCCAGATCTGCAAGACATAAGGTGACCCTGAACGCAACATCGATCCGGTGCTTCGCGCATGATCCAAACTCAGTAAGGTTTCTCCTAGAACAAGCATGATAGCACTTTGCATCTCTCAAAGACCGCAAACGATCGGGATAAGGATGTCGGAGGAAGACTGGAATAGGAAATGGGAGAGCATAGCTAAAGAAAGGGCATTGCGTCTGATAATCTGATATCCTCCATCATGAGGATCACCTACGGGAGCATAAATAGAAGAAATTCAGTCAAAGTCAATACGGCGGTCGCGAACACAAGAGCCGGCGGCACTTTGGGAAATACAAAGAAGAACTGCTAGATCTTGGATGTACCCTGCCTGTATCTGGGGGATGATTAAATCAGCATAAGGGTCGGTATGAAGAATGGCGCTAAATTCCTCGAAGAGCGGGCAAACCTCCTCATGACCGAACCGGAAGACGTGCAAAGAGGGATCCCAACATGTAATAGCGGCTCGGAGTAAGCTCTCGTCTAGAGCCATACGACGGATTGCGAAGAGGTTATTCAATCTGTGATACTCAAAGTTGAGTCGGTCAATACCAGAAAGAGAATCCATCCACGGATATAAAATGTCAGAGCTTATGGGAGCCATGAAGAAGGAGAGTGAAAAAAAAAGAAGATTATGAATGAGGAAGAGGAAAAAGGGTCACAGGAGTTTTTAAATGGGTGTTGAAATGAGCAAATGACACTTTTTTATAAGGAAAAGGCACGAAACGGCACTCGATGAAAAGTGGCGGCACTCACTGAGTGCCGACCGGCAGTTACTGAGTGCTGCATGGCATTCAGTGAGTGCCGGCCACCCTTTCTGAGTGCCGGCCAGAGTTTGAAATGTTCATGGGTTGATTTGTAATTGGAATTAGCCCAAACCTGCAGAGAAATTTGAACAATAGTATTACCATTCCATCATTCAAGCACCATTCATCAATAGATCAATAAAGTTCTTCATGTTTTGAGTAAATAAAGGGAATAAAGTCTAAAGTCTAAAGCTAAAAAAAGGGAAAAAGGGGTAATCGAGCATGAGTATAAACAGAATTCAAAAATTGGCACGCAGGTCACCATGCGCGAATGCCATCAAGTCGCCTAAGTAAATCTGCTAGAAAGAAAAGTTTGGAGTTCTTGTCCTCACAGGGACATAATATAAAAGGAAAAAAGAGGTCAGCTATCCCTGTCGGCGATGAGGATTTCTTCTGGGTGCCTGCGGAGCTGTCTGGGTTCCCCCAGCTCCGCCATCTCCGATGTCTCCACCATCTCCACCGTCTCCATCATCCCCACCGTCGCCGCCTTGACCGCTGCCGCCAGTACCTCCTTGATAGCTGCCGCCTCGACCTAGTTGAAATTCTTGAATTTGCCTCCTCAAGGCAGCAATCTCGGTTCCTGAAAAGACAAGACAAATACAGAATAAATGAAATAAAAGGAGTAAAGAAAAAACAAAGAAAACGAAGAAGGAAAGGAAGAAAAAGAGATAAGAATAAGATGGAAGTGAATAAAAATGGCGATACCATAGCTCTGGCCTAAAGATCAGTAGTGGCCCTTGCTCCATTAGCCTGGAAGGAGTTTTGAACACAATCATCAGTATAAGGATAAAAAAAAATTGGAATTGTAAAGAAAGAAAAGAAAAGAAGAAAAAGAGAAAGCAATAAAAGTGCGTTTCTAGAAAGAGACCCTCCATTCGCGTCCATGAACCCAATGTTGGACAGTATGTGCATACGATAGACCTTCCTCTGCATAATCTCTGGGGACTGTATCGTACTACAGAGGGATGGATGGAACATTTTGGGTATAAGGGTCCAGCTGATACATGGTCTCCTGGCGCATGTGCACCATAGGAACATTCCAGTTCCACCGTGGGAGAGCTGGAGGGTCGGCGACCCCAGGGACAAGCTGTAAAAAAAAAAGGGGGAATCCAAGTCTATGTGAGTATTATTGCAAAATAAAAGGAAAATTTTAAAAGAAAATGAAAAGGATGAAATATCTGTTACGCGGGTAACATCCATAAGAGGAAAGTTGTGCATGAGGGAATTCAGTCTAAAAATTAGGTAACCGTCAGGATCGTCCAAATAATTTGCAATATTCTCCCCACCTAGGGCAGCGATAAGGTCCCCATGATCCAAAGTCTCAATGCTCCTCATAGCAGCGGGAAGAGCCCTAGGCACATAAAAGGCAGGGGCAACAAGTGATTGCCTAGTTACCCTCTCACCAAGATACCACTCCCGACACGCCTACCCCACCATCAGGATTCTCATCCTGGAGAAACCTACAGCAGCTTGGATGTCTACACTGGCTTCTAGAAGGGCCACCTCCCAAAGATTCCATACCACATGAACCTCCCGTAGGTTGATAAGCAGGTTTCTATAGCCTACAAAATCGTGGGCCCCCAACTTTCCAGCCCGTTGCTCCTTTCCTTCATTTCAAACCTTAAGGCATGATCGCAGCCTCGCTTTCCCGGGTACTGGGAGCCCTCATGCGAAGGTATTCATGAGACCATATCTGTAAGGCAAAGAAAAAATAAAGAAAAAATGAATTCAGTCAGCAAAATAAAATCAAAAGAAATGAAATGAAAAGAGTAAAGGGTGTATGTCAATAAAATTTTACCTCCCAGGCTTTCCAGTACCCGCCGGTGGATGGTGAGTTTCCTCTAGAAACCTCACTCATGTGGTTGTAAAGAGTGGCCAGCCCTGCCCCTCCCCAGTTGTACTGGGAGATGCAGTCAATGACTACAAGAGAAGCCAAATACCCAAGGTTGATCGTATTACCCTTCGTGCTCATCAGCGAGCAACCCAACACGTACATGATGAAGGCCTTAGCCATCTAGTCATCAGTAAAGACCTGACCCTTAAAATTATCCAGGAACCATTTTGCAGGCACTATGAAATTTCCTAGATGAGCCCCGAGTAAGTCGATGATCTCTTCATGAAGAGTCTGGAGATCGTCATAGCGAGCAATGGGAAGGCCGCCGAACGGAATGCCTGTGATCATAGCAAAGTCCAAGGGAGTCATCGTCATCTCCCCAAAGGGCAGGTGGAAAGTATTTGTTGTATCCCACCATCTCTCTGCCAAGGCCTGGATATGAGTCCTATCATTTGAACTCTTCTCTAAAAGTAATGCAAAAAGTCCAAATCCGGCATTGTTAACCAAGGTTCTGACCTTGTCAGAAAGATCCTCATACTACCTCCGGCCGTGAGCCATGCTCCCATGGCCTTTTAGGACAAATTCTAGAGTCTGCAAAAAAAGAACAAAACAAAAAAAAGAGAGAGAAGAGAAGTAAGAAGCTGAAAAGAAATAAGTAATCAGATTCTTTGTAAAAAACAATAATAATAAGTGGTGATCTCTGAATCCAGGTAACTTAGATAAAGTTCTGATTTCCGGATCTAAGAAAGTCCTCGAGTCTAAGAGACTTTTTGTTTCAAGAAATAAAAAAATTTCCCTTTGAGTCTAAGCAACTAATTGTTTCAAGAAATAAAAATTCTTTTTGAGTCTAAGTGACTCCTTGATTTGTAAGAACATTCTTGAGTCTAAGCAATTCGTTGTTTCAAGAAATAAGAAATTCGATTGAGTCTGAGCGATTCTTTGATTTTAAAAATAAAAAATTCTATTGAGTCTAAGCGACTCTTTGATTTTGAAAATAAAAAAATTTCTCTTGAGTCTAAGCAACTCTTTGTTTTGAAAATAAGAAAATTCTTTTGTGTCTAAGCGACTCCTTGGTTCGAAAATAAGAGCATTCTTGAGTTTAAGCGACTCGTTGTTTCAAGAAATAAGAAAATTCTTTTGAGTCTAAGCGACTCATTGGTTCAAAAATAAGAGCATTTTTGAGTTTAAGCAACTCTTTGTTTTGAAAATAAAAAATTCCTTTTGAGTCTAAGCGACTCCTTGATTCGAAAATAAGAGCATTCTCGAGTCTAAATGACTCGTTGTTTCAAGAAATCAAAATTCTTTCGAGTCTAAGCGATTCTTTGATTTGAAAATAAAAAGGGGTTTTTTCGAGTCTAAGCGACTCATTGACAGTAAGTTTTAAGTTCAGTAAAAGCATGGTCTATGTAAAATTCAAGAACTTCACAGGGTCGGTGCGACCTCATTAGTAATGGGAAAACAAGATAGAGGAATCCATGAGCATAAGAAATCAATGAATCCAAATAAGGGCAATAAACAAGAGGCATAATGCTAGGCATTGAACCCCAAAATCATGGCGAGAAAACCCTTCAATAAAAAAGGGGGATATCACAAATATCACAAATAAGTTGAATTACATTCGAGTGCACAAAATCCTAGGGGGCATCCATACATGCATCATTCATCCTACATTACATAGCATTAAATTATTTCATCATAGGCACAAAAGGATTTGGGAAGTATACCGATCTGTGGAAAGCTTGTGGCGAGATATGCGCCTCGGGATCGGCAAGTAAAACCGATGAGTTGTGGCCGGGATGGGGCTTATACTTCTTCTTAGGGGGACCATGGGACCCTGAACCACTAGCCATTGGAGAATCTACAAGCAAAAGAGGAAGAAAGTTAAAATTTTATATGTAATTTGTGGGAAAACATGAATATGATCATGATTTGAAGAGTAAAATCAAATAAAGATGCAATCTTGATGGATAAAAGATGATCCTACCTTGATTGATTGTTGATTCTTGAGTTAGATATCAAGAGGGAATGAAATCTTAGAGAGAAAATCTGAGATAGGGAGAGAGAGATAATGAAAAGGAAGAGAAAAAAAAATAGTTTTTGAGACACTGCTAAATAGGCCGGCACTCGACGAAAAGGTACCGGCACTCTGTGAGTGCCGCTCGGCATTTGATGGAGTGCCGCTCCCCCTCACCGAGTGCCGCCGCGTGTGCTAGGTGGCCCTATTCCTCCTAGTTTTCATCTTTATAATAAGTACAACCGAATTTTGCTTCCGTGTCCTCAAAGTTTTTCCCTCATTTCGAAAGGACCCCCAAAGTTTGAAAAATGAGTTTGTAAGCCCTTTTGCAAATCAAAATGAGCCCTGATTGTAAGGGATTTTTTTCAAAAAAAAAAAAAACACCCAGTTTCAGCAAATAAACTAAATCGAATCAAATCGACTCCGGATATTTTGAATTTTGATATGATTAAAGTTTGGTTAGTTCCAGAACCCTGAAATTTTGATCTTGAAGTCTAACTGACTCCGGATTTTGGGACATTGGATAAATTGGAACCTAATCAGGCTCCGGATTTTTGAATATAAATTTGATTAGGAATCTATTCAACCCTGATTTATCCGGGAGTTGAACGAATTGGAGTCTAATCGGCACCAGATTTTTGGCAATTTAATTTGATTAAAGATTGATTGACTCCAGGTTTTGAAAGATTTGGTCTAATTGGAGTCTGATCAACTTCAGAATTTTGAAGATTGATTCAATTAAAGTCTGAATAACTCCGGATTTTATAAATTGAATAATTTAGGGCTTAATTGAAAATTTAAAAGTTTTAAAAGTGGGCCCAAATGCCGGTTTCCACAGCCACGTGTCCTATTTTCACGCGTAGCGGGATGGGTCGTGACATTTAGTGGTATCAGAGCTATTGGTAACAAAACTTTGGGAACGCTCGACGACGAGTGGAGTGTTGAGTGCTTGGACACATATTCTAGAGTGCATCCATACATGGTAGAGATGTTTGATGCATATATATGTTGTAATACATACATGTTTATATTTATGGTTGTACATGCATAGCATTTATACATCGAGAGTAACAGGATTGAATTCATGGGTGACCGAGAATTATCACCACATACCCGACATATGAATGAAATGACTGAAATAATTGGGAATACGGGAAATATAATCTGGAATATAGCAGACCGATTACCTCCACCACCTCCATTCGAGCCAGCACTGATAGCTGTAGTATATACACCTGAGAATAGAGGTATGAGATCTATATCTTAACACTTTAATAGATAGAATCCAATGGAATTTCATAGGAGACCTGATACAACGCTAGCAGAGCATTGGGTTATGGACATGGAGAGAATTTTTCGATCTATTTCGATGTCCGATAGGGAGAGAATTAAGAATGTAAGTGATGTACTGAAGGGTGAAGCTTAGAATTGGTGGGTAAATGTTTTTGACCAAGTGGCGCCGATAACGTGGAAGGGATTTAAGGCAGAGTTCAATCGCCGAATCTTTCCACGAGCCGCTCACAATGCAAAAAAGAGAGAGTTCGAAAAAAGTCCAAGTACAATGCATTACTGAGATTCGATAAAGGTTTAGTGCCGGAGGAAGAGGATAGAGCAAGGAAGTTCGAAGAAGGGTTAAGGAAAAATATTCGTTTGAGAGTGGAACAGTATGAACACTCAATCGTTGGTGCGGTTCAACAAACAACACATGTTGTGGAAATTGGATGGGAAAGTTCGAGACAAATTCAACAAGGCAAGCAGGGTAATGAAGGTGGTGATTGGAACCAAGGCGGATCTTTCAAGAGGCTCTGGTTCTAATTTCAGTGAGTTTATGAGGACACCAAGTAACATACCATTGTGCTCAGTTTGCAACCGACCACACTCAGGTCGATGTTTCATGACCAAACCCCAGAACAAGAACCAAAGAGGGGGTAGTACTAATTCAACACCTGACATGAATGGCAAGAGTTATGACTGTAGAGTAATTGGGCATCAAGCCAAGAATTATCTAAGGAAGTGTTCTCAGCAAGGAGCTAGTTCTATGGCTTCTAGTGGTTCGAAGCCTAGAGAGGACGGAGCAACGTCAGGGAAGGTTATTCCAGATGAACCCAGGAGATATGGCTGCTTCAAAGACAGTGGTCTCAGGTATGGTGCATGTATGTTCGCACTTAGCACGCATACTTGTTGACTCAGGATCTACGCATTCATTTATATCGCATGATTTTGTTAAACATCTTAATGTTAAGCCAGCACATTTAGGATATGAATTATTTGTTATTGTACCTCTTAGTAAGCCGATAGTAACGTCTATAATATACAAGGGCCATGAGATCAAACTAGGTGAGAAGTTGATGACTTTAAATCTTATACCACTTTGACGTGCTATTGGTTATCCATTAACCAAAGTGGTTCACTACCACTTTGACGTGCTATTGGTTATCCATTAACCAAAGTGGTTCACTACCACTTTGACGTCAAAGTGGTAGTGAACCACTCGTCAAAGTGGTAGTGAACCACTTTGACGTGATATTGGGAATTGATTGGTTATCCCTTAACCAAGCCACAATAGATTACGAACAGAAAGAAGTTAATTTTTTAACACTGGTGCATGGAAACTTTGTTTCCAAGGGAACGGGATTGCACCGATGCCGATTTGATTTCAGCTATCCGCGCGGGCAAATTGTTGAGAAAGGGATGTCAGGGATATCTGTGTTCAGTGATTGATACTTCGCCGACCGAATTAAAAGTAGAAGATATTCTAATAGTACGAGAATACCCAGATGTATTTCCCGAAGACCTACCAGATGTTCTTATCAAGAGGGAGATTGAGTTCACTATTGAGGTAATGCCGGACTCAAGACCAGTATCAAAAGCACCATATAGAATGGCACTAGTGGAATTGAAAGAGCTAAAAATCCAACTACAAGAGTTACTTGACAAAGGTTTCATTCGACCTAGCATATCGCTATGGAAGCTCCAGTGTTGTTTGTAAAGAAGAAAGATGGCTCAATGCAGATGTGTGCCGACTACAGAGAGTTGAACAAGTTGACGATCAAGACTAAGTATCTGTTACCTCGAATTGATGACCTATTTGATCAACTTAGTAGGGCACAAGTATTTTTAAAGATAAATTTGAGATCGAGTTACCATCAGTTGAAAGTGAAGGTCGAGGATGTAGAGAAGACAGCTTTTAGGACGCGCTATGGACATTATGAGTTCCTAGTCATGCCATTTGGGGTTACAAATGCACCAGCCGTGTTCATGGATCTTATGAACCGATTCTCTAAGGACTATCTAGATGACTTTGTGATTGTAATCATCAATGACATTCTCATCTACTCATCGAGTGAGATGGAGCACTAAATCATTTGAGACTGGTACTTCAGAGATTACAGGAAAAGCAACTATTTGGTAAATTTAAGAAGTGTGAATTCTGGTTACCTAACATTACTTTTTTTGTTATGTGATTAACAAAAATGGAGTTTCAGTTGATCCTCACAAAATGGAAGCAGTATATAATTGGCAAAGACCGACATCTGTATCAAAAATTTAAAGTTTCTTGGGATTAGCAGGGTACTACCACCGCTTCATTGAATATTTTCCAAAGATTTCACTACCTATGACAAAGTTAATTAGCAAGGGTACTACTTTTGAATGGAGTCAAGAATGTGAAGACAGTTTTCAAGACTTGAAGCGCAATTGTTAAGAGCGCCTATTCTAACAATACCATCCAGAACTGAAGGATTTGTGATCTATAGTGATGCTTCTCTTGGGGTTTGTGCTTATGCAAGGTGGCCAGGTGATTGCCTACGCTTCAAGATAGGTGAAGACTCATGAGAAGAATTATCCGACTCATGATCTCGAATTGGCAGCAGTAATTTATGCTTTGAAGATTTGGCGACACTACTTATATGGGGAGAAGTGTGAGATCTTCACGGACCACAAGAGCTTGAAATATCTATTCACGTAAAAAGATCTGAACATGATACAGAGAAGACGGTTAGAGTTGATGAAGGCTAATGTATTAGTCGACGCTTTAAGCCGGAAGACGCCAAGGAACTTAGCCAACGAGCTAACTTAACAAAAAGAATTTGTAAAAGAGATGGAATGTTTGGAGTTAGATGTGATTCCAGAAGCGAGTGGTGGCTTAATGAGGGCGATCATAGCATACCCAAACATTATTGATGAAATTAAGGCATAATAGTTCAATGATCTCTATTTATGTAAAATAAGGGATGAGATATCTTTGGAGAACAACCTGGATTTATGTTGCAACAAGAAGTATTGATGCTTAGGAATCGATTGTGTGCACTAATGTGAAAGACCTGAAAGAGAGACTTTTAGAGAAAGCTCATAGTACTAAATATTCAATTCATTTTGAAAATAACAAGATGAATCGAAACTTATTAGAGAACTTTTGGTGGACGAGTATGAAGCGAGAAGTTGCCAAGTTTGTTTTAGAGTGTTCGGCATATCAGCAAGTCAAGGTAGAAAGGCAAGTACCTGCGGGACTACTACAGCCATTGCCGGTGTCAGATTGGAAATGGGATGAGTTTATAATAGATTTGTTTCTTGATTTCCGCAATCTTCTAATAAGAATGATAAGATTTGGGTTGTAGTTGATTGATTGACAAAATTAGCTCATTTTCTACCAATCAAGATGAATAAATCGTCTAAGTTGGTAGAGTTGTATATGAAAGAGATTGTGAGACTACACGGGGTTCCAGTTGTGATTGTATCAGATCGTGATAGTAGTTTTACATCAAAATTTTGGGGAAGCCTACAGAAATCTATGGGTACGAAGTTGAGCTTTAGTACAACTTTTCATCCTCAGACCGACGGGCAGTCAGAGCACATGATTCAGACGTTAGAGGATATTCTTTGATTATGTGTTCTAGACTTTGGGAGTGACTAGGAGAAATACTTACCGTTGATTGAATTTGCCTACAATAACGGATTCTAGTTAAGTATCAAAATGGAACCGTATGAGGCTTTGTATGGGCATAAGTGTCGATCGCCGATTTGTTAGATCGAAGTTGGAGAAAGAAAGTTGCTAGGACCTGAGGTAATACATGTGACTACTGAAAAGGTAACGTTGATACAAGAGCAACATAGGGCATCTCAGAGTCGTTATAAGAGTTATGCAGACTCGAAGTGACGACCGATGACCTTTGAAGTGGGAGACTTTGTCTACTTACGAGTATCGCCTTCGAAAGGCATTGTCCGATTTAGAAAGCGGGGGAAACGTAACCCAAGATTTATAGGACCTTTTGAGATCCTAGAGAGAGTAGGACCAGTGGCTTACCGATTGGCATTATTATCAAAGTTAGAACATGTGCACAATGTCTTTCATGTATCTATATTAAGACGGTGTATGACAGAGATGCTGCCTAAAACTGGTAGGAAGGGTTGAGAGAGAAAATAAGATAAGAATTTGTATGTGGTTTGGTCCCGTTAACGAGGTGATCTACGTCCACAGTTGCGTCTGTGCACTCTCACTAGCAGATCACCAGCGGGCCTGGTGAGTCAACAAAGATGGGCGGCACTACCTGTAATACCGGCCGGGTATATGCATATTGATGGTGAGTTCTCTGTGTATGCTTGTGAGCTTAAAGAATTATGTTCGGATCGGGATCCCTGTTGACAAGGTAGGTGGGCTCTTTTATAGATGCAAGAGTCCACCCTTACATGGTAAGTTAAAAGGATTAGGAAGCCTAATCTGAATGCAATTTGATTGGCATAATTTAGGGAAGGTTTCCTAAGTGGTTTAGGAAACTGCCACCTTCCATCTTGCAGACTTGTAGTTGGTTTAGGAAACTGCTGGATTGGACGGGATCACGGGACCCGCGACCTTCATGCCCCGGCAGTTGGTACGAACTGCCCGGTTCTGATAAACACCTCGGGATTGCTCGGCTCTTGGCGCCTTTACCGAAATAACTGGTACCTCTTGGTGATGTGGCAGACCGGCTCCATGGCTAGATAATTTTGGACATATCACCTGCCCCCATTTTCGGAACTAACTGGATGCTTCATCGAGTAAGGATTCGAAAATCAGTATTGCCTTGGAAACCGTCCGGATGTCCTCCGGGAACGCCGCTCGGGATGGGACCCACACTCTAGGTCATCTGGTGGAGTAACTGATCGGTATGGATAGGAGCTCGATGTGGGTGTTGCCACGTGTTAGGGAGTAATTGGCCTGGTCAGGGTTCAGCGGAGTCAGTTCGGATGTAACCAAACAGTCACGTGGTAACCGGACTGTCACGTCACGTATTTAATGCTCACGTCTTTTGAGGCGACCCTTCACGTGCCCGAGGTGACAGCTGTCGGTGACTTTTGGCGGGAAAACATCTGAGCCGTTGGATCTGTTTGATCTGGACCGTCCGCTACTTCTATATATGAAATACTTGTTCATTTCTTCAGTCCCTGCTGTCAACTAAGAGAGTTTACCGAGTGGTTTGAGAGCAACTGAAATCCCGAGCAAGATTCCCGAGTCCTTTTTCGCGCAAATTTTTGTAAGTCCTTCCTTCTCGTCTTCAGTTCTTAATTCTCTTCTTCTTTCTTGAACAAAGCTGGAGGGAGCAAGCCTACTTAGGTTAGAGTGAGCCTAGGACTTCTTCTTTTTTAGGTTTTGCCATTTCTTTCAGTCTGGGGGTACGCTAGAGCAACTTGACCGAGCGGGAGTTCCTAGGACAGTCTTGAGAGAGAGTTATTCTTCTTCTAGAGTCTTGTACGACTTGCCCTTTAGGTTGCTAGATCTACCTCCTCTATACATCAGGTTAAGAGTTCTTGACCCATTCTTAGGTCGTCGTCCCTTTAGGTCTTCCACAGGTGTAGCCAAGTGCCATTCAGACTTTAATTCATCGTCCCGGTTGGAGGACGAGCAGGTGCGGTCAGGGTCCATGAGCTCAAGCCCAGACCCTCCTTCTCTGGTCCCCTCTGACCAGCATAGTGAGGGAATAATACCCGCTCGGGCGCTTTACGAGGAAATATACCGGGATCCTCCTGTGGTCTCGACGTCTCGGGGGTCAGGCGACGAGGGGTCTGTGCCGAACAGCTCCGGGGTTGTCTTCGCGTGTGAGTCCATCATTAGTACCCTGAGGGGCCCTGACTTAGAATGGATCAGGGATAGATATGAGCTTTCGCCCCCTTTTCTCTTGCCGTGCATGATGGCGGAGCTCACTTCCACGAGTCGGGCTTCGTTACCTTGTACGAGGACGCTTTCATGGCGGGCCTTCGCTTGCCTCTTCACCCAGTTGCCTGGGATACGCTCATCTTCCTCGTGATCTCCCCCGGGCAACTTGCCCCGAACGGTTGGCGGTACCTGATGGGGTGCATCTCCTTGTAGCCCCAAGTTCTCGGGTACGAGCTCACACTCAGGAGTTCTTCTAGACCCACCGGCCTTTCCAAGTCCACGAGAAGGCCAGCTTCTTCTCGCTCGGGGCCAGGCAAGGGAGGAAGATAATCGTGAACTGCCCAAGCAACAATAAAGGGTGGAAGAAGAAGTTCTTCCAAGTGTCCACCTGGGCCTGTGTGAGAAGGCGCCGGGTATCCACTTGAGGACCTCCTGGGCAGGGAAGCTGAGGAATAAGCCCAAGCATCCTTCCTTCCTTGCTTTTTTTTTAGTTTCTTTACTTTGCCTTGAGTAACCCGTTGGTGTATTTGGTCTTGCAGTGGGATCAGTAGACCCGTCAGGTCTTCCCAACGAGCTTCAGGCGCGGGTCTTGTCTCTGGCGGAGGAACCGACTGATATCAATAAGGTGCTGACCCGGTCGGGGAGCCCGAAGACTTCTTATAAGTCCCAGGGATTCACAGCTCCCATTCTCTTGGCGATCAATCCTGGTAAATTCCATTCTTGACCGTTCAATTTCTTTGCAATTTACTGAATCCTGACATGCTCCTGGTTTTGCAGAGATAGTTCCCAAGAACACGACAGCGTTAAAGGAGAAAGAGGCGGCTCTGAACGCCCGGGCTGGCCATAAGAAGAAGAAACCAACCCACACTGAGGGCCAGCCACTGAAGAGGATCTCCCGGGGGATCTCCATCCGGGCTGGGAAGGAAGCTGCTGCTACTTCCACGCCCGTGGTAACAATTGCTTCACCACCACCAACTCCCCCAGTGCCAAACCAACCGGGGTCTCCTTCTCGACCTTGGAGGAAGCTCGCGCGGGCCCCTCTGCTAGGCCGGAGGTCGAAACAGCGGACGACGTCCGCGGGAGGGTACGTCCCGGGCTGCTACAGAGCCAAGTTGACAAGTGCAGCCTGCTCAGCCTCGAGGCCATCATCGGTTGGCTATACAGCATCAGCCACATGGTGAGTATCTTTGCAGCATAAACACTAACTTTTTCTTCTCCGTGCTTGTACTGACATCGTCTTGTTCTTGCAGGTTGGCTGTATCGCGGCCGGGGCCGAGACCACCCTTCCCGGCGTGGCTGAGAGGTTGGCCGCTGCTGAGGCTAACCTTTCCGCGGAGAGGGCTGCTCGGGAGTCCGCGGAGTTCGCCCTGACCATGGAGGAAGAGAGGTCCCGGGCAACGGCCTTAGAGCTGGGGGAGGTCCGCGACTCCTTGTCAACCGAGCAGGCTGCCCGGAAGGTCGCGGAGGCTAAGGCTGCGGAGGCCGGGAGGGTCACCGCCGAGAAGATTGCTGAGGCCAAGGTTGCAGCCTTGTAGTCCGCGAAGATCTCTGCCGAGAAGGATCTCAAAGCTATGACGGCCTCACTCTCGGAGCTTTCTGCTACTCGGGAGGCCGAAGCCAAAGAAGCTGAGGAAGAATTTGAAGCAAGGTTCCTCACGGGCAATGCTGACTTGGCGAAGCGGGCTGTTGCCGACCATCCCGATTGGGATCTGTCCGGGTACTCCTGGGCTGAGTCCAGTTACTAGAAGGAAGGCCAGGCTGACTCCGAGGTCGCAGCTGAGGCCGAGGTCACCGCCGAAGCTGAGGTTGCTGCTGAAGCTGCACCAGCCAAGGACCCCTCCATTGATGAGCAGGCCGCTGAGGAGGAGGAAGTAGTGGTGGTGGACTATTCTTTTTTGTTTTTTTATTGGATTGTTTTTTTTGGGAGGCTACTACAACTGCCCCCCAGGCTTTGTACAGTTTTTTTTTTATTAATGAAAAGGCCCCTGAGGTCAAATTTCCCTTCCATTAACCGTTTGCTTTCTTTTTCTGCACTGTACCTGTTTATAATTGCTAGTATCCGTTCGGTTTTTGGCTGACCTAACACCTGCCTTAGCAAATATTTTAGGACCGTACCCGTTCGGTTTTTGGCCAACCTAACACCTGCCTTAGCAAATGTTTTAGGACTGTACCCAACAGAACACCTAGTCTTTCTAACCTATTTAAAAGGTAGTTACCCAGAGTGCTGTAGGAACTGGTCCTGTTTAGCGTCCGGGATCGCCCGATGTATTATGGGAATACCATGTATTACCGTCCGGAATGTCCCGGTGTATCATAGGTGTATCCTGTTTTACCGTCCGGGATATATCTCTGATCACTGTAAGTACTTAGGAATATCTTCCAAGTTCTTGTAGTGACCAGTGTGATTCCCTGTTTTGGCCTAATATTCCCCTGTCCCCCAAGAACTTTGCTAAGGCGGAAGTGCAGGAGTGAATGGGCATATGGAACCAACTTGGAACATGGGTGATTACAGGGTCATTTGAAGCTTGCCATCGTTGGCCACCTAGGGGTTTGGCCCCGTCGTCGGCTGGACCTAGGCGAAGCTTTAAGTAATCTCCTATTTAGGTCTAGTATTCCCTTGCCCTCGAGCGTCCTATGAAGGCGAGAGTGTGTTGAGGAACGACCATAGGAAACCGACCTGGAACATGGGTGGTTGCAGGGTCCTTTTGTGCCTGGGTTCGGAGCCCGAGGTCTTTTTAGTGCCTGGGTTCGTAGCCCGAGGTCTTTTGCACCTTGGGGTTCGGCCCAAGGTCTTTGGTGCCTCGGGATTAAGCCCGAGGTCTTTTGAGCATTGCACGGTGTACTAACAGGAGTAAATTTTCAAAGTAAACTATTCCCTTTTGTTTAAAAATAAAAATTTATAATGGTTACTCAATCAGAGCTACAAAAAAAAGAAATTTCTCTACAGTACTAAATTCCCGTGGTCAGATGCTACTGAAAATACTTGCGGAGGTGTTGCAGATTCCAAGGATGAGAGAGATCATGCCCACCATGCTCTGTAGCCAGTAGGTTCCCAGCCGGTTGACCTGGGTTACTTTATATGGGCCTTCCCAGTTTGGCGACAATTTCCCATGGCTCGGGATTCGGGTAGACTGGTTTACTGCCTTGAGGACGAGGTCTCTGACTTGAAAACTGCGGTGCTTTCCCATACTATTGTAGTATCGCGAGACCCTCTGCTTGTAGGCCGCTACCTTTAGGTAGGCCCGGTCTCTTTTTTCCTCCACCAAGTCCAGTTCGGACCAGAGAGCTTCTTCATTATCCGGCGCACTGAAGTTGGCTACCCGGTATAATGGCAACCCAAGCTCTGTGGGAACACTGCCTCAAACCCGTAGGTTAAAGAGAACGGCATTTTGCCTATTGCCGCTCGGGGTGTAGTGCGGTAGGCCCACAGGAGGGTTGGTAGCTCTTCAGCCCATAGTCCTTTCGCACCTTCAAGCCTTGTTTTGATTGACTGCAAGATTGTCCGGTTGGCTACCTCGGCTTGACCGTTGGCTTGTGGGTGCTCGGGGGAGGAGTAGTGATTCAGTATCCCGTAGCCCGAGCAGAATTGCCTGAAGATAGGGGTATCCAATTGTTTGCCATTATTGCTGACCAGGACCCGGGGAATGCCGAACCGACTGAGAATATTCTTTTCCACAAAGCTCTCCATCTTCCGTTCGGTTATTGTTGCCAAGGGCTCGGCCTCTACCCATTTGGTGAAGTAGTCAATGGCTATCACGGCAAATTTGACCTGTCCCTTTCCCATTGGTAAGGGGCCAACAATATCGATTCCCCACTGGGTGAATAGCCAGGGGCTGTGGATTGGTGTTTGGAGTTCTCCCGGTCGGCTGATCATGGGAGAGTATCTTTGGCACTTGTCACACCTTCGGACATACTCTTGGGAATCCCGGGCCATGGTTGGCCAGTAGTAACCTTTTAGTAGGGCTTTTCTGGAGAGTGCCCGGCCTCCGATGTGGTTCCCGCACACACCTTCGTGGATTTCGAACAGTATTGTTTGGACTTGCGCAGGGTAAACACAGCGGAGGTACGGGATAGTGAATCCCCTCTTATCGATGATGCCGTCGAGAAGGTGATATCGTGCTGCCCGGTACTTAACCTGGCGGGCTTCTTCTTTGTTGTCTGGTAGCGTCCCTGTTGTCAAGAATGTCACGAGTGGGTCCATCCAGCTGGGTTCCAAAGTGATCGGGTCTACCTCCATGCCCTCTGAGTTGATCACACTTGGCTCGGGGAGGTATTGTATCCTTATCCCGAACAAGTCTGACTCAGAAGACGAGGTGAGGCGAGCCAACTAGTCGGCTCTAGTATTTTCTTCTCTGGGTATTTGAGTGATGGAGAATCCCCGGAGCTGCTTGGAAACCACTCGGACAAGGGCCAAGTAGGCTACCATGCTATCTTCCCGCGCGTCGTACTCTTAATTAACCTGATTGACCATGAGCTGGGAGTCACTGTAGCCCTGAACCTGTTGTGCACTCATGGAGATGGCCAACTGTAACCCGACCAAGAGGGCTTCGTATTCGGCCTCGTTGTTAGAGGCACGGAACCCAAACCTTAGTGCATATTCGAGCTGGATATCGTCGGTGGTAATCAGGATGATTCCTGCCCCACTGCCTTGCTGATTGGAGGAACCGTCCACATGCAGCATCCAGGTGGGGATGTCAGAGTGTAACCCGGGCGGTAAGGTCGGGGGCTCAGACTCTTCGACCGGATCCTCGGGATGTGTAAATTCAACTAAAAAAGTCTACTACGGCTTGTCCCTTGATGGCTGTCCAGGGTCGGTAGATCACTTCAAACTCTTCCAGTTCCAATGCCCACTTGACGAGCCTCTCGGACATGTCTGGGCGACTGAGGATTCTGCGGAGAGGTTGATCTGTGAGGACTACAATGGTATGGGCCTGAAAGTATGGGCGGAGCCTTCGGGCCGAGGTGATAAGGGTGAATGCCAGTTTCTCGATGCGGGAGTATCTACTTTCTGCGCCCTGTAACGCCCGACTGGTGTGGTACACTGGGAACTGTATCCCATGCTCTTCCCGAATAAGTGTCGAGCTAACCGCCGATGGTGTCACTGCCAAGTATAAAAATAATTCTTCCCCCGGCACGGGTGTTGAGAGGAGAGGAGGAGACGCCAGGTACTTCTTGAGTTCCTGGAATGCCTCTTCACACTCTTTTGGCCATTGGAACGCTTTGCGGAGGATTTTAAAGAATAGCAGGCACCGGTCGGTAGCTCGGGAGACAAATCTGTTTAGTGCGGCCACACGTCCGGCTAGGCTTTGAACTTCCTTCGTTGATTTAGGCGACCACATGTTGATGATAGCTTTGATCTTCTCGGGTTTTGCCTCAATCCCCAGTCTGCTGACTAGATGGCCAGGAAATTTCCCAGACGAGACACCAAAGGTGCATTTGGCCTGGTTCAACCTCATCCTGAATTTTCTCAAAATGCTGAAGGCCCTGGCCAGATACTTGAGGTGGTCGGGCTCGTCCCGGCTCTTGACCAGTAGATCATCCACATACACCTCCATGTACTTTCCAATGAGGTCTTTGAACATGTAGTTGACCAGCCACTGGTAGGTTGCCCCGGCATTCTTGAGACCGAATGGCATGACCTTGTAGTAATACGTCCCTTGGTCGGTGATGAATGCTGTCTTCTCTTCGTCCTCGGGGTACATGCTGATCTGGTTGTACCCCGAGTAGGCATCCATGAATGAGAAGAGTGAGTGACCCGCCGTGGAATCCACAAGGAGGTCTATCCTGGGCAGCGGATAGCAGTCCTTGGGGCAGGCCTTGTAAAGGTCGGTGAAGTCCACGCACATTCTCCACTTCCCGTTGCTTTTCTTGACAAGAACCACATTAGCTAACCAGTCGGGATAGTGGACCTCTCGGATGGACTTCGCCTTTAGAAGCTTCTCGACCTCCTCACTTACTACTTTTTGTCTCTCGGGGGACCATGCCCCTTCTCTTCTGCTTGACTGGGCAGCAATCCGGGCTGACATTGAGACGATGGGACATTACCCGGGGGTTAATCTCCGGCATATCCTCATGACTCCAAGCAAAAATGTCCTGATTTTGTCTCAAGAATTTAGTCAGTTTTTCCTTCAGGTCGGGCTCCAGTAGGGTACCAGCACTGACAGTGCGGTCGGGGTACTCGGGGTCCAGCGTCACTTTTTCTAGCTCCTCCATCGGATCTATCATGCCGCTCTGGTCCTAGGGGTCCATCTCTTGAACGTTCAATGTTTTCGTGATTGCCCCTCGGCGTAACGAGCTGACATAACAACTCCGGGCGGTGCTCTGATCTCCACGCAAGTATCCGGGTCCCTGAGGAGTTGGGAACTTCACTGTTAAGCTGTAGGTGGAGACGACCGCCTTGGCCTTGTTGAGGGTTGGCCTGGCAAGGATGACGTTGTAGGCCGATGGGGCTTCGACAATCATAAAATTGGTTAGTACGGAGGCCTGCTGAGGGTAGGTCCCCATGAGAGCTGGGAGCTCGATTGTACCGAGCGGTTGCATGCTGGAGCCGTTGAATCCAACCAGGGGAGTAGCAACCGGCCGGAGCCGCTCCCTGGAGATCCCGAGCTGATCGAATGCCGACGTGAACATAATGTCGGACGAGCTGCCTGTGCCCACTAGCACCCTCTGGACCATATAGTTGGCTATGGAAAGCGTCACTACTAGCGGTCATCATAGGGCAGTGGACGCCCTTCAAGTCGTCGGACGTGAATGTTAGAACATCGGTTGGAGAGGAACCGGTGGATTGGACCTGCCAGACATCCGCCCGGGATGCCCGAGCATGCCTCTTCCGTGCCGACTGTGAATCTCCTCCACCTGATGTTCCTCCGGAGATCACGTAGATGTGGCCAATTGGTGGTGGCTGATCGGGAGCTCGGGTGTCCTGCCGGGGTTGTCTATCTGCTGTAACGAACTCCGCGAGGTGTCCCTGCTCGATCAGCTTCTCTATTGCTATCTTTAATTTAAAGCAATCCTCAGTTTCATAGTCGTGATCCCTGTGGTAGCGACAGAAATTGTCCCGGTTCCTCTTACCGGGCAAGGCTCTGAGCTTTGCAGGCTGTTGGAGCAGTCTTTGCGCCTCAGCGGCGGCCATGACTTCATGTATGGGCCGAGAAAGAGGGGTGAAAGCAATCGGGGGCTGACCCCGGGCGTCCTTCTGATCTTGCCTCGGCTTCTTTCCCGAGCCCTTCTCGAATCCTACACACTTGCGTTTGGCCTTTGGGGATTCGTCTCCCGCCTGGCCGGTGCGCTTCGCCTTCAGGAATTCTTCAGTATCTATGTATTTTTCGACCCTCTCCGAGAGCTCCACCAGGGTTGCTGGTCGGTCTTGGTGGAACGATGTGGAAACCTTAGAGTGTTGAACTCCCGAACATAAGGCCATAATTGCAGACATTTTGTTAAGATTGCAGATCAGGAGTCTTTGCTGGTTGAAATGGTCTACATACTCCCTCAGGGACTCCCCTTTGCGCTGCTTGACAGTCAGCAGCTAAGTGTCCGGTTGCGACCGGTCGAGCATCCCGACGAACTGGCTGATGAAGAGTTTTCCGAGGGCTTTGAAGTTGTCGACCGTCCGGTGCCTTAGAGCATGGAACCACTATGCGGCCGGCCCCTTGAGAGTACTAGGAAAGGCTAGGCACAATAGCTCGTCCACCGTGGTAACCAGCACCATTTGAGCTTTGTAAGTGCGGATGTGGTCTACCAGACTCCCTGTGCCGTCGTAGGAGCTGAGGTGAGGGGGTTTGAACTTTCGTGGAATAGGAAATTGTGTCACCCAAGCGGTATAGGGTGATTCTGTCTCCGTGTTGGAGAGGTCGTGACCGGACTTGCGGTTCAACCTCTCAATTTGCTGCTGCAGTTGCTCGACCTAGGCCTTGACGTCATCCCGCCGGGTCCTCCTCTCTGTATCCGAGCAGTAGGTCAGATCGAATGACGAGGCCTTGTCCTTGAAATGCGTCGACCTTTGGGATTGAGCTAGGCTCTGGGTCCGAGTAATTGCGTGCCGAAGGTCCCCCTAGCTCCAGGTCGGGGGGTCCTCGGCTGACTCCCGGGCTCTCCGTCTTGACTCTTCTCCTTTGGCCGCACGCCGTCGGTTGATAATGGTCCTGGCATCCTCCACCCGGCGAGGTTCGGACCGAGCTCGCCTTTGTGAACGCCTGGTTGCCTGGTTGCGCTCGCCATCACCGAGGGGTTCCCAGTCCGGTGGGGACACCTGGGCGGAACGGGCTTGCCTGCATGCCCGAGCGGGCCTTTGGACAGGGGCGCTCTTCTCGGGCTAATTTTTCAGGGCAAGACGCTTCTCCTGTCGGGCCAAAAGTGCCTCCATCTGTTCTTCTGCCCGGCACTGGCCCTCCAAGAGTCGTGCCATTATCGCCGTTATCTGCTTGGTAGTCATGGAGGCAGCCTGCTGCTCAGGCTGCGGGTTCTCCTGACCGGTCGGGGCAGTAGTTTTCTTACCCGTCTTTGGCGGCATGTTGATCAGTCAAGTATTTGTTGATGAGAAGACTATGTCGTTTCCCACAGACGGCGCCAAACTGATGCTGCCTAAAACTGGTAGGAAGGGTTGAGAGAGAAAATAAGATAAGAATTTGTATGTGGTTCGGTCCCGCTAACGAGATGACCTACGTCCACGGTTGCGTCTGTGCGCTCTCACTAGCAGATCACCGGCGGGCCTGGTGAGCCAACAAAGATGGGCGGCACTACCAGTAATACCGGTCGGGTATATGCGTATTGATGGTGAGTTCTCTGTGTATGCTTGTGAGCTTAGAGAATTATGTTCGGATCGGGATCCCTGTTGACAGGGTAGGTGGGCTCTTTTATAGATGCAAGAGTCTACCCTTACATGGTAAGTTAATAGGATTAGGAAGCCTAATCTGATTACAATTTAATTGGCATAATTTAGGGAAGGTTTCCTAAGTGGTTTAGGAAACTGCCACCTTCCATCTTGCAGACTTATAGTTGGTTTAGGAAACTGCTGGATTGGACGGGACCACGGGACCCGCGACCTTCATGCCTGGGCAGTTGGTACGAACCACCCGTTCCTGATAAACACCTCGGGATTGCTCAGCTCTTGGCGCCTTTACCGAAATAACCGATACCTCTTGGTGATGTGGCAGACCGGCTCCATGGCTAGATAATTTTGGACATATCAATAGATACAAACAAGATCATAGTACCAGAACTGTTGCAAATTCAGGAAGACTTGACTTATGTGGAGCAACCGATAGAGATTCTAAATCGAAAAGAGCATGTATTGAGAACAAAGACGATTCCGATGGTAAAGGTATTATGGCATTGTTATACAGTTGAAGAGGCTACACGGGAAAATGAAGAAGAAATGAAGAATGAGTATCCGCATCAGTTCGACATATGAGATATAAGTTTGGAGACAAACTTCCTTTTTGGAGGACGAGTTGCCACACCTGTTCCAGAATTGCATACATTTTATTGACATGTGTGGTAACGAGTGGAAATTATTAATGTTGATTAATTATTGAATTCATGTTGGCTGGAGGTCAACGGAAGTTGTCAATTAAGGACACTGGAATTTGATAAGCAATGTTGTATTGGCATAAGTAAATGACATTTATGTGCACTAAATGTTATTTGACTTTATTTGGTATATCTGATATTTTATGAATAGTGAATTATACCTGTGTAGTATAATTTCTGGTAGTTTGTTATCGCTCTAGAGCATTTTGAACATTGTGGTGAGAACGTGAGTGACACGTTAAATAAAAGGTAGGTTGTGTAGAAATTCCACAGAATTTAGTTTTCGGACGTAATGTTGGACCCAAACGGAACTTAGTCGAAAATTTTGTAAATTTTAGTTTTCACTCGTGAAGTAATAAAATGGACGTGTGCGAAGTTTCGTGAGATAATTAGAAGTTTTGAGAACTCGTGGGGAGGTAAATGTAATTTACAGAGATTGTGCCTATAAATAAAAGAGTGGATTTTCATTTTTTGTGTAACATGCAAAAATATCTTAAGAGAGGAGATAGAAAGGGAGATTTGTTGCCACGAGCTTTGCGACGACGATCGGCGACCTTTCGTCCGTCAGAGTTTTTCCAAATTCTAGATTTGGACTCCTTGAGGTAAGACCTACATTTTGATAGTCATTAGGCCATGTTTGGCTAACTTTTATAAAAATGTAATTTCTAGAAATCTAGGAAAAATAGGTATAAACTTGTAGGAATCATCTGAAAATGGAGATCCGCATTTAATTGCCTCCGTGGTACTTCCCTCAAAGTTTGAGAGAATTTTCACGAGGTATGAAGTTCTAACTTGTGAAATATAGGAATATACATGTTTTAGATTTTGATGATGAAATTGAGATCTGAACAAAATTCTTGTGTTAATCTTAGGCCCGTTAATTATGCACGCACTTCAATGTGAAAAGCATGTCTATTTTTACGCAAGAACGTTGAGTTATTTATGTGGGTCAAAGGGGAGTTCATACAAATTATGCTGGGGTAAGCTTCTCAATGCTAGAGAATTGTAGTAGCGATGGCTACTGTGCACGGTTTAAGACTTGGATTTGCCATGGCACTTGGGGGATGCAACGGTTGTAGACTTGGACTAGCCGTGGGCATCGCAATTTAAGGCTTGGACTTGCCGCTACCGGATGAATGCGTATTTTTTCCCAAGAGACTATTTGTTCTAAATTGTGAGTTAAGGCATGTTTTGTTATATATTGCATATGTTAGAACTTGTGCACTCAGCATATAGTTGAGTAGTGGAGATTTACTCATTATAGTGAAAAGAAGAAAGGCAAGAAAAAGTGTGAGGAGTGAGACCGAGGAACACCAGGGAAACATCACCTTGTTTATATTTTTGTCTGCTTCCAAACTTTAATAAGAACCTTGAATTCGTAACATGTTGTAATAGAAGCTTAGACTAGTTTTTTAGTAATGTAATCGCTAGTAAGAACTCATGTAATCCATGTTTTGAAGTTAGAATTTAGTGATGTGAATGTTGGTGTTTGGGTTGGAGGACACTTGGCTTTGAATTTCTGCAGTTTAGGGATTTCTGAGGGAAATCAGTCGACTGGGCCCTCACACAGTCGACTAGACCCCTGCATTACAGAGATATTTCTTTAGTTTTCGAAGATATCAGTCGACTGAAGAGAGGGCATCCATCGAGTGAACTCTGCACGAAAACACCACATTCTGCATACATAGTGCCCAATCGACCAGACAATGGTCAGTCGACTGAAAAATTGAGGCCCCAGTCGACTGAGTCCCGAACACAGTTGACTGGACGATGCTTGTGGACTTTTTATACTTTCTGCTTCTGGTCTCCGATCGATCGGATCCTAGATCAGTGACTGGACCACTAATCTTCAAAGTGGATTCTTTTGGAAATGTTTCAATTAGGGCAAAAACTTTTTATAACACCAATTTTAATGGTTTTTACTTATGTTTTTGCTGCTATTCGACCTTAATAGAATTGGATGAGCCTTGGTGGCGTGCCACGTGTCCTATTTTTGTGCGTAGCGGGATGGGTCGTGACAAACCGTTTTGTCCAATTAACAAATCCACTCGACTACTTCCTAACCAGTCAACTGTTCTCTTAAACCAGTCGACTGTTTCCTAAACCAGTCAAAATTTTCCAATTTGCAGAAAATCGTGCTCCAAAGTTACCATTTCTCAACTACAGACAGATTATACATCCCATACTCATTCTAAATTAATTAAACTGAAATACAAACATGTCCATAGCATCTCGAAAGTTTGGAAAAGATCGGAAACTAGTTTATTACAGGATTCAAGAACTACTAGCCACAAACCCAAAAACGTAATTACATGAGGCTCTAATTACAAATTACAACCAAACTCCCTATCCCAATTGAATACCCCCAACAAAACAATGTGTGGAGCATAAACCCCAATCCCATAGATCAACGCTTCTTACTCTGATGCTCATCCGATCTTGCGTGGTCGCAAACCACAAAATATGTCTAAGCCCAAAAGACCTAGGTTAAACATGAAGTCACGGTTCTTGATCACGTCTCTATGGAGTTCATCTTGACAGAGAACTCTCACCACTTATCGATGATGAAATTCCTCGTTGGTATTGGTATAGGTTTGAATGTCACTAAAATTAACAAATTGGAAGCAACTTAAAAATGGAGTGAAAAAATTGCGTTGTAGAACAAGTGAATGTGGTTGGTACATTGGAAAGACCAAATGGCATGAAAGTTATTGCCTCTTGTCTCCATCAAAGAGTCTCACCTAAAAAAGAGAAGAGTATGAGTGTCTCATTATCAAAAACCAAGCAAGTATGTGTAGTGTTGTTGATCGAAGTGGTAAATTGTCTTTACAAGCTTAATTGCTTATATAGAAACAAAATGAACTCTTTTGCCAAATAAAGGGTTTTCTAGATCCTTTTGGACAAAGATTTTTTTAAACTAAGAAGAAGACTGCTTCTCCAAATTAAAGGAGGATATACTAAAACCCATAAATGAACAACTACTGAATTAGACATTTAAATTAATAAAGTTATGAATTCCCTTTTTTTAATCCTCTCTAGCATGTTGGTTTCTAGTTGTCTTCAATACGTTTGTATTTGGTCTAACATCTTGAGCATGCTGCTAGGTTGTGAGAGAAAATTGACAGAGGCTACAAATGGTGTCTCAGATGAACTAAAGAGCGAAACCATTATGCGATTATCATGGGCTCTTGTTCACTCACGACAAGCTGAAGATTTACAGCGTTGAATAGCAATGCTTGAAGGTGGGTAGTAGTCAGTGAATTGGGTACTACATACCCTTTTGTTTTGTGTTTGGAGTTCTAGTTTCTTGTATGTTCCAATATCACTGTCGTTGTTCATCAATATTAAAACCACAGTTGAGTCTATTTTACCCATGTTAACTAATGTTACCTCCTATTCCTACAATTGTATGCCTTTATATATTGACATTTGTTTTTCATTCTTTGCTATTGAAATAAATAAAAAAAAAAACTGATGTTTAATGATTTAGCTAAAATTGCATACTTGACATCATGATCATGCTTTGGCCTGATTTGTAAGATTATCAAAATTTTACCGCAGTCTTCGATATCAATGTCAGGGAATTTGTAATGTGGGAATTTCAAAAAAAAAAATTTCCCATTAGAAACCAATTCTATTCAAACAATTTGTGATACAGTAAAAGAAATTAAAATGAACAACAAAATTGACTTTGACCTAGGCCTTGAGAAATAATTTTGTATATAGTGTGAACTTACCATCTTTCTCTTTTATGTCCTGATCTATTAACTTCATTGTGCTTGCTATTTTTTCTTTTCTCTTTGCATTCTATCTTTATGTTCTATCCCCAGTGACCAGAAAACTATGAAGCACAAATGCATGATACAACGACATTGTAAATTCTAGAAGGTTAAGGATATGGAAGATGATAAACGTTTATTTAAATGTTTTCTGATCACATTTGATAAGATAATACCTGATTACATTTAATGCTAAAAGTCCTATTTTTTTTTTTTTATAATTTCAGAAGCCCTTTTTGGATTTCATTTCTGTATAGCAAAACTAAGATATCTGATTATCTTTAAATTCTAAAGGTCTTTTTATTTATAATTTAAGAAGCCATCTTTGGATTTCATAATTCTTAAGTATTGTCAATTTGTAAAAGCCTACTATCCTTTCAAGACCCTATTTAATTCCTATTTCCAAACATTCTAATTAGAAGTTCAAAGAAATCCCTACTATTAAGTCCTTATGGAATGAATTTTGATTTTGGGTTAGATGTTAAAATAGCTACCTTTTGGAAAAGAGATGTTTTAAAAAGCTACAAATTGGAGTTTTTTATTAAAAAAAAAAAGAAGAAGCTACTTTTAAGCTTTAAAAAGGAATTAGATGTTTTAAAAAGTTGTGAAGGAGGTAACAAAATGGTCATAGCTTTTTAATCTATCACTTGTATGTGATCGTTGACCCGAAAAGGTTACCCCAAACATCTTTATAACTTTTAGTTAACAGATAATATAGCGGTGATTGACAAAATTGAGGGTGGTTGATCAAGCAGAAGGATGGCCTGAAGAAATTACGCCAATGAGGTTGAAGCAAAGACAAATCTAGTCCTCTTGTGTATACCAGACTTACTAGTTCTTTTGTATTCATCCATATTATAGTTGTACAAATCAAACCACCATGGACCTAGTTTTGAACAAGACATGAGACAACATCTCAGTGTATTCAGGAGATGACATCTTTTTAATCACATTTTAGTTCTTTAGGCTTTGTTTGGTTTGCAAGCTCTTTGAAGTGAAAAAAAGGGGAAGGAAATAATTCCCTTGTATTTTCCTTCGTGTTTTCCTCCATGCTTAAACTGTAAATCTATAATAAAATAATAATGATACTTTCATGCGAAAAACATATGGATCTTGAATCTAATACATCTCAAGAGTGTTTGCAGAAGCATACATATGAGTATATGCTGATTACAAATTCAACTATTACAACAGTCTCTAGAACATAAGCATAAACTATCTACGGTGAAGCTTCCAGTCTTCAACTTGTATCGTAGTCATCACCAACATAGCATCCGTTATCGTAGGCTCCATCATCGTAGCCCATATCCATGCATGCATCTCCTACATACTCATAATCCTGGCCAGTTGGACGTCGAATATCCAGCAGCATAAACGCCATCAGCTACGGAAGCTGAGTGAATGCTAATACTAACAGAGTATCTATAGATATACAACGTATATAAGCAACAACATCATTAATGATCATCTCATCATTCATGTTCATGAATGCACCAACTCAAAATATCTCCATGAACATCGTCCTAATCTCATGGACATCATCCCAACCCATCCCAAACATAACATAGATCCTTGGGTTCATATTAATTAGACACGTAGTCCCATACCTACGGTCTGTCAAACATCGACACACATTCCTAGCATTCTGGCCAACTGGCCATGATATATTACTATGGCATGCAGCCCTGATATAATACGACAATCCAGCCCCAAAACATTATGGCCACCATCCCCGATACATTCTGGCCAACACGCCCACTTCACAATTCCTTTCGTAACGTATACCTCTTAGTCCCAATCATGGATTAAAGTGACCTAGCCCTTAGCATTCGTCGGAACTCCTATCTCGGTCATAGACTAAGGTGATATTCATTTAATCTCTATCGAACTATGTTTATGATGTATCCCTCTTAATCTCAGTCATGGACTAAAGCGATATATTCCTATAGCCTCTATTCAGACTTCCCGTCCCGATCATGGACTAAGGTAGTAATCCTGTAGCCTCTGTCAAATTAAGATGACAACATCGACATAACCCTCAGTCTTGGTCTTGGACTAACGTGACCATGCCCTAAGTCCACTAGTATATCCCTTAGTCTTCCTCATGGACAAAGGCAATATAGGTAATCACAACCTCACATCTGTTTCCATAATATATATCCCTTAGCCTCTCCTGTGGACTAAAGTGATACCTACTAATATATCCCTTAATATTTCCCGTGGACTAAGGCAATACCACTAATGTATTCCTTAGTCTCTCCGATAGACTAAGGCAATACCACTAATATATTTCGTAATCTCTCCCGTGGACTAAGGCAATGCCACTAATATATCCCGCAATCTCTCCCGTGGACTAAGGCAATATAAGTATACCACAACCCACATTATGCGATCTTTGCGATCGCATTTCCCACACACCAATCATAAATAGTATCGACCTTTGTGGTCGATAGACCCATTACTATGCACGTCGGCTTCTTAATTCAATTAGCATCATTATGCCATCATTATATAATTGGTTCCACTATTTTAATGCATTAAGTCCATTATTCTACGCGTGTATTATTCCAATATAACTTCTACCAATCATCGCATGATAATATATAGCTTAACAGTTCATTGGATATAAACAAACTAAACATTTAAAAAACTATCATATTTGATCGATTGAAGTCAGTTCAATCGATTGAGGATAGTAAAGTTTAATCGACTGAACTAAGTTTGATCGATTGAGAATATTAAAGTTCTATTGATTTATAAATGTTCGATCGATCGAGATCGGTCTATGTTCAATCGCTTGATATCAGTTCGATCGATTGAACATTGATTTTCTTCCTAAACTAAACTAGACTTCCCATGTATGTTCGGGGTCTATTCTTTCATACCAAAACACATATACACAACCATATCTATGCTACTAAGTGAGTATAGGCACTCACAGATAAAGACAGTGACGCCGGCAAGCTCAGGATGGCCGCGGGTCCTCTCAGGGTGGTCTCCTTCTCTTTCTCTGTCTCCTCTCGTTCTCTCATTCTCCTTATCTTTTTCCCCTTCTCCTCTTCTTGCAGAGAGTGTGTTTATGTGAGTGTTTGTATATATATCTGTTGTGTGTGTATATATATAATATATGAGTATGTATACATAAAATCTATATCTCTCTAAAACTCAGCAATCCAGACACATACCCAAAACCAATATATATATAGGGAGGGAGAGGGTGCAGGTGGTAGCTCTGCGTATACTGATAATACCAAGCTTGATTGATCGAAGTGAGTTCAATCGATTGATAATAGATCGGTCAGGGTTCGATCGATTGAGATGGGTTCAATCGCTTGAGAAAAGGGTTCCACATCATAATTCAGGTCAGCAGAGGTTCAATTGCTCAAAGTGGGTTCGATCGATCGAAGAATGAAACTCTCGATCGATTGAAGTAAGTTCAATCGATTGAGACCAAAATTATAGGAAAAGTAAAGACAAGTCTACTGAATCTTATTTACATTAAAAGGGTATAAAAGGACAATGAAAATATAGGGTATTATACATATCAACCATCTTAAAGCTCTTGGTGAGATTCTCTTTGGTTTGGTGCAATAAACCAAGATCTTTATTCGCTAGTAAAATGTCATCCACGTACAAAACTAAAAGATAAACTTGCTTCCACTAACCTTCAGATGTATACACTAATCAACAGTGTTTTTCTTAAATCTAAAACCAGTAATGGTATCATTAAACCTTATGTATCTTTGTCTAGAAGATTGTTTAAGACTGTAAATGCATTTCTTTAATTTGCAAGACAAATGTTCTTTTCTTTACTTTGTGAACCCTTTAGGTTGCTCCATGTGGATATCCTCATCCAAATTTCCATTCAATAAAGCGGTTTTTGTTGGGATTGTGCCCTCAAACCATTACTTTATGTGTGAGACATTGGCATTTTAATATATGGATATTAGCTTTACATTTCATTATGTATGTTTCTTTGATGAGATGATTATTAATCCTTAAGTATCATAGTAAGTAATTCATGTGTGTATGAGATACATTCAAGTGAGATACGAATTACTATTCTTTAATACTTGGAATTTATCACAGTGCATGATGAGACTGGATATCTCATCAGGTTTACTCTATAGCATGATTAACTACCTTTGGATAGAGTGATGAATCTCAACCACTAGAGTATGACTCTTAGTTAATATGCTAGTGCTTATAGTGCAATGAAGGACCATGAGCTTTCCTATTGACACTTAATATTGTCAACAGTCGATAGGAACTCATGACTTGTATAAGGTACATGTTCTTAATCTTGAGACAATTATGGACACAGACTGTGGATGTGGCTGCTTTGACTTGCCAATCAGTGAGGTCTATGAAAGATCAACGCCTGGGTATCTTAGGAATGTCATGTTCATAGGCTTGTGAACATATATTGTCAAGATAGAATCTGCCTTCTTGTAAAGAGCAAGCATTCCCTTAAGAATGTCATTAAGTTGATTACTGAGAACTGCAGTCTTGTTGATAAGAGTTATCAACATGTTTGGTAATCATGAAGAGTGAATGAGACTCAAGGAATAAAAGATGTACTCACTATTCAGGTTGACAGTAACAGTTTATCCGACTACCTAAATTTGATTATTAATGTTGATGGTAGAGGGAAATTAGTAAATCATACAAGTCTAGTTATTGCTTCAGATATGTTCTTCTGCATTGGAGTGTAGTTATTGTTTTATAGTGGAGTAAACCTTAACTGACCAGTTGGTTAATTTGTTGATCAAAGAGTTTGGCCATAAGAATTAACAACTAGTCTGAGCCAACAATAAAGAGCCTAGGAGGTCCCACTCTTAGCTCTGCTAGGACGCTTGGAAAGGCACAAGAGGATGTTTTCAAGACAAGTTCGATCGATCAAAAGAGTTTCGATCGATTGAAGGCAAGATACGATTGATCGATCTAAAGTTCTTCAATCGATCGAAGGTTCGATCGATCGAAGCCACTTCGATCAATTGAAGGTTTAAAGTCGGTTTGGAAATCTATAAATAGGGCAGTTGCATTTAGAATTATTCATCGTCGTTTTATCACTCAGAGAGCTACAGAAACTATTTTAGGGTTTCCAAACCTTCTCTACCCCTTCCATTAGAGATCCCACCATCTCTAGCCTTTCCAGAATCGTTCATAGGAGACATAGGAGTGCAGACCATCTAATGGAGGCTGCTACACCATCAAGCAAGAAGAGAAATAGAATTTGGTTCAAGACTTGAGGTATAATCTTTGTCTCTCTTGTTGTACGCATTTAGTGTTGATAAATAGTAGATCCGGGCATACCAATAAAAGTTTTTCAACTCTATTTTTCCGCTACGCATTAAATAAATTTTCAAAACCTATTTTCCCTTCAATTGGTATCCAAGCCACGCTTATCTAGATCTATAGATGCATTTTGGAACACTATAATTGATTTACATGATGTTTTTAGAACTATTTTTGAAACTGCATCATCACAGATCTATTTTTGCAGTGTTTTCGTAGCAAAAAATAAATCTATGATTGCATTGGATGCATGGCAATTTCGTTCGATCGATCGAAAGTGTTTCGATTGATCAAAATAGTATGGTTTTTAAGCGATCGAACTTAGTTCGATCGATCGAACATTATTCTGTTTGATTGATTGATGTCTGTTCGATCGATTAAAACTAATTCTCTGTCCAGATCCTCTTTTCACAGTTTTAAAATTTTTAAAATTATATACTCTAAAATAAAATTCAAAAACAATTTTAACTCATTAGTAGACATTGGATGTCTATAGACAATGAGTAGAAACTTTTTTTTTTCTAAAAGCAAAATCCTTATTTATTAAATCTAGTGGGAGATGGACTTATTATTATAACTCCTACGATATTCCATTAATGGTTCACTGTAAGGTGAGTAGTGCATTCTGTGTCACCTCGTTAGGGGCAATCATTCCATACGAAGGGTACACACTCATTGGTTACTAGATGTGAACTTCCTACGGGTATGATCAATCAGACATGTTAGAGGGTGACCACCACACGGAGGCACTAATTGAGGCTATTGTGATTGGATCCTAGTTAATGGTACACACTACCTAAGCAATGAATAAGGGATCCCACATAGGGCATTATTCAGAAACTTAGAGATCAAATAGGTTCAAGAGTCATAACTTGTTTTACAAGAGTTGCATAGCAGACAAGTCATGATTAATTGAAAGATCGAGCATTGACCGCCACACAGAGGCTTTACTCTTTCGTTTTGATATTTCGGCGACTATGTTTCAAAATAAGAGTTTTTAAGGATTCTTTTATTCCAAATTGTCAAAATTCTTATATCCATATTTATTTTGTCTGTTTGATTTTTCAGTAATCATAATGTCTGAATCTGCATTTAGTCCACTTGCCACTATACTCACTCAGAACAAGTTAACTGAAAATAATTACACAGAATGAAAACGTAACCTAGACATTGTTTTAATTGTAGAGGATCACATATATATCATCACCACCCCATGCCCTAAAGAACCTACTGCAAATGCTTTGGCAGCTGCTAGATGCGAGTTCGATAAATGGAAAAAATCGAATGGAATTGTTGATTGCTACATTCTGGCCTCTATGGCTGGTGTATTGCAACACCAATTCCAATTGAATGATTTTGCCAGTGCCATTATCAACAGCCTCAAAGAAATGTTTGGGGAACATGGCAGACGTGCTAGATAGGTTGCTATACAAAAGATAATGAGTGCGAAGATGTCAGAAGGGACACTAGTCAAAGTACATGTTTTAAAAATGATTGGTTATTTAAACGAACTAGAGACCCTGGGTGCCAACATCGACGCACAGACCCAAGTTGATATAATCCTCAATTCGCTGTTGCGATCATTCGCTCAATTCAAACTTAACTATAACATGAATCAAATGAATGTCTCAATGAGTGAATTAATGAGTTCTTTACTAGCAGCGGAAGGGGTGATCAAACCTGGGGACAGCATTTTGAATGTTGAGAAAAGCTCTTCATCCTCTTGATCTGCTCCGAAAGGTAAGAAAGGGAAGAAGAAAGCTGGCACTGGTGGTCCAAGTGTTGGACCGGTCCCTAAGATTGCAAAATCTAAGGGAAAAGGTAAGGGCAAGGGAAAGGTGGGTGGCCAAGGCAAAGGAAAGTGTTTCCAATATGGTGAGAAGGGCCACTAGAAGAGGAACTGTCCGCAATTCTTAGCTACAAGAATTCAAGGTATGATCGAATCATATGTGAATGAAGTAATTTTTATAACGGATACTTCAAACACTTGGTGCATTGATTCTAGTGTGACTAACCATATCTGTAATTCGTTGCAGGGGTTTAGATCAATTAGGAAATGCAGTAATAAGGAGATCATGATGACTCTGGGATCTAGCGTAACTGTTTCTACGGTTGCTATATGAATCGCGGTTTTAGAATTTGAGGACAATAAGACTTTAGTTTTATGAGATGTAATTTACGTCCCTTTAATGAGATGTAATTTAATTTCAATTTCTGATTTATCGAATAAAGGTAATTCTTTTTATTTTGGAACTAAAGAGGTCATTAAAAGAAATGGTTCTTTTATATGTTCTGGTGTTAAAACTAATGGCTTGTATGTGATCACTCCGAATATTTCTAGTGATTCTAATATGGAACTTAATAACTCAGTGGTAACTATACCATCTAAAAGAAAGGAACCTTCCACTAATCCAACAAGGCTTTGGCACATAAGGCTTGGCCATATCAATCTATATAGGATTGGCAGACTAGTCAAATAAGGGATCTTAGGCGATTTGGTTCTCAAACCAATGGAAGTCTGCGAGTCTTGTTTAGAGGGTAAGGTTACCAAAAGGCCCTTTCTTGCAAAGGGCAATAGACCAATGCATTATTGGAACTAGTTCATACTGTTGTGTGTGGACCAATAAATATTAGAGCAAGGGGTGGTTATGAGTATTTTATAACATTTACTGATGACCACTCTAGGTATGGATATGTGTACCTAATGCAGCACAAGTCTGAAGCCTTTGAAAAGTTCAAAGAGTTTAGGACTGAAGTGGAGAAGCAATTAAGAACACTGATCAAGGCCACTCCATCTGATCGAGGTGGTGAGTAACTCTCTAATGAGCTTATTGATCACTTCATACATAATAGGATTCTATCATAGTTGACTGCACCTGGTATACCTCAGCAGAATGGTTTAGCTGAGAGAAGGAACCAGACTCTTTTAGACATGACTAGGTCAATGATGAGTTATTCGAAGTTGCCATTATTCCTTTGGGGTTATGCTCTAGAAATTGCTATGTACATACTGAATCTAGTTCCAATAAAATCTATTTCTAAGACACCACAGGAGATGTGGATTGGACACAAGCCCTGTTTGCAAGATCTCCGAATATGGGGGTTTCCGGCACATGTGTTGAAAGAAAAGATGCGCAAATTAGAATCTAGATCGGAAGTATGTTATTTTGTAGGGTATCCAAAGGGTACTTATGGATGATATTTTTATGATCCAAGATAACATAAAGTGTTTGTTAGTATAAATGCTATCTTCTTGGAGGAGGATAATATCATAAGCCATAAACCTAAGGGAATGATAGATCTGAAAGAGATAGAAGGAGAGCCCTCAGTCCTACCTACAGTTGATAACAATGTATGACAAGAAAAAGTCACTTATTTACCTATTTTTGTACCGGTACCTCATCGTAGTGGGAGGATGGTCAGCCAGCCTAACAGATACATGTTCTTAGGAAAAGTTTCTTAAGCGGTCTCTATTGAATCTGAATCTGATCCTACCACGTATGAAAGAGGTAATGACTGATGTAGACTCAGCTCATTAGGTTAAAGCTATAGAAGCTAAATTGGAATACATAGATTCTAATCAAGTCTGGGATCTTGTAGAACTTCCAGCCAATATTAAACCCATTGGTTGTAAGTAGGTCGACAACAGGAAAAGAGGAGCTGATGGGAAGGTTGAGACCTTCAAGGCTAGGCTTGTAGCGAAAGGTTATACTCAAAGAGAGGGCATTAAATATGAGGAGACCTTCTTACCGATAGCAATGCTCAAGTCCATCAGAATGCTCTTATCCATTGTCGCATGTCTAGATTATGAGATATGGCAAATGGACTGCATTCTTGAATGGAAATCATAAGGAGGACATCTATATGCAGCAACCAAAAGGGTTCATAGCTGGTGGGAAAGGAAACTTGGTATGCAAGTTGTAAAAGTCCATTTATGGGCTTAAGCAGTCATCTAGGAGTTGGAACATTCATTTTGACCAAGCGGTCAAGTCGTTTGGTTTCATACAGAATCTGGATGAGCCCTGTCTATTTGTGAAGGAAAGGTGGTAGCTTTTCTTATACTTTATGTTAATGAAATTCTACTCATTGGAAATGATGTAGGGGCATTGTCATTAATTAAGGTTTGGCTAGCTAGTACTTTCGATATGAAGGATCTAGGAGAGGCGAGCTATAACCTTGGGATAAAGCTCTTTCGGGATCGTAAGCAAAAGATAATGGGATTATCTCAAGCTAGCTATATCGAGAAGGTACTAACTAGGTTTTCTATGGACAATTTGAAGAAAGGTTTATTACATTTCAGGCATGGTTTAGTATTCTTCAAGGACCAGTGTCCTAAGACACAAGTGGAGAGGAATTGCATGGTAGGAGTTTCCTGTGCTTCGACAGTGGGAAGTCTCATATATGCGATGTTATGCACTAGACCAGATATCTACTTTGTCGTTGGCATAGTTAGCAGGTATTAGTCGAATCTAGGTTTAGAGCACTGGTCGATAGCCATTAAGGAAAGTACTTAAGAAGGACTAAAGATTACATGCTTATGTACGGCGGCGATGAGTTAATTCCAGTGGGATACACTGACTCGGACTTTATGTCAGATAAAGATTCGAGGAAGTCGACATTCGGACATCTCTTTAACTTAGGAGGTGGTGCTGTTAGTTGGAGAAACATTAAGTAGAAATGCATTGTAGACTCAACTACAGAAGCTAAGTATGTGGCTGTTTGTGAAGGTGCAAAGGAAGCTGTTTGGCTCAAGAAGTTTCTTATGGAACTCGAGGTGATGCCAGCTTCGCTGTCACCTATTATGCTATACTACAATAATAGTAGGGCAGTGGCTTAGTCCAAGGAGCCAAGAAACCACATAAAGGGAAAGCACATAGAGCGAAAATATCATATAATTCGAGATATTGTTCAACGTGGAGATGTGATTATCACTAAGATTGCCACTACTAACAATCTTACAGATCCGTTTACAATGGCCTTTCCACAGAAGGCTTTTTATCAACATCGAGGTAGTCTAGGTCTCAGATGTAGTTTGAATGGTTATGAGCACAAGTAGGAGTTTGTTGGGATTGTGCCCTCACACTATTACTTTATGTATGAGACATTGGCATTTTAATAAATGGATATCAGCTTTACATTTCATTGTGTATGTTTCTATCATGAGCTGATTGTTATTCCTAAAGTATCATAGTAAGTAATTCATGTGTGTACGAGATACATACAAGTGAGATACGAATTACTATTCTTTAATACTTAGAATTTATCATAGTGGATGATGAGACTGGATATCTCATCAGGTTTACATTGTAGCATGTTTAACTACCATTGAATGGAGTGATGAATCTCAATCACTAGAGTATGACTCTTAGTTAGTATGCTAGTGCTTATAGTGCATTGACGGATCAAGAGCTTTTCTATTGACACTTAATACTGTCAATAGTCGATAGGAACTCATAACTTGTATATGGTACGTGATCTTAATCTTGAGAGGATTATGGACACAAACTATGGATGTGGTTGGTTTGACTTACCAATCACTGAGGTCTATAAAAGATCAACACCTAGGTATTTTGGGTATGTCATGTTCATAGGGTTGTGAACACATATTGTCAATATTGAATCTACCCTCTGGTAAAGAGTAAGCATTCCCTTGAGAATGTCACCAAGTTGATTACTAAGAACTATAATCTTGTTGATAAGAGTTATCAACATGTTTGGTAATCATGAAGGGTGAATAGGACTCAAGGAATGAAAGATATAATCACTATTCAGGTTGACAGTAACAGTTTATCCAACTACCTAAATATGATTATAAATGCTGATGGTAAAGGGACATTAGTACACCATACAAGTAAAGTTATCACTTCGAATATGTTATTCTGCATTGGAGTGCAGTTAATAATTTTTAGTGAAGCAAACGTTAACTGACTAGTTGGTTAATTTGTTGATCAAAGAGTTTAATCATGGGAATTAACAACTGGTCTGAGCCAACAATGAAGAGCCTAGGAGGTCCCACTCTTAGCTCCGCTAGGATGCTTGGAAAGGCACAAGAGGATGTTATCAAGATAAGTTCGATCGATCGAAAGAGTTTCGATCGATTGAAGGCAAGACAAGTTCGATCGATCTAAAGTTCTTCAATCGATCGAAGCCACTTCGATCGATCGAAGGCTAAAAGTCAGTTTGGAAATCTATAAATAATGCAGCTGCATTCATAATTATTAACTGTCGTTTTGTCACTCAGAGAGCTGCAGAAACTGTTTTAGGGTTTCCAAACCTTCTCTATCCCTTCCATTAGAGATCCCACCATCTTTAGCCTTTCCGGAAGCGTTCACAGGAGACATAGGTGTGAAGACCATCTAGTGGAGGCTGTTGCTCCATCAAGGAAGAAGAGAAACAGAATTAGGTTCAAGACCTGAGGTATAATCTTTGTCTCTCTTGTTGCACGCATCTATAGTATTGATAAGTAGTATATCCGTGCATAACATTAAAAGTTTTTCAACTCTGTTTTTTCGCTGCATATTAAATAAGTTTTCAAAACCTATTTTCCCTTCATTTTTTAAATCCATTTGATGTAACTCTTAGTCATAATGAGCTACAAGTGCCATGATAATTCTTAGCGAGTCCTTCTTAGATATGGGAGAGAAGGTCTCTCTATAGTCAATGCCTTCTTTTTGAGTGAAACCTTCAGCCACAAGTCTAGCCTTATATCGTTCGATATTGCCTTTAGCATCGCGCTTGGTCTTGAAGACCCATTCACAGTCGACTTTTTTTACAATTATTAGGCAATTCGATGAGATCCCAAATGCCATTCTAGTTCATCAATTTCAACTCTTCATTCATAGCATCAATCCATTTACTAGAATTATCACTTTCTATGGCTGGTGAAAATGAAACCGGATCCTTGTTAATCCCAATATCAAAATTAGATTCTTGTAGATACACCACATAATCATCTAAAATGGCAGGTCTCCTTCTCCTTTCCCTTTGAGATATTCTTAAAATTGCCGGTTGGGGTGGTTCTACATTATTTTCAATGGCAATATCCTCATGAAGTAGTGAACCATTTCTATTATGTTGTTTGGTTGCCTCAACTGGTTGAATAGGCTGAGGAACAACAATTTCTCGAGGAGGAAAGGGTGGTGAGATATCCACTCTTATTTCCTCGAGATTTACTTTTCTTGATTCATCACTCTCACTAATTTTACCATTCTCTGCGAATCTGTCATTACCAGTTTGCACTATCCCTGTATTATGGTTAGGACAATAAAATTTGTACCCTTTTGACTTATCCGGATAACCAATGAAATATCCAGATGTCATTCTTGAATTTAACTTTTTCTCATGTGGATTGAAGATCCTTGCTTCTGCTGGACAACCCCAAACATGTAAATGTCTCAAACTAGGCTTCCTACCAGTCCACAACTTGAAAGGAGTTGTTGGGGCCGCCTTACTAGGAACCCTATTCAAGATATACATTGTAGTCTTTAATGCTTCACCCCACAATGAAATAGGTACAGTTGAAAAGCTCATCATACTCCTAACCATATCCAAAAGAGTACGATTACGCCTTTCAGCAACTCCATTCTATTGTGGCATACCTAGCATTGTGTATTGTCACGCCCCAAAAATCGAAGCACAAGGAAAGAGAAAAAGATAAAGAGAAAAGAATTAAAATTCATACACAGGTGCGGAAGCGACATTGGGATCCCACGGGGATTCCTATTATGATGACTCGCTAACATATAAGCCAAGAGGGGCTTACATGTCAACGAGTCAGACAGAGGTGAGGACCCTTGAGAATTTGGCTTAATGAGTCCAACAAAAATTAATGCATTTGAAAATTTAATTAAAAGATTTTCCGGGCAAGCACTAGATCAAGGAGAGAAGGAAAAATTACAACGAATTTGATAAAAGGTCATTTTTGACAGTTGTTGAATTATAAAACACCCGTAAGTAACTATGTCTTTGAAATTTTCACATTCTGTCTGCATAGGTCCATGGAAAATTCGATTCTGCACAACTTTCGGATAATGACATTTTTTCCAATTCTGCACCATTTGGGCAGAAAATTGAAATAACAGTAGCAGTTTTTATTTGACAGCAACTTTGATAGCTTTTTGACAGCATTTTGAAATGTCCCCAACGATGCTAAATCCTCAAGTTTAAACATCAATACATGACTAGACAAGTCCTAAATAACATACAACACGTGTCTAGAGCAAGCGAAACTTCATGTACTCAAAATTTATTAAAAACAAGAAGTGAAAGAGATAAAGAGAGGAAAAAAGGGGAGTGGGAGAGATTGGGAGAGAGATATAGGGAGAGATAGGGAGAGAGACAGAGGGAATGTATTCTAAATACACACACACACACATGTATTTTCACATTCGGAAACATTTTAAATATATATACATAATTCCAACATAAGTAAAGGGAAGGAATATTTGAGAAATGGAAAGAGATCAAAGAGGGGAGAGGAGAGAAAGAGAATGGGAGAGATTTGGAACGTTTAAATATTTGAAACCTTGTTGGAATTAAAAGAGGGGTATGATCCGACAAGGACCCAGCTATGAAACGAACTAAACTACAACAAATGAACTCTTATAAAAACAACCACCCAAACCAATCCGGCAAGGATTCAAACACAAGGGAAAAACAAACAATGGACATGTAACTCAAAAAGACAAGAACTTAAGGAGGTTCAACGACCTCAGAAAGTAAATACATCATCATAAAGTGAGTTTAACAATTGGAAGAAATAACCATGAAAGCAAGGGCTAACACTTGTCCCATCAAAATTACAACAAGGCTTCCCAATAACAAAATATGGAAGTCTAAACTCAAGAAGTTTTGTAGTAAAACTAATACAATAATTCTCTTTTTAGAGCATAAAACTATTACAAACTTCTCAAAAGTCCAAAGTTCACATGGGAACTATCCATGTACATATCTAAGCATGAATCTTCAAAGAGAAACAATATGCATCAACTTCTATGCGTCAAGCCATTAGTGCTCTTTTCCCTTATCAAGTCCACCTGAAAAATGTTTTGTCGTTTTTATGAGAACGACGGCTCATAGAAAATATTGTAACAAGTCTATATACTATCCATGACTAAAATGAAATGAGGTGCAATGCATCGCCACCACAGCTACCATGAAACGATTAGAGCCTCACGGCTATGCGTGATATATACACATCTCTCTCTCGTTACCGGACTATGAGCCACCCGCGCATGGAGTGTACCATACCAACTTCCGGGAGCTACCCGAATATAGTTGGAGTTTGAATGTTTCTAAGGGTCATTCTCCCTGTCTCACATCATAACCCATATCCGGATTTTCTTAAATCAAATTCCCTCACATGGGGTTTTTCGCTCTTTTTCAAACAAAATATTTATGTTATGATACATGAATGCTTGCCGATTAGGCCTCAATGCATGTAATGTTTAAAATGACATTATGGATGATCCACTACAATGAATTAATTAATAATTCCAGTCCATTAGACATGATATCAAGAGTCTCAAAGAATGTAGTTAAATTTCATAATTAAACATTCCTAGCAAGGATTTCTATACTAATGTCCTAGCATGCTTTTACACATAAAGGGAGCATCCTAAGCACATTTAGCATCACATAATCAACTATAGTACAACCAAAGCATGTAAGTCACAATTTGGCATGCAACTTTAAATTTACAACTTTGGGGGAAAGTAATGCATGTGTCCAATTTATTCTCCTACATTACTCTAATTACATTTAACACCCCAAATTTTCAACTTATACAACCAAGGCCTATGATTCACATTTAGGCTAATAACCCTAACATTACAACTTTGGGGAAAATCTAATGCATGTGTCTAAGTAATTCTCTTAGCATGTTAATGAACACAAATCACCTTAGACAAGCATAACATATGGAAAAGCAACAATGTAAATCTACCTCATTGAAGATTTTCTAAAATAGATGGGAATCACCCAATGAACCAAAGGACTCCAAATGGCTTCAAGAAGATGAAAAGAGAGGTCCTTGGGAGCTCAAGAACTCACTGCATGTAGTAATTTTTCAATAGACCTCCATGGTTGTAGATGAGAAGTTTGAAAGCTCTAGGTAATTTGAGTAAACCATGCTAATGACCATCAAAATGAATTTTGTGGGTATCACTAGAAAGCTCATGAAATTCTAAGACATTTTTGTGAAATAGTAAAACTCACAAAAATCCCTCTTTAAAGACCTATTGGAAGCTTAAAGGGGAGGGTTTCCATGGAGGATTTGTATATACCATGTATAGATATAGAGAGATGGGGGAGAAGAAGAGAGAGGGAAAGAAGGGAAAATAAAATAAAAATGAGGAGAGAGAGAAGGGATGGCCCACCAATTTTTGTTTTGTCTTTTGTTTGTATTTAAGATATAGATGTGTAATGCATGTGTGTGTGTGTGTATGTGTGTGTGGTCTATTACTACACACTCAATTTAAAACATGTACCCACTTTAACACCAAGTAAAAATATATATATAACAATAATAATAATATAATATAATAAAATAAGATAAGAAAAGAAAATAAATAAATAATTATAATGGCACAAGTTAATATAAATTTAAATACTACACCAAAAATTTAACAGGCTCGCACATAAGCATTTAAACACAGTTTTACCTTTTCTTTTTTCTTTTTTGTTGATACATGACATGTATTGAGCACAAATACCAAGTTTTTCAAGAAATTTGGCAAGTGGGCCAGGATTTTGGCTCGTCTCATCATATCTACCGTAGAACTCACCACCTCTATTAGACCTCACTCTTTTAAACTTTCTATCTAACTGTCTCTTGACCTCAGTAATGAATACCTCAAGGATGTCAATAGCCTGAGAATTTTCATGTATTAGATATACATAACCATAGCGAGAAAGATCATCTATATAGGTGATAAAGTACCGCTCTCCAGCAAAACATGGAATGGAGAGTGGTCCATAAATATCTGTATGAATTATCTCAAGAAGTTTAGTACTTCTTATGGCACCTTTCTTAGTATGTTTGGTTTGCTTTCCCTTAATCCAATCCATACACACTTCAAAATCAATGAAGTCTAGGTTATCTAAAATCCCAGTCCTCACCAATCTCTCAATTCTATCCCTGGATATATGCCTCAGTCACCTATGCCACAAGATTGAAGACTTTTCATTAATTAGGCTATGTTTTGAACCAACATTCGAATGCAGGGCTATTAAAGATTGTGTAACTCATGATTCAAATAAATTTTATACAAATCATCACATAAAATACCATAACCAACTACAACGGAATTAAACAACAAACTAAGTTTTGTACAACCAAATAAAGTTGAATGTCCAGTAACATCCAACTTAGACAAAGATTCTAAATACCTAGAAATTGAAGGTACATATAATCATAAGATCCATCTGATGACCAGTCTCTAAGAGTAGGTGGTAAGTTCCAGCAGCTAGCACTTCCGCTTTGAGACAGTTCCCTATATAGACGAATCTTTCACTGTCCTTCGGCATCCGGGTGGTAAGGAATCCCTCCATCAAATTTGTTATGTGAGTCATGGCCCCAGAGTCAATCCACCAAGTATTAGAAGGAACTTTAACAAGATTTGATTCATAACATCCAAAATAAAGATTTATACCTCTCCTTTCAAACCAAGCTCTACACTTGTTGCAGGCTTTCTTCACATGTCCTTTCTTGCCACAGAAGTAACATTTGATAGTGAACTTTCCACAGCCCAGGCTACTTTCTCCAGGTCTATCTCCTTTCTTTAGTGGAAATCTCTTTCCTTTCATAAACTTTCCTTTGTTTTTAGCTTCTTGAGTTACAACCAACACAGATTGGGGTCCTTCTTGCCTCAATCTCACTTCCTCTTGAATGCACATATCAGTCAGCTCATTCAAATTCCACTTATCTTTGTGAGTGTTAAAGAGAATTTTGAATGGGCCAAGCTGAGGATGGAGTGGGTTGAGAATAAACTACACCAAGAAGCATTCATCCACTTACATTCCCAGTGCTCGAAGTTTTGTAGCTTTGTCAGTCATATAAAGGATATATTCTTAAACTCCTCTATTACCATAATATTTGACAATAGTTAATTCTGCCATATGTGTCTGCAAGTGACTTATCTACTGATTTAAAACGTTCTTTGATAGCAGTCAATAGTTCCAATGAGCTATTAGTTTGAGGGAGGGAGGGAGGTCTTGATGTTATTAGCCATGGTCATCCTCATAAACATAAGGCTAAGTTTGTTCGATCTCTCCCAGACTTTCAAAGTATCAACATGTTCTGCAGTACTATCAGCAGTAACTTCCTCAGGTTTTTCAGCCAAAAGTGCCATGTCGAGATCTAACATACCTAGTGTGAATCGGACTTGTTTATACCATTCTGAGAAGTTTAACCCATTGAGAGTCAGAATGCTAGATGCATGAGAGTGCAACGAAGTGGGAATAGTCACTAAAATAAAATAGGACAATGCTCTCAATAAGGCCTTGAGTCTATCCATAATATAGAATTATAAATTCTAAACAGATGAACTATTATATCACATCGGTTCCACCTTTGGACGAACACCTTAGCATATCTAGTGTCCACTCTATAGGTACAAAATGTTATCACCTATATAGGTCTAATGTAATTTATGCCACCTACTAGTTAGTTATGTTACCTTTGGGTATCTAATTCTACAATACTAAGTGACACAAATTACATTACCCTATCCAGTTCATAGTCAGTTGAAAGTGACTCTCCTTTGGGCTAATCCCAATCTCCTAACTATAACTGCCATTGAGAATATTATTGTATTTTATGTCACCCTTATTTGACTAATCTTTAATGTAGTTTTATATTCATAAGGCTCACAAACCTCGGTCACTTTGGTGACTTCCAAATTAATAAATCCTATGAAAATATAAAACTAATCAACAATATTCTCTAGCCTTTTATTAGAGTTATTATTTATTTGCTAAAATTGTCATTTATTTACTTAATCACTTTCATACTATAAAAACAAATTTAAAATTCATGTATGTGATTTAAAAAAAAGTTAATGACAAAAAGTAGCAATAACTCTAAATTTTAGATCAAACAAGTAAACATAAATTTATTTTAACTAAATAATTTAATCAGAAAATATAACCCTATAAAATTTCAATCAAAATTGAACATATAACACACCAATTCCAATGACGTGATCAATATGATATACATCCTTCATTCACAACAAATACATCATAAATTTAAAGGTTCATAGAAAAGAATCTTCCAGAATGAAATTATTATAAAACATCATGTGTAAGTTTTCCCAAATACATTAGACTTAAAGAAAACAATGTACACAATATATACATGTATATATTACAAGCAGATCATGTGATATGCCTTAAACCAAATTTGTGACAATAGATACATACACAGTCCAGATCAAAGCTCCATAAATAAACATCATATGAAGTCAAACCTTTACCAAAGCAATCATTGGTTCTTATTAAAGATAACAAAGTGATAACACAATATCAAAAAAATATTCACATTAATGTATGCTAAGATCAGAGAGGTACTCTATGTCCTCCATGCGATTTGCGATGCCAATAATACATATATATATATATATATTTATGATATCCTTGCCCATACTTTGGCTCAAAACAAATCTGAACAGTCCATTAGTGTGGACACTTTCAGCTGTTGGATTGCAAGCTTGGTCAATTCCAGTTCTCTTCATCTGTTTCACACTTGTTAAAGACAAAATTTGACTTTAACAAAAGACTGTAAGAGTTTGCTTTACACTATGTACGTAAAACATATATCCCAAAACTTTCAAACAATTCAAACAAAAGGTATACACCTTTCTATAATCCTATTCTTGAGAAAAACTTTTTCTCTGACACACCTTTCTACCCCTCTCACACACACAACCCTCCCTCCCACTCCCACTCCCACTCCCACCCTTATCTATGACTTTATTTTACCACTCACTCCCTAATCATAACAAGAAAACCACGCCCACAAAGATGGAGATAAATAGAACAAGAATGACACAACCATGAAAGAAAAATCAAGCAAACCAACATAACAAGATTTAAATGTGGTTCGACCCAACAATGCCTATGTCCACGTGCAAAGGCGATCACCTCGATTAATATGAAGATTACAAGCACTCAAGACCTCACGTGTATAACTCTCCAACCAAGTTATATGACACACACAATTGCTAGAAACTAATCTCTCCCTCACTAGTTTGCAACCATCTCTTGTGTATGTAGAACGTGGGTTTGTAGAATATTTCCAACCAATCTTATCAATCCTTTGAGTAAGCCCTATATTCATATAGATTGTAGAGTCCCAATTCTGGTTATAGTAGAATTTACCTCTATGGTAAGTCTTGTACAACAAGGAATACTCTCACAAACATTCCTATATAAAATATGTAACTTCTACATCAAAGGAATCCTTATTTGATAAGGAAACCACCAAATAAGGAATCAAATCATAATTAGGAAACAATTTCACTAATGGAATTTTAGGTACAATCCTAACAATCTTCACCTTGCCTTAAGTTCCTTCCCAATAGTCCTCAAAGTCTTCCTCGTGTAATCTTTAACTTCCACATCGATAGTGCATCACTTTGTCATCCTCTAAGCTATTCAGCTACCATTATGAAGTTCACACCTCCCATGAACTTGAGATCACCAACTTCTGGCTTGTCATCTTCACCGCACAATGGATCCTCTATCTTGTTGCACCAAGGCATCCTTCATACGCACTTACCACATGCTGAAATTCTTCTTGCCATCAAACTTTTCTATTGTCATTCGCATATCCCCAAGCAAACTATCTCCACTGCCATGATTTCTCAACCGAGCTCTGATACCACTTTTTGAAATTCTTGTACTACTAACCTCTTCTATCATCTTCCAGCCATCCCATGAACTATCTTATTCCATGGATCTTGACAACCGCCTACTCTCTTCTTCCTAGGATCTTTACATCTCACCCCTCACACGTTAGGCTGTTGGTTCCCTTGACCAGTCTCTCCCTTGTGACTGTTGGACCGAGATGTCTTCAACCATGAGCTCTGATACCACTTGTTGGGAATGGGCCCACAATCATAACAAGAAAACCACACCGACAAAGATGGAGATAAATAGAACAAGAATGACAGAATCACAAAATAAAAATCAAGCAAACCAACACAATAAGATTTAAATGTGGTTCGGCCCAACAATGCCTACGTCCACGTGCAAAGGCGATCACCTCGATTAATATGAAGATTACAAGCACTCAATACCTCATGTGTATAACTCTCCAACCAAGTTATATGGCACACAAAATTGCTAGAAACTAATCTTTTCCTCACTAGTTTGCAGCCCTTTCTTGTGTATGTAGAATGTGGGTTTCTAGAAGCAATCTTATCAATCCCTTGAGTAAATCCTATATTTAGATAGATTGTTGAGTCCCAATCCTAGCTGTAGTAGGATTTACCTCTATGGTAAGTCTTGTACAACAACGAACACTCTCACAAACATTCCTATATAAAATAGGTAACTTCCGCCATCAAAGGAAACCACCAAATAAGAAATCAAATCATAATTAGGAAACAATTTCACTAATGGAATTTTAGGCACAATCCTAACAAACTAGTCAAGCCCCTCCTGCCATCTATTAAAAAAAAAAGGTTCCTCTGTCTGAGGTCTCTCTTTTTCTCTGTCTGACATGATGCGCATTGTTACGAGGTCGGAGGTTCCCACAAACTCTCTTTTTTACATTCTTTGTTATCTCTCTATCTTCACTATTTACTCTCATCTCTCACTCTCTCTACACAATCTCTTTCATTCAAGCTCAAGATCAAGCTCTTCCCTCAAGCTCACTATTCTCTCTTCTATGGTCGGTACTCTCTCTTTCTTTCTCCACCACACACCCTAACCCTTATCCTAGCAGTACTAGGCTTAAAAGAAAAGAAAAGAGCATAAAAGATGAACCCCAACCCCATTTTTTTAACCGTCTACAAAAATTTCAAAAAACCTTAACCCTTACACTAACATCCCTAATCCTTTATTGGGCCTTTTTGTTTTTGTTTTTCATTTTTTGTTTTTGTAATGTAAACAGAAAAGAAAGACTAGATTTTCTTTTTCTTTTTTTGAAAAACCACAACCCTGTTTTGTTTGGGGCTTATCCTAACCTTATTTCAATTATTTTTTAACATCCCCCATACTATAAAAAGAAAAGAAACTTTACATTTTTTTTTTTGAAAAATACTCACCATTTTTTTAATTATTTATTTACTTATCCTAACTTTAGAATATGATATGCCCAAAAATAGTCTAGTAGTCCAGTGCTTCAGTCCCGACCTCGCCGACCTCCAGTGCTCCGGGTCTAACCCCGACCAATATCTATCTAGACCAAGACATCCACAATTGTCTGGATGAGCACCATCCCGAGAGGCTCCAAACACCTCGGGTCTCCTGGTCCTGTAACTTAAGGCCCTGCCAAAAAAGTAGCCCGACAGCCAAGTCGGGATTGCATCGTCCAGTCATATTATAGCTCGAAAACAACTCAGCTAGCCTAGAGGAGCATCCCAATTAGCTTAGACTCCAGTAGATTCCTAAGCCAGTTAGGAAATTTTCCAGATACACATAAATAGTTTCCTTATCAGAATAGGAAACCATCTAAATATGCGGCTATCATTATAGGCTGTCAACAGTTTCCTAAATGGACTAGAATGCCTTGTAAGAAAGGACTCTTCTTCTTATAAAAGGGTCCTCCCACCCCCATTAGAGGGGATCCCGAGTTCGATAGAACCAACAATGTTACGTTTTCTAGCCTCTCTTGAGAAACCCTAAACGCACACCCTGCAAAGCTGACCCTTGGTAGTTCCAGTCACCATTGTTGGATCACCAAGGTCCCTGTAGTAGTTTTGTTTCATATAGGGGAAGTTTTCAGACACACACGTGGACGTAGGTTCCTTTATTAACAGGGCCGAACCACATACAAACCTGGTCTCTCATCATCTCTCTCACTATTTCTCTCTCCTTGATCTGCTCTAATTTATCTTGCCCAAAAATTGCATCATCAGGATAAGTCACCCTATTTTGTTGGGACTTATCCTAAGCTTATTTTCAATAACCCCAACCCTATTTTGTTTAACACCCCTATTACTATATTTTGCATTTTTCCTTCTTTTTTTTTAGCGGGAAAAAGAAAAGAAACTTTACAAATTTTTTTTTTGAAAAATACTCACCCTGTTATTTATTTATTTATTGAAAAAATAGACCAAAGGATAACCAAGAGAAAACAAAGAAGAAGCAAAAAAGATAACCCCAATCCTATTTTTTTAACAGTCTAAAGAAAATTTGAAAAACCTTAACCCTAACATCAATCTTTTAGTTTCCCTTTTTATTTTTATATATTTTTTTCTATCCGAGAAAAAGAAAACAAAATCACAATTATTTTTGAAAATTTTAAAATCCTAACCCTGTTTTTATTTATTTATTGACTTTCCAAACCTTTTTTAGTTAATCCATACAGTCTCTCTAAACTTTTTTTTTGGAAAAAGATGCCCTCTTATTTGCCTAGATTCCCAAAATGTTACAATTGTGTTACTTTTATACTTTACTTAACAACAGGTTCATTATCCTAGTGGAGTTAAGGCAAATCACTTTTTTTTTTTTGCTATGTCCACTAAATCTTTATGTTTATTTCATGTAGTGTTTAATTTATTTTTATTTTTGAGGTGCATTCTTTTTGAGGTTTTAATTTTTAGTTATTGGTTTGAAACATGTAAGCCAATTGAATGTGCATTCTCTTTGAGGTTTTAATCTCATATAGGCAATTTCTTAAGGTTTTGAAAAGAAAAAAAAATTTATCGTGGCCTTTTTCAACCATTTGAAAATTAAAACCAAATAAATTGGAAGACAACAAGCATAAAAATGTTTTTATAATGTGTTTTGAGGTTTTAATTTCATGTTAGCTTTTTGTAGGGGTTTACAAACTAGACAAAACTTAATTTATTGGCTTCCTCCAAATTTATAAAATACACTTTTCTATGTGGTCTCAAGTATCCTGAAAATGAACAATTTGACAATCTACGAACAGGTTAGAATGTATATGTTAGTTACTTTAATTTAGTTTAACTATCTTGACTAATATTTTATGCTGTTTGTATTGCTATTTTAAACTTTGTACAGATGGATGCTGACTTGGAAAAAATAGTATATATATCTTTTCGTTTAATTTTTTTTAACAGTAATTAAAAAAACATGTTGTGTTGTATAAAATAGGTCAAAATGCTAAGAGAAAGGAATGTAGGTGTCATCATTCTAGACTCTGCAACTTTCAATCAAGGACAATTCAATATGCGGATTTACCAAGTAGTGAATTCAAGCAGAGTTAGTCAGAGCAACTAAGTTGATCATATGGGATAAGGTACCAATGCGACACAGAAATTGCGTGGAGGCAGTCGATCGCACACTTCGAGATATTTGGGATATAAACGAGCTATTTGGGGGTATAACTGTTGTTTTTTGGTAGAGATTTTCGATAAATCTTGCCAGTCGTGCCAAAAGGGGTACGTAAACAAATTGTGGCTGCTTCTTTGAGATGCTCTACATTGTGGAACAATGTAAAAGTTTTAATGTTGACTGTAACATGCGCTTAAACAGTGCAAAATTCATAGGATTTTTTTATGGAGGTATTAGTTCTACAAACATTCATTATTACATGGTTTTGATTGTAATGTACCAGTATGATATTGAGTGTTTTCTTTATTCTTTATTTTCTTTTATTGAAATTCAGATAGAGAGCAAAATGCAAGAAATTGTAAAACTCCCTTCTATAATACATAAGTGTCGACATCTTGAGGAGTTACTATGCAGTGGTTTATCCACAACTCGGTGTGGAAGGGACAGCCTCCCCAACCTACCTCACCGAACAAAAAATACTGTCAGCACGAAATGAAGATGTCAATACTATTAATAAAGTTGCGTTAAATATATTCCCAAGGGAGGCATGCACCTATTGGGCTGCAGATAACATGTCTGATAATGATGGATGTGATCGCGCCATTACTGTAGCAACCTGTATTTTTGCGCCCCTAATAATAAATAAGAGATGTCAGTTTTTATTTATTTACTATTTGTCAATTTTTAGTTGGGGTATTATTCTAATTATTAAATAATACTCGTGTTATTAATTATTAATACAATGTCATTTTACTTAGTTGTTATGTGTTATTTTTAATTGTAGTATTAATTCCATAAATAAAAAATACTTATGTTGATTTACTATAGTTACATGACTTTAATTTTGTGACCCTTTTAATAATTTTAATTGTATTAATTATGCTTAGGACTACACCCCTAAGTTACCCTATAATTTGGGATTAAAACTAGTAATAAAATATTAATCACGTTGTTTACATTTTGGGCCCATAGACATGGATGGTGCTTGACAAGTGGGGGTATTTGTAAAATACAACAGCGCTAAAAGAGGAAAATACATTAGAAAAGTCCACAATTTCCCTATTTATCTGCAGTTTGAATTACAATACCAGTTTTTACACAAATTGATTAAACTATGATAAGTGGTATTGTTTTAGTGATTATTTGTGCAGATTACTGCTGCTGTATACAAGATTGAAAAATGTTGATAAAAGGAAGTGCTTAGTACAGATGAAGACAACTCAAAGCTGAAATACAAGGTTCGAGCGATCGAGAAGTGTTCGAGCGATCGACTTTTCGATCGATCGAGTGAGTTCAAGCGATCGACATTTCTGGAAGTTCAATCAATCGAGAGTTATTCGATCGATCGAATATGCCTTTTATCAGATTATTCGCGCATGCAGAAAAAACGGGTTTTGAACCCTAGCATTAGGTTTTAGCTATAAAAACTCATTTTGTAGACGTCCAGAACGACGCCCAACTTGGTTTTCATCAGTTTTCATAAGAGAGAAAAGAGAGTTTTGTGGTTTTTGTAGGTTTTTATCAAGATTCACCATTGTAGCTTGGATTCTTGAGGTTTAATAGTAGTTGTTTCGCTCCAGGTTATTTCGTTTTAGTTTATTTACATTCTGCACTTTTCCATTCGTAGTATAACCTTTGATATTGTAGTATTACATGTTAGATAAATTAAGATTCTTGGTTTTCATAGTTTTCATGAAAAACTTGCGAACAAACATGTCTTTAATGAAATTTTTCGTTAATAATACATCTGAGACTTCCCAGATCATGTCTGAGTAGTCCGGGGTTGGGAAAGCGCGATGAAACCGTGATTTCAGACCTCTGCCATGCACTATTTTTATTCCTGTGTTCGATCGATCGAATGTAGTTTGATCGATCGAACCAGAGACATAGTCGAGCGATCGAAGATAACTCGATCGATCGATCGAGAGATGAAGAAGTTCGATCGATCGAAAGTGCGTCGATCGATCGAGATCTCTGATTCTTGAGGACATCTAATACAGTATTCCAAGACTTTCTGCTTTACTGATTCGTTATCAAACTGCCCCCAAATGCTCAGTTTGTCAAAGCAGTCTTTAAACTTTAAGCCTTAAGGCATTTTCTTTCAGTATATTTTGCAAACCACCCTCAATGCTAATACCATTGTTGGTGAGAGTCTTAACTATTGAATTAACCACCTTTGTGTATTTCAAACTTAATTGTGATGATATAGTCCCGGTCATGAAAGGACTATTGATTCTATATCCTTAGAGAAGTACGGGATACTGTAGAAGTTGCCCTCCGTTGAGCTTAATTTCATTTGCATGGTAGATGGCTGAGTCATGGTGGATTCGCGTGATCCTAACACTTTCTTTTATTAAGAAAAACCATTTTCAAATCTTATCTTAGTTAAATAGCTAGTCATTAGTTTAGTTAATGTAGTTGCTTTTAAGTTTAGTTGTTGTTAATTGTAGAACTTTGTGTTCTACACTTCTCTTTAGATATTGAATTTTCTTTTCTTTTAGAGTTTAATCTAAGTTAGTTGATTCTCATCCTTCCCTGTGGGATCGACCTGGTCTTACCAGTTACTACTTGCACATCCACCTACACTTGGGTGTTGCACAAGAGCGCACAAGATTTTTCACATGTCAGTGCTCCACCTCCATTGTCTGACGCTGAGAGTAGTACTAATCACCCGATGCACCATTTCAGAGTTTGGCGCCGTAGGCCCCGTGGCCCCCAGTAGGCGTGTTTAGCATTATGTTTGCAAGCATGTTGTAAATATTGGACTAAGTAGTCCCACTTTTTGTCTTATCGGATATTATAAGTTAGCATTAAAATGCATACTGGGCAATGACTCCCACATTTTGTACATCGGACTATTAGTCCCAAAAATCTCATCTTTTGGCTAGATAGAAGCATTCAACTGACATGATATATGTAATTGCTTACAAGAAATATATATAGAATATTTCTGAAACCTCGTATTGATACTTGTATTCCTTCTTATAAATTGTTTAATTGCTAACCTTATTGTACTATCAGGATTTAAGTTGTAACTATGGCAAGAAGGAGTCCTAGAAACTGTAACGTGATTAAAGGAGCACCACCAGTGGCCGATCCGACCGGTATGTTTGAGGCATTTTCTTGGAGGATCGAACAGATTGGAGACCTAAATGCCGCCAACATTAGGAATGGAAACAATCAGAGGAATGAAGTCCCAGTCCGTTAAACGGGGGATAAAAGATTGGAGAGGTTCCGTGCCTTGCGACCAGAGCAATTTACTGACACTGCTGAACCATGATAAGCCGAACAATGGCTGAGGCAGATGGATCATATCTTTGAAACAATGGATTGTACTAGTCAGGAGAAGAAGAGACTGGCAACATTTCAGTTGACATATACTGTTGCAGATTGGTGGGAGGCTATCAAAGCCACCATGGGAGAAGATGCTGTCAAAGCCATGACATGGACTACTTTTAGGAAGAAATTCTTAGAGAAGTATTTCCCGGCAACCGAGAGACACAAGCGTGAAAGTGAATTCATGGACCTAGTCTAAGGGAACAAGTCTGTGCAAGAGTACACCACTCAGTTTGAGAGGCTATCCAGATTTGTTCCACACATGGTGGATACGGAGGAGAAGAGAATCCGAAAGTATAATCAAGGGCTTGCACCGCCTATTCGTCGTATGACTATCGGGCACTTGGATAAGACATTTAAATCTCTTGTGGGACTGGCCATCGAGCTGGAAAAAGACATGCGATCAAACTGTAAATAGTTTGACTTTCGCCCACCGCAGAAGGGCAATTTTGGGAACAGACAACCATATCGGAATCAAGGTCATAAGAGGACTTTTGATGGGAACCGGAAACCCCGTCCAGCTCCATATCAGACTCAGCCACAATTGGGTGCAGGAAGGAGTACCAGTAATTGTTTTAATTATTGTATACCCGATCACATATCTCAAGACTGTAAGGCACCAAGGCGCAATGGTCGTCAAGAGGTGGTGTGCTATAACTGTGGCAAGACTGGACACATTAGCCAACGCTGTCGTGCCCCCAAAGGAAGAATCTATGGTCAACAAGGACAGGGCCAACTGAACGCAATCATTCCTGATGCCGTAGGATATGAAGAAGGTGGCTATGATGAAGCTGGGTATGGAAGAACTCAATATGAAGAATAGCCAGAGCAGCAAGTCATGGAAGGTACTTTAACACTTTATAATCATCGTGTGAAAGTCTTATTTGACACGGGTGCCACACACTCTTTTATTGCTGCCAAAATTCTTCCAAATGTACGTATATTACCTCAAAGGTTAGACGTAGCATTGAATGCTGTCTCACCATTAGGGGCTATTGTCGCACTGAAACATGTATGCAAGAATTGACCTGTACACCTAGAGAATCAGAATCTTCCAGCTAATTTGGTTGTCCTAGTAATGAAGGAATTTGATGTAATACTAGGAATCAACTGGCTCACTAAGTATCAGGCTAAGTTGGACTGTGTTAAGAAGAGTATTACTTTTTTGGTACTTGGAGGTCAACCTTTTGAATTCCAATATAACCCTATGAGTGATACGTTCCTTGCCAATTGTCTAGCTAACATCAAGGCTGTCAGTACAGAAGTGGTTATCTTATCGATACCCATAGTCAGAGACTTTGAGGATGTTTTTCAGGATATCTCTGGGTTACCACCTAAGAAAGAGATTGATTTCTGCATTGATCTAGTACCTGGCACTATCCCAATATCCAAAGCACCTTACAGAATGGCTCCTACAGAAATGTTGGAACTAAAGAAACAAGTTCAAGAACTTGAAGATCTGGGATTTATACGTCCAAGTACATCACCCTGGGGAGCACTAGTGTTATTCGAAAAGAAGAAGGACGAATCGCATCGATTGTGCATCGACTATAGAGAGTTGAACAAAGTCACCATCAAGAACAAGTATCCTCTACCTCGAATAGATGATCTGTTTGATCAATTGCAAGGAGCTATGATCTTTTCCAAGATAGATCTAGTACGACCCGAGGATGTACCAAACTATGAGTTTTTAGTAATGTCGTTTGGATTAACTAATGCCCCGACACTGTTCATGGATCTGATGAACAAAGTGTTCAGGCCTTACTTGGATCAATTCATCATTGTCTTCATTGATGACATCTTGATCTATTCAAAGACCAAGGAGGAACATGAACAATACTTGCGAATCACCATGCTGACACTTCAGAGTCATCACTTATATGCGAAGTTCAGTAAGTATGAGTTTTGGCTACAAGAGGTGAAATTTCTAGGGTATGTAGTCTCACAACAAGGAATCGCCGTAGATTCATCAAAGACTGATGCTGTTTCAAATTGGACTCGACCAACCAATCCTACAGAAGTCAGAAGTTTTCTTGGACTCGTGGGTAACTATCGAAGATTCGTAGAAGAATTTTCGAAGATAGCAGCTCCTCTGACTGGTTTGACTAAGAAGGATGTGAAGTTCGAATGGAATGATAAGCGTGAGCAGGCTTTTCAGGAATTGAAAGCAAGACTCACTACAGCACCAGCATTAGCAATACCAAGAGATGGTGAGAAATTCTCTATTTTCAATGATGCATCGTATCAAGGATTGGGATGTGTGCTTATGCAAGATGGCAAGGTTATTGCTTATGGTTCAAGGCAGTTGAAGACGAATGAATTGAACTATCCAACTCACGATCTAGAATTGGCAGCAGTAGTGTTTGCTCTCAAGATCTAGAGACACTATCTATATTGAGAGAAGTTTGATTTATAACTAGCAAAGGTATAAACGTAAAAAAACTGATAAAACGTGGTGAGGGAACTATAGAATCATAAACTTGTTGAGTTACATGCCATGGGACATGTGTCACATGACTCATCAACTCAGCCTATTCTTCCTCATTTCAAGCGAATGAGTTACAGAGAGTTCAGAGAATTACGACAGAATTTGACAATGCTCTCGATGACTAACAACACGCCGTTTGACGTTTAATTTCAAAACAGACTACATATTTGGACTCCTTGAGGTGAGTCCAACATTATGGTACCATTCTAATTAACTTTTCAGATAGTTTTTCTCCAACCCAATTTGGGAGCTTAGCTCATAACTTGCAATTTTGTATAGGAATTATACGAAGGACTAGCTAAGGTATTAATATGGTATTTAGGAGCGGCAAGTAAGAGATGAGTGACAATAATTATACAATTTGGATAATCGGAAGTTTGAGACTATCTTTGTGAAAGCATGTTTAGTTAGCTTTAATTCGCATTTTTGGAGTAATTCTGATAGCTCCTATATAATTTGTGAAATTTCATGGTGTAATGACTATGTGAGCATATTGAGTTGTTAATGTGGGTCGAAGGGATACTTGTACTTGCCATCGAAGTGAGATCAGGTGCCAAATTAGCCATGAGGCTGCTTGGCTGAAAGAAAGAGGTGTGGGTCTCGACTAGTCACGAGGACTAATAATGTAGTCGCGGACTACTGTGGCAGGGTGGCTGGTACTTGTATTCCTAGAGACCATAGTGACATGTAAAGATGATATTGAGCATGTTTGTTATTCATGTTTATAATTGTTGCCATTCACAAGCATATAGCTTATATTGTGTAGTGGTTATTGAATAACCATTGTAGGTGACAAAGACAGAGCATCAAAAAATGAAGAAATGGAATTAGTGAGACAATGTGGGAGTTTTGGGAATGACAAGGGTAGTTGCTACTAATGTTGTATATTGAAACTAGAATTTGTAATATGTTAGTATAGGTTATATTTGGGGAATTCTTGTTAACTGTTAAATTATGTTTTGTATACGATTCAAGAGTGTGCTAAGTTGTTGGGAATTTATGTAAATATGGTGTCTTTGATCATGTACTAAGAATCATATTCAGGTAGTCAGATAAACTATTGATGTCAACCTGAATAATGATTATATCTTCCATTCCTTGAGTCCCATTCACCCCTCACATATTGATAACTCTTACCAACAAGACTGCAGTTCTCAGTGATCAACTTGGTGACATTCTAAAGGGGATTATTACTCTTAAGCAGAGGGTATATTCTATCTTGATAGTATATGTTCATAACCCTATGAACATGATATACCCAAGATATCCAGGTGTTGATCTTTTATAAACCTCACTGATTGGTAAGTCAAAGCAGCCACATCCATAGTCTGTGTCCATAATCGTCTCAAGATTAAGAACACATACTTTATACAAGTTATGAGTTCCTATCAACTGTTGAAAGTATTAAGTGTTAATTGGAAATCTCATGGTCCATCAACACACTATAAGCACTAGCATATTAACTAAGAGTCATACTCTAGTGATTGAAATTCATCACTCCATCCAATGGTAGTTAATCATGCTACAGTGTAAACCTAATGAGATATCCAGTTTTATCATCCACTGTGACAAATTCTAATTATCAAAGAATAGTAATTCGTATCTCACTTGTATGTATCTCATACACACACAAAATATTTAATATGATACTTAAGGATTAACAGTCATCTCTTGAAAGAAACATACATAATGATATATAAAGCTGATATCCATATATTAAAATGCCAATGTCTCATACATAAAGTAATGGTTTGAGGGCACAATCCCAACAACAATAACATCAGAGTCGCTACAGGAATATAAAAGGTCTGAAAGCAACAAATGCCCAAGTGCCTATTATTACAAAGTCCAACAGTAATGTAAAGTAGGAATATAAGCTAATGTCAATCTTCAGGTCTTCATCTGGCATAAACACAATCATCAGTATAATAGTCTTCCCTGGCGTAACCATCTTAGGTGGGGCCACCCTTAGCATACTCCTCCTTTGGGTAATAGCCATCGTCATAAGCTCCTTTACCTGTAGCAGTAGGGGTAGGATATTCTAGACGGGGAATGTCCAGGCATAAACGTCGTCAGCTTACTTCAGCTGAGTGAATGGAAACTACCACAGTATCATTGGTATAAAGTCCTTACTCGTTAATATAAAGTAGTGATACTAATAAAATCTTTTCCTCTTTTATTCTGAACTATCATTATCTGATTCTTATTGCCTTCCAACCCTAAGACTGACTGTACCAACCCCGACTGATTGGGATGATGCAATTATATCATCACAATATACTAGTGCTCCAGTTCACCGCTTTTAAGAACACTCATGAGCACCGCACATTGTTCTAATATAACTCCTAGTTTATAGATACGCCAATACTTCAGTTCATAGCTTTCAAGAACTCTTACTGTTCACTGCTTTTAAGAACACTTATGAGTATCGCCCATTGATAATCAATATGTATTAGTATTCTTGTTCACCACTTTTAAGAATTCTTGCGAGTACAATACATAACGCTCACATCCCACGCAGATGTGTTCACAACCAATCCCTAACACTGACATACTTGCATTGAAAGTAACTGATACCCAATTAACTTGGTTACCATGTTATCCAATGATATCCACCATTGTACCTCAGATCTTATCTTGTTATATTGTGTTGTATTATTACTAACATTCTGAACCCGACTACATTACTCACCATATTATCTCAATCTCATTATCATATCCCATTATCCCCGTAACCCATAGTATCGCATAATAGAAACATGGAAACAACATTAAACGATTAAGCATTATGAAATAACAACCTCCAAAGAAGCAACCATGTTTGGTTAAGTTTGATCAATTGAAGTCATTTTGATCGATTAAAGAAGCAAAGTTTGATCAATTGAAGCCATTTCAATCGATTGAGGAAATTGAGGTTCAATCGATTGAATCCATTTTGATCGATTGAAGAAAAGCAAAGTTCGATCAATTGAACCTAGTTCAATTGCTCGAAAGTCATCTTTCCCAGATTTTGGCAGTGAACGTTCAGAATCTGTTAGAGTGTGTTTGGGTCATTTGTTTACGTCCAACACATGTAAATCGTTATAACTAAGCTACTAAGTGAGTTTAAGGCTCATTGAACATCATTAAGGGCGAGTTTGGAAAATGTCAAGCTTTATGTTTTAATGGCTTCCTCCTTCTCTATCCTCTTTCCTTCTCTGTCTCTGCCTCTGCCTCTGCCTCCTTCTTCTTCTCTTCTTCTTCTGTCATTTATCTTCTTCCTCTTCTCTTTGATCGTATTTATATATATATAAGGTATCTATGTGTGTATATATATGTATGGTGTATGAGTATATATATGTAAAACACAATCTCTCACTCTATCTCAAAATTCTCTGGGTTCAGAAACCCCCCAAACACCAATGGGTCACATACATATAGAAGAGGGAGGGTGCAAGATGGTAGTGTTTGCGTGAACTGTGGAATAAAAATCCCATCGCGGTCGATCGATTGAGCCTACTTCGATCGCTTGATAGCAGGTCATCCAGTTTCAATCGATGGAGACCGATTTGATCGATTGAAGTAGGGACCATGTCATAAATTCATGTCGGTACGATTTTGATCGCTCAAATGAAGTTCGATTGCTTGAACAAAGGATTTCTCAATCTCTCGAAAAGAGTTCAATCGCTTGAATGTGAAACTTTAAGTATGATCAAGAGAAGTATACCGAATCTTATATATTATTATACACTTCAAAAATACAAGGTATTACAGTAGTTAAGTTGTATGCTTAACTAATTTTCCAAGGTTATATTGCCAAGCTTTATGGGATGAGGCGAATATGGGGAAATTGAAACAATTAAACCTGTAAGGCAGAAATTTACGACACCATATCACTATATCACCCCATGATAGAAGATGATGGTATGTTCCTTCAATTTCTCTTGTGTGCATGTGTTTCAATATGTAATATGAATATATTTCCTTGCCAAGAGATACAATTTGGGACCTTTGGCTAGGTAGTGGCTGTACTAAAAAAATGTGGCAATTATCTATTTTTTGGCTATAGAAATAGAGATTTAGTTGAATTTTCAAAATTAGTGAATTCTGTTATGTTAGACATTGAGGTATACATGAGGTATGTATTTGATACAGTAGAGTAGACTTATTAACATTAGAAGTTGTTCTTAACCAGACACTATGTAATGGTGATGTGACTAAGTAGTATCCCAGGCCCTCCTACTAGTCTTTATGTATAGGCAACACAAGCTCGAGGTTTGGTGTGATAACAATTTTGGTACAAACTTTTGTAAATGACGTAAAAGTATGGATGATGCATATGTTATGTTGCAAACTCCTGCTTTGTAAATTATGTCAAACCATGCATGATCACTATGTTATTTTTTATCTAACTTACTTCATCTAACTACTTATGTGCCTATTTCGATGCATCGGGAACCCCCAACACAATGTACGTTTGCATCCTTAGTATTAAATTAACACTTTGGTTCCAGTTTTAGTTTTTCTTTCTTTCTTTTAAATCTAATTTACTATCCTGACACTAGAAAGCTAAATTCTTCTCTCTCTCTCTCTCTCTCTCTCTCTCTCTCTCTCTCTCTCTCTCTCTCTCTCTCTGTCTCTCTCTGTATATATATACATGTACACCAAATATATCTATATAATAAGTTAGAGCGGTATGGGTCCCTCATATTTTAGCAACTTACAATCTTAGCCATTGAGGCAAGTTTTGATATTTTCAACCCTAGGATCGTTGGTCCACCAAATCTCAAAAAATCTCACCCTCACATTAGTCCTCTCACCTAACTCAATCTCTTTTTGAGTTGCCATATCAGAGAGAATCACCACAAGCTATATATATGGTATATATATGATATATGTGAATATTGACTAAAATAAAATTCTTTGTAGTTACTTTATTAAGGAGATTGGAAGAAGTAAGATAGCAAAGTATACATTATTGCTGTATGTCACACACATAACACATATATAGTTAATAGTTGCTAAAATGTTAGCACTTGAATATTATAATACGCAAAAAAAACAATTTAAATAAATAAAATTTTACTCCATTTTAAAAATGTGTAGGTTATATAAGAAAAAGAAAATGGTCCCTAATACTAAGTACCAAATTTAGGTAAATTCTATCATACAAAAAAAAAATTCACAATATTTTAGCCATGAAAAATAATCTTTTTGGCACCTATAGTGGCGAGTCTCCTTGGCACTATTTTTTTATTCTTAATAATTCTTTGCATTTGTGTCATGAGTGGTAATTTTGCAGTTATTATTAATTTGTAATCAAAGAATAGCTTTTTTATAATTCAATCATTTTTAAATAATTGGGCGTCTCTGTGTGCGGGGGTGTTTTTGTGTGTGCGTGCATGTGTATGTTTATGTGTGTGCAACTATGTGAGTTGAGTTGTGCATGTGTGCGTCTCTGTGTGTGGGGTATTTCTGTGTGTGTGTGTGTGTGTGTGTGTGTGTGTGTGTGTGCGTGCATGTATGTGTGTTTATGTGTGCAACTATGTGCGTGGAACTATGCATGTGTGCGTCTAGCTGTGTGTGAGGGTGTTTCTGTGTGTACGTGCATGTGTGTGCGCCCGCATGTTCACATTGCCCCTTTTTTTAATTGTTATATTCATATTTTAACACTCTGTATAGATATTAGTCATACACTGATTTGTTTTCTCTCTATTGTTTTCTTACAGGTTTTCACATCTCAGTATTGGGACTTTCTGTAGTCATCATTAATATTAAGCATAGTGAGTTGAATACCTTCTCTCTTTTTTTTTTCTTTTTTTTTCTTTTTTTTTCTTATACATCCTCCTTGCAAAGGTAATTTTTTGATTCTCTAGGAAACAAACCCCTTTCAAATAATTGCAAACTTTTTTGCCTTTGACAGGTAAAAGCACGAAATGAAATGTGCTTTTGACAGGTAATGTTTGTTTTGTATTTTTTTTATTTGTGTTTTATTAAATTTGATATTTGATCTGCACTTACTACTGTTATTGACCCATACTATATTTTTGTAGAAATGGTTTAGAGATGTTGCATGGGAAATTGAATTTAATAAAAGCTCGTAATGCATAACGTTATAACATTTGTATCTACCTTATGTTTTCAACGCTGCACTGTTTTTCATGTCAATATAACTTATGCAATTCTTCTTTTTTACTTTTCAGATTGTTGTGCATTCACCGGATTGGGCTAAGCATATCGAGATTGACACTTACACATTTTATAAATTGATGAAGAAACCTCATAGCAAAGTTTAACTAATGATATAGTTAAATGTTACAGTACTCATTTTGGTATAAGTTTAGATCTTTTTAAACATGGCTGGAAGTTAACAGCCACTGTAATTTTGTTAGTTACATAAATTTGTTTGGAATATGATCAAGAGAGTGCTTCTACTTCTATTTTGGTAGTGTTATTTTTTTTTGTCATTATAGTTTCTATCATTTTTTTTTGTTGTTGTTTGATTAAGATTACCACATTTTTTGTCTTTGTTGTGATGCTATGAATCTGTTATAAAAATTCTAACCATATTGCAGTTTAATTTCAAAATCAAAAGCAAATAATTGAAAATATATTGTTGTGCCCGCGAAACCAATGTCTTCACACGGGTTTGAATGACATGGACAATTTTACGCAAAAGATTTGATCTTTTGAAATATTGAATTTCTTTTTTTCTTTTTCTTTTTTTGGCTTCGTACCCATGGGCACGGGTTATTACTAGTATATATATATAAACTCGTGCACTAACATGAGAGATACTTTGTCCAGACAAAAAAAGGAATGCTGAGTTCCATATTCACCAATATGGTCAAGAGTAATTTTCATGATCAAAGTAAAGAGTTTTAAGGGAAGATTAAAGAAAAGAAGAATCTTTCACGATCCCACATGAATAATAGGATAAGTAACACTATAATTGATTCCCAATAGCCCCATGGGTACAAAAGCTTCCCTTTGGACAAGGCCAAAGCCATTCTCACCCCATTCCAAGCCCCACAAGTTTTTGATAATCCAGTATTTGTCTCTTCCGATGCTTTCGTAGCCAACAATAATAATAACATGATCAGTCATATCATCAAAATTAAAATAGTAAGAGTAAGGACCCAATGGCACTCCAGGGGCATGATATAGTCCCTATATATTTAAATCATATTAGCAGAATTTAAAATTTTTGTGTTTTCATTGTAAAACAACTAAGGGTTGGTTTAGTGCCCCCATTGTAATCCTCAAACAACATGTTGGTTTTATGCCACCTTATGCATGCAACAACAGGTTGATACCTGAGGACCAGGACCAGCCTAGGGCAGAAGCGAGCAAAGCAACCGCTTTGAGCCCCCCAAATTTTTGATGAATTTGAGGGCCCATTTTTAACTCCAACCGTTATAACCTTATGCATATATGTTTACAGACAAAGCCACTTTAGGCTTTCTACCCCACTAGCTCTCAATTTCTCTCACTATACAATTGAAGTTCTCTAACTTTTTGTGTGTATGTATAAATGAAGCCTAGCCTCTTTTATAGCCATCCCCTCCCTAATGGATGCATAGGATGTTCTTGATCCAACGGTAGCCAACGAGTCTCCTGAACATTCTTGAGCACTCTTGGCACTCTAACATTCTCCACAAGCTTTCACTAGGTTCAAGAGTCTTCCATTCACTCCTAGACCATAATAGCCTTACACAATCCTCTAAAGCCTTCTAGAACCTTCCACGATCTTGCAGACATGTCTCCAATCTCCTAGACTCCTCTAGACTCTTCCTAATTCTTTTAGAAGCTCTCTAGGACTTGCCAAACTTTTTGAAATGTATCCACACCACTTCGAACTACTCTAGAACACTCTGAACCCTTCTAGAATGCCCAAGCCTGCACCAACATCTTTTACGCTGAGCAATCCCATGAAATGCGACCAAGCTTTGGCCCTCCAAACTGGTTGTCCATGACACTAGGCGAACCTAGGTGGGTCTTTTATAAAATATTTTTTTTAAAACATGGGGATGAGATTGTAATTTAGTAAAATAAGATTAAATTAAATCAAGTGTGTTTTTGAAAAAGATTGAAACTGTGAAATCGATTTTGTTTCGCATGAGGATATAGAAGAAGTGGGTGATGAGTGTACGAGCATGAGTCTGAGTCTGAGTCCAATGGAGAGAAAGTATGCGATGGATATGGAAAAGAAGAGTTAAAAACTTAGTTTGTTGATAATGTGATTATATATATATGAGAATTCTCTATATTATTAATTGTCGAAAAATAAATTTTCTGCCTAGGCCTCAGCCAGGCACCCCTCTGCTGCCTACCTACCCTATAGCGATTTTTAGAACATTGGGCCCACCCAATCATAAATGGTCCAAATCTTATATAAAAATAACAAATTACGGAAGTTTAGACCAATAATTCAATAGCATTTGAAGAAAAAGAAATACAAAAAACATTCGAACTTGAATTCCAGACAGTTCACTATCTATCTCTTTCTCTTTTGAACCACCAAGCATCATCACCATGATAGCCCATCACTAAAAACATGAAAGCTGAAACATCACGCAGACAAACAATGAAAGTGCTACACATTCACCATTGTCAATTGTCCCCATGGGTGAAAGTTGAAACATCACACACGAACACTGTGAAAGTGCCCTTGTTGTATACTGGGATTTGTTGAAATAAAAAGCAATAAGAGAAAATTTGATCTTTGTTACTTCATGTATTAAATTTTTCTTAATTAATGTAAACAGTTTTTTGAAGATAATTTGATAATTTTAATGTAGATTCTAAAAAATAAAATGTAAAAACAAAATGTTTGAATATGCATAGAGCCTCGTTTTTAGAGTTTGCTTTTGGCCCTGGATAACTTAGGGTCGGTCTGCTGAGGACTTCCATGATACTCCGTACGCAATTCATCTCGTTGTGTTATAACTTTTGAGCCGTCGATGTATAATATTTCTCTAGTACTGTCCATTTGTAGATCACACTAAAATGGTTTGTTGATGTAAAATTCTATCCTCTATATAGTTAGCTCTTAGCTACTCTTTTTTTTTTTTTTGAGGGGAGGGGTAAGACTTTCAGATAATTAATGTACGCCAAACTTCTTGGTAATAAAATTTCCTCTTTCCTAAAAAAAAATTAAATTAAATAAATAATCCTCTTTCCTCATTCATCTAATTCACGTCTCAATCTCAAATGAAAGAGAAAGAACAAAACTTTTATTAAATTCAACTTAACAAATGAATTACAATAGGAAAAATTACACATACACCCCCCTGTTCTTAGAATCGGTTGCACATAGACTGTATTTAGGGTCAGTTGCACATCGACCCTATAGTTCAAAATGTGACACTAATACTACTTATACTTTAATGTAAAGTGTCACCGTGAGGGAACACTAATAGTTTTCCTAAATGACTATCCTACCCTTGTTATATTTCCTAAAAACTGAACAAATTGGGTCAAAATTAAGCATCTTTACGGTGAGATTCTACCAAGACAACACTAATGGAGGAATAATAGTGGTCATGCTCCATCTAATCAATGAAGGCAACTCTGCCTCTTGAATAAATGATTCAAGGAAACAAGAAAGCAAGCATCACGTGGTGGTGGTGGTGGTGATCAAGATTCAAGAGAATCTCAAAAAGGGAGTGAAATTATGAAACCCACTGATCATCCATGAATAAATAGTTAAAATAAACATGTTTTAAGTATGCCACTACAAATGGGCAAGCTGAGTATGAGTTAATGAACTAAACTCTTCAACTCTTGAAAGTAAAATATCTGGCTAGGGGACTGTGCATGTCAATCTAGAGACAATTACACTTATCAATTTCTCTGTGTAAACAAAGAATATGGAAAAATAGAAAATTTAAAACGATTCATAAAAAGTGCAAATTCCAAATGCCTGCTACAATTAACAAAACAGGGATTTAAAATACTTTGCAAAACCAAATTTATTTTTTTGGTTCTTCGAACCCAAGAATTATCTCCCGCAAACCCAATACATATATAGGGTATATGTAATACACACCCACACATATACATATATTAGAAATAACCCGGCACGAAACCAAAAAAAAAAATAAAGAAAGAAGAAAACAAAGAAAAGAGGGAAAAAAAATGCAATGCTTTAAAAATTCAAATCTTTTGTGTAAAATTGTATCGTTAATTCAAACCCACATGCTATTTATTTGAAGACAGAGATTTCATGGGCACATCAATATACTATCAATTCATTAATTTTTATTTTGAAATTAAACTGAGACGTGGTTGAATTTTTTTGCAATAAATTCATTACATTTAAACAACAAAATGATAGAAAACTATAACCCAAAAAAGAGGTCTTTTTTTAGCATGTTCTTTTCTTCTTATTTTTTCTTTTTCTTTTTATTTTTTTTTGCATTTTTTTTCTTTAATGGTTTATTCTGTTGCATTGTGTAAGGTACCTAAATCCTATATTAGGTTAACTACTTAACAAACTAAGGATATATTTGATAAAACTGAAAATTTTAAGCGATTGAACTTGCATTATTGAAAATAGTGTTTCAAGTACTGGAATACACTGCATTAAGTGATTATTTTTTCAGTAGAAAATTTTCACTTAAAGGTTTCAGTAGTTTTTTGGCTGCTTTGTCACACCCCATAGTAGCAAAAAAAGAGAAAATAAATTCTTTTTTAAACACGTAGGCCATAACAGTTGAAAGTCACCACATTGTCTATAACCAAAGTCAAACTATCAAAGTAATGATTCAAACCACACATTGGAAAGTTCTAAGCTCGATATATAAAAACACAATGTAACACTAAACTATTACAAATCGTGAGTATCTGCAGAAATGTAATTAAAGTACCGCGACAACATACGCCGATTATGAATGTAACTATTACACAATCTCTAAAAACATAAGCATAAACTATCACAAGTTTCAAATCTTCAACTTGCGTAGTAGTCAGCACCAACAGAGCCTCCGCCATCGTAGGCTCCATCCTCGTTACCCCTATCCATGTATGCATCTCCTACATACACATAACCCTAGCCAACTGGACGTTGAATATCCAGCGGCATAAACGCCGTCAGCTATGAAAGCCGAGTGAAAGCAAACACTAACAGAGTATCTATAGATTTGCAGTATATAAAACAATAGTATCAATAAAAGGATCATCTCATCGTTCATATGCACGTATGCACCAACTCAATATAGAACAACGGACCTCGTCCCAACCAGTCCCAATACATAACATAGACTATTAGGTCCACATTAATCAGACATATAGTCCCATACCTACGATCTGTCAGACACCGACACACAACCCTAACTTTTGGCCAACCCGCCCTGATATAATATAGCACGCAGCTCTGATATAATACGGTAAGTAGCTCTGATATAATAAGGCACGCCGCTCGGCACTTAGCTCCACTATACCACAACACTTAGCTTCATCACACTACAGCACTCAGTTCAATCACAGCACTCAGCAATACTTGCGCACCTTATAATATCATAGCACTTAGCAATGTCACCGCACTCAGCTCTATAATCTCACAACACTTAGCTCTACTATATCACAGCACTTAGCAATACTACAACACTTAGCTTTGTAACACCTCAGCACTCAGCTTCGCTATACTATGATAGCACACAACCCCAATAAGTTACTACAACATGCAACCCATTAGTTTAGACAAGACACGAAGTCCTACATCACATACGCTCCAAAATTCAACACACAATCCAACTCTATCATATGTCAACCTGACATGTAGTCCCGATCCTATCCCAACCCCTTGGGATTCAATACTTGATATCACACGATTCTTAGCAGTGCACAAATATAAATAGCACCGACCACCGCTATCGATAGACCCACTACTATGCATGTTGGCTTCTGATTTACAACATTAAACCATCATCATCCAATTGGTTCCACCGTTCAATACATTAAATCCATTATTCCATGTGTGTATTATTCCAAATACAGCTTCTACCAATCAACACATGATAATATACAGCTTAACAGCTCATCGTATATAAAAAAACTAAATATTTAACATTCTGTCAAGTTCGATCGATTGAAGTCCTTTCAATCGATTGACAAAAGTAAAGTTCGATCGATTGAAGATATCGATGTTCGATCGATTGAACAATGTTTGATCGATTGAAGTCTATCTGTGTTCAATCGCTCAAAATTAGTTTGATCGATTGAACGTTAGTTTTCTTCCCATACTAAACTGGACTTCCCGTGTACATTTGGAGTTCGTTCTATCTTGCCAAAACACATATATAACTATGTATCTACATTACGAAGTGAGTATAGACACTCACTGGTAAAGACGGTGACATCAGCGAGCTCGGGGTGGCCGCGGGTTCCTCGGGGTGATCTCTTTTCTCTCCTCTTTTTCTTTCTCCTTCTTTTCTCATTCTCCTTCTCTTTCTCTTCTCCTTCTGCTACTTCTTCTTCTTCTATCTAGCCCGAGAGTGTGTGTATATAATATATATACAGGTGTGTGTATAAATATGTATATGAGTGTGTATATATAATCTATATATTTCTCCATCTTTAATCTCTCCCTCAAAGTTTAGAACCTTGGGAGTGTGTGTATATACTATATATATATAGAGAGGAAAGGGAGAATGCAGGTGGCAGAACATGTAAACTGGAAATACTAATCTCGATCGATGAAAGTGGGTTCAATCGATTGAGAACAGGTTGGTCAGGGTTCGATCGGTTGAGATGGGTTCAATCGCTTGAGAAAGGGTTTCACGTCATAATTCAGGTCGACAAATGTTCGATCGCTCGAAAAGGTTTCGATTGATTGAAGAAACAAAAGTTCGATCGCTCGAAAGAAGTTTTATCGATTGAAACTGAAATTTTAGGAAAGGCAACTACAGGTATATTGAATCTTATTAATATTAAAAGTATTTTAAAATTACAATGAAAGTACAGAGTATTACAAATAATAACGGAGATAATATATTCAGCGTGCAACATATTAACATGCGGTTAACTGAAAAGTGATAACAACAATAATAATAATAGTAATAATAATAATAATAATAATAATAATAATAACAAACTGAATATAAAATGGATATTAAGTATGTTGTACAACCCGTTTAAGCCTAAGGTTTACTAGAATACTAACAATAATATAGTAATATTAACGGAATAGTAATATAGAACTGGGTTCGGGGTACAACATAATAAATCGCAGAACAATAGTATACCAAGTGAGTTGGGAACTGACCGTAGGTTCGGGGTCGCGGTGTGGTTTGAGATTTCTTCGTTTCCTCTCTTTTCTTTTTCCTTCACTCTCTCTTTTTTTCTTCTTCCTCTACAACTAATGGGAGGGGGTTTTTATAGGGAAAGGGGGAGGGCCGCCAATATGTATATATATTATACACACACATACACATAACACTCAAGCACACAACACACCTTACACAACACTTACATAAAACCTCACAAATGCTCAAGCACACAACACCTCGCATGGACACCTACACACAACTCACTCAAATACACAACACACCTCACACATCACCTCGCACAACACCTCATAAACACTCAAGCACACAACACCTCACATAGACACCTCACCACCACTTGATAGGGTTTGTTTGGGGGTTGGCTTAGGGTATAAGCATCGTTGGGTAACACCGGTATAATTATGGGTTCCAAAATAATATTAATTATAGTGAAAATCTTATAATTACTTTCTGGAACTTGAAATTATATTAATAAAATAAAATAAAAATTATAGGCATTATAATATCTTCCTCCTGTCAAAGATTTCATCCCCGAAATCTGAGCTAGTTAGTCACTAAACAAAGCTGGAAACCTCTCGCACATTTCTGATTCCAATTTCCAAGAAGCTTCGTGTTCATCATGGTGTCTCCACTAAACCTTCACCAGAGGAATTTCCTTAGTCCTCAGCTTCTCGACTCCTCGATCTAAAATTTGGACTGGTCCTTCACTATAAGTCACGTTGTTGTTCACCTCAATGTCTGTGAAGTCAATTTTATCTGACGGATCATATGCATTCCTCCTAAGCATGCTTATATGAAATACATTATGTACTCTTGACATCTTAGGTGGTAGTGCAAGTCGGTAGGCTACTTTTTCCGTGCACTCTAAAATTTTAAACAGTCCAATATAGCCCGGTGACAACTTTCCTCCTTTCTCTCTGAATCTAACAACGCCTCAAACTGGAGATACTTTGAGAAGTACGTGATCTCCAACACTGAACTCTAAATTTCTGTGGCATTTATCGGTATAACTCTTGTGTTTACTTTGTGCCATATGCATCCTTTCCTTCACAATCTTGATCTTCTCATTAGTTTCCCGAACTAACTCTGGTCCAAGTAGTTGATTGTCTCCAACCTCTGCCCAACACAATGGTGGTCGGTACAATCTTCCATACAATGCCTCAAAGGGTTCCATCCCTATACTCGAATGGTGGCTATTGTGTTGTACGCAAATTCTATCAACGGTAGAAAAGTCTCCCATGAGCTTTCAAAATCAATGACACACACTCGTAGCATGTTCTTAAGTCTATCCGTCCATCTGCGAGTCGAAGGCAGTGTTCAGGTTCAATGACATTCCTATAACTGTTTGTAGACTCTTCCAGAACTCTGCAGTAAATCTTAAACCATGGTCTAATACGATTGATACAGGTATACCGTGCAGTCGCGCGACTTGTTGTATATACATACGGCTCAAAACTTTAACCGACTACGATATACTATAAGCTATGAAATGTGCTGATTTGGTAAGTCGATCCACAATTACCCAAAAATAGCCTCGTAATTTTGTTGAGATCTCAGCAATCCTACCACGAAGTCCATAGTGATATGCTCCCACTTCTATCCTGGAACTGGTAAGGATTGTAGAAATCCAGGTGGTTTCTGATGTTCTACTTTCACTTGCTTACACGTAAGATATTGAGACACGTGCTCAGCAAAATTTCATTTCATTCCTTCCCACCAGAAGTTTCTCTTTAAATCTTTGTACATCTTTGTACCTGCTGGGTGGAAAGCCATTCGCGACTTGTGAGCTTCGTCCAGTATATCCTTTCTAAGATCACCTTCATCTGGCACACAAAGTTTTCCTTTGCATCTGAGTGCTCCGTCTGTACTAATACTCCAATTCTCCGATTCCTTTCCATATTGCTTGCGAACCACTCCTGAAGTCCTTTATTCTTCTTTTGTGCCTCCAAAATATGACTGATGAGTGTTGGTTACACCATGAGACATCCAAAGTGTCGTCCTTCACTTGGATTTGAGGCCTGAATACCAGATTTAACCAAAGTTTCCAATGCTCGCCACTCTTTGACCATAAGAGAAGCTACTGCTATCTTTCGGGGTTTCTGACTAAATGCATTGGCTACTATTTTGCCTTTCCAGTGTGATACTACAATGTGAAATCATAGTCTTTTAATAATTTCATCCAACGTTGCCTCATGTTCAACTCTCTTTGAGAGAACAAGTATCTCAGCCTCTTATGATCCAAAAATAGATCAAATTCTCACCATAGAGATAATGCCTCCAAATCTTGAGTGTAAAAACAATCATCGCTAGCTCGAGGTCATGCGTTTACTTTCCCATCTTGTATTAGAACACATCTGAGTCCTTGGTGTGATGCATCGCTATAAGTGGTGAACTACTCACCGCTCTTAGGTATTGCCAGCACTGGCATTGTGGTCAATCTTTATTTTAATTCCTGGAATGCGCGTTCATACTTATTACTCCATTCAAACTTTAAGTCATTCTTCGATAGTTCGGTAAGAGGACCTACGATATTCGAGAATCCTTCCACAAATCTCTGATAGTATCCAGCTAAACCAAGAAAATGTCTGACTTCCATTGTGGTGGTTGGTATATTCCAATCCAACACAGCATTTGTCTTTGACGAGTCTATGGCTATACCATCCTCGAGGCGACATGCCCTAGAAATTTGACTTCCTTTAGCCAGAATTCTTACTTGCTAAACTTCGCATATAATTGATTATCTCAAAGGGTTTATAGTGCGGTCCTTATATGTTTCTCATGTTCCTCCTTGATCTTTGAGTAGATTAGAATATCGTTAATGAACATGATAATGAACTGGTCTAAGTAGGGTCTAAATACTCTTTTTAGTAGGTCCATGAATACCGCTGGGGCATTGGTTAATCCAAAAGACAGAACAAAAATTCATAATGCCTATACCTCATCCTGAAAACAGTCTTTGAAATATCCTCAAGTTGAACAAACAGTTGGTGATATCCGGATCGTAAATCGATCTTTGAGAAAGTCGTCGCCCCTTGCAACTGATCAAACAGATAATCGATTCTAGGGAGTGGGTACTTATTCTTAATCATGACCTTGTTAAGCTCCCTATAGTCGATACAAAGTCGTTGAGTTTCGTCCTTCTTCTAAACAAATAGCACTGGCACTCCTTAAGGCGACGTGCTAGGGCAAACAAACTTGAGATCTTCTAACTCTTATACTTGCTTCTTCAGTTCTTACATCTCCGTTTGTGCCATCCGATAAGGAGCCTTTGATTATGGTAAAGTACCAGGCACTAACTTGATATAGAAGTCAATCTCCCACTTAGGTGGTAATTCTAAAATATTCTGAAACATATCCTCAAAGTCTCGAACTACAAGAATCTGTGCAACCATGAGTTTTGAACTTGAGCTCTCGACAGCTACTAGACGGCTAGTGAAAAAAGCATCACTAGTGGGGTTGCATTGAAAATCAAAAGGCTAACTTCTTGGTACCGAAAAAGTAATCATCCTATTGGCATAGTCCAACTTAGCACGATACTTCGTGAGCCAATCAAATCCTATGATGATGCCAAATTCCTTCATCGACAAAACGATTAGATTTGTAGGAAGAATCCTATCCTCAAGGGTTAAGGCACAGTCCTCGTATACATTTCCTAATCATACGATTAATCCTAAAGGTGATACCGCATTAAGGGTTATGTCAAGCGCTTGGGGTACTAAACCCAAAAGTTTAACAATTCCGATAGCAATAAATGAATTTGAAGCACCAGCATCAAATAGAACTTTAACTCGAGTGCTGAATAACATAAGAGTACCTTCTATGTTCTACAGTTCGGCCTCATTAAATCCTGTATTCTCTGGGAGGATAGCATTCATATGAGCCCGTCCAACTTGGCCCTAAGCAGCTGGTCCATTGTATGCCCTATAGGGTACTCTATAGTCCCCACTGATGTTGCTGTAATTCCCACAGTTATAACAGCGAATGCCCCAACCGATTGTAGTTCTTTGGAGCTTAGTAATCCTTAATCGCATGGCCTGGCTTCCGATAATTGAATAATCCACCAATATTTCTTCTAGTAGCAGCAGGTAGTCCTAGTGGGGATGTGTTTGGGTTACAGCATAGCGATTCTGAGGAAATGCAGATTGTTGCTTCCTCTTTCCAATCTACTTGCACTAGTTCCCTTGGAACCGCATCGGAGGAGTTAGTCCTTGGTTACCCCTGGGTGGTGGTCAATTCCCAAAACATCCTCGCTCCCGACCATTAATATCCTCATGATCGACTGTTATCCCTACCATAGCTTTGAATATTTGACCCTGATGATCCAGAGTCATCCGTTATAGTGGCAGTGAAAGACCTTGGTGATACTGCTTGTTTTTTTCTCTGAGGTATCGATCATATGTAGAGCAAAACGGGATAATTTTTCGAACTGCACCGTATACTCCCTCACGGTAAGGTTCCCTTGCCTTAGCTCAATGAATTATCTCTCCTTCTTATTCCTCTCCATTTGAGGAAAGTAGTTTTCCAAAAACAGTCCCTTGAACGTGATCCAGAACATCCATCCTGCCGCATCTTCTCCTATGATTGCTTTCTTTGATTCCCACCAATCTGCTGCCACATAAGTCAACTGGAGTGTTGCTAGTTGATGATTCTCGGTCTCATTACATCCTAGGGTGTCAAAGATTGCTTCCATCTCTTGAAGCCACTATTCCGCTTGCCACGACTCAGTATTCTTGTCAAACTTCTCTGAACAAAAATGATAAAAATGCTCTACAATTCGATCCTTGACTGGCCTTGGAGGTGGTCAAAGATTATTTCCGTTGTGCACTCTAGGATTGTTGAACTGTTCCATCCTCTGCCCAAAGGCTTCAAACAATCCAGTCAGATCAGCAGCGTGGGGTGCATCCTCAATTTGTGCGGGATGATTTTGGGTAGGCATTCTTGCCATCGATGCGGTATGATCGGGTACCTATAGGAACAGCTATTGGATAGTCGCCAATCTAAAAAATAGTCACAGAAAATAGTTCGTAACTAAATATAGTAGCTACAACTATTATCACATTAATAATAAAGCAACTCTATATGAACAACTCAAAAACACTCTTAGAGTCAATCCTTATCTCAAGGAATCTTAAGGTTCAAAACTCAAGAAAGGTTGGGATAGTTGGTGAACACGACTACTAAACCTAGGCTCTGATACAGAAAATAAATTCCTTTTTGGATCCTTAGGCCATGAAAGTTGAAAGTCACCACATTGTCCATAGCTAAAGTCAAACCATTAAAGTAATGATTCAAACCACGCATTGGAAAGTTCTAAGGACGATATACAAAAACAGAGTATAATACTAAACTATTACAAACCTTAAGTATCTGCAAAAACATAATTAAAGTACCACGACAACATACGCCGATTATGAATATAACTATTACAGAGTCTCTAAAAACATAAGCATAAACTATCACAACAAGCTCCAAGTCTTTAGCTTACATAGTAGTTAGCACAAGCATAGCCTCTGTCCTCGTAGGCTCCATCGTCGTAACCCCTATCTATGTATGCATCTCCTGCATATGCATAACCCTGGCCAGTTGGACATCGAATATCCAACGGCATAAATGTCGTCAACTATGAAAGCCGAGTGAATGCAAACACTAATAGAGTATCTATAGATTTGTAGTATATAAAACAACAGTATCAATAAAAGGATCATCTCATCGTTCATATGCACATATGCACCAACTCAATATAGAACAACGGATGTCATCCCAACCAGTCCAATACATAACATAGACTATTAGGTCCACATTAATCAGACTCATAGTCCCATACCTACGGTCTATCAGACACCGACACATAGCCCTAACTTTTGACCAACCCGCCCTAATATAATACGGCACGCAGCTCTGATATAATATGTCATGCAGCTCGGATATAATATGGCATGTAGCTCGGCACTTAGCTCTGCTATACCACAGCACTTAGCTTCATCACACTACAACACTCAACAATACTTCCGTACCCAGCAATATCACATCACTTAGAAATATCACATCTCTCAGCTCTATAATCTCACAGCACTTAGCTCTACTATATCATAGCACTTAGTAATACTACAACACTTAGCTCTATGATACCTTAGCACTGAGCTCTGCTATACTATGACAGCACGTAGCCCTGATATGCTACTACGACCCGTAGCACCGATATGGTATAGCACGACGACCTGTTAGTATAGACTCAACATAAAGTCCTACATCACATCCGTTCCCAAATTCAACACACAGTCCAATTCTATCAAATGTCAACCTGACACGTAGTCCCAATCCTATCCCAGCAACTTGGGATTCCATACCTGACATCACACGATCTTAGCGACCTTGCACAAATATAAATGGCACCGACCTTCAATCCACAACTATGCATGTCGACTTCTGATTTAAAACATTATACCATCATCATACAATTGGTTCCGCCATTCAATACATTAAGTCCATTATTCCACGTGTGTATTATTCCAAATATAGCTTCTATCAATCAACACATGATAATATACAGTTTAACAATTCAACTAAGCATTTAACATTCAGTCAAGTTCAATTGATTAAAGTCCTTTCAATCGATTGAGGATATTGAAATTCGATCGATTGAAGTCTGTCTGTGTTCAATCGATCGAAATCAGTTCGATCGAGTGAACATTGGTTTCTTCCCAAACTGAATTGAAGTTCTCGTATACGTTCGGGGTCTGTTCTATCTTGCTGAAAAATATATATAACTACATATCTATACTACAGAGTAAGTAAAGACACTTACTAGTAAAGATGGTGATGTCGGCGAGCTCGAGGTGGCCACAGGTTCCTTGGGGTGATTTCTTTTCTCTTATCTTTCTCTTTTTCCTTCTCTCTATTTTTCTTCTCCTTCTGCGGCTTCTTCTTCTCTCTAGCTCGAGAGTATGTGTGTGTATATAATATATATACGGGTTTGTGTATATATATATGAGTATGTATATATATGATCTATATATCTCTGTCTCTAATCTCTCTCAATGTTCAGAACCATGGGGGTATGTGTATATGCTACGTGTATATAGAGGAGAGGGAGCATAGGTGGCAGAACATGTAAACTAGAAATACTAATCTCGATCGATCAAAATGGGTTCAATCGATTGAGAACAAGTTGGTCAGGGTTCGATCGATTGAGATGGGTTCATTTACTTGAGAAATGGTTCCACGTCCCAATTTAGGCCGATAGATGTTCGATCACTCGAAAAGGTTGCGATCAATTGAAGAAACAAAAATTCGATCGCTCGAAAGAAGTTCGATCGATTGAAACTAAAATTTCAAGAAAGGTAACTACAGGTATATTGAATCTTATTAATATTAAAAGTATTATAGAATTACAATGGAAGTGCAGGTTATTACATAATAATAGAGATAATATGTTCAGGGTACAACATATTAACATGCGGTTAATTAGAAAGTGATAATAATAATAACAATAACAAACGGAATATAAAACGGATATTTAGTACGGGGTACAACTCGTATAAGCCTAAGGTTAACCAGAATACTCACCTTGTTAACGGGACCGAACCACATATAAATCGTTGTCATCTCTTTCTCCCTCAAAACCTTTCTTACCAATTTTAGGCATCATCAGTTTGGCGCCGTCTGTGGGAAACGACTGAGTCTTCTCATCAACAAATTCTCAACTGATCAGCATGCCGCCAAAGTCGGGTAAGAAGGCCACTAATCTGACCGATCAGGAGAACCCGCAGCCTGAACAGTATGCTGCCTCCATAACGACCGAGCAAATAACGACAACGTTGGCACAACTCTTGGAGGGCCAGCGCCGAACACAAGAATAGATAGAGGCACTTATGGCCCAACAGGAGAAGCGCCCCGCATCAGAGAATCAGCCCTAGAGGAGCGCCCCTATTCAGAGGCCCGTTCTGGCACGAAGGCAAGCCCGTTGCGCCCCGGTGTCACCACCAGACCGGGAACCTCTCGGTGATGGTGAGCACAGCCAGGCAACCAGGCACTTGCAAAGACAACCTCGGCCCAATCCTCATCGAGTGGAGGATGCCAGAACTATCATCGATCGGCGGCGCGCGACCAGAGGGGAGGAGTCCGGACGGAGAGCCATGGAATTGACTGAGGGCCCTCCGGCCCTAAGCCGGGGGGATCTTACGCACAGGCTTTCCCGAACCCAGAGCCGGGCCCTATCCCCGAAGTCGACGCGCTTTGAGGAAGAGGCCTCGTCGTCCGACCCAACCTACAGATAGGAGGACCGGGCAGGATGACGTAAAGGCCCAGGTCGAGGAGCTGCAGTAGCAAATCGAGAGGTTGAACCGCAAGTATGGTCACGACCTCACCAACACGAAGATTGAATCACCCTATACCGCTCGGGTGACACAATTTCCTATTTCACGAAAGTTCAAACCCCCTCACCTTAGCTCCTACGATGGCACAAGGAGTCCGGTGGACCACATCCGCACTTACAAGGCTCAGATGGCGCTGATCACTATGGTGGACGAGCTGATGTGCCTGGCCTTCCCCAGTACCCTCAAGGGGCCAGCCGCACAGTGGTTCCATGCTTTGAAGCCCTGGACTGTTGACAACTTTAAAGCTCTTGGCAAGCTTTTCATCAGCCAGTTTGTCAGGATGCTCGACCGGTCGCAACCGGACACTTATCTGCTGACCGTTAAGCAGCGCAAAGGGGAGTCCCTGAGGGAATATGTGGACCATTTCAACCTGTAAAGGCTCCAGATTCTCAATCTTAATGAAACGGCCGCAATTATGGCTTTCTGCTCTGGAGTTCAACACACCAAGGTTGCCACATTGTTCCATCATGACCGACCGGCGACCCTGGTGGAGCTCTTGAAGAGGGTCGAAAAGTACATTGATACTGAAGAGTTCCTGAAGGCGAAGCGCACCGGCCAGGCGGGAGATAAATCCCCGAAGGCCAAGCGCAAGCGTGAAGGAGTCGAGAAGGGCTCGAGAAAGAAGCCAAAGCAAGAACAGGAGGATGCCCGGGGTCAGCCCCCGATTGCTTTCACCCCCCTTTCCTGGCCTACACATGAAGTCATGGCTGCCGCCGAGGCACAAGACTACTCCAGCAGCCTGCAAAGCTAAGAGCCCCCCCCGGTAAGAGGAACCGGAACAAATTCTGCCACTACCACAAGGATGACGGCCATGAAACGGAGGATTACTTTAAATTAAAGATAGCAATAGAGAAGTTGATCGAGCAGGGACACCTCACGGAGTTCGTCACAGCAGATAGACGACCCTGGCAGGACACCCGAGCTCTCGATCAGCCACCACCACTTGGCCACATCCATGTGATCTCTGGAGGAACATCAGGCGGAGGAGATTCACAGTCGGCACAGAAGAGGCATGCTCGGGCATCCCGATCGAATGTCTGGCAAGTCCAATCCACCGGCTCCTCCCCAACCGATGCTCTAACATTCACGTTCTACGACTTATAGGGCGTCCACTGCCCCCATGATGACCCGCTAGTAGTGACGCTTTCCATAGCCATTTATATGGTCCAGAGGGTGCTAGTGGACACAGGCAGCTTGTCCGACATTATGTTCACGTCGGCATTCGATCAGCTCGGGATCTCCAGGGATCGACTCCGGCCGGTCGCCACTCCCCTGGTTGGATTTAACGGCTCCAGCACACAATCGCTTGGTACAATCGAGTTCCCAGTTCTCATGGGGACCTACCCACAGCAGGTCAACCCTTGGCAGGCCAACCTTCAACAAGGCCAAGGCGGTTGTCTCCACTTACAGCTTAACAGTAAAGTTTCCAACTCCTCAGGGACCCAGATGCTTGCGTGGAGATCAGAGCACTGCCCGGAGTTATTACGTCAGCTCGTTGTGCTGGGGGGCAATCACGAAAACATTAAACATTCAAGAGATGGACCCCCGGGACCAGAGTGACACAATAGGTCTGATGGAAGAACTGGAAAAAGTGACACTGGACCCCGAGTACCCTGACCGCAGAGTCAGCATTGGTACCCTACTGGAGCCCGGCCTGAAGGAAAAACTGACTTAGTTCTCGAGACAAAATCGGGACGTTTTTGCTTGGAGTCATGAGGATATGCCCGGGATTGACCCTCGGGTAATGTCCCATCGTCTCAACGTCAGCCCGGATTGCCGCCCAGTCAAGCAGAAGAGAAGGGGCATAACCCCCGAGAGACAGAAGGTAGTAAGTGAGGAGGTCGAGAAGCTCCTAAAGGCGAAGTCCATCCCAGAGGTCCACTATCCCAACTGGTTAGCTAATGTTGTCCTGGTCAAGAAAAGCAACGGGAAGTGGAGAATGTGCGTGGACTTCATCAACCTCAACAAGCCCTGCCCCAAGGATTGCTATCTGCTGCCAAGGATAGACCTCCTCGTGAACTCTATGGCAGGTCACTCACTCCTCTCATTCATTGACGCCTACTCGGGGTACAACCAGGAAGTTCAAAGCCTAGCCGGACGGGTGGCCGCACTGAACAGATTTGTCTCCCGAGCTACCAACTAGTGCCTGCCATTCTTCAAAATCCTCCGCAAAGCGTTCCAGTGGTCAGCAGAGTGTGAAGAGGCATTCCAGGAACTCAAGAAGTACCTGACATCCCCTCCTCTCCTCTCAACACCCGTGCCGGGGGAAGAATTATTTTTATACTTGGCAGTGTCACCATCGGCGGTTAGCTCAGCACTTATTCGGGAAGAGCACGGGATACAAATCCCCGTGTACTATACCAGCCGGGCGTTACAGGGTACAGAGAGCAGATACTCCTGCACTGAGAAACTGGCATTCGCCCTTATCACCTCGGCCCGAAGGCTCTGCCCATACTTTCAGGCCCATGCCATTGTGGTCCTTACAGATCAACCACTCCACAGAATTCTCAGCCACCCAGACACGTCCTGGAGGCTCATCAAGTGGGCCTTGGAGTTGGAAGAGTTTGAAGTGATCTACTGACCCCGGACTGCCATCAAGGGACAAGCTGTAGCAAACTTTCTGGTCGAGTTTACATATCCCGAGGACCCAGTCAAAGAGCCTAAGCCCCCGACCTTACCGCCTGGTTTACACTCTGACATCCCCACCTGGGTACTGCATGTGGACGGTTCCTCCAATCAGCAAGGCGGTGGGGCAGGAATCATCCTGACTACCCCTGACGGTATCCAACTCGAATATGCACTAAGGTTTGGGTTCCGTACCTCCAACAATGAGGCCGAATACGAAGCCCTCTTGGTCGGGTTACAGTTGGACATCTCCATGAGTGCACAACAGGTTTAGGGCTACAATGACTCCCAGCTCGTGGTCAATTAGGTTAACCAAGAGTATGAGGTGCGGGAAGACAGCATGGTAGCCTACTTGGCCCTTGTCCGAGCAGTTTCCAAGTAGCTCCGGGGATTCTCCATCACACAGATACCCAGAGAAGAAAATACCAGAGCCAATTGGTTGGCCTACCTCACCTCGTCTTCTGAGTCAGATTTGCTCGGGATAAGGATACAGTACCTACCCGAGCCAAGTGTGATCAACTCAGAGGGCATGGAGGTAGACCTGGTCACTCTGGAACCCAGCTGGATGGACCCACTCGTGACATTCCTGACAACAAAGACGCTCCCAAACGACAAAGAAGAAGCCCGCCGAGTTAAATACCAGGCAGCACGATATCATCTTCTCGACGGCATCCTCTACAAGAGGGGATTCACTATCCCGTACCTCCGCTGTGTTCAGCCTGCGCAAGTCCAATCAATACTGTTCGAAATCCACGAAGGAGTGTGTAGAAATCACATTGGAGGCCGGGCACTCTCCAGAAAGGCCCTACTACAAGGATACTACTGGCCAACCATGGCCCAGGATTCCCAAGAGTATGTCCGGAGGTATGACAAGTGCCAAAGATACTCTCCCATGATCAACCGACCGGGAGAACTCCAGACACCAATCCACAGCCCCTGGCCATTCGCCCAGTGGGGAATTGACATTGTTGGTCCCTTACCAATGGGAAAAAGACAGGTCAAATTTGTCATGATAGCTATTAACTACTTCACCAAATGGGCAGAGGCCAAACCCTTGGCGACAATAACCAATCGAAAAATGGAGTGCTTTGTGGAAATAAATATTCTCAATCGGTTCGGCATTCCCCGGGTCCTGGTCAGCGACAACGCTAGACAATTTGACACCCCTATCTTCTGGCAATTCTGCTCGGGCTACGGGATACTGAATCATTACTCCTCCCCCGAGCACCCACAAGCCAACGATCAAGTCGAGGTAACCAACCGGGCAATCTAGTAGTTAATCAAAACAAGGCTTGAAGGCGCCAAAGGGCTGTGGGCTGAAGAGCTACCAACCCTCCTGTGGGACTACCGCACTACACCCCGAGCGACAATAGGCGAGACGCCGTTCTCCTTAACTTATGGATTTGAGGCTGTGGTCCCAATAGAGCTCGGGTTGCCAACATACCGGGTGGCCAACTTCAGTGCGCCGGATAACAAAGAAGCTCTCTGGTCCGAACTGGACTTAGTAGAAGAAAACAGAGACCGGGCCTACCTAAAGGTGGTGGCCTACAAGCAGAGGGTCTCGCAATACTACAATAGCAAGGTGAAGCATCGCAGTTTTCAAGTCAGAGACCTCGTCCTTAAGGCAGTGAACCAGTCTACCCGAATCCCGAGCCATGGGAAATTGGGGCCACACTGAGAAGGCCCATATAAAGTAACCCGAGTCAACCGACCGGGAACCTACTGGCTACAGAGCATGGATGGGCACGATCTCTCTCATCCTTGGAATGTGCAACACCTCCGCAAGTATTTTCAGTAGCATCTGACCATGGGAATTTAGTACTGTAGAGAAATTTCTTTTTTATAGCTCTGATTGAGCAAGCATTATAAATTTTTAAATAAAATAGAATAGTTTACTTTGAAAATTTACTCCTGTCAGTACACCGTGCAGTGCTCAAAAGACCTCGGGCCTAACCTCGAGGCACCAAAGACCTCGGGCCTAACCCCAAGGCATAAGAGACCTCGGGCTTTGAACCCAGGCACTAAAAAGACCTCAGGCTCTGAACCCAGGCACAAAAGGACCCTGCAACCACCCATGTTCCAGGTCGATTTCCTATGATCGCTCATCGGCACGCCCCCGCCTTTATAGGATGCTCGGGGGCAAGAGGATACTAGACTTAAACAGGAAATTGCTCAAAGTTTCCCCTAGGTCTAGCCAACAACGGGGCCAAACCCCTAGGTGGCCGACGATGGCAGCTTCAAATGACCCTGCAACCACCCATGTTCTAGGTCGGTTCCCTACGGCTACTCACTCCTGCACTCCCGCCTTAGCAAAATGCTTTGGGGGCAGGGGAATATCAGGCCAAAATAGGGAATCACACCGGTCACTATAAGCACTTGGAGGATATTCCTAAGTACTTACAGTGATCAGAGATATATCCTAGACGGTAAAACAGGATACACCTATGATACACTGGGACATCCCGGACGGTAATACAGGGTATTCCTATAATACACCGGGCGACCCTGGACGCTAAATAGGACCAGCTCCTACAGCACTGCTAAACAGGACCCGTTCCTACAGCACCCCGGGCTACTACCTTTTAAACAAGTCAGAAAAACTAGGTATTCTGTCGTTTACGGTCCTAAAACATTTGCTAAGGTAGGTGTTAGGTTGGCCAAAAACTGAATAGGTACGGTCCTAAAACATTTGCTAAGGCAGGTGTTAGGTCAGCCAAAAACCGAATGGGTACGGTCCTAAAGCATTTACTAAGGCAGGTGTTAGGTCGGCCAAAAACTGAACGGATACTAGCAATTATAAACAGGCACAGTGCAGAAAAACAAAAAATAATTAATGAAAGGGAAATTTGACCTCAGGGGCCTTTTCATTAATTTAAAAAAAGTTGTACAAAGCCTGGGGTCAGTTGTAGTAGCCTCCCCAAAAAAGAAAAAAAAACTACAACAAACAAAACACAAAAAAAACTAGTCCACCACCACTACTTCCTCCTCCTCAGCGGCCTGTTCATCAACGGAGGGTTCCCCGGCCGGTGCAGCCTCAACGGTGCCGTCGGCCTCAGCGGCAACCTTGGCTTCAGCAGCAACCTCGGCTTCAGCAACGACCTCAGAGTCGGCCTGGCCTTCCTTTCAATAACCAGACTTGGCCCAGGAGTACCCAAACAGATCCTAATCGGGATGGTCGACAGCAGCCCACTTCGCCAGATCAGCATAACCCGTGAGGAACCCTACTTCAAATTCCTCCTCAGCTTCTTTGGCCTCGGCTGCCCAAGCAGCAGAAAGCTCCGAGAGCAAGGCCGTTATAGATTCGAGATCCTTCTCAACAGAGATCTTCGCGGACTCCGAGGCTGTAACCTTGGCCTCAGCAATTTTCTCAACGGTGATCCTCTTGGCCTCCACTGCTGCCGCTTTAGCCTCCACTGCATTCCGGGCAGCCCGCTCGGTTGACAAGGAGTCACGGACTTCTCCTAGCTCTAGGGCCGTCGCCCGGGACCTTTCTTCCTCCACGGTGAGGGCAAGCTCCGCGGACTCCCGGGCAGCCCTCTCCACGAAAAGGTTAGCCTCAACAGCGACCAATCTTTCAGCGACGTCGGGAAGGGTGGTCTCAGCTCCGGCAGCAATGCAACCAATTTGCAAGAACAAGAAAACGCCAGTACATGCAAGGAAAAAAAGGCCAAGGTTTATGTGCAAAGAAACTTACCAAGTGGCTGATGCTATATAGCCAACCGATAATGGCCTCGGGGCTCATCAGGGCGCACTTGCCGACCTGACTTTGCAATAACCCGGGTTGCACCCTTCCGCAGACATCATCCGCCATCTTGGTTTCCGGCAACGAAGAGGGGCCTGCACGAGCTTTTGCATGGTTAGAAAAGAGACCCCAGACGGTCTGGCCACTAGGAAGAGTGGTGAAGGCGCAGCAGTGGTCACGCCAGCAGGTGGTGGTGGTGGTGTAGCAATTGTTACCACGAGCATGGAAGTAGCAGCAGCTTCCTTCCCAGCCCGAGTGGATATCCCCCGGGAAATTCTTTTTAGGGGCTGGCCATCGGTGGGGATCGGCTTCCTCCTCTTTTGGCCAGCCCGGGCCATCAGAGCCGCCTCCTTCTCCTTCAACGTCCCCGCATTTTTGGAGCCATTTCTACAAAACCAGAGAGCATGTTAGTTGCGCAAAATCCCAGACTCCCCGGACGGTCAAGAAATAGCACTTACCAAGAATGATCGCCAAGAAGACGGGAGCTGTGAAGTTGTACTAGGGCTTATAGGAAGTCTTTGGGCTTCTCGACCGGGTTAGCACCTTATTGATGTCAGTTGGGTCCTCCACCAAAGATAAGACCCGCGCCTGAAGCTCGTCGGGAAGACTCGGCGGGTCCACTGATCCCACTGCAAGATAAACGCACCAACGGGTTAGTCAATTCAAAGCAAAAGAAAGAAGAAAGAAAGAAAGAGTGCTTGGGCTTACTCCTTAGCTTCCCCACCCAGGAGGTCCTCAGCTGGATACCCGATGCCTTCTCACACACACCCAGGGTGGACACTTGGAAGAACTTCTTCTTCCACCCCTTATTGTTGCTCGGGCAGTTCACGATTATCTTCTGCCCCTACCTAGCCCCGAGTGAGAAGAAGCCAGCCTCCCCGTGGACTTGGAAAGACCGGTGGGTCCAGAAGAACTCCTGAAGTGTGAGCTCGTACCCGAGGACTTGGGGCCAGAAGGAGATGCACCCCATCAGGTATCGCCAATCGTTTGGGGCAAGTTGCCTAAGAAAGATGAACGCATCCCGGGAAACTGGGTGAAGAGGGAGGCGAAGGCCCGCCATGAAAGCTCCTCTTATAAGGTGACGAAGCCCGACTCGTGGAAGTGAGCTCCGCCATCATGCACGACAAGAGAGAAGGGACCGAGAAGTTCATACCTATCCCTGATCCAGTCCAAGTTGGGACCTCGTAGGGTACTGACAATGGACTCACACGCGAAGATGACCCCGGAGCTATTCGGCACAGACCCCTCATCGCCTGACCCCCGAGACGTCGAGTGCGTTTCCTCGTGGAACGCCCGAGCAGGTATCACACCCTCACTATGCTAGTCTGAAGGGGCCAGAGAAGGAGGGTCTGGGCTCAAGCTCATGGACCCTGACCGTACCTGCTCGTCCTCTGACCGGGACGATGAGTTGAAATCTGAATGACACATGACTGCGCGTGTGGAGGGCCTAAAGGGCAGACGACCTAAGAATGGGTTGAGAACTTTGAATCTGATGTACAGGGGAGGTAAATCAAACAACCTAAAGGGTAGGTCGTACAAGACTTGGGAAGCAACACAACTCTCTCTCAAGACGGTCCCGAGAATACCCGTTCGGTCAAACTGCTCTAGCGTACCCCCAGACCGAAAGAAATGACAAAACTGAAGGAAGAAGAAATCCTAAGCTTGCTCTAACCCAAGTGGGTTCACCCTCTCCAGCTTAGTTCAAGAAAAGAAGAAGACAATGAAGAACTGAGGATAAAAAGGAAGGACTTACAAAATTTAGCGCAGAAAAGGACTCGGGAACCTTGCTCGGGAATCTTGGTTGCTCTCAAACCACTCAGTAAAATCTTTCAGTTGGTAGCAGGAACTGGAGGAGTGAGCCAAGTGTTCCTTATGTAGGAATTGTGGACGGCCAAGATAATGGTCCCACATGAGTACGCCATTGGGCTACTCGGCTACTTGCCTAACAAGCCCTCGAGCAGTTTCCTATCTCGGTTAGCCCTTAATTGTTTAGATTGGCTAACAATAGGCCGGGTATTGGCAATCACAAACAATACAATTGATGCAAAAAGGTGGCCTCAGAGGACCTTGTCATTAATTAAAGTATTTTGTACATTGAGGGGGCAGTTTTAGTAACTTCCCCAGCAAAAAAAAAAAAGAGAGTCTTCAGGTCCCCTTGCCCTTCAGAGCCTTGATTTTCTCTTCCATGGCAGCCATCCTGGCCACCAGTTCTTTGACAGTAAGCTCCAGAGCATGAAAGTCCACATCCCGCATGACAGAGTCCGTCTGTAGAAGAGCACTTTCCTTTTCCACCTCCTGCAGACGACCTTCTAGATTATCAAGGGAGAGGCCTGTCTAGGAGCTAGGCATATGAGGGCCGGCATTTGCTTCCAGCCGACTCCTTTTTGGTTGGGGTTGAGATTCCTCCTCAATCGCCTTCTCCTTACCCTTCCTGGTCGGGCTTAGTGGCGGAACTGTATCCCCAGACAAAGATGAATCAGCGCTGGTGGATAGAGCGATTGGCCCTTCAAGCAGGGTGGCCCCGCTCATGGCATACAGACCGGAAGCCATGGACCGAGTAAAGCGGCGTGACCCAAAAGCAGGCGCGACCCGGAAGCAGCCACAACGGGAGCTGCAATGGGAACTTCACCGTCAACCTCATCAACAGGTCCCCCGATCAAATCAAAAAACCTGAGGCCGGCCTCGACCGCTCGGTTGATCGCCTCCACATCAGCAACAATGGAAGCAATGTCACGAAAAGCAACAAAAGACGTCTTGCAAAGTTCAAGATCAAAGGCTGCAGAAGGGTAAATAGAGGGTTCCACCAACCAGTTGCCGGAGACAACAACCCAAGGGTGTTGACACCAGTTCTTGTTGGGAAAGTATAAACCCCGGACAAGATGTTTTCCTTCCGCTCCGGCGAGTAGGTAAGGGTCCCCGCAGTCGATGCTCAAGGTATAGCACCTACCAACGTCAACAGAGCGGAGGAATATCCCGAGCCGCTCGTTCAACGCCGATATTCCCCAAAGAAGACTGGCAAGATTCGAACGGCACTTGGTCAGCGGAAAGTGTAATCCCTATAAGAGATCACAGAAGGAGACAGAGAAAGGAAAATATAGCCCCACTATTAGCAATAGATAACTACTAATAATAACTAAAGGGAAAGCCACCTCTTCTCCTTCAACATAGGGACGGATCCCGACGTCATCACGGATCTCGCAGTCCCTCCTGAAGGTGGTGAGTCCTTCATTGGAGATCAGGTTGACGTGAGAGGCCATTGGGGAGAAGCCTAGATTGTAAAAAAAAAGAAGACGAAAGGAGCTCGGGAATACTTCGCTCTCAAAGACCGCTCGCTATATTCAATCTTCAAATAGCAGGAATATATGGAATGAGCAAGTACTCCTTATATAGAAACAATGGACGGCTCAGATCAAAACTGGTCGAATGGCTCATATGTTTTCCTGCCGAAACTGTCACTTTGGGCACATGAAGCGTCACCTCAAAAGACGTGAGCATTAAATGCATGACTGACGGTCCGATTACCACGCAACTGCGATTACATCCGAACCGACTCTGTTAGATCCTGACCAGGCCAATTACTCCCTGACACATGGCAATACCCATACCCGAGCTCCTACCTTTACCGGTCGGTTACTCCACCGGGGGACCTAGAGTGTGGGCCCTCATTCCGAGCAGCATTCCCGAACCACGTCTGAACAGTTTTCAAGATGCTACTGATTTTTGAATCCTCACCCGATGACGCATCCGGCCAGTTCCGAAAATGGGGGGCAGCTGATATGTCCAAAATATTCTAGCCAAAAAGACAGTGCCACATCACCCAGGGGCGCCGATTATTCCGGTAAGGGCGCACCCCGTGGGGCCGAGCATTCTCGAGGTGTTCATGCAAACCGCGCGGTCATATCAATAGGCCAGGCATAAAGTTCGCGGTGTCCCGCGATCCCGACCTGTCCAGCAGTTTCCTAAACCACTAAGGAAACTTTCCTAAGATCATGCAAATCTATTGTGATTAGATTAGGCTTCCTAATCCTATCAACTTACCATGTAAGGGTGGACTCTTGCATCTATAAAAGAGCCCACCTGCCCTATTTACAGGGATTTGGATTCCAATTCGACAACTATTCAAGCTTACAAGCATTCAACAGAGAACTCACCATCAATACGCATACACCCGGCCGGTATTACTGGTAGTGCCGCCCACCTTTGTTGGCTCACCAGGCCCGCTGGTGATCTGCTAGTGAGAGCGCACAGACGCAACCGTGGACATAGGTCACCTCGTTAACGGGGTCGAACCAAATACAAATCGTTCTCATCTCTTTCCCCCTCAAAACCTTTCTTACCAATTTTAGGCATCATTATACATATATGTACATGCACTGAACATCATGTATTTGTAAACATAGTTTCATATTTGAGAAATTATATACTGAACGACAAGGCATACTGTAGTGGATTATGCATAAAACTAATATGTAATCGTTCTAAAAATCTTATTCTAAGATGCATAGATTCAAAACCAATTGCTCTGATACCAACAGTAAATCTATAATCAAATTATAATCATACTTTTATGTGGAAAACATATGAATCTTGAATCTATGCATCTCAAGATCTACCAAATACTAAAATTAAATGCGTACCATTGTTTGCCATGTCGATTGATAGATATGGTGGATGGAAACCCCTTAATTGAACACTTGATGTAAGGCTTCTCCTTCTTCTCTCTGTCTCTCAATGTGCACAAACTTTACTATAACTGATGGAGAGAGAGTTTGAAAGGGGAAGTTTGTATATCTTATAGAGGAGAGAAGAGGGCCCTAAAATAATTACCTATGGAAAATTGTTCCATCATCAGTTTCATGTACCCTCCAAAGCAGTTATTTATTTTATATTATATTTTATTAATTAAGCATATTTTCTATTGGCTAATATAAGGGTAGTGGAGACCAGCCAACTTAGGAGACTAATGGACCACTTTTATGTGACACAAAGTCATGTGGATAACATAAACAACATTAAAATTTAAAAAACTCAACTAAGGCCTTGTCCTGAATTATTTGGGGTTGCCTACATGAATCTCTCCATTCCACTCGGTTAGTGACCATTGCTTCATTCAACACACACGTTACCAAGTTTTTCTTTATTATCTCTATCCACGTCAATTTTGGTCATCCCTGACCCCTAGCATTACGATCAATGTGCATCCTATCCATTTCCCTTACAGGTGCAATTATTGGTCTTCTTTGTACATATATTAACCATCTTTATCTATTTTCTCGTGTTTTATTAAGAATCGGTGCTACTTTCATTACAATTACATAATTGTAGCTGAAGAAAAAGGGAAAGAAAGTGACTTATAAGGTTTGATTTATTTAATTGATTTGACACTATATTTTGTTTTACTTCCTCCTTTCCTCACGACATTTCAACCAAGTACTGAAACAAAGAAAAATATTTTCCTCGGTGTTTTCTTTCATTTCCCTCCCTAAGTCCATGAACTAAACGGAGCCTTAATAATTTGATAAGTCAACACTTCTTGGTAATATAATAACTTAGGTGGATTCGTGATTGAAATGCAAATAAAAAAAAAACATGGCTTACTTTATGCATACACACATTGCATGGCTTTTGAAGGGTAAATTACATCATCTTCCAATATGGCAAAAAGATATATGATGGCCTTAAACTCATTTCATTAAACCTCCACAAGACATGGTACTTTTCCTACTATTTTGAAGCGTAATTGGTCCACGTGTACAAGTGTGCCTATGTGGCACATCTTGGCACACGATAGTATTTTAAATTAAAAAAATAAAGAAAAGTATACAAAGAAAAGCACTAAAGTATTGTCCAAGAGGCCTCTTTGATGAATGTTTCAACCAGAACAACAAAAACTATAATGCTATCAAACACTGCTATTGAGATAGAAAGAAGGCAGTTATATAAAACACTATACACAACAGAAAATTAGCTCAAAGTAGGAACTTAGAACACCCCCCCCCCCCCCCCCCCCCACAAACACATAAGTTCTTAGTTGTGTACTATCACACCCGTCTCAGAATTTCATTCATTTTATTTCAACATAATTGAAATCATGTGGATTATTAATGTTTATAAATAATTGAGACAAGTGGTTGATTGTGGTCAACAGAAGGTTGTCTAGTGAGGACACGGTGATTCGATATTTGCAAAACTTTTTATGTGATTAAATGAAATTTATGTGAATTTAATGTTATTTGACTTTACCTAATTTCCAAAAATCATATTTATACGTGTGTAGTAAATTTATGGTAGTTTCGATCTTGTTTGCGATCATTTTGATAGTTTTTTATGATAACCATAGGATACACCGCATAAAAAGGAAGGTTATCTAGACATTCCATAGAAACTAGGTTTTGGACGTAACTACAGCGACAAACGGAACTTAGTCGGAAAGTTTTATAATCATGGCTTTTACTCGAGAAGAGATAATATGGTAGTGTGCAACGTTTCAGAGAATACTTAGTAGTTTTGAAAACTCTTGGGGAGGTAAATACATTTTTCAAAAATGTTGCCTATATATAGGAAGTCAAGATATTTTTCATTTCATAGTTTTCTCAAAACCTAAAATTCAGGAGGTGATTTATTGCTTAGAGCTTCATCGAAAATGTTGCCTATATATAGGAAGTCAAGATATTTTTCATTTCGTAGTTTTCTCAAAACCTAAAATTCAGGACGTGATTTATTGCTTAGAGCTTCAAGGCGCAAATCGACAGACTTTTGCCTATTTATTTCTCTCAAATTTCATATTTGAACTCCCTAAGATAAGGGCTACGTTTTAATAGTCATTAGGCCACGTTTGGCTAAGTTTTTATAAATCTCTAAATGTAGAAATTTATAGAAAGCACATGTAAACCTTTAACGTTTTGCGTAGGATCGGAGATTTGATGTTTAATCGAGCTTCTAATCGTTCCCTCAAAGTTATACGACGATAGATCGAGGTATGAATTTCTAGCCTATGTTGTATAGGAAAACTTCATGTTTTGAATTTCGACGACGAAATTGTGATCCGGACAAAATCCATGTGTTAATCTTAGGCCCGTTAATTATACACGCGCTTAAATGTGAAAAAGCATGTCTACTTTTACGCGAGCACGTTGAGTTGATTATGTGGGTCAAAGGGGAGATTATACAACTTCATGCTGGGGTAAGCTTCTCAATGTTGGAGAATTGTAGTAGTGACGGCTACTGTGCATGGTTTAAGACTTGGACTTGCCAGGGCACTTGGGGATGCAATGGTTGTAGGGTTAGACTAGCCGTTGGCATCACGGTTTAAGGCTTGGACTTGCCGCTACCAGAAGAGTGCGTATTTCCTCCCTAAAGACTATTTGATGTGAATTATGAGGTTAAAGCAAGATTTATCATATATGCATATGTTAAAAATTGTGTACTCAGCATATAGCAGAGCAGTGGAGCTTTACTCCATTGCAGGTGACAAGAAGAAAGGGAAAAAGAAGCGTGAAGAGTGAGGTCGTGGGGAAGACGGGGACCACTGACTTGTACATATTTTTGTTTTCCATTCCATTGATGAAAACGTTATCTTAAGATGTTGAGACTTGAAACTTCGCTTTTAAACCATGGGATGGTTTTGTAATATTGTAATATGTATTTAGAACTCCTTATAGTTAGTGTGAATGCGTCGAAACTCCTAAGTTCGTGTTTTGTAAACTTAACTTGTCAAATTTGGATTTTTGGAGGAATATAATAGCATGTTTCTGTTTTTAATCTAAACAAGCCTTAGCTTTTTTTGTTATCATTTCTTTTCAAGGTTTAGTATGATGTTAATATGTCCTTGCAACATTAGTAGGGTTGGGAAGTATTGGATTGAAGAGTTGAAGTTTTGGAAAGTTTTATAGTGTATGGTTATTTGATGCCTTAAGCAAATTCTGTAGTTTTGGGCAGGATTCTGCTAAAGGGTCATTCGACCGGTCGAAGGGGGTCATTCGACCAGTCGAAATATCCCTTGCAAGAAATCTTTTTATACCACTTTCGAAAATAATTTAAATATTTTGATTGGTTCTTAGGGTACCTTTAGGACCCCTTTTAATATAAATTCATTTTGTTCGATATATAATAACTTTTTAAATTTTGTACGGATTTTACAACACGGAAGGTATCATTTCTAAAAGTTTTACACACTTAAGGTTGTTTTAAAGTTTTTTTTCTGCTGCGTATAGTGATTTTAATGATTGGATGTGTCTTATTGGTGTGCCACGTGTCCTACTTCCGCACATTAGCGGGATGGGTCGTGACATTATTGGTATCAGAGCTATAGGCAACAAAACTTTGGGAACGTTCGACAATGAGTGGAGTATTGAGTGAATTGTCACATGTTCTAGAGTGCATCCATCCATGGTAGAGATGTTTGATGCATATGTATGTTTTTTTACATTCATGATATTGTTATTGTTGTGCATGCATTGCATTTATGCATCGAGAGTAACAGGATTACAATCATGGGTGACCGAGAATTATCACCACATAACAGACATATGAATGAAATAACTGAATTGATTGAGAATATGGGAGATATGATCCGGAATATAGAAGAACGATTAGCTCCAATGCCTCCATTCGAGCTAGCACCAATAGTTGTAGTACATGCACCTGAGAATAGAGGTATGAGATATGTGTCCGAATGGTTTGCTAGAAAGAAACCCACAAAATTTCATGGGACGTCTAACACAACACTGACAGAGCATTGGGTTATGGACATGGAAAGGATTTTTCGATCTATCCCGATATCCGATAGGGAGAGAACTGAAAATGCAAGTGATGTGCTGAAGGGTGAAGCTCATAATTGGTGGGTAAATATTTTGGACCAAGGGGCACCGATACGTGGGAAGGATTTAAGGTAGAGTTCAATCGCCAATTCTTTCCGTGAGCCGCTCACAACACGAAAAAGAGAGAGTTTGACAATCTCTGACTGGGAGATATGACTGTAACTGAATATACGTCCAAGTACAATGAATTATTGAGATTCGGTAAGGGTTCAGTACCGAAGGAAGAGGATAGAGCAAGGAAGTTTGAAGATGGGTTAAGGGAGAATATTCGTCTGAGAGTGGAACTGTATGAACACTCAACCGTCGGTGCAGTGCAACAAACATCACTTGTTATGGAAAGTGGATGGGAAAGAACGAGACAAAATCGACAAGACAAGCGGGGTAATGAGGGTGGTGAGCGAACCAGGGCAGATCTTTCAAGAGACTGTTTGCACAAGGCTCTAATTCTAGTTTCAGTGATTTTTGGAGGACCCCAAGTAACATACCTTTATGTCCACTTTGTAATAGACCACATACTGGTCGATGTTTTATGACTAACTTCCAAAACAAAACTCAAGGAATGAACAGTATTGGTTCGACACCTGACACGAGGGGCAAGTGTTATGATTGTGGAGTATTTGGGCATCAAGCCAAGAATTGTCCGAGGAAGTGTTCTCAATAAGGAGCTAGTTCTATGACTTCCAGTGGTTCAAAGCCTAAGCTGTCACGCCCCAAAAATTCACTTACAAAATAATGTAAATAATTGAATTAAAATTGTAAATAGCCAAGTGTATTTTAAAACAATAAAAATAATTACACCTGAGTGCCCAAAATTACATTTAAATTCATCTACAAGACTAGGAACCAAATATCTCAAATCCACATAGTACTCTAATGTGCTCCAATTAACTGGTACCAGTGGTACCTGCATCTAAAATAACACACGGGAAAGTATACAATGTGATAGGATTAATAAAGACTCAAAAGTAAAATGAACAACCACGACGACATAAGAATTTCTAAGATCAAACAAAATAGACCAATCACACAACCCACCCGTTCACACAATTTACCCGCTCACCCACAAGAGCATCATACTAGGTTCCTCTTGGTAACATAGCAATAAGAGACACCAACCTCACCTCACCCGTCACCATTTCTCGGTCCCTAAGGCCTGTTGGATCTTGGTAGGTGCTCATTGCTCATGTACACTTCAGTTCCATAGCATTAACCAAAATAATATTTTAATAACATTTAACCAAAAAGACAGATTCTAATAGAAAGACAACATAAGCAAAGAGAGTATAAATGACAAGAAATACTCTGGAGATTTAAGAGCATATTGTACACAACCCCGTATCTTAAAAATAATGTTGAGCAATTTCCAAACCCTCTGAATATATATGTGTTAGCCTTGAATTTCTTTAAGGCAATATTTATATTTGTTTTGATGATGACAAATCTATTGATAATAGCATGTTTTGTAAACATTCTATTCTAAGCTATTATCAAGTCATTTTCATTGTACTAATCTCTTGATAGAGATCTGAAATGTTCTAACTTTAGTTGAGTTAATGAGATAGCATATGGTGAAGCCCAAGAGTGATGGAGCTCAACAAGGATCAAGCTTGAAGACTTGAAGATTTTTCATCCTTTGTTGAAGACTAGGATTTACGTGTAAGCATTTTGATCAATCACTCAAAGGGGCTCAAGTAACTTTAATTGGACTTTAGGTTCCTTTCTCTCACACTGTAAAATACTTTCAAGGACCTAAACATACTTAGACCACTCAATTAAATTCATTTCACAAAAGCTTTCAAGTGGCTAAGTCAAAAAAAAGTACCTTTGCACAGATAGGTCACTTTTAAATGCAAACTTGATCCAATTGGTAAGTAATTAGATCTTGAGTTTTATATGGTTGGAAAGGTATTTGAATCTAGTTTCCGAATCTTCAAACGGATTGAAAATACGAGTTTGTAGAGGGAGTTATGGCCATTTTAGTAACGAGGTGTCAGTTTGCAAAAAACTGCTTAAAACAAGTCGACTGATTTATTTCATGTCCAGTCGACTGGATTGTAAAGTCAGTCGACTGATTGAACTTTTCAGTCGACTGGACAACACTAAAATTGCCTCTTCACTGCTATAAACTTTTCAGTCGACTGAACCTTCGATCCAGTCGACTGGACTGCGCTGAATACACATAACGGCTAGTTTTTAACCTCTCCAAAAATTATTTTTACACCCCCTAACCACTTCCAACGGCTATAATCTTTCTTGGCCTATAAATACATGTTTTCCCACACCATTTCATGTTGATCAATAAATTGTAAAATATCTATTTAAATCACACAACTTATTGATTTCTAATCATTCATATTTGAGCCCTAGTTGTGTGAGTTTATCAATTTGCTATAGTTCTTAATTTGTATTTCTTTGTGAGTAAATTGCAGTGAGCATTCATTTGTATTATCTCCTCACTAAGGAGTTATTGTGTGAGCTTCAAATTGTATTATCCACTCTAGAGAGAGAGTTATCATTTGTACCCAAATCAATTGTAAAGGTTGAGGGTTAGCAACCCTTGTGTGCAAAGAAGAGGTGTTCCTTCTTTGGGAGAGATTGAAGGCTCTTGTAACGGTTTGGTCTACACCCGTGAAGTAGATCGGATTAAAGGAATTCTCAAGAGGTGTTCTTGAGGGGTGGACGTAGGCCGTAGGGTGCAATTGCCGAACCACTTGAAAAATTGGTTTGCAAGTATTTCTTCCCTTATCTCTTCATATTATTGCTTGTGATTGTGTTTAATTTGCTATTAAGTTTTGAAAATGTTAAAATTCCGCTAAAACCTTATTCACCCCCCCCCCCCCCCCCCCCCCCCTCTCCTCTAAGGTTTCCATACTTGGGTCAACAATTGGTATCAGAGATTTGGCTCTTCTATTTTCAAAAGTTTTTGAAAATTTTGAGTTAAGATCCATGGAAACTACATTTTTTGAAAATGGATATTGTATTAGCACTCCTCCATCATTGAGTGATCATAAGTATGATCATTGGAAGAGGAGAATAGAAATTTATTTTCTTTCACTTGACTACAATCTTTGGAGTATTGTCAAAAATGGTTTTTCTCCTAAACCAAAGATTGAATGGAATGAAAGTGATCAAAATAATTTTCTATTGAATCTTAGAGTTATGAAAATTCTATATGAAGCTTTATATAATACCACATATAATAGAATTCGTTCATGCCCTAATGCTAATGAAATTTGGTTATGTTTAGAAAATATTCATAATGCTACTAACCAAATCCTTGAGTTGCAAATAGGAATTGATGATGTTGTAGGAAATGTTGAAAACCTAACCCATCAACAAGAAGTGCAAAAAGAGGATTTTGTACAAGAGAAAGAAGAAAGTTATATATGCCTATTTGCTAATGAAATAGAAGAGGAGAATGAGAAAATGACAAAAGGGGGCACTTGGAGCGATTCGGATAATGATGCTTCCGAGGACGAGTCAAGCGATCAAGAAGCCGCCCATGAAAATAAGGTAAAAGAGGTAAACTCCAACTTATCCACTAATTATGAACTTCAATGTGCATTTGAGGAGTTACATGAGGAGTTGGAGAATATGGGATCTAAATATATAACTCTTAAAAAGAATTTTCCAAACTTTCAAATGAATAAATATTTTGAAATCCCAAAATGAATCTTTGAAGATTGAAAATGAAAAACATGTTTCAAGAGCACAATCTTCAAATGAGATTGAAAAAGAAAATTTGGAGTTGAAAAAGCAATTGAATGATTTAAAATCTCAAAATGAAATTTTGAGAAAAGAAAAGCTTGTTTCAACCAATCAACCTTCAAGCGAAATTATTGAAATAGAAAAGGTTGAATTGAGAAAGGAGGTGGATAATTTGACAAAAACTTTGGCAAAATTCACACAAGGTGAACAAAATTTGAATATGCTTTTGGGAAAGCAAAAATGTGTTTTTGACAAAACCGATTTGGGATTTAATCCCACATACAAAGAAAAGAAGTATAACAATTTCTTTGCAAAATCCACTCCTTCAAGTTCAAATAATTCTCATAATAGCTTCTTTATTAAAGCATCAATCTTAAATGAGACCCTCCCCCATGTAACTTGTCATTATTGCATGAAAAAGGGGCATGCTAATTACAAATGTTCATTTTGAAAGAAAATTAACATGGTTTGGGTTGTGAAGGGATCCTCTCCTACTTCCTCGGCAAATGTTGCATCCAAGAGGTGTTTGGATAATGGTTAAATCTTTTACCTTAAACCTAGTAGGAGTAGGTTAGATTAATTTTGAAATCATGTTTGGTTTATCAATTTATTTTGTTTTGATATTCCTCTTGATTTTGATAACATGCTAATCATGTTTGGTTTATCAATTTATTTTGTTTTGATGTTCATAGCTAATTCATCCTCCTAAGTAGATAATGCATAATGTTGATCCTATAATTGGTATTTATTCGTATACGCATATGTTGAGGGGGAACATATTACTATGTTCATTTTAGTTTGCTTGATTTCTTGGTATCATGATATTATGCTCACTTTAGTTACTTTTGGTATCATATTTTGGCAATTTGGTATCTTATTGCTTCCATGATTTGTTTACTTGAGTTTTCCTTGGTATCATATGGTTGCATATCTCGAGCGGGAACTTTTAGTTCCAACCCCCAATCTTTTTGTTGTTGTCAAAAAGGGGGAAAATAATATAGAGATGTCTATTATATTTGAGATTCTTGAAAATGCTAAAAGAGAATTCATTCTTGGACTCATACTGTCACGCCCCGAAGTACCAAAAATAGGGAAAAATAAATTTCCTTTATGGATTCGTAGACACGTGACTGGTTGTGAGTGTCACCTGATTGTCCAAACATGCTTATAACAATAATGTGATATGGGAAAGTGACTAAGTTCAGCGGAAGCAGAAATTTAAAACATCCAAGTCTTACATCAGTAGTATATTATAGGCCAAAAAGATATCCAAAAGATACATATTACAAGACCAACTAAACTATTACATCACTAACATAATAATAACAGAACTATAATAAAAGAAAAGCTCCAAAGTCTTCAACTGGCGCAACCGTAGCCTTCCTCGTAGTAATCTTCACCAGCATAGTCTTCAGTAGTAAAGTCAGCATCTTGATAGCAGTCGACTCTGTCTGGACCTGCAAAGGCTGGACGTGGAAGGTCCAGCGGCATGAAAAGCCGATAGCGGTTAAGCTAAGTGAGGGTCCCCTTAAGGTTACCACCACTTAAGGTAAGTTATTCTTCATCCCTTATTATTTCTCGAAACCAAATCTCGTTCATCATTTCTTATTCTCGATACTAAGTCTTGTTCGTCTTTTCTTATTCTCAAAACCATGTCTTATTTAAACCCAATCATTCCCTTTGAAACTTAACCCAGAACTGAACTGACCAATGACATTGACTGAAAGAAGACTTAACTCCAAACGCATTTACTGGTAAAGAAAGAACAACACTCAATAATGAATAGTTAACTGTCGCCCAACTGGCACTCAAACTGTCGCCCAAATGGCATTCAAACTATCGCCCAACTGGCATTCAAACTGTCACCCAAATGGCATAAGTGTGCTGGACATTAACAATCTCTTGGTCGAACACGTCATGCCGATCCTCAGGTCACCCGCACATTACCGAACACATCATATCGATCCTCAGACCAAGGGTACGGGAAATTAATAATCACTTGGACGAACACATCATGCCGATCCTCAGGTCACCCATACATAACCGAACACGTCATGCCGATCCTCAGTCCAAGGGTGCAAAAAAATAATCAACCACTTGATCGCACACCTCACGACGATCCTCAGGTCATCCGCACTTGACCGAACACGTCATGCCGATCCTCAGATCAAGGAACAAAACATAACTCACCAATCGACTCCATGGAATAATCGAGAGACCAATTTTGCAACAATTATCCAAACACGACACAAAAGTTCACGAATCAACTTTGACCAGTAGACACATGACTAAAAACGAGGCCCAATGTCCCTTATTTGCATTAAATCTGTTATCGAAGGTTTTATCGTTATTTTACGTGTTCGTACGTTTCGTAGTTTAGTTCGTTAATATCATCCATTTATAACCGTTAATATTTCGCTATACGTCCGACATTCCGTTTTCCTCTCAATATACTTACAATGGAAACTTTCCCGATCATTTATCAACGCAATAATCGTGCCATATAATATACTTATAGTTCGGGTATGAACTTTCCAACGGTCATTAAACTATATTCACGTAGCTTATGGATTTATAATCATGGATTTTAATACCAATAAAACATATAGATGAAACCCTTAACATACTCATCTACGCGATAGCACTACCATAGCACAAGATTTTTATAACAACACAGGTACCCGAAAACTAGCATCAACAATCAACACCATGCATAACAAAACATCATACAAAAAGCTACATAATCTGCCAGGATACATTTTCACTGTGTTGACTAAATTCACATGATTTATTTGGGCATGATAAATTGCTTTGTAGATCAAACTAAAAACTAAAACATTATAGATAATGGGAATATCTTCATGTACAAAAAAATCTAGCTTCAATTACATTTTTGAGCTACTCAAACTATTTATTTAACAAGACATTTCTTATATCTCGGACTGTTCTGTCCCAGATTTATAGTACTGCATTGTACGTGAATTTCACCTATTAAGGAAGGGTTTTTAGACTGAGATATAGAAGGGTAATTTGTAGATAAATGAGTTAGCTTTCTTCACAAAAAAGACCTAGCTTAATTCGGATTTTGGAGCTGCACAAAACATTCATTTTACTAAACTATGTTCTGCTGAAAGTTTCAGTTTCTCAGATTTATAACACTGCGTTGTACATGCATTTCACCCATGAAGGAGTGATTTCTAGACTGAGGTATAGAAGAGTTATTTGTAGATATATGAGCTAGTGTTTACAACAAAATAACCTAGCTTAAATCCAATTTTTGATCTCCTCAAAACATCCATTTTACTAAACTGCATTCTGCTGGAAGTTTATGTTTTCCCAGGTTTATAACACTGCGTTGTACATGCATTTCACCCATGAAGGAGTGATTTCTAGACTGAGCTATAGAAGGATTATTTGTGGATATATGAGTTGCCTTTACCACAAAAAAACCTAGCTTAATTCGGATTTTTGAACTGCACAAAACATTCATTTTACTAAACTATGTTCTGCAGAGAGTTTCAGTTTCTCAGATTTATGGATTTGTCTTGCATGTCATGAAAACTTCAACACAACAACATCAAACTTCTACTAAACATTAGTACATATTATGTGGGTTCTAAATTGAGTTAGATTACTCACAAAAGCTTAAAATTGAGCTTGGATGTTGTTTTTGAGCTTAATAGAGCTTGAACTTCAAACTTCAAGGATGAACTCCTTCTTCTTCTTAACTTCTTGACTTTTCTTTCTTCTAGGAATCTTCTTGGACTTCTAAGACTTATAATCACAGTTCCTAAGTCCCCATGGTGATGTGGATGTAAGTATATAAGTGTGTATATGAAAGTGCTCACAAGGAAATGGAGGATCAACTCTTGATTTTCCTCCTAACTTCTCTTTTATCTCTCTATGTATCTCTAACCTCCTAGCCTTCTCTCCATGTGTAGATTTTTAGGCCAAAGAAAATGAAATGCATGAGTATACGCATGGTTATATAGAGATGGTGGAGGGGGAGGTGTCTTTATGCATGTTTGCATGTGCACATGCAATGACAAGTGTCCCACATGTGGACAAGTGTCACATAGGGTGGTGACATGTATCAATGGGGTTGCATGTAGTTTCTATGTGGCCGGCCATGTGGAGCCCACCTTGGGTTTTGTGCCACTTCCTTGGTTTACGTGCATAAGTTCCTCGGTATACGTGTCGGTCTCAATTTACGTACAACCGAGTATTATTTCTAATGTTCGAGTCCGGGTACGGGACTAAGTTAAATCTTATTACGGCCGAGTCGGTACGGTTACTACCGGCCGTACCGTCAGATAATTAAAATAATAATATAATAATATAGTCAGTCCAATATAGAAATTCAAAAAACTGATATTATCAATGAAAGAGAATTACAGGTGTTACATCTTCCACCACCTTTTAAAGGATTTCGTCCTCGAAATCAGAGCTTATCTAGGTACAAAACAGAAAAGGATATTTCTCTCGCATCTCTGAGTCCATTTCCCACGAAGCTTCTCTTTAGTCATGATGATTCCATTAAACTTTCACCAATGGGATCTCCTTGTTCCTCAGCTTCTTGGTTTCTCGACCCAAATCTTGATGGGTTTCTCTGTGTAAGACACGTTATTCACCTCAATGTCCTTGAAGTCGATTACATATGGTGTCGCGCCCTGATGATACTCCTTCAACATACTGATGTGAAAAATATTGCGAATACCTGACAACCTTGGTGGCAACATAATTTCTAATATCCTACGTGGAATTTCTGGAAAAATTCAGGTGCTACATCTCTACCTACCTTATTAGAGGATTTCGTCCTCAAAATCTAGAGTTTGCTAGGTCTTAGAAAGTACAAGGTACTAATCATATCTCAGATTTTAAGGTTGTGAGGTTCCCACTAGCTAACTAATCAGACCTTCTCATAAATTCTTTCAAACGTCCAAACTTCTTTGCTAAAACAATGCCAAGTTAAATTCATAGTTCTGACATTGAATATGGTACCTTCGGTCTTTCATCTTGTTCAATGCTGAGATTAATTTGGTGATCTGTAAGTTCTCTTTCGGGATCGTCTTTGTGGTGGAACCTTGTTCTGAGTTCCTCATTCTGGACAATCTTTACGCACACGTCTAGTCTTTCCACATTTAAAGCACTGTGCCTATCAACTTGTGAGATGTTTCGGTGCTTTGCATTCTTTGAAGTGATGTCTAGATATTATGCAGCTGTCGCAGATATCACGTTGCTTTGGATGTGTCTGAACGGCAGTCTGATTAACTTTCCTTTCATTGTTTCTTTACCTCTTGTGATGATTCTTGATGTATCTAGAGTTTTCCTCAATGATTGTGGGCTGCATTCGAGTAGTTTTTTGGGATACTGGTTTGTTTCTTCTGTGTCGTTAATCGGGCAAGATTCTTGCCTCTCAGCTTTTTGATGCGATGGTTGAGAAGTCTAGTTGGTCTCACGATTGTCTTCTATAACTTATAGGGGTCGTGGCGTCCTTTTAAGCGTGTTATTGTGATTGAGTTCCTTTGCGTGTCATCATGAAATTGTCATGGAGTTTTGGCATCGTAGGTGATGGCACAAGTCATTAAGCAATTTCTCCATGCATTAATTAATACCAAGCATATAAGTTGTTACGGGTAATTGGAGTAGGATTGAATTCACTTGTATGGAGTTGAATTCATAACAAAATGAATACTCATTATGTACTGAGTTAAAAATGAAGAGGTACGTGATCAATCACTTGTACGTAGGATCACAATATATATAGAATGTGTATCTAAGAATAACCATTAGATGGTTACTATAGGACAATCATAGTAATGCAATGACTATAGGTGCTAGGCCTCCCAAGTAGGACATAAGAATTCCTTGTCTCATGAACCAATAATTTAGGTGAATCCTTAATGATGAAAGTCAAGGTTACCAATAAGAAGAATTTCTGAAATGAAAGGAAATGAAGACTAATTTACAAAGGGGTGCAATATGCTTGAGTTCCTTAGGTGAACAAATACAAAGAGATCCTTTGCAATAATGTCAAGGGATACCCACTTGCAAAAGTTGGTCAAACAATTGACAGTCTAAACAATTTACAAAGATTAATTTAACAGATCGTAAGTCCAAATGACTTACAATGATTAGTTTATAAATGAATTATTGGAATCGATTTTCATGGTGATAAGTCCAGAGAGGTGACTTATTAGCATTAGAAAGCAAATGATTTCACAATTGAATTTATCACTGATCAGAATGATCCAAAATCTTGTTAAGTGAAATCAGAGAGGACAACGAATAACTTTCAATTAGTGAAACAATAAAGGACATCCCAAGGTTCATCATAAGGATAATTGATCTAATGCAACCAATGGTAGAAAATAGTGGGTTTACTCAAAAGGAGTTAAATTAGAAAGATGAATATAGTTACTCAGCCTTACATGGTTTTAATTTATAACGTGCGCAGGGTCAGAGATGCATTTCTTCAGCGTGTTAATGGAACATCGATGTTGTATAGGACCTATGCGATCTGATCATTGGCTTAAAGGTGGAATGCAGTGCTCATCTTCACTAATGTTTGCAGTGCGAGTCGTTCGTTGTGATTAAACGTGGTCGATGTCAGCAGTCTATGAGGTCGTTCGATCTGTTGAAGGTATGTTCTATTCTTGCGTCTTCCATCACCTCGGGTTAAGTCAATATCTCATGTGCTCTTTGTAGTAGGGTTGACCTTGGTAGTGTAGCAGGTTGTGGCTTGAGTGGTCTAAAAAACGATTCTGAATGGACGATATGGAGGTGTCTAAATAACTCGTTTCCATAGTCACTTGTGCTTGTGCCGTCAGCGGTCTTCCATAAGCCTTGTATCAGTCTTCCAAATACATTGGTGGGATCGATCTCCTTAGGTATTATGTTGCTTAGCCTTCTGGACTAGTCCTCAGTTGTTTGAGATGATTCATCCATTGTAGAGATCGAGAAGATTCTTCTGTTCCTACGTATGAGTTCGTGTCTATAAGGTTTCTATCATACCTTATGTGAAGCAATCATAACCTGTTATATTTCACATTATGGTTATCATCATAATCCCGGTAGCTAGAATACGATGATTCAAACGATTGAACAAATTGACCCAAAATGAAGTCGAATGCAAAAAGGCATATGGATCCTCACAAATAGAAGTATAATAGTAGAATGATGTGATCCATTCAAGAAAAAAATGTAAATCCAACAATAATTGGATGACTGATTACTATGGAAGTAATCGTAGTATCTCAAGATTTGTAGGAAATGAAAGTAACTGATGGCATAAGGCCTTCAACGAATGAAATAAGAATTAGGTATTTCCATAAGTGAAATAGTCCAAACGAAGCCCTACTGATAAAGAATATGGTAGCAACTGAGAGAGACAATAAGAGGTCAAGATGTACAGAGAGTACAACGTTTTTTTGATTTCCTAACAAAAACAAGAACAAAGAACTCATTTAAAATTATTTCAAATGAAATGAACTTGTAAGAATTTGTTCAAGGGATAATAAGTCAAAAAGAATGACTTTGCAGTATTAGTAATCAAATTTATTTAGAATAATTTCAAAGACAATGAACTTTCAAGATTTTAGTTCAAAGAATAATAAGTCAAAAGAATGACTTTCCAGTACTAGTGATCGAACTTGTTCTCAAAAGAATTTGTCAAGAATCAGATGATCAAGGTACATACTCAAGAATTGTTGACTGGGGAATTTCTAAAAATTCAAGGAAATGAATTACTTATCAAGGAGTGTATCACAATAGTTATTGATGGCAATCGGGGCCACTTTACAAAATATATAGATACCATTTTCAGAAGAAATGGCCATTAGAATAGAAGGCATCGATTTACTCAAAAGGAGTGGAATGAGTAGAAAGGATATAATTGCTTACTATGGTACTCCCTTACCATATCTAAGGTAAAGTTTTCCTCTCTTATTATCTATAACGGGCCCTCTAAGAATTCCTCCTCAGGGTCCTCCTCCTCCTCCTCGATGTCAGCTGGATCTGCTTCGTGGTTCTGCTCAGGCATTAGTATCATCTTGTCCTCGTCAACTGGTGGTGCTGGATGGTCGTGTACATCATCCCCTACTCTCTGAAGATCATCTACTAGGTCAACCTCCTGGATCGGCTCGTCGTCGCTACTTGCCGGATCGTCCTCAAATGTCAGGTCATCATCGTCATCTGTGTCATCACCATTAGATGGGTCGTCTGTTGAGTGGTAGTGTGCCTGCAGAATCCTCTCCACTCGCTATGTCGTCATTGCTATCTATATCTATGGGATATGAATTAGCATCTAGCTCTTGGTATGGGCTCGGGTGAGAATGGTGGTGCTGGGGAGGCCATGATAATCGGGAAGAGTATATCGTCATATAGTGCCTCATCCTGAGTCATGCTGATAAGGTCCTGGTGAATAAGTATGTTAGTCTCTGAAGCATGGATTAACTCGGGTCACACTCGATCCGGATACTACAATGTATCGGTAAGCACAGCTCTCCGTATGTCCTCCTCCAAGATATGCCTTGCCTTCTACCAAATCCGCTATCGATATAGTACAGGGTCGGCAGGCTGGATACGACCGTCGAGAATATATTGCTCTCCGAAATCATCGTAAATAAAGATCGGCTCCATAGTCCTGTAAGAGGAACTAACTTAGTGTCAGTACTAATACAAGGCAAATCTTATGCTCATAACTTAAGGTGTAGGACAATCAGTGAGCGCGTCTAAACCTAAAGCTTTGATACCAAAAATCCCTGTTACGCCTCAAAGTACCAAAAATAGGGAAAATTAAATTTCCTTTATGGGTTCGTAGACACGTGACTGGTTGTGAGTGTCACCTGATTGTCCAAACATGCTTATAACAATAATGTGATATGGGAAAGTGACTAAGTTCAGCGGAAGCAGAAATTTAAAACATCCAAGTCTTACATCAGTAGTATATTATAGGCCAAAAAGATATCCAAAAGATACATATTACAAGACCAACTAAACTATTACATCACTAACATAATAATAACATAAATATAATAAAAGAAAAGCTCCAAAGTCTTCAGCTGATGAAACCGTAGCCTTCCTCGAAGTAATCTTCACCAGCATAGTCTTCAGTAGTAAAGTCAGCATCTTGATAGCAGTCGGCTCTGTCTGGACCTGCAAAGGCTGGACGTGGAAGGTCCAGCGGCATGAAAAGCCGTTAGCGGTTAAGCTAAGTGAGGGTCCCCTTAAGGTTACCACCACTTAAAGTAAGTTATTCTTCATCTCTTCTTATTTCTCGAAACCATATCTCGTTCATCATTTCTTATTCTCGATACTAAGCCTTGTTCGTCTTTTCTTATTCTCAAAACCATGTCTTATTTAAACCCAATCATTCCCTTTGAAACTTAACCCAGAAATGAACTGACCAATGATATTGACTGAAAGAAGACTTAACTCCAAACGCATTTACTTGTAAAGAAAGAACAACACTCAACAATGAATAGTTAACTATCGCCCAACTAGCACTCAAACTGTCACCCAAATGGCATTCAAACTATCGCCCGACTGGCATTCAAACTGTCGCCCAAATGGCATAAGTGTGCGGCACATTAACAATTTCTTGGTCGAACACGTCATGCCGATCCTCAGGTCGCCCGCACATTACCGAACACGTCATGCCGATCCTCAGACCAAGGGTACGGGAAATTAATAATCATTTGGATGAACACGTCATACCAATCCTCAGGTCACCCGTACATAACCGAACACGTCATGCCGATCCTCAGTCCAAGGGTGCGGAAAAATAATCAGCCACTTGATCGAACACGTCACGACGATCCTCAGGTCATCCGCACTTGACTGAACACGTCATGTCGATCCTCAGATCAAGGAACAAAACATAACTCACCAATCGACTCTATGGAATAATCGAGAGACCAATTTTGCAAGAATTATCTAAACACGACACAAAAGTTCACGAATCGACTTTGACCAGTAGACACACGACTAGAAACGAGGCCCAATGTCCCTTATTCGCATTAAATCTGTTATCGAAGGTTTTATCGTTATTTTACGTGTTCGTACGTTTCGTAGTTTAGTTCGTTAATATCATCCATTTATAACTGTTAATATTTTGCTATACGTCCGACATTCCGTTTTCCTCTCAATATACTTACGATGGAAACTTTCCCGATCATTTATCAATGCAATAATCGTGCCATATAATATACTTATAGTTTGGGTATGAACTTTCCAACGGTCATTAAACTATATTCACGTAGTTTATGGATTTATAATCATGGATTTAATACCAATAAAACATATAGATGAAACCCTTAACATACTCATCTACGCGATAGTACTACCATAGCACAAGTTTTGTATAACAACACAGGTACCGGAAAACTAGCATCAACAATCAACACCATGCATAACAAAACAACATACAAAAAGCTACATAATCGGCCAGGATACATTTTCACTGTGTTGACTAAATTCACATGATTTATTTGGGCATGATAAATTGCTTTGTAGATCAAACTCAAAACTAAAACATTATAGATAATGGGAATATCTTCATGTACAAAAAAATCTAGCTTCAATTACATTTTTGAGCTACTCAAACTATTTATTTAACAAGACATTTCTTATATCTCGGACTGTTTTGTCCCAGATTTATAGTACGGCATTGTACGTGCATTGCACCTATGAAGGAAGGGTTTTTAGACTGAGATATAGAAGGGTTATTTGTAGATAAATGAGTTAGCTTTCTTCACAAAAAAACCTAGCTTAATTTGGATTTTTGATCTGCACAAAACATTCATTTTACTAAACTATGTTCTGCTGAAAGTTTCATTTTCTCAGATTTATAACACTGCGTTGTACATGCATTTCACCCATGAAGGAGTGATTTCTAGACTGAGGTATAGAAGAGTTATTTGTAGATATATGAGCTAGTGTTTACCACAAAACAACCTAGCTTAAATCCAATTTTTGATCTCCTCAAAACATCCATTTTACTAAACTGCATTCTGCTGGAAGTTTATGTTTTCCCAGGTTTATAACACTGCGTTGTACATGCATTTCACCCATGAAGGAGTGATTTCTAGACTGAGCTATAGAAGGATTATTTGTGGATATATGAGTTGCCTTTACCACAAAAAAACCTAGCTTAATTCGGATTTTTGAACTGCACAAAACATTCATTTTACTAAACTATGTTCTGCAGAGAGTTTCAGTTTCTCAGATTTATGGATTTGTCTTGCATGTCATGAAAACTTCAACACAACAACATCAAACTTCTACTAAACATTAGTACATATTATATGGGTTCTAAATTGAGTTAGTTTACTCACAAAAGCTTAAAATTGAGCTTGGATGTTGTTTTTAAGCTTAATAGAGCTTGAACTTCAAACTTCAAGGATGAACTCCTTCTTCTTCTTAACTTCTTGACTTTTCTTTCTTCTAGGAATCTTCTTGGACTTCTAAGACTTATAATCACAGTTCCTAAGTCCCCATGGTGATGTGGATGTAAGTATATAAGTGTGTATATGAAAGTGCTCACAAGGAAATGGAGGATCAACTCTTGATTTTCCTCCTAACTTCTCTTTTATCTCTCTATGTATCTCTAACCTCCTAGCCTTCTCTCCATGTGTAGATTTTTAGGCCAAAGAAAATGAAATGCATGAGTATACGCATGGTTATATAGAGATGGTGGAGGGGGAGGTGTCTTTATGCATGTTTGCATGTGCACATGCAATGACAAGTGTCCCACATGTGGACAAGTGTCACATAGGGTGGTGACATGTGTCAATGGGGTTGCATGTAGCTTCCATGTGGCCGACCATGTGGAGTCCACTTTGGGTTTTGTGCCACTTCCTCGGTTTGTGTTCATAAGTTCCTCGGTATACATATCGGTCTCGATTTACGTGCAACCGAGTATTATTTCTAATGTCCGGGTCCGGGTACGAGACTAAGTTAAATCTTATTACGGCCAAGTCGGTATGGTTACTACCGGCCGTACCGTCAGATAATTAAAATAATAATATAATAATATAGTCAGTCCAATACAGAAATTCGAAAAACTGATATTCTCAATGAAAGAGAATTACAGGTGTTACACATACTTTGGAATTTTTGTCACTTTGAATGATAACATGAAAATGACACCTACTGTGCCTTAAATTTCTATATCTGTATTGCATGTTTTGACAGCATCAAAAAGGGGGAAATTGTTAGCCTTGAATTTCTTTAAGGCTATATTTATATTTGTTTTGATGATGACAAATCTATTGATAATAGCATGTTTTGTAATCATTCTATTCTAAGCTATTATCAAGTCATTTTCATTGTGCTAATCTCTGGATAGAGATCTTAAATGCTCTAACTTTGGTTGAGTTCATGAGATAGCATATGGTGAAGCCCAAGAGTGATGGAGCTCAACAAGGATCAAGCTTGAAGACTTGAAGATTTTTCATCCTTTGTTGAAGACTAGGATTTACGTGTAAGCATTTTGATCAATCACTCAAAAGGGCTCAAGTAACTTTAATTGGACTTTAGGTTCCTTTCTCTCACACTTTAAAATACTTTCAAGGACCTAAACATACTTAGACCACAAAATTAAATTCATTTCACAAAAGCTTTCAAGTGGCTAAGTCAAAAGAAAGTACCTTTGCGCAGATAGGTCAACTTTAAATTCAAACCTGATCCAATTGGTAAGGAATTAGATCTTTATTTTTATATGGTTGGAAAGGTATTTGAATCTAGTTTTTGAATCTTTAAACGGATCGCAAATACGAGTTTTGTAGAGGGAGTTATGGCCGTTTTAGTAAAGAGGTGTCAGTCTGCGAAAAACTACTTAAAACCAGTCGACTGATTTATTTCATGTCCAGTCGACTGATTGAACTTTTCAGTTGACTGGACAGCACTAAAAATGCCTCTTCACTGCTATAAACTTTCCAGTCAACTGAACCTTCGATCCAGTCGACTGGACTGCGCTGAATACACATAACGGCTAGTTTTTAAACTCTCCAAAAATTGTTTTTACACCCCCTAACCACTTCCAACGGCTATAATCTTTCTTGGCCTATAAATACATGTTTTCCCACACCATTTCATGTTAATCAATAAATTGGAAAATATCTATTTAAATCACACAACTTGTTGATTTCTAATCATTCATATTTGAGCCCTAGTTGTGTGAGTTTATCAATTTGCTCTAGTTCTTAATTTGTATTTCTTTGAGAGTAAATTGTAGTGAGCTTTCATTTGTATTATCTACTCACTAAGGAGTTATTGTGTGAGCTTCAAATTGTATTATCCACTCTAGAGAGAGAGTTATCATTTGTACCCAAATCAATTGTAAAGGTTGAGGGTTAGTAACCTTGTGTGCAAAGAAGAGGTGCTCTTCTTTGGGAGAGATTGAAGGCTCTTGTAACGGTTTGGTCTACACCCGTGAAGTAGATCGGATTAAAGGAATCCTCAAGAGGTGTTCTTGAGGGGTGGACGTAGGCCGCGGGGTGCGATTGCCGAACCACTTGAAAAATTGGTTTGCAAGTATCTCTTCCCTTATCTCTTCATATTATTATTTGTGATTGTGTTTAATTTGCTATTAAGTTTTGAAAAGGATAAAATTCCGCTAAAACCTTATTCACCCCCCCCCCCCCCCCCCCCTCTAAGGTTTCCATAATTGGGCCAACAATATGGTTGTGTGAGTATATTTGTAACTATATATGTGTGTGTAAAATAAATATATATATATATAAGCTAAGAGAGAGGGAGACAGTAGGGAAAAAAGAGAGTGGCAGAGAGTTGTGAGTTTGGGAAAGGGGGTGTTGTGTGTATATATAGATTTGGGGATGCTTGGGGGCCACAACACACACATCACACTCAAACACACATGCACACACTCACTGGACAAACAAAATAATTGGGCTCCAAGTAATTTCATGGGAGTTCATCCCATGTGGTTGAGCTCATGCTCACACTCATACACACAAGCAAAAAAAATACAGTTTAAATTCTAAAACTGATACATTTTTTTCGTTTTAAAATATGATTTTAAAACACGGGTTATTACACTCTACCCTCCTTAAAAGGATTTCGTCCCCGAAATCAGAATATAAATATTTTGACAAACAACTTGAAATTATTATCATTATTTTTTTTAATTGTAGAGACAAAAATCCAAATAGTAAAAATAAATAGTACTACTCTCATCGATTTCCCCAGGCGATGTGGAACTAAGTCCTACATTTCCAGCTGGGTACAGGCTCTGATACCAAATTGTCACGCCCCAAAAATTCACTTACAAAATAATATAAATAATTGCATTAAAATTGTAAATAGCCAAGTGTATTTTAAAACAACAAAAATAACTACACTTGAGTGCCCAAAATTATATTTAAATTCATCTACAACTACAAGACTAGGACCCAAATAACTCAAATCCACATGGTACTCTAATATGCTCCAATTTGACTGCTACTAGTGGTTCCTGAATCTAAAATAACACACGGGAAAGTGTATAATATGACAGGAATAATAAAGACTAAAAATTACAATGAACAACCACGACGACATTTGAATTTTTAGGATCAAACAGAATAGACCAATCACACAACCCATCCGTTCACACAATTTACCCGCTCACCCACAAGAGCATCATACTAGGTTCCTCCTGGAAACATAGAAATAAGAGACACCAACCTCACCTCACCCCACCCGTCACCATTTCTCGTAGGTGCTCATTGCTCATATACCCTTCAGTTCCATAGCATTAACCATAATAATATTTTATTAACGTTTAACCAAAAAGACATAGATTCCAATAGAAAGACAACATAAACAAAGAGAGTACAAATAGGGATGACAAGAAAATGCTCTGGAGATTTAAGAGCATATTGTACACAACCTCGTACCTTAAAAATAATGTTGAGCAATTTTCAAACTCTCTGAATATAGATGGTTGTGTGAGTATATATGTAACTATATGTGTGTGTGTAAAATGAATATATATATATATATAAGCCAAGAGAGAGAGACAGTAGGGAGAAAAGAGAGTGGCAGAGAGTTGTGAGTTTGGGAAAGGGGGTGTTGTGTGTATATATAGATTTGGGGATGCTTGGGGGCCACAACACACACATCACACTCAAACACACACTAAAACATGCACACACACACTCATTGGGCAAACAAAATAATTGGGCTCTAAGTAACTTCATGGGAGTTCATCCCATGTGGTTGAGCTCATGCTCACACTCATACACACAGGTAAAAATAATACAGTTTAAATTCTAAAACTGATATATTTTTCATTTTAAAATATGATTTTAAAACATGGGTTATTACATAAGCGGTCTAACGATGGAGACTAGAGATAGAGCAAAATCAGGGGAGATCATTTCAGATGAGCCCAGGAGACGTGGCTGCTTCAGAGACAGTGGTCTCAGGTATAGCACGCATACTTGTTGACTCAGGATCTACGCATTCATTTGTATCGCACGATTTTGTTAAACATCTGAATGTTAAGCCAGCACCTTTAGGATATGAATTATCTTTTGTCGTACCTCTTAGTACGCCGATAGTGACATCTATGGTATACAAAAATTATGAGATCCAATTAGGCAGGAAGTTGATGATTGTAGATCTGATATCATTGGTAATTAACCATTTTGACGTGATATTGGGAATGGTTTGGTTATCCTTTAACCTAACCACGATAGATTGTGAACGGAAAGAAATTAATTTTTGATCACCGGTGCATGGGAACTTTTGTTTCCAAGGGAGTGGGGTTATACCACCACCGTATTTGATTTCGGCTATCAGAGCGGGTAGATTGTTGTTGAAAGGATGTCGGGGATTTTTATGTACAGTAATTGATACTTCGGCGACTGAAATGAAAGTAGAAAATATTCCAATAGTACGAGAATATCCAGATGTATTTCCCGAAGACTTACCTGACGTTCTTATTGAGAGGGAGATTGAGTTCACCATTGAGACAATGCCAGACTCAATGCCCGTATCAAAGGCACCGTATAGAATGACACCTTTAGAGTTGAAAGAACTGAAAGTCCAACTACAATAATTACTCGACAAAGGTTATATTCGACCTAGCATATCGCCGTGGGGAGCCCCAGTGTTGTTTGTAAAGAAAAAGGATGGCTCAATGCGGATATGTGTCGACTACCAAGAATTGAACAAGTTGACGGTCAAGAACAAGTATTCGTTACCTAGAATTGATGACCTATTTGACCAACTTCATGGGGCACAAGTATTTTCAAAGATAGATTTGAGATCAGGCTATCACTAGTTGAAATTAAAAGCAGAAGATGTTGAGAAGATAGCTTTCAGAACGCGGTACGGACACTACGAGTTCCTAGTCATGCCATTTGGAGTTACAAATGCACCAGCCGCATTCATGGACCTTATGAACCGAGTATTTAAGGACTTTTTAAATGTCTTTGTGATAGTGTTCATCGATGACATTCTTATCTATTCGTTAAGTGAGATAAAACACGAGAACGACTTGAGATTGATACTTCAGTGACTACGAGAGAAATAGTTATTTGGTAAATTTAAGAAGTGCAAATTCTGGCTACCTAGCATTACTTTTTTTGGGCATGTGATTGACAAGAATGGAGTTTCAGTTGATCCTCACAAGGTAGAAGCTGTATCTAATTGGCAGAGGCCGACATTCGTATCTGAAATTTAAAGTTTTCTAGGATTAGCTGGATACTACCGCCATTTCATTGAGAATTTTATGAAGATTTTTCTACCTATGACAAGATTAATGAGGAAGGGTATTACATTTGAATGGAGTTCTGAATGTGAAGACAGTTTTCAAGAGTTGAAGTCGCGATTGTCAAGAGCGCCTATTCTGACAATACCATCTGGAACCGAAAGATTTGTGATCTATAGTGATGCTTCGCATCAAGGTTTGGGATGTATGCTTATGCAAAATGGTAAAGTAATCGACTATGCTTCAAGAGAGTTGAAGACTCATGAGAAGAATTATCCAACTCATGATCTCTGGCCGCGGTAATTTATGCTTTGAAGATTTGGCAACACTACTTGTACGGGGAAGAGTGTGAGATTTTTACGAACCATAAGAGCTTTAAATATCTGTTCATGCAAAGAGACTTGAATATGATACAGAGAAGATGGTTAGAGTTGATGAAGAAATATGATCTTTCGATTGAATACCATCCGGGGAAGGCTAACGTAGTAGCCGATGCACTAAGCCGGAAGATGCCAAAGAACTTAGCCGATGAGCTAACTCAACAAAAAGAATTGGTAAAAGAGATGGAACGTTTGGAGTTAGATGTGAATCTAGAAGTGAGTTGTGGCTTAATGATGGCAATCATAGCACACCTAAATATTATTGATGAGATCAAGAGGGAACAGTTTAGCGATGTCTACCTATGCAAGATGAAAGATGAGATGCCTTTAGGAAAGCGACCGGAGTTTACTTTGGAACAAGGAGTGTTAATTTTAGGAGTTGACTATGTGTATCGAATGTGAAAGAATTGAAGGAGAAAATCCTAGAGGAAGCACATAGTACTAAATATTCAGTTCACCCATAAAGCAATAAAATGTATCGAAACTTGCGAGAAAACTTTTGGTGGAAAGGTATGAAGCATGAAATTGTTAAGTATGTCTCCGAGTGTTCAGCATGTCAATAGGTTAAAGCAAAGAGACAAGTACCTACGGGACTACTACAGCCATTACCAGTGTCAAAGTGGAAATGGGATGAGATCACAATGGATTTTGTATCTGGATTTCCGCGATCGCCTAATAAGAATGACAAGATTTGGGTGATAGTTGATCGATTAACAAAGTCATCTCATTTTCTACCAATCAAGATGACAAAGCCTTCGAGGTTAGTGGAGCTGTACGTGAAAGAGATTGTGAGACTACATGGGGTTCCAACTGTAATCGTATCGGATCATTATAGTAGTTTTACGTCGAGGTTTTGGGGAAGTTTGCAAAAGGCCATGGGTACAAAATTGAGTTTTAGTACTGCATTTCATCCCTAGATCGACGAACAGTCAGAGAACATGATTCAGACGTTAGAGGATACGCTTTGATTGTGTGTTCTAGATTTTTGGAGTGATTAGAAGAAACACTTAGAGCTAATCGAATTTGCGTATAACAACAGGTTTCAGTCGAGTATTGGAATGGCACCGTATGAAGCTTTATATGGGCGTAAGTATCGATCACCGGTTTGTTGGACCGAGGTTGATGAAAGAAAGTTGCTAGGACCTGAGCTAATACAGGTGACTACTGAGAAGGTAAAGCTGATTCAAGCGCGACTTAAGGTAACTCAGAGTCGTTATAAGAGTTACGAGGACTCAAACCGACGACCGATGACATTCGAAGTAGGTGATTTTGTAAACTTGTGAGTATCGCCTTCGAAAGGCACTGTTTGATTCAGAAAGAGGGGGAAGCTCAATCCGAGATTTGTAAGACCTTTTGAAATCCTAGCGAGGATAGTTCTAGTGGCTTACCGATTGGCGTTGTCATTAGAGTTGGAACATGTACATAATATTTTCCATGTATCAATGTTGAGACAATGTATGACGGACCCGAGTAAGATCATAGTACCAAAACCGTTGCAGATCCAAGAGGACTTAACGTACATAGAGCATCCAATGGAAATTTTGGATCGGAAAAAGCATGTGTTGAAAATGAAGACAATTTCAATGGTGAAGGTAATATGGTGTAGTCATTAAGTTGAGGAAGCTACGTGGGAGAATGAGGAAAAGATGAAAAATGAGTATCCGCACCTTTTCGACGTATGAGGTATAAGTTTGGGGACAAAATTCCTTTTGGAGGGGAGAGTTGTCACACTCGTCCCGGAATTTCATTCATTTTATTTCAACATAATTGAAATCATGTGGATTATTAATGTTTATTAATAATTGAGATAAGTGGTTAACTGTGGTCAACGGAAGGTGTCCAGTGTAGCGACCTGTATTTTCGTGCCCCTAATAATAAATAAGGAATGACAGTTTTTATTTATTTACTATATGTTAATTGTAGTTGTGATATTATATAAATAAATTTATATTAATGCTCGTGCTATTAATTGTTAACTCAATGCCATTTAATTTTACTATTATGTATTATTTAGTTGTAGCATTATTTTCAATAGAATAAAATGCTTATGCTGATTTATTATAATTATGTGACATTAATTTTGTGACCCCTTTAGTAATTTTAATTAGTATTAATTATGCTTAAGACCGCGCCACTAAGTTATCCTATAATTTGGGTTTAAAACTAGTCGTAAAATATTTATCACGTTGATTTTATTTTTTTAGTCCCTAATAATTATTTGGGGTATTTTCCTAGACTACCCGGACCAACTTAACTAACCTAACTGGTCTAATCGAACCAAACTGGTTAAGTGAACTAACTGATTTATCTGATTTGATCGCAATCAATTAGTAAATCTTATCTACAGGCTGTGAAATATTCTTATGATCATTATGTATCAATTATTTATAGCTGCAACTTGCACACTGATTGCCTTCATATACTGTGTTCACATTTTGCTAAACACATTCACACACAGATATTGCAAGCCTAAGCATTGCTCTCAGTATATTCATTTCCACACACACTTTACAAACCAAACTCACAGTGAGTTCAAAGCTCCTCTTAATTTGATCACCATAGCCTCTCACTCTCAACTATAAACATACACATTACTCATACAGTGAACTTTCAAAGAGCTTTCTCTATAGATCTCTCATTCTCTCGATAATATATATATATACACACCTACATCAATCACAATCATTCAGCCACTTATACATTCTGGAAACTAGATAAAAAGAAAGAAAAACAGAAGAGAAGTCTCACAGTAAGCTCCATAGCCATTGTTGGAGCTCTAAGCTTATATTACGGAATTTCCGTCTTTCTTCGGCAAGTCTCACATCCCAATCTAATACTCGATGAGTCTCTCGAACTCACCTATAATGTAATATTAGTCACTGTCTACAAACTTAGGGTATCAATTTTAGAGAAATACGTATATATATACATATATATAGTTTTGAAGGTACAAAAATGGTGGTCTCACCAAACTCAACCAAAATGATTTCTATAAATTGGGAATGAAAGATTATAGTCCCAGTAACTTCTATTTCGAATATTAGAACTTAGTTTGTACTGGTTGCGACGTATGGTCGAAACGAAGTTTTGACGGCTCTCGGATTTTCATCAATAAGTAGAGATACATTAGGAATTGGCAAACAAGACTTATATATTCATAACCTACACTGAAAAACGAAGAGAGTGGTATATTACACTTGTTGTATCGTTCAATTTGGTAAAACTTGTATATACTCTGCAACTGTAAAGTCCCTGGGGAAGAAGATAGACCAGGACCGGTCCCAAAACACACCTAGGACCTGTCCTGACCATGACCGGTCTCGCATGAGTATCAGGTCCATTCCCGACCATGACCGGTCCCGCTAAAAGACCAAGACCGTTCCCGCCCTTCTGTGACAGAATGATCTGTTTCACTGCATAGTACCTTTACTGCTACATAGTACCTTCACTGCATGTTAATTCCATACATAACATGACATGACATTTAAGTAAATCATTTCTCCCTTCTATTTATTATTTTACTTAAGTCATTAATGTAATTAACGAAATACCCTCCATTTGGATTCAATAAAAATACTTTTAAAGATCAATTCCTTATAGATAAAAAGTTAACTTTTCCTCTGAAGGCAAAATTACCAAATTTTGCACAGTTTATGATATTGGAGCATTATTTTTACTATGTTCCCTTCCTTTTAAAAATTCTTAAAAATCATATTTGATATATGGGGATATAGATGAACTATTCGCGAGACTTTTAAACTCTTGAATCGAAAATCTTATTTTTTACTATACTTAGCCGTTTTGGCCATTGGGTCAACGGTTGACTTTTCCCGGACTAAGTTGTTTAATTCATAACAATCATATTTTTATTAGCTCTGATACTTTTATATGAGAATAGGAATCCGTCGCTCTGATTTCCATTTGTAGAAATCAAAATATAAATCGCTATGATACCATATTAAAGAAAAGTATAAACCATTCTGATAACTTCTATAAAAAAAATGTGAAAAGAAAGATTTAAGTCATATCGCTTCGATACTTTTATAAGAATGTATATAAAGAGAGAACAAGTCATGCGCCTGCTCTGATACCTTTACATAACGAGAAAATGAATAAATTACACATTTGTATAGTCAAGTTGGCATGTTTGAAAGGGGTCGTCTGGTCAGCATATATGTAGTGAGAAGTGAGTAAAGAAAATGTCTCTGTACGAGTAACCTTAATTATCCCAGGCCGCTTTTGATACGGTAGGTTAATTAAGAATGATTGAGCCTAGGTCGCTTGGGATACAGTAGGCCATTCAGAGTCTTGTGATAGCCTTAATTATTCCTGGCCGCTGCAGATACGGTAGATTAATTAAGAGGGCTGAGCCCAAGCCGCTTTTGATACGGTAGGTCAGTCTTGTTGTATCTTTAATTATTCCAGGCCGCTTCAGATACGGTAGATTAATTAAAGTATTCCATCGGTTATTATTGTAACATTGAATGTCTAGGTATGTCCAGGCCGCCCTAAATACGACAGACATATCGACAAGTATTCTAAAATAACGGCATTGCGCCAGATGGTTCTAGGTGGACCGAATGAGTCAAGAGATTGTGATTGAGATAAAAGAGTCAGTGAGATGAGATGGTTTCATTGTTCATGCACGGACTTAAATATTCATTATTCAAACTGTTATTAATTGTTATTATGCGATGATTGGGATAATAGATTAATCATACTCTAAAGTACTAAACAATTATAATAATTGTTAATGCACTTTTATATACATTGCTTGTGTGTTCGTTATACTCACTCGGCTTTCATTAGCTGATGACTTTATTTTGTCCTGGACACCCAAAATGTTCAAGGAAAGGTTATGTAGGACAATATGATTATGCCATCTAGAGGAGCCTGCAGTATTATTTTTATAATTTAATAAAGTTGTAATAAGAATATGGATAATGTTTTTATTTGATTAAGGCGGTCTGTGCCTTAAGGATATTTGAATCTAGGCTTATATAATATTTGAAGTTATAATAATTTATACTTCTTCCTTGTTGCTTTATATACTCTGTTTTTCTAGTACATGTTAAGCTAAGTACAGGACAAGCGATCCACCACCTGTCATGAACTACGGGTCCAAAACAGAAATGAAATTTTTTTCTTATTTTGCTACGCTAGGCCGTGACATCTAGTGAGGACATGGTGATTCGATATTTGCGAAACTTTCCATGTGATTAAATGACATTTATGTGAATTAAATGTTATTTGACTTTACCTGATTTTCATGAATAGTAATTATACATGTGTAGTATAATTTCTAGTTTCGATCTTTCTTGAGATCATTTTGATAGTTTTGAAGTTAACCAATAGGATGCACCGCATAAAAAGGTAGGTTATCTAGAGATTCCATAGAAACTAGTTTTTGGGCATAATTACAGCGACAAACGGAACTTAGTCAAAAAGTTTTATAATTCATGGTTTTCACTCGAGAAGAAATAATATGGTAGTGTGCAATGTTTCAGATAATAATTAGTAGTTTTGAAACCTCTTGGGGAGGTAAATACATTTTTCGAAAATGTTGCCTATATATAGGAAGTCAAGATATTTTTCATTTCATAGTTTTCTCAAAACCTAAAATTCAGGAGGTGATTTATTACTTAGAGCTTCAAGGTGCAAATTGACGGACTTCTGCTCGTTCATTTTCTCTCAAATTTCATATTTGAACTCCCCAAGGTAAGGGCTACGTTTTGATAGTCATTAGGGCACATTTGGCTAAGTTTTTATAGATCTCTAAATCTAGAAATTTGGACAAAACGTGTGTAAACTTGTAGGTTTTGCGTAGGATCGAAAATTTGACATTTAATCGGGCTTCTAGTCATTCCCTCAAAGTTATATAACGATAGCTCGAGGCATGAATTTCTAGCCTATGATATATAGGAAAATTTTATGTTTTGAATTTCGACAACGAAATTGTGATCCGAGCAAAGTCCTTGTGTTAATCTTAGGCCCGTTAATTATGCACATGCTTAAATGTGAAAAGCACGTCTACTTTTACGCGAGCACATTGAGTTGATTATGTGGTCAAAGGGGAGTTTATACAACTTCATGTCGAGGTAAGCTTCTCGATGTTGGAGAATTGTAGTGCGACGGCTACTGTGCATGGTTTAAGGCTTGGACTTGCCAAGGCACTTGGGGATGCAATGGTTGTAGGGTTGTAGTAGACATTGGCATCGCGGTTTAAGGCTTGGACTTGCCGCTACTGGATGAATGCGTATTTCCTCCCTAGAGACTATTTGATGTGATTTATGAGGTTAAAGCATGATTTATCATATATGCATATGTTAGAAATTGTGCACTCAGCATATAGCTGAGCAGTGGAGCTTTACTCCATTGCAGGTGACAAGAAGAAAGGGAAAAAGAAGCATGAAGAGTGCGGTCGTGGGAAAGACGGGGACCACTGACTTGTACATATTTTTGTTTTCCATTCCATTGATGAAAATGTAATCTTGAGATGTTGAGACTTGAAACTTCACTTTTAAACCATGGGATGGTTTTATAATATTGTAATATGTATTTAGAACTCCTAATAGTTAGTGTGAATGCGTCCAAACTCCTAAGATCGTGTTTTGTAAACTTAACTTGTCAAATTTGGATTTTTTGGAGGAATGTAATAGCACGTTTCTGTTTTTAATCCAAACAAGCCTTAACTTATTTTGTTATCGTTTCTTTTCAAGCTTTAGTATGATGTTAATATGTCCTTGCAACATTAATAGGGTTGGGGAGTATTGGATTGAAGAGTGGAAGTTTTGGAAAGTCTTATAGTGTATCGTTATTTGATGCCTCAAGCAATTTATGCAGCTTTGGGCAGGATTCTGCTAAAGGGTCATTCGACCGGTCGAAATGCCCCCTGCAAGAAATCTTTTTATACCCCTTCCGGAAATAATTTAAATGTTTTGGTTGGTTCTTAGGGTACCTTTGTGACCCCTTTTAATATAAATTCATCTGATTCGATATGTAATAACGTTTCACTTTTACACGGATTTTACAACACGGAAGGTATCATTTCCAAAAGTTTTACACACTCAAGGTTGTTTTAAAGTTCTTTTCCGCTGCGTATAGTGATTTTAATGATTGGTTGAACCTTGGTGGCGTGCTATGTGTCCTATTCCACGCGTTAGCGGGATGGGTCGTGACATGTGCTCGGCCAAAAAAAAAAAAAAAAATTTCTGAATTGTGATGTAACTGAAAATCAAACCATACTTTGAAGTATCCCTTTTTTGCTAGGATGCTCTTTAAGCATCTCATTCTGTTGTCGAGAGAGCCGACTGCAAAACATCTTCAAGGTAGTTCTCCGAGGTAGCATACTGTCTCTTTTTGTCCTCAATTGCTAAAGCGGCCAAAGCTTTTTCTTGCAAAAAAAAATTGTATATATATCCTAGAAGTCACTATGTCCCTGATAAATTAACAACAAACACATAAGGCTCTATTTAGTTTGATAGCCAAGAAACACAATGCGTGTATGAACTAATATTTGGGGGGTTTTCATCATCTTCTTCCACAAAATGGTCTTCAACATGTTCATCAATTGCTTCAATGTCTTCCCCTACTTCAATTATAAGCAGTTGTTTTCTAGGACACTTGTGACCAAGGGTGTATTTCTCATCACACCAAAAGTATTGACCCTTACTTCTTCTGATTTCCATTTCTTTCTCATAGATTTTACTGTATGATCTCATTGGTGGATTGTTTCTAGGAGGTAGGTTGGGTGGTAATAGTAACAAACCAGCAGTTTGAGACTTGAAATTGTTCTGCTGTTGAGGGACATTTGGAGGTTGGTTCTAAGGTTTTGGGTATGGGTTTGTGGTAGTTCTGTTCAGGGGTGAGGAAAAAGGTTTTTAGGAGGGTTTGAATGTAGGTTGTAAAGTTGATAGGGTAGCTTCTTGCAATTTTGCTAATGAATAAGCATCATACAGAGTTTTTGGATGGAACAGTTTAACAAGCATTTGGATTTCATGTTTAAGACCAGCAAGAAAACAACTGATTGCATACTCAGATGTGAGATTAACCTTGTTAAGAATCTGCTCAAATGCTTCAATGTAATCAGATAGAGTACCTTCTTGCAAATTTTTTAGGTCTGTCATGGGATCTTCATAAATGCCCCCAAATCGAGCTCCTAGGGCTTGCACATAGTCATTCCAAGATATTAATCCACTTGGTGGTCTGATCTTAACAAAATTTTGATGCCACTGTAAAGCCTTCCCTTCCAGATGAATCACAATGATTTTGCCCTTTGTGTCTTTAGGTGTACAATCAACTTCAAATAATTGATTGCTCCGAAATAGCCAGCCATCTAAGTCCTCACCATTGAACCGAGGGAATTCGATTCTGGTAGGTCGAGCTTGAACTTGATATGTATTAGGAATCCCATTTTCCATAGTTGTTCTTGATGTGGTATTTCTAAACTCAGCTCGCTGTAGATTTAACCTTGTAATCATGCTTCGAATGTTTGCTAAAGCCCTTTCATGGCTCTGATTTAGATCAAAGACCACACGATCGTGCCTCTATTCAGATTCAAGAAGTGACTGTCGTAGCCCTTTGATAGATTCTTCCAATTTTTTTTAATTTCGATTGCTTGAGTTCCATCCGCCATTGATACCAAGTGATTCCAAGGAACGTAGGCTCTGATACCAATTGATACAGTCTGATCAGGAATGTAGGTGAAACAAAGAGGAAGAAGAAGAAGGAAGAGAGAGAGAGAGAGAGAGAGAGTATGTGTGTGTGTGTGTGTCCAGAGTCTAGAGAGAGAAAGAGGGATCTTTTATTAGTCAAATCTCGTCTGAATCTACAAGTGGTATGTACAATTATATACATTGGAGCTTAACAACTAACTGTTATAGTTAACACCATTTCCCGCAAGAATGGTAGTTGTCAATGTAATGGAAATTCATGTGTAATGTAATGGAAATGAAATGAAATGAAATGAGCTGAGCTAGCTGTAAATGGTTAGAAATGGGACTTCATGGATTGGCTTGTATCAAAGTAAAAGAAGATAAAATGAACAACAAAATTGACTTTGACCTAGGCTATGAGAAACAATTTGTATGTAGTGTGAATTTACCATCTTTCTCTTTTATGTCTTGATTTATTTACTTCATTGTGCTTGCTATTTTTACTTTTCTCTTTACATTCTATCTTTATGGTCCATCCCCAGTGACCAGAAAACTATGAAGCACAAATGCACGATACAGCGACATTGTAAATTCTCTAAGGTTAAGGATATGGAAGATGATAAACATTTATTTAAATGTTTTCTGATCACGATCACGATTGATAAGATAATACCTGATTACATTTAAATCTAAAGGTCTTCTTTATTTATAATTTCAGGAGCCCTCTTTGAATTTCATTACTGTATACCAAAACTAAGATATTTGATTATCTTTAAATTCTAAAGGTCTTTTTATTTATAATTTAAGAAGCCATCTTTGGATTTCATAATTCTTTAAGTGTTGTCAATTTGTAATAGCCTACTATCCTTTCAAGACCCACTTTAATTCCTATTTCCAAACATCCTAATTAGAAGTTCAAAGAATCCCTACTATAATTATGTCCTTAGGGAATGAATTTTGATTTATTGGTCTAAGAGCCTGTTTTGGATAGCTATTAAAATAACTACCTTTTGGAAAGAGATGTTTTAAAAAGTTGCAATTTTTATTTTTTATTTTTTAAAGCTGCTTTTAAGCTTTAAAAAGGAATTAGATGTTTTAAAAAATTGTGAATGAGCTAATCAAAACAGTCACAGTTTTTTAGTCTATCACTTATAAGTGATTGTTGACCGAAAAAGCTATCCCAAACATCTCAAAAACTTTAGTTAACAGATCATATAGCCTATAGGTGGTGATTGACAAATTTGAGGGTGGTTGATCAAGCAGAAGGATGGCCTGAAGAAATTATGCCAATGAGGTTGAAGTAAAGACAAATCTAATCCTCGTGTATTCCCGAGTTACTAGTACTTTGGTATTCATCCATATTATAGTTCACAAATCAAACCACCATGGACCATGTTCTGAACAAAACATAGAGTGAAAATGTTTGGGACACATATTTTTTGACACACTTTTTGACACATGATGCATTAAACACATGTACTTTGTGTTGTTTGAATTTTTTGCACTTTTCTGTGCACCACTTACACAGCACATGGTACATACATTTAAAGCTGAGTATCAAAAAGTGTGTAAGTGTAGCACTACTCAAACATGAGACAACATCTCTGTGTATTCAGGGGATAGACATCTTTTTAAGAGAAATGTTTAGCACACACACTTTTTGACACACTATGCTAAAACACATGTACCTTGTGCTGTTTGAATTTTTCACACTTTTCTGTGCACCACTTACACAGCACAGGGTACATACATTTAAAGTTATGTGTCAAAGAGTGTGTCAAAAAGTGTGTGTGCAGCACTACTCTCTTTTTCACCTTTTAGTTCTTTAGGCTTTGTTTGGGGGGGGGGGGGGGGGGGGGGGGGGGGGGGGGGGGGGTTGGGTTTCCTCCATACTTAGGCTTAGTTTGGCCCCCACGTGGCTTTTTAAAAGAAGCTTATGAAATTTATTACTAAGTTCTTTGATAATTTTATACAAGTGGCACACTACTCTTCAAAAAGACATCATGAAACCAAAAAGCAACCTTGAGCTTTTAAAAGCTCCCTCCAGAAAAGCCCCAAGTTCAATTTTTGCAAAGCTCATAAACTAGTTACCAAATGAATTAACATGAAATTGTGCTTTAAAAAAGGAGAAGCACCACGTGGAGGCCAAACTAAGCCTTAAACAACATTAAAATTTAAAAAACTCAACTAAGGCCCTGTCCTGAAATATTTGGGGTCACCTACATGAATCCTTTTTTCTCCATTCCACTCAGTTAGTGACCATTGCTTCATTCAACCCACACGTTACCAAGTTTTTCTTTATTATCTCCAACCACGTCAATTTTGGTCGTCCCTAACCCCTAGGGTTACATTCAATGTGCATTCTATCCATTTCCCTAACAGGTGCAATTATTGGTCTTCGTTGTACATGTCTTAACCATCTTTATCTATTTTCTCGTGTCTTTCAATGCAATTACATAATTGTAACTAAAGAAAAAAGGAAAGAAAGTGTCATATAAGGTTTGATTTATTTAACTGAGATTTGACACTATATTTTGTTTTACTTCCTCCCTTCCTCACTACATTTCAACAAAGTACATAAAACAAAGAAAAAAAATTTCTTTGCTGTTTTTCCCTCATTTTCCTCCCTAAGTCCATGGACTTTACAGAGCCTTAATAATTTGATAAGTCGACACTTCTTGGTAATATAATAACTTAGGTGGATTCGTGATTGAAATGCTACATACAAGGACGGACTCAGAAACTCTCAATGAGTGGCTAACATTAAAACCAAAGCTAATAACAAAAAATTACTATCTTCTTTTTATAACAAAAGTCTTCACATAAATAAGTGCACACTAAAAATTGACAAAAAGTTAGTATAAAGATGGCAAAATATCTATTGAAGTTATGCTTGACGAGGCTCTAGGGAATGGAAATCATCTATTACTAAATCTAAATCAATTTTCTCAGGAAAAAGTGCTTTTCGAGAATAGATTGAATAATCTCAATTTTTAAAGGAAAAAAAAAATGTTTTTCCTTGATTGGCCGGGTTTGATTATGTTTCATCGATTTGAAATTAGAACCTAAGAAAGTTACAAAATAAAAGGAGATTATTTATCTTATTAAAAAATTTATAGCCCCATATAAGGGTTTGAACCTTGTCCCCTGCCCTCCAGGCCCTACCTAGCATTTATGTTCGTGCACGAGATTATTACACCAATTGATATAATATATATATATATATATAGGGAATTGCTATATATACCCGTGTATTTGTTATGTATACCCAAATTCCTTTATTCTAAAAAAAAATTTTCTAAAAATTCTCACTTTAATAAAATTAAGCGGTGTACATAGCAAAACTAGTGGTGTACATAGCAATTCTCTCTCTATATATATATGTTATAGTATAAGTTAGCCTTTAATCTCTCACTCATTTCTTAGTTTAGTTGCAATTAAATTGAAGCCATCGACTAATTTGATTTGATCTGAAAAAGGTACTCATTGTCTGGTAGTTCCAATTTAGATTTTAGAACATCGCAACTCGCAAGCATCTAAAAAGAAAAGTACAACAGAACCAAATTCTAATATAATTTCTAATATACAATTTGAAAATTTGGATAATGATGAACCAATCAAATTCAACGTCTCAGCATTACCTTACCAGTCGGTGACTGTCAGTGAACTCACTGCTTTACGTGCGTGATATCTTAAGAGAATTGCTATTCACACTCCATAAATTACTAAATGCACTCCATGGAGCGCATATTGTGCATAATACCATATGTTCTGGCAATGGTACCATGGAGTGTATTTAGAAACTTTTGGAGTGCAAGTAACATTACCCTATATTAATTATCATTAGCGGTGGACACGAGCCAAACCGAGCCCATTTTCACGAACTTGCTCACGAACTCAAATGAGGCAAGTTTTCAAATGATCACGAGCTTTTTCGCGAGCTTTTTAACAAGCTTTTTCGTGCGTTGTTTAAAACTATATAGTTTAATGATAAATCAGTCATATCGACCCTATTTACGAGAGTTGTCATATTTTCACTAAAATTATTTAGTTTTATAATAAATATATGCATAAAGTCACTATACAAGCACTTTATCAAACCTATTAACGAGCTTTTTTACGAATTTGCTCGCAAGTTTTAATCGATCGTGTTCACGAACTCAAATGAACGAGCCGAGCCTAACCTTTATCAAGCCGAGTTTCGAACTGTTGTTGAACGGCTCTGTTCGTGTCCAACCCTAATTACCATGTATACGTGCATGGGCTTTGGGCAGTAGGGTTACTGGGCTGGCCTGGGCTAAAGGACTCAATAGGGCTGGGCTAGAATAAAAACAAAATTTCCAAGACTTTGCATTGGGCTACAGCCCAGCATAATCCAGTGCTTAGTCCGCCAGTGGCTACAGAATTAGTGTTGTGTTTGTCTGCCTAATTTTCCCTATTATTATTTTTAGCATTATTATTATTATTATTATTAGGGGCAACTAGTGGAAATGACTAATGCATAAGATTTTTTAATAGTAAAGACAACTTAAATTTATCATTAAGGATAAGTCATCCTCCTATTTTTTAGACTAAAATGCCTTCATCTTTATCATCTAACTCTAACCACCATTACCACTACCCCTACCACCTCCGACCACCACCCCCACCATCTCCGATGACCATCCCACCAACTCCGGCGACTAAAAAAAAGTGAAATTTCACTTGTTATAATCAAAGTTAAGTGAAACTTCACTTGATATAGAAAAAAAAAATAAGTGAAATTTCACTTAACTTTTCCTATAACAAGTGAACTTTCACTTGTTCTTTTAGTCGTCGGAGGTGATGAGGTTGTTGCTAGAGATGGTGGGGGTGGTGGTAGGAGTGGTGGTAATGGTGGTTAGAGTCAGAGAGAGAGAGAGAGAGAGAGAAATACTTAGCCCAGAGATGTTTACCAAATATAAGTTTCAACTAGAGGAATTTTTTAACAAATTAATAAATCTTTTGGACCATAAACTCTTAAGAGTCACTTTGTAAAATTTCCACTAATTTTCCCTTATTATTATTATTATTATTATTATTATTTTGGTTTATATTCCCCTATTATATTATTAGGGAAAGTCATTATCATTTTGGTTTATGTGCGATAACTTGTATTCGTGGGAATTATTGATTGCACCTGATGGGAGGCAGAGGCTTTGACCCTTAAAAAAACAGTTGTAGATCGCATTGCTAATGGTAGCAAAATCTAATGACACTCAAAATTTCTCCACACTTCCTCTGATTTTACGGCTCTACCATATAAAAGTGAACCCCACGTTTCTTGAGTGCAGATGGCATTATTGGAATTGGCATTACTGCTACTATTGTAGGACTTATAGCTGGTGGGATTGCTGCTTCATTGGCCTGAAAGAATTGATTGCCTTCTTCCCAACTATCTGGAGAACAATATACTACTGAATTTCCATTCTTGAAGACAATAATTTCATGGAGTTAAGATCGACGAATTCATTATTCTTTTGGTGAACCAATTAATGACAAGGTATCCTATGCGACCACACGTGTGAAGCCATTGTGAATCATCTACTTATGTGGTCCCATAGAATACTCAAATCATGGTGGGCGTCGTCACATTATGGTGAAAGGTCACATGAAGAGAGAATTTCTCCTGATTGAATGCTGATACGGTTAAAGACCCAAAACAACATGGAAAGGTAGACAAATTAGAGAGAGAGAGGATTGGAAGATAATAATTCATTTATGATCTTTTTGAGTACACAACCCGGCAATATATATATATATATATATAGAGCCTTACATCAATTATTCATTGGAGAAAATGCAAGTGTTAATGCCTACATACAAGGGACATGGATAATGCATACAAGGGATATGGATAATGCATGCAACTAGTGCTAAGAGAAGTGGGGTCCAACTACTAATTAACTATAATGCATGATAAAGGCTAAGTGATGAGTAATGGAAGCTAGTATGTTGTAAGGTCAAAGGGCCATGTGGCAAATGGTTGCATGAGAGTTAATGAGAATAGTGGATTAGTGGAGTGTGGCTAGGCTTGCCATAATTTGCACATATCAATCCATCCCCCTTAGAATGATCTTACCCTCAAGTAGGGGTGGTCATGGTTCGGGTGAGTTGGGTTTGACCCCTACCCGATCATCCTTCCGAACCCCATCGGATTATGAGTTTAGAATCCGTCATCCATCCATTCAGTCGGGTAAAACCGATCCGTCGGTTTCAAGTTGGTTCGGGATGGTTTCGGGTGAAACCCAACAGAAATAATATATCCTATTTTCATCAATTTTACACCTTGATAGTGCTGAGTTTATTGTACCCAACTGCAAAGCATGACCCTGTTATTCACCATTTTACCTTCTTGCAAACTTTTTAGGAAGACATTCAATTTAGGGTAATGCTATGTGCATATAAAGATCTCGGCCATTCATTTTAGTAGGGCCCATCCCTGCACACATGAAATCCACCAAAATGAATGACCTAGATCTTTATGTGCACACTTTATGTGCACGAATCATTACTCTTCAATTTAACTTACTAATAAATAAAAATCCTACATAAACTTAACAAGCAAAGAAAAATGAAAAACACTATACAATCCACCATCAGATTCATACAACATACAAAAAACATAATTGAAAATGACTTCATTAGTTCCACCACATATATTGTGTTTTCTAAGTTTTCAATAGGTGGTCGGGTTGGGTGATGTCAGGTTTGGATTATAAAAATCGACAACCAAACCATATTGCAATCGGGTGTGGCTTGTGAAAACCATGACTCATCCGGCCATCCACCAAAATCACTCAAATCCCTTATGGTCGGTCCGGTTGGTCGGGCCTCGGGTTGGGATGGCCAGCCCTACCCTCAAAGTCATTATACCAAATAGAATATTCCCTCCAGGATCCCAAAGTTTGATGAACATAACTCCTTTCCTGAAATCATTTTTTGCTGAGCCTTTCCACACAAATCCATTCTTGTAGCACCATGTGAAGTACCATGAATATCTTGTAGCCACACCTCTTCCAAGAAGGTAGTACAAATCATCATTACCATGATTGTTTGGTATTTGCAATCCCAAAATTGGTAGTATTACCATAGCAACTTCAATATTGGGGTTGTTATTACGATTGGACACAAATTTCTTCTCATGGTGGTGCTCCAATTCCCCTTTTATAATTGGGTGTAACCCAACGTCGAAGAAATCATTATTACAAATATTTTCATGAGCATTTGGTATTCGCATTTCCATAATTGGCAGTACTACCGTAGCAACTTCAAGATTGTGGTTACTATTATGACTGGACTCCAATTGATCACATTGTGCGAGTATGACTCAGAACATTTCACGTGTATCTTGCCGCATCCGATCTAGGATTGGCGAAAGATTTTTTAATGAAACTTCAAGATGGTTAAGGGCTTTTTATCCTTATCCATAACCGGCTTTGATACCATTGATACTGGTAAAGACACAAAACAACATGGAAAGGAAGACAAATTAGAGAGAGAGAGAGAGAAGGTTTGGAAGATAATATTTCATCCATGATTTTTTTAGCACACAACCTGGCTATATATATGCCATAGCCCGGTCCCACAATAGCAGAACCGGAGCCCGTGGTACACCACCGAGGCTAACCAATTCATTAACGTTCCCAAAAATTAGTTTTAAGAACACGCAGCGGAAAACAAAACAAATCAGTTTTAAAACCAGCAGTCCAATTGACTAGGTCGGGCCCTCATTCGACTGACTTGGAGTTGCAAAGAATAAAAAATTCCCAAGCAGCCACCTTCAGTCGACTGACCCTCGGTCCGGTCGACTGATGCCTCAAAAGTTCAATCGACTGGGCTCGTCCGGTCGACTGATCCCTATCCAGCAGAATATATGTTTTTCGTGCAGAAACCAGTCGACTGTTTCTTGGGGATCAGTCGACTGAAGTCCTGAAAACAAAAGAGAGATTTTACTTAAAATAGGGGTCCATTAAACTGATTCCTCGGTCCAGTCGACTGTTTTCCAACAACAACCCCTTTCTGTAGAATTTCCAAGTTATGAAGGGTTTTGGTTCTTTTTTTTTTTTTTTTTTCTGGATTCAACTAAGATTTAAATACGCACTCCAAACTTATAACAAAATGATTCCCATTATATTAAAACATTACTAAAGCGTAAAAACAAAAGATTTATATCTATTACAATATTTCAGATCCGTTCTACAAATCTAAGTTAAACATAGCCAAAAGTCGTAAAATTCATATTACAACAAGTCTATTACAAAACTACATGATAGGCATGATAAGTCGCCGCCTAAGTGAACTCCCAAACCCACGTGCTCACTTATGCGATTCCTCACCAGCATTTACACCTGAAATGGTTATTTAAATAACCACACATATTCGATTTGTTTAAGTTAATGCTTAATGAATAAAACAATGATGTACATGAATGATAAACATGCTCGCATTCACATCTCTACATTTCATACTAGTCTCCGGAGTCTCACGTGTACGTTCCATACTCCTAATCCGCGACTCCTCGCCAATAAGTCCACGCAAAAAGGTAAGACCCACGATTCTTTTCTTCAATCGTGCGACCTTAATGCCTATATCGGCTATACAAGATGGCTTGGTAACCACGTGCTCCTTTGACCCAAATAACAAGCCAACATGCTCAATTCACATATCACCATGCTTTTTGTATCAAAACATTTCACCGTGCTATTGGGCCTACTTATCAATATAATCACCCAATATGATCCACACAATATATATCTATACTAACAAATGCTTTTCACACAAAATATGAATACATGTCAAGAAATCATTTCAAAAATGTAGTTGAATCACTCACCTCCGATTTACGCTCCTAAGATATGATCCAAAGAAAAACCCAAGCACAGAGAACGTGCAGAAGTCCTAGTACAATTCCTATCGATCAGAATCCAATTATCAACTTTCTATGAAAATTCTAGAAAATGACTTTTCAGAAAACTTAGCCAAACATGGCCTAACGTATATCAAAACGAAGCCCTTACCTCAAGGAGTTCAAATATGAAATCTAGGAGAAAATAAACGGGCAAAAGTCCGTCGTTTGCCGTCGTGAAGCTCAAAGCAATTAAAATCTCCCTTTTGGCCTCCTTTTGAGTTTTAGGTTAAAAGTTGTAAGAATTTCAAAATCATCTCTATCTATATATAGACAATACTTTCGAAAATTACGTTTACCTCTCCACGTGTGTTCAAAACTCCTAATTAGTTTCCGAAACTTTCTACACAGCTAATTTATAGCTTCACAAGTGAAACCTCAAAATTATAAAAGTTTTCGTCTAAGTTCTGTTTGGTTGCTAAAACGCAAGTTTCTACATGACTTTTACGAAATTACTAATTAGCCTATCCAATTAATAGCTTGTTAATTCGTCCTCGTTAGGATGCTAAAATTAACAACATAATATATATATATATATTCTAAATCATTAAATAATACAGATATTGAAATACACAGGTAAACATTTATTTCCAGATAAACATTTCAGACATTCCACAATGAACGTCTCATACTCGGAGAGACTTCACAACATCAAAACACTCAAATCTCACAGTCTCAAAGGGTTCTCTTACACAGACACCCAAATCAACTCGTGAGTCAAAACTTACTCAAACATATGCCAAAATGCTCAACACATCACATTATCATGCATGACAATGTAATGAAATGCAATAACAATTACGGGTATTATGATATATATATATATAGCCTTACATCAACTATTCATTGAAGAAAATGCAAGTGTTAATGCCTACATACAAGGGAAGTGGGGTCCAACAACTAATTAACTATATTGCATGATAAAGGCTGAGTAATGAGTAATGGAAGCTAGTATGTTGTAAGGTTGAAGGGCCACGTGGGCAAGTGGTTGCATGAGAGCTAATGGGAATAGTGGATTAGTGGAGTATGGCTAGGCTTGCCATAATTTGCATATAAGAAATCCCTTACAAATTGGAGTTATGATATGATGTTGGTCTTTTGGCATGGTTTGAAAGTATATACTAAAGACTGTTCTGGGCTAATAAAAAATATGTGCTATACAATTATATCAGTTGTGTTGATTCTAGACTTTGTGCACGAGCTGTTCTTGTCCATTTAAAAATAAACACAATACTATATTACAACACTCATGTATTATTATAGCAATGTATGGTTTTAATTCTAATTCTCCTTTTCCCTAAATCATTACTTTGTTCTATGGTACAAATTGTTTGTCTGTATGCCAGTGTTGAACGAAAATATGATGGTTGAAGTTACCAAATTGAATGTATGATGGCATTCCCAAAATTATTGTTTGTTTCACTTGGAGATGTGTCTTGTACAATTTCACATTCAAGAATCAAGATACACATGCACACATGGCGTATTAGTAGTTTAAATTGCATATATATATATATATATATTTGGACCAAAAGTACTTTAACGTTGACTGTAACTTACGTGTAAACGGACAACACTTAAGTACTTTCTTTTACTTATTTTTTTGTCACGTTCTAAAATACTACTGGTCTACCGGGGTGCTGTGACACAAACACACTAGTACACATGGACCAATTGTACTTCAAAGCAGTATTAAAAAAGACTTTTTCTGTAACTCCCTATAATTTTTATTTTCATTAATAAATATTATAAGTCATTTTCTTTCTATGAGTAAAACCCTTTGGTATGATTTTCAAACTCTATTTTATTTTGAGACTATAAGAATGACTTTTTGGTGCAAAATGTATTTTTAATATATAAAAATATTTGTTTGGGATCAAACTGTACTTTTTATAAATGTGGAAAATACTTGCTATGGATTTGAAAACTTTATTTTTATACAACTAGAAATATTTTCCTACGCAAATATTAGTATACATACCTCACAGTCTCTCAATTCTCTCACGAGGAACTTACTATCTCTCTCAATCTCTCTCAAATTCTCTCAATTTCACTCTCTAGATACACACACTAACAATATATATATACATACACATACATAGTGTTATATATATATATATCAAAATCAAGAGAAGAAGAACAAAAATTCATAGAACATCGAAATTCACGGCAGATTTCTCGTCACCAAATTCTCAATCCTTTTCCCTCTGTGAGTAATTCAAACTCACTCCCAATGTGTATATTTGTATATTGTTATATATATATAGAGAGAGAGAGAGATGTGTATATATGTATATATCTGTGATCACCAGTAGAGCTTGAAAATTTGAGTTTTATGAAACTCAACTAAACCCAATTTTGTGAATTGGAAATAAAGATTGTAGTCCCATTAGACTGTGGTTCGAATACTCCGGCCTAATTCGTCTGTATCGTGATGAACTGTAAATATAAAGTTTTGTCACCTCTCGATTTCTCACGTATTCTGAGAGCTACGGTCCGATTCGTGTTAATCCGATTACATATACATGATCTACGCGAAAAATGAGAAAACCCATATATTACATGTCTTGTATAAAATAGAACTCAGAAATAGGTCTACAACAGTTTTGAAGTAAAAAACATGGGGAAAACGAAGAAGAAGAAGAAGCCTCTGTAATAACTCGCGCGCACAACCCGCGGTCGCGCGACTCGCGTGAGGGATCCGCTCGCGCGACCTGCCCATTTTGTATTATTTTGGAATTTTAAAAGAATTCGAGAAATACGTGTATTGTGCGCGCTACCCACACAAGCAATATCTTGCGCGAATGACCCATTTGCACAACATGGTATTTCTGAAAGTTTGTTCATTTTTCAATAAGGACTGTTTGGGAAAAGGTTTTAAATGTTTTTAACGAATTGGTTGGAAGATATACTATTTTAAAGACTCGCGTTTAAGAACTGGCCTAATAAGAACGATTAAGGCTAAGTTTCTTGTTCGTACATATATTCAAATGTGTAATTAGTAGATGTAGTTATAATTCCATGACATTAGCATACATGATAGGTCGAGGTCGAGTCAATATGCATGGTTTGTGAGAAAATGTGAAAAAGAGTATAAGAGATTGTGTGTTGGTATGGTTGCCTCCATGGACACTCCCTAGTACCCAAGTTCTGGATACTGATTGAGATAATCTCTGGTATGCCGTGGTGGTACTATAGTGTGATGTCATGGATCAAGGTAGTAGATGTCGTTGTAGACACCCCATTTCGTCGGCTATCAGATTTAGGAGACCCATAGCTTAGTGGTTTACAATGATCAAAAAAGGACTCAAAAGGACTTCTGGAAGTTGGCTCTATTTCTCAAAATGCTCAGAATGACCAAAATGCCCCTGAAAGCCCGAAAACTCCCAGATTTAGTCTCAAAGTTCTGGAAACATGCTATGTCGTAATAAAAATGATAAAATGAGTTTTTAAGCAAAATCGGATAAAATCGTCAGTTCCCAGAGACCCCCGGAAGTCCCGGAAGTTCCCGGAAAGTCCCCGTTGACCGGTTTGACCAAGGTTTGACCAGGTTTGACCAAGTTTGACCAAAATCGTCCGAATTCACCGGAATCATTTTAAATCATGAGAAAAGTGTTAAAACGAGTTCCAAAAGAAAATCGAGCAAGAACGTCAGCTCCCGGGAACTCCCGGAGGTTTCCAGAACTTCCCGGGAATCCCAGGTTTGACCAGTTTGACCGAGATTTGACTTTGGAACCGAGGCACCAAAACAATTTTCAAATATTTTTCACGGATACTAGAGTTCGATAGCTTTCCAACGGTATATCGCACACAATTTTCGGATTTAAAACGAGTTTATTATCAATTTTTGAAAACGAAAAAGGCGATCAAATCGGCTTTTATCGCAAATACCGCAAAACTTTTCAAAGTGACCCATCCCCGAACTATTTTTTATGTAAAGTAGACTCCATTACCTTTCCAACGGTATATCACAATCTCAGTTTGGAGTTCATACGCATTTTCTGTGAATTTTGGACAAAATAGGGCCTTTTTGCGAATATTGGAACCTCTGGGGGCCTAAACGTAAATTTCTGGGCGTCTGAGGAGCAGTGCTGCCGCGGCACTGGCCCAGTGCCGCCGCGGCACTCAACCCTCGCAGAGTCCATTTTTGTAATTTTTTTGGGGGTCCAATTTGATTAATTGAAAGTCAAAACGACATAGTTTTATGTTCACAGTTGTTTGGGACCAATGGGAGTACTTCTAAAACCCCAAAATCACCCCAAATTGGCCTATTTAAACCCTCCATTGCTCTTCATTTTGGGGGGGCCAAGGGCAAAGCTTGAAAAGTTGTAGAGAAGAAGAGAGATAGAGATAGGTTTAGAAGAGAGAAAGGGAGCTTCTCCCATTGATTTTCCATAAGAAAGTGAGTTTTATTCTTGTTTTCTTCCATCATCCTTCTATATACTTCACATTCAAAGTCCACTCCAACCCTCATCCTTGAGCATTCTTGAGTTAGGAAGCCACTTCCATGTCCAAATGTCAAAATCTATGAGTGAAACACTAATCTACAAGTCTCATGCTTCATGAATATCATCTATTGATCATCATCTACTTGCTTGTTTATTTATTGTTCATCTCTTCTTATCTCATTTCTTTTTTATTTTCTTTATTTACTTACTAGTTCATCATCATCTAAGTGATGACATGAAGTTTGGGGTGAGTGAATCCTTATGGATAGTAGCTCTTGACCTCAAAAACATGTTTGATAGATGATGATCATAACCTCAATACTTCCAAGGTATTCTTGAAATGTATTGAAGTTATGTTCAAAATAAAAATAAATCTCTCCAACAATCTTGGAGGTTCTTGATGATGAGTTTGATGTTGGCATTTTAAGTGGCTATAATCCTTATTGAGTATTAAAAATATGTTTTCAAAACATCTATTTCAAAACCCCTCTCAATCCCTCTTATTTGGTTTCAAGAAACAAAACTTTGTTTTCTCCAAAATCTTCAAAACAATGAGTCAAAACAGTGAGTGAGTTGAGTTCAAAGATTTCTCTAGAACTCAATACTCAACATATGGATACAAGGCCACTTGGAAAGTCTTCCTAACTCATTGGAGAACACCCATGATTTTTGGTTTGACTTGGAAGCACATGGAAATGGTCCATTTGGATCTCAACATTCCTTCCATACATTCTGTTTTTGCTGTCACAGCATCTAGGTCAACTTACGACCTCTTTTCCAGAAAACTTTTTCAAAAGGGGTGGCCCTAACTTATTTTTCCCTTAAATTTCAATGTCTTAGGAAACTTTCTGTATAAAATGGGCCTCTAGATCATTCGTTTTCATTTTCTAAGATTTTTCAACATTTCAGTCGACAGTACGAACTCTGTTTCTGAATGACCTCTGTTGTTTATATGATTTCTCTCAATCTGTGATAGTTATTAAGTATTGGCTTTTTGGGTTGTGTTCTAGACACAATAAGGAACATCTCCATAAAAAATCATGCATTGAAAACATTCCTAACCCCTCTTTTCAAATTTCCAAAGATGATACTACTGTTCTGTCCACTATTCACAGCAAGCATACCTTAACTTTCATTCTTTGATTTAATGCTTATATGCATTCCAAATTAGCTCATATCTTAGGAAGTAGTTCATACTACATTTTTATATATCCCATGTTGATTTAATCCATTCATTCATGCATATTTTAGACTTCTAAGTCATTTTAGAAATCCATGTACACAAAACACACTACAACCTTTGCACATTTTTAGATACATACAATGCATTCATGCAAGATTTGGGGTTTTTTGTAACTCTTAATCTAAGAAGATTATAAGGGATGAACTTGATCACACGTCCATGTTTCCCCTCGATCTAATCGTCCTTTCTCATCCGTCCCGGGGATTGAGAAATCTTCTTTTCTCAAAATTAACATGCATCATGTTAGCTTGCTAAGTATATTTTGATTTCTTTATTTATTTGTTTCAATAACAATTCATGTCCCCTTTAGATTAAGGAAACTAATTACTCGATACATGATTAGACGATTTTTCCTAGGTTTATTTGTGTGATCTTTCACTTTACATTGCATGATATTTGACTTAGATCTTATGAATGATATTTTATCTTTTGATCTTCCATTTCAATTTTCTTATGTGATGTAATATACTATCATAGTATTATTTGTCGAACCATACATAGTATAAGATGATTATTTGGATGCTAATTGAGGCCCGTCGAAAGACGGGGCGAGTTGAGGGTGTTTTAATCGCGACAAAGGCTCCTTCCTCTCTCGTACCAAAACCCCGAACCAAGTTCTTTGGTGATGAAGGGCCGGTGCCCTTATCCGCTTGGGTGAGTCAAAATTAGGTTTCTTGGTTCCTTAAAGACCAAGTGGCGACTCTGTATCTGTTTTCAACAGACCTTTCCTTTTCTTTGATTCAAAACAATCTCAAACAAGAGAAGTGGTCCGATTCCGCGTGTATGTTTATTTTACTCACCAGCTTGCATAAGCTGATGGCGTTGATGCGCCTTGGACTTTATGTCCAGATTTTCTAGGTCAGCCAAATTTTCCAGGTCAGGAGCAACCAGAATTTTCGACTATGCTAGTTAGAGACCAGAGGATGTCCAGAAGAATTGATTTACTTTTACTTATGTCTTATATTTCAAAGATGTAATAAACTCTATATTAGAATTCGTATAAGGTGGTTTGTGCCTAAGACAATGACTAATGTAATAGTTTAGTGAGTTTTAAATTTAGGAGCTTATGTCTATTAGTATCTTTTCTTTAGAAATGTTATTAAGTCATTTGTTGCGGGGGTAATTGGTTACTTTCACTTGTCACTACCTACGAGTCCATAAAGGAAATGAAACACATTCCTGATTTATACTACGTCGGGGTGTGATTTGTAAAATACATTGTCTATGACTCTAAGGTTGTATTATTTGACACTTACTTTCCAACCTCTCCTCTGTCTAAGTTGGTATTGTAGGTAAAGAGAAAGGATCATTAGACCCGAAATCATAGTACCCCTCTAGTTTGGCGAAAGTTTGGACAATTTGGACACCTTATGCCCCGTAGTTTCAAATTATTTGCAATGTGGGCCTTGTGACTAACTCTGTCAAAAAAGGTTAATGGAAAAAATAAATACTTTTATGCTTTCTGTTAAAAACACCCATTCACTTTCCAAAACTCTCATATTTGCCCCAAACCCATATTCAAATCTTACAAACACCCACCCACCTTCTCCTTCTACCATCGGCCACCACAGCACCACCATCGACCAGCTACAATCCTTTCTCTTTCCACCATAGGCCACCACAGCACCACTGCCGCACCAAAAACAAACCCACTTCACTTAGTCTCTCTTTCCCTCCTCCATTACTCCCTCTCTCTCTCTCTCTCTCTCTCCCTCTCTCTCTCTCTCTCTGTTCATGTACCTCAATAGTAGACCCAGATTGTATCCACTGCAATTTGACATTGCAAAGTGCATCCATGGTCCTCAAATACAAGGTGGTTTTGCCGATTCCATGACCCAAACAAAAGTATAGATAGAGACATTGAAACCCCTTTTCGATCGCCACTATCACTACCGGCACCATCGACCCTCAACCACCGACCCCCTTGCGAACCCAACACCAAATATGTAGAGAGAGAGAGAGAGAGAGAGAGACACGCAGATCTAGAAAATCAATCCAGCCAAAAAAATTATTTGGACTTAGTTATACATATTTTGCACTTTTTATGCATATTTTCGACATATTTATACATTTTTTGTGTATATTTTGGACTTATTTATACATATTTTATAATTAGCACAAAAACTTAAAAGAGGGGGGGCTTAGTAGGTAATTTTCATAACTAAGGGGGGCTTGAATGAAATTTTAGGGGGGGGCTTGAATGTAAAATATTTTGGCTCATAGGGTAACATTAGTAATTTTTGAAAATCTGGTGTGGGGCAGCTTGAGGCCCCCTGCCCATACATCCATCTGCCCCGAGAGAGAGAGAGAGAGAGAGAGAGAGAGAGAGAGAGAGAGAGAGAGAGAGAGAAAACCCAATGGGTTTGGGGATTTGCAATTGATGAAGTCTGTGTTTTCACTATCATCTCTAGGATTTAGATTTGTTCATATCACACACACATATGCATATACACATAGAGAAAATTCAAATTGAATTGGTTCAAATTGAATTGGTTGAAACAGGTATTGATTTGTTTGATTAAATTTTTGGCATAAAGCCCCAACTTTTTGCTACTAAATTTGAAAACCCAAATTGAATTGGTTGAACCCAATTGAGAAATCATAGAAAAGTGGATATTTTATAATATCAAATTATAATCACAATTCATCACTACTCAATACCGATACTCCAATTGAGATCTGAATCCAAATCTTAATACCCAATTAGTTTTTTTTTTTCTTCACAAACCCATTTTGAGAGGTGGGACTTAGAGTGATGGTGGCGGGCAGCCGAGTTGGGGTTTTGTGGTGGTGTTGGGTGGCTGTGAGGGGACAACCAGGCTGGGGTGTGTTGGTGGAGGTTTGTCGAGTGTGGCCATGGTGGTGGGCCTGGTGGCCGAGAGTGGTGGTGTTGGTAGCCTTGAGTGTGGAGAGAGGTGGAGTCAGTGGAGAGTGGTGGTGGGCCTAGTGGTCGTGAGTGTGGAGAGAGGTGGAGGCGGTGGATAGTGGTGGTTTGGGGCAAATACAAGAATTTGAAAATATAAGTGGGTGTTTTTGAAATAAAACATAAAGTTATAAGTGATTTTGTTTTTGATTTGATTTTGAATTTTTTTTTTTTTTTTTTGACAGAATTAGTCCGAAGACCAAATTGCAAGTAATTTGAAACTACAGGACCTTAAGTGTCCAAATTAAAAATCGAAGGCTCAAAGTGAAATTTTCGCCAAACTAGAGGATACTGAAGTGTAGTTCAACCTAGTTTTATCCCAAGACTTAATTGACTGAACTTCATTTGACTGGCATTCAAAATCTGCCATATAAGAGGCTCCTCTGTATTAAACCATTTAGTCTGAATCTCCTCTTTTGGCAGGTCAGATAAAACTGTTTGATAGGACAGGATAAGGCAGGATCGGATCGAATATTAATCTTGTCGGATAAGCTGTTATGTTGTCCTGTGTTTGAAACGTGCTAGATAAAACTGTCGGATAAGCTGTTATATCATAATCCTGTGTTTGGTCGTGCCCGAATATAAGTTCCGAATAATAACTAAATTATTAGTTTTTAAAACAAAATGGGATCTGAAGAAAGGAAAAAAAAAAAAGCGTAGATCTAAATAAAAAAAATAACAATAAAAAAAGAGGAAAAAAAATAGATTTGAAAAAGAGAGGGAGAGAGATCTGAAAATGAAAAAGGGGGGAAACATGGATCTGAACAAAGAGGGAAGGGAGAGAAACCTACCCAAAGATTCATAGTGAACTTCAACGGGAGCTTCTCTTGAAGCAATAACGCGTTGATCTAGTCGCCACCGGAGCCAGAAAGGATTATCTAAATTGAGAGAAGAAGTTATGAGGGGAAAAAAAAGGCGGCAAATCTGAAAATGAAAAAGAAAAGCAAAAAAAATCCGAAAAAAAACTTGATCTAAAAAATAATAATAAATAAATAAATAAGCAGATCGGAAAATGAAAAGAGAGGAAAAAAAATCAAATATGAAAATAAAAAAAATAAAGATAAAAAAAGATCTGAAAAAAAAAAAATTAAAAATCAAATATTAAAAAATAAATAAATAAAAGAAAGTTTTTTTTTTTGCCCAAGAAATTTTCCCAAACTTCTAATCCCACCTAATACCACCTCCCCCCATGGTTATAGTTATCCTACTCTCCATGGAATAAAAACCTAGTTCAGGACTATTTTATCATATCCAATGGTGCCACCAAACATTGTATAGAATAAAAGTTATCCTATAATGCCTCTTAACCTGACCACCAAACAAGGCCTTTATGTTTATAACAGTTTCGGATCGAATTCGAAAATTGTTAATTCTAACATCAATGCTCATGACTTAACCAAACAAAATATCAGAAGATTTCATGTTCATAACATATTCGGATTGAATTCGAATATTGCTTCTTCTAATATCCAGGCTTTGTGGTTTGATCGATTTGCACTCATTACTCCAAATGCTCTATATTCTGGCACTAATACCCCAACACTTTGGACTAAAGTGCAACTGTGACTTTTTTTCATCAAAATTAATGGTGTTACACTTGAGAGACCTAATTTGAAGGGTGAAATGACTCTTTTGCCCCTAAAAGTCATATTAAAAGGAAAATAAGTCATAAATCATTTTCTTTAGGTCAAACACGACTTATCCCAAGTAAATCCTAAAAAAATATCAAATATTCTTTCTCACCCAATTTAAAATCATATATTTCTCCCTAAATGAATTGAAGTAAACAAATTTTGTTCTCAACACTATTATGAAGACTTTGGAGTAATTTGGTCATTTCAGCTTGCTCCGTAAGCAAATTTTAACATTTACACTTTAGTTTGAACCACAGTAGGGCAAGTGCAAACCGGCCATACCACAAGGAATATAAGTGTATTTAACCGTAATTTCAATATCAATGCTCATGACTTACCAAACAAAATGTCAATGTTTATGATCCGGTTTGTAATCCGAATTCGACCAATTGACACCCCTACAAAATACCCCCTGCAAAATTTAAGATTGATAGTCCTAGTATTATATGTCCGTCAGCCGTCCTAAAAAAAAAAAACACACGGCTTACTTAATGCATACACGCATTGCATGGCTTTTGAAGGGTAAATTACATCATTTTTGCCAATAAGGCTAAAAGATATTCGATGGCCCTAAACTCATTTCATTAATTCTCCGCAAAATTTTGATACTTTTCATACTGTTTTGAAACGTGATTGATCCACGTGTACAAGTATGTCTATGTGGCACATCTAGACTCTAGACTCACAAGTGAATCAATCTATCTATTATATATATATATATATATATAAGACAAGGCCAAAAGCCTTCTTTAAGCTATGCCAAGTGGCACCCATTTCCTTCCTCCAAATTTCCTATGTGGCACCTTCATATTTCTTTATAGATTTTTCTATTATTTGCTTTTTTCCCTTTTCTTATTTATTATTAGTATTTTTTAAAATTTGTTCATTTGTGAGTCTCTTCATCTTACACATCTCTCTTTCAAAACATAAATGAGCATTCAGTAATTATATATATATATATATATATCAACATTCACCATAAAGAAGAAACAAAGAGTAAATTTCATGCCTGCTTCTCATCTTCCTCACTTAGTCTATTGTTTTCCGACAAGCTTTCACATGGTGCCTACATGACATTCTTTCATTGATTTCTTTTCTCTATGTGGCACTTTCTTTCTTTTTTTTTTTTTTTTTTTTTTTTTTCCTTTTTTTTCTAACCTTTTATTATTATTATTATTATTATTATTATTATTATTATTATTATTGTGTGTGTTGTACAACATATACGAGCTTCTTTAATGCAACAATGAAACAGTGCATTACATAAAAATGTAATTTACTCATTGCTTCTTTAATGCAATTATGAAATGGTTCATTTGCAAACCTTAATTATATGAATATGAACCATTTACAGTTACACACATTAAAGTAGAATTTACTCATGGGGAATTGTAAAGGGATGAAATGCAAGAGATTAAAAAGTGGTGTTGAGGTGATTTCGCATGTTTGGCGTCAAGGCAATAAAGTTGCACATGAATTATAAATGGTTTGTTGGTGCTGAATCAAAAGTGGTCTGCTCGAGCTTATTATGATCTGAAAGGTTGGAGAGGATGCTCGCTGTCCTCCAGTTGCTGCTTTTATTGGTGCAGTCTGATGCCTCTTTGGCATCTTAATGTCTTTTGTTATTTCTTTGTCAATTACTAATATATATATATATATATATGTATGTATAATGGGAGTTGCTATACAGCTGTAAGTACTCTCTCTTTCTCTCTATTAGCATATGATTAACTTGACTCACGAGGCTAAAGTTTTACAAGATTTATAGAACGAGGTGATTCATTGGGGATATACAGGCAAATGTGACCCTTCAATTTTAAACCATGATGTATTTATACTCTACACGGATACAAATAGCATCAATTGGTCGTGCATTAGACAAGTCAAATTGCAAAAATTCTGACATCCTGTTTGTTTGTTTGTTTTTTTTTTTTTTTTTTTTTTTTTGTTTTGAATAAAGTTATGATTCTCAAATTTGGTTTCCAAAAATTTAAACAGTTGTACCACATTGTGATAGTGGTCGGTAGTATCACATGCCATGTGGTACAACTGGCAAAGTATTTGAAAACCAAATTTGTAAAACATAGCTTTACTCTCTTCTTTCAATAAAATTATGAGTTTGTTTAAGAAATGCGTATATTATTATATATGGTGCAGGTTCAGGCTTCAGCAAATACAATTCAATATGCCAAAATCATGTGACAATCAACAATAAACTTAAGGTATACACATACCGAAACTATATTGAAGCAAATAGCAACATTCTTCAACTTGAAAAAAAAAAAAAAAACAGAAGCAAAAATGAGATTGTTATTAATTGAAACTGATTAGCAACGTAGTCGATTGAATTTGTTTATGCTATTTAATTTGATGTGCATTCTTAGTTTTGAAAAATTCCCGTGCATTTGCACGGGTTATCGACTAGTAATATCTTAGAAAAATGAAGAAAAGCACTGAAGTGTTATCCAAGAAACCTCTTGGATGAATGTTTCAACTAGTAATTTCCTAGCTAATGTCATTTGTGTCTGGAACCAACCAGAACAACAAAAACTATAATACTATCAATCATTGCTATCGAGATAGAAAGAAGGCAGTTATATAAACCACTATACACAGCAGAAAATTAGCTCAAAGTAGGAACTCAGAACACCCCCACAAACATATAAGTTCTCAGCCAAAAAAATAAAAAATAAAAAAGGTTCTGAATTGTGGTGAAACTGAAAATCAAACCATACTTTGAAGCGCATGCTCTCAAGTATCTCTTTTTTGCTGGGATGCTCTTAAGTATCTCATTCTGTTGTCGAGAGAGCCGACTGCAAAACATCTTCAAGGTACTTCTCCGAGGCAGCATACTGTCTCTTTTTGTCCTCAATTGCTAAAGCGGCCAAAGCTTTATCCTGCAAAAAAAAATTAAAAAAATTATATATATATATATATATATATCCTAGAAGTCACTATGTCCCTGATAAATTAACAGCAAACACATAAGGCTCTATTTGGTTTCTGGATTTAATGAGGGAAAAGGAATCAAAGGAACAGAGGAAAAACGCTTTTCTTTGTTTCGTGACAAGGAAAATAGCGAGGAGACATGAAGGAAAGAAAATGTGATTCCTTCCTCTTTTCTGACGTTACTATTATCTTTTGAAAATTTTAATTTCTAATGTCATTTAACCATGGAGGAAAACACTAGGGAAACTTCAAAAAGTTTCCCGAGTGTTTTCCTCCATGGTTAAATGACATTAGAAATTAAAATTTAAATGACACCAGGGAAACATAAAGCAGATAGTTTTCGTTATTTCCTTTCCTTTTCCTTTCCTTCTAAATCTGAGAACCAAAAAGAGCCCAATGGTCAGAGCAAATTGAAATATGAAATTACAGGAGGCAAGTCTTGGTAGCTTCTCAATGTATCAAGAATGGGCTTTGTTGTCTTCTCCAATTCCTTCCTGTGCTCTGCCATTTCAACCAACACCCCATGGCTGATATCTGAGGTGTAGCCCACACGATTCAGGATTGCCTACTCCCAACAGTCTTTTGTGTGAGTAATGCAAAAAACTAAGTTTTAGATCACACATAAGGGACTTAGAATAAGACACTCGCGTGCGCGCGCACACACAATTACCTGCAATTCGCTGCTGCTAGATAAAATTTAAAAAAAAAAAAAAAGAAAAAAAAAAGAATAAATGCATTTTGCACCCATGAACTATACAGAAAATGCAGTTTGGTCTCTCATGTTTTAATTGTTGTGATTTGGTCCTTTTAACTTCTAGGCCAATTGCAATGTTAACGTTCAATCAGCTTCCATTGAAAAAGTTACAAGAACTAGCCACGTGGTGCACTGCCAACCATCCACATGATGTGTTTCCATCACTTATTCAAACAAAAGCTGATGAGGCAAGAGGTTAACGTTACCACTGGCCTGAAAGTTAAGGGATCAAATTGGTACAACAGAAAAATGAAGGACCGACAATAGTTCAAAGGTGCAAAATGCAATTTACTCAAACAAATGGTTTTTTTTTTTTTTTTTTTTCATTTTCAGCTCCATTTGTCTTATTATATAATTTATATTATGATGCCTTTGCTATAAAACATTCAACATTCAAGCAAGTATCACTACAGAAGTATAGAAATGAGACAAACTGTAGGATAAATTATTACTCAAATACACCCACAGTAGTCCCTGGGACACATGTTTGGGAAATCATGAAACTAATTCATACTACGCCATACCCATAACAATAACAATAGGCACTGGCTTGCCCTTCATCCTCATTCATACTATGCCATACCCACTGTTGGAAAGAAGAATATTCAGCTGAGATTTATTGCTGATCTGCCTGAGATTAATTGCTGATATGACTGAGATTAATTGCTGATCTCTAGGGATTGCCTAGCTGGGTTTTATGCTTAATATAAGCTAGTCAACTCTGTAAATAAGGGAATTAGTTGTAAGATTATTTTATTCCTTTTTTAGTACCTTGTACAGTCTATAAGTATGTATGCATATATTACTTAGTGTATCAATGAAATACTCCCTCCGTCCCTTTTTTTGAGTCCTATATTCCATTTTGGAATGTCCCAAATTTAGTGTCCACTTTCCTAAATTGGCATACAATTTTTACTTGCTTTCCAAAACTACCCTTCCTTGAAATCTATACCAAGACAAGACTAAAAAAGTTTTTGCAATGATTAGAGGCAATTATGGAAAATAGGTGTAGATTCTTTTTATCCCCTTAATAAGTTGAGTTCCCAAAGGTGGACTCCAAAAAAGGGACGGAGGAAGTACAATTGTTCACAGAAACAATTCTTTCCTAATTTCTTGATTGTTTAGATGGTATCAAAGCAGGAACTTTATTTCTGACTCTTCCGCATTATCAGGACTTATTCCTTGATATTGTAACCCTAGCCTCCCACGATGTCTAAATCCAAGCCTACAGAAAAACGTGACTCCCAATCTATTCAAATTACCACTATATGTCTTAATGGAGACAATTTCCTACGCTGGCCTCAATCAGTGCATATGTATATCCGAGGGAGAGGAAAGATTGGGTACTTGACTAGTGATACAAATGCACCTAATTCGAAGGATGCAACTATGCTACATGGGATGCAGAAAATTCCATGGTTATGGCATGGCTTGTTAATTCCATGGATGAAGACATCGCCTCTAATTATATGTGCTATCCAACTGCCAAGGAACTATGGGATAATGTTAATTCCATGTATTCTGACCTCTGCAATCAATCCCAAGTGTACGAACTACAACTACAACTTGGAGGAACTCGACAAGGGGGAGACAATGTCACCAAATACTTCAACACTATGACAAGGTTGTGGCAAAATCTGGATATCTTCAATAACTATGAATGGAAATCTCCAGATGATTGCAAATACCACAAGAAGACAGTGGAAACCCCGCCATACACGTGAGACATGCTGGAAGATCCATGGCAAACCTGCCAACTGGAAGGGTAGCATGCCTGGAGACCGACCTGTTCGTGCAAATGAGACTAATGATAGTACCTTCAGTAAAGAGCAGATGGATCATCTTCTGAAGTTGCTGAAATCCAATCAAGAGTCTGGTATTCCTAGTGTTTCTCTGGCTCAATCAGGTAGCAACTCTAGTGCTTTCTCTTGTCATTCTAGTCCTACACCTTGGATCGTTGATTCAGGTGCTTCTGATCACATGACAAACCTCTCCCATGTATTCCACTCTTATTCGCCTTGTTCTGGTGATAAAAAGGTCAGAATTGCTGATGGGAATTTTTCATCTATTGCAGGAAAAGGTTCCATCAAAATTTATGAAAAATCACCCTTAAATTTGTCCTTCATGTCCCTAATCTTGCCTGTAATCTCTTATCTGTAAGCCAACTCTCTAAAGATTCTAATTGTCGTGTTACCTTTTTTGATTCCCACTGTGATTTTCAGGATCTGAGCACGGGGATGATGATTGGCAGTGCTAGAATGGTGGACGGTCTCTACTATTTTGATGACAATTTCTTCAGTAATAAACAAGCTCAAGGCTTTAGTACTAGTATTAGTTCTCTCTCTGTCTGTGAACAAATAATGACTTGGCATCTTAGACTAGGACATCCTAGTTTTTCTTATTTGAAGTATCTATTTCCTGTTCTATTTAAGGTGGATTGTTCATCTCTTCAATGTGAAAGTTGTCATTTATCAAAGAGCCATCGCACCACTTACAGTTCAAAACCATATTGTGCCTCAAAACCATTTTACTTGATTCATAGTGATGTTTGGGGTCCTTCAAAAATTACCACATCCTCGGGAAAAAAAATGGTTTGTAACTTTCATAGATGATCATACTCGGTTATGTTGGGTATATTTGATGAATGATAAATCTGAAGTTGAAAAATTGTTCAAAAAATTTTCCATTATGGTTGAAAACCAGTTTCAAAGAACAATAAAAATACTTCATTCAGATAATGGAACTGAGTATTTCAATCAAGTTTCGGGAAATTTTTTAAAGGAAAAAGGGATTCAACATCAATCTACTTGTAGTGATACTCCCCAACAAAATGGTATTGCCGAAAGAAAGAACAGACATTTACTTGAAGTTACACGTGCCATTATGTTCTCAATGCATGTTCCAAAATATCTATGGGGAGCTGCGATTTTGACAGCATCTTATTTGATAAATAGAATGCCTACTCGTGTTTTAAAATATATTACACCCTTAGAAAGCTTTAAAACTTTCTTCCCTGAATGTCGACTTTTCTCTGACTTACCCTTGAAAATCTTTGGATGCACTGTGTTTGTTCACATACCTAGTAGGCTAGTAGGCTTCGATCCAAACTTGATCCTAGGGCATAAAAATGTGTGTTCATATGTTATGCTCCAAATAAAAGAGGATATAAGTATTATGACCCTAAAACAAAAAAAACTTTTGTGAGTATGGATGTCTCATTTGTGGAACGTCAGCCTTATTTTAAACAAAACTGTCTTCAGGGGGGGATAGAAAATAGTGAAGCACAAAACTGTCTTCACGGGGGGATAGAAAATAGTGAAGCTCAGTTTTGGCAAACAGATGTCCCTCTACCTAATACCTTATTTCCCGTACCTGTTTGTGATTCTTCCACCTCTGGTAGTCAAGAAATTGGTAGTCATAATAATAAATAAATAAAATGGAAAATACTAGTCTACCATAGTCAAACTTAGATGACTCACAAACAGGGGGAAAAATATTAAGACAGGAGCTCCGTGTTTACACTCGAAGGGGTACTCATCAAACAAATAAAGACTTGCCTACAACTCTAGCACAAGACCAATCACTGTCTCCGAGCGATGATCAGCCTACTATTGCAGGTAACTCTAATCCTTCTTTGTCAAATCCCACTCCTACTACTTCCGATCTTGATATACCTATAGCACTTAGAAAGGGAGTCCGAACCTGTACAGAACACCCTATTACTAAGTATGTGTCTTACCATAAGCTTTCTAAGTCTCATAAAGCCTTTACCTCAAAAATCTCCCACCTATTTATCCCGAGAACCATCCAGGAAGCCATGGATAATCTAGATTGGAAATCAGCAGTTTTGGAAGAGATGAACGCTCTGAAAAAGAATAAGACTTGGGAGATAGTTAACTTACCGAGGGAGAAGAAAATGGTGGGATGCAAATGGGTGTTTACAATTAAGTGTAGAGCTGATGGAAGTGTAAAAAGATACAAAGCCCGTTTAGCGGCAAAAGGGTTTACACAGACACACGGTATTGATTACCAGGAGACTTTTGCCCCAGTCGCCAAGATTAATTCAATATGCGTCTTACTATACTTAGCTGCTAGTCTTGACTGGCCCTTACACCAGCTAGAGGTAAAAAATGCATTCTTAAACGGGGATTTGAAAGAGGAAGTCTTTATGAGCCTACCACCGGGGTTTGAAGAACATCTTGGTGAAGGGAAAGTGTGCAGACTAAGAAAATCCTTATATGGCCACAAACAATCCCCTAGAGCATGGTTTAAGCGATTTGGAAAAGCTGTAAAGGGCCACGGATATACACAAAGTCAAGCAGATCACACTATGTTCTATAAGCACTCAATAGAAGGGAGGATTGCTATTTTAATTGTTTATGTCGATGATATAATATTAACAGGTAATGATCATGATGAGCTCAAAAGACTCAAAGAGGTTCTTGCTGATGACTTTGAGATCAAGGACTTAGGAGTCTTAAAGTATTTTCTTGGAATGGAGTTCCCCAGGTCAAAAAAGGGTATCTTCGTGTCTCAACAAAAATATGTACTGGATCTTCTTGGAGAGACAGGTTTACTTGGTTGCAAGGCAGCAGAGACACCAATTGAACCTAATTTGAAGCTCCAATCTGCTAAACCTGAAGTTGTGAAGAACAGGGAACAATTTCAGAGGCTAGTTGGTCGACTCATTTATCTATCGTATACCCACCCAGATATAGCTTTTGTAGTGAACATGGTTAGCCAATTTATGCACTCACCAGGTCCAGAACACTTCGAGGCGATGTATAGAATCCTAAGGTACTTGAAGGGATCACCAGGGAAGGGCCAACTATTTGGAAAGTACGGTCACCGACAAATTGAAGTATATACAATGCAGACTGGGCTGGGAGTATAACCGATAGAAGGTCAACCTCTGGCTACTGTACTTTTGTCGGAGGAAACCTTGTTTCTTGGCGTAGTAAAAAGTAAAATGTGGTGGTAAGAAGCAGTGCTGAAGCTGAATTTAGATCAGTTGCCCACAGAATTTGTGAGGTGATGTGGATTAAGAGAATCTTAGATGAATTGAAGGTCCCAAGTCCCTCTCCGATAAAGGCATACTGTGATAACAAAGCAGCAATCTCAATAGCACATAACCCTGTTCGTCATGACAGAACCAAGCACGTTGAGGTAGACAAGCACTTCATCAAGGAGAAAATAGAGAACGGGCATATTTGTATGACCTATATACCAACTGATGAACAGATTGCAAATGTTCTTACAAAGGGACTGTCCAAGAAATAATTTGAGAAATTTACGGGCAAGCTGGCTATGGAAGATATCTTCAAACCAGCTTGAGGGGGAGTGTTGGAAAGAAGAATATTCAGTGATCTGGCTGAGATTAATTGCTGATATGTCTGAGATTAATTGCTGATTTCTAGGGATTGCCTAGATGGTTTTTATGCTTAACATAAGCACGTCAACTCTGTAAATAAGGGAAATTAGCTGTAAGACCATTTTGTTCCTTTTTTAGTACCTTGTACAGTCTATAAGCAATGTATACATATATTACTTTGTGCATCAATGAAATACAATTGTTCACAGAAACAATTCTTTCCGAATTTCTTGATTGTTTAGACCCACAACAATAACATGACACAAAAATGTGTGATTTTACAAAATAATTTGGAATGTGAAACACACAACAATACATAAAATTTACTTGTGATCATAGAGTTATCTCACCAAGTGAAACTTCAAATGCCTATGATGTAACGGACTAACTGCTCTTTAAAGTCACGCTCTTTCTTTTGTTTAAGAGTTCCTCGTAAGCCTATATGGGGCACATCACTTTCTACTATTTTGAAAGCATTAGACTCTGGAATATAGAGACATGGTTTATGCTTGTCCCCGTTTCGGTGTGACGGCATAGCATATGGCAATCTGATGGCCTGAAAGGAGTCAAGGTTAGGAAGGAGGTTAAAGAGGTACAACAAGTGACTCCTCTTTGTTCGTGATGGTATATTGAGGGAATAAACAGTTTGACTTCTGAACCGTTGTATAGATTTTTGATCTCCCTTCTCTTTGAGGCCAAAGAGAGCAATCCTAGATCTCTAGTAAATTTTGTAAAATTGACAGATGGGATAAGATAATAATCTTTCTTTTTGTTGTAGACTTCCTCCATATATGGATGCACCCCTGTTATGGACATATGCGGTATTCTAGGAATGGTTTAAAATTTATTAGATTTGTATTTTTATATTTAGGGACTGTATCTTGATGTGGTTGCTATATTGCTTCTTGAAGTTGGCATGTATATGGGGCTTTTGTGTAATAGGATAAAAATCAGCGGTATTTGGAAAGTTTCAGATTACAAACTTGCATTCTACAATCTATTTGTCTCACTAGCTTGCTCTTTTCGCATTCCCCCATTCTTCTTGTCGTCACTTCTCTTCCTTCCATATCACTTCTCTTCTATTTTGTCCCACTTTTTCTTCCCCTTGCTATTTGAAATGGGGTGGCATCTATCTAGCACAAACACCTAAATCTTGGAGTTTTGTTCGTGTCGGACACATGTGACATATGGGAAAAGCGTGCCTTATTTTTTTACACCAGACACGTAGACAATACGGCCGAACACAGGAGTGGACCAGCACGGTGTCTCATTTGAATCTCTCTTTTTTCGCAAAAATTTTGAGGTAAGAGTTCTAATATAATACAGTAGGAAATAAGTGATAGCACTGATGGGTTTATTCCTCGTCGTGTCCATATTGTGTCATTTCCATGCAGTATAGGATGGCCTAGTGGTGGAAAAGGAAGAGGATGCAACGGCAGAGGGGGCGCAGGCAATGTCAACATGACACCAAAGCAGGTAGTCTACTTTCAGATTGTTAAGAGTTGGCGAAGGAGAATCATAGGAGCCCAACTAATTCCTACCAGTGTTCACCAACCCCTGATATGAAGCAAATACAAACCTACAGTTCATCTGCAGAAAATGGGCCACTATTTGGTGAAATGGTAAAAGCTCAGGCTTGCAAGTATGGGGCACAAATTCGAACCACAATCACTTTATGCAAAAATAACCACAAAGATTCGACAAATATTTTATCTTACCCTCCAAGTGGAGTGGAACTACCACTAAGTATGACCCTTTTAATCCATCACTAGAATTGCCTTGAACCTAGGCCTAACATAGGGCATGGATTATGTGCAGCACATTGGCACCATCCTGATCCCCATCAGTAGGTGGTTTACCATCACTGTAACCATTTGCACCGAAAAAACCCGTTTTGGGGACAATGCAATGAAAATGATGGAAATGCTATGTTTGGTAGGAGGGTGGAAAAGTCGAAGGAGGGAAGGGAAGGGAAGGGAGGATGGAGAGTAGAGATATCCCTAGTGAAAGAGTTTAACTAAGAAGGTAAGAATGGAAGAAAATATGGAAAATTGAACAGTTCAGTATTTCAACTTCCATAACATGAATATTTTTTGTTAAGAACCAAAAAAATGGAAGCTTCTTCTCTCAACCAATCCCTCCACTTTTGGAGGGATGAGAAATGGTGGAGAGGAAGGATGCCTCTTCCGCTCTCTCTTCCCTTCCCTTCCCTCCCTCTCTTCCACTCTACCAAACTAGGCTAGGAAGCACCGACACATCTAAGAAGGTAACGTGTCGCGTGTCGTATCGTGTCCAACGCACGGACACAACACTTCACGGACACTTCTCTTGGAGTGTCGAAGTGCAATTTTTTTAGAATTTTGTCGTGTCCATGTCGTGTCGTATGTGTCTGTGCTTCATAGAAACTAGGGGTTTTCTCCTGTTCTCTCCGACCTTTAACGTAGTGAAAGATATTATCCAAAAGCGGAAAAAGCCCATCTTTTTAAACAGTCGACAAATGATTCAAATTAACTCCACACCTATAAGTCTATCAAAATTACGAGTAGCTATACACTGAGAAGCCCTTAAGCAAAAGATTTTATCCAATACATAACTACAACATTTCATTTAGTTTAGCTCAGTTATCTCATTGACACTTCTACTGTAAGTATTTCAGAAGAGGGCTTTAGGCCATCTAAAAAATATAAACCGAGAACTGAAAATGAACTGTGTATATGAAACTGTAACTATTGCTTGACATATTAACCTCGTCCTCGCATTTTAACCACACTTGAGATTAATAGGAGAGTCCAACAACAATAACCGCCAGACCCAAGCACACTTTTGTAATCTCAAGTGCAGCAACAATAGAATCACTAAGTGAAATGAAACCCAACCAAAAAAAAAAACTCAAATGAACAAGATAATTGCTATGATTGATTAAGTTTAACATAGTCAATGGTGTCAAAGAATTGCATTTTATTTTCAGCCTTTTTCCTTTGAGTGGGGAGGGGGTGAGGAAAGAGAAAGAGAGAGGTATGGAAGAAAACAATTGAACATCGACTCTGTAAAGTCTGTACTCCTTGAGTGAAAACCGAGACACTAAAAATAGAAGCATGGTACCTTATAGTTGGAGTACTGTTGCAGGTATTGCCGCTCTTTTGAAACCATAATTGCCAAGTTCGTCTTCCAATTTTCCATTTGAGCCTCACAAGGAACTACATCATCTTCCAGTTGTGCAAGTGTTCTACCAATAAAAATGTAATAGTATCATATACTAATATATACCAAGAAAAGAAAATAAGAAAGTTTTAAGTTTGTCAAAACACCTCCGGATCTGAAAAGTTGGAATGATACAAATTTTCCATACAACTCATACAATGTAATATTTGAATTTATGACTACAAAGTTGTAATGAAAAAGCTCACCTTTTCAAATAAGTCAGCCTCGCTATTGCCTTTCGAGTATAATCAAGAAGAATTTTGGATTCCTTTTGTACTTTAGCCCTCTTGTCCTCTACTCCGGTTTTCCTTAACGATATATCCCCCATGGCTACAAGAAAACTGAAGGCATTTCTTCCTAGTTAGACTCCAAAAACTATATTAAATAAATAAAGCAAAAAAAAAAAGAAAAAGAAAGATAACCCACCTACTTAATTCAGTGTCTCTAATGTTTAGCAAGTTTGCCACATTCGCAAGAACTTGTGCCGATCCAACCACATTTGCTGGCAAACTCTCTTGGGCAAGTCCCACATTCTCTAATATCTCTCTAATTCTTGCAGCTATAGTTACAAAATGTCTCAAATCAATGTCTTGTGTATATGCATACATACATACATATAGACGCACACAGCATATGTATGTTTTCATTATATGTCTACATATATAAATACAATATAAAATTGAAAGAAGAAGTACCCACCTTGTGATCGATACTCGGCAGCTTTTTGGCGGAAATCATTGGCAACAATACCGGCAGCTTGAGTTTTGGCTTGGGAGACATTAGCAAGATTGTGCAAATGAGCAATGCTTCGAGTGTTGTACTCGAAATCAGGGACATCTTTACCAGCCGCATCAAATTGACAGACGAGCCAAGCTTTCACTTCAGCGATTCGATTTGCATCAAAACCGCTCTTTGCTTCAGATACAAGAGGGTCAGCTCCGGAAATAGTATCACTCATTCTCAGCCTGTCTTCTTGTTTGTTACTTCCAATCTATAACCAAATCTGTAACACTTTTTTTTTTAGTAATGATAGAATTTGAAGAAATCAAATTTTTTTTCTTAAATGGGTTGAATTAATTACAATGAAAATATAGCAAGCATTGATTTGAACCTATTTATAAAAAAAATAAAAATAAAAAAAAAATGCTCAATTCTAGTAAGCAAATAAAGGGTTATCATTAAGACATTACTGATCCAAGAGAATTTAACTAGGGTTAATCAGTGTTGTAACAGAAATCGATAAAGAAAATGTATGAACTCTTTTTTTTTTTTTGTAAAGTTAGAATATGAAGAAGTGAATTGTTCTGAATTGGGTCGAACTTACAATCAAAATATAACAAGCATTGATTTGAACCTAATAAAAAAATGCTCAATTCTTGTGAAGCAACCAAAAAAAAAGGGGTTATCATTAAGACATTAGACTGATCTAAGAGAATTTAACTAGGGTATATCAGTGCTGAAACATAAATCGACAGAATAAAAGCATTAATCCTGAATTAGGGCTAGTTCAAATTGATAGAATCCGATGACAATTTAGCAAAACAACAGATCTAAAATCTAAATGCAAATAATGTTTGTAGAGAGAGAGAGAGAGAGACTGACTTTGTTCTTTGGGTTTGTTGAGAGAGAGAGAGAGAGACTGACCTTGTTCTTTGGGTTTGTTTGGTTCGGCAGCTTTTTGGGGGTGAAATGAAATTGAAAATTTGAAATTTCCAACAATAGGACACGTGGAAGCATTTGAGGGGTACATGGGCGCGGGCTGGGGATGAAATAGTAATTTCAAGATTCATTGTGGATGTATACAGAATTATTTTGATCTGCTGACTCCGAATGTGAAAGGGCCACGCTAATCGCTACCCTAATGTTCGCATTCTTAAAAGCCACGTTTGGATGACGGGGAGGGGATTGGACAATTAGTCATTTTTAAGTGATAGTTCTAAGACTAATAATACTATCTCCCCTTGATAAAACTTAATCACCCATATGTGAGGGAGAAATTATTCAGTGAGCCCGTCACGTCACGTCACGTCACGTCAACATGCTGACGTGGTGTGACCATTTATTCTTAACCACCCACTTGCCCCCTCCTTCCAGGGGATCATGACAAGTGTTTATCAACTTTCAAATTTTAAAATCCACTAACCACTTTAGTCTTCTTCTTCAGAGATTTCTGGAGAAGTATTTAATAAAATTTTACAAAGTTGGGCTTTTAGACCTTCATCAATCTGTAGTTCTGCTAATTTCTTTTTAGTAGTACATTTGTTAGCTAAATGTTCTACTTTTCCACACTTTCAGCAAACCCTGGATTCTATAGAACCTTTAGCAGGTCCTTTTCTGGATGGGTTGTTTTTTCTGGGAGGTGGTCTAGTATTTCGAGGGGTAGGATTAGTGTTCCTTCTACCAGAATTAGCAGCTCTTCTTCTAGTAGGTTTATTCTGATATCCCTGCCTCTTCTTTTTAGGAATCACAGGCATATCATTACCCCATTGTTTACAAAAATCTTCCAGTTCTTGTTTACTAGTGAGATTCTGTTTTTGCATTTGGTATTGCAATTTCATATCATTGCAAATACTTAATCCAACTTGGGTACAAACACTTTGAATGGACCCATAATTTAGATTGTTGTATGGGATATTATATCCATCATACTGATCTCTAAGGTTTTGTCGGACCTTCTCAGCAAAAATTTGCGGAAGACCATCTATGAAGCGAGCTTTCCAGAATTCATTATCTGCATCAGCACGTTGCATAACTCTGGAAATAAATATGTCTTTATACCATCTGTAGTGGGTTAAAGACGGACATCTAAGATTCATTAAAAGTTATCTTCCTCTTTCAGTCCTTCGAGATAGTAAATAATAACAGGATCAAAAATTTGATACTCAGAGCATCCATCTATGTTCCATTCCACAACCTCTCTCCCAGTGTAAGTAGACTGGATTTTCCAACCAGTTTCTTCAAAAAGGAGATCTTGAGGTGTGGGTGTATGATAATAATGAGGAAATGTCTCATATCTAATTCTGTTTAATTGTAATGGGGAATTTTCTTTAAAATTATTCTCAGTAATTTGAAAATTTTCTAGGAATTCGTCATTTTCCATTACTTCTTCATATTCAGTTTCCTCTTCATCCTTGTCTCTTTTAGAATCTTCAACAGAGTTGGAAGAGGGTTTTGTTAAAACATTTACAGAGGGACTTTTCTCTGGTATAGAAAGTCCTTTAAGTTTTTTGTCACTTAAAGAAATATTTGTAAATTTTTTTGAAAGAAGCTCAATAAACTCTTCTTCCTCCTTTTTATTCTGAGTTCGGAAGTTCTCAGGTTTCATAGGAGGTTTAAAAGTAGTAGCTTTAAAAGATGAAGTGCTAGTGTTAGCCTCAGCTTTAACAGGAGTTTTAAAATCTTTAATACATTTCTCCTGATTTTCTAATTTTTCTTCAATTCTCAATAATTGGTTTTCCATAGATATTATGGAACGATTCGTCCAATTATTTTGATGAGCAATATGAGAATTGGTAAAATCATTTGCAGAATTAGGCTTGTGTAAATAAGCCACAGCTTCGAGCTCTTTATCATTAGCACTAAAATTTATGTGTAAAGGAGGAGGATGTATTGTAGACTTTCAACAAATCCTTTATCCCCATGTAGTCTCCATTTGGCTGAACTAATGGTATTTAATACCTTTTGGGTAGGAAACCATTTGTTAAACCAATCAACAAACCAAATAATAGTCCGTTGTTGATTTAGATCTTTGTAGTTTAAATCTTTTATTAGATCTAAATCTTTTTTGTTGAAAATTTTAAATTATTCTTGTCGGAACTCAAGGTTTTTCTCCGACATGAAATCTCTATTAATAGCATGTCTTAAAAAAGAATCTGGACTAAAATCCATTAAACATACATAGACATGTCATCATGAGAATAAGAGGGATCAAAAGAATCTCTTTTTTCTTTATTCTCTTTAATTTCTTCTGGACCATAATCTCCTTGTGGGATTTGGCTGTTTGAGTTTATGAATCCTTTTAAAACATTTTCTCTTTCCATATTTTGAAGATGTTCAAGATCCATGTTTGGCCTGGGTTGGTCAGATATGGAGTGTCTTGATGAAGAAGGAAAAGAAACTGTATAAGGAAGTTTTGAAGGAGCAATATTAAAACTTCTCACAGAATTACTCCTACTTAAAGATAATTTACTAAATTTATTAGGAGTAAAAGAAACTTAAATATCACCATCCTTAGATTGGATGATCTGATTTAATTGAGAAGGGGGGACTGGTGCCGATGGAACAACATTAGGTAAAGTCCAATCCGTTGGGAAATTTATTTCTTCCCATTTAATTAATCTAGGAGTAGCAATATTACTAGTAAGACAATTACTATCTATTGCCACTGTTTTCCCTGGAATGCTTTTTAGTATAGCATTAGGACATAAAGTATTCATAACTTTGTAATATATCATGTATGTTGTATTAACAGTACTGGTACCTGGAAGGTAATTGTATCCATCTGTTTGAATTTTTAAAGTAGTAGCTTCAAACAGATTTTTATCCTTTAAAAAGAGTGTCAGGTTAGGATAAACATCAAAATATACTGGACCATGACACAAACTTGTCTGTATTACACCCATAAGAGATGGTACAAAGTCGGTACATCTAGCATCTCTCAAGTATGCAAGAATAGTAGCATTAAGACCTAATAAAGTAAGAGGTTTAAATGCTACCTGAATACATCCAATATGAATATAATGATATTTATCAAGACATTTTTCAATATCTCGTAAACATAAAAGTCTAAGAGTGTGTTCATTGTTATCAAGAACAAGATCCTGTTCAACAGTTTTAACATGATCTTGAGTTATATGAGAAAGTACCGCTCTTATGTATTTGTTTAGTAGAAATGGATGGAATTGTCCATTGATTTAATTGTTCAGTTTGATCAAACGCAACAAGTTCTGTATTAATAACATTAGATCTGGATCTTGATGTAGATCCAGGTCCAGACTTGGATGTTCTTTTGAACATGACCAAGATGAGACTACCTTGATATATACTATATCACATATTATGAATTTCCTAGTAAATTCTTATGACAATTCTTATAGAGTCAATTCCAGTCAACTATAGCCAAAACAGCCATTCCCTTTGGCAAAACAGGCCCAAGCGACTAACGGAATACACAGACCCCCAAAGAATCATCATAATAATTTAATTAAGATATTCATAATAATGTACTTAGTATATATCATAGTAGCCTCAGAAATTTAGCCACACATGGCTCTGATACCAAAATAATAACAGGATCAAAAATTTGATACTCAGAGCATCCATCTATGTTCCATTCCACAACCTCTCTCCCAGTGTAAGTAGACTGGATTTTCCAACCAGTTTCTTCAAAAAGGAGATCTTGAGGTATGGGTCTATGATAATAATGAGGAAGTGTCTCATATCTAATTCTGTTTAATTGTAGTGGAGAATTTTCTTTAAAATTATTCTCAGTAATTTGAAAATTTTCTAGAAATTCGTCATTTTCCACTACTTCTTCATATTCAGTTTCCTTTTCATCCTTGTCTCCTATAGAATCTTCAACAGAGTTGGAAGAGGGTTTTGTTAAAACATTTACAGAGGGACTTTTCTCTAGTATAGAAAGTCCTTTTTACTTTTTCATTATTCATCTACAGTTCCTTGTCTGTAATACTATAGACTTTTTATTTGTTTTTAAGGTGACCCTCAGACTTGTGGAAGGGCATCTCGTTTTCTCCCCTCTTCTTCTAGTTGTATCCCTTTTCTCTCATCCTCCTCTCTGCTACTCTGTAAAAGTGGTACACCACAAGTAAGTAATAAATCTTTGCTTTAAAAATTTTTATATTGATGGACAAGTGTTTTTCAACTTTCAAATTTTAAAATCCACTGACCACTTGTCATGATCTCCTCAAAAGGAGAAGTTATTCAGTGAGCCCATCACTCCACGTCAGCATGCTGAGTGGTGGACTATTTAATCTCAACCTTCCACTTGTCCCCTCTTTCTAAGGAGATCATGACAAGTGGTTAGTGGATTTTGAAATTTTAAATTTGATAACTACTTGTCATGATCCTCCTAGAAGGAGGGGGCAAATAAAAGGTTGAGATTAAATGGTCACACCACGTCAGCATGCTGACGTAGCGTGACGGGCTCGTTGAATAATTTCTCCCTTAGCAGTAAGGGATAAGTGGGTGGTTGAGATTACATGGTCACACCACATCAGCATGCTGACGTGGCATGACGAGCTCACTGAATAACTTCTCCATATGAGGAGCTATTCTTTTAAAATGGACAATTAATCCCGGGCAGGTCGCGCCAAATGTCGGACTTTTCAATTAAAATGGACTATTAGTCCAATCCCCCTCTATCCCACCCTCAGTCCTACGAAACAAACGAGGCTAAATGTTGCTTCTAAGTTTCTTAACACATGTGGTAGTGTGAATACCATGAATAATATTGAGATCACTTTAATATCTTTCATAAATTAAAATCAAGTTGGTCCACTGTCCCATATATTGGGAACCACATTTTAGAAGCATAACACTACTTTTTCTTTCTTTTTTACTTAACAAGCATTATGTTAGATTTGATAAAGAACATGTAATACTCTATATTTCTGAATGTATATTTATAAATGAAATTTAGAAGTTTTGCCTTAATCTTGTATAAATTGAACTTTTACTAATTTATTGCTCATTTTGGTGTACCAATCGATTGGCAAGTGGACCACCTCAGACCAATCGATTTGACGCTTAACAATCGATTGCCCTCATAAATGACTGACCCTAATCGATTGTCATTGGTCTCAACCGATTGGACGGGAGCAGAACTTGGTCTCCAAGTTTGCTTGGGGTATTGACACATGGCATACTCTTTCTTTATATATATAGAGCACGAAAATCTATGTATTTGTTTGTTTGAGAATTTTAGAGAGAGGAGAGGTATTATATATGATATGCACAAAAATATCGAGTCAAAGTCAAACCTCGCCACCTCAGCAAAGATAAGCCAAGTCACCTTGAATTTGGGCTGACTACTCAGTCATCCCGGGCCATTAGAGAAAACCACCCGGTTTGATCCACAGCCCGGGCGTTCATCCCGAACCGGCCCCATATGGGAGCATTCCCAGAAGAGACGGTGGCTTACCCTACAAGCCCCCAAACAGTTTCCTATCCCAACTAGAAGACTAAATGGAAGGAGCAAGTAGTTTCCTAAACCATTTAGGAAACTCCCCTTGAATCATGCTAATCAACTTGTAATTAGATTAGGCATCCTAATCTACAAGCTTACCATGTTGTTCAATGATAAATTTTAGTGTTTTTAAGAAACACTCAAATTTACAATTTAAGATTTGTAAAAAAAAAAAAAAAAAAAAAAAAAAAAATTACCCACTGGTTGTAAATTACTTGGGATAAATTTGATGGATAGCCTATTTCAAAACCCAAATTGTCCAAATTTTTTTTGGTTTAGCAATCACACTCAGTTTTGTTATAACCAAACAACCCTTTGCTGTGAAATGGAGCATTTACTCCTATAATTTTTGAAATGGCCGGTTACTAAGTGAGATAGTGTGTATTATATATCACTTATTTTTAGCATGTGACTTTGTGATTGCATGTAGTGGGTCCTTCATTCAACCCACAATCCCATTCAAATACCCATGTTCTCTTTCAACCGCCCACTACCTACTGTGGAAAGTAACCACTTTCATATTCCTATAAATAAAGAGTTATCTATTGGAGGAATTACGCAGAGCCAAAAAAAAAAAAAAAAGTTACAGAAAAGCAGTGAGAGAAGTACATGAAAAAGAGAGAAAGAGTCACAGAAAAATTTCTGGGAAAGCAAAAAAAGTGACAGTGACAGAAAAGGTAAGATAGAGATTTATCAAAGGAAGAAGGGTAAACTTCTCTCTCTCTCTCTCTCTCTCTCTCTCTCTCTCTATCCTGATTTGTGTTGTTTTGTTGCAGTAGTTTTCTCTCTAAAATGAAGACACATGATAAGGAGATAAAACTTCAAGAGTTTAAAACTCTTTAATTCAAACTTGGAGGCTCTGACTCCAATCCTTTTTTTTTTTTTGCCTTCAAACAAGACTTGGGACCTTTGTCTCCATGGATCTTCTTCCACTCATTTTGAGTTATGAAATCAATTTAAAATTATTGATTCCATTATTTTAATGGAGTCACCAACTCATGTAAAGTCATTGAAAGACCAACTTTGACTCTTACTACTTCAAAGTCCATATGAACCAACTCTCAGAGATGCTCTGTGCATTTTAAACAGGTTTTTACAAAATGTGATGCTCAGTGCATCTGATTTTTCAAAAAGGATGACATCAACTATTGGATGTTTTATCCATACAAAGTCTCATACATAAAAAAAAATGAGATATTGTTTTGAGATGCTCAGTGCATCAATGATATAACAAAATCTCTCTCTAAATTTATTCTTGTATGCCTTGTGCATCTTGAAAATATTTGAGATGTCTTACGCATCCTAACACAAGCTTTTAATTAGATGCCATGAGCATTTTACAAAATTGATGGGCAAACCATCACATGAATACCAAATTTTTGGTTTAAATGATGCTCGTGCATCTTCTACCAATTTTTGGGTAAAATGATGTTTAGTGCATCTTCTAAAAGAACATGTAAATGTTATGTGTATCCTTCTATGAGGGAGGATTTTTATTATTAAAAAAAAAAGATGCTCAGGGCGTCATCCTCTTGACTTTCTTTTGATAAATAAAAAAATAAAAGAGCTTTAGAACCCCTAGTAACCCATGTGTTTACTCTGGAGGTTGTATTCCCAAGCTGAAGAAGAGATAAAAGTTTATTTATGCTTTATAGCCCTCTTGAATGCTCAGTGCATTGTTGGTAAATTAAAGCAAGGTTGAACATATAAAGAGTAAAAGGATCTATTTAGCCTTACAAAATCTGAGGACTACAAGTCTGTGTTTGGATAAATTTATTTGTGGGCCCCCTTTTCGTTTAAATAAGTCATTTAACAAGACTATGAGAAAAGCCTTTTTGTTTGGCCGAATTAAGCATATCTATATACATATATATATATATATATGCTTACATGATCTATTACATGGATAATAAGTTTTGGCTTTTATCCAACTCAAAAATTATTGGGCATAAACTATTTTTAAATCAATGGTTTATATACCCGTTTTAAAATTTTAAATTAATGGGAATTTCACCCATTTTAAATTCCCACTGAAACCATGTTACATGGGTTACTAACCCATTCAAACTTTTAAAGCAAATATAACTTATAAGTATTTCACCTATTTCAAATTTCTATAAATTAAATGGGTCATTTACCCAATCAATTCCAAATTCATTTCAATTCCATATGTCATTTACTTATGTAAAAATTCAACTCTTTATTTTAAATCCAAATTAAATGTGAGTCTCTCCCAAAAATTAAAACTTCTCAAATTCAAGACATGGGTCACATACCCACTGTCAAAATTTAAGAGTTCACATACCCATTAAATCCAAATTTTTTTGAACTACGTATGACTTGATTCCATTTTACAATGGATACGTAGGCAACCTAAAATATAATTTAGGTACAGTTATTAATTTCCCAAGTTTGTTTAACTAGACATGGATCACATATCCACTGTCAAATTAAGTGAGTCCACACACTGACTAAATTCAAATTCAAATTCGCTAAATAGGCATGGATCACATATCCACTGTCAAATTCATGAGTTCATACACTCATTAAATTCAACTTCATTAAATGGGCACTTACCCATATTAAATTCAATGGGTTCTTACCCATATTTAAAATAATGGACACACCCCATTATAAATTAAGGGTCATATATACACCCTATTCAAATTTGAGGGTCATCCACCCTAAACCACAATCAAATCAAAATCATTTCCTAAAAGAACTACGGAATGGCTTGATCCCATTTGTGGGTACGTAGGCAACCTGGGTCATTCACCTAGGTCCAGCCCAAACAAAAAATAAATAAATTTTATTTAATTTAAAATAAGTCTTTTAAATTGGAATCAAAAGGTGTTTCCTTAAAATAGGGATTGTAATTAAGGGATGTGATATCCTGAATGGGTCCAACCTACTTTAATAAAAGCACATATTACTTTAAATTATATGTGTGAAATTGTGTTACGCAAAATGTTAGAATTTTTGCACAACACATGTACGGGTGGTCTCTTGCACCTATAAAAGAGGCCGCTCACCCCCTTGAAAGGGAATCGCATTCTGACTAAAAAGAATAGCATATGAACAACTCATTATTACACATATACCCGGTCGATTTTCTGGTAGTGCAGCCCACTCTGTTGGCTCACCAAACACCACCGGTGATCTACTAGTGAAAGCGCACTGATGCAACCGTGGACGTAGGTCACCTCATTAACGGGACCGAACCACATGCAATCTCTTTTCTCTCTCTCTAAACCTCTCTTACCAATTTTCGGCTTCATCAGTTTGGCGCCGTCTGTGGGAAGGGATAAGTTTTTCACCAACAAATTTCTTGACTGATCAACATGCCATCGAAGACGGGTAAGAAGAATACCGCCCAGGCCGGTCAGGAGAACTTGCACCTCGAGCAACAGGCCGCCTCCATGACCTTCGAGCAAGTAACAGCGGCGCTCGCGCAACTTCTGGAAGGCCAACGGCAAACCCAACAGCAAATCGAAGCGTTGTTGGCCCTACAGGAAAAGCGTCCCCAATTCGAGAACCAGCCCGAGAAAAGCGTCCCTGACTGGGAGCCCGCACGAGTCCAGAACCATACCAACTCTGTGCCAGTGTCCCCGTCGGATTGGGAACGCGACAGGGATGGTGATCGTAGTAGAGCACCCAGGCGTACCAGACGGTGAGTTCGGACCAATCCTCGTCGGGTGGAAGATGCTAGAGATATCATCAACAAACGACGCGCCACCAGAAGGGAGGAATCAGGACAAAAGGCCCGCGAATCGGCCAAAGACCCTCCGGTCAGAAATCGAGGAGATTTGAGGCACACAATTATCAGGAGTCAAAGCCGGATTCTATCCCCGAGATAACGCATTTCGAGGAGGAGGCCTCATCATTGGATCCGACATACCGCTCGGATATGGAGAGGAGAACCGGGCGAGATGTAAAGTCCCAGATCGAGGACTTACAGCATCAAATCGAAAAGTTGAATCGCAAATCTAGCCAAGATCTCACCAATACAGAGACCGAGTCGCCCTATACCGCCTAGATAACGGGATTCCCCATCCCGCGAAAATTCAAGCCGCCACATCTTAGCTCCTATGACGGTTCAGGGAGCCTAGTGAACCATGTCCGCACATACAAATCTCAAATGGCCCTGGTTACCATGGTCAATGAGTTATTGTGCCTGGCCTTTCCTAACACTCTTAAAGGGCTAGTCGCTTAGTGGTTCCATGCTTTGAAACCCCGAACAGTTGATAACTTCAAGACGTTGAGCAAGCTCTTCATCAGCCAGTTTGTGGGGATGCTCGACCTGTCACAATCGGACACCCAGCTGCTGATCATCAAGCAGCGAAAAGGGGAATCCCTGAGGGAGTATGTGGACCGTTTCAACCAACAAAAGCTCTAGATCTGTAATCTGAATGAAACGGCCGCAATCATGGCTTTCTGTTCGGGAGTTCAACACACCAAGGTTGCCACATCGTTTCACCGCGACCGACCGGCAACCCTGTTGGAGCTCTCGGAAAGGGTCAGAAAGTACATCGACACAAAGGAATTCCTCAAGGCCAAGCGCGCTAGTTTGGCAGAAGACGGGTCCTCAGGCTCAAAGCGGAAGCGCGAAGCCTCTGAAAAGGGCTTGGGAAAGAAGATAAAACAAGATCAGCCTAAAAGTGGTCGGGATCAGCCCCCGATCAAGTTCATACCCTTTTCCTGACCTATTCATGAGGTTATGGCCACCGTCGAGACCCGACGACTCCTTTAGGAGTCGACAAAGCTGAAAAGTCCGCCCAGTAAAAGAAACTGGGATAAGTTTTGATGATGCCGAAAATTGGTAAGGCAATTGAAAAAGGAAATAAGATCACAGAATGTTTGTATGTGGTTCGGCCCCGTTAATGAGGTGACCTACGTCCACGGTTGCGTCTATGCGCGTTCAGTAACAGATCACCGGCGGGCCTGGTGAGCCAACAAACTGGGGCGGCACTACCAGTAATACCGGCCGGGTATATGTGTGTATGTTGGTGATTTCTCTAACATGAGTTTTATTCCTAGAGAGCTGATATTCGAATCCCCCTTGAGAGGGTAGGTGGGCCCTTTTATAAGTGCCAGAGTCCACCCTTACATGGTAAGTTTTATTAGATTAGGAAGCCTAATCTAATCACAATAGATTTGCACAATATTTGGTGAGTTTCCTAAGTAGTTAAGGGAACCACTGATTCTCTTGATAGAGTGACAGCTGTGTGACGAATTGATGGGAAACGTGATTGATGCCGTGATCCTCGGGGCCTTACGACCGCCCGAGTATCTCAGTCGGCAACGGCAGTATCCCTCGGGAGCGTGGGCTCCATGCTTCAAATCCGGCTTCTCCGGGTCACTAGCTGGACACGTGGTAGTTAAGCAATTACAAGATATTTCTGGACATATCAGCTGCCCCCCATTTTCAGAGCTGAGATGACGCTTTGTCAGCTGAGATTGGAAAATTAAGAACGCCCTTCACAGACCGTTCGGGAAAGGGTCAGACCCCCCCGCCGGACCACGGCTGACATGGAACGACCCGGCGGCGCAAGGACCGAGCGGTAGCTGTGCAAGCCTAAGATCCCTGATGCCACGTGCCTACTGGTTACAAGTATAGTTCGGGCTCAAAGCATCCAGTTTAAGAAGTAACTGAATCGTCCAGCTGGCAGCCAAACCATCACGTCCCACATTTAATGCTCACGCTTTCTGAGGCGACGCCCCACGTGCCCGAAACGACAGTTTCGGCGGGAGAGTATGTGAACCATTCGATCAGATTGGATCCCAACCGTTCGTGCTGCTTATATAAGGAGCACTATTTCTCCTTGCTTCTTCACTACACAACATCAGCTGAGTCGCCTGAGCAAACTCTCCGAGCCCCTTTTTCTCTGCTGTCTTTGCTTTTCCAAACTCTCATCTGCATCAAATGGCCTCACACATTGACCTAACATCAGACGAGGGGCTTAAGGCATTTCGAGAAGATTGCCAAGTTCCCGAGGACGTGGTGATCCGTCCATTCGTTGAAGGAGAAGAAGTAGCCCCTCCTTTCTTCCTCATCAGCAGCTATCTGCTGCTCATCGTGGGATTACGCTTCCCTCTACCGGTCTCCTTCTGCGACCTTCTTCAGGGGTTGCATATTCCACTACACAAATGTCGACCAAACGTTGCCCGCCTCTTATGGGGGATTGCAGCGCTGAACGAGCGACTGGGGTTATTTCTCCGGGCAGCCGACGTAGCGAGGTGTTACATACTGGGCATTGACAACGGCGGTCCCTACTTCCGCCCCAAGACTGAGGGAAAAGATCTTGTCCGAGGTCTAGACTTCCCGAATAAGAACTGGCAACAGTACCCTTGGGTCCTGGTTGCCGGTAACTGGCTGGAGAATGACGGTCTCTGCCCTCCTGCGGATTATAATCCCGACCACTGCAAACAGGCTTTCACCGCCCTTCGTGGAGTCGTCCCTTCCGAGGATGACATGGAGGCGTTCGACCAAGCCATTGAGGCCGGTATGTCGTTCTCCTATTTGAAAGGGAGACCTGCGGAGAACGCGGTTGCCGGACCTTCTTCTGCAAACCCTGCCACTATGGCTTTCGGGTCGCGCCGCTATACCCGATCTATGGCGACCGGGGCGCGCCCTACCGGCCGGGCGGGCTTATCCGAGGGGCCAGTCACCTTGTCCACCAGCAGTAGTTCATCCTCATCTGAGGATGTAAGCCCTCCACCAAGCCCATCCAGGAAGGGCAAGGAGAAACAGGTTGAAGAAGAATCTCAGCCCCCACCGAAGAGGAGCCGGCCGGAAACATTCGCCAGTCCCCGCATGCCTGGCTCATGGTCGGACTTCTCTCTCGCGAACATGGAAAAATGCTTGCAGGCGGTGGAGAAGGCGGGTGACGAACTGCAGATGGACTCCACCCTGCGGGGGGTGGATGTCCACGCTCTGGAGATCGCCGTTGAGGGGCTGGTGGCAAAGGTGGCGGCCTTGGAGGAGGAGGTCAAGGCTTTGAAGGGCCAAGGGCCTTAAGGGCACTTTTTGTTTGCATATATATATATTTTTCCTTCTCTCTTTTTTTTTTACCTGGAAGGCTATTATAATTGCTCCCGTCTTTGTACAGTTCTTCTTTTATAGAAATAAAAAGGTCCCTGAGGCCATCTTTTTCCTTCATTAAGCCCTTTGAACTGTGTATCCATTCTGTACAACTCTGTGAGGTTAATACCCGACCAGCTCGCAAATGTGCCCGGGCTATGGCTCGGGCCTGGACTGCTGCTACCACGTGTCAACCAATCATTGGTCAGGTTAGATCCTAACGGATGGGGACGTGGGAGTAACCGAACCGCTCGCAAACTAACGGAACCGTCCTTTCGTGTATTTAATGTGCGCGCCTTTTGAGGCGACCCCTCACGTGACCGAAGCGACGGTTTTGGGCGGGATATCTTCTGGACCGCTGGATCTGTTCTGATCTGGGCCGTTCGAAGTCTTTATATAAGGAGCACTCGCCCCCTCTCCTGCGCACCTTCCTGATTCTCTTCTTTCTGATCTTTCTTTCCTCTCTCTCCCCCACTTCTTCTTCCTTTCGAAGCGAGGCTGGAGAGAACGAACCCTGTGAGGTTTGAGCGGGAGTGGGATTTCTTCCTTCTTAGATTCGGTGCATTTTTCGAGTCCGGTGGAACCCTAACTCACCTAAACCGAGCAGGTGTTCCTCACGCTGTTCTGAGAGAGTGTTACCTGGTGCTGTGGAGCATTTATTCATTACCATTCAGGTCAGTAACTTTGCCCCCCCTGTATATCAGGTTTGGGGTTTTCGATCCCTTCGCTAGTCGTCGTTTGTGTCAGTTCCTTCCCGCCGGAGGGCCAGAGATGGAGCACTCCGGCTTTAATTCAGGGTCCAGATCGGAGAGTGAGCAGTATTGGTCAGGGTCCCCTGGCGCTAGCCTAGGTCAGCTCCCCGAGTCCCTGTCCGACCACCAAAGTGGGGCTAGGATCCCCATTCGTCTGTCCAGTAGTGAGTCGTCTGAGGAGGCCCCCGTCGCCTCCGTTTCGAGGGGTTCGGGCGACGAGTTGCCTAGGGAGACCGACCGCGTGGTCTTCGCTTGCGAGTCCACTTCTTCTGTTTTACGTTCTGGAAACCTTCTCCGGATCAGGGAGAGGTACTCCCTTCCTGACGGTTGCGCCCTAGCCGTAAATGCCGGCGGCGCGCACCTATATCAGTCAGGGTTCGTCACCCTATTTGAGGACGCTATGATGGCGGGCCTCCGACTTCCGCTTCACCCGGTGGCTCGGGATATGTTGATATTCCTCGACATCGCTCCCGGCCAGTTGGCCCCCAACGGGTGGAGGTTCTTGATGGGGTGTATTTTGCTGTGGCCCCAAGTGTTCGGGTATGAGCTTACCCTACAGGAGTTCCTCTGGGCTCACCGACCATTCCCCGTGCATAACGAGCTGGGGTTCTTCTCGTTTTCGGCCCGTTCGGGCAGGAAAATCATTGACAACTGCCCCAGCAATAATAAAGGGTGGAAGGGAAAATTCTTCCAGGTGTCTACCCTTCGCCTCTGTGACATGGCTCCGGGGATCCAGTTGAGGACATCCTGGGCCAGGGAGTTGAGGGGTAAGACCGCCCTTCCGACCTTGTCTGCTACTTTGGCCTATTCGGAACATAATGGATTACTGATTATTTTTCTTTCTGGTTTGCAGCAGGATCAACTAAACCCTCAGAGATTCCTGAGGTGTGTCAGGCCAGGATCCTGAAGCTAGCAAGGCTGCCCATCAGCATCTGGAACGTGCTGTCCCGGTCAGGAGAGTTCATCGTTACCCATTTCCTTGAGCAGCCTGTTCCTGCCCCCAGTTTCACGCCCATCATTCCGGGTGAGTATTACGCGTTAAACATGTACTTGCATCATTTCTGCCACTTGTTCCTCTGACCGTACGATCTTTGTTTCTACAGAAATGGCTCCCAGACGTAACTTAGACCAGCTGCGGGAGAGACAGGATGCCGCCGCCGCCACTACTGCCGCTCGGGTGGCAATTGCCCAAGGAAAAAGACCAGCCACCGAGGTGTAGACACCCAATTTTGACCACACTGATAGGATTTAGGGTGGACAACGTCTTGGAGGATTCGATGATGAAAAGTACCCCGTGGAAGGTACTGGATTCCACACAATCAGAAGATCGGACTTCGGAAAGTGACTTCAAGCTCAGAAAAGCCCTTTTCCATGGATAAATCCCGGTTTTGTCAAAATCATCTCTCAGAATTCATATTCTCTCAGGGTTATATGAACATTAAGTGTTCTAAACGCAGTATTCTAGGTATCCAGAGATTCAATTTTAAAGAAAAGTTCGAAATCGACGCACATTTGAAAGCAATTTTGGAAAAGACGTCATTTGATTTCAAAAAGACGACGAAAGTTCCGGAGGACTTCCGGACTTCAATTGGACTTCAATTCTCATTATAAAACCTCTGGAAATATTTTTATATTGAAATTCAACCTGACAGCTTTCCAACGGTACGTAAACGGACGATTTCGGACACCAAAAAGCATTTTTACAAAAATCTGGAAAAGCAGTGCACGTGATTTTTGAAACAGAGCTTGTGGGTGACCAGAGGGACCCAAATAGTAAATGGCGGTTTTGGGTATGGGGGTGGCGGGTCCCACCATAACCGCCACTTCCATTTGTGTCCTCCACGGAGCTTTTTGAGTTCCAGACCCTTCTAGAAGCTTCCCACTGCGAGGAAATTGCCTGGAAATTGCGTTTAGGCTCCGAAATGGCCATTTTAACCCTCTTTTAAGCTCTAAAAATCCTGTTTTAACCCTGAAACTTAAGAGCTAAGTCTTCAAAACTCTATATAAGATCTCATACATCTCATATGAGGACACATCTTAACACACTAGACACTTGGAAGAGATACACTTGAATATACTTGGAGATACAAACACACATAGAAGCACATACAAGAGAGAGAAGTATACTTTGAATATACTTTCAATTTAGGTGAATTCTAGAGAGAGAAAATTATGAATTGAATTTAGATTAACTTAGGCTAATTAGACCACAATTTGAACATCAATTGCCTCCCTCAACTTCCATGGATGAGTGCTTGAAGAACACTTGAATAACACTTGAAGAAGAAGATCTTCAAATCAATTTTGGTCTTGTAATTGAGAATCCTCCAAGAGGTAAACACTATAGTTCATCTCTAATTCCTACTTTGTATATATAGATCTATAAGATTTGGATCTAACTTAGTTCTATTTCTACTTATTAGAACACTCATCTTCTTCCTCTCATGTTCTTCACACACTCACATAGTTAGATCCAAATCTCTTTGATTTTTATTGATAATTTACAATTAGAGATTGTTTTTCACTTTGATTTTCAATTTTGGTTTCATTCTTCAATTTTAGTTTAGATTCATGCATACATGATTATATATATATACATATATCTATTTTGAATTCCATGATGGTTTGGAAATATGATCTATGAGAAGGATGATTTCTATGTTCATACCTATCTCTTGATTATTCCTATTACCTAGGATTCCTATTGAATTTCATCTCCAACATGATATTTATAAGTCCCTTTGATCCTTGATCTAAAAGTTCTTCATAGAACTTGAGGGCTAAATTGATTGGGAATCATGATAATTAAGTTGATCTATGAGTTTGATCTCTCTAATAAGCTTCAACTATCACTAAAATGTTTTCCTCACACTTTAAAATGAACTAGATAAAAATTCAGCAAAGCAGATTGGTTTTGTCCATTAGATTTGGTCCATCAAAACCCATAGTTTGATGGATTTCAAATTTTCTGGGTAAACTTTGATGAATTAGCTTTCATCCGGTCCGTTTTGAGAGCTTTTAGGATTCATATACTATTTTTAGAAATTGTTGAGAAATCGGTTGACAGATTTGAACATCGTCTCTTTGTGCTTGAATTTCAGAAAATCTATAATAGTTATCGACGTTCCGCTTTTTGGGGATGATTCCTAACTCATATATCTATATGCCGATGTAAAATCGTGAGCATACGATCGAGTTAGGATCGTTTTCTAAGCGTTTAAAGTTGATACAACTATTCTGGAATTTTCTAAGTTTAATTACAAATATGATTATGTATACAAAATGGTCATACCTTGATCACTCAACAACAATTGATGAATAAAACTTGGTTTAGAAATCACCTAGGATAAATGGATGAGAGATCAAAAGCTTAAATCAACTTGGTTAACATGATTCATGAACTTCTATTATACTTCTATTATGTTTTGCATTCATTTGTCAAATGATACCAAATTTCCAGAATAACAGAGTCTGTTTAAAACACTTTTTCAGAAACCTTGTGATTACAGAATGTCCATGGGTTTATTTTTATCATATACTACAATGAAATAGCTTTCTTTTGACACCAAATAGAGCTTCATATGATTTTTGTAGATTTAATTATGATTTTTACAAGAACAGTGGACAGTCCTGATCCACTGTTCCCAAAACATTTATTTCTCAAACAATAAAATTGATATTGAGGTCCCACTTTTTGGAGAAGTTCCCTAAGACATGTATCTAACTTTCTGTAAAAGGGTTTTTTATCCAGCTCATGTTTCAGACCACTTTTGATAGGATTCATTAGAGGTTGCTGAATCTGGAAATTTGATTGATGACATGTTTTCTTTGTTTATCATGCATATCATTTGTTTGCTTGTATTTTTGCAATGCTTTGGGTATTCTTTGGTGTCTTAGTGCAGAGAATTAAGTGCCTTGGACCCGGACGTCGATTTGTGGTTTGCCTCGTCTACATGTGGCTTAGTGCCCATGTATCGTGTACTATCTCTATCCTTTCTCTTAGAATTTTTCTAGGTTTACAACTTTGATTTCAACGACACAATTCCTTTAGGATAGTCTCCGTTTATATGATTATTTGTTAGAGACATCTTATCTAGGATTGTTGCATGATTGCATTGCACGTTTCCATTCTTTTTGCTTTCGCAACTCCGCTTGAGTCAACCAATGTAAGTCTTCTCGTTCCCTTTGCATATCATGACATGTTTACTTTATTTGCATCGGTCCCGGGCGGGACTAGCCACTGTGAGTATACTTCTCCCTTGTATTACATGAGCATCCGCTTTCTACTTGATTTAGTCTCTTGAAATGATTTTCATTAGATGTTTCTTTTTGCCATGTATATACCTATCTAGTATGTTTGAGGAAACAACATCTATTATGAATTAATAACAAGGATATTTGAATCAAGGCCTACCATTCGGTAGGGCGAGGAGGGGGTGCTTTAGTCCTGCTTGGGCTCCTTCCCCTCTCGTACCAAGACCCCCGAACCTTGTTTCTGGTAATGAAGGGCGAGTAACCTTATTCAATTTTGGGCGAGTCAAACTTGGGTTTCCTAATTCCCGATAAAAATTAGGTGGCGACTCTTTGTCTCTAGGATCGCGTGAGGAAGTCCTAGTTTTCCCTGAAGTGTGCTCCTTGGGATCCGTCCCGGGACACTATCGAGGGAGAGCGTCAGGATCCGCTCCTCATTCGCAGTGGTCCACACGAGGTTCCAGGCGGCGATCGCCCGCTCAGGCGCATTCGCCATGGGACAAATACCCGTCCAAGTCCCGTAGGGACATCGGCTCCCCCCAGGCCGGCTGTCGAGGAGCCCGTGCCCAGGGCTGAGGTTCCGTCGGGTTTGCCCCCGGGCGGGCATGACGAGGCCCGGGAGAGGCTAAGGCCCTGCCTCGCACCGAGCCAGGTGACAGCGTGTGCCGAGCTGTCTCCCCAAGGGATCCAAGGATGGCTATATAGCGTCTCCCACCTGGTGAGTGTTCTTTTTTTTTTTTTTTTTTTTTTTACGCGGACTTATTACTTGTTTAACCGATGTGCATTCTCCTGCTGTAGGTTGGCTGCATAGCCGCGGGATCTGAATCTGTCCATTCATCCCTGGCCGAGAAGGTGGGCGCAGCTGAAGCCGCCCTCTCGAAGGAGCGGAAAGAGCTGCAAGTAGCGAAAGCTGCCCTGGCCGTTGAGACGAGCAAGACGAAGTCGCTGGTATTGAGCTTAGGAGCGGCTCAGTCAAACCTGGCGGCGGCTTTGGCCGAGCTGGAGACTTCCCGAGCCCTTATCGCGGCAGCCGAAGCCCAGGCTAAAGCGGTGACCGAGACACCTTCCGCAGAGGCCTTGGAGAGAGCTTTTGACGATGGCTTCTTCCAAGGGTATGATGATCTGAAGCGGCGGGTAGCCCGGGATCACCCCGAATGGGTCCTTTCAGCCTATATGGGATTGACTCGGACTACTGGGACATTGGAGAGGATCCTATTGCTGGTGAAGCTCCTGCTGCTGGTGAGGATCCGGCGGCCGCTGGAGATCCTATGGTCATTGCCGAGGCCGCTGAGCTCGCCCCGGAGGGGGTTTTAGCGGAGGAAAGACTTGTCGCTCCCGGGGAGCAGACAGGGGAGACCGATGTCGCGGTCAATGTGGAAAACTGACTCCTTGGTTCCTCCTTCCTGCTATTTGTTTGTAGTTTTTTTTTTATTATTTCTCGGGGAGGCTACTACAACTGCCCCCCATGCTCTGTACGCTTTATTTAATTTTAATGCAAAGGCCCTTGAGGTCGCCCTTCCATTAATTTTGTTGTACTGCGCTTTCAGTAAAAGTTTCCGTATGGCTTTTTTCTAGTATCCGTGTGGCTTTGGCCAACCTAACATCTGCCTTAGCAAATGCTTTAGGACCGTAACCCACAGAACACCTAGTCAGTTGTAATTCCCTGTATTAGGCCTTAGTATTTTCCTCTATTCCCTGCCCCCCAAGCGTTTGGCTAAGGCGGGTGTGCGGGTGTTTGGGAAAAACCTGGCCGTAAGGAATCGACCTGGAACATGGGTGGTTGCAGGAGCGTTTGAAGCTTGCCATCGCTGGTCACCTAGGGGTTCTGTCCCATCGTCGGCTGGACCTAAGCAGAGCTTTAGTTAATTTCCTGTTTAGGTATAGAACCCTCTTGCCCCCCAGGCTCCTGTTAAGGAGGGGGCATGCTGGGGATCGACCATAGGAAACCGACCTGGAACATGGGTGGTTGCAGGGTCCTTTGGTGCCTGGGTCCGGAGCCCGAGGTCTTTTGGTGCCCCGGGGTTAGGCCCGAGGTCTTTTGGTGCCTCGGGGTTAGGCCCGAGGTCTTTTTCTGCCTCGGGGTCAGGCCCGAGGTCTTTTGAGTATTGCCCGATGTACCGAAGGGAATAACGTTTCAAAGCAAACTTTTCCATTTTATTTAAAAGATAACACTCTGTAACAATTGTCCTATCATGGCTGCGTAAAAAGAATTTTCCTCATAACACTAGACTCCCGTAGCTATGTGCTACTGATAGTACTTGCGGAGATGTTGTACGTTCCAGGGGTGACTGAGGTCGTGCCCATCCATGCTTTTTAGCCAGTAGGTTCCTGGTCGGTTGACCCGAGTGACTATATACGATCCTTCCCAGTTCGCTCCCAACTTCCCATAGCTTGGAACTCGGGTGGACTGGTTCACTGCCTTAAGAACGAGGTCCCCAACCTGGAAACTACGATGCTTCACCTTACTGTTGTAGTACCGCGAGACCCTTTGCTTGTAAGCTGCCACTTTTAGATATGCCTGGTCCCTTTTCTCTTCCACCAAGTCTAGTTCAATCCTGAAGGCTTCTTCGTTGGCTGGGTTATTGAAGGTAGCCACCCGATGTGTGGGCAGCCCGAGCTCTGTGGGGACTACTGCCTCGAAACCATAAGTCAAGGAAAATGGGGTTTCACCCGTCGCTGCTCGGGGTGTGGTGCGGTAGGCCCACAGGAGGGCTGGTAGTTCATCGGCCCACAGGCCCTTGGCTCCTTCCAGCCTTGTTTTAATCGACTGCAAGATTGTGCGGTTGGTCACCTCGGCCTGACCGTTAGCTTGTGGATGCTCGGGAGAAGAGTAATGGTTCAGTATTCCATAGTCTGAGCAGAACTGTCTAAAGACAGGCGTGTCGAATTGTCTCCCGTTGTCGCTGATCAGGACTCGTGGAATGCCGAACCTGCTAAGGATATTTTTCTCCACAAAATGTTCCATCTTTTGCTCGGTTATCGTTGTCAGGGGCTCAGCTTCCGCCCACTTGGTGAAGTAGTCGACGGCTATTACAGCAAACTTTACCTGCCCTTTCCCCGTTGGTAAGGGACCAACGATGTCGATCCCCCATTGGGCGAATGGCCAGGGGCTAAGGACCGGGGTCTGAAGTTCTCCCGGTTGGTTTATCATAGGAGAGTACCGTTGGCACTTGTCACATCTCCGAACGTACTCTTGCGAGTCCCGGGCCATTGTTGGCCAGTAATAACCTTGCAGTAGGGCCTTTCTAGAAAGTGTCCGGCCTCCTACGTGGTTCCCGCACACGCCTTCGTGGATTTCAAACAGTATTGCTTGGACCTGCGTAGGATGGACACAGCGAAGGTACGGGAGGGTGAACCCTCTTTTATAAAGGACGCCGTCGAGGACGTGATATCTTGCCGCTCGGTACCTGACCCGCCTTGCCTCTTCTTTCTCGTCCGGTAACCTTCCTGTCGTCAGGAAAGTCATGATTGGATCCATCCAACTAGGTCCCGGGGTAACCGGGTCAACCTCCATGCCCTCTGAGTTGATCACACTTGGCTCGGGTAGGAATTGTATCCTTATCCCGGGCAAGTCTGACTCAGCCGATGATGCAAGGCGGGCGAGCCGGTCAGCCCTGGTGTTTTCTTCTCTGGGTATTCGAGTGATGGAAAATCCTCGGAGTTGTTTGGATGCTGCTCGGACGAGTGCTAAGTAGGCCATCATGCTATCTTCCCGTGCTTCGTATTCTTGGTTTACCTGATTGACCACGAGCTGAGAGTCGCTGTAGCCTTCGACCTGTTGCGCACTCATCGAAACGACTAATTGTAGCCCGACCAGAAGGGCTTCGTACTCGGCCTCGTTGTTAGAGGCACGAAACCCGAATCTCAAAGCATATTCAAGTTGGATGCCATCGGGGGTGGTCAGGATAATTCCAGCTCCGCTGCCCTGCCGGTTGGAAGAGCCATCTACATGTAGTATCCAAGTGGGGATGCCGGTGAGCAATCCGGGCGGCAAGGCCGGAGGCTCGAGTTCTTCGATCGGGTCTTCAGGATACGTGAACTCGACCAGAAAATCTGCGACGGCTTGTCCCTTGATGGCCGTCCGTGGTCTGTAAGTTACTTCAAACTCCTCCAGTTCCAAAGCCCATTTGACGAGCCTTCCAGATGTATCCGGTCGAGAGAGAATTTTGCGGAGAGGTTGATCGGTCAGTACTACAATGGCGTGGGCCTGGAAGTACGGTCGGAGCCTTCGGGCTGAAGTGACGAGGGCAAAAGCCAATTTCTCGATGCGGGAGTATCGGCTCTCCGCACCTTGCAGAGCCCGGCTGGTGTAGTAGACCGGGAACTGTATCCCATGGTCCTCCCGAACGAGGGCTGAGCTAACCGCCGACGGCGACACTGCCAGGTATAAAAACAGCTCCTCTCCGGCGGTGGGTGTCGACAATAGGGGAGGAGAGGCCAGGTATTTCTTAAGTTCCTGGAACGCCTCCTCGCACTCCTCCGACCATTGAAAAGCTTTACGGAGGATTTTAAAGAAAGGGAGGCACCGGTCAGTAGCTCGGGAAACGAATCTGTTTAGTGCGGCCACCCGTCCGGCTAGGCTTTGAACTTCCTTCGTTGATTTGGGAGACCGCATGTTGATGATTGCCTGGATTTTTTCGGGGTTTGCCTCGATTTCCCGTCTACTGACCAAATGTCCGAGGAACTTCCCAGATGAGACCCCGAAGGTGCATTTGGCCGGGTTCAGCCTCATCCTAAATTTTCTTAAAATGCTGAAGGCCCCGGCCAGGTGCTTCAGATGATCAGGTTCTTCCCGGCTTTTGACCAGGAGATCGTCCACATATACTTCCATGGACTTTCCGATAAGGTCTCTGAACATCAGATTAACCAGGCGTTGATATGTAGCCCCGGCATTCTTGAGGCCGAAGGGCATAACTCTGTAACAGTACGTGCCTTGGTCGGTGATGAACGCCGTCTTCTCTTCATCCCCGGGGTGCATGCTGATTTGATTGTACCCCGAGTAGGCGTCCATGAACGAGAGGAGTGAGTGGCCTGCCGTTGAATCGACAAGGAGGTCTATCCTGGGCAGCGGATAACAGTCCTTGGGGCAAGCCTTGTTGAGGTCGGTGAAGTCCACGCACATCCTCCATTTGCCATTGCTCTTCTTGACCAGAACGACATTGAAATGGAGTTGGCCTTTTGAAGCTTCTCGACCTCCTCACTTACAGCCTTTTGTCTTTCGGGGGCCATACCCCTTCGCTTCTGCTTTACCGGACGGCAGTCTGGGCTGACATTGAGACGATGGGACATTACCCGGGGATCGATCCCGGGCATGTCCTCATGACTCCAAGCAAAGACATCCTGGTTTTGCTTCAAGAACTGGACCAATTTTTCTTTCAAGGCGGGCTCCAGCAGCATGCCTACGCTGATCATCCGATCCGGGCGCTCCGGATCCAGCACAACTTGCTCCAATTCTTCCATAGGCCCTATCATGTCCCTCGGGTCCCGGGGATCCATTTCTTGGACATTTAGAGTCTTGGTGACTGCTCCCCGCCGCAACGAGCTAACATAACAACTCCGAGCCGTGGTCTGGTCTCCTCGCAAGCATCCCGGTCCCTGAGGAGTCGGGAATTTTACGGTTAGGCTATATGTGGAGACAACTGCTCGTGCTCTGTTGAGGGTCGGCCTCCCCAGGATAACGTTGTAGGCCGACGGGGCATCCACTATCACGAAATTGGTGAGCAGGGAAACCTGTTGTGGATAGGTCCCCATGAGTACTGGGAACTCGATCGTGCCGAGCGGTAGAGTGCTAGAGCCATTGAATCCGACCAGGGGAGTAGCAACTGGCCGGAGCCGATCTCGATCGATCCCGAGTTGGTCGAATGCCGCTGCGAACATTATATCCGACGAGCTGCCCGTGTCAACCAGTACCCTTTTGACCATGTAGTTTGCTATAGACAGTGTCACTACCAGCGGGTCGTCGTGGGGGCAGTGGAGGCCCTGTACATCATCGGATGAGAACGTCAGAACGTCAGTTGGTGAGGGGCCGGTGGATTGGACCTGCCATACATCCGCTCGGGATGCTCGGGCGTGCCTCTTCCGTGCCGACTGTGAATCACCTCCGCCAAACGTTCCTCCGGAGATTACGTTGATGTGGCCGTGCGGTGGAGGGGGCTAACCGGGAGCTCGGGCATCCTGTCGGGGTCGTCTGTCTGCTGTGACAAACTCGGCAAGATGGCCCTGCTCGATCAGCTTTTCGATTGCTATTTTCAACTTGAAGCAATCCTCCGTTTCATGGCCATGGTCCTTGTGATAACGGCAGAACTTCTCCCGATTCCTCTTGCCAGGAGGGGCTCTGAGCTTGGTAGGCTGCGGAAGCAGCCTCTGCGCTTCTGCAGCAGCCATCACCTCATGTATGGGTCGGGAAAGAGGTGTGAAAGTTATCGGGGGCTGGCCCCTAGCCTCTCTTTGATCTTGCTTTGGCTTCTTTCCCGGACCCTTCTCAAATCCCTCGCGCTTGCGCTTTGCTTTCGGGGATTCATCTCCTGTCTGGCTAGCGCGCTTTGCCTTCAGGAACTCTTCGGTGTCTATGTACTTCCCCACTCTTTCCGAGAGTTCCACCAGGGTTGCCGGTCGATTGCGATGAAAGGACGTGGCCACCTTGGTGTGCTGAACTCCTGAGCAGAAAGCCATGACAGCGGCGGTCTCATTGAGGTTGCGAATCAAAAGCCTCTGCTGGTTGAAACGATCTACGTACTCCCTTAAAGATTCCCCCCTTTGCTGCTTGACAGCTAGCAGCTGGGTGTCTGGCTGCGACCGGTCCAGCATCCCGACAAACTGACTGATGAAGAGTTTGCCGAGGGTCTTGAAATCGTCAACCGTCCGCGGTTTCAGAGCATGGAACCATTGCGCGGCTGATCCCTTTAAAGTACTGGGGAATGCCAGGCATAGCAACTCGTCCGTGGTAGTGACCAGTGCCATCTGTGCCTTATAGGTGCGGATGTGGTCCACTGGACTCCCCTTGCCGTCGTATGAGCTGAGATGAGGGGGTTTGAACTTCCGCGGAATCGGGAACTGTGTCACCCGGGCAGTGTAGGGCGACTCCGTTTCTGTATTAGTGAGGTCGTGACCGGACTTGCGGTTCAGCCTCTCAATCTGCTGCTGCAGCTCCTCGACCTGGGCCTTGACATCAGTACGCCCGATCCTTCTCTCTGCATCTGAGTAGTAAGTTGGATCGGACGATGATGCCTCGTCCTCAAAGCGCGTCGATCTTGGGGATAGCACTCGGCTGCGGGTTCGGGATAGCCGGTGCCTAAGATCATCCCGGCTCAAGGCGGGCGGATCGTCGACCGGTTCCCTGACCTTTCGTCCGGATGCTTCTCCCCTTGCAGCTCGCCGCCGTTCGATGAGGATCCGGGCATCCTCTACTCGTCGCGCTCGGCGAGGGACATACCGAGGTCCTTCCTGTGGGCGCTTGGCAGGCTGGCTACGCTCTCCCTCTGCCCGGCTTTCCCGGTTTAGTTGGGACCCTGGAGCGGACCTAGTCTTTCCGCGCGTCCGGGCAGGCCTCTTGCTGGGAGCGCTCTTTTCGGGCCTCTGACTGGGAGTGCTCTTTTCAGGCCGCTTCTCCGACGAAGGGCTTTTCTCGTAGTCCTCGACCACTTTTTCATTCTGGGCTATGAGCGCATCTATTTGCTGTTGTGTCCGGAGCTGGCCTTCCAAGAGCCGCTCCAGCGCTACTGCGACCTGGTCGGAGGTCATGGAGGTCGCCCGCGTCTCGATCTGTAGGTCCTCCTGATCGGTTGAATCGGCGGTCTTCTTGCCCTTCTTCTTCGGCATGTGGATCAGTCAAAGATTTTTGTTAACAAGGAAATCGTGTCGTTTCCCACAGACGGCGCCAAACTGATGATGCCGAAAATTGGTAAGGCAATTGAAAAAGGAAATAAGATCACAGAATGTTTGTATGTGGTTCGGCCCCGTTAATGAGGTGACCTACGTCCACGGTTGCGTCTATGCGCGTTCAGTAACAGATCACCGGCGGGCCTGGTGAGCCAACAAAGTGGGGCGGCACTACCAGTAATACCGGCCGGGTATATGTGTGTATGTTGGTGATTTCTCTAACATGAGTTTTATGCCTAGAGAGCTGATATTCGGATCCCCCTTGAGAGGGTAGGTGGGCCCTTTTATAAGTGCCAGAGTCCACCCTTACATGGTAAGTTTTATTAGATTAGGAAGCCTAATCTAATCACAATAGATTTGCACAATATTTGGTGAGTTTCCTAAGTAGTTAAGGGAACCACTGATTCTCTTGATAGAGTGACAGCTGTGTGACGAATTGATGGGAAACGTGATTGATGCCGTGATCCTCGGGGCCTTACGACCGCCCGAGTATCTCAGTCGGCAACGGCAGTATCCCTCGGGAGCGTGGGCTCCATGCTTCAAATCCGGCTTCTCCGGGTCACTAGCTGGACACGTGGCAGTTAAGCAATTACAAGATATTTCTGGACATATCAAGTTTTGCCGCTTTCACAAAGACCACGGACATGACACAGAGGATTGCTTTAAGCTTAAGAACGCCATTGAAAAACTGATTGAGCAGGGCCACCTATCCGAGTTCGTAGTGGCAGATAGACGACCTCGGCAAGACACCCAAGAACCCGAGCAGCCGCGACCCCTTGGGCAAATCAATGTAATCTCCGGGGGGAACTTCAGGCGAAGGGGATTCACAGTCGGCCAGAAAGAGGCATGCTCGGGCATCCCGATCGGATATCTGGCATGTCCAATCCACCAGCTCCCTTCTCCCCGACCGATGTGTTAACATTCTTATCCGAGGACATGCTAGGCCTGCACTACCCTCACGATGATCCGCTGGTGGTAACGCTCTCTATAGCAAACTATGTGATTAAAAGGGTGTTGGTGGACACGGGCAGCTCCTTCGACATCAAGTTCGTCTCTGCATTCGATCAGCTCGGGATATCCAGGGACCGACTCCGACCAGTGGCCACTCCCCTGGTAGGTTTCAACGGGTCCAGCACCCAACCTCTCGGTATTGTCGAGCTCCCGATTCTCATGGGAGCCTACCATCATCAGGCATCTGTACTGGCAAGTTTTGTGGTCGTGGAAGCTCCATCTGCGTACAATGTCATCCTTGGGAGGCCAACCCTCAACAAGGCCAAGGCGGTCGTGTCAATGTACAGCCTGGTGGTTAAATTCCCAACCCCTCAAGGACCCGAGAGCCTACGCGGAGACTAAGCCGTCGCCCGGAGTTGCTATGTCAGTTCTTTGAGCCGGGAAGCCATTACGAAAATGCTAAACGTTCAGGAGATGGACCCGAGAGACAAAAGTGACGAAGTAGGTCCAATGGAAGAGCTGGAATAGGTGGTGTTGGATCCTCAGATTCCTGACCGGACCATCAACGTCGGCACTCTCTTAGAGCCAACCCTCAAGGAGGAGCTGGTTCAGTTCTTACGACAAAGCCAGGATATCTTCGCCTGGAGCCATGAGGACATGCCTGGGACATGCCTGGGATAGATCCTTGGGTTATGTCTTACCGTCTCAACACCAACCTGGATTCCCGACCGGTTAAACAAAAGAGGTGGGGTATGACACCCGAGAGACATGCAGCAGTATGTAAAGAAGTTGAGAAGCTCCTGAAAGCAAATTCCATCCGAGAGGTCCACTATCCCGACTGGTTAGCAAATGTGGTACTAGTCAAGAAAAGCAACGGGAAGTGGAGAATGTATGTAGATTTCACTGATCTGAGCAAGGCCTGCCCCAAGGACTGCTATCTATTACCCAGGATAGACCTCCTTGTGGACTCCATAGCCGGTCATGCGCTTGTCTCGTTCATGGATGTCTATTCGGGGTACAATCAGATCAGCATGTATCCCGGGGATGAAGAGAAGACTTCTTTCATCACAGATCAAGGAACATACTACTACAAAGTGATGCCCTTCAGCCTCAAAATGCCGGGGCAACCTATCAATGCCTGGTCAATCACATGTTCAAGGATCTAATCGGGAAGTCCATGGAGGTTTACGTCGACGATCTTTTCGTTAAGAGCCGAGACGAGTTTGACCATCTGGAGCATCTGGCCGAGGCTTTCAGCATTTTGAGGAAGTTCGGAATAAGGTTGAACCCGGCCAAGTGCACATTTGGCGTCTCGTCCGAGAAGTTTCTAGGACACCTAGTCAGCAGACGGGGGTATCGAAGCAAACCCTGACAAAATCCAGGCCATCATAACATGCAGTCGCCCAGGTCGACCAAAGAAGTTCAGAGCTTGGCCAGGAGGGTCGTCGCATTAAATAGATTCGTCTCCCGAGCTACCGACCGGTGTCTTCCATTTTTCAAAATCCTTCGCAAGGCCTTTCAGTGGTCGGATGAGTGCGAGGAGGCATTTCAGGCACTCAAGAAGTACTTAGCATCGCTCCCATTACTCTAAACACCCGGGCCAAACGAGGAACTGTTCTTATATTTGGCAGTGTCACTTTCAGCAGTCAGCTCGGCTCTTATCCGAGAAGAACACGGGATACAATTCCCGGTCTACTACACCAGCCGGGCACTTCAAAGCGCAGAAAGTAGATATTCTTGCATAGAGAAGCTTGTATTCGTCCTCATTGCCTCTGCCCGGAGACTCCACCTATACTTTCAGGCCCACATCATCGTGGTCCTCACGAATCAACCTCTTCACAGGATCTTGAGCAGGCCAGAGGCGTCTGGGAGGCTTGTTAAATGGGCCTTGGAATTGGAAGAGTTTGAAGTGGTCACGGCGATCAAAGGACAAGCCATAGCAGACTTTCTTGTTGAGTTCACATACCCGGAGAATCCGGTGGAAGAGCTCAACCCGCCAGTTCTACCGTCCGGGCTATAGCCAAGTGTCCCAACCTAGATACTTTACGTGGATGGGTCTTCCAACAAAGAGGATAGCGGGGCAGGGATCATCCTGACTACACCAGATGGGATCCAGCTCGAGTATGCACTTAGGTTTGGATTTCGAGCCTCCAACAATGAGGCTGAGTATGAAGCCATGTTGGTTGGACTGCAACTGGCTACCTCAATGGGTGCACAATAGATTCAAGGGTACAACGACTCCCAGCTCGTGGTAGACCAAGTCAATCAAGAATACGAAGCTTGGGAGGACAACATGGTGGCCTATCTGGCCCTTGTCCGAGCGGTTTCAAAGAAGCTGTAGGGGTTCTCTGTTACGCAAATACCGAAGGGAGAAAACACTAGGGCCGATCGGTTAGCCCACCTGGCTTCGTCTTCTGAGTCAGACTTGCTCGAGATAAGGATTGAATACCTACCCGAGCCAAGTGTAGCCTACTCAGAATGCATGGAGGTCGAACCGGTCGCCCGAGGACCCAACTGGATGGATCCAATCGTGACATCTCTAACAACCCGGACTTTACCAGAGGCGAGAGGGGAAGCCCGTCGAGTCAAATATTGGGCTGCTAGATACCACATCATTGATGGCATCCTCTATAAGAGGGGATTCTCAATCCCATATCTCCATTGTGTCCATCCCGCACAGGTCCAAGCAATATTGTACGAAATCCACGAGGGAGTGTGTGAGAATCACACCGGAGGCCGGGCACTATCCAGAAAGGCCCTACTGTAGGGATATTACTTGCCGACCATGGCCCAGGATTCCCAAGAGTATGTCAAGAGATGTGGTACATGTCAGAGATTTTCCCCTATGATTAACCATCTAGGAGAGCTTCAGACGCCAATTCTCAGCCCCTGGCCGTGCGCTCAATGGGGGTATAGATATTGTCGGTCCCCTCCCAACGGGAAAAGGACAAGTCAAGTTCGCTGTCATTGCTATGGACTATTTCACCAAGTGGGCAGAAGCCAAACCCTTGGCCACAATCACCGAAAAAAAAATGAAAAAGTTCATTGAGAAGAATATCCTAAGCAGGTTCGGCATTCCCCGGGTCCTGATCAGTAACAACGGCAGACAATTTGACACCCCAGTGTTCCGACAATTCTGTTTAGGCTACGGGATATTGAATCATTACTCCTCCCCAAGCACCCTCAAGCCAATGGCTAGGCCGAGGTGACCAACCGAACTATTCTGCAGTCAATCAAAACTAGGCTTAAAGGTGCCAAAGGCCTTTGGGCAGAAGAACTACCAACCCTCCTATGGGCCTATCGTACAACTCCCCGAGCGGAAACAGGCAAGACACCGTTCTCACTTACCTACGGGTTCGAGGCTGTAGTCCCACAGAGCTTGGGTTGCCTACTTACCGAGTGAAAAATTTCAGTGAATGGGGTAACGAGGAAGCACTTTGAGGAGAACTAGACTTGGTAGAAGAGAAAAGAGATCGGGCTTATCTGAAAGTGGCAGCGTACAAGCAGAGAGTCTCCGAGTACTTCAACAGCCGAGTCAAGCACTAGGGTTTCCAAGTAGGAGATCTAGTTCTCAAAGCGGTAAACCAGTCTACCAAAGTCCTGAGCCACGGAAAGTTGGGGCCAAACTGGGAAGGACCATACCAAGTTACAAGGATCAACCATCCGGGCACCTACTGGTTACAATCGCTAGATGGCATGATCTTCCTCACCCTTGGCATGTCCAGCACCTCCGAAAGTATTTTCAGCAATGCTCAGCCGAGAGCGGGTCAGCAATGGTTAGGAAATTTTATAGCTCTACTTGAGCAGTTATTATAAATTTTTGGAGGAAATAAAGGTCTTATGTTTTCACTACAAGCAATGATCCATACCAATGCTTCACAAAAGACCTCGGGGTAAACCCCAGGCACCCAAAAGGCCTTGGGATAAGACCCTAGACACCCAAAAGACCTCGGGGTAAGACCCAAGGCGGCTAAAAGACCTCGGGGTCCCACCCTAGGCACACAAGACCTTGGCCAACCCCCAAGGCATCGGCTTCGCTTAGGCCCAATCGACGATGGGGGCAAATCCCCATAGGTGGCTGCCAATAGCAAGCCCCAAAAGACCCTGTAATAAACTGATCGGCGACGAATAGTTGCCGTTTATAGTCCTAAAAATACGCTTTGTTAGCTCATTTCATGTAGTTATTAAGTGATTTTTAATAAGTATTCTATATTTTGTAGGTTTTGGAGCTTTAATATGAAAATGCACAAAAATCCAATGATTAGTGGCTTTGGAAGTCATTCTGGGCTCAAACGGTGATTCCGGTGAAAGTTGAATACAGTAGAAGTCTCGGAAAATTGTATTTTTGACAAAGGATACTTTGGATTTGAGAAATTTCTCTAGAGATATAAAATGTAGATCTTTTAGTTACGGACGCGTGGCTTCAAACGGCGAGTCAATCCGAGTTCCGAGCAAAAAGTTATCGCAATTCTACGAAAGTCGCGCAGTGCAGCAAAAAGGACCTCGCGCGAGCGGGTCGCGCGAGCGACTTGTTCAAAAATCAAAAACATGTATTTTGTTAAATTAAAGTGCCCAGCGAAGGTGGCTTGTGCATATGACGTCCAGATTACAAAATATAGCAGTTTTAGTGCGATTTGGCTTAGGAAAGCTTCCTAAATCATTCCAAACTCTATATAAATCCTATTCTAAATCAAATTTAAGTTTACATATCATTACACAACAATATACACAGCCATATACACATATATTTTCAGCCATTGAAGAGAGGAAAGCAAGGAGAAGAAGAAGAAGACCAAGGATTCCCATGGCCTCCTCCATCAACCTCTTGCTATTCATCAATTCTATGGCCAACTAAATCTAGATCTAGGGTTTCAATGAAACCCTAGCCAAGTGATAGGGTTTTATTTATGTATTTCTTTTAGTTTTATTATGTATGGATGATGATTACATGTTTAGAGGATTTTTTATAATAAAATCGTACTTCTATTGATTAAATCGTTACTTTCAAAGCTTATTCTTGTCTTAGATCTATTTTGACTGTGATGTGCTCAATGATCTATATTTGCTGTGCTTGTATAGATTGTTTACATGTAATGGTGCTTTATTGAATTGTGCTATCAAGTATCTGAATAGTCCATGCCTAGATTAGACGGATTATGTCACAACCCTAGTTTAGTGTGTGATAATTCGTGCTAACCGAAGATGGATTATGTTGGTGCTTGAACCATAGTTATTTTCTTGACGGAGGAATTGGGCTTGTAGCTACAATTCCCCATTATCATCCAACTTAATAATCTAATTGAATGCATAAATATTCCTATTATGAAGCTGGTGGTGGATTTGCAATCCTAGGTTCCTTTAAACATATTTAGAAAAACACTTTTAAATCGCTTTCATAATTTAGATTTATTTTATTGTTCTTAGTTTAATTAAATTCAAAATCAAAATCTCGTTTTCATAATTAATTAGACTTAGGTTTTAAAATTAAAAGTCGTAGTAATTCAATCTCTGTGGGTTCGACCTTTACTTCCACACTGCAAATCTTTAGAAAAGTAAAGTATACTTTTATATCTTGATATTGACAACATCACAAACCACGTTCTAGGTCGGTTTCCTACGGTCACCCCCTCTATACGCCTGCCTTAGCAAAAGCTTGGGGGCAGGGAAACACCAGACTAAACAGGAAATCACATGACCGGATACTAACAGGACTTGGAATCCTAGAACACTTCTAACATTCCTAAGTACCTATAGTACCCAAAGAAGCTGCCCGGGTAGTAAATAGTCACAAACCTGTACTATACCCGAGTGAGACTCCATATTAGGTCCCTAAAAGACCAAGTGTTCTCTACCGGTTACGGTCCTAAACCTTTTGCTAAGGCAGGGGTTCAGAGTAACTAACAATCGGTCGGGCATTGGCAAGTGTTCTCTACCGGTTACAGTCCTACCTTTTGTTGAGGCAAGGTCCCTACGAGACTCACAACCGGTCGGTCATAGGCAATCGCAAACGGGTATTCAAACGCAAGATAATAAACAGTTAGTGCAAAAGACGGCCATGATGGACCTTTTCATTAATTAAACATTTTGTACAGATACTGGCGGGCAATTGTAGTAGCCTCCCCACAAAAAAAAAAAAAATAAATAAATAACAACCAAAACAACAAAAAGGAAGAAACAGGTCGGGGACTAAGAGTCATCCACCATGACCACGACTTCAGTCTCTCCGGTATCTCCCACCAGAGCGACTCCTTCACCCGGGACCGAGCTACTGCCTGGGGCAGCGGAAGCATCAGCAACTCCGACCAAGGCAGCAGAGTCATCAGCTTCTTCAGCCAGATCGACAGAATCATCGACAGCGGGAGGACCAAGATCCCAGTAGTCCGAGTTAATACCCTCATAAGACGAGACGTCCCATTCGGGGTGATACCGGGCTAGCCTTCACTTGAGGTTCTCGTACCCTTGAAAGAAGCCATCATCGAAAGCCTCTTTCGTGGACCCGGCTGCCATAGCCTCAGCCACCGCCTTCGCCTGAACCACTACAACTGCCGTAATGGCTCGGGAATACTCCAAATCTGCCAAGGCGGTCGCCAGTTCCACCTGGGCCGCCCCGAGGCTTAGGGCTAAGCCCTTTACCTTGTCCTCTCCAAGGCCAGGGCATTCTCCCTGGCCTCCGAGGTAACCCACTCCTCTACCAGAGCGGCTTCAGCAGCAGCAGCCTTCCCAGCCAGAGAGGGCAGGAAGGACTCAGCCCCAGTGGCCATGCAACCGACCTACAAGAAGCCCAAAAATTGGTCCGTTATCCGAGTACATAAAAGAAGAGTAGTGGCAATAAATGGGCAGAGGCGTCAGTGCTTACCATGTGGGAGAGGCTGTACAACCATCCCTGGAAGGCCTCGGGAGACATGTTTGCACATGTCTCCACTTGGTTGGGAAGTAGGGCAGATTTGACCCTCTCCCTGATCATAGGCGATTCCTCAACCGGCACCCGGACGGTATTCCCGCTCGGGGGGGAGGGGGGGGAGTCTCTACCACTACCATGCGGGGAGCTGAAGTCCCCATAAGTTTTGGACGGTTCGCAATCTCGTGCCGGATTTGCCTCAGTGGGCGTTCGCTGCCCGAGGCCTCTATAGCGGGCCTCTTTCCTCCTCTATTTCCACCCGGGCAGTGGTAGCAGCCTGCCTAGCCCTTAACTATTTAAGATCTCTCTTGGGGGCCATATCTACAAAAAGAAAAGAAAAGCGATCAGTAACCAGCAGATGCAATGGGAATGTAGACAAGACCAGGTGTGCCCGGGTACTTACCAGGAATTATGGGTGGAAAGAAAGGAGCTTCGATGGGCTTGGCCGGTTTGTAGGATGCTTTAAATCGCCCGTTCGGGTCAGCACGCTCTAGATATTTGTCGTCAAGTCTGCCAAGCCCCGAATCCTGGCTTGGCACTCCTTGGGAATACTAGGTGGGCTGGCTAACCCTGCTACAAGGCAAAATATGATGCAGTTAGTCCCAGGATCGAAATAAAGGAAGTGGACAAAAGATACTGCACTAACTTACCACTTAGTTCCCCCGCCCAAGAAGTCCTCATCTGGATCCCCGGGGCCCGCCGCAGAGTCCAAGGGTAGATACTTAGAATAATCTATTCTTCCAACCCTTATTGTTGCTTGGGCAATTCACTATGATCTTTCTCCCCTACCGATCCCCGAGGGAAAAGAATCCGGCCTCCCCATGTATGGGAAACGGTTAGTGCATCCAAAAAAACTCCTGAACAGAAAGCTCATACCCAAAATCTTGGGGCCAAAGGGAGATGGACCCCGTGAGAAACCTCTAACCGTTCGGGGGAAGTTGCCCTGGAGCGATCACCAAGTATATCAGGACGTCCCGAGCAATCGGATGGAGGGGAATGCAGAATCCAGCCATGAGGATGTCCTCGTATATGGTGGTGAAATCCCGCTGGTAGATCTGGGCTCCGCCGGGATTCACGGCCAGGGAGTAGTAGTCAAGAAGACCATACCTGTCCTAAATGCGACCGAGATCTTCAGCACGTAGGGTGGACAGGATGACTCACTGGAAAAGGTAACCTCGGGGTCGAGTTCCCCTGGTGTTTCATCACCCGAACCCGGGAAATGGAGGCAACGGGGGCCTCTTGGTCCGATTCATCGTCAGAAAGGTGGATTGGGATCTGCCCTCACTATGGTGATCAGAGGGGGTCGCAGAGGGCAAACTTAGGCTTGTGTCCGGAGTCCCTAACCTGGACCGTTCATCCTCCGACCGGGAAGACGAGTCGAAGTCAGAGTGGCACATCTTTAGAGTTCCGATGACTGGACGAGGAAGCAAATGACGACCTAGGTATGGGTCAGAAACCTCAAGTCTGTGGTATAAAGGGGGCACGGTTATCAACCTAAAAGGCAAAGAGTATATAGTCTTAAAGACAAGGTGACATTTGCCCAAAACTACCCAGGGGACACCCATTTGGGTCAACCATCCTAAGGTACCTACTGATTTGAAGAAGGAACAGAACCTGAGGAAGAAAAAATCCCACTCCCGCTCTAGCCTAAGTGGGTTTGTTCTCTCCAGCTTCACTCAGAAAAAGAAAAGGAAAAGAAGGTAAAGGGAAGAGCAGTGAATTAAAACACGGGAGTGAGAAACTTACACGAATAAACGCAGAAAAAGGCTCGAGAAAGCTTGACCGGGGACTTTTTGCTCTCAAATAGCTCGATAATCTCTAATTCGGCAGCAAGGAATGGCTGAAATGGACAAGTGCTTCTTATATACATAGTACGAATGGTCCAGATTAGATCAGATCCAACGGCTAAGAAGCCTTCCCGCCAAAAACTACCGACAACTGTCACCTCAAGCACACAGAACGTTGCCTCAAAAGACGTGCACATTTAATGCTGGATGTGGTTGTTCGGTTACGTTCATACCAGAATTACTGGATCCAGACCTGGCCAGTGACAAGCTGACATGTGGCAGAAGTGGGTCCCGGTCCCACATATCCACCGCTCGGTCCAGACCCCGGAGGACCGGCGCGACCGGTCACGTCCCGGGTAAGGTCCCAGCCTCTTTCCCGAACGGTTTTTCTGGAGTAGTACTAATTTTCAAAGTCTCATCTGATAGAGCATCACATCAGTTTCAAAAATGGGGGGCATCTGATATGCACAAAAATATCGAGTCAAGTCAAACCTCACTACCTCAGCAAAGAGAAGTCGATTCACCTTGAATCTGGGCTGACTACTCAGTCATCCCGGGCCGTTAGATGAAATCGCCCGGTTTGATCCATAGCCCGGGCGTTCATCCCGAAGAGATGGTGGCTTGCCCAGCAAGCCCCTAGACAGATTTCTATCCCAGGTAGAAGACTAAATGGAAGGAGCAAGTAGTTTCCTAAACCACTTAGGAAACTCCCCTTAAATTATGCTAATCAACTTGTAATTAGATTAGGCTTCCTAATCTACAAACTTACCACGTATGGGTGGTCTCTTGCACCTATAAAAGAGGCCGCTCACACCCACGAAAGGGAATCACATTTTGACTAAAAAGAATAGCATATAAACAACGCACTATTACGCATATACCCGGTCGGTTTTCTGGTAGTGCCATCCATTCTGTTGGCTCACCAAACACCATTGGTGATCTGCTAGTGAAAGCGCACTAACGCAACCATGGACGTAGGTCACCTCATTAACAGGACTAAACCACATGCAATCTCTTGTCTCTCTCTCTAAACCTCTCTTACCAATTTTTGGCTTCATCAATATATATACAAACATACACCCATATATATATACACACACACACCCAGACACTGCCAGGAGCTAGAGAAGAAGCAGAAAACGAGAAGAAAGAATGAGATAGAAATAAAGAAGAGGCAGAAGGGAGAGAGAGAGAGAGAGAGAGAGAGAGAGAGAGAGAGAGAGAGAGAGAGAGAGAGAGAGACTTGAAGCTTAAAGCTTCCCAAGCCCACACACACACACACTAGGTGATTCCCAAACTCACTTGGTCTCCCTTATGTGATGTTTTACATATTTTAAAGAAGAAAAGACGCACCAAAAATGCGTCCCTCATATTTTAAATTTTAAACTGCATGTCTTTGGGAAAAAGCTGTAGTCCCAATCGATTGGACTTAATTGTTATTCAATCGATTGTCAAGTTATGCAATCGATTAACATTACTTTTTACCCAATCAATTGAACCCTGGTCTCAATCAAATGGAAGCCACAAATTGTTGATAATTCCTGTTATCCACATTATGAACTGTTCAATTGTTAAACGTTATTCTGAGTTTTCCTTTATGCAATACTATTATACTAAAAAGATAATGTGACAATGTATAGTAGGAATGTACGAACAACGAGTTAAAAAGTCTTGTGCTACCATCCACAACCATTGATTATCTTCTGAAAAACCCTTTAAAACAAATCAAAATTAATATTCATAAATCAAGGGGGCAAAATAACCATTCACACATTTAACATTTACTAACCTGATATCCAAGAAGATATAATTAATATCAGTCAACCAAGAAGTGGAGTATGAAATTAGGATTTGATGGTCTTTAGTAGAGAGAAAATGAGGGGAAGGAAAAGAAATTGGATTTGAAAGATGTGTGTTTAAGTAGACTTAAAGTCATTTTTACAAAGGACGACTTTATGATGACCACAATTTTCTCTGATGCTCTAATGAGTAATAGGGAACCTCTGCAGAGTTTAATAAAGTCGTTTTTTGTTGACTAAAACCAACTTTAGGATGGCCATAACTTTCCTTGCTGCAATCAATATGATGCTTTGATAAGAAGCATGCGTGAATCTATCTGAGCAAACTTTATTGAAGTCGTTGTTAGTAAGAGCGATTTTAACTTTATTCAAAAATTAGAATACTACATGGCTGAGAATTTGTAAATATGAGCATGTGGGCGCGCCAGACAAATGTCCTCTTGAAATGTGAACAACTTGACGAATTAGACGAGTGAAGAGACAGAGGAACGAAATCTTTCTAAATAGGTTCAGATTGCTTTAATCAAAGATTAAATACTTAAGATATGAGAAATACCGAGATTAGTAAAAGAAGTAAAAGAGATAGATTTCTATTAAATCTCTTACAAACAAGGTTCAATCAGAAAGTGGTAATCATTCCTTCTAATTGGAGGACTATGAATCTACTCCTAAAATAGGTAAGTAAACTGGAATTGACAGAAAAAGAAAAGATACAGTGCAAAATATGAAAAAATGCTAAGTGTTCTTCTTGATCGAGGATCCGTCTTTCTTCCATTCTGCTTTCTTATACAGATCACATTGGCTATAACTGCCGTTAAGCAGTTGAAAAACCACCCACTATCTCCATGATTTGGGAATAGTGGGTCTCATCCATAACCGCACATGCCACGAGCTTATGTTTACAAGTGTTCTAACATAACTGCCAATAATCGTCCTGCCATTGACGTGGCATGTGCACTGGGTTATAGCATTTGTTATGTTGCATCAACATGCTTTCCCAATCAATATGCTTTCACGCTCATTCCATGTGTAATTCCCAATTAATTTAGTGGGCCCACTCCACTTTTTATTTTATGGTACAGAAAATGCCCCCAACATCCCTTTCAAGTAAAAGTGCAAGGATATCACTTGAAGGGATGTTGTCAAATGGAGCACTGGCCCACCAAATCCCAATGGATTAATTCCATTAAAGAAGTCATTCTCATCCTCTAAGTCCCTAACCTCCATTTTCAAAAATGATGAGGTGGTTGATTGTGAGCAAATATACCCTTCCTTGAGAAGACGCTGACTTAACCCTCATTAATACTGAGTTACACCGTAACATCAAAACCCATCCCAATTTTTTAGGGAGTTTCAATTTTAAATAACTTCCAATTCCAAACTCTTCCATTTCTCTCTACAATTCTGCTACTTAATCCTCTATTGAACCCCTTTTTGCGTTACATCTCTCATCAACATCCTCTCAGAACCCTAAAACCTCTCTTTCACTTTCAATCCTCTGTTCCCATGGTTGAACATCCACCGGAATCAACCTCATCCCCCAGCACAGAGGAAATCGCCACTAACCCTCCCTCGCGAGCTATGGAAGCATTAAAACAGTTCCACAACGCAGCTTTTGAAGGTGTAAGCCTTCAGGCTAAGAAGCACCAACACTTCTAAGAAGGCCACATGTTACATGTCGTGTCGTGTCCGACACATGGACACGACACTTCATGGACACTTTTACTGTAGTGTCGACATGCAATTTTTTAGGATTTTATCATGTCGACATGCCAGTGTCGTGTAGTGTCGTATTCGTTTCGAAGTGTCCGTGTCCTGCTTCATAGCCTATAGGTGTAAGCACCCATATTTTGTCGGCTATTAGATTTAGGAGACCCATAGCTTGGTGGTTCATGATGATCGAAAAAGACTCGAAAAGGACTCCTGCAAGTTAGTTCTATCTCCCAAAATGCTTAGAAAGTGGTATAAATGACCAAAATGCCCCTAAAAGCCCAAACATTCTCAAATTTTGAGCAAAAGCTCTAGAAACACACTATGTCATAAAAAAAGTAATAAGATGAATTTTAAAACAAAATCAGATGAAAACGTCAGCCCCCAAAAGTCCCTGAAGTTCCTGGAAAGTCCTCGTTGACCGTTTGGCCAAGGTTTTACCAAGTTTGACCAGGTTTTGACCAAAATCATCCAAATTTGCCTGAAAGTTTTGAGATTATTCTAGATCATGTAAAAAGTACTAAAACAATTTTTAAAAGAAAATCGGACGAAAACGTCAGCTCTTGGGAGCTCCTAGAACTTCCTGGAGGTACCTAATTTGACTGGTTTGACCTAAAAGTTGACTCGGAGATCGGAGTACCGTATCATTTTTAAACATTTTTCAAGGATACTGGAGGTCAATAGCTTTCCATCTGTATATCGCACATAATTTCTAGATTTAAAATGAATTTATTATGAATTTCCGAAGGTGAAAAAGGCAATCAAATCGATTTTTATCGCGAATATCGCAAAACTTTTCAAAGTGACCTATCTCTAAATTATTATTTTTTATGTAAAGTGGACTCTATTACCTTTCCAACAGTATATCACAAGCTCAGTTTGGAGTTTGTACGCATTTTCTATGAATTTCGGACGAAATAGGGCCTTTTCACGAATATCGGAACCTCTGGGGACCTAAACAGAATAATCTGGGCATCTGAGGAGTAATGCCGCAGCAGCACTAGCCTACTGCCACCATAGCACATGCCCAGTGCTGTCACAGCACTTTTCCCCAGAGCAGTTCATTTTTGTAATTTAATTTGGGGGTCCAAATTGAATAATTAAAAATTCAAAACGACGTAGTTTCTTGTTCACAAATGTTTGGGACCAATAAGAGCACTTTTTGAATCCCAAAACCACTCCCAAATTAGCCTATATAAACCCCCCTTTGCTCTTCATTTTGGGGTGGCAAATGCAAGTTCTAGAGAAAGTTGTAGAGAGAGAGATAGGGAGAGATAAGGTTTAGAAGAGAGAAAGTGAGCTCCTAGTTACTGATTTTCTATAGAAAAGTAAGTTACAAACTTGTTTTCTTTCATTACTCTCATCTAAACTTCACATTCAATACTCCCAACCACCATTTTCAAGCATTTATTGAGATAGGAAGCTACTTCCATGTCCAAATGTCACCATATATGAGTGAAACACCAAACTACAAGTCCAAAATCACATTGATTACCATCTATTGATTGCTATTGATTTCTTGTTTACTTTATTGTTCATCTCTTCTTACCTCACTTCTTTTTTTATTTTCTTTGTTTTGCTTACTTATTTATCATCATCTAGATGATGACATGGTGTTTGAGGTGAGTGAATCCTTACAGATAGTAGCTTTTGACCTCAAAAACATGTTTGATAGATGCTTATTCTAATTTCAATACTTCCCAAGCATTCTTGCAGTGATGTTCAAAATAAAACAAAGTCTTGCCAATGATTTTGGAAGTTCTTGAGGTGAGTTTGATGTTAACATTCCAAGTGGTTATAAACTCCATTTAGTGCTAGAAATATACTCCCAAAACCTCCATTTCAAAACCCCTCTTAAACCCCTCATTTTGATTCCAAGAAATAAAACACTTGTTTTCTCAAAATCTTCAAAATAGTGAGTTGTTCAACTTTAAAATGTCATTCTGAGTTCAATACTCAACGGATGATTTCAAGTCCACTTGAAAAGTCTTACTAACTTATTAGGGAATGTCCATGAGTTTTAAAACATTTGAAAATCTTGACCCAAACATTCCTTCCAGACATTCTATTTTTCTGTCACAGCAGCTTTGGTTGAGTTCCAACTTGTTTTCCAGAAAACTTTTCCAAAACGAGTGGCTCCAACTCATTTTTTCCGTGAACGTTAATGTCTTAGGGAACTTTTTGCATAATATGGGCCTCTAAATATTTTGTTTTTATTTTCAAACTCTCTACATTTTAATTGACAGCACGGATTCTATTTCTAAGTAGCCTTTCTTGTTTATATGATTTCTCTCAATCTACAACTTTAATTTTGATTTGGCTTTTTGTTATGTGTTCTAGACATAGTAGGGATGATCTCCATAAAAAACCATGGATTAAAAACATTTCTAACCTCACTTTTCCATTTTTAAAAAATCAATTCATTGTTCTGTCCACTATTTACAACAAGCATGTTTTACTTTAATTCTTTAATTGGATGTTCACATGCATTCCAAATGAACTCATATCTTAAGAAGTAGTTCATACCACATTTGTACATATACTATAATGATATTTTTCATGTATTCATGCAAATTTCATAGTCTCAAATCACTTTAGAAAATCCATGAACACAAACACATTGTTACTTTGCACATTCTAGGATCACACATTGCATCCATGCGAGATTTGGAGTTTTTGTGACTCCTAATCTAATAAGATTATAAGGAATAAACTTGATCACACGTTCATGCTTCCCATCGATCGAATCTTCCTCTCTCATCCCGTCCCGGGGATTAAGGGATCTTCTTTTCTCAAGATTTAACATGCATACATTCTAGCTTGGTAAGCATATTTTGTTTTATTTGATTATTTGTTTCAAGAACAATCCATGTCCCCTTTAGATTAGGAAAACTTGATTACATGACATGTGTGTAGACACCACATTTTTTTGGCTAACCGATTTAAGAGTCCACTAGCATGGTAATCCTCGATAATTGAAAAGACGTGCAGAAAGACTCTTGGAAATCATATCCATCTCTCAAAAAGTTCAAGAATCGGTAAAAATGACCAAAATGCACCTGAAAGCCCAAACGCTCCCAGATTTGAACCAAAACTTTGAACATACACTACGTCTTAAGAAAAGTAATTAAATGAGTTTAACACAAAATCGGATGAAAACGTTAGCTCTCAGAAGTCCCCGAAGTTCTAGGAAAGTCCTCGTTGACCGGTTTGACCAATGTTTACCAGGGTTTGACCAAAATCATTCGAATTCACCAAAAAGTTCTAAGATTATTCTAAATCATGTAAAAAGTACTAAAACAAGTTTTAAAAGAAAATCAGACGAAAACGTCAGCTCTTGTGAGATCCCAGAGGTTCCCAAAACTTCATGTAGGTCCCCGGTTTGACCGATTTAATCTAAAAGATGACTTTGAAACCGGAGCACCGTATTATTTTCCAAACAATTTTTCGGATACTAGAGGTCAATAACTTTCCAATGGTATATTATAATTTTTGGATTTAAAACGTATTTATTATGAATTTTTGAAAGTGAAAAAGGTGATCAAATTGGCTTTTATCGCGAATACTGCAAAACTTTTCAAAGTAACCTATCTCTGAACTATTTTTTATGTAAAGTAGACTATATTATCTTTCCAACATTATATTAAAGCTCAGTTTGGAGTTTGTACGCATTTTCTATGAATTTCAAACGAAATAAGGCTTTTTTGCGAATACCGAAACCTCTAGGGGCCTAAATGGAATTTTTGGACCGTTTGAGGAGCAGTGCTGCCACGGCACTAGCCCATTGCCGCTGTGGCATAGGTGCAGTGCTACCATGGTACTCTCCCATAGAAAGTCCATTTTTATAATTTTATTTTGGGGAGTTTTTCATAAATGTTAGAAATCAAAACGACATAGTTTTGGTTCCCAGCTTATTTTGGACCAATGAGAGACCAATTTAAAATTTCTAAAATCCCATTTAACACCTCTCCTATGCCTATAAAAAATTCCATTTACTTCCATTTAGGAGGGGACTTGGAAGCTTAGGAAGAAACTCTAGAGAAATATAGAGAGAGAAAGAGAAGTAGTAGTCTTCTTCTTCCATTTTTTCAATCAAAGTGAGTTTTTACTTGAGTTTGCTATCAAAACTTCAATCATTTAAAAATTTCTTTCACCATCTGCTTGAGCATTAGAGAGGTAGTGAATGAGCTTCATGTCTATATCAACACATATATGAGAGGAATACCATGCTACAATTCCATTCTTGTTCTTGAAAGCTATTGCTATTATCATCATTCTCCTTCTTAATCTCATTTATATTTTCTTTCTTATTTACATTATTGTCATCTAATCTCAATCCCCATTTCTATTTTACACTTTCTTTGATTACATTTTGTTATCTCTTCTCAATCCTCATTTCTATTTTACACTTTCTTTGATTATATTTTGTCATCTCTTCTTAACTCCTTTTTCTTGATTTCTTTTGTTCTTTGATGATTCAAGGTTTGATGAAGTTCTAAGTGGTTACATGGTCATCTCAAGTGTCTAATTTCATTCTTTAAACATCTATTTCAAAACCCCCAATCAAGAACTCAAACTCTATTCAAAACCCAAATCCATTTTCTTCAAGAATGATCCAAAACAGTGAGCTGTTCAGGTTCAAAGATTTGTTTTGAATTAAACATTTGAGTTATGATGATGAAACTACTTGAACAATCTCCCTCATACATCATAGGCTATCTGTCACGACCCCAAAATTCGACTTCAAAATTTTAGGCTCGAGACCAGCCTCTAGGCCTCTTCGTAATTAAATAGAGCTCTAGCGGAAGCAATCATAGCTTAATTCTGTTTATATATCGAAGTCTACAAAAATATTGAAGACATTATTACATTTGAAGGCGTAACTCTTCTAAATGTTCTACATATCTAACAATCATCTACTCCTCATTTGCATCAAGAAGATATTCTTTCTCTTCTATTGAAATGTTCTGTTCTTCTAAGGGTTCTGTAATAGCCTATCATCGTCACTTCGTCACCTGAAAAGGGTGCAGACACCCCATTTTGACCTACCAAAAAAAAGAAATAACTGTTACAAGGGGGCCCACTGGGCACGCAAATCGAGGAAGAAAAAGGCAGAGTCCTAATCAGAGTATCCGGAGGTTAAATCAAATGTCAAATCAAGTTGTCGTCAATTTGAATACCCACCAGCATGGTTTCAATAGCATGTCGGATCAGTTGTAGACACCCGATTTTTGCCCACCTACAAAGAGGCAGACAGATAATGAACATCAAGTCCGACGGGTGTGAAGAGCTCATAAATACAAGGCCCCTAGACTTCGAATCGTCAAAATCGGACCACGGGCGAAGAAATGATCATTGTTTAAAGTTCGGACGAATCTGCTATTTTGCCAAAGAGGGACCGGGATTACTTTTTTAGCTTTTCGGGTGTCAGAACAAGCATTTTTTATGATCAAATGGAAGTGCGTGACATTACCGAGGACTCCCTAAAATTTCATCTCAATTTGAACACCGGATCTGGAAAAAGTACTTTATCAGGCGTAGAAATCAAACGGGAAAATTCTATTTCATCGCCAGAGAACTTCAGAAGGTTTAAAATTGATGCCAAAAAATCATATTTGTCAAAATGAAGAACCTTCGGAAATTTCGTTGCCATCAAACGAATAAAGTTGCAAAACTGCGATAAGATCGCTCACAGGCGCGTCAATTTATACTGATAAATCATCAGAAAGCCTTGGTCTTCGAGATCAAATCGGCTGTGATATTTTCGGTCTGGATTAAAGTACCTTTCACATCAAGACGGAGAAATCCCTAAAATTTTATCTCAATCCGATACCAGATTCCGAAAAAGTGCAGTTTAATTAACGGATTTGTCAAGACAGATGCTTAATACGAGTCATATAGTGTTTCAAGAATTTCATTTTTGCACTAATATTTCGCGTTTGTCGAGAGGACCACGGAAGTCCAAGTTTTTGTCGCACTGCCTTCCAGAAAATTCGAAAGCGCGGCGCTTGTACAGATATCTAGATATTTTCTTTGCTTAGCGACTAAGTAATCCAGATTTGAGTCAATCGCGCCATAGGAGTCACTTTCTGATTGGAGAAAAATACTCCTCACATTAAAATAAAGGGATCCATGTAATTTCGTCTCATTCCGACACCGGATTTTGGACAGTTCACCTCGATTGTCGCGTTCTGCCATAACTGGTGCCGAATGTGGGTCACACAACGTTTTAAAAATCCGATTCCGACTTCAAAATTCTATGTTAGTCGAGAGGATCGCGGATGTCCAAGTTTTCGTCGCACTGCCTTCCAGAAAATTCGGAAGCGCGGCGCTTGTACAGATATCTAGATATTTTCTTTGCTTAGCGACTAAGTAATCTAGATTTGAGCCAATCGCGCCATAGGAGTCACTTTCTGATTGGAGAAAAATACTCCTCACATTAAAATAAAGGGATCCATGTAATTTCGTCTCATTCCGACACCGGATTTTGGACAGTTCACCTCGATTGTCGCGTTCTGCCATAACTGGTGCCGAATGTGGGTCATACAACGTTTTAAAAATCCAATTCCGACTTCAACATTCTATGTTAGTCGAGAGTACCCACCGGTCCAGTTTTCAACCGCATAGCTTTCCGAAAATCCCAGAGAACGCGGTGCACACACACAATATCTAGATATTTTATTACTTTATTATTATTTTTTTTAATTAATTATTTTTTAAATTAAATTTTTTTTCTATAAATAGGAGGCCACCCCCTTCAAAATTTTCCACCAATTCACTCTCCCCTTAGGCTTTGTTTGGGAATCCCTAACCCTTTTTCTCTCCTAAACCCTGTTTGGCTACATTAACCAAATAAAATCCAAACTCCATCATAAGCACCTCTAATCTCATACATACAGTATATGTACGAGTACTATTCATACATATAGTATACATACGGGTACTATTCATACATACCGTATACATACGATACTATTCATGCATACAGTACTATTCATACATACGGGTACTATTCATACATACAATATACGTATAGATACTATTCATACGTATAGGTACTATTCATACATACGGGTACATTCATTCGTACGGTACTATTCATACATACGAGTACTATTCATACATACAGTATACGTACGGAAACTGACTCTTCCGGCCCTTCCGGACCCAACCATGACGTCTATTTAAGTAGATTTTGTGTCGAAATACAACTTAGGCCTCCTCGGATTATTTCTGCAACGCTTCTTGGATTTCTTTCATCCTTTCTCAACAAACATCGACTGAAATTCAATAGTCGCCTCTGCACAGGTAACATACTTAAACTCATACTCTTAGTAGTTCGGCCTCCCTATAAATCCACTGGTTAGATATTCTGCCTTTACTGCTTTATTTACTTACTGTTGTACATACTTATTATATGTAACAAGACTATGAACTTATCAATTATTTCACGACTACTTTCAAACCTCTTCCACCGGGCACCGACCCATACTTCCGGTACACTCTTTTTTTTTTTCACAGGGCACCAACCCATGCTTCCGGTATACATTTTTACCACAGGGCACCGACCCGTACTTCCGGTAAAACTTTCACATCACCTTTTTTACATCACCGGGCACCGACCCATACTTCCGGTACACTCTTTTTTCACTGGGCACCGACCCGTACTTCCGGCACCTTTTCAAAGCACTGGGCACTAACCCTTACTTTCAAAACACTTTCTCACTCACTTGGGCACCGACCCTTACTTCCAAAATATAAAACAAAAAGACAAAAAAAAATCATATAAAAAAAAAAAATACAAAATACGCATCACACGGTTGATCTACTCCGTCTTTTACTCAAAACACTCTTTCATAACTCATTACTTTCTCAAAGTTAAAGTCTAGGACTACACCGTACAGGTTAAAGTCTCTAGCTACACCGACTTTACTCAAACATTATTTTATACACTAACGGTCTAGATCGACCAAAACACTCACACACATACACAGCACAGAACTACGTACGGCCTGATTCTCGAGTCGAGATACATATGCAACCCACACTTGGGTGCGGCCATAACTTCACTTTCAAACTATCCCGTATCAAGATACGTATACATACTTTCAAACTATCTCGAGTTGAGATACGTATACATAACTATTCTCTTTCAAACTATCTCGTGTCGAGATACGTAAATAGGCAACCGCGTGTCACGGATACTCGAATCTAATTCTCGTATTTATACTCTATTACTTCGTACTTATGCCCCGTTACTATGAAAATCACTAAAATTGGCAATCGTGTGTCACGGATGCTCGAGGGTGCCTAATACCTTCCCTCGACATAATCGAGTCCCCGAACCCACTTCAAGAACTCTGGTTTTGCATGACTATTTGAGTCACACTTTTAAAGGGCCTTACTATTCCAAAACATTTTTCAAAAGTCAAAGATGATCATGTCAATTGTCTTGTAGGGATCCTAACTCCCGAGTAAATGTTAGGTGGCGACTCTGAACTCTTACTTGGCCCTACTCCCACTTTTCATACACCTCACCTACTCTCACGCCTCTAGACATAACCGGTCGCGACCCACGAGGGGACCGCCCCCCACCTTCGGGGCGGGCGCGACAAAGGGTTTTAAAAATATTTGGAGAGTGTGAGCTGAAGGCTCAGTGAATGAACATAACCTTGGAAATAATCATTTAAAATGTATGCATTTTTAGAATAGATAAGATAATAACATTAAAATTTCATGCAATAAAATGAAAATATACTAACAGGTTCTATTTGCATAGAAAATAGCATCTTTACATACATGTCAAATTACCATCCACCCACTCACGCACACATTCATTCATTACATACATCGCACAATGATCAAAGGCAACCCTACAGTCGGGCTCATTTCATCGCATACATAGGCTATACTTTATAATTTGTTGTGGTGGTAATCGACACTTTAAATAAATGAACATTTTAAATGATGGCATTTCAAAAGATACATGGCATTGGAATAAATTGACATAATAAGTTTTGAATGCTAAAACCCTTCCAGGAACCAAGGAAAATGTTCCGAAAATAACTTTAGTAATTTTGATACTTTACATATTATAGTAAAATTTACTCATTATATACTGAGTTAATATAGAGTTTGAGAAAAGGTAATAAACACTCACATATAGAGTTGAATGAAATACAGGATACGAACACTCACCTTGGTGACTTAGGAATTGACGATGAAACAGTTCCTACATCAATACAGGTAAAAGAAACTAGACATTTAATCATAGGTTGTAAGCATAAGGGTATAACTGCAATTAAGGCTTTTCTAGGGTATTTCTGTAAATATGCTAAAACTATGTCAAACCTTCACTATAATGTTCCTTACACTATGCTAAGTTCAACCTCACTAACTGGACTCAATTTGGAGTCCGTAGCAGGTCCTATTTCAAAACTACATAAACGTGGATTTTACAAATAAGCTGTATTTTAGACAATGTTGGATTGTCTCCAAACTTTTAAATATGATACTAGACATTATATCAAGACTATAGGAATTGACAGCGTATTTTTCTGAGTTATAGATTATTTACTACAGATTTTGGAAGTTAAAATACTATTTTTTTAAATAGTTACTATTGAGCCGTAAAACACATATATAATCTCCATAAGGGTGAGAATTTATTCGTTAAACGATTCTTTATAAAATCATAATATTAATAGCGTATTACTTTTCTTTTACCAATTTTATTACCCAAAGGATATAAATAAATTAGTAGTTATTCGTACTTAGTACCCCAACATTTCTAATTGTAATATCTATTTGTTATATCCTAATGACACAGAATAATACTGAAATATAAGGGTTTTTATTTATATAATTTAAAATCTGACAAGGCCTAACTTATTTACTAACACTATTTTTAAAATAGTCATAACAGGACCGTAATTCCATTTTCATATCCAAATACCATAATTTAAGTGTGGGACTATTTTTAATGGTCATAAAATGCCATAAAAATATATTTTGGATTTTTCCCATAGTTTAAGAAATATAATAGCTATGATAAAATAATCAACTTCTATTTAAATCAATTGATACGTAGTAAAATAATATTATTCTATAGTTTTATAATTATTAAAATTATAAAACAGTATATATTATCATAATATCATTATAGAGTATGTAAATGATTTATAATGAGTTTACAAAATCCCAGAATGACTAAAATACCCTTTTTAAAAGTTTAGGGGTCATTCTGTAAATACACCAAAATATGGGAAAACTTTCAGAAACTGAAAAATTAATATTTCAGATGGAAATAAACATAATTAGAAGTACTAAACTTGAAACTGTGATCAAATCCGATGTCGGTAGACCTTTATATGTTCGTTTAAAGTTTTCAGGGGTGTAAATGAAATTTTCGGAAATAAACTGGGCAGAATGTCCTGTTTGGCAGATTGTAATTCCAAACTTCTAATGGCCATAACTCACTCATTTCTTAACCTTTTTAAGTGAAATCAGTGTCTATCTTGAGTGAAATTTTGTGGAGAATCCAAATCTAAAGTTGGTTTCAGCAAATTCGAATCACAGAATGTGAAATGACCAATTTACCCTTTAAGACGAATCCTAAATAAAACCCAAACGGTACAAGAAAATCAAAAACTATTTTAAGGGTAGTTTCATGGGTATTTTAAGGGTCTACCCTTAAAATTTGAGAGCTATAGCTGGTCGGAGTAATGAGTTACACTAATTCTACTATTTTGGATCAAACCGAGCTATTTTCTAGAGTTTCCTAATGTTAATCAATTAATCCCTTTAACCACTAATAAATTCTGTTAAATAAAGCTAAACATAATATAATTAATATGCAGAAATCAACATAAACAAAGGAACTTACCTCTAACAATTGTGGCTTAATCCAACTCTCTCTCTATATATATTTAATCTATAAATATATATATATATATATATGTGTGTGTATGTATGTGTTATAAACTGAGAGAGAGAGAGAGAGAGAGAGAGAGAGAGAGAGAGAGTAAAGAGAGGCAGAGAGAGATTTAGAGAGTTATGAGTTGCTGGAGAGTTGAGTTGGGGAAAAATAGGTGTATATATAGAATTATAAAGTATTTGTGCACTAAGCACATAATGCTTATAGATACACATGCACACACTGTGCACTAACATTGAGTGGCCACCAACTTTAACAAGGGTGGTTCTTGGGTGAGTTGAGCTCACGCGATGACGCACACACACAAGTAAAAGTTACACTGCTAATATCCAAATCTGGTATTTTTCTCTGATGAAAATAATTAATATATTTTAATATATGCTTTAAATTTTCGGGTCATTACATTCTTATCGGAAACTGAAAAATTAATATTTCAGATGAAAATAAACATAATTAGAAGTACTAAGCTTGAAACTGTGCTCAAATCCGATATCGGTAGACCTTTATATATTCGTTTAAAGTTTTCAGGGGTGTAAATGAAATTTTCAGAAATAAACTGGGCAGAATGCACTGTTTGGGCAGATTGTAATTCCAAACTTGTAATGGTCATAACTCACTCATTTCTTAATCTTTTTAAATGAAATCAGTGTCTATCTTGAGTGAAATTTCGTGGAGAATCCAAATCTAAAGTTAGTTTTAGCAAATTCGAATCACAGAATGTGAAATGACCAATTTACCCTTTAAGACGAATCCTAAATAAAGCCCAAACGGTACAAGCAAATCAAAAACTGTTTTAAGGGTAGTTTCATGGGTATTTTAAGAGTCTACTCTTAAAATTTGAGAGCTATAGCTGGTAGGAGTAAGAAGTTACACGAATATAAAGAAATCGAGTTTCTGTGACAGTTTTTTCTGCTCGCTATTTTGGGACCCTTAACAATATATGTATGAAATCTACACATATATATATATATATATATATATAGCTACACTGACAGTTTAAATAAACTGAAATCAAAGCAGTGAATGGAAATTAGAAGCTCACCCAAAATCCAAAACTTGACTTCCACTGATTGAATAAATATATATGTGGGTTGTGTATGTGTAATGTAATATGTGTGTGTGTGTGTGGAACAAAATCCGTGAGAGAGAGGGAGAGCTGATGAGAGGCAGTGAGTTGTTGAGATATAGAGAGTGCTGGGAGTTGAGAGTTGTTGCTGAGAGTTAGGTGTATATATAACAAAACAATACTTTGCTTCCACTCACAAACACCCACTACACACTCCAACACACACTCCACTAAACACACTACACATTCCAACACACACTCCACTAAACACACGTACACACTGCACTAAATTTTCTTTGGTCTCAAGTTAATAATTCTAGTGTGTGTTGAGCTCATGCAATGATACACACATACAGGTAAATATTGTACTGCGCAAGTACCAAAATTGGTATTTTTCAATAAAATGTGATTTTAAAAAAAAAAAAAATGCGGGTTATTACAATCTCTCATACTTAAAGAAGTTTGGTCCCCAAACTTATCGTACCTTAAGGAGTGAATAGATGGGGGTACTTTGCACGCATTTCGTCCTCACGTTCCCAAGTTGCTTCTTCCACTGCGTGGTTCCTCCATAGAACTTTGACTAACGGTATGACCTTGGTCCTCAGCACTTGATCGCGTCGATCCATGATCTGAACTGGTTGTTCAACGTAGGTAAGATCTTCGCGGACATCTAATGGTTCATATGATAAAACGTGACTCGAGTCTGAGACATAAGGTCGAAGCATAGAAATGTGAAATACGTTGTGAACATTTGACAGATCTGGCGGTAAAGCTAAACGATAGGCTACTGCTCCTACTCTGTCGATGACGTCGAAAGGTCCAATGAAGCGAGGATGAAGTTTCCCTCTCTTCCCAAAACGAACAATACCCTTCGAAGGTGAAACTTTGAGAAATACGCGATCACCTACTTGAAACTCTAGCTCTCTGCGTCTACCATCTGCGTAGCTTTTGTTTCGACTCTGAGCAGTATGAATTCGTTGTTGGATGAGTTGTATCTTATCAGTTGTTAACTGTACGATCTCAGGCCCAATAACTTTCCTCTCTCCTACTTCGGTCCAACATACCGGGGATCGACATTTCCTCCCATACAATGCCTCATATGGAGCCATGCCGATACTAGCTTGGAAACTATTATTGTAAGCAAACTCAACGAGAGGTAAGTGTTCTTCCCAATTACCTTGGAAGTCCAGAATAGTAAGTCGTAGCATGTCTTCCAAAATCTGGATAACACGCTCGGACTGACCGCCCGTCTGTGGATGAAAAGTTGTACTGAAGTTAAGAGTAGTGCCCATAGCCTCTTGGAAACCCTTCCAAAAACGTGACACAAACTTAGTGTCTCTATCCGAAATAATAGAAACCGGTGTACCATGAAGTCGAACGATTTCCGCGATGTACAACCTTGCCAATCTCTCAGATGAAAAAGTGACTCTGACCGGTAAGAAGTGAGCAGACTTCGTCAATCTATCCACAACTACCCAAATAGCATCATTTTTCTTCACCGATTGGGGTAACCCAACAACAAAGTCCATGGTGATGTGTTCCCACTTCCATTCAGGAATAGAAAGTGACTGTAAAGTTTCACCAGGACGTTGATGCTCTATCTTTACCCTCTGACAATGCAAACAACGTGAAACAGCTTCGGCAATATCTCTTTTCATATTCGGCCACCAGAAGGACCTCTTCATGTCATGGTACATCTTAGTACCACCTGGATGAACAGCGAACTTAGATGAATGTGCCTCATCCAAATCTCTCCTCTTGACTTCAACAATATTTGGAACACAAATTCTGCCCTGATATTTGAGCACTCCATCTTTTAAATGGAACTCGGGCCTCTTTCCTTCAGGTATTTCTTCGCTAACCCTTTTTAAGAACTCATCGGACATCTGGGACCTCTTGATCTCTTCAAGAATAGTCGGTTCTGCGATGAGAGTTGTAAGAAAACCTTGAGATTGATGAGGGGTGACGTCAATCTCCATTTTCTCGAAGTCGTTAATCAACTGTTGTTGTGACGTGATCATGGAAGCCACACTTCCAGAAGATTTCCGACTTAGAGCATCAGCTACAACATTAGCTTTTCCAGGGTGATATTGTATATCAAGATCATAATCCTTCATGAACTCTAACCACCTGCGTTGCCTCATATTCAGTTCCTTTTGTGAGAACAGATATTTCAAACTTTTATGATCGGTAAAAATTTCACATCTTTCACCGTAGAGATAGTGGCGCCATATCTTTAGCGCAAAAATTACTGCGGCTAACTCCAAATCATGGGTGGGATAGTTCTTCTCGTGAATCTTCAGTTGCCGAGATGCATAAGCAATAACCTTACCATGTTGCATTAAAACACATCCTAACCCTTGATAAGAAGCATCACTGTAAATTACAAATCCTCCTTCTCCGATAGGTATGCTCAAAATAGGTGCTGAAATCAAACGATTCTTCAACTCTTGAAAACACTTATCTCTAATTTCAGTCCATTCAAATGCAACTCCTTTCTGTGTTAACTGTGTCATAGGTCCTGCGATTTTGGAGAAATTCTCAACAAATCTCCGATAATAGCCAGCCAGACCTAGAAAACTACGCACTTCAGATACGGTTGTTGGTTTAGACCATGACTTCACCGCCTCAATTTTTTGTGGGTCCACCATTATGCCTTCTTTAGATATCACATGCCCTAAGAATGAGATCTTGGGAAGCCAGAACTCACATTTCTTGAACTTCCCATATAATTGGCGATCTCTTAGTGTTTGCAACACTATTCTCAAATGGCGTTCATGGTCCTCAAGGCTCTTTGAATATATAAGAATATCATCAATGAATACGATTACGAAATCATCAAGATAAGGCTTAAATACTCGATTCCTTATGTATTACTAAATGTAAACCCGGTACGATTCATTTTGAAATTTATGTAAATTTTCATTCAATTTTAAATACCGTAAATATTGTTTTAAAGTAGGGTGGTATACAAATTGGTGTTAACATTTTTTTAAAATTCATATACCATAAGCACTACATTTCTAAGTTTTGAAAAAAAAAAAAATAAATAAATAAATAAAAAAAAATAAAAATAATAAATAATAAAAATTCGGACTATTAAGGAATCGTTATTTAATATTTGAATATGTGGTATTACTTGCAGATTATCTTTAAAGTTTAGAAATACCTCAAATACTGTGCTAGAATTAAAATATATATATATATACATATGCATATATATCTTTTGTCAAAAATTTTGATATTTTACTATTTTAATGTATTTCGAGTTTATAAATCAGGAAATTATTCTAAAATTATGATTGCCTTTTCAAGCACCTGATAAGATAAGTTTGGGGACCAAACTTCTTTAAGTAGGGGAGAATGTAATAACCCGAAAATTTAAAGCATGTATTAAAATTTATTAATTATTTTCATCAGAGAAAAATACCAGATTTGGATGTTAGCAATGTAACTTATACCTGTGTGTGTGCGTCATCGCGTGAGCTCAACTCACCCAAGAACCACCCTTGTTAAAGTTGGTGACCACTCAATGTTAGTGCACAGTGGGTGCATGTGTACCTATAAGCATTATGTGCTTAGTGCACAAACACTTTATAATTCTATATATACACCTATTTTTCCCCAACTCAACTCTCCACTATCTCACTTTCCCTCATCACAAACTCTCTACTCTCTCATCCCTCACAACTCTCTATCTCTGTGCTGTCTCTCTCTCAATTTATAACACACACATACACATATATATTTATAGTTTAAATATATATAGAGAGAGAGATATTAGTAAATTCAATCCAAGAGCTTGGATTTGGGGTCCTTATTATCTTCCTGAAAATCAATTTAGGTAAGCTTTCTTTTGTAAATTTCTTTGATAATTTCAGTTAATATAAACTGTGATATAGATTTATGTATATAGATATATGTAGAATTATATTTACATATATATCGTTAAGGGTACAAAAATAGCGAGCAGAAAAACAGTAACAAAAACTTAATTTCTTTATATCAAATGAAAGATATTAATTCCCTTATAATTCCCCAAGAACAGTTTTTCCATAGCCTTAACCAATCATCACGAAATTGTAATTTTTCTATAGACCCACTTCGCGGTTTTATCCAAAATTCGCGCTATTAACTCAAAACTGGGATCCCAAACTGATATAGATGGATAGAGCTCGTCGAGATGATCAATTTTCATATAAAGTTTGCTTGATTTCGTTAAGAAAGGAGTGAGTTATGGCCATTAGAAGTTTAGAATTACAATCTGTCCAAAACAGGGCATTCTGCCCAGATTTATTCCGAAATTTCATTTACACCCCTGAAAACTTTAAACGAATGTATAGAGGTCTTCCGACATCGGATTTGATCACGGTTTCAAGCGTAGAACTTATAATTCTGTTAATTACAATCTGATATAGTAAATTTACAATTTTTGAATATTTTTACATGATCCCTGTATTTTGGTGTATTTACAGAATGGACCCTAAACTTTTAAAAAGGGTATTTTAGTCATTCTTGGATTTTGTAAACTCATTATAAATCATCTATATATTCTATAATGATATTATGATAATATATACTGTTTTATAATTTTAATAATTATAAAACTATAGATTAATATTATTTTACTACTTATCAATTGATTTAAATAGAGGTTGATTATTTTATCATAGCTATTATATTTCTTAAACTATGGGAAAAATACAAAAAAATATTCTTATGGCATTTTATGACCATTAAAAATAGTCCCACGCTTAAATTATGGTATTTGGGTATAAAAATATAATTACGGTCCTGTGATGACTATTTTAAAAATAGTGTTAGTAAATAAGTTAGGCCTTGTCAGATTTTATATTATATAAATAAAAACCCTTATATTTCAGTACTATTCTGTATCATTAGGATATAACAAATAGATATTACAATTAGAACTGTCGGGGTACTAAGTACAAATAACTACTAATTTATTTATATCCTTTGGGTAATAAAATTGGTAAAAGAAAAGTAATACGCTATTAATATTATGATTTTATAAAGAATCGTTTGACGAATAAATTCTCACCCTTATGGAGATTATATATGAGTTTTACGGCTCAATAGTAACTATTTAAAAAAAAATAGTATTTTAACTTCCAAAATCTGTAGTAAATAATCTATAACTCAGAAAAATACGCTGTAAATTCCTATAGTCTTGATATAATGTCTAGTATCATATTTAAAAGTTTGGAGACAATCCAACATTGTCTAAAATACAGCTTATTTGTAAAATCCACGTTTATGTAGTTTTGAAATAGGACCTGCTACGGACTCCAAATTGAGTCCAGTTAGTGAGGTTGAACTTAGTATAGTGTAAGGAACATTATAGTGAAGGTTTGACATAGTTTTAGCATATTTACAGAAATACCCTAGAAAATCCTTAATTGCAGTTATACCCTTATGCTTACAACCTATGATTAAATGTCTAGTTTCTTTTACCTGTATTGATGTTGGAACTGTTTCATCGTCAATTCCTAAGTCACCAAGGTGAGTGTTCGTATCCTATATTTAATTCAACTCTATATGTGAGTGTTTATTACCTTTTCTCAAACTCTATATTAACTCAATATATAATGAGTAAATTTTACTATACTACGTAAAGTATCAAAATTACTAAAGTTATTTTCGGAACATTTTTCTTGGTTCCTGGAAGGGTTTTAGCATTCAAAACTTATTATTCTCAAATATGTCAATTTATTCCAATGTCATGTATCTTCTGAAATGCCATCATTTAAAATGTTCATTTATTTAAAGTGTCAATTACTACCACAACAAATTATAAAGTATAGCCTATGTATGCGATGAAATGAGCCCAAGTGGCTGGTCCTTTGGACCCATGAACCCGACTAGCAGGGTTGTACTTTGATCACTGTACCATGTAATGAAAGGAACGTGTGTGTGAGTGGGTGGTTGGTAATTTGACATTTATGTAAAGATGCTATTTTCCATGCAAATAGAACCTGTCATTATATTTTCATTTTATTGCAGGAAATTTTAATGTTATTATCTTATCTATTCTAAAAAGGCAAGCCTTTTAAATGATTATTTCCAAGGTTATGTTCATTCACTGAGCCTTCAGCTCACATTCTCCAAATATTTTTAAAACCCTTTTCAGGTGACGAAGTGACGATGATAGGCTATTTCAGAACCCTTAGAAGAACAGAACATTTTGATAGAAGATAAAGATTATCTTCTTGATGCATAATTGAGGAGTAGATGATTGTTAGATATGTAGAATATTTAGAAGATTTACGCCTTTAAATTTAATAATATTTTCGAGGTTTATGTAGACTTCAATATATAAACAGAATTAAGCTATGTTTGCTTCCGCTAGAGCTCTATTTAATTATGAAGAGGCCTAGAGGCCGGTCTCGAGCCTAAAATTTTGAAGTCGAATTTTGGGGACGTAAAAAATTCGACTTCAAAATTTTAGGCTCGAGACCGGCCTCTAGGCCTCTTCATAATTAAATAGAGCTCTAGCAGAAGCAAACTTAGCTTAATTCTGTTTATATATTGAAGTCTACATAAACCTCGAAAATATTATTACATTTGGAGGCATAACTGTTCTAAATATTCTACATATCTAACAATCAGCTACTCCTCATTTGCATCAAGAAGATAATCTTTCTCTTCTATCGAAATGTTCTATTCTTCTAAGGGTTCTGTAATAGGCTATCATCGTTACTTTGTCACCTGAAAAGGGTTTTAAAAATATTTGGAGAGTGTGAGCTGAAGGCTCAGTGAATGAACATAACCTTAGAAATATTCACTTAAAAGGTTTGCCTTTTTAGAATAGATAAGATAATAACATTAAAATTTCATGCAATAAAATAAAATATAATGACAGGTTCTATTTGCATGGAAAATAGCATCTTTACATAAATGTCAAATTACCATCCACCCACCCACTCACGCACACATTCATTCATTACATACATCGCACAATGATCAAAGGCAACCCTACAGTCGGGCTCATTTCATCGCATACATAGGCTATACTTTATAATTTGTTGTGGTGGTAATCGACACTTTAAATAAATGAACATTTTAAATGATGGCATTTCAAAAGATACATGACATTGGAATAAATTGACATAACAAGTTTTGAATGCTAAAATCCTTCCAGGAACCAAGAAAAATGTTCCGAAAATAACTTTAGTAATTTTGATACTTTACATATCATTAAAATCATAGTAGAATTTACTCACTATATATTGAGTTAATATAGAGTTTGAGAAAAGGAAATAAACACTCACATATAGAGTTGAATTAAATACAGGATACGAACACTCACCTTGGCGACTTAGGAATTGACGATGAAACAGTTCCTACATCAATACAGGTAAAAGAGCTAAACATTTAATAATAGGTTGTAAGCATAAGGGTAAAACTGTAATTAAGGCTTCTCTATGTCTTCACTATAACATTCCTTATACCACACCGAGTTTAACATCTCTAACTGGACTCCATTTGGAGTCCGTAGTAGTTCCTAAATCATAATTTCTTACATAAATGTGGATCCTACAAGTAAGCTGTATTTGAAAACGGTGTCAGATTGTCTCCAAACTCTTAAATATAATACTAGATATAATTCCAAGACTATAGGAATTAACGGCGTATTTTCCCGAGTTATAGATTATTTACTACAGATTTTGGAAGTTAAAATACTATTTTTTTAAATAGTTACTATTGAGCCGTAAAGCTCATATATAATCTCCATAAGGGTGAGAATTTATTCGTTAAACGATTCTTTATAAAATCATAATATTAATAGCATATTACTTTTCTTTTACCAATTTTATTACCCAAAGGATATAAAGGAATTAGTAGTTATTCATACTTAGTACCCCAATCTTCCTAATTGTATTATCTATTTGTTATATTCTAATGATACAAAATAATACTGAAATATAAGGGATTTCATTCATTTAATTTATAATCTGACAAGGCCTACCTTATTTATAAACACTATTTATAAAAATAGTTGTAATCGGACCGTAATTCCATTTTCATATCCAAATATCATAATTTAAGTGTGGGACTATTTTTAATGGTCATAAAATGCCATAAGAACATTTTTGTATTTTTTCCATAGTTTAAGAAATATAATAGCTATGATAAAATAATCAAACCTTTATTTAAATCAATTGATAAGTAGTAAGATTTATTATTCTATGGTTTTATAATTAACAAATTTATAAGACAGTATATATTATCATAATATCATTATAGAATATATAAATGATTTATAATGAGTTTACAAAATCCCAGAATGACCAAAAATACCCTTTTTAAAAGTTTAGGGGTCATTCTGTAAATATACCAAAATATAAGAATTATCAGAAACTGAAAAATTAATACTTCAGATGGAAATAAACATAATTAGAAGTACTAAGCTTGAAACCGTGATCAAATCTGATATCGGTAGACCTTTATATGTTCGTTTACAGTTTTCAGGGGTGTAAATGAAATTTTCGGAAATAAACTGGACAGAATGCCCTGTTTGGGCAGATTGTAATTCCAAACTTCTAATGGCCATAATTCACTCATTTCTTAACCTTTTTAAGTGAAATCAGTGTCTATCTTGAGTGAAATTTTGTGGAGAATCCAAATCGAAAGTCGGTTTTAGCAAAGTCGAATCATAAAATGCGAAATGACCAATTTACCCTTTAAAATGAATCTTCAATAAAACCCAAACGGTACAAGCAAATCAAAAACTGTTTTAAGGGTAGTTTCATGGATATTTTAAGAGTCTACTCTTAAAATTTGAGAGCTATAGCTGGTCGGAGTAAAGAGTTACATCAATTCTATTATTTCGAATTAAACCCAGCTATTTTCTGGAGTTTCCTAATGTTAATCGATTAATATATTTAACCACTAATAAATTCTGTTAAATGAAGTTATAATATAATTAATATACAGAATTAGCATGTATGTGTGTGTGTATATGTGCTTGCATAATTAAAAGACATAGAAGAAAATTACCTCTTCTTCCCTTATGAATGCATAAACCTTTGTGTGTGTGAATATATATGTAATAATATGTGTGTATATATATATATTGATCTGAGAGGGAGAGACAGTGGGGAGAGAATTGAGAGTATAGAGAGGCAGTAGAGAGTTGAGATACTGAGAGAGAGTTTGTGTGAGTGTTGAGTTATGGGGGGTTTAGTATACATTTATAGAAATGATATGCTTTGGCACTAAGCATAAATACATTACACTAACACATATAATACACACGCACCCACTGAGCACTTAGTTTGTTAGGTCACATGGGAGATTATCCCATGTGGTAGGCTCACGCCTCCACACACACAGAGGTAAATTTTATACTGCAATCTCTTCAAACTGGTATATTTCTCTGACCAAAGTAAATTTTTAATATTTTAATATACGCTTTAAATTTTCGGGTCATTACATTCTCCCTTACTTAAAGAAGTTTGGTCCCCAAACTTATCTTATTAGGTGCTTAAAAAAAACAATCATTTTTTTTTTAAATGTATGTACTTATACAAAGCAGACAATGCATATATTTAGTAGTGGAGAAACTGCCCCAGTGTGGCGTTTTGATGCTTTGTAAGGAGTGACATTTTAGGCAGTGGTTGAAGTATTGGCCTTTTGCGAGAGTGACCAAAAGCTTGTGGGTGATGGAGAATCAGACTGTTGGTACAGGGTATAGAAACAGTGCATGGCCTGAATGGCTGGGAAACAACACATATGACTGGTTGCTCATGTATTTACACAATCTTTGACATTCTCTTTTTATTGATGATATTTTTGATACATACAAGAGCGAAAAGAGAACAACAAGAAAACCCTTACATTTCATCAACCCATTGTTCATTGGTAAAGCCACCCCATCCAACAAATGATTTGAATTGCAAGGGCGGACCAAGTTTCCAAGAACATTTTTTTTTTTAATATGAAAAGTTACAATGATACAAATGTACATTTGGATTTTGATGAGTGGGAACAGAGTTCTGCCAACGTGAGGCTTCCTTTCAGAGGTTGAATGCTAACGACATCCTACGCGCTTTTCAGCAACCATATAGATCCTATAGTCCGTTCCACAGAACCCTGGGTTAATGCTCTTCAGGACTTACTTCTGAGGACAATACCGTCCTGGGATGCTTACCCTCCCAGTTGCCCTATAAAACAATACCCAAAGGTCCAAACTACATTAAGCTGGTGGAGGGACACGCGTAGTAAGACATGTGGGCTCAATCCCACGCACACTCAACGTACAAGGACTACCTCGAAACCGGACCATGATGTTCATTCCACCTTCTTCTTCTTTTTTTTTTTTAAAACAAAAAGAGCCTTAGTTCTAAGACTCAAGCCACCTCGTGACTTTCTTTCTTTTCTTTTTAAAGACATGTTGACTCTCCATCTCTTTAATTAAACCCAAGAAAGAGTTTTGAGCTAAGTTATTAACAGTGAAGAAATAGTAAGGATCAGTGGATGGAGTAGGTGTTTTTGATGAACTTACTTGAAGATTTGGGGGGAGATTTGGATATTTTGGGACCTCCATTTTTTTCGTTTGATCCAAAAGAATCTGGGACTTTTTAGATTGTGAGTGTTGGACTAAATTAGACCAGCAGGAGCAAGTTGGAGTAATAGAGGTGGTGTGGTTAGGACGAGAGACTGGAGAAATTATGTTGGGAATAGTGAGATCCAACGGACTTGGAGAAGTTTGGTGGTTGTTGTTAGATTGCAAAGACCGGACTGGAGAGATCGTGTTGGGAGCAGTGAGATCCAACAGACTTGGAGAAGTTTGGTGGTTGTTGATAGATTGCAAAGACTGGACTGGAGAGATCGTGATGGGAGCAGTGAGATCCAACAGACTTAGAGAAGTTGTACAAATTTGAGTGAAAGGGGAGATATGGGTAGGGCTAGAGATTTCAGAAGAGATTGGAGTAGTTGTGGTGGGAGAAATGAGATTGGAACACTTTCGAGGGCTTTCTATGTTGTGATCTAGATCTTCCATGGCATAGTTGAGCCAAGGATCTAGATCAGGCTCTTTGGATTGTTTGGGTGACTCTTCTTTTGATTGAGCTTGAAGTTGCGAGACTTGTTCCTTCAGTTCTAGAACTTGTTGTTCGAGGAAAAGGACGTAGGAAACACAACCTAAAATGGGATCCTGAAGCCTAGCTGTGGCTTCATACACAAGGGATTTGATAGCTTGTTGATGATCTGCCTCAGAGACCCTTTCAATAAGGCGCAGAAAATTCCTATATTCGAAAAATTCGTGAATTGCCTCATAATCCTTCATACTCCCTGCGTACTGAAAGTAGGGAGCCAAGGAACAGTCACTTCTGCACCGTCTTCTGTTATACTCGCATGCACCACAACGACTAACAGCCTTCTTAAAAACCATTTTTTTTTTGGCTTGTTTTACCTTCCTCTTATTCAGATCTGGGTTGGTTGAGGGTTTTTTTTTTTTTTTTTTTTTTAGGGGGAGATGAGTTTCTGCCAAGAGGCAGAAGGAAGAAGAAGAGAAAAAGAAAGAGAGAGGGAGGGTCAGACGGAGAAAGATTCGTCAAAGAGAGAGAGAGAGAATGGTGAGAGGGACAGAGAGAGAGAGAGGGGGAAATGGAGTGACTTTAAAGGGAGAGGAAAAGAGGGGGAAAAGGTAGATCAAAGGAGAAAGAGAGAGAGAGAGCGGGTTAGTGAGAGTGATAGAGGTAGAGAGACAGAGAGCACGTGGAGAGAGAGAGAGAGAGAGAAAGGTGTCGGTGAGAGTGACAGAAAGAGAGAGAGAGAGAGAGAAGCGTCGGTGATGTGGCAGTACACGTGGCATGACACGTGTCAGTTGACGTGGCTTGTATGCCACGTGTCAGTTGTTGATTGGTCAGTCAACTGCTGAGTCAGCGCTGACTGTTACCTGCGCGTGGGGAGAGTGAGAGAGTGAGAGCATGTGGAGAGGCTGATGTCTAATGCAAACCTAAATCAGGTCTGGTCCCCCACTCTTCCTATTACTCTGTGTATGTGTGTTTCAACTATTACCATATTTTTACTAACATTTCATGGTTGTGTTCTCTAATCTCTTCTCTTTCTTTCTTTCTTTCTTTTTTTTTTTTACAAAAGTTTTGAAAGTATGGTACTTCCTATTTTTCCTACTTATTCAAATTTATATATTTAAGACACTAGTTTGTACCACACTTAGTAGTTGTTGTTATCAAACACTCTATAACTCTTAATAGATTTACAATGACTTATGAAACGTCACCTTGGAGTTATTAGTAAAATAAAATTCGTTATCGTTGTAACGTCGTTGCGTGTTAATACTATTTCTATTGGTAAATAAAGTTAACATTCCATATCATAAATGTAAGACTTCTAACTACAATTAAATTCTAGACTCACGGATATTCAAATCAGATCTTTTAGACTAAAAATTCTATATAGGTTCTAGCTAAATATCTTCTCTCTCTTCCTTATGTTTTTTTTTTCTATAGAAAATGAGTCCTACTTCTAGACTTCCGTGCAAGATGATATATGGTCCTAAGCTGTAACCCAAGCTTTCTAACGAATTCTTATGTGTCTATATCTTAACCTTAGACTTCCTAATCATAATTGCTCTGTGCTCTTCTAGCGGTTCGAGAACTATTGCTCTGATACCAACTATCACGACCCCAAAATTCGACTTCAAAATTTTAGGCTCGAGACCGGCCTCTAGGCCTCTTCATAATTAAATAGAGCTCTAGCGGAAGCAAACATAGCTTAATTCTGTTTATATATTGAAGTCTACATAAACCTCGAAAATATTATTACATTTGGAGGCATAACTGTTCTAAATATTCTACATATCTAACAATCAGCTACTCCTCATTTGCATCAAGAAGATAATCTTTCTCTTCTATCGAAATGTTCTATTCTTCTAAGGGTTCTGTAATAGGCTATCATCGTCACTTTGTCACCTGAAAAGGGTTTTAAAAATATTTGGAGAGTGTGAGCTGAAGGCTTAGTGAATGAACATAACCTTAGAAATATTCACTTAAAAGGTTTGCCTTTTTAGAATAGATAAGATAATAACATTAAAATTTCATGCAATAAAATAAAAATATAATGACAGGTTCTATTTGCATGGAAAATAGCATCTTTACATAAATGTCAAATTACCATCCACCCACTCACGCACACATTCATTCATTACATACATCGCACAATGATCAAAGGCAACCCTACAGTCGGGCTCATTTCATCGCATACATAGGCTATACTTTGTAATTTGTTGTGGTGGTAATCGACACTTTAAATAAATGAACATTTTAAATGATGGCATTTCAAAAGATACATGACATTGGAATAAATTGACATAACAAGTTTTGAATGCTAAAACCCTTCCAGGAACCAAGAAAAATGTTTCGAAAATAACTTTAGTAATTTTGATACTTTACGTATCATTAAAATCATAGTAGAATTTACTCACTATATATTGAGTTAATATAGAGTTTGAGAAAAGGAAATAAACACTCACATATAGAGTTGAATTAAATACAGGATACGAACACTCACCTTGGCGACTTAGGAATTGACGATGAAACAGTTCCTACATCAATACAGGTAAAAGAGCTAAACATTTAATCATAGGTTGCAAGCATAAGGGTAAAACTGTAATTAAGGCTTCTCTATGTCTTCACTATAACATTCCTTATACCACACCGAGTTTAACATCTCTAACTGGACTCCATTTGGAGTCCGTAGTAGTTCCTAAATCATAATTTCTTACATAAATGTGGATCCTACAAGTAAGCTGTATTTGAAAACGGTGTCAGATTGTCTCCAAACTCTTAAATATAATACTAGATATAATTCCAAGACTATAGGAATTAACGGCGTATTTTCCCGAGTTATAGATTATTTACTACAGATTTTGGAAGTTAAAATACTATTTTTTAAATAGTTACTATTGAGCCGTAAAGCTCATATATAATCTCCATAAGGGTGAGAATTTATTCGTTAAACGATTCTTTATAAAATCATAATATTAATAGCATATTACTTTTCTTTTACCAATTTTATTACCCAAAGGATATAAAGGAATTAGTAGTTATTCATACTTAGTACCCCAATATTCCTAATTGTATTATCTATTTGTTATATTCTAATGATACAAAATAATACTGAAATATAAGGGATTTCATTCATTTAATTTATAATCTGACAAGGCCTAACTTATTTATTAACACTATTTATAAAAATAGTTGTAATCGGACCGTAATTCCATTTTCATATCCAAATATCATAATTTAAGTGTGGGACTATTTTTAATGGTCATAAAATGCCATAAGAACATTTTTGTATTTTTTCCATAGTTTAAGAAATATAATAGCTATGATAAAATAATCAAACATTTATTTAAATCAATTGATAAGTAGTAAGATTTATTCTTCTATGGTTTTATAATTAACAAATTTATAAGACAGTATATATTATCATAATATCATTATAGAATATATAAATGATTTATAATGAGTTTACAAAATCCCAGAATGACCAAAAATACCCTTTTTAAAAGTTTAGGGGTCATTCTGTAAATATACCAAAATATAAGAATTATCAGAAATTGAAAAATTAATATTTCAGATGGAAATAAACATAATTAGAAGTACTAAGCTTGAAACCGTGATCAATTCCGATATCGGTAGACCTTTATATGTTCGTTTACAGTTTTCAGGGGTGTAAATGAAATTTTCGGAAATAAACTGGACAGAATGCCCTGTTTGGGCATATTGTAATTCCAAACTTCTAATGGCCATAATTCACTCATTTCTTAACCTTTCTAAGTGAAATCAGTGTCTATCTTGAGTGAAATTTCGTGAAGAATCCAAATAGAAAGTCGGTTTTAGCAAAGTCGAATCACAGAATGCGAAATGACCAATTTACCCTTTAAAATGAATCTTCAATAAAACCCAAACGGTACAAGCAAATCAAAAACTGTTTTAAGGGTAGTTTCATGGATATTTTAAGAGTCTACTCTTAAAATTTGAGAGCTATAGCTGGTCGGAGTAAAGAGTTACATCAATTCTATTATTTCGAATTAAACCCAGCTATTTTCTGGAGTTTCCTAATGTTAATCGATTAATATATTTAACCACTAATAAATTCTGTTAAATGAAGTTATAATATAATTAATATACAGAATTAGTATGTATGTGTGTGTGTATATGTGCTTGCATAATTAAAAGACATAGAAGAAAATTACCTCTTCTTCCCTTATGAATGCATAAACCTTTGTGTGTGTGAATATATATGTAATAATATGTGTGTATATATATATATTGATCTGAGAGGGAGAGACAGTGGGGAGAGAATTGAGAGTATAGAGAGGCAGTAGAGAGTTGAGATACTGAGAGAGAGTTTGTGTGAGTGTTGAGTTATGGGGGGTTTAGTATACATTTATAGAAATGATATGCTTGGGCACTAAGCATAAATACATTACACTAACACATATAATACACACGCACCCACTGAGCACTTAGTTTGTTAGGTCACATGGGAGATTATCCCATGTGGTAGGCTCACGCCTCCACACACACACAGGTAAATTTTATACTGCAATCTCTTCAAACTGGTATATTTCTCTGACCAAAATAAATTTTTAATATTTTAATATAAGCTTTAAATTTTCGGGTCATTACATTCTCAAAATTTCACCTTCGAAGGGTATTGTTTGTTTTGGAAAGAGAGGAAAACTTCATCCTCGTTTCATTGGACCTTTTGACGTCATCGACAGAGTAGGAGCAGTAGCCTATCGTTTAGCCTTACCGCCAAATCTGTCAAAAGTTCACAACGTATTTCACGTTTCTATGCTTCGACCTTATGTCTCAGACTCGAGTCACGTTTTAGCATATGAACCATTAGATGTCCGCGAAGATCTTACCTACGTTGAACAACCAGTTCAGATCATGGATCGACGCGATCAAGTGCTGAGGACCAAGGTCATACCGTTAGTCAAAGTTCTATGGAGGAACCACGCAGTGGAAGAAGCAACTTGGGAACGTGAGGACGAAATGCGCGCAAAGTACCCCCATCTATTCACTCCTTAAGGTACGATAAGTTTGGGGACCAAACTTCTTTAAGTATGAGAGATTGTAATAACCCGTATTTTTTTTTTTAAATCACATTTTTATTGAAAAATACCAATTTTGGTACTTGCGCAGTACAATATTTACCTGTGTGTGTGTATCATTGCATGAGCTCAACACACACTAGAATTACTAACTTGAGACCAAAGAAAATTTAGTGCAATGTGTATGTGTGTTTAGTGGAGTGTGTGTTGGAATGTGTAGTGTGTTTAGTGGAGTGTGTGTTGGAGTGTGTAGTGGGTGTTAGTGAGTGGAGGCAAAGTATTGTTTTGTTATATATACACCTAACTCTCAGCAACAACTCGCATATATTAAAATTTATTAGTTATTTTCATCAGTGAAAAATACCAGATTTGGATATTAGCAGTGTAACTTTTACCTGTGTGTGTGCGTCATCGCGTGAGCTCAACTCACCCAAGAACCACCCTTGTTAAAGTTGGTGGCCACTCAATGTTAGTGCACAGTGGGTGCATGTGTACCTATAAGAATTATGTGCTTAGTGCACAAACACTTTATAATTCTATATATACACCTATTTTTCCCCAACTCAACTCTCCAGCAACTCATAACTCTCTAAATCTCTCTCTGCCTCTCTTTACTCTTTCTCTCAGTTTATAACACATACATACACATATATATATATATATATATATATTTATAGATTAAATATGGGGGCTGCTAACTTACAACATGATGGTTGTAGGTTAGCAGCGTACAACAGCCTCTTTAGCGACGAAAAACATGTTTTTGGTGACGAAATTTTTGTCACTAAAGATTCCAACTTTTGGTGATGAAAAATTTTGTCGCTAAAAACCTATTCTTCGTCGCTAAAAGCCTCCTGTGCTGTAAGTTAGCAAATCCCATTAAATATATAGAGAGAGAGAGTTGGATTAAGCCACAATTGTTAGAGGTAAGTTCCTTTGTTTATGTTGATTTCTGTATATTAATTATATTATGTTTAGCTTTACTTAACAGAATTTATTAGTGGTTAAAGGGATTAATTGATTAACATTAGGAAACTCTAGAAAATAGCTCGGTTTGATCCAAAATAGTAGAATTAGTGTAACTCATTACTTCGACCAGCTATAGCTCTCAAATTTTAAGGGTAGACCCTTAAAATACCCATGAAACTACTCTTAAAACAGTTTTTGATTTTCTTGTACCGTTTGGGTTTTATTTAGGATTCGTCTTAAAGGGTAAATTGGTCATTTCACATTCTGTGATTCGAATTTGCTAAAACCAACTTTAGATTTGGATTCTCCACGAAATTTCACTCAAGATAGACACTGATTTCACTTAAAAAGGTTAAGAAATGAGAGAGTTATGGCCATTAGAAGTTTGGAATTACAATCTGCCAAAAAGGACATTCTGCCCAGTTTATTTCCGAAAATTACATTTACACCCCTGAAAACTTTAAACGAACATATAAAGGTTTACCGACATCGGATTTGATCACAGTTTCAAGTTTAGTACTTCTAATTATGTTTATTTCCATCTGAAATATTAATTTTTCAGTTTCTGAAAGTTTTCCCATATTTTGGTGTATTTCCAGAATGACCCCTAAACTTTTAAAAAGGGTATTTTAGTCATTCTGGGATTTTATAAACTCATTATAAATCATTTAGATACTCTATAATGATATTATGATAATATATACTGTTTTATAATTTTAATAATTATAAAACTATAGAATAATATTATTTTACTACTTATCAATTGATTTAAATAGAAGTTGATTATTTTATCATAGCTATTATATTTCTTAAACTATGAGAAAAATACAAAAAATATTCTTATGGCATTTTATGACCATTAAAAATAGTCCCACACTTAAATTATGGTATTTGGATATGAAAATGGAATTACGGTCCTGTTATGACTATTTTAAAAATAGTGTTAGTAAATAAGTTAGGCCTTGTCAGATTTTAAATTATATAAATAAAAACCCTTATATTTCAGTATTATTCTGTATCATTAGGATATAACAAATAGATATTACAATTAGAAATGTTGGGGTACTAAGTACGAATAACTACTAATTTATTTATATCCTTTGGGTAATAAAATTGGTAAAAGAAAAGTAATACGCTATTAATATTATGATTTTATAAAGAATCGTTTAACGAATAAATTCTCACCCTTATGGAGATTATATATGAGTTTTACGGCTCAATATTAACTATTTTAAAAAAATAGTATTTTAACTTCCAAAATCTGTAGTAAATAATCTATAACTCAGAAAAATACGCTGTAAATTCCTATAGTCTTGATATAATGTCTAGTATCATATTTAAGAGTTTGGAGACAATCCAACATTGTCTAAAATACAGCTTATTTGTAAAATTCACGTTTATGTAGTTTTGAAATAGGACCTGCTACGGACTCCAAATTGAGAACAGTTAGTGAGGTTGAACTTAGCATAGTGTAAGGAATATTATAGTGAAGGTTTGACATAGTTTTAGCATATTTACAGAAATACCCTAAAAAAGCCTTAATTGCAGTTATACCCTTATGCTTACAACCTATGATTAAATGTCTAGTTTCTTTTACCTGTATTGATGTAGGAACTGTTTCATCGTCAATTCCTAAGTCACCAAGGTGAGTGTTCGTATCCTATATTTAATTCAACTCTATATGTGAGTGTTTATTACCTTTTCTCAAACTCTATATTAACTCAATATATAATGAGTAAATTTTACTATACTACGTAAAGTATCAAAATTACTAAAGTTATTTTCGGAACATTTTTTCTTGGTTCCTGGAAGGGTTTTAGCATTCAAAACTTATTATTCTCAAATATGTCAATTTATTCCAATGTCATGTATCTTCTGAAATGCCATCATTTAAAATGTTTATTTATTTAAAGTGTCGATTACCACCACAACAAATTATAAAGTATAGCCTATGTATGCGATGAAATGAGCCCGACTGTAGGGTTGCCTTTGATCATTGTGCGATGTATGTAATGAATGAATGTGTGCGTGAGTGGGTGGATGGTAATTTGACATTTATGTAAAGATGTTATTTTCCATGCAAATAGAACCTGTCATTATATTTTTATTTTATTGCATGAAATTTTAATGTTATTATCTTATCTATTCTAAAAAGGCAAACCTTTTAAGTGATTATTCCAAGGTTATGTTCATTCACTGAGCCTTCAGCTCACACTCTCCAAAATATTTTTAAAACCCTTTTCAGGTGACGAAGTGACGATGATAGGCTATTACAGAACCCTTAGAAGAACAGAACATTTCGATAGAAGATAAAGATTATCTTCTTGATGCAAATGAAGAGTAGATGATTATTAGATATGTAGAATATTTAGAAGAGTTATGCCTTCAATGTAATAGTAATTTTCAAGATTTATGTAGACTTCAATACATAAACAGAATTAAGCTATGTTTGCTTCCGCTAGAGCTCTATTTAATTATGAAGAGGCCTAGAGGCCGGTCTCGAGCCTAAAATTTTGAAGTCGAATTTTGGGGTCGTGACAGTTGGTATCAGAGCAATAGTTCCCGGACTACTAGAAGAGCATAGAGCAATTATGATTAGGAAGTCTAAGGCTAAGATATAGACACATAAGAATTCATTAGAAAGCTTGAGTTATAATTTAGGGCCAGATATCATCTTGCTCGAAAATCTAGAAGTAGGACTCCTTTTGTATTGAAAGAACAAAAGGAAGAGAGATAAGATATCTAGCTAGAACCTATATAGAATTTTTTTTAGTCCAAAATATCTGATTTGAATATCCATGAGTCTAGAATTTAATTGTAGTTAGAAGCCTTACATTTTTAAGAATATAATATGGAATGTTAACTTTATGTACCAGTAGAAATAGTATTAACACGCAACGACGTTACAACGATAACGAACTTTATTTTACTAATAACTCTGAGGTGACGTTTCATAACTCGTTGTAAATCTATTAAGAGTTATAGAGTGTTTGACAACCACAACTACTAGGTGTGGAACAAATTAGTGTCATAAATATATAAATTTAAACAAGTAAGAAAAATAGGAAGTACCCTACTTTTCAAATTTTTGTAAAAAAAAAAAAAATAGTGATTAGAGAAGCAACCACAAAATATTAGTAAAAATATTGAAATAGTTGAAACACACATACACGGAGTAATAGGAAGAGTAAAGAAATTGCAATTGGGTACAACATAAATTCTTATTCATTAGTCTTAACCCATACTTGCATATAACTTAGCTACTATAGTGAATTCTTACATTATACGGGTGTCTATAAATAGTATACGATAATGATACATGCCTGCCATTTTGTAAAATTCCAATTGACTAAATTTAGAAATAAGCTAAGGGACTAATCAAATAGAAGTGGAAAATGTGAATTAAAAGAAAATGTAATAAAATATTTGTGTATTTTACTAAGTGTCCATTTGTTTATTTTTCCTAGTAATTAACTATATGCAATATTGTATAGTTTTAGTGCATTCATATTATGTTTGCATAATTGGGGGTACGCGTTGAGAATTCAGAATTGACAATTGAATCATTATCATATCGATGATCGGAGCTGACAGTGACAACGTATCCAGAATTCTTATCTTGGGTATCTAGATCTTTTATTTTCGATGGATCCTTATAGTCATCTGGTTTTCTGATGGGGATTCTATTTTTTACGGATATTCTGGATTTCTTATGATGCTGGTATTACGGATATTCTGGATTTCTTATGATGCTGATACTACGGATATTATGGATTTCGCATTATTCTGATATTACAGATATTGTGAGCGGGTATTTTGCTACTGCTATTTATCTCTCTCTATCTATGTGGAGATTCTATACTACGATCTTTTGAAATATCAATCAAGCAATGATCTTACTCTTCTATCACGAAGTATTGATTTATCTTCAACAGGGGTATTATCTACTCAGTCTGACGACATCCTATATTTTATGTGAGAACTTCTGGAAGCATGGTATTTCAAGGACATGGGTATTCTAATCGATCGAGGAGTAATACGGGGTATTTAGAGGGTGCTTGTGTTTCATATCTAGGTTCATATTCTTAATTTACATTGTTGTATGCCTTAATGATGTGTTCGCATTTAAGTCATTTACAACAAAAAAAAAAAAATAAAAAATAAAAAAAAAATAATAAAAAATAAATAAATAAATAAATAAACACACGTGTTAATCATCAATTTAGCATTTTCTATTTCTTAACAATGTTTGTTTAGGATAATATGTATAGTACACAAATAATTGGTCTACGTTGCGTCTTAGACAACAATTAGATGCTATTATGATATTTATTCAAACTCAGGACCATAAGTTAATAATATAAAATTTACTAGTCCAACATCGTGGTTAATAAAACATATGCATTAATGTTTAGTTTTAATTACCTGAATTTAGAAATTGTTAAATAGACAAATTGAATAGTACTACATATTGTATAGTGCCTTTGTAAAATACAATCTATGAACATACTTTGCGGGTAATTTCTACTTTTAGTTACCACAATAATAACCTGAATCAATTTTCTATATCTTTTAATCATAACTATTATTTTCATTAGTACGGTCAAATTCTATTTTTTAAAATATACCATTTATGCCAGAAATTACGAAAGAATTGTTTAAATTTTTTTAGGTAATACTTCAGAGGTAATATACACGATTTTCAAGAAAATAGAAATGTAAGGAAATTCTTAGAATTTATACAAATTCTTATAGGTATTTGGACTATTATAAATTTATATCTCTAAAAAAAAAAAAAAAATAAAAAAAAAACCATTAATTTTCAAGAGTTAGTTTATTTGTATCTCCTCACAATCTCTACACACAGAGCATATAACCACAAGATATGTAATATATAAGAAACCGAATTGTTCTTTTTGGGAAATATTATAGGTATTATTGATTATTCTGATTATTTAGTTAGTGTAATAATTTCGTTTCTAACTGTTAGAATATTTTGATATTTTACTATTTTAATATATTTTGAGTTTGTAAATTAGGAAATTATTCTAAAATTTTGATCGTCTTTTCAAGCACCAGATAAGATAAGTTTGGGGACCAAACTTCTTTAAGTAGGAGAGAATGTAATGACCCGAAAATTTAAAGCATATATTAAAATTTATTAATTATTTTCATCAGAGAAAAATACCAGATTTGGATATTAGCAGTGTAACTTTTACCTGTGTGTGTGCGTCATCGCGTGAGCTCAACTCACCCAAGAACCACCCTTGTTAAAGTTGGAGGCCACTCAATGTTAGTGCACAGTGGGTGCATGTGTACCTATAAGCATTATGTGCTTAGTGCACAAACACTTTATAATTCTATATATACACCTATTTTTCCCCAACTCAACTCTCCAGCAACTCATAACTCTCTAAATCTCTCTCTGCCTCTCTTTACTCTCTCTCTCTCTCTCTCTCTCTCTCTCTCTCTCTCAGTTTATAACACATACATAAACATATATATATATATATATATATTTATAGATTAAATATATATATAGAGAGAGAGTTGAATTAAGCCACAATTGTTAGAGGTAAGTTCCTTTGTTTATGTTGATTTCTGTATATTAATTATATTATGTTTAGCTTTATTTAACAGAATTTATTAGTGGTTAAAGGGATTAATTGATTAATATTAGGAAACTCTAGAAAATAGCTCGGTTTGATCCAAAATAGTAGAATTAGTGTAACTCATTACTCCGACCAGCTATAGCTCTCAAATTTTAAGGGTAGACCCTTAAAATACCCATGAAACTACCCTTAAAACAGTTTTTGATTTTCTTGTACCGTTTGGGTTTTATTTAGGATTCGTCTTAAAGGGTAAATTGGTCATTTCACATTCTGTGATTCGAATTTGCTAAAACCAACTTTAGATTTGGATTCTCCACGAAATTTCACTCAAGATAGACACTGATTTCACTTTAAAAGGTTAAGAAATGAGTGAGTTATGGCCATTAGAAGTTTGGAATTACAATCTGCCAAACAGGACATTCTGCCCAGTTTATTTCCGAAAATTACATTTACACCCCTGAAAACTTTAAACGAACATATAAAGGTCTACCGACATCGGATTTGATCACAGTTTCAAGTTTAGTACTTCTAATTATGTTTATTTCCATCTGAAATATTAATTTTTCAGTTTCTGAAAGTTTTCCCATATTTTGGTGTATTTACAGAATGACCCCTATTATCTTCCTGAAAATCAATTTAGGAACTGTAGTTTAAATAAACTGAAATCAAAGCAGTGAATGGAATTAGAAGCTCACCCAAAATCCAAAGCTTGACTTCCACTGATTGAATAAATATATATGTGGGTTGTGCATGTGTAATGTAATATATATGTGTGTGTGTGGAACAAAATCCGTGAGAGAGAGGGAGAGCTGATGAGAGGCAGTGAGTTGTTGAGATATAGAGAGTGCTGGGAGTTGAGAGTTGTTGCTGAGAGTTAGGTGTATATATAACAAAATAATACTTTGCCTCCACTCACAAACACCCACTACACACTCCAACACACACTCCACTAAACACACGTACACACTGCACTAAATTTTCTTTGGTCTCAAGTTAATAATTCTAGTGTGTGTTGAGCTCATGCAATGATACACACACACATGTAAATATTGTACTGCGCAAGTACCAAAATTGGTATTTTTCAATAAAAATGTGATTTAAAAAAAAAAATTGCGGGTTATTACAATCTTTCATACTTAAAGAAGTTTGGTCCCCAAACTTATCGTACCTTAAGGAGTGAATAGATGGGGGTACTTTGCGCGCATTTCGTCCTCACGTTCCCAAGTTGCTTCTTCCACTGCGTGGTTCCTCCATAGAACTTTGACTAACGGTATGACCTTGGTCCTCAGCACTTGATCGCGTCGATCCATGATCTGAACTGGTTGTTCAACGTAGGTAAAATCTTCGCGGACATCTAATGGTTCATATGCTAAAACGTGACTCGAGTCTGAGACATAAGGTCGAAGCATAGAAACGTGAAATACGTTGTGAACATTTGACAGATCTGACGGTAAGGCTAAAAGATAGGCTACTGCTCCTACTCTGTCGATGACGTCAAAAGGTCCAATGAAACGAGGATGAAGTTTTCCTCTCTTTCCAAAACGAACAATACCCTTCGAAGGTGAAATTTTGAGAAATACGTGATCACCTACTTGAAACTCTAGCTCTCTGCGTCTAGCATCTGCGTAGCTTTTGTTTCGACTCTGAGCAGTATGAATTCTTTGTTGGATGAGTTGTATCTTATCAGTTGTTAATTGTACGATCTCAGGCCCAATAATTTTCCTTTCTCCTACTTCGGTCCAACATACCAGGGATCGACATTTCCTCCCATACAATGCTTCATATGGAGCCATGCCGATGCTAGCTTGGAAACTATTATTGTAAGCAAACTCAACGAGAGGTAAGTGTTCTTCCCAATTACCTTGGAAGTCCAGAATAGTAAGTCGTAGCATGTCTTCCAAAATCTGGATAACACGCTCGGACTGACCGTCCGTCTATGGATGAAAAGTTGTACTGAAGTTAAGAGTAGTGCCCATAGCTTCTTGGAAGCCCTTCCAAAAACGCGACACAAACTTAGTATCTCGATCCGAAACAATAGAAACTGGCGTACCATGAAGTCGAACGATCTCTGCGATGTACAACCTTGCCAATCTCTCAGATGAAAAGGTGACTCTGACCGGTAAGAAGTGAGCAGACTTCGTCAATCTATCCACAATTACCCAAATAGCATCATTTTTCTTCACCGATTGGGGTAACCCAACAACAAAGTCCATGGTGATGTGTTCCCACTTCCATTCAGGAATAGAAAGTGACTGTAAAGTTCCACCAGGACGTTGATGCTCTATCTTTACCTTTTGACAATGCAAACAACGTGAAACAGTTTCGGCAATATCTCTTTTCATATTCGGCCACCAGAAAGACCTCTTCATGTCATGGTACATCTTAGTACTACCTGGATGAACAGCGAACTTAGATGAATGTGCCTCATCTAAAACTTTCCTCTTGATTTCAACAATATTTGGAACACAAATTCTACCCTGACATTTGAGCACTCCATCTTTTAAATGGAACTCGGGCCTCTTTCCTTTAGATATTTCTTCACTAACCCTTTTTAAGAACTCATCGGACATTTGAGACCTCTTGATCTCTTCAAGAATAGTCGGTTCTGCGATGAGGGCTGTAAGAAAACCTTGAGATTGATGAGGGGTGATGTCAATCTCCATTTTCTCGAAGTCGTTAATCAACTATTGTTGTGACGTGATCATGGAAGCCACACTTCCAGAAGATTTTCGACTTAAAGCATCAGCCACAACATTGGCTTTTCCAGGGTGATATTGTATATCAAGATCATAATCTTTCATGAACTCTAACCACCTGCGTTGCCTCATATTCAGTTCCTTTTGTGAGAACAAATATTTCAAACTTTTATGATCGGTAAAAATTTCACATCTTTCACCGTAGAGATAGTGACGCCATATCTTTAGTGCAAAAATTACTGCGGCTAACTCCAAATCATGGGTGGGATAGTTCTTCTCATGAATCTTCAATTGTCGAGATGCATAAGCAATAACCTTGCCATGCTGCATTAAAACACATCCTAACCCTTGATTAGAAGCATCACTGTAAATTACAAATCCTCCTTCTCCGATAGGTATGCTCAAAATAGGTGTTGAAATCAAACGATTCTTCAACTCTTGAAAACACTTATCTCTAATTTCAGTCCATTCAAATGCAACTCCTTTCTGTGTTAACTGTGTCATAGGTCCTGCGATTTTGGAGAAATTCTCAACAAATCTCCGATAATAGCCAGCTAGACCTAGAAAACTACGCACTTCAGATACGGTTGTTGGTTTAGACCATGACTTCACCGCCTCAATTTTCTGTGGGTCCACCATTATGCCTTCTTTAGATATCACATGCCCTAAGAATGAGATCTTGGGAAGCCAGAACTCACATTTCTTGAACTTCCCATATAATTGGCGATCTCTTAGTGTTTGCAACACTATTCTCAAATGACGTTCATGGTCCTCAAGGCTCTTTGAATATATAAGAATATCATCAATGAATACGATTACGAAATCGTCGAGATAAGGCTTAAATACTCGATTCATTAGATCCATGAATGCTGCAGGAGCATTTGTAACACCAGAGGGCATTACCAAGAATTCATAATGACCGTAACGAGTACGAAAAGCTGTCTTCTCTACATCTTCTGCTTTAACTCTCAATTGATGATAACCTGATCTCAGGTCAATCTTAGAGAAAACTTGTGCTCCTTGCAGTTGATCGAACAGATCGTCAATCCTTGGGATAGGATAACGATTCTTGATTGTTACTTTATTCAACTCGCGATAGTCGATGCACAGTCTCATAGTTCCATCCTTCTTCTTTACAAATAGGACCGGTGCACCCCAGGGAGAGGTACTTGGTCTGATGAAACCCTTATCCAATAATTCTTGCAGTTGCATCTTCAACTCTTTCAACACTACAGGAGCCATACGGTAAGGAGTCTTCGATATAGGTTGAGTACCAGGAATAAGGCTGATGGTGAATTCAATCTCTCTATCTATAAGAGTGCTGGGTAAATCTTCAGGAAAGACATCCTGAAATTCTCTAACCACATGGACGTCTTCCAAGGTTACTTCCTTTGCTTGCATAGATGAGATAAGATAGGGTGGCGATGCGACACCTTTTCCTTTAAAACAGAAACTAGCTCGACCAGGAATTTGGAAATTGACTTGCTTTGCAGCGCAATCAATATGAGCGTGAACTGAAGATAACCAGTCCATACCCAAGATAACATCAAAACCTTGAATTTCGAGTGGTATAAGATCGACGAGTCAGGATACATCACCAATCATAATCGTACATGATCGGTATACTTGGTTACTAATCAATGAAGTACCAGAGGGTATGGCAACTGATAGTTCATTTTTCAAAGGTTCCGGAGATTTAGCAAATTTTAACGCAAAGAACGGTGATACAAATGAATGCGTAGCTCCAGAATCTATAAGTGTGTGAGCATTAATATTACATATAGAGATAGTACCTTCCACCACCGTATTAGCTTCCTTATTATTCTCCTCAGAAACTAGTGCAAATACACGTCCTTGTCGTTGTTGGTTTCTTCCCTGGCCTCCTTGGTTCCTTCCTTGGCCTCCTTGGTTCTGCGGAGGATGTTGATTGATTGGGACAGGTGCTTGAACAACTGTCTTATTCATAGGGAAATCTTTAATCACATGGTTAGGATCTCCACACTTGTAACACAACCCTGAGTTGAATCGGCAAATACCTCCATGTATTTTTCCGCAAGTCTTACATAGGACCTTGGTGGTTGATGGTCCTTTCCAGGCTTGGTTATTAGCATTAGATCCAGATGCTCCAGGAAATGGCCTTTTTACTCCTGCTTGACCTTTATCTTGATTTCCCATTGTTTTGTTTGAAATACTTTTCTTCTGTTGGAATTCTGCCTCCGTTCTCTCTGCTTTGAGAGCACGATCGTAAACTTCTCTATATGTTGAAAATTCAAACATCTCAACTTTGCTTCGAATGGTAAGTTTTAAACCATTCTCGAACTTCCTTGCCTTTTTCTCTTCTGTTGGAATGAGGTAGGAAGCGAACCGCGACAGTGAAGTGAATTCAGTGGCATACTGAAGAACAGTCATGTTCCCCTGCTTGAGATGCATGAACTCCTTCTCTTTCTGGTCTTTCACAGATTTGGGATAGTACATCCCATCAAAGAGAATTAGAAATTGCTCCCATGTTATGCCTTCCACACTATTCTCCAAGGTACTCCACCAGTGATCTGCTTCTTCAACGAAGGTATAGGAGGCATAGCCCACCTTTTCCTCCTCAGTGCACGGAAAGTGCTTGAATATCATTTCCATCTTTCGAACCCAAGTTTCAGCTGCAGTAGGGTCAGCTTTTCCGTAGAACGACCGAGGTTTGAGTTTCTGAAATCGTTCTATATCAAGAAGTGTTCCTCCTCGTCCGTCCACATGCAAGTTGCCATCTCCATTGCCTCCATTTCTTATTCCACTTTCTTGGGCAGCAATAGCTAGTTCTTCTATGATTCTTTCAATGCGATCAAAACGTTCATTGGTGGCTTGATCCATTTGCTACAGTAGTGCGATGTTTGTTAGTATAATTAAACTGTACATGAAAAGGTATGTTAGTATTCCATATTTTAATAATTCTTAACATGAGGAATCTAGTCAATACCTATGGTTCCTAATAGTCTCTAGAACTACCTTAGGCTCTGATACCAACTGTCACGACCCCAAAATCCATCTGTGGATTTTGAGTGCGGGACCGACCTTGTGGGTCATCTTTAACCTGTACAGAGTCTAGCGGGAGCATACAAACATTTATTTAATATATTTAATTGAGGTTAGTAGAACCTTAAAAAAAAACATACTTAATAAGATTACAAACAGAGTTCTAGGCTTACAACGCCTTCAAATACAGTACTAGCAAGGAATTTATTATAGGAATGCTTAAAATACGATAAGGGGACTTTCTAAAATAGGGATCCTTCCAGGGCATCTAGAAGAGGGTCCTCTCCTTCTATAGCTATCTCCTGTTCCTCATTTGGATCAGCATAGGGCATGTCCTTGTCATCTGAAAGGGTTTTTAAAACAATTTGGTGAGTGTGAGCGTAAGGCTCAGTGAATGAACATAACCTGTTTAAAAGATCTCAAAAGGAATTGTTCATGCTTGAAAGAAGGATATAACAATTGCAATGACATTTATACAATGAATACGAAGTAAAAGAGAATCAACATTATCGATATGAAATACGAAATAAATGAGATGTCAATGATATTGAATTGAACTATTTGATATGAATGTCAAATTACCAACCACCCACTCACGCACACGTTCATCATTACTTAACATCGCACAATGATCAAGGGCAACCCTGCAGTCGGGCTCGTTTCATCGGTCCAAAGGACCAGCCACTTGGGCTTCATTACATCGCATACATAGGCTATACTTTATAATTTGTTGTGGTGGTAATTGACATTGAATAATTTATCGAATGACATATAATATCTGAACAACAAGGTACATGGATAATATATGTATTGTATGATAGCATAGAAAGTCTGGGTTATGACATACAATGAGTATAAACCTGTTTCAGTGGAACCAAACGACAATGTTCCCAATCGAATAATAACAATTACATAATATTAACAATCGAAGGTAGAATCAGATTCACTCGGGAGGAGTAGAACCAGCAATAGGAGTATGAATCACTCACCTTGATAACTTAGGGATTTGATGATGAGATAGTTCCTACATCAACAGGGGTAAAAGAGCTAAACATATAAGAAAAGGTGCAAGTGTAGGGGTAAAATAGTAATTAAAGTTTTCTAGGGGTATTTTGGCAATTTTCTAAAATTATATAGAACCCTTACTATTGATATTCTTATACTATTCTAAGTCCAACTCCATTACCTATGCTCAATTTAGAGTTCGTGGTAGTTTTTGACTCCGAAAGTTGTGTTTTTTTTTTTTCTTCTTAAACGTGGGCCCCATAAATAAGTTGTATTTTAGACAGCGTTGGATCATCTCCAAACTTTTAAATAAAATACTAGACATTATTTTAAGACTATCGAAATTGGCAGCGTATTTTTCTGAGTTGTAGATAATTAGTTATAAATTATTGAAGTTAAAATACTAATTTTAAATTGATTATATCAAGACTATAAATTCTAAATCTATGCCCAAATACAAGGCTTTAAATCTGAAACTAATTTTAATAGTTGTACTATGCCATAATATTATTTTTGTAATTTTCCTATATTTATAGAAATATACTATATTTGAAATGGTTAAATCTCTATTTAAATCGATTGGTTATAAATAGTGAAATAATATTGATATTCTATGGTTTAATAATTAACAAATTTATAAAACAGTATATATTATCATAATATCATTATAGAATATATATGATTTATAATGAGTTTACAAAATCCTAGAATGACCAAAAATACCTTTTTTAAAAAAAGTTTAGGGGTCATTCTGTAAATATACCAAAATGTGGAAATTATCGGAAACTGAAAAAATTAATTTTTCAGATGAAAATAAACATAATTAGAAGTACTGAGCTTGAAACCGTGATCAAATCCTATATCGGTAGACCTTTACATATTCGTTTAAAGTTTTCAGGGGTGTAAATGAAATTTTCGGAAATAAACTGGGCAGAATGCATTGTTTGGGCAGATTGTAATTCCAAACTTCTAATGGCCATAACTCACTCATTTCTTAATCTTTTTAAATGAAATTAGTGTCTATCTTGAGTGAAATTTCGTGGAGAATCCAAATCTAAAGTTAGTTTTAGCAAATTCGAATCACAGAATGTGAAATGACCAATTTACCCTTTAAGACGAATCCTAAATAAAGCCCAAACGGTACAAGCAAATCAAAAACTGTTTTAAGGGTAGTTTCATGGGTATTTTAAGAGTCTACTCTTAAAATTTGAGAGCTATAGCTGGTAGGAGTAAGAAGTTACACTAATATAAAGAAATCGAGTTTCTGTGACAGTTTTTCTGCTCGCTATTTTGGGACCCTTAACAATATATGTATGAAATCTACACACATATATATATATATATAGCTACACTGACAGTTTAAATAAACTGAAATCAAAGCAGTGAATGGAATTAGAAGCTCACCCAAAATCCAAAGCTTGACTTCCACTGATTGAATAAATATATATGTGGGTTGTGCATGTGTAATGTAATACGTGTGTGTGTGTGTGGAACAAAATCCGTGAGAGAGAGGGAGAGCTGAAGAGAGGCAGTGAGTTGTTGAGATATAGAGAGTGCTGGGAGTTGAGAGTTGTTGCTGAGAGTTAGGTGTATATATAACAAAGCAATACTTTGCCTCCACTCACAAACACCCACTACACACTCCAACACACACTCCACTAAACACACTACACATTCCAACACACACTCCACTAAACACACGTACACACTGCACTAAATTTTCTTTGGTCTCAAGTTAATAATTCTAGTGTGTGTTGAGCTCATGCAATGATACACACACACAGGTAAATATTGTACTGCGCAAGTACCAAAATTGGTATTTTTCACTAAAAAAAGAAAAAAAAAATACGGGTTATTACAATCTCTCATACTTAAAGAAGTTTGGTCCCCAAACTTATCGTACCTTAAGGAGTGAATAGATGGGGGTACTTTGCACGCATTTCGTCCTCACGTTCCCAAGTTGCTTCTTCCACTGCGTGGTTCCTCCATAGAACTTTGACTAACTGTATGACCTTGGTCCTCAGCACTTGATCGCGTCGATCCATGATCTGAACTGATTGTTCAACATAGGTAAGATCTTCGCGGACATCTAATGGTTCATATGCTAAAACGTGACTCGAGTCTGAGACATAAGGTCGAAGCATAGAAACGTGAAATACGTTGTGAACATTTGACAGATCTGGCGGTAAGGCTAAACGATAGGCTACTGCTCCTACTCTGTCGATGACGTCAAAAGGTCCAATGAAACGAGGATGAAGTTTTCCTCTCTTTCCAAAACGAACAATACCCTTCGAAGGTGAAATTTTGAGAAATACGTGATCACCTACTTGAAACTCTAGCTCTCTGCGTCTAGCATCAGCGTAGCTTTTGTTTCGACTCTGAGCAGTATGAATTCGTTGTTGGATGAGTTGTATCTTATCAGTTGTTAATTGTACGATCTCAGGCCCAATAATTTTCCTCTCTCCTACTTCGGTCCAACATACCGAGGATCGACATTTTCTCCCATACAATGCCTCATATGGAGCCATGCCGATACTAGCTTGGAAACTAATATTGTAAGCGAACTCAACGAGAGGTAAATGTTCTTCCCAATTACCTTGGAAGTCTAGAACAGTAAGTCGTAGCATGTCTTCCAGAATCTGAATAACACGCTCGGACTGACCGTCCGTCTGCAGATGAAAAGCTGTACTAAAGTTAAGAGTAGTGCCCATAGCCTCTTGGAAGCCCTTCCAAAAACGTGACACAAACTTAGTGTCTCGATCCGAAATAATAGAAACCGGTGTACCATGAAGTCAAACGATCTCTGCGATGTACAACCTTGCCAATCTCTTAGATGAAAAGGTGACTCTGACCGGTAAGAAGTGAGCAGACTTCGTCAATCTATCCACAACTACCCAAATAGCATCATTTTTCTTCACCGATTGTGGTAACCCAACAACAAAGTCCATGGTGATGTGTTCCCACTTCCATTCGGGAATAGAAAGTGACTGTAAAGTTCCACCAGGACGTTGATGCTCTATTTTTACCCTCTGACAATGCAAGAAACGTGAAACAGCTTCGGCAATATCTCTTTTCATATTTGGCCACCAGAAAGACCTCTTCGTGTCATGGTACATCTTAGTACCACCTGGATGAACAGCGAACTTAGACGAATGTGTCTCATCCAAAACTTTCCTCTTGACTTCAACAATATTTGGAACACAAATTCTGCCCTGATATCTGAGTACTCCATCTTTCAAATGGAACTCGGGCCTCTTTCCTTCAGCTAGTTCTTCACTCACCTTTTTTAAGAATTCATCGGACATCTGCGACCTTTTAATCTCTTCAAGAATAGTCGGTTCTGCGATAAGAGCTGTCAGAAAACCTTGAGATTGATAAGGGGTGACGTCAATCTCCATTTTCTCGAAGTCATTAATCAACTGTTGTTGTGACGTGATTATGGAAGCCACACTTCCAGAAGATTTCCGACTTAAAGCATCAGCCACAACATTAGCTTTTCCAGGGTGATATTGAATATCAAGATCATAGTCTTTCATGAACTCTAACCACCTGCGTTGCCTCATATTCAGCTCTTTTTGTGAGAACAAATATTTCAAACTCTTATGATCAGTAAAAATTTCACACCTTTCACCATAGAGATAGTGGCGCCATATCTTTAGTGCAAAAATTACTGCGGCTAACTCCAAATCATGGGTGGGATAGTTCTTCTCATGAATCTTCAACTGTCGAGATGCATAAGCAATAACCTTACCATGCTGCATTAAAACACATCCCAACCCTTGATAAGAAGCGTCACTGTAAATTACAAATCCCCCTTCTCTGGTAGGTATGTTCAAGATAGGTGCTGAAATTAAACGATTCTTCAACTCTTGAAAACACTTATCTCTAATTTCAGTCCATTCAAATGCAACTCCTTTCTGTGTTAATTGCGTCATAGGTCCTGCAATTTTGGAGAAGTTCTCAACAAATCTCCGATAATAGCCAGCCAAACCTAGGAAACTACGCACTTCAGATACAGTTGTTGGCTTGGGCCATGACTTCACCACCTTAATTTTCTGTGGGTCCACCATTATGTCTTCTTTAGATATCACATGCCCTAAGAATGAGATCTTGGGAAGCCAGAACTCACATTTCTTGAACTTCCCATATAATTGGCGATCTCTTAGTGTTTGCAACACTATTCTCAAATGACGTTCATGGTCCTCAAGGCTCTTTGAATATATAAGAATATCTGTTAGGGATATATACTAAAAGCCATGCTTTATGTAGTTGATTTATTATTCGTTTAATAAAATCAGTTAATCCATTTTTTATGAGAATCTGTGTGGGCAATGTTTGTATTATATTATTTATTTAATATTATGCATGTGTGTCTCTCATTCTATATAGTAGGTGGTTTGGTGTGTAGAGTTCGGCTTACACACGGAAGATCAGGCCATCAGATATTATAGAATGTAAGATTTTGATTTACAGTCTTAGATGGGATTGGACACACCATCGGTAGGACTGCTGCATGGTGTTGTAGTAGGTTTGTCTTGACTGCGGGAAACGGTATAGTTTCAACTCACCATGCTGGTACATTTTGTGTATTAAACAGGACCGACTTGGGGTAATTATCTTTATACTGACTTATAAGATAATTAATACCTCATGGCTATTATGAGTGCTTATGCTCTAAATCCTAAGTTAATTTGTAGACACGTACATTTGATATTTACACTTTGATCCCTAAAAGGGTGAGATCCTTAAATGGGTCAATATCTCATTGGATTGGGTGGCAATATTAATTGTGTGGTGGATATTAATTAATGATGGAATCCATGTCTCAATTTTGGGATTGATGATATCCCCTTGAGAAAGCTTATAAGTTTTGATTATGTCAAACCCTGCAGGTGGATTTTGTATCCGACATATCAGATAAGTTAAGCAGAGGATCTCAAGGAATTTTAAGAAATTAATTAAATATGATTGTCAGTAATTATATTTAATTAATGGATATCTGTAATCTTAACATGGGGAGATAATAAGCATTTAATAACATGGAGCTCGAAATATATTTTTGAGATAAGGGTAGGAGTGCAATTATAATTCTTTAGTGGTATGAATTATAATTTATGGAAATAGGAATCTGATTCAGTTCGAATTAGGGTTTCCTAATTCCATTAGGAAGCCTATTCCTTATTGACTTCTTATGGTCCCTATCGTAGCCTATATATATGCTGCCTTGGCTCTTCTCTCAGGTTGCATGATTTCATATTCTAAGCTTCCCTTGACCTCCTAGCTTTCTTCTAGAAGGGTTTCCACCAAACCCTAGTCTCTGTGAGCATTCAAGAGACATAGGAGTGTAGATCGCTAGCGTCGGACAACGCTCACTAAAAGTGCTTCGGACTGCTCGATACTGATCGAAAGTTGCTGAATTTTTTACACAACGTTCCTGACGTCGAGACGGAGCTGCTGTTAAAAATTCAAGTAAATCGGAGATCGTTTGATCCTCCTGACGAACACATCTTTGTCGGATCAATGTGATCAGGATTGAATCGTCATAGCAATCAAAGAGAGTGTTATAACTGGGAATAGAAAATAGAACGTAAAGAGGGAAGAGCAGAAAACTAAAAGGATTTCGAAAGAGCCCACACTCAGTTCGATATTCTGGCAGCAAAGGAATACGGTAGAAGATCGTGAGCTGTTATCGAGCCCGTGTTCTCGATTCATCTACTACAGCAATCCAATTTTGCAGTTCAAGGTAACCCTAGTTCCGCCCTTGTAGGGTTATTATAGTTTTCACGTAAAATTTTTTCAGTACCAACTTATACGCACTGTCAACGGATTCTGGGAATGCAATTTCCTAACAATATCATCAATGAATACGATTACGAAATCGTCGAGATAAGGCTTAAATACTCGATTCATTAGATCCATGAATGTTGCAGGAGCACTAGTAACACCAAAGGGCTTTACCAAGAATTCATAATGACCGTAACGAGTACGAAAAGCTGTCTTCTCTACATCTTCTGCTTTAACTCTCAATTGATGATAACCTGATCTCAGGTCAATCTTAGAGAAAACTTGTGCTCCTTGCAGTTGATCGAACAGATCGTCAATCCTTGGGATAGGATAACGATTCTTGATTGTTACTTTGTTCAACTCGCGATAGTCGATGCACAGTCTCATAGTTCCATCCTTCTTCTTTACAAAAAGGACCGGTGCACCCCAGGGAGAGGTACTTGGTCTGATGAAACCCTTATCCAATAATTCTTGCAGTTGCATCTTCAACTCTTTCAACTCTACAGGAGCCATACGGTAAGGAGTCTTCGATATAGGTTGAGTACCAGGAATAAGACTGATGGTGAATTCAATCTCTCTATCTATAAGAGTGCTGGGTAAATCTTCAGGAAAGACATCTTGAAATTCTCTAACCATATGGACGTCTTCCAAGGTTACTTCCTTTGCTTGCATAGATGAGATAAGATAGGGTGGCGATGCGACACCCTTTCCTTTAAAACAGAAACTAGCTCGACCAGGAATTTGGAAATTGACTTGCTTTGCAGCGCAATCAATATGAGCGTGAACTGAAGATAACCAGTCCATACCCAAGATAACATCAAAACCTTGAATTTCGAGTGGTATAAGATCGACGAGTAAGGATACATCACCAATCATAATCGTACATGATCGGTATACTTGGTTACTAATCAATGAAGTACCAGAAGGTATGGCAACTGATAGTTCATTTTTCAAAGGTTCCGGAGATTTAGCAAATTTTAACGCAAAGAACGGTGATACAAATGAATGCGTAGCTCCAGAATCTATAAGTGTGTGAGCATTAATATTACATATAGAGATAGTTCCTTCCACCACCGTATTAGCTTCCTTATTATTCTCCTCAGAAACTAGTGCAAATACACGTCCTTGGCGTTGTTGGTTTCTTCCCTGGCCTCCTTGGTTCCTTCCTTGGCCTCCTTGGTTCTGCGGAGGATGTTGATTGATCGGGACAGGTGCTTGAACAACTGCCTTATTCATAGGGCAATCTTTAATCACATGGTTAGGATCTCCACACTTGTAACACAACCCTGAGTTGAATCGGCAGATACCTCCATGTATTTTTCCACAATCCTTGCATGGAACCCTGTTGTTTGATGGTGCTCTTCCAACTTGATTGTTAACATTAGATCCAGTTGCAGAGAACGGCCTTTTCACACCTGTTGGGCCTTTCCCTTGATTTCCTACTGGCCTATTTGGAACATTCCGCTTCTGTTGGAACTCGGCATTTGTCTTCTCAGCCTTGAGAGCACGGTCATAAACTTGTCTGTATGTTGGAAATTCAAATATCTCCACCTTGCTGCGAAGATGAAGTGATAACCCGTTCTCAAATTTCCTTGCCTTCTTCTCTTCCGTTGGAATGAGATAGGAAGCAAAGCGTGACAAGGAAGTGAATTCTGTGGCATATTGGAGAACTGTCATGTTTCCCTGTTTAAGATGCATGAAATCTTTCTCTTTTTGATCTTTCACAGATTTGGGATAGTACATCCCATCAAAGAGAACCAGAAATTGTTCCCATGTTATGCCCTCCACACTATTCTCCAAAGTACTCCACCAGTGATCTGCTTCTTCAACGAAGGTATAGGAGGCATAGCCCACCTTTTCCTCCTCAGTGCACGGAAAGTGCTTGAATATCCTTTCCATCGTTCGAACCCAAGTTTTAGCTGCAGTAGGGTCAGCTTTTCTGTAGAACGACGGAGGTTTGAGTTTCTGAAATCGTTCTATATCAAGAAGTGTTCCTCCTCGTCCGTCCATATGCATGTTGCCATCTCCATTGCCTCCATTTCTTGTTCCACTTTCTTGGGCAGCAATAGCTAGTTCTTCTATGATTCTTTCAATGCGATCAAAACGTTCATTGGTGGCTTGATCCATTTGCTACAATAGTGCGATGTTTGTCAGTATAATTAAACTGTACACGAAAAGGAATGTTAGTATTCTATATTATAATAATTATTAACATGAGGATTCTAGTCAACACCTATGGTTCCTAATAGTCTCTAGAACTACCTTATGCTCTGATACCAACTGTCACGACCCCAAAATCCATCCGTGGATTTTGAGTGCGGGACCGACCTTGTGGGTCATCTTTAACCTGTACAGAGTCTAGCGGGAGCATACAAACATTTATTTAATATATTTAATTGAGGTTAGTAGAACCTTAAAAACCATACTTAATAAGATTACAAACAGAGTTCTAGGCTTACAACGCCTTCAAATACAGTACTAGCAAGGAATTTATTCTAGGAATGCTTAAAATACGATAAGGGGACTTTCTAAAATAGGGATCCTTCCAGGGCATCTAGAAGAGGGTCCTCTCCTTCTATAGCTATCTCCTGTTCCTCATTTGGATCAGCATAGGGCATGTCCTTGTCATCTGAAAGGGTTTTTAAAACAATTTAGAGAGTGTGAGCGTAAGGCTCAGTGAATGAACATAACCTGTTTAAAAGATCTCAAAAGGAATTGTTCATGCTTGAAAGAAGGATATAACAATTGCAATGACATTTATACAATGAATACGAAGTAAAAGAGAATCAACATTATCGATATGAAATACGAAATAAATGAGAAGTCAATGATATTGAATTGAACTATTTGATATGAATGTCAAATTACCAGCCACCCACTCACGCACACGTTCATCATTACTTAACATCGCACAATGATCAAGGGCAACCCTGCAGTCGGGCTCATTTCATCGGTCCAAAGGACCAGCCACTTGGGCTTCATTACATCGCATACATAGGCTATACTTTATAATTTGTTGTGGTGGTAATTGACATTGAATAATTTATCGAATGACATATAATATCTGAACAACAAGGTACATGGATAATATATGTATTGTATGATAGCATAGAAAGTCTGGGTTATGACATACAATGAGTATAAACCTGTTTCAGTGGAACCAAACGACAATGTTCCCAATCGAATAATAACAATTACATAATATTAACAATCGAAGGTAGAATCAGATTCACTCGAGAGGAGTAGAACCAGCAATAGGAGTATGAATCACTCACCTTGATAACTTAGGGATTTGATGATGAGATAGTTCCTACATCAACAGGGGTAAAAGAGCTAAACATATAAGAAAAGGTGCAAGTGTAGGGGTAAAATAGTAATTAAAGTTTCTTAGGGGTATTTTGGCAATTTTCTAAAATTATATAGAACCCTTACTATTGATATTCTTATACTATTCTAAGTCCAACTCCATTACCTATGCTCAATTTAGAGTTCGTGGTAGTTTTTGACTCCGAAAGTTGTGTTTTTTTTTTCTACTTAAACGTGGGCTCCATAAATAAGTTGTATTTTAGACAGCGTTGGATCATCTCCAAACTTTTAAATAAAATACTAGACATTATTTTAAGACTATAGAAATTGGCAGCGTATTTTTCTGAGTTGTAGATAATTAGTTATAAATTATTGAAGTTAAAATACTAATTTTAAATTGATTATATCAAGACTATAAATTCTAAATCTATGCCCAAATACAAGGCTTTAAATCTGAAACTAATTTTAATAGTTGTACTATGCCATAATAATATTTTTGTAATTTTCCTATATTTATAGAAATATACTATATTTGAAATGGTTAAATCTCTATTTAAATCGATTGGTTATAAATAGTGAAATAATATTGATATTCTATGGTTTAATAATTAACAAATTTATAAAACAGTGTATATTATCATAATATCATTATAGAATATATGTGATTTATAATGAGTTTACAAAATCCTAGAATGACCAAAAATACCATTTTTAAAAAAAGTTTAGGGGTCATTCTGTAAATATACCAAAATGTGGAAGTTATCGGAAACTGAATAGATAAGATAATAACATTAAAATTTCATGCAATAAAATGAAAATATACTAACAGGTTCTATTTGCATAGAAAATAGCATCTTTACATACATGTCAAATTACCATCCACCCACTCACGCACACATTCATTCATTACAAACATCGCACAATGATCAAAGGCAACCCTACAGTCGGGCTCATTTCATCGCATACATAGGCTATACTTTATAATTTGTTGTGGTGGTAATCGACACTTTAAATAAATGAACATTTTAAATGATGGCATTTCAAAAGATACATGGCATTGGAATAAATTGACATAATAAGTTTTGAATGCTAAAACCCTTCCAGGAACCAAGGGAAATGTTCCGAAAATAACTTTAGTAATTTTGATACTTTACATATTATAGTAAAATTTACTCATTATATACTGAGTTAATATAGAGTTTGAGAAAAGGTAATAAACACTCACATATAGAGTTGAATGAAATACAGGATACGAACACTCACCTTGGTGACTTAGGAATTGACGATGAAACAGTTCCTACATCAATATAGGTAAAAGAAACTAGACATTTAATCAAAGGTTGTAAGCATAAGGGTATAACTGCAATGAAGGCTTTTCTAGGGTATTTCTGTAAATATGCTAAAACTATGTCAAACCTTCACTATAATGTTCCTTACACTATGCTAAGTTCAACCTCACTAACTGGACTCAATTTGGAGTCCGTAGCAGGTCCTATTTCGAAACTACATAAACGTGGATTTTACAAATAAGCTGTATTTTAAACAATGTTGGATTGTCTCCAAACTTTTAAATATGATACTAGACATTATTTCAAGACTATAGGAATTGACCGCGTATTTTTCTGAGTTATAGATTATTTACTACGAATTTTGGAAGTTAAAATACTATTTTTAAATAGTTACTATTGAGCCGTAAAGCACATATATAATTTCCATAAGGGTGATAATTGATTCGTCAAACTATTCTTTATAAAATCATAATATTAATTGCGTGTTACATTTCTTTTACTAATTTTATTACCCAAAGAATATAAAGGAATTAGTAGTTATTTATACTTAGTACTCCAATATTTCTAATTGTAATATCTATTTGTTATATTCTAATGATACAAAATAATACTGAAACATAAGGGTTTTTATTTATATAATATAAAATCTGACAAGGCCTAACTTATTTACTAACACTATTTTTAAAATAGTCATAACAGGACCGTAATTATATTTTTATACCCAAATACCATAATTTAAGTGTGGGACTATTTTTAATGGTCATAAAATTCCATAAGAATATTTTTTTTTGTATTTTTCCCATAGTTTAAGAAATATAATAGCTATGATAAAATAATCAACCTCTATTTAAATCAATTGATAAGTAGTAAAATAATATTAATCTATAGTTTTATAATTATTAAAATTATAAAACAGTATATATTATCATAATATCATTATAGAATATATAGATGATTTATAATGAGTTTACAAAATCTCAGAATGACTAAAAATACCCTTTTTAAAAGTTTAGGGGTCATTCTGTAAATACACCAAAATACACGGATCATGTAAAAATATTCAAAAACTATAAATTTACTATATCAGATTGTAATTAACAGAATTATAAGTTCTACGCTTGAAACCGTGATCAAATCTGATGTCGGAAGACCTCTATACATTCGTTTAAAGTTTTCAGGGGTGTAAATGAAATTTCGGAATAAATCTGGGCATAATGCCCTGTTTTGGACAGATTGTAATTCTAAACTTCTAATGGCCATAACTCACTCATTTCTTAACGAAATCAAGCAAACATTATATGAAAATTGATCATCTCGACGAGCTCTATCCATCTATATCAGTTTGGGATCCCAGTTTTGAGTTAATAGCGCGAATTTTGGATAAAACCGCGAAGTGGGTTTATAGAAAAATTACAATTTCGTGATAATTGGTTAAGGCTATGGAAAAACTGTTCTTGGGGAATTATAAGGGAGTTAATATCTTTCATTTGATATAAAGAAATTAAGTTTTTGTTACTATTTTTCTGCTCGCTATTTTTGTACCCTTAACGATATATATGTAAATATAATTCTACATATATCTATATACATAAATCTATATCACAGTTTATATTAACTGAAATTATCAAAGAAATTTACAAAAGAAAGCTTACCTAAATTGATTTTCAGGAAGATAATAAGGACCCCAAATCCAAGCTCTTGGATTGAATTTACTAATATCTCTCTCTATATATATTTAAACTATGAATATATATGTATATGTGTGTGTTATAAATTGAGAGAGAGACAGCACAGAGATAGAGAGTTGTGAGGGATGAGAGAGTAGAGAGTTTGTGATGAGGGAAAGTGAGATAGTAGAGAGTTGAGTTGGGGAAAAATAGGTGTATATATAGAATTATAAAGTGTTTGTGCACTAAGCACATAATGCTTATAGGTACACATGCACCCACTGTGCACTAACATTGAGTGGCCACCAACTTTAACAAGGGTGGTTCTTGGGTGAGTTGAGCTCACGCGATGACGCACACACACAGGTATAAGTTACACTGCTAATATCCAAATCTGGTATTTTTCTCTGATGAAAATAATTAATAAATTTTAATATATGCTTTAAATTTTCGGGTTATTACATTCTCCCCTACTTAAAGAAGTTTGGTCCCCAAACTTATCTTATCAGGTGCTTGAAAAGGCAATCATAATTTTAGAATAATTTCCTGATTCATAAACTCGAAATACATTAAAATAGTAAAATATCAAAATTTTTGACAAAAGATATATATGCATATGTATATATATATTTTAATTCTAGCACAGTATTTGAGGTATTTCTAAACTTTAAAGATAATCTGCAAGTAATACCACATATTCAAATATTAAATAACGATTCCTTAATAGTCCGAATTTTTATTTTTTATTTTTTTTATTTTTTTTATTTTTATTTATTTATTTATTTATTTATTTTTTCAAAACTTAGAAATGTAGTGCTTATGGTATATGAATTTTAAAAAAAATGTTAACACCAATTTGTATACCACCCTACTTTAAAACAATATTTACGGTATTTAAAATTGAATGAAAATTTACATAAATTTCAAAATGAATCGTACCGAGTTTACATTTAGTAATACATATATATATATATATATATATATTTTACATATCTAAAATTTATAAAACAGCGTTCTACAAGTTTTAAAATTCTGACACAAACAAAAATAAAATTGTAATAGAATTTGTAATTTCTAGAGTATTATTACAAAATATTCTAACATATTAGAAACGAAATTATTACACTAATTAAATAATCAGATTTGTCAAACTATACCTAAAATATTTCTTAAGAAGGAAAATTCGGATTCTTATATAGTACATATCTTATGTTTATATGTTCTGTGGATAGACATTGCGAAGAAATACAGATAAACTAACTCCTGAAAATTAATTATATATTAGTCATTGCTTTGTAAAGTAATTATAAGTTGCTTCATTGTCCTAAAAATTAATGGTTCAAAGCTCTAGGGATAAAAATTTACAATAGTCCAAATACCTATAAGATATATATAAATTCTAAGAATTTCCTTACATTTCTATTTCCTTGAAAATCGTGTTTATCACTTCTGAAGTATTACTTAAATAATTTTTTTTTTTTTTTTAACAATTCTTTCGTAACTTCGGGCATAAATGGTATATTTTTAAAAATAGAATTTGATCATATTAATGAAATAATAGCTACGATTAAAAGATATAGAAAATTGATTCAGTTTATTATTATGGTAACTAAAAGTAGAAATTACATGTGAAGTATGTTCATAGATTGTATTCTACAAAGGCACTATACAATATGTAGTACTATTCAATTTGTCTATTTAACAATTTCTAAATTCAGGTAATTAAAACTAAACATTAATGGATATGTTTTTCTTTTTTTTTTTTTTCAACTATAATGTTGGAATAGTAAATTTTATATTACTAACTTATGGTCCTGAGTTTGAATAAATATCATAATAGCATCTAATTGTTGTCTAAGACGCAACGTAGACCAATTACTTGTGTACTATACATATTATCCTAAACATCATTGTTAAGAAATAGAAAATACTAAATTGATGATTAATACGTGTGTGTTTTTTCTTTTTTTTTGATTGTAAATCACTTAAATGCTAACATATTATTAAGGCATATAACAATGCAAATTGAGAATATGAACTTAGATATGAAACACAAGCACCCTCTAAATACCCCGTATTACTCCTCGATCGATTAGAATACCCATATTCTTGAAATACCATGCTTCCAGAATTTCTCACATATATAGATAAGAGATAAATAGTAGCAGCAAAATACCCGTTCACAATATCCATAATGTCAGCAAAATGAGAAATCTAGAATATCCGTAATATCAGCATCATAAGAAATCCAGAATATCCGTAATATCAGCATCATAAGAAATCCAGAATATCCGTAATATCAACATCATGAGAGATCCAGAATATCCGTAATATCAACATCATAAGAAATCCAGAATATCCGAAAAATAGAATCCCCATCAGAAAATCAGATGACAATACGGACCCATCGAAAATAAGAGATCTAGATACCCAAGATAAGAATTTTGGATATGTTGCCACTGTCAGTTCCGATCATCGATATGATAATAAGGATTCAATTGTCAATTCTGAATTCTCAACGCGTACCCCCCAATTATGCAAACATAATATGAATGCACTAAAACTATACAATATTGCATATAGTTAATTACTAAGAAAAATAAACAAATGGACACTTAGTAAAATACACAAATATTTTATTACATTTTCTTTTAATTCACATTTTCCACTTCTATTTGATTAGTCCCTTAGCTTATTTCTAAATTTAGTCAATTGGAATTTTACAAAATGGCAGGCATATATCATTATCGTATACTATTTATAGACACCCGTATAATGTAAGAATTCACTATAGTAGTTAAGTTATATGCAAGTATGGGTTAAGACTAATGAATAAGAATTTATGTTGTACCCAATTGCAATTTCTTTACTCTTCCTATTACTCCGTGTATGTGTTTTTCAACTATTTCAATATTTTTACTAATATTTTGTAGTTGCTTCTCTATTCTTTTTTTTTTTTTTTTTACAAAAATTTGAAAAGTAGGGTACTTCCTATTTTTCTTACTTGTTTAAATTTATATATTTATGACACTAATTTGTTCCACACCTAGTAGTTGTGGTTGTCAAACACTCTATAACTCTTAATAGATTTACAACGAGTTATGAAACGTCACCTCAGAGTTATTAGTAAAATAGAGTTCGTTATTGTTGTAACGTCGTTGCGTGTTAATACAATTTCTACTGGTACATAAAGTTAACATTCCATATCATATTCTTAATAATGTAAGGCTTCTAACTACAATTAAATTCTAGACTCATGGATATTCAAATCAGATATTTTGGACTAAAAATTCTATATAGGTTCTAGCTAGATATCTTATCTCTCTTCCTTTTGTTCTTTCAATACAAAAGGAGTCCTACTTCTAGATTTTCGAGCAAGATGATATCTGGCCCTAAATTATAACTCAAGCTTTCTAATGAATTCTTATGTCTCTATATCTTAGCCTTAGACTTCCTAATCATAATTGCTCTATGCTCTTCTAGTAGTCCGGGAACTATTGCTTTGATACCAACTGTCACGACCCCAAAATTCGACTTCAAAATTCTGGGCTCGAGACCGGCCTCTAGGCCTCTTCGTAATTAAACAGAGCTCTAGCGGAAGCAATCATAGCTTAAATCTATTTATCTATTGAAGTCTACATAAATCTTGAAAATATTATTACATTTGAAGGCGTAAATCTTCTAAATATTCTACATATCTAACAATCATCTACTCCTCAATTATGCATCAAGAAGATAATCTTTATCTTCTATCAAAATGTTCTGTTCTTCTAAGAGTTCTGAAATAGCCTATCATCGTCACTTCGTCACCTGAAAAGGGTTTTAAAAATATTTGGAGAGTGTGAGCTGAAGGCTCAGTGAATGAACATAACCTTGGAAATAATCATTTAAAAGGCTTGCCTTTTTAGAATAGATAAGATAATAACATTAAAATTTCCTGCAATAAAATGAAAATATAATGACAGGTTCTATTTGCATGGAAAATAGCATCCTTACATAAATGTCAAATTACCAACCACCCACTCACACACACGTTCCTTTCATTACATGGTACAGTGATCAAAGTACAACCCTGCTAGTCGGGTTCATGAGTCCAAAGGACCAGCCACTTGGGCTCATTTCATCGCATACATAGGCTATACTTTATAATTTGTTGTGGTAGTAATTGACACTTTAAATAAATGAACAATTTAAATGATGGCATTTCAGAAGATACATGACATTGGAACAAAATTGACATATTTGAGAATAATAAGTTTTGAATGCTAAAACCCTTCCAGGAACCAAGAAAAAATGTTCCGAAAATAACTTTAGTAATTTTGATACTTTACGTAGTATAGTAAAATTTACTTATTATATATTGAGTTAATAAAGAGTTTGAGAAAAGGTAATAAACACTCACATATAGAGTTGAATTAAATATAGGATACGAACACTCACCTTGGTGACTTAGGAATTGACGATGAAACAGTTCCTACATCAATACAGGTAAAAGAAACTAGACATTTAATCATAGGTTGTAAGCATAAGGGTATAACTGCAATTAAGGATTTTCTAGGGTATTTCTGTAAATATGCTAAAACTATGTCAAACCTTCACTATAATGTTCCTTACACTATACTAAGTTCAACCTCACTAACTGGACTCAATTTGGAGTCCGTAGCAGGTCCTATTTCAAAACTACATAAACGTGGATTTTACAAATAAGCTGTATTTTAGACAATGTTGGATTGTCTCCAAACTTTTAAATATGATACTAGACATTATATCAAGACTATAGGAATTTACAGCGTATTTTTCTGAGTTATAGATTATTTACTACAGATTTTGGAAGTTAAAATACTATTTTTTTTTAAATAGTTACTATTGAGCCGTAAAACTCATATATAATCTCCATAAGGGTGAGAATTTATTCGTTAAACGATTCTTTATAAAATCATAATATTAATAGCGTATTACTTTTCTTTTACCAATTTTATTACCCAAAGGATATAAATAAATTAGTAGTTATTTGTACTTAGTACCCCGACAGTTCTAATTGTAATATCTATTTGTTATATCCTAATGATACAGAATAGTACTGAAATATAAGGGTTTTTATTTATATAATTTAAAATCTGACAAGGCCTAACTTATTTACTAACACTATTTTTAAAATAGTCATAACAGGACCGTAATTCCATTTTCATATCCAAATACCATAATTTAAGTGTGGGACTATTTTTAATGGTCATAAAATGCCATAAGAATATTTTTTGTATTTTTCCCATAGTTTAAGAAATATAATAGCTATGATAAAATAATCAAACCTTTATTTAAATCAATTGATAAGTAGTAAGATAATATTATTCTATAGTTTTATAATTATTAAAATTATAAAACATTATATATTATCATAATATCATTATAGAGTATGTAAATGATTTATAATGAGTTTACAAAATCCCAGAATGACTAAAAATACCCTTTTTAAAAGTTTAGGGGTCATTCTGTAAATACACCAAAATACACGGATCATGTAAAAATATTCAAAAACTGTAAATTTACTATATCAGATTGTAATTAACAGAATTATAAGTTCTACGCTTGAAATCGTGATCAAATCCGATGTCGGAAGACCTCTATACATTCGTTTAAAGTTTTCAGGGGTGTAAATGAAATTTCGGAATAAATCTGGGCAGAATGCCCTGTTTTGGACAGATTGTAATTCTAAACTTCTAATGGCCATAACTCACTCATTTCTTAACGAAATCAAGCAAACTTTATATGAAAATTGATCATCTCGACGAGCTCTATCCATCTATATCAGTTTGGGATCCCAGTTTTGAGTTAATAGCGCGAATTTTGGATAAAACCGCGAAGTGGGTCTATAGAAAAATTACAATTTCGTGATGATTGGTTAAGGCTATGGAAAAACTGTTCTTGGGGAATTATAAGGGAGTTAATATCTTTCATTTGATATAAAGAAATTAAGTTTTTGTTACTGTTTTTCTGCTCGCTATTTTTGTACCCTTAACGATATATATGTAAATATAATTCTACATATATCTATATACATAAATCTATATCACAGTTTATATTAACTGAAATTATCAAAGAAATTTACAAAAGAAAGCTTACCTAAATTGATTTTCAGGAAGATAATAAGGACCCCAAATCCAAGCTCTTGGATTGAATTTACTAATATCTCTCTCTCTATATATATATATTTAAACTATAAATATATATGTGTATGTGTGTGTTATAAATTGAGAGAGAGACAGCACAGAGATAGAGAGTTGTGAGGGATGAGAGAGTAGAGAATTTGTGATGAGGGAAAGTGAGATAGTAGAGAGTTGAGTTGGGGAAAAATAGGTGTATATATAGAATTATAAAGTGTTTGTGCACTAAGCACATAATGCTTATAGGTACACATGCACCCACTACCAACTGTCACGACCCCAAAATTCGACTTCAAAATTCTGGGCTCGAGACCGGCCTCTAGGCCTCTTCGTAATTAAATAGAGCTCTAGTGGAAGCAATCATAGCTTAAATCCATTTATATATTGAAGTCTACATAAACCTCGAAAATATTATTACAATTGAAGGCAAAACTCTCCTAAATATTCTACATATCTAATGACCATCGACTCCTCATTTGCATCAAGAAGATAATCTTTATCTTCTATCGAAATGTTCTGTTCTTCTAAGGGTTCTGTAATAGCTTATCATCGTCACTTCGTCACCTGAAAAGGGTTTTAAAAATATTTGGAGAGTGTGAGCTGAAGGCTCAGTGAATGAACATAACCTTTGAAATAATCATTTAAAAGGTTTACCTTTTTAGAATAGATAAGATAACAACATTAAAATTTCATGCAATAAAATAAAAATATAATGACATGTTCTATTTGCATGGAAAGCAACATCTTTACATAAATGTCAAATTACCAACAACCCACTCACACACACGTTCCTTTCATTACATGGCACAGTGATCAAAATGCAACTCTGCTAGTCGGGTTCATGGGTCCAAAGGACCAGCCACTTGGGCTTCATTACATCGCATACATAGGCTATACTTTATAATTTGTTGCGGTGGTAATCGACACTTTAAATAAATGAGCAGTTTAAATTATGACATTTCGAAAGATACATGACATTTGAATAAATTGATACATTTGGAAATAATGAGTTTTGAATGTTAAAACCCTTCCAGGAACCAAGAAAATGTTCCGAAAATAATTATAGCATTTTTCATATTATACATAAATCGTAATAGAATTTACTCATCATATATTGAGTTAATATAGAGTTTGAGAAAAGGTAATAAACACTCACATATAGAGTTGAATTAAATACAGGATACGAACACTCATCTTGGTGACTTAGGAATTGACGATGAAACAGTTCCTACATCAATACAGGTAAAAGAAACTAGACATTTAATCATAGGTTGTAAGCATAAGGGTATAACTGCAATTAAGGATTTTCTAGGGTATTTCTGTAAATATGCTAAAACTATGTCAAACCTTCACTATAATGTTCCTTACACTATACTAAGTTCAACCTCACTAACTGGACTCAATTTGGAGTCCGTAGCAGGTCCTATTTCAAAACTACATAAACGTGGATTTTACAAATAAGCTGTATTTTAGACAATGTTGGATTGTCTCCAAACTTTTAAATATGATACTAGACATTATATCAAGACTATAGGAATTTACAGCGTATTTTTCTGAGTTATAGATTATTTACTACAGATTTTGGAAGTTAAAATACTATTTTTTTTTAAATAGTTACTATTGAGCCGTAAAACTCATATATAATCTCCATAAGGGTGAGAATTTATTCGTTAAACGATTCTTTATAAAATCATAATATTAATAGCGTATTACTTTTCTTTTACCAATTTTATTACCCAAAGGATATAAATAAATTAGTAGTTATTTGTACTTAGTACCCCGACAGTTCTAATTGTAATATCTATTTGTTATATCCTAATGATACAGAATAGTACTGAAATATAAGGGTTTTTATTTATATAATTTAAAATCTGACAAGGCCTAACTTATTTACTAACACTATTTTTAAAATAGTCATAACAGGACCGTAATTCCATTTTCATATCCAAATACCATAATTTAAGTGTGGGACTATTTTTAATGGTCATAAAATGCCATAAGAATATTTTTTGTATTTTTCCCATAGTTTAAGAAATATAATAGCTATGATAAAATAATCAAACCTTTATTTAAATCAATTGATAAGTAGTAAGATAATATTATTCTATAGTTTTATAATTATTAAAATTATAAAACATTATATATTATCATAATATCATTATAGAGTATGTAAATGATTTATAATGAGTTTACAAAATCCCAGAATGACTAAAATACCCTTTTTAAAAGTTTAGGGGTCATTCTGTAAATACACCAAAATATGGGAAAACTTTCAGAAACTGAAAAATTAATATTTCAGATGGAAATAAACATAATTAGAAGTACTAAACTTGAAACTGTGATCAAATCCGATGTCGGTAGACCTTTATATGTTCGTTTAAAGTTTTCAGGGGTGTAAATGTAATTTTCGGAAATAAACTGGGCAGAATGTCCTGTTTGGCAGATTGTAATTCCAAACTTCTAATGGCCCATAACTCACTCATTTCTTAACCTTTTTAAGTGAAATCAGTGTCTATCTTGAGTGAAATTTTGTGGAGAATCCAAATCTAAAGTTGGTTTTAGTAAATTCGAATCACAGAATGTGAAATGACCAATTTACCCTTCAAGACGAATCCTAAATAAAACCCAAACGGTACAAGAAAATCAAAAACTGTTTTAAGGGTAGTTTCATGGGTATATTAAGGGTCTACCCTTAAAATTTGAGAGCTATAGCTGGTCGGAGTAATGAGTTACACTAATTCTACTATTTTGGATCAAACTGAGCTATTTTCTAGAGTTTCCTAATGTTAATCAATTAATCCCTTTAACCACTAATAAATTCTGTTAAATAAAGCTAAACATAATATAATTAATATGCAGAAATCAACATAAACAAAGGAACTTACCTCTAACAATTGTGGCTTAATCCAACTCTCACTATATATATATTTAATCTATAAATATATATATATATATATATATGTGTGTATGTATGTGTTATAAACTAAGAGAGAGAGAGAGAGAGAGAGAGAGAGAGAGTAAAGAGAGGCAGAGAGAGATTTAGAGAGTTATGAGTTGCTGGAGAGTTGAGTTGGGGAAAAATAGGTGTATATATAGAATTATAAAGTGTTTGTGCACTAAGCACATAATGCTTATAGGTACACATGCACCCACTGTGCACTAACATTGAGTGGCCACCAACTTTAACAAGGGTGGTTCTTGGGTGAGTTGAGCTCACGCGATGATGCAAACACACAGGTAAAAGTTACACTGCTAATATCCAAATCTGGTATTTTTCTCTGATGAAAATAATTAATAAATTTTAATATATGCTTTAAATTTTCGGGTCATTACATTCTCCCCTACTTAAAGAAGTTTGGTCCCCAAACTTATCTTATCTGGTGCTTGAAAAGACGATCAAAATTTTAGAATAATTTCCTAATTTACAAACTCAAAATATATTAAAATAGTAAAATATCAAAATATTCTAACAGTTAGAAACGTAATTATTACACTAACTAAATAATCAGAATAATCAATAATACCTAAAATATTTCCCAAAAAGAACAATTCGGTTTCTTATATATTACATATCTTGTGGTTATATGCTCTGTGTGTAGAGATTGTGAGGAAATACAAATAAACTAACTCTTGAAAATTAATGGTTCGAATTTTTTTTTTTTTTTTTTGTTTTTTTTAGGGATATAGAATTTTTTTTAGTCCAAAATATCTGATTTGAATATCCATGAGTCTAGAATTTAATTGTAGTTAGAAGCCTTACATTATTAAGAATATAATATGGAATGTTAACTTTATGTACCAGTAGAAATAGTATTAACACGCAACGACGTTACAACGATAACGAACTCTATTTTACTAATAACTCTGAGGTGACGTTTCATAACTCGTTGTAAATCTATTAAGAGTTATAGAGTGTTTGACAACCACAACTACTAGGTGTGGAACAAATTAGTGTCATAAATATATAAATTTAAACAAGTAAGAAAAATAGGAAGTACCCTACTTTTCAAATTTTTGTAAAAAAAAAAAAAAAAAGAGATTAGAGAAGCAACCACAAAACATTAGTAAAAATATTGAAATAGTTGAAACACACATACACGGAGTAATAGGAAGAGTAAAGAAATTGCAATTGGGTACAACATAAATTATTATTCATTAGTCTTAACCCATACTTGCATATAACTTAGCTACTATAGTGAATTCTTACATTATACGGGTGTCTATAAATAGTATACGATAATGATATATGCCTGCCATTTTGTAAAATTCCAATTGACTAAATTTAGAAATAAGCTAAGGGACTAATCAAATAGAAGTGGAAAATGTGAATTAAAAGAAAATGTAATAAAATATTTGTGTATTTTACTAAGTGTCCATTTGTTTATTTTTCCTAGTAATTAACTATATGCAATATTGTATAGTTTTAGTGCATTCATATTATGTTTGCATAATTGGGGGTACGCGTTGAGAATTCAGAATTGACAATTGAATCATTATCATATCGATGATCGGAGCTGACAGTGACAATGTATCCAGAATTCTTATCTTGGGTATCTAGATCTTTTATTTTCGATGGATCCTTATAGTCATCTGGTTTTCTGATGGGGATTCTATTTTTTACGGATATTCTGGATTTCTTATGATGCTGGTATTACGGATATTCTGGATTTCTTATGATGCTGATACTACGGATATTATGGATTTCGCATTATGCTGATATTACCGATATTGTGAGCGGGCATTTTGCTACTGCTATTTATCTCTCTCTATCTATGTGGAGATTCTATAACTACGATCTTTTGAAATATCAATCAAGCAATGATCTTACTCTTCTATCACGAAGTATTGATTTATCTTCAACAGGGGTATTATCTACTCAGTCTGACGACATCCTATATTTTATGTGAGAACTTCTGGAAGCATGGTATTTCAAGGACATGGGTATTCTAATCGATCGAGGAGTAATACGAGGTATTTAGAGGGTGCTTGTGTTTCATATCTAGGTTCATATTCTTAATTTACATTGTTGTATGCCTTAATGATGTGTTCGCATTTAAGTCATTTACAAAAAAAAAAAAAAAAGAAATAAATAATAAAAAAAAGAAAGAAATAAATAAATAAATAAATAAACACACGTGTTAATCATCAATTTAGCATTTTCTATTTCTTAACAATGTTTGTTTAGGATAATATGTATAGTACACAAATAATTGGTCTACGTTGCGTCTTAGACAACAATTAGATGCTATTATGATATTTATTCAAACTCAGGACCATAAGTTAATAATATAAAATTTACTAGTCCAACATCGTGGTTAATAAAACATATGCATTAATGTTTAGTTTTAATTACCTGAATTTAGAAATTGTTAAATAGACAAATTGAATAGTACTACATATTGTATAGTGCCTTTGTAAAATACAATCTATGAACATACTTTGCGAGTAATTTCTACTTTTAGTTACCACAATAATAACCTGAATCAATTTTCTATATCTTTTAATCATAACTATTATTTTCATTAGTATGGTCAAATTCTATTTTCGGAAGAAATCATAGCTTAATTCTGTTTATATATTGAAGTCTACATAAATCTTGAAAATATTATTACATTTGAAGGCGTAAATCTTCTAAATATTCTACATATCTAACAATCATCTACTCCTCAATTATGCATCAAGAAGATAATCTTTATCTTCTATCAAAATGTTCTGTTCTTCTAAGGGTTCTGAAATAGCCTATCATCGTCACTTCGTCACCTGAAAAGGGTTTTAAAAATATTTTGGAGAGTGTGAGCTGAAAGCTCAGTGAATGAACATAACCTTGGAAATAATCATTTAAAAGGTTTGCATTTTTAGGATAGATAAGATAATAACATTAAAATTTCATACAATAAAATGAAAATATAATAACAGGTTCTATTTGCATGGAAAGTAGCATCTTTACATAAATGTCAAATTACCATCTACCCACTCACGCACACATTCATTCATTACATACATCGCACAATGATCAAAGGCAACCCTACAGTCGGGCTCATTTCATCGCATACATAGGCTATACTTTATAATTTGTTGTGGTGGTAATCGACACTTTAAATAAATGAACATTTTAAATGATGGCATTTCAAAAGATACATGACATTGGAATAAATTGACATAATAAGTTTTGAATGCTAAAACCCTTCCAGGAATCAAGAAAAATGTTCCGAAAATAACTTTAGTAATTTTGATACTTTACATATTATAGTAAAATTTACTCATTATATATTGAGTTAATATAGAGTTTGAGAAAAGGTAATAAACACTCACATATAGAGTTGAATGAAATACAGGATACGAACACTCACCTTGGTGACTTAGGAATTGACGATGAGATAGTTCCTACATCAATACAGGTAAAAGAACTAGACATTTAATCATAGGTCGCAAGCATAAGGGTAAAACTGTAATTAAGGCTTCTCTACGGTATTCCTATAAATATGCTATAGCTATGTCAAGACTTCACTATAACGTTCTTTACACTATAATGAGTTCAACATCACTAGTTGGACTTAATTTGGAGTCCGTAGTAGTTCCTACTTCAAAATAGAGTTTCCTACACAAACGTAGGTCCTACAAATAAGTTGTATTTGAAACGGTGTCAGATTGTCTCCAAACTTTTAAATATGATACTAGACATTATTTTAAGACTATAGAAATTGACAGCGTATTTTTCTGAGTTGTAGATAATCAGTTATGAATTATTGAAGTTAAAACACTATTTTTTAAAATAGTCATAACCGAACTGTAATTCCATTTTCATATCCAAATACCATAATTTAAGTGTGGAACAATTTTTAATGGTCATAAAATGCCACAAGAATATTTTTGTAGTTTTCCCATAGTTTAAGAAATATAATAGCTATGATAAAATAATCAAATTTCTATTTAAATCAATTGATAAGTAGTAAAATAATATTATTCTATAGTTTTATAATTATTAAAATTATAAAACAGTATATATTATCATAATATCATTATAGAGTATGTAAATGATTTATAATGAGTTTACAAAATCCCAGAATGACTAAAATACCCTTTTTAAAAGTTTAGGGGTCATTCTGTAAATACACCAAAATATGGGAAAACTTTCAGAAACTGAAAAATTAATATTTCAGATGGAAATAAACATAATTAGAAGTACTAAACTTGAAACTGTGATCAAATCCGATGTCGGTAGACTTTTATATGTTCGTTTAAAGTTTTCAGGGGTGTAAATGTAATTTTCGGAAATAAACTGGGCAGAATGTCCTGTTTGGCAGATTGTAATTCCAAACTACTAATGGCCATAACTCACTCATTTCTTAACCTTTTTAAGTGAAATCAGTGTCTATCTTGAGTGAAATTTCGTCGAGAATCCAAATCTAAAGTTGGTTTTAGCAAATTCGAATCACAGAATGTGAAATGACCAATTTACCCTTTAAGACGAATCCTAAATAAAACCCAAACGGTACAAGAAAATCAAAAACTGTTTTAAGGGTAGTTTCATGGGTATTTTAAGAGTCTACCCTTAAAATTTGAGAGCTATAGCTGGTCGGAGTAATGAGTTACACTAATTCTACTATTTTGGATCAAACCGAGCTATTTTCTAGAGTTTCCTAATGTTAATCAATTAATCCCTTTAACCACTAATAAATTCTGTTAAATAAAGCTAAACATAATATAATTAATATACAGAAATCAACATAAACAAAGGAACTTACCTTTAACAATTGTGGCTTAATCCAACTCTATCTCTATATATATTTAATCTATAAATATATATGTGTATGTATGTGTTATAAACTGAGAGAGAGAGAGAGAGAGAGAGAGAGAGAGAGTAAAAAGAGGCAGAGAGAGATTTAGAGAGTTATGAGTTGCTGGAGAGTTGAATTGGGGAAAAATAGGTGTATATATAGAATTATAAAGTGTTTGTGCACTAAGCACATAATGCTTATAGGTACACATGCACCCACTGTTCACTAACATTGAGTGGCCACCAACTTTAACAAGGGTGATTCTTGGGTGAGTTGAGCTCACGCGATGACGCACACACACGGGTAAAAGTTACACTGCTAATATCCAAATCTGGTATTTTTTTCTGATGAAAATAATTAATAAATTTTAATATATGCTTTAAATTTTCGGGTCATTACATTCTCTCCTACTTAAAGAAGTTTGGTCCCCAAACTTATCTTATCTGGTGCTTGAAAAAACGATCAAAATTTTAGAATAATTTCCTAATTTACAAACTCAAAATATATTAAAATAGTAAAATATCAAAATATTCTAACAGTTAGAAACAAAATTATTACACTAACTAAATAATCAGAATAATCAATAATACCTAAAATATTTCCCAAAAAGAACAATTCGGTTTCTTATATATTACATATCTTGTGGTTATATGTTCTGTGTGTAGAGATTGTGAGGAGATACAAATAAACTAACTCTTGAAAATTAATGGTTCGATTTTTTTTTTTTTTTTTTTTTTTTTTTTTTTTTTTTAGGGATATAAATTTACAATAGTCCAAATACCTATAAGAATTTGTATAAATTCTAAGAATTTCCTTACATTTCTATTTTCTTGAAAATCGTGTATATTACCTCTGAAGTATTACCTAAAAAAATTTAAACAATTCTTTCATAATTTTTTTTTTTTTTTTTTGGCATTAATAGTCTATTTTAAATAAAATAGATTTTGACCATACTAATGAAAATAATAGCTACGATTACAAGATGTAGAAAAGATTCAAGTTATTATATTGTGGTAAGTAAAAATTTCATGCGAAGTATACTCATAGATTTTATGTTACAAAGATACTATATAATACGCATTACTATTCCATTTGTCTATTTAATCATTTCTAAATTTCAGTAATTGAAACTAATCATTAATGCACATGTTTCCTTAACCATGATGTTGGACTAGTAAATTTTATATTGTTAACTTATGGTCATGAGTCTGAATAAATATCATAATAGCATTTTTTTTTTTTTTGTAAATCACTTTAACACTTTATTAATGCATGCAAATTGAGAATATGAAGTTAGATATGAAACACAAGCACCCTCTAAATACCCCGTATTACTCCTCGATCGATTAGAATACCCATGTCCTTGAAATACCATGCTTCCAGAAGTTCTCACATAAAATATAGGATGTCGTCAGACTGAGTAGATAATACCCCTGTTGAAGATAAATCAATACTTCGTGATAGAAGAGTAAGATCATTGCTTGATTGATATTTCAAAAGATCGTAGTTATAGAATCTCCACATAGATAGAGAGAGATAAATAGCAGTAGCAAAATACCCGCTCACAATATCTGTAATATCAGCATAATGCGAAATCCATAATATCCGTAATATCAACATCATAAGAAATCCAGAATATCCGTAATACCAGCATCATAAGAAATCCAGAATATCCGTAAAAAATAGAATCCCCATCAGAAAACCAGATGACTATAAGGATCCATCGAAAATAAAAGATCTAGATACCCAAGATAAGAATTCTGGATACGTTGTCACTGTCAGCTCCGATCATCGATATGATAATGATTCAATTGTCAATTCTGAATTCTCAACGCGTACCCCCAATTATGCAAACATAATATGAATGCACTAAAACTATACAATATTGCATATAGTTAATTACTAGGAAAAATAAACAAATGGACACTTAGTAAAATACACAAATATTTTATTACATTTTCTTTTAATTCACATTTTCCACTTCTATTTGATTAGTCCCTTAGCTTATTTCTAAATTTAGTCAATTGGAATTTTACAAAATGGCAGGCATATATCATTATCGTATACTATTTATAGACACCCGTATAATGTAAGAATTCACTATAGTAGTTAAGTTATTGCAAGTATGGGTTAAGACTAATGAATAAGAATTTATGTTGTACCCAATTGCAATTTTTTTACTCTTCCTATTACTCCGTGTATGCGTGTTACAACTATTACAATATTTTTACTAATATTTCGTGGTTGTGTTCTCTAATTTCTCTCTTTTCTTTTCTCTCTTTTTTTTTTCTTTCTTTTTTTTTTTTTTTTTTTTTTTTTTTACAAAAAATTTATAAGTAGGGTACTTCCTATTTTTCCTACTTATTTAAATTTTTATATTTAAGGCACTAGTTTGTACCACGCCTAGTAGTTGTGGTTATCAAACACTCTATAACTCGTAATAGATTTACAATGACTTATGAAACGTCACCTTGGAGTTATTAGTAAAATAAAATTCGTTATCGTTGTAACGTCGTTGCGTGTTAATACTATTTTTATTGGTAAATAAAGTTAACATTCCATATCATAAATGTAAGACTTCTAACTACAATTAAATTCTAGACTCACGGATATTCAAATCAGATCTTTTAGACTAAAAATTCTATATAGGTTCTAGCTAAATATCTTCTCTCTCTTCCTTATGTTCTTTCTATAGAAAATGAGTCCTACTTCTAGACTTCCGTGCAAGATGATATCTGGTCCTAAGCTGTAACCCAAGCTTTCTAACGAATTCTTATGTGTCTATATCTTAACCTTAGACTTCCTAATCATAATTGCTCTGTGCTCTTCTAGCGGTTCGAGAACTATTGCTCTGATACCAACTGTCACGACCCCAAAATTCGACTTCAAAATTTTAGGCTCGAGACCGGCCTCTAGGCCTCTTCGTAATTAAACAGAGCTCTAGCGGAAGCAATCATAGCTTAAATCCATTTAAATATTGAAGTCTACATAAACCTCGAAAATATTATTACAATTGAAGGCAAAACTCTCCTAAATATTCTACATATCTAATGACCATCGACTCCTCATTTGCATCAAGAAGATAATCTTTATCTTCTATCGAAATGTTTAGTTCTTCTAAGGGTTATGTAATAGCCTATCATCGTCACTTCGTCACCTGAAAAGGGTTTTAAAAATATTTGGAGAGTGTGAGCTGAAGGCTCAGTGAATGAACATAACCTTTGAAATAATCATTTAAAAGGTTTGCCTCTTTAGAATAGATAAGATTATAACATTAAAATTTCATGCAATAAAATAAAAATATAATGACAGGTTCTATTTGCATGGAAAACAGCATCTTTACATAAATGTCAAATTACCAACCACCCACTCACACACACGTTCCTTTCATTACATGGCACAGTGATCAAAGTGCAACCCTGCTAGTCGGGTTCATGGGTCCAAAGGACCAGCCACTTGGGCTTCATTACATCGCATACATAGGCTATACTTTATAATTTGTTGCGGTGGTAATCGACACTTTAAATAAATGAGCAGTTTAAATTATGACATTTCGAAAGATACATGACATTTGAATAAATTGATACATTTGGAAATAATAAGTTTTGAATGTTAAAACCCTTCCAGGAACCAAGAAAATGTTCCGAAAATAATTATAGCATTTTTCATATTATACATAAATCGTAGTAGAATTTACTCATCATATATTGAGTTAATATAGAGTTTGAGAAAAGGTAATAAACACTCACATATAGAGTTGAATTAAATAAAGGATACGAACACTCACCTTGGTGACTTAGGAATTGACGATGAGATAGTTCCTACATCAATACAGGTAAAAGAACTAGACATTTAATCATAGGTCGCAAGCATAAGGGTAAAACTGTAATTAAGGCTTCTCTAGGGTATTCCTATAAATATGCTATGGCTATGTCAAGACTTCACTATAACGTTCTTTACACTATAATGAGTTCAACATCACTAGTTGGACTTAATTTGGAGTCCGTAGTAGTTCCTACTTCAAAATAGAGTTTCCTACACAAACGTAGGTCCTACAAATAAGTTGTATTTGAAACGGTGTCAGATTGTCTCCAAACTTTTAAATATGATACTAGATATTATTTTAAGACTATGAAAATTGACAGCGTATTTTTCTGAGTTGTAGATAATCAGTTATGAATTATTGAAGTTAAAACACTATTTTTTAAAATAGTCATAACCGAACCGTAATTCCATTTTCATACCCAAATACCATAATTTAAGTGTGGAACAATTTTTAATGGTCATAAAATGCCACAAGAATATTTTTGTATTTTTCTCATAGTTTAAGAAATATAATAGCTATGATAAAATAATCAAATTTCTATTTAAATCAATTGATAAGTAGTAAAATAATATTATTCTATAGTTTTATAATTATTAAAATTATAAAACAGTATATATTATCATAATATCATTATAGAGTATGTAAATGATTTATAATGAGTTTACAAAATCCCAGAATGACTAAAATACCCTTTTTAAAAGTTTAGGGGTCATTCTGTAAATACACCAAAATATGGGAAAACTTTCAGAAACTGAAAAATTAATATTTCAGATGGAAATAAACATAATTAGAAGTACTAAACTTGAAACTGTGATCAAATCCGATGTCGGTAGACTTTTATATGTTCGTTTAAAGTTTTCAGGGGTGTAAATGTAATTTTCGGAAATAAACTGGGCAGAATGTCCTGTTTGGCAGATTGTAATTCCAAACTTCTAATGGCCATAACTCACTCATTTCTTAACCTTTTTAAGTGAAATCAGTGTCTATCTTGAGTGAAATTTCGTGGAGAATCCAACTCTAAAGTTGGTTTTAGCAAATTCGAATCACAGAATGAGAAATGACCAATTTACCCTTTAAGACGAATCCTAAATAAAACCCAAACGGTACAAGAAAATCAAAAACTGTTTTAAGGGTAGTTTCATGGGTATTTTAAGAGTCTACCCTTAAAATTTGAGAGCTATAGCTGGTCGGAGTAATGAGTTACACTAATTCTACTATTTTGGATCAAACCGAGCTATTTTCTAGAGTTTCCTAATGTTAATCAATTAATCCCTTTAACCACTAATAAATTCTGTTAAATAAAGCTAAACATAATATAATTAATATACAGAAATCAACATAAACAATGGAACTTACCTCTAACAATTGTGGCTTAATCCAACTCTCTCTCTATATATATTTAATTTATAAATATACATATATATATATATATGTATGTGTGTATGTATGTGTTATAAACTGAGAGAGAGAGAGAGAGAGAGAGAGAGAGAGTAAAGAGAGGCAGAGAGAGATTTAGAGAGTTATGAGTTGCTGGAGAGTTGAGTTGGGGAAAAATAGGTGTATATATAGAATTATAAAGTGTTTGTGCACTAAGCACATAATGCTTATAGGTACACATGCACCCACTGTTTGTAAGAAAACCTTGAAATTGATGAGGGGTGACGTCAATCTCCATTTTCTCGAAGTCGTTAATCAACTGTTGCTGTGACGTGATCATGGAAGCCACACTTCCAGAAGATTTCCGACTTAGAGCATCAGCTACAACATTAGCTTTTCCAGGGTGATATTGTATATCAAGATCATAATCCTTCATGAACTCTAACCACCTGCGTTGCCTCATATTCAGTTTCTTTTGTGAGAACAGATATTTCAAACTTTTATGATCGGTAAAAATTTCACATCTTTCACCGTAGAGATAGTGGCGCCATATCTTTAGCGCAAAAATTACTGCGGCTAACTCCAAATCATGGGTGGGATAGTTCTTCTCGTGAATCTTCAGTTGCCGAGATGTATAAGCAATAACCTTACCATGTTGCATTAAAACACATCCTAACCCTTGATAAGAAGCATCACTGTAAATTACAAATCCTCCTTCTCCGATAGGTATGCTCAAAATAGGTGCTGAAATCAAACGATTCTTCAACTCTTGAAAACACTTATCTCTAATTTCAGTCCATTCAAATGCAACTCCTTTCTGTGTTAACTGTGTCATAGGTCCTGCGATTTTGGAGAAATTCTCAACAAATCTCCGATAATAGCCAGTCAGACCTAGAAAACTACGCACTTCAGATACGGTTGTTGGTTTAGACCATGACTTCACCGCCTCAATTTTCTGTGGGTCCACCATTATGCCTTCTTTAGATATCACATGCCCTAAGAATGAGATCTTGGGAAGCCAGAACTCACATTTCTTGAACTTCCCATATAATTGGCGATCTCTTAGTGTTTGCAACACTATTCTCAATTGGCGTTCATGGTCCTCAAGGCTCTTTGAATATATAAGAATATCATCAATGAATACGATTACGAAATCATCGAGATAAGGCTTAAATACTCGATTCATTAGATCCATGAATGCTGCAGGAGCATTAGTAACGCCGAAGGGCATTACCAAGAATTCATAATGACCATAACGAGTACGAAAAGCCGTCTTTTCTACATCTTCTGCTTTAACCCTCAATTGATGATATCCTGATCTCAGGTCAATCTTAGAGAAAACTTGTGCTCTTTGTAGTTGATCGAACAAATCGTCAATCCTTGGGATAGGATAACGATTCTTGATTGTTACTTTGTTCAACTCGCGATAGTCGATGCACAGTCTCATGGTTCCATCCTTCTTCTTTACAAAAAGGACCGGTGCACCCCAGGGAGAGGTACTTGGTCTGATGAAACCCTTATCCAATAATTCTTGCAGTTGCATCTTCAATTCTTTCAACTCTACAGGAGCCATACGGTAAGGAGTCTTCGATATAGGTTGAGTACCAGGAATAAGGCTGATGGTGAATTCAATCTCTCTATCTATAAGAGTGCTGGGTAAATCTTCAGGAAAGACATCCTGAAATTCTCTAACCACATGGACGTCTTCCAAGGTTACTTTCTTTGCTTGCATAGATGAGATAAGATAGGGTGGCGATACGACACCTTTTCCTTTAAAACAGAAACTAGCTCGACCAGGAATTTGGAAATTGACTTGCTTTGCAGCGCAATCAATATGAGCGTGAACTGAAGACAACCAGTCCATACCCAAGATAACATCAAAACCTTGAATTTCGAGTGGTATAAGATCGACGAGTAAGGATACATCACCAATCATAATCGTACATGATCGGTATACTTGGTTACTAATCAATGAAGTACCAGAGGGTATGGCAACTGATAGTTCATTTTTCAAAGGTTCCGGAGATTTAGCAAATTTTAACGCAAAGAACGGTGATATAAATGAATGCGTAGCTCCAGAATCTATAAGTGTGTGAGCATTAATATTACATATAGAGATAGTACCTTCCACCACCGTATTAGCTTCCTTATTATTCTCCTCAGAAACCAGTGCAAATACACGTCCTTGGCGTTGTTGGTTTCTTCCCTGGCCTCCTTGGTTCCTTCCTTGGCTTCCCTGGTTCTGCGGAGGATGTTGATTGATCGGGACAGGTGCTTGAACAATTGCCTTATTCATAGGGCAATCTTTAATCACATGGTTAGGATCTCCACACTTGTAACACAACCCTGAGTTGAATCGGCAGATACCTCCATGTATTTTTTCGCAAGTCTTACATAGGACCTTGGTGGTTGATGGTCCTTTCCAGGCTTGGTTATTAGCATTAGATCCAGATGCTCTAGGAAATGGCCTTTTTACTCCTGCTTGACCTTTATCTTGATTTCCCATTATTTTGTTTGGAATACTTCTTTTCTGTTGGAATTCTGCCTCCGTTCTCTCTGCTTTGAGAGCACGATCGTAAACTTCTCTATATGTTGAAAATTCAAACATCTCAACTTTGCTTCGAATGGTAAGTTTTAAACCATTCTCGAACTTCCTTGCCTTTTTCTCTTCTGTTGGAATGAGGTAGGAAGCGAACCGCGACAGTGAAGTGAATTCAGTGGAATACTGAAGAACAGTCATGTTCCCCTGCTTGAGATGCATAAACTCCTTCTCTTTTTGGTCTTTCACAGATTTGGGATAGTACATCCCATCAAAGAGAATTAGAAATTTCTCCCATGTTATGCCTTCCACACTATTCTCCAAGGTACTCCACCAGTGATCTGCTTCTTCAACGAAGGTATAGGAGGCATAGCCCACCTTTTCCTCCTCAGTGCACGAAAAGTGCTTGAATATCCTTTCCATCTTTCGAACCCAAGTTTCAGCTGCAGTAGGGTCAGCTTTTCCGTAGAACGACGGAGGTTTGAGTTTCTGAAATCGTTCTATATCAAGAAGGGTTCCTCCTCGTCTGTCCACATGCATGTTGCCATCTCCATTGCCGCCATTTCTTGTTCCACTTTCTTGGGCAGCAATAGCTAGTTCTTCTATGATTCTTTCAATGCGATCAAAACGTTCGTTGGTGGCGTGATCCATTAGCTACAGTAGTGCGATGTTGTTAGTATAACTAAACTGTACACGAAAAGAAATGTTAGTATTCCATATTTTAATAATTCCTAATATGAGGGTTCTAGTCAATACCTATGGTTCCTAATAGTCTCTAGAACTACCTTACGCTCTGATACCAACTGTCACGACCCCAAAATCCATTCGTGGATTTTGAGTGCGGGACCGACCTTGTGGGTCATCTTTAACCTGTACAGAGTCTAGCGGGAGCATACAAACATTTATTTAATATATTTAATTGAGGTTAGTAGAACCTTAAAAAAACATACTTAATAAGATTACAAACAGAGTTCTAGGCTTACAACGCCTTCAAATACAGTACTAGCAAGGAATTTATTCTAGGAATGCTTCTAATACGATAAGGGGACTTTCTAAAATAGGGATCCTTCCAGGGCATCTAGAAGAGGGTCCTCTCCTTCTATAGCTATCTCCTGTTCCTCATTTGGATCAGCATAGGGCATGTCCTTGTCATCTGAAAGGGTTTTTAAAACAATTTGGAGAGTGTGAGCGTAAGGCTCAGTGAATGAACATAACCTGTTTAAAAGATCTCAAAAGGAATTGTTCATGGTTGAAAGAAGGATATAACAATTGCAATGACATTTATACAATGAATACGAAGTAAAAGAGAATCAACATTATCGATATGAAATACGAAATAAATGAGAAGTCAATGATATTGAATTGAACTATTTGATATGAATGTCAAATTACCAACCACCCACTCTAGCACACGTTCATCATTACTTAACATCGCACAATGATCATGGGCAACCTTGCAGTCGGGCTCATTTCATCGGTCCAAAGGACCAGCCACTTGGGCTTCATTACATCGCATACATAGGCTATACTTTATAATTTGTTGTGGTGGTAATTGACATTGAATAATTTATCGAATGACATATAATATCTGAACAACAAGGTACATGGATAATATATGTATTGTATGATAGCATTGAAAATCTGGGTAATGACATACAATGAGTATAAACCTGTTTCAGTGGAACCAAACGACAATGTTCCCAATCGAATAATAACAATTACATAATATTAACAATCGAAGGTAGAATCAGATTCACTCGGGAGGAGTAGAACCAGCAATAGGAGTATGAATCACTCACCTTGATAACTTAGGGATTTGATGATGAGATAGTTCCTACATCAACAGGGGTAAAAGAGCTAAACATATAAGAAAAGGTGCAAGTGTAGGGGTAAAATAGTAATTAAAGTTTTCTAGGGGTATTTTGGCAATTTTCTAAAATTATATAGAACCCTTACTATTGATATTCTTATACTATTCTAAGTCCAACTCCATTGACTAGGCTCAATTTAGAGTTCGTGGTAGTTTTTGACTCCGAAAGTTGTGTTTTTTTTTTCTACTTAAACGTGGGCCCCATAAATAAGTTGTATTTTAGACAGCGTTGGATCATCTCCAAACTTTTAAATAAAATACTAGACATTATTTTAAGACTATAGAAATTGACAGCGTATTTTTCTGAGTTGTAGATAATTAGTTATAAATTATTGAAGTTAAAATACTAATTTTAAATTGATTATATCAAGACTATAAATTCTAAATCTATGCCCAAATACAAGGCTTTAAATCTGAAACTAATTTTAATAGTTGTACTATGCCATAATAATATTTTTGTAATTTTCCTATATTTATAGAAATATACTATATTTGAAATGGTTAAATCTCTATTTAAATCGATTGGTTATAAATAGTGAAATAATATTGATATTCTATGGTTTTATAATTAACAAATTTATAAAACAGTATATATTATCATAATATCATTATAGAATATATATGATTTATAATGAGTTTACAAAATCCTAGAATGACCAAAAATACCCTTTTTTAAAAAAAGTTTAGAGGTCATTCTGTAAATATACCAAAATGTGGAAATTATCGGAAACTGAAAAATTAATATTTCAGATGAAAATAAACATAATTAGAAGTACTAAGCTTGAAACCGTGATCAAATCCGATATCGGTAGACCTTTATATATTCGTTTAAAGTTTTCAGGGGTGTAAATGAAATTTTCAGAAATAAACTGGGCAGAATGCACTGTTTGGGTAGATTTTAATTCCAAACTTCTAATGGTCATAACTCACTCATTTCTTAATCTTTTTAAATGAAATCAGTATCTATCTTGAGTGAAATTTCGTGGAGAATCTAAATCTAAAGTTAGTTTTAGCAAATTCGAATCACAGAATGTGAAATGACCAATTTACCCTTTAAGACGAATCCTAAATAAAGCCCAAACGGTACAAGCAAATCAAAAACTGTTTTAAGGGTAGTTTCATGGGTATTTTAAGAGTCTACTCTTAAAATTTGAGAGCTATAGCTGGTAGGAGTAAGAAGTTACACTAACATAAAGAAATCGAGTTTCTGTGACAGTTTTTCTGCTCGCTATTTTGGGACCCTTAACAATATATGTATGAAATCTACACATATATATATATAGCTACACTGACAGTTTAAATAAACTGAAATCAAAGCAGTGAATGGAATTAGAAGCTCACCCAAAATCCAAAACTTGACTTCTACTGATTGAATAAATATATATATGGGTTGTGTATGTGTAATGTATTATGTGAGTGTGTGTGTGGAACAAAATCCGTGAGAGAGAGGGAGAGCTGATGAGAGGCAGTGAGTTGTTGAGATATAGAGAGTGCTGGGAGTTGAGAGTTGTTGCTGAGAGTTAGGTGTATATATAACAAAACAATACTTTGTCTCCACTCACAAACACCCACTACACACTCCAACACACACTCCACTAAACACACTACACATTCCAACACACACTCCACTAAACACACGTACACACTGCACTAAATTTTCTTTGGTCTCAAGTTAATAATTCTAGTGTGTGTTGAGCTCATGCAATGATACACACACACAGGTAAATATTGTACTGCGCAAGTACCAAAATTGGTATTTTTCAATAAAATGTGATTTTAAAAAAAAAAAAAAAAAATACGGGTTATTACAATCTCTCATACTTAAAGAAGTTTATATTTATATGTGTATGTATGTGTCATAAACTGTGAGAGAGAGAGAGAGAGAGAGAGAGAGAGAGAGAGAGTAAAGAGAGGCAGAGAGAGATTTAGAGAGTTATGAGTTGCTGGAGAGTTGAGTTGGGGAAAAATAGGTGTATATATAGAATTATAAAGTGTTTGTGCACTAAGCACATAATGCTTATAGGTACACATGCACCCACTGTGCACTAACATTGAGTGGCCTCCAACTTTAACAAGGGTGGTTCTTGGGTGAGTTGAGCTCACGCGATGACGCACACACACAGGTAAAAGTTACACTGCTAATATCCAAATCTGGTATTTTTCTCTGATGAAAATAATTAATAAATTTTAATATATGCTTTAAATTTTCGGGTCATTACATTCTCCCCTACTTAAAGAAGTTTGGTCCCCAAACTTATCTTATCTGGTGCTTGAAAAGACGATCAAAATTTTAGAATAATTTCCTAATTTACAAACTCAAAATATATTAAAATAGTAAAATATCAAAATATTCTAACAGTTAGAAACGAAATTATTACACTAACTAAATAATCAGAATAATCAATAATACCTAAAATATTTCCCAAAAAGAACAATTCGGTTTCTTATATATTACATATCTTGTGGTTATATGCTCTGTGTGTAGAGATTGTGAGGAGATACAAATAAACTAACTCTTGAAAATTAATGGTTCGAATTTTTTTTTTTTTTTTTTTTTAAGGGATATAAATTTATAATAGTCCAAATGCCTATAAGAATTTGTATAAATTCTAAGAATTTCCTTACATTTCTATTTTCTTGAAAATCGTGTATATTACCTCTGAAGTATTACCTAAAAAAATTTAAACAATTCTTTCGTAATTTCTGGCATAAATGGTATATTTTAAAAAATAGAATTTGACCATACTAATGAAAATAATAGTTATGATTAAAAGATATAGAAAATTGATTCAGGTTATTATTGTGGTAACTAAAAGTAGAAATTACCCGCAAAGTATGTTCATAGATTGTATTTTACAAAGGCACTATACAATATGTAGTACTATTCAATTTGTCTATTTAACAATTTCTAAATTCAGGTAATTAAAACTAAACATTAATGCATATGCTTTATTAACCACGATGTTGGACTAGTAAATTTTATATTATTAACTTATGGTCCTGAGTTGGAATAAATATCATAATAGCATCTAATTGTTGTCTAAGACTCAACATAGACCAATTATTTGTGTACTATACATATTATCCTAAACAAACATTGTTAAGAAATAGAAAATGCTAAATTGATGATTAACACGTGCATGTGTTTATTTATTTATTTATTTATTATTTATTTATTTATTTATTTATTTATTTTTTTGTTGTAAATGACTTAAATGCGAACACATCATTAAGGCATACAACAATGTAAATTAAGAATATGAACCTAGATATGAAACACAAGCACCCTCTAAATACCCCGTATTACTCCTCGATCGATTAGAATACCCATGTCCTTGAAATACCATGCTTCCAGAAGTTCTCACATAAAATATAGGATGTCGTCAGACTGAGTAGATAATACCCCTGTTGAAGATAAATCAATACTTCGTGATAGAAGAGTAAGATCATTGCTTGATTGATATTTCAAAAGATCGTAGTTATAGAATCTCCACATAGATAGAGAGAGATAAATAGCAGTAGCAAAATACCCGCTCACAATATCTGTAATATCAGCATAATGCGAAATCCATAATATCCGTAGTATCAGCATCATAAGAAATCCAGAATATCCGTAATACCAGCATCATAAGAAATCCAGAATATCCGTAAAAAATAGAATCCCCATCAGAAAACCAGATGACTATAAGGATCCATCGAAAATAAAAGATCTAGATACCCAAGATAAGAATTCTGGATACGTTGTCACTGTCAGCTCCGATCATCGATATGATAATGATTCAATTGTCAATTCTGAATTCTCAACGCGTACCCCCAATTATGCAAACATAATATGAATGCACTAAAACTATACAATATTGCATATAGTTAATTACTAGGAAAAATAAACAAATGGACACTTAGTAAAATACACAAATATTTTATTACATTTTCTTTTAATTCACATTTTCCACTTCTATTTGATTAGTCCCTTAGCTTATTTCTAAATTTAGTCAATTGGAATTTTACAAAATGGCAGGCATATATCATTATCGTATACTATTTATAGACACCCGTATAATGTAAGAATTCACTATAGTAGCTAAGTTATATGCAAGTATGGGTTAAGACTAATGAATAAGAATTTATGTTGTACCCAATTGCAATTTCTTTACTCTTCCTATTACTCCGTGTATGTGTGTTTAAACTATTTCAATATTTTTACTAATATTTTGTGGTTGCTTCTCTAATTTCTTTTTTTTTTTTTTTTGTTTTTTTTACAAAAATTTGAAAAGTAGGGTACTTCCTATTTTTCTTGTTTAAATTTATATATTTATGACACTAATTTGTTCCACACCTAGTAGTTGTGGTTGTCAAACACTCTATAACTCTTAATAGATTTACAACGAGTTATGAAACGTCACCTCAGAGTTATTAGTAAAATAGAGTTTGTTATCGTTGTAACGTCGTTGCGTGTTAATGCTATTTCTACTGGTACATAAAGTTAACATTCCATATTATATTCTTAATAATGTAAGGCTTCTAACTACAATTAAATTCTAGACTCATGGATATTCAAATCAGATATTTTGGACTAAAAAAAATTCTATATAGGTTCTAGCTAGATATCTTATCTCTCTTCCTTTTGTTCTTTCAATACAAAAGGAGTCCTACTTCTAGATTTTCGAGCAAGATGATATCTGGCCCTAAATTATAACTCAAGCTTTCTAATGAATTCTTATGTGTCTATATCTTAGCCTTAGACTTCCTAATCATAATTGCTCTATGCTCTTCTAGTAGTCCGGGAACTATTGCTTTGATACCAACTATCACAACCCCAAAATTCGACTTCAAAATTTTAGGCTCGAGACCGGCCTCTAGGCCTCTTCATAATTAAATAGAGCTCTAGCGGAAGCAAACATAGCTTAATTTTGTTTATATATTGAAGTCTACATAAATCTTGAAAATTACTATTACATTGAAGGCATAACTCTTCTAAATATTCTACATATCTAATAATCATCTACTCTTCATTTGCATCAAGAAGATAATCTTTATCTCCTATCGAAATGTTCTGTTCTTCTAAGGGTTCTGTAATAGCCTATCATCGTCACTTCGTCACCTGAAAAGGGTTTTAAAAATATTTTGGAGAGTGTGAGCTGAAGGCTCAGTGAATGAACATAACCTTGGAATAATCACTTAAAAGGTTTCCCTTTTTAGAATAGATAAGATAATAACATTAAAATTTTATGCAATAAAATAAAAATATAATGACATGTTCTATTTGCATGGAAAATAGCATCTTTACATAAATGTCAAATTACCATCCACCCACTCACGCACACATTCATTCATTACATACATCGCACAATGATCAAAGGCAACCCTACAGTCGGGCTCATTTCATCGCATACATAGGCTATACTTTATAATTTGTTGTGGTGGTAATCGACACTTTAAATAAATGAACATTTTAAATGATGGCATTTCAAAAGATACATGACATTGGAATAAATTGACATAATAAGTTTTGAATGCTAAAACCCTTCCAGGAATCAAGAAAAATGTTCCGAAAATAACTTTAGTAATTATGATACTTTACATATTATAGTAAAATTTACTCATTATATATTGTGTTAATATAGAGTTTGAGAAAAGGTAATAAACACTCACATATAGAGTTGAATTAAATACAGGATACGAACACTCACCTTGGTGACTTAGGAATTGACGATGAAACAGTTCCTACATTAATACAGGTAAAAGAAACTAGACATTTAATCATAGGTTGTAAGCATAAGGGTATAACTGCAATTAAGGCGTTTCTAGGGTATTTCTGTAAATATGCTAAAACTATGTCAAACCTTCACTATAATGTTGCTTACACTATGCTAAGTTCAACCTCACTAACTGGACTCAATTTGGAGTCCGTAGCAGGTCCTATTTCGAAACTACATAAACGTGGATTTTACAAATAAGCTGTATTTTAGACAATGTTGGATTGTCTCCAAACTTTTAAATATGAAACTAGACATTATATCAAGACTATAGGAATTTACAGCGTATTTTTCTGAGTTATAGATTATTTACTACAGATTTTGGAAGTTAAAATACTATTTTTTTTAAATAGTTACTATTGAGCCGTAAAACTCATATATAATCTCCATAAGGGTGAGAATTTATTCGTTAAACGATTCTTTATAAAATCATAATATTAATAGCGTATTACTTTTCTTTTACCAATTTTATTACCCAAAGGATATAAATAAATTAGTAGTTATTCGTACTTAGTACCCCGACAGTTCTAATTGTAATATCTATTTGTTATATCCTAATGATACAGAATAGTACTGAAATATAAGGGTTTTTATTTATATAATTTAAAATCTGACAAGGCCTAACTTATTTACTAACACTATTTTTAAAATAGTCATAACAGGACCGTAATTCCATTTTCATATCCAAATACCATAATTTAAGTGTGGGACTATTTTTAATGGTCATAAAATGCCATAAGAATATTTTTTGTATTTTTCCCATAGTTTAAGAAATATAATAGCTATGATAAAATAATCAAACCTTTATTTAAATCAATTGATAAGTAGTAAGATAATATTATTCTATAGTTTTATAATTATTAAAATTATAAAACAGTATATATTATCATAATATCATTATAGAGTATGTAAATGATTTATAATGAGTTTACAAAATCCCAGAATGACTAAAATACCCTTTTTAAAAGTTTAGGGGTCATTCTGTAAATACACCAAAATATGGGAAAACTTTCAGAAACTGAAAAATTAATATTTCAGATGGAAATAAACATAATTAGAAGTACTAAACTTGAAACTGTGATCAAATCCGATGTCGGTAGACCTTTATATGTTCGTTTAAAGTTTTCAGGGGTGTAAATGTAATTTTCGGAAATAAACTGGGCAGAATGTCCTGTTTGGCAGATTGTAATTCCAAACTTCTAATAGCCATAACTCACTCATTTCTTAACCTTTTTAAGTGAAATCAGTGTCTATCTTGAGTGAAATTTTGTGGAGAATCCAAATCTAAAGTTGGTTTTAGTAAATTCGAATCACAGAATGTGAAATGACCAATTTACCCTTCAAGACGAATCCTAAATAAAACCCAAACGGTACAAGAAAATCAAAAACTGTTTTAAGGGTAGTTTCATGGGTATTTTAAGGGTCTACCCTTAAAATTTGAGAGCTATAGCTGGTCGGAGTAATGAGTTACACTAATTCTACTATTTTGGATCAAACTGAGCTATTTTCTAGAGTTTCCTAATGTTAATCAATTAATCCCTTTAACCACTAATAAATTCTGTTAAATAAAGCTAAACATAATATAATTAATATGCAGAAATCAACATAAACAAAGGAACTTACCTCTAACAATTGTGGCTTAATCCAACTCTCTCTCTATATATATTTAATCTATAAATATATATATATATATATATATATATGTGTGTATGTATGTGTTATAAACTGAGAGAGAGAGAGAGAGAGAGAGAGAGAGAGTAAAGAGAGGCAGAGAGAGATTTAGAGAGTTATGAGTTGCTGGAGAGTTGAGTTGGGGAAAAATAGGTGTATATATAGAATTATAAAGTGTTTGTGCACTAAGCACATAATGCTTATAGGTACACATGCACCCACTGTGCACTAACATTGAGTGGCCACCAACTTTAACAAGGGTGGTTCTTGGGTGAGTTGAGCTCACGCGATGACGCACACACACAGGTAAAAGTTACACTGCTAATATCCAAATCTGGTATTTTTCTCTGATGAAAATAATTAATAAATTTTAATATATGCTTTAAATTTTCGGGTCATTACACTATCCCCAATTTTTCCCATTAATTGTAGAGATGTGAAAGTACCATTTTCGAATTTTTAAAGTTCATGGAAATAATCTGTCTTTCCTCTCATAGATTGTAGTTTGACTTCTTGCATTTGTTTTCAGATGTTTTCACCACATAACATGACCTTTTTTTAATTTTTTATTTGAACTTCAATGTGTTAGAAAACTTTCTGTATCTTTTGAACATCATGAGATTTGATTTTCTATTTATAAAAAATCATTATACAAAATCAGTCAACAGTGCAGCCTTTGCTTCTGAGTCATGTGTACATTCTAATTTGTTTCTTTTAATCTGTAATAGCTATTGGAGTTTGGTCTTTTTTTTTGTATTCTAGACACAAGAGGGAGACTCTCTGATTGTTCCCAAGTTTTCCTAAGCATGTGTGACCTCCTTTTATGATTTTGTAAAGTGATACATACAGTCTGGACACTATTCACTGCATGCCATTTTTTGGCTTTCATACTTTGATGCAACACTCTCTTGTATCTAGATGAACCCACATCCCATGAGCATATTCTTTACCACTCTTGGCATATTATATCATACCATGTATCAATCATCCTCTCATGTATCATACTTCCATGAATTCTTGAGTTTGGTTTGCAAATAAAACCATGTTTTGCTAATAACTTGGGAAGTTCTTGATATGAGTGTGGTATTGGGATTCTAAGTGGTTGTAATCTCAATTTAGTTTTGACAGTATACTTTCAAAACCCCTCTCAAACCCCTCATTTTAAAGAATAAATGTTTGTTTTCTCAAAACCCCCCCAAAACAGTGAGTTGTTCAACTTTAAAATGCCATTCTGAGTTCAATATTCAATGGATGACTGCAAGACCACTTGGAAAGTCTTCCTAACTCATTAAGGAATGACCATGATTTTTGGTGTGATTTAAAACACTTGGAAGGGTTCCATTTTGACCCAAACATTTCTTCCAAACATTCTGTTTTCTCTGTCACAACAGCTTAGTTGACTTTCAACTTGTTTTCAAGAAAACTTTTACTAAAGGAGTGATCCCAATTTATATTTTCCTTGACCCTATCAATCTTTCCAGTGTCTTAGGAAACCTTTTGTATAATATATGTGGACACGCCACCTCCGTGAGCCCACCTCTTGTTTATTTGAAATTATTTTGAAAAGGAAAGTAAAAGGTCTATTGAAAACAGATACAGAGTCGCCACTTGGTCTTTAAGGAACCAAGAAACCTAATTTTGACTCACCCAAACGGATAAAGGGCACCGGCCCTTCATAACCAAAGAACTTGGCTTGGGGTTTTGGTATGAGAGAGGAAGGAGCCTTTGTCGAGACTAAAACACCGTCAACTCGCCCCGTCTCTCGACGGCGTTAATTAATATCCAAATAATCATCTTATACTATGTATGGTTTGATAATTAATATTATGATAGTATATTACATCACACAAGAATTTTGAAATGGAGGATCAAAAGATAAGATATCATTCATAACATCTAAGCCAAGTATGATACAATGCAAAAGTGAAAGATCACACAAATAAACCTAGGAAAAATCATCTAATCACATGTCAAGTAATCAAGTTTTTCTAATCTAAGGGGGACATGAATTGTTCTTGAAACAAATAATCGAATAAATCAAAATATGCTTAGCAAGCTAGAATGATGCATGTTAATCTTTGAGAAAAGAAGACCTCTCAATCCCCGGGATGGATGAGAAAGGAGGATTAGATCGAGGGGAAGCATGAACGTGTGATCAAGATCATTCCTTATAATCTTCTTAGATTAGGAGTTACTAAAAAACCCCAAATCTTGCATGAATGCAATGTATGATCCTAGAATGTGCAAAAGTTGTTGTGTGTTTGTGTACATGGACTTTCTAAAGTGACTTAGAAGTCTAAAAAGATGAATGAAAACATGGAGGAAAACATCATGGGATATGTACAAATGTAGTATGGACTACTTCCTAAGATATGAACAAATTTGGAGTGCATGTAAGCATCAAATCAAAGAATGAAAGTAAACGAATGTTTGATGTGAATAGTGGACAGAACAGAGACTTGATCTTGTGGAAAATGAAAAGTAGGGTTAGGACTGTTTTCAATGCATGATTTCTTATGGATATCATCCTTATTGTGTCTAGAACACAAATCAAAAGGCCAATCCTCAATAACTATCACAAATTGAGAGAAATCATATCAACAATAGAGGTCACTCAGAAACAGAGTCTGTACTATCGACTAAAATGTAAAAATATCTTAGAAAATGAAAACAAAACATCTAGAGACCCATATTATACCGAAAGTTCCCTAAGACACTAAAGTTAAAGGGAAAAATGAGTTAGGACCACTACATTTGGAAATGTTTTTTGTAAAACAAGTTGAAAGTCAACCAAGCTACTGTGACAGCAAAAACAGAATATCTGGAGAGAATGTTTGGGTCCAAATGGACCACTTCCAAGTATTTCCAAGTCAAACCAAAAATCGTGGGTATTCTCTAATGAGTTAAGAAGACTTTCCAAGTGGTCTCATGTTAATACTTTGAGTATTGAGTCCTAGATAAATCTTTGAACTCAGATTGTTCACTGTTTTGAAGATTTTGGGAAGAACTAGGGTTTTATTCTTTGAAATCAAAATGAGGGGTTTAAGAGGGGTTTTGAAATAGAGGTTTTAAAAGTAAATTTTTAGTACTTAAATGGAGATTATGAACACTTGAAATATCAACATTTGAACCCATATCAAGAACCTCCAAGATTGTTGGAGACATTGTTTTCATTTTTGAAGACAACTTCAAGAATACATAGGAATGTATTGAAGTTGAAATCATCATCTATCAAACATGTTTTTGAGGTCAAGAGCTACTATCCATAAGGATTCACTCACCTCAAACTTCATGTCATCATCTAGATGATGATAGACTAGTAAGTAAATATAGAAAATAAAAAATAAATGGGATTAAGGAGGGATAAGCATAATATGCAAACAAGCAAGTAAGTAATCAATAGATGATATTCATGATGATTTTGGACTTGTAGCTTGGTGTTTCACTCATATATGGTGACTTTAGACATGCAAGAAGCTTCCTATCTCACAAATGCTCACTAAAATGGTGGTTGGGTGTATTGAATGTGAAGTAAATGGGAGTAATGAAGTAAAAAACAAAGTTTAGAACTCACTTTTTTAGTTGAAAATCAAAGGAAGAAGCTCACTTTCACTCTCATAACCTTATCTTCTACAACTTTTCTCTCTATAACTTCTCTAAGCTTTGTATTTGCCCCCCAAATAAGAAGTCAATGGGGGTTTTTATAGGCCAATTTGGGGAGAGTTTGGGATTTTAAAAGTGCTCCCATTGGTCCCAAACATCTGTTACCATAAAACTATGTCGTTTTGGTTTCTAGTTAATCAAAATGGACCCCCAAAACAATTTGCAAAAATGGACTGTTCTGGGGGAGAGTGCCGCGGCGGCACTATGCCTGTGCCGTGGCAGCAGTGGGCCAGTGTCGTGGCAGCACTGCTCCTCTGATGTCCAGATAATTCTATTTAGGCCCCCAGAGATTCCGGTATTCGCGAAAAGGCCCTATTTCGTTCAAAATTCACAGAAAATGCGTATGAACTCCAAACTGAGGTTGTGATATACCGTTAGAAAGGCAATGGAGTCTACTTTACATAAAAAATAGTTCGGACATAGGTAACTTTAAAAAGTTTTGCGGTATTCGCGATAAAAGCTGATTTGATCGTCTTTTTTTACCTTCAAAAATTCATAATAAATTCGTTTTAAATCCAGGAATTATATGAGATATACTATTGGAAAGCTATTGACCTCTAGTATTCTTGAAGAATGTTTGAAAAATGATATAGTGCTCTAGTTTCAAAGTAAACTTTTAGGTCAAATCGGTCAAACCTAGGATTCCCGAGAAGTTTTGGGAACCTCCGGGAGCTCCCTAGAGCTGACATTTTCGTCCAATTTTCTTGTAAAACTCATTTTAGTATGTTCCACATGATCTAGAATGATCCTGGAACTTTTTGACAAATTTGGATGATTTCGATCAAACCTTGGTCAAATCAGGTCAAATTCGGTCAAACCGATCAACGAGGACTTTTCGGAAACTTCCGGGACTTCCGGGACTTCCGGGGGTCTCTGAGAGCTGACAATTTCATCCGATTTTGCTTGAAAACTCGTTTCATGACTTTTATTGTGACATAGCATGTTTCCAGAACTTTCGGTCCAAATCTAAGAGTGTTTGGGCTTTCAAGGGCATTTTGGTCATATGTACCACTTTCTGAGCATTTCGAGAGATATAACTAACTTCCAGGAGCCCTTTTTGAGTCGTTTCGATCATTGTGAACCACCAAGCTATGGGTCTCCTAAATCTGGTAGCCGACAAAATGGGGTGTCTACAATATGGGCTACCAAATGTTTTGTTTTCATTTGCTAAGATTTTTCTATATTTCAGTCGACAGTACGAAATCTGTTTCTAAGTTACCTCTCTTGTTTATATGATTTCTCTCAATCTGTAACTACAATCTTGATTTGACTTTTGATATGTGTTCTAGACACAGTAAGGATGATCTCCATAAATGTTCATGAATTAAAAGCATTCCTAACCTTACTTTTCCATTTTTACAAAATCAGTTCATTGTTCTATCTGCTATTCACAGCAAACATGTTTCAATTTTTATTCTTTGATTAGATGTTTACTCATAACTTAGGATTTAGTTCATACTACATTTGTACATATCCTATCATGATATTCTTCATGCATTCATGCATATTCCATAGTCTCAAATCAGTTTAGAAAATCCATGAACACAAATACACTACTACTTTGCACATTCTAGGATCATACATTGCATCCGTGCAAGACTTGTCCCAATCTAAGAAGATCAAAAGGAATGAAATTGATCATACGTTCATGCTCCCCCGATCTAATCTTCCTTTCTCATCCATCTCGGGGATTGAGAGATCTTCTTTTCTCAAGAATCAATAGGCATACAATCTAGCTTGCTAAGCATATTTTTGATTTCTTTGATTATTTGTTTCAAGAACAATCCATGTCCCCCTTCTAGGCTAGGAAAACTTGATTACTTGATATGTGATTAGACGATTTTTCCTAGGTTTGTTTGTGTGATCTTGCACTTTTCCATTGTGTGATATTTGACATGGATCTTATAAATGATATTTTATCTTTTGATTTTCCATTTTAAGATTCTTAGAGATATAATATACTATCATAATATTAATTGTCAAACCAAACATAGTATAAGATGATTATTTGGATGCTAATTGAGGCTCGTCTAGAGACGGGGCGAGTTGAGGATGTTTTAGTCATGACAAAGGCTCCTTCCTCTCTCGTACTAAAATCCCAAGCCAAGTTCTTTGGTTATGAAGGGTCGGTGCCCTTTATCCATTTGGCTGAGTCAAATTGGGTTTCTTGGTTCCCTAAAGACCAAATGGCAACATTGTATCTATTTTCATAGGCTTCTTCTTTCTTTTCTTCAAATGTTTCAAAGGAAAATCAATTCTGAAAACCTGAAAAATTGGGAGGTGGACTCTCAGAGACCCTGTGTCCATAATCTGGCGACTCCACTGGGGACTTTTATTTCATAACAAAATAATACAGAGGTTTGACTCATAAGAAGCATCCTTAAAATCATCTTTTTACTGTGTCTGGTTTACCGCATTGCATTTTTACATTTCCCCCTCCGATTATGTCTAAAACATAGCGCTGACATTGTTCAGGTCTTGTTATGCCAGGGCACAAGTCACCGTTGATACTGTACCTTCTAAGGTATATCAAAAAGAGTAAAAACTTCCATACTGTCTCTCTGACGGTATATTGGAACTCTCGTCAATGGACCCTCTTTGACTAAACCCAGCCTTTGCATATAGATTCCTCTATAACCTTTCATAGGACTGCTGATTTTTCTTTTTAGATAGGACAATGTGATATAACTACTGCATGCCCTGATGGGATTACCTGCGTGGTGTAGACGCTTATGTGGCATAGAACAAAACCTCCTTTTTATGATTCCCAAGGCAATCACTCACATATGATTACATCGAGTTGATCTGCCTAGGTACCATGATAAGGATGTTTGCTCCATGTTCATACAGATATATACCACAAATTTTGTTTGTTAGTCCTAAGACATAGGAGTATGAAAACTTGCTAGACAGTATGATCACCATCATCACCTGCTCCTATCATATATCCCAATTTCTCCCAGAAACTCTGTCTAACTCACCCAGATATGCTAGTTTCTCCTAGAAACTCTATCCCACATCTACCCAAATATACCTATTTCTCCTAGAAACTCTATCCAAATCACCCAGATATGCTTGTTTCTCTCAGAAGCCCCATCCAACTTAACCAGAAATTTCTGTTTCTCTTAGAAACTTTGTCCGAATTTCCCAGAAATGCTCAGATATACCAGTTTCTCCCACAAATCTCCCAAAAAATGCCTAGATATACCAGTTTTTCCAAGAAAAAATGTACAAATCTCCCAGAGATGTCCAAGAATCTGTGATTCTCCAAGAAACTTTCCAAAACCCTCCGAATGTCCTGGAAACTCTACCCGATTTATCTAAATTTCCCAAAAATCTTTGTTTCTCTCAGAAATTTTGTCCAACTCATCTAAAAACCCATGTTTCTCTCAGAAACCCCGTGTCCCTTAGAAATCTTGATATCCCATGGTGATCATACTAGGAAAGAAAAGTTAGCACACTTTGTATGGCTAGGATCTTACTTGCTTAACTGCTATATGTTAGAAGTAGAGGCATCATGAGATTAGGGCTTGCATCCGCATGCCTATTTCATCAATCTGCATACACTGTAATGGTTAGTTTGTACACGAGTCAGTCCTCACTTGTCACTATAGTTGTAATCCTAATCATCATTGTCATAGTTTGACACAGTCTTTTCACATTCATATGTCAGTATAAGTTTCGAGCACCCAAGATCTACATTATGAGTCAGAGGATTAGGGAGCCACCTTATCAGAATCACTCCGTCGAAAGTTAGCTTTATGGATCAGAAAGGTTTGGAAGCAAAAATGACAGAAATGATCAACCAACAGTCTGACCGATTAGCCCAGGTTTTAGCCTTTATGGAAGAGTTGAGACAATAGCACCAGCAGCATCCACCAGGATTTCCACCATTACCACCACCAGGGTTCATTCCACCATCACCGCCAGGACTTGTACCACCGCTTGTTGTTGCACCATAAAATATAGATGATGACTAGTTCAACGGGCCCCACCACCTGCACTTAACAAGAAAATTTAAGAAAAACTGGATAAGGTCGACAAGCTTGAGAACATACTGAGAAAGAGTACGGGGGTCAACAATTACATGTTAAAATTGGAAGGATTGTTCGAGCCCAAAAAGGTCAGGTTGCCCAAGAACTTCAATATGCCTAAAATTGATCATTTTGATGGAAATGGGAATCTAAAGAGCCACATAAAGTTATGCATGAGTGTTTTCCAATCAATGGGCTACAGCCATGAGCACATCGCAATGTTGTTCCCTCAAACCCTCACCAAGGCTGCTCTATCTTGGTTTCTAACCTTGGAGGTTTCTAAGATGCGGGCTTGGGAAGATATAGTCTGGGTCTTCATTGATCATTACTCCTACAACCAAAAGCTTGATGTCACTATCCGAGATCTGGAGACTACCCAACAGAACTTTAATGAGTCTGCGTTCTTGAGTAGATGGAGGAATAAATTGGCTCAAATGACCCACCGACCAGTTGAAAAGGAACAAATCCAGATGTTGATCAAGAATCTACAACCGCTATACCATGAGAAACTATTCTACCAGTTCATCTTAACATTTAAAGAGCTGTTTGAGATTGGGACTAGAATTGAGGATGTAATCAGGGAAGGGAAAATCAAGAATGAAGAATCACAAAGTCAGTCCAAGAGGCCCGACTACTCCCGAAACCTCCGGATGTCAATGCCCTTAGTAACCAACCCATGGCCTATTCTCCCCGACCATACCAGCTCATAAACCAAGCTAACTCGCCTAGTCGTCCTTACCAAAATAGAAAACTTCCCCTCCGTAGCCTAGGCTACCTGCTCCAAAAGAGGCACCTCCATCTCCTTCAGGCTCATGCCGATCCCCCGCCACCTAACTGTGACCTGTCCAAACGACGTGCCTACCACCAAGGCCCAAGCCATAACACCGACCGGTGCATACGTCTCTGCCATGATATCCAATACCTCATTGACCGAAGAATTATCGAGCCACTACCCATTCAATCCCATGTCACCCAAAATGTCAGCTTCATTGAACCTAAGCCCCTGGCCTATCCATTCAAATGATCCCCTTCGCTGAGGCCAATGATTGTTGAAGTTATGCAGTAAACTGATGGTGTTTGAACTTCTACTAAAAAAAAGTATAATAATAATAAATGGGTCACAAAGATGCTCCATTTGAGACCAGGATGAGTTTGTTCTATGTTTTGAGTTAGTCTTGTTGTCAAGTCTATCTGTCATCGAGTTGTATGGGTCTGTGTCGAGTAATGTAATCCCTCTCTTTTGCTAATGGAATGTTATCTCATTTTGCTTAACCTAATGTGTCTAGCCATAAATGCATGAATCACTGAACTGCAATGCCACTTTTCAAATTACCATGGATATTGCTCTACTAATAAATTATTGCAAAAAAAAAATAATTCCTGAAAAAGTCAAAGTTAATTTCGTGCTAACACCGAAGAAGAGCCAAGATTTGAATAGTCTTACTTTAAGAATTTAAAAAATGCTTTTTCTCAAATCTCAAAAAGACATAATTGGAATTGACTTGGGGCTTGCCCAACACCATTTTCCACCATTTCAAAGCCTTGGGCCCAACCCAATTGAGAGCCATGTGATTTTGTGCAGAGCCAAACATTTTCAATGAGCTTCTTTTTCCCTTAAAAAAAGAAAAAAGAAAATAGCTTACTAGGTTGAAAACCCAAAAGGACACCTAGGCAAAAGTCAGAGCTGAAAAGCTGTTGATTTTCCAAAACCTGATCCCAGCCAGTCAAAATAATGGAGAAAATAAAAGAAAATTGTGATGAGATGAATGAGAGAATTGTATGCTTCAAGGTACATCATAAGAATGAGCCTAGATCACATTTCTAAAAGCTCAGAACTACCACAAACAAATTCCGAGAGCTGACATGTACATTTTGGAATTCTGAAATTATGATCAGAAGATCTCACATGAATCAACTACGTGAAAAGAAAAATTGACTGGCTAGGCGAAAGTGAAAAAGGATCAATCCTAAAAAAAAAGAAAATAAAAGGAAAGGGAGATCGAAACTAAATCCTCTTATTCAAGGCTACCACAAGTGACCTAAGTTTGAACTTCTTTGATGATTGGTTTGAAAACCCTCATAACCTTTAGCCTTGAACTATGCTCAACTTGATTCCTACGCGAGGATACGTAGGCAACTGCATCTATTCGCTCGACACCATCACAATCAACCCTCTTTTGTTTCAAGACTTTGTCCCGGGCAACGTTGGACCTGATCCCCACTCGGGTGTATGTAGATAGACTTTCAAAAAGAAAAGAAGGATGGCTCGCTAGGTCAAAACTCCAAAAGGATGCCTAAGAAAAAATTAGAGATAAATCCAAAGAGAGCAATAACAAAAGAGTGAAAAAAGCTCGCTAGGTCACTTTACCAGTGCCTATGCAAAAATTATGAGCATTTGAGAGATTAAAAGTCGCAGTCCTTTAAGCTAGAAATCACCTTCCACACTAGGGACAAACTTTGGCTACTCACCTCGTTTGCTTGAATTTTACTATCTACCCTTCATACAAGGGGCAAACTTCGGTTACCCACCTCATTTGCCCAAAACCTCCAATGAACCATCGTCCAAACAAGGGGCAAACTTCAGTCATTTACATCGTTTTCCTATGAATTCCACTTTCTACACTTTAAGCTAGGGGTAAATTTTTTTTCCTAACAACCCCTTCACACCAAGGGCAAGTTTTCAAGTCACCAAGCTATTTTGAAAATTTTGACACAAAGTATCTTTTATTCTCAAAACTAGGGCACTAATTCGAAGCACACTTTGGATAAGAAAATAATTGGCCAGAATTTAGGGAAAATCTTTCAAAGCTTAGATTTATCAGTAGAGTACTACCACAAACAGACGAAAAGTAAACATATCAGTAAAGCGATAAATCAATTATGATGAAGGCACATTTGATCATGGCAATTTGAGAATTTCATGTCCGAGTCAATCCTTCTTTGTTTGAGTCAGTAGTAATCTGATCAAAAGTGTGTCAGAGATCGAGGTTTTATACAAACTAACCTAACTTTCCTTGTCATCATCATTCCTGTCAAGTCTGTTTGTCCTGATGGTCTCAGATGTGTGAGTTTAAGGTAATTCCCAATTATAAAAACTGTGGATACAAGCAGAAGTACCAAACATCATTACTGCACCAGTCAAGGTCATAACATGAAAAGTGTCCCAAGTATGAGTACTAATCATCCTTATGGCATAAACTCGTAAGTGGTTACAAACTACAAACTGATAGTTATTTCTTAAGGCAGCTGATCGGAGGAAATATCGCCAACACCAAGAAATTGTTGCCGATCCAATAAGAGTCCAAATGTGTTGATGAGATGTGTTGATGAGATGTGTAGTTGAGGTGTTTTAGGGCCCAGAGTCCAGATATGTTGATAAGGAGTGTTGATAAGATGTATTTTTTAGGTGTTTTAGGGCTCAGAGTCCAGGTTTGCTGATCAGATGTTTTGTTAGGGTGTTTTAGGGCCCAGAGATTAGAAGAGTTGACAAACATTGTTAAAGAGTAGAGGAGCATTGAGGAACATCAAAAGAAGCATTATTGAAGAGTGGATGAGCATCGAGGAACATCAAAAGAGTTGAGAAAAGGAGCATCGAGCAACAACAGAAGAGTTGAGAAGCATTGTTGAAGCATTGAGGAACATCAGAAGAGTTGAGAAGCATTGTTGAAGCATCGAGGAACATCAAAAGAGTTGAGAAGCATCGTTGAAGAGTGGAGAAGCATTGAGGAATATCAGAAGAGTTAAGAAACATCGTTGAAGAGTGGAGGAGCTTCGAGGAACATAAGAAGAGTTGAGAATCATTATTGAAGAGTCGAGGAGCATCAGATGTGTTGAGGAGCATCGTTGAAGAGTGGAGTAGCATTGAGGCGCATTAGAAGAGTTGAGAAGCATCATTGAAGAGTTGAGGAGTATTGTTAAAGATTGGAGGAACACCTTTGAGAATTGAAGAGCACCGTTAAGAATCAAGGAGCACCGAGAAGCACCGTTGAAGATTTGAGGAACAACATAAGTGTCGTTGAGAATTGAGGATCATCATTTTTGAAAAGCATTGTTGAGAATTTGAGAGTCACTGAGTCTATGGTATCACGATTAAGAAGAGCACGAGGCAAGTCTAGAGGGTCACTTCACTCACCAAACACAACAAATTGGGCAAAACATGATACATAGCCCATCGGTCGCGACACACACAAATCACAAAGCCCACTATGAGTGGCAAATACACCACAATCACTCTTTTGATCACCGTGGTATCTCTTTGAGCACCACACTTTTCCTTGGGTAAGACCTATGGGTCAAGATCCCTCACAAGTCTATTAGTCATAGCGAAGCATAGATCACCAAACCCACTGAGAGTGGCGAATACATAGAACATGTGTATTAAGACCACAAGCACTTTAGAACACAACATCAGGCACGATACGTAGCTACACTTCATTTTAGCTCATCATAACATAGCATCATCCCCGCATAGTATCTGCCTGATTATTGTATATTTGCATATGTTTGGGATACATAGGCAACTCATGCAGAGCATGACCAGCACTAGCCCCAACATCATCTTTTTTTTCCATTTTTGCAACACATGCATCCTAAATCTTTAGCCTGCAAAAGTCCTATTTTTTCAAGTCTTTGATACTCGCTTGTGACACGCGTTGCCTCACAAGTTCATGCCAAAGAGAGGTAAATTTTAGACACCCCATTTTGTCAGCTAACAGATTTAGGAGTCCACTAGCATGGTAGTCGATGATTGAAAAGATGCTCAGAAAGACTCTTGGAAATCACATCCATCTCTTAAAAAGTTCAAGAATCAATAAAAATAACCAAAATGCCCCTACAAGCTCAAATGCTCCCAGATTTGGACCAAAAGCTCTGGAAATACACTACGTTATAGTAAAATTAATAAAATGAGTTTTGATGATGCCAAAATTTGGGTAAGAAGAAATACATGAAATTGATGGACATAATGAAGTTTGTATGTGGTTCAGCCCCGTTAATGAGGTAGCCTACGTCCACGGGTACATCGATGCGCTTCACTAGTAGATCACCGACAGGCCTGGTGAGCCAACAGTTGGGCGGCACTACCAGTAAAACCAACCGGGTGTATGTGTCTTAGTGAAAATAATATGTTATTCTTTAGGTTTATAATGCGACCCCTTTTAATGGGGGAGGGTGGCCTCTTTTATAGGTGCAAGAGACCACCCGTACAAGGTAAGTTTATAGATTAGGAAGCCTAACCTATTTACAGCTTGATTTACATGAATTTAGGGGTGTTTCCTAAGTGGTTTAGAAAACTACTTGCTCCTTCCGTTTAGTCTTCTAACTGGGATAGGAAACTGCCTGGAGGCTTGCTGGCCAAGCAATCATGCCTACTGGGGGCGCGCCCATGTGGGGTCCATCTGGAAAGAACGCTAGGACTTATGACTAATCTGGGCAGTTTTGCGTAACAGCTTGGGATGGCTGTGTAGTCAGTCCAAATTCAAGATAACTTGGCTTCTCTTTACTGAGGTGGCGAGGCTTGACTTTGACCTGATATTTTTGTGCATATCAGCTGCCCCCCATTTTTGAAACTAATGGGATCCTCTATCGGATGAGGTTTGAAAATTAAGACTGCTTTTGAAAAATTGTTCGGGGAATGGCCCCGGGATACCACCCGGGTCGTGACTGATCGAGCTGGTCTTCCGGGGTCAGGACTGAGCGGTGGCTATGTAGGCTCGGGACCAACTTCTGCCATGCGTCACCTAGCCACTGGCCTAGTTAGGATCTAGCGAGGCTGGTATGAACATAACTGAGCAGTCACGTAGTAATAGCCCCGTGACGTTTGGTATTAATAGTGTGCGTCTTTTGAGGCGACGTTCTGCGTGCCCAAAATGACAGTTGTTCGCAGGTTTAGGCGGGAAAATTTCCTGGTCGTTAGATCTAGTTTGATCTGGATTGTCTATGCTCCCTGTATAAAGAACACTTGTTCATTTCTGGGATTCCTGTTGCCAATTGATAGAGTTACCAAGCAGTTTGAGAGCAAAAAAGCGTCCGGTAAAGCTTCCTGAGCCCTTCTTCTGCGCTAATCCTTGTAAGTGTTCCCTTTTTAGTTTTAGCTCATCATTCTCTTCCTCTTCTTTTCTGAGCAAGGCTAGAGAGGGCGAACCCTCTTAGATTAGAATGGGAGTGGGATTTTTTCTTTCTCAGGTTCTGTTCCTTCTTCAAGTCAGGCGGCACGTTAGATAGGTTGAACCGAGCGGGCTGTCCCCGAATAATTTTGATTGAGTGTCACCTTGTCTTTAAGACTATATACTTTTTGCCTTTTAGGTTAATAACCCTGCCCCCTTTGTACCTTAGACTCGGAGTTCCTGACCTATACTTAGGTCGTAGCATGCTCCCCCACCTCCCGGTAGGAGTGCCAGAGATGGAACATTCTGATTTTGACTCCGTGTCTAGGTCAGAGAACGAGTAGTCTCGGTCGGGAACTCCCGACATAAGTTTAAGTCCACCTTCTGCTACCCTGTCAAACCATCAGAGTGAGGGCAAAATCTCTGTCTGTGTGTCTGATAGTGAGTCAGACCAGGAGGCCCCCGTCGCCTCCGTCTCCCGGGGCGGGGGCGATGAGACACCAAGGGAGCCTGACCCCAAGGTGATGTTTTCTTGCGAGTCTACCCCTTCTATTCTGTGTTCCTAGGACCTCATCCAAATTAGGGATATGTATGCTCTTCCTCATGGTTGCTCCTTAGTCATGAACCCCGACGGGGCACATCTCTACCAGCCTGGCTTCATCCCCTTTTACGAGGATGCACTTATGGCTGGCCTTCGTCTTCTACTACACCCTGTCGTCTGGAATGTCCTGATCTACCTCGGGATCGCTCCTAGGTAGCTAGCTCCTAATGGGTGGAGATTCTTAATGGGGTCCATCTCTTTGTGGCCCTAGGCCTTCGGATACGAACTCACCCTCTAGGAGTTTTTATGGGCCCACCGACCGTTCCCCGTGCACTGGGAGGTCGGGTTCTTTTCTTTCTTTGCCTGGCAGGGTAGGAAGATCATTGTCAAATGCCCAAGTAACAACAAGGGGTGGAAGAACAAGTTCTTCTAGGTATCCACCCTTCGTCTCTAGAACCGGGCCCCAGGGAGCCAGTTGAGGATTTCCTGGGCAGAGGAGTTGAGGGGTAAGACCGCCCGGTATGCTTCTTTTTGTTTTTCTTTCCTCTAGGAGGTTGTCAATCTGCTAATTGTTTTTATGTTTTTATTGGCAGCCGGGTCGACCGAACCTCCAAGGATCCCGAAGGTATGCCAGGCTAGGATCTTGGATTTGGCGGAACTGCCTACCAACATCTGGAACGTGCTATCCCAATGGGTGATTTGGTCCAATTCTACTCTCCGGAAGAGCCCATTCAAGCTCCCACTTTCTCTCTAATCATCCCTGGTGAATGCTTGGGTTGACTGCCCTTCTTGTTATGCTTCCACCATCTTCCATGGATACTGACCATGTATTTTCCCTGGCAAAAATGGCCTCAAAGATGAACTTAGAGCAGTTGAGGGAAAGACAGGCTGCTGCTGCTGGTGCTACTGCTGCCGCCCGGTTGGCGGTGGCATAGGAAAAAAGGCCTGCCGCAGAGGCCTCGGGTGATGAACGCCCCCTGAGACAAATCCGTCGCGGGATGGCCAACCGTCCAGAACCTATGGGGACGTTAGTTCCCCACGTAGTAATTGTAGAGGAAACAATTCCCTGGATGGACGTGCTGTCCGGGCTACCAATTGGGGGACCCACTGAAGTCAGGGAGAGGGTGAAGTCTGCCCTCATCCTTAGCCAGGTGGAAGCATGCACTAGTCTGTCCCCCGAGGACTTTCAGGGTTGGCTCTACAGCCTCTCTGATCTAGTAAGCTCTTCTATCTTGTGCTCATTTGCTATGTATTTATTTACTATTTCTTGTACTGTTGACTTGACCAGTCTCCTACCCTTCACTGCAGGTTAGCTGTATGGCCGCCGAATTTGAGTCTCTCCTCTCTTCTTTTGCTGGGAGGGTGTGCACTACTGAAGCTGCCTTGGTAAAGGAGTGGGTGGAATCATAGGTCAGGAACACCGCCCTGGCCATGGAGCAGGATGAAACCAAGGCCCTAGCCCTGAGCCTTAGTGCAGCCTAGGCAGAGCTGGAGATGGCTTTGGTCGATCTGGAGGCCTCCTGGGCCCTTGCGGTGGTGGCAAAGGCTCGAACGAAGGCTGTAATCGAGGTGACGGCGGCAGGATCCACGGAAGAAGCGTTTGATGACAGTTTCTTCCAAGGTTATGAAGATCTAAAGCGGCGACTTGCCCGAGATCACCCCGAGCCCGACATCTCGTCCTACGAGGGGATTGATTCAGATTACTGGGATGTTGGTCCCCCTACTGCCTTGGCCGGAACCACTGAGGAGCCTGCCCTGGGCGATAGCTTGGAATCGGGAGGAGGAGCTACCCCAGAAGGAGAGACCGGGGAGACGGAAGTCGTGGTCGAGGTGGACGACTAGGGTCCTCGGCCTGTTTTCTTCCTTTTGTTGTTTGTTTTTTTTTGGTGGGGAGGCTACTATAATTGTCCCCCAGTATCTGTACAAACTGTTTTAATTAATGAAAAGGTCGATCGAGGCCATCTTTTGCATTAACTGTTTACTATTCCATACTTGTATGCATGTTTGTGTTTGCCAATACCCGACTGGTTGTTAGCCAATCTAAATCCCTGACTTAGCAAAAGGTTTAGGACTGTAACCGGTAGAGAATACTTGGTCTTTTAGGGACCTGTTAAGTAGGTCCCGTTCGGATGTAGTGTCGGCTTGTAAACCTGTTTACTACCCTAGCGGTTTTCTCTGGGTACTGTAGGTACTTAGTGTGGACACGCGGAATTCCACCTCTTGTTTGTTTGAAATCGTTTTGAAAAGGAAAATAAAAGGTCTGTTGAAAATAGATACAGAGTTGCCAGTTGGTCTTTAAGGAACCAAGAAACCTAATTTGACTCACCCAAACGGATAAAGGGCACCGGCCCTTCATAACCAAAGAACTTGGTTCGGAGGTTTGATACGAGAGAGGAAGGAGCCTTTGTCATGACTAAAACACCCTCAACTCGCCCCGTCTCTCGACGGGCCTCAATTAGCATCCAAATAATCATCATATACTATGTATGGTTTGACAATTAATACTATGATAGTATATTACATCACACAAGAATTTTGAAATGGAAGATCAAAAGATAAGATATCGTTCATAAGATCTAAGCCAAGTATCACACAATGTAAAGTGAAAGATCACACAAACAAACCTAGGAAAAATCGTCTAATCATATATCAAGTAATAAAGTTTTCCTAATCTAAAGGGGACATGAATTGTTCTTGAAACAAATAATCAAAAAGGATCAAAGTATGCTTAGCAAGCTAGAATGATGCATGCCAATCTTTGAGAAAAGAAGACCTCTCAATCCCTGGGATGGATGAGAAAGGACGATTAGATCGAGGGGAAACATGAGCATATGATCAAGTTCATTCTTTATAATCTTCTTAGATTAGGAGTCACAAAAGCCCCAAATCTTTGCATGGATGCAATGTATGTATCTAGAATGTGCCAAGGTTGTAGTGTGTTTTGTGTTCATGGATTACTAGAATGACTTAGAAGTCTAGAATGTGTATGAATTAATGAAGAAAATCATCATGGGATATATAAAAATGTAGTATGAACTACTTCCTAAGACATGAGATAATTTGAAGTTCATGTAAGCATCAAATCAAATGATGGAAGTAAAAGTATGCTTGCTGTGAATAGTGGACAGAACAGTAACATGATCTTTTGGAAATTGAAAAGAGGGGTTAGGAATATTTTCAATGCATGATTTTTTATGGAGATATTCCTTATTGTGTCTAGAACACAACCCTAAAAATCTAATCTTTAATAACTATCACAGATTGAGAGAAATCATATAAAAAATGGAGGTTATTCAGAAGCAGAGTCCATATTGTCGACTGAAATGTTAGAAAATATTAGAAAATGAAAACAAAAGATCTAGAGGCCCATATTATACAGAAAGTTCCCTAAGACATTGAAGTTTAAGGAAAAAATAAGTTGGGATCACCTTTTAAGGAAATGTTTTCTGTAAAACAAGTTGAAAGTCAACCTAGCTGCTGTGACAGCAGAGGCAGAATGTTTGGAAGGAATGTTTGGACAAAAATGGGCCCCTTTCAAGTGCTTCCAAGTCAAGCCAAAAATCATGGGTGTTCTATAATTAGTTATAAAGACTTTCCAGGTGGTCTTGCATTCATATATTGAGTATCGAACTCAAAATAATTCTTTGAAGTTAAATGACTCACTGTTTTGAAGGTTTTGAGAAAACAAGGTTTATTTCTTGAAATCAAAATGGGGGGGAGGGGGGGGGGGGGGTTTAAGAGGGGGTTTTGAAAACATATTTTCAATACTTAATAAAGATTATAACCACTTAAAATGTCAACATTTGACTCACATCAAGAACCTCCAAGATTATTTGAAAGTATTATTTCCATTTTAAAGACAACTTCATGAATACATAGGAATGTATTGGAGTTGAAATCATCATCTATCAAACATGTTTTTGAGGTCAAATAAGGATTCACTCACCTCAAACTTCATGTCATCATCTAGATGATGAAGAACAAGTAAGTAAATAAAAAAAACAAAAAGGGAAATGAGGTAAGAGAAGATGAACAACAAAGTAAGCAAACAAGTATATAAACAATCAATAGATGATATTCAATCATGTATTGGACTTGTAGTTTGGTGCTTCACTCATATGTGGTGACATTGGACATGGAAGTAGGCTCCTCTCTCTCTTAAATGCTCACTAAAATGGTGGCTGGGTGTATTGAATATGAAGTAAATGGAAGTAATGAAGTAAAAACAAAGTTTAGAACTCACTCTTTTGTTTGGAAATCAAAGAAGGAAGCTTCTTTTCTCTCTACTCTAACCTTATCTCTACAACTTTGTCCCTAAAACTTTTCAAAGCTTGCATTTGACACCCCCAAAATGAGAAGTCAAGGGGGGTTTATATAGGCCAATTTGGGGTGGTTTTGGGATTTTAGAAGTACTCCCATTGGTCCCAAATTCACTGCTCCTCATTCGTCCAGATAATTCTTTTTAGGCCCCCAGAGGTTCCGGTATGCGCGAAAAGGCTCTATTTCGTCCAAAATTCACAGAAAATGTATACGAGCTCTAAATTGAGGTTGTGATATACTGTTGTAAAGGTAATGGAGTCCACTTTATATGAAAAATAGTTCGGAGATAGGTCACTTTGAAAACTTTGCGGTATTCGCGATAAAAGTCGATTTGATCGCCTTTTTCACCTTCAGAAATTCATAATAAATTCGTTTGAAATCCAAAAATTATGTGCGATATACCATTGGAAAGCTATTACCTCTAGTATCCATGAAAAATGTTTGAAAACTGATACGGTGCTCTGCTTTCAAAGTCAACATTTGGTCAAACTGGTCAAACTTGGGATTCCCGGAAAGTTCTGGAAACCTCTGGGAGCTCCCAGGAGCTGACGTTTTTGTTCGGTTTTCTTTTAAAACTCATTCTAATACTTTCCACATGATCTAGAATGATTTCAGAACTTTTCGGTGAATTTGGATGATTTTGGTCAAACCTTGGTCAAACTTGGTCAAACCAATCAACGGGGACTTTCTGGGAACTTTCGGGACTTTTGGGTGTCTTTGAGAGCCGACGATTTCATCCGGTCTTGATTTAGAACTCATTTTATTATTTTCTTATGACGTAGCGCGTTTCTAGAATATTCGGTCTGAATTTGGGAGCGTTCGGGCTTTCAAGGGTATTTTGGTCATTCTGAGCATTTTGAGAGATGTAACTAACTTCCAGGAGTCCTTTTTGAGTCTTTTTAATCATTATGAACCACCAAGCTATGGGTCTTCTAAATATGATAGACGAAAAAATGAGGTATCTACAGTTTGCCCCTCTTCGGCATGAACTTGCGAGGTAACGCATGTCGCAAGCGAGTGCCAAAGCTTTGAAGAGACAGGTCTTTTTGGAGGCTATAGATTTAGGATAAAAGCATTGCAAAAGATGTAATGATAGAAAACATGATACTGGGGCTAGGGCTGGTCGTGCTCTTCGTGAGCTGCCTACATATCCTAAAGGGAATCAGACCAGGACATAGTTCGTGGCACAAAGGAACAGATCACATATGCACTTACATAACAATCAGGCGGATGCTATGATATAAAAATGATATGCAATGCATGGATGTGATATGAATTGCGTCCTGAGTCCTATCATGTTTAGCGTTCTGATCTTAGTATGAGCCGGTACTGTGGGTGTGTGCTGCTCCGAGTGGACTTATGCCGTGCTAGTGTCTCCGACTATGGTGTAGTGGCTGACAATGGTTTGGAAGACTCTGGGTCTCGGGGCAAATTTCTTAAATTCTGAGAAACATGCTTTGTAAGTGAAATGGATCAGATACAAGGTTTTAGAGGATGACAACTAAAGGTGATCGAGGGATCCCGTGATAACCGATAGGTAAGGAAGCTATGAAAATGGACAGATGAGAAAGCTCATGATATTCAGAAGACACGGAGTCATGGAACGACGGTGCTTGTCTTCAAAATCTGGACTCGGGCGATGTTTCGGTTGTTCCTGATGACCGATCTTTAGGAGTCGGTTCTGCTTTTGCTGCTTTCTGCTAGGGATAGTGGGAACTAGTATCCTTCCATATTTGGCCTCAAGGGATAGCATAGGACTCTCAGAGAATCTCTCTTTTCTTGATCGGGAACCAGGGCCCATCTCTGAATCTCTCACGGTTGATCAAATCTTTCGGTGCTCAATCCAAGAGGGCTGGTCGGGGCCTCCGGGAGCTGGAATCTCTATTTTTGTCCTTGGGGGATGGTATAGGATTCTCGGAGAATCTCTCTTAACTATTTCTTGATCAGGAACTAGGACCCATCTCTGAATCTCTCACGGTTGATCAGATCTTGGCAATGGTCAGTCTGAAAAGCCGATTTGGGCCTTCAGGAGCTGATATATTTCTGTTTCTGTCTCCGGTGGATGGTGTAGGACTCTCGGGGAACCTTTCTTAACTGTTCTTGATCGAAAACTAGGACCCATCTCTGAATCTTTCACGGTTGAGCAGATCTTGGCCATGGTCGGTCTAAAAAGCCGATTCGAGCCTTCGGGAGCTGATATCTTTCTGTTTCTATCCTCAGGGGATTAACTAAATCTGCTGGGGTTAAAATGGATCTATTGGGGATAAAACCTCACAAATCCTGACTAAAATGGGCCACCGGGGATAATTGGGACCACAAACGAGCTAAAACAGGTCAGAATGGGCCAAAACGGGCTAAAACGGAGCGAAGTAGGGCTCGCGGGGAGTAGTGTCGCGATGGCACTGGGCCACTACTATGGCGGCAGTTGGCCAGTGTCACGGCGGCACTGGGTGGATAGACTTCATGTGTGTATATCTCGGGTTTTTGGGCATTTCAAGCTCATTTTTGGCCATTTCGAGGTGTTTTTGGAGCCAAAATCCGTCAAAATGCAGCTTGTGCACGCTCAGGTGAGTAATCTTTCCCCATATTGGAATTTTGATTGGTGTCTTGGTTTATTCCAATTTTCAAGAAGAAAGTTTGGTATTAGCTTCCATTTTTCTTGCAGATCCATGGCTTCGAGCTCAAGGAGACCGTCTAAGAAGGCCAAGGAATGAATGAAAGTCGAGAGCTAAACCCCGGACTTGATTTTATGGGACCCCCAATGTCATCTTTTGGCCGCGGCTTTAGCGAGCCTGGTATGTGAAACTTTCGACAGTTTAGGACTATTTTGTGCATTATGCTAGTATTATAAACTGTAGTGTGCACCTAGAGGTTGTTGGAAGCTTGTTTTGTGCTCGTTTTTTGATTTGTGAAGTTGGACTTTCGGTCATGAATAGTGATTTTGTGCTCTTTTTTTTTATTTATCATTTTTAATGTGTGTAGGTGCTGGAAGTGACATTGAAGGGCCATGGTAGCCTTACTCACGCTTTTCTGTGGTACACCAACTCTCGCCTGCCGTCAAGAGAATGATAGACGATGCCGGGTTTGGCGGCTTTGTCCGCCTAGCTTCAAAGAATACCAACGATCTGGCGCATTTTTACGCTCTTGCTGAGAGATGGTGGGACACCACCAATACTTTTCATTTGCCATTTGGTGAGATGACAATGATGCCTTTTAATTTTTCCATGATCACCGGCTTAATGGTTGGTGGAAAACACTTAGTCTTGGATTACTTCTATGAGATTGACCTTGAAGCTATAGAGATGCTGATTGGGGTTGTTCCTCCTAATCTGGAGAGGCACTGGTTCCCTTGTGGCTGGCTTTATCGGGCTTACGGCAGAGGGAATCACAACCTGAATAATTCTCAGCTTTTGAGGGTATTTCTTTTGTATATCCTTGGTTGCTCGATTTTTGCGACACGAAATGACCGAGTGAGCTTGAGGCTTCTTTCTTGCCTGGAGACCATTGGTGAGATCCCCTCTTATGACTGGGGCAGTGCTGCCTTGGCCCACCTTTACAAGCATATGGGTGAGGTTTCCCAGGGTAACATCAAATCGATGGGGGGATTCTGGCGAGCTTGGGAGGTATATACTGCAACCTCTTTTATCTTCCAGCTTTTTGATTTCCGTACTACCTGTCTTTTTTGATTTTTCCTTTGTCTGTGCAGTTTTGGAGGTTTGAGTACCTGAAGATGTTAGCTCCTTCCCTTGCTGTTGAATCATGTGAAGATGAAGACAATATGGCTCCCGTGCCTTTGTTCCCCCGGGGCTTGAGATGGTGGAGGGATGTTGTCGGGGTAAAGAGCGGGGCTCATCGGATTGTTCTCCTCAGAAACTTTTTATCTGGGCTGATAGCTGCTAGCGTTGATTGGACGCCTTGGGAGTGCGTTGCCTATGCTGCCCCAGAGGAGATACAGGCGGTCAGGCCCCTTGCCTCTTGCCGACTTCTGATGGAAAGTATCGAAAGTAGGCAATGGTTCCTTGGCGAGCGAGTGTCTCAGAAGGTGGTTGGCGGTCTGAGGTATCGCGTCCCTCGTAATCCTCCTATGATGGATGCTGATGATCTTTCCGGTGATGCTTTGCTAGCGGCCTTAACTGGTACTGATGTTTGGGATCACTTTCTCTCTAATACCGGCTATGAGACTTACCGTGGCCGCTTCCTGATGCCCAACTTCCCACTCCTCGATGTGAGTTTCTTTTACGTTTTTTCTCTATCCGTTGCCTATGTTTTTTTGGACTCATCTTTTTCCTAACTTGTTTTGTGCCTACAGCTTCGCGAAATGTACAGGAGACAGGTTCCCCCAGTTTCTGATCCTATCCCTCCTTGGGATTGGACCGTTAATGTTTTGGGTGCAAATGGCTCTCCCCAGGTTATGGAGGTGCCACGGGTCATATGTGGGTATCCCACCCAGCCAGCAGACATCCTCAACGTCCCTTGGAGTTATGCTGAGGAGGGCCACGCCTTGGCAGCTAGCTTACGGTCTTTGGTCCTCACGCGAGACCATCAGGTATGTCTCTAATTTTGTGCTCCTTAAGGTTATGAGGTCCTAACCCTGATTTTTCCCTTGACAGATTGATGGTATGCGGCAGTTTACCACCAGTCAGATGGCGTCCTTAGTAAGTTTCTGACTCGACTTCATTTTTATACTTTTTATTGTTTCTCTACTGATTGTTTTCATTTTAATTGTGTGTGCAATATCGTGGGGGTGGTCCTGGCTCATCGAGGACCGGGCCGAGGTGCAGAGGTGGTAGGAGGAGACCATCGTCGACGTACACTCTGAGAGGCCTGATAGAGGACGAAGAAGAGGAAGACTGAGGCCTCCTAAGCGGGGACTTTCGTTTTATCTCCATTTCATGTTTTCAATTGGGTTGTACTAGTGAATAATGTGACTGATGGACAATGTGTAAGACAATGTGTAGGATGATGTGTAGGATGATTTATCACCCTTGACAACGTATTATGATGTTTTGCCTTTCGAGCCGGATAGTTTTCGGTTTGAAGGCGCAGTTGTGTGCTTGCTTTGGTTGGTGGTTGTGCATTGTGATTCTGTGATTTTTGATGTTACTGCGATGAGCAGCCTTGTGATAGTGAGTATGTTTGCTTTGCAGGTGGGATAGTCCGTGAAACGGGGAGGTGCTACCGAAATTTTGAATTTTGCTAGAGCCACGACAGAAAATATGGCATTGTATGATCCCGCTCAATTCACAGCTTGGCTGAACACCACGGATGGTGTGGAGCGGATCAACCTCTTCAGCTATGGTCTGACTGAGCTATTCTCTCTTCGCCAGATGGCTCTGAACACTGAGTTCATGCGTGCTGCTATTGTCCACTGGGACCCGGTAAACCATGTCTTCAATTTCAACGGCCTAGAGATATGTCCCCTGTTTGAGGAATTCTGTGCTATCCTTGGCTTCGACTCTGACTCTGACCTATTTTTCCCTTCTGCTGATACCCCCAGTCCCATGCGAGGCTTGGTTGAATACCTGAACTATTCCACTACTACTTCCCGCCGACTAATTCATGGTGAGGTTCTTGACATTGCTTCCATCATCGCTCGGTATGCTAGTCCTGGCAATCCTAACGTATATGATGCTACCCGCGGGGCCGCTCTAATATTGTGTATGACTTTGCACTTTCTGTTCTCGAGTGCTTCTATCGACTTGGTGCACGTGTGCCTTGGGCTGAAATTTGGTAGGAATCCCATGGCCAGTTCCATAATTAGTAGGGGCGTAAGTGCAAAACTAGCAAACTAGTGGGGGTTTCATAATAAAATGGCTAAACTTATATAACTAAGCCACCTAAGAGGATGACTGCTCATCCTAGTTAGTTTCAGTCTTGGTTAGTATAGGCATATTGACACGACAATTTTTCTGTGTGCGCTTGTGTGCTATACCCAAGTGTAGGTAATCGTGTAAGTAGTAAACTGGATTAAGTCCAGGTCGATCCCATAAGGAAGATTTAGAATTAAGTTACCTAGATTAGACTCTAAAAGAAAGGAAAATTCAATGTTTTAGAAGAAGTGTAGAACACAAAGTCCTACAATTAACAACTATTAAAATTAAAAAACAACTAAGTTAAATTAACTAACGATTAACTATTTAACTAAAGCGAAATCTGAAAAACGGTTTTACTTAATAAAAGAAAGTGTTGGGACCACGCGAATCCACTGTGATCTAGCCGTCTACCATGCAATTGCAGTTTAAGCTCAATGGAGTACATCTTCTACAATATTCCGTACTTCTCTAAGGATCTAGAATCAATAGCCCTTTCATGACCGGGACTATATCATCTCAATTAAGTTTGAAATACATGAAAGCGGTTTAATTCAATAGTTAAGACTCGCACCTACAATGGTGTTAGCATTGAGGGTGGTTTGCAAAATGTATTGAAAGAAAATGCCTTAAGGCCTTAAGTTCAAAGACTGCTTTGACAAACTGAGCATTTGGGGACAGTTTGATAACAACTCCTTAAAACAGAAAGTCTTGGAATACTGTATTGGATGTTCTCAAGAATCTGAGAGTTCGATCGATCGATGCGCTTTCGATCGATCGACAATCGTCATCTCTCAATCGATCGAAATGTCTTCGATCGATCGACTATATCTCTGAACCGATCGATCGAAATAACTCTGATCGATCGAACACAGGTATTATTCTAGTGCATGGCAGAGGCCTGAAATCACAGTTTCATCGCGATATCCCAACCTCGGACTACTCAGACATGGTCTAGAGTGTCCCAGATGCGTTCTTAACGTAAAAATTCATTAAGGTGACGTTTGTTTGCGAGTTTTTCATTAAAACTTATAAAAACTTGAGATTTTAATATATCTAGCATGCAAAGCAATAAGATTAACACTAAACCACGATTAACTAAGTGCAGTATGTAAATAAAATAATCACTAAGTAACCTGGAACAAAGAACTTGTATCTAAACTATGAGAATCCAATGCTAGCAATGCAAAAATCTTGAGTCAAACACCTACAAGACAAGAAAAATCTCTACTCTCTCTATGAAAACTGATAAAAACAAGTGGAGCGTCCTCCTTTTGGACGTAAACAATACGAGTTTTTATAGTAGAAACCTAATGCTAGGGTTATCAATCCCGTCTTTTGCTGCGTGCGCGTATTCTGCTAAAAGGTATGTTCGATCGATCGACAAACCCTCGATCGATTGAACTTCTAGATTATTCGATCGCTTGAGAAAAGTTAGATCGATCGAAACCTCGATCGCTTGAAAGGACCTAGATCGATCGAGCCTCAATTTCCAACTTTGAATTGTCTTCATTAAAGCCAATCACTCTCTTTTATCCTGCTCAATCAATAATTCACACAGCGACAGTAATCTGCACATATCACAGCTAAAACACACAACTTATCATAGATTAATCGTAATGTGTGGAAACTGATGTTGTAACTCAAATCGTAGATAAATGAGAGAATTGTGAACTAAACTAGTGTATTTTCTTCTTTTAGCGCGGTTGTATTTTACAAATACCCCCGCTTGTCACATATTACAGAGACACGAGACGTGACAGAAATTTTGACGGTGACGTTCTCGACGACGGTTGACAAGTCGAACGACGTCGGTTTTTAAAATAGGCTATATATTCAGACTCCTGGAGGTGAGTCTAATCTATTGGTACTAATTTTATTGAGTTCTATGATAGTTTTTCCGCAACCCTTTTAAGGGTTTTAGCTCATAACTTGTAGTTTTTATATAGGATTTGTACTTAGATCATAGTGGGACTCTAATCTTGTGATTAGGAGCGAAACCCAAGAGGTGAGTGATGTTAATTTTGATATTTGGATGATTTTCATGTAGGGTTCAATTGTAATGACAAAGCATGTCTAACTAGCGTAATTTAATTTATTTAGCATATTATTGGGCAAAATTCATGTGGCTAAATTAGGCCCTATTTATTTGTGAAAGCACGGTATAATGATTAAATGAGCATGTTGAGTTGTCTATTCGGGTCAATGGAAATTGCTAGTTCTATACCACCATGAGGTAATCTTTGTGGTGACGACCACGGCCGCCAGAGGCCTATAGGACCGCACGTGTGAGGGCGTGGGTCATGACTAGTCACGTGGGCTTGGGGAGTGGAGCCGCGGGCTAGCCGGTAGTGGTGGGAGTGAACTAGTAATTGCTAGAGACTATAGTTCTTTGTAATATGTTGAATTAAGCGTGTTTATTATCCGAGTTCATGATTGGCATTGTTCACAAGCATATAACTTATATATTGTAGTGGTTATTGAATAACCATCGTAGGTGATCGCGACAAGAAATCGGGGAAGTGAGCTGGGAAGTGGCTTGGCTAGTTCATGGGTTTTTGGGAGTTGCAGTGGTGTTGTTTATAATTATTCTTGCTTTTAGCTTAAAACTTGCAATATAGTTGTAATTAGTTTTAATCTAGATTGTACGAGTCATACTTTGGTTGGTTTAAGCTTATGTAATATTTGTGGTTAAACTTTATACTATAGTCAGGTTGTAACTTAACTCCTATAATATATGGCTGGACTATGTTAGTTGGGATTGTGTTTTATCGTAATGTTGCTATGACTAATGTTATTAGATTGGGACGTTTGAACTTGGAGATTTATTTATTGGGTTTGATATAAATGGTTATATTTAGTATTTTTCTTAAAGTGTTTAAAAACTCTTGCTTGGACTTGGAAGCTTATATTTGTTGTTTGGGTTGATTCTAAATGGTTTAAAGCATTAGTGTTGATTTCAACTAGTGATTTGGTAATATTATATGAGAATTTACTGATTGTTAAAACAGGGTTTTTGGCTAATTTCAAGACGGGGTTTTTATTTATTTTTTTATTATTGTTTGAGCTTCTTTGGTTTAAGTTTATTTTAAACTTATTTTAGAACTTTAATCACTTGAGTTAAGCCTTGGTGGCGCGCCACGTGTCCTAGGATCATCTGGGTGGTTCCGGGGCATGACATAAGATCCCTAAAGTCAATACATATTCTTAATTTTCCATTTTTTTTTTTCAAAATGGGAATAATATTTGAAAGTCATTCAACATACCTGGCCATACGGATGAACCCAGCCTCCAGTAAGCATTCTACTTCCTCCTTGACTTTTAGGATGATATCATTTGTCATTCGTCTTGGAGACTGCTTGTAAGGCTTACACCCTGGCTTTATCGGGAGTTGATGTTCTGCCAAACTTCTATCCAAACCAAGCATCTCATGGAAGTCCCAAGCAAAATAATCTTGATACTAATGCAGCAAGCTAACCAAATGCGTTTTTAAAATCTATTGGGATAAGTTGACTTATGAACGTAATCCTCCTAGGACCATCTGCCCCCCTAAGTTGACTTCTTCCAACAGATCCTAGACTTTAGCCTTAGTACCATCCAGTTTAGTAGGAGTTGGTGGCAATTCAAACAGATGGATTTGATCTGGTTCAGCCTGATCAGTCTCCTCTGTCACTTAATCTGCTAAGCAAGCTACCCTCTGAACACTGAGCTAAACATCATCCTGAATTCGATGCAGGATATCAAGATATACTTCAAGATGGTTGTCTTTCATTAAACAATGTTGCCTAATTCAACGTATTCATGGCTACCTCCACTTATTGCAGGAGCAATCCCCTTAGGATGGCCATTTTTGTCAATTCCTCAAAATCTTAATGGGTCATGTCGATATCATAGAATTTTGCCTCAGACACATGAGATTCTACTAGAAATGGCCTCTTATCAGCCTCAACGATTTCTGGTTCGTCTTCTTCCTCATTCCAGAAAATTAAACACTGATGCAGAGTAGATGGTGCACACCACGCTGTGTGAATCCAATCTTGAGCCAATAGAGCATTGTAGTGAGAACTATTATTAACCTCAAAGAATGCCGTTAAGGCAGAGGACACAGTGACTAGGAGTATTCCCTTTGGTTGGACTAGTGCTCCAGAAAATCCTACTATTGCCACATTAGCGTGCGTGACTAGAGGTGTCAATCGGGTCGGGTTGGCCCGGCCCGGCCCGAGCCCGGCCCGATTTTTCCGGGCTAAAAGCCCGGCCCGGCCCGCTAGGCCCGAGCACTTTTGTCCGGTCCGGGGTGGACACCCTTGGTCCCGTCCACGGCCCGGCCCGGCCCGCTCCTTTGCCCGAAACCCGGCCCGGCCCGCTAGCCCGGATAAGCTAGCTGTTGTGGCCCGGCCCGGCCCGGTAGGCCCGCCCGTGGCCATAACGGCTAGTTTGGCCCCTTTTCAATTTTTTTTCCATTTTTTACCCCTCTAACGGCTATAAAACGGCTAGTTTTGGGGGTAAAAATGTAAATGTGCTTTTTGACTTCCCAAAATACCCCTTAGCCCATTTTCTATAAATACTAAACCTCCCACAACATATTTTCTCATACAAAAATCAATTATCTCTCTCTATTCTCTACTTTCTCTATACTACTCTATAAACTACAAGTCTACAAGCACTTCTACTCTACAAGTTGGTGATTCAATTATCAAAGCTCTAATTTGTAAAGGCACTTCTAGTCTTCTACAACTTGAACTTACAAGCTCTCAAGCCTCAAGTCTTATTATAATTTATAGTTGTTCACTTCTTCTTTTACTACTATAAGTTGAGGTAAATTTATTTATTGTTTCACTTCTTGCTTTATTAGTTGCTTATTTAATTGTTAGTATTTTTAATCTTTTATATTTCTTTCCCCTCTTTTTTTTTATTTAAAAAAAAAATGACATCTCACTCAAGATCTTCAAAAACAAGGGAAGGCCCAACTTATGACTTTGAAAATTTAGATTATGGGGAAAGAAATGAGATTAATGATTTGGAATTGGAGGATGATGACGACGTTGAAATTATGGGGTCTAATTCATCTGAACCATCTCCTTCAAATCCTAATGATCCAAGTCCCACCACTGAAAGAAAATTAAAATCACTTGTTTGGTTATTTTTTAAATTAAATGACGAAAAAAATGGAGCTATTTGCAAAATATGCGGACTCAAATTTTCTTACAAAGGTGGAGGAAATAATACACTTAAAAGGCACATCATGAGCAAACATAAAGGTGCATGGGAAGCAGGTACCGCTCAAGCGGACGGCCTAGTACAATCCCAAATTTCTGCTTCTACTGGCACAAGTGTTGGAACTTTTCTTTATAATAAAAAAAAAATGAGGGAAGGCTTGGCAAAATTTGTTTGTGCATCCGATATGCCTTTTACTTTAGTTGAAGAAGAGTGTTTTACACGTTTTATTCAAACTTTTTTACAACCAGCCTACCAACCTATTACTAGAAATACTCTTAGAAGTGATATATAATCTGTTTTTCAACAAACCAAAAAAAAATTAATTGAGAATTTTTCTACTTTTAATTGTACAATTGCATGCACTTCCGATTTGTGGACTGGTTGTAATAAAACGGGATATATATGTATAACGGCGCATTTTATAGATGAAAATTGGAATATGAATAAAAATATCATTGCTTTTCGTGCATTAGACTATCCTCATACTAGTGAAAATATATATAACTATATAATCAATGTTTTTAATGAGTATGATATTATGAAAAAAATTATAAGCATTACTTTTGACAATGCTAGTGCTAATACAAATGCTATTAATATGTTTAAAGATCTTATGCGCCCAATGTTGAATGGAAAATTATTTCATGGTCGTTGTGTATGTCATATCATTAATTTGATTATCCAAGATGGATTAACGAAAATTGATGATCACATACTTAAAATTAGAGAGGCAGTGGTCTTTTGTTGTTCAACGCCTAAGCGTCTACAAGCATTTTATGGTGTTTGTAAACAAAATCGTCTTAATCCAAAGAAATTGCAAACTGATATTAAAACTCGTTGGAATTCTACTTATCTTATGATAGATTCTTGTAAAAAGTATAGTAATATTATTACTCAATTTGTTAATTTTAATTATCCATCACTAAACTTGACTTCAAACGATTGGGATATGGCATTTGACTTTCATGGATTTTTAGAAGTATTTTACAATGCTACAAATAAACTTTCCGGTGTTTACTATTCTACTTCTTGTTTAGTTCTTATGGAATTATATAATATGGCTCATACATTTCATAGTTATAAACAAAAAAATGACATTTTTATTGATATTTGCGAGAAAATGGAAAAAAAGTTTAAAAAATATTGGTCTTACATTCCACCTGTATTTTACTTATCTGCAATCTTGGATCCTAGAATCAATTTTGATGGTGTTTGTGAAATGGTTAAACAAATATCTGAATTGATGTAAGGACCAGATGGTGAGCCTGGTCTAGAAATAACTACTTCTGAAATGGAAAATACTTTGGAATCTTTATTTCGTATTTACTATGAAAAATATACAAATAAAGAAAGTGCTACTTCTTCTTCTACTTCTAATATTGAGTTAAGTTCGGGAGCGTCAGGTGGTTCTTGGGCGAGCCAGTTTCTCAGTTGAAAGAAACAAAAGGGTGTTAGTCAATCATTTGTAAGTAGCTCTAACATTCTTGGTGAATTAAATAAGTATCGAGAAACAGAGTGGGAAAGTCGATTAACCAACGAGGAAATGGTCGATTTAAATCTTTTGACATGGTGGAAAGAACATGTAAGAACTTTCCCTGTTCTTTCCATCATGGCTCATGATCTACTAACTCCTCCGGCTTCCACAGTTGCATCGGAGTCTGCTTTTAGTGTAGGTGGAAGGGTGCTAGAGGAAAGGAGGAGCAGATTATCTCCTGATATGCTTGACTGCTTGATGTGCTTGAAGGATTGGGACCGTGCACAATATCGAACTCAAAACCGCCAAGATCCTATTCTTGAAGACTTCGCAAATTTGGAAGTTACGGAAGAAAATTGAAGAATCAAGAATTGAAGAATGAATATGAGAGTTGAAGATTATTTAGTTCCAAACAAATCAATTGTAATACTCCTGGCCCGCATGAGTATAAACTGTGAACGGCTTTTTAAAAAAAAAAATCCAATTCTGTAAAATGTAATCTTTACTTTTTATTATACAAATTAATGATAAGTAATCTTTATTTTTTATTAGACTATAATTTTAAATATCAAATACTAGTAATCTCTTTAATTTTTATTGAATAATAAAAATTCTTTACTATTTTTTTTGAATGAACTTTTTTTAAACTTTTAGTAATCACTAATCATTACTGAATAAATATTTACTTTTTATTATACAAATTATTGAAATTAATGATAATAATCTTTATTTTTTATTAGACTACAATTTTTAAATATCAAATACTAGTAATCTCTTTAATTTTTATTGAATAATAAATATTCTTTACTTTTTTTTTTTGAATGAACTTTTTTTAGTAATCACTAATCAATGTAATCATTAATGAATAAATCTTTACTTTTTATTGTACAATTTATGATAAGTAATCTTTATATTTTATTAGACTATAATTTTTAAATATCAAATAATAGTAATCTCATTAATTTTTATTGAATAATAAATATTATTTACTTTTTTTTTTTTTGTTAAACAAATTTTTTTTAGTAATCACTAATCATTAGTGCATAAACTAAACATATAAAAAAAAAAGAGTAAAAGTCAAAACTCCCCCCAATTCCCAAACATTAAACTTTAAAAGTTAAAACTTTTTCCCCCCAAAACTCCGGCCCGGCCCGTTTATGGGCCCGTCCACGAACCCGTCCACGAGCCCGTCCATAAGCCCGTCCATGAGCCCGTCCAATAGCCCGGCCCGGCCCGGCCCGGCCCTAGTGAGCCCGGGCCACCGGTCCGGGGCGGACATCCCCCCTCCCTTCCCAAGCCCGGCCCGGCCCGGCCCGATTTTAGGTGAGGCCCGGCCCGGCCCGGCCCGAAGCCCGGTCAAGCCCGCTTTGACCGAGCCCGGCTTGGCCCGGCCCGGCCCGTTTGACACCACTAAGCGTGACTGAGATCGTCGCTAGTTTTCTACAGTTTTTTAAGCATATATGAAGGCAATAAAGTAACCAAAGCCTCATTATCCACTAAGACTTTGGACACTTGGACGCCGTTAAGATTGGCCTTGAAATATAATGGCCTTAAGTGTCTAGCCATTCCAGCATTTAGCTTATCAAACACACATCTTCTGCTTTAAGTTTGAAATTGGCATATATTGGATTACTGCTCAAGTGAGTGTGCCTCTTTAGTGATGAGCACCATGGGTTCTGACTCATCATTGACATCCCCTTCTAGGCCATCAGGCTGTCATTCTTATGTCGCAAAACCATATGGCATCGTATATACCATGTTGTCATAGAGATAAAGCAATGATTTTTCTAACCAGAATATTTCAGTGTTGGAGATGCTTCTTGTATTTACGTCTTCTGATCGGTCTAGATCTACTAAATTTACTGGGTGCTCATCATCAGCCTGAACTCGGTTGATGGTAGGGTCTGCATCATCCTGCACCATCACTCCAAACTCTGACATGTCAAGGTTTTGCTGGTCTGAGGGCTGGTGATCTGCCCCTTCTAAGTTTTCTTGACCCACCTATTCATCAAAATCTGACAATTCATCACCCACTTCTGCTGAAGCTATGTTTTCCTTGTCATCATCTTGTCTTTCAAGATTCACTTCAACTTTTCGCACCCACTGATTTAATCTACCATCGAACCTTCCAACGAGTGGTTGTTTCTTCTTTTGGGAAGTCTTCTTACACAACATACATCGTTTTTGAGTCCTAGTCAGGATGGGTGGGTCATGGTGGTATTAAGAAAACTTAGGATGCTGCATATACATCTAACATCCATCTTGTGGTACAGGAGGAAATACTATCCTTGGCTTGGTGTTTGGATAAGGTGATGGTTCTAACCTTCTTTTCTGACCTTGGTTAGATGGACCCTTAAACCTGGTCTATTTGTTGAAGTTCTTTGCAGGATCAAACTTGTTATACTTGTCCCCTCGAGACATTCTTACCCCTTTTCCTTTTTAAGACTTACTATTATTCAATGTAACCTAAATCCCCCTGTGTAGACCACGTGCGCGGGGGCAGGGGTTCTGTCGTTCCTTGATAGTGTTCGGAGACAGATCCAAGGAGCACACTTCAAGAACTAGAACTCCTTACGCGATTCTAGAGACAAAGAGTTGTCTCTTAATTTTTATCGGGAATTAGGAAACTAAATTTGACTCGCCCAAAATTGAATAAGGTTACTCGCCCTTCATCACCAGAAACAAGGTTCGGGGGTCTTGGTACAAGAGGGGAAGGAGTCCGAGTAGGACTACAGCATCCCCTCCTCACCCTATCGAATAGTAGGCCTTGATTCAAATATCCTTGTTCTCAATCCATAATAGGTGTTGTTTCTTCAATCATACTAGATAATATATACATGGCAAAAGGAACATCTAATGAAAATCATTTCAAGAGATTAAATTAAGTAGCAATCGGATGCACATGCAATACAAAAGGGAGGTATACTCACAGTGGCTAGTCCCGCCCAGGACCGATGCAAATAAAGGAAACATGTCATGATATGCAAAAGGGAACAAGAAGACTTACACTGGGTTGACTCAAGCGGAGTCGCAAAAATCAAAAGGAAGGAAACATGTAATACAATCATGCAACAATCCTAGATAAGATGTCTCTAACATATAAGCACATAAACGGAGACTATCCTAAATGAAACGTGTCGTTGAAAACAAAGTTGTAAACCTAGAAAAAGTCTAAGAGAAAGGGTAGAGATAGTACATGATACATGGGCACTAAGCCACATGTAGATGAGGCGATCCCACAAATCGAAGTTCGAATCCACGGTATTCAGTTCTCTGCACTAAGACACCAAAGAATACCCAAGCATTGCAAAAATACAAGCAAACAAATGACATGCATGATAAACAAGAAGAAGATGTCATCAATCAAATTTTCAAATTTAGCAACCTCTAATGAATCCTATCAAAAGTGATCTTAAACATGCTGGGTAAAAATCCATTTACATAAAGTTAGATACATGTCTTAGGGAACTTTTTCAAAAAGTAGGACCTCATTAGCATTTTTGAAGTTCAAGAAATAAGAGTTTTGGGAACAGTGAATCAGTACTGTCTACTGTTCTTGTAAATATCATAATTAATTCTACAAACATCATATGAAGCTCTATTTGGTGTCAAAAGAAAGATTTTTCATTTTAGTTTATGAAAAAAATAATCCCATGGACATTTGATGACCACAAGGTCTCTGAAAAATTGTTTTAACTAGACTCTGTTATTCTGGAAATTTGGTATCATTTGACAAAGGAATGCAAGATATAATAGAAGTTCACGAATCATGTTAATCAAGTTGATCTAAGCTTTTAATCTCTCATCTATTTATCCTAGATGATTTCTAAACCAAGTTTTATTCATCAACTGTTGTTGAGTGATCAAGGCATGACCATTTTGTATACATAATCATGATTGTAGTTAAACTTAGAAAATTTCAGAATAGTTGTACCAAGTTCAAATGCTTTGAAAATGATCTTAACTCAATCATATGCTCAAGATTTTACATCGACCCATAGATACATGAGTTAAGAATCATCCCCAAAAAGCGGATCATTAATAACTATTGTAGATTTTTTGAAATTCAAAGTACAAAGAGACTATGTTCAAATTTGTCAATCGATTTCTCAATAATTTCTAAAAATAGCATATGAATCCTAATGATTCTCAAAACGGATCGAATGAAAGCTAATTCATCAAAGTTTACCCATAAAATTTGAAATTCATCAAACTATGGGTTTTGATGGACCAAATCCTATAGACAAAACCAATCTGTTTTGCTAAATTTTAACTAGTTCATTATAAAATGTGAGAAAAACATCTTAGGTGTTGCTTTAGGTTTATTAGAGAGATCAAACTCATGGATCAACTTGATTATCATAATTCCCAATCAATTTAGCCCTCAAGTTCTATGAAGAACTTTAGATCATGGATCAAAGGGACTTACAAATATCCTCTTGGAGATGAAATTCAATAGGAATTCTAGGTAATAGGAACAACTAAGAGAAAGGTATGAACATAGGAATCATAATCAAGGAAGACTTGGATCTAGCTATGTGAGTGTGTGAAGAACAAGAGAAGAGGATGAGTGTTCTAACAAAGAAAACAAAACTAAACTAGATCCAAGCCTTATAGATCTATATATAAAAGTTAGAATTAGAGATGAATTGTGATGCTTACCTCTTGGAGGATTCTCAATTATGTATTCAAAGCTGATTTGAAGGATCTTCTTCTTCAAGTGTTCTTCAAGTTCTTCAAGCAGTCATCCATGGTGGAAGTTAAGGGAGGTAATTGATGTCAAGTGCATTCTTTAATTCTCTAATCTAATTATCTTCATATTAGTTTTAAAGGAATTCCATTCATAATTCACTATTTTCTCTTTAGAAATCTCTTGAATTCTAAGTATACTTGATTGTATCTTCAAGTAAATTCAAGGTGTGCTTAAGGATATTCCAAGATGTTCTAAGATTATTCAAGCTCATCTTATATGAGATGCAAGACATCTATATATAGAATTTTGAAAACTTAATTCTTAAGTTTTAAGGTTAAAATAGAGATTTTATAGATCAAAAAGGGTTTAAATGGCCATTTTAGTGCCTAAACGTAGTTTTTTGGGCAGTTTCCTCGCAGTGGCAAGCCTCTGGAAGGGTTTGGAACTCAAAAAGCTCGATGGAGAATGCCATATGTAGGTGGCAGTTTAGGGGGGAACCGCCACCCCCTTTGTAGGACCCTCCATCTGCTTTTCTTGGTCCCCTGGTTACCTTTATACTCTGTTTCAAAAATTATATGCACTGCTTTTCCAGATTTTCGTAAAAATAATTTTTGCTATCTGAAATTGTCCATTTACATACCGTTGGAAAGCTGTCGAGTTGAATTTCAGTATAAAAATATTCTAAGAGGATTTAAAGTGAGAATTAAAGGTCAATTGAGGTCCGGAAGTCCGGAACTTTCGTCGTCTTTTTGAAATCAAACTACTTCTTTTTCAAAATTGCTTTTCAATGTGCATCGATTTCAAGTTTTTCTTTGAAATTGAATCTCTAGATTCCTAGAATACTATGTTTAGAACACTTCAGGTTCATATAACCCTGAGTGAATATGAATTCTGGGAGATGATTTTGACAAAATCGGGATTTTATGCATGGAAAAGGGCTTTTCTGAGCTTGAAGTCATTTTTCGAAGTTCGATCTTTTGATTGTGTGGAATCCAGTACTTTCCATGGGGTACTTTTCATCATTAAATCCTCCAAGACGTTGTCCACCCTAAATCCAATCAGTGTGGTCAAAATTGGGTGTCTACAGTTTGCCCCTCTTTGGTAGAGCTTGTTGTGAACAACGTGAACTGCAAGTGAGTGCTAATGCCAGAAGGCACCCAATAACCATACTGAGAGGTTTTAGGAAGAACAAAAGTTCGCAAAAATTAAAAAATTCAAAATCTGAGAAAATCAAGAAATTATGAATACAAAAATGCAATGCAATGCTAGGTAGACGCTGCTAAGTCGAAGTTGTTGCTGGTCGTGCTCCACTGGAGCTGCCTACGTATCCTTTCTAGGAATCAGACTAGGACATAGTTCAAGGGCGCAAGAGGATAGAAAAACACACAAACAACAACATAGATGAAATGCTTCTATCCTAGGATGCTGATGCAGGATGCAAATGTGAATGTGAATGTGCACGTGCTAGACGAATCATCCTCAGAAGTTCTAAATGCAGAATCTATTGACAAGAAAAATGCGACGACTCTCTCTCACAGTCGAATATGTCTAAAGAGAAGTATGCTATCTGTATCTTGGATGATTCTCGAAGTCTTGTCGGAGTCTTTCTTCTGAGTCTGAGGCTTGTAGGTGTCATCTATATCTCAGACGACTTTCGAAATAGCGAAGTATCTTGGATGAATTCTGAATCATGTCAAACAACTTCTGATAAAACGTGTCCTAACCCCTGGATGATAGCTGATGTAGAGTCCTTCTGCTAGGGATGAACTTTTCTGTTGCTGGATGAATCTTTTGAAACAGGTCCTTCCTCTGGGAACAAATCTTCTGTTTTTCTGAAACAGGTCTCTCTCTTGGAGAAAAATCTTCTGTTCTACTAAAATAGGTCCTTCCTCAGGGGACAAATCTTCTATTCTTCTAAAACAGGTCCATCTTCTGGGGGCAAATCTTTCGTAACAATTCTGGAGACAAATATTCTAAAACAGGTCTCTCTACTAGAGATAAATCTTCTGTTCTTCTAAAATAGGTCCTTCCTCTTGGGACAAATCTTCTGTAACATGTTTGGAGACAAATCTTTTGAAACATGTCTCTCTGCTGGAGACAAATCTTCTGTTCTTCTGAAACAGGTCCTTCCTCTAGAGACAAATCTTCTATAATAGGTCTAGAGACAAATCTTCTAAAATAGGTCTCTTTGCTGGAGACAAATCTTCTTTTATGATGCACGAATGCTAAGAGATACATGGATTCTGAGAGAAACCCTACTTCTGGAGGTAATTTCAATACACGATTTTTGAGATATACCCTTCCTCTAGAGGCAACCCCGATACACAATTTCTGAGAGATACTCTTCCTCTGGATTTAATTCTGATACATGATGCTGAGATATACCCTACCTCTGGAGGTAATTCTAATACACAATTCTGAGAGAAACCCTACTTCTGGAGGTAATTTTGATACACGATTCTGGGAGATATACCCTTCCTCTGGGGGGTAACCCTGATACATGATTCTGAGAGATATACCCTTTCTCTGGGGGCAACCCTGATACACGATTCTGAGAGATATACCCTACTTCTGGAGGCGACCCTGCCACACGATGTTAAGATAGACCCTTCCTTTGGAGGCAACCCTGATTTACGATGTTGTGATATACCCTTCCTCTAGAGGTAATTTTGATGCACATATCTGAGAGATACCCTACCTCTGGAGGCAACCCTGATACATCAATCTGAGATATACCCCTCCTCTGGAGATATTTCTAATACACGAATTCTGAGAGATACCCTACCTGGAGGCAACCCTGATACACGAATTTGAGATATACCCTTCCTCTAGAGGTATTTCTGATACACGAATTTTTGTACCCTACCTCTGGAGGCAACCCTGATACACGAATCTGAGATATACCCTTCCTCTAGAGGTATTTCTGATGCATGAATCTGAGAGATACCCTACCTTTGGAGGCAACCCTGATACATGAATCTAAGATATACCCTTCCTCTGGAGGTATTTCTGATACGCGAATTCTAAGAGATACCCTACCTTTGGAGGCAACCCTGATACATGAATCTGAGATCTACCTTTCCTTTGGAGGTATTTCTTGGATGATTTTTGAGAGTTTCTTTGCTGGGGAGATTCTAGGATTATGAGATGTGAGTAAAAAAAGGCTTCTATTCTGGAGGCTCTATTGATTCAATCTGAGACTCATATCAGTGCTTTGACCAGCTCAAACATTCTTGCAATACGTCAGGCTTATTCTAACCCTATTCTGAACGTCTTGATCACTGTTTGAAGATTCTGTATTTTGATTCATCTTCTACAAATCCTTTCTGGATGTAATTCTCAAAAGTCTGGAAACCCAGGTGTTCACTTTCTAGGACAGCACATAATCAACCCAAAACAACTAGAGTTCACTGCAAATCATCATTTCTCGGCTATTTTTAAGCTGCGGTGCCCTCGATTCTTCTTGCCTGGAGACTTTTCTTCAATTTTGAACTTTTTTTTAAGCAGGATTCCAATTCCAAAGTGTCCTTTAGACCAATTTCAACAAGTTTCAAGCACTCTTAAGGCTTATACATCAAGATCGAACCAATCTAGGGTCAAAACAAAGTTCCTGATATCACAATTCTGATCCATGATTGATAGGTACTCAAAAGACCTGGTGATTTTGACATGACTTTGACGTGCTTCATAAATCTTCAATCAATTTCAGCAGATATTCATGCAAGGCACACTGATCCGTTTCAACAACAACTCAACTCAACATCCAAGGCCGGTCTTCTGATTAACATTTTTTTGGATGAATTTTGTTTTCTATCAACCACTTGACACTTCATCTTGACTAGGATTAATTGATACAATAACAGTGTTCAGAACTTCTGCTGGTATCCACCTTTAGATGCTTTTAAAATTTTACAATTACAGATCACTTTGGACCAACACACTTGAGATCACGACAGACTTAGACGATGACAGAGGTTGACAGACATTAATACAGGAAGACAACACTCTTGATAGGAGTTTAGAGGAAAAAACTCAATTTGCCATGACATAATGTGCATTTGTCATGTTTGACGTATCTCTTTGCTCTTCATGTGCACTTATCATCTTAGTGTAATAATACTCAGTTGATAAAATAATGCTTTGAAAATGCTCCTTATGGATCTCAATCAATCCTTTTCTTTCTCTGAAATATGCTTCGAATTAGTGCCTTAGCTTATAGAATAAGAGACAATTCATTTCAAATGTTTTCAAAGATTTACTTGACGGCTCAGGATTTGGTTATAATGTGGAAGGGGGTACAGGCGAACGATGTTTGCCCCTAGTTGACGGGGATAAATGAAAGTTTGGGCAACTGCAGTTTGCCCATAGTGTGGCAATGATATCTTGAGGTTTTGGGCAAACTGAAAGTTTACCCCTACTTTGCAAGTGTCAGGGACCGAGAGCCAAGAAAGCTCACCTACTTATCCCCAAGCGGGAGTCAGGTCCAAAGTAGTTTGGCCAAGTCTTGAAAGAAGGTATTTGAGATGTCTGAGTGTTTCAGGAGCAGTGACTGAACCGAGTAGGTTGCCTACGTATCCCCAAGTGGGAATCAAGTCAAGTATAGTCCCTTGAAGGCTGGATGTTTTGAAAGAGGAACGATTTAAGAATTGGAGGGCTTTTCAAGTCATGCCATCAGACAGATTTTCTAAAGCAGGTCACTTGTGGTAGTGTTGAAAGAAATTGAACTACCTCTCCTGTTTCTTTCTTTTCTTTTCTTTTTCTTCTTTTTTTTTTCTTCATCTTTGACGATTGATTCTTTTCACCTTTTCACTAGCCAGCCAATTTTACATTTCTCATCATACATCATATATATTTTCGGAGCAAGATTAGTCGTTCAAATCTTTGGGCTTACTTAAAGAAATTATAAAACTTTGGGATAATTCATGTTCCCGATTTCTCGATCTTCTTCATTCTCCTTCCTCTTCTTCTCTTCTTCTCTTTTCTTGATAAAATTTTGACTAGCTGGGATCAGGTTCTTGAAAACAACACGCAAAAAAAAAAATTATTTTGTGCTCTAACTTTTGCCTAGGTTCCCTTTCGAGTTTTCATCCTAGCGAGCCTCTCTTTTTTTTTTCTTTTTCTTTTGTGCTCTAACTTTTGCCTAGGTGCTCTTTCGGGTTTTCATACTAGTGAGCTTCTTTTTTTCTTTTTGAGAGAAGTAGTTCAATTGAAATGTTTGGCTACCGTCAAGGACAAAGTGTACGACTTGCAGTTTAGACAGGTTTGAATGACTCATTTTTCTGGGCTAAAGAATTTTAAATGGGAAGATAAGGGAATCAAGCTAGTCTCGAGTTACTATCAAGCATATCTTTTCAAGATTTAAGCAAAAAGCATATCAAGATTCTTAAAGTAAGAATAATCAATTCTTATCTTTCTTCAGTGTCAGCGCAAAATCAACTTTGATCCTTTTAGGATTCTTTTCAATGCAAAATCAACTTTGATCCTTTTAGGATTCTTTTCAATGCAAAAATTTATCAGCAATGTATTTTTCACAATAATTAGAGAAATGACACTTTCAGCTTAGAGATTCATTCATTCATGACTAGGCGTATTTAATCAAGCAAATGAATATTTTATTTCATTACTTCGGAAGAGAAGGATTATAGTACTCGACATAGACTCAAACATAACTTGATGATAGACGGACTCGACAACAAGAACAGACTCTAAAACATAAAACAGAATGGACTTGATTCGACTAGATCCCAAGTAGAGCGTCACTGTGATTTGCTTATTCTTCTTAAGCATCCATTTGGCTTCAACAAGTAGATATTCCAAACATCATCACAACACCATCCCTTGTAAGCTCTTCCAAGTTCTTCATTCTTCAACAAAGGCTCGAATTCTTTGGCTAATTCCTAAGGCCTTTTGAGGTGGATGAATGATGACACCCTTTTCGATCAAGTCCTGAATTTCATGCTTGAGTCTCCAGCATCTATCTGTATTATGCCCACAGCTCTGATGGAAATCGCAGTAGTACTCTGTCTTAGTGGATCAGGTTTTGGCTTGGTTTCTAGCTTCTTCAAGTACCCTCTTTCCAACATTCTTTCCATTGCTGTGCTTAGAGACATTCCTAATTTAGAAAACTCTCTCTTTTCTCTTGACTGCCCCTAGTTCTGTTTTTCCCTTGCAACTCTAGTATTCTTCTTTGGTAATTGTGGTGCCAATGCATCGCTATCAGGTAATGGATGATTGTTCAAATAAAGAGGGGCTAAGCTTTTTCGAAGGCCTTGCATTGGGTATATCAAATAATCCCTCCTTATCAAGCTTGTGGTCATCAATTCTTCTGCTCTTGAGGGGTACATTCTCCAGTATACCACTCTTGGCGAGCTTGTCAAGGATTTCATGATCCAGAGTTTGTATTCGTAGATTAGCCAATCTTTCAAACCACTCATTATCATCACAAGGTGCAAGAGGTGGAGTCGGAGGTGTTGTGTTAACCAATTGCTTTATAACATCCATCATTTTTGCTAGCAGTTCGCTGATTTGGTTGATAGTAGATTCCATGGCGGTCATCCTAAGCATTCATATCGGCTTCATGTGTCATCTTTCTATCCCTGACTGATTCGACTGATCTTACCCCAAACTCTAATTCGATCAAATGACTGCTCGGAGCTCTGACCCAAGAAGGAGTATAACTTTTTGGTCCTATCTTCTCTCCTCTTTTATTTAGGGAATTTTAAACAATCAGGTATCTTTATTGCAAAAGAACTTTCAAAGAATGATATTTACAAAAGTGGATGGAAAATCAAAAATGGAAAGTCATTTCCTTTTTCAAAAACATTTTCTAAAACCAAAGAAATCTTTCTAAAAAAGTTACTTTAAGTTTCAAAATTCTGAGGAAAGCAAATCATTTCTTTTCGAAAGTATATTAGAGGTGCCGCACTCGTGAGTCGTATATGCAATGCTCGTATAGTGTATGCAATGCAGATGAAATGCAATCTAGTTCAAATGCAATGCACCTTAACCTAGCTTAGACCTAGCATAGCAGCACATAAACACATAAGATTCCTTCAGTATGCTAATTACCTTACTAATCAAACCATTATCCAAGAACTTTTGTAGCTTTGAAATTCTTGATGGCTCAGGTTTATAAAATTGAATTTTTCATGAAAATCTTGAAAGAAGGGGAAGATTTGTAATTTTCAAAAGCACTTTTGAACCATCAATGTCTGAGGTGTGAAATCATGATTCTTGAAAATCAAGGTAGGAAATTTGAATTTCTAAAATCTGAGAGGAGAATTTGAAATTGAATCATCAAAATGTGAAATCATGATTTTTTAAAACCAAGGTAGGAATTTTAAAATTCTCTAAAATCTAGGGAGAATTTTGTTTGGAATGATTTTGTGAAAGTGAATTTCAAAAGGAATATTCTTGGAATTTTCAAAAGACTTGGGTTTTTCAAAGAAGTGCTAGTATTTTTAAAATTTTCAAAAATCGTCCTCGAATAATGATTGGATGTTTGAATAAAGACCATACTACCCCAGAGGAATCTACCATACAAGGTTTGATGATGCCTTTGCATACACGTTCTCATCATCCACATAATCCCTTACGGGCAAACGCAAATAATTCATCACATCCCCCTAATCAAAGATGATAATCAAGATCCTAATTGAATGGTTCTATAGAAACTATATGCAAATGCCGGGTTTTAGTCTCATAAAGGGTCCATTAGCAAGCTCAGCGGTATGGGTGACTGCCTCCCTGAGGGCGTGCCGTTCACACATGGGTCTATATAATGCACACGGTACAAGGCTAATGGTGACTACATGCTACCAAAATAATTTTAACGTGGGCCCAAATGCCAGTATCCACAGGGTCCCACAATGATGACTGGACAATCCACTAAGTTTGTAAGATTAGCTTGTAACAGTTTTTCACCAAAGTATTATTGTATATTGAATTACCCAAAAAATAAAACCTCAAACTTAGGGTGTGTTTGATAACTCAATTAAGTGGTGAAAATGAAAACTTTCAACACTTAATTTTTTTCAGTACGTTTGATAATATACCATTTAATTGAAAAAGAAGCCAAAAACCCACTGAAAACTTTAAGTGAAAATTTTCTGCTGAAAATAATCACTGAATGCAATTTATTTCAGTACTTGAAACACTATTTTCAGTATTGTAAAATCAATCATTTAAAATTTTCAGTACTTCAGATTCAGCATTTAATTTTCAGTTTTATCAAATGGACCCGAAATGTTCTAACAACCTTTCCACCCTTAAATTTCACACACACACACACACACACACACACACACACACACACATATATATATATATATATGCATGTATAACGATTAATGAGTCATTTAATTGAAAAAGAAGCCAAAAACCCACTAAAAACTTTTAGTGAAAATTTTCTGCTAAAAATAATCACTGAATGCAGTTTATTTCAGTACTTGAAACACTATTTTCAGTATTGTAAAATCAATCATTTAAAATTTTCAGTACTTCAAATTCAGCATTTAATTTTCAGTTTTATCAAATGGACCCGAAATGTTCTAACAACCTTTCCACCCTTAAATTTCACACACACAAATATATATATATATATATATATGCATGTATAACGATTAATAAGTCATTTAATATAAAGTCCTAAGTAGTGTAACTTTCTTGCAATTGGTCCAGTCTTTAAAACATTTCAATATAAGGTCCACAAAAAATACCTGGACATAACTACCCCTACACTATCCTTATCCCCATCCATTCAAACTATGATTAAAATCCTAACCTATTCAATTTAGAATCCCCAGAAATCAAGACTGATACCTTCCATTTAATTCTCCATTAAGGGTCAAAATTGAAAAACTCCAAATCAATTAAGATTGATATCTTCTATCCACGAGAAACCCTCTCTACTCTATGTATATTCTAATTTCTCTCAATTATCTCAATTGCAGTTTAATACAGAAGAAGAAAGCTACAGACCAAGAAGAGACCCATAATCGCCTTGATGTTCGTGTTAGAGCCTCTGATATGCCATTGGTTCTACAAAACAGTGCTTTTAGATGTGCCAAAGACAATCTTGACTCCATGACTGGAAAGCTTGATAGCAAATGCTTAGCTCTTACCCTTAAAAAAGGTAAAAACACACAAACCCAACTTAAAACAGTCCTTAATTTTTGTTTTTCTATTTTGATCTTTGTATTTTTTATGCTTAGGGTTAACAGGTTTGCTTTAGTTTCTTTGATTGGATGATTAGATTTGTGGGTGTTGATATATTTTTGTTTGGGAGCTATTATCTCAGTTGGGTCAAAGTTTGTTTTTTGTATTTTTAACACATACAAATAGATTTCATAAGATTTTACAGCCCCACTATCTTAGTTTCAAAATTTCGGTTCCCAAGTTCCGAATGTGGTAATTTTGAAAGTGTACGTGTTAAATTTGATACAGACTGGTCTGGTTTACATGTTGATGTTGAACATGGCTTGATGTGAGATTCTACACTCGTATATTGCGTAAACTAATATCAGCGTTGAGTTTCACACTGATGTTCTGGATGTAAATGATTTACGATATAGTTCGTCACCATTTTTAATACTCATATTCATGTGCATCACCATTGAAACATTTACGTGTTAAAGTTAACACTTTTCATTTATTTATTTAAATTTGCTATGTTGAAGACATCGTAAAGATTCAGAGTCTCATTCGATGCAATTAGTGTGAAGTTTCACACTTGTATTCGTTGAAAATGTTGTCGAAAATATACCCACTCATTCACAGTTGCATTTACGCCAAGTGTGAAATTTAACACCATCAATTGATCATCGAATAGTTATGCATCTATTCTTTGCGATGCTGATAATATCCATCTCCATGCAGCCCGCACTTCAAAGACACAACCAAACACCAAGTCCCAACAAAAGGAGAGCGATGCAGATCAGTGGCGGGGTAATTTAGTCCATGAATTACTAAACACACCTGCAGTGTGTAGATGATTTTTACTCTATTTTCACTCGAGACTGGATACATGTGTATATGACAATTCTACCAATATCTACTCTAAAGCTTTGTATAGACAAAATTTATCACATCATTCTTATCGTGTTGCATCGTCATTACGAAAATTGGAAACATGGGTAGAAAATGTATGCGATTTAGGTAAAAATTGGCAGGATTCCTCCAAATATTCACGTAAATTGACTTGTTGAACGTTTGTTTTGCCATATTTTTTTTTTATCAATGGTCATTTTTACATCCGTTTGAAATTTTTTAGATATTTTGTGATTGTTCCTTCGCAACCCCGATGAAAATTTTCACATATTTTACGTTCGATGGGAAGTTCAGATACTTTATGGAAGTTTCCAATATCTCAATTGTGAAAAAAAAAAAAAAGACAAAAAATGTCCTTAAATGCTATTAGAAATTTCTCATATTATTAACCATTTAGTTGTTTCAATATTGGGATTAAGCAAACCCAAAACTACAAGCTTTATATTGATATGAGAAATTTATCATGAACCTAAAACTTTATGAGAAATTTCGAATGTGACCATAATCAATTCCAAATTTATAGATTTTGTGAGAAACTTTTATCATCTTCTGACGATTGTCATAAAAAAACTAACCCAAAACTACAAACTTTATATAGATATGAGAAATTTTTCATAAACGTCAAACATTATGAGAATTTTCGATGTAACCATAATCAGTTTCGAATTTACAGATCTTGTGAGAAATTTCTCATCATGTTCCATAACACCTCTTTCAATATATATATATATATATATAATATTTGCTCTCTTTATGCATCTAAAGTAATCAATATTGATACATGAACCACAAAAAATATGGCATTTTTGTAACGGGCAGAGTATTAGGTTAAATTTGTCTCTATCAAAGCAGATGCTAAGGCTACCTTTGGTTCATAGATTTAAAGAAGTAAAAAAGAACAAAAAGATTAATAATGAAAGAATATTTTAATTTTACATATCAATGCATTTCTTTTACTTGGTTTTGTAGAATACTTTAAATTTCTCAGAACATAAAATGAGTTGAATTACAAAAGAAAAATAACATAGCTTCACACAACCAATGAGGAAAAAGAAAAAAGTACCAAAATTATAATAATTGTCTATTACTAAAAGTCAAAATAAGATGAAAATGAGGGGAAGATAAAATGTTTCACTAATTATGTTACTGCTATAATTGAAAAGATAAAAAGTTCAAAAGATAAAAAAAAAAAATATGTTTTTTAATACAATTAAAATATTTTATTTAATTTAAATATATATATATATATATATATTTTTAACAATTATGGATTTTTAGAGGAAAAAAACTATATATGTTCATAAGGAGTAACATGGCAACATATGAACACGCCAAAGTGTTGTGCAGTGTGCACCTCCATCAAACAGATTACAAGATTTAAATATCACCAAGTTCAATCAATTGGTAAAAATAAAAAGTGAAGAATTGATATAGGAAAAATTACAGATCAACTGCCCAACTGGATACTGGAACATATTAAAGACAATGTCATCAACTTTCATGATATGGAGGACCTAAGCCTCATTAGCATAAAACAGTCTTTTTTTTTTTCACTTAATTAATCACTACACAGCGTAAAACCAGAAATGACTACCCAAAGCATAATATTAAGGGCATGTTTGAATGGTGTACACTTCCGACCAAAAAAAATTAGAGAATTTTAGTCAAAAGTCCTCTAAGATGACTTTTGTAGTATTAGGTTAAAGTTTTTGTAGTTTTTTATTTTTATTATAGTGAAAAGTCCTTACGTTATAAAAGTTATGTAAAATTCGAATACCTTTTGTAAAAAAATGAACTAGTTATTTGAAATTTTACATAAAAAGTCAAGTAAAATTTCACGTAACTTTTAAAACATAGGATGGTTTAGTTGCGTTTCATTAATTACTTCAAATTAGCCTTAAAAATATGCTTAAACAAAAAGTATGATTTATTTACCTGTAAATACCGTTGTTGAAAAAAGAAAAAAAAAAATTGTCCCCTTCGTTTACAAAGCATTAGTACAAACCCATATAACATTAGTTTGATAAAGAAGCAATTCCATTCCTCTCTCTTTCTATTAGTACTAGTGAGGGTATCACTCACTTTGTGAGTGCAAATTTTGAACTTTTTTTTAGAGAAGTTATTTATTTAATTTTTTTTTTCCAACCTTTTGGGCAGTTTATTCCGGAGCAGTCTTTTAAATATTAAAGAAGTCCTGAATAGTTTTTTTTTTTTTGGATAATTACTTTGTTTTACCCCTATTATTATATTTTGTTAGTGAAATTTTATGATATAATTGTAATTATTAGTGATAGACTCCTTTTTCTTGGTACCCTTGCTTCTCCCTTTCAAGTAGCATATAGATAAAACACTTGTTATATTAATTTGATGAAGAAGCAGTTACGCATTTAAGCCAGACAAGGACTTGCTTGTATCTAAGCAATACTGCAAAAACGCATTTAACCGAGACAAGGACATGTATGTATCTAAACAATATTGCAAAAACAGGAACTATTTTTAACTAGTTCTCTGTACTTTTTTATTAAGCTGAAAAACTAGTTCTCTACACAACAGAACCAATTCTTGTGTTACCAAGACAGTCTCAAACCTTCTATATTTGTAGCATTTATTTTAGCTCCTTTATTATTATTTATTTATTTTATCATGGACTAGTTGGGAAAAGAACGAAAAATGTTCAAAAAACTTTTAAAAGGAAGTTTTTTGTAAGCATTTTCCGTATCTTTCCATTGTTCTTCCCAAATCCCCACAGAAATTAGTTCATGCAAAGCACTCTACTCTACCCCAAACACAACCATGAAAAAGGAAATTAAAGGAAAATCCACTTGACATCACATGCTGATGTAATAAAATGGAAACACCAACGCCAACATAACAAAAGAACAAGAAAAGCAAACTAGAAAAACTATTCTACCCAATCCGGTGTCTTATGGCATGAAATTAAAACATCCCTAGAAAAGTTCTTGCAAATTCCACACAGATGACATATGAGACAACACCGCAAATAAAAAGCATCATCACCAATCACCAAACACAACGATAAGCGACGTGTGACTTGGTGATTTCACCGCTGTAAGTAACTTTCACCACTTGCCCCTTCTCCAGGCCGTAATATTTTGCAATCGCGTCTTTTTGTAACATTCGAGGAAGCTGGAACAAATTAAAATGTCAAATAGTTTAGTCAGTTTAATGATCGGATGTCAAATTCGATGAATTCAATAATTAAAAAAAAAGGTTTTACACCTGGATTAAGATCATCTTAGCTTAATTAACACCCATATTTACATAAGGTGGGAACCAGCTTTCAAGGCATTTGCATCACTTAGGCTTTGTTTGGTTTTTCGATTTAGAGAAGAAGGAAAATGAAAGGAAAACAACTATTTCCCTAGTGCTTTCTCTAGTATTTTCCTTCATTCTTAAATTCCGTTAAAAGTTATGGAGCCAGGTAAACAGGAACGATAGTGACTTCCAAAATTCAAACAAATTAACATATTTTCGTTTCATTCCTGTTATCTCCACTGTTTTCGTTAACCAAACCAAGAAAGGAGTTTTCCTCGGCATTTTCCTTTCCTTTCCCTCATTTAATCCATAAACCAAACAGAGCCTTAAGGGGTTAAAAAAGATGCTTGTCTTCACCACTATCCAAGAGTATGCTAATGAGAGACTTATAATGCTAATGAGACTCTTACATTGATGTCAGTCGGTCACACACCAGCGCCGTTTGTTTTGAGGCAAAAATGTTTTCCGGAAAATGAATAATTTTGGCATTTTCCGTTGTTTGGCTGCGCTTCAGTCGAGATATTGAAAATTATTTGGTCAATATTAAATTGGCGTCACTTGTTTTAAAACGAACACATTGATCTATCAGGGGACTCTTAGTAGATTTTGTTTATGACCACTACGGCCATTTTCCAAGTGATGGAAGAACATCAGTGAGATAAGCTCGTTAAGAACCAGTGTGTCAAAAACCAACATGGTTAACTATGTGAAGCTTATGTTTATAGAATGAATTCAAGGAATGTCATTCTATAGGAGGAATCAATACTAGCTTCCACCTTAAGAATAAAAATATCAAGTAAATAACACAAGAAGAATATCTCCATTTTGTCTTATGTTGAGTTCAGAAAATAACCTGTTTTTCTTCTAAATTGAACTTCTTTAAGAGCCCATTTTGTCTTATGTTGAGTTCAGAAAATAACCTGTTTTTCTTCTAAATTGAACTTCTTTAAGAGCCTTTGTTTCTCTGCATCAGTCAATACCCGATGCTTTGGCTTCAACACATGCTTTGTTATATTAACAAGCAAGTCCGTTATCTGAAGATAGACCCAAGCCATGGCAAGATAAGGGTAAGACATCAACGTATAATTTCAAACATGAGCCATACCACAAATTTACACTACAAAAAGCATATTTGGAAAAAGAAGATGAACAAATGCATTTCCCAATTCGTATCAAAGGTCAAGTACTAGAAGAAAAGACTATTAAGATGGATTAAATTTGTTAGTCCAATATGTATTTGTCATTTTCTGTTGGCTAATTCTGCAGCCAAACATGGCATCTGCCGTCTGTATTTGGTTTCCTTTTTTGTCTTCGAACCACCATATCTATTTTTATGAAGACTAAAGAACTATCAACATGGAGATGTCTTTGTTAGTGACTTAGAAACCGATATTTAGGTTGGCTTGCACACATAAACACTTAGTTTTCCCATTATCTATGGCAGATACAGTACCTAGTTGTTCGAACGGCTCCCCTAGAGTACAAACAGTGATGCGAAGATCACATTTATCTATCTCCAGTGTAGCACTGCCCCCGAAGCGCTTCCAAAAATACAGAAATAACTTGTACATGCGCTCAAATGGTGCTTGATTTACAAAATTGTATTTTAGTCCAAAATACACCTTCGAATAGCATCATATGCCCGGTCTAACTTCATGTTTGTAGGTAGACATACACAATACTCCACGGAGCAATGAGCTACGACACCTCCATCACCACGAGTCTCCCCCACAACTCCTAGTCACTCCTAGTCGTACGTCCACCATGGACACAACCCCCAGGGTGGCATGAGCAACACGCTCTCCCCCTGCGTACACCATGGACATGACCCCAGAGTGGCATGAGCAACGCGCTCTCCCCCTGAAGCAATAGGGCGGCACGAGCAATGCGCTCTTCCCCCAGAGGTGATCAAGGCAACGCACTTGTCACCTCCCCACAGGGACTCCTCACCTCGTGGGAGTCCTTCACCTCCTTGAAACTCCTTGTTGAGATTGTCCCACAAAGGGGACTTATAACCTAGCTACTCAAAATATAAGTTTAAGGGGCTACTCCACCCATAGCCAATTGGTTTTGGGTTGGATGCTCAAATTTAACATGGTATCAAAGCAGGTTATTGTTGGGCCTAATTTGTCCACGTGTGCTCCACGTCACCCTATTCCAGTAATCCACGTGTTTGGCTCTCAATCATGCCATACGTGTGGGGGCGTGTTGAGATTGTCCAACATCGGGGACTTATAACCTAACTACTCAATATATAAGTTCAAGGGGCTACTCCATCCCCATAGTCCATTGGTTTTGGGTTGGATGCTCCAATTCAACACTCCTCATCTCCAGCTCTCCACAAGAGTCTTGGCAGCAACACCACCAAGGAATGGTCAGCTCCAAGCTATATCACCACCAAGGGATTGAGGCTCCGTGCCTCTAACACCTCCACACACTTGGGCCGCCTTTAGTCAGGAGCAGGACTTAAGGGTACCACCTCATTGGGATCTCGAAAGTTCATGGCTCGGTGGCTAGAGTCAAGGGCATCTCCCTAGCAAGACACCTCACACAGCCAAACTAGTTCTAAGGAAAGAGAAACATGTGCATCCTCACGTGCCCATCTCATCCGCCTATGTCACCTACACCGAAATTGCAACTCACCTTTCTCCCACCTACCTCCTAAGCCAATTAAAGCCTCTAGCTTGTAGTCGCAACATCACCAAGAATATTCACTGAGGACGTAGTCTCTCTTCTGCAATAACCATCTCGTCACCACTCTCTGCTGTAATAACCATCTCATCACCTTAACATGCCTAGTCGCCTAACCACCTTTCTTGTCACCGGCTGCGACCCATCAATCTTATTAACCTATCCCATAGCCAAAATCATCATTCCATCCTTCCTGCTCCACCACCTTAGAAGGCTCTCTAAAGAAGCCACCTAAGCACCATGTTAGTCACGCTGGAGTGACTTACACGCCTTTTCCTCAACTATAAATGCTACACCCTCATTCAATACCAAACGCACAACCAAGAATTAACAACAAATATTACATTAACTCTCCAAGTCCTATACCTCTCTCTCCATTCATTCTAAAATACCATCACGCTTACAGCCTACCTTTACTCTCCATACCTATTGCGCTCTCTCTCTCTCTCTCTCTCTCTCTCTCTCTCTCTATTATATTGGCTCTCACTCAAGCTACATACTCCCTGAGACCCATTTTCTATATTATTATGTTAATATTAATATATGCACCTATTGATCTGCTTACTTTATACTCTCACACACCTGTCATCCACATCACCAAATAACCCACACAATGTTCGTAGGGATAATCATTTCACTCAAATAGTGAATAGCATTTGACGGGCATCAGAAGAGGGTTCGAATAGCTATCCGACCGTTTGAACAGTTCGGCATGGGGATCAAACGTCTCTCCACTTTTTTATCCCTCTTAAGTAATACAGTTGTCATAAAAATTGGTTACTTACAGAAAAACATTGTAGTACGAACTTCTGAGCTTTTACAAAAACTTTTTCATACTAGAAGCTATGGTTTTACCATTCAACTTGAACCTTTCGAACCCTAGTGCCTAAACCTCACATATTGTTTTTCTTGATATTAGTTAGTGACTTTGCAGTGTGTGATTCATTGTGAATTCAGTCATCCCCTTTCCCTTCAAGACTGACGAATTGTGTGGAATTAGAATCTATATGTTATGATATTCGAGGGATACATCCAAGGGTAAGCGAGTCCTCGGCGGACTTAGCACGACCATTTATATAGTCAAATGATAAATGTTAAGGCAATCCCTTGTGTAGATAGACTTCCTCGTAAGATGTTCGTATGGTAGAAGAATTGAGTTCTTTCGAGTTTCAACCAAACAAATTTAAAATAATATTCAGAGGATTAATTGGTCATTATATAGTTACGAAGCTGAGACCACACCTCCCATTAGAAACCAGAATCTAAAGTTAGAAGGGCAACTAAATGTATCATGAATGCTACTTAAATAGATCCATGGAATGCTATACTTGGCCAATCAAATAATGATCAGTAATTGCTAGAAAGGACAGTCAGCCATGTCTCTACATACTGGAACTCCTCTCTTTGGTTCATGGATTTGGTGAGGGAAAGGAAAAGAAAACACTATTTAGAACACTTTCCTTTGTGTGCTTAATAGGGAAACAGTGAGGAAAATAAGAAGGAAAAGAAAATAAGGTGAAAATTAAAATAGATTTTTTTATTATTTAATCTGTGAGTCACTTCCCTTCACCTTTTCTTGAATCCCAATTTTATGTGGTGTTTTACCTATGTAAGGATGTTAAGCATGGAGGGAAACACTAGACAAAATAGTTTCCTTCTCCTTTTCTTCTCTAAATCTACAAACCAAAGAAAGCCAAAAACTACGATGGATGCTTCATATCCATACAAGAAAAGGGTAGCTCAAATATACAAGAAACTTCATAAAGGCCGGAGCTTAGGTTAGTCATATGCCATATATAGTAACAAACCTGACCAAACCCCACTTTTCCATCCTTTCTTCTTCATTGTCTTCCTTATTAACCAAACAAAGAAAAGTGTTTTCCTCCCTGTTTTCTTTTCCTTTCCCTCACAAGATACATGAATCAAACAGAGCCTAAAAGTCTCACTAATCTAGTAAACCACTGTAAATAGCTATTCTAGCAAGTAATGCATAAATATGCATAATGCTGCACAGACTATATCATATTTATTACGAGAGTACAATGTCACCCTCACCCAGATGAAACATGAGATACATATTACAAGAAAATCAGTACCATAAGAGAACTTACTTGGAACATTTCAACTTTGAATGAAAAAAGATCCACAGCTCTAAGAGCTTGGTTTGTTATTTGATTTTGCACTATCACTATCAGCCGGCTCAAACTGTCTTTGTTCATTATTTGGGTCGCAACATTTCGGATAGTATTTACTTTTACCACACCTTGGCCACAGTAGACAACCAGAATCTGCATAAATGATGAAAAGTAATATATATCATTTGAAGACCTGCCTTTAAATTTTTTTAACAAATAACAAGAAAGAAGCTACAAATTAAACAACAGAACATTTCCAAAATTCAACTACTACTGAACACCCATGCTTGTATACACTTTCCATTACATGTAAGCTATATTAAAGATAACCATGTCAAAAACACCTCCTTTGACACTACCGCCAAGCCTTCATCAGTTTCATAAATTAAATTCTGGAAGAGGAAAATTCACACATCAGAACACTTCATCATCAAACGTAGAGGTCAGATGGTGTTTTTTTTTTTTCTTTACCTTTTCTTTTTTGCAACAGAAACGGGTCTGCAATCAATAAAGATTCCGAACATCTCTAGCCTATGTTACATGGACGGTTAAAGGACCCGTGTCAGAAACTCCACGCGCGAAGGGAAATGGGCTGTGACCAACACTTCTAGTTGGGCACACCAAAAAACACTATAGCCACGAGTATGATAGTGTATCGAAGTCTAATTATATACCCTTTACTACAAAATTCTTTCAAAATGAATGAATGCTCATGTTACACTTTAAATATCAACCGAAACATTATTTTTCTTAGGAGATTTATTTTTGTGTCCCCGTGTCCATAGATTCATGAATCTGGATTAACGAGTCGAATGCTTAGACATGTACTCGCACCAGAAACAAAACCCAATCCATGTAACAGTCCTTTTTTTGGTACGAAATATAAGAAAAAATAAATTTACATGTCCTTGGAATCATAATTTTGGAAAGTGTGACGCTTAGACACGTAGTCGCCTCCGACACACCCCAATCCTACAACATAGTTCCTAGCTATTTAATCCATACACAGATTCTTCGGACATCTTCAAAAGGGCCAAGTGCTGAATCTGTGTTGGTGTTAGCAGCAGTCATTATGAAATCCCAGAAAGAAGTTTGTGCTTGTGCACTTTTCCTGTTGTTCAGTTATTTCACTAAAGAAGTCGAGGGCCCGAGGCAGTCCTTCCTTTTGAAATTGCTATCTTTACCTGGTTAGCGCTCTTGGACAGGACCTGTGCAGTAACTTGCTATGCTTCTAAGGAATCAGTAAATGCTTTGTACCATAGTCATCAGATAAAGCAATTATAAAATGGAATCACACATTTCACGTGTCATTTTCTCCTCTCTTTTTTTAATTTTTTGATTTTTTGATTGTTGATTTTTTATTTTAATTCTCAGTCTTTTCAACTTTCCATGCATCTCAGAAATAATGCTCCATCTCCATTCAAGTAGCATCTCTTCATCTCCAATCTCTTCAATCTACATTTCTTGCAATCTCTTCAAATCTCAAATGGGTTTTCTCTATAGGCAATCTAAAGGGTTTGTGCTTACTAAATGAACTTTTCAATAGCAAATTATTTTATATTTCTTTTCTTCAAATGGCAATTTTCCCCGTGCATTTTGCACAGGTTTTATGACTAGCTCTATACAAACTCTACTAGATTCCTTGTTCTTGGTTGGTTTCACAGGTGTTTAGGGTTTAGGGTTCAGGGTAGTGCTTCGGCTTCCTAAAGGCTCTGTTTGGTTTACTGAATTAGACAAGAAAAAAAAAAGAAGGAAAATTATTTCGTATGTGTTTTCCACCATGCTTAAATAACATTTTCAAAAATAAAATATACACTCAAAAAAAAAAAAGAGAGAGAGAGAGAGAGAGGAGAAAAGACTCACAAAATACACATTTTTAGTTTGTTTTTCACCCTAGTGTCTTTACTATGTGCTCACTGTTTTCCTTATTAACCAAACAAAGAAAAGTATTTTGATGTTTTTGCCTTTTTCCTCTGAAAATCCATGAGCCGAGCAAACCAAAAATTGGTTTAGAAGCACTTCTTGCCTAGAAGGTAGTTTCAGAAAAGTTTGATCTTCTTACCCGTACTAAACTTCAAAAACCGATAGCATCTTCTAGAGAGTAACTCAAATCTTACCACAATTGACAACCAATTGTATAGGTTATGTGAATTGTGACATGTAGCTGATAACAAATATGAGCAACTAGTACCACGCAATAGCCACATTACCAATCTCAAATTATACCCGCACAGATAAGAAATCTCAAGGATAATTTTATTTATTTTTGGTTTAGTGAGGCAAGGACAATTTTTTGTATCCTATCTTACCTTATAACATACATTTAGTCACGAGAATTCACATACTCACTATGGTCTATTTGGTTTACGGATTTAAAGAAGGAGAAGAAAAGGGAAAGGAAAAGAAGAAGGCAAACTAGTTCCCTTGTGTTTTTTTGTTTGCATAAATTACATCAAAAACTAACAAATTCAAAATATAATTCTAACTTAAGAAAAACAGGGAGGTAAGTAACTCACAAAATTCAAAAATTTTAAATTATTCCTCACCATATTTTCTTTTCCTTCCTATTTACCTTATAAACCAAACAAAGAACGCAGAAGTGTTATTCTTTGAGTTCTCTTTTCCTTTCCCTCACTAAACCCAAGAACCAACAGAGCCTAAAAGTACTTTTCCAAATGTTATAAAGATTCAAGAATTAAAGTTTTAACATCTACATATATATGGCATACATAGTGTCTGTTTTACTAGCTCAACTTGACGAAAAACACTACTGATAATTTTTATTTATATAGATATTAAAAAAAAAAAGATGAATGATGAATCCAAACTAACACACCATCATTAAATCATTAAAGAAAATGATCCTTTTCCGTCCACAATTTCATATGTAGCGCAAGATCTGAACTCAATTGAATCAAGATTACCTCTCGAACCCAGAGGAAAATGGCCAAACAAAAAAAAAACGTATTGATGATATGGAAAATATACAAAGAAAAAGAGAATCTTTGGGTGGGATCAACTCTAAGAACCAAATGTGTTTGAATGACATAAATGATGAAAGATATTGAAATAGGAATATAAACAAATTGTACAAGTAAAAAATTAGCAATTTAACAAACCAGAACAAGTAATAAAAAAGTGAATTGGAAATACAGGAGAAAAGACATTATAACCTATTATTTAGCATATACTCGCATATTTTGTCGGCACAAAGCCCTAATAGAATTCTTGGTTTACACATGCACCCGGAAATATATTAAAAATGCGTACACACCCATAAGTCCCTAGCTAATCTGAAGCTCAGTGAAAAATTATAAGTCCTGTTTGGTTGCTGAGAAAAACACAAAATTTTAAAAAGAAAGATGGTCAACGTCATACTAATATAGACCCAATACTCAAATCAACAAAATAAAACTAGTTCCCCTAATTAATTGGGTCATTCATGAAACAGGGAACAAACAATGCATTGAAGGATTTTCTTTTGCACTTTTTTTCTCTCACTTTCTCGGAAACCAAACAGAGTTCTAGTATTTATACCTTGGTCAGCACAAAACCCTAAATCAATTCTTGTTTTACACATGCACCCGCAAATATATCAAAATTTTAATTCACCGATAAGTCCCTAGCTAATCTGAAGCTCAGTTAAAAATTATAAGTCCTGTTTGGTTGCTGAGAAGAAAAAAAGATTAAAAATCATACTAATTGATACCAAACACTCAATCAACCAAATAAAAAAAAAAAATCCCTAATTTAAGTGGGTCATTCATAAAATAGGGAACAAACAAAACAATGCATTGTAGGATTTTCTCGGAAACCAAACAGAGTACTAGATGTTATATACTACCTTAATAGAAGGGTCAGATCGGTGAGAAGCGGAGATCCGAAGACGATCGATGTCGGGCTTTTGGCCATGAATGGATCGAAAGTCCTCTAGAGAGAGATTAATTTCAGAGTCCGGAACGACAAAGCCTCTGTCCTTGAGCATCTCGAGCACAGTTCTACGTGACAGGTAGTAGCGGTGACTCTCCGTGCTACCTTCGTCCACGAAGCTGCTCAGACACGTCCCGTAAGACTCCCCATTCACATCCCCTTCCACCGCATCCACATCCATTCTTTCTCCCTCACTCTCTTCTCTTCTCTTCTCTTCTCTTCGGTGTGTTTTTACTCTCTCTCTCTCTATACACTTTCTCTGTCTACAGAAGTGGACCTACCTTTTTTTTTTTTTTATGTTTTTTGGTGTTTTTTTTTTAATTTTATTTTTGTGAGAATCATGTCTAGGTAAGTTTGACAAAGAAGCATCTATACTACTATAGAAAGCCAAAGACAAGAGTACCCACTTTGTTTATGGTATAACCTATATTTACATTATAACCAATAATCTCTTTGATCTTAAAAACAAATGTCAAAGGCCAAAACCGTCATTGTCAAATCCAAAGAAAACCCATCTTATTTTACAGTCACCACTCTTATCATTTCTCTCTACTAAACTGTTTCCTAAATTCAAACGAATTGAAATAAAAAACAAACCGCCCACATTCCAATTGGGTTTCTCTGTAAACTGCCACTTGAATATCATTTGTGTCTTCTCAAGTTCTCCGTTTTCATACACAAGTATATCTGCCTATATACACACACACATGTACACTTATATCTTTCATATACGTATGTATATCTTCCTATTAATTCCTTTTTTTGGTTGTGGTGGCAGAGTGAAGGAGCATATATATCTTCAAGACGGTCAAAATGGATGTGTTCAATCAACGGTAAGCAAATCATATCAATCCTCTTCCTTATGCAGATTCTTTATGAGTAAATTGCAATTTGGTTAATTTAAATTACATTACAACATACTTGCCTACTTGGTATTAAATTTACTTTTATTTCTCATCAGTGCACTAAAAAAGTTTTAATCAAAGTTCCTTATTTTCTTATTTATTTATTTATTTATTTATTTATTTTAACCAATTCTTAATGATTAAAGGAAGATGTTGAGATACTGCATAATCTTGCGGTGAACTCATAGCGACTCATGATCAAGAATATATATATATACATATCTGCTCAGGGAATTTTAAATATTTTGCAGTCCTCCCTAATCTTCCTATGGTATGCATACCTTTACAAGCATATGTGTGTATTAGTGTACTAGCAGCAGGGGCACACACGTTGTGTGTGCAAAAGTGTTGTATTTCTTATGTGTTTTTAATTTAATTTAAAAAAGTTTAAGAGAGAATAATCTTGGTATTAAAAGATAATCGTTAAATTGACTATCTCTATTATCTTCAGTGGTCAAGCAACCGAAGTGCAAACCAACTTATACTTACTTTTTTTTTTCTCGTTTTTTAATACAAAAAAATCGGTGTAACGCGTTCCTAAAAATGTGTGTGTAATACACAGTGGTCGTAGCGATTATAGACATTCAAAGTAGAAATATAAATTGACATACATAGGTCCCAATATATGGCTTCCAATTTCAAGTAAAAAAAAGTCTTATAAAACGTAAAATTACTAAATAGAAAATATTTATAGTATTTTTCACCCCACCATCAATTACAACTACCACCAAAAAGAAAGAAAGAAAGAAAAACACTATGATACTGGGTTGTGAAGAACTTCAGTATATACACTAATACACACATATGCTTGTAAAGGTATGCATACCATAGGAAGATTAGGGAGGACTGCAAAATATTTAAAATTCCCTGAGCAGATATGTATATATATATATATTCTTGATCATGAGTCGCTATGAGTTCACCGCAAGATTATGCAGTATCTCAACATCTTCCTTTAATCATTAAGAATTGGTTAAAATAAATAAATAAATAAATAAATAAATAAGAAAATAAGGAACTTTGATTAAAACTTTTTTAGTGCACTGATGAGAAATAAAAGTAAATTTAATACCAAGTAGGCAAGTATGTTGTAATGTAATTTAAATTAACCAAATTGCAATTTACTCATAAAGAATCTGCATAAGGAAGAGGATTGATATGATTTGCTTACCGTTGATTGAACACATCCATTTTGACCGTCTTGAAGATATATATGCTCCTTCACTCTGCCACCACAACCAAAAAAAGGAATTAATAGGAAGATATACATACGTATATGAAAGATATAAGTGTACATGTGTGTGTGTATATAGGCAGATATACTTGTGTATGAAAACGGAGAACTTGAGAAGACACAAATGATATTCAAGTGGCAGTTTACAGAGAAACCCAATTGGAATGTGGGCGGTTTGTTTTTTATTTCAATTCGTTTGAATTTAGGAAACAGTTTAGGAGAGAGAAATGATAAGAGTGGTGACTGTAAAATAAGATGGGTTTTCTTTGGATTTGACAATGACGGTTTTGGCCTTTGACATTTGTTTTTAAGATCAAAGAGATTATTGGTTATAATGTAAATATGGGTTATACCATAAACAAAGTGGGTACTCCTGTCTTTGGCTTTCTATAGTAGTATAGATATACTGAAGTTCTTCACAACCCAGTATCATAGTGTTTTTCTTTCTTTCTTTCTTTTTGGTGGTAGTTGTAATTGATGGTGGGGTGAAAAATACTATAAATATTTTCTATTTAGTAATTTTACGTTTTATAAGACTTTTTTTTACTTGAAATTGGAAGCCATATATTGGGACCTATGTATGTCAATTTATATTTCTACTTTGAATGTCTATAATCGCTACGACCACTGTGTATTACACACACATTTTTAGGAACGCGTTACACCGATTTTTTTTGTATTAAAAAACGAGAAAAAAAAAAGTAAGTATAAGTTGGTTTGCACTTCGGTTGCTTGACCACTGAAGATAATAGAGATAGTCAATTTAACGATTATCTTTTAATACCAAGATTATTCTCTCTTAAACTTTTTTAAATTAAATTAAAAACACATAAGAAATACAACACTTTGCACACACAACGTGTGTGCCCCTGCTGCTAGTTTTTAAAACCAGAGAGCATTTTTGCTGGGCCAAAATTTATTCAAGAATTTCATTGGTTAATATAGTGGTACCCAGGATTAAATAATGGGTCCTACTGTATTGGTTAATGGGATACTTGAGTGAGGATTAAAGTACCATTTTTTGGGTGAGGAAAAGTATTTTCTTTAAAAAAATTATCAGATTGGGCACGAACTCCTTCCTACGTATGGAATAGACACTCACCAAACTAGATTCTTTGAAGAACCAAATAAAAAATTGAACTTGAACTGAACCAGGTCTTATTTTTTGCTTTCCCAAATAAGCACTTATTACATTTAGGCTTTGCTTGGTTTATGGATGTCTAGAAATGAAGTTTTCTATCTTTTTGTTTTCCTTTCATCTCTCTTTTTCCCTCATGAAATTTATGAATCAAACAAAGCCTTACCTGCTCTTTCTTTCTACCTGTAGTTTATAAAAAGGCTTAACTACAATTTACACCCTCCTAGTTTGTCATTTGAGTCAATTTGGTCCATTTAGTTTAGAAAGTATTATTTTAGTCTCTGTTGTTTCATAAGTATGTCATTTTAGTCCCTCAAAACACTTTTTGTGATAATTTTTTTACTTTCAATGACAAAATTATTTATCACTAAAAGACTTACTGAATTTATTTGACACACTTATGAAACTGCAGAGGTTAAAGTGACACATTTTAAATTAAATGAACCAAACTGACACAAGTGATAAACTAAAAGGATGTAAAATTATTTAACCTAAAATTATAAAAATGAAAATAATTTTAGTCAGTAACCATTTTACAAACGCATTTGATAACCATTTCATTTCACAAATGTACTTCATAATTATGTTGGACTTTGAACATTAATTTAGGGTTAGACCCACCAAATTTGATACTTCCTTTATGTCGAATTAAGAGATTTTTTTTTGTTATTTTTAATAACGAATTTGAACTATTTAAGAAACTTTTTTTTTCTTTTGCATAATTGCCATTTTTTAATTAAAATTTTAGTGTCACGGTAATGAAAAAGTGAGAACATTTACTAATATTTCTTCAAAGTGTATAATTAAAGTACATTAATATTTTTAATGAAATTTAAATAATAAAAAAATATTTCAAAATAGAATAGAGGAGAAATATATATATATATATATATATGCGTGGATGTTTGCACGTCTAACCTTTTGTAGCAAGATAGACCGATGTCTTCCATGGCACTAAAATTTTTAAATTTTGTATTTTGATTGTGTGATTGGTGTATTTTAATTATGAATTTGTTTTAAGGCATGTGTAAAGGGCACTACAACTTCATTCCTGCAAAAAGGAGAGTTAAACCGGTTTTCCCAGCCTATTTATTATTATTTCTTATTCTAGATAAATTGTAAGTTTCAAAAGAAGTATAGGATAATGTAATAGAATATGGCAGTCCATGAAAATAGAGCAGCAAGCCGTTGTTCATGAAGATGGAGTCGAAGATGATCAAACCAAGAGATGGATATATAAAGATAGAGCCATGAGAGATAGAGACATTTTGAATGTCTTTATTTCATTTTAGTTTTTTGTTTTACATATGCATGTTTATGATTGGCATTAGTTATTATTACTGCTTGCATACATGTAAAACAAGTTTTCTAAAATAAAATTCAAAAATCGCTTTGACTCATTAATAAATATTGGATGTTTTTTATGGGCAATATGAAGAATTTTTTTTTCAAAGTAAAATCCTTAATTATCAAATCTAGTGAGAGAAAGACTTATTAATAACTCCTACGGTCTTCCATTAACGGTAATGTATTATGTGTCACCTATCCATGGGTGATCATACTATATGGATTGGTTGCTAGATCAGGCCCGGCCGTGGGGCAAAGCCCACAAAGCAGCTGCTTTGCGCCCCCTAAAAAACATGTAATTTTAGGGCCCCATTTTAAATGTACCTTTTATGCTCCTATGTCTAAGCCCAACAAGGCCCCAACCCAAGTTAAAAGGCCAAAATCTTAGATACGGAGTACTTTGTTTTTTGTTGCTAGGAACCAAACAAAAAACAAACCGTCTCTTACTTACTAAACCTATTCAGTTTTCACATGGGGGAATTATTAGAAAATCCTAAAAGTAACTATCATAAGTTTCAAACTCCAATTTGTTTGACCATTTGTTAAAAAGGACAAAAGGAATCTAAATCAGTGCTCGTACGGTATACATGCGTGCACCATAGAAAATCTCGTGCATGAATTCAGTGAACACGCGCTCCCACGTGCCCTCCCACGCGCGTCCACGCGCCCCACTCACCCATCTTCTCCCAAAGGCTGCTCGCACCGTGCGAGCAGCGTACTGTAGTATTTCTAATTTCAAAAAATGTTTTTAAACTTTAAATATCCATAACTTTTGACCTATAACTCCATTTTTCGCAAATTTTATACCGTTGGAATCGTGTCGACGAGAGTTACAAAACTAGTACCATTGTTGATATGTTTTGAGAAAAAAAAATTTCATATTTTTATATACATGAATAATAAGTGAAATTTCACTTGATATACATAAAATATTAAGTGAAATTTCACTCAATTCTAGAGCTTTTAAAAACTCTCCCAAAAAAGCCCTAAGTTCAATTTTTGCAAAGCTCATAAACTACTTACCAAATAAATTAACATGAAATTGTGCTTCAAAAAGGAAGAAGCACCAAAATGGGGGCCAAACTAAGCCTTAATGTTCATGAGTTAAGTGAAATTTCACTAAATATTCATGTTGGCATGGTGATTTGTTGTTTTTTTTTTTTTAAACAATACATATTTTGTTAAAATAAGTAAATTTCATAATCAATTATAAAACTCAAATTTTCAACCAAAACAAATGCAGGAATTCTTGTTAAAATTCGTCTTTTTTTAACTTTATTGTTGATATGTTTTGAGAAAAAAGATTTTCATGTTTTTACATACATAAATATTAAGTGAAATTTCACTTGATATACATAAAATATTAAGTGAAATTTCACTCAATTCTAGAGCTTTTAAAAACTCTCCCCAAAAAAGCCCTAAGTTCCATTTTTGCAAAGCTCATAAACTAGTTACCAAATGAATTAACATGAAATTGTGCTTTAAAAAAGGAGAAGCACCAAAATAGGGCCAAACAAAGCCTTAATGAGGTAGCAATGGCTTTATTGCTATTCGTCTTTTTTTAATTTTTTTTTCTCAAAACATATAAATTTGGCATACATAATATTACGTGAAAATTCAATAAACCCGTACATGCTTTCTTCCTGAAAAACTTGAAGTTAAACTTAACATTCGTATACTCGTTTAGTGAGATTTCACTTAGTAGGTTAAGTAAAAATTCACCAACTATCCCAAAGGTTGTTAGAAGTAACTCTCTAGAGTTTAAGGTATAATTTGATACTTTGTTAAAAAGTCCTCAAGTGTCAATTTAAGTAAAATTTCACTTAATATTCATATACAAGTTCAGTGAAATTTCACTTAATATTTTTTTATGCGAAGTGAAATTTTACTTCTTTTTTTTTCTCTTTCATATTAAACAATGCATATTTCCTTTATAAAAAAAAAATCAAATTTCACAAATCATTTATAAAACATAGTTTTTCAATCCAAACAAATGCAAAATTCTTGTAAAAATTCACTAAAACTCTCCTTAAGAACAAAGTGAACATTTGTTTTTTTTTTCCTCACATCATATCAACTTGGCATACGTGAATATAAGGTGAAAATTCAATAACACATACACAAATATTATGTGAAAATTTTATTAGGTTCGTTTGGAGCATAATATGTAAAAATAAGAATTTTTTTCTTTTGCTCAAAAGGTATCAACAATGGTACTAGTTTTGTAGCTCTCGTCGACACGGTTCCAACAGTATAAAATTTGTAAGAAACAGAGTTGTAGATCAAAAATTATGGAGGTTTAAAGGTTAAAAATGCATTTTCGAAATGGATATTATATGGTACAGCCACTCACACGGTGTGAGTGACTGAAACCAAAAAACGCGCGCGTGAGGGCTGGGGATTATGTGGGATCTCCTATAGTGAATGCACTTGTACCGTGTGAGTACTGGATTAGATTCCTTTTGTCCTTTTTAAAAAGTGATCAAACCAATTGGAGTTTAAAACTTTTGAGAGTTAGTTGAGGGGTTTTCCAACAATTATCTATTTTCACATTTAGAAGAGTTCTTTCTAGAATTTTTGCAGGCATCTTATCTCAGCTCTTCCTCGAATCGCGGTATCGGCAAATCTCTTTGGTTCTAATCAATTCTTACTCTTGTAAATTTAATTGTGAGTTTTTCCTTAAGCATGAGATCTATGTTGATAATAATTTATATGTTAATTAGGGATTGTAAATTGTTGTAGGGCTTGGTTTTTAATTATTGTTTGTTTACCATTTTGGAAATTTGGAGGGTTTGTTTGTTGTTTTCAATTAAGGACTTGGTTTCAAAATCGCCACAAAAACTCATACAATTTTTAGATATAACATAAAACTAATTGTGCACATAGTTATGTACAAGTTAACCTTAAAAATAATTAGCCTCCGATACGCTGTCCCCGAACCCCCTTTATAGAGTTCGCTTTGGGTCCCCAAAGTCTCAGGGTTGGCCATGCACATGATGTGAACTTCCTAATGATAGGATCAATGAGACGTGTTGGAGGGTAACCACCATACGGTTGCGCTACTTGAGACGGTTGTCATTGCATCCTAGTTAATAGTGCACACTAGCTAAGCTATGGATAAGGGATCCCACACGGGGCATTTTCATAAACCTAGAAATCAAAAGGGTTTGGGAGTCATGACCTATTTTGTAAGAGTTGCATAGCAGACAAGTCATGATTAATTGAAGATCGAATAATGACCACTATACGAAGACTTTATTCTTTCGTTTTAATATTCCAGCGACTTTGTTATGAGATAAGAGTTTTGAGTATTCTTTTATTTTGTACTGTCTAAAATTTTTATATCCATATTTATAATGTCTATTATTCTTTTCAGAATTTATAACGTCTGAGTCCTCATTTAGTCCGCTTATCACCATACTCACACAAAATAAATTAACTGGAACTAACTACATTGAATGGAAATGCAATCTTAACATTATTTTAATTGCGGAGGATCACATTTATGTCCTCAGTACCCCATGCCCTGCGGAAACCACTGCAAATGTTTCGGCAAATGCTAGACGTGAGTTCGACAAATAGAAGAAATCGAATTGAACACCAGTTCCAGTCGAATGATTCTGCTAGTGCCATTATCACCAATCTCAAAGAAATGTTTGGGGAACATGGCAGGCTTGCTGGGCAGATCGCCATGCAAAACATAATGAATGCTAAAATGTTGGAAGGGACTCCAGTTCGAGAACATGTTTTGAAAAGGATAAATTATTTAAATGAACTATAGACTCTGGGAGCCAACATTGATGCACAGATCCAAGTAGACTTGATCCTCAATTCACTGTCTCCATCATTTGCTCAATTCAAACTTAACTATAATATGAGTCAAATGAATTTTTCTATGAGCGAATTGATGAGTTCTCTTCAGGTAGCGGAAGGGGTGATCAAACCTGGGGGCAAAATTTTGAACGTTAAGAAAGACGCTTCTTCTTGACATTTTTTTTGGCCTACAATCTGCACATATAGAGAGGGAATTAGGAGACTTAAGAATCTATGGAGAAATGGAAGAAGAATTAAGAAGAAAATCAAAGTGTTCACTCCCCTCCTTTGTATACACTTTCATACCAATACTTATATTTATCCACACAACCATGGGGACTTAGAAGTTGTTGGAAGAAGTCTTTAGAAGAAGAAGAAGAAGTGCAAAATCAAAAGACTTAGAAGTAGAAGAAGAAGAAGAAGAAATTCCACCATTGAAGCTTAAGCTCAAGCTTCCCTAAGTTCAAATCCAACATCCAAAGCTCAATTTCAAGTTTAGGTGAGTCTATTAACTCACTCTAGAACTTATATAGTATTTAGTAGTGTTTTGGTAGTGTTCTTATGATGTTTCCATGCCATGCAAATAGGTTTTAGAAGTGAAAACTGCAGTATATCAATTCTGCCAGAATCTGCCAGAAAGGCATAAGAAACCAGTTTGTGGGAAGGAACCGGTTTCTGGGAGAAACCAATATGTGTGAAGAACCGTTTCTGGGAGAAACCGATTCCTGGGCTAAGTTTTCATAATGCTGTTTCTTTAAGCTTTGTTATTTGTACGTAGACCACATCAGCATGATACCCTGTTATATGCATAACAAAGATAGCATGTCAGTAACTTGGATGTATTAACGGACTTATGCATGTGCTTATTGTATTAGACTTGTGAAATGTGCTTTGATATGTTGTACCTTGACTCAAATGAAGTTATATGGTTTATAAGAGTAGCTATGATAATGTTGTACTATCCATAGAAGTATTTATGTTAGGAACCCCAAGGTTAAAGTGTTGTACCTCGCATGAAACAAAGGGTTCTTGAACTAGTCCCATAAATCAATTAGTGTGAGAAACCAAATTGTTCCAGAATCCAACTTGTGGGATAAACCATTTTGTACCAGAAACCAATTCGTATTAGAAACCAATTCATGGGAGAAACCAATTTGTCCCATAAACCAATTAGTGGGTGTGGGTACCCGAACCAAGCTTAGGGCCTAGAAGGATTAAGCCCGCTTCTTTGATCCTATTTCAAATCTCACGCCAATAGCCACGAGTGAGGTTCACCACTCTTTCATTAGCCTTTGTCTGATCCGACCGATTTGGATTACTCATATTTTGGATTCCATGGGGCTTTATATCCCACCCGAGGCAACAATTAATGCCCATAATCCATATCCGAGGCTACACGAGTAAGTAATCCATGTTTTATTCTACAAGGTTAAATCCGGAGAGATCCTTAACAATAGAGTTGCCACTTGGATTGATAAAAGAAACCAAGAAAACTAAATCTATCATGTCTAATGGATAGAGAGCACCGCATCGTGATTACCAAAGAACTCGGTTTGGGGGTTAAGGTTCGAGAGAGGAATGAGCTAGATCATGCTAAAACACCCCCTCTTGCTCCATCATAAGATGGGCCTCTACTCAGCTTTCAAGGTATTTGACTAAACATCATGTGGACCGTTTCAATTATTTCTAATACAATAATAATTCAAGTTAAAAACAGCTAATAAAGAAAACAATGCAATAAACTAAGCAATTACATGTAGTGCATATGCTAAAACAGTAATTCGAGGACTAAAATTATTACTACATTCCCATATGCATGCGAGAGGTATAAAATTAAATAAAACATGAAAATCGCACTCAAAAACCCTAGAAAAACATGATGGTATGTATTTCTATCCAAACATGATTATTATGTGTAGTAGTGTGCATGCGTAAGCCTAATTAAGTGTTATCCCTAGTATGGATATCCTACAATTCTAAGTAAGGATAGTGTGCATGTGTATGCATGTGCATGGATAAGAATTAATTCATGAATTAAAGTAGTATGCATGGATTACATAGATTAAAACATAGATAAGAACAAAATATGGATAGCCTATTATCCCAATTACAACATTATTCCTACGTGAATGCCCTAAATCTAGACTCATAGATCCAAATTCAAGTTTCATTATCCCCAGGGATCGAATATCCATGGATTTGATACCAACTCCCCTAGGCTCCGGCTACCCCAACATAGAGGGATAGCTTCGCTTAGGATAACTCCACATTAATGAGGTACTACAAACAAAGAATTAAAACTATCTTAAGAACTTTAAAGATCAAACAGAAAATAAAAGCAGAAAATTAGAAAGGAAGAAGAACATACTCGAAGAACTCCCCTTGGAATACTCCTCTGGTAGAGTTTCATTGGCACCACCGACTCCAAGACTCAATCCTAACTCTAGAGAGACTTATACTTTTTTAAGGACTTTCTAAGAGTGCTTCGGAATCCTCTAATGGGGGGTTTCTTGGGCTCTCTAGTCCTTAGGATTTTCAGGTGCCTTGGATGGGAAGGGGAGGACCCCTTTATAGTTTGAGATTTGGGTGAAAATTTTCATAGCTAAGCGATGTGGGATGAAACAAAACACAAATTTTCACGTTTTTGGGCGTTTTCACGCGGATTGGGGTCATATCAAGGGTCCAGAATGCAAGTGGGACATTTGAGAGCCATAGTGGCACTCAAAGGACTTGCGAAGCAGTCCGAGAGTGCTACATAGCAATTAGCTGAAAGCCACCATGGCTTTCAGCCCGAAAGTTGTATTTTCTCTCCAAACTTCCCAGACTTCGTTCTCTCACCTCGGTTATCCTTTTTGGGCTTGTAATATACCGTTGGAAAGGTATAGGAGTCTAGTTTAAGATGTTTTTGGTTTCATTTAAAAAAAGTGTGTAGATTTTGAGTTATGGTAAAATGAGTGAGGCTGACTCCAAGAAGAAGCAAACCTGTGAGGTGCAAAAGAGGGTGAAAATTTTCCTAATTGGTTTTTTGGCCAATGCAAGGGCTTGAGTCACTAATTTAATCTATTTTAGGAATATTTTGTAAAGAAAGGTCTCAGGATCCCACACCAAGGTCCAGGTTTTGCTTAGTAAAAGGCGATTTTTTGTCATTTCATGTGAAAAAGCTATCCTAAATCGGGGTTTCGTCTCTAGATTGGATTTCTAACACACTTAAGTTATGCTAAAGGTTACTCTAATGTATCTCAGAGACCACAGTGCTTCACAGAGTTCTATTTCATAATTGAAAAATCCTGATTTCAATCATCGAGTTGTTCTTGAGGCAGGTCCCTTCTATCGATTGGACGAACTAAAGTAGGGTGTCTATAGTTTGCCCCTTTTTGACAGAGCTTTGCAAGCAATGCACATCATAAGGGAATGTCAAATCATGCATAACAGCCTTTTAGTGAGTTCGAAAGACTTCAGGAAGAAAATTGAGAAATCTAAATATGTAAGCACACAAAGAAAATCTCGAAAATCAAGTGGTCACACTTGAAAGAGCTGCCTACATATTCCTTTATACAACCGTAGTTCAATGGTGCACGCCACATGAAAGCAATAATCCAAGTAAAACACAATGAATGATATGACAGATAAACTAATGCTAACATGCAACATACTCGGGGATTGTTCCATCTAGAAACACGGATGATCATAAGAGGTGTCTTATCACGAACGATTCAACATGGGTGTCCTATCACGAACGATGAGATATGCCTCAATCTAGAGGACTTTAATAATGGAATTGCCTCAATCTAGAGGACTTTACAACAGATTTGCCTCATCTTGAGGGCTTCATGAAAAATATTTGCCTCATTCTAGAGAACTTTACGACATATTTGCCTAATCTTAAGGGCTTTACGATAGATATGCCTCATCTTGAGGGCTTCACGATGGGTTTTGTAACACCTGTAATTTTCTGTCATTATAATATCAGCTTTTTCGAATTTTTGTATTGGATCGACTATATTATTATATTATTATTTTAATTACGTGACGGTATGGATGTGTTGTAGTATTACCATATAGACTATAGTAACCATACCGACTCGACCATAATAAGATTTAACTTAGTCCCGTACCCGGACCCGGACATTAGAAATATTACCAGTTTGCACGTAATTCGAGACCGACACGCATATCGAGGAACTTATGCATGTAAACCGAGGAAGTGGCACACAACCCGAGATGGGTCCACATGGCTGGCCATGTGGCAACCACATGCCACCCTCTTGGACACATGTCCACTTGTTGGACACATGGCATAGCATGTACACATGCTCCATGACACCTAGCACATGCATCTCTCCTATCTAAAGCACACCTACATGCATACACACACACATTTGACACTCTTGTCTTCATAATTTGCACATAAGATAAGATAGAGAGCTGGGAGTTATAAATCCCATGGAGATATAGAAGAAAAACAAGGAGAAGAAGAAGGTGACACCATCTAAAGTTGAGTTCAAGCTCCATCAAGCTCAAGAACAGCATCAAGCTTAATTTCAAGCTTTGGTGAGTAAATAGTGAGTAATTGTGAGTAATCTAACTCAATTTAGAACACATATAATATGTACTAATGTTTAGTAGAAGTTTGATGTTGTTGTGTTGAAGTTTTCATGACATGCAAGACAAATCCATAAATCTGAGAAACTAAAACTCTCAGCAGAACATAGTTTAGTAAAATGAATGTTTTGTCCAGCTCAAAAATCCGAATTAAGCTAGGTTTTTTTGTGGTAAAATCTAACTCATGTATCTACAAATAACGTATCTATAGCTCAGTCTAGAAATCATTCCTTCATGGGTGAAATGCATGTACAACGCAGTGTTATAAACCTGGGAAAACTGAAACTTCTAGCAGAATGTAGTTTAGTAAAATGGATGTTTTGAGGAGCTCAAAAATCGGAATTAAGCTAGGTTTTTTTGTGGTAAAATCTAACTCATTTATCTACAAATAACTCTTCTATAGCTCAGTCTAGAAATCATTCCTTCATGGGTGAAATGCATGTACAACGCAGTATTATAAATCTGAGAAACTGAAACTTTCAGCAGAATATAGTTTAGTAAAATGAATGTTTTGTGCAGCTCAAAAATGAGAATTAAAGCTAGGTTTTTTTGTGACGAACTCTAACTCATTTATCTACAAATAACCCTTCTATAGCTCAGTCTAAAAACCCCTCCTTCATAGGTGAAATTCACGTACAATGCAGTATTATAAATCTGGGATAGAACAGTTCGAGATATAAGAAATGTCTTGTAAAATAAATAGTTTGAGTAGCTCAAAAATTTAATTGAAGCTAGATTTTTTTTGTACATGAAGATATTCCTATTATCTATAATGTTTTAGTTTTGAGTTTGATCTACAAAGCAATTTATCATGCCCAAATAAATCATGTTAATTCAGTCAACATAATGAAAATGTATCTTGGCAGATTGTACAGCTTTGTTTATAATGTTTTGTTTATGCATGGTGTTGATTGTTGATGCTAGTTTTCCGGTACATGTGTTGTTATGAAAATCTCGTGCTATGGTAGTGCTATCGCGTAGATGAGTATGTTAAGGGTTTTGTCTATGTGTGTATTGGTATTAAATTCACGTTATAAATCCATGAGCTATGTGCTATGTTTTCTATTGTTATAATATAGTCTAATGACCGTTGAAAGTTCATGCCCAAACTATAAGTATATTTTATGGAACGATTATTGCGTTGATAATTGATTGGGAAAGTTTCCATCGTAAGTATATTGAGAGGAAAACGGAATGTCGGACGTATAGCAAAATATTAACGGTTATAAATGGATGATATTAATGAACTAAACTACGAAACGTGCGAACGCGTAAAATAATGATAAAACCTTCGATAACAGATTTAATGCGAATAAGGGACATTGGGCCTCGTTTCTAGTCGTGTGACTACCGGTCAAAGTTGATTCGTGAACTTTCGTGTCGTGTTTGGATATTTCTTGCAAAATTGGTCTTTCGGTAATTCCATGGTGTCGATTGGCGAGTTATGTTTTGTTCCTTGATCTGAGGATCGGCATGACGTGTTCGGTCAAGTGTGGATGACTTGAGGATCGTCATGACGTGTTCGATCAAGTGGTTGATTATTTTTCCGCACCCTTGGACTGAGGATAGGCATGAAGTGTTCGGTTATGTACGGGTGACCTGAGGATCGGCATGACGTGTTCGTCCAAGTGATTATTAATTTCTCATACCCTTGGTCTGAGGATCGGCATGACGTGTTCGATAACGTGCGGGCGACCTGAGGATCGGCATGACGTGTTCGACCAAGAGATTGTTAATGTCCCGCACACTTATGCCATTTGGGCGACAGTTTGAGTACCGGTTGGGTGACAGTTAACTATTCATTGTTGAGTGTTGTACTTTCTTGACCAGTAAATGCGTTTGGAGTTATTCTTCTTTTAGTCATTGTCATTGGTCGATTCAGTTCTGGGTGAAGTTTCAAAGGGAATGATTGGGTTTAAATAAGACATGGTTTTGAGAATAAGAAAAGACGAACAAGATATAGTATCGAGAATAAGAAATGATGAACGAGATATGGTTTCGAGAAATAAGAAGAGATGAAGAATAACTTACCTTAAGTGGTAGTAACCTTAAGGGGACCCTCACTTAGCTTAACCGCTAACGGCTTTTCATGCCGCTGGACCTTCCACGTCCAGCCTTTGCAGGTCCAGACGGAGCCGACTGCTATCAAGATACTGACTTTACTACTGAAGATTATGCTGGTGAAGATTACTATGAGGAAGGCCACGGTTTTGCCAGCTGAAGACGTTGAAGGCTTTCTTTTGTTATAGTTCTGTTAGTGATGTAATAGTTTAGCTGGTCTTGTAATATGTAACTTTTGGATATCCTTTTGGCCTGTAATATACTACTGATGTAAGACTTGGATGTTTTAAATTTCTGCTTCCACTGAACTTAGCCACTTTCCCATATCACATTATTGTTATAAGCATGTTTGGACAATCAGGTGACACTCACAACCAGTCACGTGTCTACGAACCCATAAAGGAAATTTATTTTTTCCTATTTTTGGTACTTCGGGGCGTGACAGGTTTGCCTTATCTTGAGGGCTTCATGACTTCTACGTTTGTAGCTCTTCAAGCTAGGTAGAGACAAGGAGGTCTCTAGAGCCACTTAAGGCAAACTAGACCTAAAACACGCAGTGACGAGCCAGTTACGGCGAACATCATGGGTGTTTACAGAGAGCTAAGGCTGAGATGCAGATATCTCCATACGGAGCACTTTATGCTAAGTAGAGATGCTAAGAACATAGAGCAAAGGCTGAGATATTGAGTTCTCCATACCTAGCACTTCATGCTATGTAGGGAGTACAGAGATACTAAGAACAAAGAGCGGAGACTGAGATGCAGAGTTCTCCATATGTAGCATTTCATGCTAGGTAGGGAGTGCAGAGATGCTGAGAGCAGAGAATGGAGTTTGAGATGCAGAGTTCTCCATATGTAGAATTTCATGCTAGGTAGGGAGTGCAAAGATACAAAGAGTAGAGAGCAGAGGCTGAGATGTAGAGAGCTTAGATGTAGAGTTCTCCATGCACAGAAATGCTGAGGGTAGAGAGCGGAGATTGAGATGTAGAGAGCTGAGATCTCCGTCCGTAGCACTTCATGATAAGTAGGGAGTGCAGAGGTGATGAGAGTAGAGAGAGAAGGCTGAGATGCAGAGATCTCTATATGTAGCACTTAATACTAGGTTGGGAGTACTGAGATGCTGAGGTAATAAGAGTGCATATGGTGTAGACATCATAAGGGCAGAGAACAAATATATATGAGTATAGAATAATTGCAGAGAGCATGGATTGCAGGGAGCAAAGAAAGCATGAATTTATGGAGAGCATAGATTACAGGGAAAGAAAGTGTGGATCTGCAAAGAGCATAGAAAGCATGGATGGTAGATAGCATAGATGGCATGAATAGTTAACGCAATGCATGGCTTAGAAGAGACACTGAAATCAATGCACAGATGTAGTAACCGTTCAACAACAAACTCATGAAGAGCATAGAAGGCAAACAATTGTGCTAAGGAATTGAACATAAATGTGACATCACTCTGTTGGGTAAAAGGTACTTGCAGAGCCATTTAAGGCAAACTAGGGACACCGTGCACAACTCAAAATATGTTCAACATAATCAATGCAACAATGCAGGAGATTCTCAAAAACTAATGCAATGCAATGCTACTGAGGCAAATTACTCTGCTGTGGATTCAAATATGCATGCCATGTATAACTTCAAAAATGTGCTCAATAAAATCATTATGCAAACGCGGGGGTTGCCCGCTCAACAATCAACGCAATCATAGAGCCATTTAAGGCAAACAATGAATGTGGTACATGAAACTAGATTGATTATACAATAAGTTCATACTATACGGGGGACATCTATTCATCTATTGAAAACCATGTAGAGCCAGTAAGGGCAAACTACTCTTAAAGGGGAAATATTGTGTAGCCTATAAAGGCAAACTACACATGCATTACACACTCATTATTATGGATATCCTTGAAATTGTGGGGATTAAATTTATGAAATCTGAGAGACGTGAACATGGCCCCTAGTTTAGATGTTCATGCTTGATGATATGATACTACTGTGAACTTTGATTATTTCAGAGGATGTATGCTCATGGACTCTTTATTTTCTCTTTTCTTTATACTTCAAATATTCTCATTCTATTACTCATGATACACCCACAAAGTCTATGACTCTAGGACTTAAACTTGCATTTAAAACTCAACTAAAGACATCCAAGTCGAATAACATTTTTTATATTTTCTTTTAACATAGTGCCTTACTACGATTGATGTACCTTGCGCATGATCTAGATTGTTCTTTTACTATTCATCCAATTCGTTGAGATGAGACTTCATGCATAAATTCAAGGATCGAAAATTTCTCCTAATCATGTTGTTCATCAATTATTTACTCTCTTTGTATTATAGCCATCAAACTATCATTTCTAATCAAGGAGCGAAATACTTTTCCATCTAAACTCACATAAAGACATCACCTCAAAATAATATTGCCCCTTGTTCATGACAAGGGACCTGGACATGGCTTGCCTTTGTGTATGACAAGGGGTTGGGCTCGGCTGAACAAAATGGGCAGAAGGGGGATTGCCCCTTGTATATGACAAGGGGTTGGACTCAATTGGATAGAATGGGTGGTAGAGGGCCTCTCCCCTTGTGTGCAAATTAATGAGTGACGAATTCTTCCAGTAATCAAACTAAACCCACAGAGTGAAGGGCTTGCCCCTTGTATACAATTGACATGAGTTTCAGGATAAGGGCTTGCCCGTTGTAGGGAAAGCACAGTGTAGAGGCTGGTTTGAAATCAAAGGATATCGATCAGGGATTTGTTTAATTGACTTTAAAGTCCATAATGGGGCTTACTCCTAGTCTAAGGGTGGAGCAAGCATACAAGTTTGAAGGGAGGCCTTGGCCCTAGTACAATGAGCAAATAGTTTTGGGTCAATGGTTGAGACCGAACCTTTTGGGAGGTTGCCTACGTATTCCCTAATGGGAATCAGGTCAAATGTAGTTCCAAACAAGGGAGAGAGGTTAGGACAATATCAAGACTGAGAAGTGGGGTTTGAATAAAGTCAAGACTCCAGAGATGAGGCTTAAGCACGGGGGAGACTGAAACTTTTGAGAGGTTGACTACGTATCCCCTAATGGGAATCAAGTTAAACATAGTTTAATGATGGCATAAGGCTTTTGAGCACTGGCATAATGTCCTTTCTATGTTCGGTCAAGCTAATGAATTTCAAGCGGAATGGATTTTTTAGACAATTATTTGACAATTTGAAATTTGAGCTGACTTGGTTTGAATTCAATGCTAAGGTCAAAACTGGTGCTCAGAGCATTTAACAATTAGTTTCATTTTAGTAAGCACATGTTCAATTATGGTAGAATGCCTTCACCCCTTTTTTTCTTTTATTTTTCTTTTCCTCTTTTCTTTTTCGTTCTAACTTTTGCCTAGGCACACTTTTGTGTTTTCATCCTAGTGAGCCTTTTCTATTATTATTTTTCTGCTCTAGCTTTTGCCTAGGTGCCCTTTTGGGTTTTAAACCTTGCGAACTTTTTTATATTTTTTTAATCCATGCGAGTCAACTCTTTATACCTCTCCACTTATTAACATCTATGTCATCTCATCATATTAATTTCCAAAGAGTAAGGTCCATTTTCAATTCTAGTTTTCCATAATAGTCAATATTCACTTAGGTATTCCTAACACTTTTCTCTTCTTCTCCTTTTTACTTTCTATCTTTTCGGCTTCTCCTTTGCTCCTTTTCTTTTCTTCTTTTCATCTTCTCTTTTTTTTCTTTCTCTCCCTCTTACTTTCTTTTTCTCTCTTTCTTATCCTCCCTATTTGAGGTACATTCTACCCTTCTCGGAGTTCAAATGTTTTGGAAAGTATTATTGACACGCTTATTTCTTCTTTATCGTATTGATAGCTTTCGAGATCTAAGAAGTTTTCCTACATGGACATTTTTTTAGTCAGGCATTATACCACATGATCACCATAGCTTTGAATAAATCTCACTCCTTAGTTTAGGCACCACTTTTAGTCTCATTTAGCGAAAGATGGGGTTGGACACAAGTATCAGATAGAAAAATGAATGGGTCTAGGAAAAACTTGGGATTCGTTCTGAGCATAGCTTTTAGAAAAACGACTTTTGGCTTTTATTTGGAGTTGATAATGAACTAATTTAAACATTTTTAAGGAACTTCCTCAATGCTCGAGTTCATGTATAGAATCTCTTCTACGATTTCTTGGGTGATTCATGCAATCCATACACTTATAATTTGGCACAACAAAATTAATAAAGATTAAAATTATTTTTATTGATTAGAAGAAGCTAATACATCACTAGACTATTTTTCATTCTTCTAACTCGAATACTAGACTTTTGAACAATCACAATTTATTCAAATTCTGAAGACTAGACAAGACTCAACCTAAACCTTTGACTCCATAGGTGTATCATGAACACTTTAATTGAAAATTCTTCTATGTTAGTCCACTAGCATCCGTGCTCGAGAATAGTTCCCAGCATCACCACTTCATCAACACCTTCACTACCATCCTTAGATCTAGGTCCCCCAAACAACAAGTTTATAGACGTGTGGTTCACATTCTCCATCCAATCTTTATCATAGTCGGTAACCTCAGGCTCTTTCTTGGGTTGAAACCATATTGAGTCGTTGGGAGACTCCCCATTCCACCACTTGATTTCTTGCAACCCAAGGTCTATTTCTACCAAGAAGAAAAGGTCTGCCTCATCATCATTTTCAAAATACCCATCATCTTCAAAGAAATCAAGTTCTCCTTCATGGCTCATACTACAAACTTCAGCACCTTTTGGGAGGATAACTATATGCTTAGGTTGGTTATGGGCATGATGTATATGGATGGCTCATAATTGGGTGGGCCGAGGCTAATTAGGTTAATATTCTGGGGTGGTGGCATAGCATGATGATTTGGTAGCGAGTTTTGGGTGATATTGGGTCGAGTAGATGGGGGTGTGATGATTTTGTTGTCAATAAGGTCTTGGATTTCATGGTGAAGTTGAGTACATTGGTCAGTGGAATGGCCAGGTTCTTGGTGAAAGGCATAGTATCTGGTGGGCTTATATCTTAGTGGGATCAGATTTGGGGTGGCCTTGGATCTAAGGGCTTAAGGTGGCCTTTTTGGATGAGTCGGTCCAGTATGGTGGACAAGGGTACGTTAAGGACAGTGAAGGTTCTAGAGCGATTGTTATTTCGGGGGTTGGGGTTGGAATTTTGACCAGGGTTTTGGTGAAGGACATTGATATCTGGTTGGGCATCGTAGTTTCCTCCCGCAGGTTTCCTCGAATTTTTTTCTTCCTTTTTGATTTTCCATCCCTTAAGGTATCTTCTTTTTTGGTCCCTACATCAAACAACTGCTCAAAGGTGGTAATTGGCATGAAGCATATGCGCTTATTATAGGTGGGTTGCGGATTCTTTATGATCATATGGACTTGCTCCTTTTCGGTTGGCCTATATACTATTTCGACAACTTTCTTCCTCCAACAGGTCAAGAATGTGGCAAAAGATTCTCGGTTGTCTTTGAAGGAAAAACAGGTTTAAAAATTATTTTAAACGCGCAGCGGAAATATTACGTTTCAAAAACATATTGGTAGCCCGGATCTACTACTTGTTAGCTCTATAGATGCGTGAAAGAGAAGGGACAAGAATTATACCTCACGGTGTTGAACCTAATTCTGAAATCTCTGACTTCCAGTAGCCTCCACTAGGTGGTCTTCACTCTTATAACTCCTACGGATGCTCCTGGAGAGGCTAGGGTTGGTGGGAACCCTAATAGAGAGGATGGAGTAGGTTTGGGAATCTAAAATAGTTTCTGCAGCTTGTGGCTTATAAAAACGTCGAGCTCTGATTTCTGGACATTGCTGCCCTATTTATAGATTCCCAGAACCGATGACGACATCCTATTGATGCGTTTTCTTATCACACCCAAGTGTAGGTGATTGTACAAGTAATAAAGTTCTGGAAGTGCAGGTCAAACCCACAGGGAACGGGAAACAAAGATAGGCAATAACTATATTGTCACGAAAAAGAAAATAAAAGATGAGGGATTTTTGTAGGGTTTTGCTAAACTACTAGTTTTAATATTTTTCTCAATAAACTAATTAAAAGCTATTTTTTCCTAATTAGTTTACGGTAAAGATTTTAACAGTGCAAAATAAATTAATTAAGATACTAGTAAGAAAAGGAAGAAAAATAAATAAAAGCTAAATTTTTGTGAGATAAACTTTTTTGATTTAATATTAGCGAAAGATGGAAATAATACAAATATTTAAGCAAAGTTATTAAAAATAGGAAATATTAATTAACTAGGGGGAAATGATTTAAAGGAATTGGGAATATGCAAAGCAACACTAGATCCCACAACTTTTGTGCATTTGAAAAGGATTTGGCATTTAAGACTGCAGAGTCATTCTTTACTTGAAAATAAACTTTCACCAGTCAGGGTCATATCAAGTGTGTCAGGTTTGATATGAAACGACGTCGTTTGGTTTAAAGAAAAATAAAAAGTCAATTGGGCAGTAGCCAGGTTCGAACCGTGCCCGCCGCGGACGTGGGTTATTCGACGTCCAATCCCCACCACTCTGCCACTGCACAATTGTCTATCCATTATTGGATAGAAATATATATAAACACATATTTGAAATATTAACTTTGTCATATGAGTTGTTTGAGTATGCTAGATGTTTTTTATGACAAAAGGCATAGTTTGACAATCTACACAATTAGGCTTTTTATTTCAAATATGTACTCTTTTGAGCCCGATATAGTCATAGTATATAAACATGTTAAATGGTCATAAACTATAGATACATAGATATTTTTGGCCATAAATGAAAAAATAACCCATTCAGATAAATTTGCCCATTTAAGATTAGTGCACAGAAGCTGTGGTTTCTAAGTTTTTATTACATATCCCCAATTAAAGTTTTAGCCTACCACTTTGGAATTGAAACTGTATTCAAAATAAAATTAAAAGATAAATTAAATAGGTGTAAACAATGACTGCTCAATTAAAACTAAAGCTATAAAACTAAGGTAATTGTGGAATATAATATTTATATATTTTTTTCCTACTTAACATGAGCTGGGATTGAATTTGTGCAATCTACAAAATAGCAAAGTTTAGTACAACTAGGCTAATAAAATATACATAAATGAAAATACTGAATTAATAATAAAATACTAAACCTTTAACTTTAACTTCTTGTGGGGTCACAGTGGTTGAACTCCAAGAACACAAGCAAAGCCAAAACAAATCCTAATATACTTTTGTAGTGAGATATAAGTATGATGTACTTTTGGACTTTAGTAGGTAATTATAACAACTACGTGGCTAAGAAATCTGGCATTTAATCGCAAAATCTGTCTTTTAGTGAATGAAAATATTGCTATAAAAACTGGAAATTTGGGGTTTCAAACTATTTTAGGGGACAACTACAAGTACTACTAGACTAAAAATATTAAATCTAAACTTTACTAGGAGGATTTTACTACTTCAAATTGACAAAGGTTGTACAAGAAAGTAAATATTTTATTTTAAGAAATACAATACACAAAGTTTTGCTACATCTTTTTGGAACATGAAATCATCAATTACATAAAAGTAAATTTTACAACTACTAGAACTATAAAAAGCTAAGAAAAACTAAAATTCCTATTTCTACAGACAATATGAGGTGCTCACATAATAACCTCCCCTAAACTATTCTCTCTCTAACAGTGATTGTTGTGAAGCTTGTGTTGTGTGTTCTGTTCTTTGGCTCCCCTTCCTTCTTTTTATAGACGAATTCTGTTTGTGAATTCGTCATCGCGTTCATCATTTGGCATTTTTTTCTTCTGCGCTTGTCACATTTTCTTCTTGCTCTGATACTGGGTTTGAAAAACCTGCATGATGAATGAGATTGATAGAGAGAGGGAGAAGAAAGAACCAATAATAATAATAATAATAATAATAATAATAATAATAATAATGATACATATACATACAAAAGTTGTCAGTTTGACAACTTTTGTCCCACCCCCCCCCCCCCCCCCCCTTTTTTTTTTTTGTTGATAGCTAGTTTTGGACGCCCCCCCCCCCCCCCCCCTTTTTTTTTTTGTTGATAGCTAGTTTTGGACGTTGTGAGTTTTATGCAATGCATTTGGGAGTTTATTCAGTGTGGTTGCTACTTCTTTCCTTCCTTTTATTTCACTTCATTTTTACTTAAAGATATAAAATATGTAAAAACAAATAATTAAACGCATTTGAGTGACATCACCATTAAATTATATTAATTCAAATATGCATGTAAAACTAGAGATTTGAGGGACTAAATGAGCACTATATCTATTATATTGGCACATAAATGTGTAATATTCAATGTTTGTCACACCCCTCAACTAACTTATTGCTAGTCCCTAGAAATAAAGTGAAAGAAAAATTGTTCGAGAAGCTTGATTATAAAGTAGGAGTAGACTAAGGAAAATAAAACCTAACTCATTGCCAAAAAAAAGGTAGATTTTCTCCTTTTACAACAGATAAGATTAAATTTGGCAATAAAATGAAATTTCTAAGTATGTAATAATAATGCAACACATATACTCATAGTTTGTCAATGGTATAGCATTTTTTTATACTCTTTAAACTTACAGTGTGTACTTGAAAATTCAAGCAACTGATCTTAACTACAAAGTTTACATAACTATTAACACTCATAAAATTTGTAGTTTTGACTTAAATCTCACTAGGATTTCACTCTTTTAATAAGAAACTCTCAGAAATCGGTGTAGAGAACATCTCACTTGGTAGGGAAGCAAAGATAGAGGAATTGCTTCCATTTTGATGACTCAATATATAGGCATTTAGAGTACAATAAGTCTCATGAAAGAATACTTAGCATTAGAAGAGCGATCTACCGTGGAGAACATCCTTATCACTTAAATTTAAAAATCAATTTCTTTTATATCATTAGGACTTTGACTGGTAGGTTAGAAATTAAGATGAGTAGGAGATTTGGGGTGTATTTGTTCTAAGCATGTGATTGGAGTGTTTGCGCAATTCATTCCAACCTCTTCTTTTTCTCATTTTTATCATTTGTACTGTTTTTTTTTTTTTTGAAATTAACTCCTTTCTTTTTTTACCACTTCTTGCAATATCATTACAGTCCGATCACATACCTGGATATAGAAGTGAGGTTTGTACTCCCAGGTGGAGTAAGACATGATTTGGATAGAACTGAGAATAAGGTAATATAAGGTGAAGGGGGTGCATTTGAAAGAAAAGATGGCCTAAATCATTTTAAAAATAGATTGACTTTGTTCATTTAAGCAATTTAGACGTTCTAATGGTAAATCCTGAATGTTCTCTTCTAATGATCAGTCAAAGAAAAAGAATGAGACTTTCAATGAGTGATATGATAAAGAGAATAAAATGAGACTGAAAAGAATAGTAACCCTCGTAAAAGAAAGATTGGCACAAAAGCTCACATGGGTTAATTAGTTTCCACTACTTGTCTTTAAACTGCATAGTTTATGCTTACTCATCCATTTAAATTCAGTAAATATTTTCACACTGTTTCAAAAGTGTTTATAAAGTTTAAAGAGTTTTTAGCATTTGAAAATAGTAAAACATGTGACAATGTGTTGTATGCTATTAACATACCCAAAATAACATTAACGTGTCAAATTTATCTTATATAAAATAAAAGAAAAAATTCTGAAAAATCCTAAGCGCATCCACTAAGTTGAATACACATATGGTGCGACTAGTATCCTCTGTACCTATACAAAAGAGGCTACGCAATTCGGAGCATCCAAGTTGTCATGTAGCCCATCCACCTCTAGTGAAAGAGATGGGTCTAGAATCACTAGCAAGCTAAAATATCAATAAGAGGCTAGGAGATAACTCTGGCTTTACCTGGTTTTTCGCTACCTCTAGAGTCATTCACCGCACTAGGCATATCTGGTGATGTTGGAATCATGCAAATTACTCCTATCGAACCAGCTAATGAAAGCCAGATGTACACGTAGGATCATTTTAAAGTATGACCTGACTAAAAATTATTATATGTACTGAAAATAAATTAAAAACAAAAACAATAAAAAGAAAAGAGGGATGGGAAAACAAAATTTATTTGGGTATCAAAGGATCCAGTCCTCTTTCTCAACCAAAATTTTCTTTTGTTTTGATTTGAATTGTCTTTTGTAGCAGTAGTAAACTTTAAAAGATGTGTCATTATGAGCAATTAAACCAGGACATTTTTCTCTATAACAATTCAAACACCATCTAACCTTTTAGCTTTCCTTTTGATGACATAAAGACTAGTGCCAGCAACGGGTTTCTTCTGCTCATAAACAAGTGAGCGACCCATTAACGTCTGGTCATCAACTATTGGATCCATTTTTTATACTCTTAGCCAACAAGAGAGGCTAGACTTAACCCTCTACTCCTTCCAACTATCAACTAAGATCTAATTAAAGAGAGCTTAGAGGGGGTGGGTGAGAATTTTATTTAAAAACTAAAAATATTTATATTAAGAAAAATATATACATTCAGAAACTAATTTTTTTTTTCTTTTTCTTAAACAAAAAACTAGAAAACTACAAAAAAAATTTTTAACAAAACAAAAAAAAAAAACTAGAACACACAAAAAGAAAAACTACATTTTTCTCTCATTTTTTTTAAACAAAGTTTAAGACAATGCATCATTATAATAATAGCAATAAGAATTATGATATAAACTTCAAGAATTATAAAAGTTTTGACTTCTGAGTCATGCATTTTTTTTAACAGAAAACTAGGAAAAGACAGTTATATTTCTCTTTTTTTTTTCTTTTTTTTTTAAATTTTTTTTAATTAACAAGGGCACCGCAGCACTAACATAGCAAGAACTAGGATAATAATAAGATAAAGTTCAAAATCCATAAGACCAATAACTAGCGCGTCGTCCAATTTTTTGTTTTGTTTTGTTTTTTTTTTTAAGAAATGGAAAAATATCACCTGTCTCTTGGAAATCTGATAACCTGGTAGGACAGTAGATCGAGTGATATTTCCAAGCTTCTGTGGTGAGTGGGTACCTACAACTTATGCATTATATTTTTGTTAAATAATGGAAAAGAGAGAAAATAAAAATCTAAAATAAAACTAAAAATATAAGCTGAATCGAAAAAATAGAGAATAAAATCAAAATCAAATTCTTCTCTGGATTATAGATCTTAGCTTTAGTGATCGCTAGAGTGGATCTTGATTTTAGATCGTAGAAAATAAAAAAAAAATGGAAAGAAAATGAGAGAGGGAGATCGGGTGAAAGAGTGAGAGAGTTGCAGAGAGTGAGAGAGATCACGGTGGAGAGGAAAGAGAGGAAGAAGAAAAAGAAAGGAAAAAGAGAGATGAGTAAAGTTTTTAGGGTTCAAAGCCCTATATAAAGTCATTTTCTCTTTTTCAGTGTATCTCTCTCTAGAAAAGCTAACATTTTTTGTAATGAAATAAAGATAAAATAAACAAACAGGTGTTAATCGTGAAACCGTCTCCCCCAACTGAGTCTGACATTGTCCTCAATGAGTGAGATGAGAAAAAGAAGCCAAGGATAACACCTGTAATAAAAAAAATACAAAAAGAAATGATAGAATAATAATGACCAAATTAATTTTGAGTATAGGACTTATGACAATAAATACTCTGATACACTATGTCCTATACCAATTATGTTTTAAGATATTAAGGAGCATTATAGTTGGGGTCCTCCAAAGGAATAGACTCCAACTCAGGTTCAAATCCTTCTAAAAATGGCTTTAATCTATGTCCATTAACTTTAAATGTATTTCCATCTTTAGGGTCCCCAATCTCGACAGTTCCATAAGGATAAACATTTTTTTACAATATATGGACCAGTCCATCGAGATTTCATCTTTCCTCTAAAAAGATATAGTCTTGAGTCATACAATAGAACTTTTTGCGCGAGGGTAAATCTTTTGCGTAAAAGATTCTTATTTTGATACATTTTAGTTTTTGCTTGATGAATTCGAGCATTATCATATGTGTCTTTACGAATTTCTTCAAGCTTACTTAATTGTAATTTTCTTAAAATTCCTTCCTCTTCAATATTACAATTTAAAGTTCTAGTAGCCCAATATGCTTCATGTTCTAATTCTACTAGTAGGTGACAAGCTTTTCCATAGACAAGTCTATATGGAGATATCCCTAAATGGGTCTTATAAGCAGTTCTATATGCCCATAAAGCATCTGTTAATTTTGAAGACCAGTCTTTACGATTAGAATCAACAGTTTTTTTTTTGAGAATATGCTTAATTTGCCTATTAGCTAATTCAGCTTGTCCATTTGTTTGTGGATGGTATGCAGTTGACATCTTATGGGTCACTCTATATCTTTTCATTAATTTTTCAAATGGCTTGTTACAGAAATGAGTTCCTTGATCACTTATTATTGCTTTTGGAGTTCCAAATTGAGAAGTATATTATCTTTTAATAATGCAATAACTGTACGGTGATCATTTTTTCTTGTAGGAATAGCTTCTACCCATTTTGAAACATATTCGACTGCTAATAAAATATATTGATATTGGCAAGATGGAGGAAAAGGTCCCATAAAGTCAATGCCCCAACAATCAAAGATTTCAATTGTAATTATAGGAGTCATTGGCATTTGATTTCTTTTCGTAATACTGCCCAACATTTGGTAGCGGTTACAAGCCTTACAATATAAATATGAATCTTTAAATAGAGTTGGCCAATATAAACCACTTTGTAAAATTTTCATGGCAGTCACTCGAGATGAAAAATGTCCTCCACAAAAGGATGAATGACACATGAAAAGTACATTTTCGATTTCCTCATTTGGACGCATTTTCTAATTACCTGATCAGCACAATATTTAAACAAATATGGGTCATCAAAGTAGAAAGGCCTAGCAATAGCTAGAAATCTCTTTTTATCCGATGATGACCAATTGCTTGGTATTTTTCCAGTTACCAAATAATTAACAAGATCAGCGTACCATGGCAGGGAAGTCACAGAAAATAACTGTTCATCAGGAAAAGAGTCTTGAATAGGTAAGGGTTCACTAGTATTGTCTTCAAAAGTGAGGCGGGATAAGTGATCAGCTACCACATTTTTTACTCCTTTTTTGTCTTTAATTATTAAATTTAATTCCTGTAGTAGGAGTATCCACCTAATAAGCCTAGACTTACTGTCTTTCTTTGAAAGTAGGTATTTTAGAGCTGAATAGTCAGTAAAACAGACAATAGGGGAACCAATCAAGTATTGCCTAAATTTATTAAGTGCGAATACCACGGCTAGTAATTCTTTTTCAGTAGTTGAATAGTTCATTTGAGCACTATCCAGAGTTCTACTGGTATAGTATATATCTGATGCCTTTTTATCCTTCATCTGCCCTAGGACAACTCCAATGGCAAAGTCGCTAGCATCACACATTAATTCAAATGGTAAGCTCCAATCAGGAGATTGCATAATAGGTGCAGTAGTGAGATGCTCTTTTAATTTCTCAAAGGAGTTTTGATATTCTATAGTCCATTCAAAAGGTGTGTCTTTAGCCAATAATTGACATAAAGGTTTAGAAATAGTACTGAAATTTTTTATGAATTGGCGATAAAAACCTGCATGTCCTAAGAATGAACGGATGTCTTTTACAATCTTGGGAATAGGTAAATTAGCTATAAGATCTATTTTGGCTTTGTCTACCTGTATCCCATTTTTAAAAATACTATGTCCTAAGACAATACCTTTAGTAACCATAAAATAACATTTTTCCCAATTTAAAACTAAGCTTTTTTCTTCACATCTCTAGAGAACTTTTTGAAGATTGCTAAGGCAATCATCATAGGATTTTCCAAAAATTGAAAAATCATCCATAAAGACTTCTAAATTATTTTCTACCATACCGCTGAAAATTCTTAGCATACACCTTTGAAAAGTCGCAGATGCGTTGCAAAGACTAAAGGGCATTCGGCGATAGGCGAAAGTTCCAAATGGACATGTGAAAGTAATTTTTTCCTGATCTTCTGGTGCATTCTCTATTTGATTGTAACCACTATAACCATCTAGAAAACAGTAATACTTATGACTTACTATTCTTTCTAACATTTGAACCATAAAAGGTAAAGGAAAGTGATCCGTACGAGTTACAGCATTGAGTTTCTGTAGTCTATGCATGCACGCCATCCAGTAGTGACACGAATAGGAATTAATTCTCCATTTGAATTCGGAACAACTGTAATTCTTGTTTTCTTTGGCACAACTTGTGTTGGACTTACCTATTTACTATCGAATATTGAATATATAATGCCCATTTCAAGTAGCTTGAGAACTTCCTTCTTAACTACTTCCTGCATAATAGGATTAAGTCTTCTTTGCATTTCTCTTGAGGTTTTATCATTATCTTCAAGATATATATTGTGAGTGCATATTGAAGGGCTTATTCCTTTTAAATCTGCAATACTGCAACCAATGGCACTTTTATGCTTCTGAAGCATACTAATGAGTTTATTTTCTTGACTAGAGTCTAGAAGAGATGATATTATTACGGGATAAGTATTATTATTAATAAGGAAAGCATATTTAAGCTCTTTAGGGAGTTATTTTAATTCCAAATGTGGAGTTTATAAATTAGAAGGAAGTGTTAATGTAGTCTTTGGTGGTAAAGGTTCAAAATATGTGGTCCACATTGCTTCTTGAATTATTTCTTCTGTTGAATCTTCATAAAAACATACTTGACTCATAAGATGTTCTTGTAGATTATTACTGTCTAGCTTCTGAATAGAGTTATTAATAACAGATTTTACTAGATCATTGTAACAAGTCAAGTTAAAATATTCTCGTGATAGAGATTCAATAGCATGAACTTCTTCAATATTCTCATCTTTTTCTTGATGTTGTGGATTAGAAAAAACTTTAATATTTAAAGTCATATTTCCAAATACTACAGTCATCATACCACTGCGGATTCGAATAGTGGCATCAATGGTAGCTAAGAAGGGCCTTCCAAAAATGACTAATATTTGCACATTAGCATCTAATACTGGTTCTGTATCAAGGATGACAAAATCTACTGGAAAAATAAATTTGTCAACTTTGACAAGAACATCTTCCAAAATTCCTCACGGGTATTTGTAGATCTATTAGCAAGTTGTAATACCATGCGAGTAGCCTTTAACTCACCTAATCCAAGTTCTTGATAAACAGAATAAGGAAGCAAGTTCACACTAGCTCCTAAGTCAAGGAGTGCATGATTGATTTTGTGATTTCCAATAATACACAATATTGTTGGTGTACCTGGGTCTTTAAATTTTGTTGGTAAATTATGCTGTACGATAGAATTAATTTCTTCAACGAAGTCAGCAGAATACGCATCATTTCGTACATTTTGCTTAGGTTTGACAGTACATAAATCTTTTAAGAATTTTGCATAAGCAGGTACTTGATTAATTGCATCTAAGAGAGGAATATTAATATGCACTTGTTTAAATAATTCTAAATATTCCTGATTCTTATCATTTTGGTGTTTTCTTAAACGTTGTGGATAAGGAATTTGAGGAGAGTATTCAGGAGTTTCCTCTGTTTCTTTTTCCACTGGTAAATAAGTTGTTTCATTTTCTTGAGAAATTTGTTGTTTTTCAAGGGTTTCAACTTCAACTTCATCAGCAATTTTATCTTCATTTATTTCTTCCTCGATTTCTATCATATTATCTTCCTTATTTGTATTCTTAAGGTGGCCCTTTTTTAGGAGGCGATCTAAGGCTGAAGAGAGGGGGATTTCTAGTTTGGCAAAGTTGCGAGGAGGCTTCCTAGGGAAAGATCGATTGGATGAATTAGCTTGGTTGGGAGGTTGGTATGGCCTAGGAGGGTAGGCCATAGGTTGACTGCTAAGGGCATTGACATCTGGAGGATTGCAGGAGTAGTTGGGCCTTTTTGACTGACTAAGAGGCTCTTCCTTCTTGATCTTTCCTTCCTTGATAGCATCTTAAATTCGAGTTCCAACTTCAAATAGCTCTTCGAAAGTAGAGATGGACTGGTAAAACAATTTTTCATGGTAGAGTGGCTGCAGATTCTGGATTAGCATCCTTACCTATTCCTTTTCAACCAGCCGGTGGGTCATTTGGGCCACTTTATTCCTCCATCTGCTCAGAAATGCAGCGAAGGATTCATTACTGTTCTGCCTAGTAGTTTCCAAATCCCTGATAGTGAAGTCAAGTTCTTGGTTATAGGAGTAGTGATCGACGAAGACTCGAGCGATGTCTTCCCATGCCTGGGTTTTGGAGGCTTCCAAGGTCAGGAACCATGATAGTGCAGACTTTGCAAGAGTTTGCGGGAACAACATCGCAATGTGCTCGTGGGTACAACCCATGGACTGGAAGATACTCATACATAGCTTCACATGACTTTTTGGATTCCCAGTTCTGTTAAAACGGTCGATGGCAGGCTTAACAGGCTCAAAGAGGCCTTCCAGGTCTAACATATAATCATCGACCCCCTTGTTTTTCCTCAGTACACTTTCCAGCTTGTCAACCTTATCCATTTTCTCTTGGAGATTCTTCTCATACGCAAGTGGTGGGACTCCTTAAAACCAGTCTTCTTCCTCGTTATTCTCATGTGGGGGCGGTTCAAACCCCGGTGGTGGAAACCCAGGTGGAGGTTGCGGCCGTTGCTGCTTCAATTCTTCCATGAACTTCAGAACTTAGGCTAGGCTATCGGACTGTTGGCTTATGGTTGCTCCCAACTCGGTAACCTTGCTTTCTAACTCTTCTCGATTCATGTTGAAGTAAGCTGTCAGACTGATTCTGACCAAACGATTATGTAAACTTCTGACCCAAGACGAGGATCCTAGCTACTGACTCCGGGAATCTATACTGACCTGACAGATTTTGAGAGGACTAGATCAGATTTTGACAGTGATGACTTTAGACAGACAAAGGCAGTGATGTTAACAAATGTGGATTGACTCGAGACAGTGCGTGCAGATTGATGGGAATGGTGTATGCAAATGAGACAAGCACGCGGATGTAAGCCCTAATCTAATTGATGCTCCTATTTCTAACAGATAACAGTTAAACAATTAAGGCCCTAACCATATAGAGTGTGCCAACCTTACTTTCCGGTACGATCACTAAGGGATAGCAGGGGCTTCTAGGGTCTTATGAAGGCTTCTAGGAGAGACTGGGCATTTCTCGGAAATTTGAGCAGAGTTTCTGGGAAAAACTGGTTAATATGGCCATATCTGGGATATCTGGACAGAGTTTATGGTATTTTTGGAAAATTTGGGCAGAGTTTCTGAGAAAAACTGGTTAATATGGTTATATCTGAGATATCTGGACAGAGTTTGTGGTATTTTTGGGAAATTTGGGCAGAGTTTCTGAGAGAAACTGGTTAATATGGTTATATCTGAGATATCTGGACAGAGTTTTTGGTATTTTTGGGAAAATTTGGCCAGAGTTTCTGAGAGAAACTGGTTAATGTGCGGTGATAGTGATCATACTGTCTAACAGGTTTTCATACTCCTATGTCTTAGGACCGACAAACAAGATTTGCGGTGTACATCTTTATGAGCATAGAGCAGACATCTTTGTCATGGTGCCTAGGCAGGTCAACTCAATGTGATCACATATGAGTGATTGCCTTGGGGATCATAAGAAAGAGGTTCTGTTCTATGTCACATAAGCGTCTACACCGCTCAGGTAATCCCATCAGGGCATACAGTAGTTGTATCATATTGTCCTATCTGAAAAGATAAATGAACAGTCCTATGAAAGGTTCTACAGAAATCTATATGCAAAGGCTGGGTTTAGTCAAAGAGGGTCCATTGACGAGAGTTCCAATATACCGTCAGGGAGACAGTACGGAGGTTTTTACTCTTTTTGATATACCTTGGAAGGTACAGTCTCAACGGTGACTTGTGCCTTGACACAGCAAGACCTGAACAATGTCAGCGCCGCATTTCAGACACAGTCGGGAGGGGAAATGCAGCGTGCAATGCGGTGAACCAGACACAGTAAGAAGATGATTTAAGGATTCTTCTTATGAGTCAAACCTCTGTATTATTTTATTTTGAAAATAAATATCCCTAGCAGAGTCGCCAGATTGTGGACACGCAAAATTCTACCTCTTGTTTGTTTTGTTTTGAGATTTGTTTTTGAAAAGGAAAAGAGAAAAGGTCTGTTGAAAATAGATACAGAGTCGCCACTTGGTCTTTAAGGAACCAAAAAACCTAATTTGACTCACCCAAATGGATAAAGGGCACCGGCCCTTCATAACCAAAGAACTTGGTTTGGGGTTTTGGTACAAGAGAGGAAGGAGCCTTTGTCGCGACTAAAACACCCTCAACTCGTCCCGTCTTTCGACGGGCTTCAATTAGCATCCAAATAATCATCTTATACTATATATGGTTCGACAATTAATACTATGATAGTATATTACATCACATAAGAAAATTTGAAATGGAAGATCTAAAGATAAGATATCATTCATAAGATCTAAGTCAAATATCATACAATGTAAAGTGAAAGATCACACAAATATACCTAGGAAAAATCGTCTAATCATGTATCAAGTAATTAAGTTTCCTTAATCTAAAGGGGACATGAATTGTTCTTGAAACAAATAAACAAAGAAATCAAAATATGCTTAGCAAGCTAGTATGATGCATGTTATTCTTTGAGAAAAGAAGATCTCTCAATCCCCGGGACAGATGAGAAAGGAGGATTAGATCGAGGGGAAGCATGAACGTGTGATCATGATCATTCCTCATAATCTTCTTAGATTAGGAGTTACAAAACCCCAAATCTTTGCATGGATGCAATGTATGTATCTAGAATGTGCCAAGGTTGTAGTGTGCTTTGTGTTCATGGATTCCTAGAATGACTTAGAAGTCTAAAATATGCATGAATGGATGAATGAAATCATCATTTGATATGTACGAATGTAGTATGAACTACTTCCTAAGACATGAACTAATTTGGAGTGCATATAAGCATCAAATAAAAGAATGAAAGTCAAAATGTGCTTGCTGTAAATAGTGGACAGAACAGTAACTAGATCTTTTGAAAATTGAAAAGAGGGGTTAGCAATGTTTTCAATGCATGGTTATTTATGGATATTATCCTTATTGTGTCTAGAACACAACCCAAAAATCCAATCTTTAATAACTATTATAGATTGAGAGAAATCATATGAACAATGGAGGTCACTCAGAAACAGAGTCCGTACTGTCGACTGAAATGTTGAAATATCTTAGAAAATGAAAACAAATGATCTAGAGGCCCATTTTGATACCTAAAGCTCCGTAAGACATTGTAGTTTAAGGAAAAAATAAGTTGGGACCACCCCTTCTTGAAAAGCTTTCTGAAAAAGAAGTTGGAAGTCAACCAAGCTGCTGTGACAGCAGAGGCAGAATGTCTTGAAGGATTGTTTGGGTCCAAATGGACCATTTTCAAGTATTTTCAAGTCAAACCAAAAATCATGGGTGTTCTCAAATGAGTTAAGAAGACTTTCCAAGTTGCCTTGCATCCATACATTGAGTATTGAGTTCTAGAGAAATCTTTGAACTCAGATCACTCACTGTTTTGAGTCACTGTTTTGAAGATTTTGGGGAAAAACAAGGTTTATCCTTTGAAATCAAAGTGAGGGTTTTAAGAAGGGGGTTTTGAAATAGAAGTTTTGAAAGCATATTTTAATACTTAATGAAGATTATGACCAATTAAAAATGTCAACATCAAACTCATCATCAAGAACCTCCAAGATTGTTGGAGAGATTTATTTTCATTTGAACATAACTTCAAGGATACCTTGGAGGTATTGAAGTTATGATCATCATCTATCAAACATGTTTTTGAGGTTCAGAGCTACTATCCATAAGGATTCACTCGCCTCAAACTTCATGTCATCATCTAGATGATGATGAACTAGTAAGTAAATAAAGAAAATAAAAAAGAAATGAGGTAAGAAGAGATGAACATTGTATAAACAAGCAAGTAGATAGCAATCAATAGATGATATTCATGATGTATTGAACTTGTAGTTTGGTGTTTCACTCATATGTGATGACATTGGACATGGAAGAAGCTTCCTCTCTCTTAAATGCTCACTAAAATGGTGGTTGGGTGTATTGAATATTGAAGTAAATAAGAGTAATGAAGTAAAAATAAAGTTTAGAACTCACTTTTGTTTTGAAAATCAAAGAAGAAAGCTTCTTTTCTCTCTATTCTAACCTTATCTCTACAACTTTCTCTCCCAAAAATTTTCAAAGTTTACATTTGACACCCCCTAAATGAGAAGTCAAGGGGGTTTATATAGGCCAATTTGGGGGTGGTTTTGGGGTTTTAGAAGTGTTTCCATTGGCTCCAAACATCTGAAAACATAGAACTACGTCGTTTTGGTTTTTAATTAATCAAAATGGAACCCCAAAAATAATTACAAAATCATACTGTTCTGGAGGAGAGTGCCGTGAGGGCACTGGGCCTGTGCCGCGATGAGAGTGGGCCAGTGCCGCGGCGGCACTGCTCCTCAATCGTCTGGATAATCCCATTTAGGCCCTCAGAGGTTTCGGTATTCGTGAAAAGGCCCTATTTCGTCCGAAATTCACAGAAAATCCGTACAAACTCCAAATTGAGGTTGTCATATACCGTTGGAAAGGTAATGGAGTCTACTTTACATAAAAAATAGTTCAGGGATAGGTCACTTTGAAAAGTTTTGCGGTATTTGCAATAAAAGTCAATTTGATATCCTTTTTCGCCTTCGGAAATTCTTAATAAACTTGTTTTAAATCCGAAATTATGTGCGATATACCGTTGGAAAGCTATTGAACTCTAGTATCCATGAAAAATATTTGAAAATTGTTACGGTGCTCCAGTTCTAAAGTCAAACTTTGGTCAAACTGGTCAAACATGGAATTCCCGGGAAGTTCTGGAAACCTCTGGGAGCTCCCAGGAGCTGACGTTTTCGCTCAATTTTTTTTTAAAACTCATTTCAATACTTTCAACATGATCTAGAATAATTTGGGCGAATCTGGATGATTTCGGTCAAACTTGGTCGAACCTTGGTCAAACCAGTCAACGGGGACTTTCCGGGAACTTCCGGGTCTTCCGGGGGTCTTCGGCAGCTGACGATTTAATCCGATTTTACTTAAAAACTCATTTTATCATTTTTTTCTTACAACGTAGCATGTTTCCAGAACTTTTGGTCAAAATTTGGGAGCTTTTGGGCTTTCTGGGGCATTTTGGTCATTCTGAGCATTTTGAGAAATAGAACCAACTTCCAGGAGTCCTTTTGAGTCTTTTCGATCATTTTGAACCACCAAGCTATGGGTCTCCTTAATCTGATAGCTGACAAAATGGGGTGTCTACACAATCACAATGGGGATATGACCAAAACAATAGTGTAAGATATAATAGTAGTTCCCAAGATTATCAAATGCATCAAGACTTTCCTTCTGGTGAGTCTTGTCCACTAACACAATGGGATAGGAATTACTACCAACCACAATGGGGCAAAACATCATATAGTAATAATGAGGAGAATAACCAAGTTGAGGATAGTGGTATGTTAAAATTACTATTTAGTGAAATGAAAATGCTAGATAGTGCACTAGATAAATTAGAAACTAGATATCAACAAGCATATGCTAGCCAACCTTTAGAAGACTATCTCAGTCCTTCAACACTACAACCTAAATTTCAAGACACTAACAATGGAATGGAAATAGAGGACTATAACGGGTTTATACCAAAAGAGGTTAACAACTCATTCGAGAAAGTCACAACCCAACAAGAACTCCAATACCAAACCATTGAGCATGCAGTTGTAGAACCATCTTCTCCTCAATATACAACCCCAGACATCAACTCCTTCACTGCCTGAAAAAAATTGCACAATTCATTTGTCCAGAGCACCTCAATAGATGGCATATATAGTGAGAAGAGTTACACGGATGAGAATGAGATTTTTACAGATAATGAGAGTTTAGGTGACTGCACGCAATTATGAAAGGATGAGTCCCCTGTTGACTCTACCCCTACCTTTGATAGTGACCCTAGGGAGGACGTAATTGAAAATTCTAAATTCGATTTAGATTCTTTTGATATTCATGAACCCCCACCTCTTTCGGCCACAGATGTGGTGTCACCAAGTTTCCCATCACCTATCCTCTCTATTAATCAAAACTCTCATCCCGAGCTTGAAAGTTATGTGTACCCCACTATTGAACAAAAAGAATGTGTTGTAGAAGAGGATGATAAGGATTCTAGCATATGTACTTCGCCAAATTTTATATTTCAAAATTCTTTGAGAGAGGACTTAGAAACTTTCGGGCCCACATTAGATGATTTTAATCTTCAACAAGAAGCTAGTAATCTTCTAAACTGCTTAACGTTCTTGAGTAATAATGACATTGAGGCTCAAATAGATAGTTTTATCCAAGTCCGGTCCAAAACTAGTTGCATAGAACAGAAATTAAATTCCTATGATCATATATCCATAGATTCTGTTCTAGAACAAGAAGAGAGTAATAAAGCTAAATTAGAATATTACTTAGACCCTACTCCTTTTATCAAACCTTGGCCACCTCCTTGTATTAAAATAGAGGCTATTATAGAAAATGCCAACACCAACGATCATTTTTTGCATGTAATTCCTAAAAAGTGGGGTATACCTCTTATAACTGTCCCCAACAAATTTGGAGGCCATAGGTTTTGCAGCATCTCCTTTGACCTTGAGCCTGACATTAGTTGGGGGGAGTTGCAATTTTATGAGGATCCCTACATTCTTTTCACTGTTAAATTATTTCATTGGGAAGATCCTAAAAAATTTCGGTTATTAATTTATGGTAAAAATCATCATTAACCGAATTTATTTACTGAGTAATTGTATTTCATTATCTAATTTTCCTTGTTGCTAATAATGTTTTTGCAGGTAACTTAACAAAGAAAAAAATATATATACAAAAAAAATCTGGATATTAACGCCTCGAGGTAACAGCCTTCCTTCTCTCGCTTTACTTTATTTGTCCATGTGCTTAGTTTAGAACATTGAGGACAATGTTTAGTTTTAGTTTGGGGGAGTGAGTTATTGCTCGCTTCATTATTTTTATGCTTTAATGTCAATACACCTGCTTAGCAACATGACTCAGTAAATTAAAATTGTCAAAAATTTTAAAATTGTTTTTGATTTTTTTTAAGATAATAAATTGATTCTCGCATTTCTCTCTTAGTTAATGTAGTTAGTTATGATGCATTCGTGTTATTTTCTATATATTACTAGTATGTGATACACTAGAGTAGTTTCTTTACTATCTTAGTTATAGCATGTTTTGTGCCTTTTAATCTTCAAACAACTTGAGCATCTTGTGACAACCTTGTACTTAGCTAAAACAGATGAGTAAGCATAACTAAGGTGTCTTGAGGGACTGTAGTGGAGACTAATAACCCAAGTGAGCTTTTGAGCCATTCTTTTTTCTTGAGGGTTTTATAAAATTACTCTTACTTTATGAAAAGCGTGTTCATTCGTTGAAAGTCTCATTTATTTTTTTTCATTTTGACTGATCACTAGAAGAGAACGTTCAGGATTGACCAAATTTGGAGCTCTTGAGTTTACTAAAATGAATTATCCTATTAACTTAGAAGATGATTTAGGCCATCTTTTGACCTTACACGCATAATAAAACATTGGCCTACTTCTATGCTATTTTTACTTCACCCTTTGAGCCTTACCATATTTTCCTTGTCTTCACAATCCTAAAGTCTATACCTAACTCCAAATTAGGAGTTCAAGTCTCAGTTCTTTATTTAGGAGTGATTGTGATGTGTGCCTTGACAAGAAGTTTGGTTGTGTGAATAAGGGAAAGTTGGCAAAAAAAATGATGAAAAAAAGAAATAAAAAAAAGGAAGAAAAGCATGAAAAGAAAAAGAAAAAAAGGAAAAATATATATATATATATATATATGCCAATGGTGGTTACAAAAGAAAAAGAAAAAAATAATAATAATAATAAAATGATGAGTGTAAATAAAGAAAAAAAATATATTAAAAGAGAAGAAGAGAGAGATTGGAGATGTGGGGGAAATTTGAAAAATTGTAGTAGACATTCCAATTAGATCCTTTGACCCAATTGAATATTACGAACCTCTTTCTTCTTAATCGAACACCTATTTTTCAAAGTCCTGATGATTTTAATTAAATTGAATTTGAAGTTAAGGTAATGAGAGAGTTCTCCACGGTATCTCGCTCTTCTAGTGAAAAGTATCCATTCATGAGACTTTGTGCACTATAAATTTCCTTTTTTCTATTTAGATATGAGAAACATTAGATTCCATTTACATTTACTCTTTATAGCTTCCATATCATGAGTGACAATTATTACACCTAATTCGGAGTGATTTCATCTTGAGAGTGTAAACCTAGTGAGAGTTGAGTCAAAATGAACGCCTTGATGGCATCTTAGGTTATGCGAGCTTTGAAATTAAAGTTTTGTATTTGGGTTGTCCATTCACACACACACTTGAAGATTAACAGGTATGGAATATTCTAATGACTTTGATAGTTGATTAACTGTAATGTGTGTGTTGCATTGCTATGGCATACTAGAGAGTTTCATGAGATTGTTGAGCTTCACCACATTGCTAAATAAGAGGAAAAATTTCTTGAAAACATTTAAATGAGAATCATTACCATAAACATGAATTTTGTGAGTAGATTCACTGCAAACCCTCATGAGACAACACTCGTCCACTAGGGGGTATGATTCAAGGTGAAAAGTACATGTTCATAGTGTATTACATGGTCCTTTATGCATACTTTTATCCTCAAAGTCCCTACATTTAGGTGCATTTTAATAACAATGTTCTTTTTATTGTGTTAATGATAAAACATATGTTTATTCATTGTTATATAGGTATTAGAATGTAAATCAATGAAGTAAAGCTAAAGAAAAGTGATTCTGGTGAAGAGAACAACAGAAGCTGCTGAGAAAATGCCAATTTTGACAATACAGACTTCAGATTTGGAAGGTTTCCTCCAGAGTTATGAAATGTAGATCTTTGATTTACGGTCGTATGGCCACAAATGGGAGGTCAATCCGAGGTCTGAGTAAAAGGTTATGGCCATTCTCCCATCGGTACGCAAAGTTGTCAAAATCAAAGAGTTCAATGGCTTGAGGAGAGTTCAATCGATCGAACCTTCGATCAATCGAACTAAGCTCGATTGATCGAACTTTATTTTCACCCAAAAGTTGCGTAAACTCTGCAGGAACCCTATAAATAAGTCGTTTTGATGGCAGACGAATAGAGGACGCTCCATAATGCAAAAAATAGCAGTTTTAGGGTAATTTTAGGATTAGATTAGGTGTAGATTAGGTTAGATTCATGTTTTCTTCCTCATTTTCCATTGTTAAACTCAAGATTAATGTTGGTTACAAGTATATTCAGATTAATTTCAGGTTTTTCTTCTCCTTTTTCTTTATTTGATTGTTTATTACTTTAGATGTTAATGATTGCTATGTTTTGTTATTTCTGCATTAGATTTATTATGTTTCCGTAGTTTAGACGTTGGGAATATGTGATGAAACATTGATTCCCAGCCTCTGCCATGCAATCTTTAGAAACCTTGGGCTCGATCGATCGAAGGTATTTCGATCGATCGAACCAGAGCTATAGTCAAGCGATCGAAGACATTTCGATCGATTGAAGGATGATGCTGTCCGATCGACCGAACTTGTTAATTCCTGAGATGATTTTTTTAAGTATTCCATGACTTTATATTTTAGAAATCTGTCATCAAATTGTCCTTATAAGCTCAGTTTGTCACAACAGTTTTTTAGAACTTAAAGCCTTAAGGCTACTTTCTTCACTGACTTTTGAAAACCACTTTGAATGCTAACACCATTTAGAATGCAAGTAATAACCATTGTTTTAAATCATCTTTCAAGTATTTTAAATCAACTGTGATGATGTAGTCCCGGTCATGAAAGGGCTATTAATTCTTTATCTTTAGAAAAATACAGAATGCTGAAAAGGAATGAACTCCTTAGAACGTTAACGAATGTGCATGGTAGATGGTTAGGATCATTGTGGATTCACATATTTCCAACACCTTTGATTTATCTGTTTAAATAGTTATGTTTCTTTATACTTTAGTTTATTATTTAGTTTAATTCAATTAATTAGGATTCGTTAGAACATCCACTCCCAACATTCTTATTTTCTTTTCCTTTTCGTCAGGTTGTAACTTAGTATATATTCTTCCTATTCCTTCCCTGTGGGATCGACCTGGACTTCTAGTACTATATTACTTGCACGATCACCTACACTTGGGTGTTGCACAAGAATGCACAACTTTTTAGTTGTGTCAGTCTGCCTAAGAAAGCTCGTTGTGGGTGACCTAGTCCTTAAAGAACTAAAAGTACCTGTTTATGACCTCAGAGGAAAATTCAAACCCAACTGGGTTGGCCATACATCATTAAAACTCTTCTTTCAGGAAGAGCTGCCTATCATATGGACCTAGACGGGGTTGAATTTAAACAGCTGATTAACCTCGATCATCTCAAGAAATATTTTGCTTGAAACCATTTCTTTCAAAACCTCATATATTGATGAACTACACTTGACCTGATTCCTGTTAGGAGGTACGTAGGCAACCTGCTTGGTTCGGTCATTAATAATTGCCCGATTGGCACCTTCCGTCAATCTTTAAACCGAACTACTGCGGACTTGATGCCCACTAGGGGATAAGTAGGAGGGCTCTTCAAAAGCCTTTGGTCCATGAAAAACTTAAAGAAAATCCCTGTGCTAAACTAGGGGCAAACTTGTCTTTGCCTAGAACCACTTCAGAGCCTTATAACTAGGGGTGAAATTGATTCGGTTCGGTCGGTTTACACCCCATAAATCCCACCCGAATCAAGAAATTGGTTTTCGCCCTTGTAGGAACTGAAATAGACTGAGGTATACTCACAACCGAACCAAATCGACCGTGAAACATTCGGTCGATTTCGATTGGTTTAGACCTAAATTGAATTAATAAATAAATAAATAAAACTTGAAGATAATATTCTTCAGCAATATTCAGTTCATTCTTCCCAAAATCGAACACAAAACAATAATCAACAAAAACTCAACAGTAAGGGGGAAAATTTTTAGAGATTCAAAGAGTATGGAACAAACTTCTAGAATCGTACAAATATTTGATGCATTGGCCTTGAAAATAGATCGATCGAAGAGACAAGGACTATGGAATTGTTCGATCTTGTGGTTGATTCGACCTTTGATCTTGTGACTATTCGATCTTGAATCGTACAACTTCTCATCGACCCTCTGATCGTCGGCCACGCAAAATGAGGAAGAGGAAGAGAGGTTATGGTTTGGGCTACACAGTTACCCTTGGGCTTTTAGAGGAGGAAGATGAGAAAATAGGAAGAGGAACGTAGTGAGTGAGGACCGTTGTGAGTAAGGACTGAGGAAGAGGAGAGGTTAGGGTTTCGTGGTGGTGGTGCGGGTGGCGGCAACTTGTAGAGATGGTGTTGGCGGTGGATGTCTAAGGTTTTGAGAGTCATTGGATCACTAGAGAGAGAGAATGGGGTGTTAGATAAGAATCATAAGACATAGAGAGGCTAAGGGGGTGTTAGGAATGCTGATTAGGGATTCTTTAAAGTTGTAAATTGTATAATTTGTAATGGTGACTTGGGTTGTTTAAAAGATGATGGGAAGCTAAAAGGTTGAGTTGACTTTAAAAAAGATGTTTGGGAAGATGTGTATAGGAGTAAATGTAAATGTTTGAGTATATCTATATTATTTATGCTGGGGTGCCGTGTAAAAGATGTTGGGAAGCTAAATAGTTGAGTTGCATTAAAAAAGATGTTTGGGAAGATGTGTATCGGAGTAAATGTTTGAGTATATCTATATTTGTTTATGTTGGGGTACCCTGTGTCAGTGTACAATAAATATGTACAGAGTACATTGATGCCTAGTGTATTTTTAAAGTTTAAATATGTACAGAGCATATTTGAATCGGTTCGGTTTGGTTCGGTCGGTGTCGATTTAAATTAAATAGGCACCGAAACCGAACCGAAAATCGATATTTCATAAAATTCAATACCGAAACCGACCGATCTCTCCTTAAAATCGACTAAACTCCACCGGTTCGGTCCGGTTCGGTTGGTTTGTTTGATTTTCGGTTTATTTTTACACCCCTACTCATAACCAGGAGCAAACTTCGTTTTCTATCCAAAGAACCCAGATATTTACCTTAAGCCCGTGTCTGGATCCCCTGGCTATCAAAATAAGTACTATAATAGAACAAATGAGAATTCATGGTAGAGAATGATTAAAGCTCTAAGCAAGACTCAAAGCAAACTAACAAAAGGCTATGAAAGGACTTTGAAAAGAGAATTTTTATAACTTAAAAGATAGATCGAAAGAGTGCACATTGATTGAACATGATAGACCATTTTCTAAACATAAAAACATTCTTTGGAAAGAAAAAGAAGAAAATCACATTCAAAGGTGCAGGAAGGTAGACATGACTTGTCAGAAGTTTTGTAAGATAAAGCTCTGTCTTGTTTTACTTTCATCTATGTATGCCTATGAAGTCTGTCTCTCCGCTAGGGTCTGTATCTGCAAAAGATACTCAGTAGTAGGCACAACTGAAGACAGAATTCTCCGAAAGGGAGCAGCCACTTTGTCATGCCAAACCTCAGCAAAAGCTTTCACGATGGAAGAATGCATGACCAAACTCCTCGTAAAATCTGAGGTAATATCCTCAGTAACATCTTGGAAAACTCCGTACTGTCGAACCACTCGGCTAGGAACATAAAAAGTAGTAGCATGTAAGTTGCGTAACCTGATACCAGGCCGCCTAGGAAGTTATACTGCAACAGAGCAATAAGCCCACCCACTATGGACAGACCCAACAGATATCACTAGGAGAGAGGCCTTGAAGCCAACCAAGCTAGGCATTGACAAAATGGAATAAGTGGTGAATCTCCATACGATCATAGGAAAGTGACCTGCGAAGGTGCGAAGGGTGTATGAAGAGATCTAGACATTCTATAAGCCAAGCCTGTAAGGAAAAAGGAGTTCCCGCAGATAACATGGCCCTGATAGTGTGGGCACAATCCAATCCGATCAAGGTCTCACCAAGGACTAGCGTGACAACACTCTTCATTTCTCGCAGACTATAAACAATGGGTATGAGAACATCGGAAGATGACTGGAAGAGGAAATAAAAGAGCATAGCAATCGATAAAGCACTACGACATATAATTTAGTATCTACCATCATGGGGGTCCTCCATGGAAGCGTAGATGGAGGAAAGATGCTCAAAATTGATCTGTCTGTCGTGAATGAAAGAGCTTGTCGCATTTTGGGATGTGGGAAGAAGAGCTGTAAGGTCCTGAACATACCCATCTTGCACCGAAGGAACCGTCAGATCCGCAAAAGGATTAGTGTGGAGAATAGCACTGAACTCCTCAAATAAAGGGCAGATCTCAACACTGAATAGCTACTCGGAGCGAGCCTTCATTCAGGGACATCTACCGGAAAGAGAAGAGGTCGTTCAATCTGAAACACTCGAAGTTAAGCCTGTTAATTCCCCAGAGAGTATCCATCCATGGGAAGAGAATTTGGGAGTCAATGGAGGCCATTTAAGGAAGAAATCAAGGAAGGGGAAGTGTGTTTTGTGAAGTTTTAGGAAACTAGGGTATAAATACAGAAATGGATCTTCCCAGACCACCCAGTAGCACTCGAAACACTGAACGACACTCCAGAGAATGTTGCGCGGTAGCTTGTGATTGCCACACGACAGTCATCGATTGCTGCCCGACACTCACTAAGTGTCGCTCAGGCCTAATCGAGTGCCGCGCAGAGCTAGCTTTTGCCAAAATCTGTTTATAATGTTTTCAACCCACCTGCAAACAAAAAAACTAAATATATAATAAACGTGTGCATCAGTTCGTACCACATACAACATTCAACAATAGAAGACCAAGCCATGGTCCCATTCGCAGAGAATAAACAATAAAAACATGAACATATTCATCGGCATTCATCATTTGTAGGAAATAAAATACAGGACCAAGCTATGGTCGCATCCACAATATGTAATAAGTCATAATCAAATAAAAGCATATAGAAAAGATAAAAAAGATAATCATGATAAAGGAGTATGCAGATACCTATCCTATCTAAAAGTCCCGGCTATCCAGAGAGCCATCATCAAAATATATAACATATACAGACATCCAAGTGTGTGTGTATCCTCTCCGAAGCACTTAGAAAATAAAAAAAAAAGTGATGAAAGAAGGGATCAGCCGCCGCCTCGATCTCAAGTCTGACGCGTGACACGTTGGAGCGGCTCCTCCTCTGACAGATGGGATCAGCCGTCGCCGCAATCTCGAGTCTGATGCGTGACATATTGGAGCGGCAACTTCTCTGACTCTGTACCACTCCCAGCACCATGGCCTTGCCTCTGCCTCTACCTCTACCTCTTTGACCGCTACCTCCACCTCGTTCGGTGCCTCCATGTGCTCCACTGGGACCCACTCCAAGTTACTGGAGCTGCTGCTCATGTTCCCTCACTCGTTGGGACAGAACCCTATTCACCTCTACTTAAAAAAAGAGAAAAGAAAAAAGAAAAGAGAGAGAATAAAAGCCCAAAATTGTCAAGGATAAGTAAAATGCTGAAAGTAAGAGTTTTGGTTTACCATTGCTCTCTTTTGAGCCGCGGCAGCTGCCCGAGCTCCCTCGGCCTAAAATTAGAAGTTGAAAATAAAAGATCAGAAAATCAGAGATAACAAAAATCAGTATAAGAATCAGGAAAACAGAGGAAAGAGAGTAAGCTTCTTACATCCACTCTCACCCATGGATCTACTGCCTCACGCTATGAGCATGCAGCAAGCCCACTTCTGCATAATTGTGTGACTATCATGGATTGAACTAATGATGTACGAATCAAGATGACGAGTCGACAGTGAACTACTGTGACTGTCATGGCTTGGACCAATGGTTGGACTAACTGTGATCAAAAGAACTGACGCATTGATATGCTTGCTAGGGATTAAATTGAATCTGCTAGGGATGAACAACTCTTTCTTCTGAGGAAAGGATGTAGTCTTGACTGAGATACACCATATTTGTTCAGGACACTCTTCTAGAGATGAACTAGCTATGTTGGGAATGAGAAGATTCGGCTGGAAAAGAATGGTTGCATTGTGAATAAAGTAATTCAGCTGGGGATTAAGAACATTCGTGACACAATTTTGGCTTGGTTGCTGAGGAGCTGGTAGAAGATGGTCAGTGTATCTTATGAACTCATTTATGAAGACAAGTGATTGTGATTGGGGGTATCACCAATGCTTGACGGTCTTGGGACTCATATCATGTTGTAGACTTGACAAGTGCAGTAATGGTGTTTGGAATTTCTGCTTGTATTCACATGTTTTATAATTAGTGATCACTTTAAACCCACACATTTGAGACCATTAGGACAAATGGACTTGACAGCAGCAACGATGACAAGGAAAATTGAATTGGTTTATATGAACCTTGAACTCTGATACAGTTTCGATTAGATTATTTCTAACTCAACCAAAGAAGGATTGACTCGACAAAAATAACGACACGTAATGCCCAAATTAGCATAATTAAATGTGTCTCTATCATAAATTGTGTACTGCTCATCTTTTATGTTCACTCCTTATCTTAATATGATAGTACTTTGCTGATAAATTTGGTTTTTGAAAACTCCTCCCTATTGTTCTAATCAATTCTCTACTTTTCCTAGGAAGTGCTTTGAATTAGTGCCTTAGCTTTTAGAATAAAAGATGCTCTATTTCAAAATTTTCAAAACAACTTAGTGACTTGAAAATTTGCCCTTGGTGTGAAGTGATCGTGTTAGGCAAACGGAGTTTGCCCTTAGTGTGAGGTGTACAAAGTAGAATTTATAGGTAAACGAGGTGGGTGACCGAAATTTGCCCCTAGTTTGGAATGATGGTTTATTGGAGGTTTTGGGCAAACGAGGTAGGTGACCAAAATTTTCCCCTTGTATGAAGGGTATATAGTAAAATTCAGGCAAACGAGGCGGGTAGCCAAAGTTTTCCCCTAGTGTGGAAGGTGATTTTCTGGCTTGAGGCAAGGACCGTGACTTTAATCTCTCAAATGCTCATAACTTTTGCCTAGGCACTAATGAGGTGACCTAGCGAGCTCTTTTCTCTCTTTTGTTATTGCTCACTTTGGATTTAGCTCTAATTTTTTCTTAGGCATCCTTTCGGATTTTCAACCTAGCGAGCCATCCATGTTTTCTTTTTGAAATTCTGCCTACGTACCCCCGAGCGTGGATCAAGTCCAACATAGTTCTGGCCAGGACCTTGAAAGAAGGAGGGGTGATTTTTAGGTAGGTGGGATGACCGAACTAATGCGGTTGCCTACGGATCCCCGAGTGGGAATCAGGTCCAGCGTAGTTCAAGGCAAATCTTAAAGAAAGTTGGATTATTTTTAGGTAGGTGGGATGACTGATCGGCGACGAATAATTGCTGTTTCTAGTCTTACAAATACCCTTTGTTAGTCCATTTCATGTAGTTATTAGTTATTTTTTAATAAGTATTCTGAATTTTGTAGGATTTGGAGCTTTAACTTGAAAATTCACAAAAATCCAATGATACAGTGGCTTTGGAATTCATTCTGGGCTCAAACGGTGATTCCGGTGAAAGCTGAATGCAGTAGTAGTCTCGGAAAATTGCATTTTTGATAAAGAATACTTTGGATTTGAGAAATTTCTCCAGAGATATAAAATGTAGATCTTCGAGTTGTGGGCGCGTGACTTCAAACTGCGAGTCAATCCGAGTTCCGAGCAAAACGTTATCGCAATTCTACGAAAGTCGCGCAATGTAGCGAAAAGGACCTCGCGTGAGCGACCTTTGAAAAAACCAAAAATGCGTATTTTATTAAATTAAAGTGCCCAGCGAAGGTGAGGCGGAGAGTGAGGTACGACGCTATTGATCAACCTCCTAAAGACAACGATTACCTATGTGAGGCGGAGAGTGAGGTACGACGGAATATTGAACCTAATATAGGAATAAATACGTGTGAGGAAAATATTATGGTTAGTAGCAAGCGGATGGATTTGAATAACCTGGACCCTAATGACGAATTTACTCAAAATGTGAAGAATCGATTTGAAACCGAAAAGGATGAACCGTTGAATGAATTGATACATAGCGATATGGTTTCTGCTTACCACCGGGCTCTTCCTGATATCCTAAGGGGTACAAAATCTGAGTTACGGCCTCTATAAATCTTGAGCTAGAATGGTCTAGCTGAAGACGTAAAAGATAGCGCTTCTTGGGAGGCAACCCAAGCTTTAATTCGTTCGTTTCTTTGATTTTTGCATGTTTCTGGGTCATTTTGGTTAGTTTTTGAGTTTTCTGAACAGATTTGGGGGTCGGAGATAATTTATTTTGAACTTATATACATTTTTATACTAAAAAAGAGGAAAAGACCAAAGTCGCACGCGCGACATGTCGCTTGCGCGGTCCGCTCGCGCGAGATTCCCCCATAGATAAAATTTTTTCAAGTTTTTTTTTATGTAAAGCCTTAGTATCTACTAGCGCTTCAATTCGCGCGCGCGAGGAGTCTGCTCGCGTAGTCCGCTCGCGCAAGCTTGTGCCTTAGAAACTTTTCTGAAAAAAAATATAAAAGAGGCCTCAGGCCTACCTCACGGAGGGATTCGCGCAAGCGAGGGTCGCTCGCGCGGTTCGCTAGCGCGAGGTGGGGATTTTCCACTTTTTCTTGTTGTTCTTTTACCTTCTGCTTCCCGTACCTAGTTAGTTATTTTCTTTTCTGTTTGTTCTTTTCAGTTCTTTTCATTTCAGTTTAACTTTGTTTAGATAGTTTTGTTTCTATTTGTTTTCTTTAACTTTCTTTTACTTATAATTTAGTTTCTATTGATTAAAAAAAAAACTTATATGTTAGTTTTTATTATTTAATAATTGCTTGTTTTATCAAGAAGTAACAGGTAACATTGAACTTTAATGCCATATTCCTTTGTGTTCACCTATTCTATGCTTGTCAAGATCGAGGTATTATCGTTCATTCCTTCCGTACTTTCCTCTCTTTCATTTTATTGCTTCATTGGGGGCAATGAAAGGTTTAGGTTTGGGGGTATGCACTCACATTATTATTATTACACTAAATTTTTCAAAAAAAAAAAAATTTCGATACTTGTGCTTAAATAAACGATGTTACCGATGTTTTTGTAATCTCGAATTCGATACTTCTTAGTATGCAACGTGATTCGTTATAGAATGGTAAACATGAGAATATGTGGTTAAATATTTTCTAAAGTCATGATGCGACGTTTTAAGATATGTATCATTCGAATCGTAGTTTTATATCATAGTTTTGCACATAAACATATGCACTGCACGTAGTCGCTTGAATACATGTTTGATGTGAACTATAATATGATTCGGATTTCTAGATAACACAAGGTGGAGACTAAGCCCAGTGAGCTTTTGAGCCTATCTTTCTTTTTAGAGGGTTATACATACATTGTGTTTGTCGAATTTCATTGAAATAGCGCATTAACTCGTTGTTTAGTCTCATTATTCTTGTTTTGGTTGATAGTCAAGTTAAAATATGTGTTACCATGCTAAATAATCTTCCGTCGTAAATGTTGAAGAACTATATAACCACAGGACATGATTTTAGGCCTTCTGTGTTTTCCACCCGTTTGACCTATGTCCTATCTAGTTAAATGATAAAAATTTCCTTAGTTCGCCCTTTGAGCCGTTAAAATGCCATTTCTTTCTTTAATTACCATTATCCTTGCTTTTGCTCCGACTTGACAAACTTGGAGTTCGCAATTGAGAGATTTGTCAACTTTTAGTGGTATTAAGGCGATGTGTGATTGAGAAGAAGAAGACAAGATGCTATTGGGGTGGTTGCTTAGAAATCAAGGAATAGTCATCCGACAAGCAAGAAAAAAAAAAGAAAAAAAAAGGAAAAAGATTGAACATATTGAAAAAAAACAAAAGAAAGAGAAGGAAAAAATAAAAGGTTGATAAAAAAAGAAAAAAAATATATGAAAAGAAGAGAAAGAAAAGATGAAGTTGGTAGAAGAGAGAATGAAAGAAATCGTACATGCCTTACAATGCCATTCTAAAACTACCTAACAAATCCTTTCTATCCTTTTCCATTGTCTGAGCCACATTACAACCTTTGAAAAGTCCTATTTGATCCTAGAAAACATGGTTTGGATATGAAAATGATGGGAGGGTGATTAAAGCATGGTAATGACTAATTTTTCTTGATTGTTGGCATCCTATCCATGAGACTACTGTTCTTTGGTGTCATGCGTCTTGTTCGAGTCATATGTGGTCATTTCTCATTTTGAAATCATATTTCCTTTGCTCCCATGTATTAGATAAATTACACCTGTTTCTGAGTGTTTCATTTGAGAGTGTAATTAACATTGTAAGATTCGTAGTCGAGACATAGTTAGATGGTCATGCGAATTTTATTCCAAGTTAATGACATGCGCGTGTTCATTTGACTACCATATCACACACGTGCAATTGTATGAGAAACTCTATTGATTTATACGATGCATATGCTTGAGATTGTTTTTCATGATTTAGGTGGATGTTTCATTATGTTTCTTTATGTTCGTTATTCTATTTCAAATCTTTGTTATATGATGAAGTATTGAATATTATGTTCTTTGTTTTTAATAAAAGTTTTTAAATATATAAGTTAATAAAGATGGTTGTGGGTGACTTGTTGATGAGAACCCTCACGAGACTTTACTCGTCTGACTAGGGACACCTAGGGGTTTAAAAGGCTTGTTGCATATGCTAAATGCAATCGTGATCCATGCGAAAATGGAGTAGTATTTGTAGTAGTAGTTTTATTTTTCTTTTCTTTTTGCTCGAGGACTAGCAAAGAGTAGGTTTGGGGGTGTGATCGGTGATGAATAATTGCCGTTTCTAGTCTTACAAATACCCTTTGTTAGTCCATTTCATGTAGTTATTAGTTATTTTTTAATAAGTATTCTAAATTTTGTCGGATTTGGAGCTTTAACTTGAAAATGCACAAAAATCCAATGATTAGTGGCTTTGGAAGTCATTCTGGGCTGAAACGGTGATTCCAGTGAAAGCTGAATGCAGTAGTAGTCTCGGAAAATCGCATTTTTGACAAATAATAATTTGGATTTGAGAAATTTCTCCAGAGATATAAAATGTAGATCTTCGAGTTATGGACGCGTGGCGAGTCAATCCGAGTTCCGAGCAAAAGGTTATCGCAATTCTACAAAAATCGCGCAGTGTAGCGAAAAGGACCTCGCGCGAGCGACCTTTGAAAAAACTGCGTATTTTATTAAATTAAAGTGCCCAGGAAGGTGGTTTGTGCATATGACGTCTAGAAACATAAATAGAGCAGTTTTAGTATGATTTGGCTTAGGAAAGCTTCCTAAATCCTTCCAAACTCTATATAAATCCTACTCTAAATCAATTTTGTGGTTACAGATCATTACACAACATTAGATACAGCCATATACAACAAAAATTTCAGCCATTGAAGAGAGGAAAGCAAGGAGAAGAAGAAGAAGACCAAGGATTCCCATGGCCTCCTCCATCAACCTCTTGCTGTTCATCAATTCTATGGACAACTAAACTCTAGATCTAGGGTTTAAATAAAACCCTAGCCAAGTAATAGTGTGTATTTTATGCTTTTCTTTTAGATTTATTATGTATGGATGATGATTACATGTTTGGAGGATTTTTATAAATAAATCGTACTTTTATTGATTAAATCATTACTTTCAAAGTTTATTCTTGTCTTAGATCTATTTTGACTGTGATGTGCTTAATGATCTATATTTGTTGTGCTTGTATGGATTGTTTACATGTAATGATGCTTAAATTGAATTGTGCTATCAAGTATCCGAATAGTCCATGCCTAGATTAGACGGATTATACCACAACCCTAGTTTAGTGTGGGATAATTCGTGCTAACCGAAGATGGATTATGTTGGTGCTTGAACCATAGTTATTTTCTTGACGGGGAAATTGGACTTGTAGCTACAATTCTCCATTATCATCAACTTAATAATCTAATTGAATGCATAAATATTCTTATTATGAAGCTAGTGGTGGATTTGTAATCCTAGATTCCTTTAAACATATTTACAAAAACACTTTTAAATCGCTTTCATAATTTAGATTTATTTTATTATTCTTAGTTTAATTAAATTCAAAATCAAAATCTCGTTTTTATAATTAATTAGATTCAGGTTTTAAAATTAAGAGTCGTAGTAATTCAATCTCTGTGGATTCGACATTATCTTGATATTGACAACATTAATGACCGAACCGATGCGGTTGCCTACGTATCCCCGAGTAGGAATCAGGTCGAGCGTAATTCAAGGCAAGGTCTTGAAAGAAATTGGTTTGATTATAATGACGTTGATCGAACCGATGCAGTTGCCTACGTATCCCCTGAGCGAGAATCAGGTCGAGCGTAGTTCAAGGCAAGGTCTTGAAAGAAATTGGTTGAGGGTTTTTCAAACCAATCGTTAAAGAAATTTAAACTTAGCTCACTTGTGGTAGCATTGAATAAAGGGATTCAGTTTCGATCTCCCTTTCTTTTCTTTTCTTCTCTTTCTTTTCTTTATGAGGATTCATCCTTTTCACTTTCGTCTAGCCAGTCAATTTTACTTTTCATGTAGTTGATTCTTGTGAGATCTTTTGATCACAATTTCAGAATTCCATAATGTGCTTATCGGTTCTCAAAATTTATTTGTGGTCGTTCCGAGCCTTTTGAAATGTGATCTAGGCATGTTCTCATGATGTACCTTGAAGTGTACAATTCTCTGTATCACCAAAATTTTCTTCCTTTCATTTTCTCCATCATTTTGACTGGCTAAGGTCAGATCTTGGAAATCAACACTTTTTTCAGCTCTAACTTTTGCCTAGGTGCCCTTTCGGGTTTTCAACCTAGCGAGCTTTTCTTATCTTTCTTTTTCTCTTTTTTTTTTTCTCTTTTTATTGTTTTATTTTTTTTTTGTTTTGAAAGGAGAGAAGAAACTCATTGAAAGTGTTTGGCTACCATCAAGGACTAAGTCTGCACTGCTTTCAACAGATAGATTGTATGGCTCCCCATTGGATTGGGCTCAAGGTTTTGAAATGGTGGAAAAAGGGTGTTGGGGAAGGCCCAAGTCAGTTTCAAACATGTCTTTCCAAGATTGAGGCAAGAGCATCTTTAAATTCTTAAAGTAAGACTATTCAATTCTCAGCTCTTCATCGGTGTCAGCATAAAATCGACTTTGACCTTTTAGGATTCTTTTTTGTTTTGTTGCAGAAAAAATATTAGCAGAGCAATATCTATGGTAACTTGAAAAGTGACATTTCAGTTCGATGATTCATGCATTGATGACTAGACACATCAAATTAGACAAAAATGAGATTTCATTCCATCGAAACTTAAAATAGATTCAAAACATAGGACATACTCGACTAGGCTCGGCTTGGTCTCAAATGGAGTGTTACGGTGACTAGCTTATTTTTTATTTTTTTTGAAAGAGCATCCTCATTTGTTTTGGTAGAAAAAGTCCTAAACACCATCGCTTCACCGGCACAGGTTCAACATTTGAACATATGAGCCAGGGGCTTTAGGTTCGATGAAACTGACATTTTGGTTGACATAGGGTTGGATGGGTGAAGGCTCGATGATTTTCTGATCGATGCAGTCTTGGATATCATGACGAAGGCGCATGCAGCTGTCGGTGTCGTGACCTGAGCCTTGGTGGTAGGCATAACATTTGGACATGTTACAGTTAGGCGAAGGGATACTAGCATGAGGCTGAAGAAGTTGGAGGTGCCCCTTTGTGATGAGGTTATCAAGGATAACAGACAACGGCATACCCAAGTTGGTAAAGGTTCTTGGGTTGTAGGCTTTGTTAAACTTTGAGTTCAAGTGAGTCCTCGGAGTGGCTCTTGTGTTTGGATATGAAATAGGATTACCCAGGCAAGGGTATGGAATTGGACATGAGTAAGGATTCAGATGTGGAAATGGGCTTGGATAGACGGCGTCGGAAAACCCATACTTCCTTTTATTGATGCTCTGCACTATTTTCTCAAATCGGCTTATCCTTAAACTTAGATGTTCAACAGTGGTTTGTAGTTTGTTCACTTTCCTTTCGAGAGCTTGGTAGGCCATTAATGGGTTTATGATAGCCTGGGCTAGCTCGTGATCACGATAATGAATTCAGGAAGGTACAATAGTGTCCTTACCCAGGGCTACGTTTTCTGCAAATAGAAGTACAAGCACAAATTATCAGAGGCGCAAAAATACTTCTTATGGACTCCTAGCGGGAGGACATGATCAGAATTTTGAAGGATTTAACGATGCAAATCGAGGACGGTTGTAGTAAGTATATGACTTCTGTACAATGATTAAGATGGGTGGGGATGATGATACGTATGCATTTGATGTGTAGAGACTGACATGTGTGAGACTAACGGGACGTGCGTGCATGCGAACTGACATGAATTGTGTATGTATATGAGACAAGCATGTGGATGCGAGCCCTAATCGATATGATGCCCCTAGTTTTAACAGATAGCAGTTAAACAAATAAGGTCCTAGCTATACAGAGTGTGCTAACGTTACTTTCCAGTACGATCACCAAGGGATAATAGGGATTTCCAGGATACTTCGGGAATTTTGGACAGAGATTCTGGGAGAAACAGGGATTTGGAAGATTCGGAGAAATTTCTATAAGTTATTTGAGTTTCTAGGAGAAATAGGGATTTCTAGTTGATTTAGACTGAGCCTCTAGGAGAAACTGATATTTTGGGTATTTCTGAGAAATATGGACAGAGTTTCTAGGAGAAACAAGTATATTTGGGCATTTCTGGGTGATTTGGGCAGAGTTTTTGGGAGAAACAAGTACTATGGGTATTTCTGGGAAATTTGGATAGAGTTTCTGGGAGAAACTGGCTATATCTGGGTATTTCTGAGAAACTGGACAGAGTTAAATTGGTTATGTCTGGGAGTTTTTGGGAGAAATTGGTACACCTAGACATCTCTGGGAAGTTTGGACGGAGTTGCTGGGATTTAGAGAAATCTAGGAGATTTGGACAGAGATTCTGGGAAAATAGGTATATTTGGGTAAGTCGGACAGAGTTTTTGGGAGGAACAAGTATATCGGAGTTTCTAAGAAAAACTGAGGTTTCTGGGTATTTTGGGGGAAGTAAGAATATCTGGGTAACTCGGACAGAGTATCTGGGGGACACAAGTATATCAGAGTTTCTGGAAGAAATTTAAATTTCTGGGTAATCTGGGGAGAAATAGGGATTTCTAGGAAATCTGGGTGATTCGGACAGAGTTTCTAGGAGAAACAGGGATATCCTGATGAGTTGGGCAGAGTTTCTGGAAGAAATAGGGATATGTGGACACGCGGGATTTCACTTCTTTTGTTTGTTTTAGATTGTTTTGAAAAAGAGAGAAAAGGTTTGTTGAAAACAGATACAGAGTCGCCACTTGGTCTTTAAGGAACCAAGAAACCTAATTTTGACTCACCCAAATGGATAAAGGGCACCGACCCTTCATAACCAAAGAACTTGGCTCGGGGTTTTGGTACGAGAGAGGAAGGAGCCTTTGTCGCGACTAAAACACCCTCAACTCGCCCCGTATTTTGACGGGCCTCAATTAGCATCCAAATAATCATCTTATACTATGTATGGTTCGACAATTAATACTATGATAGTATATTACATCACATAAGAAAATTTGAAATGGAAGATCTAAAGATAAGATATCATTCATAAGATCTAAGCCAAGTATCACACAATGCAAAGTGAAAGATCACACAAAACAAACCTAGGAAAAATTGTTTAATCACATATCAAGTAATAAAGTTTTCCTAATCTAAGAGGACATGAATTGTTCTTGAAACAAATAAATCAAAGAAAACAAGGATGCTTAGCAAGCTAGAATGATGCATGTTAATCTTTGAGAAGAGAAAATCTCTCAATCCCCAGGACGGATGAGAAAGGATGATTAGATCGAGGGGAAGCATGAACGTGTGATCAAATTCATCCCTCATAATCTTCTTAGATTAGGAGCCCCAAAATCCCCAAATCTTGCATGGATGCAATGTATGATCCTAGAATGTGTAAAGGTTGTAGTATGTTTTGTGTTCATGGACTCCTAGAATGACTTAGAAGTCTAGAATGTGTATGAATGAATGAATGAATTCATCGTGAGATATGTACAAATGTAGTATGAACTACTTCCTAAGACATGAACTAATTTGGAGTGCATATAAGCATCAAATCAAAGTATGGAAGTAAAAGTATGCTTGCTGTGAATAGTGGACAGAACAGTAACATGATCTTATGAAAATGAAAAAAAGGGGTTAGGAATGTTTTCAATGAATGATTTTTTATGAAGATCTTCCTTATTGCGTCTAGAACACAATCCAAAAATCCAATCTCTAATAACTATCACATATTGAGAGAAATCATATAAACAATAGAGATCACTCAAAAACAGAGTCTGTACTGCCGACTGACATGTTGAAAAATCTTAGAAAATGAAAACAAATGATCTAGAGTCCCATTTTATACAGAATGTTCCCTAAGTCATTGAAGTTTAAGGGAATAATAAGTTAGGACAACCCCTTTGGAAAAGTGTTCTGAAAAATAAGTTGAAAGTCAACCAAGCTGTTGTGACAGCAGAGCCAGAATGTCTGGAAGGAATGTTTGGGTCCAAATGGACCATTTTCAAGTATTTCCAAGTCAAGCCAAAAAACGTGGGTGTTCTCTAATGAGTTAGGAAGACTTTTCAAATGTCCTTGCATCCATACATCGAGTATTGAGTTATAGAGAAATCTTTGAACTCAGAACTCACTATTTTGAAGATTTTGGGGAAAACAAGGTTTATCTCTTGAAATCAAAGTGAGGGTTTTAAGAAAGGGAGTCTTGAAATAGAAGTTTTGAATGCATATTTTCAATACTCAATGAAGGTTATAGCCACTTAAAATTCCAACATCAAACTCATCATCAAGAGCCTCCAAGATTGTTGGAGAGATTTATTTTCATTTGAACATAACTTCAATGATACCTTGGAGGTATTGAAGTTATAATCATCATCTATCAAACATGTTTTTGAGGTCAAGAGCTACTATCCATAAGGATTCACTCACCTCAAACTTCATGTCATCATCTAGATGATGATGAACTAGTAAGTAAATAAAGAAAATAAAAAAGAAATGAGGTAAGAAGAGATGAACATTGTATAAACAAGCAAGTAAATAACAATCAATAGATGATAATCAATGTGATATTGGACTTGTAGTTTGATGTCTCACTCTTATGTGATGACATTAGACATGGAAGTAGCTTCCTCTCTCTTAAAAACTCACTAAAATAGTGGTTGGGTGTATTGAATATGAAGTAAATAGGAGTAATGAAGTAAAAAATCAAGGTTTAGAACTCACTTTTTGTTTTAAAATCAAAGAAGAAAGCTTCCTTTCTCTTTATCCTAATCTTATCTCTACAACTTTCTTTCCCAAAACTGTTCAAAGCTTACATTTGACACCCCCAAAATGAGAAGTCAAGGGGGGTTTATATAGGCCAATTTGGGGGTGGTTTTGGGGTTTTAGAAGTACTCCCATTGGTCCCAAATATCTGTGAACATAAAACTACGTCGTTTTGGAGGAGAGTACCGCGGCGGCACTGGGCCTATGCCACGGCGGCAGTGGGCCAGTGCCGCGGCGGCACTGCTCCTCAATCATCTGGATAATCTTGTTTAGGCCCCCAGAGGTTCCGGTATTCACGAAAAGGCCCTATTTCGTCCAAAATTCACAAAAAATGCATACGAACTCCAAATTGAGGTTGTGATATACCGTTGGAAAGGTAATGGAGTCTACTTTATATAAACAATAGTTTGGAGATAGGCCACTTTGAAAAGTTTTGTGGTATTTGCGATAAAAGCTGATTTAATCACCTTTTTCGGCTTCGGAAATTCCTAATAAACACGTTTTATATCCGAAAATTATGTGTTATATACCATTGGAAAGATATTGACCTCTAAATTCCATGAAAATTTTTTGAAAATTGTTACGGTGCTCCGGTTTCAAAGTCAAATTTTTGGTCAAATTGGTCAAACCTGGGATTCCCGGGAAGTTCTGGGAACCTCTGGGAGCTCCCAGGAGTTGACATTTTCGTGCGATCTTCTTTTAAAACTCATTTTAATACTTTTCATATGATCTAGAATGATCCTGGCGAATTTGGACTATTTCGGTCAAACCTGGTCAACGGGGACTTTCCGGGAACTTCTGGGCCTTCCGGGGGTCTCTGGGAGTTGACGATTTTATCTGATTTTACTTAAAAAGTCATTTTCTTAATTTTCTAATGACATAGCATGTTTCCAGAACTTTTGGTCCAAATTTGGGAGTTTTCGGGCTTTTAGGGGCATTTTGGTTATTCTGAGCATTCTGAGAGATAGAAATAACTTCCAAGTGTTCTTTTGAGTCTTTTTCGATCATTGTGAACCACCAAGCTATGGGTCTACTAAATCTGTCAGCTGACAAAATGGGGTGTCTACAGGATATATGACGAGAACAGGTGATGATGGTGATAATACTGTCTACCAAGTTTTCATACTCCTATGTCTCAGGACCAACAAACAAGGTTTGCGGTGTATATCTTTGTGAGCATGGAGTAGACATCCTTGTCATGGTGCCTAGGCAGGTCAACTCAATGTAATAACATGTGAGTGATTGCCTTGGGGATCATAAGAAATAGGTTCTGTTCTATGCCACATAAGCGTCTACACCGCGCAGGTAATCCCACCAGGGCATATAGCAGTTATATCACATTGTCCTATCTGAAAAGATAAATGAACAGTCCTATGAAAGGTTCTTATATGCAAAGGCTGGGTTTTAGTCAAAGAGGGTCCGTTGACGAGAGTTCCAATATACCGTCGGAAAGACAGTACGAAGGTTTTTACTCCTTTTGATATACCATGGAAGGTACAATATCAACGGTGACTTATGCCCTAGCACAGCAAGACCTGAACAATGTCAGTGCCACGTTTCAGACACAGTCGGAGGGGGAAATGCAGGAGTGCAATGCGGTGAACCAGACACTGTAGAAAGATGATTTTAAGGATGCTTCTTATGAGTCAGACCTCTGTATTATTTTGTTTTGAAAATAAAAATCCCCAGCAGAGTCGCCAAATTGTGGACACGCGGAATTCCACTTCTTGTTGTTTTTTGTTTGAAATTGATTTGGATCAAAGAAGGAAAGGAATGTCTGTTGAAAACAGATACAGAGTCGCCACTTGGTCTTTAAGGAACCAAGAAACCTAATTTTGACTCACCCAAATGGATAAAGGGCACCGACCCTTCATAACCAAAGAACTTGGTTCAGAGTTTTGGTACGAGAGAGGAAGAAACCTTTGCCACAACTAAAACACCCTCAACTCACCCCGTCTTTTGACGGGCCTCAATTAGCATACAAATAATCATCTTATACTATGTATGGTTCGACAATTAATACTATGATAGTATATTACATCACACAAGAATTTTGAAATGGAAGATCAAAAGATAAGATATCGTTCATAAGATCTAAGCCAAGTATCACACAATGCAAAGTGAAAGATCACACAAACAAACCTAGGAAAAATCGTCTAATCATATATCAAGTAATAAAGTTTTCCTAATCTGAAGGGGACATGAATTGTTCTTTAAACAAATAATCAAAAAGGATCAAAGTATGCTTAGCAAGCTAGAATGATGCATGATAATCTTTAAGGAAAGAAGACCTCTCAATCCCCGAGGATGGATGAGAAAGGACGATTAGATCGAGGGGAAACATGAATGTATGATCAAGTTCATTTCTTATAATCTTCTTAGATTAGGATTTACAAAAAACCCCAAATCTTGCATGAATGCAATGTATGATCCTAGAATGTGCAAAGGCTGTTGTGTGTTTGTGTACATGGACTTTCTAAAGTGACTTAGAAGTCTAAAATATGCATGAATGCATGAAGGAAATCATCATAGAATATGTACAAGTGTAGTATGAACTACTTCCTAAGACATGAGCTAATTTGGAGTGTATGTAAGCATCAAATCAAAGGATGAAAGCAAAAGAATGTTTGCTGTGAATAGTGGACAGAACAGTGACTTGATCTTGTGGAAAATGAAAAGTAGGGTTAGGAATATTTTAAATGCATAACATTTTATGGAGATCATCCTTAGTGTGTCTAGAACACAAATCAAAAAGCCAATCCTCAATAACTATTACAGATTGAGAGAAATAATATAAATAATAGAGGTTACTCAGAAACAGAGTCTGTACTGTCGACTGAAATGTTGGAAAATCTTAGAAAATGAAAACAAAAGATCTAGAGGCCCATATTATACAGAAAGTTTACTAAGACATTGAAGTTAAGGGAAAATTGAGTTGGGACTACTCCCTTTGGAAAAGTTTTCTGTAAAACAAGTTGAAAGTCAACCAAGCTGCTGTGACAGTAAAGGCAGAATATCTAGAGAGAATGTTTGGACCAAAATGGGATCCTTCCATGTATCTCAAGGTCAAACCAAAAATTGTGGGTATTCCCTAATGAGTTAGGAAGACTTCACAAGTGGTTTTGCATCCATACATTGATTATTGAGTTCTAGAGAAATCTTTGAGCTCAGATCATTCACTGTTTTGACTCACTGTTTTAAAGATTTTGGGAAAAACTTGAGTTTTCTTTCTTGAGATCAAAATGAGAGGGTTTGAGAGGGGTTTTGAAATAGAGGTTTTGAAAGTATTTTTTCAACATCAAATAGAGATCATGACCTCTTGGAATATCAACATCAAACTCATCATCAAGAACCCCTAATATTATTGGATAGCTTTATTTTTATTTTGAACATAACTTCAAGGATACCTTGGAGGCATTGAAGTTATAATCATCATCTATTAAGCATGTTTTTGAGGTCAAGAGCTACTATCCATAAGGATTCACTCGCCTCAAACTTCATGTCATCATTTAGATGACGAAGAACAAGTAAGTAAATAAAGAAAAATAAAAGGAAATGAGGTAGGAAGAGATGAACATATATATAACAAGCAAGTAAATAGCAATCAATAGATGATAATCAATGTGATGTTGTACTTGTAGCTTGGTGCTTCACTCATAGATATTGACATTTAGACATGGAAGTAGCTTCCTAACTTATGAATGCTCAAGAATGGTGATTGGGGGTATTTGGAATGTGAAGTATAAGAGAGGTAATGGAAGAAAACAAGACTAAAACTCACTTTCTTGTTTGGAAATCAAAGAAGGAAGCTTCTTTTCTCTCTATTCTAACCTTATCTCTACAACTTCCTCTTTAAAACTTTTCAAAGCTTGTATTTGACACCCCCCAAAATGAGAAGTCAAGGGTGGTTTATACAGGCCAATTTGGGGTGGTTTTGGGGTTTTAGAAGTACTCCCATTGGTCCCAAACATCTGTGAACATAGAACTACGTCGTTTTGATTTCTAATTAATCAAAATGAACCCCCAAAAGAAATTACTAAAATGTACCATTCTGGGGGAGAGCGCCACAGGGGCAGTGGGCCTGTGCCGCGGCGGCACTGCTCCTCATTCGTCCAAATAATCCTTTTTAGGCCCCCAGAGGTTACGGTATTCGCTAAAAGGCCCAACTTCGTCCGAATTTCACAGAAAATGCATACAAACTCCAAATTGAGGTTATGATATACCGTTGGAAAGGTAATGAAGTCTAATTTACCTAAAAAATAGTTTAAAGATAGGTCACTTTAAAAAGTTTTGCGGTATTCGTGATAAAAGCCAATTGGCTCACCTTTTTCACCTTCAAAAATTCATAATTAATCCGTTTTAAATTCAGAAATGATGTACGACATACCGTTGGAAAGCTATTGACCTCTGGTGTCCATAAAAAATGTTTGCAAATTGTTACGGTGCTCGAGTTTTGAAGTCAACTTTTAGGTCAAATCGATCAAACCTGGGATCTTCAGAAAGTTCTGGGAACCTCTGGGAGCTCCCAAGAGCTGACGTTTTTATCCGATTTTCTTTTAAAACTTGTTTTAGTACTATTCACATGATCCAGAATGATCTTGGAATTTTTTTAGACGAATTCGAATGATTTCGGTCAAACCCTGGTCAAATTGGTCAAACCTAGGTCAAACTGGTTAACGGGGACTTTCCGGGAACTTCCAGGACTTCCGGGGGTCTCTGGGAGCTGACGATTTCATCTTAAAAACTCATTTTCTTACTTTTCTTATGACATAGCATCTTTCCAGAACTTTTGATTCAAATCTGGGAGTTTTCGGGCTTTTAGGGGCATTTTGGTCATTTTGAGCAATTTTAGAAATAGAACTAACTTCCAAGAGTCCTTTTAAGTCTTTTTCGATCATTGTGAACCACCAAGTTATGGGTTTCCTAAATCTGATAGCCGACAAAATGGGGTGTCTATAGAAAGCCTGCTGGGTCTTGGTCTGGTACACTCGTCGCCTTAGGAACTACATGTTAGCCTTTCCTGTAACCTTAATATCCCAAATGGACCCACTCAAATACCTATTTGAAAAACCAATTTTGACCAATAGGATCTCTCGATGGACCATGATGCTGACTAAATTCGATATTAAGTATGTCACTGCCAAAGGGAGACCTGTCGAATACCTGGCCGATCTTGCAATAGAATCCGAGGAGAAGGGTGTGTTTTGATTTCCAGATGAGGGAGTGATGAGAATAGAGGAGGATTTGTGGAAAATGTATTTTGATGGGGTAGCTAACCAACTAGGCTACAGGGTTGGAATCATCCTTGTAGCACCCGATGGAACTCCTACCCCATTAGCCGTCAAACTCAAGTATAGATTAACCAATAACACGGCGTAGTATGAAACATTTATAGTTGGGATGGAAGCGGCATTGGCCTTAAAAGTTGAGAGGATCAATGTTTTTGGAGGTTTCAACTTGATCATATCTCAAGTACAGGGTGATTGGAGGGTAAAACATGAGAAGTTGAGACCTTACCACGACTATCTAGAGAGCTTGAAAGTACAATACAAGAAGATATCATTTTATTACCTTTCCCGTGAAGAGAACCAGCTGGCTGGTTACCTAGCAACCTTAGCTTCGATGATATAAATCCCCTCAGGAGTCACCATGATCCCGCTATCCGTAGAGATAAGGAACCAACCTTCATTTGAGATGATCATAGCCCTAGAAGATGAAGGAGAAGTGCCTTAGTGCGAGGATGTTTGGAATTTCATTAAAGAAGAAGAGTACCCCGAAGGAGCTTCAGAGAAGGACAAGAAGGCGATTCGAAGATTCTCTTCCGAATTTGTGATCTATGCAGATATGTTATGGAAGAAGTCGAACACCGGATATATTTTGGAGTGAAAAAATACACGAAGGAGTTTATGTACCCCGCATGAACGGGCATATGTTGGCAAAAAAGATAATTCAGCAAGGGTATTACTGGACAACATTAGACAGAGATTACTGTGAGTATGTCAGAAAATGTCATAAATGCCAGATCCATGCAATTCTGATGCATACCCCGCCCTCCCAACTCTATAGCATGACTACGCCTTGGCCGTTTTCCGTATGGGGTATGGATATTATTGGCGAGATAATTCTGAAAGCCTCTAATGGACACCGGTACATAATTATGGTAATTGATTATTTTACCAAGTGGGTGGAGACAACATCGTACGCGACTTTGAAGGCTAAAGGTGTGGTGAGCTTCATAGAAAAGAACACAATCTGCAGATGTGGGGTCCCAAATGAGTTTATTTTGGATCACGGCAGTCACTTCCTAGGAGAAGTCATCCCGCTCTTAGAGAAATACAAGATAACATGTAATTAGTCATCCCCGTATAGACCAAAAACGAATGGGGCTGTGAAGACAGCGAATAAGAATTTTAAAGCAATCTTGGGAAAAACGACAAACACGTATAAGGATTGGCACGAGAAACTACCGTTTGTACTATGGAGATATTAGACCTCTGTGAGATCTTCTACAGGAGTTATACCGTATTCGTTGGTTTATGGGATGGAGACGGTTCTTCTAATTGAGGTAGAGATACCCTCTTTAGGTTTTGGCAGAGTGTGAAATAACCGAATTAGAATGGACACAAGGAAAATATGAGGAGTTGATGTTGCTCGATGAGAAAAGGTTGGCTGCAATAAATCCTACTCGGGGATATCAGAAGAGGATAGCTTGTGCTTTTAACAAAAAGGTCTATGATTCAAGGTGAAAAGTGCATGTTCATAGCGTATTACATGGTCCTTTATGCATACTTTTATCCCCAAAGTCCCTACATTTAGGTGCATTTTAATAACAATGTTCTTTTTATTGTGTTAATACTAAAACATATGTTTATGCATTGTTTTATAGGTATTAGAATGTAAATAAATGAAGTAAAGCTAAGAAAAGTGATTCTGGTGAAGAGGACAATAGAAGCAGCTAAGAAAACGCCAATTTTGAAAATGTAGACTTCAGATTTGGAAGATTTCTCTAGAGTTATGAAATGTAGATCTTTGAGCTACGGTCGCATGGCCGTAAACGGGAGGTCAATCCGAGGTCCGAGTGAAAAGTTATGGCCATTCTCCCATCGGTGCGCAAAGCTGTCAAAATCAGAGAGTTCAATGGCTTGAGGAGAGTTCAATCGATCGAACCTTCGATCGATTGAACTAAGCTCGATCGATTGAACTTTATTTTCATCCAAAAGTTGCGTAAACTCTGTAGGAACCCTATAAATAAGTTGTTTTGATAGCAGACGTAGAGAGGACATTCCAGAAAGCAAAAAATAGCAGTTTTAGGGTAATTTTAGGGTTAGATTAGGTGTAGATTTGGTTAGATTCATGTTTTCTTCCTCATTTTCCATTGTTAAACTCAATATTGATGTTGAATACAAGATATATTCTGATCATTTTCAGGTTTTTCTTCTCCTTTTTCTTTATTTGATTGTTTATTACTTTAGATGTTAATGATTACTATGTTTTGTTATTTCTGTATTAGATTTATTATGTTTCCGTAGTTTAGACGTTGGGAATATGTGATGAAACATTGATTCCCAGCCTCTACCATATAGTCTTTAGAAACCTTGGGCTCGATCGATCGAAGGTATTTCGATCGATCGAAGCAGAGCCATAGTCAAGTGATCAAAGACAATTCGATCGATTGAAGGATGATGCTGTCCGATCGATCGAACTTGTTAATTCTTGAGATGATTCTTTTAAGTATTCCATGACTTTCTGTTTTAGAAATCTGTCATCAAATTGTCCCTATGAGCTCAGTTTGTCACAACAGTTTTTTAGAACTTAAAGCCTTAAGGTTATTTTCTTCAATGACTTTTGAAAAACACTTTGAATGCTAACACCATTTAGAGTGCAAGTATTAACCATTGTTTTAAACCGTCTTCAAGTATTTTAAATCAACTGTGATGATGTAGTCCCGGTGATGAAAGGGCTATTGATTCTTTATCTTTAGAAAAATACAGAATGCTGAAAAGGAATGAATTCCATAGAACATTAACGAATGTGCATGGTAGATGGTTAGGATCAATGTGGATTCACGTATTTCCAACACCTTTAAATTATCTGTTTAATTAGTTATGTTTCTTTATACTTTAGTTTTTTATTTAGTTTAATTTGATTAAAGAATTCGTTAGAACATCCACTCCCAACATTCTTATTTTCTCTTCTTTTTCGTTACGTTGTAACTTAGTATATATTCTTCATATTCCTTCCCTGTGGGATTGACCTGGACTTCCAGTACTATATTACTTGCACGATCACCTACACTTGGGTGTTGCACAAGAGCGCACAACTTTTTAGTCGTGTCAAGTTTTTGGCGCCGTTGCCGGGGAAGGCAACTAGGTTAGGTTTTTACTAAGTTATTTCCAATTTTTCTTACTTTTCAAAAAAAAAATAATAAAAAATAAAATTAAATAAAACTTTTGGACTTTTTCTCTCACAAAAAAATAAAATAAATAAATAAATAAAATTCCTATTATTTAAAATTTTTGGGTAAACATGTCTTATCCATATTACCCTCCATACAACACAAACACAAATAACATGAATAGGTACACACTTGAAAATCAAAATCGTTATCCCCCAAGTTGGCAAGCACCCACTTATGACACGCACTATCAACCCGAGTGCTACCAACAACCACAATGGGAAAACAATAGTGGTAGTCCCCCATATTATCAAACATATCAAGAACCTCCACATGGAGAGTTCTATCAATCACAATGGGGATATGACCAAAACAATAGTGTAAGATATAATAGTAGTTCCCACGATTATCAAATGCATCAAGACTTTCCTTCTGGCGTGTCTTGTCCACTAACACAATGGGATGGGAATTACTACCAACCACAATGGGACGAAACATATAGTAATAATGAGGAGAATAACCAAGTTGAGGATAGTGGTATGTTAAAATTACTATTTAGTGAAATGAAAAGGCTAGATAGTGCACTAGATAAATTAGAAACTAGATATCAACAAGCATATGATAGCCAACCTTTAGAAGACTATACCAGTCCTTCAACACTACAACCTAAATTTCAAGACACTAACAATGGAATGGAAATAGAGGACTATGACGGGTTTATACCAAATGAGGTTAACAACTCATTCGAGAAAGTCATAACCCAACAAGAACTCCAAAACCAAACCATTGAGCATGAAGTTGTAGAACCATCTTCTCCTCAATATACAACTCCAGACATCAACTCCTTCACTGCGTGGATAATATTGCACAATTCCTTTGTCCAGAGCACCTCAATAGATAACATATATAGTGAGGAGAGTTACACGGATGAGAATGAGATTTTTACAGATAATGAGAGTTTAGGTGACTGCACGCAGTTAGGAAAGGATGAGTCCCCTGTTGACTCTACCCCTACCTTTGATAGTGACCCTAGGGAGGAAGTAATTGAAAATTCTAAATCCGATTTAGATTCTTTTGATATTCATGAACCCCCACCTCTTTCGGCCGAAGAGGTGGGGTCACCAAGTTGCCCATCACCTATCCTCTCTATTAATCAAAACTCTCATCCCGAGCTTGAAAGTTATGTGTACCCCACTATTGAACAAAAAGAATGTGTTGTAGAAGAGGGTGATAAGGATTCTAGCACATGTACTTTGCCAAATTTTAAATTTCAAAATTCTTTGAGAGAGGACTTAGAAACTTTCGGGCCCCACATTAGATGATTTTAAACTTCAACAAGAAGCTAGTAATCTTCTAGACTGCTTAACCTTCTTGAGTAATAATGGCATTGAGGCTCAAATAGATAGCTTTATCAAAGTTCAGTCCAAAACTAGTTGCATAGAACATAAATTAAATTCCTATGATCATATATCCATAGATTCTGTTCTAGAACAAAAAGAGAGTAGTAAAGCTAAATTAGAATATTACTTAGACCCTACTCCTTTTATCGAACCTTGGCCACCTCCTTGTATTAAAATAGAGGCTATTATAGAAAATGCCAACACCAACAATCATTTTTTGCATGGAATTCCTAAAAAGTGGGTAAACCTCTTATAACTGTCCCCAACAAATTTGGAGGCCATAGGTTTTGCATCATCTCCTCTGACCTTGAGCTTGACATTAGTTGGTGGAGTTGAAATTTTATGAGGATCCCTACATTCTTTTCACTGTTAAATTATTTCATTGGGAAGATCCTCAAAAATTTCTTTTATTAATTTATGATAATGATCTTCATTAACCGAATTTATTTACTGAGTAATTGTATTTCATTATCTATTTTTCCTTGTTGCTACTAATATTTTTGCAGGTAACTTAACAAAGAAAAAAATATGTATACAAAAAAAATCTGGATATTAACGCCTCGAGGTAACATCCTTCCTTCTCTCGTTTTACTTTATTTGTCCATGTGCTTAGTTTAGAACACTGAGGACAATGTTTAGTTTTAGTTGGGGGGAGTGAGTTATTGCATGTCTCGCTTCATTGTTTTTATGCTTTAATGTCAATACACCTGCTTAGCAACATGACTCAGTAAATTAAAATTGTCAAAAATTTTAAAAAATTTTTTTGATTTTTTTTAAGATAATAAATTGATTCTCGCATTTCTCTCTTAGTTAATGTAGTTAGTTATGATCCATTCGTGTTATTTTCTATATGTTACTAGTATGTGATACACTAGAGTAGTTTCTTTACTATCTTAGTTATAGCATGTTTTGTGCCTTTTAATCTTCAAACAACTTGAGCACCTTGTGACAACCTTGTACTTAGCTAAAACGGATGAGTAAGCATAACTAAGGCGTCTTGAGGGACTGTAGTGGAGACTAATAACCCAAGTGAGCTTTTGAGCCATTCTTTTTTCTTGATGGTTTTATAAAATTACTCTTACTTTATGAAAAGCGTGTTCATTCGTTGAAAGTCTCATTTATTTTTTTCATTTTGACTGGCCACTAGAAGAGAACGTTTAGGATTTACCAAATTTAGAGCTCTTGAGTTTACTAAAATGAATTATCCTATTAACTTAGAAGATGATTTAGGCCATCTTTTGACCTTACACGCATAATAAAACATTGGCCTACTTCTATGCTATTCCCTTACTTCACCCTTTGACCCTTACCATATTTTCCTAGTCTTCACAATCCTAAGTCTATACCTAACTCCAAATTAGGAGTTCAAGCCTCAGTTCCTTATTTAGGAGTGATTGGGATGTGTGCATTGACAAGAAGTTTGGTTGTGTGAATAAAGGAAAGTTGGCAAAAAAAATGATGAAAAAAAAGAAGGAAAGAAAAAGGAAGAAAGCATGAAAAGAAAAAGAAAAAAAAGAAAATATATATATATGCCAATGGTGGTTACAAAAGGAAAAGAAAAAATAATAATAATAATAAAAAGAAGAGTGTGAAAAAGGAAAAAAATATATGTATTAAAAGAGAAGAAGAGAGAGATTGGAGATGTAGGGGATGTTTTAAAAATTGTAGTAGACATTCCAATCACATCCTTTGACCCAATTGAATATTACGAACCTCTTTCTTCTTAATCGAACACCTCTTTTTCAAAGTCCTGATGATTTTAAGTAAATTGAATTTGAAGTTAAGGTAATGAGAGAGTTCTCCACGGTATCTCTCTCTTCTAGTGAAAATTATCCATTCATGAGACTTTGTGCACTATAAAATTTTTGTTTTTCTATTTAAATATGAGAAGCATTAGATTCCATTTACATTTACCCTTTATAGCTTCCATATCATGAGTGACAATTATTACACCTAATTCTGAGTGATTTCATCTTAAGAGTGTAATCCTAGTGAGAGTTGAGTCAAAATGAACGTCTTGATGGCATCTTAGGTTATGCGAGCTTTGAAATTAAAGTTTTGTATTTAGGTTGTCCATTCACACACACACTTGAAGATTAATAGGTATGGAAAATTCTAATGACTTTGATAGTAGATTAACTGTAATGTGTGTGTTACATTGCTATGGCATACTAGAGAGTTTCATGAGATTGTTGAGCTTCACCACATTGCTAAATAAGAGGAAACATTTCTTGAAAATATTTAAATGAGAACCTGTTTGCTCTAATTTGCGCGGGCGTGCCAGAACCAATCTGTGGTTCGGTGTGTGTGTGTGTAAGCGTGCAAACTAATTTCCTATCTGCTTGTGTCAGTGATACACAAGGCTTTGGTAAATCTGACTTCTAAACTGGTGATTGTGTGTAGTGAGTAGGAAAGTACCCTCACTAAAAGTCCTTTAGCAGTACTGAAGCGCACAAGCTAAAAAGTATCAAGTTTAAACAAGTTAAACAAATCACAAACGGTTTAATAAAAGTAGATTTTATTAAATGCTTGGAAAACTAAAACAGATCTCAAGAACAACAGAATGGACTGATTATTCAAAAGAAACAGAGAATAAAAATAACAAAAAAGACACAGACCTAATTGCTATTAAAGTTAGGGAACAAAGACTTAGAAAAAGTGCTCTGACTGCCTTGAATGTGCTTGAATACTGAATACTGAATGCTGTGTATACTTTTGTCGAAGAGACGCGGAGTCCTTTGCTCGAAGGCCTGCCTCTATACTTATAGCGGCCTGAACTGATTCCTATTTGAACTATAATTCCTTTTCCTACGCCCCAATCTACTGATTGATTGGCTGATTTGAAGGAATGCTTCTATATCACCATCTCCTTCCTTATCCAAAACTTACTTGAATCAATCCCTTTAATTTAGGGATTAAATGCTCCAATCCAGCTGGCAACTAACAACTCCTTTCCCAGACGGACTCCTGTTTCCAAAAAACTCTCAGATATGACATCATCATGCCAGCTATGAATAGCGACGCCCTGTCTTTCGTCAATCGACCTCCCCCTGTTGGATGAATCGGGCTCATGACTCTTTTCATGTCCGATCATATTTCTTCAACTTCTTATGATCAATCGGACAAACTCTTCCTTTTCATCATGTCCGATCAGTTATAACGTTGCTCAAACAATCCATCGGGCTCTCAACATGATGATTTATGTTCTCATAGCCCGATGATGCTTACACTTGCCACATGCTTCCATCGGACTCTTCTCATCTCCCTACAGTTGTTTCCCCCATCGGGCTTACCTCTTGAGTCCGATGAGTCATCACTACTTGCCTCAGCGTCTCCTTCACCCAACTTCAACTCCACTCGGGCTCAAAAATCAATGACGATTTTTGGGTGCAAACAATTGCCCCCCAAAAGGTCATATCAAACGTCCCGCCTGGATTGATGTGACGTTTTGAATTTCAAATATGCCACGCGTCAAGCACACAGCTAACGTCAGGTTATGGAGAATCCCACCAGTCACCCTACATTTAATGCACCATGATTACGGCGTCGTGATATTTAAATATCACCCAACATCCGAAAACTCATCACACGTTCATACTTTCCCCTCTCCAGAAATCAAGCAAAATACAGAGCTTCACTCTTATCTTCATCTTCTCCGGCGACATTTCTTCCCTTCATAGACATGGCTCCCAAAACCGCTCCGGCTACCTCTAAAGGCAAGAAAACCTTCGTTGATGCTCCTCCACCACAAAACCGATGCAAGGAGGTTAGGGCTTTGGCAAAAGCTCACGCCGCTGACATATCCACTGAATACTTCACCCCCTACAGCTCTTCCGATGGTTCTCCCGCCGCACCAGGCTTAGGTGCGGCGTTTCTGGGCCACCCTCCGGCGCCTTTTATTCCTTTCTTTCCTCCCGTAGGAAACGAAGAATTCCTGCAAGTCCCTGCTCATTGGGCCAAGGTCCAGACTGCTAACCAGCCAATCCGAGGATGGCCGACACCCGCTGCTGACTGGGACAAGTGGGTAACTAGGGTTTCGGCCTCTAAGGCCGCCGTCTGGAAGCAAACGGGCATCTATGATGCAATCATGCTCAGTCGGTCTCGCATTGAAATAGACCGGCCTCTCCTTCTCTCTGCTCTACTCTTCTGGTCTTCGTCTTGCAACGGCTTTCTTTTCCGCTGCGGACCAATGGCTCCCACTGTCAAAGACATCAGCTACCTGCTCGGCCTCCATCCCCATGGCCCAGAGATCATTCCCGGGCTTGACGTTGGGACCGCCAGCTTTGCCTACCCACAACAGGAAACTGTCAGAGACGGGGCCGTTTCTCACAGACCGATCACGGACTTTGGAGGTTTCCTTGCTGCCTGCATCGGGGCAGATGATACGGCGGTGTCCGATGCAGAACACACTGCTTTCATCATCTACTGGCTCAACAAATATCTCTTCTGTTCGGCCTCCCAAGCCATTACCAAAGAATATACAACCGTAGCCCTGGCCCTTGCATCGGGGCAGCCACTGGCCATGGCTACGCTGGTTTGGGCACATTTGGTCCGAGGCACAACAGACTTTGTTCATTCGGGCTTCAGTGCTGGTGGGAGCCCGATGTGGCTCCTGCAATTGTGGCTTTACTCATACTTCCCGGAATTCCAACCCACCATCACTCCCTTGGCCGATATTCCAATCTCCGCCATTCAATTCGTGAATGTATCTCCTTCTACACATTCTTTTGAGGAATGTTTATTCTTCTTTTACCAGGGTTGCTTCCCTCGGGACGTCAATCTCTTCACCCCATTCTTTTCCCTTCAATTCTCTTCTTTTCTTCAGCTCTCCAATAACCCTTCAAACTGGGGTTCGGGCACCCAGTCTACCTATAATGAAATTTTTTCTAGCTACTTAGTAGCTAGAGACATTATTTTTAGCCCAAGCATCCCGTCGGCCAACAATAAATGCGGGGCCGAGTACTACTTTGCTCCTCTATACGCCCGCCAATTCGGGCTTACTCAATTAGTGCCCGTTCCTCCTGGTATCACCGTTAACGTTGATTGGGTTGAACGTGGCCTCATTGTTAACGACGGGCAGGTGAAGAGGATAACAGAAAGGTCAGCCCGGCTCAAAGCCGTGTTCAACTTTACACCTTTCTCTGCCCGACCAGTAATATCAGAAGAGTTCAGCCAATGGTGTGGTGAACGGGCTCGAAATATATTTCCACGCACCGCTGCTGAGGCCTTGGCTCCTTTCACTACAACATCGGCCATTGTGGCCGATGTCCCTATACCAGCAACGGCTCCAACCCGGCGCAAACAAGTCGCCAAGAGACCGGCTCGTAAACAAACTCCGGGCAAGGGTCAGCCTCAAAAGAAACAAAAAACACCGGCCTCTGCTCAGGTTTGCTCTTCCCCTTTTGATTTGAGCCCGAATTCCTTTTATTCTATATTAATCCTTTTATTTTATCTTTGCAGCTTGCTGATGAAGATTCGGGAGAGGATCCACTTCCACACCTTGCTCAGACTCTTCCCCCAACTCTCCCTACATCACCAGCCTCTGCAGCGGCTTATCTAGAACGAGTGGCCGTTCGGGTGATGCCACTTCACGTCGTGCCTCCACTAACTCCTTCAAGCGGAGACGGAGATGAAGATCTTGCTCATGTCGGCCAGGTCCCTGAGCAAGTTATTCTTTCTTCCAGCACTGAGGGTGAGGCCGGTGCTGAACCTACCACAGAGGCTGCTGGGGAGGAAGTAAATCAAACCGTCCCTTCTGGACACGAAACTCCAACCGGACAAGGGGAACCTACCACCGCCGTCAGCTCTCCTGCTCACATAGTACCAGGACCGGTGGTGGCCGAGATCAACCCCCCTGAGGCGTCTGCCGTCGAGGCTGGTGATGATAATTCGGGCTCTGTCCCTGAAACAGAAACCCCACAGACGACCATGGCCTCGATGAGTCCGGACGTGGGAACCGGCCTCCCTTCTTCTTCTCAAACATCTTCTCAACCAAGCGAGGCAGACATTCGCGAAACAATCATGGCCTCGCTTCGTCCTCACACCCAGGTATTGCTGTGTTACTTTGCGTTACTTCATTGATTCTATAACAACACCTAACTGTGATCTCTTGAACAGGCCGATCCTTCAGAGCCAGTGCCCGTTATTCCCTTCAATGACTTCTTCTTGGGCCTGGACCTGGGAGCTTTTGACCTCGGCCCCCTAGAGCCCGAAGCAGTTTATCCTTCCCTTCTGCAACAATCCAAGGACTTACTCCTCGGACTGGCGGACCAAGAATTTTCCAACCTTCCTGCTGCTGCTGACATTGACTCTGCCTTGAACACTCTCATGGCCGATCCTGCCCTTTCTGACGGGCAACTATCCTTACTGTTGGAGATAAAAGAGAGACTTCCCAGTGCCCGTCTCATGGACAGATCGGCCTCGAAAATGCAAGCTGATGCAGAACTGCACCTAGGCTCCCGACAGAAGGCATTGAATTTCTTGGAAGGGGCCAAAGCCAAATTTGAAGTGGGGAAGGCCTCTCGGGCTCAGGTTCTAGCAAAGGATACTTGGCTGCGGGACCGTATTGCTGCATTAAAAGCTCAACTTGCCCAGTGTGAGGCCGATGTCATCACCAACAGCGCCGCTCTTGAAAAAATTGACGAAGCCCTTTCTTCGCTAGGCGGTGACGCTCAGAAGTGCAGTGATCAGCTACAAGCCAGCGTCCCCATATCCCGGGCTTGGGCCCAAAAGCTGGAAAAAGCCAAGCGAGATCGGTCTGGAGCCATCAAGACATGGGAAGACTTGAAGGCTAAACTTAGGAATTTCGGGTCGGCCTAGAGACCGACTCCTGTTTATATATACTTTGTAAAATTTTTTTTTTTTTTTATTATTATTTGTAAGTAAGCTGTGCTCAGCCTATCAATACAAAATCCCTATTCACCTAAATCATTCGGGCTCCGGCTCATAATTTATCAGTTGCTCAAACTCCAACCTAGGATTAGGTTTATAATCTAGATCAATGGTCTCCCATAACGTTGGATAATAAGACTTTAAATACTGACCATTGATTAATCGGACATGTATCGTCCCATCTAAATCACGAAGCCTGTAAGCACCTCCTCTTTTAACATGGTGAACGATGAACGGGCCTTCCCAATTGACCGACCATTTACCGTATCGATTATCCTTGTCTCCAATAGGTAACACGGCCTTCCACACCAAATCATCGGTGCAAAAAGATTTCTCTCTCACCCTTTTATTGTAAGCTCGGGCAGCCCGTTGTTTTTGTACTTTTAATGCATCCAAGGCCATTAGCCTCATTTCATCAAGCCCTTCCAACTCAGCTACCATAGCCTCCGTATATTCAGCGGGCTCTAGTTGATTCTGTAAAGCCCTTCTGGCCGATCGGACTATAACTTCCATAGGTAACATCGCGTCATGCCCGTAGGTCAGCATGAACGGTGTAACCCCAGTACTTGATCTTTTTGACGTCCGATAGGCCCATAATGCTTCGGACAGAAGCTTGTCCCATTCCCTAGGATTCTCCACGATCATCTTTTCAATGATCCCTTTAAGGATCTTGTTAGTAGACTCGGCCTGCCCATTAGCCTGTGCATAGTAAGGTGTAGAATTAAGAATCTTGATTCCCCTACTTTCTGCAAAGGCGGATGTCTCCGACCCTGTAAACAAAGATCCTTGATCGGCCGTGATTGTTTCTGGAAGGCCGAACCTATGGATAATGTGTTCTTCAATGAATTTTATGACGGTGGCTTGTGTCACCGTTCTACAAGGTATGGCCTCGGCCCACTTGGTAAAGTAGTCCGTAGCCACTATTATGAAACAATGTTGGCCGGATGATGGCGGTAAAACTTTGCCAATCAAATCCATCGCCCATCCCCTAAACGGCCATGGCTTGATTATGGGTTGCAATACTTTGGCCGGCACATGTTGAATCGGACCATGCTTTTGACAAGGTTGACAACCTTTGGCATAGCTGATGCAGTCTTTCAACATGCCAGGCCAATAATAATTATACCTCCTCAATAGCCACTTCATCTTGGTGCCGGCTTGATGTGCTCCACATATCCCTTCGTGTACTTCGGCCATAACCTGCATGGCCTGCTTCTTCCCCAAGCACCTCAGAATCACGTCATCACCGATCGGTTTCTTGAATAATTCCCCATCTAGTACCACAAATCGGACTGCAAACAACCTGACTCTCCGGTCCACTCTGACATTTGGGTGACTCAAGTATTCAATAATAGGAACTCGCCAATCGCTATCCTCCATCAAGACCGAATTGGTAGTAGCGTACCAACCCCTCTTTGCCACGGACGGTAATGACCGGACATTGACCGTGATGAGTTGGTCTTCTGCACTCTTCTGGGAAGGTGAGGCTGATCCTGTCTTTGCCAACTTATCGGCCTCAGTATTGGTTGTTCTTGGGATATAGCTCACACTAATGTCATCAAATGCTTCCATGAGCTGAGTAGCAACTGCATGGAATGGGCATAACTCCCAACTCCTTATTTGAAACTCCCCAGCAATCTGTCCGATCACCAAACCCGAGTCGCCTTTTATATGCACAGAAGATGCCCCCATTTCAAGGAGTATTTCTAGTCCGATTATAAGTGCTTCGTACTCGGCCTGATTGTTAGTGCATTTGAAGTTGAGCCGAAAAGACATTTTTATCTTTTTGTACTTGGGTGATACAATTACCACCCCTGCCCCAGCACCTTCTGCATTTTTGGACCCATCAAAGATTAAAGTCCATGGGACTAAGGATGTGCTCAATACTTTAGGTGTTGGAGGCAGTGTTCCCAAATCAGCAGGATCTGGGTGATCGGCCAAGAAATTGGCTATGGCCTGGCCTTTTACCGATTGCTGTGAACGGTATTGGATGGCAAACTCCATCAAGGCCAAGGTCCATTTCCCAATTCGGCCTCTCATGATTGGTCTTGATAGCATGTATTTTATCACATCCGTTTGACATATTATATAAGTGGAAACAGGAAGCATATATGTTCTTAACTTCTGTGAAGAAAAATACAAAGCCAAGCATAACTTCTCAATCGGCGCATAACGCTGCTCGATTGGAGTCAGAATTCTACTTAAATAGTAAACGGCCTGCTCGTTACCTTGCTCATTATCTTGAGCTAGAATACTACCTATAGAGCAATCAGAAGCCGATATATACAATTTTAAATACCTACCCTTTTTTGGTGGCATTAACACTGGAGGCATTGACAGATACTGTTTGATTCCTTCAAAGGCTAGTTGATGGCTGTCTTCCCACTTGAAGTCTTCATCGGTCTTGATCTTCAATAGTGGGGTCCATATTTGGGTCTTCACTGCACAGTTTGATATGAATCGTCTTAAGAAATTGATTTGCCCGAGCAATCTCTGGAGTTCCTTCTTATTAGCAGGCGGTTTTGCTGCTTGGATAGCCCGAGCCTTATTTGTATCAATCTCTATCCCCCTCTGATGTACCAGGAACCCTAAGAAATTTCCTGCTGTAACACCGAACGCGCATTTGAGAGGGTTCATTTTTAATCCGTGAGCCCGCATTCTTTCAAACGCCTTTTCCAAATCTCTCAAATGGTCGGTGTAATTCCCTGACTTTACCACTACATCATCTATGTAAACTTCCATGAACTGCCCGATCATGTCATGGAAGATTGAATTCATTGCCCGCTGATAAGTGGCTCCAGCGTTCTTGAGTCCGAAAGGCATGACAACCCACTCAAAGGTTCCAATTGCCCCCGGGCACCGAAAAGCAGTCTTCGGGACATCCTCTTCGGCGATGTAAATCTGGTTATACCCCGAATGCCCGTCCATAAATGACAGAATTTTGTGTTTAGCGGCCGAATCGATTAACTGATCGGCCATAGGCATGGGATACTCATCTTTTGGGGTAGCTAAGTTTAAATTTCTGAAGTCTATGCAAACCCTTAGCTTCCCATTCTTCTTCACTACTGGCACTACATTCGAGACCCATTCGACATATCGGGCTGTCCGAATGAAGCCAGCGTTTAGTAATCGTTCGATCTCTTCTTTCACCTTCAGTGTCACTTCTGGTGACATACGCCGAGGCAACTGTTTGAACGGCCTGAACCCCGATTTAATTGGCAATCGGTGTTCCACCAGTTCTCTTGACAGACCCGGCATCTCATCATATTCCCAAGCAAAACAATCCTTATATTTATGCAGGAGTGCAATCATATCGGCCTGACCCTGAGGATCCAACATCTGACTCACATAGGTAGGCTTGTGCTCCCCTTCTTTGCCTAAGTTGACTTCCAAGAGAGGGTCCTGGACATCGGCCTTAAGATCATCCAGCTTAGCCGTGGCCGTTTCCAACTCATGTATCTGAATCTCTTCTTCTCTTGGGGCTTCTTCTTCGTAAATGCAATCAGCCAGATTGATTGTTCCGTCAATAGGGCCGATTTCTAATCTTCGGTCGGCCAAGAATGCACACCATCTGGCCATGCTGGCTCTTAAGGCCAGCAGCTTCCGTTCTTCAATTGTCGTAATCCCCATGGACGTCTTCTTGTTCTACGATCTCGATCGGCCTTGATTCTTCTGTCCGACTGAGATTATGGAAATATGCCTTGATGTCCGACGAACTTCCTTTAAGGAAGGTCGCTGTATTTGGCCTTCCCAATTTGTTACACCCCAACAACTTCACTGGCCCGATGTCATCTTCATACAAGACTGCATCGGCCGTCTGCACCCGGGCTACAAAGGGCTTGGTGTCTGCCCCTACCACTTCCACCTCATCTCCTCTCCAGAAAATTAACAACTGATGAAGGGTGGAGGGAATACAATAGTTTGGGTGTATCCAATCCCGGCCTAATAAAGCATTATAGGCCGCTGAAGTTTCCACGATGAAAAACGCTGTCATGACCGTTTTGCTGCCAACGGTCAGTTCCAAGGGTAGAATCCCCTTCGTCCTTGAAGGTGCCCCCGTGAAGCTTTGGACATTCATTTCTGTCGGAATCAGCTCCGACTCCGATTTCTGCAAGATCCTTAACATGATTTGGGGCATGATGTTGATAGTAGACCCCCCATCAATCAGAATCCTGTTTATCGGGACGCCCTCTATGTGCCCCTTTACATACAATGGCTTTAGATGTTGGGACATCTGGTGCGTTGGCTTTTCAAACACCACTTTAACTGGTCCGGTCTTCACTCCTTCCTCAGTCTGTTGTTCCTTCGGCCTTAAGATAGTAATCTTTGGCCGATCGGTCTGCCCATCGGTGGCGTCCACACTTTTGCTAGTGGCTTCCACCACTTTAGGCTTAACGACCTCTCCCCCGTTCCACAAGTTTTCTTCCCCCACGGCCGAGTCCTTAGCTGAGCCTTCAACCACATCCCCTTCCATGGCCGATGGTTGATCCGGCTTGGCCATGAAAGACAGGGGTAGCGTGAACACCATGTTAGAAGACAGGCCTACTGGAATTGTCCCGAATTGGATTGGCGAAAAACTAGAATCCGACCCATCTCCTTCGGACTCAATCATCTTGTCCACCGTATTTGTCCCCTTTTCCTGTGAACTTTCTGGTCGGACTCTCTCCTTCCGAGGTTCGGTGGGAGCATTCGGACCCCCTACCTGATTCTTCAACAACTGGCGTTCCCGCTCGGCCTGTCGCATTCTCTGATATCTTCTTTTCTGGGACTTGCTATATTGCGACCGTGCTGGGAACTTGGAGTGTTCAGCTCTATGCCATTTTTGATCTTCTACCCTAGGCGGTAGCACCATCCTCGGGCTCCTTCCAGAAATTGTTGCTTGTATCCGAGGCCTTGGAATCACTTGGGAACTACTTTCCCCCAGTCGGCCGTATTCTCTCTGGCCAACTTGGTATTCCGACGGATGTTTTGCACGCCACTCGGTCTTGGCCTGGCCTTGCCACGGTAATGACAATCTTTCATGTACGGACCTTCTCGGGCTTGAGCCCCGATGTTCATAGCTTCTCGGCCTCTTACTCGGGCTCGAAACTTCCTTCTTGATGTCGGCCTTGCACCTCGGGCAAAGGCCTTGTTCGATGAATTCCAGCTGTCGCCGTAGATCGGCTATCAGGTTATCGGTGCTAGATTTAGCCGTCCCTTCGTCAGCTTTCTGTACTTCCGTTTTGCGTTCTTGATGACTCTTTCGGAGGTCATGTATTGTAACCTTTGGCCCATTGGTGGCCGAAGTAGCAATTTGTTTACCCTCCCTTTGTGTTGGCACAAGTTCCCCGTCAGATAAGTCAATCTTCAGCCTCGGCCTTGACAGCCTAGTCAGGTCGGGCATCACCATGTTTGTGCCCGTAATCTGAGGAAAAGGATTCGCATCGATCCCCATTGCTTTGTCTGAGAATTTGAAGACCCCCTTCTCGACGTTTTCCTGTATAAAATTGCGAAAAACAACACAATTGTTAGTAGCGTGCTTCCAAGAATTGTGCCATTTACAATATTCTTTGTTCTTTATGTCATCGGCCTTTGGGATCCGATGACCTTCACTTAGCTTGATCACTTTATCAGCCAATAGGGCATCGAATATTTGATCAGCCATTGTTATATCGAAAGTATAGTTTTTCCCCGCCTCGAACGCCATCTTCTTTGCAGCAGCGTTATTATTAACAGGCTTGTTCAAGGCGTTACATACGATTGGCCGTTTGCAAATTAGTTCGGCCATATCGCATTCTGTTTCAAGGTCACACTCTGCCAAGTGGACCTCGTAATTAGGATCTTTGTAATATGTTCCCTTGGAAGAGTTCTTCTTCTCCTGCTCATCCAAGAGAATGCGTTCATAGCGACCCGCCCGTGTGGCAAGCTCGAACAGATCACGGAAGTCATTGCCTTCAAACCTCTTGCGAAGCTCAAAGGACATGCCCCCCATGGCCATCTTTGCATACTCCTCCTCGGGCAACACAGTCTTGCAGCGGTATTTTGCCTTTCGGAAGCGGGCTATGTATGTTTCCACGGTCTCCCCCACCAGTTGCATCATACGCGACAAATCTGCTAATGATGTCTCGGGCTCAGTCCTATAGAACTGTCCGTGAAACAACTCCTCCATCCCTTGCCAAGTCAACACCGAATTGGCTGGGAGGTTGACGTTCCACAAAAATGCCATGCCCGTTAGCGAATTTGGGAAAAGTCTCAACTTCAATGGGTCACTGTGACCCACATGGCCGCACTGAACAATAAAACGGCCAATGTGCTCAACTGAGGACTGTTCACTCTCTCCTGAGAATAGAGTGAAATTCGGTACCTTATACCCTTGAGGAAATATGACTCGGTCAATCTCCGGCGGGTACGGCCGTCTGTAAGTCGGCCTTTCCAGTCTCCGCATAAACGGGCCATACTCCTCGTGTATGGCCGCTACCAGCTCTTCCCTATTGATGGGTTGAACTACGGGCTGAACATTCCTTATCGGGGGTATCAACGGCGGCGGTCCGTTCTGTTGATTATTCTGGACTTGATGGGTCCAAAACCCACCGTTGTTCCTCTGCCCCCCATTGCCACTCCCTTGGGGCTGTGTGTGGCCGACTGAACTTTCAGTCTGGCCAGCAGATCCTCCAAACCCTGGTGTCGCCGACCCGTTGGGATCGGTGACCACCATACTGCCAGCGTGGCCGGTCTGTGACTCAGATTGCTTTCCTGAGCCATTTCCGTCTCTTAGATTCGGACAGACATATGGTGGGCTCTTCGGCTTATCGGACTCCAGCGAGGTACCCGAGCCCGAACCGTTGACCTGTTCTCCTCTCCCTCCGGCCTTATAAGTTTCAATCAAATTTCCGATTGTTTCTGTCAGTCGGTCCAACTTCACGTGAGTGGTCCTGGTTTCATGGATCAGATCAGCCTGACTTTTATGGATATCGGTCGTTTGCTGCATGACCGATTTGAGGTTGCCCATAGAACCTATGAGCGCGTTGTACTCCTGCCACATGGGCTCTACGTTGGCCCTCATGGCTTCCGAGATGGCTTCTAATGTGATACTACCGTCCTGTGGAGAACGGCCGGTGCTCTCCTCCGTGGGCGGATCCATAAGCTGATCGTCCTTTGTCGTCTTATCTTTCTTCGGAGGCATGATTTGACACTGTGGGTCCCACCGGGCGTGCCAAAAATGTTTGCTCTAATTTGCGCGGGCGTGCCAGAACCAATCTGTGGTTCGGTGTGTGTGTGTGTAAGCGTGCAAACTAATTTCCTATCTGCTTGTGTCAGTGATACACAAGGCTTTGGTAAATCTGACTTCTAAACTGGTGATTGTGTGTAGTGAGTAGGAAAGTACCCTCACTAAAAGTCCTTTAGCAGTACTGAAGCGCACAAGCTAAAAAGTATCAAGTTTAAACAAGTTAAACAAACCACAAACGGTTTAATAAAAGTAGATTTTATTAAATGCTTGGAAAACTAAAACAGATCTCAAGAACAACAGAATGGACTGATTATTCAAAAGAAACAGAGAATAAAAATAACAAAAAAGACACAGACCTAATTGCTATTAAAGTTAGGGAACAAAGACTTAGAAAAAGTGCTCTGACTGCCTTGAATGTGCTTGAATACTGAATACTGAATGCTGTGTATACTTTTGTCGAAGAGACGCGGAGTCCTTTGCTCGAAGGCCTGCCTCTATACTTATAGCGGCCTGAACTGATTCCTATTTGAACTATAATTCCTTTTCCTACGCCCCAATCTACTGATTGATTGGCTGATTTGAAGGAATGCTTCTATATCACCATCTCCTTCCTTATCCAGAACTTACTTGAATCAATCCCTTTAATTTAGGGATTAAATGCTCCAATCCAGCTGGCAACTAACAACTCCTTTCCCAGACGGACTCCTGTTTCCAAAAAACTCTCAGATATGACATCATCATGCCAGCTATGAATAGCGACGCCCTGTCTTTCGTCAATCGACCTCCCCCTGTTGGATGAATCGGGCTCATGACTCTTTTCATGTCCGATCATATTTCTTCAACTTCTTATGATCAATCGGACAAACTCTTCCTTTTCATCATGTCCGATCAGTTATAACGTTGCTCAAACAATCCATCGGGCTCTCAACATGATGATTTATGTTCTCATAGCCCGATGATGCTTACACTTGCCACATGCTTCCATCGGACTCTTCTCATCTCCCTACAGTTGTTTCCCCCATCGGGCTTACCTCTTGAGTCCGATGAGTCATCACTACTTGCCTCAGCGTCTCCTTCACCCAACTTCAACTCCACTCGGGCTCAAAAATCAATGACGGTTTTTGGGTGCAAACAGAACCATTACCGTAAACATGAATTTTGTGGGTAGATTCACTGCAAACCCTCACGAGACAACACTCGTCCACTAGGGGGAACCTAGGGGTTTAAAGGCTTTTTACACACGCTAAATGCAATTGTGATTCCTGCGAAAGTGTGTTAGAATTTTCTACTTTCTTTGTTTTCAAATTTTAGAGTTCAAATAAACATTGCTGTAGTTCGCTTCATTGCTAGGGACTAGCAATGAGCTAGTTGGGGGGTGTGATTCAAGGTGAAAAGTGCATGTTCATAGTGTATTACATGGTCTTTATGCATACTTTTATCCCCAAAGTCCCTACATTTAGGTGCATTTTAATAACAATGTTCTTTTTATTGTGTTAATGCTAAAACATATGTTTATGCATTGTTTTATAGGTATTAGAATGTAAATCAATGAAGTAAAGCTAAAGAAAAGTGATTCTGGTGAAGAGAACAACAGAAGCAACTGAGAAAATGCCAATTTTGAAAATGCAGACTTAAGATTTGGAAGATTTCCTCAGAGTTATGAAATGTAGATCTTTGAGTTACGATCGCATGCCATAAACGGGAGGTCAATTCGAGGTCCGAGTAAAAAGTTATGGCCATTCTCCCATCGGTGCGCAAAGTTGTCAAAATCAGAGAGTTCAATGGCTTGAGGAGAGTTCAATCGATCGAACCTTCGATCGATCGAACTAAGCTCGATCGATCGAACTTTATTTTCACCCAAAAGTTGCGTAAACTCTGCAGGAACCCTATAAATAAGTCGTTTTGATGGCAGACGAAGAGAGGATGCTCCAGAACGCAAAAAATAGCAGTTTTAGGGTAATTTTAGGGTTAGATTAGGTGTAGATTAGGTTAGATTCATATTTTCTTCCTCCTTTTCTATTGTTAAACTCAAGATTGATGTTGATTACAAGTTATATTCAGATTATTTTCAGGTTTTTCTTCTTCTTTTTCTTTATTTGATTATTTATTACTTTAGATGTTAATGATTGCTATGTTTTGTTATTTCTGCATTAGATTTATTATGTTTCCGTAGATTAGACATTGGGAATATGTGATGAAACATTGATTCTCAGCCTCTGCCATGCAATCTTTAGAAACCTTGGGCTCGATCGATCGAAGGTATTTCGAACGATCGAACCAGAGCCATAGTCAAGCGATCGAAGACATTTCGATCAATTGAAGGATGATGCTGTCCGATCGACCGAACTTGTTAATTCCTGAGATGATTCTTATAAGTATTCCATGAGTTTCTGTTTTAGAAATTTGTCATCAAATTATCCCTATAAACTCAGTTTCTCACAACAGTTTTTTAGAACTTTAAGCCTTAAGGCTATTTTCTTCAATGAGTTTTGAAAACCACTTTGAATGCTAACACCATTTAGAATGCAAGTAATAACCATTGTTTTAAACCGTCTCTCAAGTATTTTAAATCAACTGTGATGATGCAGTCCCGGTCATGAAAGGGCTATTAATTCTTTATCTTTAGAAAAATACAGAATGCTAAAAAGGAATGAACTCCATAGAACGTTAACGAATGTGCATGGTAGATGGTTAGGATCAATGTGGATTCACGTATTTCCAACACCTTTAATTTATCTGTTTAATTAGTTATGTTTCTTTATACTTTAGTTTATTATTTAGTTTAATTTAATTAATTAGGATTCGTTAGAACATCCACTCCCAACATTCTTATTTTCTTTTTCTTTTCGTTAGGTTGTAACTTAGCATATATTCTTCCTATTCCTTCCCTGTGGGATCGACCTGGACTTCCAGTGCTATAGTACTTGCACGATCACCTATACTTAGGTGTTGCACAAGAATGCACAACTTTTTAGTCATGTCAGTCTACCTAAGAAAACTCGTTGAGGGTGACCTAGTCCTTAAAGAACTGAAAGTGCCTGTTTATGACCTCAGAGGAAAATTCAAACCCAACTGGGTTGGACCATACATCATTAAAACTTTTCTTTCAGGAAGGGCTGCCTATCTTATGGACCTAGACGGGGTTGAATTTAAACAGCCGATTAACCTCGATCGTCTCAAGAAATATTTTTCTTGAAACCATTTCTTTCAAAACCTCATACATTGATGAACTACGCTTGACCTGATTCCCGTTAGGGGGTAGGTAGGCAACCTGCTTGGTTCGGTCATTAATAATTGCCTGAGTGGCACCTTACATCAATCTTTAAACCGGACTACTGTGGACTTTATGCCCACTCGGGCTCTTCAAAAGCCTTTGGTCCATGAAAAACCTAAAGAAAATCCCTGTGCTAAACTAGGGGCAAACTTGTCTTTGCCTAGAACCACTTCAGAGCCCCATAGCCAGGAGTAAACTTTGTTTTCTTTCCGAAGAACCCAGATATTTACCTAAAACCCGTCTTTGGATCCCCTGGCTATCAAAATAAGTACTATTATAGAACAAATGAGAATTCATGGTAGAGAATGATTATAGCTCTGAGCAAGACTCGAAGCAAACTAATAAAAAGCCAAGAAAGGACTTTGAAAAGAGAATTTTCATAACTTAAAAGATAGATCGAAAGTGTGCACATTGATTGAACATGATACACCAGTTTCTAAACATAAAAACATTCTTTGGAAAGAAAAAGAAGAAAATCACATTCAAAGGTGCAGGAAGGTAGACATGACTTGTCAGAAGTTTTATAAGATAAAGTTCTCTCTTGTTTTACTTTCATCTATGTATGCCTATGAAGTTTATCTCTCCGCTAGGGTCTGAATCTGCAAAAGATACTCAGTAGTAGGCACAACTAAAGACGGAATTCTCCGAAAGGGAGCAGCCACTCTGTCATGCCAAGCCTCAGCAAAAGCTTTTACTGTGGAAGAATGCATGACCAAACTCCTCGTAAAATCTGCGGTAATATCCCCAGTAACATCGTGGAAAAGCCCGTACTGTTGAACCACTTGTCTAGGAACATAAAAAGTAGTAGCATGTAAGTTGCGTAACCTGATACCAGGCCGCCCAGGAAGTTATGCTGCAACAGAGCGACAAGCCCACCCACTATGGACAGACCCAGCAGATATCACTAGGAGAGAGGCCTTGAAGCCAACCAAGATAGGCATTGACAAAATGGAATAAGTGGTGAATCTCCATACGATCGTAGGAAAGTGACTTGCAAAGGTGCGAAGGGTGTATGAAGAGATCTAGACATTCCATGAGCCAAGCCTGTAAGGCAAAAGGAGTCCCCGCAGATAACATGGCCCTGATAGTGTGGGCACAATCCAATCCGATCAAGGTCTCACCAAGGACCAGCGTGACGACACTCTTCATTTCTCGCAGACCGTAAGAAATGGGTATGAGAACATCAGAAGATGACTGGAAGAGGAAATAAGAGAGCATAGCAATCGATAAAGCACTGCGACGTATAATTTATTATCCACCATCATGGGGGTTCTCCATGGGAGCATAGACGGAGAAAAGATGCTCAAAATTGATCTGCCTATCACGAATGAAAGAGCCTGTCGCATTCTGGGATGTGTGAAGAAGAGCTGCAAGATCCTGAACATACCCAGCCTGCACCGAAGGAACCGTCAGATCCGCAAAAGGATTAGTGTGGAGAATATCACTAAACTCCTTGAACAAAGGGCAGATCTCAACACTGAATAGCTACTCAAAGCAAGCCTTCATTCAGGGACATCCACCGGAAAGAGAAGAAGGCGTTCAATCTGAAACATTCAAAGTTAAGCCTGTCAATTCCCCAGAGAGTATCCATCCATGGGAAGAGAATTTGAGAGTCAATGGAGTCCATTTAAGGAAGAAATGAAGGAAGGGGAAGAGTGTTTTGCGAAGTTTTGGGAAAATAGGGTATATATAGAGAAATGGATCTGCCCAGACCACCCAGTGGCACTCAAAACACTGAACGACACTCCAGAGAATGTCGCGTGGTAGTCTGTGATTGACACACGGCAGTCGTCGACTGCCGCCCGGCACTCGCTAAGTGCCGCTCAGGCCTTATTGAGTGCCGCACAGAGCTAGCTTTAGCCAAAATCTGTTTGTAATGTTTTCAGCCCACCTGCAAACAAAAAAACGAATATATGATAAACGTGTGCATCAGTTCGTACGACATACAACATTCAACAATAGAAGACCAAGCCATGGTCCCATTCGCAGAGAATAAACAATAAAGACATGAACATATTCATCGGCATTCATCATTTGTAGGAAATAAAATACAGGACCAATGTATGGTCACATCCACGAGATGTAATAAATCATAACAAAATAAAAGCATATAGAAAAGGTAAAAAAGATAATCATGATAAAGGAGTATGCATATACCTATCCTATCTAAAAGTCCCGGCTATCCAGAGAGCCATCATCAAAATATATAACATATACAGTCATCCAAGTGTGAGTGTATCCTCTTCGAAGCACTTGCAAAATAAAAAAGAGATGAAAGAAGGGATCAGCCGTCGCCTCGATCTTATGTCTGACGCGTGACACGTTGGAGCGGCTCCTCCTCTGACTCCGTACCACTCCCAGCATCATGGCATCTGCCTCTACCTCTATGACCGCTACCTCCACCTTGTTCAGTGCTTCCATGTGCTCCACTGGGACTCACTCCAAGCTGCTGGAGCTACTGCTCAAGTTCCCTTACTCGTTGGGACAGAATCCTATTCTCCTCCACCTAAAAAAAGAGAAAAGAAAAAAGAAAAGAGAGAGAATAAAATCCAGAAATTGTCAAGGATAAGTAAATGCTGAAAGTAAGAGTTTTGGATTACCATAGCTCTCTGTTGAGCTGCGGCAGCTGCCCGAGCTCCCTCGGCCTAAAATTAGAAGTTGAAAATAAAAGATCAAAAAATCAGAGATAACAAAAATCAGTATAAGAATCAGGAAAACAGAGGAAAGAGAGTAAGCTTCTTACATCCACTCTTGCTCATGGATCCACTACCTCACGCTATGAGCATACAGCATGCCTTCTTCCGCATAATCGTGTGGAACATCGTCATACTGAAGTAGGATAGTAGAAGCACCCTGGTAGTATCAGGGAACCATAGTCGTGGTCTGCTCCTCATAGTAAACCGTCGGGAGACTCCAATCCCATGGTGGAAGAGCGGGAGCTCAAGCTGCGGCGTGAATGGGTTACGAATAAAGAAAAAGAGAATTCAATAATATGGAAATAACTAAAAGAGTAAATGAAAAGCTAAGTAAAACATACCCGAGTCACTTCCATCAAAGGGAAGTTCTTCATCAGCTTAGCACCGTAGAAGGAGTCATATCCCTCGGGAGGCTCCAGAAAGTCCTGAATGGGAAAACCATCCAAGGCAGCTGTAAGCACACTGCCCTGAAGGGTCTCCGTGGCTCTCATAGGTTACTTAAGAAGTTCCTAAACGCAGTGAAGTCATGAGCCCCAGTCTTCCGCCCAACCGTTTCTTTTGCCATTTCAGTCCCTGGGGCATGATAAGGGTGTCTGCTGGTCTTGTAGAGGGTGACATCATATGTAAGTACTTATGGGACCAAATTTACAAAAACAGAAAAAGAAAAGAAAAGAATATGAGATTTAAGATTCGTAAATAAGGAAATTAAAAGAAAACTGTAAGGTTTGTAATTTAGAAATTGATTGAATTAATGAGAAAATAAAAGGAAAGTAAGAGAGATATACCTTCCACGCTCTCTAGAAGCTGCCTGTGGGAGCTGGCCAATCTCGGGAAATCTCTCCCATGTGCTTGGATAGGATGGTCAGTCCTGCACCAGCCCAATTGTACTCGTATATACGATTTATATGCTCCAGGGATGCAACAAATGCCACAGAAATCTGATCCCCCTAGTGCTCAGCAGAGAACATCCTAACATGTACATCATAAATCCCCGAGCCATCTGCTCATCTGAGAAGCCCTCCTGACCCTTGAATGTGTCCAAAAACCACTTGGCCATGAGCAAGGGCTCCTCGGAGGGACCATACCTAGCAGTACAGGGACCTGGTCCCACTCAGTCATCATAGACAGATACCACAGACACTTCCCCCGAAGGGGATCCCAGTGGTCAAAGTGATGTCGAGTAGGGTCATCATCATCTCACCAAACTCAAAGTAGAACGTGTTGGTGGTGTCCTACCATCGCACTAAGAGGGCATTTATCTATCGTAGATTGTTGGAGCTCTTCGTCAAAAGCTTGACGAAGCCCCCAAAGCCCGCTGCATTAATAAATCCCTGCACAGTCTCATTCAAGGACTCGTACCACGCGATGCCATGGGCCAGGCTACCATACCCCTTTAGCACATTAGGGTAGAGCTGCAAAAAATATATGAGGGCTTAATATCAGTGAATGAAACAAAAAGGAAAGAAAAGAACAAAAAAAGAGCAAAGGAAAACAAATAATAATAGTGAAATTGGAAAGGAGAATTAAATATAATAAGTACAGGGAGGAGAGTATACCTCTTGTCGAAAAGCTCAGGCGGACAAGTGCTTGCCCGGATCCTGGAGTAAAAAGGTAGGATCAGGGTGGGGATTAGCTCTGTACTTTACGTTCTTCCTACTTCCTGAACCACAGGCCATAACGATCAACCTATTGAGAAATGGGGTTTTAGACGAATAATCCTTTAGAAATAAAAAAAAATAAAAATAAAGAGAAAATCAAAATTGAGATCAAGAGGAACTAACCTGGCTATCTTTTTAGATCATTGTAAGAAAAAGAGAAAATCTCCAGAAGGATTTTGATTGAGAGAGCTTGTGAGGAATGAGAGAGAATGAAAAGGAAAACGAGCAAATAAGCAAACTGCTCGCTCAGAGCGGCACTCGAAAAACGCGCGATAGTCTGTGAAGTGCCGTGCTAAACTCGCTGAGTGCTACAGTAGCATTCCGTGAGTGCCACACGATAGTTACAAACTGCCGCGTTGTTAAGCTTGTGCTGCAATTAAAGCGGTTAAGAGACCATTGGGTTCCCCCCCAAAAATTCAAGTCGGGCCCCAAATTTGAATATGAACCCCAGAGTTTGGCCACCTTCTGCGTTTTGGTCTCTGAAAATGATTTCCATGTCCACGTGGTCTCGAATTTGAAAAAGTGAATTTTTTGAGCCTGATTAACATTTAAAATCAAGAGGGTTTTAACTTGACATTTTAAAATTTGACTTAAAATGATTAGTATTGGCTCCAATTTTGAGAATTTGAAATTGAGCCTGGATGCTTTGAGATAAAAGAAGTTCTTTGAGTCTGATTCAACTCATGATTTGAAAATTGAAATAAATTTGGGTCTAATTAACTCCTGATTTTTTAAATTGAGTCAAATTGACTCCTAATTTTTGAATTTGAGTCAGATTGACTCCTGATTTTTGAAATCTAAGATAAATTCGGGTCTGATTGACCCCTGATTTTGAAATTGAGTCAGATTGACTCCCGATTTTGAAATTTGAGAAGAATTTGAGTCAGATAGACTCCTGATTTTTGAAATTGAGTCAAATTGACTCCTGATTTGAAAAATGAAATGAATTTGGGTTTGATTGACCCCTGATTTTTGAAATTGGGTCTGATTGACTCCTAATTTTTGAATTTGTGTCAGATTGACTCCTGATTTTTGAAATCTGAGATAAATTTGGATTGGATTGACCCTTAATTTTTGAAATTGAGTCAGATTAACTCCTGATTTTGAAATTTGGGAAGAATTTGAGTCAGATTGACTCCTAATTTTTGAATATTAAAATGACTATTCGATGAGACCAAAGGGCTGTGGATTGTTAGAGCAAACATATTCGATGAGGCCGAAGGGCTGGGGATTGTCAGAGCACACATATTCGATGGGGCCGAAGGGCTACGAATTGTTAGAGCAAACATATCCAATGGAGCCGAAGGGCTGCGGATTGTCAGAGCAAACATATCTGATAGGGCCAAAGGGCTGCGGATTGTCAGAGCAAACCAGCGTTGACATCGGGGCCTAAGTCGCGAAGCACTGCCTAGTCAATTTTGATCGTCTATTTGGCCAAGACGACCACGTATCTTGAAGAGAATCAACTTATTGGTTATAGAACTCTGAATTCTAAAAATAACTCGCCTTTAAGTTTGAGTAACCACGACCATTAAGTAGCATAGTGTGCGGGTTGCATCTAGATACATCAAGATAACACGATCTCGAATCACGTCATTTACGACGCATGAAGTTGTATTGACAACCATCATTGCATGAACACGTGCATCACGACAAGATAGGTACATTCATCCATATGACTACTTGTGTTTGTATGTTTGTCCCCCTTTTCCTGAACTACATCTCGATCTGATTCCTGAATGGATACGTAGGCAGCTCACCATTGAGCAAGACGAGCATGGACCGTCTGCGCAGCCATTTTTGTAATGCATTTTATTTTTATATAAATTCGATAGTCTGGTCAAAGGCTTATCTTCACACAGGCTTCAATATTCACTTATGACATGCATTGCTCCACAAGTTCTGTCGAAAAGGGGCAAACTGTAGACACCCCGATTTTGACCAAACGTCGAATTAAGGGGAGTGTTACCTCTAGATCCGATGATGACAATGTCCGACTAATCTAGGACATCCAAAGGTAATTTATGCTCTTCAAAAGGCTCTTCGATTTCAAAGAAAATGAAAGAAAATAGAAGAAAAGAAAGAACATGGAAAGGAAGAGGGAACGACACACAAAAAGGCCCGCAGTAGTCACACGATGCCGCTGCGACACTCACAGACTGCCGCACCAGTATTAAGTGAGAACCGCAATGGTAACCACAAAATGCTGGAAAAATCTCTAAATATCGTGAAAATAAAAAGACGGTAGTCCACGGAGTTGTCTGCGGCATTCATTGAGTGCCTCATTGGCATTCAGTGAATGCCGCGATGGCAATCAGTGAGTGCCGTTGCGGTGCCGCTTCCATTTCTGCTGAGTGCCGTTACGGTGCCGCTTCCATTTCTGCAGTCTACTTTAATATAGTACATTTTGTACCTTCAAAAGGAAATCCGAAATTAGGTTTTTACTATGAATTTGCTAAAATAACCCTCTAAAATTTGCCCATATATGGGGAGTGAATATCCCATTACAAAGGATCTTGATCCTCTTCTGGAATCTTGAGTCCTCACCTCTCAAATTTTTAAGCTTGAATCTTATCTTGACTCTCTTTGTTTTTTTTTTAAATATCTTCAAATTGTCTAACATAATTAGGAGAAAGTTTTAGAGGAGTTTAAGAAATAAGTTGTATGAGTTAGAACAAGAAGAGCTTGAACCACCTTTGAAAGACCTTAAAAAATCTAAAAGTTGAGGATAATTGGAGGTAACCTCTAGTTAATTAGTCTTTAATTCAAGTCCAATCACAATATATAGAGTTCTTTAGGACCTTTTACACATTTTCAAAAACTCCCTTCACACCTCATTTCATCACACCACTAATATTGTGATTGAACTTTTATTTTAATGGTATGGATCAAAGTGACCTAAGGTTTAAGATTAAGTAAATCATGAAGCAAAAGTCAACTTGAATAATATTTGAACCTTGATTTCCCTTTTCTCCTGATCATTTTTATCCCTTGGGACTCATGAGACTTTCAATGTCTTACTTGAGTCCCTTAACTTGGAATCCTTTAATCCCCTTTGTAAACTTTAGATTTACAAGAGGATTAAGGTTGATGTTAGCGTGTTTGATCAATGAATTTAAACCTATCTTCGTGGTTTAGTTCATTGTTTTGAGATTTCGTGAAGTTTCTCCATACTCCATTAAAATCTATAAGTGTAAGCTTCTTTAGTCTCCAATGGCTTGGTAGATAATTTGGGTTGAGCCAAATCTCCATGGCTTGGTAGATAGATTTAACACAAATGAAACTTGACAATGGTGCAGTGAATCCATAAACCACCTTTGATCAATGATTTTAACTTAAATAATGAACCGTTGGAATTGAATAAAATCACTTGGAAAGTGTCAATAACACAAAGTTTTACAATTTTGATTTATGTTTTAATGAGATTTCATGTTTAAAGTGGTTTGGTCATGAGTTTTGTGAAGCAACCACAATCTGTCCAAAATTTCAGAACAGCAACACCTTCTTGACATAAGTAAATCAGAGTCTTAATCAAGCATTCTTGACTTCAAATATTTTTTTCTATGAATTTTAATGTGTTAATGAGATCTTCTAAAAATATTAGAGTCACTCGGATTTATTTACTATTTTTAGAAAATCATACAAAAACTTTGGACAGAGAGTTGTAAATTTCTGAGTGATGTCTAGTGTTTGTCCGATTCCCAGATATTCAACCGTTGATCTTTGATTTTTCTTTTATGGTTAGAAACTAGATTCACAGAGGCATCTTGTGTCCAAAATTCATTGACATCAAACCATGGGAAGCATTGCTTTTTCTATTTTTGAAGTTTTGGTCTGCTCTCTGTAATTTTCAGAATTTTGTGACAGATTTGATAAACTTTGTAAGTAATTGTTCAAATGACTTTTCTATGACCTAGGGCTTAAACCATGTTTTAATAATGATTAGTTAAACTTAAATCCAAAGGTTAAGTGATCCAAATCGATGAATTTCTCAATAACTTACTCTTGTTCATATATCTATGTGCATTCATCTATGTAGGTTAATATTTGTAATTAGGACTTGCTTTGCATTGAGATTAAGCTGCACTTAATTGAACCTAATTGTGAGTTCCTTATGACCATGTTGCAACTACACCACTTCTGTATGGATATTACATTGGCTCCTAGTTAAGAGTTGTATATCTATAGAAGTGATGCATTCCCAACTAATTAGAAGAAATTCACGATTATGTCAATTCTTTCGTACTTAAAAGATTTAAACTAGAAACTTAAGGATGTTATTTAGAATTCCATACTATATATTGATTGAGTCATGTGGACTAACCCTCTGTTTTGTAGCGTTGTTGAGGTATGACTTCCAAAACCCTTCTAGTTTATTGTATTCTTTGATTTTAATTGATTTTTTTTGATCTCATGTGCGACACTTTAGATTAGGATTTGCCTTATGTGTATATATGGATTAGAGACTCCCTTAGGTTTTTATTTACTTGCATGCATTATATGTTTCCATATTCATGGCTAGATCCCAGGTAAGTTCTCTTGTTATCTATTGCATATCATATCGTTTGCTAATTGTTATGTGATTTTTGAATGCTATTGCAATGTATATCTAAATCTATGTATTAGTTGAGGGCACATTGAGATTAATAATTCGATTAAAATGATGTTGAGTTATGGCCTATCATGAGATAAGACGGGAGAGAGTGTTTTAGTCAGTTGGACTCCTTCCTCTATCATTCCGTAATCCCCAGATCTAGTTAATCTCTGGTTTCCAAAAAAGATCAGTTTGCTTTCAAATAGTTTCTTAATTTTTCTTTTAAAAATTAAGTGGCGACTCATGTTTTGTATTTTGAAAGTGAAAAAGATTTCAAAAGAAAAGTTGTGGATAAGAAAAATGCAATATCCACAATCTGGCGATTCTGCTAGGGATCGAACCCAGAATCTATAGTTTCACAGACCAAAATTTCTGATTTTGGGTTCACTCGAGGATTAGACTTGAAAGCATCCTTTTAATCAAATTAATCAATTTTTGTGTGCCTGTTGCATTTCACTTGCATGTATAGCCAGTCGATTGCACGGAACTATGACCTTGGAGGCTCAAGGCAACCCGATCGGTCAAGTTTTCATGGGACTGTGTGATCACCCTTGATCTCATGCCATGATTTGGTATATGCAGCATCCTATCAGATGTATGTCAAGGGTCCCCTATTTGACCGAAACCCAGCCTTTGCATGGTAGTTTCTACAGAACCCTTCAATCTTTGGAAATTAATTCTTTATTAGGGTTATGTGCTAGGAGGTTTTGAACGCCCGGAAGGGAATATTTGAGATGATGACGATGCTTGCTTGGTGTAGGTTGTATAATCTTTTAATCACTTTTTAGCAATTCCTTCTCATATCCCACGACATTTGGGAACATGCTGAATCTTGATTGTAAGTTTACATCTCTTATATGTTGTTAGTTAAGCATCATTGGCCTTGCATGAATCCGAATTCATTAAAAGTACGGTGATAATCCGATCATGTGATCCTTCTGCCCAAAGAATTTTAAATCTGTCCTTGAAAGCAAACGGGTTTTTGCCATCTTTATTCCAAAGTATTTAATCGCTCTTTTAAAAATTCTAGAGTTCACTTTTTGATTAAAGCTCCAAACTAACCTTTGTTAAGGTATATTTTCACGTGATCATCTTTAAAGGAGAAATCCAAAAATCTTGGGAATTATTTTTGGGAGAAATGATTTCAATCCAATCATCTAAGTTGAGGAATGTCTATCATACTCGTTCTCAAAAGAATTCTCAAAGAATTGTTTTCAAAAGAATCATATCACCCAAGAAATATTTTTTAAGTAAATATAAAAAATGTCCAACCTTGGAAAGGATAATGAGGATCACAATGAGAGGTGAAATTAGCGCATTTAACATGAGTGGGGATCTTATATGCCTATGTGTATATTTGTTAGGACTAGAATTTTCCTTCCTTTTGCGTATAAAGTAGGCACACATGCCCACATACATTGCATCCGTGTGAAATATGAACCATTCATAAAATGTTTTACCAAGTATTTGCAATCAATACATTCAAATAAGAACAAAAGGATAAAAGGAAAAGAAAACTGAAAATTAACAAAATGAAAATTATTTTGTAGGACAAACATAGCATCTGTTTCGGGCACAGTCTAGTTAAGGGGTCCTAAAGCGAGGTTAGTGAGAAGAGAAGGTTACACTAAAATGGCTTACGAAGGAAACATCGAGGAAGTAGCAGAGTTAAGGGCAATAGTGGAAAGACAAGAAGAGCACATGAGGCGACAGGCCGAGAACATGAACCGCATCATAAACATAATAGAAGCAATGACCCGCCAGTTGCCACCTACAAATCCATAAATTATAGACTCACCCCCTCTGCCAGCAAGGGAAAAAGACAAGTTTGATGATCAGGAAGCATAAAGGGATGATATACTGCAGGCTGACAGAGAGAGGGAGAAAACTGAGAAAGAAAGGATAATGGTTGAGAAAGTTGAAAAGCTTGAGAGGGTGATGCGCAAAGCTCAGGGGGTTGATACTTATATGCTGGAATTAGAAGGATTGTACGATGGGGTCTGTGAGACATTGCCTGCTAGTTTTAAAATGCCAGTTTTCTCTAAGTTTGATGGGACAGGGAATCCTCGCAGCCATGTGAGGATGTGTATTTGGAGCTTTCCAACCTTGTGGGTTAAGCACTGCAATGATGGCCGTCTTATTTTAGCAAACCTTGACGGGGGCCGCCTTTGCTTGGTATCTCATGGTCAAACCAAGCAAAACTAGGGTCTGGGAGGAAGTAGTTAAAGCATTCATAGCATAGTATGATTACAACCAAGACATGGATGTCATAGTCTTGAGGGGAAAGGCTGCGAAGATGGTACAACGACCGTCTAAAAAAGAGCAGATTCAAATAATAATGAAGAATCTCCAACTGGTGTACCAAGAAAAGATGAGGTTTTAATCGATTAACACATTCACTGAAGTCTTTGATGTGGGGACAAGTATAGAAGACACGATCCATGAATGAGTGATCAAGAAAAAGGAGCAACCGAACATGTATAGGAGGCCGAGCTACGAGTCAAATAGAGGGCACTTGGGGGGTCACTCTGGCCCTACAGATGTCAATGCACTGAGCAGGCTAGACAGAAAGTTTGACATAACACCAAAAAGAGGAGGCGACGAGCAACCAAGGAAATTTTCAAACTTGGGGGTGTTACTATCAATCGCCTTGATAGGCTGGTGGCATAAGGGCATCTTCGCCCATTAGAGCCTTGACCTTTACTAAATCCACTTTCGCCAAGCTTACGAAAGGATCTTTATTACAAATTTCACCAACAAAAGGGTCATGCTATGGATCAGTGCACAAGGTTGAGGCATGGAATCCAAGGCCTCATTGATAACAAGGTAATATCGAGAACCGCCTGTCAAAACTCCAAATGTTACTAGAAATTCGCTGTCGAATCATCACGTTATACCAGAGCCACAAGGCCTTTATTTCTTGGGGATAGAAGAGGCAACCTTCGATCCATCTAGGCTAATCACTAAAGCCGAGAAACTAAGGAAGCCTTACTAGCTGTCGAAAGATTTGATAATTTGTACTCTAGGGAATCAATCAAGAAGATGTGGAGAGGGAATGACAAAGCAAATGGACTGGTGGATTCAAGAAACTAACAACATTGATAGTTAAAATGTAGATCAGGTAGAAGATGACCTGTGGTATGAGAGCGACGAAGAGGTGGAAACGGGGAGGGAAAGTTTAAAAGCCGTTTCAGAGGTCGACAATCTGTGTGTAAAGAAGAAATTAGTAATCTAACCCAGCCAGGGAGACATTTCAAACCACATGAGCTAGAGGAAGATCACCTGGGTAGGGAACTAGACAAAGGAAATGGGAAGATGAATGAGGAAGAAGAAGAGGATAAGGTTATAAAGCAAATTAAGAAAACTAGGCCAATATCACCATATGGTGGTTATTGATCGCTTCCAAAAGAGATAGGCAGGCAGGCAGTCCTAGATGCTTTGAACTAGTTCGATGTTTCTATCGACACAGCACCGGAAGACCTCGTGGGAATGATCGGTAAAATTTAGACTCTGCCTATTACCTTCACCTCAGATGACGTACCCCCTAGAGGGCCTGCTCACAATAAACAGCTATATGTCACTATTGAATGCTTAGGGAATATTGTACCCGCTTGTCATGTTGACAATGGGTTTACTTTAAATGTATGTCTATTCCGAACAGCCAAGCGAATGGGTTTGGACGAGTCAACTTTCATACCGTTTGAGCAGAAGGTGATGACATACGACCCCCAAAGGACAGTCATGGGTATAATCTTCCTTAATCTCACCGTCGGGCTTGTAGAAAAAGAAGTCGAGTTCTAGATCATCGACATCCCTACTTCTTTCAACCTACTGTTGGGTATGCCATGGGTGGATAGTCTAAGTGCCATACCATCGACGATTCATCAGAAGGCCAAGTGTTTCTGGAAAAATAAGGTCTGCGATATCCTTGGGGATAGTTGGGTTTGCCTATCTGAAGCTTCGTCGAGTGCATTGGTTCTAGAGGTACAGTTATAGGAAGAGGAAACAAGTCTGGGAGGGTTTGAATTCATCAACATGATTGAGGAGGGGAAGCCGAGGGAGTTCTTGTCGCTCTTGATCAATATGCGAGCACGTTAGTCATCAGGGTTGTGAAGAAGATGGGTTTCTTCCTGGGCATGGGACTAGGAAAGAATCATCAAGGTCTACTGGAGTTTCCGAGAATCCCTACCCAGACTCACACTCATGGTCTGGGTTATCATCCGTCAAAGAAGGAACTGAGAGAGAAGAAAAAAGTAGCTGATTCACCAATGGTCCCTTACTAGAAAACATTCAATGGGTACTTCATGAAGGAAGGAGAAGATTTCCCCTTTTATGGTTTCCCAGAACCATGGATAGATCAATAAGGCAATTACTCAAAGCCAGGGTTTGAGATCTTCTTCTCTCATGTATTCTCCAAGTATGAAGACCCATATTTGTAAGTGCCTGAGAAATCTGCCACTATTAAAGATTGGATCGGTGCAGTGGAAGTCCCGGTTATGCAAATGACATTACCAAGAACTCATAGTGACCGTACCTTATCTTGAAAGCTATTTTTGGTACATCCATGGGTCGTACGAGTAACTGATGGTATCCTGACCATAGATATATCTTGGAAAAGATCGTAGCTCCTTACAATTGATCAAACAGATCATCGATCTGGGGAAAAGGATAATTGTTCTTGATTGTGACTTTATTCAATTCTCTGTAGTCAATGCACAGCCGAAGTGATCCGTTCATCTTCTTTACAAATAACACTGGTGCTCCCCAGGGTGATGTACTTGGATGTACAAATCCTAGATCCTCAAGTTCTTGAATTTGTTTCATTAGTTCTAGCATTTCTATAAGGGGCCATTCTATAAGGTGCTTTGGAAATCGGGATAGTGTTAGGCACTAGATCAATGTAAAAATCAATCTCTCTCACTTAGGTGGTAGCCCAGAGATGTCACGCCCCAGAACAGAAAAAATGGAGAAAAATAAAATTTTCTTTATGGGTCGGTAGGGAATGACTGGTGAAGCCACTCAATTGTCCACACCACACAGTGCCAGACAATAGTTAATAAGAGTAGTAATATAATCAACTCGTTATAATATAAACAACCTATTTATTACATCAGAGTTTGGAGATAGAAATACAAAGGTCTCATGGAAACATATGCCTGATTACAAAATGTAATCCCAAGACTGACATAAAATAGAAACTAATATCTATCTACGTCTTCAGTTGTCATAGACGTAATTGTCAGCATAATAGTCCTCCCTGGCATAACCATCATCAGTGGGTCCATCTTCTACATATCCACCCTCTAAGTAGTAAACCATCATCGTAAGCACCATTATCTGCAGTGTTAGGAACATGGTAGTCTAGACGAGGAATGTCTATGCATAAAAGTCGTCAGCTTACTAAAAGCTGAGTGAATAGAAACCAACACAGTATCATAGGAATAATGAAATTACAAGTTATGAAGGACATAAATATAGTTCTACTAAAATATCTCTCTCTTTATTCCAAACTCATTAATCGGTTACTCACGTCTTTTATACATGACCCATACATCTAACTTATGGATGAACAGACTAGATTGTAGTACTCTTGGATACACCAATGCTCTATTTACCGCGTTTGGAAATACATGTTCCTAGTCCACCACAAGTTGTAGATACCTAAGTCTGTCTATCGTATTTGAGGATACATGTTCCCAGTCCACCGCAAGTCATAAATACCACATCAGTCTATCCCCCACTTTTAAGAACACATGAACAGTCCACTGCAAGTCAGGGATTTAATGATTTGAGCAAATACACATCAATTCTATTACTGTGACTTAACGATATCTACCAGTAACCCTGATCCATTATTTTTAAGGACATATGATTGGATTACCAGCTATCTTAGAGCTAATTTGTCCAGTTCACCGTTTTTAAGGACATATGATTGACCAATGCTCATTCTCGTAATAATCCCATAACTTATCATACATATTTATAGTTTGTACTACTAATGATACATGACAATACCATGTAGCCTAACTACTCTGATTGAAATGAGCGAATTATCAAACTCGATTAGGATTAATACTTATTTCCATTCCAAAACAAAAATATGTTACTCACGACGTTATCTTATTATCGTATTGCCTTATCTCTTATTCAATAGTGTCGTACATAGAAAGCATGCATCGATATTTAAATAGATAGCATTCGAGTTTCAATCAATTAAAACCATTTCAATTGATTGGGATATGGGTGGTCTCAATCAATTGAAGTCCTTTTTAATCGATTGGGGTGAAAATAATTTTAATCGATTGACACAATTTCAATTGATTGAATCAAATTCAATCGATTGAGAGTCGCCTTCTCCAAGTAGTAACACCCTGAGTTGTTGGGATTGCCTTGGGTCCATTTCTTCACGTCTAAACCTTGTAAAAACATTAAACCTAGCTATTGAGTGAGTTTATAACTCACCGAAATGATCATGGGGTGTTTGGTAAGCTTGGGAAGCTTCAAGCTTAAATGGGCTCCTCTTTCTCTCTCTCTCTCCCCCATTTTCTCCTTTGCTCTCCTTCTCTCATCCTTCTGCTGCTTCTTCTCTTTCTCTCTCTCTCAAACATAATGTATATATTAGGTGTATGTATGTGTATATATATGTATGTATGTATATGCATGTGTATATAGATATAATGTCTTTCTCTCTCTAGCTCTCTCACTATCCAAAACCAACACACACACCCCAAATACCTATATATATAGGGAAAGAAAAGGAGCAGGTGGCATTGTAGCTCGGGGATAAGCCCTTTTCAATCGATTGAAGACATATGGCACTATATCAATTGATTGAGAGAGGTTTAATCGATTGGAATGGGATGCAATCATTGCATTTATGTCGGTAGATTTCAATCGATTGTAAAGGGTTCAATTGATTGAAAATGCATAATGACAATCTATTGATACAACTTCAATCGATTGAAAAAAATTACAAGTATAGTATAGGCAAATATTCAGGATCTCATTGTATTAATATATATACAAATATACAGGGTATTACATCATCCACCATTTATTAAAAGATTTCATCCTCAAAATCTAAAGTATATCATAGAGTTAAAACAAAAATGGAAACCTCTATCGCATCTCCGACTATAGCTCCCATGAAGCTTCTCCTTCATTGCTCTGCTTACACTGAACCTTCACTAACAGAATATCTTTGATCTCGAGCTTCTTGATTCCATGATCCAGGATTCGCACTAGTCCTTCGTTGAATGTGACGTTGTTGTTAACTTCAATATTCTCAAAGTTGATCTCATGTGTCAGGTTATCTGTACACTTCCTCAACATACTGATTGATTTGGAAGACGTTGTGCACTCTCGACATCTTTGGCGACAGCTCTAGTCTATAGGAAACCTTTCCAATGTGTTCTAGGATCTCGAAGTTCAATGAATTGAGGTGATAGCATGCCTCTCTACTGACCAAATCTCACGAATCCTCAAACTGGTAAAACTTTGAGTAGCACATGATCTCCTACGGAGAACTCTAAATCTTTGCGTCACTTATCAGCATAACTCTTATGTTTTGTCTGAGCCATCTTCATCTTCTCACATACCACTTGAATCTTTTTGGTGGTTTCCTATACTATTTTTGGCCCAAGAAGTTGAGTATCTCCGACTTCGGGCCAACATAGAGGTGATCGGCAAGGTCTTCTGTATAAAGCTTCAAACGACGTCATTCCTATGCTCATATGATAACTACTATTGTAGGTAAATTCTATCAATAGTAAGTGTGTTTCCCAAGAACTCTCAAAATCTATAACGCAAGTGCATAGCATGTCTTCCATCACTTGGTTAACTCTTTTAGTCTATCCATCAGTCTACAGATGAAAAGCTAAACTCAAATTTAGTTTAGTTACCATTGCTGTTTGTAGACTATTCTAAAACTCTACAGTAAAGCGCCAATCTTGATCTGACATGATTGAAATAGGCACACCATGTAATTGTACAACTTGCTGTAGATACATCCGACTTAGGTGCTCTACTGGATACAACATACTGTAGGCGATCAATTACACCGTCTTCATAAGTTGATCCGCGATGACCCAAATTGCGCCGTGATTTTGCTGAGACTTCGACAAACCTACCATGAAATCCATAGTGATATGTTCTTATTTCCATTGGAAAATCAATAATAATTATAGAAGTCTAGGTGATTTCTGATATTCTGCCTTCACTTTCTTACAAGTAAGACACTAAGATACATACTTAGCTTACTTCCTTTTTCATTCCTTTCCGGCAGAAATTCATTTTCAAGTCCTTGTACATCTTCGTTTCTCTAGGGTGTACAGTCATTTGTGACTTGTGTGCTTTGTCCAAAACCTCCTTTCTGAGATTACCCACATTAGACACACTGAGTCTACCTTTACAATATAAGGCTCCATCTACACCAACACTCCAAACCTCTGGTTCCTTTGTTGACATCTTAGTGAACCATAGCTTTAAATCTTCAGTGATCTGTTGAGCCACTATGATGCGGCTGATTAGAGTTAGTTAGATAACCAGACATCCAAGATTGTTGTCCTTCTATTGACTCTACTGACCGAAAATCAAACTCAGCTAAAATTTCTAATGCTTTCCATTCTCGAATCAATAGTAAAACGATTTCCAAACGAGGGCGACGACTTAAGGCATTAGCTACAACATTTATTTTACCTGGATAATATTGTAAAGAAAAGTCAGTCCTTGAGTAATTCCATCTATCTCCATTGGCACATGTTCAACTCCCTTAAAGAGAACAAATACCTTAAGTTCTTGTGATCTGAGAATAGATCGAGCTTTTTACCATACAAATATTTTCTCCATATCTTCAGAGCAAACACTATTGTTACTAACTCTAAATCATGCATAGAATTTTTATGTGGTTTTAATTGTCTTGATCCATACGCAATCACATTCATATCTTATATGAGCACACAACCAAGTCCTTAGTGGGATGCATCAATGTAGATTATGAATCTTTCTCTACTCTTGGGTATTACCAATATAGTGCCGAGGTTAATCTTCCCTTTAACTCCTAATATGCATCATCGTTCTTATTCGTCCATTCATACTTTGTCTTTTTTCTTGTCAAATTCATCAGTGGTTCTGCGATCTTGGAGAATCCCTCTATGAATCTCCGGTATCCAGCTAGACTAAGAAACCTTTTAACTTCCAAAGCATTCATAGTGCAATCTGTAAGTATTCCTTATGCTCCTCCTCTATCTTGGAGTAGATCAGGATGTCATCGATGAAAACTATAATGAATTGATCTAGAGAGGGTCTGAATATCTATTCAGTAAGTCCATGAATACTGCTGGGGCATTAGTCAATCTAAAAGGCATAATAAGAAACTCACAATGCCCGTATCGCATCCTGAATGCAAATTTTTACACATCCTCTGGTAGAACTAATAGCTAATGATACCCTGATCATAGATCGATATTTGAAAATATCCTTGATCCTTGCAACTGATCTAATAGGTCGTATATTCGAGGAAGTAGATATCTACTCTTGATTGTAACCTTACTCACCTCTGTAGTCGATACAGAGTCAAAGCATCCCATCCTTCTTCTTTATGAATAACACCGGTGCTCCCCAAGGTAATGTACTTGGGTGAACAAATCCCAAATCCTCATGTTCTTGAACTTGTTTCTTTAGTTCCAACATCTCAATTGTACCATTCGGTATCGAGTCTTGGAAATTGGCGATGTTCCAGGTACTAATTCCACATAAAAGTCTATCTCTTTCTTCGGTGGAAGTCCTAAAATATCTTGGAAAACATACTTAAAATCTTATACAGTAGCAATCTTATCCATAGTAGGTTTTGTACTCGTACTCTCGATCTCAGCTAAACAACTCGTTGAAAACATGTCACTTATTAGATAACACTGAAATTTGATCGTAGAACATCCTAGTATTGGAAACACAATAGTCTTAGCAGGGCAATCCAAGTTGGCATCGTACTTAGTAAGCCAATCCATTCCTAGGATAATGTCAAACTTTGACATTGACAAAACTACGAAGTCGGCCAGAAGATTCCTATCTCCCAATCCTTTCCAACTTTACCCAACTTAATGTTCACTCCCAAAGGTGATACAACATTAAGTGCTGGCACACGTGCTGGGGGTTCTAAACCTAACTGGCGCGCAATCTTAACAGCAATAAATGAATGTGCAGTACTAGTATCTGTTGACACTCCAATTTTGACCGACCGCCGAATTCAGGAGATGGTTACCTCTAGACTAATGATGACACTATCTGAGGAAGTTCAAATATTTTTTCTAAGTGATTCAAGTTCTTCAGAATATTCTTCAGCCCCAACAAAAGTTTTTAGAAAAGAAAAGAAAAAAAAGGGGAGAGACAGGGTATTCAGAGAAACCCAGATATGAAATACGTATGAGAAAAGAGAACAGTCTGAAAATTAGTTTAAAAAATATGAATTTGTAAAAGAATTTTTGAAAAGAAAATAAAAAAAAGTAAGAAAAAAGAGAAGAAAGAATTTTGAAAAAGATTAGGAAAGGAAAAGAAAAGAAGAATATATATATAGGTAATCTATATAAAATATGTGTACTAATATAAGTATATATTGAGTACATTACTATAAAGTATATACTAGCACTAGTATATAACAAGGATACATTTGAAAAATAAATAAAAAGTGAGAGATTCTGTTAGCTGCGGCTCGCGGCATATCGGCGACACTCACTGAGGGTCGCACCGGCACTCATTGAATGCCATGCCAGCAGTCAGTGAGTGTAGGATCGGCACTCGCTGAGTGCCGTAGACAACTCAGTGAGTTCCATCCCCTGTAATAGACTATTTTTCTCAAATACGTATGGAATATTCTTGCACATGGGTTTTTCACTCAAATTTACCTAATTGACCCCATTGGAGTGATCTATATAAGTGGAGGTTCACCTCCATTATAGGGTTCTTCTCCCATTTTTTCTTTGAGAGTAAGATATATATTGAAATATAGAGAAAGAATTGAGAGAAACTAAGAGGATTTTTGGAAGAACTCAAGGCTTTAGGAGAATTTGAAGAAGAATTTAGATAACCTTCTAATCTTACCTAGAATTAGGATAAAATTCAAACACAATTCATAGATCTAGGACTTTTACACATTTTCAAAAATTCTCTTCCTACCCCATTTCATCACACACCATATAGAATTGTGATAGAATTTTCATTTACTTCATTGATTTGGATCTAAGTAGAGTCTTGGGTTTACAATAAAATAAAGTTGTAAAAGAATTCTCACTTGGGTTTTTTTTAAATAAACTTTGATTCAATTTCATTTTGACTATATTTTCTTTGGAAATCCATGAGATCTTCAATATCTCATTTGATCTCTTTGAGCTTGATTCTCTAATCCTCTATTATTCTATGGTTTATGTGGGGATTGGGGTTGATCATAGTTATATCCATACATGCTTGGATGGGTTCAAGTCTTATTTCATGACTTGGAGTTTCCAATTAGGAATCTCATGGAATCCCTTATATATTCCATAGGGGTTTAGGTGGATGGGTCATGTTTAGTCTCCAAGGACCATTAATTTGAGAGGAGAATAGGGTATAATAAGTTCATATCCCTCAAGGATCATATGTTTGATAGATGAATTAGATCTAGTCTTTCATAATTTGATAGTTGAATTCAAGGGAGCCCAAGTATTCAAGGTTCATGGGATTGAGTAAGACATTGAGGTCCTCTTGCTAACATTTAAGATCTAAGATTGATGCCCCGTAAGGCTAAATCCATGAGTCCTTTTTGTATTTAAAAAATAAGTCATAATCATACTTGATCTTAATTCTCTCTAGAATTATGGATCAAGTTTGATTCTAACCATGAACACTAATTCAATACTGGTGCAGTGAAACCGTAAACCAACTGTGATCCAAGATCTTTTTTATTAAATCATGGTCCATTGAAAATGGATGAGAATAATTGGAAGATGTTCATAATACATATATGTACCACTAGATTTTTTATTTTGATGAGATTTCATACTAAGTATGGTTTGGTCTTATGATTTGTGAACTATTCAATCTCTGTCCAAACTTTCAGAATAGTAAATCTAGTAAATCAGAACCCTAATCAAGTTTTCTTGACCTTAAATAATTTTTTCTAAGAACCTTAAAGTGTTAACGGTCTCCTAAAAAAATGAAGTCATTCGGATTTATTTGCTATTTTTCAAAAATCATACAAAAACTCTGGACAGAGAGTTGCAGATTCCTGAGTGATGTCTAGTTTTTGCTCCATTCCTAGAGATTGAACTGTTGGATCTTCGATTTTCTTTTTGGGTTAGAAACTAGACTTATAGAGGCATAACATACTCAAAAATCATTAAGATCTAACCTATTTTCTAAATTCAAATTTCTTCTCTGTAAAATCTGAAATTCTATCACAGTTTTGATAAATTTTTTTAAGTCTAATTTAAATGGCCACCTAGTGTCTTAGAACTCAAACTATGTCCTAATAATGATTGATTAGCCTTAAAGCAAGGGGCTAAATGATCCAAGTCAATGAGTAGTTCATATCTAGTTCTTGTTTATATCCATGCATTCATTTTATGTATGTTGATACTTAGGATTAGGACTAATCTTTAGTTTGATATCGCATTTAAGTGAACCTAGTTGAACATATGTCATGCCCGTTCCAGAATTTCATAGTTTAATCATGCATGATATGAAATTTTATGAATTATCATTGATATATGATAATTGAGGATAAGTGGTTGACTGTGGTCAACGGTAAGGTGTCAGTAAGGACACGAGAATATGGAAGTTCATATTGCATAATCATGAGTAAATGACATTTATATGATTTAAATGTTATTTGACTTTATCTGGTATTCTTGTGAATAGTAATTATACCTGTGTAGTATAATTCTGGTAAATTTTGAATTGGTAGTATCATTTTGAGAACTGTGGTGAGAACGTGAGTGATACGTTAATTGAAAAGGTAGGTTGTGTAGAGATTTCACAGAATATAGTTTTCGGACGTTATTTTGGACCCAAACGAAACCTAGTCGAAAACTTTTGAAATTTATAGTTTTCACTCGTAAAGTTATAAAATGGACGTGTGCGAAGTTCCATGGGTGAATGAGAAGTTTTGAGAAACTTGCGGGGAGGTAAACACAATTTTTGAGAAGTTTGCCTATAAATAGAAGTGGATGAGATTTCATTCTCATCCACAACTTTTATAAATATCTAGAGAGAGGAGAGAGAAGGGAGATTTGGAGCCAACGGGCTTTGCGACGCCTATCGACGACCGTTCGTCTGTCAGATTTTCTCCAGATTTCAGATTTGAACTCGTGGAGGTGAGATCTACGTTTTGATACCACTTAGGCTGTGTTTGGCCAAGTTTTGTAAAGATCTTAATTTTAGACTTTTGGGAAAAACAGGTATAAACTTGTAGGAATTGTCTCAAATTCAAAATCCGACGATTATTTAGCCTCCTAGTCGATCCTTCAAAGTTTGGGGGAAATTGCACGAGGTATGAAGTTCTAATTTGTGAAATATAGGGAATTACATGTTTTAGCTTTCGATGACGAAATTGTGATCCGGGCGAAATCCATGTGTTATTAGTAGGCCCGTTAATTATGCACGCGCTAAATTGTGAAAAGCATGTCTAAATTTATGCGAGCACGTTAAGTTGTCTATGTGGGTCAAAGGGGAGTCTTATACAAATTCATGCCGGAGTAAGCTTCTCGATGTTTGAGAATTTAGTAGCGACGGCTACTGTGCATGGTTGATAGACTTGGACTTGCCATGGCACTTGTGGATACAATGGTTGATAGACTTGGACTTGCCATTGGTATCGCGGTTTAAGTCTTGGACTTGCCGCTACCGAATGAATGCGTATTTTTCTCCCTAGAGACTATTGTATGATTTATGAGATTAAAGCATGTTTTATCATATATTGCATATGTTAGAACTTGTACGCTCAGCATATAGCTGAGCAGTGGAGATGTACTCCATTGCAGGTAAGAAGAAGGATAAGAAGAAGCGCGATGAGTGAGGCCGATGAACGCCGGGGATAACACTTGTATATGTTTTTGTTTTAAATCCTAAACTTGTGTAAGGATTTGATTATTGTAAGATGTTGTAATAGAATCATGGATTAGTTCCGTAGTACCGTAATCTTGTAATTGAACGTTTGTATTTATGTTTTAATATGTTGGAAATCGATTATGGACGTGTTTGTTGTTGGTTTTGAGAAGCATGTGTTGTAAATTTTCAACACAGGGCTGCCAACAGGGGAGCAGTCGACTGGACCCAGGGTCAGTCGACTGGATCTCGTATGGTTGAGACACTGTAAGTGAATAATAGAAAAGCAGTCGACTGGACCCCTTCATCAGTCGACTGAACCATTGTTGATTTTGGCTACTGCTTCTAATAAAAGAAAAGCAGTCGACTGAATCCCCATATCAGTCGACTGGACCCCTGTGTTATATGCTGTATTTTGGGTTCTGCTTAACCCAGTCGACTGGACCTCTGTTAAGGATTTAGGGTTTTAGTTTCTGCCAGGCACAATCGACTGAACCCTAGTACAGTCGACTGGGCAGTCGACCGAACTTCTATATTTTGAAATGGATTCTTGTGAACATTTTAAATTGAACAAAATTTCTTTTATAACTCTGATTTCAATGGATTTTACAAACTCAGAGGGTAATGTTCCCTAAGTTTTAAATACCCAGGGTTGTTTTGAAGTTCTTTCCGCTGCGTATAGTTATATTGTTGTTTGGATGAGCCTTGGTGGCGTGCCATGTGTCCTATTTCCACGCGTAGTGGGATGGGTCGTGACATTTATTGGTATTAGAGCTATAGGTTACAAAACTTTGGGAACGTTCGACGACGAGTGGAGTGTTGAGTGAATTGTCACATGTTTTAAATTTCATTCATACATCTTAGAGATGTTTGATGCATATGGATGTTGTTTTACATACATGACATTGTTATTGTTGTACATGCACAGTGTTTATGCATTGAGAACTACAGGATTGTAATCATGGATGACCGAGAGTTATCACCCCATACCCGACGAATGAATGAAATGGCAGAAATGATGGGGAATATGGGGGAAATGATATGAAATATATCGGAGCGATTGCCTCCCACACCTCACATTGAAGTGGAACCAATAACTGTAGTACATGCACCCGAAAATAGGGGTATGAGATCAATATCTGAACAGTTTGCTCACAAGAAACCGATGGAATTTCATGGGACACCCGATCCAACGCTCGCAGAACATTGGATATTGGACATGGAACGAATCTTCCGATCTATCCCGATGACCGATAGGGAGAAGATGGAAAATGCAAGTGATGTATTGAAGGGTAAAGCCCAGAACTGGTGGGTAAATGTACTAGATCAAGGGGCACCGATTACTTGGGAAGGGTTCAAGGCAGAATTCAATCGCCGGTTCTTTTCGCGAGCCGCCTACAATGCGAAGAAGCGAGAATTCGATAACTTGAAGTAGGGAGATATGACTATAACCGAATGTACTTCCAAGTACAATGCGTTGTTGAGGTTTGGAAAGGGTTCTGTACCAGAGAAGGAAGATAGGGCAAGGAAATTTGAAGAGGGCTTAAGGGAAAATATTCGTTTAAGGGTGGAAACCTATGAGTGGCGAGAGTGGGATGGAAAGGTCGAGGCAGAATCAACACGAAAAACGAAGCAATGAGAGTGAGGATAGGAACCAAGGCGGATCTTTCAAGAGGCCATTTCAAAGAGGCTCTGGTTCTAGTTTCAGTGAATTCAGGAGGATGCCAAGTAACATACCGTTGTGTTCACTTTGTAACCGACCACACTCAGGCCGATGTTTCATGACCAAACCCCAGAACAGGAGCCAAGGCGGGGGTAGTGCAGATTCAACACCCGACATGAGAGGCAAGTGTTATGAATCTGGAGTATTTGGGCACCAAGCCAGGGATTGCCCGAGGAAGTATACTCAGCAAGGAGTTAGTTCTATGGCTTCCAGTGGGTCGAAGCCTAGACAATCCAATGACGGAGGACAAAGGATGGAACAACGTCAAGGAAGGGCATATCAGATGAACCCAGGAGATATGACTGCTTCCGAGACAGTAGTCTCAGGTATGGTGCTTGTATGTTCGCACTTAGCACGCATACTTGTTGACTCGGGATCTACGCATTCATTTGTATCACATGCTTTTGTTGAACATTTGAATGTTAAATCGGCACCGTTAGGATATGATTTGTCTATTGCTGTGCCACTTAGTAAATCGATAGTGATGTCTACTATATATAAGAACTGTGAGATCAAATTAGGTGAGAAGTTGATGACCGTAGACCTTATACCGATTGTGGTGTACCATTTCGATGTAATACTGGGAATGGGTTGGTTAGCTCTTAACCAAGCCACGATAGACTGTGAACGGAAAGAGGTTAATTTTCGATCACCAGTACATGGGAACTTTTGTTTCCAAGGGAGTGGGGTTATATCGCCGCCGTATTTGATTTCAGCTATCCGAGCGGGAAAGTTATTGAAAAAGGGATGTCACGGATTCCTATGTTCAGTGACCGATGTCTCAACGACCGAATTCAAAGTAGAAGACATTCCGATAGTGCGAGAATATTCAGATGTCTTTCTTGATGATCTACCAGATGTTCTTATTGAGAGAGAAATTGAATTCACCATTGAGGTAAATCCAGACTCAAGGCCGGTATCCAAAGCACCGTATAGAATTGCACTAGTAGAATTGAAGGAACTGAAAGTTCAACTACAAGAGTTACTTGACAAGGGTTTCATTCGACCAAGTATTTCGCCGTGGGGAGCTCCAGTGTTGTTTGTAAAGAAGAAAGATGGTTCAATGAGAATGTGTGTGGATTATCGGGAACTGAACAAATTGACAATCAAGAACAAGTATCCACTACCCAGAATTGATGACTTATTTGATCAACTTCGTGGGGCACAAGTATTCTCCAAGATAGACCTGAGATCGGGTTATCGTCAATTGAAAGTGAAGGCCGAAGATGTTGAGAAAACAGCTTTTAGAACGCGTTATGGACACTATGAGTTCTTAGTTATGCCATTTGGGGTTACTAATGCACCAACTGCGTTCATGGATCTTATGAATCGAGTATTCAAAGATTATTTGGATGACTTTGTGATTGTATTCATCGACGATATCCTTGTCTATTCGCCAAGTGAGATAGAACACGAGAACCACTTGAGGTTGATACTTCAGAGATTACGAGAGAAGCAACTGTTTGGTAAATTCAAGAAATGTGAATTTTGGTTGTCTAGTATTACTTTTCTTGGTCACGTGATTGACAAGAATGGAGTATCAGTTGATCCTCACAAAGTAGAAGCTGTATCTAATTGGCAAAGGCCGACATCTGTATCTAAAATTCAAAGTTTCTTGGGATTAGCAGGATACTACCGCCGTTTTATTGAACATTTCTCGAAGATTTCATTGCCGATGACAAAGTTAATGAGAAAGGGTGTTATTTTTGAATGGAGTCAGGAATGTTAAGACAGTTTCCAGGAATTGAAGTCGAGGTTGACGAGAGCACCTATTCTGACAATACCATCCGGAACCGAGGGGTTTATGATCTATAGTGATGCGTCGCATCAAGGGTTGGGATGCGTGTTGATGCAAGGTGGTAAAGTAATTGCATATGCTTCTAGACAGTTGAAGACACATGAGATTAATTATCCGACTCATGATCTGGAATTAGCTGCAGTATTTCATGCTTTGAAGATTTGGAGACATTACTTGTACGGGGAAAAGTGTGAGATATTCACGGACCACAAGAGTTTGAAATATATTTTCACCCAATGGGACTTGAATATGAGACAGCGAAGATGGTTGGAATTGATGAAGGATTACGATCTTTCGATTGAGTACCATCCGGGAAAGGCAAATGTAGTAGCCGATGCATTAAGCCGAAAGACGCCGAGGAATTTAGCCGACGAGCTAACGCAACAAAAGGAATTAGTAAAGGAAATGGAACGTTTAGACTTGGATGTGATTCTAGAGACTAATGGTGGTTTAATGATGACAATCATGGCACACCCAGATATTATTGATGAAATCAAGAGGGAACAGTTTCACGACATTTATTTGTGCAAAATGAGGGATAAGATACCTTTGGGAAAGCGACCTGGTTTGGTATTGGAACAAGGGATTTTGAAGTTTGGGAATCGGCTATGTGTACCGAATGTGAAAGACATAAAGGAACGACTCTTAGAAGAAGCTCATAATACGAAATATTCAGTGCACCCGGGAAGTAATAAGATGTACCGAAACTTGAGAGAAAACTTCTGGTGGAAGGGTATAAAGCATGAAGTCGCTAAGTTTGTATCTGAATGTTCAGCATGTCAACAGGTTAAAGCTGAGAGACAAGTACCCGCGGGATTATTACAACCTTTACTTGTGTCTGAATGGAAGTGGGACGAGATCACGATGGATTTTGTTTCTGGATTTCCACGATCATGCAATAAGAATGATAAGATTTGGGTTATAGTTGACCGATTAACCAAGTCAGCTCATTTTCTACCGATCAAGACGACTAAGCCGTCCAAATTAGAGGAATTGTATGTGAAAGAGATTGTAAGACTACATGGAGTCCCAATAGTGATTGTATCAGATCGGGATAGTAGTTTTACGTCAAGGTTTTGGGGAGGTTTGCAAAACGCTATGGTTATGAAATTGAGTTTCAGTACTGCATTTCATCCTCAGACCGATGGACAGTCAGAGCGTATGATTCAGACCTTAGAAGATATGTTGAGATTGTGTGTGTTAGACTTTGGGAGTGATTGGGAGCACCACTTGCCGTTAATTGAATTTGCTTATAATAATGGATTCCAGTCAAGTATCGGAATGGCACCGTATGAAGCTTTGTATGGCCGTAAGTGTCGATCACCAATTTGTTGGACCGAGGTTGGAGAAAGGAAGTTGTTAGGACCTGAGTTAATACAGGTGACTACTGAGAAGGTGAAGTTGATTCAGGAGAGACTCAAGGTAGCTCAGAGCCGTTATAAGAGTTATGCGGACTCTAAACGACGACCGATGAATTTTGAAGTTGGAGATTTCGTATACTTGCGGGTATCGCCTTCGAAAGGTATTGTGCGATTTGGAAAGAGGGGAAAGCTCAATCCCAGATTTATAGGACCTTTTGAGATTCTAGAGAGAGTAGGTCCAGTGGCTTACCGATTGGCTTTATCATCAGAGTTGGAACATGTGCATAATGTATTACACGTATCGACGTTGAGACGATGTATGACAGATGCTAATAAAATCATTGTACCTGAACCGTTGCAAATTCAGGGGGACTTGACTTATGTGGAACTACCAGTGGAGATTCTAGATCGCAAAGAACAAGTTTTGAGAACTAAGACTATTCCAATGGTGAAAGTGCTATGGCGTAGTCATACGGTGGAAGAGGCTACATGGGAAAGTGAGGAAGACATGAGGAATGAGTATCCATACTTATTCGACGCATGAGGTAAAGTTTGGGGACAAACTTCCTTTTTGGAGGGGAAAGTTGTCATGCCCGTTCCAGAATTTCATAGTTTAATCATGCATGATATGAAATTTTATGAATTATCATTGAAATATGATAATTGAGGATAAGTGGTTGACTGTGGTCAACGGTAAGGTGTCAGTAAGGACACGAGAATATGGAAGTTCATATTGCATAATCATGAGTAAATGACATTTATATGATTTAAATGTTATTTGACTTTATCTGGTATTTTTGTGAATAGTAATTATACCTGTGTAGTATAATTCTGGTAAATTTTGAATTGGTAGTATCATTTGAGAACTGTGGTGAGAACGTGAGTGATACGTTAATTGAAAAGGTAGGTTGTGTAGAGATTTCACAGAATATAGTTTTCGGACGTTATTTTGGACCCAAACGAAACCTAGTCGAAAACTTTTGTAATTTATAGTTTTCACTCGTAAAGTTATAAAATGGACGTGTGCGAAGTTCCATGGGTGAATGAGAAGTTTTGAGAAACTTGCGGGGAGGTAAACACAATTTTCGAGAAGTTTGCCTATAAATAGAAGTGGATGTCATTCTCATCCACAACTTTTATAAATATCTAGAGAGAGGAGAGAGAAGGGAGATTTGGAGCCAACGGGCTTTGCGACGCCGATCGACGACCGTTCGTCTGTCAGATTTTCTCCAGATTTCAGATTTGAACTCGTGGAGGTGAGATCTACGTTTTGATACCACTTAGGCCGTGTTTGGCCAAGTTTTGTAAAGATCTTAATTTTAGACTTTTGGGAAAAACAGGTATAAACTTGTAGGAATTGTCTCAAATTCGAAATCCGACGATTATTTAGCCTCCTAGTCGATCCTTCAAAGTTTGGGAGAAATCGCACGAGGTATGAAGTTCTAATTTGTGAAATATAGGGAATTACATGTTTTAGCTTTCGATGACGAAATTGTGATCCGGGCGAAATCCATGTGTTATTAGTAGGCCCGTTAATTATGCACGCGCTAAATTGTGAAAAGCATGTCTAAATTTATGCAAGCACGTTAAGTTGTCTACGTGGGTCAAAGGGGAGTCTTATACAAATTCATGCCGGAGTAAGCTTCTCGATGTTTGAGAATTTAGTAGCGACGGCTACTGTGCATGGTTGATAGACTTGGACTTACCATGGCACTTGTGGATACAATGGTTGATAGACTTGGACTTGCCATTGGTATCGCGGTTTAAGGCTTGGACTTGCAGCTACCGGATGAATGCGTATTTTTCTCCCTAGAGACTATTGTATGATTTATGAGATTAAAGCATGTTTTATCATATATTGCATATGTTAGAACTTGTACGCTCAGCATATAGCTGAGCAGTGGAGATGTACTCCATTGCAGGTAAGAAGAAGGATAAGAAGAAGCGCGATGAGTGAGGCCGATGAACGCCGGGGATAACACCTGTATATGTTTTTGTTTTAAATCCTAAACTTGTGTAAGGATTTGAATATTGTAAGATGTTGTAATAGAATCATGGATTAGTTCCGTAGTACCGTAATCTTGTAATTGAACGTTTGTATTTATGTTTTAATATGTTGGAAATCGATTATGGACGTGTTTGTTGTTGGTTTTGAGAAGCATGTGTTGTAAATTTTCAACACAGGGCTGCCAACAGGGGAGCAGTCGACTGGACCCAGGGTCAGTCGACTGGATCTCGTATGGTTGAGACACTGTAAGTGAATAATAGAAAAGCAGTCGACTGGACCCCTTCATCAGTCGACTGAACCATTGTTGATTTTGGCTACTGCTTCTAATAAAAGAAAAGCAGTCGACTGAATCCCCATATCAGTCAACTGGACCCCTGTGTTATATGCTGTATTTTGGGTTCTGCTTAACCCAGTCGACTGGGCAATCGACTGGACCTCTGTTAAGGATTTAGAATTTTAGTTTCTGCCAGGCACAATCGACTGAACCCTAGTACAGTCGACTGGGCAGTCGACCGAACTTCTATATTTTGAAATGGATTCTTGTGAACGTTTTAAATTGAACAAAATTTCTTTTATAACTTTGATTTCAATGGATTTTACAAACTCAGAGGGTAATGTTCCCTAAGTTTTAAATACCCAGGGTTGTTTTGAAGTTCTTTCCGCTGCGTATAGTTATATTGTTGTTTGGATGAGCCTTGGTGGCGTGCCACGTGTCCTATTTCCATGCGTAGTGGGATGGGTCGTGACAACATAACTATGACATCCTTATGATCAACCTAGGATTATATCATATCTATATGGACATTACATTGGCTCCTAGTTGAGACTTGAATATCTATAGAAATGTTGTATCTCCAACTAATTAGAAGAAATTCATAATTATATCAACTCTTCCCATATTTAGTGGATTTAAGCTAGAAATTCGAGTATGTTATTTAGGACTCTATAGTATATGTTGTTTAAAGCATGTAGACTAACCCTTTATTTTGTAGCACTATTGAGGTACGATTTCTTAACCCCTCACTAGTTCATTTTATTCTTTGATTTTTAATTGATTTTCAACTCCATGTACGACACCTTAGAATTAGGATTTGCCTTATGTGTATATATGATTAGAGACCTCTATTTTTTTAAGTTTCTATTTTTGTGTGCATTGCACGTTTTAATATCGCAGCTGGATCCCGAGTAAGTTTTCTAGTTCCCTTTTTGCACATCATCTTGCTTGCTACTTGAAATTATGTGGTTTTGAATGCTATTTTATCGTTAGCAATTTTTCACCCTTTCCGACATGTTTTTGCAATGTATATTTGTATATATGTATTAATTGAGGATATGCTTAGATTAATAATTCGATTAAAATGGATGTTGAGTAGAGGCCTATCACGAGATAGGATGAGAGGAGGTATTTTAGTACGTCGGGCTCCTTCCCCTCTCATTCCATAATCCCCAGACCTAGAAATCTCTAGTTTTCTAAAAGATCAGTTTGCGTTTAAATTGGTTTCTTAATTTTCCTTTAAAAAGTAAGTGGTGACTCTTTGTATTTGAAAATATTTGAAAAGTGGGCCCAAAATGCCGGTATCCACAATCTGGCGACTCTGCTGGTGATCGAACCTAGAATCTCTGGTTCGCAGACCAGAATTTCTAATTTTAGGTTCACTCGAGGATTAGACTTGAAAGCATCCTTTTAATTGAATTGATTAATTTTTGTGTGCCCGTTGTATTGAACTTGCATGTTTCGCCAGTCAATTTGCACGAAACTATGACCTTGGAGGCTTGGGGCAACCCGGTCGGTCAAGTCATCTGGGGCTGTGTGATCACCCTTGATCTCGTACCATGTATTGGTATATGAAGCATCCTATCGGATGTGTGTCAAGGGTCCCTTATTTGACCAAAACCCGGCCTTTGCATGATAGCTTCTATAGACATTTCAATCTTAGGAAATCAATCCCTGATTAGGATTTATGTGCCAGGGAGTTTTGTATGCCCGGAAGGGATTATTTGGGATGATGATGATACTTGCTTGATGAAAGATGTGTAAACCCTTAATCATTTTTTAGCAATCCCTCTTCATATCCTATGACATTTGAGAACATGCCGAATCTTGATTATAGGATTACACTTCTTATATCATGTTTAGTTAAGCATCATTGACTTTGTATGTATCTAAATTCAAAAAACGTATAGTGATAATCCGATCATGTGATCCTTTTACCCAAAGAAATTTTTTAAATCAATCTTTGAAAGAAAAAAGATTCTTGCCAATCAATCGCTCTTTCAAAAAAATATTTGGAACTCATTTTTTTAAAGATTCAAACTAATCTTTGTTAAAATACCTAATCCACTCCCACTGGGCTTCAATACAAATCTCTATTGCGAGTTTCATCAAGCTCATGGCCACACAGCTAATCGATGTATGAGGGTAAGGCATGAAGTACAAGATTTGATCGATAACAAAACCATTTCCCTCTGCCTATCAATCGAACGCATGTGACTCGAAACCCACTCCCCAACCATCATGCTATGCCACCGGCACAAAATATCAATCTTTTGGATGATAAAAAGGAAGACTACGACCCATCTATATTAATCGTACCGATAGGCAGACTGCCAAACCTTATATATTTCTAGAAGATCAGCAGGTATGCCTTATAGGCGTCGAAGAAGAGGAATGGTTGATAGAAGGGGAAGAAGAACAAGCATTCAAGGAAGACACAGACAACAAAATCATCCATATAAATTGGTGGGATCCAAACAACCCTACTAATGACTCTGTTTGGGGAGAGGATGAGGTGTATAGTGATACAGACGATCTGTGATCTGAAGGAGAAGAAGAGGAAAAAGTTGAAGAAGTGATTAACCATGCCGAGCCACATGAGTTAGAGGAGAATGATTCGGAGAAAGGGAAATGGAAAGATCTTGAAGAAAATAGAGAAGAAGGTTAGGCATTGCATACACATTTCATCAAGAAAGGAGGAGATTTCCCCTACTATGGCTTTCCAGAGTCATGGGTGGATCGCAAAGATAGATACTTGAAGCAAGGGTTTGAGATCTCTTTCTTACATGAATTCGCTGTCTATGAAGACCCTTACCTAAAAGCACCAACAGAACCGATCACTGTTCGAGATTGGGTTTGTACACTGGGTGGTCTGGCTATGAGGAATCGTTTTAGTGAAGAAGGCAGGAAGATTGAGGAGAGCGGTCCAAAGAAGATCATAGAAGTGGAGATTGGGAAAAATCAAATGGAGGAAATATTAGAGGAAGAGATCAAGGGGAATAAAGTGAGGGGAGAAGAGCTAGAATCAGGGGATTTGGCAATAGGTCCTCGAGTCTAATGATAGAGTCCCTCTACCCCGAAAGTCTGTAATGACCAGTATGAGCCAAACTTTTAAATTTTTTGTTCTCAATGAAAGTGACTGATTCTGCTTACTTGATTGCGCTCAATGATTATAATGCTGTGGAATTTATATTGAAAAAGTTGAACTTGCACACAAAAAAAAAAATCATTGAAGAAACCTTGTCAATCGACTTAAGAAATGAAGAAGATCCTCAAAATTTATTTTTTTTATTTTTATATTTCACTCAATAAAGATGAAAGCATAGAATTGATCTTACCGCTAAAAGAATAGAAGGATGTTTTACATGATCCTGTAATGATATGCCAAGAATAGATCCAGAGATTGTCTAAATACCACCTCTTGTACCAAGCCTAAAAGATGAGCCTAAGCAATCTAAGGCCATAATCCTTGTCCTTGATGGTAGCCAGATATTTTAAAATGAACTTCTTCTTCTTCTTTTAAAAAAAAAAGAAAAAAAGAAAAGGCTCGCTCGGATGAAAACCTGAAAGGGCGCTTAGGCAAAAGTTACAACAAAAATAAGATGCGTGTTGATTTCATAACCCAAATCCTAGCCAGTCAAAATCATGAAGAGAATAAGAGATGGTGAGGTAGGAAAAAAAAAAGAAAAAAGAAAAGAAAAAAAGAGAGAATAAATAGGAGAATTCTTTAGCACTTCAAAGCACATCGTTTGGTACGGAATTAGTCCTAAAGCTTTATTCTAAACAAGGGATAGAAATCGAAAATCAAAAGAGAGATTTCGAATGTATCAATTAGTCTTAAAATTGTGAGAAAGCCCAACGATTGAGTAGGCCTAAAAATAATGCCTAGATGTCTTTTCAGAAAAACAAAGAGAGATTTGGAGGTAAGATATTGCTGTGAGAATATAAGAGAGTGCAATAAAATCACGATGTGTTATAAGAATTTAAAAGATTTGACTGGCTAGTGAAAAGGGGAAAAGAATCAACCACCATAAAAAAAGGAAGAAGAGGATAGAAGAAAAAAAATGAAAAAGGAGAAAAAGTTCATCATGCTATACAAGGGCAACCATAAGTGACACACACTCACTGGGCCCAAATGGCAACATGTCTTGAAAAGCCTACCAATCCTTGAAGCCTAATTCTTCTAAGACCTCCGAAGTGGATTGAACTACCATTTGACCTGATTCCCACTCAGGGATAAGTAGGCAGCCAGCAAGGTTTGGTCATAATCACTGATTGTTCTTCTTTCAGGCCTCAGCCGAACTACTATAGGACCTGATGACCATTCGGGGATATGTAGGCGGGCCTCCCAAGGCCCTCGGTCTAGAGAAAAAACCCAACCAATTCCTAAAATTACCTTGAAAACAAGGGGCAAGCTATCGTTTGCCCAGAAGCTGCGTCATCTCCCTTTAACTAGGGGCAAACTTTGTTTGCCTAGCATTCCCAAGCCCCTATCAAGCTAGGGGCAGACTTTCATTTTCCAAATAAGATATCTCTGGGTTTACTGGCTTTCAAGGATCAGGGTTTGGACGTCCCAAAAATTTTAGAGTTTGAGAGCTGAAGTTTTCATGTATAAATCTTAAATTGATTTAAGATGGAAAGAAACATGAAAAGAAGAATTCGTCATTGTCATAAAGTCAATCGTCAAGGAAGATACAATAAAACAATACTATGGGATGATAAGTCTCTAAAATTTATTAGAAAAGCGTAAAGAAAAGAAAGTTGAATTTGTCACAACATTTGAAAAATGTAAGTGTCTCTACTTAGTTTGAGTCTATCTTCTTAAAATCCAAAAAACAAAGTACATTCCTCAGATGGACCAACAAAGAGCTAGATCTTTCAAGAGAAGTGTGATAGCATGGAGGTCAAGAAGTCAGATCCCACTCTGCCAGGGAAATCAGATAGAGATCGAGTAATAATCTCAGAAAGAACAAATCAAGTAAGTATCTTAGGCAGATCGAGCTCTAAAAGCTAATCATCAGATTTATCCAAAAACCCTTGAACTTGTCTCTGGTCGAAAGAAAAATCCATGAGTAAAAAAGTGGGGACGCCTTGAGAACTGGCTTGCACTTCTTCCTCTTCTTGTCCGAATCATCTAAATCACCCGAACTGCTAACCATGGCAATCAATCTATCAAAATGAAAAAGAAAACATTTTTTTCGAGTCGATGCGATTCCAGATCTTTTTGAAATTAGAAAATGAATTTTTTAACTCTGCACGACTCCAGATCTTTGAGAATAAAAAAATAAATTTTCGAGTCCGCCTGACTCCAGATCTTTGAAAATAGAAAACGAATTTTCAAGTTTGCGTAACTCTTGATCTTTTGAAAAAGAAAGTGAACTTTCAAGTTTGAAGCCACTCTTGAATATAGCATAATAGCATTAGTCCTCAATGTTAGCTTCTCCACATTAGGATCAAATCCTCGGTCTTAGCATAAGTCGTCTATCCCAGCATTTGAGTTACCGATCAAATCCTCGATCTTGATTTAAGTCATCTATCGCAGCCTATGAGTACCAACCATCATTTCCATCCTATCACTCCGGGATATAAGGCGTAAAGCACATCTCAATTCAATCTATTCTGGAGTCATTGAATCTGCAGTGATTTTGATTTTTCTGCTTTTGGAGTCATTGAATCTAGAGCAATTTTGACTTTTTTGCTATCTGGAGTCATTGAATCTGAAGCGATTATGACTTTTCTGCTTTTAGAGTCTTTAAATCTGGAGCGATTCTAACTTTTCTGCTTTTTGGGTCATTGAATCAGGAGTGATTCTGACTTTTCTGCTTTGGAGTCATTGAATTTGGAGCAATTCTGAATTTTCTACTTTTGGAGTTATTGAATCTAGAGCGATTCTAAATTTTCTACTTTTGGGGTCATCGAATCTGGAGCAATTTTGACTTTTCTGCATCCTAGAGTCACTAAATCTGGAGCAATTCTAACTTTTCTACTTTTGGGGTCATTGAATCTAGAGCAATTTTGACTTTTTTACTTTTGGGGTAATTGAATCTGGAGCATTTCTGACTTTTCTGCCTTTGGGGTCATTGAATCTGGAGCGATTTTGATTCTTGATTCTTGAAAGACACCGTAGTATAAGGCACGAGCGCATCTCAGTCTTTCAAATAACGTGCTTCCTGATTCGACACCAGAGTATAAGGCGCGAAGCACATCTAGTCAATCAGATGATTCTTTAGAAGACACCAGAGTATAAGGCGTGATGCGCATCTCAGTCTTTCAATCAGCGTGGTTCCTAATTCGACACCAGAGTATAGGGTGCGAAGCGCATCTTAGTCAATCAGATGATTCATTGGAAGACACTATTGTATAAGGCGCGAAGCACATCTCAGTCTTTCAATCAGCATGATTCTTGGTTTGACACCAGAGTATAATGTGCAAAGTGCATCTTAGTCAATTGGATGATTCTTTAAAAAAATCACCAAAAAATTAAGCACAGGAAATGAATCTGTGAAGTACATCTATATCAATCTCTTAGATGATAAAAAGGAAGTCTTCGACCCATTTGTATTAATCGTACCAATAGGTAAACTGCCAAACCTTACAAATTTCAAGAAGATCAGTAGGTATACCTTATAGGAATCAAAGATGAGGAATGGTTGTTAGGAGGGGAAAAGAACAAGCATTCGAGGAAGACATAGACAACAAAAACATCCAAATAAATTGGTGGGACCCGAACAACACTATTGATGACTCTGTTTGGGGAGAGGATGAGGTACATAGTGATACAGACGGTCTGTGGTCTGAAGGAGAAGAAAAGGAAAAAGCTGAAGAAGTGATTAACCATGCCGAGCCACATGAGTTAGAGGAGAATGATTCGGAGAAAGGGAAATGGAAAGATCTTGAAGAAAATAGAGAAGAAGGTTAGGCATTACATACACATTTCATCAAGAAAGGAGGAGATTTCCCCTACTGTGGCTTTCTAGAGTCATGGGTGGATCGCAAAAATAGATACTTGAAGCAAGGGTTTGAGATCTTTTTCTTACATGAATTTGCTGTCTATGAAGACCCTTACCTATAAGCGCCAACAGAACTGATCACTGTCCGAGATTGGGTTTGTACACTGGGTGGTCTGGCTATGAGGAATCAGTTTAGTGAAGAAGGCAGGAAGACCGAGGAGAGTGGTCCAAAGAAGATCATAGAAGTGGAGACTGGGAAAAATTAAATGGAAGAAATATTGGAGGAAGAGATCAAGGGGAATAAAGTGAGGGGAGAAGAGCTAGAAAATGAAAAAGAGACAGAATTAGGGGATTTGCCAGTAGGTCCTTGACTCTAATGATAGAGTCCCTCTACACTAGAAGTTTGTAATGGCCAGTATGAGCCAAACTTTGAAATTTTCTGTTGTTAATGAAAGTGACTGATTCTGGTTACTTACTTGCACTCAATGATTATAATGGTTGTGGAACTGATATTTGAAAAAAAAAAGGTAAACTTGCAAAAATAAAAAATAAAAATCATTGAAGAAACCATGACATTTGACTTAGGAAATGAAGAAGATCCTCAAAATTTTTCTTTTTATATTTCACTCAATAAAGATGAAAGCATAGAATTGATCTCACAACTATAAGAATACAAGGATGTCATACATGAACCTGTAATGATATGCCAAGAATAGATCCGGAGATTGTCTAAATACCACTTCTTGTACCAAGCCTAAAAGATAAGCCCAACCAATCTAAAGCCATAAGCCTTGTCCTTGATGGTAGCCAGATATTTTAAAATGATCTTCTTCCTAAAAAAAAAGAGAAAACGAAAACGCTTACTAGGAAGAAAACCCGAAAGGGCGCATAGGAAAAAGTTAGAGCAAAAATAAGACGCGTGTTGATTTCAGAACACGAATCCTAGCAAGTCAAAATCATGAAGAGATTAAGAGATGGTGAGGTAGAGAAAAAAAAAAGAAAAAAGAAATGATAGAAAGAGAGAATAAATAGGAGAATTCTTGAGCACTTCAAAGCACATCATCGGTACGGGAAGGAATCCCAATGCTTTGTTCTAAACAAGGGAAAGAAATCAAAAATCAAAAGAGAGATTTCGATTGTATCAATTAGTCTTAAAATTGTGAGAAAGCCCAATGGTTGAGTAGGCCTGAAAATGATGCGAAGAAGTCTTTTGAGAAAAACAAAGAGAAATTTAGAGGGAAGATATTGATGTGAGAGTATATGAGAGTGTAATCAAAACATGATGTGTTATGAGAATTGAAAAGATTTGACTGGCTAGTGAAAAAGGGGAAAAGAATCAACCACCACCAAAAAAGGAAGAAGAGGAAAGAAGAAAAGAAATGAAAAAGGATAAGAAGTTCATCATGCTACTCAAGGGCTACCACAAGTGACACACACTCACTGGGCCCAAATGGTAACATGGATTGAAAAGCCCACCAATCCTTGAAGCCTAATTCTTTTAAGACCTCCGGAGTTGATTGAACTACGTTTTGACCTGATTCCCACTCGGGGATGTGTAGGTAGCCTGCAAGGTTCGGTCATAATCACTGATTGTTCTTCTTTCAGGTATTAGCTGAACTACTATAGAACCTGATGCCAATTCGGGGCTAAGTAGGCATGCCTCCCAAGGCCCTCGGTCCAAAGAAGAAACCCAACCAATTCCTAAAATTACCTTAAAAACATGGGGCAAAACTATCAATTGCCCAGAAGCTGCGTCATCTCCCTCAAACTAGGGACAAACTTTGTTTGCATAGCTTTCCCAAGCCCCTATCAAACTAGGGGCAAACTGTTGTTTGCTAAATAAGATATATCCTAGTTTACTGGCTTTAAAGGATCAGGGTTTGGACGTGCTGAAAATTCTTGAGGTTGAGAGCTAAAGTTTTCATGTACAAATCTAAAATTGATTTAAGATGGAAAGAAATATGAAAAGAAGAATTCTTCATTATCATAAAGTCAATAGTAAAGGAAGATATAATGCAAGAATACTATGGGATGATAATTCTCTAAAATTAGTCAGAAAAGCGGAAAGAAAAGAAAGTAGAATTGGTCACAACATTTGAAAAATGTGAGTGTCTCTACTCAGTTTGAGTCTACCTTCTTGAAATCCAAAAAAATGCATTCCTCAGATGGATCGACAAAGAGTTAGAAGTTTCAAAAGAAGGGCGATGGCATGGAGGTCAGGAAGTCATATTCCACTCTGCTAGGGAAATCAAATAGAGATTGAGCAATACTCTCAGAAAGAACAAATCAGGTAAGTATCTTAGGCAGATCGAGCTCTAAAAGCTAATGAAAGAATTTATCCAAAAACCCTTGTACTTGTCTCTGGTCGAAAGATAAATCCATGAGTAGAAAAGTGGGGATGCCAAGAGTACCGACTTGCACTTGTTCCTCTTCTTGCCCGAATCATCTAAATCACCCGAATTGCCAACCATGGCAATCAATCTATCAAAAAGAAAAAGAAAACATTTTTTTCGAGTCCATGCGACTCTAGATCTTTGAAATTAGGAAATGAATTTTTCGAGATAAAAAAAATAATTTTTGAGTCCGCGCGACTCTAGATCTTTGAAAGTAGAAAATGAATTTTCAAGTTTGCGTGACTCTTGATCTTTGAAAAGAAAAGTGAGCTTTCAAGTTCAAAGCGACTCTTGAATATAGCATAACAACATTAGTCCTCAATGTTAGCTTCTCCACATTAGGATCAAATCCTCAGCCTTGGCATAAGTCGCCTATCATAGCCTATGAGTTACCGATCAAATCCTTGATCTTGACATAAATCATCTATCGTAGCCTACGAGTACCAACCATCATTTCCATCCAATTACTCCGGGGTATAAGGCGTAAAGCACTTCTCATTTCAATCCATTCTGGAGTCAATGAATCTGGAGCGATTCTGACTTTTCTGCTTTTGAAGTCATTAAATCTAGAACGATTCTGACTTTTCTGCTATCTGGAGTCATTGAATCTAGAGCGATTATGACTTTTCTACTTTTGAAGACATTGAATCTGGAGCGATTATGACTTTTCTACTTTTTGGGTCATTAAATCTGGAACGATTATGACTTTTTTGCTTTAGAGTCATTAAATCTTGAGCGATTGTGATTTTTTTGCTTTTGGACTCATTGAATCTAGAGCGATTATGACTTTTCCGCTATTTAGAGTCATTGAATCTAGACTGGTTCTGACTTTTTTGCTTTTAGCGTCATTGAATCTAGTGTAATTTTGACTTTTATGCTTTTGGGGTCATTTAATCTGGAGCGGTTCTAACTTTTCTGCTTTTGGGGTTATTAAATTTGGCGTGATTTTGATTTTCTACTTTTGGTGTCATTGAATTTGGAGCAATTCTGACTTTTCTGCTATCTGGAGTCATTGAATCCAGAGCGATTATGACTTTTCTGCTTTTGAAGTCATTGAATTTGGAGCGATTATGACTTTTCTGCTTTTGAAGTCATTAAATTTGGAGCGATTACGACTTTTTGCTATATGGAGTCATTGAATGTGGAGCGATTCTGACTTTTCTGCTATCTAGAGTCATTGAATATTGAGCGATTCTGACTTGTCTACTTCTGGAGTCATTGAATCTGGAGTGATTCTGACTTTGGAGTTATTGGGATCATTGGGGTCATTGAATCTGGAGTGATTCTGGCTTTTCTACAATCATTGGGATTATTGAATCTAGAGTGATTCTAACTTTTTCTACGAAACTCATTTCTTGACAAGACACCAAAGTATAAGGCGTGAAGCGCATCTTAGTTGATCAAATGATTTTTGAAAGACACCGGAGTATAAAGCATGAAGCGCATCTCAGTGTTTCAAATATCGTACTTCCTGATTTAACACCAGAGTATAAGGCACGAAGCGCATCTCAGTCGATCAGATGATTCTTTAGAAGACATTGGAGTATATAGCACAAAACGCATCTCAGTGTTTTAATCAATGTGGTTCGTGATTCGACACAGGAGTATAAAGCGTGAAGCGCATCTTAGTCGATCAGATGATTCATTGGAAGACACCGGAGTATAAGACGCGAAGCGCATCTTAGTCTTTCAATTAGCATGGTTCTTAGTTTGACACTAGAGTATATTATGTGAAGTGCATCTTAGTAGATTGGATGATTCTTTGAAAAAACACCAAAAAAATAAGCACAGGAAATGCATCTGTGAAGTACATCTGCATCAATCTTTTGGACGATAAAAAGGAAGTCTTCAACCCATCTGTGTTAATCGCACCGTGAGGCAAGCTGCCAAATGTTACAAATTTCCAGAAGACCAACATGTATGCCTTATAGGAGTCGAAGAAGAGGAATGGTTGGTAGGAGGGGAAAACGAACAAGCATTCGAGGAAGACATAAACAAGGAAATCATCTAAATAAATTGGTGGGACCCGAACAACCCTGCTGATGACTCTGTTTGGGGAGAGGATGAGGTGTATAGTGATACAGACGATCTATGGTCAGATGGACAGGAAGAGGAAAAAGCTGAAGAAGTGATCAACCATGCCGAGGCACATGAGTTAGAGGAGAATGATTCAGAGAAAGGGAAAGGGAAAGGGAAAGATCTTGAAGAAAATAGAGAAGAAGGTCAGGCGTTGCTTATACATTTCATCAAGAAAGGAGGAGATTTTCCCTACTGTGGCTTTCCAGAGTCACGGGTGGATCGCAAACATAGATACTTGAAGCAAGGGTTTGAGATCTCTTTCTTACATGAATTCGCTGTATATGAAGACCCTTACCTACCAGTGCCCGCAGAACCTATCACTGTCCAAGATTGGGTTTGTACACTGGATGGTCTGGCTGTAAGGAACCTTTTTAGTGAATAAGGCAGGAAGACCGAGGAGAGTGGTCTAAAGAAGATCATAGAAGTTGTGACTGGGAAAAATCGAATGGAAGAAATATTGGAGGAAGAGATCAAGGGGAATAAAGCAAGGGGAGAAGAGCTAGAAAATGAAAAAGAGATAGAATTAGGGGATTTGCCAGTAGGTCCTTGAGTCTAATGATAGAGTCCCACTACCCCAGAAGTCTGTAATGGACAGTATGAGCCAAACTTTTAAATTTTCTATTGTCAATGAAAGTGACTGATTCTTCTTACCTAATTGTACTCAATGATTATAATGGTTGTGGAACTGATATTTGGAAAAAAGGTGAACTTGCAAAAAAAATGAAAAAATCACTGAAGAAACCTTGACAATCGACTTAGGAAATGAAGTAGATCCTCAAAATTTGTATTTTTATATTTTACTCAATCACGATGAAAGCATAGAATTCATCTCACTGCTAAAAGAATACAAGGATGTCTTACTTGATCCTGTAATGATATGCCAAGAATAGATCCAGATATTGTCTAAATACCACCTCTTGTACCAAGCCTAAAAGATGAGCCTAACCAATCTAAAGCCATAAGCCTTGTCCTTGATGGTAGCCAGCTATTTTAAAATGAACTTCTTCTTCAAAAAAAAAAAAAAAAGAGAAAAAGAAAAGGCTCGCTAGGATGAAAACCCGAAAGGGCACCTAGGCAAAAGTTAGAGCAAAAATAAGATGCGTGTTCATTTTAGAACCCGAATCCTAGCCAGTCAAAATCATGAAGAGAATAAGAGATGGTGAGGTAGAGAAAAAAAAAAGAAACAAAAAGAGAGAAAGAAAGAGTAAAAAGGAGAATCTTGAGAACTTCAAGGCACATCATTGGTACGGAAATGAATCCCAAAGCTTTGTTCTAAACAAGGGAAAGAAATCGAAAAACAAAAGAGAGATTTCAAATGTGATAATTAGTCTTACAATTGTCATAAAGCCCAATGGTTGAGTAGGCCTAAAAATGATGCGAAGAAGTCTTTTGAGAAAAACAAAGAGAGATTTAGAGGGAAGATATTACTGTGAGAGTATATGAGAGTGTAATCAAAACACGATGTGCTATGAGAATTGAAAATATTTGACTGGCTAGTGAAAAGGGAAAAAGAATCAACCGCCACCAAAAAAGGAAGAAGAGGAAAGAAGAAAAGAAAATGAAAAGGGAGAAGAAGTTCATCCTGCTGTACAAGGGCTACCACAAGTGACACACACTCACTGGGCCCAAATGGTAACAGGGCTGGAAAAGCCCACCAATCCTTGAAGCCTAATTCTTTCAAGACCTCCAAAGTTTATTGAACTACGTTTTGACCTGATTCCCACTCGGGGATGCGTAGGTAGCCTGCAAGGCTCGATCATAATCACTGATTGTTCTTCTTTCAGGCCTCAGTCGAACTACTATAGGACCAGATGCCCATTTAGGGATAAGTAGGTAGGCCTCCCAAGGCCCTCAGTCTAAAGAAGAAACCCAACCAATTCCTAAAATTACCTTGAAAATGAGGGGTAAACTATCGTTTTCCCAGAAGTCGCGTCATCCCCCTCAAACTAGGGACAAACTTTGTTTGCCTAGCATTCCCAAGCCCCTATCAAACTGGGGCAAACTATCATTTTCAAAATAAGATATCTCTGGGTTTACTGGGTTTCAAGGATCAGGGTATGGACGTGCTGAAAATTCTTGAGTATGAGAGCTGAATTTTTCATGTACAAATTTTAAATTGATTTAAGATGGAAAGAAACATGAAAAGAAGAATTCTTCATTATCATAAAGTCAATCGTAAAGGAAGATACAATGAAAGAATACTATGGGATGATAATTCTCTAAAATTAATCAGAATAGCACAAAGAAAAGAAAGTAGAATTGGTCACAACATTTGAAAATGTGAGTGTCTCTACTCTGTTTGAGTCAGCCTTCTTGAAATCCAAAAAAAATGCATTCCTCAGATGGATCAACAAAGAGTTAGAAGTTTCAAAAGAAGGGTGATAGCATGGAGGTCTGGAATTTAGATCCCACTCCACCAGGGAAATCAAATAGACATCGAGCAATACTCTCAAAAAGAACAAATCTGGTAGGTATCTTAGGCAAATCGAGCTCTAAAAGCCAATCATCAGATGTATCCAGAAACCATTGAACTTGTCTCTGGTCGAAAGATAAATCCATGAGTAGAAAAGTGGTGATGCCATGAGAACTGGCTTGCACTTCTTCCTCTTCTTGCCAAAGTAATCTAAATCACCTGAATTGCCAACCATGGCAATCAATCTATCAACAAGAAAAAGAAAAAGAAATATTTTTTTCGAGTCCATGCGACTCCAGATCTTTGAAATTAGAAAATGAACTTTTCGAATCTGCACGACTCCAGATCTATGAGAATAAAAAAAATAATTTTTGAGTCCGCGTGACTCCAGATCTTTGAAAATAGAAAATGAATTTTCAAGTTCGCGTGACTCCCGATCTTTGAAAAGGAAAGTGAACTTTCAAGTTCGAAGCAACTCTTGAATGTAGCATAATAGCATTAGTCCTCAATGTTAGCTTCTCCACATTAGGATCAAATCCTCGGTCTTAGCATAAGTCGTCTATTGTAGCCTATGAGTTACCGATCAAATCCTTGATCTTGACATAAGTCATCTATCATAGCCTATGAGTACCAACCATCATTTCCATCCAATCACTCTGAGGTATAAGGCGTAAAGAGCATTTCAATTCAATCCATTCTAGAGTCTTTGAATCTAGAGTGATTATGACTTTTCTACTTTTGGAGTCATTGAATCTGGAGCGATTTTGACTTTTTTGCTTTTGGAGTCATTGAATCTGGAGCAATTCTGACTTTTCTACTTTTAGGGTCATTGAATCTGGAGCAATTATGGCTTTTCTGCTTTGGAGTCATTGAATCTGGAGCGATTCTAACTTTTCTGAATTTGGAGTCATTGAATCTTGAGTGATTGTGACTTTTCCACTATTTAGAGTCATTGAATCTGGGCCGATTCTGAATTTTTTGCTTTTGGCGTCATTGAATTTATAGCGATTCTGACTTTTCTACTTTTGGGGTCATTGAATCTGGAACGTTTATGACTTTTCTACTTTTGGGGTCATTGAATCTGGAGCGATTTTGACTCTTCTACTTTTGGGGTTATTGAATTTGGAGCGATTCTGACTTTTCTGCTATCTGGAGTCATTGAATCTGGAGCGATTCTGACTTTTCTGCTTTTAAAATCAATAAATCTAGAACGATTATGACTTTTGGCTATCTGGAGTCATTGAATATGGAGCGATTCTGACTTTTATACTATCTGGAGTCATTGAATCTAGAGCGATTCTGTCTTGTCTACTTCTGGAGTGAATGAATTTGAAGCGATTTTGACTTTGGAGTTATTGCGATCATTGGGGTCATTGAATCTAGAGCAATTCTGGCTTTTTTGCAATCATTGGGATCATTGAATCTAGAGTGATTCTAACTTTTTCTACGAATCTCATTTCTTGATAAGGCACCGGAGTATAAGGCGTGAAGCGCATCTCAGTCGATTAAATGATTCTTAGAAGACATCACAATATAAGGCGCGAAGCGCATCTCAGTCTTTCAAATAGCGTGCTTCCTGATTCGACACCGGAGTATAAGCCGCGAAGCGCATCTCAGTGTTTCAACTAGCGTGGTTTCTGATTCGACACCAGAGTATAAGGTGTGAAGCGCATCTGAGACAATCAGATGATTCATTAGAAGACACCGGAGTATTATGTACAAAGCGCATCTCAGTCTTTCAATCAGCATGGTTCCTAGTTTGACACCGAAGTATAAGGCACGAAGCGCATCTTAGTTGATTGGATGATTCTTTGAAAAAACATCAAAAAATTAATCACAGGAAATGCATCTGTGTAGTACATCTGTATCAATCATGACTCTCCTAGGGTAGGACGACATCATAATAAAAATTAGGGTGCAGAACACATTCTTGTCATTAGAGGAAGCCGCGTTATTCTGAATCATTACGTTTGGGAGCATAAAAGGGCGAGATTGCTTGAGCATGTGCATCACAATAGGATAGCTGCTTACATCCGTGTTATTATTCCCCTTACCTGAACTACGTCCTGGTCTGATTCTCATCGGGATACGTAGGTAGCTCATCATTGAGCACGACTAGCACCAACCTTCTATGCGACTATTTTTGCAACGCATTTTGTTTTAACCTGAATTTGACAATTCGATCAAAGGCTTGTCTTCACATAGGCTTTGACATTCACTTGTGATACGCGTTGCTTCACAAGCTGTGCCGAAGAGGGGCAAAATGTAGACACCCCAATTTTGACCGACCGCCGAATTCAGGGGATGGTTACCTCTAGACCGATGACGACACTATCCATCGAAGTTTAAAGATTTTTTCTAAGTGATACAAATTCTTTAGAAGATTTTTCAGCCCCAACAAAAGTTTTCAGAAAAGAAAAGAAAAAAAGGCGGAGAGATCGGGTATTCGGAGAAACCCAGACATGAAATACGTATGAGAAAAGAGAACAGCCTGAAAATTAGTTTCAAAAATAAAAATATGTAAAAGAATTTTTGAAAAGAAAAAAAAAGTAAAAAAAAAAAAAGAGAAGAAAGAATTTAGAAAAAGAAAAGGAAAGGAAAAGAAAAAAAAAAGAAAAGGAGAATATATATGATATAGATGTACTAGTATAATTATATATTGAGTCCATTAGTATAAAGTATATACTAGCAGGAGTATATAACAAGTATACATTTGAAAAATAAATAAAAAGTGAGAGATTTTGTTAGCTGCGGCTCGCAGCATAGCTGCTGGCACTCCGACACTCGCTGAGTGCCGCGGCAGTAGTCTGTGAGTGCCGGAATGGCACTTGCTGAGTGCCACAGACAACTCAGTGAGTGCCACCCGCTGTAACAGACTTTTTTTTTCAAATATATATGGAATATTCTTGCACATGGATTTTTCACCAGAATTTACCTAATGGACCCCATGGGAGTGGTCTATATAAGTGGAGGTTCACCAGCATTATAGGGATCTTCTCCAATTTTTTCATTGAGAGCAAGAAATATATTGAAATATATAGAGAGAATTGAGAGAAACTAAGAGCATTTTGGGAAGAACTCAAGACATTGGAAGAATTTGAAGAGGAATTTGGAGAACTTTAGAAGATCTTCATCAAAAAATCAAAAAGATCTTGAGGTTATAGAGGTAACCTTCTAATCTTACCTAGAATTAGGATAAAATTCAATCACAATTCATAGATCTAGGACTTTTGCACATTTTCAAAAAGTCCATCCTACCCCATTTCATCACACACCACATACAATTGTGATTGAATTTTCATTTACTTCATTGATTTGGATCTAAGTAGAGCCTTGGGTTTAAAATAAAACTAAGTTGTAAATGAATTCTCACTTGGCTTTTTTTTTTTTTATAAATAAACTTTGATTCAATTTCATTTTGACTATATTTTCTTTGGAAATCCATGAGATCTTCAATATATCATTCGATCTCTTTGAGTTTGATTCTCTAATCCTCTATGATCCTATAATTTATGTAGGGATTGAAGTTGATCATAGTTATATCCGCACATGCTTGGATGGGTTCAAGTCTTATTTCATGACTTGGAGCTTTCAACTAGGAATCTCATGGAATCCCCTATATATTCCAAAGGGGTTTAGGTGGATGGGTCATGTTTAGTCTCCAATGACCATTAATTTGATAGGAGAATAGGGTATAATAAGTTCACATCCCTCAAGGATCATATGTTTGAGAGAAGAATTAGATCTAGACTTTCATAATTTGATAGTTGAATTTAAGGGAGCCCAAGTATTCAAGGTTCATGGGTTTGAATAAGACCTTGTGGTCCTCTTGCTAGATATTCACATTTGAGATCTAAGATTTAGGCTCCCTAAGGCTAAATCCATGAGTCCTTTTCGTATTTCAATAATAAGTCATAATCATACTTGATCTTAATCCTCTCTAGAATTATGGATCAAGTTTGATTCTATCCATGAACAGTAATTCAACAATGGTGCAGTGAATCCATAAACCAACTGTGATCCAAGATTTTTTTTATTAAACATGGTCCATTGCAATTGGATGAGACCAATTGGAAGATGCTCATAACACATATACGTACCACTAGATTTTTTGTTTTGATGAGATTTCATACTTAGGATGGTTTGTAAACTATTCACTCTTTGTCCCAACTTTCAGAATAGTAATTCTGTTTTAAACTTATTAACTCAAAACTCTAATCAAGTTTTCTTGACCTCAAATAATTTTTTCTAAGAATCTTAAAGTCTTAAGAAGGTCTCTTAAAAAGAATGAAGTCATCTTGATTTATTTTCTATTTTTAGAATATCATACAAAAACTCTGGACAGAGAGTTGCAGATTCATGAGTGATGTGTTGTTTTTGTTCCATTCCTAGAGATTGAACCGTTGGATCTTCGATTTTCTTTTTGGGTTAGAAACTAGACTCACAGAGGCATAATATACTAACAAATCATTCAGATCTAAACATCGAAAGTATAAGGTTTCTTTTTTCTAAATTTAGGTTTTTTCTCTGTATTCTGAAATTCTGTCACAGTTTTGATAAATTCTGTTAAGTCTAATTTAAATGGCCACCTATTGTCTTAGGATTCAAACTATGTCCTAAGAATGATTGATTAGACTTAAAACTAGGGGCTATATGATCCAAGTCAATGAGTAGTTCACATCTCGTTCTTGTTTATATCCATGCATTCATTTCATGTATGTTGATACTTAGGATAATGACTAATCTTTAGCTTGATATCGCATTTCAGTGAACCTAGTTGAACATAACTATGACCTTTTTATGATTAAGCTGGGATTATACCATCTCTATAGGGACATTACATTGGCTCCTAGTTGAGACTTGTATATATATAGACATGTTGTATCTCCAACTAATTCGAAGGAATTCATAATTATATCAACTCTTCCTATGCTTACTGGATTTAAGCTAGAAATTTGAGTATGTTATTTAGGACTCTATCGTATATCTTGTTCCAAGCATGAGGACTAACCCTTTGTTTTGTAGCACTATTGAGTTACGATTTCTCAACCCCTCACTAGTTCATTTTATTCTTTGATTTTTAATTGATTTTCAACTCCATATGTGACACCTTAGAATTATGATTCGCCTTATGTGTATATATGATTAGAGGCCTTTTTTTTAAGGATTTTCTATTCTTATATGCATTGCCCGTTTCAATATCACAGCTGGATCCCGGGTAAGTTTTCTAGTTCCCTATTTGCACATCATCTTGCTTGCTACTTGAAATTATGTGATTTTGAATGCAATTTTATTGTTAGCAATCTTGCACTCTTTCCATCATGTTTTTGCAATGTATATTTATATATATGTATTAATTGAGAGCATGCTTAGATTAATAATTCGATTAAAAAGGATACTGAGTAGAGGCCTATCACGAGATAGGATGAGAGGATGTGTTTTAGTTTGTCGGGCTCCTTCCCCTCTCATTCCATGCATAATCCCCGGACCTACAAATCTCTGGTTTTCTAAAAGATAAGTTCACTTTTAAATTGGTTTCTTGATTTTTCTTTAAAAATTAAGTGGCGACTCTTTGTATTTGAAAATGCTTTAAAAGTGGGACCAAAATGCCAGTATCAACAGTATCGAATAAAACTTTAACTTGACCATAAAGAGTACAAGCATATCTTCCAAATTCTGCAGCTCCTTCGAACTAAAGCCTAGTTTGTTGGGAATGATGGCATTCATCTGAGTCTGATTTGGGAGTCCTTGAAGTCCCTAAATCGGTGCCCCATAATGCTGGCACAAGTGCTTATTACAAATGCGACAAAACTTATCATTTTGTCGGCGGGTCTTGGGAGCAGTGCAATTCCTTGCAATAAGTCTCAGCATCCCACAATTAAAACATCCTTCAGTGTCTGGTTATGGGGCCTTAAGTAGTGCCTGAGGTGGTAGTCCTTGCTATTAATGCTGCTGAGGCCGAGGATAACTCTGCTGAGGCTTCCTGGTTCCATCCTAGGCTTGCTTGGTTCCGTGAAAGTTACCCTGCGGTCTGCAACCTTGGGTATTCCTCGATGGCAGGGGTCAATTCAACTGTTGTTGCTACATTGGATAGGCATCTTTCTCCAGGCTTGCAACAAGTCTAACTAGTCCCTCAAAACATTGATTGAGGTGGATGATCATCTTATGTTGAAGGTGGGGGTTCAGCCCCTCGTGAAATATCTTCACCTTTTTTTGTGGTGTATCGTTCATGTGCTGAGCGAACCTCGATAGTCGCTCCAACTGCATCGTATACTTTGTACAGTCCAACCTCCTTGGACTAGGCTCAAGAAGTTCTCTTATTGATCCTTCTCGTCCTTTGGAAAGTACTTTTCTACGAACTTGCCATTGAATATCTCCTAAGGCATTACCCTTGCAGCGTTCATTCCAATAGTGGCTTGTTCTACCTCCCACTAATCTGCAATAGCATCGGTCAACTGGAATGTGGCAAGGCGGCGCTTATCTTGATCGTTACACTTCAAGGCTTCAAAGATCAATTCCATCTCTTGTAGCCATTGTTCTGCCCTCCATGGTTCTGTTAATCCATCAAACTTCTCCTAGCGTAGTGCATGAAAACGCTCTAACAACTTATCTCCAGTTTGTCTAGGTGTAGGTGGTGCGACATGGTGATGAATAGGCCATTGATGAGTAGCATGGTTGTAGGTGTCCCCAACATGCTCCATCCTTTGTATGAATGCCTTTAAGACACCGCTTGGGTCCATGCCTTCTGGGATAGGTGCTTCTAAACAGGGTTGATTCCTCCTAGCTCCAACCATAGTGATCTCGTGTGAAGCGTACCTATGAAAAGACCTATCGATTAGCTGATAGTCTTCTCAACAAAATGAAATCATGATAAAGCAAAATATGGGATAAATTAACAGTTCTACTAATCAGTACATACTCAGAAATCAAGATCATAACACGATCATCTCTAAAAGATAATACTCGTACATATATATCCCAAAAGATGTGCCACGAATTACGCACTAATCTTACGCACTAATCAAACTGTGTACCATATGGGACATAAGCTAATATAAGTACTAAGGTCAGCGATTTACAATACCAATACTAGTGGCTAGTGTTTATACAAAAGGCTATGGTCAATAACTATCTCTAAAATCTCAAAAGAGTTGACAACATGTCTGATATACTAGCAAAATCTAACTCTTATGGATCCTGGCTCAAAATTTGTCAGTATTTGATCCAACGAGTGGTGCCTCGTCTGCTGATGTAATGTCCATATTCTTCAGTGGATCGTCTTCCACCATAACCCAATATTTTGGTCATTAACCATAATCTCATTAGCATCTCCTAACATATATTTCCTTACCTGGTTGGTGGCATCGACGGCTACTGTAGCTAATCCCTCAGCTACCGCTATCGCCTCTGCTAACGTATCCTTTCCTTTAATAAACCTGTCTGACTATGTGGCCATCTTTGCTACTCACTCTGCTACCATCTAGGCAATAGCTGCCATCTGTGCTATTGGTCCAGCTGATAGCTTAGGTACTATTGCCTCCTTCTTGGAAACATCCTCCTTTCAAACTACCACATCTTTCAACTATAATATCCATATCCATATCCATTGCATCTGGGTCTTCCTCGGTCTACTCCTCTAGTACATACTTTGGCTCCTCTAGGTCATCCTCTAGCTCCTCATCATCATCCATAGGCTCCTCCTCTCCTTCTCTATATATAACCTCATTGTGCTCCTCATCCTCTAGCTCTACATCCTTGGATAGATCCTCATTATCCCTATCTGGTCGGGCTCTATTAGGACTAGCTCCTCAGGCTTGATCCTATGGCTCAGGTACTGGTACATCAGTTACCAGTGATGGTGGCACTATAGGAGCAGGTAGAATAGGTCCCCCTAGAATGCCTCGCAACTCGATGGTGTCCATCTCTACCTTGCTATGGATCAAGAAACTCATCTCCTGGTATATAGCCTATCAAGTCCTCACGTAGTGGTATGCATTCATGCGCATCTTTTCTGGTCAGTCCGTCCCTCGACATAGAGAGCTACCCACATCTTCTCCTTTAGGTAATGGCTGGCTGTTTGGAAAACATGCCTATAATATACCTTTCGATTAGCTAGCTTAACTGTGTTCCCATAAATAACATGCCCTCCAAATATGTCATCCACAAGCATATAGAAATCTGGATCCATGCTAACCTGCAAAGAACCTACTACCGTTAGCATGATAAACTTATCTTAATACTCATATCTCAGGGATCTTAAATGCTAGCACCAAATGGTATGGTATAATTAGTGAGTGAAAGTATCAATCTAGGCTCTAATACCATAAATCCTTTCATGCCCCGGAACAACAAAAATAGAGAAAAATAAAATTTCCATTTTGGGTTCATAGGGAATGACTGCTGAAGTCACTGAATTGTCCACACCACATAGTTCTAGACAATAGTCAGTAAGAACAGTAATATAATCAACTCATCATAATATAAACAACCTATTTATTACATTAGAGTTTGAAAATAGAAACACAAAGGTCTTGGGGCAACATATGTCCGATTACAAAACATAGTCCCAAGTTTGACAGAAAATAGAAACTAATGTCTATCTACATCTTTAGCTGGCGTAGATGTAATCATCAGCATAATAGTCCTCCTTATCATAACCATCATTAATGTGGCCATCCTCTGCATATCCATCCTCCTAGTATTAACCATCATCGTAAGCGCCATTATCTGCAGTGTTAGGAACAAGGTAGTCCAGATGGGGAATGTCTAGGCATAAAAGCTGTCAGCTTGCTGAAAGTTAAGTGAATAGAAACTAACACAGTATCCTAAATATAACAAAATTACCAGTTATGAATGACATAATATAGTTCTACTAATCATATCTTTTTCTTTATTCCAAACTCATTAATTGGTTACTTACGTCTTTTATACAAGACCCTATACATCTGACACATGGATGAACATACCAGATTGTAGTAGTCTTGGATATACCAATGCTCTGTTTACCACATTTGAAAATACATTTTACCTATCCACCACAAGTCATAGACACTTACTTCTATCTACCACGTTCAAGGATACATGTTCCTATAGACACCCTATTTTGGTTCGTCTGTTCGACTGAAGGAATCGTCTGTTCGACTGAAGGAACCCACCTCAAGAATAACCCGATGACTGGAATCAAAATTTGTGGGTTGTCAATTTTATAAAGAAAAACTATGTGAAATACCTTGGTCTCCAAGATACGTTAGAATAACCTTTAGGAAGACTCACGTATAAACTCATTTTAGAAACAAAAACTCAATTTAGGGGAGCTTTTTCACATTAAATGACAAAAAATTGCCTTACTGATCAAAATCAAGACCTTGGGGTAGGATCCTGAGAACTCTCTTTACAAAATAGTCCTAAACTAGGCTAAATTAGTGACCCAAGCCTTCACATTGGCCAAAAACCACATAGGAGAATTTTCACCCCTTTTTGTAACTCACAGGTTTGCTTCTTCTTGGAGTCAACCTCACTCTTTTGATCATAACACAAAATATACTAATGCTTTTTGATTAAGAATAAAAAAATATTAAACTATACTTCCATACCTTTCCAACGGTATATCACAAGCCCAAAAAGGATTATCGAGGTGAGAGAACAAAGTCCAGGAAGTCTGGAGTAAAAACATAACTTCCAGACTGAGAGCCAGGTTGACTCTCAGGCTGAGTACTAAACGGCACTATAGGACTGTCACGTGGAATCTTTGAGTGCCATTATAGCTCTCAGATACTTCAAATGTATTCTAGATCCTTGATTTGACCCGAATCCGGGTGAAAACGCCCAAAAATGTGAAAATTTGTGTTTCTTTTGTCCTACATTGCTTAACTATAGTTTTTACCCAAAACTCCAACTATAAAAGTGGGTCCTACCCTTCCAATCCAACACACCTAAAAATCTTAAGACTAGAGAGCTCAAGGAAACCCCCTTGGAAGATTCCGAAGCACTCAAAGTTCTTTGGAAAGTTTAATCTTTTAGTTTTTAGGGTTCTTGGAGTCCGCGGTACTGCCGAAGTCCTGCAAAAGCATTCTGAAGGAAGTTCTTGAGGTAAGCTCCTTCTTCTTCTTCTTCTTCTTCTTCTTCTTCTTCTTCTTCTTCTTCCTCTTTGTTATCTTACTTTATTTTCCTGTTGATCTTTATTTCTTAGATCTAGGTTGAATTACTTGTTTGTTCTTCGCGTTCTTCATATTTGTTGCTTTTGATCTTTGAAGTTCTAGGGTAGTTCTATTTCCTTGTTTGTAGTATCCATTAAAGTAGAGTTATCTTAGGCAGAGTTACCCCCAAATGTTTTGGTAACCGAAGCTGTGGGGTTGGTATTCAATCCATGAATATCCGACCCCGAAGATAACAAAGCCTTAATCTGATCTACGAGTCTAGAATTTGGACATTCACATAGGAATCATGTAGTAACTCATATTAGTTGGGATAGTAGGCTATCCATGCTATCCCTGTTGTATACATGCATAGTAATTTAATTCATAATTAGTTTAATTCATGGATTAATTCTTATCCATGCACATGCATACACTTGAACACTATCCTTACTTAGAATAGTAGGTTATCCATACTAGGGATAACACCCTAATTAGGCTTACAATTGTACACTACCCCACATAGTAGTCATATTTAGACATACATACACGCTATCCATGCTTAGAATAGTAGGATATTCTTAGATTATCCTCTACATATTATGCTTTATTGTCCTAACCATGGTTAACTAGGATAACTAGGAATGCTATGCTATCCCGGGTAAGTTCTCTAGCTTCCCTCATATTTACTGCTTTCTTAAAATCACTTAGGAGCAGGCATTGGTGGATAAAACACCGAATTAAATTCCTTGCATGATTACTTGTGCATAGATATCATGTTTTTCTAGGATTTTATGTGTGATTTTCACGTTTAATTCATTTTTATTTCCTTTCGCATACATTGGGGAGCGTAGTAATACGTTTAATCCCCAAATTATTGTTTTAGCACGTGCATTGCATGTAATTGCTTAGTTTTTTGCACAATTTTCTTTAATTAGTTATTTATCACTTGAATTAAGATTGTATTAGTATAATTAAAATGGTCCATATAATGTTTCGTCAAACACCTTGAAAGCTGAGTAGAGATCCATCTCATGATGGGGCGAGAGGGGGTGTTTTATCTCGATCTAGCTCCTTCCTCTCTCGTACATTAACCCCTAAACCGAGTTCTTTGGTGACAACGGGGCGGTGCTCTCTATCCATTGGACTTGATAGATTTAGTTTTCTTGGTTTCCTTTATCAAACCAAGTGGCAACTCTATTAGTGAGGATCTCTCTAGATTTTGCATTGTGGGATAAATCATGGATTACTTACTCATATAGCCTCAGATATGGATCATGGGCATCGATAATTGCCTCAGGTTGAATAAAAACCCCGATGGAATCCAAAATACGAGTAATCCAAATCGGTTGGATCGGATAAAGGCTAATGAAAGGTAGTGAACCTCACTCGTGGCTATTGGCATGAGATTTGAAATGGGACAATAAAGCGGGCTTAATCCTTCTAGGCCCAAACCTTGGTACGAGTACCCACAGTTCCCAGCCCACCACAAGTCGTAGATACCACGTTAATCCATCTCCCTCTTTTAAGATCATATAAACAATCCATCACAAGTCAAGGATTAAACTCTTCGAGCAAAGACACATTAGTTCTATTGCCAAGACTTAAAGACATCTACCAGTGATCCCGGTCCATCGCTTTTAAGGACATATGACCAGTGCATCGCTCTTACAAACATATGATTGGATTGCCAGCAATCTTAGAGCTAATTGTTATAGTTCACCGTTCTTAAGGACATATGACTAGTTCACCGCTTTTAAGGACATATGATTGGCCAATGCTCATTCCCATAATAATCCAAGAACTTATCAAACCTACTTACCATTTGTACTACTAACGATACATGACAGCCCCATGTGGCCCAACTACTCTGATTGAAATGGGTGAATTATCAAACTTGATTAGGACTAACACTTACTACTATTCGAACTCGACTACATTACTCACAATGTTATCTTATTATCTCATTGCCTTATATCTTAGTCAATAGTGTCATATATAGAAAGCATGAATCAAAATTTAAATAGCAAAGCAGTATGTACTACAAAAGGAAATAACAACATTCTGTGAGTTTCAATTGAATGAAACCTTTTCAATTGATTAGGATATGGGTGGTCTCAATCGATTGAAGTCCTTTTCAATCGATTTGGGTGAAAATAATTTCAATCGATTGAAATCCTTTTCAATTGATTGCCTCAATTTCAATCAATAGAGAGTCGCCTTCGCTAAGCAGTACTGCCCAGAGTTACTAGGGGTGCCTTGGGTCCCTTCATGTCCAAACCTCATAAAAACATTAAACCTAGCTACTGAGTGAGTTTAGAACTCACCAAAATGATCATGGGGTGCTTGGCAAGCTTGGGATGCTTCATGCTTAAATGACCTCTTCTCTCTCTATCTCTCTCTCTCTCCCCTCTTCTTCTCCTCTACTTTTTGTCTCTCCTTCTCTCCTTTTTTGCTACTTCTCTATCTTTCTCTCTCGGACATAATATATATATTGGGTGCATGTGTGTATATATTTGTATATGAGTGTGTATATAGATATATAATATCTCTCTCTCTAGCTCTCCCACTATCCAAAACCAACACACACGCACACACACACACACACATACACGAAATACCTATATATAGGGAAATGAAAGAAAGAGGCTTGCATTCCACCATAGAACTGATAAGCTTGCAGACCTTTTCAATTAGATGAGATAATTTCAATCGATTAAAGATAGGTGACACTATATTAATCGATTGAGAGGGGTTCAATTGATTTGAATAGGATGCAATCATTGCATTTATATAAGCAAGGTTCAATCGATTACAAAGCATTCAATTGATTGAAAATGCACAATGTCAATCGATTGATACAATTTTAATTGACTGAAAAAGAAATTACAAGTATGATAAAGGCAATTATACAAGATCTCATTGTATTAATATACATACAAGATCTCTATCCATTGGACTTGATAGATTTAGTTTTCTTGGTTTCCATTATCAAACCAAGTGACGACTCTATTAGTGAGGATCTCTCCGAATTTAGCCTTGTGGGATAAAACATGGATTACTCATTCGTGTAGCCTCGGATATGGATGATGGGCATCGATAGTTGCCTCGGGTTGGATAAAAAGCCCTATGGAATCCAAAATACGAGTAATCCAAATCGGTCAGATTATGTAAAGGCTAATGAAGGGTGGTGAACCTCACTCGTGGCTATTCGCATGAGACTTGAAATGAGACAATCAAGCGAGCTTAATCCTTCTAGGCCCAAAGCTTGGTTTGGATATCCACAATTGGCGACTCTACTGGGTATTGAACTAAGAGGGTTTAACTCCAAAACTTTCAAGGTTCTTTGACTTTATATTATGAGGATCGCATTTGCATTAGTTTTAGGAAGCTAGGGAGGACCAAAGCCGAGGGCCTACAGCCTGTCAGATTGATTGGAAAATTAGGTTTAAAATTATTTTAAAAGCATTGCGAAAAGATTGAGTTTTAAAAACTTATTGGTAGCTAGGATCTACTACTTGTCAATTCCATAGATGCGTACACAAGAGGGGAATAAGAAATTATACCTCAGGTCTTGAATCAAATTCTGAATTTCTTTTTCCTAGATGGTGCAACAACTTCCACTAGGCTGTCTTCACTCTTATGACTCCTGCGGATGCCAGCCGGAAGGACTAGGATTGGTGGGAACCCTTATATAGAGGAAGGGGAAGGTTTGGGAGCTCTAAAATAGTTTCTGCAGCTTCTGGCGTAGTAGAACGACGAACTCCTTTTTTTTTTATGCAGCTGCCCTATTTATAGATTCCCAGAACCAACATAATGTTCAAGAGATTGAAGTGGCTTCAATCGATCAAATCTTTGAACGATCGAACCACCTTCGAGTGATTGAACCAGCCAAGACCTCAATCGATCGAGACACCTTCGATCGAACCCGCCTTGACCAGATTCTTATGTGCCTTTCCACGCATCCTAGCGAAGCTAAGAGTGGGGCCTCCTAGGCTCTTTATTGTTTGCTCAGACTAGTTGTTAATATCCATGACCAAACTCTTTGATCAGCAAACTAACCAACTAATCAGTTAACGTTTACTCCACTATAAAATGATAACGGAACTCCAACACAAAAGAACATATCTGAAGCAGTAACTAGCCTTGTATGGTGTACTAATGTCCCTCTACCTTCAGCATTCGTAATCATATTGAGGTTGTCGGATAACTGTTACTATCAACCTGAACCATGAATACTTCTTGTATTCCTTGAGTCTCATTCACCTCTCATGATTACTAAACATGTTGATAACTACTTATCAACAAGACTGCAGTTCTCAGTAATCAACTAGGTGACATTCTCAAGGGAATGCTTACTCGGAATCAAAGGGTAGATTCTATCTTGACAATGTATGTTCACAACCCTATGAACATGACATACCCAAGATACCCAGGTGTTGAGCTTCTATAGACCTCACTGACTGGTATGTCAAAGCAGCCATATCCACAGTCTGTGTTCATAATCGTCCCAAGATTGAGAACACATACCTTATACAAGTTAATAGTTCCTAGTGACTGTTGACAGTCTTGAGTGTCAATAGGAAAGCTCAGCTCCGTCAATGCACTATAAGCACTAGCATATTAACTAAGAGCTAAACTCTGGTGATTGAGATTCATCATTCCATCCAATGGTAGTTAATCATGCTACAGTGTAAACCTGATGAGATATCCAGTCTCATCATCCACTATGACAAGTTCTAAGTATCAAAGGATAATAATCCGTATCTCACTTATATGTATCTCATGCATACACGAATTACTTACTACAATACTTAAGGATTAACAATCATCTCATGAAAAAAACATACATAATGAAATGTAAAGCTGATATCCATATATTAAAATGTCAATGTCTCATACATAAAGTAATGGTTTGAGTGCACAAACCCAACAAACTCCCACTTGCACTAATAACCATTCAGGACTACATCTGAGACCTAAACTATCTAGATGGTGATCAAAGACCTTCTGTGGTAAGGCCTTTGTAAACGGATCAACAAGATTGTCAATGGTGGCAATCTTGGTGACAGTCACATCTCCACGTTGAACGATATCTCAAATTAGATGATATTTCCGCTCTATGTGCTTTCCCTTTCCGTGGTTCCTTGGCTCCTTGGACTATGCCACTGCCCCACTATTATCACAATAAATCGTAATAGGTGACAGTGACTCTGGTACGACCTGATCAACCTCCACAAGGAACTTCTTGAGCCAAACAGCTTCCTTTACGGCTTCATAAGCAGCCACATACTCAGCTTCTGTAGTTTAGTCTGTAATGCATTTCTGCTTAATGCTCCTCCAACTAACAACACCACCTCCCAAAGTAAAGAGATGACTGGACGTCAACTTTCTTGAATCTTTATCTGACATAAAGTCTGAGTCAGTGTATTCTACTGGAATTAACTCACTACTGCCATACATAAGCATGCAATCTTTCGTCCTTCTTAAGTACTTAAGAATGTGCTTAATGGTTGTCCAGTGCTGTGGACCGAGATTTGATTGATATCAACTAACCATGCCAACGGAAAAATAGATATCCGGTCTAGTGCACAACATCGCATACATGAGACTTCCCAATACCGAAGCATAGGGAACTCCTGGCATGCGATTCCTCTCCTCCTGTGTCTTTGGAGACTGGTCCTTAGAGAACGCTAAACCATGCTTGAAAGGTAATAAACCTTTCTTTAAATTATCCATTGAAAACCAAGTTAGCACCATATCGATATAACTAGCTTGAGATAATCCCATTATCTTTTGCTTGCGATCTCGAAAGAGCTTTATCCTGATGATATAGCTCGCCTCTCTTAGATCCTTCATATCGAATGTACTAGCTAGCCAAACCTTTACCATTGATAATTCTCCTACATCATTCCCAATGAGTAAAATGTCATCAACGTAGAGAATAAGAAAAGCTACAACTTTTCCTTCACACTTCTTGTATACACAAGACTCATCCAGATTCTGTATGAAACGAAATGACTTGACCGCTTAGTTAAAATGTATGTTCCAACTCCTAGATGCCTGCTTAAGCTCATAAATAGACTTTTGCAACTTGCATACCAAGTTACCTTTCCGACCAGCTATGAATCCTTCTGGTTGCTACATGTAGATGTCCTCCTCAAGATTGCCACTCAGGAATGCAGTCTTGATGTCCATCTTCCAGATCTCATAATCTAGGCATGCAGCAATGGATAAGAGTATTCTGATGGACTTGAGCATGGCTATCGGTGATAAGGTTTCCTTATAGTCAATGCCCTCCCTTTGAGTATAACCTTTCGCTACATGCCTAGCCTTAAAGGTCTTAACCTTTCCATCAGATCCTCTTTTCCTCTTGTAGACCCACTTACAACCAATGGTTTTAATATTGGCTGGAAGTTCTACAAGATGCCAGACTTGATTGGAATCCATGGACTCCAATTCAGCTTTCATAGCTTTAATCCAATGAGTTGAATCAACATTAACCATTAACTTTTCAAAGGCTTCAGACTTGTGTTGCATTAGGTATACATATCCATACCTTGAGTGGTCATCAGTAAATGTAATGAAATACTCATAACCACCCCATGCTCTAATATTTATTGGTCCACACACATCAGTATGAACTAATTCCAACAATGCATTTGTCATATTGCCCTTTGCGGGAAAGGGCCTTTTGGTCATCTTACCCTCTAAAAAAGACTCACAGACTTCCATTGATTCGAGAACCAAATCGCCTAAGACCCCTTCTTTGACTAGTCTGCTAATCCTATTTAGATGGATATGGCCAAGCCTCATATGCCAAAGCCTTGTGGATTAGTGAAAGGCTTCTTTTTTCTAGATGGTATAATTACCACTGATTTATTATGTTCTATACAAGAATCTTTAGAAATATTGGGAGTAATCACATACAAACCATTTGATTTAACACCAGAACAAATAAAAGAAATATTTCTTTTAATAACAACTTCTGTTTCAAAATGAAAAGAATAACCATTATTCGATAAATTAGAAACATAAATTAAATTATGTCTCATTGAAGGGATGTAAAGTACAACTAATAAAATCAAAACTTTATTGTCTAGAAATTCTAAAACTACGACTCCTATAGCCACTGCGGAAACGGTTGCGCTAGAACCCAGAGTCAGCACGATTTTCCCATCACTGCATTTCCTAGTTGATCTGAACCTCTACAATGAATTACAGATATGGTTAGTCGCACCAGAATCAATGCACCAAGTGTTTGAAGTATCCGTTATAAAACTTGCTTTAATTACATGTGATTCAATCATACCTTGAACTCTTGTAGCTAAGAATTCTGGACAGTGCCTCTTCCAGTGGCCCTTCTCACCGTTGTGGATACCGGGCTTCCACCGCTTTGTTATGTTTGCTTTGAAACTTGTTTGAAATTTGATTTGAAAAAGAGAGAAAAGATGGTCTGTTGAAAACAGATACAGAGTCGCCACTTGGTCTTTAAGGAACCAAGAAACCTAATTTTGACTCACCCAAATGGATAAAGGGCACCAGCCCTTCATAACCAAAGAACTTGGTTCGGGGTTTTGGTACGAGAGAGGAAGGAGCCTTTGTCGCGACTAAAACACCCTCAACTCGCCCCGTCTTTCGACGGGCCTCAATTAGCATCCAAATAATCATCTTATACTACGTATGGTTTGACAAACAATAAGATATCATTCATAAGATCTAGGTCAAGTATCACACAATGCAAAGTGAAAGATCACACAAAACAAACCTAGGAAAAATTGTCTAACCATGTATCAATTAATTAAGTTTCCTTAATCTAAAGGGGACATGAATTGTTCTTGAAACAAATAAACAAAGAAATCAAAATATGCTTAGCAAGCTAGCATGATGCATGCTATTCTTTGAGAAAAGAAGATCTCTCAATCCCCGGGACGGATGAGAAAGGATGATTAGATCGAGGGGAGCATGAACGTGTGATCATGATCATTCCTCATAATCTTCTTAGATTAGGAGTCACAAAAAACCCCAAATCTTTGCATGGATGCAATGTATGTATCTAGAATGTGCCAAGGATGTAGTGTGCTTTGTGTTCATGGATTCCTAGAATGACTTAGAAGTCTAAAATGTGTATGAATGGATGGATGAAATCAACATGGGATATGTAAAAATGTAGTATGAACTACTTCCTAAGATATGAACTAATTTGGAATGCATATTAGCATCAAATCAAAGAATGAAAGTTAAAGTGTGCTTGCTGTGAATAGTGGACAGAACAGTAACTAGATCTTTGGGAAATTGAAAAGAGGGGTTAGGAATGTTTTCAATGCATGATTTTTTATGGAGATCTTAATTATTGTGTCTAGAACACTACCCAAAAATCCAATCTTTAATAACTATCACAGATTGAGAGAAATCATATGAACAACAGAGGTCACTCAGAAACAGAGTCCGTACTATCGACTGAAATGTTGAAATATCTTAGAAAATGAAAACGAATGATCTAGAGGCCCATTTTATACAGAAAGTTCCCTAAGACATTTAAGTTTAAGGAAAAAATAAGTTAAGACCACTCTTTTTGGAAAAGGTGTCTGTAAAACAAGTTGAAAGTAGACCAAGCTGCTGTGACAGCAAAAACTGAATATCTGGAGAGAATGTTTGGGCAAGAATGGACCCATTTCAAGTGCTTCCAAGTCAAGCCAAAAATCATGGATGTTTTATAATGAGTTAGGAAGATTTTTTAAGTGGTCTTGCATCCATACATTGAGTATTGAGTTCTAGAGAAATCTTTGAACTCGGATCACTCACTGTTTTGACTCACTGTTTTGAAGATTTTGGGAAAAACAATGTTTATTTCTTGAAATCAAAATGAGGGGTTTAGGAGGGGGGTTTTGAAATGGGGGTTTTGAAAGTATACTTCCAGAACTTGGATGAATATTCCAACCACTTGGAATATCAATTCCTAACTCATTTCATGAACTTCCCAAGTATTTGCAAAACATAGTTTTATTTGGAAACCAAACTCAAGAATCTATGAGAGTATGATACATGAGAGGATAGATGATACATGATACGATATATCATGCTAAAAGTGGTAAAGAACATGTTCATGGGATATGGGCTCATCTAGATACAAGAGAGTGTTGCATCAAAGTGTGAAAGTCAAAAAGTGAAATGCTGTGAATAGTGGACAGACTGTATGCATCACTTTATAACATTATAATGGGAGGTCAAACGTGCCTAGGAAAATGTGGGAAAAATCAGAGATCATCCTTATTGTGTCTAGAAAATAACCCAAAAAGCTAAACATCAATAGCTATCACAGATTAAAAGAAATATATCAGAATGTACACATGACTCAGAAACAAAAGCTGCATTGTTGACTGATTTTGTATGATTTTTCATAAATCAAAGAAATGGTTTATGATGACCCATTATATACCAAAAGTTTCCTAAGACACCCAAGTTTCATAAACAAAATAGGAAAGATATATGTACAGTGACGAAAAAGTCCAGAATAAGTGCAAGAAGTCAGGTAAACATTCTGTGAGAACAGAGGCAGATTATGAATATGAACTTCTCACATCCAAAACAAATACTTTTACATCTCTATAATTGATGGGAAAAGTTGGAGACAAACTATGATGTTTTAGACTTTTAGTAAGATTTTACAAGTGGTTCATGATCATAACTCAAGTATTTAATTCAAAACAAATCTTTGAATCTGAACAGCTCACTGTTTTGGATCATTCTTGAAGAAAATGGATTTAGGTTTTGAAATAGAGTTTGAGTTCTTGATTGGGGGTTTTGAAATAGATGTTCAAAGTATGAACTTAAACTCTTGAGATGACCATGTGACCACTTAGAACCTCATCCAACCTTGAATCATCAAAGAACTCCCAATATTATTGGAGAGATTCATTTTTATTTTGAACATAACTTCAAGAATACCTTGAAGGTATTGAAGTTATGATCATCATCTATCAAACATGTTTTTGAGGTCAAGAGCTACTATCCATAAGGATTCACTCACCTCAAACTTCATGTCATCATTTAGATGATGATGAACTAGTAAGTAAATAAAGAAAAGTCAAAAAGAAATGAGGTAAGAAGAGATGAACATTGTATAAACAAGCAAGTAAATAATGATCAATTGATGATATTCATGATGTATTGAACTTGTAGCTTGGTGTTTCACTCATAGATATAGACATTTGGACATGGAAGTAGCTTCCTAACTCAAAAATGCTTTGAGAAATGGTGATTGGGTATGTTGATGATGAAGTATATAGAAGAATGGTGGAGGAAAACAAGATTAGAACTCACTTTGATTGGAAAAAATGGAAGAAGACTACTTCTTCTCTTTCTCTCTCTATATTTCTCTAGAGTTTCTTCCTAAGCTCTCTCTAAGCTTCCATGTCCCTCCTCTAAATGGAAGTAAATGGCTTCTTTTATAGGCAAAGGAGGGGTGATAAATAGAGTTTTAAAAAGTTTAAAATGGTCTCCCATTGGTCCAAATTAAGCTGGGAACCAAAACTACGTCGTTTTGATTTCTAATATATCAAATTGGACCCCCAAAAAGTATTACAAAAATGGACTGTTCTGGAGGGGAGTGCCGCGGCGGCACTGGGCTAGTGCCGCGGCGGCACTGCTCCTCCTCTGTCCAGATAATGCTGTTTAGATCCCCTGATGTTCCGGTATTCGCGAAAAGGCCCTATTTCGTACGAAATTCACAGAAAATGCATACGAACTCCAAATTGAGGTTGTGATATACCGTTGGAAAGGTAATGGAGTCTACTTTACATAAAAAATAGTTTGGAGATCGGTCACTTTGAAAAGTTTTGCGGTATTTGCGATAAAAGCCGATTTGATCGCCTTTTTCGCCTTCGGAAATTCATAATAGACTCGTTTTAAATTCAAAAATTATGTGCGATATACCGTTGGAAAGCTATTAATCTCTAGTATCCATGAAAAATGTTCGAAAATTATTTTGGTGCCCCGGTTCCAAAGTCAAATTCTGGTCAAACTGGTCAAACCTGGGATTCCCGGGAAGTTCTAGAAACCTCCGGGAGTTCCCGGGAGCTGATGTTTTCGCTCGATTTTCTTTTGGAACTTGTTTTAACACTTTTCTCATGGTTTAAAATGATTCTGGTGAATTTGGACGATTTCGGTCAAACTTGGTCAAACCTGGTCAAACCTTGGTCAAACCTAGTCAAACCTTGGTCAAACCGGTCAGCGGGGACTTTCCAGGAACTTCCGGGACTTCCGAGGGTCTCTGGGAGCTGACGATTTCATCCGATTTTACTTCAAAACTCATTTTATCATTTTTCTTACGACGTAGCATGTTTCCAGAACTTTTGGTCCAAATCTGGGAGCTTTTGGGCTTTCAGGGGCATTTTGGTCATTCTGAGCATTCTGAGAGACATAACTAACTTCCAGGAGTCCTTTTGAGTCTTTTCGATCATTGTGAACCACCAAGCTATGGGTCTCCTAAATCTGATAGCCGACAAAATGGGGTGTCTACAACCGTATTTAAAACGCTTTCCTTTATCATGGCCACCCGCCTTTCCTTTGGCCTTAACTTTTCCCTTAGATTTTTAAATCTTAGGGACCGGTTCAACACTTGGACCACCAGTGCCAGCCTTTTTCATCCCTTTCTTGCATTTCGGTTTAGATCGGGAGGAAGAAGAGCTTTTCTCAATGTTCAAAACGTTTCCCCTAGGTTTGATCACCCCTTCTGCTGCCTGTAAAGAACTCATTAATTTACTCTTTGACAAGTCCATTTTATTCATATTATTATTCAGTTTAAATTGAGCGAATGATGGCGATAGTGTACTAACGATCATATCAACTTGGGTCTGTGCGTCAATGTTGGCACCTAGGGTCTCTAGCTCATTCAAATAACCAATCATTTTTAAAACATGTTCTTTGACTAGAGTCCCTTTCGACATCTTAGCACTCATTATCTTCTGCATAGCTACCTATCTGGCAGGCTTGCCATACTCCCCAAACATATTTGTCATGGATTCGATAATGTCACTGACAGAATTATTCGACTAGAATTAGTGCTGCAACACACCAGCTATTGAGGCTAGAATGTAGCAACGTACCATTCCATTCGACTTCTTCCATTTATCAAACTCGTATCTGGCAGCTGCTAAAGCATTTGTCGTGGATTCTTTGGGGCATGGGGTGGTGAGGACATATATGTGATCCTCCGCAGTTAATACGATGTCAATGTTTCATTTCCATTCTATGTAGTTATTTCCAATTAACTTGTTTTGAGTGAGTATGGTGGCAAGTGGACTAAATGTAGATCCCGACATTATGATTTAATTAAAAATCAAAAGACAAAATAAATATAGATATCAGAATTTGACAGTTTGAAATAAAAGAATCCTTAAAACTCTTATTTTAAAACAAAGTTGCCAGAGTATCAAAATGAAAAAGTAAGCCTCCGTGTGGCGGTCAATACTCGATCTTTTGATTAATCACGACTTGTCCGCTATGCAACACTTTCAAAATAAGTTATGACTCCCGAACCTATTTGATCTCTAAGTTTCTAAATAATGCCCCGTGTGGGATCCCTTATCCATAGCTTAGCTAGTGTGTACCATTAACTAGGATCCAATCACAACCACCTTAAGTAGCGCATCCATATGTTGGTCACCCTCTAACACGTCTGATTGATCCGATCCATAGAAAGTTCACATCTAGTAGTCAATGAGTAGTGTACCCTCCATGTGGAACGATCACCCCTGGCGAGGTGACACAGAATGCACTACTAATCTTACAATGAACCGTTAATGGAAGATCATGGGTATTATTAATAAGGCCCTCTCCCACTAGTTTTGATAGAATAGGATTTTGCTTTTGAAGAATTGTTTTTACACATTACCCATAAACATCCAATGTTTACTAATGCGCCGAAAATGGTTTTTGATTTTTATTTTAGAAAACTTCTTTTTATAATACATGTAGTAACAAGATATTTAATACTCCAATCATAGACAAGCATATAAAAACAAAAAAAACTAAAATTGAAATAAAAACATCCAAATGATGCATCTATCTCCAATGGCTCTATCTCCATAGAACCTCTTTCTTGGTTTGATCGCCTCTAGCTCCATCTTTATGGATCTTCTAATTCTATTATATTGGTCCTATGCTTCTTTCGAAGCTTACAATTTATCTAGAAATAGAAATTGCAACAATAAAATAATAAAAAGACTAGGAAAACCGGTGCGACTTTCCTTTTCATAGGATTGAAGTCGCAACACCCTTTACACATCCCTTAAAACCAAACCAATAATCAAAACAACAAACACTAATCTCAAATATTCAAATACAAAATTTAAAAGTACTTGGTGCCATGGGAGATAGCAGACTAATCTTGCTGTAAAAAAGGGTTAGTCATATGCACATCCACGCATATATAACAAATAGATAATCCATTGGAACCTTTAATTGATTTACACAGTACATAAACTCTTCACGCACTGATTTTAAACATTAAAATAACATCTAACTTCTCTGTCACACTTCGATCGATCGAAGACTGTTCTATCGCTCGAACCTTCGATCGATTGAATATTGTTCAATCGTTTGAACATTTAGTTTCAAAGAAAGAGGCCGTTTTCCACTATACAACTGATAAGCTTGCAGACCTTTTCAATTGGTTGAGAAAACTTCAATCGATTAAAGATAGGTGACACTATATCAACCGATTGAGAGGGGTTCAATTGATTGGAATAGGATGCAATCATTGCATTTATTTGAGCAAGGTTCAATCGATTGAAAATGCACAATGTCAATCGATTGATACAATTTTAATTGACTGGAAAAGAAATTACACGTATGATATAGGCAATTATGTAAGTTCTCATTGTATTAATATACAAACAAGATCTTTATCCATTGGACTTGATAGATTTAGTTTTCTTGGTTTCCTTTATCAAACCAAGTGACGATTCTATTAGTGAGGATCTCTCCGGATTTAGCCTTGTGGGATAAAACATGGATAACTCACTCGTGTAGCCTCGGATATGGATGATGGGCATTGATAGTTGCCTCGGGTTGGATTAAAAGTCCCATGCAATCCAAAATACGAGTAATCCAAATCGGTCAGATCATATAAAGGCCAATAAAGGGTGGTGAACATCACTCGTGGTTATTGGCATGAGATTTAAAATGAGACAATCAAGCGGGCATAATCCTTCTAAGCCCAAAGCTTGATTCGGATACCCATAATTGGCGACTCTGTTGGGTATTAAACTAAGAGGGTTAGACTCCAAAACTTTTAAGGTTCTTTGACTTTATATTATGAGGATCGTTTGTGCATTAGTTTTAGGAAGCTTGGGAGGACCAAAGCCGAGAGCCTATAACCTGTCAGATTGATAGGAAATTTAGTTTTAAAATTATTTTAAACGCGCAGTGAAAAGATTAAGTTTCAAAAACTTATTGGTGGCCAGGATCTATTACTTGTCAATTCCATAGATGCGTACACAAGAGGGGAACAAGAAATTATACATCTGGTCTTGAACCCAATTCTAAATTTCTTTTTCTTGGATGGTACAGTAGCTTCCACTAGGCTGTCTTTACTCTTATGACTCTTGCAGATGCCATCCAAAAGGACTAGGATTGGTGGGAACCCTTATAGAGAGGAAGGACGCAGCTGCCCTATTTGTAGATTCCAAGAACCGACCTAATGTTCAAGCGATCAAAGTGGCTTCGATCGATCGAACCACCTTCGAGCGATCGGACCCGCTAAGACTTCAATTGATCGAGACACCTTCGAATCGATTGAACCCGCCTTGACAAGATCCTCACGTGCCTTTGTAAGCATCCTAGAGGAGCTAAGAGTGGGACCCCCTAGGTACTTTATTGTTGGCTTAGACCAGTTGTTAATTCCCATGACCAAACTCTTTGATCAGCAAACTAACCAACTGATCAGTTAATGTTTACTTCACTATAAAATGATAACTAAACTCCAACGTAGAAGAACATATCCGAAGCGGTAACTAGACTTGTGTGGTGTACTAATGTCCATCTACCTTCAACATTTGTAATCATTTTCAGGTTGTCGGATAACTGTTATTGTCAATCTAAATCAGGAATACTTCTTGTATTCCTTGAGTCCCATTCACCTCTCATGATTACTAAACATGTTGATAACTACTTATCAAAAAGTCGGCAATTCTTAGTAATTAACTTGGTGACATTCTCAAGGAAATGCTTACTCTGAATCAGAGGGTAGATTCTATCTTGACAATATATGTTCACAACCCTATGAACATGACATACCCAAGATAACCAGGTGTTGATCTTCTATAGACCTCACTGATTGGTAAGTCAAAGTAGCCATATCCACAGTCTATGTTCATAATTGTCTCAAGATTGAGAACACGTATCTTATATAAGTTATGAGTTCCTATCGACTGTTGACAGTCTTGAGTATCAATAGGAAAGCTCAGGTCCATCAATGCACTATAAGAACTAGCATATTAACTAAGAGCTAAACTCTGGTGATTGAGATTCATCACTCCATCCAATGGTAGTTAATCATACTATAATGTAAACCTAATGAGATATCCAGTCTCATCATCCACCGTGATAAGTTCTAAGTATCCCTATGTGCCAGCCGTTACCTTCCTTTCAGATCAAAGGATAGTAATTGGTATCTCACTTGTATGTTTCTCATACATACACGAATTAATTAAAATGATACTTAAGAATTAACAATCATCTCATGAAATAAACGTACATAATGAAATGTAAAGCTGATATCCATATATTGAAATGTCAATGTCTCATACTTAAAGTAATGGTTTCAGGGCACAAACCCAACACAGATCCCCTCTGCAGAGGACTTTCTTGCCCTAATACGTACCTAATGGCATAATAAGTAGTCAACGTACCACACCAAACCATGTAATGGGGGGTGTATAGGACTCTCGCTGGGGGACCCTTTTTAAACTCTATCCACCCTGATGTATATAGTGGCCATAGAGCCAATCCTTTAGGACTTGACCTGATATGACAATGTGAGGACACATAATTTACTTGCCTTTAGGATTACTTGACATGATAAGGAAGCCTATACAACACGACATACGTAGCCTTATCTAACACCCAAGGCATTCTATCCATATGAAATGCTTACCACATGACATGAAGATGGGGATAATGGGTGGAAAGATTGGCACAGATAACATGACTTGGGGCTCGAAGGTAAGCTTTCAAGTTCCCGTCATGGTCAGCAGGTTGACGATGTTGACATGTTGCTGGGCTAGCACCCTTATCCGATCCTGTCACTCGTCTGGGACCCTTAGGAGATCGGTAGATCAAACTTCAAAATAAACAAGAGCCGGTCAGTATCGAGAAAGTAAGCGTGGAAAATAAAATATAGACTCAAGACTTTAAATGTTACCCCTCAACTCGTCCGCACAGATGGTCAGTAGGGGAGCTCCTAGAGCCTCCTTACAGAATTCGAGGGTGAACACCTAGAAGAATTCTTCTTCTACCCTTTGTTGCTTGAGAATCTATCTAAAGTTTTCGTCCCTTATTGAGTGCTCAGGGAAAAGAATTTGATCTCCCTGAACAACTGGAACATTCAGTAAGACCACAAGAATTCCCGAATGGTTAGCTCATACCCAAAATGTTAGGGCTAGAGATGAATAGTCCCCATTAGGAACCTTTAACCATTAGGGGCGAGTTGTCTGGGACCGATATCGAGGTAAATCAACAGGTTCTGAGCAAGTGAGGAGAGGGAGGTGAAGGCCTGCAATAAATGCGCCCTCATAGAGGGTGGTGAACCCTGACTGGTGTAAATAGGCCTTGACAGATGGCATGGCAATGGAGAAGCCATCAGGCATGTCGTATCTGTTCCTAATTCTGTCTAAGCCTAGCACGAACATACTATTAAAAGTCCCCTCAAAAGAAAAGACAATGTCGAGTCTATTAGAAATAGATGCTTCACTACCCAACCCTAGCGATTCAAGTCTCTTGACTAACAGGGTCAAACCACATACAAATCTATCTTCTCCTTTTTTCTTCATATCAAATCATGTCATCCGATGACATATGTTATGACCCATCCCGCTATACACAGAAATAGGATACATGGCAATCCACCAAGACTTGTCCAATTCAATTAAAGTAATTAGCAGCGGGAAACATAAGTAAAATCCATGAAATTCAGAGTTATAAAAAGTTTTGCGCATTTGAAAACACTTAAGAAACACCCTGTTTGAAACCAGCAATCCATTCAACTGAATATAGGTTCGGTCAACTAGAAATGCAAGATACAGAGAGCCTCAAAATCTCAGTAACCAATCCAATCTACTAAATGGGGTCTAGTCGACTGGAAATACAAGATAAAAGAGCCTAAAATCTCAGCAACCAGTCCAGGCATTTGTGTCGGGAGACCTAGTCGACTATGGTGTAAATTTTTCAGTTGACTAGTACGTTCCCATCGAATAAATAAGAAATTTCCATGTAAAAAACACAATCTAGTTGATTGTGGGTTTTTACCCTGTCGACTGTTTCTTTCACTGAATGAAAACAACATCTCTAACCTAATGATCAAGTCGACCACATCGGGGACCCAGTCGACTGCTTTTCAATATATTAGAGCAGTAGCAAGTTTAAAACAAGCCTCTAGTCGACTGCCCCTAAATCAGTCGACTGCTTTACCTCAGTTTGCTAAGTATTCTGCAGATTTTCAATATATGGTTCTCTAACCCAATTCGAACGCATTCACTACTATATTTCAATGATTTAAAACATAATTATAGAAGTTTTACTATAGGTTACTACCTCCGTCCTATATTAAGAGTCTCTTTTGGGAACTCCAACTTATCAAGGAGACAACCTTGATTTTGGTGAGATTTTTAACTTTCCAATATTGCCCTTTTTGAAATTCAAAATTATAGTGTCATATAAAAAAATAGAGGGAAGAGTTGGATATAATAAAGGGCAAATTCGGAAAGTGTGTATTAAAGTACTTTGACTTTTCAAAGAGGACACTTAAAATGGGACATCAAAAATCGCATTAAGGACTCTTAATATGGATAGAGGGAGTACAATGACTACAAATCCATTCCAAGATTCTAACTAAACACATGGTTTTAACTCCTAAAAAATCTTTATTACAACATCTGGAAAGGAAACAAAAACATCTATAAGAGTGATACCGTCGTCCCATCGGCCTCACTCTTCGCGTTTCTTCTTTCCTCTCTTCTTATCACCGACAGTGGAGTAAAGCTCCACTACTCAGCTATATGCTGAGTGCACAGTTCTAAACATATGTTTATATGACAATTCTTGCTTTAAAACATCTAAACACATCAAATAGTCTCTAGGGAGAGTGGTACATTTTCATCGATAAATGAGATTGATGTCGTGAAAGGCCTTCCTCTTCCACGCACCCAGTACCCTGGCTGGGCCTTCCTCCATACCAGGCACAATAACTATCGATATCATAATCCTCAAACATCGAGGAGCTTACCCCCAGATGAAATTGCACCAAACTCCCCTTTGACCCAAGTAGACACATAGCATGCTCACATAAACATTCATACGTGCTTTGGGCATAAATAACGGGCCTAATTACTATATGAATTTTGCCCGAATCCAAAATATCAAGTCTAATATTTAAAACATATAAATTCCATATAATTCATAGGTCTCCAATTCATACCTCGGGCGATTTCTCTCTAACTTTGAAAGAAGTAATAGGGAACCGATTAAACGTCAGATCTTAGATTTCAAATGATTCCTACAAGTTTTAACATTTTTTTCCCAAAATTCTAATATTAGGATTTTCGTTAGAAGTTACCAAACGAGGCCTAAGAGACATCAAAACATAGTTCTTACCTCGAGGAGTTCATATATGAAATTTGGTTGAAAATTGACAGATGAACGGTCGTCGATCAGCATTACAAATACTCGTGGGAATAATCTTCTTTTCTCTCTCTCTCTCTCTAAGATATTTGTTTTGGAAAATTTATGAACAAAATATCTCATGTTTTCTATTTATAGCCACGACTCTCGGAAATTATGTTTACCTCCCCATGAGTCCTCAAAATTTATAATTATCTCCTGAAATGTCTTAAACGTCTAATTCATCGATTAACGAGTGAAAGCTATAAATTTAAAAAGTTTTCATCAAAGTTCCGTTTAGGTTCGTAATTACGTTCCAAAAAACTATTTTCGTGGAATCTCTATATAACCTACCTTTTACGCTATGCATCCTATTGATTATTGTTAAAACCATCAAAATAATCTTATGCAGGATTAAACTTATCAGAAATTACACTACACAGGTAATTTCACTATTCACATATACCAGATATGTCAAATAACATTTAAATAAAATAAATGCCATTTAAATCACATAAATGTCTCAATGATTATCGAATCACAGTGTCCTCGCTTGACACCTTCCATTGAATACAATTAACCACTCATCTCAATTTCCAAATAACATTGAAAATCCTTGAAATTCAATTATGCAATTTAAAACAAATGATTTTCCCCGGGATGGGTGTGACATCATATTTTCTTTTGCTCCAAAAATAGGCATCATCATTCCTGTTAAATTTGTGCAGGTTTAAATTTCTTAGGTTACTACTATATTGATACTATTAACCTGCAAGCATCATTAAGTTTTGGTCCCTATTGATTTTACTTCAAATACAATATATTGGATTAATTTTTTACATAGGAAACATAATCAGGATGTGAAAATATCTATGACCATGTGAGTAAAGTATTATTACATATTTATAAATCACTTTTTATTATCTAATTTAAAATTTTAATATTGTCTTGAAATGGACTCAAGGCTTTAAATTTCAAAAGAAAAAGAAGGCCATCACCAATTTGGGAATACATAAAGGTAAAAAAAAACATGAATAAAAATATAGTTGATGTACTGGTAGTTTTTGAAATTGTGCTAGGCCAAAGCCATTTTTTGTTTGGCCATATCTGAGCTTAATGTAATGATGTTATGTATGTTATGGTTATTCTATTATTGTTGGTTATGTATTCATAGGTTGAAATTTTTCTGAGGTTCTCTTTACAGAGGAAACTTTGTCAAAAAGATTGGAAAATCCTACCAGGTCAACATTCATTACAACTTGTGAAATCTGAGATTAAACTTGATTCAATGTTCATAGGGACCAAAACAACCAGGAAATTTTGAATGTAAATGTTATATGTTACATTTCATGAGAGCTCTAATGGAGGATCTACCCAAATCTATCAAAATAAAGGTATTGTCATAGTATTAATTCATACCATCATGGTAGATGTGCTTTGGCACTTTCAAGCATATATGGTTTGTGAGTTTTTTTGTGGTGTATGTAAGAGATACAGAGAGATATAGCATGCAAGCTGAGGTTAGCACACATGGAACAAAATGTGGGGTATAAGTGGGGGCATAATGAGTTAATAAAATACAATAATAATAATGAAAATAATGGGATCCAGAGAGACTTTGGGTTCGAATGAGAACCGAATTAACCCCAAATAAGAGAGAGAGAAAGCAGTATGTATCTTGCCAAAGGGTGATGGGTGAATATTGAAGTAGAATGAAGGGTGCAGTGAGATGAAGGATATGGTAAGACCAAAGGTTAATGGTAAGATGAAGGGTATTGGTGAAAACAAAGGTTGATGTTAGGTGAAGGGTCTAGTGAGATAGAGGGTCTTGTAAGACGAAGGGTCTAGTTGTACTCAAGACAATGGGAATGTTTTGTAAGTGGGTGATAATAGGAACAACTGTTAATCCTTTGCTCTAGTGTAGGATTAAGTTGGGTTGGGTTGGGTCGCTGGGATGTAGTAAATAAGACTACTATTTATATAGAAAGTCATGTGAGGCTGCAAAGTTTTGATGTGGTGGAAAGAAGTTGAGTTGGCATCCTCTGAGTGGGTCGTTTGTTTTAGGTAGATGGACGGTATGGATGGTTTAAATGTTCATGTCTAAGGTAGTTGGAGGTATTGAATGAGATGTTGATCTGTCATGGGCTTCGGGAGAAATGAGTCAAATAGAGAAGGTATTGTCCCTAGGTGGTAGAAGAAGGTTGTGGGGTTAGTCAAGGGGAAAAGATATGCTATTGGTGCAGAGGTTTAAGCAAGTAAAGATACCGAGGCTCATGCCATTGGTGTACAGGATTAAGGGAGGACGAGTGTTGAGGCGTGCAGAGGGTTTCAACGAAGGAGGGAACCAAGGTTATTTTGTATTGGTGCAGTCCATTAAGCAAGCTTGAATGACTAAGCACTGATGGTCAAAGGTTTCAGCAACTTTTGCAGTGATGGGCTTCGCCCATTGGTTGTGAGATTGGTTGGGGGTCAAGCACGTGAAAGTCACGTGTCTTTCTCTCTCTTTGGGACCAACCCTAACTTTGCCCATGAGGCACAGGCTAGGGAGATGCCTTCGGCTCTAGCCACCTAGCCAATCCCAGCAGACTTGACCACCCTTAGGTACTGCTTCCGGACCAAGGGTGGGTGTCCGAGAGGTGAGTGTGTTTGTGGGCTACTCTTCAAGGTGGGCTACTTTGAGGTGAGGCTTTGGGGCGAGTTTCTCAATCATGGAGTTTCACGGTGAGCTCTACGAGTGGGCCCGTTTGAGGTGAAACTTCGGCAAGGCTTCAGTGGACTTATAGGCTTCGGAGCAGTGGAGCTTCGGAAATGGTGAGGCTTCGGAAGTGGGTCACTTAAGGTGGGCCTTTTTCAATACAGTGGGCTCTATGGGTGAGTACTGTTTGTGGGCATTCTGCAGTGGGCTAGTAGTTGTTATTGATGGGGCCCATGTGGAGTCAATAATCAGTGGTGATGTTGTTACATGTGGAGTCGTTGGTGATGTGTATTAGTCAAACTGTATGAATTGTCAACTATTACTTACATTAGCCCCCCTGTCTGTATTCTATGCGTGAAGCGGCAAGGATATGAGCATGATCCTTGTGTATCTTTCTGAGATTATTTTTCTGATGACGAATGAACATCTCGTCTTTTGCAGGTGGCATTGTTCTTCTGGTGACTTTGTTGATGATTGATGGATGTCACAACTTTTGCAGATAGTATTGACTTTCTGGTGAGGTTTCTGATTGTGAATCAGGTTGGTAGATTGGTCTTCATAAATATTAGTGTTAATCGGTATCTATTTCCATTATGCATCGTTCTAGGATAGCAACTAAAAAAAGGGAGCTTTGGAGAATTCATAAATCTAGCTGTTCGACGCACATTTTCTTTCTAACTCTTTTGGTGAAAGTGTGAAACATGCTTCAGGTTCTACTTTATGTTGCAGAGAGCTCCTTATCTTGATTATTACCATGACAGGCTAGAGTGTTTTGGTAATGGCATGGTGTGGATATCGTATTTTCTCTTACCCACAGTTTTTCTAAGAAAACCTTTTCAATTTCCAAATACAAAACATGATGTGGACACGCAGAATTCCACCTCTTTGTGCTTTTGTTTGAAATTGATTTGGATCAAAGAAAAGGAAGGTCTGTTGAAAATAGATACAGATTCGCCACTTGGTCTTTAAGGAACCAAGAAACCTAATTTTGGCTCACCCAAATGGATAAAGGGCACCGGCCCTTCATAACTAAAGAACTTGGCTCGGGGTTTTGGTACGAGAGAGGAAGGAGCCTTTGTCTCGACTAAAACACCCTCAACTCGCCCCGTCTCTCGACGAGCCTCAATTAGCATCCAAATAATCATCTTATACTATGTATGGTTCGAAAATTAATACTATGATAGTATATTACATCACATACGAAAATTTGAAATGGAAGATCTAAAGATAAAATATCATTCATAAGATCTAAGCCAAGTATCACACAATGCAAAGTGAAAGATCACACAAACCTAGAAAAAATCATCTAATCATATATCAAGTAATAAAGTTTCCTAATCCAAAGGGGACATGAGTTGTTCTTGAAACAAATAAATCAAAGAAAACAAGGATGCTTAGCAAGCTAGAATGATGCATGTCAATCTTTGAGAAAAGAAGATCTCTCAATCCCCGGGACGGATGAGAAAGGAGGATTAGATTGAGGGGAAGCATGAACGTGTGATCATGATCATTCCTTATAATCTTCTTAGATTAGGAGTTACAAAAACTCCGAATCTTTGCATGGATGCAATGTATGTATTTTGAATGTGCCAAGGTTGTAGTGTGTTTTATGCTCATGGATTCCTAGAATGACTTAGAAGTCTAAAATGTGCATGAATGAATGAATGAAATCATCATGGGAGATGTACAAATGTAGTATGAACTACTTCCTAATACATGAGCTAATTTGGAGTACATGTAAGCATCAAATCATAGGAAGAAAGTAAAAGTATGCTGGTTGTGAATAGTTGACAGAACAAAAACATGATCTTCTAGAAATTGAAAAGAAGGGTTATGAATATTTTCAATGCATGATATTTTATGGAGATCTTCCTTATTATGCCTAGAACACAACCCGAAAATCCAATTTTTAATAACTATCACAGATTGAGAGAAATCATATAAAAAATAGAGGTTATTCAGAAACATAGTCTGTATTGTCGACTGAAATGTTAGAAAATCTTAGAAAATTAAAATAGAACATCTATAGGCCTATATTATACAGAGAGCTCCCAAAGACATTGATGTTTAAGAAAAAAATAAGTCAGGACCACTCGTTTTGGAAACGTTTTCTGTAAAACAAGTTGAATGTCAACCTAGCTGCTGTGACAGCAGAGGAATAATGTTTGGAAGGAATGTTTGGACAAAAATGGACCCCTTTCAAGTGCTTTCAAGTCAACCAAAAATCATGGGTGTTCTATAATGAGTGAGAAAGACTCTGAAAGTGGCCTTGCATTCATACATTGAGTATAGAACTCAAAATAATTCTTTGAAGTTAAATGACTCACTGTTTTGAAGGTTTTGAGAAAACAAGGTTCATTTCTTGAAATCAAAATGAGGGGTTTAAGAGGGGGGTTTTGAAATGGGGGTTTTGAAAACATGTTTTTAATACTTAATGAAGATTATAACCACTTAAAATGTCAACATTAAACTCATCATCAAGAAATCCAAGATTATTGGAAAGTATTATTTCCATATTTAAAGACAACTTCATGAATACATAGGAATGCAATAAAGTTGAAATCATCATCTATCAAACATGTTTTTGAGGTCAAGAGCTACTATCCATAAGGATTTACTCACCTCAAACTTCATGTCATCATCTAGATGATGATAGACTCGTAAGTAAATAAAGAAAACAAAAAAAGAATTGAGGTAAGAAAAGATGAACAATTGTAAACAAACAAATAGATAACAATCAATAGATGATATTCATGATGTATTGGACATATAGTTTGGTGTTTCACTCATATATGGTGACATTGGACATGGAAGTAGCTTCCTCTCTCTTAAATGCTCACTAAAATGGTGTTTGGGTGTATTGAATATGAAGTAAATGGAAGTAATGAAGTAAAAACAAAGTTTAGAACTCACTTTCTTGTTTGAAAATCAAAGAAGGAAGCTTCTTTTCTCTCTATTCTAACATTATCTCTACAACTTTCTCTCTAAAACTTTTCAAAGCTTGCATTTGACACCCCCAAAATGAGAAGTCAAGGGGGGTTTATATAGGCCAATTTGGGGTGGTTTTTGGGATTTTAGAATTACTCCCATTGGTCCCAAACATCTGTGAACATAGAACTACGTCGGTTTGATTTCTGATTAATCAAAATGAACCACCAAAAGAAATTACATAAATGTACCATTCTAGAGGAGAGTGCTGCGGCAGCACTGGGCCTATGCCATGGCGACACTGCTCCTCATTCGTCCAGATAATCCTTTTTAGGCCCCCAGAGATTCCGGTATTCGCGAAAAGGCCCTATTTCATCCAAAATTCACAAAAAATGCATACGAAATCCAAATTGAGGTTGTGATATACCGTTGGAAAGGTAATGGAGTCTACTTTACATAAATAAATAGTTCGGAGATAGGTCACTATGAAAAGTTTTGCGGTATTTGCGATAAAAGCCGATTTGATCGCCTTTTTCACCTTCAGAAATTCATAATAAATTCGTTTTAAATCCAAAAATTATGTGCGACATACAGTTGGAAAACTATTGACCTCTAGTATCTATGAAAAATATTTGAAAAATGATATGATGCTCCGATTTCAAAGTCAACTTTTGGTCAAACTGATCAAACTTGGGATTCCCGGGAAGTTTTGGAAACCTCTGGGAGCTCCTAAGAGCTGACGTTTTTGTTCGATTTTCTTTTAAAACTCATTTGAATACTTTCCACATGATCTAGATTGATCCCAGAACATTTCAGAAAATTTGGACGATTTCGGTCAAACGTTGGTCAAACATGGTCAAACCTTGGTCAAACTGGTCAACGGGGAGTTTCTGGGAATTTCCAGGACCTCCGGGGGTCTCTGGGAGCCGATGATTTCATCAGGTCTTTCTTTTGAACTCATTTATTATTTTTCTTATGATGTAGCGCATTTTCAGAACATTTAGTCCGAATTCGAGAGCGTTCGGGCTTTCATGGCTATTTTGGTCATTATGAGCATTTTGAGAGATAAAACTGACTTCCAGGAGTCCTTTTTGAATCTTTTTGATCATTTTGAACCACCAAGCTATGGGTCTCCTAAATCTGATAGCCGACAAAATGGGGTGTCTACAGTTTGCCCCTCTTTGGCATGAACTTGCGAGGCAACGCATGTCACAAGCGAGTGCCATTGAAGAGACATGTCTTTTTGGAGGCTGTAGATTTAGGATAAAAAAAGTGTTGAAAAAGATGTAATGATAGAAAACATGATGTTGAGGCCAGGGCAGGTCGTGCTCTTCGCGAGCTGCCTACGTATCCCAAGGGGAATAAGACCAGGACGTAGTTTGGGGCACAAAGGAAAAAATCACACATGCACAACAAGACAGACGAATGCTATGTTATGAGGATGATATTCAATGCATGGATGTGATATGAATTGCGTCCTGAGTCCTATCATGTTTAGTGTTCTGGTCTTAGTATGAACTGGTATTGTGGGGTGCATGCCACTCTGAGTAGACTAATGTCGTGCTAGTGTCTCCGACTGTGATGCAGTGGCTAATACGGATAAAGATGCAAAGACTCTGAGTCTCGGGCAAACTTGTTAAATTTCGAGAAACGTGCTCCGCAAACCAATGTAATCGAACGTAGGGTCCCAGAAGACGACAACCAAAGGTGATCGAGGGATCTTGTGATAACCGATAAGTGCGAATGCTATGATAATGGACAAATGAGAAAGTACATGATAATCAGGAGACATGGAGTCAGTCGGTTCTGCTTTTGCTATTTTCTACTGGGGATAGTGGGAACTAGTACTTTCTATATTTGTCCTTGGGGGATGGCGTAGGACTCTCAGAGAATCTCTCTTTTCTTTGATCAGGAACCAGGACCCATTTCTGAATCTCTCACGGTTGATCAAATCTTCCTGCGCTCAATCAAAGAGCGTCGGTTGGGGCCTCCAGGAGCTGGTATCTTTATGTTTCTGTCCTCAGGGGATGACATAGGATTCTCAGAGAATCTCTCTTAACTGTTTCTTGATTGAAAACCAGGACCCATCTCTGAATCTCTCACGGTTGATCAAATCTTTGTATTGGTCGGTCTGAAAAGTTGATTCGGGCCTTCGGGAGCTAATATCTTTCTATTTCTATCCTCGGGGGATGATGTAGGACTCTCGGGGAATCTCTCTTAACTGTTTCTTGATCTGGAACCAGGACCTATCTTTGAATCTCTCATGGTTGATCAGATATTTGCAATGGTCGGTCTGAAAAACCGATTCGGGCCTTCGAGAGCTGTTATCTTTCTGTTCCTGTCCTCAGGGGATGAACTAAATCTTCTAGGGTTAAAATGGATTTGCTGGGGATAAAACCTCATAAATCTTGACTAAAATTGGCCACCGGGGCTGAACGGGATCACAAACGGGCTAAAATGGGTCAAAAATGGAGCAAAGTGGGGCCCACGGGGAGCAGTGCCGCGGCAGTACTGGGTGGCCAGACTCCAAGTTTCTATATCTTGAGTTTTTGAGCATTTTAAGCTTTTTTTTGGCCATTTTGGGGTATTTTTGGAGCCAAAATTTGTCAAAACGCAGCTTGTACGCACTCAGGTGAGTAATCTTTCCGCATTATTAGAATTTTGATTGGGGTTTTGGTTTGTTCCCTTTTTCAAAAAGAAAGTTTGGTTTTAGTCTTCCATTTTCTTGCAGATCCATGACTTCGAGCTCAAGGAGACCGTCTAAGAAGGCCAAGGAACGAATAAAAGTCGAGAGCCAAACCCCGGACTTGATCTTACGGGACCCCCAATGTCATCTTTCGACCGCGGCTCTAGCGGGCCTGGTATGTGAAACTTTCGACAGTTTACGACTATTTTGTGCATTGTGTTGGTTGTATAAACTGTAGTGTGCACCTAGAGTTTAGCTTGTTTTGGACTCGTATGTTGATTTTGTGAAGTTGGACTTTGGGTTGTGAATAGTGATTTTGTGCTCATTTTTTATCATTTTTGATATATGCAGGTGCCGGAAGTGACATTGAAGGGCCATGGTAGCCTTGTCACGCTTTTCTATGGTACACCCAACTCTCTCCTACCGTCAAGAGAATGGTAGACGATACCGGGTTTGGCAGCTATTTCCGCCAAGTTTCAAAGAGTACTAACCATCTGGCGCATTTTTACTCTCTTACTGAGAGATGGAGGGACACCACCAATACTTTTCACCAGCCATTTAGTGAGATGACAATGACGCCTTTTGATTTTTCCATGATCCCAGAGAGCTGGCGGGAAGCGCCTGATTCTGGACTACTTCTATGAGATTGATCCCGAGGCTGTCGAGATGTTGATTGGGGCTGTTCCTCCTAATCTGGAGAGGAACTGATTCCCTTGTGGCTGGCTTTACAGGGCTTATGATAGAGGGAATCACAACCTGAATAATTCTCAGCTTTTGAGGGTCATTCTTCTATATATCCTTGGTTGCTCGATCTTCGTGACACGGAATGATGGGGTGAGCTTGAGGCTTGTTTCTAATCTGGCGACCATTAGTGAGATCCCCTCTTATGAATGGGGCGGTGCTGCCTTGGCCCACCTTTACAAGCATATGGGTGAGGTTTCCCGGAGTGATTTCAAATTGACGGGGGGATTCTGGGGAGCTTTGAAGGTATGTACTGCAACCTCTCTTATCTTTCAGCTTTTTGATTTCCGTACTTCTTGCCTTTTTGATTTTTCCTTTGTCTGTGCAGCTTTGGAGCTTTGAGTACCTGAAGATGTTGGCTCCTTCCCCTGCTGATGAATCAGGTGAAGATGAGGACGGCATGGCTCCTGTGCCTTTGTTCCTCCAGAGCTTGAGATGGCGGAGGGATGTTGTTGGGGTAAAGAGCGGGGCTCATCGGATCGTTCTTCTCAAAAACATCTTATCTGGGCTGACAGCTGTTAGTGTTGATTGGACACCTTGGGAGCGCGTCGCCTATGCTGCCCTAGAGGAGATACAGGCGGTCAGGCCCCTTTTCTCTTACCATCATCTGATGGAAAGTACTGAAAGCAGGCAATGGTTCCTTGGCGAGCGAGTGTCTCTGTAGGTGGTTGGCAGTCAGAGGTATCGCGTCCCTCATGATCCTCCTGTGATGGATGCTGACGACCTTTCTGGTGATGCTTTACTGGCGGCCTTAGCTGGTACTGATGTTTGTGATCACTTTCTCTCTGAGACCGGCTATGAGGCTTACCGTGGCCGCTTCCTGATGCCCAACTTCCCACTTCTAGATGTGAGTTTCCTTTACGTTTTTGTCTCTATCCATTGCCTATGTTTTTGACTCAACTTTTCCTAACTTGTTTTGTGCCTACAGCTTCGCGAGATATATAGGAGACAGGTTCCCCCAGTTTCTAATCCTATCCCTCCTTGGGATTAGACCGTTAATGTTTTGGGTGCAGATGGCTCTTCCCAAGTTATTGCCACGGGTTATATGTGGGTATCCCACCCAGCCAGCAGGCGACCTCAACGTCCCTTAGAGTTGTACTGAGGAGGGCCACGCCTTGACAGTTAGCTTATGGTCCTTGGTCCTTATGCGAGACCATCGAGTATGGCTCTAATTTTGCACTCCTTAAGGTTATGAGGTCCTAACCCTGATTTTGCCCTTGACAGATGGATGGTATGCGGCAGTTCGCCACCAGTCAGATGGCGTCCTTGGTAAGTTTTTGACTCGACTTTGTTTTTGTACTTCTTGTTGTTTCTCTACTGATTGCTTTCATTTTATTTGTGTGTGCAGTATTGTGGGGGTGGTGTAGGCTCATCGAGGACCGAGTTGAGGTACAGAGGTGGCAGGAGGAGACCATCGCCGACGTACACTCTGGGTGGCCCGACAGAGGACGAAGAAGAGGAAGACTGAGGCCTCCTAAGTGGGGATTTTCGTTTTATCTCCATTTCATGTTTTTAATTAGGTTATACTAGTAAATAATGTGACTGTTAGACAATGTGTAAGACGATGTGTAGGATGATGTGTAGGATAATTTTTCACCCTTGACAACGTATTATGATGTTTTGCCTTTCGAGCCGGATAGTTTCGGGTTTGAAGGCACAGTTGTATGCTTGCTTTGGTTGATGGTTCTGCATTGTCATTTTGTTATTGTTGATGTTACTGCGATGAGCAGCCTTGTGATAGTGAGTGTGTTTGCCTTACAGGTGGGATAGTCTGTGAAACGGGGAGATGCTGCCAAAATTTTGAATTTTGCTAGAGCCGCGACAGAAAATATGGCATTATATGATCCCATTGAACTCACAGCTTGGATGAACATCACGGATGGTATGGAGCGGATCAACATCTTCAGCTACGGTCTGACCGAGCTATTCTCTCTTTGCCAGATGGCTCTGAACACTGAGTTTATATGTGCTACTATTGTCCACTGGGACCCGGTGAACCATGTTTTTAATTTCAACGGCCTGGAGATATGTCCCCTGTTTGATGAGTTCTGTGCTATACTTAGCTTCGATTCTGACTCTAACCTGATTCTCCCTTCTGCTGATACCCCCAGTCCCACGCGAGGCTTGGCTGAATACCTGAATTGTTCCACTACAATTTCCCGCTGGAAAATTCATGGTGAGGTTCTTAACATTGCTTCCATCATCTCCCGGTATGCTAGTCCTAGGAATCGTAGCGTATATGATGCTACCTGCGGGGCCGCTCTGATATTGTGCATGACTTCGCACTTTCTGTTCTCGAGTGCTTCCATCGACTTGGTGCACGTGTGCCTTGGGCTGAAACTTAGTAGGAATCCCATGGCCATGGTTCTGGCTGAAACCCTGAATGGTTTGGATCGCGCTTTCAATCAAGGAACGCTTCTTCTTTCTGGAGCGCCTTTGGTGTTCCAGGCTTGGCTCTACGAGCGCCTTCAGTCATGGACTGGTAATATGTCGCCGGTTTATTTCTACAGGGCTGTGCTCCATCCTCATTACACTGTTGCCAATTGGGTTGGCATGATGGGTGCTTTATCTGAGGCCGACATTTATTGGATCGTGAGGCATTGGGGCCTTCATGCTATGACCACTAGTCTCGGGGATTACCAAAGAGTGTGGCTGATGGGTCTCTCTTTCTATCATCTTCGTCGATTGGCTAGACAGTACGGGCGAGTTCAGGAGGTCCCTTGGGGGTTTACTGAGAGGGTCTTTGCTTACAAAGTGAGAGCCACTACTATTGCTGCTTTCATCAGGGGCTGGGCTAGTCGAGCAAGAGCCTATTTCTAGAGATCTTTGAAGAATTAAAATACACAAAATAAAACTAGACTTGACTAATTCTGCTTCTTTTCTCCAAGTGTCTTTGATATTTGGGATTGCTTTCTGAAAGAACTTTTTGTGTTTTCATTTATCCCTGCTTATGTAATATTCGAAGGTTGTTTATTAGCGAACCTTGGTTACTTGGAGAACCTTATTTTATGCATTTAGCTTTCTGAAAACATTCGTAGTATGATTTTGATCAGATGCTTGCTTTTGGTACTTGTTTGGGCATGCTAGGACGATTAGAGGCCAACGAGGTGGGTGGCCGCAGTTTGCCCCTAGTTTGGATATATATGGTTGTGAGGCAAACGAGGTAGATAACCGACATTTGTCCCTGATTTAGAGGAGGTTTAGGCAAACGAGGTGGGTGACCGAAGTTTGCCCCTAGTGTGAAGGGTGTTTTCTGTGTTATGGTAAGGACCGCGACTTTATTTTTCTCACACACTCATAATTTTGCCTAGGCACCAGTTAGGTAGCCAAGCGAGCTCTTTTCTCTCTTTTGTTATTGCTTTCTTTGTATTTAACTCTAACTTTTGCCTAGGCGTCATTTCGGATTTTTGACCTAGCGAGCCATCCTTCTTTTCTTTTTTTGAAAGTCTGCATACGTACCCCCGAACGGGGATCAGGTCCAACGTAGTTCCGGCCAAGTCCTGAAAGAAAAAGGGTTGATTATGATGGTGTTGACCGAACCGATGTGGTTGCCTACGTATCCCCGAGTGGGAATCAGGTCGAGCGTAGTTCAGGGCGAAGTCTTGAAAGAAAATTGATTTTGGGGAATGGTCAAGCATAATACTTTTTGAGGCGATCCATGTTGATCGGTTCTTTGAATTCAATGCCATCGAGGTCCATAAGGTAGGTTGCTCCTCCAGAGAGGATAGTTTTGACGATATAAGGGCCGACCCATTTGGGTTTGAACTTTCTGCGTGGATCAAAGATCAGGGCTCGCAATTCCTTAAGGACAAGGTGACCCTCGACAATTTTCCTCGGATGAACCCTTTTGTTGAAAGCACGGGCTATCCTCTTTTGATAGATTCGGACATAGTCGACTGCCGCTAGGCGCTTTTCATCTAAGAGAGCCAATTATTCGTACCTTTCCCTTAACCAATCTGATTCTGAAATTTCACATTCTGCCATCACGCCCAGGGATGGTAGTTCTATCTCGACTGGAAGTACTGCTTCCATTCTGTATACTAGTGAATAAGGAGTTGCTCCTGTGGACTTCCTTATTGATGTTCTGTATCCCCAAAGTGCGAATGGTAGCTTTTTGTGCAGTCTTTGTAGGTATCGGCCGATTTCTACAGTATGGCCTTTATATTCTTGTTTGCGGCTTCGACTGCCCCATTAGTTTGTGGCCTGTATGGTGACGACATGTGATAAGTGATTTTGCATTCCTCAAACAATCTCTGACTTCAGCTTTAAAATGACTACTATTATCTAAAATGATCTCATGGGGGACTCTATAGCGACAGATGAGGTTCTTCTTGATGAACTTGGCCACTTCCTTGGCCCCCAACTTGCTGTAGGATGCGGCTTCTACCCATTTTGTGAAGTAGTCAACGGCCACCAAAATGTATCGATTTCCATTCGAGGCTTTTGGAATGATTTCACTGATGATATCGATTCCCTTGGTTGAGAATGGCTAAGGAGAGGTCATGCTGTATAGAAGAGATGGCGGTACATGCATCATGTTCGCATGGATCTAGCACTTGTGGCACCTTCTCACGTATTCACAACAATCTTTCTCCAATATTATCCAGTAGTACCTATAGACACCCCATTCGCGTGTCCACAGTACCCTTGTCTTACAATCTTCTTGGCCAGTATGTGATCGTTCATGTGTGGGCCGCATAACCCCTCGTGTATTTCTTCCATCATTCTTCTGGAGCTTTTTCCAAACAAGCAAGTCAGGTTGTGACCATTGTAGCCTTTCTTCAAGAATTTTCCCTTATAAATGATAAACTGTGCTGTGAACCTTTGAATTGCTCTTTTGTCTTTCTCGGAAGATTCTAAGGGATATGCCCCCTTTTTTATGAAGTCCCAAACATCTTGGTACCATGGTGTTCCGTTTTCTTCTTCTTCGATTGCGACGATTGTGCTAAATGAAGGCTCGTACCTTTACTCTATTCTCAGGGGCATCATTTTGACTCCCACGGGGATTTGAATCATAGAGGCTAGGGTAGGCAACGAATCTGCTAGCTGGTTTTCTGCCCTTGGCAAGTAGAAGAGTGTGATGTTCCTGAACTGTCTCTTGAGTCCATCTAGATGATCATGATAGGGCTTCAACCTTTCTTCTTTCACTTTCCATTCTCCTCTAGCTTGTGATATAATGAGGTATGAATCTCCACAGACATCCAACTTCTGAACTTTCAGTTCTACAGTGGCTTCCATCCCCAGAATGCATGCCTCGTATTCAGCAGTGTTGTTGGTGGAGTTATAATTGAGCTTGACTGCTAGTGGGGTGTGATCCCCATTTGGTGACACTAGAATCATTCCTACTCCGTAGCCTTTCATGTTGGCTACTCCATTAAAGTACAACTTCCACTATTCTTCCTTGATTTCCATGATATTCTCATTCGGGAACGGAAAATCTCCACTTACTTCAGAATCAATGGCGTGTTCAGCAAGATGATTAGCTATAGTTATCCCTTTTACCGATTTGCTTGTCATATACTTGATATCGAATTCGTACAGTAGAAGTAACAAACAGGATATACGACCGGTCAGGGCAGGTTTTGCGGGTTTTTTGAGGAGGTACTTTAGAGGATCCATGTAGGATATGAGCACAACTGGGAAGGCCATCATGTAGTGCCTCAGTTGGTGAGTGTACCAAACCAAGGCCCAACATGTTTTTTTGAGGGTAGAGTAGTTGAGCTCATACCCAGTAATCCTCTTGCTAAGGTAATATATGGCTTTTTCGGAGTGGCTTTCTTCTCCTTCTTGGGCTAGCATGCAACCCATGGCATTTTTGGAGACAGATAGGTAAAGGAATAAGGGCTAATTAGGAACGGGAGGTGAAGGGACAGGCGGATTTTGAAGGTAGGCTTTTATGTTGTCAAAAGCGGCTTGGCATTGGTCATCCCATTAGAACCTCTCTCCTTTTCTTAGCAATCAGAACAAAGTAGCACATGTAGTTGTGAGTTTAGAGATGAAGTGGCTAATAAATTGGATTCTTTCGAGAAACCCTCTCACTTCCTTTTCATTATGTGGTGGTGCCATTTCTAGGATCGCCCTAATCTTAGAGGGATCCACCTCTATCACCCTTTGTGTGATGAGAAAACCCAGGAGCTTACCGGAGGTCACACCGAAAGTGCATTTCTTTGGATTCAACCTCATCTTGTATTTGCGCAACCTTTCAAAAAACTTTTCCAGTGCCACCAGGTGTCCTTCTTTGTCCTTGGACTTCATGATCATGTCATCTATGTATACTTCTACTTCCTTGTGAATCATGTCATGTAGCAGAGTAGTGGCAGCTCTTTGGTAGGTTGCTCCAACATTCTTGAGTCTGAAAGGCATTACTCTATAACAGTAGGTTATCCAAGGTGTGGTGACTTTCGTCTTTTCCTGATCTTCTAGCTCCATTAGAATCTGATTGTACCCTGAAAAGCCATCCATGAACGACAGTAGCTCATGTCCTGCGGTGTTATCCACTAAGACATCAATGTGGGGAAGCGGGAAGTTGCCCTTAGGACTGGCTTTGTTTAGATCACTGAAGTCGACGCATACACAAACTTTTCCATCCTTTTTGGGGACTGGCACGATATTGACATCCCATTCCGGATACTCGATAACAATGATGAACCCTACCTTGAATTGCTTTTCTACTTCTTCTTTGACCTTGAGTGCCCATTCTGGTCTCATGTGACTAAGTTTCTGCTTGACGGGTTTAGAATTGGGAAGGAGGGGAATGCGATGTTGGACGATGTCGGGATCGACCCCAGGCATGTCCTCGTAAGATAAGTAAAAACATCTTTGAATTCTTTTAGCAAGAGAGTCAATTTTTCTTTTTCTTCTTCATTAACGGTTAAGCCAATTTGCACAATTTGTGGATTATCTATTTCACCTAGGTTAATTGATAAAGTATCTTCAATTATTTCATAAGCAGAGTGTTTTTCAATTAGTTGCTTAAGTTCAATTGGGAGATCCTCGGAGGGATCTGTGCATTCATAAGTATTAGACACAGAGGAGTAAGCAGAATCGTATTTCATTTCATTCATGACAAGTGGAGTGATTACATTAGATAGTGGTGGGCTTACAGTAGCCGACTCTGATACAGACTCGATAATTGAAAGTACAGACTCTGGGGGAATAGGGGATAGGGAGACAGATGACTCTATAGTCCGGTTGCTTAGACCCTCCCCAGTTGGCTTGATCTGATCATCTTGGCTCTTGGCCCTCTTTTCTTCCTTTTCTTCGGCGAACTCTTCCCACATTTTCTCGAGAGCTTTAGTGTCCAGATACTCCAACCAGTCTTCCTCCGGGGTTTTCTCAATTTCTTTGGGATAGAACGGATCTTGATAGGGGGGCCTTTCATAGTCAGCGAAGATTTTCAGCCCGGGGTGCCTTTTTCCAGTGGCCTGATGAATCTAAGGTTCTGGGAACCCAAAATAGGGGATATCATCCCCTTCTTTGATGAATTGCCCATTCAAGGTTTTGCAGTATGGTGGGAGACTCCTCACTCTTTTCTTCCATGGCCTCTGTAGCTCGACGTCTTCTTCAGTGGGCTTGTATCCCAACCCAAAAGTGCCTTGTTGCCCTTTGATCTGAGGGAACTCACGAATCCCTTGCTGACGTCGGCCCAATCCCATTCCAGGGAAGTAGTTCATTTTGCGGATGATGTTGACAACTGCAGAGTGGATCTTGGGGAATCTGTCTTCATCATTGATCATGTGGACTTCTTCCATGAAGAATCCCCCAATTTTTCCTTCTTCTAGCTCAGGTATTTGGATTTCAAAGATGGGAGCATAGTTTGGAAAAGCTTCATTATCCCAACTATTGCTGAGGATGATTTTCACCTCATTCTCATAAATGTACTTGATCAATTGATGCACAGTGAATGATATAGCTTTGTTGACATGCAGCCAGGGCCTCCCGATCAACAAATTGAACGAGGCAGGTATGTCCATAACTTGAAAGATTTCAGTGCTAACCAAAGATCCTACCCGAAGTTGGAGAGAAATAGTCCCCATCACATTTCTCTTGGTGTTATCGTAGGCCCTCAAGGATTACAGAGATGGTGGGATGTCAAGGATATTGACCCCCAAGGCGGTGGCAGTCCTTAGAGCACAAACATTTAGAGCGGAGTCTGTATCGACCAGACAGTGTTGCACCTGCTGTCCCATACATCCAACAGTGATGTACAAAGCTTTGTTATGTGTAGACCCTTCCTACGTCAGGTCTTCATCAGAAAATATAATGATTGGGTCAGGGGTGAGTGCCCCCAAGAAAGCCACCATGTCTTCTAGTGCAGCGTCGATGGGGACCTCAATCCCATGCAAGGCATTCAACACAGCTTGCCTATGCTTGTAGGATGTTACCATAATGTCCCACATCGAGAGATGTGCTTGGGTCTTTATCAAATCATTGTCTTATTCGATGATCTCATCCATTTTTCCCTTTCCCTTGTCTCTGATTGGAATTTTTTCAATTGCTTCAGTGATAGGCTGCGGATGCTAATAACAACAGCCTGACCTAGTCAGATGATCAATCTCGGCAGGAGTAGGCCCTTCTATAGTCCCATCTTCATTGAACCAGTCATAATCCGGTTCCCACAAATGGTTTATCTGGCTCATTCTAGATAGAAGCATTGCTTTCATTGTTGGGATCATACCATTTGAGGTCCACTAACCCTAGATCGTATTCTTCCAAGAAGAATAGATCTTGTTCATCAGTCAGCTGTTGCTGCCACTTATAGTCTCCTCCTCTAATTAGATGAATTTCCACAGATTCCGGGATGTCAATGAGGGGTGGTGAAGGTTGACGTAAGGGGGTGATATAGGCAGCAAGGTTGAAGGATACATGGTTGGACTAAATGATGCTGATATTTTGGTGGTTTGGTAGAGGATTTTGAGTGATATAGGGCTGCTTTGGAGGTGGCTCAATGATATTCTGGTCAATGAGGTCTTGGATATCATGGCGAAGGCGCATGCAATCATCGGTGTTGTGGCCAGGGGCTTGCTGGTAGGTGCATCTTTTGGACATATTGCAGTTCGGCAGGAGTGGGGTATTTCGGGGCTGGAGTAGTTGGAGGTAGCCCTTTTTAAGGAGGCAATCTAAAGCTGAGGAGAGGGAGATTTCTAGCTTGGAAAAATTACGAGGAGGATTTTTTTAGAAAGGGCAATTGGGCAAGTTTGCCTAGTTGAGGGGTTGGTACTGCCTAGGAGGGTATGCCATGGGTTGACTGCTAAGAGCATTGACATTCGGAGGATTATTTGGAGTAATTGGGCCTTTTTGACTGACTCGAAGGCTCTTCCTTCTTGATCTTTCCTTCCCTGCTAGTGTCTTCAATTCGAGTTCGAACTTCAAACAGCTCTTCGAAAGTGGAGATGGACTAATAAAACAATTTTTCATGGTAGAGCGGTAGCAGATTCTGGATTAGCATCCTTACCTGCTCCTTTTCAATCGGCCGGTGGGTCATCTGAGCTACTTTATTCCTCCATCTGCTCAGAAATGCAGCGAAGGATTCATTACTGTTCTGCCGAGTAGTTTCCAAATCCCTGATAGTGACATTAAGTTCTTGGTTATAGGAAAAGTGATCAACGAATACCTGAACTATGTCTTCCTATGCCCGAGTTTTGGAAGCTTCCAAGGTAAGGAACCATGATAGTTCAGACTTCGCGAGAGTTTGTGGGAACAGGATTGTGATGTGCTCATGAGTGCAGCCCATTGATTGAAAAATGGTCATACACAACTTTATATGGCTCTTCGGATTTCTGGTTCCATCAAAACGGTCAATGGCAGGCATCTTGAAGTTTTTTGGCAGCTTCAGCTTAATAGGCTCAAAAAACCCTTCCAAGTCTAGCATATAATCATCAACCCTTTACTTTTCCTCAATAAGCTTTCCAACTTGTCAACTTTGTCCATTTTCTCTTGGAAATTTTTCTCATATGTGGGCGACGGGGCCCCTTGGAACCAGTCTTCTTCTCCATTATTCTCGGGATGCGATATGAATTCGAACGGTGGTGGTGGGAACTCAGGGGGACATTGCTGCCGCTGCTGTTTCAGTTCTTCCATAACCTTCAAGACATAGGCCAGGCTGTTGGATTGCTGGCTTATGGTGGCTCCCAATTCGGTGACCTTGTTTTCCAGCTCTTCTTGATTCATGCTGAAATGACTTGTTGGGTTGATTCTGACCAAGCGATTATCTGAATTTCTGACCCAGGACTAAGATCCTAGTTGCTGGCTTTGAGAATCTAAAGTGACCCTACAGATTCGAGAGGATTTGTATCAGATATTGACAGTGATGACTTTAAATAGACAAATGACAGTGATGTTAATAGACGTGGACATGACTTGTGTAAGACTGACTGAGACAGTGCGTGCAGACCGATAGGAATGGTGCATGTCAATGAGACAAGCACGCGCATGTAAGCCATAATCTATATGATGCTCCTATTTTGAACAGATAGCAGTTAAACAAATAAATTCCTAACCATATAGAGTGTGCCAACTTTACTTTCCAGTACGATCACCAAGGGATAACACGGGTATCTGAGTATCTCTGGTTGGTTTGGACAGAATATCTAGAAGAAACTGGCATATATGGGCATTTCATGTTTGTTTGGACAGAGTTTTTGGGAAAAATGGGTATATCTGGCCATTTCTGGTTGGTTCGGACAAAGTTTTTGAGAGAAACAGGCATATCTGGGCATTTCTAGTTGATTCGGACAGAGTTTTTGGGAGAATTTGGTTAATATGGTTATATCTAGGTTATGTGGACAGAGTTTCTGGGAGAAACTGGTTAATATGGTTATATCTGGGTTATCTGGACAGAGTTTTTGGGAGAAACTGGTTAATATGGTTATATCTGGGTTATTTGGACAGAGTTTCTGGGAAAAACTGGTTAATATGGTTATATCTGGGATATCTTGACAGAGTTTTTAGGAGAAACTGGTTGATATGGCGGGAGCATGTGATGATGGTGATCATACTGTCTAGCAGGTTTTCATACTCCTATGTCTTAGGACCGACAAACAAGGTTTGCGGTGTATATCTTTGTAAGCATGGAGCAGACATCCTTGTCATGGTGCCTAGGTAGGTCAACTCAATGTGATCACATGTGAGTGATTGCCTTGGGAATCATAAGAAAGAGGTTTTGCCTCATGCCACATAAGCGTCTACACCGCTCAGGTAATCCCGTTAGGGCATACAACAGTTATATCACATTGACTTATCTGAAAAGATAAATAAACAGTCCTATGAAAGGTTCTACAGGAATCTATATGCAAAGGCTGGGTTAAGTCAAAGAGGGTCCGTTGACGAAAGTTCCAATATACCGTCAGAGAGATATTACGGAAGTTTTTAGTCTTTTTGATATACCTTGGAAGGTACAGTATCAACAGTGACTCATGCCCTGGCACAGCAAGACCTGAACAATGGCAGCACCGCGTTTTAGACATAGTCGGAGGGGGAAAATGCAAGAGTGTAATGCGGTGAACCAGACACAGTAGAAAGATGATTTTAAGGATGCTTCTTATGAGTCAAATCTCTGTATTATTTTGTTTTGAAAATAAATCCCCAGTAGAGTCACCAGATTGTGGACACGCGGAATTCCACCTCTTTTTGCTTTGGTTTGAAATTGATTTGGATCAAAGAAAAGGAAGGACTGTTGAAAACAGATACAGAGTCGCCACTTGGTCTTTAAGGAACCAAGAAACCTAATTTTGACTCACCCAAATGGATAAAGGGCACTAGCCCTTCATAACCAAAGAACTTGACTCGGGGTCTTGGAATGAGAGAGGAAGGAGCCTTTGTCTTGACTAAAACACCCTCAACTCGCCCCGTCTCTCGACGGGCCTTAATTAGCATCCAAATAATCATCTTATACTATGTATGGTTCGATAATTAATACTATTATAGTATATTACATCACATAAGAAAATTTGAAATTGAAGATCTAAAGATAAAATATCATTCATAAGATCTAAGCCAAGTATCACACAATGCAAAGTGAAAGATCACACAAACCTAGGAAAAATCGTCTAATCATATATCAAGTAATAAAGTTTTCCTAATCTAAAGGGGACATGAGTTGTTCTTGAAACAAATAAACGTGTGATCATGATCATTCCTTATAATCTTCTTAGATTAGGAGTTACAAAAATCCCAAATCTTTGCATGGATGCAATGTATGTATCTAGAATGTGCCAAGGTTGTAGTGTGTTTTATGTTCATGGATTCCTAGAATGACTTAGAAGTCTAAAATGTGTATGAATGAATGAATGAATGAAATCATCATGGGAGATGTATAAATGTAGTATGAACTACTTCCTAAGACATGAGTTAATTTGGAGTACATGTAAGCATCAAATCAAAGGAAGAAAGTAAAAGTATGCTTGCTGTGAATAGTGGACAGAACAGTAACATGATCTTCTAGATATTGAAAAGAGGGGTTAGGAATGTTTTAAATGCATGAATTTTTATGGAGATCTTCCTTATTGTGTCTGGAACACAACCGAAAAGCCAATCGTTAATAACTATTACAAATTGAGAGAAATCACATAAACAATAGAGGTTATTTAGAAATAGAGTCCGTACTGTCGACTAAAATATTAGAAAATCTTAGAAATGAAAACAGAACATCTAGAGGCCCATGTTATACAGAAAGTTCCCTAAGACATTGAAGTTCAAGAGAAAAATAAGTTAGAAAAGTTGTCTGTAAAACAAGTTGAAAGTCAACCTAGCTGCTGTGACAGCAGAGGCAGGATGTTTGGAAGGAATGTTTGGACAAAATTGGACCCCTTTCAAGTGCTTCCAAGTCAAGCCAAAAATCATGGGTGTTCTATAATGAGTTAGAAAGACTGTGCAAGTGGTCTTGCATTAATACATTGAGTATTGAACTCAAAATAATTCTTTGAAGTTAAATGACTCACTATTTTGAATGTTTTGACAAAACAAGGTCCATTTCTTGAAATCAAAATGAGGGGTTTAAGACGGGGTTCCGAAATGGGGTTTGAAAATATATTTTCAATACTTAATGAAGATTATAACCACTTAAAATGTCAACATCAAACTCATAATCAAGAACCTCCAATATTATTGGAAAGTATTATTTCCATTTTTAAAGACAACTTCATGAATACATAGGAATGTATTGAAGTTGAAATCATCATCTATCAAACTTCATATCATCATCTAGATGATGATAGACTAGTAAGTAAATAAAGAAAACAAAAAAACAAATGAGGTAAGAGAAGATGAACAAATATAAACAAACAAATTGATAGCAATCAATAGATGATATTCATTATGTATTGGACTTGTAGTTTGGTGTTTCACTCATATGTGGTGACATTGGACATGGAAGTAGCTTCCTCTCTTTTCAATGCTCACTAAAATGGTGGTTATGTGTATTGAATATGAAGTAAATGGAAGTAATGAAGTAAAAACAAAATTTAGAACTCACTTTCTTGTTTGAAAATCAAAGAAGGAAGCTTATTTCTCTCTATTCTAACCTTATCTCTACAATTTTCTCTCTAAAACTTTTCAAAGCTTGCACTTGAGCCCCCCAAAATGAGAAGTCAAGGGGGGTTATATAGGCCAATTTGGGGGTGATTTTGGGGTTTTAGAAGTACTCCCATTGGTCCCAAACATTTGTGAACGTAGGACTTCGTCGTTTTGATTTTTAATTAATCAAATTGAAATCCAAAAGAAATTACAAAAATGTACCATTCTTGAGGAGTGTGCCGCGGCGGCAGTGGGCCAGTTCCATGGTGGCACTGCTCCTCATTCATCCAGATAATCTTTTTAGGCCCCCAGAGATTTCGGTATTCGCGTAAAGGCCCTATTTCGTCCAGAATTGACAGAAAATGCATACGAACTCCAAATTGAGGTTATGATATACCGTTGGAAAGGTAATGGAGTCTACTTTACATATAAAATAGTCCAGAGATAGGTCACTTTGAAAAATTGTGCGGTATTCACGATAAAAACCGATTTGATCGCCTTTTTCACCTTCAGAAATTCATAATAAATTTGTTTTAAATCCAAAAATTAGGTGCGACGTACCGTTGGAAAGCTATTGACCTCTAGTATCTATGAAAAATATTGAAAAATGATACGGTGCTCTAGTTTCAAAGTCATCTTTTGGTCAAACTGGTCAAACTTGGGATTCCCTTCTGGAAACCTCTGGGAGCTCCCAGGAGCTGACGTTTTCGTTCGATTTTCTTTTAAAACTCATTTTAATACTTTCCACATGATCTAGAATGATCCCGGAACTTTTCGGAAAATTTGGATGATAAACGGTCAAACCTTGGTAAAACTTGGTCAAACTTTGGTCAAACCTTGGTTAAACTGGTCAACGGGGACTTTTTGGGAACTTCCGGGACCTCCGGGGGTCTCTGGGAGCCAATGATTTTATCCGGTTTTGCTTTAGAACTCATTTTATTGTTTTTCTTACGACGTAGCGTGTGTCCAGAACATTTGGTCCGAATCCGGGAGCGTTCGGGCTTTAAGGGGTATTTTGGTCATTCTGAGCATTTTGAGAGATAAAACTGACTTCCAGGAGTCCTTTTTGAGTCTTTTCGATCATTGTGAACCACCAAGCTATGGGTCTCCTAAATCTAATTGCTGACAAAATGGAGTGTGTACACATGAGTAGCCACTTAATTTTTAAAAGCAAAATTAATAAACCATTTTAATGCAAACTGATCTTTTTGGAAAACTAGAGATTTCTAGGTCCGGGGATCATGGAATGCGAGGGAAGGGAGCCCCGCGGACTAAAACACCCCCTCTCATCCTACCCTACGATAGGCCTCCACTCAACATCCTTTTAATCGAATCAATAATCTAAATATTCCCTCAACTAGTACATAAATATAGATATACATCATCAGAGCATGTCTAAAGGGTGTAAGATTACTAATGGTGGATCTAGCTGAGATTTTGAAACGTGCAATGCATACAATAGAAAGACAACCTAGAAAAAGGGTCTCTAACACATATATACACATAAGGTAAACCCTAATCTAGGGTGTCGCATATGGAGTCAAAAATCAATTAAAATTAAAGAGTACGATAAACTAGAGATGCTTTGAGAAATTATACCTTAATAGCGCTACAAAATAGAGGGTTAGTTCACATGTCTTAACATAGTGTGAAATTCAAAATAACATCCTTGAACTTCTAACTTAAATCTATTAATTATGAAAGATTAGACATAACTATGAATTCCTTCTAATAAGTTGGAAATGCATCACTTCTATAGATATACAAGTCTCAACTAGGAGCCAATGTAATGTCCATATAGCTATGGTGTAGTCCCAACATGATCATAAAGGAACTCACAATCAATTTCAACTAGGTGCAATTTAATCCCAACACAAAATGAGTTCTAATTACAAGTATCAATCTACATGGATGAATGTATATGAATACATGAACATGAACAAGAATAAGCTATGAATTACTCATCGATTGGGATCTTTTAACCTCTGGACACAAGTTTAACTAATCGTCATTACAACACGGTTGAGCCCTAGGTCATAGAAAAAGTCATTTGGACCATTATTTATAAAGTTGATTAAATCTGTCACAAAATTCTGAAAATTACAGGGAGCAGACCAGAACTTCAAAAATAGAAAAAAGCATGCTTCTCATGGTTTAATGTCAATGAAGTTTGGATACAAGATGCCTCTGTGAGTCTAGTTTCCAACCCAAAAATCAAAATCAAAGATCAACATTCAATCTCTAGGAATTGGACAAACACTAGACATCACTCAGAAATTTAGAACTCTTTGTCCACAGTCTTTGTATGATTTTCTAAAAATAGTAAACAAATCCAAAAGACTCTAATCTTTTTAGGAAATCTTATTAATGCATTAAACTTTATAGAAATTATTATTTAAAGTCAAGAATGCTTGATTAATGCTCTGATTTACTTATTTCAAAAAGGTGTTATGTTCTGAAACTCGGGACAAATGATGGTTGCTTCACAAAACTCATGACCAAACCTTTTTAAACATGAAATCTCATTAAAACAAAAATCACTGTGGCAAAACTTTATGTTATTGACACTTTCTAATTGGTTTCATTCAATTCCAACTGTCCATTAATTATTGATCAAGGGTGGTTTATGAACTCACTGCATCATTTGTCAAATTCATCTATTATTTGTTTACTCTACCTCCTAAGCCATGGAGGTGGGCTTAACTCAAACTTGTTCTCCTCCCATTTTATGGTCATTCGAGACAAATCATTGGGGACTAAATCGAATGCGAGGCTGCCATTCAGGACTAACACAGATACCGTGAAGGACTAACGAGTGTTGGTCATAGAGGATTAACAAAGATTGTTATTAAGGCCTTAACAGAGATTGTCATAGAGGGCTGATGATGAGAATCGCAAGATTAGGAGTCATTTTGACTCAAACAAATTTCTTTTTCAATCAGACTCAAAAAACATTCAAAGAATCAAGAGTCGATTTGACTCAAACATATTTCTTCTTCTCAACAATTCGAAGTCTAACAGACTCAAAGAATTTCTTATTTTTAAAACTTGGAGTCCATCTGACTCAAAACAAAATTTTATTTTCAAGTTGTGAGTCGATCAGACTCAAAGCATTCAAAAATCGGGAGGCGATTTAACTCAACAAGAATTTTAACTTTACAAAATCTGGAGTTCATCAAACTCGAAGAAGTTCTGTTTCATAGAATTGGGAGTCAGATCAAACTCGAGGAGTTTTCAAATTTTCTAAAAACAAGAGTCGAATTAGACTCAAAGAATTTTCTTATTTCCAAAATTTGAGAGTCAATTTAGACTCAAAACATTTCAAATTTGCTAACAGATATTGTCATAGAAGACTACTAGGGATTGTCATTGAGGCCTAATAGATTGCCATAAAGAAGCTGCCATTGAGGACTAACCCTTATTCGGGAGTCTCCTCGTGCTTATTTCAGACTCAAAGAGTAGATTTCACAAAAGTTCGGGAGTCCGCAAACTCAGGGAGTTGATTTTTTTTCAAAATTTGGGGAGTATTGAGACTCATAGAATGATGTTCTGCATTTACAGACTTTTGGAAGAAACACATTGATCTTGTCAAAAGAGGGAAGTCACTTTTGCCCCTAGTCTTGGACACTTCTTATATTATGTTGTGATAGTGTTCGAAACCTCTGCTCGTATTGCTCTTGGGATGCTCATGGAGACTTGTCAAATCTTTATTCATCATCTTAAACTGACACAATTGAGACCATTTATTGACTCAACAAAGGGAGACAGACTTGACAAAGCCCATTACACAAGACGACTGACTCAAATTTGTATTATTATGAATCAATGTGCTTTCATTGTGAATAATGTATCATCAATTTACAAATAGTAGTGCTTCGCTAATAAATCTAAACTTCCCCTTTTGATCTAGCGAATTCTTTGCCCATCTAGAAGGTGATTCATCAATCCTTTCAAAAAGCACTCTATTTCAATCCTTTCAAAAAAGCACTCTATTTCAATCCTTTCAAAAAAGCACTATATTTCAATCCTTTCAAAAACAAACTCAATTACTTGAGAACTTGCCTCAGGCATAGAGGGCTTTTGGGAAACAGAGTTTGCCCTTAGTTTGAAAGAGACTTGGGATCTTCTATGATAAAAGGAGTTTTCAGCAAATGAATTTTGCCCCTAGTCTGGAATGAGGGATCTACAGGTGCAAACGATATTGCTGGTGTTTTGTAGACCGAGAACCAAGTGAGGCTCGCCTACTTATTCCCGAAAGGGAATCAGGTCCAAAGTAGTTCGGCTAAAGTTTGAAAGAAAGTGCCAGATCATAGCAAGGGTGTTGACTGAACCGAACAGGATGCCTACGTATCCCCGAGTGGGAATCAGGTCGAGTGTAGTTCATCAACTCTGGAGGTCTTGAAAGAGTAAGGCTTCAAGAATCGGTGGGCTTTTCGAGCCATGTTTTCATTTAGGTGCAATGAGTGCTCTTTCTGAAATGGGTCGCTTGTGGTAGCCTTTGAACAGGATGATGAGAACATGAACAACTTCTCCCTTTTATTTTCTTCTTTATTTTCTTTTCTTTTGTTTACTTGATGGTTGATTATTTTAACTTTACACTAGCCAGTCAACTTTGCAATTCTCATAATGTAATGTGCTTTAATCACACTCTGACATACTCAAAAAGTGATATTAAAGATATCTCTCCATTTTTTTTATTGGGCTCTGTTAGTCATCGGGTGTCCCCAAAATTTGAAACTAATAGATACTTTCGAATCTCCTTTTCATTTCCAATTTTTCTCTATTTAGAACAACACAAAGCCTTGGGATAATTTCTGTGCCAATGTTATACTTTAAGAATTTATCCCCTGCTTTCTCTCTTCCCTTCCTTTCTTTCCTCTTCCTCACTATCTCTTATTCTCTTCATGATTTTGACTGGCTAGGATTTGGGTTTTGAAATCAACACGCATCTTATTTTTGCTCTAAATTTAACCTAGGTGCCCTTTTGGGTTTTCATCCTAGCGAGCTCTATTTTCATTTTCTCTTTTCTTTTCCTTTTTTTCTTTTTTTTCTTTTTTCTTTCCTTCCTTTTATCTCTTCTCTTTTTTATGTTGTGCTCTAACTTTTACCTAGGTGCCCTTTTGGGTTTTCATCCTAGCGAGCCTCTTTTTCTTTATTCTCCTCTTTTCTTTCTTTTTTTTTTCTTTGAAGAAGTTCATTTAAAAATATCTTGCTACCATCATGGACCAAATTTATGGCTTTGGACCGTTAGGCTTGGTATTTAGGAGAAGGGGATGGTGAGGAAGCCTCAAGTCCCAAGTTTATTGACAAGCGGGGGTACTTGTAAAATACATCCGCGCTAAAAGAAGAAAATGTATTGATTAAGTTTACAATTCCTCCATTTATCTGCAATTTGAATTACAATGCTAGTTTGTACACATATTGATTAAACTATGATGAGTTGTTTGTTTTAGCTGTAGCTTGTGCAGATTACTGTTGCTGTGTAAAGAATTAGATGAAAAAAAAAAAAGATAAAAGGAAGTGCTAAGTTCTAATGAAGACAATGAAGAGCTGAAATGCAGAGTTCGATCGATTGAAGACCATTCGATAGATCGAAGGTTCGATCGATCAAGAGAAGCTCAAGCGATCGAAGACCCAGAAGTTCAATCGATCGAAGGATGTTCGATCGATCGAACATGGCTTTTATCAGAATATACGCGCACGCAGCATTTAACGGGATTTTAACCCTAGCATTAGGTCTCTGCTATATATATTCGTATTGTAAACGTCCAGAAGGACGCCCACTTTACTTTTATCAGTTTTTAGAGAGAGAGATAGAGGTTTTATATGTTTTTGTAGGTCTTAGAGATTGGATATTGCTTTTGGATTAGTTTTTATCTAGTTTAATCAAAGTTTATCTTTCCAGGTTACTTCTTTATTGTTTATTTATATTCTCCACTTAGTTTCTAGTAGTATAATCCGTTAAACTTGTAGTTTTGAATGCTAGATATGTTCATACCATTATTTTATATAGATTTCATGTTAAAATCGCAGCCAAACGTATCTTTAATAAATCTTAATGTTAAAAACACATATGTGATACTCCAGACCATGTCTGAGTAGTCCCCAGGTTGGGAGATCACGATGAAACCGTGATCTCAGGCCTTTGCCATGCAGCAGAATAATTCATGTGTTCGATCGATCGACGTTAGTTGGATCGATCGGACCAGAGACATTGTCGAGCGATCTAAGTCAGTTCGATCGATCGAGAGATGAAGATATTCGATCGATCGAACCCTCTGATTCTTAAGGACATTCTATGCAGCATTCCTAGACTTTCTGTTTTACTGATTTGTCATCAAATTGTCCCAAAACGCTCAATTTGTTAAAACAGTCTGTAAATTTTAAGCCTTGAGGCATTTTTCTTCAATATATTTTGCAAACCACCCTCAATGCTAACACCAATGTAGGTGAGAGTCTAAACTATTGCTTTAAACCGTTTTTATGTATTTCAAACTTAAATGTGATGATATAGTCCCGGTCATGAAAGGACTATGGATTCTTTATCCTAAGAGAAATCCGGAATACTGTCAACGTAATTGCATGGTAGATGGCTAGGTCGCGGTGGATTCGTGTAATCTCAACATTCCTTTTTAATTAAGAAAAATACGTTTTAAATCATCGCTTTAGTTAATTAGTTAGTAATTAGTTAATCTAGTTTAATTGCTTTACTTTTAGTAGTTGTTAAACTGTAGAACTTTGTGTTCTACATTCCTTTAAAAGATTGATTTTTATTTTCTTGTTTGAGATTAATCTAAGTAATTAGTTTAACACCTTCCCTGTTGGATCGACCTGGACTTAACTAGACTACTACTTGCACGATTACCTACACTTGGGTATTGCACACAAGCGCACACAGAAAAATTCTCGTGTCAAGTTTTTGGCGCCGTTGCCGGGGAAGGCGACAAGCTAACGCTTCGATTACCTCAATCTTTCCTTATCTTTTTCTGTTTTTCTTTTTCTTTCATACTTTAGATTAAAAATTTTCTTAGGATCTTTCCCTTTATGTCCGATAATTCCATCGAAGGAATTTACGGATACCCATTCTATTCATCCAGTTCCTCTAGTTCTATTAACCACATAGTTACACCGATTGATTCAATAGCTGATAATCAAAGCGAAAACGGTGACAATGTGGTTGTACCAATTGACGATTCACTGCGTCCTTTGTGTGATCTGATGACACCCGAACACACACCTACTCCATCTTGTATTCTCATTCCACTTCATGCAGGCGAATTCCAATTTCGCAATGGAATGATTCAACTTCTTCCTACTTTTCATGGAATGGAGAGCGAGAAGGCGTATCTACATGTCAAGGACTTTGAAGATGTTTGTAAAACTTTCTCACAGAATTGTCCTGTAGACGTAACACGTCTAATGCTATTTTCTTTTCACTCTGAAGGATAAAGCAAAAGCGTGGTTACTCACCTTGAAGCCAAACTCCATCTACACCTGGCATGCGATGAACACTGCTTTCCTGAAGAAATTCTTTCCACCTCGCATGACCACCGAGCTTAAACGACAAATAAATTCTTACAAACAAAAGAGCAATGAAACATTCACCCAAACTTGGAAACGTTTAAAGGATTTGCTACTTTCATGCCCACATCATGGGTACGAGAAATGGCGAACCATCTGCTACTTTTATGAAGGATTGAATGGTGAAACTAAGAAATTGGTCGAGACCATGAGTTCAGGGCCGTTTCTTCGCAAAAACACGGAGGAAGCTGAAGCTCATTTTGAGTGGCTAGCAGAACACGTCCATGAATGGTCAAATTCAGATGATGTCCCACGCTCACAGATATCCTGTGTGGAAGAGAAAAGTTTATACCAACTTAAAAGTGAGGATCATCTGATGAATAAGTATGAAGAACTAGCAAAGAAAGTGGAAGAATTGGGGATAAAAGGAGAGAGTTCTAGGCAGTTTTTGCCTGAAGAACCATGCGGCACATGTAACATGCTGGGACACACTACTCAATACTGTCCCAATGTGCTGTATTTTCAAGAATAACCCCCCATGGAAATTAATGCCATGCAAGGGTATAGGGGGGCGGGGAATTCAAGTGGTGTCAATCGGGTTGGGTTGGCCCGGCCCGGCCCGAGCCCGGCCCGATTTTTCCGGGCTAAAAGCCCGGCCCGGCCCGGTATAGGCCCGGCCCGCTAGGCCCGAGCAGTTTTGTCCGGTCCGGGGTGGACACCCTTTGTCCCGTCCACGGCCCGGCCCGCTCCTTAGCCCGAAACCCGGCCCGGCCCGCTCACCTGCTAGCCCGGCCTGCTAGCCCGGCCCAAAAGCCCGAATTTACTAGCCGTTGTGGCCCAGCTCGGCCCGGCCCGGCCCGAAGCTCGGCCCGGTAGGCCCGCCCGAGCCCATAACGGCTAGTTTGGCCATTTTTAAAATAATTTTTCACTTTTTACCCCCCTAACGGCTATAAAACGGCTAGTTTTCAGGGTAAAAATGTAAATGTGCTTTTTGACTTCCCAAAATGCCCCTTAGCCCATTTTCTATAAATACCAAACATCCCACAACATATTTTCTCATACAAAAATCAATTATCTCTCTCTATTCTCTACTTTCTCTATACCACTCCATAAACTACAAGTCTACAAGCACTTCTACTCTACAAGTTGGTGATTCAATTATCAAAGCTCTAATTTGTAAAGGCACTTCTAGTCTTCTACAACTTGAACTTACAAGCTCTCAAGTCTCAAGTCTTATTATAATTTATAGTTGTTCACTTCTTCTTCTACTACTATAAGTTGAGGTAAATTTATTTATTGTTTCACTTCTTGCTTTATTAGTTGCTTATTTAGTTGTTAGTATATTTAATCTTTTATATTTCTTTCCCCTCTTTTTTTTTTTATTTAAAAAAAATGGCATCTCACTCAAGATCTTCAAAAACTAGGGAAGGCCCAACTTATGACTTTGAAAATTTAGATTATGGGGAAAGAAATGAGATTAATGATTTGGAATTGGAGGATGATGACGACGTTGAAATTATGGGGTCTAATCCATCTGAACCATCTCCTTCAAATCCTAATGATCCCAGTCCCACCACTGAAAGAAAATTAAAATCACCTGTTTGGTTATTTTTTAAATTAAATGACGAAAAAAATGGAGCTATTTGCAAAATATGTGGACTAAAATTTTCTTACAAAGGTGGAGGAAATAATACACTTAAAAGGCACATCATAAGAAAACATAAAGGTGCATGGGAAGCAGGTACCGCTCAAGCGGGCGGCCTAGTACAATCCCAAATTTCTGCTTCTACTGGCACAAGTGTTGGAACTTTTCTTTATAATAAAAAAAAATGAGGGAAGGCTTGGCAAAATTTGTTTGTGCATCCGATATGCCTTTTACTTTAGTTGAAGAAGAGTGCTTTACACGTTTTATTCAAACTTTTTTACAACCCGCCTACCAACCTATTACTAGAAATACTCTTAGAAGTGATATACAATCTGTTTTTCAACAAACAAAAAAAATTAATTGAGGATTTTTCTACTTTTAATTGTACAATTGCATGCACTTCTGATTTGTGGACTGGTTGTAATAAAACGGGATATATATGTATAACGGTGCATTTTGTAGATGAAAATTGGAATATGAATAAAAATATCATTGCTTTCCGTGCATTAGACTATCCTCATACTAGTGAAAATATATATAACTATATAATCAATGTTTTTAATGAGTATGATATTATGAAAAAAATTATAAGCATTACTTTTGACAATGCTAGTGCTAATACAAATGCTATTAATATGTTTAAAGATCTTATGCGCCCAATGTTGAATGGAAAATTATTTCATGGTCGTTGCGTATGCCATATCATTAATTTGATTATCCAAGATGGATTAACAAAAATTAATGATCACATACATAAAATTAGAGAGGCAGTGGTCTTTTGTTGTTCAACGTCTAGCCGTATACAAGCATTTTATGGTGTTTGTAAACAAAATCGTCTTAATCCAAAGAAATTGCAAACTGATATTAAAACTCGTTGGAATTCTACTTATCTTATGATAGATTTTTGTAAAAGATATAGTAATATTATTACTCAATTTGTTAATGTTAATTATCCATCACTAAACTTGACTTCAAACGATTGGGAGATGGCATTTGACTTTCATGGATTTTTAGAAGTATTTTACAATGCTACAAATAAACTTTCCGGTGTTTACTATTCTACTTCTTGTTTAGTTCTTATGGAATTATATAATATGGCTCATACATTTCATAGTTATAAACAAAAAAATGACATTTTTATTGATATTTGCGAGAAAATGGAAAAAAAGTTTAAAAAATATTGGTCTAACATTCCACCTGTATTTTACTTATCTGCAATCTTGGATCCTAGAATCAATTTTGATGGTGTTTGTGAAATGGTTAAACAAATATCTGAATTGATGCAAGGACCAGATGGTGAGCCTGGTCTAGAAATAACTACTTCTGAAATGGAAAATACTTTGGAATTTTTATTTCGTATTTACTATGAAAAATATACAAATAAAGAAAGTGCTACTTCTTCTTCTACTTCTAATATTGAGTTAAGTTCGGGAGCGTCAGGTGGTTCTTGGGCGAGCCAGTTTCTCAGTCGAAAGAAACAAAAGGGTGTTAGTCAATCATTTGTAAGTAGCTCTAACATTCTTGCTGAATTAAATAAGTATCGAGAAACCGAGTGGGAAAGCCGATTAACCAACGAGGAAATGGTCGATTTAAATCTTTTGACATGGTGGAAAGAACATGTAAGAGCTTTCCCTGTTCTTTCCATCATGGCTCGTGATCTACTAACTCCTCCGGCTTCCACAGTTGCATCGGAGTCTGCTTTTAGTGTAGGTGGAAGAGTGCTAGAGGAAAGGAGGAGCAGATTATCTCCTGATATGCTTGACTGCTTGATGTGCTTGAAGGATTGGGACCGTGCACAATATCGAACTCAAAACCGCCAAGATCCTATTCTTGAAGACTTTGCAAATTTGGATGTTACGGAAGAAAATTGAAGAATGAAGAATTGAAGAATGAATATGAGAGTTGAAGATCATTTAGTTCCAAACAAATCAATTGTAATACTCCTGGCCCGCATGAGTATAAACTGTGAACGGCTTTTAAAAAAAAAAATTCTAGATCTGTAAAATGTAATCTTTACTTTTTATTATACAAATTAATGATAAGTAATCTTTATTTTTTATTAGACTATAATTTTAAATATCAAATACTAGTAATCTCTTTAATTTTTATTGAATAATAAATATTCTTGACTATTTTTTTTAATGAACTTTTTTTTAGACTTTTAGTAATCACTAATCATTAATGAATAAATCTTTACTTTTTATTATACAAATTATTAAAATTAATGATAATAATCTTTACTTTTTATTAGACTATAATTTTTAAATATCAAATACTAGTAATCTCTTTAATTTTTATTGAATCATAAACATTCTTTACTTTTTTTTAATGAACTTTTTTTACTAATCACTAATCATTAATGAATAAATCTGTATTTTATATTGTACATTTTATGATAAGTAATCTCTATTTTTTATTAGACTATAATTTTTAAATATCAAATAATAGTAATCTCATTAATTTGTATTGAATAATAAATATTATTTACTTTATTTTTGTTAAACAAACTTTTTTTTAGTAATCACTAATCGTTAATGCATAAAAAAAAAAAAAAAACCCTCCCCTGAGCCCGTCCATGAGCCCGGCCCGACCCGGCCCGTCCACTAGCCCGTCCATGAGCCCGGCCCTAAGCCCGGCCCTAGTGAGCCCGGGCCACCGGTCCGGGGCGGACATCCCCCCTCCCTTCCCAAGCCCGGCCCGATTTAAGGTGAGGCCCGGCCCGGCCCTCTAGCCCGGTTAAGCCCGCTTTGACCGAGCCCGGCCCGGCCCGGTCCGTTTGACACCACTAGGGAATTCCTACAATAATTACAAGTCGCAAAATAATAACAATAGATGGAATCACCCCGGGTTCGATTGGAAAAACAATGCTAGGACCCAAAACCAATATCAACAACAACAGCCCAACAATAACAATAATCAATATCAAGGGCAATACAACAAGCAGTCCCAACCATTCCAGCAAAATAGAGCAAACAACTACAATAATGCTCAACCCCCTAATAATCAACAAGCAACTGTTTACGTGCCACCTCACAAGAAGATGCAAGAGGAAGATCCACTCTCTAACGCAAATTTAACGCGACAGTTAATTCAAATGATGAGTAAAATGTCCGCGACATTAGAGAGAATGGATGCACGTCAAGAGGGGTCGAGTGGAACGTTTCCTGCTCAACCAATTCAAAACCCTAAGGGATACAACAATGGTCCCCCTAATCATGAACAGGCAAAAGCCGTGACGACTCTGAGAAGCGGCAAAGTCATAGGAAAAAACATACCTCATTCTACTCCCGTGGAGTATGAAGAGGAAGAAGTGGTAACTAAAACTAAACCATCTACTCAAGAAGAGGAGTCGTCCACTAATGACAATTCATTAGAATCAAACAAGGATGCTCCTAAAAAAGTAGAAGTTGAGAGAAGGCCTGAAAAGGAGCCCGTCATTGACGAATTACCTAAATGCCCGTTACCCGTGCCTTACCCTCAAAGGCTAAAGAAGCCCCAACACAAGGCAAAGAATCAGGAGTTTTTGGAGTTATTCAAGCAAGTTAAAATTAATCTCCCACTCCTTGATGCAATCAAACAAGTGCCAGCCTACGCTAAGTATCTAAAGGACGTATGCACGGTCAAAAGGAGGCAAAGTGTAAAGAAACATACCTATGTTGCTTGCCAAGCAAGCGCGATCATTCAAAATGAATTACCTCCAAAGTTCAAAGACCCTAGCACACCAACTGTCTCGTGTAGAATTGGGAATCAAAGGATAGACAACGCACTCCTCGATTTAGGAGCTAGCGTAAACTTGCTGCCATACTCAGTATATAAACAACTAGGGTAGGGTGAACTCAAACCCACCCGAGTTGCATTGCAATTGGCAGATAGGTCAGTCAAATATCCTATAGGAATACTGGAAGACGTTCTGGTACAGATTGATACATTTGTCTTTCTGGTCGATTTTGTGATTTTGGACACTGAACTTGTGCCTAATCCATGTTCACAAATCCCGGTGATTTTTGGACGTCCATTCCTCAACACCATTGATGCCACAATCAAAATAAGGAGTGGTATCATGACCATCGTATTCGGGAACATGACTTTAAATGTCAAGATTTTCTCAAATCCCCGGCCCGAAGAATACGAGGACGAAGAAGAAGTTAACTTCATCGAAACGATCATCGTAGAAGAGGCAGATCTTGTAGAATACAAAGAACCTTTGGAGGTGGTGGTGTCACAATTCAACGCTACTTATCAACCTAATAAATCTACTCCATTAGATGGTGCCCTAAATCATGCCTGTCTCATGATGGAAACTAAAGAGGAGGATAGAGCAGAATGCATGTGGGTCACACCATATGAACCCTTACCTCCAAAAACGAAGTTAACTATGCCTTCGAACTTTCAGTTTCCTGATTTAGAATTAAAGGAGCTTCCAAAAGAGCTCAAATACGTTTTTCTGGGGATTGAAAAGACTTATCCCATTATAATCTCAGCCATGTTAAATTCAGAACAAGAGGATAAGTTAATTCAAATGCTTAAACTACATAAGGGAGCATTGGGATGGACTATTGCCGACCTCAAAGGCATAAGCCCATCTATCTGCACCCATAAGATATATCTGGAGGAAGATGCTAAACCTTCGCGACAAATGCAGAGGCGTTTAAATCCAAATATGCAAGAAGTAGTAAAAAAGGAAGTCTTAAAACTTCTGGACATTGTGATAATATATCCTATCTCTGACAGCTCTTGGGTTAGTCCAATCCAGGTGGTGCCCAAAAAGGCTGGTATAATTGTTATCCCAAACAAAGACGGCGAGTTAGTACCAACACACATCCCCACTGGATGGCGAATGTGTATTGATTACCGAAAGTTAAATACTGTGACCCGGAAAGACCACTTTCCATTGCCATTCATGGATCAAATGCTTGAAAGAGTGGCGGGTCATAAATTTTATTGATTCTTGGACGGATATAGTGGCTATAACCAAATCGAAATAGCTCCTGAAGATCAGGAGAAGACGACTTTTACTTGTCCGTTCGGTACATTCGCCTACCGCCGTATGCCTTTTGGCTTATGCAATGCACCTGGCACTTTTCAGCGGTGCATGCTAAGCATATTCAGTGATATAGTTGAACAGACACTCGAGGTCTTTATGGACGACTTCTCAGTGTTTGGCCATAGTTTTGATAACTGCCTAGAAAACTTAGAGAATGTGTTAGCAAGATGCGAGGGCAAACACTTAGTACTAAACTGGGAAAAATGTCACTTCATGGTGACCAAGGGAATTATCCTCGGCCAAATTATTTCTGATAAAGGTATCCAAGTCGATAAAGCAAAAATCGATATTATCTCAAACTTACCGGTCCCCCGTATAGTTAAAGACATCTGCTCTTTTTTGGGACAAGCAGGATTTAATCGACGCTTTATCCAAAACTTTAGTGCGATCTCCCGACCACTGTGCCAACTCTTAGTCAAAGACGCACCTTTCGAGTGGTCAGATAAATGTCAAACATCTTTTTGACACACTAAAGGAACACCTTACCTCCGCACCGATAATACAGGCACCCGATTGGAGTTTTCTGTTCGAGTTAATGTGCGATGCTAGTGACTAAGCCATTGGTGCAGTTCTAGGACAGAGGAAGGACAACAAGCCTTATGTAATCTACTATGCCAGCAGAACACTTACCAAAACTCAAATAAATTATACGACTACTGAGAAAGAGTTACTGGCAATAGTATTCGCTCTAGATAAATTCAGGACTTATCTAATAGGGTCCCCAATAGTCTGTTTTGCAGACCACTCGGCCCTCAAATACCTGCTACCTAAGAAAGATGCGAAACAGAGGCTTATCCGCTGGATACTTTTACTCCAGGAATTTGATATCACTATCAAGGATAAAAAGGGAGTAGAAAATGTGGTTGCCGACCATTTATCTTGGTTGACATTCACAGACAACACTGAGCCGGTACCTATAAAAGATGAATTCCCAGACGAGTAACTAATGGCTATCTCCAATTTGCCTTGGTACGCGGATATAATTAATTACCTTGTTACAGGAGAGACCCGAGCCATTGGTCAAATCAGGACAAGAAAAGGTTTCTTTCGTTCGCATGATCCTTACTTATTTAAGTATTGTGCTGATCAGGTCATCAGGCATTGCGTCCCGAATGAGGACATAACTGTAATTTTGGCCTCCTGTCATTCTGAAGCCTGCGGTGGCCATTTTGCCTCCCAAAAGACCGCACACAAAGTATTGCACAACAGTTTCTATTGGCCCACCTTGTTCAAAGATGCCTATGATTTTTGTAAATCATGCCAGCGATGTCAAAAGCTTGGTACAATTTCGAAAGGAATTCGATGCCCTTAACTCCCATCATCACAATTGAAATATTCGATTATTGGGGCATCGACTTCATGGGCCCATTTCCTAAATCTAATAACTGTGAATCTATACTCCTTGTTGTGGAATATATATCAAAATGGGTAGAAGCGATACCGACGAGACGCAATGACCATAAAACGGTGATGTCCTTTCTTAAGAAAAATATCTTATCGCATTTCGGAACCCCAAAAGCCCTAATAAGTGACCAAGGCAAACACTTTTGCAATAGGCCTTTGGAGTCATTACTCAAGAAATACGGGGTTAATCACAAGATCGCTCTAGCCTACCACCCACAAACTAATGGGCAGGCAGAGTTGGCTAACCGTGAAATCAAGCACATATTAGAGAAGACGATTAGTTACAACAGAAAAGACTGGGCCTATAAATTGACTGATACTCTTTGGGCATCCGTACTGCCTACAAGACAAATTTGGGAATGTCTCCATATAGGCTAGTGTATGATAAGGCATGTCACCTCCCCGTTGAGATTGAGCATAAAGCATATTGGGGAACACGCTCATTAAATTTCGACATTAAAGAGGGAGAACATCTCCAGAAACTGCAGTTGGCAGAACTGGAAGAAATTCGATGAGATGCATATGACAATGCCAAACTCCACAAGGAACGGTTGAAGGCTCGCCATGACGGAACAATTTTTTGAAAATCTTTTGAGCCAGGACAGAAAGTTTTACTATACGATTCGCGCCTTCATCTCTTCCCAGGAAAGCTCCGATCGCGGTGGACAAGACCCTTCACAGTCAAATCTGTCTTTCCACATGGGGCCGTTGAGTTATTTAATCCTAAGAATGATGGAAGTTTCAAGGTCAACGGCTAAAGGATAAAACCGTTTTTAGAAGATTTCCAACCGGAGGTCGAGCACATCCAACTGGATGAGCCCGACTATGCTTCAACCTAGAACGCTCAAGTGCGCTTTATCAATGTTGTTATACTTTTTCTTTTGCTGTTTCTCGTTTTGTTTTGTTCTTTTGTTTATTTATTCCTTTTTGAGTGTGACCTTGATCATAATCTGCTATTCCATTTCTATCTCGTGCAGGCTGTCCACCATGAGAGATGACGATGTTCACTCGATTGGGTCATGGGCTGATTAAGAATATCAAAACCCACTATGGACTGGTGATGAAATAGCATTCTGCTTATCTCCATACCAAGGGCCAGGAGCCGACGACATTGTTGACTTAACCCACGGATACATCCCATATGATCCTACTCTCCTCCAGATCAACCCATTCGCGCACATAGAACTCCCTGAAGAGGAGGAAGAGCCTGAGGGATATGCTGTATGGGAGGTTAATGACACTTTGATGGAATAGTAGGAAAATGACTCAATGTGGGAGCCATGGGAAGAAGTGGACTTACAAGATGTGGTGCCCGAATGCCATAATGCTCTTTTCACATATGTTGACGACTTCATGGTCATCCATGTGGTTCCCTACATCTATGAGTATTTCAGTTACTTGTTATTCAGGCTTCAATGCCCTCTACCTGCTAGTGCACCTGGGAATATCCGGCAAATAGTGAGGTTAACTCTGAGTCACATTCTTTTTCTTTTTGTTTTTGTTTTTGCTTTGTTTAATTCTTCCTGTTTGTTTCTTCGTTTGCTCTAGTTAATTTATTTTCTCCGTTTTGTTTTTGTTTCCCTTTGTCAGGAATATCACTATGAATCCACCATTTCCACCGTTGTACCTTCCATATTAACTCTTTCATGGATTTGGACCATACATAAGGTCCCCGGGAACTCTGCCGCAAGAGGAAAGTCCGATGCAAAATTACACTCCGCTATCCTTATCTCCATCCGGATCACCTTTTGCCTGTGAAATCAATTCCTTAGTGAGTTCAAACTTGCTCGATGATGTCCTCGCTGCTTTTCGACTGTTCTGGAAAACGAAATCATCATGTTTAGACTCTACATTTGAAGTTCTGGCAGAGATAGAAGATGTGGAAGAAGAAATCTTCATTCTTGAAGAGTAGTGTTTAAGTTCAATTATTTGCTGCCATTTTCATTTTCTTTCATCAATTGAAGTGTATTCTTGGACAAAGTTTTATTAATTTCAGCTTTATTTTAGTTTTCTTTTTCAATAAGGTTTTAAATACCATGTTGGGGGCAATAAAGTTGCAAATGGATGCTGTTTTAAGGATTTATTTATATAAATTTGCAATTTTCTACAATGAGGATGATGTTTTTGGCTTACATGTACAGTCAATGCACTGTTTTATCCCTATTCTGTATGTCTAGACCAGTGTTGGTTAGTTGGGGGTGTGTAATATCTCAAATCAGGGATATTGTAGAATTTCTTTGTTCGATCGATCGATCGAATTTCGATCGATCGAGAATATCGGAACCTCGAGCGCTTGAGGAGGGCTCAATCGATCGAGGGTTTGATCGATCGAACCACTTTGATCAATCGAGACCTATTTTTAAACGAGTCGTCGTTCAGAATCTTCATCAGTCTCTCTTTCTCTCCCATACGCTCAATCGCTCGAAGACAGAAGGAGACTCACACGATTTTGGCCCCCACTTTAAACCACATCAATTGAGGAGCACCTGGTCTCCCTGATCATCAGCGGCATCACTGTTATCCTTTACTCGGCACGTCTTCTGAGGTGAGGCTCTAAGAACCCCCTCGTTGTTCTTTCCATTTCAAATTCGAATTGGGGTACCCCCCATCAGTTATTTAACTCCTTTTCTTAGTTTTCTTGATGTATTTGTTGCTTTCGGATTCTTCCCGTTCTCAATCGTCGATGCTGCCACTTCGGTGTGCTCAATTGATCGAACTAGTTTCAAGCGATCGAACCCAGACTCCTTTCGATCGATCGAGCTGGTCTTGAGCGATCGAACCCATATTTTTCTCAATTGACTGAACAATCGTCGATCGATCGGAGTGCATCAGTTTTCTTTTTGTGTATGTTTTCATCATTTTAACGTATTCTCTGTTTGTTTCTTCTGTTTCAGGGCCTTAAAATGAACCCGATCACTGGGTACCACAAATCCAAGCCATTTGACCTTGCTATACCCGACCTTATTCCAGATCACGGGTTCCAAAATGAGGAAGATCGTGTTTGGTTCACCCGCTACTTTCAATCCATGAAGGTCATGATCGAGCGACCCCTTGAGACTGCCTGGATTTCTACTCCGTGGTATCTTGCTCGGATACGAGCCATGCCCCAGTGGTATGCACTTCTCTCACAGGCAAAGCATGTAAATCTATCCTGGATACGAGAGGCGTGTGTGACGATGATCCGGGACCCGGTTGCTCCGTTTACTCTTCAAACATTTTTCCATGGCTGAGAGATCATATTCAGTCCGGCCACCGTCTCTACTGCTCTTGGGGTACCGGAGGTACCTAATTGTGTTTGCCCACATCGCCCCGACACACCACAGCTATCACCAACCATTATTATCCATGAGATCACCAGGGGTGCTATTCCAGGATGGAATGGCGAGGCCCTCATTCCCGACGTCCACCTCACAGACAATTACTATATGCTCCACCTCGCTCTGAGCAATTGCCTATTGGTTACTTCCTATAGAGAAAACATCGCGACTTGGTATGCTCGTGTCTTATACGTGATCGAGATAGGGCAGCCAGTCTGTCTACCCCACCTATACATCAATTTCATGCGACACCCTACACGCTACATTCAGGCCAAGAAGCACCTAAAAGGTGCTTGGGCTATTCATAGAGTGATTAAGCATGCACGTCTCATTCCTGTGGTGGGTGATGCGACTGCCCATTCTCGCAGTTGTTTTGGAGAGACAGCTTCCCACCAGTTCGATGCGCAGAAGAGGAAGAGAAAAGGTAAAGGCAAGGCGAAGGTTGGCGAGAAGAGGAGACGTGGAGGAGGGACAGATACTGAGGGACCTGCTTCTAGGACGCCCACAGAGGTTGATGAGCTTGATTCTGCTGAGGAGGGTGATCCGGTAGAGGAGGTTGCACGTTTTGAATTGAGACAGCGGTCTCAGGCTCCCGTCCAGGGAGAGTCTTCTTCTGCGCCTCTCCCGACTATTCATGAGTTGTTATTGGAGGAGAGAGAGGCCGGTATTAGACTCGAGGGCAAGGTTGACCAGATGACGACTTTGCTGGAGGCTATCCTGATCTAGATTAACGTAGATCAGTCAGTCCACGCAGCTGCAGCACCACCCCCTCCTCGTCCTTCTTCTTCAGCTCCTCCGGTTGATCCTTCCGCGCCATCTACATCAGCATCACCATCTATTCCCGATCCTCCTCCTTCTGTACAACCTAGTGACCTGTCATCTTCAGCGACACCACCTGCTGCGGAGACACCGTTTCCACTACCTCCGGTTGTGGCTGACACATCATTATCTACTCCAGCTGCCACGATCGTGAGTGACCCGGCGATGACTATGACTGTTGCTGAGGGTGGAGTTATGGATGCTCCAGATTTATTGATCGAGATTTTATCTGATGTTCCCGATAATGGGTAGTCTTTTGGTTCAGTTTTATGGATTTTTGGATATCATTGGTTGGTTTGGTATGTTCTTGGTTGGTTGTTGGATTTTTTTTTTGGACACTGTTGGGATATTTATTTTTGTTTTGTTGGTTGGTTTGGTTTGTGTGGATTTTTTTTTGTATGGATATATTATCATTGTTCTGTTCGTTCACTTTATTATATTTTCAGTGAGTAGTTCTATTTTATGTATGGATCTGATGCTCTATATTTCATATCTTTTTTATCTTTGCTGCTTGGAGTTTGTATGTTTTCTGTCCAGGTTGTTAGACTTGCGAATCTTATGATACTATCTCAGGTGATATCTCTCTATCTATTTTTGAAAATCAAATGCAGAGGACATTGTAATTTTCAGTTGGAGGTGGGATGTAGATAGATAATCACCTGTGCATATTTTAACTTAGCAATCTGTATCACTCTATCTATTGCAAATGTCATACAATCTCCATTAGAAGTTTAAATAATTAGAAGTTTAAACAAATAAATTAAATTACAAAAATTTTGAAAAATCCAATAAATTTTCAAATTAACCAAGTTTTTGAACTAAATTGGTAGAATAATTTTGAATTTTCACTTCTATTAAGCTGTTATCAAGCAATGACACAATCATTTTATTCTCATCCTTTTATGAATTAAGTCCACACGTTTTTTTAGTTTCGCTAGGATGAATGCATATGTTGATTATTCTTGTATCCAAATCATTTGCACGTGTTAATAGCTATGCAGAAAACTTAAAATAAGAGTTAATATGACTTTTGTACTTTAAGGAATAAGTAGTGGAAACTAGTTACCCTTAGTGAGCCTTTGAACCCAATCTTTACTTTTGAGGTAACTATCACATCAAATTTGAATTGTCCTTATTGATATGCGGATTAAATTCGTTGAATAGTCTCTAATTCTTCATTTTGGCTGCTTAGTATAGGAGAACGTTCAGGATCTACCACCTAAACTCAATGAACATTTAAGTGTTACAAGTTAAGAAGTTGAGAAAATGATTTAAGCCATCATTATTTACTCCTTACCTTTCCATATACCTGTATCAACATTATAAACATGTGTTGTTCTTAACCCCACACCTAGCAAATACTGTCAAATCCATTATGAAATTCGAAATCCCTAATCTTATACTTTGACCTTAATAACCCCATTGCATATCCGAGGTGATTAAATTGTTGAAGTATAGTATGAGGAGGGAGGAGTTGTGGGAGTGGCTACATAAAAGAGAAAAGGAAGGAGTAGTCCAGGTTTAAAAAAAATTTAAAAAAAAATAAAATAAAAAATAATAATAAAAAAATATATATATAAAATAGTAAAGAATGGTTGGAATGAAGTGAAGGAGAAATTATTAAACTAAATCACATGAAAATGTGCAATTTCTTACCCTTTCATTTCTACCCTACTAAATAAAAAATAAAAAAAATAAAAAACCGTCAAGTCAAAGTCTTAATGATTTTCAACAACTTAGTTTAAACACGAGCGTGTGAGTTGAGTTATCCACGGTATTTCGCTCCTCTAGTAAGTAGTAATCCTTTTGTGCGACTATACACTCTAAATGTTCGTCTTTTATAGAGTCGAGTATGAAAGCATTAGTATCCGGAAAATCATTCCTATTAAAGCTTTCATACCATGTGTGATCATTATTAGCCAAGTTTCGGTGGGATGTTCATTTTTGAGTGTGATAACTATGTGAGGATTGAGTTGAAACTACAAGTTCTGAGAGTATGATAGTTTAAACAACTCTAAATAAAGTTGATGTATAGCTTTTAATTTCACATACACATACACAGATACATGGATGTAATGCATATGTTATTTTTATCTTGGTGACATGAGGAGCATGTGTATTTCTTTCATGGTTTGAATGATGATGATAAGTTTTGTAGAGCTAAATTAATAGTCGAATAGACGGGATTGTTTAAAAGATATTCTATATCTTTTTGAGCTTAATCAGAGAATTTTGTGGGTATATTCGCTACAAACCCTCACGAGACAACACTCGTCCACTAGGGGGAACCTAGGGGTTTAACGGCTTGTTGCATTTACTAAATGCAACCGCGATTCCTGCGAAAGTGAGTTAGGTAGTTGCTTTCTTGTTATTTTAGTTTAGTTAATCTGGACCTAGTTATTTTAGTTTTTCTGTTATAATTATAGTTTATCTTGTTTTTATTTTCGCTCTATTGCTAGGGACTAGCAAATCGCTAGTTGGGGGTTGTGACAAGCGGGGGTATTTGTAAAATACAACCGCGCTAAAAGAAGAAAATGTATTGATTGAGTTTACAATTCCTCCATTTATCTGCAATTTGAATTACAATGCTAGTTTGTACACATATTGATTAAACTATGATAAGTTGTTTGTTTTAGCTGTAGTTTGTGCGGATTACTGTTGTTGTGTAAAGAATTAGACGAAAAAAAAAAAGATAAAAGGAAGTGCTAAGTTCTAATGAAGACAATGAAGAGCAAAAATGCAGAGTTTGATCGATTGAAGACCATTCAATCGATCGAAGGTTTGATCGATCGAGAGAAGCTCAAGCGATCGAAGACCCAGAAGTTTAATTGATCGAAGGATGTTCGATCGATCGAACATGGTTTTTATCAGAATATACGCGCACGCAGTAGTTAACGGGATTTTAACCCTAGGATTAGGTCTCTGCTATATATATTCGTATTGTAAACGTCCAGAAGAACGCCCACTTTACTTTATCAGTTTTTAGAGAGAGAGATAGAGGTTTTATATGTTTTTGTAGATCTTGGAGATTGGATGTTGCTTTTGGACTGGTTTTTATCTAGTTTAATCAAAGTTTATCTTTCCAGGTTACTTCTTTATTGTTTATTTATATTCTGCACTTAGTTTCTAGTAGTATAATCCGTTAAACTTGTAGTTTTGAATGCTAGATCAGTTCACACCATTATTTTACATAGATTTCATGTTAAAATCGCAACCAAACGCATCTTTAATGAATCTTAACGTTAAAAACACATCTGTGATACTCCAGACCATGTCTGAGTAGTCCCCAGGTTGGGAGATCACGATCAGGCCTCTTCCATGTAGCAGAATAATTCCTGTGTTCGATCGATCGACGTTAGTTCGAGCGATCGGACCAGGGACATTGTCGAGCGATCGAAGTCAGTTCGATTGATCGAGAGATGAAGATATTTGATCGATCGAAAGCGTGTCGATCGATCGAACCCTCTGATTCTTGAGGACATTCTATGCAATATTTCTAGACTTTCTATTTTACTGATTTGTTATCAAATTGTCCCCAAACGCTCAGTTTGTCAAAACAATCTGTAAACTTTAAGCCTTGAGGCATTTTTCTTCAATATATTTTGCAAACCACCCTTAATGCTAACACCATTGTAGGTGAGAGTCTAAACTATTGTTTTAAACCGCTTTTATGTATTTCAAACTTAAATGTGATGATATAGTCCCGGTCATGAAAGGACTATGGATTCTTTATCCTAAGAGAAATACGGAATACTGTAGAAAATGTACTCCATTGAGCTTCAATGTAATTGCATGGTAGATGGTTAGGTCGCGGTGGATTCGTGTAATCCCAACATTCCTTTTTAATTAAGAAAAACACGTTTTAAATCATCGCTTTAGTTAATTAGTTAGTAATTAGTTAATCTAGTTTAATTGCTTTACTTTTAGTAGTTGTTAAACTGTGGAACTTTGTATTCTACATTCCTTTAAAAGATTGATTTTTATTTTCTTGTTTGAGATTAATCTAAGTAATTAGTTTAACACCTTCCCTGTGGGATCGACCTGGACTTAACCAGACTACTACTTGCACGATTACCTACACTTGGGTATAGCACACAAGCGCACACAGAAAAATTCTCGTGTTATTTATCATTCCAAGATTCAGCGAGAGTATTTTCAAATTCTAAAAGTAAAGCTAATCAATTCTCTACTCCTTTGTGAATTTGGCACAAAATTTGATTTGATAACTTGGGGATCCTTTTCAATGCAAAGATTTATTAACAAAGTATTTTCCATGATCGTTTGAAAAAGTGAACCCCCCCCTCTTTTTAGGCTTAATGATCCATTTCTTCATGACTTAGCACACTGAATCAAGCAAAATGAGATTTTATTCAACTAGTAGAGAAAGAGGATTACATCATTCGATGATTGATAAAAAGACTTGAAAATAAACTTGACAACAGGCTGACTCAAGACTCAATTGGATTTGACATCTAACTTGACTCAATGGATCATACTGGACTGGATTCTGTCTCAATTGGAGTGTTACAGATAATCTTCAATTTATTGGGCCCCCAAGAGCATCCACATTTGATTCGATAGTAGTATTTCCAAACACTATTACTTCACTATCATTATTTGGACCTTCGGGTCCTCCATTTCCCCAACAACCCGTGTAAAATATCATCCATGTCCATGGCTCAATTTTAGAGGGATAGTATTCATCTGACTCATACCAAGTGTTATCAATGCCCGTTCCAAATTTGTTGATTGGGCTAGGGCCAGTGGGTTGTTGCGCACCCATGGAAGCAACAAATCCCTCGAGGGTGCTTAGTGATGGCTGCGATTGAGAGGTCGGAGAGCAAAAATCTTGCAAGTCATGATCATTATACCAAAGGTCACTTAGTGGAGGAGTGATGATTTTCTGATTAATGAGATCTTGGATTTCATGGCGAAGTCGTGTGCAAGAATCAGTCTTGTGGCCATGGGTCTGATGTAAATCATAGTACAATGATGAATTATAGTTGCAGTGTATAGGGTTTGGTATGGGCCTTGGGTCCAGGGGTTTGAGGTGGCCTTTCCTGATTAGGTGACCAAGGGCTACAGATAATGGTATGCCAAGGCTAGTAAAGGTTCTTGGTTTGCGGGTTTGTTTTGATTTTTGATTCGACTTTGAGTTTGAGTTAGCTTTTGGGTTTTAGGGGATTGGGTATGGATATGGGCTTGAGATTGGAAATGGATTTTGGAGATTGGTTGGATATGATTGTAGATTTTGGTGATTAGTTGGGCTTGGATATGGGCTTTGGGGCTTGGCTAGGTGATTTATTATTTCCTTCTCGCTACCTTATTCAAATTTTTTCATCGCTACCTTATTCAAATCAACTTGCTTTTTGAGTAACTGACAGAGCTCAAGCGTGAACCTCTCTAATTGATTCACCCTTAAGTTATGTTGCTCAATAATGGCTTGCAGCTTGTTCGTTTAGAGCTCTGTGGGCCATGGGTAGACTAATCCCAACATGATGGTCCATGTTCTCCTAAAACCAAATATGATGAACCCAAGAAGATTAAAAGTGTCCTCACTAGGGGATCTGGTTGTTCCACTCTTTCTACATATCCAAAACATAAAAAGGGTCCGCATGCAGAATCGATTCTCAAGAGGTTCGAATAGTAAGGGATTTTTTAGGAACGATTTGATTATTTAGATCTTAAGTGGAAAAAGGACATTGTGAATTTGTATTCTATATGCATGCAATGATATTGACTGATATGATGAGAGTGCAAAAATGTGTATGCTTTAATGATTTGATGTGGCTAAATGCATGCACCGGACACATAGCACGCGGATGAAATGCAAGTGTGTGTGCCTATTCTTTATGCAAAAGAAAGGAAAATTCTGGTCCTAGCACACAAAACACATAACCACATAAAATCCTCACTCATGTCCTTTGCACCTGTTTTACCTCTCATTGTGATACTCATTACCCTTTCGAAGGTCGGGTATTTTTGAAATTCATTTTGAAAAGCCCTTCGAAAGTCAATTTTCTTTAAAGAAATTCTTCAACAAAGATGGAAAATTTTTTTACTTTGAAATAAACAATTCCCACGATTTTTTGGATTTTTCCTTTGAAAGGTTAGTTTGAAGTTTTAATAAAAAAATTAACTCCATAGATTTTTGACAGAGCTATTTAAACTTTAGAGTAAAAACAGAAAAAATCAGTTTGCTTTCAAAGATGTATTTAAAATTCTTTGGAGAGAAGAATCACATGATCGGATTATCACTGTACTTCTCATGAATTCAGATACATTCAAGGTCAATGATGCCTAGCTAAACAGGATATAGGAGATGTAATCTTATAATCATGATTCAACATGTTCCCCAAATGTCATGGGACATGAAGCAAAATTGTTCAAAAGTGATTAAGAGGTTACACATCTTTCATCAAACAAGCATCGTCATCATCTCAACTAAACCCTTCCGGGCATACAAGACTCCCTAGCATATAAATCCTAATCAAGAATTAGTTTCCTAAGATTGTAAGGTTCTATGGAAACTACCATGCAATGGTTGGGTTTTGGTCAAATAAGCGACCCTTGACACACATCCGATAGTATGCTTCATATACCAAATTATGGTACAAGATCAAGGTTGATCACACAGTCCCATAATGACTTGACCGCCGGGCTACCCCGAGCCTCCAAGGTCATAGTTCTGTGTAATCGATTGGCTGGACATGCAAGTGGAATAAAACAGGCACACAAAGATTGATTAATTCAATTAAAAGGATGCTTCAAGTCTAATCCTCGAGTGAACACAAAATAAGGAATTCTGGTCTGCGAAACTAGAGATTTTGGGTTTGATCCCTAGCAGAGTCGCCAGATTGTGGATATCGCATTTTCTCTTACCCACATTTTTTCTAAAAAAATCTTTTTCAATTTCAAAGTACAAAACACGAGTCGCCACTTAATTTTTAAAAGGAAAATTAAGAAACCATTTTATAGAAAATTGATCTTTTCGAAAAATAAGAGATTTCTAGGTCCAGGGATTATGGAATGAGAGGGGAAGGAACCCAGCGGACTAAAACACCCCCTCTCATCCTATCTTGCGATAGGCCTCTACTCAACATCCTTTTAATTGAATCATTAATCTAAATGTGCCCTTAACTAGTACATAAATATAGATATACATCACAAAAGTATGTCTAAAAGGTGTAAGATTGCTAATGGTGAAAAAAACATTCAAAACCACATAATCAAAATAGCAAACGAAATGATATGCAATGAGAAACACGAAAACTTACCCGGGATCCTGCCAGCTGCGATTTTGAAACGTGCAATGCATACAAATAGAAAGACAACCTAGAAAAAGGGTCTCTAAGACATATATACACATAAGGCAAACCTAATCTAAGGTGTCGCATATGAAGTCAAAAATCAATTAAAATCAAAGAGTACGATTAACTAGAGAGGGTTTGAGAAATCATACCTCAATAGCGCTAAAAAATAGAATGTTAGTTCACATGTCTTAATATAGTGTGAAATTCTAAATAACATCCTTGAACTTCTAACTTAAATATATTAATTAGGAAAGATTTGACATAACTATGAATTCCTTCTAATTGGTTGAAAATGCATCACTTCTACAGACATACAAGTCTCAACTAGGAGCCAATGTAATGTCCATATAGATATGGTGTAGTCCCAACATGATCATAAGGAACTCACAATCAATTTCAACTAGGTTCAATTTAATCCAACACAAAATGAGTTTTAATTACAAGTATCAATCTACATGCATGAATGTATATGAATACATGAACATGAGCAAGAATAAGCTATTAATTACTCATCGATTGGGATCTTTTAACCTCTGGACTTAAGTTTAACTAATCATTATTACAACACGGTTTGAGCCCTAGGTCATAGAAAAAGTCATTTTGGCCATTATTTATAAAGTTTATCAAATATGTCACAAAATTCTAAAAATTACAAAGAGCGGACCAGAACTTTTAAAATAGAAAAAGCATGCTTCCCATGGTTTGATGTCAATGAATTTTGGACACAAAATGACTCTGTGAGTCTAGTTTTCAATCCAAAAAGAAAAATCAAAGATCAACGGTTCAATTTCTGGGAATTGGACAAACACTAGACATCACTCAGAAATTACAACTCTCTGTCCAGAGTTTTTGTATGATTTTCTAAAAATAGTAAACAAATCCGAAAGACTCTAATCTTTTTAGAAAATCTTATTAATACATTAAACTTTATAGAAAAAGTTATTTGAAGTCAAGAATGCTTGATTAAAGCTCTGATTTACTTATTTCAAAACGGTGTTACTATTCTAAAACTCTGGACACATTATGGTTGCTTCATAAACTCATGACCAAAACCTTTTCAACATGAAATCTCATTAAAACAAAAATCACAGTGGTAAAAATTTATGTTATTGACACTTACCAATTGGTTTCGTTTAATTTCAACGGTCCATTATCTAACTAAAAATCATTGATCAAAGGTGGTTTATGAACTCACTGCACCATTTGTCAAATTCATCTATTATTTGTTAACTCTACCTACTAAGCCATGGAGGTGTGCTTAACTCAAACTTGTTCTCCTCCCATTTAATGGTCATTGGAGACTAAGGACACTCATACTCATAGATTTCAATGAAGTATGGAGAAACTTCATGAAATCAATGAGCCTGAACAATGGAGATAGGTTTAGACCCATTAACCAAACATACTAAGATCAACCTTAATCCCCTTGTAAATCATGAGCTTATAAGGGAACTAAAGGATTCCAAGTCATAAAGGTTCAAGTAAGACATTGAAGGTCTCATGAATCCTAATAGATGAACATAACAAAAAAAAGGAAAAGCAAAGTTTAAATAAAATACAAGCTAACTTTTACTTCATGATTTATTTAACCTTAATCCTTAGGTTTCTTTGATCTAAACCAATGAAATGCAAGTTCAATCACAATATTGATGGTGTGTTAAGAAATGAGGTGGGAAGGGAGTTTTTGAAAATGTATAAATGGTCCTAAAGAATTCTACATATTGTGATTGAACTTGATTTAGAGACTAATCTACTAGAGGTTACCTCCAACTATCCTAAACTCTTAGGTTTTCGGGGTCTTTCAAAGGTGGTTCAAGCTCTTTTTCTTCTAACTCATGAAACTTCTTCCTTAAACTCCTCTAAAACTTTATCCTAATTGTATTTAGAGAAATTTAAGAGATTTAAAACAAGAGAATTAAGATAATGTTTTAAGATTCCAAATTTCAAGTCCTTTGTAATGGGATATTCATCCCCTATATAGGCATACTTTGGAGGGTTATTTTGGTAATTTCATCGTAAAAACCATATTCCCAAATGTCCTTTTGAAGGTACAAAATGTATTATCTCAAAGTTGGCAGATAAAAATGCGACACTCAACGGAGATGGAAGCGGCACTCAATATGTCCCGGAACGGCACTCACTGATTGCCAGCACGACATTCACTAAATGCCGATGCGGCACTCAATGAATGTCGCGGACAATTTTGCGGACTGACATCTCTTCTGAAATTCTGATTTTTGCAGCATTTGATATATTTTTACAACTATCAATGAACGCCGTTGCGGCACTTGCTATCTACCGTATGGAAATTACAGAGTACCGCACCGGCTACCCATGACTGTCGTTTTCTTCTATTCTCTATTTTTCTTCTTTCGTTCTTTTTATTCTAATTATAGAGCTTTTCGAAGAGCTTTAATCACCTTTGGAAGTCCTAGACAAGTCGGACACTGTCATCATCGGATCTAGAGGTAACACCCCCCTTAATTCGACGTTTGGTCAAAATTGGAATGTCTACACATGGGATCAAAACATCTTGGGACTTCTACCATGCTTTGTACCAAACTTCTACGTGGAGTGGATATTTCCGGGGATCTTTTCTATCAGTGCAAAAATGGGGAGGGATCGATTCTAGCCGTGCACATAATGCATGCTCTATCCAAGTGCTACGCCTCTTTGTGGTGCTTGGGGCTGCTGTATGTTTCTTTCCCCGTATTTTAGGATTGAAGATTATGACCTTAGGATGAGTTGGTGATATCCTTATCTTTTCGTCCTCTTCCATTATGTGTCCACCTCTAGCAAAAATACTGGGCTACTACAGCCTGGGATTTTGGTTTTAGGAGGCCTTGGCCAGATGCAAAATGATTGTACAAGTTCTCGTTGAAAGATCTTGAATTGAATAACATGTTTAGGTGACACGGGCGCTCCAACTGCGTTCCTCATTACGGATCTGATTCCAGTAGATGCATGTATGCACCTGTTGTTTTTATATATTGGGTCTGTATGTGGCATATATATTTATCCTTATTGTGTATTGGTGTATGTATTGGGTCTGTAATTTGTATTTGTCGTAATGAGAATCATATTTTTCTTTCTTTCCGCTTCTTGTACTTTTAATCGGTGATCTTATGGTTGATAAAGCGTGGTTTGCAATATCATTTCCTTTTTTGGAGAGGTATCGTTAATGTATTTTACTTATATCGAGAAAATGATGTGGCTTACAAAGAGAGGGGGATGCCCGTGCCACCCGAATGAAACTAGGAAGAGTGTGATACTCGTGCCACCCTGAGGTGGAAAGTGTGGTGTTTATGCCACCCTTCTCAAAAGGGAAAGAGTGTGTTGCTCGTGAGTCACCCTAGTGAGGCTCCCCAAACGAGTAGAGGGTATTACCCATGCCACTCAAATTGGGGATAGAGGAAGAGCGTGATGCTCATGCTACCACGAGGTAGAGAGCGTGATGCTCGTGCCACCCTTTTTAAAAGAGGAAGATCATGAATCGTACCACCCTAGTGAGGCTAGAGGAGGAGAGCGCGATGCTCGTGCCAACTTATGGAGAGTGGAGCTCATTTGTTATGGACAGACAAAGAATAAATCAAAGTTAAGTTATTGAGCACTTGTCAGTTGTGTAAATTGTATGCTGGTGATTACTCATGCTTTGATGTATTATTTCAATGTATCAAAGTACTTATACTGTTTGAAGAGGGTGCGTGGTGAGAGTAGGGAGCATGTTTGGTTGCCATAATTTAAAAGAATATCCTAATACTTTGTCCTGCTTAGAGATGTAGACCAGGTGAGCTCTGTGCCTTGTTGCACCAATAGTGAAACGATGTATATACTTTCCTGAGGGATGCAAAAAATAGTTCTAGAGTAAGCTTTCGAGTAAGCTTCCACAAGGTATTTTGAGGGTGTGAGAAAGGCCCTATCTGAGTGAATTTCGTTTACATGTACCTTGGTTGCTTAATCATATTAAGGCTATAAGCAATAGCAGCATATCACTAGCGAGAAAGCAAGTGCTGGCAGTATCATGTTATGTGGCAAGCATGTTAGTGGGGGCATTGTTTTCAAAGTGGTCTTTTGGATAGTGAAATCGAAAATTTTGTATTTTTAGAGGGCCCCATTTTTTGGCTTCTATGTTGATGTGGTGATGACGCAGACAAGCTGGGATTCGTCAGTGTGTTGCTACTAGTTGTGCATGATAAAGTTGGCCATTTGTAAGAGGTATGCTCCTAGTGCGGAAGAGAGTGAAGTTGACCAACTGTTTGGTCTTGAATATATATGAAATTTTTTTTTTTAGTGAGTTGTCTAAAATTGAGCAAAAATTGGATGTGGATTGTAACTCGAAGGGTCCCTTTTGTCTACTTATCAATAAATGTGGACTCTCTGAGATATAATTTGGGTGTGAGACTATTTGGATCAATGGGTCCCTTCTCCCCCTTTTTGAAATGAACAAGAGCTCGTGGCTTAGGTAGAACATTTCCTTCTCACCCTTGGTAAAAAATAATAACTTGTAGCTTAAGTGGAGCATTTTTCTTCTCCCTCTGAAAGGAAAAAGAATGGTTGGGCGTTTACCTTCTCCCATCGAATAATAAAAGATAAAATGTTGCAACATTTTCGTTCTCTCCCTTAAAAAAGGGGGATAAGGGCTATTAAACATTTTCTTTTTTCGTCTCAGAGAAGAGACTGGTGGCTTTGCTACAGCATGGAATCAAGTGACCGTTGTGATGTACTGCGGTATTATACTGGTTGTACACCATATGGATAGTATAGAATTGCTTCTGTAATAATGTGTTTGTGTGAAGGTATGTGGGTGGGTTGTGTTCGGTAATAAGTATCTCTAGTGAGAGGAAGAGAGTAAAGCAAAGTTGTGGCAATTTTCTTGAGTTTAATCTGCCTGTAATGAATCTTTTTTTTGGTATCTCTGTTATACTATATCCATATCTTGAGGTGAATTGGCTAGTGGTAGTAAATTTATTAGCACTTTTACCCATTTTCTATAATTTTAGGGGGGGTTAGCTTAGGCCTTTGGAGACTCTTGTTTTTGGTGTTTAGGTGTAGGGTAGAAAGAGGGAGTTGAGGGTAAGAGAGAATCGGAAGTGTAAGATCTCATGAGTCCACAGAGTGAAAGATCTTATGGGTGCGGAGTGAAAACTCTTGCGGTCCGCGATGGAGTTTACCTCGGTTTGCGAATCAATGAGTAAATGTGCCGTAGTTCCTTAGATGGAGATTCAGTGAGTGAAACGTGCCGCTGTCAGCGAATGGAGACTCAGTGGATGGAATCATGTACTGCGTTCAGACGGCTGAAATATGCCGCGATCCACAGATAGAGATTCAACGAATGAAATGTGTCACTATCCGCAGATAATGATTTGACAGCTGAAATATACCATGGAGATTCAGCGAGTGAAATGTGCCATGATTCACAGATGGAGATTTAGCGGGTGAAATATGCCACGATCTATGCCTTTTTTTTACTAGTCTGAGAGATTGAGAAATTTCAGGTGATTCCAAGAGAGAGTGGAGATTCAGCGGAAGAAACATGCCGCAATATGCTATTACGGATGGAGATTCAAAATATGAAATGTGCCATAGTCCACAGATGGAGATTCGATGTGTAAAATATGCCTCTTTCAGCTAATGGAGATTCAACGGATGAAATGTGTCGCGGTTCGGAGATGGAAATCCAGCAAGTGAAATGTTTTGCCGTTCGCCTGTAGAATGGTTGTTATTATTATTATTTTTTTTTTATGGATATGAGAGAGTGAGAAGGCATGTGCCAGGTGGTGTTGGGAGTGGTGGTGGTTGGCTAGGCCGAGAAGGGGGTGGGTGCAGAGGGGGTGGAGGCGGAGATTGATGGGGGCTGTTGGTGGTAGAGGCCAAAGGTGGGTGGAGAGCGATGGGAGTGTGGAGGCGGAGGTAGGCAGGGACCGAAGGTGGTAGAGGTCGAAGGTGGGTGGAGGCCGAAGGGGTGTGGAGGCGGAGGTGAGCCGATGGTGGTGGAGGCCGAAGGGGGTGTGGGCTGATGGTGGAGGGGGAGGGATGCTTTTTTTTTTTTTTTTTTGGTGATGGAGGAGGGTCTGGAGGTGGAGGGGGAAGGCGATGCCTCTGTTTTTTTAAAATTTTATTATAGGGGAAGGAGGAAGAGCTTCAGTTGGTGGTTGGCCATGCCCCTTTTTCTTTTCTTCTTTTTGATCTCTTTTTTTTTGAAAGGTGAGGGTGAAGATGTTGGCGAAGGTGAAGAGAGTTAAAGCCAAAGGTTTTTTTGGGGCTGTGTCATTGTATGAGTGTGGCCTAAGAGGGATTGAGTTGGGTATATATATACTCCGTATATAGTACTATAAGAGGGTGGGGGAGTGAGAGAGGAGAGAGAAAGTTAAGAAATAGATGTGTCAGGATTGGGTGTTGGGTGTACGTGAGACCCGAGTGAGAGAAGATGGGAGGGTCCCCTTTTTTCTTTCTGGAGTGTTTCTGTCGGAGGGTGTGCATACAGAGGAGGAGAAAGAAAAATTGTAATGTGGTAGTCAGCTTGGTGACTTGATATGTGAGAAAAGTAGATGTCTAATCATATATATTAAAAAAATGTGCTGAGTTTTTTGGAGGAAAAAAATTGAGCACTTATGGGGTTTAAAAATGGAATTTATTGGAGTATATGGAAGTTATGTATAGTGTCTTTTTCCAATGGGAATGACTAATGCTAGAATTCAGGATAAGACCAAAAGCTCTTTAGGACGTGTAATGTGGACCATGCTAAGTTGGGATGTTATCTAGTGTGGTGGGTCTACATAGAATAGTTGGCCTTTTGACCAGTAACTATGACTGTCATAGTTTGTTCATCAAATGTCCGTTGAGGACGATTCAAAACGATGCGGGCTCTTGTCGATAAGCAATTTATTTTGAAATGGTTTAAGACATGTCTTTTTGTAAAAAAAAAAAAGACAATTCTAATAACTCAAGTTTAAGAAGGGGGAAAAAAATTTGGTGGCTCTTGATTTCAATTTAGCCTCTCTCAACTTTTTTTTAGAGCACTTTTGCTCACCCAAATTTAGTTCACCGTTGCTCACCTATACCTTCACTGCCTGACATGTAATGTAGGTAATAGTAGACGATTCATGCATATGGCAATCTAAATACCTTGATTGCAAATGACTTAGTACCATTATGGCTTTTAAATACCTAGATTACAAATATCTAATTACCCATTATGGCTATATAAGAACATATCTCTAATGTTTGGTATAAGGGAATAATGGAAATAAGGAAAGGGGTGGAGGGAAGAGGTTAAAAACACTAGTTTAGTAAGATGGAAGATGGTACATCCAGGCCCACAAATTTTAATCCGTCCAAAAGTGGATTGATTAGGAGAGAGAAAATGATTCTCTTCCCTTTTGACTTTTTTGTTTCAATGTAGGGTTGCATTAGTAAAATTTTAGCATGTTATTCTTTCCTTCCTCAATTCTGTCTTGTTTAACCGAACAAAAGGAGGAAACACTCCCTTCTTTTCCTTAGGGATAGCTCTACCATCTCTCCACTCTTCCGTTCCTTCCAATTTCCATCTCTCCTCCAAAAGATAGCATAAAATTATGTTTCATGTGATGCACTATAGAAAAGAAAGTGAAAGGGGAAGGAAGCAGATAGAATATTATGTTTGGTTAGATCGAAAGGATAAAGGAATAGAATAGTGGAGAAATGCACCTTCACGTTTTCTATTTTCTTGAGAATCCATGAAAAATAAATAAATAACAAAGAGAAACAAAAAAAAACGATAAATCAAAACTAAAATTGTCTCAATTATTACTGTTTTCTTATTAATCAATTATTTATGATACTTTTAAGCACAACACATGGTGTTGTTAGTACAATAATCAGGGCCATTCATACTTTTTCACCCAACCATAATTAGTATGGCTAAGATAGAAACCATCATCTTTCACTAACCACCAGCAATTCCCTGTGCCTGCATAGGGATGCCTGAAACACAAGTCTCGCATATGTTCATTGTATACATCAAAACTCGTTTCCTTCTGATCTCCATAATAAAAGTAGCAGTAGAACTTTGTGGTTCCCCAGAAATTGCGATCGAAACGCCAGCTAAAAATCTCATCCACACCCAGATAATGTAATCCAAGGTCGTCATCTTTGGATTTGCAATGAAATTTCAGCTGAGGGCTAGTAGGTGTGAGTCCATTGAGGATGCGAATTATATACGTTTCAGTAAAAAAAGAGTTGTTTTCAGCATTTGTTGTACAAACAATGCAAAGTGCTATCAGGATGGATAACAAGAAACTTTTCATCCAGTAACTCATTTTCAAGTTTTATTTATGGATATGGTGTTTTAAATTGGTGCTTTCTTCACCTTAGACTAAAGTTGGATGATTGTATATATGTACATGGTAATGTACACCATGATCCATGGTAGGTATATTTTGTTATTACTAGTAGATTATGGCAAATTCAATACCGAGATTACAAAATTTCATTACCATTATGATTTTCTAAATATATAGATTACAAATATATAATTACCATTATAACTTTCTAAAAAATGAAAAGACTCAATATGAGTGAAATGCCAGAATGAGTGAGGAGAAAATACTTCTCATGTGATAACTCATCATTGGCAAATGATGGTTGTGGTATTTTATGTTGTTGGTCCTTTCATTTCACACCTATGATTTAAGGATTCTGATTTGTATTATAGTCTATCACTAGTAGATTATTGTTATAAAAATGCTTAGATTACAAGTATTTAATTACCTCCACAATTGTAATACAATGGATTTTTCTAACATGTTAATTATAGAAGAAAAGAGGAAGGTGATAGAATCATTTGTTTGGTTGGGTAGAAGTAAGAAAAATGGAAGAGTGAGGGTTACATTTTCCTTCTAGGCCCACAAATTTTAAATTTTTTCCCAAAATAGAATTTTTTTTTGGCAAAATGACTTTTGTTTTCCTCAATTCACTATTCTATAACATCTAGTGATAGCAGGACGAGTAAAACAATATGAAATAAGGATGTCAATTAAGTTAAAATGCACAATAGAACTTATTTTATAGATGGTATAAAATAATTTGTAAAGTTAAGAATCTTAAAGTATTAAACTCTTACATTAATGATTTAGATTGCTACATCTTCTTGTTTTGGTGAATTGATCAATTCCAAATCAAGCTTTTTTTCATATCTTTTCTTTCTTTTGTTATTTTCTTTTAAATTCTGTAGCAAACTTAAAGTTTTCTTTTTTTCCCAAGATCTTCTATGATACGTCCTTGTGGTTTAGAATTTATCATATAGCCCAACTTTGTGTTTTTCAAAGTTATGGCATGTTGGGACCAAGTTACAACATTTTAGAATTTGTCTAAAATATGTTGGGACTATAACTACTAAGGATATATGATACATCCAAAACTACGAGGGCCACATGTAAAGTGAGCCTCATGTAGATGAGCCCAAAATGGGCTCACCCATGAAGGAAACTGTTGATGAAATAAATAAGTTACATATCTCTCTACCAATTTAAGCAAATTTTTTATTTTTGGAAACTGTTGATTAAATAAATAAGATATATATCTCTCTACGAGTTCAAGCAACCTTTTTTTTTGTGGTAGTCAAGCAACCTTTCATAGGACGTGTTATGCAAGTGTACATCATAATTATGTGGAGTGCTTGTCTTTTCGTGCATAGTTTCTTAATCAATTGTTGCTCTTTCTTTAACATACTTTTTATAATTATCTACATCTATCTATCTTATATGTACAAAAATTCGTCAAAGAGGGCTTCTAGTTTGACTGTCGGATCGTGTTTAAAAACTGGATCTGAGGGCCAAAACAGAGGCCCTCTCTTTAATATAGAGAGGAAGCCCTCTTTAGAGCATGACTGCTTCTATATATATATATACCAAGTGTAAGTTCACCAAATCCTTAAGGGTTTACACTTTTATCAATCAGTATACTTTCACTTTGGGGATTTCTTAGAGTTTTAATGACTTTTGTTTTTTTGGTAAGCCACTCACTTTTGGGTTTGTCTATGATAGTCCTACTTTATATCCGTTCTTCAATGAGTTATAGTTCCATTGACATCTTCTTGTTCAATAATCTCTATCGGCCTTTACTCCTCTATCCGACTAAGGTTATTGTAACGTGATTTCAAGTCTGATTGTGTTCCCTTAAGGAAAGTGGCAGTATTCGGTCTTCCCAGCTCACCACATCCTAGTAACTTAACTGGCCCGATGTCATTTTCATACAAGATAGCATCGACCGTTTGCACACGGGCAACAAAGGGCTTCATATCTACTCCAACCACTTCAAACACATCACCTCTCCAGAAAATCAGTAACTGATGGAGGGTAGAAGGGTTATAGTAGTTAGGGTTAATCCAGTCTTGGCCTAGTAATGCATTATAGGCGACCGATGTCTCCACGATGAAGAAAGCAGTCATAACCATTTTACTGCCAATGGTCAACTCCAGAGGAAGGATACCCTTGGTTCTTGAAGGTGTTCCCGTGAAGCTTTGAACGTTCATTTCGGTCGGAATCAGTTTTGACTCGGACTTCTGAAGGATTCTCAACATTATCTGGGGCATAATGTTGATGGTAGACCCTCCATCAATGAGGATCCTGTTTATTGGGATCGCTTCAATAAGTCCCTTCATGTATAGCGGATTTAGATGCTGGGACATCTGATAAGTAGGTTTCTCGAAGAGAACTTTGACCAGTCCAGTAGGTTTTAGCCCCTCTTTAGTTTGATGTCCTTTCGGCCTTAAAATTGTGATCTTGGATTGATCAGTCTGTATACCGGTGGAATCCACATTCTTACTTGTGGCCTCCACCACACTGGGTTGAACGGTCTCTCCTCCATACCAAAATATGTCTTCTATCGTGGCCGACTCTTTGGTCAGGCCCTCCATTACATCTCCTTCCATGGTCGAAGGCTTGTCTGGCTTGGCCATAAAAGACATGGGCAGAGTAAAAATCATGTTAGAAGATAAACTTACAGGGATGGTTCCGAATTGAATTGGCGTAGCGTCCAATTCTGAAAAGTTTTCATTGGTCTCCATATCCATCTTGTTTGATTCGAGCTTACACCCTTCCCGTGGCTTCTCCCGCCTAAAACTTTCTCTTAGGCGTTCACTAGCGTGCATCTCTCCCTTACCAACTTTCTTGTCAAAAACTAGTTCTGTCCCACCTGAGGGTTCTTGGGCGTCAGGCAATAATGGTGGACTGGGTTTAGGAGGGATATGAGTCATATTCTTCCAATACTCACGTTCCTTTTCAGCTTGCCTCGCACGTTGATATCTCCAATTTGGAGACTTGCTGTACTGGGGCTGCATTGGGAATTTAGGATGTTCAGCCTGATGCCACCTCTGGTCTATTGTTCTGTGTGGCAATACCATCCTCGAACCCATGTTTGAGGTCGATGCCCTTGCTTGCATCCTTGGCTTGGAGACTGTTTGGCTGCGCCTTGCCCCCAATCGGCTCGAATCTCTTAGGCCGGTCTGTGGAGCAAGGGATCGTTTCGGCTGCCATTCAGGCTTCAACTACCCCTGCTTGGGCAGTGAATGTCTCTCGTGTACAGACCTTCTCAGGCTTGGTTCCTGTTGTTCATTGACTCTAGGCCTCTTACTCGGGTTAGAGGCCTCCCTCTTGATTTTGCCTTGCACTGTTGGCAAAGGTCTTGTTCAATAAGCCCCAGTTGGTGTCGTAAGTCTATAATCAAGCTGTCAGTGGTGGACCTGGCCATTTCCACTTCGGCCCTGTGTTCTTTTTCTTTACACTCTGGATAGGTTCTTTGGATCTCATGTATTGTCATCTTCGGCCCATTAGTGACCGAATTGGTGATTTGTTTTCCTTCTCTCTCAGTTAAGTCCACTTTCGGCCTTGGTCTTGTCAGATTGGTTAAATCGGGCATAACCATATTAGTACTGGTTATTTGGGGAAAGCAATTCGCATCAATCCCCATTACCTTGTCCGAGAACTTGAAAATTCCTTTCTCTACATTCTCCTGTATAACATTACAAAAAACGACGCAATTATTAGTGGAATGTTTCCAGGAATTATGCTATTCGCAGTATTCTTTATTTTTTAGGTCATCGGCCTTCAGGATTCGATGACCTTCATTCAGCTTGATCACATTATCGGCCAACAAGGCATTGAATATTTGATCAGCCATAATGATATCAAAAGTGTAATTCTTCCCTGCCTTAAATGCCATACTCTTTGCAGTGGCGTTGTTATTGACGGGCTTGTTCAAAGCGTTACATATAATCGGTCGCTTATAGACTAACTCGGCCATATCACTTTCTGTTTTGAGGTCACAGTCCGCTAGGTGAACTTCGTAATTAGGGTCCGTATAGTAAGTGCCCTTGGACCAATTTTTTTTCTCCTGCTCATCCAGAAGGATGCGCTCATAACGAGCAGCCCATGTGGCAGCTCCAATAGATCACGAAAGTAAGTTCCTTCAAACCTCTTTCGAAGTTCAAAGGACATGCCCCCCATGGCTATTTTCACGTACTCTTCCTCGGGCAAAACCGTCTTGCACTGATACTTTTCCTTGCAGAATTGGGCTATATAGGTTTCAACGGTCTCTCCTAGTAGCTGTAACATCCTGGATAGATCTGCTAGTGATGTCTCAGGCTCAGTCCTGTAGAACTGTCCGTGGAACAACTCTTCCATCTCCTGCCAATTTTGTACAAAATTCGCAGGAAGATTGACATACCATAAAAGTGCTATGCCCATCAGTGAGTTTGGAAACAATCTTAGCTTCAGTGGGTCACTGCTACCCACTTGGCTGTATTCAACGATAAAGCGGTCGATATGTTCTACCGAAGACTATTCACTTTCCCCAGAAAATAGAGTAAAATTTGGGACTTTGTACCCTTTGGAAAATATGACCTGGTCAATTTCAGGCGGATACGACAGTTTGTAGGTTGGCCTCTCCATCCTTCTCATGAACGGGCCATACTCTTCATGTATGGCCGCTTCTAGCTTGTCCCTCAACTACCCCTTGCGGAGGTACCAATGGAGGTGGTAGCTGTTGTTGGTGGTTGTTGATCTGATGGGTCCAAAATCCAACATTGTCTCTTTACCCTCCAGCGGTGTGGACTAGGGGTGGTGTATGACTGATTGGATCTCTATTACGGCCATTTGGTCGAATGAAGACCGGTGTTGCTGATCCATTGGGATTGGTGACAACTGAGCCACTAGCCTGTCCGATATGCGGTTCTGATTGTTTTCCTGAACCGTTATTCTCCCTAAGGTTTGGGCAAATATATGGCGGATCCTTCGACTTATCAGACTGAAGCAATGTGCTAGAGCCTGATCTGGTGACCCGCTCGTTGCTACCCTTGGTTTCATAGGTATTTATGAGCTTGCTTATCATGTCCATTAGGTGATCTAGCTTTACGTGTGTGGTCCTAGCAGCCATAACAAGGTCACCTTGACCCCGATGTATCTCGGCCATTTGGCCGATCAGATCTCTGAAATTGTCAATCGATCCTATCAAGGTATTGTAGTCTTGCCTCATAGGCTCGATGTTCATTCTCAAGACTTCAGAAATTCCCCCTAGGGTTACACTGCCATCCTGTGGGGAATGGCCGGTACTTTCTTCAACAGATGGGTCAACGGTAGAATCATCCTGTCCGTTTTTCCCTGTCTACTTGTCCTTCTTTGGAGGCATGACTTGACACTGTGTGTCCCAGCGAGCGTGCCAAAAATGTTTGTTGTAATTTGAGCGGGCGTACCAGAGCCAAATGGGCTCGGTGTGTGTGGTAGATTGGATCTCCATTACTGCCATTTGGTCGAACGAAGACCGGTGTTGCCGATCCGTTGGGATCCTTTACAACCGAGTCACTAGCCTGTCTGATTTGCGATTCAGATTGTTTTCCAGAACCGTTATTCTCCCTAAGGTTTGGGCAAACATAGGGCGGATCCTTCGGCTTATCAGACTCAAGCGATTTGCTAGAGCCTGATGCAGTGACCCACTCGTTGCTACCCTTGGTTTCATAGGTATTTATGAGCTTGCTTATCATGTCTGTTAGGTGATCTAGCTTTACGTGTGTGGTCCTAGCGGCCATAACAAGGTCAGCTTGACCCCAATGTATCTCGGTCATTCGGCCGATCAGATCTCTGAAATTGCTCATCGATCCTATCAAGGTATCGTAGTCTTGCCTCACAGGCTCGATATTTATTCTCAGGAGTTCAGAAATTCCCCCCAGGGTTACACTGCCATCCTGCGGGGAATGACCGGTACTTTCTTCAACAGATGGGTCAATGGTAGAATCATCCTGTCCATTTTTCCCTGTCTGCTTGTCCTTCTTTGGAGGCATGACTTGACACTGTGTCCCACCGAGCGTGCCAAAAATGTTTGCTGTAATTTGCGCGGGCGTGCCAGAGCCAAACGGGCTCGGTGAGTGTGTGCAAACTAATTTTCTAAACGCTTGTGTGAGCGATACACAAGGCTTTATTAATCTGACTTCTAAACAGGGTGATTATGTGCAATGAGTAGGAAAGTACCCTCACTATAAATCCCTTGGCAGTACTGAAGCGCACAAGCCAAATAGTGCAAGTGTTTACCGTGTAAACAAATCACAAACGATTCATAAAAAGCAGGTTTTATTAAATGTTTGGAAAAATAAACAAATCCAAAAAACAAGATCGGAATAGACTCTAATTGTCCAGAAGAATGAAAAGAAATAACAAAAAGGGCAGACCTATTTGCTATGGAAAAAGTGAGAACTCAAAGGTGTAGATGCCTTGAATGCAGTGTATTGAATGCTATTAAAATCTGAGACGCAGGGTCAGGTGTGAATGCTGTATCGAGATGACGCGGAGTCCCCTGCACGGTTGGCCTACCACCATATTTATAGCGGCCTTTAGGAATTTTGATTAGGAAAGGACTCCCTTAACTTGCGCTTTAAGCAGTCCTGATTGATTGCTCGATTGACAATGGCAGAGTCCTTCCTAATCTCCAACTCTTGCCTTATCTTTATCTTGGTTAAATCAATCCCAATATTTTAGGGACTGACATTCCAAATCCAACTGGAAGCGATTAGATGTCTTTCCGAAATGGACCCTGCTTCCTTCACAATCCAGACGACGTCATCATGATAGTTGTGAACAACACCTCCTTCCCCTGCTTGTCCATTGGGCTCATCAGCTATCATCTTAGTTGAAGCGGGCTCATCCAAGCCCGTCTGTTGTATTTTCTGGCTTCCATGTGCGATGGCCTCTTCCTGTATCCAATCGGGCTCACACATCCGTCTTTTACCGTTTTTACCAAATATGGTGCCCGATTGTCCTGGTTGCTGCTCTTTCCCTCCATCGGGCTTGCCCTGACACTAGGTTATATTCCTCCTACGTCCGATAAGCTTGGTCCATGTTTAGCCTCTCAACTGGGCTTTAGGGCTTCATTACTAGCTATAGCCTGACTGTACACCACCCACTTCATCAATCGGACTTCACTGTTTAAATCACTAGCCTTGTCTCCCTGAACCATGTGACTTTTATCTCTTGAGCCCGATGGGCTTTTGCAGTCCCTGGGCATGCCTGTCTATTCCAGTAATTCATTCGGGCTCAAAAAACTTTGACTGTTTTTGGGTGCAAACAGAAACTAACCCCAAAGTTGGATGGTGGAAGATACAATTTGGCTTATTTCTTTTTTTTTTTTTTTTTTTTTTAAATCTTCACGAGTGCCCCCTCCCCAAAAGAATTCCTATAATTTTAGAGCACTTCTTTGAGGAGGACTTCATTAGTTTTGCTTTTATTGTACCACTCCATCCACAATACTCATTCCTTCACCAATTTTTATTGATACAAAATGCATATCGTTTAACAAAATCGGTATTCCAAAAGTTAATTTTATTTTAATAATTAACAAAAATAGTAGTACCTTAAACATAAGATTTATTTCTACTTGAGTAGCGGTGTGCTGCCCAAATGTGGTTCTCATATATTTTGTCAGTTGTATCACGTACAATGGTATATAGTACCACTTATCACTACAATAATGTCTAACAACTGCTAAATTATTTAAAAACTAAATTTTGATTCAAATTAAAAAATCACAGCATTATTCTACTTATTCGCTTTCCGTCTTGGCTAGTGGATTCGTTTACTGCAAAAGTGATACTAGAAAACAAAAGTGACACATTTGACTACAAATCTTATTATTGTTACTATACTGTGACTAACCTGTACAGGTACACATTTGACTAGAATTCTTATTATTACTACTATAAGTGATTTAACCTATTATATTGTACTCAATAAATTAATATATGCCCAATTTCGTGTAGGACTCATAATATAAGCATCTTATGACTATTATGAACAGGTGGAACTTAAAGGGAGCTAGAAGAAAATCTGAATCTAAGACCATTACATTTTAAGAAAAATCATATGAAGCGAAAAATAAAATAAAACTCAAAAAAAAAAAAAAAAATTTTGATTATTTGTGGTGCTAGAATACAAGTGAGACCTAAGGAGAATTAGAGTAACATACTTCTACGAAAAACACCTAACTTGAACAATGAAGATTGGTTATCATCAATTCATGAGACTATTTCAAGATCTGAATCTAAGACCATTACATTTTAAGAAAAATCATATGAAGCGAAAAATAAAATAAAACTCAAAAAAAAATTTTTTTTGATTATTTGTGGTGCTAGAATAAAAGTAGGACCTAAGGAGAATTAGAGTAACATACTTCTACGAAAAACACCTAACTTGAACAATGAAGATTGGTTATCATCAATTCATGAGACTATTTCAAGATCTGAATCTAAGACCATTACATTTTAAGAAAAATCATATGAAGCGAAAAATAAAATAAAACTCAAAAAAATAAATTTTTTTTGATTATATGTGGTGCTAGAATAAAAGTGGGACCTAAGGAGAATTAGAGTAACATACTTCTACGAAAAACACCTAACTTGAACAATGAAGATTGGTTATCATCAATTCATGAGACTATTTCAAGAACATAACTTTAAAACTACGTATAACTTAACATACGCTAATATAATTCTTCATCTTTTGATAATCTATTTTCAATTATTTAAATGGTAATTTGTTCCAAACTAGGGTTGAACTCTGTTACCAACATTCAGTTGGTGAACATGGTTATTGTTGTATCTTTGCGGTTAAAAAGTAACTTCCTGAATAAATTTGCTCTCGAGTCATTTGGGATATAAATGGATTTTTAATACATTAATCTCCAAGGTCATTTCGGATAAAAATAAAGTAGTTTTCTACATTCTAATTTCTAAATGAAAGAGTGAGGTTATTTTATGATCATGATATGCATGGTATATACTAGCCAATTATAATGCACCAATTTTGAAATTTAAAAGTTACAAATTACATGGTAGGAAACTAATTAGTAGGCACCTTGTTCAATAAAAAAATGATTCAATTGAATGATTGATCACAATTACATAAATTTAATTAAATACAATAGTTTAATTCAATGACATTTAAATTATGATTTAATTTTTGGAGCTCTATTTAAATATGGTCGTAGGCAATAATTGTATGCATGTACCTTAAGTTTATTCTTCATTACAAATTTGTGGTAAGATTTGTTACAATTTGTAACGCCCCGTATATTGGGCACGGTGTTAACGCAGAAAATAAACAGTGTTAACACAGAAAGTAAACCAAAATAGCAACGCATTGGAGAGTAAATAACTTTCATTGGAAAACTCTTGATAATCAATTTTTAAACACCTTAAAAACTAAGGTGCAAGTAATTTGTGTAACAACTCTAAAATTTCTATGTAAATAATTATTTTAATTATTTTTTCAGTTAGCAATATTATATGAGTGTGCCTATGTAAGACATGTGTTTGAAAATTTTTTAGTGTTTGATGGACATATAAATTAAATCATGAGTGAACGCGTTTAGTTTGGGAGTTATATTTTATAAATTTATATTTGTTAAAAAAAAAAGTGAAGGGTTGATATGTATTTTTGTTATATAGTGTTTACAGGCCCGCGAATGTGTTAAATAATGTAATTAATATTAAAACTTAGTACTGGGGTCATGGGTACCTATTGGGCTACTCATTTTAACACTTTGTACTGCATTCTGGGCTCATATAGGTCTCTTTTGTGAGCCCACAAGAAGAAAAACGGGATTTATATATTTTTGTGTGTTTTATTGACATGTGTTGTGTGTGTAGTGTACATATATCCTATATTAAAAACCCAAGCCACCCAAAAGAAAGAACAGACGTGTGTGTGTGTGTGTGTGTGTGAGAGAGAGAGAGAGAGAGAGAGAGGGAGAGAAGAAGAAGAAGAAGAAGAAGAAAAGGGAGGAGAAAGGAGAAGGATTCCGGATTTGTGGTCACGTGAGGAATTGCGGAGCATTCGTGGTTGTCAATTTTGGATTGAACTAGGTGAGTTAAACTTTGTGTATTCGAGTATATATATATACACGTATGTATATATATATGTATGTGTATGGGATTAAATTAGTGTATGTTAAAATTTAATTGTTAGGGTTAAATCTTTGTAATGGATCGATACACGTTGTTATGGTTGAAGTAATTTAGATATATTCTTTCCCCTTCGTGTGACTTTGTGATTACGACATTAGGGTATTCGAAAGGGTTAGGTGAAGAGTTAGTTTGATAAAACCATATGTGAAAAATTCATGGCAATTAAGAAAGATATGTGAAATTCGTTTTTTTGTAATTTACACAGCTGCAGAAACTTTAGAAAATTATTAGAAAATCGTGGCTTTGAATTTGAACATTCTGTCCGCGTGTCTTATGTAAAACGTGATTTTGCACACTTTTTGCGTTTTAAGTTTTTCCTAATTCTGCACCGTTTGGGTAGAAATTTAAGATTACAGTAGCAATTTTCAATATAGTTCAACGTGCAAATTGGAGAATATGATTTCTTATTATGTGCTTTATGTATGATAATATTGAATGTTGGGTTGAGATTATTGTATCTAAAATAACTGATCTTATTTTGTGGTTATTTTGAGAAAAATGAGTAAATTAGATACGTTGAATAGTATATTGGGGATGTTGTAATTTGATTGGAAATTATTGAGGGAAGAATTGTTATGGGTTAATTGATACAACCCTTTATTGTAAGAAATTGGAATACATCTAAAAGTTAGAGATGTGATTGGATGATAAGACGGAAATATGTGATAAAAGTGGAATTCACAATTATTGGGGATAATACGTATGATAAGTGATAATTGCAACATAGTTCTTTAGTGTTCACCACTCTCGTTGTGTGATATGTTTTTTTTTGGTAGCTCGACTTGCTGAGTGTACCCTTTTGCCAGTGGCTTCGTGATCAAGCTGGCCTAAGCCTTATGCTCGGCTTATTTGTTAGACGTCTAGGCATATTGACTGACCTTCTGTGTGTATACCTGGTTTGGTTGATACCCCAACCAAACTAGCACCAGAGTGGATGTTAGTAGTATGTCCAGGCACACATGGGATATATGTGTGGGTGTACCATGGAGGGTGACCAAGTGGTGAACCTAGGGAACACAAAGATAATTAAAGGCTAATAAATAATGACAATGGAGTATTTCATAAGACTGATAAGCGTGAAATAATGAATACGACGTTTAAGTTATAATGTGAACGGCTTATGTATGGAATTATTTGCCTGGCTTGTGATCATTCAATTTACAGGATGGTGGGCCCACTAACTTTTATGCAGGGCTGGCTCACCATAGATATCCGAGGTAAGTATAAACCCGTAGTAACTTTGGATTTTGGGCAAGTAACTACTTGCCACCACATAAATGGAAACTACTATTTTGTCCAAATATGTGTGTGGAACTACCTGTCTTGGCCCAATAGTATTGTAATATGGTTTGTAGTCGACGGGTTCAGGTTGGAGCCCTCAAATTTTATTATTTTTGTTTAACTCATACCAGTCATGTGACTGACCCGAGTGTGTTATACATTCGGGGGCGTTTCTATATGAAACGTAGTCGAATGTATTTGTGCAGGTTTAGTTTTTGGAGATTTTCGTTGGAGCTTTTGTTTGGGTGAAGAGATGATCGTTGTGTTGTTTATTATTGGAGTTGTACTTATTTTTGTTGTACTTGATTGTATTTTATTTTCTGGCATTGTGGGCCAGTATGTTTTATAATAAATATGGTATATTGGGTATTGAGAACGTTGTAGTTACTCTGACCAATAGATGTATAGATTTTATTTTTCTCTCCGCTGAACTCTGTAAGGATATTTTTATTTAATGAAAAATGATGTTTCTTTTGTAAATTGAAAAGATAAAATATTTGTAATGGAACTTTATTATTATTATTATATTAATTTTTTTTTTTATGAAATGCATGTTTGGAACTATAAGTTTGTTATTCAATGTTATCTTTTAAAACAAGATCACATGTTCTTATTTAATGAGTATAAAATTTTATTTTCAAATAAATTATTTATTAGCCTATGTGAGGGTGTCACTCTCGGTGTTTTGGAAATTGAATATTAGTCTAGATACATGCTCTGGATTAAATATTTGGTTGTTCAAAAATCGGGGTGTGACAGTTTGGTATCAGAGCTTAAGGTTAGCTTAGCGAGTCTAGGTGATCCTCGGAATGTGGAGTAAGGAGTTGGTCAGAGTTATAGGTTTGCGATTTATTGGGTTCGGGTTATGTGTGTCTATGTGTTTACTTATGTAAAAGTTAACTACAGATGTGTACCTGTTATTAAAAAATAAAAAATAAAAATAAAAAAAATTAGTTGATTTTATATGTATACCATATTAGGAGTATTGGTAACGTTATTTAATATTGATTAGTAGAGCATGCATCATTTTAATTCTCATGGGATGAAATAGTAGAGGGGAGATGTAATTTTCTTCGTCAGGCGGTTGAGTTCAGGAGTAGTACTGGAATATCTTCTTCGAGTTATTATTATCTGGCAGTATCAACTTAACATTCAGAAGGGTATTATTCTATTGGAGTATCGGGATTCTCTTATTCTCAGAAGACTTATTATTTTATCAGCAGGATTTCTATTGTCCCTTTTATTATCTACTGAGTTGATTATTGGACTTCATTTATTGGGCATTTGGATATTCTCAGAAGACTTATTATTTTATTAGCAGGATTTCTATTGTCCCTTTTATTATCTACTGAGTTGATTATTGAACTTCATTTATTGGGCATTTGGACTTCTTATACTATCGGCGAATCTGCCATATTCTCTATGGGTGTTCTGTACAACCGTCTATTATTACAGATTTTCTTGATTTCTGATTATTACTCTGATTATTATCAGACAAGGATATATTTCTCTTCAGTGCCAGTAAATATTTCTCAGATGTGGTTGGAGCGATAAGTAAGTATTGGATATCCCGATGAAGTGTTGTGCGGGACACAGTAAGAGGGGAACATGTGCATACACGTAGTCATATCTTTGTGAAATTAATCAATTGTTGCTTTTAATAAATGGTTAATATCTAGTGCTTTATGTGAAATTATGTGCTTTACCTTACTGGTGTTGTGTCTTGTGTGTCTGTTAAAATTTAACAAGCGACTATATGAGACTATGGGTATATACATGAGTGTTTCCTTGTTTGGATTATTCGCTCGATGTACCAGGTCTCATTACTGTCGGGAGTTAAACGATAGTGACACTTCGATGTTGGATTGCTTTCATTGTGTGTTTAACGTCATGCATATTAATTATCTGTATTTGTTGCACCCCAAATTTCGGGACGAAATTTCTTTAAGGAGGGTAGAATGTAACAACCCTAAAATTTCTATGTAAATAATTATTTTAATTATTTTTTCAGTTAGCAATATTATATGAGTGTGCCTATGTAAGACATGTGTTTGAAAAAATTTTAGTGTTTGATGGACATATAAATTAAATCAAAAGTGAACGCGTTTAGTTTGAGAGTTATATTTTATTAATTTATATTTGTTAAAAAAAAAAGTGAAGGGTTGATATGTATTTTTGTTATATAGTGTTTACAGGCCCGCGAATGTGTTAAATAATGTAATTAATATTAAAACTTAGTACTGGGGTCATGGGTACCCATTGGGCTACTCATTTTAACACTTTGTACTGCATTCTGGGCTCATATAGGTCTCTTTTGTGAGCCCACAAGAAGAAAAACGGGATTTATATATTTTTGTGTGTTTTATTGACATGTGTTGTGTGTGTAGTGTACATATATCCTATATTAAAAACCCTAGCCACCCAAAAGAAAGAACAGACGTGTGTGTGTGTGTGTGTGTGTGTGAGAGAGAGAGAGAGAGAGAGAGAGAGAGAGAGAGGGAGAGAAGAAGAAGAAGAAGAAGAAGAAAAGGGAGGAGAAAGGAGAAGGATTCCGGATTTGTGGTCACGTGAGGAATTGCGGAGCATTCGTGGTTGTCAATTTTGGATTGAACTAGGTGAGTTAAACTTTGTGTATTCGAGTATATATATATACACGTATGTATATATATATGTATGTGTATGGGATTAAATTAGTGTATGTTAAAATTTAATTGTTAGGGTTAAATCTTTGTAATGGATCGATACACGTTGTTATGGTTGAAGTAATTTAGATATATTCTTTCCCCTTCGTGTGACTTTGTGATTACGACATTAGGGTATTCGAAAGGGTTAGGTGAAGAGTTAGTTTGATAAAACCATATGTGAAAAATTCATGGCAATTAAGAAAGATATGTGAAATTCGTTTTTTTGTAATTTACACAGCTGCAGAAACTTTAGAAAATTATTAGAAAATCGTGGCTTTGAATTTGAACATTCTGTCCGCGTGTCTTATGTAAAACGTGATTTTACACACTTTTTGCGTTTTAAGTTTTTCCTAATTCTGCACCGTTTGGGTAGAAATTTAAGATTACAGTAGCAGTTTTCAATATAGTTCAACGTGCAAATTGGAGAATATGATTTCTTATTATGTGCTTTATGTATGATAATATTGAATGTTGGGTTGAGATTATTGTATCTAAAATAACTGATCTTATTTTGTGGTTATTTTGAGAAAAATGAGTAAATTAGATACGTTGAATAGTATATTGGGGATGTTGTAATTTGATTGGAAATTATTGAGGGAAGAATTGTTATGGGTTAATTGATACAACCCTTTATTGTAAGAAATTGGAATACATCTAAAAGTTAGAGATGTGATTGGATGATAAGACGGAAATATGTGATAAAAGTGGAATTCACAATTATTGGGGATAATACGTATGATAAGTGATAATTGCAACATAGTTCTTTAGTGTTCACCACTCTCGTTGTGTGATATGTTTTTTTTTGGTAGCTCGACTTGCTGAGTGTACCCTTTTGCCAGTGGCTTCGTGATCAAGCTGGCCTAAGCCTTATGCTCGGCTTATTTGTTAGACGTCTAGGCATATTGGCTGGCCTTCTGTGTGTATACCTGGTTTGGTTGATACCCCAACCAAACTAGCACCAGAGTGGATGTTAGTAGTATGTCCGGGCACACATGGGATATATGTGTGGGTGTACCATGGAGGGTGACCAAGTGGTGAACCTAGGGAACACAAAGATAATTAAAGGCTAATAAATAATGACAATGGAGTATTTCATAAGACTGATAAGCGTGAAATAATGAATACGACGTTTAAGTTATAATGTGAACGGCTTATGTATGGAATTATTTGCCTGGCTTGTGATCATTCGATTTACAGGATGGTGAGCCCACTAACTTTTATGCAGGGCTGGCTCACCATAGATATCCGAGGTAAGTATAAACCCGTAGTAACTTTGGATTTTGGGCAAGAAACTATTTGCCACCACATAAATGGAAACTACTATTTTGTCCAAATATGTGTGTGGAACTACCTGTCTTGGCCCAATAGTATTGTAATATGGTTTGTAGTCGACGGGTTCAGGTTGGAGCCCTCAAATTTTACTATTTTTGTTTAACTCATACCAGTCATGTGACTGACCCGAGTGTGTTATACATTCGGGGGCGTTTCTATATGAAACGTAGTCGAATGTATTTGCTCGTAGTGATTAAACCATAGTTTTTCATAGTTTGCATGTTTAAAACACAAACAAACGAGATTTTAATGAAATTTTACGTTAAAATTAGATTTGAGACACTCCAGACCATGTCTGAGTAGTCCTAGAGTTGGGAGATCAAGATGAAACAGTGATCTCCAGCCTCTGTCATGCAGCAGTTTAAAACCTGTGTTTGATGGATCGAAGTTAGTTCAATCGATCGAACCAGAGATAGAGTCAAGTGATCGAAGACATTTTGATCAATTGAGAGATGGTGATGTTCGATCGATCGAAAGCGCGTTGATCGATCGAACCTTTAGATTCTTGAGAAGATCCTATGCTGTATTCCTAGACTTTCTATTTTTGAGATTCGTTGTCGAACTATCCCCAAATGCTCAGTTTGTAGCCTTAGAAAACTATCGCGCCCAAACCGCGACGATATAGAAAGAATTTGAAAAGAAAATAGCTAGTTCAACTTAAATGCAGGAGCTACTGCTAATTGCATTAGCAGCAGTAACTGCATTTAAAAACAGTTTTCGAACTTTAACCCTTAAGGCATTTTCCTTCAATGACTTTTGCAAACCACCGTGAATGCTAACACCATTCAGAGTGCGAGTCTTAACTATTGATTTAAACCGCTTTCTTGTTTTTTGATTCAGCTGTGATGATATGGTTTTGGTCATGAAAGGGCTATGGATTCTTTACTTTTAGAGAAATACGAAATACTATAGAAGATGTACTCCATTAAGCTTTAATGTAACTACATGGTAGATGGTTAGGTCACTGCGGATTCGTGTGATCCCAGTGTTCCCCTTTTATAAAGTAAAAACTTGTTTTATGTATCACTTTAGTTAATTAATTAATTCGTAGTTGATTTAGTTGCTTTATTTTTGGTAAGTGTTAATTGTAGAACTCTGTGTTCTACACCTTCTTTAAATATTAAATTTTCATTTTCTCTTAGAGTTTAGTCTAAGTAATTAGTTTACAACCTTCCCTGTGGGATCGACCTTGTCTTAACCAGAATACTACTTGCACATCTACCTACACTTGGGTATAGCACACAAGCGCACACAAAATAATCTCGTGCCAAGTTTTTGGCGCCGTTGCTGGGGAAGGCAACAAGCTTACACTTAGATTACCTCATTCTATCTTTATCTATTTCGGTTTTTCATTTTCTTTCTCTTTAGTTTTAAAACCTTTTAGGATCTTTTCCCTTTCATGTCTAATAATTCCATTAAAGGAATTCACGAAAATCCACTCTACTCATCTGATTCTTCTAGTTCTATTAATCCCGTAGCTACACCTATAGATTCAATGGCAGATAATCAAAGTGAGAATCGTGAGAATGTGGTTGTGCCTATTGATGATTCGTTGCATCCTTTGTGCGAGCTTATGCAACCCGAGCATGCACCTACGCCTTCTTGCATTCTCATTCCACCCCAATTTCGCAACGGAATGATTCAATTCCTTCCAACCTTTCATGGAATGGAAGGTGAGAAGTCATATCTACATGGCAAGGATTTTGAGGATGTTTGTAAAACGTTCTCACAGAATTGTCCAATAGATGTGACACGCCTAATGCTATTTTCATTCACCTTAAAGGATAAAGCAAAAGCGTGGCTTCTCACCCTCAAGCCAAATTCATTCTTCACCTGGCATGCGATGAACACTGCATTTTTAAAGAAATTCTTTCCACCTCGTATGACCACTGAACTAAAATGTCAAATTAATTCCTACAAACAAAAGAGCAATGAAACCTTCACTCAAACTTGGGAGCGTTTCACAGATTTGCTTCTCTCATGCCCACATCACGGGTATGATAAATGGCGAACCATTAGTTATTTTTATGAAGGACTAAATGGTGAAATAAAAAAACTGGTTGAAACCATGAGCTCAGGTTTATTTCTTCGCAAAAACACCAAAGAGGCTGAAACCCACTTCGAGTGGTTAGCCGAACATGCTCATGAATGGTCTAATTCTAAAGATGTCTCACGCGCACAGATATCAGGTATAGAGGAGAAAAGTATATATCAACTAAAAAGTGAGGATGACCTAATGACCAAATATAAAGAACTAGCAAAGAAAGTAGAGGAGGTAGGGATGAAAGGAAAAGGTTTTAGGAAGGTTTTGCCTGAAGAACCATACGGCACATGCGATATGTTGGGACACACCACTCAATACTGTCCCAATGTGCCGTACTTTCAGGAACAAGCCCACGTGGATATAAATGCCATGCAAGGATACAGAGGGACATGAAATTCCTATAATAACAATAACAATTTTCAAAATAATAACAATCGATGGAATCACCCCGGTTTCGATTGGAAAAATGATGCTGGGATGCAAAATCAGTATCAATAGCAGCCCTACTATAACAATCAATATCAAGGGCAAAACAATAGACAGCCCCAGCATTTCAATCAAAATGGACCCAATAACTACAACCAAGCTCAACCCTCGAATAATCAACAGTCAAATGTGGACATACCACCACATAAAAAGGTGCAAGAAGAAGATCCACTCTCAAATGCAAATTTAACATAACAGTTAATTCAAATGATGAGTAAAATGTCTGCAATGCTAGAGAGAATGGATACGACATGAGGGATCTGGTGGAACGTTTCCTACCCAACAACTTTAAAACCCTAAGGGTTACAACAATGGTCTCAATAATAGAGAACATGCAAAAGTCGTGACCACTCTGAGAAGCGACAAGATTATAGGGCACAACATGCCTCTCTCTACCCCTGAAGAGTATGAATAGGACAAAGTGGTGAATAAAAACAAACCTTCTACTCATGAAGAGGAACCATCTACTAATAACAAACCATTAGAATCAAATGATGAAACTCCTAAAGAAGTGGAAGAAGTTGGGAGGAGGCCTGGAAAGGAGCCCGTTAATGATGAATTACCTAAATGCCCTTTCCCCGTTCCTTATCCTCAACACTTAAATAAACCCAAATGGCCTTGCATCCATACATTGAATATTGAGCTCTAGAAAAATCTTTGAACACAGATCACTCACTGTTTTGACTCACTATTTTGAAGATTTTGGAAAAACTAGAGTTTCTTCTCTTGAGATTATCATGAAGGGTTTTAAGAGGGGTTTTAAAATAGAGGTTTTGAAAGTATATTTTCAACACTCAATGAAGATTATAGCCACTTAGAATGCCAACATCAAGCTCATCATCAAGAACCTCCAAGATTGTTGGAGAGATTGATTTTTATTTGAACATAACTTCAATACACTTCAAGAATACCTTGGAGGCATTGAAGTTATGATCATCATCTATCAAACATGTTTTTGAGGTCAAGAGCTACTATCCATATGGATTCACTCACCCCAAACTTCATGTCATCACTTAGATGATGATGAACTAGTATGTAAATAAAGAAAATAAAAAAGAAATGAGATGAGAAGAGATGAACATTATATAGGCAAACAAGTAAATAGATAGCAATCAATGGATGATATTCATGATGTATAGAACTTGTAGCTTGGTGTTTCCCTCATATGTAATGACATTGGACATGGAAGAAGCTTCCACTCTCTTAAATGCTCACTAAAATGGTGGTTGGGTGTATTGAATGTTGAAGTAAATGGGAGTAATGAAGTAAAAATAAAGTTTAGAACTCACTTTTGTTTTGAAAATCAAAGAAAGAAGCTTCTTTCTCTCTATTCTAACCTTATCTCTACAACTTTCTCTCCCAAACTTTTCGTAAACTTTCATTTCACACCCCCAAAATGAAGAGTAATGGGGGGTTTATATAGGCCAACTTGGGGTGGTTTTGGGATTTAGAAAGTATTCCCATTGGCTCCAAACATCTGAAATCATAAAACTATGTCGTTTTGGTTTTTAATTAATCAAAATGGGACCACAAAACTAATTACAAAAATACACTGTTCTGGAGGGGAGTGCCGTGGCGGCACTGGGTCAGTGCCGTGGTGGCACTGCTCCTCCTTCGTCTAGATAATGCTGTTTAGGCCCCCAGAGGTTCCGGTATTCGCGAAAAGGCCCTATTCCGTCTGAAATTCACAGAAAATGCGTATGGACTCCAAACTAAGGTTGTGATATACCGTTGGAAAGGTAATGGAGTCTACTTTACATTACAAAAAGTTCAGGGATAGGTCACTTTGAAAAGTTTTGCGGTATTCACGATAAAAGCTGATTTGATCACCTTTTTCGCCTTCGAAAATTTAAAATAAATTCGTTTTAAATCCAGGAATTATGTGCGATATACCGTTGGAAAGCTATTGACCTCTAGTATCCATGAAAAATATTTGAAAATTGTTACGGCGTTCTGGTTTTAAAGTCAAATTCTGGTCAAACTGGTCAAACCTGGGATTCCCGGGAAGTTCTGGAAACTTCCGGGAGCTCCCAAGAGTTGACGTGTTCGCTCGATTCTCTTTTAAAATTCATTTTAATACTTTTCTAATGATTCTGGTGAATTCGGATGATTTCAGTCAAACTTGGTCAAACTTGGTCAAACCTTGGTCAAACCTGGTCAAACCTTGGTCAAACCGGTCAACGGGGACTTTCCGGGAACTTTCGGGACTTCCGGGGGTCTCTGGGAGCTGAGCATTTCATCCGATTTTACTAAATAACTCATTTTATCACTTGTCTTACGATGTAGCATGGTTTCATAACTTTGGGACCAAATCTTGGAGTTTTTGGGCTTTTAGGGGCATTTTGGTCATTCTGAGCATTCTAAGAGATAGAACTAACTTCCAAGAGTCGTTTTAAGTCTTTTTCGATTATTGTGAACCACCAAGATATGGGTCTCCTAAATCTAATAGGCGACAAAATGGGGTGTCTACAGTTTGCCCCTCTTTGGCATGAACTTGCGAGGCAACGCACGTTGCAAGCGAGTGCCAAAGCTTTGAAGAGACAAGACTTTTGGAGGCTATAGATTTAGGATAAAAGCGTTGCAAAAGATGCAATGATGCTGAGGTCTAGTGCTGGTCGCGCTCTGCGTGAGCTGCCTACGTATCCCAAGGGGAATCAGACCAGGACGTAGTTCAGGGCATAAATGAACCAATCACACATGCATATACACAACAATCAGGCGGATGCTATGCTTAAAAGAGTGATATGCAATGCATGGATGTGATATTAGTCCTACCATGCCTAGTGTTCTGATCCTAGTATGAACAGGTACTATGGGGTGTGCAACTTCGAGTGGGCTGGTGTTGTGCTAGTGTTCGCGATCGTGATGTGGTGGATGACTCGGATAAGGACATCAAGGTTTAGAAGACTCTGGGTCTAAGGGTAAACTTCTGAATTTTGGGAAGCGTGCTTCGTAAGCGAATATAATTGGGTATGGGGTTTCAAATGACTATAATCGAAGACGCCTTTTGACAAATAACCAACGGACAGGGAAGCCCTGGAAATTCAGAGACTGACACAGAAGTTAAGTGATGATCATGTAATCCTGAGGTGTCAAGCGATGAACATGGAAGCCCCATTGATAGAAGCCATGGCATATTGAGAGCGATGATTAATGAACCGACAATGTTTGAATCGAGATGATGAGTTGACAATGGACTACTTGTGACCGTCATGATTGAACTGGCGATGTACGAACCCACTGAAGATTAAATTGAATCTACTGGGGATGAAGCGACTCTTTCTGGGATCTCTCTTCAACTGCTTCTCTTGATCGAAATTCGAATTCGTCAAGATCTTTCGGAGCTCAATCCAAGAGGGCCGGTCGGGGCCTCCGGGAGCTGGTATCTTTCTGCTTCTGTCCTTGGGGGATGATGCAGGGTTCCCCGGGGAATCTCTTTTCTTGATCGGGAACCAAGACACATCTCTGAATCTCTCACGGTTGTTCAAATCTTTCGGTGCTCAATCCAAGAGGGCCGGTTGGGGCCTCCGGGAGCTGGTATCTGTCTTGTTTCTGTCCTCGGGGGATGTTGTAGGGTTCTTGGAGAATCTCTTTTCGTTGATCAAAAACCAGGACCCATCTCTGAATCTCTCACGGTTGATCAAATCCTTCAGTGCTCAATCCAAGAGGGCCGGTTTGGGCCTCCGGGAGCCGATATCTGTCTTGTTTCTGTCCTCGGGGAATGTTGTAGGGTTCTCGGAGAATCTCTTTTTGTTGATCGGAAACCAGGACCCATCTCTGAATCTCACACGGTTGATTAAATCTTTCGGTGCTCAATTCAAGAAGGCCGGTTGAGGCCTCCGGGAGCTGGTATCTGTCTTGTTTCTGTCGTTGGGGGATGTTGTAGGGTTCTCGGAGAATCTCTTTTCGTTGATCGAAAACCAGGACCCATCTCTGAATCTCTCACGGTTGATCAAATCTTTCGGTGCTCAATCCAAGAGGGCCGGTTGGGGCCTCCGGGAGCAGGTTTCGGTCTTGTTTCTGTCCTCGGGGGATGTTGTAGGGCTCTTGGAGAATCTCTTTTCGTTGATCGGAAACCAGGACCCATCTCTGAATCTCTCACGGTTGATCAATCTTCCGGTGCTCAATCTAAGAGGGCCGGTTTGGGTCACCGGGAGCTGGTATCTGTCTTGTTTTTGTCCTCGGAGGTTGCTGTAGGGTTCTTGGAGAACCTCTTTTCGTTTGTTTCGGTGCATCATCCAAAATCCAAAATTCGTTATCAGAACTCTCGTGTTTGATCGAAATTTGCGACGGTCGTCCTGAAATAGCCGATTCGAGTCTTCGGGAGTCGATCTTTCTTAGTTTCTGCCTACTGGAGGTAGCCCTGACAACTTTTGGACTATTGGGGATAAAACCCCATAAATCTTGACTGGAATGGGACACCGGGGCTAATTGGGGCCAAAAATGGGCAAAGCGGGGCAAAATGGAGCAAAACAGAGTGAAGCGGGGCCCGCGGGAAGCAGTGCCGCGATGGCACTGGGCCACTGCTGTGGCGGCAGTTGGCCAGTGCCGCGGAGGCACTGGGTGGCCGGACTCCATCTTTGTATATCTTGGGTTTTTGAGCTTTTGAAGCTCATTTTTGGCCATTTTGGGGTGTTTTCAGAGCCAGAATCCGTCAAAACGCAGCTTGTGCACGCTCAGGTGAGTAATCTTTCCCCGTAGTTGGAATTTTGATTGGTGTTTTGGTTTGCTCAAATTTTCCAGAAGAAAGTTTAACTTTGACTTCCATTTTCTTTGTAGTTCCATGGCTTCGAGCTCGAGGAGACCATCTAAGAAGGCCAGGGAACGGATGAAGGCCGAGATGCAAACCCCGGACTTGATTTTACGGGACCCCCAACGTCATCTTTCGGTCGCGGCTCTAGCGAGCTTGGTATGTGAAACTTTCGACAGTTTAGGACTATTTTTATGTATTGTGCTAGTTTTTTGAGCCGTAGTGTGCACCTAGAGATCGCTAGAAATCCGATTTATGCTCAAATGTTGATTTTGTGAATTTGGACCTCGGGTCGTGAATAGTGATTTTGTGCATTGTTTTGTCATCTTTGGTATCTGCAGGTGCCAGAAGTGACATTAAAAGGCCACAGTAGCCTTGCTCATGCTTTCCTACGGTATACTCAGCTTTCGCCGACCGTCAAGAGGATGGTCGATGATGCCGGGTTCGGAGGCTTTGTCCGTCTAGTTTCGAAGAGGAGCAATGATTTTGCACACTTTTACGCTTTGGCTGAGAGGTGGTGGGACACCACCAATACTTTCCACCTCCCGTTTGGTGAGATGACCATGACGCCTTTTGACTTCTCCATGATCACCGGCTTGAGGGTAGGTGGGAAGCGCCTGATTCTGGATTACTTTTATGAGATTGACCCGGAGGCTGTAGAGATGTTGATTGGGGCTGTTCCCCCCAATCTGGAGCGGCACTGGTTTCCTTGTGGCTGGCTTTATCGGGCCTATGGCAGAGGGAATCATAATCTGAACAATTCCCAGCTTTTGAGGGTGTATCTTCTGTATGTCCTTGGTTGCTCGATCTTTGCGACACGCAACGACTGAGTGAGCTTGAGATTCCTTTCTTGCCTGGCGACCATTGATGAGATCCCCTTCCACGACTGGGGCAGTGCAGCCTTGGCCCATCTTTACAAGCATATGGGCGAGGTCTCTCGGGACGATGTTAAATTGACAGGGGGATTTTGGCGAGCTTGGGAGGTATGTACTGCATCTTCTCTCACCTTTTTTGGCTTTTTGATTTCTATACTCTTTCTGATTTTTTTCTTTGTCTGTATAGCTTTGGAGCTTTGAGTATTTGAAGATGTTGGCTCCTTCCCCTGCGGATGAGTCAGGCGAAGATGAGAATGGCATGGCTCCTGTGCCTCTGTTCCCACGAGGCTTGAGATGGCGGAGGGATGTTGTTGGGGTGAAGAGCGGGGCCCACTGGATTGTTTTGCTCAGAAACTTCCTAACCGAGCTGACAGCTGCTAATGTTGATTGGACGCCTTGGGAGCGCGTCGCCTATGCTGCCCCGGAGGAGAGTCAAGCGGTCAAGCCTCTTTCCTGTTGCCGACTCTTGATGGAGAGTACCGAGTGCAGGCAGTGGTTCCTTGGCGAGCGGGTATCCCGGTAGGTGGTTGGTGGTTCCAGGTATCGCGTCCCTCATAATCCTCCTGTGATGGATGCTAATGATCTTTTTAGTGATGCTCTGCTGGCGGCTTTGGCCGGCTCCGATGTTTGGGACCATTTTCTCTCTGAGACCGGTTACGAGGCTTACCGTGGCCGTTTCCACATGCCTAACTTCCCGTTCCTGGAGGTAAGTTTCCTTTTTACATTTTTGTCTCTACCTGTTGCCTATGTTTTTAACTCATCCTTTCCTAACTTGTTTTGTGCCTACAGCTACGCGAGATGTACAGGAGGCAGGCTCCTCCGTCTTTCGATCCTATCCCTCCTTGGGATTGGACCGTCAATATTCTAGGCACTGATGACACTCCCCAAGTGATGGAGGTGCCGCAAGCTACATGTGGGTACCCTACTCAGCCAGCGGGCGTCCTCAATGTTCCTTAGAGTTACGCTGAGGAGGGTCACGCCTTGGCGACTAGCCTATGGTCCTTGGTCCTTACACGAGACCATCGGGTATGTCTCTAATTTTACGCTTTCTTAAGGTTATGAGGTTCTAACCCAGGATTTTACCCTTGACAGATGGATGGTATATGGCAATTTGCCGCCAATCAGATGGCGTCTTTGGTAAGTTTCTGACTCGACTCTATTTTTGTATTTCTTTTTGTTGTTCCCCTACTAATTACCTTCATTTTATTTGTGTGTGCAGTACCGTGGAGGCGGAGCTGGCTCATTGAGGACTGATCCAAGGTGTAGGGGTGGTAGGAGGAGGCCGTCGCCGACATACACTCCGGGCGGTCCGACAGAAGACGAAGAAGAGGAGGACTGAGGCCCCCCAAGCGGGAACTTTGTTTTATTTTTTTCTTTTTATGTCTCCGATTAGGTTGTACTGGTGATATGACTATTTGGACAGCGTAGGACAAATGTGTGGAACAGTTTGTGACCTTTGACAGAGTACTATGATGTTTCGCCTTTTAGGCCGGATAGCTTCCGGTTTGGAGGCGCAGTTGTGTGCTTGTTTTAGTTGATAATTATGTGATGATATATGTGCACTGTGATGGATGTTACTGCGATGGGCAGTTTTGTGATAGTGAGTGTTTTTGCCTTGCAGGTGGGATAGTCCGTAAAATGGGGAGGTGCTGCCTAAACTTTGAATTTTGCTAGAGCCACGACAGAAAATATGGCTTTGTATGATCCTGCTCCACTCACAGCTTGGCTGAACATCATGGATGGTGTGGAGCGGATAAATTTCTTTAGCTACGGCCTGACCGAGCTGTTCTCTCTTCGCCAGATGACTCTGAAAATTGAGCTCTTGCGTGCTGCTATTGCCCATTGGGACCCGGTGAACCATGTCTTTAATTTCAACGGCCTGGAGATGTGCCCCCTGTTTGAGGAGTTTTATGCTATTCTTGGCTATGATTCTGACTCTGACCTGATTCTCCCTTCTGCTGATACCCTTAGTCCTACGCGAGGCTTAGCTGAATATCTGAACTGTTCCATCACTATTTCCCTCCGACTGATTCAAGGTGAGATTCTTGACATTGCTTCCATCATTGCTCGATATGCCAGTCCTGGAAATCCCAGCGTGTATGATGCTACCCGCGGGGCTGCTTTGATACTGTGCATGACTTCGCACTTCTTGTTCTCGAGTATTTCTAGCGACTTAGTGCATGTATGCCTAGGACTGAAGGTAGGTAAGAACCCCATGGCTATGGTTTTAGCTGAATCCTTAAATGGCTTGGATACTGCTTTCAACCAAGGGACTCCTCTTCTTTCTGGGGTACCTTTGGTGTTACAGGCTTGGTTATACGAGCGCCTCCAACTGTGAACGGGCCGCATACCACCGGTTTACTTTCGTCGAGCCGTGCTTCACCCTCACTATACTTTTGTTGACTGGGTTAACATGATGGGTGCTTTATCTGAGGCTGACATTTGCTGGATCGTGAGTCGTTGGGGCCTTTATGTTGTTACTACGAGCCTCAAGGGTCACCAGAGAGTATGGTTGATGGGTCTGAGAGAGACTTCTTTCTATCATCCTCGCCGTTTGGCCAGACAGTATGGGCAGGTTCAGGAGGTTCCCCGGGGGTTTACTGAGAGGGACTTTGCTTCCAGGATCAGGGCTGCCACTATTGCTGCTTTCATTGATGGTTGGACTGACCGAGTAAAGGCCTACTTCTAAAGAAAATAAAAGACACAAAGATGAAACTAGACCCGACTGATTCTGCTCATTCCTCCAAGTGTCTTTGAACATGTGTAATTGCTTTTTGAAAGACTTTTATTTCTTTGATCATTCCTGCTTATGTAATATTCAAAGTTTGTTTATCGGTGAACCTTGGTTACTTCGGGAATCCCATTTTATGCATTTTAACTTTCTAAAAAGTATTTTGTAACCGAGATTTCAATTAGATGTTGCTTGTGGTACTTGTTTGGGCATGGTAGGACGTTTAGAGGCAAACGAGGTGGGTGGCCGAAGTTTGCCCCTAGTTTAGGATATGTGTGGTTGTGAGGCAAACGAGGTAGATGACCGACGTTTGCCCCTAGTTTAGAAGAGGTTCAGGCAAACGAGGCGAGTAGCCAAAGTTTGCCCCTAGTGTGGAGGGTGATTTCTGGGTTATGGCAAGGACCGCGACTTTATTCTCTCAAATGCTCATAATTTTGCCTAGGCACCAGTTAGGTGTCCTAGCGAGCTCTTTTCTCTCTTTTGTTATTGCTCACTTGGGATTTAACCCTAACTTTTGCCTAGGCGTCCTTTCAGATTTTCAACCTAGCGAGCCATCCCTTTTTTTTTTTCAAAGTCTGCCTACGTACCCCCGAGCAGGGATCAGGTCCAACGTAGTTCGGGCCAGAGCTTGAAAGAAAATGGTTATTTTCGTTGGTGGAGCGACCGAACCGAGGTGGTTGCCTACGTATCCCCGAGCGGGAATCAGGTCGAGCGTAGTTCAAGCAAAGCTTGAAAGAAAATGGTTATCTTTAGGTAGGTGGGGTGACCGAACTGTTGTGGTTGCCTACGTATCCCCGAGCGGGAATCAGATCGAGCGTAGTTCAGGCAAAGCTTAAAAGAAAATGGGGGTTTTGGGGGGTTGGTCAAGCATAGTACTTTTTGAGGCGATCCATGTTGATTGGTTCTTTGAATTCGACACCATTGGGGTCCATGAGATAAGTTGCTCCTCCGGAGAGGATGGTCTTGATGATGTAAGGGCTGACCCATTTAGGTTTAAATTTCCCACGGGGATCAAAGATCGGAGCTCGCAATTCCTTAAGGACAAGGTCACCCTTGGCAATCTTTCTCGGACGAACCCTTTTGTTGAAAGTACGGGCTATCCTCTTTTGATAGATTCGAACATGGTCGACCGCTGCTAGGCGCTTTTCATCTATGAGAGCCAGTTCTTCGTATCTTTTCCTCAACCAATCTTACTCCGAAATTTCACATTCTGCCATCATGCGTAGGGATGGTCGTTCTATCTCGACTTGAAGTACTGCTTCCATTCCATATACTAACGAGTAAGGAGTTGCTCCTGTGGATGTTCTTATCGACGTTCTGTACCCCCAAAGTGCGAATATAATTGGGTGTGGCGTTTCAGACGACTATAATCGGAGACACCTTTTGACAAATAACCAAAGGACACGGAAGCCCCGGAAATTCAGAGACTGACACAGAAGTTAAGTAATGATCATGTAATCCTGAGGTGTCAAGAGATGAACATGGAAGCCCCATTGATAGAAGCCATGGCATATTGAGAGCGATGATTAATGAACCGACAATGTTTGAATCGAGATGATGAGTTGACAATGGACTACTTATGACCGTCATGATTGAACTGACGATGTACGAACCCGCTGAGGATTAAACAGAATCTGCTGGGGATGAAGCGACTCTTTCTGGGATCTCTCTTCAACTGCTTCTCTTGATCGAAATTCGAATTTGTCAAGATCTTTCGGTGCTCAATCCAAGAGGGCCGGTCGGGGCCTCCGGGAGCTGGTATCTTTCTGCTTCTGTCCTCGGGGGATGATGCGGGGTTCCCCGGGGAATCTCTTTTCTTGATCGGGAACCAGGACCCATCTCTGAATCTCTCGCGGTTGATCAAATCTTTCGGTGCTCAATCCAAGAGGGCCGGTTGGGGCCTCTGGGAGCTGGTATCTGTCTTGTTTCTGTCCTCAGGGGATGTTGTAGGGTTCTCGAAGAATCTCTTTTCGTTGATCGAAAAACAGGACCCATCTCTGAATCTCTCACAGTTAATCAAATCTTTCGGTGCTCAAACCAAGCGGACCGGTTGGGGCCTCCGGGAGCCGGTATCTATCTTGTTTCTATCCTCGGGGGATGTTGTAGGGTTCTCGGAGAATCTCTTTTCGTTGATCGGAAACCAGGACCCATCTCTGAATCTCTCACGGTCGATCAAATCTTTCGGTGCTCAATCCAAGAGGGCCAGTTGGGGCCTCCGGGAGCTGGTATCTGTCTTGTTTCTGTCCTTGGGGGATGTTGTAGGGTTCTCGGAGAATCTCTTTTCGTTGATCGAAACCAGGACCCATCTCTGAATCTCTCACGGTTGATCAAATCTTTCTGTGCTCAATCCAAGAGGGCCGGTTGGGGCCTCCGGGAGCTGGTATCGGTCTTGTTTCTGTCCTCGGAGGATGTTGTAGAGTTCTCGGAGAATCTCTTTTCGTTGATCGGAAACCAGGACCCATCTCTGAATCTCTCACGGTTGATCAAATCTTTCGGTGCTCAATCCAAAAGGGCCGGTTGGGGCCTCCGGGAGCTGGTATCTGTCTTGTTTTTGTCCTCGGGGGATGCTGCAAGGTTCTCGGAGAACCTCTTTTTGTTTGTTTCGGTGCATTAGCTAAAATCCAAGATTCGTTATCAGAACTCTCGTGTTTGATCGAAATTTGCAACGGTCGTCCTAAAATAACCGATTCGAGTCTTCGGGAGTCGATCTTTCTCAGTTTCTGACTACTGGATGTAGCCCTGACAATTTTTGGACTGTTGGGGATAAAACCCCATAAATCTTCACCGGAATGGGCCACCGGGGCTAATTGGGGCCAAAAATGGGCAAAATGGGCCAAAATGGGACGAAATGGAGCAAAACAGAGCGAAGTGGGGCCCGCAGGGAGCAGTGCCGCAGTTGCACTAGGCCACTGCCGCGGCAGCACTGGGCCACTGCCGTGACGGCAGTTGCCCAATGCCGCGACGGCACTGGGTGGCCGGACTCCATCTTTGTATATCTCGGGTTTTTGAGCTTTTGAAGCTCATTTTTGGCCATTTTGGGGTGTTTTCAGAGCCAAAATTTGTCAAATCGCAGCTTATGCACGCTCAGGTGAGTAATCTTTCACCGTAGTTGGAATTTTGATTGGTGTTTTGGTTTGCTCAAATTTTCAAGAAGAAAGTTTAACTTTGACTTCCATTTTCTTTGTAGATCCAGGGAACGGATGAAGGCCGAGATGCAAACCCCGGACTTGATTTTACGGGACCCCCAACGTCATCTTGCAGCCGCGGCCCTAGCGAGCTTGGTATGTGAAACTTTCGACAGTTTAGGACTATTTTTATGTATTGTGCTAGTATTTTGAGCCGTAGTGTGAACCTAGAGATCGTTAGAAGTCTGGTTTGTGCTCAAATGTTGATTTTGTGAATTTGGACCTCGGGTCGTGAATAGTGATTTTGTGCATTGTTTTGTCGTCGTTGGTATGTGCAGGTGCCAGAAGTGACATTAAAAGGCCACAGTAGTCTTGCTCATGCTTTCCTATAGTATACTCAGCTTTCGCCCACCGTCAAGAGGATGGTCGATGATGCCGGGTTCAGAGGCTTTGTCCGTCTAGTTTCGAAGAGGAGCAATGATTTGGCACACTTTTACGCTTTGGCTGAGAGGTAGTGGGACACCACCAATACTTTCCACCTCCCGTTTGGTGAGATGACCATGACGCCTTTTGACTTCTCCATGATCACCGGCTTAAGGGTAGGCGGGAAGCGCCTGATTTTGGACTACTTTTATGAGATCGACCCGGAGGCTATAGAGATGTTGATTGGGGCTGTTCCCCCCAATCTGGAGTGGCACTGGTTTCCTTATGGCTGGCTTTACCGGGCCTATGGCAGGGGGAATCATAATCTGAACAATTCCCAGCTTTTGAGGGTGTATCTTCTGTATGTCCTTGGTTGCTCGATCTTCCCGACATGCAACAATCGAGTGAGCTTGAGATTCCTTTCTTGCCTGACGACCATTGATGAGATCCCCTCCTACGACTGGGGCGGTGCTGCCTTGGCCCATCTTTACAAGCATATGGGTGAAGTCTCTCGGGGCGATGTTAAATCGACGGGGGGATTTTGGCAAGCTTGGGAGGTATGTACTGCATCTTCTCTCACCTTTTTTGGCATTTGGATTTCTGTACTCTTTCTGATTTTTTTCTTTGTCTATACAGCTTTGGAGCTTTGAGTATTTGAAGATGTTGGCTCCTTCCACTGTGGATGAATCAGGTGAAGACGAGGATGGCATGGCTCCTGTGCCTCTGTTCCCACGAGGCTTGAGATGGCGGAGGGATGTTGTTGGGGTGAAGAGCGGGGCCCACCGGATTGTTTTGCTCAAAAACTTCCTAACCGAGCTGACGGCTGCTAGTGTTGATTGGACGCCTTGGGAGCGCGCCGCCTATGCTGCCCCGGGGGAGATTCAAGCGGTCAAGCCTCTTTGCTCTTGTCGACTCTTGATGGAGACTACCGAGTGCAGGCAGTGGTTCCTTGGCGAGCGGGTATCCCAGCAGGTGGTTGGTGGTTCCAGGTATCACGTCCCTCATAATCATCCTGCGATGGATGCCAGTGATCTTTCTGGTGATGCTCTGCTGGCGGCTTTGGCCGGCTTCGATGTTTGGGACCATTTTCTCTCTGAGACCGGTTACGAGGCTTACCGTGGCCGTTTCCTGATGCCTAACTTCCCGCTCCTGGAGGTAAGTTTCCTTTTTACATTTTTGTCTCTACCCGTTGCCTATGTTTTTGACTCATCCTTTCCTAACTTGTTTTGTGCCTACAACATAGCGAGATGTACAGGAGACAGGCTCCTCCGGCTTCCGATCCTATCCCTCCTTGGGATTGGACCGTCAATGTTCTAGGCGCTGATGGCACTCCCCAAGTGATGGAGGTGCCGCGAGTTACATGTGGGTACCCTACTCAGCCAGCGGGCGTCCTCAATGTTCCTTGGAGTTACGCTGAGGAGGGTCACTCCTTGGCGGCTAGCCTATGATCCTTGGTCCTTACACGAGACAATCGGGTATGTCTCTAATTTTGCGTTTTCTTAAGTTTATGAGGTTCTAACACTGGATTTTACCCTTGACAGATGGATGGTATACGGCAATTTGCCGCCAATCAGATGGCGTCTTTGGTAAGTTTCTGACTCGACTCTATTTTTGTATTTCATTTTGTTGTTCCTCTACTAATTGCCTTCATTTTATTTGTGTGTGCAGTACCGTGGAGGCGGAGCTGGCTCATCGAGGACTGATCCAAGGTGTAGGGGTGGTAGGAGGAGGACGTCGCCGACATACACTCCGGGCGGTCCGACAGAGGACGAAGAAGAGGAGGACTGAGGCCCCCCAAGCGGGAACTTTGTTTTATTTTTTTCTTTTTATGTTTTCGATTGGGTTATACTGGTGATATGACTATTTGGACAGCGTAGGACAAATGTGTGGAACAGTTTGTGACCTTTGATAGAGTACTATGATGTTTTGCCTTTTAGGCCGGATAGCTTCCGGTTTAGAGGCGCAGTTGTGTGCTTGTTTTAGTTGATAATTATGTGATGATATATGTGCACTGTGATGGATGTTACTGCGATGGGCAGTTTTGTGATAGTGAGTGTTTTTGCCTTGCAGGTGGGATAGTTCGTAAAACGGGGAGGTGCTGCCGAAATTTTGAATTTTGCTAGAGCCACGACAGAAAATATGGCTTTGTATGATCCTGCTCAACTCACAGCTTGGCTGAACATCACGGATGGTGTGGAGCGGATCAATTTCTTTAGCTACGGCCTGACCGAGCTGTTCTCTCTTCGCCAGATGACCCTGAACACGGAGCTCTTGCGTGCTGCTATTGCCCACTAGGACCCGGTGAACCATGTCTTCAATTTCAACGGCCTGGAGCTATGCCCCCTGTTTGAGGAGTTTTGTGCTATTCTTGGCTATGATTCTGACTCTGACCTGATTCTCCCTTCTACTGAAACCCTTAGTCCTACGCGAGGCTTGGCTGAATATCTGAACTGTTCCATCACTATTTCCCGCCGACTGATTTAAGGTGAGATTCTTGACATTGCTTCCATCATTGCTCGATATGCCAGTCCTGGGAATCCTAGCGTGTATGATGCTACCCGCGGGGCCGCTTTGATATTGTGCATGACTTCGCACTTCTTGTTCTCGAGTATTTCTAGCGACTTAGTGCATATATGCCTAGGACTGAATGTAGGTAAGAACCCCATGGCTATGGTTTTAGCTGAAACCTTGAATGGCTTGGATAATGCTTTCAACCAAGGGACTCCTCTTCTTTCTGGGGCACCTTTGGTGTTACAGGCTTGATTATACGAGCGCCTCCAAATGTGGACGGGCCGCATACCACCGGTTTACTTTTGTCGAGCCGTGCTTCACCCTCACTATACTTTTGTTGACTGGGTTAACATGATGGGTGCTTTATCTGAGGCTGACATTTGCTGGATCGTGAGGCGTTGGGGCCTTTATGCTGTTACTACGAGCCTCAGGGGTCACCAGAGAGTGTGGTTGATGGGTCTGAGAGAGACTTCTTTCTATCATCCTCGCCGTTTGGCCAGACAGTATGGGCAGGTTCAGGAGGTTCCCCGGGGGTTTACTGAGAGGGTCTTTGCTTCCAAGATCAGGGCTGCCACTATTGCTGCTTTCATTGATGGTTGGACTGACCGAGTAAAGGCCTACTTCTAAAGAAAATAAAAGACACAAAGATGAAACCAGACCGGACTGATTCTGCTCATTCCTCCAAGTGTCTTTGAACATGTGTGATTGCTTTTTGAAAGACTTTTATTTCTTTGATCATTCCTGCTTATGTAATATTCAAAGTTTGTTTATCGGTGAACCTTGGTTACTTTGGGAATCCCATTTTATGCATTTTAATTTTCTAAAAAGTATTTTGTAACCGAGATTTCAATTAGATGTTGCTTGTGGTACTTGTTTGGGCATGCTAGGACGTTTAGAGGCAAACGAGGTGGGTGGCCGAAGTTTGCCCCTAGTTTGGGATATGTGTGGTTGTGAGGCAAACGAGGTAGATGACTGACGTTTGTCCCTAGTTTAGAAGAGGTTCAAGCAAACGAGACGAGTAGCCAAAGTTTGCCCCTAGTGTGGAGGGTGATTTCTGGGTTATGGCAAGGACCGCGACTTTATTCTCTCAAATGCTCATAATTTTGCCTAGGCACCAGTTAGGTGTCCTAGCGAGCTCTTTTCTCTCTTTTGTTATTGCTCACTTGGGATTTAACCCTAACTTTTGCCTAGGCGTCCTTTCAGATTTTCAACCTAGCGAGCCATCCCTTTTTTTTTTTTTTTTTTTTCAAAGTCTGCCTACGTACCCCCGAGCGGGGATCAGGTCCAACGTAGTTCGGGCCAGAGCTTGAAAGAAAATGGTTATTTTCGTTGGTGGAGCGACCGAACCGATGTGGTTGCCTACGTATCCCCGAGCGGGAATCAGGTCGAGCATAGTTCAAGCAAAGCTTGAAAGAAAATGGTTATCTTTAGGTAGGTGGGGGTGACCGAACTGTTGTGGTTGCCTACGTATCCCCGAGCGGGAATCAGGTCGAGCGTAGTTCAGGCAAAGCTTAAAAGAAAATGGGGGTTTTGGGGGGTTGGTCAAGCATAGTACTTTTTGAGGCGATCCATGTTGATTGGTTCTTTGAATTCGACACCATTGAGGTCCATGAGATAAGTTGCTCCTCCGGAGAGGATGGTCTTGATGATGTAAGGGCTGACCCATTTAGGTTTAAATTTCCCACGGGGATCAAAGATCGGAGCTCGCAATTCCTTAAGGACAAGGTCACCCTTGTCAATCTTTCTCGGACGAACCTTTTTGTTAAAAGCACGGGCTATCCTCTTTTGATAGATATGGACAAGGTCGACCGCTGCTAGGCGCTTTTCATCTATGAGAGCCAGTTCTTCGTATCTTTCCCTCAACCAATCTGACTCCAAAATTTCACATTCTGCCATCACGCGTAGGGATGGTAGTTCTATTTAGACTGGAAGTACTGCTTCCATTCCATATACCAGCGAGTAAGGAGTTGCTCCTGTGGATGTTCTTATCGACGTTCTATACCCCCAAAGTGCGAACGGTAGCTTTTCATGCCAGTTTTGTAGGTATCGGCTGATTTCTGCAGTATGGCCTTGATATTCTTGTTGGCAGCTTCGACTGCCCCATTAGTCTGTGGTCTGTACGGTGATGACTTGTGATAAGTGATTTTGTATTCCTCGAACAGATCCCTGACTTCTGCTTTGAAATGACTTCCGTTATCCGAAATAATCTCATGGGGGACTCCATAACGATAGATGAGATTTCTCTTGATAAATTTGGCCACTTCCTTGGCCCCCAACTTGCTGTAAGATACGTCTTCTACCAATTTTGTGAAATAGTCGATGGCCACCAAAATGTACCAATTTCCATTTGAGGCTTTTGGAACGACTTCACCAATGATATCGATTCCCGAGGTTGAGAATGGCCAAGGCGAGGTCATGCTGTATAGAAGAGACGGTGGTGCATGCATCATGTTTGCATGGATCTGGCACTTGTGACACCTTTTTACGTATTTGCAACAATCTTTCTCCAAAGTTGTCCAGTAGTACCCTTGTCTTATGATTTTCTTGGCAAACATGTGACCGTTCATGTGCGGCCCGCATACCCCTTCGTGTATTTCCTCCATCATTCTTCTAGAGCTCTTATACCCCTTCGTGTATTTCATCCATCATTCTTCTGGAGCTCTTTCCAAACAAGTAAGTCTGGTTGTGACCGTTGTATCCTTTCTTTAGCAGTTTCCCACCGTAAATGATGAATTGAGCTGCGAATCTTCGAATGGCCCTTTTGCCTTTCTCGGTAGATTCTTGGGGGTATGTCCCCTTTTCTATGAAGTTCCAGACATCCTGATACCATGGTGTTCCATTCTTTTCTTCTTCGATTGTGGCGATCATGTTGAACGAAGGCTCGTACTTCTGTTCAATTACCAAAGGCATTATCCTGACTCCCACGGGAATCTTAATCATGGAGGCTAAGGTAGCCAATGAATCTGCTAGCTGATTCTCTTCCCTGGGCAAGTAGAGGAATGTGATGTTCTTGAACTGCCTTTTGAGTTGATCGAGATGATCATGATTGGGCTTCAACCTTTCTTCTATTACTTTCCATTCTCCCCTAGCTTGTGATATAATGAGATTTGAATCCCTGAAGACATCCAACTTCTGAACTTTCAATTCTATGGCTGCCTCTATCCACAGAATGCATGCTTCGTATTCCGCAATGTTGTTGGTGGAGTTATAATTGAGCTTGACTGCCAACGGAATATGGTCTCCACTTGGTGTTACTAGGATCATTCCTACTCCGTATCCTTTCATGTTGGCTGCTCCTTCAAAGTACAAATTCCACTGTTCTTCCTTGATTACCATGATATTCTCGTCCAGAAATGGAAAGTCCCTACTTTCTTCGGAGTCAACGGCATGTTCTACGAGATGCTCAGCTACGGTTCTCCCTTTTACCGATTTGCTCGTAACATACTTGATATCGAATTCAGATAGTAGGAGTAGCCAATGGGATATACAACCGGTCAGGGCGGGTTTTTCGAGAAGGTATTTTAGAGGATCCATGCGGGATATGAGCATAACCGGGAAGGCCAGCATGTAGTGCCTCAGTCGGCGAGTGCACCAAACCAAGGCTTAACACGTTTTTTCGAGGGTAGAGTAGTTGAGCTCATACCCAGTCATCCTCTTGTTAAGGTAATATATGGCTTTTTCAGAGTGGCTTTCTTCTCCTTCTTGGGCTAGCATGCAACCCATGGCATTTTCGGAGACAGATAGGTAAAGGAATAAGGGCTTATGAGGTGTAGGTGGTGAGAGGACAGGCGGATTTTGAAGCTAGGCTTTTATTTTGTCGAAAGCGGCTTGGCATTGGTCATCCCATTGGAACTTTTCTCCTTTTCTTAGCAATCGGAACAAAGGATCACATGTAGTTGTGAGCTTGGAAATGAAGCGGTTGATAAATTGGATTCTTCCGAGGAACCCACTCACTTCCTTTTCATTCTGCGGTGGCGTCATTTCTAGGATTGCCTTGATCTTAGAGGGGTCCACCTCTATCCCTCTTTGTGTGATGAGAAAACCCAGGAGTTTACCGGAGGTCACACCGAAAGTGCATTTCTTTGGATTCAACCTCATCTTGTATTTGCGCAACCTCTCGAAAAACTTTTCCAGTGCTACCAGGTGTCCTTCTCTATCCTTGGACTTCACGATCATGTCATCTACATACACTTCTACTTCCTTGTGAATCATGTCGTGCAACAGAGTGGTGGCCGCTCTTTGGTAGGTAGCCCTAGCATTCTTTAGTCCGAAAGGCATTACTCTATAACAGTAGGTTCCCCAAGGGGTGGTGAACGTCATTTTTTCCCGATCTTCCGGCTCTATTAGAATCTGATTATACCCTGAGAAACCATACATGAACGACAGTAGCTCATGTCCTGCGGTGTTATCTACCAAAACATCAATGTGAGGAAGTGGGAAGTCATCCTTGGGACTAGCCTTGTCTAGATCACGGAAGTCGACGCACACACGAACTTTTCCATCCTTCTTCGGGACTGGCACGATATTGGCAATCCATTCCGGATATTCGGTGACAATGATGAACCCTGCTTTGAATTGTTTCTCCACTTCTTCTTTAACCTTGAGTGCCCATTCCGGCCTCATGCGCCTCAGTTTCTGCTTGACAGTTTAGAATTTGGGAGGAGGGGAATATAATGTTGGACAATATCGGGATCGACCCCAGGCATGTCCTCGTAAGACCAAGCAAAAACAACTTTGAATTCTTTTAGCAAGAGGGTTAGTTTTTCTTTTTCTTCTTTATTAAGAGTTGAGCCAATTTGTACAATTTGTGGATTAACTGTTTCACCTAGGTTAACCGATAAAGTATCTTCGATTATTTCGTAAGTAGGTGGTTTTTCAATTAGTTGCTTAAGTTCGATTGGAAGATCCTCGGAAGGATATGTGCATTCACAAGTATTAGACACGGAGGAGTAAGCAGAATCGTCTTTCATTTCATTCATGACAGGTGAAGTGATTACATTGGACAATGATGGGCTTACAGCAACCGACTCTAGTACAGACTCGATAATTGGCAGTACAGACTCTGGAGGAACAGGAGACAGGGAGACACGGACAGATGACTCTACAGCCTGGTTGCTCAGACCCTCCTCAGTCGGCTTGGTCTGATCATCTTGGCTCTTGGCCCTCTTTTCTTCCTTCTTCTCAACGGATTCCTCCCACATTTTCTTGATGGCTTCAGTGTCTATGTATTTCAACCATTCCTCCTCCGGGGTCTTCTCGACTTCTTCGGGATAGAACAGATCTTGATATGGGGGCCTTTCGCAGTCAGCGAAGATTTTAAGCCCGGGGTGCCTTTTCCCAGTGGTTTGATGGATCCAGGGTTCGGGGAATCCGAAGTAGGGGAAATCATCCCCTTCTTTGATGAATTGCCCATTCAAGGTTTTGCGGTACGGCGGGAGACCTCTCACTCTTTTCTTCCATGGCCTGTGTAGCTTAGTGTCTTCTTTAGTGGGCTTGTACCCCAACCCAAAAGTGCCTTGTTGCCCTTTGATCTGAGGGAACTCACGAATTCTTTGCTGGCGTCGGCCTAATCCCATTCCCGGGAAGTAGTTCATTTTGCGGACAATGTTGACAACTGCGGAGTGGACCTCGAGGAACCTGTCTTTTCCATTGATCACGTGGACTTCTTCCATGAAGAATCCCCCGATTTCTCCTTCTTCTAGCTCAGGTATTTGGATTTCAAAAATGGGAGCGTAGTTTGGGAAAGCTTCATTACCCCAATTATTACCGAGGATGATCTTTACTTCCTTATCATGAATGTACTTGATCATTTGATGCACAGTGGATGATACGGCTTTGTTGACATACAGCCAAGGCCTCCCAATCAACAGGTTGAACGAGGCAGGTATGTCCATGACTTGGAAGACTTCAGTGCTTACCAAAGATCCTACCCGGATTTGGAGAGAAACAGTTCCCATCAGATTCCTCCTGGTGTTATCATAGGCCCTCAAGGATTGCACAGATGGTGTGATGTCAAGGACATCGACTCCCAATACGGTGGCAGTCCTTAGGGCACAAACATTTAGAGCAGAACCTGTATTAACCAGACAAAACGGTACCTGCTGTCCTTTACATCCGACAGTGATGTACAATGCTTTGTTATGTGCAGATCCTTCTGGTGGTAGGTCTTCGCTAGAAAATGTAATGATCGGGTCAGGGGTAAGTGCGCCCAAGAAAGCCACCATGTCCTTCGGTGCGGCGTCGATAGGGACTTCAATTCCAACTAGGGCATTTAACACGGCTTGCCTATGCTTGTAGGATGTTACCATGATATCCCACATCGAGAGGCGTGCTTGGGTTTTCTTTAGCTGCTTTATCAACTCATAATCTTCTTCAATGATCTCATCCATCTTACCCTTCCCCTTGTCTTTAACTGGACCTTTCTCGATTGCTTCAGTAATAGGCTACAGAGGCTGGTAGTGACGGCCCGATCTAGTCAGATGATCAATCTCGGCAGGAGTAGGCCCTTCCACAGTCCCATCTTCTTTGAACCAATCACCATCCGCTCCCACAAATGGTTTCTCCGGCTCGTCCTAGATAGAAGCATCGCTTTCATTATTGGGATCATACCATTTTAGGTCCACTACCCCCAGATCATGTTCTTCCAGGAAGAACAGGTCTTGCTCATCGTCTAGCTGTTGCTACCACTCGTAATTCTCCCCTTCAATCAGATGAATTCCCACAGAGTCTGAGATGTCAATGAGGGGTAAGGGTCGTCCTAAGGGGGTGATGTAGGTAGCAGGATTGAAGGATACAGGGTTGGACTCGATGAGGCTGACATTTTGGTGGTTTGGTAGAGGATTTTGAGTAATATGGGACTGCTTCGGGGGCGCCTCATTGATATTCTGGTCAATGAGGTCTTGGATATCATGGCAGAGGCGCATGCAATCATCGGTATTGTGGCCAGGGGCTTGATGGTAGGTACATCGTTTGGACATATCACAGTTAGGTGGGGGCGGGGTATTTCGAGGCTGGAGTAAGTGGAGATGACCCTTTTTGAGGAGGCGGTCTATGTGGACACCGGAAGTGGACCACTTCTCTTGTTTGAGATTGTTTTGAAAAGGAATTTGACTTGGATCAAAGAAAAGAAAATGGTCTATTGAAAACAGATACAGAGTCGCCACTTGGTCTTTAAGGAACCAAGAAACCTAATTTTGACTCACCCAAGCGGATAAGGGCACCGGCCCTTCATAACCAAAGAACTTGGTTCGGGGTTTTGGTACGAGAGAGGAAGGAGCCTTTGTCGCGACTAAAACACCCTCAACTCGCCCCGTCTTTCGACGTGCCTCAATTAGCATCCAAATAATCATCTTATACTATGTATGGTTCGACAAATAATACTACGATAGTATATTACATCACATAAGAAACTTGAAATGAAAGATCTAAAGATAAGATATCATTCATAAGATCTAAGCCAAATATCACACAATGCGAAGTGAAAGATCACACAAATAAACCTAGGAAAAATCGTCTAATCATATATCAAATAATCAAGTTTTCCTAATCTAAAGGGGACATGAATTGTTCTTGAAACAAATAAACAAAGAAATCAAAATATGCTTAACAAGCTAGTATGATGCATGTTATTCTTTGAGAAAAGAAGATCTCTCAATCCCCGGGACGGATGAGAAAGGATGATTAGATCAAAGGGGAAGCATGAACGTATGATCGTGATCATTCTTTATAATCTTCTTAGATTAAGAGTTACAAAAACCCCAAATCTTGCATGAATGCAATGTATGTATCTAAAATGTGCAAAGGTTGTAGTGTGTTTTGTGTACATGGATTTCTAGAATGACTTAGAAGTCTAAAATGTGTATGAATGAATGAATGAAATAATCATGGGATATGTACAAATGTAGTATGAACTACTTCCTAAGATATGAACTAATTTGGAATGCATACAAGCATCAAATCAAAGGACGAAAGTTGAAATGTGCTTGTTGTGAATAGTGGACAGAACAGTAGCATGATCTTTTGGAAATTGAAAAGAGGGGTTAAGAGTGTTTTCAATGCATGATTTTTTTTATGGAGATCTTCCTTATTGTGTCTAGAACACAACCCAAAAGGCCAATCTTGGATAGCTATCACAGATTGAGAGAAATCATATAAACAATGAAGATCACTCAGAAACAGAGTCTGTACCGTCGACTGAAATGTTGAAAAATCTTAGAAAATGAAACCGAATGATCTAGAGGCCCATTTTATACAGAAAGTTCCCTAAGACATTGACGTTTAAGGGAAAAATAAGTTAGGACCACCCCTTTTGGAAAAGTTTTTCTGGAAAACAAGTTGAAGGTGGACCTAGCTGTCAAAAACAGAATGTCTAGAGAAAATGTTTGGATCCAAATGGACCATTTTCAAGTACTTCCAAGTCAAACCAAAAATCATGGGTGTTCTCTAATGAGTTAGGAAGACTTTCCAAGTGGTCTTACATTCATACATTGATTATTGAACTCAAAATAATTCCTTGAAGTTAAATAACTCACTGTTTTGAGGGTTTTGTGAAAAACAAGGTTTATTTCTTGGAATCAAAATGAGGAGTTTAAGAGGGGGGTTTTGAAATGGGGGTTTTGAAAGTATACTTCCAGAACTTGGATGAATATTCTAACCACTTGGAATATCAATTCCTAACTTATTTCAAGAACTTCCCAAGTATTTGCAAAACATGGTTTTATTTGGAAACCAAACTCAAGAATCTATGGGAGTATGATACATGAGAGAATAGATGATACATGATATGATATAACATGTTAAAAGTGGTAAAGAACATGTGCATGGGATATGGGTTCATCTAGATACAAGAGAGTGTTGCATCAAAGTGTAAAAGTCAAAAAGTGAAATGCTGTGAATAGTGGACAGACTGTATGCATTACTTTGTAACATTATAATGGGAGGTCAAACGTGCCTAGGAAAATGCGAGAAAAATCAGAGATTATCCTTATTGTGTCTAGAAAATAATCCAAAAAGCCAAACATCAATAGCTATCACAGATTAAAAGAAATAAATCAGAATGTACACATGACTCAGAAACAAAAGCTGCACTGTTGACTGATTTTGTATGATTTTTCATAAATCAAAGAAAAGGTTTATGATGACCCATTATATACCAAATGTTTCCTAAGACACCCAAGTTTTATAAAAAAAAATAGAAAAGATATATGTACAGTGACGAAAATATCCATAATAAGTGCAAGAAGTTGGGTGAACATTCTGTGAGAACAGAGGCAGATTACGAATATGAACTTCTCACATCCAAAACAAATACTTTCACATTTCTATAATTGATGGAAACAATTGGGGACAAACTATGATGTCTTAGGAAGATTTTCCAAGTGGTTTCATCATCCTAACTCAAGTATTTAATTCAAAACAAATCTTTGAATCTGAACAGCTCACTGTTTTGGATCATTCTTGAAGAAAATGGATTTGGGTTTGAAATAGAGTTTGAGTTCTTGATTGGGGGTTTTGAAATAGATGTTCAAAGCATGAACTTAAACTCTTGAGATGACCATGTGACCACTTAGAACCTCATCCAACCTTGAATCATCAAAGAACTCCCAATATTATTGGAGAGATTCATTTTTATTTTGGACATAACTTCAATACATTTCAAGAACATCTTGGAAGTATTGAGGTTATGATCATCATCTATCAAACATGTTTTTTGAGGTCAAGAGCTACTATCCATAAGGATTCACTCACCCCAAACTTCATGTCATCACTTAGATGATGATGAACTAGTAAGTAAATAAAGAAAATAAAAAGAAATGAGATTAAGAAGAGATGAACATAATATGAACAAGCAAGTAAATAATAATCAATAGATGATAATCAATATGATTTTGGACTTGTAGCTTGGTGTTTCACTCATAGATTTTGACATTTGGACATGGAAGTAGCTTCCTAACTCAAGAATGCTCAAGAATGGTGATTGGGTATATTGATGATGAAGTATATAGAAAAATGGTGGAGGAAAACAAGAATAGAACTCACTTTGATTGAAAAAAATGGAAGAAGAAGACTACTTCTTCTCTTTCTCTCTCTATATTTCCCTAGAGTTTCTTCCTAAGCTTTCTCTAAGCTTCCATGTCTCTCCCCTAAATGGAAGTAAATGGCTTCTTTTATAGGCAAAGGAGGGGTGGTAAATGGAGTTTTAAAAAGTTTAAAATGGTCTCCCATTGGTCCAAAATAAGCTGGGAATCAAAACTACGTCGTTTTGGTTTTTAATTAATCAAAATGGGACCCCAAAAGAAATTACAAAAACTCACTGTTCTGGAGGGGAGTGCCGCGGCGGCACTGCTCCTCCCTTCGTCCAGATAATGCTGTTTAGGCCCCCTGAGGTTCCGGTATTCGCGTAAAGGCCCTATTTCGTCCGAAATTCACAGAAAATGCATATGAACTCCAAACTGAGGTTGTGATATACCGTTGGAAAGGTATTGGAGTCTAATTTACATAAAAAAGTTTGGGGATAAGTCATTTTGAAAATTTTTGCGGTATTTGCGATAAAAGCCAATTTGATTGCCTTTTTCGCCTTTGGAAATTTATAATAAATTCGTTTTAAATCCAGAAATTATGTGCGATATACCGTTGGAAAGCTATTGACCTCTAGTATCCATGAAAAATGTTTGAAAATTGTTTTGGTGCCCCGGTTCCAAAGTCAAATTCTGGTCAAACTGGTCAAACCTGGGATTCCCGGGAAGTTCTAGAAACCTCTGGGAGTTCCCGGGAGCTGATGTTTTCGCTCGATTTTCTTTTGGAACTTGTTTTAACACTTTTCTCATGATTTAAAATGATTCTGGTGAATTCGGACGATTTTTGGTCAAACTTGGTCAAACTTGGTCAAACCTTGGTCAAACCTAGTCAAACCTTGGTCAAACTGGTCATCGGGGACTTTCCGGGAACTTCTGGGACTTCCGGGGGTCTCTGGGAGCTGACAATTTCATCTGATTTCTCTTAAAATCTCATTTTATCACTTTCCTTACGACGTAGCATATTTTCAGAACTTTAGGACCAAATCTGGGAGTTTTTGGGCTTTCAGGGGTATTTTTGTCATTCTGAGCATTTTGAGAGATAGAACTAACTTCCAGCAGTCCTTTTGAGTCTTTTTTTCGATCATTGTGAAGCACCAAGCTATGGGTCTCCTAAATCTGATAGCCGACAAAATGGGGTGTCTACAGTTTGCCCCTCTTTGGCATGAACTTGTGAGGCAACGCATGTCGCAAGCGAGTGCCAAAGCTTTGAAGAGACAGGTCTTTTGGAGGCTATAGATTTAGGATAAAAAGCGTTGCAAAAGATGCAAGGATGATGAGGTTAGTGCTGGTCGTGCTCTGCGTGAGCTGCCTACGTATCCCGAGAGGAATCAGACCAGGACGTAGTTCAGGGCAAGGAACCAATCATACATGCACATACACAACAATCAGGCGGATGCTATGCTATAAGAGTGATATGCAATGTATGGATGTGATATGAATTGTGTCATGAGTCCTATCATGTCTAGTGTTGTGACCCTAGTATGAGCAAGTGCTGTGGGGTGTGCCACTCTGAGTGGGCTGGTGTTGTGCTAGTGTTTGCGACTGTGATGCGGTGGATGACTCGGATAAGGACATCAAGGTTTAGAAGATTCTGGGTCTTGGGGAAAACTTCTGGAATTACGGGAAGTGTGCTTTGCAAACAAATGTAATCGAACGTGGGGTCCCAGAGGACAACAATCGACGGAAATAGAAGTCCTGGATACCAAACGATAGATGAGGAAGTTCAAGATAGCCAATCGGAGAAGGGTTTCGAGATAACCGTTAAGCGAGAAAGCTCACAATAGCTGATGGGTAGGTGAGGGGGCTCATAATTTTTGACAAGGGAGTGAGGAAGCTCATGATAAGGGAAAAGCTCACGATTTTTGTTTGCTGAAGAAGCTCATAATCTTTATTTGAGGAAGCTCATGATAACCGATGGGTAGGTGAGGGGGCTCACAATTTTAGACATAGGAGTAAGGAGGCTCACGATAAGTGAAAAAGCTCATGATAAGTGAGAAAGCTCATGATTAGTGAGAAAGCTCACGAGTTTGGACAAAGGAGTGAGGCTCACAATAAGTGAGAAAGCTCATAATTTTGGATGAAGGAGTAAGGAAGCTCATGAAAAGTGAGAAAGCTCACAATTTTGGACGAAGGAGTGAGGAAGCTTATGAAAAGTGAAGAAGCTCACAAATTTGAGGAAGCTCACGATAAGTGAGAAAGCTCACAATTTTAGACGAAGGTGTGAGGAAGCTCATAAGAAGTAAGAAGGCTCATGATGATTAGTGGACATGGATCCTTGAATTGTGAATAGACAGTGCTTGCCCTGAGAATCGGGGTGATTTGACTGTGGGTGGTGTTTTGGCCGATCCTTATGATGACAAGTCTAGAGAATCGGTTTGGACTTCTGTTATCTTCTACTGGGGATGGTAGGGGACTCTCTGAGAATCTCTCTTCTTGATCGGGAACCAGGACCCATCTCTGAATCTCTCACGGTTGATCAAATTTTTCGGCGCTCAATCCAAGAGGGCCGGTCGGGGCCTTCGGGAGCTGAAGGATAATGTACTCTGCTAGGAAGAAGGAAATACGTCCGTTAAATGGGAGTAAAGGTATCATTCTATTTGTGACAGAGATGATTTGCGGTGGTTTGACACTGATAGAGGGTGATAATCAATAGAAGATCATCAACAGCCACTCATGGACTTATGTTGCATGATCGAAAAAAGATGGTCAACAGCCACTCCTAGACTTATGTTGCTAGGACGAAGGAAGATCATCAACAGCCACTCATGGACTTATGTTACATGAAGGTGAAAGATCAACAGCCACTCATGGACTTATGTTGGTAGGTGAAAGGAAGATCATCAACAGCCACTCATGGACTTATGTTGCATGAAGATGAAAGATCAACAGCCACTCATGGACTTATGTTGCTAGGTGAAAGGAAGATCATCAACAGCCACTCATGGACTTATGTTGCATGAAGATGAAAGATCAACAGCCACTCATGGACTTATGTTGCTAGGTGAAAGGAAGATCATCAACAGCCACTCATGGACTTATGTTGCATGAAGATGAAAGATCAACAGCCACTCATGGACTTATGTTGCTAGGAGAAAGGAAGACCATCAACAGCCACTCATGGACTTATGTTGCATGAAGATGAAAGATCAACAGCCACTCATGGACTTATGTTGCTAGGAGAAAGGAAGATCATCAACAGCCACTCATGGACTTATGTTGCATGAAGAAAGACAAAAGATCAACAGCCACTCATGGACTTATGTTGCTAGGAGATGATGGTTAACTTCTGGCGGTTTGGAAAGGGATGAAATTTTCCCCAAGTTTTGACGCTTCTCATGCTGATGCCTTGACTGGTGCAGTAATAGTGTTTGGTGCTCCTGCTTGCATTGTCATTGGAATGCTCTTTATAACTTGATTTGAAAAATTCATTATTCGTCACTATGGACTTGCACATTTGAGACTACGACCGACTCTTTTCCTGAAAAAGACTATGACAGACTCAAAACTGACAGACACCGACATGCGAGGGTGACACATTCGATACTGAAACGAAACAAGCTCGACTTGCCAAAACTTAATGTGCTCTTGTCATAAATGATGTACCATTTCTCTTTTGTGTTTACTTCTCACCTTAACGTGGCATCACTTTGATGGCGAATCTTATTTTTGAAAATTCCTCCCTACTGATCTAGTCAATTTCTTTGCTTTTCCCAAGATGTGCTTTGAATTAGTGCCTTAGCTTACGGAATAAAAGATGCTCCATTTCCATATGTTCAAGACAATGCTTGTGACTTGAAGGCTTATAGGGATTGGGTGGCAAACAAAGTTTGCCCCTAGTTTGAAGGGCATGAAGTGGGATCGATAGGCAAACGATGTAAATGACCAAAGTTTGCCCCTAGTTTGGAGGAAGGTTCATTGGAGGTTTTGGGCAAACGAGGTAGGTGACCGAAGTTTTCCCCTTGTATGAAGGGTAGATAGTAAAAGTCAGGCGAACGAGGCGGGTAGCCGAAGTTTGCCCCTAGTATGGAAGGTGATTTCTGGCTTGAGGCAAGGACCGTGACTTTAATCTCTCAAATACTCATAACTTTTGCCTAGGCACCAATGAGGTGACCTAGCGAGCTCTTTTCTCTCTTTTGTTATTTCTCACCTTGGATTTAGCTCTAATTTTTGCCTAGGCGTCCTTTCAGATTTTCGACCTAGCGAGCCATCCTTCTTTTTCTTTTTTTGAAAGTCTGCCTACGTACCCCCAAGTGGGGATCAGGTCCAACGTAGTTCGGGCCATGGTCGGAAAGAAGCGGGTTGATTTTTAGGTAGGTGGGGTGACCGAACCATTGTGGTTGCCTACGTATCCCCGAGTGGGAATCAAGTCAAGCATAGTTCAGGGCAAGGTCTTGAAAGAAATTGGTTTGATTATGATGGTGTTGACCGAACCGATGTGGTTGCCTACGTATCCCCAAGTGGGAATCAGGTCGAGCGTAGTTCAAGCCATGGTTTGAAAGAAGCAGTTTGAGGTATGAGGGTTTTTCAAACCAATCGTCAAAAAAGTTCAAACTTGAGCCACTTATGGTAGCTTTGAATAAAGGATTTAGTTTCAATCTCCCTTTCTTTTCTTTTTCTTTTTCTTTTTGTTTTGTTTTGAGGATTGATCCTTTTCACTTTCACCTAGCCAGTCAATTTTACTTTTTAATGTAGTCGATTCTTGTGAGATCTTTCAATTGCAATCTTAGAATTCCAGAATGTGCATGCCAGCTCTCGGAATTTATTTGTAGTCATTCCGTGCCTTTTGAATTGTGATCTTGGCACGTTCTTAAGATGTATCTCGAAGCGTATGATTCTCTCATTTGTTTCATCAAAATTTTCTCCAACATTTTGACTGGCTAGGGTCAGATTTTGGAAATCAACACCTTTTTCAGCTCTAACTTTTGCCTAGGTGCCCTTTCGGGTTTTCAACCTAGCGAGCTTTTTCTTTTCTTTTCTTTTCTTCTTTTTTTTTTTTTTTTTTTGAAAGTGGAGATGAAACTCATTGAAATGTTTGGCTACCATCAAGGACCAAGTCTGAGCAGGTTCGCATGGCTATCAATTGGGTTGGGCTTAAGGCTTCAAAATGGTGGGAAAAGGGTATTGGGCAAGCCCCAAGTCAGTTCCAAGCATGTCTTTTTGAGATTTGAGCAAAAGCATCTTTAAATTCTTAAAGTAAGACTATTCAATTCTCAACTCTTCTTCAGTGTCAGCGCAAAATTGACTTTGACCTTTCAGGATTTTTTGTTTGAGTAAAAAAAAATATTTTTTTTTTAGCAGAGTAATATCCATGGTAATTTGAAAAGTGACACTTCGGTTCAGCGATTCATGCATCTATGACTAGGCACATCAGATTAGGCAAAATGAGACTTCATTCCATCCAAAGAGAAATGTTACAGACTCATTAATAACTCGATGACAAACGGACTCGACTACAAGACTAAACTTGAAATAGACAAAACACACAACAGACTCGACTGGACTTGACCCGGTCTCAAATGGAATGTCACAGTGACTCGCTTATTCTTTTTTTTTTTTTTTTTTTTTTAAAGAGTATCCTCAAAAAGTCCCAAACACCATCGCTTCACCGGCACAGGTTCAACATTCATGGTTCTTAGCGAAGGGGATCATTGAAATGGATAGGTCATGGGTTGGTCCAGACCGAGGTAGTGAATTGGATTAGGGTGCGACGCATCATCTAAGAGATCCTGAATTGAGTGACGGAGCCTCTTACAGTTGTCGGTCTCATGGCCTTGGTCTTGGTGGTAATCACAATACTTGGATTTATTATACCCAGGAGGTGGGTGATTAGGAAGCTTACTGGGCTCCAAAGGTACAAGGTGGCCCTTTTGAACAAGGTGATTGAGAGCGGAGGATAAGCTCATGTCAAGTGGTGTGAAGACTCTTTGGTTTCCTTTCTTGTGCCTCTTACTGCAATCATTTTGGCTTGATGATGGGCTCAAGGCATTGACATCTAGGCTCTCTTGATCTTCACCAAAGGTATGGGGTCTCTTCTCCTTTTGCAGTGACCCAGCTCCATTGATCTTGCCTTCCCAGATGGCATCCTCGATTCTAGTCCCAACCTCAAACAACTCTTCAAATGTTGAGATGGACTGGTAGAATAGTTTTTCATGGTATACTGGTTGTAGGTTCTTGACCAGCATACGTACTTGCTCTTTCTCAACAGGCCTGTGGATCATTTGGGCTACTTTATTCCTCCATCTGCTCAAGAATGCAGCGAAGGACTCATTGAAATTCTGCCTGATAGTTTCCAGATCTCGGATGGTGACATCAAGCTCTTGGTTGTAGGAGTAATGATCAATGAAAGTTCTAGCAACATCTTCCCAAACTCGGGTCTTGGAAGTTTCAAGGGTTAGGAACCAGGATAGTGCGGCTTTCTGGAGGGTTTGAGGGAACAACATAGCTATGTGCTCATGGGTGCAGCCCATTGACTGGAAAATGCTCATACAAAACTTCACGTGGCTCTTCGGATTTCCAGTTCCGTCAAAACGGTCGATTTCAGGCATTTTGAAGTTCTCGGGTAGCCTCACCTTGTTGGGCTCAAACAATCCTTCCAGATCTAACATGTAATCGTCGACTCCTTTACTCTTCCTTAGTATGTTCTCAAGCTTGTCGACCTTGTCCATTTTCTCTTGGAGCTTTTTCTCATATACAGGCAGCGGGACCTCTTGAAATCGTTCTTCTTTCCCATTGTTCTCGGGAGGCGGTCCAAATCCAGGCGGTGGTGGTGGCATGAACCCTTGTGGTGGTGGGAACCTAGGTGGGTACTGTGGTTACTGTTGTCGGAACTCTTCCATAAATTTCAGAACTTGAGTCAGCCGATCTGACTGTTGATTGATTAATTCAGTGACCTTGGCTTCCAAAGTTTCCTGATTCATGTTGAATTTTCTCGGCGGATTGATTCTAACCAAATGACTGTTCGAACTTCTGACCCAGGATGGGGATCTCAGTGGCTGATTTTGGGAGTCTATAATGACCTATAGATTCGAGAAGAGTGTATCAGATTCTGATAGTGATGACTAGAGAGACAATGACAGTGAGGTTAAGGAAGATGGACTGACTTATGTACAGACTGACTGAGATAGTGTGCGCAGACTGATGAGAATGGTGCATGCACATGAGACAAGCAAGCTGATGCAAGCCCTAATCTATATGATGCCCCTACTTCTAATAGATAGAAGTTAAACAAATAAGGTCCTAGCCATACAGAGTGTGCTAACCTTACTTTCCAGTATGATCACTAAGGGATAAAAGGGATTTCCGGGATACTTTGGGAATTTCGGATAGAGTTTCTGGGAGAAACATGGGTTTGGAAGATTCGGAGAAATTTCTAGAAGTCATTTGAGTTTCTAGGAGAAATAGGGATTTCTGGTTGATTTGGACTGAGCTTCTAGGAGAAACTGGAAAATCAGAATTTCTGGGAGAAATTGGTACATCTAGGCATTTTTGGGAAGTTTGGATGGAGTTGCTGGAATTTTGGGAAATCTTGGAGATTTGGATAGAGCTTATGGGAAAACATGAAAATTTGGGTAAGTTGGACATAGTTTCTGGGAGAAACAAGTATACCGGATTTTCTGGGAGAAATTGAGATTTCTGGGTAATCTGAGAGATTTGGACAGAGCTTCTGGGAAAACAGGTATAACTGGGTAAGTCGGACAGAGTTTCTGGGAGAAACAAGTATATCGGAGTTTCTAAGGAAAATTGAGGTTTCTGGGTATTCTGGGGGACATAAGTATATCGGAGTTTCTGGAAGAAATTGAGATTTCTGGGTAATCTGGGGAGAAATAGGGATTTCTAGGAATTCTGGGTGATTCGGACAGAGTTTCTAGGAGAAACAGGGATATCCTGATGAGTTGGGTAGAGTTTATGGAAGAAATAGGAATATACGACGAGAATAGGTGATGATGGTGATCATACTGTCTAGCAAGTTTTCATACTCCTATGTCTCAGGACCAGTAAACAAGGTTTGCGGTGTATATCTTTGTGAGCAAGAGCAGACATCCTTATCATGGTGCCTAGGCAAGTCAACTCAATGTGATCACATGTGAGTGATTGCCTTGGGAATCATAAGAAAAGAGGTTCTGTTCTATTCCACATAAGCGTCTACATCGCGCAGGTAATCCCGCTAGGGCATACAGCAGTTATATCACATTGTCCTATCTGAAAAGATAAATGAACAGTCCTATGAAAGGTTCTACAAGAATCTATATGCAAAGGCTGGGTTTAGTCAAAGAGGGTCCGTTGACGAGAGTTCCAATATACCGTCGGAGAGACAGTATGGAGGTTTTTACTCTTTTTGATATACCTTGGAAGGTACAGTATCAACGGTGACTTGTGTCCTGGCACAGCAAGACCTGAACAATGTCAGCGCCGCGTTTCAGACACAGTCGAAGGGGAGGAAATGCAAGAGTGGAATGCGGTGAACCAAACACAGTAAAAAGATGATTTTAAGGATGCTTCTTATGAGTCAAACCTCTGTATTATTTTGTTTTAAAAATAAAAATCCCCAGCAGAGTCGCCAGATTGTGGACACCGGAAGTGGACCACTTCTCTTGTTTGAGATTGTTTTGAAAAGGAATTTGACTTGGATCAAAGAAAAGAAAATGGTCTGTTGAAAACAGATACAGAGTCGCCACTTGGTCTTTAAGGAACCAAGAAACCTAATTTTGACTTACCCAAGCGGATAAGGGCACCGGCCCTTCATAACCAAAGAACTTGGTTCGGGGTTTTGGTACGAGAGAGGAAGGAGCCTTTGTCGCGACTAAAACACCCTCAACTCGCCCCGTCTTTCGACGGGCCTCAATTACCATCCAAATAATCATCTTATACTCTGTATGGTTTGACAAATAATACTACGATAGTATATTACATCACATAAGAAACTTAAAATGAAAGATCTAAAGATAAGATATCATTCATAAGATCTAAGCCAAATATCACACAATGCGAAGTGAAAGATCACACAAATAAACGTAGGAAAAATCGTCTAATCATATATCAATTAATCAAGTTTTCCTAATCTAAAGGGGACATGAATTGTTCTTGAAACAAATAAACAAAGAAATCAAAATATGCTTAACAAGCTAGTATGATGCATGTTATTCTTTGAGAAAAGAAGATCTCTCAATCCCCGGGACGGATGAAAAAGGATGATTAGATCAAAGGGGAAGCATGAACGTATGATCGTGATCATTCTTTATAATCTTCTTAGTTTAAGAGTTACAAAAACCCCAAATCTTGCATGAATGCAATGTATGTATCTAAAATGTGCAAAGGTTGTAGTGTGTTTTGTGTACATGGATTTCTAGAATGACTTAGAAGTCTAAAATGTGTATGAATGAATGAATGAAATAATCATGGGATATGTACAAATGTAGTATGAACTACTTCCTAAGATATGAACTAATTTGGAATGCATACAAGCATCAAATCAAAGGATGAAAGTTGAAATATGCTTGCTGTGAATAGTGGACAGAACAGTAGCATGATCTTTTGGAAATTGAAAAGAGGGGTTAAGAGTGTTTTCAATGCATGATTATTTTTATGGAGATCTTCCTTATTATGTCTAGAACACAACCCAAAAGGCCAATCTTGGATAGCTATCACAGATTCAGAGAAATCATATAAACAATGAAGATCACTCAGAAACAGAGTCGGTACCGTCGACTGAAATGTTGAAAAAACTTAGAAAATGAAACCGAATGATCTAGAGGCCCATTTTATACAGAACGTTCCCTAAGACATTGAAGTTTAAGGGAAAAATAAGTTAGGACCACCCCTTATGGAAAAGTTTTTCTGGAAAACAAGTTGAAGGTGGACCTAGCTGCTGTGACATCAAAAACAGAATGTCTAGAGAAAATGTGTTGGATCCAAATGGACCATTTTCAAGTACTTCCAAGTCAAACCAAAAATCATGGGTGTTCTCTAATGAGTTAGGAAGACTTTCCAAGTGGTCTTACATTCATACATTGATTATTGAACTCAAAATAATTCCTTGAAGTTAAATAACTCACTGTTTTGAGGGTTTTGTGAAAAACAAGGTTTATTTCTTGGAATCAAAATGAGAAGTTTAAGAGGGGGGTTTTGAAATGGGGGTTTTGAAAGTATACTTCCAGAACTTGGATGAATATTCTAACCACTTGGAATATCAATTCCTAACTTATTTCAAGAACTTCCCAAGTATTTGCAAAACATGGTTTTATTTGGAAACCAAACTCAAGAATCTATGGGAGTATGATACATGAGAGAATAGATGATACATGATATGATATAACATGTTAAAAGTGGTAAAGAACATGTGCATGGGATATGGGTTCATCTAGATACAAGAGAGTGTTGCATCAAAGTGTAAAAGTCAAAAAGTGAAATGCTGTGAATAGTGGACAGACTGTATGCATTACTTTGTAACATTATAATGGGAGGTCAAACGTGCCTAGGAAAATGCGAGAAAAATCAGAGATTATCCTTATTGTGTCTAGAAAATAATCCAAAAAGCCAAACATCAATAGCTATCACAGATTAAAAGAAATAAATCAGAATGTACACATGACTCAGAAACAAAAGCTGCACTGTTGACTGATTTTGTATGATTTTTCATAAATCAAAGAAAAGGTTTATGATGACCCATTATATACCAAATGTTTCCTAAGACACCCAAGTTTTATAAAAAAAAATAGAAAAGATATATGTACAGTGACGAAAATATCCATAATAAGTGCAAGAAGTTGGGTGAACATTCTGTGAGAACAGAGGCAGATTACGAATATGAACTTCTCACATCCAAAACAAATACTTTCACATTTCTATAATTGATGGAAACAATTGGGGACAAACTATGATGTCTTAGGAAGATTTTCCAAGTGGTTTCATCATCCTAACTCAAGTATTTAATTCAAAACAAATCTTTGAATCTGAACAGCTCACTGTTTTGGATCATTCTTGAAGAAAATGGATTTGGGTTTGAAATAGAGTTTGAGTTCTTGATTGGGGGTTTTGAAATAGATGTTCAAAGCATGAACTTAAACTCTTGAGATGACCATGTGACCACTTAGAACCTCATCCAACCTTGAATCATCAAAGAACTCCCAATATTATTGGAGAGATTCATTTTTATTTTGGACATAACTTCAATACATTTCAAGAACATCTTGGAAGTATTGAGGTTATGATCATCATCTATCAAACATGTTTTTTGAGGTCAAGAGCTACTATCCATAAGGATTCACTCACCCCAAACTTCATGTCATCACTTAGATGATGATGAACTAGTAAGTAAATAAAGAAAATAAAAAGAAATGAGATTAAGAAGAGATGAACATAATATGAATAAGCAAGTAAATAATAATCAATAGATGATAATCAATATGATTTTGGACTTGTAGCTTGGTGTTTCACTCATAGATTTTGACATTTGGACATGGAAGTAGCTTCCTAACTCAAGAATGCTCAAGAATGGTGATTGGGTATATTGATGATGAAGTATATAGAAAAATGGTGGAGGAAAACAAGATTAGAACTCACTTTGATTGAAAAAAATGGAAGAAGAAGACTACTTCTTCTCTTTCTCTCTCTATATTTCCCTAGAGTTTCTTCCTAAGCTTTCTCTAAGCTTCCATGTCTCTCCCCTAAATGGAAGTAAATGGCTTCTTTTATAGGCAAAGGAGGGGTGGTAAATGGAGTTTTAAAAAGTTTAAAATGGTCTCCCATTGGTCCAAAATAAGCTGGGAATCAAAACTACGTCGTTTTGGTTTTTAATTAATCAAAATGGGACCCCAAAAGAAATTACAAAAACTCACTGTTCTGGAGGGGAGGGGAGTGCCGCGGCGGCACTGGGCCAGTGCCGCGGCGGCAGTGGGCCAGTGCCGCGGCGGCAGTGGGCCAGTGCCGCGGCGGCACTGCTCCTCCCTTCGTCCAGATAATGCTGTTTAGGCCCCCTGAGGTTCCGGTATTCACGAAAAGGCCCTATTTCGTCCGAAATTCACAGAAAATGCATATGAACTCCAAACTGAGGTTGTGATATACCGTTGGAAAGGTATTGGAGTCTACTTTACATAAAAAAAAGTTTGGAGATAAGTCATTTTGAAAATTTTTGCGGTATTTGCGATAAAAGCCAATTTGATTGCCTTTTTCGCCTTTGGAAATTTATAATAAATTCGTTTTAAATCTAGAAATTATGTGCGATATACCGTTGGAAAGCTATTGACCTCTAGTATCCATGAAAAATGTTTGAAAATTGTTTTGGTGCCCCGGTTCCAAAGTCAAATTCTGGTCAAACTGGTCAAACCTGGGATTCCCGGGAAGTTCTAGAAACCTCCGGGAGTTCCCGGGAGCTGATGTTTTCGCTCGATTTTCTTTTGGAACTTGTTTTAACACTTTTCTCATGATTTAAAATGATTCTGGTGAATTCGGACGATTTTTGGTCAAACTTGGTCAAACTTGGTCAAACCTTGGTCAAACCTAGTCAAACCTTGGTTAAACCGGTCAACGGGGACTTTCTGGGAACTTCCGGGACTTCCGGGGGTCTCTGGGAGCTGACAATTTCATCTGATTTCTCTTAGAAACTCATTTTATCACTTTCCTTACGACGTAGCATATTTTCAGAACTTTGGGACCAAATCTGGGAGTTTTTGGGCTTTCAGGGGTATTTTGGTCATTCTGAGCATTTTGAGAGATAGAACTAACTTCCAGGAGTCCTTTTGAGTCTTTTTTTAGATCATTGTGAACCACCAAGCTATGGGTCTCCTAAATCTGATAGCCGACAAAATGGGGTGTCTACAGTCTAAGGCCGAGGAAAGGGAGATTTCTATCTTGGCGAAGTTGCGAGGGGGCTTTTTCTGGAAAGGGCGATTAGAGGAATTTGCCTGGTTGGAGGGTTGGTACGGCCTAGGAGTGTACGCCATGGGTTGGCTGCTAAGGGCATTGACATCAGGGGGATTCCGGGAGTAGTTGGGCCTTCTTGACTGACTCGGGGGCTCTTCCTTTTTGATCTTTCCTTCTCTGATAGCATCTTCAATTCGGGTTCCAACTTCAAACAACTCCTCAAAGGTGGAGATGGACTGGTAGAACAATTTCTCATGATAGAGCGGCTACAGATTTCGGATTAGCATTCTCACTTGCTCCTTCTCAATTGGCCGGTGAGTCATTTGGGCTACCTTGTTCCTCCATCTGCTCAGAAATGCAGCAAAGGATTCATTGTTATTCTGCCGGGTTGTTTCTAAATCCCTGATAGTGACATCCAGCTCTTGATTGTAGGAGTAATGATCGACGAAGACTCGAACGATGTCTTCCCATGCCCGGGTTTTGGAGGCTTCCAAGGTTAGGAACCATAATAGTGCAGACTTTGCAAGAGTTTGTGGGAACAACATTGCAATGTGCTCGTGGGTACAACCCATGGACTGGAAGATCTCATGCATAGCTTCACATGACTTTTCGGATTCCCAGTTCCATCGAAACGGTCGACGGCAGGCATTTTGAAGTTCTCCGGCAGTTTCAGCTTGACGGGCTAGAAGAGACCTTCCAGGTCTAGCATGTAATCATCGATCCCTTTGCTTTTCCTCAGTATGCTTTCGAGCTTGTCAACCTTATCCATTTTCTCTTAGAGCTACTTCTCATACGCAAATGGTGGAACCCCTTGAAGCCAGTCTTCTTCCCCGTTGTTCTCATGTAGGGGTGGTTCAAACCCAGGCAAAGTTTGCGGCCGCTGTTGCTTCAATTCTTCTATGAACTTCAGAACTTGGGCTAGGCTGTCAGACTGTTGGCTTATAGTTGCTTCCAACTCGGTAACCTTGTTTTCTAACTCTTCTCGATTCATGTTGAAGTAGGATGTCGGGCTGATTCTGATCAAACAATTATATGAACTCCTGACCCACGACGAGGATCCTGGCTACTGACCTTGGGAATCTATACTGACCTGACAGATTTTGAGAGGACTAGATCAGATCCTGACAGTAATGACTTTAGACAGACAAAGACAGTGATGTTAACAAACGTGGACTGACTTGTGTAAGAATGATTGAGACAGCGCGTGCCAATTGACGGAAAAGGCGTATGCAAATGAGACAGGCATGCTGATGTAAGCCCTAATCTACATGATGCTCCTATTTCTAACAGATAGCAGTTAAACAAATAAGGTCCTAGCCATACGGAGTGTGCTAACCTTACTTTCTAGTATGATCACCAAGGAATAACAGGGATTTCCGGGATACTTCGGGAATTTTGGACAGAGTTTCTGGGAGAAACAGGGGCTTTGGGTATTTTTAGGGAATTTAGATAGAGTTTCAGGGATAACCTAGTATATTTAGGAAGATAGGACAGAGTTTCTGGGAGAAACTGGTTAATATGGTTATATCTGGGACAGAGTTTCTAGGAAAAACTGGTTAACATGGTCATATCTGGGAAATCTGGACAGAGTTTCTGGGAGAAACTGGTTAATATGGTTATATCTGGGACATCTGGACAGAGTTTCTGGGAGAAACTGGTTAACATGGTCATATCTGGGATATCTGGACAGAGTTTCCGGGAGAAACTGGTTAACATGGTGATAGTGATCATACTGTCTAGCAGGTTTTCATACTCCTATGTCTTAGGACTAACAAACAAGGTTTGCAGTGTATATCTTTGTGAGCATGGAGCAAACATTCTTGTCATGGTGCCTAGGCAGGTCAGCTTGATGTGTTCACATGTGAGGGATTGCCTTGGGAATCATAAGAAAGAGGTTCTGTCTCATGCCACATAAGCGTCTACACCGCGCAGGTAATCCCGTCAGGGCATACAAGAGTTATATCACATTGTCCTATCTGAAAAGATAAATGGACAGTCCTATGAAATGTTCTACAGGAATCTATATGCAAAGACTGGGTTTAGTCAAAGAGGGTCCGTTGACAAGAGTTCCAATATACCGTCAGGGAGACAGTACGGAGGTTTTTACTCTTTTTGATATACCTTGAAAGGTACAGTATCAACGATGACTTGTGTCCTGGCACAGAAGGACCTGAACAATGTCAGCGCCGCGTTTCAGACACAGTCAGAGGGGGGAATGCAAGCGTGCAATGCGGTAAACCAGACACAGTAAAAATATGATTTTAAGGATGCTTCTTATGAGTCAAACCTCTGTATTATTTTGTTTTAAAATAAATATCCCCAGTGGAGTCGCCAGATTGTGGATACCGAGCCTCCACCACTTGTTTGTTTTGTTTTGAAACTTGATTTGAAAAGGAAAAGAAAAGAAAGGTCTGTTGAAAACAGATACAGAGTCGCCACTTGGTCTTTAAGGAACCAAGAAACCTAATTTTGACTCACCCAAATGGATAAAGGGCACCGGCTCTTCATAACCAAAGAACTTGGTTCGGGGTTTTGGTACGAGAGAGGAAGGAGCCTTTGTCGCGACTAAAACACCCTCAACTCGCCCCATCTTTCGACGGGCCTCAATTAGCATCCAAATAATCATCTTATACTATGTATGGTTCGACAATTAATACTATGATAGTATATTACATCACATAAAAAAATTTGAAATGGAAAATCTAAAGATAAAATATCATTCATAAGATCTAAGCCATGTATCACACAATGCAAAGTGAAAGATCACACAAATAAACCTAGGAAAAATCGTCTAATCATGTATCAAGTAACTAGTTTCCTTAATCTAAAAGGGACATGAATTGTTCTTGAAACAAATAAACAAAGAAATCAAAATATGCTTAGCAAGCTAGCATGATGCATGTTATTCTTGGAGAAAAGAAGATCTCTCAATCCTCGGGATGGATGAGATAGGATGATTAGATCGAGGGAAGCATGAACGTGTGATCATGATCATTCATTATAATCTTCTTAGATTTGGAGTTACAAAAATCCCAAATCTTTACATGGATGCAATGCATGTATCTAGAATGTGCCAAGGTTGTAGTGTGCTTTGTGTTCATGGATTCCTAGAATGACTTAGAAGTATAAAATGTGTATGAATAGATGGATGAAATCAACATGGGATATGAACAAATGTAGTATGAACTACGTCCTAAGATATGAACTAATTTGGAATGCATATAAGCATCAAATCAAAGAATGAAAGTTAAAATGTGCTTGCTGTGAATAGTGTACAGAATAGTAACATGATCTTTTGGAAATTGAAAAGAGGGGTTAGGAATGTTTTCAATGCATGATTTGTTATGGAGATCTTCCTTATTGTGTCTAGAACACTACCCAAAAAGCCAATCTTTAATAACTATCACAGATTGAGAGAAATCATATAAACAATAGAGGTCACTCAGAAACAGAGTTCGTACTGTCGACTGAAATGTTGAAAAATCTTAGAAAATGAAAACGAATGATCTAGAGGCCCATTTTATACGAAAGGTTCCCTAAGCCATTGAAGTTGAAGGGACAAATAAGTTAGGACCACCCTTTTTGGAAATGTTTTCTGAAAAAGAGGTTGGAAGTGGACCTAGCTGTTGTGACAGCAAAAACAGAATGTCTGGACGGAATGTTTGGATCCAAATGGACCATTTCCAAGTACTTCCAAGTCAAACCAAAAATCATGGGTGTTCTCTAATGAGTTAGGAAGACTTTCCAAATGGCCTTGCATCCATACATTGAGTATTGAGCTCTATAAAAATCTTTGAACTCAGATCACTCACTCTTTTGACTCACTATTTTGAAGATTTTGGAAAAACTAGAGTTTCTTCTCTTGAGATTATTATGAAGGGTTTTAAGAGGGGTTTTAAAATAGAGGTTTTGAAAGCATATTTTCAACACTCAATGAAGATTATAGCCACTTAGAATGCCAACATCAAGCTCATCATCAAGAACCTCCAAGATTGTTGGAGAGATTGATTTTTATTTGAACATAACTTTAATACACTTCAAGAATACCTTGGAGGCATTGAAGTTATGATCATCATCTATCAAACATGTTTTTGAGGTCAAGAGCTACTATCCATAAGGATTCACTCACCCCAAACTTCATGTCATCACTTAGATGATGATGAACTAGTAAGTAAATAAAAAAAATCAAAAAGAAATGAGATGAGAAGAGATGAACATTATCTAGGCAAACAAGTAAATAGATAGCAATCAATGGATGATATTCATGATGTATAGAACTTGTAGCTTGGTGTTTCACTCATATGTAATGACATTGGACATGGAAGAAGCTTCCACTCTCTTAAATGCTCACTAAAATGGTGGTTGGGTTTATTGAATGTTGAAGTAAATGGGAGTAATGAAGTAAAAATAAAGTTTAGAACTCACTTTTGTTTTGAAAATCAAAGAAGGAAGCTTCTTTCTCTCTATTCTAACCTTATCTCTACAACTTTCTCTCCCAAACTTTTTCTAAACTTTCATTTCACACCCCCAAAATGAAGAGTAATGGGGGGTTTATATAGGCCAACTTGGGGTGGTTTTGGGATTTAGAAAGTATTCCCATTGGCTCCAAACATCTGAAATCATAAAACTATGTCGTTTTGGTTTTTAATTAATCAAAATGGGACCACAAAACTAATTACAAAAATACACTGTTCTGGAGGGGAGTGCCGCGGCGGCACTGGGCTAGTGCCGCGGCGGCACTGCTCCTCTTTCGTCCAGATAATGTTGTTTAGGCCCCCAGAGGTTCCGGTATTCGCAAAAAGGCCCTATTTCGTCCGAAATTCGCAGAAAATGCGAATGAACTCTAAACTGAGGTTGTGATATACCGTTGGAAAGGTAATGGAGTCTACTTTACATAAAGAATAGTTTGGGGATAGGTCACTTTGAAAAGTTTTGCGGTATTCGCGATAAAAGCCAATTTTATCGCCTTTTTCGCCTTCGGAAATTGAAAATAAATTCATTTTAAATCCAGGAATTATGTGTGATATACCATTGGAAAGCTATTGACCTCTAGTATCCATGAAAAGTATTTGAAAATTGTTACGGCGTTCTGATTTTAAAGTTAAATTCTGGTCAAACTTGTCAAACTTGGGATTCCCGGGAAGTTCTGGAAACATCCGGGAGCTCCCAGGAGTTGACGTTTTTGCTCGATTCACTTTTAAAACTCATTTTAATACTTTTCTAATGATACCGGTGAATTCGGATGATTTCGGTCAAACTTGGTCAAATCTTGGCCAAATTTGGTCAAACCTTGGTCAAACCGGTCAACGGGGACTTTCCGGGACTTCCGGGGGTCTCTGAGAGCTGACGATTTCATCCGGTTTTACTAAACAACTCATTTTATCACTTTTCTTATGACGTAGCATGTTTCCAGAACTTTGGGACCAAATCTGGGAGTTTTCGAGCTTGCAGGGGCATTTTGGTCATTCTGAGCATTCTGAGAGATAGAACGAACTTCCAAGAGTCCTTTTAAGTCTTTTTCGATCATTGTGAACCACCAAGCTATGGGTCTCCTAAATCTGATAGCCGACAAAATGGAGTGTCTACATTCATGACAAATGCAAAGGCTTCTGAATCCCAACATGCAAGAAGTAGTCAAAAAGGATGTTTTAAAGCTACTTGATGTTGGGATCATATATCCTATATCTGACAGCCCTTGGGTTAGTCCAACACAAGTGGTACCAAAGAAGGCATGCATAATGGTTATTTTAAATAAAGACGGTAAATTGGTACCAACACACGTCCCCATTAGATGGCGGATGTGTATCGATTACCGAAAATTGAATACCATGACCCGAAAAGACCACTTTCCATTACCATTCATTGATCAAATGCTAGAATGAGTGGCGGGTCATAAGTACTATTGCTTTTTGGACGGATACAGTGTGTATAACCAAATCGAAATTGCTCCTGAAGATCAAGAGAAAACAAATTTCACGTATCCGTTCAGTACTTTTGCTTACCATCGTATGCCCTTCGGTTTATGCAATGCACCTGGTACTTTTCAGCGGTGCATGTTAAGTATCTTTAGTGATATGGTCGAGCAAATACTTGTAGTCTTTATGGATGATTTTTTCTGTGTTCGGCCATAATTTTGAAAACTGTCTTTATAATCTTGAACGCGTGCTAGCATGATGCGAGGACAAACACCTGGTATTAAACTGGGAAAAATGTCACTTCATGGTAACCAGTGGAATAGTCCTCGACCACATTATTTCTGACAAAGATATCCAAGTGGATAAAACAAAAATCGAAATCATCTCGAATCTACCTGTCCCCCGAACAGTCAAAGACATCTGCTCTTTTCTGGGACATGCAGGATTTTATAGCTAATTTGTCCAGAATTTTAGTACAATATCCCGACCACTCTGTCAACTGATCATTAAAGACACGCCGTTCGAATGGTCAAAAAGCTATCAAATATCTTTCGATGCACTAAAAGAGAACCTTACCTCCGCACCAATAATACAGGCACCCGACTGGGGTTTTCCATTCGTGCTAATGTGTGATGCTAGCGACTACGCTATTGGCGCAGTTCTAGGATAGAGGAAGGATAATAAGCCATATATTATCTACTGTGCTAGTTGAATGCTAAGTGAAGCTCAAATGAATTATATAACTACTGAAAAAGAGCTACTGGCTATAGTATTCACCTTAGATAACTTTAGGTCACATCGGATAGGGTCCCTAATTGCCTGTTTTATAAACCACTCGGCCCTGAAATACCTGTTATACAAGAAAGATGCGAAACAAAGGCTTATCCGTTAGATACTCCTGCTCTAAGAGTTTGATATCACAATCAAAGATAAGAAAGGAGTAGAGAATGTGGTTATAGACCATTTATCTCGGTTAATGTTTATCGACAATACTGAACTGCTGTCGATTAAGGATGAATTCCCAGATGAGCAACTGATGACTGTTTCCAGCTTACCCTAGTATGCGGATATAGTAAATTATCTTGTCACGGGAGAAACCCCTGGGCATTGGTCAAAGCAAGATAAGAAAGGTTTCCTCCCATTCGCACGTCACTTCTTCTTCAATGACCCGTACTTATTCAAATATTGTGCCGATCAGGTGATCAGACATTGCATTCTAAATGAGGATATAACTGTTATCCTAGCATCTTGCAATTCTGAAGCATACGGTGGTCACTATGTTTCGCAAAAGATCGCACAAAAAGTCCTATACAGCGGTTTCTACTAGCCCAGTATATTTAAAGATGCCTATTCCTTTTGTAAAATGTGCCAACACTGTCAAAAGCTTGCTACCATTTCAAAATGGAATGCTATGCCCCTAACCCCAATTATCATAATTAAAATATTCGATTATTGGGGCATAGATTTCATGGGCCCATTTCATAAATCAAACAACTGTGAATACATAGTCCTAGCTGTGGAGTATGTGTCAAAATGGGTGGAAGCGATACCGACGCGACAAAATGACCACTAAATAGTGATGTCCTTTTTAAAAGAACACATCGTGTCATGTTTCGGAACACAAAGGCATTAATAACTTACCAAGGCAAGCACTTTTGCAATAAACCCTTGGAGTCACTCCTCAAGAAATATGGGGTCAATCACAAGATCGCTCTAGCCTACCATCCACAGATTAACGGGTAGGCAGAATTGGCTAACCAAGAAATAAAACATATTCTAAACAAAACGGTTAGTTCAAACAGAAAAGACTAGGCATACAAGATGACCGATGCTCTATGGGCGTACCGTACTACTTATAAAATGAACCTGGGAATGTCCCCGTATAAAACGAAAAGGCTTGCCACCTCCTTATCAAAATTGAGCATAAAGCTTATTGGGCAACGTGCTCATTAAACTTTGATATTAAAAGGGAGGACAGTTAAGAAAACTTCAACTCGCAGTGCTAAAGGAAATCCGTAGAGATGCGTATGACTCTGCTAAGTTGCATAAGGAGAGGTTGAACACTCATCACGATAGAACTATCTTTCGTAAATTATTCGAGTTGGGGCAAAAAGTCTTGTTAACTCTCGCCTTCACCTTTTCCCAGGTAAGCTCTGATCCCGGTGGACAGGTCCACTCATTATTAGATCTGTCTTTTCATATGGGGTCGTTAAGCTCATAAACCCCAGGAATGATGGAAGTTTCAAGGTTAATGGCCAAAGATTAAAACCGTTTTTGGAGAACTTTCAACCAGAAGCTGAGCACATCCAGCTGGATGAGCCCATCTATTCCTTTACTTAAAACACTAAAGAGTGTTCTCACATTGTTGTTGTATTCTTTCCTTTACTACACTTTATTTTGTTTTATTTATTTCTATCTTTTTGAGTGTGATTTTGACTCTAATTTGCTATTCCATATAATCTCTCTCCTGTAGGCTGTAAGAATGAGAGATGATGACGTTCACTCGATTGTCATGGGCAAATTTATAATATCCTAACCCGCCATGGACTACCGAGGAGATTGCATTCTGCCTTTCTCCTTATCAAGGGCCAGGGGCAGATGATGTGATTAACTTGACCCAAGGGTACATCCCTTACAACCCTACTCTCCTCAATATTAACCCTTTTGAACATATGGATCTCCTAGAAGAAGAAGGAGAACCAGAGGGGTATTTCGTCAGGGAAGTGGATGATGCACTCTTGGAAAAGTGAGAGAAAGACTTAATGTGGAAACCATGTGATGAAGACGATTTACAAGATGTGGTGCCGGAACACCATAACGCTGTCTTCACATATGTGGACGACTTTATCGTCATCGCCTCGGTTCCATGCATCTTTGTGCACTTGAGCTATTTGTTGTTTCAGCTTCAATGCCCCCTACTTGCTAGTGCACATGGTTCTATCACGCCAATAGTGAGGTTAACTCATTGCCATATTTCATTTTCTTTTTGTCTTTCTTTGATTGTTCCTTTCTTTTAGTTCTTTCTTTTGTTTATTTAATTTCTTTCGTTTTGGTTTTCTTCTATTTTTCCTTGTCCAGGATTATCACTATGTATCACAACGGTCTACCACTGTTCCTTCCGTACCTACTGTTTCATGGACCTCACATAGGATCTCCTGGTACTCTACCACAAGAGAGTAACCAGCGGAGGAGTTACACTTCTTTATCTATGATGCCGTCAGGTTCACCAGTATCACTTCTTGCTTGCACTTTCAACTCTTTGGAGGTTTTAGACATTTTCAATGATGCTCTGGACGCTTTCAGATTTTTTGGAATCGTGAATTATCGAGTTTGGACTCCACTTATGAAGATTTGGCAGAGTATGAAACAATTATAGAAGAGGGAATTTTCATGTTCGAAGATTAGTGACCCACTTCATTTGTGTTTTGTCATTTGATTTATCTTTTCTCATTTCTAGTGTAATGCTGGACAACGAATTGTTAGTTTTGTTTTTAATTTTAGTTTTTCTTTGTAATAAGGTCTGAAGTGCCAATTTGGGGATTGTAATTTTGCAAAATGGATGCTATTAAAAAATTTATATTTATAAATTTTGTAACTTTATATTACTATGTCGATGATGAATTCAGGCTTACATGTCTGCGTTTGCACTGCTTTTAGACAATCCTTGTATGTCCAGAATAGTTTGTATTAGTTGGGGGTACACAGATGCTCTGCTTAAAGTTTCTAAGAAATTTCATGTTCGATCGATAAAACCATTCTCGATCGATCGATAATTTAGAACTCTCAAGCGATTGAAATGCCTTCAAGCGATCGAATATTTGATCGATCGAAGACCCTCGAACACTCAAGAGTTGTATTTAAATGAGGCATCCCCAACACTGTTCTTCAGTTTCTCTCTCTCACTCTAACTTTTGAACGACTCCACATAGAGAGGGAGAGTGGTCACGGTGATTCCCTTGTCCCTCCTTTCACACACACACAATTTTAGGAGTCCAGATCACCCCCTCCATCATATTCTTCCCCTCACTGTGCGTTATCCGAGGTAAGGTCTCTTTGACCCTCTTCTTCCAAATTCTGTTATACCTACAAGGGAGTGCCCCCCATTGATCCTAAGACCAATTAATAGTCATAGTAATCATAGGATTTTTGTTGTTTTTTTTTTCTATGATTCTTTCTTATCCCCGCATTTTTTGCTATGTTCAATCGATCGAACTAGGCTCAAGCGATCGAGCCTAGACCTTGTTCAAACGATCAAAAATTCTTCGATCGATCAAACTGATGTAGAATTAGTTTTCAATTTTTATTCTATTTTTCTTGCTTTCATTAGTTTTTCTTTATCTTTCTCTATTTTAGGGCATTGTAGATGAATCCTATCATGGGGTACCACAAGTCCAAGCCCCTCGATCTCACTATGCCAGATCCGGTACCCGATCATGGGTTCAGAACGATGAGGACCGAGTTTGGTGCACCCGCTAGTTTTAGGCAAGGAAGGTTATGTTGGAGCGACCACTTGAGTCTGCGTAGTTATCCGCTCCTTGGTTTCTGGCGTGGATTAGGGACATGTCCCTTTGGTATGATATGCTGGTTCAGGCTAAATGGATAAACATTTCTTGGGTCCGGCAAGCTTGTGCCACAATGATTAAGGATCCTATAGCCCCATTCACATACCGTTATTTCTTTCGAGGGCGTGAGATCATCTTTATCCCAACTACTGTGGCCGTTGCTTTGGGGTACCTAAAGTCCCTGACCACTTCTACCCTTATATACCAGGTACCCTAGAGACTTTACCCTTTGCTATCATACGTGAGATCACGGGAGGTGCTGTTCAGATCTGGAATGGCATTTCTTTTATCGAGGATCAGTTTCTGACTGATAAGTATCATCTCCTCCACTTGGCGCTTGCCAACTGCATTCTGATGACTTCCTACCACGAGCAGGTGGCACTGTGGTACGCTCGTGTCCTCTATGCCATTGGGACGGGGCAATGTGTCTGTCTGCCTTACCTCTATACCGATTTTTTTATCCAACCGACACGGTACATTGCCGCTAAGCGACATCTGAAGGGCGCTTGGCCCATCCATCAAGTGATTGAGCAGGCTGGGTTGCTTCCATTGCCCATAGATGTGATTACATAGGCCTCGAGTTGATTTGGAAAGACAGCAGCACGCCGTTTTGACGTATAGAAGAAGAGGAAATTAAAAGGAAAAGTAAAGGTTGGAACGAAAGGAGGCAATGTGGAGGCACCGACACTGAGGGTACGGCTTTTGGGATGCCTACTGAGGCTGAGGAGCTAGATACAGATGAGGAGGACCCCATTGCTGCTCCATAGCAGTTCGAGTTGAGATAGAGGTCTCAGGCTCTGGCCCTGGGAGAGTCTCCCTCAGTGTCTCTCCAGATGATTCATCGGTTGCTTTTAGAGGAGAGAGAGGCACCAATCAGACTTGAGGGCTTGTGTACCCATATGTCTATGCAGCTGGATGCGATTTTACTCCATTTGGGAGTTGACATGTCACTCCATCATCCACCACCAGCTGCAGCACCTACCACTGACCCTTCATCTTCTGCACTATCCACGACACTTCTACCACCATCCGCTGATCCTACTGCTCTTTCCACATCTTCAGCTTCGCCGATTATCGCTGAGACCCCACTTCCACCACCTCCGATTGTTGATGTTCCAGATGCACCCATTGAGATATTATCAGATATTGCTGAGGATTAGTTGGTTCTGCTAGATGAGAGTGTGGAAGTTTTGTTGTGTTTAGTTTATCTCTGTTTTCTCTCTCTACTCTCTTCATACTCTTTTGGATGTTTGGCTATTTTGGGACTGTATGGTTATTTTGGACATTATGATCACTGCTCTGTACGTTTATTATTTTATCATTCCAGTGATCGAGTATTTTATTATGTATGTATGTATCATGTTCTATTATTATATATTATTTCTTTTGATCTTCGTTGTTGGGAGTTTATACGCTTCAGTTATAGGTTGCTATGATTACCGTTATTCCTTTGCTTGTATCAGGTAATATCCATCTATTTTCATTGAAAAATCAACTTCTGATGACATTGTTATTTTCAGTTGGGGATGGGATGCAGATAGATATTCACCTGTACATATTCACACTTAGCACTCTGAATACTTTCATTGTTAATATCGTACAATCTCAATTCAAATTGAAAATTTTCAAAATTTTGAAAATTTTGGTAACTTTTGCACTTTATTGGTAGAATAACTTTGAACATCCACTCCTTTTTAGTTGTTACAATGCTGATACATTCATATTAGTTTCATCTTTTATGAATTAAATTCACGCGCTTTTCTAGTATCACTAGGATGATTGCATTTGTTGACCTTTCATGTATCCAACAATCATATGCATTAGTTGATAGCTATGTAGAAATTCTAAAACTGAGTTAATACGACTATTGTGCTAAAAGAACGAGTAGTAGAAACTAATTACCCTTAGTGAGCTTTTGATCCAATCTTTGTTTCTGAGGGAATTTTCACATAAATTTGAATTGTTTTTCTTGATTATGCGTATTAAATTCGTTGCACTAGTCTCATTTAATTTTTCATTTTGGCTATTTATTAGAGGAGAAGGTTCAGGATCTACCAACTAAACTCGATAAGCACTGTAATGCTAAAACTAAGAAATTGAGAAAATGAGTTAAACCATCGATATTTATTTCTTAACCACTATCCATATCTCCTTACCTACAGTAACTGTTTCGTTTTGAACCCCACACTGAGTCACTAGTCGCTTATCCTATTATCAAAATATAAACTCCTAGTCTTATACATTGACCCCAATGGACCCCATTGCGCATCCAACATGAATAATCTGTCAAAGTATGTGATTAGGAGGAGAGTAGTGGGAGTACATTCATTCAAAAAAAAGAAAAAAAATGGTTGAATAAAAAGAATGATCATATATAAAAAAAATAAAAAATAAAAAATAAAAAAAAAATGAAAAATAAAAAAGGAGTAAATGTGAAGAAGGTAAGTTGGTTGGAGAAGTATAAAGTATAGAATGAGAAGATAGACTTCATCACATACTAAGATGCATATTCTCTCTAAAAGACCAAAAAATTTCAAAGTCCTAATGATTCTTAATGACTTAGTCTGAACATGAATGTGTGATTTGAGTTGTCCACGGTAGTTCGCTCCTCTAGTAAGTAGTATCCTATTCATGAGACTGTACACTCTAAATGTTCATCTTTTATTGAGTCAGATGTGAAAGCATTAGTAGCCAAAATATTCACTCCTATCAAAGCTTTCATATCAGGTGCGATCATTATTAAGCAAGTTTCTGTGAGATGTTCATTTATGAGTGTAAATCAATGTGAGAATTGGGTTGAAACTATGAGTTCTAGAAGTATGATAGTCCTAAATAACTCTATATAAAGTTTAACGCATAGCTGTTAACTTCGCACACACACGAATACATGATTGTGATACATATTTTATATTTATCTTGGTGGCATGAGGAGTATGTGGGTTTCTTTCATGGTTTGCTTGAGGTTAATATGTCTTTGTAGAGCTAAGTTGACAATTGAATGGGACGGAGTGTTGAAAAGTTTTTCTACATCTCTTTGAACTAAAAATTGAGAATTTTGAGGGTACATTCACTATAAACCCTCACGAGACAACGCTCGTCCACTAGGGGGAACCTAGGGGTTTAACGGCTTGTTGCATTTGCTAAATGCAACCGCGATTCCTGCGAAAGTGAGTTAGGTAGTATCTCTTCCTAGCTAGATTAGTTTGTTTTAGTTTAAATTTTTTTTTTAGTCATAGTAGTAAAAGTTTAGATTGTTCTATTATCGCTTTATCGCTAGGGACTAGAAATAAGCTAGTTGGGGGTTGTGATAAGCGGGGGTATTTGTAAAATACAATCGCGCTAAAATATAGAAATACACTAATTTAGTTTACAACTCCTAGTTTTATCTGCAATTCGTATTACAATGCCAGCTTTTATACAATATGACAAATCTATGATAAGTTGTGTTGTTTTAGCCATTGTTTGTGCAGATCACTGTCTTGTTGTGTGAAGAAATGAATAACAGGATAAATGTAAGACTTGATTACAAGCAAGGGAAGTCAAAGATGAAATATGAAATTCAAGTGATTGAAGCGGTTCAAGTGATCGAGCTTTCGATCGATTGAGTATAGTTCGAGCGCTCGAGTAATCCAAAAGTTCAATCGATCGAGTGATGTTCGATTGATCGAACATGCCTTTTACCATAATTTATGCACACGTAGCTGTGGATATCGCAGGTTTTCTTTCTACCCACAGCTTTTCTTTTAAAGTACTTTCTCAAAATCAATTTCGAAAACAAATGAGTCGCCACTTAATTTTTAAAAGGAAAATTAAGAAACCATTTTTAAAGCAAACTGTTCTTTTGCGAAACCAAAGATTAAACTAGCTCCGGGGATTATGGAATGAGAAGGGAAGGAGCCCATCGGACTAAAGCACCCCTTCTCATCCTATCTCGCGATAGGCCTCTACTTAACATCCTTTTAATCGATTTATTAATTTAAATGTGCCCTCAACTAATACATATGTATAAGTATACATTACAAAAGCATGTCTAAAGGGTGTAAGATTGCAAGTGATAAAATATCATTCAAAAATCACATAATTCAAGTAGCAAGCAATATGATATGCAAATAGGGAACTAGAGAACTTACCCGGGATCCGGCCGTGAATATTAAACGTGCAAATGCATGCAAGTAGATAAAACCTAGGAATAGAGTCTGTAATCCATATATACAAGTAAAGCAAGTCCTAATTCTAAGGTGCCGCGCTTGAAGTCAAAAATCAATCAAAATCAAATAATGCAATAAACTAGAGATGGGTTGAGAAATCGTACCTCAATAGCGCTACAATACAAAAGGTTAGTCCACATGTTTTAAATGAGATATATTATAGAATTCTAAGTATCATGCTCTAGCTAAAATAAGTCCTAATTACAAGCATCAACATGTATGGATGAATGTATATGAATTCATGAATATGAACAAGAGTAGGCTATTAACTATGAATTTATTCATTGATTTGGATCATTTAGCCTTTGAATTTAAGTCTAATTAATCATTATTAAGACATGGTTTAAGCCCTAAGTCATAGGAGAATCATTTGGACCATTATTTACAAAGTTGGTCAAATGTGTCATAAAATTCTGAAAATTGCAGAGAGCAGACCAGAACTTTAAAAGAAGAAAAAGCATGCTTCCCATGGTTTGATATCGGTGCATTTTGGACACAAGATGCCTCTGTGAGTCTAGTTTCCAAATCAATAACAAAATCAAGGTTTCAACAGTTAGATCTCTGGGAAAAGGACAAGAACCAGACATCACTCAGAGATGTACAACTCTCTGTCCAGAGATATTGTTTGATTTTTTAAAAATAGCAAAAAGATGAGAAACGCTTAGATCTTTTTAGGGGATCTTCCTAACACATTGAGGTACCCATAACAAATCATTAGAGACCCCAAAAACTCCATTAGAATTCTGATTTATGAATTTCAAAATGGACTTGATGTTCTGAAATTCTGGACAGATTATTGTTACTTCACAAAACTCATGACCAAACCACTTTAAATATGAAATCACCTTAAAACAAAAATTACAGTGGTAGAATATTGTGTTATTGACACTTTCCCGTTGGTTTCACTTGATTTCAACGGTTATATTTCAAACTAAAAATCTTTGATCAAAAATAGTTTGTGACATCACTATTTTCATTTGTCAAGTTCAACTTTTATTTGTTAACCCCAACTATTAAACCATGAAGTTCGACTTAAACTAAACCATTTTCTCCTACCATTTGATGGTCATTGGAGATCAAGACATGACTAAAACTCATGAGTTTTCAAGGAATATAAGGAGACTCCATGAAAACTCAAGCTTAGAGGACCCAAACCATGGTAGGGGTTTAGATTCATCTACTTGTTCTTACTAAAATGATGATTAACTTTAAATCTCATGTGAATCATAAGATTACATGAGACTAAAAGATCAAACTCATGAGATTCAAGTGGGATATGAAAGATCAACAAGAGTCTCAAGAGAAGAGCATAAACAAGAAAAAGAGAAGAAGAATCAAATAACTTCCTCATGAACTTCAAGAGGATATAGAGAAGACCCCATGAAATTCCAAGTTAGAGAATCCAAGTCATGAATATGGACTTGGATCCATCTATTTGTTTACAAAGTGAAGTGATGATCAAACTTTGACTCCCATGTGAAGCATAAGCTTACATGAGATTCAAAAGATCAAACTCAAGAGCTTTCAAGAGAGATATTGAAGATCTCCAAGAATCTCAAGAGAAAAGTATAAACAAAAAGAGGAAATGAAATCAAGAAAATTAAGAGAGCAAGTGCTCTAAATCCATAAAAGAAAACTAACAAGAGTAGAGTATCACCTCTAACTATCCTCAAACTTTTATATTTTGAAGATCTTCCAAGCTCTTCTTTCAAGTTCTTCCCCCAATGTTCTCTCTTCTACCCAAATGTTCTTCTCTCAAAAGTTCTCCTAAATTCCTCTCAAATTCTCCCAATATCCTTTTTTCTCTTTTGGTCTCTTCCTCCTCCTTTCTCAATGAAGATACCTCTTCTTATATAGACAAAAATACCTAGGTAATTTCAGTGAATTCGGAATAAAAGACAGGTATAAATGTTTCATTTGGTGGTACAATACGTGCTTTCTGAAATTAGACAGACTACTGCCCAGGGCGGCAGTCAAAAATCATGTGCAGCAGTCCGTGGGTGCCGCTGCGGCACTCCGTGACTGCCGCGATGGCATTCTGTCACTGTCGCGCGGTACTCCGTGAGTGCCGCAGCAAATTGTTGATTGCCAGGTTTTCGTTAACCTTACTTTATCAGTTTTTTGTTTTTATCTGCATATACATACGTATTTTACCACAAATACGGACTTTAAAAGCAAACGGCAGTCAGAAAATGTCGGCGAGACTTAGTGAGTGCCGGGCCGGCATTCACTAAATGTCGTTCGGCACTCACTGAATGTCGTTCGGCACTCACTGAGTGCTGCAAATTACAACCGTGTACCGTTTTTGTTGAACTTACTCTTTTAGGTCTTTTCTTTTCTCTTTTTTCTTCCAAAAAAATGTTTTCGAAGATTTTCTCCAAAAATGGTGTTTTATACCTGAATTTTCCTAAATACCTGGTATTTTCCTCTTTCTGTGAAATTTTATCGCATTTGGAGAATTTTCTGAAAAGCTTGGAATACTTCGAATCTTTCGGTCCTTATCATCATCGGACGTGGAGGTGACACTCTCCTAAATTCGACGTTTGGTCAAAATTGGGGTGTCTACAGTTTGCCCCTCTTCGACAGAGCTTGTGGAGCAGCGCGTTTCACAAGCGAATGTCGAAGCCTATGTGAAGACAAGCCTTTGACCAAACTGTCGGATTTTGGTAAAAGCAAAATGCGTTGCAAAAAGAGAACATGCGCGCGGCAATGGTTCACACTGGTCGTGCTCAATGGTGAGATGCCTACGTATCCATTCAAGAATCAGACCAAGACGTAGTTCGGGCAGGGGTCAAAACACATACAAGCGCAAATAGTCATACGGATGAATGCACCTATCTTATCGTGATGTACGTGCTCAAGCAATCTCGTGCTCTATATATTATCTCAGCAACATATTGTTCTTTCTTAGTATAAAAAATGCACCCTATGCCATTCTACTTATGATGTAATTCTATTCTGGGAAAGTCACGACCGTCATAGATGCGCTTACTATGCTTAATTCTCTAACATTCTTCAAGAGTCATTTAATCGACTGAGATGCGCTTCGCGCCTTATACTCCAGTGTCAAACAAGGTAGCACACTGCAAGACTGAGATGCGCTTCGCGCCTTATACTCCGGTGTCTTCCAAGAATCATCTGATCGAATGAGATGCGCTACGCGCCTTATACTCCGGTGTCAAACCAGGTAGCACGCTGAAAGACTGAGATGCGCTTCGCGCCTTATACTCCGGTGTCTTCCAAGAATCATTTGATCGACTGAGATGCGCTACGCGCCTTATACTCCGGTGTCAAACCAGGTAGCACGCTGCAAGACTGAGATGTGCTTCGCGCCTTATACTCCGGTGTCTTCCAGGAATCATCTGATCAACTGAGATGCGCTACGCGCCCTATACTCCGGTGTCAAACCAGGTAACACGCTGAAAGACTGAGATGCGCTTCGCGCCTTATACTCCGGTGTCTTCCAAGAATCATCTGATCAACTGAGATGCGCTACGCGCCTTATAATCTGGTGTCAAACTAGGTAGCACGCTGAAAGATTGAGATGCGCTTCGCGCCTTATACTCCGCTGTCTTCAAAGAATCATTTGATCGACTGAGATGCGCTACGCGCCTTATACTCCGGTGTCAAATCAGGTAGCACGCTGAAAGACTAAGATGCACTTCGCGCCTTATACTCCGCTGTCTTTCAAGAATCATTTGATCTACTGAGATGCGCTACGCGCCTTATACTCCGGTGTCAAACCAGGTAGCACGCTGAAAGACTGAAATGCGCTTCATGCCTTATACTCCGCTGTCTTCCACGAATCATCTGATCGACTGAGATGCGCTACACGCCTTATACTCCGGTGTCGAGTGAGTTTGCTCTGAAAAATCCGTAGCCCTTCGGCCCCATCGGATATGTTTTCTCACAATGATCCGTAGCCCTTCGGCCCCAACGGATATGTTTTCTCACAATGATCCACAGCCCTTCGACCTCGTCGGATATGTTTGCTCTGAATTCAGGGTCAATCAGACTCAAATTTATTTCTTTTTTCAAAATCGGGAGTCAATCAGACTCAAATTCTTTTCAATATTCAAAACTTGGAGTCGAGCAGACTCAAATTTATTTCAATTCTCAAAATATAGAGTCGAACATACTCAAATTTATTTTATTTTTCAAAACCTAGAGTCGGACAGACTCCAATTTATTTTATTTTTCAAAACTGGGAGTCAACCAGAAATTCAAAATTTGGAGTCAGTCAGACTCGAATCAGTTCAATTCTAAAAATCCAGAGTCCTTTAGGCTTAATTCGATTTTCTGAAATCGAGAGTCTATTAGACTCAACAAATTTAGTCAAACAAATTTCATTCCAAAAAATTTGGAGTCTAGTACTTTAGACTCAAATTACTTCAAATTCCTAAATCGGGAATCCAATGGGCTTAAATTATTTCAAATATCTAAAGCCGGGGGTCTCTTGGACTCAAATCCACTTCAATTTCCAAAATCGAGAATCAGTTAGACTCAATTCAATTTTCCAAAATTGGTAGTCAATCGAGCTTAATAATAAATTTTTTTCAAATTTCGATCAGGAGTCAGTCAGACTCAATTTCACCAAGTCTGGAGTCGATTCGACTCAATTTGAGTTCAAATTCAAATGCTAAATTAGGAGTCGCCTAGACTCGACTTAATTCATTTATGAAATTAGGAATCAGCCAGACTCAAACAAATTCAATTTCACCAAATCCGGAGTCAATTTGACTCAAATCCAGTTCAAATTCAAATCCTAAATCAGATGTCAATCAGACTTGATTCAATTCCTATTTCGCAAAATTGGACAAAACTAGGAGTCAATCGGACTCAAAGAAATTTAAATTCACAAAATCGGACTTTAAAGGATTTCTATTTCACAAAAGAATTTTTACCAAAATTGGGAGTCGATCAGGCTTAAAGAATTTCAAATTAAAAAACAGACTCAATTCAATTCAAAAACTCTAAAATCTGGAGTCAATCAGACTCAAATGAATTTTTCTAGAATTAGGAGTCAATCAGACTCAATTCAATTCAATTTATAAGCTCAGGTGCCAAGTTAGACTTTCGTGAATCGAGAGTCAAACAGACTTAATGATTTTAATTTTCGCGATTAGGAACCAATCAGATTCAACTTATTAAAATCTGGCAATAGTTAGATCCATTTTAGCCCAAACTTTTGAAAGTTCAGAGTCGGTTAGACGCAAAGAATTCAATTCCAACAAAATTCGGAGTTAAGCAGACTCACAAATTCAAACGGAGTCATGTGGACTCAAAAATTCATATACAGAGTCATGCGAACTCAAAATTTCATATTTCAGTAAGACAGAGTCATGCAGACTCAAAATTTCATAACTTTATTCGAACAAAGTCACACGGACTCAACAAATTCACATTTTATACAAACGAAGTCATACAGACCTAACAAACTCACATTTTACGCAAACAGAGTCATGCAGACTCAAGAGTTCATATTTTACATAAATGGAGTCATGCGGACTAAAAACATTCTTTCATCTAATCAGAGTCGCGCAAACTTAAAGCTCGCATTTCACACAACAGAATTATGCGGATTAAAAAATTCATGTCTTCCAAAATTTCATTTCTTTATTCAAACAAAGTCACACAGGCTGAACAAATTCACTTTTTACACAGAACGGAGTCACACAGACTCAACAAGTTTACTTTTTATACAAATGGAGCCATACGGAGTTAACAAATTCACGCTCTACATAAATAGAGTCACATGGACTTAATCAAATTCAAAGAATTGGTTTTACGAAAATAGGGAGTTCCCGGACTCAAAGAATTGATTTTACAAAAAGGGGGAGTCCTCGGACTCAAAATTTGTTTTACAAAAATAGGGAGTCCTCGGACTCAAAGAATTGGTTTTACAAAAAAGGGAGTTCTCGGGCTCAAAGAATTTTATTTTACAAAATGGGGAGTCCTCAGACTCAAGGACTTGATTTTTTTTTCCAGATTTAGGGAGTCTTGAGACTCATAGAATTTGGACGGAGCTGATAGAAATAATGATTTTCTTCAATTGCGGACCTTTGGAAGAAACACTTCAATCTTGTCAAAAGAGGGAAATTACCTTTGCCCCTAGTCTTGGACTCTTCTTATATTGCCACTTTAGTATTACGTTGTGATGGTGTTCGAAGCCTCTGCTCGAATTGCTCTTAGGATGTTCATGGAGACTTTTCAAATCTTTATTCATCATCTTAGACCCACACATTTGAGACCATTATTGACTCATCAAAGGAGGACAGACTTGACAAAGCAATTACGCAAGACGACTGACTCAAACTATATATTATCATGATTTAATGTGCTTTCATTGTGAATAATGTATCATCTCACCTTTCATTTATTCATCATCTTACAAATGGTAGTGCTTTGCTGATAAATCTAAACTTTGAAAACTTCCTCTTTTCGATTTAGCGAATTCTTTGCCCATCTAGAATGTCCTTCAAATTATTGCTTTAGCTTATAGAATGAAAGACACTCTATTTTAATCCTTTCAAAACAAACTCAATTACTTGAGAACTTACCTCTGGCATAGAGGGATTTTGGCAAACAAAGTTTGCCCCTAGTTTGAAAGAGACTTAGGGGCTTGCTTCTATGATAAATGGGATTTTCAGCAAAGGAAGTTTGCCCCTGGTTTGGCGATATAAATGTGGATTTAGGCAAACGTAAGTTTGCTCCTAGTCTGAAGGAAGGAAACCAAAGGCGCAAAAGGGTGTTGCTTATAGTTTAGGGATGGCTATGGACCGAGAACCTTGGGAGGTTCGCCTACTTATCCCCGAGAGGGAATCAGGTCCAAAGTAGTTCGGCCAAGGCCTGAAAGAACGATAGCATGAGATGATGGGGTGATGACAGAACCAGATACGTTGCCTAGTATCAGGTCGAGCGTAGTTGAAGTACTCTGGAGGTCTTGAAAGAATTAGGCTTGAAGAATTGGTGGGCTTTTCGAGCCATGTTGCCATTTGTGTCTAGGGAGTACATGTCACTTGTGGTAGCCCTTGTGTAGCATGATGAACTACTTTTTCCTTTATTTTATTCTCTTTCCTCTTTTCTTATCTTTTATTTGACGGTTGATTCTTTAACCTTTTCACTAGCCAGTTAATCTTTACAACTCTCGTCATGTTTTATTCATACTCTATCATATTTACAAAGTAATATCAGCCCTTCAAATCTTTATTTGTTTCTTTTTTCAAAGATATATCTGTATTGTTTTAGGCTCACTTAGTGGTTGAGCCTCTCACGAAAATTTTGGAGCTGATAAGTCCCTCTTTTCATTTCCAATCTCTTTTCTTTGTTAAGAACAACACAAAGCCTTGAGATAATTCATGTGCCAATGATCTGCTTTGAAGTGCTCAAGAATTCTCAATCTCATCTATTCTCTGCCTTTTCTTTTCTCTTTCCTTTCTTTTCTCTACCTTACTATCTCTTATTCTTTCCATGATTTTGACTAGCTAGGATTAGGATTTTTGAGATCAACACGCATCTTGTTTGTGCTGTAACTTTTGCCTAGGCGCCCTTCCGGGTTGTCATCCTAGCGAGCTTTTTCTTCTTTCTTTTTCTTCTTCTTTTTTTTTTTTTGTGCTCTAGCTTTTGCCTAGGCACCCTTCCGGGTTTTCATCCTAGCGAGCTCTTTCTTCTTTTTTTTTTTCTTTTTCTTTTTTTTTTTTCATTTTCTTTTATTATTATTTTTCGGGAGAAGAAGTTCATTTAAAATGTCAGGCTACCATCAAGGACCAAGTTTATGCCTTTAGACTGGTTGGGCTCATCTTTTAGGCTTGGTATTTGAGAAAAGGGGATGGTTAGCAAGCTTCAAGTTCCAAGTTCATCTTTTCAAAATTGAGCAAGAGCATCTTTAAATTCTTAAAGTAAAGCTCATCAATTCTCTACTCCTCCATGGTTTTGGCGCAAAATTTGCTTTGATCACTTGGGGATCCTTTTCAATGCAAAGATTTATTAACAAAGTACTGTTCCATGATCGTTTCAAAAAAGTGACTTTTTTTCTCTCTTTTTTTTTTTGGTCTTAATGATCCATACATTCATGACTTAGCACACTGAATCAAGAAAAATGAGATTTTATTCAACTAGTAGGAAAGGAGGGTTACATCACTCGACTCGATAAACTCGACAAAGACTTGCAAACAAACTTGATAACAGACTGACCAGAAGACTCGATTGGACTTGACATTTGAGTCCAACCTAACGTAACTCGACTACCAGACCTGACTTGGTCTCAATTGGAGTGTCACAGATAATTTTCAATTTATTGGGTCCCCAAGAGCATCCACATTTGATTCAGCAGTAGCATTTCCAAACACTATTACCTCACTGGCATCTTCATCAGGTTCATCATTCCCCTTCTGTATCTTTGTAGGAACATCGTCTGCCCTTATGGCCCATTTTTCAGTCGAATGGCCCTTCTCTGACTCATGACTTTTTCAATTCTGTTGATTGGGTCGGGGCCAGTTGGTTATTGCGCACTCATGGAGGCAACGAATCCCTTCAGAGTATTCGACGATGACTATGATTGAAAAGATTGTATGTCATGCCAGATGCCACTCGGTGGGTTCAGCAAAGGAGTGATGGTTTTATGCTCAATGAGATCTTGGATATCATGGCGGATTTTCATGCAATAGTTAGTTGTATGGCCAGGGGTCTGGTGGTAGGCACAGTACAAAGACAGGTCACATTTGCGGGGTAAGGGATCTGGTAGCGGCTTTGGGTCCAGGGGGTTGATGTGACCATCTTGACAAGGTGACCAAGGGCCATGGATAATGGCATGCCAAGGTTGGTGAAGATTCTCGGCTTACGGGCTTGGTTTGATTTTGAATTCGACTTTGAGCTAGAGTTGGTTCTTGGGTTGAGATGTGGACTTGGAATAGCCCTTTGGTTAGTTGGAATTGGGCCTGGATGTGGGCTTTGGTGAATGGTTAAGCTTGGGTATGGACTTTGGTGATAGGTTGGGTTTGGACATGGGCTTCGGTGCACAGGTGGGTTCAGACATGCCCGTTGGTGCTTCTTTAAACAATCCATGATTCTCTGATCCATCTTTTCCTCATCAGGGCCCATTTGATCTTTCCATAATTGAATGAACTCAAGCATGACCCCCTCCAATTTCTTCACCCTAGAATCTTATTGCTCAACAAGGACTTGCAGTTTGCTCACTTTCTCCTCCAAAGCTCTGTGGGCCATTGGTGGGTCTGTCTCAACATGATGGTCCATGATCTCCTCTAATTAAGAGAGATAAACCCAAGAAGATTAGAAGTGTCCTTACTAGGGGATCTGGTTGTTCCACTCTTTCAAGAAAAACAGATAGGAAAAAGGTCCGCATGCAGAACTGAATAGTAAGGGATTTTTTTAGGGACTTTGATCTTAATTGGGAAGAAGATGTTGTGAGTTTGTACTTTACACGTATGTAATGATATCGATTGGTGAGAGCGCAAAATGTATATGCTCTTATGATTTGATGCATGCAATGCACATATGGCACACGAATGAAATGCAAGTGTATGTGTGCCTACTCTGTATGACAAAGCAAAGGAAAAATCTAATCCTAACAGGTAAACACATAAGCACATAAAATTCTCACCCATGTCAAGTGCAATTATTCCTCCTTTTATTGTGATCCTCACTACCCTTTCAAAGGTCAGGTATTTAAAATTTTTCAAAATTCATTTGAAAAGCATTTGTTTAGAACGATGAGATCTTTCAAAACAATTCTCAAGAACTTTGAATCTTTTATTTAAAAAAATGAGGACGTGAAAACATTTCTCAATGAAGATGATTGGATTGAAATTTTGCTTTAAAATTCATTTGAAAAGCATTTTTTTTCAAAAACAATTCCCAAGATTTTGGATTTTTCCTTAGTAAATGATCATGTGAAAATGTACCTTAACAAAGGTAATTAATTTGGAGTTTTAATAAATAAAAAAAAGTGAACTCCAAAGATTTTTGAAAAAGCGATTGAAAACTTGGATTAAAGATGGATTTAAAATTCTTTGGGCAGAAAGATCACATGATCGGATTATCACCGTACTTTTCATGAATTTGGATACATACAAGGTCAATGATGCTTAGCTAAACATGATATAAGAAGTATAATCTTATAATCAGGGTTCGGCATGTTCCCCAAATGTCGTGGAACATGAGGAGAAATTGCTAAAAGGTGATTAAGAGATTATACATATTTCATCAAGCAAGTATCGTCATCATCTCAAGTAATCCCTTCCGGGCATACAAAACTCCCTAGCACATAATCCTAATCAAGGGTTGATTTCCTAAGATTGAAAGGCTCTATAGAAACTACTATACAAAAGCTGGGTTTTGGTAAAATAAGGGACCCTTGACACACATCCGATAGGATGCTTAATATACCAAATCGTGGTATGAGATCAAGGGTGATCACACGGTCCCATGATGACTTGACTGACCGGGTTGCCCCAAGCCTCCAAGGTCATAATTCCGTGCAATTGACTAGCTGGACATGCAAGTGAAATGCAACAGGCATACAAAGATTAATTAATTCGATTGAAAAGGATATTTTTCAAGTCTAATCCTCAAGTGAACCCAAAATCAGAATTCTGGTCTGCGAAACCAGAGATTTTGGGTTCGATCCCCAGCAGAGTCGCCAGATTGTGGATATTGCAGGTTTTCTTTCTATCCACAGCTTTTCTTTTAAAGTACATTCTCAAAATCAATTTCAAAAACAAATGAGTCGCCACTTAATTTTTAAAAGGAAAATTAAGAAGCCATTTTAAAAGCAAACTGTTCTTTTGCGAAACCAAAGATTAAACTAGGTCCGGGGATTATGGAATGAGAAGGGAAAGAGCCCATCGGACTAAAGCACCCCTTCTCATCCTATCTCGCGATAGGCCTCTACTTAACATCCTTTTAATCGATTTATTAATTTAAATGTGCCCTCAACTAATACATATGTATAAGTATACATTACAAAAGCATGTCTAAAGGGTGTAAGATTGCAAGTGATAAAATATCATTCAAAAATCACATAATTCAAGTAGCAAGCAATATGATATGCAAATAGGGAACTAGAGAACTTACCCGGGATCCGGCCGTGAATATTAAACGTGCAAATGCATGCAAGTAGATAAAACCTAGGAATAGAGTCTCTAATCCATATATACAAGTAAAGCAAGTTCTAATTCTAAGGTGTCGCGCTTGAAGTCAAAAATCAATTAAAATCAAATAATGCAATAAACTAGAGAGGGGTTGAGAAATCATACCTCAATAGCGCTACAAAACAAAGGGTTAGTCCACATATTTTAAACCAGATATATTATAGAATTCTAAGTAACATGCTCTGGCTAAAATAAGTCCTAATTACAAGCATCAACATGTATGGATGAATGTATATGAATTCATGAATATGAACAAGAGTAGGCTATTAACTATGAATTTATTCATTGATTTGGATCATTTAGCCTTTGGATTTAAGTCTAATTAATCATTATTAATACATGGTTTAAGCCCTAAGTCATAGGAGAATCATTTGGACCATTATTTACAAAGTTGGTCAAATGTGTCATAAAATTCTGAAATTGCAGAGAGCAGACCAGAACTTTAAAAGAAGAAAAAGCATGCTTCCCATAGTTTGATGTCGGTGAATTTTGGACACATGATGCCTCTGTGAGTCTAGTTTCCAAATCAAAAAGAAAATCAAGGTTTCAACGGTTAGATCTCTGCGAAAAGGACAAGAACCAGACATCACTTAGAGATGTACAACTCTCTATCCAGAGATATTGTTTGATTTTTTAAAAATAGCAAAAAGATGAGAAACGCTTAGATCGTTTCAGGGGATCTTCCTAACACATTAAGGTACCCATGAAAAATTATTAGAGACCCCAAAAACTCCATTAGAATTCTGATTTATGAATTTAAAAATGGACTTGCTATTCTGAAATTCTGGACAGATTATTGTCACTTCACAAAACTCATGACCAAACCACTTTAAACATGAAATCACCTTAAAACAAAAATTGGAGTGGTAGAATATTGTGTTATTGACACTTTTCCGTTGGTTTCACTTGATTTCAACGGTTATATTTCAAACTAAAAATCATTGATCAAAAATAGTTTGTGAACTCACTATTTTCATTTGTCAAGTTCAACTTTTATTTGTTAACCCCAACTATTAAACCATGAAATTGGACTTAAACTAAACCATTTTCTCCTACCATTTGATGGTCATTGGAGATCAAGACATGACTAAAACTCTTGAGTTTTCAAGGAATCTAAGGAGACTCCATGAAAACTCAAGCTTAGAGGACCCAAACCATGGTAGGGGTTTGGATTCATCTACTTGTTCTTACTAAAGTGATGATCAACTTTAAATCTCATGTGAATCATAAGCTTACATGAGACTAAAAGATCAAACTCATGAGATTCAAGTGAGATATGAAAGATCCCCAAGAGTCTCAAGAGAAGAGCATAACAAGAAAAAGAGAAGAAGAATCAAAGAACTACCTCATGAACTTCAAGAGGATATAGAGAAGACCCCATGAAATTCCAAGTTAGAGAATCCAAGTCATGAATATGGACTTGGATCCATCTATTTGTTTACAAAGTGAAGTGATGATCAAACTTTGACTCCCATGTGAAGCATAAGCTTACATGAGATTCAAAAGATCAAACTCAATAGCTTTCAAGAGAGATATTGAAGATCTCCAAGAATCTCAAGAGAAAAATATAAACAAAAAGAGGAAATGAAATCAAGAAAACTAAGAGAGCAAGTGCTCTAAATCCATAAAAAGAAAACTAACAAGAGTAGAGTATCACCTCCAACTATCCTCAAACTTTTATATTTTGAAGATCTTCCAAGCTCTTCGTTCAAATTCTTCCCCCAATGTTCTATCTTCTACCCAAATGTTCTTCTCTCAAAAGTTCTCCTAAATTCCTCTCAAATTCCCCCAATATCTTTTTTTCTCTTTTGGTCTCTTCCTCCTCCTTTCTCAATGAAGATACCTCTTCTTATAGAGACAAAAATACCTAGGTAATTTCAGTGAATTCGGAGTAAAAGACAGGTGTAAATGTCTCATTTAGTGGTACAATACGTACTTTCTGAAATTAGACAGACTGCTGCCCAGGGCGGCAGTCAAAAATCATGTGCGGCAGTCCATGGGTGCCGCTGCGGCACTCCGTGACTACCGCGATGGCATTCCGTGACTGCCGCGCGGCACTCTGTGAGTACCGCGGCAAATTGTTGATTGCCGGGTTTTCGTCAACCTTACTTTATCAGTTTTTTGTTTTTATCTGCATACACATACGTATTGTACCACAAATACGGACTTTAAAAGCAAACGGCAGTCAGAACATGTCGGCGGCACTTAGTGAGTGCCGGGCCGACATTCATTAAATGCCGTTCGGCACTCACTGAGTGCCGCAAATTACTGCCATGTGCCGTTTTTGTTGAACTTCCTCTTTTAGGTCTTTTCTTTTCTCCTTTTTCTTCCAAAAAAAAATTTTCGAAGATTTTCTCCAAAAATGGTGTTTTATACCTGAATTCTCCTAAATACCTGGTATTTTCCTCTTTCTGTGAAATTTTATCGCGTTTGGAAAATTTTCTGAAGAGCTTGGAATACTTCGAATCTTTCGGTCCTTATCATCATCGGACGTGGAGGTAACGCTCTCCTAAATTCGACGTTTGGTCAAAATTGGGGTGTCTACAGTAGCAGAAACATTCGTTGTAACCCTAGCCCTTAGGTTGTCTATTTATATTAGTTTGCAATGTGTCCACGAGGATGCCCAACTTTTGCTTTCATCTGTTCTACATAGAGAGAGAGTGTTTTACTTTGATTATTGTAGGTTTTGTTGCTTGGATATTGCATTGGGTTGAAGTTTATTAATAGTTCTGTTCGTTCTAGGTTCTATTATTTCAGTTGTATTTACATTCTATCAGTAGTTTCAGTAGTTTTAATTTGAATATATCATAGTTTCGCTTGCTCGTAGTGATTAAACCATAGTTTTTCATAGTTTGCATGTTTAAAACACAACCAAATAAGATTTTAATGATCTTTTACGTTAAAAATAGATCTGAGACTCTCCAGACCATGTCTGAGTAGTTCTAGAGTTGGGAGATCACGATGAAAAACTGATCTCCAACCTCTGTCATGCAGTAGTTTAAAACCTGTGTTTGATCGATCGAAGTTCGTTTGATCGATTGGACCAGAGATAGAGTCAAGCGATCGAAGACATTTTGATCGATTGAGGGATGATGATGTTCAATCGATCGAAAGCGTGTCAATCGATCGAACCTTCAGATTCTTGAGAATATCCTATGCAGTATTTCTAGACTTTCTGTTTTTGAGATTCGTTATCAAACTGTCCCCAAATGCTCAATTTGTCAAAATAGTTTCTGAACTTTAAGCCTTAAGGCATTTTCCTTCAATAACTTTTGTAAACCACTTTGAATACTAACACCATTCAGAGTGCGAGTCTTAACTATTGATTTAAACCAATTTCTTATGTTTTGATTCAACTGTGATGATATAGTCCTGGTCATGAAAGGGCTATGGATTCTTTATTTTTAGAGAAATACAGAATACTGTAGAAGATGTACTCCATTGACCTTTAATGTAATTGCGTGGTAGATGGTTAGGTCACTGTAGATTCGTGTGATCCCAACATTCCCCTTTTATAAAGTGAAAATCCATTTTAAATATCGCTTTATTTAATTAATTAATTCATAGTTAATTTAGTTGCTTTATTTTTGGTAGTTGTTAATTGTAGAACTCCGTGCTCTACACCTTCTTTAAATATTGAATTTTTATTTTCTTTTGGAGTTTAGTCTAAGTAATTAGTTTACAACCTTCCTTGTGGGATCGACCTGGTGTTAACCAGGATACTACTTGCAAATCTACCTACACTTGGGTATAGCACACAAGCGCACACAAAATAATCTCGTGCCACCATTGCCATAGATTCATATATGATTAAAGCAAATCTTTCTCTTTCCCTTCTAGGGAAGACATTAATCGTAAAGAAAATGGAATTTCTAAATTTACTGAAAATCCCTCTGATATCATTTGATAAGAAAAATTCTTGTTGTGTCCCAAAAATTGATTTTGTTTGGCAGACTGGCTTGTCCGCACTTGTAGGACAACTAACCTTTCTTCCTTTACTTCCTGTGGACACGTGGCGTTCCACCTTTTTTGTTTTAGATTGTTTTGAAAAGGAAAAGAAAAGGTCTGTTGAAAACAGATACAAAATCGCCACTTGGTCTTTAAGGAACCAAGAAACCTAATTTGACTCACCCAAATGGATAAAGGGCACCGGCCCTTCATAACCAAAGAATTTGGCTCGGGATTTTGGTACGAGAGAGGAAGGAGCCTTTGTCGCGACTAAAACACCCTCAACTCGCCCCGTCTTTCGATGAGCCTCAATTAGCATCCAAATAATAATCTTATACTATGTATGGTTCGACAATTAATACTATTATAGTATATTACATCACATAAGAAATTTTGAAATGGAAGATCTAAAGATAAGATATCATTCATAAGATCTAAGCCAAATATCACACAATGTAAAGTGAAAGATCACACAAACAAACCTAGAAAAAATCGTCTAATCATATATCAATTAATCAAGACTTCCTAATCTAAAGGGGACATGAATTGTTCTTGAAACAAATAAACAAAGAAATCAAAATATGCTTAGCAAGCTAGTATGATGCATGTTATTCTTTAAGAAAAGAAGACCTCTCAATCCCCGGGACGGATGAGAAAGGAGGATTAGATCGAGGGGAAGCATGAATGTGTGATCATGATCATTCCTTATAATCTTCTTAGATTAGGAGTCACGCGAGCCCCCAAATCTTTGCATGGATGCAATGTATGTATCTAGAATGTGCTAAGGTTGTAGTGTGCCTTGTGTTCATGGATTCCTAGAATGACTTATAAGTCTAGAATGTGTATGAATGAATGAATGAAATCATCATGGGATATGTACAAATGTAGTATGAACTACTTCCTCAGACATAAGCTAATTTGGAGTTCATGTAAGCATCAAATCAAGGAATGAAAGTTAAAATGTGCTTGCTGTGAATAGAGGACAGAACAGTAACTATATCTTTCGAAAATTGAGAAGAGGGGTTAGGAATGTTTTCAATGCATGATTTTTATGGAGATCTTCCTTATTGTGTATAGAACACAACCCGCAAAGTTGATCTTTAATAACTATCATATATTGAGAGAAATCATATAAACAACAGAGGTCACTCAGAAACAGAGTCCGTACTGTCGACAGAAAATGAAAACGAATGATCTAGAGGCCCATTTTATACAGAACGTTCCCTAAGACATTGAAGTTCAAGGGAAAAATAAGTTAGGACCACACCTTTTGGAAAAGGTTTCTGAAAAAGAGGTTGGAAGTGGACCTAGCTGCTGTGACAGCAAAAACAGAATGTCTGGAAGGAATGTTTGGATACAAATGGACCATTTCCAAGTACTTCCAAGTCAAGCCAAAAATCATGGGTGTTCTTTAATGAGTTAGGAAGACTTTCCAAGTGGCCTTGCATCCATACATTGAGTATTGAGCTCTAGAAAAATCTTTGAACTCAGATCACTCACTGTTTTGAAGATTTTGGGAAAAACTAGAGTTTTCTTTCTATGAGATTAACATGAGAGGGTTTTAAGAGGGGTTTTGAAATAGAGGTTTTGAAAGTGTATTTTCAACACTCAATGAGGGTTATAGCCACTTAAAATGCCAACCTCAAACTCATCATCAAGAACCTCCAAGATTGTTGGAGAGATTTATTTTTATGAGGTATTGAAGTTATGATCATCATCTATCAAACATGCTTTTGAGGTCAAGAGCTACTATCCATAAGGATTCACTCACCCCAAACTTCATGTCATCATTTAGATGATGATGGACTAGTAAGTATATAAAGAAAATCAAAAAGAAATGAGATGATTAAAGATGAACATTATATAAGCAAACAAGTAAATAGATAGCAATTAATGGATGATATTCATGATGTATGGAACTTGTAGTTTGGTGTTTCACTCATATATAATAACATTGGACATGGAAGAAGCTTCCACTCTCTTAAATGCTCACTAAAATGGTGGTTGGGTGTATTGAATGTTGAAGTAAATGGGAGTAATGAAGTAAAAAACAAAGTTTAGAACTCACTTTTTGTTTTGAAAATCAAAGATGGAAGCTTCTTTTCTCTCTATTCTAACCTTATCTCTACAACTTTCTCTCCCAAATTTTTCCTAAGCTTTCATTTCACACCCCCAAAATGAAGAGAAATGGGGGGTTTAAATAGGCCAACTTGGGATCTTTTGGGATTTAGAAAGTATTACCATTGGCTCCAAACATCTGAAATCATAAAACTATGTCGTTTTGGTTTTTAATTAATCAAAATGGGACCCCAAAAATTATTTACAAAAACACACTGTTCTGGAGGGGAGTGCCGCGGCAGCACTGGGCCAGTGCCGCGGCGGCAGTGGGCCAGTACCGCAGCGGCATTCCTCCTCCTTCATCCAGATAATGCTGTTTAGGCCCCCAGAGGTTCCGGTATTCGCGAAAAGGCCCTATTTCGTCTGAAATTCACAGAAAATGTATACGAACTCCAAATTGAGGTTGTGATATCCAGTTGGAAAGGTAATGGAGTCTACTTTACATAAAAAATAGTCTGGGGATAGATTACTTTGAAAAGTTTTGCGGTATTTGTGATAAAAGCCGATTTGATCGCCTTTTTCGTCTTCGGAAATTTATAATAAACTCGTTTTAAATCCAAAAATTATGTGCGATATACCGTTGGAAAGCTATTGACCTCTAGTATTCATAAAAAATATTTGAAAATTGTTACGGTGCCCTAGTTTTTAAGTCAAATTCTGGTCAAACTGGAAACTTCTGGGAGTTCCCAGGAGCTGACGTTTTCGCTCGATTTTCTTCTAAAGCTCATTTTATTACTTTTCTCATGATCTAGAATGATCCCTGTGAATTCGGACGATTTTCGTCAAACTTTGTTAAAACGTGGTCAAACCGGTTAACAGGGACTTTCCGGGAACTTCCAAGACTTCCGGGGATCTCTGGGAGCTAACAATTTCATCCGGTTTTTCTTTAAAAACTCATTTTATCATTTTTCTTATGACATAGCATGTTTCCAAAACTTTTGGGCCAAATCTGGGAGCTTTCGGGCTTTCAGGGGTATTTTGGTCATTCTGAGCATTCTGAGAGATAGAGCTGACTTTCAAGAGTCCTTTTTGAGTCTTTTACGATCATTGTGAACCACCAAGCTATGGGTCTCCTAAATCCGATAGCCAACAAAATGGGGTGTCTACAGTTTGCCCCTCTTTGGCATGAACTTGCGAGGCAACGCATGTCGTAAGCGAGTGCCAAAGCTTTGAAGAGAAAGGGCTTTTTGGAGGCTATAGATTTAGGATAAAAAGCGTTGCAAAAGATGTAATGATGCTGAGGTCCAGTGTTGGTCGTGCTCTGTGTGAGCTGCATACGTATCCGAGGGGGAATCAAACCAGGGCGTAGTTCAGGCACAAAGAGGCAAATCACGTATGCACAACGAGACAGGCGTATGCTATGTTATGAGGAGGATATGCGATGCATAGATGAATTGTGTCATGAGTCCTATTACGCCTATTGTATGATCCTAGTATGAGCAGGTACTGTGGGGTGTGCCACTCCGAGTGGGCTGGTGTTGTATTGGTGTTTCTGACTATGATGCAGTTATTGACCCGAATAGGGACACCAAGGTTTAGAAGGCTCTGAGTCTAGGGGCAAACTTCTGAATTTTGGGAAGTGTGCTTCGTAAGCGAACATAATTGGGTGTGGGGTCTCAGAGGACTATAATCGGAGATGCCTTTTAACAAATAACCGACGGACACGAAAGCCCTGGAAATTAAGAGACGGACACAGAAGTCAAGTGATGATCGTGAAATCCTGAGATGTCAAGCGATGAACATGGAAGCCCTATTGATAGAAGCCACATCATATTTTGAATGAGAGTGATGGTAAACTAATGATGATTAATGAACCGACGATGTATGAATCGAGATGATGAGTCGACAATGGACTACTGTGACTATCATAGATCGGATTGACGATGTACTAATCGAGAAGACGAGTCAATAGTGAACTACTGTGACCGTCATGATTGAACTGACGGTGTACGAATCTGCTGAGGATGAAGCGACTCTTTCTGGGATCTCTCTTCAACTGCTTCTCTTGATCGGGATTCAAATTCGAATTCATCAAGATCTTATGGTGCTCAAACCAAGAGGGCCGGTTGGGGCCTCCGGGAGCTGGTATCTTGGTTTCTGTGCTAAGGGGATGATGTAGGGTTCTCAGAGAATCTCTTTTCGTCGATTGGAAACCAGGATCCATCTCTGAATCTCTCACGGTTGTTCAAATCTTTCGGTGCTCAATCCAAGAGGGCCGATCGGGGCCTCCAGGAGCTGGTATCTTTCTGCTTCTATCCTCGGGGGATGATGCGGGGTTCTCGGGGAATTTTCTTGATCGGGAACCAGGACCCATCTCTGAATCTCTCACGGTTGATCAAATTTTTCGACGCTCAATCCAAGAGGGCCGGTCGGGGCCTTCGGGAGCTGGTAACCTTCTGCTTCTGTCCTCGGGGGATGATGCGGGATTCTCGGGGAATCTCTTTTCTTGATCGGGAACCAGGACCCATCTTTGAATCTCTCACGGTTGATCAAATTTTTTGGCGCTCAATCCAAGAGGGCCGGTCGGGGCCTCCAGGAGCTGGTATCTTTCTACTTCTGTTCTCGGGGGATGATGCGGGGTTCTCGGGGAATCTCTTTTCTTGATCAGGAACTAGGACCCATCTCTGAATCTTTCACGGTTGATCAAATTTTTCGGCGCTCAATCCAAGAGGGCCGGTCGGGGCCTCCGGGAGCTGGTATCTGTCTGTTTTTGTCCTCGGGGGATGATGCGGGGTTCTCGGGGAATCTCTTTTTTTGATCGAGAACCAGGACCCATCTCTGGATCTTTCACGGTTGATCAAATTTTTTGGCGCTCAATCCAAGAGGGCCGGTCGGGGCCTCCGGGAGCTGGTATCTGTCTGTTTTTGGCCTCGGGGGATGATGCAGAGTTCTCGGAGAATCTTTTTTCTTTTGTTTTGGTGCATCAGGCAAAATCCAGGATTCGTTATCAGAACTCTCATGTTTAATCGAAATTTGCGACGGTCGTCCTGAAATAGCCGATTCGGGTCTTCGGGAGTCGAACTTTCTCAGTTTCTGCCTACTGGAGGTAGCCCTGACAACTTTTGAATTGTTGGGGATAAAACCCCATAAATGTTGACCGAAATGAGCCACCGGGGCTGATTGGGGCCAAGAATGGGCAAAATGGGCCAAAACAGGCCAAGACGGGGCGAAACGGAGCAAAATGGAGCGAAGCGGGGCCCGCGGGGGGTAGTGCCGCGGCGGGACTGGGCCACTGCCGCGGCGACAGATGGCCAGTGCTGCGGCGGCACTGGGTGGCCAGACTTCATCTTTGTATATCTCGAGTTTTTGAGCTTTTGAAGCTCATTTTTGGTCATGTTGGGGTGTTTTCGGAGCCAAAATCCGTCAAAACGCATCTTGTGCATGCTCAGGTGAGTAATCTTTCCCCGTAGTTGGAATTTTGATTGGTGTTTTGGTTTGCTCAAATTTTCAAGAAGAATGTTTAACTTTGACTTCCATTTTCTTTGTAGCTCCATGGCTTCGAGCTCGAGGAGACCATCTAAAAAGGCTAAGGAATGGATGAAGGCCGAGATGCAAACCCCGGACTTGATTTTACGGGACCCCCAACGTCATCTTTCAGCCGCGGCTCTAGCAAGATTGGTATGTGAAACTTTCGACAGTTTAGGACTATTTTTATGTATTGTGCTAGTTTTGTGAGCCGTAGTGTGCACCTAGAGATCGTTAGAAGTCCGGTTTGTGCTCGAATGTTGATTTTGTGAATTTAGACCTCGGGTCATAAATAGTTACTCTCGTGCGTCGTTTTGTCATCTTTATTGTATGTAGGTGCTGGAAGTGACACTGAAGGGCCACGGTAGCCTTGCTCACGCTTTCCTGTGGTATACTCAACTTTCGCACACCGTCAAGAGGATGGTAGATGATGCCGGGTTCGGAGGCTTTGTCTGTCTAGTTTCGAAGAGCAGCAATGATTTGGCACACTTTTACGCTCTGGCTGAGAGGTGGTGGGACACCACCAATACTTTCCACCTCCCGTTTGGTGAGATGACCATGACGCCTTTTGACTTCTCCATGATCACTGGCTTGAGGGTAGGCAGGAAGTGCCTGATTCTGGACTACTTTTATGAGATCGACCCGGAGGCTATAGAGATGTTGATTGGGGCTGTTCCCTCCAATCTGGAGCGACACTGGTTTCCTTGTGGCTGGCTTTACCGGGCCTATGGCAGGGGAAATCATAATTTGAACAATTCCCAACTTTTGAGGGTGTATCTTCTGTATGTCCTTGGTTGCTCGATCTTTGCAACACGGAATGACTAGGTGAGCTTGAGACTCCTTTCTTGCCTGGCGACCATTGATGAGATCCCCTCCTACGACTGGGGTGGTGCTGCCTTGGCCCATCTTTACAAGCATATGGGCGAGGTCTCTCGGGGTGATGTTAAATCGACAGGGGGATTTTGGCGTGCTTGGGAGGTATGTACTGCATCTTCTTTCATTTTTTCTTGGCTTTTTGATTTCTGTACTCTTTCTGACTTTCCTCTTTGTCTGTGCAGCTTTGGAGCTTCGAGTACCTGAAGATGTTAGCTCCATCCCCCGCGGATGAATCAGGTGAGGACGAGGACGGCATGGCTCCTGTGCCTCTATTCCCACGAGGCTTGAGATGGCAGAGGGATGTTGTTGGGGTGAAGAGCGGGGCCCACCAAATTGTTTTGCTCAAAAACTTCTTAACCGGGCTGACGGCTGCTAGTGTTGATTGGACGCCTTGGGAGCGCGTCGCCTACGCTGCCTGGAGGAGATTCAGGCGGTCAAACCTCTTTCCTCTTGCCGACTCCTGATGGAGAGTACTGAGTGCAGGCAGTGGTTCCTTGGTGAGCGAGTGTCCCGGCAGGTGGTCGGTGGTTCCAGGTATCGCGTTCCTCATAATCCCCCCGCGATGGATGCTAGTGACCTTTCTGGTGATGTTGTGCTGGCGGCCTTAGCTGGCACCGACGTTTGGGACTATTTTCTCTCTGAGACCAGCTATGAGGCTTACCGTGGCAACTTCCTGATGCCTAATTTCCCACTCCTGGAGGTAAGTTTTCTTTTACGTTTTTGTCTCTATCCGTTGCTTATGTTTTTGACTCATGTTTTCCTAACTTGTTTTGTGCCTACAGCTTCGCGAGATGTACAGGAGACAGGCTCCTCCGGCTTTCGATCCTATCCCTCCTTGGGATTGGACCGTCAACGTTCTAGGGGCTGATGGCACCGCCTAAGTGATGGAGGTGCCACGAGTCACATGCGGGTAACCTACTCAGCCAGTGGGCAACCTCAATGTTCCTTGGAGTTATGCTGAGGAGGGTCACGCCTTGGCGGCTAGCTTACAGTCCTTGGTCCTCACACGAGACCATCGGGTATGTCTCTAATTTCGCGCTTTCTTAAGTTCATGAGGTACTAACCCTGGATTTTAGCCTTAACAGATGGACGGTATGCGGTAATTTGCCACCAATCAGATGGCGTCCTTAGTAAGTCTCCGACTCGACTCTGTTTTTGTACTTTTCGTTGTTTCCCTACTGATTACCTTCATTTTATTTGTGTGTGCAGTGCCGTAGAGGCAGAGCTGGCTCATCGAGGACTGGTCCAAGGTGCAGGGGTGGTAGGAGGAGGCCGTCGCCGACATACACTCCGGGCGGTCCGACAGAGGACGAAGAAGAGGAGGACTGAGGCCCCCCAAGCAGGAACTTTGTTTTATTTTTCTTTTTATGTTTTTGATTGAGTTGTATTGGTGATATGACAATTTAGACAGTGTAGGACAATCTGTGGAACAGTTTGTGACCTTTGCCAGAGTACTATGATGTTTCGCCTTTCAGGCCGGATAGCTTCCGGTTTAGAGGCTCAGTTGTGTGCTTATTTTAGTTGATAACCGTGTGATGATATATGTGCACTGTGATTGTTGGATGTTACTGCGATGGGCAGTTTTGTGATAGTGAGTGTTTTTGCCTTGCAGGTGGGATAGTCCGTGAAACGGGGAGGTGCTGCCAAAATTTTGAATTTTGCTAGAGCCGTGACAGAAAATATGGCTTTGTATGATCCCGCTCAACTCACAACTTGGCTGAACATCACGGATGGTGTAGAACGGATCAACCTCTTTAGCTATGGCTTGACCAAGCTGTTCTCTCTTCGCTAGATGACCCTGAACACTGAGTTCTTGCGTGCTGCTATTGCCCACTGGGACCCGGTGAACCATGTCTTCAATTTCAACGGCCTAGAGATATGCCCCCTGTTTGAGGAGTTTTGTCCTATTCTTGGCTATGATTCTAACTCTGACCTGATTCTCCCTTCTGTTGATACCCCTAGTCCTACGCGAGGCTTGGCTGAATATCTGAACTGTTCCATCACTATTTCCTGCCGGCTGATTCAAGGTAAGGTTCTTGGCATTGCTTCCATCATTGCCCGATAAGCCAATCCCGGGAATCCCAGCGTGTATGATGCTACCCGCGGGACGCTTTGATATTGTGCATGACTTCGCACTTCTTGTTCTCGAGTACTTCTAGCGACTTAGTGCATGTATGTCTTGGAATGAAGGTAGGTAAGAAACCCATGGCTATGGTTCTAGCTGAAACCTTGAATGGCTTAGATAATGCCTTCAACCAAGGGACTCCTCTTCTTTCTGTGGCGCCTTTGGTGTTGCAGGCCTGGATATACGAGCGCCTCCAACTGTGGACGGGCCGCATACCACCGGTTTACTTTCGTCGAGCCGTGCTTCACCCTCAATATACTTTTGCTGACTGGGTTAACATGATGGGTGCTTTATCCGAGGCTGACATTTGCTGGATCATGAGGCGTTGGGGCCTTTATGCTGTTACCACGAGCCTCAGGGGTCACCAGAGAGTGTGGTTGATGTGTCTGAGAGAGACTTCTTTCTATCATCCTCGCCGTTTGGCCAGACAGTATAGGCAGGTTCAGGAGGTTCCCCGGGGGTTTACTGAGAGGGTCTTTGCTTCCAGGATCAGGGCTACCACTATTGCTGCTTTCATTGATGGTTGGACTGACGGAGTAAAGGCCTACTTCTAAAGAAAATAAAAGACACAAAGATAAAACCAGACCCGACTGATTCTGCTCATTCCTCCAAGTGTCTTTGAACATGTGTGATTGCTTTTTGAAAGACTTTTATTTCGTTGATCATCCCCGCTTATGTAATATTCAAAGTTTGTTTATCGGTGATCCTTGGTTACTTCGGGAATCTCATTTTATGCATTTTAGCTTTCTAAAAGTATTTTTGTAACCGAGATTTTAATTAGATGTTGCTTTTGGTACTTGTTTGGGCATGCTAGGACGATTAGAGGCAAACGAGGCGGGTGGCCGAAGTTTGCCCCTAGTTTGGGATATGTGTGGTTATGAGGCAAACGAGGTAGATGACCGACGTTTGCCCCTAGTTTAGAAGAGGTTCAGGCAAACGAGGCGAGTGGCCGAAGTTTGCCCCTAGTGTGGAAGGTGAGTTATGGTAAGGACCGCAACTTTATTTTCTCAAATGCTCATAATTTTGCCTAGGCACCAGTTAGGTGACCTAGCGAGCTCTTTTCTCTCTTTTGTTATTGCGCACTTTGGATTTAACTCTAACTTTTGCCTAGGCGTCCCTTCGGATTTTCATCCTAGCGAGCCATCCTTTTTTTTTTTGAAAGTCTGCCTACGTACCCCCGAGCGGGGATCAGGTCCAACGTAGTTCGGGCCATGGTTGGAAAGAAGCGGGTTGATTTTTAGGTAGGTGGGGTGACCGAACCGTTGTTGTTGCCTACGTATCCCCGAGCGGGAATCAGGTCGAGCGTAGTTCAGGGCAAGGCTTGAAAGAAGAAGGTTATATATTTTTTGGTGGGTGGAGCGACCGAACTGATACGGTTGCCTACGTATCCCCGAGTGGGAATCAGGTCGAGTGTAGTTCAGGGCAAGGCTTGAAAGAAGAAGGTTATATATTTTTTGGTAGGTGGAGCGACCGAACCGATACGGTGGCCTACGTATCCCCGAGTGGGAATCAGGTCGAGCGTAGTTCAGGGCAAGGCTTGAAAGAAGACGGGGGTTTTGGGGGATTGGTCAAGCATAGTACTTTTTGAGACAATCCATGTTGATTGGTTTTTTGAATTCGACACCATCGAGGTCCATGAGATAAGTTGCTCCTCCAGAAAGAATGGTCTTGACGATGTAAGGGCCGACCCATTTAGGTTTAAACTTCCCACGTGGATCAAAGATCGGAGCTCACAATTCCTTAAGGACAAGGTCACCTTGGCAATCTTTCTCGGACGAACCCTTTTGTTGAAAGCACGGGCTATCCTCTTTTGATAGATTCAGACATGGTCGACCGCTGCTAGGCGCTTTTCATCTATGAGAGCCAGTTCTTCGTATCTTTCCCTCAACCAATCTGACTCTGAAATTTCACATTCTGCCATCACGCGTAGGGATGGTAGTTCTATCTCAACTGGAAGTACTGCTTCCATTCCATATACTAGCGAGTAAGGAGTTGCTTCCGTAGATGTCCTTATCGATGTTCTGTACCCCCAAAGTGCGAACGGTAGCTTTTCATGCCAGTCTTTGTTGGTATCGGCTGATTTCTGCAGTATGGCCTTGACATTCTTGTTTGCAGCTTCGACTGCCCCATTAGTCTGTGGTCTGTACGGTGATGACTTGTGATAAGTGATTTTGTATTCCTCGAACAGATCCCTGACTTCTGCTTTGAAATGACTTCCGTTATCCGAAATAATCTCATGGGGGACTCCATAACAGTAGATGAGATTTCTCTTGATGAATTTGGCCACTTCCTTGGCCCCCAACTTGCTGTAAGAAGCAGCTTCTACCCATTTTGTGAAATAGTCGATAGCCACCAAAATGTACTGATTTCCATTTGAGGCTTTTGGAACGACTTCACCGATGATATCGATTCCCCAGGTTGAGAATGGCCAAGGCGAGGTCATGCTGTATAGAAGAGATGGTGGTACATGCATCATGTTTGCATGGATCTGGCACTTGTGACACCTTCTTACGTATTCGCAACAATCTTTCTCCAAAGTTGTCCAGTAGTACCCTTGTCTTATGATTTTCTTGGCCAGCATGTGATCGTTCATGTGCGGCCTGCATACCCCTTCGTGTATTTCTTCCATCATTCTTCCGGAGTTCTTTCCAAACAAGCAAGTCAGGTTATGACCGTTGTATCCTTTCTTCAGCAGTTTCACACCGTAAATGATGAATTGCGCTGCGAATCTTCGAATGGCCCTTTTGTCTTTCTCGGTAGATTCTTGGGGGTATGTCCCCTTTTCTATGATGTTCCAGACATCCTGATACCATGGTGTTCCATTCTCTTCTTCTTTGATTGTGGCGATTATGTTGAACGAAGGCCCGTACCTCTGCTCAATTACCAAAGGCATCATCTTGACTCCCACAGGAATCTTGATCATGGAGGCTAAGGTAGCCAATGAATCTGCTAGCTGATTCTCTTCCCTGGGCAAGTAGAGGAATGTGATGTTCTTGAACTGCCTTTTGAGTTGATCAAGATGATCATGATAGGGCTTCAACCTTTCTTCTTTTACTTTCCATTCTCCTCTAGCTTGTGATATAATGAGGTTTGAATCCCCGAAGACATCCAACTTCTGAACTTTCAACTCTATGGCTGCCTCCATCCCAGAATGCACGCTTCGTATTCTGTAGTGTTGTTGGTGGAGTTATAATTGAGCTTGACTTCCAACGGAGTATGGTCCCCACTTGGTGATACTAAGATCATTCCTACTCCGTTTCATGTTGGCTGCTCCATCAAAGTACAACTTCCACTGTTCTTCCTTGATTTCCATGATATTCTCGTCCGAAAATGGAAAGTCCCCACTTTCTTCGGAGTCAACGGCATGTTCTACGAGATGCTCAGCTACGGTTCTCCCTTTTACCGATTTACTTGTAACATACTTGATATCGAATTCATATAGTAAGAGTAACCAACGAGATATACGACCGATCAGGACGGGTTTTTCGAGAAGGTATTTTAGAGAATCCATGCGGGATATGAGCACAACCGGGAAGGCCAGCATGTAGTGCCTCAGTCGGCGAGTGCACCAAACCAAGGCCCAACACGTTTTTTCGAGGGTAGAGTAGTTGAGCTCATACCCAGTCATCCTCTTGCTGAGGTAGTATATGGCTTTTTCAGAGTGACTTTCTTCTCCTTCTTGGGCTAGCATACAACCCATGGCATTTTCGGAGACAGATAGGTAAAGGAATAAGGGCTTATGAGGTGAAGGTGGTGAGAGGACAGGCGGATTTTTAAGGTAGGCTTTTATTTTGTCGAAAGCGGCTTGGCATTGGTCATCCCATTGGAACTTTTCTCCTTTTCTTAGCAATCGGAACAAAGGATCACATGTAGTTGTGAGCTTGGAAATGAAGCGGCTGATAAATTGGATTCTTCCGAGGAACCCCCTCACTTCCTTTTCATTCCGCGGTGGCGGCATTTCTAGGATTGCCTTGATCTTAGTGGGGTCTACCTCTATTCCCCTTTGTGTGATGAGAAAACCCAGGAGTTTACCGGAGGTCACACCGAAAGTGCATTTCTTTGGATTCAACCTCATCTTGTATTTGCGCAACCTTTCGAAAAACTTTTCTAGTGCTACCAGGTGTCCTTCTCTATCCTTGGACTTCACGATCATGTCATCTACGTACACTTCTACTTCTTTGTGAATCATATTGTGCAGCAACGTGATGGTGGCTCTTTGGTAGGTAGCCCCAGCATTCTTTAGTCCGAAAGGCATTACTCTATAACAGTAGATTCCTCAAGGGGTGGTGAACGTCGTTTTTTCCCGGTCTTCTAGCACCATTAGAATCTGATTATACCCTGAGAAACCATCCATGAACGACAGTAGCTCATGTCCTGCGGTGTTATCTACCAAAACATCAATATGAGGAAGCGGGAAGTCATCCTTGGGACTAGCCTTGTTTATATCACGGAAGTAGACGCACACACGAACTTTTCCATCCTTCTTCGGGACTGGCACGATATTGACAATTCATTCCGGATATTCGGTGACAATGATGAACCCCGCCTTGAACTATTTCTCCACTTCTTCTTTAACCTTGAGTGCCCATTCCGGCCTCATGCGCCTCAGTTTCTACTTGACAGGTTTAGAATTGGGGAGGAGGGGAATATGATGTTGGACAATATCGGGATCGACCACAGACATGTCCTCGTAAGACCAAGCAAAAACATCTTTGAATTCTTTTAGCAAGAGGGTTAGTTTTTCTTTTTCTTCTTTATTAAGAGTTGAGCCAATTTGCACAATTTGTGGATTATCTGTTTCACCTAGGTTAACCGATAAAGTATCTTCGATTATTTCGTAAGCAGATGGTTTTTCAATTAGTTGCTTAAGTTCGATTGGAAGATCCTCAGAAGGATCTATGCATTCACAAGTATTAGACACAGAGGAGTAATTAGAATCGTCTTTCATTTCATTCATGACAGGTGAAGTGATTACATTGGACAGTGGTGGGCTTACAGCAGCCGACTCTAGTACAGACTCGATAATTGGTAGTACAAACTCTGGTGGAACAGGGGACAGGGAGACACGGACAGATGACTCTACAGCCTGGTTGCTCATACCCTCCTCAGTCGGCTTGGTCTGATCATCTTGGCTCTTGGCCCTCTTTTCTTCCTTCTTCTCAGCGGATTCCTCCCACATTTTCTCGATGGCTTCAGTGTCTAGGTATTTCAACCAGTCTTCTTCCGGGGCCTTCTCAACTTCTTCAGGATAGAATGGATCTTTATATAGGGGCCTTTCGCAGTCAGCGAAGATTTCAAGCCCGGGGTGCCTTTTCCCAGTGGGTTGATGGATCCAGGGTTCGGGGAATCCGAAGTAGGGGAAATCATCCCCTTCTTTGATGAATTGCCCATTCAAGGTTTTACGGTACGGCGGGAGACCTTTTACTCTTTTCTTCCATGGCCTTTGTAGCTCAGCGTCTTCTTTAGTGGGCTTGTATCCCAACCCAAAAGTGCCTTGTTGCCCTTTGATCTAAGGGAACTCACGAATTCCTTACTGGCGTCGGCCCATTCCCATTCCGGGGAAGTAGTTCATTTTGCCGACAATGTTGATAACTGCAGAGTGGACCTCAGGGAACCTGTCTTCGTCATTGATCATGTGGACTTCTTCCATGATGAATCCCCCGATTTCTCCTTCTTCTAGCTCAGGTATTTGGATTTCGAAAATGGGAGCGTAATTTGGGAAAGCTTCATTACCCCAACTATTACCGAGGATGATCTTTACTTCCTGCTCATGAATGTACTTGATCATTTGATGCACAGTGGATGATACGGCTTTGTTGACATGCAGCCAAGGCCTCCTAATCAACAGGTTGAACGAGGCAGGTATGTCCATGATTTAAAAAACTTTAGTGCTTACCAAAGACCCTACCCGGATTTGTATAGAGACAGTTCCCATCACATTCCTCCTGGTGTTATCGTAGGCCCTCACGGATTACACAGATGGTGTGATGTCAAGGACATCGACTCCCAATGCGATGGCAGTCCTTAGGGCACAAACATTTAGGGCAGAACCTGTATCGACTAGACAAAACGATACTTGATGTCCCTTACATCCGACAGTGATGTACAATGCCTTGTTATGTGCAGACCCTTCTGGTGGTAGGTCTTCATCAGAAAATGTAATGATCGGGTCAGGGGTAAGTGCGCCCAAGAAAGCCACCATGTCCTCCGGTGCGGTGTCGATAGGGACTTCAATTCCAGCCAAGGCATTTAACACGACTTGCCTATGCGTGTAGGATGTTACCATGATATCCCACATCGAGAGGCATGCTTGGGTTTTATTTAGCTGCTTTATCAACTCATTATCTTCTTCGATGATCTCATCCATATTACCCTTCCCCTTGTCTTTAACCGGACCTTTCTTAATAGCTTCAGTAGTAGGCTGCAGAGGCTGGTAGTGACGGCCCGATCTAGTCAGATGATCAATCTCGGTAGAAGTAGGCCCTTCCACAGTCCCATCTTCTTTGAACCAATCACAATCCGCTCCCACAAATGGTTTCTCTGGCTCGTCCCAGATAGAACCATCACTTTCATTATTGGGATCATACCATTTGAGGTCCACTACCCCTAGATCATGCTCTTCCAGGAAGAACAGGTCTTGCTCATCGTCTAGCTCTTACTGCCACTCGTCATTCTCCCCATCAATTAGATGAATTCCCACAGAGTCCGGGATGTCAATGAGGGGTAAGGGTCATTCTAAGGGGGTTATATAGGTAGCAGGGTTGAAGGATACAGGGTTGAACTCGATGAGGCTGGCATTTTGGTGGTTTGGTAGAGGATTTTGAGTAATATGGGGCTGCTTCAGGGGCGGCTCAATGATATTCTGGTCAATGAGGTCTTGGATATCATGGCGGAGGCGCATGTAATCATCGGTGTTGTGGCCAGGGGCTTGATGATAGGTACATCGTTTGGACATATCGCAGTTAGGCGGGGGCGGGGTATTTCGAGGTTGGAGTAGTTGGAGATGGCCCTTTTTGAGGAGGCGGTCTAAGGCCGAGGAGAGGGAGATTTCTAACTTGGCGAAGTTGCGAGGGGGCTTTTTCTGGAATGGGTGATTGGAGGAATTTGCCTGGTTAGAGGGTTGGTATGGCCTAGGGTGGTATGCCATGGGTTGGCTGCTAAGGGCATTGACATCCGGGGGATTCCGGGAGTAGTTGGGCCATCTTGACTGACTCGGGGGCTCTTCTTTTTTGATCTTTCCTTCTCTGATAGCGTCTTTAATTCGGGTTCCAACTTCAAACAACTCCTCAAAGGTGGAGATGGACTGGTAGAACAATTTCTCATGATAGAGCGGCTGCAGATTTCAGATTAGCATTCTCACTTGCTCCTTCTCAATTGGCCGGTGGGTCATTTGGGATACCTTGTTCTTCCATCTGCTCAAAAATGCAGCAAAGGATTCATTGTTATTCTGTCGGGTTGTTTCTAAATCCCTGATAGTGACATCCAGCTCTTGATTGTAGGAGTTATGATCGACAAATACTCGAACGATGTCTTCCCATGCCCGGGTTTTGGAGGCTTCCAAGGTTAGGAACCATGATAGAGCAGACTTTCCAAGAGTTTGTGGGAACAACATCGCAATGTACTCGTGGGTACAACCCATGGACTGGAAGATACTCATACATAGCTTCACATGACTTTTCGGATTCCCAGTTCCATCAAAACGGTCGACGGCGGGCATTTTGAAGTTCTCCGACAGTTTTAGCTTAACAAGCTCAAAGAGACTATCCAGGTCTAGCATGTAATCATCGATCCCTTTGATTTTCCTCAGTACGCTTTCCAGCTTGTCAACTTTATCCATTTTCTCTTGGAGCTTCTTCTCATACGCAAATGGTAGAACCCCTTGAAGCCAGTCTTCTTCCCCGTTGTTCTCATGTAGGGATGGTTCAAACCCCGGTGGTGGAAACCTAGGCTGAGGTTATGGCCGTTGCTGTTTCAATTCTTCTATGAACTTCAGAACTTGGGCTAGGCTGTCAGACTTTTGGCTTATAGTTGCTCCCAACTCGGTAACCTTGTTTTCTAACTCTTCTCGATTCATGCTGAAGCAGACTGTCGGGCTGATTCTGATCAAACGATTATCTGAACTCCTGACCCACGACGAGGATCCCGGCTGTTGACCTCGAGAATCTATACTGACCTTACAGATTTCGAGAGGACTAGATCAGATCTTGACAGTGATGACTTTAGACAGACAGTGGTGTTAACAAACATGAATTGACTTGTGTAAGAATGATTGAGACAGCGCGTGCCAATTGACGGGAAAGGCGTATGCCAATGAGACAGGCATGCGGATGTAAGCCCTAATCTACATGATGCTCCTATTTCTAACATATAGCAGTTAAACAGATAAGGTCCTAGCCATACAGAGTGTGCTAACCTTACTTTCCAGTATGACCACCAGGGGATAATAGGGATTTTCGGGATACTTCGGGAATTTTGGACAGAGTTTCTGGGAGAAACAGGGACTTTGGGTATTTTTAGGAAATTTGGATAGAGTTTCCGGGAGAAACTAGTATATTTAGGAAGATAGGAAAGAGTTCTTGGAGAAACTGGTATATCTGGGAAATTTTAGACAGAGCTTTTGGGAAAAACTGGTTAATATGGTCATATCTGGGATATCTGGACAGAGTTTCCGGGAGAAACGGGTTAGTACTGTTATATCTACGATATCTGGACAGAGTTTCTGGGAAAAACTGGTTAATATAGTGATAGTGGTCATACTGTCTAGCAGGTTTTCATACTCCTATGTCTTAGGACCGACACACAAGGTTTGCGGTGCATATCTTTGTGAGCATGGAGTAGACATCCTTGTTATGGTGCCTAGGCAGGTCAGCTCAATGTGATCACATGTGAGTGATTGCCTTGGGAATCATAAGAAAGAGGTTCTGCCTCATGTCACATAAGCGTCTACACCGCGCAGGTAATCCCATCAGGGCATACAAGAGTTATATCACATTGTCCTACCTGAAAAGATAAATGGACAGTCCTATGAAAGGTTCTACAGGAATCTATATACAAAGGCTGGGTTTAGTCAAAGAGGGTCCGTTGACGAGAGTTCCAATATACCGTCAGGGAGACAGTACGGAGGTTTTTATTCTTTTTGATAGACCTTGGAAGGTACAGTATCAACGGTGACTTGTGCCCTGGCACAACAAGACCTGAACAATGTCAGCGCCGCGTTTCAGACACAGTCGGAGGGGGGAATGCAAGCATGCAATGCGGTAAACCAAACACAGTAAAAGGATGATTTTAAGGATGCTTCTTATGAGTCAAACCTCTATATTATTTTGTTTTAAAATAAAATCCCCAGCAGAGTTGCCAGATTGTGGACACCGGGGGACATGAATTGTTCTTGAAACAAATAAACAAAGAAATCAAAATATGCTTAGCAAGCTAGTATGATGCATGTTATTCTTTGATAAAAGAAGACCTCTCAATCCCCGGGACGGATGAGAAAGGAGGATTAGATCGAGGGGAAGCATGAATGTGTGATCATGATCATTCCTTATAATCTTCTTAGATTAGGAGTCACGCGAGCCCCAAATCTTTGAATGGATGCAATGTATGTATCTAGAATGTGCTAAGGTTGTAGTGTACCTTGTGTTCATGAATTCCATGAATGACTTATAAGTCTAGAATGTGTATGAATGAATGAATGAAATCATCATGGGATATGTACAAATGTAGTATGAACTACGTCCTAAGACATGAGCTAATTTGGAGTTCATGTAAGCATCAAATCAAAGAATGAAAGTAAAAATGTGCTCGCTGTGAATAGTGGACAGAATAGTAACTACATCTTTCGAAAATTGAAAAGAGGGTTTAGGAATGTTCTCAATGCATAATTGTTTATGGAGAACTTCCTTATTGTGTCTAGAACACAACCCAGAAAGCCAATCTTTAATAACTATCATAGATTGAGAGAAATCATATAACAAACAAAGGTCACCCAGAAACAGAGTCCGTACTGTCGACAGAAATGTTGAAAAATCTTAGAAACTGAAAACGAATGATCTAGAGGCCCATTTTATACAGAAAGTTCCCTAAGCCATTGAAGGTTAAGGGAAAAATAAGTTAGGACCACCCCTTTTGGAAAAGCTTTCTGAAAAAGAGGTTGGAAGTTGACCTAGCTGCTGTGACAGCAAAAACAGAATGTCTGGAAGGAATGTTTGGATACAAATGGACCATTTCCAAGTACTTCCAAGTCAAGCCAAAAATCATGGGTGTTCTTTAATGAGTTAGGAAGACTTTCCAAGTGGCCTTGCATCCATACATTGAGTATTGAGCTCTAGAAAAATCTTTGAACTCAGATCACTCACTGTTTTGACTCACTGTTTTGAAGATTTTGGGAAAAACTAGAGTTTTCTTTCTATGAGATTAACATGAGGGGGTTTTAAGAGGAGTTTTGAAATAGAGGTTTTGAAAGTATATTTTCAACACTCAATGAGGGTTATGGCCACTTAAAATTCCAATCTCAAACTCATCATCAAGAACCTACAAGATTGTTGGAGAGATTTATTTTTATTTGAACATAACTTCAAGAATACCTTGGAGGTATTGAAGTTATGATCATCATCTATCAAACATGCTTTTGAGGACAAGAGGTACTATCCATAAGGATTCACTCACATCAAAACTTTATGTCATCATTTAGATGATGATGGACTAGTAAGTAAATAAATAAAATAAAAAAGAAATGAGATGAGAAGAGATGAACATTATATAAGCAAATAAGTAAATAGATAGCAATTAATGGATGATATTCATGATGTATGGAACTTGTAGTTTGGTGTTTCACTCATAATTAATGACATTGAACATGGAAGAAGCTTCCACTCTCTTAAATGCTCACTAAAATGGTGGTTGGGTGTATTGAATGTTGAAGTAAATGGGAGTAATGAAGTAAAAACCAAAGTTTAGAACTCACTTTTTGTTTTGAAAATCAAAGAAGGAAGCTTCTTTTCTCTCTATTCTAACCTTATCTCTACAACTTTCTCTCCCAAACTTTTCCTAAGCTTTCATTTCACACACCCCAAAATAAAGTGCAATGGGGGGTTTAAATAGGCCAACTTGGGGTGGTTTTGGGATTTAGAAAGTATTCCCATTGGCTCCAAACATCTGAAATCATAAAACTATGTCGTTTTGGTTTTTAATTAATCAAAATGGGACCCCAAAATTATTTACAAAAACACACTGTTCTGGAGGGGAGTGCCACGACGGCATTGGGCCAGTGGCGCGGCGGCAGTGGGCCAGTGGCACGGCGGCACTACTCCTCCTTCGTCCAGATAATGCTGTTTAAGCCCCCAGAGGTTCCTGTATTCGCGAAAAGGCCCTATTTCGTCCGAAATTCGCAGAAAATGCATACAAACTCCAAATTGAGATTGTGATATACCGTTGGAAAGGTAGTGGAGTCTACTTTACATAAAAAATAGTTCAGGGATAGATTACTTTGAAAAGGTTTGCGGTATTTGCGATAAAAGCTGATTTGATCGCCTTTTTCGTCTTCGGAAATTCATAATAAACTCGTTTGATATCCGAAAATTATGTGTGATATACCGTTGGAAAGCTATTGACCTCTAGTATCCATGAAAAATATTTTAAAATTGTTACAGTACCCTGGTTTTAAAGTCAAATTTTGGTCAAACTGGTCAAACTTGGGATTCCCGGGAAGTTCTGAAAACTTCTGGGAGTTCCCAGGAGCTGACGTTTTCGCTCGATTTTCTTCTAAAACTCATTTTTATTCTTTTCTCATGATCTAGAATGATTCCAGTGAATTCGAACGATTTTGGTCAAACTTGGTCCAACTTTGGTCAAACCTGGTCAAACCTTGGTCAAACCGGTTAACGGGGACTTTCCGGGAACTTCAGGGACTTCCGGGGGTCTCTGGGAGCTGACAATTTCATCCGATTTTTCTTTAAAAACTCAATTTATCATTTTTCTTATGACGTAGCATGTTTCCAGAACTTTTGGGCCAAATCTGGGAGCTTTCGGGCTTTCAGGGGCATTTTTGGTCATTCTGAGCATTCTGATAGATAGAGCTGACTTTCAAGAGTCCTTTTTGAGTCTTTTACGATCATTGTGAACCACCAAGCTATGGGTCTCCTAAATCCGATAGCCGACAAAATGGGGTGTCTACCCTTCCACTGATTGGAGAGAGGATTATAATGGGTTCAAGATATCATTCTTGATGCCAAACATTCCTTTGATAGGAGCTCTGGAGGTAAATCTTATATAGACTTCTTTTCTTTTCTCTTTTCTCCTTATTGTGTTTTCTTTCCTTTACTGACTTATTCATAACAAGGTGGCCCTTCCATGGGTGGTGTTGGGAGTTCAAAAATATTTAAAAATGAAAAGGAAACATCTAGTGCACCACGATATTTAGAAAGTTCCCCAACACAGTAATGTTTGAGGCAAATATAAGTTGGGACCATTTTTGGTGAAAACGTTTTCTGGAATAGAGGTTTAAAGTGAACCAAAGCTACTATGACAGAATAGCAGAATGTTTTGAAGGAATGCTTGGGTCAAAAAGGAACCCTTCCATGTGTTTTAAAATCAAACAAAAAATTGTGGACATTCTCTAATGAGTTAGGAAGTCCTGCCAAGTGGTATCATAAATATCCATTGAGTATTGAACTCAGAATAGCATTTTCAAATTAAGTTATTCACTGTTTTGGAGTTTTTGAGAAAACAAGATTTATTCTTTGGAAATCAAAGTGTGGGGTTTAAGAGGGGTATTAGAAAGGGGTTTTTAAAAAATGTATTTTCAATACTTAAATGGAGATTATAAACACTCAAAATATCATCTTCCAACTTACTTCAAGAATTCCTCAAAACACTTGCAAATCATGGTTTTATTTGGAAAACAAATTCAAGAATACAGGAGGATGTATTGAAGCTAAATCATCAATCAAACATGTTTTATTTGGTCAAGAGCTACTGATACGTACAAAAATAATTGGTCAACACAGACGAGAAATTGAGGCGAATCCCGAAAAAATTCAAACAATTATCAACATGCGGTAGCCCCGGTCAGCCAAAGAAGTATAGAGCATGGCCGGTTAGGTAGCTGCACTAAACAGGTTCATTTTCTGAGCTACCGACCGATGCCTCCCATTTTTCAAGATCCCCCGCAAGGCATTTCAGTTGTCAGAAGAGTGCGAGGTAGCATCACAGGAGCTCAAGAAGTACCTGACATCACCCCCTCTACTCTCCACACCCATACCGAAGGAGGAGCTGTTCTTATATTTGGCAGTGTTCCCTTCAGCGGTAAGCTCGACACTTATCCGAGAAGAGCACGAGATATAATTCCCTGTCTACTATACCAGCCGAGTGCTCTAAGGTGCAGAAAGTCGGTACTCCCTCATCGAAATGTTAGCCTTTGCCCTGATAACCTCTGCCCGGAGACTCCGTCTGTACTTCCAAGCCCACGTCATCGTGGTCCTCACAGATCAACCTCTCGGTCGGATCCTAAGCAGGCCAGAGATATTCAGGAGGCTTGTTAAATGGGCATTGGAGTTGGAAGAATTCGAGGTAGTTTACAGACTTCAAATGGCGATAAAGGGGCAAGTAGTGGTGGATTTTCTTGTGGAATTCACCTATCCAGAAGAGGCAACCGAAGTGCTCAAACTGCCTATCACGCTGCCCGGTCTGTTACAGCCTGACACCCCGACCTGGGTTCTATACGTTGACAGTTCATCCAACAAGCAGGGTAGTGGGACAGGGATTATCCTGACCACACCCGATGGGATCCAGTTGGAGTGTGCATTGCGATATAGGTTCTGGGCCTCCAACAACGAGGCCGAGTACCAAGCCTTATTGGTTGGGTTACAGTTGGCTACTTCAATGGGTGCACAGCAAGTTCAGGGATACAGTGACTCCCAACTTGTGGTCAACCAAGTCAATTAGGAATATGAAGTCCGGGAAGACAACATGGTGGCCTACTTAATATTCGTCCAAGTGGTCTCCAAGAAGCTCAAGGGATTTTCCATCACACAGATCCCGAGGGACGAGAACACTAAGGCTAATTGGTTAGCCTGCCTTGCCTTATCTTCTAAGTCATATTTGCCCAGGATAAGGGTAGAATATCTGCCCGAGCCCAGCATAGCTAACCTGGGAGGCATGGAGGTCAACCTGGTCACCTTAAGGCCTTGGTAGATGGACTCGATCTTGACCTACCTTACCACCGGTGCTCTACCAGACAAGAAAGAAGAAGCTCGATGCATGAATTACCGGGCAGCGAGGTACCACCTCGTTGATGGTACCCTATACAAAAGGTGGTTCACTATCCCCTATCTCCGCTACGTTCACCCTGCACAGGTCTCAGCAATATTGTATGAGATCCACAGAGGAGTGTACGGGAACCACGTAGGAGGCCGGGCACTTTCTCGAAAGGCCTTACTCTATGATTACTATTGGCAGACGATGGCCTAAGATTCCCAGGATTATGTTAAGAGGTGTGACAAGTGTTAGAGATACTCGCCATTGATCAACCACCCGAGAGAACTCCAGATACCAGTCTTCAGTCCCTGGCCATTCGCTTAGTAGGGTATCGATATTGTTGGCCCCCTCTCGATGGGAAAAGGACAAGTTATGTTTGCCATCATTGCTGTTGACTATTTCACAAAGTGGGCAGAGGCCGAGCCCTTAGCAACAATTACGAAAAAGAAGACGGAATGTTTTGTTGAGAAAAACATTCTCAATATGTTTGGCTTCTCCAGGTTACTGATCAGCGACAACGGTCGGTAATTCGACACCCCAGTGTTTAGATAATTCTGCTTAAGCTACGGGATATCGAATCACTATTCATCTCCCGAGCACTGCCAAGCCATTGGCCTTGTCGAGGTGACAAACCGAACAATTCTGTAGTCAATTAAAACTATGCTCTAAAATGCCAAAGGTCTTTAGGCAGAGGAATAACCGACCCTCCTGTGGGCGAGTTAAATTACCCCCTGAGGGAAAACAGGTGAGACACTATTCTCACTTACTTACGGCTTCGAGGCAGTAGTCACCATAGAGCTCGGGTTACCCACCTACCGAGTGACGAACTTCGGCGAGCAAGGAAACGGAGAAGCCCTCAGAGGAGCGCTTGATTTAATAGAAGAAAAAAGGGATCAGGCGTATCTGAAAGTCATAACCAACAAACATAGAGTCTCCTGGTACTACACAACAAGGTCAAGCACTGCGGTTTCCAGGTGGGGGAGCTGGTCCTCAAGGCTATAAATTAGTCAACAAAAGTTCTGAGCCATGGAAAGATTGGCCCGAACTGTGAAGGACCCTATAGGGTCATCAGTGTAAACTGCCCGGGCACTTATTTGCTACAACCTCTAGATGGGCAAGACCTCTCTCATCCTTGGAATGTGCAGCACCTTCGCAAGTACTTTCAGTAAAGCACGAAAGCAGTATTGGGTAGGAAACTTGTAGCTCTCCCTGAGCAGTATTAATAATGAATAAAATTTTATTTTCGCCTAGCGATGTTTCTGCTTGTGTTTGATCATTTAAAAAGACCTCGGGGTCAAACCCCAAGCATTCAAAAAGACCTCGAGGTCAAACCCCAGGCATTCAAAAGACCTTGGGGTCAAACCCCAGGCACTCAAAAGACCTCGAAGTCAAACCCCAGGCATTCAAGAGACCTCAGGGTGACACCCGGGGCAAAAGACCTTGGGGTCACACCCGAGGAACCAGCTTTGCTTAGGTCCACAACCTATGATGGTGGAAATCCCCCCTAGGTGGCTGATGATGGCAAGCCCAGAAAGACCCTACAACCACCCATGTTCCAGGTCGATTCCCTATGGTCCATCCCTCAGCAAACGCCCGCCTTAGCAATAGTTTAGGGGGTAGGAGTGGATACTAGGACCTAACTCAAGGATCAAAATAGAAAATCACATCGGGCATTTAACAGGACACTGGACTGGGCATGTAATGCCAATGTCAGATAGTCCCGAGTACCTATAATGCCTAGAGAAACTGACAGAGATAGTAACAGAACCCAACTCCTACACTATACCTGGGAGGACCTCAAAACAGGTCTTTAGAAGTCCAAGTGTTCTCCAATAATTACAGTCCTAAACTTTTGCTAAGGTAGGGTTTCTACAAGATTCACAACCGGTCAGGCACATGCAACCACAATGGCAAGTGCAGAATACAAAATAATTGATGCAAAAGGTGGCCTCAAAGGACCCTTTTCATAAAATAACAAAGTATGTACAAAGCCTGGGGGGGCAGTTGTAGTATCCACCCAAAAAAAAAAACAAAAAAAAAACAAACAAGCATGAAGCAAAACAAAGCTAAAGGTCTTCAACCTCCACAAGTCATCGCCAGTCTCAACGTCCTTGACTAGCACGTCCTCAGCAGTGGCTTCTTCATCAGCACGGGCTGAATCCTTCCAGAACATAGAATCAGCCCAGGAGTAACCCGAAAGGTCCCAATTCGGGTGGTCAGTGACAGCCCGCGTGGTCAGGTCAGAGTAGCCCTTGAGGAAGCCTGTACGAGCGGCGAGCTTAGAAAGGGTCTCTGTATGAGCCACCGCGTCCTTCTCGTCAGCTACCCGCCCAGCCTCCATAGCCGCTACCTTGGCTTCTGCAACCTTTCGGGCAGCCCGCTCGGTGGAGATGGCTTTATGGGCTTCCCCCAGCTCCAGGGCCAGAGCCTTGGCTTTTTCCTCCCCCACAGCGAGGTCATGGTCGGCAGACTCCCGTGCCGCCTTCTTCGAGGATAGGTCAGCCTAAGCAGTGGCTACCTTCTTGTCCATCCTGGGCAACAAAGCCTCAGCCCCCTGGGGATATCGCAATTTTCTTTCTTTTACCCACAGCTTTTCTTTTTAAAATATTTTCCAAATTTCAAATTCAAAACAAAAAAGTCGCCACTTAATTTTTTAAAAGGAAAATTAAGAAACCATTTTAAAAGGAAACTGATCTTTTGTGAAACCAAAGATTAACTGGGTCCGGGGATTATGGAATGAGAAGGGAAGGAGTTCACCAGACTAAAACACCCCTTCTAATCCTATCTCGCGATAGGCCTCTACTTAACATCCTTTTAATTTAATTACTAATCTAAGCATGCCCTCAACTAATACATATGTATAGATATACATTACAAAAGCATGTCTAAAGGGTGTAAGATTGCACGTGATAAAATATCGTTCAAAAGCCACATATTTCAAGTAGCAAGCAATATGATATGCAATAGGGAACAAGAGAACTTACCCGGGATCCGGCCGCGAATATTAAACGTGCGATGCATACAAATGGAAGAAAAACCTAGAAAAGGTCTCTAATCAAAATGTATTCACATAAGGCAAGATTCTAATTCTAGTGTGTCACACATGAGCTTGAAAAAAATGATAAAATCAAGAAATTAAGATAAATTAAAGAGGAATTCAAGAAGTCATACCTTAATAGCGCTACAAAACAAAGGGTTAGTCCACATGGTATACAAGATATGAAGTTAGAAATAACAATCCTAAATTTCTAGCTTAAATGTATCAAATGTAATGAAATCTAATGCAAATAAGTCCTAATTACAATTGCCAAGCCATATGGATGAATAGGTACATGAACAAGAATAAATTATGAAATACTCTGAAACTTTGAATTCAAGCTCAACTAATCGTTATTGAGGTTTGAACCTTAACTCATGAAAATATCATCTAAGCCATTATTCATAAGACTGATTAAAACTATTACAGAATTCCAAAAATTGCTGAGAGTAGATCATAACCTTAAAGAAATAAAAAGCATGGTTCCCATGGTTTGATCTTGATGAATTTTTGACACAAGATGCCTCTATGTGTCTAGTTTTTAACCCAAAAAAGAAATCAATGTTTCAATAGTTAGATCTCCGGGAATTGAACAAAAACTAGACATCACTCAGCATTCTACAATCCTCTGTACAGAGTTCTTGTACGATTTTCTAAAAATAGTAAAAAGATCAGAAATGCTTTGTACTTAGAAAAAATTAGTTTGGGTCACAGATACTTTATTAAGGTTCTGATTTACTTATTTCAAAAGAGTGTTACTGTTCTAAAACTCTGGGCAGATTATAGTGACTACACAAAACTCATGACCAAACAACTTTAAACATGACATATCCTTAAAACAAAAATTACAGTGGTATAACTTTGAGTTATAAACACTTTCCCGTTGGTTTCACTTAATTTCAACGGCTAGATTATCAACTAAAAATCTATGATCAAAACTAGTTGTGAACTCACTGCTTTCATTGTCAAGTTCAACTTTATTTGTTAACCTCCAGCTATTCAACCATGAAGTTGGTCTTAATACAAACTACTTTTCCTACCATTTGATGGTCATTGGAGACTAAATACCCTTATACTTGTAGACTTTAAATGAAGTACGAATAAACTTCTCAAAATCTCAGGATGATGAATCTAAACCATGGAGAGAGGCTTAGACTCAAACTACCTTCTCCTACCATTTGATGGTCATTGAAGATGAAGATATGACTAATACTCATGAGTCTTCAAGGAATATAAAGAGATTCCATGAGAACTCCAAGTTAGGGAACTCAAACCATGGTAAGGGTTTGGATTCATCCACTTGTCCTTATGTAAAGGATGATTAACCTTAAGTCTTCCAAGGGAAGCACAAGCTTACATGGAATCAAGGGATCAAACTCAAGAGTTTTCAAGAGAGATATTGAGGATCTCTAAGAATCTCAAGAGGGAAGTATAAAACAACAAGAAGAAATAAAACAAAGAAAACTAAGTAGTTTGAAGATTAGAGGATTAAAAGAAAGAATGAAAAGAAACAACTTATGGTTAGAGGATCACCTCCAAACTATCCTCAAAGCTTCTTTACTTTGGAGGTCTTCCAAGCTCTTCTTCAAGCTCTCAAAAAACTCTCTATTTCTCTCAAATATATGTTGTTATAGTTGTAGTGATCTCTTGTTATATTATGGTATCTCCCTCCATTTTGTTTCCAAGGAAGATCCCTCTTCTTTTATAGGCAAAAAAACCATGTATTTTCAGTGAATTTGGAGTAAAAAGACAGGTGTAAATATCTCATTTAGTGGTACAACACGTACTTCCTGAAAACAGACAGACTGTTGCAAAAGGTGGCAGTTAAAATCCTTTGCGGCAGTCAATGGATGCCGCTGCGGGACTTCGTGATAACCGCAAAGGCATTCAATAAGTGTCGTGCGATACCCAGTGACAGCCGTTTCAAAATGCTGAAGGCCGTGTTTTTGTCAAAATTACTTTTCAGTTTTTTTTTGTTTTATCCTCATACATGTACGTATTGTACCACAAAATACAGACTGTTAAAGCGAACGGCAGTCAGAAAATGTCGGTGGCATTCAGTGAGAGCCGGTCCGGCATTCTGTGAGTGCCATACGACACTCATTGAGTGCCGCAACAACTGCCGTGTGCCGGTTTCTGTTAAACTTCCCCTTTTAGGTCTTTTCTTTTCTCATTTTTCCTCTAAAAAACTTATTTTTGGGGATTTTTGCCAAATGTGATGTTTTCACTCCTGAATTCTCCTGAATACCCGGTATTTCTTTTTCTGTGAAAATATTATCGCGTTTGGAGAACTTTCTGAAGAGCTTGGAATACTTTAAATCTTTCGGTCCTTATCATCATCGGATATGGAGGTGACACTCTCCTTAATTCAACGTTTGGTCAAAATCAGGGTGTCTACAGTTTGGCCCTCTTCGATGGAGCTTGTGGGACAAGGCGAACCACAAGTGAATGTCGAAGCCTATGTGAAGACAGGCCTTTGACCAAACTGTCAGATTTAAGGAAAAAACAAAATGCGTTGCAAAAGGGAAGCGAGCGCGCAGCGGAATTTAAATTGGTCGTGCTCCATGATGAGCTGCCTACGTATCCCATCAGGAATCAGACCAAAGCATAGTTCGGGCACGGGGTCAAACAAGCACAAACGCAAGTAGTCACACAGATGGATGCACCTATCCTATCGTGATGCACATGCTATGTAATGGTATTTCCTGAATAGACCTAGTTATGTAAGTGTCATGCTTATCATGTTTTCTCTACGTATGACGCACATTACGTGATGCGTTAGTCAGAAAAGATTACCTAGTTCTTGACTGATGCAGAATCTGTTACGGGAGTCATGAAGATGCTTTTGATTTGATTTTGGGGGTTAACGCAAATCTGTTGCAAGAACCGAGAACGTAAATCCGTTACATTCTCAAAGCAAAGGATCAACGTAAATCTGTTATGCGGATCGAGAATATAAATTTGTCATATTCTCAGAACGGGGGTTAACGCAAATCTGTTGTGAGAACCAAGAACGTAAATCCGTTACATTCTCAAAACAAAGGATCAACGTAAATCTGTTACGCGGATCGAGAATATAGATCTGTTATATTCTCAGAGTAGGGGTTAGCGCAAATCTGTTACGAGAATCGAGAACGTAAATCCGTTACATTCTCAAAGCAAAGGATCGACGTAAATCTATTACGCAGATCGAGAATATAAATCTGTTACATTCTCAGAATAGGGGTTAACGCAAATCTGTTGCGAGAATCGAGAACGTAAATCCGTTACATTCTTAAAACAAAGGATCGACATAAATCTATTACGTGGATCGAGAGTATAAATATGTTATATTTTTAAAACGGGGGTTAACATAAATCTGTTGTGAGAACCGAGAATGTAAATTCGTTACAATCTTAAAACAAGGGTAGCCGTATTAAGATGAATTGGGAGCCCACAGGCTCAAATCTATTTTAGGGCCTGCGGGCTCAAATTCAATGTCAATCTTTCAAAATTGGGAGCTCGCAGGCTCAAAGTTATTTCAATTTTCAAATTTGAGGGCCAATTTGATCCTGCAAACCAACCTCGGGGGTTAAAGGCACAATAAGGGTAAAATTTGGGGGTTAAATTCAAATATGGGGGCCCAATTTTGAATTTTGGGGAAAAACAAAATATCTCTTAACCGACTTAAACGCGGTATATGCTCCAAAATTGCGGCAGTCACTGACTGCCGTACAGCACTCACGGAGTGCCGCTGCGGCACTTGGTGAGTGCCGCTCAGCAGTCCACCAACTACCGCGTATAGAAAAATGAGTGCCGCGTTTGAGCAGTAGTGGTTAAAACCGGCAGTTTCATTTCATTTTTCTCATTCTCTCAACCTTCTCTCACTCGATTATTCTTTGGAGAAAATTTTTCCTTCTCCTCTTCTTGCTTGAATTGTTCTACCAGAGCTATCAGGCTAGTTTCTCATGATCAGAACTCAGTTAATCTCTCTTATCTCACTGTTTTATTTTTATTTTTATTTTTTTATTTTTCATAAATCTAGGATGCGGATTCCTCTCTTTCTTTGACAGACATAGCGAGTGGTTCGGGTAGCAGGAAGAGGGCGAAGTACCGGGCTACTCCCAACCCCAATGCTACACTTTTACTCCTTGACCCAGACGTGCATTTATCTGTCCGTGCGTTTAGGCGCGAGGTAAACGCCTTTTCCTTTGCTTCTTTTGCAACTCCTATGCCGTATGGACTTTACGAATGCAATGTGTTAATCAATTCAACTTCAAATTATTTTTATGCAAATGTCATGCTTGTAGCGCTCCCGAGCGTTCAAGTGCTTAATTAATGCTCAAAATATTTTTATTCTTTGTCTTTCTTCTCATGAATCTTCTAAAAAGGGTACGTGACAAACGAACTTTTCAAATTTTATATGCCATGCATATGGAATTCCTAGGTGTCTGGATTGCACTTTCATTCATTCGAACTTTTCTGAATTATTTTGAAATCTTATGACTTTAGGCGTGTCTGGATTGCACCTCAAACGCTCTCTTTTATTCTTTCAACATCCTCAGTTCACTTCTCTTATTATTATTATATATTTTTTTGGTATTATTTTATAACCTTGCGAATGGCGACCAAACCTTTTACGGATAAAAAATGTTTGTGCTTATTAAAGTTTTGCTAGTGCTCCAAGCTCTCCTTTTCTTTCTATCCCTTCGCGTATTGTCATTTCCCCTGCTTCTCTTTTTTATTATATATATATTATTACATTTTTAGTTGTCGCTTTTCCCACATTTCCTTATTATCACACATTTTTATTGCTTCCTTCTTTATCCAATTACTAACATCAAACCTTGTGATTCTTTCTCGCAGCTGCAGCCCAAGGTGCTGAAGGGTCATGACAGTCTCGTTCATGGGTTTGAGTGGTACGGGGAGCTCAGTGAGACCATTCAGGGATTCATTAGGGCTGTCAATTTTGGGGACTTCGTCAAACTTTTGACGAAAAGCTTACTTACGACAGATACACGCATTGGCCGAGCGGTGGTGGGATACCACCAATACCTTCCACTTCTCGTTCGGGGAGATGACGATGACTCCCCTCGACTTCAGCATGATCACGGGGATCCCATTTGGCGGAGAGCTCTTACGATACCTGGATGTGACTCGTGAGTAGGATCGGGTGCAGGTGCTACTTGGAGCAGTCCCTGATGAGCCCTTGGTTATAGCCAAGTGGTTTATGGACACTTTTCGAGGACAGCAGGGTTTTACTGATGAGCAGATGGCTCGGGGTTTCTTGATGTACATGCTGGGGTACTCCCTGTTGAGCACCAATGGAGACCGGATTTCCGTGACATTGTTGGGGTCCTTGGATCGCATGGACCAGATATACCAGTACGACTGGGCTGGTGTAGGATTAGCCATCCTGTATCAGCATATGGGAGAGATATCCCGGGATCTCTCGGCCTCTACTGGCGGCTTCTGGAGGGCATGGGAGGTATATTTCTCTTCTTTTCCTAATCCTATTTTAAACTTTACATTCTTATTTCAGATTTTTGTATTTAAAACTTATGTTCCTCTTTCTTTCTTGCAGATTTGGTCCCATGAGTACTTGCACATGATGTCGCCTGACACGCGACCAGCGGACTCCCTCATCATGCCCCAGGGGCGGAAGTTGGCGAAGGATCGAGTTGGGCGGAAGACCGGAGCTCACGATTTTATTTCGTTCAGGAATTTCCTGACGAACCTACGAGAGCAGCACGTCCGATGGCAGCCCTGGCTCGACGTGCTTCCGGAGTCCTCCCAGGGGATACAGGAGGCGGTCGGGTACGACCCTCAGTGGATTTTGCTAGATGGACTCGAGGCTCGAGCGTGGTACTTGGGAGAGAGGGTGACCAGACAGTCACTGGCGGCTGAGTCCTTCTTTGTGCCATACCCCCCACCTGAGTCGATGAGATCTACGGATACTCTCCAGGGTCCTGCGCTGACGGTTGCCTTAACTGGTTTGTCTCTTTAGGGCTTCGTGGATCCTTCATCGGGGTACGCAGCCTTCTGGGTTGCGAAGCTGATGGGCAACTTCCCCCTGATGGAGGTGGCTCAGGTAAGTTTCTTTCAAACTTTCTTTTCAATTTTTAAAACATGTGTATTTATCTCTTTATTGGATTCATTCATCTTTGTATCCCGTTCCTGCTGCTGTTCGGGCTCCTGCTCTACCACCCTGGGATTGGAGCCTTAGAACAGTCTCCTACAGCGAGCAGACCACTACCATGGTCCCCAGATATCAGGAGGGTGCTCCCACCATTCTACTCCAGTACGACCATGTCCCGCGGGACTATGCGGAGGAGGGCTAACTCTACGCTAATAGCTTGAGAGAGTGGATTTACGGTCGAGAGTGGAGGGTAATTTCTAAACCTTACTTTATTTAAAACTGTAGTTTTATTCAGACATTCTAACCTTTTTTCCTTTTGCTTAGGCCGAGGGGGCGTGAGCGGTTGCTGAGACTCATACGAGGGCTCTGGTAAGGATGAAAAAAATGCTCCTTTTTATTTATCCTGCTTTCCAAGCTTTTTTTATTGGTAGTTTGACTTGCTCCTTCCATCCAGGAGGAATAGGTGGGGACTCTATCCTGATAGGTGGGAGAGCTTCAGCAGCGGCTTCAGCAGTTCAACATCCCTCTCAGCGATGCCCCTAGAGTAGCGGTGCTGGACATGGTGGAGGCGGTGGTGAGGGCACCAGTAGTGGCAGAGGCAGGGGCAGAGGAGGAGGTGGACGTGGCGGGAGCGGCACAGAGTCAGAGGAGGAGCCTCTCAGACGCGTCACCCGTCAGACTCGAGGCCGGGGCTGGGGCTTACTTTCTCTCCTCTTTTTCTTTTAAATTTTTTTTGTCATTTTTGAGTGTTCTTGGAGAGGATTATACTGTATTTTTGGATGATTTTATATACTTATGCACACATTTTACTCTTGATGGTGGCTCCATGATAACCGATAGGATAAGCACTTTCATTACCTTTATCTTTTCTGCTTTTTTCATTAACATTCACCGTATGTGTGACCATAGCTTGGTCCTTCTCTTGCCATATGTGGGACCATAGCTTGGTCCCCCCTTTTATTTGAGCTTTGAATGCTACTCTCTCTTTTATTTATTTTGAAATGAACAAATGAATGAATGAATGGGTGAATGTATGCGGCTATAGCCTGGTTTTGCTGCACGTGCTGCATGATGTGCACGTTTTATTGTTCTTTATTTGATTTTTTTTGCAGGTGGGCTAAAACTGTTACAAACAGACGCTGGCCAAAATGAGGCCTAGGACGGCACTCGGTTAGGCCGCAGCAGCAATCACGGACTCCGTAGCGGCACTCACGGACTGCCGCGCGGCACTACGCCGAGTGCCGTTCTGCTTTATCGAGTGCCACGGGTAGGTGGACAGTTTTATTTCCCTATTTATACTACTTTCTTTCCCCAATACTCCGCAAAACACCATTTTTTCCTCTTCACTTCCTTCTCAAATGGCCCACATCAGCTCCCAAATCCTTTTTCCATGGATCTCCGGCATTGATAGGCTTAAATTTGAGTGATTCAGACAAAACGATCTCTTCTTTTTCCAACGGATGAATTTGAATGAGGGCTTACTTTGAGCTGCCATTGAGGACTAATGCAAGGTTGCCATTGAGGACTAATACCGATAATGTTGCCATTTGAGGACTAATGCAAGGAAGCGAAGCTGCCATTGAGGACTAACGCAATGTTTGGGAGTCTCCTTGGACTCAAAGATTTTGAATGAAATTGATAAGAAAGAGTGATTTTCTGTATCTGCGGACTTTGGGAAGAAACATATCAATTATGTCAAAAGAGGGAAGTCACCTTTGCCCCTAGTCTTGGACTCTTCTTATATTGCCACTTTAGCATTATGTTGTAATAGTGTTCGAAACCTCTGCTCATATCGCTCTTGGGATGCTCATGAAGACCTTTCAAATCTTTATTCATCATCCTAAACCCACACATTTTGAGACCATTTATTGACTCATCAAAGAAGCACAGACATGACAAAGCCAGTTACTCAAGATGACTGACGGAAATTCTACATTCATTATGAATCAATGTGCTTTCATCGTGAATAATGTATCATCTCACCTTTCGTTTATTCATTATCTTACAAATGGTAGTACTTTGCTGATAAATCAAATTTTTTGAAAAATTCTCCTTTATTGATATCTTTGCCTATCTAGAGTATGCTTCAAATATAAAACTCTCCATTTCAAAGCGTTTCAAAACAGACTTGGTGACTTAAGAACTTGTATTTGGCAAACAGAGTTTGCCCCTAGTTTGAAAGAGACTTGGGGCTCACTTCTAAGGTAAAATGGGGCTTTTAGTAAACGACGTTTTCCCCTAGTCTTAAGGGCAAATAGGCTCATCCCAAGCCTTGAGAACATGTTGGTACAGGATGCTTGCAACACATTTACTCCTAGTCTAGAGGTAATCATCATGAATGTGATGGGCTGAAGGGAGATGTCCCAATGCTGATTGGCAAACTCTGTTTGCCCCTAGTTTGGCAATACATATGTGGTCCTAGGCAAATTCAAGTTAGCTCCAAGTTTTAAAAGATCACAAGCATATGTGCAAAGGACTCAACTTATCCCCGAATAGGAATCATGTCCAAGGTAATATGGCCAAATCCTGAAAGAGCACACCATATTATGACGATAGTGGTGACCGAACCAGATAGGTTACCTACGTATCCCCGAGTAGGAATCAGGTCGAGCGTAGTTCAAGTACTCTGGATGTCTTGAAAGAATTAGGCTTCAAGAATTGGTGGGCTTTTCGAGCCATGTTGCCATAGGTCTAGGGAGTGCATGTCACTTGTGGTAGCCCTTGTGTAGCATGATGAACTATTTTTTCCTTTACTCTCTTTTCTATTTTCTTTTTTCTTTTTGACGGCTGATTCTTTAACCTTTTCACTAGCCAGTTAATCTTTTATAACTCTCATCATGTTTTATTCATACTCTATCATATTCAGTAAGTAATATCAGTCCTTCAAATCTTTATTATTTTTTTTCAAAGATATCTCTGCATTGTTTTAGGCTCACTTAGCATTTGAGCCTCTCACAAAAATTTTGAAGATGATAAGCCTCTCTTTTTATTTATAATTTCTTTTCTTTGTTTAGGGCAACACTAAGCCTTGAGGTAATTCATGTGCTAATGATCTACTTTGAAATGCTCAAGAATTCTCGATCTTATTTATTTTCTGCCTTTTCTTTTCTCTTTCCTTTCTTTTCTCTTATTCTTTCCATGATTTTGACTGGCTACGATTAGGATTTTTGAAATCAACACGCATCTTATGTGTGCTCAAACTTTTGCCTAGGCGCCCTTTCGGGTTTTCATCCTAGCGAGCTCTTTCTTCGTATTTTTTTTCTTCTTCTTTTTGGAATAAGAAGTTCATTTAAAATGTCTGGCTATCATCAATGACCAAGTTTATGGCTTTAGACTGGTTGGACTCATCTTTTAGGCTTGGTATTTGAGAGAAGTGGGGGGGGGGGGGGGGGGGGGTGAGCAAGCTTCAAGTTTCAAGTTCATCTTTTCAAGATTGAGCAAGAGCATCTTTAAATTCTGAAAGTAGCTAATCAAGTCTTTACTCCTATTTGGATTTGGCACAGAATTTGCTTGATCACTTAGGATCCTTTTCAATGCAAAGATTTATTAACAAAGTATTTTCCGTGATCGTTTGAAAAAAGTGACCCTTTTTTTTTGGCTTAATGATCCATACATTCACGACTTAGCACATTGACTCAAGAAAAATATGTTTTTATTCAACTAGTAGGGAAAGAGGATTACATCACTCAACTCGATAATCTCGACAAAGACTTGCAAACAAACTTTATAACCGTCTGACCAGAAGACTCGACTGAACTTGACACTTGACTCCTACTTGACATGACTCGATTACCAGAATAGACTTAACTTGCTCTCAACTGGAGTGTCACAGACAATTTTCAACTGATTAGATTACCAAGAGCATCCACATTTGCTTTAGTAGCAGCAATTCCGAACAATATCACTTCACTATCATCATTTCCCCCAAAATATCATCCACGTCCATGGCCAAATTTTTAGCGGAACAGTATTCATCTGACTCATACCAAGTGCTGTCAATGCCTTTTTCACATTTGTTGATTGGGCCAGGGCTAGTTGGTTGTTGCGCACTCATGGATGTAGCAAATCCCTTGAGGGTTCTCAGTGATGGCTGGGATTGAGAGGTCGAAGAGTGAAGAGCTTGCAAATTAAGATCATTATGCCAAAGGTCACTCGGTGGATTTGGCGAAGGAGTGATGATTTTCTGATCATTGAGATCCTGGATCTCATGGCGGAGTCTCGAGCAAGAATTGGTATTGTGGCCTTGAGTCTGGTGATAGGCGCAGTACAAAGATAGGTTATATTTGTGAGGTAATGGATTTGATGGTGGTCTTGGGTCCAGGGGATTGAGGTGACCATTCTTGATGAGGTGACAAAGGGCCATGGATAATGTCATGCCAAGGTTGGTGAATATTCTTGACTTGCTGGCTCGGCCTAATTTCGGATTCGACTTTGAACTTGAGTTGGCTTTTGGGTTGTGATGTGGGCATGGAAGTGGATTTTGGTGCTCGGCCGGGTGATCCATTATTCCCTTCTCTAATTTGTTCATCACTACCTCATTCAAAACCACTTGCTTTTTGAGTAACTGATAGAGCTCATGTGTTACCCTCTCCAATTGATTCATCCTTAAGTTCTATTTCGCAATAGTGGCTTGCAGCTTGTTCACTCTCTCTTCCAAAGTTCTTAAGGCCATTGGCGGATCAATCTTCAGATGATGGTCCATGTTCTCCTAAAATCAAGAAGACGAACCCAAGAAGATTAGAAGTGTCCTCACTAGGGGATCTGGTTATTCCACTCTTTCTATAGGTCCATGACATGAAAAGGCCCGCATGCAAAATTGATTTTCAGGAGGCAAGGAATTTTGAGGAACTATTGGATTACTTTGATCTTGACTGGAAAGAGGATGGTGTAAATTTGTATCCTACATGCATGCAATGCTTTGATGATTTGATGTGGCTAGATGCATGCACCGCACACATGCCACACAGGTGAAATGCACATATGTGTGTGTGCCTACTCTACATGCAAAAGAAAGGAAAGTTCTAATCCTAACACATAAAAATATAAGCACATAAAATCCTCACCCATGTCAAGTGCGCTAATTTCTCCTTTCATTGTGATCCTTACTACCTTTTCGAAGGTTGGGTATTTAAGATTTTCCTAAATTCACTTCTTAAGATGATGAGATCTTTAAAAAACACTTCTTAAGAATTTTGAATCTTTTATTCGAAAATGAGGATGTGAAAACATTTGTTAACAAAAGATGATTGGGTTGAAAATTCATTTGAAAAACATTTCTTCAGTTGGTGAAACTTTTTCAAAAGCAAATACCCCAAAAATTTTGAGTCCTTCCTTCGAAGATAAGAACGTGAAAATATACTTTAACAAGGTTAGTTTGGAGTTTTACTCTAAAGATGAGCCCCAAAGATTTTGAAAAGAACGATCAAAACTTTCGTATGAAGATGGCAAAAATCCGTTTGCTTTTAAAGATGGATTTGAAATTTATTGGGTAGGAGGACCATATGATCGGATTATCACCGTACTTTTCATGGGTTCGGATGTGACAAGTGGGGGTATTTATAAAATACAACCGCGCTAAAAGAAGAAAATACACTAGAAAAGTCTACAATTCCCCTGTTTATCTGCAGTTTGAATTATAATACCAGTTTTTGTACAAATTGATTAAACTATGATAAGTTGTATTGTTTTTAGTGATTATTTGTGCAGATTACTGCTGCTGTGCACAAGATTGAAGAATGTTGATAAAAGGAAGTGCTTAGTACAGATGAAGACAATTCAAAGCTGAAATACAAGGTTTGAGCGATCGAACATGGTTCGAGCGATCGACGTTTCAATCGATCAAATGGAGTTTAAGCGATCGTAGTTTCTGGAGGTTCAATCGATCGAGAGTTTCTCGATCGATCGAAGATGCCTTTTATCAGATTATGCGCGCATGCAGCAGAAACGGGTTTTGAACCCTAGCATTAGGTTTAGGCTATATATATTTATTTTGTTTACGTCCAGTGGGAGGCCCAACTTTGTTTCATCAGTTTTCATAGAGGATAGAGAGTTTCTCTTGTGTTTTCTTTGTAGGTTGTGCCGAGATTCACCATTGTAGCTTGGATTTCTGAAAGTCTAATAGTAGTTGTTTTCTCCAGGTTATTTCGTTTTAGTTTATCTACATTCTGCACTTCTTTGTTCGTAGTTTAGCTTTTAATCTTGTAGTATTGTATGCTAGATAAATTAAAATCCTTTGTTTTCATAGTTTTCATGAAAAACTCGCAAACAAACATGTCTTTAATGAACTTTTACGTCAAAAATAAATCTGAGACTTCCCAGATCATGTCTGAGTAGTCCGGGGTTGGGAAATCGCGATGAAACCATGATTTCAGACCTCTGCCATGCACTATTTTTATTCCTGTGTTCGATCGATCGAACGTAGTTCGATCGATCGGACCAGAGATATAGTCGAGCGATCGAAGGTATTTCGATCGATCGAGAGATGAAGAAGTTCGATCGATCGAAAGAGCGTCGATCGATCGAGGTTTCAGATTCTTGAGGACATCTAATACAGTATTCCAAGACTTTTTGCTTTACTGATTCGTTATCAAACTATCCCCAAATGCTCAGTTTGTCAAAACAGTCTTTAAATGTTAAGCCTTAAGGCATTTTCTTTCAATATATTTTGCAAACCACCCTCAATGCTAATACCATTGGAGGTGAGAGTCTTAACTATTGAATTAAACCACCTTTGTGTATTTCAAACTTAATTGTGATGATATAGTCCCGGTCATGAAAGGACTATTGATTCTATATCCTTAGCGAGGTACGGGATACTGTAGAGGTTGCCCTCCGTTGAGCTTAATTGCATTTGCATGGTAGATGGTTGAGTCATGGTGGATTCGCGTGATCCCAACACTTTCTTTTATTAAGAAAAACCATTTTCAAATCTTGCTTTAGATGAATAGTTCATCATTAGTTTAGTTAATTTAGTTTAGTAGTTGTTAATTGTAGAACTTAGTGTTCTACGCTTCTCTTAAAATATTGAATTTTTCTTTCCTTTTAGAGTCTAATCTAAGTAATTAAATTCTCATCCTTCCCTATGGGATCGACCTGGTCTTACCAGTTACTACTTGCACGTCCACCTACAATTGGGTGTTGCACAAGAGCGCACAAGATTATTCTCGTGTCAAGTTTTTGGTGCCGTTGCCGGGGAAGGCGACGATCAATTCCTTAGATTACCTCAGTCTCTCTCTTCATCTCTTTCTGGTTTTATTTTTCTCTTCTTTTATGTTCTTTTGGTAAACACTCACCTTAGGGACTCTCCTAGTTCATGTCCAATAATTCGATTGAAGGAATTTTTGGAAATCCTTTCTACCGTTCTGACTCTGATAGTTCCATTAACCCGATAGCCACTCCAACTGAATCAATGGATGATAATCAGAGTGAAAATGGTGACAATGTTGTGGTACCAATTGATGAGGCGCTACGTCCTCTTTGCGATCTCATGCAACCAGAACACGCACCTACGCCCTCTTGCATTTAAATCCCACCGCATAATGGCGAATTCCAGTTTCGCAATGGGATGATCCAACTGCTTCCCACCTTTTATGGGATGGAAAGTGAGAAGGCGTACTTACATGTCACTGATTTCGAGGATGTTTGCAAAACATTCTCGCAAAATTATCCTAGGGAGGTGACGCATCTAATGTTATTCCCCTTCACTTTGAAAGATAAAGCGAAGGCGTGGTTCCACTCCCTCAAACCTAATTCAATTTTAACCTGGCATGCGATGAGCACCGCGTTTCTAAAGAAATTCTATCCTACTCGCATGACCATAGATCTTCAACGTCAAATCAATTCCTATAAACAAAAGAGCAATGAAACCTTCACACAAGCGTGGGAGCGTTTCAAAGATTTGCTTCTCTCGTGCCCACACCATGGGTTTGAGAAATGGCGAACTATCAGCTTCTTTTATCAAGGATTGAATATTGAAACGAAGAAGTTGGTAGAAACTATGAGTTCCGGACCATTTCTGCGTAAAAACACCGAAGAGGCTGAAGCCCATTTCGAATGGTTAGCCGAATACGCCCATGAATGGTCAAATTCTGACAATGTCTCACGCTCACAGATATCCTGTGTAGAAGAGAAAAGCCTCTACCAACTAACCAGTGAAGATCACCTCATGACTAAATATGCAGAACTGGCAAAGAAGGTAGAGGAGTTAAGCATGAAAGGAGAGAGCTCTAGGCAAGTTATGCCGGAGGAACCATGCGGCACATGCAACATGTTGGGATATACAACTCAATATTGTCCTAATGTGCAGTATTTTCAAGAACAGGCCCCTATGGAGATGAATGCCATGCAAGGTTTTCGAGGGGCGGGGAATTCCAACAATAACTTTCAAAGTAACAATAGATGGAATCACCCCGGTTTTGATTCGAGAAATAATGTTGGGACCCAAAATCAATATCAACAGCAGCCCTACAACAACAATCAATATCAAGGGCCACTTGCTAATGCCAATCTAACGCAGAACCAATAACTACAACCAAGCTCAACCCTCCAATGCACCACAGACCAATACCTATGTGCCTCCACACAAGAAGGTACAAGAAGAAGAGCCACTTGCTAATGCCAATCTAACGCAGTAACTCATATAGATGATGAGTAGAATGTCTGCCACGTTGGAAAAGATAGATGCATGGCAAGAGGGTTCAGGAGGAACATTCCCTGCCCAACCACTTCCGAACCCCAAAGGACATAACAATGGTCCTAACAATCAGGAACATGCTAAAGCCGTGACTACACTGAGAAGTGGAAAAAATCATTGAGAAAAGCATGCCTCTGGCTACACCCGAAGTGTACAAAGAGGAGGAAGTGGTAGAAAATGAGCTTGAGCAACCATCTACTCAAGAGGAGGAGCCGTCTACTAATGACGAGGCAATAAAGGCAACCATTGAAGCTCCAAGAGTAGAGGAAGAAGTTGAGCGAAGGCCTGGAAAGGAGTCTGTGAAGGATGAACCACCAAAATGCCCTTTTCCTGCACCTTATCCTCAACGACTGAAGAAACCCAAGAATGAGACGATGAATCAGGAGTTTCTGGAATTGTTTAAACAAGTCAAAATTAACCTTCCACTCCTAGATGCTATCAAGCAACTGCCGGCCTATACAAAGTATCTCAAAGATCTATGCACGGTCAAGAGGAGGCAAAGCGTGAAGAAACATGCTTATGTTGCGTGCCAAGCAAGTGCGATTATTCAAAATGAGTTGCCTCCAAAACTCAAAGACCCCGGTACACCTACTGTCTCGTGTAGAATTGGGAATCAAAGGATAGATAACGCACTCCTCGATCTAGGAGCAAGCGTGAACCTGCTGCCATATTCAGTCTATAGACAGCTAGGGTTGGGTGAACTCAAACCCACCCGAGTCGCTTTACAATTGGCAGACAGATCTGTGAAGTACCCTAGAGGGGTGTTAGAGGACGACCTTGTCCAAATAGACTCTTTTGTCTTTCTGGTTGATTTCGTGATATTGGACACAGAACCTGTGTCTAATCCAGGTGCACATATCCCGTTTATCTTTGGACGTCCATTCCTCAACACTATTGATGCCACAATCAAGATTAGAAGTGGTATCATGACTATCGTATTCGGGAACATGACATTGAATGTCAAAATCTTTTCTAATCCCCGACCTGAAGAATACGATGATGAGGAAGAAATTCATTACATAGACACGGTCATTGAAGATGAAGTTGACTTAGTCGACTACAAAGATCCTTTGGAAGTTGTGATGACTCAATTTGGCGATATCTATCAGCGTGCAGAGTCAACTCCATTGGATCCTGACCTGAACCAGACGTGTCTTATGATGGATACGATAGAGGAGGATAGAGCAGAATGCATGTGGGTAATGCCATATGAACAATTGCCTCCTAAAACTAAGTTGGCAATGCCTTCTAGTTTTCAGTTTCCGGAGTTAGAATTAAAGGAGCTGCCCAAAGAGCTAAAATACGCATTCCTAGGGACTGGAAAAACTTATCCTGTGATCATTTCATCTGCTTTAACTCATGAACAGGAATGTAAGCTAGTGCAAATGCTAACCAAGCATAAGGATGCTATGGGATGGACGATTGCTGACCTCAAAGGCATAAGCCCATCCATATGCACGCATAAGATATATCTGGAGGAAGACGCTAGACCTTCAAGGCAAATGCAAAGGCGTCTGAATCCCAACATGCAAGAAGTAGTAAAAAAAGAAGTGCTTAAACTACTTGATGTTGGGATGATTTATCCGATATCTGATAGTCCGTGGGTTAGTCCAACCCAAGTGGTTCCAAAGAAAGCAGGCATAACGGTCATCCCGAACAAAGATGGTGAATTAGTACCAACACGTGTTCCCACTGGATGGAGGATGTGTATTGACTACAGAAAGTTGAATACTGTGACCCGAAAGGACCATTTTCCTTTGCCATTCATGGATCAAATGCTAGAACGTGTGGCAGGTCACAAGTATTACTACTTTTTGGATGGATGTAGTGGATACAACCAAATTGAAATTGCTCCTGAAGATCAGGAGAAAATCACATTCACTTGTCCATTTGGTACATTTGCTTACCGACGAATGCCTTTTGGCTTATGTAATGCACCGGCTACCTTTCAGCGGTGCATGCTAAGCATATTTAGTGACATGGTCGAAAACATCCTTGAAGTCTTCATGGATGATTTTTCAGTGTTTGGCCATAGCTTTGAAGATTGCCTCAGCAATCTCGAGCAGGTATTAATGCAATGTGAGGACAAACACCTAGTTTTGAATTGGGAAAAGTGTCACTTTATGGTGACCAAGGGGATAGTCCTCGGCCATATAATCTTCGATGAAGGAATCCAAGTAGATAAGGCCAAAATCGACATAATCTCAAATCTACCGGTCCCCCGTACAGTGAGAGACATCCGTTCATTCTTGGGGCATGCGGGATTTTATCGTCGGTTTATCCAGAACTTCAGTGCAATCTCTCGACCTCTTTGTCAACTTCTTGTCAAAGATGCACCATTCGAGTGGTCAGAGAATTGCCAAAAGTCCTTCGAGGATCTAAAAGAGCTCCTCACCTCCGCACCTATAATACAGGCACCTGACAGGAGTTTGCCTTTTGAATTAATGTGCGATGCTAGTGATTACGCCATTGGCGCGGTCCTAGGCCAGAGAAAGGACAAGAAGCCATATGTGATATACTATGCCAGCCGAACTTTAAATGAAGCTCAAATGAATTATACAACTACTGAAAAAGAGCTGCTGGCTGTAGTATTCGCCTTGGATAAGTTTAGGTCTTATCTAATAGGGTCACCAATCGTCTATTTTACAGATCATTCGGCCCTCAAGTATCTGTTGTCCAAGAAAGACGCTAAACAACGGCTCATTCGCTGGATACTCTTACTCCAAGAGTTTGATCTAACAATCAAAGACAAGAAAGGAGTAGAGAATGTGGTTGCGGACCATTTGTCACGGTTGACTTTTTGTCGACAATACTGAATCCCAATCCATTAAGGATGAGTTTCCGGACGAACAGCTACTGCCAGTAAGTAGTCTGCCTTGGTATGCTGATATTGTAAACTACCTTGTCACGGGAGAAACACCGAATCATTGGTCAAACCAAGATAGAAAATGGTTCCTCTCGTTCGCGCGCCATTTCTTCTTTGATGACCCATATCTTTTCAAGTACTGTGCTGATCAGGTTATTAGGCGCTACGTTCCCAATGAGGATATAACCGTAATTTTAGCATCAGGCCATTCTGAGGCATGCGGTGGCCACTTCGCGTCACAGAAGACCGCACAAAAAGTTCTACAAAGCGGTTTTTACTAGCCCACAGTTTTCAAAGATACATATTCCTTTTGCAAGACATGCCAACGCTGTCAAAAGCTTGGAACTATTTCTAAAAGGAATTTTATGCCTTTAACCCCTATCATCACAATTGAGATATTTGATTGTTGGGGCATAGATTTTATGGGCCCATTTCCCAAGTCTAATAACTGTGAATACATACTCCTTGCTGTAGAGTATGTGTCAAAATGGGTTGAAGCGATACCAACGAGACACAATGACCACAGAACGGTCATGTCCTTTCTAAGAGAGCATATCTTGTCTCGTTTTGGAACTCCGAAAGCTTTACTAAGTGACCAAGGCAAGCATTTCTGCAATAGGCCTTTGGAGTCATTTCTCAAGAAATATGGAGTCCACCATAAAATCGCTCTTGCCTATCATCCACAGTCGAACGGGCAAGCAGAATTGGCTAACCGAGAAATCAAGCATATTCTCGAAAAGACGGTTAGCTCCAACCGAAAAGACTGGGCATACAAGCTGACTGACGCTTTATGGGCATACCGTACTGCTTACAAGACGAACCTAGGTATGTCCCCGTATAGGTTGGTTTACGGGAAAGCTTGTCATCTCCCTGTTGAAATTGAACATAAAGCTTATTGGGCGACACGTTCACTAAACTTTGATATCCAAGAGGGAGGTCAGTTACGCAAGCTCCAACTTGCAGAACTAGAGGAAATACGACGAGATGCGTATGACTCTGCAAAGTTGCATAAGGAAAGGTTGAAGGCTCGCCACGATCGTACGATTTTTCGTAAATCATTTGAGCCGGGGCAGAAAGTTTTGCTGTATGACTCTCGCCTCCACCTTTTCCCAGGAAAGCTCCGTTCCCGTCGGACAGGCCCGTTCATTGTAAAAACTGTTTTTCCACACGGGGCGGTTGAGCTCGTCAATCCAAAGAACGATGATTATTTCAAGGTCAATGGCCAAAGATTGAAACCGTTCTTGGAGAACTTCCAAACTGAAGTTGAGCACATCCAGCTGGATGAGCCCAACTATTCTCCTACTTAAATTCAAAAGTGGAGTTCCATATTGTTGTTGTATTCCTTATCTTTCCCTGCATTTTAGTTTTTCTCTTTTGTTTTTAAGTCTTTGTTCGTTCTTTTGTGTTCGTGATCTAGTTCTAATCCGTTATACCTTAAACAACTCTGTTGCAGGTGCATAGATGCGAAGTGATGATGTTTATTCTATCGGTTCATGGGCTGATTCAGAATGTCGCTGTGGCACCTGGACTGAGGATGAACTCACACCCTGCCCCTTGCTTCATCAAGATCCTGAAGCTCACTCTCTCATTGATGCGGCTCAGGGGTACATTCCATACCCACCGACCCTCCTTGACATCAATTCATATGAAAATATGGGATTTCAGGACGACGATGATGTGGATGAGGAAGAAGACCTGTACATGGGGAGAATGGTGGATGATGCAGTCATGGCACAATGGGAAAATGATGATATGTGGGAGCCATAGGAAGATCATGACCTCCAGGATGTTGTCCCAGAACGTCACAATGCAGTTTTTGTTTTTGTTGACGACTTCCTTGTTCCCGAGTTGATCCCATACCACTTTGTGCACCTGAGCTTTCTGCTATTCAGGCTCCAATGCCCCTTACCAGCTAGTGCATTTTGGGAATCTATGCCAATAGTGAGGTTGGAACTTAGTCACATTTCGTTGTATTTTTGTTTACTGTTCATTTTTTTTCTTTTCGTGTTTAATCCGTGTTTCTGGTGTTCTGTTATCTTACTATCGGTTTGTTGTCTTTGTCCACGATTGTCATTATGTTTCTCAATGGTATTCTGGTATTCCTTCCACATCAACTTTTTCATGGCTTTGGACCATACATACGGTCCCCAGACACTCCACCGCAAGAGGAAAGTTCGTTGCACAATTTCACCCCGTTATCCGTGTCTCCAATGGGATCACCTCTTGCATGGGCTTTCAATTCCTTAGAGACTTCAGACTTGCTCGATGATGTCCTGGCAGCTTTTCGACTATTCTAGGAAAGGGAATCATCCTGTTTGGACTCCACATGCGAAGATTTAGCGGGGAATGAAGCAATGGTGGAAGAAGGAATCTTCTTGTTAGATGATTAGTGTCCCACTTCAATTGTGCTTTGTCTTTTCATTAGTATTTTAGCAATTGAAGTGTAATCCTAGACAACAATATTTCCAGTTCTAGTTTTATTTTCGTTTTCTTTAGTGAAATAAGGTCTTAAACACCATTGGGGGTAATAATTGTGCAATATGGATGCTATTATAAAGTTTTATTTAAATAAAAAAATTGCACTTATCTATTATGAGGCGGCGTTTTTAGCTTACATGTCCTGTACTGCACTCTTTTATCACTTTTACTGTATGTCCAGAATAATGTTGGCTAGTTGGGGGTGCATAGTTTTATTTATTCTGTGATATCTTTTTAATTTTTGGTTTCGATCGATCGACCTTTCCTCGATCGATCGACGATGTCATATCCTCGAGCGCTTGAAAGGTTCTCAATCGATCTAACGTTAGATCGATCGAACTACTTTGATCGATCGAGATTGTATTTAAATGAGGCGTCCAGCGTACACTTCATCAGTCTCTTCATCTCCCTCACTCTGTTCGAGCGATCGGCGACAGAGAAGACTCGGGGGCGATTTTTATTCCCTCCTCCTACCACACACGCCGAGGCAAGGATCCCCTCCTCCCCGACTCATCATCTTCATCATCATCCTCCCCCTGCACACATATCCCGAGGTAAAGCTCCGAGTCCTCCCCCCTTTCCAGTTTTCTCATTCGAATCTTAATGGGGCTGCCCCCATTGGTCATATGACCGGTTTCTGCAGTTTATAGTCCCCTTGCATAGTTTTCTTTATTTTTTCTTTGCTTTTCCAATTCGTCTTCTCGTTGCTGCCGCATCTCTGTGCTCGATCGATCGAGCATATTCGAGCTATCGACAAATCGCGTTGTTCGATCGATCGAGAGAGTTCAAGCGATCGACGATTTATGGTGTTCGATCGATCGATACAAGTTCGATCGCTCGAACTATGGCAGTGGCAGCTTTTTCTTTTCTTTTTAGTTTTCTATTTTCATTTATCTTTTCTTTTCTTTTTCCATTTCAGGATCTTTGCAATGAACCCTGTTACAGGGTATCATAGGGAGAAGCCTTTTGACCTAGCCATTCCCGACCCGATCCCACATCATGGCTTCCGGGATACTCCCGACCGCCAGTGGTTTACACGCTACTTCATGTCCAGGAAGGTCATGATAGAGCGACCACTTGAGACGGCATGACTCGCTACTCCCTGGTATCTCGGCCGCCTCCGAGCCATGCCACACTGGTACGATTTGCTCTCTCAGGCGAAGAGAGTGAATCTCTCGTGGATTCGCGCAGCTTGCGCGACGATGATTAGAGATCCCAATGCCGCATTCACACTGCGATCATTCTTTCGCGGCCAGGAGATTGTGTTCAGTCCAGCTACCATCTCAGTTGCTCTAGGAGTCCCGGAGGTGCCCGACTGTGTATGCCCGCACCGTGCTGGCACGCTAGTGCTCTCATCCACTGCTGTTATCCGAAAGCTTACCGAGGGTGCTGTACCGAGCTGGGATGGTACGGCCCTTATTGCTAATGTTTATTTGACGGATAATTATCATATGCTCCACCTTGCTTTGAGCAACTGCCTGTTGGTGACCTCCTACGGGGAGAAGATTGCTGCCTGGTACGCTCATGTTTTATATGCCATCGGGACGGGGTTACCAGTATATTTGCCTCGCCTATATATTGACTTTATGAGGCACCCCAATCGCTACATTGCTGCCAAGAAGCACCTGAAAGGTGCTTGGGACATTCACAGGGTGATCGAGCAGCCTGGCCTCCTTCCCTTACCTGATGATGCGACTTCTCAGGCTCGCAGTCGCTTTGGCGAGACAGCTTCTCGTCGTTCAGATGCTCAGAGGAGAAAAAGGAAGGGTAAGGGGAAAGCGAAAGTTGGAGAGAAAAGGAGGAGAGCTGATGGCACCGATACTGAGGGTGCAGCTTCAGGGACACTGACAGAGGTTGAAGAGCTTGATTCTGACGATGAGGTTGATCCTCTGGTGGAGGTTGCACAGTTTGAGCTGAGACAGCGATCTCAGGCTCAAACTCAGGCCCAGGGAGAGTCTTCGTCATCCGTGCCTCTCCCGACGGTTCATGAGCTATTATTGGAGGAGAGGGAGGCTCGGATCAGACTCAAGGGCCGGGTGGCCCACATGACGACATTACTTGAGGCTATCTTGATTCAGCTGGGGGTTGATCAGTCCTTACATACACCTCCACCTCACGCGACTCCTGCTACCGCACTGGTTACCACTGACCCACCTACCACTACTCCCCCTACTGCACATCCTACGGCTGATCCATCCACTTCTGAGACCCTACCACCACATACTGATCCTGTTCCACCATCGTCCTCGGCGGCACCACCTTCTGCGGAGCCCCCACTTCCACCACCTCCAGTCATCACTGAGAGTGACCCGGCGACGTCTAGTGCTATTGCTGAGGGTGGAGTTGCGGATACCTCCGATGCGCCGATCGAGATATTATCAGATGTTGCGGAGGATGTGTAGGTCGTGACTGTGCGAGTGTTTGGAGTGTTTTGATGTATCTTTTTCTATTTTTTTTCTATCTCCCTACTCTCATTATTTACATGTTGGTTTTTGGATTATGTGGGACTGTCGGTGGTTATGTTTCGACTGTTGGATGTTTTTGAGATTGTAAGACCTTTATTATAACTGCCATGTCATTTCCATTACTTAACTTTTACAGTGATTGTTTTTGTTTTCATTTATAGATCATACGCTTATTGTACCTTTGTATATCTTTCGTTTGATCTTGGTTGCTTGGAGATTATATATGTCTTTACAGATTGTTACGCTTGCAGTCATTGCGTTGCTTTAGCAGGTGATATCTTTTTATTTATTGTTGAAAATCCACTTCTGAGGTCATCGCGATTTTCAGTTGGGGTGGGATATAAATAGATTATCACCTGAGCATGTTTACGTTATTAGCAATCTGATTTACTTCATTGCACATTTTGTTATTATGAGCTTTATCAGTGGAATACTTTTAAATATTCTCTCTTACTTAACCGCTATCAAGCGATGATACATTCATGTTAATCTCATCCTTTTATGAATTACATTCACGCGTTTTTCTAGTGTCACTAAGACAAATGCATATGTTGAACATTCTAGTATCCAACATCCATTTGCACGCGTTAGTAGCTATGCTGAAAACTTAAATAAGAGTTAATATGACTTTTATGCTTCAAAGAACAAATAGTGGAGACTAATGACCCTTAGTAAGCTTTTGAACCCAATCTTCAATTCTGAGGGAATTGTCACATTAATTCGAATTGTTCTTCTTGAATATATTTTAAATTCGTTGAACAGTCTCAAATTCTTCATCTAGGCTATTTATTAGAGGAGAACGTTCAGGATTTACCAATTAAAACTCAATGAACACTGAAGTGCTAAAACTAAGAAGTTAAGAAAAGGATTTAAGCCATCGTTATTCATTCCTTACCTTTTTCATATACCTGTATCAACATCCAAGAATCTCTTAACCCCATACCAATTAAATATCGACAATATGAAAGCCTAACCTTTCGTCTGATACTTTAACCTCTTTAAATTCGATTGCACGGCTAATGTGATTAAAAGTGTTGAAGTATTTGACAAGAAGGGAGTAGTTATGGGAAAGTGTTGAAGTATTTGACAAGAAGGGAGTAGTTGTGGGAAGCAGGTTAAAAAAAAAAAAAAAATAGTAAAGAGGAATAAAAGTATATGAGAATAGAGGATGGTTGGAATAAAGAAGAAATAAACTAGTCTCCATCACAGGTTAAGGATGTGCAATTTCTCGCCTCTCTTATCTTCACTCCATTGAGCAAAAGCCGAAAAGTCAAAGTCTTAATGATTTTTAACAAATTAGTTTGAACATGAACGTGTACTTTGAGTATCCACGGTATTTCGCTCCTCTAGTAAGTAGTATTCTTTTCATGAGACTATATTACTCTAAATGTTCGTCCTTTATCGAGTTCGGTGTGAAACAATAGTAGCCAGAACATCAGTCTTATTAAAGTTTCACACCAGGAGTGACCATTTCTAAACAAGTTTTTTGTGAGATGTTCATTTTTGAGTGCAAACCCATGTGAGAATTGAGTTGAAACTACAAGTTCCAAGAGTATAATGGTCTAAACAATTCTAAATGAAGTTGGACGCATAACTGTTGATTTCACACACACACGGATACATGAATGTAATGCATATGTATATTTATTTTGGTGACATGAGGAACATGTGGACTTCTTCATGGTTTGTATGAGGTTGATATGTTATGTGAAGCTAAATTTATAATTGAATGGGAAAGAATGTTTATAAGTTTTTCTATATCTTTTTGAGCTTAAAATTTAGAATTTTGTGGGTAGATTCACTGCAAACCCTCACGAGACAACACTCGTCCACTAGGGAAACCTAGGGGTTTAACGGCTTGTTGCATTTGCTAAATGCAACCGCGATTCCTGCGATAGTGAGTTAGGAAGTTTCTTTCATTGTACTAGATTAGTTGCTTTAGTCTTATTTTTGTTACTTTAGTCGTTGTAGTTTTAGTAAGCATGTTTTATTTTCGCTTTATTGCTAGGGACTAGCAAATCGCTAGTTGGGGGTTGTGACAAGTGGGGGTATTTATAAAATACAACCGCGCTAAAAGAAGAAAATACACTAGAAAAGTCTACAATTCCCCCGTTTATCTGCTGTTTGAATTATAATACCAATTTTTGCACAAATTGATTAAACTATGATAAGTGGTATTGTTTTTAGTGATTATTTGTGCAGATTACTGCTGCTGGGCACAAGATTGAAGAATGTTGATAAAAAGAAGTGCTTAGTATAGATGAAGACAATTCAAAGCTGAAATACAAGGTTCGAACGATCGAATATGGTTCGAGCGATCGACGTTTCAATCGATCGAATGGAGTTCAAGCAATCGCAGTTTCTGGAGGTTCAATCGATCGAGAGTTTCTCGATCGATCAAAGATGCCTTTTATCAGATTATGCGCGCATGCAGCAGAAACGGGTTTTGAACCCTAGCATTAGGTTTAGGCTATATATATTTGTTTTGTTTACGTCCAGAGGGAGGCCCAACTTTGTTTCATCAGTTTTCATAGAGGATAGAGAGTTTCTCTTGTGTTTTCTTTGTAGGTTGTGCCGAGATTCACCATTGTAGCTTGGATTTCTGAAAGTCTAATAGTTGTTGTTTTCTCCAGGTTATTTCGTTTTAGTTTATCTACATTCTGCACTTCTTTGTTCGTGGTTTAGCTTTTAATCTTGTAGTATTGTATGCTAGATAAATTAAAATCCTTTGTTTTCATAGTTTTCATGAAAAACTCGCAAACAAACATGTCTTTAATGAACTTTTACGTTAAAAATAAATCTGAGACTTCCCAGATCATGTCTGAGTAGTCCGGGGTTGGGAAATCGCGATGAAACTGTGATTTCAGACCTCTGCCATGCACTATTTTTATTCCTGTGTTCGATCGATCGAACGTAGTTCGATCGATCGGACCAGAGACATAGTCGAGCGATCGAAGGTATTTCGATCGATCGAGAGATGAAGAAGTTCGATCGATCGAAAGAGCGTCGATCGATCGAGGTTTTAGATTCTTGAGGACATCTAATACAGTATTCCAAGACTTTCTGCTTTACTGATTCGTTATCAAACTGTCCCCAAATGCTCAGTTTGTCAAAACAGTCTTTAAACGTTAAGCCTTAAGGCATTTTCTTTCAATATATTTTACAAACCACCCTCAATGCTAATACCATTGGAGGTGAGAGTCTTAACTATTGAATTAAACCACCTTTGTGTATTTCAAACTTAATTGTGATGATATAGTCCCGGTCATGAAAGGACTATTGATTCTATATCCTTAGCGAGGTACGGGATACTGTAGAGGTTGCCCTCCGTTGAGCTTAATTGCATTTGCATGGTAGATGGTTGAGTCATGGTGGATTCGCGTGATCCCAACACTTTCTTTTATTAAGAAAAACCATTTTCAAATCTTGCTTTAGACAAATAGTTCATCATTAGTTTAGTTAATTTAGTTTAGTAGTTGTTAATTGTAGAACTTAGTGTTCTACGCTTCTCTTAAAATATTGAATTTTTCTTTCCTTTTAGAGTCTAATCTAAGTAATTAAATTCTCATTCTTCCCTGTGGGATCGACCTGGTCTTACCAGTTACTACTTGCACGTCCACCTACACTTGGGTGGCGCATAAGATTATTCTCGTGTCAGGATGCATACAAGGTCAATGATGCTTTAGCTAAATGTGATGTAGGAGATGTAATCTTATAATCAAAATCTAACACATTCCCAAATGTCATAGGACATGAAGGGGAATTGCTTGAGAGTGATTAAGAGTTTACATGACCCGTATCAAATAAGCGTCGTCATCATCTCAAATAATCCCTTTCGGGCACACAAGACTTCCTAGCACATTACCCTAATCAAGAATTGATTTCCTAACTTTGAAAGGTTCTATGGAAGCTACTATGCAAAAGCTGGGTTTTGGTCAAATAAGGGACCCTTGACACACATCCGATAGGAAGCTTAATATACCAAATCACGGTACGAGATCAAGGATGATCACACATTCCCATGATAACTTGACCGATCGGGTTGCCCCGAGCCTCCAAGGTCATAGTTCCATGCAATCGACTGGCTGGACATGCAAGTGAGATGCAACAAGCATACAAAGATTAATTAATTCGATTAAAAGGATGCTTTCAAGTCTAATCCTCAAGTGAACCCAAAATAAGAATTCTGCTCTACGAAACTAGAGATTCAGAGTTCGATCCCCAGCAGAGTCACCAGATTGTGGATATCGCAATTTTCTTTCTTTTACCCACAACTTTTCTTTTTAAAATCTTTTCCAAATTTCAAATTCAAAACAAATGAGTCGCCACTTAATTTTTTAAAAGGAAAATTAAGAAACCATTTTAAAAGTAAGCTGATCTTTTGCGAAACCAAAGATTAACTGGGTCCGGGGATTATGGAATGGGAAGAGAAGGAGTCCACGGGACTAAAACACCCCTTCTCATCCTATCTCACGTTAGGCCTCTACTTAACATCCTTTTAATTGAATTACTAATCTAAGCATGCCCTCAATTAATACATATGTATAGGTATACATTACAAAAGCATGTCTAATGGGTGTAAGATTGCAAGTGATAAAATATCGTTCAAAAGCCACATATTTCAAGTAGCAAGCAATATGATATGCAATAGGGAACAAGAGAACTTACTCGGGATCTGGCCGTGAATATTAAATGTGCGATGCATACAAATGAAAGAAAATCCTAGAAAGGAGTCTCTAATCAAAATGTATTCACATAAGGCAAGATTCTAATTCTAGTGTGTCACACATGAGCATGAAAAAATCGATAAAATCAAGAAATTAAGATAAACTAAAGAGGAATTCAAGAAGTCATACCTTAATAGCGCTACAAAACAAAGGGTTAGTCCACATGGTATACAAGATATGAAGTTAGAAATAACAATCCTAAATTTCTAGCTGAAATCTATCAAATGTAATTAAATCTAAAGCAAATAATTCCTAATTACAAGTGCCTAGCCATATGGATGAATATGTACATGAACAAGAATAAATTATGAAATACTCTTAAACTTTGAATTCAAGATCAACAAATCATTATTCAAACATGGTTTGAACCTTAACTCATGAAAATATCATCTAAGCCATTATTCACAAGACTGATTAAAACTATTGCAGAATTCTGGAAATTACTGAGAGCAGATCATAAATTTAAAGAAATAAAAAGCATGGTTCCCTTGGTTTGATCATGATGAATTTTGGACACAAAATGCCTCTGCGTGTCTACGTTTTAATCCAAAAAAGAAATCAAATTTTCAACGGTTAGATCTCCGGGAATTGAACAAAAACTAGACATCACTCAGCATTCTACAACCCTCTGTCCAGAGTTCTTGTACGATTTTCTAAAAATAGTAAAAAGATCAGAAATGCTTTGTTCATTTTAGGGTGACTTCTTAACACAGTAATCTACATAGAAAAAATTATTTTGGGTCACAAATACTTTATTAAGGTTCTGATTGACTTATTGCAAAAGAGTATTACTGTTCTGAAACTCTGGGCAGATTGTAGTGACTTCACAAAACTCATGACCAAACTACTTTAAACATTAAATCTCATTAAAACAAAAATTACAGTGGTATAACTTTGAGTTATAGACACTTTTTCGTTGGTTTCACTTAATTCCAACGGTTAGATTATTAACTAAAAATCTATGATCAAAACTGGTTGTGAACTCACTGCTTTCATTGTCAAGTTCAACTTTATTTGTTAACCTCTAACTATTCAACCATGAAGCTGGGCTTAATCCAAACTACTTCTCCTACCATTTGATGGTCATTGGAGACTAAAGACCCTTATAGTTGTAGACTTCAAATGAAGTATGAATAAACTTCTCAAAATCTCAAGATGATGAATCTAAACCATGGAGATAGGCTTAGACACAATCTACCTTCTCTTACCATTTGATGGTCATTGGAGATGAAGATATGACTAATGTTCATGAGTCTTCAAGGAATATAAAAAGATTCCATGAGAACTCCAAGTTAGGGAACTCAAACCATGGTAAGGGTTTGGATTCATCCACTTGTCCTTATGTAAAGGATGATTAACCTTAAGTCTTCTATTGGAAGCACAAGCTTACATGGAATCAAGGGATCAAACTCAAGAGTTTTCAAGAGAGATATTCAGGATCTCTAAGAATCTCAAGAGGGAAGTATAAAACAACAAGAAGAAATGAAACAAAGAAAACTAAGTAGTTTGAAGATTAGAGGCTTAAAAGAAAGAATGAAAAGAAACAACTTATGGTTAGAGGATCACCTCCAAACTACCCTCAAAGCTTCTCTACTTTGGAGGTCTTCCAAGCTCTTCTTCAAACTCTCAAAAAACTCTCTACTTCTCTCAAATATGTGTTGTTATAGTGGTAGTGATCTGTTGGTATATTATGGTATCTCCCTCCCATTTTTTCTAAGGAATATCCCTCTTCTTTTATAGGCAAAAAAACCAGGTATTTTCAGTGAATTCGGAGTAAAAAGACAAGTGTAAATATCTCATTTGGTGGTACAACACGTACTTCCTAAAAACAGACAGACTGCTGCAAAAGGCGGCAGTTAAAATCCTTTGCGGCAGTCAGTGGATGCCGCTGCGGCACTTCGTGACAACCGCAACGACATTCAATAAGTGCCGCACGGCACCCAGTGACAGCCGTTTCAAAGTGCTGAATGCCGTGTTTTTGTCAAAATTACTTTTCAGTTTTTTTTTTGTTTTATCCTCATATATGTATGTATTGTACCACAAAATACAGACTGTTAAAGCGAACGACAGTCAGAAAATATCGGCGGCATTCAGTAAGAGCCGGTCCGGCATTGTGTGAGTGCCGTACGACACTCATTAAGTGCCGCAACAACTACCGTGTGCCGGTTTCCGTTAAACTTCCCCTTTTAGGTCTTTTCTTTTCTCCTTTTTCCTCAAAAAAATTTATTTTCGGGGATCTTTCCCAAACGTGATGTTTTCACTCATGAATTCTCCTAAATACCAGGTATTTCATTTTCTGTGAAAATTTTATCGCCTTTGGAGAACTTTCTGAAGAGGTTGGAATACTTCAAATCTTTCGATCCTTATCATCATCGGATATGGAGGTGACAGTCTCCTTAATTCAACGTTTGGTGAAAATCGGGGTGTCTAAACCCCCGCCGCTATACAACCAACCTGCAAGAAAATGAGGTATTAGTATCCTGAGCGGAGAAAAAAGTGGCACATGCAATATGTATACAGAGCATCTTACCATGTGGCTGATGCTGTAAAGCCAACCAATTATGGCCTCGGGACCCAACAGAGCAGACTTGTCTACTTGACTCTGCAGCAGCCCGGGCAGGACTCTCCCACGGACGGTGTTCACCGTCTCCACCGTCGGCATTGCGAATAGTCTCGTACGTGGTCTCGCGAGTGTTGTCTCGTCCAGAGTGAGGAATGACAACCCGGCCAGTGTGACGGGGCAACTTCGGTGGCACGGCGATTGTTACCCGGGCGTAGAGGTTCCGACCGGTTCCTTGTCCGCCCAGATAGCGATCCCTCGAAAGATCCTCTTTAGCTTCTGGCCCTCAATAGATTCCTGCTTCTTTCGCTTCTGCCACGCTCGGGCCAACAGGGCTGCCTCCTTATCCTTGAGGGTCACAGAATCTTTAGGGGCCATCTCTGTGAAACCAGTAAGGACGTGCCATTTATGTATGGAGTCGAACAAATAATAAAGCAACAAGCGGGTAGATGGCAGAACATACCGAGAATAATAGAAGGGAAAACGGGGGCCTCGAAGGGTACTTGGGCTTGTACGAGGTCTTCAAACTTCCCGACCGAGTCAAGATCTTGTTGATGTTCGTGGGATCCTCGTTTAAGGACAGTATCCTTGCCTGGCACTCGTTGGGAAGCTCAGGCGGATTGACTGATCCCTTTGTTTGCCAAAACTAGTTGGTTCAGCGCTGACAGCAAAATAAAAGTAAAGCACGAAGAGGGACAGAGGCTTACTCCTCAACTACCCAGCCCATGAGGTCCTCATTTAAATTCCCAGCACCTCCTCGCAGAGCCCGCGGGTGGATACTTTGAAAATTTTCTTCTTCCACCCTCTGTTGTTGCTTGGGCAGTTACCTATTATTTTTCTCTCCTATCGGGCCCCAAGCAAGAAGAAACCAGCCTTCCCGTGCACTTTGAATGGCCGGTGGATCTATCCTAGAGCCTGGGGCAACATAGATATGGCCCCCATCAAGAACTTCTACCTATTCGGGGCGAGCTGCTCGGGCGAGATCCTGAGGTATAAAAGTACATCCTGGGCGATGGAATGTAGAGGAAGATGAATGCCCGCCATAAGGGCATCCTCGTACAGGGTAACAAAGCCCGACTGATGGATGTGAGCCCTGTCGTCATGTACACCCAAGGAAAAGTGGTCAAGAACATCATATTTTTCCTTGATCTAGGCTAGGTCAAGAGAACATAAGATACTAACGATCTTCTCGCAAGAAAAAACTACGCCCGGGCTGTTCAGAACTGACTCCTCGGCATACTGCCTCCTAGATGCCAAGGCAACGGGCATATCGTGAGTCTCCTCATCGTCAGACACCTGGATAGGGATCCTGCCCTCACTATACTGGTCTGACGGGAACACCGAGGGAGGGTCTAAGCTGGCATCAGGGGTCCCAGATTGGGAGTGTTCATCGTCTGATCTGGAAGATGAGTCAAACCCTGAGTAACACACCCCTATGGCACCTGAGGTGGGAAGAGGGAGTAACTGGCGACCTAGATAGGGGTTGGAAACTTTGAGCCTGGTATATAGAGGGGCCAAGGTCAAAAGTCTAAAAGGCAGCGTGTACAAAGTCCTCAATGTAAGGTAACACTCGGTCAATACTACTCCTGGGCAACCCGATCGGTTTAACCGGCCTATTGAACTACTTAACCTAAAGACATAGATGAACCTAAGAAAGAAGAAGTCCCACTCCCACGTGAGTCGTAGTGGGTTTGTCCTCTCCAGCTTTGCTCGAAAAAGAAAAAGAAAAATGAAAAAGAAATAAATCAATGAACGAAAACCAAGAAGTGAGGACTTACAAGAATAGAGGTAGAAAAGAGCTTGAGAAGCTTGACTGAGGACTTTTTGCTCTCAAGACCACTCAGTAATCTATATTTTAGGATAGTAGGAGTGAAAGAAATGAACAAGTGTCCCTTATATAGAAAGCACGGATGGTCCAAATCAAAATAGATCGAACGGCCAAGACGCTTTCCCGCCTAAACTAGCCGACAGCTGTCTTCTCGGGCACATGAAGTGATGCCTCAAAAGGTGCGCACATTTAATGCAAGACGTGATGGTTCGGTGATATGGCAATTTCTCGATTACATTCCCATCCATTCTATTCTACCTAACCGGCCAATTATTAGATGACACATAGCAGAGGCCTGACCCGGGTCCATGACTCAATTGGTCAGTCAGTCTCTAGCTTATGAAGGCGATCAGTCTTACCCTAGATGAAGTCCCGACCTTTTTCCCAATTAGTTTTCAAAGCATAGCTAATTTTCAATCTTATATGGTAAAGCATTGCATCAGCCTTGAAAATGGGGGGTAGCTAATATGTACAAAAATAATTGGTCAACGCCTGACTGCCACCTCAGCAAATAATGCCAAGTCGTCTAGAGTAGGTGTTTGTTACTCAGCTGTCCCGGGCTGTTTGACCTATGACCATCCAGTTTGGGCCACAGCTCAAGCTCACAAAGCAGGCCCGTCTCCCAGTGGCTATAACACGGGCCTGTTTTGTGGCCTACCTCTCAAGCGTCCAAGCAGTTCCCTAAATCAGCTAGATGATCGAAAGAGGTAGTTTCTTAATTAGATTAGGAAACTCCCATGATTGATGTGATTTAGTTGTTATTAGATTGAAGTTCCTAATCTATTAACTTACCTTGTAAGGGTAGTCTCTTACGCATACAAAATGGGCCACTCACCCCCAGTAAGGGGGACGGCATTCTGACTCCATAAGAATAGTAAAATGCATGAATATTTACATATACCTGGCCAATTACTAGTCGTGTCGCCCTCTCTGTTGGTTCACCAAACATCGCCGATGATCTGTTAGTGAACGTGCCCCAGCACACACATGGACGTAGGTCACCTCTTTAATGGGGCTGAATCACATACAACTCATTGTGTCACATCTTCTCTCTAAACTACTCACAAAAACTCTCCTACCAATTTTTGGCACCATCAGCTACTATCTATAAGGATTCATTCCCTCAAATACCATGCCATCATCTAGATGATGATAAACAAGTAAGTAATCAAAGAAATCAAAAAGTGAAATGGGGTAAGAAGAGATGAATCAACTACAAATAGAAAGCAAGCAATAATAATCAAACTATGAGATCCAATCAAATGTTGGAGTTGTAGCTTGGCGTTTCACTCATATATAGTGACATATGGACATGGAAGTAGACTTCTAGCTCATAAATACTCAAGAAATGGTAGTTGGGTACTCTGAATGTAAGGAAATAAGAGTAGTAATGGAGGGAATTCAAGTTTAGAACTCATTTTCTATAGAAAAACGGCAGCTAAAGCTCACTTTCCTCTCCTCTAATCTTATCTCTCTCTATAACTTTTCTCTAGCTTTTCATTTGCCACCCCCCAGAATGATAAACAAAGGAGGGTTTATATAGGCCAAATTGGGGTGAGGGAGTTTGGCTTTAAAAAGTGTTCCCATTAGTCTAAAGGTTCTGCTTTTTGGCTTTCAATAATTCAAAAAATGACCCCCAAAACAAATCACAAAAATGAACTCATTTGGGTGAGAGTGTTGTAGTGGTACTGGGCCTATGCAGCTGTGGTACTGCTCCTTAGATGTCCAGATATTTTATTTAGGCTCCCAAAGTTTTGGTATTCGTTAAAGGTCCTAGTTCGTCCAAAATTCTAAAAAAATGCATACGAATTCCAAATCAAGCTGGTATATACTATTGGAAAGGTAATGGAGCTTAGTTTCCATAAAAAATAGTTTGGAGCCAGATCACTTTGAAAAGTTTTGCGGTATTCGCGATGAATGCTAATTTAATCACCTTTTTCACATTCAGAAATTCATAACAAATTCAATTTAAGTCTAGAAATAATATGTGATATACCATTGGAAAGCTATTGATCTCTAGTATCCATGAAAATATTTGAAAATTGATATAGTGCCTCGGTTCCCGAGTCAATATTTAGGTCAAACCGAGAATCTCTGGGAATTTTTGGAAACTTCTGGGAGCTCCCAAGAGCTGACGTTTTCATCCAATTTTCTTTTAAAACACTCTTTTGTTCTTTTTAAATGATTTAGAATGATCTTGGATCTTTCTGGTGAATTCGGAAGGTTTTCATCAAACATTGGTCAAACCGGTCAAACGGGGACTTCTGGGAACTTTTAGGACTTCTGGGAGCTGATGTTTTCATTCGACTTCTAAGAATGATCTAGAACTTTTGGTCCAAATTTGGGACTGTGGTGGTTTCAAGGCCATTTTGGTCATTTGTACCACTTTATAAGTATTTTCAGAGATAGAACTGCTTTTAGGAGTCCTTTTCTGTGTCTTTTCTATCATTGTGAAACACCAAGCTATGGCTCTCCTAAATCTGGTTGTCGACAAAATAGGGTGTCTATACCTCTAATTTCTAATACTTCAGGGCATGATAATTATCACAATAAAGTGTGATGATGTAATTTTTGGTACTGGTTGGATTTAGTATTTAATACCATATTAAAAGAATGGAAGAGAGAGAGAGAAATATAGGCAGTGTGGTTTGGCCCTATTAATGAAGGAACCTACGTCCACGTATGCTTGTGTGTCACTACTTCCACTAGATAGAAAACTGTTTACACTGACTGGTATCGGTGGCCTTGATGATCCAACAATGAGACTGCAACTATCAAAGGGCTTCCCTACACAACTGCTCTAGGTTTTCTAGGGAAAAAGACAACATAGTATGTTAGGGCAATTGTAAAATTTGCATTCTCCTCTGAGGGGGATGGGAAGACCCTTTTATAGAAAGAAGAGTGCTCCCTTATAAGGCATTTTAGTTCAATTAGGTAATAGTTGGCGGCTTGTGATGATAGCTGCATATTTGGAATGTTTCATAATTTGATTAGGAAACGGTTGATGCGAACATGGATGGTTTCCTATCTGGTTTAGGAAACTGCTAGAGTCGGAGCAATTTAAGATGCGCCTCTGAGTTAGATGAGCTGGACTCTGATCCATAGGTCGGGGTCTGATCCGGTTGGTTGGTCAGGGTCAGACCCAGAGCACTACAGTTCAGACCTGGAACACTAGATGTCGGACTTGGAGGTCGGTAGTTTAAACCCAGAGCATCGGAGGCCGGACCATGAGCACTAGAGGTCAGACCTGGAGGTCGGGAGCTCGGACCTGGAGGTTCGAAGGTCGGGGCCTATAGTACTGGATTATTGGACAATTTAGGGTGTATCAATTACCCCCCATTTCCAAGGTTGGTCAATTGGTATATCGGGTCAAGTTTGAAAATTTTTTGATTCTGCATACCACTGTTTGATGTTTACAAAGTTGGATTTTCTCGGGGAGTGATGCACCTTAGGTTTTAAAGTCTGCAGATCTCGGTGAGTCACCCTTGTATAAGTAATGCGACAAGACTAGAAATGCTGTGATTGCTCGGGGAAGTTGTCTTGGAACTTCTGAGTCTTTTGAATTGTTCAAGAATTGGATAAGAGTTAAGGTTTAGCTTGATTTGGAGTATTTTTCAATGCTTGGGAATTGGCTAAGAGTTGAAGCTTAGCCTAATTCAGTGTGTTTTAAGTGCTCAGGAATTGGCAAAGATTTGAGACATTGCCCAATTCGGAGTCATTAGAATGCTCAAGAATTGGCTAAGAGTTGAGACTTAGCATAATTCGGAGTCTTTAGCTTAAGTTAGCTACCAGGATGGTATCTTTTGCCTAGTAAGCCTTAGTAAAGGTTGTTAGTAGAAGAATTTGACCATGTTGGTAGAGATGACCTAATGCGTGTTGTTTTAGGGTCCCTTTTTATGCTAGCTCCCAAGATAGTTATCTTGCCCAGTAATCCTTCGTTAAGGTTGTTGGTAAATGAATTTGGCCATGTTGGTAGAGCTGACCTAAAGCGAGTTGATTTAGGGTCCTTTTTTATGTTAGATCCCAGGATGGTTATCTTCTACCTAGTAAGCCTTCGTCAAGGTTATTGGTAGAAGAATTTGACCATGATGGATAAGCTGAACAAAAGCATGTTGCTTTAGGGTCCATTTTATGCTTATCTATCATGGGCTAACTTAAGAGGCTTTAGTCACCTCTATCATTAGTTTGGGCCTAATTCGAGACCCAAAATGTATGAATTTTAGGGATTTCTTTTACTCCTCTATCGTGGGCCAGACTAAGAGGCCTTAGTCACCTCTATTGTTGGCTTGAGCCTAATTGGATTTCTGCCTCGAGTAACTGAGGACGTTTGCCACGTGGTGGTTTTTTTGGTACCTTGGAGTGACTAAGGACTTCTATTATGCTCCAGGAATCGGCTAAGAGTTAAGACCTAGGCAATCTGAGTCTTTGTAGGAGCTCTTTGACATAGTAGGTGGAGTCTAGTGCTATGGTCAACGAAAAAGTACCGTTAAAGTTGGGCTCACCTGGATTATTCAAGATAGGTAGTCGGGTTGGGATCACCGAGCCCTTGACCATCGTAAATAAGAGATTGGTTGGGATTGCTAGACCTGACCACTATGAATTGGATGTCGGGTCGAGATTGTCGGACCCTGACCATTAGAGATTAGAGGTTGGGTCAGGATCACAGGATCCTGAACATTGGATTGGAGGTTGGGTCAGGATTGCCGGAGCCTGACCGCTGTAAACTAGAGTTCGGGTCGGGATTATCGAACCTTGATCATGGTGAACAGGAGCTCGGGTCTGGTCGGGATTATCAGACCCTGACCGTTGTGAACTAGAGGTCAGGTCGCGATTGCTAGACCCTGACCCTTGGAGATTGGAGGTCAGGTACGGATCACCGAACTCTGACCATTGAAGATTGGAGGCCGGGTTGGGATTACTGGACCCAGACCACTACAAATTAGAGGTCGGGGTGGGATTACCAGACCCTGACAACTGTGAACTAGAGGTCGGTTTAGGATTGCCAGACCCTGACCATTAGAGATTGGAGATCGAGTTGGGATCACCGAACCCTAACCATTGAATATTGGAGACCAGGTCGGGATTGTCGGACCCTGACCATTGTAAACTGGAGGTCAGGCCGAGATTACCAAACCCTAACCATTGTGAACTAGAGGTCGGGTCGGGATTGTTGGACCCTGACCGTTGTGAGATAGAGGTCCAGTCGGGATTATCGGACCCTGACTGTTGAGAATGGAGGTAGATCAGGATCACCGAACCATGACCATTGAAGACTGGAGGTTGGGTCGGGATTATCGAACCTTGACTGCTATAAACTATAGGTCAGGTCGGGATTGTCGGACCCTGACCGTTGTGAATTGGAGGTCAGGTCGAGATTGCCTGACCTTGACCACTGTGAACAGGAGGTCAAGTCGGGATCGTTGGAACTGGACTGTTGGAGATTTAAGATCGGATCGGGATCACCGGACCCTAACTGTAGAAGATTGGAGGTCGGGTCAGGACTTTTAGACCCTAAATATTGTAAACTGGAAGTCGAGGGGGATTGTTGGACCCTGACCGTTGAAGACTGGAGGTCGGGTCGAGATTGCCGAGTCCCATTTCCAAATCTCTGATAGTTGTCTGTATTTTGCCCAGTTCACTGTTCGCATAGTTAGTTGGACTGGTGCATAGGACTTCTTCCTGACTAAGCAAGACTGTCTGTTGCGTGGCCACCAGGTCATTGATTTTGTTGTCATATATGACACTATTCTTCATTGAGTTGAGTGAGAACAATTGTAATAATCTATTCTGGTATCAGGATTGCTAGAACTGCTAGGCTTCTTGTTTCCCAGAACTGCTAAAACAACTGAGCGGCACGTTTTCCCATAACTGCTCTAACGGTTAGTTTACTCGTATCCTAAAACTGCTTAACCATGTTTCCAGCCACTTCGTATCTGTCATAGGATTTGTTTTTGAGGAAAAATAATTATTTCCTATGGACAGCGCCAAGCTGGTGATGAATTTTTTGGTTCCAGTCAGATTTAATGTTTAAGAGCATATTAAAGGAATAGAAGAGTGGGAGAGAGAAATATAGATAGCGTGTTTGTATGTGGTTCGGCCTTATTAATGAAGAAACCAACGTCCACATGTTCTGGTGTGTCAGTGCTTCCACTAGATAGAAACTATTTACAGTGACTGGGTGTAGGTGGCCTTGATGATCCAATAATGAGACTGGAACTGTCAAGTGTCTTCCCTACACGATTGCTCTAGCGATTTTAGGGAGAAAGACAACACAATATGTTAGGGCTACTGTGAAATTTGCATCCCCCTCTAAGGGGATGGGAGGATCGATATATAGAAGGAAGAGTCATTCTTTACAAGGCATTTTAGTTCAATTAGGTAACAGTTGATAGCCTGTGATGTCAACTGCATATCCGAAATGTTTCCTAATCTAATTAGGAAATAGTTGATGCAAATCTGGATGGTTTCCTAGCTGGTTTAGGAAATTGTTGTACTCTGATCAATTTGGGATGCGGCTCTGAGTTAGCTGAGCTGGACCTAAACTATATTATCATTAGACTGTGTATTCTGACCAATAGGTCGGGGTCAGACCCGGTCAGTCGATCAGTTCAGATCTGACCCCGAGCACTCGAGGTTGGGCCTGGAACATTGGAGGTCAGTAGGTCGGACCTGGAGGTCATGAGCTCGAACCGGGAGCACTGGAGGTCGGACCATAAGCACTAGAGGCCAGACATGGAGGTCAGGAGCTCGGACCTAGAGGTCGGGAGGTCAGGCCTTGAGTACTGGATTAATGGATAATTTTAGGCGTATCAGTTGCCTCCCATTTCCAAGGTACGGGTCAAGTTTTGAAAACTATTTATTCTACTTACCATAGTCGGATGTTTGCAAAGTTGGATTTTCTCAAGGTGTGATGCACCTTAGGTTTTAATGTCTGTAGATCTTAGTGAGTCACCCTTGTATCAGTAACACGTCAAGACCAGTAACAATGTGAATGCTTGGGGAAGTTGTCTTGAAACTTTTGAGTCTTTTGAATTGTTCGGGAATTAGCTAAGAGTTAAGGCTTACCCTAATTTAGAGTATTTTTTAGTGCTCGGGAATTGGCAAAGAGTTTAGACTTAACCTAATTCAGAGTCTTTAGAATGCTTGGGAATTGGCTAAGAGTTGAGACTTAGCCTAATTCGGAGTCTTTAGCTTAAGTTAGCTCCTAGGATGGTTATCTTCTACATAGTAAGCCTTAGTCAAGGTTGTTGGTAGAAGAATTTGACCATGTTGGTAGAGACAACCTAAAGCGCGTTGCTTTAGGGTCCTTTTTTATGTTAGCCCCCAGGATGGTTATCTTCTGCCCAATAACTCATCATCAAGGTTGTCGGTAGAAGAATTTAACCATGTTGGATAACCCGATCTAAAGCATGTTGCTTTAGGGTCCTTTTAACTCATTTATTGTGGGCTAACCTAAGAGGCTTTAGTCACCTTTGCCATCGGTTTGGGCCTAATTGGAGACCCAACAAGTATTGATTTCTTGATTTCTTTTACTCCTCTATCATGGCCAAACTAAGAGGCTTTAGTCATCCCTATCGTTAGCTTGTGCCTAAGTGGATTTTTGCCTCAGGTTGATTGAGAACTTTCACCATGTGGTGGTTTGTTGGTGCCATTGAGTGACCAAGGACTTCTGTTATGCACTAAGAATCGACTAGGAATTAAGACCAAGGCAATCCGAGTCTTTGTAGGAGCTCTTTGATATAGTCTGTAGAGTCTAGTGCTATCGTCAACGAAAAAGTACCGTTGTAGTTGAACTCGACTGGACTGTTCAAGACAGGAGGTCAGGCCGGGATCATCGTGCCCCTAACCACCATAAACTGGAGGTCGGGTTGGGATTGCTAGACTTGGTAGCTATGAACTGGAGGTTGGGTCGAGATTGCTGGGCCTTAACCGTTGCAGATTAGAGATCAAGTTAGGATCACCAGACCTTGACCATTAGACTAGAGGTTGGGTCGGGATTGCCAGAGCCTGACTGCTTTAAACTAGAGATCGGGTCTTGATTTTTGAACATAACCGTTGTTAACTAGAGGTCGGGTCTGGTCGGGATTGTCGGACCCTGACTATTATAAATTGGAGGTTGGGTCAGGATTGCTAGACCCAGACCGTTAGAGATTGGTTGTCAGGTTAGGATTACAAGACCCTAACTGTTGTAAACTGGAGGTCGGGTAGGGATTAGCTGACCCTAACTGTTGTGAATTGGAGGTCGGTCAAGATTGCCAAACCCTGACTATCGAATATTGGTGGTCAGGTTGGGATCACCGGACCTTGACCGTTGAAGATTGGAGGTTGGGTCGGGATTATCAGACCTTGACCATTGTAAACTGGAGGTCGGGTAAGGATTACCTAACCCTAACCGTTGTGAACTGTTGGTAGAGTCTGGATTACAAGACCCTGACCGCTGTGAACTGGAGGTCGGGTCAAGATTGTCGGACCCTTACCATTGGAGAATGGTGGTTGGTTTAGGATCACCAGACCCTGACTGTAGAAGACTGGAGGTTGGGTTGGGATTGTCGGACCCTGACTGTTGAAAACTGAAGGTCGGGTCAGGATTGCCAGACCCTGACCGTTGTGAACTGGGTGTTGGGTCGGGATAGTCGGACCCTAACCGCGGTGAACTGGAGGTCAGGTCGGGATTGCTGGCACCAGACTGTTGGAGATTGGAGTTCGGGTCGGGATCACCGAACCCTGACCGTTGAAGACTTGAAGTCGGGATAGGATTATCAGAGCCTGACTACTGTAAACTAGAGGTCTTGCGGTCGGGATAGCCGGACCCTAACCGCGGTGAACTGGAGGTCAGGTCGGGTTTGCCGGCACCGGACTGTTGGAGATTGGAGTTCGGGTCGGGATCACCGAACCCTGACCGTTGAAGACCTGAAGTCGGGATAGGATTATCGGAGCCTGACTACTATAAACTCGAGGTCTTACGAGATTGCCGGACCCTGACCATTGAGGACTAGTGGTCGGGTCAGGCTTGCCGAGTCCCCTTTCCAAATCTCTGATAGTTATCTCTACTCTGCCCAGTTCACTATTTGTATAGTTAGTTGGGCAAGTGAATAAGACTTCTTCCTGAATAGGCGGGATTGTCCGCTGTGTGAACGCTGTGATGGAAAAATTGGTTTAAGTTAAAAGTTTAAACACGCAGCGGAAAATTCAAGTTATAAAAACTTATTTGGTAGCCTAGGATCTACTACTCGTCAATTCCATAGATGCGTACAAGAGTTATACCTTAGTGTCTTGAACCCAATTCTGATTTTCTTCTTCTTCCTTGGTGATGCAGCAGCCTCCACTAGGTTGTCTTCACCCTTATGTCTCCTGCGGATACTTCCCGGAGAGAGTAGAGATGGTGGGATCTCTATTAGAGAGGAAGGAGAAGGTTTGGGACTCTAAAATAGTTTCTGCAGCTTTTGACGTTCAAAAACAACGAACTACTTTTCCAGAACGCAGCTGCCCTATTTATAGATTCCCAGAACCGACCTAGCCTACAATCGATCGAAGGACTTCGATCGATCAAACATTCGATCAATCGAACCATTCCCGATCGATCGAACCTTCCATGACTTCGATCGATCGAACTAGCTTCAATCGATCGAACCTATCTTGACAACTTCCTCAAGTGTCTTTCCAAGTGTCCTGGCGGAGCTAAGAGTGGGACCTCCTAGGCTCTTTATTGTTAGCTCAGACCAGTTTGTTAATTACCATGACCAAACTCTTTGATCAGCAAACTAACCAACTGGTCAGTTAACGTTCACTCCACTATAAAACAATAACTGAACTCCAACGCAAAAGAACATATCCGATTCGATAACTAGACTTGTATGGTGTACTAATGTCCCTCTACCGTTAGCATTCGTAATCATATTCAGGTAGTCGGATAACTGTTACTGTCAACCTGAATCATGATTACTTCTTGTATTCCTTGAGTCCCATTCACCTCTCATGATTGCCAAACATGTTGATAACTCTTATCAACAAGACTACAGTACTCAGTAATCGACTTGGTGACATTCTCAAGGGAATGCTTACTCTGAAACAGAGGGTAGATTCTGTCTTGACAATTTATGTTCACAACCCTATGAATATGACATACCCAAGATACCCATGTGTTGATCTTCTATAGACCTCACTGATTGGTAAATCAAAGCAGCTATATCCACAGTCTGTGTTCATAATCATCTCAAGATTAAGAACACGTACCTTATACAAGTTACGAGTTCCTATCGACTGATTGACAGTCTTGAGTGTCAATAGGAAAGCTCAGGTCCGTCAATGCACTATAAGCACTAGCATGTTAACTAAGAGTTAAACTCTAGTGATTGAGATTAATCACTCCATCCAATGGTAGTTAATCATGCCACAATATAAACCTGATGAGATATCCAGTTTCATCATCCACTGTGACACATTCTAAGTAACAAAGAGTAGTAATTCGTATCTCACTTGTATGTATCTCATACATACACGAATTACTTACTATGATACTTAAGGATAAACAATCATCTCATGAAAGAAACATACATAATGAAATGTAAAGCTGATATCCATATATTAAAAACTCAATGTCTCATACATAAAGTAATGGTTTGAGGGCACAAACCCAACAAACTCCCACTTGCACTCATAACCATTTAGAACTACATCTAAGACCTAGACTATCTAGATGACGATCAAAGACCTTATGTGGCAAGGCCTTTGTAAACGGATCAGCAAGATTGTCAGCGGTGGCAATCTTGGTGACAGTCACATCTCCACATTGAACAATATCTCGGATAAGATGATATTTCCGCTCTACGTGCTTTCCCTTCCCGTGGTTCCTTGGCTCCTTGGACTGAGCCACTGCCCCACTATTATCACAATAAAGCATAATAGGCGACAGCGACGCTGGTACCACCTCGAGTTCCATAAGGAACTTCTTGAGCTAAACAGCTTCCTTTGCGGCTTCACAAGCAGCCACATACTCAGCTTCTGTAGTTGAGTCTGCAATGCATTTCTGCTTAATGCTCCTCCAACTAACAGCACCACCTCCCAAGGTAAAGAGATGACCGGACGTCGACTTCCTTGAATCTTTATCTGACATAAAATTTGAGTCAGTGTATCCTACTGGAATTAACTCACTTCCACCGTACATAAGCATATAATCTTTAGTTCTTCTCAAGTACTTAAGAATGTGCTTGACGGCTGTCCAGTGCTCTGGACCTGGATTCGACTGATATCTACTAACCATGCCAACGGCAAAGCAGATATCTGGTCTAGTGCATAATATCGCATACATGAGACTTCCCACTGCTGAAGCATAGGGAATTCCTGTCATGCGATTCTTCTCCTCCTGTGTCTTTGGACACTGGTCCTTGGAGAACGCTAGACCATGCCTGAAAGGTAACAAACCTTTCTTCGAATTATCCATAGAAAACCTAGTTAGCACCTTATCGATATAACCAGCTTGAGACAATCCCATTATCTTTCGCTTGCGATCCCGAAAGAGCTTTATCCCAAGAATATAGCTCGCCTATCCTAGATCCTTCATATCGAAAATACTAGCTAGCCAAACCTTGATTGTTGACAATGCCGCTACATCATTTCCAATGAGTAGAATGTCATCAACATAAAGCACAAGAAAAGCCACCACTTTCCCTTTACACTTCTTGTATACACAAGGTTCATCCAGATTCTATATGAAACCAAACAACTTGACCGCTTGGTCAAATCGGATGTTCCAACTCCTAGATGCCTGCTTAAGCCCATAAATGGACTTCTGCAACTTGCATACCAAGTTACCTTTCCGACCAGCTATGAACCCTTCTGGTTGTTGCATATAGATGTCCTCCTCAAGATTGCCATTCAAGAATGCAGTCTTGACGTCCATCTGCCAGATCTCATAATCTAAGCTTGCAGCAATGGATAAGAGTATCTCGATGGACTTGAACATGGCCACCGGCGAGAAGGTTTCCTCATAGTCAATGCCCTCCCTCTGAGTATAACCTTTTGCTACAAGCCTAGCCTTAAAGGTCTCAACCTTTCCATCAGATCCTCTTTTCCTCTTGTAAACCCACTTACAGCCAATGGGTATAATATTGGCTGGAAGTTCTACAAGATCCCAGACCTGATTGCAATCCATAGATTCCAATTCAGCCTTCATAGCTTTAACCCAATGAGCTGAATCAACATCAGCCATTGCCTCTTCGTATGTGGCAGGATCAGATTCAGATTCTATGGAGACAGCTTCAAAAACTTCTCCTAAGAACATGTATCTATCAAGCTGGGTGATCATCCTCCCACTACGACGAGGCACCGGTACGGAAATGGGTGAAGAAGTGGTATTTTCTTGATTTACATCGTTATTAACTGCGGGTTGGACTGAGGGCTCTCCCTCTATCTCTCTAAGATCTATCCTTCCCTTAGGTTTATGGTTCATGATATAATCATCCTCTAAGAAAACAGCATTTGTACTAAAAAACACTTTCTTTTCTCTTGGATCATAAAAATACCATCCATAAGTACCCTTTGGATACCCCACAAAGTAACATACTTCCGATCTAGAATCCAATTTTCTCATCTTTCCTTTCAGCACATGTGTCGGACACCCCCATATCCGGAGATGTTGCAAAGAAGGCTTGCGCCCAATCCACATCTCTCGTGGTGTCCTTGGAACAGATTTACTTGGTACTAGATATAGTATGTAAGCAACGGTTTCCAAAGCATAACCCCAAAGGAATAAAGGTAACTCCGAATAACTCATCACTGACCTAGTCATGTCTAAAAGAGTCCGATTTCTTCTCTCCGCTACACCATTCTACAGAGGCATACCAGGTGCAGTCAACTATGACAGAATCCCATTCTGTACGAGGTGATCAATAAAATCATTAGAGAGGTACTCGCCACCTCGATCAAATCGAATGGCCTTGATATGTGTGCCCAATTGCTTCTCCACTTCAGCCCTAAACTCTTTGAACTTTTCAAAGGCTTTAGACTTGTGATGCATTAGGTACACATATCCATACCTTGAGTGGTCATCGGTAAATGTTATGAAATACTCATAACCACCCCTTGCTCTAATATTTATTGGTCCACACACATCAGTATGAACTAATTCCAACAATGCATTGGTTTTATTGCCCTTTGCAGAAAAGGGCTTTTTGGTCATCTTACCCTCTAAACAAGACTCGCAGACTTCCATTGGTTTGAGAACCAAATCGCCTAAGACCCCTTCTTTGACTAGTCTGCCAATCCTATTTAGATTGATATGACCAAGCCTCATATGCCAAAGCCTTGTTGGATTAGTGGAAGGTCTCTTTCTTTTAGATGGTACAGTTACCACTGAGTTATTAAGTTCCATGCAAGAGTCTTTAGAAATATTGGGAGTAATCACATACAAACCATTTGATTTAACACCAGAACAAATAAAAGAACTATTTCTTTTAATCACAACTTCAGTTCCAAAATGAAAAGAATAACCATTATTCGATAAATTAGAAACTGAAATTAAATTATGTCTCATTGAAGGGACATAAAGTACATCTGATAAAATCAAAATTTTATTGTCTAGAAATTCTAAAAATACAACTCCTATAGCAACCGTAGAAATGGTTGCGCTAGAACCTAGAGTGTACGATTTCCCCATCACTACACCTCTTGGTTGATCTGAACCCCTGTAATGAATTACAGATATGGTTAGTCGCACCAGAATCAATGCACCAAGTGTTTGAAGTATCCGTTATAAAACTTACTTCAATCACATGTGATTCAATCATACCTTGAACTCTTGTAGCTAAGAATTCTGGACAATTCCTCTTCCAGTGGCCCTTCTCACCGTATTAGAAACACTTTCCTTTGCCTTGGCCACCTACCTTCCCTTTGCCCTTACCTTTTCCCTTAGATTTTGCAATCTTAGGAACCGGTCCAACACTTGAACCACCAGTACCAGCCTTTTTCTTCCCTTTCTTTCCTTTCGGTATAGATCGGGAAGAGGAAGCGCTTTTCTCAAAGTTCAGAACGTTGACCCCAGGTTTGATCACCCCTTCCGCTGCGAGTAAAGAACTAATTAATTCGCTCATTGAAAAATTCATTTGATTCATATTATAGTTAAGTTTAAATTGAGCGAATGAAGGCGACAGCGAATTGAGGATCATATCAACTTGGGTCTGGGCATCAATGTTGGCACCTAGGGTCTCCAGCTCATTTAAATAACCAATCATTTTTAAAACATGTTCCTTGACTGGAGTCCCTTCCGACATCTTTGCACTCATTATCTTTTACATGGCTACCTGTCTGGCAGGCCTGCCATGCTTCCCAAACATCTTTTTCAGGGATGTGATAATGTCACTGGCAAAATCATTCAATTGGAATTGGTGTTGCAACACACCAGCCATTGAGGCCAGAATATAGCAACGAGCCATTCCATTCGACTTCTTCCATTTGTTGAACTCGCATCTGGCAGCTACTGTAGCATTTGCCGCGGGTTCTTCAGGGCTTGGGGTGGTGAGGACATATATGTGATCCTCCGCAGTTAACATGATATCAAGGTTACGTTTCCATTCAGTGTAGTTATTTCCAGTTAACTTGTTTTGAGTGAGTATGGTGGCAAGTGGACTAAATGCAGATCCAGACATTATGATTACTGAAAATCAAATAAAATAAATATGGATATCAGAATTTGACAGTTTGAAATAAAAGAATCCTTTAAAAACTCTTATTTTTAAAACAAAGTCGTCGGAATATCCAAACAAAAGAATAAAGCCTCCGTGTGGTGGTCAATTTTCGATTTTTCGATTAATCAAGACTTGTCCGCTATGCAACTCTTGCAAGACAAGTTATGACTCCCGAACCCTTTTGATCTCTAAGTTTCTGAATAATGCCCCGTGTGGGATCCCTTATCCATAGCTTAGCTAGTGTGTACCATTAACTAGGATCCAATCACAACCGTCTCAAGTAGCGCCTCCGTGTGGTGGTCACCCTCTAACACGTCTGATTGATCCTATCAAAGGAAGTTCACATCTAGTAACCAATGAGTAATGCACCCTACGTATGGAATGATCACCCCTGGCGAGGTGACACAGAATGCACTACTCATCTTACAGTGAACCGTTAATGGAAGATCGTGGGTGTCAATTAATAAGACCCTCTCCCACTAGATTTAGAAATTAAGGATTTTTCTTTTTAGAGAAAATGTTTTTACACATTACCCATAAACATCCAATGTTTACTAATGCGTTAAAACGATATTTTGAATTTTATTTTAGAAAACTTGTTTTACGTGCATGCAAGTAGTAACAACTAAATACCAATCACAAACCAAGCACATAAAACAAAAAACTAAAATTGAAAATAAATACATCCAAACAATGCCTCTATCTCCCATGGCTCTATCTCCATAGAACCTCCTTTTGATTTGATCGCCTCCAGCTCCATCTTCATGGACAACGGCTCCTTGCTCCATCTTCATGGATTTTCTAATTCTATTACATTTGTCCTATGCTTCTTTCGAAGCTTACAATTTATCTAGGAATAGAAATAGCAACAACAAAACAAAAGGCTAGGGAAACCGGTGCGACTTTCCTTTTCGTAGGATTGAAGTCGCAGTGCCCTTTACATATGCCTTAAAACCAAACCAAACTTAAATTACAACATGCACCAATCTCAAACAATTTAAATACAAAATATTTAAATGACTTGGTGCCATGGGAGATAGTGACTAATCCAGCTGCAAAAGGGTTAGTCGTACACGCATCCATACATACATAACAAATATATGTAACTATTGGAACACTTAATTGATTCACACAGTATATAAACTCTTTACACACTGAATTAGAACTTAAAACAACATCTTACTTCTCTGTCACCGTTCGATCGATCGAAGGCCGTTCGATCGCTCGAACCTTCGATCGATTGAACTCTGTTCAATCGCTTGAACTTTCTGTTTCATAAAATTATTTAAAAAAAAATTTCAGAATACTTTAAAAAAACTTTTAATTTCAAAACACCTTAAAACTGTGAAACAGAGAGACTGACAAAGAATCTGTCTCGATCAATCGAATACAGAGGATGTTCGATCGCTCGAAACATGTTCGATCGATCGAACCCACCTTGCATCTCATGCAATCACAGATTTGTATACTGCTGCGATAACACTGCAGAAATAGATCTGTGACGATGTAGTTTCGAAAACAGTTCTAAAAATAATATGCAAATCAAAACTAGTGTTCCAAAACGCATCTATAGATCCAAACGAGCGAGGCTCTTATACCAATTGATGGAAAAATTGGTTTAAGTTAAAAGTTTAAACACGCAGCGGAAAATTCAAGTTATAAAAACTTATTTGGTAGCCTAGGATCTACTACTCGTCAATTCCATAGATGCGTACAAGAGTTATACCTTAGTGTCTTGAACCCAATTCTGATTTTCTTCTTCTTCTTTGGTGATGCAGCAGCCTCCACTAGGTTGTCTTCACCCTTATGTCTCCTGCGGATACTTCCCGGAGAGACTAGAGATGGTGGGATCTCTATTAGAGAGGAAGGAGAAGGTTTGGGACTCTAAAATAGTTTCTGCAGCTTTTGACGTTCAAAAACGACGAACTACTTTTCCAGAATGCAGCTGCCCTATTTATAGATTCCCAGAACCGACCTAGCCTTCAATCGATCGAAGGACTTCGATCGATCAAACATTCGATTGATCAAACCATTCTCGATCGATCGAACCTGCCATGACTTCGATCGATCGAACTAGCTTCAATTGATCGAACCTATCTTGACAGCTTCCTCAAGTATCTTTCCAAGTATCCTGGCGGAGCTAAGAGTGGGACTTCCTAGGCTCTTTATTGTTGGCTCAGACCAGTTTGTTAATTACCATGACCAAACTCTTTGATCAGCAAACTAACCAACTGGTCAGTTAACGTTCACTCCACTATAAAACGATAACTGAACTCCAACGCAAAAGAACATATCCGAAGCGATAACTAGACTTGTATGGTGTACAAATGTCCCTCTACCGTTAGCATTCGTAATCATATTCAGGTAGTCGGATAACTGTTACTGTCAACCTGAATCATGATTACTTCTTGTATTCCTTGAGTCCCATTCACCTCTCATGATTACCAAACATGTTGATAACTCTTATCAACAAGACTGCAGTACTCAGTAATCGACTTGGTGACATTCTCAAGGGAATGCTTACTCTGAAACAGAGGGTAGATTCTGTCTTAACAATTTATGTTCACAACCCTATGAATATGACATACCCAAGATACCCAGGTGTTGATCTTCTATAGACCTCACTGATTGGTAAATCAAAGCAGCCATATCCACAGTCTGTGTTCATAATCATCTCAAGATTAAGAACACGTACCTTATACAAGTTATGAGTTCCTATCGACTGATTGACAGTCTTGAGTGTCAATTGGAAAGCTCAAGTCCGTCAATGCACTATAAGCACTAGTATGTTAACTAAGAGTTAAACTCTAGTGATTGAGATTAATCACTCCATCCAATGGTAGTTAATCATGCCACAGTGTAAACCTGATGAGATATCTAGTTTCATCATCCACTGTGACACATTCTAAGTAACAAAGAATAGTAATTCGTATCTCACTTGTATGGATCTCATACATACATGAATTACTTACTATGATACTTAAGGATAAACAATCATCTCATGAAAGAAACATACATAATGAAATGTAAAGCTGATATCCATATATTAAAAAGTCAATGTCTCATACATAAAGTAATGGTTTGAGGGCACAAACCCAACACGCTGGGTCATTGATTTGTTGTTGTGTATGACACTATCCTTCGTTGAGTTGAGTGAGCGCAATAATAATCTGTTCTGGCATCAAGACTGCTTGCATTGCTTGTCTACTTGTTTCCTAGAACTGCTGAAATTGATGGGCTGCACGTTTTTCCACAACTGCTCGACCATTTTTCTAGCCACTTCATATTAGTCATAGGATTTATTTTTTAGGAAAAATTATCGTTTCCCACAAATGGTACCAAGCTGATGATGTAATTTTTTGTATTGGTCTGATTTAGTGTTTAAGAGCATATCAAAATGCATAGAAGAAAAGGAGACAGAAATATAGGCAGCCTGTTTGTATGTGGTTCGGCCCTGTTATTGAAGGAACCTACATCATCGTGCGCTTGTGTGTTAGTGCTTCTATTAGATAGATAACTATTTACAGTGACTGGTGTAGGTGGCCTTGATGATCCAATAATGAGACTGGAACTATCAAGGGGCTTCACTACACGACTTCTCTAGGGTTTCTAGGGTGAAAGACAACTAAGTATGTTAGGGCTTCTGTAAAATTCGCATCCCCCTCTGAGGGGGAATGAGGACCTTTTATAGAAGGAAGAGTCCTCCCTTACATGGCATTTTAGTTCGATTAGGTAACTGTTGATAGCCTATGATGACAGCTGCATATCCAAAATGTTTCCTAACTTGATTAGAAAACTGTTAATGCGAATCTGGATGGTTTCCTAGCTGGTTTAGGAAACTGTTGGAGTCCGAGCAATTTAGGACATGACTTTGAGTTAGTTGAGCTGGACCTAAACTATATTGTAATTGGACTGTGTATTCTGACCCATAGGTCGGGGTCAGACCCTCTCGGTCGATTTGTCAGTTAGTCAGGGTCGTACCCAGAGCACTGGAGGTTGGACCTGGAACACTGCAGGTCGGTAGGTCAGAACTGGAGTTTAGGATCTCAAACCCGGAGCAATAGAGGTTGGACCATGAGCACTAGAGGTTACACCTGGAGGTCTGGAGCTCGGACCTGGAGGTCGGGAGATCAGGCCTAGAGTACTGGATTGCTGGACAATTTTGTGCGTATCAGTTGCCCCACATTTCCATGGTTGGTCTAATGGTATATCGGGTCAGGTTTGGAAATTTGTTGATTCTGCTTACCACAGTAGGATGTTTGCAAAGTTAGATTTTCTCGGGGTGTGATGCACCTTAGGTTTCAACGTTTATAGATCTTTGTGAGTCACCCATGTATCAATAACACGTCAACACCACTAACATTGTGATTGCTCGGGGAAGTTATCATGGAACTTCTGAGTCTTTTGAACTGTTCGGAATTTGGATAAGACATAAGACATAGCCTAATTCGGAGTATTTTTCAGTGCTTAAGAATTGACTAAGAGTTCAGACTTAGCCTAATTCGGAGTCTTTTGAGTGCTCATGATTTGGCAAAGTTGAGACTTATCCTAATTCGGAGTCATTAGCTTAAGTTAGCTCCCAGGATGGGTATCTTCTGCCTAGTAAGCCTTAATCAAGGTTGTTGGTAGAAGAATTTGACAATAGTGGTAGAGCCGACATAAATCGAGTTGCCTTAGGGTCCTTTTTTATGTTAGCTCCTAGGATGGTTATCTCTTGCCCAATAAGCCTTCATCAAGGTTGTTGGTAGAAGAATATGACCATATTGGATAAGCTGACCTCAAGCGTATTGCTTGAGGGTCCTTTTCTTACTCCTCTATCATGGGAAAACTTAAGAGGCTTCAGTCACCTCTATCATCAGTTTGGGCCTAATTGGAGACCCAAAATGTGTGAATTTTTAGGATTTCTTTTACTCCTTTATCGTGGGCACAACTAAGAGGCTTTAGTCACCTCTATCGTCGGCTTGGGCCTTAGTGGATTTCTGTCTTGGGTTGACAGAGAACTTCCAGCACGTGGTGGTTTTTTTAGTGCCATAGAATGATCAAGGACTTCTGTTATGCTCCGGGAATCAGCTAGGAGTTGAGACCTAGGCAATCTGAGTCTTTGTAGGAGCTCTTTGATATAGTCTATGGAGTCTTATGCTATCATCAATGAAAAAGTACCATTGTAGTTGGGCTCGACTAGACTGTTCAAGACAGGAGGTTAAGTCAGGATCGTCGTGCCCCTAACCACCATAAACTGGAGGTCGGGTTAGGATTGCCAAAAATGACTTCTATGAACTGGGGGTTGGGTCGAGATTGCTGGACCCTGACTGTTGGAGACTAGTGGTCAGGTCAGGATCACCGGACCCTGACCATTGGACTGGATGTTGGGTCAGGATTGTTGGAGCCTGACCGTTGTAAATGACAAGCTGGGATATTTGTAAAATACAACCACGCTATAATAAGAAAATATACTAATTTAGTTCACAATTTTGCACTTATCTGCAAAATGTGTTACAATGCCATTTTATATACAATGAGATAAATCTATGATGAGTTTGGTTGTTTTGGCTGTTATCTTGTGCAAATATGCTGTGTTATCATGAGTAGGAACAATTTACAGGAAAAGGGTAAAGTTCAAATAAAAGCAACACATTTCAAACCTGAAATGTGAAGCTCGAGTGATTGAATAAAGCTCAAGCGATCGAACATTCATGCCATTGAAGGCTTCTCAAGCGCTCGAATAGTTTGAGAGTTCAAGTGATCGAATAGTGTTCGGTCGATCGAATATGGCTTTATCAAAATAACGCAGTGTAGATACCCCGATTTTGACCAGACATCGGAGTAAAGGGAGTGTTACCTCTAGATTCGATGATGACAATGTTCGACTTATCTAGGACTTCCAAAAGGTGATCCAAGCTCTTCAAAAGGCTCTTCAATTCAAACAAAAGAGGGAAAAGAAGAAAAAGAGAGAGAAAAGGAAAATAGAAGAAAAACGGCACATTGTTTATATTTGCGACACTCTCAGGTTGCCGTTGCGGCAATCCCTGATTGCCACATGGCAGTTGGTAAGTGCTACAACGACAGTCAGTGAAAGCTGTGAATATACATCAAAGGTCGCAAAATTTAGAATTCCATAAAAAATGGCAGTTCGCGGAGTTGTTCGCGGCATTCATTGAGTGCTAGATCGGCATTCATTGAATGACGCGTCAGTTGTCAATGAGTGCGGATCTGGCACTCATTGAGTGTCGCTTGCATCTCCACTGAGTATCGCATTTTGTGACTGCTAGCTTTGAAATAGTACATTTGTACGATCTAAAGTACGTCCAAAATTAGGGTTTTTGCTGTGAAAATACTTAAATACCCCTTCAAAAATTACCTATATATAGGGGATGAACATCCCATTAGAAAAGATCTTGAATTGGTTAGTATCTTGGCTTAGATTCCTAGATTCCTATGTTGTCGACCTCTTAAAATTTTCTAAACACAATTAGGTGTATGTCTTTTTCAAAATAAGAGCTAAAAGGAGAGTTTGATTAGCTTGGAAAAATCCTAAAACAACCAAGAAGTTGAGGATACTTTGGAGGTAACCTCTAAGTAATTAGTCTCTGATTCTATGTTCAATCACAATATATGGGACTCTTTAGGGTTTTTACACATATCAATGTTGTGATTGAACTTCTATTTCTTGATTTGGATCAAGATAGCCTTAGGTTTAAGGTTGAATAATCATGAAGTTAATTTAGATATTACTTGAATCTTGGTTCCCTTTTCTTTTCTTTTCTTTGATTACGATCATCTCTTAGGACTCATAAGACTTTCATTGTCTTCTTGAGCCCCTTAGACTTGAAATCCCTTAATCTTCTTGTGAACTCATGATTCATGAGAGGGCTAATGTTGATATTTGTATGTTTGGTTAATGAATCTAAACCTACCATCATGGTTTAGGTTCATTATTCTGATGAATTTCTTTCATACATCATTGAGGTCTATAAATACAAGTGTCATTAGTTTCCAAAGACCACCAAGTGGGAGGAAAAGTAACTTAGGCTAATCCAAACTCAATGGCTTGATAGCCAAAGTTAACAATTAAAAGGTATATTTGACAAAAGGTGCAATGAGTTCACAAACATTTTTTATCAAAGATTTTTAGTTAAATAATGAACCGTTGGAATCAAATAAAATCAACTGGAGATTATAAATAATACAAAGTTTTACCACTGTGATTTTTGTTTTAATGAGATTTCATGTTTAAAGTGGGTTGGTCTTGGGTTTTCTGAAGCAATGACAATCTTTCCAGAATTTCAGAACAGTAATACCTTTTTGAAATAAGTAAAGCAGAGATTTAATCAATCATTCTTGGCCCCAAATTATTTTTATATGAAGTTTAATGTGTTAATATGATCCATTTACTATTTTTAGAAAATCATACGAAATCTCTGGACAGAGAGTTGGAAATTTATGAGTGATGTCTATTATTTGTCTAATTTCTGGAGATTAGACCGTCGATCTTTGATTATTTTTTTTTTGGGTTAGAAACTAGACTTACAGAAGCATCTTGTGTCCAAAATTCATTGACATCAAATTATGGGAACTATACTTTTCCAATTTTTGATGTTTTGATTAGCTCTTTGTAATTTTCAAAATTTTTGGACAGATTTGGTAAACTTTGTAAATAATAGTTCAAATGACCTTTCTATGTTCTAGGGTTTAAACCATGCTTTAATAATGATTAGTTAAACTTTAATTAAGAGGTTAAAGGATCCAAATCAATAAATAACTTCATAACTTACTCTTGTTCATTTTCATGTATTCATGCATACAGATTTATACATAGAGTCCACTTTGTACTAAAAATTCATAATTATGCCAATTCTTTCATACTTGATAGATTTAAACTAGAACCTTAGGACTAATTATTTGATATCTTGTTTAAAGCGTGTGGAACAACCCTTTATTTTATAGTGCTATTAAGGTATGATTTCTCAAACCCCCTCTTTAGCTTATTTTAATTTCTTAATTTTATTGATTTTTCAACCTCATGTGTGACACCTTAGAATTAAGATTTGTCCTATGTGTATATATGTGATTAGAGACCCCTCTATTAGGATTTATACTTTTGTATGCATTGCATGTTTTATATTCGCGGCTGGATCCCGAGTAAGTTTCCTAGTTCCCTAAATACACATCATATTGCTTGCTATTTGGAATTATGTGATTTTGAATGATATTTTACCATTTGCAATCTTACCCTTTTAGACATGCTTTCGTAATGTATATTTATATATGTATTAATTAAGGGCATGCGTAGATTAATAAATTCGATTAAAAGGATGTTGAGTAGAGGCCTATCGCGAGAAAGGATGAGAGAGGGTGTTTTAGTCGGTCGGGCTCCTTCCTCTCTCATTCCATAATCCCCGGAGCTAGTTAATCTCTGGTTTCCAAAAAGATCAGTTTGCTTCAAAATGTTTTCTTAATTTCCTTTTAAAAATTAAGTGTCGACTCATGTTTTGTATTTTTAAATTGAAAAAGAATTTTTTTAGAAAAGCTGTGAGTAAGAAAAATTATGATATCCACAATCTGACGACTATGCTGGGTTCACTCGAAGTTTAGACTTGAAAGCATCCTTTTAATCGAATTAATTAATTTTGGTGTACCTGTTGTATTTCACTTGCATGTCTAGCACATCGATTGCACGAAACTATGACCTTGGAGGCTCACGGCAATCCGGTCGGTCAAGCCATCATGGGACTATGTGATCACCCTTGATCTTGTACTATGTGTTGGTATATAAAGCATCATAGCGGGTGTGTGTCAAGGGTCCCTTATTTGACTAAAACCCGGCCTCTGCATGGAAGCTTCTATAGAACCTTTCAAAATTAGGGAATCAATTCTTCATTAAGATTATGTGCTAGGGATATTTGTGTGCTCAGAAGGGATTACTTGAGATGATGATGATACTTGCTTGATGAAAGATGTGTAACCTCTTAATTACATTTGAGCAATTCCTCTTCATGTCCTATGACATTTGAGAACATGCCGAATTTTGATTATAAAGTTATATCTCTTATATCATGTTTAGCTAAGCATCATTGACCTTGTATGTATCCGAATTCATGAAAAGTACGGTGATAATCCAATCGTGTGATCCTTCTACCCAAAGAATTTTAAATGCAAGCAAACAAATTTTCACCATCTTTATTCGTTCCAATCACTCTTTTCGCAAAAACCTTGGAGTTCACTGCTTGATTAAAGCACGAAACTACGAGAAATTTTTTTAGGAGAAAATGCTTTTCAAAGCAAAGTTTCAAACCGATCGTCATTATTGAGAAACGTTTTTGCATCTTCAAATAAAAGATTCAAAATCCTTGAGAATTGTTTTGCAAAATCTCATCATTTAAAGAAATGCTTTTCTAAAATTTTGAATGTCTGAGCCTTCAGGCAATCTTTGATTTCATAACCTATGACCCTAACATACATTACAACCCACTAAAAGTTAACTTTGATTGACACAAATCTTGTTGGATTTATTAAATCATACTTTTGCATCATTTCAAAGACACGGGCCGTCACATACTGTCAAATTTAAGATATTCTAACGGGCGTAGTGAAAACCTCAAAAGGGCGCTACGAGTAAAAATCAAGACTATGGCAAAACTGTCGACACAAAGAATACAGACAAGGAGTGGGCATTTAGTGAGTACTGTGGCATCGATCTAATGAAGTCAAAATACGTTGTCTTCAAGTATTCCAACAAGCAACAAGACAGGCAATATCCACTAACATATGAACATTCTTTTGCAGATGATAAACTCATGCATCAAATGCTTCTTTAAATACTCTATATACAGCAGAACATTGCATTAAAATAAAAAACAAAAAAATCATTTATACTTTACTATATAGCAGAAAATGCATATCCTTTGTAATAGGGGTAACTAGCCCAATATACTTCCAAAAGTCTAACCACTGGCCCAACATACTTCCAAAAGCCTAATCACTAGCCCAACATACTTCCAAAAGCCCACTCATTGGCCCAACATACTTCCCAAAGCCTCACCACTAGCCCAATATACTTCCGAAAGCCTAATCACTGGCTCAACATATTCCAAAAGCCTCACCACTGGCCGAACATACTTCTAAAAGCCTAATCATTGACCTGACATAATTCCAAAAGCCTTACCACAAGCCCAACATCCTTCCAAAAGTTCAATCATTGGCCCAACATACTTTCAAAAGCCTCACCACTGCCCCAACATACTTCCAAAAGCTTAATTACTAGCCCAACATACTTCCAAAAGCCTCACCACTGGCCCAACATACTTCCAAGACCCCCTCCACTTCATATGGCATTTTCTCAGGCTCGCCAGCTCTACAACAGTCCCTCTGTTCAGATCCATATATCAAATCAACCTTTCCTCTACGGATCAACAATATCTCAGGAGCACCTATTCATATCATCTAGCATCAGGTATGAATCCGTGAAGTTGCATCCTATTCATCTCATCCAATCTCAGGTGTGAGTCCGTCAAGGGACATCCTATTCATATCATCTAGCATCAAGAATGAGTCCGTCATATGGCATCTTGTTCATCTCATCCATCTTAGGTGTGAGTCCGTCAAGGGGCATCCTGTTCACAGTCTCACTATTGGAAATTAGTCCGTCAAGTGGCATCCAGTTCAGATCTTCAAACTCGGGAATGATTCCGTCAAGGGGCATCCTATTCACAATCTCAATATTGGGAATGAGTCTGTCAAGTGGCATCCGATTCATAACTTCAAACTCGGGAGTAAGTACATTAAAAGGCATCATGTTCACAATCTCACTATTGGGAATGAGTCCGTCAAGTGGCATCCCGTTCACATAGTCAAGCTCAGGAGTGAGCCCGTCAAGAGGCATCCTATTCACAATCTCATTATCGAGAATGAGTCCATCAAGTGGCATCCTATTCACATCTTCAAGTTTAGTAGTGAGTCCATCAATAGGTATCCTGTTCACCATCTCACTATGGGGAATGAGTTTGTCAAATGGCATCCCCTTCACATCTTCAAACTCAAGAGTGAGTCCGTCAAGAGGCATCCTATTCACGATCTAACTATCGGGAATGAGTCCATCAAGTGGCATCACATTCATATCGTCAAATTAGGAGTGAGTCCTTTAAGAGGCATCCTATTCATAATCTCACTATTGGGAATGAGTACGTGTGGATACCGGGATTCCACCGCTTTGTTATGTTTTTGAAATTTGATTTTGGATCAAAGAAAGAGAAAAGGTCTGTTGAAAACAGATACAGAGTCGCCACTTGGTCTTTAAGGAACCAAGAAACCTAATTTGACTCACCCAAATGGATAAAGGGCACCGCCCCTTCATAACCAAAGAACTTGGCTCGGGGTTTTGGTACGAGAGAGGAAGGAGCCTTTGTCGCGACTAAAACACCCTCAACTCGCCCCGTCTTTCAACGGGCCTCAATTAGCATCCAAATAATCATCTTATACTATGTTTGGTTTGACAAATAATACTATGATAGTATATTACATCACATAAGAAAATTTGAAATAGAAGATCTAAAGATAAGATATCATTCATAAGATCTAAGCCAAATATCACACAATGCAAAGTGAAAGATCACACAAATAAACCTAGGAAAAATCGTCTAATCATGTATCAAATAATAAAGTTTTCCTAATCTAAGGGGACATGAATTTTTCTTGAAACAAATAAATCAATGAAAGTAAAATATGCTTAGCAAGCTAGTATGATGCATGTTAATCTTTGAGAAAAGAAGATCTCTCAATCCCCGGGACGGATGAGAAAGGATGATTAGATTGAGGGAGCATGAACGTGTGATCATGATCATTCCTTATAATCTTCTTAGATTAGGAGTTACAAAAACCCCAAATCTTTGCATGGATGCAATGTATGTATCTAGAATGTGCCAAGGTTGTAGTGTGCTTTGTGTTCATGGATTCATAGAATGACTTAGAAGTCTAAAATGTGTATGAATGGATGGATGAAATTGTTAGGGATATATACTAAAAGCCATGCTTTATGTAGTTGATTTATTATTCATTTAATAAAATCAGTTATTCCATTTTTATGATAATCTGTGTGGGCAATGTTTGTATTATATTATTTATTTAATATCATGCATGTGTGTCTCTCATTCTATATAGTAGGTGGTTTGGTGTGTAGAGTTCGGCTTACACACGGAAGATCTGGCCATCAGATATTATAGAATGTAAGATTTTAGTTTACAGTCTTAGATGGGATTGGACACACCATCGGTAGGACTGCAGCATGGTGTTGTAGTAGGTTTGTCTTGACTGCGGGAAACGGTATAGTTTCAACTCACCATGCTGGTACATTTTGTGTATTAAACGGGACCGACTTGGGGTAACTATCTTTATACTGACTTATAAGATAATTAATACCTCATGGCTATTATGAGTGCTTATGCTCTAAATCCTAAGTTAATTTGTAGACACATACATTTGTTATTTACACTTTGATCCCTAAAAGGGTGAGATCCTTAAATGGGTCAATATCTCATTGGATTGGGTGGCAATATTAATTGTATGGTGGATATTAATTAATGATGGAATTCATGTCTCAATTTTGGGATTGATGATATCCCCTTGAGAAAGCTTATAAGTTTTGATTATGTCAAACCCTGCAGGTTGATTTTGTATCCGACATATCAGATAAGTTAAGCAGAGGATCTCAAGGAATTTTAAGAGGTTAATTAAATATGATTGTCAGTAATTATATTTAATTAAGGGATATCTGTAATCTTAACATGGGGAGATAATAAGCATTTAATAACATGGAGCTCAAAATATATTTTTGAGATAAGGGTAGGAGTGCAATTATAATTCTTTAGTGGTATGAATTATAATTTATGGAAATAGGAATCTGATTCAGTTCGAATTAGGGTTTCCTAATTCCATAAGGAAGCCTATTCCTTATTGACTTCTTATGGTCCCTATCGTAGCCTATATATATGCTGCCTTGGCTCTTCTCTCAGGTTGCATGACTTCATATTCTAAGCTTCCCTTGACCTCCTAGCTTTCTTCTAGAAGGGTTTCCACCAAACCCAAGTCTCTGTGAGCATTCAAGAGACATAGGAGTGTAGATCGCTAGCGTCGGACAACGCTCACTAAAAGAGATTCGGACTGCTCGATACTGATCGAAAGTTGCTGAATTTTTTACACAACGTTCCTGACGTCGAGACGGAGCTGCTGTTAAAAATTCAAGTAAATCGGAGATCGTTTGATCCTCCTGACGAACACATCTTTGTCGGATCAATGTGATCAGGATTGAATCATCATAGCAATCAAAGAGAGTGTTATAACTGGGAATAGAAAATAGAACGTAAAGAGGGAAGAGCAGAAAACTAAAAGGATTTCGAAAGAGCCCACACTCAGTTCGATATTCTGGCAGCAAAGGAATACGGTAGAAGATCGTGAGCTGTTATCAAGCCCGTGTTCTCGATTCGTCTACTACAGCAATCCATTTTTGCAGTTTAAGGTAACCCTAGTTCCGCCCTTGTAGGGTTATTGTAGTTTTCACGTAATTTTTTTTTCAGTACCAACTTATACGCGCTGTCAACGGATTCTGGGAAAGCAGTTTCATAACAGTGGTATCAGAGCAACGTTGATTCTGCGTATAGGTTGGAAGCAACCATGTTGTCCAATAAAACAGATCTTATGCGTGTTTTGATGGATGGATAGAACGTAGAGCTGTGCTAACCCTTGTTTTGCAGCGTTCTTATTCCACTATTATGGTCACTGATTTTGTGTGATTGGATCCCACGATGGTTTTATCCGTGGTTAATTTTGCTGTTTTAATATAGCATGTGAACTCCTTTATGGAGGCATAGGATTTGTGTGTATTGGATCCCACGCTTGATTGATGTGTGGTTAATTTACTGCAAAGAAATAGCATGTGAACTCCTTTATGGAGGCATAGGGTTTGTGTAATATATCTCAAGTAAATCCGTGAAGACAGTTCGTGAAGATAGTTTACAAGCAGTTTCAGAAAGCAATCTAGAGGCAATTTCTGGAGGCTATTTCAGAAAACAGTTCTGGAAGGCAGTTGCGTAGTTGCGATATAGAGCTAATCGGGTTCTATGAAGATTTCTTCACAAGAGTTGTAGCTTGACCATAATAGTGGGATTCCTATTTTATTGTGGTTTCCTTATTTATGTGTGATTGAATGATTATTATTGTTTCATGCTTAATGAATAGGACAACATGGATAATTGTTCCTAGACCTATTTTAGATGTCTAGCTGCATGTTTAATTTACATTAATTTAAAATAATGGACAACTACATGTGTATTTAGAAATAAAACTAATTCCATAATTTGAAAACATAAGTACTTATTTTCTAAAATCATGAGAATAGAATAATTTTATTATCTACACATGTGGGTTTCACAAGTAAGGATGAATTAATCCTTGTGAAGTATTCCATTATTTTTTATTAATTAAATTAAAAGTTTTTCTAAAAAAATTATTACCCTCAAATTTTTTTTAAAATTCTAAGTGGGAGAGGGAATTTATCAAGTATAAATCCCATGGTCTCCATCACTGGTTTGTAGATGATATGATTAATTTTGTGTGATGGCTCTAGTGTTATCCTCCCTATCGGATGAAGTTGATCATGGAATCATCAGTATCAGTACAAACTTCTTTAAAAGAATGTTTTGGGTGAATGTTGGTGTGGGCCACCTCTCCATCAGAGGTGTTCCTCATGGAACTCTTGACCTAGAATTAAGTGATGGTATACACTTAGCTATAAATAATAATATCCTCTCCATCTGAGTCACTGTTATTATTTATAGGACCAAAGCAAGTCAGCAGTTTAATTTTATTAGGCAAAGTACATTGCCTGGATAGTAAAATTAAAAGGCAATTGTCTATCTGAACAAATGATGGATAGTATATGGCTTCCCATCGAGTCATACTATTCGCGGTGTATCAGGTTCCTGGCGGATTCCTTTCAAATATGGTAGAGGGAACCAATATTTTCAACTCGAATCCATAGTAATTTTTGCCCAAACATAATTATTTATGTTATGTGATTCTCAGGCTTTTAAATGGGTACTTTCAATCCACTTGCTGTTATACTTAAAGAAAACAAACTTACTGGACCAAACTATATAGACTGGAAAAGGAATTTGGATATTGTGTTAACTGCTGAAGAGTACAAGTTTGTACTTACTCAAGAATGTCCTGAGCAACCTGGTGAGGGGGCAACCGCTGAGGAAACCCAGGCTCACAAGAAATGGGTCAAGGCTGATGAGATGGCGCAGTGTTACATTTTGGCATCCATGTCAAATGTTTTGCAACATCAGCATCAGTCAATGACCAGTGCCTATGACATGATGGAGAGCCTCCGAGAGATGTTCGGGGATCAAAGTCGTGCTGCTAGGCAGGTTGCTATGAAAGACTTGATAAACACAACCATGGCTGAGGGGACGCCTGTAAGGGATCATGTTCTTAAGATGATATCTCTTCTTAATGAACTAGAGATCCTTGGAGCTGAAATCGACGGGGAAACCCAGGTCGATATCGTACTCCAGTCACTGCCAGAGTCTTTTAAGCAATTCCGCCTCAATTACAACATGAATAAATTTAAATATACCTTGGCGGAGCTGCTTAAAGAACTTCAGGCAGCTGAGGGTCTCAACAGAAAGTCAGGGAGTGCTCTTGTGTTTGAGAAAGGTTCTACTTCAAAGCCGAAAGGCAAGAAGAAAATGAAAAAGGCTCAAAAGAAGGCCGGGTCCTCCGCCAATCCAAAGGCCACGAGGACAACCGGGAAAGCCTAAAGGTAAATGTTTTGTTTGCAAGCAGCCAGGACACTGGAAGAAGCAATGTCCAGTTTATCTCGCCAGACAGAACAATCAAGGTAAATCTCATTTACTAGTTGTTGAATCGTGTTTAGCGGTCCGATCTACCGGTACCTGGTGTGTAGATACGGGAGCCACTGATCATGTATGCAATTCTTTGCAGGGGTTCCAGGGAACCAGGCAGCTCAGTGATGGAGAGATTTATCTATATATGGGAAATGCTACGAGAGTAGCAGCAGTTGCAGTAGGAGATCTACATCTTAGTTTTGGTAGAGATAGGAATTTAATATTAAGAAATTGCTTTTATGTACCTTCTATTAGAAGGAATTTAGTTTCAGTTTCTAGTTTAGTAAAGAATGGATATTCAGTTCATTTTAATAAAGTAGTAGTTATTAAAGAAAATAAACGTTTTATTTGTTCTGGTCAATTGGTGGATGATCTTTATATTATAAATCCTATCTCTCCTATACTGCAACTTAATGAATTGAATAACACAAATAGTTTGCCATTTAAGAGAAAAGAACCTTCAAGAATAAACCAAACGCATCTTTGGCACTTACGCCTTGGTCATATTAATTTGAAAAGGATTCAAAGACTAGTTCAAAATGGGCCATTAGGCTCATTGGAAGTGGAGGCACTTCCAGTTTGTGAATCCTGCTTGGAAGGTAAAATGACCAAGAGGCCATTCTCGGCCAAGGGCTATAGAGCAAAAGAGCCGTTGGAACTGGTTCACTCTGATTTGTGTGGTCCTATGACTATCCAAGCAAGAGGGGGATTTGAGTACTTTGTCACTTTCATCGATGATTACTCAAGGTATGGGTACATTTATTTGATGCGGTGTAAGTATGAATGCTTTGAGAAATTCAAGGACTTCAAGGCTGAAACAGAGAAGTGTCAAGGTAAATGTATCAAGACACTACGATCTGATCGTGGTGGAGAGTACCTCTTGGGTGAGTTTAGGGAATACTTATTGGAGCAAGGGATTATATCCCAATTGTCTGCACCCCGTATGCCTCAGCAGAACGGTGTGGCAGAAAGAAGGAACAGGACTCTTATGGACATGGTAAGATCTATGATGAGTTATTCGGATTTACCAATTTCCTTTTGGGGACACGCGTTAGAGACAGCCGCATACATTCTAAACTTGGTACCATCTAAGTCAGTACCTACTACTCCCACGGAATTGTGGACTGGGCGAAAGCCTAGTCTACGGCATGTTCAGATCTGGGGTAGTCCAACACATGTGCTGAAAGGGAACGCAGAAAAGTTAGAATCAAGAACAGAAGTATGTTTCTTTGTTGGGTATCCAAGAGGAACTAAAGGTGGTCTGTTTTATAGTCCTAAGGATCAGAAGGTTATTGTTAGCACCAATGCCACATTCTTAGAAGATGACTATGTTATGGACCACAAGCCCAGAAGCCGTATTGCTCTAGAGGAAATGAGAGGAAAGACACCGACATATACTTCTTCAATACCAACGGTACGCGAAGAAACACCACAAGAAAGAGTTATCGATATTCCATTACCACGTCGTAGTGGGAGGATTATCGAAACTCGTGTAGATCCCGAACCAACCATTAACACGCAGGTTCCTGAACCAGTACAACGTGTAGATAATGGTGTATTAAGTTCAGAATCTTCACAACAAAATATCAGTGATACACAGGCACGGGTTGTGCCTCGTCGTAGTGGGAGGGTTATTATTCAACCTGACCGGTATATGTTCTTGGGAGGGTCTTATGATCGGGTCCCTGATGAACAAGGTACCGACCCCTGTAACTACAATAAAGCACTCCGAGATAAAGATGCAGATCTTTGGCAAAAGGCTATGAAGTCTGAAATGGAGTCCATGTACTCTAATCAAGTTTGGGATCTTGTAGAACCACCCAATGAAATAAAACCCATTGGATGTTAGTGGATCTATAAGAAGAAGAGAGGAGCAGACGGTAAGGTGGAAACCTTTAAAGCAAGGCTTATTGCGAAAGGGTTCACTCAAAAAGAAGGAATCGATTATGAGGAAACTTTTTCGCCGGTGGCAATGCTGAAGTCTATCCGAATTCTCTTATCCATTGCTGCACATTTCGATTATGAAATTTGGCAAATGGATGTCAAGACAGCATTTCTAAATGGGAATCTTGACGAGTGCATCTATATGATGCAACCAGACGGGTTCATTGCGAAGGGCCAAGAACACATGTTGTGCAAGCTTAAGAAGTCCATTTATGGACTTAAGCAGACATCTAGGTCTTGGAATATCCGCATTGATCAAGCAATCAAGTCTTTTGGTTTTGATCAATGTGCGGATGAATCTTGTGTGTACAAGAAACATGATGGAAGAGTGGTGGTGTTCTTAGTACTATATGTGGATGATATCTTGCTAATCGGAAATGATGTGGGGGTATTATCTTCTGTAAGGGTATGGTTATCCAATCAATTCGATATGAAGGACTTGGGAGAAGCCGGTCACATCCTAGGGATCAAGCTTATGCGAGATCGCAAGAATAGGATGTTGGCTTGTCACAAGGCACTTATATTGATAATATTCTTGCAAGGTTTAGCATGTAAGATTCCAAGAAGGGATTCCTTCCCTTCAGACACGGAATTACTCTATCTAAGGATCAGTGTCCTAAGACACCTGATGAGATAGAGAAGATGAAGGCAGTTCCTTATGCCTCGGCAGTAGGAAGCCTAATGTATGCTATGCTATGTACTAGACCTGACATCTGCTTTGCTGTTGGCATGGTTAGTAGATATCGGTCTAATTCAGGGCAAGAACATTGGACTGCGGTGAAAAATATTCTCAAGTACCTGAAAAGAACTCGAGACTATATGCTAGTTTACCAAGCAGACAGTCTTGTACCCATTGGGTACACAGATTCGGATTTCATATCAGATAGGGATTCCAGAAAGTCTACCTCAGGATATGTGTTTACCCTAGGAGGTAGAGCCATTAGTTGGAGTGAGGTGTGTCACTTCATGGCTTTGAGTCTAAGTGGGAGATTGTTAGGGATATATACTAAAAGCCATGCTTTATGTAGTTGATTTATTATTCATTTAAAGAAAATCAGTTATTCCATTTTTATGAGAATCTGTGTGGGCAATGTTTGTATTATATTATTTATTTAATATCATGCATGTGTGTCTCTCATTCTATATAGTAGGTGGTTTGGTGTGTAGAGTTCGGCTTACACACGGAAGATCAGGCCATCAGATATTATAGAATGTAAGATTTTGGTTTACAGTCTGAGATGGGATTGGACACACCATCGGTAGGACTGCAGCATGGTGTTGTAGTAAGTTTGTCTTGACTGCGGGAAACGGTATAGTTTCAACTCACCATGCTGGTACATTTTGTGTATTAAACGGGACCGACTTGGGGTAATTATCTTTATACTGACTTATAAGATAATTAATACCTCATGGCTATTATGAGTGCTTATGCTCTAAATCCTAAGTTAATTTGTAGACACATACATTTGTTATTTACACTTTGATCCCTAAAAGGGTGAGATCCTTAAATGGGTCAATATCTCATTGGATTGGGTGGCAATATTAATTGTATGGTGGATATTAATTAATGATGGAATTCATGTCTCAATTTTGGGATTGATGATATCCCCTTGAGAAAGCTTATAAGTTTTGATTATGTCAAACCCTGCAGGTGGATTTTGTATCCGACATATCAGATAAGTTAAGCAGAGGATCTCAAGGAATTTTAAGAGGTTAATTAAATATGATTGTCAGTAATTATATTTAATTAATGGATATCTGTAATCTTAACATGGGGAGATAATAAGCATTTAATAACATGGAGCTCGAAATATATTTTTGAGATAAGGGTAGGAGTGCAATTACAATTCTTTAGTGGTATGAATTATAATTTATGGAAATAGGAATCTGATTCAGTTCGAATTAGGGTTTCCTAATTCCATAAGGAAGCCTATTCCTTATTGACTTCTTATGGTCCCTATCGTAGCCTATATATATGCTGCCTTGGCTCTTCTCTCAGGTTGCATGATTTCATATTCTAAGCTTCCCTTGACCTCTTAGCTTTCTTCTAGAAGGGTTTCCACCAAACCCTAGTCTCTGTGAGCATTCAAGAGACATATGAGTGTAGATCGCTAGCGTCGGACAACGCTCACTAAAAGAGCTTCGGACTGCTCGATACTGATCGAAAGTTGCTGAATTTTTTACACAACGTTCCTGACGTCGAGACGGAGCTGCTGTTAAAAATTCAAGTAAATCGGAGATCGTTTGATTCTCCTGACGAACACATCTTTGTTGGATCAATGTGATCAGGATTGAATCGTCATAGCAATCAAAGAGAGTGTTATAACTGGGAATAGAAAATAGAACGTAAAGAGGGAAGAGAAGAAAACTAAAAGGATTTCGAAAGAGCCCACACTCAGTTCGATATTCTGGCAGCAAAGGAATACGGTAGAAGATCGTGAGCTGTTATCGAGCCCGTGTTCTCGATTCGTCTACTACAGCAATCCATTTTTGCAGTTTAAGGTAACCCTAGTTCCGCCCTTGTAGGGTTATTGTAGTTTTCACGTAATTTTTTTTTCAGTACCAACTTATACGCGCTGTCAACGGATTCTGGGAAAGCAGTTTCATAACAGAAATCAATATGGGATATGTACAAATGTAGTATGAACTACTTCCTAAGATATGAACTAATTTGGAGTGCATATAAGCATCAAATCAAAGGATGAAAGTTAAAAAGTGCTTGCTGTGAATAGTGGACAGAACAGTAGGATCATCTTTTGGAAATTGAAAAGAGGGGTTAGGAATGTTTTCAATGCATGATTTTTTATGGAGATGTTCCTTATTGTGTCTAAAACAAACCCAAAAAGCCAATCCTTAATAACTATCACAGTTTGAGAGAAATCATATAAACAACAGAGGTCACTCAGAAACAGAGTCCGTACTGTCGACTTAAATGTTAGAAAAGCTTAGAAAATGAAAACGAATGATCTAGAGGCCCATTTTATACAGAAAGTTTTCTAAGACATTGAAGGTTAAGGGAAAAATAAGTTAGGACCATCTCTTTTGGAAAAGTGTTCTTAAAACGAGGTTGGAAGTGGACCTAGCTGCTGTGACAGCAAAAACAGAATGTCTGGAAGGAATGTTGGGATCCAAATGGATCATTTCCAAGTACTTCCAAGTCAAACCAAAAATCATGGGTGTTCTCCAATGGGTTAGGAAGACTTTCCAAGTGGCCTTGCATCCATATGTTGAGTATTGAGTTATAGAGAAATCTTTGAACTCGACTCACTCTTTGTTTTGACTCATTGTTTTGAAGATTTTGGAGAAAACAAGGTTTTGTTTCTTGAAATCAAAATGAGAGGGATTGAGAGGGGTTTTGAAATAGATGTTTTGAAAGCATATTTTCAATACTCAATAAGGATTATAGCCACTCAAAATGTCAACATCAAACTCATCATCAAGAACCTCCAAGATTGTTGGAGAGGTTTATTTTATTTTGAACATAACTTCAATACATTTCAAGAATATCTTGGAAGTATTGAGGTTATGATCATCATCTATCAAACATGTTTTTGAGGTCAAGAGCTACTATCCATAAGGATTCACTCACCCCAAACTTCAGGTTACCACTTAGATGATGATGAACTAGTAAGTAAATAAGAAAATCTAAAAGAAATGAGATAAGAAGAGATAAACAATGAATAAACAAGCAAGTAGATAATGATCAATAGATGATATTCATGAAGCATTGAGCTTGTAGATTGGTGTTTCACTCATATGTAATGACACTAGACATGGAAGGAGCTTCCACTCTCTTAAATGCTCACTAAAATGGTGGTTGGGAATATTGAATGTTGAAGTAAATGGGAGTAATGTAGTAAAAAAAAAGTTTAGAACTCACTTTTGTTTTGAAAATCAAAGAAGAAAGCTTCTTTTCTCTCTACTCTAACCTTATCTCTACAACTTCTTCTCCCAAACTTTCTCTAAACTTGCATTTGACTCCCCCAAAATGAAGAGCAATGGGGTGTTTATATAGGCCAACTTGGGGTGGTTTTGGGATTTAGAAAGTATTCCCATTGGCTCCAAACATCTGAAATCATAAAACTATGTCGTTTTGGTTTTTAATTAATCAAAATGGGACCACAAAACAAATTACAAAAATACACTGTTCTGGAGGGGAGTGCCGTGGCGGCACTGGGCCAGTGCCGCGGCGGTAGTGGGCCAGTGCCACGGCGGCACTGCTCCTCCCTCGTCCAGATAATGCTGTTTAGGTCCCCTGAGGTTCCGGTATTCGCGAAAAGGCCCTATTTCGTCCGAAATTTACAGAAAAAGCGTATGAACTCCAAACTGAGGTTATGATATACCGTTGGAAAGGTAATGGAGTCTACTTTACATAAAAAAAATAGTTCGAGGATAGGTCACTTTGAAAAGTTTTGCGGTATTTGCGATAAAATCCGATTAGATCGCCTTTTTCGGCTTTGGAAATTCATAATAAATTCGTTTTAAATCCAGAAATTATGTGCGATATACCGTTGGAAAGCTATTGACCTCTAGTATCCATGAAAAATATTTGAAAATTGTTTCGGCGCCCCGGTTCCAAAGTCAAATTTTGGTCAAATTGGTCAAACCTTGGATTCCCGGGAAGTTCTAGAAACCTCCGGGAGTTCCCGGGAGTTGATGCTTTCGCCCGATTTTCTTTTGGAACACTTTTCTCATGATTTAAAATGATTCTGGTGAATTTGGATGATTTCGGTCAAACTTGGTCAAACTTGGTCAAACCTGGTCAAACCTTGGTCAAACCTAGTCAAACCTTGGTCAAACCGGTCAACGGGGACTTTCCGGTAACTTCCAGGACTCCCGGGGGTCTCTGGGAGCTGACAATTTCACCCGATTTCTCTTGAAAATTCATTTTATCATTTTTCTTATGACATAGCATGTTTTCAGAACTTTGGGACCAATTCTGGGAGTTTTCGGGCCTTTAGGGGCATTTTGGTCATTCTGAGCATTCTTAGAGATGGAGCTGACTTCCGAGAGTCCTTTTGAGTCTTTTGCGATCATTGTGAACCACCAAGCTATGGGTCTCCTACAGTCTGTCAAGTGGCATCCCATTCACATCGTTAATCTCAAGAGTGAGTTCGTCAAGAGGCATCATGTTCACAATCTCACTATTAGGAATGAGTCTGCCAAGTGGCATCTCATTCACATCTTTAAGCTTAGGAATGAGTCTATTAAGAGGCATCTTATTCACAATCACACTATCAGGAATGAGTTCGTGAAATGGAACCTCGTTCACATCTTCATGCTCAGGAGTGAGTCCGACAAGATGCATCCTGTTCACAATATCACCGTCGGGAGTAAGTCCATCAAGTGGAGTTATATTATCATCAAGATCAATCTCAATTTATGACTACGCTGCTTCGCACTTCCTGGCTACATCCCTCTTTCCTCGCCATCAACTATGCACGGTTTGATTCTCCGGTAGTGTAGACACCCAATTTTGACCACACTGATAGGATTTAAGGTGAACAACGTCTTCGAGGATTCAATGATGAAAATTACCCCATGGAAGGTACTGGATTCCATACAATCTAAAGATTGAACTTTGAAAAAGTGACTTCAAGCTCAAAAAAGCCCTTTTCCATAAATAAATCCCAATTTTGTCAAAATCGTCTCTCAGAATTCATATTCTCTCAGGGTTATATGAACATTAAGTGTTATAAATGCAGGATTCTACGTAACCAGAGATTCAATTTTAAAGAAAAGTTCGAAATCGATGCACATTTAAAAGTTTTTTCGAAAAAGACGTCGTTTGATTTCAAAAAGACGACGAAAGTTTCGAAGGAATTCTGGACTTCAATTGAACTTCAATTTTCATTTCAAAACCTCCTGGAATATTTTTATACTCAAATTCAACCCGACAGCTTTCCAACGGTATGTAAACAAACGATTTTGGACGCCAAAAAGCATTTTTATGAAAATCTGGAAAAGCAGTACAGGTAATTTTTGAAACAGAGCTTGTGGGAAACCAGAGCATGCCAAAAAGTAGGTGGTGATTTTGGGAAGTGGGTTGATGGGTCCCACTATAACTACCACCTATAAAGAGTATCCTTCATCGTGTTTTGTGGTTCTAGACCCTTCTAGAAGGCTCCCACTGTAAGGAAATTACCTAGAAATTGCGTTTAGACGCCGAAATAGCCATTTTAACCTTTTCTGCTCTTTGAAAATCCTATTTTAACCCTATAACTTAAGGGCTAAGTCTTCAAAGCTCTATATATAAATCCATAGGAGATCATCTTTTACACACAAGTACATACAAACATACACAAGAGATAGATATGAGAGTGCACACAAGTACATACAAGAGAATGTACAAGATATAGAGGACTAAATTTAGAATTCATGAGAGATTTATAGAGAGATGAAGTAAATTATGAATTAAAAACTTTCTAAGCTAATCTCTAGGTAATTAGATTATAGATAAATTAGACATCATTTGCCTTTATTAACTCCCATGGATGAGTGCTTGAAGAGCTTGAAGCACACTTAATGAAGAAGATCTTTAAATCAACTTTGATTATACAATAGAGAATCCTCCAAGAGGTAAACATCTATGATTCATCTCTAATTCCTATTTTTGTATGTATATATCTATAAGATTTGGATCTAACTTAGTTTTATTTTATTTGTTAGCACACTCATCTTCTTCCTTCCTTGTTCTTTACACACTCACATTGCTAGATCCAAGCCTCTTTTGATTTTGTTGAATATTCATGATTAGAGATTGATATTCACCTTGATTTTCAATTTTGATTTCATTCTTCTGTTTGAATAAAAATCCACGCATATATGATTATATATATATGTATTTATTTTGAATTCTATGATGGTTTTAGAAGTATGATCTATGATAGGGATGATTCTTATGTTCATACCCATCTCTTGGTTATTTCTATTACCTAGAATTTCTATTGAAATTCATCTCCAATAGGATATTTGCAAGTTCCCTTGATCCATGATCTAAAGTTCTTCATAAGAACTTGAGGGCTAAATTGATTGGGAATTGTGTGAATTAAGTAGATCTATGAATTTGATCTCTCTAATAAGCTTCAACCATCATCTAAGATGTTTTCCTCACACTTTAAAATGAACTAGATAAAATTCAGCAAAATAGATTGGCTTTGTCCATAAGATTTGATCCATTAAAACCCATAGTTTGATGGATTTCAAATTTTCTGGGTAAACTTTGATGAATTAGCTTTCATCCGGTCTATTTTCAGAACTTCTAGGATCCATATACTATTTTTAGAAATTGTTGAGAAATCAGTTGACAGATTTGAACATAGTCTCTTTGTGCTTGAATTTAAGAAAATCTATAATAGTTATCGATTTTCCACTTTTTGGGGATGTTTCCTAACTCATGTATCTATATGCTGATGTAAAATCGTGAGCATACGATCGAGTTAAGATTGTTATTTGAAGTTGATACAACTATTCTGAAATTTTCTTGATTTCACTACAATTATGATTATGTATACAAAATGGTCATCCGTTGATCATTCAACAACAATTGATGAATAAAACTTGGTTTAGAAATCATCTAGGATAATTGGATGAGAGATCAAAAGTTTAAATCTACTTGATTAACACAATTCATGAATTTCTATTATGCTTCTATTATACTTTATATTCCTTTGTCAAATGATACTAAATTTCCAGAATAACAGAGTCTGCTTAAAATATTTTTTTAGAAACCTTAGGATCATGACATGTACATGATATTATTTTTATCATAAACTAAAATGAAATAGCATTCTTTTGACACCAAATAGAGCTTCACATGATTTTTATAGAATTAATTATGATTTTTACAAGAACAGTGGACAATCCTGATCCACTGATTACAAAACTCTTATTTTTCAAACTTCAAAAATGGTAAAGAGGGTCTACCTTTTGGAGAAGTTCCCTAAGACACTTATCTAACTTTCTATAAAAGGGTTTTAACCCAGCTCATGTTTAAGACCAGTTTTGATAGGATTCATTAGAGGTTGCTGAATCTGGAAATTTGACTGATGACATTTTCTACTTGCTTTACATGCATATCATTTGTTTTCTTGGGCTTTTGCAATGCATAGGTATTCCTTGGTGTCTTAGTGCAGAGAATTGAATACCGCAGATCCGGACTTTGATTTGTGAGCTTGCCTCGTCTACATGTGGCTTAGTGCCCATGTATCGTGTACCTTCTCTATCCTTTCTCTTAGAATTTTTCTAGGTTAACAATTTTATTTCAATGACACAAATTCCTTTAGGATAGTCTCCGTTTATATGCTTATTTGTTAGAGACATCATATCTAGGATTGTTGCATGATTGCATTACACGGTTCCATTCTTTTTTGCTTTTGCGACTCCGCTTGAGTCATCTCAATGTAAGTCTTCTCGTTCCCTTTTGCCTATCATGACATGTTTTCTTTACTTGCATCGATCCCGAGCGGGACTAGCCACTGTGAATATACCTCTCTGTCGTATTGCATGTGTATCCGATTGCTCTATGATTTAATCTCTTAACATGATTTTCCCTAGAATTAAGAATTAAGAACAAGAATATTTGAATCAAGAACAAGGATATTTGAATCAAGGCCTACCTTTTGGTAGGGCGAGGAGGGGATGCTTTAGTCCTACTTGGGCTACTTCTCCTCTCGGACCTAGTTTCTGGTAATGAATAGCGAGTAACCTTATTCAATTTTGGGCGAGTCGAACTTGGGCTTCCTAATTTCTGATAAAAATTAGGTGGCGACTCTTTGTCCCTAGGATCGCGTGAGGAAGTCCTAGTCTTCCCTAAAGTGTGCTCCTTGGGATCCGTCCCGGGACACTATCGAGGGAAGACGCCAGGACCGCCTCATCCGAGCGCACCGATCCACAATCTGGTGACTCTACTAGGGATTTGAACCTGAAACCGATGGTTTCTTGTTCTTCGAGGGTTTGACTTGAGCCAAAGAATATCCCTGTTATTAATTCAATAATCGTGTTGTTTCTGCCTATATTTGCACTTGAATGGTTCTTTCACCGCGACTAATTGAGAGCATTGCCTTGTGGGTGGAGGGCCCCCTTTCCTCCATTTATCAGGAGTTTTGGTAGAATGTAGTCACTGTTAGCCTTGTACCGCTTGCGGTATATAGAGCCCTTGGCTTGTTAATGGACCCTTTATGAGACTAAAACCCAGCCTTTGCATATAGTTTCTATAGAAGCCTTCAATTAGGATCTTGATTTTCATCTTTTGATTAGGACAATGTGATGAATTACTTGCATTTGTCCATAAGGGATTATTTGGGTGATGAGGACGTGTATGCGAAGGCATCATCAAATCTTGTATGGTAGATTCCTCTAGAGTAGTATGGTCTTTATCCAAACATCCAATCATTATTCAAGGAAATATTTTTGAAAATTTTGAAAATACAAACACTTCTTTCAAAAACCCGAGTCTTTTGAAAATTCTGGGAATATACCTTTTTGAAAAATTGTTTCGAAATTCACTTTCGCAAAATCATTCCAAAGCTCTCCCTAGATTATAGAGAATTTCAAAATTCTACTTTGATGATTCAATTTCAAATTATCCTCTCAGATTTTAGAAAATTTCAAAATTCCTACCTTAATTTTCAAAAAGAAATCATGATTCCGACTTTGATGATTCAATCCCAGATTTTGGAATTTCATAATTTCCTACCTCGATTTTCATGAATCATGATTTCACACCACAAGCATTGATGGTTCAAAATTTTTTTGAAATTTACAAATTTCCTCCTCTCTTTTAAGATTTTCATGAAAAATTCATTTTTGTAAACATGAGCCATCAAGAATTTAAAGCTAAAAATCCTTGGATGATGATTGAATTAGTATGGTAATTAGCATACTCAAGGAATCTTATATGTTTATGTGCTGATATGCTAGGTCTAAGCTAGATTTAGGTGCATTGCATCTAGATTAGATTGCATTTCATCTACATTGTATACACTACACGAGCATTTTATATACGGCTCATGAGTGCGATGCCTCTAACATACTTTTGAAAATAAAAGATTTGTTTTCCTCAGAATTTTGAAAAAGATTTCTTCAATTTTAAGAAAATGTTTTTGAAAAGGAAAAGAGGTTCCATCTTTGTAAATCCACTCTTTGTAAATATCATTCTTTGAAAATTCTTTTACAATAAAGATACATGATCATTTGAAGATCCCTAATAAACTAGATAAGGGAAGATAGGACCAAAGAGTTGTACTACCTCTTGGGTCAAAGCTCCGAATAGTCCGTTTGATCATATCAGGGTTTAAAGAAGGAACAGTCGAGTTAACTAGGGTCGAGGGTATGACGTACAAAGCTGATATGAAAGCCAGATTGACCATAGTGCAAACTGCATTGGATCAGAGTAGAGAACAGAATCGAGAACAACTTGCTACTATGATGAGAATGATAGAATAGCTGACTACTATGCCACCACCACCGCCTCCGGTGCATTACGAGGATGAAGAATTTAGGGAGACAGTTCAACCAAAGGTCCAGATAGATCTGGAAACTCAAGATAAGTTGGCTAAGATTGATAAGCCAGAAAGTGTGATTAGGAAAAGCAAAGGGGTGGACAAGTATTTGTTCGACGTCGAAGGATTGTGTGACGCCTCGAAAGCCAAACTCCCAAAAAAATTTAAGATGCCGCATATTGAACTCTTCAATAAAATCGAAAATCCGAAGAGCCATCTAAGGCTTTGTGTAGGAAGCTTGTAGCCTATGGGTATTGGGTCTGACTTCTTTGCTCTGCTGTTTCCAAGAGTCTTGTGTGGAGCAGCACTTTCATGGTACTTGAAACTAGAACCAGCCATAACCAGAGATTCGGAGGCATTAGCCAAAGCATTCATGGCTCAATATTCGTACAACCAATCGTTTAATGTGACCGCAAGGGATCTAGAGACCACCAGACAAGATTATAGGGAATCCTTCGCAGGTTTTCTTACTCGTTGGAGGGCTAAAGCTGCTCAGATGACTAACAGGCTAACAGAAAAGGATCAAGTCTAAATGATCATTAGAAATTTAATCCCGAATACCTAGAGAGGCTAGTGTTTCAGTCGATTGTGAGCTTTGAACAGCTATTTGATGTGGGGACTTTAATAGAAAATGCCATTAGAGATGGGAAGATCAAGAAAGGGAGCTTAAGAAACCGGTATCGAAAGACAGAATGGCCAATCTATCATCAGTCTGTTGACATCAACACGCTATCTCCTCAGCCCTTTCAGAAAGAGTGTCGAAGCATGGCTAATGCAAGAGGGAATCAAAACCAGAAATAGCCAAAAGAGACAAGATAATTTTCTAATTTGGAAATGTCGCTAAGCACCGTACTTGAGAGAATGCTAGAAAGGGGGTTTTTACAAAAATTAGAACCCAAGCCAGAACCTAATCCACTACTGTCGGGTTTCAAAATTGAATTCTATTATGACTTTCATCAAGGCCGTGGACATAGCACAGATAGATGCTAGAGACTTCACCATGAGATTGAAGACTTGATTAAAAAATAGTACATTTCCCCTCCTCCTGCTCAGCCGAATGTTCAGAAGAATCCTCTCCCTAATCATAAGGGGAACCTATTAAATGTCGACTTTGTGGAAGAAGGGTCTCAGATTTATAACCCGGTAGTCGACATCACATCTTTGGATCAGCCTGCCATAGATATTCAGTTCCCAGAGAATGCTGCGATCTGCATTTTGAGAAATATGGAAGAAGAATAGTGGGTTGAAGAAGCAGTGGCTTTTGAAGAAAAGATAGCAAATGGAAATCTTGCAATCAAATGGTGGGATCCTAATACCATCGTTGATGATTCAATATGGTATGAAGAAAAGCCCATGGAAGCAATCACCGAGGAAGAAAGCATTAAGCCGATCAGAGAATTGGTGGAATCTGTCAAAAGCCATAAATTTAAAGATGATGATCTCGTTGCAATGATGGGAGATGAAGAAGATTGGTGGTATGATTCCATTAATAACACCATAATCCCTGATGATTCTGTGTGGAAAGTCACTACTGGCACTGAGAAGTTAGCCAAAGAACTTGAGACTATTTGGATCACCAATGAAGCCAATCACTTGACAAGTTCCGGACATCATTTCAAACCTCATGAATTAGAGAATCATGGAAAAGAAGCTTCAAAAGAGAAAGAAGTCGTCAAACCAAAAGAAATTGATAAAGGAAATGTGAGTGAAGAAAAGGATGAAATCCTAAAGCAGTTGAAGAAAACACAAGCCTTGATCTCAATATGGGGATTGCTTATGACCTCTCACAAACACAGGCAAGCTATGCTTGGTACTCTCAATTGATTGGATGATTCTGTCAACACTACTCCCGAAGATTTGACGAACATGATCTCTGCAAAACATTGAAAGCCTGTAATCACATTCACAGATGAAGATTTACTGCCAGAAGAGGCACACCACAACAGAGCTCTCTACATCACTATACACTGCTTGGAGAATAGAGTACCAGTTTGCTTGGTAGATAATGGATCGGTCTTGAATGTATCTCCTCTCCAAACAGCTCTCAGAATGGGACTATTTATTTCATAACTCTTGCCATCAACACAGACTGTGAGGGCCTATGATAATACTAAAAGGGCTATCGTGGGAATGATCAAGCTGAAAATTGAAGTCGGACCATTGAACAAAGTTACTGAATTCCAAGTGATTGATATTCCAGCTAGCTTCAATCTGCTACTGGGACATCCATGGTTACATGTAAGTGATGTCGTCGCCTCCACTCTTCACCAAAAAATCAAGTTTATCGGGAAAGAGGATGTGGTGACAATCTTTGGGGATAGCTGGATCAAGGAAGAAGGGATATGCCATGGCCCTGTGTTAGAAGTCCAAACACCGGAAGAAGAAAATGAGTTGGGAGGATTCAACTTTGTGGGAATGCTAGGTGAAAGAGAGAAGCTGTATAAGAAATCTATTTGGGATCAACTCAGTCATGACAAGAGACTTTCTGATACATCTGTCTGGGGCGAAAAAATCACTCCGTTCAAGAAAAAGAAGCTGTTTATCATCGGACGCGAGTATAGAATGGTGTTTGAGAAAGAAAACCCAGTTGTTGAAGACCTATAAGAAGAAGTGGGACAGAATTGGATCCCTGAAGTCATGCCATTATATTTTGACCAGTATGCAAATCCTAAAGTAGCTCACATGGTGCGAAAGATGAATTATTTCCCTGGAATGGGACTGGGTCATCGTCAACAACGAATAACTGAACCGCCTAACTTCCATAAGCAGAAAGATAAATTTTGGCTTGGGTATTAATTGACTGAAGAAGACAAGAACAAGATGATAAAAGGAAAAGAGCCGATGATTGCTTCTGGGCCAAGAATCCTGAATTCATACTTTGTAAAAAAGGGTGATGACTTCCCCTTTTGTGGTTTTCCTGAACCATGGTATGATCCGGCTAACAAGAGTATCAAGCCTGGGTTTAATATTTTCTTTAAACATGAGTTCTCCGACTATGAGGATCCGTTCTTATATACACTACCTACCAAGAAATAGGGGAAGGATTGGGCTGATCTGATGACAAGTGATGATTTGAACATGCTGATGAATAATGAAATGAACATGCAGATGGATACCGAAGAAGCACTGGGAAGCGTGAAAGAAATCAAGCCAATAGAGGGAGCTCAAAACAATTGGGTGATCGAATCAAGAGTCAAAAAATCCCCTCCCCCATTACCCCGAAAGTCTGTAAAGGCCAATATGAGCCATGATATTGAGTCTGGTTTTGCTTTTAATGTACCCAAAAATGTTAATGAAATGAACGAAGATTTTGCTTACTCCTCTGTGTCTAATGATCTTGATTATGAAATTTCTGAGGATTTCTAAAAATTAATTAAAAATGAAAATGAATCTTCATGCATGATTATTGAAGAAACTTTGCTAATAAACTTGGGTAATGAAGATAATCCACAAAATGTTCATATTGGTGCTACACTCACTTCCCAAGAAAGCAATGAACTAATCAATTTATTAAAAGAATTTAAAGATGTTTCCGCTTGGTCTTACAAAGATATGCCAGGCATTGATCCAGAGATTGTCCAACGCTGTATCCCTCTCTTTCTTAATTCAAAACCTGCTAAGCAAAATTTGAGACGCGTGAGGCCTGAGTGGACTTTGAAGATTAAAGAAGAAGTTGAGAAACAGTTGAAAGATGGATTCCTGATGTTAACCCAATACCCAGAGTGGATAGCCAACATTGTACCTGTGCCAAAGAAGGATGGAAGAATCCGAGTATGTGTTGATTTTAGGGATTTGAACAAAGCCAGTCCCAAAGATGATTTCCCGCTTCCACACATAGATGTTTTGGTAGATAACACAGCAGGGTATGAGCTATTATCATTCATGGATTATTTCTCAGGGTACAATAAGATTTTAATGGCACCCAAAGATAGAGAAAAGAATACGTTCATAACTCACTAGGGGACGTACTGCTATCGAGTGATGACATTTGGGTTAAAGAATGCTGGAGCAACCTATCAGGAGCTGCTACTACTTTGTTACATAACATTATTCATAAAGAGGTAGAAGTCTATGTGGATGACATGATTATCAAACCGAAGAAAAGAAGTGGGCATTTAGCGGCCCTCGCCAAATTTTTTGAAAGATTGAGATACAGAATGAGATTGAACCCACAGAAGTGCACTGTTGGAGTAACCACTGGGAATCTGCTAGGATTTCTCATTACACAAAGGGGAATTGAAGTTGACCCTACAAAGATCAAAGCTGTTATGGAAATGCCTCCTCCGACGAATGAAAAAGAAGTAAGAGGATTTTTGGGAAGAATCCAATTCATTAATCGCTTCATCTCTAACCTCACTACAACTTGTGACCCGCTTTCCAGCTTGTTGAGAAAAAGAAAGAAATTCGAATGGGACGATCAGTGCCAAGAGGCTTTCGACAAGATTAAGACTTATCTATCAAACCCACCTGTTCTTTCATCCCTAAAGAAAGGGAAGCCTTTACTGTTGTCCTTATCCATGTCAAAAAATGCTATTGGATGTACGTTAGCCCAAGAAGGAGATGAAGGGCATGTAGAGAAAGCCATTTACTACTTGAGTAAAAGGATGACTGGATACGAGCTGAAGTATTCTCCACTAGAGAAGACATGTTGGGCTTTGGTTTGGGCCACTCGTCGTTTAAGGCATTATATGTTAGCCTTCCCTATTGCTTTGATCTCCCGAATGGACCCTTTAAAGTACCTCTTTGAAAAACTAGCATTGATAGGAAGAATTTCCTGATGGACCTTGATGCTGTCTGAGTTTGACTTGACACATGCTACGAGCAAATCTGTTAAGGCAAGAGTTATCGCAGAGCATTTAGCTGAACATCCGATAAGTCTGGAAAACAAAGAATTCATGATCCCAGACGAAGGATTGAAGGAATTGAAGGAAGTTGTATGGAAGATGTATTTTGATGGAGCTGCAAACCAGAAAAGATATGGAGTAGGAATCATCCTTGTATCCCCTGAAGGAACACATGCCCCATTTGCTATTAAACTGAAGTATACCTCCACCAACAATACTGTTGAGTATGAAGCTTGTATCTTGGGGTTAGAAGTCGTATTGACTTTGGAAGTAAGGAAACTTGATGTATTCGAGGAATACAATCTGATCGTATCCCATGTTCAAGGAGATTGTAAAGTCAAAGAAGAAAAATTGAAGCCTTATCATGATTATCTTGATTCTCTACGATCTCATTTCTTGCATATAATGTTCTTCTACCTACCTCGAGAAGAAAATCAGCTAGCAGACTCTTTGGCTACTTTAGCCTCGATGATTCAGATTCCTATGGGGATAAAATTAACTCCGTTGATGATTGAACAGAGAGAAAAGCCATCTTATGAGATGATCGGGAAAATAGAGGACGCAGAAGAACTTCCGTGGTATGCAGATATGTGGAACTTCATTGAAAATGGGGAATATCCAGAAGGTGCATTCGAGAAAGACAAGAGAGCCATAAGAAGATTCTCGGCTCAATTCATGATTTGTGGGAGAAGTCTGCTAAAGAAATCATATAATGGGTTCAACTTGACATGTTTATATGGGAGCAGTGCGAAGAAAATGATGGAGCAAATTCACGAAGGGGTGTGTGGTCCTCACATGAGTAGACACATGTTCGCCAAGAAGATCATCAGACAAGGGTATTATTGGACTACTATGAACAAAGACTACTACGAATATGTCAGAAAATGCCACAAGTGTCAGATCCATGCCAATATGAAGCATATGCCACCGTCATTGATGTACAACATGACTACTCCTTGGCCATTCTCAGTTTGGGGAATAGATGTTATTAGAGAAGTAACCCCGAAGGCATCTAATGGACATCAATATATCCTGGTAGCAATTTATTACTTCATGAAATGGATGGAAGCAGAATCCTATGCGACATTGAAGGCTAAAAATGTGGCGAGATTTATGAAGAGAAATATAATCTGTCGATATGGCGTCCCTCATGAGTTGATATCCGATCATGGCAGACACTTCCAAAAGTTTTGGATTTACTAGAAGAATACAAGATCATACATCACATGTCAGAACCATATAGGCCACAAACAATTTGGGCAGTTGAAGCAGCCAATAATAATTTGAAGACGATTCTGAGGAAGATGACTGATACGCACCGAGATTGACATGAGAAATTACCATATGCATTATGGGGATACTGAACGTCTATCAGAACATCTACAGGAGCCACTCCTTATTCCTTGGCTTACGGAATGGAAGCAGTACTCCCAGTTGAAATAGAACTACCATTGCTGAGAATTGTGGCTGAATTCGAGATTCCATAATTTGATTGGTTAAGAAACTGACATGAAGAGCTAATGTTACTTGATGAAAAGAGGTTAGCTGTGATTGATCATGTACATGTTTATCAGAGAAGAATTGCTCAAGCATTCAACAAGAAAGTCCGTCTGAGAAAACTTGAGGAAGGCCACATTGTGCTTAAGGAGTTAAAAGCACCTATTTTTGATCCTATAGGGAAATTCAAGCCAAATTGGGTTCATCAAGAAGCTTCTCTCTGGAGGAGCAGCATACCTGATGGATCTAGATGGAGTTGAGTTCAATCAGCCAATCAACATTGATCATCTCAAGAAATACTATGCTTAAAACCTTTCTTTCAAATCTATTCTTTCAAAACCTCCATCCTTCGAGGAACTACGGTTGACCTGATTCCCATTGTGGGGATACGTAGGCAATCTATCGGTTCAGTCACCGCTCCTGAAAAACTCAGCCACACTTCCAATACCTTCATTCAAACCTCGATCGAACTACTCTGGACCTGATTCCCACTTGGAGATAAGTAGGCAAGCTTCCTTGGCTCTCAGTCCTTGAACCCTGCAAACTAGGGGCAAACTCTCAAGTTTTCCCAGAGCCTCAAGATATCGCTGCCATAGTAGGGGCAAACCGCGTTTGTCCAAACTTCCATTTATCCCTGTCAACTAGGGGCAAACTGACGTTTGCCCATACCTTGCTAGCTGTTCTCTCTGGATGACTTGGCTATTAGAATTAAGTAACTAAGTGAAAAATCAGGTAATTCTTGATATTAAATTGAAATGTTTTTAGCAATCTGAAAACGTGAGTATAATGTCAAGACTGAAACATTATGTGGAAAAGTTTCAAATCTTTAAGATTACATGCAAAGCCAACACTATATCCTGCTACAAGATAAAATTTTCATTTCTAACATGCAAATCCTTGGAAATTCAAATATCAAAGTCAAATGACATTCATAAGAAAGGGAATCATCAAAAATTTATTTTCCTTATAAACTGGGTCCTGTGTGTCAGTGTGCAAAGTTTCAAGCAAATCAAACTCATAGTGAGGAATGCAAAGCAGAAGCAAAAGATAACATAAAGCAGCATCAAGCGAAGTCAAGGGTACAAGCCCATCCAGCCTTAAACAGAATACATCAACTTTAGTCTAAGTACAAAAAGCAATAATGATAGTCATGAGTACATGGGAAAATGGGTAATCATGAGAATCAGTGATGACGAGTAGCCCGTGGGTATCGAGCAGGCATATCTGAAGCCGTAGAGATATCATCATCATCAATTTGGCACCATCGCCTAGACCTTCCAGCCCCATCAGAAGGGCATGTATTCATTCGCTCCAACTGTGATTGAAGCTGCCTAACTTGGGTCAACTGTCAAAAGAAAGAATCAGTACCATGTTGAAAATGCAATGAGAAAAGAACAAGAAGTCAAGAAATTTACCAAAGCTGCATCTCGATCTATGTAAGTCTGGCACATGCCATCCCAATGCAAAAGAAGAAAAACAAGATCAGAAAGATCAGGGGAATCAGAAGTAATTAGTTCAGAATTACTCACATGTCCCTCTGGAGAAAGGCTTCAAGCCCTCAGATTCTGTGCATAAGCTCGCTCTTCATTAAAAACAGCTCAGGGAACTGACTCGTACTGCTCTAGAACTAGCTGAGGCTCCACAAGATCATGGGGAATCTCCATTGAAGAAATGACTCTACGCGGCATAGTCGAGGCCCTCCAATCACAAGGAGGAATGGGAGGTAAAGGTCGACCAGTGCCATCCACAAAAGAGCTCCCCTGCAAACAATGATGAGAAATAAGAGATAACAAGCATTTAATCAGAAGTGGAGAAGCTGTAAAAATACCTGTCGCTCATCCGAAAGCAGGAAATTGGGCATTAGATGAGTAACCCTGAAAATATCGTAGTTCTCCTCAAAAAGAGTGAATGAGGCAAAAGGAATTCCATTCAAAGCATCAATAAGATCTTCACCTTCCAGATTTCGCGCCAACCTCATACAAGAAGGCGGATCCTGTGGCACTAAGAGACAATCCTCCAAATCAGTCTGGGGAGCCACTCTCTCTCTCTCCAAGATACCACTCAAGAACAGGACCCTCAAGAAGAATCCTCTCTCCTGTCATCTGCCTGGCTAAACCGATCGTGGCCACATCACCATTTGTAGCCCAAGGATGCCAGTTAACTTGATTGAATCTAAGACGGGTCAAAAAATCACGGCAAGAAATAACATTATGAGCATCATTCTTAACACCTATGGGTTGGTGACGCCACTTCAGAGCCCATGGAAAAATATGTATCTCTTCCTCCCGAAATGATGGAGCTGTCATGGAAAATACTCGAAGGCCCATACCTGCAAAAGAATATAACAGTGGTCAAAATGAAAATTTTCAATGATGTAGCTGGAAGTGAAAATATTTTAGTACCTCCCAAGCTCTCTAGAAACCACCAAACCCAAGAGATTTGCCTCGTGAATGCTCTCCTATATGGCTATACAAAATGGCTAAGCCAGTAGAGCCCTGTCAAAATCTACATTCTCCTTAAGATTTTTAAGGGTATCAAGCATGTTCAGTGTGATTCGCTCAGCTCGAGTAGAACGAAGAGAGCAACCAAGCAAATACAAGATAAAAGCATGGGCAAGCTGCATGTTAGTAAATTAAGCCGCTTTTTCAGAAGGTCAAAAGATGTTGATAAACTATGTGATGCCTACACTCGAGCCATGAAGATCTTTCTGGGTCAGGATAATACTTAGAAGTCGCTCAATAATAGCAGGATGTTTATGTATGTTCTTCGCAAAGGCATGACGATGCCCCCGAAATGAGATACCGGTTATCATCGCAAAGTCAAGTAGGGTCACGGTTATTTCCCCAAAAGGTATGTGGAAAGTATTTTTGGAAGCCCACCACCTCTCGGCAAGAGATTGAATCATGGCTAAGTCATTGGCCGGTCTCTCCAACAAAATTACGAAAGACCCGAAGCCCGCTTGTTTTATGTTGGCTACTACTTGGCGACGTGATTCCAACAATTCATTAAACCATTCAAGGTATTTTCCTTGGCTACCATGACCTCTGAGATGCCCAACCACATTCTGAAAGAAAATTGAAGGATGATTCCTAAGTATTTGCAAGAATTTTGAAAGCACATATACATGAAGCAAAGAAATAGTGTAAAATTGAAAGAATAGGTTACCTCTTGACTAAAGGCCCTCTTAGAAATATGATTTTGTGGCATCTTCATAGTTGGATACTCCATGGTTTGAGTTGATGAAGCTCCACTGGCTTGAAATTGGCTTCTACGTGTTCTACAACTCTCAACTTATCTATGGGAACTCATGGTTGTTGATGCTTGAAGCTTGATGATGAGAGGTTGAAGATGATGAATAGTGAAACCCTTGGCACTTGAATTCCCTAGAATAGGGAGAAGTTGATGAAATCAACAAGGTTTTTGGAGGTTTTCATGCAAGAAATCACTCAAAACATCAAGAAATTTCAAGATTTGAACACCTTAGAGGAAAGAGGTGAAGCATTAGAGATAAGATAAATTAAGAACAAAGAAAAAAATGGGCTTAAAACCTCAAACTTGAGGCTGGCGGATCCCAAGAGGGTGTGGGGAACCGCCATCTACTGTTCATTCCCCGCAACTTTCCCATTTTGCTCTATATTAGCGTTTTGACTCCCAGAACTCTTGATTTGACCTCAAATTGGTCCAATTTTGATATATAAGCCTTAAGAGTGCTTACTTGTTGGAATTGATCTAAAAGTTCCATGGGAATTTAAATTTTGGTTAAAAACCATTCAAAATTGAAGAAAATTTCCCAGGCATGAGGAATCGAGGGCACGCAGCTTGAAAATAGCCGAGAACTGATGATTTGCAGCGAACTCCTGTTGTTTTGGGATTGATTGTATATTACCTTGGAAAAGGGACATTTTGGGTTTACAGACTTTTGAGAATTACATCCAGAAAAGATTTTTAGAAGATGCATCAGAATACAATATCTTTAAGCAAGACATTCCAGAAAGGGTCAAGAATAAACCTGATGTGTCACAAGAATGTTTGAACTGGTTGAAGCACCGATATGAGTCTCATATTGAATCAGCAGGGCCTCCAGAATATGATCCTTCCTCAGATATCTCCCTAAGCAGAGAACTTTCGGATATCGTCAGAACTACATCTAGAAGCAAGGTGTACTTTAGCAAATTCGTGAAATCAGAATCGTAGAATCTCCTCAGTAGAGAATTCTCAGAATTACACATCTCTTTGCATCGTGTATCAAGGTTATCTCAAGATGAAGGGAATCTCTCAAAAATTAGTGTATCAGAAGGCCTCTAGATGAAAGGGTTTCTCTCAGCATTATATATCAAAATTACCTCCAAATGAAGGGTATCTACCAGAATTTATGAACCGTACAGAATTGCCTCAGACAAAGGGTATCTCTTAGAATAATGTATCTCTCAGCATCATGTGTCCATGAGTTGCTCTCAGAAAAAGGGTATCTCTCAGAATCATGTATCTCTCAGCATAGTGTATCCGTGGGTTGCTCTCAGAAAAAGGGTATCTTTCAGAATCATGTATCTCTCAACATCGTGTATCCGTGGGTCGCTCTTAGAAATAGGGTACTCTCAGAATCATGTATCTCTCAGCATCGTGTATCAGAATTGCCTCAAGATATGGGCTATCTATTAGAATTGTGTATCTTATAATTGAGTATTAGGGGTTTGCCTATAGATAAATGGTATCTATCAGCATCTTGTTGCCTCCAGATATAGGGTTTCTCTCAGCATCATGTTGCCTCCAGAAGTAGGGTATGTGTCAGAATTAGTGTATCTCTCAGAATTCGTGCATCAGAATAGAAGATTTGTCTAGAAGGACGTATTTTGAAAGAACAGAAGATTTGTCTAGAAGAAGGACCTATTTTAGAAAAACAAAAGATTTGTCTCCGGCAGAGAGAGCAGTTTCAGAAGATGTTCCTCTAGACCCATTTTAGAAGATTTATCCCCCGAAGAAGGACCTGTTTCAGAAGAACAGAAGATTTGTCTCCAGCAGAGTGACCTGTTTTAGAAGATTTATCCCCAGCAGGAGGACTCTACATTAGCAATCGTCCCCAGCATAAGGACTCTACATCAGCAAATCGTCCCCAGCAAAAGGACTCTACATCAGAATCGTCCCCAGCAGAAGGATTCTACATCAACAAATCGTCCCCAGTAAAAGGACTCTACATCGGCAAATCGTCCCCAGCAGAAGAACTTTACATCAGCAATTGTCCCCAGTAGAAGGACTATACATCAGCAAATTATCCCCAGCAAAAGGACTCTACATCAGTAAATTATCCCTAGCAAAAGAACTCTACATCAGCAATCGTCCCCAGTAGAAGGACTCTACATCAAACAATCGTCCCAGACTCTACATCAGTCATCCGGGTTTAATGAGACACTATTTCAAAAGTCGTCAGAAATTGTTTTCAGAATTCATCCAGGATACTCACCAGTCGTCCGAGATATAGATGACACCTACAAGCCTTAGACTCTAACAAGACTCCGGGAATCATCCGAGATACAAATCGCATACTTCTCTCTATACAGATAGCATACCTCGCATTAGATTTTTCATATAGAGAACCCTTAAGGATGATTCCTCTAGCACTTGCACATTCACGTTTTCATACTGCATTAGCATCCTAGGATAGGATCATTTCATCTATATTGTTGTTTGTGTGTTTTTCATCCTCTCGCGCGCTTAAACTACGCCCTGGTCTAATTCTTGAAAAGGATACGTAGGCAGCTCTAGCAGAGCACGACCAGCAGCGGCTTAGATTTAGCAGCCTCTACCCAGCATTGCATTACATTACATTCTTACATTCGTGATTTCTTGATTTTCTCTAATTTTGAATTTCTTGATTTTTGTGGATTTATGTTTTTCCTAAAACCTCTCAGTATGGTTATTGGGTGCCTTCAAAGCTTTGGCACTCTCTTGCAGTTTACCTTGTTCACAATAAGCTCTGCCAAAGAGGGGCAAACTGTAGACATCCAATTTTGACCACACTGATAGGATTTAGGGTAGAAATGTCTTGGAGGATTCAATGACAAAAAGGACCCCGTGGAAGGTACTGGATTCCACATAATCGAAAGATCAAACTTTTGAAAGTGACTTCAAGCTTAGAAAAGCCCTTTTCCATGCATAAATCCTAGTTTTGTCAAAATTGTCTCTCAGAATTCATATTCTCTCAGGGTTATATGAACATTAAGTGTTCTAAATGCAGTATTCTAGGTATCCAGAGATTCAATTTCAAAGAAAAGTTCTAAATTGATGCACATTTGAAAGTTATTTTGGAAAAGACGTCATTTTTTATTTCAAAAAGACGACGAAAGTTCTGGAGGACTTCCGGACTTCAACTGAACTTCAATTTTCATTTCAAAACCTCCTAGAATATTTTGATACTAAAATTCAACTCGATAGCTTTCCAACGGTACCTAAACAGACGATTTTGAACACCAAAAAGCATTTTTACAAAAATCTGGAAAATCAGTGCACGTAATTTTTGAAACAAGGCTTATGGGCAACCAGAGGATGCCAAAGAACAGATGGCGATTTCGGGAAGTGGGCTGGAAAGTCCTACCATAATTGCCACCTATAAGGAGTGTCCTCCATCACATTTTTTTGGTTTTATACCCTTCTAGAAGGCTCCCACTTCGTGGAAATTTCCTAGAAATTGGGTTTAGACGCTGAAATGGCCATTTCAACCCTTTTATGCTCTCTGAAAATCTTGTTTTAACCCTATAAATTAAGAGCTAAGTCTTCAAAACTCTATATATAGATTCATATGAGATTATCTTTTACACACAATTACATAGAAGCATACACAAGAGATAGATATGAGAGTACACACAAGTACATACAAGAGAATATACAAGATATAGAGGAATATACTTAGAATTCAAGAGAGATTTCCAGAGAGATGAGGTAAATCATGAATTAAAAACTTTCCAAGCTAATCTCTAGGTAATTAGATTAGAGATAAATTAGGCATCAATTTCCTCCATTAACTCCCATGGATGAGTGCTTGAAGAGCTTGAAGCACACTTGAAGAAGAAGATCTTCAAATCAACTTTGATATACAATTGAGAATCCTCCAATAGGTAAACATCTATGATTCATCTCTAATTCCTATTTTTGTATGTATCGATCTATAAGATTTGGATCTATCTTAGTTTTATTTTATTTGTTAGCATACTCATCTTCTTCCTTCCTTGTTCTTCGCATACTCACATAGCTAGATCCAAGTCTCTTTTGATTTTGTTGAATATTCATGATTAGAGATTGATTTTACCTTGATTTTCAATTTTGATTTCATTCTTATGTTTGAATTTAAATCCATGCATACATGATTATATATGTCTATACTTTGAATTCTATGATGGTTTTAGAAGTATGATCTATGAGATGGATGATTCCTATATTCATACCCATCTATTGGTTATTTGTATTACCTCGAATTCCTATTAAAATTCATCTCCAATAGGATATTTGTAAGTCCCCTTGATCCATGATCTAAAGTTCTTCATAAGAACCTGAGGGATAAATTTATTGGGAATTGTGTTAATTAAGTAGATCTATGAATTTGATCTCTCTAATAAGCTTCAACCATCATCTAAGATGTTTTTCTCACACTTTAAAATGAACTAGATAAAATTCAGCAAAACATATTAATTTTGTACATAAGATCTGATCCATTAAAACCCATAGATTGATGGATTCAAATTTTCTAGTAAACTTTGATGAATTAGCTTTCATCCGGTCCGTTTTGAGAACTTCTAGGATCCATATACTATTTTTAGAAATTGTTTTGAAATCGGTTGACAGATTTGAACATAGTCTCTTTGTGCTTGAATTTCAGAAAATCTGTATAGTTATCGATGTTCCGCTTTTTGAGAATGATTCCTAACTCGTGTAGCTATATGCCGATGTAAAATCGTGAACATACGATCGAGTCAAGATCGTTGTTTGAAGTTCATACAACTATTCTGGAATTTTCTAGATTTAACTATAATTATGATTATGCATACAAAATGGTCATACCTTGATCACTCAACAACAATTGATGAATAAAACTTGGTTTAGAAATCATCTAGAATAATTGCATGAGAGATCAAAAGCTTAGATCTACTTGATTAACACAATTCATGAATTTCTAGTATGCTTCTATTATACTTTATGTTCATTTGTCAAATGAAACCAAATTTCCAGAATAATAGAGTCTGGTTAAAACAATTGTTTAGTAACCTTAAGATCATGAAATGTACATGGGATTATTTTTATCATAAACTACAATGAAATAGCTTTCGTTTGACACTAAATAGAGCTACACATGATTTTTATAGAATTAATTATGATTTTTGCAAGAACAGTGGACAATCTTGATCCACTATTCCCAAAACTCTTATTTCTCAAACATAAAAAATAGTGAAGAGGTTCTAATTTTGGGAGAAGTTCCCTAAGACATGTCTCTAACTTTCTGTAAAAGGGTTTTAACCCAGCTCGTGTTTAAGACCACTTATGATAGGATTCATTAGAGGTTGCTAAATCTGCATATTTGATTGATGATATTTTCTACTTGCTTTTCATGCATATCATTTGTTTTCTTGTGCTTTTGCAATGCTTGGGTATTCCATGGTGTCGTTGGGCAGAAAATTTATTGCCGTGGATCCAGACTTCGATTTATGAGCTTGCCTTGTCTACCTGTGGCTTAGTGCCCATGTATTGTGTACCTTCTCTATCCTTTCTCTTAGAATTTTTCTAGGTTTACAACTTTATTTCAATGACACAAATTCTTTTAGAATAGTCTCCATTTATATGCTTATTTGTCAGAGACATCTTATCTAGGATTGTTGCATGATTCCATTACACGTTTCCATTCTTTTTTCTTTTGCAACTCCGCTTGAGTCAACTCAATGTAAGTCTTCTCGTTCCCTTTTGCATATCATGACATGTTTTCTTTACTTGCATCGGTCCCGGGCGGGACTAGCCACCGTGAGTATACCTCTCTCTCGTATTGCATGTGCATTCGATTGCTATATGATTTAATATCTTGATATGAATTTCCCAAGATGTTCCCTTTTTGACATGTATATATTATCTAGTTTGTTTAAGGAAACAACACCAATTATGAATTAAGAACAAGGATATTTAAATCAAGGCCTACCTTTCGGTAGGACGAGGAGGGTGTGCTTTAGTCCTGCTTGGGCTCCTTCTCCTCTTGTACCAAGACCCCCGAACCTAGTTTCTAGTAATGAAGGGTGAGTAACCTTATTCAATTTTGGGCGAGTCAAAATTGGGTTTCCTAATTCCAGATAAAAATTAGGTGGCGACTCTTTATCTCTAAGATCGCGTGAGGAATTCTTAGTCTTCCCTGAAGTGTGCTCCTTGGGATCCGTCCCGGGACACTACAGAGGGAAGACGCCAGGACCGCCCCATCCGAGCGTACTGGTTCATAGGTAGGAAATACATAGTCAACTCTGAGAGCTCGACCATACCTTTACTTTTTATGTTCTCGGTTAAAGTTTGAGATTACGCGGCTTCACACTTCTCGACTACACCATCTCTTACCATCTCTCAGCTACCCAAGTTTGCATGAACTATGCACGGTCTGATTCTCCCGACAGGAGATACATAGGCAGCTCAGCGAGTTCGACCATATCCTTACTTTACTACATTCTCGGTTAAAAGTTCTAGATTACGTGGTTATGCACTTCTCTACTGCACCATCCCTCTGCTATTCGATTCTCACATGAATCCCAAGTAGAGTCATCCGCCCATTCTGGTAATGCTCTCAATCCCCAGTGTAGTTATTTGACTAAACTAGCAATACTCCCAATTCCTAGCTACCTACCTTGGCACACCACTTACTTGCCTACTCTGGGACGTCACATCACTCTTCGCCAACATGGTGTCTCTCACTTACACTATACTCAATATTGTAGACAGCCAATTTTAACCACACTGATAAGATTTATGGTGTACAACATCATAGAGGATTCGATGATGAAAAGTACCCCGTGGGAGGTACTGAATTCTACACAATCGAAAGATCAAACTTCGGATAGTGACTTCAAGCTCAGAAAAGCCTTTTTCCATGCATAAATCTCAGTTTTGTCAAAATCGTCTCTCAGAATTCATATTGACTCAGGGTTATATGAACATTAAGTGTTCTAAATGCAGTATTCTAGATATCCAGAGATTCAATTTTAAAGAAAAGATCAAAATCGACGCGTATTGGAAATCAATTTTGAAAAAGACGTCGTTTGATTTCAAAAAGATGACGAAAGTTCTGGAGGACTTTCGGGTTTCAATTGGACTTCAATTCTCATTTTAAAACCTCCTAGAATATTTTTTTACTAAAATTTAACCCGATAGCTTTCAAAGAGTATATAAGAGGATGATTTCGGACACCAAAAAGCATCTTTACAAAAATCTGGAAAAACAGTGCACATAAAACTTAAAACAGGGCTTGTGGGTAACCAGGGGAACCTAAAAAGTAAATGGCAGTTTCGGAAAGTAGGGTGGCAGGTCCCACCATAACCACCACCTACATTATGTGTTCTGTATTGAGTTTTTTTTGTTCCAGACCCTTCCAGAAGGTTCCCACTGCGAGGAAATTACCTGGAAATTGCGTTTAGGCACCAAAATGGTCATTTTAACCCTTTTTTGCTCTTTAAAAATCCTATTTTAACCCTGTAACTTAAGAGTTAAGTCTTCAAAACTCTATATAAGATCCCATGCATCTCATATGAGAGGATCTTGGAGCATATTGAGTGCTCTTGGAATATACTAGAGTACTAGTTCATGTACTTGCAAGATATAAAATGATACTTTCAACTTAAGAGAGATTTCTAGAGAGATGAAGTGAATTATAACTTTCTAAAACTAATCTCAAGATAACTAGATTAGATGAATTGGACATCAATTGCCTCCATTAACTCCCATGGATGAGTGCTTGAAGAGCTTGAAGCATACTTGAAGAAGAAGAAGAATCTTCAAATCAACTTTGATCATATAATTGAGAATCCTCCAAGAGGTAAACATCTAATTCATCTGTAATTCCTACTTTTTACATACAGATCTATAAGACTTGGATCTATTTTAGTCTTATTTTATTTGTTAGAATACTAATCCTCTTCCTCTCTTGTTCTTCACACACTCACATGACTAAGATCCAAGTCTCTTTAATTTTATTGATAATTTATAATTAGAGATTGATTTTCACTTTTGTTTCTCAATTTTGATTTCATTTCTTCCATGTTAGTTTAAATCTATGCATACATGATTACATAAATTTATCTATTTTGAATTCTAAGATGGTTTGGAAGTATGATCTATGAGAAGGATGATTCCTACGTTCATACCTATCTCTTGATTATTCCTCTTACCTAGAATTCATATTGAATTTCATCTCCAATAGGATATTTGTAAGTCCCTTTGATCCATGATTTAGAGTTCTTCATAGAACATGAGGGCTAAATTGATTGAGAATCATAATAATTAAGATGATCTATGAGTTTGATCTCTCTTATAAACTTCAATCAACACTTTAGATGTTTTCATCACACTTTAGAATGTACTAGATAAAACCCAGCAAAACAAATTAGTTTTGTCCATGAGATTTGATCCATTAAAACCCATAATTTGATGGATTTCAAATTTTTTGGGTAAACTTTGATGAATTAGCTTTCATTCTAGGATCTAAATACTATTTTTAGAAATTGTTGAGAAATCGATTGATAGATTTGAACATAGTCTCTTTGTGCTTCAATTTCAGAAAATCTATAATAGTTATCGATGTTCCGCTTTTTGGGGATGATTCATAACTCATGTATCTATATGCCGATAAAATTGTGAGCATACGATTGAGTTAAGATCATTTTCTACGCGTTTGAAGTTGGTACAACTATTCTGGAATTTTATAAGTTTAACTACAATTATGATTATGTATACTAAATTGTCATACCTTGACCACTCAACAACAATTGATGAATAAAACTTGGTTTAGAAATCATCTAGAATAAATGGATGAGTGATCAAAAGCTTAGATATACTTGATTATCATGATTCATGAACTTCTATTATATTTCTATTGTGTTTTGCATTCATTTGTCAAATGATACCAAACTTCCAGAATAACATAGTCTGTTTAACATAACTTTTCAGAAACCTTAAGATCATGACATGTCCATGGGATTATTTTTTTCATAAACTATAGTTAAATCGATTTCTTTTGAGACCAAATAGAGCTTCACATGATTTTTGTAGAATTAATTATGATTTTTACAAGAACAGTGGACAGTCCTGATCCACTGTTCCCAAAACTCTTATTTCTCAAACTTCAAAAATGGTAAAGAGGTTCTACTTTTTGGAGAAGTTCCCTTAGACATATATCTAACTTTTTGTATAAGGGTTTTAACCCAGCTCATGTTTAAGACCACTTTTGATAGGAATCATTAGAGGTTGCTGAATCTGGAAATTTGATTGATGCCATGTCTTCTTTATTTTTCATGTATATTATTTGTTTGCTTGTGTTTTTGCAATGCTTGGGTATTCCTTGGTGTCTTAGTGCAGAGAATTGAATGATGTGGATCAAGACTTTGATTTGTGAGTTTGCCTAGTCTACATGTGGCTTAGTGCCCATGTATCGTGTACTTTCTCTATCCCTTCTCTTAGAATTTTTCTAGGTTTACAACTTTATTTCAACGACACAAATTCCTTTAGGATAGTCTCCATTTATTTGATTATTTATTAGAGACATCTTATCCAGGATTGTTGCATGATTGTATTACACATTTCCTTCCTTTTTACCTTTTGCGACTCTGCTAAAGTCAACCAATATAAGTCTTCTCATTTCCTCTTGCATATCATGACATGTTTCCTTTACTTGCATCAGTCCCGGGCGGGACTAATAACTGTAAGTATACCTCTCCCTTGTGTTGCATGTGCATCTGACTTCTACTTGATTTAATCTCTTGACATGATTTTTCTTAGATGTTCTCTTTTTGACATGTATGTATATCTAGTATGTTTGAGGAAACAACACCAATTACAAATTAAGAACAAAGATATTTAAATCAAGGCCTATCGTTCGATAGGGCGAGGAGGGAGTAACCTTATTCAATTTTGGGTAACTCAAACTTGGGCTTCCTAATTTCCAGTAAAAATTAGGTGGCGACTCTGTCTCTAGGATCGCGTAAGGAAGTCCTAGTCTTCCCTGAAGTGTGCTCCTTGGGATTCATCTTGGGACACTATTGAGGGAAGACGCCAGGACTAACCCACCCCCCCCCCCCCCCCAAGCGCATTGGTCCACAGACTTTGAGATCATTTGTATTCTTGTACATGCTTCTTGTAGAAAAAAATACAAAAAAAACAAAATGTTTCAATAAAGAGTTGAGGAAAAAATGGGTGTCTCCTTATCTTTATCACAATTTGCTTCGCAAAACATGACAAAGAGGGGTAGCTATAGACACCACATTTTTTCCCAACCCAATCATTTCAAAATAAAGTGCTCGTTGACACGAGCCTATTGCTTTTTGAATCATCCCAATCTTACCTTGAATGGGAAAGATATTGTAAGTCATAGCTATGGGGTCAAAGGGTTAACAATTCCGCATGCACCTTATCACACACAATAATTTCCCTCCTCCACAGCTCATTGTGGAAGACAATGCTCGGTGGAAAGGCAAGTAAACAACAAAAAAAAAGAGCTTTGGTTGGGTCTCCTTTAGTTAATGGTGTGCTCCAATACCAAAAGAAATTTTTAAAAAAAGAAAAAAAGATGCTCTTATTTGGCTATAAATGTCAATTGCAAACCATTCATCAGGAGGAGGGGAGCAGCATGCTCTCTCCCCTCTAAGGCCTTGTTTGGCCCTCCCTCATTTCTCCTTTCTCCATCTTCATCCTCCTGACTACACCATTGAAGCACAAAACCACCCTTACTTGCCAAAGTCCACTGCTGTGATAATGATAAAAATATGCACCATGAATTCATTTTTTATTCAAATCAAATGAAACCAAGTTGGAGAGTGTTCCTAACTCAATGATAGTTTCTTATGATTTTTCTCAGAATTTAAAAAAATCGTATGACCCATTTTCAAAGCACAAACACAGAAGGTATACAATCTATCGGAAGCATCACAACAGGCTTGCTCAATAATGTCCTCCTCTTGGACACTTAAAAGATTTTGTTTTGCTTTATTGTTATTTTTCGCATTAATCTTATCCTCTTACCTATCTCTACGAATTCTTTTAGATTTTTAAAAAATCATTAATTTTTTGTAAAAATTCGTTTACTTTCTGTCAATAGTTCAGTCCCTGATTCTGAGTAAGGATGCTTCCAAATTCAATTTCTCCCAATGTATAAAAGATATTGCAAAATGATTTTCTCCCATAGAAACTAGACTTATTTAAGAGCCTTCCCTCAAAAGTTCAAAAAAATTAGAAGCACCAAGACCCCTCCGTTCCATTTTTGGAATACTCAACTCAAATCTGCCCAAAAACTAAAAGAAAACAAAAAAAATTTCATTTTTCTTTTACCGAATACTCATAAATTATCAAGTTTCTCAATGACATTGATAAAGAGGAAATTCGACCATCACACTTTTCAATAAACTTGGGCACTGTCCCTTTCTTCCGGTATAAAATCAAAAATACAAAAAAAAAAATAGAAGACAAAAATAAAAATACAAAAACTAGACTTTCTCAAAATAAAACTCTAATGCCACCTTTGCTTGGAATCTACAAATAGCACTGGTATGACAGGTAAGTCTTCACACTCTTAATGGGCACCGACCCTTACTTTCGGTACATTTTTCAGTCATTTGAGCACAGATCCTTACTTCTGGTATAGGACTAAAAGAATAAAAAAAAATAAAAATAAAAAAACAGAAACGTACAACAAGAAATACATCATTCTCCATTCACTTGCATAATCTCATCTCAATCTCAATCACAATCATTTTCTAAAGGTTAAAGTCTAGGATTACACCGTACAGGTTAAAGTTTCTAGCAACACTGAGTCTTTCTCAAATCACTACATCACACGCGCATGGTCAAACGTGACCATTCTTTTTTAAAATCACATGCATGCACTCACACACAGGTCAGATCTATATTTGGCCTGATTCTCGTCTTGGGATCTTGTAGTCGCCTCTGATCCTGTAGTCGCCTCATCAACAAGTAGTTCCAGCTAATCCATCCCTCGCGTCCGGATAATCATTCGACAGTTTGGATTGGGATGTCGCTTTCACGTAAGCAACTCTCAAAGAGTACGGCCATACATCACCATTTTCATCCTATTCACTTACTAAAAAGAAAAAAAATAGCTTTTTTTCTTTTGAAATTGAAATGCCCCATTTTAATGAAAATCATTAAAATTGGCAACAGTGTTTGCACGGATGTTTGAGGGTGCCTAATACCTTCCCTCGACATAATCGGGTCCCCGAACCCATCTCAAAATCTCTGGTTTTCGCATGGCTATTCTGAGTTACACTTTTAAAGGTCCCACTTTTCTCAAAACTATTTTTTTCAAAAGTCAACGATGAATTACTTTAATTATCTCTGCAGGGGCGCTAACAACCCAAATGTTAGGTGGCGACTCTGAACATTTCAAATAGGCCCTACCATACTCTTTCACCCTTCCCAATAAAAAATCAAGCCACAATTCACCCACTTTTAGAAAGTCAAGCCCACACCGACAGCCTGGAGTTATGAGGGCACGGGCGCGACAATATCTTATCAGGTCTACACTGTAGCATGATCAACTTGTATATGCTAGAGTGATGAATCTCATTCACAAGAGTGTAAGACTCTAAAGTTAATATGCTAGTGTATATGATACTTTGACAGACCTTGAGTTTAGTCCATTGACAAGAACTATCAACAGGTAATGGACACTCAAACATATGTGAGACATGTGTCCTTAATCCTGGGATAATAATGGACCCAAGCTTTGGGCCTGATTGTCTTGACTTACAAATTGGTGAGGTCTACAAGACCAACATCTTGCTATCTTAGATAATTATGTCTAAGGGTATTGGGAACATATATTATCAAGATGGAATCTACCCTCTGTGATGGAGTAAGTATTCTCTTGAGAATGTCATTGTGTTAATCACTAAGAATTGCAATCTTATTGTAACTATGTTGCTACATGTTTGGTGAACTATGAGAAGTAAATGGGGACTCACGGATATAAGCTATAATTATCAACTGGGAGATAGTACTTCTTAGTCTCAGTGATAATTATGAATACTAAATGTAGAGGGGCATTAATGTCATTTCACATAGATCTAGGTATTGCTCTATGATTTGTCTCATCAGTTTTGGAGTACAGTTAATGTCATGAGGGAAAATTGATGGAAATTAATTAATTTAGACTCTTTGGGTAATGAGATAAGCCGGTACATTTTATGTTATTAAAGCCAATCAAGAAGAGCCTAGAGGTCCCACGTGTAGCTCTTATGAAGTAAAAGTCCAACTAGGTTTGGGAGATGGATAGAGAGTGTATAAATATATGTGGGGAGAAAAACATTTTATTCTTGCTCATGTAACCTTGGCCGAACCTCTCTATCCCTCACATATATATTTCTCTCTTCCTCAAACCCTAGAGATCATCACCAAGATCTAAGGATCGGAGTGCTACCAGAGTATACGCATGAAAATTTCTGGACTGCAAAGGAGGAGCAGCATCGGGATCTTGCTTGAAGTGTTCTCGTAACAGTCCAACTGATCACAAAAGATATAGGATATGTTTTTGAAAAGAGTTTTCATTATTAATCACTTCTGTAAACCCTAAAAAGTTTAAAATGGGACTAACAGATTCTATCTGAGTTTGATCTTCGGCCAGTAGAATCAATGGAAGGACAACATTTTAGATGTCTTGTTATCCAACTGGCTCTTATCAGTTGTATTATTGAAGCTTAACAAATAGATGATGATAGAAACTATGGTTCGCTAAGATGTCAGTACAGAAACTGGAAGTTTGGAGTATTAGTTTAGACAGAGCCTTACAGTGTAAAGGTAGACTTTGTGTGCCCAATGGGGAGAATCTTAGAAAAGATGTGTTGGATGAAGAACACAAGTCATGAATGACTACCCGGGAAAAACAAAGATGTACAAGGATTTGAAAAGGAATTTCTGGTAGGAATGAATGAAGATAGAAGTAGCCGAGTACGTATCTCAGTGTCTTACTTGTAAGCAAGTAAAGGCAAAACACTCAAAACCACCTGGACTTTTTCAACCGTTATCGATTCTCCAATGGAAATGGGAACACATAGCCATGGATTTCTTGGTAGGTTTGCCAAGGTCTTAGCAAAACCATATGCTATTTAGGTAATAGTGGATCGGTTTACCAAGACGGCGCATCACTTATAGCATGACGGATCTAGTAGAACGTTTGAGTCAGATATATCTACATCAAGTGGTACAACTACACGGTGCCCCTATTTCAATCATATTAGATCAAGATTCACATTTCACCACATAGTTTTGGAAGAGTCTTTAGACAGCAAAGGAAATTACCTGAACTTAAGTTCAGCCTTTCATCCGTAGACTGGCGGTCAGACGGAATGAGTCAATTAAGTGATGGATGATATGCTATGAACTTGCGTCATAGATTTGAGAGTTCTTAGGAGACACACCTTCCGTTGATCGAGTTCACCTACAATAGCAGCTATCATAAGAGCATAGGAATGGCGTCGTTTGAAGCTTTGTACAGAAGACCTTGCCGATCACCGGTATGCTAGGCCAAAGTCGGAGATACTCAACTTATTGGGCTTAAAATGGTACGAGAAATAAGCAAGAAGATTCAAGTTGAACGTGAAAAGATAAGATGGCACAGACCAGACATAAGTGCTATGCTGACAATTGCAAGAAATACTTAGAGTTTGCAATTGGAGATCATATGCTACTCAAAGTTCATGAGTTGAGGAATCGTTAGATTCGGTCTAAGGAGTGGCAAACTATCACCGTAATTTATCAAACCATTAGAAATCTTGGAACGCGTTGGAAAGGTTGCATATAGACTTACATTGCCACCGAAGATATCAAGAGTGCACTACGTTTTCCACATTAGTTTATTGAGGAAGTGTGCCCATAATCTAGTGCACGAGATTAATTTTGACGCTATAGAAGTCAACGACAATGTAACATTTAAGAAGGACCAGTGCAGATCCTAGACTAAGGAATCAAGAATCTTAGGAACAAGGAGATACCGCTGGTGAAGTTCCAGTGAAAACACCGCAATGAAGGAAAAGCTTCATGGGAGCTAGAGTCGGAGATGTGCGAGAAACATCCATTTTTCTTTACTTTGTTTGTTTCAGATTTCGAGGATGAAATCTTTTCGTATACATATCAATGTATGAGACTTGATATTATTCCTTGGATACATATATGAACCTTACCCTTCTGTTGATAATTTTAGTGTTCCAATCGATTGAAACATTTCCAAATCAATTGCCTAATTTGGTATTCCAATCGATTACCCCTTTCCCAATCGATTGAGCTCTTGCCAACATACCCATTCGATTGCCTTCAAAAGTATCTGATCCCAATCGATTACGCCTTGTCCCAATCGATTGGTCGGGGGACTGAACTTGGTCTCTAAGTTTTCTTGAGGTTTTGACGTGTGGCACTCATTTTCTCTATATATATAAGGTCATTTCATGGCTAGGAGTAGTTTTCATAGTTTTGTGAGAGAGAGCACTCATACATGTATATACACCTATATATACACATATCTATACACATGCACACAAACGTGCAGAGAAGAGAAGAGAAGAAGAAGAGAAGCAGAGAAAGAAAAGGAACAGAAAATAAAGAAAGACAGAGAGAAAGAAGCGAGAGAAAGCTTGAGCTTTGGAGCTCCTTAGCCAGACACACACATACACCTTCACTAAGTGAGTTCTAAACTCACTTTGTCCCTTTTATATGTAGTTTTACGAGTTTTTACAGAAGGAAGGATGTAGCGAGATGAATCCCAAGCTTTTGGGTTTTGGACTGGTAGTCTCTGTGATGAAGATGAAGTCCCAATCGATTAGGGTTTTTCCCAATTGATTGCCAAGGACCCAATTAATTGGACTTTTATCCAACCGACTATCATTAGTTGTAACCCAATCAATTCCAAAAGTTTGTTATCAATTGGCATTGATTGTGATCTAATCGATTGAACTTTTATCCAATCAATTTTTAATGATTTTTACCCAATCGATTAAACCTCTGTCTCAATCGATTGGAAGTTACAGAATATAGATATTTATTATATGAACTGTTTAAGTGTTCAGATATTGTTTCATACTTCCAACATGCGACTATGTTTTAATAAAGAGATAATGGGATATCCAAGAACAGTATGAATAAGAGATATTGCGATATGATAATAAGATAGCGTTAAAGAGTAATGTAAGAATGCTTCGTTACGTTAGATAATATGTCGATCGTGAATCAGTTTGATATCCGTTCATTTCAATCAGAGTAGTCAGGGCGCAATGGGATGTCATGTATAAGATTTAGTACAAAACTTAAGTAGGTTTGCTTAGTTTTGGGATTCTTATGAGAATGGGCATTTGGTAATGATATGTTCTTAAATGTCGATGAGCTATTAATATGTTCTTAAAAGGTAGTGAGCAAGACCAAACATCGCTAAGATAGACCAGGTGATCCATGAATGGTTCTTAAAAGCTAGTGATTGTTAATATGTTCTTAAAAGGCAGTGAGCTAGGATTACTAGTAGATGTTGTTAAGTGGTGGAAATAGATTGATATGTGTGGATACCGGGCTTCCACCACTTTGTTTGTTTTGAAACTTGTTTGAAATTGATTTGGATCAAAGAAAGAAAAGGAAGGGTCTGTTGAAAACAGATACAGAGTCGCCACTTGGTCTTTAAGGAACCAAGAAACTTAATTTGACTCACCCAAATGGATAAAGGGCACCGGCCCTTCATAACCAAAGAACTTGGTTCGGGGTTTTGGTACGAGAGAGGAAAGAACCTTTGTCGCGACTAGAACACCCTCAACTCGCCCCGTCTTTCGACGGGCCTCAATTAGCATCCAAATAATCATCTTATACTATGTATGGTTCGACAATTAATACTATGATAGTATATTACATCACATAAGAAAATTGAAATGGAAGATCAAAAGATAAAATATCATTCATAAGATCTAAGTCAAATATCATGCAATGTAAAGTGAACGATCACACAAATAAACCTAGGAAAAATCATCTAATCATGTATCAAGTAATTAGTTTCCTTAATCTAAAGGGGACATGAATTGTTCTTGAAACAAATAAACAAAGAAATCAAAATATGCTTAGCAAGCTAGCATGATGCATGTTATTCTTTGAGAAAAGAAGATCTCTCAATCCCCGGGACGGATAAGACAGGATGATTAGATCGAGGGAAGCATGAACGTGTGATCATGATTATTCCTTATAATCTTCTTAGATTAGGAGTTACAAAAACCCCAAATCTTTGCATGGATGCAATGTATGTATCTAGAATGTGCCAAGGTTGTAGTGTGCTTTGTGTTCATGGATTCCTAGAATGACTTAGAAGTCTAAAATGTGTATGAATGGATGGATGAAATCAACATGGGATATGTACAAATGTAGTATGAACTACTTCCTAAGACATGAACTAATTTGGAGTGCATGTAAGCATCAAATCAAAGTATGGAAGTAAAAATGTGCTTGCTGTGAATAGTGGATAGAACAGTAGCATGATCTTTTGGACATTGCAAAGAGGGGCTAGGAATGTTTTCAACGCATGCGTTTTTATGGAGATCTTCATTATTGTGTCTAGAACACAATCCAAAAAGCCAATCTTTAATAACTATCACAGATTGAGAGAAATCATATAAACAATAGAGGTCACTCAGAAACAGAGTTCGTACTGTCGACTGAAATGTTAGAAAATCTTAGAAATTGAAAACAAATGCTCTAGAGGCCCATTTTATATAGAAAGTTCCCTAAGACATTGAAGTTCAAGGTAAAAATAAGTTAGGACCACTCGTTTTGGAAAGGTTTTCTGTAAAATAAGTTGAAAGTAGACCAAGCTGCTGTGACAGCAAAAATAGAATATCTGGAGAGAATGTTTAGGCAAGAATGGACCCTTTTCAAGTGCTTCCAAGTCAAGAAAAAAATCATGGATATTCTATAATGAGTTAGAAAAACTTTCCAAGTGGTCTTGCATTCATACATTGAGTATTGAACTCAAAATAATTCCTTGAAGTTAAATGACTCACTGTTTTGAGAGTTTTGAGAAACACAAGTTTATTTCTTGAAATCAAAATGAGGGGTTTAAAATGGGGAGTTTTGAAATGGGGGGTTTTGAAAGTATACTTCCAGAACTTGGATGAATATTCTAACCACTTGGAATATCAATTCCTAACTCATTTCAAGAACTTCCCAAGTATTTGCAAAACATGGTTTTATTTGGAAACCAAATTCAAGAATCTATGGGAGTATGATACATGAGAGGATAGATGATACATGATATGATATAGCATGATAAAAGTGGTAAAGAACATGTTCATGGGATATGGGTTCATCTAGATACAAGAGAGTGTTGCATCAAAGTGTGAAAGTAAAAAAAATGACATGTTGTGAATAGTAGACAGACTGTATGCATTACTTTATAACATCATATTGGGAGGACAAACATGCCTATAAAAATGTGAGAACAATTAGAGATCATCCTTATTGTATCTAGAAAATAACCCAAAAAGCCAAACCTCAATAGCTATCACAGATTAAAAGAAAAAAATCAGAATGTACACATGACTCAGAAACAAAAGCTGCACTGTTGACTGATTTTGTATGATTTTTCATAAATCAAAGTAATGGTGTATGATGACCTATTATATACCAACGGTTTCCTAAGATACCCAAGTTTCATAAAACAAATAGAAAAGATATATGTACAGTGATGAAAACATCCAGAATAAGTGCAAGAAGTCGGGTGAACATTCTGTGAGAAGAGAGGCAGATTATGAATATGAACTTTTCACATCCAAAACAAATACTTTCGCATCTCTATAATTAATGGGAAAAATTGGAGACAAACTATGATGTCTTAGGAAGATTTTCCAAGTGGTTTTCATCATCATAACTCAAGTATTTAATTCAAAACAAATCTTTGAACCTGAAAAGCTCACTGTTTTGGATCATTCTTGAAGAAAATGGATTTGGGTTTTGAAATAGAGTTTGAGTTCTTGATTGGAGGTTTTGAAATAGATGTTCAAAGCATGAACTTAAACTCTTGAGATGACCATGTGGCCACTTAGAACCTCATCCAACCTTGAATCATCAAAGAACTCCCAATATTACCCAAGTTTTATTTTTATCATTAGAGAAATTAACAAATCAATAGATGATAATCATATGATATTGGACTTGTAGCTTGGTGTTTCACTCATAGATATAGACATTTGGACATAGAAGTAGCTTCCTAACTCAAAAATACTTAGAGAAAATAGTGATTGGGTATATTGATGATGAAGTATATAGAAGAATGGTGGATGAAAACAAAATTAGAACTCACTTTGATTGAAAAAATGGAAGAAGAAGACTACTTTTTCTCTTTATCTCTCTACATTTCTCTAAAGTTTCTTCCTAAGCTCTCTCTAAGCTTCCATGTCTCTCCTCTAAATGGAAGTAAATGCCTTCTTTTATAGGCAAAGGAGGGGTGGTAAATGGAGTTTTAAAAAGTTTAAAATGGTCTCCCATTGGTCCAAAATAAGCTGGGAACCAAAACTACGTCGTTTTGATTTCTAATATATCAAATTGGACCCCCAAAATAAATTACAAAAACATACTGTTCTGGAGGAGAGTGCCGCGGCGGCAGTGGGCCAGTGCCGCGGCGGCACTGTTCTTCCTTCGTCAAGATAATGCTGTTTAGGCCCCCAGAGGTTCCGGTATTCGCGAAAAGGTAATGGAGGTTGTGATACGAACTCCGAATTGAGGTTGTGATATACCGTTGGAAAGGTAATGGAGTCTACTTTATATAAAAAATAGTTCGGGGATAGCTCACTTTGAAAACATTTGCCGTATTTGCTATAAAAGCCGATTTGATCGCCTTTTTCGCCTTTGGAAATTCATAATAAACTCGTTTTAAATCCAAAAATTATGTGCGATATACCGTCGGAAAGCTATTGACCTCTAGTATCCATGAAAAATCTCTAAAAATTGTTACGATGCCCCGGTTCTAAAGTCAAATTCTGGTCAAACTGGTCAAACCTGGGATTCCCGGGAAGTTCTGGAGATCTCCGGGAGTTCCTAGGAGCTGACGTTTTCGCTCGATTTTCTTTTAAAACTTATTTTAATACTTTTCTCATGATCTAGAATGATTCTGGCGAATTTGGACGATTTTTGTCAAACTTGGTCAAACTTGGTCAAACCTGGTGTGGACACCGGGCTTCCACCACTTTTTTGCTTGAAACTTGTTTTGAAAAGGAAAAGAAAAGGGTCTGTTGAAAACAGATACAGAGTCGCCACTTGGTCTTTAAGGAACCAAGAAACCTAATTTTGACTCACCCAAATGGATAAAGGGCACCGGCCCTTCATAACCAAAGAACTTGGTTCGGGGTTTTGGTACGAGAAAGGAAGGAGTCTTTGTCGCGACTAAAACACCCTCAACTCGCCCTGTCTTTCGACGGGCCTCAATTAGCATCCAACTAATCATCTTATACTATGTTTGGTTCGATAAATAATACTATGATAGTATATTACATCACATAAGAAAATTTGAAATGGAAGATCTAAAGATAAGATATCATTCATAAGATCTAAGCCAAATATCACACAATGCAAAGTGAAAGATCACACAAATAAACCTATGAAAAATCGTCTAATCATGTATCAAATAAACAAGACTTCCTAATCTAAAGGGGACATGAATTTTTATTGAAACAAATAAACAAAGAAATCAAAATATGCTTAGCAAGCTAGTATGATGCATGTTAATCTTTAAGAAAAGAAGACCTCTCAATCCCCGGGATGGATGAGAAAGGATGATTAGATCGGGGGAAGCATGAACGTGTGATCAAGTTCATTCTTTATAATTTCTTAGATTAGGAGCCATGAAGGCCCCAAATCTTGCATGGATACAAGGTATGTATCTAGAATGTGCCAAGGTTGTAGTGTGCTTTGTGTTCATGGATTCCTAGAATGACTTAGAAGTCTATAATGTGTATGAATAAATGAATGAAATCATCATGGGATATGTACAAATGTAGTATAAACTACTTCCTAAGATATGAACTAATTTGAAATGCATATAAGCATCAAATCAAAGAATGAAAGTTAAAATTTGCTTGCTGTGAATAGTAGACAGAACAGTGACTAGGTCTTTTGGAAATTGAAAAGAGGGGTTAGGAATGTTTTCAATGCATGATGTTTTGTGGAGATGTTCCTTATTGTGTCTAGAACACAACCCAAAAAGCCAATCTTTAATAACTATTATAGATTGAGAGAAATCATATAAACAATGAAGGTCACTCTGAAACAGAGTCCGTACTGTCGACTGAAATGTTAGAAAATCTTAGAAAATGAATACGAATGATCTAGAGGCCAATTTGTATACAGAAAGTTCCCTAAGAAATTGAAGTTTAAGGGAAAAATAAGTTAGGACCACCCCTTTTGGAAAGGTGTTTTGAAAAAGAAGTTGGAAGTGGATCTAGCTGCTGTGATATCAAAAACAGAATGTCTGGAGAAAATGTTTGGATCCAAATGGACCATTTGCAAGTATTTCCATGTCAAACCAAAAATCATGGGTGTTCTCTAATGAGTTAGAAAGACTTTTCCAAGTGGTCTTACATTCATACATTGAGTATTGAACTCAAAATAATTCCTTGAAGTCAAATGACTCACTGTTTTGAGGGTTTTGAGAAAAACAAGGTTTATTTCTTGAGATTGAAATGAGGGGTTTTAAGAGGGGTTTTGAAATAGAGGTTTTGAAAGTATATTTTCAACATCAAATGGAGATTATGAGCTCTTGGAATATTAACATCAAACTCATCATCAAGAACCTCCAAGATTGTTGGAGAGATTTATTTTTATTTGAGCATAACTTCAATACACTTCAAGAATACCTTGGAGGTATTGAAGTTATGATCATCATCTATCAAACATGTTTTTGAGGTCAAGAGCTACTATCCATAAGGATTCACTCACCCCAAAATTCATGTCATCATTTAGATGATGATGAACTAGTAAGTAAATAAAGAAAATCAAAAAGAAATGAGATGAGAAGAGATGAACACATATATAAGCAAGCAAGTAAATAGCAATCAATAGATGATAATCAATGTGATTTTGGACTTGTAGCTTGGTGTTTCACTCATAGATTTTGACATTTGGACATGGAAGTAGCTTCCTAACTCAAGAATTCTCAAAAATGGTGATTGGGGGTGTTTGGAATGTGAAGTATAAGAGAGGTAATGGAAGAAAACAATATTAAAACTCACTTTCAATAGCAAAATAGTAGGAGGAAGCTCCTTTTCTCTCTTCTAAACCTATCTTTATCTCTCTTCTTCTCTACAACTTTTCAAGATTTTGGACTTGGCCCCCCCAAAATGAAGAGCAATGGGGGGTTTATATAGGCCAATTTGGGGTGGTTTTGGGATTTTAGAAGTGTTCCCATTGGTCCCAAACATCTGTGAACATAAAACTACGTCATTTTGGTTTTCAATTAATCAAAATGGATCCCCAAGAAAAATTACAAAAATACACTATTCTGGAGGGGAGTGCCGCGGCGGCACTGCTCCTCCTTCGTCCAGATAATGCTGTTTAGGCCCCCTGAGATTCCGGTATTCGCGAAAAGGCCCTATTTTGTCCGAAATTCACAGAAAATGCGTACGAACTCCAAATTGAGGTTGTGATATACCGTTTGAAAGGTAATGGAGTCTAATTTACATAACAAATAGTTCAAAGATAGGTCACTTTGGAAAGTTTTGCGGTATTCGCGATAAAAGCCGATTTGATCGACTTTTTCGCCTTCGAAAATTCAAAATAAACTCGTTTTAAATCCGGAAATTATATGCGATATACCGTTGGAAAGCTATCGACCTCTAGTATCCATGAAAAATCTTTGAAAATATTTTTGGTGCCCCGTTTTTAAAGTCAGATTCTGGTCAAACTGGTCAAACTTGGGATTCCCGGGAAGTTCTGGAAACTTCTGGGAGTTCCCAGAAGCTGACGTTTTCACTCGATTTTCTCTTAAAACTCATTTTAATACATTTCTCATGATCTAGAATAATTCTGGTGAATTCGGACAATTTCGGTCAAACTTGGTCAAACTTGGGTCAAACCTGGTCAAACCGGTCAACGGGGACTTTCCGGGAACTTCCGGGACTTCCAGGGGTCTTTGGGAGCTGACGATTTCATCCGATTTTACTTAATAACTCTTTTTATCATTTTTATCATGACATAGTATGTTTCCAAAACTTTTGGTACAAATTTGGGAGCTTTCGGGCTTTCAGGGGCATTTTGGTCATTCTAAGCATTCTGAGAGATAGAACTAACTTCCAAGAGTCCTTTTAAGTCTTTTTTTATCATTGTGAACCACCAAGGTATGGGTCTCCTAAATCTGATAGCCGACAAAATGGGGTGTCTACAGTTTGCCCCTTTATGGCATGAACTAGCGAGACAACGCATGTCGCAAGCGAGTGCCAAAGCTTTGACGAGACAAGACTTTTTGGAGACTATAGATTTAGGATAAAAGCGTTGCGAAAGATGCAATGATGCTGAGGTCTAATGCTGGTCGTGCTCTGCATGAGCTGCCTACGTATCCCAGGGGGAATCAGACCAGGGCGTAGTTCAGGGTACAAGGGAATAAATCACACAATAATCAGGCGGATGCTATGCTATGAGGATAATATGCAATGCATTGATGTGATATGAATTGTGAACATGAGTCCTATTATACCTAGTGTTCTGATCCTAGTATGAGCAGGTGCTGTGGGGTGTGCCACTCCGAGTGGACTTGTGTTGTGCTAGTGCTTCTGACTATGATGCAGTGGCCGACCACGGTCTGAAAAGACTCTGGGTTTCGGGGCAAACTTCTCAAATTACGGGAAGTGTGCTTTACAAGCGAATGGGATCGGATGTGGGGTCTTTGAGGATGATAACTAAGGATAACCCATAGGTGAGGGAGTTCATGATAACCGACAGTTTTATAATAACCAAAGTGAGGAGGCTCATAATAAGTGGGGTAGCTCACGATAATTGACAAGTGAGATAACCGGAGTGAAGAAGCTCACAATAAGTGAGGAAACTCATAATGACTGATAGGTGAGAATGCTCATGATAATCAGTGGATACGAATCCTTGAATTGTGAATAGACAGTGCTTGCCCTGGGAATCAGGGTGATTTGACTGTGGGTGATGTTTTCAATCGTTGGCCGATCCTTATGATGACAAGTCTGGAGAATCGGTTTGGACTTCTGTTATCTTCTGCTGGGGATGGTAGGGGACTCTCTGAGAATCACTCTTCAATTCTTGACCTAGAGCTAGGATCCATCTCTGAATCTCTCATGGTTGGTCAGATTTTGTCATGCTCAATCCAAAAGAGTCGGTTAGGACCTTCGGGACCTGATGGACTCTCTGAGAATCTCTCTTCAATTCTTGACCTAGAACCAAGATCCATCTCTGAATCTCTCGTGGTTGGTTAGATTCTGCAATGCTGAATCCAAAAGAGCAGGTTAGGGCCTTCGGGAGCTGATGGACTCTTTGAGAATCTCTCTTCAATTCTTGACCTAGAACTAGGATCCATCTATAAATCTCTCGTGGTGGGTAAGATTCTGTAATGCTCAATCCAAAGAGTCGGTTAGGTCCTTCGAGAGTTGATCGACTCTCTGAGAATTTCTCTTCAATTCTTGACCTAGAACCATGATCCATCTCTGAATCTCTCACGGTTGATCAGATTTTGTCATGCTCAATCCAAAAGAGCCGGTTAGGGTCTTTGGGAGCTGATGGACTCTCTGAGAATCTCTCTTCAATGCTTGACCTAGAACTAGGATCCATCTCTGAATCTCTCACGATTGATCAGATTTTGTCATGCTCAATCCAAAAGAGCCGGTTAGGGCCTTCAGGAGCTGATGGACTCTCTGAGAATCTCTCTTCAATTCTTGACCTAGAACCAGGATCCATCTCTGAATCTCTCGTGGTTGGTCAGATTCTGCAATGCTCAATCCAAAAGAGCCGGTTAGGGCCTTCGGGAGCTGATGAACTCTCTGAGAATCTCTCACGGTTGATCCAATCTTTCGGCGCTCGATCCAGGAGGGGCGGTCGGGGCCTCCGGGAGCTGAAGGATAATGTACTCTGCTAGGAAGAAGGAAATACGTCAATTAAATGGGAGTAAAGGTATCATTCTATTTGTGATAGAGATGATTTGCGGTGGTTTGACACTGATGGAGGGTGATAATCAGTAACAACTTATGGACTTATGTTGCTAGGATGAAAGAAGATCATCAACAGCCACTCATGGACTTATGTTGCATGAACGAAGAAAGATGGTCAACGGCCACTCATAGACTTATGTTGCTAGGATGAAGGAAGATCAACAGCCACACATGGATTTATGTTGTATGGACGAAGGAGGATGACCAACAGCCACTCATGGGATTTTTCGGGAACTTGTGGGATTTCCGGGGGTCTCTGGGAGCTGACGATTTCATCCGATTTTTCTGAAAAACTCATTTTATCATTTTGCTTACGACATAGCATGTTTACAGAACTTTGGGACCAAATCTGGGAGTTTTCGGGCTCTCAGGGGCATTTTGGTCACTCTGAACATTTTGAGAAATAGAACTAACTTCCAGGAGTCCTTTTGAGTCTTTTTCGATCATTGTGAACCACCAAGCTATGGGTCTCCTAAATCTGATAGCCGACAAAATGGGGCGTCTACAGTTTGCCCCTCTTTGGCATGACCTTGCGAGGCAACGCATGTCGTAAGCGAGTGCCAAAGCTTTGAAGAAACAGGACTTTTTGGAGGCTATAGATTTAGGATAAAAAGCGTTGCAAAAGATGCAATGATGAAAAAAAGATGCTGAGGTCAGTGCTGGTCGTGCTCTGGGTGAGCTGCCTACGTATCCCAAAGGGAATCAGACCAGGGCGTAGTTCAGGCACAAAGGGGCAAATCACACATGTACAACAAGACATGCGGATGGTATGCTATGAGGATGATATGCAATGCATGGATGTGATATGAATTGTGTCATGAGTCCTATCATGTCTAGTGTTATGACCCTAGTATGAGTAGATGTTGTGGGGTATGTCACTCCGAGTGGGCTGGTGTTGTGCTAGTGTTTGCGAGTGTGATGTGGTGGATGACTCAGATAAGGACATCAAAGTTTAGAAGACTCGGGGTCTAGGGGCAAATTTTTGGAATTACGTGAAGTGTGCTTTACAAGCGAATGGGATTGGATGTGGGGTCTTTGAGGATGACAACAAAGGATAACCCATAGGTGAGGGAGTGCATGATAACCGACAGTTTTATAATAACCAAAGTGAGGAGGCTCATAATAAGTGGGGTAGCTCACGATAATCGACAGGTGAGATAACCGGAGTGAAGAAGCTCACGATAAGTGAGGAAACTCATAATGACTGACAGGTTAGAAAGCTCATGATAATCAGTAGACACGGATCCTTGAATTGGGAATAGACGGTGCTTGCCCTGGGAATCGGGGTGATTTGACTGCGGGTGATGTTTTCAATCGTTGGTCGATCCTTATGATAACAAGTCCGGAGAATCGGTTCGGACTTCTGTTATCTTCTGCTAGGGATGGTAGGGGACTCTCTGAGAATCTCTCTTCAATTCTTGACCTAGAACCAGGATCCATCTCTGAAACTCTCGTGGTTGGTCAGATTTTGTAATGCTCAATCCAAAAGAGCCGGTTAGGGCCTTCGGGAGCTGATGGACTCTCTGAGAATCTATCTTCAATTCTTGACCTAGAACCAGGATCCATCTCTGAATATCTCGTGGTTGGTCAGATTCTGTAATGCTCAATCCAAAAGAGCCGGTTAGGGCCTTCGGGAGCTGATGGACTCTCTGAGAATCTCTCTTCAATTCTTGACCTAGAACCAGGATCCATCTCTGAATCTCTCGTGGTTGGTCAGATTCTGCAATGCTCAATCCAAAAGAGCCGGTTAGGGCCTTCGGGAGCTGATGGACTCTCTGAGAATCTCTCTTCAATTCTTGACCTAGAACCAGGATCCATCTCTGAATCTCTCGTGGTTGGTCAGATTCTGTAATGCTCAATCCAAAAGAGCCAGTTAGGGCCTTCGGGTGCTGATGGACTCTCTAAGAATCTCTCTTCAATTCTTGACCTAGAACCAGGATCCATTTCCTAATCTCTCGTGGTTGGTCAGATTCTGTAATGCTCAATCCAAAGAGCCGGTTAAGGCCTTCGGGAGTTGATGGACTCTCTGAAAATCTCTATTCAATTCTTGTCCTAGAACCAGGATCCATTTCTGAATCTCTCGTGGTTGGTCAGATTCTGTAATGCTCAATCCAAAAGAACCGGTTAGGGCCTTCTGGAGCTCTAGGAAAAAGGAAATATGTCTATTAAATGGGAGTAAAGGTATCATTCTATTTGTGATAGAGATGATTTGCGGTGGTTTGACACTGATGGAGGGTGATAATCAATATCAACTTATGGACTTATGTTGCTAGGATGAAAGAAGATCATCAATAGCCACTCATGGACTTATGTTGCATGAACGAAGAAAGATGGTCAAAAGCCACTCATGGACTTATGTTGCTAGGATGAAAGAAGATCATCAAAATCCACTCATGGACTTATGTTGCATGAACGAAGGAAGATAGTCAACAGCCACGCATGGGCTTATGTTGCATGAGCAAAGGAAGACAGTCAACAGCCACTCATGGACTTATGTTGCATGGATAAAAGAAGATCATCAACAGACACTCATGGACTTATGTTGTATGAAGAAAGATGAAAGATCAACAACCACTCATGGACTTATGTTGCTAGGAGAAAGGAAGATCATCAACAGCCACTCATGGACTTATGTTGCATGAAGAAAGGTGAAAGATCAACAGCCACTCATGGACTTATGTTGCTAGGAGAAAGGAAGATCATCAACAGCCACTCATGGACTTATGTTGCATGAACGAAGAAAGATGATGGTCAACTTTCGACGGTTTGGAAAGGGATGAAATTTTCCCCAAGTTTGGACGCTTCTCATGCTAACGCCTTCACTGGTGCAGTAATAGTGTTTGGTACTCCAGCTTGCATTGTCCTTGGAACACTCAAAAAAATTTATAACTTTATTTGGAAAATTCATTATTAGTCACTATCAACTCACTTATTTGAGACTACGACAGACTTGACGACTAACAGACATCGACACACGAGGATGACACATTCGACACTGAAATGAAACAAGCTCAACTTGCCAAAACATAATGTGCTCTTGTCATAAATGATGTACCATTTCTCTTTTGTGTTTACTTCTCACCTTAACATGGCATCACTCTGATGGTGAATCTTATTTTGAAAATTCCTCCCTACTGATCTAATCAATTTCTTTACTTCTCCCATGATGTGCTTTGAATTAGTGCATTAGCTTATAGAATAAAAGATGCTCCATTTCCATCTGTTCAAGATAATGGTTGTGACTTGAAGGCTTACCATTGGTGTATAGGGATCGGGTGGCAAACGAAGTTTGCCCCTAGTTTGAAGGGCATGAAGTGGGATCGATAGGTAAATGAGGTAAATGACCGAAGTTTGCCCCTAGTTTGGAGGAAGGTTCATTGGAGGTTTTGGGCAAACGAGGTAGGTGACCGAAGTTTGCCCCTTGTATGAAGGGTAGATAGTAAAATTTAGGCAAACGAGGCGAGTAGCCAAAGTTTGCCCCTAGTGTGGAAGATGATTTCTGGCTTGAGGCAAGGACTATGACTTTAATCTCTCAAATGCTCATAACTTTTGCCTAGGCACCAGTGAGGTGACCTAACGAGCTCTTTTCTCTCTTTTGTTATTGCTCACTTTGGATTTAGTTCTAATTTTTGCCTAGGCGTCCTTTCGGATTTTCAACCTAGCGAGCCATCCTTCTTTTCTTTTTGAAAGTCTGCCTACGTACCCCCGAGCGGGGATCAGGTCCAACGTAGTTCGGGCCAAAGTTTTGAAGAAAAGGGGATTGATTATGATGGTGTCGACCGAACCGATGTGGTTGCCTACATATCCTCGAGTGGGAATCCGGTCGAGCGTAGTTCAAGCCAAGGTCTTGAAAGTTATTTTTGTTGGTGGAGCGACCGAACCGATGTGGTTACCTACGTATCCCCGAGGGGGAATCAGGTCGAGCGTAGTTCAAGGCAAGGCTTGAAATAAGGGGTTTGAGGTATGAGGGTTTTTCAAACCAATCGTCAAAGAAGTTCAAACTTGAGCCACTTATGGTAGCTTTGAATAAAAGGATTCAGTTTCAATCTCCCTTTCTTTTCTTTTTCTTTTTGTTTTGTTTTGAGGATTGATCCTTTTCACTTTCGCCTAGCCAGTCAATTTTGCTTTTTAATGTAGTTGATTCTTGTGAGATCTTTCAATCGCAATCTCAGAATTCCAGAATGTGCATGTCAACTCTCGGAATTTATTTGTGGCCATTCTGTGCCCTTGAAATGTGATCTTGGCACATTCTTAAGATGTATCTTGAAGCGTATGATTCTCTCATTTGTTTCATCAATTTTTTCCCCAACATTTTGACTGGCTAGGGTCAGATTTTGGAAATCAACACCTTTTTCAGCTCTAACTTTTGCCTAGGTGCCCTTTCGGGTTTTCAACCTAGTGAGCTTTTTCTATTCTTTTTTTTTTTTTGTTTGAAAGTGGAGATGAAACTCACTGAAATGTTCGGCTACCATCAAGGGCTAAGTTTTCATTGTTTTTAATTGGACAAATTGCGTGGCTCTCCATTGGATTGGGCTTAAGGCTTCGAAATGGTGGAAAAAGGGTATTCGGCAAGTCCCAAGTCAGTTTCAAGTATGTCTTTTCAAGATTGAGGTAAGAGCATCTTTAAATTCTTAAAGTAAGACTATTCAATTCTCAGCTCTTCATCGGTGTCAGTGCAAAATTGACTTTGACCTTTCAGGATTTTTTTGTTTGAGTTAAAAAAAATTATTATTTTTTTTAGCACAGTAATATCCATGGTAATTCAAAAAGTGACACTTCAGTTCAGCGATTCATGCATCTATGACTAGGCACATCAGATTAGGCAAAATGAGACTTCATTCCATCAGTAGAGAAGGATTTCAGACTCATTAACAACTCAGTGACAGACAGACTCGACCACAAGACTAAACTTGAAATAGACAAAACATACAACAGACTCGACTAGACTCGACCTGGTCTCAAATGGAATATCACAGTGACTCGCTTGTTCTTTTTATTTCTTTTTCTGAAGAGCATCTTCCATTGGTTTTCGAGCAAGAGTCCCAAACACCATTACTTCACTTGCACAGGTTCAACATTCGTGGGTCTCAGCAAAGGGGGTCATTCGAGCTGTTGGTCCAAGGCAAGATAGGAGATGGCATTAGGATGGGGTGCATCCTCTATGAGATTTTGAATGTCATGGCAGAGGCGGATGCACTGATCGGTGGCATGGCCTAGATTTTGGTGGTAAGCACATTGTAGGCTCATGTTGTAGTGAGAGGGTATGGGATCCGGTAGTGGTTTGTGAGGGAGGAGTTGCAGGTGGCCCTTTTTGGGTAGGTGGTCTAAGGCTGTGGAGAGGGGAATATCAAGTCTGGAGAATTTGCGAGGGCCTTTAAGGCGATTTGGTGGAATGGACTGGTATGGACGGAGAGAGTAGGCCATTGGTTGGTGGTTAGGTGCATGGATATCTGGGGAGTCTAGGGAGTAGTTGGGTCCCTTGGACTGGTGTTGGGGTTCATTATTCCTGAACTTTCCTTCTCTGATGGCATCCTTTATTCTGGTGAGCTTGTCAAGAGCTTCTTGATCTAAACTATGTATCCAAAGATCAGCTAATTTTCCAAACCATTCAGTACAAGGTGCTGGCCAGGAAGATAGCAGAATCGAGGGTGGTGGGTTAGCCAAATGCCATATCATATCTGTCATTTCCGCAAGCTCGTCCCTGATCTTCTCAACAGCAGGTTCCATAGCGGTCATTCTAGTATCCACAGTTATTCTGATTAGTTGATCATTCGGTGTACGAGTCCAAGCGGAGTGAATGCGGACTTCTGGTCTCATTTTCTCAAGAAATCCTAGGACTTGGGTGAGGTGATCTGAAAGCTGATTCATAGTGGTTCTCATCTTAGCTACTCGAGTTTCCAAGCTTTTTTGGTCCATAGGTTTGTTTTCGGGAGGGCTATTAATCCCAAGAAGAAAATGTAGCAGGACGACGTTTAGGACCTGTGATGTCTTACAAATTGAAATGACAAGGATCAGACTTGGAGGATGAAGATCGATGATCATGTGATGATGAGAAGGGATAGACTGTGTGGACTTATGAGATATATGTGTGTGCACACTGACATGAATTGTGTATGCATATGAGACAATCATGCGGATGTGTATGGATATGAGACAATCATGCGGATGCGAACCCTAATCTATATGATGCCTCTACTTCTAACATATAGGAGTTAAGCAAGTAAGGTCCTAGGCATACAAATTGTGCTAACCTTTCTTTCCAGTATGATCACCAAGGGAGAACAGGGATTTCTGGGATACTTCGGAGATTTTGGACAGAGTTTCTGGGAGAAATAGGGAGTTGGAAGATTTGGAGAAATTTCTAGAAGTCATTTGAGTTTCTAGGAGAAATAGGGATTTCTGGTTGATTTGGACTGAGCTTCTAGGAGAAATTGGGAAATCATAATTTCTGGGAGAAATTGGTACATCTAGGCATTTTTGGGAAGTTTGGATGGAGTTGTTGGAATTTTTGGGAAATCTTGGAGATTTGGATAGAGCTTATGGGAAAACATGAAAACTCGGGTAAGTTGGACAGAGTTTCTAGGAGAAGCAAGTATACCGGAATTTCTGGGAGAAATTGAGATTTCTGGGTAATCTGAGAGATTTGGACATAGCTTCTGGGAAAACAGGTATAACCGGGTAAGTCGGACAGAGTTTCTGGGAGAAACAAGTATATCGGAGTTTCTAAGAAAAATTGAGGTTTCTGGGTATTCTAGGGGAAGCAAGAATATCTGGCGGGACATAAGTATATCGGAGTTTCTGGAAGAAATTGAGATTTCTGGATAATCGGAGGAGAAATAGGGATTTCTAGGAAATCTGGGTGATTCGGACAGAGTTTCTAGGAGAAACAGGGATATCCTGATGAGTTGGATAGAGTTTCTCGAAGAAATAGGGATATACTGTAATACCCTGTATTTTGGTATATTAATAAGACCTGGTATTTCATTTCTATACTTGTATAAACTTTCTCTTCCTTTTGGTGAATTTTGATACCAATCGATTGATAAGTTTTTCCAATCGATTGACACTTTTCGGATACCCATTGATTGACATCAATCCAATCGATTGCCATCAGACCGACCTGAATTCATGACGTGTCAAACATCCCAATCGATTGCCATTCATCCCAATCGATTGCCATTGTTTCCAATCGATTGACTACAAATATCTGTCTCCAATCGATTGACTGGTGTCCCAATCGATTGACATAAGCTGAAAAACATTTTCTTCTTTTCTTCAGCTTTAAAAGTGTGGCACTCCCTTATCTCTATATATATGTTTCATTTATTGGCCTTGGGGCTATTTTCAGACCATTGAGAGAGAGAGAGACATACCTCTTGAGATATATATACATATATCATATATATATCTATATCTATACACACCACACACACACTCACTGCCCTTGGCAGCTGGGAGGAAGAAGAAGAAGCAGAAAGAAGAAGAAGGAAGAGACAGAGAGAGAGAAGGCCAGACAGAGAAGGAAGAAGAAAGAGAAGGAAGAGAGAGCTTGGAGATTTCAAGCTTAAACACAAGCCAAACGCACCCTAAGTGAGTTCTAACTCACTTGGTCCCTCTATATGAAGTTTATATAAGTTATTATGCAGCTTAGATGGGTTAAATGCTTGTAGTGTACGTCTAATTATACTGTTTTTACAATCTGCTGGAGAAGACGTAGTACCAATCGATTGACATAATCTCAATCGATTGACATCAGTCGTATCCCAATCGATTGAATAGGATTTCAATCGATTGACTTCCCAATCGATTGAATAGGATTTCAATCGATTGCCATGTTTCTCAATCGATTGGTATAACTTTTTGTCCCAATCGATTGAACCTCTGTTCCAATCGATTGGCATAATCAGAACATGTTTTCCTTTGCCTGTTATTATATAAAGGTTTAGTTGTTCAATTTCTGATTCGGAATTTCCATTATGCGACTATGGGGTAGACAGGAGTAATGTGACACCAAAGATTTATGGATAATGAATAAAAAGTTATATGAAGACGTGGGTGACGTGTTGTTTCCGATATAAATTTGATATCCGTTTTCTTTTAATCCGAGTAGTCAGGCCACATTGGGAATTGTCATGTGTCGATGTAGAATGGAACGTAAGTAGGTTCGGTAAGTTCTGGGAATGGTACGTGGATGGACGATTGGTCATGATATGTTCTTAAAAGCGGTGAACCGGATACATGGTTCTTAAAAGTAGTGAGCTGGACCAAGAAGTCTCAAGATAGACTGGATGATCTATGTGATGCTCTTAAAAGCGGTGAACATGATCATTGTTCTTAAAAGCGGTGAGCTGGGATCACTAGTAGATGACGTTGAGTCGTGGCAATAGATTGATATGCCTTGTTCGAAACGTTATATCCCTGAAATGCGGTGAACAGGACCATTGTTCTTAAAAGCTGGGGACAGACTGACGTGGAGTCCATGACATGCGGTGAGCAGGATAATATTGCTCTTAAAAGCGATGGACAGAATAAGGGTGTATCCCTAGAGTTAAACGATTGAGTCTGTTCATGAAAATCAGAATATGTTGAGTTCGGTATTCGGTTAACAAGACGTTAAGGGTCGGTTTACAAGGATGACTAAAGGAACAAGATAATGTTATCTTTATAATAAGATGTCAACTCGTATTTTTTTATAAGCTTGTGTTTACTTCAGATAACTGGTACCTCGTTAGTTTATGCTCACTCAACTCTCAGTAAGCTGACGACCTTTTATTGCCTGGACTTTTCCCGTCTAGAATATCCTGCCTCTTATTCTGCAGGTAATGACCAGTACACTGATGACTATTATCCAAAGGAGGGCCCCACCGATGACGGTTACGCCAGGGAGGATTATCCTTATGCCAGTTGAAGACTGAAGATGTTATAGTTAGATTACATTTCGATTGTTCTGTTAACCCTTTTGTTAGCGGGTACTTGGGCATTTGTTGTCTTCAGACCTGTTGTGATCATGTGGACCACACTCTGATATTTTGTAATAGTTAGCACTGTGTGTTATTCTCAGTTGTCTACTGTTGCTTTTCTTTTGGACTAGTACTGCGTGGTGTGGATTATTAGTGACTTTCACCTGTCATTCCTTATGGACCCATAAAGGAAATTTATTTTTCTCTATTTATGCTGCTCCGGGGCGTGACAGGGTTTTTGGTATCAGAGCTTAGGTTTGGTACTCTAGGTTGTGATACTTTTGTTCACTAAATATTTCCACACCATCTGGTCCTTGTATGATAGAATTTCTTTGAGATGAGATATGAGTATAAGATAAGTTCGTCTTCCTGACGATAGATAGTTTCCTTCGCAGGATAGCATGGATCTGGAGTTTCACCAGTTTGTGACTGATGCTTATGGAGGACATATTATTCATGGAGATACCGTGGAGCCAGCTGACCCAGAGTTTTATCGTGAGCGTCTGTGCCAGATAGCTAGTCGACATTTAGAGGAAGACATGTGGAGAGCGCTCTATGTGACCAGGAGTACTCACCCGACACAGATGCGCATGGATGCTTACCATACTGCGAGGGTCAGTAGAGACATTTGCCAGGAGATGTTGCGACTAGTTTTGAGTAAGCCAGAGATGGATGAGATTGAGTTGAGAGCCATTGTAGCCGATCCACCAGAGCCCGTAGTTGCACCAGCAGCAGCAGCAGCAGCCCCACCATCACCAGTACCCGTCCCAGAGCCAGAGCCTGAGCCGATTGAGGATGAGGAGGATCTAGAGCCTGAGGATGAGCATCCCGATGAGGACATGGATGGAGATGGAGAGGAGGAGCCGATAGATGACGAGGACCCAGTAGAGGACGAGCATGCAGACGATGCAGATGATGAACCTGAGGATGACCCCGAGGAGCCAGAGTTTGAGCCAGAGGATCCAGTACTAGACCCAGAGGCTATTGAGGCAGACGTAGTAGTAGATGAGGAGGTGCCCGACGAGGAGATAGTTGTGCCAGAGGTACCCGTTGTGCTTCAGATACCAGCTGGACCAATAATGCATATGGCAACCATGGCCGATATGGCGGTAGGATGGATAGCTCAGATGGTAGCACAGCCAGCAGATTTTGTTATGGGAGGGGTGGCTATAGCAGGAGCCCATGACATAGCTGACAGTTTTGCTGCAGTAGCTGTTGATGTCGCTAACCAGGCGATAGCAGACGTGATAGAGGACAATGATGCAGAGATGATAGAGGATTGGGATATAGGGGTAGTAGTCGGGGATCTTGTTGCACCAGCTGAGGAAGATCCACTCGAGGAGATGGATATAGGCCCAGAGGACGAGGCACCACCAGCAGGATCAGATACTGACGACTTTTGAGTCAGGATCGGCAGGGTGTAGATTTTGTTAGTTTATATTAGGATATGTTGTCCACCAGATTTTTGAGAGCTTAAGAGATAGCTATTGACCATAGCTTTGTATAGTATTAGCTGACTTTAGTTGTTGTAACTCTTGTCCCATATGGTACACAGTTTGACTAGTGTGTACTATACGGTACATCTTTTGATATATATATATACATGCGGTACTTTTGTTATTGCTTGGTTGTTGCGTTGTGCTGCGTTGTTTAGTAGAATGGTTAGTTTTGTTGTTTCTTGTTCTATCTTGAGTTCGTTTCTACGAGAAGACTTTCAGCTGATCAATATGTCTCTTGTAGGTGATACTCGTTATCATCATGGTAGGACCCTTGAGAAATCACCAAGCACGTAATGGAGCACCTATTCCGGAAGGGATGGATCCGACGGGAATTTTCGAAGCATTTATGCAGAGGATGGAGCATGTGGGGGATACATATAATCACTCCACCCACCAGAGACCTCTTGCACCCCCGCCACCAAGACAGACTGGAGATAAGCTGTTAGCAAATTTTCGTGGGTTACGTCCCGAAAAGTTCGATGGACTAACAGAACCATGGAAAGCAGAACAATGGATAAGAGAGATGGAGTTAATATTTAAAGCATTGGAATGCAACGAACAAGAGAAACGTCGCCTTGCTACGTTTCAGCTCACTTATGCCACCGCAGATTGGTGGGAAGCTGAGCGAGCCACAATTGGGATCGATGCTGCTAGAGCTATGTCCTGGGAGGCATTCAAAGGCAGATTTTTGGAGAAGTATTTTCCAGAAGATGAGAGAGATCAACAGGAAAGAAACTTTCTTAATTTGATCCAAGGAGGATAGAATGTACGGGAATACACAACACAGTTCGAGCGTCTATCCAGATTTGCGCAGCATATGATAGACACTCCGCAGAAGAAGGTGAAGAGATTTCACCAAGGACTGAACCCCCACCTCAGACATATGATGGTTGGTCATCTGAACCAGTCGAATGAGGAAATTGTTAGATTTGCTACAGGATTAGAAAAGGATGCTAATCCAATATAGCAACCACAGACAAATCGACCTCAGTTGTCACGAGGGTTTCAACAGAGAAATTTTCCTAATCGACCACTGAGAAATACCCAAGGATGGAGACCTCAGGAAAATTTTCAAAGGAAACAAGAGAACCTGGGAAGGAACCAGGAAACTGCAGCAGAGTTATAATCGACCTCAACAATATCGCCAGCAGGGGTCACAACCACAGGCATTACTGACAGCCCCGCCAAGCAACACTGGAGGTTGATTTAACTGTGGAAAGCCCGGACATATTGCAAGGAACTGCACTGCCCATAGACCTAATCGCAGGCCGGATATTGTCTGTCGCAACTGCAACAAACCAGGATACTTGAGCAAGGATTGTCGTGCACCACGAGGAGAATACTATGGGGCACCAGTTCAAGGAATTCAAGGACCTCCAGATCAGGCAAGGATGAATGCTATTATTTCAGGAGAAGCGGGCTTTAATGCTGATGAGCAGCAACATTTGGAAGGTACACTTGTACTCTTTCATAGTCCCGTTAAAGCTTTATTTGATACTGGAGCCGCACGTTTTTTTATTGCTGTTAAGATTGTGCGTCAGTTGGGTTTAGAACCCCAGGCACTTGAGTCAACACTGAATGCTGTGTCACCGTTGGGAGTGACAGTTAAGTTGAGTAAAGTGTGTGAAGATTGCCCTTTGACTTTGGGAGATAGGAATCTTCCAGCAGACTTGGTAGTTCTGTCGATGTCAGAGTTCGACATTATCCTAGGGATGGATTGGTTAACTAAGTACAGTGCCAATTTGGATTGCCCTACTAGGAGGATTGTATTTCCAATACAAGGAAAGCCGACGATCAGATTTCAGTGTCAACCGACAAGCGACCTGTTTCTTACGAGTGATTTGGCTACGATCATTAGTACTAGTACGGAGCTTACGATGGATCAAATTCCTATTGTACGAGACTTTCTAGATGTATTTCAGGATATTAAAAGACTTCTACCGAAAAGAGAAATAGACTTCTGCGTGGAATTAGTACCTGGTACATTGCCTATTTCTAAGACTCCATATAGGATGGCACCAACCGAGATGTTGGAATTGAAGAGGCAAGTTCAAGAACTCGAGGATCTAGGATTTGTTCGTCCGAGTACGTCACCTTGGGGAGCACCAGTCTGTTTGTAAAGAAGAAGGACGGAACACTTCGACTCTGTATGGACTATAGGGAGTTGAATAAGGTAACAATCAAGAATAGATATCCATTACCTCGGATAGATGATCTATTCGACCAGTTACAAGGATCAAGGATCAAGGATCTTTTCCAAAATTGATCTGCGTTCTGGATATCACCAGCTGTTAGTTCGATCAAAGGATGTATCGAAGACTGCTTTCAGGACGAGATACGGGCATTACGAGTTTCTAGTTATGCCTTTTGGATTGACGAATGCGCCAGCAGTATTTATGGACTTGATGAATAGAGTATTCAGACACTATCTGGATAAATTCATTATTGTGTTCATTGATGATATACTGATCTACTCAAAGACAGAAGAGGATCACAAGGAGCATTTACAGGTTGCCTTGCAAACACTTCGAGATAGCAAGTTGTATGCAAAGTTCAGCAAGTGTGAGTTTTGGCTACAGGAAGTCAAATTCTTGGGACATGTTATATCTCAGGAAGGTATTTCGGTAGACTCATCTAAGATTGATGCAGTCTTAAGATGGAATAGACCGACGAATGCGACGGAAGTCAGAAGTTTTCTGAGTTTAGCAGGGTATTATAGAAGATTTGTCGAAGGATTTTCCAAGATAGTAGGACCCTTGACAAACGTAACCAGGAAAGAGACGAAGTATGAATGGACAGACAAGCATGAGGGTGCATTTCAGGAGTTGAAAGAGAGATTGACTTCTGCACCGATACTTGCGATACCTAAGAGGGGAGAAAGATATGTAATCTACAGTAATGCATCGCACCAAGGACTTGGGTGTGTGTTTATGCAAGACGGGAAGGTTATCGCATATGGATCAAGACAATTGAAGGTACATGAGAAAAATTATCCTACGCATGATCTGGAATTAGCAGCAATAGTGTTTGCATTGAAAATTTGGAGACACTATCTCTATGGAGAAAAGTTTGACTTGTTTTCCAATCATAAGAGCTTGAAGTATTTGTTCTCTCAAAAGGAGTTGAATATGCGACAACGAAGGTGGATGGAATTACTCAAAGACTATGACTTTTCTTTGCAATACCATCCAAGTAAAGCAAATGTCGTAGCCGATGCTTTGAGCCGTAAATTCGGCTAGTGATCGCTGCATTACTAATTAGAGAATGGAGAGCATTAGAAGAAATTGCTAAATTTGATCTTCAGCCAGTGGAACCAATGAAAGGACAACATTTTGGATGTCTTATGGTACAACCGACTTTGATCAGTCGTATCATGGAGGCTCAACAGACAGCAAAGGATTTGAAGTTATGGTTCGCCAAGATGACAGCCAAGGAACCAGAAGTCTGGAATATTAGTACCGACGGAGCTTTACGATGTAAAGATAGACTCTGTGTACCTAATAAAGAAAGTCTCCAAAAAGACATACTGGATGAAGCACATAAGTCACGAATGACTATTCATCCCGGAAGTACGAAGATGTACAAGGACTTGAAGAGAAATTTTTGGTGGGAAGGAATGAAGAGAGATGTGGCTGAGTATGTAGCTCAGTGTCTTACTTGTAAACAAGTAAAGGCAGAACATCATAAACCACCTGGACTGCTACAGCCGTTACCTATTCCTTAATGGAAATGGGAACACATAACCATGGATTTCGTGGTAGGATTGTCGAAGTCATAGCAGAATCACGATGCTATATGGGTAATCGTGGATCGACTTACTAAGACGGCACATTTTATTGCCTATAGCATGACGTATTCAGTAGAACGTTTGAGCCGAATGTATCTACAACACGTTGTACGATTGCATGGAGTGCCTGTATCTATTGTGTCAGACCGAGATTCGCACTTTACTGCAGAATTCTGGAAGAGTCTCCAGACAGCAATGGGAACGACATTGAACTTGAGCTCAGCTTTTTATCCGCAGATAGATGGACAAACAGAAAGAATTAATCAAGTGATGGAAGATATGTTACGTGCTTGTGTCATTGATTTTGAGAGTTCTTGGGAGATACACTTACCTCTGATTGAGTTCGCCTATAACAATAGTTATCATTCGAGTATGGATATGGCGCCATTCGAAGCTTTGTACGGAAGACCTTGCCGATCGCCGCTATGTTGGACTGAAGTCGGAGATACCCAACTTCTTGGGCCAGAGATGGTACGAGAAACCAGTGAGAAGATTTAAGTCGTACGTGAGAAGATGAAGACAGCCCAGACCAGATACAAGAGTTATGCTGACAAGCGACGCAAAGACTTGGAGTTTGCCATTGGAGATCACGTATTACTCAAGGTTTCACCTATTCGAGGAATCGTCAGATTTGGTCAAAAAAGGGGCAAATTATCGCCACGTTTCATCGGACCATTCGAGATTCTGGAGCGTGTTGGGAAAGTTGCTTATCGCCTTGCGTTGCCACCAAAGATGTCAGGAGTGCACAGCATTTTTCACATCAGTATGCTGAGGAAGTATGTTCACAACCCAGCGCACGAGATCAACTTTGAGGATATCGAAGTCCACAGCGACGTTACGTTCAATGAAGGAACTGTTCGCATTCTAGATTCGCATTCTAGATCGAGGAATCAAGAAACACAGGAACAAGGAGATTCCGTTAGTAAAGATTCAGTGGAAGCATCATGATGAAGGAGAAGCTTCGTGGAAACTAGAGTCAGAGATGCGCGAGAAGTTTTCATTTTTATTTTAGATCTTGTTGCTTTTGATTTCGAGGACGAAATCTTTTGTTGAGTGGTGGATGATGTAATATCCTGTATTTTGGTATATTAATAAGACCTGGTATTTCATTTTTATACTTGTATAAACTTTCTCTTCCTTTTGGTGAATTTTGATACCAATCGATTGATAAGTTTTTCCAATCGATTGACACTTTTCGGATACCAATCGATTGACATCCATCCAATCGATTGCCATCAGACCGACCTGAATTCATGATGTGTCAAACATCCCAATCGATTGCCATTCATCCCAATCGATTGCCATTGTTTCCAATCGATTGACTACAAATATCTGTCTCCAATCAATTGACATAAGCTGAGAAACATTTTCTTCTTTCCTTCAGCTTTAAACGTGTGGCACTCCCTTATCTCTATATATATGTTTCATTTATTGGCCTTGGGGCTATTTTCAGACCATTGAGAGAGAGAGAGAGACATACCTCTTGAGATATATATACATATATCATATATATATCTATATCTATACACACCACACACACACTCACTGCCCTTGGCAGCTGGGAGGAAGAAGAAGAAGCAGAAAGAAGAAGAAGGAAGAGACATAGAGAGAGAAGGCCGGACTGAGAAGGAAGAAGAAAGAGAAGGAAGAGAGAGCTTGGAGATTTCAAGCTTAAACACAAGCCAAATGCACCCTACGTGAGTTCTAACTCACTTGATCCCTCTATATGAAGTTTATATAAGTTATTATGCAGCTTAGATGGGTTAAATGCTTGTAGTGTACGTCTAATTATGCTGTTTTTACAATCTGCTGGAGAAGACGTAGTACCAATCGATTGACATAATCTCAATCGATTGACATCAGTCGTATCCCAATCGATTGAATAGGATTTCAATCGATTGACTTCCCAATCGATTGAATAGGATTTCAATCGATTGACATTCCAATCGATTGCCATGTTTCTCAATTGATTGGTATAACTTTTTGTCCTAATCGATTGAACCTCTGTTCCAATCGATTGGCATGATCAGAACATGTTTTCCTTTGCCTGTTATTATATAAAGGTTTAGTTGTTCGATTTCTGATTCAGAATTTCCATTATGCGACTATGGGGTAGACAGGAGTAATGTGACACCAAAGATTTATGGATAATGAATAAAAAGTAATATGAAGATGTGGGTGACGTGTTGTTTCTGATATAAATTTGATATCCGTTTTCTTTTAATCCGAGTAGTCAGGCCACATTGGGAATTGTCATGTGTCGATGTAGAATGGAACGTAAGTAGGTTTGGTAAGTTCTGGGAATGGTACGTGGATGGACGATTGGTCATGATATGCTCTTAAAAGCGGTGAACCGGATACATGGTTCTTAAAAGCAGTGAGCCGGACCAAGAAGTCTCAAGATAGACTGGATGATCTATGAGATGCTCTTAAAAGCGGTGAACAGGATCATTGTTCTTAAAAGCGGTGAGCTGGGATCACTAGTAGATGATGTTGAGTCGTGGCAATAGATTGATATGCCTTGTTCGCAACGTTTTATCCCTGAAATGCAGTGAACAGAACCATTGTTTTTAAAAGCTGGGGACAGACTGACATGACATGCGGTGAGCAGGATATATTGCTCTTAAAAGCGATGGACAGAATAAGGGTGTATCCCTAGAGTTAAACGATTGAGTCTGTTCATGAAAATCAGAATATGTTGAGTTCGGTATTCGGTTAACAAGACGTTAAGGGTCGGTTTACAAGGATGACTAAAGGAACAAGATAATGTTATCTTTATAATAAGATGTTAACTCGTATTTATTTATAAGCTTGTGTTTACTTCAGATAACTGGTACCTCGTTAGTTTATGCTCACTCAGCTCTTGGTAAGCTAACGACCTTTTATTGCCTGGACTTTCCCAGTCCAGAATATCCTGCCTCTTATTCTGCAGGTAATGACTAGTACACTGATGACTATTATCCAGAGGAGGGCCCCACCGATGACGGTTACGCCAGGGAGGATTATCCTTATGCCAGTTGATGACTGAAGATGTTATAGTTAGATTACATTTCGGTTGTTCTATTAACCCTTTTGTTAGTGGGTACTTGGGCATTTGTTGTCTTCGGACCTGTTGTGATCCTGTGGACCACACTCTGGTATTTTGTAATAGTTAGCACTGTGTGTTATTCTCAGTTGTCTACTGTTGCTTTTCTTTTGGACTAGTACTGCGTGGTGTGGATTATTAGTGACTTTCACCTGTCATTCCTTATGGACCCATAAAGGAAATTTATTTTTCTCTATTTATGCTGCTCCGGGGCGTGACATATACGACAGGAATAGATGATGATGGTGATCATACTATCTAGCAAGTTTTCATACTCCTATGTCTCAGGACCAACAAACAAGGTTTGCGGTGTATATCTTGTGAGCATGGAGCAGACATCCTTATTATGGTGCCTAGGCAAGTCAACTCAATGTGATCACATGTGAGTGATTGCCTTCGGAATCATAAGAAAGAGGTTCTGTTCTATGCCACATAAGCGTCTACACCGCGCAGGTAATCCCGCCAGGGCATACAGCAGTTATATCACATTGTCCTATCTGAAAAGATAAATGAACAGTCCTATGAAAGGTTCTACAGGAATCTATATGCAAAGGCTGGGTTTAGTCAAAGAGGGTCCGTTGACGAGAGTTCCAATATACCATCGGAGAGACAGTACGGAGGTTTTTACTCTTTTTGATATACCTTGGAAGGTACAATATCAACGGTGACTTGTGCCCTGGCACAGCAAGACCTGAACATTGTCAGCGCCGCGTTTCAGACACAGTCGGAGGGGGAGTAATGCAAAAGTGCAATGCGGTGAACCAGACACAGTAACAAGATGATTTTAAGGATGCTTCTTATGAGTCAAACCTCTGTATTATTTTTGTTTTAAAATAAAGTCCCCAACAGAGTCGCCAGATTGTGGATACCGGGCTTCCACCGCTTTGTTTGGTTTGAAACTTGTTTGAAATTGATTTGGATCAAAGAAAGAAAAGGAAGGGTCGGTTGAAAACAGATACAGAGTCGCCACTTGGTCTTTAAGGAACCAAGAAACCTAATTTGACTCACCCAAATGGATAAAGGGCACCGGCCCTTCATAACCAAAGAACTTGGTTTGGGGTTTTGGTACGAGAGAGGAAGGAGCCTTTGTCGCGACTAAAACACCCTTAACTCGCCCCGTCTTTCGACGAGCCTCAATTAGCATCCAAATAATCATCCTATACTATGTATGGTTTGACAATTAATACTATGAAAGTATATTACATCACATAAGAAAATTGAAATGGAAGATCAAAAGATAAAATATCATTCATAAGATCGAAGTCAAATATCATGCAATGTAAAGTGAAAGATCACACAATTAAACCTAGGAAAAATCGTCTAATCATGTATCAAGTAATTAGTTTCCTTAATCTAAAGGGGACATGAATTGTTCTTGAAACAAATAAACAAAGAAATCAAAATATGCTTAGCAAGCTAGCATGATGCATGTTATTCTTTGAGAAAAGAAGATCTCTCAATCCCCGGGACGGATGAGAAAGGATGATTAGATTGAGGGAAGCATGAACGTGTGATCATGATCATTCCTTATAATCTTCTTAGATTAGGAGTTACAAAATCCCAAATTTTTGTATGGATGCAATGTATGTATCTAGAATGTGCCAAGGTTGTAGTGTGATTTGTGTTCATGGATTCCTAGAATGACTTAGAAGTCTTAAATGTGTATGAATGGATGGATGAAATCAACATGGGATATGTACAAATGTAGTATGAACTACTTCCTAAGACATGAACTAATTTGGAGTGCATGTAAGCATCAAATAAAAGTATGGAAGTAAAAATGTGCTTGCTGTGAATAGTGGAAAGAACAGTACCATGATCTTTTGGACATTAAAAAGAGGGGTTAGGAATGTTTTCAATGCATGATATTTTATGGAGATCTTCCTTATTATGTCTAGAACACAACCCAAAAATCCAATCTTTAATAACTGTCACAGATTGAGAGAAAGCATATAAACAATAGAGGTCACTCAGAAACTGAGTTTGTACTATAGACCGAAATGTTAGAAAATCTTAGAAAATGAAAACAAATGATCTAGAGGCCCATTTTATACAAACCGTTCCCTTAGACATTGAAGTTGAAGGGAAAAATAAGTTAGGACCACTCCTTTTAGAAAAGTTTTATGTAAAATAAGTTGAAAGTAGACCAAGCTGCTGTGACTGCAAAAATAGAATATCTGGAGAGAATGTTTGGGCAAGAATGGACCCTTTTCAAGTGCTTCCAAGTCAAGACAAAAATCATGGATGTTCTATAATGAGTTAGAAAGACTTTCCAAGTGGTCTTGCATTCATACATTGAGTATTGAACTCAAAATAATTCCTTGAAGTTAAATGACTCACTGTTTTGAGAGTTTTGAGAAACACAAGTTTATTTCTTGAAATCAAAATGAGGGGTTTAAAAAGGGGGGTTTTGAAATGGGGGGTTTTAAAAGTATACTTCCAGAACTTGGATGAATATTCTAACCACTTGGAATATCAATTTCTAACTCATTTCAAGAACTTCCCAAGTATTTGCAAAACATGGTTTTATTTGGAAACCAAACTCAAGAATCTATGGGAGTATGATACATGAGAGGACAGATGATACATGATATGATATAGCATGCTAAAAGTGGTAAAGAACATGTTCATGGGATATGGGTTCATCTAGATACAAGAGAGTGTTGCATCAAAGTGTGAAAGTCAAAAAAATGACATGCTGTGAATAGTGGACAGACTGTATGCATTACTTTATAACATCATATTGGGAGGTCAAACATGCCTAGAAAAATGTGAGAACAATTAGAGATCATCCTTATTTGGTCTAGAAAATAACCCAAAAAGCCAAACCTCAATAGCTATCACAGATGAAAAGAAAAAAATCAGAATGTACACATGACTAAGAAACAAAAGCTGCACTGTTGACTGATTTTGTATGATTTTTCATAAATCAAAAAATGGTGTATGATGACCTATTATATACCAAACGTTTCTTAAGACACCCACGTTTCATAAAAAAAATAGAAAAGATATATGTACAGTGACGAAAACATCTAGAATAAGTGCAAGAAGTCCGGTGAACATTCTGTGAGAACAGAGGCAGATTATGAATATGAAATTCTCACATCCAAAACAAATACTTTCACATCTCTATAATTAATGGGAAACATTGGAGACAAACTATGATGTCTTAGGAAGAATTTCCAAGTGGTTTCATTGTCATAACTCAAGTATTTAATTCAAAACAAATCTTTGAACCTGAAAAGCTCACTATTTTGGATCATTCTTGAAGAAAATGGATTTGGGTTTTGAAATAGAGTTTGAGTTCTTGATTGGGGGTTTTGAAATAGATGTTCAAAGCATGAACTTAAACTCTTGAGATGACCATGTGACCACTTAAAACCTCATCCAACCTTGAATCATCAAAGAACTCCCAATATTATTGTAGAGATTCATTTTTATTTTGAACATAACTTCAAGGATACCTTGGAAGTATTGAAGTTATAATCATCATCTATCAAACATTTTTTTGAGGTCAAGAGCTACTATCCATAAGGATTCACTCACCTCAAACTTCATGTCATCATCTAGATGATGATGAACTAGTAAGTAAATAAAAAAAATCAAAAAGAAATGAGGTATGAAGAGATGATCATTGTATATAAGCAAGCAAATTAACAAATCAATAGATGATAATCATATGATATTGGACTTGTAGCTTGGTGTTTCACTCATAGATATAAACATTTGGACATGGAAGTAGCTTACTAACTCAAAAATGCTTAGAGAAATGGTGATTGGGTATATTGATGATGAAGTATATATAAGAATGGTGGAGGAAAACAAGATTAGAACTCACTTTGATTGAAAAAATGGAAGAAGAAGACTACTTCTTCTCTTTATCTCTCTATATTTCTCTAGAGTTTCTTCCTAAGCTCTCTCTAAGCTTCCATGTCTCACCTCTAAATGGAAGTAAATGGCTTCTTTTATAGGCAAAGGAGGGGTGGTAAATGGAGTTTTAAAAAGTTTAAAATGGTCTCCCATTGGTCCGAAATAAGCTGGGAACCAAAACTACGTCGTTTTGAGTTCTAATATATCAAATTGGACCCCCAAAATAAATTACAAAAACATGCTGTTCTGGAGGAGAGTGCCGCGGCGGTAGTGGGCTAGTGCCGTGGTGGCACTGCTCTTCCTTCGTCCAGATAATGCTGTTTAGGCCCCCAGAGGTTCTGGTATTCGCGAAAAGGCCCTATTTCGTCCGAAATTCACAGAAAATGCATACAAACTCAAAATTGAGGTTGTGATACACCGTTGGAAAGGTAATGGAGTCTACTTTACACAAACAATTGTTCGGGGATAACTTACTTTGAAACATTTTGCGGTATTTGCGATAAAAGTCGATTTGATCGCCTTTTTCGCCTTTGGAAATTCATAATAAACTCGTTTTAAATCCAAATATTATGTACGATATACCGTCGGAAAGCTATTGACCTCTAGTATCCATGAAAAATATTTGAAAATTATTACGGTGCTGCAGTTCTAAAGTCAAATTCTGGTCAAACTAGTCAAACCTGGGATTCCCGGGAAGTTCTGGAAATCTCCGGGAGTTCCCAGGAGCTGAAGTTTTCGTTCGATTTTCTTTTAAAACTTATTTTAATACTTTTATCATGATCTAGAATGATTCTGGTGAATTCGGACGATTTTGGTCAAACTTATTCAAACTTGGTCAAACTTGGTCAAACCGGTCAACGAGGATTTTCCGGGAACTTCCGGGACTTCCGGGGGTCTCTGGGAGCTGACGATTTCATCTGATTTTTCTTAAAAACTCATTTTATCATTTTTCTTACGACATAGCATGTTTCCATAACTTTGGGACCAAATCTGGGAGTTTTCGAGCTTTCAGGGGCATTTTGGTCACTCTGAGCATTTTGAGAAATAGAACTAACTTCTAGGAGTCCTTTTGAGTCTTTTTCGATCATTGTGAACCACCAAGCTATGGGTCTCCTAAATCTGATAGCCAACAAAATGGGGTGTCTACAATATGCCTTGTTCAAACATCATGTCCTTGTAATACGGTAAGTTGTGAATATATTGTTAAAAGCGATGGACGGAATGATGGTATATCTATAGAGTTGAACAATTGAGTCTGTTCATCAATCAAGAGTACATTGGTTATCGGTCTTAAGATAACAAGATGAATAGACAATAATGGTTGATTAACAATGAGATTGAATAAAGAGAAGATTCTATTTAGTGTAACTAAACTTATGCCTTCCATAACTTCTTGTTACTTTATGTCTTTGGTACAACGTTAGTTTTCTTCTTACCTAGCTTCTAGTAAGCTCACGCCGTTTTATGCCTGAACATTCACCGTCCAGACTACCCTCTCTCTGACCGTGCACGTAATGAACCCTATAATGATGGCTACTACTTGGAAGGTGGTTACGTAGAAGAGGGTTGCCCCACCAATGTTTAGCATGCTGGGGAGGACTACTATGCTGACGACTACGTTTACACCAAATGAAGATTAGAATAGGTTTCTATTCTAAACTCTGATGTAATAGGTTAGTAAGTTTGTATTTTGAACAGTTTGGGTGTATTTATGTTCTCTCTATTGATTGTTGGTTAAAATTGCGTGGAGTTATAATTTATTGACTTTACTAGCCATGGCCTATGGACCCAAAAAGGTATTTTATTTTCTCTATTTTTGTTGTGCCGTGGCATGACAGTGGTAGATAAGGCTTCATTTGATAAAGGTAGTCCTTTATCTATATTTTCGAATATACAAAGTCTGAGCCATCAAACTTTTCGACCTAGATTTTTCCTTCTTCTGCAGCCATCGCTGGCCCACTCAAATCTGGTTCTGATGCTAGTTAGGAATTTGATCAAAAGTGTAGAATAATCAAAAAAAACCTCCCAAGGATCGTGTGAGGTGTGATAAAGCCAAAGAAACAACAATGGAAAAATATAGCAATCACAAGAACACCAGATTTCACATATAGTTTGGCCAGACACTGGCTACGTCCACACCCCTTGCAGATTTGTATTGAACTCTAGGGTTACAAGAGGGGCTCTTACAAGTTGATCACTCTTATGACATTGTAGCAGGAAATACATAGAACAATAGAGTATAAATAACCTATACAGTTTCCTGACCCTAAACAATTTCCTATTCAAAATAGGAATTTTGAAACTGGCCCAATTGCTCAAGCGATACCCTCTCTTGTGTGACCTTTATCTGATTCCCATGCAGTAGCTTTCCCACGACATTCTGCTAGACTTTCGCGATGCCCCTCGCGATGCTTTGCGCTGCCATGGTGATTTCGCTCAGGCAAACTGACCAAGCTAGCCCCACACTCAAGCCTTCGTTCGAGCAGTTTTGATGCTGCCAGTTTCTCTCCTTCACGTTTGATTTGAAACACCATTGTCCCCCATGGAATTAGGCTCCATAACCCAACATCTACGCCTTGTTTTGATATCATTCCATGGATCTATATACATTGATGTTGAATTTTTTTTTAAGTTGTATATGTTATGGATTCTAGATGTCTGAAAGTATATCACAATTTGTTTTGTTGGATTGAGTAAGTGACAACATTTGATTGGTTAATATGTTTGTTATTTCAAATGTTGTGGATGTTTTAAATTACTCAATTAATAGGTGGACAACCAAAAAACTATGTAGTGTGAAATATAAAGCAATCACCAGAACACCAGATTTCACGTCTGGTTCGGCCAAACACTGCCTACATCCATCCCCCTTGCAGATTTGTATTGAACTCTAGGGTTACAAGAGGGGCTCTCACAAGTTGATCACTCTTATGATATTATAGCAGGAAATGCATAGAAAAACCAAGTGTACAAAACCTATACAGTTTCCTGACCCTAAATAGTTTCCTATTCAAAATAGGAATTTTGAAACAGACCCGATCGCTCGAGCGATACCCTCGCTTGCGTGACCTTTGTCCGATTCCATGCAGTAGCTTTCCCACGACTGTAATACCCAAAATTTTTGGAGAGTATTAATAAATAAAACTTCGTTTGATATACTTATATAAACTTTTTCTTTCTTTTGGTGAAATTTTATTACCAATCGATTGACAAGTTTTCCAATCGATTGTCACTTTTCAGATACCAATCTATTGACATTGTTTCCAATCGGTTTTCATTCTACCGACTAAAAGTTATGACGTGGCAACATACCAATCAATTCACATTGTTTCCAATGAATTACCTTCAAATATTTATTACCAATCGATTTCCATCATTACCAATTGATTGGCATAAGCTGAGACAAGTTTTCTTCTTTTCTTGAGCTTTGAACTTCTAGCACTCTCAAACCTCTATATATATAAATTCATTTCAGGCCTAGGGGCTACTTGTTCAGTTCTTGAGAGAGAGAGAGAGAGAGAGAGAGAGAGAGTTTGTATATCATATATATACACACACTTACATCCATATATCTATATCTATACGGATACATGTACACACACTGCCTCGAAAGTAGAGGAGAAGCAGAAGAAAAGAGAAAAAGAAGAAGAAGAGAAAAGAATGAAAAGGACAAAGGGTTGGACAGAGCAAGAGAAGAGGAGAGAGAGAGAGAGAGAGAGAGAGAGAAAGAGAGGAACTTAAGGTTTTTCAAACACCCACAAACCAAACACACCCTAGGTGAGTTCCTAACTCACTTGGTCCCTATATTTGACGTTTATATAAGTTATTGTGAGGTTTAGATGTGTAATATGCATGTTTTGTACGTTTATATATGCTGTTTTATTAATTTGCTGGTGAAGACGAAGTGCCAATTGATTGGCATAATTACCAATCGATTGCCATCAGTCTGGACCCAATCGATTGGATAGAATTCCAATCGATTGACATCCCAATCGATTGCCAATGTTAGAAATCGATTGACATTATTTTAGACCCAATCGATTGTTATGATTTTTGTTCCAATCGATTGGACCTTTCCCCAATCGATTGGTATTGGCAGAACATGGATTCCTTTGCCTAGTTATTATATTAAGGGTTCGATTCTTCGTTTCTCGATTCAAACTTCCATTATGCAATTTTTGGGTTGATCAGGGATAATGTAACAACAAAGTTAAGTATGATTAAGAATAATGGATTAAAGTAATGACGTGATACACTATGCGGTTCATATATAAGTTTGATTCCCATTTTCTTTTAATCAGAGTAGTCGGGCCACATGGGAAGTCATGTATCAATGATGGTGCATAACCTTAGTAGGTTTGATAAGTTCTGGGAATCGTACGAGGGCAAACGCTTGGTCATGACATGCTTTCACATGTCATGACCACATAGGAAGTCATGTATCAATGATAGTGCATAACCTTAGTAGGTTTGATAAGTTCTGGGAATCGTACGAGGGCAAACGCTTGGTCATGACATGCTTTCACATGCGGTGGATGGGTTATATCCATAACGAGCGGTGGGCAGGACCATGTAGCTCTAAGGTAGCCAGATGATCCATGTTATATCCTTAACGAGCGGTGGATGGGGATCACTGCTATATATATCGAGAAGTCGTGGCAATAGATTTGATAAACTACTGTTCAAAGCGTTGTATCCCTGACATGCGGTGGATGGTTTATATCCTTAACGAGCGGGGGATGGACCGACGTGGTGTCCATGAATACGGTGGATGGTTTATATCCTTAACGAGCAATGGACAGAATAATGGTATGTGGCAGAGGGCTGAAATCACGATTTCATCGCGATTTCCCAACCCCGAACTACTCAGACATGGTCTGGGAAGTATCAGATTTGTTTTTAACGTAAAAGTTCACTAAAGGCATGTTTGGTTGCAATTTTTTCATTAAAACTATGAAACTAATGGTTTTGACCTATCTAGCATGCAATACTCAGAGATTGAAAACTAAACTGTGATTAACTCAATGCAGATTATAAACAGAACAATGATAAGGAACCTGGACAAAGAAAACTTGTATTAATGCAATCAATCCAAACTACCAATGTTGAATCTTGACAAACCTACAAAACAACCACAAGAAAATACTCTCTCTTTCCTATGAAAACTGATAAAAAACCAAGTGGGGCGTCGTTTGGGACGTCAAGAAAATGAATATATATAGCTACGACCTAATACTAGGGTTCAATCCCGTTTCTGCTGCGTGCGCGTATATTCTGATAAAAGGCATGTTCGATCGATCGAACAACTCTCGATCGTTTGAACTTCCAGAAACTTAGATCGCTTGAACTCCTTTCGATCGATCGAAACGTCGATCGCTCGAAAACTCTCGATCGCTCGATACTTCTATTTCAGCTTTTAGTTGTCTTCATCAGGATCAACCACTTCCTTCTATCAATATTCTTCAATCTTGTACACAGCAGCAGTGATCTGCACAAATAATCACTAAAAACAATACCACTTATCATAGTTTAATCAATTTGTGCAAAAACTGGTATTGCAATTCAAACTGCAAATAAACCGGGAAATTGTAGACTTTTGTAATGTATTTTTCTCTTTTAGCGCGGTTATATTCTACAAATACACCCGCATGTCACAACCCCCAACTAGCGAGTTGCTAGTCCCTAGCAATAGAGCGAAACTAACACAAGCTAACTACTATTATAACAACTAGAGTAACAAAAATAACTAAAGCAAACTAATCTAATTTAGAAAGAGACACTACCTAACTCACTTTCGCAGGAATCGCGGTTGCATTTGGCAATTGCAACAAGCCGTTAAACCCCTAGGTTCCCCTAGTGGACGAGTGTTGTCTCGTAAGGGTTTGCAGTGAATCTACCCACAAAATTCTAGATTTTTAAGCTCAAAAAGATATAGAAAAACTTATAAACATTCTTTCCCATTCGACTATCAATTTAGCTCCACATAACATATCAACCTCATACAAACCATGAAGAAATCCACATGTTCCTCATGTGACCAAGACAAATATACATATGCATTACATTCATGTATCCGTGTGTGTGTGAAGTCAACAACTATGCATCCAACTTTATTAAGAATTGTTTAGACTATCATGCTCTTGGAATTTGTAGTTTCAACTCAATTCTCACATGGGTCTGCACTCAAAAATGAACATCTCACAGAAACTTGTTTGTCATGATCGTTCATGGTGTGAAAACTTTAAAAGAGTGATGTTCTGACGACTAGTGTTTCACACCGAACTCAATAAAGGACGAACATTTAGAGTAATATAGTCTCATGAAAGGAATACTACTTACTAGAGGAGCGAAATACCGTGGATTACTCAAAGTACACGTTCATGTTCAAACCAAGTTGTTAAAAATCATTAGGACTTTGACGTGTCGACTTTTATTCAGTGGAGTGAAGATAAGAGGGGCGAAAATTGCACATCCTTAGCTTGTGATAATGACTAGTTTATTTCTTCTTTATTCCAACCATCCTGTCTTCTCATATACTTTTATTTCTTTTTACTCCTCCTTCCTTCCTTTTCTCTTTTTTTTTTTTTTTTTTTTTTTTTTAACCTCTCCTTAAAAAAAAAAAAATCTTTTTATAACATCCTTCCCACACTACTCCCTTCTTGTCACATACTTCAATAATTTTTATCACATTTAATGTGCAATTGAGTTTATAGAGGTTAAAGTATCAAATGAAGGGTTTTGGGCTTCATATTGGCAATATTTAATCAGTGTGGGGTTAAGACATTCTTGGATGTTGATACAGGTATGTGAAAAAGGTAAGGAATGAATAACGATGGCTTAAATCATTTTTCTTAACTTCTTGGTTTTTGCACTTCAGTGTTCATTGAGTTTAATTGGCAAATCCTGAACGTTCTCCTCTAAGGAATAGCCTAAATGAGGAATTTTGAGACTATTCAACGAATTTCAAGAATATTCAAGAAAAACAATTCGAATTTATTGTGATAAGTCCCTCAGAATTGAAGTTTGGGCTCAAAAGCTCACTAAGGGTAACTAGTTTCCACTATTTATTCCTTAAAGCATAACAGTCGTATTAACTCTTGTTTAAGTTTTCAGCATAGCTATTAACGCGTGCAGATGGGTGTTCGATACCAGAATGTTCAACATATGCATTTGTCTTAGTGGCACTAGAAAAACGCGTGAATGTAATTCATAAAAGGATGAGATTAACATGAATGTATCATCGCTTGATAGCGGTTAAGTAAGAGAGAATATTTTAAAGTATTCCACTGATAAAGTTCATAATAACATGATCGTTCAATGTAATGAATCAGATTGCTAATAATGTAAATGTGCTCAGGTGATAATCTATTTACATCCCACCCCCAACTGAAAATCGCGATGACCTCAGAAGTGGATTTTCAACAATAAAGAGAAAGATATCACCTGCTAAAGCAACGCAATGACTGCAAGCGTAACAATCTGTAAAGACATATTCAATCTCCAAGCAACCAAGATCAAACGAAAGATATACAAAGGTACAATAAGCGTATGATCTTATAAATAATAACAAAGATATCACTGGAAAGATAAGCCAATGCAGAGGACAGAACAGTGATAAAATGTAACCACACCTAAACAGCTACCAAAACCAAAATACACATATAATCCATAGAACAAAAATCCAAAAGACATAAGAGGAGAGAGATAAAAAAAAAAATGCAACAAAACTCTCCAAACACTCCCAAAATCACGACCTAAATATCCTCCGCAACATCTGATAATATCTCGATCGGCGCATCGGAGGTATCCGCAACTCCACCCTCAACAACAGTACTAGCCGTCGTCGGGTCACTCTCAGTGATGACTGGAGGTGGTGGAAGTGGGGGCTCCACAGAAGGTGGTGCTGCCGTGGACAATGGTGGAACAGGATCAGGATGTGGTGATAGGGTCTCAGAAGTGGATGGATCAGCCGTAGGATGTGCAGTAGGGGAAGTAGTGGTAGGTGGGTCAGTGGTAACCGGTGCGGTAGCAGGAGCAGGAGGTGGGGGTGGTGTATGTAATGACTGGTCAACCCCCAACTGAATCAGAATAGCCTCAAGTAATGTCGTCATGTGGGCCACCCGGCCCTCGAGTCTGATCCGAGCCTCCCTCTCCTCCAACAATAGCTCATGAACCGTCGGGAGAGGCACGGATGATAAAGACTCTCCCTGGGCCTGAGTTTAAGCCTGAGATCGCTGTCTCAGCTCAAACTATGCAATCTCCACTAGAGGATCAACCTCATCGTCAGAATCAAGCTCCTCAGCCTCTGTCGACGTCCCTGAAGCTGCACCCTCTGTATCGGTGCCATCTGCCCTCCTCCTCTTCCCTCCAACTTTCGCTTTCCCCTTGCCCTTTCTTTTCTTCCTCTGAGCATCTGAACGGCGAGAAGCTGTCTTGCCAAATCTACTGCGAGCCTGAGAAGTCGCATCATCAGGTAAGGGAAGGAGGCCAGCCTGCTCGATCACCCTATGAATGGCCCAAGCACCTTTCAAGTGCTTCTTGGCAGCAATGTAGCGAGTGGGGTGTCTCATGAAGTCAATATATAGGCGAGGCAAACAGACTGGTAACCCCGTCCCGATGGCAAATAAAACATGAGCATACCAGGCAGCAATCTTCTCCCGGTAGGAGGTGACCAATAGACAATTGCTCAACGCAAGGTGGAGCATATGATAATTATCTGTCAAATAAACATCAGCAATAAGGGCCGTACCATCCCAGCTCGGTAATGCACCCCCGGTAAGCTCTCGGATAACAGCAGTGGGTGAGAGCACTGGCGTGCCAGCACGGTGCTGGCATACACAGTCGGGTACCTCCGGGACGCCTAGAGCAGCTGAGACGGTAGCCGGACTGAACACGATCTCCCGGCCGCGGAAGAATGATCGCAGTGTGAATGCAGCATGGGGATCTCTAATCATCGTCGCGCAAGCTGTGCGAATCCACGAGAGATTCACTCTCTTCGCCTGAGAGAGCAAATCGTACCAGTGTGGCATAGCCCGGAGGCGGGCGAGATACCAGGGAGTAGCGAGCCATGCCGTCTCAAGTGGTCGCTCTATCATGACCTTCCTAGACTGGAAGTAGCGTGTGAACCACTGGCGGTCAGAGGTGCCCCGGAAGCCATGGTGCGGGACCGGGTCAGGAATGGCAAGGTCGAAGGGCTTCTCCCTGTGATACCCTGTAATGGGGTTCATTTGCGAGGATCCTGAAATGGAAAAGGACAAGAAATGACAATTAAAAACAGGAATTTGAAAAGAAAATAAGAAACTGCCACTGCCCTTGTTCGAGCGATCGAACTTTTATCGATCGATCGAATAATGCAAGACGTCGATCGCTCGAATCGTTTCAATCGATTGAGAAACGCAACAAGATCATTACTACGCAACAAGATCGAGAAACGCAACAAGATCGATCGAGAACAGAGATGCGCAGCAACGAGAAGACGAGCGGAAAAAATAAAACAAAACAAAGAAAACAAGATCATTACTACAAGAGAATGGTCAAACGACCAATGGGGAGCACCCCTATTAAGATTTGAATGAACATGGAAAGAGGGGGATCTCGTGGCCGTACCTCGGGATGTGTGCAGAGGGGGTGTGGGTGATGAAGAGGGTGATGCAGGGTGGGACCGGAAACCTTCGAAAATGGGACCTGAAGCTCGAGAATCGCCCAATCCCGCTGTCGCCGATCGCTCGAGAGAGTAAGGAAGATGAAGAGACTGATGAAGTGTACGCTGGAAGCCTCATTTAAATACAACTCTCGATCGATCGAGTTGTGTTCGAGCGATCGAACGTTCGACCGATTGAGATATTTCAAGCGCTCGAGAATGTGATACTTTCGATCGATTGAGAAACTTTCGATCGATCGAACCTAGATTTTTCAAAACTTCACAGAATTGAGACACAGTATACCCCCAACTAGCCAACATTATTCTAGACATACAGTAGAATGATAAAACAGTGCAGTACAGGACATGTAAGCCCAAAAACTCATCCTTATATTAGAAATTGCAATTTATATAGAAATAAAACTTTAGAATAACATCCATATTGCAACATTATTACCCCCAATGGTGTTCAATACCTTATTGAACTAAAGAAAACGAAAATAAAACTAGAACTGAAAATATTGTTGTCTAGGATTACACTTCAATTGCTAAAATACTGATGAAAAGACAAAGCACAATTGAAGTGGGACACTAATCATCTAACAAGAAGATTCCTTCTTCCACCATTGCTTCCTCCCCCGCTAAATCTTCGCATGTGGAATCCAAACAGGATGATTCCCTTTCCTAGAATAGTCGGAAAGCCGCTAGGACATCATCGAGCAAGTCTGAAGTCTCTAAGGAATTTAAAGCCCATGCAAGAGGTGATCCCGTTGGAGACACGAATAACGGAGTGAAATTGTGCAACGGACTTTCCTCTTGCGGTGGAGTGTCTGGGGACCGTATGTATGGTCCAAAGCCATGAAAAAGTTGATGTGGAAGGAATACCGGAATACCATTGAGAAACATAGTGACAATCCTGGACAAGAAAAAGAAACCAAAAAAAACAAACAACCCAAAATTAAGATAACAGAATACAAGAAACACGGATTAAACACGAAAAGAAAAAAAAATGAACAAAATACAAAGACATGTGACTAAGTTCCAACCTCACTATTGGCATAGATTCCCAAAATGCACTAGCTGGTAAGGGGCATTGGAGCCTTAATAGCAGAAAGCTCAGGTGCACATAGCGGTATGGGACCAACTCGGGAACAAGGAATCAACCACGAAAACAAAGACGGCGTTGTGGCATTCTGGGACAACATCCTGGAGGTCATGATCCTCCCATGGCTCCCATATATCATCATTTTCCCATTGTGCCATGAGTGCATCATCCACCATTCTCCCCATGTACAGGTCTTCTTCCTCATCCACATCCTCGTCATCCTGAAATCCCATATTTTCATATGGATTGATGTCAAGGAGGGCCGGTGGGTATGGAATGTACCCTTGAGCAGCATCAATGAGAGAATGAGCTTCAGGATCTTGATGAAGCAAGGGGCAGGGTGTGAGTTCACCCTCAGTCCAGGTGCCACAACGACATTCTGAATCAGCCCATGAACCGATAGAATGAACATCATCACCTCGCATCTATGCACCTGCAACAGAGTGGTTTAAGTTATAATGGATTAGAACCAAATCACAAGCACAAAAGAACGAACAAAGACTAAAAAAAAACACAAGAAAGAAACTAAAATGCAGGGAAAGCAAAGAAATACAACAACAATATGGAATTCCACTTTGGATTTTTAAGTGGGAGAATAATTGGGCTCATCCAGCTGGATGTGCTCAACTTCAGTTTGGAAGTTCTCCAAGAACGGTTTCAATCTTTGGCCATTGACCTTGAAACAATCATCGTTTTTTGGATTGACGAGCTCAACCGCCCCATGTGGAAAAACAGTTTTTACAATGAATGGGCATGTCCAACGGGAACGGAGCTTTCCTAGGAAAAGGTGGAGGCGAGAGTCATACAGCAAAACTTTCTGCCCCGGCTCAAATGATTTACGAAAAATCGTACGATCGTGGCGAGCCTTCAACCTTTCCTTATGCAACCTTGCAGAGTTATACGCATCTCGTCGTATTTCCTTTAGTTCTGCAAGTTGGAGCTTCCGTAACTGACCTCTCTCTTGAATATCAAAGTTCAATGAGCGTGTCGCCCAGTAAGCTTTATGTTCAATTTCAACAGGGAGGTGACAAGCTTTCCCGTAGACCAGTCTATACGGGGACATACCAAGATTCGTCTTGTAGGCAGTACGGTATGCCCATAAAGCGTCGGTCAGCTTGTATGCCCAGTCTTTTCGGTTGGAGCTAACCGTCTTTTCGAGAATATGCTTGATTTCTCGGTTAGCCAATTCCGCTTGCCCATTTGACTGTGGATGATAAGCAAGAGCGATTTTATGGTGGACTCCGTATTTTTTTAGAAGTGACTCCAAGGGCCTATTGCAGAAATGCTTGCCTTGGTCACTTAGTAAAGCTTTTGGAGTTCCAAAACGAGACAAGATATGCTCTCTGAGAAAGGAAATGACCGTTCTATGGTCATTTCGTCTCGTTGGTATCGCTTCTACCCATTTTGACACATACTCTACAGCAATGAGTATGTATTCACAGTTATTAGCTTTGGGAGATAAATCTGGTATTTTATACCAGATAATCATGAAGACATATTTTCAACACATGCAATTCGGGCATGTAGTAGTTGGTCATGACCCAGTTTGACCACCTTGTCATTATTGCTACTCTAGATGACCAAATTGTAATCATGTGATCAGTTTTGCCAAATACAAGGCCACCTTGGGCGTATACGGTGGGCCACACCATGATAAGATTTGGATACCTCAAATGGTGATAAAGATTTTATCAAGATTATTATCTGCTGATATGGAAGGTCAAGAGTAGATTTGCAAATCTGGTAAATTATACCAGATTATTATTTGATCAGAATTCCTACCTTATCTAGGAGACCTCCATGGCCGCTATAAATAAGCAGGCAGGCCAAGCTATCAATTCACCCCGCGTCACTTCGACAAATGCATCCAAAAAAGCATTCTTAGCACTCTAAGCATTCTTTTTATTTTTCTAGGCTTTTTTAGCTTTCAATTACATTATTGTAATTTTTTTTCCTTTTAATTAAATAAAAATCTTACTTTTTATTTAATTTCTTGTGTTCATCACTTGCTAGACTTGTGCGCTTTAGCACTGTCTAGGGACTTTAGGTGAGGGTACTTTACTACTCACCTCACACAATCGCCTATTAGAAGTTAGATTTTCAAACCTTATGTATCACTCACACAAGTGCTTTAGGAAATTTTGTGTTTTAAGTTTGGGTCTACCTAACAAGGCTCTGGCACGCCCGAACAATAAATATAGCAAACAGGGTCCAAACAAGAACATATAATTTGAAGCTCTTCTTCCTAAATCTCATCAAAATGATTGTATAAGTCTTCATGTGACACATTCCCTACCAATCACTTGGTTGTTCCACTGGGAGTGCCAAAATAGTCTGGCAAAAATTATGTAGTTTTGCAGGTGTGCCAGAACCTTCTACGGTAGGGCCAAATATAAAGCTAAACTAATTCTCATGTTTGGTGTGAGTGTGATCAGACGATTGTTGGGAAATAGGGATACCCCTTCCCTTAAGATTGCACTTGCCTCAATGAAGATGACTTCTCAATTTAACCAAGTGATGGAGAGTAAAATGTAAAGAAGGTTGTGCACACAAATGATGAACTTTCGAATGGGAATACATTAAGGGAGACTGATTGTTACTTACTGGAACAAATGCTAAGTAAAGAAAAATACATGAATTGAATTGACAAGAAACTAACGAAATATATAGATGCTTGAACTGAAAAGGAGAAAAAAGAAAAAAACTAAATGCTTATATGAATGTTTTTTCGAATTAGAAATATATTGTTTAATCTCTTATGGTACAGCAATAGTACATTCAATATGGTTGAATATGGTAGTTTTGAAATCAATCCCCTGTTTGGGTCGGAGTTAAGTAATTAGTCCTTTCTCTAATTTTTATTTTTTTTATTACATTTATACCCTTACTATTTTTTATATAGAAATTAATTTGAATCTGGTATATTTTTAGTTGCTGTATTGTACCAGAAGTGAAGGAGTTGTGTAGTTATGGGCTCCCAAAATCAAGGAAGTTGATTGCATGTGCTTTAAATGGGAGTTTTTAACAAAAATATATGTAGATACAGAATAGGAATCTAATCATAATTCAAAATTCTTTGAATTCTAGAATTTCATCCCTGTTTATCTAAAAATTTCAGCAATTGTTTTTTCATAAACAGTCGTAGGGACTTTGCGCTGAAGGTAACGTACTTTTGTGTTTACAAATGTCTACATTGCTAAGTTGTGAGAAATTTCTCACTTATTAGAAGTTTCTTACTTTTGTTAGCGATCCAAGCACTTCTCACTTATTTTGTGAGAAATTTCTCACCATTTATTATAAATATTCGTATATATATGTATAAAGTCAGTTGTGGGAGTAACATTGGAAATCTTGGATAAGAGAATGATTATCCAAAAAATAAAGATATTTTTCTGTTTGTACTTAACAACCATATTGGATGGTATTATCTCAAGTGTAAATGCTTGTTTAAATAAAATATTTACAATTTGTTTGCATTAATTTCTTCTGAAATTTCTCACTTTTTTTTTAGGATCTTTTTCTCAATTGGTGCTTTTCTATGTAATTTCTGACCATTTTGTTTCTGACAATCAGATTATTCATGGAGATTTCGGTGAGAAATTTCTCACAATTTTTATTGTGCATTTTCAAAAAGAAATTTCTCACCTATTTTTTTGTTCACTTTCAAAAAGAATTTTCTCACCTTTTTTTTGTAAAAAGTTTTACAAATACAGATTTTTGGAATATCAACAAAAAAAATTACAATTGATAGGAAGAAGGGAAAAAAGGGAAAAATAAATAAAATTTGTGACTGATTGATGTATAACAAAGTGAGTAATTTCTTATTCTTGTTTTGACAATAAGTTTATTCATGGGGATTTTAGTGAGAAATTTCACACCTTTTTTTGTTGTTCATTTTCAAAAAGACATTTCTCACCTTTTTTTTTTGGTTCATTTTCAAAAAAAATTTCTCAAAAAAAATCACATTTTTTTGTAAGTTTTACAAATACAGATTTTTGGAATATCAACAAAAAAATTATAATTGATTGGAAGAAGGAAATAAAAGGGAAGGAAAAAATAAGTTAGCCTAGCGTTGTTTAAGAAGCATTCGTCGGAGCAAGTCACAGAGGCGTGTGCTTCGTCGGAGCATGTCAGGGCCTCTGATTAGTGTAGAGCCTTGCTCTCCTAATTTGATTCGTGTAGGTGACCCAATACGCCACGGATTGACCCGATCTCTTTCTTCACCTTCTCTGCATCTTTCGAGAATGCGGTGAGGTTGTGGTCCATCTGGGTCGTCCAAATCATCTAAAGATTTGGATATGGGCCGGCTTCGGAGTCTTTCATGGCCTCTGTTTTAGATCCCCATAGCTGGTGAATGATTTTGTCATCAAGTCGTTCATCTTGATTGTGAGAGAGAGAGAGAGAAAGAGAGAGGGATAGGGATACATGGAAGAAGATTTGGAGAACAGTTACCATACACGCACACACACACATATATATATATATATTATAATATGAGGGTATTTTTTTTTTTCTCAAAATATGTATAAAACTAATTTTTAAGTTGTATTATACTAGAGACCAATTTTTAAGTACAGTGGCTATAATAAACTATATATTAAGTATCCTTTTCGAATTGGGTGTGTGAGAGTTTAATTTGCATGTTGATCATCCTAGTGTCTTTATAGATGCATGAACTACCCACTTGGAGTCACCATAAAAGTGCCATCATTCATTATCCCAAGTCAATAACTACCCACTACCCTTGCCACATGTCTTTTCATTCTCACAAAATGCCTCTTAAACTTCAAGTATAGTCATCAACTTGGTCAAGAGTTTGTCCCGCTCAAATTGAGGGTGTATGTGCATCACATGAATATCGGTCATAATGTGTATTTACTAAAAAGTAAAGTTAGATACACTCTCAAATGCACAACTAAATGCACAACCCTGTTTAAAAATGTTGGACCTCGTGCTGAAAACTTTGTATACAAAAAAGGGGGTGTGCAGGATGTGTAAGCTTTTCAGCACGAAGTCTAACATTTTTAAGCAGGGTTGTGCATTTAGTGGTGCATTTCGGAGTGCATCTAGCATTACTCATTTACTAAATTGTAAAATTTTGGGTGTAAACACTATCATACTCCCAACTCTTTTTTTTTTTGGTGACATTATACAGCTTAAGTATTGGGTTCACATCGTTTGTTTCTTTTTTTTTTCGGAAAAATGTTAATTCAATCCAAAAAAAGGGCCATACCCCAAGATGTTACAGTAAGATCAAAAACATGCAATGAGTGCAAGACACCAAGAATGGAAATTGGGACCAACGACATGCTATGAATTGCAAGCAAAAAGCATAGAACAAAAGGAAAATAAGCACTCAAAGCAACATAGGGAGAACAACAGCAAGCCTCAATCCCTAAACCCTACACGGATTCAATCAAGATCGGTGGCGGGCCTGGCGGCCTTTAGGCTTACTACAGGCAAGTACAAAACATTTAGAGACGATTGACTATCAAATATAGTAGATTAACTATTACTTTGTTCGTGAATGGGTCGTCAAAAAGGATATATCAGTGCAATTTGAGACTTCCCAAGATCAGGTTGCTGACTTTCTCACAAAGGGAACCTCTGCCAAGTTTCTGAGTTAAGTTTCTGAGTTTTTGGGACAAACTGTTGCATCCTTCCACCAGTTTGAGGGAGGGTGGTAAAACAACTTCAACACTCATGTCTCATTCAATTAAACACAGCCTATGAATCTAACAGAATCAATTCCCATTTTAACTAAATCAAGTTAGTTAAAATTTGTTATAACAATCCAAAGGTAAAATATTGGGACAAAAATATATATATTATATTCTGATCATTGGCCAAACGCTTCAAAGGTAACTTCTCGTCAAAAGCAATATTTTGGTGATTGAATCTCAAAATCAGAGTTGTGCCATAGGGCCCTTACTAAGGTGGATGGAAGAGAGATTTTGGTGGTGAAAAGGACGAAAAACATAGAACCCTTTAATTTGGCTCCACTCATGGAGGCTCCAATCCAAACGTATATAATTTCAAATTCCAATAGAGCGATTGGTAAAACTGCGATTGCAATTGCAATCACAATAGTTTGGAATTGGCAAGAAGCCGTCCAAGGCTGCTTTTGATGAATCACTTTTTTTTTTAACAATTTTACTCGCAATTGCTACAGTGATTTTTTAAATTTTTTTTTTTTATTTCCACCAAACAGGACCACAACACATGTTACTGATTAATGGTTATGCGCAAGATGATAACGCTTCCCCAATTTTTCTACAAGAAATTTAACTATAAAGTTGAAGTGATAATGACCTGAACAGCACAGTTCCACATTATGACAATGGAGTCACCATCTAGTCTGGTTCAAATGGGTTAAAAAAATATATTAATTATGCATGTGGTCCTGCACATCTATTACATGTCCATTTCAATATATATAGTTGCTTGGTAAGATAGCTTTTTTGGTACCTTTAGGTTCGATACGCTTTATGTTCTTCTGATTGTGTATCGATGTTCACATAATTTTCATGCATTTCTTCTTTTTTTTTCTGTTAACAATAATTTTAGTACCTAGTACCTAGTAACGATTAGTCATTTTACAATATCATGTTGGATTGGTCGATTGGATACTTTGTACTTAAACCATTTTCACTCCCAACAATGTCAGGGGCACAAAGAAGTTTTATAAACACTTACAAACATTCTATTTTTTTCTTGGGTGGCACTGTGAGGTCCACTGAAATTATTCGGACTCCACAGTGCCACCCAAGAAAAAGATAGAATGTGTTTGTAAAACTTGTTTGTGGCCCAAATATTACTATTTTCTCTCCACTCAATATAGAAGAAGCATTAAAATAAAAAATTTTGAAAAGTACCTCAACTCAAATCTTTCCCATCATAAGCTCAACCCTTATGGGAGGCGGGAATAATAGAACTTGCACCAAAGGAGTGGAAAAATTGGTACTCGGTAACTCGGATATAGCCTTAGTCCTTGGTCCAACCCGTTTTTGCTTATGCCTTTGAATCCAACATTTTTTATAATTTTTGGAACGTGCCTCAAATGATGTTTTTTATACGATAGATTAAGCTCTAATTTCCCATCCCTCTCTACAACTTATCTCCGAATGGGGGTTGTTAATCCATGTCTATTGCGGCCTGACAAAATGGAGTAATAATCACATGGGACTGTTACAATCATGTGATATTGGTTTTGATTTGAGTATTGTGTAGGTCCTTTGTTAGACTCGTGGAGAAATGACAATCATTATCACACAGTAAAACACATGGTTCATAAGATGAATGGAGAAATGAGTCATTATCATACAGTGTGGCACATGATTGAATACAAAAATAAACACTATTATTATGGAAGTCGTCGTTGAACTCATTTGCAGCCTATTTGGGATAGCTTTTTCGGAGCCAACAATCACTTAATTATAAGCGATTGGTTGAGAATGTGTCTATTTGGATTTTTTTTTTTATAGCTTTTAAAAAAATTAGATTCCTTTATAAAGTTGAAAATTAGTTTTTTTTTTTGTTTTTTAAAACTTAAATTTACAAGGTTTTAAAAGTTGTTAGTTGTTATTTTGAATGCTAGTCCAAACAGGCTCTAAATCACAGGACTGTTCTAATTATTTATGACCCTCGGTTAAAACATTTTTGGATGAAGTCCGTTTCATATTTTCAGTCCCAGACTACCCCTAGGCCTTCATCACACCATTTATTGTAACGGTGACCCCTTCCAAAACCATTTCTTCCCCAAATTTCTCACTTAAATTCCGCCTTTTACAAATGGAAAGTTCATAAATCTATCATAAATTCACCATTGAGACTATCCAAGATGGTCTTACTTTATTTTTTATGCTATTTTCCCGCGGTTCGTGGGATTTTGCTGTGGTGTTCCTTCTCTTTGGTGCTTCTCATATTGCTCCAATGGTCTTACATTCTTGGATCCACATGTTTGGGAGTTGCCTCGGTTTCTCCCCCCCTTTCCTGGGTGTTGAGGTTGCTCCTTATTGTATGGGTTGCTGAATTCCACCCAAAAGCATAGAATGTTATAGACTTATGATTTTCTATAATAATCAATCCTGTGTTATTTTGTTATTTTGCTAGTTAGTTTGTATCATGAATTTTACAAGATGGTCTGATATGTTTATGTGGCTCATTCTAATTTATGTGATGGAAATTTCACAAGATGGTCTAATATGCACATGTGAGACATTCTACTTTTGTGTGAAATACAGCAAATTTAGGGCTTTATGTATTATTTTGGACTGTAATGCATATACATGGTTATTTATCAACCTCTTTCAGATTTGTTGAATTTCATCGGAGCAACCTTGAATTTATAGTTTATGATTTGTGCATTTCACAAGTTTGTCTACTATTTACTACGATTCATTCCAATTTTTTGTTTGAAATTTACTACTCTTTAGGTTGGTTTGCAATTAGTGTTCTAGCTTTGAGAAATTCATAATGCTTAAACTAAAATCCACTAGAACATTGTTCTATTTAAGTTTATGTGCTGTGAATTTCACGAGATGGTCTAGTATGCACATATCACCCATTCGGATTTTTTGTTTGAAACTTACGAGATGGTCTAGTTTATGTTGGGATTGTGCCCTCAAACCCGGTCTTTATGTATCTGACATTTGGCATTTTATATATGGATATGATGTTTACATTTCTTTATGTATGTGTCATGAGATGATTGGTGTAGTCCATAAGTATCATAATAAGTAATTCATGTACGTATGAGATACATACAAGAGAGACATGAATTACTATTCTTTGATACTTAGAACTTGTCATAGTGGATGATGAGACTGGATATCTCATCAGGTATACACTGTAGCGTTATCAACTACCACTGGATGGAGTGATGAATCTCAATCATTAGAGTGTGACTCTTAGTTAATATGCTAGTGTTTATAGTGCATTGAGGGACCATGAGATTCCTATTGACATGCAAAACTGTCAATAGTCGATAGGAACTCATAACTTGTATAACGTGTGTATTATCAATCTTGAGACGGTTACGGACACAGACTATGGATGTGACTACTTTGACTTACCAATTAGTGAGATATTGCTAGATCAACACTTGGATATCTTGGGTATGCCATATTCATAGGGTTGTAAACATACTGTCAAGATAGAATCTACCCTCTGATAAAAAGTAAGCATTCCCTTGAGAATGTCACCAAGTTGGTTACTGAGAGCTACAGTCTTATTTATAAGTAGTTATCAACATGTTTGGTAATCATGAGAGTTAAATGAAACTCAAGGAATGGAATATGCAATCATCATTCAGGTTGACAGTAACAGTTATCTGACTACCTGAATATGATTACGAATGTTGACAGTAGAGGGACAATAGTGCACCATACAAGTCTAGTTATCGCTTCAAATTTGTTCTTTTGCATTAGAGTGCAGTTATCGTTTTATAGTAGAGTAAACGTTAACTGATTAGTTAGTTAATTTGCTTATCAAAGAGTATGATCATGGAAATTAATAACTAGTATAAGCCAATAATAAAGAACATAGGAGGTCCCACTCTTAGCTTCGCGAGAAAGCTTGGAAAGGAATACGAGGATGATGAACCAATCGATTGAAATAGTTTCAAATAATTTACAGATCGATCGATCGAACTTGTTTCGATTGATTGAACTCTGGTTCAGTTCGATCGATCGAAAAGCTTCGATCGATTGAAGGTTCGACCGATTGAAAGATTTTCGATCGATCGAAGGTAAAATTGGATTTGGAAATCTATAAATAGGGCAGCTGCGTTCAGAAAAAAGTTGAACGTCGTTTTAATATCAAAAAGCTATAGATGTAGTTTAATGGTTTCCTTAGCCTTCTTGTCCTTACTATTAGGGTTCCCACGAACCCTAATCTATTCGGTAAGCATTCATAGGAGACATAAGGGTGAAGATCAGCTAGGGATTGTTGTTGCACATTATAGGAAGAAGACAATATTAGAATTGGGTTCAAGACCACAACGTAAACTTCTTGTCCCTCTCTTGTATGCATCTACAGAGTTGATGAGTAGTAGATCCGGGCATACCAACAATGTTTTGAACTTGATTTTCTGCTACGCATAAGATTTATTTTTCACATTATAAATGCTACAATTGGTATCCGAGCCAAGCTTATTTGGATATATAGATGCATTTTTTGGAACTCTAGTTTTGATTTGTATTTTGATTTTAGGACTGTTTGGAAACTACATTGTCACAGATCTGTTTTTGAAATATTTTCATAGCAGAAAACAAATATGTGATTGCATTATATGCATGGCAGTTTCGATCGATCGAAACCGTCTGTGTTCGATTAATTGAAAGTTATTTGATCAATAGAAACAATGCTGGGTTCAAGCGATCAAACTAGTTTTGATCGATCAAACTTTAATCTATTTGATCGATTGATCTTTGTTCGATCAATCAAAACTATTTCTCTTTCTAGGTGTTTTTCACAGTTTAAAAGTTTTTGAAAAATTATTGATTTTAAATTTTTCATAACATTCTAAAAAATTTTAAATGAATCTTTGAAATCTTAAGTTCAATCAATTGAACTTGGTTCAATTGATCGAAAGTGACAGAGAAACAGTGATACTATTTTTATGTTCTAATTCTTTCATAAAGAGTTTATGGATTTTGTGAATCAATTTTCGGAGTTCCAATAGTCATATATTCTGTTATATGTGAGTGGATATTTGTGTATCTAACCCTTTTACAGTAAGGACAAGTCCGTTGTCTCCCATGGCACCAAGAATTTTAAATTTTTAGTACTTATTGTTTGAGATTAGTGCTATATCTCAATTTTGGTTTTTTTTTTAAAGACATATGTAAAGGGCACTGCGACTCCATTCCTGTGAATAGGAGAGTCGCAACAAATCCCCGAGCCTTATTTATTTTTTATTATTTGTTACTACTTTTCTTTTCTAGAAAAATTGTAACCTTCAAAAGAAGCATAGGATTTTTGTAATAAAATAGGAATCCATGAAGATGGAGTCCATGATGATGGAGAGCCGGAGGTGACCAAGCCAAAAAGATGGATCTATGGAGATAGAGCCATGGGAGATAGAGGCATTATTTAATGCTTTGATTTTATTTTAGTTTTTCGGTTTTATATGCTTGTTTGTGATTGGCATTTTATATATAGTTACTACATGCATGTAAAAGAGAGTTTTCTAAAATCAAATCAAAAACCATTTTCAACACATTAGTAAACATTGTATGTTTATGGGCAATATGATGAAACACTTTTCTAAAACCAAAATCCTTAACTAACAAATCTAGTGGGAGAAGGACTTATTCATAACTACCACGATCTTAGTTAATCGTGAACACCAGCTAAGCTATGGATAAGGAATCCCACATGGGGCATTATTCAGAACCTTAGAGATCAAATAGGTTCGGGAGTCATGACCTATTTTGCAAAAGTTACATAGCGGATAAGTCATGATTAATCGAAAGATTGAATAATGACCACCACATGGAGGCTTTGTTCTTTTGTTTCGATATTCCGCAACTTGGTTTTGAAATAAGAGTTTTAAAGATTCTTTTGTTTTATACTGCCTAAATATTTGATATCCATATTTAATATGTTTGCTATTCTTTTCAGAATTTAATATGTCTAGATCTGCATTTAGTCCACTTGCTACCATTCTCACACAGAACAAACTAACTGGAAACAACTACAGTGTATGGAAACATAATCTGGATATCGTTTTAACTGTGGAGGATCACAGATATATCCTCACTACCCTATTCCCTGAAAAACCTGTGGCCGACTTGCTAGGCAGATCGCTAGTGTTGCAACACCAATTCCAATCGAACCATTTCGCTAGTGCTATCATGACCTCCCTGAAAGGAATGTTTGGGAAGCATGGCCGACTTGCTAGGCAGATCGCTATGCAAAAGATCATGAGTGCAAAAATATTGGAAGAACTCTAGTCAAAGAGAATGCTTTAAAAATAATTGGTTATTTAAATGAACTGGAGACTCAGGGTGCCAACATTGACGCACAGACCCAAGTTGATATGTTCCTCAACTCATTGCCTCGATCATTTGCTTAAATTGAACTTAATTATAATATGAATCAAATGAATTTTTTCTATGAGCGAACTGATGAGCTCTCTTCAATCAGCGAATGGGGTGATCAAGCCTGGGGGCAACATTTTGAACATTGAGAAAGACGCATCTTCTCGATGTTCGCTGAAAGGCAAGAAAGGGAAGAAGAAGACTAGCACTAGTGGTTCAATTGATGGACCAGTCCCAAAGATTGCATAATCTAAGGGAAAGCGGAAGGGCAAAGGGAAGGGAGGTGGTCAAGGCAAAGGAAAGTGTTTCCAATGCAGGGATAAAGGCCACTGGAAGAGGAACTGTCTTGAATTCTTAGCTACAAGAGTTCAAGGTCTGATTGAATCATGTGTGATTGAAGTAAGTTTTATACCGGATTCTTTGAACACTTGGTGCACTGAATCTGGTGCGACTAACCATGTTATAATTCGTTATAGGGGTTCAGATCAACCAGGAGGTGCAGTAATGGGGAGATCGTGCTTACTCTAGGTTCTAGCACAACCGTTTCTGCGATTGATAAAGGAATGGTAGTTTTAGAATTTCCAGACAATAAGACTTTAGTATTATTATATGTACTTTACGTCCCTTTAATGAGACGTAATTTAAATTTCAATTTCAGAACTTTCTAGTAAAAATTACTCTTTCTCTTTTCGAACTGAAGTTGTGATAAAAAAAATGGTACTTTCATGTGCTCTAGTATTTAGGCTTAGTTTGGCCCCCACGTGGCTTTTTAAAAGGAGCTTATGAAATTTATTACTAAGTTCTTTGATAATTTTATACAAGTGACATACTATTCTTCAAAAGGACATCATGAAACCAAAAAGCAACCTTGAGCTTTTGAAAACTCTATTCTAGAGCTTTTAAAAGCTCCCTCCAAAAAAAGCCCTAAGTTCAATTTTTACAAAGCTCATAAACTAGTTACCAAATGAATTAACATGAAATTGGGCTTTAAAAAAGGAGAAGCACCACGTGGGGGCCAAACTAAGCCTAAGTCAAAATGGTTTGTCTGTGATTACTATAATTATTTCTAAAAATTCTAATATGAAACATAATAACTTAGTGGTAACTATACCATCTAAAAGAAAGGAACCTTCCACTAATTCAACAAGACTTTGGCACATGAGGTTAGGTTGTGTCAATCTTAACAGGATTGGCAGACTAGTCAAAGAAGGGGTCTTAGGCGATTTGGTTCTCGAACCAATGGGAGTCTGTGAATCATGTGTTAGAGGGTAAAATGACCAAAAGGCCCTTTCCTGTAAAAGGCAATATGACCAATGCTTTGTTGGAATTAGTTCATAATGATGTGTGTGGACCAATAAATATTAGAGCTAGGGGTGGTTATGAGTATTTTATTACATTTACTGATAACTACTCTAGGTATGGATATGTGTACCTAATGTAGCACAAGTCTGAAGCATTTGAAAACTTTAAAGAGTTTAGGGATGAAGTGGAGAAGCAATTTGGCACACATATCAAGGTTATTCAATCTGATCGAGGTGGTGAGTACCTCTCTAATGAGTTTATTGATCACCTCATACAGAATAGGTTTCTGTCACAGTTGACTGCACCTGGTACGCCTTAGCAAAACGGTGTAGCAGAGAGAAGGAACTGGACACTTTTAGACATGACTAGGTCAATGATGAGTTATTCGGAGTTGCCATTATTTCTTTGGGGTTATGCTTTGGTATCCGCTATATACAGACTAAATCTAGTTCTAAGCAAATCTGTTCCTAAGACACTATGGAAGATGTGGATTGGACGCAAGCCCTCTTTGTAACATCTTCAGATATGGTGGTGTCTAGCACATGTGTTGAAAGGAAAGATGAGCAATTTGGAATCACCATCGAAATTATGTTACTTCGTAGGGTATCCAAAGGGTACTTATGGATAGTATTTTTATGATCTAAGAGAACAGAAAGTGTTCGTTAGTACAAATGCTATTTTCTTAGAGGATGATTGTATCATAAACCATAGACCTAAAGGATGGATAGATCTGAGAGAAATAGATGGAGTGCCCTCTATCCTCCAACAGTTGGAAATGATGTAATACAAGAAAATACCACATCTTCACGCATTTCTGCATCGGTAACCTCATCATACTGGGAGGATGATCAGCCAGCCTGACAGATAAATGTTCTTCGGAGATGTTTTTGAAGCTGTCTCCATAGAATCTAAATCTAATCCTGCCATGTACGAAGAGGCAATGGTTGATGTTGACTCAACTCATTAGGTTAAAATTCAGAAGGTTGAATTCAAATCTATGGATTCTAATCGAGTCAGGGATCTTGTAGAACTTCTAGCAAATATTAAACCATTGGATGTAAGTGGGTCTAAAAGAGGAAAAGAGGATCTGATGGAAAGGTTGAGACCTTTAGGCAAGGCTTATAGCAAAAGGCTATACTCAAAGAGAGGGCATTGACTATAAGGAAACCTTTTTGCTGGTAGCCATGATTAAATCAATCAGAATACTCTTATCCATTGATGCATGCTTAGATTATGAAATCTAGCATATGGATGTCATGACTGCATTCTTGAATGGCAATCTTGAGAAGGACATCTATATGTAGCAACCAGAAGGGTTCATAGCTGGCAGAAAAGATAACTTGGTATGTAAGATGTAAAAGTCCATTTATTGACTTAAGCAGGCATCCAAGAGTTAGAACATTTGATTAGGCCAAGCGGTCAATTCGTTTGGTTTTATACAAAATCTGGATGAACCTTGTGTATACAAGAAATGTGAAGGTAAGATGGTGGCTTTTCTTGTTCTCTATGTTGATGACATTCTACTCATTAGGAATGATGTAGGGGCATTGTCATTTAGCTAGCTAATACTTTTGATCTGAAAAATCTAGGAGGGGCGAGCTATATCCTTGGGATAAAGCTCTTTCGAGATCATAAGCGAAAGATAATGGGATTATCTCAAGCTGGTTTTACCGAAAGGCACTAACTATATTTTTCGTGGATAGTTTGAATAAAGGTTTGTTACCTTTCAAGGATGGTTTAACATTCTCCAAGGACCAATGTCCTAAGACACAGGGGGAGAGGAGTCGTATGGCAGGAGTTCCCTATGCTTTAGAAGTGGACAGTCTCATATATGCGATGTTTTGCACTAGACCAAATATCTGCTTTACCATTAGCATGGTTAGCAGGTATCAGTCGAATCCAAGTCAATAGCACTAGACAGCCGTCAAGCACATTCTTAAGTACGTAAGAAGGACTAAAGATTACATGCTTATCTATGGTCGTGATGAATTGATTCCAGTAGGATACACTAACTCAAACTTTATGTCTGATAAAGATTCAAGGAAGTCGACATCCGAACATCTCTTTACCCTATAAGGTGGTACTGTGTAACACCCGTAATTTCCATTATCTATGATATAATTTCCAAATATATGTTATTAATATCTTCTATATATGTAAATGACATTTTGAGAGTGCTTGACATTTTATGAGTGTTCATGCATTTAATATCATAATCCTTTGATAACAAAACAAACCTTCCTTGTTTCAGCAGACCCGAGTGCTCGAGCTCAACGCGAGCGCTCGAGCTTAAAAAGTATGAAAAGATTAGTTTGTGCATTTTTGTGAGAAAAATAGAGAGATACAGAAAGAGGGCTTGTAAGGGAGAGTCTTGAAGTTCATAAACATACACAGATATTCTTCACCTGCATGTCATCATCTAGGCTTGGGATCATCTTGGTTGCTGCATAATTATTGTTCTCTGAAGTTCTTGAATTCTTGAAGAATCCCTCAAGCATTTGGAGTCCTAGTTCATAGATCATCACCATGTTCATCATCATCAACTCTTTCTCAACGTATTTCATCATCTACTTGATTTTGATCTTTGTGAGTACTTCAACTCATATACAATGTTGATATATGCATATATAATCTATAAAATTGAGTTGCATGTGTTTGATTTAGTCAAATCTAGCTTTAGATCATCATGATCATCATCTATTTTCAAGTTTATATAAATTTCATCATCCATTTGACTGTTGATCACTTTGTGGATGTTATAATTCATGTACAAGGTGTATATGAGCATGTATTATCTGTTTACTAAGTTGCATGTGAGTTTAAGTTCAGATTTCATGACTCTATTATCAAAATCGAAGTTATGTTACAAAGTAACACAAACTGCTAGAAATCTACTAAACTTGAGTGCTCAAGAAAGCACGAGCACTCGAGCTTGATAGTATTTTGAAAACTTTTGATTTTCATGCTAAATGTGATGTACCATGAGCCTTCTTAGTTGTACCTTCAACTATATATGATGAGCAAGCATAAGTATACTTTGCTCACAATTCTGAAATTGTACTATAAGTTTGTTTAGTAGTACCATTTGATAATTTTCAAAGAGAACGCTTAATTCATTCTTCTTACGATTGATTCATATAACTTGTAATTCCACATTTCTGTGAATTTTGTCATGATCAACTTTGTGACGATTAGTAGTAACGTGTTAGGTTAAATCACTAATGATGTACTAAAGAATAATACGCGAATAATGTGTTTAAATGAATAAGTGTGTTTACGGACGTGTAGGGTATAGTCGTGTTGTATGGTTGTGTTGCATGTTTGAGTTGGATGATCTCGTCAATCATTCTGAGTGTAGTTGCATGTGGTCGTATGACCTTGTGGACACGCGGAATTGATTTTCCTTTTAGTTTTGAAATTGCTTTGAATGAAAAGAAAAGGTTTGTTGAAAATAGATACAGAATCGCCACTTGGTCTTTAAGTAAACAAGAAACCTAATTTGACTCATCCAAATGGATAAAGGGCACCGGCTCTTCATAACCAAAGAACTTGGCTCGGGGTTTTGGTATGAGAGAGGAAGGAGCCTTTGTCGCGACTAAACACCCTCAACTCGCCCTGTCTCTCGACAAGCCTCAATTAACATCCAAATAATCATCTAATACTATGTTTGATTCGATAATTAATACTATGATAGTATATTACATTGCATAAGAATCTTGAAAATGGAAGATCAAAAGATAAGATATCATTCATAAGATCTAAGCCAACTATCACACAATGTAAAGTAAAGGATCACACAATCAAACCTAGGAAAAAATGTCTAATCGCATATCAAGTAATCATGTTTTCCTAGTCTAGAAGGGGGACATGGAAGAAAATGAAATATACTTAACAAGCTAGTATGATGCATGTTAATCTTTAAGAAAAGAAGATCTATCGATCCCCGGGACGGATGAGAAAGGAAAATTAGATCGAGGGGGAGCGGAGCATGAACGTGTGATCAAGTTCAGTCCTTATAATCTCCTTAGATTAGGAGTCACAAAAACTCCAAATCTTGCATGGATGCAATGTATGATCCTAGAATGTGCAAAGGTTGTAGTGTGTTTGTGTACATGTACTTTCTAAAGTGACTTAGAAGTCTAGAGTATGCATGAATGTATGAAAAAAAATATTATAGGATGTATACAAATGTAGTATGAACTACTTCCTAAGATATTAATTTGGAGTACATGTGAACATCTAAATAAAACTTGCTTCCTGTGAACAGTGGACAGAACACTGAGTTGGTTTTGTAAAAATAGAAAAGTGGGGTTAGGAGTGTTTTTAATGCATGATTTTTATGGAGATCATTCTTATTATGTCTAGAGTACATATCAAAAAGCCAAACTGCAATAACTATCAAAGATTAGGAGAAATAATATGAATAAGAGAGGTTGCTCAGAAACAGAGTCCGTACTGTCGACTGAAATGTAGAAAAATCTTTGAAAATGAAAACAAAACATTTAGAGGCACATTTTAGACAGAAAGTTCTCCAGGACACTGACAAGGGAAAAATGATTTGAAGCTACTCTCTTTGGAAAACTTTTCTAGAAAACAAAGTAAAAGTCAACCAAGTTGTTGTGACAGAAAAATAGAATGTTTGGATCAAAATGGAGTTTTCAAGTCAAACCAAAAATCATAGGTGTTCTATAATGAGTTAGGAAGACTTTCCAAGTGGTCTTGTAATCACCCATTGAGTATTGAACTCAATATATTATTTTGAAGTTGAATAACTCACTGTTTTGAAGATTGTTTGAGAAAAACAAGGTTTATTTCTTGGAATCCAAATATTGGGGGTTTTAGAGGGGTTTTGAAAGCATGTTTTCAACATCAAATGGAGATTATAATCTCTTGGGATATCAACATCAAACCCAAGTCAAGAACTTCCAAGATTGTTGGAGAGATTTTTTTTTATTTGAGCATAACTTCAAGAATACTTTGGAAGTATTGAAGTAGGAATCATCATCTATCAAACATGTTTTTGAGGTCAAGAGCTACTATCCATAAGGATTCACTCACCTCAAATACCATATTATCATTCAGATGATGATGAACTAGTAAGTAATCAAAGAAAAATAAAAAAGAAATGAGGTAAGGAGAGATGAACATTTATATAAACAAGCAAATAATAACAATAAATAGATGATAATCACTGTGATTTTGGACTTGTTGCTTGGTGTTTCACTCATATATGGACATTTGGACATGGAAGTAGCTTCCTATCTCATGAATGCTCAAGAATGGTGGTTGGGGAGGATTTGAATGTGAAATATAAGAGATGTAATAGAAGAAAATAAGATTAAAACTTACTTTCTTATAGAAAATCAGTGGGAGAAGCTCCCTTTCTCTCTTCTTAACCTAGCTCTACCTCTCTTTCTCTCTACAACTTTCTCAAGCTTTTGCACTTGGCCCCCCCAAAATGAAGAGCAAAGGGGGTTTATATAGGCCAATTTGGGGAGGTTTTGGGATTTATAAAGTGCTCTCATTGGTCCCAAACATCTGTGAACAAGAAATTACGTCGTTTTGACTTTCAATTATTCAATTTGGACCCGAAAAATAAATTACAAAAATGGCTTCAGTGGGGGTTGAGTGCCGCCGTGGCACTGGCCATGTGCCGCTGTGGTAGTGGCCCAGTGCCGCCGTGGCACTGCTCCTCAGACGCCCAAAAAATGCTGTTTAGGCCCCTAGAGGTTCCGGTATTCGCGAAAAGGACCTTTTCGTCCGAAATTCACAAAAAATGCATACAAACTCCAAATTAAGGTTGTGATATACTGTTGGAAAGATAATGGAGTTCATTTTTCATAAAAATAGTTTGGAGATAGGTCTCTTTTAAAAGGTTTGCGGTATTAGCGATAAAAGACGATTTGATCGTCTTTTTTCACCTTCAGAAATTCATAATAAATCCGTTTTAAATCCAAAAAATATGTGCGATATACCGTTGGAAATCAGTTGACCTCTAGTATCCATGAAAAATGTTTTAACAATGATGTAGTGCTCCGATTTTAAAGTCAACTTTTAGGTTAAATCGGTCAAACTTGGGATCTCCATAGAGTTCTAGGAACCTCTAGAAGCTCCTGGAGCTGACGTTTTCGTCCGATTTTTTTTAAAAACTCATTTTAGTACTTTTCACATAATCTAAGATGATCGCATGACTTTTGGGTGAGTTCGAATGATTTCGGTCAAGCCCTGGTCAAAGCAGGTCAAACCTAGGTCAAACTGGTCAACGGGGACTTTTTGGGAACTTCCCGGACTTCTAGGGGTTTTTGAGGGCTGACGATTTTATCTGATTTTATTTAAAAACTCATCTTATTACTTTTCTTACAACGTAACTTGTTTCTAAAACTTCGGGTCCAAATCTGGGAGTGTTTGGGCTTTTAGGGCATTTGGTTATTTTTACCACTTTCTAAGCATTTGGAGAGATAGAACTAATTTCCAGGGTCCTTTATGAGTCTTTTTTTATCATCGTGAATCACCAATCTGTGGGTCTCCTAAATCTTATTGCCGAAAAAATGGGGTGTCTACAGACCTTAGCAGTCTTGTTGTCAATTATGTTATGTGAAATCTAAAGATTAGTTCGTGTTGTGGTCTGTGTGTAATTGAGTTAGGCCGAATTGGGCTAAAGATGATTGTTAGGGCCCAATTGGGCTAGGAAAATTGAGTTAGGGCCAAATTGGGATAGGCGATTGTGTTGAGGTTGAATTAGGCGAGGAATATATATGTGATTGGCCGAATTGAGCTTGGTGTCATGTTAGGGCCAAATTGGGCTAGGATTTATGTTGTGCCCGAATTAGGCTTGTTTATGAATTTATGGCCGAATTAGGCTTGTGTTTGTGTTGAATGTCATATAAGCTAGCACCGTCGATTCCATGTTGTTGCGATTAGGCAGAAGCCAGTACTGTTGGTATTGTGGTCGTGAGTTGACAGGAGCTAGTACTGTCAGTTATGAGTTGTCGGCACGGTGGATTTGTGCAGGTTCCATTGCATTGATTGTTGGGTTTGTACCCTCAAACCATTACTTTATGTATGAGCCATTGACATTTTAATATACGGATATCAGCTTTACAATTCATAGTGTATATTTCTTTCATGAGTTGATTGTTAATCCTTAAGTATCATAGTAAGCAACTCGTGTATGTTTGAGATACATACAAATGAGATACGAATTACTGTTCTTTGATACTTAGAACTTGTCACAATGGATGATGAGACTGGATATCTCATCAGGTATACATTGTAGCATGATTAACTACCATTGGATGGAGTCATGAATCTCAATCACTAGAGTGTGACTCTTAGTTAATATGCTAGTGCTTATAGTGCATTGACGAAACTGAGCTTTCCTATTGACACTTAAGACTCTCAAACAGTCGATAGAAACTCATAACTTGTATAAGGTACGTGTTCTCTCAATCTTGAGACGCTCATGAGCATAGACTACAGGTGCTTTGACTTACCAATCAGTGAGGTCTATAGAAGAACAACACCTGGGTATCTTTGGTATGTCATGTTCATAGGGTTGTGAACATATATTGTCAAGATAGAATCTACCCTCTCATTCAGTGTAAGCATTCCTTGAGAATGTCACCAAGTTGATTACTGAGAACTACAGTCTTGTTGATAAGTAGTTATCAACATGTTTGGTAATCATGAGAGGTGAATGGGCCTCAAGGAATACAATAAGTAATCATGATTCAGGTTGGCAGTAACAGTTATTCGACTACCTGAATATGAATACGAATGCTGAAGGTAGAGGGATATTAGCACACTATACAAGTCTAGTTATCGCTTTGGATATGTTCTTTTGCGTTGGAGTTCAGTTATCGTTTTATAGTGGAGTAAACATTAACTGATTAGTTGGTTAGTTTGTTGATCAAAAAGTTTGGTCATGGGAATTAACAACTGGTCTGAACCAACAATAAAGAGCCTAGGAGGTCCCACTCTTAGCTCTACTAGGATTCTTGGAAAGGCACTGTCACACCCCGAATTTTCAGACAACCAAGTATTAATCAAGGGAGAACCCTCAACCAATATCTAGTTGTCCAATCATCAAAGGTGCTTGTAATATAAACATCACACAGTCTGTACCGAAATAAATCATTACTCACATGAGCTAAAGCAACAGTCAACATCCAACCATCAAAGTCAAACCAAGATTTAACTCCAACTCCAAAACATAATAAAAATCTAAAAAGAACACTTCACTAAAACAATATCTTAAATTGTTAAATGGCCCACAATGCCATAAATTATTTCTAAACTCTCTAGGATTTGATTAAAAACGAATAAGGGAAACAGTACAAGACTCCGCATGCCTCCTGCTGCCAGGTGCCACGACCTCCCTACTAGCCCTGCAAATTATGATCAGCTACGCTCCAACAAGAACGCACCCGCGAGAAAAACTCAACGGGTCAGTCACGTGACTGGTATGAGTTAAACCACACACACACACAGCTAGGAATCACACGGTGACTCTTACTACCACACCCAATAGGTAATTCGGGCAAAAGGATAGTTCCACTTCACATGTCGGGACAAGCGGTAGTTTCCCTCTATGTGGTGGCCATGCAGTTCTCGCCCGAATTTAAATAAAATAATTCTTACCTTCCGCCACATGGTGAGTCAATACCTGCAAAATGTTAGTGGACCCACCATCCTGCAACCACGAAGATTTATAATAACAAAATACCACAAATTATGCGGAACTACTAGTACTAAGAACTCACAAGAATTAACTTCATAATTTACTCACTACACATCCAAACTAAATATATAAGCAAAGAACAGAAGTACAGGAAATCAACATTTTAAATCCATTGACTCGTCGGAAAATTTATTGACAATAATCCTCTTACTTATATAAACGATTTATTATTCAATTTCCTAGGTTCACAACTTGGCTACCCTCCATGGTACACCCACACATATACCCATGTGTGCCCAGACATACTACCAACATCCACTCTGGTGCTAGTTTGGTTGGGGTATCAACCAAACCAGGTATACACACAGAAGGCCAGTCAATATGCCTAGACGTCTAACAAAATAAGCCGGGCATAAGGCTTAGGACAGCTTGATCACGAAGCCACTGGAAAAAAGGTACACTCAGCAAGTCAAGCTACCAAAAAAAATATCACAACTGGGAGCGGTGAACACTAATGAACTTGAAACCATTTTGCATTCTCGGAATTATAGAATTTAATCGGACTCAACGTTAATGACTATCACCTATTTTTTTTTTATATAGCTCAACATTATAAGAGAATTCATGTATCTCCAAGTAATCTTCGTTAAGTCATACGAACGAAATAAAAAAAAACTATGAATCATATTTCCCCAATTTCGTACATTTTAATATACTAAAAACTGGTACTGAAATCTTCAATTTCTGCCCAAACGGTGCAGAATCAGGAAAAACACCATTAGACGAAAAACGTACAGAATCACGTTTTACCTAAGACTTGCGAACAAAATGTTCAAATTGAAAGCCACGATTTTCTAATAATTTTCTTAAGTTTCTACAACTGTGTGAATTAAAAAAAAAATGAATTTCCATATATTTCTTAATAACCATGAATATTTCACATATGGTTTTATCAAACTAACTAACTATTCACCTAACCCTTTCGAATACCCTAATGTCATAATCACAAAGATCACGCGAAGGGAGAAAATATTCTTATTATTTCGATAATAACGACGTGCAATGCAATACAAAAATTTAAACCCAATAATTAGATTAAACATGTAAGGGTTTGGTTATCTCGCGTACACATACATACATACGTGGATATATATATATATATATATACTCGGATACAAAAATTTAACTCACCAAGTTTGTGAAAAAAAAAAACAACAACAACGACTGCCCGCAATTCCACACGTGCCCACGAACCCGAGACCGTTCTCCTTCTTCTCCCTTTTCTTCTTCTTCTTCTTCTTCTCTCTCTCTCTCTCTCTCTCTCTCTCTCTCTCTCGGTGGCTGAAGATGTGGATCCCTTTTTTTTTTCTTTCTTTTCTTTTCTTTTCTTTGACCTAATACTAGCTTAGGTAACCTACCCCCCTCAAACACACACATACACACACGACACACACACCAACACATAAACACATGCACACACACATGTGGTATAACATATACACATGTGCATTGGTCCACACATATGGCTCACTCACACACATTTTAAATTTAAACAATACAATTAAATAAAAAGTGAATAAATAACAAATAAAAAAAATATCTGTATTTACATAACAATTTCTTTTTGGGTAAAAATTAAGGTTATTATAGGCACATGAGGATCTTGTCAAGGTGGGTTCGATCGATTGAAGGTGTCTTGACCAATCAAAATCTTAGCGGGTTCGATCGCTTGAAGGTGGTTTGATTGATTGAAGCTTAGATCGATCGAAGCCACTTCAATCGCTTGAACTTTTGGTTGGTTCTAGGAATCTATAAATAGGGAAGCTGCGTCCAGAAAAAAGAGTTCATCGTTTTAATATGCCAGAAGTTGCAGAAACTATTTTAGAGCTCCCAAACTCTCTCCATCCTCCTTATTAGAGATCCCACCATCTCTTGTCTTTTCGGGAAACATCCGCAGGAGTAATAAGAGTGAAGATATCCTAGTAGAAGCTATTGCACTATCCAAGAGAAGGAAATTCAGAATTAGGTTCAAGGCCTAAGGTATGATTTCTTGTTCCCCTCTTCTGTATACATCTATCGAATTGACGAGTAGTAGATCTTGGGCAACTAGGAATACATATCAAGGCCATTCGATCTGATCGAGGTGGCGAGCACCTCTCTAATGAGTTTATTGATCATCTCGCACAGAATGGGATTCTGTCATAGTTGACTGCACCCGGCACGCCTTAGCAGAATGGTATAGCGGAGATAAGGAACCGGAATCTTTTCAACATGACTAGGTCAATGATGAGTTATTCTGAGTTGCCATCATTCCTTTGGGGTTATGCTTTGGAAACTGATGCGTACACACTAAATCTAGTACCAAGCCAATCTGTTCCTAGGACACCACGGGAGATGTGGATTGGGCGCAAGCCATCTTTGCAACATCTTCGAATATGGGGGTGTCTGGCACATGTGCTGAAAGGAAAGATGAGCAAGTTGGATTCTAGATCGGAAGTATGTTACTTCGTAGCGTATCCAAAGGGTACTTATGTATGGTACTTTCATGATCCAAGAGAACAGAAAGTGTTTGTTAGTACAAATGCTATTTTCTTGGATGATGATTATATAATGAACCATAAACCTAAGGGAAGGATAGATCTTAGAGAGATAGAAGGAGAGCCCTCAATCCTACCCATAGTTGATAATGATGTAAATCAAGAAAATACTACTTATTCACCCACTTCCGCACCGATAACTCATCGTGGTGGGAGGATTACCAGCCAGCCTAATAGATACATATTCTTAGGAGAAGTTTTTGAAGCTGTCTCCATAAAATCTAAATCTGATCTTGCCATATACGAAGAGGCAATGACTGATGTTGATTCAGCTCATTGGGTTAAAGCTGTGAAGGCTGAATTGGAATCTATGGATTCCAATCAGGTCTGGAATCTTGTAGAACTTCCAGCTAGTATTAAACCCATTGGCTGTAAGTGGGTCTATAAGAGGAAAAGAGGATGTGATGAAAAGGTTGAGACCTTTAAGGCCAAGCTTGTAACAAAAGGTTATACTCAGAAGAAGGGCATTGACTATGAGGAAACCTTCTCGCCGGTAGCTATTCTCAAGTCCATCAAAATACTCTTATCCATTGCTGCATGCCTAGATTATGAGATCTGGTAGATGGACGTCAAGACTGCATTCCTGAATAGAAATCTTAAGGAGGACATCTATATGCAACCACCAAAAGGGTTCATAGCTGGTGGGAAAGGTAACATGGTAAGCAAGTTGCAAAGGTCCATTTATGGGCTTAAGCAAGCATCTAGGAGTTGAAACATACGTTTTGACTAAGCAGTCAAGTCGTTGGGTTTCATACAAAATCTGGATGAACCATGTGTATACAAGAAGCGTGAAAGAAAAGTGGTGGCTTTTCTTGTGCTTTACGTTGATGACATTCTACTCATTCGGAATGATGTAGCGGCATTGTCAACTGTTAAGTTTTGGCTAGCTAGTACTTTCGATATGAAGGATCTAGGAGAGGTAAGCTATATCCTTGGGATAAAGCTCTTTCGGGATCGTAAGAGAAAGATAATTGGATTATCTCAAGCTGGTTATATTGATAAGGTAATAACTAGGTCTTCAATGGATAATTCAAAGAAAGGTTTGTTACCTTTCATGCATGATTTAGCGTTCTCTAATGACCAGTGTCCTAAAACACAGGAGGATAGGAATCGCATAGCAGAAATTCCCTATGCTTCGACAGTGGGAAGTCTCATGTATGCAATGTTATACACTAGACCAGATATCTGCTTTGCCATTGGCATGGTTAGTATATATAAATCAAATCTAGGTCCAGAGCACTGGACAACCACTAAGCACATTATGTCAGATAATGTGAGTGAGTTAATTTTAGTAGGATACACTGACTCAGACATTATGTCAGATAAAGATTCGAGGAAGTCGATGTCCGGTCATCTCTTTACCTTGGTAGGTGGTACTGTTAGTTGGAGGAGCATTAAGCAGAAATACATTACAAACTCAACTACAGAAGCTGAGTATGTGGTTGCTTGTGAAGCTACAAAGGAAGCTATTTGGCTCAAGAAGTTCCTTATGGAGCTCGAGGTGGTACCAACATCATTGTCACCTATTACACTTTATTGTGATAATTGTGGCGCAGTGGATCAGTCCAAGGAGCCAAGGAACCACGAAAAAGGAAAGAATGTGGAGCAGAAATATCATCTAATCCGAGATATTATTCAACGTGGAGATGTGACTGTCACTAAGGTTGCCACCGCTGACAATCTTACTGATTCGTTTATAAAGGCCTTGCAACAGAAGGTCTTTGATCATCATCTAGATAGTCTAGATCTCAGATTTAATCATGTATGGTTATCAGTGCAAGTGGGAGTTTGTTGGGTTTGTGCCCTCCAACCATTACTCTATGTATGAGACATTGACATTTTAATATATAAATATCAGCTTTACATAGTTAATATGCTAGTGCTTATAGTGCATTGACGGACTTGAGCTTTCCTATTGACACTCAAGACTGTCAAACAGTTGATAGGAACTCATAACTTGTATAAGGTACGTGTTCTCAATCTTGAGACGATTATGAACATAGACTGTGGCTGCTTTGACTTACCAATTAGTGAGGTCAATAGAAGATCAACACCTGGGTATCTTGGGTATGTTGTGTTCATAGGGTTGTGAACATATATTGTCAAGATAGAATCTACCCTCTGATTCAGAGTAAGCATTCCCTTAAGAATGTCACCAAGTTGATCACTGAGAGCTGCAGTCTTGCTGATAAGTAGTTATCAACATGTTTGGTAATCATGAGAGGTGAATGAGACTCAAGAAAGACAAGAAGTAGTCATGATTCAAGTCGATAGTAACAGTTATCCAACTACCTGAATATGATTACGAATGCTGAAGGATGAGGGACATTAGTACACCATACAAGTCTAGTTATCACTTCGGATATGTTCTTTTGCATTGGAGTTCAGTCATCATTTTATAGTGGAGTAAACGTTAACTGATCATTTGATTAGTTTACTGATCAAAGAGTTTGGTCATGGGAATTAACAACTGGTCTGAGCCAACAATAAAGAGCCTAGGAGATCCTACTCTTAACTCCGCTAGGATGCTTGGAAAGGCACATGAGGATCTTGTCAAGGTGGGATTGATCGATCAAAGTTTGTCTCGATCGATTGAAGTCTTGGTGGGTTCGATCGCTCGTAGGTGGTTCGATCGATCGAAGCTTCGATAGATCAAAGCCTCGATAGATCAAAGCCACTTCGATTGCTTGAACTTTAGGTTGGTTTTGGGAATCTATAAATAGGGTAGGTGCGTCCAGAAAAAAGAGTTCATCATTTTAATATGCCAGAAGCTGCAGAAACTGTTTTAGAGCTCCCAAACCCTCTCCATCCTCCTTATTAGAGATCCTACCATCTCTAGTCTTTCCGAGAAGCATCTGCAGGAGTCATAAGAGTAAAAATAGCCTAGTGGAAGCTGCTGCACTATCCAAGGGAAGCAAATTTAGAATTGGGTTCAAGACCTGAGGTATGATTTCTTGTTCCCCTCTTATGTACACATCTATGGAATTGACGAGTAGTAGATCCTGGGCTACCAATAAGTTTTAAAACATAATCATTCCGCTGCGCGTTTAAAAATTTATTTTAAACCTGTTTTTTCTTCATTGATATGGTTGCATAATCGGTAAGAATGTTGGGTTTTGGGTAAGAACTTCAGTAACGTCTCAATGATTTCTAAGTGATAACATAAATGGTGTATATGGTAATATTGTGTTTGGTTTGTAGTATTTCACTCAACTTTCAGCCGATGGGTGTGTGGCCCTGGATAATCGTGTCCAACTGTAGTAGTTCCAAATGTTGGAGATGCTGTTCCGCTGGGCGAGTACTGTGGAGATGAGAACGTGGATGAGGAATGCTGGGGCTTCGCCACTTGAAGAGGAGTTCGTGATGTTGAAGTCGTCCTGTTCCACTGAGGAACTTTTATTATCTATCTTTTTTTGTTGTTATTGTTGTTGTTGTCGGCCGTTTGGCCTGTAGAGTTTTGTTTCTTGTAATTTTGGATGATTGCAATATAAGCATGTATAATGGAGATTGTAAGACTCTGATATTGCTTCCACTAAACTTAGAATCATTTCTGCGATTATTATTATTACTCTGATATTTTATATTTCGTTAATATTTGGACAATCATGCGATCTATAACTTGTTACAAGCCTACGGATCCAATAAGGAAGCTTACTTCCCTCAATTATCAAAACACCGGGCGTGACATATTGTTAGTTGGAGAGCATATAAGCAGAAATGATTACAGACTCGACTACAGAAGATGAGTATGTGGCTACTTGTGAAGCCGTAAAGGAAGTTTTTTGGCTCAAGAAGTTCCTTATGGAGCTCGGGGTTGTACTAGCGTCGCTGTCACATATTACGATATACTGTGATAATAGTGAGATAGTGGCTCAGTCCAAGGAGCCAAGGAACCACGAAAAGGGAAAGCACGTAGAAAGGAAGTATCATCTCATTCGAGATATAGTGGCTATGCCATAGAAAGTCTTTGATCTTCATCTAGATAGTTTAGGTCTTAGATGTAGTGGCTTATTAGTCGTGAGATATCATGTTTACATTTCTTTATGTATATGTCATGAGATGATTGATGTAGTCCACAAGTATCATAGTAGGTAATTCATGTATGTATGAGATACATACAAGAGAAACATGAATTACTATTCTTTGACACTTAGAACTTGTCACAATGGATGATGAGACTAGATATCTCATCATGTATACATTGTACCACTATTAACTACCATTGGATGGAGTGATAAATCTCAATCAGTAGAGTGTGACTCTTAGTTAATATACTAGTGCTTATAGTACATTGACGGACCATGAGATTCCCATTGACATATAAAACTGTCAACAGTTTATAGGAACTTGTAACTTGTATAAGGTACGTGTGCTCGATCTTGAGGCGATTATGGACATAGACTATGAATGTGACTGCTTTGACTTACCAATCAGTGAGGTCTTGCAATATCAATACCTGGGTATCTTGGGTATGTCATATTCATAGGGTTGTGAACATGCATTGTCAAGATAGAATCTACGCTTTGATAAAAAGTAAGAATTCCCTTGAGAATGTCACCAAGTTGGTAACTGAGAACTATAGTCTTGTTAATAAGTAGTTATTAACATGTTGGGTAATCATGAGAGGTGAATAAAACTCAGGGAATGGAAGGTGTAATCATCATTCAGGTTGATAATACCAGTTATCCGACTACTTGAATATGATTACGATCGCTAACAGTAGAGGGACATTAGTACACCATAGAAGTTTGGTTATTGCTTTGGATTTGTTCTTTTGCGTTGGAGGGCAGTTATCGTTTTATAGTAGAGTAAACGTTAACTGATCACTTAGTTAATTTGCTGATCAAGAGTTTGATCATGGGAATTAATAACTGGTCTGAGCCAACAATAAAGAAACTAGGAGGTCCCAGTCTTAGCTCTGGGAGAATGCTTGGAAAGGCATATAAGGATTATGAGCCAATCAATTGAAATAGTTTTAATTGATTGACAGTTCAATCGATCAAACTTGCTTCAATCGATTGAACTCTGGTTCATTTCAATCAATTGAAAAGCTTCGATTGATTGAAGGTTCCATCGATCGAAAGAGTTTCGATCGATAGAAGGTAAAAGTTGATTTGAAAATCTATAAATAGGGCTTCTGTGTACAGAAAAAGTTAAACGTCATTTTAATATCAAAAAGCTACAGATAAATTTTTACGGTTTCCTTCTCCTTCTTGTCCTCATTATTAGGGTTCCCACAAACCCTAGTCAATCCAGAAAACATTCATTAAAGATATAAGGGTAAAGATAACCTATGGATTGTTGATGCACATTAAAGGAAGAAGACAAAATTAGAATTGGGTTCAAGACCACAAGGTGAACTTCTTGTCCCTCTCTTGTAGGCATCTATGGAGTTTATGAGTAGTAGATCCGGGCACACCAACAAAATTTTGAACTTGATTTTTCGCTGCACAAAAGATTTAATTTTCGTATTATAAATCCTGCAATTCACAACATACACTAGAATATTGCTGAATATCAATTTGTATCGTGAATTTCACAAGGTGGTATGATATGTTTATGTGGTTCATTCTAATCTATATGCTGTGAATTTCTGTAGCACTTGCAATTGCCCCCAAAAATTCCAAATAGGAAAACTAAAATAGTGACGTCACCTTGGAACAGTTATAGAAGGTCCGTTACTACAATCCTAATTAGGAATTCTTATTAGAATACTTTAGTAAACATCTTGATGACAACGACGTTAATAACTTAGTACCTATAATCATAACTGCACTCTCGACATTTTAATCCTATTTGGAATCATAAAGAGACTTACACTTAGGGCTCGTACACAGCCCCCGTACATACGTACTTTTATAGTTATGTTCTTTCATAGTAGTACACGTACATTTCGGACAAATGCACATAACTCAATGCATTAGCCCAAGAGTGGACCCCACATTGCCGCACGGCAACCATGCACACACACCACCACCCTCATTTGGTTCCCTCATGATCTACCCTTGGGCATACAAACAGTCTCACCTACACATTTTTGTGCACCCTAAATGCTTATACACAACCCTTTCCCTCACCCACACAATAGATATAACACCCTAACACCCTCATATCACTCTCCCTTCCAGTCCCTCATTTCTATCCATGACAGAATTACAGAGAGAGAATCGAGAGTGAGAGAGGAAGAGTTTGGAAGAGAGAACAACACGTACACACCCCCATACCCTTGACTTGTATACACCACACATATACTCATACACTCACCCTCTCTCTATCACACCCTCTCTGTACACAACCACACATACATGCACACTGTAGTGAGGAAGAAGAAGAATGAAGAAGAATAAGGAAGAAGAAGAAGATCGGAGAAGAGTAGTGAGGATCTAAGACTTCCTAGAGGTAAACCACACCCCCTTTTGCATTTCTACACCTCTGCATGTCATCTAGGCACCCTTAGGATCACGTGCATGTTGCCCAAATAGAGCCTAAGGCTCTCAGTTAGTCCAGACTGCCATTAGAGCACCATAGAGATACTTGATTTTTGGAATCATCACCAAAATGCCTCTGAGTTATACCATTTTGACCCTCATGGCCCCTGCATGCTCCTCCTTGAATAGCTTTTGAAATGGAGTTCGTTTGATAGACCATGCAGACCATTATTCTTAGTTTCGGCCAAATAGGATAATCAATTGGGTAGAGTAGTAAATGAGATAATTAGGTATTATCTCCTAGTATGTTGCAGAGAGGAGAGAGACAATCACAATGGCATTGGTCTCATCACTTTCTATGGAAAAAAGAGAGAGAAATAGCTCTTGCAAGTTTCTCCATCGAATCGCGCCTCGCTGGAGGCTGGTCAGCTCGCCAGAGAAGACCCAACCCATTTAGGGTTTCGATTTATAACGTGCGGATCTAGATCGGACAGGGATGATTGTGTAAGTGGGTAAGGGTTTGGGTAGTTTGGTCAGGTTATAAAACTCATGAACCTTTTAACTAAGATTGTCACGCCCCAACGTATCATAAATAGGGAAAGCATTTAATTTCCTTTATGGACCCGTAGGTCACGACAGTTTGAAGGATCTATTCCGTCCCAAACGTCGAACAATGTAATAATTTATAATCAGAATAAGAGCAATCAAGGCTTACAAAATTTTTTCAAGTTGATAATTATTACAGCACGTGATCAGCTAAAGGCACAACCCACCTTGCAAATAAAATAATATCTGGTACAGTAATCCATATTACAAATTTAGTTCATAATATAAAAAGCAGCAATAATAATTTTCCTCTTCTCAGGTAGTTATGCTCAATTTTCTTAGTCATACTGTCCTGCCTGGTCATAACCTGAAAAGCCTAGACACAAATATCCAGGGCGTATCTATGTCGTCAGCTTTATGAAGTTGGTGAGTATTAAAAACATATTCTCATAATGTAAAACATACTCCTTTGCCATTTTCATTTCACAGGTTTCATTGACCAACAGGTTAGAAATATAGTAATGAATTCAAGTTATAAAACAGTAAAGATAATGCCATAATCTTTAATCCATAAAACATGTGACCATGCATGGAACAATTAATCTCACCAACTATTTTCTCTCAACAACACATCATCCAACTCTCTCGCTCTAGTATCTTGAAATACTAAGGTGATCATACTATAGTACAGGGGTACCAGGGAATGTCCAATTTGCCTCACACTTTAGTACAAGGTACCAGGGAGAGTCCAATTGCCTCACACTTTATGCTAGGTAGTGTCCAGTAGGCCACACTATAGCACTACCACGGGTGCCAGGGAGTGTCCATGTCGGCGTCACCCACTTTAGCGCTACCATGGGTGCTAGGGAGTGTCCAAGTTTGTCACCGTCTCATTTCAAAGATACTCTAAACCACAACATCGTAACCACACACTTTAGTACACAAGTACCAGGGAGTGTCCAATTTACAACCTCATCCATCTACTCTTTTCACACTGACCATCACTCACCATGCATGTAACTTGACCCCACGTGTATGTCACATGACTTTATACAGCAAAGTAAATTACTGGAAAGCAAAAACAACATACATGTAAGAATAATCAAGTCTTTAATCATTCACTTATAACTAATATAATCAACATGATTCTATGTTAGCATAATTCCCAAACGGTACTTTAAAAACCCTTAAAAATTTATCCAAATAGCTCCTTAGCAGAAAACAAACAAAAACCATACAATGATGGGTCGCGCGCGCAGGCTCGTGCGATGAGCAACTTTTTTGATTTTCTTTTAAAAGCTCAGTTTATTAAAAAAAACGAATGTCGTACGCACAGGCCGCTTGCGCTTGTCGCTCGTGCGAGTTAGAGTAGAACCTTCATCTTCTTCGTTTTTCTCCCCTATTTCAGTTTTGGGGTCTATTTTTGACCCAGTTCAATTTCAAAAAAATGACCTATAGTATATGGCTCTCTTTATTTTTCCGCAAGGATTACGAGCATATAATCATATTAATGTGAATTGAAGCGTAGCTCTCGGATTTTACAAAAAACCGAGAGGTGTCAAAAATTTCTAATATACTTTCTCATATGAATGAACTATGCTTTAATACTTTAACCACCACTTTTACAGACTAAGATCTTTCATATTTATGTATCAAAACTCATTTTGGTTAAGATTGGAAAATCCACTTTTTCAATCTTGAAGATCCATGGATGAACACTACCATGGTGATAAATATTACATACATATAAATAGTAATTTGAGTATGGATTATATTCAAACTGAGTTTAGAATACTCACTGTGATTGAAGATAGGAGTAATTGTTGAGAAAGTTAATCAAATAAGTAAACCCACTTAAGCTATGGCTATGGTGATTGAAGTTCTTCCTCTCTCTCTCTAGAAAATTCTATATAAACTCTTTAAAGCTCTATCTAATCTCTCCGTAATTCTTGTGTGTGCAGAATGTGTTTGGTATAGTGTATTTATAGGCAAACAATTTAAGAACATGGGGGCCAAGTTCAACCCTCAACACTCAACACTCAACAATTTTGTTTTAATTCAATTCTTACATACACCTAATATGCACAGAATACATATATACATATAACAGATATATACACACGTATAAGTAATACAAAGCATGGAATTTTGTTCATAAGTTAGCTTAGCTAGCTAGAGGTCAAATAGAGTGTTTGGGTATTATAGCTTATTGGCACAAACTAAAACATACATATATAGCATTGCCAAACAAGACACTAGCAAATTGCGTAGGAATCTATCAAGGTGTTTGGGAAAAACAACTTATGGCACTAGAATATACACATACACAAATGCATATCTAAACAAGCCTAATGAATCACTAGTTGCCATAAATAGACATAAAGCAAAAGTCACAACTTGATTGGTGGAGATTCCCAAACTATGGGAGATCAAACGCAGCACGGACAATTTTCATCACATAAACTGGTAGTTTCGCGACGCGATGATCATTAGAAAAGTATAAAAAATTTAAATCCACGTGAGAAAGAATTTTCTAATTTAATAAAAATACAGTTTGAGTCCAAAGTAATTATTTTCACCATTTTAAAAATTCAAATTTGAAATCCATCTCAGGTGTTTCTAAACTTATGAAATTACAGTTGTAAAAACATAACACAGGTATTTCTTAAATTTATAGAAATTATAGTTTGACCCCCAATTAAAGAATTTCTATTAAAATAATATAGGTGATATAATTAATGACATGGAAATCATATTTAGTAAATAAATAAAAATGCAGGTTGTTACATCCTTCCTCCCTTAAATAGGATTTTGCCCCCGAAATCTATACTAACTAGTCCTAGAACAATTCTGGGTACTTCTTCCTCATATCAGCCTCGACTTCCAACGAGGCTTCATTCTCGTCATAGTGATTCCACTGAACCTTTACCAATGGGATACCTTTATTTCTCAACTTATTTACACTTTGATCTAGAATTTTCACAGGCCTCTCTTTATAGGAAACATTATGGCTTGTCTCAATATCATCAAAATTAACCACATGTGAGGGATCTCGTATGTATTTTCTCAGCATAATAATGTGAAATACATTGTGAACCCCAGACATCTTTGGTGGCAGTGCAAGTCGATAAGCCACTTTCCCAACACGATCTAAAATCTCTTAAGACTAAAACACACCACTCCTCGGGTCGGTGTGACCTTAAGAAGTACGTGATCTCCGACACTGAATTCTAAATCTTTCTGACGTCGTTCAACATAACTTTTTTATGTACATCCGGCTCATCTTTTCCACTGGGTATGTCCTACTGTAGGCGATGAAGTGAGCCGACTTAGTCAATCGATCCACAATTACCCAAATGGTGTCATGATTCTACTGCGACCGGGGCAATCCTACCACAAAATCCATGATTATGTGCTCCTACTTCTAACCTGGAACGGGTAGTGGTTGCCACAATCCCAAGGGTTTCTGATGTTCGGCTTTGACTTGTTGACACGTCAAACACTTAGATACATCTTTTTCATACCTTTCCACCAGAAATTTTTCTTCAAGTCCTTGTACATTTTTGTTCCTCCTGGGTGAATTGTAAATCCTGACTTATGTGCTTCTTCCAAATATCCTTTCTTAGATCCCCATAGTCTGGTACACAATCTGTTTCTGCATCTGTATCTTCCATCATTCCCCTCTTTCCACTCTTTTGGATCTTTCTCTGACATCTTAACAAACCATGTCTGAAACTTCTCATCTTCTTTTCGTGCTCTAATGATGGGGTCAATAAAAGTAGGCTATACGATAAGACATCCAAAAAGTTGCCCTTCTCCTTACTCAGCACTCTGTACATCGAACTCAGCCAATGTCTCTAATGCCCACTGTGGATAACGGGAAATACGAGAAGGGAAGTTATGGCGTTCTATTGATAGTGACCCAGGATGGGTCTAAGGAGCAAATTTAAGGAACTAGAACATCCTCAGGCGATCCTACAGACAAAGAGTCGCCACCTAATTTTTATCGGGAATTAGGAAACCAATTTTGAATCGCCCAAAATTGAATAAGGTTACTTGCCCTTCATCACCAGACGCAAGGTTCGAGGACCTTGGTACGAGAGGGGAAGGAACCCAAGCAGGACTAAAGCACCCCCTCCTCGCCCTACCAAATGGTAGGCCTTGATTCAAATTTCCTTGTTCTTAATTCATAATTGGTGTTGTTTCCTCAAACATACTACATAATATATACATGTTAAAAAGAACATCTAATGAAAATCATTTCCAGAGATTAAATCAAGTAGCAGTCAGATGCACATGCAATACAAGAGAGAGTTATACTCATAGTGGCTAGTCTTGTCCGAGACCAATACAAATAAAGGAAACGTGTCATGATATGCAAGAGGGAGCACGGAGACTTATATTGAGTTGACTCAAGCGGAGTCATAAAAAGAAAAAGAAAAGAAACATGTAATGCAATCATACAACTATCCTAGATAAGATGTCTCTAACATATAAGCACATAAACGGAGACTATCCTAAAGGAATTGTGTCGTTGAAAACAAAGTTGTAAACCTAAAAAATTTCTAAGAGAAAGGGTAGAAATAGTACACGATACATGGGCACGAAGCCACATGTAGAAGAGGCAAGCTAACAAATCAAAGTCCGGATCCAGGGCATTCAATTCTCTACACTAAGACACCAAGGGATACCCAAGTATTGCAAAAATACAAGCAAATAAATTAGATGCATGATAAAACAAGAAGATGATGTCATCAATCAAATTTCCAGATTTAGCAACCTCTAATGAATCCTATCAAAAATGATCTTAAGCATGAGCGGGGTTAAAACCCTTTAACAGAAAGTTAGATACATGTCTTAGAGAACTTTTCCAAAAAGTAAGACCTCATTTGCATTTTTGAAGTTCGAGAATTAAGAGTTTTGGGAATAGTGGATCAGGACTATCCAATGTTCTTGTAAAAATCATAATTAATTCTACAAATATCATATGAAGCTCTATTTGGTGTCAAAAGACAGCTATTTCATTGTAGTTTATGAAAAAAATGATCTCATGGAAATTTCATGAACCTAAGGTCTTCGAAAAATTGTTTTAACCAGACTCTGTTATTCTAAAAATTTGGCATCATTTGACAAAGAAATGCAAAACATAATATAAATTCATGAATCGTTAATCAAGTTGATCTAGGATTTTAATCTTTTATCCATTTATTCCAGATGATTTCTAAACCAAGTTTTATTCATCAATTATTGTTGAGTGATCAAGGTATGACGATTTTGTATACATAATCATGAATGTAGTTAAACTTAGAAAATTCCAGAATAGTTGTATCAAGGTCAAACGCATAGAAAATGATCTTAACTCGATCGTATGCTCACGATTTTTACATCGGCATATAGATACATGAGTTAGGAATCATCACCAAAAAGAAGATGATCGATAACTATTATAGATTTTTTGAAATTCGAATACACAGAGACTATGTTCAAATCTGTCAACCGATTTCTCAACAATTTCTAAAAATAGCATATGGATCCTGCTAGATCTCAAAATGGATCGAATGAAACCCAATTCATCAAGGTTTACCCAAAAAATTTGAAATCCATCAAACTATGGGTTTTGATGGACCAAATCTTATGGACAAAACCAATCTATTTTACTGAACTATGACTAGTTTATTTTAAAGTATGAGAAAAACATCTTAATGGTTTAGGTTTATTTAGAGAGATTAAACTCGTAGATCAACTTGATTATCATAATTTCCAATCAATTTATCCCTCAAGTTCTATGAAGAACTTTAGATCATGGATCAAAGGGACTTACAAATATCCTCTTGGAGATGAAATTCAATCGGAATTCTAGATTGTAGGAATGATGAGGAGAAAAGTATGGACATAGGAATCATCCTTCTCATAGATCATACTTCCAAACCATCATAAAATTTAAAATAGATACATATAAATATAATCTTGTATGCATGGATATAAACTAAAATAGAAGAATGAAATCAAAATTGAAAATCAAAGTGAAAATCAATCTCTAATTATGAATTATCAACAAAATAAAAAATGATTTGGATCTAGGCATGCGAGTGTGTGAAGAATAAGAGAATGAGGAGATGAGTGTTCTAACAAAGAAAACAAAGACAAAAACTAAACTAGATCCAAATCTTATAGATCTACATATAAAAGTAAGAATTAGAGATGAATTATGATGTCTACCTCTTGGAGGATTCTCAATTATGTAATCAAAGTTGATTTGAAGGATCTTCTTCTTCAAATGTTCTTCAAGCTCTTCAAGCACTCATCCATGGTGGAAGTTGAAGGAGGCAATTGATGTCAAATTGTGATCTAATTAGCCTAAGATTAGTTTAGAAAACTTCAATTCATAATTCTCTCTCTAGAAATCTCTCAAATTGAAAGTATATGTGATTATATCTTCAAGTATATTCAAGGTGTACTTAAGGATATTCTAAGCTTCTTTAAGATGATCTCATATGAGATGCATGGGATCTATAAATAGAGTTTGGAAAACTTAACTCTTAAGTTTCAAGCTTTAAATAGGAATATTAGAGATCAAAAAAGGGCTAAAATGGCCATTTCAGTTCCTAAACGCAGTTTTTGGGCAATTTTCTCACAATGCGAAGCCTCTGGAAGGGTCTGAAACTCAAAAAGCTTGGCAGAGGGGGCACTATATAAGTATCAGTTAAGGGGAGAACCGCCACCCCACATATGGGACCCGCCACCTATTTTTTTATGTTTTTTATGATGCTTTCATGATCTTTATATAAAGTAGAGGGTGTCTATATTCTTTGGATAATCTGCAGAGATCGCGTGATTGTGTTCGACGATAAGGAGTGGCTAAGACTGAGGGTTCATCTTTGACAATAAGCAGAGGTTGAGACTGAAGGATTTCCTTCGCTGAGTTTTGGTATGATTCTCCAATGCAGAGGTCATCTCCTTATGATGACTTTGTAGAGGGTGTCTCCAAATGACGACTTTCAAATGTATAAAGTGTATCTATATGATGTTTTTGTAGAGGGCGTCTCTAAATGATACTTTCAAAGGTAGAGGAAATCTTCTTACGATGATTTCGTAGAGGGCATCTCCTAATGATGACTTTCTGAAGTACAGGGCATCTACTTACGATGGCTATCAAAGGTAGTGGGCATCTCCACATGACAACTTTCTAAAGTCGAGGGCATCTCCTTACGATGGCTTTGTGAAGTAAAGGGTGTGTCCTTAGACTTTCTGATGTAGAGGGAATCTCCTTATGATGACTTTATGAAGTAGAGGGCATCTCCTTACGATGACTTTGTGAAGTAGAGGGCGTCTCCTTACACCGACATTCTGAAGTAGAGGGCATCTCCGCACGATGACTTTATGAAGTAGTGGGCATCTCCTTACAACAACTTTGTGAAGTAAAGGAGGTCTCCTTACGACGACTTTATAATGTAGAGGGCATCTCCATACGAAGACTTTCTGAAGTAGAGAGTATCTCCTCACGATGACTTTGTGAAGTAGAGGGCATCTACTTACGACGACTTTCTGGGATATACCCTTCATTTGGAGGTAATTTTGACAATATCTTAAAGTTCTCTGCTGGGGAAATTCTAGGATTCTGAGATACAAGTAAAAGGCTTCTATTCTAGAGGCTCTGTTGATTCAATCTGAGACTCATATCGGTGCTTTTACCAGCTCATATTCTTGCAAATACATCGGGCTTATTCTGACCCTGAACTTCTTGATCACGGTTCGATGATTCTGTATTTTGATTCATCTTCTGCAAGTCCTTTCTGGGCATAATTCTCGAAAGAGTACAAATCCAAACGTCCACGTTGATTAACCCAAAACAACAGGAGTTTGCTGTAAATCATCATTTCTCGACTACTTACAAGTTACAGTGCCCTCGATTCTCCATGTTTGGGGATTTTTCTTCAATTCTGAACATTTTTCACCAAGATTCAAACTCCCAAGGGTCCTTTAGACCAATTCCAACAAGTTTCAAGCACTCATAAGGCTTAAATATCAAGGTTGGACCCATCCGGGGTCAAAACAAAGTTCCTTGGTATCACAATTATGATCCATGATTGATATGTACTCAAAAAACCTGAAGATTTTGGCATAACTTTGACGGGCTTCATAAATCTTCAATCAATTTTAGCAGATACGCATGCAAATCATACTGATCTATTTCAATAATGGCTCAACTCAACATCCAAGGCCGATCTTCTGATTAACATTTTTCCATCAACCACTCAACACTTCATCTTGACTTGAATTACTTGATGCAATGACAGTGTTCAAAACTTCTGCTTGTATCCACCTTTGGATGCTCTTAGAGTTATACAATATTAGATCACTTTAGACCCACACGCTCGAGATCATGATAGACTAGATGATGATAAACTAGACCACGACAGAGTTGACAGACATGGACACAAACTGAAATAGATGTTTGGAGGAGAAAACTCAATTTTCCCTAACTTAATATGTGTTTGTCATGTTTGACGTATCTCTTCGCTTTTCATGTGCACTTCTCATCTTAGTGCGATAATACTTAGCTAATAAAGTAATGCTCTGAAAATACCCTATATGGATCTCAATCAATCCTTTGCTTTCTCTGAAATGTGCTTCAAATTAATGCATTAGCTTATAGAATAAGAGATAATTCATTTCAAATGTTTTCAAAGATATACTTGGCGGCTCAGGATTTGCTTAAAATGTGAAAGGGGGAACATGTGAATGATGTTTGCGCCTAGTTGACGGGGATAAATAGAAGTTTGGACAAACGTAGTTTGCCCCTAGTATGGCAGTGATACTTTGAGGCTCTGGGCGAACTTGAAAGTTTGCCCCTAGTTTGCAAGGTTCAGGGACTGAGAGCCAGGGAAGCTCGCCTACTTATCCCTAAGTGGGAATCAGGTCCAAAGTAGTTTGGCTGAGGTTTGAAGGAAGGTATTTGAGATGTGGCTGAGTGTTTCAGGAGTAGTGACCGAACCAAGCAGGATGCCTATGTATCCCCAAGTGGGAATCAGGTCAAGTGTAGTTACTCGAAGGCTGGAGGTTTTGAAAGAGAAATGATTCAAGAATTTAGGGAGTGTAGACACCCCAATTTTGACCGACCGCCGAATTTAGGAGAGTGTCACCTCCGTATCCGATGATGACAAGGACTGGAAGATTCGAAGTGTTCCAAGCTCTTCAGAAAGTTCTCTAAACGCGATAAAATTTGACAGAAAGAAGAAAAATACCAGGCATTTAGGAGAATTCAGATATAAAACACAATTTTTGGAAAAGATCTTCAAAAATAAATTGCTTTGAGAAAAAGGAAGACCTAAAAAAGGAAGCTCAACAAAAAAACGGCACACGGCAGACTACCACGGCACTCAGTGAGTGCCGCGCGACAGTCCGCGAACTCCAGCCCGGCATTCACCCAGTGCCGCAGACATTTTCTGACTGCCGTTCTCTTTTAAGTCCGTATTTTGCAGTGTAATACGTATATGTATGCGGATAAAAACAAACGACTAACAAAGTAAGGTTGACAAAAACCCGGCAATCAACAATCTGTCGCGGCACTCTTAGAGAGCCGCGCGGCAGTCACGAAATGCCGTAGCGGCAGTCATGGACTGCCGCAGCGGTAGTCGCGGACTGCCGCACAGCTTTTTTGACTGCCGCCCTGGGCAACAGTCTGCTTAATTTCAGAAAGTACGCATTGTACCACCAAATGAGAGATTTACACTTATTTTTTGCTCCGAATTCACTGAAAATACTTGGTGATTTTGCCTATCAAAGAGAAGGGATCTTCCTTGGAAGAAAGGGGTGAGAAAACAACAAGAGCTCCCCACAATATACAACACAACACACAAGAAATAGCCATTACTCCACCAACATTTTTTGAGAGAAAAAGAAAGTTAAGAAAACTAGAGAGAAGAGCTTGGAAGATCTTCAAAGAAAAGAAAACTTTGAGGATAATTTGGAGGTGATCCTCTAACCATAGATTGTTTATTTACTCTTTTTCTTTTGAATCTCTAATCCTAAAACCTTTTGTTATTTTCTTTGTTTGTCAAAGTAAACTTAGGAGTCTTTGTTCCTAATTCTTCCTTCTATTTCTTTTATTTATATTCTTCTCTTGAGAGTCTTGGAGATCTTCAATATCTCTCTTGATCTCTTGAGTATGATCCTTTGAATCCCATGTAAGCTTATGCTTTACATGAGAGTCAAAATTTGATCATCACTTTATTTCACATAGATGAATCCAAGTCCATACTCATGACTTGGATCCTCTAAACTTGGTATCTCATGAAGTCATTTCCCTATTCTCTTTGAAACTTATGAGCATTAGGCATGTCTTCATCTCGAATGACCATCAAATGGTAGGAGAAAATGTTTTTTTTGAGTCTAAGCCCATCTCCATGGTTTAGAGTCCTCATTTTGAGATTTCATGAAGTCTATTCATACTTCATTAAAACCTACAAATATGAAGGTCTCTAGTCTCCAATGACCATCAAATGGTAGGAGAAAATGGTTTAGTTTAAGTCCAACTTCATGGTTTAATGGTTGGGGTTAACAAATAAAGTTGAACTTGATAAATGAAAACAGTGAGTTCACAAACTGTTTTTGATCAAAGATTTTTAGTTCGAAATCTAACCGTTGAAACCTTGATTTTCTTTTTGATTTGGAAACTAGACTCACAGAGGCATCTTCTGTCCAAAATTCACCGACATCAAACCATGGGAAGCATGCTTTTTCTTTCTTTAAAGTTCTGGTCTGCTCTCTGCAATTTTCAGAATTTTATGACACATTTGACCAACTTTGTAAATAATGGTCCAAATGATTCTCCTATGACTTAGGGCTTAAACCATATCTTAATAATGATTAATTAGACTTAAATCCCAAGGCTAAATGATCCAAATCAATGAATAAATTCATAGTTAATAGTCTACTCTTGTTCATATTCATGAATTTATGTACATTAATTCTTATAATTAGAACTAGTAATTGGATAAAGTTGGATTTCATCACTTGCTAGATCTAAGCTAGAGAATTAGGATTGATTGTTTGATATCATATTATTATGTGAAGCATGTGGACTAACCTTTTGTTTTGTAGCGCTATTAAGGTATGATTTCTAGGACTCCTCTTTAGTTTATCTTAATTTCTTGATTTTATTGATTTTTCGACTTAATGCGCGACACCTTAGAATTAGGTTTTGCCTTATGTGTATATGTGATTAGAGACTCTTTTTAGGTTTTTCTTTTGTTTGCATGCATTGAACGTTTAATATCACTGTTGGATCCCGGGTAAGTTCACTTGTTCTCTATTGCATATCATATCGCTTGCTACCTGAATTACGTGACTTTTGAATGATATTTTGTCAATTGCATTTACACCCCTTTAGACATGCTTTTGTAATGTATATTTATACATACGTATTAATTGAGGGCACATTTAAATTAATAATTCGATTACAAGGATGTTGAGTAGAGGCCTATCGCAAGATAGGATGAGAGAGGGTGTTTTAATCCGACGGGCTCCTTCCTCTCTCATTCCATAATCCCCGGACCTAGTTAATCTTTGGTTTCGCAAACGATCAGTTTCATTTCAAAATGGTTTCTTAATTTTTCCTTTTAAAAATTTAGTGGCGACTCATTTGTTTTCGAAATTGATTTTGAGAAAGTATTTTAAAAGAAAAGCTGTGGGTAAGAAAAAATGCGAAATCCACAATCTTGCGACTCTGCTGGGGATCGAACCCAGAATCTCTGGTTTCGCAGACCAGTATTCTGATTTTGGGTTCACTTGAGGATTAGACTTGAAAGCATCCATTTAATCGAATTCATTAATCTTTGTGTGCCTGTTGCATTTCACTTGCATGTCCAGCCAGTCGATTGCACGGAACTATGACCTTGAAGGCTCGGGGCAACCCGGTCGGTCAAGTCATCATGGGACTGTGTGATCACCCTTGATCTCGTACCATGATGTGGTATATGAAGCACCCTATCGGGTGTGTGTCAAGGGTCCCTTTATTTGACCAAAACCCAGCCTTTGCATAATAGTTTCTATAGAACCTTTCAATCTTAGGAAATCAACTTTTGATTAGGATTATATGCTAGGAAGTTCTGTACGCCCAGAAGGGATTACTTGAGATGATGACGATACTCGCTTGATGAAGGATGTATAATATTTTAATCAGCTTTTAGCAACTTCTCTTCATGTTACCTGACATTTAGAGGACATGCTGAACCCTGATTATAAGATTATACTTCTTATATCATGATAGCTAAGCATCATTGACCTTGTATGCATCCAAATTCATGAAAAGTACGGTGATAATCCGGTCATGTGATCCTCCTACCCAAATGATTTCTTTCACCCTTTAAAAAAAAAAATCTTTTTTTCTCCTTTCAATTGAAATTCCCAAACTAACCTTTGTTAAGGTATATTTTCACTTGAAATAAATTCGAAAATCCTTAAAATTATTTTTGGGAAGAATGATTTTCGGAAATACTCTTCAAATGAATTTTAAAGAAATCCAATCATCTCCATTGAGAAATGTTTTTACGTCCTCATTTTTTAAAATAAAAGATTCAAAAATCATTTTTTTTAAAAAGGATCTCATCAATTTTTTTTTAACCTCTAAGAAGGTAGTGAGGATCACAATGAGAGGAGAAATTGGCGCACTTGACATGAGTGAGGATCTTATGTGTTTATGTGCTTATGTGTTAGGATTAGGATTTTCTCCTTTTTGGCATATAGAGTAGGCACACACGCACACATGCATTGCATCCGCATGATGTATAAAATAAAAGTCTTCCTTAATAAAATGAAGGTAAAAAGGTTTTCTAAAAAAAGAAATTTCAAAATTTATTGTAGGAGCAAAATTAGCACCCAGATCAAGTCTAACCTGGTTTAGGGATCCCACAGCAAGGCTAGTAAGGGGAGAATACGCTGACATGGCCGAAGAGAGAAATAACGAAGAAATGGCTGGGTTAAGAATACTGGTGGAACAACAAGCAAAACAGATGAGGCGACAGGCTAAAAACATGAACCGCATGATGGGAATGATAGAAGAACTGAACCGCCGACCCCCGTATGTGATTCCGCCTATTATAGACCCACCTTTGGGAGGAGGAGGAGGAGGAGGAGAAGGAGACTGGTTTGATGATCAGGAGGCCCAATGGACTAATGCACTGCGGGCCAATAGAGACAGAGAGAAAGCTGAGAAAGAGAAGCAACTGACCGAGAAAATAGAAAAGTTGGAAAGGGTGATGCGCAAAGCTCAAGGGGTTGATACCTATCTGATGGAGTTGGAAGGCCTGTATGACGGAGTCCACAAGACGCTGCCCGCCAGATTCAAAATGCCGGTTTTTGATAAGTTTGATGGCACCGGGAATCCTCACAGTCATATCCGAATGTCCATAGGAGCTTTTCAGCCTAGCGGTCTAAGCACTACCATGATGGCCGTTCTATTTCAGCAAACCCTAACCGGAGCTGCTCTGTCGTGGTACCTTACGCTTGAACCAAGCAAAACCAGGGTATGGGAGGAAGTAATCAAAGCATTTGTGGCCCAGTACGAGTACAATCAAGATTTGGATGTCACTGTCCGAGATTTGGAAACCACTAGGCAAGGGAACAAAGAATCATTCACCGAATACCTGAGCAGATGGAGGGGAAAGGCAGCTAAAATGGTACAAAGGCCGTCTGAGAAGGACCAGATCCGGATGCTGATGAAGAATCTGCTGCCAGTATACCAAAAAAAGATGAGATTCAAGTCAATCAACACTTTTGCTGAAGTTTTCGATCTCGGGACAAGGATAGAGGATGCAATCCAAGAGGGAATAATCAAGAAAGAGGAACAACCAAACTGGTACAGGAGGCCAAATTGTGGATCCAACGGAGGACAAGCGGGGGGTCACTCTGGCCCCACCGATGTCAATGCATTAAATGGCCCAAAAAGGAAATTCGACATAGCACCGAGAAGAGGAGGGCATAAAGTGCCAAGGAAGTTCTCAGATTTGGGAGTGTCACTGTCAACTGCCCTCGATAGACTATTAGCCAAAGGGCATCTCCGTCAGTTAGAACCTCGTCCTTTACCAAGTCCACTTCCGCTGAATTTTTAAGGGGACCTCTTCTGCAAATTTCATCAGCAGAAGGGTCACTCGATGGATAGGTGTATGAGATTAAGGCATGAAATTCAGGACCTCATTGATAATAAGGTAATTTCGGAACCTCCCGCCAAGGCTCCAAATGTTACAAAGAATTCGCTTCTGAATCATCGAGCTGTGCCACCACCACAGGCTCCAAATGCTCACCTGGAAAGGCATTCTTATTGGCCCAGGATCCTTCGATCCGTCTGGGCTAATCACTAAGGCTGGGACACCAAGAAAGCCGTATCAACTACCCAAGGATCTGACAATCTGTGCTTTGGGGGATCAGCCAAAGGAGAATGAGATGGGACAGTCAGACTGGTGGATAAAAGGGAACAACGATCAAGACGAAAGCTAGTTAGAAGACGATCTTTGGTATGAAAGCGACAAGGAAACAGAAATGGCGAAGGGTACTGTGAAAGTTGATTCAGAAATTGACAACTTATGGGCAAGGGAAGAAGTCAGTCATTTAACTCAGTCTGGCAGACATTTTAAACCACGTGAGCTACAGGAAGATCATCCTGGGAGAGAATTAGACAAAGGAAAAGCAAAGATGAATGAAGAAGAGGAAGAAGAGGAAGAAGACAGGGTTCTAAAGCAGATAAAGAAGACTCAGGCGAATATCACCATTTGGGGGTTGCTGATTGCCTCCAAGCGTCATAGACAGGCGGTCCTAGACGCTCTGAACCGATCTGACGTGTCCATCAACACCACCCCGGAGGACCTCATAGGGCTGATCGGCAAAGTTCCGACTTCGGCTATTACTTTCTCATCAAATGACTTACCTCTAGGAGGACCCATGCTCAACAAGCCATTATACAGTACTGTCGAATGTCTGGGAAACACCGTACCTGCTTGTCTCGTTGACAACGAATCTGCTCTAAATGTATGCCCCTTTCGCACAGCCAAGCGAATGGGCTTAGATGAATCTTCCTTTATACCGTCTCAGCAAAAGGGTAGGGCATACGACAACACCCAGAGGGCAGTCATGGGCATCATCTTCCTTAATCTTGCTATCAAGCCAATGGATAAAGAAGCCGAGTTCCAGATCATCGATATCCCTGCCTCCTTCAATCTACTGCTAGGAAGGCCGTGGTTGGATAGCTTAGGTGCCATACCATCCACCATACATCAAAAGGTCAAATGCATTTGGAAAAGCCAGGTCTGCGACATTTTCGGGGACAGCTGGGTTTGTCTGTCTGAAGCATCATCAAGCACACCGGTTCTAGAATTACAGCTGCAAGAAGAAGAATCAAAGATGGGGGGATTCGAGTTCATCAATATGTTGGAAGAAGGAAGACCAAGAGAGTTCCTACCGCTCCATTTCGATCAGTATTCCAGTCTAGTAGTCGCAGGGATAATGAAAAAGATGGGTTTCTTCCCAGGCATGGGGTTAGGAAAGAATCATCAAGGCATGCCTGAATTCCCACTCATTCCAACTCAGACTCACACTCATGGTTTGGGATACCAGCCGACAAAGAAGGAGCTAAGGGCAAAGAAGAAGGCTACCGATGCGCCACTAGACCCTTACCTGAAGACGCTCAATGGGTACTTCATAAAAGAAGGAGAAGACTTCCCCTTCTGTGGCTTCCCAGAGCCATGGATAGACCAGAAGGACAAAAGGCGAAAGCCGGGGTTTGAGATCTTTTTCTTCCATGAATTCTCCAAGTACGAAGATCCGTTTCTGCAAAAACTTGAAAAGTCTGTTACCGTCAACGATTGGATTGGTGCACTGGATGGACTGGTCATGCAGAATCTGCTGATCAAAGAAGGGGTAAAAGCCGAAGGGAAAAGGGAAGAAAACAAGGGTTTGGAGATCAAGGCCAAGGAGGGGAATGTTGAAGATGTGCTAGAAGAGGATGCGTTGGAAGAAGAACTGAAACCAGAAAAGGAAGAGAAGACGGAGACTGGGGGACTGCCAGGTTGTAACACTATGGATCTCAAGCAGGGAGCCAGCAAGGAGTGGGTCTTTGAGTCTAGTGATAGGTATCCCCCTCACCCAGAGTCTGTAATGGCCCAAATGAGGCGTCTTACTATTGCTATGTCTGTTGTAATCACTCCTAACAAAATCAATGAAAGTATGACTGATTCTGCCTACTCGAACGCGCTTAATGAATGTGATGAATGTGACGATCATGAAACACCCATTGAATTGCAAAAGTTAATTGAAAAAGAAAATGAATCTGCATGCAAAATCATAGAGAACACCCTATCAATTAATCTGGGAAATGAAAATAATCCTCAAAATGTCTTTATTGGCTCTACACTTAGCAATAAAGAAAGCAAAGAACTAATCAATCTATTGAATGAATTCAAGGATGTTTTTGCATAGTCTTATAATGATATGCCAGGTATTGATCCAAAAATAGTCCAACACCACATCCCCCTCTTTCCCAATTCAAAACCCATAAAACAAAAATTGAGGCGAATGAGGCCAGAATGGGCACTTAAAGTGAAAGAGGAGGTTGAAAAGCTATTATAGGCTGGATTATTGATGGTCACCGAGTATCCTGAGTGGATTGCCAACATCGTACCTGTCCCAAAGAAGGACGGTCGTGTTAGGGTTTGCGTTGATTTTTGAGATTTAAACAAAGCAAGCCCTAAAGACGATTTCCCATTACCACACATCGACGTGTTGGTTGATAACACTACGGGACACGAGCTTCTATCTTTCATGGATGGATTCTCTGGGTATAATCAGATCCTTACGGCGCCCGAGGATAGAGAGAAAACAACGTTCATCACTCCGTGGGGGACATATTACTATAGGGTAATGCCATTCGGACTTAAGAACGCATGCGCAACTTATCAAAGGGCTGCCACCACTTTACTGCATGACATGATCCACAAAGAGGTGGAGGTGTATGTGGATGATATGATTGTGAAATCCAAAGAGAGGGGAGGGCACCTAGAGGCTTTGAGGAAGTTCTTTGAGAGGTTGAGGGAGTTCAAAATGAGGCTAAACCCGCAGAAATGTACGTTCGGAGTCACTACTGGCAAACTGTTGGGATTCCTCATTACTCAGAGGGGAATAGAGGTGGACCCCACCAAAATAAAAGCCATAACTGAAATGAACCCACCGAAAAATGAGAAAGAACTGAGAGGTTTATTGGGGAGAATACAGTTCATCAGCCTCTTCATTTCCAAACTGACCTTAACCTGCGACCCTCTTTTCAAACTGCTTAGAAAAGGAGAGAAATTAAAGTGGGACACCCCTTGCCAACAAGCCTTCGACAAAATCAAAACCTACCTCCAAAACCCACCTGTCCTATCACTACCTCTACATGGGAGACCCCTGCTACTTTATCTCTCTGTATCCAAAGATTCGATGGGGTGCATGCTGGCCCAAGAAGGAGAAGAGGGGCACGTGGAGAAGGCCGTTTACTACTTGAGCAAAAGAATGGTCGGATATGAGTTAAAGTACTCGCCCTTGGAAAAGGCCTGTTGGGCCTTGGTTTGGTGTACCCGTCGCCTTCGCCACTACATGTTAGCCTTTCCTGTAATCCTGATATCCCGGATGGACCCATTAAAATACCTATTCGAAAAACCCATCTTGACCAGTAGGATTTCCCGTTGGACCATGATGCTAGCTGAGTTCGATATCAAGTATGTCACCGCCAAGTCTGTAAAAGGAAGGGCTGTCGTTGAGTTTTTGGCCGACCTCGCTACAGAATCTGAGGACGAAGGAGAATTCAAGTTCCCGGATGAAGGAATAATGGAGGTTAAGGAGGAGTTGTGGAAAATGTACTTCGATGGAGCAGCCAACCAATTAGGTTACGGAGTTGGAATCATTCTCATAGCACCCGATGGGACCCCTACCCCATTAGCCGTCAAGCTCAAGTATAACTCTACCAACAACACCGCGGAGTACGAAGCATGCATAATTGGGATGGAAGCAGCCTTGTCTTTGAAAGTCGGACAGATGGATGTCTTTGGAGATTCCAATTTGATCATATGCCAAGTCCGAGGAGATTGGAAGGTAAAACATGAGAAGCTGAGACCCTACCATGACTATCTGGAAAGTCTGAAGGCACAATTCCAAAAGATTTCCTTTTACTACCTCCCCCGTGAAGAAAACCAACTAGCTGACTCCTTGGCTACCCTGGCCTTGATGATCCAAATCCCCTCCAAAACTGCCATGATCCTGCTATCCATAGAAGTGAGGAACCAACCGTCATTCAAGATGATCGCTGCCATAGAAGACAAAGAGGAAATACCGTGGTATGTGGATGTATGGAAGTTCATCAAGGAAGGAGAATACCCCGAAGGAGCCTCGGAAAAAGACAGAAAGGCTATTCGGCGATTCGCCTCTCAATTTGTGATCTATGCGGATAAGCTATGGAAGAAATCCTACACTGGATACAATCTAGAATGCCTATATAGGAAGGAAGCTAAGAGAATGATGGAAGAAATACATGAGGGAGTGTGTGGGCCCCACATGAATGGGCACATGCTAGCAAAAAAGATCATCCGACAGGGATACTATTGGACGACCTTGGACAAAGATTGTTGCGAATATGTTAGAAGGTGTCACAAGTGCCAGATCCATGCAAATCTGATGCATACCCCGTCGTCACAGCTCTATAGCATGACCACCCCTTGGCCATTTTTCGTGTGGGGGATTGATATCATTGGTGGGATAGTCCCAAAGGCTTCCAATGGGCACCGATACATAATCGTGGCAATTGATTATTTTACAAAATGGGTAGACGCAGCCTCGTATGCAACTTTAAAAGCCAAGGACGTGGTGAGTTTCATCGAGAAAAACATAATCTGCAGGTATGGGGTCCTGAATGAATTTATCTCCGATCATGGTAGTCATTTCCAGGGAGAGGTTATCCCGCTCCTAGAAAAGTATAAGATCACTCGTCATCAGTCATCCCCATATAGGCCTCAGACGAATGGAGCAGTGGAAGCATCAAATAAGAATGTTAAAGCAATCTTGGGGAAAACAACAGATACGTATAGAGATTGGCACGAGAAGCTGTCATTTTCTTTGTGGGAATACCGAACTTCGGTGAGGACTTCAACGGGTGCTACACCATACTCGTTAGTATACGGAATGGAGGCGGTCCTTCCAATTGAGGTAGAAATACCCTCTCTCAGAGTCTTGGCAGAATGCGAAGTAACCGAATCAGAATGGGTACAAGGAAGGTATGAGGAATTGATGCTACTCGATGAGAAGAGGTTAGCCGCAATAAACCACACTCGGGGATACCAGAAGAGGATAGCTCGTGCTTTCAGCAAAAAGGTCCGCCCAAGGAAGCTTGCTGAGGGTGACTTGGTCCTCAAAGAATTGAAAGTGCCAGTTTATGACCCCAGAGGAAAATTCAAACCCAACTGGGTCGGGCCATACATCATTAAGACTCTCCTTTCCGGAGGAGCGGCCTATCTCATGGACCTAGACGGGGTTGAATTTAAGCAACCAATTAACCTCGATCACCTCAAGAAATACTTTGCTTGAAACCTTTTCTTTTCAAAGCCTCCTACGTAGATGAACTACGCTTGACCTGATTCCCGCTAGGGGATACGTAGGCAACCTACTTGGTTCGGTCATTTAAATAAAACCGCCCGAGCGGCGTCTTCCTTCTAACCTTGAGCCGAACTACTGCAGGCCTGATACCCACTCGGGGATAAGTAGGCGGGCTCTCAAAAGCCTTTGGCCCATGAAAATATAAAAAGAAAAAAAAACTGTGCTAAACTAGGGGCAAACGCCGGAACCACTTCAAAGCCCTGAAACCAGGGGCAAACTTCGTTTGCTAGCCGAAGAAACCAGATACAATACCACCTTTTTTTGGATCACCTGGCTATCAAATAAGTACTATAGAGAAACAGATAAGAATTCATGGCATAGAAAGAGTAAAGCTTAAAAAAAAAAAAAAAAAAGAGCCAAGCAAAGACATTAAAAGGAGAATTATTCATAAAAGATTAATCGAAGGGGTGAACACTTTGACTAAGCATGTTAAAGCTTTCTTAAAAGATAACAACACTCTTGAAAGGGAAAATCACATTCAAAAGCGTAAGTAAAGAGCAGGCAGGGTCTGTCAGAAAATTTTGTAAAATAGTAAGCTTTTCCCTGTTTGCGTCTACTTTATTATACATGCATCTGTCAAGCTCACCTCGCAACCAAGGCTCGGATCTCTAGAAGATACTCGTTGGTAGGCACGGTCGGATCAGGAACCCTCGGGCACGGAGCAGCCATTCTGCTGTACCAAGCCTCCATGAAAGCCTTCACAATAGAGGGACGCAATGGGGACCCCCTGCTGAAATCAGCAGTCACGGATTCGGCAGTATCTTGCAAAAGTCCAAACTGACAGACAACCCGATCAGGAATGTAGAAAGTAGTGGTATGCAAACCCGGCAGCCAGATGCCAGGTCGCCCAGGGAGGCATATAGCAACAGAGCGATAGATCCACTGCGGACAAACCCAGCAGATGTCACTAAAAGAGAGGCCCTGAAGCCAACCAAGCCACGCATCGGCAGATTGAAACAAGCTATGAATCTCCATGCGATCATAAGGAAGTGACCCACAAAGATGGGAAGGGTGTATGAAGAGGTCCAAACGCTCCATGAGCCAAATTTGCAAAATAAAAGGTGCCCCGACAGATAACGTGGCCCCAGTAGCATGGGCGTGGCCCAATCTAATCAGAGTTTCACCAAGGACCAACATAACGGCACTTTTCATTTCCCGCAAACCGCCGGCGATGGGTATAAGAGTGTCAGAAGATGACTGAAAGAAGAAGTAAGAGAGCATGGCAATTGACAAGGCACTACGTCGGATGATCTGATACTCACCATCATAAGGGTCCCCTATGGGAGCATAAACGGAAGCAAGGCACTCAAAATCAATCTGCCTGTCACAAATAAAGGAGCCCGCTGCATTTCGAGATGTGTGGAGAAGAGTAGCTAAGTCCCGAACATACCCAGCCTGAACTAGGGGAACTGTCAATTCAGCAGAAGGATCGGTGTGAAGAATGGCACTAAATTCCTCAAACAAGGGGCAAATCTCCTGAGAACCAAAGCGAAAGACGTTGAGAGCAGGATCCCAACACTGGACGGCAGCTCGAAGTAGGCCCTCATTCAAATTCATCTGTCGGAAGGAAAAGAGATTATTTAGTCTGAAACACTCGAAATTGAGCTTGTCAATGCCAGAGAGAGTATCCATCCATGGGAAGAGGATTTGAGAACTAATGGGGGCCATTTGGGGAGAAAATAGGAAGAAAGGAGAAGTGTTTTGCGGAGCCTTGAGAAAGAAGGGGTATAAATAGAGGAATGGAGCTGTCTACCTACCCGCGGCACTCGATAAAGTGCACCAGCACTCAATAAAATGCCGCGCGGCAGTCCGTGAATGCCGCTGCGGCATTCTCTGACTGCCGCTACGACGGTCACTGAGTGCCGCGGAGACCTAACCGAGTGCCGTCCTAGGTTTTTCATCGGCCAGGGTTTGTTTGTAACATGATCAGCCCACCTGCAAATAGAAAACTAGAAAACAATAAAACATGTGCATCATGCAGCACGTGCAACAAAGACCAAAACATTCATTCATTCATTCATTCATTTTCATTTCACAATAAGAAAAGAGATCAAGGCATTCAAAATTAAAATAAAGACAGGACCAAGCCATGATCCCACATACGGCAAGAGATGGACCAAGCTATGGTCACACATACGGTGAATATCAATAAAAGGAAAAAATATAATAATGAAGGTATTAAAAGTGCCAATCCTATCATAGAGCCATCATCAAGACAAGAGTGAACACATTTATATACACTCCACCAAATAAAGTATAAGTCCTCCCAAAAACACTCAAAAGAAAAAAAGGCGGAGAAGAAAGAAAGAGACATGATCAGCCTCGGCCCCGGCTGCGAGTCTGGCGGGTCGTATGCCTGAGGGGCTCCTCCTCCGACTCTGTCCCGCTACCTCCGCCGCTCCCTCCACGTCCGCTTCTACCGCCGCCTCTACCTCTGCTACTACTGGTGCCCTCACCGCCACCTCCGCCACGCCCAGCACCGCTACCTCCAGGGGCATCGTTGAGGGGGATGCCGAACTACTGGAGCCGCTGCTGGAGCTACCCCACCTACTGGGACAGGATCCTGATCTCGTCCGTCTGAAATAAGAAAGGATATGTCCAGAATGTGTTGAAATGATGGGTGAAATACGAAGAATGAAAGGATAAAGATCATACCTGGGCCCTCAACTGGGTTGTAGCAGTCGCCCGAGCTCCCTCAGCCTGAAAAATAAGAACCAAGAATAAAGGTCGCTCGGATATGTCCACTGTCGCACGCTATGGGAGTACGTCAAGCCCTCCTCTGCGTAAGCACGCGGGACAACATCATAGTGGAGAGGAATGGTAGGGGCGCCCTGTGAAAGTCGGGGGATCGTCGTCAGGTAAGGCTCGCCGAATGAAACGGTCGACATGGTCCAGTCCCACTCAGGCAAGGTGGGAGGACGGGTGGCGGCGGGAACAGGCTGCCAACAAAAGGAATAAAACATGAATAATAAAGAATGAAAGAGAGTTCATAAAAGGTTGAAAGAATCTTTTACTCACCTGAGTCACTTCCATCAAAGGGAAGTTCGGCATCAGCTTAGCGGCATGGAAAGCTGCATATCCTACAGGGTCATCCAGGAGGCCGTGAATACCAAAGCCAGCTCGAGCAGTCGTGAACTCGCTGCCCTGAAGCGTTTCTATGGTCCTCATAGAGTCGGGAGGAGGGAACGGTACAAAGAATCCGGGGGCCGCCAGTGACTGTCTAGTCACCCTCTCTCCCAGATACCACGCCTGGCCCTTTGGCCCACAAAGGAGTCGCCTCGTCGGGTCATACCCGAGCGACTCTCGGATCCCCATGCGAGCCTCAGGAAGCACCCTAAGCCATGGCTGCCAGTGGACATGCTCCTCCCGTAGGTTCGTCAGGAAGTTCCTGAACGAAACAAAATCGTGGGCCCCGGTCTTTCGCCCAACCCTGTCCTTCGCCCATTTCAGCTCCTGGGGCATGATAAAGGTATCAGCATCACGCGTCTCTGGAGACATCATGCGTAGATACTCGTGGGACCAAATCTGCAATATAAAAAGGAATGAAAGGGGGGGGGGGGGTTAGTCTCACAATTTGAATAAATTTCTAAAAGCATAAAAAGCAATGAAATATGGAAAAGAATATAACCTCCCACGCTCTCCAATACCCGCTGGTGGAAGCCGGCCTGTCCCGGGAGATGTCATACATATGCCTGTACAGAATAGATAACCCTGCACCAGCCCAATCATACTCGTCGACCCGGTCCAGACGCTCCAGCGAGGCTACCAGGGATACAGAGACCCGATCACCCTCGGTGCTCAACAAGGAGCACCCCAACATGTACATCAAGAAACCCCGGGCCATCTGCTCATCAGTGAAAGCCGGTTTTCCTCGGAACGTGTCCATAAACCAACAGGCCGTGACCAAAGACCCCTCCAGGACCACTCCCAACAAGGGCTCCACCTGGTCCCATTCCTGGTTCGTAAGATACCGCAAGGGCTCTCCTCCGAACGCTATCCCAGTGATCATGGAGAAGTCCAACGGCGTAATCGTCATCTCGCCGAACGAGAAATGGAATGTGCTCGTAGTATCCCACCACCGCTCAGCAAGGGCATGGATCTGTCTCAAATCATTGGAGCTCTTCGTCAAAAGTTTGACGAAGTCCCCAAATCCCGTCGCGTCTACAAGCCCCCTTACAGTCCCGCCCAACTCTATATACCACTCGTACCCATGAGCAAGACTGCCGTGCCCTTTCAGCACCTTGGGTTGCAGCTGCAAGAAAGAATCACAAGATTTGTTGTTAGGAAATGGATAAAAAGAGAGAGCAATAACAATAAATAGGTAATAATAAAGAAATGGAAAATCTAGAAATGTTCGTAGGAAATTTCACAAGCATGGCACTCGTTTGCAGTCAAGAGGAAATGAATAACAGAAAACACTCAATGTTCTAGCAAAAGAAAAGAAAGAGAAAGAGTAGTTTGTTCACATTTTTATACATGCATATATAAAGTTTTGGATCCAAAAGAAGTATAGTTTCAAAGAGAAGCATGTGCTCACAAGCATTTAGGAATCAATTTTGAATAATAAAAGGGTGTTTGGAACGTTCAAGAAAATTTACAAGTACAATAAAAAAGGGAAAAAGTTCAGGATTTCATTCAAAAGGCCTCGCATCCGTAAAATCCTAAGAAAAACAGAAAAGGAAAAGCACAAGCATAAGATTCTTTGGTTAACATGAACGACGTTCGAAAATCTTTTGAAAAAAATAAAGGAATCAATATAGGTGGGACACCCGAAAGTCCAATGGACACAAAGGAGGGTAATAAATTATGATTCATCGGCCATGATATTTATAAAGTTCATAGGAAGTAAGGTTTGAATAAAGTACGTATATGCTACAAGCATGACATTTGCAATGAGACATTCAAAGCTATGATCCACTATACATTCCGTTCATAAAGTTCTAAAACAAGGAAATTAAGAAAGAAAGATATATATAGAGGGAGAACATTTACCTCGCGCTTGTACGTGCGGGCCGATAAGTGCTCGTCTGGGTCTCGGAGTAGGAGCGTAGCATCGGGATGATGGGTGGCCGTGTACTTGCCCTTCTTCATCCTCCCTGAACCGCTCGCCATAATCTGTCAAAGAAAAGAGAGATCCACACGTTAAATTCATAAAAAATTCAGAAAAATAGTGAAGTAAAAGAGCTTAACCAAGTGTTGATCGAGTAGAACGAACCTGATGAGTATCCAGTAGATCAATCCAAGCAAGGAGAAGGAAAGAAAAATTTCTCCAGAGAAGAATCGAGAGAAAGGAGAGTGAGAGAATGAGAGAAATGAGTTGGAACCCGACGGTTTAAGCCACTGCCGCTCAATTGCGGCACTCAATTTTCCGTGCGCGGCGTCAGTGAACTGCCGGGCGGCACTTGCTGAATGCTGCGACGGCACTACGCGAGTGCCGTACGGCAGTCACGGACTGCCGCAAAAATCCGCGTGTGCCGCGGTTAAGTCGGTTTAAAGATACCTCATTTTCTCCCCAAAATTTGAATCAAGTCCCGAAAATTAAATTTGAGGCCCCCAAAATTTGCCCTCATTACGCTTTTGGCCCTCGGAGTCGTTTTTAGGTACACATTGGCTGGAAATTTCAAAATTTAAGAGTATATATGAGCCCGTAGGCCCCCGATTTTGAAAATATTTGAGCCCGTGGGCTCCCGATTTTTGTAAATTGAAAAGATTTGGAAATATAACAGATTTATATTCTCGATCCACGTAACAGATTGCGTCGGTCCTCTGTTTCGAGAAGTGTAACGGATTTACATTCTTAGGTCCCGCAACAGATTTGCGTTAACCCTCGCTTTGGGGATATAACGGACTTATATTCCCGATCCACGTAACAGATTTACGTCGATCCTTCGTTTTGAGAGTGTAACGGGTTTACATTCTCGGTTGTCACAACAGATTTGCGTTTACCCTCGTTTGGGAATATAACGGATTTATATTCTCGGTTCTCGTAACAGATTTGCGTTTACCCTCATTTTGAGAGTATAACGGGTTTACATTCTCGGTTCTCGCAACAGATTTGCGTTTACCCTCGTTTGGGAATATAACGGATTTACATTCTCGGTTCTCGTAACAGATTTGCGTTTTTCCTCATTTTGAGAGTGTAACGGGTTTACATTCTCGATTCTCGCAACAGATTTGCGTTTACCCTCGTTTGGGAATATAAGGGATTTATATTCTTGGTTCTCGCAACAAATTTGCGTTTACCCTTGCTTTGGGAATATAACAAACTTATATTCCCGATCCACGTAACAGATTTACGTCGATCCTTCGTTTTGAGAGTGTAACGGGTTTACATTCTCGGTTCTCGCAACAGATTTGCATTTACCCTCATTTGGGAATATAACGGATTTATATTCTCGGTTCTCACAACAGATTTGCATTTACCCTCGTTTGGGAATATAACGAATTTAGATTCTCGGTTCTCGCAATAGATTTGCGTTTACCCTCATTTGGGAATATAACAGATTTATATTCTCGGTTCTCGCTACAGATTTGCATCAATCCTCAAAATCAAATTGAGAACATTTTTACGACCCCCGTAACAGATTTGCGTTGGTCAAGAATTAGATGATCTTCCGACACGCCACGTAAAGAGCGTCGCACGATAGGCATGGCATTTAAATAACCAGGTCAATTCGGGAAATACCGTTGCATGGCATTTGCATCACGACAGGATAGGTGCATCCATTCGTGTGACTACTTGCGTTTGTGTGTGTTCGACCCTGTGTCTGAACTACGCTTTGGTCTGATTCCCGATGGGATACGTAGGCAGCTCACCATCGAGCATGACCAACATGAACCGTTTTGCGACGACGTTTTGCGACGCGTTGTTTTGTTTTGCCTAAATTCGACAGTTTGGTCAAAGGCTTGTCTTCACACAGGCTTTGACATTCACTTATAGGACGCGTCACCCCACAAGCTCTGTCAAAGAGGGGCAAACTGTACACACCCCAATTTTGACCGACCGCCAAATTTAGGAGAGTGTCACCTCCATATCCGATGATGACAAGGACCGAAAGATTCGAAGTGTTCTAAGCTCTTCAGAAAGTTCTCTAAACGCGATAAAATTTCACAGAAAGAAGAAAAATACCAGGTATTTAGGAGACTTCAGATGTAAAACACAATTTTCGAACAAGATCTTCAAAAATAAATTGCTTTGAGAAAAAGGAAGACCTAAAAAAGGAAGTTCAACAAAAAATGGCACACGGCAGACTACCGCGGCACTCAGTGATTGCCGCGCGGCAGTCCGCGAACGCCGGCCCGGCATTCACCCAGTGCCGCCGACATTTTCTGACTGTCGTTCTCTTTTAAAGTCCGTATTCTGCAATGCAATACGTATATGTATGCGGATAAAAATAAAAGACTGACAAAGTAAGGTTGACGAAAACCCGGCAATCAACAATCTGCCGCGGCACTCTTAGAGAGCCGCGCGGCAGTCACGAAATGCCGTAGCGGCAGTCATGGAGTGCCGCAGCGGTAGTCACGGACTGCCGCACAGCTTTTTTGACTGCCGCCCTGGGCAGCAGTCTGCCTAATTTCAGAAAGTACGCATTGTACCACCAAATGAGAGATTTACACCTATTTTTTGCTCCGAATTCACTGAAAAAACTTGGTGATTTTGCCTATAAAAGAGAAAGGATCTTCCTTGGAAGAAAGGGGTGAGAAAACAACAAGAGCTCCCCACAATATACAACACAACACACAAGAAATAGCTATTACTCCACCAACATTTTTTGAGAGAAAAAGAAAGTTAAGAAAACTAGAGAGAAGAGCTTGGAAGATCTTCAAAGAAAAGAAAACTTTGAGGATAATTTGGAGGTGATCCTCTAACCATAGATTGTTTATTTACTCTTTTTCTTTTGAATCTCTAATCCTAAAACCTTTTGTTATTTTCTTTGTTTGTCAAAGTAAACTTAGGAGTCTTTGTTCCTAATTCTTCCTTCTATTTCTTTTATTTATGTTCTTTTCTTGAGAGTCTTGGAGATCTTCAATATCTCTCTTGATCTCTTGAGTATGATCCTTTGAATCCCATGTAAGCTTATGCTTTACATGAGAGTCAAAATTTGATCATCACTTTATTTCACATAGATGAATCCAAGTCCATACTCATGACTTGGATCCTCTAAACTTGGTATCTCATAAAGTCATTTCCCTATTCTCTTTGAAACTTATGAGCATTAGGCATGTCTTCATCTCCAATGACCATCAAATGGTAGGAGAAAATGTTTTTTTTTAGTCTAAGCCCATCTCCATGGTTTAGAGTCCACATTTTGAGATTTCATGAAGTCTATTCATACTTCATTAAAACCTACAAATATGAAGGTCTCTAGTCTCCAATGACCATCAAATGGTAGGAGAAAATTGTTTAGTTTAACTCCAACTTCATGGTTTAATGGTTGGGGTTAACAAATAAAGTTGAACTTGACAAATGAAAACAGTGAGTTCACAAACTGTTTTTCATCAAAGATTTTTAGTTTGAAATCTAACCGTTGAAACCATGAATTTCTTTTTGATTTGGAAACTAGACTCACAGAGGCATCTTCTGTCCAAAATTCACCGACATCAAACCATGGGAAACATGCTTTTTCTTTCTTTAAAGTTCTGGTCTGCTCTCTGCAATTTTCAGAATTTTATGACACATTTGACCAGCTTTGTAAATAATGGTCCAAATGATTCTCCTATTACTTAGGACTTAAACCATATCTTAATAATGATTAATTAGACTTAAATCCCAAGGCTAAATGATCCAAATCAATGAATAAATTCATAGTTAATAGTCTACTCTTGTTCATATTCATGAATTTTTGTACATTAATGCTTATAATTAGAACTAGCAATTGGATAAAGTTGGATTTCATCGCTTGCTAGATCTAAGCTAGAGAATTAGGATTGATTGTTTGATATCATATTATTATGTGAAGCATGTGGACTAACCTTTTGTTTTGTAGCGCTATTAAGGTATGATTTCTAGGACTCCTCTTTAGGTTATCTTAATTTCTTGATTTTATTGATTTTTTGACTTAATGCGCGACACCTTAGAATTAGGTTTTGCCTTATGTGTATATGTGATTAGAGACTCTTTTTAGGGTTTTCTTTTGTTTGCATGCATTGCACGTTTAATATCGCTGCTGGATCTCGGGTAAGTTCACTTGTTCTCTATTGCATATCATATCGCTTGCTACCTGAATTAAGTGGCTTTTGAATGATATTTTGTCAATTGCAATTTTACACCCCTTTAGACATGCTTTTGTAATGTATATTTATACATACGTATTAATTGAGGGCACATTTAAATTAATAATTCGATTGCAAGGATGTTGAGTAGAGGCCTATCGCAAGATAGGATGAGAGAGGGTGTTTTAATACGACGGGCTCCTTCCTCTCTCATTCCATAATCCCCGGACCTAGTTAATCTTTTGTTTCGCAAACGATCAGTTTCCTTTCAAAATGGTTTCTTAATTTTTTCTTTTAAAAATTAAGTGGCGACTCATTTGTTTTCGAAATTGATTTTGAGAAAGTATTTTAAAAGAAAAGCTGTGGGTAAGAAAAATTGCGATATCCACAGGGAGCTTTTTAAGCCATGTCATCAGACAAATTTTTTGAAGCAGGTCACTTGTGGTAGCATTGAAAGAAACTAAACTACCTCTCCTTCTTCTTTTTTCTTTTTTTTTTTCTTTTTTTTTTTGTTCTTTCTTTTTGTTTATGACGGTTGATTCTTTTCACCTTTTCACTAGCTAGCCAATTTTACATATCTCATTATTCATCATATATATTTATAGAGCCGGATTAGCCCTTTAATTTTTGGGCTTACTTTAAGAAATTAAAAATCTAAGCTTTGGGATAATTCATGTTCTCGATTTCTCGATCTTCTTTATTCTCCTTCCTCTTCTTCTCCTCTTTCTTTTCTTTTCTCTCTAAAGTTTGGATTGACTAGGATCAGGTTCTTGAAAACAACACGCAAAATTTTCTTTTTTTTCATGCTCTAACTTTTTCCTAGGTGCCCTTTCGGGTTTTCATCCTAGCGAGCTTCTTTTTTTTTTTCTTTTTCTTTTTTTCTTTTGTGCTCTAACTTTTGCGGGTTTTCATCCTAGGGAGCTTTTTTTTTTTTTTTTTGAGAGAAGTAGTTCATTTGAAATGTTTGGCTACTACCAAGGATAAAGTGTACATGGCTTGCAGTTTAGGCAGGTCTGAATGGCTCATTTTTCTAGGCTTAAGATTTTGAAATGGGAAGATCAGATAATTAAGCTAGTCCCAAGTTACTATTCAGCATATCCTTTCAAGATTTAAGCAAAAGCATCTCAAGATTCTTAATAAGACTAATCAATTCTTAGCTTTCTTTAGTGTTATTGCAAAATCAACTTGATCCTTTCAGGATTCTTTTCAATGCAAGAATTTATCAGCAGAGTATTTTCCACAATAATTAGAGAAGTGACACTTTCAGCTTAGAGATTCAGTCATTCATGACTAGGCGCATTTAATCAAGCAAATAAAGATTTTATTTCATTACTTCGAAAGAGAAGGGTTACAGTACTTGATGTAGACTCAAACACAACTACATAACAGATGGACTCCACAACAAGACTCAAAACATAAAATAGACTCAACTGAACTAGACTCGACTTGATCTCAAGTGGAGCGTCACAGTGACTCACTTATTATTATTATTTTTTTAAGAGCATCCATATCGACTTTAAGAGCAATAGTTCCAAACACCATCACATCGTCACCTCCATTTAACCTTTCTAAAGTTCTTCACTCCTCAACAGAGACTCAAATTCTTTGGCTAATTCTTTAGGCCCATACTCATTGTCTTCAAGGCACTCATCCTTTTCCTTGGTAGATTGCATTATCTCCCCAAGACCAGGCAAAATTACATGAGACACTTGGTGCCCTAATGGTGAGATGTAGATTGTCGGGTCATAGTGTGCAGACCCCATCTCAAGAGAATTGATATTCTGTGGCGGTGCCCTAATGGTGAGATGTAGATTGTCTATCTGTGCTATGCCCACATTCTTGGTGAAAATCACAGTACAAATAGATTCTGAATTTTGGCAAAAGTGGATCTGGTTCTGGCTTGGGTTCTAATTTCTCCAAGTACCCTTTTTCTAGGAACCTTTTAAATATAGTGCTCAAGGACATTCCCAATTCAGAAAATTCCCTTTTCTCTCTTGACTACCCAAGTTCTGACTTCCTCTTGCCACAGTAGTACTTCGACGTTCTTTTTGAAAAGGCTGAGGAGATAATACATTGATGTTAGCGGACTGATGATAGATTGGCCTTCGATTGTTCGTGTTCTCTTTCTTGATTATCCAATCCTTAATTGCATCTTCGATGAGTGTACTTACGACAAACAGTTGTTCAAATGTCATGATAGACTGGAATCGGAGCTTTTCAAGATACTCAGGCTGCAAGTTCTTGATGATCATCCGGACTTACTCTTTCTCAAAAGGTCTAATCGTTATCTAAGCAGCCTTTGCCCTCCAACGAGTAAGGAACCCTACGAAGGTTTCCTTGCACTCTTGCCTAGTGGTTTCTAGATCTGTTGTAGTAATATCAAATAACTAATTGTATGAGTATTTAGCTATAAATGCTCTACCCAGGGCTTCCCAATCTTTGGCCACAGCTGATTCTAAGGTCAGATTTCATGACATTGCCATCAAACTCAGAGTTCTTTGAAATACCACAGTGAAACAGTCAGAGCCAATGCCCATGGGCTGTAAGACTCCCACATAAAGCCTCAGATGGCTCTTTGGGTTTCTGGTTCCATCGAAGAATTCAATATGAGGCATCTTGAACCTATCAGGGAGTTTTGCTTTTGGAGCTTCACACAGACCTTCTATATCGAACATATATTCATCAACCCTTTGCTCTTCTTGATCACACTCTCTAGCTTGTTGATCTTAGCCAATTTGTCCTGAGTCTCCTGATCTAGCTGAACCTTTGGTTGAACTGGTTCCCCAAGGTCTTCCTCTTCATGATGCACCGGAGGTGGTGGTGGTGGCAGATTAGTCAACTGCTCAATCATTCTCATCATAGTGGCCAATCGTTCCAGATTCTACTCTCTCCTCTGATCCAACATAGTTTGCATTGCGGCCAACCTAGCTTCCATATCAGCTTCGTATGGCATGTCCTTAACCCTAGTTGACTTGGCTATTCCTTCTTCAAACCCAAATCTGATTAAATGACTGTTCGGAGCTCTGACCCATGAGGGAATACAACCTTTTGTTCCTATCTTCTTTTCTTTGGTTTATTAGGGATTTTTAAAATAATCAGGTATCTTTATTACAAAAGAACTTTTTAAAGAATGATATTTACAAAAAGTGGATTTACAAAGATGGAAAATCAAAGATGGAAAATCTTTTCCTTTTCAAAAACATTTTCTGAAATCAAAGAAATCTTTCTAAAAAAAAGTTATTTCAAGTTTCAAAATTCTGAGGAAAACAATTCTTTTCTTTTCGAAAGCATAATAGAGGCGCCAAACTCGTGAGTTGTATATGCAATGCTCGTGTAGTGTATGCAATGCAGATGAAATGCTTTCTAATCTAAATGCAATGCACCTTAATCTAGTTTAGACCTAGTATATCAGCACATACACACATAAGATTCCTTGAGTATGCTAATCACCCTACTAATCCAATCATTATCCAAGGATTTTAGCTTCGAAATTCTTGATGGCTTAGGTTTACAAAATTGAATTTTTCATAAAAATCTTGAAAGAGAGGGGGGGATTTGTAATTTTCAAAAGCACTTTTGAACCATCAACACTTGAGGTGCGATATCATGATTCTTCAAAATCTAGGTAGGAAATTTGAAATTCTAAAATCTGAGCGGAGAATCTGAAATTGAATCATCAGAGTGTGAAATCATGATTTTTTTGAAAACCCAGGTAGGAATTTTAAAATTCTCTAAAATCCAGGGCGAATTTTTTTGTTTTTTTTGGAATGATTTCGTGAAAGTGAATTTCAAAGCAAATTTTCAAATGGGATATTCCTGGAATTTTCAAAAGACTTGGGTTTTCCAAAGAAGTGCTTGTATTTTTAAAATTTTCAAAAATTGTCCTCGAATAATGATTGGATGTTTGGGTAAAGATCATACTACCCTAGAGGAATCTACCATTCAAGGTTTGATGATGCCTTCGCATATACGTCCTCATCATCCACATAATCCCTTACGGGCAAAGCAAATAAATCATCACATTATCCTAATCAAAGATAATAATCAAGATTCTAATTGAAGGGTTCTACAGAAACTATGTGAAAAGACCGGGTTTTAGTCTCATAAAGGGTCTATTAGCAAGCCAAGGGCTCTATATACCGCACGCGGTACAAGTCTAATAGTGACTACATGCTACCGAAGTCTCTTGACAAATGGAGGAAAGGGATCCCTCCACCCTCAAGGCAATGGTCTCAAGCAGTCGTGGTAGAAGTACAATGCAAGTACAAATGTAGGCAAAAATAACACGATTATCAAAGTAATAACAAGGATATTTATTGGCTTAAGTCAAACCCTCGAAGAACAAGAATCATAAGCTTCATGTTTAAATCCCCAGCAGAGTCACCAGATTGTGGACCACGGGAAATGCGGGAAGGGATGTTCTGGCATTCCATTGATAGTGTCCCGAGACGGATCAAAGGAGCACACTTTCAAGGATCTAGAACTTCTTCACACGATCCCAGAGACAAAGAGTCACCACCTAATTTTCATCGGAAATTAGGAAATCAAATTTGACTCACCCAAAATTGAGTAAGGTTACTCGCTCTTCATCACCAGACACAAGGTTCGGGGGTCTTGGCACGAGAGGGGATGGAGCCCAAGCAGGACTAAAGCACCCTCTCCTCGCCCTACCAAACGGTAGGACTTGATTAAAATATCCTTGTTCTTCATTCATGATTGGTGTTATTTCCTCAAACATACTAGATAATATATACATGGTAAAAATAGCATCTAATGAAAATCATTTCAAGAGATTAAATCAAGTAGCAGTCGGATACACATGTAATACAAGAGAGGGGTATACTCATAGTAACTAGTCCCGCTTGGGACCGATGCAAATAAAGGAAACGTGTCATAATATGCAAGAGGGAGCAAGAAGACTTACATTGAGTTGACTCAAGCGGAGTCACAAAAAGCAGAAGAAAGGAAACGTGTAATGCAAACATGTAACAATTCTAGATAAGATGTCTATAACATATAAGCACATAAATGGAGACTATCCTAAAGGAATTGTGTCATTGAAAACAAAGTTGTGAACCTAGAAAAATTCTAAGAAAAAGGGTAAAGATAGTACACGATATATGCGCACTAAGCCACATGTAGACGAGGCAAGCTCATAAATCAAAGTCTGAATCCACGACATTCAATTCTCTGCACTAAGACACCAAGGAATATCCACACATTGCAAAAATATTAGCAAACAAATGATATGCATGATAAAAACAAGAAGAAGATGTCATCAATCGAATTTCTAGATTTAACAACCTCTAATGAAGCCTATCAAAAGTGATCTTAAACATGAGCTTGGTTAAAACCCTTTTACCTAAAGTTAGATACATGTCTTAGGGAACCTTTCCAAAAAGTAGGACCTCATTTGCATTTTTCAAGTTTGAGAATTAAGAGTTTTGGGAACAATGGATCAGGACTGTCCACTGTTCTTGTAAAAATCATAATTAATTCTGCGAAAATCACATGAAGCTCTATTTTATGTCAAAAGAAATCTATTTCATTGAAGTTTATGAAAAAAATAATCTCATAGACATTTCATGAACCGAATGTCTCTGAAAATTTGTTGTAACCAGACTCTGTTATTCTGAAAATATGGCATCATTTAACAAAGAAATGCGAAACGTAATAGAAATTCATGAATCATATTAATCAAGTCTAGACTTTTAATCTCTCATGCATTTATCCTAGATGATTTCTAAACCAAGTTTTATTCATCAATTGTTGTTGAGTGATCAAGGTATGACCATTTTGTATACATAATCATGATTGTAGTTAAACTTAGAAAATTCCAGAATAGTTGTATCAATTTCAAATGCTTAGAAAATGATCTTAACTCGATCGTATGCGCACGATTTTACATCGGCATATAGATACATGAGTTAGGAATCATCCCCAAAAAGCGGACCGATTTTCTGAAATTCAAATACAAAGAGACTATGTTCAAATCTGTCAACCGATTTTTCAACAATTTCTAAAAATAGCATATGGATCTTATTGATTCTCAAAACAGATCGAATGAAAGGCAATTCATCGAATTTTACCCAAAAAATTTGAAATCCATCCAACTTTGGTTATTAATGGACCAAATCTTATGGACAAAACCAATCTGTTTTGCTGAAATTTGACTAGTTATGGATATCGCAATTTTTTCCTACCCACAGCGCTTTAAATTTCATTTAAAATCTTTTCCAATTCAAAAATACAAAACATGAGTTGCCACTTAATTTTTTTTAAAAGGAAAATTAAGAAACCATTTTAAAGCAAACTGATCATTTTGGAAACCAGAGATTTCTAGGTCCGGGGATTATGGAATGAGAGGGGAAGGAGTCCGGCGGATTAAAACTCCCCCTCTCATCGTATCTCTCGATAGGCCTCTACTCAACATCCTTCTAATCAAATTATTAATTTACATGTGCCCTCTACTAATATATAGATATAAATATACATTACACAAACATGTTGAAATGGTGTAAAATTGCTAATGACAAAATATCATTCAAAATCAAGTAATACAGTTAGCAAGTGATATGATATTCAAATGGAGAACTAGAGAACTTACTCTGAGTCAAACCATGAATATTAAACGTGCAATGCATACAAAAGTAGAAATCCTAGCAAAAAGGCTCTAATCACATATATACACATAAGGCAAATCATGATTCTATGATGCTACACATGAAGTCGAAAATCAATAAAAGATCAAAGAATAATATGAAACTAGAGAGGGGTCGAGGAATTGTACCTTAATGGCACTACAAAACAACGGGTTAGTCCACATGTTTATGTTGGGTTTATGCCCTCAAACCATTACTTTATGTATGAGACATTGACATTTTAATATATGGATATCAGCTTTACATTTTATTATGTATGTTTCTTTCATGAGATGATTGCTAATCCTGAAGTATCATAGTAAGTAATTCGTGTATGTATGAGATACATACAAGTGAGATATGAATTACTATTCTTTGATACTTAGAACTTGTCACAGTGGATGATGAGACTGGATATCTCATCAGGTTTACACTGTAGCATGATTGACTACCATTGGATGGAGTGATGAATCTCAATCACTAGAGTGTAACTCTTAGTTAATATGCTAGTGCTTATAGTGCATTGACGGACCTGAGTTTTCTTATTGACACTTAAGACTGTCAAACAGTCAATAGGAACTCATAACTTTTATAAGGTACGTGTTCTCAATCTTGAGACGATTATGAACACAGGCTGTGGATATGGCTACTTTGACTTACCAATCAGTGAGGTCTACAGAAGATCAACACCTGGGTATATTGGGTACGTCATATTCATAGGGTTGTGAACATATATTGTTAAGATAGAATCTACCCTCTGATTTAGAGTAAGCATTCCCTTGAGAATGTCACCAAGTCAATTACTGAGTACTGCAGTCTTGTTGATAAGAGTTATCAACATGTTTGGTAATCATGAGAAGTGAATGGGACTCAAGGAATACAAGAAGTAATCATGATTCAGGTTGACAGTAACAGTTATCCGATTACCTGAATATGATTACGAATGCTGAAGGTAGAGGGACATTAGTACAACATACAAGTCTAGTTATCGCTTCGGATATGTTCTTTTGCGCTGGAGTTCAGTTATCGTTTTATAGTGAAGTAAACGTTAACTGATCAGTCGATTAATTTGCTGATCAAAGAGTTTGGTCATGGGAATTAATCAACTGATCTGAGCCAACAATAAAGAGCCTAGGAGGTCCCACTCTTAGCTCCGCCAGGATACTTGGAAAGACACTTGAGGAAGCTATCAAGACAAGTTCGATCGATTGAAGTATGTTCGATCGATTGAAGTCATGGCAAGTTCGATCGATCGAGAATGGTTCGATCGATTGAAGGTTCGATCGATCGAAGTCACTTCGATCGGTCGAAGTCTAGGTCGGTTCTGGGAATCTATAAATAGGGCAGCTGCGCTCTGGAAAAAAAAGTTCGTCGTTTTTGAACGTGAAAAGCTGCAGAAACTATTTTAGAGTCCCAAACCTTCTCCTTCCTCTCTAATAGAGATCCCACCATCTCTAGTCTATCCGGGAAGTATCCGCAGGAGACATAAAGGTGAAGACAACCTAGTGGAGGCTGCTGCATCACCAAGGAAGAAGAAGAAAATCAGAATTGGGTTCAAGACACTGAGGTATAACTTTTGTCCCCTCTTGTACGCATCTATGGAATTGACGAATAGTAGATCCTGGACTACCATTTACAACTTGATTTTTCCGCTACGCGTTTAAACTTTTAATTTAAACCGATTTTTCCATCAATTGGTATCAGAGACACGCTCGTTTGGATCTGTTGATGCATTTTTTGGAACACTATTTTGATTTGCATGTTGATTTTAGAACTGTTTTCGAAACGGCATTATCACAGATCTATTTCTGCAGTGTTATCGCAGCAGAATACAAATCTGTGGTTGCATGGGATGCAAGGTGGGTTCGATCGATCGAACATATTTCGATCGATCGAACAGTCTTCGATCGATCGAAACCTTCTGGTATTCGATCGATCGAATGAAGTTAGATCGATCTAGACAGATTCTTTGTCAGGCTCTCTGGTTCACAGTTTTAAGGTGTTTTGAAATTAAAAGCTTTATTTTAAATTATTCTGCAATTTTTTTTTTTTTAAATCATTCTGTGAAATAGAAAGTTCAAGCGATTGAACAGAGTTCAATCGATCGAAGGTTTGAGCGATCGAACGGTCTTCGATCGATCGAACAATGACAGAGAAGTAAGATGTTGTTTTAAGTTCTAATTCAGTATGTAAAGAGTTTATATACTGTGTGAATCAATTAAGTGTTCTAATAGTTACATATATTTGTTATATATATATGTGTGGATGCGTGTACGACTAACCCTTTTGCAGCTAGATTAGTCGCTATCTCCCATGGCACCAAGACTTTTATATTTTGTATTTAAATTGTTTGAGATTGGTGCATGTTGTAATTTAAGTTTGGTTTGGTTTTAAGGCATATGTAAAGGGCGCTGCGACTTCAATCGTATGAAAAGGAAAGTCGCACCGGTTTCCCTAGCCTTTTATTTTATTGTTGTTGCTATTTCTATTTCTAGATAAATTGTAAGCTTCGAAAGAAGCATAAGACAAATGTAATAGAATTAGAAAATCCATGAAGATGGAGCTGGAGGCGATCAAACCAAAAGGAGGTTCTATGGAGATAGAGCCATGTGAGATAGAGGCATCGCTTAGATGTCTTTAATTTTAAATTTTAGTTTTTTGTTTTATGTGCTTGGTTTGTGATTGGCATTTAATTATATTGTTACTACTTGCATGCACGTAAAACAAGTTTTCTAAAATAAAATTCAAAAACCATTTCAACACATTAGTAAACATTGGATGTTTATGGGTAATGTATGGAAATATTTTTTCAAAAGCAAAATCCTTATTTACTAAATCTAGTGGGAGAGGGTTTTATTAATTAACACCCACGATCTTCCATTGACGATTCACTGTAAGATGAGTGGTGCATTCTGTGTCACCTCGCCAGGGGTGATCATTCCATACGGAGGGTGCATTACTCATTGGTTACTAGATGTGAACCTCCTTTGATAGGATCAATCAGACGTGTTAGAGGGTGACCACCACACGGAGGCGCTACTTGAGACGGTTGTGATTGGATCCTAGTTAATGGTACACACTAGCTAAGCTATGGATAAGGGATCCCACACGGGGCATTACTCAGAAACTTAGAGATCAAAAAGGTTCGGGAGTCATAACTTGTTTTGCAAGAGTTGCATAGCGGACAAGTCATAATTAATCGAAAGATCGAACATTGACCACCACACGGAGGCTTTAGTCTTTCGTTTTGATATTCCGGCGACTTTGTTTTAAAATAAGAGTTTTTAAGGATTCTTTTATTTCAAAATGTCAAATTCTGATATCCATATTTATTTTGTCTTTTGATTTTTACAGTAAATCATAATGTCTGGATCTACATTTAGTCCACTTGCCACCATACTCACTCAAAACAAGTTAACTGGAAACAACTACACTGAATGGAAACGTAACCTTGACATCGTATTAACTACGGAAGATCACATATATGTCCTCACCACCCCAAGCCCTGAAGAACCCGCGGCAAATGCTTCGGCAGCTGCCAGACGCGAGTTCGACAAATGGAAGAAGTCGAATGGAATGGCTCGTTGCTATATTCTGGCCTCAATGGTTGGTGTGTTGCAATACCAATTCCAATCGAATGATTCTGCCAGTGACATTATCACATCCCTGAAAAAGATGTTTGGGGAGCATGGCAGGCATGCCAGACAGGTAGCTATGTAAAAGATAATGAGTGCAAAGATGTCGGAAGGGACTCCAGTCAAGGAACATGTTTTAAAATGATTGGTTATTTAAATGAGCTGGAGACCCTAGGTGCCAACATCGATGCACAGACCCAAGTTGATATGATCCTCAATTCGCTGTCGCCTTCATTCGCTCAATTTAAACTTAACTATAATATGAATTAAATGAATTTTTCAATGAGCGAATTGATGAGTTCTCTTTTGGCAGCGGAAGGGGTGATCAAACCTGGGCTCAACGTTTTGTCAACGTTTTGAACGTTGAGAAAAGCGCTTCCTCTTCCCGATCTACACCGAAAGGAAAAAAAAGGAAGAAGAAAGCTGGTACTGGTGGTTCAAGTGTTGGACCAGTCCCTAAGATTGCAAAATCTAAGGGAAAAGGTAAGGGCAAAGGGAAGGTAGGTGGCCAAGGCAAAGAAAAGTGTTTCCAATGCGGCGACAAGGGCCACTGGAAGAGGAATTGTCCAGAATTCTTAGCTACAAGAGTTCAAGGTATGATTGAATCACATGTGATTGAAGTAAGTTTTATAACGGATACTTCAAACACTTGGTGCATTGATTCTGGTGCGACAAACCATATCTGTAATTCATTGCAGGGGTTCAGATCAACCAGGAGGTGCAGTGATGGGGAAATCATACTTACTCTAGGTTCTAGCGCAACCGTTTCTGCGGTTGCTATAGGAGTCGTAGTTTTAGAATTTCTAGACAATAAAGTTTTGATTTTATCAGATGTTCTTTACGTCCCTTCAATGAGACGTAATTTAATTTCAGTTTCTAATTTATCAAATAAGGGTTATTTTTTTCATTTTGGAACTGAAGTTGTGATTAAAAGAAATAGTTCTTTTATATGTTCTGGTGTTAAATCAAATGGCTTGTATGTGATTACTCCCAATATTTCTAAAGACTCTTGCATGGAACTTAATAACTCAGTGGTAACTGTACCATCTAAAAGAAAGGGACCTTCCACTAATCCAACAAGGCTTTGGCACATGAGGCTTGGCCATATCAATCTAAATAGGATTGGCAGACTAGTCAAAGAAGGGGTCTTAGGCGATTTGGTTCTCGAACCAATGGAAGTCTGCGAGTCTTGTTTAGAGGGTAAGATGACCAAAAGACCCTTTCCTGCAAAGGGCAATAGAACCAATGCATTGTTGGAATTAGTTCATACTGATGTGTGTGGACCAATAAATATTAGAGCAAGGGGTGGTTATGAGTATTTCATAACATTTACTGATGACTACTCTAGGTATGGGTATGTGTACCTAATGCAGCACAAGTCTGAAGCCTTTGAAAAGTTCAAAGAGTTTAGGGCTGAAGTGGAGAAGCAATTGGGCACACATATCAAGGCCATTCGATCTGATCGAGGTGGCGAGTACCTCTCTAATGAGTTTATTGATCACCTCGTACAGAATGGGATTCTGTCACAGTTGACTACACCTGGTACGCCTCAGCAGAATGGTGTAGCGGAGAGAAGGAATCGGACTCTTTTAGACATGACTAGGTCGATGATGAGTTATTATGAGTTGCCATTATTCCTTTGGGGTTATGCTTTGGAAACCGCTGCTTACATACTAAATCTAGTACCAAGCAAATCTGTTCCAAGGACACTACGAGAGATGTGGATTGGGCGTAAGCCTTCTTTGCAACATTTCCGGATATGGGGGTGTCCGGCACATGTGCTGAAAGGAAAGATGAGCAAATTGGATTCTAGATCGGAAGTATGTTACTTTGTGGGGTATCCAAAGGGTACTTATGGATGGTATTTTTATGATCCAAGAGAACAGAAAGTGTTTGTTAGTACAAATGCTGTTTTCTTAGAGGATGATTATATCATGAACCATAAACCTAAGGGAAGGATAGATCTTAGAGAGATAGAAGGAGAGCCTTCAATCCAACCCGCAGTTAATAACGATGTAAATCAAGAAAACACCACTTCTTCACCTATTTCCGCACCGATACCTCATCGTAGTAGGAGGATGATCAGCCAGCCTGATAGATACATGTTCTTAGGAGAAGTTTTTGAAGCTGTCTATATATAATCTGAATCTGATCCTACCACATACGAAGAGGCAATGGCTGATGTTGATTCAGCTCATTTGGTTAAAGCTATAAAGGCTAAATTGGAATCTATGGATTCCAATCAGGTCTGGGATCTTGTAGAACTTCCAACCAATATTAAACCCATTGGCTGTTAGTGGGTCTACAAGAGGAAAAGAGGATCTGATGGAAAGGTTGAGACCTTTAAGGCAAGGCTTGTAGCGAAAGGTTATACTCAGAGGGACGACATTGACTATGAGGAAACCTTCTCGCCGGTGGCCATGCTCAAGTCCATCAGGATACTCTTATCCATTGCTGCATGCTTAGATTATGAGATCTGGCAGATGGACGTCAAGACTGCATTCTTGAATGGAAATCTTGAGGAGGACATCCATATGCAACAACCAGAAGGGTTCATAGCTGGTCGGAAAGGTAACTTGGTATGCAAGTTGCAGAAGTCCATTTATGGGCTTAAGCAGGCATCTAGGAGTTGGAACATCCGATTTGACCAAGCGGTCAAGTCGTTTGGTTTCATACAAAATCTGGATGAACCTTGTGTATACAAGAAGTGTGAAGGGAAAGTGGTGGCTTTTCTTGTGCTTTATGTTGACGACATTCTACTAATTGGAAATGATGTAGCGGCATTGTCAACAGTCAAAGTTTGGCTAGCTAGTACTTTCGATATGAAGGATCTAGGAGAGGCGAGCTACATTCTTGGCATAAAGCTCTTTCGGGATCGCAAGCGAAAGATAATGGGATTATCTCAAGCTGGTTATATCGATAAGGTGCTAACTAGGTTTTCAATGGATAATTCGAATAAAGGTTTATTACCTTTCAGGCATGGTTTAGCGTTCTCCAAAGACCAGTGTCCAAAGACACAGGAGGAGAGGAATCGTATGACAGGAATTCCCTATGCTTCGGCAGTGGGAAGTCTCATGTATGCGATGTTATGCACTAGACCAGATATCTGTTTTGCTGTTGGCATGGTTAGCAGGTATCAGTCGAATCCAGGTCCAAAGCACTGGACAGCCGTTAAGCACATTCTTAAGTACTTGAGAAGCACTAAAGATTACATGCTTATGTACGGTGGTAGTGAGTTAATTCCAGTAGGATTCACTGACTCGGATTTTATGTCAGATAAAGATTCGAGGAAGTCGACGTCCGGTTATCTCTTTACCTTGGGAGGTGGTGCTGTTAGTTGGAAGAACATTAAGCAGAAATGCATTGCAGACTCAACTACAGAAGCTGAGTATGTGGCTGCTTGTGAAGCCGCAAAGGAAGCTGTTTGGCTCAAAAAGTTCTTTATGGAACTCGAGGTGGTACCAGCGTCGCTGTCACCTATTACACTTTATTGTGATAATAGTGGGGCAGTGGCTCAGTCCAAGGAGCCAAGGAACCACGGAAAAGGGAAGCACGTAGAGCGGAAATATCATCTTATCCGAGATATTGTTCAAAGTAGAGATGTGACTGTCACCAAGATTGCCACCGCTGAGAATCGTGCTGATCCGTTTACAAAGGCCTTGCCACAGAATGTCTTTGATCGTCATCTAGATAGTCTAGGTCTCAGATGTAATCCTGTATGGTTGTGAGTGCAAGTGGGAGTTTGTTGGGTTTATGCCCTCAAACCATTACTTTATGTATGAGACATTGACATTTTAATATATGGATATCATCTTTACATTTTATTATGTATGTTTCTTTCATGAGATGATTGTTAATCCTGAAGTATCATAGTAAGTAATTCGTGTATGTATGGGATACATACAAGTGAGATACGAATTACTATTCTTTGATACTTAGAACTTGTCACAGTGGATGATGAGACTGGATATCTCATCAGGTTTACACTGTAGCATGATTGACTACCATTGGATGGAGTGATGAATCTCAATCACTAGAGTGTAACTCTTAGTTAATATGCTAGTGCTTATAGTGCATTGACGGACCTGAGTTTTCTTATTGACACTTAAGACTGTCAAACAGTCAATAGGAACTCATAACTTTTAAAAGGTACGTGTTCTCAATCTTGAGACGATTATGAACACAATCTTGAGATCAACACCTGGTATATTGGGTATGTCATATTCATAGGGTTGTGAACATATATTGTTAAGATAGAATCTACCCTCTGATTCAGAGTAAGCATTCCCTTGAGAATGTCACCAAGTCGATTACTGAGTACTACAGTCTTGTTGATAAGAGTTATCAACATGTTTGGTAATCATGAGAAGTGAATGGGACTCAAGGAATACAAGAAGTAATCATGATTCAGGTTGACAGTAACAGTTATCCGATTACCTGAATATGATTACGAATGCTGAAGGTAGAGGGACATTAGTACAACATACAAGTCTAGTTATCGCTTCGGATATGTTCTTTTGCGTTGGAGTTCAGTTATCGTTTTATAGTGGAGTAAACGTTAACTGATCAGTCGATTAATTTGCTGATCAAAGAGTTTGGTCATGGGAATTAATAACCAGATCTGAGCCAACAATAAAGAGCCTAGGAGGTCCCACTCTTAGCTCCGCCAGGATACTTGGAAAGACACTTGAGAAAGCTGTCAAGACAAGTTCGATCGATTGAAGTATGTTCGATCGATTGAAGTCATGGCAGGTTCGGTCGATCGAGAATGGTTCGATCGATTGAAGGTTCGATCGATCGAAGTCACTTCGATCGGTCGAAGTCTAGGTTGGTTCTGGGAATCTATAAATAGGGCAGCTGCGTTCTGGAAAAAAAAGTTCGTCGTTTTTGAACGTGAAAAGCTGCAGAAACTATTTTAGAGTCCCAAACCTTCTCCTTCCTCTCTAATAGAGATCCCACCATCGCTAGTATATCCGGGAAGTATCCGCAGGAGACATAAGGGTGAAGACAACCTAGTGGAGGCTGCTGCATCACCAAGGAAGAAGAAGAAAATCAGAATTGGGTTCAAGACACTGAGGTATAACTTTTGTCCCCTCTTGTACGCATCTATGGAATCGACGAGTAGTAGATCCTGGACTACCATTAAGTTTTACAACTTGATTTTTCCGCTGGGCGTTTAAACTTTTAATTTAAACCGATTTTTCCATCAGTTTAAATGAAGAATAATATCGAATCCTAAATGACATTATTAAATCTCTCCTAACATAAAAAAAAAATGAATTCTAGTTGTAAGTATCAACATGCGTGGATGGATATATACATGGATAAGAATAAATTATGAAATATTTGTTGGTTTGTGACACGACTAAAAAGTTGTGCGCTCTTGTGCAACACCCAAGTGTAGGTGATCGTGCAAGTAATACTCGATAAGTCCAGGTCGTTCCCACAGGGAAGAAATAGGAAGAATATATACTAAGTTACAACTTAAAGAAAAGAAAATATCAATATATGGGTGGAGATTCTAATGATTCCTAATAAGTTAAATTAAACTAAATGTTAAACTAAAGTATAAAGAAACCTAACTGATTAAACAGATAAACTAAAGGTATTGGAAATACGTGAATCCACATTGATCCTTACTATCTATCATGCATACTCATTGATGTTTGATGGAGTTCATTCCTTTTCAACATTCCGTATTTTTCTAAAGATAAAGAATCAATAGCCCTTTCATGACCGGGACTATATCATCACAAGTGATTTAAAATACTTAGAAGACGGTTTAAAACAATGTTTATTACTTGCACTCTAAATGGTGTTAGCATTCAAAGTGGTTTTCAAAAATCATTGAAGAAAAGGCCTTAAGGCTTTAAGTTCTAAAAACTGTTGTGACAAACTGAGCTTATAGGGACAATTTGATGACAGATTTCTGAAACAGAAAGTCTTGGAATATTTAAAAGAATCATCTCAGGAATTAACATGTTCAATCGATCGAAGCGCTCTCGATCGATCGGACTGCCTCATTCTTCAATCGATCGAAATGTCTTCGATCGGTTGACTATGGCTCGGGTTCGATCGATCGAAATACCTTCGATCGATCGAGCCCAAGTTTTCTATATCAAATATGGCAGAGGCTAAGAGTCAATATTTCATAACATATTTCCAATGTCTAAACTACGGAAACATGAATAAACCAATACAGAAATAGTCACCTAGAGTAATCATTAACATCTAAAGCAATAAACAATGAAACACAGAAAAGGAGAAGAAAAACCTAGAAATAATCAGATTGTAACTTGTAATAAACTTGATTCTTCAATAATCTTGAGAATAACAATGGAAAAGAGGAAGAAAAACAAGAATCTAACCTAAACTACTCCTAATCTAACCCTAAAACTACCCTAAACTGCTATTTTTGGCGTTCTGGAGCGTCTTCCCTTCGTCTGGTGTCAAAACGACTTATATACAGGGTTCCCGTAGACTGTGCGCAACTTTTGGGTGAATATGAAGTTCAATCGATCAAGCTTAGTTCGATCGATCGAAGGTTCGATCGATTGAACTCTCCTCAATCGATTGCACTCTCTGATTTTGACAACTCTGAGCACCGATGGGAGAATGGCCATAACTTTTTACTCAGACCTCGGATTGACCTCTCGTTTGCGGCCACGCGACTGTAACTCAATGATATACATTTTGTATTTCCAGGAAAATCTTTTAAATCTGAAGTCTTCATTGTCAAAATTGGCGTTTGCTCAGCTGCTTCTGTTGTTCTCTTCACCAGAATCATTTTCTTTAGCTTCACTTCATTGATTTACATTCTAATACCTATAAAACAATGCATAAATATATGTTTTAGCATTAACACAATAAAAAGAACATTTTTATTAGAATTCACCTAAATATAGAGACTTTGGGGATAAAAGTATGCATAAAGAACCATGTAATACGTTATGAGCATGCACTTTTCACCTCGAATCACACCCTCCAACTAGCTCGTTGCTAGTCCCTAGCAATGAAGCAAACTACAACAATGTTTTATTAACTCTAAAAATTGGAAACAAAAGAAAGTAAAAATCTTAACTCACTTTCGCAGGAATCGCGATTGCATTTAGCGTATGCAACAAGCCTTTAAACCCCTAGGTTCCCCCTAGTGGACAAGTATTGTCTCATGAGGGTTTGCAGTGAATTTACCCACAAAATTCATGTTTATGGTAATGGTTCTAGTTTAAATGTTTTCAAGAAATTTTTCCTCTCATTTATCAATATATTTAGGCTCAACAATCTCATGAAACTCTCTAGTATGCCATAGTCATGCAACACACACATTACAGTTAATCTGCTATCAAAGTCATTAGAATATTTCATGCCTGTTAATCTTCAAGTGTGTGTGCAAATGGACAACCAACATACAAAACTTTAATTTCAAAGCTCGCATAACCTAAGACGCTATCAAGACATTCATTTTTGACTCAACTCTCACCGGGATTACACTCACAAAATCAAAATCACTCCGAATTAGGTGCAATAATTATTACTCATGATATAGAAGCTATAAAGAGTAAATATAAATGGAATCTAATGCTTCTCACATCTAAATAGGAAAAACGGACATTTAAGTGCACAACGTCTCATGAAAGGATACCATTCACTAGAAGAACGAGATACCGTGGAGAACTCCCTCATTACCTTAACTTCAAATCCAATCTTAAAATCATCAGGACTTTGAAAAAGAGGTGTTTGGTTAAGAACAAAGAGGCTTGTGATTTTCAATTGAGTCCAAGGATGTGATTGGAATGTCTACTACAACTTTTCAAACTTTCCACATCTCCAATCTCTCTCTTGTCTTGCCTTTTATTCCTTTTTTTCACACTCTTCTTTTTATTACTATTTTTTTCTTTTTCTTTTGTAACAAACATTGGCATTTTTTTCATACTTTTCTTTTTCTTTGCCAACTCTCCTTTATTCACACTAGCACTTTCTTGTCAAGACAACACATCCCAATCACTCCTAGATAAAGAAAAGAAACTCAAACTTGTAATATGGAGTTAGGTATGAACTTTAGGATTGTGAAGATAAGACGATTATGATGATGACTTAAGAGGTGAAGTAAAGGAATATCATAAAGGTAGGACAAAGTTTTATTATGCATGTATGGTCAAAAGATGGCCTAAATCATCTTCTAAGTTAATAGGATTATTCATTTCAGCAATTCAAGAGCTCTAAATTTTAGTAAATCCTGAACATTCTCTTCTAGTGATCAGTCAAAATGAAAAAAATTGAGACTTTCACCGAATGAATACGCTTTTCAAAAAGTAAGAGTAATTTTATAAAACCCTCAAAAATAAAGAATGGCACAAAAGCTCACTTGGATTATTAGTCTCCACTATAGTCTCTTAAGATACCTAAGTTATGCTTACTAATCCATTTTAGCTAAGTATAAGGTTGTCACAACGTGCTCAAAGTTGTTTGAAGATTAACAAGCATAAAATATACTATAACTAAGATAGTAAACAAAATATCATAGTGTATCGCATACTAATAACATACAGAAAATAACACTACTGCATCATAACAAACTACATTAACTAAGAGAGAAATACAAGAACCATTTATTATCTTAAAAAATAAAATCAAAAATTTTAAGATTTTGACAATTTTAATTTACTGAGTCATGTTGCTAAGCAGGTATATTGACATTAAATCATAAAAAGAAAGAAACGAGGCATGCAATGACTCACTCCCCCCAACTAAAACTAAACATTGTTCCCAATGTTCTAAACTAAGCACATGGACATGTAAAGTAAAGCGAGAGAAGGAAGGATGTTACCTCGAGGAGTTAATATCCAATTGTTTTTTTTATTTTGATAAGGCACCTACAAAATCATTTATACCAACAAAGAAAAATAGAAAATATAATACAACTACTCAGTAATTAAATTCGGATAATGATTTTTATCATAAAGTAATAACCGAAATTTTTGAGGATCTTCCCAGTGAAATAATTTAACAGTGAGAAGAGTGCGGGGATCCTCATAAAACTGCAACTCCCCCCAACTAATGTCAGGCTCAAGGTTAGAGGAGATGATGCAAAACCTATGGCTTTGAAATATTTTGTGGACAATTATAAGAGGTATACCACACTTTTTAGGAATTATATGCAAGAAATGATCTTTGGTGCTGGTATTTCCTATAACGGCCTCTATTTTAATACTAAAATCAGGAGGAGGCCATGGTTCAATAAAAGTGGCAGGGTCTAAGCAATGTTCAAATAAAGCTTCTCTACCCTCCTTTTGTTCTAGAACAGAATCTATGGAGATATGATCATAGGAATTTGATTTATGTTCTATGCACATGGTTTTGGACTGGACTTGGATAAAGCTATCTATTTGAGCCTCAATGTCACTATTATTCAAGAAGGTCAAGCAGTATAGGAGATTACTAGCTTCTTGTTGAAGTTTAAGATCATCTAATGTGGGCCTAATATTTTCTAAGTCCTCTCTTAAAGAATTTTGAAAAAAATAAATTTTGTACAGTGTATATGCTAGAATCCTTACCATTCTCTTCTACAACACACTCTTTTTGTTCAAAATTGGGGTACACATGACTTTCAAGCTCGGGATGAGAGCATTGATTGATAGAGAGGATAGGTGATGGGTAACTTGGTGACACCACCTCTTCGGCCAAAAGAGGTGAGGGCTCATGAATATCACATGATTCTAAATTGGATTTATATTTTTCAAGTATGTCCTCCCTAGGGTCACTATTAAAGTTAGGGAGAGAGTCAACAGGGGACTCCTCCTTTCCTAGTAGCGTGTAATCACCTAAACTCTCATCATCTTTTATAACCTCATTCTCATCCTTGTAATTCTCCTCACTATATATGTCATCTATAGAGGTGCCCTGGACAAAGGAATTGTTCAACTTTATCAAGGCAGTGAAGGAGTTGATGTCTGGGGTTGCATATTGAGGAGAAGATAGTTCTACAACTTCATGCTCAATGATTTGGTTTTGGAGTTCAGACATTATTATACACCCATCATTATCCTCCAATTCCATTCTATTATTAGTGTCTTGAAATTTAGGTTGTAGTGTTGAAGGATTGGTATAGTCTTCTAAAGGTTGGCTAGCATATGCTTGTTGATATCTAGTTTCTAATTTATCAAGTGCACTATCTAGCCGTTTTATTTCACTAAGCAGCAATGTTAACATGCCATTATCCTCAACTTGGTTATTCTCCTCATTATTACCATATGAAGTTTTGCCCCATTGTTGTTGGTAGTAATTCCCATCCCAATGTGTTTGTGGAAAAGACTCGCCAAAGGGAAAGTCTTGGTGTGTTTGGTATTCGTGGGAAATACTACTATATCCTACATTACTATTTTGGTTATCACCCCATTGCGGTTGATAGAACTCTTCATGTGGAGGTTCTTGATATGTTTGATAATATGGGGGACTACCACTATCAGTTCCCCATTGTGGTGGTTGGTAGCACTCCGGTTGATAATGTTCGTCATATGTGGGTGCTTGCCAACTTCGGGGATTGTTTTCATTACCTAACGTGTACCTATTCATGATGTTTGTGTTGTATGGAGGGTAATATGGATAAGACATGTTCGCTCAAATTTTTAAAACAATAGAATTTTTATTTATATATTTATTATAACTATTATTTATCTTTTTATTTTTATTTTTATCTTGTGAGAGAAAAAGTGCAACAATTTTTATTAGTATTTTATTTTTATTTTTTAAAAATTCTATTTTTCTTAAGAAAAAGAAAAAATGGAAATAATTTAGTAAAATCCTAACCTAGTCGCCTTCCCCGGCAACGGCGCCAAAAACTTGACACGACTAAAAAGTTGTGCGCTCTTGTACAACACCCAAGTGTAGGTGATCGTGCAAGTAATACTGGATAAGTCCAGGTCGATCCCACAAGGAAGAAATAGGAAGAATATATACTAACTTACAACCTAAAGAAAAGAAAATATCAATATACGGGTGGAGGCTCTAATGAATCCTAATCAATTAAATTAAACTAAATAATAAACTAAAGTATAAAGAAATATAACAAATTAAACAGATAAACTAAAGGTGTTGGAAATATGTGAATCCACACTGATCCTAACCATCTACCATGCATACTCATTAACGTTCGATGGAGTTCATTCCTTTTCAGCATTCCGTATTTTTCTAAAGATAAAGAATCAATAGCCCTTTCATGACCGGGACTATATCATCACAAGTGATTTAAAATACGTAGAAAACAGTTTAAAACAATGGTTATTATTTGCACTCTGAATGGTGTTAGCATTCAAAGTGGTTTTCAAAAGTCATTTAAGAAAAGGCCCTAAGGCTAGCTTTAAGTTCTAAAAACTGTTGTGACAAGCTGCGCTTATAGGGACAATTTGATGACAGATTTCTGAAATAGAAAGTCTTTGAATACTTAAAAAAATCATCTCAGGAATTAACATGTTCAATCGATTGAAGCGCTCTCGATCGATCGGACTGCCTCATCCTTCAATCGATCGAAATGTCTTCGATCGGTTGACTATGGCTCTGGTTCGATCGATCGAAATACCTTCGATAGATCGAGCCCAGGATTTCTATATCATACATGGCAGAGGCTAAGAGTCAATATTTCATAACATATTTCCAACGTCTAAACTACGGAAACATGAATAAACCAATACAGAAATAGTAACCTAGAGTAATCATTAACATCTAAAGCAATAAACAATGAAACAAAGAAAAGGAGAAGAAAAACCTGGAAATAATCAGATTATAACTTGTAATAAACTTGAATCTTCAATAATCTTGAGAATAACAATGGAAAAGAGGAAGAAAAACAAGAATCTAACCTAATCTACTCCTAATCTAACCCTAAAACTACCCTAAACTGCTGTTTTTTACGTTCTGGAGCGTCCTCCCTTCGTCTGGTGTCAAAACGACTTATATACAGGGTTCCTGTAGACTATACGCAACTTTTGGGTGAATATGAAGTTCAATCGACCGAGCTTAGTTCGATCGATCGAAGGTTCGATCGATTGAACTCTCCTCAATCGATTGAACTCTCTGATTTTGACAGCTCTGCGCACCGATGAGAGAATGGCCATAACTTTTTACTCGGACCTCGGATTGACCTCTCGTTTGTGGCCACGCAACTGTAACTCAATGATCTATATTTTTTCTATTTCTAGGAAAATCTTTCAAATCTAAAGTCTTCATTGTCAAAATTGGCATTTTCTTAGCTACTTCTGTTGTTTTCTTCACCAGAATCACTTTCTTTAGCTTCACTTCATTGATTTACATTCTAATACCCCTATAAAACAATGCATAAACATATCTTTTAGCATTAACACAATAAAAAAGAACATTTTTATTAGAATGAACCTAAATGTAGGGACTTTGGGGATAAAAGTATGCACAAAGAACCATGTAATAAGCTATGAACATGCACTTTTCACCTCGAATTAGTTTGAATCACTTAACCTTTCAATTCAAGTTTAACCAATCATTACCAAAGCATGGTATAAGTCCTAGGTCATGAAAAGATCACTTGAACCATTATTTACAAAGTTCATTAAATCTATGACAGGATTCCTGAAATTTCAGAGAGCAGAGCTGAACTTTAAAATTTTGAAAAGCATACTTCCAACGGTTTGATCTTGATAATTTTTAGACACAAGATGACTTTATGAGTCTAGTTTCTAACCCAAAAAGAAAAATCAAAGATCAACGATTCAATCTCTGGGAATTAGGCAAATACTAGACATCACTTAAGAATTTCCAACTCTTTGTCCAGGAATTTTGTATGATTTTCTAAAAATAGTAAACAAATCGGAAAGACTCTATTCATTTTAGGAGATCTTATTAACACATTAAACTTCATATAAAAAATTATTTGAAGCCAAGAATACTCGATTAAAGTTCTAATTTAATTATTTTAAAAGGGTGTTACTGTTCTGAATTTCTGGACAGATTATGGTTGTCTCACAAAAACCATGACCAAACCACTTTATACATGAAATCTCCTCAAAACAAAAATTGTAGTGGTAAAACTTTGCGTTATTGACATTTTTCTGTTGGTTTCATTCAATTCCACTGGTTCATTATTTAACTAAAAATCCTTGATCAAAAACAGTTTGTGAACCCACTACTTCATTGTCAAGTATATCTTTTATTTGATAACTTTAGCTATCAAGCCATTAAATTTGGTTTAGCCTAAGTTACTTTTCCTCCCACTTGGTGGTCCTTGGAAACTAATGACACTTGTATTTATGGACCTCAATGAAGTATGAAAAGAACTTCACAAAATCTCTAAGTAATGAACCTAGACCATGGTGGTGGGTTTGGATTTATTAACCAAATGTGCTATCATCAACCTTAATATTCTTATAAATCATAAGTCTACAAGAGTATTTAAGGGATTCATAGACTTAGGGGGCTCAAATAAGAAATAGAAAGTCTTATGAGTTCCAAAAGATGAATATGACCAAAAGAAAATAAAAATCAAGGTTCAAATAATACCTAAATCAACTTTATGATTCAGTCAACTTTAAACCTTAGGTTAGCCTAGATCCAAACCAATAAAATGCAAGTTCAATCACAACATTAGTGGTGTGTGATAAAATGGGGTGGGAAGAGAGTTTGTGAAAATGTGAAAAGATCCTAAGAGACTCTCTAAATATTGTGATTGAACACAACTAAGAATTAATTAGTCTATAGTTTTTACCTCCAATTATCCTCAACTTCTTGGTTGTTTTAGGATTTTTCCAAGATTAATCAAACTCTTCCTTCTTCAAACTCTTCAAAACTTACTCCTAATAGTGTAGAAAATTAAAGAGATTGAAGAGAAGTAGGATAAGATTCAAAGATTCAAAATTCTCCAAAAAATGGAACCCCCATGTCATGGGATATTCATCCCTATATATAGGCAAATTTTAGAGGGTTATTTCAGTAATTTTATAGCAAAAACCCTAATTTGGACGTCCTTTTGATGGTATAAATGTACTATTGCAAAGCTGGCATACACAAAAACGCGACACTCGGTGGAGATGGAAGCGGCACTCAATGAGTGCTGGAGCAGCACTCACTGACTACCGTCGCAGCATTTAATGAATGCCGGCCCAGTACTCAGTGAATGTTGGGAACTGCTGCCTTTTCTGGAATTCTGATTTTCATAGCATTTTATGGCTTTCGCGACTCTCACTGACTGAAATTTTGGCACTTACCAACTGCAGTGCGGCAATGAGGGAGTGCCGCAAATATAAGCCATGTGCCATTTTTCTTCTGTTTTCCTTTTCTCTCTCTTTTCTTCTTTTATCTCTCTGTCTCTCTTTTGTTTAAATTGAAGAGACTTTTGAAGAGCTTGGATCACCTTTTTGAAGTCCTAGATAAGTCGGATATTGTCATCATCAGATCTTAGAGGTCACACTCCCCTTAATTCTACGTTTGGTCAAAATCGGGGTGTCTACAGTTTGCCCCTCTTCATCAGATCTTGTGGAGTAATGCGTTTCACAAGTGAATGTCGATGCCTGTATGAAGATAAGCCTTTGAACAAACTGTCGGATTCAAGTAAAACAAAATGCATTGCAAAAGAAAACAGGCTCGCGCCTATGTTCTAATCGGTCCTGCTCAACGGTGAGCTGCCTACGTATTCACTCAGGAATCAAATCAAAGACGTAGTTCGGGTAAGGATCAAACACACACAATTATAAGTAATCACACGGATGAATGTACCTGTCCTGTCGTGATGCACGTGCACATGCAGATGATGGTGGTCAATGTAGCTTCATGCTCTACAAATGATACAGTTCGAGATCAAGCCATCCCGACGTGCCTAGATGCAATCTATGTTCTATGTTATCTAATGTTCGTGGTTGACTCTACTAAAATTTTGAGTTCCTGCAACCCTCAGGTTGATGCTTTTGCGAGCGGTCAGACGAGTGCAATCGACTGGGCGGCACTTCACGACTTAGGCCCCGGTGTCAATGCATGTTTGCTCTAAAGAATCCACAGTCGTTTAGCGTCGTCGAATATATTTGCTCTGAAGAATCCGCAGTCCTTTGGCCTCGTCGGATACGTTTACTCTGATAATCCGCAGCCCTTCGGCCCTATCAGATACATTTTCTCTGATAATCCGCAGCCCTTCGACTCTGTCGGATACGTTTGCTCTGATAATCCGCAGCCCTTCGGTCCCGTCAGATATGTTTGCTCTGATAATCCGTAGCCCTTCAGCCCGTCGGATACGTTTGCTGTAGTTTTTTTTCAAATTTTCAACATCAGGAGTCAATCAGACTCAAATTTTCTTCAATTTTTAACATCAGGATTCAATCAGACTTTAAATTTTTTCTCAATTTTCAAAATCAGGAGTCAATCAGACTCAAATTTTCCTCAATTTCTTAAAATTTGGAGTCGATCGGACTCAAATTTTTCTCAATTTTCAAAATCAAAAGTCTGTCAGATTTAAATCTTTTCAAATTCCAAAAACAAAAGTCAGTCAAACTTAAATCTTTCCAAAGTTCAACACAAGAGTCAATCTGACTCTGATTCATTTAAACTTCAAAATTAGACTCAAAGAATTCCAAAATTCTTGAAGCAGGGGTCAAATTGTCCCAAAACAAATCAAATATCTAAAATTGGGAGTCGAATGGACTCAGAGAATTTCGAGTTCACGAAATTGGGTTGGGAGCCGGTCCGATCCTAGAAATCATCTTTGGGAGCATAGCATATGAGGAGGGCAAGTTTTGGGGGTTTAAATTCAATTTTTGAGACCCAATTTGAAATTTAGGGAGAAAATCAAGGGTCTCTTAAACGACTTAAATGCGGCACGCGCTCAGAATCGCGGGAGTCCATAACTGCCAAACGGCACTCGCAAAATGCCGCTGAGATGCAGCACTCTACCAACTGTCGGGCACGAAAATTGAGTGCCGCGTTAGAGAGGCAGGAAGCTTATAGCAGGTTTTCAATTTATTTTTCATTCCACTCTCATTTTTTTTCAATCCAAAATCCTCTGGAGATTTTTCTCCCTTTTCTTACATTGATCTAAAGGATCCACAGGTCAGTTCCTCTCGACCAAAATCTCAATAATCTCTTTATTTTTGTTGTTTTCTTGAATTCTTTCGAAGGTTTAACTCTCAATTCACTCTCCTTTTAACAGATTATTTGATCTGGCGAGTGGTTCAGGTAGTAGAAAGAAGGCCAAGTATGTGGCCACTCCTCATCCTTACCCTACATTCTTGCTCCGGGATCCGGACAAGCATCTATCTGCATGAGCGTTCAGACAAGAGGTATACACACCACCCAATATCTCATTTTATTTAAGATACACGCCTTTCCCCTCGGGATCCCTAGCCTTTGATTGCTTATTCATTTTCATTTCTCTTCATATGAATCTTTTGAACGTAATGACAATGAACTTATTTACACAAATGTCATGCTCACTGAGTTTATTGAGCGTTTCAAATGCTTTTTTCAATGCTCATTCAATTTTTGTATTCTTTATCTTATTTCCTATGAACTTCATGAATGTAGAGACAAAACTTCATATGAAAATGAATCCCATGCTTGTAAATTTTTTTTGGGTGTCCCAACTGACCTTTTATTCATTCACTGATTGATCTCACTACTTACTTACTTTGTTACTCGTCGTTCTGCTTAACCTTTTATTCATTTTGACTTTCTCCTAAGAACCTTACGAATGTATGACGACAAAAAAAACTTCGCAGGTGCCATGCTTGTGAATTTTCCCGAGCGTTCCAACTGCTCCTTTCACCCATTCATTGTTTATTCTTTTATTATCACTCCCTTTTTTATTATCATTTTTTCTTTTCACCTATTTATCTACTGATGCTAAATCTTGTGGTTTCTTGTAGCTCCATCCCAGCATATTGAAGGGGCATGGCAGTCTAGCACATGGCTACGCATGGTACAGCTCTCTAAATCAAACCATGAAGGGCTTTATCGACGCTGTGGGTTTTGGGGATTTTGTCAAGCTTTTAACGAAGAGCCCCAATGACCTACCACAGATTCATGCTCTCTTGAAGCGATGGTGGGACACCACCAACTCGTTCCGCTTCGAGTTCGGGGAGATGATGATGACCTCGCTCGACTTCAGCATGATCATAGGGATCCCCTTCGGGGGGGAGTGCCTCCGTTATCTTGATACGGTGATGGAGTGGGATTGGGTGTTGTCGCTGCTGGGAGTTGTTCCTGAGGAGCCCTTGGTCATGGCCAAGTTGTTTATGGATGCGTTCAAGGGCCAATAGGGCTTCACAGACGAGTAGATAGCCTGAGGCTTCATCATGTATATGTTGGGGTGTTCTCCGCTGAGAACCAGGGGGATCAGATTTCTGTGGCTTGGTAGGGTTCCTGGAGTACATGGGAGAAATCTATCAGTACAACTGGGCTGGTACAGGATTAGTCATCCTATACAAGCATATGCGGGACATTTCTCGGGATCATCCGTGCTCCACCAGTGGCTTCTAGAGGGCGTAGGAGGTATACCTCTTTTATTTATTTTTCATTTCCGAATAAAACCTTACATTTTTCTTTCAATTTCTTTATTTTGTGAATCCGGGGGCTCATGCTCTTTTTCTTTCTTGCAGATCTGGTCTCATGAGTATTTACAAATGATGTCGCCTGAGACGCGATGAGCGGACACCCTCATTATTCCCCAGGGAGTGAAATGGGAGAAGGAGTGGGTTATGCAGAAGACTAGGGCTCATGACTTCATCTCATTCAGGAATTTCCTGACGAATCTGCAAGCGTAACACATCTGATGGAAGCCCTGGCTCAACTTGATTCCCACCACTTCTCTGGGGATTCGGCAGTTGACTGGGTATGACCCACAGAGGATGTTATTGGATGGCCCAGATGCTTAGGAGTGGTATTTGGGGGAGAGGGTGACCAGGCAGTAGCTGGAGGCTCTTGGGTATTTCGTGCCACATCCCCCACCCGAGTCCATGAGAGCTACAAAGACCCTCCAGGGTTCTGCACTCACAGTCGCCTTAGCCGGACTTTCCATTCAGGATTTCCTGGAGTCCCCCGACGGGTACAAGGCCTTCCATGCTGACAAGCTGATGAAGAACTTTCCTTTGATGGAAATGACTCAAGTGAGTTTCTTTTAGCCTTTCAATCTATCTTTCAGTTGTTATCACACACATATGTTTTTGTACTGAATTCATTTTTCTTTTGCAGCCCGTTCCTGCCGCCGCTTGGGCTCCGGCTCTACCTCCTTGGGATTGGAGCCTTCGGACAATCTCCTATGGTGAGCAAGTCATGGCTACGATCCCCAGATATCAAGCGGGTGCTCCCACCATTCCACTCCAGTATGACCACGTCCCATGGGACTATGAAGAGGAGGGCTTGCTCTATGCCCATAGCGTAAGAGAGTGGATCTATGGTCGAGAGTGGAGGGTAATCTCTGAAACTTGCCTTTGGTTAAAATTTGTATTCCCATTATGATATTCTAACCTCTTTCCTACTGATTTTCTGATTCAAGCTGACGGGGCGCGGGTATCTACTGAGGCTCACACAAGAGCTCTAGTAAAACTTCTACTAACTCTTTTCACTTATTTTAGCATTTTTTGATCTTTAAATAACACTTGGTTATGCAATTTGTTTCTCCGTTCAGGAGGAATAGAATAGAGATTTGGTTCTGCAGGTGAGAGAGCTTCAGCAGCGACTTCAGCAGTTCAACATTGATTTTAGTGGAGCTCCCAGAGGTATCGATGCCAGACGAGGTTGAGGCAGCGGTAGAGGTAGCAGTGGCAGCAGAGGTGGAGGCAGAGGTGGGGGAAAAGGCTGAGCGAGTGGGACAAAGTCAGAGGAGGAGCCCCTCTGACGTGTCACGCATCAAACTCGAGGCCGGGGTTGGGGTTGACATTACTCTTTATTTCAGAGCACTTTGGTGAGGATAGACACTTATTTGGATGACTATACACAAACACATGTATTTATTTTGATGACGGCTCTTGGATAACCGGGATAGGATAGGCATTCGCATCACTTTTACTATGGACATTTTTACCTTTTCCACTTTTTACTATTGCTCATCGTATGTGTGACCATGGCTTGATCATTTTAATTTTCTGCGACAAGTGAACTCTTTTTTATTTTCATTACTTTTTCTCTTGCATGAATGAATGAATGATTTGGATGAATGTGACCATAGCTTTGGTCTTGTTGTACGTGATGCATGTTGCACACGTTTATTGTTTTTATTCAGTTTTCTATTTGTAGGTGGGCTGAAAACATTACAAACAAACCCTGGCCAACATAAAACTCCATGCAGCACTCGGTTAGCCCTCTGCGGCACTCAGTGAGCACCGCATTGGCAGACAGTGAATGTCGTACGGCATTTACGGACTGTCGCACGGCACTTACTCGAATATCATTTTACTTTATCAAGTGCCGCCTTGTGTTTTGGGCAGATCTACTCCTATTTATACCCTCATTTCCTCAAAACTCTGCAAAACACTCTCTTCTTGCATTCACTTCCTTCTTAAATTGCACCTATTAGTTCCCAAATCCTCTTTCCATGAATGAATACTCTCTCTGGCGTTGATAAGCTCAACTTTGAGTGTTTCAGATTAAATGATCTCTTTGCTTTCTGACGGACGCTTCTAAATGAGGACTTGCTTCAAGCTGCTGTTCGGTGTTGGGACCCCTCTCTCCATGTCTTCCGCTTTGGTTTCCAGGAGGTCTGTCCTTTGTTCAAGGAATTTAGAGCCATTCCATACACTGATCCGTCTGCGGATCCGATAGTTCCTATAGTGCAGGCTGGGTATATCCTGGACCTTGCTGCTCTTCTTCACACATCTCAAAATACAGCAGGCTCTTTTGTCCAAGACCGACAAATGAACTTTGAACGTCATTCCTCCGTCTACTCTCCGATGGGGGATTGTACCCAATTTTGACCACACTGATAGGATTTAGGGTGGACAATGTCTAGGAGGATTCGATGATGAAAAGTACCCTATGGAAGGTACTAGATTCCACACAATCAAAAGATCGAATTTTGGAAGGTGACTTCAAGCTCAGAAAAGCCCTTTTCCATGCATAAATCCCGGTTTTGTCAAAAATGTCTCTTAAAATTCATATTCACTCAGGGTTATATGAACATGAAGTGTTCTAAACACAGTACTCTAAGTATCCAGAGATTCAATTTCAGAGAAAAGTTCAAAATCGACACGCATTTAAAAGTAATTTTAGAAAAGATGTCGTTTGATTTCAAAAAGACGACGAAAGTTTCGAAGGTCTTCCGGACTTCAATTGGACTTCAATTGTCATTATAAAACCTCTTCGAATATTTTTAGAATAAAATTCAACTCGACAGTTTTCCAACGGTACATAAGCGGATGATTTCGGACATGAAAAAACGTTTTTACAAAAATCCAGAAAGCAGTGAACGTAATATTTTAAACAGAGCTTAAGGGCAGAGGAGGAGGAAAAGCAAGTGGCAGGTCCCACAAGGGGGGTGGCAGGTGCCACCTAAGCCGCCACCCATGAAGTGCCCCCTCCATCAAGCTTTTTGAGTTCCAGACCCTTCTAGAAGCCTCCAACTGCAAGGAAATTGCCCGGAAACTGCGTTTAAGCACCGGAATGGCCATTTTAGCCATTTTCTGCTCTCTAAAATCACTATTTTAACCCAAAAACTTAAAAGTTAAGTTTTTAAAACTCTATACATAGATCTATATGATATCATCTTTCACACACAAGTATATACAAGAGAGTAAACACAAGTACATAGAGGCATATATAATATACTTGCAAAGAGAAGAATATACTTAGAATCCAAGAGACATTTCTAGAGAGAAAAAGTGAATTATGATTAGAATTTCCTAAACTAATCTCAAGATAATTAGATTAGAAGAATTAGACATCAATTACTTCCATTAATTTCCATGGATGAATGCTTGAAGAGCTTGAAGAACACTTGAAGACGAGTATCTTCAAATCACTTTTGATTACACAATTGAGAATTCTCGAGGAGGTAGACATCTATGATTCATCTCTAATTCCTATTTTTGTATGTATAGATCTATAAAATTTTGATCTAGCTTAGTTTTATTTTATTTGTTAGAACACTCATCTTCTTCCTTCCTTGTTCTTCGCACACTAACATAGCTAGATCCAAATCTCTTTGATTTTGTTGATAATTCATAATTAGATATTATTTTTCACTTTGATTTTCGATTTTGATTTCATTCTTATTTTTTAATTTAAATCCATGCATACATGATTGTATATATGTATCTATTTTGAATTCTATGATGGTTTGGAATCATGATCTATGAGAAGGATGATTCCTATGTTCACACCTATCTCTTGATTATTCCTATAACCTAGAATTCTTATTGAAATTCATCTCCAATAGGATATTTGTAAGTCCCTTTGATCCATGATCTAAAGTTCTTCATAGAACTTCAGGGTTAAATTGATTGGAAATCATGATAGTCAAGTAGATCTATGGATTTGATCTCTCTAATAAGCTTCAATCAACAACTAAGATAATTTTCTCACACTTTAAAATGAACTAGATAAAATTCAGCAAAACAGATTGGTTTTGTCCATAAGATTTGGTCCATCAAAACCCATACTTTGAGGCATTTCAAATTTTCTGGGTAAACTTCGAAGAATTAGCTTTCATCCGGTCCATTTTGAGAACTTCTAGGATCTATGTTATTTTAAGAAATTGTCGAGAAATCGGTTACCAGATTTGAACATAGTCTCTTTACACTTGAATTTCAGAAAATCTATAACAGTTATCGATGTTCTGCTTTTTGGGGATGATTCCTAACTCATGTATCTATATGCTTATGTAAAATCGTGAGCATATGGCCTAGTTAAGATCATTTTCAAAGTGTTTGAAGTTGATACAACTATTTTGGAATTTTCTAAGTTTAACTACAATTATGATTACATATACAAAATGGTCATACATTGATCATTCAACAAGAATTGATAAATAAAACTTGGTTTAGAAATTATCTAGGATAATTTGATGAGAGATCAAAGGCTTAGATTAAATTGATTAGCATGATTCATGAATTTCCATTATGATTTTAATTCTTTTGTCAAATGACATCAAACTTCCAGAATAATAGAGTCTGTTTAAAATAATTTTTAAGATACATTAATTCATGTCATGTCCATGAGATTATTTTTTTCAAAAACTACAATGAAATAACTTTCTTTCGACACCAAACAGAGCTTCACATGATTTTTATAGAATTAATTATGATTTTTACAAGAACAGTGGACACTCCTGATCCACTGTTCACAAAATCTTCATTTCTCAAACTTCAAAAATGATTAAGAGGTTCTACTTTTTGGAGAAGTTTCCTAAGACATGTACCTAATTTTCTGTAAAAGGGTTTTAACCCAGCTCATGTTTAAGACCACTTTTGATAGGATTCATTAGAGGTTGTTGAATCTGGAAATTTGATTGATGACATTTTCTACTTTATTTTCATGCATATCATTTGTTTGCTTGTGTTTTTGCAATACTTGGGTATTCCTTGGTGTCTTAGTATAGAGAATTGAATGCCGTAGATCTGGACTTCGATTTGTGAGCTTGCTTCATCTACATGTGGCGTAGTGCCCATGTATCGTGTACCTTCTCTATCCCTTCTCTTAGAATTTTTCTAGGTTTACAACTTTATTTAAACGACACAAATTCCTTTAGGATAGTCTCCGTTTATATAATTATTTGTTAGAGACATGTTATCTAGGATTGTTGCATGATTGCATTACGCGTTTCCATTCATTTTGCTTTTGCGACTCCGCTTGAGTCAACCCAATGTAAGTCTTCTAGCTCTCTTGCATATTGTAGACACCCCATTTTGTCGGCTATCAGATTTAGGAGACCCATAGCTTGGTGGTTCACAATGATCGCAAAAGACTCGAAAGGACTCTCGGAAGTCAGCTCCATCTCTCAGAATGCTCAGGATGACCAAAATGCCCCTAAAAGCCCGAAAACTCCCAGATTTGGTCCCAAAGTTCTGAAAACATACTATGTCATAAGAAAAGCGATAAAAAGAGTTTTAAAGAGAAATCAGATAAAATCGTCGGCTCCCAGAGACCCCCGGAAGTCCCGGAAGTTCCCGGAAAGTCCCCGTTGACCGGTTTGACCAAGGTTTGACCAGGTTTGACCAAGGTTTGACCAGGTTTGACCAAGTTTGACCGAAATCGTCCGAATTCACCAAAATCATTTTAAATCACGGGAAAAGTGTTAAAACAAGTTCCAAAAAGAAAATCGAGCGAAAACACCAGCTCCCGGGAACTCCCGGAGGTTTCTAGAACTTCTCGGGAATCCCAGGTTTGACCAGTTTGACCAGAATTTGACTTTGGAACCGGGGTGCCGAAACAATTTTCAAATATTTTTCATGGATACTAGAGGTCAATAGCTTTCCAACGGTATATCGCACATAATTTCTGGATTTAAAACGAATTTATTATGAATTTCCAAAGGCGAAAAAGGCGATCAAATCGGCTTTTATCGCGAATACCGCAAAACTTTTCAAAGTGACCTATCCCCGAACTATTTTTTATGTAAAGTAGACTCCATTACCTTTCCAACGGTATATCACAACCTCAATTTGGAGTTCATACGCATTTTCTGTGAATTTCGGACGAAATAGGGCCTTTTCGCGAATACCGGAACATCAGGGGGCCTAAACAGCATTATCCAGACGAAGGGAGGAGCAGTGCCGCCGCGGCACTGGCCCACTGCCGCCGCGGCAGTGGCCCAGTGCCGCCGCGGCACTCTCCCCCAGAACAGTGAGTTTTTGTAATTATTTTTGTGGTCCCATTTTGATTAATTAAAAGCCAAAACGACATAGTTTTATGATTTCAGATGTTTGGGACCAATGGGAGTACTTTCTAAATCCCAAAAACACCCCAAGTTGGCCTATATAAACACCTCATTACTCCTCATTTTGGGGGAGTCAAATGTAAGTTTTGAAAAGTTTGGGAGAGAAAAGTTGTAGAGATAAGGTTAGAGTAGAGAGAAAAGAAGCATTCTTCTTTGATTTTCAAAACAAAAGTGAGTTCTAACTTTGTTTTTACTTCATTACTTCCATTTATTTCAACATTCAATACTCCCAACCACCATTTTAGTGAGCATTCAAGAGAGTGGAAGCTTCTTCCATGTCTAAGTGTCATTACATATGAGTGAAACACCAACCTACAAGTTCATGCTTCATGAATATCATCTATTGATCATCATCTATTTGCTTGTTTATTTATTGTTTATCTCTTCTTACCCCATTTCTTTTTGTTTTCTTTTATTTATTTACTTGTTCATCATCATCTAAGTGATGACATGAAGTTTGGGGTGAGTGAATCCTTATGGATAGTAGCTCTTGACCTCAAAAACATGTTTGATAGATGATGATCATAACCTCAATACTTCCAAGGTATTCTTGGAATGTATTGAAGTTATGTTTAAAATAGAATAAATCTCTCCAACAATCTTGGAGGTTCTTAATGATGAGTTTGATGTTGGTATTCTAAGTGGTCCTAATCCTCATTGAGTGTTAAAAATATGTTTTCAAAACATCTATTTCACAACCCCTCTCAATCCCTCTCATTTGGTTTCAAGAAACAAAATTTGGTTTTCCCTAATATCTCCAAAACAATGACCCAAAACAGGGAGCTGTTCAGATTCAAAGATTTGTTTTGAATTAAATACTCAAGTTATTATGATGAGACCACTTGGAAAACCTTCCTAATACATCATAGTTTGTCCCTAATTTCTCTCATCAATTATTGAAATGTAAAAGTATTTGTTTTGGATGTGAGAAGTTCATATTCATAATCTGCCTCTGTTCTCACAGAATGCTTATCTAACTTCTTGCACTTATTCTAGACATTTTCATCACTGTACATATATCTTTTCTATTTTTTTTATAAAACTTGGGTGTCTTAGGAAACTGTTGGTATATAATGGGTCATCATAAACCTTTTCTTTGATTTATGAAAAATCATACAAAATCAGTCAACAGTGCAGTTTTTGTTTCTGAGTCATGTGTACATTCTGATTTCTTTCTTTTAATCTGTGATAGCTATTGATGTTTGGCTTTTTGGGTTATTTTCTAGACACAATAAGAATGATCTCAGATTTTTCTCACATTTTTCTAGGCACGTTTGACCTCCCATTATAATGTTGCAAAGCAATACATGCAGTCTGTCCACTATTCACAGCAAGCACCTTTCAACTTTCATTCTTTGATTTGATGCTCATATGCATTCCAAATTAGCTCCCATCTTAGGAAGTAATTCATACTACATTTGTATATATCCCATGTTGATTTAATCCATTCATTCATGCATACTTTAGACTACTAAGTCATTTTAGAAATCCATGAACACACAACACACTACAACCTTTGCACATTTTTAGGTTCATACAATACATTCATGCAAGATTTGGGTTTTTGTAACTCTTAATCTAAGAAGATTATAAGGAATGAACTTGATCACACGTTCATGCTTCCCCTTGGATCTAATCATCCTTTCTCATCCGTCCCGGGGATTGAGAGATCTTCTTTTCTCAAAGAATAACATGCATCATACTAGCTTGTTAAGCATATTTTGATTTCTTTGTTTATTTGTTTCAAGAACAATTCATGTCCCCTTTAGATTAAGGAAACTTAATTACTTGATACATGATTAGACGATTTTTCCTAGGTTTATTTGTGTGATCTTTCACTTTACATTGCATGATATTTGACTTAGATCTTATGAATGATATTTTATCTTTAGATCTTCCATTTTCAAGTTTCTTATGTGATGTAATATACTATCATAGTATTATTTGTCGAACCAAACATAGTATAAGATGATTATTTGGATGCTAATTGAGGCCCGTCGAAAGGCGGGGCGAGTTGAGGGTGTTTTAGTCGTGACAAAGGCTCCTTCCTCTCTCGTACCAAAACCCCGAACCAAGTTCTTTGGTTATGAAGGCCGGTGCCCTTTATCCGTTTGGGTGAGTCAAAATTAGGTTTCTTGGTTCCTTAAAGACCAAGTGGCGACTCTGTATCTGTTTTCAACAGACCTTTTCGTTTCCTTTCCTTGATTCAAATCAATTTCAAAACAATCTCGAACAGAGAGAGAAGTGGTCCACTTCCGGTATCCACAATCTGGCGACTCCACTGGGGATATTTATTTTCAAAACAAAATAATACAGAGGTTTAACTCATAAAAAGCATCCTTAAAATCATCTTTTTACTGTGTTTGGTTCACCGCATTGCACTCTTGCATTTCCCCCTCCGACTGTGTCTGAAACGCGGCGCTGACATTGTTCAGGTCTTGCTGTGCCAGGGCACAAGTCACCGTTGATACTGTACCTTCCAAGGTATATCAAAAAGAGTAAAAACCTCCGTACTGTCTCTCTGACGGTATATTGGAACTCTCGTCAACGGACCCTCTTTGACTAAACCCAGCCTTTGCATATAGATTCCTGTAGAACCTTTCATAGGACTGTTCATTTATCTTTTCAGATAGGACAATGTGATATAACTGCTGTATGCCCTGACGGGATTACCTGCGCGATGTAGACGCTTATGTGGCATAGAACAGAACCTCTTTTCTTATGATTCCCAAGGCAATCACTCACATGTGATCACATTGAGTTGACTTGCCTAGGCACCATGATAAGGATGTCTGCTCTATGCTCACAAAGATATACACCGCAAACCTTGTTTACTGGTCCTGAGACATAGGAGTATGAAAACTTGCTAGACAGTATGATCACCATCATCACCTATTCTCGTCGTATATTCCTATTTCTTCCATAAACTCTACCCAACTCATCAGGATATCCCTGTTTCTCCTAGAAACTCTGTCCGAATCACCCAGATTTCCTAGAAATCCCTATTTCTCCCCAGATTACCCAGAAATCTCAATTTCTTCCAGAAACTCCGATATACTTATGTCCCCCAGATATTCTTGCTTCCCCCAGAATACCCAAAAACCTCAATTTTCCTTAGAAACTCCGATATACTTGTTTCTCCCAGAAACTCTGTCCGACTTACCCAGTTATACCTGTTTTCCCAGAAGCTCTGTCCAAATCTCTCAGATTACCCAGAAATCTCAATTTCTCCCAGAAATTCTGGTATACTTGTTTCTCCCAGAAACTCTGTCCAACTTACCCGAGTTTTCATGTTTTCCCATAAGCTCTATCCAAATCTTCAAGATTTCCCAAAAATTCCAACAACTCCATCCAAACTTCCCAAAAATGCCTAGATGTACCAATTTCTCCCAGAAATTTTGATTTTCCAATTTCTCCTAGAAGCTCAGTCCAAATCAACCAGAAATCCCTATTTCTCCTAGAAACTCAAATGACTTCTAGAAATTTCTCCGAATCTTCCGAATCCCTGTTTCTCCCAGAAACTCTGTCCAAAATTCCCGAAGTATCCCGAAAATCCCTGTTATCCCTTGGTGATCATACTGGATAGTAAGGTTAGCACACTCTGTATGGCTAGGACCTTATTTGTTTAACTGCTATCTGTTAGAAGTAGGGGCATCATATAGATTAGGGCCTGCATCCGCATGCTTGTCTCATGTGCATACACGATTCATATCGGTTCGCTTGCACGCACGTCTTGTCAGTTTCACATGTGTCGGTCTCTACACATCAAATGCATACGTATCATCATCCCCACCCATCTCAATCGTTGTATAGAAGTCGTATACTTACTGTAACCGTCCTCGGTTTGCATCGTTAAATCCTTCAAAACTCTGATCATCTCTTCCTGATATGAGTCCATAAGAAGTGTTTCGCGCCTCTGCTAATTTGGACTTTTACTTCTATTTGCAAAAAAATTGTAGCCCCGGGTAAGGACACTGTTGTACCGCCCCAAATTCATTATCATGATCACGGGCTAGCACAGACCATCATCGATCCACCAATGGCCTACAAAGCTCTGGAAGAGAAAGTGAACAAGCTACAAACCACTGTTGAGCAGTTGAGTTTAAGGGTGAGTCGATTTGAGAAGATGGCACGGAGCATTAGCAAAGAACTTCTTGAAATGGGGACCAGAATTGAGGATGCCATCATAGAAGAAAAGTTCAAGAATGATGAACCCCAACACCAGTCCAAGAGGCCTAAATACTCCCGACACTCCCCGGATGTCAACGCCCTGCGCAGCCAACCCATGGCATACCCTCATCGGCCATACCAATCCTCCAACCAAACCACTAGTTGCCCTTACCAGAAGAAGCAATCCCGTACCTTTGCCAAACTAGATATCTCCCCCTCCATAGCCTTAGGCCGCCTGCTAAGAAAGGGACACCTCCAACTCCTTCAGCCTCGTGCCGATCCCCCACCACCTAACTGTGACCTGTCCAAACGATGTGCCTACCACCAAGGCCCAGGCCATGACACCGACCAATGCATACGTCTCCGCCATGATATCCAGGACCTCATCGACCAAAATATCATCGAGCCATCGCCCATCCAACCCTATGTCAACCAAAAAGCCCCTGGCTTCATCAAACCTAAAGCTCCTGGCTTATCTGTTCAAGTGATCCCTTTCGCCGAGGACCATGAATGTTGAACTTGTGCAAGTGAAGTGGTGGTGTTTGGGACTTTTGCTGGCAAAGCAAATGAGGATGCTCTTTCAAAAAAAATAATAATAATAATAATAAGCGAGTCATCGTGATACTCTAGTCGAGTCTAGTCGAGTCTGTCCTATGTTTTGAATCTATTTCAAGTTTGATCTTGTGGTCGAGTCCGTCTGTCATCAAGTTGTTATGAGTCTGTAATCCTTCTCTACTGATGGAATGAAGTCTCATTTTGCCTAATCTGATGTGCCTAGTCATAGATGCATGAATCGCTGAACTGAAGTGTCACTTTTCAAATTACCATGGATATTACTGTGCTAAAAAAAAATAAAAAATTTTTTACTCAAACAAAAAAAAATCCTGAAAGGTCAAAATCAATTTTGCACTGACACCGATGAAGAGCCGAGAATTGAATAGTCTTACTTTAAGAATTTAAAGATTCTCTTGCCTCAATCTTGAAAAGACGTGCTTGGAACTGACTTGGGCCTTGCCCAACACCCTTTTCCCACCATTTCGAAGCCTTAAGCCCAATCCAATTGGGAGTCACGCATTCTGTCCGATTGAAAGCAATGCAAACTTAGCCCTTGATGATAGCCAAACATTTCAATGAGTTTCATCTCCACTTTAAAAAAAAAAAAAAAAAAAAAAGAAAAGAAAAGAAAAGAAAAAGCTCGCTAGGTTGAAAACCCGAAAGGGCACCTAGGCAAAAGTTAGAGCTGAAAAAGGTATTGATTTCCAAAATCTAACCCTAGCCAGTCAAAATGTTGGAGAAAATTTTGATGAAACAAATGAGAGAATCATGCGCTTCAAGATACATCTTAAGAACGTGCCAAGATCACATTTCAAAAGGCACGGAATGACCACAAATAAATTCCGAGAGCTGACATGCACATTCTGGAATTATGAGATTGCACTTGAAAGATCTCACAAGAATCGACTACATTAAAAAACAAAATTGACTGGCTAGGCGAAGGTGAAAAGGATCAATCCTCAAAACAAAACAAAAAGAAAAAGAAAAAGAAAAGAAAGGGAGATTGAAACTGAATCCTTTTATTCAAAGCTTCCACAAGTGGCTCAAGTTTGAACTTCTTTGACGATTGGTTCAAAAAAACCCTCATACCTCAAACCCCTTATTTCAAGCCTTGCCTTGAACTACGCTCGACCTGATTCCCACTTGGGGATACGTAGGCAACCACATCGGTTCGGTCGACACCATCATAATCAAACTGATTTCTTCCAAGACCTTGCCTTGAACTACGCTCGACCTGATTCCCACTCGGGGATACGTAGGCAACCACAACGGTTCGGTCACCCCACCTACCTAAAAATCAACCCGCTTCTTTCCAACCATGGCCCGAACTACGTTGGACCTGATCCCCACTTGGGGGTACGTAGGCAGACTTTTAAAAAAAGAAAAAAGAAGGATGGCTCGCTAGGTCGAAAATCCGAAAGGACGCCTAGGCAAAAATTAGAGTTAAATCCAAGGTGAGCAATAACAAAAGAGAGAAAAGAGCTTGCTAGGTCACCTCACTGGTGCCTAGGCAAAAGTTATGAGCATTTGAGAGATTAAAGTCACGGTCCATGCCTCAAGCCAGAAAATCACCTTCCACACTAGGGGCAAACTTCGGCTACCCGCCTCGTTTGCCTGACTTTTACTATCTACCCTTCACACAAGGGGCAAACTTCGGTCACCTACCTCGTTTGCCCAAAACCTCCAATAAACCTTCCTCCAAACTAGGGGCAAACTTCGGTCATTTACCTCGTTTGCCTACCTCATGCCCTTCAAACTAGGGGCAAACTTCGTTTGCCACCCGATCCCTATACACCAATGGAAAGCCTTCAAGTCACAAACATTGTCTTGAACAGATGGAAATGGAGCGTTTTTCATTCCATAAGCTAAGGCACTAATTCAAAGCACATCTTGAGAGAAGCAAAGAAATTGATTAGATCAGTTGGGAGGAATTTTCAAAAATCAGATTTATCAGCAAAGTGCAACCATGTTAAGATGAGGGGTGAACACCAAAAGAGAAATGGTACATCGTTTATGACAAAAGCACATCAAGTTTTGACAAGACGACCTTGTTTCATTTTGGTGTCAAATATGTCGTCCTCGTGCGTCAATGTCTGTCAAGTGTTTGAGTCTGTTGTAGTATCAAATGTGTAAGTCAACAGTGACTAATAAAATTTTCAAATCAAGTTATAAAGAGCATGCTAATACAAGCAGGAGTACCAAACACCATTACTACACCGGTTAAGGCGTCAGCAGGAGAAGCGTCCAAACTTAGGGCAAATGCGAATTTCATCCCTTTCGAAACCATCAAAAGTTGACCTTTTTCTCCTTGCAACATAAGTCCATGAGTGGCTGTTGATCTTTCTTCATGCAACATAAGTCCATGAGTGGCTGTTGATGTTTTTTCATGCAACATAAGTCCATGAGTGGCTGTTGATAATCTTCCTTTGCTCATGCAACATAAGTCCATGAGTGGCTGTTGATGATCTTCCTTTGTTCATGCAACATAAGTCCATGAGTGGCTGTTGATGATCTTCCTTTCTCCTTGCAACATAAGTCCATGAGTGGCTGTTGATCTTTCTTCATGCAACATAAGTCCATGAGTGGCTGTTGATAATCTTCCTTTGTTCATGCAACATAAGTCCATGAGTGGCTGTTGATGATCTTCCTTTGTTCATGCAACATAAGTCCATGAGTGGCTGTTGATGATCTTCCTTTGTTCATGCAACATAAGTCCATGAGTGGCTGTTGATGATCTTCCTTTGTTCATGCAACATAAGTCCATGAGTGGCTGTTGATGATCTTCCTTTCTCCTTGCAACATAAGTCCATGAGTGGCTGTTGATCTTTTTTCATGCAACATAAGTCCATGAGTGGCTGTTGATAATCTTCCTTTGTTCATGCAACATAAGTCCATGAGTGGCTGTTGATGATCTTCCTTTGTTCATGCAACATAAGTCCATGAGTGGCTGTTGATGATCTTCCTTTCTCCTTGCAACATAAGTCCATGAGTGGCTGTTGATCTTTCTTCATGCAACATAAGTCCATGAGTGGCTGTTGATGATCTTCCTTTGTTCATGCAACATAAGTCCATGAGTGGCTGTTGATGATCTTCCTTTCTCCTAGCAACATAAGTCCATGAGTGGCTGTTGATCTTTCATTTTTCTTCATGCAACATAAGTCCATGAGTGGCTGTTGATGACCTTCTTTTATCCTAAAGCAACATAAGTCCATCACTCTCCTCTTTCAAAATCAAAACCTTAACTGCCGCAGGCCATCTCTGTATCCCTCATCACAAATAGAATGATACCTTGACTCTCTTTTAAAGGACGTATTTCCTTCTTCCTAACAGAGTACATTATCCTTCAGCTCCCAGAGGCCCTGACAGGCTCTCTTGGATTGAGCACCAAAAGAGATTCCCCGTGAACCCAAAGAGATTCCCCGTGAACCCTGCATCATCCTCCGAGGACAAAAGCAGACAGATACCAGCTCCCAGAGGCCCTGACGGGCTCTCTTGGATTGAGCACCAAAGAGATTCCCCGTGAACCCTGCATCATCCTCCGAGGACAAAAGCAGACAGATACCAGCTCCCAGAGGCCCTGACAGGCTCTCTTGGATTGAGCACCAAAGAGATTCCCCGTGAACCCTGCATCATCCTCCGAGGACAAAAGCAGACAGATACCAGCTCCCAGAGGCCCTGACAGGCCCTCTTGGATTGAGCGCCAAAAGAGATTCTCCGAGAACCCTACATCATCCCCCGAGGATAGAAACCGATAGATACCAGCTCCCAGAGGCCCTGACAGGCTCTCTTGGATTGAGCACCAAAAGAGATTCCCCGTGAACCCAAAGAGATTCCCCGTGAACCCTGCATCATCCTCCGAGGACAAAAGCAGACAGATACCAGCTCCCAGAGGCCCTGACAGGCTCTCTTGGATTGAGCACCAAAAGAGATTCCCCGTGAACCCAAAGAGATTCCCCGTGAACCCTGCATCATCCTCCAAGGACAAAAGCAGACAGATACCAGCTCCCAGAGGCCCTGACAGGCTCTCTTGGATTGAGCACCAAAGAGATTCCCCGTGAACCCTGCATCATCCTCCGAGGACAAAAGCAGACAGATACCAGCTCCCAGAGGCCCTGACAGGCTCTCTTGGATTGAGCACCAAAAGAGATTCCCCGTGAACCCAAAGAGATTCCCCGTGAACCCTGCATCATCCTCCGAGGACAAAAGCAGACAGGTACCAGAGACCCCGGCAGGCCCGAAAGATTCGATCAAAAGGAGCAGTTGAAAAGGGATCCTAGAAAGTATCGCTTCATCCCCAGCAGATTCAGATTAATCCTCAGCGGGTTTATACACCGTCAGTAGTCCATTGTCGACTCGTCATCGTCGGTCCATCGCTCTCATCACACCATTAGGGCCTCCATGTTCATCATAGGACATCCCAGGATGTCACGTTCGTCCCATGGCCTCCATGTCAGTCTCTTAATTTCCGGAGCCCCTGTGTCCGTCAGTTATTTGCCAAAAGACATCTTCGGTCATAGTCCTCTGAGACCCCACATCCAGTTACATTCGCCCGCAAAGCACACTTCCAGAAGTTTGCCCCTAAAACCCGAATCTTCTAGACTTCAATGCCCTTATCTGAGTCACCCACCACGTCACAATCACAAACACTAGCACAACACTAGCCCACTCGGAGCGGCATACCCCACAGCACCTGCTCATACTAGGATCAGAACACTAGGCATGATAGGACTCATGTACACAATCATATCACATCCATACATTTGCATATCACTCTTTTAACATAGCATCCGCATGATTGTTGTGTATGTGCATGTGTGATTGGTTCCTTTGTGCCCTGAACTACGTCCTGGTCTGATTCCCCTTGGGATACGTAGGCAGCTCACGCAGAGCGCGACCAGCACTGACCTCAGCATCTTTCTTTTTTCTTCATTGCATCTTTTGCAACGTTTTTATCCTAAATCTATAGCCTCCAAAAAGTCCTGTCTCTTCAAAACTTTGGCACTCGCTTGCGACATGCGTTGCCTCGCAAGTTCATGCCAAAGAGGGGCAAACTGTAGACACCCCATTTTGTCGGCTATCAGATTTAGGAGACCCATAGCTTGGTGGTTCACAATGATCGCAAAAGACTCGAAAGGACTCTCGGAAGTCAGCTCCATCTCTCAGAATGCTCAGGATGACCAAAATGCCCCTAAAAGCCCGAAAACTCCCAGATTTGGTCCCAAAGTTCTGAAAACATACTATGTCATAAGAAAAGCGATAAAAAGAGTTTTAAAGAGAAATCAGATAAAATCGTCGGCTCCCAGAGACCCCCGGAAGTCCCGGAAGTTCCCGGAAAGTCCCCGTTGACCGGTTTGACCAAGGTTTGACCAGGTTTGACCAAGGTTTGACCAGGTTTGACCAAGTTTGACCGAAATCGTCCGAATTCACCAAAATCATTTTAAATCACGGGAAAAGTGTTAAAACAAGTTCCAAAAAGAAAATCGAGCGAAAACACCAGCTCCCGGGAACTCCCGGAGGTTTCTAGAACTTCTCGGGAATCCCAGGTTTGACCAGTTTGACCAGAATTTGACTTTGGAACCGGGGTGCCGAAACAATTTTCAAATATTTTTCATGGATACTAGAGGTCAATAGCTTTCCAACGGTATATCGCACATAATTTCTGGATTTAAAACGAATTTATTATGAATTTCCAAAGGCGAAAAAGGCGATCAAATCGGCTTTTATCGCGAATACCGCAAAACTTTTCAAAGTGACCTATCCCCGAACTATTTTTTATGTAAAGTAGACTCCATTACCTTTCCAACGGTATATCACAACCTCAATTTGGAGTTCATACGCATTTTCTGTGAATTTCGGACGAAATAGGGCCTTTTCGCGAATACCGGAACATCAGGGGGCCTAAACAGCATTATCCAGACGAAGGGAGGAGCAGTGCCGCCGCGGCACTGGCCCACTGCCGCCGCGGCAGTGGCCCAGTGCCGCCGCGGCACTCTCCCCCAGAACAGTGAGTTTTTGTAATTATTTTTGTGGTCCCATTTTGATTAATTAAAAGCCAAAACGACATAGTTTTATGATTTCAGATGTTTGGGACCAATGGGAGTACTTTCTAAATCCCAAAAACACCCCAAGTTGGCCTATATAAACACCTCATTACTCCTCATTTTGGGGGAGTCAAATGTAAGTTTTGAAAAGTTTGGGAGAGAAAAGTTGTAGAGATAAGGTTAGAGTAGAGAGAAAAGAAGCATTCTTCTTTGATTTTCAAAACAAAAGTGAGTTCTAACTTTGTTTTTACTTCATTACTTCCATTTATTTCAACATTCAATACTCCCAACCACCATTTTAGTGAGCATTCAAGAGAGTGGAAGCTTCTTCCATGTCTAAGTGTCATTACATATGAGTGAAACACCAACCTACAAGTTCATGCTTCATGAATATCATCTATTGATCATCATCTATTTGCTTGTTTATTTATTGTTTATCTCTTCTTACCCCATTTCTTTTTGTTTTCTTTTATTTATTTACTTGTTCATCATCATCTAAGTGATGACATGAAGTTTGGGGTGAGTGAATCCTTATGGATAGTAGCTCTTGACCTCAAAAACATGTTTGATAGATGATGATCATAACCTCAATACTTCCAAGGTATTCTTGGAATGTATTGAAGTTATGTTTAAAATAGAATAAATCTCTCCAACAATCTTGGAGGTTCTTAATGATGAGTTTGATGTTGGTATTCTAAGTGGTCCTAATCCTCATTGAGTGTTAAAAATATGTTTTCAAAACATCTATTTCACAACCCCTCTCAATCCCTCTCATTTGGTTTCAAGAAACAAAATTTGGTTTTCCCTAATATCTCCAAAACAATGACCCAAAACAGGGAGCTGTTCAGATTCAAAGATTTGTTTTGAATTAAATACTCAAGTTATTATGATGAGACCACTTGGAAAACCTTCCTAATACATCATAGTTTGTCCCTAATTTCTCTCATCAATTATTGAAATGTAAAAGTATTTGTTTTGGATGTGAGAAGTTCATATTCATAATCTGCCTCTGTTCTCACAGAATGCTTATCTAACTTCTTGCACTTATTCTAGACATTTTCATCACTGTACATATATCTTTTCTATTTTTTTTATAAAACTTGGGTGTCTTAGGAAACTTTTGGTATATAATGGGTCATCATAAACCTTTTCTTTGATTTATGAAAAATCATACAAAATCAGTCAACAGTGCAGTTTTTGTTTCTGAGTCATGTGTACATTCTGATTTCTTTCTTTTAATCTGTGATAGCTATTGATGTTTGGCTTTTTGGGTTATTTTCTAGACACAATAAGAATGATCTCAGATTTTTCTCACATTTTTCTAGGCACGTTTGACCTCCCATTATAATGTTGCAAAGCAATACATGCAGTCTGTCCACTATTCACAGCAAGCACCTTTCAACTTTCATTCTTTGATTTGATGCTCATATGCATTCCAAATTAGCTCCCATCTTAGGAAGTAATTCATACTACATTTGTATATATCCCATGTTGATTTAATCCATTCATTCATGCATACTTTAGACTACTAAGTCATTTTAGAAATCCATGAACACACAACACACTACAACCTTTGCACATTTTTAGGTTCATACAATACATTCATGCAAGATTTGGGTTTTTGTAACTCTTAATCTAAGAAGATTATAAGGAATGAACTTGATCACACGTTCATGCTTCCCCTTGGATCTAATCATCCTTTCTCATCCGTCCCGGGGATTGAGAGATCTTCTTTTCTCAAAGAATAACATGCATCATACTAGCTTGTTAAGCATATTTTGATTTCTTTGTTTATTTGTTTCAAGAACAATTCATGTCCCCTTTAGATTAAGGAAACTTAATTACTTGATACATGATTAGACGATTTTTCCTAGGTTTATTTGTGTGATCTTTCACTTTACATTGCATGATATTTGACTTAGATCTTATGAATGATATTTTATCTTTAGATCTTCCATTTTCAAGTTTCTTATGTGATGTAATATACTATCATAGTATTATTTGTCGAACCAAACATAGTATAAGATGATTATTTGGATGCTAATTGAGGCCCGTCGAAAGGCGGGGCGAGTTGAGGGTGTTTTAGTCGTGACAAAGGCTCCTTCCTCTCTCGTACCAAAACCCCGAACCAAGTTCTTTGGTTATGAAGGCCGGTGCCCTTTATCCGTTTGGGTGAGTCAAAATTAGGTTTCTTGGTTCCTTAAAGACCAAGTGGCGACTCTGTATCTGTTTTCAACAGACCTTTTCGTTTCCTTTCCTTGATTCAAATCAATTTCAAAACAATCTCGAACAGAGAGAGAAGTGGTCCACTTCCGGTATCCACACATATCATGACATGTTTCCATTACTTGCATCGGTCCCGGGCAGGACTAACCTTTGTAAGTATACCTCTCCCTTGTATTGCATGTGCATCCGACTTCTACTTGATTTAATCTTTTGAAATGATTTTCACTAGATGTTCCTTTTTGACATGTAAATATTTTCTGTTATGTTTGAGGGAACAACACTAATTATGAATTAAGAACAAGGACATTTGAATCAAGGCCTACCATTCGGTAGGACGAGGAGGGGGTGCTTTAGTCCTGCTTGGGCTCCTTCCCCTCTCGTACCAAGACCCCCAAACCTAGTTTCTGGTAATGAAGGGCGAGTAACCTTATTCAATTTTGGGCGAGTCAAACTTGGGTTTCCTAATTCCTGATAAAAAATAGGTGGTGACTCTTTGTCTCTAGGACCACGTGAGGAAGTCCTAGTTTTCCCTGAATTGTGCTCCTTGGGATCCGTCCCGGGACACTGTCGAGGGAGAATGCTAGGACCACCCCTCAACGCATGTCCACAATCTTGCAACTCTGCTGGGGATTTGAGCATCAAACTGATAGTTTATTATTCTTCGAGGGTTTGACTTGAGCCAAAGAATATCCTTGTTATTAATTCGATAATCACGTTGATTCTGCCTGCATTTGCACTTGCATTTTTCCTTCACCGCGACTGCTTTTGTGGGTGGAGGGCCCTCTTTTCTCCATTTGTCAAAAGACTTTGGTAGCATGTAGCCACCGTTAGCCTTGTACCGTATGCAGTATATATAGCCCATGTGTGAACGACACGCCCTCGGGGAGGCGGTCACCCTCACCGCTGAGCTTGCTAATGGACCCTTCATGAGACTAAAACCCGGCCTTTGCATATAGTTTCTATAGAACCTTTCAATTAGGATCTTGATTTTCATCTTTGATTAGGACAATGTGATGAATAATTTGTGTTTGCCCATAAGGGATTATGTGGATGATGAGGATGTGTATGCGAAGGCATCATCAAACCTTGTATGGTATATTCCTTTAGAGTAGTATGGTCTTCATCCAAAAATCCAATCATTATTCAAGGACAATTCTTTTTTTAAAAAAAGTATTTAAAATACAAGCACTTATTTGAAGAACCCGAGTCTTTTGAAAATTCTGGGAATATCCCTTTTGAAAATTTGCTTTGAAATGCAATTTCGCAAAATCCTTCAAAAATTCTCCCTAGATTTCTAGAGAAATTCAAAATTCCCACTTTGATGATTCAAATTTCAGAATTCTCCTCTCAGATTTTAGAGGATTTCAAATACCTACCTTGATTTTCAAAAAGAAATCATGATTCCAACTTTGACAATTCTATTCCAGAATTTAGAATTTCATAATTTCCTACCTCAATTTTCAAGAATCATGATTTCCTACCACAAGCATTGATGGTTCGAAAATATTTTTGAAATTTACAAATCTCCCACTCTCTTCCAAGATTTTCATAAAAAAAAATTCAATTTTGTAAACCTGAGCCATCAAGAAATCAAAGATAAAAATCCTTGGATAATGATTGGATTACTAAGGTAATTAGCATACTCAAGGAATCTTATGTGTTTATGTGCTGATATGCTAGGTCTAAGCTAGATTAAGGTGCATTGCATTTAGATTAGATTGCATTTCATCTGCATTGCATACACTACACAAGCATTGCATAAAGGACTCATGAGTGTGACTCCTCTAATATACTTTTGAAAAGAAAAGAATTGTCTTCCTCAGAATTTTGAAGAAGAAATTATTTTCCATCCTTGATTTTCCATCCACATTTGTAAATATCATTCTTTGAAAATTTTGTGTGTTGTTTTCAAGAACCTGATCCTAGCCAGTCAAAACTTTAGAGAGAAAAGAAAAGAAAGAAGAGAAAAAGGAGAATGAAGAAGATCGATAGGGAACATGAATTATCCCAAAGCTTTGATTTGTAATTTCTTTAAGGGCTAATCTTGCTCCGAAAACATGTATGATGTATGATGAGAGATGCGAAATTGGCTGGCTAGTGAAAAGGTGAAAAGAATCAACCATAAAAAAAAGAGTAAAAAAAAGAAAAGAAAAAGGAGAGGTAGTTTAATTTCTTTCAATGCTACCATAAGTGACCCGCTTTAGAAAATCTGTCTGATAACATGGCTAGAAAAGCCCCCAATTCTTAAATCCTTGCTCTTTCAAAACCTCCAGCCTTCGAGGAACTATGCTTGACCTGATTCCCACTTGGGGATACGTAGGCAACCTACTCAGCTCGGTCACTGCTCCTGAAACACTCAGCCACATCTCAAATACCTTCCTTCAAACCTCGGTTGAACTACTTTGGACCTGATTCCCACTTAAGGATAAGTAGGCGAGCTTTCCTGGCTCTCGGTCCCTGAACCTTGCAAACTAGGGGCAAAACTTTCAAAGTTTGCCCAAGAACCTCAAGATATCACTGCCACACTAGGGGCAAACTGCATTTGCCCAAGCTTCCATTTATCCCTGTCAACTAGGGGCAAACATCATTTGCCTGTACCCCCGTTTACATTGTAAGCTAATCCTGAGCCATCAAGTATATCTTTGAAAACATTTGAAATGAATTGTCTCTTATTCTATAAGCTAAGACACTAATTCGAAGCACATTTCAGAGAAAGCAAAGGATTAACTGAGATCCATATGGAGTATTTTCAATGCATTACTTTATCAGCTGAGTATTATCACACTAAGATTAGAAGTGTACTTGAAAAGCAAAGAGATACGTCAAATATGACAAACGCGCATTAAGATTAAGGAAAAATGGGTTTTCTCCTCCAAACTTCTATTTCAGTGTCAAGAGCGTTATCTTCTTGTGTCAACGTTTGTTTGTCATCGTCTAAGTTTGTCGTGATCTCGAGTGTGTGGGTCCGAAGTGATCTATAATAAATTTTCAAAACTTTAAGAGCAACCAAAGCTGGATACAAGCTGAAGTTCCAAACACTGTTATTGCATAAATCAATCCTAGTTAAGATGAAGCATCGAGTGGTTGATGGAAAAATGTCAATCAGAAGACCGGCCTTGCAAGATGAGTTCAGACGTTGTTGAAACAAGATCATTATACCTTGCATGAATATCTACTAAAATTGTTTGAAGATTTATGAAGCAGGTCAAAGTCATACCGAAATCATTAGGTCTTTTGAGTACCTATCAATTATGAATTAGAAATGTGATATTGGGAACTCTTGTTTTGACCACGAACTGGTCCGATCATGATATGTAAGCCTTAAGAGTGCTTGAAACTTGTTGGAATTGGTCTAAAGGACCCTAGTTGAAAACCGTTCAGAGTTGAAAGAAAGAAAAAAAAGGTCCCCAGACATTAAGAATCAAGGCCACCGCAGCTTGAAAATGGCTAAGAAATTATGATTTGCAGCAATTTCCCATTGTTTTGGGATTGATTGAGTGTTGAACATTTGGGTCTACTATCGCTTAAGAATTACATCCATAATAGATTTGTTGGGTATACAGAAGATGGGTCAGAATACAAGATCTTCATGAGCAAGATATTCAAGAAAGGGTCAGAATAAGCCCGACATGTTGCAAGAATGAGTGAGCTGGTCGAAGCACCGATATGAGTCTCAAATTGAATCAGCAGGGCCTCCAGAATATATGCTCACCGCTCAGAAATCCTAGAATCTCCCTAGCAGAGAACTTTCAGATATCATCAGAATTACCTCTGGAGGAAGGGTCTACTTCACAAAGTCATCGTAACGAGATGCGCCCTTTACATCAGAAAGTCGTCATAAGGAGACGACATTTTCTTTACAAAGTTGTCGTAAGGAGATGCCCTTTACAATAGAAAGTCATCATATGGAGATGCCCTCTACATTAGAAATTGTCGTACGGAGACGCCCTTTACATCGGAAAGTCGTCGTATAGAGATGCCCTCTACTTCAGAAAGCCGACATATGGAGATGCCCTCTACTATACATTGTAGTCGTATGGAGATGCCCTCTACTTCAAAGTCATCGTAAGGAGATGCCCTCTACTTCATAGAGTCGTTGTATGGAGATGCCCTCTACTTCAAAAAGTCGTCCTATAGAGATGCCCTTTACTTTTGAATGCCATCGTATAGAGATGCCCTATACCTTTGGAAAGTCATCGTATGGAGATGCCCTTTACTTTTGAAAGCCGTCATATGGAGATGCCCTCTACTTCAGAAAGTCATCGTATGGAGATGCCCTCTACTTCAGAAAGTCATTGCAAGGAAAAGCCATTTGCTTCACAAAGTCATCGTAAGAAGATACCCTCTACATCAGAAAGTCATCGTAAGGAGATGCCCTCTACAATGTCATCATAAGGAAATTCTCTCTACCTCAAAAAGTTGTCATTTGGAAACACCCTCTATAAAGTCATCATAAGGAAATTCCCTCTACCTTTGAATGTCGTCGTTTGGAGTCATCCTCTACAAAGTCATCAAAAGGAGATGACCTCTGCATTTGAGAATCGTACCAGAAATCATCAAAGAATATCCTTCAGTTTCAGCCTCTGCTTGTCGTCAAAGACGATCTCTCAGTCTCAGCTTCAGCTTATAATCACGCAGTCTCTATAGATTATCCCAAAGAATATAGACACCCTCTACTTCATATAAAGATCATGAAAGCATCATATAAAATTTTGCCGTCTGTGAGAATGAGACGTTGCATCCCTTGTATTAGATTTTGCATTTAGGGAACCCGTGAGGACGATTCCTCCAACACATACACATTTACATTTCCATGCTACTTTGTGTGCTTAAACTATGCCCTGCTCTGATTCCTGGAAAGGACACGTAGGCAGCTCCAGCAGAGCATGACCAGCAGCGGCTTAGATTTAGCAGCCTCTACCCAGCATTGCATTGCATTCTTACATTCGTGATTTCTTGATTTTTTTATTTTGAATTTCTTGATTTTTATGGATTTTTGCTTTTCCTAAAACCTCTCAGTATGGTTATTGGGTGCCTTTAAACCTTTGGCACTCACTTGCAATTCACGTTGTTCACAACAAGCTCTGCCAAAGAGGGGCAAACTGTAGACACCCAATTTTGACCACACTGATAGGAATTAGGGTGGACAACATCTTTAAGGATTTCAATGATGAAAAGTACCCCGTGGAAGGTACTGGATTCTACACAATCGAAAGATCGAATTTTGGAAGGTGACTTCAAGCTCAGAAAAGCCCTTTTCTATGCTTAAATCCCAATTTTGTCAAAAATGTATCATAAAATTCATATTCACTCAGGGTTATATGAACATGAAGTGTTCTAAATGTAGTATTCTAAGTATCCAGAGATTCAAATTCAAAGAAAAGTTTGAAATCAACACGCGTTTAAAAGTACTTTTGGAAAAGACGTCGTTTGATTTCAAAAGACGACGAAAGTTCCGGAGGACTTCCAGACTTCAATCAGACTTCAATTTTCATTATAAAACCTCCTGGAATATTTTTATACTGAAATTCAACTTGATAGCTTTTGAACGGTACATAAACAGACGATTTCAGACACCAAAAAGCATTTTTACAAAAATCCAAAAAAGCAGTGAACGTAATATTTTAAACAAAACTTAAGGCCAACCAGAGGAGGAGGAAAAGCAGGTGGCGGATCCCACATGGGGGGAAGAGGGTCCCACCTAAGCTGCTACCCATGAAGTGCCTCCTCCATGGAGCTTTTCGAGTTCCATACCCTTCTAGAAGCCTCCCACTGCAAGGAAATTGCCTGGAAACTACTTTTAAGCACCGAAATGGCCATTTTAGCCCTTTTTTGCTCTCTAAAATCACGGTTTTAACCCTGAAACTTAGGAGTTAAGTTTTCAAAGCTCTATATATAGATCTATATGAGATCATCTTTCACACACAAGTATATACAAGAGAGTACACACAAGTACATAGAGGCATATATAATATACTTGCAAAGAGAAGAATATACTTAGAATTCAAGAGAGATTTCTATAGAGAGGAAGTGAATTATGATTAGAATTTCCTAAACTAATCTTAAGATAATTAGATTAGAAGAATTAGACATCAGTTACCTCCATTAACTTCCATGGATGAATGTTTGAAGAGCATGAAGAACACTTGGACAAGAAGATCTTCAAATCAATTTTGATTACACAATTGAGAATTCTCCAAGAGGTAGACATCTATGATTCATCTCTAATACCATTTTTTTTGCATACATAGATCTATAAGATTTGGATCTAGCTTAGTTTTATTTTATTTGTTAGAACACTCATCTTCTTCCTTCCTTGTTCTTCACACACTCACATAGCTAGAACCAAATCTCTTTGATTTTGTTGATAATTCATAATTAGATATTATTTTTCACTTTGATTTTCAACTTTGATTTCATTCTTATTTTTTAATTTAAATCCATGCATACATGATTGTATATATGTATCTATTTTGAATTCTATGATGGTTTGGAATCATGATCTATGAGAAGGATGATTCCTATGTTCACACCTATCTCTTGATTATTCCTATAACCTAGAATTCTTATTGAAATTCATCTCCAATAGGATATTTGTAAGTCCCTTTGATCCATGATCCAAAGTTCTTCATAGAACTTCAGGGTTAAATTGATTGGAAATCATGATAGTCAAGTAGATCTATGGATTTGATCTCTCTAATAAGCTTCAATCAACAACTAAGATATTTTTCTCACACTTTAAAATGAACTAGATAAAATTCAGCAAAACAGATTGGTTTTGTCCATAAGATTTGGTCCATCAAAACCCATACTTTGAGGCATTTCAAATTTTATGGGTAAACTTCGATGAATTGGCTTTCATCCGATCCGTTTTGAGAACTTCTAGGATCCATATGCTATTTTTAGAAATTGTTGAGAAATCGGTTGACAGATTTGACCATAGTCTCTTTGTACTTAAATTTCAGAAAATCTATAATAGTTATCGATGTTCCGCTTTTCGGAGATGATTCCTTACTCATGTATCGATATGTCGATGTAAAACCGTGAGCATACGATCGATTTAAGATATTTTTCTAAGCGTTTGAAGTTGATACAACTACTCTGGATTTTTTTAAGTTTAACTACAATTATGATCAATCTATACAAAATGGTTATACCTTGATCATTCAACAAGAATTGATGAATAAAACTTGGTTTAGAAATCATCTAGGATAATTGGATGAGAGATCAAAGGCTTTGATTAACATGATTCATTAATTTCTATTATGATTTGAATTCTTTTGTCAAATGACATCAAACTTCCAGAATAATAGAGTCTGTTTAAAACAATTTTTCATATACCTTAAGTTCATGACATGTCCATGGGATTATTTTTGTCATAAAATACAATGAAATAGCTTTCGTGTGACGCCAAATAGAGCTTCACATGATTTTTATAGGATTAATTATGATTTTTACAAGAACAGTGGACAGTCCTGATCCACTATTCCCAAAACATTTATTTCTCGAACATCAAAAATGATAAAGAGGTTCTACTTTTTTGAGAAGTTCCCTAAGACATGTACCTAACTTTCTGTAAAAGGGATTTAACCCAGCTCATGTTGAAAACCACTTTTGATAGGATTCATTACAGGTTGCTGAATCTAGAAATTTGGTGATGATATTTTCTACTTGTTTTTCATGCATATCAATTGTTTGCTTGTGTTTTTGCAATTCTTGGGTTTTCCTTGGTGTCTTAGTGCAGAGAATTGAATGCCGTGGATTCGGACATCGATTTGTAAGCTTGCTTCGTCTACATGTGGCTTAGTGCCCATGTATCGTGTACCTTCTCTATCCCTTCTCTTAGAATTTTTCTAGGTTTACAACTTTATTTCAACTACACAAATTCCTTTAGGATAGTCTCCATTTATATGATTATTTGTTACAGACATATTATCTAGGATTGTTGCATGATTGCATTGCACGTTTTTATTTACTTTGCTTTTACGACTCCGCTTGAGTCAACCCAATGTAAGTCTTCTCGCTCTCTTGCATATCATGACATGTTTCCTTTACTTGCATCAATCCAAGGAGAGACTAACCACTATAAGTATATCTCTCCCTTGTATTGCATGTGAATCTGACTTCTACTTGATTTAATCTCTTGAAATGATTTTCACTAGATGTTCCTTTTTGACATGTATATATTCTCTATTATGTTTGAGTAAACAACCCCAATTATGAATTAAGAACAAGAATATTTGAATCAAGGCCTACCATTCGGTAGGGTGAGGAGGGGGTGCTTTAGTCCTGCTAGGGTTCCTTCCCTCTCGTACCAAGATCCCCAAACCTAGTTTCTGGTAATGAAGGGTGAGTAACCTTATTGAATTTTGGGTGAGTCAAACTTGGGTTTCCTAGTTCCCAATAAAAAATAGGTGGCGACTCTTTGTCTCTAGGACCGCATGAGGAAGTCCTAGTTTTCCCTGAAGTGTGCTCCTTGGGATCCATCCTGGGACAATGTCAAGGAAGAATGACAGGACCACTCCTCAACGCATGTCCACAGGGATCCCTATGACGGTGGGTACCAAGTCATTCGGCATAGTGCTTTATCGATGGCCATGCTCTCTTACTTCCTCTTCCAGTCATCTTCTGACATTCTCATACCCATTGTCTGTGGTTTGAGGGAGATGAAAAGTGTCGTCATGTTGATCCTTGGCGAGACCTTGATTAGCATGGATCGTGCTCATACCGCCAGGGCCATGTTATCTATGGGGGCACCTTTCGTTTACAGATTTGGCTCATAGAATGCCTTGATCTCTTCATACACCCCTCACACCTTTGTGGGCCACTTCCCTATGACCATATGGAGGTCCACTGCTTATTCCATTCTGCTAATGCTTGGCTTGGTTGGCTCCGAGGCCTTTTTGCTAGTGATATCTATTGGGTCTGCCCGCAGTGGTTTTACCTTTCTGTTGCTGTACGACTTCCGGGACGACCTGATATCTGGTTACCTGGCTTGCATTCTACTACTTTTTATGTTCCCAGCCAAGTGGTTTGTCAGTACGGGCTTTTCCAAGATGTTACTGACGACATTAATACTGATTTCACGAGGAGTTCGGTCATGCATCCTTCCACTATGAAAGTTTTTGCTGTAGCTTGGCATGACAGGTGGCCGCTCCCTTTCGGAGGATTCCAGCTTCAGTTGTCCCCACTACAGATTATCTTTTGCAGATCCAGGTCTTGGTTGATAGACAGACTCCATAGACATACATGAATTAAAGTAAAAACAGGATATAGCTTTATTTTACAAAAGTATTTGACAAGTCCTGTCTACTTTCCTGCGCTTTTGAATATGATTTTTTGATTTTCCAAAGAATGTTTATGTTTAGAAAATATTCTATTATGTTCAATCAATGTATTCACTTTTTTTATCTATCCTTAGGTTATGACAACCCTCCTTTTAAAATCTTTTCTTGGCTTTTCGTTACTTTTCCTCGAATCTTGCATAGAGCTTTAATCATTCTATATCATGAATTCTTGTTTGTTTCTTTATATTACTTATTTTGATAGCTAGGGGATCCAGAGGTGGGCTTAAGGTATTATCTGGGTTCCTCGGCTTAGCAAACAAAGTTTGACCCTAGTTTTGGGGCTTCGATGTGATTCGTTTGCCCCTAGTTTGGCATAGGGATTTTTGGGTTCTTCAAGGACTGAAGGCTTTTGAGAGCCTGCCTACTTATCCCCGAGTGGGTATCAAGTCCATAGTAGTTTAATTTAAGGCTTGATGGAAGGTGTCGCTCGGGCAGTTTTATTAGTGACCGAACCAAGCAGGTTGCCTACGTATTCCTGAGTGGGAATCAGGTCAAGCGTAGTTCATCGAAGTAGGAGGTTTCGAAAGAAGGGATTTCAAGCAAAGTATTTCTTGAGGCACTCGAGGTTAGTTGGTTGTTTAAATTTAACCCTGTCTAGGTCCAAAAGATAGGCCACTCCTCCATGGAGGAGAGTCTTAATGATGTATGGCCCGACCCAGTTGGGTTTGAATTTTCCTCTGGGGTCATAAATAGGCACTTTTAGTTATTTGAGTACCAGGTCACCCTCAACAAGCTTCCTTAGGTGAACCTTTTTGTCGAAAGCAAGAGCTATCCTCTTTTGATACCCCCGAGTATGGTTTATTGTAGCCAACCTTTTCTCATCGAACAACATTAACTCCTCGTACCTTCCCCGGATCCACTCTAGTTTGGTTATTTCACACTCTGCTAAAACCCGTAAAGATGGTATTTCTACTTCAACTGGAAGGACAGCCTCCATCCCATAAACAAAAGAATACGGTATAGCTCATGTGGAAGTTCTTACGGAGGTCTAATATCCCTACAATGCAAACGGTAATTTCTCGTGCCAATCCTTATATGTGTTCATAGTTTTCCCTAAGATTTCTTTGACACTCTTATTTGCCGCTTCTACTGTCCCATTCGTCTGTGGCCTATATGGGATGACTGATGATAGGTGATCTTGTACTTTTCTACGAGTGGGAAGACTTCTGCTTTGAAATGACTGCCGTGATCAGAAATTAACTCATTTGGGACCTCGTATCTCTAGATTATGTTCTTTTCTATGAAGCTCACCACATCTTTAGCCTTCAAAGTTGCATACGACGCAGCTTCCACCCACTTAGTGAAATATTCGATGGCCACAATTATGTACCGGTGTCCATTGGAGGCCTTTGGGACTATCTCACCAATGATATCAATACCCTAGACAGAAAACGGCCAAGGCGTAGTCATGCTATAGAGTTGGGAGGGCGGGGTATGCATCATGTTTGCATGGATCTGACACTTATGGCTCCTCCTGACATATTCACAATCTCTATCTAAGATTATCCACTGATACCCTTGGCGAATTATCTTCATTTCCAACATATGCTCGTTCATGTGGGGCCCACAAACTTCCTCGTATATCTCCTCTATCATTCTCTTAGCCTCCCTTCCATGAAAACATTCCAGATTATACCCAGTATACGACTCTTTCCACAGCTTGTCTACATAGGTCACGAATTGAGCGAAAAATCTTTAGATCGCCTTCTTGTCCTTTTTTGAGGCTCTCTCAGGGTATTCTCCTTCTTTAATGAACTTTCAAACATCCTTGTACCAAGGTAATTCTCCTTCCTTTTCTAGGGCTGCGATCATCTCAAATGAAGGTTGGTTCCTTATTTCTATGGATAGCAGGATCATGGTGACTCCTGAAGGGATTTGTATCATTGAGGCTAAGGTTCCTAAGGAATCAGCCAATTGGTTCTCTTCTCAGGGAAGGTAATAGAATGATATCTTCATGAACTGCACCTTCAAACTTTCCAAATAATCATGGTAGGGTCTCAATTTCTCATGCTTCACCCTCCAATCACCCCGAACATGCGATATGTCAAATTGGAGTCCCCGAAAACATCGATCTTCGCAACTTTTAAGGCCAGCGCCGCTTCTATTCCAATTATGCACGCCTCGTACTCTATCGCGTTGTTGGTTGATTGTACTTAAGCTTGACGGCTAAAGGGTGTGGTCCCATCTGTTGCTATAAGGATGATTCCAACCCCATAGCCCAATTGATTGGCTGGTCCATCGAAGTACATTTTCCATAAGTTCTCCTCTATCTCCATTAATCCTTCATCTGGGAATCGGAACTCGCCCTTCTTTTCAGATTCTATCGCAAGATCGACCAGGTATTTGGCGATTGCTCTTCCTTTCACGGATTTGGTAGTGACATAGTTGATATCAAATTCAGCCAACATCGTGGTCCACTGAGAGATTCTACTAGTTAAAATAGGTTTTTCAAAAAGGTATTTAAGTGGGTGTATTTAGGAGATTAGTGTTATGGAAAAGGCTAACATATAATGCCTAAGACAACGGGTACACCAGACTAGGGCCTAACAGGCTTTCTCTAAGGGTAAGTATTTCAGCTCGTATCCGGTCATCCTCTTGCTCAAATAATAAATGGCTCTTTCCACGTGCCCCTCTTTTCCTTCTTGGGCCAACATACACCTCAACGAATCTTCGGACATAGAGAGGTACAGCAATAAAGGCCTTCCGGACAAGGGAGGTGATAGAACATGTAGGTTTTGGAGATAAGTTTTGATTTTGTTGAAAGTTTGTTGGCATAGGGTATCCCATTCGAACTTCTCTCCCTTTCTAAGCAGTTTAAACAAAGGGTCACAGGTTAGGGTGAGTTTTGAGATGAAGTGGCTTATGAATTGTATCCTACCCAGAAACCCCCTCAATTATTTCTCATTCTTTGGCGAGTGCATTTTAATTATGGCCTTTATTTTGGTCGGATCCACCTCTATTCCCCTCTGAGTGATAAGGAATCCTAACAGCTTTTCGGTGGTGACTTCAAATGTGTACTTTTGCGGGTTTGGCCTCATTCTAAATTCTCTTAACCTTCCGAAGAACTTTCTCAACGCCTCCAAGTGTCCTTTCCTCTCTTTAGATTTCACAATCATATCGTCCACATACACCTCTACTTCCTTATGGATCATGTCGTGCAGTAACGTCGTAGAGGGTCGGTATTCTTGTACCCAAATGGCATCACCCTATAATAGTATGTACCCCACGGTGTGATGAAAGTGGTTTTCTCTCTATCTTCAGGTGCCATGAGAATTTGGTTATAACTTGAGAACCCATCCATGAATAAAAAAATTTTATGTCCCGCGGTATTGTCTACGAATACATCAATATGGGGTAAAGGGAAATCATCCTTAGGGTTGGCTTTGTTCAAATCCCAAAAGTTGACACAAACCCTAACACGACCGTCCTTTTTCAGGACAGGCACAACATTGGCGATCCACTCCGGGTACTCGGTGACCATTAAGAATCCGTTTCTGAATTGCTTTTCAACTTCCTCTTTAACTTTGAGTGCCCATTCAGGCATCATTCGCCTCAATTTCTGTTTCATAGGTTTTGAGTTGGGGAAGAGGGGGATATGGTGTTGGACTATATCTGGATCAATACCTGGCATATCACTATAAGACCATGCAAAAACATCTTTAAATTCATTTAATAGATTGATTAGTTCTTTGTTTTCCTCGTTGCTAAGTGTAGAGCCAATAAAAACATTTTGTGGATTTTCTTCATTTCCCAGATTAATTGTTAGAGTGTCCTCAATGACTTTACATGCAGATTTTTCCTTTTCAATTAATTTTTGCAATTCACTTGGTATTTCAGGATTATCACATTCATCACATTCATTAAGCGCATTCGAGTAGGCAGAATTAGTCATATTGTCATTGATTTTCTTTGGAGCGATTACAACAGACATGGAAATTGAAAGATGCCTCATTTGGGCCATTATAGACTCTGGGTATGGGGGATACCTATCACTAGACTAGAAAATCCACTCCTTCTTGCTTTTTCCTCCCAGATCAGAAATGAAGCATTGTTCCTGATCCTCTGTCTTCGTAATTTCTTCCATTTCCCCTTTTTTCGATTCCCCTTCCTGTATCTCTTCTACCGAACCTTTAGCATGTTCTTTTTTGACCTTGTATTCCACGACCCTCCTTGGCATGTTCCCTTGATCTTTGTGATCTCTTCAGCCAACAGATTCTTCATGACCAAGCCATCTAGTGCACCAATCCAATCTTTAGCAGTAACTGACTTCACAGGCACCTGCAGATATGGATCTTGATACTCAAAGAATTCGTGAGGGAAGAACATCTCAAACCCTGGCTTCAAACAACTATCTCTTTGATCCACCTATGGTTTTGGGAAGCCACAATCCTTAACAAAGTATCCATTGAGTATTTTTAGGTAAGGGTCCAATGGTGCATCAACTATTTTCTTCTTCTTCTCTCCCAGTTCCTTCTTCGATGGTTGATAACCCAGACCATGAGTGTGAGTCTGTGTGACAATCTATGGAAACTCTTGTAGACCTTGAAGGTTCTTTCCCAATCCCATGCTTGGGATGAAACCCATCCTCATCATAATCCCTGCGACCAGCGGGCTTGCATACTGATCAAAACAGAGCGGTAGGAACTCTCTCGGCTTCTCTTCCTCCAACATGTTAATGAACTCGAACCCTCCCAGACTTGTCTGCTCTTCCTAAAACTAAACCTCTAGAACCAGTGCACTTGATGAAGCTTCAAATGGAGAGACCCAACTGTCCCCGAGAATGTCACAAACCTTGCTTTTCCAAACACACTTGACTTTCTGATGAATCATAGACGGTATGGCACCCAGACTGTCCAGCCACGGCCTTTCAAGTAGCAAATTGTAAGAAGCAGGGATGTCAATGACCTGAAATTCTGCTTGCTTTTCCAAAGGCAGGATAGCGAGGTGAAGAATAATTATTCCCATAACTGTCCTTTGAGTATTGTCATATACTCTTACTTTTTGCTCAGACGGTATGAACGTTGACTCATCCAAAACCCATGAGCTTAGTTGTGCGGTACGGACACACGTTTAGAGCAGACCCATTGTTAACCAAGCAAGCAGGCACAGTGTTTCCCAGGCATTCTATGGTGACATACTGTGGTTTATTGTGAATGGGTCCTCCCAGAGGTAGGTCGTCTAATGAGAAAGTAATAGCCAGAGTCAGAATTCTGCCAATCATTCCCACGAGGTCTTCCAGTGCTGTGTTGATAGAGACATCGGATTGGTTCAAAGCGTCCAGAACTGCCTGCTGGTGATGTTTGGAAGCAATCAACAAACCCCAAATGGTGATGTCAGCATGAGTTTTCCTCATTTGCTTCCTATCTTCTTCCTCTTCCTCATTCATCTTCTCTTTCCCTTTATCCAATTCCCTCCCCGGGTGATCTTCCTCTAGCTCATGCGGTTTGAAATGTCTCCCTGACCGGGTTAGATGACTGACCTCTTCCTTTGCCCACAGATTGTCAATCTTGGAAACAACTTTCAAACTTTCTTTCTCTACTTCTTCTACGTCGCTCTCATACCACATATCATCACCTACCTGATCCATATTAGTGTTGCTAGTCTCTTGGTTCCACCAGTCCGATTGCTTTGTCATTCCCTACTCACGTCATCTTGATTGATTCTCTAGAGTATAGATTATCGAATCCCCCTGCATCTGATAAGGTTTCCTTGGCATACTGGCTATAGTGATTAGCCTAGATGGATCGAAGGTCCACTCTTCTATCCCCGAGAATTAAAGGCCTTGCGGCGGCAATACAACATGATGATTCGGTAGTGGATTCCTAGTAACATTAGGAGTTTTGATAGGCGGCTCAGATATCTCCTTGTTATCAATGAGGTCCTGAATTTCATGTCTTAACCTCGTACACCAATCCGTAGAGTGACCCTTTTGTTGGTAAAATTTGCAATAGAGGTTTTCTCGGAAGGTTTGTCGAAGCAGACTCGGTAAAGGTCGAGGCTCCAAAGGGCAAAGATGCCCTTTTGCCACTAGCCTATCAAGGGCAGTTGACAGTAATACACCTAATTTTGAAAATTTCCTCGGCTGTTTGTCCACTCCTCTTCTTGGTGTTATGTCGAACTTTCTCTTCGATCCACTTAACGCGTTGACGTTAGTGGGGCTAGAGTGACCCCTCAAATGTCCCCTATTCGACCCATAATTCAACCTTCTATATCGATTCGGCTGTTCCTCTTTCTTGACTACCCCTTCTTGGATCACATCCTCTATCCTCGCTCCCACGTCAAAAACCTCAAAGAAGGTTTTGATTGACTGGACTCTCATCTTCTCTTAGTAGACGGGCTAAAGATTCTTCATTGACATTCAGATCTGATCTTTCTCGGGTGGTCTCTGTACCATCTTGGATGCCTTTTCCCTCCACCTGCTCAAATACTCAGCGAACGACTCCTTGTTTCCCTATCTAGTGTTCTCCAAATCTCGGACTGTGAAATGCAAATCTTGGTTGTACTCATACTGTGCCACAAATGCTTTGATCACCTCTTCCTAAATTTAGGTTTTGCCTGGTTTAAGTGTGAGATACCAAGACAGAGCAGCCCCGGGTAAAGTCTGCTGAAATAAGACAACCATCATGATAGTACTCAATCACTAGGATGGAAAGCTCCGATACACATCCTCACATGACTGCGAGGATTCCCTATACCATCAAACTTATCAAAAACTGGCATCTTAAAACCGACAGGCAGCATCTCACAAACCCCATCGTACAGACCTTCCAGCTCCATCAGATAAGTGTCGACCCCTTGAGCCTTACGCATCACCCTTTCTAGCATCTCGATCTTCTCGGTCATTATCCTCTCTTTATCAGTCTTTTCCCTTTCCATCCTGTCCCTCTCTGCTCTAGGAACCTCGACTCTCGGTATCTCTGGGACATCATACCAGCCTTCTTCCTTGACGGGCGGGTTGTTGATTGGTGAATTTACAACCAGTGGCGGGCGTGCTATTGCTTCTATCATGACCATCATTCGGTTCATATTCTCATCATGTCACCTAATCTGCTCTGCTTGTTGTTCTACCAGTGTCCTTAGTTCTGCTACATTCCTGACTAGCGGGGTTATTTGTAAAATACAACCACGCTAAAAGAATAAAATACACTAAATTAGTTTACAATTCCCCTATTTATCTGCAATTTGAATTACAATGCCAGTTTTTACACAATATGATTAATCTATGATAAGTAGTATTATTTTAGTGGTTATGTGTGCAGATTGTTGTTGCTGTGTGAAGAATTGAATAAGCAAGATAAAAGGAAGTGACTGGGTTCAATGAAGACAAGTCAAAAATGAAAAGAGAGTTTTGAGCGATCGAAGAAGGCTCGATCAATCGAGGGTTTGATCAATCGAAAGCAGTTCAAGCGCTCGAAGATCTCAGAAGTTCAATCGATCGAGAGATGTTTGATCGATCAAACATGGCTTTTATCAGAACCTACACGCACGCAACGGGGATATTTTTTTAACCCTAGCCTTAGGTTTTTCTATATATATCAGTTGTATTCACGTCGAAAAGGACGCCCACTTTTAGTTTTTATCATTTCATAGAGAGAGTTAGAGAGTTTATACTGTTTTTGTAGGTTTCAAACTACAATCTTGCTTGTTCTTGGATTTGCAAGTAGTTTGATCATAATACATCATCTTAGGTTCTGTTATTTTAGTTTATTTATAATCTGTTTATTATTTCTGGTAGTATTAGTAAAGTTAATTATAATCTTGCATGTTAAATAGTGTTACACTTATAGTTTCATCGTTTTTATGTTAAAATCGCAACCAAACGCATCCCTAATGGACTTTTATGTTAAAAACGAGTTTAAGTCACTCCAAACCATGTCTGAGTAGTCCCCAGGTTGGGAAATCGCAATGAAACTGTGATTTCAAGCCTCTGCCATGCAGCATAATAATTCCTGTGTTCGATCGATCGAAGTTATTTCGATCGATCGGAGCAGAGATACAGTCAATCGATCAAAGACATTTCGATCGATCGAGAGATGAAGATGTTCGATCGATCGAGAGCACATCGATCGATCGAAACCTCTGATTCTTGAGAACATTCAATACAGTATTCCTAGACTTTCTGTTTTACAGATTTGTTATCAAACTGTCCCTAAATACTCAGTTTGTCGAAACAGTCTCTAAACTTAAAGCCTTAAATCATTTTTCTTCAATATCTTTTGCAAACCACTCTCAATGCTAACACCATTGTGGGTACGAGTCTTAACTATTGATTTAAACCGCTTTCATGTATTTTAACTTAATTTGGATGATATAGTCCCGGTCATGAAAGGACTATGGATTCTCTACCTTTAGAAAAATACGGATATTGTAGAAGATGTACTCCAATGAGCTTTAACGTATTTGCATGGTAGATGGCTAGGTCACTGTGGATTTGCGTGATCCCAACACTTTTCTTTTATTAAGAAAACCAGTTTTAAAATATCGCTCTAGTTAATTAGTTAGTTATTAGTTTAAAGTAATTTAGCTGTTTTTAATTTTAATAGTTGTTAATTGTAGAACTCTGTGTTCTACAGTTTTCTTAAGCATTAAATTTTCTTTTTCTTTTTAGAGTTTAAGCTAGGTAATTAATTTCCAAACCTTTCCTGTGGGATCGACCTGGACTTCCAGTACTATATTACTTGCACGATTACTTACACTTGGGTATAGCACACAAGCGCACACAGAAAAATTCTCGTGTCAAGTTTTTGGCGTCGTTGCTGGGGAAGGCGACAAATTAATACTTAGTTTACCTCAATCTATCTCTATCTATTTTTGTTTTCTTTTTCTTCTCTTCTTTAGATTAAAACCATTTAGGATTTTTTCCCGTTCATGTCCGAAAATTCCATCGAAGGAATTCTTGGAAATCCGTTCTACTTAGCCGATTCTTCTAATTCTATTAATCCCATAGGTACACCTATTGACTCAATGGCCGATAATCAAAGTGAGAACGGTGATAATATGGTTGTACCAATCGACGATTTACTTCGTCCTTTGAGCGATCTCATGACACCTGAACATGCTCCAACACCTTCTTGTATTCTCATTCCACCTCATGCTGGCAAATTTTAATTTCGCAATGGAATGATTCAACTCCTTCCTACCTTCCATGGAATGGATAGCGAGAAGGCATATCTACATGTCAAGGACTTCGAGGATGTTTGTAAAACATTTTCACAAAATTGTCCTGTAGACGTGACACGCCTAATGCTGTTTCCTTTCACCTTGAAGGATAAAGCAAAAGCATGGCTACTCACATTGAAGCCGAATTCAATCTACACCTGGCATACGATGAACACTGTATTTCTAAAGAAATTCTTTCCACCTCGCATGACCACTGAGCTTAAACGACAAATTAACTCTTACAAACAAAAGAGCAATGAAACCTTCACCCAAACTTGGGAGCATTTCAAGGATTTGCTTCTATCATGCCCACATCATGGGTATGAGAAATGGAGAACCATAAGTTACTTTTACGAAGGGTTAAATGGTGAAACTAAAAAGTTGGTCGAGACTATGAGTTCAGGACCATTTTTGTGCAAAATACTGAAGAAGCTGAAGCTCACTTTGAGTGGCTAGCTGAACATGCCCATGAATGGTCCAATTCAGAAGATATTCCACGCTCACAGATATCCTGTGTAGAGGAGAAGAGTTTATACCAACTAAAAAGTAAAGATCACTTAATGAATAAATACGAGGAATTAGTTAAGAAAGTAGAGGAATTAGGGATGAAAGGGGAAGGTTCTAGGCAGGTTTTACCTAAAGAACCCTGCTGCACATGCAATATATTGGGACATACCAATCAATACTGTCCCAATGTGCCGTATTTTCAAGAACAACCCCCCATGGAAATAAATGACATGCAAGGGTATAGGGGGGCGGGGAATTCCTACAATAACTATAATTCACAAAATATTAACAATAGATGGAATCACCCCGGGTTTGATTGGAAAAATAATGCTGGGACCCAAAATCAATACCAACAACAGCCCTATAACAACAATAACCAATATCAAGGGCAGTACAATAGGCAGCCCCAGCCATTCAATCAAAACAGACCTAATAACTATAACCAAGCTCAACCCGCTAATCAACAGTCGAACGTGCACGTTCCCCCACACAAAAAGTCACAGGAGGAAGATCCTCTTTCTAACGTGAATCTAACACAACAATTAATTCAAATGATGAGCAAGATGTCTGCGATGTTAGAGAGGATGGATGCACGACAAGAGGAATTGGGTGGAACATTTCCTGCCCAATCACTTCAAAACCCTAGGGGATACAATAAGGGTCCCACTAACCATGAACAAGCTAAAGCAATGACTACTCTGTGAAGCGGTAAGATTATAGGGCTAAATACGCCTCTCTCTACTCCCGAAGAATATGAGGAGGACGAAGTGGTAAATAAAAACAAACCTTCTACTCAGGAAGAGGAGTCATCCACTAATAATGAACCATTAGGAATAAACACTGAAGCTCCTAAACAAGTAGAGGAAGTTGAGAGAAAGTCTGGAAAGGAGCCCGTCAACGTCCAAGTACCCAAATGTCCTTTCCCCGCGCCTTATCCTCAGAGGCTTAGGAACCCCAAAAATGAGGCAAAGAATCAGGAGTTCTTAGAACTGTTCAAACAAGTCAAAATCAATCTTCCACTCCTTGATGCAATCAAACAAGTACCAGCCTATGCTAAGTACCTCAAAGACTTATGCATAGTGAAGAGGAGGCAAAGTGTGAATAAACACGCTTATGTAGCTTGCCAAGCAAGCGCAATCATCCAAAATGAATTGCCTCCAAAACTCAAAGACCCCGGCACCCCAACTGTCTTGTGCCGAATTGGAAATCAAAGAGTAGACAACGCCCTCCTTGATCTCAGAGCAAGCGTGAACCTACTGCCATACTCAGTTTATAAACAACTATGGGTGAACTCAAACCTACCCGAGTTGCATTGCAGCTGGCAGATAGGTCAGTCAAATACCCTAGAGGAATACTGGAGGACGTTCTAGTGCAAATAGACTCTTTTTTCTTCTCGGTTGATTTTGTAATTTTGGACACCGAACCTGTGTCCAACCCATGCTCACAAATCCCGGTGATTTTCGGACATCCATTCCTCAACATAATAGATGTCACAATTAAAATAAGAAGTGGTATTATGACCATCGTATTTGGGAATATGACTTTGAATGTCAAAATTTTTTCAAATCCCCGACCCGAAGAATACGATGACGAAGAGGAGGTCAACTATGTTGACACGGTCATCGAAGATGAGTTAGTTCTCATTGATTATAAAGATCCTTTGGAGGTAGTTGTGTCTTAATTTGACACTATCTATCAACCTAAAGATTCTACTCTATTGGATTCTGCTTTAAATCACACTTACCTTATGATGGATACACGAGAGGAGGATAGAGCTGAATGCATGTGGGTAACACCATATGAACCCCTACCTCCGAAAACAAAATTAGTTATGCCCTCTAATTTTCAATTTCCCGATCTGGAATTAAAGGAGCTTCCTGAAGAGCTCAAATATACTTTCCTGGGAATTAAGAAAACTTGTAATTTCGTCCACACTCAGTCTGGAACAAGAGGGCAAATTAATCCAAATGATAAAACAACATAAGGGAGCATTAGGATGGACCATTGCTGATCTCAAAGGCATAAGTCCGTCAATTTGTACTCATAAGATATATTTGGAAGAAGATGCTAAACCTTCGTGACAAATGCTAAGGCGTCTGAATTCTAACATGCAAGAAGTAGTTAAAAAGGAAGTATTAAAACTACTCGATGTTGGGATTATATATCCTATTTCTGACAGCCCCTGGGTAAGTCCAATCCAAGTGGTGCCCAAGAAGGCTGGCAGAATGGTTATTCCTAATAAAGATGGCGAACTAGTACCAATGCGCGTCCCCACCAGATGGCGAATGTGTATTGATTATCGAAAACTGAATACCGTGACCCGAACGGACCACTTTCCATTACCATTCATGGATCAAATGCTAGAACGAGTGGCAGGTCATAAGTACTATTGCTTTTTGGATGAATACAGCGGTTATAACCAGATAGAAATTGCTCCTGAAGATCAGGAGAAAACAACTTTCACATGTCCGTTCGGTACCTTCGCCTACAGACGTATGCCTTTCGGGTTATGCAATGCACCTGCTACATTTCAACGATGCATGTTAAGTATCTTTAGCAATATGGTCGAACAAATACTTGAGGTCTTTGTGGACGATTTTTCAGTGTTCAGCCATAGCTTTGAAAATTGCTTAGATAATCTGGAACGTGTGTTAGCACGATGTGAGGACAAATACCTAGTACTAAACTGGTAAAAGTGTCACTTCATGTGACCAAGGGAATTGTCCTCAGCCACATTATTTCTGATAAGGGTATCCAAGTTGATAAAGCAAAAATCAAAATAATTTAAAACTTACCTGTCCCTCGTACAGTCCGAGACATCCGATCTTTTCTGGGACATGCGGGATTCTATCATCGCTTTATTAAAAATTTTAGTGCGATCTCCCGACCACTGTGTCAACTGTTGGCTAATGACATGCCATTCGAATGGTCGGAAAATTGTCAAACATCTTTTGACGCACTAAAAAAACACCTTACCTCCGCATCGATAATACAGGCACCCAACTGGAGTCTACCTTTTGAATTAATGTGCGATGCTAGCGACTATGCCATTGGCTCAGTTCTAGGATAGAGGAAGGATAATAAGCCTTATGTAATCTACTATGCTAGTTGAACACTTAACGAAGCTCAAATGAATTATGCGACTACTGAAAAAGAACTACTAGCAATAGTCTTCGCTCTAGATAAGTTCAGGTCATATCTAATAGGATCCCCAATTGTCTATTTTACAGACCACTCAGTCCTGAAGTACCTGTTATCTAAGAAGGACGCGAAACAAAGGCTTATCCATTGGATTCTTCTACTCCAAGAATTCGATATCACAATTAAGGACAAAAAAGGAGTAGAGAATGTGGTCGCTAACCATTTCTTCGTCACTTTCCCTTCTTACTAGCCTTGATGTGGGACCTCTAAATCGGATCGTGCCCGAACTTGATGCTATTTTTTCCCTACAAAGGAATTTTAATGATTTTCAAAAACCTTTTGTTATTTCTCTTATTTCAATTTTTAGAAAGACACTTTGGTAAAACCTTTTTATGAATGGTTCATATGCCACACGAATGTGATGCATGTGTGCGTGTGTGCCTACTCTATATGCAAAAGAAAGAAAAAAATCTAATCCTAGCAAATAGACACATAAGCATACAAAATCCTTATTCATGTCAAATGCGCTAATTTCACCTCTCTTCGTGATCCTTATTACCCCCATCAGAAATCATTTGGAAAGTATTTCTTGGACGATAAAATATTTTGAAAACAATTCTCGAGAATTTGTTTTGAGAATGAGGATGTCAAACATTCCTTAACAAAGGTGATTGGATTGTAATTTTTGCTTCAAAATTCATTTTGAAAAGCATTTCACCAAAAACAATTCCCAAGATTTTATTTTTGAAGATAATCATGTGAAGAAACAAAGATTAGCTTGGGGCTTTAATCAAAAGTGAACTCCACAGATTTTGAAAGTGTGATTTTCCGAAAACACTTTAGGGTAAAGATGGCAAAATATCTCGTTTGCTTACAAAGATGGATTTAAAATTCCTTGGATAGAAGGGTCACATGATCGGATTATCACCGTACTTTTCATGAATTCAGATACATACAAGGTCAATGATGCTTTAGCTAAACATGATATAAGAGATGTAATCTTATAATCAAAATCCAACATATTCCCAAATATCGCGGGACATTGAGAAGGAATTGCTAAAAGGTTATAAAAGATTATACATCCTATATCAAGCAAGCATCTTCATCATCTCAAGTAATCCCTTTCAGGCATACAAAAACTCCCAGCACATAACCTTAATCAAAGATTGATTTCCTAAGATTTAAAAGGTTCTATAGAAGCTATCATGCAAAGGCTGAGTTTTGGTCAAATAAGAAACCCTTGACACACATTCTATAGGATGCTTAATATACCAAATCATGGTATGAGATCAAGGGTGATCACACAGTCCCATGATGGCTTGACCGACCAAGTTGCCCCGAGCCTCCAAGGTCATAGTTCCGTGCAATCGACTAGCGAGACATGCAAGTGAAATGCAACGGGCACACAAAAATTAATTAATCTGATTAGAAGGATGCTTTAAAGTCTAATCCTCGAGTTAACCCACAATCAAATTTTAGGTTTGCGAAACTAGAGATTCTGGGTTCGATCCCCAGTAGAGTCGCCAGATTGTGGATATCGCAATTTTTTCCTACCCACAGCATTTTAAATTTTATTTAAAATCTTTTCCAATTTAAAAATACAAAACATGAGTCACTACTTAATTTTTTTTAAAAGTAAAATTAAGAAACCATTTTAAAGGAAACTGATCTTTTTGGAAACCAGGGATTTCTAGTCCGGGGATTATGGAATGAGAGGGGAAGGAGCCCGGCGGACTAAAGCACCCCCTCTCATCCTATCTCTCGATAAGCCTCGACTCAACATCCTTCTAATCAAATTATTAATCTACATGTGCCCTCAACTAATACATAGATATAAATATACATTACACAAGCATGTTGAAATGGTGTAAAATTGCTAATGACAAAACATCATTCAAAATCAAGTAGTATAGTTAGATAGCGATATGATATGCAAATGGAGAACTAGAGATCTTACTCGGGGTCCAGCCGCGAATATTAAACGTGCAATGCATACAAAAGTATAAATCCTAATAAAAAGGTCTCTAATCGTATATATACACATAAGGCAAATCATGATTCTATGGCGTCGCAATTGAAGTAAAAAATCAATAAAAGATCAAAGAATAATATGAAACTAAAGAGGGGTCGAGGAATGGTACCTTAATGGCGTTACAAAACAACGAGTTAGTCCACATGTTTAAATAAAGAATAATATCGAATCCTAAATGACATTATTAAATCTCTCCAAACAAAAAAAAAATGAATGCTAGTTGTAAGTATCATTATGCGTGGATGGATATATACATGGACAAGAGTAAATTATAAAATATTCGTTGGTTTGGATCACTTAACCTTTGAATTCAAGTTTAATCAATCTTTACCAAAGCATGGTATAAGCCCTAGGTCATGAAAAGATCACATGAACCATTATTTACAAAGTTTATTAAATCTGTGTAGGATTCCAGAAATTTTAGAGAGCAGACCTGAACTTTAAAAATTTGAAAAGCATACTTCCAACGGTTTGTTTGATCTTGATGATATTTGGACACATGCCTTTATGAGTCTAGTTTCCAACCCAAAAAAGAAAAATCAAAGATCAATGGTTCAATCTCCAAGAATTAGGCAAACACTAGACATCACTCAGGAATTTCCAACTTTCTGTCCAGGAATTTTGTACGATTTTCTAAAAATAGTAAACGAATCCGAAAGACTCTAATCTTTTTAGGAGATCTTATTAACATATTAAACTTCATTTAAAAAATTATTTTAAGCCAAGAATACTCAATTAAAGTTCTCATTTAATTATTTTAAAAGGGTGTTACTGTTCTGAATTTCTGGACAAATTATGGTTGTCTCACAAAAACCATGACCAAACCACTTTACACATGAATTATCCTCAAAACAAAAATTGGAGTGGTAAAACTTTGTGTTATTGATATTTTCCAGTTGGTTTCATTCAATTGCAATGGTCCATTATTTAACTAAAAATCCTTGATGATAACGGTTTGTGAACCCATTGCTTCATTGTCAAGTATATCTTTTATTTGATAACTTTAGCTATCAAGCCATTAAATTTGGTTTAGCCTAAGTTACTTTTCCTCCCACTTGGTGGTCCTTGGAAACTAATGACACTTGTATTTATGGACCTCAATGAAGTATGAAAAGAACTTCACAAAATCTCTAAGTAACGAACCTAAACCGTGGTGGTGGGTTTGGATTTATTAACCAAATGTGCTATCATCAACCTTAATCTTCTTGTAAATCATAAGTCTACAAGGGGATTTGAGGGATTCATAGACTAAGGGGGTTCAAATAAGACATAGAAAGTCTTCTGAGTTCCAAACGATGAATATGACCTAAAGAAAATAAAAATCAAGGTTCAAATAATATCTAAATCAACTTTATGATTTATTCAACTTTAAACCTTAGGTCAGTCTAGATCCAAACTAATAAAATGCAAGTTCAATCACAACATTAGTGGTGTGTGATGAAATGGGGTGGGAAGAGAGTTTGTGAAAATGTGTAAAGATCCTAAGAGACTCTCTTACCTCCAATTATCCTCAACTTCTGGGTTGTTTTAGGATTTTCCCAAGATTAATCAAGCTCTTCCTTCTTCAAACTCTTCAAAACTTACTCCTAATAGTGTTTAGAAAATTGAAGATATTTAAGAGATGTAGGATAAGATTCTAAGATTCAAAATTCTCCCAAAATTGGAACCCCCATGTCATGGGATATTCATCCCTCTATATAGGCAAAATCTGGAGGGTTATTTCAGTAATTTTATATTCATCCCTAATTTGGACGTCCTTTTGAAGGTACAAATATACTATTGCAAAGCTGGCAGACACAAAAGCACGGCACTCGGTGGAGATGGAAGTGGCACTCACTGACCACCATCGCGGCATTCAATGAATGCCGGCCCGACACTCAGTGAATGCCGCAAACAACTCCGCGGACTATTGCCTTTTTTGGAATTCTGATTTTCGCGGCATTTCATGGCTTTTCGCGGCTCTCACTGACTGCCATTACGGCACATACCAACTGCCGTACGGCAATCAGGGAGTGCCGCACCGGCAACCCGAGAGTGCCGCAGATGTAAGCCATGTGCCATTTTTCTTCTTTTTTCCTTTTCTTTCTCTTTTCTTCTTTTTTCTCTTTGTCTCTCTTTTGTTTAAATTGAAGAGCCTTTCGAAGAGCTTGGATCACCTTTTGGAAGTCCTAGATAAGTCGGACATTATCATCATCGGATCTTAGTGGTAACACTCCCTTAATTCGACGTTTGGTCAAAATCCGGGTGTCTACACTAGTTCATTTTAAATAGTGAGAAAAACATCTTAGGTAATGGTTTAGGTTCATTTAGAGAGATCAAACTCATAGGTCAACTTGATTATCATAATTCACAATCAATTTAGCCCTCAAGTTCTATGAAGAACTTTAGATCATGGATCAAAAGGACTTACAAATATCCTCTTGGAGATGAAATTCAATAGGATTCTAGGTTATAGGAATGATCAAGAGAAAAGTATGAACATAGGAATCATCCTTCTCATAGATCATACTTCCAAACCATCATAAAATTCAAAATTGATACATATATATAATCATGTATGCATGGATCTAAACTAAAATAGAAGAATGAAATCAAAATTAAAAATCAAAGTGAAAATCAATCTCTAATTATGAATTATCATCAAAATCAAGGAGGATTTGGATCTAGCTATGTGAGTGTGTGAAGAACAAGAGAAGGAGGAGATGAGTGTTCTAATAAAGAAAAAAAACTATACTCGATCCAAATCTTATAGATCTACATATAAAAGTAAGAATTAGAGATGAATTATGATGTCTACCTCTTGGAGGATTCTCAATTATGTAATCAAAGTTGATTTGAAGGATCTTCTACTTCAAATGTTCTTCAAGCTCTTCAAGCACTCATCCATGGTGGAAGTGTAGGGAGGCAATTGATGTCAAATTGTGATTTAATTAGCCTAAGATTAGTTTAGAAAACTTTAATTCATAATTCTCTTTCTCAAAATCTCTCAAATTGAAAGTATATGTGATTATATCTTCAAGTATACTCAAGGTGTACTTATGGATATTCTAAGCTTCTTCAAGATGATCTAAGCTCTAGATGATCTCATATGAGATGCATGGGATCAATGTATAGAGTTTGGAAAACTTAACTATTAAGTTTCAAGGTTAAAATAGGAATTTCAGAGATTAGAAAATGGTTTAAATGGACATTTTAGTGCCTGAACGCAGTTTCTGGGCAATTTTCTCGCAGTGGGAAGCCTCTGGGAGGGTTTGAAACTCGAAAGCTCAATGGAGGGGGCACTATATAGGTGGCGATTAAGAGGGAAAGCGGCACCCCACATGTGGAACCTGCCACCTATTTTTCTTGACCCTCTGGTTGCCCTTATGTCCTGTTTTAAATATTACGTGCACTGCTTTTCCAGATTTTCGTAAAAATGCTTGTTGGTGTCCAAAATCGTCCGTTTACATATCGTTGGAAAGATTTCGGGCTGAATTTTAGTATAACAATATTTCGGGAGGATTTATAATGAGAATTGAAGTTCAATTGAAGTCCGAAAGTCCTCCGAAACTTTCATCGTCTTTTTGAAATCAAACGACTCATTTTTCAAAATTGCTTTTCAATGTGCATCTATTTTGAATTTTTAATTAAAGTTCAATCTCTGGATACCTAGAATACTGTGTTTATAACACTTTATGTTCATATAACCCTGAGTGAATATGAATCCTGAGAGATAATTTTGACAAAATCGGGATTTTATGCATGGAAAAGGGCTTTTCTGATCTTGAAGTCACTTTCCGAAGTTTGATCTTTCGATTGTGTGGAATCCAGTACCTTCCACTAGGTACTTTTCATTATCGAATCCTCCAAGACGTTATCCACCCTAAATCCTATCAGTGTAGTCAAAATTGGGTGTCTACAACCGCCATTCTCTATCCATCAAAGAGGCAATTGTTCCATGAGTTTGCCGACTCAAAGCATCAGCGACCACATTAGCTTTACTAGGGTATCTGCACTGCCTCATGTTCAACTCTTTCTGTGTGAATAGATATTTCAGACTCTTATGATCAGAGATTAAATCAAACTTCTTACCATAGAGATGATGTCTCAACATCTTGAGTGCAAATACCACTACGGCTAATTCAAAATCATGGGTGGGGTAATATAACTCATTCGATTTTAGCTGTCTCAATCCGTAGGTGATAACTCTTCCATTTTGGATAACTACACATCCTAATCATTGATATGACACGTCACTGAAGATAGTGAACTTCTCATCAGGCTTGGGTATAGCTAGTACTGGTGTTGTGGTGAGTCTCTCTTTCAACTCTAGAAAGGCGTGCTCATGCTTCTTCGTTCATTCAAATTTTTGAGCTTTCTTGATCAGTCCGATCAACGGTGCTGCTATCTTAGAAAATCCTTCGACAAATCTTCGGTAATAACCTACGAGTCGAAGCAAACTCCTAACCTCCGTAGGGTTGGTCGGCCTAACCCAGTTTGATACAGCATCCGCCTTTGATGAATCCACAGAAATTCTTTGGGATGATACCTTGTGTCCCAAAAATTTTACTTCGTGCAACCGAAACCCATACTTACTAAATTTGGCATATAAGCGATGATCCTTGAGTGTCTGCATTGTAATTCGTAGGTGTTGTTCGTGCTCTTCTTCGGACTTAGAATAGATTAAAATATCATCTATGAATACGATGACAAACTGATCCAAATAAGGCTTGAACACTCGGTTCATCAGATCTATAAACACTACCGGGGCATTCATAATTCCAAACGGAATTTCCAAAAATTCATAGTAGCCATATCTAGTTGTAAAGGTAGTCTTACGTATGTCTTCCTTTCCTACCCTCAACTGACCATATCCCAACCGTAGATCTATCTTGGAAAATGGTATAGCTCCTTGTAGTTGATCAAACAAGTAGTCGATCCGAGGTAAGGGATACTTATTATTGATAGTCACGCGGTTCAATTCTCTATAGTCGATACACTGCCGAAGCGTCCCGTCCTTCTTCTTCACGAATAACACAGGTGACACGACTAAAAAGTTGTGCGCTCTTGTGCAACACCCAAGTGTAGGTGATCGTGCAAGTAATACTGGATAAGTCCAGGTCGATCCCACAGGGAAGGAATAGGAAGAATGTCTACTAAGTTATAACCTAAAGAAAAAGAAAAGATGAATGTAGGAGTGAAGGTGTACTAACAAATCCTAATTAATTGAATTAAACTAACTAATAAACTAAAGCATAAGAAAACATAACTACTTAAATAAATAAACTAAAGGTGTTGGAAACACGTGAATCCACATTGATCCTAACCATCTACCATGCACAGTCATTAACATTCGATGGAGTTCATTCCTTTTCAGCATTCCGTATTTTTCTAAAGATAAAGAATCAGTAGCCCTTTCATGACCGGGACTACATCATCACAAGTGATTTAAAATACTTGGAAGACGGTTTAAAACAATGGTAATTACTTGCACTCTAAATGGTGTTAGCATTCAAAGTGGTTTTCAAAAGTCATTGAAGAAAAGGCCTTAAGGCTTCAAGTTCTAAAAACTGTTGTGACAAACTGAGCTTATTGGGACAATTTGATGACAGCTTTCTAAAACAGAAAGTCATGGAATACTTAAAAGAATCATCTCAGGAATTAACATGTTCGATCGATCGAAGCGCTCTCGATCGATCGGACAGCATCATCCTTCAATCGATCGAAATGCCTTCGATCGCTTGACTAGCTCTGGTTCGATCGATCGAAGTACCTTCGATCGATCGAGCCCAAGGTTTCTAAAGATTGCATGGCAGAGGCTGGAAATCAATGTTTCATCACATATTCCCAACGTCTAAACTACGAAAACATGAATATATTAATACAGAAACAATAACCTAGAATAACCATAGCAACTAGAATAACAAACAATCAAATAAACAAAAGGAAAGGAAAAACCTGGAATAATCTGAATCTAACTTGTATTAAACTTGAAACAAACTTGAATCTTGAACAATCTTCAATATAATAATGAAAAGGAGGAAGGAAAACATTAATCTAACCTAATCTACTCCTAATCTAACCCTAAAACTACCCTAAACTGCTGTTTTTCGCGTTCTGGAGCGTCCTCCTTTCGTCTGGCGTCAAAACAACGTATATATAGGGTTCCCACAGAGTTTACGCAACTTTTGGGTGAAAATAAGGTTCGATCGATCGAGCTTAGTTCGATCGATCGAAGGTTCGATCGATTGAACTCTCTTCAATCGCTTGAACTTCTCTGATTTTGACAGCTCTGCACACCGATGGGAGAATGGCCATAACTTTTTACTCGGACCTCGGATTGACCTCCCGTTTGCGGCCACGCGACCGTAACTCAAAGATCTACATTTTATATCTTTGGTAAAATCTTCCAAATCTGAAGTCATCATTGTCCAAATTGGCATTTTCTCAGCTGCTTCTGTTGTTCTATCCACCAGAATCACTTTTCTTTAGCTCCACTTCATTGATTTACATCCTAATACCTATAAAACAATGCAAAAACATATATTTTAGTATTAACACAATAAAAAGACCATTTTTATTAGAATGAACCTAAATGTAGGGACTTTGGGGATAAAAGTATGCATAAAATACCACGTAATACACAATAAATATGCACTTTTCACCTCGAATCAACAGGCGCTCCCCAAGGCAAAGTACTAGGATGTACAATGCCCAGATTCTTAAGTTCTTGAACATGTTCTTTCAATTTCGACAGTTCAGCGGGGGCCATTCTATAGACAACTTTAGTGATTGGTGCAGTGCCTGGTATAAGTTCAATACAGAACTCTATACTTCTCTCTGGCGGTAAACCAGAGATGTCTTGAAATACTTCTTCGAAGTTCTTGACTATAGGTATGGATGACACTATCATTTTTGTACTAACGACTTCGATCTTCGCCAAACATCTTGTGAGGAACATATCTCCCAAAGGGTTACACTGGAAATCAAAAGATTGATTCACTTGTCGAAGAATTTAATTCTCTTCCTCACACAATCCAACTTCGCTTGATTTTGAGTGAGCCAATCCATCCCTAGGATTATGTCAAACTCCTTAATCGATAGGGCAATCAACCTTGTAGGGATTTCACGTTCTCCTAGTCATAAGGGACTATTTTTGCACACATGTCCTAATTTGACAATGGCTCCTAATGGTGAAGTAGCCTTCAAAGATTTCTCTAAACGGTACGGTAAAATATCCAATCTCCGAATAGTCTTAGCAGATATGAATGAAAGCACAGTGCCCGTATCATATAAAACTCTAACATGGGAGTTAAACAAAGTTGATATACCTTCCACCGCTTGCTGATTGTGCTGAGCTTGTCCATAGTTCCCTTCTTTATACACAGTCTCATCATTCCCCGCAACATCCGGAATGATAGCATTCAAGCATGTTTGACCCTGCTGACCATAAGTTACTAGTTTAGGAGCAGTGTAGCACTTGCTGATGTGACCGGGTTCACCATAGTTATAACAGACTATGTTCTGATGAATGATGCGCTTAGGTGTCTTGCAGTCTCAAACCAAATGACCGGGGCTACCACAATTAAAGCATTGACACAAGCCAGGGTATTCGTAAAATACAACCGCGCTAAAAGAAGAAAATACACTAATTTAGTCTATAATTCCCTTGTTTATCTGCAATTTGAATTACAATGCCAGTTTCAACATATTATGATTAATCTATGATAAGTTGTGTGTTTTAGCTGTAATTTATGCAGACTACAGTTGCGGTGTGAAGAATTGAAAGATAACGATAAAAGGAAGTGCTTGGTTTCAAGGAAGACATTTCAAAGTTGAAATACAAAGTTCGAGCGATCGAAGAGGTCTCGAGCGATTGAGGTTTCGATCGATCGAATGAAGTTCAAGCGCTCGAAGATCCCAGAAGTTCAATCGATCGAGAGATGTTCGATCGATCGAACATGGCTTTTATCAGATTTTACGCACACGCAGCAGTGATAGACTTTTAACCCTAGCATTAGGTTTTTGTTATATATATTCGTATTATATACATCCAAGGAGGCACACATTGCTTTTTATCAGTTTTAGAGAGAGAGAGATAGAGGTTTACATGTTTTGTAGGTTTCAAAGCTTGGATATTGCTTTTGGATTATTTTTCTTTGGTTTAATACAAGTTCTTTTATTCCCGGCTCTGTGATTTCAGTTTGTTTATATTCTAGTTGCTTAATATTGTAGTTTAATTCGTTAGTATTGATAGTAGCATAGTAGTGGTTTCAAATCATCATTAGTTTACATAGTTTTCATGTTAAAATCACAACCAAACGCATCCTTAATGAATCTTTACATTAAAAACGCATCTGAGACTCTTTAGACTATGTCTGAGTAGTCCCCAGGTTGGGAGATCATGATGAAACCATGATCTCAAGCCTCTGGCATGCAGCAGAATAATTCCTGTGTTCGATCGATCGAAGTTAGTTTGATCGATCGGACCAGAGACATTGTCGAGCGATCGAAGAAAGTTTGATCGATCGAGAGATGAAGTTGTTCGATCGATCGAAAGCGCGTCAATCGATCGAACTTTCTGATTCTTGAGAACATTCTATGCAGTATTCCTAGACTTTCTGCTTTACTGATTTGTTATCAAACTGTCCCCAAACGCTCATTTTTCTTCAATATCTTTTGCAAACCACCCTCAATGCTAACACCATTGTAGGTGCGAGTCTTAACTATTGTTTTAAATTGCTTTAATGTGTTTCAAACTTAATTGTGATGACATAGCCCCGGGCATGAAAGGGCTATGGATTCTTTATCCTAAGAGAAATACGGAATGTTGTAGAGGATGTACTCCATTGAGCTTCAACTTAATTGCATGGTAGAAGCCTAGGTCGCGGCGGATTCGTGTAATCCCAACATTCCTTTTTATTAAGAAAAACACGTTTAAAATATCACCTTAATTTGTTAGTTAGTCGTTAGATTAATTTATTTAATTACTTTATCTTTAGTAGTTGATAAACTGTGGAACTTTGTGTTCTACATCCCTTTAAAGTATTGATTTTTATTTACCTTTTTAGAGATTAATCTAGGTATTTAGTTTAACACCTTCCCTGTGGGATCGACCTGGACTTAACCAGATTACTACTTACACGATTACCTATACTTGGGTATAGCACACAACCGCACACAGAAAAATTCTCGTGTCAAATTTTTGGCGCCGTTGTCGGGGAAGGCGACAAGCTAACGCTTAGATTACCTCAATCTATCCTTATCTCTTTCTGTTTTCCTTTTTCTTTTATTCTTTAAATTAAAAAATACTTAGGGTCTTTCCCTTTATGTCCGATAATTCCATCAAAGGAATTTACGGAAATCCACTCTACTCATCTGATTCATCTAGTTCTATTAATCCTTTAGTAACACCAACAGATTCAATGGCCGATAATCAAAGTGAAAATGGTGAGAATGTCATCTTACCAATTGACTATTCGCTTCGTCCTTTGTGTGATCTTATGACACCTGAACATGCGCCTACACCTTCTTGTGTTCTTATTCCACCCCATGCAGGCAAGTTTCAATTTTGCAATGAAATTATTCAACTCCTTCCTACCTTCCATGGAATGGAGAGCGAGAAGGCGTATCTACATGTCAAGGATTTTGAGGAGGTTTGTAAAACTTTTTCACAGAATTGTCCTGTAGATGTGACACGTCTAATGCTATTTCGCTTCACCCTGAAGGATAAAGCAAAAGCGTGGTTACTCACCTTAAAGCCAAATTCGATCTACACTTGGCATGCGATGAACGCTGATTTGCTAAAGAAATTCTTTCTACCTCGCATGACCACCGAGCTTAAACGACAAATAAACTCTTACAAACAAAAGAGCAATGAAACATTCACCCAAACTTGGGAGCGTTTCAAGGATTTTCTACTCTCATGCCCACATCACGGGTACGAGAAATGGTGAACCATAAGCTACTTTTATGAAGGGTTAAATGGTGAAACTAAAAAGTTGGTCGAGACCATGAGTTCAGGGCCATTTCTTCGCAAAAACACTAAAGAAGCTGAAGCTCACTTCGAGTGGTTAGCTGAACATGCCCATGAGTGGTCGAATTCGAAAGATGTCCCATGCTCACAGATATCCTGTGTGGAAGAGAAAAGTTTATACCAACTAAAAAGTGAGGATCATTGTAGACACCCCAATTTTGACCAAACATCGAATTTAGGAGAGCATCACCTCCACGTCCAATGATGATAAGGACCAAAAGATTCGAAGTATTCCAAGCTCTTTAGAAAGTTCTCTAAACGCAATAAAATTTCACAGAAAGAAGAAAATACCAGGTATTTAGGAGAATTCAGGTATAAAACATCATTTTTGGAAAAGATCTTCGAAAATAAGTATCTTTAAGAAAAAGGAGGAAAGAAAAGACCTAAAAAGGGGAAGTTCAGCAAAAAACTGGCACACGAAAGTATTTGGCGGCACTCAGTGAGTGCCGAACGGCATTCGGGGAGTGCCGAACGGCAGTCACAGAATGCCGGCCCGGCATTTACTGAGTGCCGCCGACATTTTCTGACTGCCGTTTGCTTTAAAGTCCGTATTTTGTGGTACAATACGTATATGTATGCGGATAAAAACAAAAAACTGATAAAGTAAAGTTGACAAAAATGCGACAATCAATAATTTGGCGCGGCACTTACTGAGAGCCGCGCGGCAATCATGGAATGCCGCCGCGGCTTTCACGGAGTGCCGCAATGGCATCCACTGACTGCCGCAAAAGATTTTTTATTGCCGTCCTGTGCAGTAGTCTGTCAATTTTCAGGAAGTACGTATTGTACCACTAAATGAGATGTTTACACCTGTATTTTACTCCGAATTCACTGAGAAAAACTTGGTAATTTTGTCTATAAAAGGAGGAGGATCTTCCTTGAAGGAGATGGACAACCAAGAGATCATTACCACTACAACCACACATATTTTGAGAGAGATAGAGAGTTTTGGAGAGCTTGAAGAAGAACTTGGAAGAACTTCAAAATATAGAAATTTGAGGATAGTCTTGGAGGTGACCCTCTAATCTTAGTTGTGTTTTCTTTCTTTTTTTAGCTTCTAATCCTCAAGTCATTTAGTTTTTCTTGATTAAATTTTAGAGTTTTGCTAAGTAAACTTTGAAGTCCTTGCTTCCTAGTTCTTTGATCCTTCTTCTATTTTTTGTTTATGTTTTTCTTTTGAGATTCTTGGAGATCTTCAATATCTCTCTTGAAAACTCTTGAGTTTGATATTTTGAATCTCATGTAAGCTTATGCTTCACATGGGAGTCAAAGTTTGATCATCACTTCACTTTGTAAACAAATAAATGGATCCAAGTCCATAATCATGACTAGGATTCTCTAACTTGGAATTTCATGGGGTCTTCTCTATATCCTCTTGAAGTTCATGAGCTAGTTCTTTGATTCTTCTTCTTTTTTTTTCTTGTTTATGTTCTTCTCTTGAGACTCTTGGGGATCTTCCATATCTCACTTGAATCTCATGAGTTTGATCTTTTAGTCTCATGTAAGCTTATGATTCACATGAGATTTAAAGTTGATCATCATTTTAGTAAGAACAAGTAGATGAATCCAAACCCCTACCATGGTTTGGGTCCTCTAAGCTTGAGTTTTCATGGAGTCTCCTTATATTCCTTGAAAACTCATGAGTTTTAGTCATGTCTTGATCTCCAATGACCATCAAATGGTAGGTGAAGTGGTTTGGTTAAAACCCAACTTCATGGTTTAATAGTTGGGGTTAACAAATAAAAGTTGAACTTGACAAATGAAAACAGTGAGTTCACAAACTGTTTTTGATCAAAGATTTTTAGTTCGAAATCTAACCGTTGAAATCAAGTGAAACCAACGGGAAAGTGTCAATAATATAATATTCTACCACTGTAATTTTTGTTTTAAGGTGGTTACATGTTTAAAGTGATTTGGTCGTGAGTTTTGTGAAGTAACAATAATCTGTCCAGAACAGCAAATTCGTTTTAAAATTAATAGATTAGAACCTTAACAACGTATTTGTGACCCAAAATAATTTTTTCTATGAGGTTTAATGTCGTAGGAAGATACCCTAAAAAGAACAAAGCATTTCTGATCTTTTTGCTATTTTTAAAAAATCAAACAATATCTCTGGACAGAGAGTTGTACATCTCTGAGTGATGTCTGGTTCTTGTCCTTTTCCCAGAGATCTAACCGTTAAAACTTTGATTTTCTTTTTGATTGGGAAACTAGACTCACAGAGGCATCTTGTGTCCAAAATTCACCGACATCAAACCATGGAAAGCATGCTTTTTCTTTTTTTAAAGTTCTGGTCTGCTCTCTGCAATTTTCAGAATTTTATGACACATTTGACCAACTTTGTAAATAATGGCCCAAATGATTCTCCTATGACTTATGGCTTAAATCATATCTTAATAATGATTAATTAGACTTAAATCCCAAGGCTAAATGATCTAAATCAATGAATAAATTCATAGTTAATAGCCTACTCTTACATATTCACGAATTCATATACATTCATCCATACATGTTGATGCTTGTAATTAGGACTTATTTTAGCTAGAGCATGTTACTTAGGATTCTATAATATATCTCGTTTAAAACATGTGGACTAAACCTTTGTTTTGTAGCGCTATTGAGGTACGATTTCTCAACCCCTCTCTAATTTATTGCATTATTTGATTTTAATTGATTTTTGACTTCAAGCGCGACACCTTAGAATTAGGACTTGCTTTACTTGTATATATGGATTAGAGACTCTATTCCTAGGTTTTATCTATTTGCATGCATTTGCACGTTTAATATTCACGGCCGGATCTCGGGTAAGTTCTCTAGTTCCCTATTTGCATATCATATTGCTTGCTACTTGAATTATGTGATTTTTGAATGATATTTTATCACTTGCAATCTTACACAATTTTGACATGTTTGTGTAATGTATACATATATCTATGTATTAGTTGAGGGCATGCTTAGATTAGTAATTCAATTAAAAGGATGTTAAGTAGAGGCCTATCGCGAGATAGGATGAGAAGGAGTGTTTTAGTCCAATGGGCTCCTTCCCTTCTCATTCCATAATCCCCAGACCTAGTCAATCTTTGGTTTCGCAGAAGATCGGTTGCTTTAAAATGGTTTCTTAATTTTTCCTTTTAAAAATTAAGTGGCGACTCATTTGTTTTGTGTTTGAAATCGAAAAAGATTTTAGAATAAAAGCTGTGGGTAAGAAAATTGCGGTATCCACAATCATCTGATGAATAAGTATGAAAAACTGGTTAAGAAAGTAGAAGAGTTGGGAATGAAAGGAGAGAGTTCTAGGCAGGTTTTACCTGAAGAACCATGCGGCACATGCAACATGCTGGGACATACTAATCAATACTGTCCTAATGTGCCGTATTTTCAAGAACAACCCCCCATGGAAATGAATGTCATACAAGGGTATAGGGGTCGGGGAATTCCTATAACAATTATAATTCACAACATAATAACAATAGATGGAATCACCACAGTTTTGATTGGAAAAATGATGTTGGGACACAAAACCAATATCAACAACACCAGCCCTACAACAACAACAATCAATATCAAGGGCAATACAACAGGCGTTCCCAGCCATTCCATCAAAATAGATCAAACAACTACAACCAAGCTCCCCCCTCTAATAATCAACAGCCAAATGTTTACGTGCCACCTCACAAAAAGGTGCAAGAGGAAGATCCACTCTCTAACGCGAATCTAACGCAACAATTAATTCACATGATGAGCAAGATGTCTGCAACGTAGGAGATGATGGATGCACGACAAGAGGGATTGGGAGGAACATTTTCTGCCCAACCACTTCCAAACCCTAAGGGATTCAACAATGGTCCCAATAACCACGAGCATGCTAAAGCCGTGACAACTCTGAGAAGCGGCAAGGTCATAAGGCAAAACATGCCTCATTCTACTCCCGAGGAGTATGAAGAGGAGGAAGCGGTGACTAAGAGCAAACCATCTACTCAGGAAGTGGAGCAACTCAATAATAACGAACCATTGGTTGAAAAAGATGAAGCTCCTAAACAAGTAGAAGAAGTTGAGAGAAGGCCCAGAAAGGAGCTTGCCATTGACGAATTGCCTAAATGTCCTTTCCCTGCGCCTTACCCTCAAAGGCTTAAGAAACCCCAAAACAAGGCAAAGAATCAGGAGTTCTTGGAACTGTTCAAACAAGTCAAAATCAATCTTCCACTCCTTGATGCAATCAAACAAGTGCCGGCCTATGCTAAGTACCTCAAAGACTTATGCACGGTCAAGAGGTGGCAAAGTGTGAAGAAACACACTTATGTAGCCTGCCAAGCAAGCGCAATCATCTAAAACGAATTGCCCTCCAAAGCTTAAAGACCCTGGCACCCCAACTATCTCGTGTCGAATTGGAAATCAAAGGATAGACAATGCACTCCTTGATCTAGGAGCAAGTGTAAACCTGTTGCCATACTCAGTTTATAAACAACTAGAGTTGGGTGAACTCAAACCTACCCGAGTTGCGTTACAACTGGCAGATAGGTCAGTCAAATATCCTAGAGGAATACTGGAGGATGTTCTGGTGCAGATAGACACTTTTGTCTTCCCGGTCAATTTTGTGATTTTGGACACTGAACCTGTGTCTAATCCATGTTCACAAATCCCGGTGATTTTTGGACATCCATTCCTCAACACCACAGATGCCACAATCAAAATAAGAAGTAGTATCATGACCATCGTATTTGGGAACATGACCTTAAATGTCAAGATATTCGCAAATCCCCGACCGGACGAATACGAAGATGAAGAGGAAGTCAACCATAATGAGACGGTCGTCGAAGATGAGGCCGATGTTGTTAACTATAAAGATCATTTGGAAGTAGTAGTGGCACAATGTGACACAGTCTACAAACCTAACGATTCAACTCGATTGGATGCTGTCATAAATCATGCCTGCCTCATGATGGAAACTAAAGAGGAGGATAGAGCTGAATGCATGTGGGTCACAACATATGAACCCTTGCCTCCAAAAACAAAGTTAACTATGCCTTCAAACTTTCAGTTTCCCAATTTAGAATTAAAGGAGCTTCCAAAAGAGCTCAAATACGATTTTCTGGGGACTGAAAAGACTTATCCAGTTATAATCTCAGCCACATTGAACTCTGAACAAGAGGATAAGTTAATTCAAATACTCAAATAGCATAAGGGAGCATAGGGATGGAGTATTGCCGACCTAATGGCATAAGCCCATCTATTTGCACCTATAAGATATATTTGGAGGAATACGCCAAACCTTCGCGACAAATCCAGAGGCGTCTGAATCCCAATATGCAAGAAGTCGTTAAAAAGGAAGTCATAAAACTTCTTGACGTTGGGATTATATATCCTATTTCTGACAGCCCTTGGGTTAGTCCAACCCAGGTGGTGCCCAAAAAGACTGGTATAACGGTTATCCCAAACAAAGACAGCGAGTTAGTACCAACACGCGTCCCCACCGGATGGCGGATGTGTATCGATTATCAAAAGTTAAATACTGTGACCCAGAAAGACCACTTTCCATTGCCATTCATGGATCAAATGTTAGAACGAGTGGCGGGTCACATGTACTATTGCTTCTTGGACGGATATAGTGGCTATAACCAAATCGAAATTGCTCCTGAAGATAAAGAGAAAACAACATTCACGTATCCGTTCGATACATTCGCCTATCGTCGTATGCCCTTCGGCTTATGCTATGCACCTGCTACCTTTCAGCGGTGCATGTTGAGCATATTCAGTGATATGGTCGAACAGACACTCGAGGTCTTTATGGACGACTTCTCAGTGTTCAGCCATAGTTTCAATAATTGCCTGGAAAACCTTGAGAAAGTGTTAGCCAGATGCAAGGACAAACATTTAGTACTAAACTGGGAAAAATGTCACGTCATGGTGACCAAGGGAATCATCCTCGGCCACACTATTTCTGACAAGGGTATCCAAGTCGATAAAGCAAAAATTGATATAATCTCAAACCTACCGGTCCCCCGTACAGTCCGAGACATCCGATCTTTTCTGGGACATGCGGGATTCTATCGTCGCTTTATCAAAAACTTTAGTGCGATCTCCCGACCACTGTGCCAACTCTTAGTCAAAGACGCACCTTTCGAGTGGTCACATAACTGTCAAAAATCTTTTGAGGCACTAAAGGAACACCTTACCTCCGCACCAATAATACAGGCACCCGACTGGGGTTTACCATTTGAACTAATGTGCGATGCTAATGACTACGCCATTGGTGCAGTCCTAGGACAGAGGAAGGATAACAAGCCCTATGTAATATACTATGCCAGCCGAACACTCAATGAAGCTCAAATGAACTATACAGCTACTGAAAAAGAGCTACTGGCAATAGTCTTCGCTCTGGACAAATTCAGGTCTTATCTGATAGGGTCCCCAATAGTCTGTTTTATAAATCACTCGGCCCTCAAGTACCTGTTATCTAAGAAAGATGCGAAACAGAGGCTCATCCGCTGGATACTCCTACTCTAGAATTTTGATATCATAATCAAGGATAAAAAAGGAGTAGAGAATGTGGTCGCCGACCATATATCTCGGTTGACATTTACTGACAACACTGAGCCCGTACCAATAAAAGATGAATTCCCAGATGAGCAACTGATGGCTGTTTCAAGTTTGTTGTGGTATGCGGATATAATAAATTACCTTGTTACAACAGAAACCCCGAGTCATTGGTCAAAACAGGACAAGCAACGGTTCCTTTCATTTGCACGTCCTTTCTTTTTCGATGACCCTTACTTATTTAAGTATTGTGCTGATCAGGTCATCAGACGTTACTTCCCGAATGAGGACATAACTGTAATTTTGGCCTCCTATCATTCAGAAGCCTGCAGTGGCCATTTTGCCTCCCAATAGACCGCACATAAAGTTCTACACAGCGACTTCTATTGGCCCACCGTGTTTAAAGATGCTTACGCATTTTGTAAAACGTGCCAACGCTGTCAAAAGCTCAGTATAATTTCAAAAAGGAACTCTATGCCCTTAACCCCTATTATCACAATTGAAATATTCGATTGTTGGGGCATAGATTTTATGGGCCCTTTTCCTAAATCAAATAACTATGAATACATACTCCTAGCTGTGGAGTATGTATCAAAATGGGTGGAAGCGATACCAACGAGACGCAATGACCACAAAACAGTAATGTCCTTCCTTAAGGAAAATATCCTATCGCGTTTCAGAACCCCAAAAGCATTAATAAGTGACCAAGGCAAGCACTTTTGCAATAGGCCTTTGGAGTCACTACTCAAGAAATACGGGGTGAACCACAAGATAGCTCTGGCCTACCACCCACAAACAAACGGGCAGGCAGAGTTGGCTAACTATGAAATCAAGCATATACTAGAAAAGACGGTTAGTTTCAACAGAAAAGACTGGGCTTATAAACTGACTGATGCTTTATGGGCGTACCGTACGGCCTTTAAGACAAATCTGGGGATTTCCCCATATAGGTTAGTGTACAGTAAGGCATGTCACCTTTCTTTCAAAATCGAGCACAAAGCATATTGGGCGACATGCTCTTTAAACTTCGACATTAAAGAGGGAGGTCATCTCTGGAAACTCCAGTTGGCTAAACTTGAGGAAATCCGTCGAGATGCATACGACAATGCTAAACTTCACAAGGAAAGGATGAAGGCTCGCCATGATAGAACGATTTTTCAAAAATCTTTCGAGCCGGGACAGAAAGTTTTATTATACGACTCACACCTTAATCTCTTCCCAGGAAAACTCCGATCTCGGTGGCCAGGACCCTTCATAGTCAAATCTTTCTTTCCGCATGGGGCCGTTGAGTTATTTAATCCTAATAACGACGGAAGTTTCAAGGTTAATGGCCAAAGGTTAAAACCATTCTTAGAGGATTTCCAACCCGAGGTCGAGCACATCCAACTGGATGAGCCCGACTATGCCTCGACCTAGAACGCTCAAGTGCGTTTTCACAATGTTGTAGTACTCTTTCTTTTACTGCTTTTCGTCTTGTTTTATTCTTTTGCTTATCTATTTTTTAGTGTGATCTCGATCTTAATCTGCTATTCCATTTTTGTCTATCTCCTGCAGGCTGTTCAACATGAGAGATGATGATGTCCACTCAATTGGGTCATGGGCTGATTCAGAATTTCATAACCCCCCTTGGACTGCCGATGAAATAGCATTCGGCTTTTCTCTCTATCAAGGGCCAGGGGCAGAAGATGTCGTTGACTTAACCCAAGGATACATCCCATACAACCCTGCTCTCCTTCAGATCAATCCTTTTTAGCACATGGAATTTCCTGAAGAGGAGGGAGAACCAGAGGGATATGTTGTTTGGGAAGTCGATGATGCTCTGATGGAACAGTGGGAGAATGATTCAATGTGGGAATCGTGGGAAGAAGAAGATTTACAGGATGTGGTGCCGGAACGCCATAATGCTGTATTCACGTATGTTGATGACTTCCTTGTCATCGAATCGGTTCCTTATATTTATGTGCACATGCATTATGTTTCGGCTTCACTGCCCTCTACCTGCTAGTGCACTTGGGTCCATCATGCCAATAGTGAGGTTAAATCTTGGTCACATTCCTTTCTCTTTTCGTTTTTCTTTGTTTAATTCTTTCTGTTAGTTCTTTCCTTTGTTTTAGTTGATTTATTTCTTCGTTTCCTGTTTGTTTTCCTTTGTCAGGGGTGTCACTATGAATCAAATGTTACTGCCGTTGTTCCTTCCACATCAGTTATTCCACAGAATTGGACCATACATAAGGTCCCCAGTTACTCCGCCGCAAGAGGAAAGTCTGCTGCGAACTTACACGTCGTTATCACTATCTCCATCCGGATCACCTCATGCATGTGGGATCAATTCTTTGGAGAGTTCAGACATGCTCAATGATGCATTGGATGCTTTCTGGCTATTCTGGAAAAGGGAATCATCAAATTTAGACTCCACATTCGAAGTCCTGGCGGAGACAGAAGTTCTGGAAGAAGAAATCTTCATGCTTGAAACATAGTGCTTCACTTCAATTATATTCTGTCATTTCATCTTTCTTTCATCAATTGAAGTGTATTCCTAAACATAGTTTTATTGGTTTCAGTTTCTTTTAGTTTTTCTTTATCAATAAGGTTTTAAATACCATGTTGGGGAAAATAATGTTGCAAATGGATGTTATTACAATGTTTTATCTATAAAATATTTGCAATTTTCTATTATGATGAACACTATTGGTTAGTTGGGGGTGTATAATTTCTCAATGTAGTCATATTGTAGAACTTCCACGTTCGATCGATCGAACATATCTCGATCGATTGAGATAATCAAAACCTCGAGCGCTTCAGCAAGTCTTAATCGATCGAAAGTTCGATCGATCAAACCTTCTCGATCGATCGAAACCTGTTTTTAAACGAGGCGTCTTTCAGAAACTTCATCATTCTCATTTCATCTTCCTAACTCTCAATCGCTTGAGCACAGAGAGACCAAGGGGCAATTTTGATTCCCCAAGCCCACACGCTCATTTGAAGGTGTCCTAATCACTCCCATGATCATCATCATCCTCCCTCCCATCCGCTCTCCACGTTTTTATCCAAGGTAAAGTCCATGGAATCCCCTCTCATTCAATTTCTCCAATTTCTGTGGGGGTGTCCCCCATTGGTCTTTAAACCAAGTAGCTTTAGTTTTAACTGTTATTTTGTTTGTGCGGGCTCTTCCCTTTCTCGTTTGTTGTTGTTGCAAATTCGCTGTGTTTGATCGATCGAACTGGGCTCGAGCGATCAAACCCAGCCCTTCTTCAACCGATTGAACTCGGCTCGAACGATCGAACCGACGATTTTCTCAATCGATCGAACATCCTTCGATCGATCGAAGTGCAGCAGTTTCTTGTTCTTTTCTGTTTTCCTTGTTTTAATGTTTTTTCTGTTTGTTTCATCCATTTCAAGGCTTTACAATGAACCCTATCATAAGGTATCACAAATCCAAGCCGTTCGACCTCACTGTACCCGACCCCATACCAGATCACGAGTTCAGAAATAAGGAAGACCGTGTATGGTTTACTCGTTACTTCCAGTCCCGAAAGGTCATGCTCGAGCGACCACTCGAGACCGCATGGCTTTCTACTCATTGGTATCTTGCCCGGATACGAGCTATGCCCCATTGGTACGCGCTCCTCTCCCAGTCAAAGCACGTCAAATCTGTCCTGGATTAGGGAGGCATGTGCGACGATGGTCAAGGATCCGGCTGCTCCATTCATACTACGATCATTCTTCCGCGGCCGGGAGATCATTTTTAGTCCGGCCACCGTCTCCGCTGCTATAGGGGTACCTGAGGTACCTAACTGTGTTTGTCCACACCGTGCTGACACACCCCTCCTCTCACCGACTGTTATCATCAGAGAGATCACCGGGGGTGCACTTCCAGGATGGAATGGCGAGTCCCTCATTGCCGACTTCTACCTCACCGATAACTATCATATGCTACATCTCGCCCTCAGCAATTGCCTCTTAGTGGCCTCCTACTGGGAGAAGATCGTGGCGTGGTATGCATGTATCTTATATGCGATAGGGACAGGGCAGCCGATCTATTTACCTCGCTTATACATTGACTTCATGAGGCACCCTACATGATACATTCAGGCCAAGAATCACCTGAAGGGTGCTTGGGCCATTCATCGGGTTATTGAGCAGGCGGGTCTCCTTTCTTTAGCGGGTGATGCGACTGCTCAGTCTCGTAGTCATTTTGGTAAGACAGCTTCCCGCCAGTCTGATGCTCAAAAGAGGAAGAGGAGAGGTAAAGGCAAGGCTAAGGTTGGAGAGAAGAGGAGAAGAGGAAGAGGCACTGATACGGAGGGTGCTGCTTTTGGGACGCCCACTGAGGCTGAGGAGCATGATTCTGAGGAGGAGGTGGACCCTGTTGAGGAGGAAGTGAGATTTAAGCTGAGACAGCGATCTCAGGCTCACGCCCAGGGAGATTCTTCTTCGTCTGCGCCTCTCCCGACTGTTCACAAGTTACTATTGGAGGAGAGAAAGGCCCGGATTAGACTTGAGGGCAAGGTAGATCACATGACTACTATGCTTACGACCCTGCTGGTCCAGCTAGGGTTCGATCAGTTCGTGCCCCCATCTTCTACTCTACCTGCACCTCCACCACCCACCACAGGCCCGTCTTCTTCTAGTCCTACCACTCCCTCTACATCTTCAGTTCTACCTGCACCGATTGATCCTGCAGCTCCATCCACTTCTGCGGCTCCACTTGGTACTGAGATACCACTTCCACCTCCTCCTGTCGTGGTTGACACATCAATATATACACCAGCTGCCACGATTGCGAGTGTCCCAGCGACAGCTACTACTGTTGACGAGGGTGGCGATGGGAATGCTCCAGATGTGATGATTGAGATATTATCGGACGTCGCCGACGATGTATAGCTTATGCTCGATCAGTGTTTGTGGATGTTGGGTTGTTTTGGTTGGTAGTGACTGTATTCTTCTCTCTTATGTTTTTCTTCTGGTTTGTTGGAGATGTTGAACCTTTGGATATTTTGGATATTGTGGTTGGTTTGGATATTTTAGTTGGTTTGGTTATTTTGGTTTATTTAGTTATGTTGGACTGTGCTTATTTTGGGCGTTATTATCACTGTTTTGTTCTTCCCATTTTATTATCATTCCAGTGATCATTTCATGTATGGATCTCCTGCTCTTTCATGTTTCTATATATTATTCCCTTTTTGATCTTGGTTGCTTGGAGTTGTATGCTTTCTTTACAGATTGCTCTGCTTGTGGTTATTGTGTTGCTTTATCAGGTGATATCTCTCTATCTATTTTTGAAAATCAGCTTCTGAGGACATTGCAATTTTCAGTTGGGGGTGGGATGTGGATAGAGTATCACCTGAGCCTGTTTATACTTAGCAATCTGATTTACTTTATTGCACATTTCATACAATCTCGTTCACCTGAGCAACAAACACCGAAAATTTTAAACATTGAACCAAAATTGAACAAATGTTACATCAAAAAAAAAATTTTTAAAAATTAAAAAAAGAAATTTGAAAATTTTATTCTGGACTTTATTGGTAGAATAACTTTGAATTTTCATTTCTATTTAGCTGTTGTCAAGTAATGATACATTCATATTAATCTCATCCTTTTATGAATTATGTTCACGTGTTTTTCTAGTTTCTCTAGGATGAATGCATATGTTGACCATTTTTGTATCCAAATCATTTGCATATGTTAATAGCTATGCAAAAAACTTAAAATAAGAGTTAATACGACTTTCGTACTTTAAGGAATAAAGTAGTGGAAACTAGTTACCCTTAGTGAGCTTTTGAATCCAATCTTCAATTTTGAGGGAACTATCACATTAAATTCGAATTGTTCTTATTGAATAAGCATATTAAATTCGTTGAATAGTCTCTAATTCTTCATTTTGGCTGCTTAGTAGAGGAGAACGTTCAGGATTTACCAACTAAACTCAATGAACATTGACGTGTAAAAATTAAGAAGTTGAGGAAATGATATAAGCCATCGTTATTTGCTCCTTACCTTTCCATTTACCTGTATCAACATTCTAAGAATATGCGCTGTTCTCAACCTCACACCTAGTAAATAATGCCAAATCCATTATGAAATTCTAAATCCCTATTCTTATACTTTGACCTCAATACACCCCATTGCACATCCAATGTGATTGAATTGTTGAAGTGTGTTATGAGGAGGGAGTAGTTGTGGGAGGAATCGCATAAAAAGAGAAAAGGAAAGAAGATGGAGTCTATTTCAGGTTCTATTCCAGGTTAAAAAAAAATAAATAAAAAATAATAATAATAATAGAGGATGTTTGGGATGAAGTGAAGAAGAAATTACTAAACTCAATCACATGCTAAAGATGTACGATTTCTTACCCTTTCATTTCTACCCTACTAAATAAAAAACCGTAAAGTCAAAGCCTTAATGATTTTCAACAACTTAGTTTAAACATGAACGTGTAATTTGAGTTATCCACGGTATTTCGCTCCTATAGTAAGTAGTATTCCGTTCGTGAGACTATACACTCTAAATGTTCGTCTTTTATAGAGTCGAGTGTGAAAGCAATAGTATCCGTAAAATCACTCCTATCAAAGCTTTCATACAATGTGCGATCATTATTAACTAAGTTTCTGTGAGATGTTCATTCTTGAGTGTAATAACCATGTGAGAATTGAGTTGAAACTACAAATTCTGAGAGTATGATAGTCTAAACAACTCTAAATAAAGTTTGATGTATAGCTGTTAATTTCACACACACACGGATACATGGATGTGATGCATATGTTACTTCTATCTTGGTGACATGAGAAGCATGTGTATTTCTTTCATGGTTTGAATGAGGATGATATGCTTTGTAGAGCTAAATTAATAGTTGAATAGAAGGGAGTGTTTAAAAGTTATTCTATATCTTCTTGAGCTTACAATTGAAGAATTTTGTGGGTACATTCACTGCAAACCCTCACGAGACAACACTCATCCACTAAGAAGAACCTAGGGGTTTAACGGCTTGTTGCATTTGCTAAATGCAACCGCGATTCCTGCGAAAGTGAGTTAGGAAGTTTCTTTCTTGTTATTTTAGTTGACTTGAGTTTAATTTATTTTAGTTTAGTCGTTATAGTAGTAGTTTGTTTGTTTTATTTTCGCTCTATTGCTAGGGACTAGCAAATTGCTAGTTGGGGGTTGTGACAAGCGGGGGTTTTTGTAAAATACAACCGCGCTAAAAGAAGAAAATACACTAATTTAGTCTACAATTCCCTTGTTTATCTGCAATTTGAATTATAATGCCTATTTCCACACATTATGATTAATCTATGATAAGTTGAGTGTTTTAATTGTAATTTGTGCAGACTACGGTTGCTGTGTGAAGAATTGAAAGATAACGATAAAAGGAAGTGCTTGGTTTCAAGGAAGACATTTCAAAGCTGAAATACAGAGTTCGAGCGATCGAAGAGGTCTCGAGCGATCGAGGTTTCGATCGATCGAATGAAGTTCAAGCGCTCGAAGATCCCAAAAGTTCAATCGATCGAGAGATGTTCGATCGATCGAACATGGCTTTTATCAGATTTTACGCGTACGCAGCAGTGATAGACTTTTAACCCTAGCATTTGGTTTTTGTTATATATATTCATATTGTATATGTCCCAGGAGGCACACATTGCTTTTTATCTGTGTTAGAGAGAGAGAGAGAGAGTTTACATGTTTTGTAGGTTTCAAAGCTTGGATATTGCTTTTGGATTATTTTTCTTTGGTTTAATACAAGTTCTTCTATTCCAGGTTCTATGATTTCAGTTTGTTTATATTCTAGTTGCTTAATATTGTAGTTTAATTCGTTAGTATTGATAGTAGCATAGTAGTGGTTTCAAATCATCATTAGTTTACATAGTTTTCATGTTAAAATCACAACCAAACGCATCCTTAATGAATATTTACGTTAAAAACGCATCTGAGACTCTTCAGACTATGTCTAAGTAGTCCCAAGGTTGGGAGATCATGATGAAACTGTGATCTCAAGCCTCTGCCATGCAACAGAATAATTCCTGTGTTCAATCGATCGAAGTTAGTTCGATCGATTGGACCAGAGACATTGTCGAGCGATTGAAGAAAGTTCGATCGATCGAGAGATGAAGTTGTTCGATCGATCGAAAGCGCGTCGATCTATCGAACTTACTGATTCTTGAGAACATTCTATGCAGTATTCCTAAACTTTCTGCTTTACTGATTTGTTAACAAACTGTCCCCAAACGCTCAGTTTGTCAAAGCAGTCTGTAAACTAAAAGCCTTAAGGCATTTTTCTTCAATATCTTTTGCAAACCACCCTCTATGCTAACACCATTGTAGGTACGAGTCTTAACTATTGTTTTAAACCACTTTTATGTGTTTCAAACTTAATTGTGATGACATAGCCCCGGGCATGAAAGGGCTATGGATTCTTTATCCTAAGAGAAATACGGAATGCTGTAGAGGATGTACTCCATTGAGCTTCAACGTAATTGCATGGTAGAAGCCTAGGTCGCGACGGATTCGTGTAATCCCAACATTCCCTTTTATTAAGAAAAACACGTTTAAAATATCACCTTAATTTGTTAGTTAGTCGTTAGATTAATTTAGTTTAGTTGCTTTATCTTTAGTAGTTGATAAACCGTGGAACTTTGTGTTCTACATCCCTTTAAAGTATTGATTTTTACTTACCTTTTTAGAGATTAATCTAGGTATTTAGTTTAACACCTTCCCTGTGGGATCGACCTGGACTTAACCAGATTACTACTTACATGATTACCTACACTTGGGTATAGCACATAAGCGCACACAGAAAAATTCTCGTGTCACATTGTGTTAGCCTCTTGGGTAAAGCATATCTTTTGGTGAAATGTCCGGGCATCTGGCAATTAAAGCAAACCTGAGGTTGGGTTTTCCATTTCTTCTTCTCCGCTTTTGGTGCACACCTTTCCTTATGGAGGTGACTCAGACTGTCGTGTTCCATCCATTGAGTTTCACTGCAATCATACCAAATGTGACGTGGTAGGTTGCAATTAGCACAGAGGCTACTTGGTCTGCTTGTACCATTGTTCTTAACTGGAGTCACCATCTCTTCAAACTTCCTTTTGCCTGGCTGTAGTTCAGATGATTTCACAAGGAAACTCCAGTATATATGACCTCCTAACTAACCTACGGTGACTCTATTACCCATCTCCTATAAGCTTAAAATAAGTGACCCGACTAAGCCGTGGGATCGACTTCCGGGGAGGATTGTCCGCTAGATTGGTTCTCGGTTGCTTGAGGCGACTCGGTCATCTATGCTCCTATACATAGGTCCAGCCTAATGGGTAATATCACTATATAATATATTCATACTATAAGGTAAGTATACAATAAAATCCAAATGTACAATATAATTCAAGTATACACAATACACCAAACACGTATTCAAACTAGGACTGTCTAATAGCAAAGAAATCGTATTCTTATTCTTATTCTTATTCTCCTTCCATACTCTGGGCCGTAGGCTATGCTAATTGTTTTGAGATTTGACTCAGGAAGTTCGTCAGTGCCTATGTTATTCATGAGGGCTATGGCTTACATCAACTTTTTAGGAACTCGACTATTACCTGTCTCTATGGAATTCATGTCACAACCAACTAAAAACTGGAACCTGGTTGTTTGTTAAACCTAAATTTTGTAAGTCGGACTCAACTTAGAGAAGCTTGATTGTATGGCTTAGTAAAAACCTAAAGTTAATCAGTGTCAATAATATGTGGCGTGAATAACTGAGCCAGGTTAAATTAGATAACCTAGCTCTGATACCACTAAATCCTGTCATGCGTCGACGTAGCATAAATAGGGAAATTATTTAATTTCCTTTATGGACCCGTAAGTCGCGAAGTTTGAAGGATCGATTCTGTCCCAAATGTCGAACAATATAATAATTTATAATCAGAGTAAGAGCAATCAAGGCTTACAAAATTTTTCCAAGTTAATAATTATTACAGCACGTGATCAGCTAAAGGCGCAACCCGCCTTAAAAAAATAATATCTGCTACAGTAATCCTTATTATAAATTCAGTTCATAATATAAAAGCAGCAATAATAATTTTGCTCTTCACAGGTAGTTGTGTTCAATTTGCGTAGTTGTACTGTCCTGTCTGGTCATAACCTGAAAAGCCTAGACACGAATGTCTAGGGGCATCGATGTCATATGCTTTATGAAGCTGGTGAGTATTAAAAACATTTTTTCGTTATGTAAAACATACTCCTTTACTATTTTCATTTCACAGGTTTCATTAACCAACAGGTTAGAAATATAGTAATGAATTAAATTTATAAAATAGTTTAGATAATGTCATAATCTTTTCCATAAAACATGTGACCGTGTATGGAACAATGCAACCATTCTCATCCACCGACTCTTTTCTCTTGACAAGACATCATCAAACTCTCTCGCTCTAGTATCTTGAAATACTAAGGTGACCACACTATAGTATAGGGGTACCAGGGAGTGTCCAGTTTGCCTCACACTTTAGTACAGGGTACCAGGGAGTGTCAAATTGCCTCACACTTTAGCCATACCACGTATGCCAGAGAGTGTCCAGTAGCTACACTATAGCACTACCACAGGTGCCAGGGAGTATCCAAGTCGGCGTCATACAATTTAGTACTACCATGGGTGCCAGAGAGTGTCCAAGTTTGTCACCGTCGCATTTTAAACATGCTCTAAACCACAACATCATAACCTCACACTTTAGTACACAAGTACCAAGGAGTGTCCAATTCACAACCTCATCCATTCACTCTTTTCACACTAACCATCACTCACCATGCATGTAACTTGACCCCACGTGTATGTCACGTGCCTTTATATAGCAAAGTAAATTACTAGAAAGCAAGAGCAAGGTACGTGCGAGAATAATAAAGTCTTTAATCATTCATTTATAGCAAACATAATAAACAGGATTCTGTTTTAGCATAATTCCCAAACATTACTTTAAAAACCCTTAAAACATTATCCAAACACTTCCTTAACAGAAAACAAACAAAAACCAAAAAAGGACAGCTCGCTCGCACGGGTGGTTCACGCAATGAGCCACTTTTTTTATTTTCTTGTACAAACTCCAGTTTATTAAAAAAAAAAAAACACGAAGGTTGCGCGCGCAACCCGCTCATGCGAGTTAGAGCAGAACCTTCATCTTCTTCATTTTTCTCCCCTGTTTCAGTTATGGGGTCTATTTTTGACCCAGTTCAATTTCAAAAGCAAACATAACCTGTAGTATATGGTTCTCTTCATTTTTCTGTAAGGATTAGGAATATACGATCAGATTAATGTGAATCAAAATGTGGCTCTCGGATTTTACAAAAAGCTGAGAGGTGTCAAAACTTAATTTCTAATATACTTTCTCATATGAATGAACTAGGCTCGAATAATTAACCACCCCTTCTACAGACTAAGATATTTCATATGTATCTATCAAAACTCATCTTGGTTAAGATTGGAAAATCCACTTTTTCAAGCTTGAAGATCCATGGATGAACACTAACATGGTGATTCACAATTACGTACATATAAATAGCAATTTGAGTATGGATTACATTCAAAGTAAGTTTAGAATACTCACTGTGATTGAAGGTAGGAGTAATTGTTGAGAAAGTTAATCAAATAAGCAAACCCACTTGAGCTTTGGCTATGGTGATTGAAGTTCTTCCTCTCTCTCTAGAAAATTCTGTATAAACTCTCTAAAGCTCGCTCTAATCTCTCTATAATTCTTGTGTGTGCAGAATGTGTTTGGTGTAGTCTATTTATAAGCTAACAATACAAGAACTTGGGGGCCAAGTTCAACCCTCAACACTCAACAATTTAGTTTTAACAGATAGATACACACGTATTACAAAGCTGGGAATTTTGATCATAAGTTAGCTTAGCTAGCAAGACGTCAAATAGAGTGTTTGGGTATCATAGCCTATAGGCACAAACTAAAACATACATATATAGCGTTGCCAAACAAGGCACTAGAAAGTTGCCTAGGAATCTATCAAGGTGTTTGGGAAAAATAACTTATGGCACTACAATAAACACTTACACAATTGCACATCCAAACAAGCCTAATCAATCATTAGTTGCCATAAATAGACATAAAGCAAATGTCACAACTTGATTGGTGGAGATTCCCAAACTGTGGGAGATCAAACGCGGTGCGGACAGTTTTCGTCACATAAACTGGTATTTTCGTGGCGCGGTGATCACCACAAAAATACAGAAATTTAAATCAATGTGAGAAATAATCTTCTAGTTTGATAAAAATACAGTTTAAGTCCAAAGTAATTATTTTCACTATTTTGAAAATACAGATTTGAAATCCATCTCAGGTGTTTCTAGACTTACGAAATTACAGTTGTGAAAACATAACACATGTATTTCTTAAATTTATAGAAATTATAGTTTGACCCCCAATTAAAGAATTTCTATTAAAATAAAATAGGTAACAAAAATAATGACATGGAAATTACATTTAATAAATAAATGAAAATGCAGGTTGTTACAAAGATGGCGTCATTTTGAGGTCTGGTTGGATTTTCGGGTTTGGTTCAAGTCACGTTGAGTCTGTATGTGGGAACGGGTTCGGGTACAGGTTCGTTCTAGGTTCGGGTTATTGGTTGGGTTTGTTTGTGAGTATGGTTGGGCTTGGTTATGGATACAGATCTGGTTTAGTCCGACCGGAATAGGTTTCTGGGTTGGGTTTAATTGTGATTTAATACGGGTAGTCCTTATAGGTTCGGGTCGGGTCAGGTCTATGGATCGTCGGGTTGGACTCCTTTAAGTATGTATACGAGTTATCCATTTAGTTAGGGTCGGTTCGGGTTGACCCGATGGGCTTTGATTATTATTTATATTATTATTAATACTTATTAATTAGTCTAAAATGGTTTTTAATTAATTAAAATAGTTATAAATACTATAGTAGTGATTTTAAATGATGGAATATTATTATATAGTATTCTTAATATACTGAATATAATTACATTATTTTAATAATGTAATTACTATTTATTTAGTATTATATAAGTATTAAATAAAGGTTTTTAATGGTATTTAAATAGTTATTAAATACCTATGTATTATATTAAATTCTAAAAAAAAATATGAATATATCCCTAGAACTATTTTTTTATGTCTTATAATTTATAAAACTATAATATTATATTTTAGTATTTTTAATAATTAATAAGGAGTTATTTTATCAATGTTATAATTATTAAAAATACTAAACAAGCTACAGAAATTATGAGAAAAATGCTAGTAGCACTTTCTCATTATAGTTATTATTAAAAATACTACATGCACTGATTTCTCAATTTAGATATATTTATGTATTTAAATCCCTTTTTCGAATATTTTTTGGTATTTATTATCTTCAATAATTCATATTAAATAATCTATTTTTTTGGTATTTATTATCTTCAATAATTCATATTAAATAATCTAGGACTTCGATAATTCATATTAAATAATCTATTTTTTTGGTATTTATTATCTTCAATAATTCATATTAAATAATCTAGGACTTCGATATTTACACGGTCGATTTCTAGAGCCTTTGAATAATGTCTAGAATGTTCTCCATAAGTTTCGTAACTTTTTGACTCAGTTGAAAATAGAACTTGTCTCTATGTCCCGCGTTTACCTAGAAAGCCCTGCATTTTTGCCTCGAAAACTGTGACAGACATCAATTTGAGTCTAGTCAATGGCGTTGGACTTAGAATGACACGTGGATCACTACCTTGAGGTTCAAACCATCATCTAGTAAAATTACCATTTTGCCATTACCTTGAGAATGCACGTTTGACTACCTTTTTCTATTATATGCATTGTAAGATGATAGGATCCAAGGTTTATCTACTACCGAGAATCTGTAACTTACTATACTATCGAAGGAAGTCTCTTAACCTCACTTTAATCATACTGTGACTAATTAAAGATGATATATAAGTGATATGTATGATGTGTTCTACGTATATGGTATCGATAGTTACTTAATGGACTCCGTAACTTACACTACTATGTTACTGGTGCTTTTGATAGCATTACCATGAAAATGTTCATGTAAAGGGTGTCATGATTGTCGCGCCTGCCCCGAAAGTGGGGGGCGGTACCTTCGAGGGTCGCAATTGTTTACGTCGAGAGGCATGTGAAAGAGTATGAGAAGTCTAGGAAAGTCCGTGAAAGTGAGAGTAGGGCCAAGTGAAAGTTCCAGAGTCGCCATCTAACATTTATTTGGGAGTTAGGATCCCTTGCAAAGACCATTAATGCAATCATCTTCGACTTTTTAAAACGTTTTGAAAAAGTAAGGCCCTTTAAAAAGTGTGACTCTAAGTAGCCATGCGAAAACCAAAGTTCTTTGAAATGGGTTCGGGGACTCGGTTATGTCGAGGGAAGGTATTAGGTACCCTCGAGCATCCGTGACACACGGTTGCTGATTTTAGTTGCTTTCATAGTAGTGGGGCATAAGTAAGAAGTACTAGAATATATATACAAGAAATTGAACTCAAGAGTCCGTGACACACGGTCGCCGATATATATATATATATATATATCTCAACTCGAGATAAGTAAAAGATATTTAGAATGTGAGAAAGCATAAGCAATGGATGGTTATGGCCGCAACCTAGTAAGGGTTGCATACGTATCTCAAGTCAAGAATCAGGCCGTACGCAATTCTGTGCTGTGTATATATGTATGAGCGTTTTGGTCAATCTAGATCGTTAGTGTGTAAAATAGTATTTTGAATAAAGTCGGTGCAGCTACGAACCTTAACATTGAGAAAGTAGTGAGTTATGAGAAAGTGCTTTTGAGTAAAAAGTTGGGGTAGATCGACTGTGCGATGAGTTTTTGCATTTGTTTTTGTTTTTATGATTTTTTGTCTTTTTGTTTTATGTACCGAAAGTAAGGGTCGATGCCTAGTTTTGTAAAAAAAAAGTGCCGAAAGTAAGGGTCGGTGCCTAATTTTGAAAAAAAAAAGTGCCAGAAGTAAGAGTCGGTGCCCAAGTAATGAAAATGTGTCAGAAGTAAGGGTTGGTGCCCAGTTTTGTAAAAAAAGTGCCAGAAGTAAGGGTCAGTGCCTAAGTAATGAAAAAGTGTGCCAGAAGTAAGGGTCGTTGCCCAGTGTAAGTGGTTTGAAAGTAGTTATGAAGTAATTGATAAGTTCATAGATTTGTTATATATAATAAGTATGTACAACAGTAAGTAAATAAAGCAGTAAAGGCAGATGGACTAACCAGTGGATTTATAGGGAGGCCACACCACTAAGAGTAAGAGTTGAGGACGTTACCTATGCGTAGGCGACTATTGAAGTTCAGTCGATGTTTGTTGAGAAAGAATGAAAGAAATCCAAGAAACGTTGCAGAAATAATTTGAGAAGGCCCAAGTCGTATTTCGACACAAAATTGACTTAAATGGACATCATGGTTGGGTCTGGAAGGGCCGGGCAGTCAAAAAAGCTATAAGTCGGGCCAAAATGGGTCTGGACTGGATTGAGAGGGACCCGCAGGGGTTAAACTTGTATTTCCTGGGTTTGATTGAAGCTGTGGTTGAGCTGGGCTAATGGGTTTTTGATTTACAAAGACGAAGGTGGTCTTGGTTTAGTGTTTGAGAAAAAACAAAAATAAAGGGGTTTTTTTTGGGTTCTAGGGATTTTTCAAACAAAGCCTAAGGGAAAAAGTGAATTTGCCCATTTTTTGGGGTTCTAGGGATTTTTCAAACAAAACCTAAGGGAGAGAGTGAATTAGCAATTTTTTTTAAAGGGGGGACCTTCTATTTGTATGAAAAATTTTGATTTTGAAAAAATAAATTAAATAAAATTAAAAATAAAGTAATAAAATATCTAGATATTGTGTGTGTGTGCTGCGTTCTCTGGGATTTTTCGGAAAGCTACGCAGTTGAAAACTGGACAGCTGGGTTCTCTCGACTAACACAGAATTTTGAAGTCAGAATTGGATTTTTAAAACATTGTTTGGCCCACATTCGGCACCAGTTATGGCGGAATGCGCCAATCGAGGTGTACTTTCTAAAATTCAGTGTCAGAATGAGACGAAATTATGTGGATCCCTTTATTTTAATGTGAAGAGTATTTTCCTCCAATCAGAAAGTGACTCCTATGGCGCGATTGGCTCAAATCTGGATTACTTAGTTGCAAAGCAAAGAAAAAATCTAGATATCTGTACATGCATCGCGCTTCTGCACTTTTTGGAAGGCAGTGCGATGAAAACTTAGACCTCCGTGGTCCTCTTGACAAACGTGGAATTTCGGTGCAAAAATGGAATTCTTGAAACGCTATCTGACTCGTATTAAGCACTTGTCTTGACTCACACATTAATTAAAATGTACTTTTTCGGAATCTGGTATCGGATTGAGATGAAGTTTACAGGGATTTCTCCATCTCGATGTAAAAGGTGTTTTAATCCAGACCAAAAATACCACAGTCGATTTGATCTCGAAGACCAGGACTTTCTAATGATTTATCAGTATAAATTGATGCACTTGTGAGCGATCTTATCGTAGTTTTGCAACTTTCTTCGTTTGATGGCAACGAAATTTCAGAAGGCACTTCATCTTGGCAAATAGGATTTTTTGCATCAATTTCAAGCTTTCCGAAGTTTTCTATCGATGATACAGAATTTTCCGGTTTGATTCCCACGCCTAATAAAGTACTTTTTTTAGATCCGGTGTTTGATTGAGATGAAATTATAGGGAGTTCTTGGTAATGTCACGCACTTCCATTCTGTCATGAAAAATGCTTGTTTTGACACCCGAAAAGCTAAAAAAGTAATCCCGGTCCCTCTCTGGGAAACAGCAGATTTGTCCAAACTTTAAACAATGATTATTTCTTCACCCGTGGTTCGAATTTGTGGATTCGAAGTTTAGGGACCTTGTATGTGAGTTATTCACACCCATCGAACTCGATGTACATTATATGTTCGCCTCTTTGTAGGTGGACAAAAATCTGGTGTTTGTAGCTGATCCAACATGGTTTTGAAACCATGATGGTAGGTATTCAAATTGAGGACAACTTGATTTGACATTTGATTTGACCCCCGAATGTTCTGATTAGGACTCCAGCTTTTTCTTCCCCGATTTGCATGCCTGGTGGACTCCCCCTGCAATAGTTATTTCTTTTTTGGCAGGTAAAAATGGTTGTCTACAACGATCATATGAATAAGATGGAATAATGAACACAGCATGTTAATGGTTCGGTAATATATGGAAACTGTATATCGTCGAAGTCATCCTTCTTTTGGGTTGAGTTTCTTGATTCGAAAAGTGTCATGGGTTGTGGTTTGAGGATGTTGGACAACTAGTAAATTCTAAGTTTCGGGTACAATAGTTCAACTTCAGTGGATTAGTTAGTTGATGTCGGTATCAATGTCACTGTTGATATTGTTGGATGATTGTGAGTATGGGATTCGTTGATGAATATCTTGATTGAGTCAACTGTTAAAGCACTTTACTACGATCTTGCGGCTATTAAAGCATAGTAGTTACTCATCAAGCAGTCAAAAAGACACTTTGTATTCATATGCTAACAGGTCATGGACCTTGAATATCTTGGTTGAGTCGGCTACTAAAGCAATTTACTACGATCTTGCGGCTGTTAAAGCACAGTAGTTACTCACCAAGAGGCCGAAAAGGCACTTGTATTCTAAACCAAACGGCTTATGCCGGATTTCCGAGAAAGAGGTAGTAGTTTGTGAAGTTGGGATTGAGTCATATGTTGTTCGGTATGTTTCAAAGTTGTGAGTCATGGAGTATTCTTGGTTGCGTTTAGTTCCTCTATCATTGTTCATTTCAATCATAACTTCTTGATAACTAGCATAACATTTTTAGGGCAGTATAACCATGAAGACTCCATCCATTGATAGGAAATTTAAATGTCATTATTGCTTATATGCTTTATGCTGAGAACTTTGTTATGCTCGTAAAAGAATGCGTCTTTTGATAAGAAACTAACCGTATCTTAAGATACTAAACTGTAACATGAGTCGAGCGATATTTGTATTATGGATTATTGTAAGGTTGAGTTACTCACTCATCTTTGTTTCAAGGCTGGCAGCATATTACGCCCTGGGCAATCCAATGTCCAGGATTAGTTACAGGTTTATTTAGACAGGGAGGAAAGCTCAAGAAGAAATGCTAAGGAGTTAAGGAAGGATAGAGCCGAGCCAGAGATCACAGATAGTTGTTTAGCATTGATGTGGATGTATTAGATTAGAATGGCCTTTTGTATTTTGTTGTAATTTCATACGTGATGTACTTATAGTTGTTTGTAACTATGTTGAGTTTCGATTAAGTTATCTTTTGGATTAGCATTTCCCTTATTATGACAATTTGTGCGGAGTTAGAAGGACAGAACGGTAATTTAACCAGTCATGTGTCCGCGAGTCCAAAAGTGAAAAAATTGTTTTCCCTATTTTGCTACTCCGGGACATGACGATTTCACAAGTTGGTCTAATATGCATATGTGACCCATTCTAATTTTTTGTTTGAAACCCACTATGAATCTTTTGAGGTGTTCATTTTCGAACATAACTATGACATTTTTTTGATTGAAAATATCATATTTGGTTAAGAGTAATTTTTAGGTTCGTGAAGTTCTTATGTTTTTTACTTGTGATTTGCCATATTTTTTACAACTTGCATAGTGAAAATCCACTATTCAAATTGGAGGTCTTGCTAACGTGACTATTTATTGGTGAATTTCATAATTCAAACTGTGTAAATGAACACATGTCATGGTAGCTGTGAAATTCATAAGTAAGCATGTCCACTTGTTGAAACTTGTGAACATTTGAAGTGAGACCTCTAAAATTCACAGACCAACTCATGTTTAATCTACATTATAAAGGACTACTGATAATGTGAACTTCACATCTTCTGAAATCAAAATATGCATAATCAGAACAATGGGGCTTGAGAATTTTCACAGGTTTGACTTCAAATTCACAATTCTAACAAGTAGACAGGCTTGTTTGTGAATGTTCTTAGCATCATGTTAAAAAAAATAATATCACAATGGGGTTTGTGATAAAATGCCATAATTAAGATGATCATTGATTGAAACATAAAATAACAAATGCACTCCTTAAAACAGAAAATGAAATTGCAGGAACCCTCACTAAATGAGTCAAATTTATTTGGTAGTTTTTTTCTTTTATAAAGGTGTATCACCAATCCGCATGAATTAAGGGTAATGAAATACTGGATTAAAACTCTCACTGATTACAATAACCCAACTTGAAAATTTTAGGAAATAAATGCCAACTTTACATGAATGATTGGTAGAATATACACTATATAGTCTATATATATATATATAGGGTGGGGCTAAATACACCACCCTTTTTGCTAATTACACAACTTTTTTATTTATTTTGGTAATTTTTAATTAAAATCACGTAATTTCCTAGAAATCTTCTTTTTTCTAATATACCCAAAATGCTATTTTTAGAAATCAATGTCTTTTTGCATCCCTCCCATTATACCTCAGTAAAAAAATACCCGCCTAATCTCTCCCCATTCCATCTCTGTAAAAAAATCACCCGCCTAATCTCTCCCCTATTCTATCTCTCTAGTGGAAATCGTGATTTTGGTGTTACTACTTTGGATTATTTTAAATTTGCGAATTTTTAGGCTATTTTTATTAGATTATGCTACTTTTGTGACTTCATCTTTATTGATCATTTGCAATAAATGAAACTGGTCTCTGATTGGGATTGCTCTCTTTTGATGTCATTGGTTTGACTTTGAATTTTATGTTGGATGAGTCCTTAATCGGGTCTTTTTTTGGGTTGATTTGTTGCTATTTATTGTTGGGGATTTTTCTTGTTTTCTGGGGTCTTAGTTGTTTTATTGAAGACCATGGTAAGTGATTTTTATTTTACGTAATTTTTGAGTGGGTAGGAGGCGCTCAGATTTATTTTTTTTATAACTATTACATGCTCAAATTCGTAATGATAATTAAACGATATCAAATTTAATGATTCTAAGATTGTACAGCTACAATATAAAGCCAAAAAACAATGATTTCTAAAAGGGTATTTTAGGTATATTAGAAAAAAGAAGCTTTTCTAGGAAATTTTATAATTTATTTTTTAAAAAATTACCAAAATAAATAAAAGGTGGTGTAATTAGCAGAAAAAAAAATGGTGTATTTAGTCTCACCCTATATATATACAATCAAACTCTAAAGCACACTGGGTATGCACAATGAGATTTTAAGCCTAAAAAAATCGCAGACTGTCCAGCTGACCCGCGCCCCGTCCCCCCGCCTTGCTGACCCGCAATTTTTTAAGCTTAAAAATCCAATGTGCATACATCCAGTGCGCTTTAGAGTCTGATTGTATGTGTATATATATATATATATATGCATCTCACAAAATATGTATAAGGGTATTTATGTATAAGGGTATTTAAAGAACAAAATTATCCTTAACCGTGAATAAGGTATATTAACTAAGATTCTAGGGATCCATTACATTAATAGAATAACGAGTGCTCAAATAGTCTTCTAATAAGGGATTTAGTGGCAATTGTCCAATTGTGTATTTAGTTCAATTACATGAAGAATCATGTGGGAGTCACTAATGCTAAATCTTCTAATTACTGGTTTTTTTTTTGTCTTTGTTTGGATTGCTTGCAACTAATTAGGACAGCTCAAATAGTCTTTGCTTGGATTGCGCAAGTAATTAAGACAAGTAATTATCATTCCTTACCCAAAAAGAGAGGTGGGTCACTAATTTAATGGGATGGATGAACTTGGAAACTACCAGTGGGAGACAATTAACTAACCTTGCATTAAATATTCATTTAATTTTAAAAATTGTACTATAGTGCATCACTTTCGATTTCTACATTTAATTTGTTTGCTTCAATTATGGACAAAGTCAATATCAAAAGTTTTTTGCAAAACCATGTGCTTAATGCTCAAGCAAAGAGGGTAACATTTTTTTCTTTTTCTTTTTTTTTTTCTTTTCTTTTTTTCTTTTTTTGACGTAAATAAGTTAAATTCTCTTAAGTTACCATGATATTGCTGTAACTAAACCAGACCCTTGACTTTGAGCCTATTTGTGTAACCCGGCTGTCCCCCAAAAAGCTATAATGTAAAGTCAATTATAAAAGTTAACAGTTTGGCAATTATATAAGCCAAAGCAAGCACAAACATTTGGCAAAAATTGGGTTTGGAATGATATTCCAAAAAGCTATAGCCACTACCAACTTTTGGTCAACAAGTGATTTTGTGTGGTTTAATTCAACAACTAATGGCCTGTTTGGTTGTCCCTTCAAATTGAATGGTTCCATTCAAATTTTGTATAGAAGTTAAAAGCAAAATTCATCACCATGAATGAATCCATTTACAAATATGGGAGATTTCACCATATTTCTTCTTATGAGGCAATTTGTTCATTTTTCTATAATGCCAAAATTCATGATTGCAAGCATCATTTTTGAAACGAGTATTCGTTTTCTAAATGAAATCATTCAAGCTGTTCATCTTTTTATATAAAATTGTGTACGAAAACATGAATAAAATTATTTCATTCAAAGACAACCAAACAGGCTATAAAAATACTAGTTTATCCTTATACTTTTGGCCTAATTTTGTGTAATACCTAGCGGTAGGAACAAATCCACTAAATAGTTGTTACAATACATAAGGGAACTTCTATTCGCACTTCATGGATTAGTAAATGCACTCCACGGAATATATACTGTGCATGACACCATATACTTTGAGAGTGGTACCATGGAGTGCATTTAATAAATTTTGGAGTGCAAATAACATTTTCCTACATTAATTTTGTAATAACCTGCATTTCCATTTAATTCTGAAATTCATTTTTATATTTAATTGGAAATTGCATTGTCATATTTGATTTCATTTGGTATTGACTGCTTCATTTAATTTCATTTCCCATATTCTAAATTTTATTCCTTGATTTATTGTGAGCTATGAATTCTTTTGGGGTCAAACTGTAATTTTATAAAATTGAACAACACCTGTGTTAGATTTCAAATCTGTATTTCAAAACGGTGGAAATGCTTTCTTTTAATTCAAGCTGTATTTTTATGAAACCGGAAAATCAATTCTTACGTTAAAATGAATTTTCTGTATTTTTGTGGTGACCACCGCGCCCCGAAAGTACCAGTTTATGTCCAAAACTGTCCGCACTGTGCTAAACTTACACAGATCTTGGAAGTGACCGATATGGACATTTGCTTTATTTGCCATTTATGGCAAGTAATCATTGGATATGCCTTGTTTGGTTTTGGTCCAATTGGTGTGTGTGATTTGTGTCTTAAAATAGCTTTTCCCAAACACCTTAAGTTGCCCCCTACTAGCCTATACATGGCTCTTAAGTGATTTGTGAGGTTAACAATCTGTAGAATTCAGTCCATGTAGATACGTATGATTGTATGCTGATGTTTTAAGAGTGATTAGAGGATTTGTTAAACCAAATTGAGTGATTAAGTGAACTTAAAAATACTTGGGCTCCAAGTTCTTCACTTAAGCTTCTATATATACACTCACATATCTCACAAATCAAACATTCTGCATTCTAAAACAAGGAGAGAGTTTGAGAGCTCACACTTTCAGAAAATATTATAGAGAGAAAAACACAGAGAGCATTTCACAGATTTTAGTGAGAGAAGAGTTTGAACCTCCATAGCTAAAGCTTGAAGATTGGATTGTCTATTTGGGTTTCTTTCTCAACAATTCTCTGCTCCATTAATCACAGTGAGTATTACTAACTCACTAAGAATGTAATTACATGTCTATTTACTGTGTGTTTGTTTAATTTTGTAAAAACACCATGGTTGATCTACGTATGAAAATTCATAGCTTGAAATCAAGATTTTCAAACCTTAATCTAAATTCGTTTTTAGAGATGAATATGGTAGATTACACATCCTACATGCCATGTTTGAAGTTATAGAGCCCAATTTATTCATATGAGAAAGTTTGTTAGAAATCAAATTTTGACATGTTTTAGTTTTTCATAAAATTGGAGAGTTATAGTTAGAATCATGTTAAATTGATCATAGATTCTTAATCCTTGTTTAAAAAGGAAGAGATCCATATATAATAAGACATATATGCTAACAGAATCGAAATGGGTCAAAAAGACCCCTGTTTCACTGAACCAGAGCAGTTCCTGCGGAGAAGATGAAGCCTCTGCTTCATCTCGCGCCACGATCGCGCGCGCGAAGAATCGCGCGAGCGGCCCGCGCGAGCGACCTTTCGCGCGAGCGGCCCGCGCGCGCGAGGTGGGCTTCCCCAGGCACACTTAAGAGTTTATATATATATAATTGAAAATTGGCTGGTCGCGGGAGCGATGGTCGCGCGAGAACCCCTCCGCGCGAGCGATCCGCGCGCGCGACCTTGCTTTCCTCAGGCAGACAGAAAAAGTCATAATAAAAGAAAAATGGGCATATCGCGCGAGCGGCCCGCGCGAGTGACCTTTCGCGCGAGCAGCCCGCGCGCGCGAGGTTGGGCAGATTCTGTTTTTGTCTGTTTTGTGTTTAATAACTGTTTGGTTCAACTTTTATATACTGTTAAGGTTCTGTTGGGATACATAGTTAATCAGAACTCTATTTGGTTATGTTTTGAATGATTAAAACATGGTAGTATGATTTATCAATCCCCGTACGCATGTTGTTCCTTTAATTCAGTGTTTTGATTAGATTCATGTGCATGTCATTCATGTGGGGTCAGTGGTACATGCATGTGGGCGTTAGTCAGTGTGGAAAAGAGTAATGGTAGTGTGGAAAGAGTATGAATTGTGGTTGTGGTTGTAGTTTGTGATTGTAGTTGTAGTTGTGGTTGTGGTTGTGGTTGTGGTTGTGGTTGAGTTTGTGGAGAGGGTATCTTTGAAATGCGATGGTGGCAAATATGGACACTCCCTGACGCCCATGGAAGCGTTAAAGTGTGTGAAGCCGAACTCGGACACTCACTGGCACCCATGGAAGTGTTAAAGTGTGGCCTACGGACACTCCCTGATAACTCGAGTCTGGATACTGTGTGAGGGGTTGCCCCGGTATTTGCATGGCGGTTAGGGTATTCAAAGTGTGAGGCATTGGACACTCCCTGGTACCCCGGACCAAAGTGTGAGGCAAACTGGACACTCCCTGGCGCCCCGTTGCTAAAGTGTGGCTATCGTAGTATTTCAAAGAGACCAGGAGTAGGATAGTGGGTTGTTGTGGCTGTCGAGAGAAAAACGTCGGCAAGATGAGTGTGGTGCATTGTTCTCATACACGGTCCCATCTGTTTAAATTACCCTCTTTTAATAATATTGTGAATGTTTTCTAAATGAGCTCCTTACTTCAATAATAAACTTGTGGATTTAAATGGGAATTGGGAAAAGGTAAGTTGGTATGTTTTACATTCAAAGTCATGTTTTTAATACTCACCAGCTTCTTGAAGCTGACGACGTTGATGCGTCCTGGACATTCGTGTTCAGGCTTTTCAGGTTATAACCAGGAGGAATCATACGACTACGCTAATTGAGAATGGCTGCCCTCGGATGAGAAACTGTTTATTATATGTTTTAAGTTTATCTGTTTTAAGTTATGAACTATTTCGTTTTATAAGGATGACTGTATCAGACTCTAAGTTATTATTTTATTTTCAAGGCGGTCTGTGCCTTAGTTGACCTCGGTTCATAAGATGTAATAAGTTAGAAAGTTTTTGTAAGCCTTGATTGCTTTACTCTGATTATTATGCTTTGTTGTTTGACTTTTGGGACGGAATCGATCCTTCAAACTGTCGCGACCTACGGGTCCATAAAGGAAATTAAACGCTTTCCTTATTTATGCTACGTCGGGGCGTGACAGGATTTAGTGGTATCAGAGCCAGGTTATTATTTATCACAAGATAGTTTAGCCAGGTTAGGGTTTACCAGTATAGACCCAATTCCACATTCCATTAAGTGTTACACACCCGATGATACGACAGGGAGGATAGACTCAGAACCCAAACGCCTAAGATTATTCTGTTCTGACTTTAAGTAGTACCTTTTCAGGTATGGATCCAGCTCCCCCACTTTATGTACCAGACAGGTTCGGAGGACACTTCGTGTTACCTGGGGCAGTGATCCCAGCTTTTCTTGACCTATATCAGGCGGCCGTAGAGCAGTTAGCCGTGGCGACGGTAATATCTGAGGTTTGGCACCAGGTCCACGTGATAGGCCTAGTTGACCTGACCCGTATCCGTTTTGAGCTTCGATATTTCGCAGAGGCTCAGCGTCTAGTTTTGGTCGAGATTCTGCGGTTGGTCGATAGCGATGCTTTCTACCTTCCCCTCGAGATCCAGATCGTGCATGCCCACCTGGCTCAGTTGGAGATGCCTCCGCCGGTGGTACCCATTGCTGAGGACGATGCAGAGGTTGTCCACGTGGTCCCAGTAGGTGGGGAGATCTTAGAGGACGGCATAGGTCTGGACGATCTTGCCGCTGAGCTCGAGGCTGAGCTAGCACTGGAGCTAGCCCTACCTGAGGAGATGGTAGATGAGGCAGATGCTCCTGTACCTGCTTCATCGTCCACCTCTCACAGCTATGATGGGGTTGGACCGTTCGTTGTTCAGCGATTTCGCCCTGTCGATTCGCTAGATCTCCTGATAGCTGCTTATGGAGATGATTGACGTTCTAGTTATGACTTGTACATATTTACTGCTTTTAATTATTAGCTCTATCTCTTTTTGCAACTGTAATTACATGCATTAGAGTGTAGGGCAATGACCCCATTTTTTTGTAACATTAACTCTTGCATGCGTCCTAACCCATATAGATAGGGTAGGCATTGATCTGACCATACGTGCTTTTTGTATCTACTTGGCAGAAGTTATATAAGAAATACTCTTTTGAATGTTGTTATTTAAATTACTTCATAACACTGTTGCATGCATGTTTCTCACTCTACTACCACTATCATGCATAGAATGGCTGGAGGAGTCAGGAGGAACAGGAACCTGATCGAGGGAGCGCCCGAGGCTGCTGATCCTACAGGGATGTTTGAAGCGTTTATCAGACGGTTAGAAAGGATCGGTAATACGAACGACAATCGAAGAGACCGTCAAACGGGAGACAAGTTGCTAGAAAGATTCCGTGCTCTAAGGCCCGAACAGTTTGCGGGTACCGCGGAACCCTGGAAGGCCGAACAATGGTTAAGACAGATGGACCGAATGTTCGAGGCTGTCCAATGCAACGAAATGGACAAGAGGAGGTTGGCTACGTTTCAGCTGACCGACGCTGCCGCAGACTGGTGGGATTCGGTTATAGCTACTATCGGAAATGGGGCTGCGATGGGGATGACGTGGACTGCGTTTAAGGGGAGATTTTTGGAGAAATATTTCCCGGCTACAGAGAGGCATAGAAGAGAGAAGGAATTTATGGACCTGACGCAAGAAACCAAGTCGGTGCAAGAGTACACCACACAGTTTGAAAGACTGTCTCGGTTTGCTCCACACCTGGTTGATACTGAGGAGAAGAAGATCCGTAAGTATAACCAAGGGCTGACACCGCAGATCCGCCGCTTGACTCTCGGCCACTTGGATAAATCATTTGAAGGACTTGTTGGTTTGGCTACTGATCTGGAAGAGGATGCTCGAGTGAGCCGAAAACAATTTGAATTTCGACCGCCTCAAAGGGGTAATTTTGGGAATAGACCACCAATGAACCGTACCCAAGGGCAGAAGAGGAATTTCGACGGAAGCAAGAAGACCCAGGCTATTACTTATCCGACTCAACCCCGAGTAGGAGAAGGAAGTAGTAGTGGAAAGTGTTTCAACTGTGGCAACCCTGGTCATGTGGCTCGTGATTGCAAGGCACCAAGGCGTGCTACTCAGCAAGGGATAGTCTGCTTCAACTGTGGTGAACCAGGTCACATCAGCAGGTTCTGTACTGCTCCTAAGCAGGTGACTTATGGTCAACAGGGACAGACTCGCTTGAATGCTGTTATCCCTGATGCCGCTGGATATGATGGAGCTGTGTACGAAGAAGGAGATTATGGAGAAGCTCAACCTGATCAGCAAGCAGTAGAAGGTGCATTAACTCTGTTTAACTCCCATGTTAAAGTGTTATTTGATACGGGTGCTGCTCTTTCGTTCATATCTGTTAATACAATTCGGAGATTGGGAATTTTACCTCATCGCTTAGAGAAAGCTTTGAAGGCTACTTCGCCACTAGGAGCTGCGGTCAGATTAGGACACGTGTGCAAGGATTGCCCCTTACGGTTAGGAGACCGTGAAATCCCTGCTAGGTTGGTTGTCTTATCAATGAAGGAGTTCGACATAATCCTAGGAATGGATTGGCTCTCTCAGAATCGAGTAAAGTTGGATTGTGCGAGGAAGAGAATTACATTCCCCGACAATGAGAATCAACCCTTTGATTTTCAATGTAACCCTACGGGAGATATGTTCCTCACGAGATGTTTAGCCAACATCGAAGTCGTCAGTACAGAGGTGACAGCGTCATCTATACCTGTAGTCAAGGACTTCGAAGAAGTGTTTGAAGATGTTTCTGGCCTACCGCCCGAAAGAAGTATAGAGTTCTGTATTGAACTTATACCGGGTACCGTGCCGATCACCAAAGTTCCCTACAGAATGGCCCCCACCGAACTATTGGAATTGAAGGAACAAGTTCAAGAGCTCGAGAACCTAGGTTTTGTACGTCCAAGTACATCGCCTTGGGGAGCACCAGTGTTATTCGTGAAGAAGAAGGACGGGACACTTAGACTGTGTATCGACTACAGAGAATTGAACCGAGTGACTATCAAGAACAAGTATCCCTTGCCTCGGATCGACGATTTGTTTGATCAACTACAAGGAGCTACGACATTTTCCAAGATAGACCTTAGGTCGGGATATCATCAGTTAAGAGTACGAAAAGAAGACATACCTAAGACTGCTTTCAGAACCCGATATGGTCATTACGAATTTCTGGTGATGCCGTTTGGAATGACGAATGCCCCGGCAGTATTCATGGATTTGATGAACAGAGTGTTCAAGCCTTATTTAGATCAGTTCGTCATCGTCTTTATTGATGATATTTTGATCTATTCTAAGTCAGGAGAAGAACACGAGCAACATCTAGGGATTGCGATGCAGACGCTCAAGGACCATCAGTTGTATGCCAAGTTCAGTAAGTGTGAGTTCTGGTTGCAGGAAGTGAAATTTTTGGGACACAAGGTGTCCTCTCAAGGAATTTCAGTGGATTCGTCCAAGACCGATGCTGTGTCAAACTGGGTTAGGCCAAGCAACCCTACAGAAGTTCGGAGTTTTCTTGGACTCGCGGGCTATTACAGGAGATTCGTTGAAGGATTCTCAAAGATAGCAGCACCTTTGACTGGGTTGACGAAGAAGAATTTGAAGTTCGAGTGGACAGAGAAGCACGAGCGAGCCTTTTTAGAGTTGAAAGAAAGACTCACTACCGCGCCAGTACTAGCAATACCCAAACCTGATGAGAAGTTCACTATCTTTAGTGACGCCTCATATCAAGGACTGGGGTGTGTACTTATGCAAGATGGCAGAGTCATAGCCTATGGATCTAGACAGCTGAAGCCGAATGAGTTGAACTATCCCATTCATGATTTGGAATTGGCGGCAGTGGTTTTTGCACTCAAGATTTGGAGACACTATCTCTACGGTGAGAAGTTTGATTTGTTCTACGATCACAAGAGCCTCAAGTATTTGTTCACGCAGAAAGAGTTGAACATGAGGCAACGCAGATAGATGGAGTTGATCAAAGATTACGACTTCACATTAGAATACCACCCGGGTAAAGCCAATGTGGTTGCCGATGCGTTGAGTCGACAGACTCGTGAGACGATCGCCTCCTTAATGGTTAGAGAGTGGCGAGCATTGGAGACCTTGGCGGAGTTCGATATACAGAGTGCTGAAGAAGGAGAAGGACAATTGTTCGGATGTCTTATCCTACAGCCTGTTCTTATCGACCGCATTATTGGAGCTCAGAAAGAAGACGAGAAGTTTCAGACATGGTTTGTTAAGATGTCAGAAAAAGACCCGGCAGAATGGAAAGTGGGAGTCGATGGAGGATATCGGTGCAGGAATAGATTATGTGTGCCAGGTATTGAAGAGTTAAGGAAGGATATCCTGGATGAAGCACATAAATCAAGGTATACAGTTCACCCGGGAGGAACGAAGATGTACAAAGATTTGAAAAGAAATTTCTGGTGGGAAGGTATGAAGAGGGACGTGGCCGAGTTTGTATCCAAGTGTTTGACGTGTCAGCAAGTCAAGGCCGAACATCAAAGACCATCAGGATTGTTGCAACCGCTACCTATCCCTGGTTGGAAGTGGGAGCACATTACGATGGATTTTGTAGTGGGATTACCTCGGTCGCAGCAGAATCATGACGCTATTTGGGTAATCGTGGATCGATTGACGAAGTCTGCTCATTTTATTGCTTATAGTATGACATACCCGGTAGAGAAGATGAGCCGGATGTACATACAACAAGTTGTACGACTTCACGGTGCACCTGTGTCGATTGTGTCAGACCGTGACGCACGTTTTACTTCTGGATTTTGGGAAAGTCTGCAAGAAGCTATGGGAACTTCGCTCAAGATGAGCACTGCTTTTCACCCTCAGACAGATGGTCAGACTGAGCGTGTTAATCAGATAATGGAAGATATGCTCAGGGCTTGTGTGATCGATTTTGAAGAATCTTGGGAGACACACTTGCCGTTGGTTGAATTTGCCTATAATAACAGTTACCACGCGAGTATCGGTATGGCTCCGTTCGAAGCATTGTACGGACGACCATGTCGTTCCCCATTATGTTGGGCAGAGGTTGGGGACTCAGAATTGCTGGGACCAGACCTGGTTAGAGAAACCAACGAAAAGATTACTTTGGTCAAGGAGAGGATGAGAACCGCTCAGAGCCGGTATAAGAGTTATGCTGATCGACGTCGGAAGGATTTGGAGTTTAGTGTTGGAGATCACGTACTCCTTAAGGTTTCACCAACCCGAGGAGTGGTGCGTTTTGGTCTCAAGAGAGGAAAGTTAGCTCCGCGTTTCATCGGACCGTTTGAGATTTTGGAACGTGTCGGGAAAGTAGCTTATCGACTGGCGCTACCACCGAAGATGTCTGGGGTTCACAACGTGTTTCACGTGAGTATGTTAAGGAAGTATATACGAGACCCCTCACATGTGGTTAGTTATGACGACATTGAGACAAGTCATAACGTTTCTTACAAGGAGAGACCTGTGAAGATTTTGGATCAGAGTATCAAGAAGCTGAGGAATAAAGACATTCCGTTGGTGAAGGTTCAGTGGAATCACCATGACGAGAACGAAGCCTCGTGGGAAGTTGAAGCTGATATGAGGAAAAAGTACCCAGAGTTGTTTCAGGACTAGTTAGTCTCGATTTCGGGGACGAAATCCTGTTTAAGGGAGGAAGGGTGTAATAACCTGCATTTCCATTTAATTCTGAAATTCATTTTTATATTTAATTGGAAATTGCATTGTCATATTTGATTTCATTTGGTATTGACTGCTTCATTTAATTTCATTTCCCATGTTCTAAATTTTATTCCTTGATTTATTGTGAGCTATGAATTCTTTTGGGGTCAAACTGTAATTTTATAAAATTGAACAACACCTGTGTTAGATTTCAAATCTGTATTTCAAAACGGTGGAAATGCTTTCTTTTAATTCAAGCTGTATTTTTATGAAACCGGAAAATCAATTCTTACGTTAAAATGAATTTTCTGTATTTTGTGGTGACCACCGCGCCCCGAAAGTACCAGTTTATGTCCAAAACTGTCCGCACTGTGCTAAACTTACACAGATCTTGGAAGTGACCGATATGGACATTTGCTTTATTTGCCATTTATGGCAAGTAATCATTGGATATGCCTTGTTTGGTTTTGGTCCAATTGGTGTGTGTGATTTGTGTCTTAAAATAGCTTTTCCCAAACACCTTAAGTTGCCCCCTACTAGCCTATACATGGCTCTTAAGTGATTTGTGAGGTTAACAATCTGTAGAATTCAGTCCATGTAGATACGTATGATTGTATGCTGATGTTTTAAGAGTGATTAGAGGATTTGTTAAACCAAATTGAGTGATTAAGTGAACTTAAAAATACTTGGCTCCAAGTTCTTCACTTAAGCTTCTATATATACACTCACATATCTCACAAATCAAACATTCTGCATTCTAAAACAAGGAGAGAGTTTGAGAGCTCACACTTTCAGAAAATATTATAGAGAGAAAAACACAGAGAGCATTTCACAGATTTTAGTGAGAGAAGAGTTTGAACCTCCATAGCTAAAGCTTGAAGATTGGATTGTCTATTTGGGTTTCTTTCTCAACAATTCTCTGCTCCATTAATCACAGTGAGTATTACTAACTCACTAAGAATGTAATTACATGTCTATTTACTGTGTGTTTGTTTAATTTTGTAAAAACACCATGGTTGATCTACGTATGAAAATTCATAGCTTGAAATCAAGATTTTCAAACCTTAATCTAAATTCGTTTTTAGAGATGAATATGGTAGATTACACATCCTACATGCCATGTTTGAAGTTATAGAGCCCAATTTATTCATATGAGAAAGTTTGTTAGAAATCAAATTTTGACATGTTTTAGTTTTTCATAAAATTGGAGAGTTATAGTTAGAATCATGTTAAATTGATCATAGATTCTTAATCCTTGTTTAAAAAGGAAGAGATCCATATATAATAAGACATATATGCTAACAGAATCGAAATGGGTCAAAAAGACCCCTGTTTCACTGAACCAGAGCAGTTCCTGCGGAGAAGATGAAGCCTCTGCTTCATCTCGCGCCACGATCGCGCGCGCGAACAATCGCGCGAGCGGCCCGCGCGAGCGACCTTTCGCGCGCGAGGTGGGCTTCCCCAGGCACACTTAAGAGTTTATATATATATAATTGAAAATTGGCTGGTCGCGAGAGCGATGGTCGCGCGAGAACCCCTCCGCGCGAGCGATCCGCGCGCGCGACCTTGCTTTCCTCAGGCAGACAGAAAAAGTCATAATAAAAGAAAAATGGGCATATCGCGCGAGCGGCCCGCGCGAGCGACCTTTCGCGCGAGCGGCCCGCGCGCGCGAGGTTGGGCAGATTCTGTTTTTGTCTGTTTTGTGTTTAATAACTGTTTGGTTCAACTTTTATATACTGTTAAGGTTCTGTTGGGATACATAGTTAAGCAGAACTCTATTTGGTTATGTTTTGAATGATTAAAACATGGTAGTATGATTTATCAATCCCCGTACGCATGTTGTTCCTTTAATTCAGTGTTTTGATTAGATTCATGTGCATGTCATTCATGTGGGGTCAGTGGTACATGCATGTGGGCGTTAGTCAGTGTGGAAAAGAGTAATGGTAGTGTGGAAAGAGTATGAATTGTGGTTGTGGTTGTAGTTTGTGGTTGTAGTTGTAGTTGTGGTTGTGGTTGTGGTTGTGGTTGTGGTTGTGGTTGAGTTTGTGGAGAGGGTATCTTTGAAATGCGACGGTGGCAAATATGGACACTCCCTGACGCCCATGGAAGCGTTAAAGTGTGTGAAGCCGAACTCGGACACTCACTGGCACCCATGGAAGTGTTAAAGTGTGGCCTACGGACACTCCCTGATAACTCGAGTCTGGATACTGTGTGAGGGGTTGCCCCGGTATTTGCATGGCGGTTAGGGTATTCAAAGTGTGAGGCATTGGACACTCCCTGGTACCCCGGACCAAAGTGTGAGGCAAACTGGACACTCCCTGGCGCCCCGTTGCTAAAGTGTGGCTATCGTAGTATTTCAAAGAGACCAGGAGTAGGATAGTGGGTTGTTGTGGCTGTCGAGAGAAAAATGTCGGCAAGATGAGTGTGGTGCATTGTTCTCATACACGGTCCCATCTGTTTAAATTACCCTCTTTTAATAATGTTGTGAATATTTTCTAAATGAGCTCCTTACTTCAATAATAAACTTGTGGATTTAAATGGGAATTGGGAAAAGGTAAGTTGGTATGTTTTACATTCAAAGTCATGTTTTTAATACTCACCAGCTTCTTGAAGCTGACGACGTTGATGCGTCCTGGACATTCGTGTTCAGGCTTTTCAGGTTATAACCAGGAGGAATCATACGACTACGCTAATTGAGAATGGCTGCCCTCGGATGAGAAACTGTTTATTATATGTTTTAAGTTTATCTGTTTTAAGTTATGAACTATTTCGTTTTATAAGGATGACTGTATCAGACTCCAAGTTATTATTTTATTTTCAAGGCGGTCTGTGCCTTAGTTGACCTCGGTTCATAAGATGTAATAAGTTAGAAAGTTTTTGTAAGCCTTGATTGCTTTACTCTGATTATTATGCTTTGTTGTTTGACGTTTGGGACGGAATCGATCCTTCAAACTGTCGCGACCTACGGGTCCATAAAGGAAATTAAACGCTTTCCTTATTTATGCTACGTCGGGGCGTGACAAATTTAGAAACAAGCACCATTATTACTAAGTATGATTAAGTAATTAATAATATAAAAAAATTAACATACAAATTATACTGACAACCACCTTTAATATATTTTTGTCACGCTCCGGAACAGCAAAAAATAGAGAAGAAAAAATTCCATTTTGGTTTCTTAAGCAATGACTGGTGAAGTCACTGAATTGTCTACACTACATAGTTCTTACAGAATAAAATAAGAGACAATTAAAACTGCATTGATCTTATATAAATGCAATAAGAAGTCACTACGATCATTACATCAGAGTTCGAAGTAGAAATGCTAGAGTACTAGGGCAACATATGCCCGATTAAAAAACAGAAGGTCTTAAAAGATCAGAATAGAAACTAATATATATTCATGTCTTCAGCTAACGTAGACATAGTCATCAACGTAGTAGTCTGCTTCAGCATCTCCAGCTCTAGTAGGTCCACCCTCGGCATAGCCTTCCTCCGGGTAGTAGTCTTTCATTATAGGGTTCATCACATGTATGATCATACATAGGATACGCTGGATAGGGAATATCGAGGTAATAAAAGGTCGTCAGCTTACTGGTGTGAGAAGAAACTATTGTTGTATCATAGGTATAATGTAATTATAAGTTAGGAGAGACATAGAATATAGTTATACTAATAATACATTTATCTTTATTCAAACCTTTCATTAGTCAATACTCATGTCTTGTATACAAGAACCCACAATATTTGACTCATAGATTAATCGACTAGATTGCAATACTCTTGGATACACCAATGCTCTGTCTATAGCTTTTAAGAACATATTCACAGTCTACCGCAAGTCATAGACACCACATCAATCCATCCTCCGCTTTTAAGAACATATGCACAGTCTACCGTAAGTCAGGGATATAACGCTTTGAGAAAAGTCACATAAATTATATTGCCATGACTTAACACCAGTGATCACGGTCCACCGCTTTTAAGGACATATGCTCTGTCCACTGCTTTTAAGAACATAGGCTTAGATTACTAGCTATCTTAAGACTATTGGTTCGGTCCATCACTTTTAAGAACATATGCACAGTCCACTTCTTTTAAGGACATATAATGAGCAACGCCCATCCCCGTAAAACTCCTAGAACTTATCAAACCTACCTAACATTACACTATCACTGCTACATGACATTCCTATTTGGCATGACTATTCTGATTGAAATGAACGGATATCAAATTGGATTATGATCGACACCTAATTAACGTTCCTAACCTTAATTCGTTACTCGCAATGTTATCTCATTATTGCGTCTCATTATCTCTTTATTCATCAATATTGCATACTGAAATCATGAATCAATATTTAAACAGCTAAGCAGTTCATATCATCAATAGTAAGGAAATAACACTATTCTGTAAGTTCCAATCGATTCACACGAGGGTTCAGTCGATTGGCGGAAAGTTAGTTTCAATCGATTGAAGTCTTTTTTCAATTGATTGGATGAACAGTAATATCAATAGATTGAAATTCCTTTCAATCCACTAAGATAAGTTCAATCGATTGAAATTCCTTTCAATCGATTGAGAAGGCCATCTTTTCCAGAAACTGGGCAATGATGCCTAGAAATTCTGGGATGCCTTTGGTGTCCATTTTCTTCACATTTAAACTTGTAAAAATAGTAGACCTAAGCTAGTGAGTGAGTTTAGAACTCACCTAAGTGAAAGGGGGTGTGTTTGGTGAGCTTAGTCTCCAATGGCCTCCTTCTCTCTCTCCTATTCCATTCTCTGTCTCTTCCTTCTCTCTCCTTCTCTTATGCCATCTCCTCTTCGTCTCCTTCTCTACTTCTTTCTTTTTCTCTAGATAGTGTGTGTATATATATATGTATGGTGTAAGTGTGTGTATATATATGAAAGTGTGCATATATATTTATAATATATATATATGTATCTCTCTAAACTCTCTGTCTCAAAACAGACACACATACATGAAAGACACATATATATATATGGAGGGAAAATGGGCAGGTGGCAGCTTCTGCGCAAGCTAGGAGATAAAGTTCAAACCCCATTCAATCGATTGAGATGGTTTCAATCGATTGAGAATAGGTTGGCAATGATTCGATCTATTGATAAGGGTCCAATCGATCATAAATGGAAACCAATCATTGATTCACATCTGTATCATGTCGACAGAGTTTCAATTGATCGAACTGGGTTCTATCGATTGAGAGGGGCATCATGTCAATCGATTGAAATCCTTTCAATCGATTGGGAAAGATCTTACAAGAATTACTAAGGCAAACATACCCAATCTCATATTATTACTATACATCCAAAAATACAGGTATTACATCATCCACCACTTATTAAAAGATTACATCCTCAAAATCTGAATTAGGCAGGGTCAAAATAAAAATGGAAACTTATCCCGTATCTCTGACTCTAGTTCCCATGAAGCTTTTCCTTCATCATGGTGTTTCCACTGAATCTTCACTAGCAGAATCTCCTTATTCCCGAGCTTCTTGATTCCTCGGTTTAAAATCTGCACTGGTCCTTCGTTGGACGTAACGTTTTAATTGACTTCAATATCTTCAAAGTTGATCTCGTCAGCTAGATTATGGACACATTTCTTCAACAAACTGATGTGGAAAACATTATTTGCTCCTGACATATGCTGAGGCAATACAAGTTTTTATACAACCTTTCCAATGTGTTCTAGGATCTCGAACAGTCCGATGAATCACGGTGATAGTTTGCCTCTCTTCTGACTAAATCTCACTACTGACATCGGCCCATGGGGATTCCACGGCCTTTTTCTCAATTTCTTCAAATCAATATAAAAAGAAAGAAAGAGTCACCACTTAATTGTAAGGAAATAAATTAAGAAACCATTTTGACAATTACTTTTCTGCGAAACTAGAGATTTCTAGGTCCGGGGATCATGGAATGAAAGGGGGAGGAGCTCGGTGGGACAAAAGCACCCCCTCTCATCCTGTCATGGATAGGCCTCTAGCCACCATCCTTTTATTCAATTTAAAAGTTTATATGTGGCCCAATTAATTCATAGATATAGATATACATAGCACAAGCAAGTCGAAAGCGGTGTAAGATTGCTAAAGATAAAAGGCATCCATTACCAAGTAAGTTCAAATAGCACATAATATGCAATGCAACAAGGAACAAGCAAGCTCACTAGGATCTAGTTGCGATAGGGAAACGTGCAATGCAAGCATAAATAGAAAACCCTAAGAAAAGGTCTCTAAATCACATAAACAAAGAAGGCATCAACCTAATCTAAGGTGTCGCACATGAAGTCGCAAAATCAATAAAACGACTAAGACCAAATAAATAGAAGGGAGCATGAGAAATCGTATCTCGATAGCGCTACAATACAAACGTTAGTCCACATGGATGAACATGACAAAAATAGAATTTCACCTAGATTTTACTAAGGGGGGAATAATAAAGTTTTGGATTCTTTTCCATCAAGAAATTCGCAACATTCCTATGGATATACGAGTCTCAACAGGAAGGCCAAAAGAGGCCTTAACCTAGAGCCAACGTAATGTCAACATAGGAGAGACATGACCTCAACATGATCGGAAAGAACTCTAAGCCAAATTAACACATCAACATTCACTATCATAATTTATGCTATAACTTTCCTAAAACATGAGATTTTCCCTAGAACATGATAAACAAGATATATGATAATAAACATGACATGAATTGCTTGATTTGGATGATCAAATCTCTAGATTTAGGTTCAATTATTCATAATCAATACATATTCCAAGCCTTAAGCCCTTAAGAACTCATTTGAATTCAAATTAGCAAGGTTCATCAAATCTACCTCATAAATTCATAATTTACAAGGAAGAAACTAGATATTTAAAAATAGAAAAGTCATGGTTCCTATTGTTTGATCTTAATGATTTTTGAGTATGAAATGCCTTTGTGAGTCTAGTTTCTAATCCATGAAGAAAATCAATTATCCAATGGTCCAATCTCTAGGGATTGGACCAAAATAAAAAATCACTCGGAATTCATCAACTCTCTGTCTAGAGACTTTGTATGATTTATTAAAAATAGTAAAAAAAAAACTCTGAATCCTCCCAAACGTTTTAGAGGATCTTATTAGCTAAACCAAACCAAACCAAGCCTTGTGTCCCAATCAATTGGGGTCAGCTATAAGAATCCTTTTTCTCCATTCTGCACGATCAAGAGCCACATGCTCATTTAAATTATATATATTCATATCTTGTTGCACTACATATTCCCAAGTCAGTCTAGGTCTGCCTCTCCCTCTAACTATTCCAGACACTACGATCTTATCACTCTTTCGCACAGGTACATCTACAGGTGTTCGTTGCACATGGCCGAACCATCTAAGTCTATTCTCCCTCAACTTATACTCAATATTTGTCACTCCTACAGTCTCTCGGATGTACTCATTTCTAATTCTATATTTCCTAGTCTTACCACACATCCATCTTAGCATCCTCATCTCTGCTACACTCACTTTGCTAATGTGTTGTTTCTTAGTTGCCCAACACTCTGTCCTGTAGAGCATAGCTGGCCTAATAGCTATCCTATAAAATTTTCCTTTCAATTTTGCTGGTATTCTCCGGTCACATAATACTCCAGAAGCACTCCTCCACTTAAGCCAGTCCACTTTAATTCTATGGGTCACGTCATTACCAATCTCTCCGTCTCTACTGATCATTGAACCTAGATAGCGAAAGTGTTCCCTCTTTGGGATCTCCTGATCTTCGATCTTCACTGCTTCGTTGTCTCTACTTCTACTGTTGCTAAAAGTACATTCCATGTATTCTATTTTCGTCCTACTTATCTTTAGCCCCTTAGTCTCCAGTGCTTCTCTCCAAGCTTCTAGTTTAGTGTTGAGTCCCCTTTTAGTCTCATCAACCAAGACAATATCATCTGCGAACAACATACACCATGGGACCTCATCCTGAATGTGTCTAGTCAATTCATCCATAATTAGGGCGAACAAATAAGGGCTCAAGGCCGACCCTGGTGCAGGCCTACAGTAATTGGGAATTCGCTTGTTTCTCAGGCTGGTGATCTAATTTTAGTAACTGCTTCATCATACATATCATTCACCACGTCAATATAACCCTTGGTCACTCCTTTCTTCTCTAGCACCCACCAAATTATATCTCTAGGCACTCTATCATAAGCTTTTCTAAATTAATAAAAAACCATATATAGATCTTTTTTCTTCTCTATACTTTTCCATTAGTCTTCTAAGTAAATAAATTGCTTCCATAGTTGATCTCCCAGGCATAAATCCAAACTGATTTTCTGACACTGATGTTGCGCCTCTTAAGCGATGCTCCATCACTCTCTCCCATAGCTTCATAGTATGGCTCATCAATTTAATACCTATATAGTTGTTGCATTGTTGTACATCTCCTTTACTCTTATATATAGGCACTAGGATGCTCTTCCTCCACTCATCAGGCATTTTTCTAGTCATTAAAATCCTATTAAAAACTTTTGTAAGCCAAGATGCCCCCACATCTCCCAAGCATTTCCAAACCTCAATGGGATCCCATCTGGTCCTAAGGCCTTGTTGGGTTTCATCTTCTTCAAAGCAAATTCCACCTCAAACTTCCTTATTCTCCGATAGAATCTGTATTCTCTAGTTTCATCATAACTTCCAGTTTCTTCCTCCATTGTGTTATCCATATGTTTATCATTCAGCAACTTCTCAAAATAACTCTTCCACCTTTCCTTAATCTCTTCGTCATTCACTAATATCCTAGAGTCATCGCTTTTTATACACTTAACCTGATTAATGTCTCTTGTTTTCCTTTCTCTCGACTTAGCAAGCTTATAAATACATTTTTCTCCCTCTCTGGTGTCTAGTTTGGTGTAGAAGGCGTCATAGGCTTCCATTTTAGCATCTCTAACTGTCCTTTTAACCTCCTTATTTGCACATTTATAGTTTTTGAAGTGTTCCTCACTTCTATCATTTTGCCACTTCTTAAAGCAATCCTTTTTGGTTTTTACTGCAGCATGTACCTCTTCATTCCACCACCAAGTATCTTTAGAAGCTAACCCTCTTCCCTTCGACTCTCCAAGGATCTCCTTCGATATTCTCATGATGCACCCTGCCATTCTATCCCACATAGTATTGCTTCCATCTTCCAAATTCCAAGGTGCTTCTGTATACATTCTCTCTTGGAATATTGCTAGTTTCTCTCCTTTAAGGTTCCACCACCTAGTTCGCGGATTTATAGGGTCTTTTCTAGTACGACATTATCCTTTTATATGAATATCTAAAATAGTAAGTCTATGTTGAGATGTTAAACTCTCTCCTGGGATGACCTTACAGTCTTTACATGCTAAGCGGTCTGCCATTCTCACAAGGAACAAATTGATCTGGCTTCTATTAGATCCACTCTTAAAGGTTATCAAGTGTTCTTCCCTCTTTTTGAAAAAGGTGTTTGCTACAACAAGATCATGTGCTACGGTAAAATCTAAAATACTCACCCCTGCCTCATTCTGATCTCCAAAACCATACCCCCCATGCACCCTCTCATATCCAGTTCTATCTTTGCCTACATGGCCATTGAAATCTCCGCCTACAATTATCTTCTCTCCTCCCGGTATTTCTTGCATTAAAGCGTCCAACTCATCCCAGAATTGTCTTTTAGTGTGATCATCCAATCCTACTTGGGGAGCGTATGCACTAATCACATTACTTATATCCACTCCAACTACCAGTTTGATAAGCAATATTCTGTCTCCTTTCCTCGTGACTCTCACAACTTTATCCTTGAGTTTCTTGTCAACCACGATTCTGACACCATTTCTATGCCTATCTTTCCCTATATAGAATATCTTATACCCAGTCTTTTCTACCTCAGCTTTCTCTCCAACCCACTTTATTTCTTGTAAATATACTACATTAACCTTCCTTCTAATCATAGTGTCTACTAGTTCCATAGCTTTACCTGTTAAGGTTCCTATATTCCAAGTTGCTAACCTAAGCCTATAGTTCTGGACTAGCTTCTTTACCCGCGGTGGCCCAGATGAGCGCGGGAACCCTTGATTATTTAACACCGTACCCGGGCTTCGATGCAGCGCCCCTTACACATTTTTTGAAACACCCGAAGGCAAGCGCAACGCTTTGGTTAAAGGGAACTCCCTAGCATTTACACGAGTATTCATATTTGGATTCATATCATAAGGATCCGACGGTTTTTTTTACGTGCTAGCTGTCGAGCTACCTAACGCACTAACCCTCCTCTTTTATCCAGGCTTGGGACCGGCAGTATTGAAACAACCCAGGCAGCGTTTAGAGGATCTTATTAGCTCATTATACTTAATGGAAACAATTATTGGAAGCTTAAAATACTTGATTAAGGCTCTGATACAAACAATTTAAAATAGGCTTACTATTCTCGAATTCTGGACAGAGAATGACATGTATGCAAATCCTATAATCAAACCATCTTAACCACATAATTTAGACAGAAACAAATTTTAGTGGTAGATCTATCCCTTGTGAACACATTCCAAGTGGTTTCATCCAAATCAAATAATTAACAAATTCGGAAGAATTCTATAATCAAACTCCATCGAAGGATTCACAGAACCATGGAAGCACTTCATATCAATGATCTAAGATCAAGTCAAATCTATGATTCTATGGAGAACGTAGGTTAAATGTGATCAAGTTGAATCATAATAACATACTTTCCATTATTTAAGCAAGATTTCCATGGGTTTTGCCTTGGATGAACTCCATTACAAGTCTCTTGAAAGAGATTAAACATGAATTTCAAGGTCTTACTCAACCACAGATTGAGTGACTCGAACCAAATCCATAATTCTATGAAGAATCTAGATTAGATGAGAGTATAATAAATTAGATCAACATATTTTATCTTAATTAATCAAAGGATTCTATGGATTTTACCTTGAAGAGATTCCATTATAGATCTCATTAGAGATCTAAACATGGATTTTAAGGACTTGCTCACACACTTTGAATAGTCATGAAAATTTAAACTCTACATTCCTACCATAGAATAAGTTAGATCTAGGTATAAACCCTCTCTCAAGTTCATGATCCTTGAGGACTAAATTGAATTCAACAAAAAAAGGGCTTGATGAGATATGATAAATCTATGAGAGTATAATAAATTAGATCAACATATTTTATCTTAATTAATCAAAGGATTCTATGGATTTTACCTTGAAGAGATTCCATTATAGATCTCATTAGAGATCTAAACATGGATTTTAAGGACTTGCTCACACACTTTGAATAGTCATGAAAATTTAAACTCTACATTCCAACCATAGAATAAGTTAGATCTAGGTATAAACCCTCTCTCAAGTTCATGATCCTTGATGGCTAAATTGAATTCAACAAAAACAAGGGCTTGATGAGATATGATAAATCTCATAAATCCTTCAAGGGATGAACCAAAACTATATATATACAAGTTTAGATTCATTCAATTGATCTTACAATTCTTATCATTGTATAACCATAAGATTATCAACAATTAGAGGATCTAACTCTAAGAAATTCAAATGGAACATAGAGAATTCCATCAACTTCACGAGAGCAAAGAAAATGAAATGCATACATAGATCTAATTTCATTCATCAAAATAATGGATGAAATCTACTTCAATCCTCATATAAATGGTGAATTGCCGAGAATCAATGCATCAAAATCAATGAAACCCAAAACGACAACGACATTAAATGGTCACTTGAATTTTACGAAGAAGGGTAGAGAGAGAAAATGATCAATCCACGTGAATTATGATGATCCAAGTTGTTATTTCATTTATAAATATAATTTACAAAGATTATAAGATCACTCAATCATACAAAAAATGATTAAAAGAAATTCAATCACAATTCAAGTGGTGTGTGAAGAAGGGAGAGAAGAGCCTTTTTGAAAATGTGTAAAAATCCTAGTTCAATCTGTGAATTGTGATTAAATTATGTATAACAAGTAAAGGAATAAGGATTTAACCTCTAGATCTTCTCAGGATTTGATTAATTTGGGGAGATTCAACCCTTACAAGCCTTCCTCTTCTTCTTCTTCTTCTTCTTCCTCCTTGAAGCTTCAAGGTCCTTCAATGGTGGTTCGAAGAATTGGGTCAATTAGGTAAGGTTTCTTTGGGGTTTTGGAGTTTTTCTCTCTATATTTCTCTAAGAACAAACTCAGTTTCAAAATTCAGCCTCTCTCTCTAAGATTCAAGTATCATCCTCAAGACTCAAGTCTCCAACCCCCAAAAATGAGAGAAAAATGGGTATTTATAGACTTTGATTTTCTTAGGGGCTAAGATAAAGGTAGATAGGTCAATTTTGAGGTGATGGGAGCAAGGTTTACATGACCTAAGAGTAGTAAACGCGTCCACAAAAAAATGGCATCGTCTGGTGCATTCTTGATCAAGGATTGAAAATGAATTTTGACTTAAAAATGCAAATTAGCACAGGGCGGCACTCAATGAAGATGAGGCGGTACCTAGTGAATGCCACAACGGCACTCATGGATTACGATTCGTGCACTCCAACTGCTGCTGCACAATAATTCAGCAATATTTACTTAAGACATTAAATGTAATTAAGGAAATACCACCCCCCCCCCCCCCCCCCCCCACATTTGGATTCAATAGAAATATTTAAAAAAATCAAAATCCTTGAGGAAAAAAAGTCAACTCTCCCTCCGAAGGCAAAATTTTTTAATTTTTTTTTTTGCATAGCTCTTCTTAAAGTCCTTTTGATTTCTCAATGTTCCCTTTAACATAAAAATTCTTAAAAATTATTTTTGAAATAAGGGAGCCTCAATGAACAATTATCGGGACATTTCATCTTAAAATTCAAAAATTTAACGATTAACCCTTTTGACCTGTTGATTTTTCATTGGGACAACTATTGACTTTTGTTAACTTTTTGGGGTTCATACCAATTTCTCTCCTTTTGAAAATGGTTTTAAGATGCTCCGAGAATGATGGTGTGTTTCTATATATGTTCAAAACTCATGGTCTACAAGGTGATGGGTAGATAAGAATGTTGATCTTTTAGCTTAAAAGGGCAATTTTGGATCGAGATTCTTCTTGGAAGAGAGTTAAATTGCTTATAAAAGTCTTGATTCTGACAGAACATATTCATCATTGATCTCCAGAGGTAAATCCCCCGAAGTTTAACAGTTTGATCAAAAATCTTCGACAGAGCTTGTGATGCAACACGTGTCACAGGAGAATGTCAAAGCCTATGAGAAGACAAGCCTTTGATTGGGCTGTTGAACTTAGGTAAAAGCAAAATACGTTGCAAAAACATTTTCGGAGATGGCTGGTGCTGGTCGTGCTCAATGGTGAGCTACATACGTATCCCAAGGGGAATCATACTAAGATGTAGTTTAAGCAAGGGACAAACACCCATAGTCATAAATAGTCACACGGATGAATGCACATATCCTATTATGATGCACGTGCTAATGCAATCTCATGCTGTCATGCAATGTAGATGCGAAGATCCAAGATCGTGCTATTTTTTATGATAGGAATGCTTTCAATGCCTTACACCGATATTCATTCCCTCAATCTAGAGGACTTCAAACTGTCATTTTCATGAATGATGCAACGTGAATGCATGATCGTAGCCATCCTTTTCATCCTTTTGACTATTCTGAGCTATGCTTTCTTACACTTCTGAGGTTTCTGTCTAGAAATTGCTTGATTGAATGAGTTATACTTTCTGCGTCTTATACCCTGGTGCTGTTAAGAACTAAACTATTTAAAAGACTGAGTTGTGCTTTCTGCGCCTAATAGCAGTTGCTTCCAAGAATCATCTGATAGACTGAGTTACGCTTTATGCACCTTATACTCCAAAAGATTGGATTTAAATGGAGATGCGCTTTGCGCCTTATACCCTAAAATTGATTGAATTTGAACCGAGATGTGCTTCCCGTCTTCTACCCCAAAATTGATTGAACTGAGATGCGCTTCGCGCCTTATACCCAACATGATTAGATGGATTAAACTGAGATGGGCTTTGGGCCTTACACCCCAAAATTGATTGAACTGAGATGCGCTTCATGCCTTACACCCCAAAATAGTGAACTGAGATGCGCTTCGCTCCTTATACCTCAAAATGGATTGAACTGAGATGCGCTTTTGTGCCTTATGTTGGGTTTGTGCCCTCAAACCATTACTTTATCTATGAGACATTGACATTTTAATACATGGATATCATCTTTATGTTATTATGTATGTTTCTTTCATGAGATGATTGTTAATCCATAAGTATCATAGTAAGTAATTCGTGTATGTATGAGATATATACAAGTGAGATACGAATTACTATTCTTTGATACTTAGAATTTGTCAAAGTGGATGATGAGACTGGATATCTCATCATGGTTACACAGTACCATGATTAACTACCATTGGATGGAGTGATGTATCTCAATCACTAGAGTATAACTCTTGGTTAATATGCTAGAGCTTATAGTGCATTGACAGACCTAAGTTTTCCTATTGACACTTAAGACTGTCAACAGTCGATAGGAACTCATAACTTGTATAAAGTATGTATTCTCAATCTTGAGATAATTATGAACACAAACTGTGGATATGACTGCTTTGAATTACCAATCAGTAAGGTCTTAAAGATTAACACTTGGGTATCTTGGGTATGTCATGTTCATAGGGTTGTGAACATATATTGTCAAGATAGAATCTACCCTCTGATATAGCGTAAACATTCTCTTGAGAATGTCACCAACTTGATTACTGAGAACTACAGTCTTGTTGATAAGTAGTTATCAACATGTTTGGTAATCATGATTGGTGAATGAGACTCAAGGAATACAATAAGTAATCATGACTTAGGTTAACAGTAACCGTTTATCTGACTACCTGAATATGATTATGAATGCTGATGGTAGAGGATATTAGTACACTATACAAGTCTAGACATCGCTTCGGATATGTTCTTTTGCGTTGGAGTTCAATTATTGTTTTATAGTGGAGTAAACGTTAACTGGTAAGTTAGTCAGTTTGCTGATCAGAGAGTATGATCATGGGAATTAACAACTGGTCTAAGCCAACAATAAAGAGCCTAGGAGGTCCCACTCTTAGAAACACTACTGGAAGTTGTAGAATTCAGAATTGGGTTCAAGACACAAAGGTATAACTCTTGTCCCATCTTGCATGCATCTATAGAGTCAATAAGTAGTAAATCCGGGTTACCAATAAAGTTTTTGAACTATTTTTCCTGCTAGGCGTTTAAATAAATAATTTTAAACCTATTTTTCCTATCCCTTACACCCAAAATTGATTGAATCGAGATGCGCTTCGCCATTTGATTGAATCGAGATGCGCTTTGCAATTTATACCATAAAATTGATTAAACCGAGATGCGCTTCACACCTTACACCCCAAATTGATTGAATTGAGATCAAAGGTACTTTACTGAAAACTTCCACCGTACTTCGTAAAAATCACTTTCAGAATCAAAGATACTTTGTTAAAAGTCGTTCTTTAGAATCAGAGGTACTTCATTAAAACCCTCCATGCACTTCGTAAAAACCACTTTTCAAGATCAAAGGTAGTTCGTTAAAACCCTCCAGGCACTTCGTAAAAACCGTTTGTCAAAATCAGAGGTACTTCGTTAAAACCCTCCACAGTACTTCGTAAAAACTGTTTTCAAAATAAGAGGTACTTCGCTAAAACCCTCCATGGCACTTCGTAAAAACTGTTTTCAAAATCAAAGGTAATTCGTTAAAACCCTCTACAGCACTTCATAAAAAACCATTTTCAAAATCAGAGGTACTTTGTTAAAACCTCCACGGCACTTTATAAAAATCATTTTTCAAGATTAGAGGTACTTTGTTAAAACCCTCCACGGCACTTCGTAAAAACCATTTTTCAAGATCAGAGGTACTTCATTAAAACCCTCCACGGCACTTCGTAAAAATAGTTTTTCAAAATTAGAGGTACTTCTTTAAAACCCTCCACAGCACTTCATAAAAATTATTTTTTCAAAATCAGAGGTACTTCGTTAAAACCCACCACGACACTTTGTAAAAATCATTTTTCATTTTTTAAAAATCATTCTTACTTTGAGAAAACCTTTGATTGATTCATTTCAGGATGGCCATGAACAAAAGCCATTTGGTGGAATGACTTGGAGGATTTCACGAATTTTTGTTCGAAGCTGATCCAGCTCAAAAGATTTGACCGGGGCTTAATCGAGTTCAAAGGATTTTCATTGGAGCTATTCTAGCTCAAAAGATTTGATCAGGGCTGAATCAAGCCCAAAGGATTTGACTGGGGGCCGAATCGAGCCTAAAAATTTGATTGGAGCCATTCTAGCTCAAAAAGATTTGATCGAGGTCTATTCTAGCCCAAAGGTTAGATTGGGAATCGAGATCTACTAGGGATTTTTCAAAAGATTTGATTTGCTAGAGAATTTGCACGAATAATTTTTTTTTTCAAAAGGTTTTCCTGAATTGATTCAAAGGACACATCTACGGGTGATCGAGAGTTGAATAAGACTCAAAGAATCATTAAGGACTAACACGAATGTGAGGTTGGCATTGAGGACTAATACTGATGAAGAGATGCTATCATTGAGGACTAACATTGTAAGAATGATGGTCAAAAGCCACTCAGGGACTTATATTGCAGGAAGGATGGTCATAAAGCCACTCAGGGACTTATGTTGTGAAGGTGACAATTAATAGTCCTTTGGGGGAATTATGTTGCAAAAACAGAGATCAATAGCCTCATAAAGGCTTATGTTGTGAAAGCGACAATTAACAATCCTTTGCGGAACTTATGTTGCAAAAACAGAGATATATAGCCTCGCAAGGACTTATGTTGCAAAAGCGATAATCAACAACCCTTTGGTGGGACTTATGTTGCAAAAACAGAGATCAACTGATTTGCAAGGACTTATGTTGTGAAAGTCCTAATCAACAGCGCTTTGGGGGACTTACGTTGCAAAAATAGAGATTAATAGCATCGCAAGGACTTATGTTGCAAAAGTGACAATCAACAGCCCTTTGGGGGACTCATGTTGCAAAAATAGGGATCAGCAGCCTCGTAAGGACTTATATTGAGAAAGCGACAGTCAACAGCTCTTTGGGGGGCTTATGTTGCAAAAACAAAGATCAACAGCCTCGCAAGGACTTATGTTGCGAAAGCTACAATCAACAGCCCTTTGGGGGACTTATGTTGCAAAAATAGAGATCAACAGCCTCGTAAGGACTTGTGTTGTGAAAGCAACAATCAACAGCCCTTTGGGGGACTTATGTTGCAAAAATAGGGATCAATAATCTCGCAAGGACTTATGCTACAATATAACACAAAAACTAATTAATTGATGCAAGGCTGATTCTCAAACGAGTCAGTGGATTCAATCGACTAACTTTTGACTTGGTGAGGTTCAAGTGCATTCTTAAGCAACTCTGCTTGCTCAATTGACGCTTCCACTTATTCTTATTCAAATTCTTTACTTTTCTAATTTGACTGATCCATTCTTGATTTTGCTCTCAACTAAAACTCAATTCAGCTTATGTTCTTCCAACTCCTAGTTCTAATCTAATATCATATCAATTATTTTGATTCAATTAATTCTAACTTGTACATGAAAACTTTTTAGATTCTCATATGATTCTAACATATGCTCGACTTGTTCAAGCTTAACTGATTCTTACAAATCTGACTCAATGAATCTTAACCGATGCTGGCTTAACTTAATTCCAATTATCCCCCACTTAACTGATGCACACTGATTCTGCTTTGATTCTGATTATCAATTGTTCAACTCTAAGGATGCTCACTGTAATTCAATGCTTTATGCTTAATGATCACTAATGAGCTCATTTAATGAGGATGACATTACTCCTACTTTCAACATTTTTCACGTTATAACTTTAACTGATGTAGTAACAGTGTTTGGAACTTCTACTTGTATTGCTCTTGGGATGCTCATGCAGACTTTTCAATTCTTTATTCATCATCTTGAACCCATGCATTTGAGACCATTACGAACTCATTGAAGAAGGACAAACTTAACAAAAGCAGTACACAAGACAACTGACTTAAACTTTGTATTATTATGAATTTATGCGCTTTCATCGTGAATAATGTATCATCTCACCTTCTACTTATTCATCATCTTATCATAGTAGTGCTTTGCTGATATATCTAAACTTTGAAGACTTCATCCCTTTTGATTTTGCAGATTCTTTGCCCGTCTAGAGTATGCTTCAAATTAGTTCTTTAGCTCATACAATAAAAGATACTCTATTTCAATCCTTTCAAAACAAACTTAATTACTTTGAGAACTTGCCTCTAGCACAGAGGGATTTTGGTAAACAAAGTTTGCCCTAGTTTGATAGGACTTGGGGCTTCCTTCCTGAACAAAATGGGGCTTTCAACAAACGAAGTTTACCCCTAGTTTGGAGATCCAAAGGATTTTTCTAAGATGATGACACAGGGATGCCTGAAGCATAGATTTTCCTATTTTGGAGGCAATCTGTATGAATATGGTGGGACGAGGTGGGCCAACCCATCATTAAAGGGAACATGGGGTTGGGAAAATAGAGTGTTCCCCTAGTTTGGCAATTCATACGTGACTATAGGCAAATAAAGTTTGCCCCTAGTCTGAAATGAAGCAACTAAAAGCGTAAAAGATGTTGCCTATAGTTTAGGGATGGTTATAGATTGAGAATCTTTGGAGGTTCACCTACTTATCCCTGAGTAGGAATCAAGTCCAAAGTAGTTCGAAAAGAGTTCAAAAGAATAACACCATGTGGAATGATGGTGCTTGCGACCGCGTAGGCTGCCTACGTATCCCCGAGTGGGAATCAGGTCAAAATGTAGTTCATCTACTCTGGAGGTCTTGAAAGAATAAGGCTTCAAGAATTTGGGGCCTTTTCGAGCCATGTTTCCATATGGGTCCATTGAGTGCTCTTTCTTGGGCAGGTTTTCTGAAACGGATCCCTGAGGCTTTTGAACGGGATGATGAGAACATGAACTACTACTCCCTTTTTTGCATTTTTTCTTTTCTTATCTTCTTTTACTTTTTTTTTGGCAACTAATTCTTCTCACCTTTTACTAGCCAGTCAATCTTTACAACTCTCATAATGCATCATGTTTTATTCAAACTCTTCACAAAGCAATATCAGCCCTCCAATCTCTCTTTATTTTTCTCAAAGATATCTCTGTATTGTTTTAAGCCCGCTTAGCCATTGAGCTTCTCACAAAATTTTGAGACTAATTGATACTTTCAGATGTCTCTTTTCAATTCCAAATTTTTTCTTTATTTAGAACAACACAAAGCCTTGAGATAATTCATGTACCAATGATGTACTTTGAAGTGTTCAAGAACTTTCAATCTTATTTATTCTCTGCTTTTTTCTTTTCTTTCCTTTCTTTTCTCTACCTCACTATCTCTTATTCTCTTCATAATTTTGACTAGCTAGGATTCGGGTTTGAAATCAACACGCACCTTATTTTTTTGCTCTAACTTTTGCCTAGGCGCCCTTTTGGGTTTTCATCCTAGCGAGCTCTTTCTTCTTCTTTTTGTCACACCCCAAATTTTGGACAACCAAATTCAGTTAAGAGCTAGAATCTGAACTAATATTCGCCACCCAAAAGCTGAGCTGACAAACTCTTACACATGCTCCAAGAAAATTATTAAAAATGGAATTGGATTTAAATTTTAAATTGAACCCATGGCCTCTCTGTTTCATAATATCAATTACTAAACTGTTTCATTTCCAAAACATTCATTTCATTATAAAATAAATAAAGCTCCATTACATATATTACAAAATAAAAGAAATATTCTTTTCATTAAATAAAACTCTCTTTACAGAGTTAAGTGGAAAGAAAATAAATAAGAATAGAATCTATACATCTATTGGTCAAACTACAACGTTCCCAATACCCAATATAGAATCCTTATTACAATAATACAAATATAGCCCCACAATGCCAGAAACAAAATTTAATAAGAAACAATTAATGCAAAGTACGATACTATACAACTACAACTCTAAGACATCAACTACACAGAAAATTCCTAAATACTAAACCTACACAAATGCATTCGACTACTTTTCATATAGAAACGCCCCCGAATGCATAACACACTCGGACCAGTCACATGACTAATATGAGTTAAACAAAACACAAGTCTTAGGGATCCAACTTGAACCCGTAGACTACAAATCACACTACAACATTCTTGGGCCAAGACAAGTAGTTCCACAAACATATTTGGACAATAGAGTAGTTTCTATTTATGTGGTGGCAAGTAGTTTCTTGCCCGAATTAAAATAACTAAATACTTACCTTTCTTAACTATGGTAGGCCGATACCGGCAAACCATTAGTGGGACTACCATCCTGTACAAATAGAAATTAACACAATAATAGAAAACCAATAACAAGGTGCTATTAATTAAAATAAATTTATCTCCAACAAAGAGTTAGAATTAGATAAAACTTAAAACATGAAAACGTCCAGAATAAAATTTCCAAGGAAAGATTCGTGTCCCCGTTCATTAATTCTAAATAGATAATTCAGAAATTAATTGTTAAACTTCAGCTCTTAGATAGACAATGTTCAACAGATTCTGAAAATCGATGAAAACAGTGTCCCATGTGTCTCCTAACGTAATACTAACTCCCACTCCGGTCCCAACTCCCATGGGGTATCACTGGAATTTGAATAAACACCTAAAGACTAGTCCTTACGTTCTTGACGTCAATAAACAATGTCTAAATACACATAAAATAGACCAACAATCCAGGCATAAGGCTTAAAATAACGAATAGACGGGTCATCCACGTAGTCACCGTCTAATCACACAAGGACGGGTCATCCACAAAGTCGCCGCCTAAACTCATAAGGCGCAGTGGTGAACATTAATGAATTTTCTAATATTAACTTCTATTAGAAAAATCTTCACACAGATGGTCTCACATTCACAAATTCATGAAACAAAACATTATATGAGAATGCTTACATCTCAACTTAATTCCACGTTTTTTCATAATTATGAAAACAAGTTCGTACAGACACATAAACCGACTTAAGACAATCAGCACGTTTTAATATTATAAAACCGCTACTGTAAATTAAATTTACAACCTAAACGGTGTGGAATTAGGAAAAACTCAAAACACGAAAAGTGTGCAGAATCACATTTTACATAGGTAATGAAGACAAAATATTAAAATTCTAAGCCACGATTTAATAACATTTTTCTAAAGTTTTAGCGACAGTTAGAAATAAAAAATGAATTTCGCATAAGCTCCGAATTAATATTCTTTTCAATCACTAAGCTATTTCAACAAATTCACATACGAATTTATCAATGTAAAAATGAAACAATTATTAATACACCAAGATTATGATCACGAAGTCACACGAGTAACAAGATTTATACTCGACTCATCATGACATATAATGCAAAGAATTAAACACTAAACAATAAAGTGCAAGGATTCAATTTATTCAGATATACATATATACACACGCATACATATATGCATCCGGATACACATATGTTTAACTCACCAAGTTTTTGTACTAAATTCCACGAAGATTTGGTGACCGACTAGATCACGACGAACTTACCCTACGTGAGCCTGTGATCCCTTCTCCTTTTTATTCTTCTTCTTTCTCTCTCTCTCTCTCTCTCTCTCTCTCTCTCTCTCTCTCTCTCTCTCTCTCTCTCTACATTTGCTCTCTCTTTTCTTTTCTTCTCCTCCCCCTCTTTTATTTTTTCCTTTTTTTCAATATAGGGGTTAGGGTTTAATATATGTATATGTATACTACACACACAACACATGTCAATAAAACACACACAAACATGTAAATTCCTTTTTGTTGTCTTACAGGCTCACAAAAAGTCTTCATATGGGCCTGAAATACATTCCAAAGTACTAAAATAAGTAGCCCAATGGGTGTACATGACCCGGGAACTTAATTCAAATGTTAAAAATACTATTTAACACATTCACGGGCCTCTAAGCACTGCTCAAAAATAAGCACATCAACACTTCAATAACTTGTTCAACTTAAATTTTACAACTGCTCTTTCAGTAACTGACAGAGCTCGAGCCTTACAATCTCTAATTAACTCACCCTCAAGTTTTGTTGCTCGACAGTGGCTTGCAGCTTGTTCACTCTTTCTTCCAATGCTCTATGGGCCATTGGTGGAACAACTTCAAAAAAGGATTACCATTACCGTCAAATTTGTCGATGTTCGGCATCTTAAAGTCGACTAGTAGCTTCTCTCAGACTCCTTCAACTAACCCCTTCCAACTCCAATAAGTAATTATCAACCCTATGGGTTTTGCAAACAACTTTTCCAATTTCTCCACCTTCTCTTTTATCTTGTTACACTTTTTCTTAGCTTTTTCTATTTTCTCTCTCTCTCTCTACCCTAGGCATTTCAGCCCTCAGAGGTTTAAGATCTTCATACCAGTCATCTTTTCCAACTCGAGCAACAGGTGGAGGGGGATCGACTATTGGTGGTTCAACTGTTGGCCTTTGGCAGGCCAATGTTTCCAGCATTATCATCATTTGAGTCATCCTTTCATTCAGTATTGCTATCATAGTGGCATTCTGTTCTTGTTCCATTTCTCTCTAAGTTATTGGTTCCCTTCTGACTAATCTTGTGCTTAAACCTCTAACCCATATTGTCCCAGTGTTTGGTGCTATCTCGCCTACAACCACGTTTATCTTTAAGCAATTTTGACTAGTTTTCTTAAAAGAATCTTATGTTTTTATTGATTTTATTACTTGTTTATGCCAAGTGAAATGCTCATGAATAGTTCATATGCCACACGGATGAAATGCATGTGTGTGTGCCTACTCTATATGCCATAGAGAAAAATTCTTATCCTAACAAATACCACATAAGCACATAAAATCATTACCCATGTCAAGTGTGCCAATTTCTCCCCTCATGATGATCCTCGTCACCCTTTCAAATTTTGGATACTTTTTGAAAGTTTTAGAAATTCATTTGGCAAAAATATTTCTTAGATAATAGGATCTTTTCTGACATGGGAACAATTTTCCAAGAATTCAGATTTTTCTTTTGAAAAATAAGGTTGTGAAAACGATTTCCAAATAAAGATGATTTTGAAATTTTCCTTTTGAAGGAGTGACTTTTCTTTCATTTCAAAGCATTTGTTAGACTCAAAAATTTGTTCAACCACATATGGTGAGTTCTGAATTCTTGGGTAGGAGGATAACATGCTTGGATAGTTATTGCACTTTTAATAAATTTGGATACACAAGGTCAATGATGCTTAGCCAACAGGATACAAGAAATGTAATCTTATTATCAAGACTCGGCATGTTCCCAAATGTCACGGGACATAAAGGGGAATCGCTAAAAAGTGATTTAGAAGGTTATACATCCTATGCCAAGCAAGCATCGTCATCATCTCAAATAATCCCTTCCGGGCATCCAAGTGTTACATAACATAGTTCTTAACCAAGAATAGAATCTTAATTTCGAAAGGTTCTATGGAAACTATCATGCAAAAAGGCTGGGTTTTAATCTCAAATTAGGGTCCCTTGACGAGCATCCATTATACCTTCTAATGGGGTTAGAAAGGCATGTGGACGACTTTTAATATACCAATACATGGTACGAGGTCAAGGGTGACCACACGGCTCTATGGAAACTTGACTGACAGGGTTACCTTGAGTCTCCAAGGCTGTAGTTTCGTGCAATTGATTGGTAGGACATGCAAATGATATGCAAACAGACACACATAAATCAAATAAATTGGATGAAAGGATGCTTTCAAGTCTGATCCTCAAATCAATACAAAGTAGAATCTAGTTTGCGAAACCAAAGATTTTGGGTTCGATCCCCAATAGAGTCACCATAATGTGGACATCGGCCCACAGGGCTTCCACGGCCCTTTTCTCAAAAGAGTCGCCACTTAATTTTAAGGAAAGAAATTAAGAAACCATTTTGAAAGCTACTTTTATGTGAAATCAGAGATTTCTAGGTCCGGGGATCATAGAATGAGAGGGGAAGGAGCCTGGTGGAACTAAGCACCCCTTCTCATCCTATCATGGATAGGCGTCTAGTCACCATACTTTTAATCAATTTAAAAGTTTATGTGTGTCCCAATCAATACATAGATATAGATATACATAACACAAGAAAGTCAAAAGGGGTGTAAGATTGCTAAAGATAAAAGGCATGCATAATCAAGTAAGTTCAAATAGCACACGATATGCAATGCAACAAGGAACAAGAAAGCACACGGGGATCCAGCTGCTATAGGGAAACGTGCAATGCAAGCATAAATAGAAAACCCTAAGAAAAGGTTTCTAAATCACATAAACATATAAGGCATCAACCTAATCTAAGGTGTCGCACATGAAGTAGCAAAATCGATAAAACGACTAAGACCAAATAAATAAAAGGGAGCATGAGAAATCGTACCTCGATAGCACTACAAAACAAAGGTCAGTCCACAGGGATGAACATGATAAATATAGAAATTCACCTAGATTCTACTTAGGGGGGGGGGAATAATAAAGTCTTGGATTCTTTCCCATCAAAGAAATTGCAACATTCCTATGGATATACGATTCTCAATGGGAAGGCCAAAATAGGCACTAACCTAGAGCCAACGTAATGTCAACATAGGAGTGACATAACCTCAACATGATCGGAAAGAACTCTAAGCCAAAGTAATAATTTATGCTCTAACTTTCCTAGAACATGAGATTTTCCCTAGAACATGATACACAAGATATATGATAAAAAAAAAAGTCATTTGGATACACAAGATATTTGGATCATCTAATCTCTTGATTTAGGTTCAATTATTCATAATCGATACATGTTCCAAGCTTTAAGGACTTAAGAAGTCATTTGGATTCAAATTAGCAAGGTTCATCAAATCTGCCTCAGGAATTCAGAATTTATAGAGAAGAAACCATATATTCAAGCATAGAAAAGTCATGGTTCCTATTGTTTGATCTTAATGATTTTTCAGTATGACATGCGTCAGTGAGTCTAGTTTCTAATTTGAAAAGAAAATCAATGATCCAATGGTCCAACCTCTGGGGATTGGACCAAAACTAGACATCACTCATAATTTATCAACTCTCTGTCTAGAGACTTTGTATGATTTATTAAAAATACTAAACAAATTTGAATCCTCCCTAAATTTTTAGATGATCTTATTAACTGATTATACTTCATGGAACAAATTATATGAAGCTTAAAATACTTGATTAAGGCTCTGATCCAAACAATTTAAAATAGGCTTACTGTTCTGGAATTCTGGACAGAGAATGACATGTTTACATATCCTATGATCAAACCATCTCAGCCACATAATTTAGATAGAACAGAAATTGTAGTGGTAGATCCATCCCTTATGAACATATTCCAAGTGTTTTCATCCAAATCAAACGATTAACGAATACATAAGAATTCTATGATCAAAATCCATCGAGAATTCACTAGACCATGTGACACACATTGAATATTGCACATTTATGTGCCAATATATTAGGCATAGTGCTCATTTAATCCCCCAAATCCCTACTTTTACATGTACATTTGAATTAATATAATTTAACAATGATGTCACTCAAATGCATGTAATTATTTGTTTTTACACATTTTACATGTTTAGATAAAAATGAAGTAAAATAAAAGGAAGAAAAGAAGTAGCAACCACACAATAGTATTTCTAATACATTATGTTAGTCAAATATGTGAATAGCAAAACAAACAGAAGCAGTTACTGTTTGATAACAAACAAACAAAAAAAAAGAAGGGAAAAGTATCAGAACATCCAAGCTTTGCTTGGATATTCATATGAATTTTTTAATAATTTTTTTTTCTCTCTGTCTCTTTTCTTTGTTTTACAGGAACGATGTCCGAGAATTGAAGACAAACAAGGAAGAAACGAAGACAATTTGCCAAACGCGTGCCCCAATGACGATCTCAGTGACGAATGTTTACCAAACCTTCGTCTATAAAAAGAGACGAACAATCACAACTGAGGGAAAGCCTACAACAATCACAACTTCACAACAACACACACTGTTAGAGAGAGAATAGTTTAGGGAGGTTATCATGTGAGCACTTCACATTATCCCTAGAAATAGAAAACTTTAGTTTTTATTTGCTTTTTCTAGTTCTAGTAGTTGTAAAAATTTACTTTTATGTAATTGATGATTTCATGTTCCAAAAATATGTTGCAAAACTTTGTGCACTGTATTTCTTAAAATAAAATATTTGTTTTCTTGTACAACCTTTGTCACTTTGTAATAGTAGTAAAATAGTCCTATTTAAATTTAGATTTAGTATTTTTAGTCCAGTAGTACTTATAGTTGTCCCCTAAAATAGTTTGAAACCCCAAATTTTCAGTTTTTAAAGCAATATTTCCATTCATTAGAAGATAGATTTTGCAAGTAAATGCCAAATTTCTTAGCCACGTAGTTGTTATAATCACCTACTAAAGTCCAAAGCTCACCATACCCATATCTTACTCCAAAAGTAGATTAGGATTTGGTTTGACCTTATTTATGTTCTTGGAGTTCAACCACTGTGACCCCATAAGAATCCAAAGTCAAAGGTTTAGTATTTTATTATTAATTCAATATTTCCATTTATGTATATTTCATTAGCTTAGTTCTACTAAACTTTGCTATTTTGTAGATTCCACAAATTCAACCCCAACTCATGTTAAGTAAGGAAAAAATATATTAATATTATATTTCACCCTTACCTTAGTGTTATAACTTTAATTTTAATTGGGCAGTCACTGTTTACATCTATTTAATCTTTCTTTAAAAGATTTTTTGGAAGACAGTTTCAATTTCTAAATGGTAAGCTAAAACTTTAATTGAGGATATGCAATAAAAACTTAAAAAGCACAGCTTCTGTGCACTAATCTTAAATGGGCTAATTTATCTAGATGGGTTATTTTTTCATTTATGGCCAAAAAATATCCATGTATCTATAGTTTATGACCATTTAACATGTTTATATAATATGACTATATTGGGCTCAAAATATTACATATTTGAAATAAGAATATAATTTGTGGATTGTCAAACTATGCCTTTTGTCATAAAAAATACCTAGCATACTCAAACAATTCATATGACAAAGTTTACATTTCAAATATGTGTTTATATGTATTTCTATCCACTAATGGACAGGCAATTGAGTAGTGGCAGAATGGTGGGGACTGGGCGTCGAATAACCCACATTCGCGGCGGGTCACGGTTCGAACCTGCCTACTGCCCAATTGCCTTTTTATTTTTCTTTAATCCAAACGACGTCGTTTCATATCAAACCTGATACACTTGATATGACCCTGACTAGTGAAAGTTTATTTTCAAATAAAGAATGACTCTACGGTCTTAAATGCCAAATCCTTTTCAAATGCACAAAAGTTGTGGGATCTAGTGTTGGTTTTGCATATTCCCAATTCCTCTAAATCATTTCTTCCAACTTAATTAATATTTCCTGTTTTTAATAACTTTGCTTAAATATTTGTATTATTTCTATCTTTCGCTAGTATTAAATCCAAAAAGTTTATCTCACAAAAATTTAGCTTTTATTTATATTTCTTCCTTTTCTTACAATATCTTGGATTAATTTATTTTGCACTATTAAAATCTTTACTATAAACTACTTAGAAAAAAAATAGCTTTTTTAACATTAGTTTTATTGCAAAAATATAAAAATTAGTGGTTTAGTAAAACCCCACAAAAGTCCATCATCTTTTATTTTCTTTTTAGTGACAAAATAGTTATTGCCTATCTTTGTTTCCCGTTCCCTGTGGGTTCGACCTGGACTTCCAGAACTTTATTACTTGTACGATCACCTATGCTTGGGTGTAATAAGAAAATGCGTCAATATGATCTCGTCAAGTTTTTGGTGCCGTTGCCGGGGAACGGTTAATGAAAATAATAAATAAAAAAAGTTAGGTTTAAAACTATTTTTCCTACTATATCTATACCTATATCTATATATACATATTCTACCTTATAAATAATCTAGTTCTCTTTTTAAGAAAATAGTAATGATAACATAAAAAAATAATAAAAATAAAAACTATATATAATATTTCCTTGTGAAATATATATATATATATATATATTTATACGTATGTACGTATCTACCTTCTAAAAAAAAGTATATATTTATATACATATATAAACCTATCTTCTAACAAAATATAAAAATATAAAATAAAAAAATGAGCTTTTTTTTATTTACTTAGCTAATAATAATATTATTAATAATAATATCTTTATCATTTTGTTTTTCAATTTACTTCATATGTCCTTAGATACCACTGAAGATTTATATCAAGTATCACATAATTATAATATTTTTACTGATTCATCTAGTATACAAGTTCCTAGAATAATGACAGAAATTGTAGGACCAGAAGGAATTGCTGATGATGCTCATAGTGAGTAGGGGGAAAATATACCACAATTTGTTTTACCAGAACGTGAACAACGTACTTTACGTTATTTATTTACCCCAGAAAGAAACATCACTCCTTCTTGCATCACTTTACCTAGACATACAGGAAATTTTCACTTTAGAAAAGGCATGATTCCACTCTTACCAACTTTCCATGGAATGGGGTCAGAACGTGCTTATCTTCATATTCGTGAATTTGAAGAAGTTTATAGTACGTTCTCTGATCAAAGTTGTCCTATTGAAATAATCCATTTTAAGCTTTTTCCTTTTTCTTTAAAAGATAAAGCTAAAGCTTAGCTTTTATCTCTCCGTCATGGATCTATAACTTCATGATATGATATGAATGAAACCTTTCTAAGAAAATTTTATCCTAAAAATTTAACTAATAGTATGATGTGTCAAATTAAAATTTTTATTCAAAAAGAAAAGGAACCACTCCCTAAAGTTTGGGAACGTTTTAAAGATCTCCTGCTAGCTTGTCCACATCATAGATTTGAAAAATTGCGTCTAATTAATTTCTTTTATGAAGGACTAGAACCAAAATCAAAGAAATTAGTTGAAACTATGTGTCAAGGAGAATTTTTGAATAAAACTGCCGATGAAGCTGAATCATATTTTGATTGGCTTAGAGAAAATGCTTTCCAGTGGAAAACATAAGAAATTGGTAGGATGGAAAAAGCTAAAAGTTTATACCAATTACAATCAGAAGATGAATTAACACTGAAAAATGAAGAATTAGCACGTAAAGTGGAAGCTATAACAGTAGAAAAAAACAATCCACCTAAGAAGAAAAGAGACGTTTGTGACAACTGTCATACGCTAGGACATCCTACGAATGAATGTCCCAATAGTTCAAATTTTCAAGAAATTGCTCCAGCAGAAATAAATGTTGTCAATAATTATAGGGGTCCCCAAAACTCCTATGGTAATTCATACCTGTCTAACTGGAGGAATCCTCCAAATCGTATGTATACCAAAGAAGGTATTTTACAATTTCAACCTCAACAATATCCTCCTCAAAATAATCAGTCGTATTTACCTCCTCCACCTCAATTTCAACAAACACAAAATACATATCCTAATACACAGCAAAATTCTAATGTTTATGTGCCTCCGCACAAGAAAGTACAAGAGGAACCTTTACAGTCTATGATGCAACAATTAATACAAATCATAGGGAAACTACAAACATCTGTGAACAATTAACACGATTCTAAAGGAAAAGGCATTTTTCCTGCCCAACCATAATCTAATCCAATGGGACAACCACAAGGTGATCCCTCAACTTCTGGTGATAGTCATGAACAAGTAAAAGCTATAACTGTACTAAGAAGTGGTAAGACTGTTGGATAAGAAATTTCACCTTTTTTAGAAGAAATTGAGCATACAAATAAGGATGATAATATGATAGAAATTGAGGAAAAAATAGATGAAGATAAAAGTTCTAATGAAGTTGAAATTGAAACCTTTGAAAAACAACAAATTTCTCAAGAAAATGAATCTGATTTACCAGTGGAAAAAGAAACAGAAGAAACTCCTGAATACTCTCCTCAAATTCCTTATCTACAACGTTTAAGAAAACACCAAAATGATAAGAATCAGGAATATTTAGAATTATTTAAACAAGTGCATATTAATATTCCTCTCTTAGATGCAACTAATCAAGTACCTGCTTATGCAAAATTTTTAAAAGATTTATGTACTGTCAAACGTAAGCAAGATTTAAGAAAAGATGCGTATTCCGCTAACTTCGTAGAAGACATTAATTCCATCGTATAGCATAATTTACTAACAAAATGTAAAGACCCAGTTACACCAACAATATCGTGTATTATTGGAAATCACAAAATCAATCACGCACTCCTTGACTTAGGAGCTAGTGTGAACTTGCTTCCTTATTCTGTTTATCAAGAACTTGGATTAGGTGAGCTAAAGCCTACTCGTATGGTATTACAACTGGCTGATAGATCTACAAAATATCCGCGAGGAATTTTGGAAGATGTTTTTGTCAAAGTTGAAAATTTTATTTTCCCAGTAGATTTTGTCATCCTTGATACAGAACCAGTATTAGATACTAATGTACAAATACCAGTTATTTTTGGAAGGCCTTTCTTGGCTACCATTGACTTTAAATATTAAAATTTTTTCTAATCCACAACATCAAGAAGAAGATAAGAATATTGAAGAAGTTCATGATATTGAATCTCTATCACGAGAATATTTTAACTTGACTTGTTACAATGATCCAGTATAATATGTTATTAATAACTCTACTCAGAAACTAGACAGTAATAATCTGCAAGAACATCTTATGAGTCAAGTATGTTTTAATGAAGATTCAACAGAAGAAATAATTCAAGAAGCAATGTGAGCAACACATTTTGAACCTTTACCACCAAACACTACATTAACACTTCCGTCTAATTTACAAACTCCACACTTGGAATTAAATGAATTCCCTAAAGAGCTTAAATATGCTTTCCTTGGTATTAATAATACTTATCCCGTAATAATATCATCTCTTCTAGACTCCAGTCAACAAAATAAACTCATTAGTATGCTTCAGAAGCATAAAAGTGCCATTGGTTGGAGTATAGCAAATTTAAAAGGAATAATCCCTTCAATATGCACTCACAATATATATCTTGAAAATAAAGCTAAAACCTCAAGAGAAATGCAAAGAAGACTTAATCCTATTATGCAGGAGGTAGTTAAGAAGGAAGTTCTCAAGCTACTCGACATGGGTATTATATATTCAATATCCGACAGTAAATGGGTAAGTTCAACACAAGTTGTACCAAAGAAAGCAGGAATTACAATTGTTCCGAATTCAAAGGGAGAATTAATTCCCACTCGTGTCACTAACTGGATGGCGTGTATGCATTTACTACAGAAAACTCAATGTTGTAACCCGTAATGATCACTTTCCTTTACCTTATATGGATCAAATGTTAGAAAGAATAGCGAGCCATAAGTATTACTATTTTCTAAATGGTTATAGTGGTTACAATCAAATAGAGATTGCTCTAGAAGATCAGGAAAAAACTACTTTCACATATCCATTTGGATCTTTCGCCTATCGCTGAATGCCCTTTGGTCTTTGCAACGCACCTGCGACCTTTCAAAGGTGTATGCTAAGTATTTTCAGTGATATGGTAGAAAAGAATTTAGAAGTTTTTATGGATGATTTTTCAATTTTTGGCAAATCCTATGATGATTGCCTTAGCAATCTTCAGAAAGTTCTTCAAAGATGTGAAGAAAAAAGTTTAGTTTTAAATTGGAAAAAATGTTATTTTATGGTCACTAAAGGCATTGCCTTAGGACACATTATTTCTGAAAATGGGATACAGGTAGACAAAGCCAAAATAGATCTTATAACTAATTTACCTATTCCCAAACATGTAAAATACATTCGTTCATTCTTAGGACATGCAGGTTTTTATCGCCGATTCATAAAAAAAATTAGTACTATTTCTAGACCTTTATGTCAATTATTGGCCGAAGACACACCTTTTGAATGGACTAAAGAACGTCAAAACTCCTTTGAGCAATTAAAAGAGCATCACACTACAGCACCTATTATGTAATCTCTTGATTGGAGCTTACCATTTGAATTAATGTGTGATGTTAGTGACTTTGCCATTAGAGCTATCCTAGGGCAGAGAAAGGATAAAAAGGCATCAGTTACATACTACGCCAGTAGAACTCTGGATAGTGCACAAATGAACTACTCAACTACTGAAAAAGAATTGCTAGCCATGGTATTCGCTCTTAATAAATTTAGGCAATACTTGATTGGTTCCCCTATTGTTTGTTTTACTGACCACTCAGCTCTTAAATATCTACTTTCAAAGAAAGACAGCAAGCCTAGGCTTATTAGGTAGATACTCCTACTACAGGAATTTAATTTAATAATTAAAGACAAAAAAGGCGTAGAAAATGTGGTAGCTGATCACTTATCCCGCCTCACTTTTGAGGACAATACAAGTGAATAGGGCCCTACCTATTCAAGACTCTTTTCCTGATGAACAGTTATTTTCTGTGACTTCCTTGTCATTGTATGCTGATCTTGTTAATTATTTAGTAACTGGAAAAATACCAAGCAATTGGTCATCATCAGATAAAAAGAGATTTCTAGCTATTGCTAGACATTTCTACTTTAATGATCCATATCTGTTTAAATATTGTGCCGATTAGGTAATCAGGAAATGCGTCCCAAATGAGGAAATCAAAAATGTACTTTTCATGTGTCATTCGCCCTTTTGCGGAGGACATTTTTCATCTCGAGTCACTGCCATAAAAATTTTACAAAGTGGTTTATATTGGCCCACTCTATTTAAAGATTCATATTTATACTGTAAGGCTTGTACCCGTTGTCAAATGTTAGGCAGTATTACAGAAAGAATCAAATGCCAATGACCCCTATAATTACAATTGAAATATTTGATTGTTGGGGCATTGATTTTATGGGACCTTTTCCTCCATCTTGCCAATATGAATATATTTTATTAGCAGTCGAATATGTTTTAAAATGGATAGAAGCTATTCCTACAAGAAAGAATGATCATCGTACATTTATTGCATTTTTAAAAGATAATATACTTTCTCAATTTGGAACTCCAAAAGCAATAATAAGTGATGAAGGAACTCATTTCTGTAACAAGCCATTTGAAAATTTAATGAAAAGATATGGAGTGACCCATAAGGTGTCAACTGCATACCATCCACAAACAAATAGACAAGCTGAATTAGCTAATAGGCAAATTAAGTATATTCTCGAAAAAACTGTTGATTCTAATCGTAATGACTGGCATTCAAAATTAACAGATGCTTTGTGGGCATATAGAACCGCTTATAAGACCCATTTGGGGATGTCCCCATACAGACTTGTCCATGGAAAAGCTTGTCACCTACCAATAGAATTAGAACATAAGACATATTGGGCTACGAGAACTTTAAATTGTAATATTGAAGAGGGAGGAATTTTAAGAAAACTACAATTAAGTGAGCTTGAAGAAATTCGTAAAGACACATATGATAATGCCTGAATTCATCAAGCAAGAACTAAAATGTATCATAATAAGAATCTTTTGCGCAAAAGATTTACCCCAGCGCAAAAAGTTCTATTATATGACTCAAGACTACATCTTTTTAGAGGAAAAATGAAATCTCAATGGACTGGTCCATATATAGTAAAAAAAATGTTTATCCTTATGGAACTGTCGAGATTGAAGACCCTAAAGATGGAAATATATTTAAAGTTAATGGGCATAGATTAAAACTATTTTTAGAAAAATTTGAACCTGAGTTGGAGTCAATTCCTTTGGAGGACCCCAACTATAATACTCCTTAATATCTTAAATCATAATTAGTATGGACATAGTGTATCAGAGTATTTATATTCGAATAGTCCTATACTCCTAGTTTGTTCACTTTTTATATGTATAAGTTAATTTTGTCATTATTATTCTATCTTTTCTTTGTTTATTTCTTTTTATTACAGGTGTTATCCTTGGCTTCTTTTTCTCATCTCACTCATTGAGGACACTGTCAGACTCAGTTGGGGGGTACGGTTTCACGATTAACACCTGTTTGTTTGTTTTATCTTTATTTCTTAAAAAATAAAAATATATAAAATAAAAAAAAACAAAAATTTCTTCTCTAAGAGAGATACATTGAAAAAGACAAAATGGTTTTAAATAGGGCTTTGAACCCTAAAAACTTTACCAATCTGTCTTTTTCCTTTCTTTTCTTCTTCCTCTCGCCGCGATCTCTCTCTCACTCTCTGCAACTCTCTCACTCTTCCCCGATCTCTCATTCTCTCTCATTTATTTTCTATTTTCTTTAATTTTCTCGATCCAAAATCAAGATCCACTCTACTGATCACTAAAGGTAAGATCTATAATCCAGAGAAAAGCTTGATTTTAATTTTATTTTTTCTATTTTTCCGACTTCAGCTTAAATCTTAAATTTTTAGTTTTTTAGATTTTTATTTTCTCTCTTTTCCATTATCTAACAAAAATATAATACATAAGTTGTAGGTATCTACTTACCAAAGAAGCTTGGAAATATCACTTGATCTACGGCCCTACCAGGTTCTCAAATTTCCAAGAAACAGGTGATATTTCTCCATTTTAGCTTTTAAACTACAAAAATGGAAGACGCGCTAGCTATTGGTCTTCTGTATTTTGAACTTTACCTTGTCATTTTCTTAATTGTTGTTATGATAATGCTACGTTGCCCTTGTTAAAAAAATCTAATAGTATTTTTTTCCATGTTTTCTGGTTTTTTTTTAAATGAATGACGAACACGTCACCGCTCTTATGATTTTCGAAGTTCATACCATAATTTTTCTTATTATCATTATTGTACTAATACGTTGTCTAGGACTTTTCTACAAAAAAAAAAGAGAGAGAGATAGACAGAGAAATGTATTTTTTTTTTTTTTTTGTGTTCTAGTTTTTTTTTGTTTAAAAAAAAATTTGTCATTTTTCTTTCTAAGTTTTCTGTTCTAAAAAAGAAAAAAAAATTTATATATTTCTTAATATAAATATTTTTAGTTTTTAAATAAAATTCCCACCCACCCCCTCTAAGCTCTCTTTAATTAGAGCTTAGTTGATAGTTAGAAGGAGTGGAGGGTTGAGTCTAGCCTCTCTTGCTGGCTGAGAGTATGAAAAACGAATCCAATAGTTGATGACCAGACGTTCATGGGTCGCTCACTTGTTTCTGAGCAGAAGAAACCCTTTGCTAGTACTAGCCTTTATGCCATCAAAAGGAAAGCTAAAAGGTTAGGATGGTGTTCGAATTGTCATAGAGAAGAATGTCCTGGTTTGATTGTTCATAATGGTACATCTTTTAAAGTTTACTACTATTATAAAAGACAATTCAAATCGAAACAAAAGAAATTTTGGTTGAGAAAGAGGAATGGATTCCTTGATACCTAAATAAATTTTGTTTTCCCATCCCTCATTTCTTTTTATTTTTATTATTTTTGTTTTAAATTTATTTTCAGTACATTTCAATAATTTTCAATCAGGTCAAACTTTAAAATGATCCTACGTGTACATCTGGCTTTCATTAGCTGGTTCGATAGGAGTAATTTGCATGATCCCAACATCACCAGATATGTCTAGTGCGGTGAATGACTCTAGAGGTAGCGAAAAACTAGGTAAAGCCAGAGTTATCTCCTAACCTCTTACTGATGTTTTAGCTTACTAGTGATTCTAGACCCATCTCTTTTACTAGAGGTGGATGGGCTATTATGACAACTTGGACGCTCCGGATTGCGTAGCCTCTTTTGTATAGGTGCAGAGGATACTAGTCGCACCATATATGTATCCAACCTAATAGATGTGCTAAGGATTTTTCAGAAATTTTTCTTTTACTCTATATAAGATAAATTTGACGCATTAATGTTATTTTGGGTATGTTAATAACATACAACACATTGTCACATGTTTAACCATTTCAAATGCTAGAAACTCTTTAAACTTTAAATATTTTGAAACGGTGTGAAAATATTTACTGAATCTAAATGGATGAGTATACATAAACTATGCAGTTTAAAGACAAGTAGTGGAAACTAATTAACCCATGTGAGCTTTTGTGCCAATCTTCCTTTATGAGGGTTACTATTCTTTTCAGTCTCATTTTATTCTCTTTATCATATCACTCGTTGAAAGTCTCATTATTATTCTTTTTGACTGATCATTAGAAGAGAACGCTCAGGATTTACCATTAGAACATCTAAATTGCTTGAATGAACAAAATCAATCTATTTTTAAAAAAATGATTTAGGCCATCTTTTCTTTCAAATGCACCCCCTTCACCTAATATTACCTTATTCTCAGTTCTCTCCAAATCATGCATTGCTCCACCTAGGAGTACAAACCTCACTTTTTTATCCAGGTATGTGATTGGACTGTAATGACATTGCAAGAAGTGGTAAAGAAAGAAATGAGTTGATTTCAAACAAAACAAAAAAAAAAAGAAGAAGAAGAAAAATGAGAAACTAAAAAAAAAAAAAAAAAAAAAACTGAACAAATGATAAAAAGGAGAAGAAAAAGAAGAGGTTGGAATGAATTGCGCAAATACTCCAATCACATGCTTAGAACAAATACACCCCAAATCTCCTACTCATCTTAATTTCTAACCTACCAGTCAAAGTCCTAATGATTTAAAAAAAATTGATTTTTAAATTTAAGTGATAAGGATGTTCTCCACGGTAGATCGCTCTTCTAATGCTAAGTATTCTTTCATGAGACTTATTGTACTCCAAATGCCTATATATTGAGTCATCAAAAAATGGAAGCAACTTCTCTATCTTTGCTTCTCTACCAAGTGAGATGTTCTATATACCGGTTTCTGAGAGTTTATCCTTAAAAGAGTGAAATCCCAATGAGATTTGAGTTAAAACTACAAATTTTATGACTGTTAATAGTTGTGTAAATTTTGAAGTTAAGATCAGTTGCTTGACTTTTCAAGTACACACTGTAAGTTTAAAGAGTATAAAAAATGCTACTATTGATGAACTATGAGTATATGTGTTGCATTACTATTACATACTTAGAAATTTAATTTTATTGCCAAATTTAATCTTATCTGTTGTGAAAGGAGAAAATCTACCTTTAATTTTATAAAAAAAAAAAATTAAATGAATTTTGTGGGTAAATTCACTGCAAACCCTCATGAGACAACACTCGTCCACTAGGGGTAACCTAGGGGTTTAACGGCTTGTTGCATACGCTAAATGCAATCGCGATTCCTGCGATAATGAGTTAGGTTTTATTTTCCTTATTCTACTCCTACATTTTAATAAAACTTTTAGAACAATTTCTCTTTCACTTCATTGCTAGGGACTAGCAATAAGTTAGTTCAGGGGTGTGACAAACATTGAATATTGCACATTTATGTGCCAATATAATACACATAGTGCTCATTTAATCCCCCAAATCTCTAGTTTTACATGTATATTTGAATTAATATAATTTATCAGTGAAGTCAATCAAATGCATGTAATTGTTTGTTTTTACACATTTTAGATGTTTAGGTAAAAATGAAGTGTAATAAAGGGAAGGAAAGAAGTAGCAGCCACACTATAGTATTTCTAATACATTATATTAGTCAAATATGTGAATAGTAAAACAAACAGTAGCAGTTACTGTTTGATAACTAACAAACAAACAAACAAACAAAAAAAAGGGGAAACGTATCAGAACATCCAAGCTTTGCTTGGATATTCATATGAATTTTTTAATAGTTTTTTTTTTCTCTTTCTCTCTTTTCTTTGTTTTACAGAAACGATGTCAGAGAATTGACGACAAATAGGGACGAAGCGAAGACAATTTGCCAAACGCGTGCCCAAATGACGATCTCAATGATGAATGTTTACCAAACCTTCGTCTATAAAAAGAGACAAACAATCACAACTGAGGGAGAGCCTACAACAAGCACAACTTCACAACAACACACACTGTAAGGGAAAGAATAGTTTAAGGAGGTCATCATGTGAGCACTTCATATTATCCCTAGAAATAGGAAACTTTAATTTTTCTTTATTTTTTCTAGTTCTAGTAGTTGTAAAAATTTACTTTTATGCAATTGATGATTTCATGTTCAAAAAATATGCAGCAAAACTTTGTGTATTGTATTTCTTAAAATAAAATATTTGATTTCTTGTACAACCTTTGTCACTTTGTAGTAGTAAAATAGTCCTATTTAAATTTAGATTTAATATTTTTAGTCTATTAGTACTTATAGTTGTCCCCTAAAATAGTGTGAAACCCCAAATATTTAGTTTTTATAGCAATATTTCCATTCACTAGAAGACAAATTTTGCAAGTAAATGCCAAATTTCTTAGCCACGTAGTTATTATAATCACCTACTAAAGTCCAAAGCACACCATACACATATCTCACTCCAAAAGTAGATTAGGATTTGGTTTGGCCTTATTTGTGTTCTTGGAGTTCAACCACTGTGACCCCACAAGAATCCAAAGTCAAAGATTTAGTATTTTATTATTAATTCAGTATTTGCATTTATGTATATTTCATTAGCCTAGTTGTACTAAACTTTGCTATTTTGCAGATTCCACAAATTCAACCCCAACTCATGTTAAGTGAGGAAAAAATATATTAATATTATATTTCACCCTTACCTTAGTTTTATAACTTTAATTTTAATTGGGCAGTCACTGTTTACATCTATTTAATCTTTCTTTAAAAGATTATTTGAAAGACGTTTTTAATTTCCAAAATGGTAGGCTATAACTTTAATTGGGGATATGCAATAAAAATTTAGAAACCACAGCTTCTGTGCACTAATCGTAAATGGGCTAATTTATCTAGATGAGTTGTTTTTCCATTTATGGCCAAAAATATCTATGTATCTATAGTTTATGACCATTTAACATGTTTATATACTATGGCTATATTGGGCTCAAAATATTACATATTTGAAATAAGAATATAATTAAGTGGATTGTCAAACTATGCCTTTTTGTCATAAAAAACACCTAGCATACTCAAACAATTCATATGGCATAGTTTACATTTCAAATATGTGTTTATATATATTTCTATCCAATAATGGACAGGCAATTGTGTAGTGGCAGAGTGGTGGGTACTGGGCGCTGAATAACCCACGTCCGCGGCGGGTCACGGTTCGAACCTGGCTTACTACCCAATTGCCCTTTTATTTTTCTTTAAACCAAACGACGTCTTTTCATATTAAACTTGACACACTTGATATGACCCTGACTAGTAAAACTTTATTTCCAACTAAAGAATGACTCTGCGGTCTTAAATGCTAAATCCTTTTCAAATGCACCAAAGTTATGGGATCTAGTGTTGACTTTGCTTAAATATTTGTATTATTTCTATCTTTCGCTAGGATTAAAACCAAAAAGTTTATCTCACAAAAATTTAGCTTTTATTTATTTTTCTTCTTTTTCTTACTAGTATCTTAGATTAATTTATTTTGCACTGTTAAAATCTTTACCGTAAACTACTTATAAAAAATAGATTTTTTAAAATTAGTTTTATTGCAAAAATATAAAAATTAGTAGTTTATAAGACCCCACAAAAATCTATCATCTTTTATTTTCTTTTTAGTTACAAAATAGTTACTGCCTTTCTTTGTTTCTCGTTCCCTGTGGGTTCGACCTGGACTTTCAGAACTTTATTACTTGTACGATTACCTACACTTGGGTGTGATAAGAAAACGCGTCAATAGGATGTCGTCACCATGGAAAACTTCATGTCAATGATCTAAGCAGAGGTGTCAAATGGGCCGGGCTGGACTTGGTCAAAGTGTGCCAAATTGGGCTCGATGGCCTGGCCGGGCCGAGCTTCACCTAACACCGTGCCGGGCTTGGGAGGGGAGGAGGGGTATCTGCCCCGGACCGAAGGCCCAGGTCTACACCAGCCTGAGCCGTGCCAGGTCAGGCTTTTGGCCCGAATAAAGTGGAAGGCCCGGGTCTTCATATTTTGGCACGGGCCTTGGCGGGCCTCGGGCCGGGACGGGCTGGGCTTTTGCTCCATTTTGGGCCAGGCCGAGCCGGGTCGTAGACACCAAAGGGGGTGTCCGACCCGGATCGATGGTAGAGGACCGAGCCAGGGCAGGCTTTTTGCCCGGATAAAGTGGACCGGGCTCAGGCTCGGGCTTGGCCAGGTCAACCCGACCCAATTGACACCTCTAGATCTAAGATCAAGTCAAATCTATGATTCTATGGAGAATCTAGATTAAATATGATCAAGTTGAATCATAATAACACACTTTCCATTATTTAAGCAAGAGTTCCATGGGTTTGCCTTGGGTGAACTCCATTACAAGTTTCTTGAAAGAGATTAAACACGAGTTTCAAGGTCTTGTTCAACCACTTTTTAAATGGCTTAAACCAAATCCATAATTCTATGAAGAATCTAGATTAGATGAGAGTATAATAAATTAGACTAGCATATTTTATCTTAATTAATCAAAGGATTCTACGGATTTTACCTTGAAGAGATTCCATTATAGATCTCATTAGAGAATCTAAACATAGATTTTACGGACGTGCTACTTTGAATATTAATGACAATTGAAACTCTAGATTCCAACCATAGAATAGTTAGATCTAGGTATAAACCCTCTCTCAAGTTGATGATCCTTGAGGGCTAAATTGAACCCAACTAAAAAGAGTTTGATGAGATATGATAAATCTCATAAATCCTTCATGCGATGAACCAAAACTATAAATTTACAAGTTTAGATTCATTCAATTGATCTTATAACTAGAGTTGAAACTCACTCTTATCATTGTATAACCATGAGATTATAAGCAATTAGAGGATCTCCCAGGGGATCGCCATCAGGGCCTATAAGGAAGTAGTCGCAACTTCAAACCCCAGCGTTACCGTTGCTGTAGCACCGAAGCTACCCCTCACCGCCATACCGGCCGGGGTGTCATTCCCGACCTTGGATGAACCAACGCTCCTGGGCCTCGCGCGGAGCCCTCTGCAATGCCAGCGGTGGAGACGGTGGACGCTGTCAGATGGAGAGTCCAGCTCGGGTTGCTGCAGAGTCAGGTCGATAAATGCTCTCTGCTGGGCCCTAATGCCTTGGTCGGCTGGCTGTACAACGTCAGCCACATGGTAAATTGTCCTTTACACTTCATGCTTTTATCTTCTCTTCCCAGGAACTTATACTTCCGAACTTTCCCTGTAGGTCGGCTTTTTGGCGACGGGGACCAAGGCTACCCTGCTCGGGATGGCCGGGAACTGACCGCTGCTAAGGCCGCCCTAGCAGAAAAGAAGGCTACTCGAGAGTCTACAGGGTTTACCCTTTCTGTGGCAGAGGAAAAGTCCAGGGCTTTGGCCTTTGAGCTGGGGGAGGCCCGAGACACCATCTCCACCTAGCGAGCTGCTCAGAAGGCCTTGGAATCAAAGGTTGTGGATGTAGAGGTCGAGAGGGTGGCCGCTAAGAAGGAAGCCGAGGTTCCGGCAGCGACCCTAGCTAAGGTCACCGCCACCCAGGATGCCGAAGCCAAGGAAGCCGAGGAAGAATTTGAGACGGGATTCTTCAAGGGCTATGCTGACCTGACCGCTCGGGTCTCCTCGGACCACCTGGACTGGGACCTCTCCGAGTACTCCTGGGCTGACTCTGACTTCTGGAAGGAGCTGGCTCAGGATGATGAGGGGCCGCTGCTGCTGTTGATGATGATGTGCCGGCCGGTGGGGACGGTACGGGTGACGATGTGGACGTCGTTGACGTCTAGTGTAGGGCTTGGCCTTACACTAGAGCACTTGGTCTTTTTTTTTTTTGGGAGGCTACTACAACTGCCCCCCTGTCAATGTAAATATTGTCTTTAATTAATGAAAAGGTCCTTTGAGGCCACCTTTTGAACCAATTATTTTGCATTTTGGACTTGTACGTGGATGCTTGTTTGTGGTTGCCAATACCCGACTGGTTGTTGGCCGATCTAAATCCCTGCCTTAGCAAAATGCTTAAGACTGTAACCGGTCGAGAATACTTGGGCTTTTAGGGACCTGTTAAGTATGTCCCGCTCGGGTATAGTGTGGGATTATAACTATTTACTACCCGAGCAGTTTCTCTGGGTACTGTAGGCACTTAGAAATGTTAGGTGTCCAAGGATTCCAAGTCCTGTTAGTGCCCGGTGTGATTTCTTGTTTGGCCTGGTATTCCCCTTACCCCCCCCCCCCCCAAGCGTTTGCTAAGGTAGAAGTATAGAGGGAGCGACCATAGGAAACTGACATGTAACGTGGGTGCTTGCTTTGAGGCTTGCTATCATCAGCCACCTAGGGGGTGATGCCTGATTCGAGGTGAAAAGTGCATATTTATAGCGTAATACATGGTCCTCTATGCATACTTTTATTCCCAAAGTCCCTACATTTAGGTGCATTCTAATAACAATGTTATTTTTATTGTGTTAATGCTAAAATATATGTTTTTGCATTGTTTTATAGGTATTAGGATGTAAATCAATGAAGTGGAGCTAAAGAAAAGTGATTCTGGTGAATCGAACAACGGAAGCAACTGGGAAAATATCAATTTTGACAATGAAGACTTCAGATTTGGAAGATTGTTCTAGAAATACAAAATGTAGATCTTTGAGTTACAGTTGCGTGGCCGCAAACGGAAGGTCAATCCGAGGTCCGAGTGAAAAGTTATGGCCATTCTCCCAACGGCGCGCAAAGCTGTTAAAATCAGAGGAGTTCAAGCCCTTGAGCAGAGTTCAATCGATTGAGACTTCGATCGATCGAACTAAGCTAGATTGATCGAACTTTATATTCATCCAAAAGTTGCGTAAACTCTGCAGGAACTCTATATATAAGTCATTTTGAGACCAGACGAAGGGAGGACGCTCCAGAACGCAGAAAACAACAGTTTAGGATAGTTTTAGGGTTAGATTAGGTGTAGATTAGGTTAGATTCTTGTTTTTCTTCCTCTTTTCCATTGCTATACTAAATGTTATTGAAGGTTTCAAGTTTGTTTCAAGTTATAATCAGATTATTACAGGTTTTTCCTTCCCTTTTCTTTATTTCATTGTTTATTACTTTAGTTATTATGATTGCCTTAGTTTACTGTTCCTGTATTAGTTTAATCATGTTTTCGTAGTTTAGACGTTGGGAATATATGATGAAACATTGATTCTCAACCTCTGCCATGCTATCTTTAGAAACCTTGGGCTCGATCGATCGAAGGTATTTCGATCGATCGATCGAACCAGAGCCATAGTCAAGCGATCGAAGACATTTCGATCGATTGAAGGATGATGATGTCCGATCGATCGAGAGCACTTCAATCGATCGAACATGCTAATTCCTGAGCTGATTCTCTTAAGTATTCCATGACTTTCTGTTTTAGAAATCTGTCATCAAATTTTCCCAATAAGCTCAGTTTGTCACAACAGTTTTTAGAACTTAAAGCCTTAAGGCTATTTACTTCAATGACTTTTGAAAACCACTTTGAATGCTAACACAATTTAGAGTGCAAGTAATAACCATTGTTTTAAACCGTCTTCCAAGTATTTTAAATCAACTATGATGATGTAGTCCCGGTCATGAAAGGGCTATTGATTCTATATCTTTAGAAAAATACGGAATGCTAAAAAGGAATGAACTCCATAGAACGTTAATGAGTATGCATGGTAGATGGTTAGGATCAATATGGATACACGTGTTTCCAACATCTTTAGTTTATATGTTTAATTAGTTATATTTCTTTATGCTTTATTTTATTATTTAGTGTAATTTAATTAATTAGGAGTTAGAACCTCCACCCGTATATTCATCTTTTTACTTTTCTTTAGGTTGTAACTTAGTAGACATTCTTCCTATTCCTTCCCTGTGGGATCGACCTGGACTTCCAGTACTATATTACTTGCACGATCACCTACACTTGGGTGTTGCACAAGAGCGCACAACTTTTTAGTCGTGTCAAGTTTTTGGCACCGTTGCCGGGGAAGGCAACTAGGTTAGGATTTTACTAAGTTATTTTCAAGTTATTTTTTTTTACTTTGCAAAAAAAAAAAATTTACTTTGGACTTTTTCTCTCACAAGTAAATAAATAAAAATTTTATTGTTTAAAATTTTTTTGATAAACATGTCTTATCCATATTGCCCTCCATACAACACAAGCACCAATAATAGGCACACACTTGAAAATCGAAATAGTTATTCCCCAAGTTGGCAAGTACCCACTTATGACGCGCATTATCAACCCAAGTGCTACCAACCACCACAATGGGAAAACAATAGTGGTAGTCCCCCGTATTATCAAACGTATCAAGACCTTCCACATGGAGAGTTTTATCAATTGCAATGGGAATATAACCAAAATGATAATGTAGAATATAGTAGTAGCTCCCACGATTACCAAACGCACCAAGACTTTCCCATTGGCGAGTCTTGTCCACAAACACATTGGGATGGGAATTACTACCAACAACAATGGGGCGAACTTCATATAGTAATAATGAGGAGAATAACCAAGTTGAGGATAGTGGTATGTTAAAATTACTACTTAGTGAAATGAAAAGGCTAGATAATGCACTTGATAAATTAGAAACTAGATATCAACAAGCATATGCTAGCCAACCTTTAGAAGACTATACCAGTCTTTCAACATTACAGCCTAAATTTTAAGACACTAACAATGGAATGGAAATAGAGGACTATGACGAGTTTATACCGAATGAGGTTAACAACTCACTTGAGAAAGTCATAACCCAACAAGAACTCCAAAACCAAACCATTAAGCATGAAGTTGTAGAACCATCTTCTCCTCAATATGCAACCCCAGACATCAACTCCTTCACTACCTTGATAAAATTGCACAATCTCTTTATCCAAAGCACCTCAATAGATGATATATATAGTGAGGAAAGTTACAAGGATGAGAATGAGGATTTAAAAGATAATGACAGTTTATGTGATTGCACGCAACTAGGAAAGGAGGAGTTACCTGTTGACTTTACCCCTACCTTTGATAGTGATCCTAGGGAGGACATAATTGAAAAATCTAAATCCTGTTTAGATTCATATGATATTCATAAGCCCTCACCTCTTTCGGCCGAAGAGGTGGTGTCACCAAGTTGCCCATCACCTATCCTCTCTATTATTCAAAGCTCTCATCCCGAGCTTGAAAGCTATGTGTACCCCACTATTGAACAAATAGAATGTGTTGTGGAAGAGGATGGTAAGGATTCTAGCACATGTTCTTCACAAAATTTTAACTTTCAAAATTCTTTGGGAGAAGACTTGGAAAATATTGGGCCCACATTAGATGATCTTAAACTTCAACAAGAAGCTAGTAATCTTTTAGACTGCTTATCCTTCTTGACTCATTAAGACATAGAGGCCCAAATAGATAGCTTTATCCAAGTGCAGTCCAAAACTATTTACATAGAACAGAAATCTCATTCATATGATCATATCACCATAGATTCTGTTCTAGAATAAGAGGAGGGTAGTAAAGCTTCATTAGAACATTACTTAGACCATACCCCTTTTATCGAACCGTGGCCACATCCTTGTATTAAAATAGAGGCCGTTATAGGAAATACCAACACCAACGATCGTTTCTTGCTTATAATTCTTAAAAAGTGTGGTATATCTCTTATAATTGTCTCCAATAAATTTGGAGGCCATAGGTTTTGCATCATCTCCTCTGACCTTGAGCCTGACATTAGTTGGGGGAGTTGCATTTTTATGAGAATCCCAACGTTCTTCTCACTGTTAAATTATTTCATTGGGAGGATCCTCAAAAAATTTGATTATTAATTTATGATAAAAATCTTGATTAACCGAATTTATTTAGTGAGTAGTAGTATTATATTCTCTATTTTTCCTTGTGGCTACTAATGATTTTGAAGGTAACTTAACAAAGAAATAAAAGAAAATAAAAAATAAATCTGGATATTAATGCCTCGAGGTAACATCCTTTCTTCTCTCGCTTTACTTTACATATGTCTATGTGCTTAGTTTAGAACATTGGGGACAATGTTTAGTTTAGTTGGGGGGAGTGAGTCATTGCATGCCTCGGTTCTTTCTTTTTATGCTTTAGTGTCATATACTTGTTTAGCAGCACAAGACTCAGTAAATTAAAAACTGTCAAAAATTTTAGAATTTTTTTTATTTTTTTTAAAGATAATAAAATGGTTCTCGTATTTCTCTCTTAGTTAATATAGTTAGTTATGATGCATTAGTGTTATTTTCTGTATGTTACTAGTATGTGATACACAATGACAGTTTCTTTACTATCTTAGTTATAGTATATTTTATGCTTTTTAATCTTCAAACAACTTTGAGCACATTGTGACAACCTTATACATAGCTAAAATGAATTAGTAAGCATAGCTTAGGTGTCTTGAGAGACTGTAGTGGAGACTAATAACCCAAGTGAGCTTTTGTTCCATTCTTTATTCTTGAGGGTTTTATAAAATTACTCCTACTTTTTGAAAAGCGTATTCATTCGTTGTAAGTCTCATTTTTCTTCTTCATTTTGACTGATCACTAGAAGAGAATGTTCAGGATTTACCAAAATTTAGAGCTTTTGAATTTACTAAAATGAATAATCCTATGAACTTAGAAGATGATTTAGGCCATCTTTTGACCTTACATGCATAATACAACCTTGGCCTACCTCTATTTTATTCTTTTACTTCACCTATTGAGCCTTACCATAATCGCCTTGTCTTCACAATCCTTAAAGTCTATACCTAACTCCAAATTAGGAGTTCAAGCCTCAGTTCTTTATTTAGGGGTTATTAGGATGTATGCATTGACAAGAAGTTTGGTTGTGTGAATAAGGGAAAGTTGGCAAAGAAAAAAATGATGAAAAAAAAAAGAAAAAAAAAGAAAAGAAAAGAAAAGCATGAAAAGAAAAAAAATGCCAATGGTTGTTACCAAAGAAAAAAGAAAAAAATAAAATAATAAAAAGAAGAGTGTGGGAAAGAAAAAATAATTAAAAAAAAAAGAGAGAAGAAGAGAGAGATTGGAGATGTGTGGCAGTTTGAAAAGCGTACAATGTAGTAGGTATTCCAATCACATCCTTGGACCCAATTGAAAATCACAAGCCTCTTTCTTTTCAATCAAACACCTCTTTTTCAAAGTCTTGATAATTTTAAGTAAATTGGATTTGAAGTTAAAGTACTGAGAGGGTTCCCCACGGTATCTCGCTCTTCTAATGAAAAGTATTCTTTCATGAGACTTTGTGCACTATGAAATGTCCGTTTTTCTATTTAGATATGTGAAGCATTAGATTCCATTTACAATTACTCTTTATAGCTTCCATATCATGAGTGATAATTATTACACCTAATTCGGAGTGATTTCATCTTGAGAGTGTAATCCCGGTGAGAGTTGAGTCAAAATGAATGTCTTGATAGTATCTTAGGTTATGCAAGCTTTGAAATTAAAGTTTTGTATTTTGGTTGTCCATTCACACACACACTTGAAGATTAATAGGTATGGAATATTCTAATGACTTTGATAGTAGATTAACTGTAATGTGTGTGTTGCATGACTATGGCATACTAGAGAGTTTCATAAGATTGTTGAGCTTAACCACATTATTAATGAGAGGAAAATTTCTTGTAAACATTTAAATGAGAACCATTACCATAAACATGAATTTTGTGGATAAATTCACTGCAAAAACGAGACAATACTCGTCCACTAGGGGGAACCTAGGGGTTTAAAGGCTTGTTGCATACGCCAAATGCAATCGCGATTCCTGCGAAAGTGATTTAGGATTTTGACTTATTTTTGTTTTCAATTTCTAGAGTTTAAATAAACATTGCTGCAGTTCGCTTCATTGCTAGGGACTAGCAACGAGCTAGTTGGGGGTGTGATTCGAGGTGAAAAGTGCATATTTATAACGTAATACATGGTCCTTTATGCATACTTTTATCCCCAAAGTCCTTACATTTAGGTGCATTCTAATAACAATGTTCTTTTTATTGTGTAAATGCTAAAATATATGTTTTTGTATTGTTTTATAGGTAATAGGATGTAAATCAATGAAGTGGAGCTAAAGAAAAGTGATTCTGATGAATCGAACAACTGAAGCAGCTGGGAAAATGCCAATTTTGACAATGAAGACTTCAGATTTGGAAGATTGTCCTAGAAATACAAAATGTAGATCTTTGAGTTACGGTCACGTGGCCGCAAATAGGAGGTCAATCCGAGGTCCGAGTGAAAAGTAATGACCATTCTCCCATCGGTGCGCAGAGCTGTCAAAATCAGAGGAGTTCAATCCCTTGAGCAGAGTTCAATCGATTGAGACTTCAATCGATCGAACTTTATATTCATCCAAAAGTTGCGTAAACTCTGCAGGAACTCTATATATAAGTCGTTTTGACACCAGACGAAGGGAGGACGCTCCAGAACGCAGAAAACAACAGTTTAGGGTAGTTTTAGGGTTAGATTAGGTGTAGATTAGGTTAGATTCTTGTTTTCCTTCCTCTTTTCCATTGCTATACTAAATGTTATTGAAGATTTCAAGTTTGTTTCAAGTTAAAATCAGATTATTACAGGTTTTTCCTTCCCTTTTCGTTATTTCATTGTTTATTACTTTAGTTATTATGATTGCCTTAGTTTACTGTTCCTGTATTAGTTTAATCATATTTCTGTAGTTTAGACGTTGGGAATATGTGATGAAACATTGATTCCCAACCTCTGCCATGCAATCTTTAGAAACCTTGGGCTCGATCGATCGAAGGTATTTTGATCGATCAAACCAGAGCCATAGTCAAGCGATCGAAGACATTTCGATCGATTGAAGGATGATGATGTCCGATCGATCGAGAGTGCTTCGATCGATCGAACATGCTAATTCCTGAGATGATTCTCTTAAGTATTCCATGACTTTCTATTTAGAAATCTGTCATCAAATTGTCCTAATAAGCTCAGTTTGTCACAACAGTTTTTAGAGCTTAAAGCCTTAAAGGCTATTTTCTTCAATGACTTTTGAAAACCATTTTGAATGCTAACACCATTTAGAGTGCAAGTAATAACCATTGTTTTAAACTGTATTCCAAGTATTTTAAATCAACTATGATGATGTAGTCCCGGTCATGAAAGGGCTATTGATTCTATATCTTTAGAAAAATACGGAATGCTGAAAAGGAATGAACTCCATAGAACGTTAATGAGTATGCATGGTAGATGGTTAGGATCAATATGGATTCACGTGTTTCCAACACCTTTAGTTTGTATGTTTAATTGGTTATGTTTCTTTATGCTTTAGTTTATTATTTAGTTTAATTTAATTAATTAGGAGTTAGAACCTCCACCCGTATATTCATCTTTTTCTTTTTCTTTAGGTTGTAACTTAGTAGACATTCTTCATATTCCTTCCCTGTGGGATCGACCTGGACTTCCAGTACTATATTACTTGCACGATCACCTACACTTGGGTGGTACACAAGAGCGCACAACTTTTTAGTCGTGTCAATGCCCCCATTGTCGGTTGGGCCTAAGCGAAGCCTGGGCCTTGGGATATGGACCCGAGGTCTTTTGGATGCCTGGGGTTTTACCCTGAGGTCTTTTAAGTGCCTAGAGTCGTACCCCGAGGTCTTTTGAGTGCTTGAAGTCTTACCCCGAGGTCTTTTGAGTGAGCAAGCACGGAGAAGAGTTGTTTGGCAAAAAAAGAAACTTTTATTACTATATGAATAGAATGCTCAGGTGGAGCTACATGGTTTCTAGCCAACATTATTTTCATGCTTTACTGGAAATACTTGCGGAGATGCTACACGTTTCAGGGGTGAGAGAGGTCGTGTTCGTCCAAAGTTCGTAACCAGTATGTTCTTGGACGGTTCACTTGGGTAACCTTGTACGGTCCTTCCCAGTTTGACCCCAACTTTCTGTGGCTTGGGACTTTAGTAGACTGGTTTACCACTTTGAGAACCAGATCTCCTACCTGGAAATCGCGGTGCTTGACCCGGCTGTTGAAGTACCAGGAGACTCTCTACTTGTACGCTACCACTTTTAGATAAGCCCGATCTCTTTTCTCTTCTACCAAGTCTAGTTCTCCTCTAAGTGCTTCCTCGTTGCCCTGTTCGTTGAAAATTTTCACTTGGTAAGTAGGCAACCCGAGCTCTGTGGAGACTACAGCCTCGAACCCATAGGTAAGGGAGAATGGTATCTCGCCTGTTGCCGCTCGGGGAGTTGTACGATAGGCCCATAAAAGGGTTGGTAGTTCTTCTGCCCAAAGGCCTTTGGTTCCTTCAAGCCTATTTTTGATTGACTACAGAATAGTTCGGTTGATCACCTCGGCCTGGTCATTGGCTTGAGGGTGTTCGGGAGAGGAGTAATGGTTCGATATCCCGTAGCCTGAATAGAATTACCGGAACACTGGGGTGTCAAATTGTCTGCCGTTGTCACTGATCAGGACCCGGGGGATGCCGAACCTACTTAGGATATTCTTCTCCATGAACTTTTTCATTTTCTTTTCGGTGATTGTGGCCAAGGGTTCGGCTTCCGCCCACTTGGTGAAATAGTCCACAGCAATGACAGCGAACTTGACCTGTCCTTTTACCGTTGGGAGGGGACCGACAATATCTATACCCCATTGAGCGAATGGCTAGGGGCTGAGAATTGGCGTCTGAAGCTCTCCCGGATGGTTAATCATAGGGAAATCTCTGACATGTGTCACATCTCTTGACATACTCTTGGAAATCCCGGGCCATGGTCGGCCAGTAATATCCCTGCAGTAGGGCCTTTCTGGAGAGTGCCCGGCCTCCGGTGTGATTCCCACGCACTCCCTCATGGATTTCGTACAATATTGGTTGGACCTGTGCGGGATGGACACAACGGAGATATGGAATTAAGAATCCCCTCTTGTAGAGGATGCCATCAACGATGTGGTATCTGGCTGCCCGATATTTGACCCGACGGGCTTTCCCTCTCGCCTCTGGTAAAGCCTCGGTTATTAGAAATGTCACGATTGGATCCATCCGGCTGGGTCCTAGAGCGACCGGTTCGACCTCCATGCATTCTGAGTAGGCCATACTTGGCTCGGGTAGGTATTCGATCCTTATCCCGGGCAAATCCGACTCAGAAGACGAAGTCAGGCGGGCTAATCGATCTGTCCTAGTATTTTTTCCCCTCAGTATTTGCGTAATGGAGAACCCGTACAGCTTCTTTGAGACCGCTCGGACGAGGGCCAGATACGCCACCATGTTGTCCTCCTGAGCTTTGTATTCTTGATTGACTTGGTTTACTATGAGTTGGGAGTCGATGTACCCTTGAATTTATTGTGCGCCCATTGAGGCAGCCAATTGTAGTCCAACCAACAGGGCTTCATACTCGGCCTCGTTGTTAGAGGCTCAAAATCCAAACCTAAGTGCATACTCGAGCTGGATACCATCTGCCATAGTTAGGATGATCCTTGCCCCGCTGCCCTGTTTGTTGGAAGACCCATCCACATAAAGTATCCAGGTTGGGACACCTGGCTGTAGGCCGGGCGGTGGAACTGGCGGGTTGAGCTCTTCCACCGGATCCTCTAGGCATGTGAACTCCACGAAAAAATCTGCTACGGCCTGCCCCTTGATCGCCGTGCGGGATCGATAGACCACTTCAAACTCTTCTAATTCCAAGACCCATTTAGCAAGCCTCCTAGACATCTCGGGCCTGCTCAAGATCTTGCGAAGAGGTTGATCCACGAGGGCCACGATGATGTGGGCCTAAAAGTACCGGGCGGAGGTAATGAGGGCGAATGCAAGCTTCTCTATGCGAGAATATCTGCTTTCCACGCTTTGAAGTGCCCTGTTGGTGTAGTAGATTGGGAATTATATCCCGTGTTCTTCTCGGATGAGAGCCGAGCTGACCACTGAAGGTGACACTGCCAAATATAAGAGCAATTCCTCATTTAGCACGGGTGTTGAGAGTAAAGGGGGTGATGCCAAGTACTTCTTGAGTTCCTGGAATGCCTCCTCGCACTCTTCCGACCACTGAAAGGCCTTGCGGGGAATTCTAAAAAATGGCAGGCACCGATCGGTAGCTCGGGAGATAAATCTGTTTAATGTGGTGACCCGCCCGTCCAAGCTTTGAACTTCTTTGGTTCACCTGGGCGACCGCATGTTTATGATGGCCTGGATTTTCTCGGGGTTTGTTTCAATACCCCGCCTGCTGACTAGGTGTCCCAGAAACTTCCCGGTCGAGATGCCAAATGTACACTTGGCTCGGTTCAACCTTATTCCGAACTTCCTCAAAATGCTGAAGGCCCTGGCCAGATGCTCGAGATGGTCGAACTCGTCTCGGCTCTTAACCAAAAGATCGTTGAGGTAAACCTCCATAGACTTCACGATCAGATCCTTGAACATGTAATTGACCAGGCATTGATAGGTTGCCTCGGGGTTTTTGACGCCTAAGGGCATCACTTTGTAGTAGTACGTTCCTTGATTTGTGATGAAGGAAGTCTTCTCTTCATCCCCGGGATACATGCTGATCTGATTGTACCCCAAATAGGCATCCATGAATGAGAGGAGCGCATGACCGGCTGTGGAGTCCATAAGGAGGTCTATCCTAGGTAATGGATAGCAGTCCTTGGGGCAAGCCTTGTTCAGATCAGTGAAATCTACACACATTCTCCACTTCACGTTTCTTTTCTTGTCTAGTACCACATTCGCAAACCAGTCAGGATAGTGGACCTCTCGAATGGAATTTTCTTTTAGGAGCTTTTCAACTTCTTCACATACTGCTGCCTGTCTCTCGGGTACCATACCCCGCCTCTTTTGTTTGACCAGTCGAGAATCCGGGTTGGTATTGAGACGGTGAGACATGACCCAGGGATCTATCCCAAGCATATCCTCATGGCTCCAAGTGAAGACGTCCTGGCTTTGCCGTAGGAACGGAACCAGCTCCTCCTTGAGGCCTGGCTCTAAGAGATTGCCAATGCTGACAGTCTGGTCAGGAATCTGAGGATCCAACACCACCTGTTCTAGCTCTTCCATTGGACTCAGTCCGTCACTTTTGTCTCTAGGGTCCATCTCCTGAACGTTTAACGTTTCCGTAATGGCTTCCCAGTTCAAAGAACTGACATAGCAACTCCGGGCGATGGCTTGGTCTCCGCGTAGGCTCCCGGGTCCTTGAGGGGTTGGGAATTTAACCACCAGGGTGTACATTGACATGAATGCCTTGGCTTTGTTGAGGGTTGGCCTCCCAAGGATGACATTGTAGGCAGATGGAGCTTCCACGACCACAAAACTTGCCGGTACAGATGCCTGCTGAGGGTAGGCTCCCATGAGGACCGGGAGCTCGATGGTGCCAAATGATTGGGTACTAGACCCGTTGAAACCTACCAGGGGAGTGGCCACTGATCGGATCTGGTCCATGGGTATCCCAAGCTGATTGAATGCGGAGAGGAGCATGATGTCGGAGGAGCTGCCCATGTCCACCAACACCCTTTTAATCACATAGTTTGCTACATAGAGCATCACCACCAGCGGATCATCATGAGGACAGTGCAGGCCTAGCATGTCCTCGGATGAGAATGTTAACACATCGGTCGTGGGGGAGCTGGTGGATTGTACATGCCAGACATTCGATCGGGATGCCCGAGCATGCCTCTTCCTGGCCAATTGTGAATCCCCTCTGCCCGAAGTTCCCCCGGAGATTACATTGATTTACTTGAGGGGTCGCGGCTGCTCAAGGTCCCGAGTGTCTTGCCGAGGTCGTCTATCTGTCGCTACGAACTCGGATAGGTGGCCCTGCTCAATCAGTTTTTCAATGGCGATCTTGAGCTTAAAGCAATCCTCCATGTCATGTTCGTGGTCTTTGGGAAAGCGGAAAAACTTATCCCGATTTCTCTTACCAGGCGGATTTTTTGGCTTTTTCGGCTCCTGAAGGAGCCGTCGGGTTTTGGTGGCAGCCATAACCTTATGAATAGGCCGGGAAAAAGGGGTGGAAACTTGATCAGGGGCTGATCCTGACCACTTTAAGGCTAATCTTGTTTTATCTTCTTTCCCGAGCCCTTCTCAGAGGCATCGCGATTTCGCTTTGATCCCGAGGACTCATCTTCTACCAAACTAGCGCACTTGTCCTTGAGGAACTCCTCGGTGTTGGTGTACTTTTTGACCCTTTCCGAGAGCTCCACCAGGGTTGCCGGTCGGTCGAGGTGAAACGACGTGGCAACCTTGGTGTGTCAAACTCCCGAACAGAAAGCCATGATTGCGGTCGTTTCATTTAGATTACAGATCTGAAGCTTCTGTTGGTTGAAACAGTCCACATACAGCCTTAGGGATTCCCTTTTTCGCTGCTTGATGGTTAGCAGCTGGGTGTCTGGTTGTGACCGGTCGAGCATCCCCATAAACTGGCTGATGAAGAGCTTGCTTAACGTTTTAAAGTTATCGATCGTTCGGGGTTTCAAAGTATGGAACCACTGAGCGATTGGCCCTTTAAGAGTGCTAGGAAAGGACAGGCACAATAACTCATTGACCGTGGTAACCAGGGCCATTTGAGCTTTATATGTGCGGACATGGTCCACTGGGATCCCTGCACCGTCATAGGAGCTAAGATGTGATAGCTTAAATTTCCTCAGGATGGGGAATCCCGTTATCTGGGCGGTATAGGGTGACTCAGTCTTTGTGTTGGTGAGATCTTGGCCAGATTTGCGATTCAACTTTTTGATTTGATGCTACAAGTCCTCGATCTGGGCCTTTACATCTTGCCCGGTTCTCTTCTCCATATCCAAGCAGTACATTGGGTCCGATGATGAGGCCTCCTCCTCGAAGTGCGTTATCCTCAGGGATAGAACCCGGCTTTGACTCTGGGTAATCGTGTGGCTCAGATCTCCCCGACTTCTGACGGGAGGGTCTTTGACCGATTCCTGGGCCTTTTGTCTTGATTCCTCCCTTCTGATGGCGCATCGTTTGTTGATTATATCTCTAGCATCTTCCACCCAGCGAGGATTGTTATGGACTCGTCGTCTGGTATGCCCGAGCGCTCTACTACCATCACCATCCCTGTTGCGTTCCCAATCCGACGGGGACACTGGCACAGAGTGGGTATGCTTTTGAACTCGTGCGGGCTCCCGGTCGGGAATGCTTTTCCCTGGCTGGTTCTCGGATTGGGGACGCTTTTCCTGTAGGGCCAACAGCGCTTCGATTTGCTGCTGGCTCTACCGCTGGCCTTCCAAAAGTTGCGTGAGCGCCGCTGTTACTTGCTTGGAGGTCATGGAGGTGCCCTGCTGCTCGAGTTACAAGTTCTCCTGACCGACCTGGGCGATATTCTTCTTACCTATCTTCGGTGGCATGTTGATCAGTCAAGAAATTTATTGGTGAAAAACTTATCGCTTTCCACAGACGGCGCCAAACTGATGATGCCAAAAATCGGTAAGAGATGTTTAGAGAGAGAGACAAGAGATCGTATGTGGCTCAGTCCCGTTAATGAGGTGACCTACGTCCATGGTTGCGTTAGTGTGCTTTCACTAATAGATCACCAGTGGTGTTTGGTGAGCCAACAGAGTAGGCGGCACTACCAGAAACTGACTAGGTTTATGCGTGACAGTGAGTTGTTTATATGCTATTCTTTAGAGTCAGAATGTGATCCCCTTCAATGGGGGTGAGCGGCCTCTTTTATAGGTGCAAGAGACCACCCGTACATGGTAAGTTTGTAGATTAGGAATACAAGTTGATTAGCATGATTCAAGGGGAGTTTTCTAAGTGGTTTAGGAAACTACTTGCTCCTTCCATTTCGTCTTCTAGTTGGGATAGGAAACTGTCTGGGGGCTTGCTGGGCAAGCCACCGTCTCTTCTGGGAATGCGCCCCTGTGGGGCTGGTTCGGGATGAACGCCCGGACTGTGGACCAAACCGGGCGGTTTCGTCTAACGGCCTGGGATGACTGAGTAGTCAGCCCAGATTCAAGGTGACTTGGCTTCTCTTTGCTGAGATGGTGAGGGTTGCCTTTGACTCGAAATTTTTGTGCATATCAATGGTCGTACCTCCTCCTAAAAGCAGCTTTTGACACATTCTTTGGCCGAAGCAATAACTGATGATACCTTAAATGTAAATCAATCTTGGAAAAAATCTTCGATCCTTGTAGTTAGTCGAATAGGTCGTCTATCCGAGGAAGTGGATATCTATCCTCGATTGTAAACTTGTTCAACTCTCTGTAGTCGATACAGAGTCGAAGTGTCCCATCCTTCTTCTTCACAAATTGTACTGGTGCTCCCCAAGGTGACATACTTAGGCGAACAAATCCTAAATCCTTGAGTTCGTGAACTTGCTTCTTCAATTCCATCATCTCAGTTCGCGCCATCCGATAGGGAGTCTTGAAAATTGGCAATGTTCCAGGTACTAATTCAACACAGAAGTCTATCTCTCTCTCATCGGTGGAAGTCTTGAGATATCCTGGAAGACATCTTCAAAATCTCGTACGGTAGGGATCTGGCCTATAGCAGGTTCCGTACTCGTATAGCCGATCGCAGCTAAACCACTCGTCAAAAACATGTTGCTCATCGGCTGGCACTAAAATATGATCGTGCAACGTCCTGGTATCGTAAAAATGATCGTCCTAGTAGTGCAATCCAAGTTGGACAAGAGAACAATATTATCAAATTTTTTTTCTAATTAATAATATGTATTAACAAAATAGACTCTCTCTGTATTCAATACTATTTTCTATAGTAACGTAGTACAAGGGCACAATTATCTTTTCGACATTTAGAATAATTTTTGCATATATGTAACCAAACACTTACATAATCTATTCTGCCACCATATCCACTTTTACAGTACATTATCCAAACACCATCGCAATCGCAAAAACTTAAGTTGCCCCAAACAAGCTCTTTGTTTCGATAATTTATTTGACAAATTAGTACCCTTTTATTTATATTTTCTGAGTAAAACATACTTGGTTTAATTGCAAATATAGGATATAGGAAAAAATGCAGTTGGTACCCTCCCTTTCCCTTTATAATAATATAGATTATAAAATTAAAAAATTGTACACATATAATTTAACTTAAAAAATTAATAATAATAATAAAAAGGAGAAAAAAGTGACTTACAAAATTTCCTTCGTATTTTATCACTTTTTACTTTAAAACGTCACAACTTTCTTACCCAAGAATGTTAAAAAGTAGAAAGTTATGACCTTTTAATAATGGAGAATGTTTGTCATTGCTTACAACCTAACAACTTTTTCTTCAAATTCTATAATTTTTTAACTTTCGATCTACATTTAAATTTACTTAGATTTATTTTTGCCGGTGAAGTATATATTTTTCAAACAAGATCCTTGACGAATATAAAATTCATAAAAATAAATCCATATTCTTGAGTGAAAAACTATTTAAATTTAGAATAATACTTCACCCACAACTTTCACACAACCTTTTGTTCACAACCCACAAAAGTGTCTATCTCTCTCATGCGTCGTCATGTGATGTCAGTGGATACCACAGTGACACAGGAGAGAGAGATAGACACACTTTTGAGGGTTGTGAACAAAAATTTGTGTGAAAGTTGTAGGTGAAGTATTATACTTAAATTTATAATGCACTTAGTTTAAAAGGTCATAACTTTCTCACGTTTGATATTTTTGGGTGAATATTTTTTTGACTTTGGAATTTTTCTTGTTAGAACCATCCATTGAAATTTGAGGAGAGCGACTTGGGATGCCAATTTTGCAATAAAAACTTATTTTGTGGGTCCTTACTAAATAAGGTCGCAACTTTTTTCATTCTTTTGGGTTTGTAGGGTGAATTTTTATTCCTTTTTTATTAATTTTTTTTGGAACAATTTTTGGAGATTTATATTTAACTTGTAAGAGAAATTTGAGGGTTTCAGCTGGCTGTTACATTTATATGCATGCTTGCTTTAAAGAGGTGTATGGCTAGAAATTTGTGCATACAAGAGTGCGGGCGTGCCAGACAAATGTCCTCTTGAATATGAACAACTGGACGAATCGGACGAGTGAAGAGATAGAGGAATGTAATCTCTTTCAATAGATTCAAATTGTTTTAACCAAGGATTAAAGACTTGAAATGTGAGAAACACCAAGACTAGTAAATGAAATAATAGATCTCGATTTCCATTAAATCTCTTACAAACAGAGTTCAAACAGAAGTGATAATCACGCCTTCTAATTGGGATTAACTATAAATGTACTCCTAAAACAGGAAAAGAACTGGAATCAAAAGACAAAGGAAAGGTGCAATAATAATATAAAAATGCTTGAGTTCTTGATAATCGGGGATCCTTTCTTCCTTCTCCTCTGCTTCCTTAAATAGATCACAGTAGTTATAACCGCTGTTGAGTAGTTCGAAAAACTACCCATCACCTCCACGATTTAAGAATAGTGGGCCTTGATAATAACCGCACCTATCACAACCCCTGTGGCTACATGTGTCATTTTCCTAGTCCAACACAATTATCAATAACAATCCTACCATTGATGTGGCATGTGCACTAGGTTATAGGAATTGTTATGTCGCATCAGCCTGCTTCTCGCATCAGTCTGCTCTTATAAATATCCCATGTGTAATGCCCCTATCATATTTCATGTGGGCCCACTTTAATTTTTATTTTACAAACAATGCCCCCCAACATCCCTTTCAAATAAAAGTACAAGGAACTATCACTTGAAGGAATGTTGCGAAGTATGACAATGGCCCACCAAATCTCAATGAATTCACTTCATTAAAGAAGTTGTTCTCATCCTCCATATCCCTAACTGCCAATTTTAAAAAGTCATGAAGTGGCTGCTTGTGAGGAAAGATGTTTCTTCGGGGAGGCTGCTGACTTGACCCTCATCAATTTGATTTGCACCATTAAATCGAATCAATCCCTATTTTTAGGGAATTTCAATTTCAAATTGACTCTAACTCTAACCTTTCCTTTTTTCTTTGCAACTCTGCTATTTAAACCCACGTTAAACCCTTTCGGCATCATATCTCCCATCACCATCATCCAAAACCCTTAATTCTCTTGTTGCAGCTTTAATCTTTTGTTTTCCATGGCTGAAAATCCACCGCAATCAACCTCATCTCCTAGTAAAGAAAAAGCTGCCACTGATCCTCCATCATGAGCTCAGGAAGTACTTAGCCAATTCCACAGTGTTGCGTTTGAAGGGTGAACCTACAGGTAATGAATCCTTCCCCTAATTTTAGTTCACCGATCCTTAGCCCTAGTTTCGCCCAAGCATTTATTCTCTCTAGAGTCTCTAAACTCTTTCCCACAATGCCTTTTTTTTCTATACATCCAAACCCTCCATTACATAGGTGGAGTCAAAGCAACTTCATTCATTTTTGGCCCACAAACCCTTGCTAGAATGGTTGGCTTAGGTGGCTAGAGTTACTCCCCATAAGTTAGACGAGTGGAAAAAATAAGACATTTACGAGTTGATTCAGCTTTCCACAATGTCTCTTCCCATCAGTACTCCTCTTCTCTCTACCGCTCTAGCCTTCTGGTTGGAGTTTACTAATTCATTCAAAGTGGTTAAGTCTGATCTTCTCTTGGCCCAAGCCCTGGCTTGTGGCCAAATTTTGGCTTTGGGTCCTTTACTCTACCCAGATATATAGGGGGTGTTTCAGACTGATTAACAATAATTTGAACACCTAGAAGGGTCCTTTATGGATCCTACAATTGTGGCTGCATCTGTATTTCCCAGAGGTTAGCCCCCTTTGCACCACCGTTTTTGATCCGTCTATATATGGCCTCAACTTAGCCATATTCTTATCCAGCCCTTTTAGGTTTTCTAACTGTCTGAGCCTTTTCTTTTCTCTCGAGACTCCTCCTTCTACTAGATTTTTCCCTTATCACCCTCCCATACAGACCAATCTGGTTCAAAGCTTCTTTCATCGAGCCCAACAGTTACCCTGAGATATGGGTGTATTATCTCCCATCTCAGGATTTCCATCATAGGGCCACCCAAGAGAGTTCGGGCAATAACTAGTATGGCGTAGAATCTTATTTTCCTTACTATTATGTGCTCTAGTTTGGTTTTACCCAATCAATTCCTTACCCCAACTTCTCATCAGCCAACCCAGGCTTATTAACCCGAACAATTTTTAAGACTTATGACATGGTCCAGTAGGTTGATGAACTCAACAAACTTCTGCTTAGGCTTTTTGAATTCTACTTCTTCTCTCTTAACCCTACATCAACTCCTTCTTTTGATACATTCTGGACTGAACATTTTGATCGCTATTTTGGTGATTACGCTACTTTGCTCAATACATTATCTCTACTGCACCCATCACCAACTGCTAATCCTTCAATTTTTTAAATTGCAGGAAAGAGGAAGAAAAGCTAATGTATAGATCCTGACCTCAAGGCTAATTATGATTCCATTATAAAATTTGAAGAACTTTACAATCTAAAATGGAACCCTCAGAAGCCCTTTGAGTCAATCTCTGAGCCTCATCGGGTCAAGATCAGGCTAAAACAAGAACGGGTGGAAAACAAGGCTCATGAATATCGAGAAAAGCATGGAAAGACTCCAAATTAGAAGCAGCTTTATGCTTCTACTGAAAAATGGATGAAAAAAATGTGCCCTTTTCCACCTTTGGCCGAATTTGGCATTATGGAGCCTATAGTTCAGACTGACGCGTCTGTGGGGGTTACCATAGTTGGCTATCAGCCTGGTATCCCCCTACACCCCATATTTAGTGGCATTCCAACATCCAGTCATCAAGCTACTCAGGTAGACCCTATGTCAACTAGTTAGTCTCCACATCTAATTCTACAAAACCCACTAGGTAACTTGGTATTAGAGCTAAATAATTCATTAATTTTGGTCATTCTTATCTAACCATTTCCTTTTTCTTTTGATGAGGTCCCTCTAAGCCCTCTGTTGATGTCCAAGTTAAAAAACCAATCATTCTCCCAAAAGCTCCCTCTTCTACTCCAATCAGACGCAGCTCTAGGGATACCAAGCGCCCTAACTACAAAGAAATGACCAAGAAGTCTCCTCTGGAGCAGACTACCCTTGAGCATTCCATCTAGTTGGAAGAGGAGGAATCTAAACACTTCATCTAGCAAGAAACTCCCAGGGCAGCCAAGAAAGCTAGGGTTAAAGCCTGTGCTCAGAAGAAATTACATGATGAGCCAGCCCAGAGTGCTTCTCAGACCTCTTCCGGCTCAACTTGTAACTTCTTTTGAGCACAGGCTTTCACCCTGGCTTTCTTGGCTTCCCTGGGAGTTTCTTGCTGAATGATGTGTTCAGTTCAACCCATCAGCTTGGCTCTACAAATAATACTTGGCTCTCTCCTTGTTCTCTCAAAAGCCCTTCTCCTACCAAGGCATCTCCTCTCACTGGCCAAAGTGATACTGGGACTTCTAAAGACCTAACTAACATCCTCATTATACCTCCCACGGTGCCTCAACATCCCAAAACTCTCTTTCCTGAACCCCCCACTCTCTTCTGTTGAACCTAGCTCCCAGATGATCTCGAGTGTCAACGATCTGCGCCTTTGAGCCCAGAAGCTCAGGCTAATACTTGCTCAATGGCCAAGCTTAGGTCCTCCACCATCAAAGAAAGTTCAAGCAGTTTCCACTCCCAACTACACAGAGGCTCAGATCCAAGTAATGAACCTTCTGGCCTCCTTGTGCTCCTTAACTTTTAGGAGTGCCATGGGTCAATAGGAGGCCATCGAGGTGGCACTCTAGGGGTGTCCTTGGTTAGTTTTGATTGGGTTTTTCACAAATTTGGGCCCAAACCAAGGATGGTTGGGGTGTTGGGGTTAGCACCAAAACTGATCGCCTCAATATCGGTTTTAGTTTGTTTCGATTCCTTCAGTTTTGGTTAGGGTGTCGGGGTTAGCACTGAAACTCATACTCAATGGGGGGGGGGATTTGAAATAGGCATAACTAGAATATATTTATCTGATTATATGTACATACACATACTCAACTAGACATAACTATACACATACACATACTCATCTAAAATCAAAGAACAATATAGATCTGAAAGAAAAAAAGAAAAAAAAAGAGAAATTTAAGAAAGAGAGAGACAGAGAGACAGAAGGAGTTGAGATTTGGAGAAAGATAGGGAGACGGGGGGAATGAGAGAGAGATCTTGCTTGTAATGGTAATCCTTAGGCTTCGATGAAAAAAGAAGAGGTGAAATAAGGCGGCAAATGCTTGATTTCATGGTGGCCAAAATATGGCTTAATTTCATGGTGGTCGGAAATGGCTTGATTTTATGGTGGCCAAAAAAGAAGAGCTTACTTGTTATGGTGGCCTCTTCATGACTTGATCTGAATGGTTTGGCAATGAATGGCTTGATTTCATGAAATAATGTTTGATCTTGAGAGGTGGGTCCATTGAGTGGCAGATGGAAGTGACAGAAGGAGGGGAAGGGGGAGGAGGAGGTGGCGGCGGCAGTAGCAACTAGGGTTTCTAGAGAGGATAAGGAAGTGGAGAGGTCAAGAGGAGTGAGGAGTCAGATTTGTAAATAGAAAATGGGTATTTCATTAAGTATAATATTAATGCATATTTATATTTATATTTATATTTTAATGAGATCGGTTGGTTCAGTTTGGTCTCGGTTTAACAAACATAAATTCGGCCACTAAATCGAACATTTAACTTTGTATGTATTAACAACCAACCACCGACCAAACTCTTTATGGTCGGTTCGATTTTGAACGGACCAGTCTGTTTGGTTCCTCGGTTTATTTGTACATCCCTAGGGCAGCCTCTCTTCTTTCTACATACTTTGTCGGCTCTTTTTCTTCTTCATCATTGACATCATTCTTGTAACAATTCAAAAAGATTCCCAATGCCATTGTTGAAGCCACTCAGCAAATGGACGATGTGGAATAGTTCTTCTAGAAAAGGGAGAACGTTGCCCACCAATCATCATACTGGCTGATACTGTCGATGCTGGAATGAAGAGCTCTACCTTGCTATTGGAGAATATCAAGAAGTTACCAGCTAATTTGGAAAAAAATGGAGTGTGATTATACCTCCCAACAAGCTGTTTTGGAAAATGTCTCTGAACAGCTAGATCAATTGACTGGTGAGCTTTCCACTCTAGACATACAGGAGGATTCATGGCTGGCTATCCACAAAGTCGCAGACCATACTAGCCAAGACTAATGAACAGTGGTCTCAGGCTTTGGTCTTTGTCGCTCCTTTCTACTCCTAATTCTCCCTCTATCTTTAGGGATTTAACAGACTCTTCATAACTTTTGGATCTATTATTTTGTTATTTTAACTAATTGGCCGTAGGGCTAGAACTACTATTTTTGTTTATTTATCCATGTTTTTACTTTTGGATGATGTGCTTGGTTTTTCATATATACATGATCTTGTTTCTTAGCACATCATGACATCATAGGTTTTTGTTTCTTATTCAACTTGATCAGTCTGATTTTAGACACAATTAGGGTTCAAGTCCTCAGTCTGATTAGAAGTAACCTAGTCCTCTTGCATATATTCCTTATCTTGCTCTAACTGATGCAAGTATGACTCCCACATGCAAGGCTTATACTTCTTTAAATATTTTTCATTTATAAGCTTATTGTGCACTTGGCCATCCAGGTTCATTAGATGGTAAGCTCCCCCTTTTAGTACTTAATGGATCTCAAAGGGTCCTTCCCAATTAGGGGACCATTTACCAAGTCTGAGATCTTTGAGTCCAAGTGGCAGAATGGCCTTCATGACTAGTTCCCTAACAGAGAAAGATTTTGGCTTCCACCCTTTTATTGTACGCATTTTTAGCCTTATGTTTTTGCAACCTAAGGTGGTCTAAAGCCAATAACCTAACCTCACCCAGGTCCTCTAGTTCCATTAGCATGGCTTGATTATAATCATCAAATTCTATATCATTCTGTCTAGCCACCCTTAAAGACCTTATTGTTAACTCTAACGGTAGGACTGCATCATGCCCATAGGTTAGTACAAATAGCGTAGTTCCTATGGTTAACCTCTTTAAGGTCCTATAGGCCCATAAGACTTCAGACAGTAACTCATCCAAACTCTAGGGTTATTATTAACCATCTTCTAAATATTTAATTTAAGCATCTTGTTGGTTGATCCTGCATGCCCATTGGCTTGAGCATAGTTGAATTTAGGATAGTAAAGCCATACTCAAAAGCAAATTTCAACATATTATCCCCAGCACGGGGTGTACCTTGGTCAGCTGTGATGGTTTGTGGCAATCCAAATCTATGAATAATATTTTCTTTAACACATTTGATTACCTCATTTTGGCTTACTGATTTAAGTGGCACAACTTCTACCTATTTAATAAAATATTTAGTGGCCACTAAAATGTAAGCATGATTTTTTTGATGAGGGTGGACTAATCTTGCCGAAAATATCCATTGCCCATCCCCGACATGGCCATGGTTTGATAGCTAATTGGAGATTGATTGCGGGCACATATTGGATTAGCCCCTTTCAGGATTTTAGGACTTATATCTAAACATGGATGGTCAGTCAAGAAATCAGCCAAGACTTGTCCTTTCGTAGCTTTCTAAGGGACATACTACAGATTGAATTCTAAAAGAGTTAAAGACCATTTTGCCACTTTACCAGTGATAATTGGCCTTGACAACATATATTTAATAACATATGTTTTGCACATGAATTCCACTATTACAAGTAGCATATAATATCTTAACTTAATGCAAGAGAATAACAAAGCTAAACATAACTTTTCAATTGATGAGTATCTCTATTCTACATCAGTCAGCATACAACTTAAATAATAAATCACTTGTTACACATTCCTATCATTGTTCTGAATTAGTAGGCTTCCAATTGAATCATTAGAGGTTGATACATAAAACCTTAAAGGTTTGTTTGGCATGGAGAGGACTAAAATAGGTGACTTGGAGAGATATCCCTTGATTTGCTCAAAAGCCAGCTGGTGTTCCTGCCTCCACATGAACTCCACTTCATTATTCAGTTTCAATAATGGACCGAACACTTTGGTTTTGCCTGCATAATTAGAGATGAACGGTGCAAAAAGTTAATTTGGTCAAGTAATCAATCTCTGTAATTGTTTCTTGTTAACCGGTGGTCTAGCCTCTATGATAATTTTGGCCTTATTTTTATCAACCTTAATCCCCCTTTGATGTACTAAAAAACCAAGAAAGTTTTAAGTTGAGACTCCAAATGCACATTTCAATGGATTCAATTCAATTTATGGCATCTCATCCTTTCAAACCTTTTTGTTAAGAATTTTATATGATCATCAAAGCTTGATTTTACCACCACATCATCAGTATAGACTTCCATCCACTTTCTAATCATGTCATGAAATATAGCATTCATAGCACGTTGGTTAGTTGAATGGTGTGCCAAGGTAGGCGGCTAAGAATTGGGAGTATTACTAAATTAAGTAAATAGCTTCGCTTGGGATTGAGAGTGTTACCAGCATAGGCGAACGACTCTGCTGGGGATTCATATAAGAATCGAATAGAAGGGAGATGTTGTAGTTGAGGAGTACTGCGTAATCGCATAATCTCAAACTCTAACAAAAAATGTAGTAAAGTAAGGGTATGGTCAAGCTCGTAGAGCTGCCTACGTATCTCCTACTAAGAGAATCATATGATGATGAAGAAGAGGCCATGTTAGGAATGTGAGGAGCAAAATGCCACATAGGGCGTGATTGCTGTGAGGATTCGAGAGCAGCAAAATACAATACGTGTGACTGCTGTGAAAGGGTAAGAGAAATACATGATGCTTGATGTTGATGATAAAGGGATGCCACTTGACGGACTTACTCCCGATGGTGATATTGTGAGCAGGTTGTCTCTTGATAGGTTCATTCTTGAGCTTGAAGATGTGAACGGGATGTCACCTGACAGACTTATTCCCAATAGTGAGATTGTGAATATGATGCCTCTTGACGGACTCACTCCTAAGCTTGAAGATATGAATGGGATGCCTCTTAACGGACTCATACCTGATAGTGTTAATGTGAACAGGATGCCTCTTGACAGACTTACTCCTAAGCTTGAAATTGTGAACTGGATGCCTCTTGACGGACTCATTTCCAATAGTAAGATTGTAAATAGAATGCCTCTTAATGGACTCAGTCTTGAGTTGGAGATGTGAACGGGATGCCACTTGCAGACTCATTACCGATAGTGAGATTGTGAACAGGATGCCTCTTGACGGACTCACTCCTGAGCTGAAGATGTGAACAAGATGCCACTTGACGGACTCATTCTCGATAGTGAGATTGTGAACAGGATACCTCTTGACGGGCTCACTCCTGAGTTGAAGATATCAACGGGATGCCACTTGAAGAACTCACTCCCGATTATGAGATTGTGAATAGGATGCCTCTTGATGGACTCAATCCTGATGAACGACGATAAATGACGAAATGAACAGGATGCCACTTGACGGACTTATACCTGATGTTGGATGATATGAGCAGGATGCCCCTTAACAGACTCACACATGTGCCACTTGGCAGACTTAAACCTGATGTTGGATGATATGTACAGGATGCCCCTTGATAGACTCACACTTGAGACTGGATGAGATGAATAGGATGCCACTTGACAGACTCACCTGATGTTGTATGATATGAACAAGATGCCCCTTGACAGATTTACACCTGATGTTGGATGATATGGGCTTAGTGATCCTGAGTATGGGACATCCTTCTTGATGATCCGTAGAGGAGAGGTTGATTTGACATGTAGATTTGAGTTGAGGGATTGCAGTAGAGTTGGAGTCTGAGCAAAGGCTGTATGAAGTGGGTTGGAAGCAGGTTAGTCTAGTAGTGAGGCTTTTGGAGCTATGTTGAGCCAATGGTTAGGCTTTTGGAAGTATGTTGGGTCAGTGCTTAGACTTTAAGAAGTATGTTGGGCCAGCGGTTAGGCTTTTGGAAATATTGGGCCAAAGGTGAGTGCTCTCCTTACAAGGATGATGGAAGTATCAAGACCAGTTGCCCCTGTTTCAAAAGTATGCATTTTCTGCTATATTTTAAAGTATAAATGGATTTTTTAATGCGATGTTATGCTATGTATAGAGTATTTAAAAAAGTGTTTGATGCATGACTTTATCATTTGCGAAAGAATGATCATAAGTTAGTGGATATTGAATGCCTTGTTGCTTGTTGGAATACTAGAAGACAACGTATCTTGACTTTATGGGCTCAGTGCCCTAGTATTCGGTAAATGTCTAGTCCTTTTTTGGATTTATTGTGTCAACAGTTTGCCATAGTCTTGATTTGTTGATTTGTACTCGTAGCGCCCTTTTAAGTCTTTCACTACGCCCGTCAGACTATCTTGAAATTGACAGCATGTGATGGCCCATGTCTTTGAAATGATGCAAAAGTGTGATTTAATGAATCCAAGAAGACTTGTGTTAATCAGAGTGGAATTTTAGTGGGTTGTATTGTAGGCCAGGTTCATGGGTTAAGAAATGAAGGATCGAATAAAGGCTTAAAATTTGTTTTGAAAGGTTGACTACTATGCCTGAGATCACCTTAAGCTTTGGTTTTTATTTCTTTTGTCTGCCCCAATCTAGTATTAGGTAAGTATTGCGGAGTCAAAGTCGACATGGGGGAGAATTGCCCCAGTTTGAAATAAGTATCCAAGTCGGATAGTATTTTGTGGATTTGTTTCCAGTTTCTATATTGAGCTATCTTTTTCCTGGGTTTTTTTCGAGCTTCTCTTCTTTCTTTTTTTTCTTTTTTCTTTCTTTTTTTTTCTTTTTTTTTGCATTGCCCTAGTGTGTGGAGTGATCCTCAGAGAGTTTGAATTTGAAGAGAAATATTGTATGGCTCAAGTGGGCTAGCAAGTGGATAGTAGTGTATGGATTCCTGAAATGATTGCCTTTCATCATTTTGACATAAGTATAGTTGAATTTTAGAAATCATATATGTTCAACATTGAAATTTATAGATTTTGAGAATATGCAATGTAATGATGAGCAATGGGCTATCCGAGTTGAAACTTGATCGATGTGTGACACGCCTTGAGTTTGGATCTGGGGTATTCTTGCCCTTCACAGTGTGTTGTCCATATACTACAGCAGTTGGAGAGCAGCATGTACTTGGGATGATGAGCAATGTCAGATACTGTAATGATCAATTATAGACTTAAAACCTTTTTGGCATGTTCTGTCATGGACTGTGATTGCATGGTAATCGGACATGTGTTACATCCAAAAGTCCAATGCGATGTCTAAATTGGCTTCAACAAGTTACAAGACAGTCATATCCAATGAATCATGAGATTTTAGAGCAAGATGATAATTATTGAATGATGAAGATTGCTTATTTTTTATTTGCTTCTTTTTTTTTTTAGAAATGTATGTATTTATACAAAGCAGACAATGCATATATTCAGTAATGGGGAAACTGCCCCTGTGTGGCATTTTGATGCCTCGTAAGGAGTGGCATTCTAGGCAATGGGTGGAGATTTAGTCTTTTTCAAGAATGACCCAAAGGCTTGTGGGTGTGTCGATGGAGATCTAGAATGTTGGTAAAGGGTATAGAAACAGTGCATGGACTAGATGGTTGGGAACAACTCATATGATTGGTTGCCTATTTATTTACATAATTCTTGACATTCTCTTTTATTGATGATTTTTTTGCGATACATACAAGAGCAAAGAGAGAACAATAAGAAAACCCTTACAGTTTCATCAAATCTTTGTTCATTTGTAAGGTCACTCCACCCAATAAAATAAATCGAATCACGGGAGCGGACTGAGTTTCCAAGAGAGAATTTTCTAGTCTTCATGAACTTCTTCGTTATCAAGCCATTTCAACAAGAAGTACCATGCCGTCATAATAACCATACAGAGAAGAAAATATGCTTCCTAAATTAAAATCATCTATGCCAAAACCTTATTATTCTATAATAGCAGGTTTGAATTAATATCACTTGGGTGGTGTAGACCAAACTTGTTGAGAAGCGTAGAGAGTAAGATCAACCCATTAGTTTTGGTTATAATCGCAAGGCACAACGGCGAAGACCAGTGACTATGGGTATGATAGGGAGAGAGAAGGAAGGAGACAAAGAGAAAGATGTTAGGGTGAGAAGGGAAAGAGATGCAGAGATGAGAGGGGGAGCTGCGGTCGAGAAGAAGAAGAAGAAGAAAGAAAGAAAGAAAATAATGAGGGGGGGAGAGATAGGGCTTTGGATTTTTTTATGCTCTATTTCTTCTCTCTCTACCGACACTTTCTCTCTCTCTCTCTCTCTCTCTCTCTCTCTCTCTCTCTCTCTCTCTCTCTTCTCCTTTTTGCTTTTGTCATTTTCTTTTTTGAATTTTTCTTCCCCTTCCTCACTCTGTCGACAATGTCGACATTCTTTCTCTCTCTCTCTCTCTCTCTCTCTCTCTCTCTCTCTCTCTCTATCTATCTTCTTTTTCCTTTTTTTTTAAGTAGGGATGTATTTGAGAAAGTAGAGCATCCTATTAATTTGGCAGCAAGATGATTTGGATAGATGCAAATGTGCTGGTACTCCCTGGATTTGATAATATTACTGTTCGCAGTATGAACTTACACGCACTACCATTAGGCCTGAGTGAAGGACTAGAAATGATCAAGCGTGCCTTTTTGGGGTTGGGACACATGGTAGCCTTTGATCTGATTCAGATCGATGATAGCAAACACAAGTAGGTTATGAAAGTGATGAGGGATTAGAATCCTCATTTTAGAAAGTGCACTTATGTTATTAACAAGAGATAGTATTTCTATAGTTGATTCTTGAACTGATAGCCCAATGTGAGGGTACATTGCAGACGAAACGAAAAGAGTGCTAAAGGAGGATTTTTTTTTTCTTTTTTTAAAGCAGTAAAGATTACAACAACATGCATATACATTTGGATGAGCATGAGGTTAACCAAGCTGACAATGTGGTCGAAATGCTAACGACATCCTACGCATTTTTTTAGCAACCATATAGATCCTATAGTCGGTTCCACAAAACCCAGGGTTAATGTTCTTCAAGACTTAGTTTTGAGGACAATACCATCCTGGGATGCTTACCCTCCCAATGCCCTATAAACCAGTACCCGAAGGCCCAAACTACATTAATCTGGTCTAGGTACACATGTAGTAAATCATATGTGTTCAATCTCACATACACTTCAACGTATAGGGATCACCTCGAATCCGAACCATGTGATGTTCATTCCAAATTTTTTTGTTTTTAAAAAAAACCTTAGTTTGGGGCTCATACCACCATGTGAATTTTCTTCTCTTCTTTTTGAAGACATGTTCACTCTCTATCTTGTCAATTAAACCAAAGAAGGAGTTTTGAGTAAGTTAGTAATAGTGAAGAAAGAGTAAGGATCAGTGGATGGAGTAGGTGCTTTTGACGAACTCACTTGAAGATTTAGGGGGAGATTTGGATATTTTGGGACCCCTGGTTTTCTGTTTGATCCAAGAGGAACTAGAACTTGCTATATTGCAAGTGTTGGACTAGATCAGACTAGTGGGAGCAAGTTGGAGTACAGAGGGGGTGAGGGTAGGACTAGAGAATGGAGAACTTGTGTTGGAAGTAGAGAGATCCAACGGACTTGGAGAAGTTTGGTGGTTGTAGTTAGAGGTGTTAATCAGGCCGGGCCGGGCTCGGTCACAGCGGGCTCAACCGGGCTTTTGGGCCGGGCCGGGCTTCACCTAATATCGAGCCAAGCTTGGGAGGGGAGGGGGGGGTGTCCGCCCCGGACTAGTGGCCCGAGCCTACTAGGGCCGGGCTTTGGGCTAGGGAGCGGGCATAGTTAGGCATATTTAGTGTAAAAATGTCGGGCTTTCGGGCTGGGTCGGTGGGCTAGCGGGCCGGGCTTCGGACTAGAGAGCGGGCCGGGCCGTGGACATCATAGGTAGTGTCCGCCCCGAACCGGTTGAAGAGGGCGAGGCCTAGTGGGCCGGGCTTCAGCTTGGGCCGGGCTGGGCTTTTGGCCCGAAAAAGGTGGGCCGAGCCGGGCCAACCCGACCCAATTGACACCTCTAGTTGTAGTTAGATTGCGAGTGTTGGACTAGATCAGACTAACGAGAATTAGAAGATGTTGTACAGATTTGAGTGACAGGAGGAATATGGTAGGGCTAGAGATTTTAGAAGAGATTGGAGCAGTTGTGATGGGAGAAATGAGATTGGAACATTTTTAAAGAATTTCTATGTCGCGACCTAGATCATCTATTGCTTAGTTGAGCCAAGGATCCAGATCAGGCTCTTTGGATTGTTTGGGAGATTCTTCTTTTGATTGAGCTTGAAGTTGTGAAACGTGTTCCTTCGGTTCTCGAACTTGTTGTTCAAGGAGAAAGACGTAAGAATCATATCCCAAAATGGGCTCTTGAAGTCTAGCTGTGACTTCATATACAAAGGAGTTGATAGCTTGTTCATGAATAAGGCGTAAAAAGTTCCTCGGATACATTTTGAATAAGGCGTAAAAAGTTCCTGTACCTGAAAAATCTGTGAATTGCCTTACAATCCTTAATACTTCATGTGTACTGAAAGTAGGGAGCCAAGGGGCAATCATTTTGGCACTGTCTTCTATTATTTGCACATGCACCACAACGATGATATATTGGGTCCATAACTCTTGTCACACCCATTTTTTTGCATGATTCTCTATTCCTCTTCTCGATCTTTCTGGGAAGCTCCTGTACAGGGCTTATTTTAGTTTCTTCTTATTCGGATCTAGGTTTAGAGAGGTTTTTTTTTCCTTTTAATATTTTTTTTTTGTTTTCCCAAGAAGAGAGATGAGTTTCTGCAGAGAGATGGAAGGAGGAGAAGAAGAAAGAGAGGAGGAGAGTCAAACAGAGAGAGTTTCGTCAAACAGAGAGGGAGAAATGGTGAGAAGGACAGAGAAAGACGGGGACATGGAGGGTCTATTAAAGGAGAGGAAGATAAGGGGAAGAGGGGGGGGGGGGGGGTAGATCCATAAAGGGGACAAGGAAAAGGGGGCAGGTGAGAAATAAAAAAGAAAGAGAGAGAGAGGAGGATCGGTGAGAGTGCCAGAGAGAGAGAGAGAGATAGAGAGAGAGAGGTCGTTGAGAGTGACAGAAAGAGAGAGAGAGAGAGAGAGAGAGAGAGAGAGAGAGAGGGAGGGGGGTGTTGAGAGTGATAGAGAGAGAAAGAGAGATAGTCCGTAAAAGCGACATAAACTGAGGGAGCAGGTGAGAAAGAAAGAAAAGAGAGAGAGTGAGAGAGAGAGAGGGTCAGTGAGAATGAAAGAGAGAGAGAGAGAGAGAGTCTGTGAGAACGACAGAAAGAGGGGGAGAGAAAAAATGAGAGCACGTGGAGAGAGTGAGAGCATGTGGAGAGGCTAATATCTAATGCAAACTTAAATCAAGCCTGGTCCCCTAACCTTTAAACCTCCAGCGCCGAAGCACTTTCTCAGGCTGGTGGTTCGAGCGGGGGAATTTTTTATGCTGGTACCGACGGTACTACCGTAACGGCCATACCACTTACTAATCTTCCTATCTAATCTTAAAGGTTTCCTCTTAAGTAAGGATTATGTCATGATTGCATGCCAATGTGTAGTATGCATGACAGTTAAAGATCTTGGCATTGGCCATTTTAATTTTGGCATTGGCCTTGCAGTTTTATTTTAGCCTGAGTCACGAACACCAGTGCAAAATAATATGATTTTACAAAGAAAAGATAAAACAAAAATTGTTAGTACAAAAGAAATGGCTCATTATAACGAAAATCACTAAAGTGATGCCCTGAGTCTTTTTAAGTGTAAGTCCCCAACAGAATCGCCAGCTGTTACACCTGAGCTCTCGGAACGCCAAGCTGTCGGTGTGGGCCCCTGCTCTCTTAAAGTGGGTGAATTGCGGTTTGATTTTTATTGGAAAGAGTGAAAAGAGTATAGTAGAGTCTATTTGAAATGTTCAGAGTTGCCAGCTAATATTTGAGGTGTTAGGACCCCTGCAAAGACAATTAAAGTAATTCATCTTTGACTTTTGAAAAACAGTGTTGAGAAAAGTGGGCCTTTTAAAAGTGTGACTCTGAATAGCCATGCGAAAACCAGAGATTTTGAGATGGGCTAGGAGACTCGATTATGTCGAGGGAAGGTATTAGGCACCCTTGAACATCCATGCGAACACGGTTGCCGATTTTAGTACTTGTCATCAAAATGAGACATTTCAATTGAAGAAAAAAAGTTTATTTTTTTAAAAAGTGAATAGGACTGAAATGGTAATGGGTATGACCGCTTTTTTTTAGAGTTACTTACGTATCAAAATTTTTTTTTAAAAAATGAAAAATTGTATTGCATTTTTGTCTGCTTTATTTAAAAAAAAAAAACATGCTCAGTGGAGTCTTATATATATATACACATTAGGGCAATGTCCGTGCAAGGCGTGTACTAATTAAGTTTTATTAGAGCAACTCATTCACAATATTGGGAGCAAGTTCACAATTTTAAAAAAAATAAAGCATACAAAAATACAGTATAACTATTCATTTTTTTTAAAAATTGTTGATGTTTTTTTTTTTTCCATTATTGTTATTATTCTTTTCGCTTTAAAGTAGTAGTAGATAGTTTTGTTGATGATTTTTATGTTTTTTATATTTACTGTTGATATTTTAAAAAAAATATCATGAAAGCTTGATTTGATATACAGTAAAATTTTGTCGATGATTTTTAAATTTTTTTTCATAATTATTAACATTTTTTTTCATTTTTAAAAGGTAATGGATAATTTTTTTGATGATTTGTCTAAGGGTATAACAATCTTTTTTAAAATAAAAGGGAGTTGAGTGTAATTTTTGAAAATACAGGAGAGATCCTGTAATTGTCAGATACCTCAGAGGAGGCCAGTGTAATATGCCCTTTTTTTTCGTTTTCTTTTTTTATTTTATTTTTTTATTATAAGGATAATCAATTCAATCAACAAAATAAACCAAACCGCGTCTTTACTCCAACTGTACTGTGCATTAATTATCCATTTCCCGTTTCAATCCCACCCTCCTCTCTCTTATCTTGATAGCCCCTTCCCACCAACACCTCCTTTCTCTCTCTCTCTCTCTCTCTCTCTCTCTCTCTCTGTGGCCTCCGACAACAGAATCAATCCAAAATTCAGACAACACACACACACACAAAAATCCATCAAAAAGAAAAGCCTATGAGAGAAGACCGCTAAAAAGGCTAAATCAAAAGTCGGAGAGAGAGAGAGAAAGCAGAAAACAGACCATACATATTCATTCATGGGCTGCTCTGCTTCTCGCTCCGATTCGATCCTAACCAGACCAATCGAAGAGCGACCAGTACCCTCCAAATCATCTTCTTCGTTCTCTCAATATTCATCTTCCTACTCAGATTCATCTTCAACACCTGTCTCTCGTACTCTCTCTCTACCAACACCTCTTGTCCACCACCCTCCTCTACGCAAAGGCGACACCAACCACTTCGTCTCTCTCACCTCCACCACCTACGGCTCTCTCGTCCTCATCGACGACCACTCCATTCCAAACCCTAACCCTAACCCTAATTTAAACTCCCATGATCACACCTCCAAAGACCTAATTTCATCTGACCCAGAAGACCCATCTTCACCAGACTCTGTTATCAACACTTGGGTTCTCATGGAAGGCCTCGAAGACTTCGATTTCAACATTTTTCACTCCCCTGATTGTTCCCCCAAAAAACCCAATTCGAATCAGTTCACAAACCCTAATGGGTTTGGGTCTTCTGTTGACAAACCCACCAATTCGAATCATTTCACAAACCCTAATTGTTCTGTTGAGAAACCCTATTCGAATCAGTTCACAAACCCTAATAATGAGAAACCCACCAATTCGAATCATTTCACAAACCCTAATCGTTCTTCTGTTGAGAAACCCAATTCGAATCAGTTCACAAACCCTAATGACCATGATGAGTTGGTGAAATCTTTTGAATTCGTTGAACATAATGCAGATTCAAAGCCATTGTGGAAGCATTTATCAGAGGAATCGTTGCTGGCTAAAATGGATTCGAATGTGGTATCGAGCTACAGAAAAGCATTATCGTCAAAGCAATTTGGGGTCAATGATTCAAAGTCCAAACCAATGAAATCAACACACACCCAAATCGATTTTCCCGGTACTGAAGATAGAATTGTTCTGTACTACACTACTTTGAGAGGAATTCGAAGGACTTATGAAGATTGTTGTGTTGTTAGGGACATTTTCAAAGGTTTTAGAGTGTTTGTAGATGAAAGGGACATTTCAATGGATTCAACATACAGAAAGGAATTACAGAGTGTGTTGGGAGGGAAAGGAAAGGCTGTGAATTTGCCCCAAGTGTTCATCAGAGGGACACATGTTGGGGGTGTGGATGAGATTAAGCAACTCCATGAATTGGGTGATTTGGGGAAGCTTTTGGAAGGATTTGCAGTTCAAGATTCTGGGTTTGTTTGTCAGATTTGTGGGGATGTGAGGTTTGTGCCTTGCTGTAATTGTAATGGAAGTAGGAAGATTTTTGAGGAAGATGAAAATAAATTGACCAGGTGCTCAGAGTGCAATGAAAATGGGTTGATTAGGTGCCCCAATTGCTGTTCTTGATTGCACCTTTTAATGGATGATTATGATGCATATGTTTTGGAACTTTCTTGAGAAATTCTGAAGAATCAGTACTGATAATTCTGTGATTTAATTTATTTGTAACTCTTCAGGATGATGTTCATTGAAAGTCTTTGAATTGTGATATGCAGTGGAATCTGTATGTATATATGTATTAATAATATGCTTGTTGCCCCAACATGGAGAATCTTGTTAGGCTTGTTTTGTATGTTTGTTTATTGTATAAGATTGTTTCTCCATCTTGTTTGGGAACGAAAATTGCATCTTGTGAATTTGGATCTATAAAGAATGACATTATAGAGTGCAATTCCTTTTAATTGTAACTAAAATGTGCTCCTCATTTTTCTTTTATTTTGGAATTTGGGAGATTCATTCTACTAATTTTTTTTTGACAAGTCTATAGTGAGCAGTTTTTCATATGAGAATGTGGGGTTCGACTGTTGGATGGGAATTTTGTAATAAATGCATTTTTAGAATATTGAAAATCTTATAAAATCTGCCTTCTCATATGAAAAACTTCTCACAATAGACATACTCTTTTTTTTTTTGTCGTCAAAAACCAAGGATGTATTGAAAAATGTTATAGTTTCCAAATTTGAACTTCAAATTTAGTTTCAAATACTTTAACAATTGTATCATATGTTATGGCAGAGGTCAGCGGAGGTACCCACAGTGAAGATGAGCGGGGCAGACCCCCTCTAAACTTTTGGAAGAAAAAAAGAAGTTACATATGATAGAATTAAAGCTAAATACTCAGTTTGGGATTCACATTCTTATGCAACTGCGATGTGTAATCTATCAAAATGCATCAAAAGGATCACAACAGAGAAACGATAGGGTTCGGGTACCAAATGGGGCATTAGAGGGGGAAAAATGCAACAAACTAGAAAAATATCTTGAACGGGCGGAGTTTAGGCACACTAGAAAATTATTTGAATGGGCCGAGTTAAGGCACGCTATAAAATCTTTTTAGAGTAGGTCGAGTTAAGGCACGCTAGAAAATCATTTTGAATTGGCCAAGTTAAGGAGTGCTTAGAAAATCATTTTGAGTGAGCCGGGTTAAGGCACGCTAGAAGATTATAATTTAAATGGGCCGACTTAATGCACGCTAGAAAATATTTTGAATGGGCCGAGTTAAGGCACAAGGAAATCATTTTGAATGGGCCGCACACAAGGAAATTATTTTGAGTGGGTCGAGTTAAGGCAAGCTAGAAAATCATTTGAATGGGCCTAGTTAAGGCACTCTAGTAAATCATTTTGAATGGGCCGAGTTAATGTACGCTTAGAAAATCATTTTGAGTGGGCTGGGTTAAGGCACGCTAGAAGAACATAATTTGAATGGGCCGAGTTAAGGCACGTTAGAAAATAATTTGAATGGGCAGAGTTACGGCACACAAGGAAATCATTTTGAATGGGCCGAGTTAAGGCACACAAAGAAATTATTTTGAGTGGGCCAAGTTAAGAAACGCTAGAAAATCATTTGAATGGGCCGAGTTAAGGTACTCAAGTAAATCACTTTTAGTGGGCAGAGTTAAGGCACGCTAGAAAATCTTTTGAGTGGTTCGGGTTAAGGCACGCTAGAAAATCATTTTGAAAGGGCCGAGTGAAGGCATGCTAGAAAATCATTTTGAATGGGCAGAGTTAAGGCACGCTTAGAAAATAATTTGAATGGGCCAAATTAAGGCACTCAAGTAAATCATTTTGAATGGGTCGAATTAAGGCACGCTTTGTAATACCCTGTATTTTCAATAATTATTTAATCCAGAGAATTATATTTACCTCTCTTGACAGTTCATGGATTTCACCTTCGACCGATCGAACTACTTTCGAGCGATCGAACCTTTCTAAAGTTCAAGCGATCTAACACTTCTCGATCGATCGAAACTCTGCCGACATAAATTTAATACGTGGTCCCTACTTCAATCGATCAAAGCCTTTTCAATCGATCTAAACTGGCCGATCTGAGTTCGAGCGATCGAAGGAAGTTCGATCGATCGAACATGTAATTATCAGAATTCCAGGTTTCCCGCAAAACCAGCCACCTGCACCCACCTCTCCTTTTATATATATGTTTGGGTTCGAGTGTGTGAGATTCAAAACACTTGAGAGTTTGAGAGAGAGTTCATGCTTGTGTCTAACACATATATACATCCATATATATACACCCATATATCTTATATATGTATATATACACACAGCTTGAGAGTAGAAGAAGAATAAGAAGAAGAAGCAAAACAGAAGGAGAGGAAGAGGCAGAGAGAGACAGAGGAAAGAGAGAGAGACCATTGGAGCTTCGAAGCTCGAACTTGCCAAACGCGCCCTTAACAACTTTTGGTGAGTCCCAAACTCACTCGATAGCTTAGTTATAATGTTTTACATATTCTGTATGTTTAAAGAGGATCCCAAACACATCGAAATGTATTATGGACATTCACTGCCAGAATTTGGAAAAAGTCTAGCAGCCTTCCGGCGCCGTTATGAAGCTTTGGAAAAGTGTATCCATCCTTGTTAAAATGTAAGGAGAGGATAAATGAGAATGGGTAGCCCTTCGGCGCCATTATGATGTTTTGAAAAAGTGCATCCACCTTTATTAAAATGTAAGGGTAGGACGAGTAAGAATGCGCAGTCTTTCGGTGCCGTTTTGAGTTTGAAAAGTTTTTCTGCCCCCTAGTTTGTAAAAAGTGCAGGGAGAAGACAGAGAAGGATCCGGTAGCTCATCGGCTCCGTTTATTGTTTTTGAAAAGTTTTTCCGTCCCCAGTTTATATAAGGGGAGGATAGAAAAGAATCGAATAGTCAATCAGTGTTATTTCGTATTTTGAAAAGTTTTGAATGCACACGTACAGAATGTGACTATGTGGAGAGATTGACGTCCAATGTAGACTTCTTTAGGTCCAGTTCCCGAACCTTCAAACCTTTGGTGCCGTAGGACCTTCTCAGGTTAGTGTTTTCGAGCGGAGGAGCTTTCGGTGCTGGTACCATCGGTACTACCGCAACGGTCATGCCACTTACTAATCCTCTTATCTAATCTTAAAGGGTTTCAGTTTCAGAACCGGGTTATGTCACGCTTGATGCAAGAGTGTAGTGTACATAATAGTAATGTGTGACATTCCTTGTAGCTTCATTGGCATTGGCCCCGTATTTTTTAGAGTGCTTCACGAATACCTGTACAAAAAAAGTAGAGATGTAAGAAAGATATGTTAGTAAAGAAACGACCCATTAGAATGAAAACCATCAAAGTGATGGCCTGATTCCTCTTAAGTATATCCCCCGCAGAGTCGCTAGCTGTCACGCCCGCGCCCTTGGAACACTAGGCTGTCAGTGTGGGTCCAGCTTTCTGAGAGTGGGTGAATTGTGACTTGATTTTTATTGGGAAGGGTGAAAAGAGTATGGTAGGGCCTATTTGAAATGTTCAGAGTCACCACCTAACATTTGGAGTGTTAGGATCCCTACAAAGACAATTAAAGTAACTCATCTTTGTCTTTTAAAAAAAACAATTTTGAAAAAAGTGGGCCCTTTAAAAGTGTGACTCTTAATAGCCATGCAAAAACCAAAAATCTTTTAAAATATGGGTTTGGAGACTCGGTTATGTCGAGGGAAGGTATTAGGCACCCTCGAACATCCGCGCAAACACGATTGCCAATTCTAGTGATTTTCATGATAATGGGGCATAAGTAAAAGAAATAAAGTGTGAGAACGTACAAGTATTGGAAAAAAAATGTGGTTATGGCCGCACCCAAGTGAGGGGTTATATACGGATCTCAAGTCAAGAATTAGGATGTACGTAGTTCTGTGCCTGGTATATGTGAGTGTGTGCAAGTGTTTTGAAAAAGTTAGTCGATCTAGACCATGCAAATGGAAAGTAGTATTTTGAGCAAAAGATGGTGTAGCTAGGAACTTTAACCTGTACGGTGTAGTCCTAGACTTTAACCTTTGAAGTAGTGAATTTTGAAAAGTGATTTGAGTGAAAAATGGTGTAACCAAGAATTTTGAAAAGTGATTGAGATTGAAACGAACTTATGCAAGCAAGTGAAGAATGAAGTGTTTTTTTTTTTTTTTGTACTTTTTATTTTTTTCTGTTCTTTTATTCCTATGCCGGAAGTAAGGGTCGATGCCCAACTTTTAAGAAAATATGACAACGTACATGTAGGATAAGAAAACTTACCTGACTTTCCTGTGTTGCTTGGAGATCTTTAGCAAGTGAGGCATTTGAGTTGAAAGATGTCCATTTTTTTTTATATTTTCTTTTTCTTAATTTTTTTTGGAAGAAATGGTCAGTGCCCAAATGATTGAAAAGAGATTTTTTTTTATGTATTTATTTTGCCGAAAGTAAGGGTCGGTGCCCATTAAGAGTTAGAAGACTTACCTGTGTTACCTGTGCTGTTTGTAGATTCTAAGCAAAGGTGGCATTGGAGTTTAATTTGAGAAATTCCATTTTTTGCATTTTTTTTTTTTTTTTTTTTTTTTGTATTTTGGATTTTGTACTAGAAGAAAGGGATGGTGCCCAAGTTATTTGCAAAGTGTGATGTTCGAATTTCCTTTTTATCAAAGTTATTGAGAAACTTGATAAGTTAGGAGTATTCGGTAAAAGAAAAAAAAAATCAGTTTTTTGGCAGATCTGAGTTGAGTATTCCAAAAATGGAATGGAAGGGTCTCGGTGCTTCTAATTTTATGAAATTTTGAGGGAAGGCTCCCAAATGAGTCTAGTTTTCATGGGAGAAAACCATTTTGCAATGTCTTTTATAAATTGGGAGAAATTGAATTTAGAAGTACCCTTACTCAGAATCAGGGACTACACTATCGACCGAAAGTAAATGAATTTTTACAAAAATTTAATGATTTTTCAAAAATCTGAAAATATTCATAGAGATAGGTAACAGGATAAGATTAATGAGAAAAATAGAAATAGAGAAAAAAAAAACTTTAAAGTGTCCAAAAAGGGGACGTTATTGAGTAAGTCTGCTGTGATGTTTCTGAAAGATTGTATGCCTTGTGTGTTTGTGCTTTGAAAATTGATCATACGATTTTTGTAAATTCTGAGAAAAATCATAGGAAACTATCATTGAGTAAGGAACACTCTCTATTTGGTTTCATTTGATTTGAATCAAAAATGAATTCATGGTGAATTTTTTATTATTATCACAGCAGTGGACTTTGGCAAGTCGGGGCTGTTTTGTGCTTCAATAGTGTAGTGAGGAGGATGAAAATGGAGAAAAGCGAAATGAGATAAGGCCAAACAAGGCCTTAGAGGGGAGAGAGGTTGCTGCTCACCCCTTTGTGCAGATGTGGGGAGTTGGTATTTATATTGGAAAGAAGAGAAGATGGAGAGAAATAAAAAGAAAAAGAAAAAGAAAGGAGAGTGGGAGACAAAAAAGGAAGTGGTAAGAAAAAAGAAAAGAAAAGTAAAGGAAAATAGGAATGGGATCCCAGTGCTTTTTTTTTTTCCTTTTGTTTTCTCCTTTATGAATCCACCGAGAGTGTTTCCTCAAAAACTTTGTGGAGCAATAATCATGTGTGGTCAGGTGCATGCGAGATTATTGACCTTTTGATCCTACGGTTTTGACTTGCAATTTCTTTTCCATTTGAGGTCAGATTGGGACGATTCAAAAAGCGATAAGCTTGTGTCAATGAGAACTTTATTTTGAAATGATTGGGTTGGGCAAAAATGAGGTGTCTACAATGGTCCAATCAATCGGGACACAAAGTTCACCAATTGGTAAAGTAAAGCTCAAATATACATCAAATAAGAATACAAGGTCTTATTTATTATTATACATCCCAAAATACAGGGTATCACGTGCAACTCTTATGGCTTCAGAAGAATCTTGAGCACTAGGGTTTGGTGGAAAACCTTTTATGAACAAGTTATGAAGCTCTCTAGGGTTTAGAAACTGATCTAGGGCGTTTAGGGTTGTGAAAATACGTTCAACTCTTATTCTAGTAACCGGTTAGTACCCAATAACCAGTTACTTGTTCCGGTACCGACAATCGATTAGTCCCTACTAACCGATTACCTGGTAGTACCACTAACCAGTTAGTCCCAATAACCGATTATTTGTACCTTTATCACTTTTGTTCATTTGTATTCAAACATTCTATTGAGCTAAGAGTGGGACCCCTAGGATCTTAATTACTGGCTTAGGTTAATTATTAATTCCATCTAGTTAAACTTTTAACTAAAGAATTAACACTTAATCAATTATCATTAACTCCACTAAGTAATGATAACTGCACTCTAGTGCATAAGAACAAACCACACGTATATCAGTAATACCTAGACTTGTATGACACTAATGCCCTTCTACCAAATGTATCCATAATTATATTCAAGATATAAAAACTATACTGTCAACCCGAATTATAATTTCTTCTTGTAATCCTTAAGTCCCATTCACTTACTTATAGATTTATGAACATGTCATCAATATGCTTGATCACATGACTGCATTTCTCAATAATCAGCCAAGTGACATTCTCAAGGGAATACTTTACTCTTTACTAGAGGATCACTCTTTACAAGAGGATAGATTCTATATGGACAATAGGTATTCCAAATACTATAAACTTGGTTTCCCAAGATACCCAAGTGTTGATCTTGAATACCTCACTAATTATTAACTCAAAGCAACCAAATCTTATAGCTTGTGTCCACTATCATCTCAGGATTAAGGACAAGTGTCTTACACAAGTTTGAGTGTCTATTAACTATTTGACACTGTTGTGTTAATAGATTTAACTCAAGTCCGTCAATGCATCAAATGCAGTAGCACATTAAACCTAGAGTCATACACTCCAGTGAATGAGATTCTTCACTCTATCAAATAGAAGTTATGCTATGTTGTTTAAGGGAATAGGGGAAGGAAGGAGAGGGGTGGAGGGAAGAGAAGAGGAAGAGGTTAAAAAAAATTCTTTGGTAGTATAGAAGAGAGAAGGGAAGCTACTTCCCTCTGAGCCCACAAATTTCAATCCGTCTAAAAGTGGACGGATTAGGAGAGAGAAAAGGCTTCTTTTATCTTTTGACATTGACATTTACTTTAATGTAAGGGTGTAAAAGTAAAATGTACGATATTTCATTCCTTTCTTCCTCACTTCCATCTTGTTTAACCAAATGCAATGTGGGAGTACTCCCTTCCTTTCCTTAGGGAGACATCTTCCATCCCTCTTCTCTTCCTTTCCTTCCACTTTTCCATCCCTTCTACCAAACATAGGATTAATGTGCTACAATCTTAGCCTGATAAGTTATCCAAGCTTATTTATCAACTGTGACAATTCTAAACAATCGTACAGGCGCATCATATCTCCTCATATACAAATCTCATTTACAAATTAGCTCCATGAATTGTTTAAGGGTTCAACCCTCCTAAACATTCATCTCATGAAACATACATAATCAAATGTAAATGATCTCCATAATTATAGTAATCAAGATGTCCATAATAGTAACAATAAGCTAACTATTTTAGGGTATATGTGGAGTCGGTAGAGCTTGGATTCAACGAAGACGAAGGCGATGGCGTAGGGGTAGAGAGATAATGTACACATATCTCTCTCTCTCTCTATATATATATCTATATGTATATGTTATTGTGTATATATGGAGAGATAATGGACTGATAAAGAGCTGTGAGCTTGATTTAAAAAGTGTTAATCTGGGCGGAGAAAAGGAAGACGAGAGGGAGAAAGAGAGACAAAATTGGGGAAATTTTGAAAGGAAGAGGAAAATGTAATTTGAGCTGGAAATGGGAGATCTTGTGTTGGGGTGATTGGATCAGTGGGTTGTCGTGTGAGAGACGGGACGACTGCTTCTCTCTCTCTCTCTCTCTCTCTCTCTCTCTCTCTCTCTCTCTCTCTCTCTCTCTCTCTCTCTCTGTAAATGAAATCAGATAATTTTCTACTATTTACAAGTATAGAGTTTTTCCGATGGACGTGGCAGTGGTGGGAGGCAGAGGATCGAGAAGTGATTTGGACAACATTGCCCCTCCTAAGCAATGTTGTAGACCCTCAAAATTTTCAAAATATAAGTTGGTTTATTCTTAGCCTATGGTTTGTCTATGGGAAAAAAAATACTACTTTTGATTTTTAAGGACCGCTTGGTTGTAGACCCTCAAAAGCACACATTTAGTAAACTTTCAAATAAGATTTAAACCTTTGTTTCTTTTGCTCTATGGGACTTCACCATACTATCTTTTAGATACTTTTGAAAATCAAAACAATTTTTGATTGACCCTATTTGACCCATTTGTGGGTCAATCTTTGACTTTTTACTTTACTTGAGTTCTATGTAGGATTATTTCGCAGCTTCCGCACTATATAGTTGGTCCACGAGGGATCTTTCTCCTGCTTTAATTTCTTTCTTGACTCTTTGACCCTCTCACGTGTCTTTTTTTTTTGGGGCACGACATTTTGCTGCTGCGATTCAATCGTGAAAATATCTTTTGGCCAACAACGGCTTAAAGTAGATTTTGCCCAATCACATAATTCTGCTAGTGACTCCCAATTTGTTTCCATTGAGTTACAAAAACTGGTTTGCAAACATTTTCCAACTAATGTCAGGGCCCGCTAGCATTAGCATCCGGGCCTTTGACGCACATTCCCGACCCAAATTTTGCTGTCAAGCCTGTAAGCGAGGGCCCAAGTCTGAATTGAACAAAAAAGGGCCGGGTAGGCCGAATAGTCGTAGGCTTAGTTTGGCCCTCACGGGGCTTTTTAAAAGGAAAAATTTAGTGGAAAATCCCATTCTACCAACGTTTGTTGTAATAGACCCACCATTTGGTACTTCCCAATGATAGACCCTATAATTGTAAATGTTGTTAGAGATTAGTCCAAATTTTCCTATTATAGAATTATTAGATGTCTTTTCTACCCCTAACCTATATATATACATATATACATATATTAATTCAGATTTAATGATTGAATCAGTTACCAAATCTGACCAAATCTTATGAAATCCCAATTGATATTGGTTACAATATATATAGAAATTTTATCCTAATATTTTAGGATATTACTTTACACAACGGTTACAAACGAATTTCATCATTTCTAATTCAGTGTATTGCATATTCAATCTAGATATCACATCATAAACGAGTCTTTCTGCGGGTATTGAATTTTACACTGCAAACAGATCATTTTTATACTGTAACTGGTTTATTAGTGTGAAATTTTACACTACAACTGGTTTATTAGGGAAATTTTACAGTGCAAAATTTCACTGCTTTCATTAAACCGGATTTTGACTTGCCATATATACACATTAATTCTGGTAGTAATGGTAGCATTTTGACTTGCCAATATCTCATTTTGTATTAATATCCCATAATTATAGTGCTTTCCGTTTTTGTGTTTGTGCCATAAATCACATAGCCGTTGAACCAAGAACATGAGTGTTAATATTCACACTACAACCTTTGAATTGTGGAGTTATTTTTGGAACAAACTAATTAGCATTACATTGGAATGGAGATTCAATTAGCAGTTGACTCTTTTTAATTTGGTAAGCAGTCATCATTCAAATAATAAATTATACTCCCTCCGTCCCATAATAAGTGTCCACTTCCTTTTTGCACAATGTTTAAGAAAGTTGTATTATATTAATTTATTTGTTTCATTAAAGAGTCTCTTTCCAATTTTACCCTTAGATGTGATGGGTGTTTGACTTTTTGCTTGTTTTGGGACCACAAATAAATGCTTCTTTGTCTTTGTTATAAGGGTAGTTTTGGAAAGTAAGTAAAAGATAATTTAGGAAAGTGGACACTTATTGTGGGACATCCAAAAAAGGAAATGTGGACACTTATTATGGGACGGAGGGAGTAGTACATACTAACAGTATACAATTTCGCACGACAATATAGGAATCAAGAACATGAGTGTTAAATTTCACACTAGAATGAACATGAGCGTTCAATTTCACACTAGAATAATTAAACAAAGCCACACCCAGATTCAAACAATTAGCCTCCAAAGCCACGCCCAGATCCAAACAACTTCCAAAACACAATTAAATGGACTCAACTAAGCACCCCCTCCAAAGACTCAAAAAAGCACTCACTGAAACACCCCAAATTAAATACTGCTCCAATACAACTAAAATAGAAGACAAAAAACAAAAAGTCAGCAAACACCAATGAAAAGGCAAAATTGAAAAGCAAAGCAACATCACGAAGACAACGACTTCTCCAGCAAACTCGCGCGTGACAACAAGCTCGATCCCAAATGCAACACCCAAAAACAATCACCACCTCTCCGGAGAAGACCATCGCAAGCTTTTTCTCGTTGAATGGAGTCTCGGGTTCATCCACATCACGAAGACAACGACCTCTCCCGCAAATCCGAGCGTGACAACAAGCGCGATCCCAACTGCAACACTCAAAATAATCACCACCTCGCCGGAGAAGACCATAGCAAGCTTTTTCCTCATTGAATGGAGTCTCTGATTCATCATAGAGAGAGAGAGAGAGAGAGAGAGAGAGAGAGAGAGAGAGATCTTATATATATACATATATATATATATATATATATTTGGTGTTTAAAATTTGAAACCCCTTGATTTTGGGTGTTTTCAAATTAGATAAAGAGTTTGAAAAGGTATGACTCATTAATGGGCTTTAGGGGTAGTTTGGTCACTAAATAAAATTGTGGACCTATCACCAAAATGTTGTTAGAGTTGAACCTATTATAACAAAGTTAGACTAAATAGGACATTATACTAATTAACTCTTTTAAAAATGACTTATAAAATTTATTATTAAGTTATTTGATAATTGTATACATATGACACATTCTCTTAAAAAAAATTCCATATATATGGTACATTACATAGAAACAATTGTACATCTGCCCTTTCTCAGCACAAAGCCAAATTTCTCATCCCTTGCTTTCAAAACATTCCTTCCAAGATTACCAAACAAGTATTAGACAAAACCAAAACCCCCAAGCCTTTTACAATTATATTTATAAGTGTGTATATATAGCAGATATATACATAAATACATATATGTACTTGCATATTACCCTTAGAAGGTTGATCTTCATCTGGGTTTCCCTTGAATCCGAAAAGGGTCACTGTTTGTTATTTATTCAAAAAAATTGAAGATTGGAGAGAGAAAAAGAAGAAGAAATGGCTGTGCCATGGAGTATGACTCTTTGGATAGCTAAGATGGTGTGGGTGGCTCTGAGCGTGTGGGTCACATCTTGCTTGACCGTTGCAGATGAGATCGCTGCCTCTATCGGAACCGGCCAGATTGGCCCTTTCCATGTTGGTTGATCCAAAGAAAGAAATGTACAGTTAAATGGAACCCATGTCTTTGTTACTTTCTGAGAGAATTTACTGGTTAGTGTGTATTGTTATCTTTCTTTTGTGGTTTTGAGTTTTATAATCAAATTCAACCCAATACCCTTTTCTTTTTCTTTTGTATATAGTTTTATGATCCGAATAGTAAATAAAAGTTATGACTTGAGTTTCAATCGCCCAAATGAATGATGTTGCTATGTTGAGGATCGTTATTGAACTGTAGATTGAGCCCTTGAAATTAAACCCAATACCTTCTGTATTTTTGTTATCTGAATAATATACATAGCTGTTGATACACCCAAAATTGAACTGTAGATTGAGCCCTTGAAATTAAACCCAATACCTCTATCGTCGCGACGGTCTCGCGAGCCCCTAATTGCGACTCTTCTTTTTTTTTTCCTTCTTCTTCCCATCGTCGTCTTCTTCTGTTCTTGTCGACTTCTTCTCTGTCTGATACAGAGTCTTTTTCTTTTTTCTTTTTTTTTTTTGCCCTTCCTTTTCTTCACTGTCGGTGGGTTTTTTTTTTTTTTTTTTTTGCTGAAGTTTTAAAAATATAAGTGTTCTGTATATATATATATACAATAGTATAAGTTATAACACCTCTTTTCGCCTTTGTTTTTTGAATTGCTATGTACACTTAAATTCTTTTATTCTAGTCATTTTTCTTCTAAAAACTCTCACTTTTGTAAAGTTGAGCAGTGTACATAGCAAAATTAGTGATGTACATAGCAATTATTTTTTTTAATACATTTTTGCTCACCCATTTCTTGGTTCATCATTGTTCACCCTCCTCTCTCCTTGACTAAGGTAGTGAGACTCAGAATTAAATAAGAATTAATTAATGGTGTAAACTACTGGGTCTCATTGTATTAGCCAATGAAAGAAGAGGAAAAACAATGGTAAAACAAAAAATAAGTGACCAAAACAGCACTTTTTTGTTTTTTGAAGGGCAAGGCCTGCAGGCCAGCTTTTATGAAGTTATAATATTAAAGTTTAATATATGCCCTATATGGTAACTCATATGACTAGAGTATAAGACAATATATAATATTATGTAGTGAGACAATAGAGTATATAATATATATACTAGGCACAAAATACAATTAGAAAATTAAAAAAAAAAATCATATATAAAATGCTAGTATATATAATATGTAGTGAGACAATATAATATAATATATACATATATATGGCATAAAATACTAGAAAATAAAAAAATAAAAAAAATTACTAGAAAATTTTTTAAAAAATGTCTTTATTGTCTTAATCTTTGAGTGGAGCACTGAGTATAAAATACAAGAAAATTAAAAAAATTATATAGAAAATGCTAGTATATATTAAAAAAGGGCAGCCAGGCTGCTATATCATATAAAAACAATATATGTATTTTTGTGCCTCGCTTCGCTTGATCGTGCGCCTCAAAGTGCGCCTCGCGCCTAGGCTCCAGCAGATCTCTGCGCCTCATTGCGCCTTGCGCCTTAAATAACCTTGAATATAGCTACATAGAATCTCTCAGTTCAATCTTCAAGTCCTTCAGCAAAAACTTAATCCACAACTCACAAATCCCTTGGGCCATAGCTCTAAATTCAGCTTCCGCACTAGACTTGGCTACTACATTCTGCTTCTTACTCCTCCAGGCAACAATATTACCTCTTACGAATATGCAGTACCCTGAAGTAGACCTCCTGTCAGTAATAGAACCAGCCCAATTTGCATCAGTGTACCCTTCCACCCTTAGGTGGTTATGTCTCGCAAAGTGCTACCTTTTCCATGAGCAGACTTCAAATACTGCAGAATCTGAAACACAGCCTCTTGATATGACTCTCGTGGAGAATGCATGAACTGATTGACAACACTAACTACAAAAGCAATATCTGGACGAGTATGAGACAAATAAATAAACTTACCAACGAGTCTCTGATAACTCCCCTATCCACTATTTCCCCACTACTATCATCGCCAAGTTTCTGATTTTCTTCCATAGGAGTATCACAAGCTTTGCTGCCAAGCATATCACTGTTTCCTTCAACAAGTCAAGAAAATGCATCTTTTGGGAAATGAAAATCCCATGTTTGGATCGAGCAAGTTCGATTCCCAGAAAGAACTTCAAGGCACCCAAGTCCTTAATCTCGAACTCAATGGCTAACTGCTTCTTCAACCTCTCCATTTCCTCCAGGTCATCTTTTGTCAGCACAATATCATCAACATAGACAATCAGAGCAGTAGGCATATCTTGCAATGAGTGTTTGATGAACAATGTGTGATCCGTATGAATATGTCTGTATCCAAACCAGAGCATAGCCTGTGTGAATCTCTCAAACCAGGCTCCAAGCGATTGTTTGATGCCATACGGTGATTTTCTAAGCCTACATACCTTCCCATCTGTCTTGGAGTCCTCGAACCCTAGAGGAATATCCATGTAAACCTCTTCTTCTAAATCACCATGCAAGAAGGCATTCTTCACATCAAACTGGTGAAGTGGCCAATCCTGCTTAGCTGCTAAGGAAAGAAGAATTCTAATTGAGTTCATCTTTGCGACAGGAGCAAGGTCTCCTCATAATCTACCCCGTAGGTTTGAGTGAACCCTTATGCCACCAACCGAGCTTTATACCTCTCAATAGAACCATCACCCGATGCTTCACAGTGTACACCCGCTTGCACCCCACAGTCCTCTTTCCTTTAGGTAACATGGTCAACTCCCAAGTAACAGTTTTTCGAAGGGCTTTCATCTCCTCGGCATGTTTCCACTTGGGATCAGCAAGAGCTTCCTGTACATGGTTAGGAACACTACCAGAGGAAATTTTTGAAAGGACAACTTTGTAGGATGGTAAAAGATGGGAATAAGACAAAGTTAGATATAGGATGTTGAATACAAGATCGAACACCCTTTTGAACAACAATAGGATCATCTAACTCATCTAAGTCAAGAGAGGGTATATCTGAGGGATTACCTGAATCTTCATCACTAGAGGGACAGGCGGTGGCAATGGAAGAGCAGGAGTAGTACTAACTTCTGGAATCTCTTTGATTTTTCTTTTACTCCATGTTCCCCTAGAGTAAACTCATTCACCCCTTGCCTCTCAATTTCCTCCTCTTCTTCTTCTTCTTCTTCTTCTTCTTCAGGCTCCCTCTCACTTTCCTCACTTCCTCTCCCTGGTTCAACTCTCTCTACTTCAGTCTCTTTTGTCTCAACTCTCTTTATCTTAATCATCGTAGGCAAAATCGGTATCTCTTCACACCTCGTCTCCCCCTGAAGAAGTATCAGAGAGTCAAGAAAGTAAGACTGGGACTCATGAAATACGACATCCATAGTGACGAACCATTTTCTAGGCGGGGGATGGTAGCACTTGTAGCCCTTTTGAGTGGGCGAATAACCCACAAACACACACTTAATGGCACGAGGGTCTAATTTATCATGGGTAGGGCTGTGGTATGAACAAAGCAAATACAACTAAAGATGATGATAGAGAAGAGTGAGATAGAACCTGCAGAGGTGTTCTCTTATCTAACACATGAGTAGGTTGACGGTTGATAAGGTAAGCTGTGGTTAACATCGCCTCACCCCAATAAGAGCGAGGAGCTTGAACTTAGAAAAGTAAAGACCGGGCAACATCTAGGAGGTGACGATTCTTACGCTCAGCCACTCCATTTTGTTGTGGAGTGTTAGTGCAAGAAGTTTGATAGATAATCCCATGGGAACCGAAATACTTACCTAGACCCGAATCAATGTACTCAACCCCATTATCAAACCTTAAGATTTTTACCACCGCCCCAAACTGGGTACTTGCCATTTTGTGAAAATTTTGAAAAATCGAGAAAACTTCCCGTTTTTCTTTCATCATATACATTCACGTAGTACGCGAAAAATCATCAATAAAAGACACAAACCATCTATGACCCTTCAAGGATACAGTCCGGGAAGGACCGCAAACATCACCGCAAACATCAGAATGAATTAATGCAAAAGGAATAGAACTTTTAATATTACTAGAAGCATAAGAAGCTTGAAAATGTTTCCCAAGTTCACAAGCATCACAAAAAGTATTAGAGTTTGAGCTACTAGTATTATCAACAAGAGAAGGGAACATATATTTAATTAAAGACAGAGGGGTGGCCTAATCTCCTATGCCAAAGCATTAAATCTTCCGCTTTATTTTTCAAAATGATGGTATTAGTAGCAAGCTTTTCTCCCTCATCCAGATTTCTTTCTCCCTCTTCCAGAATATAGAGCCCCTAAGTCTCTTTACTACTACCAATCACCCTCTTCGTGATAAGATCCTGAAAGACACAATGAGAGGGAAAAAATGTTACAGACCAATTCAAATCTCGAGTAATGCGACTCAAGGATAAAAGATTATGAGAGAAACTAGGGGCATGTAAAACAGAAGTCAGAGATAAAGGAGTGACACGAATAAGACCTTTCCCCGAGTGGAGGAAAAGGGACCATTGGCAATTCTAACTTTGTCCCGATTTGAACATGCCTTATAATCACAAATAGAATCAGGAGAACGGGACATATGGTCAGAAGCACATGAATCAATAATCCAATGGGAGGATGAAAGCGAAAGAAAAGCTCTTATGGGCATGGCAATGTTACCTGATTTTGGAAAAGAGGATGAGGTACTAGCTGTTGCCGATGAAGTACATCGGGTCATCAAATTCTTGAGTGTCATGCTCGACAAGAGATAGCAGACCCTGATTAAAAGTAGGTGCAGTATCACCACTCGGTGGAGGCTCAGTATCAACAGTAGTATGATGAGCACGAGTACTACCTCCTTGGGTACTCGAATGACCTTCTGACCGCCCCCCTGACCACCTCCACGACCTCCCTGAGCATTAGGGGGACGACCATGAAGGCTCCAACAATTGGCCCGAGTATGATGGGGCTGATGACAATAATCGCAAATCACGACAGCCAGTCTGAAGGAGTAGACTGTTGGGTCCTCTCTCTAGGCGGGAAAGAAACAAGTGCAGAGCGCTCAGTGGAAGCAAGTGGAAGCATAATAGAACGACGACTCTCTTCGTTATGAACATAAGCAAAGGCCTCCTGTAGAGGGGGAAGAGTGTCCATCCCAAGAACCCGGCTCTGAACAACGTCATTATCGGAATGAAGCCCCTAAAGAAACTTAAAGAGTCGTTGTCTCTTTAGAAATTTTCGGTACTCCTCTGCATCAGAAATATAGGCTGGCTGAAAAGAGTGCAGGTGGTCAAGACGATCTCAACTAGTAGCAAGTGAGGTATAGTATTGGGTGACGGTCATGTCACCCTGCTTAGAATGGTCAATGGAGCAGATCAGCTCAAACTCCTGAGCATAGTTCCCCCGTCGAGAGAATGTGGAGGCAACGATGTCCCAACTAGCTCTAGCTGTCTTCATACGATAAAAACTCTCACCAATCTCATGGACCATGGAGTTGATGAGCCAAGGCTTGATAATAGAGTTCTCAATCTCACGTTTATTGTATCCCGAATCAGTAGTAGAAGGGGCAGTGACACGCCCATCAAGATGTCCCATCTTTCCACGTGCCTTCTGGTAAAGTTCGACCGCCTGTGACCACTTCAAGTAATTTTGGCCATTGAAAGGAATGGTAGTGATTTTGGTATTGAGATCCAAAGGTGTCACCATAGTCTAAACAACTGCCACTGGTTTTTTGGGATCGGCCATAGTTCAGTGCACGAATAGAAAAACACCCACAATGACTTGAAGGAAGACGAGGGAGACGAAGACAAAAGAGCCAATCAAACTTGATTCAATGGTTCATTAAGGGACTAACAATCACTGAAAAAATTACACCCCAATCAAAACAGTAAGCATATATTATTTTAGGGTTCAAATAGCCCTAGAATTGAACGGAGAGAGGTGCGGCGTAGGCCAGAGAGATGGTCTGATGGTTGGCGTAGCCGAGGTGGGTCCCACTGGCTGCGCCGCAGGTCTAGGGGAAAAGGAAGGGGCTGGGGAAGCTAGTATAGTTGGTGGGGTGGCTCCTAGTGTTAGGTTGGTGGCACAGGGAGTGGTGGTAGCTGGTGGTGTTAGGGTTAGGGTTAGGGTTCAATGTTTGGCTCTGATACCATGTCAAGAATATTCATTTGGTAAAAGCTTAGGTTACTAACATAAGTTAGAACCTTTTTTTTTTTGGGTTTTCCAAGAACCTTTTTGATGCAATAATTATATCAATAGTACTTTATGTTTTACTTGTAGTGTCTTTTATGTTATTTATTTTGGTTGTCATTTGGTGTTGGTCACAAGCATGTGACATTAGTATGGGTTTAATAGGATATAAATAGTAGTCTAGGGTTAGGGCAATTTAGTTATGGGATATTTTGTATTTGACATTGCTTGTAAAGCAAGTTGAGCTTTAAGCTCTTTAATGGTGATTGTCTTCCCAAAACCCTAGTTCTCTTTATTTCTCTAAACTTCTCTTGTTATTGCAAATCTATTTGCATCATTTGGTATCAGAGCTTAACTACGAACCTGGAATCGAAGTAAATCTCAACCAAACAAGGTATTAGAAGTCACAATTTCAGCCAAGATACTTAAACCGACTCTGCGTCGCGATTGAAGAGCGACCAGACACTTTGCAAATTTGAACCAAAGCAGATCCTCAACTCAATTGGAACCCAGTAGATTCAGCCTTGTGACTGAGTCGAACCAAGAAATTGCATCTTGACTGTACCGATCACCAGATTCGAACCAAAGCTGAGAATCTCGGAGTTACGGGTGGATTGCAAACTGAGTTGAGACGACGACTTGCGATTGTCTCGATTGTACCGAGAAAGCAAACAACACTGAACCATCTTTGCACCCAACTCAGACTGTCTCGACCCAAGATCGAGTCTCAGCTGGTGAACCTGAAGTGAAATCAAACCGTACATAGTTGCGCTGGCTTCGAAACAGACCGTAAGTGTGTCGCACCACCAATAGTGGCCATTCCGATTCTGGCTGTGAAGGACCGACCAAGGTTTGACCTGATTCTAAGCTTTGCAGCTTCTTCTGAGCATCTTTTGAGTCTCGTATGGTTAACACATCTGTGGAGTTGATTTTGTTTGGGTAAGTCAATTTGAATTCCACTTGGTTCCGTCGATTTCGTTTTTTTATTTTTATTTTTCTTGGATTTACTTGTTCCGCCTGGGGTGCGGTTGAAATTTTGGCAAGTAATTTGGTTTGGGTTTGTTAATTGGTTGGTGATTTGTGATTATACTCTATTGGGTTGTGGGTTTCTATTGGTTGGTTTGGTATTGACTTGTGGTAGAGATTCGACTTGAGTTTTTCCACAGATTTGATATCAATTTGTTTGAAATTTGCTATGGCTCAAAGAGGAAGAGAAAGAACGGGTAGAGGGCGAGTAAACGCCATGTATTTTGAGGGTGTTGCTGAATTTAATTTAGCACATCCCTTGGGACCTAAGGGTACCCAACAATATGAAATCGAGGAATTGAGAAAGCAAATCGCTACCTTAACCCTTAAGGTGAAGGGATTGCAATCTAGGATCAAAATTCTAGAATTCTTTGGTGAAGAATCGGAGTTTGATGATTGGGTGAAAGAGGTCGAAAACCTATTCCGTTACTATAATGTAATTGAGGTTAACAAAGTGAAATTGGTGGAGAAATGCTGAAAGGGGAGAGTTGCTGTTTGGTGGCAACAAATTAAAGTTGTTAGAAAGAGAATGGGAAAACCTAAAATCAATAAGTGGAACAAAATGAAGAAGAAGTTCGTGGAAAAGTTTTCACCCATTAGTTATCCTCCAATCAAAAGTGTGGAGTTGACACACAATTTTTATACATTGGACTTTGATTGTAAACCAAAGTTTGATGGATACTCGGGTAAGGAGTTAAACATTTAATATTTGGTATGAAAATGGGTTTGATCAAGAACTACCCCAAGAAGATGTCAAAGAATTGAGTGAAGAACCAATATATGACGATTGGCATGAAAGTGGGTTTGAGGACAACCTAAACCAAGATAATGACACGGAATCGCATGAGGAACCGATATTTGATTATTACTATTATGAGAGTGAGGTTGAAGAAAACCTAGATGAAGTAGAAGATAAGAAGTTGGATAAGGTGCCACTATTTGATGATTGTTATGGTAGTGAGTTTGAAGACAATGAAGTGGACCTCATTGAATTTCTTTGGTCTCCAAAGAAGAATGATGTTGTTTCAATGACTTATGAAGAGGAGAATGGCTATGAAGGCGATGTAATTAATTCTCTTGAAGTGCCTCTTTGTATTGAAGATGAGGAAAAGGTTGATGTGGAACTTCTTGTTGAGGGGTTTGTCAACAATGTAGACTTCAAGATGATTACATGGGATGACGGGTATGAATTTGAGTGGTGTAATAGTGGAAGAGAGAAATGGTTTGAAGTTGATGACTCTATGGAAGAGTTGATGAGCATCAATGGGAATGGGGTATTTGAAGAAGAACATTACATCTTATTTCCGATCCCAAGAGTTGAAGATCCTCTTTATCATGGGGATGTAAACGTGATGTGTTCCAAGATTAATCTTAAGAAGATCCACCGCCGAAATGCTAATGAGGAAGTTGGTTGTTAAACTTGAGGACAAGTTTTCTTTAGAGGGAGAGTCTGATGCAATAATTATGTCAATAGTACATTATGTTTTACTTGTAGTGTCTTTTATGTTATTTATTTTGGTTGTCATTTGGTGTTGGTCACAAGCATGTGACATTAGTATGGGTTTAATAGGGTATAAATAGTAGTCTAGGGTTAGGGAAAATAAGTTTTGGGATATTTTGTATTTGACATTGCTTGTAAAGCAAGTTGAGTTTTAAGCTCTTTAATGGTGATTGTCTTCCCAAAACCCTAGTTCTCTTTATTTCTCTAAACTCCTCTTGTTATTGCAAATCTATATGCATCACTTTTATATTAACCACAAAGGAGAAGAAAAGGAATGTTACAAATAGGTCATTGAACTTATAACAAAATAAAACCTAATAACATAATAATCTAACAATAAGTAGTTTGCTTTTTGGTGATGTAGTGGTGCTTCTTTTCTTCCTTCTCTTTTCTCACTTATTCCAACTTTTGGGTGAACATGTTCACTTATTTCAAATGTTCTTTGTAAAGTCAGTATTTACTTAATAAAATTCAAGGTAAAACTATACTATGTATAAAAAATAGATGGTAAGATTAATTTATCTCTGATCATAAGGAAATTAATACACACACACGAGAGGCAAACATGTAAACTACGAGTTCAAAGGCACACAAATGGTCCTAAGGTAACTTTTTTCTTCTTGCATCTGATAAAAGAGGGCATGTCCTGTCCAGTAATTGGGGGAGCAAGTTTAATTACTTTGATCACTATTAGACCGATAACTAGATATTTCATGTTGTTCCCTCATTTAGGAACTGAAAGATAATTAATAGGCTTATGCATTTGGGTTGATTAATTAATTTAGGTGCGTCGCTTCATCCTATTCTTAGCCCAGGATTAATGTAGAATCTCTCTATATATAATAAAAGGTGATGATCCCAAATGTGCTGCTTTCTCCTGCTCGTCATGTGCTGCTTTATCCTGTTTCACCTGTGCTTCCACTGCTTTCGAAACGATCTCGCTTGCATTGTGCATATAAACATTCAAAGGTAGGCATCACAGGCAAGACTCATCCCTTCCCTCCTCTCTGACCTTATCTTCTCTCGTCTAGGATTTCCCTTTCTCGTCGGTGTATAGGGCCTATAAGCCATCGAACTCTGTCTCCCTCCGGCTTCGTTGCCCTTGCACTCTATTCTCAGCTCCCGGATCTAAACCACTGCCTTTAGAACCTTCCCCGCTGTTGATCTACTTGATCCACAACTGTCCTCCCAATTGATCTCTCTGTGTCTCTTTGTTTCTTTCTTGCCCCTGCCGGAGTGTTGCGCCGCCGCCCAAATCAGACAGACATGGACGCCATCATCATTAGTACCGGCATTGGCTCTCGCTCACATGCTGACAATGTATTATTGGGTCTACTTTTCACTTGATTTAGGATGATCTTTCCAAATTATGCGGAGACCTTGCTCTTGGGCCTGAGTCTTTCTCTGACCTTTGTTGCCGAACAAAAAGCATTAAAGAGGAAGGATGTAGTTTCTTCCTACTTCCTATGGATTTCAGGTACGTTCTCAGAATGTTCACTCTTGAATATAACTAAGGGTGTGTTTGATAACCCTTTAAGTGCTGATTTCGGTACTTATTTTCTTTCAATGCATTTGATAATGTACCACTTCATTGAAAAAACAGCCAAAAAACCACTGAAAACTTTAAGTGCAAATTTTCTACTGAAAATAATTATTGAAATGCAGTCTATTCTAGTACTTGAAACACTGTTTTCAGTATTGCAAGCTCTATCGCTTAGAATTTTCAGTACTTTACATTCAGCACTTAATTTTCAGTTTTATCAAACGGAGCCTAAGTATCTAATTTTCACAATGTTTGTATAACTGTAATTTTATAACTCTTTGGTGGGTTTGATTCTTGTAGAATTGGTACAATCTGGGTAATTATCAAACTTAGAAGCTGCAATTACGATGATAGAGATCTAATCAATACAAGTGTTTTCAAGACCAGCACAGGTTATGTTTTTTAGCCCAAGGAAGTATGTCAAGTCACCTTGGCCCAAATTCAGGTAAATCTCTTAAATCAATACAAATGCTGTGAGTTATTTATGAGGAAGCTTCCATAAAGAAAGCTTCAGCTGCACAATAACTCAGGTAACTCCTTATTTATAGCCAAACATGATTTTTCCTAGTATATTTTCCGTTTAATCAATTTATCGGTTTTTGTGATTTTGATGTTTATGATTAGTTGGTGCGCTTTGAAAATGCTATTTTCTTCGTACATGTTAAAACCAAATCAGTCACATACGTTAATTTTGGATTTGGATCGAAAGCAGGGATTACTTGCATTATAAGTCTTACTAAGCTCAAGTTTATACTCTTTTTTCATTGTTTTCTTGTCAATCGAAGTAGGCGATTAGTTTTGTAGATCTTCCATTTTCCATCCAAGCAAAGGAGAGGAATTTTGGAGCACTACACCTTGAAAAGATTGTAACACAATGACACGACTAAGAATGTGCGTGCGCTCTTGTGCAACACCCAAGTATAGGTGATCGTGCAAGTAATATAGTACTGGAAGTCCAGGTCGATCCCACAGGGAAGGAATAGGGAGAATGTCTACTAAGTTATAACCTAAAGAAAAGGAAAAAGGTAAAAATACAGGTGGAGGATCTAACGAATCCTAATTAATTAAATTAAACTAAATAATAAACTAAAGCATAAAGAAACATAATTAATTAAACAGATAAACTAAAAGTGTTGGAAATACGAGAATCCACATTGATCCTAACCATCTACTATGCATACTCATTAATGTTCTATGGAGTTCATTCCTTTTCAGCATTCCGTATTTTTCTAAAGATATAGAATCAATAGCCCTTTCATGATCGGGACTACATCATCACAGTTGATTTAAAATACTTGGAAGACGGTTTAAAACAATGGTTAATACTTGCACTCTAAATGGTGTTAGCATTCAAAGTGGTTTTCAAAAGTCATGGAAGAAATAGCCTTAAGGCTTTAAGTTCTAAAAGCTGTTGTGACAAACTGAGCTTATTGGGACAATTTGATGACAGATTTCTAAAACAGAAAGTCATGGAATACTTAAAAGAATCATCTCAGGAATTAACAAGTTCGATCGATCGAAGTGCTCTCGATCGATCGGACAACATCATCCTTCAATAGATCGAAATGTCTTCGATTGCTTGACTATGGCTCTGGTTCGATCGATCGAAATACCTTCGATCGATCGAGCCCAAGGTTTCTAAAGATTGCATGGCAGAGGTTGGAAATCAATGTTTCATCACATATTCTCAGCGTCTAAACTATGAAAACATGATTAACTAATACAGAAATAACAAAACATAGCAATCATTAGCATCTAAAGCAATAAACACTCAAATAAAGAAAAAGGAGAAGAAAAACCTGAAGATAATATGAATATAACTTGTAATCAACATCAATCTTGAGTCTAACAATGGAAAAGGAGAAAGAAAACTTGAATCTAACCTAATCTACACCTAATCTAACCCTAAAACTACCCTAAAACTGCTGTTTTCTGCGTTCTGGAGCGTCCTCTCTTCGTCTGGCGTCAAAACGACTTATATATAGGGTTCCTGCAGAGTTTACGCAACATTTGGATGAAAATAAAGTTCGATCGATCGAGCTTAGTTCGATCGATCGAAGTCTCAATCTATTGAACTCTGCTCAAGGGCTTGAACTACTCTGATTTTGACAGCTCTGCGCACCGATGGGAGGATGGCCATTACTTTTCACTCGGACCTCGGATTGACCTCCCGTTTGCGGCCACGCGACCGTAACTCAAAGATCTACATTTTGTATTTCTAGGAAAATATTCCAAATCTGCAGGCTTCATTGTCAAAATTGGCATTTTCTCAGCTGCTTCCGTTGTTCTTTTAACTAGAATCACTTTTCTTTAGCTCCACTTCTTTGATTTGGATTCTAATACCTATAAAACCCTGCAAAAACATACGTTTTAGCATTAACACAATAAAAAGAACATTTTTATTAGAATGCACCTAAATGTAGGGACTTTGGGGATAAAAGTATGCATAAAGGATCATGTATTACGCTATAAATATGCATTTTTCATCTCGAATCACACCCCCCAACTAGCTCGTTGCTAGTCCCTAGCAATAAAGCGAACTACAACAATGTTTATTTGAACTCTAAAAATTGAAAACAAATAAAGTAAAAATCCTAAATCACTTTCGCAGGAATCGCGACTGCATTTAGCGTATGCAACAAGCCTTTAAACCCCTAGGTTTCCCCTAGTGGACGAGTATTGTCTCGTGAGGGTTTGTATTGAATTTACCCACAAAATTCATGTTTATGGTAATGGTTCTCATTTAAATATTTTCAAGAAATTTTTTTCCTCTCAGTTAGCAATATAGTTAAGCTCAACAATCTCATGAAACTCTCTAGTAAGCCATAGTAATGCAACACACACATTACAGTTAGTCTACTATCAAAGTCATTAGAATATTTCATACCTATCAATCTTCAAGTGTGTGTGTGAATGGACAACCAAAATACAAAACTTTAATTTCAAAGATCGCATGACCTAAGATTCTATCAAAACGTTCATTTCGACTCAACTCTCATCGGGATTACACTCTTAAGATGAAATCACTCCGAATTAGGTGTAATAATTATCACTCATGATATGGAAGCTATAAAGAGTAAATGTGAATGAAATCTAATGCTTCTCATATCTAAATAGAAAAATGGACATTTTAGTGCACAAAGTCTCATGAAAGGATACTTTTCACTAAAAGAGTGAGATACCGTGGAGAACTCTCTCATTACCTTAACTTCAAATCCAATTTACTTAAAATCATCAGTACTTTGAAAAAGAGGTATTCGATTAAGAAGAAAGAGGCTCGTAATATTCAATTGGGTCAAAGGATGTGATTGGAATGTCTATTACAACTTTTCAAACTTTTCCACATCTCCAATCTCTCTCTTCTTTTCTTTTAACATATATATATATATATATATATTTTTTTTTTTTTACTCTTCTTTCTATTCTTATTTTTTCTCTTCTATAACAACCATTGGCATTTTTTTTTCTTTTCATGTTTTTTTTTTTTTTTTTTTTCCATCATTTTTTTCTTTGCCAACTTTTCCTTATTCACACAACCAAACTTCTTGTCACGTCAACACATCCCAATCACACCCAAATAAAGAACTGGGGCTTGAACTCCTAATTTGGAGTTAGGTATAGACTTTAGAATTGTGAAGACTAGGCAAATATGATAAGGCTCAAGAGGTGAAGTAAAGGAATAGAATAGAGATAGGCCAAGGCTGTATTATGCGTGTATGGTCAAAAGATGGCCTAAATCATCTTCTAAGTTCATAGGATTATTCATTTAAGTAAATTCAAGAGCTCTAAATTTTGGTAAATCCTGAACGTTCTCTTCTAGTGATCAGTCAAAATGAAGAAAATTGAGACTTTCAACGAATTAATACGCTTTTCAAAAAGTTAGAGTAATTTTATAAAACCCTAAAAAATAAAAGAATGGCACAAAAGCTCACTTGGGTTATTAGTCTCCACTACAGTCTCTCAAGACACCTAAGCTATGCTTACTAATCCATTTTAGCCAAGTATAAGGTTGTCACAATGTGCTCAAAGTTGTTTGAAGATTAAAAAGCATAAAACATACTATAACTAAGATAGTAAACAAACTATCATAGTGTATTACATACTAGTAACATACAGAAAATAACACTAATGCATCATAACTAACTACATTAACTAACAGAGAAATACAAGAACCATTTTATTATATTTTTTTAAAAAAAATTAAAATTAAAATTTTAAAATTTTAATTTACTAAGTTATGTTGCTAAACAGGTACATGACACTAAAGCATAAAAAGAAAGAAATGAGGTATGCAATGACTCACTCCCCTCAACTAAAACTAGACATTGTCCCCAATGTTCTAAACTAAACACATGGACATGTAAAGTAAAGCGAGAGAATGAAGGATGTTATCCCGGCAACACGCCAAAAACTTGACACGACTAAGAATGTACGTGCGCTCTTGTGCAACACCCAAGTGTAGGTGATCGTGCAAGTAATATAGTACTGGAAGTCCAGGTCGATCCCACAGGGAAGGAATAGGGAGAATGTGTACTAAGTTATAACCTAAAGAAAAGGAAAAAGATAAAAATACGGGTGAAGGATCGAACGAATCCTAATTAATTAAATTAAACTAAATAATAAACTAAAGCATAAAGAAACATAATTAATTAAACAGATAAACTAAAAGTGTTGGAAATACGAGAATCCACATTGATCCTAACCATCTACCATGCATACTCATTAATGTTCTATGGAGTTCATTCCTTTTTAGCATTCCGTATTTTTCTAAAGATATAGAATCAATAGCCATTTCATGACCGGGACTACATCATCACAGTTGATTTAAAATACTTGGAAGACGGTTTAAAACAAGGGTTAATACTTGCACTCTAAATGGTGTTAGCATTCAAAGTGGTTTTCAAAAGTCATTGAAGAAAATAGCCTTAAGGCTTTAAGTTCTAAAAACTGTTGTGACAAACTGAGCTTGTTGGGACAATTTGATGACAGATTTCTAAAACAGAAAGTCATGGAATACTTAAAAGAATCATCTCAGGAATTAACAAGTTCGATCGATCGAAGTGCTCTCGATCGATCAGACAGCATCATCCTTCAATCGATCAAAATGTCTTCGATCGCTTGACTATGGCTCTGGTTCGATCGATCGAAATACCTTCGATCGATCGAGCCCAAGGTTTCTAAAGATTGCATGGCAGAGGTTGGAAATTAATGTTTCATCACATATTCCCAACGTCTAAACTATGAAAACATGATTAACTAATACAGAAATAACAAAACATAGCAATCATTAACATTTAAAGCAATAAACAATCAAATAAAGAAAAAGGAGAAGAAAAGCCTGAAGATAATATGAATATAACTTGTAATCAACATTAATCTTGAGTCTAACAATGGAAAAGGAGGAAGAAAACTTGAATCTAACCTAATCTACACCTAATCTAACCCTAAAACTACCCTAAAACTGCTGTTTTCTGCGTTCTGGAGCGTCCTCCCTTCGTCTGACGTCAAAACGACTTATATGTAGGGTTCTTGCAGAGTTTACGCAAATTTTGGATGAAAATAAAGTTCGATCGATCGAGCTTAGTTCGATCGATCGAAGTCTCAATCGATTGAACTCTGCTCAAGGGCTTGAACTACTCTGATTTTGACAGCTCTACGCACCGATGGGAGAATGGCCATAACTTTTCACTCGGACCTCGGATTGACCTCCCGTTTGTGGCCACGCGACCGTAAGTCAAAGATCTACATTTTGTATTTCTAGGAAAATATTCCAAATCTAAAGTATTCATTGTTAAAATTGGCATTTTCTTAGCTGCTTCCGTTCTCTTCACCAGAATCACTTTTCTTTAGCTACAATTCATTGATTTGCATTCTAATACCTATAAAACACTGCAAAAACATACGTTTTAGCATTAACGCAATAAAAAGAACATTTTTATTAGAATGCACCTAAATGTAGGGACTTTGGGGATAAAAGTATGCATAAAGGACCATGTATTACGCTATAAATATGCACTTTTCATCTCGAATCACACAACAACCTCATAGGCATAATAAGCAAAGGGACGGAATCAGAATCACTCCCCGTACTTTATAAGCTGAAAAATCACAATCAAAGCATATGTAATTAAACAGTTTGGTTAAAGGTTGTTTTCTTTCATTTGAATACCCGGCCGATTAAGCATATGTAATTAACTGATTTTATCCCCCCCTTCATTTGAATACCCAGCCTATTAAGCTTCCTGCTCCAAACCCCACGTTTTTCAATTTAATATGCCCAGTTGGTGACAATCAGTAGGCACCAAGGATAGGCAAGTAGCAGAAACCCTTCTATCCTTTAAAAATTAAAAGAAAAGAAAAAAAGTAAAAGGCAAAGAAAAAAGAAAAAGAAAAATGAAGTAAAAAAAATAGAATAATATTGGAAAGCTATGATTTTTTGGTTCTTCTCTACAAATACCAACTCCTTCATGACACTATTAGCTGATTTTTCTTTCACTACATAATATATTTGCGGACTTTACAGTCTGAGATGGACCAATTTCTTTGTTTCTTGGAGTAGTATCTTCGTCCATATTTCTAGCACCAAGAAGGTTTTGAGGAAGGATTTAAAGCCATAAATTGGCATTTGGAGTGGTTCCCAAAGATCACATGCATTCCATTTGTACCAAAAATAATCTGTTAGTAGAAAATTTTGTCAAAATATGTTCATGTGTTACATCAATCATACTTTTTTATTTGTTATGTCACTTGATCCTTTCAGCTTTATAGTTACCTTGCTTGAATTGCATGCTATGATGGATTCTATGAATGTTCCTTCCAAAACAAGTATGCTGGCATTAGCGTCGAGCATCTTTATGGTGCTAGCTTCATTGTCAAGAAGAGTGTCGTAAAGAAACTTGCTGCTTCTGCCATTAGGACAGGTATGGATTCTGCTTGAGTTGATGACTGTAAATATTCGAATTCAAATGAGTAGATACACAAATATATATTGCAACTTCATTTTACGAACTGCTTAGTCTTTCAATTGTTGTTGATAGCTGAAGTGAATCAATATTGGGGGTTTGGATGTTTGCATTTATTGTTTATTTCTCGTAACTGGGGATTTTTAAAGACGTGTTAAATTCAAGCTCTGAATTGATTGCATTGTTGATTTCTTTATCGTGTAGCACATATTCTCCCAATTGAGCATATGCATATATGCACACATGAATTGATTTTTGGAAACAAATTGAACAAAGTAGTAAGAATAATCAATTTGGGATTTCACTTTTGAGGAGGTTTTTCGATTAAAAGTTATTACATCAGTTTCAAATAGATTGATCAATGATCAAATTAGTAGGGTTTTGTTCTAATTATTACATGTGTCTTTCAAGTGATATCCCTGTTGGCCATATCTAATGCCTGTCTCTATTTCTTCATTATCTTCTTAGCTCCTGAGAAAGATTGTTTTCAATCTCCACTTTGTACATGACTGAACTACACGATGACGATCAGAGAGAATATTATAATTATTGGGTTACTGATTTGGGTCTCTCCCACTTCTTCCTATTCTTTCTCTTCATTTCTTTTCCCCAACTTTTTCCTTGATGGATACGAACAATTAAGTTTACTTTTTGGGTTTATTTCTGATTCTGTGATCTTTTTTTTTGTTTGTATGCATTTGTGTCTAATTTGGACTAAGATCTAATTTTTTTCTGTTCTTTTTCCCAATTTTTTTAGGGTATTTCCAGAATTTAATCGAGAGAGAGAGAGCGAGAGAGAGAGAGAGAGAGAGAGAGAGAGAGAGAGAGAGAGAGAGAGAGAGCAAACTGCTTTAGGTACCGCAAAATGGCAGGTTTGTCTCTCTGTACTGTGTAAACTGTAGTATGTATCTCTCTCCACCCCAACAAGGCCCCTTTGGGTGGTTTTTGCCTTTATTGTCAAATAATAACCCTTTCTTCAACTAGGTTTTTTAAATTGAAGAGTTTGAATGGGCTGTTAGTTTGAGCAATCAAAATCTTTCCGATGATTTGACAAAGGCCAGGTATAGACAATTTTTTGTTGTCATAGAAGACCAAATTGCCAGCAACAAATATATCTCATGCTTTGACAAGTAGGAGAGTAATCTTTATTTGCAGGTTGCTCTATTTGAGGTACCCAATAGAGCCTAATTAAAATTCAATTCTTAATAATCCTAACTTTTTAAAGCACATATAAGATCGGTAAGGGTCTTTTCACTCTAATGAATACAGTTGTAAAAGTTTATGATAATAGTTTTAGGTTGTGATTAGACTGTCCTGGAATTTGGACTTGGAGATAAACAGTTGACAAAGGCAAAAAGAAATCCACGGGCACGGACAATGCTGCGTGCCCTGGCACACAGCCCCGAACTAAGTGTATATCAAGTAGTTCTCAAAAGGTATCTTGAATTTCGCTGGTTGAAAAATTCGTAATGCACGGTGTCCATTTTAAGTAGTATGCGAGAGTCAACTTACGACTAGTTTTTCAATAGTTAATGGTGAGCCTAAGTCCTTAAATAGTAGGCTTTTCTTCTGCTTTGACCTTTTTCATTTGGTTCCTTGTTTTTCACTTCAGTAATTTCCCCTGTAGTTGGGACAACTAGGTCCCTCTTCCATCTCAAAGCCTTTGCTTCCACCACCTTAATATCCACACTAGTTTTCTTATTCGCGATGAGTATGATCTTTGATGTCGATTTATTATATTTTTATTCTCCTTTTTTGTGTGGTTATTGTAGGTTTATACTTTATAGTATAAAATCCCTTAAGATTAATGATTTTTTCGAAGGGAAAATTGCACTGGTCTTGTAGGAAGCGTGAACATTGTTTGCGTTGTAGTCTGTGATAAGACATGACCTAGATGAGTGAATAGGTCAGCAAGTTTTTTATGCCCCAGTTTTTAATCTAAGTTAGCCTAACTAGAAAATTAATGTTTCCAAAGATGGTGATTATGTTGTTCAATATTAAAACGAATATAATAGTAAATATAAATCACACTCCAGAAAGAATTATTTACATGGAAAACCCAATCGGGAAAAACCACGAGACCTAGTCTAGCTTAACCGAATCCACTAAGAAGGATAAGGGTTTTTACGAAGACTCAATTTACAGACCATTACTTAAGATCCACAAGCCTCGCAGAACACCAATCTCGAACTCCGACTTGTACTACTACACGCTTTTGAATATATAGGGAGGTATACTTTGGGTTAAGAAATTATGAACACTAGGGATTTAGGATTTTCTCGAGGATCTGTTTGAGGTTAGATGCAAAAGCTATAAAAAAAAAACCCTTGAGAAATTTCATTGAAATATGTGCCTTCCTCCCATTGAATATGGTTATTGTGACTTCAAAAACTAATCCTAAGCATACAGGACTCTAAGCAACAGTTGCTACCTTGGTTGGTATGTCCATGTGGCATGGCTCAAACATGGTTCAAACTTCAAACAACCATGTTCATAAGAAGCTACTTGACGTAGGACAAGTGAGGGAGTCATGATCAAACAGAGGACAAAAGGAAAAAAAAAAAGTGGCCGTCCAAGGCACTGTGAACACTAGCCTTGAACAGTAATTTTGGGGTTGGTTTGTATTCTTTTGACTAGGGTTGTAATGGGTGAAGAAATCGAGACTAGTGCATGTGAAATAGGAACTGTAGTGGCTGACAGCAACAAAGAAATTAACAAGAAGAATCGAATCTAGGAATCACTCCTATATTTTCATACGCATCACACTTAGAATCCTCAGGCATCACACGGTTCATACCTTGGGTTTGAATTGCATCACACAATTCTAAAAGAAGATTCATAAGCTCTCAAATCTTTGTATTATTATTCTCCATCCAATTGAAAACCTTACATAGGTTTATGTAGATTCTAGGATTCCTATTTGGAAATAGGACACTTTGACTACTAAGACTTATTTAGATCTTTCCAGTTTCCATAATCCATAAATAAGACCCGAAAACAAAAACTTGACCCAAAGGACAACTCACGGGTCACAACCACAACTCATTTCTAGAAATTTTGGAAATTACAGAAATACCCCCGCCTCAATAAACTTAATGGAACATAAAACTAACTGCAAACTAACCAAGGAATAAATAGAAAATAAGAATCGATTACCTTTAAAGCTTCATTATTGAAGATCTCAAGTGATCCGGCCTTGAAGTCAAGCCCGTAGAACATTGCCTTGATATCTTTGATTTTATGCTTTCTGGTGCTTCTTGTTGTCTGCAACTGCCATTTTGGAAAACCTATTGAACCCTTTCAAACATGTTTTGAACAGTTCTTTTGAGTGTTTAAGAAAAACTGTTCAAAGTAGATGATCGATCGTTTGAACGCCATATTGAACGAAGGCCTTTGAAAATTGTTTTGTCGATCGAATTAAACCTCCGTTCAAACCCTCAATCAACTGTTTGACCAGTGAATTACATTATTAAATTTCCCTTTTAACTGAAAATTATTTTAAGTGTCAAAGCACTTGAAGAAAAAAATAAATTTAGGGCATGTCTATAATTACTTTATCTAAATGACTATATACCATAAGCTCGGAAAAAGGGTTAAAAATTTATCCTCGGGCTTCAACACTGAGGCTTATGAATGGAACAGACACGGACTCGGACTCAGACTCGACATATTGCAACTGCATGTTTGTCACGGGAAAATATTGATTATTACGGTTATTGGGATGACATGGTATACCAAACCAATACAAACTCTTTGTTTGTAAATCTGTACCCCCTATTTTTAGGGGAAATACTTTCCAAATCAGCAAAATTTTCAAATATGTGAGTAACGTTACAGATATGACGTGATATATCCCCGTTACATCCAATATTTACTCATTTGTTACAAGGAATATGCCGACACTCATAAATTTTCAATTTGGAATTTACTGAAATAAATTGCTATTTTTCTTGCTTCTAACATCCAGCTCTCTTATGTATGTGTCGAACAAGACAAAAGTAAATAGGAAGTTCCAATTACAGTGCAAAAAGTTGCAGACCTGCCTGATATTTGGATTTGGAATCCACTTCGAGAGTGCATGTAAACACATTTAATGTCTCACTTGAGTTTTCTAATGCAAATGCAGGACGTCTCACATGAAGTATTGAGTTGTATGTGCTAATCTATGAGGGAGTTAGATCATGTAAGTAATTTTCGTCAGCCAAAGCGTGCAGGTAGATTTATGTAAACTCTTTTATCAGAGATAATTGTAAATGAATGTTGGACACTTCGAAATTGGGATTTTGATACCTTCCGCTCATAGGATGTGTCTACACTTGCAATCAATTTGGCCTGGGGATTTTATTGAGAAAAAAGGAAAGGAAAGTGCAAAGAGAACAGACAAAGTTCTTTGTTTGGAGAGGGAAGTAACAAAATAGAGAAGAAAGTAACATAGCAAGAACGAGAAAAAAACTTTCGTTTGCCTCTTTGTTTCTTTCTTTTTACTCATTAAATCCGAAAACATAGAATTAGTAAATTTTAGTACGCGAGGAAAAAAAGGATGGGATGTAATTTTCACCATGCAGCTAAAAGAATGACTCAGGATACTATGGTTCACATCTCTCTCTCTCTCTCAGAGAATCGAATTAGTGTTCAAATATAAGATTGGAGAAGATTTTGTTGAAACTTAATGCCCTTGTCTTACCATGCCTATAGTCTGGTAAGGATTCAATTTTTGTTTTGTGAATGATTTCCCGTGTGGAATTCATATAATCTTTTTGTGATTTGATAATGTAGTAATGTAAATTTAGTCCTGTCCTTAGAGATATAACCATAGATTGGAGAAACTAATGCAGATTTTTTTTTTTTTGTTTTTGGGGTCTTTGATTCAGGCTAATTTTTGTCTTTAATGGCAAAAAAAATTGTTGCTGTTCATGGTAGATTTTGAAGCAGATTGGATGAGTTTCTTTCAAAACTAATTCTCTCTTTCATTGGTTCAGAAAAGAAACAAGGAATACAAGAAGTCCCATTGCTTGGGTGGGTAGAAAAGAAGGGTAATGCTATGTGTACATAAAATGTGCACATAAAGATCCGGGATGAATGGGCCCGGATCTTTATGTGCACATTTGCACCAATCAGTACTCAGAAAAGAATCATGACACTTTTAAATCAAATTACCGGGAACAATAAAATAAGGGCATGTTTTTGCATACGCAAAATTGTGAATTATAAATGAATGGCCCGGATTTTTATGTGCACATTTGTACCAATCATTACTTAGAAAAGAATCATGACACTTTTAAATCATATTACCGGGAACAACAAAATATGGGCATGTTTTTACATTAACAAAATTATGAATTAGACTATTTAGAATGAGTCGACAATGTATAGTTAATTTGGTGTTTGTTAAATTTAACAAGTTAAAAATTAAAAATTTTCACTTCATTATAGAAAACTCAAATAAAGTAATTTCTTCATAAAACTTGAAACCTAATTTGAGATAGAGAGAATTTCTTGGACACCTCTTCACCGTCAAGTCAAAGTGAGCGACTCTCTCCTTTCTCCAGGAATCAACATCTATATGTACATCCATATTATTCTTGGGCTGCACATGGGTAGGTTCGGGTCGGGTTTTGATGGAATTAGAATCGGCCAGATTGTGAATGGTTCTAAGATTTTAAGATCCAGACCTGAGCCATTCAAAATTGGACACGAACTGGACCGAACCAACAAATATGATTTGGGTCTCGGGGTTTTTTTTTTTGTTAAATATTTGTTAAGAAATTTTTTTTTTAAAAAAAGAACAAAGGAAACTAATGAAAATATCTGTTGCCTCTGTAATGAAGTGAAAACTAGTAAAAAAAAAAATTATAAATACAGAGAAATTGTTGAGAGCCCAAAAGAGATATAGAGGAAGCAAGAACATATTTTAGAGAGAGAAGCAAGAATTATAGAGAGAACTAGACAATAATCCATGCTATGCATGTGCTGCATTCAAATATAATCTGTCTTGAAAAAAATTTAAAAAATTTCACTTCATTATAGAAAACTCAAATAAAGTAATTTCTTCATAAAACTTGAAACCTAATTTGAGATAGAGAATTTCTTGGACACCTCTTCGCCGTCAAGTCAAAGTGAGCGTCTCTCTCCTTTCTCTAGGAATCAACATCTATTTGTACACACATATTATTCTTGGGGTTGCACATGGGTATGTTCGAGTCGGGTCTTGATGGAATTAGAATCGACCCGATCGTGAATGGTTCTAAGATTTTAAGACTCAGACCTGAGCCATTCAAAATTGGACCCGAACTGGACTGAACCAACAAATACGGTTTGGGTCTAAGTTTTTTTTTTGGTTAAATATTTGTTAAGAATTTTTTTTTAAGAAAAACAGAGGAAAGTAGTTGTTGGCTCCGTAATGAAGTGAAAACTAGAAAAAAAAGAAAATAATTAAAAAAAAAAAAAATTATAAATATAGAGAAATTGTTGAGAGCCGAAAAGAGATATAGAGGAAGCAAGAACATATTTTAGAGAGAGAAGCAAGAATTATAGAGAGAACTAGACACTAATCCACGCCATGCATGTGCTGCATTCAAATATAATCTGTCTTGAAAAAAATTAAGCTCTAGAAAGGATAGGAATATTTCATTTAAAAGTGATAATACATCAAAAGAGTAATTCTAGAGTCATAATTTTTTGTTCAAACTTTTTTGTCTATCCCTCTCCTGATCGGTTCCACTGGTACTGTGGGGTCCACTGACACTGTGGGGCCCATTAAGAGAGAGAGAGATAGACACATAAAAAGTTGTGAGCAAAAATTGTGAGCAAAAGTTGTGCCCAAAGTATTACCCTCTATATCAAGACATAAATATACATCTTCCCTAAAAACAAACATGCATAGATCAAAAACAAAAGCCAAGCAAACACATGCGCAGCCCACTTGGACACAAACATAGATAGGTAGCCTACAAACCAATCTTTTGAAAACTAGACTATTCATCGAACCGAAAATATGACCGGGTCACAGGTTAGTGGTTCAACCGTTGGATGAACCGGAATCAAACCATGATGTCATAACTAAATAATAATTATATTAATTAATAAACTTTCACAATAAAATAAAATGCAAATTGTACATAAAAATTTAAAAGTTCATAATAGATTATCGGACTTTTAAAATTCAAGCAGTTCCATTCCATAAATTTATTTTGCTGACTATTTTTTGAAAGTTAATTGATGGGATGGGACTTGAATAACTCTAAATTATATATATATATATATATATATATACAACCAGCTCTAAAGTGAACATGATAGAGTGAACATATACAATGAACATTTTTTTTGCCTGAAATAACTACATTATATATATATATATATGTATATCACTGGATATGTTCACTCTAGAACTTGGCCGTATATATATATATATATGTATTTAAATATATAAATACAAATGTATTTCCCACTCCACGTAGCATTCCTAACATACTTTAGCTTCAACATAGCAAAACCTAAAGAGGTACACCACCTATAGATATAAGTGTTTGCACCCAAAAACTGCCAAGGTTTTTTAGCCCGAATGAATTGGGATGGACTTGGATCGGACTGGCCCAGAATCTGTTTAGGACTGATCGGCCCAAGGCTGTGAAGGGCTATCAGGCTCAAGGGGTGAAATATCACATGGTTTAGAAAGATGAAGCGTAGAGTCAAGCCTATTGGAATCTGATGGGTAATAAAGGTCAGACACCCAGTAATCGGGCACTATATAATAGTAACGGCAGGTGTTTGAACTTGATTGGTTGAAAATGTGTAATTAGCCGTCATCGAGCTCATAAGTTTTAGAAGGTATGACAGCTAGCAAGAACAGGTAGTCCGATGGGGGAAGGGCGTAGTCATGGGAGCCCGATAGATAAATTGATTAGGCGGTTCCGTTCCTTAGTTGTCATGATGACGTTACCTTGAAATTAAGGAAGCAAAGTTCTTTTGGGAATAGGTCTGAGCGCATCCAGCTGGATATGGAGGGATAAGCCCAAAGATTTCGGGATTGAATCAATCAAGATAAAGACAAGGAAAGAGTTTGAGATTGGGAAGGATTTGCCATCTATGTCTTGCTTGGGGCACAATTCAAGGAGTCCTTGCCATATTAGGATTTCTTAAAGGATGCTATAAATACAATGGCTGGCCAACCGTGCAAAGGACTTTGCATCACTCCCGAAAACAGCATTCAAACAACTCCCAGAGCATTCAACCCTGTTCTTTTATTCTTAGCAATAGGTCTGTTCTCTGTGATTTTCTGTTTTCAGTCTTCTTGTTAAGCAATCAGAGCATGTTCTGATTACGTTCTCTGTTTTGTTCGTTTTTCCAAACACATTCAAGAAGATATCTTTAGATTTTATTAATTATTTGTGATTGTTTATTTGGTAAACTCTATACTAATTGGCTTGTGCGCTTCAGTACTGCCATAAAATTTTTGGTGAGGGTACTTTCCTACTCACCTCACACAATCACGCTGTTAGAAGTCAAATTCCAAAGCCTCGTGTATCACTCACACAAGCAGTTAGGAAATTAGTTTGCACACACTGAGCCCGTTTGACTTTGGCACGCCCGCCGCACAAAGTACAAGCAAACATTTTTGTCACGCCCGGTGGGACCTATAGTGCTAGAAGATGCCTCCATAAAGAGATAACAAAACTGGAAAAAAACAGACAAGATGACCTGGCTGTTAATGACCCACCAGAGGACGAGAGTACTGCCCGTTCACCACAGAAAAGTGCCTTGACTCTGGACGCGTTCTCAGAGTTAGTGAGATAGACCGTGGAACCTATGAGGCAAGATTACCATGCCTTCCTAGGATTTATGGGAAATTTTCAAACTCTAATTGAGCAAATGACCGCGATGCGAGTTGGCCAGGATCAGTTGCTGGTGTCGGCAAAAGAGACCCTTGCCACAGTAAACAACTTAGTTAGGGTATTAGAACAGATGGTGATACGGGGCTAATCAGAGATAATAAAGTTCCCGTCGGTGGATCTGGCGCCGTTGGGTTGCTTGTAACCGATAAGCCAAAAGATCCACCATACATAAGTCCGAAACTCCGAGAGCAGAATGGACTAAACAAACAGCCCGATACCACTGGATCGGCAACACCAGTGATTGTTCAACTGATAAGCCAAGATACAGAGGTAATCAATAATATTCGTCCCCTTGCCCACACTTTCGGAGGGTAAAGAGACAATGGTGTTTTCTGGACTCACCAGGACGTTAACAATCAGTATCAAATCCTACCTCCTATAGCACCTCCTATAGCATTACAGCCCATTGCACAACAGGCTATCAATAGGGAAGAGTTGGTGGTAGCTATACACGAAGAGTATGGCCTATTAATGAGAAGGATGGAAAGGCCAACGTATAGATGACTATATCCCCCTGAGATTGACCAGGTTAATTTTCCTCAGGGATACAAGGTTTACTCTGTTCTCTGGGAAAGATGAACAGTCCATTGTAGAGCATATAGGCCATTTCATAGTGCAATGCGGCTATGTAGGTGGTAGTGACCCATTAAAACTAAGGCTGTTTACAAACTCTCTTACTGGAATCGCTTTCCTGTGGTATGTCAACCTTCCTGCCAATTCCGTTCGAAACTGGCAGGGGATGGAGGAATTGTTTCATGGCCAGTTCTACAGAACTGAGCCTGAGACGCTCTAGCAGATCTGTCCAGAATGCTCCAACTAGTAGGGGAGACAGTTGAAACCTATAGAGCCCGTTTCAAAAAGGCAAAGTATAGGTGCAATAACGTTTTGCCCGAGGAGGAGTATGTCAATATGGCAATAGGAGGAATGTCTTTCGAGCTTCGCAAAAGAGGTTTGAAGGGACTGATTTTCGTGATCTGTTTGAGCTAGGCAAAAGGTCTGCTCATTATTCTTCTGGATGAACAGGAGAAAAAGAACTCTTCCAAGGGAACGTATTACAAAGACCCCAATTATGAGGTCCACATGACAGATTGTGACCTCAAAGCTAAAATTGACATGGCCGAATTGATTTGCAAATGGCCAATCATGTGCAATGCCTTGAACAAACACATAAATAATAACGCCACTGCAAAAAAGATGGCATTTGAGGTAGGAAAAAATTACACTTTTGATATCACAATGGCCGATCAAATTTTCGATGCCATTCTGGCCGAAAAAGTGATCATGCTAAGTGATGGTCATCGGATCCCAAAGGCTGATGATATTAAGAATAAGGAATATTGAAAGTGGTATAATTCATGGAATCACTCCACTTACAATTGTGTTGTATTTCGTAATGTGATACAGGAAAACGTGGAAAAAGAAGTGTTCAAGTTTTCTTACAATGCCATGGGAATTGATGCAAATCCATTTCCCTAGATCATCGGCACAAACATGGTGGTGCCCGATTTGACTAAGTTGACCAGGCCCAGACTGAAAGTGGACCTGCCAGAGGCATCAGAGAAGAAGCTAAAACGGAGGAAAGAGCAGCAAGTTGCAACTTCGGCTATGGAGGGATCAAAGACAATCATCCACGAACTTTAAAGGACGTATCAAGAGAGGAAGCAAGCAGAGCGAAGGTCAAAATTGAATCGGCCTGATCAAGCACGGATAGTTTGATCGTCGATCTGCGGCGACAACTGGACTTGATTGAGCAAGGTCTCTGCCCAAGATACAAAGTCGAGGTCAAGAAAGAGACAACAGGTTCAACCAAGACGCCGAGAGTCAGCGAGCACTGGGAGCATAGTCCGAGAAGGTCTGTGCATGAAAGACTTACCTTGCCCAGGCAAAGTCAATCTAAGCCCGAATGGAAGCCTAAATCATTGCCGGAGTTGCAGATCGGCCTTGGAGAAGGCCTATTAAGGACAAAGTGTCATCAGCCACTAGCAAGGCCGAATGCGCCATAAAAAGTTGCAACTTCGGACGTACGTTAAAGGTGTTGGATTTGTGCCCTCAAACCATTACTTTATGTATGAGACATTGGCATTTTAATATATGGATATCGGCTTTACATTTCATTATGTATGTTTCTTTCATGAGATGATTGTTAATTCTTAAGTATCATAATAAGTAATTCGTGTATGTATGAGATACATACAAGTGAGATACGAATTACTATTCTTTGATACTTTGAATTTGTCATAGTGGATGATGAGAGTGGATATCTCATCAGGTATACACTGTAGCATGTTTAACTACCATTGGATGAAGTGATTAATCTCAATCACTAGAGTACAACTCTTGGTTAATATGCTAGTGATTATAGTGCATTGACGGACCTGAGTTTTCCTATCGACACTTAAGGCTGTCAACAATCGATAGGAACTCATAAGTTTGTATAAGGTACGTGTTTTTAATCTTGAGATGATTATGGACACAGACTGTGAATATGACTGCTTTGACTAACCAATCAGTGAGGTCTAACAGATCAATTCCTGGGTATCTTGGGTATGTCATGTTCATAGGGCTGTGAACATGAATTGTCAAGATAGAATCTATCCTCTGATAAAGAGTAAGCATTCCCTTAAGAATGTCACCAAGTTGATTACTATGAACTGTAGTCTTGTTGATAAGTATTTATCAACATGTTTGGTAATCATGAGAGGTGAATGAGACTCAAGAAATGGAAGATGTAATCATCATTTAGGTTGACAGTAACAGTTATCCGACTACCTGAATATGATTATGAATGCTGACGGTAGAGGGATATTAGTACACCATACAAGTCTAGTTATTGCTTCGGATATGTTCTTTTGCGTTGGAGTTCAGTTATCTTTTTATAGTGGAGTAAACGTTAAGTAATCAATTGGTTAGTGTGCTGATCAAAGAGTTTGGTCATGGAAATTAACAATTGGTCTGAACCAACAATAAAGAGTCTAGGAGGTCCCACTCTTAGTTCCACTAGGATGCTTGAAAAGGCACAAAAGGATGTTGTCAAGATATGTTCGATCGATCGAAGTAGTTTCGATCGATTGAAGTTAAGACAGATTCGATCGATTGAAAGTGTTTCAATCGATCGACGCCACTTCGATCGATTGAAGGTAAAGTCAGTTCTGAGAATCTATAAATAGGGCAGCTGCATCCAGAAAAGAGAGTTCGTCATTTTTAACATCCCTAAGCTGCAGAAACTGTGTTAGGGTTCCTAAACCTTCTCTATCCTCATTATTAGGGTTTTCACCAATCCTAGTATCTCTGGGAGCATCCATAGGAGTCGTAAGAGTGAAGACCATCTAGTGGAGGCAACTGGTACTGGAAGTCAAAGATTTCAGAATTGGGTTCAAGACTTAAAGGTATAATTCTTGTCCCCTCTCAAGTACGCATCCATAGAGTTAACGAGTAGTAGATCCGGGCTACCAATTAGTTTTATAAACTTTATTTTCCATCGCGCATGATTTAAAGTTTTTTGAAACCTAAATCCTACAATTGGTATCAGAGCCACGCTTGTTTGGATCTATAGATGCGTTTTGGAATACTAGTTTGATTTGCATGTTAGTACTTAGTGCTATTTCTGAAACTGCATCGTTACAGATATGTTTTTGCAACAATTTTGCAGCATAAAACAAATCTGTGATAGCATTGGATGCATGGCAGTTTCGATCGATCAAACTTGCTTTGATCGATTGAAACTGTCTGTATTCGATCGATCGAATCAATGCGGGTTTCAAGCGATCGAACTTAGTTCGATTGATCGAACATTGTCCAATTCAATCGATTGATGTCTGTTTGATCGATCAAAACTAATTCTCTGTCCAAAAGTTCTTTTCATAGTTTTTAAAGTTTTAAAATTATATACTTTAATTTTTATACTGTTCTGTAAAATTTTTAAAATCGTTATGCGAACCAGTAAGTTCAATCAATTGAAGGTTCGAGCGATCGAGTCTTCTTTGATCAATCGAGGTGTGACAGAGAACCAGAGATGCTGTTTTAGTTCTAAGTACTTTCATAAAGTGTTTATGGTGTATGCAAATTAATTAGTAGTACAAATGAATGTATATATGTGTGGATGTGTGTACATCTAACCCTTTTGCAGCAAGTCCTATATCTCCCATGGCACCGAGATCCTTTTTATGTTTTGTACTCAAATTTGAGATTGGTGTCTTATTATTTCTGGTTTGTTTTAAGGCATGTGTAAAGGGTGCAGCGACTTCAATCCTGTGAATAAGAAAGTTGTACCGGTTTTCCTAGCCTTTTATTTTATTGCTCTATTTTCTGTTTCTAGATAAATTGTAAGTTTCGAAAGAAGCACAGCACCAATGTAATAAAATTAGAAAGCCCATGAAGATGGAGCGAGAAGCCGTTGTCCATGAGCCGGAGGCGATCAAACCAAGAAGGAGGTTCTATGAAAATAGAGTCATGGGAGATTGAGGCATCGTTTGAATGTTTTTATTTTATTTCATTTTAGTTTTTTGTTTTATGTGCTTGGTTTGTGATTGTCGTTTTATACATTGTTACTACTTGCATGCACGTAAAACAAATTTTCTAAAATAAAATTCAAAAAATCGTTGCAAGGCATTAGTAAACATTGGATGTCTATGGGTAGTATGTGGAAACAATTATTCTAAAAGCAAAGTCCTTATTTATTAAATCTAGTAGAAGAGGGACTTACTATTATAACTCCTACAATCTTCCATTAACGGTTCACTATTAGATAAGTAGTGCATTCTATGTCACCTCGCTAGGGGGTGATCATTCTATACGGAGGGGTAGACTACCCATTGGTTACTAGATGTGAACTTCCTATGGATAAGATCAATCAGACGTGTTAGAGGGTGACCACCACACAGAGGCACTACTTGAGGTGGTTGTGATTGGATCCTAGTTAACGGTACACACAAACTAAGCTATAGATAAGGGATCCCACATGAGACATTATTTAGAAACTTAAAGATCAAATAGGTTCGGAAGTCATAACTTGTTTTGCAAGAGTTACATAGCAGACAAGTCATGATTAATCGAAATATCGAGTATTGACCACCGCACGGAGGTTTTACCTTTTCGTCTTGATATTCTGGCGACTTTATTTTTAAAATAAGAGTTTTAAGAATTCTTTTATTCCAAATTGTCATACTTTGATATCCACATTTATTTTGTCTGTTTGATTTTTCTGTAATCATAATGTCTGTATCTGCTTTTAATCTACTTGACACTATACTCACTCAGAACAAGTTAACTGGAATAACTACAATGAATGGAAATCTAACCTTGACATCATTTTAACTGCGGAGGATCACATATATGTCCTCACCACCGCATGCCTTGAAGAACCTGCTGCAAATGCTTCGACTGCTGCTAAACGCAAGTTCGACAAATGGATGAAATCAAATGGAATGGCCGGTTGCTACATCCTGGCCTCTATAGCTGGTGTGTTGCAACACCAATTCGAATCGAATGATTCTGCCAGTGCCATTATCAAATCCCTAAAAGAGACGTTTGGGGAGAATGGTAGGCTTGCTAGACAAGTTGCCATGTAGAAAATAATGAGTACAAATATGTCAGAAGGGACTCCAATCAAAGAACATGTTTTTAAAGTGATTGGTTATTTGAACGAACTGAAAACTCTCGGAGACAACATCAATGCATAGACCCAAGTAAATGTAGGGAAAATAGGTTTAAAATTTAATTTAAATGCTCAGCGGAAAAACAAAGTTCGAAACTTTTTTTGGTATGCCCGAATCTACTACTTATTAACTCTATAGCTGTGTATACACAAGAGGGAGAAGAATTTATACCTCAGGTCTTGAACCCAATTCTGATTTTCTTTTTCCTTTATGATGCAGTAGCCTCCACTAGGTTGTCTTCACCCTTGTGTCTCCTGTGAGTGCTTCCTGGAGAGGCTAGAGATGGTGGAATCTTTAATAGGAAGGATAGAGAAGGTTTTGGGAACTTTAAATAGTTTCTGCAGCTTAGGGATGTTAAAATCAATGAACTCTTTTATTTCTGAACACAGCTGTCCTATTTATAGATTCCCAGAACCGACCTTACCTTCAATCGATCGAAGTGACTTCGATCGATCAAAGTGGCTTCGATTGCTCGAACCTGCCTAGACTTCAATCGATCGAGACTCCTTGGAAATATTGAACCTATTTTAACAAAATCCACATGTGCCTTTTCAAGCATCCTAGCAGAGCTAAAAGTGGAACCTCCTAGGCTCTTTATTATTGGTTCAGACCAGTTGTTAATTCCCATGACCAAACTCTTTGATCAGCAAACTAATCAACTGATCAGCTAACGTTTACTCCACTCTAAAATGATAACTGAACTCCAACGTAAAAGAACATATCCGAAGCGATAACTAGACTTGTATAGTGTACTAATGTTCTTCTACCATCAGCATTCGTAATCATATTCAAGTAGTCAGGATAACTGTTACTGTCAACCTGAATTATGATTACTTCTTGTATTCCTTGAGTCTCATTCACCACTCATGATTACCAAACATGATGATAACTATTTATCAACAAGACTGCAGTTCTCAGTAATTAACTTGGTGACATTCTCAAGGGAATGCTTACTCTTTATCAGAAGGTAGATTCTATCTTGACAACATATGGTCCTAACCCTATGAACATGACATATCCAAGATACCCAGGTGTTGATCTTTAAGACCTTGCTGATTGGTAAGTCAAAGCAGCTACATCCATAGTCTGTGTTCATAATTGTCTCAAGATTGGGAACACATACCTTATACAAGTTATGAGTTCCTATTGACTGCTAACAATCTTAAGTGCCAATAGGAAAGCTTAGGTCCACCAATGCACTATAAGCACTAGCATATTAACTAAGAGATATACTCTAGTGATTGAGATTCATTACTCCATCCAATGGTAGTAAATCATGCTATAGTGTAAACCTAATGAGATATCCAGTCTCATCATCCACTGTGACAAATTCTAAGTATCAAAGAATAGTAATTCGTATCTCACTTGTATGTATCTGATGCACACACAAATTACTTACTATGATACTTAAGGATTAACAATCATCTCATGAATGAAACATACACAGTGAAATGTAAAATTGATATCTATTAAAATGTTAATGTCTTATACATAAATTAATGGTTTGAGGGAACAAACCCAACAAACTCCCACTTGCACTCATAACCTTTCAGGACTACATCTGAGACCTAGACTATCTAGATGTCGATCAAAAGACCTTCTATGGCAAGGCCTTTGTAAACGGATCTGCAAGATTGTCAGCGGTGGCAATCTTGGTGACAGTCACATCTCCACATTAAATAATATCTCGAATTAGATGATATTTTCGCACTACGTGCTTTCCCTTTCCGTAGTTCCTTGACTCCTTGGACTGAACTACTGCCCAAATATTATCGCAGTATAGCGTAATAGGTGACAACGACGCTGATACCACCTCAAGCTCTATAAGGAACTTCTTGAGCCAAACAACTTCCTTTGCGGCTTCACATGCAGCTAAATACTCAGCTTCTGTAGTTGAGTTTGCAATGCATTTTTGCTTAATGCTGCTTCAACTAACAGCACCACCTCCCAAGATAAAGAGATGTCCGGATGTCGACTTACTCGAATCTTTATCTGACATAAAGTCCGAGTCAGTGTATTCCACTGGAATTAACTCATTGCCGCCGTATATAAGCATGTAATTTTTAGTCATTCTCAAGTACTTAAGAATGTGTTTAACGGCTGTCCAATACTCTGGACATGGATTCGATTGATACTTGCTAACCATGCCAACGGCAAAAGCAGATATCTTATCTAGTGCATAACATCGCATATATGAGACTTCCCACTACCGAGGCATAGGGAATACCTACCATGCAATTTCTCTCCTCTTGTGTCTTTGGACACTGGTCCTCGGAGTAAACTAAACCACGCCTGAAAGGTAATAAACCTTTCTTCGAATTATTCATTGAAAACCTAGTTAGCACCTTATCAATATAACCAGCTTGAGAAAATCCCATTATCTTTCGCTTGCGATCTCGAAAGAGTATTATCCCAAGGATATAGCTCGTCCCCCCTAGATCTTTCATATCGAAAGTACTAGCTAGCCAAACCTTAACTGTTGACAACGTTGTTACATCATTTCCAATGAGTAGAATGCGGTCAATGTAATGAACAAGAAAAGCCACCACTTTTCATTCACACTTTTTGTATACACAAGACTCATCCAGATTCTGCATGAAACCAAATGACTTGACCGCTTGGTCAAAACGAATGTTCCAACTTCTGGATGCTTGCTTAAGCCCATAAATGGACTTTTGCAACTTGCACACCAAGTTACCTTTCCCTGCAGCTATGAACCCTTCTGGTTACTGCATATAGATGTCCTCCTTAAAATTGCCATTTAAAAATGCAGTTTTGACGTCCATCTGCCAGATTAATAATCTAACGGATATGAGTATTCTGATGGACTTGAGCATGGCTACTGGTGAGAAGGTTTCCTCATAGTCAATGCCCTCCCTCTGAGTATAACCTTTCGCTATAAGCCTTGCCTTAAAGGTCTCAACCTTTCCATCAGATTCTCTTTTATTTTTGTAGACCCACTTACAACCAATGGGTTTAATATTTGCAGGAAGCTCTACAAGATCCCAGACCTAATTTGAATCCATAGATTCCAATTTAACATTCATAGCTTTAACCCAATGAGCTAAATCAACATCAGCCATTGCCTCTGCGTATGTGGCAAGATCAGATTCAGATTCTATGGAGACAGCTTCAAAAACTTATCCTAAGAACATGTATATGTCAGGCTGGCTGATAATCCTCCCACTACGACGAGGTACTGGTGCAGAAATTGATGAAGAAGTGGTATTTCTTGTCTTACATCGTTATCAACAGCGGGTAGGACTGAGGGCTCTCCTTCTATCTCTTTAAGATCTATCCTTCCCTTAGGTTTATGGTAAGAAAATAATATTTGTACTAACAAACACATTCTGTTGTCTTGGATCATAAAAATACCATCCATAAGTACCATTTGGACACTCTATAAAATAACATACTTCCGATCTAGAATCCAATTTGTTCATCTTTCCTTTCAGCATATGTGTCGGACACCCCTATATTCAGAGATGTTGCAGAGAAGGCTTGCGCCCAATCCACATCTTCCGTGGTGTCTTAGTAACAGATTTGCTTGGTACTAGATTTAGTATGCATGTAGTAGTTTCCAAGGCATAACCCTAAAGGAATAATGGCAACTCCGAATAACTCATCATCGACCTAGTCAGGTCTAAAAGAGTCTGATTCCTTCTCTCTGCTACACCATTCTGTTGAGGTGTACCTGGTGTTGTCAACTGTGATAGAATCACATTCTATACGAAGTGATCAATAAACTCATTAGAGAGGTGCTCGCCACCTCGATCAGATCGAATGACCTTGATATGTGTCCCCAATTGCTTCTCTACTTCAGCTCTAAACTCTTTAAACTTTTCAAAGGCTTCAGACTTTTGTTGTATTAGGTACATATATCCATACCTAGAGTGGTCATCAGTAAATGTAATAAAATACTCATAATCACCCCTTACTCTAATATTTATTGGTCCACACACATCAGTATGAATTATTTCCAACAATGCATTGGTCCTATTACCCGTTGTAGGAGGTCTTCTGGTCATCTTAGCCTCTAAACAAGACTCGCGGATTTCCATTGGTTCAAGAACCAAATTGCCTAAGATCCCTTCTTTGACTAATCTGCCAATCCTATTTATATTGATATGGCCAAGCCTCATATGCCAAAGCCTTGTTGGATTAGTATAAGGTTCCTTTCTTTTAGATAGTACATCTACCACTGAGTTATTAAGTTCCATGCAAGAGTCTCTAGAAATATTGGGAGTAATCACATAGAAACCATTAGTTTTAACACCAGAACACACAAAAGAATCATTTCTTTTGATCACAACTTCAGTTCCAAAACGAAAAGAATAACCTTTATTCAATAAATTAGAAACTAAAATTAAATTATGTCTCATCAAAGGGACATAAAGTACATCTCATAAAACTATTGTCTTATTGTCCAAAATTCTAAAACTATTAATCCTATAGCAACCGCGAAAACGGTTGCACTAGAACCCAGAGTCAGCACGATCTCCCCATCAGTGCATTTCCTGGTTGATCTAAACCCTTACAATGAATTATATATATGGTTAGTCATACAAGAATCAATGCACCAAGTGTTTGAAGTATCCGTTATAAAACTTACTTCAATCAAATATGATTCAATCATACCTTAAACTCTTGTAGCTAAGTGTCACACCCAAACCCGCCCCCGCGAGCTAGGACACGTGTAACAAAGACAACAAAGACCAAACAATCAATTTTAACGTTCCAAAAATTAACATTTTGACTGAGATACCAAGGGTAAAATATTATTTTTATCAAACAAAATAATAAAAAGAAATAAAATAAAGTTTTAAAATCATCGAATGGTACTGGGATATAGTTTTCCCTATTACAGCACCATTCATCTTGTTTTCATAAACTAAAACATTTTAACCCCTGCCATACTTATTCATTTAAATATTCTAACACATCAAAACCTAACTAAAATATATAGATTCATTCTAACATAATAAAAATTAAAATCATAAATTCAAATATGTTTTTATACATAAAACTAAAATCATTACACCACAACTCCCAAACATCTCCAACTAGTAATTTAAAAATAAATAAAAAATGAATAATATAAAACCCATCTTAGTAAACCCAGTCCCGTAGTCTTGACTATTTCTCACTGTGATGTTCATCTGGACCTGTGTAGTCATTAGCCACCAAAAAATGAATAAGCTTTCGCTCAGTGAGTACGTGGTGCTAATCATGCAATTGGAACATTTAATGAATCATAACACCAATTATGCATTCACAACAATAAATGGTCGCAGGCGTGTCAAGTAATCAATTACCATCGTTCTGGACCCTTAATTCCGGGCCATTCTCATTTTGTCGTCGCTTTAAAAGCGATATCACTCACTCTCATGTGACCGTAGTCAATTCACTGTGGTCGTCACCACCGTCCTCTTTTCTCTGAGTACTTCATCGTCATCCCCATTTTCTCTAAGGAATGGGCGTCCCTTATATACGGGCTAAATAACGGTGATTATCAATTGACACCCTTTGACCCAAATAAGCACATAAGTAACTCAACATGGCAATTTCAACATTTTTGAACATGTTAAATACAAATTAACCACATGCTTTTCTACTTAATCAATAATTAAGCATTTAAAAGCATTTAATAACAAATAAATAACATTAAATATCCAATTTTGGGATTAGGACACTCACCTCTACGAGTAAACAAATAAGCCTAGAAACCCCGAATTTATCCTAAATCCAAGCCCAAATATGAATCTGTAGTTAATCCTACACAATTTTGTAAACTAAATGTTACCAACCTTTTTGGGTCACGAAGATTATGTCGATTAAACGCAATTTAAATTATACCATAAGGTTAAACTTACCCCCACGAATCCAAATATGACTTCGTATCGTGAGACAAGCGACAAATGGTGAAGTTACGGCGTCAAAACTGACGGAGAAACCCCCATCTCCTCCCTAGCTCTCGGCTCTCACTCGATGCTCTTATGCTTCTTTTGTTTCCTTTTTTTTTTTTTTATTTATTAACCAATATAGTATACATAAATATTTATTATATAATATATTGTATATATCACGGTCGCCGCCGCTTACACTAACCACACGCATGCACCGTTTATTTGTTAGTTTTTTTTTTAACAATAATGATGAATCATAAAAATAAAGGTGTCAACTTGAGTACTCCTAATCAAATTTTAGGTTATTCTATTTACACCCCCACAATTTCTAAAGCTTATTATGAAAAATCCAAACGACTTAATATTAAGGGTAAATTACACAAACCTCCCCTGAGGTTTGCCTTAATTACACGGACCTCCCCTCTTGTTTTAAAAATTACACAGACCTCCCTCGAGGTTTGTAATTAGGTAACAAAACGTCCCCCTCCCCTAATGGTCCGTTAGTTTTTTTTACATTAGCCTCCCCTGAAAATTACAATTAGCCCCCTAATATTATAAAATTGTCATACTAAAGCCCCCTTTCTCTTATATTTTTGTGCTAATTATAAAATCCCTTCTCTCTCCTATGTTTTTGGGTTAATTTTTTTAGCATTAATTTATATCATCTACACAAAATATACACAAAACATATATAAATAGCTCCAAATTTTTTTTCCCCCCGAACAAACCTCTATCAAGCCCCCCCTGTATTAATTTTCTAGATCCGCCCCTGTCCCTATGCTTCAAAAGTGGACACTTAACCCCCCTGTGATTGTGAACTAAAATGGAAGTGTTATGATTTCACTCAAAACTGACAAAAATTCTAAAATTGGTTAAAAATATAAATACTTAACCCATTTTGTGATGTTAATTTTGGGGTTAACGCTCTTTGAGTGAAATCATAACATTTCTATTTTAGTCCACAATCACAGGTGGTTAAGTGTCCACTTTTGAAGCATAGGGACAGGGGCGGATCTAGAAAATTAATACAGAGGGGGCTTGATAGAGGTTTGTTCGGGGGAAAAAAAATTTTGGACATATATATATATGTTTTGTGTATATTTTGTGTAGATGATATAAATTAATGCTAAAAAAATTAACCCAAAAACATAGGAGAGAGAATGGATGTTATAATTAGCACAAAAATATAAGAGAAAGGGGGCTTTAGTATGACAATTTTATAATATTAGGGGGCTAATTGTAATTTTTAGGGGAGACTAATGTAAAAAAAACTAACGGACCATTAGGGGAGGGGGCGTTTTGTTACCTAATTACAAACCTCGAGGGAGGTCTGTGTATTTTTCGAAACAAGAGGGGAGGTCCGTGTAATTAAGGCAAACCTCAGGGGAGGTTTGTGTAATTTACCCTAATATTAACTATCCAATATCTAAGTGAATCTAAATATATGTCATGCATGAGTTCTAAACGTGGTCCTAAATATCATATGAAGGCACTAATTAGCCTACCAATTATATCACGTGTCTAATTACACTCTCACAAGGGTACCCAAATTGGTCTCATAAATAAACATGAACAATCATAGAATATTAAAGCGCTGAATACTTTATCAATTAAATAACCATATGGTATCAACATGTATTAAAATGTACACATTTACATTTACATGTCTACCATTTAATCACATAATGCAACTAAATGCAATTTATCCAATATGGACCTCCCGTGGGTCCTGTTTCACATTTGTCCAACTGTGCTCTTTATCAATCACTTATCACATCGGAGTAACTGGAACTTACCCAAATCATCACATGCAATTATTTATGTTAATAATGCATGTCAAAATAAAATAAATATTACTACATTTTTTCTGGTACGGATATTACATCTCTCCCTCCCTTTTAGGAAGTTTGTCCCCAAACTTTTCTCACTTCACGAATCAAGTAGATATAGGTATTTCTTCTCAAATATTTACTGATTCATATGAAGCAACACGATTATAAAATACACTATACCCACTGGTGTGACCACAATCGCACTGATTGGTCCCCATTCCTTTCAATATTTTCATTTACCGTACTGGAATTTAAATCTTACTGGGTTCGTCAAACTATACCCTTTTCTGAAGATATCTTCTATAAATATTTCTCTTTCCACAGTAGTCATATCCCCAATCATTCAAAAACTCACTTACTTTATTACATTTCCCCACTAGATATTTGCGAATGATAGAACGTCTCGTACAAGTTTAGTTCCACTTTCATTGCTTCTTGCAGAATTTCAGAACTTATTCATAATCGACTACTTCCTTCTAGGATGACAAGTGCTACTATCCACAAAATTCCGTAATCGGTTAATCCCAGTAAATTCGCAGTTTCAGTCAATACCACAATCTGATTGGGTCACCTTGTCTGCAATCATTTATATGACAACGGCTAACTCTCGTTGGCTTTGGCAATCACGTCATGAAATTTAATACGATAAATATTCAACTCAGATTGTCAATAATATCAATCACAATAATCCCACGGACCTTCATTATTTCTGCCATAATATCACACATCGCAAAGAATGCTTTACATTCCCATCTGAAGGTAGCTTCTTAACATCTCGATCTTCAAAAAGACTTGTACCCCTGTAACTAATTACTAAGTCATCATATACAATAACATGCAATTGGTAATGTCACATACCCAATTACAATATATTAGATACTTAAATCTCATTATATACCTCAATATTTCTTCTGGACTCATTCTCTTGAGCTATATTCACTTGAAGAACATACTTGACCTTGAGATTCTGACACTTTTTACTATAGAGTAGAGCTCAATTATTTTCCTTTCAATATTGTATCACAAATTCCTAAAACAGAAACCTTTCAAATCTTAGGAAATCAATTCTTGATTAGGATTATATGCTAAGAAGTTTTGTATGCCCGAAAAAGGGATTACTTGAGATGACGATGCATGCCTGATAGAAGATATGTAAACTCTTAATCACTTTCGAGCAATTTCTTTTCATGTCCCATGACGTTTGGAAAAATGTTAGATTTTGATTATAAGATTACATCTCCTATATTATGTTTAGCTAAGCATCATTGACCTTGTATGTATCCAAATTCATAAAAAGTACGGTGATAATTCGATCATGTGATTCTTCTACCCGAAGAATTTTAAATCCATTTTTAAAAGCAAACAGATTTTTGCCATCTTTATTCCAAAGTTTTCAATCACTTTTTTTTCAAAAAATCTTTGGAGTTCACTTTTTGATTAAAACTCCAAACTAACCGATCTTTAAATCAATTTCCACTCATGTATAAGAGTAATGCTGATTGACCTCAATTTATAATCGTCATTCCTTCCCCAATTCTGAAACAAATTTAGTTGCTAACAAATTTTGAATCTTGACTCAAATTCTTTCTGAATAGTCAACGCGCACACCGAACCCCCATTAACCTCTGAGTCGAGTATCAACAACCATTTTGTCTTTACCTGATTAATATAAAAATTCAAACTGTAGCCATCATGAGTTCCAACTGTCCTTCATACCCTGTATTCAATTGCCGTTGTATAACTAAGTATCCAAGTCATGACAATTAATCTAAACTTCCAGCTCGTAAGAACATTACTGCCAAATGCTCAATATAGAAAGAATACAATGAACCCTAGATCTTGTACCAGATAATTCATTTTATGAAATTTTAACCATATGTAACATCGATTACTGTGGCATCAACATATAACACAATCCCAACATAAACCTTTGCAATAATAATATCAATATTATCATAGAAGCAAATCTTCACTGTAACCAATATAAGTTTCACACGTGTACTTGGGCAGAGAAGAAATCTTCAATGTATTTTTCAATAATACCTAGTCAATCCCGTAACTTCAAGTTCATGTCACCTTCATAAGTCCCGGTTGATTGATTTCCGACTACACCCATGAAATCTCTATCTATTGGTTCTGGTGCGACTAACCATATCTATAATTCATTGTAGGGGTTTCAGATCAACCAAGATGTGCAGTGATGGGTGATCGTACTGACTCTAGATTCTAGCACAACCGTTTCTGCAGTTGCTAAAGGGGTAGCAGTTTTAGAGTTTTTGGACAATAAGATAATAGTTTTATCAAATGTACTTTACATCCTTTTAATGAGATGTAATTTAATTTCTATTTTAGATTTAACGGATAAAAGTTATTCTTTTTATTTTGGAACTGAAGTGGTCATTAAAAGAAATGGTTATTTTATATGTTCTAGTGTTAAAACTAATTGTTTGTATGTGATCACTCCAAGTATTTCTAATGGTTCTATTATGGAACTTAATAACTCACTGGTAACTATACTATCTAAAAGAAAGGAACCTTCTACTAATCCAATAATGCTTTGGCATATGAGGTTTGGCCGTATCAATCTAAATATGATTGACACACTAGTCAAAGAAGGGGTATTAGGCGACTTGGTTCTCAAACCAATGGAAGTCTGCGAGTCTTGTTTAGAGGGTACGATGACTAAAATGCCCTATCCCGTAAAGGGAAATAGGACCAATGCATTGTTGGAATTAGTTCATACTGATGTGTGTGGACCAATAAATATTAGAGTAAGGAGTGGTTATGAGTATTTTATAACATTTACTGATGACCACTCCAGGTATGGACATGTGTACCTAATGCACCACAAGTCTGAAGTCTTTGAAAAGTTCAATGAGTTTAGGGCTAAAGTGGAGAAGCAATTGGGCACACATATCAAAGCCTTTTGATATGATTGAGGTGACGAGTACCTCTCTAATAAGTTTATTGATCACCTTATACAGAATGAGATTCTGTCATATTTGACTACAGCTGGTACACCTCAACAGAACGGTGTAGCAGAGAGAAAGAATCGGACTCTTTTAGACATTACTAGATCGATGATGAGTTATTTAGAGTTGCTATTATTCCTTTGGGGTTTTGCCGTGGAAACCACTACATATATATTTAATCTAGTACCAAGCAAATCTATTTCCAAGACACCACAGGATATGTAGATTGGGCACAAGCCTTCTTTGCAACATCTCCGAATATGGGGGTGTCTATGTGCTAAAAAGAAAGATGAGCAAGTTGGACTCTAGATCAGAGTATGTTACTTTGTAGGGCATACAAAGGGTACTTATAGATGGTATTTTTATGATCCAAGATAACAGAAAGTGTTTGTTAGTACAAATACTGTTTTCTTGGAGGATGATTATATCATGAACCATAAACCTAATGGAAATGATAGATCTTAAAGAGATAGAAGGAGAGTCCTCAGTCCTACCTACAGTTGATAACGATGTAATATAAGAAAATACCACTTCTTCACCCATTTCTGAATCGATACCTCGTCGTAGTGGGAGGATGGTCAGCCAGCCTGACAGATACATGTTTTTAGGAGAAGTTTTTGAAGCAATCTCCATAGAATCTGAATCTGATCCTACCACGTACGAAGAGGCAATGACTGATGTTGATTCAGTTCATTGGGTTAAAGCTATGAAGGCTGAATTGGAATCTATAGATTCTAATCAGGTTTGGGATCTTGTAGAACTTTCGGCCAATATTAAACCCATTGGCTGTAAGTGAGTCTATAAGAGGAAAATATGATCTAATGGGAAGGTCGAGACCTTTAAGGAAATGATTGTAGCGAAAAGTTATACTCAGAGGGAGGGCATTGACTATAAGGAAACCTTTTGGCCGAGAGCTACGCTCAAGTCCATCAGAATACTCTTATCCATTGCGACACGCCTAGATTATGAGATCTGGCAGATGGATGTCAAGACTACATTCTTGAATGGCAATCTTGAGGAGGATATTTATATGCAGCAACCAGAAGGTTCATAGATGGTGGGAAAGGTAACATGGTGTGGAAGTTGCAAAAATCCATTTATGGACTTAAACAAGCATCCATGAGTTGGAACATTCGTTTTGACCAAGCGGTCAAGTCATTTGGTTTCATATAGAATCTGGACAAGCCTTGTGTATACAAGAAGTGTGAAAGAAAAGTGGTAGCTTTTCTCGTTCTTTAATGTAGCGGCATTGTCAACAGTTAAGGTTTGGCTGGCTAGTACTTTCGATAAAAAGTATCTAGGAGAGGCAAGCTATATCCTTGGGATAAAACTCTTTCGGGATCATAAGCGAAAGATAGTGAGATTATCTCAAGCTGGTTATATCGAGAAAGTACTAACTAGGTTTTCCATTGACAATTCAAAGAAAGGTTTATTACCTTTCAGGTATGGTTTAGCATTCTCCAAGGACCAGTGTCCAAAGTCACAGGAGGAGATGAATTGCATGGCAGGAATTCCCTAAACTTCGGTAGCGGGCAGTCTCATATATGCAATGTTATGCACTAGACCAGATATCTGCTCTGCCATTGGCATGATTAGCAGGTATCAGTCGAATCCAGGTCTAGAACACTGGATAACCGTTAAGTACAATCTTAAGTACTTGAGAAGGACTAAAGATTACATGCTTATGCACGATAGAGATGACTTGATTCTAGTGGGATACACTGACTCAGACTTTATGTCAGATAAAGATTCGAGTAAGTCGACATCCGGACATCTCTTTACCTTGGGAGGTGGTGGTGTTAGTTAGAGGAGTAGTAAGCAGAAATGCATTGCAGACTCAACTATAGAAGCTGGGTATGTAGCCGCTTGTGAAGCCAAAAAGGAAGCTGTTGGCTAAAGAAGCTCCTCATGGAACTCGAGGTGGTATTAGTGTCATTGTTACCTATTATGCTATACTGTGATAATAGTGGGGCAATGGTTCAGTCCAAGGAGCCAAGAAACCACGGAAAGGGAAAGCATGTAGAGCGAAAATATCATCTAATTCAAGATATTGTTCAACGTGGAGATGTGACTGTCACAAAGATTGAGACCGCTGACAATCTTGCGGATCCGTTTAGAAAGGCCTTGCCACAGAAGGTATTTGATCGTCATCTAGATAATCTAGGTCTTAGATGTAGTTCTAATAAGTTACGAGTGCAAGTCGGAGTTTGTTGGATTTGTGCTATGTATGAGACATTGGCATTTTAATATATGGATATCATCATTAAATTTCATCTGTGTATATTTCTTTCATGAGAGAAGGTCCCTCTCACGCTTCATACAAGACTAGTGCAACGTTTTCTTAAAAGAAAAATCATTAAACTAAGGGATATTATTAGGTACCTGTAACAGAAAGAAAGAAGAAGAAAAAAAAAATCAACAATAAAGACCATACTCGTCGCTAATAGGAGAACTAGCACGGATTGTAGGAATGGCAGATCCAGGGGAAATGGAAGCACGGGGAGAAGTAAAAGGTGGGTGAGAGTAGTAGCTGTAGTAGTTTCAAGTACATGGCAAATTACTGATGCAAAAAACAATAAACCAAATGAAAACGGTCCAAGGACTTGGACAAATCATCAACTAGTGAAAATCTAGTCCTTGACTCTTGCATACAAATAAAAATGGACCATTGTGTATTAATAATATTTCCACAGGAATCCAAGACACCTTTTTCAGGACTATTTGATACAGATTCATTTACAGATTAACTTTACATAAACCATAGGCTAAAAATGCAATGAAATGACACTCACTTAATGAATCTAGTCAAATGCATCAGCTTATTAATGAGCTTCAGGGTCCTAAACTATGGTACAGATCCACTAGTTTAAGAAGAAAAAACAGGTAACGTGATAAGACGGGTTCGGCCGTTATTGGAAAGGATATGCCCTCTTTTATGAGATTGTAAGAATGAAAAGTAACCTTCGGAGCGTTTCTGTACCTTTGTTTGTCTCTGTGCGTATGCGTGTTTTATTTCCTTTTGATCAAAGTTGATTTGAAGTTACCCTTCAATACTTATGCAAAAATATAGTTTTGCACTGAATTTTATTAGTAACAAAATACTGAATATATAAAGTACTTGCGAAAGAGGTGAACCTCTTCACCCAAAATTTGGAATAAGTGAGAAAAGGTATGGAAGAAAGGAGGGAGGAACTCTAAACTACAAGTGTCACGACAACACCTGCTAGAGCATCGATAGCCGGACCCATGCTTCCGGGACCGAGATCCAGCCCCTCCCGCAGAACTAGTAACCTTATAGAAGTAGTCTGAAAATCCTTGGTTTCAAAGGTAATCCGCCAATCTCTAGACTGGAAAAGAATCAATCCACTTCTTGGCCTACTTTTGTTTTCACAATTTTTTTTGAATCGTATGCGCCTAAATGTTCATGTACGGCTCTAAAGGGATACAATTTTAACCTAATCAACTGACTTTATCGAGAAAGAGTACTTTTTTTACACCATTATGAATATAGAAACCAAAACTGTGAAAACCTAGAAATATACATTCCCAGTTGAGCGACATATGGAACTTGAAAATCGTCTATCTTGTCACCTTTAAATTTTTTTTTTTTGGAAGAATTGGCATAATTATTACCATGAGAGGACTCAAGAGTCGCCAGCTTATGGAGTCTTTCGGCGAGAGTGTGTTCCATGGAGGAATCCGCTAAGGCTAGGCACCTTATTCAAAAGGCAGAGATTCATCTTTCAAATGGCCAGTGGACAACTTCGTGTGGAAAGCCTCTTCAGTGCCAGTGGACAACTTCATGTGGAAAGCCTCTTCAGTGGAGGCCACTTTCTCATTTTGTTGATTGAAAGTGAATAAGCAATATCCATTGAGTGAAGGGAGGATTTTGACAGTGATTCAGGAAGTTGTTGGCATCAGATTCACTGCCATTGCAAAGTCAACAAAATTCTCTTTTATCTACCCCAACTTGCCTGTCTCAAAAACCCCAAAGATGACAAATCACCAAAGAATGAGGATCATACGAGTTTCGGACCCATACCTAAGCACACCAAATCAATGATATATAAAATGGATTAAGGTTGATGTTCAATTAACTGAGACGTAGAATCGGTTCATGAAAGTTTATGGCAACTTAATTTTGTCAAATTTCGAGTTCTTTTACCCCATTCATGCTACAGAGAAGTAACAGTTTTTTTTTTTGTGTGAAGGAATAGAAGTAACAGTTTTGAGTCTTTTAGGAAAGGTTGTCTAAATGGAATGAGTAAAGCTGCACTAAACATTTAGGCATGACTACTGCAATTACAAAAATAGTAAGCATCAACGGTTCTTACAACCAGTAATTCACTCGACCATCTCATTGTCAATCCTAACTTACACAATGTGTTTGGTTACACAAATTGTCTAATATTATGAATTATTCCATTTTGAATTAGTTAATTCTTTATTTCAACATTCGTAGATTACTTAATTCAAATTTACCTATTATTTTTTGTTTCTAAATAGCCTAATTCGCATCATTACCTAGCTAAGTGCACACATATATAGGATATGCATATATATATATATATACGAAAATTCTCCAGAGAGGGCGTCCTCTCTTTATTAAAGAGACGGCCAAAACAGAGGCCCTCTCGTTAATAAAAAGAGGGAGCCCTCTTTGGAGCCTGACTGTATATATATATATATATAGAGAGAGAGAGAGTGAGAGAGAGAGAGAGAGAGAGAGAGAGAGAGACTCTGAATTTCTCTGTCAGAATTAGAGCATTTCAAGTTTTTGGAGCAAGCACCTTATTTGAGTTTTCTATAATAAAGTGAAATTTGTTAATGGTGGCACCAAACACCATTGTCTTGGCTAATACATAATGAACTCATTGTAAATAGCCTAATTCACAATTTTTTGAATTCCAATGCACCCTAAGTATACAACAGGCCAATGACTTCAACTTATGCACCCAACAAAGTTCAATTGAACAACAAAACAAACAGAACTCAAACCAAGGTCAACAATACCATATCTATAAAGTGAAGATATGTAATTATGAACATTATTAAACCTCAATAATCCTCAAATAACAATGTCATTCATATTGATAATTCAATCTCAAATAAAATCAGCTATTTACCATTCAGATCACAAAACTACAGAAACTGTTTGGGTTGAATTCAATTATTCAATTAAAAGAAAGATAAATCAACCAATCAGTAATTAAAATAATAATAATAATAATAATAATAATCATTCATTTGGGCTCAAATTACTGTACATTATTAAACCCTCAACTTAGCAAGATCATTCATTTGGGCCAATTGAAACTCAAATCATAAGTGTTAATTACTACTATTCAGATCATAAAACTTTACAACCCAAAAAAAAAAAAAAAAACTATTGGGTTGAATTAGATTATAAACTCAAAAGCACAAATCAAAGATAACAATAAACCACTAACCTGTAAGATTCACAGAAACAAACAAAGACATGGGTTCGATTTAACTGTACAGTTCTTTCTTTGCATCAACCAACATGGAAAGGACCAATCTCACCGGTTCGGAGAGAGACAGCGATCTAAATCTGCAACGGTCAAGCAAATTGTGACCCACCCACTCACCATCTTAGCCAACATGGAAAGGACCAATCTCACCGGTTCGGAGAGAGACAGCGATCTCATCTGCAACGGTCAAGCAAGATGTGACCCACCCACTCAGAGCCAGCCACACCATCTTAGCCATCCAAAGAGTCATACTCCATGGCACAGCCATTTCTTTTTCTTCTTTCTCTCTCTCCAATCTTCAATTTTTTTTTTTATTATTTTTTTTTATCCACAGATTTGAGTTGAATGAATAAGCAACAAACAGTGACCCTTTTCGGATTCAAGAAGATCAACCCTCGGTAATATGGAAGTACATATATGTAATACTATCTGCTATATACATACATATACATATAATTGTAAAAGACTTGGGGGTTTTTGGTTTCGTGTAATACCCTTTGTTAGACTTGGGGGGTTTGGTTTCGTGTTACCCTTGTTTGGTTATCGTGGAAGGAATGTTTTGAAAGAAAGGGATGAGAGAAATTTGGCTTTTGCTGAGAAAGGGCAGGTGTACAATTGTTTCTATGCAATGTACCATATGTGAATCAAAGCTTAGTCAATTCGGCCTGCCTGCCCGGCCCATTTTTGTTCAATTCAGGATTGCCTTCGCTTACAGGCTTGACAGCAAAAATTTGGGCCCGGAATGAGTGTGTCAAAGGCCCGGATGCTAATGCTAGCTAGCCTGACAGCAGATTGGTAGATGTTTGGCAAAACCAGCTTTTGTAATGCAATGGAAACAAATTGGGAGTCAGTAGCAGAATTGTGCGATTGGGAAAAATCTACTTTATGCAGCTTTTGGCCAAAAGCTGCTTTCGCAATTGAATCGCACAAGCAAAATAAGACAAGACATGTGCGAGGGTCAAAGAGTCAAGAAAGAGATTAAAGCAAGTGAAAGATCCCACGTGGACCAACCATATAGTGCGGAAGCTACAAAAGAATCCTACGTGGATTCCAAAGAAAGTCAAAAGTCAAAGATTAATCCACAAAGACCTAACGGGTCAGATAGGGTCAATAAAAAATTATTTTGATTTTCAAAAGTATCTAAAAGATAGTTTGGTTAAGTCCCATAGAGCTAAAGAAACAAAGGTTTAAATCTTGTTTGAAAGTTTACCAAAATGAGAGCTTTTGAGGGTCTACAACTAAACGGTCTTTGAAAATCAAAAGTAGTCGTTTTCGCATAATATACAAATCATAGGCTAAGTATAAATCAAATTCGATTTCAAAAATTTTGAAGTTTTAGAAAAGTTACTCTTCACAGACAGTGGAGCCTTTGACCGATCGAAGGTACCTCTACCAATATAGGGTACCTCTCGATCGATCGAAGGGTCCTAATAGACCGGTCGAAGGGTAATCTACCACAACACCAACATTAAAATCATGTTTTAACCAAGTACAAACATTGCTCAAATACTAACATGGATTCTAAAGACTTCTAGTTAGAATACTAACAATTCCAAAAGAGTTCATAAACATAAACGACTCAAAGGAGATTCAAGAATCTCTGATACATAGCTCAAAAAATAACATTGAAATTGATACACCCAAAATTGGTTCTATCTTATGACCGAGCGGTTCAAATCAGTAGCTAGTTCATGCCCCGGGCAAATCATGCACAACTTCGCAGAAGCATCAGCCCAAGCGGTTGTGTTACTCATCATCCCGATCGGTTCATCATGACTCGGCCAGCAGGTCGGGAAAACCGCACATGCACATCCCGCCGTGGGAACAGCTCATCCGGGCCCACAGGCATGATCCCGAGCATTACGGGCAGTTTCCTACTCAAGCTAGAAGACTAATGGAAAGAACACACTATTTCCTGATCCAATTAGGAAATCCCCTTAATTAATGCCAATCTATATCAATAGGATTATATTTCCTTATCCATGTATGAGTAGGTCTCTTACATCTATAAAAGAGACCTCTCACCCCCCATGAAAGGGGCGGCCAACTTCTAAGTCTACACAGCACCTCTATAACTCACCATTATATGCATACACCCGGCCGGTATTACTGGTAGTGCCACCCCTCTTTGTTGGCTCACAAGGCCCACCGGTGATCTGCTAGTGAACGTGCTCAGGACACACACGTGGACGTAGGTACCTTCATTAACAGGGCCGAACCACATACAAAAAATAGTCTCTCACTCTCTCTCTTTAAATTGCTTTACTTTACTCTTCCCAAATTTTGACATTATCAGTTTGGCACCGTCTGTGGGAAACGACAAGTCTTCTCATCAACAAATTTCTCAACTGACCGTCATGCCACCGAAGAAGAGTAAGAAGGCTGACCAACAGTCCGACCTGGATGTTCCTCCGGCCCCGGCAACGGCTGCGGCAGTTATGACATCTGAGCAAATCACCGCGACCCTCACACAACTTCTGGAGGGCCAGCGTCAAATCCAGCAACAGATCGAACCCCTGCTAGCCCAACAGAGCAATCCTCCAGTGGCCGATAAACGACCCGGGAACGTTGCGTACGGTCGGGAACCGATCTTGACCAGACAATGTGCCCGAGCCAACCCGTCCTGTGTTGAGGATGCCAGAGACATCAGCAGCTGGCGTGCTGCCCAAGAGGAAAGGCAGGAGCATATGGCCCGGGAATTAGTCCAGGGTCACTCGGTCAAGAGCCGAGTTGTCCCTAGGCGAACGGTTACTCGGAGTCATAGCCGAGCCCGATCCCAGAGGACAGCACCCCGCCATGAAGAAGAAGCATCTTCCACCAACCCGACTAGTTCCTCAAATACAGGTGGGGAAGGGATGGAAGCCCGAATCAAGGATTTACAGAAGCAGATCGGCGGAGTGGCCAAAAAGCTTGGTCGAAACCGTGCTCAGAATCAAGCCAATACCGAGATAGAGTCACCGTTCTCCAGCCAGATCACGAGATTCTCCATCCCGCGCTAATTTAAGTAGCCTCGACTAGATTCATACAACGGCTCGGGAAGCCCGGTCAACCACGTCCGGACTTATAAGGCTCAGATGGCCCTAGCCACCAACTCCGACGAGCTACACTGCCTAGCCTTCCCCAACACTTTGAAAGGCCCCGCCATGCAGTGGTTCTACTCCTTGGAGCCCCGATCGGTCTGCAGTTTCAAACAACTCAGCAAGCAGTTCATCAACTAGTTCACCGGTATGCTTGAGCGGCCAAAGCCAGACATGCAGCTACTGACAGTCAGACAACAGAATAATGAGTCCCTCAAGGAGTTCACCGACCGGTTCAACTAACAGAAGCTTCAAATCCGCAATCTGAACGAGACAATTTCCATCATAGCCTTCTGCTCGGGAGTTCAATACACCAAGTGCGCCGCGTCGTTCCACAAAAACTGACCGATAACCTTGGTTGAACTCGCAGAGAGGGTTGGAAAATACATTAACACTGAAGAGTTTCTGAAGACCAAAGACACCGGGCAAGAAAGCAACGAGTCTTCCAGAAGTAAGCGAAAGCGAGATCAGCCCGGGAGTTTTGACAGTTCCTTCAGCTCACAGCAGGCAGGGTCCGGCAGTCCCGACCTGACCTCCAGTTCGCAGTGGTCTAAGTTCGGCCGCCCTGACACGACCTCCAGTTCACATCGGTCAGGATCAAGCAGTTCCGACTTTGCCTCCAGCACAGAGAAATCTGGAGCCCGACGATCCTGGTCCGACCTCCTGTCTCCATCGATCTAGATGAGCCCGACCACAGTGGTACTTGCCTGATCACCACATGAGGCTCCGCCGATTGTCAGAGAGCCCTTCCAAAGTCCTCGGGCCTAACCCCGAGGCATACAAAGTCCTCGGGTCTAACCCCAAGGCATACAAAGACCTCGGGCCTAACCCCGAGGCATCTCAAAAAGACCTCGAGCTTCGAACTCAGGCACTAAAAAGACCTCGAGCTCCGAACTCAGGCACTAAAAAGACCTCGGGCTCCGAACCCAGGCACTAAAGACCTTGGGGTCACGCCCAAGGCACCGGCTTCGCTTAGGTCCAACCGACGATGGGGGCAAACCCCCTAGGTGGCTGATGATGGCAAGCTTCAAAAGACCCTGCAACCACCATGTTCCAGGTCGGTTACCTACAGATTATAGCCTCTGTAAGATCCTCGTCTTAGCGAAAGCTTGGGGGGGCAAGATGGCGTAGTGAACTAAACAGGTAATCACACCGGGTATTTATAGGCCTCGCGAATAACCAAGTCAAAATCTTGGACAACCCGAGCACCTACAGTACTCAGAGGCATTAACTCCACTTAGGTCCAGACCGACGATAGAGGTGACTAAAATCTCTTAGGTTGACCGACGATAGAGGAGCAAAAGGACCCTAAAGCAATGTGATTTAGGTCGGCTCCACCAACATGGTCAAGCTCTTCTCCCAACAGTCTTGACGAAGGCTGGCCGGGCGGAAGACAACCATCCTGGGGAGTTAACATAAAAAAAGGACCCTAGAGCAATACGCTTTAGGTCGACTTTTCCAACATGGTAAAATCCTTCTACCCACAGCCTTGACGAAGGTTTACAGGCAGAAGATAACCATCCTGGGAGCTAACTCAAGCAAAAAAGACTCCGAAGTAGGCCGAGTCTCAACTCTCGGTCACTTCCCGAGCACTCAAAGACTCCGAATTTGGCCGGGTCTCAACTCCTGGTCAGTCCCCGAGCACTTAAAGGTCCTGAGCTAGGCTAGGTCTCAACTCTCAGTCAGTTCCCGAGGACTCACCAGGCTCAGAAGCCCTGAGGCAGCTTCCACGAGCACTCAGACAGTGGCAAGTAACATCAAACTGATTTCCAAACTTGCCCCGATATAGCATCTGGCCAATCTTGGAAATGGGGGGCAGCTGATACACCCAAAATTGGCTCTATCTTATGACCGAGCGGTTCAAATCAGTAGCTAGTTCATGCCCCGGGCAAATCATGCACAACTTCGCAGAAGCATCAGCCCGAGCGGTTGTGTTTACTCATCATCCCGAGCGGTTCATCATGACTCGGCCAGCAGGTCAAAAAAATCGCACAAGCACATCCCGCCGTGGGAACAGCTCATCCGGGCCCACAGGCATGATCCCGAGCATTACGGGAAGTTTCCTACTCAAGCTAGAAGACTAATGGAAAGAACACACTATTTCTTGATCCAATTAGGAAATCCCCTTAATTAATGCCAATCTATATCAATAGGATTATATTTCCTTATCCATGTATGAGTAGGTCTCTTACATCTATAAAAGAGACCTCTCACCCCCATGAAAGGGGCGGCCAACTTCTAAGTCTACACAGCACCTCTATAACTCACCATTATATGCATACACCCGGCCGGTATTACTGGTAGTGCCGCCCCTCTTTGTTAGCTCACCAGGCCCGCCGGTGATCTGCTAGTGAACGTGCTCAGGACACACACGTGGACGTAGGTACCTTCATTAACAGGGCCGAACCACATACAAAAAATAGTCTCTCACTCTCTCTCTTTAAATTGCTTTACTTTACTCTTCCCAAATTTTGACATCATCAGAAATATTATAAGTCTTTTAAATTAGTTCCAAGATATGGATCTCTAAACACATCCAATTGATACAAAAGGGGACTATCATGTGCCCAAATTTGTTTCATAGTTTTCAAATATACGTAGTTGAAAGAATAGCATGAAGGTACTAGTAATTCCCATAATTCAATTCTTCGATTAAGGATTACAATTCACAACTATTACAAATGCTAACCATTGAACTAAGTAAATGAAAAGTTTTCACTAGAATGAGATTTCTCGTAAAGAGCTTTCAAAAAGTGTCGCTAAGGCGTCAAACTACTCATTGGCCTTGTCCTTATCAAGATTACCTACAAAAGAGGTTTTAAATATTCATTAAGCACGATGGCTTTGCAAAAAAATATTGTAGAGATTTAATATGGATCCCATAACTAAAATGTAAATGTGGTGCCATGAATGTCGCTTAGGCAATGCAAAGTAAAGAGCCCTTGGGCCATGCATACGTGATCAGTCGCCTTGTTACTGAACTGTGAAACCCCCCCCCCCCCCCCCAACTTGGAATATAGCATACTGATGAATGGTGGTTTTTGTAAAATACTGCCATGATAAAGAACATAAATGCAAACCCCAAGTACCTAAAATCCATAGTTTTATCTGCAGTTGTGCTCTAATGCTTAATTGTACACAATGATTGTTTATGTGATGTTTTGTTGTGTTAGACACCCTTTTTCTACAGATATTGGAGGTTATGTGAGCATGAATTGATTACATGAAAGGGTACAGCCAAGGAAACAAAGTGTACATTTCAAGTTGGAAGAACCATCCTAATTGATTGGACGGGATCTAATCGATTGGCACGTTTTTGATCGGTTGGGCAAGTTATAAGCGATTGAGAAGGCAAGGTATAGTTCCAATCGATTGAAAATGGTTCGATCGATTGAGAGCTTTAGTTTTCCAGCAACCCTAGCCCATCTAAAACTAAATATATATATTTATATATGTGTGCGTGTGTGTGTGTGTGTGTGTGTATGTGTGTGTGATGAACGTCCAGAAGGACACCATACTTTATTTTCACTGTTTTAATATAGTTTAAGAGAAAAAGTAGAGAGTTTAACTTGGTTTGTAGGTTGTCTTGGATTTCATGGTTTGTTCGTGGATTTGGATTTGAGTTTAATAGTTAATCATTCTGTTCTAGGTTTTATATAGCCTTTTACACTATGTTTGGGAGTTTAGGAGAGAAAAGAAAAGAAGAGAAAGTCATAAGTGAGGAGAGAAAAGAAAAGAAGAGAAATGATAATGGTTTCTTTCATGTTGCTTGGGAGTTTAGGAGAGAAGAGAAAGTTACTTTCTTTCCTCTTGTTTGGGAGTTGCAAAGAAAAGAATAAAAAATTACCATGCTATCCATCAATTGTACCTTTTTGTTTTTGCAAAGAGAGGATGAGAGATACCAATGAAGAAAAGTCGGAGAGTACCCATAAGCTTGTAGGAGACGTGCTTGTAACTAACGTGAGGTTTTTTTTTTTTTTTTTGCAGCAATTGTGACTGACATATATAACAGTGTATTATATTAGTCCTAGGACTTGGATGAAATTTAAAGTTTTTAAGAATTAAATAAAGGGTGTTATGGGTATTAATAAAAAATCATTAATCCTCACTTTCTTTTCTCTCCATTTCTTCCCAATTTAGAGAGAAAGAAATAGAAAGAAAGTGGGAGTTATTTGGCTATCGTTTTCTCTCCCTTTCTCTCCTCACTAAAACTCCCAAATGAAAGAAAGTGAGAAAGTGAGATACTTCTTCTTCTTTTCTCCCCATTTTAAAACTCCCAAACATAGTGTAATTTCATAAAAATCCAAAGTTTTAGTTTTTGTAGGGATAGTGCTAGTATCTCCTGACTGTGCGCACGCGCCGTTCACTGTCAAGCTTAACTTCACTATCACGTACAATGTCAGTGAGTATGAGGCTTGCACGATTCGATTAGAGATGGCCCTAGGACTAGGGGCAAGGAAAGTCGAAGTATTCAGGGATTCCAATTAGACAATTTCAAAGACTGGAAAATAAAGGAGGAGAAGTTGAAGTCTTATCACGATTACTTGGAGAGCTTTCAATCAAGATTTGAGGAGATCACCTTTTTCTATCTACCTAGAGATGAGAACCAATTCTCCGATGCCTTAACCACCGTAGCCTTACTGATAGAGACACCTGTAGGAGTAACCATAAGACCCCTCATGTCACGCCTTGGAGTAGCAAAAATAGAAAAAATTTAAAACATTTTCTCTTTTGGATCCGTAGGTACTTGGCAAGTTGAATACCTTATGATTGTCTACAACAATAAAGAACCGATACAACAAATAACAAGCAACAGTAATAAACAACGTGGTGGTTCTAGGCATATCATATATTAAACATCAACATCAGAGTCGTAAATCTCATTATTACAGTACCATAGAAGGGAAAAGAAAACATTGTTTATCTTGTTAATAAGTAAAACATTTCCCTTATATACTTATGAAAATATTGACGTTAAGTCTTTCTCCTCTCAAGTTTCGAAATGATCATTGATATAACAGGACTTTAAAAATGCAACTTACATCTTTTGACCGATCATTTTGGACCCCATGTCCAATCCGTACCGACTTGAACATCTTACTTTGAACCACAGGTTTAATATTCACAACTTGACTCGACTTTGGACTCTGGGCCCAATCGTTACTTTACTTTGGACTACCTGTCCAATCTTTACAAACTTGACTCTTTACAAACATTTTGGCACGAATGTTGTTGGCCTGGTATATCGCAACCCAACATGGGCTATGGGTTACTCCCTTGTCATCCTTAGCCCAATTGGCCATTTATTTGACATCTTTTGCCATCATTAGCCCAACTGGCCACTTACTTGGTATCTTAGCCCAACTAGCCTCATTACTTGGTAACCCTCATCTTATTTTATTCAGCCTTGGTTAACTTATCATCATTGCCTCAAATGGCCTACTTAGTTGACATCTGAGTCCAAATGGCTTGTTAGCCATCTCAACAACTGACTAGGTACAACTACTCTTGCCACTGTTTCCCTTATGGCTACGTGACATCTCAACAACATCACAAAATCATTACTCTTCCACGGACAGAAAACAAACCAAACTGATGGACATGATCATTTCGTTAATATCCTTGTTATCGCAACTTACGCATCATCAACTAACATGCGATGTACTGGCCGTTAATGGGCATTTTTCATCGATTATCGTACTTAAGTACGTCTCATATTATTCTCGAAGCTTACGTATCTCGCACGTATATGTCTACTAGTTCAACTTATCATTTACTACTATAGAAAACATGTTCTTTTTGAAATCAGTGGGCTCGAGCGCTTGCCTTCGTAAATTATAGGATTCCTTCCTCTTTTCATTATATAAGTAATTCATTTCTAAAGTACCACTTTAACAACATGAAGTACAGCTTCCAAACACGCACATGCAAGCAAATATATATATACAGTACAACTTAAGGTACAACTCTCACAGCTCATAGTACAACCAACAGAACATGGATCATCATAAAAATAACATTCAACAAGCCTTCCCTTTAAATACTGCTAAACTCGAGCACTCGCGCCTCTCGAGCTCTCAGGCTTGGCCTGTTCATTGGGCTGGAGCGCTTGCGCCTAGTTCGAGTGCCCGGGTTTGACAGTTTCCCAGCAGTTTGGTTAGTTCATAACAAAATTTCATTTCTAAACTCAATGTATGACACATGCAACATCATAGATCATGAATTAACTTAAGAAAACATCAAATAAGAGTGAATAAGAGTACTCACAAGAATCTAGATGAACTAGATGATGCAAAAGATGATAACGACGATGAATATAATTATTGATCTTGTGTTTGAGCTTTAAAGCACCTTTATGCAAGCTTGGACTCCCAAATTCCCTCTCCTTTACTTTGATCTTCTCCTTTTTTGCTCCAGAACATCATCTCAATGAAATGCATGTGTATGTGTGCTTAAAAGGCCCATGTAAGGTGTTTGTGTATGAAAAATATGTATGAAAGCATATGAACTCTCAAGTCTCTGTCTCTTAAGCTCTCTATCTAAAACAGATTTTTGAAAAGAAGTAAATGTCAGGAAATGCAGGGTATTTATAGAGTTCTTAGGGCCCAGGGACAAAATGGTCTTTTCATACTGCCTTAGTTACTCAGGCTCCACCACCCACTACTGGTCGGGGTGATGGTAATCCCCGTCGTGGCCGTGGTGGTTACCGTGGTGGTAATCGTGGTGGATATGGGGGCCGTGGTCGTGGTGGTCATCCTCATTGCACCAATTGTGATATGAACGGTCATTATAAGGAGACATGTTGGGATCTTATTGGTTGCCCTGCTCGATTTGCACATGTTGTCTCTAGTGATGCTTCATCCTCTTCTCATGCTCCTACTGCGGGTGATTCGATTTCCATTTTTGGTCAAGAGTACTCTCAATTTCTTCAGTTTCAGGCCTTTCAGCATGCTTCTGCTCCCAGTTCATCTCTTGCTCAGAAAGGTACCTCCACTGCTTGTCTTACTTCCCATACTCGTCCTTGGGTAATTGACTCTGCTGCCACCGATCATCTCACAGGTATATCCACCCTTTTTTCTTCTCTTGAACCATCTTCTTCTTTACCTCCCGTTACTTTGGCGGATGGCTCTTCTATGCCCGTTGAAGGCATAGGGACTGTCCAATTATCCCCGTCTTTGTCCTTATCATCTGTCCTTTTTATATCACGTTCACCTTTTAATTTGATATCTGTTGGGAAGTTAACTAAAGATCATTATGTTTGTGTTTCTTTTTTCCCTGATTCTGTTCTTATTCAGGATTTGGCGACTCAGAGGATGATTGGCCTAGGACATGAATTCGAAGGTCTTTACTACTTTGATGAATTGCCTTCTTCAACCCCAACAGCTTGTCCTGCCACTATGTCTCCTCACCAGATCCACTACCGTCTTGGTCATCCTTCCTTGGCCAATCTGAAGCTACTAGTACCTAGTTTAAGTCATTTATCTACTTCAGAATGTGAGTCTTGTCAATTGGGGAAGCATCACCGTGTCCAATTTGCTCCCCGAGTTAATAATCGTGTGTCTAGTCCATTTCAATTAGTGCACTCAGATGTTTGGGGTCCACATCGTATTACTTCAATAAAGGGGTATCGATATTTTGTTAGTTTTGTTGATGATTTTTCCCGAACTACGTGGCTTTATTTAATGAAAAATTATTTTGAGTTATTTACTATATTTTCTACATTCTGTAATGAAATTAAGACTAGTTTAATGTTCCTATTCAAATTATATGTAGTGACAATGCACAAGAATATTTTTCCCATCCCTTCACTACATATATGGCACAACATGGCATGCTTCATCAATCCTCGTGTGTTCATACCCCTCAGCAAAATGGGGTTGCAGAAAGAAAAAATCGTCACTTATTAGAAGTCACCCCTACATTGTTATTTGAGATGCGGGTCCCCAAGATCATATGGGGAGATGCAGTTCTTACTGCTTGCCATTTGATTAACCGTATGCCATCTTCCATTCTAGATTGGGCCACACCCCATGCCACTTTGTTTTCCACTACTCTACCTTTCCCTGTTGCTCCACGTATGTTCGGGTGTGTCTGCTTTGTGCATCAAAACACTCCCGGTACTGACAAGTTAGATCCCCATGCTATCAAGTGTGTTTTCTTAGGGTACTCCAGAACACAGAAAGGCTATCGTTGTTATAATCCTACAATGCATCGCTTCTTTGTCTCTGCTGATGTTACCTTTTTTGAATCCACCTCATATTACTCTGAGTCTCACTCTATTACTGATCCTGACTTTATGGTTCCCCTTCCCCTTCCCTTTCCCCTCTCCCTACCTCCCAAAGCTGGATTGGACCATCCTGACCTCTAGACATACACTCGCCGCCATCAGACTGTTGAGACTATTCAAGATTTCGCTACTACACCTATGGCCTCTGTGTCTTCAGATCCGCCTCCGTCGGACTCAGACCTTCCGATTGCTTTCCAGAAGGGTAAGCGTACTTATACTTCTCATCCTATTGCAAATTTTGTCTCTTATGATCATTTGTCTCCCACTTTCTCTTCGTTTGTTGCCTCGTTGTCTACTTTTTCTATTCCTAAGTCTACTGCAGAGGCCCTTTCTCATTCAGGATGGAAACAAGCTATGGAGGATGAAATGCTTGCTTTGAGAGAAACTGGTACTTGGGAGTTAGTAGCTCTTCCACCTGGGAAGTCTATCGTTGGGTGTCGTTGGGTGTTTACTGTTAAAATGCATCCTGATGGAACTCTTGATCGGTTGAAAGCACGTCTTGTTGCCAAGGGATATACTCAAGTTTATGGTCTTGATTGTTCCGAGACATTTTCTCCGGTTGCCAAGATTGCTTCTGTTCGCCTCTTCATCTCCCTTGCTGCTACTTATCACTGGCTGCTACATCAGTTGGATGTCAAGAATGCTTTTCTCAATGGCACTCTTTTGGAGGAGGTATATATGGAGCAACCACCTGGGTTTGTTGCTCAGGGGGAGTCTAGTATGGTCTGTCGATTGAAGAAGTCTCTATATAGTCTGAAACAGTCCCCTCGTGCTTGGTTTGGAAGATTTAGTGAAGTTGTTGCCGAATTTGGTCTCCAGCGGTGTGGTGTTGATCACTCTGTCTTGTATAAGTATTCTTCAGCAGGTAAAATCCTACTTGTTGTCTATGTTGATGATATTGTTATAACTGGAGATGGTTCCCAGGGAATTCAGGAATTGAAGACCTTCTTGCGAAAGCAGTTCCAAACTAAAGACTTGGGACAACTTAGATACTTTCTAGGAATTGAAGTTCCTAGATCTAGTGAAGGGATTTGTCTCTCTCAAAGAAAGTATGTTCTTGATCTCCTCTCTGAAACAGGACTTTTAGGGTCCAAGCCCTTGGATTCTCTTATGGATCCTAATACTAAGTTGTTATCAGATCGGGGAGAGCTTATTGATGACCCAGGACAATACAGACGTCTAGTAAGGAAGCTTAATTACCTAACAGTAACTAGACCTGACATTGCATTCGCTGTGAGTGTAATTAGCCAGTTTATGGATTATCCTCGAACAACCTATTGGGATGCAGTGATACAAGTCTTGAGGTACCTAGGAGTTAGACGCCTATATAGTTGTCTAGGAGTTAGACACCTATATATAGGCTCTTGTATTCATCGTCCTATGTATTCAATATATTGTGAGTATACACACATTTACAGTTATTACTGGTGATGACTCTAAGGGCATTCAGGAGTTGAAATCATTCTTACAAGTCAAGTTTCAGACCAAAGACTTGTGGCAGCTTAGGTATTTCTTAGGCATTGAGGTGGCCAGGTCTAGTGAAGGGATCTGCTTATCTTATAGAAAATATGTTCTTGATTTGCTGAGTGAGACAGGAATGTTGGGATCAAAACCTTCGGATACTCCTATGGATCCCAATTCCAAATTATTGCCAGATCAAGGGGAGCTATGATGATCTAGGGCAGTACAAACACTTAGTTGGGAAACTTAATTACCTAACAGTTACAAGACCTGATGTTGCCTTCGCAGTTAGTGTAATTAGTCAGTTTATGGACTCTCCTCGAATTACACATTGGGATGTAGTGATACGAGTCTTGAGGTACCTTAAGGGGGCCCCAGGCCCTGAATTGTTGTATAAGGATCAAGGTCACATTCGAGTTGAGAGCTACACAGATGTAGATTGGGTCGGATCTCCTAGTGATAGGAGATCTATTACATGGTACTATGTATTTGTTGGAGGAAATCTTGTGTCCTGAGAAAGTAAGAAACAAACCATTGTTGCTAGATCTAGTGCTACGCATACTACTTGTGAGTTAGTATGGATGAAGCATTTGTTGGAGGAACTTGGGTTCACTCAGTCTGAGCCTATGAACCTTTTTTGTGATAACCATGCAGCGGTTCATATTGCTTCTAATTCTATGTTTCATGAGAGGACGAAACACATTGAAGATGATTGTCACTTTGTTCATGAATAGCTCCTACAAAAAGTGATTAATACAGTTCATATTAACTCTACTGACCAGTTAGCAGATTTGTTTAGTAAAGCATTGGGTGGGACACGTGTGTAATATATTTGTAACAACCTGGGTGCATGTGACATGTGTTGATTTTCTCAATAATCAAACTTATTATTAATCACAATATGAGAAGCCTTTATAGGCTTTTTATCCAACTAATTAAGGTATAAAAATAAAATAAAATCTTTCCTAATTTTATCAAATCTCAATATTATCTTCTAACACTCCCCCTCAAGTTGGCACACGGATACTTGTTGAAGGGTCCAACTTGCACACGAATATGGAAGACAATCTTGTACTTAACTATCCTCTCTAAAACTCCACCTTGTAGACTATTGCAGTGGCCACTCTTAGGTAGTCTCTTGTCGACGTGCAACCCCTTATTGGGCGGTCTCATTATACAAACATCCAAAGCTCCAAGACCACATGGAGAAAGGGAAGATGTTCCCACAAAATTATCCATCGTATGACACATAAATAGAGGTAGTTGTCTTGTTTTCAACACTCCCTCTCAAGTGGGGGGGGGGGGTGTGTGTGTGTGTGTGTTCAAACACACCAATTTGTGCGGTGTAGTGAGTCTCTCTTCTGGTGGTTTCGTCGCCCATGTGATATAGCGGGCCCGCTCCTCGAGGGTCCCATCATCCAGTCTTGTCTCCTATATTCTCCCCCTCAAACTGAAGGTGAGAGTGAATACGAAAATCGAAGTTTGGAAGACTAAAGAAACAAAACCCCATTAAAGGCCAAAGCCAAACATGACCTAAAAAAACTAAAATTTTTGGAAAATTTGGAGTTATTCTATAATTTCCAAAAAAAAATTAGGATATATTTGTAAATTTCAGAAATTATGGGGCTGTTTTGTAATTTCTGAAAATTTTTGGGACAATTTTGCAATTTATTAAAACTTTGAGACAAAAGTTAATTTTTGAAATATTTGGAGGCAAATCTATAAATAAAATTTTGACCAATCAAGATCCTTGGTTCAAATGAATCCTGTCATACCAAATTATCTCTCCGCTTTGGATTCCTAAAAATCCCACGTCACTATTGGTAACTTTGTTGAAAGAATCAAAGGATCTTAAAGAGCCTCTTCCCATAGACTCTTCTCTCTCTAAACTTCCCTTTGAAAACAGAGGACCCTCTCTTCAAACCCATATCTCTCTAAACTTTCTCTGACTAAGCAAAAAAAGGATGGCGAAATGGAGTAAAGATTGCAACTGGCCTGAAAGGTTGAGTGCACTGGATGAGTCACCAAAGGTGGTCGCGATGGAGGCAGGAGAGGTCTGGATGAAAGGTCCAACAAGTGGACCATTTCGGCAGCATATAGGCTTTCTTCCCCACCTTTTTTTTTTGGTTGAAAGTGTAACCCTCAGATGTTGACACAAAGCAAAAAAAGAAATGAAAATGGATCTAGGTTAGTGACATGTTCTTAAATGGAGATAAAATAAATCTATAAAAGCGGAAGTTTCGGCGGGCAGCGGGCTGCCACCCGCCGGTAGGCGGAATAATGTGGAGAGCTTTATCTCATAATAGGGTTTGGCTCTGATACCATGTTGATTTTCTCAATAATCAAACTTATTATTAATCACAATATGAGAAGCCTTTATATGGGCTTTATATCCAACTAATTAAGTTATAAAAATAAAACAATATGTTTCCTAATATTATCAAATCTAGGGGTGAAAGAATTTTCGAAAATATCGAACCGACCGACTGATCCGGTCAATTTATGGCAGTTTCGGTCGGTTTGGTCAAACCCTCGGTTGGTTTCGGTTTACACTTCTGAAAAATCTCTATTTTCAGTTTGGTTTCGATTTCGATTTTGATTAATATTTATACCGCAACCGACCGAACCGAACCGATATGTAATATATATAATATAATATAGGATAGGTAGCTTATACGTTATTGCATGTAACCTAAATATAATATAATAAAAAAAAGAAAAGAAATAAAAGACCTTAAGAAAAGTATCTGACTATCTGAATTTCTGACAAACTGACTTGGACTTGACAAGTTGACACTATTGGCAAAAACAAGAAAAGACCTAAAGACTTCCCAAAATTTAAAAACTTTCAAAAGAAATTTATATTAATTAAAGATAAAAACTCTGTTACTCTCTCATTCTCGATTCTCACATTTCAACAAACCCTAACCTTAGAAAACATGGCGCCATCACCACCGTCCATGCTCATCTACTCTTTCTTCCTCTATGTTACACTCTCTCTTCCTGCATCTCTTCCCCTCTCTCAAAAATCAAAATCTAACCTAACCTAACTCTTTTCTCTCTCGAAATTCAAACTTATCTCTTTTCTTTCTCATAAATCAAACCTTACCTAACTCTTCATCTCTCTCAAAACCTGGTCCTAATCTTCTTCAAACATGGAATGCCCCAAGAAATCCTTGCCAGTCGCCTCCATCTTTCTTTCTTCCTCGCATCGGTGCCTCGTCTTCCTTTTCCTCGCATCGTCTATTCAAGGACTCAGTCTATACGAAGTCTCGATCTCTCTTTGGCCGCAACTTCAAGATCTATGGTGACTTTGTGATTTTTGTGATGATTTGTGTTAATTTTTCTGCTGATCTATGTTGATTTTTGTAGATTTTGGTATTTGGTGTTGGTTATTATAAGTATTTCATGTTGATTTGTGTTGAATCTATTGAGATCTAGGTTGATTTGGGTCTCATTCTCTTCCCTTTCTCTGTCTGTGTGTTGATTTGGGTCTCATTATCTTCCCCCCTCTTTGGACCGAAACCGACCGAAACCGAACCGATGTATAACGGTCGGTTTGGTTCGGTTGTCTGAGAACTTCGGTCGATTTCGGTTCTTATAAAATGCAAAACCAAATGATCGGTTCGGTCTGGTTTTGGGGGTGTAAACCGACAGAACCGAACCGATTACACACCTAATCAAATCTCCCCAATCATATCTTCCCATATCTCAATATTATCTTCCAACAGTGTGCTCCAACTTGAGGGGAGTGTTAAAGGGTAAATATGCATATGTGTAACGTAGTGCTTAGTGAGCATGTGGCTGAACCACATCGGTTAAATGTCAGGAGTATAGGTTGGTCTAAAGCCTATAAATAAGCTCCTTGTATTCTTATTCCAATATGTTGAATATACAAGATATTCCCATCACTCTTTACAATAATGCTAGATATACACACTTTTTGACACACTTTTTGACACACCATGCTTTAAATACATGTACCTTGTGCTGTTTGAATTTTTCATACTTTTCTGTATACCACTTACATAACACAGCATACATGCATTTAAGGCTGTGTGTCAAAAAGTGTGTAGAAAAGTGTGTGAGTGTAGTAGTGCATATAACCTATAGGAGTGAAAAGGTCAACAAATTATTTATCCCAATTTTAAATCTAAGTTTGCTAAATAGAGAATTCCCTGATGTTTTGAAAGATGGTAATTATGTTGGATAAATGTTAAAGCAAACATACCAATAAATAAATCACGCATGAAGAAAGAATTATTTACATGGAAAACTCAATCAGAAAAGACCAAGGGACCTAGTTCAGCCAAACTAATCAACTAAGAAGAATAATAGTTAATACTAACACAACACTTAAATTTACTTTTAGACCAATCCTCAAAATCTCAGATTCACATCGATAGCAATCACAAATCAGGAATCCCTCCAACTCCAGGTACACACATTTGAATAAACGCTGAAGAAAGATATGGATCTTGGATTTTCTCTAATAAGATCTATACAAGGTTAAATGCAAAAGCTATAAAGAATTTCCATGACAAAGCTCAAAGAAATATGTGCCTTCCTCCCTTTTCTTCTCCCTTACGAATATGGCTTGTGTCTTCAAACACTAATCCTAAACGTAAAGAATTCCAAGCCACAGTTACTACCATGGCTAGAACATCCATGTGACATGGTTCAAACAACCTTGCTCAAAAGAAAGCTGATGTTTTTGAAAGACTGTCGAACGGGACATATTTTGAATGGTGCTTCGAGTGTTTTAGAGAATGTTCAAACAAGATGACCGATCCTATGAACACCCCTATCAAAGGAAGACCTTTGCAAAATGTTTGTCAATGGAATTATACCTCTGTTCAAATGCCCAATCCAATTGGCGAAATCCCTTTTAACTGAAAGTGATCTTAGTCTAAAGACAAAGGAGCAATAACGATGGCCAAAAACTTTAAATAAGCTATTAAAAGCATGTATGTGTTTATCCAAAACGAACACGTGGCCACTACATTTGCTCACTATAAAATGACTGTAACCTAAGCTCGGAAAAAATGTTAAACATGCATCCTTGGTCATCAACGCTGAGGCTGATGAACGGAACGTACACCCTTGGACTCAGACTCGACATATTGCAACATTGTGTTTGTCACAGGGAACATGCCAACACTCTTTAATTTGCAATTTGGAATTACCAAAATGGATTGCCATTTTTCTTGTTTCTAACATCCACATCTTTCTTCCTATTCAAAAAAAAAAAAAAACATCATCTTTCTTATGGATGTGCTAGACAACACAAATAGTCCATAAGAAGTTCCAATTACAGCACAAACCGTTGCTGACTAGTCTGACCTTTCGTTTTCATTTGGAATCTACTTCAATCGAGAGTTAATGTAAAGACGATTTAATGTCTCTCTTGAGTTTTGTAATGCAAATGAGAGACGTTTAAGATGGATGTATTGAGTTATTATGTGGTACTCTATGAGGTAATACGATTATGCAAGTAAATCTCTGTCAACCTAAGCTTCCTGGTAGAACATATATACTTTGTTATCAGAGATTATTGTAAATGAATGTTGGACACGTTGAAGTCGAGATCTTGATACCTTACATTCATGGGATGTGCCTACACTTGAGGTCAGTTTGGCTTGCGGTTTTAAGTGAGGAAAAAGGAAAAGTAAGTGCAAAGAGAACATAGTTCTTTATTTGGTTACCATGAGGTCCATGAAAATTGAGAGAGAAATTACAATATGTAAAATAAAATTAAAATAATTTCTTCATACATTGTCATTTCTCCTTTCTTTGTCATGATTTTTAATTTCTTTTTTGTTAAGAGTTTTAGTTTCAATGTTTATGTAAGTGGGTGACATACAAGGAAGCACCAGTGTGGATGCGGGGACGCGAGTGCGGGGAGTTTGGCAATTTTTTCAAAATCAAGAGTGCGAGTGCGGCGAGGGTACTTATATAAAAAAATACTCCGTACTAAAATATATTTTATATAGCATTTATATGTTACTATTATAATTATACTATATACAAACTATTCTACCGCTATTTTTTTTTCAAATTAAGACAAAATCCACATAAATTACTTGCTTAATAAAAAACAATGTAATTCAACTATCAACAAAACCATCAACAAGAAAATTACTATTAAACGTTAACAAATTCTTGCACAAAAGCACTACAAAAGCACTAAGGCGCACTAAATCACTAAAGCACTTCCTACGCACTAAGTGCACGTGCGGCACCATTTTTGAAGCAATCGTGCTTCATAGGTGACATAGCAAGAAGGAAGAAACTTTTGTTTGCTTCTTGTTTTCTTTCCTCTTTAGACCCATGGAAAACGTAGGCTTAGTGAATTTAAGCATAGAAGGAAAAAGGATGGTGTAATCTTCACCATGCAGCGAAGAATGACTCATTGGATAAGATACCCACATTTTTGTATCGTTGGCTCTATATAGTCAGGAGTGTGTGTGTGTTTTTTTTTTAATATTCTCTTCGCTCCAATGGAAGAACCAATGAGCTGATGTGCCAGAATCAAATTAGCGATCACATATGATAAAGATTGGAGAAGATTTTCTTGAAACTTATGCCCTTGTCTCACTATGCATATAGTCCGGTAAGCTCTCTATTTTTATAGTGTGATTGATTTCATGATTATCACAGTTAACCACTGTGTTAATTGGTAGCTCGAAATGAAAGCATGGAAGAATTCAACTAATCTTTTGATTTAATAAAGTTAATGGTCCTTGACTATAGATATATGGCTATAATTCATGAGTTGGATAAACTAATGCAGATTCGGTTTGTTTAGGCTGTAATTTCAGGCTCTTTTTTTTTTTTTTTGGTCATTGGTGGCAAAATTTCATTTGCTGTTCATGGTAGGCATTGAAGAAGATTCAATGAGTTTTTTTGAAAGTACATCGATGTTTCATTGGTGCAGAAAAGAACCAAGAACTGAAAGAAGTCCCATTACTTGGTGAGTCTAAAAAAGATACATGACTTTCTTTCTAATCAGATTACAGGAACAATAAACAGATATGGTGGATAGGTTCTTACAGGTAAAATTTTGCAAGACTCGAAGATTAAGGAAAGCATTTTTGCTCACCCATTTTTGGTCCACCATTGCTCACCCAGGCTTCACTGTGTCCGTATCCTACCTTTTTTTGTTTCTTACAATTTGTTGTGTCTCCGTGTCCGTATCATATCCGTGTTACAAATGTGAAAAAAGAAAATAGATATTGGAAGAGAAGTTGTGATTTTTACATATCACTGTAGTGATTCTCTGCCTCTAGTTATCAAAACTAAGCATTAAGCATCCATTGTATTTACTATCCAGATATTGTCTTACCTTTGGGCAAATCTATCTATGACCTTTTCAGCATCCACCGCTTGACTGTGAGCACCCACTGATGTGCACTTGTGCAGTGAGGCAGTCCACCATTTCTTGCTGGTACACTAAATTAGGACAACCTTCGATATATAGCCTCAGAAGCGAAGTGAAACTTTTCAGCCAGTCTGGCAGCATTGTCAAATTTGGACAATCATCAATATGTAAATACTGAAGATTAGTTGCAGCAGTCTCTTTAAGCCCTTGGGGCAGAGTCATTAACTTCGGAATTCCCATTAAAAGCAGTGATCGGAGGCTTTTTAGGCCCTCCATGCCTTCACCTTCAAACAGATCAAGCTCTTCACAATTCCAAATCCACAACTTCTCAAGACTAGACAAGTACTTTATGCTACTTGGAAGAGAAGCTAATCTTCGACATTCATAAACACGTAATACCCGAAGAGCAGAGAAGTTTTTCAATCCTTCTGATAATAATGTTAGGCGGTCACATTTGTAAAGAAGCAAATTCTGAAGAGAGTTCGGGCTTTGGCGACCTTTCCCTGGAAAGCACGTCTGCTGGGAAGTCAAATACAAAGTTTTGAGGCTAATCAATTTCCCAAAATTTCTAGGCAACTCTTGAAGTTGCCCGCAGTTTATGAGGTTCAGTGTCTGCAGATTCACGAGCTTACAAATTGATTCGGGGAGAGTTTTGATGTTATGATTGTAACTGATGTTAAGGTATTTCAGTTGCTTCAACTTACCAATGGATCTTGGAAGCCTGTCAAGCTCCCAATAACCCAATACTAAGACACGAAGGCGACTAAAATTTAATGTGATGGCCTTAACAAAGGATTTTCCAATTGGTCGAACTCTAAATATATAAGAAAAGGACCGTATATGTTTGGATTTCAGGACTTCCTGTGCAGACAAAATTTCTTCATGAAACAGAACATGTCGAACTCTTTCGGATATTTTTTCGGTACCAAATTTAACATTTAAACACTCTGTACCTAAAACTGACTGGGCTAGATCTTGCACAAGATCATGAATCTTACATGCTAGAATTTCACCGTCAAATGCTTCCTTTACGTCATGAAAGCAAAACCTTGACAATAACTCTTTGAAATACAGATTCCCAATATCTTCCAGTTGTCGATTCCCATTGGGCGAGGACTGTATCAACCCTTGTGCAATCCAAACATTGATGAATGTCTCCCTTGGAATTTCTTCACCTTTGGGAAAAATAGAGCAGTAAGCGAAGCATTGTCTTAAATATGTTGGCATTTGCTCATAGCTCAACCATAATACGGGTAAAATGTCATTATCTTTCTGCTCTATCTCCCAAATATCATTATCCCTTATATGCAACCATTCCCGCTCCTCGGTTTTCATATACAACAGACCTCCTACGGTCTTTACCGCCAAAGGAACTCCACCGCACTTTTTCACAATTTCCTTTCCGATTTCCAATAGATTAAGAAGCCTGTCTTCCTCACCTCTAAATGCACATCTCAAGAACAAATCCAAACAGTCTTCATCACAAAGAGCACTCAAATTGTATGGCACAACCGTGCCTGTGATTGTTGCCACAATCTTACTGCGTGTAGTGACAACAATTGTACTTCCTCTTGTACCATTGATAAGAAAATCCATCAATTCGTTCCACTTATTCCTATCATCATTCCAAACATCATCTAAGATAAGTAAGTACCTCTTAGATTCCAAAACATCACGCAGACGACTTTGTATCTGATCCATATCTAGATGGCCAAAGTTCTCTCCTGTTGCAGATTTCAGAATTTTCTCAATGACCTTCTTTAGAGAAAATTCTTCTGTCACACACACCCACATTCTTAATTCAAAGTTTTCAACCACCCATTCATCATTGTAAACCAACTTCACAAGCGTACTTTTCCCAAGGCCACCAAGTCCAACAATAGGAATAACATTGACAGTTTCATAATCACTAGAGCTTCGTAGGAGCGCTACGATAGATTCTTTATCTCTGCCTCTCCCAACAATCTCCGATGCGCGAACAAAGGAGTGGGTTTGCTCTCTCACTTTGTTCTCTACCTTGGAAACAACTTGTTGCTCCATAAAGTGAAATTTATTTCTATCTGCAGCAATTTGATCTAATCTCTTCCTAATTTCCCTTACTTGATGGCCTTTTTGGAATCGAAATGCAAGTGGGTTTGAAGTAGAAAAGAATTTCCCAACCTTTTTGAGAAAGTTATAAGGAGTCATGACCTCTTTCTGCAGCAAAACTTGTGTTGAAAGATCATCTAACAAGTCATCAATGGCATAGACAACATCTTTTAGCTTTTCCAACCAGTCTCTCACCTCGTGGTTCTTCGCTTGCTGCTCATCTGCATCAAGAAGTACAGCTTTTATAGTGGATAGGGTCTGTTGGAGTCTCTTCAACTCTGGTTTGATTTCCCATGCCAAACTGATCTCATTAAGAGCAAAGGAGGCCACTTTTGATAGAACTCTTTCTGTGATGTTGAAGAGAAATGTTTCTGCCATGGATGGATGAAGCTGTTTCGATCTGGCAATTTGAAAAATCTATTATACTGAATAACTAGACAATTAAAAAGAGAGCAGTCTCCAAGGAAAAATTGGGTGAAGTTGGAGAAAGAGGCAATAGGAAAAGGTGCATGTGTGGAAAGGGCATCAAGACCACAATTTTCATCGGTGGCCATGGTTGTTGGATATTCAATCATTATCATGAAAATTTTATATGATACTTCATAGTGGTTTTAGTTGTATCATATATCCCAGTAGGTTTTTGGGTATGTGATAAAAGTGTAACTAGGTCCCAATTTGTGGTAGCATTTAAAACCACTTTGATTTTGAAAGCAAAGTGATTTTCAAAGTTCCCACACTTTGAACCTAGCTGCACATTATGGATCATTTGTTGGGCATTTGATCAACAATACGGAACAATCAAATCCCATTTCAGGATCTTGTGAGATGCAAACAAGCAAAAATAAATAAGGAAAACAATCAAACACACACTGAAGCACAGATTTCTATATGGAGCAATGATAGATGCACAACAAAAACCCACAACCAATTGCACAACCTGTTTAAAATTATTGGACTTCGTGCTGAAAAAACTGTACACACAAAAAGACAAAAAAAAATGGTGTACAGCTTTTTCAGCACGAAGTCCAATATTTTTAAGCAGGTTGTGCAATTAATTGTGGGTTTTTGTTGTACATCTATCATTTCTCTTCTATATGTTTCACCCAAAATCAGTCAACATCATTGCAGAGTATTATTATGCTCTAGGGTTACAAAAGAGGCTTTCAACTTGTGATCTCTCAACTCACTCGACACCAAAATACACTTAAAAAATCAAAATGTATTAGCATATACCTGTTTCCTAAACTATCACAGTTTTCTAATCAAAACAAAAACCAAAACAGCGTGTCACGCTTGAGTGAGTTTACTTCTTGTGTATTCTTTTATCTGGCTTGATTTTTGGTTATGGTTTGGGTTTAATTTGTTATGCTAGTTTCGTTTTGGTATCTTCTAAGTTCAAATTGACTTTGGATGTCCGTGCATAGCAAAGAGCTATACTTAGCTGTGGTCTAGTATATTAGAAATAGGTAAATATTTTGGTAACAACTTTCATACAATTTTTTAAAAAGATGTGTCTATCTCTCTCATATATGTCCCTGGACCCCACAGTGACACATGAGAGAGATAGACACATCTTTTAGAAGGTTGTATGAAAATAAATAGAATAAAGGATTACTAGCAAATAACATATATCACGTCTTCATCTCCTGTAACTACCTCTTCTTATTCATTTTTACAAATTTAGAAAAGTCTATATATGTACATATAAACAACCATGCATCAATTTTCATACATATATTTTGTTTGTTCGATTCACCTCTCCTTCTCCTTCTAACTATTTCATACTCATATGTTATATGAGTAATACATACCACACACTCAAGACTTGCAAAGCAACAAAACCAATGTACACAATTTACAAAATGCGCACACATGTGTAGATATCGCAGGCTAGCCATGTTTTAAAAATTTTAAATTTAAATACGAGTCGCCACTTAATTTTTAAAAGTAAATTAAAAAAGCATTTCAAAAGTAATAAACTGATCTTTTGGAAGTACGGGGATTATGGAATGAGGGGGGAAGGAGCCCGGCGACCCTCTCTCATCCTATCTCGTGATAGGCCTCTACTCAACATCATTTTTAATCGAATTATTAATCTAAGCATGCCCTCAACTAATACATAGATATAGATATACACTTCAAAAGCATGTTGAAAGGGTGTAAAATTGCCAACAACAAAACGGCATTCAATACCACACAGTTCAAATAGCATGCAAAATGATATGCAAATAGAAAACAAAGAAACTTACTCGAGATCTAGCAGCGATATAGAAACATACAATGCATATAAAAATAGAAAACCTAGAAAAAGAGTCTCTAGCACATATATACACATAAGACAAATCCTAATCTAAGTGTCGCACATGAAGTAGAAAAATCAATAAAAATCAAATAAAGCAAAAAATAAAGGGTGGTTCAAGAAACCATACTTTAATAGCGCTACAAAATAAAGGTTAGCCCTCATGCTTTGAACACAATATAATAAAAATCCTAAATATTGTACCAAACTCGTAGCTTAAATCTAACAAACATGGAGAAAGTTGACAAAATCATGAATTCCTTCCAATTTGTTGAAATCACAACACCTCTATAGATAGACAAGTCTCAACTAAGAGCCAATGTAATGTCCATATAGAGATGAAACAATCTCAACATGATTCAAAGGAATCTACGCTAGGCTCAACCAATTATGGCTTATCACAATACAAAACAATGTCAGAAATTACAAGAACCAATACACATGTGATGATAATAAATGCATGAACATGAACAAGCTGAGAATCATTCATTGATTTGGATCATTTAGTCTCTGGATTTAAGCTTAATTAACTTTGTTCTAACCATGGTTTAAGTCTTGGGTCATAGAAAAATTGTTTGGACCATCATTTACAAGGTTTACCAAACTTATCACAGAATTTTAGGAATTACAGAGAATGAATCAAATATTCAAAAATAGGAAACTCATGGTACCCATGGTTTAATCTCAATGATTTTTTAGTATGTAATGCCTCTGTATGTTTAGTTTCTAACCCCAAAAGAAAATCAAAGATCAAATGTTCCAATCTCTGGGAATTGGACCATGACCAGACACTACTCATAATTTATCAACTCTCTATCCAGAGATGTGTGATTTTCTAAAAATAGTAAACGAATCTAAATTACTTCAATCTTTTTAGGGGATCTTATCAACACATTTAACGTCATAGAAAAATTTATTTGAGGCTCAAAATGCTTGTTTAAGGCTCTGATCTAACCAATTTAAAACTAACTTACTATTCTGGAATTTTAAACAGAGAGTAATTGGGTTGCAAGACCCATGACCAATCCATGTTCACCATAGAATCTCATCAAAACAAAAATTACAATGATATATATATATATATATATGAGTTAAAAACAAATTCCAATTGGTCTCATCCAATTTCAATGGATCATGATTTAGCTAAAATCTTTAATCACAGATCGTCGTTGGAATCACTGCACCATTGTTGAATTGTTATTTCTTTGTTGAACCCAAATCATCAAGTCATAAAAATTGGCTCTTCTTAAGCCTAATTCCTCTCTCAAGTTAATGATACTTGAGGAATTAAGACTTAATTTGATTACCTCTCCTCCCAAATTATTGGTCCTTGGAGACTAAATATACCTAATCCACATGAATCTCAATGGAATATGGAGAGAATTCCATAAAACTTCAAATTGGAGGACCCAAATCATGAACAAAGACTTGGATCCACCAATTATATATAAATATGACTAAGATAAACTTTAATTCCCATGTAAATCATACATTTACAGAAAATTATAGGATCCAAATTAAAGAGTTCAAGTGAGATATTGAAGATCTCATGAATCTCAAAAGAAGAACATAAACAAAGAGACAATTGATGATCCAAAGAAAATTTTCTTTTAAGAAGCTTATTTCAAAACTCAACTCATGATCAACTATATCAAATCAACAAATAGATAAGAATTCAATCACAATTCAAGTGGTGTGTGATGAAATAAGGTGGGAAGAGACTTTTTAAAAATTGTGTAAAAGATCCTAGAATTCTATGAATTGTGATTGAATTAGTTTTTCTTGTTTTGAAGAAGATCTTCAAAGCCTTCAGGCTCTCCTTCAAGTTCTTCAAGCTCCTCTAATGGCTTCCTTCACAAATATTCTTTCTCATTTCTCTCTATCTCTCCAATTGTTCAACCCAAAAATTGTCTCCCTTGTAATGGAGATATATATATATATCTCCTTATAAAGACCAATCTTGAGAGGTTAATTCAGTAAATTCGGGGTAGAAACCAATGTGCAATGGCATCTTTGTTTGTTCAATAAGCAATTTTTAAAAAGTAATCTGTTACACAGGTAGCACTTGCTGAGTTGTCCGCGGCATTCAGTGAGTGGCGGTCCAGCACTCACGGACTGCTAGCAAGGCACTCAGCGAGTGCCGCCTCGTCCTTTGTGTTTATATATATATATATATATATATTTGTTTAGTTTTGAATTTCTTTTTTCTTTGTTATTTTCTTTTGAAGTTATTTTTTCTTTTATAAAAATAACATCCATTTTTATTATATTTTTCAGACTTATTTGATTTTTTTTTACTTTTCTCATACGTATTGTACACCCAAGAATTCCCATGTCTCTCTCTCTCTCTCTCTCTCTCTCTCTCTCTCTTGAAAATTTTATCAAGATTGAAGAACCTTCTGAAGAGCTTGAATTACTTTAAAGATCTTTAAATTCCGTCGGATATTGTCGTCATCGATTTTAGAGGTAATCATCTCCTGAATTTGACGATCGGTCAAAATTGGGGTGCTACAGTTTGCCCCTCTTCGACAGAAATTGTGAAGCAACGAGTCACAAGTGAATGTCAAAGCCTGTGTGAAGACATGCCTTTGATCGAACTATCGAATTTAGGTAAAAAAAAAAAAAAAAACAAAGTGCGTTGTAGAAACAGTCGCATAAACTGTCGGTGTTGGTCGTGCTCGATGGTGAGCTGCCTACGTATTCCAATGGGAATCAAACCAGGACGTAGTTCGGGCAAGGGACTACCTATACAAACACAGGTAGTCATGTAGATGAAAACACCTATCCTATCGTGATGCACATGCTCATGAAATAATGGTAGTCGATGCAATTTCATGCCTCATGTTTATGCAAACAAAATGCAATGGCTCGAAACCACACTGTTTCGATGTTTATAGATGCATTCCATGCCCTATTTTTCTAATACTTGATTTTCAATACCCATAACCACCTCAAAGAAAAGAATTTTGAAAGAAAAAGAAAAAAGAAGAGAAACATAATAGAAGAGAATATTTATGAAGTATAAGTATAATTTACATGTATTAAAGTATATATACTTAGCATAAATATTTGAAAATACAATAAAAGGAGACAATACCATTGGTGCGGCACGCGGCATAGGCGGTGGTACTCACTGAGTGCCAAGTGAGTGTCGCTGCGGCGTTCGCTAAGTGCCGGAACGGCACTCACTGAGTGCCTCAGACAACTCAGTGAGTACCGCTCGCTGTAACAGCCTATTTTTTTCAAATGCGTATGGAATATTCTTACACATGGGTTTTCTACCCGAAATTACCCAATTGACCCTCAGATTTTGGCCTATATAAGGAGGCCTTCACCTCCATTACAAATGATTTCAATCCAATCCTTCTTTTCCCTCAATCCCCTACTTCCATTTTGCAAGTTATAGAAAATAGAGAGATTTAAAAGAGAAAAATCAAGAAGTTTTGAAGAATTCAAGAGTTCTTTTGAAGAATTTGAAGAAGAAGTTAAAGAAATTGAAAGATCTTCACCAACAAATCAAGAAGTTCTTAAGGTAATAAAGGTAACCTTCTAACTCTATCTAGATCTAGGCTAGATTCAATCACAAACTCATAGATTTAGGACTTTTACACATTTTCAAAACTTCTCTTCCCACCTCATTTCATCACACACCACATAGAGTTTGTGATTGGATTTTCAAGTTTTGTTTTCATTAGTTTGGATCTTAACATAGCCTTGTGTTTTAAACAAAAACAAAACCAAAATGTAACAGTTTACTTACTTGGATTTTATAGAAACCTTGATTTTATTTCCTTTTGTCTCTATTTTCTCTTTGAAATCCATGAGATCTTCTATATCTCATTGGAATTTCCTTGGATTTTGATCTATTAATTTCCTATAATCTCATGGTTTATGTGGGGATTAAGATGGGTCATGGTTACATCTATATGTCCTTGTTGGGTTTAAGTTTTGAACCATAACTTAAAGCCTCCAAGATGAGCCTCATAGAGTTATTCCTATATTCTATAAGGTTCACGTGATTTTGAGTCATATTTTAGTCTCCAAAGAGCATTAACTTGGGAGGGGAACTAATGAAAATGAGTCTATATTCCTCAAGAAACATGTATTTGAGAGAGGAATTAGGTTTGGTCTAAGTCTAGTTGAGATTATGAATACCAATCCTATCAATGGTGTAGTGAACTCATGAACTCACTGAGATCAAGGAGTTTTAATTAAATCATGGTCCATGGGAATTGAGTAAGACCAAGTGGAGAGTATTCATAACTCATATATGCACCATTAAGACTTTGGTCTTGATGAAATTCCATATTTAGGAAGGCTTGGCCTTATTATTTCTAAGTAGGTTGCTCTCTGTCCAAAATTTCAGAACAGTGAGTTCGTTTTAAAATGGATCAATTAGAGCCTTAATCAAGATTTCTTGACCTCAAATAAATTTGTTAGGTAGTTCAATGTGTTAGGAAGATATCCTAAAAAAATTAAAGTGTTTCTGATATTTTTACTATTTTTAGAAAATCATACAAAAACTCTGGATAGAGAGCTACAGATTCCTGAGTGATGTCTAGTGTTTTCGCTTTTTGCAGAGATTCAACCGTTGGATCTTTGATTTTCTTTTTGGGTTAGAAACTAGACTCGCAGACTCAAAATTCATTAAGATCCAACCGTTGGAAGTATTTTATTTCTATTTTTGAAAGTCTGGTCTGCTCTCTGTAATTCCTGCAATTCTGTCACTATTTTGATAAAACTTGAATAAACTCTAATCTAATGAACTCCTAACATTCCAAGGTTTAAACCATATCTTAAATAGTGTCAACCAAGTTTAAATTCAGAGGCTAAATGATCCAAACTAATGAATATCTCATAACTCATGTTCATGCATACATCCATACATGTTGATGCTCATAAGTAGGATTCATTTTGTAGTCTTAATCACACTTAATTGAACTTAATTGATGATGAATAGGGGTTCCTTATGGTCATGTTGGGCCTATGGCATTTCTATATGGACATTACATTGGCTCTTAGTTGAGACTTGTATATCTATAGAAGTGCTATGGTCCCAACTAGCTAAAAGGAATTCATAGTTTTGTCAATTCCTCCTCTATTTGATAGATTTAAGCTAGAAGCTTAGGATTGATTTTTTGATATCTTGTTTGAAGTATGCGGACTAACCCTTTGTTTTATAGCGCTATCGAGGTACGACTTCCCAACCCCTCTCTAGTCTACTTTATTCTTTAATTTTTATTGATTTTTCGACTTCATGTGCGACACTTTAGAATTAGGATTTTGCCTTATGTGTATATATGTGATTAGAGACCTTTTTTTTAGGATTTCTATTTTATATGCATTACACGTCTAATATTCACGGCAGGATCTCGGGTAAGTTCTCTAGTTCCTTTGTGCATAGCATGTCGCTTGCTAATTGAACTATATGGTTTTGGATGTCATTTTATCGTTAGCAATTTTTCACTCTTTCAACATGCTTTTGTATTAGTTGAGGGAATACTTAGATTAATAATTCGATTAAAAAAAATGTTGAGTAGAGGCCTAAACACGAGATAGGATGAGAGAGGTGTTTTAGTCCGCCGGACTCCTTCCCTTCTCATTCCATAATCCCCGGACCTAGAAATCTCTGGTTTCCAAAAGATCAGTTTGCTTCTAAAATGGTTTCTTAATTTTTCCTTTTAAAAATTAAGTGGCGACTCTTTATATTTAAAATTATTTTAAAATTAAAAGTGTGCCTTAATGCCAGTATCCACATATACTAACGCTATTGACGATGGTTTTGTATGAAGGATCACGTGGTAAAATTTTTAAATGAATAATGAGGTCAAATCTGTTACATTCAATTATTACAAAATCATTCTATACATATCAAAATAAAATACAATATGTAATTGTATTTTTCCACATTCTATAAATGAAATAGGAGTTGTATCATTTAAGGGATTAACATATATCTTCTCTTATATACACTAAGGGTAAATCAGTCCTAAAAATTTTAGATTGGACTTTTGACCGAAAAGGATTTGGAGATGGTCTTTTACCACTAAAGATGGATGATTATGAACTTTTGGATTAAAAAAATAAAAAATAAATAAGTAAATAACTAATTAAAGTAATAGGCCCATGGAGGGCAACATGCGTGACATGTGATCCAACTGTAAATGGACCGAATATAAGTTTGAAATGTGAATTTTTAGTAGGCTTGGCCCAATGCCAGACTGACTAAGAGCATGCATGGCCCAGTAAAAACCTTAAAAAAGGACTTGCAAATGCAAATTTTCAAAATCAATAGTTGTTTGAGAAGCAGTCAAATGGCCATCCGTGGCCCTTGTGCTCTTTTACAATCTGGGTCACATAACTCTTTTAACAGGAAGGTAAGGAAAGGGATTAGTGAATTATATTTAATCAACTATTTAGTTGTTTTATTGGGAAAAAGCTAACAAAGTACTAGCAAAAAAGGCTAGTTGCATCCCAAGGAATATTGCTAACTTTTGCCTCTAAAATTGGAGCATTTGAATTGAAAAATCAACTCAAGTCGGCACAACTTTTTTTTTTCCCAAATTATTTGAGTTGAATAAATCAATCTTCTCTCTACATTCCTCCTATCAATTTAAAAGGTATATTTGGGACTACATGCGAATTGTCTTTTTTTCCTTTAACCAAAAAAAAAAAAAAAAAACCTTTTTGAGAATGCATAAAATAGAATCTGGAAAGTCCTGTTTTCATTTTTTATTTGATTTTGAGTACCAACATCGTATTACTTTGGTAAACAATATATTTTAAAAGTGCTTTTGGATCAAATATAGAACCATCCACAATAAATAAGCATCTACCACACAAGTGCATATATAGAATCGATTCACTTTTAAACTACATAATTGATTCTAAATCTTTCGAAGAACAACAGGTAAGTAAGAGCCACCCAAATTGCTCCACCGACTTAAATGGTTGGTAAATGTATTTATTTTTGTATTGCTAAAAAATGGTGTCAGTCCAAATGTGATACTGAATACGTTCTCTATGAAACTAGCATGATAATAGTCTTCATAAAACCATATGGAAAATTAAAATGGGGCTGACAGATTTTAGAATAATGCTATACTTCTCAGATTTAGGAAGCACAACATTACACAAAGAATATAACAATTGTTAATTATGTGCCTACCATACCTATTATTCGTTTGTCCGACACTGTATGTGGTAAAACTGTTAAAGCATAGAGAGCCAAATTTGAGAAGTACAATATTTTTACAATTGTTAACTATGTGCCTACCATGCCTATTATTCATTTGTCCGACACCTTCCTTCCTTGGACTACCCACAAAGCTGTTTCTAATTTTGATTTAATTGAGCACTAAATATTGGGAAATATTTGGCACACACACTTTTTGACACACTATGCTTTTTAACACATGTACCTTGTGCTGTTTGAATTTTCACATTTTTCTATACACCACTTACACAGCACGAGATACATACATTTAAAACTGAGTGTCAAAAAATGTGTGTAACACTACTCCTAAATATTTATTCACAAATAAATTTTCTCTCCTTCCGATTGGACAAAGAAAATTTTCAAATCCCTTATTCTGTCCTTCCAACTGCAATAAAGAGAAAAAGACTAAAAAGTGATAGAAATAAAACTAATGGTCCAAATTGAACAAGACTAAATCTTCCTAGCTAGTTTGTGTCAATAGGTCAAAAGCTTTTTTTGTTTCAGAAAAAATCCAAAAACTTATATGAAATCTATGTTTGCCCCAAGATAATATGAAATTGAGTTGAAAAATAAATGTTTGGGCTCTAATGACTTTAATAAAATAGGGTTTGTTAAAATAGTAGGATAGCACATTGTAAGAATCATGCATCCATAATCTATGTCAAATTTGTGGAACATGAACCTTCCAGTTATGATATGCTAAGTCAAATTTGCACACATTATGCGCATTGTTTCCACAGAAAAGCAAAGTTCACATTGGAGAGAGAGAGAGAGAACAGTGTACGAACAGACTTGTCAAGAAACTGTTCTGTTATATATTTAGTGGAAAAGCAATAAAAACACAAGTCTGTACTATATGATGGCCAATATCCAAAGATGGATTTTGTAATAGGCCTATAGAGGGCAACGTGTGTCATAAGCCAATACTAGTAATTGTCTGTGTCCGTGGACAAGGTACAAAAAAAACCTGCAGGAGTGGTGGTATTCCGACGGCACAAGCAAAAAAAATCCAACAACATGGTTCACCTAAACCTTAAAGTAAATATGGAATACAAAGGTGGTTCAAGTATATAAAATACAAATTATAAATTCCAGTAAACTTTCATTAAATTGGGTAATAATTTCTCGTTTCTGATGGCACTACCCGTCAAATAGGGTTTGCCTAAACCTCAGTTGTGCAATTAAATATGTTTTTACCAACGAAATAAACTAACATTAATTATACCTTTTTTTTCTTTTTTTTTTTTAAAAATTATAACCTATATTTACTTAATTTCCTTGTACAAAAAGTTGAACTTTATCAAATACAAACAGAAAGAGCAACTGTCAATCACAAATAGTGAAATGCGAATAATGATTACACATGAAGTACATATGCTACAAAAAGTACATAATACGTAATTTACAAAGTTAGATTACAAAAAGGACCAAAAGGGTTCAAATTAGTACGAAGTCCAAAACTTTGAACTTAATGGCTTTAAAATAATTAGGCATTTCCTCGAAGTTTGCATAACATGTGAAGAGAAGAACATTATTTGATTTTAGGTGTAGGGAAAAATTCAATCATTTTGAATTACTCAAATCAAAATGGCATCAACATTCAAATCTATATGGAATCTGCATCGAAGTGACCATCAGTATATGAAGTTCAAAAGTTATAGATAACATCAACATTCTACCATTTGTATTGGTGCCAAAGATTACATTGCCTAAACCTTAATGATAGACTCACATTGGCAAGATCCTTATTGCTTGTACTTTTACGCGCCAAGATTTCTAGAAATTTTTTTTCAACCTATTGCTTTCATATTTCCAATTTAATTTTAGAAATGTGAGTTCAAGTTAGATGGTAAAATGTAACCTGCAAACTGACTTATCGCTTAACAGATATGCGAATCACATCTTGACTCAGTACTCTTCCTCTTTTCTTGAGTCCTTTTTCTGTCAAAGAAAATTTAATAAAATGTTATTTTAGCATGAAGAAAATAGCTTGCCTTTCCCTTTTCTTTAGAGTAATGTGACACGAGAACTATTCTGTGTGCGTTTATGTGCTATACCCAAGTGTAGGTAATCGTGCAAGTAGTTATCTGGTTAAGTCTAGGTCGATCCCACAGGGAATGTGTTAAACTAAAAACTTAGATTAATCTCAAAAAGGGAAAATAAAAATCAATATTTTTAAGAAATGTAGAACACGAAGTTCCACAGTTTATCGACTACTAAAGATAAAGCAATTAAACTAAATTAATCTAACAACTAACTAACAAATTAAAGCGATATTTAAAATGTTTCTCTCAATAAAAGGGAATGTTGGGATTACACGAATCCACCGCGACCTAGCCATCTAACATGCAATTACATTGAAGCTCAATGGAGCACATTCTCTACAGTATTCCGTATTTCTCTTAGGATAGAGAATCCATAGTCCTTTCATGATCGGGACTATATCATCAAAATTAAGTTTAAAATACATAAAAACAGTTTAAAACAATAGTTAAGACTCGCACCTACAATGGTGTTAGCATTGAGGGTGGTTTGCAAAGTTTATTGAAGAAAAATGCCTCAAAGCTTAAAGTTTACAGACTGTTTTGACAAACTGTGCGTTTGGGGACAATTTGATACAAATCAGTAAAGCAGAAAGTCTAGGAATACTGCATAGAATGTCCTCAAGAATCAGAAAGTTCGATCGATCGATGCGCTTTCGATCGATCGAACTTCTTCATCCCTCGATCGATCGAACTGACTTCGATCGCTCAACAATGTCTCTGGTCCGATCGATCGAACTACTTCGATCGATCGAACACAGGAATTATTCACCTGCATGGCAGAGGCTTGAGATCACGGTTTCATCATGATCTCCCAACCTGGGGACTACTCAGACATAGTCTGGAGTGTCATAGATGCGTTTTTAACGTAAAAGTTCATCAAAGTCTTGTTTGTTTGTGGCTTAATCATGAAAACTAAGAAAACTAATGGTGTGAACTTATTTAGCATGCACTACTATGAATTTGACAGTTTATGCTACTATAAACTACATGCAGAATGTAAATAAACCATAAAGAAGTAACCTGAAACAACAAACTTTGATTTAAACCAAGAGAATCCAAGCTACACTACCAAGAATCAATGGAAAACCTACAAAAACACCAAAGAAAAACTCTCTTCTCTCTCTAAAAACTGATGAAAACTAAAGTGGACGTCCTTATGGACGTATACTATACGAATATTTATACTAAAACCTAATGCTAGGGTTAAAATCCCGTCTCTGCTGCGTGTGCGTAAAATCTGATAAAAGCCATGTTCGATCGATCAAAAATTCTCGATCGATCGAACTTCTGGGATCTTCGAGCGCTTGAGCTTCTATCGATCGATCGAATGGTTTTCAATCGATCGAGGTTCACTTTTCATCCTTTACTTGTCTTCATTACAATTCAGCACTTCCTTTTATCTTTCTCATCCAATTCTTCACACAACAATAGTAATCTACACAAACTACAGCTAAAACAAACAACTTATCATAGTTTAATCAAATTGTGTACAAACCAGCATTGTAATTCAAATTGCAGATAAATGAAGGAATTGTGAAATAATTTAATACATTTTCTTCTTTTAGCGCGGTTGTATTTTACAAATACCCCCGCTTGTCACAACCCCCAACTAGTGATTTGCTAGTCCCTAGCAATAGAGCGAAAATAAAAGCAAGCTAAACTACGACTATAACAGAAAAACTAAAATAACAAGAAAGAAAACGACCTAACTCACTTTCGCAGGAATCGCGGTTGCATTTAGCAAATGCAACGAGCCGTTAAACCCCTAGGTTCCCCCTATTGGACGAGTGTTGTCTCGTGAGGTTTTGCAGTGAACGTACCCACAAAGTTCTTCCAATTTTTAAGCTCAAAAAGATATAGAAAAAATTTTAAACACTCCCCATTATTCAACTATTAATTTAGCTCTACAAAACATATCATCCTCATTCAAACCATGAAAGAAATACACATGCTCCTCATGTCACCAAGATAAAAATAACATATACATCACATTCATGTATCCGTGTGTGTGTGAAATTAACAGCTATACATCAAACTTTATTTAGAGTTGTTTAAACTATCATACTCTCAGAACTTGTAGTTTCAACTCAATTCTCACATGGTTACTACACTCAAAAATGAATATCTCATAGAGACTTAGTTAATAATAATCACACAAGATATGGAAGCTTTGATAGGAGTGATTTTTCGGATACTAATGCTTCCATACTCGACTCTATAAAAGACGAACATGTTAGAGTGCATAGTCTCACGAAAGGAATACTATTTACCAGAGGAGCGAAATACCGTGGATAACTCAAATTGCACGTTCGTGTTTTAACTAAGTTGTTAAAAATCATTAAGACTTTGACTTGATGGTTTTTTATTTAGTAGGGTAGAAATGAAAGGGGTAAGAAATTGCACCTCTTCATGTGATTTAGTTTAATAATTTCCTCTTCACTTCATTCCAACCATCCTCTCCATACATATAAATATATATATATATCATCATTTTTTTCATTTTTTTTTTGTAACCTGGAATTTCTCCTTCCTCTTCTTTTCTTTTATGCAGCCCTTCCCGCTACTACTCCCTCCCCATACTTCAATAATTTAATCACTTTGGGTGTGCAATGGGGTATATTGAGGTCAAAGTATAAAATTAGGGATTTAGAATTTCACAATAGATTCGGAAGTATTTACTAGGTGTGGGGTTAAGAACAATGCATATTCGAAAATATCGATATAGGTAAATGGAGAAGGCAAGGAGCAAATACGATGGCTTAAATCATTTTCTCAACTTCTTAATTTTTACACGTCAATGTTCATTGAGTTTAGTTGGTAATTCCTGAACGTTCTCCTCTAATAAGCAGCCAAAATGAAGAATTAGAGACTATTCGACGAATTTAATCGGCATATTAAAAAAAAAAAAAAAAAAACTTCGAATTTAATGTGATAATTCCCTCAGAAATGAAGATTGGATTCAAAAGCTCACTAAGGGTACTAGTTTCCACTACTTCATTCTTTAAAGTACGAAAGTCGTATTAACTTTTATTTTAAGTTTTCTGCATAGCTATTAACACGTGCAAATAATTTGGATACAAGAATGGTCAACATATGCCTTCATCCTAGAGAAACTAGAAAAACGCATGAACTTAGTTCATAAAAGGATGAGAATAAAATGGTTGTGTCATTGCTCGACGACAGGTAAATAGAAGTGAATATTCAAAATTATTCTACCAATTCAACTCAAACCTAACTTAATCGTTTCTTTGAAATTTTTGCAATTTATTTTAATTTATTTGTTTTCAAACTTTTAATGGAGCTTGTATGACTTATGTAATAAATAGAGTAATAAATAGAGTGATCCAGATTGCTAAGTAAAATTATACACAGGTGATTATCTATCTACATCCCACCCCCAACTGAAAATCGCAATGTCCTCAGCAGTTAATTTTCAAAAATAGATGGAGAGATATCACCTGATATGGCATTATAAGAATTGCAAGTGTAACAACCTGTACAGAAAGCATACACACTCCAAGCAGCAAAGATCAAACAGGAATGAACTATAAAGCAAGGGATCCATACATAAAACAGAATGCATCACTGGAAAGATAATAAAATGAAAGAACAGAACAGTGATAATATACTGCATAAAAAGTAAGATCCAACATAACCAACCACACCCAACAATAAACAAAATATCCCACCAGTGTCTAAAATATACATCAAACCAACCAACAATGTCCAAAAATCCATAAAACTGAACCAACAGACTACACATCATCGGGAACATCAGATAATATCTCGATCAGTAAATCTGGAGCAACCGCAACTCCACCCTCAGCAACAGTCGGTGCCGCCGCCGGGTCACTCGCGATCGTGGTAGCGGGAATAGATAGTGATATGTCAGCCACGACCGAAGGTGGTGGAAGTGGTATCTCCGCAGCAGGCGGTGCCGCCGATGATGAAGAAACTATAGGATCAATCTGGGAAGGTGAAGCGGAAGATGCTGGTCTGGTGGTAGGTGGTGGAATAGCAGATGTAGTAGGTGGGACGGTGGAAGTGTCTGGAGCAGCTGTAGGTGGATCGCTGTGGGGTGGTGCAGAAGCTGCGTGAATTGCCTGGTCGACTCCAATCTGGATCAAGATTGCCTCCAGCAGAGTCGTCATCTGATCAACCTTGCCCTCAAGTCTAATTTGGGCCTCTCTCTCCTCTAATAGTAACTGGTGAACAGTTGGGAGAGGCGCAGAAGAAGACTCTCCCTGGGCACGAGCCTGAGACCTCTGTCTCAGCTCAAATCTCGCCACCTCCTTAATAGGATCTATCTCCTCCTCAGAATCATGCTCCTTAGCCTCTGTGAGCATCCCAGAAGCAGCACCCTCCGTATCAGTGCCTCCTCCTCTCTTCCTCTTCTCGCCAACCTCCGCCTTGCCTTTACCCCGCCTCTTTCTCTTTTGCGCATCAGACCGACGGGAAGCAGTCTCGCCAAAACGACTGCGAGACTGGGCAGTCACATCACCCGCCAATAGAAGTAGTCCTGTCTGCTCAATAACCTGATGAATGGCCCAAGCACCCTTCAAGTGCTTCTTGGCCTGAATGTATCGTGTGGGGTGCCTCATGAAATCAATGTAAAGGCGAGGCAAACAGACTGGCTGTCGTGTCCCGATCGCATATAACACACGTGCATACCATGATGTAATCTTCTCCCGATAAGATGTCACTAAGAGGCAATTGCTGAGGGCGAGGTGCAGCATATGATAATTATCTGGGAGGTAGAAGTCAGGAATAAGGGCCTCGTCATCCCAACCCGAAAGGGCACCCCTAGTGATCTCTCTGATATTGATAGTCGGGGAGAGCAACGGTGTGTCAGCACGGTGTAGACAAACACAGTCAGGTACCTCAGGTACCCCTAAAGCAGCGGAGACAGTGGCCGGACTAAAGATGATCTCCCGACCACAGAAAAATGATCGTAATGTGAATGGAGCAATCGGGTCCCTGATCATCGTCACACATGCCTCCCAAATCCAGGATAGATTAACGTGCTTAGGCTGGGAGAGGAGCGTGTACCACTGTGGCATGGCGCGTATCCGGGCAAGATACCAAGGAGTGGCAAGCCATGCTGTCTCGAGGGGTCGCTCGAGCATAACCTTTCGCGACTGGAAATATCTAGTGAACCATACCCGGTCTTCTTCGTTTCTGAACCCGTGATCGGGTATAGGGTCGGGTATGGTTAGGTCAAATGGATTGGATTTGTGATACCCAGTGATAGGGTTCATTGTAAAGCCCTGAAATAGAAGAAACAAATATAGAAACATTAAAAATAGGAAACCAGAAAAGAGAAAGAAAACTGCTGCACTTCGATCGATCGAAGGATATTCGATCGATCGAGAAGATCGCAGGTTCGATCGGTCGAGTCTTGTTCGATCGATTGAAAGGATGTTGGGTTCGATCGCTCGAACCTAGTTCGATCGATCGAACACAGCGAAGTGGCAGTCTCGAGCATTGAGAACGAAAAAGGGCCCGCAAACATAAAATACAACAGGACAACTAAGACAAAGAGTAAAATAACCAATGGGGGGCACCCCCATACAAATTTGAAATGGAAAGAACAACGAGGGGGTTCTCGTGGCCTAACCTCGAGAGACGCACCGAGTAGAGGATGACGGTGATGCCAATGATGATCAGGGGGACCAGGTACTCCTCAATTGATGTGGTTGTAAGTGGGGGAGGGGTCCAAAAATTGTGTGAGTCTCCTTCTGTCTTCGAGAGATTGAGAGTTAGGGAGATGAAGAGAGACTGATGAAGATTCTGAACGATGCCTCGTTTAAAAACAGGTCTCGATCGCTCGAGATGGTTCGATCGATCGAACCTTCGATCGATTGAGCCCTGTTGAAGCGCTCGAGATTATGATACTCTCGATCGATCGAGGTACGTTCGATCGATCGAACTTAGAAATTTTACAATATCCCTGAATTGAGAAATTATACACCCCCAACTAACCCACATTGGTCTGGTCATACAGAATAGCATAAAACAGTTCATTGACAAGACATATAAGCCAAAAATATCATCCTCATAGTAGAAAATTGCAAATTTATATAAATAAATCTTTATAATAGCATCCACTTGCCATATTATTGCCCCCAACATGGTCTTTAAAACCTTATTGAAACAGAAAAAATTAAAAGAAACTAAAACTACTAAAAACATTATCTAGGAATACACTTCAATTGATGAAAGAAAGATGAAAATGACGGAATACAATTGAAGTGTAGCACTATTCTTCAAGCATGAAGATATCGTCTTCCACAATGTCTGTCTCTGCCAAAGCTCAGAATGTGGGGTCCAAATTTGCTGATTCCTTTTTCCAGAATAGCCGGAAGGCATCCAGGGCATCATTAAGCAAGTCTGAACTAACCAAAGAATTGATTGCATGTATAGGAGGTGATCCGGATGGAGAAAGTGATAACGGCGTGTGATTTCGCATCGGACCTTCCTCTTGCGGCGGAGTACCCGGGGGCCGTATGTATGGTCTAATCCAGTAGAACAACTGATGTGGAAGGAACAGCGGTGGAAATGTTGGATTCATAGTGATATTCCTGACAAAGGAAAACAACAAGGAAAACAAGAAATAAATAAACTAGAACAAGGGAAAGAACTAACAGAAAGAAATAAACAAAGCGAAAAGAAAAAGAAAGGAATGTGACCAATAATTAACCTCACTATTGGCCTGATATTCCCAGGTGCACTAGCAGGTAGAGGGCATTGAAGCCGGAACAACAAATAACTCAAATGCACATAAATGTAGGGAACCACTTAGATGACCAGGAAGTCGTCAACATATGTGAATACAGCATTATGGCTTTCTGGCACCACATCCTGTAAGTCTTCTTCTTCCCATGGCTCCCACAATGAGTCATTTTCCCACTGTTCCATCAAAGCGTCATCGACTTCCCATACAGCATATCTTTCTAGTTCTCCCTCATCTTCAGGGAGTTTCATGTGCTCAAATGGGTTGATCTGGAGGAGAGCAGGATCGTATGGGATGTATCCGTGGGTTAAGTCAACAACGTCTTCGGCTCCTGGCCCTTGGTATGGAGATAAGCAGAATGTTATTTCATCAGCAGTCCATGGTGGCTTCTGATATTCTGAATCAGCCCATGACCCTATCGAGTGATCATCGTCATCTCTCATGTTGGACAGCCTGCAGGAGATAGAAATGGAATAGCAGATTACGATCAAGGTCACACTCAAAAAGATAGAGATAAACAAAAGAACAAAACAAAACAAGAAACAGTAAAAGAAAAAGTACAACAACATTGTTAAAATGCACTTGAGCGTTCTAGGTTGAGGCATAGTCGGGCTCATCCAGTTGGATGTGCTCGACCTCTGGTTGGAAATCTTCTAAGAACGGTTTTACTCTTTGGCCATTGACCTTGAAACTTTCGTCGTTCTTAGGATTAAATAACTCAACGGCCCCATGTGGAAAGACAGATTTGACTGTAAAGGGTCATGTCCACCGAGATCGGAGTTTTCCTGGGAAGAAATGAAGGCGCGAATCGTATAGTAAAACTTTCTGTCCAGGCTCGAAAGATTTTTGAAAATTTGTTCTATCATGGCGAGCCTGCAACCTTTCCTTATGAAGTTTAGCATTTTCATATGCATCTCGACGGATTTCTTCCAATTCCACCAACTGGAGTTTTCGGAGATGACCTCCTTCTTTAATGTCGAAATTTAATGAGCGTGTCGCCCAATATGCTTTGTGCTCAATTTCAACGGGGCGGTGACATGCCTTACCATATACTAGCCTATATGGGGACATTCCCAGATTTGTCTTGTAGGTAGTACAGTACGCCCAAAGAGCATCAGTCAGTTTATAAGCCCAGTCTTTTCTGTTGAAACTAACCATCTTTTCTAAAATATGCTTGATTTCACAGTTCGCCAACTCTGCCTGCTCGTTTGTTTGTGGGTGGTAGGCTAGAGCGATCTTGTGATTCACCCCGTATTTCTTGAGTAGTGATTCCAAAGGTTATTGTAAAAGTGTTTGCCTTGGTCACTTATTAAAGCTTTTGGGGTTCCGAAACGCGATTAGATGTTTTCCTTAAGAAATGACATTACCGTTTTGTGGTCATTGCGTCTCGTAGGTATCGCTTCTACCCATTTTGATATATATTCCACAGCCAGGAGTATATATTCACTGTTATTAGATTTAGGAAACGGGCCCATGAAGTCTATGCCCCAACAATCGAATATTTCAATTATAATGATGGGAGTTAAGGGCATCGAATTTCTTTTCAAAATTGTACCAAGCTTTTGACATCGTTGGCACGATTTACAAAAAGCGTAGGCATCTTTGAACACGGTGGGCCAATAGAAGTCGATGTACAATACTTTGTGTGCGGTCTTTTGGGAGGCAAAATGGCCACCGCAGGCTTCAGAATGACAAGAGGCCAAAATTACAGTTATGTCCTCATTCGGGATGCAACGCCTGATGACCTGATCAGCACAATACTTAAATAAGTAAGGGTCATCAAAAAAGAAATGGCGTGCGAACGAAAGGAACCTTTTCTTGTCCTGATTTGACCAATGACTCGGGGTCTCTCCTGTAACAAGTTAATTTATTATATCCGCGTGCCAAGGCAAACTGGAGACAGCCATCAGTTGCTCATCTGGGAATTCTTCTTTTATTGGTACAGGCTCAATGTTGTCAGTAAATGTCAATCGAGATAATTGGTCGGCGACCACATTCTCTACTCCCTTTTTATCCTTGATAGTGATATCAAATTCCTGGAGTAGGAGTATCCAGCGGATAAGCCTTTGTTTTGCATCTTTCTTAGATAACAGGTACTTGAGGGCCGAGTGGTCTGTAAAATAGACAATTGGGGACCCTATCAAATAAGACCTGAATTTTTCCAGAGTGAAGACTATTGCCAGTAACTCTTTCTCGGTAGTCGTATAATTCATCTGAGCTTCAGTAAGTGTTCGGCTGGCATAGTAGATTACATAAGGCTTGTTGTCCTTCCTCTGTCCTAGAACTGTGCCAATGGCGTAGTCGCTAGCATCGCACATTAACTCAAACGGCAAACTCCAGTCGGGTGCCTATATTATTGGTGCGGAGGTAAGGTGTTCTTTTAGTGCATCAAAAGATGTTTGATAGTCTTTCGACCATTCGAATGGCATGTCTTTAGCCAACAGTTGACACAGTGGTCGGGCGATCGCACTAAAATTTTTGATAAAGCGACGATAGAATCCAGCATATCCCAGAAAAGATCGGATGTCTCGGACTATACGAGGGACATGCAGATTTGAAATTATATCGATTTTTGCTTTATCGACTTGGATACCCTTTTCAAAAATAATGTGGCCGAGGACAATTCCCTTGGTCACCATGAAGTGACACTTTTCCCAGTTTAGTACTAAGTGTTTGTCCTCGCATCTCGCTAACACATTCTCAAGGTTTTCCAGGCAGTTATCAAAACTATGGCCAAACACTGAGAAGTCGTTCATAAAGACCTCGAGTGTCTGTTCAACAATATCACTGAATATGCTTAACATGCACCATTGAAAAGTGGCAGGTGCATTGCATAAACCGAAAGGCATACGATGGTAGGCGAATGTACCAAACGGACAAGTGAAAGTCGTCTTCTCCTGATCTTCAAGAGCAATTTTGATTTGGTTATAGCCACTATATCCATCCAAGAAGCAATAAAATTTATGACCCGCCACTCTTTCTAGCATTTGATCCATGAATGGCAATGGAAAGTGGTCTTTCCGGGTCACGGTATTTAACTTTCGGTAATCAATACACATCCGCCGTCTAGTGGGGATGCGTGTTGGTACTAACTCCCTATCTTTATTTGGGATAACTGTTATACCCGCCTTTTTGGGCACTACCTGGGTTGGACTAACCCAAGAGTTGTCAGATATAGGATATATAATCCCAATGTCAAGAAGTTTTAGGACTTCCTTTTTCACGACTTCTTGCATATTAGGATCCAGACGCCTTTGCATTTGTTGCGAAGGTTTAGCGTCTTCCTCCAGATATATCTTATGGGTGCAAATAGATGGGCTTATGCCTTTTAGGTCTGCAATAGTCCACCACAATGCTCCCTTGTGCTGTTTGAGCATTTGAATTAACTTATCCTCTTGTTCAGAGTTCAACGTGGATGAGATTATCATAGGATAAGTCTTTTCAGTCCCTAAAAAAGCGTATTTGAGCTCTTTTGGAAGCTCCTTTAATTCTAGATCGGGAAACTGAAAGTTCGAAGGCATAGTTAACTTCATTTTTGGAGGCAAGGGTTCATATGGTGTGACCCACATGTATTCAGCTCTATCTTCCTCTTTAGTTTCCATTATGAGGCAGTCGTGATTTAGAGCAGCGTCCAATGGGGTAGAATCGTTAGGTTGATAAGTAGGGTCGAATTGTGACACAACTACCTCCAAAGGATCTTTGTATTCTACAAGATTAGCCTCTTCCTCGATGACTGTTTCGATGAAGTTAACTTCTTCTTCGTCCTCGTATTATTCGGGTCGGGAATTTGAAAAAATCTTGACATTTAAAGTCATGTTCCCGAATACGATGGTCATGATACCACTCCTTATTTTGATTGTGGCATCAATGGTGTTGAGGAATGGACGTCCAAAAATCACCGGGATTTGTGAACATGGATTAGACACAGGTTCAGTGTCCAGAATCACAAAATCGACTGGAAAGATGAATGTATCTATCTGTACCAGAACGTCTTCCAGTATTCCTCTAGGATATTTGACTGACATATCCGCCAATTGCAATGCAACTCGGGTGGGTTTGAGTTCACCCAACCCTAATTGTTTATATACTGAATATGGAAGCAAGTTTACGCTAGCTCCTAAATCAAGGAGTGCGTTGTCTATCCTTTGATTCCCAATTCTACACGAAACAGTTGGGGTGCCAGGGTCTTTAAGCTTTGGAGGTAATTCGTTTTGAATGATTGCACTTGCTTGGCAAGCGACATAAGCGTGTTTCTTCACACTTTGCCTCCTCTTGACCGTGCATAAATCTTTTAGATACTTAGCGTAGACTGGCACTTGTTTGATTGCATCAAGGAGCGGGAGATTAATTTTCACTTGTTTGAACAACTCCAAAAACTCCTGATTCTTTACCTCATTTTGGGGTTTCTTGAGCCTTTGAGGATAAGGCACGGGGAAAGGGCATTTAGGTAATTCGTCCTTGATAGGCTCCTTTCCAAGCCTTCTCTCAACTTTTACTTCTTTAGGAGCGTCCTCGTTTGATTCTGATGCTTTGTTATTAGTAGACAACTCCTCCTTTTGAGTAGATGGTTTACTTTTACCCACCACTTTATCCTCTTCATACTCTTCATGGGTAGAGAGTGGCGTGTTTTGCCCTATGACTTTGCCGCTTCTCAAAGTTGTCACGGCTTTTGCCTGTTCATGATTAGGGGGACCATTGTTGTATCCCTTAGGGTTTTGAAGTGGTTGAGCAGGAAATGTTCCACTCGACCCCTCTTGACGTGCATCCATTCTCTTTAATGTCGCGGACATTTTACTCATCATTTTAATTAATTGCTATGTTAAATTCGCCTTAGAGAGTGGATCTTCCTCTTGTATCTTTTTGTGAGGTGACACGTAAACATTTGCTTGTTGATTATTAGAGGGTTGAGCTTGGTTGTAGTTATTTGCTCTATGTTGATGGAATGGCTGGGACTGCCTGTTGTATTGCCCTTGATATTGATTATTGTTATTATAGGGTTATTGTTGTTGATATTGGTTTTGGGTCCCAGCATTGTTTTTCCAATCAAACCCGGGGTGATTCCATCTATTATTATTATTCTGTAAATTGTAATTGTTGTAGGAATTCCCCGCCCCCCTATACCCTTGCATGGCATTCATTTTCATGGGGGGTTGTTCTTGGAAATACGGCACATTCGGACAGTATTGAGTAGTGTGTCCCAGCATGTTGCATGTGCCGCATGGTTCTTCAGGCAAGAACTGCCTAGAACTCTCATTCCCAACTCTTCCACTTTCTTCACTAGTTCTTCATACTTGTTCATCAGATGATCCGCACTTTTTAGTTGGTATAAACTTTTCTCCTCCACACAGGATATCTGTGAGCGTGGGACATCGTCTGAATTTGACCACTCATGGGCGTGTTCAGCTAACCACTCAAAATGAGCTTCAGCTTCTTCCGTGTTTTTGCGAAGAAATGGCCCTGAACTCATGGTCTCGGCCAATTTTTTAGTTTCACCATTTAATCCTTCATAAAAGTAGCTAATAGTTTGCCATTTCTCATACCCGTGATGTGGACATGAGAGTAGCAAATCCTTGAAGCGCTCCCAAGTTTGGGTGAAAGTTTCATTGCTCTTTTGTTTGTAAGATTTATTTGTCGTTTAAGCTCACTGGTCATGCGAGGTGGAAAGAATTTCTTTAGGAAAGCAGTGTTCATCGTATGCCAAGTGTAGATGGAGTTTGGCTTCAAGGTGAGTAACCACGCTTTTGCTTTAACTTTCAGAGTGAAAGGAAATAGCATTAGACGTGTCACGTCTACAGAATAATTCTGTGAGAAAGTTTTACAAACATCCTCAAAGTCCTTGACATGTAGATACGCCTTCTCGCTCTCCATTCCATGAAAGGTAGGAAGGAGTTGAATCATTCCATTGCGAAATTGGAATTCGCCTACATGAGGTAGAATGAGAATATAAGAAGGTGTAGGCGCGTGCTCAGGTGTCATAAGATCGCATAAAGGACGAAGTGAATCGTCGATTGGTACAACCACATTATCACCGTTTTCACTTTGATTATCAGCCATTGAATCGACAGGTGTAACTATGGGGTTAATAGAACTAGATGAATTGCATGAATAGAATGGGTTTCCGTAAATTCCTTCGATGGAATTATCGGACATAAAGGGAAAGACCCTAAGTAGTTTTTAATCTAAAAAATGAAAGAAAAAGAAAAACAGAAAGAGATAAGGATAGATTGAGGTAATCGAAGCGTTAGCTTGTCGCCTTCCCCGGCAACGGCCCCAAAAACTTGACACGAGAACTATTCTGTGTGCGCTTGTGTGCTATACCCAAGTGTAGGTAATCGTGCAAGTAGTAATCTAGTTAAGTCTAGGTCGATCCCACAGGGAAGGTGTTAAACTAAAAACTTAGATTAATCTCAAAAAGGGAAAATAAAAATCAATATTTTTAAGAAATGTAGAACACGAAGTTCCACAGTTTATCGACTACTAAAGATAAAGCAATTAAACTAAATTAATCTAACAACTAACTAATAAAATTAAAGCGATATTTAAAATGTTTCTCTCAATAAAAGGGAATGTTGGGATTACACGAATCCACCGCGACCTAGCCATCTAACATGCAAAAACATTAAAGCTCAATGGAGCACATTCTCTACAGTATTCCGTATTTCTCTTAGGATAGAGAATCCATAGTCCTTTCATGACCGGGACTATATCATCACAATTAAGTTTGAAATACATAAAAATAGTTTAAAACACTAGTTAAGACTCGCACCTACAATGGTGTTAGCATTGAGGGTGGTTTGCAAAGTTTATTGAAGAAAAATGCCTCAAGGCTTAAAGTTTACTGACTGTTTTGACAAACTGAGAGTTTGGGGACAATTTGATAACAAATCAGTAAAGCAGAAAGTCTAGGAATACTGCATAGAATGTCCTCAAGAATCAGAAGGTTCGATCGATCTATGCGCTTTCGATCGATTGAACTTCTTCATCCCTCAATCGATCGAACTGACTTCGATCGCTTGACAATGTCTCTGGTCCGATTGATCGAACTACTTCGATCGATCGAACACAGGAATTATTCTGCTGCATGGCAGAGGCTTGAGATCATGGTTTCATCATGATCTCCCAACCTGGGGACTACTCAGACATAGTCTGGAGTGTCATAGATGCGTTTTTAACGTAAAAGTTCATCAAAGTCTTGTTTGTTTGTGGCTTAATCATGAAAACTAAGAAAACTAATGGTGTGAACTTATTTAGCATGCACTACTATGAATTTAACAGATTATGCTACTATAAACTACATGCAGAATGTAAATAAACCATAAAGAAGTAACCTGGAACAACAAACTTTGATTTAAACTAAGAGAATCCAAGCTACACTACCAAGAATCAATGGAAAACCTACAAAAACACCAAAGAAAAACTCTCTTCTCTCTCTAAAAACTGATGAAAACTAAAGTGGGCGTCCTTATGGACGTATACAATACGAATATTTATACTAAAACCTAATGCTAGGGTTAAAATCCCGTCTCTGTTGCGTGCGCGTAAAATCTGATAAAAGCCATGTTCGATCGATCAATCAAAATTTCTCGATCGATCGAACTTCTGGGATCTTCGAGCGCTTGAGCTTCTATCGATTGATCGAACCTTCGATCGATCGAATGGTCTTCAATCGATCGAGGTTCACTTTTCATCCTTTACTTGTCTTCATTACAATTCAGCACTTCCTTTTATCTTTCTCATCCAATTCTTCACACAACAACAGTAATCTGCACAAACTACAGCTAAAACAAACAACTTATCATAGTTTAATCAAATTGTGTACAAACCAGCATTGTAATTCAAATTGCAGATAAATGAAGGAATTGTGAAATAATTTAATACATTTTCTTCTTTTAGCGCGGTTGTATTTTACAAATACCCCCGCTTGTCATAATGATACACACACTCACACACACACAATTCCACACACTTTTCCATACCAACAATCATGGCCCTGGATTCTAGTGGACCACATATAGATCCCACATGGGTCTCACGGGACCACACGAGGTCCACTGGAATCAAGAGCCGAGATTGTTGGGTGTGGAATTGTGTGGGTGTATCATTATTATTTTCTTTATTCTTCTATAGTCTGTATATCAAACGGAATCCAAGGAAAGAAAAAATGTAAAGAACATAGATGAAATAATAATAATATTGGCCCCAAATTCCTACAAGGCCCAACAATTCCCAGGTCGAAGACAAAAAAAAATGTATAGGTATAGGCACGTGATTACTTAGTAGATTGTTTGCATCAATTCCTCTTGTTCTTTCTTCGTTTTCTGTATTTTTTATTTTTTTATTTTTTTTGCCTGAACGTCTCTTGTTCTTACTTTTTCATCACTAAAAAAAATCCAAAAAAAGGAGAAACTACAGAAGAGGATAGACACTTACTGTCTTTGGCCAATCCAATTGTTCTTCCTTGCCTTGTCACCACTTTGAATTGGAATATTTTGTACTCTCTCCCTTCTTTCTCCTACTTCTTATCATCGTGGTTTACCCATGACAAATCAAATCTGAAAATGGAAAAATAAACAAAATCAAAATCATATACTAAATACTGGGGGGGATGGGTCACATGTACAAATTGGTGGCATATAAACGTTCACCTCTAACAATTTCCTTTCTTAACATGTATATTCAAGCAACAAATCTAAGAACACACTAAAGTTCCCTTCCAACCACACGTAAAAGTGGGACCTCTAAAACAACTTCCTATGAGAATTCAGGTGGTATCACTGCCACACATGCTGGGAGGTAAATTTGTGATACAAATTTGAAAATCATAGCATTATTCAATAAAAATTCAGCACCATAAATCTAAGAGATTCGTTATTTCTTTCAATAGCAAGTCGTATAAATGTGTGTGTGAGTAAAGAGATTAAGACTTGAAAAACCAAAACAAAGAAAGAAATGAAAAGCTAGTAAAATTTGGTTGAAAGAAATCTTGTGTTCCAAATTTACCTTGCTTTGGATTATTGTGACTAATCTTATACAAATTTCTTTTCAAACTAACCAAAGACTAATGCTATGCAAATTTCTTTTCTTGTGGTTGTTCAAGTGGCCCGTAGTCACTCCTTGAAACTCTTCTCTAAGTTATTTTAACTATTCATTTTTAGCTTGAGTAATCTACACATAGTCCCTAATTTAGCTAACCATGAACTATTAGTTTTAAAATTTTAAACATGACACAAACTGAAGGATTTGATATCAAGTTGTCTGTATGGAAATCAATATGATTTAGGTGATTTTGGAACTTTAAAGAGCAACCTAAACTGTTTCTATATAAATAACACCCCACATGTAAAATTTTATTGAACTAAGTGTTTAGGCAAATCTTAACATGGTCCTACTCCTACCTTATCAACTATTAAAACCAAGTTATTCAAAACTATTGGAAATCAAATAAGGACACAAAGTGCAACCTTGAACTGAAATGAAAATGCTTGCAATGGAAATCAAATATGTAACTTTGTAGCAAAAAGGTTAAAACATGAGACAAAAGATTGCACTACAGAAAAACCTATTGGCTTTGGAAAGCTCAATCTCTGACCTGCAAGCATTTGAAACATAAAATCTCAAAAGAAGAGGTACAATTACCACCAAATATGAAAAACCTATTGGCTTTGGAAAACTCAATCTCAGAACTCTAACTCACAACTGATATAGTTGATCACCATCTTCACCAAATATGAACTTAATTAGATTTTTTTAAATATAAAATCAATGGTCCCCTGCTTCTTTTTCCTAGGGATGCACTCTCCAGCAACAAAGATATAAAAGTCTTGTCCTTAACAAATCAAACCACCGATTTTTAGTACATAACCTAGTATGGAGTAAAGACTCAGAAAGAAAAAATAAAGGGAGAGAAGTAATACCTCAAATTGCTTCTTGCCACAGAAAAATGCAAGATGGTGTTTCCATCGCTAGTTCCAAATTCATCGGCGTCCTTACCTGCAACAACCAAAAAAAAAAGCAATACGTAGAAAGTGAGAGGGCGGTTAAGATTTGAGATGTGTGCATGCTCGAATCAGATTTCAGATGTATGTATGCGAATCAGATTAGAGTGTGTGCTTTAAAAAAAAACTCAGATTTGCATGTGTGCGCGTCTGCAGACAAAGAGAGAGATTTGATGTGTGGATGTATGATGACTATAATCCGTGTGTGTGAGTAGAGAGTGAGAGGGAGGTTAAGATTGGAGAGGGAGGTGAAAACTGTCATGACCCATCTCACTACACGCAAAAATAGGACATGTGGCACTCCACCAAGGCTCATCCAATTCCTTTAAAGCAAAATAACAACGGAAAATATAAGTAAAATCCATTAAAATCAGAGTTATAAAAAGTTTTGTCTAATTGAAACCTTTTCAAAAGAGACCAATTTGAGAAACAGAGGTCCAGTCGACTGTATCGGGGACCCAGTCGACTGGAGATCGAAAGCAGTAAGGTTATTAAAAGATCAACAGCCGGTCCAGTCGACTGTGTCGGCGGCTCAGTCGACTGGTGCCTCAATTTCTCAGTCGACTGACCCTTGTCGGGTTGACTGAACACTATTCAAGTAGAATTGTGGCTTGAAAACCCTTTCCAGTCGACTACTTTTTCATCCCAGTCGACTGATGCCTTTAGCAGAACCAAAATAAATCAGGATTTACATCAGACGTCCAGTCAACTGCAACATGTACCAATCGACTAGTCCTCTACTATTCATTCGCAGTGTCTAAAATGACACAGGGTCCAGTAAACTAAAACATGAACCAGTTGACTGATCCCCTGTCACACAGCCAAATTGTGTAGTTTTAACAACCTATGGATCTCCCAATTTAAACAAACACAACCACAACTAAATTTCAACATTCTAAAACATTACCACAGGCATTCGAATACAAAATACAGTACCACCAAACTAACCCCCCCAAGGTTCCATTACAACATATTTTACGAATTCCAATTCCTTATACAAGTTTAGAAAGGAAACAAAAAAATATAAACAAGTGTAACCCCATTGTCTCCATGGCCTCACTCCTCACGCTTCTTCTTTCCCTTTTTCTTCTCACCTGCAATGGAGTACATCCACTGCTCAACTATATGCTGAGCGTACAATTCTAAATGTATGCTTATATTATAGTTCATGCTATAAACATCCACAACACATAAAAAAAATAGTCTCTAAGGTAAGTGGTATGCATTCATCTAGTAAATGAAACCGATGCCGTGAAAGGCACACCTCTCCTACGCACAACCACAATCAAAATCATCAAATCCTCAAAGTACGAGGAGCTTACAACCCCGGATGAAATTGCACTAAACCCCCCTTTGACCCATGTAGACACGTAGCATGCTCACATAAACAGTTATACGAACTTTTTATATAATTTCATGTGCATAATTAACGAGCCTAATCAATACATGAATTTCGCCCGGATCCAAAAATATGAAAACCGATATTTAAACATGAAAATCTCATATATTTCATAGATCTAGAATTCATACCTCGAGCAATCTCTCCGAAACTTTGAAGGATCGACTAGAGGCCCAAAAAAACGTCGAATCTCAACTTATACGCGATTCCTACAAGTTTCAATGGGTTTTCCCCAAATTCCTAGAAATTAGATTTTTTTTAAAAAAATGAGCCAAATGCGGCCTAAGAGGTATCAAAACGTAGGTCTTATCTCGAGGAGTTCAAATCTCAAATCTGGTGAAAAACTGACAGACGAACGGTCGTCGATCGGCGTCCTGAAGCTTGTGGCACTAAAATCTCCCTTTTCTCTCTCCTCCTTAGATATTTTTAGAAAGTTTTGACAAATGAAATTCCAAGCTTATCTATTTATAGGCACGGCTTTCAAAAATTATGTTTACCTCCACACGAGTTTCCAAAATTCCTAATTATCTCCCGAAACGTCTTAAACGTTTACTTTATTACTTCACGAGTGAAAACTAAAATTTCTAAAAGTTTTTGACGAAGTTCCGTTTGGGTCCGAAATAAGGATCCAAAAACTAATCTCAGTGGAATCTCTATACCACCTACCTTTATATAACGTTTCAGTCACATTCTCACCACAGAGTTCAAAAGCTCTACAGCGATAACAAAAACTACCAGAAATTATACTACACAAGCATAATCTACTATTCATACAATAACATATATTCTAAATAACATTTAAATCATATAAATGTCATTTAACCATGCCAATACAAAATAAACTACCATGTTCCCGAGTCTTCACTGACACCTTACCATTGACCTACAGTCAAACCTCTTTCACCATTATCAAATGACATTGATAATTCACAAAATTTCCAAACATGCATGCTAAAACAATGAAATTCTAGAACGGATGTGACAACTCTCCCCTCCAAAAAGGAAGTTTGTTCCCGAACTTATACATCATACGTCGAACAGGTGTGAATACTCATTCTTCATTTCTTCTTCAATTTCCCACGTAGCCTCTTCAACCGTGTGGCTACGCCATAACACTTTCACCATCGGAATGGTCTTGGTTCTCAATACTTGTTCCTTCCGATCCAAGATCTCTATTGGATGTTCAATATAGGATAAGTCCTCTTGGATCTATAATGGTTCTGATACCATGATCTTACTCGTCTCTGTCATACACCATCTCAACATAGATACATGAAAAACATTGTGCACATGCTCCAAGTCTAATGATAAGGCTAGTCGATAAGCCACTGGTCCTACTCTTTCTAGGATCTCAAACGGTCCTACAAATCTCGGATTAAGTTTCCCCCTCCTTCCAAATCGAACAATGCCTTTCGAAGACGATACTCGCAAGTATACAAAATCTCCTACTTCGAATGTCATCGGTCATCGTTTAGAGTCCGCATAGTTCTTATAATGACTCTGAGCTACCTTAAGTCACTCCTGAATCAGTTTTACCTTCTCCGTAGTCACCTATATTAGCTCAGGTCCTAGTAACTTCCGTTTTTCAACCTCGGTCCAATAATCGGTGAACAACACTTTTGACCATATAAAGCTTTATACGGTGCCATCCTAATACTTGATTGAAATCCGTTGTAGGAGAATTCAATCAATGGTAAGTGTTTTTCCCAAGTGATCGGGAGAGAACAAATCCTAATTACACAACTTAATTCACATTTGTGAGTACTTTTTATCCTATTTTTGTGTAGTTTTACTTTATTTTCTATACTCTGTTAGGATTTGGAGAAAAGTAAGGATTCCAGGCTAAATGGGGTGAAAAAGCAAAAAGAAAGATGTAACACCCGCTCCCGCGGTTTATATTTAATATTGCTTTAGCATGCATAATCATGAGTTAATGTTAATTAATGTGTTATGTGACACTTATTGGAGGTGGGATTAACCCACTAAGTTGGTTATGGGCATCCAGTTGGCAACCCAGTTATGGCTAGTATGGCAATCCCAAGTTAGGATATGTGTTGATGGGTCCCAGTTGAGATGGGACAGCAATATGTGGAACATCCTATGTGCCTAACTGTTTATTAAGGCTTAAATGATTTATTATTTTATTGTTGATAATATCATGTTATTAGGTAATGACCACTTTTGGGGTCAATTAGGGGTACCTTTGTGAGCACGAATTGAACACATTACATAATTAGTAGGCTAATTAGCAACTTCATCTAATTATATGGGACCACTTATGGGACCCATGCGAGACATAGACAAATACCTATCTAGATTTGAGTAGTTAATTCATTAGTTATAAAACTAGTTAGGGTTGTAAATAGGAATAACCAAGACATGGAGGATTTAGTGATAAATATGATTAGTACATATAGATGTTGATCACATTAGAAGACACTCATGTCTTCTTCATTCTCAATTTGGTTGACCAGAGAACATGAGATTAGAGCGAGGGTTTCTGACACCACTTCGACGCCGATTAACGCACCGAACAACGTCGATTTTCAAAACAGGCTATATATTTAGACTCCTGGGGGTGAGTCTAATCTATTGGTACTAATTTTATTGAGTTCTGTGATAATTTTTCTGCGACCCTTTTTAGAGTTTAAGCACATAACTTGTAATTTATGTATAGGATTTGTACCTGGTTCATAATAGGACTCTAATCTTGTAACTAGGAGCGAAACCCAAGAGGTGAGTGATGTTAATTTTGATATTTGGATGATTTTTGTGTTGGGTTCAATTGTGATGCTAAAGCGTTGTAATTTTGTTAATAGTTACCTGATTTTTAGTTTAAAGCTTACAATATAGTTGTAATTAATCAGTTTTAATCTGGATTGTAGTACGAGTCATACTTTGGTTGGTTTAAGATTTATGTAATATTTCTAGTTAAACTTTATACTTTAGTTGGATTGTAACTTAACTCCTGTAATATAAGGTTGGACTGTGTTAGTTGGGATTGTTTGATCATAGTGTTACTATAACTAGTGTTATTAGATTGGGACGTTTGAACTTGGAGATTTATTTATTGGGTTGGTTGTGAATGGTTATATTTAGTACTTCTCCTAAAGTATTTAAAAACTCTTGCTTGTACTTGGGAGCTCATGTTTGTGACTTTGGTTTGACTTTAAATGGTTTAAATCATTAGTGCTGGTTTTAACTTGTGATTTGGTAATATTGTATGAGAATTTATTACTTGTTAAAATAGGGTTTTTGGCCGATTGCAAGGACAAGATTTTTCCTTTGTTAGTTGAGCTTCTTTGGTTTAAACTTATTTTGGAACTTTAATCACTGGTGTAAGGCCTTGGTGGTGTGCCACGTGTCCTAGGATCATCTAGGTGGTTCCAGGGCGTGACATTTAGTGGTATCAGAGCGACAAGTTTAGAACCTTGGGTACGAGAGACGACGATTGAGCGTACGTGTAGATGTTGAGCATGTAGATGCATTTCATGAATGCATATGAATAATTGTTGCTATGTTGTTATATAACATGTTGGCATGGCATGTAATATATTTATGTAAAATGACTGACAGGTAAGAAAATGGATCATAATCGGGAACGTTCACCTCATTCGAGGATGGACCACCTAGAAGATGTGGTAAGCAATTTTGTAAGGGCAGTAAGTTATCAGATGGGACGTGATAGACCTGCAAACCCACAACCACGGGCCGAACGGGGAGTCATTGAACAATTTTATAAAAGAAAACCGAGTCAATTTGATGGAGGCCCAGATCCATCACAAGCTGATCATTGGGTAATGGATATGGAACGTATCTTTCGGGCGGTAGAGTGTACAGATGGGGAGAAGATAATGTGTGCTACTGATACTTTGAAAGATGAACCCAGAACTGGTAGGTAAATGTGATTGAGCAAGGAGCACCAGAGACCTGCAACAGATTTGTGAAAGTTTTCTATAAGCGGTACTTTCTAGCATCCGTCAAGACTCAGATGGGCCGTGAGTTTGTAAATATGCAACAAGGGGATATGACAGTAAATGAATATGCAGCAAAATATAATAGCTTACTTTGGTTTGCACATCGAACAGTACCAAGGGAAGTGGATATATAGGGCACGAAAATTTGAAGAAGGACTACGGGATAATATTAGAAGCCGAATAGATACACATCAACTCTGAAAGGTGGCCGATGTACAAGATGTTGCTTTGATAGCAGAAAGAGATATTGACAAGTACAAGCAAAGTCAACAAAGCAAGCGGCTAGCTGAGGGAAAAGGTAAAGGACAAGGTTTCTTTAAGAAGTCGTTCTCGCGAGGTTCTGGTTCTAGCTCAACAGTTCAAAGGGGAAGTTCTTTTTCTAGGAAAAGTCCACTATGTTCAATTTGTAATCGTCAGCATGGAAGAGTGTGCCATTTAACACTTATGTGTAACGTCTATAGGCAGAAGGGGCATATAGCAAGAAATTGCCCACAAGCTCGGACCCAGAGTACGGGGAGTATCAATCCAGATATGAGAGGAAAATGCTTTGAATGTGGTCAGCCTGGACATCAAGCAAAAGATTTCCCAACAAGACAACAACGAGGGTCAGGTTCTGTAGCTTCAACTGGGGCAAAACTAGGAACAAGTATGAACAAAAAGAAAGGACCTGAGCAAAGATAAGGAAGGTATTTCCGTCTAACACCGGGGGATGCCGCAGCTACTGATTCCGTGGTATTAGGTACATTACTCATTTTCTCACACCCGGCGTATGTTTTAATAGATTCAGGTTCAACACATTCTTTGTTGCACATAAATTTCTTAAACACTTAGACAGCATGTCAGAACCTTTAGGGTATGATTTGTCGATATCGTTACCCTTAAGTAAACCCATGGTGACCTCATCAATATTTAAAGCATGTGAAATTAGGATAAATGATAGGGTTTTGACAGTGAATTTAATTCCGTTGGCCATTAATTATTTTGATGCAATTTTGGGTATGGACTGGTTATCCATGAACCAAACAACTATCAATTGTGAACAGAAAATAGTTACTTTTCGACCAATGGGACAAGGGGAGTTTAGTTTTCAGGGAACTAGTGTTGTAGCACCACCATATTTGGTTTCAGCAATCTGGGCAGGCAAGTTGTTGAAACAAGGTTGTCGGGACTTCTTATGTTCAATAATTGACACACGGGTCACAGGGACTAAAATAGAAGATATTTCAGTTGTACGAGAGTTCCCAGATGTCTTTTCTAAAGATCTACCTGATGTACTAGTTGAGCGAGAAATTGAATTTACTATTGAAGTAGCCTCGGGGTCTCAGTCAGTATCGAAAACACCGTACAGAATGGCACCGGTGGAGTTGAAAGAACTGAAGATTCAGTTGCAAGATCTTCTAGATAAGGGATTCATTCGACCTAGTGTATCACCGTGGGGTGCACCAGTCTTGTTTGTCAAGAAGAAAGATAGGACGATGAGAATGTGTATTGATTATCGAGAACTCAACAAGTTAACTATCAAGAACAAATATCTGTTGCCTAAAATTGATGACTTGTTTGATCAACTTCAAGGAGCCCAAGTCTTTTCTAAGATTGATTTACGATCAGGTTACCATCAATTAAAAGTCAAGGAAGAGGATGTGGAGAAGACAGCATTTAGGACCTGTTATGGTCATTATGAATTTCTTGTCATGCCTTTTGGAGTTACGAACGCACCGGCGGCATTCATGGATTTGATGAATCGAGTGTTTAAAGACTATCTGGATGAGTTTGTAATTGTATTCATAGATGACATCTTAATATATTCCAAGAGTGTAGAAGACCACGAGAGGCATCTACGGTTGATCCTACAACGACTCTGTGAAAAGAAGTTGTTTGGGAAGTTAAAGAAATGTGAATTTTGGTTAACTGAGATAGCATTCTTGGGGCACATAATATCAAAAGAGGGGATATTAGTGGATCCACAAAAGATTAAAGCTATAGCCAATTGGAAGTCGCCAACAAGTGTGCCAAAAGTACGAAGCTTCTTGGGATTAGCTGGATATTACCGAACGTTCGTGGAAAATTTTTCAAGAATTGCAATGCCAATGACACAACTTATGCGAAAATATGTTCCTTTTGTCTAGAGTCCAAAGTATGAGAAAGTTTTGTTGAATTGAAGAATCGTTTGATGACAGCACCTATATTGACTATTCCTTCAGGGACTGAGGGTTTTGTGATATATAGCGATGCTTCATACCGAGGTTTGGGTTGTGTTTTGATGCAAAACAACAAGGTAATTGCATATGCCTCGCGACAGTTAAGGCCACATGAGGTGAACTACCCAACATATGATCTTGAGTTAGCGACAGTGATCTTTTCTTTGAAGATTTGGAGGCATTATCTCTATGGGGAAAAGTGTGAAATTTATACTGATCATAAGAGTCTAAAATATTTGTTTACACAGCGGGATTTGAATATGAGACAAAGGAGGTGGTTAGAGCTAATGAAGGATTATGACTGAACAATCCAATATCATCCAGGGAAAGCTAATGTGGTGGCCGATGCGCTGAGTCGAAAGTCTACAACTAATTTGGCCTATGCTTTGACTTCATAAGAAAAGTTAATTCGGGAAATGGAGCAGCAAAAGTTGGAGGTGATTCCAGAAACTAGAGGTGGTCTAATGTCAGCCATTATTGCACATCCGTCTCTTATTGATGAAATTTGAGCCAAACAGCTTCAAGATCCAATATTGAAGAAGATTCATGATGAGATACCTGAAGGTAACCAGAATTTACTTTTGATAATGGTAAATTGAAATTCAGGAATCGAGTTTGTGTACCCAATATAGATGGTATCAAGGAAGTAATTTTGGAAGAGGCACACAATATGAGGTACTCAATCCATCCAGGTAGTGCTAAGATGTACCGTGATTTGCGGGAAATCTATTGGTGGTCAGGAATGAAACGAGAAGTAGCTTAGCACGTGGCAAAATGTGTGGCTTGTCAGAGGGTAAAGGTGGAACACCAAAAACTAGCGGAAAAATTGGAACCATTACCTATACCAGAGTGGAAATGGGAAAATATCACAATGGACTTTGTGGAAGGTTTACCGAGGTCTAGGAAGTTAAATGACAGTGTATGGGTAATCGTTGATCAATTGACCAAGTCTGCACATTTTCTACCAATTAAGACCAACGTTCCAAAGAAGTTAGCTGAATTGTATGTCCAAGAAATTGTGAGACTTCATGGAGTTCCAGTATCTATAGTTTAGATCGAGATAGTGCATTTACATCAAGATTTTGGCAAGGAATGTAGAGAGCGATGGGTACAAGATTGAGTTTTAGTACAGCTTTTCATCCTCAAACCGATGGCCAATCAGAACGTGTAATTCAGATACTAGAAGATATGCTTCGACTTTGTGTTTTGGATTTTAAAGGTGATTGGGAAGAGCACTTGCCATTGGCTAAATTTTCTTATAATAATAGTTATCAATCCAGTATTGGGATGGCGACTTTTGAGGCTTTATATGGGCGTAAGTGTCGTTCTCCACTTTGTTGGACCGAGGTTGGTGGGAGGAGATTGATAGGGCCTGAAATTGTTCAGCAAACTACAGAAAAGATAAAGACAATACAACAACGACTTCAAATAACCCAAAGTAGATATAAAAGTTATGCTGACTTGAAAAGAAGACCGATGGAGTTTGAAGTTGGGGATTTTGTATTCTTGATATTATCTCCTTCAAAGGGTATTACGAGGTTTGGAAAATGTGGGAAGTTGAATCCAAGGTATGTTGGGCCATTTGAGATCATTAGCAAAGTTGGACCAGTAGCTTATCGGTTAGAATTACCACCAGAATTGGCTAATGTGCATGATGTATTTCACATATCAATGTTAAGGAAATGTGTATCAGATCCGAAGAAAGTGATTATTCTAGAGCTGTTGGAAGTCAGGGAAGACTTGACTTATATCAAGCAGCCAGTCAAGATTCTTGACAGAAAAGAACAAGTTCTAAGGACAAAGACTATTCTTTTGGTTATGGTGCTATGGCGGAATCACTCCATTGAGGAAGCCACGTGGGAAAGAGAAGATGAAATGAAAGTGAAGTATCCATTCTTGTTCGAAACTTAAGGTTATACGAGTTTGGGGACAAACTCCTTTTTAAGGAGGGGAGAGATGTAACACTCGCTCCCGCGGTTTATATTTAATATTGCTTTAGCATGCATAATCATGAGTTAATGTTAATTAATATGTTATGTGACACTTATTGGAGGTGGGATTAACCCACTAAGTTGGTTATAGGCATCTAGTTGGGAACCCAGTTATGGCTAGTATGGCAATCCCAAGTTGGGATATGTGTTGATGGGTCCCAGTTGAGATGGGACAGCAATATGTGGAACATCCTATGTGCCTAAATGTTTATTAAGGCTTAAATGATTTATTATTTTATTGTTGATAATATCATGTTATTAGGTAATGACCACTTTTGAGGTCAATTAGGGGTACCTTTGTGAGCACGAATTGAACACGTTACATAATTAGTAGGCTAATTAGCAACTTCGTCTAATTATATGGGACCACTTATGGGACCCATGCGAGACATAGACAAATACCTATCTAGATTTGAGTAGTTAATTCATTAGTTATAAAACTAGTTAGGGTTGTAAATAGGAATAACCAAGACATGGAGGATTTAGTGATAAATATGATTAGTACATATAGATGTAGATCACATTAGAAGACACTCACGTCTTCTTCATTCTCAATTTGGCTGACCAGGGAACGTGAGATTAGAGCGAGGGTTTCTAACACCACTTTGACGCCGATTAACGCACCGAACAACGTCGGTTTTCAAAACAGGCTATATATTCAGACTCCTGGGGGTGAGTCTAATCTATTGGTACTAATTTTATTGAGTTCTATGACATTTTTTTGGCGACCCTTTTTAGGGTTTAAGCTCATAACTTGTAATTTATGTATCGGATTTGTACCTGATTCATAATAGGACTCTAATCTTGTAACTAGGAGCGAAACCCAAGAGGTGAGTGATGTTAATTTTGATATTTGGATAATTTTCGTGTTGGGTTCAATTGTGATGCTAAAGCATGCCTAATTAGCGTAATTTAATTTATTTAGCTTATTATTGGGCAAAATTCATGTGGTTAAATTAGGCCCAATTTATTTTTGAAAGCACGGTGTAATGATTAAATGAACATGTTGAGTTGCCTATTTGGGTCAATGGAAATTGCTAGTTCTATACCACCATGAGGTAATCTTTGTGGTGACGACCACGGCCGCCAGAGGCCTATGGGACCGCACGTGTGAGGGAGTGGGTCATGACTAGTCACGTGGGCTTGAGGAGTGGAGCCGCGGGCTAGCCGGTAGTGGTGGGAGTGAACTAGTAATTGCCAGAGACTATAGTTCTTTGTAATATGTTGAATTGAGCATGTTTATTATCCCTAATCATGATTAGCATTACTCACTAAGCATATAGCTTATATATTATCATGGTTATTAAATAACCATTGTAGGTGATCGCGGAGAGGAATCGGGGAAGTGAGCTGGGAAGTGGCTTGGCTAGGGTTTGGGAAGTTGTTGTAATTTTGTTAATAGTTACCTGCTTTTTAGTTTAAAGCTTGCAATATAGTTGTAATTAATCAGTTTTAATCTGGATTGTAGTACGAGTCATACTTTGGTTGGTTTAAGATTTATGTGATATTTCTAGTTAAACTTTATATTTTAATTGGATTGTAACTTAACTCCTATAATATAAGGTTGGACTGTGTTAGTTGGGATTGTTTGATCATAGTGTTACTATGACTAGTGTTATTAGATTGGGACGTTTGAACTTGGAGATTTATTTATTGGGTTGGTTGTAAATGATTATATTTAGTACTTTTCCTAAAGTATTTAAAAACTCTTGCTTGTACTTGGGAGCTCATGTTTGTGACTTTGGTTTAACTTTAAATGGTTTAAATCATTAGTGTTGGTTTTAACTTGTGATTTGGTAATATTATATGAGAATTTATTACTTGTTAAAACAGGGTTTTTGGCCGATTGCAAGGACGAGATTTTGCCATTGTTAGTTGAGCTTCTTTGGTTTAAACTTATTTTAGAACTTTAATCACTGGTGTAAGGCCTTTGTGGCATGCCACATGTCCTAGGATCATCTGGGTAGTTCCGGGGCGTGACAAAAGAAGCTGAAAAAGGCACCTCGCGCGTGAGGCCTGCTCGTGCGAAAGTCTAATACCTCACTCGCGCGACCTCCTAATTACGCGCTTGCGCGACCTGTGTAAAAATTAAAGTTGCGTATTTCAGTGTACTGAAGATCCCCACGCGAACGAAACTGCTCAATTACGTCCAAATTGTAAAATATAGCAGTTTTAGTGCGAATAGGTTTAGGAAAGACTCCAAACTTGCTCCAAATCTATATATACCCTATTATAATTCAATATTGGGGTTACACAACATTATACACACTTTATACACACCATATTATACAACAATATACACAGCCATTGATGAGAGGAAATCAAGGAGAAGAAGAAGAAGACCAATGATTCTCATGGCCTCCTCCATCAACCTCTTACCAATCCTTGATTCTATGGCCAACTAAACATATATCTAGAGTTTCAATGAAACCCTAGCCAAGTAATAGGGAGTTATTTATGTTTTTCTTTTAGATTTATTATGTATGGATGATGATTACATGTTTAGAAGATTTTTATAATAAAATCGTACTTCTATTGATTAAATCATTATTTCAAAGTTTATTCTTGTCTTAGATCTATTTTGAATGTGATGTGCTCAATGATCTATATTTGTTGTGCTTGTATAGATTATTTACATATAATGGTGCTTAATTGAATTATGATATCAAGTAGTCGAATAGTTCATGCCTAGGAAAGACGGAATGTGCCGCAATCCTGGTTTAGTGTGAGACAATCCGTGCTAACCGAAGATGAATTATGTTGGTGCTTGAATCATGGTTATCTTCTTTACGGAGGAATTGGGCTTGTAGCTACAATTCCCCATTATCATCCAACGTAATAAGCTAATTGAATGCATATATATCCTTACTATGAAGCTAGTGGTGAATTTGCAATCCTAGGTTCACTTTAAATATCGTTTAAAACAACTTTTAATTACTTTCATAATTTAGATTTACTTTTATCATTCTTAGTTTAAATCAAAATCAAAATCAAATTACCGTTTTATTAATTAACTAGATTTAGGTTTTAAAATTAAAGTGTTTTAGTAATTCAATCTCTGTGGGATCAATCTTTTACTTCCACACTACAAATCCTTAGAAAGTAAAGTATACTTTTATATCTTGATTCTGACATGATTAATTTTTGTCGCTGTTGCCGGGGATTGAAAATTACTACCTGTAGCTTTTTAAAATCTTAGTTTAGTTAATTCGTAAATATTAGATTAGTTTTTATTTTTCTTATTTTTCTTATTTTCCGTTTTTGTTTTGAGTTACTATTTTTCTTTTTATTTTGTAGTTTCCCAAGTAATCAAATTCTAGCGTGTTGGAGTGGAAAAACTTAGCACATCAAAGGAGCTTACGCAAAATAATTAAAATAAAATAAATATACATTGCTTCCTTTAAATTTCGCATCAAATCACTGTAAGTCAAGGCGCTGAGATGCAATTACTTGGATTAGGTTAGGTGTGGAGTGAGCACTGCATTAGCTAGGAAACCCGGGGCACTGGGCTTTTACGCGAATCACTGCATAAAGATAATTACATGCAACATAGTAGTATTGTGTGCTTGCGTGCTTGATTACTTGCGTAGTTATTTTCATTTTTGTTGAGTCAGTCGTTGTTTTAGTCTATTTTCTTTTAGTTTATGTTTGGTACACGCTCAAGTAAACCTAAATTACATCCGCTTAATCTTGAACTTGAACGTAATCTTAGAGTCCTTAGGTCATCAACCCAAGCTTCTAGAGCTTGGTTGATATTAGACGACGATTCGACACCGAAACCGTCATCGTTGTTTGAGTCTGAAATACGGAGTACCTTAAAACGACTACAGAAACCACGCGTGAATACCATTGAACCGATTCCAGGGGCCGACTTAGGAAACAACGTGAATAACCAAAACAACGAAAAATAATGTAAATAATCCTAATATACCCCCGCCTCCTCTGCTTAAAGATTATTCCATTCCTACGGCCTATAAACCACAGGCAAGCATAGAATTACCGGAGGTGATGGCATCTCACTTTGAGATAAAGTCATCTACCAGACTACCATCGCACTACTTCCTTCATTCCAGGGCCATCTTAAAGAAGACCCTTATCAGCACTTAGGAGATTTCCAAGATATATACTCTACTTTGAAAATACAAAACCTAACTGATGATGAGTTAAAATTGCAACTCTTCCCATTCTCTTCAAAAGATAAAGCTAAATACTGGCTCCAGTCTCTAGAGCCAAACACAATTAAAACATGGAAAGCCTTACACACCGTATTTTTACAAAAGTTTTTCCCCATCACAAGAACTAATCAGATAAGAAAATTGATAACAAACTTTGTGATGCAAGATGGGGAAACGCTTTATGACACTTGGGAACAATTTAAAGAATTCTTACGCTCATGCCCACATCATCAAGTTCCCAAGTGGCAATTGGTTCAGGTCTTCTACGAGGGACTTCCCTCAATACGTAACAGTGTCAATGCCGTTTTCCTACATAAAACCGTCGACGAGGCATGGAAAATTTTTGAAACGTTAAGCGAGAATTCGATGCACCAAGCCATGTCAGTACGTCCTGAAGGATGTCTTCCACCTAAACTCAAGCGAGAGGAGCATTTCGAGTCGAGTCAGTCAATTGAAATACAAGAACTATCTAAAAAACTTGACCGACTTATGATAATGAACCAAACGACAAGCGCGCACCCTCCTACGAAGTATGTGCATTATGTTCTGAACCTTCTCATAATATCCTTGCATGTCCTTCCGCTTCTCAATTTCTAGAATTCGTGGAACAACACATAAAATCTATTCAACAATTCCCACGAACTAGTTATAATCCTGTGCCGAATAATTTTCCTAATACTTACCGAACTGAATTTCAACAATATATACACAACCCAACCCTCTACCTCCTCCACCTCCGCGCAATAATGCATTTGAGGAGAAAGTGTTGGCCTCACTTGAAAATTTTGGTTCGATGATTCAGTTAGTACACTCTCACACACAGTCCATCGTAAAGTTGGATTCCCAAATGGGACAAATAGCTAATACACTAAACCGGTTGACCGAGAGTAAGTTGCCAAGTCATCCTATTCAAAAACCTAAGGGACAATACGAGGTGGGTGGTACGAATGAACAAGTGAACGCTGTTTCAACTAGGACGACTACTCGAGAGAAAGAAGTTGTTGAAATTCCGAATAAGAGTGAGAAAGCGGTAAAAATTAATTCAAATAAAGAGATAGGTTAGAACACGAGTCGACTTAGGAAAGAAAATGAAACGATCCTAACTATATTTCGAAAATGCCTTTTCCACCAAACGTCGATGAACCTTCACATTTTTCTAAGAAAGGGTCGACAATAGAAGATATACTCGAGGTATTTAAACAAGTTAAAATAAATATTCCATTCCTCGATGGTATAAAACAAATTCCCGCTTACGCTAAATGTCTAAAAGACCTATGCACTCAAAAGCGCAAGTTGCGCAGTCATACTCCGAAAAAGGTCTTCCTCATGGAAAAAGTAAGTTCAATCTTTTAACATGCTCCTCCAAAGTATAATGATCCCGATACACCAACGATCTCATGTATCATAGGTGACACTGTCATTCATCGGGCTCTCCTTGACTTAGGAGCAAGTGTTAATCTTTTACCTTACTCCGTCTATAAACAACTAGGTCTAGGTAAACTGAAACCCACGACCGCGACTATATAATTAGCAAACCGTTCTGTTATAATCCCTGGAGGAATCGTCGAGGATGTTTTGGTTAAATTTGATAAATGTTACTATCCAGTCGATTTTATGGTCCTTAACACCGAACCCGTGCTAGATGCTAGAAAATACACTCCTGTCATCCTAGGTCGTCCATTCTTAGCCACGGCCAACGCCCATGTCAACTGTCAAACGGGGGTAATGAAAGTGTCGTTTGGGAACATGAATTTAAAACTGAACGTTTTTAACGCTATTGATCCACCTCCTAACGACGATGCTTATCTATGTGAGGCGGAGAGTGAGTGTGGATATGCGGAATTCCACCTCTTGCTTGTTTTGAAATTGATTTGAAAAGAGAGAGAGAGGATCCGTTGAAAACAAATACAGAGTCGCCACTTGGTCTTTAAGGAACCAAGAAACCTAATTTTGACTCACCCAAACAGATAAAGGGCACCGGTCCTTCATAACCAAAGAACTTGGCTCGGGGTTTTGGTACGAGAGAAGAAGGAGCCTTTGTCGTGACTAAAACACCCTCAACTCGCACCGTCTTTTGACGGGCCTTAATTAGCATCCAAATAATCATCTTATACTATGTATGGTTCGACAATTAATACTATGATAGTATATTACATCACATAAGAAAATTTGAAATGGAAGATCTAAAGATAAGATATCATTCATAAGATCTAAGCCAAGTATCACACAATGCAAAGTGAAAGATCACACAAAACAAACCTAGGAAAAATCGTCTAATCACATATCAAGTAATAAAGTTTTCCTAATCTAAGGGGACATGAATTGTTCTTGAAACAAATAAATCAAAGAAAACAAGGATGCTTAGCAAGCTAGAATGATGCATGTTAATCTTTGAGAAGAGAAGATCTCTCAATCCCCGGGACGGATGAGAAAGGATGATTAGATCGAGGGGAAGCATGAACGTGTGATCATGATCATGCCTTATAATCTTCTTAGATTAGGAGTTACAAAAATCCCAAATCTTGCATGAATGCAATGTATGTATCTAGAATGTGCCAAGGTTGTAGTGTGTTTTGTGTTCATGGATTCCTAGAATGACTTAGAAGTCTAGAATGTGTATGAATGAATGAAGGAAATCATCATGGGATATGTAAAAATGTATTATGAACTACTTCCTAAGACATGAACTAATTTGGGGTGCATGTAAGCATCAAATCAAAGGGGGGAAGTAAAAGTATGCTTGCTGTGAATAGTGGACAGAACAGTAACATGATCTTGTGAAAATGGAAAAGAGGGGTTAGGAATGTTTTCAATGCATGATTGTTTATTGACATCTTCCTTATTGTGTCTAGAACACAATCAAAAAAGCCAATCTTTAATAACTATTACAGATTGAGAGAAATCATATGAACAATAGAGGTTACTCAGAAACAGAGTTGGTACTGTCGACTGAAATGTTAGAAAATCTTATAAAATGAAAACAATTGATCTAGAGGCCCCTTTTATACAGAATGTTCCCTAAGACATTGAAGTTCAAGGGAAAAATAAGTTAAGACCACTCTTTTCGGAAATGTTTTCTGAAAAATAAGTTGAAAGTCAACCAAGCTGCTGCGACAATAGAGGCAGAATGTCTTGAAGGAATGTTTGGGTCCAAATGGACCATTTTCAAGTATTTCCAAGTCAAACCAAAAATCATGGGTGTTCTCTAATGAGTTAGGAAGACATTCCAAGTGGCCTTGCATCCATACACTGAGTATTTAGTTCTAGAGAAATCTTCGAACTCAGATAACTCACTATTTTGACTCACTGTTTTGAAGATTTTGGGAAAACAAGGTTTATCTCTTGAAATCAAAGTGAGGGTTTTAAGAAGGAGGTTTTGAAATAGAAGTTTTGAAAGCATATTTTCAATACTCAATGAAGGTTATAGCCACTTAAAATGTCAACATCAAACTCATCATCAAGAACCTCCAAGATTGTTGGAGAGATTTATTTTCATTTGAACATAACTTCAAGGATACCTTGGAGGTATTGAAGTTATAATCATCATCTATCAAACATATTTTTGAGGTCAAGAGTTACTATCCATAAGGATTCACTCACCTCAAACTTCATGTCATCATTTAGAGGATGATGAACTAGTAAGTCAATAAAAATGTCAAAAAAAGAAATGAGGTTAGGAAGAGATGAACATAATATGAACAAGCAAGTAAATAACAATCAATAGGTGATAATCAATGTGATATTGGACTTGTAGCATGGTGTTTTACTCATAGATGTTGACATTTGGACATGGAAGTAGCTTCCTAACTCATAAATGCTTAGAGAAATGGTGGTTGGGTGTATTGATGATGAAATATATAGAAGTATGGTGGAGGAAAACAAGATTGGAACTCACTTTCTATAGAAAAATAGTAGGAGGAAGCTCCTTTCTCACTTCTAAATCTATCTCTATCTCTCTTTCTCTCTACAACTTCTATGGACTTTGCACTTGGCCCCCCCAAAATGAAGAGCAATGGGGGGTTTATATAGGCTAATTTGGGGTGGTTTTGGGATTTAGAAAGTGCTCCCATTGATCCCAAACATCTGTGAACATCAAACTACATCGTTTTGATTTTTAATTAATCAAAATGAACCCCCAAAAATAATTGTAAAAGTATATTGTTCTGTATGAGAGTGACGCGGCAGCACTGGGCCTGTGCCGCGACGGCATTGGGCCAGTGCCGCAGCGGCACTGCTCCGCAATCGTCTGGATAATCCTGTTTAGGCCCCCAGAGGTTCCGGTGTTCGCAAAAAGGCCTTATTTCGTCCAAAATTCACAGAAAATGCATACGAACTCCAAATTTAGGTTGTGATATACCGTTGGAAAGGTAATGGAGTCTATTTTACATAAAAAATAATTCAGGGATAGGTCACTTTGAAAAGTTTTGCTGTATTTGCGATAAAAGACGATTTGATCGCCTTTTTCGCCTTCGAAAATTCACGATAAACTCGTTTTAAATCCAAATATTATGTGCGATGTACCACTGGAAAGCTATTGACCTCTAGTATCTATGAAAAATATTTGAAAATTATTATGGTGCTCCGGTTCTAAAGTCAAATTTTGGTCAAACTGGTCAAACCTGGGATTCCCGGGAAGTTCTGGAAATCTCTGGGAGCCCCCAGGAGCTGACGTTTTCGCTTGATTTTCTTTTAAAACTCATTTCAATACTTTCCACATGATCTGGAATGATCCCAGAGAATTTGGATGATTTTGGTCAAACTTGGTCAAACTGGTCAACGGGGACTTTCCGGGAACTTTCGGGTCTTCGGGGGGTCCCAGGGAGCTGACGATTTCATCTGATTTTGCTTAAAAACTTTTTTTCTTACTTTTCTTACGACATAGCATGTTTCCAGAACTTTTGGTCCAAATCTGGGAGTTTTCGGGCTTGCAGGGCATTTTGGTCATTGTGAGCATCTTGAGAAATAAAACCAACTTCCAGGAGTCCTTTTGAGTCTTTTTCGATTATTGTGAACCACCAAGCTATGGGTCTCCTAAATCTGATAGCCGACAAAATGGGGTGTCTACAGTTTGCCCCTATTTGGCCTGAACTTGCAAGGTAACGCATGTCGCAAGCGAGTGCCAAATCTTTGAAGAGACAGGTCTTTTGGAGGCTATAGATTTAGGGTAAAAAGCGTTGCAAAAGATGCAATGATGCTGAGGCCAATGCTGGTCGTGCTCTGCGTGAGCTGCCTACGTATCCCAAGGGGAATCAGACCAGGACGTAGGTCAGGGCACAAAGGAGCAAATCACACATGCACAACGAGACAGGCAGATGCTATGCTATGAGTATGATAGGCAATGCATGGATGTGATATGAATTGTGTCATGAGTCCTATCATACCTAGTGTTCTAATCCTAGTATGAACTGGTGCTGTGGGGTGTACCACTCCGAGTGGACTTGTGTCGTGCATGTATTGTGTTCTAAAGTACTTGTGGTCCTAGTACATGTGTTCTGTGGATTCGCCACTCTCAGTGGGCTTGGTGATCTACGGTTCGCTACGACTAATAGACTTGTGAGGGATCTCGACCTGGAGGTCTTACCCAAGGAAGAGCGTGGTGCTCAAAGTGATACTGTGGTGCTCAAAAGAATGCTTATGGTGTGTTTGCCACTCCTAGTGGGCTTTGTGATTTGTGTGTGCCGCGACCGATGGGCTATGTGTCATGTTATGGCCAATTTGTTGTGTTGGGTGAAGTGACTCTCTAGACTTGACTCGTGCTCCCCTTAATTGTGATAATATGGACTCGGTGACTCTCAGAGTCTTAATGGTGCTTCTCAAATTTTAACGATGATCCTCAATTCTCAACGGCGCTTATGTTGTTCCTCAAATCTTTGACGGTGCTTCTCAATGCTTCTTGATTCTCAATGGTGTTCTTCAAATCTTAACGATGCTCCTCGACTTTTCAATGATGCTTTTCAACTCTTATGATGCTCCTCAACAAATCTGATGCTCCTCAACACATCTGATGTTCCTCAACTCTTCAACGATGCTCCTCAACAAATCTGATGATCCTCAACACATTTGATGTTCCTCAATTCTTCAACGATGCTCCTCAACAAATCTGATGCTCCTCAACACATCTAATGTTCCTCAATTCTTCAACGATGCTTCTCAACAAATCTGATGTTACTTGACTCTTTAATGATACTTCTCAACTGTTCTGATGTTCCTCGATGCTCCAACAATGCTTCTCAACTCTTCTGATGTTCCTCAATGCTCCAACAATGTTTCTCAACTCTTCTGATGTTCCTCGATGCTCCAACAATGCTTCTCAACTCTCCTGATGTTCCCCGACACATCTGATGCTCCTCCTCAACAATGATCCTCAACACATTTGAAGCTCATTCACTCTTCAAAGATGCTCCTGAACAAATCTGATGCTCCTCAACTCTTCAACGATGTTCCTCAACATATTTGATGCTCCTCAACAACACACTTGGACTTTGAACCCTAAACACCTCAACAACACATCTTATCAAAACATCTGGACTCTGAGCCCTAAAACACATCTTATCAATACTCCTCATCAACACATCTGGACTGTGAGCCCTAAAACACCTCAACAACACGTCTCATCGACACACCTCATCAACACATCAACAATAGTTTCTCGGTGTTGGCGATATTTCCTCCGATCAGCCACCTTGAGAAATAACTATCAGTTTGTAGTTTGCAACCACTTACGAGTTTATGCCACTTGTACCTGGGAAACTTCTCATGTTGCGACCTTGACTGGTGTAGTAATAATGTTTGGTAATTCTGCTTATATCCAAAGTTTTTTTTATAATTAGGAATCACCTTTAACCCACACATTTTAGACCATCAGGACAAATGGACTTAACAGGAACGACAAGGAAAGTTGGGTTAGTTTGTATGAAACCTCGATCTCTGACACACTTGTGATTAGATTGCTACTGACTCAAACAAAAAGGATTGACTTGGACATGAAATTCTCAAATTGCCACAATCCAATGTGCCTTCATCATGAATGATGTACCACTCATCTTTTATGTTCACTCCTCATCTTAATATGATAGCACTTTGCTGATAAATCTGGTTTTTGAAAATTCGTCCCTATTGATCTAATCAATTCTCTACTTTTCCCAGGAAGTGCTTTGAATTAGTGCCATAGCTTTTAGAATAAAAGATGCTCCATTTCAAAAAATTTCAAAACAACTTGGTGACTTGAAAACTCGCCCTTGGTGTGAAGGGATCGTGTTAGGCAAACGGAGTTTGCCCCTAGTTTGAGGTGCACAAAGTGGAATTCATAGGCAAACGAGGTGGGTGACCAAAGTTTGCCCCTAGTTTGGAATGATGGTTTATTGGAGGTTTTGGGAAAACGAGGTAGGTGACCAAAGTTTGCCCCTTGTATGAAGGATAAATATTAGAATTCAGGCAAACGAGGCAAGTAGCCAAAGTTTGCCCCTAGTGTGGAAGGTGATTTTCTGGCTTGAGGCAAGGACCGTGACTTTAATCTCTCAAATGCTCATAACTTTTGCCTAGGCACTAGTGATGTGACCTAGCGAGCTCTTTTCTCTCTTTTGTTATTGCTCACCTTTGATTTAGCTCTAATTTTTGCCTAGGCGTCCTTTCGGATTTGTGACCTAGCGAGCCATCCTTCTTTTCTTTTTGAAATTCTGCCTACGTACCCCCGAGCGGGGATCAGGTCCAACGTAGTTCGGGCCAGGACCTTTAAAGAAGAGGGGTTAATATTGATGGTGTCGACCGAACCGATGCGGTTGTCTACGTATCCCCGAGTGGGAATCAGGTCGAGCGTAGTTCAAGGCAAGGTCTTGAAAGAAATTGGTTGAGGGTTTTTCAAACCAATCGTCAAAGGAGTTTGAACTTAGGTCACTTGTGGTAGCCTTGAATAAGAAGATTCAGTTTCAGTCTCCCTTTCTTTTCTTTTCTTTTCGTTTCTTTTCTTTTCTTTTCTTTTCTTTTTTTTCTGAGGATTGATCCTTTTCACTTTCGTCTAGCCAGTCAATTTTACTTTTCATGTAGTTGATTTTTGTGAGATCTTTTGATCACAATTTTGAAATTCCAGAATGTGCACGTCAGCTCTCGGGATTTATGTGTGGTCGTTCCAAGCCTTTAAAATGTGATCTAGGCACATTTTTATGATGTCCCTTGAAGCGTACAATTCTATCATTTGTAAAATCATTTTGACTGGCTAGGGTCGGATCTTGGAAATCAATACCTTTTCAGCTCTAACTTTTGCCTAGGCACCCTTTCGGGTTTTCAACCTAGCGAGCTTTCTTTTTTTTTTTTTCCTTTTCTTCCTTTCCCTTTTTTTTTTTGAAAGTGGAGATGAAACTCACTGAAATGTTTGGATACCATCAAGGACTAAGTCTGCATTGCTTCCAATCGGATAGATTGCATGGCTCTCAGTTAGTTTGGGCTTAAGGCTTCGAAATGGTGGAAAAATGGTGTTGGGCAAGCCCCAAGTTAGTTTCAAGTATGTCTTTTTGAGATTTGAGCAAAAGCATATTTTAAATTCTTAAAGTAAGACGATTCAATTCTCGGCTCTTCATCGGTGCCAGCGTGAAATTGACTTTGACCTTTTCAGGGTTCTTTTTTTTGTTTGATGCAAAAATTTATTAGCAGATAATATTCATGGTAATTTGAAAAGTGACATTTTCAGTTCAGCGATTCATTCACTTATGACTATGCACATCAGATTAAGCAAAATGAGATTTCATTCCATCAAAAGAGAAGGATTACATTACTGATGTTGTCAAAATCAAGATATAAAAGTGTACTTTACTTTTCTAAAAATTTGCAGTGTAGAAGTAAAGGTCGAACCCACAAAGATTGATTAACTATCGCGCTTTAATTTTAAAACCTAAATTTAGCTAATTTAAGAAAAAACTGATTTTGATTTGATTTTAATTAAACTAATAACAATAGAAGTAAATCTAAATTATGAAAGCAATTAAATAGTTGTTTTTATAATAAGTTTAAGGAACCTAAGATTGCAAATCCACCACTAGCTTCATAATAAGGGTATTTATGAATTACTTTAGCTTATTAAGTTGGATGATAATGGAGAATTGTAGCTACAAGCCCAATTCCTCCATCAAGAAAATAACTATGGTTCAAGCATCAACATAATCCATCTTCGGTTAGCACGAATTATCCCACACTAAACTAGGGTTCTGGTATAATCCGTTTAATCTAGGCATGGACTATTCGGATACTTGATAGCACAATTCAATTTACGCACCATTACATGTAAATAATCTAAACAAGCACAGCAAGCATAGATCATTGAGCACATCACAGTCAAAATAGATCTAAGACAAGAATAAACTTTGAAAGTAATGATTTTAATCAATAGAAGCACGATTTATTTATAAAAATCCTCAGAACATGTAACTGTCATCCATACATAATAAAACTAAAATAAAAACATAAAATACACCCTATTACTTGGCTAGGGTTTCATTGAAACCCTAGATCTAGAGTCTAGTTGTCCATAGAAGCGGCGGATGGCAAGTAGTTGATGGAAGAGGCCATGTAAATCCTTGGTCTTCTTCTTCTTCTCCTTGCTTCCCTCCCTTTAATGGCTGAAAGTATGGTTGTATATTGTGTGTATAACAATTGCCAACCGCTAAATTGAAGTAAAATAGGGTATATATAGATTTTAGGCAAGTTTTGGAAGCTTTCCTAACCCGAAACGCACTAAAACTGCTATATTTTGCAATCTGAACGTAATTAGGCAGTTTCATTCGCGTAGGAATCATCAGTAGAGTGAAATACGCAACTTCAATTTTTTACACAGGTCGCGCGAGGGGGCCGCACAAGCGTCATATGGGGACCTTACGCGAGCGATTTCCAGATTTTCGTGCGAGCAGGCCGCGCGCGCGATGTGGTTTTTCTTGCTTCTTTTCTTCTGTTTTTTCACCCTGTTTAGCCTGGTTTACTTGATTTCTTCCAAAACCTGTCAAAAAATAGAAAACGAAGTAAAAATATACAAAAACAGGATAAAAGGTACTAACAAACGTAAGTTAAGGCAGATAATTAGGATCTATTATCTCCCAATCACACCCCCAAACCTACATTTTGCTAGTCCTCGAGCAAAACTAAAACAAAAAAATAAATAAAAATAAATAAATAAATAAAACTACTACTACAAATGCTACTCTATTTTCGTATAGATCACGATTGCATTTAGCATATGCAACAAGCCTTTTAAACCTCTAGGTGTCCCTAGTCGAACGAGTGAAGTCTCGTGAGGGTTCTCGTCAACAAGTCACCCACAACCATCTTTATTAACTTGTAAATTAAAAAAAAAAACATAATATTCAATACTCCTTATCATAAAACAATGATTTGAAATAGAATAACGAACAAAAGAAACATAATGAAACATCCACCTAAGTCATGAAAAATAATCCCAAGCACTTGCATCGTATAAATCAATAGAGTTTCTCATAAAATCGCACGTGTGTGATGTGGTAGTCAAATGAACACGCGTATGTCATGAACTTGGAATATACTTCGGATAACCAATTAACTATGTCTCGACTACGAATCTCACAATGTAAATTACACTCTAAAATGAAACACTCAGAAACAGGTGTAATTTTTCTAAAATATATGAGTAAAGGAAATATGTTTTCAAAACGAGAAATGCTCACATATGACTCGAAAAAGACTCATGACACGAAAGACAGTAGTCTCATGGATAGGATGCCAACAATCAAGAAAAATTAATCGTTACCATGCTTTAATCCCCCTCCCATCGTTTACATATCCAAACCATGTTTCCTAGGATCAATAAGACTTTTCAAAGGTTATAACGTGGCTCAGGCAATGAAAAATGATAGAAATGATTCATTAGGTAGTTTTCAGAATAGCATTGTAAGGCATGTTCGATTTCTTTCATTCTCTCTTCTACCAACTTTCATCTTTTCATTCTCTTCTTTTTCATATTTCTTTTTTAATTTCTTTCCTTTTTTTTCAATCTCTTCAATCTTTTCTCCTTTTTTTCTTGCTTGTCGGATGATTATTCATTGATTTCTAAGCAACTACTCCAATAGCATCTTATCTTCTTCTTCCCAATCAACACATCGCCTTATCAACACTTAAAAGGTGATGAATCTTTCAGTGGTGAACTCCAAGTTGGTCAAGTTGGAGCAAAAATAGGATAATGGTAATTAAAGAAAGAAATGGCATTTTAACGGCTCAAGGGGCGAACTAAGGAAATTTTTATCATTTATCGGTGAGTAGCAAACAAAGAAGGCCTAAAATCATGTCCTAGGGTTATATGGTTCTTCAACATTTACAATGGAAGATTATTTAGCATGGTCGCAAATATTTTAACTTGACTATCGACCAAAACAAGAATAATGAGACTAAACAACAAGTTAATGCGCTATTTCAATGAAATTCGACAAACACAAGATGTATTTATAACCCTCTAAAAAAAGATAGGCTCAAAAGCTCACCGGGTCTAGTCTCCACCTTGTGTTATCTAGAAATCCGAATCATAGTATAGTTCACATCAAACATGTATTCACGCGACTACGTGCAGTGCATAGCTTTGTGTGCAAATCTATGATATAAAACTACGATTCGAACGATACATGACCTAAAACGTTACATCATGACTTCAGCAAATATTTAATCACATCTTTCCTTGTTTACCATTCTATGACAATCCAAGTTACATAATAAGAAATATCGAATCAAGATTGCAAAAACGTCGGTAACATCGTTTATTTAAGCACAAATATTAAAAAAAATTTGAAACATCGGTGCATATAATGTGCATGTGAGTGCATACCCCCAAACCTAAACCTTTCATTGTCCCCAATGAAACAATAAAACGAAAGAAATGAGAGTACGTAAGGAAGGAACGACAATACCTCAATCTCGGCAATCACAAACAAGTGAACACAAAGGAATATGTCAATAAAGTTCAATGTTGCCTGTTACTTCTTGATAAAAAAAAACAAACAAACAAAATAATAAAAGCAGCTAAAAGAATTATAACTAAGCTAAACGAAACAAATTAAACAATAAGACCGAACAAAAGTATGAAAACAGAAAGATAATAACTATAAAAGAAAATAAAACATAACTATAAACAGGAAAACAACACATGACTTGATCTAAAAAGTACTTAAGAAATAGAAACAGGAAAGTAAAAACTACTCAAACAGGTAGGGAAGAAGGATATAGAAAACAAAAGAAAAAATCAGGAAAATGGGGGATCGCCCGAGCGGCCGTCGCGCGCGCGAATCCAAAAAATAAAAAAAATAAAAAAATTAGAACAATCGCTCAAGCGAGATACCTCGCGCGCGCAAAACAAGGCACGAGGAGAACCCGAGAGCTCATAAAAAGAAAAGTAAGAAAAATTTCACTAAGGCACAATCTCACGCGAGCGGGCCGCGCGCGCGACAAGGATATTTTCTCTCGGTTCAGTTATTTTATATATATAAATTAAACATAACTTTACTCCAACCCCCAAACCTGTCCAGAAAACTCAAAAACTGACCAAAATGACCCAAAAATATGCAAAAATAAGATAAAAAGACGAAATAAAGCTTGGGTTGCCTCCCAAGAAGCGCTATCTTTTACGTCTTTAGCTAGACCATTCTAGCTCAAGACTCAAGGAGGTCGTAAATCGGACTGTGTACCCCTAAGGATATCAGGAAGAGCTCGGTGGCAAGAAAAAATAATGTTGCTTTGGATTAATTCATTTGACGGATCATCCTTATTATGTTCAAATCTATTTCTTACCTTCTGAGTGAATTCATCATTAGGGTCCAGATTATTTGCATTCATCCGCTCATTACTCACTATATTATTCTCCTCACCTATTTTCAATTCATTAGTAAGTTCAATATTCCGTATAACCTCACTACCCTCCACACATAGATAATCATCGTCTTTGGGAGGTTGATCGACAGCGTTAAACACGTTTAATTTTAAGTTCAAATTCTTGAATGACACTTTCATCACCCCTGTTCGACAATTAACACGCGCATTAGCAGTCGTTAAGAATGGACAACCCAGAATAACAGGGGTGCTTCCTAGCATCTGGGACAGGTTCGGTGTCAAGGACCATAAAATCGATAGGATAAAAATATTGATCAACTTTAACTAAGACGTCCTCGATGATTCCTCTAGGTACTTTGACGGAACAATCCGCTAATTGAATAGTAGCAGCCATGGGCTTAAGTTCACATAGTCCTAGTTGTTTATAAACGTGATAAGGTAAGAGATTAACACTCGCACCTAAATCAAGGAGAGCCCTATGGATGACAGTGTCACCTATGACACATGAAATAGTTGGCGTACTAGGATCCTTATACTTTGGAGGTGAGTGTTGAAAAATAGAACTTACTTTTTCAGTGAGAAAGACCTTTTCGGAGTATGACTACGCAATTTACGTTTTTTAGTGCAAAGGTCTTTTAGGCATTTCGCGTAAGCGGGAATTTATTTAATAGCATCGAGGAATGGAATATTGATTTTAACTTGTTTAAATACCTCGAGTATTTCCTCAACCTTTGACCCTTTCTTTGGAAAATTTGATGGTTCATCAACGTTAGGTGGAAAGGGCAATTTCGGTATATGATTAGGCAGGGCTGTTTCTTTTTCTTTCTTATTTTGACTCGCGTCCTTACCTTTCTTTGTATTAGAGTTGATGTTCATATCTATCACATTCTTATTCAAAATTTCTATTACCTCTTCCTCTCGTGTAGTCAACCTAGTTGAAACGGCGTTTACTTGCTCATTCGATCCCTTAACCTCGTATTGTCCCTTAGGGTTTTGAATTGTTTGACTAGGCAACGTCCCCTCGTTTCTACGACTCACTACAGTAGCCAGCTGTCCCATTTGGGATTCAAGCTTTGTAATGGATTGTGTGTGAGTGCACTATTTGTGCTTGTGCCTGTACTTGTGTTTCGATTTTATTAAGGGACGCCAACACCTTCTCCTCGAAAGCGTTACCCCTTGGAGGGCTCGGATTAGGAGGCGGTTGTTGGTATTGATTAGGTTGAAACTGAGGTCGATATGCATTAGGAAAATTAGTCGCCTCATTATGATTATTATTATTATTTTTCCACGAGAAGTTAGGATGGTTTCTCCATGGCGCGTCCGGATTATTAGTAGTCGAATTATAATTATTTCGTGGGTATTGTTGAATAGAATTAATGTGTTGCTCCACGAATTCCAAAAATTGAGATGCATAAGGACATGCAAAGATATTATGAGACGGTTCAGAACATAATGCACATACTTCTGAAGAAGGTGGAGTGGGCCTAATTCCCATCCTCATAAGTTGGTCAAGTTTTCTATTTAATTCTTGAAATTCAATTGAATGACTTGACTCGAACTTTACCTCTCTTTTTGGTGGTGGCAGATATCCTCCAGAACGTACCGACACAGACTGATGCATCGAATTCTCGCTCAAAGTTTCAAATATTTTCCAAGCCTCGTCGGCGCTTTTGTGTAGGAAAGTACCCGCACAAACGGCATCGACAGTATTACGAATAGAGGAAATAAGTCCCTCATAAAAGACTTGAACTAATTGCCACTTAGGAACCTGATGATGTGGGCAGGAACGTAATAATTCTTTAAATTTCTCCCATGTGTCATAAAGTGTTTCCCCATCTTGCATCACAAAATTAGTTATAGATTTTCTTATTTGATTTGTTCTTGTGATTGGGAAAAACTTTTGCAAAAATGCAGTATGTAATGCTTCGCATGTTTTTATAGTGTTTGGCTCCAAAGATTGGAGCCAATACTTTGCTTTATCTTTTAAAGAGAATGGAAAGAGACGCAGTTTTAATTCATCATCAGTGAAATTTTGGATTTTTAATGTAGAGCATATATCTTTGAAATCCCCTAAGTGCTGATAAGGGTCTTCATTTATACGGCCATGGAAAGAAGGAAGTAGAGAGATGGTAGACGACTTTATCTCAAAGTGAGATGCCGTTGCCTCCGGTAATTCGATACCTGCTTGAGGCGTGTAAGTCGTAGGATTAAAATAATCTTTAAGCGGAAGAGGTGGCGGTATATTAGGGTTATTTCCATTTTTTTCGTTGTTTCCAATGTCGGCCATTGGAACAGGTTCTATGTTAATAAATCGAGTTTTCCTTAACCTTTTAAGGGTACTTTGAATTTCAGACTGAAATAACGATGACGGTTTCGGAGTCAGAATGACTCTAAGGGTACGTTCAAGTTCAGGATCGATAGAAAATAATTCAGGTTTACTTGAACGCGTACCAAACATAAACTAAAAAGAAAAGAAATTAAAATAAGTACTGACTCAACAAATACAAAAATAATCACACAAATCAGACAACAGGCAAGCACACAGTACTACTATGATGCATGTAATTATCCTTATATATGCAGTGATTCGCGTCAAAGCCCAGCGCCCTGAGTTTCTTAGCTAATGCAGTGCTCACTCCACAACTAACCTAATGCAAGTAATTGCGCCTCAGCGCCCTGACTTACAGTGATTTGATGCGAAGTTTCAAAGAAAGCGATTTACATGAATTTTATTTATTTATTTATTTTTTGGCATAAGCTCCTTTGATGTGCACAGCTGCTCCACTCGAAACGCTAGAATTTTGAGTTCCTACGAAATTAAAAAAATAAAATAAAAAATAGTAACTTAAAACAAAAACAAAAAAATAAGAAAAGGAAAAAACCTAATCTAATATTTACGAATTAACTAAACTACGATTATAAAACTAAAGGTAGTAATGCAATCCCCGGCAACGGCGCCAAAAATTGATGTTGTCAAAATCAAGATATAAAAGTATACTTTACTTTTCTAAAGATTTGCAGTGTGGAAGTAAAGGTCGAACCCACAGAGATTGATTAACTACCGCGCTCTAATTTTAAAACCTAAATTTAGCTAATTTAAGAAAAACTGATTTTGATTTGATTTTAATTAAACTAATAACAATAGAAGTAAATCTAAATTATGAAAGCAATTAAATAGTTGTTTTTTATAATAAGTTTAAGGAACCTAGGATTGCAAATCCACCACTAGCTTCATAATAAGGGTATTTATGAATTACTTTAGCTTATTAAGTTGGATGATAATGGAGAATTGTAGCTACAAGCCCAATTCCTCCGTCAAGAAAATAACTATGGTTCAAGCACCAACATAATCCATCTTCGGTTAGCACGAATTATCCCATACTAAACTAGGGTTCTGGTATAATCCGTCTAATCTAGGCATGGACTATTCGGATACTTGATAGCACAATTCAATTTAAGCACCATTACATGTAAATAATCTAAACAAGCACAGCAAGCATAGATCATTGAGCACATCACAGTCAAAATAGATCTAAGACAAGAATAAACTTTGAAAGTAATGATTTTAATCAATAGAAGCACGATTTATTTATAAAAATCCTCAGAACATGTAACTGTCATCCATACATAATAAAACTAAAATAAAAACATAAAATACACCCTATTATTTGGCTAAGGTTTCATTGAAACCCTAGATCTAGAGTCTAGTTGTCCATAGAAGCGGCGGATGGCAAGTAGTTGATAGAGGAGGCCATGTAAATCCTTGGTCTTCTTCTTCTTCTCCATACTTCCCTCCCTTCAATGGCTGAAAGTGTGGTTGTATATTGTGTGTATAACAATTGCCAACCCCAAGCGCGATATGGGGACCTCGCGCGAGCGATTTCCGGATTTTCGCGCGAGCAAGCCGCGCGCGCGATGTGGTTTTTCTTGCTTTTTTTCTTCTGCTTTTTCACCCTGTTTAGCCTGGTTTACTTGATTTCTTCCAAAACATGTCAGAAAATAGAAAACGAAGTAAAAATATACAAAAACAGGATAAAAAGGTACTAACAAACGTAAGTTAAGGCATATAATTAGGATCTGTTCTCTCCCAAACGGGTAAAGGGCACCGGCCCTTCATAACCAAAGAACTTGGCTCGGGGTTTTGGTACGAGAGAGGAAGGAGCCTTTGTCGCGACTAAAACACCCTCAACTCGCCCCGTCTTTCGACGGGCCTCAATTAGCATCCAAATAATCATCTTATACTATGTATGGTTCGACAATTAATACTATGATAGTATATTACATCACATAAGAAAATTTGAAATGGAAGATCTAAAGATAAGATATCATTCATAAGATCTAAGCCAAGTATCACACAATGCAAAGTGAAAGATCACACAAAACAAACCTAGGAAAAATCATCTAATCACATATCAAGTAATAAAGTTTTCCTAATCTAAGGGGACATGAATTGTTCTTGAAACAAATAAATCAAAGAAAACAAGGATGCTTAGCAAGCTAGAATGATGCATGTTAATCTTTGAGAAGAGAAGATCTCTCAATCCCCGGGACGGATGAGAAAGGATGATTAGATCGAGGGGAAGCATGAACGTGTGATCATGATCATTCCTTATAATCTTCTTAGATTAGGAGTTACAAAAATCCCAAATCTTGCATGAATGCAATGTATGTATCTAGAATATGCCAAGGTTGTAGTGTGTTTTGTGTTCATGGATTCCTAGAATAACTTAGAAGTCTAGAATGTGTATGAATGAATGAAGGAAATCATCATGTGATATGTAAAAATGTAGTATGAACTACTTCCTAAGACATGAGCTAATTTGGAGTGCATGTAAGCATCAAATCAAAGGGGGGAAGTAAAAGTATGCTTGCTGTGAATAGTGGACAGAACAGTAACATGATCTTGTGAAAATGGAAAAGAGGGGTTAGAAATGTTTTCAATGCATGATATTTTATGGAGATCTTCCTTATTGTTTCTAGAACACAAACCAAAAATCCAATCTTTAATAACTATTACATATTAAGAGAAATCATATGAACAATGGAGGTTACTCAGAAACAGAGTTCGTACTATCGACTGAAATGTTATAAATTCTTAGAAAATGACTACAAATGATCTAGAGGCCCATTTTATGCAGAATGTTCCCTAAGACATTGAAGTTCAAGGTAAAAATAAGTTAAGACCACTCTTTTCGGAAATGTTTTCTGAAAAATAAGTTGAAAGTCAACCAAGCTGCTGCGACAACAGAGGCAGAATGTCTGGAAGGAATGTTTGGGTCCAAATGGACCATTTTCAAGTATTTTCAAGTCAAACCAAAAATCATGGGTGTTCTCTAATGAGTTAGGAAGACTTTCCAAGTGGCCTTGCATCCATACACTGAATATTTAGTTCTATAGAAATCTTCGAACTCAGATAACTCACTATTTTGACTCACTGTTTTGAAGATTTTGGGAAAACAAGGTTTATCTCTTGAAATCAAAGTGAGGGTTTTAAGAAGGAGGTTTTGAAATAGAAGTTTTGAAAGCATATTTTCAATACTCAATGAAGGTTATAGCCACTTAAAATGTCAACATCAAACTCATCATCAAGAACCTCCAAGATTGTTGGAGAGATTTATTTTCATTTGAACATAACTTCGAGGATACCTTGGAGGTATTGAAGGTATAATCATCATCTATCAAACATGTTTTTGAGGCCAAGAGTTACTATCCATAAGGATTCACTCACCTCAAACTTCATGTCATCATTTAGAGGATGATGAACTAGTACGTAAATAAAAATGTCAAAAAAAGAAATGAGGTTAGGAAGAGATGAACATAATATGAACAAGAAAGTAAATAACAATCTATAGGTGATAATCAATGTGATATTGGACTTGTAGCTTGGTGTTTCACTCATAGATGTTGACATTTGGACATGGAAGTAGCTTCCTAACTCATAAATGCTTAGAGAAATGGTGGTTGGGTGTATTGATGATGAAATATATAGAAGAATGGTGGAGGAAAACAAGATTGGAACTCACTTTCTATAGAAAAATAATAGGAGGAAGCTCCTTTCTCACTTCTAAATCTATCTCTATCTCTCTTTCTCTCTACAACTTCTATGGACTTTGCACTTGGCCCCCCCAAAATGAAGATCAATGGGGGGTTTATATAGGCTAATTTGGGGGTGGTTTTGGGATTTTGAAAGTGCTCCCATTGGTCCCAAACATCTATGAACATCAACCTACATCGTTTTGATTTTTAATTAATCAAAATGGACCCCCAAAAATAATTGCAAAAGTATACTGTTCTGTAGGAGAGTGTTGCGGTGGCACTGGACCTATGCCACGATGGCAGTGGGCCAGTGCCGCGGCGGCACTGCTCCTCAATCGTCTGGATAATCCTGTTTAGGCCCCCAGAGGTTCCGGTGTTCGCGCAAAGGCCCTATTTCGTCCGAAATTCACAGAAAATGTATACAAACTCTAAATTGAGGTTGTGATATACCGTTGGAAAGGTAATAGAGTCTATTTTACATAAAAAAAAAATAATTTGGGGATAGGTCACTTTGAAAAGTTTTGCGATATTTGCGATAAAAGTCGATTTGATCGCCTTTTTCGCCTTCGAAAATTCACGATAAACTCGTTTTAAATCCAAAAATTATGTGCAATATACTGTTGGAAAGCTATTGACCTCTAGTATCCATGAAAAATATTTGAAAATTGTTACGGTGCTCCGGTTTTAAAGTCAAATTTTGGTCAAACTGGTTAAACCTGGGATTCCTGGGAAGTTTTGGAAATCTCTGGGAGCCCCCAAGAGCTGACGTTTTCGCTCGATTTTCTTTTGAAACTCATTTTAATACTTTCCACATGATCTAGAATGATCCCGAAGAATTTGGACGATTTTGGTCAAACTTGGTCAAACCTTGGTCAAACTGGTCAACGGGGACGGTCCGAGAACTTCCTGGTCTTCCGGGGGTCTCTGGGAGCTGACGATTTCATCTGATTTTGCTTAAAAACTTATCTTCTTACTTTTCTTATGACATAGCATGTTTCCAGAACTTTTGGTCCAAATCTGGGAGTTTTCGGGCTTTCAGGGCATTTTGGTCATTCTGAGCATCTTGAGAAATAAAACCAACTTCCAGGAGTACTTTTGAGTCTTTTTCGATCATTGTGAACCACCAAGCTATGGGTCTCCTAAATCTGATAGCCGACAAAATGGGGTGTCTACAGTGAGATGAGACGAACAATTGAACTTACTCCAGAAATAGTACGAAAAACAATATAGTGGGTAATGAGCGGACGAATTTAAATAATCCAGACCCTAATGAGGAATTTACTCTGAAGGTACGAAATCGATTTGAACATGAAAAGGGCGAACCATCGAATGAATTAACTCATAACGACCTTGTTTATGCTTTTCACCGGAATCTCCCTAATACATTCAATAGTACAACGTCCGAGTTACGGCCTCCTTGAAACTTGAGCTAGAACGGTCTAGCTGAAGACGTAAAAGACAGCGCTTCTTGGGAGGCAACCCAAGCTTTATTTCGTCTATTTTTCTTATTTTTGAATGTTTTTAGCCAGTTTTGAGTCTTTTGTGAGTTTTTTGGACAGGTTTGGGGGTCGGAGTTAAGTTATTTTATAGTTATTTTATAGTTATTTATGATGACCCATTATATACCAAAAGTTTCCTAAGACACCCATGTTTTATAAAAAAAATAGAAAAGATATATGTACAGTGACGAAAATATCCAGAATAAGTGCAAGAAGTTGGGTGAACATTCTGTGAGAACAGAGGCAGATTATGAATATGATATTCTCACATCCAAAACAAATACTTTCACATTTCTATAATTGATGGGGAAAATTGGGGACAAACTATGATGTCTTAGGAAGATTTTCCAAGTGGTTTCATCATCATAACTCAAGTATTTAATTCAAAACAAATCTTTGAATCTGAACAGCTCACTGTTTTGGATCATTCTTGAAGAAAATGGATTTGGGTTTGAAATAGAGTTTGAGTTCTTGATTGGGGGTTTTGAAATAGATGTTCAAAGCATGAACTTAAACTCTTGAGATGACCATGTGACCACTTAGAACCTCATCCAACCTTGAATCATCAAAGAACTCCCAATATTATTGGAGAGATTCATTTTTATTTTGGACATAACTTCAATACATTTCAAGAACATCTTGGAAGTATTGAGGTTATGATCATCATCTATCAAACATGTTTTTGAGGTCAAGAGCTACTATCCATAAGGATTCACTCACTCCAAACCTCATGTCATCACTTAGATGATGATGAACTAGTAAGTAAATAAAGAAAATAAAAAGAAATGAGATTAAGAAGAGATGAACATAATATGAACAAACAAGTAAATAACAATCAATAGATGATAATCAATATGATTTTGGACTTGTAGCTTGGTGTTTCACTCATAGATTTTGACATTTGGACATGGAAGTAGCTTCCTAACTCAAGAATGCTCAAGAATGGTGATTGGGTATATTGATGATGAAGTATATAGAAAAATGGTGGAGGAAAACAAGATTAGAACTCACTTTGATTGGAAAAAAATGGAAGAAGAAGACTACTTCTTCTCTTTCTCTCTCTATATTTCCCTAGAGTTTCTTCCTATGCTTTCTCTAAGATTCCATGTCTCTCCCCTAAATGGAAGTAAATGGCTTCTTTTATAGGCAAAGGAGGGGTGGTAAATGGAGTTTTAAAAAGTTTAAAATGATCTCCCATTGGTCCAAAATAAGCTGGGAATCAAAACTACGTCGTTTTGGTTTTTAATTAATCAAAATGGGACCCCAAAAGAAATTACAAAAACTCACTGTTCTGGAGGGGAGTGCCGCGGCGGCACTGGGCCAGTGCCGCGGCAGCAGTGCTCCTCCCTTTGTCCAGATAATGCTGTTTAGGCCCCCTGAAGTTCCGGTATTCGCGAAAAGGCCCTATTTTGTCCGAAATTCACAGAAAATGCGTACGAACTCCAAATTGAGGTTATGATATACCGTTGGAAAGGTAATGGAGTCTACTTTACATAAAAAAAAGTTCGGGGATAGGTCACCTTGAAAAGTTTTGTGGTATTCGCGATAAAAGCTGATTTGATCGCCTTTGAAAATTCATAATAAATTCGTTTTAAATCCAGAAATTACGTGCGATATACCGTTGGAAAGCTATTGACCTCTAGTATCCATGAAAAATGTTTGAAAATTGTTTTGGTGCCCCGGTTCCAAAGTCAAATTCTGGTCAAACTGGTCAAACCTGGGATTCCCGGGAAGTTCTGGAAACCTCCGGGAGTTCCCAGGAGCTGACGTTCTCGCTCGATTTTCTTTTGGAACTTGTTTTAATACTTATCTCATGATTTAAAATGATTCTGGTGAATTCGGACGATTTTGGTCAAACTTGGTCAAACTTGGTCAAACCTAGTCAAACCTTGGTCAAACCGGTCAACGGAGACTTTCCGGGAACTTCCGGGACTTCCGGGGGTCTCTGGGAGCTGACGATTTCACCCGATTTCTCTTAGAAACTCATTTTATCGCTTTTCTTACGACATAGCATGTTTTCAGAACTTTGGGACCAAATCTGGGAGTTTTCGGGCTTTTAGGGGCATTTTGGTCATTTTGAGCATTCTGAGAGATAGAGCTGACTTCCAGGAGTCCTTTTGAGTCTTTTAGATCATTGTGAACCACCAAGCTATGGGTCTCCTAAATCTGATAGCCGACAAAATGGGGTGTCTACAATGCATAAACACTATGCATGTGCAACAATAACAATTCATGTATGTACATGAACATACATATGCACCAAACATCTCTACTATGTATGGATGCAATCTACATGATGTGCCAAAATTCACTCAACACTCCACTCGACGTCAGACGTTCCCAAAGTTTTCTTACCTCTAGCTCTGATACCAATAAATGTCACGACCTATCCCGTTACGCGCAGAAATAGGAGACATGGCACGCCACCAAGGCTCATCCAATTCCTTTAAAGTAAAAAAGTAGCGGAAAACATAAATAAAATCCATTAAATCAGAGTTATAAAAAGTTTTGTCCAATTGAAACTTTTTTCAAAAGAGACCAATTTGAGAAACAAAGGTCCAGTCGATTGTATCAGGGACCCAGTCGACTGGAGATCGAAAGCAGTAAGGTTATTAAAAGATCAACAGTCGGTCCAGTCAACTGCGTCGGCGACTCAGTCGACTGGTGCTCAATTTCTCAGTCGACTGACCCTTGTCAGGTCGACTAAACACTATTCAAGCAGAATGTGTGGTTTGAAAACCATTTCCAGTCGATTGTCGATTGCTTTTTCATCCCAATCGACTAATGCCTTTAGCAGAACCAAAAAAAATCAGCATTTACATCAGACATCCAGTTGACTGAAATATGTACCAGTCGACTGATCCTCTACTATTCATTCGCAGTGTCTAAAATGACACAGAGTCCAATCGACTGAAACATGAACCAGTTGACTGATCCCCTATCACACAGCCAAATTGTGTAGTTTTAACAACCTATGGATCTCCCAATTTAAACAAACACAACCACAACTAAATTTCAACATTTTAAAATATTACCACAGGCATTCGAATACAAAAGACAGTACTACCAAACTAACCCCCTCAAGGTTCTATTACAACATATTTTACAATTTCCAATTCCTTTTACAAGTTTGGAAAGGAAACAAAAAAATATATAAACAACTGTAACCCCGTCGTCTCCACGGCCTCACTCCTCACGCTTCTTCTTTCCCTTTTTCTTCTCCCCTACAATGGAGTACAGCTCCACTACTCAGCTATATGTTGAGCGTACAATTCTAAGTATATGCTTATATGACAATTCATGCTATAAACATCCAAAACACAAAAAAAAAAAAAAAAAAAAAAAAAATAGTATCTAGGGTGAGTGGTATGCATTCATCCAGTAAATGAAACCGATGCCGTAGAAGGCACAGCTCTCCCATGCACCACGTACACTGGTTGGGCCTTCCTCCATACCAGGTACCGTGTCCTGGTTGGGCCTTCCTCCATACCAGACACAACCACAATCAAAATCATCAAATCCTCAAAGTACGAGGAGCTTACAACTTCGTATGAAATTGCACCAAACCTCCCTTTGACCCAAATAGACACATGGCATGCTCACATAAACAATTATACATGCTTTTTATATAATTTCACATACATAATTAACGGACCTACTTAATACATGAATTTCGCACGGATCCAAATATATCAAAACCGATATTTAAACATGAAAATCTCATATATTTCATAGATCTAGAATTCATACCTCGAGCAATCTTTCCGAAACTTGAAGGATCGACTAGAGGCCCAAATAAACTTCGGATCTCAACTTACACGCGATTCCTACAAGTTTTAATGGGTTTTCCCCAAATTCCTAGAAATTAGATTTTCAGGAAAAAAAAAACCGCGGCCTAAGAGGTATCAAATGTAGGTCTTACCTCGAGGAGTTCAAATCTCAAATCTGGTGAAAAACTGATGGACAAACGGTCGTCAATCGGTGTCGTGAAGCTCGTGGCACTGAAATCTCCCTTTTCTCTCTCCTCCATAGATATTTTTAGAAAGTTTTGACAAATGAAATTCCAAGCTTATCTATTTATAGGCACAACTTTTGAAAATTACGTTTACCTCCTCACGAGTTTCCAAAACTTTGAATTATCTCCCGAAACATCTTAAACATCTACTTTATTACTTCACGGGTGAAAAATAAAATTTATAAAAGTTTTTGACTAAGTTCCACTTGGGTCCGAAATAAGGATCCAAAAACTAATCTCCGTGGAATCTCTATACCACCTACCTTTTATATAACATGTCACTCACATTCTCACCACAGTGTTCAAAAATCTCTACAGCGATATCAAAAACTACTAGAAATTATACTACACAGGTATAATTTACTTTTCATACAATACCAGATATTCCAAATAACATTTAAATCATATAAATGTCATTTAACCATGCAAATGCAAAATGAACTACCATGTTCCCGTGTCTTCACTGACATCTTACCGCTGACCTACAGTCAACCTCTTTCACTATTATCAAATGACATTGATAATTCACAAAATTTCCAAACATGCATGCTACAATAATGAATTCTGGAATGGGTGTGACAAAAACATTGAGTGCCACCAGTAATGAACAACTCACAATATTTGGAAAAGAGGTGGGTTTAGGGCAAATTTTTCCCCCAAAAGTGCAAGTTTTGTACTTAGAAACAAAGGCTATGAGGAGAAAAAAGAATCAAATAAAAAAATAGACAATATAACTCGAATCTAGTTACACGAATGAACAATATAGCTACCCACTTCCTTCCCAGCAAACAAAATTACCCACTTCCCTCGCTGCAAACTAAAACTTATGTTGCAAATATTGCAAACAAATGAACAATATAACTACCGTGTTTTTGTAGTTACACGAATGCTAGAAAAAAAAACAGATGCAAACTCTAACAAAAACCACACTATTTTTCTTTACAATAAGCCTTACAAAAAGAAACCTTATGCATACCTAGACTTATTCTAAGTTGAAGTTGAAACAAAAGTCTAGAAATTAAAACCCTTGACTGAAAATTAAACCCTTGGACAAATGAGCATACCTCCAAATCTGCAAATTGAAAAACATGGACAAATGCTCAGTAGGTTTGGTGAGTGCAGAGAACTCAGTAGGTTCAAGTGCTCTTCCACAATTCCAAGTAATGTCAGTTTGTAAAACCCCCAAAAGCCATTGAATCAAAGAAAACCATCAAAATACTCAAAACAAAGCATCAGGAGTGGTGAGTTTACTTACTAATGAATGGATTGTGGAGTTGGTTGATGAAATCAATCTAGAAAGATAAATTAACTGGATGGATTGAAAATAACAAAGGACTGATGGAAGAGAACATAATATACTTGCATAATACTTTTCACTTCTTGAAGTGGAATGTCCCAAGAATTGAATATAAAAAGAGTAATACTTAGGACATACCCAAAGACACAACTTTTGGGACACAACCCAAGAGGTGTGTCTATCTCTTCTGTGTCACTGTGGGGTCCAGTGACATCATATGAGAGATATACACACATCTCTTGTGTTGTGTCCTAAAAGTTGCATCTTTGGGTGTGTCCCAATCTTTATTCATATAAAAAGTAATGTCCATAGTTGAATATAAAAAGTAATCCCCAAGTAGGAGCATAAGCTTTATAAGCTTTCTGTTTTACCAAAAAAAAAAATTTGTATAAGTTTTCTGGAATGGAGGAATGGCTATCCATTTTTGTTGAAATTTTACACATGGACAGTAATTTTGATAGAAAGCAATTGGGATGCATAAACCTGATTTTAAACATCAAATTATAATCCCTTTGTTTCTTCATAAGATTTGCTATAACAAAATTATCCGAAAACAACTGTTTAATCAACTGTGTGTGCTCAGTATAAGCTTTCACATGATGCTTTCAAAGAATATGGAGTAGTGCAATCTATAGATGCTTCAAATTTGAAGAGAAAAAAAATGAGTTTTACAACTTTGAGTGACACGGCCAGAGGGTTTTATCTTTAGTTTGGCTCAAAGCTGTTTTATCTCTTGCAAAAAAAATTTGCCAGTTATTAAACCTAGTAGCAAATGAAGTGGTTTAAAATTGGGGACCCAAATATACTAATTGGTAAAAAAAAAAATGCAATTTCATAGAACCAAATTGGGACCTAAATATATTGAGCACACACACATATATGGATATGATTCAATGTTTTTGAACTACTTGCTTGAAGAGATATACCCACCCTGAGAAGAAAAAAAACTTGGGGCAGAGAAACAATGAAGAACAAAAGAAGGGGCCAAAAAATAGGGTTCACCAACAATGAAAAAATGAAGGCGAATTAAACAAAACCCGAACCTGTTTTTGCTTGACAAAGGCAAATTACTTCAAGTCCTGAGAAATCAAGTTGAACTAAATAAAATTCACAAATCAGAGCATTATACCGAGAAAAAAAAATCACAAATCAGAGCATTCAAAAAAAAAAACCCCATATTGTTTAGGAAACTAACAAAATGAAAGTTAAGGCAAATAGATTAAAAAAAGAAGAAGAAGAAATGAGACTAAGAGAGAATAACTGTGAGAGAGAGAGGGCCTCCAAATCAGAGGAGAGGAGAGAGAGAGAGAGAGAGAGAGAATTGTGAACCAAAGGAGAGTGAAATTTCAAATTAAAGTTGTGTTAGACCAATTGGCATGCGTGAGGTCACTTCCGAAACAAATAAAAAAAAATTAAAGTGTACATAAGGTGTATGTAAGGATTGTGAATAAAGGTGTGAGTGACTTATGGACCGTTTGATTGTAATCTGATGGTTGTAGTTATAAGAGCCATTTTTTTGTCTTCCAAATTGTTCTAGGCTATTATATAGATGTGATCCAACTTTAAATGGACTGAGTTTAAGTTTGAAAAGTTAATTTTTTGGTAACCTTGGCCCAATCTCTGACTAAGACTAACAGCGTGTATGGCCTAGACAAAAACCTTCAAAAAAACACTACAAATACAAATTTTCAAGATCAAGGTTGTTTGAGAAATAGTCAAATGAGAATGAGGACCTTGTGCTCTTTTAAAATTTGGATCACTTCTCTCCTTTTATTTTTTTTCCTTTTATTATTATTATTATTTTTGGAATATGGTAAATTAAATATAATAAATAAATTAATTAATTAATTAATTAAAAAAAATCAAACAGTACTGTACAAACTACAAGGGGCATTTCCCAGGAAAAATAGAGAGTACAGAAAAGTGAAAACCACGCAATGAAAAGCCTAAGCACCAAAATGATGGTTTCCTTTCTAAGGCCAAAACCAAGAAAGAAGCACAAGGCAAAACAAACGTTCCAAAGGGAATAAAACAAAGGGAAAATTAGTGAAAAGTTTATTAAGAAGAGCTTTATTGGGATTAAAGATAATTTAAAATACACATTGAAAATAAGTCCTGCCAATGATAAAAAGACAAAAAGATACACATTAAAACACACGCACCACATGCGCTGGATCCACACTGCCAATGGTAAAAAGATACACATTGAAACACTCACGCCACATGCGCTGGATCCACGCTGCCCAAGCATGCCCACGCGCCTCACGCACATGCTTTGTTTACCAGACCGCTTGCACCATGCGAGGAATGTACCATATAATTTTTAATTTCGAAAAAATGTTTTTTAAACTTAAACCTCCATAACTTTTAATCTACAATTCCATATTTTGTAAATTTTACACTGTTGGAATCGTGTCAACGAGAGCTACAAAACTAGTACCATTGTTGATATGTTTTGAGCAAAAAAAAAATTCAAATTTTTACATATATCAATAATAAGTGAAATTTTACTTAATATTTTACTTGATATTAAGTTAAATTTCACTAAATATATAAAATGTTAAGTAAAATTTCACTTGACTGCATATTATGTCCCGCTCTTCACTACATATTATGTCAAACTCCCTAACTTCGAATTTATGCGCACAATTGAACTTGGAAATGCAGTTCTCTCACTTGGTCAATGACCGGATGATCTCAATGTCCATTGGATATTTCATTTTATTAGTCCAACCAACAAGTCAACCATAAATTATTCTAATTGATAATATTAATTGGAATCCCCCAAATTGTATGTCAAGTGAAATTTCTCTTAAAATTTATGTATATTAAGTATGACTCAGTGAAATATGGGCCGTTGGAATTGTGTCAACGAGAGCTACAAAACTAGTACCATTGTTGATATATTTTGAGCAAAAAAAAATTCAAATTTTTACATACATCAATAATAAGCGAAATTTCACTTAATATTTCACTTAATTTCACTGAATATTTAAAATGTTAAATGAAATTTCACTTGACTGCTTATTATGTCTTGCTCTTCATCGCATATTATGTCAAACTCTCTAACTTTGAGAAGACACTTTTAGGTTGCAGGTTTTAACTTTACTTTACAAGATCCTTACTTGATGAACTAACTACCAACTTAATCTTACTCAAGTCGATCTTATATTTCTTCTTTCTTGTGATCATAGCATTTGATGGTACGGATCAAGTTTACTATATCATGCATGACCAGTTCAACCTTTATAAACATTAAGTGAAATTTTACTTAATATTTCATGTACTCAATGAAATTTCACTTAATTTTACATAATATTCTAGATATCAAGTGAAATTTCACTTATTATGTATATGTGTAAAAATTTGAAATTTTTTTTTTTTTTTGCTCAAAACATATCAACAATGGTACTAGTTTTGTAGATCTCGTCGACACGATTCCATCGGTATAAAATTTGCGAAAAATGGAGTTGTAGATCAAAAGTTATGGAGGTTTAAAGTTTAAAAATATTTTTCGAAATTAGAAATCATACGGTACAATACTCACACCATGTGAGCGGTGTGGGAGACAATATTGGCGCGCATTGGTGCTATGGGGTGAAAATTCGCGCACGTGGGCGTTCTTAGGGGATGTTTGACTTGGTTATTTTATAATTCCTTTAAAGATAGTTTGGTCAGATGAAAATAGTAAAATGGACTTGAAAAGTGATATTTTAATATTGTGAATGTAGGTTAAAAATGGGCTTGGGCTTGGGCTTTTGTCCTTGGAGGGTTTATTGTTAATAGGCCGTCTTTTAATCCAAGTATGCTCAACTTTAAAGACCTTAAACCAAGCCTCCTATTAAAAAAAAAAACAAAACAAAACAAAAAAAACAAAACATCCACCAAGGCTGAAAACCCACAACAACAACAAAAAAAAAAAAAAGAAACAAAAAAAAAAAAAAAACAAAAAAAAACAAAAAAAAACAAAAAAAACAAAACATCCGCCAAGGCTGAAAAACCAGAAAGGAAAAAAAAAAGAAAAAAAAAAACATGCTTAACAAGCTTGCTTAACAAACACTCCCATCTAAGCCCATAAAGCTAGGTAATCCAGAATTTTTGGATCTCCGGCCCACTTAATATGAACTTGGGCATGGATATTGATTAAAATGTCTCTGGAAATTCTCTTTCTAGGCTTCCCTTCTTGTCTGAAAACTCAAGCATTTCTCTCCCTCCAATTCTCCAAACAGGGCCGACCCTAGGGGAAAGTCGGCAAAGCAGCCGCTTTGGGTCCCCAAATATTTAGCTAATTTAAGGGTCCTATTTTTGGTACTAACTTTGCATTTCTATATTGGGCCCTTATAAAAAACTTATTATAACCTAGCCTAATAAAGGTCCCAACCGAAACTAAAATGACCCAAAATTTTCACATATAAAACTTCAAAGCTAAGCCCAAACAAACCCTTGAGAATAAGACTATATTTTTTTGCTAGAGAGAATAAGACTATAATTTATTTTACTATTAAAAAAGACTAATTGATCAACTCATAGTGTGATACACTTTTAAAAAATAAATAAATAAATCAGTGTACCGAAAAAATGTAAGAAAATTAGATTTTTCTCAATTCCCCCAATTCCTTTTAGTTTTAGCCAAACAGACGCGAGAGCCAAAGCCAAGGTGGTGTACTCTTTGGTAATGGCTTGGCTGGCCGAGCAGAAGAGATATTTGTTGAGCCAGTATATAAGGAATGCGGTGTGTTCGGCGTCGGACACCTTCGACTCATCCACACCAATGCAAGCAGTAAGGAAGCCTCCGTAGGATGTAATCGGTCTATATGAAACGGCCCCGTCTCTGATAGTCTCTTACTGAGGGTAAGCGAAGCTGGTCATTCCTACGTTAAGGCCGGGAATAATTTCTTGCCCGTGAGGCTGAAGACCGAGCAAGTAACTAATGTCCTTGATAGTTGGGGCCATCGATCCGCAGCAGAAGAGAAATCTGTTGCAGGATGAAGACCAAAACAACAGAGCAGAGAGTAGAAGAGGTCGGTCTATCTCAATCCTAGCCCGACTGAGCATTATGGCGTCATAAATGCCCGTCTGCCTCCAGATATCAGCTTTAGAGGCTGATACTCTTGTAACCCATTTGTCCCAGTCAGCAGCAGGGGTCGGCCAACCTCTAACGGGGTGGGTAGTAGTTTGGACTTTGCCCCAGTGGGCACACTGGAGAAAAGATTCGTTTCCCACTGGTGGGAAATAAGGATTGAATGCTGTTGGTGGATCACTATGAAATGCGACGCCAAGTCTAGGTGCCACTGGAGTACGGTAAGGAGAGTTGTAAGGGGTAAAAAACTCGGTAGAGATCTCGGAAGCATGGGTTTTTGCCAGGGTCCTAACCTCTCTGCATCGATTTTGGGGAGGAGGAGTATCCAGGAAAGCCTTTTTGCCTTTGGTTGGCGCCGTCGGAGCTGTTTTATGAGCCATTTCTGCAGAAGGGATGGAGGATTACTTCGCCGGAAAGAATGGAGTTTGTAGAGAGAGAGGCTCTAGTTCATTTTTGGTTTAAAGAGAGAAAGCAGGAGACACAAATGGAGAAGGTAAAGAGATTTTTTTCAAAAATCTTTAATTATACGTGTAGCATTTAAGGAGGAGTGACTGGTGGGATTCTCTAGATCTGAGAAATCTCTGTATGGCTAACACGTGGCAATTTTAAAATTCAAAACGTCAAATCAATCAAGGCTGGACGTTTGATATGACCTTTTGGGGGGAAATTGTTTACACCCAAAATCGTCAAAGGTTTTTGAGCCCGAGTGGCATTAAGTTGGATAGAGGGAAGGCCGGCAGAATGAATCTATGATTCATCGGACTCGAGTGGAGATTGTAAGCCCGATGGTAGGCACAAGGCTGTTGGGTGGTGTATGAGGATTATCAGGCACGAGAATAACATAACCTAATACAACGTAAGCCCGATGGTGGATCAAAGCAGCATGGAGGCCAATCGGACACCGTGTAATGAAGGATGGATGTATGAATCCGATCGGCCATAGGCATTCGTAAAAAGGTAATCGGGCATGAAAGAAGAAAATATTGATATTGGTTAACCCCAATTCAGCTGAAAGAAAGTAGTTGACAAGGCCGATGGACTGAAAGGGGAAGGCAGTGCTAGTCACAGCTGTCAAGGCGACGTCATCCCAGATTTTTAGGAAGCAAGTGCCCGGTTTGGAAGGTATTTAATCACATCCAGCTGGATTAGAAGACTGATCCCTAGAATATAGGGATTGGTTCAATCAAGAGTTGAGATAAGGCAAGAGATAGAGATTAAGAAGGTTTCTTCCACCATCAGCCAATTAGCCACGCAGCTTAGGGTGCAAGAAAAGGAAGTTCTTTCCTTATCAGAATTCCTAGAGGACGCTATAAATATGGAAGCAGGCCAAGCATACAGGGCACTCCGCGTCATCTCGAAACAGCATACACACTGCATTCGAAGCATTTAAAGCATTCAACCCTTTGCTTTTCAGCATTCATAGCAAATAGGTCTGTCCTTTTGTTATTTCTTTTTATTCTTTTGGATAATCAGTCTGTTCTAGTTCGTTCTTTAGATCTATTTAATTTTCCAAACACTTAATAAAATCTTCGTTTTATTAATCAGTTTGTGATTGTTTACCTGGTAAACGCAACACTGTTTAAAGAATTTATGGTGAGGGTACTTTCCTACTCACTGCACACAATCATTCGGTTTAGAAGTCAGATTCATAAATCCTTGTGTATCACTCGCACAAGCGTTTAGGAAATTAGTTTGCACACACACGCCGAACCCATTTGGCTTTGACACGACCGCACAAATTACTAGCAAACATAGTCTTATAGTTTTTGTGTAATTTATGTGAAAATAGGCATCACATTACTTTGAGAAATTAAGAATACATTTTTAGATCTATTTTGATATGGTATGAAGTCCTACAAAATAAATTAACATCTACCAAATATATGCATACATAAAGCCGGTTGGTTTATAGAAGTATCTTCTTCTTCTTTTTTTTTTTTTTTTGGTAATCGGGGGTATCCGGGCCAGCTTGCGCGCACCTCGACTAATCCCCTGAGGCCTGGAGGCGCCGGGTGAATACTCCAGTGGCCACGCCCCCCATGACTCGAACACTAAACCTCTCAAGTAGTACACTCAAAAATCTTACCACTCGACCACAAGAGACTTAGTTTGGTTTACAGAAGTATCGTGAGTGTGAGATCCCACATTATTTATTTAACTAATAGAAGTGTGAATGACATAGTAACACCACAAGCTTCATAATACTAACTTTGGCTTAAGCAACTTACGCCATGTTAGAATTTTTATTCAAGTTACTGGACCAGCAGCCTTAGAACGTTAATTTGATTATTATTATTATTATTATTATTATTATTATTATTATTATTTCAAATAGCACAAATGAGAGCTAGTTTTATTGTGCAGGAAAATGGTTCTATCAACTTAAATGGTTTTTCCCATGTATTTTTATTTGGTTACATAATGCTCTGTTTTGTAAGTAATTTTAGGGGTACTATTTATTCTTATAACTCATTTAGTTATTTATCATTTCTCTCTGTTTGGTTCATAGATTTCATGAGGTAAGAGAAAAGGGAAAAGGAAATGAATTCCTTCGTGTTTTCCCTTGTGTTCCTTCATAAATTTTTTTTTATTTTTGAGAGAGAGAGTATTCTTTCATACTTTAAATAACATTAAAAATCCTAAAATATTTCTCATACTAAATCTAAGAAACCAAACAAAGCCTAGAAGTAGGAGTGAACTATGAAGCCAAAAGACAAGTACAAAGGTTCCCTATGAAACTATCATTATACTAGGAGTATTTTTTTTTTATAAAACTAAGGTCCTCGTGGCCTAGTGTATAACCTTCGCTTCTTCTTGAAGAGGTAGAGGGTTCAATATTTTCCTATATGGAGAGCATGATGCATAAGAGCTTATGTAATTGTAGACCTTTTGCCTTTCTAATCATGTGTGGATGGGAAAAATATTGAATATCTCGGTTAATTTTTATGATATGGTATCGATCACTAACCAGTTATATAACCCATTGTTTATCCACCTGGCCTTAGGTGTGGTAATTTTCGACCCGATACGAAAATAAACGGCTTTTGGTGACCCGTATAAGGGCACAGGTCAAACGAGTCGACCCGTTTGACACGACTAATAAATGGGTTTAAGCGGATCAACTCGTTAACCTGTTTGACCCGATTAAGTATTTAAATGCAGTTGATGCATTTTTTTTAGTTCTAAAAATAATTTTTAATAATTTGAAAATTTAAAATACAAATAATATAAATAAGAATTCAATAATATTTATTTTTTAAAAAAGTATATATAACCTAAAATTTTTTATTTTTTTTACTCCGAAAGCAAAAAAAAAAGGGTAATTACAAACTTACCAAACAAGTAAATCTATATATAATAATTAATAACTAATGTAATAAAAAAGTAATAATTAAAATTTATTTATTTTTAAAATATAAACAATTTTTTTTTTTTTGCTCCCAAAGAAAAAAAAAAAAAAAGTAATTACCAACTTACCAAACAAGCAAATCTATATATAATAATTAATAACTAATGTAATAAAAAATTAATAATTAATAACTAATAGGTTTATAATAGTTTATAAAAGTTGGATATTGTTATATTTGTAGTATTTTGGTATTTAAGATTATATGTAATACGTGTTAATAATTGATGCATTTGATGGGAAGATTTGTTTGTGTTTTTAGCAAGGCTATAACCTTTTTTTTGAATAACTGAACCGAACTAACCAGTCGATTTGTTTAAAATTACCTACAACTATAAAATCGATTCGACCGTCCAAATTGGCAAAATCAACCAAAAATCGAAAAATCGACCGAACCGATCACTTCGGTTCGGTTTCAGAACATGAAAAAATAATAATAAATAAATAAAAATTCGAACCGAACGAACCAAACCGATGACACCATACACTGGTTAGACGGGTAAAACATGTGACCCGAGTATGACCCGGCACGATTATGACACATTAAGAATGACACGATAATGACCCAACACGATTATGACTCGACACGATAATAACCCGACTGCCACCCCTACCTGGCCCCTATTTCCATGGGAATCATCCATCCACATCAGCACAGTTTTCAAATTTGTGAGAAGGAATAAATGATGACATAATATCGTCATTTCATCCAATATTTACTCCTGTGGATGGTTCTTGTGTGTGTGAGTGAATGAGTCAGTGTGTAATTCCTATATGAATATAAAAATAAGTACATAATTAAATACTAATAAAAAGGTAGAAAATTATAATGAGACTGACAAATGTTGACAATTATTAACCATGTACATGACACAACACTTATTCTCTCCGGGACATGAAGCCTACCATGAACAATTAAGCATTTTCAATTTCAAATCCCCTAATCGTTTTCTCCAGATGAAAAGAGAAAAAGAAAACAATTGGTGGCATGAAACTAATGGCCAAATGGAATAGGAATCATTCTAGTTTTGTACCATCAATCTTCAAAACAAAAATAAACAAAAACTATGTTTCCTCCAAGATAATTTAAAAGCGAATTGAAAAATAGCAGTTTGTGCTCCAATTACGATTGTGGTATTACACATTTTAAGATTCATGCATCTATAATCTAAGTCAAATTTGTGGAAGAATGAACCTTCCATGTATAGGATATGAAGTCAAATTTGCACACATTACCAGTCCGTGTGGTTTGCTCCAACAAAAAATATAATTGAATTATAATTTTTATTTGTGACAATTTTTATGTTTGGTTCAACCTAAAACTAGAATTGTATTCTTTTCAATTCTACCCAATTCAAGAATTAACGAGTTTACAAATTCGAACAAACATAGTCTTGTCAAAAATTTATTTCAATTCAATTCAATTTCAAAATCAAACGAAACAGAGTGTCTGCACATGATTGCAAGTTCACATGAGAGAGAGAGAAGAGAGTAAGCAGCGCATGAACATACTTGAAAACATTTTTGCTCATCTCAAATTGCTCACCCTCTTCTCTCATTGACTAATATAGTAGGACCCAATAATATATGAGAATTAATTAATAATATAAAATATTGAGTCCCACTGCATTGATCAATTTTGAGATGAACAAAACTACACTCAAACATACTTATAAACAATTTATTCCATTATCTCTTTAGTGAAACTTTAGAACCTTTGAATGAAAATTAAAAACCTATTAGAATTAGAACCCCAAAAAAAAAAAAAAAAGTGGTATATTGTTTGCCAATCTTACATAATTACAATTTCAAGCTTTTTCCAAACATAGTGTGGAATGAATTAGAGTTGCAAAAGTGAATTATAATATGAGTAGTTGAGTGACAAACACTTACAAATACACTTTATCTCTCTTTTGTGGCACTGTGAAGTCCAGATAATTTCAGTTGACCCCATAGTACCATTAGAAGAGAGATAGAGTATTTGTAAGTGTTTGTAAACACACTTTCTCTCTCTTTTGTGGCACTGTGAAGTCCAAATAATTTCAATGAAACCCATAGTGCCACTAGGAGACTAGGAGAGAGATAAGAGTATTTGTAACTGTTTGTAAGAAGTGTTTGTAACCCTAACATTGTTGTTATAATATAATATAGATCAAGAAAATAATATTGGTTGTGCTTACTCTATGCACCAATAAAATAAAATAAAAAAATAAAAAGAAAGAAAAAGATGAAAATAAATGTACTTTCATTTTCAGGATCAACAAAACAAAATTGGGATCAAATATTTTCATGTAAAATCTATACAGATCTCTCATCACAGTGGTGAGTCTCTCTTTATATTCTCTTGATCTTGTATCAACCAACAATTAAAAAAAAACAAAAAAAACAAAAAAGGCTATCAGAATTTCATTGTTCATATTGAATAAAAAAAAACACTATTTTCCATTATTAATTAGAGACCACTGTTATACCACTGTATCTAGGCCTCGTTCTGTCTGGTGATAACCCTTCTTCCATGGCCTTCCTCTTGTTATTGTTGGGTGGTGGTGGTTGTTGAATCTCTGGTTTTTCTGATTCTTGATTCTGATGATCTTTTAATTTGGTTTTCATCATATGAGGCTTAAGCTTATTCACATCTGATAATCTCACTGGTTTAAGAAAAAATTCTTCTGCCCCTTCTTTCAAACATCTGAATTTCATCAACAAACAATACCCACCAATCAATTTCTCTGATTTTCCCATATTCATACAATTTTCCAATTGGTGTGTAAAAAGATTCAATCTTCTTTTACCTGTTTATTCTTGAAGGAACATTCTCAGATGACATAATCACTACTGGTATGTTTCTCAGAGCTGAAGACTCCTGTAAATAAAATAAATGGAAGTCAATTTATTAACTCTGTTTGTTTTCATGGAAAATATTTTCTAAGGACAATAAATACCAAAGTTCCGGAAATAAATGAAAATAAGATGATGACCCATGTGAAATGAATTGGTAAAAGTCATTTCATTGTCTTAAAGAGGAGGATTTTTTCTTCCTGTTTGGATGGAAAGAAAAGTAGGTGGGAAGATTTTCTAAAGATTCTCATTGGTCTGAAATCAATAGTGAGAAAATGACCCATTTTGGCAACCTGTCATATACAGTAGTGTCAATTTTGAAATAGTACATTTTGATTTTTGAAAATTTTGCCAGAGGGCATATTTTCCAGGAAAGGAAAATGTAGGTGGGAAAATTTGATAAAATGAAAAAAATAAATAAAAATAAATTAAAAAATAAAAATATGAACCCAAAACACACCTTAACTTTCTTGAGTAAATCATATCCAGTCATTCCAGGCATACAATAGTCTGTAATAATCAAATTCACTTCCACTTCCTACAAAACAAGAAATTTCATGAGAAATTAGGAAAACCCAGCAAAGTAAATCAATAAGAATCCCAGAAATATTAAAAGGACCCTAATATATATATATATATATATATAAAACTAGAGAGGAAGAGAGAGACATACTTGATCAATGTTTGGAGAAACAGAGGGTTGATTTGGGTTGTTTTGTTCATCTTCATGAAAACCCAGAAACTCTAAAGCCTTACTACCAGAATCAACAGTAGTAACTGCAATGAGAAACAATGCCAGAAAAGATAACAATCAGAAACTCTTTTAATATATGTACCATAAATCATGAAAATAGAAGCACCCATGAAATGGAATTCCCCACTGGTTTTTCTCATCTGTTTGGGAGCCAAGAAAATACCTTGATATGAGGAGTTCTTGAGGAGCTTTTCAATGAGTTTTCTATCTATGATGCTATCATCAACAGCTAAAACATGAAATTGTGGTGACTCCTTGGCCAAGCCCATTTCACCCAATTCAAGATCCAAGACCAAAGAAAACTAAAAGAGAGAGAGAGAGAGAGAGAGAGAGAGAGAGAGAGAGAGAGAGAGAGAATTGGCTTTGCTTTTTTCCTTCTTTTTTTTTCTTTTCTAGTGGTGGGTTGAGAAGAGAAATGGAGAGCTTTGTATTGAAATAAGTCCCACCAAAATCCAACACCCACAAAGCAAGATCTGACCAGATTTCACCCAAAGATCTCCCCAAATTTTCCAAGGGTGATGCTGAATTACAAGGCAAGTAATGCAAAAGAGATAAATTAAGCAAATAATAAAGAAAGAAGAAAAAAGAATCAATAAATAAAGAATTCAAATCCTACAATATGGGATATATATTGTTTATTTGTATTGATTCTTAAGGTTGGTTTTTTTTTTATACAAGAGAGAGATAGAGAGAACAATTATAAAGAAGAGAGGTTTTGGGGACGAAGGGAAAAGGAAAGTGAAGGGTGGTTTTGGTTTTGGGGTTAGGAGAGGAGAGAGGAGAGAGAGAGAGAGAGGGTGGGGAGGTGGGACCTGAAAAATCCTCACAAGAGATACAGGTGATGTAAGCAATGGTGCCTTTTTCCCTGGGTGTGAAAATGTGCGCTTTACCATATCTTGAGCAGGTGGGGAGTGGTGCAAAGAGAGGGCATTTTCTTTTTGATTCCCTTTTAAGATTTGTTTCCCATGGCCATTTATTGTGTGCCCTATCTATCTATGTCTTTATGTTTACATATCCCCATCCATTTCATTCATGCATGTGAAGTACCAAACACATATGTCTATAAAAATAATAAATAAATAAAATAATTGTTGTGCTTCGGAATTTTTTTTTTTTTTTTTTATCTAAAATGTGTTCCCAATAAAAATCGGCCCACTTAATTTTAGATAGAGAATTCACTATGAGCATCTCCAAGGGAGCTAGGCATTTGAACTAGGCAAAATGTCAATTTGGCTAGTTGAATAGAAAAATGCCTAGCCAATATATGGAAGCCACTCCAACCACAATAGCCAAATGACTAGCCATTTATTTGTTTTGCCATTTTTTCATTCAATCAATGACTTGGCCCACATCCCAAACCCAATCAAATTGAAGCACATAGGCCAACCACCATGATCATTGGTGCCATTTTTTTTAGCTCACCTCCATCATCCTAGGCATTTTGGCTCTCCAATTGGGAAAGAGCCATTTTGGCTCATGTGATGGCTCTTTGCATTGGAGACCAAATTTGAGGTTTTGGCTAGGCATTTTGGTAGTTGAAGGTTTTGGCTAGGGTGATGGCTCCTCCCTTGGAGATGGCCTTACTTAGTGTGGTTTCATTGTCATATTTGTTCAGAATATATTTTGGAGACAAAATTTGAAAATATAGTATTTAAAATAAAATTTTAAAATTTTTTTAAAAAAAGAAAAATTTTAAAAAATTTGAACAATAAATTGGAAGTAGACTGTGGGTCGACAGTCTACTTCCAATTTATTGTTCTATAACTTATTTCATGTGATTGTCACATCGTATTATAGTAACTGTGATCTTTTCATTACTTAAGGATCTACAAAAGCCCCATACAATACTCAAATGATAGTCATGAAAGATAATTTCTAGTTTACAATACATGAGATCTTCTAGTTTGATGTAACATCTCACCAGTTTAAGAATATGTATCATTAGGCCAAAATTGGTACATTTTAGCACCACTTTGATGACAATATATTTCAAATTGGAACCAAATGATTGTAACTTTGAAAACTGCATTGCTTTTGATAACTATCATCTTTTAAATGACGCAATTGTTTGCACCAAAACTACTAGGATGTACCATAAAAGCTTCCCTATATTTTATATATGTTTAGGAAATTTTAGTAAAAAGTCCAATAAGATCGATTCTAATGGTCTTATGTACAATATGTTTTTTCTTCAAGTACAAAGTGCCTTAACATACAATTTCACATAAACATGTGTAAATTGGAATTTTTCACATAACTACTTACGTAAAATTTTAAAACATAAGGATTTAATTTGATTAAGTTTTACTAAAGAGATACTTTTAACCAAAGTTAAAAGTGAATTGTCTTTTAAACTCAAGTAATCCAATATGAGAGACAATTTACAAAATTTCGAACATATTTCTTTATCGGGAGCTATCCTACTCCGTGAAACTAGTCCGGCAGGATTATTTTCAAATTTGAAATGGACAAGAAATTATTTACCAGTTGATTAAGGCTTAGTTTGGCTCCGACGTGGCTTTTTAAAAGTAGCTTATGAAATTTATTATTAAGTTGTTTGATAATTTTGTATAAGTGACACATTACTCTTCAACAAAATATTATGAAACCAAAAAGCAACCTTGAGCTTTAAAAGCTGAATTCTAGAGCTTTTAAAAGATCCCCTAAAAAAGCCCTTAGTTTAATTTTTGCAAAGCTCATAAATTAATTACCAAATAAATTAATATAAAATTATACTTAAAAAAAAAAAAGAAACATCAAAATAGTGGTCAAACTAAGCCTAAGATGGGGTATAAAGGCAACTTCATATTGAGGATACTAAAATAATTTACTCTAGGACCTTTATACAGTAATTTCATGTCATCAATTTAATAAGATCGCATGCACTTTTTGTCCTTCGAAAGTGCGTACTTTTATTTTATTATAACATTATATATTTTAATTTTAGTTACTGTTTTTGACCAATTTAAATACCATTAATATATCTACAACTCTTGTAACATGAACCACTTCTTTTGTGGTCAAATGATAAGGTCTTTGGGTTTATATTCAGAGGTTTTGTGTTTAAATCTCAAAAGGGTGGTAACAGATGATTCACCCGAACGCGCTAGCTTTACGAGATTAGTTAAGGTGCGTGCAAACTGACCCGGACACCCACAGTTATCAATAAAATAAAAACTATTGTAGCATATTATTTTTTGTTTCATTTAGTTGATGAATTTGGCAAAATACTACGAGTATAAAATAAAGAAAATAACAAAGTAAGAATTTCAATTCCATATAACTTTTATCTATAGTTCTGAAATTTCTAAATATATTATAAAACAGTTTTTGATTTTACCTAGTGATAGAACACATGAACGAGGCTTGTTAGACCTTCTTTAATGTGCATACTATATCTGATAATATTGTCAAATTATAGCATAACTTACAAAAAAATATCTTCAATGACATGCCAAATTTCATATCAAATTATATCATATGCCAAATTTGGCATGACCTTTGGCATTGCTATAATTTGGCATGATCTTTGGCACAACATTGGAGATGTGTTTTTGGATGACTATGCTATAATTTGGCATACCAACAAGGTAATATCTTAAATTTGTCCAATACAAAGAAAGATATAGCATTTCATTTGACATATACCATTGGAGCACATATGTTAAAATATAATATTTTAATACTACAGTAATGCCAAAATATAAGTTTGGCATGACAAAAATAGCATTTAGCATTAGAGATGGTCTTAAAAATTCTATATACGCAAAAGTGCAATGGAAAATTGCCATATTTAACCAAATTGAAAAGGATTATACTAATTAAGATTGGTTGCCTTACTTCTAAGACTGGTAACTTTTTTCTCCCTTTTTATTTAGGAAAATGCAATGTACACCGGTTTGAGTAATGTTACACACACAACTTATTCCACAACATATTCCCAATTGGACATCCTGCCTATTATTTTGATGGGCTCTATGATGGTTTCACATGGGTCCCACACGGGACCCACTGGCACTACTAAAAAGTTTTTGTGCAACACCTAAGTGTAGGTGATCGTACAAGTAATACTGGATAAGTCCAAGTCTATCACACAGGGAAAGAATAGGGAGAATGTCTACTAAGTTAAAACCTAAAGAAAAAAAAGAAAAGATGAATATAAGAGGGGAGGTTCTAACGAATCCTAATTAATTAAATTAAATTAAATAACAAACTAAAGCATAAAGACACATAACTAATTAAATAAATAAATTAAAGGTGTTGAAAACACGTGAATCCACATTGATCCTAACCATCTACCATGCATACTCATTAACATTCTATGGAGTTCATTCCTTTTCAGCATTTCGTATTTTTCTAAAGATATAGAATCAATAGCCCTTACATGACCAGGATTACATCATCACAGTTGATTTAAAACACTTGGAAGATGGTTTAAAACATTAGTTATTACTTGCACTCTAAATGGTGTTAGCATTTAAAGTGGTTTTCAAAAGTCATTGAAGAAAATAGCCTTAAGGCTTTAAGTTTTAAAAACTGTTGTGGCAAACTGAGCTTATAGGGACAATTTGATGATAGATTAAAGTCTTGAAATACTTAAAAAAATCATCTCAGGAATCAACAGGTTTGATCGATCGACCCGCTCTCGATCGATCCAATTGCAACATCCTTCAATCGATCGAAATGTCTTCGATTGCTTGACTATGGCTCTGGTTCGATCGATCGAATGTTTTCAATCGATCGAACTCAAGGTTTCTAAAGAGTGCATGGTAGAGGTTGGGAATCAATGATTCATCACATATTCCCAACGTCTAAACTATGGAAACAGGAATAAACTAATACAGAAATAGTAACCTAGAGCAATCATAATAACTAGATTAATAAACAATGAAATAAGATGACAGAAAAAGAAAAACCTGGAATAATATGAAAATAACTTGAAATAATCTTGAAATAAACTTGAATCTTCAATAATCTTGAGTAATTTAATAAAAAAGAAGAAGAAGAACATGAATCTAACCTAATTTACTCCTAAACTAACCCTAAAACTACCCTAAACTGCTTTTTTCGAGTTCTGGAGCGTCCCTCCCCTCGTATGCCATCAAAACGACTAAAGATTTTAGGGTAAAATAAAGCTCAATCGATCGAACTTAGTTCGATCAATCGAAGTCTCAATCGATTAAAGGTTCTGCAAGCCCTTGAACTTCTCTGATTTTGATAACTCTACGCACCGATAGGAAAATGGTCATAACTTTTCACTCGAATCTTAGATTGACCTCCCGTTTGTGGCCACGCGACCGTTACTCAACGATATACATTTTGTATTTCTAGGAAAATCTTCTAAATCTGAAGTATTCATTGTCAAAATTGGTGTTTTCTCAGCTGCTTCCGTTATTCTCTTCACCAGAATCACTTTCCTTAAACTCCACTTTATTGAATTACATTATAATACCTATAAAACAATGCAATAACATAGATTTTAGCATTAACACAATAAAAAGAACATTTTATTAGAATGTACCTAAATCTAGGGACGTGTGGATAAAAGTATGTCTAAAAGACCATGTAGTACGCTATGAATATGCATTTTTCACCTCTAATCACACCCCCCAACTAGCTCATTGCTAGTCCCTAGCAATGAACCGAACTACAGCAATGTTAATTTGAACTCTAAAAATTGAAAACAAAATAAAGTAAAAATCCTAACTCACTTTTGCAGGAATCGCGATTGCATTTAGCGTATGCAACAAGCCTATAAACCCTAGGTTTCCCCTAGTGGACAAGTGTTGTCTCGTGAGTGTTTGCAGTGAATCTATCCACAAAAATCATGTTTATAGTAATAGTTCTAGTTTAAATGTTTTCAAGGAATTTTTCCTCTCTCATTTAGCAATGTAGTTAAGCTCAACAATCTCATGAAACTCTCTAGCATGTCATATCCATGGAACACGTACATTACAGTTAATCTACTATCAAAATCATTATAATATTCCATACCTATTAATCTTCAAGTGCGTGTGTGAATGGACAACCCAAATACAGAACATTAATTTCAAAGCTTGCATAACCTAAGACGCTGTCAAGACGTTCATTTTGACTCAACTTTCACCGGAATTACACTCTTAAGATGAAATCACTCCGAATTAGGTGTAATAATTATCACTCATGATATGGAAGCTATAAAGAGTAAACATAAATAGAAACGAATGCTTCTCATATCCGAATAAAAAAACGGACATTTTAGTGCATAAAGTCTCATGAAAGGATACTTTTCACTAGAAGAGTGAGATACCGTGGAGAACTCTCTCATTACTTTAACTTCAAATCCAATTTACCTAGAATCATTAGGTCTTTGAAAAAGAGGTGTTTGATTGAGAAGAAAAAGGCTCGTGATATTCAACGGGGTTAAAGGATGTGATTGGAATATATACTATAACTTTTCAAATTTCCCCACATCTCCAATCTCTCTCTTCTTTTTCTCTCTCTTTTTTTTTTCACACTCTTCTTTTTATTATTATTTTTTTTTCTTTTGTAACAATCATTGGCACTTTTTTTTCTTTTTTTCTTTTCATGCATTTTTTTCTTTTTTTTCTTATTTCTTTGCTAACTTTCTTTTATTCTCACAACCAAACTTCTTGTCAACGCAACACATTCCAATCACTCCTAGGTAGAGAAAATTAATTTTAACTTTATTTGGTAATTGAAAATTAATTTTGAAAATCTATATAAACAGGCGTATTATTCAGGTGTCTCGTTTATGTGTGCTTAATACTACTCTTTTATTTATCATTTTTTTTCTCTCTTGGGTAAATTGCAAATTACACCCCTATAGTTTGAGAATTGTGACAGTTTGGTCTTTGTGGTTTCACTTTTGGCAATTTACACCATATAGTTTGAAAATTGTGCAAACTTCACTCAATTACACAAAAAGCAAGGGCACAATATGAATGTCACAATATTTCCAGCCAAAAATGATCCCATGTGCAGGAACAGACCTAGGAGTGTAGTTCAGTGGGATCAGAAGCTTATACAAGGGTTCTAGGGAATATCACTTTATTTATTTATTTTTTTTATGGATAGAAATAATATAATTCTATGTAGTTTTTTTGTGCACACCAATCTATCCCATAACTTATAATCTTTTAAACAATTTGATATACTTAAAGCTTATAATATGATAATATCTTACAGTTTATTAAACCATCTGATAATATCTTTTGATCTTTTAAACAATCTGATACATTTCAAACTGGACAAGCACTGCCACACAAATATCATAGTGACAAATATAAATAACTAATTAAGCTTATAATACAAAAATTTTGTGAAAGAATTATGGGATAGATTAATTTGTACAAAAAAAAAAAACACATCCTCATAGAATTATACTATTTCTACAAAAAAAAAACCCTGGGTCAGGGTGTTGCTCCAGAACTCCCATATAAGCTCCTACTCTCACTGAACTACACTCCTGGGTCTGCCCCTGCACATGTGGTAATTTTTAGCTAGAAATAATGTGACATTCCCACTATGCCCTTTTTTTTTTTTTTTGTTTTTTTTTTGTTTTTTTTTTTTTTGTAATTGGATGGATTTTGCACAATTTTCAAATTATTGAGTGTAAATTGCAAAAATTGAAACAAGAAGGACCAAATTATCACAACCCTCAAATTCTAGGGGTGTAATTTACAATTTACCCTTCTCTTTTTTAAGTATGAATTGACCTCAATGTCATGGTCTAGAGATGGATCAGCTGTACTATAACACCATTTCAAAAAGTAATTAACCGTACGGGTAATATTTAGGGCACAACTTTCATACAACCTCCCCAAAAGATATGTCTATCTCTCTTCTGTGATGTCTCAGTGACATCACAGAAGAGAGATAGACACAGTGACATCACAGAAGATAGATAGACACATCTTTTGAGGAGGTTGTATGAAAATTGTATGAAAGTTGTGTCCCAAATATTACTCTTAACCGTACGTACGTAAATATATACGTGTGTGTATATATATATATATATATATTATTCTGTAAATGTAACAAAGCATTAGTATCCTCTTCAAAATGTGAATCAAACATAGTGTACATAACCGTCCAAACTTGTGTTTTTTTTCTTGTGTGACACTGACATGGAAAGGACGGCACCATTGACACAAAAGGAAGAATATTACTGCACATTCAAAGGGTTGAATGAAGAAAAACAACCTAAGTGGACCTATTCAAAGATCTATGAAGATTCTTAAATTGTTTATTGCTTCGTCACTGATCATTCTTCTCATTATTTTGCTTTTTTTGGTTACAAGAGAGACGGATTTGACTTTGATCATTTACTTTCATTGCAGAATTCTTATCACCAGTGCAGATATGAGGATGCAGGGATGGAGATACAAGTGCTAGAATTCATCAATGTTTAACAAATTTAGAATGAGTAAAATTTCAGGCACACCTATTTTCACAACTTCATCCCTCATAATCTATGTGTTAATTATTTAGTGAGATGAGACCTATCATTTAACATAACCTCACATATGATACTCCCACTACATGATTGTTACACTAGGTTGTGAGGATGAAGTTGTGAAAATGAATGTGCCTAAAATTTTACTCATTTAGAATAAAGGTGCATGCAGAGGTACTTGTATTATATTTTTATATTTATATACATATATCACAAATTAATTTCTATATACATTGTCATGTAATTGTACGAAAAACGGGCTAGTGCGGGGATTCATCAATGTTTTAACAATGAGTAATATTTGGGGTACTAATAACTTCCACTAACACTTACTAACACACTTTATCTCTCTCCTAGTGGCACTGTGGGGTCCGCAGTGGACCCCGCAGAACCACTAGGAGAGAGATAGAGTGTGTTAGTGAAAGTTGTTAGTGCCCCTAGCAACACCCTTTAACAATTTAGAATAGGGGTGTATGCAGTGGTACTTGTATTATATTTGTGTATATATATATATCAACAATTAATTTCTATGTTGTTATGTAATTGTACGAAAAACGGATTGTAAAATAAAAGTTATAATAATTTGAAGTTGTTTAAAGATAAATATAATATAATCAGTTAAAGAAAAGTACATGAGTTTTAGCTTGAAAGGGTCAAATGCATAGAATCTAAAAAAGAAAGGATAAAAAAAAGGGAATCGTTTTTTCCACTCCATCATTGAACTAAAACACTCATTAGTACCACTCTTAGAGCATGTGATACTATGTATGTAATACATGGCATGCTTGGTACCACATGATTTAAGAGTAGTACCAGAGAGTGCTTTGGTTCAATAATAAAGTGGCAATAGCATTACCCAAAAAAAATTTCAAAAGTTAGAGTAGGGACAAGTGTCCCCTCTTGCCTCCATGTGGCTTTGCCCATGAGAATATTGATTTGTATTTGGCCTATAGTTATATGTAATCGTCAAAGATTATGTTATAACATAGAGTGATTACACTAGGTATCACTTTGCCTCTCCATTGTTTAAAAGTCTTGACTTTGATACTGAAGGTTTTAATTTGTGCAATTTTATACCATCAGTCAAATTTCAGAACAGATTTTTTTTTTTTTTAACAAATTCATCATAGTTCTGTCAACAATTCTGACAAATTTTGATGAAGATGAAAATTGATACAACATTGAAATCTATTGTGTAATGTGTTAATTTAAAAACTAAGTGGAGCAAACTGACAGTAACGCTCCATTGTTTTGATGTAAAATATTTTCCGAATAAGCTGAATGCATTTTCCGAAAAATATTTTACATCGAAACAAACGGATCCTAACCGTAATATCAATGGTGCAAAGTTTTGTTAACCCTCATTAGCATTCTTTTAATATTTAAGGACTTTAGTTGTTGCAATTGACAATACAGAGCTCAAAAGTTAATTTTTAGAAGGAAAAAGAAATGTACTGAGAATGAATTTGACCCTACAGACTATGCTGTCACATAACCTCAGGTTGCATCTATTGTCTTCCACTCCTGATTTCAAGGGTTAAAATGTAAATTTGTCACTCACAATATTGGATCATACTTACGTAAATTAGTCATTTTTACACTCACCATCGCCTTTAGAAGACACAAATACACTTTTGTATCCTCTAATTTTTTCGAAAATAAAAAAATTATTTTAGGCCATCCAATATAAAATTCCAAGACATAGAGCCCTCGAGTGTAAATAGATTATAATGGATTTCATTGAGAACAATTTTTTTAAGGATATTTAAGGCCCTCAAATCGTAATATCCGCCAATTACTATTATCTATTGAAATTGATTGACATTTGATCCTAAGTTTTATATTTTGTGATAGAGGATGTCAAATAAAATTTTGATGAAATTAAACAGAACCTAAATGTAATTTTTCCTTTAATTTTGTTTGGTAGAAGTACCTAATTAAATGTGTTTGAGTCTATTACCTTAGCAGCATTAAGATGCGACCACATATTTGCGAATTTCTTTTAATTTGTTAATTGTGAAAATCAAACATCAATAAATAGGCTAACTACAGACTACAGTTTTGGTTTATACTATTCTCCAAAAGGGCTTCAATTTATCTTTTGTGATGTGCTCTTGCTGTGCTCTTGCTTTGTTACACCGGCCATCTCGAGGTCGATAATGCGGTCTCTTTCTCTCTTCTCTCTCTCTCTCAATGGATAAAACTAAATAGTACACAAATTTAGAGTTGAACAAAAAAAACCAAAAAATCAAAAATTCGATCAAAATCGACCGACCAAAAAATTGATTGGTCGGTTTATAAAATGCATGTATAAGCTAAAATTGACCGAAAACCGACCAACACCGCAAAATCGAACCTATTGGTCGGTTTTAAAATACACAAAAAATCGACCAAAACCGATCACGTACACCCCTACAAAAATTTCAATTAAGCCATTTACGAATTTTGAGCGACCAAACACACCCTTAAGATCTGGAGAAAGTTTTTTCATACATGAATATTAAGAGCCCGTTTGGGTTAGCTGAAAAATAGAAATTAAGCGTTGAATTAAGGATTTCAACAAAAGAAAAAAAAATGATTGCTTTGTAATATAGATATGTTTGGGTTAGCTTAAGATTTCAACATTTAAACAAATTAGCTGAAAAATTAAGCTGAATATCAGCTGAAAAATTAAGCTGAAAAATATAGCTTGTTTTTTAAAATAATCACTTAATTTCAATTTTAAGTTGTTAAAAGACAAAAAAAATGTCTGAAAAACAAAAGGAGTTGAATAATATTTACATAACATTTTTTGTCATTTATAGAAACAATCATATTTTCAGCTTATTTTCCAAACGCTCTTGTTTTTTTAATTAAGTGATGAATATTTCAGCTAACTCAAATATCTAACAGCTTAATAATTCATTACTTAAAATTTTAGCACTTAATATTTTAGTACTTAATGCTTCAACACTTAATATTCAGCTAACCCAAATCGGCTTTAAGTGAAATTTAAGCAGAAGGTGCATGAATATTAAGTAAATTTCATTAAACCATAACAAAATATTAAAAGAAATTTTCTCTTTCAGGGATATTTTAACAAACTAAGAATAAAATTTGGGATAATACTTGAGGCACAACCAAAGCCACAACCTTTTGCCCACAACCTTCACTTTGTGTCTATCTCTCTCTTGATGGGTCCCGCAGTGCCAGTGACCCCACAGTGGCCACTAGGAGAGAGATAGACACAAAATGAAGGTTGTGGGCAAAAGGTTGTGACTTTGTTTGTGCCCCAAGTATTACTCTAAAATTTGATCTTAAACTCGTGGCAGTTACTTCTAGCGATTTTTGCTTGATCTTCTAAAATAATATATAATTTTTCGTTTGATACATTGGGGGAGGGGGATTGAACACACACCCACTTGGGTAGGGAAATGGCCTATGACTACTAGGATAAGATGGTCATCTTCTAAATAATAATGGGGCAGCTGGCCAAAGGCCCCTGCGTTGGACCATAATGGGGGTAGATCCACACGTTTTGTGTGTGTGTGTGTGCGCGCGCGCGCGCCAAAGGTCCCTATGTTTTTTAGTGGACAAAATGCCCACTTTTCTTATGTTCAACAATTACACTAGATATATGTCACCTCAGCCCATAATTTAAGGAAGTTAGTTATTTTTTATTTTCCAATCTTTAAATTGTCATAACTTTTAAACTACAATTTTTTTTTCATAGAAATTATATATTCGTAATCTATAAAACAAGATTTATCAAACAAAATCCATAGTACCTATAAAATTCTTTAAAAAAACGTGGGGATCTATCCCCCATTTCACAAACAGATATCAACAAATAAATTTTTTTTTTTTTTTTTTTTTGTAAAACCTACACTTCCATTCCGTAGATCTCAAAAAATTACCCCAACAAAAAAAAAATCATCCAAAATGACTACAGAGTCGCAAAGTTATAGTCATTTTAGAACATGTTACTGTCTTCAAGTGCTGCCCCAGGGAAAGACAGCAACATGATATTATGGACAGTAACATTTTTTCAAATTAACCAAATAATTGCAAAATTATGGCTATTTTATCAGATGATGTTGTCTTTATTACAATTTCCAAGTGAATACTGTAACATATTATTAAAAACTAAATATTTTACAAAGATAGTAACATCATTATTACAAAAAGTTGCAAAATTAGGGCCATAAGTAGATGTTATTGTCTTAAAAAACTATCCCTATGCAAAAAACAGTAACATATCATTCAGATTAGCAACATGGTGAACAAAGAAACAGTAACATGTCGTCGACAATAACATTTTTTCAAATTGACCTAATAATTACAAAATTATGAATTGAGTCGTGGTTTGAAAGAAATGGAATTTTAAAGTTTGAAAAAAAAAACACTTCCTTGAAGAACGTGATAAGCTGGCAAAATAGAAACGCATGTGTGATGAGGGAAAATTTGCCAATATCCTTATTTTCAGTTTAAAAATGGACTTAAGGCCATATAATTCAAAAACGATTGTCCTCATCCCCTTAAATCCAAATCACTTATACTTATCATTTATTTCCTTTCAAAGAAGGGACTTCTATTTAATTTTCCCAATAATGAATTTATAAATTGGGTTAACTAGAATTCAATTAATTCACTTTTTGTGTCATGTTTACATGTTAGTCTACACCTCTAAAATAAACTAAAGAAATTTCAATTTTAAGTCAATAAAAATAAATATACGTCAACAAAATAATAAAACAATTTTTTGATTTTTAACTTTATAAAGAAGAGTGTTGCCCTAAATATTCAAAAGGTAATGCTATGTGCACATTGCACATAAACCCCTCTTAAAAACTTGGTAAATTTTCACTACTTTAAATGGGGTATAATCGTCATAAATGAAAAAAAAATATTACTGATAAAAATTTCAAAATTTGGTGAAATTTCACCACTCTTCAAAACTTGGTGAAATTTCACCACTTTGAACAGTGGTATAATCGTCATAAATGGAAAAAAAATCATTACTGATAAAAATTTCAAAATTTGGTGAAATTTCACCACTCTTCCAAACTTGGTGAAATTTCACCACTTTGAACATGGGTATAATCATCATAAACGGAAAAAATTTCATTAATGATAAAAATTTCAAAACTTGGTGAAATTTCACCACTCTTCAAAACTTGGTGAAATTTCACCACTTTGAACAGGGGTATAATCGTCATAAAAGGAAAAAAAATCATTACTGATAAAATTTTCAAAACTTGGTGAAATTTCACCACTTCAAAACATGGTGAAATTTCACCACTCTAAACAAGGGTTTAATCGTCATAAGCAAAACAATCATTATTGAAAAAAATTTCGAAACTTGGAGAAATTCACCACTCTTAAAAACTTGGTAAAATTTCACCACTGTAAACAGGTGTATAATCGTCATAAACAAAAAAAAAAAAATTATTTACTGATAAAAATTTCAAAACTTTGTGAAATTTCTTCACTTTTCAAAACTAGGTGAAATTTCATCACTTTGAACATGGGTATAATGGTTATAATGTATGAATAATAAACAACTAATGAACCTTAGTAAACACAATTATTCTAATGAAGGACCTAAAAACAATTGTAAATATTTAATTGTCATTTAATGACTAGAATTCCCTAACAAGGAATTTACATCTGATTTTTCCTAAATAAATTTAGAGTGTATTTTGAGTCCACGAAATTGCGAATCATAGTTTTTAAAATGAACCTACTATGAATTCGCTAACAAGCTAAATTTTTAACAAATTTCATTTTACCTTAGAAAACTTAAATAAGGTACACACACAACACAACCCCCCATCCCCAACTGATAAAAAAAAAATAAAAAGTAAAAAAAATATGGCCATAAAAGCCGAAAAGTTGAGAAAACCAAAAGCTTTATGCAGTGGTTCAAGTAAAAATTCTTTCATAATTTACCGCTTGACATTTTCTCAACTTTTTTCCTACTTTTTTATCGCTATTTTCTATTACTTATTTTATAACAAATTTGTTTGTATATACCTAATAATAAAATCGTTTGTAACTCCAACCCTTCTCAGTTTTTAATTTAATATATTTTTTTAATTGTTTCTATTATTAATAAGAATAACAAGCTTAAACTAATTATGATTTTTTCCAGAACTTATGGTATGTATCCAGAGGATATCCCCAATTATTAAGCTAAGATGATTTTTTTTTTCTTCTGAATTTTATTTTTACAAAAAAAAAAAAAAAAAAAAAAAAAAAAAGAAAGAAAGAAAGAAAAAGCAAGGGCACAATGGGAATGTCACATTAGTTTTAGCAAAAAATGAACCCATGTGCTGGGGCAGACCCAGGAGTGTAGTTCAATGGGAGCAAGAGCTTATACAGGAGTTCGAGGACAGTACCCCGAATCAAATTTTTTTTTTTTTCGTAGAGATAGTATAATTCTATGTGATTTTTTTTGTACAAACTAATCTATCCCATAATTCTTTTACAAAAATTTGTATTATAAGCTTAATTAGGTTTTTTCATTTACCTATTTCACTTTGATATTGGTGTGGCGGTACGTGTCCAACTTGATATGTATCAGATTACTTAAAAGATTATAAGATAATATCAGATGGTGATATGTCCAGAAATATCTTGTAATTGCCTAACCGCCACGTGTTCAGCTAATGACCCGGGGAAGCCGGATTTGAGGCATGGAGCCCACGCTCCCGAGGGATGCTGCAGTTGCCGACCGAGATACTCGGGCAGTCGCAGTAAGGCCCTGAGGATCACGGCATCAATCACGTTTCCCCTCAATTCGTTACACAGCTGTCGCTCTATCAAGAGAATCAGTGTTTTCCTTAATTACTTAGGAAACTCACCAAATATTGGGCAAATCTATTGTGATTAGATTAGGCTTCCTAATCTAATAAAACTTACCATGTAAGGGTGGACTCTTACACTTATAAAAGAGCCCACCTACCCTCTCAAAGGGGATCCGAGTATCAACTCTCTAAGCAAATACACCTTAGAGAAATCACCAACATACACGCATACACCCGGCTGGTATTACTGGTAGTGCCGCCCCACTTTGTTGGCTCATCAGGCCGCCGGTGATCTGCTAGTGAATGCGCATAGACGCAACCGTGGACGTAGGTCACCTCATTAACGGGGCCGAACCACACACAAACCTTCTGTGATCTCGTTTTCTTCTTAAAATTGCTCTCACCAGTTTTCGGCATCATCAGTTTGGCGCCGTCTGTGGGAAACGACACGATTTCCTTGTTAACAAAAATCTTTGACTGATCAACATGCCAAAGAAGAAGGGCAAGAAGACCGCCGATTCAACCGGTCAGGAGGACCTACAGATCGAGACGCGGGCGACCTCCATGACCTCCGACCAGGTCGCAGTAGCGCTGGAGCGGCTCTTGGAAGACCAGCTCCGGACACAACAGCAAATAGATGCGCTCATAGCCCAGAATGAAAAAGTGGTCGAGGACTACGAGAAAAGCCCTTCGTCGGAGAAGCGGCCTGAAAAGAGCACTCCCAGTCAGAGGCCCGAAAGGAGCGCTCCCAGCAAGAAGCCTGCCCGGACGCGCGGAAAGACTAGGTCCGCTCCAGGGTCCCAACTAAACCGGGAAAGCCGGGCAGAGGGAGAGCGTAGCCAGCCTGCCAAGCGCCCACAGGAAGGACCTCGGTATGTCCCTCGCCGAGCGCGACGAGTAGAGGATGCCCGGATCCTCATCGAACGGCGGCGAGCTGCAAGGGGAGAAGCATCCGGACGAAAGGTCAGGGAACCGGTCGACGATCCGCCCGCCCTAAGCCGGGATGATCTCAGGCACAGACTATCCCGGACTCGTAGCCGAGTGCTATCCCCAAGATCGACGCGCTTCGAGGACGAGGACGAGGCATCATCGTCCGATCCAACTTACTACTCAGGTGCAGAGAGAAGGATCGGGCGTACTGATGTCAAGGCCCAGGTCGAGGAGCTGCAGCAGCAGATTGAGAGGCTGAACCGCAAGTCCGGCCACGACCTCACTAATACAGAAACGGAGTCACCCTACACTGCCCGGGTGACACAGTTCCCGATTCCGCGGAAGTTCAAACCCCCTCATCTCAGCTCATACGACGGCAAGAGGAGTCCAGTGGACCACATCCGCACCTATAAGGCGCAGATGGCACTGGTCACTACCACGGACGAGTTGCTATGCCTGGCATTCCCCAGTACTTTAAAGGGATCAGCCGCGCAATGGTTCCATGCTCTGAAACCGCGGACGGTTGACGATTTCAAGACCCTCGGCAAACTCTTCATCAGTCAGTTTATCGGGATGCTGGACCGGTCGCAGCCAGACACCCAGCTGCTAGCTGTCAAGCAGCAAAGGGGGGAATCTTTAAGGGAGTACGTAGATCGTTTCAACCAGCAGAGGCTTTTGATTCGCAACCTCAATGAGACCGCCGCTATCATGGCTTTCTGCTCAGGAGTTCAGCACACCAAGGTGGCCACGTCCTTTCATCGCAATCGACCGGCAACCCTGGTAGAACTCTCGGAAAGAGTAGGGAAGTACATAGACACCGAAGAATTCCTGAAGGCAAAGCGCGCCAGCCAGACGGGAGACGAGTCCCCAAAGGCAAAGCGCAAACGCGAGGGATTTGAGAAAGGTCCGGGAAAGAAGCTAAAGCAAGACCAAAGAGAGGCTAGGGGTCAGCCCCCAACAGCTTTTACACCTCTTTCCCGACCCATACATGAGGTGATGGCCGCCGCAGAGGCGCAGAGGCTGCTTCCGCAGCCTACCAAGCTCAGAGACCCTCCCGGCAAGAGGAATCGGGAGAAATTCTGCCGTTATCACAAGGACCATGGCCATGAAACGGAGGATTGCTTCAAGTTGAAAATAGCAATCGAAAAGCTGATCGAGCAGGGCCATCTTGCCGAGTTTGTCACAGCATACAGGCGACCCCGACAGGATGCCCGAGCTCCCGGTCAGTCCCCTCCACCGCACGGCCACATCAACGTAATCTCCGGAGGAACATCTGGCGGAGGTGATTCACAGTCGGCACGGAAGAGGCACGCCCGAGCATCCCGAGCGGATGTATGGCAGGTCCAATCAACCGGCCCCTCACCAACTGACGTTCTGACATTCTCATCTGATGATGTACAGGGCCTCCACTGCCCCCACGACGACCCGCTGGTAGTGACACTGTCTATAGCAAACTACATGGTCCAAAGGGTACTGGTTGACACGGGCAGCTCGTCGGATATAATGTTCGCAGCGGCATTCGACCAACACGGGATCGATCGAGATCGACTCCGGCCAGTTGCTACTCCCCTGGTCGGATTCAATGGCTCTAGCACTCAACCGCTCGGCACGATCGAACTCCCAGTACTCATGGGGACCTATCCACAACAGGTTTCCTTGCTCACCAATTTCGTGATAGTGGATGCCCCGTCGGCCTACAACGTCATCCTTGGGAGGCCGACCCTCAACAGAGCACGAGCGGTTGTCTCCACGTACAGCCTAACCGTAAAATTCCCGACTCCTCAGGGACCGGGATGCTTGCGAGGAGACCAGACCACGGCTCGGAGTTGTTATGTTAGCTCGTTGCGACGGGGAGCAGTCACCGAGACTCTGAATGTCCAAGAGATGGATCCCCGGGACCCGAGGGACATGATAGGGCCTATGGAAGAATTGGAGCAAGTTGTGCTGGATCCGGAACACCCGGATCGGACGATCAGCGTAGGCGCGTTGCTGGAGCCCGCCTTGAAAGAAGAATTGGTCCAGTTCCTGAAGCGAAACCAGGATGTCTTTGCTTGGAGTCATGAGGACATGCCCGGGATTGATCCCCGGATAATGTCCCATCGTCTCAATGTCAGCCCAGACTGCCGTCCGGTAAAGCAGAAGCGAAGGGGGATAGCCCCCGAAAGACAAAAGGCTGTAAGTGAGGAGGTCGAGAAGCTCCAAAAGGCTAGCTCCATTCGGGAGGTCTATTACCCCGACTGGCTGGCCAATGTCGTTCTGGTCAAGAAGAGCAATGGTAAATGGAGGATATGTGTGGACTTCACCGACCTCAACAAGGCCTGCCCCAAGGACTGTTATCCACTGCCCAGGATAGACCTCCTCGTCGATTCAACGGCAGGCCACTCACTCCTCTCGTTCATGGACGCCTACTCCGGGTACAATCAGATCAGCATGTACCCCGGAGATGAAGAGAAGACGGCGTTCATCACCGACCAAGGCACGTATTGTTACAGAGTTATGCCCTTCGGCCTCAAGAATGCCGGGGCCACATACCAACGCCTGGTCAACTTCATGTTCAAAGACCTCATCGGAAGGTCGATGGAAGTGTACGTGGACGATCTCCTAGTCAAGAGCCGGGACGAATCCAATCACCTGGAGCATTTGGCCGGGGCCTTCAACATTTTGAGAAAGTTCAGGATGAGGTTGAACCCGACCAAATGCACCTTTGGGGTCTCGTCGGGGAAGTTCCTCGGTCATCTGGTCAGCAGGCGGGGGATCGAAGCAAACCCCGACAAAATTCAAGCCATCGTCAATATGCGATCGCCTAAGTCAACAAAAGAAGTTCAGAGCTTAGCTGGACGGGTGGCTGCGCTAAATAGATTCGTGTCCAGAGCAACTGATCGGTGCCTACCGTTCTTCAAAATTCTCCGTAAAGCTTTTCAATGGTCGGAGGAGTGCGAGGAGGCGTTCCAGGAACTCAAGAGATACCTGGCCTCTCCACCTCTATTGTCGACACCTACAGCCGGAGAAGAACTGTTCCTGTACTTGGCGGTGTCGCCATCGGCAGTCAGCTCAGCACTTGTTCGGGAAGAGCACGGGATACAGTTCCCAGTGTATTACACCAGCCGAGCACTGCAAGGCGCGGAAAGCCGGTACTCCCGCATCGAGAAACTGGCCTTCGCCCTCGTTACATCGGCCCGAAGGCTCCGCCCGTACTTCCAGGCCCATGCCATCGTAGTACTGACAGACCAACCCCTCCGCAGAATCCTCTCTCGACCGGACACATCCGGAAGGCTCGTCAAGTGGGCTTTGGAGCTGGAGGAGTTTGAGGTAACTTACAGACCACGGACGGCCATCAAGGGACAAGCCGTCGCAGATTTCTTGGTCGAGTTTACGTATCCAGAAGACCCGATAGAAGAACTCGAGCCTCCGGCCCTACCGCCCGGATTGCTCGCCGGCATCCCCACATGGATACTGCATGTCGATGGCTCTTCCAACCGGCAGGGCAGTGGGGCCGGAATTATCCTGACCACCCCCGAGGGCATCCAGCTTGAATATGCTTTGAGATTCGGGTTTCGTGCCTCCAACAACGAGGCCGAGTACGAAGCCCTCCTGGTTGGGCTGCAATTAGCCGTTTCGATGAGTGCACAACAGGTCGAGAGCTACAGCGACTCCCAGCTCGTGGTCAATCAGGTAAACTAAGAATACGAAGCACGGGAAGATAGCATGATGGCCTACTTAGCACTCGTCCGAACAACGTCCAAACAACTCCGAGGCTTTTCCATCACTCGAATACCCAGAGAAGAGAACACCAGGGCTGACCGGCTCGCCCGCCTCGCATCGTCGGCTGAGTCAGACTTGCCCGGGATAAGGATACAATTCCTACCTGAGCCAAGTGTGATCAACTCAGAAGGCATGGAGGTCGACCCGGTCACTCTGGGACCCAGCTGGATGGATCCGATCATGACTTTCCTGACGACAGGAAGGCTACCGGACGAGAAAGAGGAAGCAAGACGGGTCAAGTACCAAGCAGCACGATATGATGTCCTAGACGGTGTCCTTTATAAAAGGGGGTTCACCATCCCGTACCTTCGTTGTGTCCATCCTACGCAAGTTCAAGCAATACTGTACGAAATTCACGAAGGCGTGTGCGGGAACCACGTAGGGAGTCGGACACTCTCAAGAAAGGCCCTACTACAGGGGTACTACTGGCCAACCATGGCCCGGGATTCGCAGGAGTACGTTCGAAGGTGTGACAAGTGCCAACGGTACTCTCCCATGATAAACCAACCAGGAGAACTTCAGACACCGGTCCAAAGCCCTTGGCCATTCGCCCAATGGGGAATCGACATCGTTGGTCCCTTGCCAACGGGGAAGGGGCAGGTCAAGTTTGCTGTGATAGCCGTTGACTACTTCACAAAGTGGGCGGAGGCCGAGCCCCTGGCAACAATAACCGAGAGGAAGATGGAGAAAAATATCCTTAGCAGGTTCGGTATTCCGCGAGTCCTGATTAGCGACAATAGAAGACAGTTTGATACACCCGTCTTTAGACAGTTCTGCTCGGACTACGGAATATTGAACCACTACTCTTCTCCTGAGCACCCACAAGCTAATGGTCAGGCCGAAGTAACCAACCGTACGATTTTGCAGTCGATTAAGACGAGGCTTGAAGGTGCCAAAGGCCTGTGGGCCGACGAACTCCCAGCCCTTCTGTGGGCCTACCGTACCACACCCCGGGCGGCAACAGGCGAAACCCCCTTTTCCTTGACTTATGGTTTTGAGGCAGTAGTCCCCACGGAGCTCGGGCTACCCACGTACCGGGTGGCCACCTTCAATGACCCAGATAATGGAGAGGCCCTCAGGACGGAACTAGACCTGGTCGAGGAGAAAAGAGACCAAGCTTATCTCAAGGTGGCAGCTTACAAGCAAAGGGTCTCACGGTATTACAATAGCAAGGTGAAGCACCGTAGCTTTCAGGTCGGGGACCTCGTCCTTAAGGCAGTAAACCAGTCAACCCGGATCCCAAGCCATGGGAAGTTGGGCGCAAACTGGGAAGGGCCGTATATAGTGACTCAGATTAATCGGCCCGGAACCTACTGGCTGCGGGGTATGGACGGCCATGATCTCACCCATCCTTGGAACGTGCAACACCTCCGAAAGTATTATCAGTAGCATCTGGCTACAGGGGAATAGTACTGTAAAAATAATCTTCTCTTGTAGCTCGATCTGAGCAACCGTTCCGAATTATTGCTTCTTGAATAAAATTGATAGTTTGTTTTAAAAGATGTATTCCGGAGCACAAAAGACCCCGGGCCTACCCCGAGGCACGAAAGACCTCGGGCCTAACCCCAAGGCACAAAAGACCTCGGGCCTAACCCCAAGGCACTAAAGACCTCGGGCCTAACCCCGAGGCACAGAAGACCTCGGGCTCCGAACCCAGGCACCAAAGGACCCTGCGACCACCCATGTCCCAGGTCGGTTTCCTATGGTTGATCCCCAGCACGCCCCCGCCTTAACAGGAGTCCCGGGGGCAAGAGGGTTCCATACCTAAACAGGAAATTAACTAAAGTTTCGCCTAGGTCCAGCCAGCGATGGGGCCAAAAACCCTAGGTGGCCAACGATGGCAAGCTTCAAATGCTCCTGCAACCACCCATGTTCCAGGTCGATTCCCTACGGCCATTCAGTCCCGTACTCCCGCACTCCTGCCTTAGCAAAATGCTTGGGGGGCAGGGGACAGGAGGACAAAGGGTAACGCTAAGGCCAAAACAGGGAATTATATCATTCGACTAGGTGTTCTGTGGGTTACGGTCCTAAAGCATTTGCTAAGGCAAATGTTAGGTTGGCCAAGGCCGTACGGATACTAGCAAAAGTTAAAAGCACAGTACAACAAAATTAACGGAAGGATAACCTCAAGGGCCTTTTCATTAATTAAAATGAGTGTACAAAGCTTGGGGGGCAATTGCAGTAGCCTCCCCAAAAAATAAAAGTCTACAAACGATAAAAGCAAACAACACGAAGGAGGAACCGGGAAGTCAGTTCTCCGCATTAATCACGTTCTCGGTCTCCCCGATCTGTTCCCCCGGAATGGCAAGTCCCTCCTCCGCTAGGCCTCCCTCCGGGGCAAGCTCGGTGGCCTCAACAATGACCACAGGATCCCCAGCGGCCGCCAGACCCTTGCCAGCGGCTGGAGCTTCACCGTGTCCGGGATCCTCACCGATGTCCCAGTAATCCGAGTCAATCCCCACGTAGGCCGAGAGGACCCACTCGGGGTGGTCCCGAGCTACCCGCCGCTTCAGATCCTCATAACCTTGGAAGAAGCCATCGTCAAAAGCTCCTTCCAAGGCCTCTGCGGAAGGCGCCTCGGTCACCGCTTTAGCCTGGGCTTCGGCTGCCGCGATAAGGGCCCGGGAAGTTTCCAGTTCGGCCAAAGCCGCTGCCAGGTTCGCCTGAGCCGCCCCTAAGCTCAAGGCCAGCGACTTCGTCTTGCTCGTCTCCACGGCCAGGGCAGCTTTTGCTACTTGCAGCTCTTTCCGTTCCTCAGAAAGGGCGGCTTCAGCGGCGCCCACCTTCTCGGCCAGGGATGAGTGGACGGATTCAGATCCCGCAGCTATGCAGCCAACCTACGGCAGGAGAACACACATCGGTTAAACAAGTAATAAGTACAGGGCAAGTCCGCGTTTAAACAAAAAGAAGCAGAACACTCACCAGGTGGGAGACGCTATATAGCCATCCTTGGATCCCTTGGGGGGTTAGCTCGGCACACGCTGTCACCTGGCTTGGCGCGAGGCAGGGCCTGAGCCTCTCCCGGGCCTCGTCATGCCCGCCCGGGGGCAAACCCGATGGAACATCAGCCCTGGGCACGGGCTCTTCAACAGCCGGCCTGGGGGGAACCGATGTCCCTACGGGACTTGGACGGGTATTGGTCCCGTGGCGAATGCGCCTGAGTGGGCGGTCGCCGCCTGGAACCTCGGTGGCCGGCCTCTTTCCTTGGGCGATTGCCACCCGAGCGGCAGCAGTGGCGGTAGCGGCGACCTGTCTCTCCCGCAGCTGATCCAAGTTGCGTTTGGGAGCCATTTCTGTAGAAACAAAGATCGTACGATCAGAGGTGCAAGGGGCAGAAATAGTACAAGTACATGTTACTGGGACACTTACCAGGGATGATGGGTGTAAAGCTGGGGGCCGGAATAGGCGGCTTAGGGGAATATCTAGCGATGAACCCTCCCGACCGGGACAGCACGTTCCAGATGCTGATGGGCAACTTCGCTAGCTTCAAGATCCTGGCCTGGCACGCCTCAGGAATTTCTGGGGGTTTAGTTGAGCCCGCTGTAAAAAAAAAAAAAAAAAAGAAAACCGGTCAACAATCCACTATGTTTTGGATAGATCGAGATAGCAGATAAGGTCGGAAGGGCGGTCTTACCCTTCAACTCCCTGGCCCAGGATGTCCTCAGCTGGCTCCCTGGAGCCATGTCACAGAGACGAAGGGTAGACACCTGGAAGAATTTTCCCTTCCACCCTTTATTATTACTAGGGCAGTTGTCAATGATTTTCCTGCCCGGACGGGCAGAGAACGAGAAAAACCCCAACTCATTATGCACAGGGAATGGCCGGTGAGCCCAAAGGAACTCCTGTAGGGTAAGATCATACCCAAACGCCTGGGGCCACAATGATATACACCCCATCAAGAACCTCCACCCGTTGGGAGCCAACTGACCAGGAGCAATGTCCAGAAAAATCAATATGTCCCGAGCCACCGGGTGAAGCGGAAGTCGGAGGCCCGCCATCATAGCGTCCTCAAACAGGGTGACGAACCCTGGCTGATCTAGGTGCGCGCCGCAGGAATTTACGACTAGGGCGCAACCGTCAGGAAGGGAGTACCTCTCCCTAATCCGGCGAAGGTCTCCAGAGTGAAGAACGGAAGAGGTGGACTCACAAGCGAAGACTGTGCGGTCGGTCCCCTCAGACAGCTCGTCGCCTAAACCCCTCGAAACGGAGGCGACAGGGGCCTCCTCAGAAGACTGACTACTGGACAGACGAATGGGGATCCAGGCCCCGCTTTGGTGGTCGGACGGGGATTCCGGGAGCTGGCCTTGGCTAGCACCAGGGGACCCCGACCGATACTGCTCACTCTCCGATCTCGACGCGGAATTGAAGCCGGAGTGCTCCATCTCTGGCCCTCCGGCAGGAAGAAACTGACACAAAGGACGACTCGCGAAGAGATCGCAAACCCCAAGCCTGATATACAGGGGGGGCAGAGTTACTAACCTGAATGGTAGCAAGTAGATGCTCCGCAGCACCAGGTAGCACTCTCTCAGAACGACGCAAGGAACACCCGTCCGGTTCAAGTGAGTTAGGGTTCCACCTGACTCGAAAAATGCACCGAATCTAAGAAGGAAGAAATCCCACTCCCGCTCAAACCCCACAAGGTTCGTTCTCTCCAGTTTCGCTTCGAAAGGAAAAAGGAACGGGGAAGAGAGGAAAGAAAGATCAGAGAGAAGAGGGTGCGCAGGAGGTGGGGCGAGTGCTCCTTTTATAAAGACCTCGAACGACCCAGATCAGAACAGATCCAGCGGTCCAGAAAATATCCCGCCCAAAACCGTCGCTTCGGTCACGTGGGGGGTCGCCTCAAAAGGCGCGCACATTAAATACACGAAAGGACGGTTCCGTTAGTTTGCGAGCGGTTTGGTTACTTCCACGTCCCCATCCGTTAGGATCTAACCTGACCAATGATTGGTTGACACGTGGTAGCAGCAGTCCAGGCCCGAGCCATAGCCCGAGCATATTTGCGAGCTGGTCGGGTATTAACCTCACAGAGTTGTACAAGATTGATACACAGTTCAGCGGGCTTGATGAAGAGAAAAGATGGCCTCAGGGACCTTTTTATAAAAGGAAAACTGTACAAAGACGGGAGCAATTATAGTAGCCTTCCCGGTAAAGAAGAGAAAAAATGTACATATGTATGTAAACAAAAAGTGCCCTTAAGGTCCTTGGCCCTTCAAAGCCTTGACCTCCTCCTCCAAGGCAGCCACCTTTGCCACCAGCCCCTCAACGGCGATCTCCAGAGCGTGGACGTCCACCCCCCGCAGGGCGGAGTCCATCTGCAGCTCGTCACCCGCCTTCTCTACCGCCTGCAAGCGTTCTTCCATGTTCGCGAGAGAGAAGTCCGACCATGAGCCCGGCATGCGGGGACTGGTGAATATTTTCGGTCGGCTCCTCTTCGGTGGGGGCTGAGTTTCTTCTTCGACCTCCTTCTCCTTGCCCTTCCTGGACGGGCCCGGTGGCGGGCTTACATCCTCAGATGAGGAGGAGTCACTGCTGGTGGACAAGGCGACCGGCCCCTCGGGTTGGCCCGTCCGGCTAGTGGGGCGCGCCCCGGTAGCCATGGATCGGGTATAGCGGCGCGGCCCAGAAGCTGTAGCGGCAGGGGCCGCAGAAGAAGGTCCGGCAACCGCGTTCTCCGCAGGTCTCCCTTTCAAATAGGAGAACGACATACCGGCCTCAATGGCTTGGTCAAACGCCTCCATGTCATCCTCGGAAGGGACGACTCCACGAAGGGCGGTGAAAGCCTGTTTGCAGTGGTCGGGATTATAATCCGCAGGAGGGCAGAGACCGTCATTCTCCAGCCAGTTACCAGCAACCAGGACCCAAGGGTACCGTTGCCAGTTCTTGTTTGGGAAGTCTAGACCTCGGACAAGGTCTTTTCCCTCAGTCTTAGGGCGGAAGTAGGGGCCTCCGTTGTCAATACCCAGTATATAACACCTCGCGACGTCGGCGGCCCGGAGAAATAACCCCAGTCGCTCGTTCAGCGCCGAAATCCCCCATAAGAGGCGGGCAACGTTTGGTCGGCATTTGTGTAGTGGAATCTGCAACCCCTGAAGAAGGTCGCAGAAGGAGACCGGCAGAGGAAAGCGTAATCCCACGATGAGCAGCAGATAGCTGCTAATGAGGAAGAAAGGAGGGGCTACTTCTTCTCCTTCAACGAATGGATGGATCACCACGTCCTCGGGAACTTGGCAATCTTCTCGGAATGCCCTAAGCCCCTCGTCTGATGTTAGGTCAATGTGTGAGGCCATTTGGTGCAGATAAAAGTTTGGAAAGGCAAAGACAGCAGAGGATAGGAGGCTCGGAGAGTTTGCTCAGGCGATTCAGCTGGTGTTGTGTAGTGAAGAAGCAAGGATAAATAGTGCTCCTTATATAAGCAGCACGAACGGTTGGGATCCAATCTGATCGAACGGTTCACGTACTCTCCCGCCGAAACTGTCGTTTCGGGCACGTGGGGCGTCGCCTCAGAAAGCGTGAGCATTAAATGTGGGATGTGATAGTCTGGTTGCCAGCTGGATGATTCAGTTACCTCTTAAACTGGATGCTTTGAGCCCGAACTATGCTTGTAACTAGTAGGCACGTGGCGTCGGGGATCTTAGGCCTGTACAGCTACCGCTCGGTCCTTGCGCCGCCGGGTCGTCCCGTGTTAGCCGTGGTCCGGTGGGGGACCTGGCATTTTCCCGGACGGTCTATGAAGGGCGTTCTTAATTTTCCGACCTCATCTGATAAAGCGTCATCTCAGCTCTGAAAATGGGGGGCAGCTGATATGTCCAGAAATATCTTGTAATTGCCTAACCGCCACGTGTTCAGCTAATGACCCGGGGAAGCCGGATTTGAGGCATGGAGCCCACGCTCCCGAGGGATGCTGCAGTTGCCGACCGAGATACTCGGGCAGTCGCAGTAAGGCCCTGAGGATCACGGCATCAATCACGTTTCCCCTCAATTCGTTACACAGCTGTCGCTCTATCAAGAGAATCAGTGTTTTCCTTAATTACTTAGGAAACTCACCAAATATTGGGCAAATCTATTGTGATTAGATTAGGCTTCCTAATCTAATAAAACTTACCATGTAAGGGTGGACTCTTACACTTATAAAAGAGCCCACCTACCCTCTCAAAGGGGATCCGAGTATCAACTCTCTAAGCAAATACACCTTAGAGAAATCACCAACATACACGCATACACCCGACTGGTATTACTGGTAGTGCCGCCCCACTTTGTTGGCTCATCAGGCCGCCGGTGATCTGCTAGTGAATGCGCATAGACGCAACCGTGGACGTAGGTCACCTCATTAACGGGGCCGAACCACACACAAACCTTCTGTGATCTCGTTTTCTTCTTAAAATTGCTCTCACCAGTTTTCGGCATCATCAGATGGTTTAAAAGGCTATATGATATTATAATATTATAAATTTTAAGTATATCAAATTGTTTAAAAGATTATATGTTATTTATGAGATCGATTAGTTTGTACAAAAAAAAATCATATGGAATTATTTTATTTCTACCCATAATAAATAAATAAATTTGGTTGGGGCACTGCCCTAGAACCTCGGCCTGTATAAGCTTTTGCTCCCACTGAATTACACTCTTGGGTCTACCCCTACACATGGGGTCATTTTGGACTAGAAATAATGTGTTATTCACATTGTGCCCTTGCTTATTTTGTAATTGGGTAGATTTTGCATAATTTTCAAACTGTAGAGTGTAAATTGTCAAAATTGAAATCACGGGAACCAAATTATCACAATACTCAAACTATAGGGATGCAATTTGTAAATTTTTTTAACTAACTACAATGCAGCTCATGCATAGCGCGAGTTTTCCATTAGTTAAAATACAAAAATTAAGGTATATGATATATGTTATAGACGTATGTATATTGTCAAAGTGTAATTGTAGCACAGTAGACCAGTGGATTAAGTGTTGGTGCGACAACTCAAGGAAAATGAGTGAATTTTCATGTCCCGTTGTTGTCAATCGAGAAATAGAATATATCTAAGCTCCGTATTCAAGGGCTGAGTCATAATTTTTATTTTAGGAGGTTCAGATTTGATGGATGTATATGCAATGGAGAAAAAAATTTTTAGGTCTATTTATCCCTATTTTTAGGTTGAATTTTTGTAAGGGTTAATTACAGAAACACCCCATGTGGTTAGGCCTTTTATCAGTTACCCCTTATACTTTAAATTTTATCACTAATACCCCCTATGGTCTGAACTAAAGTGAAATAGTGACATTTTGCGTTAAAGTTAATGGAAAATGGGTAAAAATACAAAATTACCCATGTTACATGCTAATAAGAACACTCTTATATGCTTAAATGTTTATTTAGGCATATGTGGTATACTATTATATTATTTTGATATTATATTCGTTGTTAAAGACCATTCTGTAGTCACTTTGAGGTACATTCATGAGAGCAAATTTATTTAATTTTTTTATTTTATTTTTGATCTACCCTTGGACACACACACACACACACACACCACACACAGTCTTGACGATATATTATTATTATTATTATTTTATCTACTCTTAGACACACACAATCTTGGTGATATGTTAGTTTTGTTTTTTTTTAATCTACTCTTGACCACACACACAGTGAAATCCAATGTAGTGATGTACTAAGATCTAAAAAAGTTTATCCCCAAATTTTTTTTTTTTGTGTGTGTGTCAAATTCGCTCTCACAAAGTTACCCCTAAGTGACCACATAATGATCTTTAACAACAAATGTAATATCAAAATAATATAATAATCAATAATATACCACTTATGCCTAAATAGACATTTAAGCATATGAGGGTGTTATTATTAGCATGTAATAGGTGTAATTATGTACTTTTATCAATTTTCCGTTAACTTTAACGGAAAAGTGACTGTTTCACTTTAGTCCAAACCACAGTGGGTATTAGTGATAAAATTTAAAATACAGATGAGTATTTGATAAAAGGCCTAACCACAGGGGGTGTTTCTGTAATTAACCCTTTTATTTAATATCCTCTCTCTCTCTCTTTTTAATTCCCTAGTACAGGTTGACCGCTTCCCATAATTTGTAAAGTTTTGCAATTTTGGTTAGCCTAAATTGAGAAGTACTAAGGAATATTAATGATATAAATCTTTTAGATGGGTTGATTTACAGTTAGGCCAGTATACTATATACATATATGTTTATTTGGAAAAACAAATTGAGAGGAGTTGAACTAAGAAATTACGATTGAATTAATGTAATGTGTTTTGTTTGGATTGAACAATGTTGGATTGGGTTAAAAAGAGAAGTAGGAAGGACAATCATTTTTTCAAATATTAGAGTGGATTAAACTACAATTAAGCTAAAACATTACATGTAAGAAAAAAAATTTCCCAGAAATTAGCGGGGGCTACTGCTCGGCAGAGCTCATTAGTAGCTGATACGTACAAAGATATTCAACCAATACGAACAAGAATCGGTGACTGAGTAGCGCTCGATCAGAAGGCTCAGTCATCCCGATCGGTCTAACGACCCAGCCTACGGATCGGAAACACCGCCTGGGCCAGGTTCCTCGCAGGACTGCTCAAGCTATCTTGGAGGTGCAATCCAGACTCATCCAGACAGTTTCCTATACAAGTTAGAAGACTAATGGAAAGTGAAGATAGCTTGCTAATCTAATTAGGCAGCTCACATACTTTGTGGTAATCACACATAATCAGATTGTATTACCTTATCAAACACAGTTTTCATCTATGAGAGACTCTTGCAACTATAAAAGAGGCCTCTCGTCCCCTGCATAGGGGAGATCAATTGAACGATCAATTACCCTTTTGCACAATATTCACCATACTTCGTGTAGACTACCTGGCCGACCCTTGGTAGCTCTAGTTTATTGTTGGTTCACTAAAGGTCCCTGACTATTTCACAACATATTGAAACTGCATAGACGTACCGCGTAGACGTAGGTCTCTTCGTTAATAGGGCCGAACCACATACAATTTCTCTTGTCTTCTTCTTCGTATCTCTTACCCAAAATTTGGCATCATCAGTTTGCGCCGTCTGCGGGAATTTGACAGTTTCCCATCAATGAATCTCTTGACTGATCATCATACTGCCGAAAAAGAATAAGAAGACTACTCAGCCGACAGGTCAGGCGGATCTACTAGTCACACAACCGGCGGCTTCCATGACTCCAAAGTAGATCACTGCGTTTCTCGCTCAACTTCTGGAGGGTCAGCATTAAACTCAGCAACAAATCGAAGCCCTGCTGGCCCAACAGATTGAGGCATAGATCGGGAGCGATGAGCATGGTCGGATGCCCGTACGGACCCGATGACTTGCTTGAACTGCAACAGAATCCCCCCAGACTGTGGGATAGCCCGAGAACGATGAGCGTGACCGGGGGTCCGGGATCTTATACAAACCCAACAACGTGCCCAGTCCAACCCAAACCGCATGGGGGACGCCAAAAATATCATCAATGATAGGCGCACCGCTAGAGCAGAGGGGCAAGAGTGCTTGACCCTGGAATCGGCCCAGGATCTCCCGACCAGGAGCCGGAGTAACCTTAGGCACACGATTAACTAGAGTCAAAACCGAGCCTTATCCCTGAGAATAGTGCACTTTGAGGAGGAAGCTTCTTCTTCCGACCCGACTTACCGATCGAGATGATGTGGAAGCCCGCATAAATGACTTTGAGAAACAGATTAAGAAGCTAGGCCGAAAACCAAGTCGCGATTATTCCAACACAGAGACTAAGTCGCTGTTCACCGATCGGGTCATTGGATTTTCCATTCCACGCAAATTCAAGCAGTCTCATCTCGACTTTTATGACGGTTTGGGAAGTCTGGTCGACCATATCTGGATCTATAAGGCTCAAATGGCACTGGAAACCAATACCAATGAACTGTGCTGCCTGGCCTTCCCTAGCACTCTAAAGGGGCCAGCGGAGCAATGGTCCCACTCCCTGAAACCCGTGTCAGTTGACGATTTCAAGGAGCTTAGTAAGGTGTTCATCAGCCAGTTTGTGGGTATGCTCGGTCGACCTCAACCTAACACCCAACTGCTTATAGTCAAATAGTGAAAGGGTGAATCCTTGAAGGATTATGTCAATTGGTTCAACCAGCAAAAGCTTCAGGTCTATAACCTGAACGAGATAGTCGCAATCACCGCCTTTTGCTCAATGGTCCAGAACACCAAGGTTGCCACGTTCCACCAAAAATGACCGACCACCTTGGTTGAACTCTCTGAGAGGGTTGTGAAGTACATCGATACAAAAGAATTCTTGAAGTCCAAGTGTTCAAACTTTACAGAAGATGAGTCCCCGAGAATTAAATGTAAATGGGAGGGCTCTGAGAAGAGCTCGGGAAAGAAGCAAAAACAAGATCAACAAAGGGGTGGTCGGGATTAACCTCCGATTGCCTTCACGCCACTTTCATTGCCCATCCAAGAAGTTATGGTAGCTGTTGAGGCTTAAAATCTGCTCAAGAAACCAACTAAGTTGTACCCGAGAAAAGGAATCAGGACAAGCATTGCCGCTACCACAAAGAACACGGCTATGACACTGATGAGTGCTTTGAACTCAAAATTACTATAGAGATACTCATTGACCAGGGTCATCTAGCCGAGTTTGTCACCAAAGACAGATAGCAGCGACAAGATACTCGGGCCCTTGAGCAGCAACAACCCCTCGGCCATATCAATGTGGTCTCCATAGGAACATCAAGTGGAGGAGACTCGCAGTTGGTAAGGAAGAGGCATGTCCGGGCATCCCGAGTGGATGTCGTGCAGGTCCAACTAGTCAACTGCCCTCCAATTGACACACCTTCTCATATGATGATATCCAAGATTTGCGCTTCCCCAATGATGATCCATTGGCGGTAACATTTTTCATAGCTAATTATATGGTCAAGAGGGTACTCATGGACACAGAAAGCTCCACTAACATACTCTTTGCTTCCACGTTCGATCAATTTGGAATATCTAGGGACCGGCTCCGACTAGTGGCCACTCCATTGGTGGGACTCAACAAATCTAGCATACAAACGCTCGGGATGATCGAGCTACAGGTTCTAATGGGGCCCTACCGGCAGCAGGCCTCCGTGCTCACAAACTTTGTTGTGGTAGAGACCTCGTCCGCTTATAATGTCATTCTCGGGAGACCAACACTTAACAAAGCCAAAGCAGTCGTGTCGACTTACAGCCTGATCATTAAGTTCCCGACCCCACAGGGACCGGGGAGTTTGAGAGGAAATCAAGCCACCGCCCAGAGCTGCTATGTCAGTTCCTTGCATAAGGATGCAATTTCTGAAGCACTGAAGACTTCAGTTCTTCAGAAATCGCATCCGTACCTAGTTTCCTGACCAGTTCATCAGCATAGGTACTCTCTGGGAACCAGACCTCAGGGAAAAACTAGTTTAGTTCCTGAGACAGAATCAAGACGTCTTTGCATGGAGCCATGAAGACATGCTTGGAATTAATCCCCGGGTCATATCCCACCGACTCAATGTTGATCCGAGCTTTCACCTAGTCAAGCAAAAGAGAAGGGGAATGACCCTTGAAAGATAAGAATCAGTACACGAGGAGGTTGAGAAACTCCTCATAGCTAAGTCAGTTCGTGAAGTGTAGTACCACCATTGGCTGGCTAATGTTGTCTTAGTCAAGAAGAGTAATGGAAAATAGAGGTTGTGCATGGACATTACAGACCTAAACAAGGCCTATCTAAAAGACTGCTATCCACTACTCAGGATAGATCTCTTTATAGATGCAATGGCCAGTCATTCATTCCTTTCCTTCATGGACGCCTACTTGGGGTACCACCAAATCTGCATGTATCCCAGTGATGAAGAAAAGACCTCCTTCATTACCGACCAAGGAACATACTACTACACAATGATGCCCTTCGGCCTCAAAAACGCCGGGGTGACCTACCAGCACCTAGTGTATCACATATTTAGAGACTTGATTGGAAAGACCATGGAAGTATATATAGATGACCTCCTGATCAAAAGCCAGGACAAATCTGACCATCTTAAGCACTTGATTAGAGCATTCAGCATCCTTAAAAGATTTTGGATGAAGTTGAATCCGGCAAAGTGCGCATTCAGGGTCTCGTCCAGAAAGTTCCTGGGACATTTTGTCAGCAGACGAGGAATCGAGGCCAATCTAGAGAAGATTTAGACAATCATCAATATGCGGTCACCCAGGTCAATACAGGAAGTTCAGAGTTTGGCAAGGCCGATGGCAGTATTAAATAGATTCGTGTCCCGAGCAACCAACCTGTGCCTGCCATTCTTCATGATCCTCCGCAAAGCCTTTAAGTAGTCGGAGGAGTGTGAGAAGGCATTTCAGGAACTCAAGAAGTACCTGGCATCGCCTCCTCTACTCTCAACGCCCATTCCAAAGAAAGAATTGTTTCTTTACTTGCCAGTATCATCCTTTACAGTAAGCTCAGCATTGATCAGAGAGGAACGCGGGATACAATACCCGGTATACTATACAAGTTGGGCACTTCAGGGCACAGAAAGTCAGTACTCCCGCATAGAGAAGCTCACCTTTACAATCATCACCTCAGATCGGTGACTTCGCCCATACTTCTAAGCCTATGTCATAGTTATCCTCATGGATCAGCCTCTGCATAGGATTTTGTGTCGGTCTGAAACATCCAGGAGACTCATGAAGTGGGTATTGGAATTAGAAGAGTTTGAGGTAGTTTATAGACCTAGAACATCAATTAAGGGGTAGGCAGTAGCAGATTTTCTTATCAAGTTCATCTATCCAGAAGATCTATGTGAGGAGTTCAATCCGCTTGAGTTACCGCCCAAGTTATAGCCAGACAACCTGACCTAGATACTCTTTGTTGATGGGTCCTCTAATAAACAGGGCAGTAGGGGAGGAATCATCCTGATCATGCCCGAGGGGATTCAACTCGAGTACGCTCTCAGAATCAAGTTCCAAGCATCCAACAACGAAGTGAGGTATGAAGTCCTGTTGGTCAGACTGTAGCTGGCCACTTCAATAAGTGCCCAACAACTCAAGGTGCACAATGACTCTCAATTGGTGGTAAATCAAGTCTTTCAATAGTACGAAGCTAGGGAAGATAGTATGGTGGCCTACCTGGCATGGTCAGGAAGATTACTGGTAAGCTTAATGGGTTATCTATCACTCAGATCCCGAGAGAAGAGAATACACAAGTCAATCGGTTAGCTCACTTAGCATCATCATCATAATCGAATTTACAGGGAATAAGGGTGGAGTACCTACCCGAGCCCAGTGTGTCTGTCCCAGATGGCATGGATGTGGACCCGATCGATGCAGGTCCCAGTTGGATGGACCGTATTTTAACGTTCCTTACGAGCGGGAACCTACAACCCGAGAAGTCTGAAGCCCGACGAATCAGATACCAAGCGACTAGGTACTACATAATTAATGGAGTACTCTATAAAAAGGGGTTCACAGTTCCCTACCTCAGATGCATCCACCCAACTCAGGTTCTAAGCATTCTACAAGAAATTCACGAGAGTGGATACTTCAAAGAATTTCCTCTTCCACCCCTTGTTGTTGCTTGGAGCATTATCTAATATCTTCCGCCCTTGCCAAGCACTTAGGGAAAAGAAGCCGACCTCCTGTGCAACGGCAACGGTCGGTAGGTCCAAAATATTCCTGGAGGGTTAGTGCGTACCCGAAAACTTAGGGCCATAGGTAAATGGCCTCTATAAAAAATCTTCAACCGCTTGGGGCAATCTGCCCAGGGGAAATATCAAGGTAGATCAGTAGGTCCTGGGCAACTGGGTAGAGAGGAAGACGAAGGCCCCCGAGGAGCGCATCCTCGTAAAGTGTGGTATACACCGACCGACAAATGTGAGCCTCGCCGGCCGGTACTACAATGAAGAAGCCTTTGAAACAACCGAACTTCTGACTGATTCTATCTAAATCTGACCCGAGCAGACTACTGGAGGTCCCCATGCAAGAAAAGAAAACCTCTGGGCTACCTAAGGTCAAAGTCTCATTACCCGATCCCCTCGATTCTGAAATCTCAATGTATTCCTGACTCGCTTCCTGGGGATTCTACCCTCGCTGGTGGTCTGATGGGGTTAGTGAAGGAGGGTTCAAGCTGGTGCACAGGGTTCCGGACCTCGATTGCTCATCCTCCGACCTGAAAGACGAGTTATAATCAGAGTGACACATTTCTAAAGTCTCTGCTATGGGACAGGAAGCAGCTGATGACCTAAGTAGGGGTCAAGGACTCCCAATCTATGGTAAAGGGGTGGAAGAACCAAGAGTCTGTATGGTAGGGCATACACAGTCTTAACGGTCAGGTAACACTCAGATAGGATGATCCTAGGGCACACTGACTGGGAAGACTGTTCTACCAAAGAAAGGGAACCACGCGACCTGAGAAAGAAGTAGAACTTGAGAAAAAAGACATTCCACTCCCTCACAAAGCCTAAAGGATTCCTATTCTCCAGCCTCACTCGGAAATAAAAATAAAAAAAGAAGAGAAGGAAAAGTGCAATGAATTACAAGGCTGTAGGAGCAAAGACTTACAAGGAAGGAATGTAGGGAAGAGCTTAGGAATCTAGATCGGGTGCTTTTCCTCTGGAACCGCTTGGTAATTTCTTCCCATGGGCAGTAGAAGGAATGAAAATGCTCAAGTGTCCCTTTTATAGATTGCACGAACGGTCTAGATGATCTCAGATCCAACCGCCCAGCAAAATTCCTGTCTAAACACTCGACAACTAGTACCTCGGGCAGCCCAAGCGGTGCCTCAAAAGGCATGCGCATTAATTGTACGATGTGATGGTTCGGTTAGGTTGTGGCTAGCCAATTACGCTTGCACCGGTCTAGTTGGATCCTAGTCAAACCAACCTATCCTTGACACATGGCAGGTCAGACCCTGAGCTCCCGAGTTGCCAGTTAGGGTTCATAACCTGAGTTGTCAAGATGACTGGTCCCACCTCATTTGTATCGGGTAATTTTCCCGTGCTATACAAATTCCCAAGTCTCACCCGATGTAGTACCAGTTTAGCCTTGGAAATGGGGGACAACTGATACGTACAAAGATATTCAAACAATGAGAATAAGACTTGGTGACCACATTGAGTAGCGCTCGGTCAGAAGGCACAGTCATCCCGATCGGTCAAACGACCCGTCCCACGGGTCAGAAATGCCGCCTGGGCCCGATTCCTCGCAGGACAGCTCAGGCTAGCCTGGAGGCGCAATCCAGACTCATCCAGATAGTTTCCTTTACAAGTTAGAAGATTAATGGAAAGTGAAGATAGTTTCCTAATCCAATTAGGAAACTCTCACACTTTATGGTAATCACACCTAATCAAATTGTATTACCTTATCAAACACATTTTCCATGTATAAGTGACTCTTGCAATTATAAAAAAGGCCTCTCGTCCCTTGCATAGGGGAGATCAATTGAATGATCAATTACCCTTCTATACATTATTCACCATACCTTCGTGTCGACTGCCCCGCCGTCCTCTAGTAGCTCTAGTTTATTGTTGGTTCACTAAAGGTCCCCGACTATTTTGCAACATAATGAAAGTGCATAGACACACCGCATGGACGTAGGTCTCTTCGTTAACAGGGCCAAACCATATACAATTTCTCTTGTCTTTTTCTTCTTATCTCTTACCCAAGATTTGACATCATTAGTAGCTCCGCCCTTGTCGATATTACAATTTTCCATGAAATTACAAAAGGCTCGTGTAACTTTTTTTTGGAAAGAAAAAAAAACAAAATAGACTGCTAAATTCACTTGAGCAAAATTCATTGAAATTAGCGACATTTTAATCTTTGAATGATCAAAGTCTATGATTTGAGATTCAATTAAGAGTAGAACAAAACAAAAGGGAGCTCTAAACAACACTTTAAGCAAGTCAAGCCGATTTGCAGCTAGATTGGTTTAAAAAATACTGTCTTAAACACATCCTTGAATAAGGCCTTACTTCCTTCTCTTACAGAGCTACAAGGCTGTCTCTTACCCCTATTTGTCTAAGAGAACCTTCGCTTCCTATCTTTCCTGAGTTAGAGTTAGAGCCCTCCCTTGTTTTACCATGCGATTCAATACTATATTCCCAGTATGGAGCCACGGATCCTTTGCATGCTGTTCCACTTCCAAACCCTTTTGGCATTGGTTGGAGACCCATCGACCAAAGTACTATCGGAGCTACCCAAGTTGCAGTGCTATGCTTCTCAAATTTAAATTCTAGTGGGCTCATTGGCCACTGCAAAATCACTTCAACATCCTCTAATCAAAATCTAGTAGTTCACTGCTACATCATTTAAAATTAAAATTTAAAAAGCATAACATTTCTCTTCAATTAAATTTACCAAGAGTCCATGTAGTTTTGGGCTCTTCAAACTATATCAATATTGACACAAATGAGGTCCACCGCATCTACTCATGTGCTGTGCATAAAATGATTCAAAAAATCAATTTAGTGTTTCCATAGGGGTTGACTTACCAATTACTCTTTTGAAAGTCACATATTACTCATAATTATTTTAATATATTGGTTAAGAATTATAACTTAGCTATCAATAGATTCATGCATGTAAGAAGTTCCCATATCTTTAGCCAAGTTTTTTGTGGTCTATTAATATGACCTTTCACTTTTTTTTTTGGTTGGAGAGCTGGAGGTTTCAAACTCTCCATATGAGATGAGTATGCATATTGATTTATATAATTATGGGCCTTTGATCCCCTAGTCATGCGTACGTGGTTTATCCTTGCGTGTGTTTAAAGTGTGTGTAATTGCCCATAACAAAAATGGAAAACATTTTCCCATAGCTTTTGACATTTAAGTTTTTAAAAAATTAACTCAAAATTGTGACTTTATTGTTAGTTCTCACATTTGATGATTTTACATAGTCCACAATAATTTCTTTCCCACAACAATTCAAGGTACCCTATTGCTTATACTTCTCAGTTTTTTATTTCTGGTTCTGAATGATGCGGATTTTTTAATTAAATATTTGTTTTCTCAAATTTTGGGTGTAGAAAAAAAAACCATGTGATTTCTAAGGAACAAAAAGTGCATAGGTACCAGGGCCCTAGTGGCCCAATGGTATCACACTATCACCTCTCTCACCCAGGTGGGAGAGAATGAGTTCGAATCTTCCCAAGAGATCGAGAGTATGAGGGTGTTTTCCCCTCCTTTCTTTGTAGAATACCCCGTGTGCTCTTGTCTGACTTTTCTTTTGGGTTCTAACTATTTGGATTGTGTGTGTGAGTGTGTGTGTGACGTGTGTCATCCATGTAAGTAATAATAAAAAAAAAAAGGTACAAAGGCTTTTTTTTAGCAACTAATACCCATATAGGGGATTCTCATTGATTGGCCCCCTCCCTCCAAAGTTATTCTTCAGTTGGAATGAGTGACCCTTATTGGGCTTTGTTGTGGGCTAGTGTGAGGCTTTGGGGTTGGGTTAGGACTGGGGTGTGCATGTGTGTGTGGGGTGTGTGTAAGTATACAGTCTAGATCCAGGTAAGCATAAAAAAAAAAAAAAAAATTACCTCTCTAGCTTCCAAACATACGCTAGCTTATAGGTAGGCCGGTTAATTAAATTGACCGTGATCTCCCTTGTAATTTCAGAAATTACATTAACCTCCCTTGAGGTTTGTTGTTATGCAATACTCATCTCTGTTCTATTAGTCAACAGTTAATTGACCTTTAATAACGGATTAAGACTGTTTAAAATGGCTATTGCACCATTATAAAAGTCAAAAAGTATAACATAGAAAAAAAAAATTGTATGTTTTTTCCCTCTTTGTTTTAAGGGCATGTCTTAAGGACATGTTAGTAATGCAATACTGTCTTGACTTTTTTTTTTATTAAGGAATATAATATTTCATGGGTAGATCGAGACTTTTGTATGAAACTTTAACACTAGTAGGGTTTCATCTTTAATGAGAAGGTTAGTATAATTTCTAAAACTAAGTGGATTAAGGTCCCTGAGGAGGTGGTTGGTAATTTACCCTCATACTTACATCCCTTAACTTATTAATATTAAAATTTGCTCCATCCTTTGTTGAACTTCCAAACATACATGCCATAAGTCTGGTTGTATCTAAACAAGCTTTACTCAACAAAAGAAGACCAAACTTGTTAATATTCGTTTTCATTTTTTAATATAATTAATGTTTAATTTAAGCCTTATGTACAATGGACTCTATTGGAGTAAGCTAGCAAGCTTTTATTTTGTTTTTAATTATATTTTGAGATTGCATGACTTGTCCATGATATTTAACTAATTAAGAATTAGTTTGTGTATCTTAGCCAAGTACCAAAACCTAGCCTCTTTAATAAATTTTGTATTCTCAAAGAAGATATGAAACTAGAACCATATCTCTTAAACTAATATCTTGGTGGAGGGTTCAATGTATTAGCATAAAATAATTTCTTGTACCAGCTCACTCAACATTATTAGTTCCAAATATTTGTTTTCTTGTTCTCTCTCTCTCTCTCTCTCTCTCTCTCTCTCTCTCTCTCTCTCTCTCTCTCTCTCTCTGCCCCTTTTAATGCACGAGATTATTAACTCCTCATTCAATTTTCAATTTCTCAGAAACAAATCCAAATATCAACTTTTGTACTTATATGTGTATACTTCCAATAATTCATCTGATTTGTATAATAAGTAAGTGGATACAAAACAAGAGAATAATGTTACGATTTTCCAAATTTGATTCTCATACTTGGTTTTCAAGTACTTTAATAGTTGTACCGTATATTGTGGCATCTAATTGACCCATCACGCTCCACTGATTTTCTATCCCGAATCGGAGTCCTTTTTTCCTTATCCTCCCTCCCCTCTCTCGCATAATAGATTAGGGCGAGAAAGACCTGAGTGATGGATTTTCTTTTTTATTACCTGCATGAGAAGTCAGCGTAGTTTACTTTATTGTCACGTGTAGAGGGCGCCCAAACTACCTCCATATAGAATGACTCCTAGCAGAGTTCAAAGTAGTTTGTAGTACAATTGACAGAGAATTTAAGGATCTATTTAGAAAGTATAGCATTACTCATAACACGAGTTACGATTAAACTTGTATTTCTAATTCAGACTAGTTGTCATTATTTTTTGTATCTATCACTCTGATTCGAATTAGGGCCACCATATCTTGCTACTTGTCAATATGGCAAATGAAAATTTTGAGCACATCAATTGAATTATTGGGTTGACATTGGTCTAATATATAGTAATATATCCTTGGTCAAATACCAAAACAGTATTATTGTAAATTCTTCCTTCTTTTTTACGGTAAATTTAGACTTTTAACTATCTTTGGTCCATAGGACAAAGTCTAATGGGTCCTACATAATGTAATGTGCATCACTAAATGCTAGACGTCTATAATTTTTTGGGTGAACATGTCTACGTCTCATCTTCTTGAAAGTCTGTTAATATTTATTGTTAATTTAATGGCTGACTTCTTTAGTTTTTTTCTCACTCAGTATGGATTTTGACCGATAATTTTAGCAGGAAATAAAGGATAATTTATTCTTATTTTTGATGCGAAAGTACTTTTGTTCACTAAAAAATGGTTCACTAATGCTCATCCAAAAATCTCATTGTCCAATGCAGTGGGACTCATAATTAAACGTGAGCATTGGTGAACTATTTTTTTGGTGAGCAAAAATGCTCTCTTTTGATGCTATTGGTCCAAGTATATGTGGCAAAGAAAAAATTGCACATGTGAACCATCCAATCACCTGTCAAAATAGTAATAAAAGTATCGGTAAATTGAACTAACTTCCTCTGAGGGAAGGTCAAATACAGGTACCACCCTTGTGGTATGCAAAATTACACCAACCTCCCTTATCAAAGATATAAACCTAATAAAGTAAACGGTGCTTACAAAATTACCTACGTACCACTAAAAAGCAACAAAATTACTCATTTAAAAAATAAAAAATAAAAAATAGAGAAGGCAAAAATCCCTAGAAGTAACTGTAAGAGTTTAAAGTTCAATTTAATTCTTAGTTTGTTAGAAAGGCCTTGAAAGATAAATTTGCACTTAATTTTCATGTACAGATGACATTTTCCTAATTAGAAATCTTAATTTTTGTTAATTCATAAGTAAAATGATATAATGAATTTATAATTAAATCACCCATAAGCATAATGAATGGAAATATTCACCATAGAAAAAAATATTTGAAAAAGTTTATATTGACTTTGGTCATTATAAAAAGTTTAACAAAAAAGTTAATGGTCAATTGATAGTTAACTAACTAAAAGGACATAGTGTTACTCTATTCCAAATCTCAAAGGACTAAGGGAGGTCATTGTAATTTTACATATCAGAAGCATCGGCGCACCACGGACCATTGAAGGAGAAAGGGGGCTCAAGATCCCCTTGATTTTAAAAAAATTTAGAGCTACCTAAAAAAAAGTAATTTTTACACGTAAATCCCCCCACCCAAAATAAAATACAAAAAAAAATCAAAAAATTTCATATTTTATTAATATTTGAATTTTTGTATTAGTTTTTAATGGATTAGTTTATATAATCTATACGGAATAATGGATAATTAGACCACAAAAATTTACCTTGGGACCACTGCCCCCAAACACTGTAAAATAGATCACCTCAGGTTCAACTCTCTAATTCTACCCTGCAAGCCTCACTAAAAATTTATACATTCGACCCTGACCACAAGAGATGTTCTAGTATTTTTATCTAAACCTTGAGGAGATCAATATAATTTATTCTAAATGTATGTGACGAAATGTCCTCAGTTCGCCTCAACCAATGTCACGCCCTGCAGTAGTAAAAATAGAGAAAATAAATTCTTTTTTGGAGCCGTATACCATGACAGTTAGAAGTCATCATATTGCCCATGAACCAAGTCTAATCATCAGAATAATGAATCAAACCACACATTTGGAAATTCTAACCAATGTCACGCCCCGCAGTAGCAAAAATAGAGGAAATAAATTTTTTTTGGACCCGTATGCCATGACAGTTGGAAGTCATCATATTGCCCATGAACCAAGTCTAATCATCAGAATAATGAATCAAACCACACATTTGGAAATTCTAAGTTCGATGTATAAACCAGAGTCAATACTAAACTATTACAACCCATAAATATCTACAAAAGCATAAATAAAGTATTACGGCAATATATGTCGATTACAAACTTAACTATTACAACAGTCTCTAAAATATAAACATAAACTAGCTACGGCAAGCTCCAAGTTTTCAGCTCACGTAGTAGTCATCTCGAGCATAGCCTCCACCGTAGTAGGCTTCCTCCTCATAGCCCCTAGCCGTGTACTCATCCCTTGCATACTCATAACCCTGGCCAACTGGATGTAGAATATCCAGCAGCATAAAACGCTGTCAGCTACGGAAGCTGAGTGAATGGAAATACTAACAGAGTATCTATACATATGTAGTATATATGACGACATCATTAAAGAAAATCCTTTCTTCGTTCACTTCCATGAATGCACCAACTCAGAATATAACCACGATCATTTTCCTAACCAAGCCCAAGCATGACATGGACTCTTGGGTCCACATTCCACACGTAGCTTTACTTCCCACGGTACTCAACTCATTCAATCCCTTTCTAACCTGGCATGTAGCCCAATGCTTCTTAACTTATCCAACCTGACACGAACTCCCAATTCTCTTATACGTTAACCAGACACGTAGTCACGTACCACATAATCTATTATTTGACACGAAGTTCCAACTCTCTGGCCAACTGCCTCGATGTGCTCTGGCCAATACACCCCTGATACATCCTGGCCAACACACCCCTGATACATTACGGCCAACCCGCCCAATACATTACAGCCAACACGCGCGACACATTATGGCCAATACGCCCGATATACTTTGGCCAACACGCCCCGAATATACTCTAGCCAACACGCCCCGATACATTACGACCAATACGCCTGATGTACTCTAGACAACACGCCCTGAATACACTTCAGCTAATACGCCCCGAATACACTTTAGCCAACACACCCTGATACATTACGGCCAATACGCCCGATATACTCTGGCCAACACACCCTGAATACACTCTCTAATACATACTGGCCAACATGCCCTAGCCGACACGACCTACCACATACTGGCCAACACGCCCCATACCTGTAGATACCCCGATTTTGACCAAACCATTGAATCTAGGGGATGATTACCTCCGAAACCAATGACGACAATGTCCGATGAATTTGAAGTCTTTCAATGTAATTCAAGATCTTCGGAAAGGTCCTCGATCTCAAAAAAATTGCAGAATTTAGAAAAGAAAGGAAAGACAGGGTGTTTAGGGAAATTCAGGTGTAAAATACATATAAGAGAAATAAAAACCAGTTTGGGAAATTTGATCTTGATTTAAAGTATTTCAAGAAAACTCTTTGAAAAGAAAATGAAAAAGAAAAGAAAAGAAAATTTGAAAAAGGAAAGGAAAGGAAAACAAAACAAAAACAAAACAAACAAAATAAAAAAGGAAATTTGTTCGGGCCAGCATACGACGAAGCCGGCGGCCCTCACTGAGTGCCGCACTGGAAGTCAGTGAGTGTCGAACCTGCACTTAGTGAGTGCCGCAAACAACTCGCCAAATGCCTTCAACTGTAACAGACTGTTTGTTTTTTAAATACATATTGAACAAACAATGATGCCATGGCACATGCATAATTAACCCCAAAATTACCCAATGAATCTCACTTGTTTTGTCTATATAAGGAGATGTTTATCTCCATTATAGTGGTGGGTGAAAAAAAAAGGTTGGAGGATATATATAATTGAAAAAGAATTTTGAAGAGAATTCAAGAGATTGAAGAAGGATCTTGAAGAAGAGCTCGAAGATACTTGAAGGTCTCCACTAAACAAAGAAAATCTGAGGATTTTTTTTGGAGGTAATCCTCTAGTTCTAGTTAATATTAGTTTAAATTCAATCACAATTCATAGAATTCTAGGATCTTTTATACAATTTTCAAAAAGTATCTTTCCACCTTATTTCATCACACACCACTTGAATTGTGATTGAATTCTCGTCTCTTCATTGATTTGGATCTAGTAGATCATAGATTAAGTTTTGAAATAAGTTTTTTAAGAGAAAATTTTCTTTGGATCATCAATTTAGTTTGAATTCTCTCTTTATTTGTTCATACTTTTCTCCTTTTGTTCATGCTTTTCTCTTGAGAGTCAATAAGTTTTCCAATATCTTATTTGATTCCTTTGAGGTTGATCTCTTGATTTTATGTAAATCTATGATTTACATGGGAATTCAAGTTGATCTTAGTTATATTTATACATGATTGGTGGATCCAAGTCTATGGTCATGATTTGGGTCCTCCATTTTGAAGTTTCATGGAATTCTCTCCATTTTCGTTTAAGATTCATGTGGATTAGGTATATTTAGTCTCCAAGGACTAATTTGGGAGGAGAGGTGATCAAATTAAGTCTCAATCCCTCAAGGATCATTAACTTGAGAGAGGAATTAGTCTTAGGATGAGCCAATTTTCATGGCTTGATGATTTGGGTTCAACAATGAAATGACAATTCAACAATGGTGTAGTCATTCCAATGATGATCTGTGATCAAAGATTTTTAGTTAAATCATGATCCATTGAAATTGGATGAGACCAATTAGAATCTGTCCTTAATTCATAGATAAACCACATAAATTTTTGTTTTGATGAGATTTTATGGTTAACATGGCTTGGTCATGGGTTTTACAACCTAATTACTCTCTGTCCAAAATTTCAGAACAGTAAGTCAGTTTTAAATTAGTCAGATCTGAGCCTTGAACAAGCATTTTGAGCTTCAAATAATTTTTTGTATGAAGTAAAATGTGTTAATAAGATCCACTAAAACATTGAAGTAATTTAGATTCGTTTACTATTTTTAGAAAATCACACAAGTTCTCTGGATAGAGCAAGTTTCTAATTAGTGTCTGGTTATGGTCCAAATCCCAGAGATTGGACCATTTGATCTTTGATTTTCTTTGTGGGTTAGAAGCTAGACTCACAGAGAGATGACATATTCAAAAATCGTTGAAATCAAGCCATAGGAACTATGTTTTTTCGATTTTTTAATCTCAGGTTTCTTCTCTGTAAATTCTGAAAACCTGAGGCAAATTTGGTAAATCTTGCAAACTTTTATCCAAATGGTTTTCTAATGCCTTAAGGCTTGAAGTGTAGTTTGATTATGAATAATTGAACTCAAATCTAGAGATTGAATGATCTAAATCAATGAATGATTCATATCTTAATCATGCTCATGCATTTCACAATCCTCATAGGCAGTCATGATAGTTGTATCTTAGAAATTTAACTTGTAAATCATTAAAATAAGTTGTGATTGGTTGAACCTAGTCATGGATTCCTTTTAATCATGATGAGATTGTATCATCTCTATATGAACATTACATTTGCTCCTAGTTGAGACTTGTCTATCTATAGAGGTGTTGTGATTGCAACAAATTGGAAAGAATTCATGATCTTGTCAACTTTCTCCATGTTTGTTGGATTTTAAGCTAGGAGTTTGGTATAATTTGATATTATACTTTTTTCAAAGCATATGGACTAACCTTTTTTTGTAGCGCTTTTAAGGTACGACTCCTCGACCTTTCTCCCACTAATTTCATTTCTTGATTTTATTGATTTTTGACTCCATGCGCGACACCTTAGATTAGGGTTTGCCTTATGTGTATATATGAAATAGAGACTCTTTTTCTAGGGTTTTCTATTTCTGTATACATTGCACGTTTCCTTTCGCACCTGGATTCTAGGTAAGTTCTATTACAAATCATTCGTTTGCTGGATGAATCTACTTGGTTTTGTATGCCTTTTATCGTTATCAATCTTGCACCATTTTCAACACACTTGAGGAATGTATATTTATATCTATGTAAGAATTGAGGGCATGCTTAGATTAATAATTCAATTAAAAAGGATGTTGAGTAGAGGTCTATCACGAGATAGGATGAGAGGGGGTGTTTTAGTCCGCTGGGCTCTTTCCCTTCTTATTCCATAATCCCCGAACCTAGAAATCTCTGGTTTCCAAAAGATCAGTTTGCTTTTAAAATGGTTTCATAATTTTCCTCTAAATATTAAGTGGTGACTTGTATTTTGAATTTAAAAAAGTAAAAATGTGGCTAGCCTATGATATCCACAATCTGACGACTCTTTTGGGGATCGAACCCAGAATCTCTAGTTTTGTAGACCAGTAATTTTTAATTTTGGGTTCACTCGAGGATTAGACTTGAAAGCATCCTTTTAATTGAATTAATTAATTTTTTGTGTGCCTGTTGCATTGCACTTGTGTGTCTCACCAGTCGATTGCACAGAACTATGACCTTGGAGGCTCGAGGCAACCCGGTCGGCCAAGTTATCATGTTGTTGTGTGATCACTCTTGATCTCGTACCATGTATTGGTATATAAAGCATCCTATTGGATGTGTGTCAAGGGTCCCTTATTTGACCAAAACCCTGTTAGAGATATATACTAAAAGCCATGCTTTATGTAGTTAATTTATTATTCATTTTATAAATTCAGTTATTCCATTTTTATGAGAATCTGTATGGACAATGTTGTATTATATTATTTATTTAATATTATGCATGTGTGTCTCTCATTCTACATAATAGGTGGTTTGGTGTGTAGAGTTCGGCTTACACACAGAAGATCAAACCATTAGATATTGGAGAATGTAAGATTTTGATTTACAGTCTTAGATGGGATTGGACACACCATAGGTAGGACTGCAACATGGTGTTGTAGTAGGTATGTCTTGACTACGGGAAATAATATAGATTCAACTCACTATACTGGTAAACTTTGTGTATTAAACGAGACCGACTTATGGTAATTATCTTTATACTGACTTATAAGATAATTAATACCTCATGGCTATTATGAGTGCTTATGCTCTAAATGCTAAGTTAATTTGTAGACATGTGTATTTGATATTTATACTTTGATCCCTAAAAGGGTGAAATCTTTAAATGGGTCAATATCTCATTGGATTGGGTGGCAATATTAATTGTGTGGTGGATATAAACTAATGATGGAATCCATGTCTCAATTTTAGGATTGATGATATCCCCTTGAGAAAGCTTATAGGTTTTGATTATGTCAAACCCTGCAGGTGGGTTTTGTATCCGATATATCAGATAAGTTAAGCAGAGGATCTCAAGGAATTTTAAGAGATTAATTAAATATGATTGTCAGTAATTATATTTAATTAATGGATATCTGTAATCTTAACGTGGGATAATAAGCATTTAATAACTTGGAGCTCGAAATACATTTTTGAGAGAAGGGTAGGAGTGCAATTATAATTCTTTAGTGGTGTGAATAATAATTTATGAAAATAGGAATCTAATTCAGTTCGAATTGGGGTTTCCTAATTCCATAAGGAAGCCTATTCCTAATTGACTTCTTATGGCCCCTATTGTAGCCTATATATATGCTGCTTGGGCTCTTCTCTCAGTTTGCATTTTTCCATCAAGAGTATTATAACTCGGAATAGAAAAGAGAGTGTAAAAGAGGAGAGCAGAAATCAGAAAGGATTTTGATAGAGCCCACACTCAGGTCGTTATTTTGGCTGTGGAGGAATATGGTAGAAGATTGTGAGCTGTTATCGAGCCCGTGTTCTCGATTCGTCTACTACAGTAATCCGATTTTGTAGCTCAAGGTAATCCTAGTTCCGCCCTTGTAGGGTTGTTGTAGCTTTCATGTAAATTTTTACAGTACCAACTTATACGCACTGTCAACGGATTCTGGGAACGCAGTTTTCCTAACAAACTCGGCCTTTGCATGATAGCTTCTATAGAACCTTTCAATCTAGAAAATCAATTCTTGATTAGGATTATGTGCTAGGGAGTTTTGTATGCCTGAAAGGTATTACTTGAGATGATGACGATGCTTGCTTGATGTAGTATTTATAACCCTTTAATCACCTTTTAGCAACTCCTTCTCATGTCTCATGACATTTGGGAAAATGCCGAATCTTGATTATAAGCTTACACTTCTTATATCTTGTTAGCTAAAGCATCACTGACCTTGTATATATGCATTCGAATTCATAAAAAGTACGGTGATAATCCGATCATGTGATCCTTCTACCTAAGGAATTTTGAATCCATCTTTAAAAGTAAACATATTTTTGCCATCTTTATTTTAAAGTTTTCAGTCGCTCTTTTCAAAAATCCTTAGCTCTTTAAAAAATCCTTGGAGTTCACTTTTTTGATTAAAATTCCAAGCCAACCTTGTAAGGTATATTTTCACATGATCATCTTCAAAGGAAAAATCCAAAAATTTTAGGAATTGTTGCTGGGAGAAGTGCTTTTCAAGTGAATTTTAAAATAAAATTTCAATTCAAGTTGAGGAATGTTTAAACATCCTCGTTTTCAAAAGAATTCTCAAGAATTGTTTTCAAAAGATTTTATCATCCAAGATTTGCTTTCCAAATGAATTTTAATTTTTTTAAAATACCCAATTCTTGAAGGGGTAATGAGGATCACAATGAAAGGAGAAATTAGCGCACTTGACATGAATGAGGATTTTATGTGCTTATGTGTCCTATGTGATAGGGTTAGGACTTGCTTTTTATTTTGGCATACAGATTAGGCACACACACGTGCATCTCATCCGTGTGACATTTGAATCATTCATAAACATTTCAATTCTATTAAAATTTTGAATAAAAACAAATCTAACTGTAGGCAAGATAGCATTGAACACCAGGATAGTTTAGGTCAGGAATTCGAGTGCAAGGTTTGTAAGAAGAGAACCAAAGAGAGAAAGAGAAATGGATTAGGAATAGCACACTATAGAAATAACACAATTAAAAGAGAGAATGGATCAAATAATGGCCATATTGGAAACACTAACCCGCAAAAGGCCTATAATTGATCCACCAATAATCGATCCACCTTCCCACGCTACTCTGGTTGTGGAAGATGATTGGTATGATGATCCAGAACCACCTAAAGCTGATGTACCTAGGGCAAAAATAGAGAAGCTTGAGAAAGCTGATAAAGAGAGTATTGAGATGAAGGAGAAAGTGGAGAACCTAGAGAAAGTTGTCTGCAAGTCCAATGAGGTTGATAGCTACGTGCTAAGTTAGAGGGTTTGTTTGAGGGAGCTTAAGAAAAACTACCAATCAGTTTTAAGATGCCTGAAATTGATAAGTTCGATGGTTCTGGCAACCCCAGAAATTATGTGAGGACATGTATCGGGGCTTTTTAGCTGAATAGATTGAGTCCTGCCATGATGGCCATGCTATTTCAGCAAATCCTGACTAGGGCAACTTTGTCTTAGTATTTCACTTTGGAACCTAGCAAAACTCACATATGGGAGGAAGTTGTGAAGGCTTTCATCACTCAGTACGAGTATAACCAAGAACTTGATGTAATTATGAGGGATTTAGAGATGCTACGCAAGAATGCAAAGAGTCATTTGCTGAGTTTCTAACTTGTTGGAGGGGAAAGGCTGCAAAGATGACCCAACGGTCGTCTGAGGAAGAGCAAATCCAAATCGTAGTAAAGAACTTGCAGAGTGTCTATCAAGTGAAGCTTATGTATCAATGCATCCACACTTTTGCAGAGTTATTTGAGATCTGAACAAGAATCAAAGACGCAATCAAGGATGGAAAGATTAAGGAGTAGTCACAGGAGAATCGATCTAGAAGACCATTTTATGAAGGGAACATAGGAAAATAAGTAGTAACTGATGTCAATGTTTTGAGTCAGCTAGAAGAAGGGTAGATTTTGTCAAAGAGGGAGGGTGCGTCAAGACCAAATTTGGGGAGACAGTCACGTCACTTCACGGATTTAGGGATTCATTGACCACCATTCTAAAGAGATTAATGAAAAAGGGATATCGAAAGCTGCTAGACCCAAGGCCAATGCCTGATCCACTTCCACTAGACTTCAATGTAAACCTCTACTGTGAATTTTACCAAGCTCATGGCCATACAACAGACCGGTGCATGAGGTTGAGGCATGAAGTACAAGACCTGATTGATAGCAAAACCATTTCCCCTCCATATGTAAATTGGCCAAATGTGACTCGAAACCCACTCCCCAGCCATCATGCTGTACCACCACCACGAAACATTAACCTCGTGGATGTCGGGAAGGAAGTGTTCGACCCGTCTGTGTTGATCATACCAGTAGGACAAGCTATCAAAACTTGTGAATTTCTAAAAAATCAGAGGATATGCATTATAGGAATCAAGGAAGAAGAGTGGCTAGTAGGAGAAAAAGAAGAACAGACATTTGAAGAAGATATTGACAATGAAATCATCCAAATTAATTGGTCGGATTTGAATAACCCTACTGATGACTCTATTTAGAGAGAGGAGGAGGTGTACAATTATACAAACAATTTGTGGTATGAGGGAGAAGAAGGTAAAAAGGAGGGAGAAACTTCAGAAGTGATCAATCAAGCTCGGATAGATGATCTTTTAAGACAAGAAAAGAAGTCAGCCACCTTACCAAATTAGGGAGGAATTCCAAGCTACACAAGTTAGACGGGGACCATTCAGGGAAAGACTTGGAAAAAAGAAAAGAGAAAGTAATTAAAGAAAATGAAGAAGAAGATTGAGTGTCACATTAGATGGAGAAGATGAAGTTGTATGAACATTTCAGCAAGAAAGGAGAAAAGTCCCCTTTCCGTACTAGAATTATGGTTGGCTCAGATGGACATGTGTTTAAAGCATCAGATCACGAGTTCCCAGAATATGAAGATCCATACCTGTCATCTCCTCTGAAACTAGTCTCACTCAATGATTGGACGATTGCTCTGGATGAAGGTGCTATGAAGCATCTGATGGGAGAAAAAGACCCTAAGAAAGGGAAGCAACCAATGAAGGAAGCAGAGTAGAACACGCCGGTCAAGAAAAAGCAAGAAGGCAAAATTTTGTATAGGTTTAGTGATAGGATATCCCTTCCCCAAAGTCTATAATGGCCGATATGAGTCAAACTATTAATTTCTACTGATAATAAAGCCAGAATGATGCTATCAATAAAAATGTGGCTAATCATGCTTACTCGATTGTGCTTAATGATTATAATGACTGTGAAACTGATATTTGAAAAGGAAAATGAACTTACATGAAAAATCATTGCAAAAACCTTGGCAATTGACTTAGCAAATGAAGAAGATCTTCAAAATGTTTGTTTTTATTACATTCAATAAATATGAAAGCATAAAATTGATCTCACTGTTAAAAGAATACAAGGATGTTTTGCATGATCTTATAATGATATGCCAGAAATAGATCCAGAGATTGTCCAACACCACCCCCTTATACCAAGCCTAAAAGATGAGCCCAACCAGTCAAAAATCATAAACTTGGTCCTTGAGGGTAGCCAGATATTTTAAATGACCGTCTTCTTCAAAAGAAAGAAAAGAAAAAGAAAAAGGAGCTCGCTAGGATGAGAACCTGAAAGGGCACCTAGTCAAAAGTTAGAGCACTAAACAAAAAGACAAAAAGAAAAATAAAGACCTCGCTAGCATGAAAACCCGAAAGGGCACCTAGGCAAAAGTTAGAGCGAAAATAAGATGTGTGTTGATTTCAAAACCCAAATTCTAGCCAGTCAAAATCATGAAGAGAATAAGAGATGGTGAGGTAGAGAAAAGAAAGGAAAGAGAAAAGAAAAAGCAGAGAATAAATAAGAAAATTCTTGAGCACTTCAAAGTACATCATTGGCAGATGAATTATCTCAAGGCTTTGTGTTGTTCTAAATATAGAAAAGAAATTGGAAATGAAAAGAGAAATTTGAGAGTATCAATTAGTCTCAAAATTTTGTGAGTAGGCCTAAAAATAATGCAGAGATATCTTTAAGAAAAATAAAGAGAGATTTGGAGAGCTGATATTGCTTTGTAAATATGATAGAGTATGATCAAAACACCATGTATTATGGAAGAGCAGAGTTGATTGGCTAGTGAAAATGTGATAACAATCAACTGCCATGAAAAAAAGGGAGAAGTTGTTATCATGTTACACAAGGGCTACCACAAGTGACACGCACTCACTAGATCCAAATGACAACATGGCTCAAAAAGCCCACCAATCCTTGAAGCCTAATTCTTTTAAGACCTTCAAAGTAATTGAACTACGTTTTGACTTGATTCCCACTTAGGGATACGTAGGCAGCCTGCAAGGTTCGGTCACAATCAATCATTGCTTCTCTTTCAGGTCTCAGCCGAACCACTATAGGACCTGATGCCTATTCGGGGATAAGTAAGCAGGCCTCCCAAGGCCCTCAGTCCATAGAAGAAACCCAACCAATTCATGAAATTACCCTGAAATCTAGGGGCAAACTAACGTTTGCATAGAAGCTGCATCATTACCCTCAAACTAGGGGCAAACTTTGTTTGCCTAGCATTCAAAAGCCCCCTGTCAAACTAGGGGCAAACTGTTGTTTTCCAAATAAGATATCTCTGAGTTTACTGGCTTTCTAATTGAGGACCAAGTTTGGACATCCTAAAAATTCATGAAGTTAAGAGATGAAGTTTCCATGCATAAATCTGAAATTGATAAAAGCTGAAAAGAAGCATGAAAAGAAGAATTCTTCATTATCATAAAGTCAATCATAAAGGAAGATACAATGAAAGAATACTATAGGATGATAACTTTCTATTAGAGCTAAACTAAGTTTCCTTCTAAAAAATCACTACTTAATCAGAAAAGCACAAAGAAAAGAAAGCAGAATTGGTCATACCATTTGCGAAATATGTGTGTCTCTACTCAGTTTGATTCTACCTCGAATTTTCAAGATACACTCAGATAGATTAACAAGAGTTGAAATTCTCGAAAAAGGGCACAGCAATTCGAGACTTGAGGTACAATGACCTAGGAGACAAACTCCTTTTTAAGAAGGGGAGAGATGTAACACCCGCTCCAGCAGGCTATATTTAATTGTATTTAGCATGCATACTAACATTATAATAATGATGTGATTATATGCGTTAAGTGAGTTTAACTCACTAAGATGATTTAGGGGTGTCCAATTTGGAACCTAGAGATAGGCCAAGTGGCAGTCCCAGTTTGGGACAGTTATGAGAGGTCCTCGTGTGATGGCACAGATATAGAAAATAATTCTTATATGCTTAAATATTTATTAAGGCATATGTGATTATTACATTATGGTGATTTAATTATATGGTAATCGTTAGAGACCACTTCTATGGTCCATTAGGGATACCTTTGTGAGAACGAATTGGACACGTTGCATAATTAGTAAGTTAATTAGAAACTTCATAATATTATGTGAGACCACTGACGGGACCCATATGTGACATAGACAAACACCCATTTAAGTTTGGGATAGTTTTACTAAGTTTAATAACTAGCAGGGGTATAATTGCAAAACTAGTAAAACTTTGGGGAGGCTATAATAGAAACATAAAGTTTGGAGTTGCATGTGAAGGATACATGTCCTTATGACTCATCACATGAGTCTTCATCTTCACTTAGTTGGGATATTTACAGAGAAGAGGGAAAACGGGAAAATCAGAGGGAAGCTCGACAACGCTCTCAACGACAAACGACGTGCCATTTGACGTTCATTTTCGAAAAGGCTACATATTTGGACCCCTAGAGGTGTATCTAACATGATAGTACTAATCGTATTGAATTTTAAAACAAATTTTCTGTTGCCCATTTCGGGGGTTTAGCTTATAACTTACAATTTTTGCATAAGGATTATACTTTGACCTTACTAGGAACTTAATTCTGTGATTAGGAGCGCTAAATCCTTGAGATGAGTGACAATAATTATGAAATAGGAATAATCTAATGTTTGAGATAATCTTTGTGATGCTAAGCATGTCTATTTGGCTTCAATTCACATGTTTAGAATACTTTTGTTAGCTCATGTATTATTTGTGAAATCGCACGGTGTTATGATTATATGAGTATGTTGAGTTGTATATATGGGTAAAAGGGAAACCTATGCTTGGCATCGAGAATGTGGCTAGGTGTCGATTTGGCCATAAGGTCACACATCTGAATGAGAGAGGCGTGGGTTTCAGTTAGTCGCGTGGACTAATAGAGTAGTCACGGACTCGCGTGAAAGGGTGGCCGGTACTTGCATTCTCAGAGACCATAGTTATGTGTAAAAGATGAGATTGAGCACATTTGCTATTCATGTTTATAATTATTTTCATTCACCGGCATATAGTTGATATAGTGTAGTGGTTATTGAATAACTATTGTAGGTGATAAGGAGAGGCATCGAAGAAATGAAAATGGAAGTCAGCAAGGATATGTAGAACTTGGGAATGGTTATAGTTACTGTTGTTATCTTTATAATTTGGGACTTAAACTTGTAATATTGTTGTAATTATCTTTAGCTTGAGGTTTATGGTGCTAGTTTAGTCCTTAGTTCATAGTTTGTAAATTAGTAGTTTGGCTTCAACTTTGTTTGTTCAAGTTATGTAGTTGGAGTACTATCTTGGATTTTGGATCATATAATATATGGCTTACGTTTGGTTGGTTGAGTTTGGGTATGTGCAACTCGTTTAATCTTATTTGGTTTGATTTGGCGATGAATTCAGAGTACTCCGATAGTTCAACTTGAAAAGGATTTGGTTTTTAAAACTTTCTTTAACTTGTTTTATTGTTGGTTATTAACTCAAAGAGATTGGATTTATGTTGCAAGAGTGTTTTAACAAGTTTATAGATTAAGCTCAATGTTTTGAATGTTTCAAAGTTGGTTAAATTCGAAGTGGTTGGGTGATCTCTAGGCAAAATTCTGCAGTAGGGTGGGATTCTTCCAGGGGATCATTTGACCGGTCGAATGGGGCAGTTCGACCGGTCAACATATCCCCTGAATCTCTTTTAGTTTACTACTTTGTGTGTTTTGTTTTACTTCTAATTAAACATGAGGGTACCTTTGGGACCCCTTTGAACCATAAAAGTATTACTTTTGAAAAAGAACTTCGTTAGGGTGCGTTTGAAAATGTGTTTATAAAATTTCTTTAGAAATGTTCAAAATGTGTTGAGTTCATTAGTCAAAACTTTAACTAAAGGTTTTATGGAACTTTAATGACATAGGACATGTCTTGGTGGCGTGCCACAGGTCCTAGAATCGTATGCGCAGTTCTGGGGTGTGACATTTAGTGGTATCAAAGCAATTGGCTTAGAACTTTGGGTGTGAGAGATGACGACTTGAGTGAATGTGATTATGATGAATAATTAGATGCATTCCATGAATGCATATGGAAATGGAATATATTTGTTCCATGTTGTATTGACATAGCATGCATAGTATTTATGTGATTTCATAGACAGGTAAGAAATTGACCCAAACTAGGAGCGTTCACCTCACTTGAGGATGGACCACTTAAAATAAGCGGTAAGTAACTTCGTGAGATCAGTAAGTGAATGAGTATTCATGTAAGTTAAAAGACTAGCGGACCCTCAACCAAGACAATAACGGGGAATCGCTGAATAATTCTATAAGTGAAAGCCAATTCCGGATACATCATTAGCTGATCGTTGGCTAATGGATATGAATCGCATTTTCTGAGCCGTGGATTGCACCGATGATGAAAAGATTATGTGTGCCGTCGATACACTTAAAGGGGGAGCTCAAAATTGGTGGACCAACCAACTTTCCTAAGGACCGCCAAAGACGTGGAGAAGGTTTGAGAAAGAATTTAATAAGTGGTACTTCCCAGCATCTGCAAAAACACAAATGGCACGGGAATTTGCTAATCTACAACAAGGAGATATGTCTATTAATGAATATGCTACAAAATACAATGATTTGCTTTGTTTTACACACTGATCCGTACCAAGGGAAGTCGATAAAGCCTAGAAGTGTGAGGGATTGAGAGATAATATTCGCAACCGTGTTGATACTTTCCAACACCAAAACATAGCCAATGTTCAAGATGTGGCCTGAATTGTGGAAAGAGATATTGAAAAGTTCAAACAAGGGCAGCAAGGTAAGTGAACATATGAAGACAAGGGAAAGGGATAGGGGTTTTCTATAAAGATGTTTTCACGAGATTCGGGTTCCAAAACAAGGGGTCAAGGAGGAAGTACTTACTCCAGGGAGAATACTCCATTGTGCCAGATATGTAATTGATGACACGCGGGAGTTTGCCATCTCATATTGGTGTGCAACATTTGCAAGAAGGTAGGGCATGTTGCAAGGTACTGTCCACAAGTCAAAGCTCATAACATAGGAGGTTCTAGTCAAGATAGGAGAGAAACATGTTATACATGTGGAGTGCTGGGGTGTCAATCCAAAGTTTGCCCAACAAAGAAGCAACAAGGAACAAGTTCAGTGGCAGCAATTGGGACAAGATTCAGAACTAATACAGATAAAGAAAAGGGAGTTGAGCCAAGGTAAAGAAGATTCTTTCAGTTGGCACCGAGGGACGTTTCAGTTACTGACTCCGTGGTATTAGGTATATTACCAATATGTTCACATCCACCTCATGTCTTAATTGATTCTGCATCAACGCATTTGTTTGTTGCACATGAATTTGTTAAACATCTAGATAGCATATATGAACCCTTAGCATATGACTTATCAGTATCTTTACCTCTTAACAAACCAATGATGACTTCTTTGGCTTTCAAGGTATGTGACATTCGGGTAGATGATAGACAGTTGACCGTTGACCTAATACTGTTGACTGTTAACTATTTTGATGTAATTTTGGGCATGGATTGGCTATCTGCTAACCAAGCTTCTATCGATTGCGAACAGAAAAGAGTAATTTTTTGATCTCAAGGATAGGTAGAGTTTATCTTTGAGGGAATTAGTGTTGTAGCACCACCTTTTTTGGTATCAGCGATTCGAGCAGGTAAATTGTTAAAGCATGGATGTTATGGATTCTTATGCTCTATAATTGATACACATGTTATGGGTACCAAGGCTAAAGATATATAAGTAGTACAGGAGTTTCAAGATATATTTCCTGAGGACTTACCAGATGAGTTGATTGAACGAGAAATAGAATTTACCATTAAAGTAGCTTTAGGATCTCAACCACAATCGAAGAATTATTAGACAAAGGGGTTTATCTGACCTAGCGTATCGTCGTGGGGTGCACTGGTCTTATTTGTCAAGAAGAAAGATGGAACCATGAGAATGTGTATTGACTGTTGTGAGCTAAACAAGCTGACCATTAAGAACAAGTATCCGTTACCCATAATCGATGACTTATTTGACCAACTGCAAGGGGCTCAAGTATTTTCCAAAATTGACTTGCGATCGGGTTACCATCAGTTAAAGGTGAAAGAGGAGGATGTAGAGAAGACTATGTTTAGGACTCGCTATGGCCACTACGAATTTCTTGTTATGCCATTTGGGGTTACTAATGCACCGGCAGCATTCATGGACTTGGTGAACTGAGTGTTTAAAGATTACTCAGATGAGCTCGTGATCATTTTTATATAACATTTTTGTTAGCAAATTGTGTTCCCAGAATCCGTTGACAACGCGTATAAGTTGGTATTGCAAAAAATTTCATGAAATCTATAATAACCCTACAAGGGCGGAACTAGGGTTACCTAGAATTGAAAAAATGGATTGCTCTAGTAGATGAATTAAGAACACGGGCTCGATAATAGCTCACGATCTTCTACCGTATTCCTCTGCTGTCAGAATATTGAACTGAGTGTGGCCTCTTTCGAAATCCTTTCTATTTTCTGCTCTCCCTTTTTATGCTCTCTGTTCTACTCCAAATTATAATCCTCTTGATGAAAAAAATGCAAACTGAGAAGAGAGCCAAAGCAACATATATATATAGGCTAGGATAGGGACCATAAGAAGTCAATAAGGAATAGGCTTCCTTATGGAATTAGGAAACTCTAATTCGAACTGAATCAGATTCCTATTTTCATAAATTATAATTCATATCACTAAAGAATTATAATTGCACTCCTACCCTTATCTCAAAAATATATTTCGAGCTCCATGTTATTAAATGTTTATTATCTCCCCACGTTAAGATTACAGATATCCATTAATTAAATATAATTACTGACAATGATATTTAATTAATCTCTTAAAATTCCTTGAGATCCTCTGCTCAACTTATTTGATATGTCGGATACAAAATCCACCCGTAGGGTTTGATATAATCAAAACTTATAAGCTTTCTCAAGGGGATATCATCAATCCCAAAATTAAGACACGGATTCCATCATTAATTAATATCCACCACACAATTAATATTGTCACCCAATTCAATGAGATATAAGGATCTCACCCTTTTAGGGATCAAAGCATAAATATCAAATGTACGTGTGTATAAATTAACTTAGGATTTAGAGCATAAGCACTCATAATAACCATGAGGTATTGATTATCTTATAAGCTAGTAAAAAGATAATTACACCAAGTCGGTCCGTTTAATACACAAAGTGTACCAGTATAGTAAGTTGAAACTATACTGTTTCCCATGGTCAAGACAAATCTATTACATCACCATGCTGCAGTCCTACCGATGGTGTGTCCAATCCTATCTAAGACTGTAAACCAAAATCTTATATTTTATAAGATCCGATGGTCTGATCTTTCGTGTGTAAGCTGAACTCTACACACCAAACCACCTACTATGTAGAATAAGAGACACACATGCACAATAAATAATATAATGCAAACATTGCCCATATAGATTCTCATAAAAATGGAATAACTAATTTTTTAAATGAATAATAACCCAATTGCATAAAGCATGACTTTTAGTATATATTCCTAACAATTTTGACATATTCTAGAAGTGTAGAAGACCATGAAAGGCATCTTCGATTGATTTTACAATGACTACGTGAGAAGAAGCTATTTGGAAAGTTGAAGAAATTTGAGTTCTGGTTAAGTGAGATTGCATTCTTGGGGCATGTGATATCAAAGAAAGGTGTATCCGTAGATCCACAAAAAGTTGAAGTCGTTGCAAATTGGAATCCGCCAACAAATGTGTCCAAAGTACGCAGCTTTTTAGGGTTTGCCGGTTACTATCGGAAGTTTGTGGAAAATTTCTTGAGAATTACAACACATATGACTCGACTAATGAGGAAAGATGTACCATTTATTTGGTGTCTAGAGAGCAAGGAGAGTTTTATAGAGTTGAAGACTCGACTGATGTCAACGCCGATCTTGACTACTCCATCGGGGACTGAGGGTTTAATATATATAGTGATGCTTCACATTGGGGATTGGGATGTGTCCTGATGAAAAATGACAAAGTAATTGCCTATGCTTCACGATAGCTGAGACCACATGAAGCCAACTATCCGACACACGACTTGGAATTGGCAGCTGTGATATTTGCTTTAAAAATTTGGTGGCATTATCTATACGGGAAAAAAGTGTGAAATTTACACTGATCACAAAAGTTTGAAGTACCTCTTCACTTAGAGAGATTTGATTATGAGACAAAGGCATTGGTTAGAATTGATGAAAGACTACGACGTGACTATTCATTATCATTCGGGAAAGGCCAATGTGGTGGCTGATGCATTAAGTCAAAAGTCCACGAGTAACCTTATTTATGCATTAACTACTCAGGAAAAGTTAATACGGGAGATGGAACATTTGAAGCTACAGGTAATTCTAGAGACTAAAGGTGCTTTAATGTCAATTATCATAGCACAACCATCCTTAGTTAATGAAATTCAAAATAAGCAATTCCATAACCCAGCTTTAAAGAAGATTTACGAAGGTATACCGGAGGGTAGGGAGTCAGAGTTCACCTTTGAGAATGGAGTGCTAAAGTTCAGGAATCGGGTTTGTATACCCAATGTGAATGGAATCAAAGAAATAGTTCTAGAAGAGGTACATAATACCAAGTATTCGATTCATCCGGGAAGCATGAAGATGTACCACGACTTACGGAAAGTTTATTGGTGGTTAGGAATGAAGCGGGAGGTAGCAGAATATGTAACCAAGTGTCTAGTATGTCAACAGGTCAAGATAGAACATCAGAGACCAGTAGGATTATTAAGGTCATTACCTCTACCGGAATGGAAATGAGAGAATATTACAATGGACTTCATGTCGGGATTGCTGAGATCTAGAAAGTCAAATGACACTGTTTGGGTCATCGTCAATTGATTAACCAAGTCAGCACACTTCTTGCCAATCAAGACCAACAACTCGATGGAACTAGCAGAGTTGTATGTTCAAGAGATTGTGAGATTACACGGAGCTCCAATATCTATTATCTCTAACAGAGATAGTAAATTCACATCGCAATTTTGGCAGGGATTACAGTGACCTATAGGTACTAAACTGAGTTTTTGTACGACATTCCATCCTCATACCAATGGCCAGTCAGAATGGATAATCCAGTTATTGGAGGATATGTTACGATTATGTGTATTAGACTTCATGGGTGATTGGGAGGAGCATTTGCCTCTAGTAAAATTTGCTTATAACAATAGCTTCCAATCTAGTATTGGAATGGAGCCTTTTGAAGCTTTGTACGGGCGAAAGTGTGGATCACCAGTTTGCTGGACTGAGGTAAGAGAAAGGAAATTGATAGGACTTGAAATCATTCAACAAACTATAGAAAAGATCAACGTGATACAAGACCATTTACGAACGACTCAAAGTTGACACAAAAGCTATGCATACTTAAAGAGGAGATCAATAGAGTTCGAGGTAGGAGACTATGTATTTTTGAAGGTGTCGCCTTCAAAGGGAGTTGTAAGATTTGGAAAGCGAGGAAAATTGAATTAGAGATATGTCGGACTATTTGAGATTATTGGGAGAGTTGGACCGGTGGCTTACTGACTAGATTTGCCGCAAGACTTAACAAATGTGCATTGATTGAACCAGAACTGTTGAAAATCAGATAAGACTTGACATATATCGAGTATCCAGTTAAGATTCTTGATAAAAAGGAGCAAGTGTTGAGAACAAAGACTATTCCATTAGTCATGGTATTATGGTGAAATCACTCAGAAGAGGAGGCAACATGGGAAACGGAGAAGGAAATTCGAGAGCAATACCCATACTTGTTTGAGACTTAAGGTACAACAAGTTTAGGGACAAAATCCTTTTTAAGGAGGGGAGAGATGTAACACCCGTTCTGGCGGGTTATATTTGATTGCATTTAGCATGCATATTAATATTATAATAATGATGTGATTATATGTGTTAAGTGAGTTTAACTCACTAAGATGATTTAGGAGTGTCCAGTACCCAAAGATAGGCCAAGTGGCAGTCCCAATTTGGGACAGTTATGAGAGGTCCTCGTGTGATGGGACAGATATAATAAATAATTCTTATGTACTTAAATGTTTATTAAGGCATATGTGATTATTATATTATGATGCTTTAATAATAGGTTAATCCTTATAGACCACTTCTATGGTTCGTTATGGATACCTTAGTGAGAACGAATTGGACACGTTGCATAATTAGTAGGTTAATTAGAAACTTCATAATATTATAAGGGACCACTTATCGGACCCATACATGACATAGACAAACACCCATTTAAGATTGGGATAGTTTTGCTAAGTTTAATAACTAGCTAAGGTATAGTTGCAAACTAGCAAAACTTTGGGGAGGCTATAATAGAAACATAAAGTTTGGAGTTGCATGTGAAGCACACGTGTCCTTATGACTCATCACATGAGTCTTCTTCATCTTCACATAGTTAGGATATTTACAGAGAATAGGGAAAACGAGAAAATATCGGCGGGAAGCTTGACATTGTTTGCTATGACAAACGACGTGCCGTTTGACATTCATTTTCGAAACAGGCTACATATTTAGACCCTGGAGGTGAGTCTAATGCGATAGTACTTATCTTATTGAATTCTGAGACAGTTTGTTTGTGGCCTAATTCAGGGGTTTAGCTTATAATTTGCAATTTTGTATAGAAATTATACTTGGACCTTACTAGGAACTTAATTCTATGATTAGGAGCCCTAAATTCTTGAGGTGAGTGACAATGATTATGAAATACGAATAATCGGATGTTTAAGATAATCTTTGTGATGCTAAACATGTTTATTTGGCTTCAATTCACATGTTTAGAATACTTTTGTTAGCTCATTTATTATTTGTGAAATCGCACGGTGTTATGATTATATGAGTATGTTGAGTTGTATATATGGGTCAAAGGGAAACCTGTGCTTGCCATCGAGAATGTGACTAGGTGTTGATTTGGCCATGAGGTCGCACATCTAAATGAAAGAGGCGTGGATCTCAGTTAGTTGCATGAACTAATGAAGTAGTCGCAGACTAATATGGAAGGGCGGCCGATATTTCCGTTCCCAAAGACCATGGTTATGTGTAAAAGATGAGGTTGAGTACGTTTGTTATTCAGGTTTATAATTATTGTCATTCACTAGTATATAGCTCATATAGTGTAGTAGTTATTGAATAACCATTATAGGTGATAAAGGAGAGGCATCGAAGAAATGAAAATGGAAGTCGGCAAGGATTCTTGGGACTTGGGAACGGTTATAGTTAATGTCGTTTACTTTATATTTTGTGACTTAAACTTGTTATAAAGTTGTAATTGGTTTTAACTTGAGATTTATGGTGCTAGTTTAGTCCTTAGTTCATAGTTTGTAAATTAGTAGTTAGGCTTCAACTTTGGTTGTTCAATTTGTGTAGTTGGAATTGTTAGGAAAACTGAGTTCCCAGAATCTGTTGACAGAGCGTATAATTTGGTACTGCAAAAATTTACGTGAAAGCTACAATAACCCAACAAGGGTGGAACTAGGGTTACCTTGAACTGCAAAACGGGATTGCTATAGTAGACGTATTGAGAACACGGGCTCGATAACAGCTCACAATCTTCTACCATATTCCTCTGCTGCTAGAATATCGAACTGAGGTTGGCCTCTTTCGAAATCCTTTTAGTTTTCTGCTCTCTCGTTTACGATCTCTTTTCTATTTCGAGTTATAATACTCTAGATGGAAAAACGCAAACTGAGAGGAGAGCCCAAGCAGCATATATATAGGCTACGGTGGGGACCATAAGAAGTTAACTAGGAATAGGCTTCCTTATGGAATTAGGAAACCCCAATTCGAACAGAATCAGATTCCTATTTTCATAAATTATAATTCATACCACTAAAGAATTATAATTACACTCCTACCCTTTCTCGAAAATCTATTTCGAGCTCCATGTTATTAAATGCTTATTATCTACCCATGTTAAGATTACATATATCCATTAATTAAATATAATTACTCACAATCATATTTAATTAATCTCTTAAAATTCCTTGAGATCCTCTGCTTAACTTATCTGATATGTTGGATGCAAAATCCAACTGCAGGGTTTGACATAATCAAAACTTATAAGCTTTCTCAAGGGGATATCATCAATCTCAAAATTGAGACATGGATTCCATCATTAATTTTTATCCACCACACAATTAATATTGTCACTCAATCCAATGAGATATTGACTTATTTAAGTATCTTACCCTTTTAGGGATCAAAGTGTAAATATCAAATGTACGTGTCTATGAATTAACTTAAGATTTAGAGTATAAGCAATCACAACAGCCATGAGGTATTAAATATCTTATAAGTCAGTATAAAGTTAATTACCCCAAGTGGGTCCCATTTAATACACAAAGTGTACCAGCATAGTGAGTTGAAACTATACCTTTTCCCGTAGTCAAGACAAACCTACTACAACACCATGCTACGATCCTACTGATGGTGTGTCCAATTCCGTCTAAGACTGTAAACCAAAATCTTACATTCTACAAGATCCGATGGTCTGATCTTCCGTGTGTAAGCCGAACTCTACACACCAAACCATCTACTATTTAGAATGAGAGACGCACATGCATTATATTAAATAAATAATACAATACAAACATTGCCCACACAAATTCTCATAAAAATGGAATAACTAAATTTATTAAATGAATAATAAATTAACTACATAAAGCATGACTTTTAGTATATATCCTTATCAATCTACCACTTAGACTCAAAGCCATGATGCGATACACCTCACTTCTATCCCTTCTACGTGACTTTCAAAAGTCTTGGTTGGTAAGCTCTTGGTAAAAGGATCTGTCAGGTTATTTGCTGATGCTATCTTGGTCACTTCAACATCACCTCTTTGCACGATCTCTCGTATCAGGTGATACTTATGCTCAATGTGTTTTCCCTTCTTATGGGCCCTAGGTTCCTTTGAGTTAGCAACAACTTTGCCATTATCACAATAAAGGGTAATGGCCGTTTATACCGCAGGTACTACTCTTAGATCCAAAAGGAAGTTTCTGAGCCAAACAGCCTCCTTAGCGGCTTCCGAAGCAGCCACATACTCGGCTTCCATGGTGGAATCAACAATACATGAGTGCTTGATAATCCTCTAACTAATGGCTCCATCTCCTAGGGTAAACATATATCTTGAGTTAGACTTTCTGGAATCCCTACCTGACATGAAATCAAAATCTGTGTACCCAATGGGTACAAGACTATCTGCTTGGTAAACTAACATATAGTCTCGAGTCCTTTTCAAGTACTTAAGAATATTCTTCACCTTAGTCCAATGTTCTTATCCTGGATTAGACTGATATCTACTAACCATGCCTACAGTAAAGTAGATGTCAGGTCTAGACATAGCATAGCATACATTAGGCTTCCTACTGCCGAGGCATAAGGAATTGCCTTCATCTTCTCTATCTCATTAGGAGTCTTAGGACACTGATCCTTAGATAGAGTAATTCCATGTCTGAAGGGAAGGAATCCCTTTTTGGAATCTTGCATGCTAAATCTTGCAAGAATATTGTCGATATAAGTGCCTTGTGACAAGCCAAACATCCTATTCTTGCGATCTCGTATAAGTTTGATCCCCAGGATGTGACTGGCTATGCCCAAGTCCTTCATATCGAATTGGCTAGACAACCATACCCTTATAGAAAATAATACCCCTACATCATTTCCGATTAGCAAGATATCATCCACATATATTACTAAGAACACCACCATGCTTCCATGATGTTTCTTGTACATACAGGATTCATCCGCACATTGATCAAAACCAAAAGACTTGATTGCTGATCAAAGCGGATATTCCAAGACCTAGATGCCTGCTTAAGTCCGTAAATTGACTTCTTAAGCTTGCACAATATGTGTTCTTGGCCCTTCGCGATGAAACCATCTGGTTGCACCATATAGATGCATTCATCAAGATTCCCATTAAGAAATGCTGTCTTGACATCAATTTTCCAAATTTCATAATCAAAATGTACAACAATGAATAAGAGAATCAGGACAGACTTTAGCATGGCCAGTGGCGAACGTTTCCTCATAATTGATTCCTTCTTTTTGAGTGAACCCTTTCGCAATAAGCCTTGCTTTAAAGGTTTCTACCTTACCGTCTGCTCCTATCTTCTTCTTATAGATCCACTTGCATCCAATGTGTTTTATTTCACTGGGTGGTTCTATAAGATCCCAGACTTGAATGGAGTACATAGACTCCATTCTAGACTTCATAGCCATTTGCCAAAGATCTGTATCTTTATCTTGGAGTGCTTCATTGTAGTTATAGGGATCGGTACCTTGTTCATTAGGGACCCGGTCAGAAGACTCTCCCAAGAACATATACCGGTTAGGTTGAATAATAACCCTCCTACTATGATGAGGCACAACCCGTGTCTGTGTATCACTGATATTTCGTTGTGAAGATTCTGAACCTAATACACCATTATCTGCACGCCGCACTGGTTCAGGAACCTGCGTGTTAATGGTTGATTCAGGATCTACACGAGTTTTGGTAATCCTCCCACTACGACGTGGTAATGGAATATCGATAACTCTTTCTTGTGGTGTTTCTTCTCGTACCGATGGTATCGAAGAAGTATGTGTCAGTATCTCTCCTCTCATTTCCTCTAGAATAATACAGCTTCTGGGCTTGTGGTCCATAACATAGTCCTCTTCTAAGAATGTGGCATCGGTGCTAACAATAACCTGCTGATCCTTAGGACTATAAAATAGACCACCTTTAGTTCCTCTTGGATACCCAAAAAAGAAAAATAGTTATGTTCTCAATTCCAATTTTTTTGCGCTCCCTTTCAGCACATGCACTAGACTACCCTAGATCTGAACATGCCGCAGACTAGGCTTTCGCCCAGTCCATAATTCCGTGGGAGTAGTAGGTACTAACTTAGATGGTACCAAGTTTAGAATGTATGCAGTTGTCTCTAATGCATGTCCTCAAAAGGAAATTGCTAAATCTGAATAACTCATCATAAATCTTACCATGTCCATGAGAGTCTTGTTCCTTCTTTCTGCTACACCGCTCTGCTTAGGCATACGGAGTGTAGATAAGTAGGATATAATTCCATGCTCCAATAAGTATTCCCTAAACTCTCCCAAGAGGTACTCTCTACCATGATTAGATTGTAGTGTCTTGATACATTTACCTAGACGCTTCTCTGTTTTAGCCTTGAAGTCATTAAATTTCTTAAAGCATTCAGACTTACGCCGCATCAAAAAAATGTACCCATACCTTGAGTAATCATTGATGAAAGTGACAAAGTACTCAAATCCCCCTCTTGGTTGGACAGTCATAGGACCACACAAATCAGAGTGAACCACTTTCAACGACTCTTTTGCTCTATAGCCCTTGGCCGAGAACAGCCTCTTGGTCATTTTACCTTCCAAGCAGGATTCACAGACTAGAAGTGCCTCTACTTCCAATGAGCCTAATGGCCCATTTTGAACTAGTCTTTGAATCCTTTTCAAATTAATATGACCAAGGCGTAAGTGCCAACGATGCATTTGGTTCATCCTCAAAGGTTCTTTTCTCTTAAATGGAAAACTATTTGTGTTATTCAATTCATTAAGTTGCAGTATAGGAGAGACATGATTTATAATATAAAGATCATCCACCAATTGACTAGAACAAATAAAACATTTATTTTCTTTAATAACTACTATTTTATTAAAATGAACTGAATATCCATTCTTTACTAAACTAGAAGTTGAAACTAAATTCCTTTTGATAGAAGGTACAAAAAGGCAATTTCTTAATATTAAAATCCTATCTCTACCAAAACTAAGATGTAGATCTCCTACTGTAACTGCTGCTACTGATCGAGAGAGAACAATCCTAATTATACGCCTTAATGTGCATTTGTTAGTACTTTTTATCCTATTTTTGTGTATTTTTTCTTCATTTTCTATTTTTCGACAAGTTTTGGAAGAAAACAAGTATTCCAGGCTAAATGGGGTGAAAAAACATAAGAAAAGAAGCTAAAAAAGCCTATTGCGCGCGCGGCCAGCTCGCGCGGAAGACCTGAACCTTGCTCTCGCAACCTCCTGAATATCGCGCTCGCGTGACCTATGTAAAAATCAAAGTTGCGTATTTCAGTGTACTGAAGATCCCCACATGAACGAAACTGCCTAATTACGACAAGATTGTAAAATATAGCAGTTTTAGTGCAAATAGGTTTAAGAAAGTCTCCAAACTTGCTCCAAATCTATATATCCTATTGTAAATCAATTTTAGGGTTAGACATTATTATACAAAACATTATACAACTGAAATTCTAGCCATTGAAGAGGTAAAATCAAGGAGAAGAAGAGGAAGACCAAGGATTCCCTTGGCCTCCTCCATCAACCTCTTGCCAGTCTTCAATTCCATGGCCAACTAAACCTAGATCTAGGGTTTCAATGAAACCCTGTCCAAGTAATAGGGTGTCTTTTATACTTTTCTTTTAGATTTATTATGTATGGATGATGATTACATGTTCAAAGGATTTTTTTTATAATAAAATCAAACTTCTATTGAATGAAATCATTACTTTCAAAGTTTATTCTTGTCTTAGATCTATTTTGGATGTGATGTGCTCAATGATCTATATTTGTTGTGCTTGTATGGATTATTTACATGTAATGGTGCTTATTTGAATTGTGATATCAAGTAACTGAATAGTTCATGCCTAGGAAAGACGGATTGTGCCGCAACCCTAGTTTAGTGTGAGACAATCCGTATTAACCAAAGATGAATTATGTTAGTGCTTGAATCGTAGTTATCTTCTTGACGGAGGAATTGGGCTTGTAGCTACAATTCCCCATTATCATCCAATGTAATAAACTAATTGAATACATAAATACCCTCATTACGAAGCTAGTGGTGGATTTGCAATCGTAGGTTCACTCCAAATATCGTTTAAAATAACTTTTAATTGCTTTCATAGTTTAGATTTACTTTTATTGTTCTTAGTTTAATTAAAATCAAATCAAAATCCGTTTTTTTTTAATTAATTATATTTAGGTTTTAAAATTAAAGTGCTTTAGTAATTCAATCTTTGTGGGTTCGACCTTTACTTTCACACTACAAATCCTTAGAAATTAAGCATACTTTTGTATCTTGATTTTGACAAGATCAATTTTTGGCGCCGTTGCTGGGGATTGCAAATTACTACCTTTAGTTTTAGAATTTTAGTTTAGCTAATTCGTAAATATTAGGTTAGGTTTTATTTTTCTTATTTTTTGTTTTTTATTTGAGTCACTAATTTTTCTCTTTGTTTTGTAGTTTGTCAAGTAATCAAATTCTAGCGTTTTGGAGTGGAAGGGCTTTGCACATCAAAGGAGCATACGCGAATAAATAATAAAATAAAGGGTAAATTACACGGACCTCCCCTGAGGTTAGGTTAAATTACAGGGACCTCCCTCGTGGTATGCAAAATTATACTGACCTCCCTTGAGGTTTGTAGTTGGGTAACACTGACCCCCCTTCCGTTACACTGACCTCCCTTGTGGTATGCAAAATTACACTAACCTCCTCTGAGAGTTGACAAAATTACACGAACCTCCCCTCTAGTTTGAATAATTGAACTCCGAATTGGGTTTTGGGTTTTCATTGTCTGTTGTAATTAGTGGGCTATTTGATTCTTGCAGTTTGGAGATTTTATAGAATAAACATTTGGAGTGCAAATTGCTTATCCAACTTTCCCATTGGTTAATAAAATTCATAGGTCCCACTACATTAACCAAAGGAAGAATTGGATGAGTAATAGGTGAACAATTTTGGGGTAAGCAAAACTACACTCCAAATGTTTATTCTATAAAATCTCCAAACTGCAAGAATTAAATAGCCCACTAATTATAACAGACAATGAAAACCCAAAACCCAATTCGGAGTTCAATTATTCAAACTATAGGGGAGGTCCGTGTAATTTTGTCAAACCTCAGGGGAGGTCAGTGTAATTTTCCATACCACAAGGAAGGTCAGTGTAACGAAAGGGGGGTCAGTGTTACCCAACTATAAACCTCAAGGGAGGTCAGTGTAATTTTGCATACCACGAGGGAGGTCCCTGTAATTTGACCTAACCTCAGGGGAGGTCCGTGTAATTTACCCTAAAATAAAATAAAATAAAATAATTTTAAGTAAATTGTTTCTTTTGAAATTTGCTTCAAACCACTGTAAGTCAGGGCGTTGTGTCGCACTATTTGCATTAGTTTAGGGGTGAATTGCATTGCTTTAGCTAGGAAACCCAGGGCGCTGGGCTTTGACGTGGTCATTGTATTATAGGACAATATTCATGCATCATAGTAGTTGTGTGCTTGTTATCCTATTTGCGTGATTGCTTTTTGTTTTTGTTTGAGTCAGTTTTTATTTTAGTGTCATTTTTCTTTTAGTTTATGTTTGGTACACGCTCAAGTAAACCGGAATTACAACCTTTCGATCTTGAACTTGAACGCACCCTAAGAGTTAATAAGTCTTCAAACTTAACTTCTAGAGCTAGGTTGTTAATATACGACGTTTTGACACCAAAACCATTGTCTTTATTTGAGTCCGAAATCCGTAGTACCCTTAAAAGACTAAAGAAACTACGCGTCATTAACATAGAACCTATTCCAATGGCCGACATTGGAAATAACGAAAACAACCAAAATAACAACAAAAATAACAAAAATAACCCTAATGTACCTCCACCTCCTCCGTTTAAAGATTACTTTATTCCTACGACTTACACGCTACAAAAATGTATTGACTTACCGGAGACGACGGCATCTCACTTTGAGATAAAGTCATCTACCATCTCGCTACTTCCTTCTTTCCATGGCCGTATAAATGAAGATCCATATCAACACTTAGGAGATTTTCAGGATATATGCTCTACTTTGAAAATCCAAAACTTCAATGATGATGAATTAAAATTGCGGCTCTTTCCATTCTCTTTAAAAGATAAAGCGAAATATTGGCTACAATCTCTTGAGCCAAACACAATTAGAACATGGGAAGCCTTGCACACTGCATTTCTACAAAAGTTTTTTCCTATTATGCGTACAAATTGAATAAGGAAATCTATAACTAGTTTTATGATGCAAGATGGGGAGATGATTTATGACACTTAGGAGAAATTTAAAGAATTATTACGCTCTTGCGCACATCATCAGGTTCCTAAGTGGCAGTTGGTATAGGTTTTCTACGAGGGACTTATTCCCTCTGTCCGTAATACGGTCGATGTCGTTTGTGCGGGTACCTTCCTACACAAAAGTGTCGACGAGGCCTGGAAATTTTTTGAAACATTAAGCAAGAACTCGATGCATCAAGCTGTGTCGGTATGTTCTGAGGGATATCTCCTCCTACAGGTTTTCTACAAGGGACTTATTCCCTCTGTCCGTAATACCGTCGATGCCGTTTGTGCGGGTACCTTCCTACACAAAAGCGTCGGCGAGGCCTGGAAAAATTTTGAAACATTAAGAAAGAACTCGATGCATCAAGCTGTGTCGGTATATTCTAAGGGATATCTCCTCCAACCCAAAGAGAGGTAAAGTTAGAGTCAAGTCATTCAATTGAATTTCAAGAATTATCTAAAAAACTTGACCGACTTATGACAATGAACCAAACGACAGCCCCACCCGCTCATGAAGTATGTTAAATATGTTCTGATCCTTTACATTCTATAATTGCATGCCCATCGGCATCTCAGTTTTCAAAATTCGTGGAGCAACACATTAATTCTATCCAACAATTCCCACGAAATAGTTATAATCCTATGCCGACTAATTTTTCTAATACTTACTGGCCTCAGTTTCAACAAAATCAATACCAACACCCACCTCATAATCCTAACCCTTAAAGGGTGAACGCTTTTGAGGAGACGGTGTTGGCTTCCCTTAAGAATATCGAAACACAAGTGCAGGCATAATCACAAATAGTGCTCTCTCACACATAATCCATTACGAAGCTCGAGTCCCAAGTGGGACAAATAGCTAATGCCATGCATCATAGGAACGAGGGTAAGTTGCTTAGTCAAACTATTCAGAATCCTAAGGGACAATGTGGGAATGGGGGTTCGAGTGAGCAGGTAAACACCATCTTGACTAGGATGACTATAAGGGAAGAAGAACCTGTTGACATGCCGAATGAGATTAAGAAAGAGGAGAACATTAATTCGAATAAAGAGAAGCGTGGGGAAACGAGTAGAATTCAGAAAGAAAATGAACCGGTCCCGACAAATTATATTCCAAGAATGCCTTTTCCACCGAATGTTGAAGAACCATCGCATTTTTCAAAGAAAAGTTAAAAATTTGAAGATATACTCGAGGTATTTAAACAAGTTAAAATCAATATCCCATTCCTCGATGCTATAAAATAAATTTCCGCTTATGCTAAATGTTTTAAAGACCTATGCACTCAAAAGCGCAAGTTGCGCAGTCATACTCCAAAAAAGGTCTTCCTCACCGAAAAAGTAAGTTCAATCTTTCAACACGCTCCTCCGAAGTATAAGGATCTTGGAACACCAACAATTTCATGTGTCATAGGTGACACTGTCATTTATCGGACTCTCCTTAACTTAGGTGCAAGTGTTAATCTCTTACCTTACTCTGTTTATAAACAACTAGGTCTTGGTGAACTGAAACCCACAGCCACTACCATACAATTAACGGATCGTTCTGTTAAGATTCCTAGAGGAATCGTCGAAGACGTTCTGGTTAAAGTCGACAAATGTTATTATCCCGTCGATTCATGGTCCTTGACACCGAACCTATGCTAGATGCTAGGAAATACACTCCTGTCATCCTAGGTCGTCCGTTCTTGGCTACGGCCAACGCTTGTGTCAACTATCGAACAGGGGTAATGAAAGTGTTGTTTGGGAACATGAACTTAAAATTGAACGTTTTTAACGCTATTGATCAACCTCCTAACGACAATGCTTATCTATGTGAGGCGGATAGTGAGGCTAGACGAACTATTGAACATAACGACGTAATGAATTTGAATGATGAGAATACTATAGTTAATAATGAGCAGACAAGGGAGAATTGAATTGACTCGAAAGGTTTGAAATCGAATTGAACATGATAAGGGAGAATCGTCGAATGAATTAATGCATAGTGACCTTGTTTTGGCTTTCCACCGACATCTCCCTAATGCCCTAAAGGGTACAAACTATGATTTACGGCCTCCATAAGTCTTGAGCTAAAACAGTCTAGTTGAAGATGTAAAAGACAGTGCTTCTTTGGAGGCAACCCAAGCTTTATTTCGTCTGTTTATATTATTTTTGGGTGTTGTTGGGTTGTTTTGGTCAGTTTTTGAGTTTTCTGGACAGGTTTGGGGGTTGGAGGTAAGAAATTTCAAACTTATACAAATAAAATAAGTGAAACAAGAGGAAAAGACAATGTCGCGTGCGCAGCTCGCTCGCGCGACCCACTCGCGCGAGATTTCCCTTTAGGCAAAAAATTTTCAATCGTTTTATTTGTAGCCTTAGTATTTTCTCGTGCCTAGAATCGCGCGCGTGAGGGGTTCACTCGCGCGACCCGCTCACGCGATTCATGGACTTAAAAAATTTTCTTTTAGTTTTTATCAAATATGCCTCTACTTTACCTCGCGGAGGGACTCGTGCGCGTGACGGTCGCTCGCGCGGCCCGCTCGCACGAGGGTGGATTTTTGTGATTTTTCTGTCTGTTCTTTTACCTTCTTTTTCCCCGAACCTGGTCAGTTGATTTATCTTTTCTGTTTGTTCTCTTACGTTTGTTTATACTTATGTTCTTCTTTGTTTTGGTTATTTTGTTTGTTTTCTTACTTCTCTTAATTCTAGTTTAACTTCTATTGAGAAAAAAAATTATTATATATTAGCTATTATTGTTCTTCTGTTGCTTTTATTTTTCTTTTTTCAAGTATTGAAAGGTGAATTAGTCACTCTGTTTGGAGCATTGACCTTTATAGAGATATTCAAATATGTTCACCTGTTTCTGATTACAAAGATCAAGGTACTATCGTTCCTTTCTTACGTACTCTCCTTTCTTTCATTTTATTGTTTCATTGGGGACAATGAAAGGTTTAGGTTTGGGGATATGCACACACATGCATATAATTATGCACCAATTTTTTTTTTAAAAATTTACATTTTTTTTGATACTTGTGTGTAAATAAAAGTTGCAATCTCGAGTCGATACTTCTTGTTAAATAACTTTGATTGTTATAGAATGGTAAAGAGAAGAAGATGTGATTAAATATTTTCTGAAGTCATGATGAAATGTTTTAGGTTATGTATCGTTCGAATCGTAGTTTTATATCATAGATTTGCACACTAACCTATGCACTACACGTAGTCAAATGAATACATGTTTGATTTGAACAATAATATAATTCGGATTTCTAGATAACATAAGGTGGAGACTAGACCCAGTGAGCTTTGAGCCTACCTTTTCTTTTTAGAGGGTTGTAAATGCACATTGTGTTTGTCGAATTTCATTGAAATAGCGCATTAACTCGTTGTTTAGTCTCATTATACTTGTCTTGGTTGATAATCAAGTTAAAATATATGCTACCATGCTAAATAATCTTCCATCGTAAATGTTGAAGAACCATATGATCGTAGGAAATGATGGTAGGCCCTCTTTGTTGACCACCAACCGATAAATGATAAAATTTCCTTAGTTCGCCCCTTTGAGTCGTTAAAATGCCCTTTTCTTTTAATCAACACTATCCTTTAATTTTGCTCTAACTTGGCCAACCTGGAGTTTACCACTAAAAGAATGATCAACTTTTAGTGGTGATAAGGCTGTGTGTTGATTGAAAAGAAGAAGAAAACAAGATGATGTTTGGGGGAGTTGCCTTGGTAGTCAATGAATATTCATTTGGAAGCAACGGGAAGGAAAAGAAAAGGAGAAGTATAAGGTTTAAAAAAAGGAGAATTAAAGAAATATGAAAAAAAGAGAATGAAAAGATGAAGTTGGTAGAAGAGACGAATGAAAGAAATCGAGCATGCCTTACAATGCCATTCTAAAACTACCTAACAAATCCTTTCTATCCTTTTTCATTGCCTGAGCCACGTTATAACCTTTGAAAAGTCCTATTTGATCCTAGAAAACATGGTGTGGATATGTAAACGATGGGAGAGGGATTAAAACATAGTAACGATTAATTTTTCTTGACTATTGGCGTCATATCCATGAGACTACTGTTCTTTCATGTCATGCATCTTTTTCAAGTCATATGTGAGCGTTTCTTGTTTTGAAAACCTATTTCCTTTGCTCCATATATTAGAGAGGTTACACATGTTTTTGAGTGTTTTATTTAAGAGTGTAATTGATATTGTGAGATTCGTTGTTGAAGCATAGTTGGATGGTTATCCGAGTTATATTTCAAGTTTATGACATGTGCGTGTTTATTTGACTACCACATCACACACGTGCAAGTTTATGAGAAACTCTATTGATTTATCTGATGCATGTGCTCCGGCTTGTTTTTCATGACATAGGTAGACGTTTGATTCTGTTTCTTCTTGTTCGTTATTCTATTTCAAATCATTGTTGTATGATAAGGAGTATTGACTATTAGCTTTTCATTTTTAATAAAACTTTTTTAATTTACAAGTTAATAAAGATGGTTGTGGGTGAGTTGTTGATGAGAACCCTCACGAGACTTCACTCGTCCGACTAGGGAGAGAACAATCCTAATTATACGCCTTAACGCGCATTTGTTAGTACTTTTTATCCTATTTTTGTGTATTTTTACTTCGTTTTCTATTTTCTGACAGGTTTTGGAAGAAAACAAGTATTCCAGGCTAAATGGGGTGAAAAAGCAGAAGAAAAGAAGCTGAAAAGGCCCATCTAGTGCGCGACCTCCTGAATATCGCGCTTGCGCGGCCCGCTCGCGCGACCTATGCAAAAATCAAAGTTGCGTATTTCAGTGTACTGAAGATCCCCACGCAAACGAAATTGCCTAATTACGTCCAGATTGTAAAATATAACAGTTTTAGTGCAAATAGGTTTAGGAAAGTCTCCAAACTTGCTCCAAATCTATATATATCCTATTGTAAATCAATTTTAGGGTTAGACATTATTATGCACAACATTATGTAACTGAAATTATATCCATTGAAGAGGAAAAAGCAAAGAGAAGAAGAAGAAGACCAAGTATTCCCATGGCCTCCTCCATCAACCTCTTTCCAATCTTCAATTCCATGGCCAACTAAACCCAGATCTAGGGTTTCAATGAAACCCTAGCCAAATAATAGGGTGTATTTTATGTTTTTCTTTTAAATTTATTATGTATGGATGATGATTACATGTTTAGAGGATTTTTTTAATAATAAAATCAAACTTCTATTGAATTAAATCATTACTTTCAAAGTTTATTCTTATCTTAGATCTATTTTGGATGTGATGTGCTCAATGATCTATATGTGTTGTGCTTGTATGGATTATTTACATGTAATAGTGCTTATTTGAATTGTGATATCAAGTAGCCGAATAGTTCATGCCTAGGAAAGACGGATCGTGCCAAAACCCTAGTTTAGTGTGAGACAATCCGTGCTAACCGAAGATGAATTATGTTGTTGGTGCTTGAATCATAGTTATCTTCATGACGAAGGAATTGGGCTTGTAGCTACAATTCCCCATTATCATCCAATGTAATAAACTAATTGAATGCATAAATATCCTTATTACGAAGCTAGTGGTGGATTTGCAATCCTAGGTTCACTCCAAATATCGTTTAAAACAACTTTTAATTGCTTTCATAATTTAGATTTACTTTTATTGTTCATAGTTTAATTAAAATCAAATCAAAATTCATTTTTCTTAATTAATTAGATTTAGGTTTTAAAATTAAAGTGCTTTCGTAATTCAATCTCTGTGGGTTCGACCTTTACTTCCACAATACAAATCCTTAGAAAGTAAAGCATACTTTTATATCTTGATTTTGACAAGATCAGCTACTCTCGTAGCATTTTCCATATATAGATAAATCTCTCCATCACTTAGCTACCTGGTCCCCTGGAACCCCTGCGAAGAATTACATACATGATCAGTGGCTCCTGTATCTACACATCAGGTACCGGTAGATCAGACCGCTAAACACGATTCAACAACTAGTAATTGAGATTTACCTTGATTGTTCTATCTGGCAAGATAAATCGGACACTGCTTCTTCCAGTGTTCTGGCTGCTTGCAGACAAAACATTTTCCTTTAGGCTTCCGGGTTGTCCTCATGGCCTTTGAATTGGTGGAGGACCCGCAGCCTTCTTTTGAGCCATTTTCATTTTCTTCTTGCCTTTCGGCTTTGAAGTAGAACCTTTCTCAAACACAAAAGCACTCCCTGACTTTCTATTGAGACCTTCAGCTGCCTGGAGTTCCTTAAGCAGCTTCGCCAAAGTATATTGAAATTTATTCATGTTGTAATTGAGGCGAAATTGCTTAAAAGACTCTGTTACTGACTAGAGTATGATATCGACCTGGGTTTCCCCGTCAATTTTAGCTCCACGGATCTCTAGTTCATTAAGAAGAGATATCATCTTAAGAACATAATCCCTTACAGGTGTCCCCTCAGTCATGGTTGTGTTCATCAAGTCTTTCATGGCAACCTGCCTAGAAGCACAACTTTGATCCCCGGACATCTCTTGGAGGCTCTCCATCATGTCATAGGCACTAGCCATTGATTGATGCTGATGTTGCAGAACATTCGACATGAATGCCAAAATGTAACACTGCGCCACTCATCAGCCTTGACACATTTCTTATGAGCCTGGGTTTCCTCAGTGGTTGTCCCCTCATTAGGTTGCTCAGGACATTCTTGAGGAAGTACAAACTTGTACTTTTCAGTAGTTAACAAAATTACCAAATTCATTTTCCAGTCTATATAGTTTGGTCCAGTAAGTTTGTATTCTTTAAGTATAACAGTGGGTGGATTGAAAGAACTCATTTAAAAGCCCGAGAATCACATAATATAAATAAGTATGATTGGGCAAAAAATTTCTATGGATTCGAGTTAAAAATATTTTTTCCCTCTACCATATTTGAAAATAATCCGCCAGCAACCTAATACACGACGAATAGTATGACTCGATAGGAATCCATATGCTATCCATCATTTGTTCAGATAGGCGATTGCCTTTTAATTTTACTATCCAGGTGATATACCTTGCCTAGTAAAATTAAACTGCTGACTTGCTTTGGTCCTATAAATAACAATAGTGACTCAGATGGAGAGGATATTATTATTTATAGTTAAGTGTATACCATCACTTAATTCTAAGTCAAGAGTTTCGTGAGGAACACCTCTGATGGAGAGGTGACCCATACTAACAATCACCCAAAATATTCTTTTTAAAGAAGTTTGTACCGATGATTCCATGATCAACTGCATCCGATGGGGAGGGTGGCACTAGAGCCATCACACAAAATTAATCATATCATCTACAACCAGTGATGGAGACCATGTGATTTATACTTGATAAATTCCATCTCCCACTTAGAATTTAAAAAAAATTTGACGGTTATAATTTTTAGAAAAACTTTTAATTTAATTAATAAAAATAATGGAATACTTGACAAGGATTGGTTCATCCTTAACCTATCAAACCCACATGTGTAGATAATAAAATTATTCTATTCTCATGATTTTAGAAAATAAGTACTTATGTTTTCAAAATATGAAATTAGTTTTATTTCTAAATACACATGTATTTGTCCATCATTTTAAATTAATATAAATTAAACATGTAGCTAGACATCTAAAATCGGTCTAGGTACAATTATCTATGTTGTCCTATTCATTAAACATGAAACAATAATGATCATTCAATCAGACATAAATAAGGAAACCACAATAAAATAAGAATCCCACTAGTATGGTCAAGCTGCAACTCTTGTGAAGAAATCTTCATTGAACCCGATTAGCTTTATGTTGCCACTACGCACGGGGGTCGAGCTACCATCAGCAACTACCTTCCAAAATTGTTTTCTGAAACAGATTTCTGAAACTTCCTTCTGAAACTGCTTCTAGATCGCTTTCGGAAACTGCTTGTAAAACAGCTCTCACGAACCATTTTCACGGATTTACTTGAGATATATTACATAAACCCTATGCCTCCATAAAGGAGTTCACATGCTATTTATTTGCTGTAAATTAACCACGCATTAATCAAGCATGGGATCCAATACATACAAATCCTATGCCTCCATAAAGGAGTTCACATGCTATATCAAAATGGTAATATTAACCACGAATAAACCCATCGTGGGATCCAATCACACAAAACCAGTGACCATAATAGTGGAATAAGAATGCTGAAAAATAAAGCATAGATCTACGTTCTATCCATCCATCAATGCACGCATAAGATCTGTATTACTGGACAACATGGTTGCGTCCAACCCATATGCAAAATTAACGTTGCTCTGATACAACTGTTAGGAAAACTATGTTCCCAGAATCCTTTGACAGCGCGTATAAGTTGGTACTGCAAAAAATTTACGTGAAAGCTATAATAACCCTACAAGGGCGGAACTAGGGTTACCTTGAACTGCAAAAATGGATTACTGTAGTAGATGAATCGAGAACACGGGCTCGATAACAGCTCACGATCTTCTATCATATTCCTCCACTGCCAGAATAATGACCTGAGTGTGGGCACTTTCAAAATCCTTTCAGTTTTCTTCTATCTCTTTTACGATCTCTTTTCTATTTCGAGTTATAATGCTCTAGATGGAAAAATGTAAACTGAGAGGAGAGCCCAAGAAGTATATATATATATAGGCTACGATATGGATCATAAGAAGTCAATTAGGAATAGGCTTCCTTATGGAATTAGGAAACCCCAATTTGAGCTGAATCAGATTCCTATTTTCATAAATTATAATTCATACCACTAAAGAATTTTAATTGCACTCCTACCCTTATCTCAAAAATATATTTCGAGTTCAATGTTATTAAATGGTTATTATCTCCCCACATTAAGATTACAAATATCCATTAATTAAATATAATTATTGACAATCATATTTAATTAATCGCTTAAAATTGCTTAAGATCTTCTGCTTAACTTATTGTAGACACCCCATTTTATCGGCTATCAGATTTAGGAGACCCATAGCTTAGTGGTTCACAATGATCGAAAAAGACTCAAAAAGGACTCCTAGAAATTAGCTCTATCTCTCAAAATACTCAGAATGACCAAAATGCCTCTGAAAGCCCAAACACTCCCAGATTTGGACCGAAAGTTCTACAAACATGCTACTTCATAAAAGTACTAAAAATGAGTTTTGAAGCAAAATCAGATGAAATCGTCTGCTCCTAGAGACACTCAGAAGTTCTGGAAGTTCCCGGAAAGTCCCCGTTAATCGATTTGACCAAAGTTTGACCAGGTTTGACCAAAATCGTCTAAATTCGCCGAAAAGTTCTAAGATCATTCTAGATCATGTGGAAAGTAATAAAATATATTTTAAAAGAAATTTGGACAAAAACGTCAGCTCGTGGGAGCTCGCAAAGGTTCCCAGAACTTCCTGGAGATCCTAGTTTGATTGATTTGACTTAAAAGTTGATTTTGAAACCGGAGCACCGTGTCATTTTTCAAACATTTTTCATGGATACTAGAGGTCAATAACTTTCCAACGGTAGACAGCACATAATTTTTGAATTCAAAATGAATTTATTATGAATTTCTAAAGGTGAAAAAGACGATCAAATCGGCTTTTATTTCAAATACCGCAAAACTTTTCAAAGTGACCTGACTCTGAACTATTTTTTTTAATGAAAATTAGACTCCATTACCTTTTCAACAGTATAGCACAAGATCAATTTGGAGGTCGTATGCATTTTCTATGAATTTCGACGAAATAGGGCCTTATCACGAATACTGGAATCTCTGGGGTCCTAAATACAAATTTATGGGCATCTGAGGAGCAATGCCATGGAGGCACTGGGCCACTGCCACAGCGGCACATGGCCAGTGCCATGGCAGCACTCAAACCCTGCAGAATCCATTTTTGTAATTTATTTTGGGGGTCCAAATTGAATAATTGAAAGTTAAAACGACGTAGTTTCTTGTTTACAGATGTTTGAGACCAATGGGAACACTTTCTAAATTCCAAAACCACCCTAAATTGGCCTATATAAACCCCCCATTGCTCTTCATTTGGGGGGGGGGGGGGGCAACTGCAAAACTTGAGAAAGTTGTAGAGAGAAAGAGAGATAGAGATAGGTTTAGAAGAGAGAAAGGGAGTTTCTCCCACTGATTTTCCATAAGAAAGTGAGTTTTAATTTTGTTTTCTTCCATTACCTCTCTTACACTTCACATTCAAATCCCCCCTAACCACCATTCTTGAGCAATTTTGAGTTAGGAAGCTACTTCCATGTCCAAATGTCAATATCTATGAGTGAAACACCAAGCTACAAGTCCAAAATCACATTGATTATCAACTATTGATTGCTATTTGAATGCTTGTTTACTTTGATGTTCATCTCTCTCTTAACCTCATTTCTTTTTTTACTTTTCTATATTTACTTACTAGTTCATCATCATCTAGATGATGACATGAAGTTTGAGGTGAGTGAATCCTTATGGATAGTAGCTCTTGACCACAAAAACATGTTTGATAGATGATAATTATGACTTCAATACATTCCTATGTATTCTTGAAGTCACATTAAAATGAAAACAAATCTCTCCAACAATCTTGAAAGTTGTTGACTTGAGTTTGATGTTGGTATTCCAAAAGGTTATAATCTACATTTGATGATGAAATATGCTTTCAAAACCCCCTATTTCAAAATCCCTCTAAAACCCCAATATTTGGATTCCAAGAAATAAACCTTGTTTTATCAAGAAATCTTCAAAACAATGAATGATCTAAGTTCAAAGATTTCTCTGGAACTCAATACTCAAAGTAATAAGATGAGATCACTTGGAAAGCCTTCTTAACTCATTAGAGAACACCCATGCTTTTTGGTTTGACTTGGAAACACTTGAAAGAGGTTCATTTGGACCCAAACATTCCTTCCAGACATTCTGTTTTTGCTATAACAGCAGCTTGGTTGACTTTCAACTTGTTTTCCAGAAAACATTTCCAAAAGGAATGGTCCCAACTTATTTTTCCCTTGAACTTCAGTGTCTTAGGGAATGTTCTGTATAATATAGGACTCTAGATATTTTGTTTTCATTTTCTAAGATATTTTGATATTTCAGTCGACGGTACGGACTCTGTTTCTGAGTAACCTCTATTGTTTATATGATTTATCTCAATTTGTAATAGTTATTGAAGATTGGCTTTTTGATATGTGTTTTAGACACAATAAGGATAACTTCCATAAAAAATCATGTATTGAAAATATTTCTAACCCTTCTTTTCAATTTCCAGAAGATCAACTCACTGTTCTGTCTACTATTCACAGCAAGCATACATTTACTTCCATTCTTTGATTTGATGCTTATATATACTTCAAATTAGTTCATATCTTAGGAAGTGGTCCATACTATATTTGTACATGTCCCATGATGATTTCCTCCATGCATCCATTCATATTTTAAACTTCTATGTCACTTTAGAAAGTTCATGTACACCAACACACTACAACCTTTGTACATTCTAGGATCATGCATTGCATCCATGCAAGATTTGGGGTTTTTGTGACTCCTAATCTAAGAAGATTATAAGGAATAAACTTGGTCACACGTTTATGCTCCCTCTCGATCAAAACTTCCTTTCTCATCCGTCCCGGGGATTGAGAGATCTTCTTTTCTCAAAGATTAACATGCATCATATTAACTTGCTAAGCATTTTTTTTTTATTTCTTTGATTAATTTGTTTCAAGAACAATTCATGTTCCCTTAGATTAGGAAAACTTTATTACTTGATATGTGATTAGACGATTTTTTCCTAGGTTTGTTTGTGTGATCTTTCACTTTGCATTGTGTGATACTTGGCTTAGATCCTATGAATGATATCTTATCTTTAGATCTCCCATTTCAAGTTTCTAATGTGATGTAATATACCTATCATAGTATTAACTGTCGAACCAAACATAGTAAAAGATGAATATTTGGATTCTAATTGAGGCCCGTCGAGAGACGGGGCGAGTTGAGGGTGTTTTAGTCGTTGCAAAGGCTCTTTCCTCTCTCGTACCAAAACCCTAAGCCAAGTTCTTTGGTTATAAAGGGCCGGTGCCCTTTATCCATTTAGGTGAGTCAAAATGAGGTTTCTTGGTTTCTTAAAGACCAAGTGGAGACTCTGTATCTATTTTCAATAGACCTTCCTTTTCTTCCTCTGATCTAAATCAATTTCAAACCAACTGAAAGAGTGGACGACAGATTCCGCGTGTCCACAATCTGGAGGTGGGCTTACGGGAGGCTGCGTGTCGACAATCTGGCGACTCTGCTGGGGATTTTTATTTTCAAAACAAAATAATACAGAGGTTTGACTCATAAGAAGCATCCTTAAATCATCTTTTTAATGTGTTTGGTTCACCGCATTGCACTCCTGCATTTTCCCCTCCGACTGTGTCTGAAACGCGGCTCTGACATTGTTCAGGTCTTGCTGTGCCAAGACACAAGTCACTGTTGATACTGTACCTTCCAAGGTCTATCAAAAAGAGTAAACACTTACATCCTATCTCTCTGACAGTATAATGGAACTCTCGTCAACGGACACTCTTTGACTAAACCCAACCTTTGCATATAGATTCCTGTAGAACCTTTCATAGGACTGTTCATTTATCTTTTCAGATAGGATAATGTGATATAACTGCTGTATGCCTAGGTGGGATTACCTGCGCTGTGTAGACTCTTATGTGGCATAGAATAGAACCTCTTTCTTATGATTCTCAAGGCAATCACTCACATATGATTACATTAAGTTGACCTGCCTAGGCACCATGACAAGGATGTCTGCTCCATGCTCACAAAGATATACACCACAAACCTTATTTGTTGGTCCTAAAACATAGGAGTATGAAAACTTTCTAGACAGTATGATCACCATCATTACATGCTCCTGTCATATATACTAGTTGCTCCCAGAAACTCAAATTTCCTAATTTCTCCCAAAAACTCTACCCAGATATACGAGTTTCTCCCAGAAACTCTATCCAAATCCCCCAGATTACCCAGAAATCTCAATTTCTCCCAGAAACTCCGATATACTTGTTTCTCCCAGAAATTCTGTCCAACTTACCTAAATGTACATGTTTTCCCAGAAGCTCTGTCCAAATCTCCCAGATTTCCCAAAAATCCCAACAACTCCGTCCAAACTTCCCTGAAATGTCTAGATGTACCAATTTCTCCCAGAAATTCTGATTTTCCAGTTTCTCCCAGAAGCTCTATCCAATCCGCCTAGAAATCCCCATTTATCCCAGAAACCTTAGAATCCCTGCTTTTTCCATAAACCTTTCCCATTTACCTTGTTTCTCCCAGAAACTCTAGTTTCGCAGTTTCCCCCAAAAACTCTGCCCAACTCACCCAGAAATATCTATTTCTTTCAAAAACTTTATCAAAATCACCTAGATTTCCCAGAAATCCCTGTTTCCTAGAGACACTGCCAAAATTCACCCAGATTTTCCAAAAATCTCTACTTATAAAATTTCCCAGATTCTCATTCCTCAAAGAGTAAGCCTGTCTTCCTCACCCTCCCCATGACAGCGAACATCCTGGAAAGTAAAGTTAGCACACTCTGTATGATTAGGACCTTACTTGCTTAACTACTATATGTTAGAAGTAGGGGCATCATATAGATTAGGGCTTGCATCCGCATGCTTGTCTCATGTGCATACACAATTCGTGTCAGCCTACATATAAGTGCATCTTGTCAGTCTCACATGTGTCAATCCTACACATCAAATGCATACATGTCATCATCCTCACTCATCTCAATCATTTTATAGAAGTCATATACATACTACAACTGTCATCGGTTTGCATCGATAAATTCTTTAAAATTCCGATCATCTCTCCCCACTAGGAGTCCATAAGAAGTATTTTGCTCCTTTGCCGATTTGGGCTTTTACTTCTATCTTAGTCCCGGATAAGGACACTTTTGTACCTCCTTGGATTCATTGTCTTGTTCGTGAACTGGCCCAAACCATCATAAACCCATCAAGGCCCAGGCCATGACAATGATGGCCGCATACGCCTTCACCATGATATCCAAGACCTCATCAGTCAGAAAATCATTGAGCCATCACCCATCCAACCCTATGTCAACCAAAAAGTCCCTGGCTTCATCGAACCTAAAGCCCCTGGCCCATATGTTCAAATGATCCCCTTTCGCTAAGGCTCTTGAATGTTGAACCTGTGCAAGTGAAGTTGTGGTGTTTGGGACTTTTGCTAGCAAAGAAAATGAGGATGCTCGTTAAAAAAAAAATATAAGCGAGTCACCATGACACTCCATTGAGACCAAGTAGAGTCTAGTTGAGTCTGTCCTATGTTTTGAATCTATTTTAACCTTAGTTTGTTGTCGAGTCTGTCAGTCTTCAAGTTATTATGAGTCTGTGTCAAGTAATGCAATCCTTCTCTTTTGATGGAATGAAATCTCATTTTTGCCTAATCTGATGTGTCCAGTCATCAATGCACGAATCGTCGAACCGAAATGTCACTTTTCAAATTACCATGGATATTACTCTGCTAATAAATTTTTGCATCAAACAAAAAAAAAAGAATCCTGAAAAGGTCAAAGTGGATTTCATGCTGACGCCGATGAAGAGCCAAGAATTGAATAGTCTTACTTTAAGAATTTAAAAGATGCTTTTGCTCAAATCTCGAAAAGACATACTTGAAATTGACTTGGGGCTTGCCCAACACCCTTTTTCTACCATTTCAAAGCCTTGAGCCCAACCCAATGGGGAGCCATACAATCTGTCTGATTGAAAGCAGTGCAGACTTAGTCCTTGATGGTAGCCAAACTCTTTCAATGAGTTTCTTCTCCCCTTTCAAAAAAAAAAGAAAAAAAAAGAAAAGAAAAAAAATGCTTGCTAGTTTGAAAACTCGAAAGGGCACCTAGGCAAAAGTTAGAGCTGAAAAGGTATTGATTTTCAAGATCTGACCCTAGCCAGTCAAAATGATGGAGAAAATAAAAGAAAAAAAATTTGGTGATACAGAGAATTGTACACTTCAAGGTACATCATGAGAATGTGTCTAGATCATATTTCAAAAGCTCCAAATGACCACAAACAAATCCTGAGAGCTGACATGCACATTATGGAATTTTGAGATCGTGATCAAAAGATCTCACATGAATCGACTATGTGAAAAGAAAAATTGACTGGCTAGGCGAAAGTGAGAAGGATCAATCCTCAAACCAAAACAAAAAGAAAAAGAAAAAGAAAAGGAAAAGAAAGGGAGATCGAATCTGAATCCTCTTATTCAAGGCTACCACAAGTGACCCAAAGTTGAACTTGTATGACGATTGTTTTGAAAAATCCCCTTTTCTCTCAAGCCTCGCCTTGAACTATGCTCGACCTGATTCCCACTCGGGGATATGTAGGCAACCGCATCGGTTCGGTCGACACCATCATAATTAAACCAATTTCCTTCAAGCCTTGCCTTGAACTACGCTCGACCTGATTCCTACTCGAGGATACGCAGGCAACCACATCAGTTCGATCGACACCATCATAATTAAACCAATTTCCTTCAAGCCTTGACTTAAACTATGCTCGACCTGATTCCTACTCGAGGATACGTATGCAACCACATCGGTTCGGTCAACACCATCATAATCAAACCAATATCCTTCAAGACTTGCCTTGAACTACGCTCGACCTGATTCCTACTCTAGGATATGTAGGCAACCGCATCGATTCAATCGATATCATCATAATCAAACCAATTTCCTTCAAGCCTTGCCTTAAACTACGCTCGACCTGATTCCTACTAGGGTATATGTAGGCAACCACATCGGTTCGGTCTACACCAATATTAACCCCTCTTCTTTCAAGGTCCTGGCCCAAACTATGTTAGACCTGATCCCTGCTCGGGGGTACGTAGGTAAACTTTCAAAAAAAAAAAAAACGGATGGCTCGCTAGGTCAAAAATCCGAAAGGATGCCTAAGCAAAAATTAGAGCTAAATCCAAAGTGACCAATAACAAAAGAGAGAAAAGAGCTCGCTAGGTCACCTCACTAGTGCCTAGGCAAAAGTTATAAGCATTTGAGAGATTAAAGTCACAGTCCTTGACTCGAGCCAGAAATCACCTTCCACACTAGGGGCAAACTTTGGCTACCCGTCTCGTTTGCCTGAATTTACTATCTACCCTTCATACAAAGGGCAAACTTTGGTCACCTACCTCGTTTTCCCAAAACCTTCAAAGAACCATCGTCCAAACTAGGGGCAAACTTCGGTCACCTACCTCGTTTACCTATGAATTCTACTTTCTACACCTCAAACTAGGGGCAAACTCTATTTGCCTAACACGATCCCTTCACACCAAGGGTGAGTTTTCAAGTCACCAAGTTGTTTTAAAAAATTTTGAAATGGAGTATCTTTTATTCTATAAGCTAAGGCACTAATTCAAAGCACATCATGGGAAAAGCAGAGAATCGACTAGATCAATAGGGAGGATTTTTCCAAAATCAGATTTATCAGCAAATTGCTACCATGTTAAGATGAGGAGTGAAATGGTATCATCTATGACAAATGCACATCAAATCTTGGCAAGTCGAGCTTCTTCCAATTTGGTGTTAAATGTGTCGCCCTCATAATTGTGTCGATATCTGTCAATCTTTGAGTCTTATCGTAGTCTCAAATGTGTAAGTCAACAATGACTAATAACGAATCTTTCAAATCAAATTATAAACTTTTTAAGAGCATTCCAAGGACAATACAAGCAAGAGAACCAAACACTATCACTGTACCAGTCAAGGCGTCAGCATAAGAAGTGTCCAAACTTGGGGTAAATCTCATCCCTTCCAAGCCGCCAAAAGTTAACCATCATCTCCTAGCAACATAAGTCCATGAGTGGTTGTTGATCATCTTTCTTTGTTTATACAACATAAGTCCATGAGTGGCTGATGCTGATCTTCCTTCATCCTAACAACATAAGTCCATGAGTGGCTATCTTTCCTCATCCATGCAACATAAGTCCATGAGTGGCCGTTGATCATCGTCCTCCATCAATGTTAGATCTATAGTCGCCGCAGATTATCTACGTATCCTTCATCCCGAATAGAATCATACCTTTACTCCCATCAGTGGGCGTATTGCCTTCTTCCCTAGTAGTGTACATTGTACCCAGTCCTCCCCAGCAGAGTCGCTTCATCCCCAGCAGATTCAGTTTTATCCCCAGCAGGCTTATCGATTAGTGCATTGTCAATTCAATCCATGACAGTCACAGTAGTTCATTGTCGACTCGTCATCTCGATTCGTACATCGTCAGTCCAATCCATGACAGTCACATTAGTTCACTATCGACTCGTCATCTCGATTCGTACATCATCATTCCTTCTGATCACGGTTAGTCCAACCATTGATTCAATCTATGACAGTCACAGTAGTTCACTGTCGACTCGTCATCTCGATTCATACATCGTCAGTCACAATATGACTCGTCACCTCAATTAATTCATTGTCAGTTCTTTTGATCACGGTTAGTCTAACTGTTGGTCTAACCTATGACAGTCACAGTAGTTCACTGTCAACTCGTCATCTCGATTCATACATCGTCAGTTCATTAATCATCATTAGTTTATAGTCATTCTCATTCAAAATATGTCGTGTTCATCATCCCCTCTTGATTAAGGCAAATCTGATGTCGTTAACCCTCTAAATTGAGGCTAATCTTCCATTATCAACCCTCTAGATTGAGTCAAATCCTTCGTTATCGTCCACTCTTGATTAAGGCAAATCTGTTGTCATCAGCCCTATAGATTGAGGCAAATCCTTCATTGTCAGCCCTCTAGGTTGAGGCAAATCCTTCATTGTTAGCCCTCTAGGTTGAGGCAAATCCTTTATTGTCAGCCCTCTAGATTAAGGCAAATCTGTTGTAGTCAGCCCTCTAGATTGTCAGCCCTCTAAATTGAGGCAAATCTTTCACTGTCAGCCCTCTAAATTGAGGCAAATCTTTCATTGTAGACCTCTGGATTAAGGTAGGACTTTCGCGTCCATTAGTTATCTTGGGCTACCCCGTCTACTCTTTGATATCTGGGACTTCCACATCAGTCAATCATCTTGGAGGCCTGAATAGGCTTTTCGGACCAACCATTGCAAGATTTGATTAATCGTGAGAGATTCGGATTTGAATCCTAGTTCTCGGTCAAGAATTTAAAATAGATAAGAGAGATTCTTAGAGAATCTAGTACCATCCCTAGTAGAAGAAAATAGAGAAAATCAACTCTGGGAAACCCGAACTGGCTTTCCGGATTGATAATCGCAAGAATTGGCCAACGATTGAAAAACACCGCCCACAGTGAAAAGACCCCGATTCCTAGGGCAAGCATTGTCTATTCATAATCCAAGGTTCCATGTCCATTGGTTATCGTGAGCTTCCTTGCTTATCGTGAGCTTTCTCACTCCTTTGTCCAAAATTGTGAGCCCACTCGCTTATCCATCGATTATCGTGAGCTTTCTCACTTATCATGAGCTTCCTCACTCCTTTGTCCGAAATCGTGAGCTTCTTCACTTATCGTGAGCTTCCTCACTCCTTTATCCAAAATTATGAGCCCCCTCACCTACCCATCGGTTATCGTGAGCTTTCTCACTTATCGTGAGCCTTCTCACTCTTTTGTCCAAAATCGTGAGCTTTCTCACTTATCGTGAGCTTCCTCACTCCTTTGTCCAAAATCGAGAGCTTTCTCACTTATCGTGAGCCTCCTCACTCCTTTATCCAAAATCATGAGCTTTTTCACTTATTGTGAGCTTCCTTACTCTTTTGTCCAAAATCTTGAGCTTTCTTACTTATCTTGAGCTTCCGCACTCCTTTATCCAAAATCGTGAGCCTCCTTACTCCTTTATCCAGATTTGTGAGCCCTCTTACCTACCCATCGGTTATCGTGAGCTTTCTCACTTATCGTGAGCCTCTTCGCTCCTTTATCCAAAATTGTGAGCTTTTTCACTTATCGTGAGCTTCCTCACTCCTTTGTTCAAAATTGTGAGCTTTCTCACTTCTCGTGAGCTTCCTCATTCCTTTATCCAAAATCATGAGTTTTCTCACTTATCGCGAGCTTCCTCACTCCTTTTTCCAAAATTGTGAGCTTTCTCACTTATCCTGAGCTTCTTTTATCCAAAATCATGAGCTTCCTCACTCCTTTATCCAAAATTGTGAGCCCTCTCACCTATCCATCGGTTATCGTGAGCTTTCTCACTTATCGTGAGCTTCCTCACTTCTTTGTCCAAAATCGTAAGCTTTCTCACTTATCTTGAGCTTCCTCATTCCTTTATCCAAAATCGTGAGCTTTCTCACTTATCATGAGCTTCCTCACTCTTTTGTCCAAAATTGTGAGCTTTCTCACTTATTGTGAGCTTTCTCACTCCTTTATCCAAATTGTGAGCTTCTTCACTTATCGCGAGCTTCCTCGCTCCTTCGTCCAAAACTGTGAGCTTTCTCACTTATCGTGAGCTCCTCACTCCTTTGTCCAAATTGTGATCCCCCTTACCTATCTATCAATTATCGTGAGCTTCCTAAAAAAAACCATGAGCTTCCTTGACTATCATGAGCTTTCTCGCTTATCGCAAAATCCTACTCATGTTGGCTATCTTGACTTCCTCATCCATCGCTTGGTATCCAGGACTTCCATATCCGTTGGTTATCTTTAATTGTCATCCTCAAGGACCCCACATCCGATTCTATTTGCTCACGAAGCACACTTCTCGTAATTTGAGAAGTTTGCCCTGAAACCCCGTCGAAAACAGAACCAGGGATGGGCTCACGGGAGGCCGCTTGTCCACAATCTGGCGACTCTACTGGGGACCCCCACATTCGATTCTATTTGCTCGTGAAGCACACTTCTCGTAATTTGAGAAGTTTGCCCTGAAACCCAGAGTCTGTTCAGACCGTGGTCGGCCACTGTATCGTAGTCAGAAGCACTAGCACAACACAAGCCCACTCGGTGTGGCATACCCCACAACACTAGTTTATGCTAGGATCATCGGCACCATAAAGAGCATGCATAAAACCTGTTAAAACTGGCAAATACACCATAGTCATAATAGAATCACAATAGGACTCATGTACACAATCATATCACATCCATGCACTGTATATTATCCTCGTAGCATAGAATTTGTCTGTCTTGTTGTGCATGTGTGATTTGTTCTTTTGTGCCTTGAACTACGTCCTGGTCTGATTCCCCTTGGGATATGTAGGCAGCTCACGCAAAGTACGACTAGCACTGACCTCAGCATCATGTTTTTCATCCTTGCATCTTTTGCAATGCTTTTATCCTAAATCTATAGCCTCCAAAAGACCTGTCTCTTCATAGAAAGGTACTCGCTTGCGACATGCGTTGCCTCGTAAGTTCATGCAAAAGATGGGCAAACTGTAGACACCCCATTTTGTCGGCAATCAGATATAGGAGACCCATAGCTTGGTGGTTCACAATGATCGAAAAGACTAAAAAAGAACTCCTGGAAATTAGTTCTATCTCTCAAAATGCTCAGAATGACCAAAATGCCCCTGAAAACCCAAACACTCCTAGATTTGGATCACAAGTTCTAAAAATATGCTACGTCATAAGGAAGTACTAAAAATGAGTTTTGAAGCTAAATCAGATGAAATCGTCAGCTCCTTGAGACCCCCGGAAGTCCCAAAAGTTCCCGGAAAGTCCCCGTTGACCGGTTTGACTCAAATTTGACCAGATTTGACCAGGGTTTGACCGAAATCGTCCAAATTTGCCAAAAAGTTCCAAGATCATTCTAGATCATGTGAAAAGTACTCAAATATGTTTTAAAAGAAAATCGGACGAAAATGTCAGCTCCTGGGAGCTCCCGGAGGTTCCCAGAACTTCTTGGAGATCCCAAGTTTGACCGATTTGACCTAAAAGTTGACTTTGAAACCGGAGCGCCATGTCATTTTCAAACATTTTTCATGGATACTAAAGGTCAATAGCTTTCCAATAGTATATCGCATATAATTTCTGAATATAAAACTAATTTATTACGAATTTCTGAAGGTGAAAAAGACAGTTAAATCGGCTTGTATCTCAAATACCACAAAACTTTTCAAAGTGACCTAACTTCAAACTATTTTTTATGAAAACTAGACTCCTTTACCTTCCTAACCGTATATCACAAGCTTAATTTGGAGGTCGTATGCATTTTCTGTGAATTTTGGACAAAATAGGGACTTTTCGCGAATACCAGAACCTCTGGGGGCCTAAATACAAATATATGGGCATCTGAGAAGCAGTGTCGCGCTGGCATTGGGCCACTGCCATGGCGGCACATGTCCAGTGCCACGGTAGCACTCAACCCCCACAGAATCCATTTTTATAATTTATTTTGGGGGTCCAAATTGAATAATTGAAAGCCAAAACGACGTAGTTTCTTGTTCACAGATGTTTGGGACCAATGGGAACACTTTCTAAATCCCAAAACCACCCCAAATTGGCCTATATAAACCCCCTTTGCACTTCATTTGGGAGGGGATGGGGTCAAGTGCAAAACTTGAGAAAGTTGTAGAGAGAAAGAGAGATAGAGATAGGTTTAGAAGAGAGAAAGGGAGCTTCTCCCACTGATTTTCCATAAGAAAGTGAGTTTTAATTTTGTTTTCTTCTATTACCTCTCTTATACTTCACATTCAAATCCCCCCCAACCACCATTCTTGAGCAATCTTGAGTTAGGAAGCTACTTCCATGTCCAAATGTCAATATCTATGAGTGAAATACCAAGCTACAAGTCCAAAATCACATTGATTATCAACAATTGATTGCTATTTGAATGCTTGTTTACTTTGATGTTCATCTCTCTCTTAACCTCATTTCTTTTTTTACTTTTCTATATTTACTTACTAGTTCATCATCATCTAGATGATGACATGAAGTTTGAGGTGAGTGAATCCTTATGGATAGTAGCTCTTGACCTCAAAAACATGTTTGATAGATGATAATTATGACTTCAATACATTCTTATGTATTTTTGAAGTCACATTAAAATGAAAACAAATCTCTCCAACAATCTTGAAAGTTGTTGACTTGAGTTTGATGTTGGTATTTCAAAAGGTTATAATCTACATTTGATGATGAAATATGCTTTCAAAACCCCCTATTTCAAAACCCCTCTAAAACCCCAATATTTGGATTCCAAGAAATAAACTTTGTTTTCTCAAGAAATCTTCAAAACAGTGATTGATCTGAGTTCAAAGATTTTTCTAGAACTCAATACACAAAATATTAACATGAGACCACTTGGAAAGACTTCTTAACTCATTAGAGAACACCCAGGATTTTTGTTTTGACTTGGAAACACTTGAAAGAGGTCCATTTAGACCCAAACATTCCTTCCAGACATTCTGTTTTTGCTGTCACAGTAGCTTGGTTGACTTTCAACTTGTTTTCCAGAAAACCGTTCCAAAAGGAGTGGTCCCAACTTCAGCGTCTTAGGGAACGTTCTGTATAATATGGGACTCTAGATGTTTTGTTTTCATTTTCTAAGATTTGTTGACATTTCAGTCGACGGTAACCTCTATTGTTTATATGATTTATCTCAATCTGTAATAGTGATTGAAGATTGGCTTTTTGATATGTTTTCTAGACACAATAAGGATAATCTCCATAAAAAATCATGTATTGAAAGCATTTCTATCCCTACTTTTTAATTTTCACAAGATCAACTCACTATTTTGTCCACTATTCACAGCAAGCATACTTTTACTTTCATTCTTTGATTTGATGCTTATATGTACTTCAAATTAGTTCACATCTTAGGAAGTAGTCCATAATATATTTGTACATATCCCATGATGAATTCCTCCTAGCATCCATTCATATTTTAGACATCTAAGTCACTTTAGAAAGTTCATGTACACCAAGACATTGCAACCTTTGCACATTCTAGGATCATGCATTGCATCCATGCAAGATTTGGGGTTTTTGTGACTCCTACTCTAAGAAGATTATAAGGAATAAACTTGGTCACACGTTCATGCTCCTTCTCGATCAAAACTTCCTTTCTCATCCGTCTCGGGGATTGAGAGATCTTCTTTTCTCAAAGATTAACATGCATCATATTAACTTGCTAAGCATTTTTTTTTATTTCTTTGATTAATTTGTTTCAAGAACAATTCATGTCCCCTTAGATTAGGAAAACTTTATTACTTGATATGTGATTAGACGATTTTTTCCTAGGTTTATTTGTGTGATCTTTCACTTTGCATTGTGTGATACTTGTCTTAGATCTTATGAATGATATCTTATCTTTAGATCTTCCATTTTAAGTTTTTTATGTGATGTAATATACCTATCATAGTATTAACTGTCGAACCAAACATAGTAAAACATGATTATTTGGATGCTAATTGATGCCCGTTGAGAGACGGGGCGAGTTGAGGGTGTTTTAGTTGTGGCAAAGGCTCCTTCCTCTCTCGTACCAAAACCCCGTGCCAAGTTCATTGGTTATGAAAGGCCCGGTGCCCTTTATCCGTTTAGGTGAGTCAAAATTATGTTTCTTGGTTTCTTAAAGACCAAGTGGCGACTCTGTATCTGTTTTCAACAGACTTTCCTTTTCTTCCTTTGATCCAAATCAATTTCAAACCAACTGAAAGAGTGGATGACCAATTTTGCGTGTCCACAATCTGGCAGTGGGCTCACGGGAGGCCGCGTGTCCACACTTATCTGGTATGTCGGATACAAAATCCACCTGCAGGGTTTGACATAATCAAAACTTATAAGCTTTCTCAAGGGGATATCATCAATCCCAAAATTGAGACATGGATTCCATCAGTAATTTATATCCACCACACAATTAATATTATCACCCAATCCAATGAGATATGGATTACATCATGTAAATATCAAATGTACGTATCTATAAATTAACTTAGGATTTAGAGCATAAGTACTCATAATAGCCACGAGGTATTAATTATCTTATAAGTCAGTATAAAGTTAATTACCCCAAGTCGGTCCCATTTAATACACAAAGTGTAACAGCACAGTGAGTTGAAAATATACTGTTTTCCGTAGTCAAGACAAACCTACTACAATATCATGATGCAGTCCTACCGATGGTGTGTCCAATTACATCTAAGACTGTAAACCAAAATCTTACATTCTACAAGATCTGATGGTCCGATCTTTCTTGTGTAAGCCAAACTCTACACACCAAACCACCTACTATGTAGAATGAGAGACATACATGCATAATATTAAATGAATAATACAATACAAACATTGCCCACACAAATTCTCATAAAAATGGAATAACTGAATTTATTAAATGAATAATAAATTAACTACATAAAGCATGACTTTTAGTATATATCCCCAACAAGAATACAATCTTGTATTTTGGATCACATAATATATGGCTTGCATTTGGTTGGTTGAGTTTGGGTTTGTGCGACTCATTTAATCTTATTTGGTTTGGTTTGGTGACGAACTCAGAGTGTACTCCGATAGTTTGACTTGAAATGGATTTGGTTTTTAAACCTTTTTTTAATTTGTTTTAATGTTGGTTATGAACTCAAGGAGATTGGATTTATGTTGCAAGAGTATTTTTACATGTTTATGGATTAAACTCAATGTTTTGAATGTTTCTAACATTGGTTAAATTCGAAGTGGTTGGGTGATCTCTAGGCAAAATTCTACTGTAGGGTGGGATTCTGCCAGGAGGTCATTCGACCGGTGGAATGGGGCAGTTCGACCGGTCGAAATGCCCCCTGCATCTCTTTTAATTCTACCACTTTGGGCGTTTTGTACCTTTGGGCCCCCTTTGAACCATAAAAGTATTACTTTCAAAAAAGAACTTTGTTAGGGTGCATTTGTAAATGTATTTATAAAATCTCTTTAGAAATATTCAAAATGTGTTGAGTTCATGATTCAAAACTTTTATTAAAGGTTTTTCTTGGAATTTTAATAACATGGAACGTGCTTTGGCAGTGTGCCATGTATCCTAGATTCGTATGCACGATTCCGGGGCGCGACAATGTCAGCCAATGATAATCAACGACCAATATTAGTTAATTATTTAGAAAAAGAAGGGTCGGTCTGCAAATGTCAAAAATCTCAAGAGAGTTCAATATAATTTATCCAAAATAATATGCTTCAAAAGCAATTCTCATCCAACTATCAAATAAGTTTTCATTATGTTTTACAGTTTCAAAATATTTCTAGTTATGATATAATCATCTATATATAAGTTTACAATAATTATAAGTTCCTCTAGTAATTCCATTTTTTGGATTTAAAAACTATGGTTAAATACATTTTACCCTCCTGTAGTTAGATCTATTTTTACATTATCCTTTTATGTTTCAAAAGTTGACACTTAATCTCCCATGGTTGTCTGAAATTAAATCGTAAAGTTTATTGTCAAAATTAACAGATTAACTATACTTTACACTCTGTGGTAGACATTTTTCACTTTACCCCTCTGGTTCAAAGAGGACACTTAGTCCCTCTGTGGTTGTGACTGAAATTAATGATATGTTTATTATGTCTCATTCTATTCTCATTTTGCCCCTATTATTAACATAATTTTTGAAATAGGATACATATCACACAGTGAAAACTTTGATGAGAAAGAGTTAGTAAAAATAGAGTGAGAAAAAAATGCTCTCCTAAAAATTATGCAGGTGGCTTAGAAGGGAAACTATAATAATGGAGTAAATAATAAAGGTGTCTCAAATGTAGGGTAGTTTGTTTTGGGGGATTGAGAGAAATCTAAGATTTGTAAGCAGGGGACCATATATGGATGGATCAACAAGTCCTGAAACAATGAAGAAGGGACCATGGAAAAGCCAATTGCCAATCAGTATTCTATCTGTCAGATATTGTGTGTGACAAGCCATGTGTGATGATGAGATGCCTCTCTCCCTCCCCCCTCTCTCAACAACTTTCTAGCATCTGATCCACATTGTGGTTGTAACATGATATATCAAAGTGTTCAAAATTTTGCTTTTCTCATTTATTGGTCTTTGTGAAATTCTTGGGGAGGGAAAAGGAAGAACTCGAACTTGATAATTGACATCAAAGAATCATAAAACTTAAGAAACTATATAGCACAATGGCACATTGATCTAATTACTAGTCTGAGATATCTCATCCACATAAATTAATAAATTATTCAGCGAAAAGGATAAGATTAAGCTAAAAATAAGGAAAACATTAAAGACACCGGATTTATTTACCTAAATTGTTCACCTTAGATATGTTAGTGGTAATTTTGAAATTAAATACAAATTTCTGTTCTTTTGTTTTGAAAGTAATGAAGGGTTTTTGTTGTCCACGTCACTTGGTATCTCTTTTAGATGATGTTTTTAAGGTGTATCTATCATTACTCAAAAGTATAAATAGTTAGGGTGCGTTTGATAAAACTGAAAATTAAGTGCTGAAAATTAAGTATTGAATTTTAAGTACTGAAAATTTTAAGTAATTGAATTTATAATACTGAAAACAGTGCTTCAACTACTGAAATAGAAAGCATTCAGTGATTATTTTCAGTAGAAATTTTTCACTCAAAGTTTTCAGTGGTTTCTTGGCTGTTTCTTGGCTGCTTTTTCAATTAAGTGATACGTTATCAAACGCACTGAAAAAGAATAAGTGCTGAATCTTTTCATTTTCAGCACTTAATTGGATTATCAAACACACTTTTAGCCAGTATACATAACCGGATGTTTTCGGCTAAAATTGGAGGGATATTATAAATGATCTCGAAATTCGATCAATTTTTTAGTTTGAAGTCCGAAAATTAATTTTTAATATTAATAATAATAATAATAATAATAATAATAATAATAAAATGGTGGTAATTATGAATAATAATGATTAAAAAAATTATCAATAATAATAATAATAATAATAATAATAATAATAATAGCAAAGGGGACATGATCTTGAAATAGACATAAAGGTCATGAACAATTGAATGTCTTCAAAATATTGGTAGGGTCAAAGTGATCATGAAAAATAGAAGATGAACAAGTAAGGTTTTTGTGGGGTAGATAAAGGCCTGCTGGAATCTAACTGTTGTTGCAGAGTTGATACTCTTGTCCAAATATGGTGGGATGGTGCCCTGGAGATGCCCATCCTATCAATTTACTGTGCCCTCTGTCTCTCCTTTAACAACTTTTCAACATTTATTTACTTTCGTGGGATTTGGAAATGGACAATATGGGATATACTTTCACTTTTCACTTTTCTCCTTTTTTGAAAACAAAGTAAAAATCTAGTATCTACTTTCATTTTTAATTATTTGTAAGACAATCCTAAGTCTCTGCTACAACATGCATTTGTAAATAGAGTAAAAAAAAAAGTCTTTGTCACATCATTAAAGCGATCACGCTAACGTAATCTTACCAACGATCTCATAGATTACCTTAGCATCTTTGTTATATTAACCCAATTTTAGTAAATTGGCATGGACCCTTTTTGCTTAATAAAATTTGGACGCAAGGTTATACTACTTACTACCTTCATGTTTATGAAGTAAAGGTAGCAAGCCCTATACAGAAAAGATCAAGAAATGCTAACCGAATACATCTAAAAGCATGCACTTTTAAATGAACAATAATGCCCATGTCACTTTGTTAAATTGATGACTGTAACATAATTGTATAAAGGGCCTAAAGTAAGTTGCAGTAGTATGTTAATTGTGAAATTACTTTTGTACGTGGCAAGGACTTTTCCTACACCTTTTAAATCTAAAAACAATGATGTCCCATTAGGATAGTAGCTCCCATTTTATACCATACATACATAGTCAGGTTTTAAATAGGGGTTTCACTTTTTATTAAAGAGTGGACCTCTGTTTTGGCCGTCAGAATTAGCTTTTAAACACGATCCGACGGCCAAAACAAAGGCCCTATCTTTAATAAAGAGAGGACGCCCCTCTTTAGAGCCTGACTGATAAACAAAGATTCTCTATAGAGGATCACCTCACTTTATTAAAGAGAGGACCTCTGTTTTAACCGTCGGATTGTGTTCAAAAACTGTAAAATGACAAAACTGCCATTAATGAAAACACGATCCGGCGGCTAAAATAGAGGCCCTCTCTTTAATAAAAGAGGACGCCCTTTTTAGAGCATTATTGTATATATATGTGTGTGTGTGGGTTTATGTATAATAAAAAATGCTATATCCTACTAAATATACATGATATGCACTTTTTTTTTGGAACAATATTGTCATTGCCGGGCATTAAAGCAATACTACGAATGAATTAAAGTAAATTATTTTAGTGTTCTCATTGAATAATTAGCTTTTGTACCTCATTTTAATGAGGTGAAAATGACTTTCATTGTCCATTTACAAGTGAAAAAAAGATATCCTACTAGCTTTGTGTAATAGGATAAAGTAGTAGGATAGCAAACCTTTGTGTACAAAAATTCTCCTTCTTAAAGGCCCACTTTCGGGATGATTGAAAACAAGATCTCACTTTTATTTGGTTCTGATAGAAAATCAATATTACAATGGTTAGTTCAGAAAACCCCTGTTAGAGACATTTTAAAAATAGACATGAACAACAGAAGTTAAACAAACACAAAATTACTTAGAATTAGTTTTTCTTTGAATCACAAAATCGTCCTTGTTAGCTGAACAGTCTCTGAATTTATATACATATATATATATATATATAAGGCTTCTAACAAATCTTTTAAATGACACTAAAGCAAATCTATAAACAATAATGATACTCACACACACACACATTATTTCACACAATAATTTTGACCATTGATTTCAGTGGACTCTATGTGCTCATGCGTGGAACTCATGTATGATCTATATGAGATGAGAGATCCACTGGAATCAAGGGACCAAAATTGCTGGGTGTGAATTAGTATATGGAATTGTGTGTATCATTACTCATTTATAAAAGAACATAAAGTTTAATTATTTTACCGTCTTTATTACAAAATTATTTTAATACCTTTATTCAAATGAGGTGGTAACTCACAAAGACCTTTTTTTGTCTATTTAAAACTTAATACAATCTCATTGTGCTACACGTTTATGGGAGAATTTTATGACATGACGGAGCTGTTTGGTCGTTTGTTTATCAAAATGATGTAAAGGGTTTTGTTACTTTTGGATATAATATTTTATTACGTAAGTAAATTGTATCAAAGATAACAAATATCGTACCCAAGTAGATTATATCAAAGTTTTGCTTAAGTAACTAAACCTTGTACACCGTTTTCGTGGTATGACATCACCAAACCACGTGGTCATGTCACAACATTTTTCCACTCTTTATGTTAGAGGACAACACAAGGTCGAGTACACTTATGTATATGATAAAAATCAAATCACATGGTTATCCCAAAAAAAAAAAAAAAAAAATTCAAATCACATATTAGCTTAACCTCATGGAGCAACTAGCTAATCCTAATCCTACCAATGTATTTAAGCTTAGGTAAACTCTCAAGTTTGAAATTTATTAACTAGGTTAATTTAGTCGCTCCAAAGATACCATTCGAATAAAAATATTGTGATAATGAGTCATACAGTGACATTACATTCAATTTTTTTATATTTAAAAATCCATTCTTTTTTCTTTTTCTTTTTCTTTTTATTTTTTATGCGTGTGAGTCCATTATCAAAAAGTCCAAAATATTCTTGATGAATGCCAAACTTGACTCCTATTTTTCTTTTGGTCAGACTCTTTTGTTAATCAATTCTCGTTCGTTTCACGTAATCTCAATTTGGACACATTAACTAGTAAAATAAAATCAAGCTAGTCTAGTCTAACCACTTTCCTCGTAGGTCTCAAGTTCGAATCTCAAGGGGGTGGCCACAGGTGATTCACCCGGACACCCTGACTTCGTGAGATTAGTCGAGGTGCGTGCAAGCTGGTCCGGACACCCACGGTTACCAAAAAAAAAAAAACTCAAAGCTAGTCTTTATGTGGGTTTTGGTTTATTTCCTTAATATTGTTGAATAAAATCTCTCTTACCGTTTGAAAAATTAAAAATAAATTTTTTTTTGTACTCATTGACTAGCAAATTAAATAAATATAAGTTAACCAATCTTTTGCTACTTTGTATTTTATTCAAAATTTTATTTTGGACCCTCTAAATTTAACTGTTTCATTTCGGGTCCTTGATTTTTACATCCATTTGAGTTGTGGACAATTGATGATGATCAATATTACTATTAAAGGCCTTCAATATTTGTTCTAAACTGAAATTAATCAGTTTAAGTTATCCTCAACTGAAACTGATGTAGAAATTGAAGACTTTAAATAAAACAGTTAATTTTAGAGGGCCCTAAATTAAAAATTTTAGAAAAATACAGCAAAAGGTTTACTAGCCATGAATAAATTTGGACACATTAGCATCCAAATACAAGTCAATCTTCCAAATTTGGTATAATTTAGTCGATGACACATTTAATCATTGATTAGCTAAAAGTTTTTAAATAATAGATGTTAGTCTTAAACATTTCTAGGACTTGATAGTTAGACAATAAACTAAAAAATGGATTTTATATATATATATATATATATAAAAGTCATTGTTATTTTTTCCCAACGGAATTGGAAGTATGTGCCTAATTAATAGATTAGTAAATGACAATAACTTTGCCTAAAACATTGATTTGGCACCAACTAGTTGGCTAAAAGCAAACATCTAGTTTGGTGTTGTGTGACAACAATATATAACTTGAAAACCCTCTCAAGTTAAACTATAGAAGGCGACCCGAAACAAGGGATGAATGCTAATCCCTGTTTGATTAAAACTAATTGTCATGTGAAAAATGAAATTTTCCTTGTTTTATTAATCAGAACTTCTTGTGAAGTGAAAATGAAATTCTCCATTTGTTTTGGTGGCAAAGCCCATCTGTGGTCACATCAAAAGATAACAGCACCAAACAAATCAAATATAGAAGATTTTGATGATGGTTATGGTTTTTTCGTGTTGGTTTTGTGAGGGTTTTTCCATTGATGTCTATTTGATCAGGGCTGTGGAGACAATATAATGTCTTTGTTTTTCGTTTAGCTTTTTGCTAATAGACCCCCTTTATTATTATTATTTTTTATTTTTATTTATCTTTGCTGAGCAAAAAAATAATAATAATAATAAAAAAAAACAGATGATTTTGTTTTTCAAACTTAGAACAAGTTTGGGATCTCTGTGGAAACAAAAGAATTTTTATTAAGAGATTTTTTTAAAAGGCTTAATTGCACTTTACCCCCTCGTTCTATATACGTGTTTTTAATTGGGTACATGAGTTTATTTTATTTTATTTTTATTTAATTATTTATTTTTTTTTTGCAATTCGGTACATGAACTTTCATGCCCTTTCCAATCATATCCAATTGATGACGCCGTTAGTTTAAAACTAACGGAATTGCCTAGAATTGTCATTTTTTTGCAATTGGGTACATGAACTTTTATCCCATTTCCAATCAGATCCATTCGTTAACGGCGTGAGATTTTGTTGGACAGAATTGACCAGATGTTCTTCCTCCAAAAATGGTTAAATCGGAATCTCTCTCTTTTTTTTTTTTTTTCATTTTATCTGCCAAACCAGATGATTTTATCTATTGACAGACAAATAATATTGAGCTAAACAATCATAATTTTCTTATCTTTTGGCCTTTTGGGATGATTTTTTTTTATTTCAAGTATTTGTTCGAGATTAACGCAATGGGCTTCGAAATTTCACAAAATTGTTGTTCGAGGTACATGAACTTTTAGCTCAATATTGTTTGTCTGTCAACAAATAAAATTATATATTTTTGACATAAAATCAATAAATGAGGCTCCAAATTAGCCAATTTTCTGTTCCAGCGAGGGGATTTTCTCTCATTTTGATGTCGAAAAGTAGTAAAGGGGTATATAAAAAATGGTCAAAATTTGGGAGAAGGACACGTGAGCAATTCCATCCAACAAAATCTCATGCCGTTAGTGAATGGATCTAATTGGAAAGAGGATGAAAGTTCATGTACCCAATTGCTAAAAAAGGACAATTCTGGGCAATTCCGTTAGTTTTAAACTAACAGCGTCATCAATTGGATCTGATTGGAAAGGGGATGAAAGTTTATGTACCCAATTGCAAAAAAAAAAGTTCATGTAACCAATTGAAAACACGTATATAGTACAAGGGGGTAAAGTGCAATTAGGCCTTTCTAAAACAAGAAAAGTAATTTTGCGTTTGCTATAGTTGTGGAAAATTAGAGATTTTTTATTTTCTTCAAGAAACAAAAGCGTACAATTTGCTGATACTAAATCAAAATCTTCTTTCTTTTCCAAGTTTCTAGAAAAATCTGACTTTTGGAAAGTTTTAAATAGTTGATGGCAAATGGATTCAACTTTTTTAAAAGTTTTGAACAATCTCAATTAATTGGTTACCAAACAGGCACTCAATATCTTTTCTCAATTCGTACTGCCCCGACTTAGGAACCACAATTAAAGGCGTACTTTTTGTTCTCTATTACCATTTATTGATCACGGTAACAGTTCCAAACGTACAAAAGTGTGACTAGCATCAGAAGCATGGGCGTAATCGGTAATCGATATTCCCTTTTACCGTTTGTTGATCCTGTAACGGTTCCAATCATGCAAAAGTATGATTGGCATAAGAATCAAGATTGTTTTAGGCTAATCACTTCTTATATTACCCAAACAACTCCTATGACCTATTATCAATATTTGGGCTTCTAATTTAGAAAAGGAAAATGCCAAATTTATTATTTTCATTATTATTATTATTATATATGTAAAAGTATTCTTTTTTTTTTTGAACTAAAAGGTCCAAATATACCACATCAACAAAGCAAGGGCACTGAAGTAATCTAGTAAATGACTTAAAGTTATAAATTACCCAACTATTTGTCATCACAAATTATGATAGTGTCTTTATTTTAGGAGTATTGCTATTCTTTCCAAATGAGTGGCTCTCCTGTTGAGTGCGTAAGTCGGAATGTGTGATTTTTGTTGGGCTTTGATGTGGGTCATCAAGGGGTTTCGGGTTGGGTTGGGTTGGGTGCGTATATGAGTGTGGAGTATGTGCGTATCCAATCCGGATTTAGGTAAGTATCCCAAAAAAAAAAAATTGCTATGCTTTCTAAATTTAACTCCAAAAATATTTTATTATAGCACATACAATAACATATAATACCATCAACCACTATCACAATATTTTTTTTAATGTCTGATTAAATTTGAAGACAATACTATCCTACCGTCTTCGTGCAGTAGGATAGAAATCCTTCATAAAATGGGCATTGATCAATCAAAGAGACACTATTAGGCTCATTGATTTGTTGTAGATCTCCCTAATTTGATTGGGATCAAAATGGACCCACCACATCAACTGCACAACTCAGATACTTGGGGCATAATTTGTGCACAATTTTTTGTACACAACTCAAAAAAAGTGTCTGTCTTTCTTTTATGATATCAGTGTGATATCAGTGGACTCCACAGTGATACATAAGAGAGGTAGACACATTTTTTATGATAGTTCTACGGGCATAAACAAAATCCACAAACACAATCCACAACACGCATAAATTTTTCTATATTTGTCTTCTGTGAATCCTACAATGTAAGTGGACCCCACAGTAAGTGGATCCCAGAGTATCAGTAAAACCTATCACGAGAGAGAGAGAGACACATTTATGTGTTTGTGGATTTGTTTGTGCCCCAATTTTTATTCTTTTTTTTAAAAAAATTTATTTAATTATTTTATTATTTTTTAAGTTGTGCACAAAAGGTTATGCATAAATTGTGTCTATAGAATTGTCCCTATGATATCTATCGTATCAGTAGTACATACACCAGTAGCCTCTTCATTTTTCATTTGAGTAATGTTATGCTTCCCAAATGTCTATCCACAAAATACTTTATAAATGATATGGCAGTGGGGCTATGTCTAATATAGAGGAACTAGTTGAATTTTGATTGAAAGTTGTTTATCCGGTCTCACTGTCACATCATTTGAGAAGTACTTTAAGGATAGAAATTTATGAAGCATATCATTACTCTTTCCATTTTTCTTATGAGTAATACAATGTTTTCTAAATTTTTTTTTCTCAAAAAGTGTTTCCCAACACATGTGGTGGTGGGATCCTCTTCAGTAATAGTTAAAGCACTTCAACATCAATCAATTAAAATTAATTGATCTCAATACCACATGTGTTAAAAAATACTTTTATGAAAGAAAAAAAAAAACATAACATTACTCTTTCCATACCAGAGACTTATGTTTTTGATGCATGTACATTTTGCAGTATATGGTAGGTGGTGGAGGTGAGAACAGGGAATCAAGTATCAATCATCTTTATTTTTGCAAATTGGCAATCGCTCCCTGGGACCCACAAAACTAAATCTTTAGGATCTGAGCAGGAAGTGCTGATTACATGTGGACAGGTTGTACAAGTTATTATGGTGTGTCGGGGAATCTTTACTCAGAACAAAAACAATAGCAACAGATTATCTGTGACATTGTAGCCAATGTTGTTGTGTGCACTTGTTGAAGATGACCTTACTTAATGTATTTTATTTTGGATTCTTTTGGGTCAAATTTCCTTTTCTCTTCTGTAATTGTTTTAGTCTCTGTCAGCTTCATGGTTTTAAAATAAAAAATAATAAATAAATAAATAACCAAAAGGGTCAAAAAAAAAAAAAGAAAAAGAAAAAGTAATTCTTTTGTATTTTTTCGTATTCTTAAATAACATTAAAAATTAAAAAAATTTAAAACATAATTTTAATATATGATTAAAGAAATATTAATTCTTAACTCACAATATTCAAAATGTTTAATTTTTATCAACTTATTCTCTTTCCTTTCTTTTATTTTTTGACCTAATTACACATTTTTTTATTTTTTTTATTTACTTACCTAGGGGACGCACGCACACACACACCCACACACACAACCCAAGCAAGACATAGCCCAACAAATCTCTACTGACTAGGGAACAGGCCAGTTCTACAATGCTAGAAGAGGAGAAAATCCCCTCCCCACTCCCCCTGGGGAGATTCGAACCCTCCACCTCCCACTTGGGAGAGGTGGAGTGATACCACATGGGCTAAAGCCCACATGACCTAATTACACTTTATAGCCTTATACTATATCCATGTTTTCAATTAGATAAATATTCTATCTTTTTTGTTCAATTGAACCTTTGAACTTCAAAATTTCATTCAATCACTCCCAAATTCTGAAAACTAACGGAAATTGTCACGTGAGTTGCACGTAATTCTTACCTGTCACACGTTAGGTTAAATTAAATGAAGGAGATTATGAATGACTAAAAAATAATGTGATTTTGGGTATGATTGAATGCTAATTTGGATTTGGTTTAATGTACTTTCAGGTCTAATTTAATGCAATTTTGGATCTAATTGAATGAGATTTTTTGTACTATTTACAATCTTGTTCGTTTGTCTCAACCTAATCTGTGATAGGTAAGTATTATGTGCAACTCACGTGATAATTTCTATTAGTTTAAGTCAACAGTATCAGAGTTTTGTGTTTGATTGATTGAATTTTTGAAGTCATGAAGAGTTCAATTGAACAAAAAAAGAAGTGTATGTGATATGTACAAAAATACAAATATAGGGTCAATCTCCGTCACCTCAACAAGGAGCACCGAGTCACCCGGTAACTACGCCCAACGCGCGGCTGTCTCGAGCCGTATAGCCAAGGAGCATTCGGTATCGCTCGGTCCCAACCAACGAGTCGGGAACTGTGCACGGGTTCACCCCGTCGCAAGGTGCAGTCTAGTCATTCCCCATGATAAGCTCTGGATTGTTCTAGACAGTTTCCTATCTCAGTTGGAAGCCTAATGGAAAGAGAATGGTTTCCTAATTAGGAAACCCCCATGATTTGTGCTAATCAGTTGCAATCAGATTGTATTGCCCTATCAAATTACATGCCCTGCACGAGGATGTCTCTTATATCTATAAAAGAGACCCCTTACCCCCATAGAGGGGGATCGATCAATTACTGTTGTATAGCATTCTTACCCTTCATAATCGCAAATATATGACTCATACACATATACTCGATCGGTCTCTGGTAGTACCACCCTCTTTGTTTGTTCACCAACAACCACTGGTGATTTGTTAGTGCAAGTGCTCCGACGCACACATGGACGTAGGTCTCTTAATTAATTGGGCCAAACCACACTCAAATCTCTCTTGTTTTGACTCTTTTTACCTTTAACCAAATTAAGGCATCATCAGTTTGGTGCCGTCTGTGGGAAACGATTGATTTCTCGAAGAATAAATCTCTTAACTGAATAGTCATGCCTCCGAAGAAGGGTAAGAAGACTGCTGCCCCAACAAGTCAGGTGGATTCGCAGGTCGAGAATCCTGTGGCCTCCATAACCTTAGAGCAAATCATAGCAGATCTTACGCAAGTCCTGGAGTGCCAACGTCAAGCCCAGCAACAAATTGAAGCACTGCTAGCCCGACAGGATAAGCCCCCCAAGGTGAGAATCAGCCTGGTAATGACGCACGTGATTGGGTGCTTGTGCGGACCCGATGGCATGCCTATTTAGCGCCAGTATCCCCCCCCGGCTTTGGAATGGCCTGGGAACGATGAGCATAGCCATGGCCACGAGCAAACCCGACAACGTGCCTGGGCTAACCCAAGTCGAGCGGGGGAAGCCAGAGAGATCATCAACAACAACATCAAATGGCACGGGAGTCGGTTCAAGAATGCCTGGCCGGGAACTGAGGTGACCTTAGGCACATGATTTCCCGGAGTCGAAGCCATACCCCATCCCTGAGGGAAATGCACTTTGAAGAAGAGGCTTCTTCGTCCGTCCCGACCTAGTGCAAGGTACAGAGCGGGGGACCGATCAGGAGGATGTTAAGGCCCGCATCAACGACCTGCAGAAACAGATTGAGAGGTTGAGCCGAAAGCCAGGTCGTTACTACACCAATACTGAGACCGAATCACCATTCTCCATCTGGATCACAGGGTTTACGGTTCCACGAAAGTTTAAGCAACCACACCTTGATTCTTTTGACGGTACGGGAAGTTCGATCGACCATGTCCGGACCAATAAGGCCCAGATGGCGTTAGCTACCAACACAGATGAACTGCTCTGCATGGCCTTTCCTAGCACCCTCAAGGGGCCAGCAGCAGAGTGGTTCCACTCACTCAAGCCCCGATCGATTGGTGATTTTAAGGTACTCAACAAACTGTTCATCAGCCAGTTTGTGGGTATGCTAGACCGGTCGTAGCTAGACACCCAATTGTTGGCTGTCAAACAGCGTAAAGGAGAATCCTTGAAGGACTTTATTGAGCGGTTCAATCAGCAAAAGCTTCAGATTCACGACCTCAACGAAATGGTCAAAATGACGGCCTTCTGCTCGGGGGTTCAACATACCAAGTGAGCCACGTCGTTTCATAGAGACCGACCGGCAACCTTGGTTGAACTCTCCGAGAGTGTGGGAAAATACATAGCCACTGAGGAATTCCTGAAGGCTAAACACTCGAGCTTCGCGGAGGATGACTCCTCGAAGGCCAAATAGAAACGGGAAGGTTCTAAAAGTGGCTCGGGAAAGAAGCCAAAGCAGAACAAACAACGAGGCAGTCGGGACTATAACCCGATTACTTTCACACTACTTTCCCGACCTATCCAAGAAGTTATGGTCGCTATCAAAGCGTAGAGATTACTTAAAAAGCTGACAAAGCTGAAGAGTCTGCCTGAGAAGAGGAATATGGACAAGTATTATCGGTATCACAAAGATCATGGCCATGATACAGAAGACTGCTTCAAGCTTAAGATTGCCATTGAGAAACTGATCGAGCAGGGTCACCACGCCGAGTTTGTCACCACTAATATACGGTAGAGGCAAGATACCCGAGCACTCGAGCAGTCGTAACCCTTCGGTCACATCAACGTGGTCTTTGGAGGAACATCGGGCCGAGGGGACTCACAGTCGGCCATGAAGAGACATGCCCAAGCATCTCGAGCGAATGTTCTGCAAGTCCAATCAACTAGCTCCCCACCGACTGATGTATTGATGTTCTCGTTCAATGATGTTAGGGACCTGTATTGCCCCCATGATGACCCGCTAGTGGTGACGCTCTTAATAGCTAATTACATGTTCAAGAGGGTAGGACACAGGCATCTCCTTTGATATTCTATTTGCTTCAGCCTTTGATTAGTTCGGAATATCAAGAGACCGACTCTTACCCATGACCACTCCCTTGGTAGGGTTCAACGAATCGAGCACACAACTACTCAGGATGATAGAGTTACCAGTCTTGATGGGGATCTACCCACAACAAACCTATGTTATGGCAAACTTCAAAGTGGTACAGGCTCCATTCCCCTACAATGTCATTCTTGGGTGACAAACACTCAATAAAGCTAAGGTAGTTGTGTCAACCTATAGCCTGGTTGTTAAGTTCCCGACCCCACAGAGCCTGGGAATCCTGCAAAGAGATCAAGCAACCGCGACCTGAGGGAAAGGTGGGATGGGGTCAGCACGGTTGAGAAGCTCGATCAAGTGGTGTTGCACCTGTAATTCCCCGATCGGTCTGTCAGCATCGGCACTCTTTTGGGACCAAGTCTTAGAGAAGAGTTAATCCAGCTCCTCAGAGAGAGCCAAAACGTCTTCTCCTGGTACCATGAAGATATACCTGGAATTGATCCCCGGGTCATGTCCCACTGACTCAACATTGACTCGAACTACCATCCAGTCAAGCAAAAGAGGATCGGTATGGCCCCCGAAAGGTAGGAAGCAGTATGTGAGGAGGGAAGCTTCTCAAAGTGAATTAAATTAGGGAAGTACAGTATCCTGACTGGCTAGCTAACGTGGTGCTAGTCAGGAAGAGAAACAGAAAGTGGAAAATGTGCATGGACTTCACCGATCTAAACAAGGCATGTCCCAAGGACTGCTATCCTCTGCCCAGGATAGACCTCCTTATGGACTCCACGGTCAGTCACTCACTCCTCTCCTTCATGGATGACTACTCAAGATACAACAAGATCAGCATGTATTCCGAGGACGAGGAGAAGACTTCTTTCATCACCGACCAGGGGACGTATTGGTAAAGGTGATGCTTTCGGCATCAAGAATGTCGGGGCAACTCACTAATGCCTGGTTAACCATATATTCAAAGATCTGATCAGGAAAATGATGGAGGTGTATGTTGACGACCTCATGGTCAAAAGTCGAGACGAGTCTAACCATCTCGAGCATTTGGCCAGGGCCTTCAGCATCTTAAGAAAGTTCAGGATGAGGTTGAACCCGATTAAGTGCACATTTAAAGTCTCATCCGGGAAGTTCTTGGGACACTTAGTCAGCAAGTTGGGAATCGAGGCAAACCCCGAAAAGAGTCAAGCTATCATCAACATGCGGTCCCCTAGGTCAACAAAGGAATTTAAAGTTTGGCCGGTCGGGTTGCAGCATTGAACATATTTGTTTCCCGGGCAATCGACCAGTGCCTATCATTCTTCAAGATCCTTCGTAAGGCTTTTTAGTGGTCAGAAGAGTATGAAGAGGCGTTTCAGGAACTCAAGAAGTATTTGACATTGCCTCCTCTACTCTCAACTCCCGTACCAGAGGAATTGTTTCTTTACCTGGCAGTGTCACCCTTAGCAGTAAGCTCGGCACTCATCTAAGAGGAGCACAGAATATAGTTCCTGGTCTATTACACAAGTCGGGCACTGCAGGGTACGAAAAGTCGATACTGCCGCATCAAAAAGCTCGCCTTTGTACTCGTCAACTTTGCTTGGAGACTCTGCCCGTACTCTTAGGACCATATCATAGTGATCCTCACAGACCAGCCTTTTTGCCTGATTCTGTGCCAGCCCTAAAACATCCGGGAGGCTCATTAAGTGGGCATTAGAGTTGGAAGAATTCAAAGTGGTCTACAAACCCCGAACGATAATCAAGGAATAGGCAATGGCTGATTTTCTTATGGAATTCACATATCCGGAAGATCCCATTGAGGATCTCAACCCGCCTGAGTTACTACCCGACCTAAGACCTGACACCCCGACCTGGGTACTCTATGTGGACGGGTCCTCCAACAAATGGCTACTCATCTAATGAGATCCAACTAGAGTACGCACTAAGGTTCGGGTTTTAGGCATCCAATAATGAAGCTGAGTATGAAGCCCTGTTGGTTAGGCTGCAATTGGCTACTCAATGGGCGTGCAACAAATTCAAGGATACAGTGACTCTCAACTAGTACTCAACCAAGTCAATCAAGAATATGAGGCCCAGGAGATAGCATGGTGGCCTACTTGGCCCTAGTCAGGACGGTTACCAAAGGGCTCAAAGGCTTTTTAATCAAACAAATCCCAGGAGAAGAGAACGCAAGGGCCGACCGGTTGGCATGCTTAGCATCATCCTCCGAGTCAGACCTCCCCAGGATGAGGGTAGAACACCTATCCAAACCCAGCATGTCCAACTCCGAGGGAATGGATGTCGATCCAGTCGATTTAGGGCCTAGCTAGATTGATCCAATCAGGATGTTCCTCACAACCGGTGGCCTACCGGACTGGAAAGATGAAGCCCGGTAGGTAAAATACCGGGCAGCTAGATATCACCTCGTTGACGGCGTACTCTACAAGAGGGGGTTCTCCATCCCCTATCTCTGATGTATCCACCCTGCCTAGGTTCAAGGAATCTTATATGAAATCCATGAGCATGCGTGTGGAAGCCACATTGGAGGTCGAGCACTCTCCTGTAAGGCTCTATTACAAGGGTACTATTGGCTAACATTGGCCCGAGTCTCTCAGGAGTACGTTAAAAGGTATAACAACTGTCAAAGGCATGCCAACATGATCAATTACTGGCGCAACTCTAAACTCCAATCCTCAGCCCCTGGCTGTTTGTTCAGTGGGGTATTGACATAGTTGGACCCCTTCCCGTGGCAAGAGACTAGGTCAGGTTTGCTATCATCGCTATCAACTACTTTAACAAGTGGGCAGAAGCCGAGCTCTTGGCAACTATAATCGAGAAAAAAATGGAAAGTTTTGTCAAGAAGAACATCCTAAGCAGGTTTGGCATTCCCTGGGTATTGGTCAGTGACAACAGAGGACAGTTTGACGATATCCAAGTAGTTTTGCTCAGGCCACGAGATATCCAACCACTACTCTTCTCCTTGGCATCCTCAAGCTAACGGACAAGCCGAGGTAACAAATCAAACAATTTTACAGTCCATTAAGATAAAGCTTGAGAGCGCCAAGGGAATCTGGGTAGAAGAACTACTGACCCTTCTATGGGCATATCGTACTACTCCCCAAGCGGCAACGGGGGAGACCCCATTTTCACTCACCTATGGCTTTGAGACGATGGTCCCCACAGAGCTTGGATTGCCAATGTATCGGGTGGCAAATTATAGCAAGCAAGTGAGGATACCGGCATTTTGGGCCCACTTTTGTTCTTAAAACATTTTTTCAAATTTCAAATACAAAGAGTCGGCACTTAATTTTTTTAGAAAAATTAAGAAACCATTTTTAAAAGCAAACCGATCTTTTACGAAACCAGAAATTCTAGGTCCGGGGATTATGGAATGAAAGGGGAAGGAGCCCGGCGGACTAAAACACCCCCTTTCATCCTATCTCGTGATAGGCCTCTACTCATCATCCTTTTTAATTGAATTATTAATCTAAGTATGCCCTCAACTAATACATATAAATAATACATTACACAAGAATGTTGAAAAGGGTGTAAAATTGCTAGCGACAAAATATCATTCATAAGCCACATAGTTCAAATAGCAAGCAAGATGATGTGCAAATAAGGAACTAGGAAACTTACCCGGGATCCAGCTGCGAATTTAAACGTACAATGCATACAAAGAATAGAAATCCTAGGAACAATGTCTCTAATCACATATACACATAAGGCAAGACCTAAGCTAAGGTGTCGCGCATGGAGTTGAAAATTAATAAAATCAACAATGAAATAAACTAGAGAAGAGATGAGAAGTCATACCTCCAATGCGCTACAAAACAAGGATTAGTCCACATGCTTCACACAATAATATGACATCAAATAATCAATCCTAAATCTTTAGCTTAGATCTATCAAGTATAGGAAGAATTGATAAAACTATGAATTCCTATTGATTAGTTGGAGCCATAGCATCTCTATAGATATACAAGCCTCAACTAAGAGCCAATGTAATGTCCATATAGGGGTTCTATAATTCCAACATGATCATAAGGAATCCATGTTTATATTCAATTTGGGTCAACTAAGTCCAACTTTATCCAAGAACTAGTTCTAATCATAAGCATCAACATACATGAATGAATGAATGCTCTTGAACAAGAATGAGATGTGAATTTATTCATTAATTTGGATCACTTAGCCTCTGGATTTAAGCTAAATTATCATTATTCAAAACATGATTTGGGTCCCAAGGCATTAGGGAACCATTTAAGTTAAAATCAATGAGACTAGACAAAAACAGTGACTGTTTTTCCCAAATTACAGAGAGCAGACCAGATTTTAAAAGGTAAAGAAACCATACTTTCAACGGTTGGGTCTTAATGATTTTTGGATATGATATGCCTCTGTGAGTCTAGTTTCTAACCTAAAAAGAAAATCAAGGTTTGAACGGTTAGATCTCTGGTAATATAGAAAACACTAGACATCATTCAGGAATCTGCAACTCTCTGTCCAGAGATCTTGTATGATTTTCTAAATATAGTAAAAAAATGAGAAACACTTAGATCCTTTTAGGGTATCTTCCTAACACATTAAGGTATTTAGAAAAAAATATTAGAGACCCGGGAAACTCTATTAAGGTTCTGATTGATTAATTTCAAAACGGACTTATTGTTCTGAAATTTTGGACAGACAGTTGCATGTTTTGAAATGTTTTGAAATCATAAGACCAAACCATCTTAGACATGGAATTTCATCAAAACAAAAATTACAGAGGTATTTAAATGGGTTATGAACATCCTCCAATTGGTCTCATCCAATTCCAATAAACCATGATCCTATAGAAAATCTTTGATCACAATTAGTTTATGGATTCACTGCACCTTTGTTAGATTAATGTTCATAGTTCAAATCAAGCTTGATCCATGATCCTAGAGAGAACTAGGATCAAGTATGATTATGATCATTGGAGTAAATAATGAAACATGAAGAGATTTAGAGATTTAGCCCTAATGGATTCCCATCATGGATCTCACAATAAGAGAATCCTAAGGTCTTACTCAATCTTATGAACTCTTGAATATTCAAGTTCTCTAGATTCCAACAAACAAACTATGAAACTAACATCTAAATCCTCTCTCAAACATATGATCCTTGAGGAATTTAGAACTATGATATACTATTCTCCTCTCAAATTGATAATCCTTGGAGACTCAATGAGACTTAAATTTACCCAAATCTCTATGGAATATAGTATGGATTCCATAAGATTCCTAATAGGGAGACCCAAGTCATGAATTAAGACTTGAATTCAACCAACTACATGTAGATATTATCATAATTCATTTTAATCCCCATATAAATCATAGGATGATACGGGACTAGAGGATCAATCTTAAAGAATTCAAATGAGATATTGAAGATCTCATACATCTCTTGAGAAGAATATAAACCAAAGAAAAGAAATCAAAGATTATTTAAAAATTTCAAGTCAAAACTCTTTTATTCATAAATCCAAAGCTCTATTTTGGATCCAAATTAATGAAACATTATGAAATTCAATCACAAGGTTTAAGTGGTGTGTGATGAAATGGGGTAGGAAGAGAGGTTTTGAAAATGTGTAAAGTTCCTAGAACTATGAACTTGTGATTGAATTCACCTAATTCTACCAAGGATTGAGAGGTTACCTCTATGACCTCAAGGATTTCTTCAATTTCTTGGGAAGCTCTTCCACAATCTTCAAATTCTCCTTCCAATTCTTCAAGAAAACTCTTCTTTCTTCAATTTTGTCTCTATTACATCTCTTTCTCACTTGTATTTCTCTAAGATTTTAAGTGAAAAATTTAAAAGTAAGGCTGAAAGTCCCAATGAAGGAGATGAAGGCCTGTTTATGTAGACCAACATGACAAGGTTAAATGGGTAAATTCGGGTGGAAACCCATGTGCAAAGTTTTCTTCTAGAACATGTGAGAAAAGCAGTCTGTTACAGTTCACGACACTCGATGGTTGCCGACGGCATTCACTGAATGCCGGGCGGCACTCGCTGAATGCCGGACGGCACTCACTGAGTGCCGCCGGCTTTCCCGCGTGCCGGGGTTAACAGAATTTTGCCCTCTTTTTAATTTGCAAAATATACATTACCGCAATCTTAATTAGTAGCAAAGTATATACTAATGTACTTATATATGTAGTGTATTTTATTAAGATACACGTATATACATGGTATATACATGGTATATACTATCATTTTATTTCTTTCTTTCTTTTTCTTTTTTTTCTCTTTTCTTTTGAAAACTTCTTTTCCTCTTTTCATTTGAAAACTTCGTTCATATTATATCTCTTCTTTGAATGAAATTTTTTTTAGACTGATTTTCTCACATGTTCTTCAACGTTCAGGTTTCCCCCGAGTACCCAATTTCCCTCTCACTCTCTCTCTCTCTCTCTCTCTCTCTCTCTCTCTCTTATTTTGATTTTTGAATTTTGTTTTGAAGAATCTTTGAAGGATTTAGAGTTTTCTGGAAAACTTTCAAATTTTACCGGTCATTGTCATCATCGGTCTTTTAGAGGTAACCAATCCCTGGGCTTGACGTTTGGTCAAAATCGGGGTGACTACAGTTTGCCCCTCTTCGATAGAGCTTGTGAAGCAACGCATTTCATAAGCAAATGTCGAAGCCTGTGTGAAAGACAAGCCTTTGACCAAACCGTCGAGCCCAAGTAAAAACAAAAGATGCGTTGCAAAATCGGGTGCGCGGAGCCAAAAGCTGGTCGTGCTCAATGGTGAGCTGCCTACGTATCCTTGGAGGAATCAGACTAGGACGTAGTTCGGGTAAGGGATCAAACACACAAGCGCAAATAACCACATGGATGAATGCACCTATCCTATCGTGATCCACGTGCTCAAGCAAATTTATGCTCCATGTTCTTTGGTTCAATGATTTAGGACAATGCTACTCCTTATAGTGGCAAAACGTACCTTTTTGTCTTGAAATTCTTCTATGCCGATGACGTCCTATCCTGGGAAAAGTCACGACTGTCATTTTTTTTATGAGAATACTGATCGATTGAGATGCGCTTTGCGTCTTATACTCCGGTGCCGAATTAGGAAGTATGTTGAAAAGTCAGAATTGTTCCAGATTCAATGATCCCAGATTCGCTCGGAATTGCAAGGGTAATTTTTTTATTTTTTATTTTAAATTCAGAGCAATCATGCAGTCTTAACAATTCATTTTCTATTTTCAAAATCATGAGTCGCGCAGACTCAAAATTCATTTATTGTATTTCAAAGATCGGGAGTCGCGCAGACTTAAAGAATTTACATTTCCCAAATATGGAGTCACATAGACTCAAAAATTCATTTCTTACAAACACGGAGTCATGCAATCTCATGAACTCAAAGGAGCCAAAATAAGCGTTGGCTTGGCTAAAAGAGTGCTACCAGGGTGGGCTTAAATGGATGAGGTTGGCATATAAATGGGCTTATGATGGTGGTTACCATAAAAGTGGGCTTTTGATGAGAGGGTGCCATATGAATGGGCTTATGATGGGGGTTGTCACGAAAGTGGGCTTATGATGGTGGTTACCACAAAAGTGGGCTTTTGATGAGAGGGTGCCATATGAATGGGATTATGATGGGGTTGCCACAAAAGTGGGCTTATGATGGTGGGTGCCATATGAATGGGCTTTCGAAGATAATTGCCACGGAAGTGGGCTTTGTAGAAAATGATTTCCTGCATCTGCGGACCCTTGGAATTTTTTTTCTTCTTTTATTATTATTATTATTATCATTGTTATTTATTTTTTTTATATTATATATATATTTTTTAAGAGGGAAGCCACCTATGTCCCTAGCTTTGGACCCTTCATGTTTCCACTTTAGCATTGTGTTGTGATAGTGTTTAAGACTCCTGCTTGTATTGCCCTTAGGATGCTCATGGAGACCTTTCAAATCTTTATTCATTATCTTAAACCCACACATTTGAGACCATTATTGACTCAACAAAGGAGGACAAACTTGACAAAGCATTTACATAAGATGATTGACTCAAACTCTGTATTATTGTGAATCAATGTGCTTTCTTCGTGAATAATGTATCATCCCATCTTTCATTTATTCATTATCTTATAATGGAAATACTTTACCGACAAATCTAAATTTTGAAGATTCCCCCTTTTTGGGTTTGCTGATTCTTTGCCTATCCAGAGTGTGCTTCAAATTAGTGCTTTTGCTTAGAGAATAAAAGGCATTCTATTTCAATCTATTTAAAATAAACCTGACTACTTGAGAATTTGCCTCTGACATAGAAGGGTTTTGGCAAACGAAGTTTGCCCCTAGTTTGAATAGGACTTGGAGGCATTGCTGGTGGGTTTAAATGTGGTATTCAGCAAACGAAGTTTGCCCCTGGTTTGGCGATATATATATATATATATATGTGGCTTTAGGCAAACTTACAAAAGTTTGCCCCTAGTTTGAAGGAAGGAAACCAAAGGCACAAAGGGTGATGCTTATGGTTTAGGGATGGTTGTGGACCGAGAACCTTGGAAGGTTTGCCTACTTATCCCTGAACGGGAATCAGGTCCAAAGTAGTTCGGCCAAGGCCTGAAAGAAAGATGCCATAAGATGGCGAGGGTGGCGACCGAATTGAGTAGGCTGCCTACGTATCCTCGAGTGGGAATCAGGTCGAAACATAGTTCATCAACTCTGGAGGTTTTGAAAGAATAAGGCTTTCAAGAATTGGTGGGCTTTTCGAGCCATGTTTTCATTTGAGTTCAATGAATGCCCTTTCTGGGCAAATTTTCTGAAACAGATTCCTTGTGGTAGCTTTTGAACAAGATGATGAGAAAATGAACTACTTCTCCCTTTTATTTATTTATTTATATATATACATTTTTTTGTGGCGGTTGATTCTTTTCACCTTTTCACTAGCCAATCAATCTTTACAACTCTCATAATACATCATGTTTTAATCATACTCCATCATACTCTCAAAGCAATATCAATCTTCCAAATCACTCTTCAAAGATATCTTTGCATTTGTTTTAGGCTCATTTAGACATTGAGCCTCTCACAAAACTTTGAGACTAATTGATACTTTCAAATCTCTCTTTTTATTTTCAATTTCTTTTATTTGTTTAGAACAACACAGAGCCTTGGGATAATTCGTGTGCCAGTGATCTACTTTGAAATGCCCAAAAATTCTCAATCTTATTTATTCTTTGCCTTTTCTTTTCTCTTTCCTTTCTTTTCTCTATCTCACTATCTCTTACTCTCTCTATGATTTTGACTGGCTAGGATTCAAGTTTTGAAGTCAATACACATCTTTTTTTTTTTGCTCTAATTTTTGCCTAGGCGCCCTTTCGGGTTTTCATCCTAGCGAGCTCCTTCATCTTCTTCTTTTTTCTCTCTTTTATTTTCTTCTTTTTGTGCTCTTACTTTTGCCTAGGCGCCCTTTCGGGTTTTCATCCTAGGGAGCTCTTTCTTCTTCTTTTTTTTTTTGTTTTTGTTTTTGTTTTTTTTTTTTTTTTTGTTTTTTTTTTGTTTTTTTTTTTTAAGGAAGAAGTTCATTTAAAATATTTGGCTACCATCAAGGATCAAGTTATGGCTTTGGATTGTGGGCTCATCTTTTAGGCTTGGTATTTGGGAGAAAGGGGATGGTGAGCAAGCCTCAAGTCCCAAGTTTATCTTTTCAAGATTGAGCAAGAGCATCTTTAGATTATTAAAGCAAAGCTAATCAATTCTCTACTCCTCCGTGGTTTTGGCACAAAATTTGCTTTGATCACTTGGGGATCCTTTTCAATGCAAAGATTTATTAACAAAGTATTTTCCATGATCATTTGAAAAGGTGATTTTCTCTCTCTCTCTCTCTCTCTCTCTCTCTCTCTTTCTCTCTCTCTTTGGCTTAATGATCTATACATTCACGACTTGGCACACTGAATCAAGCAGAATGAGATTTAATTTATCCAGGATAGAAGGAGGATTACATCACTCGATTCGATAAAAAGACTTAAAAAATAAACTCGATAACTAATGGACTCAAAGACTCGACTGGACTTGACACTTGACTCCTACTTGACATGACTCGATTACTGGACTAGACTTGACTTGGTCTCAACTGGAGTGTCATAGAAGATTTTCAATTCGCTAGAATTCCAAGAGCATCCTCAGTTGCTTTAGCAGCAACAGTTCCAAACACTATCACCTCACTAGCATCTCCTTCAGGTTCGTCATTCCCCTTCTGCTTCTTTGTAGGAACATCATCTGCCCCTATGACCCATTCTTCAGTCAAATGACCCTTTCCTGACTCATACTGAGTATTGTCAATGCCTTTTTTGATTCTGTTGATTGGGTCAGGGACAATTGGTTGTTGTGCATTTGTGGAGGCAAAAAATTCCTTGAGAGTGCTTAGCAACGACTGTGATTGAAAGGATTGCACGTCATGCCAAATGCCACTCGATGGGTTTAGCAAAGGAGTGATGATTTTATGCTCGATGAGATCTTGGATATCATGGCAAAGCTTCATGCACTGATTGGTCGTGTAGCCAGGGGTCTGGTGGTAGGCACAATACAAAGATAGGTCACATTTGCGCGGTAATGGATTTGGTAGTGGCTTTGGGACCAAGCGGTTGAGGTGGCCGTTCTTAACAAGGTGACCAAGGGTTATGGATAATGGTATGCCAAGGTCGGTGAAGATTCTTGACTTTCGGGTTTGGCTTGATTTCAGGTTTGACTTTGAGCTTGAGCCAGCTTTTGGGTCTAGATATGGGCTTGGAATAGCTCTTTGGTTAGATGGGATTGAGCTTGGATATGGGCTTTGGTGATAGGCTGGGTTTGGACATAGGCTTTTGTGATTGATTGGGCTTAGGTGCATGGCTGGATTCGGACATGGTTGTTGGTGCTTCTTTACGCGATCCATTATTCTCTTCTCTAGTTGATCCATCTTTTATTCATTATGGCCCATTTGATCTTTCAAAAATTGAATGAACTCAAGCATGACCTTGTCTAATTGCTTCACCCTTGAATCTTGTTGCTTAATGGTGGCCTGCAATTTGCTCACTTTCTCCTCCAAAGCTCTTAAGGCGATTGGTGGATCAATCTCAGCATGATGATCCATGTTCTCATCTAATCAAGAAAGACGAACCCAAGAAGATTAGAAGTGTCCTTACTAAGGGGCTGGTTGTCCCACTCTTTTTATAAATCCTGACAACATAGATAGGTAAAAAAGGTCTGCATGCAGAGTTTATTTTCAGGAGACAAGGAATTTTGAGGAACTATTGGGTCACTTTATGAATTTGTATTTTACATGCATGTAATGACGTTGACTAACATGATGAGAGTGCCAAAATGTACATGCTTTGATGATTTGATGTGGCTAAATGCATGCACCGCACACATGACACACGGATGAAATGCAAGTGTGTGTGTGCCTATTCTATATGCAAAAGAAAGGAAAATTCTAGTCCTAGCACATACAACATATAAGCACAAAAAATCCGCATCCATGTCAAGTGCGCTCATTTCTCTTATCATTGTGATCCTCATTACCCTTTTGAAGGTTGGATATTTTTAAAAAAATTTGAACTTCTCTTAAAAAGTATCTCTTGGGTGATGTGATCCTTTTGAAAACAATTCTTGGAATTTTTTTTTTTTGAAAATGAGGATGTTAAACACTCATCAAAGATGATTGGATTAAAATTTTGCTTCGAAATTCATTTGAGAAGCATTTCTCCCATAAACAATTCCTGAGTTTTTTGGAATTTTTTTTCTTCTGAAAGTGAGGACGTGAAAATATTTGTCAATAAAAGATGATTGGGTTTTACTTGATTAAAGAAAATGAATCTTGGAATTTTTCCTTTGAAAGGGTGATTTTTCAAAACATTTTTTTGGATAAAAGATGATGATTAATCGAAAATATGCCATAAACAATGACCTTTGGGTTCTTGGGTAGGAGTATCACATGATTAGATAATTATCGCACGTTTCATGAATTCAGATGCATACAAGGTCAATGATGCTTAGCTAACAACATATAAGAAGTGTAATCTTTTAATCAAGATTCAGCATCTTCTCAAATGTCATGAGACATGAAGAGGAATTGCTCAAAAGTGATTAAAAGGTTATACATTCTATATTAAGCAAGCATCGTCATCATCTCAAATAATCCCTTTCGGCCATACAAACTCCCTAGCATATAATCTTAATCAAGAATTGATTTCCTATTTTTGAAAGGTTCTATAGAAGCTATCATGCAAAGGCCGGATTTTGGTCAAATAAGGGACCCTTGACACACACCCGATAGGATGCTTCATGTACCAACATATGGTACGAGATCAAGGGTGATCATACGATCCCATGATGGCTTGACCGACTGGGTTACCCCGAGCCTCCAAGGTCATAGTTCCGTGTAATCGACTGGCGAAACATGCAAGTGCAATGCAACGGGCACACAAAAATTAATCAATTCAATTAAAATGATGCTTTCAAGTCTAATCCTCGAGTGAACCCAATATCAGAAATTCTGGTCTGCGAAACTAGAGATTCTGTGTTCGATCTCCAGCAGAGTCGCCAGATTGTAGATGCCGGCATTTGGGCCCACTTTTGTTTTTAAAATATTTTTTCAAATTTCAAATACAAAGAGTCGCCACTTAATTTTTTTAGAAAAATTAAGAAACCATTTTTAAAAGCAAACCGATCTTTTGCGAAACCAGAAATTCTAGGTCCTGGGATTATGGAATGAAAGGGAAAGGAGCCCGGGGGACTAAAACACCCCCTTTCATCCTATCTCGTGATATGCCTCTACTCATCATCCTTTTTAATCGAATTATTAATCTAAGTATGCCCTCAACAAATACATATAAATAATACATTACACAAGCATGTTGAAAAGGGTGCAAAATTGCTAACGACAAAATATCATTCATAAGCCACATAGTTCAAATAGCAAGCAAGATGATATGCAAATAGGGAACTAGGAAACTTACCCGGGATCCAGCTGCGAATTTAAACGTGCAATGCATACAAAGAATAGAAATTCTAGGAAAAATGTCTCTAATCACATATACACATAAGGCAAGACCTAAGCTAAGGTGTCGCGCATGGAGTCGAAAATTAATAAAATCAACAAATGAAATAAACTAGAGAAGAGATGTGAAGTCATAACTCCAAAGCGCTACAAAACAAGGATTAGTCCACATGCTTCACACAATAATATGACATCAAATAATCAATCCTAAATCTCTAGCTTAGATCTATCAAGTAGAGGAAGAATTGATAAAACTATGAATTCCTATTGATTAGTTGGAGCAATAGCATCTCTATAGATATACAAGCCTCAACTAAGAGCCAATGTAATGTCCATATAGGGGTTCTATAATTCCAACATGATCATAAGGAATCCATGTTTATATTCAATTTGGTTCAACTAAGTCCAACTTTATCCAAGAACTAGTTCTAATCATAAACATCTACATGAATGAATGAATGCTCATCAACAAGAATGAGATGTGAATTTATTCATTAATTTGGATCACTTAGCCTCTGGATTTAAGCTAAATTATCATTATTCAAAACATGATTTGGGTCCCAAGGCATTAGGGAACCATTTAAGTTAAAATCAATGAGACTAGACAAAAACAGTGACTGTTTTTCTCAAATTACAGAGAGCAGACCAGATTTTAAAAGGTAAAGAAACCATACTTACAACTGTTGGATCTTAATGATATTTAGATATGATATGACTCTATGAGTCTAGTTTCTAACCCAACAAGAAAACCAAGGTTTGAACGGTTAGATCTCTGGTAATATAGAAAACACTAGACATCACTCAGGAATCTGCAACTCTCTGTCCAGAGATCTTATACGATTTTCTAAAAATAGTAAAAAAATGAGAAACACTTAGATCATTTTAGGGTATCTTCCTAACACATTAAGGTATTTAGAAAAAATTATTAGAGACCCGGGAAACTCTATTAAGGTTTCGATTTATTAATTTCAAAACGGACTTATGGTTCTGGAATTTTGGACCGAGAGTTGCATGTTTTGAAATCATAAGACCAAACCATCTTAGACATGGAATTTCATCAAAACAAAAATTACAGAGGTATTTAAATGAGTTATGAACATCCTCCAATTGGTCTCATCCAATTCCAATGAACCATGATCCTATAGAAAATCTTTGATCACAATTGGTTTATGGATTCACTGCACTTTTGTTAGATTAATGTTCATAGTTCAAATCAAGCTTGATCCATGATCCTAGAGAGAACTAGGATCAAGTATGATTATGATCATTAGAATAAATAATGAAACATGAAGAGATTTAGAGATTTAGCCCTAATGGATTCCCATCATGGATCTCACAATAAGAGAATCCTAAGGTCTTACTCAATCTTATGAACTCTTGAATATTCAAGTTCTCTAGATTCCAACAAACAAACTATGAAACTAACATATAAATCCTCTCTCAAACATATGATCCTTGAGGAATTTAGAACTATGATATACTATTCTCCTCTCAAATTGATAATCCTTGGAGACTCAATGAGACTTAAATTTACCCAAATCTCTATGGAATATAGTATGGATTCCATAAGATTCCTAATAGGGAGACCCAAGTCATGAATTAAGACTTGAATTCAACCAACTACATGTAGATATTATCATAATTCATTTTAATCCCCATATAAATCATAGGATGATACGGGACTAGAGGATCAATCTTAAAGAATTCAAATGAGATATTGAAGATCTCATACATCTCTTGAGAAGAATATAAACCAAAGAAAAGAAATCAAAGATTATTTAAAAATTTCAAGTCAAAACTCTTTTATTCATAAATCCAAAGCTCTATTTTGGATCCAAATTAATGAAACATTATGAAATTCAATCACAAGGTTTAAGTGGTGTGTGATGAAATGGGGTAGGAAGAGAGGTTTTGAAAATGTGTAAAGTTCCTAGAACTATGAACTTGTGATTGAATTCACCTAATTCTACCAAGGATTGAGAGGTTATCTCTATGACCTCAAGGATTTCTTCAATTTCTTGGGAAGCTCTTCCATAATCTTCAAATTCTTCTTCGAATTCTTCAAGAAAACTCTTCTTTCTTCAATTTTCTCTCTATTATATCTCTCTCTCACTAGTATTTCTCTAAGATTTTAAGTGAAAAATTTAAAAGTAAGACTAAAAGTCCCAATGAAGGAGATGAAGGCTTGTTTATATAGACCAACATGACAAGGTTAAATGGGTAAATTTGGGTAGAAATCCATGTGCAAAGTTTTCTTCTAGAACATGTGAGAAAAGCAGTCTGTTACAGTTCGCGGCACTCGATGGCTGCCGGCGGCATTCACTGAATGCCGGGCGGCACTCAGTGAGTGCCGCCGGCTTTCCCGCGTGCCGGGGCTAATAGAATTTTGCCCTCTTTTTAATTTTCAAAACATGTATTACCACAATCTTAATTATTAGCAAAGTATATACTAATGTACTTATATATGTAGTGTACTTTATTAAGATACACCTATATACATGGTATATACTATCATTTTATTTCTTTCTTTTTTTTCTTATTTTTTTTCTCTTTTCTTTTGAAAACTTCTTTTCCTCTTTTCTTTTGAAAACTTCTTTCATATTATATCTCTTCTTTGAATGAAATTTTTTTTTAGACTGATTTTCTCACATGTTCTTCAACGTTTGGGTTTCCCCCGAGTACCCAATTTCCCTCTCTCTCTCTCTCTCTCTCTCTCTCTCTCTCTCTTATTTTGATTTTTGAATTTTGTTTTGAAGAATCTTTGAAGGATTTAGAGTTTTCTGGAAAACCTTCAAATTTTACCGGTCATTGTCATTATCGGTCTTTTAGAGGTAACCAATCCCTAGGCTTGACGTTTGGTCAAAATCGGGGTGTCTACAGCAAGGCAAAGAGGAAGCCCTTAAAGGAGAGCTCTACCTGGTGGAAGAGAAAAGGGACTGAGCCAATCTAAAGGTGGTAGCCTACAAGCAGCTGGTGTCACGGTACTTCAACAGCAAAGTCAAGCACCGCAGTTTTTAGGTGGGAGATTTAGTCCTTAAGGTAGTAAACCAGCCAACCAAAATCCCGGGCCACGGGAAGTTAGGGCCAAACTGGGAAGGACCCTATAGGGTTACCTGGGTCATCAGGCCAGGAGCCTACTGGTTACAGACTTTGAACGGACAGGACGTGTCTCACTCTTGGAACGTGCAACACCTTTGCAAGTACTTTCAGTGAAGCACAAATCAATGTCGGTTAGGGACTTTTATTGTTTACAAAAAAAAAGTTGTAGCTCCTACAGAGCAATTATCATCGTTTTTGGAAGGAATACAGATTTTCTTTTACTGTACATGATGTTTCTATCGTTATTTAGCAACAAAAGACCTCGGGAACATACCCAAGGCGCAAAAGACCTCGGGAGCATTCCCAAGGCACCAACTCCACTTAGGTCCATAACTTACGATGGGGGCCAACCTCCTAGGTGGCCGAAAATTGAGGAGCCAAAGGACCCCAGAACAACCAACGTTCTATGCTGATTACCTATAGTCACTACCTCAACACATAACCACCTTAGCAAAAGCTTGGGGGTAGGAGGGAATGATAAACTAATACAGAAAACCACACCGAGCATTAACAGGGCTTGGAGTTAACTAAGTACAACTCTTAAACATTCTTAAGTACTTACAGTGCCCAGCGTTAGACGATTGGGCAGTAAAAAGGATTGAAATCCTACACTATCTCGGACGGGGTCTACAAACCCCTACACTCCTAGCCAACGGATTAGGAAAATTAAAAGGTACAGGTCCCTAGAAGATCGAGTATTCCCTATCGATCACGGTCAACCTTTTGCTAAGGCAGGATTCTGATAAGACTCACAACCGGTCGGTGTGGATATCATATTTTTTTACCTACAGCTTTTTCAAACTTTTCAATTTTTTAAATTCAAATATGAGTCGCTACTTAATTTTTAAAAGGAAAATTATGAAACCATTTTAAAAGCATGATCTTTTTTAAAACTAGAGATTTCTAGGTCCGGGGATTATGGAATGAGAGGGGAAGGAGCCCGACAAACTATGGAATGAGAGGGGAAGGAGCCCGACAAACTAAAACACCCCCTTTCATCCTATCTCGTGATAGGCCTCTACTCAACATCCTTTTTAATCGATTTATTAATCTAAATATGTCCTCAACTAATATATACATATAAATATACATTACAAAAGCATGTCAAAAGAGGTGTAAGATTGCTAATGATAAAAAATAGCATTCAAAACCACGTAATTCAATTAGCAAGCAATATGATATGCAATAGGGAACAAGAGAACTTACCTGGGATCCAGCCGCGAATATGGAAATGTGTAATGTAGGCAAGTAAATAAAAACCTAAAGGAGTCTTTAATCCATATACAAAGATACGGCAAGATCTAATTCTAAGGTATTGCACATGGAGTCAAAAAATCAATAAAATCTGGAAATAAATAAACTAGAGAGGGGTTGAGAAACCGTACCTCAATAGCGCTACAAAACAAAGGGTTAGCCCACATGCTATAAACAAGGCATAATATTAAATCCTAAGTAACATTCTTAATCTATCAAACATGGATGAAAGTTGATCAAAAATCATGAATTGCTTCTAATTAGTTGGAATCACAACACCCCTATAGATATACAAGTCTCAACTAGGAGCCAATGTAATGTCCATATAGAGATGGTGTAATCCCAACATGATCATAAGGAATTCATAATTAGGTTCAATTAAGTGCAATTCAATCCTAATGTAAAACAAGTTCTAATTACAAGTATCAACCTACATGGATGAATGCACATGAAGACATAAACATAAACAAGAGTAAGCTACGAACTATTCATCGATTTGGATCATTTAGCTTCTGGGTTTAAGTTTAACAAACCATTATTGAAGCATGGTTTAAACCTTAGTTCATAGAAAAGTCATTGATATCATTATTTACAAAGTTTATTAAATCTGTGACAGAATCCCAAAAATTATAGAGAGCTGACTAGATTTGAAAAATAGGAAAACCATAGATCCCATGGTTTGATTTCAATGATTTTTGGACACAAGGTGCCTCTGTGAGTCAAGGTGCTTCTGTGAGTCTAGTTTCTAACCTAAAAAGAAAATAAAAAATCGAACAGTTCGATCTCTGAGACATCACTCAAAAATTTACAACTCTCTATCCAGATTTTGTATGATTTTCTAAAAATAGTAAATAAATCTAAATGACTCAAATATTTTTAGGAGATCTTATTAACACATTAAACTTCATTGGAAAAAATATTTGAAGTCAAGAATGCTTGATTAAGGCTCTGGTTTACTCATTGTAAGAAGGTGTTTCTGTTTTGAAATTCTGGACAGATTATGATTGTTTAAAAAAACTCATGGCCAAACCATCTTAAACATGTGTCATCAAAACGAAAATTGCACTGGTAGATCTTTGTGTTATTAACACTTTCCAATTGGTCTCATTCAATTCCAACGGATCATTATTTAATTAAAAATCCTAGATCAAAATTGGTTCACTGTACCATTGTTGAGTTTCATTTTTGTTAAGTCTATCAATCAAACCCTAGAGATTGACCCATCCTAAAACTAATTCCCCTTCCCATTGATGGTAATTGGAGATAAAAAAAAAAAGAATAATCCATGTGAGTCTTAATGGAACATGGCAAAGGTTCCATAAAACTTCAAATTAGGAGATCTAAGTCATGAACTAAGACTTGAGTCTACTAATTATGTATGAATAGGACTATTCTCATTTGAATCACAAGTTCATAGAGAATTTAAAAGACTAACTCAAGGGAATCAAAGAGGTATTGAGAACCTCATGAATCCCAAGAGAAGAACGTGATAAAGGAAAAAAGAAATTAAAGTTCACATAATGTCCAAATTAAGCTTGACTTTATGACTGATTTAATCTCAAACCTTAGGCTATTTTGATCCAAACCAAATGAAAAGCAAATGGAAGTTCAATCACAATTCTAGTGGTGTGTGATGAAATGAGGTGGGAAGAGTGTTTTTGAAAATGTGTAAAAGATCCTAAATAGTTCTATGAATTGTGATTGAGCCTAAGTTAAGTACTAATTAGTCTAGAGTTTACCTCCAATTATCCTCAACTTTTTTGTAATTTGAGGGTATTCCAAAGGCTGTTCAAGCTCTTCTTATAATTCTTGCTCCTTAATTCTTCTAATTTTCTCTAAGATTCTCCTAATCAAGATATTTTTAGATTCAAAACCTTAAGATTGAGATTTTTTCAAGACCTTTTGTAATGGGATATTCATCCCCTATATAGGCAAATTTTAATATTTTGGTAATTTTAGGAATAAAACCCTAATCCCAGATGTACCTTTGAAGGTACAAAGCGTACTATGTTAAGGCAGACTGCCAAATAATTTGGCAGTTAGTGGAGTTATCTACGGCACTCAGTAAGTGCCGGAACAGCACTTGCTGATAGCCAGCACGACATTCACTGGATGTCGATGAGGCACTCAGTGAATGCCGCAGACAACTCCGAGGACTGCCGTCTTTTTCGAATTGTTGATTTTCGCGGCATGTGGAGTGTTTTTGCTGCGGTCAGTGAGTACTGGTGCGGCATTTACTGAATGCCGATCCGGTAGTCAAGGAGTGCCGCTGCGACACCGCGTGACTGCCGCAGGCTACGCCTTTTGTCGATATCTTCTATCCTTCCCTTTTCCTTTTCCTTTTCTTTTTTCTTCCTTTTCGTTTGAATTGAAGAGCCTTTTAAAGAGCTTGAATCACCTTGGAAACCTTAGGTTTGTTCGGACATTGTCATCATCGGTTGGAGGTAATACTCCTCTAAATTTGATGGTTTATCAAAATTGGGGTGTCTACAGTTTGCCTCTCTTCGACAGAGCTTGTGGAGCATCACGTTTCATAAGTGAATGTCAAAGCCTGTGTGAAGACAAGCCTTTGACCAAACTGTCAAATTTAGTTAAAAATAAAATGCATTTGCAAAAACAGGCGCGCAGCAAGTTCCAAGTCGTCATGCTCAATGGTCAGCTGCCTACGTATCCCTACGGGAATCAGACCAGTACATAATTTGAGCAAGGGGGAAAACACACAAGCACAAATAGCCATACGAATGAATGCTATTATCCTATCGTGATTCACATGTTCAGGCAATGATGGCTACCAATGCAATTTAATGCTCTGTAATTAATGTGATTCGAGATCATGCTATTTTAATGTATCTAGATGCAATCCATGCTCTATGCTACTTAGCGCTCACGATCACCTTAACTTAAAGTTGAGTTATCTTTAGAATTCAAAGTTTCTTTGGCTAATGGGTTGATCCTCTTCGGGATTCATAGCTATCTTGGCTAAACGGATGGACGCAGTCGACTGGGTAGTGCTTCGTGACTTAGGCCTCTGTGTCAGTACAGGTTTGCTCTAAATATCCGTAACCCTTCGGCCCCGTCGGATGTGTTTTCTCTAAATATTCGCAACCCTTCGGCCCTGTCAGATGTGTTTGCTCTAAATATCTGCATCCCTTTGGTCTCGTCAGATGTGTTTGCTCAAAATATCCGCAACCCTTCGGCCCCATCGAATGTGTTTGCTAATATCAATCTTCAAAATGGGGAGTCGATCAAACTTAAATTAATTTTCAATTTCTAAATCCGGGAGTCAATCTGATTCAATTAAATTCAATTTTCTAAAATTAGGAGTTGACCAGACTCGAATCAACTTATTTTCAAAATCGGGAGTCATTTAGACTCAAGTAAATTTAAATATGAAAACGGGGTTCGATCTTACTCAAATTAATTTTCAATTTCCAAATCCTGGAGTCAAACTGACTCAATTAAATTCAATTTTCTAAAATCAAGAGTCGACCAGACTCAAATCAACTTATTTTCAAAATCGAGAGTCAATCATACTCAAGTCAATTCAATTATGAAATGGGGAATCGATCAGCCTCAAATCAATTTTCAATTTCTAAATCTGGGAGTGAATCTGACTCAATTTTGAAACTCAAAAGTCCATCAGACTCATCTTTCAAAATTTGGAGTCACGCGGACTTGAAAAATTATTTTTGGGGACCAAAGTATGAAAGGCGGGCAAACCTTGGGGGTTTGAATACAAAATTCGGGACCTATGTGATTGTTTGGGGAAAAACCAATGACCCTTCAACTGCCTCATTTATGGTGCACGCTAATAAATGCGACAGTCCGTGACTACCATTGGACACTCATGGAATGCCAATGCGGTATTCAGCAAGTGCCATGCGGCACTTCAGAGACTGCCGCACACAATTCCCGAGCACCATTCGGGGCGGGCAGACTGCTTATTTGCTAGTTTTCTTTTCATTTTTTCTCATTCTTCAATCTCTCCTACTCTCAGATTCCTCTGGAGATTTTTTTTCTTTTTTCTTGGAGTGATCTAGGTTAGTTCCACTTGATCACATCCTTATTTTTCTCTTCTGTTGTTATTCTTGATTTTGTTCAAGAGTTTTTTTTATTAACTAAACATTTTCTCTTGGCAGGTTACTCGACATGGCTAGCGGTTCAGGTAGTTCGAGCAGGAAGAGGACGAGGTACAGAGCCACTCCTCATCCTGACCCCACCTTCCTACTCCGAGACACGGACAAGCACCTGTCCGCCAGGGCTTTTCGCCAAGAGGTATACCCTCCTCTTTGTTTCCTTTATTTCAATTCTTTTCTTATCAACCTTATGAAACATTATGAATAAAATATATGACGACGAAACTTTGAATGGTCTTATGAATGCAAATGCTATGCTTTAGATTTTTTCGAGCTTTCCAATCGCTCCTTTTACTTTTTCATGTTCATTTTCACGATTATTATTATTAAAATTTTTTATTTCATCCTTTTATCCATTTATTTGCTGATATTAAACTCTCGTAACTTTTGCAACTTTAGCCCGACACGCTGAAGGCTCACAGTAGCCTCGCTCATGGCTACGAGTGGTACCAGTCACTGAGCGAGACCGTACAGGGCTTCATTGTTGCTGCCGGCTTCGGGGATTTTGTCAAACTCTTGACCAAGAGCTCGAAGGACTTGAGACAGATTTATGTCCTCGTAGATCGATGGTAGGACACTACCAACACGTTCCACTTCGAGTTCAGGGAGATGACGATGACCGCGCTCGACTTCAGCATGATTACTACGATCCCTTACAGGGGGAGTGACTTCGGTACTTGGATACGATCACGGAATGGGATCAGGTACTTATACTGCTAGGAGTGGCCCCATAGGAGCCCTTGATTTTGTCCAAGTGGTTTCTCGATACGTTCTGAGGCCAGGAGGGCTTTACGGATGAGCAAATGGCCCGCGACTTCATCATGTACATGATACGTGCTCTCTGCTGAGCACTAGGGGGGATCGAATTTCTGTGGCACTAGTGGGGTCCTTGTAGCTTATGGATCGCATCAACGAGTATGACTGGTCTAGCGCCAGACTGACCATTCTATATAAGCACATGGAAGAGATCTCTTGGGACCATCCAGCTTCCACGGGCGGCTTTTGGAGGACGTGGGAGGTACAAACCTTTCTCTTTCCTTTTTCCTCTTAATTTTCTATTCATGAACCTTGAATCTCATGTTCTTTTCTTTTTTTTCCTTTCAGATTTGGTCTCACGTGTACTTGCATATGATGTCGCCTTCGATGTAACCAGCTGATGCCCTCATCATGCCCCAGGGATGGAAGTAGCAGAAGGACCGCGTCGGGCAGAAGACTGAGGCCCACGATTTAATTGCGTTTAGGAGTTCCCTAATGAATTTGAGAGAGCTGCACATCAGGTGGCAGCCCTGGGTTGCCATTCTTGCTACCCTCCCTGTAGCTATGCATAGATTGACAAGTAACGACTCGTTGAGGCTATTATTGGATGGGTCGAACACTCGGGAGTGGTACTTGGGGGATAGGGTGACCGGTAGTTTCTGATGGCTCCTGTCTTCCATGTATTGCGCCCTCCACCTGACTCTATGAGGGCCATAGAGACCCTCCATGGTAGCACATTCATAGCCAACCTAAATGGCCTATTCATTCACGATTTCCTGGAGCCTCCCGAGGGATAGCAGCTTTTTTGGTTGCCAAGCTGATGAAGAACTTCCCTTTGATAGAAGTGACATGGGTGAGTTTCTTTTTTTATCTTTTCATTCTTTTTATAGCTCTTTCCATTTTTATTGAATTCACTTTTTCTTCTTTGTAGCCTGTTTATGCCGCAGCCCGAGCTTCTGCTCTACCACCATGGGATTGGAGTCTCTGAATAGTTTTCTATGGAGAGCAGGGCACGACCATGGTCCATAGGTATTACATGGGTGTTCCAACCATACTGCTCCGCTACGATCATGTCCCACAGGACTACGCCGAGGAGGGCCTGCTTTATGGCCACAGCGTGAGGGAGTGGGTCCATGGACGAGAGTGGAGGCTAATTTTCTAAAAACTGATTTTAACTTTGCATTCTCCTTTTTTTTCTCTGATTTTCTGATTCAGGCTGACAGAGCGCGAGTGACTACTGAGGCTCAGCTGAGAGCTAAGGTAAATTCTCATTACTTATTTTTATTTCCACTTTTCTTTATTTAGCATAATCAACTCAGTTGTTCAATCCCTTTCCTCTTCTTAGGAAGAAGAGAACAAGGCCTTAACCCTGCGAGTGAGAGATCTTGAACATCAGCTCCAGTAGTTCGTAGTGGGTCCTAGTGGAGCCCAATGGGGAGCCGATTGAGGTAGAGGCGGAGGCAGAGGCAGAGGCAGAGGCTGAGGTAGAGGCGGAGGTAGAGGCCTTGGCGCAGTCAGAGTAGGAGCCTTTCCGATGCGTCACCCGCTAGACCGGGGGTTGGGGGCGAGGTGACCCCATCTCTTTCCTTTATCTTTTTATTTTCTGAGCATTTGGAGAGGATATACATGCTTTTTTTGGATGATTGTACATATACTTATCTTTGATGATAGCTATTGGATAGCTAGATAGGATAGGCATCTGCATCTTCTTTTATTTTTCTACATGCTTTTATTTGATGATTGTGAGTATAGCTTAGCATGCATTTTATTGCTTTATAAATGCTTCTTTTTACGAATGTGACCATGGCTTGGTCCTGGATTTAATTTTCTATGGATGATGAATGCTTATAACTGTAATCATGCCTTTATTATTCATTTTTTGTAAATGGTGAATGTAACCATGGCTTGGTCTGTTGTACGTGATGCGATATGAGGCACACGTTTTATTGTAAATTTAGATTTTTGTTTGTAGGTTGGGCTAAAAACATTACAAACAGGTTGTGGCAAAATGCAGATTCCTTGCGGCACTTGCTTAGGCTTGCATGGCACTCGGTGAATGCCGTCTGCAATCACGGATTGCCGCGCGGCAATCTTGAGAGTGCTGCTCGGTACTCTGAGTGCCACTCTATGATCTAGGCGATCTTCTTATCTTTTTATACCCCATTTTCCTCAAACGTTCTGCAAAACACTCTTCTCCTTATTCCATCCTCTTCTCAAATGGCCCCCATTAGCTCTCAAATCCATTTCCCATGGATGGATACTCTCTCGGGCATTGATAGGCTTAACTTCGAGTGCTTCAAGCTAAATAATCTCTTCTCTTTTTGGTGGACGACCCTGAATGAAGGTTTGCTTCAAGCTACAATCCAATGTTGGGATCCTACACTCCATGTCTTTAACTTTGGCTACTAGGAGATTTGCCCCTTGTTTGAGGAGTTCAGTTGAATCCTCCATACCGATCCCTTTGCGGATCTAATGGTCCCTTTAGTACAGGCTGGCTATGTCCAAGACTTGGCTGTTCTTCTTCATACATCCCGAAATGCAGCAGGTTCTTTCGTTCATGACTGGCAGATTGATTTTGAGCGCCTTTCCTCTGTCTATGCTCCCATAGGGGACCCTTATGACAACATATATCAAATCATATGGTGCAGTGCATTATCGATTGCTATGCTATCTTATTTCCTCTTTCTAGTCATCTTTTGATGTTCTCATACCCATTGCTTGCGGTCTGCGGGAAATGAAGAGTGCCGTCATGGTGGTCCTTGGTGAGACTCTAATGGGATTAATCTTGCCCACATTGCGGGGGCCATGTTATCCACTGGAGCACCTTTTGTCTTACATGTTTGGCTCATGGAGCGTCTAAATCTCTTCATCCACCCTCTACACCTTCATAGGTCACTTACCTATGATCATATGGAGATTCACCAGCCACCTATTCCAATCTGTCGACACCTAGCTTGATTGGCTTCGGGGCCTCTCTCCTGATGATATTTGTTGGGTCTATCGGCAGTGGACTTATTATTTTGTTGCAGTACGACTTCCCGAGTGGCCTGGTATTTGGTTGCTTGGCATACATGCTACTACATTTTATGTTCCTAGCGAGTGGTTCGTCAGCACGAACTTCTCCAAGATGTTATTGAGGACATTACTGCAGAGTTTACGAGGAGTTCGGCCATGCGTTCTTCCACCGTGAAGGCTTTCGCTGAGGCTTGGCATAATAGGGTGACGACTCCCTTTCGGAGAGTTCTGGCTTCAGTCGTGCCTACTATTGAGTACCTTTTCTAGATCCAGGCCTTGGTCGAGAGACAGACTCCATAGACATACATAGATGAAAGCAAAATAGGACAAAGCTTTTTTTTTCCAAAAATTCTGACAAATCCAGTCTACTTTCCTATGCTTTTGAATGTGATTTCTTCTTCTCCAAAGATTGTTCTTGTATTTAGAAAATGTTCTAACATGTTCAAATGTGTTCACTCTTTCGATCGATCTTAGGTTATGAAATCCCTCCTTTCAAAATTTTTTCTTGGCTTTTCGTTACTTTGCTTCACTACACCAAAACAGCGAATTTGTCACTCTAATTTTTACTAGCTTTGTCACTGTCTTCTGCAGTGACAAAATTGTCACCGTCCTTGACAGTGACAAATTGAAATTGGTGACAAAAGTAACATGTTGTCACCGCGTGGTCAGTGACAATGTTTATGATATAATTGTCACTGCTAAAGACGGTGACAAACCTAGCCGAAATGAATTTTTTTCACTCCTAAAAATGCACTAAAAACACACCCCCACCCCCCAATATTTGGTTTCCCCCCAACTCCTTTTCCCCCACTTTACCAAACCTACTCATTGTCATATCTCTCTCTCTCTCTATATATATATATATATATCTTTCCCTCACACCCATATCCCTGTCGCCGCCCCTCCTCCCCCATACCCACCCCCACCCTCACCCCCACCCCCACCCTACCCTGCGGCCACCCCCACCCCCACCCCCACCCCCACCCTGCGACCACAACCACCCCATAGCTAATAGCCAAGGGATTCAATCTATCTAATCCGTACAAGTCATGCTTTTTCATAAAAAAAAAAAAGAAATAGAAAAAAGAAAAAAAAAGGAAAGAGAGCACCAAGCGATTTAGCGACTCAGGAGCTCCATCTTCGTTGCCGACCTGTCCCTTTGTCACAAAGATTTGCCATCGAGTAAGAGAGGAGATCAAAAAGAGAATTCTGTCACCGTTTGCCAAAGCGTCGTCTCCGTCGCCGTTCTCCGAAAGCCAAGGTTTGGAAGCAACTCCATCATCATTTTTGCGATTTTTCAAGTTTAGGGTTTGATTGGATGTCAAAAAAATGTTAGATCTGATATTTTCTCCCTTAGATCTACAAACACATTTGTCAATACAATACAAACACACATGTTTGCTTCTTGAATTTTAACTTTCCCAATCCAAACCCAATATATATATATGTATATACAAAAATACAAACACATATATAGCATATGCCTACTTCTTTGTGTTGCCAATGAAGTTGCCTAAGATTTATCCTTCTTGATTAGATTTTAGTCTGTAGGGTTTTTGAGGTTAATTTTGTGCTAAAACCTTATTCACACCCCTCCATGGTTTCCATTTCAGGTCAACAGTTTTCAATCGATCGAACCTGGCTGACCTGTGCGCAAGCGATCGAAGTCTCTTCAATCGATCAAACGTGTCAGATACTTATCCCAGTTTCTACGCAAAGTTTGCCACCTTATAATCCCTCATCTCTATATATATGTTTAGCCTTTGTGTGTATGAGGTTTGTTTAGTTAAGAGAAAATTAAAGAGAGAGAGAGAGAGAACTTGTGCTATGTATATATACACATCCTTATATATACATACATTCTCTATATATACAATAAGTTCAAGAAAGAGGAAAAGAAGAAGAAGAAGGAGAACAGAAGAAGAGAGATAGAGAAGCAGAAGGAGCAGAAGAGAGAAGGCAAAGGCAGAGAGGAGGAAGGAGAGAGTGAGAGAGAAGCCATTAAAGCTCAAGTTTGGGAACTCGAGTCAAACGTGGCCTTAGCGGCGTTCAGTGAGTTCTAAACTCACTCGGTAGCATTTGTGGAAGACTATTACACTGACGGCTATGTCTACGCTAGCTAAGGTGAAGATAGATATTTTGTTTTATATTTCTGGTACTTTATAATAATAGGTACTTAGGCATATATGGCTTCCAAACCTTTTATATTTCTTGCTGTCACAAACACTGATTATTGTATTAGCTAGGACTTTTTGTAATATATTCCTGTTGGTTTTATTATGACTCTTGTTACTATTTGTTAGCTTGTATCGTGTGGTGTGGGAAAATTAGTGACTTTCACCCGCCATTCCCTATGGACCAAAAAAGGAAATATATTTTGCTCTATTTTTTGCTATTCCAAGGCTCGATAGATGGGATGGTTGAAAGTTTAAAAAATGTGTCAAATTGGAGAGAAAAGAATGGAAGGAATTAGGCACCAGTCAGATTGGAGCAACCCTCGTAGAAAAAGGAAAACACTCATCAAATGAGTACATGAACATAGTGGTATAAACAAAATGGAGGGAAAAGATCGGAACATCGACGAGCTCTTGGGTAGTAGGTCGGTGCTTAGGAAAGTATGAGTGCCTCCAAAGCTACAGAATCTAGACCGAGCTCCCTTCTAGTGGAAGTCTGAATCGAGGAAGTCCTTCATATCTCGGACCAGGTGTGCCTAGACAAGCGTAGCCATGGCCAATGGCCTTCCGTTCGATAGGGTTAAGGCCAGAGTAGTGTACTCCCTGGTGATGGCTTAACTGGCTGAGTAGAAGAAGAACTTGTTTAGCCAGTAGATGAGGAAGGTAGTGTATTCTCTATTCGTCACTTTGGTCCCCTCATCGCTTATGCAGGCTATGAGAAAAGTAACATAGGCGTTGACTGGGTTGTAGAAAAAGGTCCCATCCTTGACATTTTCTATTTAAGGGTAAGTAAATTTGGTCGTTCCCATGTCCATGCTCGACCTAACCTCCCACAAGGGGGAAGGCCGAGCAAATAGCTAATAACTTTGATGGTTGTCCCCATCAGCCCACAACAAAAGAGAAAATCATTACAGGATTGGCACCAGAACAGGAGAGCATAGAAGATAAGGGGTCAGTCTAGCTCATTCTTGGACTAGCTGAGCATTATGGCATCGTGGATCCCAATTTGCTTCCATAGGTTGGCCTTAGAGATTGATACCCAGGTTACCCATTTGTCCTTGTTTGAAGAAGGTTGTGGCCACCCCAAAATTGGGTGGGTGGTAGTCCATGGTTTTTTCCAATCAGAGTGCCGCTTAAATAGGGGTTCGTTGTCCATTAGAGGAAAATATGGTATGAACTTAGTAGGGGGAGCCTCTAGAAATGCGGGACCAAGACCTGGGGCTATCGGTGTCCCATCAGAGATGGAGTAAGGTTTGAAGGTGTAGGAAGAAATGGAGGATGTGTGTGTCTTTGCGAGGTGTCGAGCCTTTTGGAACAGTTCTACGAAAGTGGAGCATCACATAAAGCTTTTTTTAGCATTGGTGCTCATAGAAGACTCCGAAGCATTTTCAGGGCGGCCATTTCTGTGCTAAATAGGAGTGTTGAAGCTTGACAGAGGGCTGGTTAAAGAGGGTTTGCAGAGATGTAGAAAGAGAGAGAGAGAAAAAGAGAGAGAGAGAGAGAGAGAGAGAGAGAGAGAGAGAGAGAGAGTCTCTGGTTAAGGAAAGATAAAAGACAAATGAAAATGATGAAGGTAAAGTGAAGGGCACGATCACCCGAGCGTTATATATGTTGGGCAATTAATGCTAATCGTGGAGGCGTGACTAATGGGATTCTCGAGATCTTACGATTTGTTGCGCATATGCCACGTGTGCATTTATAAATTCAAAATGTCACATAAACTAATGTTGAGATGTTTAATATGACATTTTGGGGGGCATTTCAAAACACCGTCAAAGAATTTTAGGCCAAACGTACAGAGAAAGGATAGGCCTTAGCCTGTTCGGCCCAACAAGGATCGGTCTTACTTGATAGTATTGTACAGGCCCAGCAGTGGTGGCTCGGTTCGGGCTGTTAGGGGAACCAGTGTGTCATTGGAAAGTTGCTAAGGCATGAAACTAAGCTCTGAGTAATGCAGGGTGCCCAATCCCCATGTAGGGTGATCTTGTCAAGAACATCGGGCATTATAGTGTCTAGTTATGAGTAATAAATGATAACCTATTAATAGCTTGCAAAAGAGTGCGGACTCATCAAGGTAGCCCGATGGTTTGGAAATAGTTTAAGAAGATTCGTCGGGCTCGGTGTTTGTTGAGCATTATGGTGAGTGAATTGGCTAGGGAAGGTTGAAGAAGTTTGGGTCGCTCAGTCTAGTCCAAACTGGTAGAAGAGCCCGAGGGTTTGTCTAGCCCAATGAAGATCAAGACCAGATTCAAAAGAGGCAGTGAAGGACAATGATAGAATCCCATCCTTTTCAATTTGGAAGTAAATCCCACAATATTCAAGAAAGTTGTTAGGGAAAGTGCTTATCCTTATCCAATTGGTGAATAGGATCAGATTCCGAGAGATTTGGGATTTACGCGATCTTGATAAAAATGGAAAGAATTATAATTGGGAAGGAAGTTGGTTGTCCTTATCCCATTAATTACGTGATTGGAGGAGTCCTTAACATATCCCAACACCTCAAGGCCGCTATAAATATAGTAGGCGGTCGGCATTCAAGACACTCCACATCATTCTCGAAACCCTGCATTTAAACTGCATCCCATAGTATTCTAAACAACATTCTTTGCATTCTCTGCGCCCAACACAGTGTGCAGAGCTTTGAGCTTCTGTCCTTATTGCTGTTCTTTCTATTTTTAGGCTTTCTGCCCATTAACAAGAAGAGCCTGTTATGTGTTTGTTCCTTTGATTTATTATTGTCCATGCTAGCATAGTTCAATAAAATGTCTTTTCCCAGAGGTATTTTATTATTGTGTTTGTGATCTTATTTACTCTAGTAAATTCTATGCAAAAATTGGTTTGTGTGCTTCAACACTGCTGTAGGACTTTTAGATAGGGGTACTTTCCTACTTATTCATCACAATCGGCCAGTAGAAGTTGGTAGATTTTAAGCCTCTTGCACCACTTGCTTGAGCAATTTAGAAAATTCGGTTGCACAACGAGCCATATTGGCTTTGGCACGCCTGAACTGAAACTATAGCAAACACTAAGTTACAACAAATTAGGCTCTGTGCTTGCCAAATTAATTTGTTGTAACTTAGGTGTTAAAGTTTTGTAACTTTGAAAACTTCCTGGCTTTAGAACCAGTATTTTGCAAATGGTACAACATTTTAGCACTAACGCCACTAGGATTCATCATAGAATTTTTCTAAAGTTTCCATCAATTAGGAAAGAGTACTTCAAGTAGATATCAAAAGAAAATAAACTTTACTATAAATGACCTTTTTAAAAAATAAAAAATAAAAAAAATGCTATGTTTACCAAATTGGAACTATTTTTTGTTTCTATTTTCTTTTCTATTTCAATTTTCTTTATAACGGGAACGGGTGGGTATCGAACACTCGACCTATGCAATCGACGGGCCTAGACTCAACTCGGCACAAAACGAGCTATATTCACTAGGGTGTTCACCAAATATCGACCCCAAAACCAACCGAGCAACCTGAGCTCATTCGGTTAGTTTCCAAAAGTATAATTCAAGAAGAAAACCAAACCGACCGACCGAAGCAGCCCAAAAACCCTACCGAACCATCGAAATCAGGCCATTCGGTTGGTTTTTTAATATTGAAAAATCGAAAAAAAAAAAAAACCACAACCGATGAACACCCCTAATAATTCACTTTGCAAATTTGAATTTCAAGTTTAGTTTGTGAGTATTTTAATAATTATACTACATGTTATGACAGCGATTGACAATATCACATACCACTCATGTGACCTACTTGGCAAAGTAGTTATATACCAAATTTAAATTCGGTTGGTTTTTGGCTGCTCATATTGCCAGAGCAATTTTCTTTAATACCAGAGCAACCCACAAATTTTTTAACGGATTTTTAACATTACTAGCGGAATTTTACCGTTATAAATAAAAAAGTGTTAGAATTTGCTCTGACATTAAAGAAAACTGCTCTGGCATTATGATTTTTTTTTTTTTTTTTTAGCAAATGACTTATACTTGTTCCAAGAAAGGTAGGGTGAGAACACAATTAAGGGACACATCTTGGGCAGAGCTGGCCCAAATCAACACCTAGCCCAGAAACACTAACCAAAGCGCAGCATTGTAGACGATAAATCTGAATAAAGGTGTTATTTAAAAATCTTTAGTACTAAAATGTTTGTGTAATTTGCACGTTTATCAAACAGCACCTAAGTGACCATTTGCACGTTTATCAAACAGCACCTAAGTGACCTATTTTGACTTTTTTTTTTTTTTTTGTAGGGTTAATTATATTTTATCTCTTATGGTTAAGGTTCATTTTTACTTTACTTTCATATGCTTCTAGAGTGGGCACTTAATCCTCTGTGGTTACAAACTAAAGTGAAACGGTTAAGATTTTTTTCAAAATTGAAAAAATTCTAAAATTAGCCAAAAATATTAACATTTAACCTCCTTTTAGGAGGCTAATTTTGGAATTAAACCCCTATGTGAAGATAATACGGTCATATAAACCAACTATTTGGGGCTAATTTTTAGTACTTAAACCCTTTGTGGGGCTAATTTTATTACTTAAACTCATATGTGAGACTATTTTGAGAGAAATCTTAATAATTTCACTTTAATCCAAAATCACAGGTAGGTAAATGATAATGGGTCTAACCACTAGAGAGTAAAGTATAATTAACCCTTCTTTTTATAGCAAGTATTTATAGTTTTCAGATGTAAATACTAAATATAGTGTAAATAGTCCACCAAAACAGTGTTAATACCAATAAAATTGCAAATTTCAATAAATGGTATTAAGGCTTAGTTTGGCCCCTATTTGGTGCTTCTCATTTTTTAAATCACAATTTCATGTAATTCATTTGGTAATTAGTTTATGAGCTTTGTAAAAATTGAACTCATGGCTTTTTTGGGTGTAGCTTTTAAAATTGAGAAAGAATTTTAAAAGCTCAAGGTTGCTTTTTGATTTCATGATGTCTTTTTGAAGAGTAATGTCGCACTTGTATAAAATTATCAAATAACTTAGTAATAAATTTCATAAGCTCCTTTTAAAAAGTCACGTGAGGGCCAAACTAAGCCTAAGATTGAATCCTGCCGTCTATTTGGAAAAGTTTAAAACTAGACCAGGTTAAGTCTACCTCTCATATTTTATCTGGTTTTTGTGAAAACTAAGATATGGTTAGTTGTGCATAAAGAACCAGTTTAAAGAGAACATGTAGGCTAGGGCATAACTCCTATGTAAGAAATTAATACTCACCAAACACTTAAAATCGTAAAACCAATTTATTTATGAACCAAATAATTGGTTGATTGCTTTCCCATTAAAGCCTCTAAATCTCAAAGACTAGACTGGGACATTTGGGCTGAAACGGTTACCAAGAAAGTTTTGGATCCGCCTAAACTACCATCATACTTATTCATTACATGATCTTGAGACCATTCTAATAGTTTCTGTTATTTTCGTCATATTTGATATTATTACAGTATCAAAAAGGTATATCTTAATACTTTTGCTCGCATCCTTCATTATATATTTAACATTATATCATTTTTACTGAATTACTGCCAACTATCATTTACGAATTTAAAATTACGTAATATGGCATTACTATAATTTAACATATGTTTAATCTTGTGCCAAATACATCACATGGTTTGACATGGTGGCAATGTAGGGTTGAAAAAGAAACCCAAAAACATATTGGTTACCGTTTTTCATTTTTCTCATTCTTTTTAAATGGCAACACTATTGGACCCCAAAACAAAAAAATAAGGGCTCGCATGGGTAACGTTTCCTGTTTTGAGTTTTCAGTTTTTTAAAAACGAAAACCAGTTTTGGTTTTTTTTTTTTAAAAAAAACAAAAACTTGTTTGGTAACATTGTTGATTTATATTTAAAAAAAAAATAATAATAAAAACAGGAAACTCAAAACGACTTTTTGGTGTTTTCATTTTTTACCCAAAATTTGAAAACTTTTTTTAAAAACAAAAAACAAAAACATTACCAAACGTGTTTTCAATTTTCGTTTTCTGAAAAACGAAAATAAAAACAAAAAATAGAAAACGACAATGTTACCAAACGAGCCCTAAATAATTGATTTTCAGTTTTAAAATTTTAAAACTGAAAAATCGCAGCTTTAGAAAACGGACACTCAATTATGCAGAGAAGGTTTCTTATGGGCCACAAAAGCCCAACATCCCATCATTATGATGACTATTTCACCCAAATAGAATTTCATCACATGTAGATGCAGGAAAAGGCAATGAACACTTGAGGGGCCATTGATTTCTTCAAAATTCTTCTATTCAACAATATTCATTACTTAGAACTTTAATTTTGGGAGAAATTGATTTCTATTTATTTCAAGAATCAACCAACAAGCTAACAGTTTGGACAGGTGACAGTGGGCCTTGCAAGACCTAGGATTGGACTGAGTGTTTGGTTTTCTTCGACATAACCACTGGCAAAAAGGCCCCTTAAGTGTCTGATTAACGTAGAGGTTGTTTGGGTGTTCTTGAATGCAATAAATGTATGAAATGTCAGCCAAAATATGATTTTTTATATGACTCGGTTTATAAATTTATTCGAACTAAAAAAATTCGCTTGAAATCGTAAATTATGTTATTCCAAAAAAGTTAGAAACTAGGATTGAGGCCTCATCTAATTTGGAGACACCATGATGGGAATCAAAGTAGTAAACAAATCTAGTTTTAATAAATAAAATAAAATAGGATAGTTCAATTAATAAACACTTAGTTTACTCTCTACACCTACCATATAACAATTTTTTGACAATCCAATTATGCCCTTTTACAAATGACATACAAGTACAAACAAATAAAATCAATTCCAAAAATTACTTTCTACACCCACAAACCCTAATTCATCACCAATATTTTCATTTTCCTTCTCTCAACAAACCCTAATTCATCACTGCCATTTTCATTTTCCTTCTCCCCCTCTCTTAAGGTTCTTCAAGAGAACTCTTCCAATGCTTAAACTATTGTTGATTAACAGAATATATTTATGCGTACACATATACACATACGTAAATGTGTATGTGTGTGTGTAGAAAAGATAGAGAGTAAGAGAGAGAAAACAAGGGTAGGGGTAAAAATGTAGCCAATTATGATCCAAGTTTGTGATCACCAAGCCATATGGCATCTCATATAATAAACTCAAGTTTAATTAGCATCTTTGTTTCCTTGATTTGGCTTTGTCGTATTTTTTGAAGATTCCTTATTCGAATTCAAAAACCAGAGTATGATTTGCTTGTCTCTTTCAAGAATTCAAGATATATATATATATATGTGTGTGTGTGTTGGAAATTGGGTTAAAATTTTCAAGTCTAGAATGTTGCTCGAGCGAGCCCTGCTCAAGCGAGTTGCTCTGGCGAGGCAACTATGGTTTGAATGGTTGTAAACTGTAATCTCGCCAGCTCAGTGTACTACGTGAGCGGGTCTCGCCAGAGAAGGTCGTTCAGGCAAGTACGATGATTTTGTATGCGTTGTAGACACACTGATTTTGATTAACTGTCAAAATTATGGAATTATTACCTCTAAAACCGATGACGACAATGTTTTACGAACTTCGAAATCTTTGATGGTAATTCTTGCTCTTCAGAAAACTTCTCAATCTCAAAGACCACAAATTCAAAAAGAAAGGAAAAAAATCAGGGTGTTGACGAGATTTTTTAGGTGTCAAAATAAGCATAGAAGATTATTATTATTATTGATTAGTTTGAAAAACTTCAAGAAAAGCTTTCCAAAAGTATATAAATAACATGGAAAATGAAAATCCTTTTTAAAAGAAATGGTTTTGTTAAGAAATAGATTTTATCAATTTGAATTTGAAAGAAAAGAAAAGAATTGAGAAGAAAAAGAAAGAAAAGGAAAGGAATTTAGAAAAGAAAACGAAAAAGAGCAAGTTTTGAAAAAGAAAAGAAAAATAACAAAAATAACAAAAAGAAAACAGCACGCGGCGCATTTACTGGTACTCACAGAGTGTCGTGCTGCCAGTTGGTGAGTGGTGCATCGGCACTCAATGAGTGCCACAGATAGGGCTGTACACGAGCTGAGTCGCTCAATAAGGGCTCGCGACTCGACTCGATAACAGCTCAGCTCAGCTCGGCTCATATAATAAACGAGCCAAGCTCTAGCTTGAATACAAAGCTCATTTAATAAATAAGTCAAGCTTGAGCACACATGGGCTCAGGTCGATAAGGCTCACGAACAGTTCAATTAAGGCTCGTATAGTAGGCTCGTAAAAAATCTCTTTAATATGTTTGATAAAGACTTGTTTAACTATGTATATGTATGATAATTATAAAAATATAGTATATGTATAACGCAAAGTATTTAAAATAGAAAGAATATTGGCATATTATAATATGCATAGTCCTAAATTCATGTACCAAGCAATTGTTTTAAGTAAAATACATATATATATATATGTCAACTGTCAAGCATTGAGCTTGGAATGTGGGTTTTGGTTGGCAACTTAAACATGCTACTAGGGGTGTACACGAGTTGAGCCGCTCAACAAGGGCTCGAGGCTCGGCTCGGCTCGATAATAAACAAGCCAAGCTCAAACTAATTCATTCGTGATCGCCGAACCACAGGTTCAATAATTCATTCAGACCCGAAGACCTTCCCTTAGCCCCGTGGTCATTTCTATTCCTTGAACTTTCGTTCTTAACAATTCTTCTCATTCTTATTCCTTATTACTCCTAACAATGAATCATTTCCACAGTGCTCTTTGAACACCACATAACACATAAGCATGGCAATTCACATATTGACATGTTATTCACAATATAGCAACTTTATAGCTTCAAAACATGAATTTATCAACTCTAGACAATATTGAAGCATTTAACACATTTAAGCATAATCAAAACTTAGTTAGAAAACTTACCTTAATAGAATTCTACCCAAATAAGCTAGAAAAGCTAAATTCATTAATGATTCGTGCCCAAATCTTACTCCAGAGTAAATCCTACACAATTTTTTGTAAACTGCATGTCATTGATTAAAACAAGATACCAAAATATGATGATTAGAACGTAAAAGAAAGATATCGAAATGGCCGTCTCACCTCCACGAGTCCGAATACAACTTCGGTTCAAGAATTGGACGTCGGACGGCGAGGGAACATCGTGAAATAGAAGTCAACGTCTCATAATCTCGTCGGCTCTCTTTTTCTTCTCTAATTTTCTGTAATTCTTTTGTTTTGGTTTGAGAGATACAACTCTCCCTTTACACATATGTATTTACATGCATTAAGGTTTCATTACCTGAATTTTCTTTTCTTTTCATATACACCCCCAGAATTTCTTGAGTTCTTATTATGAAATCCCCCAAACATTCCATTAACTACCCAATTATCTAAATGGGTTTTGTCTAAGTCCTGTATGGGACCCAAACGTGGTCCCGAACATTTTACGAAGTTGCCATCATACCTACCGATTATGAATCATTTTCATTCATACCCTTATCTAGATAACCAAACTAATATTTAACACCTAACACATTATTCAACTTATATAATATGAAAGCTATTAAACATATTTCCATTTAATCAAATAAATGTATCTAATCATTTAAATGCAATTCATTTAATTTGGGCTCTTCACTCAATCCCTCTTTATTACTGTCTCTCATTACTATGGACTTCTCTACGGGCAAGTCCAAAGCCTCCCCTTAATCCACTATACACACTAATTACATGAACTAATGCATATTAATATGTTAATTAACCCTTTCCAGGTACGGGTGTTACAGTCACCCACTGTAACTGTTGTGCTTTGTCTTAGAATCTCAAGTACATATTGAGCACCCAAAGATCACACTGCACATGCTATAAACACTCCGAATTTACTAATATACCCTTTCCTAAGTGATCTATGTAAGGAGAGTTATGTTTTCATTACAAAGGGCTGGAGAATTTGTTGGTCAATTGAGAGACTAACGGAAATATAGCTAGAAGCCATTGAAGAAGAGCTTGAAGAACCTTTGAATATCTTCAAAAACAAGAAAAATCTGAGGAAATGTAGAGGTAATTCTCTAATTTTAGTTCATTTATCGTCATAATTGAATCATAATTCATAGTCTGGACTAGGATCTTTATACATTTTCAAAAAGTCTCTTCTCTATCCCCTTCTTCATACACCACTTGAATTGTGATTAAATTCTCTTTTACATTTGTTAATTTGGATCTAGATGATCATGGAATTCATATGAAATACATTTTCTATGTAAAGTTTACTTTGGGTCATTCAAATTGTCTTGAACACCATATTTTCTTTCTCATGCTCTTCTCTTGGAGTTTATGGAATCTTCAATATTCCATAGAATTCCTTGAGATTTGATCCTTTAATTTCTATAAATCTATGATTTAAATAGAAATTAGAGTTGCTTGGGATCATATCTGATGAAGCCAAAAATTGGTAAGAGGGATTAAGAAAAGAGATATGGTGACACAATCAATTGTGTGTGGTTTGGCCCCGTTAACGAGGTGACCTACGTCCACAGGTGCGTCAGTGCATTTCACTAGCAGATCACTGGTGGGCCTGGTGAGCCAACAGTTTGGCGGCACTACCAGTAATACCGGCCAGGTATATACGTATGTAATCAATTTAAGCAGCTATTCTCTAGGTTAAGAATGTGATCCCCTTAATGGGGGTGATTGGCCCCTTTTATAGGTGTGAGAGACCACCCGTATAAGGCAAATGATTAGATAAGGAAACTCTATCTAATTACAATTTGATGAGCATAAATCATGAGAGGTTTCCTGAGTGGCTTAGGAAACTATTTGCACTTTCCATTAGTCTTCTGATTAATTTAGGAAACTGCTGAGCGGCTTGATTGTCAGACTGCACATTGTGGAGAGCTGTTGTGCTGCATGCTCGGGCTATGCGAGTATCCTGAACGGTAATAGTCAAAAGACATTTGTATTGCTGGGACACAAGCTCCCTTTTTGGATAGCCCAGATCCTTCGCTGCCAACGTGGCGGTTTGACTTTAGCAGAATATTTTTGGACGTATCAGCTGCCCCCCATTTTCGAAGTTGATATGATGTTCCATCAGGTGAAGTTTGAAAATTAAGACTGCTTTCGAGGAACCGTCCGGTAAGAGGTCGAGACTCTACTCGGGGTGGGACTGGTTGTAGTGGTCAACCGGGGTACAGACCGAGCGGTGGCCATGCAAGCCCGAGTCCTACCTCTACCACGTGTCAGATTGTGACTGGCCTGGTCAGGATCAAACGATGCCAGCGTGGATGTAACCAGACCATTTACGTGTTAACTGAACTATCTCGTCACACATTTAATGTGCGCGCCTTTTGAGGTGACGCTTCGCTTGCCCGAAGTGACAACTGTCAGCCACTTTGGGCGGGAAAGCGTATGAGCCATTGGATCTGTTTTGATCTGAACCGTCTGTGGTTCCTATATAAAGGATACTTGTCCATTTCTTCAACTCTTTGCTACAAAGACATAGATTACCGAGCGATTTTAAGAGCAAACAATTCTCGGTCAAGATTTTTGAGCCCTTTCTTGCGTTGATTTCTGTAAGTCTTTCCTTTGCATCTTCAGTGCATCACTATTTTCCTTCTCTTTCCCCTTTTCTCTTCTATTCTGAGTGCGGCTGGAGAGAGCAAACCCACATAGGTTAGATTGGGAATGGGATTTTTTTTTCTTAGGTTCTATTCTTTCTTCCAATCAGGAGGCACCTTAGGGCAGTTGAACCGAGCGGGTGTTCTCGGGATAATCTTAAGAGAGTGTCACCTTGTGCTAAGGGCCATTTATTCTTTGCCTTTTAGGTTAGTGATCCTACCCCCTTTGTATATCAGACTCAGAGTTCCTGATCCATACCTTGGTCATCCTCTTTTTCCCGGCCCAATCGTCAAAACCCCAAAAATGTGTCCATCTGGTTTTGACTCATCCTCTCCGTCAGAGGATAAGCGGTCCGGGTCAGAGGTGTCGAACACAAGTCTGAGTCTGCCATCCGCGTCTCCCTCCGATCATCATAGCGGGGACAGAATCTCGATCCGTCTCTCTGACGATGAGTCGGACCAGGAAGCCCCCGTTGCTTTCGTTTCCTGTGGTTCAGGTAATGAAACACCAGGGGAACCCGACCCCGAGGTAGCCTTCTCCAGCGAGTTCATCCCGTCCACCCTGCGTACGGAAGATCTCGGGCGCATTAGGGATAGGTACGGCCTTCCTGACCACTGCTCCTTAGCCGTGAATGTCGATGGGGCCCAAATCTACCAGCGGGGTTTCACTACCCTATATGAGGACATCCTCATGGATGGGTTCTGCATCCCCCTCCATTCGATCGCTCGGGACGTCCTGATATATCGGGGGATTGCACCGGGCCAGTTGGGCCCGAACGGTTGGAGATTTCTCATGGAGTCCATCTCCTTATGGCCCCAAGTTTTTGGATATGAACTCTCCGTACAGGAGTTCCTCTAGACGCACTGACCATTCCCCGTACATGGTGAGGCCGGTTTCTTCTCACTTAGGGCCCTCCAGGGGAGAAAAATCTTGGTCAACTGCCCGAGCAACAATAAAGGGTGGAAGAATAGGTTCTTCCAAGTGTCCACCCTTGGGCTCTGGGAGCCGGCCCCTAGGATCTAGATGAGGACTTCATAGGTTAGAGAGTTGAGGGGTAAACCAGTCCGGTTTCTCTATTTACTTTCTTCTTTGTTTTGCTCTAGTTTTTGAGACTAACCACTTTGTACTTTGCTTTGCAGCGGGATCAACCAACCCGCTGAGCATTCTCGACGAGTGCCAGGCCAGGATAAGGAGTTTGGCAGACCAGCTAACAAACATCTAGAATGTGTTGACTCGGACCGGCGAATTACGAGCTACCGACGATCCAGCTCAGCCCACCAAAGCTCCTGTATTCCCAGTAATTCTCCCTGGTAAGTGCTTGGACTTTGTCGTCTCTCGCGGTCGTCCTTCCTCGTCTCCTTTAGTGGTTGCTAGCTGATCAATTTTTTCCTTTTGTAGAGATGGCTCCGAAGAGAAATATTCAGCAATTGAGGGAGTGGCAGGCCCCTGCCGCTGCTGTTGCTGCCACCCAGATGGCGGGGACACAAGGGAAAAGGCCCGCTGCCGAGGCCCCGGGTGGTGAGCTCCCTCTGAGGCAGATCTGGCACGCAGTAGCAAACCGTCTGGTACCCATGGGGACCTCAATGCCCAATGTGGCAGTGGTTGAAGAGACCGCCCCCTGAGTGGGGGTGACGGCCGTGGCACCGATGGCTACCTCAACCGAGATCAGGGAACGGGTGAGACCCAGTCTACTCCCTAGGCAAGTGGAGGCGTATGAAAACATGTCTCCCGAGGTCTTCTAGATCTGGCTGTACAGCCTCTCTCACATGGTGAGTTCTCCCTCCTCTGCTTCTTTTTTCCACACTTATTTTGTCAACTATGCTTGTTTACTGACCGGTCGGTTTTCACTTCTCGCAGGTCGAATGCATGGCCGCTAGGGCGGAGTCCTTCCTACCTACTTTGGCCAGGAGGGCCACTACTGCTGAAGCTGCTCTGTCTAAGGAGCGAGCGACCTCGGAGGCTTGGGAGACCGCTCTGGCCATGGAGAAGGACAAGGTGAAAGGTTTGGCCTTGAGCCTTGGCGCTGCTCAAGCCGAGCTGGTTATAGCCCTGGCTGACCTAGAGGCCGCTCGGGCTAGCGCAGCGGCGGCAGAGGCAAGAGAGAAGGCGCTGGCAGAGGCAACAGCGGCGGGGGCCCGAGAGGAAGCTTTTGACGATGGCTTCTTCCAGGGCTACGAAGATCTGAAGCGCAGACTATCCCGGGACCACCCCGAGTGGGATATCTCATCCTACGAGGGGATCGATTCGGATTTTTGGGATATAGGTCCTGCTGCGGGCGAGGGTCCAGCTGCTGATGCTAGCCTTGCTGAGGAGGCTACCCCGGGCTGGGGCTCTGTCCCGGGAGGAGGAGCTGACGCCGAGGAAGAGGCAGGGGCAACAGAGGATGTGGTCGTGGTGGATGATGCTTAGTCCCCGACCTGTTTTTATTTTTATTGCTGTAGTTTTATTTTCTTTTGTGATGCTATTACAACTGCCCCCAGGCCCTGTACAAATGGCTTTTAATTAATGAAAAGGTCCTTAAGACCAACTTTTCCATCAACTGTATACTGTTTCTGTACTTGTGTGCCTATTTGCCAATTCCCAACCGGTTTTATCTTTAGTTGATCATTCTTTACCTCCTTGCCTTAGTAAATGGTTTAGGATCATAACTGGTAGAACGACTGGTCTTCTTGACCTATTTGAAGGTCATGTCCGGTGTATTATAGGATATTATCCTGTTTTACTGGCCAGATGGTTTTTCTCTAGCCTTTGTAGGTACTTAGGAATGTTAGGATTCCAAGCCCTATTAGTGATCGGTGTGATTTCCTTTTTTGAGTTTGGTGTATCCCCCTGCCCCCCAAACATTTTGCTAAGGCACATGTCTAGGAAGGTAGGGACCATAGGAAACTGACTTGGAACATGGGTGGTTGCAAGGTCATTTGAGGCTTGCCATCATCAGCCACCTAGGGGGTTTCCCCCGTCGCTGGTTTGGCCTAAGCGAAGCCGTTGCCTCGGGGTTAGGCCCGAGGTCTTTATGCCTTAGTTTTGAGTCAAGGTCTTTTGCCTCGAGTGTTAACCCGAGGTCTTTATGCCTTGGTTTTGAGCCAAGGTCTTTTGCCTCGGGTGTTAGCCCGAGAACATTGTGCCTTGGTTTTGAGCCAAGGTCTTTTGCCTCCGGTGTTAGCCCGAGGTCTTTGTGCACAAAATACTGACAAGGGTTGCAAAGTAGGAACCGTTTTATTGCTTTTTACAAAATCATAATAACTGCTCAAATGGAGCTATAAGTATCCTTACTAGTGTTAATCCACCCATGACTAACTGTTACTGATGGTACTTGCGGAGGTGTTGCACATTCCAAGGGTGAGATAGATCACATCCGTCCAGAGTTTGTAACCAATAGGTTCCCGGGCAGTTTATCCGAGTAATTAGATATGGACCTTCCCAGTTTGGCCCCAACTTTCCATGGCTCGGGACTCTTGTGGACTGATTGATGGCCTTAAGGACCAAATCTCCCATCAGGAAGCTACGATGCTTCACCCTGCTATAATAGTACCGGGACACTCTCTTCTTGTAGGCTGCAACTTTTAGATACGCCCGGTCTCTTTTCTCCTCTACCAGGTTGAGCTCTGCCCTGAGTGCATTTTCATTGTCTGGCTCACTATAATTTGCCACCCGGTAGGTAGGTAACCCAAGCTCCATGGGGACCACCGCCTTGAAATCGTAAGTTAGAGAATACAACGTCTCGCCTGTTGCCGCCCAGGGTGTAGTGCGGTAGGCCCATAGGCGGGTCAGTTGCTCTTCGGCCCATAGTCATTTGGGGTCTTCGAGCCTCGTCTTTATTGACAGAAGAATAGTCTGGTTTGTCACCTCAGCTTGGCCATTGGCCTGGGGTTGCTCAGGAGATGAGTAGTGGTTGGATATCCTGTAGCCTGAGTAGAACTCCCTGAATACCGGGGTGTCAAACTGCCTACTGTTGTCACTAACCAAAACCCGGGGGACACCGAACCTGCTGAGGATGTTCCTCTCCACGAAGTATTCCATTTCCTTCTCGATAATTATTGCCAAGGGCTCAGCTTCCGCCCATTTGGTGAAGTAATCCACGGTGATGATAGTGAACTTGACTTGTTCCTTTCTCATTGGTAGGGGATCGACAATGTCAATGCCCCACTGAGCGAACAACCAGGGGATACAGATTAGCATCTGAAGTTCTCCTGGACGGTTGATCATGGGAGAAAACCTTTAGCACGTATCACACCTCTTGACATATGCTTGAGAGTCTCTGGCCATGGTCGGCCAGTAGTATCCTTGTAGTAGGGCTTTACACGAGAGTGCCCAGCCTCTGATGTGGTTCCCGTACACCCCTTCATGGATTTCGTGCAACACCCCTTGGTATTGTGTGGAATGGACACATCGAAGATATGGTATGGAGAATCCACTTTTGTAGGGGATTCCATCAATAATGTGGTACCTCGCCGCTCGGTATTTAACCCGGCGGGCTTCCTCTTTAACTTTTGGTAACACGTCTGTTACTAGAAATGCCATGATTGGGTCCATCCAGCTAGGTCCTGGGACGACTGTTTCTACCTCCATACATTCTGAGTTGATCACACTCGGCTCGGGTAGGTACTCTATCCTTATCCCGTGCAAGTTTGACTCAGAGGATGAGGCGAGGCGGGCTAACCGGTCGACTCTAGTATTATCTTCCCTTGGTATCAGTGTGATGGAGAAACCCTGAAGTTTTTTTAAAACTGCTCGGATAAGGGCTAGGTAAGCTATCATGTTATCTTCCCGAGCCTCGTACTCTTGATTGACTTGATTTACCACGAGCTGAGAGTCACTATACCCCTGGACCTGCGATGCACCCATTGAAGTGACCAGCTGTAATCCGGCCAAGAGAGCTTCATACTCGGCCTCATTATTAGAGGCTTTAAATCCGAACCTAAGCGCATACTCATGGTGGATCCCGTTGGGCGTGGTTAGGATGATCCCTGATCCACTTCCTGTTACTTTTCTTGACAAGTACTACGTTTGCTAACTAGTCAGGATAGTGGACCTCTCGGATAGATTGGGCTTTGAGGAGCTTTTTAACCTCCTCACACACTACCTTTTGTCTCTCGGGGGCCATGCCCTGTCTGTTCTGCTTCACCGGACGGCAGTCTGGATCGAAGTTGAGCCGGTGGGACATTATTCGGGGAGAAATCCTGGGCATATCTTCATGGCACCAGGCGAACACATCTGACTCTGTTGTAGGAATTGAATCAGCTTCTCCCTGAGGCGGGGCTCCAGTAGGGTGCCGATGTTGACCGTTTGGTCTGGGAGTTGTGGTTCCAACGCCACTTGTTCTAATTCTTGGATTGGGCCCACTCTATCATTCTGGTCCCTTGGGTCCATCTCCTAGATGTTCAATGTCTCTATGATGACTTCCCAGTAAAGGAAACTGACATAGCAACTTCGGGCAGTCGCCTGATCTCCACACATGCTCCCGGGTCCATAAGGGGTCAGGAACTTGAATGTCAGGCTATGAGCAGAGACGGTAGCCTTGGCTTTGTTGAGTATAGGCCTCCCGAGAATGACATTTTAGGCAGAGTGGGCCTCCACAATTACAAAGTTTGCCAACAGGGAGATCTGTTGAGGGTAAGTTCCCATAAGCACGGGGAGCTCCATGGTACTGAGCAGCTAGGTGCTGGATCCGTTAAAACCCACCAGAGGAGTAGTAATCAGAAGAAAGTGATCACTGGCTATCCCGAGCTGATCGAACGTTAACACGAACATGATATTGGTCAAGCTACCTGTGTCCACCAATACCTTTTTACCACGTAATTGGCTATGGAAAGCGTCACCACTAACGGGTCGTCATGGGGGCAGTGGACGCCCTGCAAATCGTCAAAGGTGAAAGTCAGTATGTCAGTTGGCGAGGAGCCGCTGGATTGAACCTGCCAGACGTCCTCCTGGGATGCCCGAGCATGTCTCTTCCTTGCCGACTGTGAGTCCCCGCCTCCCGACGTTCCTCCGGAGATCACGTTGATTTGGCCAACAGGCTGTATTTGACCGGGAGCTCGGGCTCCTTGCGTAGGCCGTCCATCCGTCGCGATGAATTCTGCAAGATGACCCTGCTCGATAAGTTTTTTTATGGCTATCTTTAGCTTGAAGCGATCCTCTCTGTCGTGACCGTGGTCTCTGTGGAAGCGGCAAAACTTATCCGGATTCCTTTTTTTGGGCGGGGCTTTGAGTTTTGCCGATTGTTGAAGCAACCTCAGCGCCTCGGTGGCGGCCATGACTTCGTGGATTGGTCGAGACAGAGGCGTCAAAGCGATCTGGGGCTGATCCCGACCTCATCTCTGTTGGTCTTGCCTGGGCTTTTTTACCGAGCCCTTCTCAGATGCCTCACGCCTCCACTTGGCTTTCGGGGACTCATCTCCCGCGAAGCCGGTGCGTTTGGACTTCAAAAATTCTTCTATGTCTATGTACTTTCTGACCCTCTCTGAGAGCTCCACCAGGGTTGCCGGTCGGTCTCGATGAAACGACGTAGCAACCTTGGTGTGTTGAACTCTCAAGCAGAAGGCTATGATGCCTGCTGTTTTGTTCAAATTGTAGATTTGGAGCCTCTACTGATTGAAGCTATCCACATACTCCCTTAGGGATTTGCCCTTGCGCTGCTTGACAGTCAATAGCTGGGTGTCCGGTTGAGACCGGTCAAGCATCCCCACAAACTGGCTAATGAACAGCTTGCTCAGCGTCTTGAAGTCATTAACTATTCGGGGCTTGAGGGCGTGGAACCACAGCACGGCTGGCCCCTTGAGAGTGCTAGGGAAGGCCAGGCATAGTAATTCATCGACAGTGGTTACCAACACCATCTGGGCCCTATAGGTGCAAATGTGATCCACTAGGCTCCCTATCCTATCGTAAGAACTGAGATGCGGTGGCTTAAACTTCCGCGGGATAGGGAATTCGGTGATCTGAGTGGTATAGGGCGAATCGGTCTCCGTGTTGGTATGGTCGTGACACTGCTTGCGGCTCAGTTACACGATTTATTTCTGTAAGCCCTAGATTTGAGCATTCATGCCTTCCCGCTCGGTCTTCCTTTTAATGTCCGAGCGGTAAGTCGGATCAGATGACGAGGCTTCCTCTTCAAAGTGTGTTGACCTTGGGGATAGAATTTGGCTCTCGCTCCGGGTAATTGTATACCTAAGATCTCCTCGGCTCCGTGCTGGAGGGTCTTTTGCTGATTCTTGGGACTTTGGCCCTGACCCCTCCCCCCTGGTGGCGCATCGCCTGTTGATGATGTCCCTGGCGTCTTCCACCCGATAAGGATTGGTCCGAGCTCGCCGCCTGATGCGTCTGGTCTCTTTGCTATGGTCACCATCCCGGGCGTGTTCCCAATCGATGGGGGATACCGGGGCAGAGTGGGTATGGTTCCGGACTCTTTCAGGCTCCCGGTCGGGGGCACTCTTCCCGGTCTGGTTCTCTGATTGAGGGCGCTTCTCTTATAAGGCCAACAGTGCTTTAATTTGCTACTGGGTTGCCATTGGCCTTCCAGAAGCTGCATGAGCGTCGCTGTTACCTGCTCAGAGGTCATGGAGGCGGCCGGCTGCTCGAGCTGCAAGTTCTGCTGACCGACCGAAGTAGTATTTTTCTTACTCGTCTTCGGTGGCGTGTTAATCAGTCAAGAAATTTGTTGATGAGTAACTTGTCGATTCCCACAGATGGCGCTAAACTAATGATGCCGAAAATTGGAAAGAGGGATTAAGAAAAGAGATATTGTGACACAATCAATTATGTGTGGTTCGGTCCCGTTAATGAGGTGACCTACGTCCACGGGTGCGTCAGTGCGCTACACTAGCAGATCACCGGCGGACTTGGTGAGACAATAGTTGAGCGGCGCTACTAGTAATACCGGTCGGGTGTATGCGTATGCAATCAATTTAAGCAGCTATTCTCTAGGTTAAGAATACGATCCCCTTAATGGGGGTGAGTGGCCCCTTTTATAGGTGCGAGAGACCAACCGTACAAGGCAACTGATTAGATAAGGAAGCTCTATCTAATTACAATTTGAGGAGCATAAATCATAGGAGGTTTCCTAAGTGGCTTAGGAAACTATTTGCACTTTCTATTAGTGTTCTGATTAATTTAGGAAACTGCTGAGCGGCTTGATTGTCAGACTGCACATTGTGGAGAGCTGCTGCGCTGCATGCCCGGGCTGTGTGAGCATCCCGAGCGGTAACAGTCGAAAGACGTCGAGATTGGTGGGCCACAAGCTCCCTTTTTAGATAACCCAGATCCTTCACTGCTATCGTGGCGGTTTGACTTTAACAGAATATTTCTGGACGTATCAATATCTATATACAATTGTTAGATCTAAGCCCCATATTCATGATTTAGGTCCATCAATTTAGAGTTTCATGAAGTTGTTTTTATGTCTTATTGAGGTCCATGAAGGTTGAATCCATAATTCTCAAGGAACATTAGTTTGAGAAAGGAATCTAGTTTGATCAAGTTGATTTGTTGGTTTGATCCTTACGTCAAAGTGGATTCAAGCATTCATAGTTCATAGGATTGAGTAAGTCCTTGAGATTGTCTTGCTAGACCCTCAACATGAGGTCTATGATTGGGATCTTCTAAGGCCAAATCCATGAACTCTCTTAATAATTTGTCAATTGCTATCATACTTGGTCTACATTCTTCATAGAACTATAGATCAAGTGTGGTTTGAATCATGAACACCAAATTCATTAATGCTGTAGTGACTTCAATGACAGTCTGTGATCAAGGATTTTTAATTAAATCATGATCCGTTGGATTTTAATGAGACCAATGGAATATGTTCATAATACATAGATTTACCACTACAATTTTTATTTTGTTCCAATTATAGGGTTAACATAGTTTGATCATAGGTTTTGTAATCTAATCATTCTCTATCCATAATTCCATAATAGTGAAACAATTTTAAAATGGTTGAATCAGAGTCTTAACCAAATAGTTTAGGTTTCAAATTATTTTTCCTATGAAGTTTAGTGGGTTAATAATTTCTCCAAGAAGTTTGAGGGGTTTGAGATTAATTTTCTAGTTTTAATAAATCACACAAGTTTGTTGGACAAAGAGTTGATAGAATCTGAGTGATGTCTAGTCTTGGTCCAATTCCCAAAATTGGACCATATGATCTTTGATTTTCTTTTTTGTATTAGAATCTAGACTCACAAAGGCGCATCATACTACACAATCACTAAGATCAGACCACGGGAACCATGATTTTCCTATTTTTGAATGTTTTGTCTCTTCTCTATAAATCCTAAAATCCTGAGACAGATTTGATAAAACTTACCAATTATTGATCCAAATGTCTTCTTAATTCCTTAAGGCTTGGAACATGTTTTGAACAAGAATAATTGAATGTAAATCCAGAAGTCAAGTGATCCAAATCAACAACTAACTCATGCTTTGTTCATTCTTATGCACCATAGTCATCATGCTTAGAAGAAGTGCTTGCATTTTAGGAATATTCGAATATAGAATATAGAAATAGATCATAATTAATAGAACTTAGTTATGAATTCTCTTCAATAACGTTGAAGTCATTTCACTTCTATGTGGACATTGCATTAGCTCTACGATAAGGTCTCTTTGGATCTTCCTGTTGACACTTGAATATCCATAAAAGTGTTGTGATTTCCTTGTTTGGAGAGGATTCAAGACTTTGTCAATTTCCTTTAATATTCTTGTTAAATTTAGTGAAAATTTGATATTATTTATATTCAAGCATGTGGACTAACTTCTGTTTTGTAGCGCCATCAAGGTATGATCCTTCGAGCTTTCTTTTATTTATTTCACTATCAATTTTATTGATTTTTGGCTCCATGCAATACACCTTAGATTAGGATTTTGCCTTACATGTTTATGTAAATTAGAGACGTTTTCCTAGGTTTTCTATTTCGCTGTATGCACTGCACATTTCCTATCACAACTAGATCACGGTGAGTTTTCTCATTCTCTATTGCATATCATTCGCTTGCTACTTGAACCTACTCGATTTTTTATGTCTTTTTCTCATTAGCAATCTTGCACCCCTTTCAACATGCTTTTGAAATGTATATCTATATCTATGTATTATTTGAAGGCATACATTGATTATTGATTTGATCATAAGCATGTTGAGTAGAGGCCTATCGCGAGATAGGATGAGAGGGTGCTTTAGTCCGCCAGGCTCCTTCCCCTCTCATTCCATAATCCCCGGACCTAATTAATCTCTAGTTTGTAAAATAACAGTAGCTTTTAAAATGGTTTCTTAGCTTTCCTTAAAAAATTAAGTGGCGACTCTTATTTGTTTTAAGAAAGTAGAACGTGTTTGTTCGTTATCCATAATCTGCAAATTATGTTTCTTAATCTGAATGAAGAGTGAATTAGGAGACTCTTAAGTGATTGGGTGTAGACATCCCATTTTGTCGGCTACCATATTTAGGAGACCCATAGCTTAGTGGTTCACAATGATCGAAATGACTCGAAAAGGACTCTTGGAAGTTAGTTCTCTCTCTTGAAATGCTCAAAAAGTGGTACAAATGACCAAAATGCCCTTGAAAGCCCAAACACTCCCAGATTTGGACCGAAAGTTCTAAAAACATGCTATGTCATAAGGAAAATCATAAAATGAGTTTTTAACCAAAATCGGATGAAATCGTCAGCTCCCAGAGACCCCCGGAAGTTCCCGGAAAGTCCCTGTTGACCAGTTTGACAAAGTTTGACCAAGGTTTGACCAAATTCATCCAAATTTGCTAAAAAGTTTCAAGATCATTCTAAAAAGTACTAAAATGAGTTTAAAAAGAAAACATGACAAAAACGTCAGCTCCGGGGAGCTCCCGGAGGTTCCCGAAACTTCCCAGGAATCCCAAGTTTGACCGAGTTGACCTAAAAGTCTCTCAATCGATTGAAATGTCTTCTATCGCTTGACTATCTCCGGTTCAATCGATTGAACAAACTTCGGTTGATCGAACTCAGGTTTATACTACTGCATGGCAGAGGCTAGAGATCAATGTTTCATCGTGATCTCTCAACTCTGGTACTACTTAGACATGGTCTCGAGTGTCACAGATTTGTTTTTAATGTGAATATTCATTAAGGTCTTGTTTGGTTGTGATTTAAACATGCACACTACAAAACTATGGATTAATTCTAAACTAACAAGCAACACTACGATTATTACTGCTCATACTATGCAAAATTACTAACAGAATGTAAACAATCAATAAAATGAAACCTGAATGAAAGGAACACTTGTATTAAAACTAGAATCACCAAGCAATCAATGTAGAATCCATGATTAACCTACAAAAACAAGCAAACTCTATGTCTCTCTCTATGTAAACTGTGAAAACCAAAAGTTGGGCGTCCATATGGACGTGTTCATAACTAATATATATAGAAAATCCTAAGGCTAGGGTTACATTAAACGTTTTTGCTGCGTGCGCGTAAATTTTGATAAATGGCATGTTCGATCGATCGAACCACGTTCGATCACTTGAACTTTCAAATTACTCGAGCGCTTGAACTAGCTTCGATTGATCCAAAGTTTGATCGCTTCGGGGTTCTTCGATCGCTAGAACTCCACTTTTCAGCTTGATTTACCTTGCTCATAATCAAGCTTTCCTTTTCATCCTATTATTCATTTCTGATCACAACGCAGTAGTATATCTGCACAAAACAATAGCTAAAACAACACAACTTATCATAGATTCGTCACATTGTCTATAAACTGGCATTATAGCATAAATTGCAGATATAATAAGGAATTATAAACTATATCAATATATTTCCTTATTTTAGCACGGTTGTATTTTACAAATACCCCTGCTTGTCACAACCCCCGACTAACTTATTGCTAGTCCCTAGATATAAGGTGATAATAAAATAAGCAAATGTACCACTATAATGACTAAAAGAAAATAAAATAAACTCAACAATCTAGCCTAATAGAAAGAGATACTTCCTAACTCACTTTCGTAGGAATCGCAGTTGCATATAGCAAATGTAACAAGCCATTAAACCCCTAGGTTCCCCCTAGTGAACGAGTGTTGTCTTGTGAGGGTTTACAGTGAATATACCCACAAAATTCTCCATTTTAAGTTCACAAAGATATAGGAAAACTTTTAAGCACTCCCTCCTATTCAAATGCTAATTCAGCTCTACAAAGACATATCAGTCTTAAATAAGCCATGAAAGAAATTCACATGCTCCTCATGCCACCAAGATAGATATAACATATGAATCACATCCATGCATCCGTGTGAGTGTGTGTGAAGTTAACAGCTATGCGTCAAACCTTATTTAGAATTACTTAAACTATTGTACCTCTAGAACTCGTAGTTTCAACTCAATTCTCACATTGGTTTACACTCAAAAAAGAATATCTCATAGAAACTTGTTTAATAATGATCACACGTTGTATGAAAGCTTTGATAGCAGTGATATTCTGGTTACTAATGCTTTCATACGTGACTCTATGAAAAATGAACATTTAGAGTGTATAGTCTCACAAATAGAATACTACTTACTAGAGGAGCGAAATACCGTGGATAACTCAATTTACACATTCATGTTCAAACCAATTCATTAAGAATCATTAAGACTTTAAATTTTTGGTTTTTATATGGTAGCTAAAGATGATGAGAGAAAGAATGTGTGTCTTAGTATGTGATGAAGTCTATCTCCTCATTTAATTCCTTTCACATCTCCAACCAACTTCCCTTCTTTGCATATGCTTCTTTTCTCTTTTTTTATTTTTTAAAATTTTAAATTTTTTATTTTTTTATTGCTTCCCACAACTACTCTTCTCCCACCACATACTTTGACAATTTATTCATATCAGGAATTTGTATTCTCATAATAGACTAGGAAATATTGACTCAGTGGGGGATTGGAAACAAAACGGTTTCTTGGATAAAGGTAAAGGGCTATGAATAGATTAGGGAATGGGCAGCGATGGCTTAAATCATTTTCTTAATTCCTTAGTTTTAGCATTTCAGTATTCATTGAGTTTAGTTGGTAGATCCCGAACGTTCTCCTCTAATAAGTAGCCAAAATGAAGAATTAATTAAGACTATTCGATGAACTTTTAATATGCATAATCAAGAAAAACAATTTGAGGTTATGTGAAAATTCCCTCAGAAATGAAGATTGGATCAAACACTCACTAAGGGTAACTAGTTTCTACTACTCATTCTTTTAGCACAAAAGTCATATTACTCATTTTAAGGTTTTCTGTATAGCTATCAACTAGTGCATATGGATGTTGGATACATGAAAGGTCAACACATCCAATCATCCTAGTGATGCAAGAAAATGCGTGAACTTAATTCATAAAAGGATGAGACAAATGCAAACATGTCATTGGTTATAATCAACCAATTGGGAGTAAGAGTTTGAGCTTACTCTATCATTTAAGTTCAAAAAGTTCAAAATTTTTAATTTTAATTTAGATTTTTTTTCAATTTTAATTTAGATTGTATGATATTTCGAAAGAAATTGTCCAGAGTGCTAAGTGTGAACATGTACAGGTGTATAACTATCTGCATTTAGATTGTATGATATTTGGAAAGAAATTTTCAGAGTGCTAAGTGTGAACATGTACAAGTGTATATCTATCTGCATCCCACCCCTAATTGAAAATAACAATGACCTCAGAAGTTGATTTTCAAATGAAAATAGATGGATATCACCTGATAGAAGCAAAAGCAATAACAGCAATCATGGCAACCTGTAATTAAACCATACAATCTCCAAACAGCATAGATCAATAGATATAGCAATATGAAAATAGGATCCATGAAAATAGCCTCACCGATCACTAGAAATATAAAATAATAACAATACAGAACAGTGATCACCATGTCCAACTATCCAACAAAAGGTACTAAGAGAGAGGAGAGAGAAAACAAAAAGAAAATAAATACAACAAAACTCCCATAGTCTCAACTAGCACAACTAACTAATCTTCAGCAATATCAGATAGAATCTCGATGGGCGCATCTGGATCATCAGCATCTCCACCCTCAGCAACATAGGAGCCATCGCCGGGTCACTCGCAATCATGTCCGAAGGAATAGTCGCTGAAGGAATCGGCACAGCTAGAAGTGGTGGAGGCGGTATCTCAGAAATAATCGGTGGTGCCGTGGATGTGGATGGAATAGAAGGAGCAGCAGATGTCGATGGAGTGGTGGACGATGAAGGATCAGTATTGGGTGGTGCAGCCGGGGAATGTGAAGATGTATGCAACGACTGAGCAACCCCCAACTGAACCAGTAGTGTGTCGAGATATGAGGTTAGGTAGTCAATCTTGCCCTCGAGTCGCATCAGTGCCTCCCTCTCCTTGATAACAATGTATGGAGGGTCTGGAGAGTCATGGAAGAAGACTCTCCCTGGGCTGGAACCTGAGACCAATATCTCAACTCGAATCTCACAACTTCCTCAATAGGATCTCTCTCGTCGTCGGACTTGGGCTTCTCAGCCTCGAAAGGCGTCCCTAAAGCTGCACCCTCAGTGTCCGTACCTCCTCCTCGCTTCTTCTTCACCCCAACTTTTGCCTTGCCTTTTCTTTTTCTTTTTCTCTTCTGGGCATCCGAGCAGTGGGAAGTCGTCTCACCAAAATAGCTAGAGGAAGTCTGAACCTTATAGTGGGCAGCTGGGGGAGTCCTTCCTGAGCAACGACTCGGTGGATAGCCCAAGCACCTTTCAAGTGCTTCTTGGCGGCTATGTAGCTGGTGGGGTGGATCATGAAATCAATATAAAGGCATGGCAAATAGACTGGCTTCCCTGTCCCAACTGCATAAAGAACTCGCGCATACCATGCCGCTATCTTCTCCCGATAGGATGTCACCAAGATGCAGTTGCTGAGAGCGAGGTGAAGCATGTGATAATCATCTGTGAGATAGTGGTCCTCAATCAATGATACGCCGTTCCACTATGGAACAGCGCCACTTGTGATCTCCCAGATAATAGTGGTCGACGAGGTCTCTGGTGCATCTGGTCGATGTAGGCATACATAATTAGGTACCAATAGAGCAGCGGCGACTGTGGCTGGACTGAATAAGATCTCCCGGCCACAGAAAAATGATCTATACGTGAATGGGGCAGCCGGATTACGAATCATAGTCGCACAAGCCTCTTGGATCCAAGAGAGATTTACTCTCTTAGATTGTGAGAGTAAATCGAACCAATGTGGCATTGCCCGAATCTGGGCTAAGTACCAAGGGACTGATAGCCATGCTGTCTCCAAAGGTCACTCTATCATTCCGATACTAGAAATACTACGTGAACCACTACCGGTCAGAAGTATTGTCGAAGCCATAGAGTGGGACTGGGTCAGGAATCGTGAGATCAAAGGGCTTCTCTTTATGGTATCCCGTAACAGGAATCATTGTGAAGTCCCTGAAATAGATAAAGAGAAGAAAAGATTAAGTAAAAGAGGAAACTGAAAAGAAAAGAAGAAAACTGTCACTACTTTAGTTCGATCGATCGAACTTTTCTCGATCGATTGAACAAGGGGAAGGCTTGAGTGCTCGAGCCCATCTCGATCGATCGAGAACATAAATTACGCAGCGACAAAAAAAAAAAAAAAAAAAAAACTCAGCAACAAGAAGAGAAAAGGAAATATACACCCTAGAAGGGGATTAATTGGTCGTAAGATCAATGGGGTGGCACCCCCTCTTAATTTGAACAGAAAAATGAGGTAGTGAGGGCCATGAGGACCTTACCTCAGTAAGCATGCAATGTAGAGGGAGGGGAGGATGATGATGATTTGGGGGGGAAACCAGGATCTCCAATTGATGTATGGGAGCACGGGAGAACCAAATCGCCGGAGCTCTCACTCTCTCTGTTTTCAATCGATTGAGAGTGAAGGAGAGAAAGAGACTAAAAAAGTGTACGCTGGATGCCTCGTTTAAATACAAGTCTTGATCGATCGAGATAGTTCAATCAATCTAACTTTCAATCGATTGAGACTTTTTCAGGCGCTTGAGGATTCTAGACCGTCGATTGATCGAGAGTGGTTCGATCAATCGAACACAAAATTCTAAAAATTATTTGAATAGAATACTGTGTGTACCCCCAACTAACAAAAATTGTTCTGGACATATAGGAATAGTCTCAACAAGTGCAAACACAGAACATGTAAGCCAGAATTGATCATCATAGTAAATAAAGTTGCAAATTTTATAAATATAAATTTTAATAGCATCCTTTTGCAAAATTATTTCCCCAACTTGGTATATAAGACCTTATTACAAAGAAAAACTAGAATTAAAACTAAAAATAATAAAGATTTATCTAGGATTACACGTCAATTGCTAAATGATGGACAAATGAAACAAAACAACTAAAGTGAATCACTACTCTTTGAACACAAAAACTTCCTCTTCCACAATTGCTTCATACTCTGCCAAATCTTCAAAATCGGAGTCCAAACTCGACAATTCACGATTTTAGAAAGATCTAAAACCGTCAAAAATATCATTGAATGCGTCTGAAACCTCCAAAGAATTGAAAGCGCAAGGAAGAGGTGATCTTGGTGAGCCAGATGGCATCATAGATAAAGGAGTGTAACTCCTCAGCTGTTCTTTCTCTTGTGGCAGGGTACCAGGGGACCCAATGGGAGGTCCATGAAACAGTAAGTGCAGAAGGAAGACTGGTATAACGTTAGGGTTCAAAGTGATAATCCTAGACAAGGAAAAACAAAAGAAACAAAAGGAGAATAAGACAAGGAAAACAAGCAATAGAAACAAAAGAGAGATAAATAAAACAAAGGAACATATGACATCGTCCTAACCTCACTATTGGCATGAATGCCCAGTGTGCACTAGCTGGGAAGGGACATTGAAGCTTGAACTGTAAGTAGCTTAGGTGCACATAGAGGTATGGGACTAGCTTGAGAATGAAAAAGTCATCGATAAATGTGAAAACAGCGTTGTGGCGTTCAGGCACAACATCTTGTAAGTCATTCTCGTCCCAAGGTTCCCACATCGAGTCATTATCCCACTACTGTAGGAGTTCATCATCAACTTCACCAATGAAATAACCCTCTTCTTCTCCTTCTTCTTTAGGGAAAACCATATTTTTAAAAGGATTGATGTCGAGGAGAGCAAGTGGGTAAGGGATATATCCTTGAGATATGTTAATGAAAACATTCGCATCCGGCCCTTCATATGGTGAAAGGCAGAATGCGACCTCCTCAGCTATCCATAGAGGGTTTTGATATTCAGAATTAGCCCAAGATCCTATCGAATGGACATCATCATCTCTCATTTTGGGACCTGCAGTGGAGTAATATAAGGAATGGCGGATTAAGAACAACGTCACATTCAAGAAGAAGAATCAAACAAAAATAGCAAAAAATAAACAAAATGCGAGAAGAAAAAAGTTTACAACAATAGGTTGTGACTCTTTGTGGTATTTTAGGTGGAAGAATAGTTGGGCTCATCTAGTTGGATGTGCTCAGATTCTGGTTGGAAGTTTTTGAAGAACGACTTCAACTTTTGGCCATTGACCTTGAAACTTTCATCGTTCTTGGGATTCATGAGCTTGACAGCCCTATATAGAAAGATAGATTTCACGATAAACGGGCCTATCCACCAGGATTGGAGCTTTCCTGGAAAAAGGTGAAGGCGAGAGTCATATAGCAAGACTTTTTGCCCTAGCTCGAATGTTTTTTGAAAAATAGTTTGATCATGGCGAGCCTTCAATCTTTCCTTATGCAACTTCGCAGTGTCATACGCATCTCTACGGATTTCCTCTAGCTCTGCGAGTTAGAGTTTTCTTAGCTGACCTCCCTCTTTAATATCGAAGTTTAATGAGCGAGTCGTCCAATATGCTTTATGCTCAATCCTGACAGGGAGGTGGCAAGATTTTCTGTACACTAGCATGTACAAGAACATTCCCAAGTTTATTTTATAAACGGTATTGTACGCCCATAGAGCATCAGTCAGTTTGTATGCCCAGTCTTTCCTGTTAGAACTAACCATTTTTTCGAGAATATGTTTTATTTCTCGGTTAGCCAATTTTGCCTACCCATTAGTTTGTGGGTGGTAGGCTAGAGCAATCTTGTGATTGACCCCATATTTCTTGAGGAGTGACTCCAAGGGCCTATTGTAGAAGTGCTTGACTTGGTCACTTATTAATGCCCTCGGGGTTCCAAAATGCGACAGAATGTGTTCTTTTAGAAAGGACATTACTATTCTATAGTCATTGCATCTCGTCAGTATCACTTCTACCCATTTTGATACATATTCCACAACTAGGAGTATGTATTCATAATTGTTCGATTTTAGGAATGGGCCCATAAAGCTTATGCCCCAAAATTGAATATTTCAATTGTGATTATAGGAGTCAAGGGCATACAGTTCCTTTTTGAAATTGTACCAAGCTTTTGATAGCGTTGGCACGTTGTGCAAAAGGAATAGGCATCTTTAAATACAGTGTGCCAGTAAAAACACTGTGTAAGACTTTTTGTGTGATTTTTTGCAAAGTGAAGTGGCCACTGTAGGCTTCTAAATGGCATGATGCTAAAATTATAGTTATATACTCATTCAAAAAGCAACGTCTGATGACCTGATCAGCGTAATATTTGAAAAGGTACGGGTCATCAAAGAAGAAGTGACGTGCAAACAAGAGGAATCGTTTCTTATCTTGATTTGACCAATGCCCAGGGGTTTCTCTCGTGACTAGATAATTTACTATATCTGCATACCAGGGCAAACTGGAAATAGTCATCAATTACTCATCTGGGAATGCATCCTTGATAGGTAGCAGTTCTGTATTGTCAACAAACGTCAACTAAGATCAATGGTCCGCGACCACATTCTCTACTCCCTTTTATCTTTGATTATGAGATCAAACTCTTGGAGTAGGAATATCCAACGGATAAGCCGTTGTTTCGCGTCTTTCTTGGATAGCAAATATTTGAGGGCCGAGTGGTCTATAAAACAGACAATTGGAAACCCTATCAAATAAGACTTGAATTTATCCAAGGCGAATACTATAGCTAGTAGCTCTTTTTCAGTAGTTGTGTAATTTATTTGAGCTTCATTCAGAATTCAACTGGCATAGTAGATAACGTATGGCTTATTATCCTTCCTATGTCCTAGAACTGCGCCAATAGCGTAGTCGCTAGCATCACACATTAGCTTGAATGACAAACTCTAGTCGGGTGCCTGTATTATTGGTGCAGAGGTAAGGAGGTCTTTTAGTGCATCGAAAGATGTTTGGCAGCTTTCTGACCATTCGAAGGGTGTGTCTTTGACAAGCAGTTGACAAAGTGGTCGGGAGATTGCACTAAAATTTTGGATAAATCGATGATAGAATCCCGCATGTCCAAAGAAAGAACGAATGTCTTTGACTATACGGGGGACAGGTAGATTCGAGATTACGTCAATTTTGGCCTTATCCACTTGGATACCTTTATCGGAGATTAAATGGCCGAGGACTATTCCCTTGGTCACCATGAAGTGACACTTCTCCCAGTTTAATACCAGGTGTTTGTCCTCACATCGTGCTAATACCTGTTCAAGGTTTTCAGACAGTTTTCAAAACTATGGTGGCTGAACACAGAGAAATCGTCCAAGATGTTCTTCATTGAAGGTGTAAAAGGAGTTCAAGAAGAACTTATAAGGAGTGGTTTAATCTTCACCCAAAGAAGATTGTTTAGTGGAATCCTCAAGAGGTGTTCTTGAGGGGTAGATGTAGGCTGCGGATTGTGGATTGTCGAACCACTTAAAATACTCGGTTTGTAAGTGTTTCTTTACCTCTCTCTCTCTCTCTTTACTTATTGTTTAATTTGATATTGTATTTGCTTAGCTTTTTAATCTTCATTATTCATTAATAATCTTATTCACCCCCCCTCTAAGGATTAATTTTGGGCCAACAATTGGTATCAGAGCAAGGGCTCTTGTATTGATTTCAAATATCTTTGAGTTAAAGATCACATAGCAAACACTAGTACCAATATCACTTAAGTTGAGGGACAATCATCCCAAAGACCTCCATGTTTTAATGGAACCAATTATGCTTATTGAAAAAATAGGATGAGAATTTATATTATTGCTCAAGACTTCGATTTATGGAAAATTATAGTTAAAGGACCTCATGTTACTACTAAGACATAGGCACTGACATTGTTCCTAAGATGGAAGATGAATATGGTGATAGTGATAAGAAACTTATTAAAAATGAATGCTATGTCTATGAATCTCTTGTACTGTGGCTTCGAGCCAAATGAGTACAATCGAAGATCTTCTTGTGAATCGGCTAAAGAACTTTGAGATAAACTAGAAGTCACACATAAAGGAACCAATCAAGTTAAGAAATCTAAGATTAGTTTACTTGTTTAATCTTATGAAATGTTAAAAATGCTTCCTAATGAAACTACTAGTGAAATGTCTACTTGTTTCACTACTATCGCTAATAGTTTAAAAAATCTTGGTAGAGTTTATCCTAACGAAGAGATGATTAAGAAGGTGCTTAGGTTACTACCAAAGCATTGGCAACCAAAGGCTATGGCGGTCCGCAAAACAAAGGAACTTGCAAAGCTTTCAATCGAACAACTCATGAGATCTCTCATCATTCACAAAATGGAATTGGCCATCTTCGACAATGAAGATAAGAAGAAGAACTTGGGTCTAAAAGCTTCAATTGACCAAGATGATGATAGTGATGGAGATAATGAAATGGCCATGATCACCCGCAAGTTTAAAAGGTTCTTGAGGAAAGACAAAACCTTCGAAAGAAGGGGACAAAAAGATAATGATGCCAAGAAAGAATCAATCATTTGCTTTAAGTGTAAAAAGCCCGGACACATCAAACTCGATTGCCCATTGTTAAAGAAGAACTTCAAGCAAAATGCAAAAAAGGCAATGAAGGCAACTACTTGGGATGATTCCGAAAATGAGACATCCGAGGATGAATCAAGTGATGATGAAGTTGCAAACATTTGTCTCATGGCACATGAAAGTGATGAGTTAGACTCTAACTATGATTCTTGTAATGAGTCTCATAACTATGATGACCTTCAAAATGTGTTTGATGAATTGCATGAGGAATTGGAAAATTTGCGAACCAAATACATAGCTCTCAAAAAGAATTTCACCTCACTCTCAAATGAGCTTAGTGAATTGAAATCACAAAATGATTCTTTGAGAAAAGAAATTGAAATGCTTTCTTCAAGAAGAATTCCTACAAATGATTTTAAAAAGGAAAACATTGAGTTGAAGAAACAAATTGAAGAGTTGACCAAAACATTAGCAAAATTTACTCATGGAGAGCAAAACATGAACATGATTTTGGGAAAACAAAGATGTGTTTTTGATATAGCCAGATTAGGCTTTAATCCCACTTATAAGGAAAAGAAGTACAACAACTTTTCCCTAGCAATGCTTCAACTAGCACAAGTTCCTCAAGCAATCCTCATCAAAGCATCTTTTCAAAAGGATCCACTTCAAACTATTTCAATCCTCATGTAACTTGTCATTATTTCATGAGAAAAGGGCATGTGAACTACAAGTGCCTAAACAGGAGAAAGACCACTACAGTTTGGATTGAAAAGAGAACCACACCTCCCTTTGCTAACAAAAATGGACCCAACGAATGTTGGGTACCACAGAGGGTTACTTAAGCTTGTTTTATAGGTATGCTTAAAATCCTCAAGCAAGGATAGACGGTTATTGGATAGTAGATGCTCTAGACACATGATAAGACAAATTCAAGTTCTCCTCTCTCTCTCTCTCTCTCTCTCTCTCTCTCTCTCTCTCTCTCTCAATGATGGTGCAAATGTGCAAATGTCACATTTGGAGACAACTCCGAAGGAAAAATCATTGGTATAGGTAATGTTGGTAAGAACTCCTCTTTAACTATTGAGAATGCGTTATTATTATATGGTCTTAAACACAACTTGTTGAGCGTTAGTCAATTATGTAATAAAGGATTTAAAGTTGCATTTGAATCAAATTATTGCATGATTATGGATGCCAAAGATGATAAAGTGTTATTTATTGCATATCGGGATGAAAATGTTTATACCATTGATTTTGATGATATTTCTTCTCAAGATGTTAAAGGCTTTGCCGTGTTGAGTGAAACTAGTTGGCTTTGGCATAGACAATTATGACATGCTAGTATGGATCTCCTTTCAAATTTATCAAAGAATTATTTGGTTAAAGGTTTACCAAAAACAAAATTTGTTAAGGACAATATTTGTAATGCTTGTCAACTTGGAAAACAAATAAAAACCTCGTTCAAGAAGAAAAAAGAGATCTCCACTAGTAGACCTCTTGAATTACTTTATATGGATTTATTTGGTCCTAATCTTGTAGCTAGTATGAATGGAAAAGTGCATGCATTCTTAATTGGTGATGATTATTCAAGGTTTACTTGGGTCATTTTTCTTGCTCATAAAGATGAGGCTTACCCAAATTTTGTAAAATTTTTCAAAAGAGTTCAAAATGAAAAAGGGTATGCCATAAATAATTTTAGAAGTGATAGAGGAGGAGAATTCGATAACAAAGATATTTCAATTTTTTGTGATGAAAATGGTTTTGGACATAATTTTTCAGCACCAAGAACTCCTCAATAAAATGGTGTTGTTGAAAGGAAAAATATATCCCTTCAAGAGATTGCAAGAACTTTTTTGAATGAACATGTTTGCCTCAATACTTATGGACCGAAGTAACTAGCACTTCTTGTTATGTTATTAATCGTGTTGTTATTAAAATAATCTTGGTAAGACTCCCTATAAACTTTGGAAGCATAGAAAACCTAACATTGGTTATTTTAGAGTTTTCGGTTGTAAGTGATTTATCTTGAACAATAAGGACAACTTAGGTAAGTTTGACGCTAAGTCGGATGAGGGTATCTTCTTAAGTTATTCACAAATAAGCAAGGCACATAGAGTCTTCAATAAGAAAACCTTTGTTGTAAATGAGGCCAACCCCTTTAGAAGAAAGGATGATGATGATGATGTTGTTGTAGAAGGTCTAGACATAGCTAGTACCTTAAACTCTTTACCTCTAGAAAAGCCCAAGGAAGGTTTCCATATTCCTCTAGAACCTCCTAGAGACAATACTAGAAATAACCTCCCTAGAGATTGGAAGAGCACTCCTAGTCACCCCATAGAACAAATCATAGGTGACCCGGTCAAGGAATAGCTACTAGATCCTCTGTTAGAAATATTTGCAACAACCTAGTGTTTCTTTCTCAAATAGAACCTAAAAACATAGAGGAAGCCGAGCAAGATGATAGTTGGATTATGGTTATGCAAGAAGAGTTGAACCAATTTGAGAGAAACCAAGTTTGGACTTTAGCTCCTTGACCTAATGATCATTCCATCATAGGAACCAAATGGGTGTTTAGGAAAAAGAAGGATGAATCCGGAGTGATAGTTAGAAATAAGGCTAGATTGGTAGCCCAAGGGTACAACCAAGAAGAAGGAATAGACTATGAGGAAACGTATGCTCCCATAGCAAGATTAGAAGCCAATAGAATGTTAATTGCTTTTGCTTTCCACAAAGATTTCAAACATTTTCAAATGGATGTTAAAAATGCCTTTTTAAATGGATTTATAGAGGAAGAAGTCTATGTAAAGAAACCTCCAGGATTTGAGAACTCACAATTTCCAAATCATGTTTTCAAACTCTCAAAAGCATTTTATGGATTAAAACAAACTCCTCATGCTTAGTATGATCGTCCTAGCAAGTATTTACTTGGTCTTAGATTTACTCGAGGAAAAATTGACACAACTCTTTTCATTAAACATTCACAAAATGATATTCTACTTGTTCAAATCTATGTGGATGACATCATTTTTGGTGCTACAAATGAAAAGTTGTATGAGGAATTTACAAAATGCATGCAAGATGAATTTGAAATGAGTATGATGGGAGAACTAAATTTCTTTCTTGGATTACAAATCAAACAACATAAAGATGGCATATTTATAAATCAATCTAAGTACATCAAAGATTTATTATTTGGATTTGAAAATTTCAAACCTACTGGAACTCCCATGAGCTCATCTCTCAAGCTTGACAAAGATGAATCCGGAAAACTTATTGATACTAAAAATTTACGTTGCATGATAGGTAGTTTATTTATGGCATGATAGGTATGTCTTTGTGCTAGGTTCCAATCCTCACCTTGAGAGTCGCATGTTGTAGCTATTAAGCGCATTTTTAGATACTTGTAAGGCACAATTGACTTGGGTTTATGGTATCCTAACAACATTCCCTTTGACTTGATTAGTTATTTGGATGCGGACTTTGTCAGTTGCAAAGTGGATCACAAGAGAACAAGTGGCACGTGTCACTTTTTAGGACACTCCATAGTCTCTTGGTTTAGTAAGAAACAAAATTTCACAGCCTTATCCATGGCGGAAGCCAAATATATAGCCTCCGGAAGTTATTGTGCACAAGTTCTTTATATGAAACAACAATTAGAAGACTTTGGACTTCACTTTGAACACATCCCTCTTAGGTGCGATAACACTAGTGCGATTAGTCTCTCTAAGAATCCCATTCAACACTCTAAGACTAAGCACATTGAGATTAGACATCATTTCATTAGAGATCATGCTCAAAAGGGTGATGTCGAACTTGTTTTCATCGATACAAATCATCAATGGGCTGATATTTTTACTAAACCTCTTCAAGAAGATCGTTTTTGTATCATTCATCATGAATTAGGGATGGCTAGTCATGCCGATATTGTGCAAATTCGAAGCTCAGATCCCCTTTCCCTTTGTTTTCTGAAGAAAAAAAAACTATTTTTTTTTTTATTAAAAGTAGTCGAATGGACCCCAAAAATTTAAGGCGACTAGATGTTTTCTTTGACCGAATTTTTTTTTCAAAACCATTGATCCCTCCAGTCGACCATTTTTTTAAAGCAGTCAACCAAAGTCTTTCTTTTGCCAACTTTCTACTTGAATTTCAGTCGACCATACATTTGTTCAGTCGACAGGTTGTTTATTCAGTCGACTAACTCTATGCCCTAATTTTTTGTTCAGTCGACTGGATTATAGAATCAGTCGACTGTAAATGTGTTTATATATATGCTTCTCTGCATTTTTTTTAAAAAAAAACCCTAAATAGTAAATCCTCTCTTCCCACTCTCACTTTTTAGGCGATTGAATATCCCTAACCCTCAAGCTCAGATCTCATCTCTCCTTACTCCGGCCACTTCATTCACCATTTCTGGCCACCTCCATCACCACTTCTTCCATTTATGGTATCTTCCATCTCTCTCTCTCTCTCTCTCTCTCTCTCTCTCGTTATCTCTGCATCAATGGCTCCCAAGAACGAAAGGAACCAAAGTCCCCCTCTTCTCAGCCACCAGCTCCTCCACAGCCTCCTCCACGACCAATCAATCGGCCCAGGTCTTCAGTTGACTGTTTTACTGGCGCATTTCAAAAAGTTTGAAATGCAGTCGAGTGGATCGCGAACCCAGTCGACTCGATTACTGTGCAGAATAGTAATGGCTCTTTTTCTAGGGATTTAACTTTGCATTTAATGCTTCCAACTACCTCAAACGTTCTGATTTTCATGAGAGAGTATTTATACTCATTTGAAATTGGTTGTTGGTTACAAAATCACTCGCATTCAATATTCATTTATTCAAGCCCTAGTTTGTGAGATTCATTCTTCTAGATCTAAAGTTCATTTGTAACTTCTTGAGAGCTATTATTGAGAGCATTTATTGTATCTATCTACTCTATAAGAGAGTGCATTTCAGTTGTACCAAAACATTTATTCAATCCTCAAAGTTGTAAAGAGGGTTGGTGCAACCCTTGCTCCAAGTGAAGGTGTTCATCATTGGAGGTATAAAAGGAGTTCAAGAAGAATTTGTATGGAGTGGTTTAATCTTCATTAAAAGTAGATTGTTTAGTGGAATCCTCAAGAGGTGTTCTTGAGGGGTGGGCTTAGGCTGCGGATTGCAGATTGCCAAACCACTTGAAAAACTCGATTTGCAAGTGTTTCTTTCCCTCTCTCTCTCTTTACTTACTATTTGATTTGATATCATGCTTGCTTAGCTTTTTAATCTGCATTAATCGTTAGTAATCTTATTCACACACCCCCCCCCCCCCCCCCTTTAAGGATTACTTTTGGGCCAACAGTAAGTAGTCTGGACACTGTCACAGATTGTTGATTTTGACTCTTATGTCTTGATATGATACTTCCATGCATCCTTATTTGTCGCATATACAAAGAATATCATTTTTCCATGTTAGTAACATTCTATGCTCTCATATGTTCCACGTGCACATCCACATTATTACATGCATCATACTTCCATGGATTATTGAAGTTGACTTTTGAAAGAAACATTCTTTACAAATGTTCTTGACAAGCTATTGATGTGAGTTGCAAGATGATATTTCAAGTGGTTATTTTCTTCATTTGAGTGATAAAAATACATCTTCAAAACATCCATTTCAAAACCCCTCTTAAACCCTACATTTTGAATTTCAAAGATTGGAACCTTGTTTTCCCAAACCCCCCACCCAGTAAGCAATCCAACTTTAAATTAACTTTCTGAGTTCAATGCTCATTGGATGATGATGATGATAGCACTTGAAAAGTCTTCCCAACTCATTAAAGAATGTCCATGATTTTTGGTTTGAAAGGAACACACTAGAAGGGTTCCTATTTGTCCCATACATGCCTTCAAAACATTTTGTTATTCTATCACAGCAGCTTTAGTTGAATTTAAACCTTTATTCTAGAAAATATTTTCATTAAGAGTGGTCCAAACTTATTTTTCCCTTAACCTTTAGTGTGTCTAGAACTTCATACATATTTTGGTGTTAGATGTTTTATATGCATTTTCAAAGATTTTTCTACACTTCAGTCGATAGTACGAACTCTATTTATGAACAACCTCTCTTGTTTGCTTGATTTCTCCCACTCTGTAACTCCGATGAGTTTGGCTTTTTCCTATGTGTTCTAGTCTTAGTAAGGATGATCTTCATAAAAGTTTCATGAATTTAGCATCCTTTTAACCTCTCTTTTTTATTTTTACAAGATGACACAAACATTTTGTCTGCTATTCACAACTGGCACACTTTGACTTTTAGGTTTGATTTGATGTTCACATGCATCCCAAATTAGTCTGTCTTATGAAGGTTTTTTTTCATATTTTTTTGTATCCTACACTGACATTCTTCATGCATTCATCTACATCTTATGCTTCCGAATCACTTTAGAAAATCCCATATACACAAACGCACCACTACCTTGCACATTCTAGGATCATATCATTGTATTCATGCAAGATTTGGAGTTTTTGTGTCTCCTAATCTAAGAGGATCGTAAGGAATAAGATTGGTCATGTGTTTCATGCTTCACCTAGATCAAATCTTCCTTTTTCGTCCGTCCTGGGGATTGAGAGGTCTTCTTTTATCAAATATCAACATGCATACATCTTAGTTTGTTGAGCATGCTTCTTTTCTTTGATTAGTTGTTAAGAACAATCCATGTCCCTCCTAGATTAGGAAACTTGATTACTTGATATGTGATTAGATGATTTTTTTTTTAGGTATGTTGTGTGTGATTTTTACTTTGCATTGTATGATATTTGGTTTAGATCTTATGAATGATATCTTATATTTTGATCTTCCAATTCAAGATTCTTGTGTGACGTAATATACCTATCATAGTATTAGTTGTAGAACCAAATGTTAGTATAAGACGATTATTTGGATGCTAATTGAGTCCCACTGAAATATAGGATGAGTTGAGGGTTCTTTATTCTTTGCGGAGGCTCCTTCCTCACTCCTACCAAAACCCCAAGCCGAGTTCTTTGGTTGTGAAGGGTCGGTGCCCTTTATCCGTTTGCATGAGCTAAATTGGGTTTCTTGGTTCCTTAAAGACCAAATGCTGAAAATTAAGTACTGAAAATTAAGTGCTGAAAATTGTGGTGTGAAAGAAGAAGATTCATTCCTATGGTGATTAAGTACTGAATTTGATAAAATTGAAAATTAAGTACTGAAAATTAAGTGCTGAATTTAAGTGCTGAAAATTTTAAGTGATTTTTATTTGCAATACTGAAAACAGTGTTTTAAGAACTAAAATAAACTGCATTCAGTGATTATTTTCAGTAGAAAATTTCCACTTAATGTTTTCAATGAATTTTTGACTGCTTTTTCAATTAAGTGGTACATTATCAAACGCACCGAAAACAATTAAGTGCTGAAAATTTTCATTTTCACCACTTAATTGGGTTATCAAACACACTTAAGTGAAAAAAATTTGCAGAAAATAATCAATGAATGCAGTCTATTCCAGTAGTTGAAACACTATTCTTAGTATTGCAAATTTAATCACTTGAAATTTCCAGTAGTTAAAATTCAGTACTTAATTTTCAGTTTTATCAAACGGGCCCTTAGACTTAACTTTAGGAGAGAAAACTCATTTCCTCGCCAAAACATGCATTTAGTGAGAAAAGTTTGTTTTCCCGCCAAAAGTACGATTTAGCGAGGACACTATATTGCCTCGTCAAATGTTTTTCCCACAATTATTTACTTAGCCTTAGTTTTAGGCGAGGCAAATGAGTTTCCTCGCCAAAGCATGTTTTTAGCGTGGAAAAAGTATTTCGTCGCCAAAAAAATATTTATCACATTTAATTGTTTTAGACTTAACTTTACGCGAGGAAATGAGGAAATACGAATTTCCTCGCTAAAACATAGAATTAGCGAGGAAAGTTTGCTTTTCTCGCCAAAAGTACTATTTTGCGAGGAAAATATATTTCCTCGCCAAAAGGTATTTCCCACAAATAAATTTTTTAACATAACTTTAGGCGAGGAAAATTACATTTGGTCGCCAATGACTTTACTATAGGCGAGGAAATCAATATTTCGTCGCCAAAGTCTTGACTTTTGGCGAGGGAATATTATTTCCTCGCTAACTTTGATACTTTTAGCGAGAAAATAAGATTTTTGTCGCCAAATGTGTGTCTTTCAGACTTTTTAGCGACAAAATATAATTTCGTCGCAAATGCTATACTTTTGGCGAGGAAATTTTGATTTCTTCGCCATGTTTTGTCGGCAAAGAATATTTTTGTTGTAGTGTGAGTCTGTATCTATTTTCATAGGCTAGTTAAAAACAACCAAAATTCAAAGAGAATTTCAAAACAAATGACTTTCGAAAAGCCCTAGGGGTGGAACCCGTGTATCGACAACTAGTAGGTCGGTTCAGAAATATAAGACCAGCAGGCAGAATTAAGACATACGTGATTTCATAACCCTATAAGCCCTAGATCAGGTTTTAGGCCCTCGAATCATCATTGCCTTGTTCCCAAAGGGTTCACCAAGCCCTAGTGTTCAAGATCATCCTAAAGCCATAAGAGTGAAAATCCTTGGAGCACAAAGAAGAATTCTTCCAATAGCTTTTGAGGAAAAGAGTTCTCGACATGATTCTATGGATCGAAGAGGTGTCTATCTATAGATACATATATATATATACATACATGCATATGAATGCATATATATAGTTTGTATATATATTGTGTGCAATATAAACGAGAAGTAGATCTAAAAGTTTTGAACTCAATTGATTAAGGCTCGTGAGCAGGTGAGTGAAAAAGCTAGTTAAAAGACTTAATCATGAGCTTGTATACTGACTTTTATTTATGTATTTATTGTAAAACTACATAATTTTAGAGAAAATATAACACTCATAAGTAGGCTTGATAGATGATTGATTTACCATTAAACTTTATAGTTTTAAAGGGCGCACAAAAAAGCTCGGTAAAATGGTCGCAAGAAAGCTCACGATCACTTGAAAGCTCAGCTCATTTAAACTCGTAAGGAAGCTCGAACACATAAGCTCGGCTCGGCTCGTATCCACCCCTATCAGGAACACTACTAGTTCTTATGTATTCAAGATCGCTTGGAGAGTAGACGAGAAGATTTCTGGATCGGAGATTTCGCAAAGTGATACCAAATTCGATTTGATGATTAAAGTGTTATCGAAACGATTCTTAAGATCATAACAGTATGATCGTATTCTCATTAGTTTGTTTAGATTATATGCATATCAGTTATGGAGTACATCTAAATTCCAATTATGTAAACTTATTTTCATGTTTTGCTTCCAATTATGGAGTAATAAAAAATTTTTGAACAATTTTCCAACATCCTATTCTATATGTGGAAAGATTTTGCTTCCAAATCCAGTTAAGAATTCAAATCAGATTAGAAAATCCAATTTTTGCCCAAAATAATAAAATAAAATAACAACGTTATCGCTCGAGAAGATCGTTGCGAGAGAGATTACAATGTCCAACAAAGCCAAAGAAAACAAAATTTTCAAATCAAGCCAATTTTCCAACCTTATTTACACTTGAATTCTTACGGTTTCCTAACAAACTTTTTAGCATAAACGGCAGAAATCTAAGGTGTCCAAACTGTCACACGTAACGAATTCATGTTATATACATGCCATAACCACTTTTTTTCCAAACAAACCCTTATTTAATAAAATATCAAATTTACTCAAAATTTCTTGAACCAAACCCAACTATTTCCATTCACAAAGTTCAAAGTTGATCCAATCATAGCCTTCCACCTCTTGATTGGATCCTTGTGTGGGACCAAAAATGATTGTCTGTTCCAATGGTTAACACTAGATGATTGGTGGAGGACTTTTTTTTTTTTTTTTTTTGGCTAACAGTTGGTGGAGGACCCCAAATGTCTCTCTCCATTCTCTTATCCCAACTTTGGGAAGTTTTCCTCCACCAATGCAGTAGGATAAAACCAAAATAAAATAAATCATTGATAGCAAGAATCTAATTCCATTGCTCAAGCATGCCTTTTAGCTGAAATAAGCAACAAAACATATATACATATATATATATATAGTCCGGTTTCAGTGCGTACTGGGTGGATGAACTAAGTTTTTAAGACTAAAAAAAAAACCCGCTGACTCGTGGGGTTTCCCGTAATTTTTTTTAGGCTTAAAGGCCCAGTGCATTTACCTAGTGTACACTGGAGCCTGACTCTATATATATAATATGTATTATACTCTAGTAATTTACGTTGTGCAAATTTTATTTTAAATGGACCACTCCAAAGGACTAAATTGAAGACGGCCAAGTTTAGTGTAGAAAAGTCTATTCATGTCTCTGAAGCAGAAAAATTCTTTGGCATCCTAGCGATTTAGAATGTGCATACACAATAGTGATCTGGCTTCCAGAGTTAGGTTCCCAAATATTGAAACTTAGAAAAATCACTTTGATATTTAAGGTTACAATATGTGGGGGCTTAATTATAATATTTTGGGATCAAAGTTATCATATTTTGGTACTAAATTAGGATGTGTGATACATCCTAAATCACTAAGTTATCATAGAAGACTCTCCTAAAGTTATTCATTCTTAAATGAAAAAACATGAAACAAAAACAAAAAACAAACTATATTCCGATAAGAATTTTTTTTAATAATGAGGTAACTGTTACCGATGTAGTAGGATAGGATTGGAAGACCTTCGAAACTTACTATAAAATTGACTCCTGGCTGAGGCAATTTATGGATTGTGTAGTAAGCATGTAGGTCTTAATATTGTAGCCTGCCCAAATTATGTAGCTATACATGAAGATGAAAGCTTAACCACCACATTTTTAGACATACATAGAGGGAGTCAGAAAAGGGAAATGCTAACATACATTTCTCAAATTAGAGAAAATATTCGAGACCGTGATCAGTGGCGGGGCCACATAGTGAGGAGTGGGTTCAAGTAAACCAACTTATATTTTCAGGGAGTAATATTATGTTTTTCAAATTTTCATCTCAAAAGTGTTTCTCGAATGACGTGACAGTGGAGCTAGATAAATAATTTTTAATCAGAATTTAACTGGTCTCACTGTGTTAGACCTGGCCCCACTATCACATCATTTGGGAACCATTTTTGGGATAAGGGAAGCATAGCATTACTCATTTTTAGGAGCAAAAATATACATGTAATTTTATAGAGTAATGATATGCTTCTCAAAATTCTATCCCAAAAGTGTTTCTCAAATTATGTGGCAATGGGCCCAGGTAAAAAATATTCAATCAAAATTCAACTAATCCCACTGTATTAGACCTAGCCCAACTACCACATTATTTGGGAAGCACTTTTGGAATAGAAATTTGGGAAGCATAGCATTACTCAATTTTATATGTACTGACTCTAATTTTCCTTAAACGAAATCACCAAAATGAAAATTCAAACAAAGAAAGGGTGTCATTTTTGTCATTTAAGAATATCAATTTGTCATTTGACTTGGTTAAAAGTTAAATTTAATTAAACTCATACTTAACAAAAAAAAATTTGTGTTGCAACACTAAGAGTGTATTTAATCATCCAATTAAGTGTTGGAAATGAAAGCTACAACTAAAAATTTTCATCATAAAAAGGTCTATGAGGCAATCTATTTCAGTATGTGAAACATTGTTTTCAATACTAAAAATTCAATAGTTTAAAATTTTCTCTTGTTAAAGTTTTCAATTTTATCAAACCCGAGTAAAGTTATTGACAGAGACTACCATTGATTATTCCTCGCCACGCCACTGGCTGCGACTACGCTATCATGCTGACATGTTGTGATAGTCTCACTTAATTATTTTCGCATTAATATTATAAAATTACTTAAATGCTCTCATTTTAATCCAGGACGAAAAAAATTATTTTTATTGGCAGTATTTTAATCTAATGATAATTCAACCCACCCTATTCATGGCCTAACACATGTTGTTCTTACTTCTTATATAATTTAGCAAAACCCAACTTTAGAAAAAAAAAATTTAATAATAATAATAATAATTATTATTATATTATATATAGGTCCAATTGTAATCTGGTCCGCTCTAAATATTTGACCCTACACATTTTCTTCCATAATATTTGTTTCAATATATTTTCTCTCGCTTCTTAGTTTAGTCCAACCAAAATTATTTACCATCAACCCAAACTTTAAAAATTACTATCAACTATTATCCTTTTAAACGAAAAAATGATATATATATATTTGTACACATATATAGGAGCAAAACTTTAAAGGGACCGGAGGAGAGGATCTCTCAAAGCATCCAAGTACCTCACATAGCAAAACTATAACATTTATGATACAAAAATGAAGGAAATATGTGTAGTAAAACCCCCAAAAACTATCGGACCCAACAGACCTACTATTATCTATATTTTCAGCCTATCCCAATTCAAAATTCTAATTTCGCCTTTAATTTTAATATTAAGAATATTCAAAGATTTTATGTTCCATTTAAAATTGTGCACATAGTTATACTTTATAACTTTGTGCAGTACGGAGCAAGTCGCGTAAGTTTATATACGTATGTATGTGTTTGTATGTTTATCACAGGTTATGGCTCCTCTTCTCTCTCTCTCCAAAGCCATGACCTCAGGCATAATCCTAAGTGCAACCACAACTCTTCTAATATCTATATTCATTTCAGTAGACTATATTAGGTTCTCTTCTCATTCATTCGATGCAGAGAAGTTGCCAAATGATGACAAGCTCTCGGAATTTATTCCGGTCACTGGGGTGGTGGGGCCGGAGAGCTTTGCCTTTGACCCACATGGCGGAGGTCCATATACCGGTGTATCGGACGGCCGGATAATCAAATGGCAGGCAAATGAGAGCCGTTGGATTGATTTCGCGATAACTTCTCCGGCCAGGTTCTCGATGTGCCCTTCTGGTCATGTGTCTTTTGTGTCTTTGTGTGTGTACAGATATAGTGCTAAGAATTCCTAAAACAAAGTTATGCATTGATACGGAGAAAGGAAATTCTATCTGCATCTACTTAATTTATTTTGTACATCCACTTATTGCACGCTATTACTCTCTTGTACAAAATGGTGCATTTAGAACTTCACTATCCACTTATGGAGAAATCTAATCTTCTCTAATCACATATGGAAAGGGCATAATTTTACATTATAATTTCGAAGTTGTCACTGATATTTCATCCGGAAACAAAATTAGCTGCAATGAATTAATTTGATATACTCCATCAGTCCAAAAATTAAGAGTTTTTTTATTCTATTTTTGATATCCTATTTTAGGAGTCCTCTTTGAAAACTCATGTACTATAAATACACGTCTTTCAAATTAATTTTACCTTTATATTTATTATATAAAAAATTTCAATTTTTCTTTGATATGACACTAGAATTTTGATATTGGCATAAATAGCTCAAGTGACAAAGAGTTTAGCATATATAAGTCTCCTCCAATGCATAGGTTCGGAGTTCAAACCTCATCCCCTCCCCCATATCAAAAAAATAAAGAATTTTGATATTGAAACAAGATAATAATGAAAGTTGGAAAATTTTCATCATAGTAATAAGAGGTTAGTTTGAATTCCCAAAATAAACTCTTAGGCTTAGTTTGGCCCCCCATTTTGGTGCTTCTCCTTTTTTAAAGCATAATTTCATGCTAATTCGTTTGGTAACTAGTTTATGAGTTTTGCAAAAATTGAACTTATGAATTTTTTTGGAAGGGCTTTTAAAAGCTCTAGAATTGAGCTTTTAAAAGCTCCATGTTGCTTTTTTATTTTATGATGTTTTTTTGAAGAATAATACATCACTTGTTCAAAATTATCAAATAACTCAATAATAAATTTCATAAACCACTTTTAAAAAGCCACATGGGGCCAACTAAGTCTTAAAATGATACGGAGGGAGTAGTTTGGAAAGACTTGAAAACGTGCAAACTACAAGTTATAAGGAGAAGTTATTCAATGAGATTAGCACACCATATCATCATGTTGATGTAGTGTGACGCTCTATTCATATTGAGCCACATGCTTGGATTCGAGTCTTCAAAGGATCCCGAATATCTTCATCTTCACTTGCCAACTCTCAATTAACTAGAATAATGTTATATTTTTCAAATTTGAATCCTAATTTGGTTCCTAAATGCTTTAATAGTTGTATCATATGCGATGACAATAGTCAATAGTACCACATATCACTACATGTGGTACAACTAATAAAGCATTTGAAAATAAAATTTAGGATACAAATTTTAGATACATTAGAGCATCTCTAATGCTAAATAGTATTTTCTGCATGACAAAACTATACTTTGGCATTGCTAGTGTTAAAATGCTATATTTTAGCATGCTCTAATGGTATATGCCAAAAAAAATGCTATTCGTTCGCTTGTATTTAAAATTATAATTAAAAAAAAAAAAGTTGAGTTATTGTCCTATTCGCATACCAAATATAGCATAACTCTCCAAAAAACATATCTCCTATAGTGCGCCAAAGGTCATTGTAAAATCCTACAATTTGGCATGATATTTGACACACTATTAAAAAATAATTTTTTCAAAAAAAAATTCTTTTTTCAAAAGAAAATACTAAGTACACCAGAATATAATATACCATAAATTTTGTTTGCACGAATTAAATATCGAATTGTCTCGATTTGAACTGACATGATATTTTGCAAATGAGACGTGCCTAGAAACTCTAGAATATAATGTGTCTCACAACAAGGTTATGAAATGCATACCACTAAGTGATATTTTTAGATTCAAAATAAATGTATATAGCTCAATCTATTAAATTCATTTACAAGAAGATAGGCATATAGTTTTTAATGGCATATAGTTTTAATTATGTATGTGGGAAACGTGTTCTAAGATGCATTAAAGAAGTCTTCTGACCTAATATATGGAGAGATTGTCTCTTGTTTCATAATTGAATAACAATAGTAATTGCATAGACATGATTCATAGTTTCAAAAATTATATTAACCTCTCGTGAGACTTCTTGTTGTGTAACACTCACCTCCTTTCACTAAGCAACTATCAGTTAACGGTTACTTTTATGGTTAAAACTGTTTAAATGACTTCTTTGTCCTTATTAAAAAAAATTAACTATGAAATTCCAATAAACAAAAAAATTTCTCTTCCTCTTTGTTTTAAGGGCATATCTGAACGACAATTTTTTCATTTTATATATGTTGATTTTTATGGTGAAGTAAATATATTTTATTTCAAGGATAAATATGTACTTTTGCACGAAATTTTAACAACGTTAGAGTTTCATCTCTATATGTAATTATGGCATTCCTCATGGAGGTGAGTATAATTTACCTCTGTTATTGGTTAGGAAAAGATGTCACTCAATAGCAAAAGAAAATCAAAACAAATTAAACCAAGCGAAGCCATAGGTTGGCATAGCTCAAATGGCAAAGAGCTTGGCATATATAAGTCTCATCTAATGCATTGGTTCGTTGTTCGAATCTCATCTCCTCCCCCATAAAAAAAAATAAAAAATAAATAAAAAAGCGAGCGAAGCCCCCAATCCCCCAAACTGTGTGTTAGCTCAATATGATCAGTAAAATTAAGGGGACTCATTGGGCTTATCACTTCCCAAATATCACTGTGATTTATCACTTCAAACTTTAAAAGTTGAAAGTATTAACAGAGTATTGGATGTAAAATTGCAGAAGCGTATTTTATTGGTACGTAAACTTCTTGTAGCTCATGTTTCCTAATTTCCACTTGAATTTTCTCAACAGAGAAGCCTGTCGAGGATCGCACGATCACGTTCGGACCGAACACATTTGTGGGCGTCCTTTAGGCCTAAGTTTCAACAAAAAGACGGGTGACCTCTATATCGCCGATGCATATATGGGCCTCCTTGTTGTGGGCCCTAATGGAGGCTTGGCCACTACAATTGCAACCGAAGCCCAAGGCATTCCTTTCGGATTCACGAACGCGTTGGATGTTGATGAGAGTATGGGAGTAGTGTATTTCACAGATAGTAGCACGCGGTATCAGAGGAGGTATTAACACATCCCATTCTTCTCCTATAATAAGATGGGCTCTAGGCCACTATCATCTTGATATTGAAAAAGTTTAAGAAGTGTGTTCTATTTGCATCACCCCAGAATATTAGGGCTGCAACTCGGGCGAGCTTAGCTTGATTTGAGGGTTGTCCAAGCTCGGTCCACGTTTTCGTTGAGTCTGCCCAAGTTTGAGCTTGAGCCAAACCCAAGTTTATTAGAGTTTGTCCAAGTCCGAGCTCGAGTTTCACCCCCAATTGTGCTATAGAAATAACCTTCATATGTCAATTTGCTTTTCTATCAAAGTCTAACGACATATTGTGACCCTACACTTAATAAAATTACAAAGATAAAATATGTATAGACAATATATTACATGCATGGCTCGGACTTGGGTTAATTCAGGTTATTAATATCTTTATCGAAGCCCAACTCGATCAGTTGATGTTGGACTTGTACTTTCTAGTCCAGTCCCACTCAAAAATATATGAAAGGGTTGCCCAAGTACGAGCAATTTTCTGGTTGGGCTCGAGTCAGGCCTTGCGCCACATATCAAAAATTCATTAGTCCTTGAGCTTCTTCACTGACTCTACTAATGGGGTCAATAAGCCCCATACTCTACTCGAGATAATGTTCTTGGGCTGTGATGGGGATTGACTCTGTTTGCACCCAAAAACCGTCATTGATTTTTGAGCCCGAGTGGAGTTGAAGTTGGGAGAAGGAGACGCTGGGGCAAGTAGTGATGACTCATCGGACTCAAGAGGTAAGCCCGATGGGGGAAACAACTGTAGGGAGATGAGAAGAGTCCGATGGAAGCATGTGGCAAGTGTAAGCATCATCGGGCTATGAGAACATAACTCATCATGTTAAGAGCCCGAGGGATTGTTTGAGCAACGTTATAACTGATCGGACATGATGAAAAGGAAGAGTTTGTCCGATTGATCATAAGAAGTTGAAGAAATATGATCGGACATGAAAAGAGTCATGAGCCCGATTCATCCAACAGGGGGAGGTCGATTGACGAAAGACAGGGCGTCGCTATTCATAGCTGGCATGATGACGTCATATCTGAGAGGTTTTTGGAAACAGGAGTCCGTCTGGGAAAGGAGTTGTTAGTTGCCAGCTGGATTGGAGCATTTAATCCCTAAATTAAAGGGATTGATTCAAGTAAGTTCTGGATAAGGAAGGAGACGGTGATATAGAAGGATTCCTTCAAATCAGCCAATCAATCAGTAGATTGGGGCGTGGGAAAAGGAATTATAGTTCAAATAGGAATCAGTCCAGGCCGCTATAAATATAGAGGCAGGCCTTCGAGCAAAGGACTCCGCGTCTCTTCGACAAAAGCATACACAGCATTCATCACGTTCAAAGCATACACAGCATTCAGTATTCAGTATTCAGCACATTCAAGGCATTCAGAGCACTTTTCCAAGTCTTTGTTTCCTAACTTTAATAGCAATTAGGTCTGTCTTTTTGTTATGTTTATTCTCTGTTTCTTTTGAATAATCAGTCCATTCTGTTGTTCTTGAGATCTGTTTTAGTTTTCCAAGCATTTAATAAAATCTACTTTTATTAAACCGTTTGTGATTTGTTTAACTCGTTTAAACTTGATACTTTTTAGCTTGTGCGCTTCAGTACTGCTAAAGGATTTTTAGTGAGGGTACTTTCCTACTCACTACACACAATCACCAGTTTAGAAGTCAGATTTACCAAAGCCTTGTGTATCACTGACACAAGCAGATAGGAAATTAGTTTGCACGCTTACACACACACACACACCGAACCACAGGTTGGTTCTGGCACGCCCGCGCAAATTAGAGCAAACATTTTTGGCACGCCCGGTGGGACCCACAGTGTCAAATCATGCCTCCGAAGAAAGATAAGACGACAAAGGACGATCAGCTTATGGATCCGCCCACGGAGGAGAGCACCGGCCGTTCTCCACAGGACGGTAGTATCACATTAGAAGCCATCTCGGAAGCCATGAGGGCCAACGTAGAGCCCATGTGGCAGGAGTACAACGCGCTCATAGGTTCTATGGGCAACCTCAAATCGGTCATGCAGCAAACGACCGATATCCATAAAAGTCAGGCTGATTTGATCCATGAAACCAGGACCACTCACGTGAAGTTGGACCGACTGACAGAAACAATCGGAAATTTGATTGAAACTTATAAGGCCGGAGGGAGAGGAGAGCAGGTCAACGGTTCGGGCTCGGGTACCTCGCTGGAGTCCGATAAGCCGAAGAGCCCACCATATGTCTGTCCGAATCTAAGAGACGGAAATGGCTCAGGAAAGCAATCTGAGTCACAAACCGGCCACGCTGGCAGTATGGTGGTCACCGATCCCAACGGGTCGGCGACACCAGGGTTTGGAGGATCTGCTGGCCAGACTGAAAGTTCAGTCGGCCACACACAGCCCCAAGGGAGTGGCAATGGGGGGCAGAGGAACAACGGTGGGTTTTGGACCCATCAAGCCCAGAATAATCAACAGAACGGACCGCCGCCGTTGATACCCCCGATAAGGAATGTTCAGCCCGTAGTCCAACCCATCAATAGGGAGGAGCTGGTAGCGGCCATACACGAGGAGTATGGCCCGTTTATGCGGAGACTGGAAAGGCCGACTTACAGACGGCCGTACCCGCCGGAGATTGACCGAGTCATATTTCCTCAAGGGTATAAGGTACCGAATTTCACTCTATTCTCAGGAGAGAGTGAACAGTCCTCAGTTGAGCACATTGGCCGTTTTATTGTTCAGTGCGGCCATGTGGGTCACAGTGACCCATTGAAGTTGAGACTTTTCCCAAATTCGCTAACGGGCATGGCGTTTTTGTGGTACGTCAACCTCCCAGCCAATTCGGTGTTGACTTGGCAAGGGATGGAGGAGTTGTTTCACGGACAGTTCTATAGGACTGAGCCCGAGACATCATTAGCAGATTTGTCGCGTATGATGCAACTGGTGGGGGAGACCGTGGAAACATACATAGCCCGTTTCCGAAAGGCAAAATACCGCTGCAAGACTGTGTTGCCCGAGGAGGAGTATGCAAAGATGGCCATGGGGGGCATGTCTTTTGAGCTTCGCAAGAGGTTTGAAGGCAATGACTTCCGTGATCTGTTCGAGCTTGCCACACGGGCGGGCCGCTATAAACGCATTCTCTTGGATGAGCAGGAGAAGAAGAACTCTTCCAAGGGAACATATTACAAAGATCCTAATTACGAGGTCCACTTGGCAGAGTGTGACCTTGAAACAGAATGCGATATGGCCGAACTAATTTGCAAACGGCCAATCGTATGTAACGCCTTGAACAAGCCTGTTAATAATAACGCTGCTGCAAAGAAAATGGCGTTCGAGGCGGGCAAAAACTATACTTTCGATATAACAATGGCTGATCAAATATTCGATGCCCTGTTGGCTGATAAAGTGATCAAGCTAAGTGAAGGTCATCGGATCCCAAAGGCCGATGACATAAAGAACAAAGAATATTGTAAATGGCACAATTCTTGGAAGCACGCTACTAACAATTGTGTTGTTTTTCGCAATTTTATACAGGAAAACGTCGAGAAGGGGGTCTTCAAATTCTCGGACAAAGCAATGGGGATCGATGCGAATCCTTTTCCTCAGATTACGGGCACAAACATGGTGATGCCCGACCTGACTAGGCTGTCAAGGCCGAGGCCGAAGATTGACTTATCTGACGGAGAACTTGCGCCAACACAAAGGGAGGGTAAACAAATTGCTACTTCGGCCACCAATGGGCCAAAGGTTACAATACATGACCTCCGAAAGAGTCATCAAGAACGCAAAACGGAAGTACAGAAAGCTGACGAAGGGACGGCTAAATCTAGCACCGATAACCTGATAGCCGATCTACGGCGACAGCTGGAATTCATCGAACAAGGCCTTTGCCCGAGGTGCAAGGCCGACATCAAGAAGGAAGTCTCGAGCCCGAGTAAGAGGCCGAGAAGCTATGACCATCGGGGCTCAAGCCCGAGAAGGTCCGTACATGAAAAATTGTCATTACCGTGGCAAGGCCAGGCCAAGCCCGAGTGGCGTGCAAAACATCCGTCGGAATACCAAGGTGGCCAGAGAGAACACGGCCGACTGGGGGAAAGTAGTTCCCAAGTGATTCCAAGGCCTCGGATACAAGCAACAATTTCTGGAAGGAGCCCGAGGATGGTGCTACCGCCTAGGGTAGAAGATCAAAAATGGCATAGAGCTGAACACTCCAAGTTCCCAGCACGGCCGCAATATAGCAAGTCCCAGAAAAGAAGATATCAGAGAATGCGACAGGCCGAGCGGGAACGCCAGTTGTTGAAAAATCAGGTAGGGGGTCCGAATGCTCCCACCGAACCTCGAAAGGAGAGAGTCCGACCAGAAAGTTCACAGGAAAAGGGGACAAATACGGTGGACAAGATGATTGAGTCCGAAGGAGATGGGTCGGATTCTAGTTTTTCGCCAATCCAATTCGGGACAATTCCAGTAGGCCTGTCTTCTAACATGGTGTTCACGCTACCCCTGTCTTTCATGGCCAAGCCGGATCAACCATCGGCCATTGAAGGGGATGTGGTTGAAGGCTCAGCTAAGGACTCGGCCGTGGGGGTCTGTCAAGAAAACTTGTGGAACGGGGGAGAAGTCGTTAAGCCTAAAGTGGTGGAAGCCACTAGCAAAAGTGTGGACGCCACCGATGGGCAGACCGATCGGCCAAAGATTACTATCTTAAGGCCGAAGGAACAACAGACTGAGGAAGGAGTGAAGACCGGACCAGTTAAAGTGGTGTTTGAGAAGCCAACGCACCAGATGTCCCAACATCTAAAGCCATTGTATGTAAAGGGGCACATAGAGGGCGTCCCGATAAACAGGATTCTGATTGATGGGGGGTCTACTATCAACATAATGCCCCAAATCATGTTAAGGATCTTGCAGAAATCGGAGTCGGAGCTGATTCCGACAGAAATGAATGTCCAAAGCTTCACGGGGGCACCTTCAAGGACAAAGGGGATTCTACCCTTGGAACTGACCGTTGGCAGCAAAACGGTCATGACAGCGTTTTTTATCGTAGAAACTTCAGCGGCCTATAATGCTTTATTAGGCCGGGATTGGATACACCCAAACTATTGTATTCCCTCCACCCTTCATCAGTTGTTAATTTTCTGGAGAGGAGATGAGGTGGAAGTGGTGGGGGCAGACACCAAGCCATTTGTAGCCCGGGTGCAGACGGCCGATGCAGTCTTGTATGAAGATGACATCGGGCCAGTGAAGTTGTTGGGATGTAACAAATTGGGAAGGCCAAATACAGCGACCTTCCTCAAAGGAAGTTCGTCGGACATCAAGGCATATTTCCATAATCTCAGTCGGACAGAAGAATCAAGGCCGATCGAGATCGTAGAACAAGAAGACGTCCATGGGGATTACGACAATTGAAGAACGGAAGCTGCTGGCCTTAAGAGCCAGCATGGCCAGATGGTGTGCATTCTTGGCCGACCGAAGATTAGAAATCGGCCCTATTGACGGAACAATCAATCTGGCTGATTGCATTTACGAAGAAGAAGCCCCAAGAGAAGAAGAGATTCAGATACATGAGTTGGAAACGGCCACGGCTAAGCTGGATGATCTTAAGGCCGATGTCCAGGACCCTCTCTTGGAAGTCAACTTAGGCGGAGAAGGGGAGCACAAGCCTACCTATGTGAGTCAGATGTTGGATCCTCAGGGTCAGGCCGATATGATTGTACTCCTGCATAAATATAAGGATTGTTTTGCTTGGGAATATGATGAGATGCCGGGTCTGTCAAGAGAACTGGTGGAACACCGATTACCAATTAAATCGGGGTTCAGGCCGTTCAAACAGTTGCCTCGGCGCATGTCACCAGAAGTGACACTGAAGGTGAAAGAAGAGATCGAACGATTACTAAACGCTGGCTTCATTCGGACAGCCCGATATGTCGAATGGGTCTCGAATGTAGTGCCAGTAGTGAAGAAGAATGGGAAGCTAAGGGTTTGCATAGACTTCAGAAATTTAAACTTAGCGACCCCAAAAGATGAGTATCCCATGCCTATGGCCGATCAGTTAATCGATTCGGCCGCTAAACACAAAATTCTGTCATTTATGGACGGGCATTCGGGGTATAACCAGATTTACATCGCCGAAGAGGATGTCCCGAAGACTGCTTTTCGGTGCCCGGGGGCAATTGGAACCTTTGAGTGGGTTGTCATGCCTTTCGGACTCAAGAACGCTGGAGCCACTTATCAGCGGGCAATGAATTCAATCTTCCATGACATGATCGGGCAGTTCATGGAAGTTTACATAGATGATGTAGTGGTAAAGTCAGGGAATTACACCGACCATTTGAGAGATTTGGAAAAGGCGTTTGAAAGAATGCGGGCTCACGGATTAAAAATGAACCCTCTCAAATGCGCGTTCGGTGTTACAGCAGGAAATTTCTTAGGGTTCTTGGTACATCAGAGGGGAATAGAGATTGATACAAATAAGGCTCGGGCTATCCAAGCAGCAAAACCACCTGCTAATAAGAAGGAACTCCAGAGATTGCTCGGGCAAATCAATTTCTTAAGACGATTCATATCAAACTGTGCAGGGAAGACCCAAATATGGACCCCACTATTGAAGATCAAGACCGATGAAGACTTCAAGTGGGAAGACAGCCATCAACTAGCCTTTGAAGGAATCAAATAGTATCTATCAATGCCTCCAGTGTTAATGCCACCAAAAAAGGGTAGGTATTTAAAATTGTATATATCGGCTTCTGATTGCTCTATAGGTAGTATGCTAGCTCAAGATAATGAGCAAGGTAACGAGCAGGCCGTTTACTATTTAAGTAGAATTCTGACTCCAATCGAGCAGCGTTATGCGCCGATTGAGAAGTTATGCTTGGCTTTGTATTTTTCTTCACAGAAGTTAAGAACATATATGCTTCCTGTTTCCACTTATATAATATGTCAAACGGATGTGATAAAATACATGCTATCAAGACCAATCATGAGAGGCCGAATTGGGAAATGGACCTTGGCCTTGATGGAGTTTGCCATCCAATACCGTTCACAGCAATCGGTAAAAGGCCAGGCCATAGCCAATTTCTTGGCCGATCACCCAGATCCTGCTGATTTGGGAACACTGCCTCCAACACCTAAAGTATTGAGCACATCCTTAGTCCCATGGACTTTAATCTTTGATGGGTCCAAAAATGCAGAAGGTGCTGGGGCAGGGGTGGTAATTGTATCACCCAAGTACAAAAAGACAAAAATGTCTTTTCGGCTTGACTTCAAATGCACTAACAATCAGGCCGAGTACGAAGCACTTATAATCGGACTAGAAATACTCCTTGAAATGGGGGCATCTTCTGTGCATATAAAAGGCGACTCAGGTTTGGTGATCGGACAGATTGCTGGGGAGTTTCAAATAAGGAGTTGGGAGTTATGCCCATTCCATGCAGTTGCTACTCAGCTCATGGAAGCATTTGATGACATTAGTGTGAGCTATATCCCAAGAACAACCAATACTGAGGCCGATAAGTTGGCAAAGACAGGATCAACCTCACCTTCCCAGAAGAATGCAGAAGACCAACTCATCACGGTCAATGTCCGGTCATTACCGTCCGTGGCGAAGAGGGGTTGGTACGCTACTACCAATTCGGTCCTGATGGAGGACAGCGATTGGCGAGTTCCTATTATTGAATACTTGAGTCACCCAAATGTCAGAGTGGACCGGCGAGTCAGGTTGTTTGCAGTCCGATTTGTGGTACTAGATGGGGAATTATTCAAGAAACCGATCGGGGATGACGTGATTCTGAGGTGCTTGGGGAAGAAGCAGGCCATGCAGGTTATGGCCGAAGTACACGAAGGGATATGTGGAGCACATCAAGCCGGCACCAAGATGAAGTGGCTATTGAGGAGGTATAATTATTATTGGCCTGGCATGTTGAAAGACTGCATCAGCTATGCCAAAGGTTGTCAACCTTGTCAAAAGCATGGTCCGATTCAACATGTGCCGGCCAAAGTATTGCAACCCATAATCAAGCCATGGCCGTTTAGGGGATGGGCGATGGATTTGATTGGCAAAGTTTTACCGCCATCATCCGGCCAACATTGTTTCATAATAGTGGCTACGGACTACTTTACCAAGTGGGCCGAGGCCATACCTTGTAGAACGGTGACACAAGCCACCGTCATAAAATTCATTGAAGAACACATTATCCATAGGTTCGGCCTTCCAGAAACAATCACGGCCGATCAAGGATCTGTGTTTACAGGGTCGGAGACATCCGCCTTTGCAGAAAGTAGGGGAATCAAGATTCTTAACTCTACACCTTACTATGCACAGGCTAATGGGCAGGCCGAGTCTACTAACAAGATCCTTAAAGGGATCATTGAAAAGATGATCGTGGAGAATCCTAGGGAATGGGACAAGCTTCTGTCCGAAGCATTATGGGCCTATCGGACGTCAAAAAGATCAAGTACAGGGGTTACACCGTTCATGCTGACCTACGGGCATGACGCGATGTTACCTATGGAAGTTACAGTCCGATCGGCCAGAAGGGCTTTACAGAATCAACTAGAGCCCGCTGAGTATACGGAGGCTATGGTAGCTGAGTTGGAGGGGCTTGATGAAATGAGGCTAATGGCCTTGGATGCATTAAAAGTACAAAAACAACGGGCTGCCCGAGCTTACAATAAAAGGGTGAGAGAGAAATCTTTTTGCACCGATGATTTGGTGTGGAAGGCCGTGTTACCTATTGGAGACAAGGATAATCGATACGGTAAATGGTCGGTCAATTGGGAAGGCCCGTTCATCGTTCACCATGTTAAAAGAGGAGGTGCTTACAGGCTTCGTGATTTAGATGGGACGATACATGTCCGATTAATCAATGGTCAGTATTTAAAGTCTTATTATCCAACGTTATGGGAGACCATTGATCTAGATTATAAACCTAATCCTAGGTTGGAGTATGAGCAACTGATAAATTATGAGCCGGAGCCCGAATGATTTAGGTGAATAGGATTTGTATTGATAGGCTGAGCACAGCTTACTTACAAATAATAATATAAAAAAAAAAAAAAAAAAAAAAATTTTACAAAGTATATATAAACAGGAGTCGGTCTCTAGGCCGACCCGAAATTCCTAAGTTTAGCCTTCAAGTCTTCCCATGTCTTGATGGCCCCAGACCGGTCCTTCTTGGCCCTTTCTAGCTTCTGGGCCCAAGCCCGGGATATGGGGACGCTGGCTTGTAACTGATCACTGCACTTCTGAGCGTCCCCGCCTAGTGAAGATAATGCCTCGTCAATTTTTTCAATGGAGGCGTTGTTGGTAACAACCTCGGCCTCACATTGGGCGAGTTGAGTTTTTAATACAGCAATACGGTCCCGCAGCCAAGTACCCCTGGCTAGAACTTGAGCACGGGAGGCCTTTCCCGCTTCGAACTTGGTTCGGGCCCCTTCCAAGAACCTCAATGCTTTCTGACGGGAGCCTAAATGAAGTTCTGCATCCGCTTGAATCTTCGAGGCCGTTCTATCCATAAGACGGACGCTAGGAAGTCTTTCTTTGATCTCCACGAGTAATGATAGCTGCCCGTCTGAAAGAGAGGGATCGGCCATGAGGGTGTTCAAAGCGGTGTCAACGTCAGCCGCAGCAGGAAGATTGGAAAGTTCTTGGTCAGCAAGCCCGAAGAGCAGGTCTTTGGCTTGTTGGAGGACGGAAGGTAAAACCGCTTCGGGCTCAAGGGGGCCGAGGTCAAAAGCTCCCAGGTCCAGGCCCAAGAAAAAGTCATCGAAAGGAATAACGGGCGCTGGGTCTGAAGGATCGGCCTATTCAAGAAAATACAGTCAGGTATTGTTTTTAGAAATGTATGAATTAACGTAAAGTAACACAGCAGTACCTGGGTATGAGGACGAAGCGAGGCCGAGATTGTTTCGCGAACATCGGCCTCGCTTGGTTGAGAAGATGTTTGGGAAGAAGAAGGGAGGCCGATTCCTGCGCCCGGACTCATTGGGGCCATTGTCGTCTGTTGGGTTTCTGCTTCAGGGACAGAGCCCGAATTATCATCACCGGCCTCCACAGCAGACACTTCAGGAGGAGTGACCTCGGTCACCACCGGTCCTGGTATGATGTGGACAGGAGAGCTGATGGCGGTGGTAGGTGCCCCTTGACCGGCTGGAGTTTCGGGTGCAGAAGGGATCGCTTGATTTACCTCCTCCTCAGTAGCCTCGGTGGCAGGTTCAGCACCGGCCTCACCCTCAGTACTTGAAGAAAGAACAACCTGCTCAGGGACTTGGCCGACATGAGCAAGATCTTCATCTCCGTCTCCGCTTGAAGGAGTTAGAGGAGGCACGATGTGAAGTGGCATCACCCTAACGGCCACTCGCTCGAGATAAGCCGCTGCAGAAGCCGGTGATGTAGGGAGAGTTGGGGGAAGAGTCTGAGCGAGGTTTGGAAGTAGATCCTCTCCCGAATCTTCATCAGCAAGCTGCAAAGATAGAACAAAAGGGTTAATATGGAATAACAGGAATTCGGGCTCAAATCAAAAGGGGAAGAGCAAACCTGAACAGAGGCCGGTGTTTTTTGCTTCTTTTGAGGCTGACCCTTGCCCGGAGTTTGTTTACGAGCCGGTCTCTTGGCGACTTGTTTGCGCCGGGTTGGAGCTGGTGCTGGTATAGGGACATCGGCCACGGTGGCCGATGTTGCAGAGAAAGGAGCCAAGGCCTCAGCGGCGGTGCGTGGAAATATGTTTCGAGCCCGTTCGCCCCACCATTGGGTGAACTCTTCTGATATTACTGGTCGGGCAGAGAAAGGTGTAAAGTTGAACGCGGCTTTGAGCCGGGCTGACCTTTCTGTTATCCTCTTCACCTGCCCGTCGTTAACAATGAGGCCACGTTCAACCCAATCAACGTTAACAGTGATACCAGGAGGAACGGGCACTAGTTGAGTAAGCCCGAATTGACGGGCATATAAAGGAGCAAAGTAGTACTCGGCCCCGCATTTATTATTGGCCGACGGGATGCTTGGGCTAAAAATAATGTCTCTAGCTACCAGGTAGCTAGAAAAAATTTCATTATAGGTTGACTGGGTGCCCGGACCCCAGTTTAAAGGGTTATTGGAGAGTTGGAGAAAAGAAGAGAATTGAAGAGAAAAGAATGGGGTGAAGAGATTGACGTCCCGAGGGGAGCAACCCTGGTAAAAGAAGGAAAAACACTCTTCAAAGGAATGCACAGAAGGAGATACGTTCACGAGTTGAACGGCAGAGATAGGCAAGTCGGCCAATGGAGTAATTGTGGGCTGGAATTCAGGGAAGTAAGAATGAAGCCACAGTTGTAGTATCCACATTGGGCTCCCACCAGCACTGAAGCCCGAATGAACAAAGTCTGTGATGCCTCGGACCAAATGTGCCCAAACCAGCGTAGCCATGGCCAGTGGCTGCCCTGATGCAAGGGCCAGGGCTACGGTTGTGTATTCTTTAGTGATAGCCTGGCTAGCAGAGCAGAAGAGATACTTGTTGAGCCAGTAGATGAGGAAGGCAGTGTGCTCTGCATCGGACACCGCTGTATCATCTGCTCCTATGCAGGCCGAAAGGAAACCTCCAAAGGCCGTGATCGGTCTATGAGAAACGGCCCCGTCCCTGACAATATCTTGTTGTGGATAGGCAAAGCTGGCCGCTCCAACGTCAAGCCCGGGAATGATCTCTGGGCCATGAGGATGGAGGCCGAGCAGGTAGCTGATGTCTTTGACAGTGGGAGCCATTGGTCCGCAACGGAAAAGAAAGCCGTTGCAAGACGAAGACCAGAAGAGTAGAGCAGAGAGAAGGAGAGGCCGGTCTATTTCAATGCGAGACCGACTGAGCATGATTGCATCATAGATGCCCGTTTGCTTCCAGACGGCGGCCTTAGAGGCCAAAACCCTAGTTACCCACTTGTCCCAGTCAGCAGCGGGTGTCGGCCATCCTCGGATTGGCTGGTTAGCAGTCTGGACCTTGGCCCAATGAGCAGGGACTTGCAGGAATTCTTCGTTTCCTACGGGAGGAAAGAAAGGAAGAAAAGGCGCTGGAGGGTGGCCCAGAAACGCCGCACCTAAGCCTGGTGCGGTGGGAGAACCATCGGAAGAGCTGTAGGGGGTGAGGTATTCAGTGGATATGTCAGCGGCGTGGGCTTTTGCCAAAGCCCTAACCTCCTTGCATCGGTTTTGTGGTGGAGGAGCATCAACGAAGGTTTTCTTGCCTTTAGAGGTAGCCGGAGCGGTTTTGGGAGCCATGTCTATGAAGGGAAGAAATGTCGCCGGAGAAGATGAAGATAAGAGTGAAGCTCTGTATTTTGCTTGATTTCTGGAGAGGGGAAAGTATGAACATGTGATGAGTTTTCGGATGTTGGGTGATATTTAAATATCACGACGCCGTAATCATGGCGCATTAAATGTAGGGTGACTGGTGGGATTCTCCATAACCTGACGTTAGCTGTGTGCTTGACGCGTGGCATATTTGAAATTCAAAACGTCACATCAATCCAGGCGGGACGTTTGATATGACCTTTTGGGGGGCAATTGTTTGCACCCAAAAACCGTCATTGATTTTTGAGCCCGAGTGGAGTTGAAGTTGGGAGAAGGAGACGCTGGGGCAAGTAGTGATGACTCATCGGACTCAAGAGGTAAGCCCGATGGGGGAAACAACTGTAGGGAGATGAGAAGAGTCCGATGGAAGCATGTGGCAAGTGTAAGCATCATCGGGCTATGAGAACATAACTCATCATGTTAAGAGCCCGAGGGATTGTTTGAGCAACGTTATAACTGATCGGACATGATGAAAAGGAAGAGTTTGTCCGATTGATCATAAGAAGTTGAAGAAATATGATCGGACATGAAAAGAGTCATGAGCCCGATTCATCCAACAGGGGGAGGTCGATTGACGAAAGACAGGGCGTCGCTATTCATAGCTGGCATGATGACGTCATATCTGAGAGGTTTTTGGAAACAGGAGTCCGTCTGGGAAAGGAGTTGTTAGTTGCCAGCTGGATTGGAGCATTTAATCCCTAAATTAAAGGGATTGATTCAAGTAAGTTCTGGATAAGGAAGGAGACGGTGATATAGAAGGATTCCTTCAAATCAGCCAATCAATCAGTAGATTGGGGCGTGGGAAAAGGAATTATAGTTCAAATAGGAATCAGTCCAGGCCGCTATAAATATAGAGGCAGGCCTTCGAGCAAAGGACTCCGCGTCTCTTCGACAAAAGCATACACAGCATTCATCACGTTCAAAGTATACACAGCATTCAGTATTCAGTATTCAGCACATTCAAGGCATTCAGAGCACTTTTCCAAGTCTTTGTTTCCTAACTTTAATAGCAATTAGGTCTGTCTTTTTGTTATGTTTATTCTCTGTTTCTTTTGAATAATCAGTCCATTCTGTTGTTCTTGAGATCTGTTTTAGTTTTCCAAGCATTTAATAAAATCTACTTTTATTAAACCGTTTGTGATTTGTTTAACTCGTTTAAACTTGATACTTTTTAGCTTGTGCGCTTCAGTACTGCTAAAGGATTTTTAGTGAGGGTACTTTCCTACTCACTACACACAATCACCAGTTTAGAAGTCAGATTTACCAAAGCCTTGTGTATCACTGACACAAGCAGATAGGAAATTAGTTTGCACGCTTACACACACACACACACCGAACCACAGGTTGGTTCTGGCACGCCCGCGCAAATTAGAGCAAACAGACTCATGCTTAATTCAAGCCCATATAATTTTCATATATTCTTTACAAAGGTTCAGGAGCTCCCGGCCCACATCTTCTAATCAAACAAATGAACACATGATTCAATTTGAGTTAAGATGCTTATTGTCACAAAGAAAAGTACATTAATAAGCTATATTTAATCAATTGAGTTATTAGGTTAATTTTTAGTTGTCCATAAGCAGCATTTCAAATGTGAGTAAAGCTCCAATCAAAATATATATATATATATATATATATATGAGTCAAGCTTTTCAGACTGACCCGGTCATTTGACATTAGGATAATTACATTTCAATGAACTTTTTGTATGCAATTTAAAAGCCAGTCTATTACTTTTCTAAAATTTAAAATATATATATATCAACAATAATTAAAAATAAATAAAAAGTCATCAACAAAATTAAAAAAAAACATCAACCTTTGAATAGTTATTTTTTTTATTTTATTCTACTTTAAATTTTCAACGTTGTGAGCTTACACCAAAACGTTATGATGATTGCTCCCAACGTTGAGAAGACTTGCTCCCAACTTTGTAAAGATTTACAGTCGACCTTGAAACGAGTTACTCCCTACGCTATAAAGAGCTACTCCAAAATATTTCGTAGAGTAGCTCCCAACAACGTTATAATGAGTTGCTCCTCAACACATGTAAAATTTGATGACTTCAATTTTATAAAAACAGTTGATATTTTTTTAATTTAGAAAAAAAAAATAGATTGACTCTTAAATTCTCTATAAAAAAAATAGATTGAAATTTAATTATCCTTTTAACATTTACCACTTACAAGCATATAGCAGTGGATCATCAAAATTTGTATGTAGAAAATGAATTAATTGAAAACAACAAATAAAAGGACAAAAAGAGATGTTTTGGTTTGGGAGTTTTTTTCTTTATGTAACTTGGAATTAGAGGGCAAACCAGGCGCACTAACACTCCTGGTCTAGATGTAATAGCTAAGAAAAGAGGCAGTTAATTCCTCACTTGGTTTGCCATTTAATTCCAAATTACATTAGAAAAAAAAAACCCTCCCCCACCACTTGCGACCCTCAAATGAAAAAAAAAAAAAAAAAAAATTAGCAACTTTACTGATGCACTAAAGCTCGCCCACTAACAAAGATTTACTGTCAAAAAAAAAAAAAGATTTACTACATTCTTAGTTAATTCAGTCGAACAATTTGAATGAGCAATCGATCTGTATTGCTTTTCTTCTATAATTTACTTGGGCTTTTTGCTTTTTGATCTTTATAACTTACCAAATGTCACAGGAACCACATTTCCGTGATACTTAGTGGCGATGCAACGGGGAGGCTAATGCAATATGACGCCAAGACAAAAGAAATAAGGGTTCTTCTCAACAATCTTTCATTTCCAAATGGAGTTTCACTAAGCAAAAACGGTGACTTCATTCTCATATCGGACACCACTAATTGCCGAATTTTGAAGCTTTGGCTCCAGACATCAAAAAGCGGCATTGTTGAGATTTTCACTCAACTCCCTGGATTTCCTGACAATATCAAAAGGAACCCCAAAGGCGAGTTTTGGGTTGGAATTCATTCGAGAAGAGGGAAGTTCTTGAAATGGATACTCTCCTATCCTTGGATAGGAAATTCTTTGACTTTTGACATTACGAAATTATATTCGCTTGTGGCTAATTTTAGAGGTTGTGGGTTGGCTGCGAGGTTGAGTGAGAATGGAGATATATTGGAAATGTTGGAGGACAAAAGTGGAAGTAAATGGAAGTTTATTAGTGAAGTAGAGGAGAGAAATGGAAAATTGTATATTGGTTCTGTAAAAATGCCTTTTGTAGGCGTAGAAAAGATTTCTACTACTTGAACATTGGACTATCTGAGGTTAGATAATGGATGTGAAATATGAGTATACTAATTTTATACTGAGATGGTTGTCCTTTTATTTTATTGTCCATAACATTTGGAATATCCCAAATTTATGAATCATAGCAATACTCGCATCATGTTAGCCATTCGTAGCCGAGGGATCTTTATCATCTCAATTTGTCAGTAAAAGAGTGTTTACATTCTCAGTGATTCAACTTGAAACTTAGAATTTACCAAAAAAAATTTATTTACTATTTTCCGAAAAAAAAAAAAACTTGAAACTTAGAGCTTGGGGTTGTTGTGAGAGTAGTTAATTTTTAATTAATTCAAAAGTGATTTGGTCCATAGAGATGTTCTAAAACCTTGTTTAGTGTCTGATACGGGGTTAAGAGATTTTTTTTAGAGAATAGTGCTTGAAAATCTAGCTAAAAAACACAGAATGACTAAAAGGGTAACATACCTTACAATTATTGTTTTAACTATTTTGTACAAGGAGCAATGAATTTCAGACTTAGTTAAAATCATGGTCTTTTACAAAAATTAGAAGGGAATGTTCAGGGAAATGACAATTTTCAATTTTTATATATCCAACAAAATACAGTTTTTAAAATAATCTAGCTATTTTTTCAAGTTTCAAGTGATTCGTATTTTAATTCTTTTTTTGGTTAAACTCATAAAAAGTTCGTTCTCAAACTAACTCAGATTTTTCAATAATTGATTGTAATCTCAAAATTTTCAATAATCGATTATAAGTTCAAAATTTTAATAATTCACTATAATATACCTATGCATTTACTTTTAAATTTATGGTTAATGGTAATATTGATAAGTAGATATACATTTACACTTTTAAGATGTTGCCATCAAACTTATATGCATATTTAGATGCACTTCTTTATTTAACAAACACTCATTCGCCAAACAATCAAGTTTTCCTTCTTTTTTTGTTTTTCTTTTTTTTTTTTAAAAAGCCCATCTTGAAAGGTCCATATACGCCAAATACCACCTAAGTCAATTTGTGAATCTTTACACCATATTGGAGGCAGATTGCATTTCTTTTTCTTTTCTCCCATTTTTAATTTGTCTTGATTAATCATGTTACGAGATTGCATTTATTTATGGCTAGCAATATGTTTTGCTCTGACACTAGCCATTGCTGCTCTGGCAGTAGCATCACCCTTATTTATTATGTATTATTATGCTCTTATTTACTAAATATTGCGCACGAGCCCACAAAACATTCAAATAGAAACACATGTGACACGACTATAAAGTTGTGTGTGCTTGTGTGCTATACCCAAGTGTAGGTAATCGTGCAAGTAGTAAACTGGATTAAGTCCATGTCGATCCCACAGGGAAGGTGTGAAACTAATTACTTAGATTATTCTCAAACAAGGAAAATAAAATTCAATAATTCTTTATAAGATGTAGAACACTAAGTTCCACAGTTCGACAACTACTAAACTGAAGCAATTAAACTAAATTAACTAATTACTAACTAATTAACTAAATCAGTGATTTGAACGTGTTCTTCTGAATTAAAAAGGAATGGTGGGATTACACAAATCCACCGCGACCAAGCCATCTACCATGCAATTTCATTGAAGCTCGATGGAGTACACTCTCTACAGTATTCCGTACTTCTCTTAAGATAAAGACTCCATAGTCCTTTCATGACCGGGACTATGTCATCACAATTACGTTTGAAATACATAAAAAGGCGGTTTAAAACGATAGTTGAGACTCTCACCTACAATGGTATTATCATTGCGGGTGATTTGCAAAATATATTGAAAGAAAATGCCTTAAGGCTTAAAGTTCATAGACTGTTTTGACAAACTGAGCGTTTTGGGACAATTTGATAACAATCTAGTAAAACAGAAAGTCTAGGAATACTGCACAGAACATTCTCAAGAATCAGAATGTTCGATCGATCGACGCGCATTCGATCGATCGAACAACTTCATCTCTCGATCGATCGAACTGACTTCGATCGCTCGACAATGCCTCTGGTCCAATCGATCGAACTACCTCGATCGATCGAACACAGAGATTAATCTGCGGCATGGCACAGGCCTGAGATCACGGTTTCATTGTGATCTCCCAACCCAGGAACTACTCAGACATAGTCTGGAGTGTCTCAGTATTATTCTTAACGTAAAAATCCATTAAAAGTTTGTTTGTTTGAGATTTTAACATGCAATCATGAAAAACTATGGTGTAATCACTACTAACAAGTAAAAACTACGAGTTTAACAGACTAAACTAGAGTAAACTGCAAGCAGAATATAAATAAAGCAAAACAAAGTAACCTGGAATGATGAAACCTGTATTAAACTATAAATAATCCAAGCCAACAATGATGATCTTTAATAAAATCTACAAAAACAAGACAAAAAGCTCTCTACTCTCTATAAACTGATGAAAAGTGAAAGTGGGCGCGCTTTGGACGTGTACAAAATGAGTCTTTATAGAGACAACCTACTGCTAGGGTTACAACATGCCTTCTGCTGCGTGCGCGTATAATCTGAAAAAAAAAAAAAAAGCATGTTCGATCGATCGAACCATTCTCGATCGATTAAACAAGTAGGGACTTCGATCGCTTGAACCTTTTTCGATCGATCGAACCCTCGATCGCTCGAACTGTCTTCAATCGCTCGAACTCTATATTTCATCTTTTATATGTCTTCTTTAGAGTTCAGCATTTCCCTTCATCATGAACTTTCAATTCTTCACACAGCAACTGCAGTCTGCACAAATTACAGCTAAAACACACACTTTATCATAGTTTAATCAATAGGTGCATAAACTGGCTTTGTAATTCAAATTGCAAATAAATGGAGGAATTGTAAACTAAATCCATACTTTTTCTTCTTTTAGCGCGATTGTATTTTACAAATACCCCCGCTTGTCACAACCCCCAACTAGCGAGTTGCTAGTCCCTAGCAATAGAGCGAAAATAAAAACAAGCTATACTATAACTGTAATGACTAATAACAAAAGTCAACTAAAGTAAACTAGATTAAAACAAGAAAGAAACTACCTAACTCACTTTCGCAGGAATCGCGGTTGCATTTAGCTAATACAACAAGCTGTTAAACCCCTAGGTTTCCCCTAGTGGACAAGTGTTGTCTCGTGAGGGTTTGCAGCGAATATACCCACAAAATTCTCTTATTAAGCTCAAAAAGATATAGAATAACTTTTAAACAATCTCTATTATTCAACTGTTAATTTAGCTCCACAAATCATATCATCCTCATTCCAACCATGAAAGAAATGCACATGTTCCTCATGTCACCAAGATAAAAAAAAATAACATAAGCGTCACATCCATGTATCCGTGTGTGTGTGGAATTAACAGCTATACATCAACTTTATTTAGAGCTGTTTAAACTATCATACTATCAGAACTTGTAGTTCCAACTCAATTCTCACGTAGTTATTTCACTCAGAAATGAACATCTCACAGAAACTTGGTGAATAATAGTCGCACATGGTATGAAAGCCTTGATAGGAGCGATTTCTTTTTTTTTTTTTTTTGGATACTAATGCTTTCATACTTGACTCTATAAAAGACGGACATTTTAGAGTGTATAGTCTCATGAAAGGAATACTACTTACCAGAGGAGCGAAATACCGTGGATAACTCAACTTACACTTTTATGTTTAAACTAAGTTATAGAGAATCATTAAGGCTTTGACTTTTCGGGTTTTTATTTAGTAGGGTAGAAATGAAAAGGGTAAGAACATGCTCATCTTTATCATGTGACTGTATTTAGTAACTACTTTACTTTCTTACATATCATCATTTTTTTTTTTTTTTTTTTTTTTTCTTCTTCTTCTCCTTTCCTCATAAATTTTTTTTTTCATCTTCTGTTTTTTTAACCATAACCATAAATATGCAGTCATTCTTACCACTAGTCTCCCCTTATACTTCGACAATTCAATCACATTGGGTGTGCAATGCGGTATATTTAAGTCAAGGTATAAAGGTGGGAATTTCGATTTTCTTAACAGATCTGACAGTATTTACTAGGTGTGGGTTAAGAACAACATATATTTAAAGGTGTCGATATAGGTCAATGGAGAAGGTAAAGAATAAATAAGATGGCTTAAATCATTTTCTCAACTTCTTAATTTTAACACTTAAATGTTCATTGAGTTTAATTGGTAAATCCTGAACGTTCTCTAACAACCAAAATGAAGAAATAGAGACTAATCAACGAATTTTAATCGGCATTTTCAATGAAAACAATTCGAGTTTTAATGTGATAATTCCCTCAGAATTGAAGATTGGTTTCAAAAGCTCACTAAGGGTAACTAGTTTTCACTACTTCATTCTTTAAAGCACAAAAGTCGTATTAACTCTTATTTAAAGTTTTCTGCATAGCTATTAATACGTGCAAATAATTTGGATACAAGAATGGTCAACATATGCATTCATCCTAGAGAACTTAGAAAAACACATGAACTTAATTCATAAAAAGATGAGAATAAAATGGTTATGTCATTGCTTGACAACAGCTAAATAGAAGAGAAAATTTAAAATTAATCTACTCAATTAATTCCAAGACTTGGTTGATAGTTTTTTTTTTTTTAATAATAATGGAGATTGTATATGATGTTTGCCAATAGATAGAGTGATCCAGATTGCTATGTACAATATACGCACAGGTGATTATCTATCTATATCCCACCCCCAACTAAAAATTGCAATGTCCTCAGTAAGTGATTTTCAACAATAGATAGAAAGATATCACCTGATAAAGCAACTCAATAACTGCAAGCGTAACAATCTGTAAAGAAACATACAATCTCCAACCAAGCAAGATCAAACGAAAGATATACAAGGGTAAAATAAGCGTATGATCTATGAATAAAAACAGAACCGATCACTATAAAAGTAAAGCAATGGAAATGACAGGGCAGTGATAATAGAGGTCATATGTCACACCCGTTCTAAAAATTTATGATTTTTTTAATGCATCATTTGAGATTTTTGAAATTATTAATGTTATTAATAATTTGAGTTGAGGTTGACTGTGAGTCAACGGTAAGGTGTTAGTGAGGACACGAGAACATGGCAGTTCATATTGCATGGGCATGACTAAATGACATTTATATGATTTAAATGTTATTTGACTTTATCTGGTATTTGATGAATAGTAATTTTATCTGTGTTGTGGGAATTGTGGTAATCTTTGATATTGTTATATCATTTTGAGAACTGTGGTGAGAATGTGAATGATACGTTAATTAAAAAGGTAGGTTGTGTAGAGATTCCACAGAATATAGTTTTCGGACGTTATTTTGGACCCAAACGAAACCTAGTCAGAAACTTTTGAAATTTATAGTTTTCACTCGTAAAGGTATAAACTGGACGTGTGCGAAGTTTCATGGGTTAATTAGAAGTTTGAGAAACTTGCGGGGAGGTAAACGTAATTCCCAGAAAGTTTGTCTATAAATAGTGGTGGATGAGATTCACTCTCATCCAAACTTGCTAAAAATATCTAGAGAGAGAGGAGAGAGAAGGGAGATTGAGCCAACGGGCTTTGCGACGCCGATCGACGACCATTCGTTCGTCAGATTTTCTCCAGATTCAAGATTTGAACTCGTGGAGGTAAGATCTACGTTTTGATACTACTTAGGTCGTGTTTGGCCAATTTTTGTAAAAATATTAATTCTAGACTTTTGGGGAAAATCAGGAAAAACTCGTAGGGAATCGCGTATAATTTGGAATCCATCGACTAATTAGCCCCCTAGACGATCCTTCAAAGTTTGAAGAGATTCGCACGAGGTATGAGTTCTAGATCTATGAAATATATGGATTTTCATGTTTTGAACATCATTTTTGATATTCTTGGATTCGGGCGAAATTCATGTATTAATTAGGCACGTTAATTATGCACGTGAAATTATATGAAAAGCACGTATAACTGTTTATGTGAGCATGTTATGTGTCTACTTGGGTCAAAGGGGAGTTTGGTGCAAATTCATCCGGGGTAAGCTCCTCGAACCTTGAGGATTGTGCTTATGATGGAATTGGAATTTTTGGTTGTGTCTGGATTGGAGGTGGGCCCAACCAGGACACGGTACCTGGTATGGAGGAAGGCCCAACCAGTGTACGAGATGCGTGGGAGAGGTGGGCCTCCTACGGCATCGACCGGATGAATGCGTACCACTCACCCTAGAGACCATTTCTATGTGTTTTAGATGCTTAAATCATGAACTGTCATATAAGCATACATTTAGAATTATACGCTCAGCATATAGCTGAGCAGTGGAGATGTACTCCATTGCAGGTAAGAAGAAAGACAAGAAGAATCGTGAGTAGTGAGGCCGAGGAACGCCGGGGGAACCACATTTGTATATGTTTTTGTTTTAAATGCTAAAACCTTGTATAAGGATTTGAAATCGTAATATTAAGTTGTAGTAGATCTTTGGATTTGTTCTGTAACATGGTAATTCTGTATTTGAACGTCTGTAGTTAAGTTTTAAATGTTGAAAATCAGTTGTGGTTGTTTTGGTGTTTTGTGGAGAAAGCATGAGTTGTTAATTATCAACACAGGGCTGCCCAGCAGGGGAGCAGTCGACTGAACCCAGGATCATTCGACTGGATCTCGTAGGATGGAGATACTGAAAGTGAATGGTAAGAGAAGCAGTCGACTGAACCTTTGATCAGTCGACTGAACACTGTTGATTTTTGGCTACTGCTTTGATTAATGGTAAAACCAGTCGACTGGGTCCCCAGATCAGTCGACTGGACCCCTTTTAAAATGTTGCATTTTTGGTTCTGCTTAACACAGTCGACTGGAGATCTTGATCAGTCGACTGAGCAGTCGACTGGGTTCCCTGATCAGTCGACTCGACCTCTGTTGAGAATTTTAGGTTTTCGTTTTTGCTCAATTCAGTCGACTGGACCCTAGGAGCAGTCGACTGAACCCCTGTTTTCAGAACTGATTCTTTGGAATGTATTTTTATTTGGCCAAAACTTTTTATAACTCTGATTTCAAGGAAATTTCAATTCAAAGGGTAATGTTCCCTAAAGTTTTAAAATACCCAGGGTTGTTTTACAGTTCTTTTCGCTGCGTATCATTGGATGATGATTGGATGAGCCTTGGTGGTGTGCCACGTGTCCTATTTCCACGCGTAGTGGGATGGGTCGTGACATTTAGTGGTATCAGAGCTAGAGGTAACAAAACTTTGGGAACGTTCGACGACGAGTGGAGTGTTGAGGGAATTGTCACATGTTTTAAATTGCATCCATACATATTAGAGATGTTTGATGCATATGTATGTTATTTTACATACATGCTATTGTTATTGTGGTACATACATAGTGTTTATGCATTGAGAACTACAGGATTGTAATCATGGATGACCGAGAGTTATCACCCCATACCCGACGAATGAATGAAATGGCAGAGATGATGGGAAATATGGGGGAAATGATACTGAATATAGCGGAGCGACTGCCTCCCATACCGCACATCGAAGTGGAACCAATAACTGTAGTACATGCACCCGAAAATAGAAGTATGAGATCAATATCTGAACAGTTTACTCGAAAGAAACCGATGGAATTTCATGGAACACCCGATACGATGTTAGCAGAACATTGGATAATGGACATAGAGAAAATTTTCCGATCTATTCTGATGACAGATGGGGAGAAGATTGAAAATGCAAGTGATGTGCTGAGGGGAGAAGCTTAGAACTGGTGGGTAAACGTTTTAGATCAAGGAGCACCGATTACTTGGGAAGGGTTTAAGGTGGTGCCGCTGATGATGATGGTGTAGAAGGATCAGCCGGTGGCGGTGCAGTAGGGGCAGGTGGAGGTGTATGTAATGACTGATCAACCCCCAACTGGATCAAGATGGCCTCTAGCAAAGTCGTCATGTGGTCCACGCGGCCCTCGAGTCTGATCCGAGCCGCTCTCTCCTCCAATAACAACTCGTGAACAGTCGGGAGAGGCACGGATGAAGAAGACTCTCCCTGGGCCTGAGTTTGAGCCTGAGATCGCTGTCTCAGCTCAAACTGTGCAATCTCAACCCGAGGATCAACCTCGTCATCAGAATCAAGCTCCTCAGCCTCTGTCGGCATCCCTGATGCTGCACCCTCAGTGTCGGTGCCATCACCTCGCCTCCTCTTTGCTCGAACCATCGCCTTCCCTTTCGCTTTCCTCTTTTTTTGTGCATCTGAACGACGGGCCGCTGTCTCACCAAATCGACTGGAGGCCTGAAGAATCGTATCTGTGGCTAATGGCAAGAGTCCAGCCCGCTCCACAACCCGATGTATGGGCCAAGCGCCTTTCAGATAGCGCTTAGCGATAATGTATCGCGTGGGCTGAATGAAGAAGTCGATATATAGGCGAGACAGGCAAACGCGTTGTCCTGTCCCAATAGAGTAAAGGGCCTGCGCGTACCATGCTGCGAACTTCTCGTGGTACGAAGTCATCAGGATGCAATTGACCAGGGCGAGGTGGAGGGGGTGATACTTGTCGGTCAGAAACTTATCCTCAATGTTAGATTGGCCGTTCCAAAACTGAACGACACCTCCTGTAAGCTCACGGATAACGGTGGATGGAGGAGTCGCTGGGGCATCTGGAGGACGAGGATAATAACAATCAGGCACCTCGGGGATGCCCAAAGCGGAAGAAACTGTGGCAGGGCTGAAAGTGATCTCCCTGCCACGAAAGAATGATCTGTATGTGTATGGAGCTGCTGGATCCTTGATCATCGACGAACAAGCTTCACGAACCCAATTTATGTTGATTTTCTTCGTTTGGGTCAACATAGCGAAACAAAGCGGCATGTCGCGGAGCCGTGCCAGGAACCAGGGAGCGGATAGCCACACAGACTCAAGTGGTCGCTCTAGCATCACTTTCCGCGTATCGAAATACCGGTTAAACCATATACGCTCCTCGGGGCTCCGAAACCCATGATCAGGTATGGGGTCCGGAATAGCTAGATCGAGTGGCTTCTCCTTGTGATACCACGTGACAGGGTCCATAGTGACAGCCCTGGAAGAGAAGAAAAACAGAGAAGAAAATCAAAATAGGAAATAAAAGAAAAACTAAAACTACTACAGTTCAACCGATCGAACAAAGTTTGATCGATTGAGGATGGTAGGGTTTCGATCACTCGATCTCAGTTCGATCGATTGAAGAAAGGCTGGGTTCGATCGCTCGAGACTTGTTCGATCGATCGAACATAGCGAATGTGTGGTGACCACTACCGAGAACAGAAAGAGCCAGCACAAGCCAAAAACAAGAACGAAACTTAAAAGAAAAAAAATTTTAATAACCAATGGGAGGCATCCTCAACTGGAATTGAAATGAAAAGAAATCGAGGGAGGATCTCGGGGCTAACCTCGAGATATGCGCTGAGTAGAGGAGGTTGGTGAAGCAGCTGATGATCAAGGGGGACCAGGTACCCCGAAATTGAAGCGGGTGTATGTAGGGAAGTCCGAAAAAAAACGAGCCCCTCTGTCTTTGATCGCATGAATCGTGAGGGAGAGAAGAAGAGACTGATGAAGTGTACGCTATACGCCTCGTTTAAATACAAATCTCGATCGATTGAGTAGGCGCGATCGATCGAACCTCCGATCGATTGAGTCCTTCTCAAGCGCTCGAGGTGATGAAACCGTCGATCGATCTAGAGACGTTCGATCGATCGAGAATAGAAATTCCACAACATCCTGGGATTGAGAAGTTACACACCCCCAACTAACCAATTTTAATTTGGACAAACAGAATGGAGATAAAATAGTGCATTACCAGAATTTGTAAGCTAAAAATGTCACCCTCAGAGTAGATAATTGCAAATTTATATAAATTCTTAAAATAGCATCCATGAGCAATATCAGTGCCCCCACAAATGGTATTTAAACCCTTATTTAAAAAGAAAACTAAAATAAAACTGAAATTAAAAACACTTTGTCCAAGAATACACTCCAATTTATTAAAGTAGATAGGAAATAACATAAAACAATTGGAGTGAAACACTATTCATCAAGCAGAAAGATTTCCTCCTCCACAGCTTCTTTCGCCACCAGAACTTCAAATGTAGAGTCTAGACTTGATGATTCCCTCTCCCAGAACAATCGAAAAGCAACGAGGACATCATCAAGTAAGTCTGAACTCGGAAAGGCATTGATATCACCGGTAAGAGGTGATCCGCATGGAGACAAGGATAACGGAGTATGAATGCACAACGGACTTTCCTCTTGCGGAGGAGTATTTGGAGACCGTATGTATGGACCAAACCCATAAAAGAGTTGATGTGGAAGGTATAGCGGGGGAAATGGTAGATTCATAGTGATATTCCTGACAAAGGGAACAACAACGAAATGGAGAAAGTAAGTTAACAAGAGCAACAGAAAAACAAAAAGGAAAAGATAAATAAAGCAAAACGAAAAGAAAATGAAAGGAATGTGACCCAAAATTTACCTCACTATTGGCCAGATATCCCCAGGTACACTAGCTAGAAGAGGGCATTGAAGCCTGAACAGCAAGTAGCTGACATACTCATAGATGTAGGGAACAACATGGATGACTATGAAGTCATCAACATACGTGAAAACTGCGTTGTGGCATTCAGGCACCACATCTTGTAGGTCCTCTTCTTCCCATGGCTCCCACATTGAGTCATTTTCCCATTGTTCCAGCAGTGCGTCATCCACTTCTCCAACAGCATACCCTTCAGGTTCTCCTTCCTCACCAGAAAGGTCCATATGCTCGAAAGGGTTAATTTGGAAGAGAGCATGATCATAAGGGATGTATCCATAGGTCAGGTCCACCACATCATCTGCCCCTGGTCCTTGATAAGGAGATAAGCAGAATGCTATCTCGTCGGCAGTCCAAGGTGGGTTCTGATATTCAGAATCAGCCCAAGACCCTATAGAATGAACGTCATCATCCCGCATTTTGATATCCTGCAAGGAAAAGACAGCACGAAATAGCAGATTAAGGATAGAGGTCACATTCACAAAGACAGACAAAAGATAAAACAAAATAAAATGCAGGAAAAGAAAAGTACAACAACATTGGGAGAACACCCTTTGGCGTTTTAATTTGAAGTATAGTCAGGCTCATCCAGTTGGATGTGCTTGACTTCGGGTTGAAAATCTTCTAAGAATAGTTTCAATCTTTGGCCATTGACTTTGAAACTTCCGTCGTTCTTAGGGTTAAATCGCTCAACCGCCCCGTGTGGAAAGACAGATATGACTGTGAAAGGTCCTGTCCACCGAGATCGGAGTTTGCCTGGGAAGAGGTGAAGGCATGAATCATATAATAAAACTTTCTGCCTTGGCTCGAAAGATTTATGAATGATAGTTCGATCGTGGCGTGCCTTCAATCGTTCCTTGTACAATTTGGCATTGTCATATGCATGTCAACGGATTTCTTCCAGTTCAGCCAACTGGAGTTTCCGGAGATGTCCTCTCTCCTTAATGTTGAAATTTAATGCGCGTGTTGCCCAATAAGCTTTATGCTCAATCTCAACGGGGAGGTGACATGCCTTACCATACACTAGCCGATAAGGAGACATTCCCAGATTTGTCTTGTAGTCAGTACGGTATGCCCACAGAGCGTCAGTCAATTTATAGGCCCAGTCTTTCCTGTTGAAACTAACCGTTTTTTCAAGTATATGTTTGATTTCACGGTTAGCCAACTGCGCCTGCCTGTTTGTTTGTGGGTGGTACGCTAGAGCGATTTTATGGTGCACCCCATATTTCTTGAGTAGTGCTTCCAAAGGCTTGTTGCAGAAATGCTTGCCTTGGTCACTTAATAATGCTTTTGGGGTACCGAAACGCGATAAAATGTTTTCCTTAAGAAAAGACATGACTGTTTTGTGGTCATTGCGTCTCATCGGTATTGCTTCCACCCATTTCGATACGTACTCCACAGCTAGGAGTATGTATTCGCAGTTGTTAGATTTAGGGAACGGGCCCATAAAGTCTATGCCCCAACAATCGAATATTTCAATTGTGATAATAGGGGTTAAGGGCATAGAATTTCTTTTTGAAATTGTACCTAGCTTTTGACAGCGTTAGCACGATTTGAAGAAAGAGTAAGCGTCCTTGAATATGGTGGGCCAATAAAATCCGCTATGTAAGACTTTTTGTGCGGTCTTTTGGGAAGAAAAATGGCCACCACACGCTTCAGAGTGGCATGAGGCTAGAATTACGGTTATATCCTCGTTAGGGACGCAATGCCTGATGACCTGATCGGCACAATACTTGAATAAATAAGGGTCATCAAAAAAGAAATGGCGTGCAACTGAGAGGAACCGCTTCCTGTCTTGATTTGACCAGTGTCTAGGAGTTTCTCCTGCGGCCAGGTAATTTACTATATCTGCATACCAGGGTAAACCCAAGACTGCCATAATTTGCTCGTCTGGAAATTCATCTTTAATTGGCAGGGGCTCAGTATTGTCTGTAAATGTCAACCTAGATAGGTGGTCAGCAACCATATTCTCTACTCCCTTTTTATCCTTGATAGTGATATCGAATTCCTGGAGTAGGAGTATCCAACGGATAAGCCTTTGTTTTGCGTCTTTCTTAGACAACAGGTACTTGAGGGCCGAGTGGTCTGTGAAACAGACTATTAGGGACCCTATCAGATAAGACCTGAATTTGTCCAGAGCGAAGACTATCGCCAGTAGCTCTTTTTCAGTAGTTGTATAGTTCATTTGAGCTTCGTTGAGTGTTTGGCTGGCATAGTAGATAACATAAGGCTTCTCATCCTTCCTCTGTCCTAGGATTGCGCCAATGGCGTAGTCACTAGCATCGCACATTAACTCAAATGGCAAACCCCAGTCGGGTGCCTGTATTATTGGTGCGGAGGTAAGATGTTCCTTTAGTGCGTCAAAAGATGTTTGACAGTTATCTGACCACTCAAAAGGTGCATCTTTAACTAGAAGTTGGCACAGTGGTCTAGAGATTGCACTAAAGTTTTGGATAAAGCGTTGATAGAACCCTGCATGTCCCAGAAAAGAACGGATGTCTCGGACTATTCGGGGAATTGGTAAGTTCGAAATAATATCGATTTTCGCTTTATCGACTTGGATACCTTTGTCAGAGATAATGTGGCCGAGGACAATTCCTTTGGTCACCATAAAGTGACATTTTTCCCAGTTTAATACTAGGTGTTTGTCCTCGCATCTCGCTAACACCTTCTCAAGGTTTTCTAGGCAGTTATTGAAACTATGGCCGAACACTGAGAAATCGTCCATAAAAACCTCGAGTATCTGTTCGACCATGTCACTGAATATACTTAGCATGCACCACTGAAAGGTAGCGGGTGCATTGCATAATCCAAAAGGCATGCGGCGGTAAGCGAACGTACCGAACGGACACGTGAATGTTGTTTTCTCCTGATCTTCAGGAGCTATTTCAATTTGGTTGTAACCACTGTATCCGTCCAAGAAACAATAATACTTATGACCCGCCACTCGTTCTAACATCTGATCCATGAATGGCAATGGAAAGTGGTCTTTCCGGGTCATAGTATTTAACTTGCGGTAATCAATACACATCCGCCATCCAGTGGGAATGCGTGTTGGTACTAGTTCACCGTCTTTGTTTGGGATAACCGTTATACCCGCCTTTTTGGGCACCACCTGGGTAGGGCTAACCCAAGGGCTGTCAGAGATAGGGTATATTATCCCAATGTCTAGAAGTTTTAAGACTTCTTTTTTCACTACTTCTTGCATATTTGGATTCAAACGCCTTTGTATTTGCCATGAAGGTCTAACGTCTTCCTCTAGATAAATCTTATGGGTGCAAATAGATGGGCTTATGCCTTTTAGGTCGGCAATAGTCCATCCCAATACTCCCTTATGCAGTTTGAGCATTTGAATCAACTTATCCTCTTGTTCTGGATTTAACGCAGATGAAATTATAACAGGATAAGTCTTCTCAATTCCCAGAAAAGCGTATTTGAGCTCTTTTGGAAGCTCCTTTAATTCCAAATTAGGAAACTAAAAATTTGAAGGCATAGTTAACATGGTTTTTGGAGGTAAAGGTTCATATGGTGTGACCCACATGCATTCATCTCTATCTTCGTCCTTGGTTTCCATCATGAGGCAGGCGTGATTCAGGGCAGCATCCAATGGGGTAGAATCATTAGGCTGATAGGTAGTGTCGAATTGTGACACAACTACCTCCAAGGGATCTTTGTACTCAACCTCGATGACCATTTCGATGCAGTTAACTTCTTCGTCATCCTCGTATTCTTCAGGTCGGGGATTTGAGAATATCTTGACGTTTAAAGTCATGTTCCCGAATACGATGTTCATGATTCCACTTCTTATTTTGATTGTGGCATCAATGGTATTGAGGAATGGACGTCCAAAAATTACCGGGATTTGTGAACACGGGTTAGACACAGGTTCTGTGTCTAAAATCACAAAATCTACCGGGAAGACAAACGTGTCTATTTGCACCAGAACGTCCTCCAACATTCCTCTAGGATATTTGACTGACCTGTCTGCCAATTACAATGCAACTCGGGTGGGTTTGAGTTCACCGAACCCTAATTGTTTATATACTGAGTATGGCAGCAGATTTACACCCGCTCCTAAATCAAGGAGTGCGTTGTCTATCCTTTGATTCCCAATTCTGCATGAGACAGTTGGGGTGCCAGGGTCTTTTAGCTTCGGAGGCAATTCATTTTGAATGATTGCACTTGCTTGGCAAGCGACATAAGCATATTTTTTCACACTTTGCCTCCTTTTGACCGTGTATAAGTCTTTAAGATACTTAGCATAGGCTGGCACTTGTTTTATTGCATCTAGGAGCGGGAGATTGATTTTAACTTGTTTAAACAACTCCAAAAACTCCTGATTCTTTGCCTCGTTCTGGGGCTTCTTGAGCCTTTGAGGGTACGGTGCAGGGAAATGGCATTTAGGTAAGTTGTCAACGACAGACTCCTTTCCAGGCCTTCTTTCCACTTCCTCTACTTCTGTAGAAGCGTCCTTGTTTGGTTCTAATGGTTTGTCATTAGTGGACGACTCTTCTACTTGAATGGATGGTTTACTCCTAATTACCACTTCCTCCTCTTCATACTCCTCGGGAGTAGAATGAGGCATGTTTTGTCTTATGACTTTGCCGCTTCTTAATGTAGTCACGGCTTTTGCCTGTTCATGATTAGGAGGGCCATTGTTGTAACCCTTAGGGTTTGGAAGTGGTTGAGCGGAAAATGTGCCACTCGAACCCTCTTGTCGTGCATCCATCCTCTCTAATGTCGTAGACATTTTGCTCATCATTTGAATTAACTGTTGCGTTAAATTTGCGTTAGAGAGTGGATCTTCCTCTTGCACCTTCTTGTGAGATGGCACGTAAATATTTGCATGTTGATTAAGCGAGGGTTGAGCGTTATTGTAGCTGTTTAACCTATTTTGATTAAATGGCTGGGACTGCCTGTTGTATTGCCCTTGATGTTGGTTATTGTAGGGCTGTTGTTGTTGAAATTGGTTTTGGGCCCCAGCGTTGTTTTTCCGGTCGAATCCGGGGTGATTCCATCTATTGTTATTGTTTTGTGAGTTGTAGTTGTTGTAGGAATTCCCCGCCCCCCTATACCCTTGCATGGCATTCATTTCCATGGGAGGTTGTTCTTGAAAGTATGGCACATTGGGACAGTATTGAGTAGTGTGTCCCAGCATATTACATGTGCCACATGGTTCTTCAGGCAAAAACTGCCTAGAACTCTCTCCTTTCATCCCCAATTCTTCCACTTTATTTGCTAGTTCTTCATATTTATTCATCAGATGGTCCTCGCTTTTCAGTTGATATAAACTTTTCTCTTCTACACAAGAGATCTGTGAGCGTGGGACATCATTTGAATTTGACCATTCATGGGCGTGTCCGGCTAACCACTCAAACTGAGCTTCAGCCTCCTCCGTGTTTTTGCGAAGAAACGGCCCTGAACTCATGGTCTCGACCAACTTTTTAGTTTCCCCATTCAACCCTTCATAGAAATAGCTTATGGTTCGCCATTTCTTGTACCCATGATGTGGGCATGAGAGTAGCAAATCCTTGAAACGCTCCCAAGTTTGGGTGAAGGTTTCATTGCTCTTTTGTTTGTAAGAGTTTATTTGTCTTTTAAGCTCGGTGGTCATGCGAGGTGGAAAGAATTTCTTTAGGAAAGTAGTGTTCATCGCATGCCACGTGTAGATTGAATTGGGTTTTAAAGTGAGTAACCACGCTTTTGCTTTATCCTTCAAGGTGAAGGGGAACAGCATTAGACGTGTTACATCGACGGGATAATTTTGCGAAAATGTTTTACAAACATCCTCAAAGTCCTTTATATGTAAATACGCCTTCTCGCTCTCCATTCCATGAAAGGTAGGAAGAAGTTGAATCATTCTATTGCAAAATTGGAATTCGCCTGCATGAGGTGGAATGAGAATACAAGATGGCGTAGGCGCGTGTTCGGGTGCCATGAGGTCACACAAGGGACGCAATGAATCGTCGATTGGTACGACCACATTATCACCGTTTTCACTTTGATTATCAGCCATAGAGTCGATCGGTGTAACTACAGGGTTAATCGAAGTAGAAGAATTGGATAAGTAGAATGGATTTCCAAAAATTCCCTCGATGGAATTATCGGACATAAAGGGATAGATCCTAAGAAGTTTTTAACCTAACGAACAAAAGGAAAAAGAAAAACAAAGATTGAGATAATCGAAGCGTTAGCTTGTCGCCTTCCCCGGCAACGGCGCCAAAAACTTGACACGACTATAAAGTTGTGTGTGCTTGTGTGCTATACCCAAGTGTAGGTAATCGTGCAAGTAGTAAACTGGATTAAGTCCAGGTCGATCCCACAAGGAAGGTGTGAAACTAATTACTTAGATTATTCTCAAACAAGGAAAATAAAATTCAATAATTCTTTATAAGATGTAGAACACTAAGTTCCACAGTTCGACAACTACTAAACTGAAGCAATTAAACTAAATTAACTAATTACTAACTAATTAACTAAAGCAGTGATTTGAACGTGTTCTTCTGAATTAAAAAGGAATGGTGGGATTACACAAATCCACCGCGACCAAGCCATCTACCATGCAATTTCATTGAAGCTCGATGGATTACACTCTCTACAGTATTCCGTACTTCTCTTAAGATAAAGACTCCATAGTCCTTTCATGACCGGGACTATGTCATCACAATTACGTTTGAAATACATAAAAGGCGGTTTAAAACAATAGTTGAGACTCTCACCTACAATGGTATTATCATTGAGGGTGGTTTGCAAAATATATTGAAAGAAAATGCCTTAAGGCTTAAAGTTCATAGACTGTTTTGACAAACTGAGCGTTTTGGGACAATTTGATAACAATCCAGTAAAACAGAAAGTCTAGGAATACTGCACAGAACATTCTCAAGAATCAGAATGTTCGATCGATCGACGCGCATTCGATCGATCGAACAACTTCATCTCTCGATCGATCGAACTGACTTCGATCGCTCGACAATGCCTCTGGTCCAATCGATTGAACTACCTCGATCGATCGAACACAGAGATTAATCTGCTGCATGGCAGAGGCCTGAGATCACGGTTTCATTGTGATCTCCCAACCCAGGAACTACTCAGACATAGTCTGGAGTGTCTCATTATTATTCTTAACGTAAAAATCCATTAAAAACTTGTTTGTTTGAGATTTAAACATGCAATCATGAAAAAATATGGTGTAATCACTACTAACAAGTAAAACTACGAGTTTAACAGACTAAACTAGAGTAAACTGCAAGCAGAATATAAATAAAGCAAAACAAAGTAACCTGGAATGATGAAACCTGTATTAAACTATAAATAATCCAAGCCAACAATGATGATCTTTAATAAAACCTACAAAAACAAGACAAAAAGCTCTCTACTCTCTATAAACTGATGAAAAGTGAAAGTGGGCGTGCTTTGGACGTGTACAAAATGAGTCTTTATAGAGACAACCTACTGCTAGGGTTACAACATGCCTTCTGTTGCGTGCGCGTATAATCTGAAAAAAAGCATGTTCGATCGATCGAACCATTCTCGATCGATTGAACAAGTAGGGACTTCGATCGCTTGAACCTTTTCCGATCGATCGAACCCTCGATCGCTCGAACTGTCTTCAATCGCTCGAACTCTATATTTTAGCTTTTACATGTCTTCTTTAGAGTTCAGCATTTCCCTTCATCATGAACTTTCAATTCTTCACACAGCAACTGCAGTCTGCACAAATTACAGCTAAAACACACACTTTATCATAGTTTAATCAATAGGTGCATAAACTGGCTTTGTAATTCAAATTGCAAATAAATGGAGGAATTGTAAACTAAATCCATACTTTTTCTTCTTTTAGCACGGTTGTATTTTACAAATACCTCCGCTTGTCAACATGGAAAAGAGAAAACAAAGCAAAGAATAGTTAACACATAGGATTTAACTTGGTACACCCAATCCGGGCTAATCCCAAACCGAAGAACGACTGCTCTTTATAAAACCAACACGATAAAACATCATTGGAAACAATACAATTCTGAAATCTCAATTAGGTAACCTAATTTCATCACAATTCAGCATGCTCGCTCGAGCGACATGAGCTCACTCAAGTGGGCATCTTCCTCACTCAAGCGACATGACCAAATCCTTATTACAAGCTTGGGATGAAAACAAAAGTATGAACAAGGTGAAGATTCCCCGGCGTTCCTCGACCTCACTCTTCACGCTTCTTCTTTCCTTTCTTCTTATCACCTGCAATGGAGTAAAGCTCCACTCCTCAGTTATATGTTGAGTGTACAAATTTTAACATATGCATATATGATAAAACATGTTTTAATCTCATAAGTCACATTCAATAGTCTCTAGGGAGAAAAACACTCATTCATCCGGCAATGGCAAGATCAAGTCTTAAACCGCGAGGCCCATGGCTAGTCCGAGTCTACAACCACTGCATCCCCAAGTACCGTGGCAAGTCCAAGTCTTAAACCATGCATAGTAGTTATCGCTACTAAATTCTCAAACATCGAGAAGCTTACTTCGGCATGAAATTGTATTAGTCCCCCCTTTGACCCACATAATCAACTCAATGTGCTCAAGTAAAAGTAGACATGCTTTTCACATTTAAGCGTGTGCATAATTAACTGGCCTACAATTAGCACATCAACTTTGCCCGGGTCACAATTTCGTTTGGGTCCGTAATTACGTCCGAAAATTAAATTCTGTGGAATCTGTAGATAACCTACCTTTTATGCAATGTTTCACTCACCTTCTCACCACAGTATTCAAAATGATCTAAAACCAGATCAAAACTACTAGAAATTATACAAAACAAGTATAATTACTACTCACAAAATAACAGAAACATCAAATAACATTTAAGCCATATAAATGTCATTTACTCATATGAATGCCTCAATGATTCTCCCATTACCTTTTTCTCGATTGACACCTCACCGTTGACCTCCACTCAACCTCATTCACAATTATCAAATGACATTGAAAATTCATAAAATTTTATTCATGCATTTTAAACAAATTTTTATTTCTAGGACGGGTGTGACACCCTAGTACCATAGAAACAGTAGTTGGCACATATTAATAAAATTTTTAAAAAGTTAGATTCAATTAAATATAGTGCACACTATAAAGAATTTTTAGATTGCATATGGAAATCATAGGGTAAATCAGAGTTTTCAAACAACACAATGCTTGCAGTTAACAGAAATTCGATCAGGCCTTGCTTTTCTTCAAACACTTTTAATTCACTAGAAATTCTCTATAATGGTTCTTCAACTCAAAGACTTTGATGATGCCGAAAATTGGTAAGCAAGACTTATGCAGGAAAATAAAGTAAAAAGGGTTTGTATGTGGTTCGGTCCCGTTAACGAGGTGACCTACGTCCACGATTGCGTCTGTGCGCTTCTCACTAGCAGATCACCGGCGTGCCTGGTGAACCAACAGGGACGAGTGGCACTACCAGTAATACCGGTCGGGTATATGCGTGTAGGTAGTGAGTTCTCTAGTAATGCTTATATGCTTAGAGAAGATAGATCCCCCTTTTGACAGGGTAGGTGGCTCTTTTATAGATGCAAGAGTCCACCCTTACATGGTAAGTTAGTAGGATTAGGAAGCCTAATCTAATCACAATAGATTTGCATGATCCTAGGGGAGTTTCCTAAGTGGTTTAGGAAACTACTCATCTTTCCTTAATAGAGTCCTGGCCACGTAAGGAAACGTCCCGGATAGACCTACCCGAACTGCATCTCCTAAGAAACCGCCATACTATACGCCCAGGCCGGCCGATCGTCCCGAACGGTGACGTCTAATGAGGGGCGCGGGCCCCAAGGTCTCTTCCCGGATAGCTCGGGTCCTTCTGCCACGTGGCGGTTTGACTTTAGCAGGATATTTCTGGACATATCAGCTGCCCCCCATTTTCAAAGTTGATGTGACATCTTGGCGGATGAAGTTTGCAAATTAAGATCGTCTTCACGATATCGCTCGGGCACAGATCAGAATTTGGCCTGGACCGCGACCGAACGGTGACTAGGCCCGGGATCCCGAATGCCACGTGCCCCCTGGTCACTGGTCTGGTTAAGATCCAACGATGCCAAGGCGGAAGTAACCGAATTGCTTGCGTGGCAACCGAAACATCACGTCGCACATTCAATGCTCACGCTTTCCGAGGCGACGCCCCATGTGCTTGAAACGACTGTTCTGGCGGGAGTGCGTATGAGCTGTTCGATTAGCATCGATCTGAACCATTCATAATGTCTATATAAGGGGAACCTGTTCGTTCCAATCCGCATTACCCATTTGACGATCAATCCCACCGAGCGGTTTTCGATTGCAACGTGTTCCCGAGCTCTTTTTTCTCCGTTTTCACTATTCAGGCTTCTCTCAGATGGCTTCTCATGTCGACCTAAATTCCAACGATGGACTCAGAACTTTTCGAGAAGACTGCGACATTCCAGATAACATTGGAGTCTGTTCCTACGTCGAAGGGGGGGAGGTGATCTTCCCTCTCGCCATCATTAGCAGCTATTTGCTGCTGGTCGTGGGGCTACGCTTTCCCCTCCCTGCATCCTTCTGTGATCTGCTACAGGGGTTGCGTATTCCATTGTCTAAGTGCCGCCCAAACGTTGCCGGCCTACTCTGGGGCATATCGGTATTGAACCAGCGATTCGGGTTATCGCTTCGCACGGTGGACATCGCCAGGTGCTACATCCTGGGCATTGACAGTGGGGAGCCTTACATACGGCCCGGGGCCGAGGGAAGAAATCTCGTCCAGGGTCTGGACTTCCCAAACAAAAAATGACGGCAATATCCTCTGGTCATTGTATCTGGCAATTGGCTGATGGACCCCGATCTCTGCCCTCCTACGGCCTTTAATGCTGAATTGTGCAAGACATCCTTCGCGGCCTTTCGCGGTAATGCCCCCTCTGTTGCCGACACAAATTTGATTGACCAAGCAATCGAAGTCGGCCTTACGTTTTCTGATTTAGTCGGGGGACCTGCGAACGATGTAGGTGTCGGAACTCCTTCCGCAGCCCCTGCTGCTGCAGCTTCTGGGTCGCGCCGCTACACCTAGTCCATGGCTTCCGGTCTGCGCGCCACGATCAGGGCCGGCCCTCCCGAGGGACCAGTCTCCCTGTCCACCAGCAGCGATTCACCCTCCTCCAGGGATGCGAGCCCGCCACCGGGCCTGTCCCGGAAGGGGAAAGAAAAGGCAGTCGGGGAAGAGTCTCAACCCCCACCAAAAAGGAGCCGGACGGAATCCCCGACCGGTCTTCATGTGCCGAGCTCTTGGACGGGCCTCGCCCTCGGTAACCTGGAGGGTCATCTTTAAGAGGTGGAGAAACAGACTGCCCGCCTGCAGACTGAATCTGTCATGCAGGAGGTGGATGTTCACACCATAGAGCTCACTGTCAAGGAGTTGGTAGCGAGGATGACGGCCCTGGAAGAGGAGGTGGAAGCTCTGAAGGGCCAAGGAATTTAAAGACTCCTCCCTGTTTTTTGCTGTTTTCTTCTCTTTCTTTTTTTTTTTTTAGTTTTTCTTTTACCGGGGAGGCTACTAAAACTGCCACCCGAGCTTTGTACAGTTACCTCTTATGAATAATGAAAAGGTCCTTGAGGCCAACTTTTCCCTTACTCTGCTTTTGCCGACTGTTTATTACTTCTGTGCTGCCCCTTAGCAACTGGCCCTTGAAACTTCGTTTGGCTTTATCGGCACTGCCCCCCGTTTTCGGAACTGACTAGATGTGTCATCGGGTAAGGATCGAAAATCCATATTGCTCTAGAAACCGTTCGGGTACTCCCAGGGACCCTGCTCGGGATTGGGCCCACATTAATCATCACCCAGCGGGAAACCTGATCAGTGTAGAGGGACCTATCGCTGCCACGTGCCAAACGGTGGGTGGCCAGGTTAGGATCCAAAAATGGCAGTGCGAACGCAACCGAATCGTTGACGTGCTAACCGATCCGTCATGTCACGCATTTAATGCGCGCGCCTTTTGAGGCGACGCCTCACGTGCCCGAAGCGACAGTTTGGGCGGGATGTCACATGGGCCGTCGGATCTATTTTGATCTTGGCCGTCCATAGCTCCTATATAAGGAACGTTTGGCCACTTCCTGGACCACTTTCGCCGAGACGAGTATTCCCGGACGAAACTCCTGCGCTTTAAGCTTTGTAAGTCTCCTTCTATCCCGAACTTCTATTTACTGATTTCTTCTTCTTTCCCCCATCTCTCTTCTTGTCGGAGTGAGGCTAGAGAGGACAAGTCCGGTAGGTTCGAGCGAGAGTGGGATTTCTTCCTTCTCAGATTTTGTTCATATTTTAAGTTGGGAGGAACCTTAGTTCAGTTGAACCGAGTGGGCATCCCGTAGGCTGTCTTGAGGGAGTGTTACCTAGTGTTAAGAAGCATATATTCGCTGCCATTCAGGTTAGTGGCGTTGCCCCCGCTGTACACTAGGTTTGGGGTTTTCGACCCTTACATAGATCGCAGCCTGCTCCCTTACTGTACCGTAGGAATATCAGGAATGGACCACTCCGGGTTCAACTCTGCCTCCCGATCGGAGAGTGAGATGTTTAGGTCGGGCACGCTTGACCCCAGTGTAGACCTACCGTCAGCTTCCCCCTCAGATCGTTATAGTAAGGGCCGTATCCCGGCCTGAGAGTCGACCGAAGAGTCCGACCAGGAGACCCCCGCTGCATCGGTGTCACGGGGCTTAGGTGACGAGGTGCCTAGGGAACCTGATCCCGAAGTAGCATTCGCATGCGAGTTTATTTCCTCAGCCCTGCATTCCGGGGACCTCGATTGGATCAGGGATAAGTACGCCATCCCCGATGGTAATTCCTTGTTCGTTCGCCCCGGCGAGGCACATATCCATCATAGGGGTTTGGTTACCCTATACGAGGACGCCCTCGTCGCTGGCCTTCGTGTCCCCCTCCATCCGGTCGCCCGGGACGTCTTGATTTTTCTGGGAATAGCCCCTGGTCAGTTAGCCCCGAACGGGTGGAGGTATCTTATGGGGTCCATCTCCTTGTGGCCCCAGGTCTTTGGGTACGAACTCACCCTTCAAGAGTTCTTCTGGATCCACCGACCCTTCCCCATTCATGGGGAGGCCGGATTCTTTTCTCTAGGGGCTCGGCAGGGGAAGAAAGTTATCGTCAACTGCCCGAGCAACAACAAGGGGTGGAAGAAAAAGTTCTTCTAAGTGTCCACCCCTGGGTTCTGCGAGCCAGCCCCTGGGAGTCAACTGAGGACCTCCTGGGTAGGGGAGCTGAGGGGTAAGTCCGTCCCATATCCCGTCTGTCCCCTTTTCCAAGCCTTGTTTTATGGTTTTGAACTGATCGCTTTGGTTTATTTTGCAGCGGGGTCAGTCGACCTCCCGCGTGTTCCGGCAGAGTGCGAGGAGAGAATCAGGGGTTTGATTGAGCAGCCCGTCAATATCTGGGACGTGTTGACGCGGTCAGGAGATCAGAAAGGCGACCGCCGACCCCGCCATCCTACTGAAGCGCCAGTCTTTCCCGACACCATCCCGGGTAAGAGTTTTTGTCACTTGCCTCAACTCGGGCTATCCCGTGCCGCATGTCCTTGTTATCTTGGTTGTTGACCCCGTGGCTATTTTCCTTTTGCAGAGATGGCCCACCGGAAAGATCCCGAGCGGTTGAGGGCTCTTCGGGAGGCAGCTGCCGAGCGGATGGCGGTGACCGGGAAGAGGCCGGTCGTGGAGGCTTCTGGCAACGTGCGCCCGTTCAGGCGGCTCAGGCATGGCCCTTCAACAGCCCGAGCTCTCGGGGAGGCATCAAGCCCTCAAGCTGTAGTAGTGGGCGAAATGTCTGTCCCCCGAGCCGAGATTCCCTCCGGGACACCCCTGGATGAGTCCAGGGAGACCCGGGACAGAGTCAGACCATGCCTACTTCCCAGTCAAGTGGATAGATACGTCGGCCTGTCTCCCCAGGTCTTTCAGGCTTGGCTATATAGTATCTCCCATCTGGTAAATAACTTTTCTGCATTAGCTGACCTCTTTGCATTTTCTGCTCTGTTGACAGTAGTGGCTGACCATTTTCTCCTTTACCTTGATTACAGGTCTGCTGCATGGCTGCCAGAGCTGAGTCCTTCATGCCGGCCCTTGCCGGAAGAGCCACTGCCGCCGAGGCTGCCCTCTCCAAGAAAGAGGTTCCATTGGAGACCAAAGAGAGGGCCTTGACCGTGGAGAAAAACAGGGTCAAGGGCCTGACTTCAAGCCTCGGGGCAGCCCAGGAAGACCTGGCGGTGGCACTGGCAGAGCTTGAGGCCGAGCGGGCTGGCCGCGCGGCAGCGGAAGCTCAGGTGAGGGCACTCTTGGAGGCGGCGACTGTCGCTGGTCCTCCAGGGGAAACTTTCGACGATGGCTTCTTCCTTAGGTACGAAGATTTGAAAAGGAGGCTGGCCCGGGACCACCCGGAGTGGGACACCACTCCTTACCAGGGGGTTGATTCTGACTATTGGGACATAGCGCCCGAGGCTACCGAGGATGCTGACGTCGAAGCTGCTGCTGATGAGAGTGCCATTGCCCCGGCTGGCCAGGAGGGAGTTGCCGCCCAGGAAGGGCAGCCCGAGGATGAAGTCGAAGAGGATGTGGACATTGTTAATGTAGATGACCCCTAGACTCCCTGCTCAAGGAACCTTCCCCCCTTTCTTTGTCTTGTTGTAGTTTTTTGTTTTTTTTTTTTTTTTTTTTTTTTTGGTGGGGGGGGGGGGGGGGGGGGGGGCTACTACAACTGCCCCCCAGGCTTTGTACATAGTATTTCAATTAATGAGAAGGTCCCTGAGGTCAGATTTCTCCTCCAATAACTGTTTTTCTTTTTCTACACTATGCCTCTGTATTTGCTAGTATCCGTTCAGTTTTGGCCGACCCAACACCTGCCTTAGCAATTGTTTTAGGACCGTAACCAACAGAACCCCTAGTCTTACTGACCTTTCTAAAAGGTGATCGCCCGGAGCGCTGTAGAGACTAGCCCTACCTACCATCTGGGACCGTCCGGTGTATTATTGGAATACCCTGTATTGTCGTCCGGGTTATCCCGATGTATCATAGGTATATCTTGTTTTACGACCCGGGATATATCTCTGATCACTGTAAGCGCTTAGGAAGATCATCCAAGCTCTTGTAGCGACCGGTGTGATTCCCTGTTTTGGCCTAATATTCCTCTGCCCCCCAAGCATTTTGCTAAGGTGGGAGTACGGAAATAGGTGACCGTAGGGAACCGACCTGGAACATGGGTGGTCGCAGGGGCATTTGAAGCTCGCCATCGTCGGCCACCTAGGGGGTTGGCCCCGTTGTCGGCCAGCCTAAGCGAAGCTTGAAGTAATTTCCTGTTTAGGTCTATAATCCCCTTACCCTAGGCGTCCTGTTAAGGCGAGGGCGTGTTGGGGAGTGGCCATAGGAAACCGACCTGGAACATGGGTGGTTGCAGGGTCCTTTTATGCCTGGGTTCGGAGCCCGAGGTCTTTTTCTGCCTTGGGGTTAGGCCCAAGGTCTTTGTTGCCTCGGGGTTAGGCCCAAGGTCTTTGTTGCCTCGGGGTTAGGCCCGAGGTCTTTTCCTTCTTTGTTTTACATGGCACGAGGTACCGACAAGAATAATTTTTCAAAACAAACTAGTCAATTTTATTTCAAAAGTAGTAATCTGTAATGGTTGCCCCATCAGAGCTATAAGAAAAAATTTCCCTATAGTGCTAAATTCCCCTGATCAGGTGCTACTGATAATACTTGCGGAGGTGTTGCACATTCAAAGGATGAGTAAGATCATGCCCGTCCATGCTCTGTAACCAATAGGTTCCTGGACGGTTGACCCGAGCCACTTTATACGGGCCTTCCCAGTTTGCCCTCAACTTGCCGTGGCTTGGGATTCGGGTAGACTGGTTCACTGCTTTGAGGACGAGGTCCCCAACTTGAAAGCTACGGTGCTTCACCTTGCTATTGTAATATCGCGAGACTCTTTGCTTGTAGGCGGCCACCTTCATATAGGCCTGATCTCTTTTTTCTTCCACTAAGTCCAATTCTGTCCTGAGGGCTTCCCCGTTGTCCGGATCGCTGAAGTTGGCCACCCGGTATGTTGGCAGCCCGAGCTCTATGGGTACCACTGCCTCAAACCCGTAAGTTAAGGAGAACGAGGTCTCACCAGTAGCCGCTCGGGGTGTGGTACGGTATGCCCATAGAAGGGTTGGTAGCTCGTCAGCCCAAAGGCCCTTGGCGCCTTCAAGCCTTGTCTTGATTGATTGCAAGATTGTCCGGTTGGTTACCTCGGCTTGACCATTGGCTTGTGGGTGCTCGGGAGAAGAGTAATGATTTAGTATCCCATAGCCCGAACAGAACTGCCTGAAGACGGGTGTGTCAAATTGTCTGCCATTATAGTTGATCAGGACTCGGGGAATACCGAACCTGCTGAGGATATTTCTTTCCACAAAGCTTTCCATTTTTCGCTCGGTTATCGTTGCCAAGGGCTCGGCCTCCGCCCATTTGGTGAAGTAATCAACTGCTATCATGGCAAACCTAACTTGCCATTTCCCCGTCGGTAAGGGACCAACAATGTCAATTCCCCACTGGGCAAATGGCCAGGGATTGTGGATCGGCGTTTGGAGTTCTCCCGATCGGTTGATCATGGGAGAGTACTTCTGGCACTTGTCACACCTTCGCACATACTCCTGCGAATCTCGGGCCATGGTCAGCCAATAGTAGCCCTGTAGCAGGGCCTTTCTGAAAAGCGCCCGACCTCCGATGTGGTTCCCGAACACACCTTCATGGATTTCAAACAGTATCGTTTGCACTTGCGCAGGGTGAACACAGCGGAGGTACGGGATAGTGAATCCCCTCTTGTAGAGAATGCCATCAAGGATGTGATATCGCGCCGCCCGGTACTTAACCCGGCGTGCCTCATCCTTGTCGTCCGGTAGCCTTCCTGTCGTCAAGAATGTCACGAGCGAGTCCATCTAACTGGGTCCCAAAGTGACCGGGTCGACCTCCATGCCCTCTGAGTTGATCACACTCGGCTCGGGTAGGAACTGTATCCTTATCCCGGGCAAGTCTGACTCAGAGGACGAGGTGAGGCGAGCGAGCCGGTCCGCTCTGGTATTTTCTTCTCTAGGTATCTGGGTGATGGAGAACCCTCGGAGCTTCTTGGAAGCCGCTTGGACAAGGTCCAAGTAGGCTACCATGCTGTCTTCCCGTGCTTCGTATTCTTGATTTACTTAGTTGACCATGAGCTGGGAGTCACTGTAGCCGTGGACCTGCTGCGCACTCATCGAGATGGCTAACTGCAACCCGACCAAGAGGGCTTTGTACTCGGCCTTGTTGTTAGAAGCGCGAAACCCAAACCTTAGAGCATATTCGAGCTGGATACCGTCGGGGGTAGTCAAGATGATTCCAGCTCCACTACCTTGCTGATTGGAGGAACCGTCCACGTGCAATACCCAGGTTGGGATGTCGGAGTTTAATCCGGGCGGTACGGTTGGAGGCTCGGACTCCTCGACTGGTTCTTCGGGGTATGTAAACTCAACCAGAAAATCCGCTACAGCTTGCCCCTTGATGGCTGTCTGGGGTCGGTAGACTACTTCGAACTCTTCCAACTCCAGGGCCCACTTGACGAGCCTCCCGGATGTGTCTGGCTGATTGAGAATTCTACGTAGAGGCTGATCAGTCAGGACTATAATGGCATGGGCCTGAAAATACGGGCGGAGCCTTCGGGCTGAGGTGATGAGGGCGAAGGCCAGTTTCTCGATGCGGGAGTATCTGCTCTCTGCGCCTTGCAACGCCCGACTGGTGTAGTACACTGGGAACTGTATCCCGTGCTCTTCCCGAATAAGTGCTGAGCTAACCGCCGATGGTGACACGGCCAGGTATAGAAATAATTCTTCCCCGGGTACGAGTGTTGAGAGTAGGGGAGGGGATGCCAGGTACTTCTTGAGTTCTTGGAATGCATCCTCACACTCTTCAGACCACTGAAACGCTTTGGGAAGGATTTTGAAGAACGGCAAACACCGGTCGGTGGCTCGGGACAAGAATCTGTTCAGTGCGGCCACCCATCCGGCTAGGCTTTGCACTTCCTTCGTTGATTTAGGTGACCGCATGTTGATGATAGCTTTGATCTTCTCGGGGTTAGCCTCAATTCCCCGTCTGCTGACTAGATGGCCGAGGAACTTCCCGGATGAGACACCAAAGGTGCATTTGGCCGGGTTCAACCTCATCTTGAACTTTCTCAAAATGCTGAAGGCCCCGGCCAGATGCTCTAGGTGGTCGGACTCGTCCTGGCTCTTAACCAGAAGATCGTCCACATACACTTCCATAGATTTTTCGATGAGGTCTTTAAACATGTAGTTAACCAGGCGCTGGTAGGTAGCCCCGGCATTCTTGAGGCCGAACGGCATGACTTTGTAACAGTACGTGCCTTGGTCGGTGATGAACGCTATCTTCTCTTCATCCCCGGGGTACATGCTAATTTGATTATACCCCTAGTAAGCGTCCATAAATGAGAGGAGTGAGTGACCTGCCGTTGAGTCGACAAGGAGGTCTATCCTGGGTAGTGGGTAGCAGTCCTTCGGGCAGGCCTTGTTGAGGTCGGTGAAATCTACGCACATTCTCCACTTCCCGTTGCTTTTCTTAACAAGAACGATGTTAGCTAGCCAATCGGGATAGTGGACTTCTCGGATTGACTATGCCCTTTGGAGCTTCTTGATCTCCTCGCTCACTGACTTCTGTCTCTCGGGGGCCATGCCCTTTCTTTTTTGCTTAACCGGACGGTAGTCCGAGCTGACATTGAGACGATGGGTCATGACCCGGGGATCAATCCCGGGCATATCCTCATGACTCCAAGCAAAAACGTCTTGATTTCGCCTTAGGAATTGAGTCAGTTTTTGCTTCAGGGCGGGTTCCAATAGGGACCTTATGCTGACCGCGCGGTCTGGGTATTCAGGGTTTAACATATCATGTCGTTCTGGTCCCGAGGGTCCATTTCCTGGACGTTTAACGTTTCTGTTATTGCCCCCCGGCGCAATGAGCTAACATAACAACTGCGGGCGGTGCTCTGATCTCCGCGCAAGGATCCAGGCCCCTGAGGAGTTGGGAACTTCACTGTTAGGCTGTAGGTGGAGACGACCGCCCTGGCCCTGTTGAGGGTCGGCCTGTCAAGGATGACGTTGTATGCCGATGGGGCCTCTACGGCCACAAAATTGGTGAGCACGGAGGCCTGCTGAGGGTAGGTCCCCATGAGAACTAGAAGCTCGATTATTCCGAGTGGTTGTGTACTAGAGCCGTTGAATCCGACAAGGGGAGTAGCGACCGGTCGGAGCTGATCCCTGGATCCCTAGTTGGTCAAACGCCGATGTGAACATGATGTCGGACGAGCTGCCCGTGTCCACTAGCACCCTCTGGACCATGTAGTTAGCTATGGAGAGCGTTACTACTAGCGGGTCGTCATGGGGGCAGTGGACCCCCTGCAGGTCGTCGGACGTGAATGTTAGGGCATCGGTTAGGGAGGAGCTGGTGGATTGGACCTGCCCGACATCCGCTCGGGAAGCCCGGGCATGCCTCTTCCGTGCCGATTGTGAATCGCCTCCGCCCGATGTTCCTCCAGAAATCACATGGATGTGGCCGAGTAGTGGTGGCGGTAGCTGGTTAGGAGCCCGGGTTTCCTGTCGAGGCCGTCCTTCTGTGACGAACTCGGTGAGGTGTCCCTGCTCAATCAGCTTCTCTATTGCTATTTTCAGTTTGAACCAATCTTCTGTCTCATGGTCGTGATCCCTGTGGTAGCGGCAAAACTTGTCTCGGTTCCTCTTACCGGGCGGGGCTCTGAGTTTAGCTGGCTGTGGGAGCAGCCTCTGGGCCTCAGCGGCGGCCATAACTTCATGGATCGGGCGGGAAAGAGGTGTGAAAGCAGTCTGGGGCTGACCCCTTGTGTCTCTCTGATCTTGCTTCGGCTTCTTTCTCGAACTCTTCTCGAGCCCTTCGCGCTTGCGCTTGGCTTTGGGGGATTCGTCCCCCGCTTGGCCAGCGCGCTTTACCTTCAGGAACTCCTCGGTGTCTATGTATTTTCCGACCCTCTCTGAGAGTTCCACCAGGGTTGTCGTTCGGTCGCGATGGAACGACGTGGCGACCTTGGTGTGCTGAACTCCAGAACAGAAGGCCATAACGGCGGCCGTTTCGTTAAGGTTGCGGATCAGGAGCTTTTGCTGGTTGAACCGATCCACATACTCCCTCAAGGATTCCCCTTTGCGCTGTTTGACGGTTAGCAGCTGGGTGTCTGGCTGTGACCGGTCGAGCATCCCGACAAACTGACTGATGAAGAGTTTGCCGAGGGCTTTGAAGCTGTCAACCATTCGGGGCTTTGATCGGCGACGAATAGTTGCCGTTTATAGTCCTAAAAATATGCTTTGTTAGCCCATTTCATATAGTTATTAGTTATTTTTTAATAAGTATTCTATATTTTGTAGATTTTGGAGCTTTAATATGAAAATGCACAAAAATCCAACGATTGGTGGCTTTGGAAGTCATTCTGGGCTTAAAAGATGATTCCGGTGGAGGATGAATGCAGTAGAAGCCTCGGAAAATTGCATTTTTGACAAGAAATACTTCAGATTTGAGAAATTTCTCCAGAGATATAAAATGTAGATCTTCGAGTTACGGACGCGTGGCCGCAAACGGTGAGTCAATCCGAGGTCCGAGTCAAAAGTTATCGCAATTCTACGAAAGTCGCGCAGTGCAGCAAAAAGGACCTCGCGCGAGCGGGTCGCGCGAGCGGGTCGCGCGAGCGACCTGTGCAAAAATCAAAAACACGTATTTTGTTAAATTAAAGTGCCCAGTGAAGGTGGTTTGTGCATATGACGTCCAGATTACAAAATATAGCAGTTTTAGTGCGATTTGGCTTATGAAAGCTTCCTAAATCCTTCCAAACTCTATATAAATCCTATTCTAACTCAAATTTAAGGTTACAAATCATTACACAACATTATACACAGCCATATACACTAAAACTCCAGCCATTGAAGAGAGGAAAGCAAGGAGAAGAAGAAGAAGACCAAGGATTCCCATGGCCTCCTCCATCAACCTCTTGCTATTCATCAATTCTATGGCCAACTAAACTCAAGATCTAGGGTTTCAATGAAACCCTAGTCAAGTAATAGGGTTTTATTTATGTATTTCTTTTAGTTTTATTATGTATGGATGATGATTACATGTTTAGAGGATTTTTTATAATAAAATCGTACTTCTATTGATTAAATCGTTACTTTCAAAGTTTATTCTTGTCTTAGATCTATTTTGACTGTGATGTGCTCAATGATCTATATTTGTTGTGCTTGTATAGATTGTTTACATGTAATGGTGCTTTATTGAATTATGCTATCAAGTATCCGAATAATCCATGCCTAGATTAGATGAATTATATCACAACCCTAGTTTAGTGTGGGATAATTCGTGCTAACCGAAGATGGAATATGTTGGTGCTTGAACCATGATTATTCTCTTGACGGAGGAATTGGGCTTGTAGCTACAATTCCCCATATTCATCCAACTTAATAAGCTAATTGAATGCATAAATATTCCTATTATGAAGCTAGTGGTGGATTTGCAATCCTAGGTTCCCTCTAAATATCTTTAAAACAACTTTAATTGCTTTTATAATTTAGATTTACTTTTATTGTTCTTAGTTTTATTAAAATCAAATCAAAATCTGTTTTTCTTAATTAATTAGATTTAGGTTTTAAAATTAAAGCGCGGTAGTTAATCAATCTCTGTGGGTTCGACCTTTACTTCCACACTGCTAATCTTTAGAAAAGTAAAGTATACTTTTATATCTTGATTTTGACAACATCAATTTTTGGCGCCGTTGCCTGGGATTGAATTACTACCGTTAGTTTTATAATCTTAGTTTAGTTAATTCGTAAATATTAGGTTAGTTTTTATTTTTTATTATTATTATTTTCCGTTTTTGTTTTAAATTACTAACTTGTTCTTTTATTTTATAGGTTTCTCGAGTCGATCAAATTCCAACGTTTCCGAGCGGAGTAGCTAATTATATCAAAGGAGCTTACGCAAATAAATAAATAAAAATTAAATAAATTGCTTCTTGTGAAACTCGCTTTAGACCACTGTAAGTCAGGGCGCTGTGACGCACTATTTGCATTAGTTTAGGGTTAATTGCACTGCATTAGCTAGGAAACCCGGGGCGCTGGGCTTGACGCGGTCATTGCATTACAGGATAATATTCATGCATCATAGTAGTACTGTGTGCTTGCTTGTCGTCTTATTTGCGTGATTGCTATTTGTTTCTTTTGTTTAGTCAGTCTTTGTTATTAGTTTCTTTTTCTTTATTTTAGTTTATGTTAGGTACACGTTCAAATAAACCGGAATTACAACCTTTCGACTCTGAACTTGAACGCACCATAAGAGTTAATAAGTCTTCAAACTTAACTTCTAGAGCTAGGTTTTTAATAGACGACGATTTGACACCAAAACCAACGTCGTTATTTGAATCCGAAATACGTAGTACCCTTACAAGATTAAAGAAACCACGCTTTCATAACATAGAACCGATTAAAATGGCAGACATTGGAAATAATAACGAAAACAACCAAAATAACGATGGTGCTAATATGAACAATCTTAATATACCGCCACCTCCTCCACTTATAAATTATTTTATTCCTACTACTTACACGCCACAAGCCGGTATCGAGTTATCGGAGGCGACAGCATCTCACTTTGAGATAAAGTCGTCTACCATCTCGCTACTTCCATCATTCCATGGCCGTCTAAATGAAGACCCTTACCAACACTTAGGGGATTTTCAGGGTATATGCTCTACTTTGAAAATACAAAACCTAAATAATGATGAATTAAAATTGCGGCTCTTCCCATTCTCCTTAAGAGACAAAGCGAAGTATTGGCTTCAATCACTTGAGCCAAACACAATAAAAACATGGGAAGCCTTACACACCGCCTTTTTACAAAAGTTTTTCCATATGATGCGTACAAATAAGATAAGAAAAGATATAACTAATTTTGTGATGCAAGATGGGGAGACTCTTTATGACACGTGGGAAAAATTTAAAGAATTATTACGTTCGTGCCCACACCATCAGGTTCCCAAGTGGCAATTGGTTCAAGTCTTCTACGAGGGGCTTATTCCCTCTGTTAGGAATACCGTCGATGCCGTTTGTGTGGGAACTTTCCTACACAAAAGCGCCGACGAGGCCTGGAAGATTTTTGAAACATTAAGCGAGAATTCGATGCATCAGGCTGTATCAGTACGTTCTGAGGGATACCTTCAACCTAAGCGAGAGGTGACAGTTGAGTCAAGTCAGTCAATGCAAATACAAGAATTAAATAGAAAACTTGACCGACTGATGCAAATGAACAAAACGTCTAATCCACCTTCTTCAGAAGTATGTGCATTATGTTCGGAACCGTCCCATAATATCTTTGCATGTCCTTCTGCATCTCAATATCCGGAATTCGTGGAGCAACACATAAACTCTATTCAACAATTCCCACAAAATAATTATAATCCTAGGTCGATTAATCTTCCTAATACGTACCGACCCCAATATCAACAAAGTCAATACCAACTACCTCCTCCACCTCCACGCAATAATGCATTTGAGGAGAAGGTGCTGGCCTCACTGGAAAATTTTGGGTCGGTAATTCAGTTAGTGCACTCTCATACTCAGTCCATCGCAAAGCTAGAGTCTCAAATGGGACAAGTAGTTAATACATTAAACCGTTTAACTGAGAGCATGTTGCCGAGTCAACCTACTCAGCAACCTAAGGGGCAATACGCAGTGGGTAGTACGAGTGAGAGGACGACTACTCGAGATGGGGAAGTTGTTGTAATTCCGGATGGGGGTGAAAAAAATAAAAATTTAAATTTGAATAAAGGAAAAAGTGAGGAAGTGAGTCAAAATAAGAAAGATAAAGAACCGGTCCTAACTAATTACATTCCAAAGTTACCTTTTCCACCCAATGTTGAGGAACCGTCTAATTTTCCAAAGAAAAAGTCGAAAACTGAGGATATACTCGAGGTATTTAAGCAAGTTAAAATCAATATTCCATTCCTCGATGCGATAAAATAAATTCCTGCTTACGCTAAATGTCTTAAAGACCTATGTACGCAAAAATGCAAAATACGCAGTCATACTCCGAAAAAGGTCTTCCTCACAGAAAAAGTAAGTTCTATTTTCCAACACGCTCCTCCGAAGTATAAGGATCCTGGTACGCCTACGATATCATGTGTCATAGGTGACACTGTCATTCATAGGGCTCTCCTTGACTTAGGTGCGAGTGTTAATCTCTTACCTTATCACGTCTATAAACAACTAGGACTAGGTGAACTTAAACCTACAGCCGCTACCATACAATTATCGGATCGTTCTATTAAAATACCTAGAGGAATCGTCGAAGACGTCCTAGTAAAAGTTGATCAATGTTTTTATCCTGTTGATTTTATGGTCCTTGACACCGAACCGGTGCTAGATGCTAGAAAATACACTCCTGTTATTCTTGGTCGTCCTTTCTTAGCTACGGCCAACGCACGTGTCAATTGTAGAACAGGGGTGATGAAAGTGTCGTTCGGGAATATAAAATTAAAATTAAACGTTTTTAATGCTATGGATCAACCTCCTAAAGATGACGATTACCTATGTGAGGCGGAAGGTGAGGTAAGACGGAATAGGGAGCCTACCAAAGCAATAAATGTGAATAACAACAAAGATATAGCGGATGATGAGTGGATGAACCCGAATATCTCGGGCTCTAATGCTGAATCTACATGGAAGGTAAGAAATCGATTTGAACATATTGACAAACCGCCAATCGAATTAATTCAAAGCGACGTGATTTCTGCTTACCACCGAGCTCTACCTGACATTCTTAGGGGTACAAAGTCTGATTTTCAACCTCCATAAAATCTTGAGCTAGAACGGTCTTGCTGAATACGTAAAAGTTAGCGCTTCTTGGGAGGCAACCCAAGCTTTAATTCGTTCATTTCTTTGATTTTTGCATGTTTTTGGGTCTGTTTTTGAGTCTCTTTTTAATTTATATACATAAAATAAGTGGACCGAGGGAAATTACCAATCTCGCGCGCGCGGCCCGCTCGCGCGAGTTTGCCCCTTAGTGGTTTTTCCTTGCTTTTTATTATATGATGCCTCGGGTTCTTCTCGCGCCTGGTTTCGCAGGCGCGAGGTAGCTCGCGGGCGCGAGGGGGTCCCGCTGGCCCGATTTCATTAAAAAAAAAATAAGATGATCGCTAGTTTTTACTTATATCTTCCTCCCACACCTGTCACACAGTTTTTACTTTTCTGTTTTTGTTTCTTAGGTACTTTTAGATCGAGTCTTTGATTGTTTTCATAATTTTGGTTATGTTTTATTTCCTTTTATAGCTTATTTTCGTGTTGTCTTCATAGTTTTGTTTGTTCTTATAGTTTATTTAGTTTCGTTTAGCTTAGTTATAATTCTTTTAGCTGTTTTTATTATTTTGTTTGTTTAATTTTCTTTTGTTAAGAAGTAACAGGTAACATTGAACTTTATAGCCATATTCCTTTGTGTTCACCTGTTCTATGCTTGTCAAGCTCGAGGTACTATCGTTCCTTCCTTATGTACTCTCCTTTCTTTCATTTTATTGTTTCATTGGGGACAATGAAAGGTTTAGGTTTGGGGGTATGCACACATGCACATTATTTTATGCAAAATTTTAAAATTTTTCAATAAGTGTGTTTAAATAAATGATGTTACCTACGGTTTTGCAATCGCTAGTCAATACATCGTGTTATGTAACTTTGATTGTTATAGAATGGTAAACAAGAGAAGATGTGATTAAACATTTGCTAAAGTTATGATGTAACGTTTTAAGTTATGTATTGTTTGAATCGTAGTTTTATATCATAGATTTGCACACAAACCTATGCACTGCACGTAGTCGCTTGAATACATGTTTGATGTGAACTATAATATGATTCGGATTTCTAGATAACACAAGGTGGAGACTAGACCCGGTGAGCTTTTGAGCCTATCTTTTCTATTTTGAGGGTTATAAATACATCTTGTGTTTGTCGAATTTCATTGAAATAGCGCATCTACTTGTTGTTTAGTCTCATTATTTTTACTTTGGTTGATAGTCAAGTTAAAATATTTTCTACCATGTTAAGTAATCTTCCGTTGTAAACGTTGAAAAATCGTATCATCCTAGGACATGATTTTAGGTCCTCTTTGTTTTTCACCCTTTTGATCTTTGTCCTATCCAGTTAAATGATAAATTTCCTTAGTTCACCCTTTGAGCCATTTAAATGCCATTTTTCTTTAATTACCATTATCCTGTTTTTGCTCCAATTTGGCCAACTTGGAGTATACCACTGGAAGAGTGATCACCTTTTAGTGGTGTTAAGGCGATGTGTGATTAAGAAGAAGAAGAAAATAAGATGATGTATTGGGATAGTTGCTTTGTATTTTGATGATTACTTATGCGAAAAGCAACGAAAAGGAAAGAAAAAATATAAGGATTGAAAAAAAAAAAAGAGTTGAAAGTAGAAAGAAGAATAGAAAAAAAAATTTAAAGAAAAAAATATATGAATGAAAAGAAGAGAATGAAATGATGAAGTTGGTAGAAGAGATGAATGAAAGAAATCGAACATGCCTTACAATGCCATCCTGAAAACTACCTAATGAATCCTTTCTATTCTTTTTCATTGCCTAAGCCACATTACAACCTTTGAAAAATCCTATTTGATCCTAGGAAACATGGTTCGGATATATAAATGATGGGAGGGGGATTAAAACATGGTAATGATTAATTTTTCTTGATTGTTGGCATCCTATCCATGAGACTACTATTCTTTCGTGTCATGCATCCTTTTCGAGTCATATGTGAGCATTTCTCGTTTTGAAAATATATTTCCTTTACTCACATATATTAGAAAAATTACACATGTTTCTGAGTGTTTCATTTGAGAGTGTAATTAACATTGTGAGATTCGTAGTCAAAGCATAGTTAGATGGTCATCCGAGTTATATTCCAAGTTCATGACATGCGCGTGTTTATTTGACTACCATATCACACACGTGCAATTGTATGAGGAACTCTATTGATTTATACGATGCATGTGCTTGAGATTGTTTTTCATGATTTAGGTGGATGTTTCATTATGTTTTTTTTATGTTCGTTATTCTATTTCAAATCTTTATTTTATAATAAGGAGTATTGACTATTAGTTTTTTGGTTCTTAATAAAATTTGTTTTAAAATTTACAAGTTAATAAAGATGGTTGTGGGTGACTTGTTGACGAGAACCCTCACGAGACTTCACTCGTCCGACTAGGGACACCTAGGGGTTTAAAAGGCTTGTTGCATATGCTAAATGCAATCGTGATCCATGTGAAAATGGAGTAGTATTTGTAGTAGTAATTTTATTTTTTTGTTCTTTTTGCTCGAGGACTAGCAAAGAGTAGGTTTGGGGGTGTGATCGGCGACGAATAGTTGCCGTTTATAGTCCTAAAAATATGCTTTGTTAGCCCATTTCATATAGTTATTAGTTATTTTTTAATAAGTATTCTATATTTTGTAGATTTTGGAGCTTTAATATGAAAATGCACAAAAATCCAACGATTGGTGGCTTTGGAAGTCATTCTGGGCTTAAAAGATGATTCCGGTGGAGGATGAATGCAGTAGAAGCCTCGGAAAATTGCATTTTTGACAAGAAATACTTCAGATTTGAGAAATTTCTCCAGAGATATAAAATGTAGATCTTTGAGTTACGGACGCGTGGCCGCAAACGGTGAGTCAATCCGAGGTCCGAGTCAAAAGTTATCGCAATTCTACGAAAGTCGCGCAGTGCAGCAAAAAGGACCTCGCGCGAGCGGGTCGCGCGAGCGACCTGTGCAAAAATCAAAAACACGTATTTTGTTAAATTAAAGTGCCCAGCGAAGGTGGTTTGTGCATATGACGTCCAGATTACAAAATATAGCAGTTTTACTGCGATTTGGCTTATGAAAGCTTCCTAAATCCTTCCAAACTCTATATAAATCCTATTCTAACTCAAATTTAAGGTTACAAATCATTACACAACATTATACACAGCCATATACACTAAAATTCCAGCCATTGAAGAGAGGAAAGCAAGGAGAAGAAGAAGAAGACCAAGGATTCCCATGGCCTCCTCCATCAACCTCTTGCTATTCATCAATTCTATGGCCAACTAAACTCAAGATCTAGGGTTTCAATGAAACCCTAGCCAAGTAATAGGGTTTTATTTATGTATTTCTTTTAGTTTTATTATGTATGGATGATGATTACATGTTTAGAGGATTTTTTATAATAAAATCGTACTTCTATTGATTAAATCGTTACTTTCAAAGTTTATTCTTGTCTTAGATCTATTTTGACTGTGATGTGCTCAATGATCTATATTTGCTGTGCTTGTATAGATTGTTTACATGTAATGGTGCTTTATTGAATTATGCTATCAAGTATCCGAATAATCCATGCCTAGATTAGATGAATTATATCACAACCCTAGTTTAGTGTGGGATAATTCGTGCTAACCGAAGATGGAATATGTTGGTGCTTGAACCATGATTATTCTCTTGACGGAGGAATTGGGCTTGTAGCTACAATTCCCCATATTCATCCAACTTAATAAGCTAATTGAATGCATAAATATTCCTATTATGAAGCTAGTGGTGGATTTGCAATCCTAGGTTCCCTCTAAATATCTTTAAAACAACTTTAATTGCTTTTATAATTTAGATTTACTTTTATTGTTCTTAGTTTTATTAAAATCAAATCAAAATCTGTTTTTCTTAATTAATTAGATTTAGGTTTTAAAATTAAAGCGCGGTAGTTAATCAATCTCTGTGGGTTCGACCTTTACTTCCACACTGCAAATCTTTAGAAAAGTAAAGTATACTTTTATATCTTGATTTTGACAACATCAGGCTTCAATGCGTGGAACCACTGTGCGGCTGACCCCTTTAGGGTACTGGGAAAGCCAAGCACAGCAACTCATCTATCGTGGTGACCAGTGCCATCTACGCCTTGTAGGTGCGGATGTGGTCTACTGGACTTCCTGTGCCATCGTATGAGCTGAGATGGGGGGCTTGAACTTTCGCGGAATAGGAAATTGGATCACCCGAGCGGTATAGGGTGATTCTGTCTCCGTGTCAGTGAGGTCGTGACCGGACTTGCAGTTCAGCCTTTCGATCTGCTGCTGCAGTTCCTCGACCTGGGCTTTGACGTCCCTCCGCCCTGCTCTCCTATCCGTGTCTGAACGGTAGGTGGGGTCAGATGATGAGGCCTCCTTCTCAAAGTGTGTCAACCTTGGGGATGGTACCCGACTGTGGGTCCAGAAAAGCCTGTGCCTAAGGTCCCCTCAGCTCAGGACGGGAGGGTCGTCGACCGATTCTCGGATTTTTCGTCCGGATTCTTCTGCCCTTGCTGCGCGCCGCCGATCAATGATGATTCTGGCGTCCTCCGCTCGGCGTGCTCGGCGAGGGATGTACCGAGGTACTCTTTGCGAGCACTTGGTGGCCTGACTGCGCTCTCCGTCCGCGGGACGTTCCCGGTCTAGTGGGGACATCGGAGCTGATCAAGCTTGCCTACGCACCCGGGCGGGCCTGCGGACAGGAATGCTTTCCTCAGGCTGATTTTCTGACGCGGGGCGCTTCTCGTGTTGGGCCATAAGCGCGTCTATCTGTTGTTGTGTTCGACGCTGGCCCTCCAAGAGTTGCTCCAGCGCCACTGTGACCTGTTCGGTGGTCATGGAAGCAGCCCGCGGCTCGATCTGCAAGTTTTCATGACCGACTGAGTCGGCGGTCTTCTTACCCTTCTTTGGCGGCATGTTGATCAGTCAAAGATTTTTGTTGATGAGAAGACTTGTCGTTTCCCACAGACGGCGCCAAACTGATGATGCCGAAAATTGGTAAGCAAGACTTATGCAGGAAAATAAAGTAAAAAGGGTTTGTATATGGTTCGGCCCCGTTAACGAGGTGACCTACGTCCACGATTGCGTCTGTACGCTTCTCACTAGCAGATCACCGGCGTGCCTGGTGAACCAACAGGGACGAGTGGCACTACCAGTAATACCGGCCGGGTATATGCGTGTAGGTAGTGAGTTCTCTAGTAATGCTTATATGCTTAGAGAAGATAGATCCCCCTTTTGACAGGGTAGGCGGCTCTTTTATAGATGCAAGAGTCCACCCTTACATGGTAAGTTAGTAGGATTAGGAAGCCTAATCTAATCACAATAGATTTGCATGATCCTATGGGAGTTTCCTAAGTGGTTTAGGAAACTACTCATCTTTCCTTAATAGAGTCCTGGCCACGTAAGGAAACGTCCCGGATAGACCTACCCGAACTGCATCTCCTGAGAAACCGCCATACTATATGCCCGGGCCGGCCGATCGTCCCGAGCGGTGACGTCTAATGAGGGGCGCGAGCCCCAAGGTCTTTTCCCGGATAGCTCGGGTCCTTCTGCCACGTGGCGGTTAGACTTTAGCAGGATATTTCCGGACATATCAGACTTCATCAACTAGCCAGTTTCTCTTAACTTGATCCCCATTTTGCTGAAGTACTAGACTTGTGAACGTTGGAGGTAGAATTGGGGATATAGGCTTACACTAATTCCACATTTTGCATGTGCCATTAGGGTAAACATAATACAGTTTCCCTCTATTTTTTTTCCTTATTAGACTCGGTTTTTTTAATTGCACACCTTTGTTCGCATCTACAAAGCTTATGCATCACCGAAGCTACTACCATCTGCACTTGAGGAAGACATTTCCATCACCACTCGAGAAATTAAAGGAAAAATGGAAAAGTCATTTTCTTTTCCCTTAAAATGTGTGACAAGTCCATAATCTATTGTTGGTACAAAGACAAAATAATATTTTTACTATTACAAGAACGCTTGGATAACCCTGCAACAGCATGATTCTGGGAGACATAGCAGTATGTTAAACCATGAATGTGTGTCCATGGACCATGTCATATTGTAAGTTTTTATACTATTGGTAACTAGAGTTATGACAATTGCAAAAGCCAAGAGAACAAAAACTGATGAAATGGGCTTTGGCTTTGTTTTCATTAAGATTTTCTGACTTCTAAAACAAATAGTGACATCAATCTTCATTCCCAAAATGAAAAAAAAATCATTCTTCCTTTTATCAATTGAATCTACCACATCCAAAAAATGAAACTGATCCTTATTACTTGATATCACAAATCAACAAAAACACATGCACAGAGGCAGAAATCGTTCAAGGAAGCCTATGGAACTTATTTCTACATCAAACTCTTCTCATCATTCAAATTCTCTCTCATAAAATCACTCCCACTTCTTCTTACTCTCTCTCAAGTGCTAGTAGTATTACTACTCTTTCTCCATCATCATCATCATTATTGAGTTCTGAAGGCATTCTTCCCCAACAATATCTGTCACGACCCATCCCGCTACGCGCGGAAATAGGACACGTGGCACGCCATCAAGGCTCATCCAAACATCATATAACAATACGCAGCGGAAAGAACTTTAAAACAACCCTGGGTATTTAAAACTTAGGGAACATTACCCTCTGAGTTTGTAAAATCCATTAGAATCAGAGTTATAAAAAGTTTTGGCCAATTAGAAACACATCCAAAATACTCAGTTTTGAAAACAGAGGTTCAGTCGACTGTGCCTAGGGTCCAGTCGACTGTGCCTAGCAGAAACCAAAACCCTAAATTCTTAACAGAGGTTCAGTTGACTGATCAGGGAACCCAGTCGACTGCTCCGTCGACTGATCAAGGTCCCCAGTCGACTGTGCTAAGCAGAACCAAAATGCAATATTTCAAAAAAGGGTACAGTCGACTGATCTGGGGATCCAGTCGACTGGTTTTACCATTATTAGAAGCAGTAGCCAAAATCAACAGTGTCTCAGTCGACTGATGCAGGGTCCAGTCGACTGCTTCTCTTACTATTCACTTTCAGTGTCTCCATCACAACTCATGCTTCTCCACACCAACCACAATCACAACCATAACTGATTTTCAACATTCAAAACATAACTACAGACGTTCAATTATAAGATTACAATACCAAGGAACTAATCCAAAGATCTATTACAACCTTTTACGAATTCCCAATCCTTACACAAGTTAGAAAAAGGAAACAAGGATATAAACAAATGATTCCCCTGGCGTTCCTTAACGGTCTCATTCATCACGCTTCTTCTTGTCTTTCTTCTTACCTGCAATGGAGTACATCTCCACTGCTCAGCTATATGCTGAGCGTACAAGTCTAACATATGCAATATATGATAAAACATGCTTTAATCTCATAAATCATATCAATAGTCTCTAGGGAGAAAAATACGCATTCATCCGGTAGCGGCAAGTCCAAGCCTTAAACCGCGATGTCAATGGCAAGTCCAAGCCTACAACCATTACATCCCACAAGTGCCATGGCAAGTCCAAGCCTACAACCATGCACAGTAGCCGTCGCTACTAAAATTCTCAAACATCGAGAAGCTTACTCCGGCATGAATTTGTATAAGACTCCCCTTTGACCCACATAGACAACTCAACGTGCTCGCGTAAATTTAGACATGCTTTTCACAAATTAGCGCGTGCATAATTAACGGGCCTACAATTAACACATGGATTTTGCCCGGATCTCAATTTCGTCGTCGAAATATAAAACATGCATTTCTCTATATTTCACAAGTTAGAACTTCATACCTCGTGCGATTTCCCCCAAACTTTGAAGGATCGACTAGGAGGCTAAATAATCGTCGGATTTCGAATTTGAGAAAATTCCTACAAGTTTATACCTGTTTTCCCCAAAAGTCTAGAATTAAGATTTTTACAAAAAATGGCCAAACACGGCCTAAGTAGTATCAAAACGTAGGTCTTACCTCCACGATTTCAAATCTTGAATCTGGAGAAAATCTGACGGACGGAAGGTCGTCGTATGTCGCCGGCAAGCTCGTGGCAACCAAATCTCCTTTCTCTCTCCTCTCTCTAGATATTTTGGAAGTTTGGATGAGAATGAAATCTCATCCACTTCTATATATAGACAAACGTTCTGGAAATTACGTTTACCTCCCCGCAGGTTTCTCAAACTTCTACTTAACCCATAAAACTTCGCACACGTCCATTTTATAACTTTACAAGTGAAAACTATAAATTTCAAAAGTTTTCGACTAGGTTTCGTTTGGGTCCAAAATAACTTCCGAAAACTATATTCTTTGGAATCTCTACACAACCTACCTTTTTAATTAACGTATCACTCACGTTCTCACCACAGTGCTCAAACTGATATAACAATATCGAGATTACTAGAAATTATACTACACAGGTATAATTACTATTCACATGAATACCAGATAAAGTCAAATCACATTTAAATCATATAAATGCCATTTACTCATGCTCATGCCATATGAACTACCATATTCCCGTGTCCTCTCTGACACCTTACCGTTGACTCACAGTCAACCTCAACTCAAATTATTAATAACATTAATAATTTCAAAATCTCAAATGATGCATTTTCAGAATCATAAATTTCTGGAACGGGTGTGACAATATCATCACCCCTTTCTCTATCCTCCCTTCTCTGCACCCCAATTAAAACTACAATATTAATGCCCATCATCACCTCTTGTTGGACTCTGCCTCTTATTCTTATCATCCAGATCAAGACTACAGGTTTTATTTTTTAATTGCTAGTATAAACCACTAGTACTATAAAGCCATCTCCAACCTTACCCAAATTTCATTAAAAATCTTAGCAAAAGATTCACTTAATACGAAACTCTGTAACCATTTAACTCAAATCTTAGTATTAGAGAAAATTAGAACTTACCCTTGATAAGATATAAACAATTATTTTCAGTAAGAGTATCACCAACCCTAACATTAAAAACCCATACTAACTTAAATTTGATTAAAAAAATCTTCAAAAATAAATAAATTATAACCCTGTACTTTAATCCATACCAAAATTAAGCACATAAACACTATTTGATGACTTCGGATTTAAATACTAAGTAAAACTCTCAGTCTTATCATCCAGAGTGAGTTTTGAGAGAGACCTCCCCAAATTTTTTAATCCCCAAATTTTTCAATCCAACCCTAGTTTTTGTGTGTGAGAGTGAGAGAGACAGAGAAAAGAGAGAAGACTACCTTTTGGGGAGGTCATCGGAGTATGACTAGGCCGGACTCCGATCACCGTCGATCTTGAAGCTCGTCGGATCGTTCCTTGAAGCTCGTCGGATCGTTCTCTCTCTCTCTCTATTACTCTCTTTCTCCCCCCATTCTCTCTCTATTCGCAGCTCTCTCACTCTACAGATCTAATTCTTTCTCTCTATATATTATAATTGATTGAGCCCCACAACTCACGTGCAAAGGCAGGCCCTCCTTACATTAAAGGAATGGCGCCCTTTCTAGAGCCCTATTGCCCTAGTATATATATATATATATGTGTGTGTGTGTGTGTGTGTGTGTGTGTGTGTGTGTGTGCGCGCACGCGTGTGTAGGGGAGGATGCACATAGGGGCAAGAGGGGTAGTTGTCCCCCCTCAAATTTTCAAAATTACTATTTTACCCTATAAATTTAAAGTATTATTTATTTTTCCCCATTAATTGTCCCCCATCAACTTTTCAAAATCACTCTTTTACCTTATATATTTCATACATTAGTTATCTTTGTTCCTTAATTGCCCCCCTCCCCCCTAACTTTTCAAAATATTTCTTTTACCTTATATATTTCATACTTTATTCATTTTTGCCCCTTAATTGCCCCCTCAACTTTTTAAAATAATTCTTTCACCTTACATATTCCATAATTTATTCATTTTTGCCCCTTAATTGCCCCTCAACTTTTCAAAAAAATGCTTTTAAGCTTAAAAAAAATCAGGTCAGGGGCGCTGCCCCTGAATCCCTGTATAAGTTTCTGCCTCCCTGGTCAAAACTCCTAGATTCGCCCTTGTGTGTGTGTGTGTGTGTGTGTGAGAGAGAGAGAGAGAGAGAGAGAAGGGAGGAAAAATAAAAGAGCCAGAGAGAGAGATTATACATATATATCTGTATTACTTCTAGAGATAAGAAAAATAGAAAAACATTTACATATATATATCTACTATCTACATATATAAAAGAGTGAATACCTCGGTTGGAGTGCAATTTTGAAATCAATTTCTCCAATTTCATACTTTGCCTATTTATTTTGTCCTGTTTGGTAATTTTTACTCTAAAATGCTGGCTGCTTTACTAATTTGGTGTTTGTCGATTTGTTTTGTCTTCTTTTTTAATTATTTTTTGTTTGTCCTATTCACTCTATGAATTACGGCTACTGTAGGCTTCATATACCATGAGAGAGAGAGAGAGGGAGAGAGGGAGGGGGGGTTGTTCTGGGCCAAACGAGAGACACCGATAAGGCCCTATTTGGCAATTCTAATTTGGTTAGTTTGTGAACAATTTTGTGTTTATATGTAATTTCATTATTACAAATTTAGTTTCTTCTACAACTTACTTCCATTTAGATGAGGAAGTAACACCAGCATTCAAAATTTTATATCTCAAATAGTTCACAAACTTAACGTGATATTAAAATTTGGATTTACAATTGTTTTAACAGTTGTAATAAATTCAACTACAATAATGACCATTTAACTCTTGTAAAAAGTTACTCTAAATGGCACAACTATCAAAGCATTGATAACCAAATTTAACCATGGACAATATTTGGAGTACAACTAATTTTTACAACTCATTTACAATCACCTAAATTGGTTTAACAAGTGGGATCCATCACTTTCCTACATTAATTCATTCCATGACACCTATATACACATAGCTACTAACTAAGAGGCTGTTTGGGAGAACTTATGCTTTTATGATTGCAATAGCTTTTACCAGAATAAAGATTAATGCCAAAATTAACCATGACCTGTTGTTGCAGTATTTGGTTAATGTATGTGCAAAAGTGGCTATGATGGCAGCGTTGATTACATACATATTTATTAAATTGTTAAATATTTTAATAATTGTACCATATTTAATTATAATGGAAATCACTTAATTTTCATTGAAAATTATGTTCGATGGTATAACTACCAAAGCGTTTGAGGACCAAATTTAGAAGAAAAAAATGTAAAAATCCTAAATTTAAGAATTATTTATCAATTTAACTCCAACTGGCACGTGCTAGTCTATTATATCATATATAAAAGAGTGAATACCTCTTTTTGCGTGCCAATTTGCAATTGATTTGGCAATATTTGGTATTTGGTCAATTTGTTTGGACTTTTCAGTAATTTGTCATTCCCAGTATGGGTTTTATCAACATGGTTGTCAATAATTGCGGCTGGTTAATTGGATTTTAGCAACTTGCTTTTGAGTAATGGCGATTGATTTAAGTTATGCACTAAAATTTACATATAAGGCAACAAAAGTCCTAAATTATGGAGATGGAACTATTTCTATACCCATGATAAATTTTAAAAGGGGCATTTATCAAAGAGGATCTCAGTGCACCATTTATTAAGTTAAAGTACAAATTAGAGAGTGACTTAATAAAAAGGACAAAAAGTTGACAGCTGGTGCTCGCACGGTATAAGTCCGCGCACCATAGAATCTCCAATCAACAACCACCATCACCCCACGCGCGCGTCTTCTTCATAGGTTGCTCGCACCATGCGAACAGTGTACCATATTATTTCTAATTTCGAAAAATATTTTTAAACTTTAAACATCCATAACTTTTGACCTATAACTCCATTTTTCGCAAATTTTATAACGTTGGAATTGTGTCGACGAGAGCTACAAAACTAGTATCATTGTTGATATGTTTTGAGAAAAAAAAACTTCATGCTTTTACATGCATAAATAATAAGTGCAGTTTCACTTGATATACATAAAATATTAAGTGAAATTTCACTCAATTCTAGAGCTTTTAAAAGCTCTGCCAAAAAAGCCCTAGGTTCAATTTTTGCAAAGCTCATAAACTAGTTACCAAATGAATTAACATGAAATTGTGCTTTAAAAAAGGAGAAGCACCAAAATGGGGGCCAAACTAAGCCTTAATGTTCATGTACGAGTTAAGTGAAATTTCACAAAATATTCATGTAGGCATGGCCATTTTTTTTTTTTTTTAAAACAATGCATATTTCGTTAAAATAAGCAAATTTCATAATCAATTATAAAACACAATTTTTCAACCAAAACAAATGCAGGAATTCTTGTTAAAATTCGTCTTTTTTAAATCTTTTTTCTCAAAACATCTAAATTTGGCATACATAAATATTAAGTGAAAATTCACTGAACCCGTACATGCCTTCTTCATGAAAAACTTGAAGTTAAACTTAACATTCATGTACTCGTTCAGTGAGATTTGACTTAGTATGCCAAGTGAAATTTTACTAACTATCCCAAAAGTCGCTAGAAGTAACTCTCAAGAGTTTAAGGTCTACTTTGATACTTACTTTGTTAAAAAGTCCCTCAAATGTCAATTTAAGTAAAATTTCACTTAAAATTTATGTACAAGCTCAGTGAAATTTCACTTAATATTCATATATGCCAAGTGAAATTTCACTATATTTTTTTTTTCTCTTTCATATTAAACAATGTATATTTCGTTTAAATAAAAAATAAAAAAATCAAATTTCACCAATCAATTATAAAATATAGTTTTTCAACCTAAACAAATGCAAAATTCTTGTGAAATTTCACTAAAACTCTCATTAAGAACAAAGTAAACACTCGGTTTTTTTTTCTCACAACATATCAACCTGGCATACTTGAATATCACGTGAAAATTCAATAACCCATACATGAATATTATGTGAAAATTCTATTAGTTTTGTCTGGAACATGACATGTAAAAATGAGAGTTTTTTTCTTTTGCTCAAAAGGTATCAACAATAGTACTAGTTTTGTAGCTCTCGTCGACACGGTTCCAACGGTATAAAATTTGTAAGAAACAGAGTTGTAGATCAAAAGTTATGGAGTTTTAAAGTTTAAAAATATATTTTCGAAATGGATATCATATGATACAGCCACTCACACGCTGTGAGTGGCTGAAACAAAGTAGCGCGTGAGGGCTGGGGGCACATGTGGAATCTTTTATGGTATGTGCACTTATACGGTGTAAGCACTGGTTTAGATTCCTTTTGTCCTTTTTAGAAAATGGTCAAAACAATTGAAGTTTAAAACTTTTGAGGGTTACTTGTAGGGATTTTCTAATAATTTTCTAATTTTAAAATTAGAGGAGAAAGAATCAATTTGTAAATAATTATTAAGAAGGCAAATTGATTTGGCCTACTATGTCAATTCCAAATTCGCTTATACTTTTTGGTCATTTGAAATGAGGAATTGTGGTTGGTTTAGTTGATATGCACAAAAAAAATTACATATAAGGCAATAAAAGTCCTAAAATTATGGATAAGGAAATTATCTCTGTGCATAATTCTTAAGAAAAGGCAAATACTATACATGTGTCATACACTTTCCTATTTGTGTACGTAACATTGTATACAAATGGAATACCACATTACATAACCATATGTTGGATGGAGGCATCACCAAGGAAATTGTATAAAGGGTTTTACCAAAAAACACGAGTGGGGTTTTTTTTATAAAACAAATCAAGAGTAATTATGAAGATTTTTTTTAAATTGTGTAAATGACATAATTAAGATAATTTTATTAAATTAGCATTTTAAATGATGAAATTACATATTCAGCATTCTAATGATAATTAATCATGGAGAACAGTTTTGCTCACCTAAGCACATAAATTAGTTAAACAAGTGGGACCCATCACTTCCCTTCATTAATTCATCCCATGACACCTCTATACATATAGTCACTAACTTAGAGGTTGTTTGGGAGAACTTGTGCTTTTATAATTGCAATAGCTCTTATCAGAATAAAAATTAAGGCCAAAATTAATTATGGCAGTTGTAGCATTCGGTTAATATATATATGCAAAAGTTGCTATGATGGCAGAATTGATTACACAAATATTTATTAAATTGTTAAATATTTTTATAGTTGATGATGCCAAAATTTGGAAAGAGTAAAGTAGAGCAATTTTAGGAGAGAGAGAGACTATTTTTTGTATGTGGTTCGGCCCTGTTAATGAAGGTACCTACGTCCACGGGTGTGTCTGAGCACGTTCACTAGCAGATCACCGGCGGGCCTGGTGAGCCAACAAAGAGGGGTGGCACTACTAGTAATACCGGCCGGGTGTATGCATATAATGGTGAATTTTATAGAGGTGCTGTATAGACTAAAGAGTTGGCGGCCCCTTCAATGGGGGGTGAGAGGTCTCTTTTATAGATGTAAGAGACCTACTCATACATGGATAAGGAAATATAATCCTATTAATATAGATTGGCATTAATTATGGGGATTTCCTAATTGGATTAGGAAATAGTGTGCACTTTCCATTAGTCTTCTAGCTTGAGTAGAAAACTGCCCGTAATGCTCGGGATCACGCCTGTGAAGCTCGGGATCATGCTTGTGGGCCCAGATCGGCTGTTCCCGCGGTGGGCTGTGCCTGTGCAGTTTTCCCGACCTGTTGGCCGGGTCATAGATGAACCGCTCGGGCTGATGCTTCTGTGGAGTTGTGCATGATTTGCCCGGGGCATGGACTGACTGCTGATTTGAACCGCTCGATCATAGGATAGAGCCAAATTTGGGTGTATCAGCTGCCCCCCATTTTCAAGGTTGGCCAGATGCTATATCGGGGCAAGTTTAGAAATTTGTTTGATGTTACTTGCCACTGTCTGAGTGCTTGGAGAAGCTGCCTCGGGGCTTCTGAGCCTGGTGAGTCCTCGGGAACTGACTGAGAGTTGAGACCCAGTCTAGCTCGGGACCTTTAGGTGCTCGGGAACTGACCGGGAGTTGAGACCCGGCCTAATTCGGAGTCTTCGAATGCTCGGGAAGTGACCGAGAGTTGAGACTCGGCCTACTTCGGAGTCTTTTTTCCTTGAGTTAGCTCCCAGGATGGTTATCTTCTGCCCGTAAACCTTCGTCAAGGCTGTGGGTAGAAGGATTTTACCATGTTGGAAAAGCCAACCTAGAGCGTATTGCTCTAGGGTCCTTTTTTATGTTAACTCCCTAGGATGGTTGTCTTCTGTCCGGCCAGCCTTCGTCAAGACTGTTGGGAGAAGAGCTTGACCATGTTGGTGGAGCCGACCTAAATCACGTTACTTTAGGTCCTTTTGCTCCTCTATCGTCGGCCAACCTAAGAGATTTTAGTCACCTCTATCGTCGGTTTGGACCTAAGTGGAGTTAATGCCTCTGAGTACTGTAGGTGCTCGGGTTGTCCAAGATTTTGACTTAGTTATCCGCGAGACCTGTAGATACCCGGTATGATTACCTGTTTAGTTCACTACGCCGTCTTGCCCCCCAAGCTTTCGCTAAGACGAGAGTCTTATAGAGGCTATGAATTGTAGGTAACCGACCTGGAACATGGTGGTTGCAGGGTCTTTTGAAGCTTGCCATCATCAGCCACCTAGGGGGTTTGCCCCCTATCGTCGGTTGGACCTAAGCGAAGCCGGTGTCTCGGGCGTGACCCCGAGGTCTTTGGTGCCTGGGTTAGGAGCCCGAGGTCTTTTTAGTGCCTGAGTTCGGAGCTCGAGGTCTTCTTCGTGCCTCGGGGTTAGGCCCGAGGTCTTTGTATGAGTTCTCTGACAATCGGTGGAGCCTCATGTGGTGATCAAGCAAGTACCACTGTAGTCGGGCTCTTCCAGACTGATGGAGATAGGAGGTCGGATCAGGATTGTCGGGCTTCTGACTTCTCTGTGCTGGAGGCAAAGTCGGAATTGTTTGATCCTGACCGATGTGAACTGGAAATCGGACTAGGGCTGCCAGACTTAGACCGCTGTGAACTAGAGGTCGGGTCGGGACTGCCGGACTCTGCCTGCTGTGAGCTGAAGGAACTGTCAGAACTCCCGGGCTGATCTCGCTTTCTCTTTCTTCTGGAAGACTCGTTGCTTTCTTGCCCGGTGTCTTTGGTCTTCAGAAATTCTTCAGTGTCAATGTATTTTCCAACCCTCTCAGAGAGCTCAACCAAGGTTTCCGGTCGGTTTCTGTGGAATGACGCGGCGCACTTGGTGTGTTGAACTCCTGAGCAGAAGGCTATGATGGCGACTGTCTCGTTCAATTTGCGAATTTGAAGCTTCTGTTGGTTGAACCGGTCGGTGAACTCCTTGAGGGACTCATTATTCCGTTGTCTGACCGTTAGTAGCTGCATGTCTGGCTTTGGCCGCTCGTGCATACTGGCGAACTGGTTGATGAACTGCTTGCTGAGTTGTTTGAAACTGCAGACCGATCGGGGCTCCAAGGAGTAGAACCACTGTATGGCCGGGCCTTTCAAAGTGCTGGGGAAGGCTAGACAGTGTAGATCATCGGAGTTGGTGGCTAGGGCCATCTGAGCCTTATAGGTCCGGACGTGGTCGACCGGGCTTCCCGAGCCGTTGTAGGGATCTAGGCGAGGCTGCTTGAATTTGCGCAGGATGGAGAACCTCGCGATCTGGCTGGAGAATGGTGACTCTGTCTCGGTATTGGCTTGATTCTGAGCACGGTTTTGACCAAGCTTTTTGGCCACTCCGTTGATCTGCTTCTGCAAGTCCTTGATTCGGGCTTCCATTCCTTCCCGACCGTTATCTGAGGAACTAGTCGGGTTGGTGGAAGATGCTTCTTCATGGCGGGGTGCCGTTCTTTGGGATCGGGCTCGGCTATGACTCCGGGTAACCGTTCGCCTAGGAACAACTCGGCTCTTGACCGAGTGGCCCTGGACTGATTCCCGGGCCATATGCTCATGCCTTTCCTCTCGGGCAGCACGCCCACTGTTGATGTCTCTGGCATCCTCAACACGGAACGGGTTGGCTCGGGCACGTTGTCTGGTCAATATCGGTTCCCGACCGTACGCAACATTCTCGGGTCATTTCTCGGCCACTGGAGGATTACTTTGCTGGGCTAGCAGGGCTTCAATCTGTTGCTTGATTTGACGCTGGCCCTCTAGGAGTTGTGTGAGGGTTGCGGTGATTTGCTCAGATGTCATGACTGCCGCAGCTGGTGCCAGGGCCGAAGGAATATCCCGGTCGGACTGCTGATCAGTCTTCTTACCCTTCTTCGGTGGCATGATGATCAGTTAAGAGATTTGTTGATGAGAAGACTTGTCGTTTCCCACAGACGGCGCCAAACTAATGATGCCAAAATTTGGTAAGAGTAAAGTAGAGCAATTTTAGGAGAGAGAGAGACTATTTTTTGTATGTGGTTCGGCCCTGTTAATGAAGGTACCTACGTCCACGGGTGTGTCTGAGCACGTTCACTAGCAGATCACCGGCGGGCCTGGTGAGCCAACAAAGAGGGGTGGCACTACCAGTAATACCGGCCGGGTGTATGCATATAATGGTGAATTTTATAGAGGTGCTGTGTAGACTAAAGAGTTGGCGGCCCCTTCAATGGGGGGTGGGAGGTCTCTTTTATAGATGTAAGAGACCTACTCATACATGGATAAGAAAATATAATCCTATTAATATAGATTGGCATTAATTATGGGGATTTCTTAATTGGATTAGAAAATAGTGTGCACTTTCCATTAGTCTTCTAGCTTGAGTAGGAAACTGTCCGTGAAGCTCGGGATCATGCTTGTGGGCCCAGATGGGCTGTTCCCGCGGTGGGATGTGCCTGTGCAGTTTTCCCGACCTGTTGGCCGGGTCGTAGATGAACCGCTCGGGCTGATGCTTCTGTGGAGTTGTGCATGATTTGCCCGGGGCATAGACTGACTGCTGATTTGAACCGCTCGGTCATAGGATAGAGCCAAATTTGGGTGTATCAATAGTTGTACCATATTTAATTATAAGGGAACCACTTTATTTTCATTGAAAATTACTTTTGATGGTACAACTACCGAAGCATTTGAGAACCAAATTTAGAATTAAAATGTGAAAAATCCTAAATTTAAGAATTCAAATGTGAAGAAAAAAAGTTGCGAAAAGTATGACAATTGTCAAGTTGTAAAAGTCCATTGAATGGGAAGATAGAATGTGTCCTAAATTTAAGAATTCAAATGTGAAAAAAAACGCAAAAAGTATGACAATTGTCAAATTGTAAAAGTCCATTGAATGGGAAGATAGAATGTACGTGTTGTTAGTTTACTTAAATCATTACACAATTAAAAAGAAGATTAATTGCGATTAGAATTTTACAAAAATGACTTTGTTATGTCATTAATATAATTAAAAATAGTACATCCCTATTGTATTATGTTCTCGACTTTTACAATTTCACTATTATATTTTTGTAATTTTTTTTTGTTTTACTTCGATTGTTTATTATTATTATTTTAATCTCGTTCATTCACCGAGATTCAATATCATTGACTCCAAAATTTGAATCCAAATTTTGATTTACAATTGTTTTATTAGTTGCAATGCATTCAACTATATTAATGACCATTTAATTCTTGCAAAAGCTGCTCTAAATGGCACAACTATCAAATTATTTGAGAACCAAATTTAACCATGTGTTCCCTCGAGACATTGTATTTTGTATAGTAGTTACCATAGAATAAAATACTGACTAAAAATCATTTTATATTTATAATGAGTTGTTTTTTAACGACTCTAAATTCTAATAGATTAATTGTTAAAATTTGTTTCGAGAAAATTCTATACATGTGTCATACAATATTCTATTTTTGTTTATAATATTTTATGCAAATGGGATGGCACATGACATAACCATATGTTGCAAAGAGGGATAATACTACCAAAGCATTTAAGAACCAAATTTAGAAATAAAAAATGAAAATTCTAAAAAAAAAATTCGGGAATTGAAAATCCTAAATTTAAGAATTATATCATCAATTTAACTTCAACTGGCACGTGCTTTGCAGGTGCCATATACCACCTAGGCTACTAACATATATAAAAGTGTAAATGTCTTGGTTTCTGTGCGTCTTTTGCAATTGATTTCGCCAATTTCTTCATTTGCCTGTTTGTTTGTTCTTTGAAGTGAAATTGGGTTGCTTCCACAACTAAATACACACATGCATCTTTTGTTGTCACAATGACACGTCATACACCGAATCCACGTTTCATCTTCTTGGGCTTTTAACCTCCTTTGATGAAAACATTGCGGTTGCCTTCTTTTTTTTTTTTTTTTTTGCTAAATAGGCATTGCATTAAGAATCGGGAACAGAAACAAAGGGCAGTTCCTGCTGAAGGTTTTCTACCAAAACAGAAGGAGGAAAACCCTCAATTGGAACCGGCCCAAAGAACAAAACAGAGGCTGCACACTGAGACAAATTATGGGCCACAAAATTAACAATTCTAGGAACAAAAGAAACAGAAATAAAATCAAAGCAGGAATCTAAAAGGTGCCGCCCTTCCAGAATGATGTGGTCAAAGGACCAATCAGGGACTGCAAAGGAATCCGCGAGCAAAAAGCAAACAATGCTAGAATCACCTTCAAACATAACTTGCTTGAGACCCAAGGTCTGAGCCACCTTAATATCAAATAATGCCGCATTAGCCTCAGCAACAAGAAGGGACATCGTACAATCCTTGCAAGTAGCAGCATGGATGCCGCATTGCCGTTGCCTTCAAAATTGTTTGTACAATGCATTAAAAATTACTCCACTTTGGTCTAGTGGCATCACTCCACCTCTCCTAAGTGGGAGGTGGAGGGTTCTGTTTGCCGTAATTGTTGTTCGGGCGTGCCAGAGCCTTGTGAGGTAGACCCAAACTTACAAACACAAAATTTCCTAAAAGCACTTGTGTGAGTGATACACAAGGTTTGGAAATCTGACTTCTATCAAAACGATTGTGATGGCCAAGTAGGAAAGTCACTACACCAATAGCACTGTTTTCTAACGGACAAATTTTGATATTTCTAACGGATTTTTACCGTTACAAAATATTAACGGTAAAAAACCGTTAGAAATTTCAAATTTCGTTAGAAATAACCTTGGAAAGTGAAAAGTTTTCAAACAAAATGAAAAAGTAATGGTAGTTTCGTAAATAAAATCAAAGAGTGAAAATGGCGGTGGCAGTTTTGTAAATAAACCGCCCAAATATTTTGCCCCAAAATTTCCCCCAAAAATTTCCCTCTAAACATTTAACTCCTCTCTCTCTCTTACTTCGTAGTCATCTCTCTCTCACATACCCTTACTGGGAACAAAAGCTAAAAGAAGAATGAGGAAAGGGAGTCTCCAACCTCACTGTACCGCTGCTCTACCACCGCTCGCTCGAACTCTGGTGAGTCTCCAACCTCCCCCCCCCCCTCTCTCTCTTCCTCTCTCTCTCTCACACACACACACACACACTCAATCAGATATGTACATATCTGTATAGATCTCTCTCTCATACACTCTCTCACTCTCAACTATGTACCAGATCTGTACAACTCTCTCTCTCTCTCTCTCTCTCTCTCTCTCTCTCTCTCTCTCTCTCTCTATCTATCTCTTACTCACATTCTCCCACTCTTTCATGTATACCATCGCAGATTAATCACAACAGATCTGGGAGTTAATCACATTTGCGGTGATGATAAGTATGTGATTTTTTTTATTGATTTCATTTGCTTTGTTATTTGGGTGTGCATTTACATGCGTGTATATAAATTTTCTTTTTCAAAAGCTTTCTAGGAGACATTGTCATCGTAAGTTGTCAGAGTGAGATTGGGTTGATTCATAGTTTAGGCACCTGGGATACTACTAGTGAACAACAAATTAGTTCAGACATTCTTATCAGTTTGGGCTTGATTGGATTAAAAGGCTTTGCCAATTTTGCCTTCTATTTTGTTTATTTTTTATTTTCTTTCCCTACTATCAGAGCCGGTCCCAGGCCCGGGATGAATTACTAAAAGGGTGGCCTTATACGGGGTCGGGGTCAGTGCCCATGATGCGATATTTTGGGAGTCAATTTATACATAATTGACAATTTTTTTTAGGGTTTACTTATACATAATTGACGAATTTTTTGGGATCTACTTATAATGTGAGTGTACTTGTGAAACTTAAACATTGTACGGTGTCTTTCAAAATTCTAGAGGGGCCTATTTCTAATAAAACTAAAAAAAAATTGTACACTAAAAGTGTAATTTTTTAAAATTCTAGGGGACTTCGCTTTTGAGTTTTGCATATATATATATATATATCTATAGCAATATATATGTAGTTGATGACACTAAATTGGACCTTAGGAAAGGCCTAAATGTAAAACACTAAAAAATCTCAAGGTAAAAATGTAATGATGAAAATTTTATGGAGGCACTCAAAATTTTGTGAAATTTAGTGGCCCGGGACCGTTGCCCCTTTTGCCTCCCCTTTGGACCGGCCATGCCCACTATTATCTGCTGACTCTAAATGTACACTAATTGGTTGGTCAATAATCTAATGGTTTGACTTGTTCTACTTCTTACACTGATTTAATCACTGGTATCTTTCTAAAATGAGTGATATTTGGGGCACAAACAAGTTTCACAAACACTTACAAACACACTCTATCTCTATCTTGGTTGGCACTGTGGGGTCCGAATAATTTCAGTGGACCCCATAGTGCCACCTGGGATAGAGATAGTGTGTCTGTAAGTATTTGTGAAACTTGTTTATCCTTGAAGAGACCTCCTCCTCCTCCTCCTCCTCCTCCTCCTCTCTCTCTCTCTCTCTCTCTCTCTCTCTTTCTCTCTCAGTTCTCCATGAAGATGGCTTCTTGACACTGGCTTCAATTAGTTGGTGCTATATTACAGTCGAACTGCCATTCCATTGCTTAAGAAGGCAGAGGTAGTATCACTTAGTTCTAAACACCAGATAGATTGTATGTCCATTTCCTGTTTATATATGAACATGCTTTCACCTCCTTGTCATTCCTTGAAGATATGAGACAGTTGTAGACTGTTATTTTCCTCTATTTTTTCCTCTCTGTTAAGCAGTGTCAAATTGTTAGCTATCCCATTTTGGTCATTTCGATGAGCACCTTGATCATGTTCTCATGTATCTCCCTTGTTTACTATCTTTTAAAAGTGACATCTGATCCATGCACTAATTGTGAAAATTCTGTGTTGATGATTAAAGGAGCTATTTGTGAAAAATTTAGGCTATTATTATTCAATCAGGATATGAAGATACTTACATTATATAAAAACGGCCTCTCATATAATAGTATGCATATGGTTATAGGGATCTCAAATCGGAAGTGATTAACATCAATGCCTATGGTCTGGATCTTTTTTCTTTATTCAGGCACGTATTCGCTGCATATGGCCGGTTCAACAAAACATTTTTCTTTTCCCGATTTCAGCTACAAGCCAAAGGTTTGTGCTTCACGCCTCAATGCTTAGTGAATTGCCCGCCTAGCTCTTCGGCCTTTTCGAACATTGGTTTTATCCTCTTAAAGTATATTTTTTTCAGTTAGCTAATATCCACAGCAGAATGACTTTTCCTGATTTGAAATTTTCTTAATTCTGGTTTTCAGGCTCCTTTCCATGAAGATAGAGGTTTTATTACATGCCAATTTGATCAAGTTCCGAAACATTGGACATCTTTGTTGTCAAAAATAGGTTAGCATTCAAGTCATTATTTACTGTTCTTTTTTGGAATGTTCGTTCACAGTTTGCTATGGAAACATAAAAAGGATAGAAGAATGCGTGGCCTTCAACTTTCACTTCCTTTCATCATCCAGGGCAAATCTTTACTATTGCAAAATAAGTTCCATTTTCTTCTATACATTAAATGAAGTCATTTAGGTGCCAAAGCCCATTGTACTTAGTGGTTGGTTTTATGAGTATAAATGACCACTTTTTATTTATTTTTTATGAGTAGGGGTGATGCCTACCTGGTTGGTTAGGGCATTGTTGTGTTTATCAAAGGGTCATTATCCAAAAGTTGTATTGCGCGCTTCCACATGAGACTTTGAGTGGACTAGAGACACACCTAACTTTAACACTATTATTGTTATGCCAAGGAAAAAGCGGTAAATAAATGGAATCCATTAGCTAGACAAGTAACGGTTCAATTTCGTATACCCCTGAAATCCCAGTTAAGGAGTGTTCTTTTCATGGATTTCAGGATGGATTTTTCCGTTCTTTTTGTTGCATGCGCATATGGTTTGCGTTTTGGTTGCAAGTACCCTGATTTGTTGCCAATGGCTAATTTACTCTGCTTCTTAATATGATTTTTGTTTATAAAATATGTTCTTTGGCCTGGTTTCTGGTGGATTTATGTTCTTTGGCATCCTTGTGTCTTCGTGATAAACTTGAGCTTCTATACTTAATCTTAAAACCCACAGAGCCTTGCTTAGTTTTGCATTTGAAGTTTCTTATGATTTTATAATGTCTTATTTGTCCTTGGTTTTATCAAAATTTTGAATCGCATTTAAGCTGTACTTTTTGTACAATGGGCTGTCTTGTGTTGTTGCTTGGCAATAAAGAGGATTCGCCTTTAGACAATCTTTGGTTGTGATGGTTATTTTGATCGAATCTGATCCTAGTTTGTAGTTATCTTTGTAAGCTCGGCTCTCTTCGTTTCTAGAACCTCATCTCCGAAACAAATGTTTAGACTTTCATCTTTGTAAGTTATAACATACTACATGGTTATTTTAAAATTTTCAGTTTGAATCAAACAAACAGTGCCTTAACTAACATTGGTCTTCGGTAGTGAGTTCCCTCTTTCTCCATTGAGCCTTACTCAGACCACCAGAAAGATCCGCACGAATCTCTAAAGTCTGCCCTCCATTGCATCAGATAGTGTTCAGGCTAGGCAAAAATCTCTGAAAACATTATTTTGATTGCTAAAAAGAGGATCATATTCTTCTTGATGTGCTTTGGCAGGCAATGTTCTAAAAATGATTAGTTCATGTTACGGCTTTCTGATTCAATTGTCGGGTCAACCAGAAACGAATCGTGATGTCATAAACTTCTGTATATTAAAAACTTTACAGTAATTGGATTAGCTTAGTGTTGAACCAGATTTGTAGCTTTTTAACAAAGCTGTTTTTCTAGCTTTAAAAAGAATCAGATTTTTTTTTTTGAAAAGCTGAGAAAAAACGGATCCAAACAGTCGCATTTCTTAAACAATCATTGTTGTCCCTTAGAAAGCTGTCCCAAGCAGGCTCTTAATGTATGAAGCTGGTGAATCTACTGAGACGTATACAATAGAACCTCACTCAAAATGTACTGAGAGTTTGGTTGTTTTTGGATGAGTATTGTATCTTATAAGATGTACTTTTCTGGTGTAGATAGTATTCTTTTGATTAAAGTTGATCGAGTCCTGAGGCCTGGTGGATACTTCTTATGGACTTCACCACTTACATGCTCGGGCTTCCCTTTGCGGCAATGAGTATTGTATCTAAATATTTTGGATGCTCTCTCTCTCTCTCTCTCTCTCTCTCTCTCTCTCTCTCTCTCTCTCTCTCTCCACTTACTGAAAACCAGAGCTAGCTTTTAAAGGAAACAAAACATACTATGCTGGTGTTACCGGAATGAGTTTCCTAAGTCAGTTCCTTTTTCTGATTCATATTTTATTTCAATTATTTTTTGAACCATTTTTAATTTCCTTTTGGTGTTTCACTTCATAGAAGGAAGAGAGGAATCAAAAGGTTTTTTTATCAAATCTCTGCCAGGTATATCCCTTGTGCCTCATGTACAATTAAATATCCATAAGTGTGCACATGTAAATAGCTAGGCTTTCTATATATTCAACTATTGGTTAGTTTGTATAAGTTCAGTTGATACCCTGATAAGCAAAATCTTGTTAAAAGATTTTAGAATCAGTCATTCACCATTTCATCCTATTCCATACGGTAAGATAAAGTGAAACTTGATTTAATGTTGAAATTTAAAGTAAAAAGGATTTATTCATGCACATCTACACCATGCATAGCATCACCTCTTGATCAACTGATTGGGGTAATATGTTTTTCTTCTTTCACTATTAGTTGCTTTTCAGAAATTTAATGCTTTTCTGTTGCGTTTAAAATGTGCTTTATCTTTTGAATTTTTTGGCACACTAATGAACTTATACTAGAAAAATAGAACATTGTTAAGTGGTTGAATACAATCCATGATGAGAAAGATTGGTAATTCAAAAGTGTCATGCCGTCCATTAAAAAATTGAATTAATAAACCCAAAACATCCATGGTTAATATTTTATATTTCATGAAAACAACAATGATACAAATTCATTCTACATCTAATACAGGAAAAAAAAAAGAAGAAAGAAAGAAAAGTGACCTGCGTGTGAATGGATTAAAATTATCATTGTCCACTTAATGTTATTGAGTCAGAGGTTAGTTGAAGGGCCCTGTACTCATAGTTCTTAAATTTCAATATCAAATGTGGTTCCAAAATTATTGTCAGTTGTACAATATGTTGTGGCAATTGTCGTGGTACAAGTACAACTCTTACAAAAACCTTTAAAAAGTAGAATAACATAGCATTACTCAAAGCAAAACAATGCTAAAGACAAGTTAAATGAGTGACATTTTTGTTGCCAAAGTTAAAACCCAAATTTGGTTCCCAAATGCTTTAACATTTGATACAACCTAAAAAGAATTTGAAAAACTTTGGCAGATTTTGGAGTTACCATGTAGATAAGGTGGCTGATTTTGGAGTTACCAGAGTGAAAGATCAATATGGAGTTATGACAGCAGAATCATGGACATATAGATGGATGGCTCCTGAGGTATGTGTCTTTTACATAGATTTTTGAAGCTTTTGTGGTAAAATCATTTAATTGCACAGCATATGTAGATTTTTCCTGTTGCTACTTTGAATTTGATACTGCAGAAGACTTTGCATGTGATGATTAACTTTGCAATTGCTACATTGCAGCTTATTTTATAGCTGTGATTTGCATATTGAAATCTAATAACGAATTGTCAATTGTTACTTATCTATCCTTTATTTACGTTGGCTTTAATACTGTAATATCTTTCATTGGATGAATAAAACGGTGACAGTGTCACCATCACCAATACAGGGAGAAAAATGAAAACACTTGGAAAGAAAGAAATCTTGTAAAGTATACAGTGTTATTGGGAGTTTCTAGTCTGTTCAGCTACACAAAAATATATTAAAAATCTGAACGTTATTAGGAGTTATCAGAAACTAGTGATTCTCAAGGTTTTATAAGGGCTACTATAGGGTAGCCATTGTGGTGCCACTAAAATTGGAAATGGTGAAAGAATGAAAAAAGCAGCAGTAGTCAATACATTAGCTTAGTAGCCACTTCACATTAATTTGTTTTCTGGTGGTAATCATAATGTGTATTTGAAAGTCTGGACATAGTTGTCTACCTGTGAGGAGTTCAAAGCCAGTACTATTTTGCTATGAACTAATCACATATAGAAACTTGTTGGCTCTTAAGTATGTACTTTGCAGTCGTAAATATAAAAATGTGTTAATTTGTTTTCGTCTGTATATCAGGGTCTTCGGCCCACTATCCCAAAGCACACTTATCCAAAGCTTGCTGAGCTACTCGAGAGATGCTGGCAGCAGGACCCAACTTTAAGACCTGACTTTCCTGAAATATTATATGTCCTCCAGCAAATAGCTGAGGTAAATTTGGTTGTCACAACATTTTTTTTCCTAATGATTTTGCTTTTAAGTGCACTCTTTCATTGAATTTTCCTGAATATCTTATCTCCTTGATCTCCGGCAATTTGATCATTTTGATTGCAACTTCTCCTTCTTGACATTTTTCCCCAAACTGACTCCCAAATTCCTCAAGTAAGGCTCTGATTGGTTTGCGATTTACTAAAGAAAAATAAAATAAGAAAGGAAACTATATTCCCTTGGGTTTTTCCTAGTATTTTGCTCCGTACTTTAATGACATTGAAATGTAAAATTCTCAATATATAATAGGAATTTCAGGAAAGTTAAGGGAAGTGGCTGACAGTTTTTTTTTAAATAAAAAAGTTCATCTTAATTTCTTTTCCTTCCTTTTTTACTCATTGTTTCCTTACTAGCCATACAAAGAAATAAAAATAAAGATTCTACTTGTTGGGTTAACAAGCGTGTTTTTTCTTGTCCTTCTCTAAATCCGCAAACCAAACAGTGTCCTACTGTTCTCTTTTTCTCTGTCACTAAATCCACAAACTAAACGAAGGCTTAAAGGCCTTTGTGTGCTGCCATTTGCTAGTGTAGTGGACCCAACATAAGAACGTTTTTTTCTTATCTCATGTAACTGCCTGTCTAATGTCCTATTTTCATACATCGAGCATGTGTGCTTAAATGGCATTCTGACCGTCACCAGGGCTCTTCGAAGGTATGATTGTTTTACAACTGTCGATCTGGACCGTTCATATATTCTCAGCATTCAGTTACTAGTAGAGGAATATCAAATCAAACTTGTAGAGATTTAGGGAAACAAATACAAATACTAACCAATGGCTTGCCCCAGATTCATGTACCCAAACTTAGGGTGTGTTTGGATTGAACATTTCCGGATTGCATTCCCACCAATTGTAATTACATCATCCTCTTCCTTTCAACTTATATTAAAGATGGACTCTAGTACAATATTTGGCTTTACAAAAATGCAAGTCTTACTTGCTTCCGCTTGACGGAACGTCAGAATCCCAGGCTCCCCAAGTACTTCCATAGCAATGAACTCCCCGCTCAGTCACATTTCTATCTTCGTCTTCGTCTTTCTCTCTCTCCCTCTCTCTCTCTCTACATTACAGAAAAAGTTATGTCCGTTACAATTGCAGAATTAGTGAAGAGCAAGTCCTGGATTACTTCTTCTTCTTCTTCTTTTTTTAATTTTTTTTTTGTGTGTGTGTGTTATAGAGAGGTATCTGGGGGTAAGTGATGTGTTCCATGATTGGACTTGCTCTTGCATCTCTCTCCAAGTAGGCAGAGCCAGTGCTATTTGACTAGCTGTTTCTTTCTTTTTACTCATTCAACTGTTTATTTCTTTACTCATTTCACTGCATTGGTGACATGAGAATTGTGAAATTTTGAAACATTATTATAGTTGGAATTCCATGTAGATAGTGAAGCCAAGATTTGTGCAAGCTTCCATTGGAGCAACAACAACACACAACAAGGTTGAGCCCGATGCTCATTTGTGGGATTCTCAAGGGGGAAACGAATACACTGGCATGCAAGGGGGATTTGTGCAGGCAAGGGGGATTTGTGATTTGGCTTGAGTGTTGGTTAAAGATTGGTTGACTATGTTTGTCTTATTTTCTCTGACTTTAAATTTCAGACATGGTTTATTTGTCAGTTGGTTTAGTTTAGTTTTGGATGCATTTATTCTTTCAATTTCAGACATGGTTTGTTGTTTTGGTTTGGATTTAGAAACAGTTTGTATTTAAGGATTATTATGCTTATTTGGATTCAATATAGATTGAGCTTGTATTTATTATGGTTTGAATTTGAGCTTATTATATATGTTTATAGTAAATGTGATGTGGCTGTGATGGAAATTAGGTGCAAATAAAATTTGGGAGCATATTATAGTATTTATGTTTTTCATATTTAAAATAATTACTAACGGATAATTTCCGTTAGTATTCTTGCACATGTGTTAGAAAACAAACCGTTAGTAATAAAATTACTAACGGTTTATATCCGTTAGTAATTGTCTCCAAAGTGTTAGAAACTGTCATGTTACATACCGTTAGTAATAATATTACTAACGGTAATTTACCGTTAGTATTTTTGTATATAAAAGTGTTAGAAAATAAACCGTTAGAATAAATATTACTAACGGAATATTTCCGTTAGTAATAATAAAGTACTAACGGTAAATTACCGTTAGTAAACATATTACTAACGGTAAATTACCGTTAGAATAAATAATTGTCCTAACGGAAAATTACCGTTAGAAATTCCGTTAGAATTATTTGCCACGCTCTATTTCTAACGGTAAATTACCGTTAGGAATGTGCCCTTTTGGTGTAGTGAGTACCCTTGGCCTAAGGTCCCTAGACAGTACTGAAGCGCACAAGTCTAGCAAGTGATGAAAGCAAGCAAGAGAAATTAAATAAAAAGAGCATTTTTATTTAATTGATGGAAAGGAAAAATTACAAGCAGTAATTAAAAGCCTAAGAAAAATAAAAGAGTGCTTAGAGTGCTAAGAATGCTTTTTTGGATGCAATTGTCGAAGTGACGCGGAGTGAGTTGATTGCTTGGCCTGCCTGTTCATTTATAGCGGCCATGGAGGTCTCCTAGATAAGGTAGGAAATAACTGCTCAATAATAATCTGGTAAAAAATACCAGTTTGTTTCCATAAACTCTTATATAAGTTGCCATATCTTCGAAATATATATATATATACATGTATACAAAGATTCTCTAAAGAGGGCCACCTCTCTTTATTAAAGAGAGGACCTCTATTTTGGCCGTTGGATTGTGTTTAAAAACCGTGAAATGACAAAACTACCATTAATGAAAACACAATCCGACGGCCAAAATAGAGGTCCTCTCTTTAACAAAGAAAGGACGCCCTTTTTATAGCCTGACTGTACATGTATATATATATTTGTAGCTTGAATCTGGTCCGCATGTAGGCTTGGTTCGGCTTGCTTCCCTTCTAAGTAAAAGATAACTTCTTTGATGCGATAATATCTTTGAAATATTATCTTTTCCAAATATATTGATATTTCCATATGTGATAATGTTCTGATATTCTCCAAAAAATATTAATAATATCTTGCTATTATCTTCTTAATTAAATCTGATCACAAGATATTAGCATCAAGTAGGTGACCTTTTAAAGTTGGTAACCGTTCATAACAGACTCCACGACATATGTATATATATATATATATGTCCAAGGTGGCCAAATATTGTAGCACGCGTGGCTATTAATTAGCCATCCCACAGTGAGGCCCACCAGTGTTGAATTAATGGTTGGCAAATTGACTTATAGTCAACAAATGGACGGTCCACCTTGAATCCATGGCACTGCTAAGGATGTAGAGGCAGCCCGATTAATAAAGACTTAAGTAACCAAATTGTAAAAGGGTCAATGAAATTGACCAAAATTATAACTCAGGCTAAATAAGAATCAAACCAACCCAATAGTTGGTCAGCCCGATTGCTATTGAGGTGAAGATTGTTCGGACAAATACTGCCAATGGTGGAGTGTGCCAATCTTGTTTCACCATTTTCTTGGTCCCACCACGTGTATATGAAGTGATTAAAATATGTCTATATCGCTAACCCGTAGCCCGAATGCGATATATCACTCAGCCCGATCAGTCCGTAACCACTCCGACTAGATGTTAATAGCCCGATTAAACTGTGATCAGCCCGAGTGACCAATGGTGCTAGTCCGATGGCAACGTAATGTAGCCATATCGAAGCAGGGCCCACTTTGCGTAGTGGCCCGATGAGATAATGGTCAGTCCGACTAAATGATGATTATTCCGATTAAATTTGAACCAATCACTGCCCTTAATTTTGCAATCGGTCTCTAAGTCCGATTGAAAATATTTCAATCGGCCTTATACAAATTTTGATCAAAAAAATGTATTTTGTAGGTGCAAACAATGCCCCCCTGGCTCTTTAAAAATGAAATCCATGTAATTTTTGGAGAGCCATATTTTTTGAGACCGATGATCGGACACCTTGATCATTACAAACCTTCAAAACTTCCATCGGCCTTAATGCTTGGGCCGAATTGATTTGGTACCCAATTAAATGAACATACTCAGAACACTACATTATATTTCCCTGACTTGATGAAAGAAAGACTAAAGGCAAACTCTTTACTTTGGTCCCACCATAGGCTTGGTTTTAGGTGATGTGAGACATGATTTGCTTTCTGTATTAGATTGACAGTTGTCTTTGATCAAAAATTGGAACAAAGAACAATAAAGATGTAGGAGTGTTCTTCCCCCGTCGGGTCCACCGTATCCTTTAATCAAAGCAAGCACGCCACTGATGTAAGCATGAAACATTTTTACTGAACATACCTCCTCATTCACCAATAAGCACCCGGCCCTTTACCAGTGCAAATTGACCCCCAACAACTTCTTCTTCTGTGTCTGGTTCGGTCTACCCCCAGTCCGAACATTGCATTTTGACCGAATTAATTCTTAGTTTCGGTCTTTTAATATTTTTGGCCTTTCCAATCCTTTGATAATACACTACAACAAATCTGACCTTTAGTGACGAAACTTTTACCCGCGAAATTATTTTCGTCACTAATAGTATACTATTAGTGACGAAATCAACGTTCGTCAGCAAAAGTGTTTATCTTTCTCGACGAAACCAATTTTTTGCCGGTAAAAGTCAAACAATTACCGACGAAAATTCATTTCGTCACTAAAGTTTGTCGCTAATAGTTGGCGGGAAATTTCCCCCGACAAAAATTTGGTGGGAAAATTTTAGGCGACGAAACGTTATCAATTGGTGACGAAATATTTTCGTCGGTAATTGTTTTACTTTTAGTGACGAAATATTTCGTCGGGAATTGTTTACCCTTTGGTGACGAAAAATTTTCGTCGGGACTTGTTACAATTGGTGACTAAATTGTTTCCTCGGTAATTGTTTTACTTTCAGGGACGAAATATTTCGTCGGTAATTGTTTACCCTTTCGTGACGAAAAACTTTCGTGGGGAATTATTACAATTGGTGACGAAATTTTTTCGTCGGTAATTCTTTTACTTTTAGTGACGAAATATTTCGTCAGGAATTGTTTAACCTTTCGTGACGAAAAACTTTCGTCAGTAATTGTTACAATTGGTGACTAAATTGTTTCGTCACTAATTATTTTACGTTTAGTGACGAAATATTTCGTCGGGAATTGTTTAAGCTTTCGTGACGAAAAACTTTCGTCGGAAATTAATACAATTGGTGACGAAATTGTTTCGTCGGTAATTGTTTTACTTTTAGTGAAGAAATAATTCGTCGGGAATTGTTTAAGCTTTCGTGACGGAAAACTTTTGTCAGGAGTTATTACAATTGGTGATGAAATTGTTTCGTCGGTAATTGTTTTACTTTTAGTGACGAAATATTTCGTCGGGAAACCGTTTAAAGAATTGTCCTTAACTTTAAAATGCAAACCGTCAATCCGGTAACCACAAAACTCAACACGCACCTCCCACACATCTAAAGAAAGATGTAAGAAGAAACAGAATGAGAATTTGACTTCTGGTTATAAAGATACACTACAAATCAACTTTTTCACATCATAGACTATGAAAAACTAAGTTTTGGGGGTTTGGGGGGTCAAAATGCAAACCGTTGATCCGATAATCACGAAACTTAACTCGCACGTCCCACACGTCTAAAGAAAGTTGCAGGAATAAACGGAACAGGAATCAAACTCCTGGTTATCAAGATACACTACCAAATAACTTTTTCACCTCGTAGATAATGAAAAACAAAGTTTTTGGGGTTTGGGGGTCAAAATGCAAACCGTCTATTCGGTAACCACAAAATTTAAGTCGCACCTCCCACACATTTAAACAAAATTGCAGGAAGAAACAGAATGGGAATCGGAACGGGAATCGGACTCCCGGTTAGAAAGTACACTAAAAAAAAAATTCACCTCGTATACTAAGTTTTTGGGGTTTGGGGTGTCAACATGCAAACCGTCGATCCGGTAACCACGAAACGTAAATCGTACCTCCCACACGTCTAAAAAAAGTTTTAGGAAGAAACAGAATCGGATCGGACTCCCGGTTATCAAGATACACTACAAAACAACTTTTTCACCTCGAAGACTGAAAAACTAAGTTTTTGGGGTTTGGGGGGTCAAATTGCAAACCGTCGATCCGGTAACCACGAAACTTAACTCGTACCTCCCACACGTCTATAGAAATTTTTAAGAAGAAACAGAACAGGAATCAAACTCCCGGTTATCACGATACACAACAAAACAACTTTTTCGCCTCGTAGACTATGAAAAATTAAGTTTTTGGGGTTTGGGGGTCAAATTGCAAACCGCCGATCCGGTAATCACAAAACTTAACTCATGCCTCCCACACGTCTAAAGAAAGTTGTAGGAAGAAATAGAACAGGAATCAGACTTCCGGTTATCAAGATACACTACAAAATAACTTTTTCACCTCGTAGACTATGGAAAACTAAGTTTTTGGGGTTTGGGGTGTCAAATTGCAAACCGTCAATCCGATAAGCACAAAACTTAACTCGTACCTCTCACACGTCTAAAGAAAGTTGCAGGAAGAAACGAAACAGGAATCAGACTCTTGGTTATCAAGATACACTACAAAACAACTTTTTCACCTCGTAGATTATGAAAAACTAAGTTTTGGGGTTTGGGGGGTCAAAATGCAAACCGTTGATTCGGTAACCACGAAACATAACTCGCACCTCCCACACGTCTAAACAAAGTTTTCGGAAGAAACGCAATGAGAATCAGACTCCCGGTTATCAAGATACACTACAAAACAACTTTTTCACCTCGTAGACTATGAAAAACTAAGTTTTTGGGGTTTGGGGGATCAAAATGCAAACCGTCGATCTGGTAATCACGAAAATTAACTCGTACCTCCCACATGTCTAAAGAAATTTGCCAGAAGAAACAGACCAGGAATCAGGCTCCCGGTTATCAAGATACACTATAAACCAACTTTTTCACCTCGTAGACTATGAAAAACTAAAATTTTGGGGTTTGGGGGATCAAAATGCAAACCGTCGATCTGGTAACCACGAAACATAACTCGTACCTCCCACACGTCTAAAGAAAGTTACAAGAAGAAACGGAACAGGAATCAGACTCCCGGTTATCAAGATACACTACAAAACAACTTTTTCACCTCGTAGACTATGAAGAACTAAGTTTTGGGGTTTGGGGGATCCAATTGCAAACCGTCGATCCGATTACCACGAAACTTACCTCGTACCTCCCACACGTCTAAAGAAAGTTGTAAGAAGAAACAAAATAGGAATCAGAGTCCCGGTTATCAAGATACACTACAAAATAACTTTTTCACCTCGTAGACTATGAAAAACTAATTTTTGGGGTTTGGGGGGTCAAAATGAAAACCGCCGATCCGATAATCACGAAACTTAACTCGTACCTCCCAAACGTCTAAAGAAAGTTGTAGGAAGAAACGGAATAGGAATCCGACTCCCGGTTATCAAGATACACTACAAAACAACTTTTTCACCTCGTAGACTATGAAGAACTAAGTTTTGGGGTTTGGGGGGTCCAATTGCAAACCGTCGATCCGGTTACCACAAAACTTAACTCGTACCTCCCACACGTCTAAAGAAAGTTGCAGGAAGAAACAGAACGGGAATTGGAATCCCGGTTATCAAGATAGACTACAAAATAACTTTTTCACCTCGTAGACTAAGAAAAACTAAGTTTTTGTGGTTTGGGGGGTCAAAATTCAAACCGTCAATCCGGTAATCACGAAACTTGACTCCCACCTTCCAGATGTCTATAGAAAGTTGCAGGAAGAAACAGAACGGGAATCGGAGTCCCGTTTATCAAGATACACTACAAAATTGTTTTCCTTTTCAATAGTTAATTAATGTCCTTCACTCTAGTACCAATTGAATTAGCTAATTAAGGTCCTTGTTTTCTGAATCAATTTTGATAGATGTCTATTTGTTTCAATTTATGACCATTGCTTTCAATCTATTCGACAAGGATCACAACTGTGCTAATGTTAGAATAACTGGTATTATGCGACGAAGTTGATAATATATTATCTAATTGTATGTTCCACATATTGTGATAGTGCTGATAGGTTGTACTGCTACATAGTATATAACTGATAAAGCATTTGAGAATTAAGGGTACGATCATTTATGGCATTCCTGCATATGCTAGAAACACGCATTTGTATACGATTAAAATGATAAAATTATAGTCCTTCACTTTAGTATCAATTAAAATAGTTGATTACGATCCTTGGTTTCTAAATCGATTTTAATGAATGTCTCATGTCAATATATTTCAATTTATGACCATCGCTTTTGAAAAGTCTACATGTTAATTGAAGATGGTTTTTGGTAGTTTATTAATTGTTTTATTTTAATAATTTTTATGACATATTAATACCCTTTAATTTGTATTTTTTACTAAAGCATATTTGGTTTAATTGTAAACAAAAAAGAAAGTGCAATGCTTAGGGGCACAACTAAAAAGTATGTGTAGATTCTTTTTGTCCCCCTTAAATAGTTGGATTCCCCTCCCTTTTCCTTTTTAATTAGAGCAATGCTATATTGCTATGCTTCTCAAATATTTTGTCCTAGCTTAAAGTTATTCCTAAAATAAAAAAATAAAAAAAGAAAAGAAAAATATATCTGCAAGGAAATATTTTCTTTGCTAGGGTATCACAGCTAGGAACGTGTGCTTTACTCTTTTAATCTGTGAATTGTTACTAGATTGTGTAGTAGCACGAAATGTGATGTTCTATGGATAATATAATACTACTAGCATTTAAATCTATATACATGTACTCCCTCCGTCCCATAATAAGTGTCCACATTTCCTTTATTAGATGTCCCACAATAAGTGTCCATTTTCCTAAATTGGTATGCAGCTTACTTACTTTCCAAAACTACCCTTAGAATAAAGACAAAGTAGCATTTATTTGTGGTCCCAAAGCAAGTAAAAAGTCAAACATCCATCACATCTAAGGGTAAAATTGGAAAGTGACTCTTTAAGGAACCAAAAAAATTAATATAATACAACTTTCTTAAACATTGTGCAAAAAGAAAGTGGACACTTATTATAGGACGGAGGGAGTATAAAGAGAAAGGGAGGGGTACCATGAGAATTTTTTTCTATCATCAATAACTACAGAAAAATCATTAAATTTATTTTCTTAATAAATGTATTCAATGGATTAAAATGTCATAAATACTATTAGAATAATGATTGGGGCACAAAAGGATACAAAAAACTTCCACAAAATGAGTGGAAAGTCTATGTGGCACAGTGGGACCCGCCAACAATTAATGGAAACAATGCTTAATTACTGGCGGGTCCCAGTGTGCCACATAGACTTTCCACTCATTTTGTGAAAGTTTTTTGTATCTTTTGGTGCCCCTAGCATTGTTGATACTATTAAAACAAAACCATCAATAACTACAGAAAAACCATAAATTCATTTTCTTAATAAATGTATACAATGGATCAATATATATATAAAAAAAAAAAAAACTACTTTTAACTTCCCCAAAATCTCTCTACTCACAAAGTGAGTGGACCCTTACTAGTAATTATAATGAGTATTAGAACATACGAATATCTATCACTATGCTAAAACAAATACTACCCTAATAACATACATCAAAATTTTCTCCCAAAATTTCCCTCTTAAAACATTTCCCACCATTTTTTGCCTCCTTACATTTTAGGCCTAAGAGTTGAGAGAGAGAGAGACAGAGACGGGAAAGGAGAAGAGAGAAGGTCTGGGGAGAGAGAGAGAGATCGGCACCCCTCGCCGCCTTGTGCCGCCGCCTGAATCCGCCGGAAAAGGTAGATATTTCCTTCTTCTTCTTCTTCTTCTTCTTCTTCTTCTTCTACTACAAATTGATAGAAAAAAATCATATTTACAGAAATTAAACTCTAGACCTAACTTCTCTGATTTTGTTTCATGGCTGGAGATTTTGTAGTTGTTTCATGATTGCGCACTATTTTGGAAGGAGAATGAAAATTTGGAGGAGTGTCCGGTATGCCATGAGTCCCGCTGGAAAATTAATGATGGAAAGGGTAAGAAGATACCTCATAAGGTTCTACGTCACTTTCCGTTGAAGCCGAGACTCCAAAGGTTGTTTATGTCAAAAAAAATGGCTGAAGATATGAGGTGGCATAAAGAAAAACGTGTCGATGATGACAACCTATTGAGACATCCGGCCGACTCGAAAGCTTGGAAAGAGTTTGACAAGGCCTACCCACAATTCTCGGAAGATCCTCGTAGTGTAAGGCTTGGTCTAGCAAGTGACGGTTTCAACCCATTTGGTAACATGTCCAGCTCCTACAGTATGTGGCCTGTGATACTTGTGCCATACAATTTACCCCCTTGGAAATGTATGAAGGAACCGTTTTTTATGATGACATTGCTTATACCTGGACCAACTGCGCCCGGGAAAGACATCGATGTGTATCTGCAACCACTGATCGATGAATTGAAAGAGTTGTGGGAGCATGGTGCACGGACATATGATGCCTATGCTGAGGATAGTTTTCAGTTACGTGCTGCTGTTATGTGGACTATAAATGACTTTCCTGCATATGCTAATTTGTCTGGATGGAGCACTAAGGGATATAAGGCGTGCCCTTCTTGCAATGAGGATATATCATCAACGAAGTTGAGAGGTAAGATAGGTTATATGGGGCACCGTCAATTTTTACCTCAGAATCATAGTTGGCGAAGGAGCAAAAAGTTTGACGGTAAGACAGAACATGGGTCAAAACCTAAGGAGCGCTCTGGAGAAGAAATACTACGACAACTACGTCATGTTCATGATGTCAACCCAGGGAAGCATCCAATTGTTGGTAAGAAGAGAAATTGAAGACCCGAGGAGTTGAATTGGATGAAAAAGAGCATTTTCTTTGAATTGCCGTATTGGAAAAGGCAGTTATTACGCCATAATCTTGATGTGATGCACATAGAGAAGAACATATGTGAGAGTGTGTTGGGAACATTATTGAGCATAGATGGTAAATCAAAAGATACGCTTAAAGCGAGACTAGACTTGGTTGACATGGGTATAAGGGCGGAATTACATCCAGAACATAAGGGAGACTCGTATGTCGTACCACCCGCATGTTATACACTTTCCCCTGATGAGAGGCGAGATATTGCTGAATTTCTTAAGTCAGTAAAATTTCCAGATGGTTATGCATCAAATATTTCTCGTTGCGTGAGCGATAAGGATCATAAGGTATCAGGGATGAAAAGCCATGACTGTCATGTTCTACTACAACGACTTTTACCTATTGCAATTCGAAAATGTTTACCAAAGGATGTGTATACCGCACTAGTTGAGCTAAGCTTTTTCTTCAAAGAACTATGTTGTAAGAATTTGAAGTTACAAGTGCTTGAGAAACTTGAGAACGATATTGTAAAGATATTGTGCAAGCTAGAAGCGATCTTCCCACCTGCATTTTTTGATGTCATGGTCCACTTAGCCATTCACCTTCCACATGAGGCAATGCTTGTAGGACCAGTGCAGTACCGTTGGATGTATGCAATTGAAAGGTGATAGTAGTAATGAAAATTCAAGTTCATGTAAATGCTTATTGAAAAGCTCATATCTTTATTGGAAAATTTTCCCTATGTTTGTAGGTATTTGTGTACCCTTAAGGGTTATGTTACTAATAAAGCTCGTCCTGAAGGATCAATCGCAGAGGCTTATATTGTGAATGAATGTCTAACATTTGTATCTATGTATCTCCGTGGAATTGATACTAAGTTTAACAAAGATGAACGTAATTATGATGGAGGAAATGGTGAGGAAGATAGCAATTTGTCAGTTTTCACACGGAAAGTCCGTCCTTTTGGAGCAGGACGCTATTTTGAGCTAGCCAAGCACGATTATGATACTATACATAGATATGTGCTAAATAATTGTGAGAGCTTAGACAAGTACATCGAGTAAGCTCTTTACATATATCATTTTAAATATCGATATCTATGAAGTTAAAAAAATCTTGTTGCGTTAACTAATTATTGTTGATTGTGTATTCAGTGAGCATAAGACATACTTGATGACTCAGAGTCAACAAAATGTAGAAGAGAGGCACCAACAGGAATTTGCTAGTTGGTTTAAAGCTTATGTAAGTTTTATGATTTGAAGTAAATTTGATTAACCTACCCATATATATAACTAGATTCACATTTTTTTTAAATAGATGAAACAGTTGCGCCACGAAGGATCAAATGAAGCCAGTGATCAATTGTATGCCTTAGCTTTGGGTCCAGACTATAGGGCCCGAACATATAGTGCTTGCATAGTTAATGGAGTTAGATTCCATACACGAGAACGTGACAGTCGGCGTAAGAGTCAAAATAGTGGCTTAGTTGTAGAGGGGGAACATGATGGCCAACTAATTAACTTCTATGGTGTTCTTAAAGAAGTCCTTGTACTAGATTATCCAATAGACAAGCAGGTTGTATTGTTTCGATGTGATTGGTTCGACATTGATAATAAGAAAAAAGGGATACAAAAAGATGATTACTTTACAAGCTTAAATGTAAGTAGAAGGTGGTACGAGAATGATCCTTTCGTGCTAGCGATCCAAGCAAAGCAAGTTTTCTACCTAAATGACCCAAAGTTGGGTACAAATTGGCAAATTGTTCAGGAGATTCATCATAGGCATGTGTACGATGTTCCAGAGGTAGTACCTGCAGAAATGGATGTTGATGATGTAAACATGGTCACTGATGAGGTGTACCAAGAAAATGAGCCATCGAATTTTGTCCATGTTCATGAGAATGAAGTTGGGGCATTAAATAGGAAAGATATTCCTCCTGAAATGGTGGGTGCTAGAATCGTGCAAACAAGTAAACGAGTCAAACATTGCAACGACTTCATATATCATGATGACGAAGACATAGAAGAAGAGAATGAAGGTGACGAAGGGGATGAAGAGGATGAAACCCTCATTGAGTATATGGATGACTCTGATGATCATGTGTATACTGATGATGATGATGATGATAGTGATATTAATGTGTGAGGTAATTTTATAGTTAAAAGCTAATGTATTTTTATAAATATGCATATGTATAATCACCACACAAATTTGGTTTTTTTGTTTTTAATTTTTATTTTGTTGACATTGATGCATATTTTTTTGTTGCAGATTACAGGCTTCTGGACTGTATTACTGAAATCTATGCCGTGTTTTGATCTCATTGCATGGAACAATATCGATTCATGAACGATATTTTTTTTTTGAATTCATATTGGCTTTGGATTTTGTATGTATGAAGATATATTAGTTTGTTTATTTGACTGAGTCGGTCACGTTCTCTTAGTGAATGGACGATTTTGATTGGTTAATACGAATGATTGCTATGCATTTTTTCCAATTCATATTGGCTTTGGATTTTGAATTTATGGTTCGTTTGGATTTTGGATGTATGAAGATATATTGTTATGTTTTGTTTGACTGAGTAGGTGACTTTAGTAATAATTGAACATTCGATTGGTTAATACGTATGACTACTATGAATTTTTGGTGAATTCTAGGTTCAACTATGGCACCTGGAACACGGCGTCACACTAAATCATTGCCACTATTGAGAGATGATCAGCCTAGAGTTTGTGGAGATGGGCCACTAAGGCAATCAGAGTCATCTTCACACCATGATTCCGCTGTCCAGCATCACTCGGTAGGCGAGGCGAGCGTACCATCTGAGCCTTCCACTCCACATACCCCATCATCTGTTGGTAATGTTTATTATGCTATATATATTATGTTTAGAGATAATATAATGTCTTATACATGCTCAAATGCGTTACAGTGATGCTTATTAATATTAATGATTTGTGTTTCTTTGGTTTATTTATTATAGGTTCTAACGTGAGTGGTCGTGGGCGCACTAGAGGTAAAGGGCTAGATAAGTTGATACGAGCTACTGGCCACAAGCTCGTAGTTAATATAGATCCTATCTTGGGTAGACCAACTGACGAAATCCAGTCTGCCAAGCTGTCTAGTGAGATCGGCGTCCTTACTAGGGAGAACATTTCAAAGAAATACAACAAATGGAGTGAAGTGCCTGAAACAGATAAGGAGGAGTTGTTCACCCGTTTAAATGTATATTAAATAGTGTTTATTATTAAAGCTTTACATATACATATTTTAGACAATAATAGGCTTTTGTATTTCATATGTTTGGTTTTCTTAACTTGCAGATGAGGATTGATGTGGATACAACCGCACCTCATGCTAAGCGAACCTGCACTGAGCTTGTAATGGCACGTAGGAGGAGCAGCAATCACGAGCTGCACAAGTTGTTTCAAAAGTACCCCTCAGTGGATGAGGCACGTGCTCATTGCCCCATTATCTTGAGTCAGGAAGAGTGGGATAATAAATGCGACTATTTCTCATCGGAAGCCTTTAAGGTACAATTACAAGTATTTTTTTAAAATTTGAGAACGACATTTAACCTTGTAAACTTACTTCAAATTATTTACTCTCGAAGAAACGGTCTAAGACAAATAAGAAGAACAGAGCCTGTCAGACTGTCACCCATTGTATGGGATCACGAGCATTTGTGGCGGGTAAAGCAAAGAAGGTAAATACAAATTTTTATACAAGTCTTTAAATTAAGAATATTTCTTTGCGATTCTATTTAGTTTTTTTTTATTGTAGGAAAAGGACTTAAAGAAGCCTCTCGGTCGCTGTGAATGGTTTAAATGGTCACGCCACACAGACGAGAATGGTTGGTGTTGTGACCAGGCTAGGGTGATACATGTAAGTTTCTAGGTATATCTTATCAAACTTGTGTTTTGTTTTGGTAATGAATGCTTATATAAGTTTCCACATTCTATGTAGGATGAAATGGAGGTGAGGTTGAACCAGCCTGTATCTGAGGGAGGGACTCGCCCGACAGAGGACGAGGTTGCTGATTGTGTGTTGGGGAAGAAGCCAGGTTATGTTAAGGGTCTTGGTCACGGGCCTAAGCCAACGCCGTCACACACATCTCAAACAGTATCTAGCGGACCTGATCCAGAGGTGACTTCCTTACGTGGTATTGTTGAGAGCCAGCAAGATACCATAAATCGGATGGCAACAGAACATGAGAGCCAGCAGGACACCATAAAACGAATGGCAGCAGAACAGGCGGAAATGAAGGAAATGATACAACAACTACTATCATCATCGAAGCAGAATTGATGGTAAGTTTATTTAGGTTTAAAATGTAATCTTTGATTATTTTACTAAAGATAGTTATACGAAGAAATCGAAACAAATACCATCAAATACTAGTCTAATACTTGAGAGAATGACGCAAAAATGCAATTTGAAATCTTAACTCTTTCAATTGGGCATAAGGGGTGTTGGGGATCAAAATCGTCCAATAATGGTCCGAATGAACTGGGACCACTTCGAGCACCTTAATTGTGCCCAAACAAAATTGTAGGAAGAAATGGAATTGAAATCGAGTCCCGGTTAGGAAGAATGACGCAAAGAAGCATTTTGAAACCTTAACTCTTTCAATAAAGGGCATACGGGGTGTTGGGGGTCAAAATCGTCCAATAATGGTCCGAATGGACCAAGACCACTTTGAGAACCTCAATTGTGTCTAAAAAATTTGTAGGAAGAAACAAAATTGAAAATTGAGTCCCGGTTAGGGAGAGTGATGCAAAAAATATTTTGAAACCTTAACTCTTTCAATGAAGGGCATATGGGGTGTTGGGGGGTCAAAATCGTACAATAGTGGTTCAAATGGACCGGAACCACTTCGAGCACCTCAATTGTGCCTAAACAAAGTTGTAGGAAGAAACAGAATTGAAAACCGAGTCCCGGTTAGGGAGAATGACGCAAAGAAGCATTTTAGAACCTTAACTCTTTCAATAAAGGGCATACGAGGTGTTGGGGGTCAAAAGCGTCCAATAATGGTCTGAATGGACCAAGAACACTTCGAGCACCTCAATTGTGCGTAAACAAAGTTGTAGGAAGAAACAGAATTAAAAACCGAGTCTCGGTTAGGGAGAATGATGTAGAAATGCATTTTGAAACCTCAACTATTTCATTAAAGGGCATATGGGGTGTTGGAATTTAAAATTGTTCAATAATGGTTCGAATGGACCAAGATCACTTCGAGCACCTCAATTGTGCCTAAGAAAGTTGTAGGAAGAAACGGAATTGAAAATCGAGTCCTGGTTAGGGAGAATGATGCAAAAATGCATTTTGAAACCTCAACTATTTCATTAAAGGGCATACGGGGGTTTTGGGGGTCAAAATTGTCCAATAATGGTTCGAATGGACCGGGAGCACTTTGAAAAACTCACTTGTGCTTGAAAAAACTTGTAGGAAGAAACGGAATTGAAAACCGAGTCCTGGTTAGGGAGTGACACAAAAATGCATTTTGAAATCTAAATCCTTTCTTTAACGAATTGTTGCACACTTCTTTTTTTTTTTTTTACTTATACTTTATTTAAAATTGATTTGTATATTTTTGTATTGCAGATTTACGGGCATCTGGAGTGCATGAATGAAAACTATGCATGATTTTGATCTCATTTTCTGGAGCAATTTACATTGATGTTTGGAGATACTATATTGTTTTGGAATTTGTGTTTTCTATATGGCTTTTGGATGTTTGGAGATACTATTTTGCTTTGTTTTGTTGGATTGAGTAGGTAGTTTATTAATGAATGAAACTTTTTTTGGTGAATATGTATGTTGTGGATGTTTTAGATTACTCGTTAGCAGGTGGACCCAAAAAAAATAGTGTGAATAAAATATATATTAAAAAAATAGAAATGCTTTTAGCGACGAAATTGTTCGTCACTAATAGTCAAATTGTATTTTTAAGTTTTATCTTTAGCGACGAAAATTTTGTCACTAATTAAACCTTTTTACCGACGAAACTTATTTCGTCACTAATGATTACTTTTTAATGACGAAATATTTCGTTGGGAATAGAGATCTTTTGCCGATGAAACTTAATTCGTTGGTAATAGTAGGACATTTTCGTGACAAAATTTGGTTCGTTGGCAAAAATGTACTTTTCCGACGAAAAATTTTGTCACCAAATGGTACTTTTAGCGACGAAATGTCGTCGCTAATAGTAGGACTCTTTCGTGACGAAATTTGGTTCGTTGGAAAAAATGTACTTTTTTCGACGAAATATTTTGTCACTAAAGGGTACTTTTAGCGACGAAATTTCATCGCTAATTGTAGGACTCTTTTGTGGCAAAATTTGGTTCGTTGGAAAAAATACACTTTTCCTGACGAAATATTCGTCACTAAAGGGTACTTTTAGCGACGAACTTTCGTCGCTAATAGTAGGACTCTTTCGTGATGAAATTTTGTTTGTTGGGAAAAATACACTTTTCGCGACGAAAAATTTCGTCGCTAAATGATACTCTTTGATGACGAAATGTGATTTCGTCACGAAAGACCTTTTGCGTTGAGGAATTAGCGACGAACGCGCGACGAAATTTTTTTCGTCACTAAAGAGCTTTAGTGACGAAAATTTGACCTTTAGCGACGAAAATTTTCGCCACTAATAGTCGATTTTCTTGTAGTGATAGTATTGGTGCAAAAGTAGCCACCAAATAACATTTAGCTTTTGGTGACATCCACATAGCCACCATGGATGTAAATCAACAGTAGCCAAATAATTAATTGGCTTAAAATAAAAATAATAATCGGTCACTACAAGGAGACCGAAAAAATTGAACAATTCCTTGAGGTTAAGTTTCCTCAAAGAAATATTTTCAAAAGTTTCGTGGACCGAATTATGGTCAATCGGTCTCTGCGAAGCTTGCCCCCCGAGCGGTTCATCACCGATTTCTTCATCACCAAGGGGGTCTTCGTCTTCGTCCTCCTCACTAACGGGAGGCCCTACGGCCGATACACTCGGCCTTAAAAAAATTTTCCCTTTGGCCTTGAATTGTTCACAAACAGCCTTTGGAAAATCCTCCCATGCACGTTTGATTCGGTGAGCTACCTCGATTATAGCCTCAAAAGGGTCTTCAGCCGAAATATGATCACTCGGCCTATCAAACTCTTCCTTTTCGGCCTCAACAGAATTGTGAGGCTCGTTTAGAGCTTGCCCCCCAAGCGATAAATTTGATAAACCACTTGGTTTTTTCCTCCAACCACCGTCTAGAAATTCCTTTATTGACATAAAAAAATTTCCATTAGGTGGTGGCTCTTCCGCTTCACTTACGGCAAGAAGGAGACCGATTTCTTTGTTGAAGAACTGTATATTGGCCTTAAAACGGTCAATATCTTTGTAAAGATGACCGATCTCATCATCATATCGGTCCTTAAACCGATAAATTAAACCATGAAAATGGATAATTTTTTTGTTCCGCCAACGAATCTGGTCGTGGTAGAACTGCAGCCATGCTTCGCAGTGTGCATGGCTCATCACCTGGCGGTCCCACCGGGCGTGCCAAATTGTTTGCTGTAATTGTTGTTCGGGCGTGACAGAGCCTTGTGAGGTAGACCCAAACTTACAAACACAAAATTTCCTAAAAGCACTTGTGTGAGTGATACACAAGGTTTGGAAATTTGACTTCTATCAAAACGATTGTGATGGCCAAGTAGGAAAGTACCCTTGGCCTAAGGTCCCTAGACAGTACTGAAGCGCACAAGTCTAGCAAGTGATGAAAGCAAGCAAGAGAAATTAAATAAAAAGAGCATTTTTATTTAATTGATGGAAAGGAAAAATTACAAGCAGTAATTGAAAGCCTAAGAAAAATAAAAGAATGCTTAGAGTGCTAAGAATGCTTTTTTGGATGCAATTGTCGAAGTGACGCGGAGTGAGTTGATTGCTTGGCCTGCCTGTTCATTTATAGCGGCCATGGAGGTCTCCTAGATAAGGTAGGAAATAACTGCTCAATAATAATCTGGTAAAAAATACCAGTTTGTTTCCATAAACTCTGATATAAGTTACCATATCTTCGAAATATATATATATACATGTATATATATATTTGTAGCTTGAATCTGGTCCGCATGTAGGCTTGGTTCGGCTTGCTTCCCTTCCAAGTAAAAGATAACTTCTTTGATGCGATAATATCTTTGAAATATTATCTTTTCCAAATATATTGATATTTCCATATGTGATAATGTTCTGATATTCTCCAAAAATATTAATAATATCTTGCTATTATCTTCTTAATTAAATCTGATCACAAGATATTAGCATCAAGTAGGTGACCTTTAAAAGTTGGTAACCGTTCATAACAGACTCCACGACATATGTATATATATATATATATATGTCCAAGGTGGTCAAATATTGTAGCACGCGTGGCTATTAATTAGCCATCCCACAGTGAGGCCCACCAGTGTTGAATTAATGGTTGGCAAATTGACTTATAGTCAACAAATGGACGGTCCACCTTGAATCCATGGCACTGCTAAGGATGTAGAGGCAGCCCGATTAATAAAGACTTAAGTAACCAAATTGTAAAAGGGTCAATGAAATTGACCAAAATTATAACTCAGGCTAAATAAGAATCAAACCAACCCAATAGTTGGTCAGCCCGATTGCTATTGAGGTGAAGATTGTTCGGACAAATACTGCCAATGGTGGAGTGTGCCAATCTTGTTTCACCATTTTCTTGGTCCCACCACGTGTATATGAAGTGATTAAAATATGTCTATATCGCCAACCCGTAGCCCGAATGCGATATATCACTCAGCCCGATCAGTCCGTAACCACTCCGACTAGATGTTAACAGCCCGATTAAACTGTGATCAGCCCGAGTGACCAATGGTGCTAGTCCGATGGCAACGTAATGTAGCCATATCGAAGCAGGGCCCACTATGCGTAGTGGCCCGATGAGATGATGGTCAGTCCGACCAAATGATGATTAGTCCGATTAAATTTGAACCAATCACTGCCCTTAATTTTGCATTCGGTCTCTAAGTCCGATTGAAAATATTTCAATCGGCCTTATACAAATTTTGATCTAAAAAATGTATTTTTTAGGTGCAAACAGGTTCGAATCTCCCCAGGGGGAGTGGGGAGGAGATTTTCTCCTCCTCTTGCATTGTAGAACTGCCCTGTTCCCTAGTCTGTAGAGATCTGTTGGGCTATATCTTGCTTGGGTTGTGTGTGTGGGTGTGCGTGTGTGTGTGTGTGTGCGCGTTCCCCCAAGTAAATGATCAAAAAAAAATTACACTGAATAAAAGTATTTTAAATTACATATATGTCAACAAAAGTGTTTAAATTATGGATAGGTTAATTAAATTACATATAAGTCAATAAAAGTGTTCAAATTATGGATAAGGAAAATTGTCCCAAAGAGAAGATGACTTTTTAAATTAAGGAGATCGAAAACAATTTAGAATAATTATTCAAAAGGCAAATTGATTTTGCCTAACTTGACATTTTCGAATTTGTTTAATATCTTTTGGTTATTTAAATCAAGTAGTATATAAATATTTAAGTATAATGTTATGCTTCTTAAAATTATATCTCAAATGTGGTTCTTAACACATGTGATTATGGGCCTAGCTTATTTTTCATCAGAGTTTGTTGAAGTGGTACCACTGATACAAATTTGAGAAGCATAATTACACTTTAAAACTATAATACTTCGGTATATTATTCACAACATACAAATTATCCATAAATTGGGAACTAAATTAGGGATACAAATTTAAGAAACACAATATTATTCAGAATTTTAAGAGTAATGCTATGATTCCCAAATGTTAATCACAAATTTGGTTTTGAAATATTTTGGCAATTCAAAGTTATTTTCAACGGTACAACTATTAAAGCATTTGAGAACTTTATTTGAGATTCAAATTTAAAAATTGTCACATTATTCTAATTTGAGTAAACATATCGGTTCTCCCTAAATTTTGACAATTGTACCATAGTGCTCGGTAACACCACATAGTATTGCTTGTGGTACAATTGTTAATATATTTGAAATTTGTAGGCATTCTACCAATTTGTCATCTCTCTCTACTCATACCTCTGAATGACCTGGGTACACAATACCATTACAAATCCACATTCCTACACTACATCTATTTATACATCATCACCACACCCCCACGGATCATCATGTGTGTAAAACAAGATATAAGGGGGAGAGAGTGCCTAAATGTGCTGTTGAAGGCAACTTCTACTTTAACAATTGTACCATAGCGGTCAGTAGCACCACATAATACTGTATGTGGTACAATTGTTAAATCATTTGAAAACCAAATTTATTGACATATTCAACAACAACAACAACAACAACAAAGGTTACTACATAGAAGACAGAAAAAAAAAATACAATTATGCAAAATGATTTCTTTTTATACGTAAATTAATGATAAATTTTATCATCCCATTGTGTTACCTTCATTGATTTTTATAATTGGACTACTTTTAAATTTTTGTAATTTTTATTCCCATTTGGTTGTGTATTATTGTCACCGGAATCAAGGGTCAGGATGTGTTGGGTGTGGAATTATGTGTGAATTTAGATGTGAGTGTAACATTTTTGTTCCATTTTAGATGAAGTAATGCCATGCAATCAAAATTTTGTTTTTCAAAGGGTTCCAAATACGTGATAAATTAATAAATTAATTTATCAAATTAGTAAATTAAATGATGGAATTGCTGTAATAACCTGCATTTTCATATTTAATTTGTAATTTCATTATCATAATAAATTTCATTTGGTATTGACTGCTTCATTTAATTACATTTCTCATGTCCTAAATATTATCCCTTGTGTTATTCCATATTGAAATTCTTTTGGGGTCAAATTGTAATTTTTATAAAGTTAGCAATACCTGTGTGGATTTCAAAATCTGTATTTCAAAACGGTGAAAATAACTTCTATTGACTCAATCAGTATTTTTATGAAAACAGAAAATCAATTCTTAGGTTAAAATGAAATTTCCGTATTTTTGTGGTGACCACCGCGCCCCGAAAATACCAGTTTATGTCCAAAACTGTCTGCGCTGTAGTAAACTTCCCCAGATTTTGGAAGTGACGTAAAGTTGGACATGACATATGCTTTATTTCCATTAATGGCAAGTGATCATTGGCTTAGGCCTTGTTTGGCAATGCTTTATGTGTGTGTGTATTGTTAGGCCAAAAGCTAAAATACCCAAACACCCCTTGACCCCTACTAGTCTAGATTGCCTCTTCAAAATCTGATTGTGTGCATATACGTATGTATTGGAGCTGTATATTCCATGTGTATAGATATTTTGAAAAACAAAATGCAATTTGTAGAGTATTGAAGAAAATTCTTGGAGCCCAAGTTCTCCAATTGGCTCTCTCTATATATGTTCACTACACACACACATTCTCATTCTGCACTTCACTTACACAGAGAGAAAAGAGAGAGCTTGAGAGTTATATTTTGGAGATTTTCTGGAGAGAGAAACTACACAACTCCATAGCCAAGCTTGATTGGGCCTCTTGTATTTCTTGAATCTTTCTCAACACACACACTTTCTTATCAATCAGTGAGTATTTCAAACTCACTCTTAATGTAAAAGTCATGTCTATTTACTGTTTATATGTGTGCATTGTAACTACTATTGCAAATTTCGTCCATGGAAGCTTGAGCTTCAAAATCATGATTTCTCAAACCTAAACCAAAACTTGTTTTTAGAGTTGATTATGAAAGATTATACCTCATTGATGATATGTCTGAAGTTTTAGAACCCAATTCATTCATATGAAAAAGTATATTAGAAAATAAGTTTTGACATGTTTTAGTTTTTCATAAAATTGGAGAGTTATAGATTGATTCATGTTAAATTGATAATGGATTCTTAATCCTTGTGAAAAACCAAAGAGAATCATATACTATAAGGCCTAGTAACTCACAGAATGGAAATGGGTCAATTTAGACCCTGTTTTGCTGAAACAGGGTATTCTCCACGAAGAAGATGAAGCCTCAGCTTCACCTCGCGCCACGATCGCGCGTGCGAGGAATCGCGCGAGCGGCCCGCGCGAGCGACCGATCGCGCGAGCGATCCGCGCGCGCGAGGTAGGCGTCTCCAGGCAGACGTAAGAGTTTTATTATATAAATGAAAAATTGGCTGGTCGCGCGAGCGAGGGTCGCGCGAGAACCCCTTCGCGCGAGCGATCCGCGCGCGCGACCTTGGCTTTCTCAGGCAGACAGAAAAGTTCATATATAAAAAGGAAATTTGGGCATATCGCGCGAGCGACACTTCGCGCGAGCGGCCCGCGCGCGCGAGTTCTGACAGTTTCTGTTTTTGTCTGTTTTGTGTTTAAGGTCTGTTTGGTTCAACTTTTTAGTACTGTTAAGGCTCTGTCTGGGAATTTAGTTGATCAGAACTCTATTTGGTTATGTTTGAATGATTAAAACATTGTAGTATGACTCATTAACCCCCGTACGCGTGTTGTTCCTTTAATTCAGCATTTTTGTTTTCGTTTAAGTGCATACCATTCATGTGGGTCAGTGGTACATGCATAGGGGTGTCAGTCTGTGTGGAAAAGAGTAATGGTAGTGTGGAAAGAGTATGAGTTTGTGTTTGTGGTCGTGGTTGTGGTTGTGGTTGAGTATGAGTTTGTGGTTGTGGTCGTGGTTGTGGTTGTGGTTGTGGTTGTGGTTGAGATTGTGGAGAGGGTATCTTTGAAATGCGACGGTGGCAAATATGGACACTCCCTGACGCCCATGGAAGCGCTAAAGTGTGTGAAGCCGAACTCGGACATTCCCTGGCACCCATGGTAGTGCTAAAGTGTGGCCTACGGACACTCCCTGATAACTCGAGTCTGGATACTGTGTGAGGGGTTGCCCCGGTATTTGCATGACGGTTAGGGTATTCAAAGTGTGAGGCATTGGACACTCCCTGGTACCCCGGACCAAAGTGTGAGGCAAACTGGACACTCCCTGGCGCCCCGTTGCTAAAGTGTGGCTATCTGAGTGTTTCAAAGATACCAGGAGTAGGATAGTGGGTTGTTGTGGCTGTCGAGAGAAAAGAGTCGGCGAGATGAGTGTGGTGCATTGTCTCACACTACAAGGAAAAAGGCCTTTTATGTCACTTAAAAAGTGACATAAATATGTATTTATGTCACTTTTTTTTCCAGTAAAAAGTGACATAAATGGAGGCGACATAAATGTTTTAAAAGTGACATAAATGTTTTCGAAAAAGTGACATAAATGTTTCATAAAACCAACACATTTGTTAATAAAAGTGACATAAATACTTAAAAGTGACATAAATACCATTTTATTTATGTCACTTTTAACCTAAAGTGACATAAAAGTAGAAAAGTGACATAAATACCAAACAAAATTATAACATCAAAGTCTTAAAAGTGACATAAATACCATTTTATTTATGTCACTTTTAACCTAAAGTGACATTAAAGTAGAAAAGTGACATAAATACCAAACATATTATTACATAAAAGCCTTAAAAGTGACATAAATACCACCCTGTAAAAACAATATATAGCACCACCCTGTACATATATACAATACCATGCACCCTGTACAAAATTAAATCCAACTCAATATATAATCTATTTCAACTACTAAATTTCATCGATTCATCTCAATATCAACCAATTAATTGGTTTGAACAAAAAGTATATAATCGATCCGAGTCAAGTGCAAAACTAATAACATATACATATTACATATTCATCAAAAAGTACAAACAAAACTATGAAAGCAACAAAAAAGAATTAGCCCAACAAAAAAAGTGATTTGTTTGTCAAAACCTTCCATCAAAATGTGAAACTTTGTACCTACAAAAAAGATAAAGTTTTCATTGATTAGTTGTATATAAAATAATAAAAGAGTAAAACTATGTTTGGGGGTTTTGAGAAACCACAATGTGTTCGGGGACTCGGAATGATGAAAGAGTCATTTTTTCGTATTTTTTGTGAATCGTGAATCCGTTATGCATTCCGTTAGTTCCCGCAAGTTTATTTAGGCATGTTTGACTTGCGCGTAAGGTTTCGTGGCGTTTAGTTAAGCGGTTTACCGATTCACTACTCGAAACCTCAATAACTAAGCTTTTTCAAGCCTAAGTGACTAAAGTGTAATTTTTTCACATTTTTTGTGAACCGTGAATCCGTTATGCATTCCATTAGTTCCCGCAAGTTTATTTAAGCATATTTGAGGTGCGAGTAAGGTTTCGTGACATTTGGTTAAGCGGTTTACCGATTCACTACTCGAAACCTCAATAACTAAGCTTTTTCAAGCCTAAGTGACTAAAGAGTCATTTGTTCGCATTTTTTGTGAACCGTGAATCCGTTATGCATTCCGTTAGTTCCCGCAAGTTTATTTAGGCATGTTTGAGGTGCAAGTAAGCTTTCGTGGCGTTTGGTTAAGCGGTTTACCGATTCACTACTCGAAACCTCAATAACTAAGCTTTTTCAAGCCTAAGTGACTAAAGAGTCATTTTTTCGCATTTTTTGTGAACCGTGAATCCGTTATGCATTCCGTTAGTTCCCGCAAGTTTATTTTGGTATGTTTGAGGTGCGAGTAAGATTTTGTGGTATTTTGTTAAGCGGTTTACCGATTCACTACTCGAAACCTCAATAACTAAGCTTTTTCAAGCCTAAGTGACTAAAGAGTCATTTTTTCGCATTTTTTGTGAACCGTGAATGCGTTATGCATTCCGTTAGTTCCCGCAAGTTTATTTAGGCATATTTGAGGTGCGAGTAAGATTTCGTGGCGTTTGGTTAAGCGGTTTACCGATTCACTACTCGAAACCTCAATAACTAAGCTTTTTCAAGCCTAAGTGACTAAAGACTCATTTTTTCCCATTTTTTGTGAACCATAAGCCGAACTGAACCAAAATGTTCAGTCTCTGTCTGATAAAGTAACAATCATATGGAATAAAATTCAGTTAACATTCACTGCCGATATTTCAGAAGACAACTAAGAAGCCTTTGTTGTACCTTATATCCTTAACGCAAATAACAAGATAACAACCACTTATGGATACTCCTAGTCCAGTTGCTGCTGCATGAAGAGCATGTCCATACAACTGCAAGCATTTGATCCTCACCAAGATACTCGGACAATACCCTGCACAGAGACAATTATAGAAAATTCAAATCCTCATTTAGAGTTGAAAATTTAGGAAATGGAACTGGACATGCCTCGTATTTGGTATACTAGAAAATCTAATTATTTTGTTCGCTGTGTCCTAGTCGTGTTCATGTCCTACATGTTTAGGAATTGCTGTGTCATCGTGTCGTGCCATATCCGTGCTAAACACGTACACACATGTCAAATGTGTTCCTTGCTAACAGATCAAATGTGTTCCGGGCAATATTTGTGCAAAATACGTGCATACATGTCAAAATCAAAATTGGAATAGGAAATAACCTGCTAAGTTCCTTGGTTTGAACAGTTCCAAGAAGTGCAACCACGCCAAGTACATTTCGTGTAAGCTTATTTTGCTGCTCTTGGTGAAGTTCTTTGAAGAGTCTACAGAGCACAGCAACTGCAGAGTTTCCCTTGCTTTCAATCTGTTCCTTCATTACCCCTTTCTCAAGAGAGTAGCCCGAATTGTGAAACAAATCCGTTTCCATAGAACCTGTGAGATGAGTTCATATTGGATTACCACTTCACTTTGAGCAACTGTATTAAGTATATATGTATCTTTTTCTCTTTACAAAAAATGGTTGTAAATGCCAAAGAAGCTAATATGAGAACGTTTAGCTTCAAAATAAAGTCAACAAAAACGTCTGCTTACATCATATTTACATGTAGTCAACTTTTGTAAGGAAAATTGCAGAATTGTTTGACCCAACTAGCTTTTTTTTTTTTTTTTGTTCCCTTTTACAAAATTGGTTGTAAAGGCCAAAGAAGTTAATATGAGATTATGAGGGGCACGTGCCTATAACATATGTCAATTTTGGCCTAAATATTTCAGGTTCAATCAATTTTTTCAACCATAATTACCAATGGCTTCAAAAATAAGTCAACACAAACGACTGCTGATATCATATTTACATATAGGCCAATTTTACAAAATTATTTTTTGGCACAGCGGCTTTTTCGCTTTTTCCCTTCACAAAAATGGTCGTGGAAGCGCCTAGCCAAAGAAACTAATATGAGGGGATAGACACGTGCAATTTTTGTAACAAAAAGTATGAAATGATTATCTTTTGACACGACTTTTTTCCTTTCCCCTTTTAAAAGCCAAATAAGCTAATATGAGGGATAAGCACGTGCGAAGCACATGCTTGTCACCTAGTCTATCTACTATATATAAAAGAGACTAAGTCTCCTATGGTTTCGTGCCAATTTCCAATCAATTTGGCCAATTTCGATATTAGTCAGTTTGTTCTGTCCTTTATGATAATTGCATAGTTAGTCAAATACCATAATGTCTCTTTAGTATACCATAATTACGCGTACACATGTACAACTATATAAGGATATATTAATTTGTGAGAGGCTAATTCTATCATTTCAAACAATAATTATATTCAAGTCAACTAATAATTACATTCAGGTCAATTTTTACAATTTTATTTAATATAATAATAAAGATTCAATCAACTTTGATTTCAATATTTTAGGTTCAATCAGCTTTTTCAACCATAATTACAATTCACTTAAAAAAAAGTCAACAAAAACTACTGTTGAAATTATATTTACATATAGGTCAATTTTTGTAAGAAAAATTATATAATGGTCATCTTTTGGCACAATATTTACATATAGGTGGATGTTTATATCATATTTACATATAGGTCAATTTTTGTACCAAAAAATACAGTTTTAGCACAATATTTACATATAAGTCAACTTTTGTAAGAAAAATTACAGAATGGTCAATCATCAACAAAATTATCTACTATCAATTGAAAATGCAACAAATACTACCAAGAATAAAAAACAAAATAAAATACTATCAACAATGAGAAAAGAAATTAAAAGCGTGAAAATTAAATTTACAAAACCATACCAAATTGATAGGAAAAAAAGCGTCAAAATTAAGTTTGGTTCAAAAAACTCTAAAATGCTCAAAACTTTTGTATTAAAATCATCAACCTATACCACTTCAAAGTTCATAATACACCCCAAATTTATCTATATTACAACTTAAACTACTTCATTTGCTATGTCAACAATGGCCACTTGTGGGAACCACGTGTTGCCCTTTTAGATATGTATCTACTTCTACTATATATAAAAGAGCCTAACATGCATATGGAATCGTGCAATTATCAAATTGATTGTGCCAATTTTGCAATTTCTCGATTTGGTTTGTCTGTTTTAGTAATTGTTCAACCCTCCAAATAGCGGCTAGATTTGTCAGTTGGTATTCCTTCATCATCCAACTTAGAAATTATAATATGCTTCTCGCTTCACTTTTATCACACTAGGTTTCTCATCATTTGTGACACGTCTAGGATGCAATCTTATAATCTGTTGCAGTATTCCTTTATCATCCAGCTTAGCGATTACAATTGGCTTTAAAAAACAGTTAACAAAAATGCTAAATACAATAATCACGATAGCTAGAACTCAATAAAAGGGAAACACTTCACACCAATAATTACAAAAAACTTAAAAAATATTTACATAAAAATGTTACGGACTAATTATTAATCCTATGAGGAATGTGGTGTTATTAGTCCTCTTAATAATTAAAGGTGTAAATAATAGTCCACAATCTCGTGGAAAAGCTTAAATATTTATGATAACAAAAGTGCTTTTAGTGACAAAAATGATTACATAAATATTTATTAAATTCTCAAATTATAACGCTCTCACATATTTTACTAATTTTTCCTCAATTTACACAAAGCGCGAGTATAGCACAAATTTAATCTACATTTACCGACGGGCACGCGCACCGCGTGTGTTACGCCCCTAGTATATATAAAAGGGATATTAGGTCATAGACCCTTTAAAATTATGTGTTTTAATAAAAAAAATCCACGTTTTTTTGCAGTTTTATAAAAAGCCCTTCGTTACTTTTCATATTTGGTGAAAAGCCCCTCCGCTCACAGATTATGTTATACGGAGTATTATCTGTGAACTTTAAATCATCATAACTCACTCGTTTTTTGGCCTTTTTGGGTGATTTCTTTTTTGATATCATGTATTTTTTTAAAATCTGCGCATTAGACTTGAAAGTTGTACAAAAAAAAAGTAATTTGGAACTTCATTTTTCATTTTTATCTTTCAGATATATAATATTAACTGTTTACACTAACAGATAACATTATTTGTCAACATTAAACCATCATAACATTATCAATTTTTGGGCTTTTTGGGTGATTTTTTATTTATTTTTTATTTCATGCATTTCTTTGAGATCTACACATTGGACTTGAAAGTTGTACAAAAAAAAGTAATTTGGAACTTCGTTTTTTCATTTTTATCATTCAGAACACAAACAGATAATATTATCTGTTTACACAAACAGTTAATATTATTTGTCAACTTTAAACCACCATAACTTTATCAATTCTTGGGCTTTTTGGGTGTTTTTTTTTTTATTTCATGTATTTCTTTTATATCTACGCATCGGACTTGAAAGTTGTACAAAAAAAAGTAATTTGGAACTTCGTTTTTTCATTTTTATCTTTCAGAACACAAACAGATAATATTATCTGTTTACACAAACAGTTAATATTATTTGTCAACTTTAAACCACCACAACTTTATCAATTCTTGGGCTTTTTGGGTGTTTTTTTTTTTTTTTTTATTTCATGTATTTCTTTGAGATTTATGCATCGAATTTGAAAGTTGTACAAAAAAAAAAGTAATTTGGAACTACGTTTTTCATTTTTATCTTTCAGACATATAATATTATATGTTTACGCTAACAGATAAAATTATTTGTCAACTTTAAACCACCATAACTTTATCAATTCTTGGGCTTTTTGGGTAATTTTTTTTGATTTCATGTATTTCTTTGAGATCTACGCAATATGTGTGGAAATTTTACGAAAAAAAAAAGTTAAGTTGCAGCCTGGATTTTAAGGTTTTACTTATCTTATAGATAATATTATCTGTTATCTATGAGTCTAACAGATAATATTATCCGTCAACTTTAAACTACCATAACTTTATCAATTCTTGGGTTTTTTTGGTGATTTTTTTTTTATTTCATGTATTTTTTTAAGATCTATGCATCTATGGTGCCAATTGTACGAAAGAAATACTCCATATTTTTATTATATGTATGCTAAAAAATGCAATTTTTCATATTTGTTTGATGTTAAGTTTTTTTTTTTGGTCCTAGTATTTCATGGTCAACATTTAACTCGTTTGATAGATCTCATTTTTCTGATTTCAAAACATCAAATTTTATGAAAAATAGTCTTGTATAATAAAAGTTATAGCAATTTGAGTGTAAAAAGGACCTAATGCGATAAAAAAAAAGTAGCTTGTGTTTTAATTTTGAAGAATTTTATTTGAGGCGGCTATGGCCAAAGACTACTATATAAAACAGTCTATATTGCCTATGGTTCCGTGCAATTTTACAAGAGTAATATTTGAGGCACTAACAACTTCCAGTAACACTTACTAACACACTCTATTTCTCTCCTAGTGGCATTGTGGGGTCCACTACTAGGAGAGAAATAGAGTGTGTTAGTAAGTGTTAGTGGAAGTTATTTGTGCCCCTAGCAAGACCCATTTTACAATTAGTTGTGCCAATTTCGGAATTTATCTCGGAATTTATCTACTTGATTTGTCCTCTTTGGTAAATTTAATATGAACTTACAACTGTCCAGCCGTATATTGACAAACAACAGTTACAAAATTAGCTGTCCAAATGCAAAGGCCCAACAAACAGAATGACCTGGTGGCTAATACATATAATCGTCAGAAGTCAAGATTATTACCCAATCTGGGACCTATCATGGGGCCTTTTTAGCATCTATGGCATTTCAAGACAACCAAACGCTAGGCCATAACTGTAATTCCACCAAAAAATTCATATGTTAGAAAACCAAATTACTATACTTTCGGCCTTAAGCCCATAACACAAAATTGCTTGTCTTGGTTGATCAATTTGGGCTAGATTATACGATAGGCTCAACACAGAAGATAATTTCGGAATTCCTGACTTTCCATTTTTTTTTTTTTTTTTGAGTTACTGATTTTCCATTTTTCACTTCAGCTTTGTAGACATTGTCATTTGATGGATGACAATTAATTCTTAAATAATGTTATACTTCTTAAATTTTGTGTCCTAAAAATAGATCCCAAACACAAAATCCATTAGCAATGCCAACACAAAATAACAACATTTTGACATATGTTGCTGTCTTACTAAGTAATTGTGTTAGTGCTTATCCAAAAAAGAAGAAGTAATTGTGTTATAATAAGGATATAATGGAAAGGTTGTTACCACATTTGTTGGGCACTAAATTGGGGGTATAAATTTGAAACCAAATTTGTTTCACAATTACTGTAACGTTTGTACACAACACTTATAAATTTTACAACTATAGCATCACCCACAATGTTAAGGCTTAGTTTGGCCCCATTTGGTGCTTCTTCTTTTTTAAAACACAATTTCTTGTTAATTCATTTGGTAACTAATTTTTGAGGTTTGTAAAAATTGAACTTAGGGTTTCTTTGAGCGGAACTTTTAAAAGCTCTAGAATGGAGCTTTTAAAAGCTCAATGTTACTTTTTGGGTTTTTTGATGTCTTTTTGAAGAGAAGTGTGTCACTTGTATAAAATTATCAAATAACTTAGTAATAAATTTCATAACTTATTTTGAAAAGCCACATGGGGGCCAAGCTAAGCCTCATAGCAATGCTATGGTATACCCAAATTTGAATCTTAAATATTTTGACAGCAGCTTAAAATTTTGTTTACGTATTGTGAACACCACTAAAAAATAACTCTATTAAAATTAGACTAATGCTATAGTTCCCAAATTTAAAATCTCATGGTGAGTTGTCAAATTTAATTGTTATCAAACCCACTAAAATGTGGCAACCTTGAATGTTGAACTAGGCTTAGGTCCCTCATCCCACACAAATCACTTGTCAAAATCAAGAAGGAAGACCAATTCCACAGCTAACTTTTTTACCCGAAGCATACTACGAATTAGATTACTAGTATTAATGCTATAATTTTCAAATTTAGATACCAAATATTTTCGTAGCAGCTTAAGAGTTTCTATACATAATGTGCACAACACTAAAAAAAAAAACAATTATATTAAAATTACCCTGATGCTATAGTTCTCAAATTTAAAATTTCATACTGAGTTCTCAAATTTTATTGTTATCAAACTTCTGGGCTGAACTTAGTTTAAACTGAAACTTAGTTGTCGTTTGAGAGCTTAGCAATAGGAAATAATGATGTGATGTTAAAAAGACAAAGAATGCCTTCCAAATTCATAACCTAGAGTTTAGGGTATCAAAATAGATATTCAATGGACTTACTGCAAATATGAATCATAACATTGTCATTATCTAAATTATATTTATATTGGCATGTGTGCACAATAAGACCCAGATAATTATTATGGTACAAATTATAACAAAAAGTGCAGAATATATACATATAACCATGTGTGTGCGCGCATCTATAATCAAAGAAACCCATTAACATGCCTGTGGAATTGTGCAACTATCAAATTGATTTCACCAATTTTGCAATTTCTCAATTTGGTTTGTCTATTTTAGTAATTGTTCAACCCTCCAAATAGCGGCTGGATTTGTTCATAGGTATTCCGTCATCATCCAAATTAAAAATTATAATATGCTTCTCACTTCACTTTTATCACACTAGGTTTCTCATCATTTGTGACACGTGTATGGTGCAATCTTGTAATCCATTACACTATTCCTTCATCATCCAACTTAGAAATGATACTATGCTTCTCGCTTCACTTTTATCACACTAGGTTTCTCATCATTTGTTACACGTTTAGAGTGTAATCTTATCATGCTATAATTACAATTGGTTTTAAAACAAAAGTCAACAAAAATGCTAGCTACATAATATTTACGTACATGTCAACTTTTGTAAGGAAATTTACAGAATGGTTATCTTTTGGCACAACTTTTTTTCCCCTTTTTTTAAAATAAAAATAAAAAATGGTTAATTTTACACTTTGATTACACACGCGCACACACATAGTTATATGCTTATATTTTGCTCTTTTAGTTATGATTTGTATCATAATAAATTGAGGTTTAATTCACATGTAAGAGTTGGGTAGGGTAAAAAATACAATAATCACGACAGCTAGAACTCAATAAAAGGGAAACACTTCACACCAATAATTACAAAAAATGAAAAAATATTTACACAAAAATGTTACGGACTAATTATTAAACTTATGAGAGATGTGGTGTTATTAGTCCCTTTAATAGTGAAATGTGTAACTAATAGTCCACAATCTTGTGAAAAAGCTTATGCTTTTATGATTGCAAAAGTGCTTATGGTGACAAAAATATTACATAAATATTTATGAAATTATTAAATTACAATACTATCACATATATTACTGTACTAACTTTTTCTCGATCAATTCACACAAAGCGTGCGTATATCACAAATTTTATCTACATTTACCGACAGGGATGCGCAACACGTGTGTTACGCCCTAGTATATATAGAGAAGTGGAAAAAAAAATTCACAAAGTCGTCACGTGACAAGCGTCTAATTTTACTTTATAAGACATATATATATATATATATATACTATTATATAAAGGGAGAAATAGGGGTACTACAAATATTTTACTTAAAAAATATATATTTACAAAAATGCTAATATGATATCTTTTATAGAAAAAAAAAACTCACATATAAGGACAATATTGTCATAATAATACTAGAAAAACTACTTTTAACTTCCCCTTTCCCTCAAAGAGTCAAAATTAGATTTATCTTATCTTCTCCCATTTTCTCTCTCCACTCACATAGTGAGTGGATCCCAACTAGTATATATACATATACACATATATATGATTAGATATATAAGAGCATCCACAACGCGTATAGTAAACTTATGGCTAATGTTTTGTAAGTTTAGTGAACAGATGCAATACACTTACAATGGGTAATTGTTCAAACGGCAACGAGAGTGCCGTAAGTGATATCAAACGGCACACAGTGCGTCGTGTGGGAGTAGGCGGCACAATGTGTGCCGCGTGATATCACACAGCTTTACATGTGCCGTTTGCCCAAGAAGCCGTGAGAAAAGTGAACAACTTCACACGACACACAGTGTGCTATGTGATATCACACGGCACATATAATGCCGCCTGGATATCACATGGCACAATGTGTGCCGTTAGGAGCCTCAAGCTCTCCCTATGCTGTGTCCCTTGTACAATAGCTAAACTTAGCTGTATACTAAATTTTAGTTTCTTTAAGTTCAACAATTGTGTCCTATTATACTAACGTAGCCATTGCAAGCGTCCTAATTCAAACAATCCTTAAATTTATTGTACAAATCCACTCATTGTGGATGTTCTAATAAATTATTATTTTGAGTGAGAACTTATCAAAGAGGAGGCCAGGCTTTTGGGTGGTTTATACTCGGAGTGCGCCCATGCTAAGTGGTGATCCGAAAGAGGATGACGCCAGGACCACTGTGATCATGACTGCACTTATCCTTTTCTAGAATAGTCCGGTGGAGTGACCTTCCCGAAAATCTATGAAGAAGATACAAACAAGAATTGGATAGGTTATGAAGGGAGAGTTATATGATACGGCGCGGCGGCTTGGTTATAAAGTGGGAAATAATTTTTTGGGCAAATACGAATTACACAAAATTAGTGTACATAAATCACAATAAGTTCATCTTTCTCTTTTGTGTATCTCATTATGTTAGTGAATCTTACAGTGTCAGTAGACCCTATCAGAAGAGAGATGGACAAAAAAAAGTAAATATATGTTCTTTTTGTGTAACTCTTAAGTGCCCAAAAAACTACTCCAAAATGGGTATAATGTTTTGAGATTCAGGTACAATATTTTGAGATAGAAATATGGTACTATATTTGAAACTCAGTACATTATTTTGAGATCTGAGTGCATAAAAACCAAAGTGTAATATTTTGGAACTTGAATATGGTTTTGGAGACTTGGGTATATTGTTTATGACTAAAAGCTTTTGTATAAAATGGCCATGACTTTACATGTAAGTTCTTTACAATCAGCTGTTTAGATTACTCTATATTATACGAACAAATCAACTACAGCAGTATTATTAAAGAGTAATGTTATACTTTTAAATTTTTCATCCCATATGATATAACACTTATCAAAATTAAGTGGACCATTGATAACTGTGGTCACATCCTTTAATTAAAATCCAATAGATTTATGGTCACATCATTTAAAATGAGGATTTGAGATTTAAATTTAGAAGGCATAACATATTGAGAGTGAAGATAAAACCCAAGGATCCTTTGTAGCATGCTGTCTGGGTAGAACCCCAATAGCGCTGCGTAGTCCTGGCAGAACTACATAATTTTTTTTATAATTTTTAAAAATATAAATAAAAAAATAAAATAACACTGTATAATTTTGTTGCAGTGTCCGAACAGCTCGCGGCTTCGCGGCTTCGGATCCGAACTCGAAGATAAGAACATGTTCTCGTTATCCAAATCTTACACTGCATCAACATCGAGAAAGTTGGCCCCCTCACTCACTCGAATACTCATGACCAACTCGTATACTCATGACCACGTGTTTCCGGGAGAGAATGAGATAGACCTACAAAGTTTAAAGTGGGTCCCACATACACTTCCTCCAAAGAGGCAGGAGTATGGTCAGCCACTCGTTAAGAATCTCCACAATTTCTGACCTGGCCCGTTTTCATCCTCAATTAATTGTGTGGCTTGAAATATTTGATTCATTATTTCATTTGTAAGAATAAAATGAATAGCGATTATTTTGTCTGGATAAAACTCGAAAGCGAAATGGGAAAATGACTTGTAATGTGAAATTAGTTCATCTAATTTTAGAGGAGCACTATCACACTCATATATTTTTTCGCACACTTTTTCACACTCAGTTTTAAATATATATATATATATATTATGTGCTATATAAGTGATGCATAGAGAAGTGTAAAAAATTTAAACAGCACAAAATACATATATTTAAAGTATGAGTGTGTTTCGGCCGGAACGAATCGGAAATTTCTCTTTTGGAAAAAAAAATCAAAAATTTCAATTACCTTTCCGATTTCGGAATTTCGGAATTTTTGAAAAATTTTCGGAATCAGAATTCTTCGGAATTTTTTTGGCATTTTCGGAATTGGAATAAAAATTTTTCATAATTTTTGGAATTTTCGGAATACTAGTACTATTGAAAGGGTAAGTCATGCTTTTATAGAGAGTCTCCTACTCTCTTCTTTCCTTTCTTATTCAATGTGGGACAAACAAATCTATATTCTTCTAAATTTTCAAATATTTTCGGAAAATTTTCGGAAAACATATTTTCGAAATATTTTCGGAATTTTGGACTTCTCAAAACAATTCTGAATCCATTCCGATTTTTTTTCGGAATTTAGAATTTTCAGAATTTGGAATTTAATTTTTGGTGCCAAAATCAAAATTTTTGGCATCGAAATCGGTTGGAATCGGAATTTCCATTCTAAATGACACCCTAATTTATAGCATAAGATGTGAAAAAGTGCATGAAAAAATGTGGGTGTAGCATTTTCCATTTTATAAATAACTAATTGATAACCTGTGCTATGTACATATTTTTAATTGTAATTCTACATCAACTCTTGTATACTAAGAGTGGTATGGATTGTTTCAATTCATCTCAAATTTTTTTTTTTTTTTTTTTTTGTTTTTTCTCTTCCTTCTGGCAAAGTTGTGACCAAAGGCTTCAATTGTTGCCAAAAAAAAATCATTACTTTGAGGACAAAAAAAAAGATTGTGCAAGAATAAACTTCATAATAAAGCAAAATAAAATTGTAGCTTCCTCGCATAAGATAATCAAAGTCCGGAAAAATTGCATTACTACAAATGGAGGCAAACATACCTGAATATTGTAGGATAATTCCCCATTCACTTTCAACTTGGTTAACATAACCAAGTCTTTTGTGGCCGAGTGGTAAACTTCTTGGGTGTACTACCCAAGAGGTTTAGTGTTCGAGTCATGGGGAGCGTGGCCACTGGAGTATTCACCCGGCGCCTCCAGGCCTCGGGGGATTAGTCGAGGTGCGCGCAAGCTGGCCCGGACACCCCCGATTACCCAAAAAAAAAAACTTGGTTAACACATTTTTCTATCAATATATCAAAATCAAGAAAAATATAAATAGAGAATAGTGGTGTCAAACGGGCCGGGCCGGGCCGGGCTCGGTCAAAGCGGGCTTGACCGGGCTTCGGGCCGGGCCGAGCTTCACTTAAAATCGGGCCGGGCCGGGCCGGGCTTGGGAAGGGAGGGGGGATGTCCGCCCCGGACCGGTGGCCCGGGCCTAGCGGGCCGGACGGGCTAGCGGGCTTCCTTCGACTTTTGGCCTTAAAAGTGGTGGGCTTCGGGCCGGGCCGGGCCGGGCATTTTCTTCATTTCGGGCTGGGCCATGGACGGGAGAATGTGTGTCCACCCCGGCCCGGGGTATGTGAACCAGGCCTAGCGGGCCGGGCCTTGTGGCGGGCCGGGCCGGGCTTTTAGCCCGAAAAAAACGGGCCGGGCTCGGGCCGGGCCGGGCCAACCCGGCCCGTTTGACACCTCTAATAGAGAATCTGATAAACAGATATACGTATATACACACACACATAGATATAAATGGATGAGATTGAACCTATTACGAAAAGGAGACTAAGGGTATGTTTGATAACCCAATTAAGTGCTGAAAATGAAAAGATTCAGCACTTATTCTTTTTCAGTGCGTTTGATAACATACCACTTAATTGAAAAAGAAGCCAAAAAATCACTGAAAACTTTAAGTGAAAATTTTCTACTGAAAATAATCACTGAATGCATTCTATTTCAGTAGTTGAAGCACTGTTTTCAGTATTACAAATTCAATCACTTAAAATTTTCAGTACTTAAAATTCAGCACTTAATTTTCAGTACTTAATTTTCAGTTTTATCAAACACACCCTAAGTATTAGGGAGTACTCTCTTTGTTTCTTTAGAGTAGGGGAAGAGGCAACTCTTAATTAGTTAATTATTTACCTAAAATTAATCAACTCTCATGAAAGATAGGGGTGGAAAACACAAAAAGGCAGCATAGAGACTTGATCAATTTAATATAGATACATGTAATTGAGAAAGAAATGAATAAAAATAAAATTAGATTAGATGTAATTGAGAAATGAATGGAATAAAAAAAATCACATAAAATGCCAAGTGACAGCGTGAGAGGAAGGGCAATAGTTCTCCTTTTAGATAGTAAGACATTCGTCAATTTTTTTTTCCCCATCTTTTCTTGTTCATTTTTATATAATTTTTTGATCTTACCAAAATGTGTTGAGTTTATCATTGATCGAATAATCACAAAATGATATACATAAATACATTGTGGGTGTTGCAGAGGACGTCAATTCTTCATGAAGTGCCACTTCAAGAATACTCAGAAGCATTTAAATTTAAAGATTTTAGAAATAAGACACTGTTTGAAAAGTTATAGAATGAATTTCGCGTTTGTCAAACAAATTGATTTTACAAATTTAAGTGTTTACTAGTGGTTCGGGAGTTTATGCTCTGACTTAAAATATTTTTTAACATTAATTCTTTATCAACCTACACGATAGTATTGTTTTCTTATTTTTTTTTAAAAAAAAAACACTCACTAATTCTCACAAATTTCTTTTGGGTCATCACTTAAAGAAACAACATGAAGAAAAAGTGAAAATATGTTAAATGATAATAAATACACCAGATTTAGTACCTATTCTTATCGAATGATGTGTCAATGGCAACTTTGTAAAAGTATGTCATTTTAGTTTTGTAAGTAGGAAAGGAGTTTTACTAATTCAAGTTATTCGATAACTTTTTAAAATAGACTATAAGATGCTCTAGCCTCTAGCATTACTCAATGTTCAATTGAAAAAAAAAAAGAAGGGAACTCCCAAATGTAAAAATTTGAAAAGATAAAAGACTATGTAGCTTTTTTTTTTTTTTTTTTTTTTATTGTTGTGGAATGTGAATCAATGAATCAATTTCCTCAGAAAAAAAATCAATGAGTCAATAACATTTTACAACAAGATTAAGTACAATTGTTTATGTCATAAAATTTAGACTAATATCATATGGACACATGGAATGCTCAAGAGATGTTCGTGTTGCATGATTTGGAGACATAGAAACTAGACACGTGGAAGAATTTGAATAGATGAAGTTTGCAGTTTGGCTATGCAACGAAGTTTGAAGTTTGAAAGGAAACCATGAGGACATGTGTCACAGAGATACGAAGCAGTTTGGAATAACAGTTAGAACATGTGGAGATTTGAAAAGCAGTTTCTTCGAAAGTTTATAAATAGAAGGAAGGATGAAGAGAGAAAGGGAGACGCAAACACGCCAACTAACTCCTCAGAAATTCACTTCTACTGTAACACTATTTTCATTTCTTTTAGGAGTAGAATACCACTTTGAAGTCTTCTTCGAGGTTAAGATCTGTACTTTACCTTATTTTTCAATAAAGTATTTCTTTGCTATTATTGTTTTAGTCTTTAGAGTAATTTAGTGTAGTTTTTATTCTACCTTTGTTAGTCATTTCACACGATAAAGTCCTTTTAGTTAAGGTATTCGAATGATCACAATTGGCCGAGTGAAGTACATTTGGCTTACACAATCACAATCACATTGGCAACTTGCTTACCTCGCACGCTCGCACACACAAAATTACACAAATATCCTTCGATGGATAAATAGCCAAACATATTTTGGGCACGCCCGGTGGGACATTAGTGTCAAAATGACCAACAGAGCACTAATAAGTAATAGGTCTATTGAAATCACCAATAATGGTGAGAACATAGAAGTTGGTAGCACATTGCACCACGAACCTCATAATAAAAATATGGTTTATCCTGCGGACAATTGGGTAGTTAATGAAAATTAGAATCAACAAGAGGCAATACCAACAATTGGTGTGGAAATGCAAAATCATTTGGTGAATCAGTTGACACAAATCTTTGATCATTTAGGGAATATGATTCAAAATGTGAACGTTTTGGTTACTTCATTTACCAATTGTGTATCACAAAATATCCCAGTGCCAATACCGAATGGTTATTCCCCTCCACTTCGAAGGGAACCACCTGATATTCATCAACACTTTAGTCCTTTCAATTGCGCGAATGGTCCTAATATAAAGTCAAATACACAAGAGAGTTTCTATATGCATGCTCAGAATAATGCAGGACCCAATTTCGAAGGTCCTCAAGCATATCAGGTTGGGGGCTTCCACGACCTAATGTCTAGGCCAGCAAATGTAGAAGATGGAAGGCCTAGAGATTACAACTTGGGTCAGAATAGGGGGTGAACAATAACCGTATGTTCGAACCAGAAATGGGATATGGAAGAAGGGTTAACAATGAACCCTATAGGAGATGAAATAACCTTCAACTCTCACAGGTTGCCTCAAATGTTGTTCCACCTATGGGACAAAAAATTCGACAACAACCTAATCTGGTTGAGAGGAATGAGATAATTAATCTCATCCATGAAATATATGGACCTATTGCTAGAGGAGGGCAAACTTTTGTGTATAGGAAACCTTATCCTGATTGGATAAATAGGATCAAATCGCCTCGAAGCTTCAAGTTTCCTACTTTTACCCTATTTTCTAGTGATGGAAGTTAATCCACAGTCAAACACATTGCCAAATTCAAGAGTCAATATGCTGACACTGCTTCGAAGGAGTTTCTGAAACTCAGGTTATGCCCAAATTCATTAACAGAGACAGTCTTCACTTAATTTATTAATTAGAAACAAATTCTGTTCAGAATAGGGCTCAAATGGAGGATATGTTCCATGCTCAGTTTTTTCAAGCAAAACCAGAAGTTTTGACGGCTGATTTGGTCAGGTTAATTCAGAAACCTGATGAAAAGGTGACTGAGTTTATAAATAGGTTTAAAAGAGCAAGAATCAAATGTAAAATCATCTTGCCGGAACCTGAATTTGGAACCTGAATTTGTGAAGCTAGCACATAATGGTCTCGAATTCAGGCTTAGGAAGAAATTCGATGTCATAGAATTTAAGAACCTAGTCGAATTAACTGCTCAGGTCTCTAGATATGAAGCTTTGTTAGAAGAAGAGATTAAAAGGAATGCTTCTTCACTTAAAACTTAGTATAAGGACCCTAATTACGAGATATATACTGCTCAAATAACAGGGAATGAACCCATTACTTGCAAAAGTTTGGTGAAGAAGAATGTGTCCGCTGAATCTTATAAAGCAAAAGGATCTTTCAAAAGATATTCCTTTGATATTTATAAGGAAGATAAATTTTTGATCATCTTTTAGAGGGTAAAGTTATAAGATTACCCAATGATGTTAAATTGTCTTCTTTAAAAGAAATGAAAGATAAGAAATATTGTAAATGGCATAATACTTGGACACACCCACTAACAAATGTGTTGTGTTTCGAGACAGGATCCAAGAGCTAATTGAGAAAGGGAACAACAAGACAAGCAAGCTATGGGGATCGATGAAGATGCATTTCCAGCAGTCCATGAAGTATCCGTCAATATGCTGCAAGGCTCTGTGTCCGAAGCTACCAAGTTCCTTACGTCAAAGATCGAACAAAGGGAGAAGATGAATGAGGCAAAATATGCGAAAAATCTGAAAAAATTGGCTAAGCACGAATCCGTGGGGCCAAATCCTGATAAGAAGGTTCTCACATAGTTGTGTGTCAAGTGTGGGGATGAATATGCTAAGATGTGTAAAAAAAAAAGAGATGACAAGGAAAATGAGCCTAAAGGACAGGCTTAGAACATGCAACCTACATCATCAACTGGCTTGCTTCCACATCCAATGATGCATGTAAGGGAAGGACAGTTTTAATGACCTATCTATCAAGCTTTGATGGCTTCTGGTCCGATGTTCGATAGGTATTCGAGGTTCTCCCCTAACTATAGAGTGCATTGCCGAAAGAATACAATGGCAAATCCATTTTATGGAACAAGAAAAAATATGCAGTATATTAGGCTTGGAGTAGGGCCTGAATTTAAGAGGCAGCAAGCAGGTTTTGGGTTTAAGCAAAAAATGAAGTATCATATGATGGCACCTGCAGTTATGCCACCAAAAATGATGGACCCAATGAAAAAGCTACCAATTGTACCTGTTCAGAAACCACAAGGTCCCCTTCAACCAAATGCATCTTCTTCGGTACTAGGTGTACCTAATTGGTTTGTATTATAAGATAAGAGGGTGATAATCTGAGTCAAAACTCAAGATGATCAAACCTCCTTTGGTTGATTCAAACCACTGGTATGTCGTTCAAAACCCAAAGAATAAGAACCAAAATCTGGTTCCCATCATCAATCGAACTCAACCAAGAAGGATCCAAAAAAAGTTTACTTTCTGGAAAGAATTCTTATAAGTAAAGGATGAGAAAAATGTCAAGAACCTCAAAAGGATTCAAAGACGAATCCAAGGTTTGATAGAGGAAATGATATTGATGGTGGGACCACTTCAGAGGAAAGTGCTATCAAACTCAAAGTCAAAGAATTAGAAAAGGCTATAAGTATCGATGATGAGGATATCACCATGGCAGAATACCATAGTTTAGGAAATGAGGAAGTTAAGCAAAATACTCATAATATTTTGAAGGAAAAAGAGGAAACGGAAGAGATTGTACACATAAAATTTGGTTCATTCACAGCACCAATGGAAGTCAATACCGCCTTTACTCTTTTAATTACCTTCAAAGCCAAAGAAAACTAGTAAATGGTTGAGAATGATGAGGAAGACAAGGCATCAAAAGCAGATGATCCAGAGGTAAAGTTATCACAGTTTACTATTTGTAATGAATATGATGTTATTTATGCCTTCGAAGAGCCATCAAAAGAAGTGACTAAGCATATTAAACCATTATACATCAAAGCATGCATAGTCTTAATGGGGTTGCCGTCAATAAAGTTTTGGTTGATAATGGTGCTTAAGTCAACATCATTCCATTTATAAATCTTAAGAAAATAAACAAATTCGGGTCCAAATTGACTCAAACTCACATTGTTATATTTGGATTTACTGGTGATAAGAAAAATAACAAAGGAGTTTTACCTATTGATACAATAGTAGGATCAAAGAAATCTAGAACTGCTTTCTTTATTGTGGATGCAAGTTCTAGCTATAATGCTTTATTAGGAAGAGATTGGATTCATACTAATAAATCTATTCCTTCTTCTATGCATCAGAAACTTTTACTTCTAAAAGAAAATGGAAAGGTCGAGATAGTTGAGGCTGACACTCAACATTTTCATGCAAGTTCGAACTATGCAGAGGCATGGTATTATCATAACAACATGGGTCCTTTAAATATCAAAGAACCAACTGATGATATCCTAGTGGAAAATTGGGAAGACTATGACTTTGGTCAGTTTGGACCATCTGAAGAAAATAGTGTTTAAATGGATCAAACCACATATGATATTAAAAAGGTGGATGAGACCAGCCAATTGGTCTTGCAAAAAATGAAGTAAGGTGATATTGAATAAAAAATTTGTGATAATATGAACATTAATTGGGCAGATTATATCCTTGAGCAGGATAATAATGAGTAACAAATTCAGATCTAAATAAGATTTCAAAGTCGCCAGTAATTCCAGGGAATTGGAAGTTGACTCTCATGATTCTGTAGAAGAAGTAAACCTGGGTAGTAAGGAAAACAAGAAAGGTACTTACAAAAGTACTCGATGGCCTGAATATGCAAGACAGTCTAATCAAATTTCTTAAAGAGTTCAAAGACATGATGAACTTCCAGGTTTAGACAGAGATCTGGTAGATCATAAATTACCAATAAAAGAGGTATATAAACCAGTCAAATAGTTACCTCAAAGGATGACTGCAGAAGTTAACTTGAAGATTAAGGAGGAAATTGAACGGCTCCTCAAATTTGGTTTCATCAGAACTGCCAGCTTAAAGATTATGATAAACTAATATGGAAGGAAGAGCATCAACATGCCTTTCAAGCTTTGAAGGACTACTTGGTTAAACCACCAGTGTTAATGCCCTCGAAGGATGATAGACCTATGAAGTCATATATATCAGCTGCAGATGCCTTAGTATGAGTTTTTTCAGCACAAGACAATGATGAGAAGAAAGAACAAGCTATTTACTACCTTAGTAGGTTTTTAAATGAAGTACAATGTAAATATTCCTTTATGGAAAAACTTTATCTCACTTTGTATTTCCCAGCTATGAAATTAAGATATTATCTTCTCCCTAGAGAAATTTATGTTATTGCAGAATTTGATTTAGTTAAATATATGCTGACTAGATCCATTCTACCCAATCAAATTGGAAAATGGATTCTAGGTTTATCAAAATTTTGTTTGAACTGTGTTCCTCAAAAAGTAGTCAAAGGGCTAGCATTGGCTGATTTTTTAGTAGACCAACCTAATAATAAAAAATTACAAGAACAATGCAAAATTGGGTATATATCTGTGAGCCCATGGAAATTATGGTTCGATGGATCAAAAACTGAGTTAAAGTCAGGAATTAGATTTGTAATTGAGTCTCCTGAGAAAATTAAGACCAAACATGGTTTTAAATTGAATTCAATGCAATGTACTAATAACCAAGTGGAGTATGAAGCCATAATCATAGGTTTGGAAACACTGTTGAGTATGACTACGTCATCTATCAAAGTCTATGCAGATTCTCAGTTAGTTATTAACCAAATAAAAGGATAATTTAAGTGTGTTAGTTCATTGTTGAAAATTTACTAAGATACCGTAATGAGTTTGTTAACTAAATTTGATGATGTTACTTTGGTTCATATCCCAAAGGTTTTTTAATGAAGAAGCCAGTGATGTGGCTCAAAGATCTTCTGGTTTCAGGAGTGCATACATTGATTTTGAAGACTTTAGCCGAGTGACTGCTAGGAAATTGTTGCCTTTATTGGAAGATAGATTACCATTGGCAAAAATTTCTAGTATCGAAAGTCACAATGATTACCATTGTTGACTATCTGTCTGGGTCAATATATAAACCAGATAGAGTCGTAAGACTAAAGTCAATAAACTATATAATGTATGCTAGAATTTTGTTTAAAAGGGGAGCTGATGGTATGCTTTCGGAATGTTTGAATAGACCAGAAGGTTCAGAGGCTATAACACAAGTCCATGAAGGCCTTTGTGGGGCACATCAATCATGAATCAAAATGAGATGGTTGCTTCGAAGACATGGGTGTTATTGGCCAACCATTTTCAACGATTGCATTTAATATGCTAAAGGTTGTCAATAATGCCAAAAACATGGTCCTTTGAAACATTTGCCTACTGTTGATTTACAGTATGTGGTGAAGCCATAGCCATTTAAAGGTTGGGCTATTGATGTGATTGGAAAAATAAGTCCTTTATCTTCAAAGGGATATGCTTTCATAATTGTAGCCACTGATTATTTTACCAAATGGGTTGAGGCAAAACCAATGCAGGCTATTGATCAACATTCAGTCATCAAATTCCTAGAAAACATAGTTTATAGGTTTGGAATACCTCAAACTATTGTTTCAGATAATTCAACTATCTTCTAAGGGGAAGTCGTGGCTTTTACGTCGAAATTAGGAATTACTATGACTAAGTCGACTCCATACTATGCTCAGTCTAATGGATAGGCTGAAGCTACAAATAAGGTTATAAAAGAAAATATGGCAAAGGTTATAAAAAGTAACCCTAGAATGTGGCATGAAATTTTGCAAGGACTTCGAAGAGGACAAGTATAGGAGTATCTCCTTATACTTTAACTTATGGGCATGAAGCTGTTTTGCCTATCAAAATCAAAATCAATTCTGTAAGGGTTTTTAAACAAAACCAATTGAAAGTGGATGCTTATCAGACAGCCATGGAATGGAATTGAAAGGTGTGGATGAATAAAGAGTTACAGCTCTTAATAATATTCTTGCTCAGAAGATGGTGGCAGCAAGAAGTTATAATAAGAAGGTTCAAAGTAGGTCCTTCGATGAAGGAGATTTGGTTTGGAAAACTATCTTACAATTGGAATTAAAGATCCACATTTTGGGAAATGGTTGCCTAAGTGAGAAATACCTTTTCAAATTCATAAGGTGTTTAAAGGTGGATTTTATCATCTCAAGAATTTGAATGGTTATGTTCATTTAAGAAAAATTAATGGAAAATTCTTAAAGATGTATCACCCAACCATTTGGGAAGTAAGAGAAGAATAAGAATAAATGCCAAAATTTTTTTTACTATGTCAAGAGTACAATAAAACTGGTTACAATACATAAGCCAAACTTTGGGCTTTTAGCCTAAAGTTATCCCAAAATCTATTCTACACTTTGACTTGATTAAGAATATACTGTTGTTCACCTATAGTTTGTTGATGCTTTAAAGTTGAAGTTGAAGTTGATAAATCAGCTTCCACAACTTGAAGATCCTCTCAAAGTTTGCCTTGTCATGCTCTTGCAGTGGCAAGTTGATGTTCAACTTCTTGAAGGAAAACTCTTAATTGTGCAACCTTGTCTTCGAGAGTCTTTATCAGATCTGTGTCAATTTTGGTCTGCTTCACCATTTCAGAGGCTTCGACCTATGTTGAATCATCTCATCTATGTCCTTTTTCAGGAGTTCTCTTTGTTCAGTGACTTTGGATAAGACAACATAGTGCAGGTCTAATGAGGTCAGCAACTTAGCAATTACTTTTTTGTCTTCAGCATGACTTGATCTTTGGTGAGCAAGGTAAAGCACAGAAGTTTGAAGATCATTTAGATTTCTTGATCAAGGAAGATTTCTAAAGGAACCCTATTGAAGGGTTTGAGAAATGAGGTAACTCTAATCACATCAAGGTCAAGAGGTTACAAGGCAAGAGGTCCTTCAATGAGTTTTTCAACTTGACTTTCAACATTTCCAGTCTTCGGGGCAGGTTTCGGACTGTGTGTTTTCACTATTGCCCTCAACATCTTGAAATCTTCTAACTCTGTTGAAGACATTTTGGAGGAAGGTCTTGTGATGGGACAGAATATGAACTGCTATATGGTTGAGAAGAAGAAGCAACAGCCTTAGAAGGCGATGAAGCAGACACCTTGGGGTTGAGAGTTTAGGAGTTGTGTCTTGTGAAAGATTAGTAGCTTTGGGGTCTTCAACCTGAAATTAAAAAGTATATTTAGAATTCGATGGTGAGAATTGACTCGAGTAAGTGAAGTTTGTGGATGTCATGTACCTTAGGAAGTTCAGCAAAGATGGGTGTTGTTATCTCATCAGGCTCAACAAGGACATTTGGAATTTTAGCAACGTCAGTTTATGGTGGTTTCACCATGGAAATTTGTGTTGCTTTGATTGGAGTACTGGTTCGAAGTACTTTCTTCTTCTTTTGAAGATAAATGATGGGTGAATTATCATCTTGATCGGGATCTTTGAAGGTTCCAAAATTGGATAGGGGTGTTTTTAGAGAAGGTTCTGAAGTTTTCTCCTCTTCTCCAGCTTGAACAAACTTTCTTTTGGGCTTTGGGGCAGGAGATTTTCCTTTGGTCACTTTAGGGGGCTTTAAAGTAGCCTTTTCAGTTATTTTTGGGGGAGGTGGTGTCTTGACCTTGGGAACAACGGGAAGAGTAGTCGCTTGGGAAGAATTGGAAGTTCCAATGATAATGGTACCTATGAAACACAAACATTCTTAAAGACTTTGAAACATTAAAAAGTTAAAGCAATTACAATTTAAAGGTAATAGCAATTACCTTGTTCTTCAGCAGCCAAAGCATTGAGGAGGTGGCTCTTGTTCATCTGTCCAGCCATTCTGTTTGACCACCATACCTCAAAGGCACTAGTCTTACCAGGTAAGGCTTGAAGGTTAGTGAATTTGAGGGTTCGAACCTTAGTTTGGTAAGAAACCAAGGAGTCATTGATCACTGATTCAGGAACTTTTGGAGATTTTATAGACATGAGAGGATTGGCGAGGCTTTTGAAGGGATAAGGAATGGATTGGGCAAGCCCAAATTGTCCCAAAAAATTAAGAAAGCGGATGTACTTCTCCAAAAGACTTCGAAGAAGCCTTGCTCCCAAGAATAAGTCTCGAGCCACGAGAAAGCTTTTCCAAGCTTGTTTTAAGTCATTAGGAAAAGCTTTTCGAGTTAAAAGATGGACGAACCAAGAAGGGAAAAGATGGGACTTATCGGTTGTGCTATTTAAAAGGGTGAAAGGTTAGTAGAGATGGAGAGGTCTATCTTTAAGAAGGGTAAAAAAGAAGGCAACTAAGTTTGCAAATTTTCTATGAGTTACAGGAAGAGCAGATAGATAGAGCCTGTATCTGATGGTGGTGTTTGGAGAAATTCAAGGCCGAGTTCAAGAAAATAGACTCAAAGCCACAATTGAAGTGCCCAAATGGGGCCACACTGAGACAGGTTGAATGGATCTTGTTAAAGATCTATTCAAGCTCAAAATAAATAACCTAATAAGAAAGGTGCTAGGGCTAGTTTACGTTTGTTTATGAGGGCCTTGGCTAAAAAGCCAAATTTGGTTACAACTCTCTGAGACCCAGTACCCAGTATAGAAGATGTGCCTCGAGAACCAATAAAGATAAAAACAATAGAGTTTAGTATCAGTCACCACACCCTCGGTCCTTATGTGAGTATTGAGAAATTGGTTATAACCTAGTGATTTCGGGTCTATTTTAATGGAAAAATCTTTTTCAAATTCAATCTTAAAAGGATGGATATCCTCACAATGAGGAAATAAGCCAATGAGATGGCAAATGTCAAGAATTGTTGGTCCTATGGGACCGGATTGAAGTTGAAAATGGTTGTAGATAGCACTTGGGATTAGATTGGGGTCGAATTGAATGTTAAAACTTTCTAAGGGTAATTCCCTGGAGGATTCCCAATTCTTCTAGGTCCGATCCTTTGGATGCTATGATCCTATTGGCCCATTTGTCCCAACGATCATTAAGGGCTTTTGGTCAGTGACGGTATTTAAAATCTTTATTGGGACCTTGGAGTGGTTTTTGGTAACCTAATTTTTGTTCTCCAAACCTAGGGTAATAGACAGAAAGTTTGAGAGAGAGGGATGGGAAAGCAGGGCCTATACTCATAGAAGATTCAGAATCAGACAGAAGAGTAGGAAATATAATTTCATCAATAAGAGATGATCCACCACTTAGGGTTTGGTATTGGGTTTGCTCTTCTGTTATGGCTTTCTCAAAATTTTTGTTGATCTGTTATAAGGAGATGTTCGGTTCAACCATGTTGGGTATGAGAATGAATTTTAAGAAAATAGAGTATTAGATTGGAAATGGTTGAGAGAAACTAGAGGAGTTAGGGTTTGAAAGACGAAGAAGTCAAAAAGAAATGAAAGTAATTCCTTTAGTTGGGAATTTGAAAGTCTTTTATAGTCATGGGTGGACCCACTAACCATTGTGACTTTCCGTTTCACCACTAACCATCGTGACTTTTCGTTTCATACTAACCGTTGTGACGGTTAATTAAAAACAGCCGTTTAGAGACAATTCAAAGAAATCGAATCGGTTCTAATTGAAACATTGCACACATTCATACCAAAATATTTAAAATGATTAAATATTTACAAAAATATTTGCAAATGTCAAAGGATTTCCCTAGAATTTATAAACTAATTTGGTAAGCATGAGGAAAACCAAAAGTTACAAGGTTATGAAAGAGGTCCCAGTAATACTGAAAGCAGTCTCTCTCAGTTTTAAGATTTAAATTCAAATTATAGATCTCGAGAGCTGGATGGTCTTCACTTCGAAGTTTGATATAGAGTTTCTTGGCCTTTGTTCAAAAGTTTTTCATTCGTGCCTTGATCTCTTGTGGAGTGTAGATAGGTGGTTCTTCGTCATCAGTCATCTCTCCATTTCCAAAAACATGCCTTTCTTTGAATGTGTATACTTCCTCAAGAAACACTCGAGAAGATACCTTGGCTTCGTCATATAAAGCTTCTAAACTTTCTAGATGGACCCAACCATGGTCATGATAAGTGTACCATTCTAGACGAGTTCGAAGTGTGGGAAGAGTGAATTGAAGTTGAGCTTGTACGTGTGTGGAGGGACTTGAAGTTTCCCTGCTCAAAATGTGACATGCCCATTCGAAGTTGAGGCATGCCCTTGGTTTTTGAAGAATGGAGAAAGGGGGATTCGAAAAAGCAACAAGAAGTCTCATTGCTTGAACAATATGAATAGATTTGGGACTAAGAATGGGATAAGTGTGATTGAACTTAGACCACATTCACATAATTGGTCCAGTGCACAAACAGGGTCAATAAGTGGCTCTTCGTGGGATCAAAAGGTTTGACTATGGTTGTAGGAAAGCCAAGTTGAGTGTAATCGAAGAGAAGAACTTTTTCTTCATATTCCAGTGAGAACATTGCGCATTTGTTCAAAAATTGGGTATAATAATGCTCGACATAGAATAGTTCATGATTAGCCCTTATGAAAGTATGTATAGGGGGTCTACCTCGAGGGAAAAGGTGCTTCTCTTATTTGAATCGAAGACTAGGTGGGCTCGTGAAAGAAATAAGCCAAGCATTGAGAAGGTTCTGTTCAGGAGTAAGATTGTTTGCAAAAGGATAATAAGGATTGATTATTCTACTTCGAACAGTGTCTTCAGCCGCCTCGAAGTAGTCAAAGTCCGGGTATATTACTGATGGAGTAGTAAGAGGAGTCTTGAGCTTCATTACAGGGTAATAGCCTAATCCCTATCCCTTTGAAACCAGCATTTTCCACGCGTGAGGAAATTGGTAGTTACCATACTTAGGTTTTGAAGATGAAGCTCGTTCAGAATTCAAAGGCATCACGTGAGAAGCCCATTTCTTCCAGCCTGAGAGAGTGTAATGGCTAGAAGGTGGTTCAATTGGGATACTTTCATCCCAAGCCGTTAAGACTTCAGGTTGTTTGAGTTTGGTGGCAGCTTTGATATCCTCAGGAAGATTAAGTGGAAAGTTATCTAGGCTCCACTCTTGGTCCATTGGTTTGAGACGGATAAAAAGGAACGAAAGGAGTTGGGGACAGTTGAAAAGTTTGGTGAAATTTTGAAGACGATTAAGGCTTTATAAGAAGCATTTGGTGAAATTCGAATTCAAAATTACAAGCCACAATGGCAGAAATTCATGGAGAAAGTGTCAAGATGTGAATTACTGGTAGAAACTGCCAATTACACTTATGTTTAAAAGGTAATTGACGCGGGAGGTATGCTTATGTCATAAAATTTAGACTAATAACATTTGGACACATGGATTGCTCAAAAGGTGTTCATGTTGCATGATTTGGAGGCATAAAAGCTAGACACATGAATGAATTTAAATTGATGAAGTAGGCGCGAGCAGTTTGGCTATGCAACGAAGTTTGAAGTTTGAAAGGAAACCATCAGGACAAGTTTTGCAGAGATACCAAACAGTTTAGAATAATAGTTAGAACATGTGGAGATTTGAAAAGTAGTGTCTTCACAAGTTTATAAATAGAAGGAAGGATGAAGAGAGAAAGGGAGACGCAAACACACCAACAAACTCTTCAGAAATTCACTTCTGTTGTAATATTATTTTCATTTCCTTCAGGAGTAGAATATCACTTTGAAGTCTTCTTCGAGGTTAGGATCTGTACTTTGTTTTCAATGAAGTATTTCTTTTTTGTTGTTGTTTTAGTCTTTAGAGTAATTTAGTGTACTTTTAATTCTACCATTGTTAGTTATTTCACACGACAAAAGTCCTTTTAGTTAAGGCATTTGAACGGTCATAATTGGCTTGGTGAGGTGCATTTAGCTTACACAATTACGATCACATTGGCAACTTGCTTTCCTGGCACGCTCGCACACACAAAATTACACAAATATCATTCGAAGGATAAATAGCCAAACAACAGTAAAACTATGTTCCCCAAATTTGAAATATTTAGGGCTCGCATGGTAACGTTGTGGTTTTTTTTTTCAGTTTTGGTTTTCATTTTTTGTATTGAATTAGAGGCAGACATCAATACAAAAACTAAAAACTAAAAACTACAACGTTATCATGCGAGCCCTTAGTAACTCAGGTCCGTTTGATACAACTGAAAATTAAGTACTGAATTTTAAGTACTGAAAATTTTAAGCGATCGAGTTTGCAATACTGAAAATAGTTTTTCAAGTACTGAAATAGACTGTATTCAGTGATTATTTTTACTAGAAAGTTTTCACTAATAGAAATTTTCATTTACAGTTTCCAGTGATTTTTTTGCTAATTTTTTAATTTAGTGGTACATTATCAAACGCACTAAAATTTTTTTTTTTCCACCATTTAATTGAGTTATCAAACACACCCCAAATTTAAAACACAAAAAATTTATTCTAACAAGTAAAGAAAGTCTTGTGCTTTGAATAGTGTAGCCTTGGAGCCTCGACTAGCTGTCATAGACAACTACATCAGATCATACAAACGAAAACTCTGTCAAATAATTATTGTTCTCCTATATGTATGCTGTAAGTCCAAATTGCTCCACCTTGTCAAACATTTCTTTAATCCAAATCTATGAACTTTTTCTCAAATTCTCCAAAGTTTCCCTAGCCTTTTGCTCCAATCGTTTTGTCCTAATACAATTTGATTAATAATTAATCATAAGTATTCATCAAAGCTAATAAAATATACACACGCACACTCATATTTTACATACACCTACATATACACACTTGCTAACATACAGAGAGTTTGATTATGTGTGTATTTATGCAATTTTGATCGTGATTAATGGAATTACTTAAAACAGAATTACATATTATGGTTTCGGTGTTTGACTAATTGTAAAATTAATCAAATATAAAAATAATCTTAAAAAGCAAACCCACTTACTTTTTAAACTAGATCTAATTATATTTTTATTAAAACAAACAAATCAAAAAAACCAAAACTACTTAAAATTAAATGAACAAATAAAGAACGAAAAACAGCCTCAAAATCATATGTGGCCATAATTGTTCGTTGGCTTAGACGAGGAGCCCACCACAAAGTGTCCGAGAGAGAGAGAGAGAGAGAGGGAGAGAGAGACGGGTAGTTGGGGACATGGCATGGGCAATGAATCAACAAAGACGTTGGGCCCCACATGCATGGGTTGGTGATGTGGGTTCCACTCGTTTGAAATGGACCAAATGATGGAAGTGGAGAAGGAGAACCATAATGGACCAAACAATAATTCTACGAGTAATGCTGGATACACAATAAAAATGCACAACTAAATACACAATCAACTTAAAATTGTTGGACATCGTGCTGAAAAAATTGTACACCCTTTTTTTTTTGTCTTTTTGTGTGTACAGACTTTTCAGCACGAAGTCCAAAATTTTAAACAGGTTGTGCATTTAGTTGTGCATATTTTTTGTGCATCTAGCATTTCGGTAATTCTACTCCCACTCCAGTAAGAAAAAACAAAATAATGCTACTCTCACAACTTAATTCAGAACTTATTTTAGGGAGAAATAAAAATCACTCAACAATCTGTTAACAATTTAAAAGTTAATCATGTGTTTTTTGAAAATTAAATACACATAAACTCTTGTGTAAAATTTCAAAACTACCCTTCTCTCTTTAGTCTCTTCTCACTAGCCACCACCACCACCACCGCCACCACCACCTGCCGCTGCCACCACCACCCTCAAAGGACCACCACCACCACCAAACCCCAACCTCTCTCTCTCTCTTTCTTTAATCTCCTCTCTCTCTCTAGAAGGAAGAAAAACTCATAGCTGGCCACCACCACCATTGGCCGCGGCCACCACTACCACCACCACCACCAACCTCAAAGGGCAACCACCACCACCAAACCTAAACCCTAACCTCTCTCTCTCTCTCTAGGAGGAAGAGAAACTCATAGTCGGCCACCACCACCACCGGCCGCGGCCACTACCACCACCAAACCCAACCAAACCCCAACCTCTCTCTATCTTTTCTCTCTCTTTGATCTCCTCTCTCTCTCTATCTCTCTCTCTCTCTCTAAGAGGAAGAGCAATCGATAGCCGGCCACCACCACCACTGACCGCCGCCATTGTAGAAAAAAAAAGTTGTAGGTTTTGAAGCAGTTGTCCAAACGTAAGGAGCAACTCACCAAACGGTATCGGGAGCAAGTATCCAAACATAAGGAGCAACTCACCAAACGGTATTAGGAGCAACTGTTCAAACGTAAGGAGCAACTCTCCAAACATAAAGAGCTAGTGTCCAAACAGTTTGGGGAGTTACACCCAGTACAGTTTGTAGGAGTGAACAAAAAAAATCGAAAAACTGAAAAACGACCGAAACCGACCGACCAAAAAATCGATTGGTTGGTTTATAAAATACACGTACAAGCTAAAACCGACCGAAAAATCAATCAAAATCGCAAAATCGACCGAAACCGAACCTATTGGTCGGTTTTAAAATACACAAAAAAACGACCGAAATCGACCGCGTACACCCCTAACAGTTTGGTTAGTTGCTCCCGATACCGTTTGGTGAGTTGTTCCTGATAACATTTGGTGAGTTGCTCCTTACATTTGGAGAGTTACTCCTTACGTTTGAAAAGTTGCTCCCGATACCGTTTGGTGAGTTACTTCTTCCATTTAGATAGTTGCTCCCAAAACCATTTGGTGAGGCACTTCTTACGTTTTGACAGGTTGGTGGTGGTGTGGCCGGCTATGGCTTTCTCTTCCTCTTAGAGAGAGAGAGAGGATATCAAAGAGAGAGAAGAGATAGAGAGAGGTTGGTGTTTGGTTGGGTTTAGTGATGGTGGTTGTGGTGGTGGCCCTTTGAGGGTGGTGGTGGCGTAGCGTGGCGGCCAGTGGTGGAGGCGGCGGTTATGAGTTTCTCTTCCTCCTGGAGAGAGAGAGAGAGAGAGAGAGAGAGAGAAAGAGAGGTTGGGGTTGGGGTTGGGGTTGGGGTTGGGGTTGGGGTTGGGTTTGGGTTTGGGTTTGGGTTTGGCTATGGTGGGGTTTGGGTTAGGTTTGGAGGTGGTGATGGCGTCGACGACAGGTGGTGGTAGTGTTGGTGGCCATGTGAGGAGAGAGAAGAGACCAAAGAGAGAGAGAGAGATAGAGATAGAGAGAAAGGGGTGGGGGGACAATTTAGACATTTTAGGTAAAAAGTTGACTGATTTCTAATTTATATTCTTTAAATAGACTTCCTTTCATTTTCCAAAAAGCACATTACTGAATTTTAAATTGTTAATAAATTATTGACTAATTTTTAATGGGAGAATTAAAAACCAGTCAACAATTTGTTGACAATTTAAAAGTCAGTCATGTGCTTTTTGAAAATTAAATACACATCAACTCTTGTGAAAATTTTCAAAACCACCCTTCTCTCTTTGGTCTCTTCTCTCTCTTCTCATTAGCCACCACCGCCACTACCACCTTCCGCTACCACCACCTCCACCACCACCTGCCGCCGCCACCACCACCAAACCCAAATCCCAACCTCTCTTTCTCCTCTCTCTCTGTCTCTATCTCTTTCTAGGAGGAAGAGAAACTCATAGCCAGCTATCAGTTCCATTGCCCACGGCCACCACTACCACCACCACCACCACCCTCAAAGGGCAACCACCACTACCACCACCAAACCTAAACCCTAACCCCAACCCCAACCTTTCTCTCTCTCTCATTGATCTCCGCTCTCTCTCTCTTTCTCCTCTCTCCTCTCCCTCTCTCTCTCTTTCTCTCTCCCTTTCCAAGAGGAAGAGAAACTCATAGTCGACCACCACCACCACTGGCCGCGGCCACCACCAACACTAAACCTAACCAGACCCTAACTTCTCTATTTTTCTCTTTGATCTCCTCTCTCTCCAAGAGGAAGAGAAAGCCATAGCCGGCCACCACCACCACTGACCACCGCCATTGTAGAAAAAAAAAGTTACAGGTTTGGAGCAACTAACCAAACGGTATTGGGATAAACTATCCAAACATAAGGAGCAACTCACCAAACAGTATCGAGAGCAACTGTTCAAACGTAAGAAGCAACTCTCCAAACTTAAGGACCTACTATCCAAGCAGTTTGGGGAGTTGCTCCTGATACAGTTTGGTTAGTTGCTCCCAATACTGTTTGGTGAGTTGCTCCTTACATTTGGAGAGTTGTTCCTTACGTTGGAAAGTTGCTCCCGATACCGTTTGGTGAGTTGCTCCTTACGTTTGGATAGTTGCTCTGAATATCGTTTGGTGAGTTGCTCCTTACATTTGGACAGTTGCTCCTTTTTTTTTAACAATGGCGGTGGTCAGTGGTGGTGGTATGGCCAGCTATGGCTTTCTCTTCCTCTTAGAGAGAGAGAGAAAGAGAGTGAGAGGAGATCAAAGAGAGAGAAGAGATAGAGAAAGGATGGTGTTTGGTTAGGTTTGGTGGTAGTGGTGATGGCCCTTTGAGGGTGGTGGTGGTGGTGGCGACGACTATGAGTTTCTCTTTCTCTGAGAGAGTTAGAGAGCGAAGTTGGGGTTGGGGTTTGGGTTTGGCGGTGGTGGTGGGGTTTGGGTTGGGATGGGTTTGGTGGTGGTGGTGGCCTTTTAAGGGTAGTGGTGGTGGTGGCGGCGGCGGCGACATATGGTGGTGTTGTTGGTGGTGGTTATATGAGGACAGTGAAGAGACCAAATTGAGAGAGAGAGAGAGAGAGAGAGAGAGAGAGAGAGAGAGAGAGAGATGAGGGAGGGGGGGGGGGCAGTTTAGATATTTTAGTAAAAAAGGTGATTGATTTCTAATTTATATACTTTAAATAGACTTCCTTTCATTTTCCAAAAAGCACATGACTGACTTTTAAATTGTCAATAAATTATTGACTGATTTTTAATTTTCCCCTTATTTTACAACCAAGTCTATCTCATCAAATTTTAAAAAGAGACTGTGGAGCTCGCTCTATAACTCTTTCTTCTCCCTCTCTACTAATACACAAAAAAACCCCCCAAATTGAGAAACAAATCTCACAATCTAAACCCCACCCGACCTACCGACTTCACCCCCAACCCGACAGACTGGCCGACGACGGGATTGGATGGGGACTGAACCCCCCCCTCTCTCTCTCTCTCTCTCTCTCTCTCTTGGTTATATATATATACTGTATATTATACACATACTGATATATACTATATAGTCAGGCTCTAAAACGCACTAGTTTAAAATTTCAGAGCGCAAACCCAGTGCGCTTTAGAGTTTGACTGATATAATGTATAATATATATATATATATATATTTGTAATGCAGAATGTTCCTTATGGGATTTTCTGTTTCGTATTTCCTTTTCACTCTCACTTGCCAAACACAACTTAAAGATAGTGGGATCAGCTTTTTTTTTTCCTCCATAATCTTCTCTTGGTCAGTCTAACATATATATATATATATATCAGTAGCATTATTGATCTCACAAGCATCACATTCAATATAACAAATCAGTATATATAATTATAGTTAAGAATGTAGTAGGAGAAGGAAAAAAAAATCTTGGAAAATTCTATGATGTCCTGTGGGAGTGGTTTAAATGTATCATTGGCCAAGTAGGGCTCAATTATCAAATGTTGTAGTTTTGGTTCTCGAATATTAGTATTTATATATATAATATCAGTAATATATTACACATACACACACACACACACACACACACACACACACACACACAGAGCAGTCCTCGTGTCGGTCAGTCGCCGTCCAGTCTAGTAGCCGGCGGGTTGGGGTGGAGTTTCAGTCAGGGGCTAGGTCGCGGGGGGTGGGTGTTGGTTCGTGAGATATGTGAAGTCAATTTGAGAGGTTTTTTGGTGTATCAGCGATTCAGTATAGAGGGATCAAGAGTAGTGAGAGTGAGACCCATAATTTTTTTAAAATTTTGTTTTGATGGGCTTGATTGTGAAATAAGTTGTGGGAGTAGCAGTATTGATGAACCAAATGATGGAGAGGGAGAATTTGCTGACGTGGAATCTAACTTCCACATCTGCTTCTTCGGAACTTTCGTAACTTATCGAGTGTCTTTTTTCAATAGCAATCAAGATAACGTTCAAAATTTTTCTAACTTGTGACCTTATACTAGTCCTTGTGTTAAATTAACAAGTTAGTTAGCAAAATAGTTGCCTTGTCGGGCAGGCTGTAGCCTAGTTGATATAGCCTCTCTCTTCGCAATGGGGAGGGAGAAGGTTCGAATCTCCATAGGAGATTTTAGTTGCTTGCTCCCCAGTTATTCGTCATTCGGAATGAGTTTCCCTTGTTGGGCTTTATTGTGGGCCAGTGTGGGACTTTGGAGTTGAGTTGGGGCTGGGGTGTATGTGTATGTCCAATCCGGATCCAAGTAAGTGTTAAAAAAATAGTTGTTTTCCCTTCCATATTTATACCAATTTGGAAAGAGGGAATTGGTGCTATAAAAAAGAAAATAAATATATTTATATATAAGAAATGGACAAATAGGCTTATAAATTATTGGAAAAAAAGGGAGAAATGGGAAAATGGATTTGGTTTAGTATTTTTATGTATAAAGGTAGTTAAATGAATAAATATTCACACAAATCTATCAAGATATAGACTCATAGAGTACTGTTGCCAAAATGTAACTAATTATCATTAAATGAATATTTTTTAAAATAAAGAAATGTAATAAATTTTATCTTATCGATAGACATAATTTGATTATATCTTGAATAAATTTTTGTATATAGAAAATTGGTTTAAATTTATTATGCTACATTGTTTTAGTAATTTATGTATCAAATTCTACAAATGTGTTCTAGTCTCTAAACATAAATTGATGAAAACATAGATTTTGCAATATCCACTTTATCCAACAAATCTACAAGAGAAATTAAAATAATGAACATTTTTTTTTATTAGAGGCTACAAAGTGGCAAAATAGAAAGCGTATGCTATCATATATATATATATATATAAGATTAGTAAAACAAATTTAGTTATTTACTAATCAACAAATAACAATATAACTGGTCCATCATATTGAATAATGTTATTTGAAAAAAAAAAAGAACTTTTTCATGATTCAATCTATGTATTTGAGATTAAAAGATGACCAAGTAGTAAGGGATTTCATCCCATTTTCTTGTAGTTGCATGTTTGAGTCTCATTAGTGCATAATTATTACATATATATATATAAACCTTATGTATTTAGTTTTCTTTTATATGAACAAATTCGTTGTAGTTGTAGTATAGTTTCTACAAGGCCTAATTACACTTTAAACCCTTATAATATACCCACACTTTTAATTGTATACAATACTTTTTTTTGTTCAATTGAACCCTTGAACTTCGAAAATGTTGGGATTGTGCCCACAAACCCATTTCTTTATGCGTTAAACATTTTAACAAGTTATTTATGAATATTAGTCTACATTTTATTATGTATCTTTCATGAGATGAATGGTTGTTTGTTTGTAATCTTTAAATATCGTTATATGGATTTGTATGTATGTATGTGTAACAACCTGTATTTTCATTCAATAGTAATTTTGCATTTCCATATTTAATCTGCATTGATGGTTTTATTTTCAACTCTTATGTTTTAAATCTTATTTCTTGTTTTATTTCATATCCAAATTCTTATTGGGGTCTAACTGTAAATTCTAGAAATTCAATAATACATGTGTTATATTCTCATAACTGAATTTTCAAAAGACTGGTAATACCGGTGATTTCAAATCTGTACTTTCAAGATAGTGGAAATATTTACTTTTGACTCAAACAGTGTTTTTATAAAACCGGAAAATTATTTCTTATGTTAAAAGGAATTTTTTGTATTTTTGTGGTGATCACGGCACCACAAAAATACCAGTTTATGTCCAAAACTATCCGCGCCGCGTTGATCTCCTACAGTTTGGGAATCTCTACCAATCATGAAGTGAAACTTGCTTTAATCTCATTAATGCTAGCAATGATTAGCTAGGTTTGTTTGGCAATGCAATTTTTGTGTGCATTAGCTTAGTGTCATAAGCTATTTTGCCAAATACCTTAACAAATTCCTAGACAATTGATAGTACCTAGTTTGGCTATGCCTTATTAGAATGTGTTATTTTAGGGCCTAAAGCTAAATTTCTCAAACACTTCTAACTTGACCCCTATAGACCTATATGAGCTCCTATAATCTGAGTGTAGATACATACGTATGTATGTATCCGGTAAATTGGCTGTAGATTATTAGTATATAGGTATATATATGTAATTAGTTAATTTAAATCAATTGTTGAGTGATCAACAACTTACATGGCCTCCAAGAAGATCAATTGGGTTGTCCTTATATATCTCTATCTCCCTCTCTCAATCTGCATTTTCTTTGGTTTTACAAACTAAATATACAGAGAGAAAAGAGTGAGTCTGAGAGATCATGTACATAATTATTTTAGAGAGAGAAGAACTTTTACCTCCACAGCCAAAGCTTGAGATTAGGTTTCTTAATTTGAAGTTCTTTCTCAATAATTTCTCTATTCTCTTTTCATAGTGAGTATATAGAACTCACTCAGAATGTAATTCATTATTCAATTACTGTTGTGTTTGTTTAATTTTGAAATAACCATTGATGATTTTACGTTGAAGTTCATAGCTTGAAAAATCATGATTTTTCAAACTTAACCAAAATCTATTTTCTTAGATAAATATGAAAGATTACATATCATAGGTGCTATGTTTAAAGTATTAGAGCCTAGTTTATTTGTATCACGACGTATATAAGAAATGAAGTTTTGACACCTCTCGATTTTTCGTAAAATCCGAGAGCTACGAATTGATTCATGTTAAATTGATCGTAGATTCATAATCCTTGTAGAAAAATGAAGAAATTCATATGTTCTTTCGGATTTGAAACTGGGTCAAAAAGACCCTTAAAACTGAAAATAGGGTAACCCCACGAAGAAGATGAAGTCTCTGCACAAAATCGGGCGCGTGATCGCGAGCGCGACCTGTATAGATTTTGACAGTTGGAAAACTTTTATAAGAAAATAAAAAATGAGCATATCGCGCGAGCGGCCTGCGTGAGCGACCTAGGCCTTTCTGCTTTTTGTCTGTTTTCTGTTAAGGGGCTGTTTGGATAAAGTTTTATGAGTTTTAAAGTACTATTTGAGAATTATATTAAAATAGAATCTCTTTTGTTATGTTTTGGTTATAAAAGGGTTGGTTAAGAACTTGTTTATTTTCGTACGAATGCTGTTTATTGTTTTCCAGCAATTTATGTTTTCTGTACAAGTCATATGACATACACGTGGAGTTGAGTTTACATGCATGTTGAGAATGGTCAGTATGAAAAGAATAAGTGGATGAGATTGAGTTTTGGACACTCCCTAGTACTGGTGTACTAAAGTGTGATGGTTTTGAGAATGTGGTGTAAAGTATCTTTGAAATGCGACGGTGATAAAACTAGACACTCCCTGGCACCCATGCTAGCACCAAAGTGTGTGATGCCGACTTGGACATTCCCTGGCACCCGTGGTAGTGCTAAAGTGTGGCCTACTAGACACTCCCTGGCATACGTGGTATGGCTAAAGTGTGAGGCATTGGACGCTCCCTGGTACCCCATACTAAAGTGTGAGGCAAACTGGACACTCCCTAGTACCCCTGTACTAAAGTATGGTCACCTTAGTGTTTCAAGATACTGGAGTGAGAGAGTTGGTTGAAGTGTTGTCAAGAGAAAAGAGTCGGTAAGATGAGAATGGTTGCATTATTCCCATGTACGGTCACATGATTTATGGATTGAAGATTATAATATTATCCTTATTGTTTTATTTTGTGAATTCATTTCTCTATATTGTTAACCTGTTGAATAATGAAAGAGGGAAATGAAAAATAACAAGTGAGTATGTTTTACATTCAAGTATATGTTTTTAATACTCACCAGCTTCATAAAGCTGACGGCGTTGATGCGCTCTGGACATTCGTGTCTAGGCTTTTCAGGTTATGATCTGGAAGAACCATATGACTATGCGAAATGAAATAACTACTGAGGAGAAAATTCGTTATCATGGTTTTATGTTACGAACTCTGAATTTGTAATAAGGATGACTGTAATAGATATTATTATTATTTTGTTTCAAGGCGGAATGTGCCCCCCATACTGTAATAATTATTAAGTTGGAAAAATTTTGTAAGCCTTGATTGTTCTTGCTCTGATTTATGTTATTATATTTGACACGACTAAAAAGTTGCGCACTCTTGTGCAACACCCAAGTGTAGGTGATCGTGCAAGTAATATAGTACTGGAAGTCTAGGTCGATCCCACAGGGAAGGAAAAGGAAAAATATATACTAAGTTATAACCTAAAGAAAAGGAAAAAAGATAAAAAAAAATACGGGTGGAGGTTCTAACGAATCCTAATCAATTAAATTAAACTAAATAATAGACTAAAGTATAAAGAAACATAACTAATTAAACGAGTAAATTAAAGGTGTTGGAAACACGTGAATCCACATTGATCCTAACCATCTACCATGCATACTCATTAGTGTTCTATGGAGTTCATTCCTTTTCAGCATTCCGTATTTTTCTAAAGATATAGAATCAATAGCCCTTTCATGACTGGGACTACATCATCACAATTGATTTAAAATACTTGGAAGAAGGTTTAAAACAATGATTATTACTTGTACTCTAAATGGTGTTAGCATTCAAAGTGGGTTTCAAAAGTCATTGAAGAAAATAGCCTTAAGGATTTAAGTTCTAAAAACTGTTGTGACAAACTGAGCTTATAGGGACAATTTGATGACAGATTTCTAAAACAGAAAGTCATGGAATACTTAAAAGAATCATCCTAGGAATTAGCAAATTCGGTCGATCGAAGCGCTCTCGACCGATCGGAGAGCGTCATCCTTCAATTGATCGAAATGCCTTCGATCGCTTGACTATGGCTCTAGTTCGATCGATCGAAATACTTTCGATCGATCGAGCCCAAGATTTCTAAAGATTGCATGGCAGAGGTTGGGAATCAATGTTTCAACACATATTCCCAACGTATAAACTACGAAAACATAATAAAACTAGTGCAGAAACAGTAACCTAGAGTAATCATAGCATATAAACTAATAGCAATCAAATAACAAGGATTGGAAAGAAAAACCTGGATATAATCTGAAATAAACTTGAAATAAACATGAAATCTACTTGAATCTTCAATAATCTTCAATATATTAATGAAAAAGAGGAAGAAAAAAATGAATCTAACCTAATCTACTCCTAATCTAACCCTAAAATTACCCAAAACTGCTGTTTTCTGCGTTTTGGAGCGTCCTCCTTTCGTCTGGTGTCAAAACGACTTCTATATAGGGTTCCCGCAGACTGTACGCAACTTTTGGGTGAATATGAAGTTCAATCGATCGAAGGTTCGATCGATTTAACTCTCCTCAATTGATTGAACTCTCTGATTTTGACAGCTCTGCGCACCGATGTAAGAATGACCATAAACTTTCACTCGGACCTCAGATTGACCTCCCGTTTGCGGCCACGCAACTGTAACTCAAAGATCTACATTTTTTATTTCTAGGACAATCTTCCAAATCTGAAGTCTTCATTGTCAAAAATGGGATTTTCTCAACTGCTTCTGTTGTTCTATTCACCAGAATCACTTTTCTTTAGCTCCACTTCATTGATTTACATCCTAATACCTATAAAATAATGCAAAAACATATATTTTAGCATTAACACAATAAAAAGAACATTGTTATTAGAATGTACCTAAATGTAGAGACTTTGGGGATAAAAGTATGCATAAACGACCATGTATTACGCTATGAACATGCACTTTTCACCATGAATCACACTCCCCAACTAGCTCGTTGCTAGTCCCTAGCAATGAAGCGAACTACAGCAATGTTTAATCAACTCTAACAATTGAAAACAAAAGAAAGTAAAAATCTTAAATCACTTTCGTAGGAATCGCGATTGCATTTAGCGTATGCAACAAGCCTTTAAACCCCTAGGTTCCCCCTAGTGGACGAGTATTATCTCATGAGGGTTTGCAGTGAATCTATCCACAAAATTCATGTTTATGGTAATGGTTATCATTTAAATGTTTTCAAGAAATTTTTTTCCTCTCAGCTAGCAATATAGTTAAGCTCAACAATCTCATGAAACTCTCTAGTAAGCTATAGCAATGCAACACACACATTACAGTTAATCTACTATCAAAGTCATTAGAATATTCCATACCTGTTAATCTTCAAGTGTGTGTGTGAATGGACAACCCAAATACAAAACTTTAATTTCAAAGCTCACATAACCTAAGATGGTATCAAGACATTCATTTTGATTCAACTCTCACTAGGATTACACTCTCAAGATGAAATCACACCGAATTAGGTGTAATAATTATCACTCATGATATGGAAGCTATAGAAAGTAAATGTAAATGGAATCTAATGCTTCTCATATCTAAATAGAAAAACGAAAATTTTATAGTGCACAAAATCTCATGAAATGATACTTTTCACTAGAAGAGCGAGATACCGTGGAGAACTCTCTCATTACCTTAACTTCAAACCCAATTTACTTAAAATCATTAGGACTTTGAAAAAGAGGTGTTAAGTGAAAGAAGAAAGAGGTTCGTGATATTCAATTGGGTCAAAGGATGTGATTGGAATGTCTATTACAACTTTTCAAACTTCCCACATCTCCAATCTCTCTCTTCTTCTTCTTCTTCTTCTTTTTTTTTTAAAATTTTTTTTTTCCACTCTTCTTTTTATTATTATTTTATTTCTTTTGAAACAACCATTGGCACTTTTTTTTTTTTTTTTTTTTTTTTTCTTTTCATGCTTTTTTTTTTCTTTTTTTCTTTTTGCCAACTTTCCCTTATTCACACTAACAAATTTCTTGTCAATGCAACACATTCCAATCACTCCTAAATAAAGAACTGAGGCTTGAACTCTAATTTCGAGTTAGGTATTGACTTTAGGATTGTGTAGACAAGCTAAATATGATAATGCTCAAGAGGTGAAATAAAAGAATATTATAGAGGTAGGTCAAGGCTATATTATTCATGTATGGTCAAAAAATGGCCTAAATCATCTTCTAAGTTCATAGGATTATTCATTTTAGTAAATTCAAGAGCTTTAGATTTTGGTAAATCCTGAACGTTCTCTTCTAGCGATCAGTCAAAATGAAGAAGAAAATTGAGACTTTCAACGAATTAATACGCTTTTCAAAAAGTAAGAGTAATTTTATAAAACCCTCAAAAACAAAAGAATGGCACAAAAGCTCACTTGGGTTATTAGTCTCCACTACAGTCTCTCAAGACACTTAAGCTATACTTACTAATCCATTTTAGCTAAGTACAAGGTTGTCACAATGTGCTCAAAGTTGTTTGAAGATTAAAAGGCATAAAACATACTATAACTAAGATAGTAAACAAACTATCATAGTGTATCACATACTAATAACATACAGAAAATAGCACTAATGCATCATAACTAACTACATTGACTAAGAGAGAAATGCAAGAACCATCTTATTATCTTTAAAAATAAAATTAAAAATTTTAAAAATTTTGACAATTTTAATTTACTGAGTTTGAGTTGCATGTTGCTAAGTAGGTGTATTGACACGAAAGCATAAAAAGAAATAAACGAGGCATGCATGCAATGACTCACTCCCCTCAACTAAAACTAAACATTGTCCTCAATGTTCTAAACTAAGCATATGGACATGTAAAGTAAAGCGAGAGAAGGAAGGATGTTACCTCGAAACGTTAATATACAGATTTTTTTTTTATTTTCTTTTATTTCTTTGTTAAGTTACCTGCAAAATCATTAGTAGCAACAAAGAAAAATACATAATATAATACAACTACTCAGTTAATAAATTCGGTCAATCAAGATTTTTATCATATAGTATTAACCGAAATTTTTGAGGATCCTCCCAATGAAATAATTTAACAGTGAGAAGAATGTTGGGGTCCTCATAAAAATACAACTCCCCCTAACTAATATCAGGCTCAAGGTCAGAGGAGATGATACAAAACCTATGGCCTCTAAATTTTTTGGAGATAGTTATAAGAGATATACCACACTTTTTAGGAATTATATTCAAGGAAAGATCTTTGGCATTGGTATTTTTTATAACAGCCTCTATTTTTTTATTATCAAAAACAGGCGGAGGCCATGGTTTACTAAAAGGGGCAGGGTCTAAGTGATGTTCTAATGAAGCTTTACTACCCTCCTCTTGTTCTAGAATAGAATCTATGGAGATGTGATCATATGAATTGGATTTCTGTTCTATGTATATACTTTTGGACGGGACTTGGATAAAGCTATCTATTTGGGCCTCTATATCATTATTACTCAAGAAGGTCAAGCAGTCTAGAAGATTACTAGCTTCTTGTTGAAGTTTAAAATCATCTAATGTGGGCCCAATATTTTCCAAGTCTTCTCTCAAAGAATTTTGAAATGTAAAATTTGGTGAATTACATGTGCTAGAATCTTTATCATCCTCTTCTACAACACATTCTTTTTGTTCAATAGTGGGGTACACATAACTTTTAAGCTCGGGATGAGAGTTTTGATTAATAGAGAGGATAGGTGATGGGCAAGTTGGTGACACCACCTCTTCGGCCCAAAGAGGTGAGGGTTCATGAATATCACATGAATCTAAATTGGATTTAGAATTTTCAATAACGTCCTCCCTAGGGCCACTATCAAAGGTAGGGGTAGAGTCAATAGGGGACTCATCCTTTCCTAATTGCGTGCAGTCACCTAAACTCTCATTATTTGTAAAAACCTCATTCTCATCCTTGTAACTCTGCTCACTATATATGTCATCTATTGAGGTGCTCTGGACAAAGGAATTGTGCAAATTTATCCAGGCAGTGAAGGAGTTGATATCTGGGGTTGTGTATTGAGGAAAAGATGGTTCTACAACTTCATGCTCAATGGTTTTTGGTTTTGGAGTTCTTGTTGGGTTATGACTTTCTCGAGTGAGTTGTTAACCTCATTCGGTATAAACCCATCATTGTCTTCCAATTCCATTCCATTATTAGTGTCTTGAAATTTTGGTTATAGTGTTGACTGGTATAGTCTTCTAAAGGTTGGCTAGCCTATGCTTGTTGATATCTAGTTTCTAATTTATGAAGTGCACTATCTAGCCTTTTCATTTCACTAAGCAGCAATTTTAACATACCATTATCCTCAACTTGGTTATTCTCCTCATTATTACTATATGAAGTTTCGTCCCATTGTTGATAGTAATTCTCATCCCATTGTATTTGTGGACAAAACTCGCCAAAGGGAAAGTCTTTGTGCGTTTGGTTATCGTGGGAGCTACTACTATATCCTACATTATCATTTTGGTTATATCTCCATTGCGATTGATAGAACTCTTCATGTGGAGGTTCTTGATACGTTTGATAATACGGGGGACTACCACTATTGTTTTTCCATTGTGGTTGATAATCTGCGTAGCGCTCAGGTTGATAATCTGCGTCATATGTGGATGCTTGTCAACTCGGGGGATAACTATTTTGATTTTCAAGTGTGTACCTATTATTGGTGCTTGTGTTGTATGGAGGGCAATATGGATAAGACATGTTTGTCCAAAATTTTCAAACAATAAAATTTTTATTTATTTACGTGTGAGAAAAAGTCCAAAGTTTTTATTATTATTATTTTTTTCTTAATTTTTTTTTTTGAAAAGTAATAAAAAATTGGAAATAACTTAGTAAAATTCTAACCTAGTTGTCTTCCTCGGCAACGGCGCCAAAAACTTGACACGACTAAAAAGTTGTGCGCTCTTGTGCAACAACCTAGTGTAGGTGATCGTGCAAGTAATATAGTACTGGAAGTCCAGGTCGATCCCACAGGGAAGGAAAAGGAAAAATATATACTAAGTTATAACCTAAAGAAAAGGAAAAAAGATAAAAAATACGGGTGGAGGTTCTAACGAATCCTAATCAATTAAATTAAACTAAATAATAGACTAAAGTATAAAGAAACATAATTAATTAAACGAGTAAATTAAAGGTGTTGGAAACATGTGAATCCACATTGATCCTAACCATCTACCATGCATACTCATTAATGTTCTATGGAGTTCATTCCTTTTTAGCATTCCGTATTTTTCTAAAGATATAGAATCAATAGCCCTTTCATGACTGGGACTACATCATCATAGTTGATTTTAAATACTTAGAAGATGGTTTAAAACAATGGTTATTACTTGCACTCTAAATGGTGTTAGCATTCAAAGTGGGTTTCAAAAGTCATTGAAGAAAATAGCCTTAAGGCTTTAAGTTCTAAAAACTGTTGTGACAAACTGAGCTTATAGGGGCAATTTAATGACAGATTTCTAAAATAGAAAGTCATGGAATACTTAAAAGAATCATCTCAGGAATTAGCAAGTTTGATCGATCAAAGCGCTCTCGATCGATCGGACAACGTCGTCCTTTAATCGATTGAAATGCCTTCGATCGCTTGACTATGGCTCTGGTTCGATCGATCGAAATACCTTCGATCGATCGAGCCCAAGGTTTCTAAAGATTGCATGGAAGAGGTTGGGAATCAATGTTTCAACATATATTCCCAACGTATATGTTAGCCCCTTCCATTAATTGAATGGATAATTTTGATGATTAACAAACCACTTGGTAATGGTTTCTAATTATCTCTAGTTGATTAAAGTTGCAGGGACATTGATAATATATCTTTTCCTCTTTCATGGTGATTGTTGTTCATTTGTCCTAAGCCAAACGGAGCCTTACAAGTTGAAGAATCTTGTTGTAATCACTGTTTTAGGACACTTTGTAAGCAATCTGTCTATGTGAACATCTTACTTGAGGGCTCAAAATTAATTAAAAAATGTTTCACTTAATTAACCCAACATTTCTTTTAAAATCTGCATAGAAGCAGTCGACTGTGACATCGTTTCAGTCGACTGATAATCCAGTCGACTGTATGGTCGACCTGGGTACACAGAGTTTTCATAAGGATACAAAACAGTCGACTGCCATCGCGACACAGTCGACTGATCCTCTTATTGTAGTACATCCTTTTGGAAAGCAGTCAACTGCCCTGAGAAGACAGTCGACTGAATCACTGCGATAAACACTGTAACGGCTAGTTAACTGCATTTAATGCAGCATTTATTACTCCTAACTACCCCCAACGGTTGGAAATCAAAAGGAAGCTATAAATACATTTATTTGAACTTCATTGAAGCTCTCTTTGAACAATCTAACTAAGTTTTTCATCTCATTAATATCTTGAGCCCTAGTTTGGTGAGATCATAAATTCTATTGCTCTAGCATTTATTTGTATTTTCTTGAGAGCAATTTATTGTGAGCCTAAATCTTGTATTTATCCACTCTATTGAGAGAGTCTTTCATTCTTGTATCAAAACCCATTTATAAAGGTAGTGTGTATTAAGGGTTGGTGTAACCCTAGTTCAAGAGAAGAGGATTTTCTTCCTTGAAGAGATTGTAAGGGTTTAATCTTCACCCGAAGAAGATTGAAATAGTGGAATCCTCAAGAGGTGTTCTTGAGGGGTGGAAGTAGGGCGCGGCGTGCGGTTTCCCGAACCACCTAAAAATTGGTTTGCATTGTATCTCTTCCCCTTCTCTTTACATTGCTTTAGTAATATAATTGTTTGGGCAATCAATTTGAACAAATTTCTAAATTAATTTTTTAATACCTTATTCACCCCCCCCCCCCCCCCCCCCTCTAAGGTTTCCTTTTTGGGCCAACAATTGGTATCAAAGCCTCAGCTCAAATTTCTAACGATTTTGAGTTAAAGATCAAATGGAAACCACATCTAATACTATCATCTATAGTGAGGGACAATCCTCAAATAGACCTCCTTGCTTTAATGGTTCAAATTATGCCTATTGGAAAAACCGTATGAGAATCTACATGATTGCCCAAGATTTTGATCTTTGGCAACTTGTTGTGAATGGGCCTCACATTCCCATCAAGATTATAGATGGTGTTGAAATTGAGAAAACTATTGAGGAATACAATGACATTGATAAAAGGCTTATCAAAATGAATGCAAATGCTATGAATATCTTATATTGTGGATTAGACCCAAATGAGTATAATAGAATTTCTTCTTGCGAATCCGCAAAAGAAATTTGGGATAAACTTAAGGTTGCTCATGAAGGTACTAATCAAGTTAAGAAATCTAAAATAAATCTACTTGTTCAAACGTATGAGATGTTTAAAATGTCTTCAAATGAAACTATTAGTGAAATGTTCACTCGCTTCACCATTATTATCAATAGCTTAAAAAGCCTTGGTAAAACATATACTAATGAGGAGATGATTGAGAAATTGCTTAGGTCTCTTCCAAAGCCTTGGCAACCTAAAGTGACGGCAATCCGAGAGGCCAAGGAACTCTCAACACTCTCATTGGAGCAACTCTTGGGCTCTCTTGTCACTCATGAAATGGAGTTGGCGGTATTTGACAAGGAAGACAAGAAGAAGAACATTGCTCTCAAAACATCTCAAGACAATGAAGAAGATAGTGATAGCAATGAAGATGATGAGATGGCTATGATCACTAGGAAGTTCAAAAGATTCTTGAAGAAGGATAAGAACTTCACTAGGAGAACTCCTAAGACGATAGAGACTAAAAAGGAGCCAATTATATGCTTCAAATGCAAGAAGCCGGGCCATGTCAAGGCCGATTGTCCTTTAATGAAAAATAACTACAAGAAAACCAAGAAAAGGGCAATGAAGGCTACTTGGGATGATTCCGATAGTGAATCATCAAAAGATGACTCAAGTGATGAAGAAGTGGCAAATATTTGTCTTATGGCTCACTTGAATGAGGTAAATGATCCTACTCCCGATGTTTGTTTTGATTCTCATAAATATGATGAACTACAAAATGCTTTTGAGGAATTACATCAAGAATTGGAAAACTTGGGAGCAAAGTATGTTTCTCTTAAAAAGAATTTTTCATTACTTTCAAATGAACTAAGTGATTTGAAAATTCAAAATGATCTTTTGAGAAAAGAAAATGAAGCGCTAATCGACCTAACATCTCAAAATGATTTGTTGAGAAAAGAAAAGGAAGAGCTTTCATTAAACGATTTCTCTTCAAGTTCCTTAAAGAAAGAAAATGAAGATTTGAAGAAGCAAGTGGAAGACTTAACCAAAACAATAACAAAATTCACTCTTGGGGAACAAAATCTAAATATGCTTTTGGGAAAACAAAGATGCGTTTTTGAAAAAGCCGGTCTAGGATTCAATCCTACCTTTAAAGAAAAGAAATTCAATAACTTCTTTTCAAAAGGTACTTCCACTAGCTCTAACAAAAATCAAGTGAAAAATTCTCATCAAAATTTCTTTGTAAAAGAAGTCTCCTCAAGTATGTCCAATCCTAATGTTACATGCCATTATTGCTTGAGAAAAGGACATGTAAACTACAAATGTCCAAATAAAAGAAAACTCAATATGGTATGGATTGAAAAGGGAACAACACCTCCCTTTGCTAACAAAGTTGGACCCAACGAATATTGGGTACCAAAGAGGATCACTTAAGCTCATCTTGTAGGTTTGTCTCAAATCTTCTAGCAAGGATAGATGGTTCTTGGATAGTGGTTGCTCAAGACATATGACCGGAGACAAATCCAAGTTCTCTTCTCTCTCTCCAAAGGATGGAGGAAATGTCACTTTCGGAGACAACTCTAAAGGAAGAATTATCGGTATAGGTAACATTGGTAAGAATTCCTCATTAACTATCGAAAATGTACTTTTGGTTGAAGGTCTAAAACATAACTTGCTTAGTATTAGTCAATTGTGTGATAAAGGGTTTCAAGTTGTGTTTGAATCAAATTATTGCATGATTAAGTATGCTAGTTGCAATAAAACTTTGTTTATTGCTTATAGAGAAGACAATGTGTATACAATTGATTTTGATGATATTTCTTCTCAAGATGTTAAGTGTTTTGCCGCTTTGAATGAAACAAGTTGGCTTTGGCATAGAAGATTGGGTCATGCTAGCATTGACTTACTTTCAAATTTATCTAAAAATGATTTGGTCAAAGGTTTGCCAAAAACAAAATTTGTTAAAGATAAAGTTTGTGATGCTTGTCAACTTGGAAAGCAAATCAAAACATCTTTCAAAAAGAAAAAGGAAATATCAACTTGTAGACCTCTTGAGTTACTTCATATGGATTTATTTGGTCCAAATCGAGTTGCTAGTATGAGTGGCAAAATCTATGCTTTTGTCATTGTTGATGATTTCTCTAGATTCACTTGGGTGTTCTTTCTTGCACATAAGGATGAAGCTTTTACATTCTTTGTTAACTTTTGCAAACGTGTTCAAAATGAAAAAAGGGTATGCGATTAACAACATAAGAAGTGATAGAGGCCGAGAATTTGATAATAATGAGATTTCTACTTTTTGTGAAGAAAATGGTTTTGGTCACAATTTTTCGGCACCTAGAACCCCTCAACAAAATGGGGTTGTTGAGAGGAAAAATAGATCTCTTCAAGAAATGGCAAGAACTATGTTAAATGAATTCTCTTTACCAAAATATTTTTGGGCCGAGGCCACTAGCACTTCGTGTTATGTTATTAATCGTGTGGTCATTAGAAACAAGCTTAATAAGACCCCATATGAGCTTTGGAAAGGAAGAAAGCCCAACATAAGCTATTTCAAAGTTTTTGGATGTAAGTGTTTTATCTTGAATACTAAGGATAACTTGGGAAAATTTGATGCTAAATCGGATGAAGGCATTTTTCTTGGATATTCTCAAATTAGCAAAGCCTATAGAGTCTTTAATAAAAGAACATTGATTGTAGAAGAATCAATGCACGTCGTCTTTGATGAAACAAATCCTTTTAAGAAAATATTGGACGATGACATTGACACTCCCAAAGATGTTTCAAATAATGTTGAAAACAATGATTCAAACTCTTTACCTCTTGAAAACTCAAAGAAAGAAGATCTTCCTTCCATTGAATCACCAAGAGCAAATTTAAGAAATGATCTTCCCTTTGAATGGAAAAATGTGCCTAATCATCCTATTGATCAAATCCTAGGAGATCCTAGTCAAGGTGTAGCTACTAGATCATCTCTCAAAAATATTTGTAATAACTTAGCATTTCTATCTCAAATTGAACCCAAGAATTTTGATGAAACCGAAAACGATGAGAATTGGTTATTGGCCATGCAAGAAGAGCTTAATCAATTTGAGAGAAATGAAGTTTGGACTCTCGTTCCTAAACCTATTGATCACACCATTATTGGAACAAAATGGGTTTTTCGAAACAAAAAGGATGAATCCGGCATTGTTGTGAGAAACAAGGCTAGATTAGTTGCCCAAGGCTACAATCAAGAAGAAGGTATAGACTACGAGGAGACCTATGCTCCCGTAGCTAGACTTGAAGCCATTAGGATGCTTCTTGCCTTTGCTTGCTATAAAAATTTCAAACTTTTTCAAATGGATGTGAAAAGTGCCTTTCTAAATGGCTTTATCTCCGAGGAAGTCTATGTTAAACAACCCCCCGGTTTTGAAAATCCACATCTTCCGGATCATGTTTTTAAACTCACAAAAGCGTTATATGGTTTAAAACAAGCTCCACGTGCTTGGTATGATAGACTAAGTAAATATCTTATTGATCTTGGTTTTAATCGAGGAAAAATTGATACTACTCTTTTTGTTAAAACCTCAAATGTAGATATCTTGCTTGTTCAAATTTACGTGGACGATATTATTTTTGGAGCTACAAATGAGAAGATGTGTGAAGAATTTGCATCATGTATGCAAAATGAGTTTGAAATGAGTTTGATGGGGGAGCTAAATTTTTTTCTTGGACTTCAAATAAAACAACATAAAGATGGCATTTTCATAAATCAATCCAAGTATATTAAGGATCTTTTAAAAAGATTTGGATTAGAAGGAAGTAAAGTTTTTCAAACCCCCATGAGTTCTACTTTAAAACTTGATAAAGATGAAACCGGCAAGCCGGTAGATTGTAAGCTTTTTCGGGGAATGATTGGTAGTCTATTGTATCTCACCGCAAGTAGACCGGATATAATGTTTAGTGTATGCCTCTGTGCTAGATTTCAAGCTTCACCCAAGGAATCTCATGTCATTGCGGTTAAACGTATTTTTCGTTATCTTCTAGGTACTATAGACTTAGGTCTTTGGTATCCTAAAAATACTTCTTTTGAATTAACAAGTTTTTCGGATGCAGATTTTGCCGGTTGTAAAATTGATCGTAAAAGTACTAGTGGCACATGTCATTTCTTAGGACACTAACTCGTCTCATGGTTTAGTAAGAAACAAAATTCGGTAGCTCTATCCACTGCCGAAGCCGAATATATAGCTGCTGGAAGTTGTTGTGCTCAAACACTTTATATGAAACAACAATTAGAAGATTTTGGACTTTATTATGATCATATTCCTATTTACTGTGATAATACTAGTGCCATATGTTTATCCAAAAATCCTATCCAACACTCTAGAACTAAACACATTGAGATTCGTCATCATTTTATTCGCGATCATGTTCAAAAGGGGGATATTGATCTTGCTTTCATCAACACCGATCGTCAATGGGCTGATATTTTCACAAAACCCCTTCCCGAAGAACGTCTTTGTATTATTAGAAGAGAATTAGGCTTATCCTACTTGAATGATCTGCTTTAAAACTCTGTATTTGCAATTTTTTGCTAAAGCAGTCGACTGACTTCCCGTCGCAGTCGACTGGTTCCTTTTATTCTCCCTTAATCCCTTTTTTTTTACCTCATCAGTCGACTGATGCGTCGACTATGACGTCGACTGTTTTTCAACAACCAAATCCCTGCCCACTCACGTCGACTGAGGAGTCGACTGTTTTTCTACATTCAAATCCCTGCCTACTCCAGTCGACCGAGGCGTCGACTGTTTTTATGCTTCTCAATCCCTGCCCACTTCAGTCGACTATGGCGTCGACTGAGACTCTGATTAGCCCCAATTTCAAGCCCTAATTTGATGATCAGTCGACTGCTCATGCGACGCAGTCGACTGCTTTCTTTGATCTATATATATTACGGCCTTCCTCTTTCTTTTTCCTTCTTCACCTCCGTTCCTCCGGCGATTTTTTTTCCCTTCTCTCTTCTTCGTTTTTCCTTCTTTCCTCATCCTAATTTCCCCATATCCTCTCTATATCTTTCACTTCCTCTTCTTCTCCTCCTTTCCTTTACTCATCCATCATTTATATCGTTCTCCCTTCCTCTGTAATCTTTTTTCTCTCTCCTCTCTGTCGCCATTATCATGGCTCCTAAGCTCAAAAGGAAAGCCCCTGCTAGTGGATCATCCTTAGCCTCTCAAGCAACCAAGGCAAAGCGTTTCCCTACTCAGGAGGAGCAAGAAAGCTTTGACGAGGTTTTCTCCCACAGAAATGTGGTGTTTGGTAAGATTCTTCCCATCCCGTTTTCCAAATCTGCTAATCTTCGTTTAGGATTTCTTCTCGAACGCTTAGGATGGCATCTATTTACTAGTCTTAGCGAACCCTGCTATCCCACACTCGTTAAAGAGTTTTACTGTAATATGACTTTTGGTTATCATGCTGACTCCATTACTTCTTTCGTTCGCGGTGTTAAAATTCATTTGAATCCAGACTCTGTCTCTTCTATTTTTCATATTTGTCGTGGAAATATTACTGAATATAATATTAATTCTTGGAATCAAGGGCACGGATTCGACCCTCTCATTGCTTGCCGTCTTATCACCGGCAACAATGAGTTGTCTTATCCCGTGAAGCCCAAGGCTTCTGCCCTCACCTTTGAGGCACGTCTTATTCACCATCTTCTCACTTATACCCTTCTGCCCCGTGCTGGGGGTCGTGATTCTGTTTCATTCTTGGATGTCTTTTTAATTTGGTGCCTACTTGAAAATAAATCCTATCACTTACCATACCTTTTCTGCCGTCACATTTGTGAATGCCAAAAGAAGTCTAAATCTAGTTCCTTACCTTATGGCTTCGCCTTAACTATTGTTTTTCGTCACTTCAAGGTTCCCCTGGAGGACGAGTTTGATAGACATGACCCCATTTCTACTGACTTCTACTCTTCTACTATTCTATCCCTTATGGGATACAAACTCGTGGGCAATACTTTTGTTCCTAAGGTCTCTACTGATCCCACAACCCCTACTGCTTCTACCCCTTCCATTCCTACTCCTTCTTCTCATCCATCTTCATCTTCCACTCCTCCTCCCCCTCCTCCACCTACCGTTGTTGCACCCTCTCCTGACATTTTGGAGCAGCTCTCCGTTATCTCCGCTCAGGTCTTGAGCCTCTCTACCTCCATCTCCTCTCTCTCTGACTCTCACTCCCAGTCTATTCAGACTTTGCAGGCTTCCTTATCTTCCTCACAGCAGGAGGCCCTTGAGCTTCATCAGCACGCCATCGCATCACTACGAGCTGATGTTTTTGAGATTGGTGGGTCGTTGGATACTTTGCGCACTTCTACTGCTGCTACTCAGGAGCTTCTTGATCGTCGTCTATCGTCTCTTCAGGCTTCTGTAGATGATGCTCGTGAGGAGATCCGTATTATCCGGACTCGCTTACACTTTTGACTGTGTCGTTCTTGGTATTTTGGACAAGTTTTTGGGTAGATAACTGGTCATTTTTTTTTGCAACTTTACTAATCTTCAAATTCTTTTTGGATCTTGACTAGATGATGTATCTGTTGATAGCTGCATATTGTTTGACTTTTTGACTTTGTAGATACGTTTTTAAATGATTATATGACAAATTCAACGTTAATGCAATCTTTTGTTTATCTGTTTATCTGTTAATGGTCATTCTATGCTTCTTAGTCTTGATTCTTTGCCTCCTTATCTATTTTTTGTTAATGACAAAGGGGGAGAAAAAGTATGTGACCCTTGAGATCATTATAAAATTTACTTTTAAAGGCAACAAGTGGTTTGTCATCATCAAAAAGGGGGAGATTGTTAGCCCCTTCCATTAATTGAATGGATAATTTTGATGATTAACAAACCACTTGGTAATGGTTTCTAATTATCTCTAGTTGATTAAAGTTGCAGGGACATTGATAATATATCTTTTCCTCTTTCATGGTGATTGTTGTTCATTTGTCCTAAGCCAAACGGAGCCTTACAAGTTGAAGAATCTTGTTGTAATCACTGTTTTAGGACACTTTGTAAGCAATCTGTCTATGTGAACATCTTACTTGAGGGCTCAAAATTAATTAAAAAAGGTTTCACTTAATTAACCCAACCTTTCTTTTAAAATCTGCATAGAAGCAGTCGACTGTGACATCATTTCAGTCAACTGATAATCTAGTCGACTGTATGGTCGACCTGGGTACACAGAGTTTTCATAAGGATACAAAACAGTCGACTGCCATCGTGACACAGTCGACTGATCCTCTTATTGTAGTACATCCTTTTGGAAAGCAGTCGACTGCCCTGAGAAGACAGTCGACTGAATCACTGCGATAAACACTGTAACGGCTAGTTAACTGCATTTAATGCAGCATTTATTACTCCCAACTACCCCCAACGGTTGGAAATCAAAAGGAAGCTATAAATACATTTATTTGAACTTCATTGAAGCTCTCTTTGAACAATCTAACTAAGTTTTTCATCTCATTAATATCTTGAGCCCTAGTTTGGTGAGATCATAAATTCTATTGCTCTAGCATTTATTTGTATTTTCTTGAGAGCAATTTATTGTGAGCCTAAATCTTGTATTTATCCACTCTATTGAGAGAGTCTTTCATTCTTGTATCAAAACCCATTTATAAAGGTAGTGTGTATTAAGGGTTGGTGTAACCCTAGTTCAAGAGAAGAGGATTTTCTTCCTTGAAGAGATTGTAAGGGTTTAATCTTCACCCGAAGAAGATTGAAATAGTGGAATCCTCAAGAGGTGTTCTTGAGGGGTGGAAGTAGGGCGCGGCGTGCGGTTTCCCGAACCACCTAAAAATTGTTTTGCATTGTATCTCTTCCCCTTCTCTTTACATTGCTTTAGTAATATAATTGTTTGGGCAATCAATTTGAACAAATTTCTAAATTAATTTTTTAATACCTTATTCACCCCCCCCCCCCTCTAAGGTTTCCTTTTTGGGCCAACAGTATAAACTACGAAAACATAATAAAACTAGTGCAGAAATAGTAACCTAAAGTAATCATAGCATATAAACTAATAGCAATCAAATAACAAGGATTGAAAAGAAAAACCTGGATATAATCTCAAATAAACTTGAAATAAACATAAAATCTACTTGAATCTTCAATAATCTTCAATATATTAATGAAAAAGAGGAAGAAAAAGATGAATCTAACCTAATCTACTCCTAATCTAACCCTAAAATTACCCTAAACTGCTGTTTTCTGCGTTCTGGAGCATCCTCCTTTCGTCTGGTGTCAAAACGACTTATATATAGGGTTCGTGTAGACTGTACGCAACTTTTGGGTGAATATGAAGTTCAATCAATCGAGCTTAGTTCGATCAATCGAAGGTTCGATCGATTGAACTCTCCTCAATCGATTGAACTCTCTGATTTTGACAGCTCTGCGCACCGATGGGAGAATGGCCATAACTTTTCACTTGAACCTCAGATTGACCTCCCGTTTATGGCCACGCGACCGTAACTCAAAGATCTACATTTTGTATTTTTGGGACAATCTTCCAAATTTGAAGTCTTCATTGTCAAAAATGGAATTTTTCCAGGTGCTTCCGTTGTTCTATTCATCAGAATCACTTTTCTTTAGCTCCACTTCATTGATTTACATCCTAATACCTATCAAACAATGCAAAAACATATATTTTAGCATTAACACAATAAAAATAACATTGTCATTAGAATGTACCTAAATGTAGGGACTTTGGGGATAAAAGTATGCATAAAAGACCATGCGTTACGCTATGAACATGCATTTTTCACCACGAATCAATATTGTTCGACGTTTGGGATGGAATTGATCCTTCAAACTATCGCAGCCTACGGGTCCATAAAGGAAATTAAATACTTTCCATATTTATGCTATGTTGAGGCATGATAGGATTTAGTGGTATCAGAGCCAGGTTATCTCAAAACAGTTTAGCCAGGTTAGGGTTTACCAACATAGACCCGATTTCACATTCTACTAGCTTAAGCTTTGCACACCTGATGATACGACAAGAGGAGAAACCTGGAACCCAAACGCCTAAGATTATTTATGTTAAGATTAGCCCTGATATAAGTTAGTGCCTTTTGGCAGGTACGGATCCAGTTCAGCTACTCTTTGTACCCAACAGGTTTGGAGGACATTGGGTGACCCCCGGGGCAGTAGTTCCCGCTTTTATTAATTTATACCACACCGTTATAGAGCAGCTGGCCTCGACATTAGTAGAGCTGGATTTGTGGCACCAGGTCCATGTTGTGGGCATAGTTGATTTGACGCGTATTCGTCTAGAGCTCCTCTATTTTGCAGAGGATTAGCAGCTAGTGTTAGTAGAGATTGTGAGATTGGTTAGTAGTGATGCTTTTTATATCCCTCTTGAGATCTAGATTGTGTAAGCTCATCTTCCACAGTTGAAGATGCCCCCACCTGTTATTCCCAAGGAAGAGCCAGTGGTTCCTATCGTTGGGGAGTTGGATGATGGAGTTTTTCAGTTGGGTCATTTTGTTATGGAGGATGATGATCAGGAGGAGGGGGGAGGACGGCATGTGCCTAGATGACTTTGCTGCAAACCTCGAGGAGGAGCTAGCACTTGAGCTAGTTTTGTCCTAGGAGATGTCGGTTGAGATGGATGCCCCAAGGCATGCTTCATCACCGGCCTCACAAGCAGTATTTTTGATATGGTGGGCCTGTTCCATGTTAAGCAATTTCATCCTGTCAACTCACTGGATCCTTTGATGGCTACCTATGGAGATGACTGATTATTTAGATACAATCTTGTACATATTAACTATATTAACTAGTATCTCTATCTCTTTTTGCACACTGTATTCACATACATCCGAGTATAGGGTAATGACCCCATTTTTGGCATTAATTCTTGCATGGATGATGTACGTCCTAACCCATACATATAGGGTAGGCATTGAATTGATCATACACGCTTTTTGTATCTACATGACAAGAAGTTATATATAGAAATACTCTTTGATATTATCACTATTTAAACTGATTTATATTCCTGCTTCATTCATGTTCCTCATTCTTTTGTCATTGACATGCATTTAGAATGACTGGGAGACCAAGGATGAACAAGAATCTGATTGAGGAGGCACCTTTAGCTGCCAATCCCATGGGAATATTTGAGGCTTTCATCAGACGCCTCGAGAGAATTAGCAATTTGACTAAAAACCAACGAGACCTTCAGACAGGGGATAAACTGTTGGAGAGGTTCCGTGCGCTGACACTTGAATAATTTGCAGGAATCGCAGAACCCTAGAAAGCAAAACAGTGGTTGAGACAGATGGACCGCATGTTCGAAGCTGTTCAGTGTAATGAACTGGATAAGAGGAGGTTAGCTACCTTCTAATTAACCGATGCCACCGCAGATTGGTGGGACTCAGTGATAGCCACTATCGGGAACGAAGCTGCTATGGGGATGACTTGGACGGTGTTCAAGGGGAGATTCTTAGAGAAGTACTTCCCATCTACTGAAAGGCACCGGAGAGAGAAATAATTATGGATTTGACTTAGGGGCTAAATCGGTGCAAGAGTACATCACTCAGTTCGCTCCCCATATGGTTGATACGGAAGAGAAGACGATGCGTAAGTACAACCAAAGGTTGACATCGCAGATTCGCCGCTTGACTCTCGATCACATAGATAAGTCTTTGAGGGACTCGTTGACCTGTCCACTAATCTGGAAGAGGACACTTGGGTTAACCGTAAGCAATTCGAATTTTGGTAGCTTCAAAGGGGTAATTTGGGGAATAAGCCACCAATGTATCGTACCCAAGGACAGAAGAGGAATTTTGATGGAAGCAAGAAAACCCAAGCTGTCACCTATCTGACTTAACCTCGAGTTTGTGAAGGAAGTAGTGCTGGGAAATGCTTTAACTGTGGCAACTCCGGTAATCTGGCTCGAGACTGCAAGGCACCGAGGCACAACGGCTAGCCGAGTATAGTCTGTTATAACTGTGGTGGACTTGGTCACATCAGTAAATTCTGCATTACTCCTAAGCAGGTGACTTATGGTCAATAGGGTCAGACTCGCTTGAATGTTGTTATTCATGATGCCGCTAAATATGATGAGACTGTATATGAAGAGGGGAATTATGAAGAAGCTCAGCCCGATCAGCAAGCGGTGGAAGGTACATTAACTCTATTTAACTCCCATGTTAAAGTTTTATTTGATACGGGTGCTGCACTTTTGTTCATATCTGCTAAGACTATTCAGAGATTGGGTATCCTACCTCACTGTTTAGAGAAAGCTTTGAAGGCTACCTCACCATTGGGAGCCACAGTTAATATAGGACACGTGTGCAAGGATTGTCCCTTACGGATAGGAGACCGCAAAATCCCTGCAAGGCTGATTGTCCTATCGATGATGGAGTTTGACATAATCCTAGGTATGGATTGGCTCTCTCAGAATCAAGCAAAGTTAGATTGTGCAAGGAAGAGAATTACATTGATAATTGGAATCAACCCTTTGATTTCTAATATAACCCTTTGGGAGACATGTTCCTCACAAGGTGCTTAGCTAACATCGAAGTCATCAGTACAGAGATGACAGTGTCATCTATACCTGTAGTCAAGGACTTTGAGGAAGTATTTTTCAAAACATTTCTGGTTTACCGCCTGAGAGAAGTATAGAGTTCTGTATTGAGCTTATGCCAGGTACCACACCAATCACTAAGGTTCCCTACAGATTGGCCCTCGCCAAACTATTAGAATTGAAGGAACAACTTCAAGAACTGGAGAATCTGGGTTTTTTACTTCCAAGTTCAAGTACATCGCCTTGGAGAGCACCAGTGTTATTCGTGAAGAAGAAGGACGGGACGCTTCGGCTATGTATCGATTATAGAGAATTGAACCGCATGACTATCAGGAATAAGTATCCATTACCTCGGATCGACGATTTATTTGATCAACTACAGGGAGCTACAACATTTTCCAAGATAGACCTACGGTCGGGATATCATCAGTTGAGGGTACGGAAGGAAGATGTACCTAAAACTGCTTTCAAAACCTGATATGGTCACTATGAATTTTTGGTGATGCCGTTTGGAATGACGAATTCCCCGGCAGTGTTTATGGATCTGATGAACAGAGTGTTAAAGACTTATTTGGATCAGTTTGTCATCGTCTTCATAGATGATATTTTGATCTATTCTAAGTTAATAGAAGAGCACGAACAACACCTACGGATTGCGATGCAGACGCTTAAGGACCGCCACTTATATGCCAAGTTCAGTAAGTGTGAGTTCTTGTTGTAAGAAGTAAAGTTTTTGGGACACATGGTATCATCTCAAGGAATTTCTATGGATTCATCCAAGACAGATGCTGTGTCAAATTGGGTTACACCGAGTAACCCTATAAAAGTTAGGAATTTCCTTGGACTCGCATTGAGGAATAAGAACATTCCGTTGGTGAGTGGAATCACAATGATGAGAATGAAGCCTCATGGGAAGTCGAAGCTGATATGAAGATGAAATACCTGGAGTTGTTTCAGGACTAGTTAGTCTTGATTTCGGGGACGAAATCCTGTTTAAGGGAGGAAGGATGTAACAACCTGCATTTTTATTTAATTGTAATTTTGCATTTCCATATTTAATCTGTATTGCTGGTTTTATTTTCAACTCTCATGTTTTAAATCTTATTTCTTGTTTTATTTCATATCGAAATTCTTATTGGGGTCTAACTGTAAATTCTATAAATTCAAGAATACCCGTATTATATTCTCATAACTGTATTTTCATAAGACTGGTAATACCAGTGATGTGATTTCAAATCTGTACTTTCAAGATAGTGGAAATATTTACTATTAACTCAAATAGTGTTTTTATAAAATCAAAAAATTATTTCTTACGTTAAAAGGAATTTTTTGTATTTTTGTGGTGATCACCGTGCCGCGAAAATACTAGTTTATGTCCAAACCTGTCTGCGCCGGGTTGATCTCCCACAGTTTGGGAATCTCCACCAATCATGAAGTGACACTTGCTTTAATCTCATTAATGCTAGCAATAATTAGCTAGGTTTGTTTGGCAATGCAATTTTTGTGTGTATTAGCTTAGTGTCATAAGCTATTTTGCCAAACACCTTAACAAATTCCTAGACAATTGATAGTACCTAGTTTGGCTATGCCTTATTAGAGTGTGTTATTTTAGTGTCTAAAGCTAAGTTTCCCAAACACCTCTAACTTGACCCCTATAGACCTATACGAGCTCCTATAATCTGAGTGTAGATACATACGTATGTATGTATCAGGTATATTGACTGTAGATTATTAGTATATAGGTATATATATGTAATTAGTTAATTTAATCAATTGTTGAGTGATCAACAATTTACTTGGCCTCCAAGAAGATCAATTGGGTTGTCCTTATATATCCCTATTTCCCTCTCTCAATCTGCATTTTCTTTGGTTTTACATACTAAAAATACAGAGAGAAAAGAGTGAGTCTGAGAGTTCATTTACAGAATTATTTTAGAGAGAGAAGAACCCTTACCTCCATAGCCAAAGCTTGAGATTGGGTTTCTTTATTTGAAGTACTTTCTCAACAATCACTCTATTCTCTTTTCACAGTGAGTATATAGAACTCATTCAGAATGTAATTCATGATTCAATTACTGTTGTGTTTGTTTAATTTTGAAATCACCATTGATGATTTTACGTTAAAGTTCATAGCTTGAAAAATCATGATTTTCCAAACATAACCAATATGAAAAATTACATATCGTAGGTTCTATGGTTAAAGTATTAGAGCCTAATTCATTCGTATCGCGACGAATATAAGAAATGAAGTTTTGACACCTCTCAGTTTTTCATAAAATCCGAGAGCTATGGATTGATTCGTGTTAAATTGATCGTAGATTTTTAATCGTTGTAGAAAAATGAAGAAATTCATATATTAGATGTTATATATACTTTCAGATTTGAAAATGGGTCAAAAAGACCCTTAAAACTGAAAACAAGGAAAATCCCACGAAGAAGATGAAGTCTCTGCACAAACTCGCGTACGCGATCGCATGAGCGGCCCACGCACACGACCTTTGTAGATTTTGACAGTTGGAAAACTTTAATAAGAAAATCGAAATGAGCATATTGCGCGAGCGACGTGGCCTTTTCTGCTTTTTGTCTATTTTCTGTTAAGGGGCTATTTGGATAGAGTTTTATGAGTTTTAAAGTACTGTTTGAGAATTATATTAAAACATAACCTCTTTTGTTATGTTTTGGTTATAAAAGGGTTGGTTAAGAATTTGTTTATTTTCGTACGCATGCTGTTTATTGTTTTCTAGTAATTTATGTTTTCTGTACAAGTCATATGACATACACGTGGAGTCATGTTTACATGCATGTTGAGAATGGTCAGTGTGAAAAGCGTAAGTGGATGAGATTGAGTTTTGGACACTCCCTGGTACTGGTGTACTAAAGTGTGATGGTTTTGAGAACGTGGTTTAGAGTATCTTTGAAATGCGACGGTGACAAAACTGGACACTCCTTGGTGCCCATGGTAGCGCTAAAGTGTGTGACGCCGACTTGGACATTCCCTGACACCTGTGGTAGTGCTAAAGTGTGGGCTACTGGACACTCCCTGGCATACATGATATGGCTAAATTGAGAGGCATTGGACACTCCCTGGTACCACGTACTAAAGTTTGAGGCAAACTGGACATTCCCTGGTACCCATGTACTAAAGTGTGGTCACCTTAGTGTTTCAAGATACTGGAGTGAAAGAGTTGATTGATGTGTTGTCGAGAGAATAGAGTCAGTAAGATGAGAATGGTTGCATTGTTCCCATGCACGGTCACATGATTTATGGATTGAAGATTATAATATTATCCCTATTGTTTTATTTTGTGAATTCATTTCTTTATATTGTTAACCTATTGAATAATGAAACTAGGAAATGGAAATAGTAAGTGAGAATATTTTACTTTCAAGTATATGTTTTTAATACTCACCAGCTTCATAAAGCTGACAGCGTTGATGCGCCCTGGACATTCGTGTCTAAGCTTTTCAGGTTATGATCCGGCAGAACCATATGACTATGTGAACTGAAATAACTACTGAGGAGGAAATTCGTTATCATGGTTTTATGTTACGAACACTGAATTTGTAATAAGGATGACTGTAATAGATACTATTATTATTTTGTTTCAAGGCAGAATGTGCCTTAGGTGGCCCCCGGTACTGTAATAATTATTAAGTTGGAAAATTATGTAAGCCTTGATTGTTCTTGCTCTAATTTATGTTATTATATTGTTCGACGTTTGGGACGGAATCGATCATCAAACTGTCGCGACCTACGGGTCCATAAAGGAAATTAAACGCTTTCCATATTTATGCTACATCGGGGCGTGACAGTATGAGATGCATAAATGGGAGATATGAATTACTATTCCTTAATGTTAAGAATTGTTGTAGTTGCGCTATCAAAAATAATAATAATAATAATAATTATCGTCGTGGATGATGAGATTGCATGTTCCATCAGGTTTACACTGTAGCATGATTAACTACCATAGGATGGAGTGATGTATCTCATTCACTAGAGTATATGACTCTTAGTTAATATGTTAATGCATATAATGCATTGAAGAACTATGAACTTTTCTATTAATACTCAATCACTATCAACAGTTCATAGGAACTCATAACTTGCATACAACACGTGTTCTCAATCTTGAGACAATAATGAACAGAAGTCATGTGCATGTTTGCTTTGACTTACCAATCAGTGAGGTCTTCGAGATTAACACATAGATATATTGGGTAATCATGACTCATAGCGTTGTGGACATATATTATCAAGATAGAATCTAGCCTCTGTTAAAGAGTAAACATGCTCTTGAGAATGTCACCAAGTTGGTTACTGAAAACTACTATTTTGTTGATAAGTAGTTTATCAACATATTTGGTAGTCATGAGAGGTGAATGAGACTCAAGGAATATAAGATGTAATCATAATTACGGTTGACAGTACTAGTTCTCCGACTACTTGAATGTGATTATGATTATTGATTGGACTGTACCTTCTCTGGATGAGAACGAAGGCGAGATTCACGTCTGTATTCCCGAGTCACTCCCTCAAGACTTTCAAACTCTTCTTCCTGACGTGAATACTGTATCTACATGATATATCGAGGAAAATAGGTGATTGGTGGCTAGTATGAGATCTTGGATTCGTCGGCTCGAAATCAAGGTAACATGTACCTTGCCCCTTATTACGAGTTCTTTACCTCTAATTTCCTCTCTTTTCTTTTCTCTTCTTCAATAGCTCAAGGTGGTGACACATTCTTTTTAGACATGTATTGCCCAATCCGTTACTTAGGAAGCGAGCCTGGTGAGCTAAGCATTTCTACATATTTATGTGCTAAAAATAATGAATATGCATGCATGCACTCTCTTTTCTTCCCGTTTTTTAAAAAAAATAGTTTTTTTTTTTATTTTCTTTAGCGTGCCTAATTGCGAGATAGTGAGCTTTGTACAATGTGGCTTGAATTCATACAAAGATCATCATCTTGTCGTGCTAGGACTAGAGCGGCACCAGAACCCCGAAGGCGCTTCACCTCTCACAGGATGATCATTGAGGATGATGACACCGAGTCGGATCCAGTACTTCTGAGGACATCTTCTTAGGAACATATGGGGAGTAGATGTCCACGAGACTAGATTTTCTTATAAGTAGGCGCTCATATGGATGACTGTATGAATTCCAATCGAATTTGATTCACGGACGCTCCTTTTCTTTCTTTACTTTCATTTGGAACTTTATTTGGCTTGTATGAGTCTGTGTGCACCCTCCGAGGAATTTTCCTATCACTTATGACTCTTTTATTTATAAGACTAGATGGATTTGATTCACTCTATGACATCTTAATCCACTTAAAAATACTTTTCAAGAAGGAAGAGAATACATTTGGCTCGACCGGGGACCCGAAAACCAACGAAAATGCAACCAGTAGCAAACAAAAATAGGAGACAACTGTCGAAGGCCATAGTGGCACTCAAAAAGAGGGGCGTGACCCTCGAGAGTGTTGAACAGCCTTTGAGGGCTCCCATTATGGAATTTGGACTATTTTTTGCAAATTCTGTGACATTTTTGGAAGTTTTGACCCCTATTTAACTTTGAAATTCCTGATACGTCCCAAAACTGACCTAAGACCTTATTTAAACCCCAAAACCTCCCATAACCTTAAAGAAAACTTTCTTTTAATGGAGAACATGATGTTGCAAGCTCTGTTTTCTGTGGATGGATGGATGGATTCCAAGGCTTAGATTGGGTCTACTTCCAACATTGAAATTTGAATAGTCCTTTTTTTCTTTGTCAAGTAAGGCTCAATAAGGACTTCATAGTGGCTTTGATTACTTATTGGGATTCTAAATACAATGTGTTCAGATTTGACTGCAAAGAACTATGCCCAACCTTCGAAGAATTTTCAAATATGCTTGGCTACAACCCCAAATCTAAACATGTGCTTCCTTCCCACAATATTTCTTTCAACCTTAAGTGCGTTGTATCTACCAAATGTAGTGAATTCATCATTGGGAATCGTGTCATGCTACTTCCTCTAATTAGGTTCTTTTCTTCGGATGATCTCACCATTGCCCGTGAACATAAAAGGGGTATTCTAGCTCTGTGCATGATGGCCTTCTTTTTATTCTACGACAGAACTACCATCACAGATGTACAACTCATCACCATGACTTTGGATGCAGGTAAGGGAAAGAATCTCGTAATGATCTGACTGGTTAAAACATTAACTAGTCTAAAAAAAACCTCAGCAGGTTCTTTGGAAAACTTTCGCAAATCCTCGATAGCGCTGCAATTATGGCTATTCGAACGAACAAGATTCATGAGCCCTCTTAAGAGTCCTTCAACATATGCTTCTATCTACTATGCCCGGGCGGTTCATTGTCCCTACAAATCTATAAAAGATTGGACTCTCTGATTCCACGGCCTTACTCATGAAGACATTGAATGAAATATTCAATGGTGGGTCATTGACTCGTCCTTTATTACGGGTTTAATTTTTGGTATTAGCCTTCCTGGCCTCCATATGTGGTCATTTTGCCTTCCCAGACCACATTTGGCAATAAATTTCCAAAAACCTAACTTTAAAATTTTGGGAAAAACCATGTAAAACTCGTAGGAATCTTTTGTCATCGGATGTTTAGTGTGGATTTGGTGTCCTGGATTTCCTCCTGAAGTTATAGGAGCTTTGCTCGAGGTATGAATTCCTAACTTATGTTATATAGGAAATTCTATGTCATGAATACCAAATGCAATATTGTGATCTGGGAAAAATTTATGTATTAGTTTAGGCCCGTTAATTATGCTCGTGAATATTATTGACAAGCATGTCTATGTGATTATGTGAGCATGCTATGTGTTATGTGGGTCAAAGGAGAGGTTATACAACTTCATGCCGGGGGTAAGCTTCTCGATGTTTGAGAATTAAGTAGCGACGACTACCATGCATGGTTTAGGAACTGGCCCAGCTAGGGCACTAGATGCGTGGTAAGGAGAAGGACTTCCATGGCAATTGATTCATTACCAGATGAATGTGTATCTCTCTCTCCCTAGAGAATAACGGATATAATTTATGAGTTTAAAACATGAATTTGTCATATATGCATTTGTTAGAGTTAATTGTACACTCAGCATATAACTGAGCAATGGAGTGTTACTCCATTGCAGGTATGAAGAAAGGAAAGATGGAACGCGAGGAATCAAATTGTGGGGATCATTCAGGGGATCGTCTTGGGTAATCACCTATATGGTAGATGTAATACTCTCAGTTAGAGAATTTATAAGATTTTGTAATTTAAATTCTTAATGATGTAATTAGGAGGATGTGAAAGTGTAGACTCTTGTAATTGAATCTTAGAAGCTTTGGAGCGTCATTGGTTTGATGTATACTCTTTTTAAAACCTTTAAAAATTTGTTTGAAATGTATGTGAACTCGTGAGTTCATGTTTTGGATGCTTCACTTATCAAATTCGTACTTGGGAATGTTTATTCCATGTTTTAAATGAATTATAGAAGTGTTGGTTTGAATTGGTTGAGTGGTACTTAGGCAAAATCCATCAAGTAAGGAAGGATTCTGCTCAGGCCCCATTCGATCGGTCTAACATGGCAGTTTGACCGGTCAAACTACCCGTTGGTAGTTAATTCTTAGCTACCTCTTTCGAAAATTTTTAAAGGTTCTAATTGGTTCCTAGGATACCTTTGGGGTCCCTATTAACTAATGCATTCTTGTTTTAAAAGATAATTAACTTTTCGATTTTATACAGATTTTAAGGTTTCGTAGTTTAATGTTTTTCAAATGAACTTTGATTTAAAGAGTTTCTCTATGTTTCTTTTCTGCTGGTTTTACTTTTAAGAGTAATGCTAGACACACTATGAATTGCACAATTAATTGCATAAACGTGCAGCACAAGGTTGAACCTTGTGCTGAAAAGCCTGCACACTCAAAAAGGTGTGTGCAGACTTTTCAGCACAAGGTTCAACCTTGTGCTGCACGTTTGTGCAATTGGTTGTATAATTCGTTGTGCACCTAGCATTTTTGTACTTTTAATGATTTGGATAAGCCTCGGTGGTGTGCCATGTGTCCTATTTTTGCCCGTAGCTGGATGGGTCATGACATTTATTGCTATCAGAGCAATAGCTTGTAAAAGAAGTTACAACAATACATTGTACATTTAAGTATAGAGCTTTGGGGGACAAGAGACAACATCAGGAGATGATACGGTAGGAGATCACACTTAGAGATGCATATATATAATTGACAGGGCATGTAAGTGCATGTCACGACATGATAATTCAAATGAATTACGTAATGTAATGTTGTGCATGCATATTGTATAGCATGTCATTATATACATTGTCATATGTATCATATTTGTGAATCGGTGGAATCATACGGATGTAGAGTTGTGTGATGAGATGAGCTTTACCATGCGTCATCATAGACCTTGTATGGTGACACGAGGGAGAGATGATATCTTGGTAGTGATGAGCAGTTAGATTTTCTAAACGAAAATAAAATGATTTTTTATCGAATCGATGAATGTTTTAAATGATAGTGACTAGTGTCCTTTGAGGGATCAAACCAAGAACGGAGTTTGAGCAGTGAGCGTCAGAGGAGATTTCCTTATAGTTCACATAGAGAATGCAAGTGATTGTTCGTAGTTGAGTTTTGGGATTGGGATTGATTGATAAGAGTTTTGTTTCAAACATGGGTTAAACATTGCGACGTGAGAGATTATAGATGTATAGTTGCACGTTATGATAGAAATATAGTCCAACAATATGCATTGGTCGTGCATGGGATAGGTAAGGAATCTCTCACCTTATCTTACGGTGTTAACCTAAAGTATGATCGCATTGTTTGTCTTATGGTTTTCTCTTATGGTATGTGTTGGGTAGTTAAAGAATCTTTTATCTTATTGTATGATTTATGGGATGATTGGATGGTTGAGGAATCTCTCAACCTATCTTACGGTATATATTAGGGATTGATAAATATCTCAATTGATTGTAAGTATTGTGGTTGTTGAGGAATCTCTCAATTGAACCTAGCTTTGAGTGGTCGTAGTACCTGATTTGGAGAGAACAAATCCTAATTATATGCTTTAATTCACATTTGTTAGTACCTTTTTATCCTATTTTTGTATATTCTTACTTCGTTTTCTATTTTCTGTTAGGATTTGGAGAAAAGTAAGGATTCCAGGCTAAATGGGGTGAAAAAGCATACTGAAAGAAGCTGAAAAAGCCCAATCGTGCGCGCTGCCCACTTGCACGAAAATCCAAAAACTCGCTCGCGCGATCCGCTCACGCGAGGTCCTAATATCGCGCTCGAGTGGCCCGCTCGCGCGACCTGTGTAAAAACCAAAGTTGCGTATTTCAGTGTACTGAAGATGGGGCACGTGAATGAAACTGCCTAATTACGTCTAGATTACAAAATACAGTAGTTTTAGGGCGTTTCGGGTTAGGAAAGCTTCCAAAACTTGTACCAATCTCTATATATTCCCTAATTTACTTCAATTTAGGGGTTGGTCATTGTTCTACACACTTTATACACACCATATTATACAACAAAACTTCAGCCATTGAAGAGAGAAAAGCAAGGAGAAGAAGAAGAAGACCAAGGATTTCCATGGCATCCTCCATCAACCTCTTGCTGATCATTAATTCTATGGCCAACTAAGATCTAGGGTTTCAATGAAACCCTAGCCAAGTAATAGGGTGTTACTTATGTTTTTCTTTTAGTTTTATTACGTATGGATGATGATTACATGTTTAGAGAATTTTTATAATAAAATTGTACTTCTATTGATTAAATCATTGTTTTCAAAGTTTATTCTTGTCTTAGATCTATATTGGATGTGATGTGCTCAATTATCTATATTTGCTGTGCTTGTATAGATTATTTACATGTAATGGTGCTTAATTGAATTGTGATATCAAGTATCCGAATAGTTCATGCTTAGGTTGGACGTATTATGCCACAACCCTAGTTTAGTGTGGGATAATTCGTGCTAACCGAAGATGGATTATGTTGGTGCTTGAACCATAGTTATCTTCTTGACGGAGGAATTGGGCTTGTAGCTACAATTCCCCATTATCATCTAATGTAATAAGCTAATTGAATGCATAAATATCCCTATTATGAAGCTAGTGGTGGATTTGCAATTCTAGTTTCCCTAAACATATTATAAAAATAACTTTAATTGCATTCATAATTTAGATTTACTTTAGTTGTTCTTAGTTTAATTAAATTCAAAATCAAAATCCGTTTTCCTTAATTAACTAAATTTAGGTTTTAAAATTAAAGTGCTTGAGTAATTCAATCTCTGTGGGTTCGACCTTTACTTCTACACTACAAATCCTTAGAAAGTAAAGTATACTTTTATATCTTGATTTTGACAACATCAGTACCATAGTGGATTTATATGTGATAGGAGGATTAGTAGCGAAAGCTACCAGATTGATTGTGTAAGTGGAAAGTTGGTATTTGAGGATTGATCTGAGACGAGCAGTTAAGAATGAAAATGATAGAGTATGCTTGAATAGCTTGAAGCTATAGTTGGTAGAAGTGTAATTAATGGTAAAATCTTGAAGTAGTATTTAGACGGGTTGGTCATACACTCGTGAATATAATGATAAGGATTGAAGGTTGATAAATAATATTGAAAGATGACATAGGCCAGAGAAGAAATTGTAGAATTTCTTGATGGAAGATAAATGGATGGTAATAAATAGTAGTAAGATTTCCTTGGTATTTTGAGGTAGTTTGTCAAAGAAAATAGAATCAAGTTGACATTTGGATATCATAGAGATCAGATGATCTTGTTATGGAATCCTGTAGAGAAGGTTGTTATTACAAAGAGTTAAAGTATGGATAACCTTGAACCTCAATTTGAACGTATTTCAAAATAAAATAAAAACCTTTTAATACTTTTAAAACATCGTGGAGTGTTTAAAGTGAGTTGTTGTCAACAGTAAGTTGGAGTACGATAAGTATTACGATACTAAACAAGAGCGATTGTGGAAATGGTTAGAGGAGTAAAGAGACTTTGGGTAAGTCAAGTTGGAGAGGTGAAAATATAAATTAGGAAGATGAAGCTTTGATGAGTAAGTGAACAGGAATGATAAGAATGGGATGAAGACTTGGTAGTACGTTGAGTACATTATCGAATATGATAGTAGGAATGTAAAGCCGTTAGAGGACAATGGTGGATACAATGGAATGCTATCTCAGTTGTCCTGGATTCCAACGAAGTTGGAGGGTTTTGAAAATGTTGGATTTCAAGAATATTTTAAAGTGTTTAAAATAATTTAAAATATAACTTTTGTTTGAGTAAGAAAAGTGGTAATGGATACTTGTAATAAGGTATCAAGTAGACTTTGGAAGTCGGGTATCGTGGAATGGTATGGTATGTTTATTGCTTTGGAACGCAATGGTATTTGTCGATCGAATGAGTCCTACGTGACCAGATTGTGAACTTAGAAATTCAAAAGAAAGGAGTTGTTGAAATGTTGTACACCTGGACTTAGTGAGTTGGAGGTAGTACCATTAAAGGAGTTAACTTGAGTATTGCTCCAAAGAGAACTTGATTCTGGTTTAAGGATTGGAATAACCTGGGATTATGAAAGATTTGAAGTTTTGAATGACTAGGAACTTGATGAGATCAGTAAAGTGTGAAGCACTTGAAAGACAACAGTTATGAATCAGTTGACTTTAGTAGCCGGAGTGCGAATATGGTCATCTGGGTATTGTCGCTAAAGGTATATGAATTGAAAAATAAGGAATTTATCGAACACAATGATACTAGTACTTTATGGGAAGATTTAATTACCGAATTATCTTCAGATGGGTTACAGGAATAGTATGAATGCTTGAGCAATAGATTATTCAGGAACAATGAATTTGAGATCTGAATAGCAAAATAAAGGATTAGAGAGTTTGAATTGGAATTAACTCAAGTTGACTACACTTATGAAATATTAAATTGTTGAATAAGGTATGGTGCTTTGAGATGTTATGCAAATTTGAGTATGATTGAATGAAATTTTGAAGTTTAAGGGTTCAATTGAATAAAAAAAGTATATTTATCCAATTGAAAACACGGGTTAAGGGCGTAAAGTGTAATTAGGCCCTTCTACAAATCCCAACCATTTCTTTGAGGCCTAATTACACTTTATATCTTTATACTATACCTTGTTTTTCAATTAGATGCATATTCTTTTTTTTTTTGTTCAATCAAATACTTAAACTTTAAAAATTCATTTAATCAGACACAAAACATAATACAAACGAAGGAAATTGTGAATGGTGCGTGTCACGCCCTGACGTAGCATAAATATGGAAAGCGTTTAATTTCCTTTATGGACCCGTAGGTCGCGACAGTTTGAAACATCGATTCCGTCCCAAACATCGAACAACATAACACCATGATCAGAGTAAAGTAATCAAGACTTACAAATATTTTTTTTTTCTAACTTATTACATATCACCTCTCTGGGTCAGCTAAGGAACAAGCCGCCTAAGAACAAAACAATATCTATTGTCTATTATAGTCATCCTTATAACAAAACAGCTTATAACTTAAAACATAGGATATTGATAACAGTTCTATCTTCCAAAGCAGCCGTTCTTAGTTTGCATAATCATAAGGCCCAACATAGTCATAACCTGAAAAGCCTAGACACGAATGTCCAGGACGCATCAACGCCGTCAGCTTCAAGAAGCTGGTGAGTATTAAAAACATAATTTTGAATGTAACACATACTCATTTACCATTTTCCAATTCTTATTTAATTCAACAAGTTTACATTAAAATAAGGAGTTCATTTTTAGAAAATAACCATCATATTATTTGAAAACTTTAATTCACATATATGTGACCGTGTATGAAAAACAATGCACCATCTCATCTTACCGACTCTTTTCTCTCGACAGACACAACAACCCACTATCTCACACCAGTATTCTTATAATATTCCGATAGCCACACTTTAGCACAGGGGTGCCAGGGAATGTCCAGTTTGCCTCACACTTTGGTCCAGGATACCAGGGAGTGTCCAATGCCTCACACTTTAGTACCTAATCCGCCTCGCAAATACCGAAGGTAACCTCACGTAGTATCCAGACTCGGGTACCAGGGAGTGTCCGTAGGCCACACTTTAGCACTACCATGGGTGCCAGGGAATGTCCAAGTTCGGAGTCACACACTTTAACGCTTCCATGGGCATCAGGGAATGTCCAGTTTTACCACCGTCACACTACAAAGATACTCTCACCGCAATCTCAACACGTCACACTTTGGTACACAATTACCAGGGAGTGTCCACAACACAATCTCAACCACACACTCTTTTCCACACTGACCATTACTCTTTTCCACACTGCCCAACATTTACACTCACCATGCATGTACAACTGACTCCACATGTATGTCATGACACTTAAACAAACATAAAATGCTGAATTATAGGAACAACGTACGTGCGGGGATTGTTAAGTAGTAATACATCATTTCAATCGCCCAAGCATACCAAATAGGTTTCTGTATTAGTAAATTTCTCCAAACAGAGCTTTAAAAGTCCATGAAATATCACCGAAACAGTTTCTTAACATAAACAAGCGAAAACCAGAAACTGTCCAAAGTCACGCGTGCGGGCCGCTCGCTCGATATGCCCAATTTTTGTCTTATTATAAAATCCTTTCTATCTGCTAGAATTCACACAGATCGTTCGCGCGGGCCGCTCGCGCGATCTGCCTAATTTTCGTTTTATTATTAAAAAAAAACTTTTCTTTCTGCCAGTAAAACACACAGCTCGCGCGCACGGGCCGCTCGCGCGACCCTCACTCGTGCAAGTTTCAGCAGTGTCTTCGTCTTCTTCGTCAGAACTGCTCTGTTTCAGAAATCAGGGGGTCTTTTAACCCATTTTTAAATTTGAAAGTTTATAAGACATGTAATATATGGATTTATCCGATTTTTCACAAGGATTAAGAATCCTCAACTAATTTAACATGATTTCAAACATAGCTCAAGAATTTTATGAAAAACTAAAAGATGACCAAACTAATTTTCTTATATACTTTCTCAATTGAGTAATTAAGCCTTAATACTTTAAACATACCATCTATGATGTAGAATCTTTCATAATCATCTTTAAAAACGGATTTTGGTTAAGTTTGAAAAATCCATGTTTCTATGCTTTGAAATTCAAACGTAAAATCATCAATGGAGATTTTCAAATTAAGCTATATAAATAGCAACCAAGATATGAATTACATTCATAGTGAGTTAGAAATACTCACTGTGCTATGAGTTTGGAGAATTTGTTGAGAAAGATAGCAATACAAGAAATTAATTTGAAGCTTGGCTATGGAGAAGAGAAGCTTTCTCTGTCCAGAAATTTAAACTCTCAAGCTCTCTCGTTTTCTCTCTGTGTTCTCTCTCTCACTCTCTCAATTTCAGTTGAAAGAATGCAGAATGGGAGTTGTGTGTGAGTGTATGCAAGTATATAAACAAAACTCCCAACTTGGAGCCCAAGTTCTCCCTCCTACACTCTACAATTCTATTTTGTTTTTTAATTTATCCCAGCTGCAGAATATACACACACAGATACATACGTATATATGTACACTCTCGCAAATTGAAGGGTCAAGTAGGCTAATAGGGGTCAAAAGCTAGAAGTGTTTGGGAATGTAGCTTATGGCACTAGGAATGCACATACCCAACAGCAGAATCCAAACTAGGCATAAGTCAATGATTAGTTTCCATAAATGGAAATAAAGTGTATGTCAAATCTAACTTTACATCACTTCCAAAATCTGTGGAAGTTCCATGCAGCACGGACAGTTTTGGACATGAACTGGTATTTTCGCGTCGCGGTGGTCACCACAAAAATACAAAAAATTCATTTTAACGTAAGAAATGGTTTTCTGATTTTATAAAAATACAGTTTGAATTAAAAGAAAACATTTCCACCATTTTGAAATACAGACTTTGAAATCCAACACAGGTATGACTTACTATTGTAAAATTACAGTTTGACCCCAACAAGAATTTTTAAATATGAACTAAAGCAAGTATTAAAGTTCTAAACATGGGAATTGCAAATTAAATAAAAGCAGACATTACAAATTTGAGTTAACATCAGGAATATTAATTAAATATGAAATGCAAAATTTAAAATTAAATGCAGGTCGTTACATCCTTCCTCCCTTAAATAGGATTTCGTCCCCGAAATCAAGACTAGCTAGTCATGAAACAACTCCGGGTACTTCTTCCTCATCTCAACTTCAACTTCCCACGAGGCTTCATTCTCGTCATGGTGATTCCACTGAACCTTCACCAACGGAATGTCCTTGTTTCTCAACTTCTTGATACTCTGATCCAGATTCTTCATAGGTCTCTCCTTGTATGAAATGTTATGACTCGTCTAAATATCGTCATAACTAACCACGTGCGAGGGGTCTCGTATGTACTTTCTCAGCATACTAACATGAAATACATTGTAAACCCCAGACATCTTCGGTGGTAGTGCAAGTCGATATGCCACTTCCCCAACACGTTCGAAAATCTCGAACGGTCCGACGAAACGTGGAGCTAACTTCCCTCTCTTGAGACCAAAGCGTACTACTCCTCGGGTCGGTGATACCTTAAGAAGTATATGATCTCCGACGCTAAACTCCAAATCTTTTTGGCATCAATCAACATAACTCTTATACCGACTTTGAGCTATTCTCATCCTTTCCTTGACCAAAGAAATTTTCTCGTTGGTTTCTCTAACCAATTCTGGTCCCAACCATTCAGTATCTCCAATTTCTGCCCAACACAACGGAGAACGACATGGTCTTCCGTATAATGCTTCGAACGGAGCCATCTCGATACTCGTGTGATAACTATTGTTATAGGCAAATTCAACCAAAGGCAAGTGTGTCTCCCAAGATTCTTCAAAATCAATAACACAAGCCCTAAGCATATCTTCCATGATCTGATTAACACGCTTAGTTTGCCAATCTATCTGAGGGTGGAAGCAGTACTCATCTTAAGCGAGGTTCCCATAGCTTCTTGTAAATTTTCCCAAAACCCAGAAGTAAAACGTGCGTCACGGTCTGACACAATCGACACAGGTGCACCGTGAAGTCGCACAACTTGTTGTATATACATCCGACTCATCTTGTCTACCGGGTATGTCATACTATAAGCAATGAAATAAGCAGACTTCGTCAATCGATCCACGATTACCCAAATGGAGTCATGATTCTACTGTGATCGAGGTAATACTACTACAAAATCCATGGTTATGTGCTCCCACTTCCAACCTGGGACAGGTAGCGGTTACAATAATCCCGAGGGTCTTTGATGTTCAGCTTTGACTTGTTGACACGTCAAACACCTGGATACAAATTCGGCCACATCCTTCTTCATACCTTCCCACTAGAAATTTTTTTTCAAATCCTTGTACATTTTCGTCCCTCTTGGGTGAACTGCATATTTTGACTTATGTGCTTCTGCCAGAATATCATTTCTCAATTTCCCACAGTCTGGTACACATAATCTGCCTCTACATCGATACCTTCCGTCACTTTCCACCTTCCATTCTGTCAGATCTTTCTCTGACATCTTCACAAACCACACTTGAAACTTCTCATTTTCTTTCTGATTTCCAATAATACGGTCGATAAGAACAGGCTGTAGGATAAGACATCCGAAAAGTTGTCCTTTTCCTTCTTCAGCACTCTGTACATCGAACTCCGTCAATGTCTCCAATGCTCGCCATTCTCTAACCATTAAGGAGGCGATCGTCTCACGAATCTGCTGACTCAAAGCATCAGCGACCACATTAGCTTTACCGGGGTGGTACTCTAATGTAAAGTCGTAATCTTTGATCAGCTCCATCCATCTGCGTTGTCTCATGTTTAACTCTTTCTGTGTGAACAAATATTTCAGACTCTTGTGATCAGAGAACAAATCGAACTTCTCACCGTAGATATAATGTCTCCAAATCTTGAGTGCGAATACCACTGTCGCTAATTCCAAATCATGAATGGGGTAGTTTAACTCATTCGGCTTCAACTGTCTAGATCCGTAGGCGATAACTCTACCATCTTGCATAAGTACACACCCTAGTCCTTGATATGACGCGTCACTAAAGATAGTGAACTTCTCATCAGGCTTGGGTATTGCTAGTACCGGTGCAATAGTGAGTCTCTCTTTCAACTCTAGAAAGGCGCGTTCATGTTTCTCTGTCCACTCGAATTTCAAATTCTTCTTTGTCAATCCAGTCAATGGTGCATCTATTTTAGAAAACCCTTCAACAAATCTTCGGTAATAGCCTGCGAGTCCCAGAAAACTCCTAACCTCTATAGGGTTGCTCGGCCTAACCCAGTTTGACACAGCATCTGTCTTGGACAAATCCACAAAAATTCCTTAAGATGACACCTTGTGTCCCAAAAATTTCACTTCTTGTAACCAGAACTCACACTTACTGAACTTGGCATACAAGTGGTGGTCCTTGAGTGTCTGCATCGCAATCCGTAGGTGTTGCTCGTGTTCTTCTGTTGACTTAGAATAGATCAAAATATCATCAATGAAGACAATGACAAACTGATCTAAATAAGGCTTGAACACTCTGTTCATCAGATCCATAAACACTGCCGGGGCATTCGTCATTCCAAACGGCATTACCGAAAATTCATAGTGACCATATCGAGTTCTGAATGTAGTCTTAGGTATGTCTTCCTTCCGTACCCTCAACTGATGAAATCCCGGCCTTAGGTCTATCTTGGAAAATATCGTAGCTCCTTGTAATTGATCAAATAAGTCTTCGATTCGGGGTAAGGGATACTTATTCTTGATAGTCACTCGGATCAATTCTCTGTAATCAATACACAACCGAAGTGTTCCATCCTTCTTCTTCACAAAAACACCGGTGCTCCCCAAGGCGATGTACTTGGACGTACAAAACCTAGGTTCTCGAGCTCTTGAACTTGTTCTTTCAATTCCAACAGTTCGGTGGGGGTCATTCTGTAGGGAACCTTGGTGATCGGTACGGTACCCGGTATAAGCTCAATACAGAACTCAATACTTCTCTCGGGCGGCAGACCAGAAATATCTTGAAATACTTCTTCGAAGTCCTTGACTACAGGTATAGACGACGCTGTCGCTTCTGTACTGACGACTTCGACATTTGCTAAACATCTTGTGAGGAACATATCTCCCAAAGGGTTATATTGAAAATCAAAGGGTTGATTCTCGTTGTCGGGGAATGTAATTCTCTTCCTCGCACAATCCAGCTTCACTTGATTTTGAGAGAGCCAATCCATTCCTAGGATTATGTCGAACTCCTTCATCGATAGGACAATCAGCCTTGCAGGGATTTCACGGTTTCCTAGCCGTAAGGGACAATCCTTGCATACACGTCCTAACTTGACTGCGGCTCCTAATGGCGAGGTAGCTCTCAAAACTTTCTCTAAACAATGAGGTCAGATACCCAATCTCCGAATCGTATTAACAGATATGAACGAAAGAGCAGCACCTGTATCAAATAAAACTTTAACTTGGGAGTTAAACAAAGTCAAAGTACCTTCCACTGCTTGCTCATCAAGTGGAGCTTCTCCATAAACTCCTTCTTCATAATTAGTTCCGTCATATCCAGCAGCATCTGGGATAACAGCATTCAAGCGAGTCTGATTCTGTTGACTATACGTCACCTGCTTAGGAGTAGTGCAGAACTTGCTGATGTGACCTAGTTCACCACAGTTGTAGCAGACTATGCCTTGCTGAGCAACACGCCTTGGTGCCTTGCAATCTCGAGCCAGATGACCGGGGTTGCCACAGTTGAAATATTTCCCAACGCTACTTCCTTCACCAACTCGAGGTTGAGTCGGATAGGTGATAGCTTGGGTCTTCTTACTTTCGTTAAAATTCCTCTTCTGCCCTTGGGTACGATTCATTGGTGGTCTATTCCCAAAATTACCCCTCTGAGGCGGCCGAAATTCGAATTGCTTCCGATTCACTCGAGCATCTTCTTCTAAATCAGTGGCCAGGCCGACTAGACCTTCGAAAGACTTATCTAGGTGGCCGAGAGTCAGCGACGAATCTGCGGTGTCAGCCCTTGGTTATACTTACAGATCCTCTTTTCTTCGGTATCAACCATGTGAGGGGAAAACTGAGACAGCCTCTCGGACTGAGTAGTGTACTCTTGTACCAACTTAGTCCCTTGCGTTAGATCCATAAATTCCTTCTCTCTCCTGTGCCTCTCCGTAGCCGGGAAATACTTCTCAAGAAATCTCCCCTTGAACGTAGTGCACGTCATTCCCATTGTAGCTCCATTCCCGATAGTAGCTATGACAGAGTCCCACCAATCTGCGGCGGCATCAGTTAATTAAAAAGTAGCTAACCTTCTCTTGTCCATCTCATTGCACTGGATAACCTCGAACATGCGGTCCATCTGTCTTAACCACTATTCCGCTTTCCATGGTTCCGCAGTACCCGCAAACTGCTCAGGCCTTCGCGCACAGAATCTCTCCAACAGCTTATCTCCAGTCTGATGGCCTCGTCGGTTATCATTCGTATTACTGATTCTTTCCAAACGTCTGACAAATTCTTCGAACATCCCCGTAGGATCGGCATCCTTAGGTGCTCCCTCGATCAAATTCCTGTCCCTCCTGGGTCTCCCAGCCATTCTATGCATCACATGATGGGGGAATGAGAAACATGTATGAAGTAGTACTCTGAAGCAATTTAAATGATGACAACATTCAAAAGAGTATATTTTATATATAACTTCTTGTCAAGTTGATACAAAAAGCATGTATGATCAGGTAAAAGCCTACCCTATCTATATGGGTTAGGACGCATATGTCCATGCAAGAGTTAATGCCAAAAATGGGGTTATTGCCCTATACTCTAATGCATGTAATTACAGTTTGCAAAAAGAGGTAGAGCTAGTAGTCAAAAGTAGTTAATATGTACAAAATCATATCTAGAATGTCAATCGTCTCCATAAGCAGCTATCAGGAGATCTTGCGAGTTGACGGGGCGAAATCGCTAAACAAGGAACGGGCCCACCAAATTAAAATCAGAGCTCTGAGAGGTCGACGAGGAAGCAGGCGCTAGGGCATCTGCCTCAATTGGCACATCCTCAGGCAGAACTAGCTCAAGTGCTAGCTCCTCCTCGAGCTCAACGGCAAGGTCATCTAGACCTATGCCATCCTCTACAACCTCCCCATCTACTGGAACCAACTGAACAACCTCAGCATCGTCCTCGGCGATGGGAACCACTGGCGGAGGCATCTCTACCTGTGCGAGATGGGCATGCACAACCTGGATCTTAAAGGGAAAATAGAAAGCATCGCTATCAACTATTCTCAGAATCTCAACTAGCACTAAACGCTGAGCCTCCGCGAAATAGCGTATCTCAAGGCGAATACGTGTCAATCAACTATCCCTACCACGTAAACCTGGTGCCACAGATCTAATACTATAGTCGTCGTGGCCAGCTGCTCAATGGCGGTATGATATAAATCTAGAAAAGCTGGGACTACTGCCCCGGGAGTCACCAAATGTCCTCCAAACCCATCTGGTACGTCGAGCGGCTGAGCTGGGTCCATACCTGATAAAAAGGTACTAACTCAAATTAGGAAAGAGATAATCTTAGGCGTTTGGGTTCTGAGTCTATCCTCCCTGTCTTAACATCGGGTGTGTGAAGCTTAAGCCAACAGATTGTGGAATCGGGTCTAAACTGGTAAACCTTTACCTGGCTAAACTGTCTTGAGATAATTAATAACCTGGCTCTGATACCACTAAATCCTGTCACGCCTCGACGTAGCATAAATATGAAAAGCGTTTAATTTCCTTTATGGACCCGTAGGTCGCGACAATTTGAATGATCGATTCCGTCCCATACATCGAACAACATAAAACCATGATCAGAGTAAAGCAATCAAGACTTACAAATATTTTTTTTCTAACTTATTACATATCACCTCTCTGAGTCAGCTAAGGCACAAGCTGCCTTAGAACAAAGCAATATCTATTGTCTATTACAGTCATCCTTATAACAAAACAGTATATAACTTAAAACATAGGATATTGATAATAGTTCTATCTTCCAAAGCATCCGTTCTCAGTTTGCATAATCATAGGGCCCAGCATAGTCATAACCTGAAAAGCCTAGACACAAATGTCCAAAACGCTTCAACGCCGTCAGCTTCAAGAAGCTGGTGAGTATTAAAAACATAACTTTGAATGTAATACATACTCATTTACCATTTTCCAATTCTTATTTAATTCAACAAGTTTACATTAAAATAAGGAGTTCATTTTTAGAAAACAACCATCATATTATTTGAAAGCTTTAATTCACATATATGTGACCGTGTATGAAAAACAATGCACCATCTCATCTTACCGACTCTTTTCCCTCGACAGACACAACAACCCACTATCTCACACCAGTATCCTTGTAATACTCCGATAGCCACACTTTAGCACATGGGTACCAGGGAATGTCCAGTTTGCCTTATACTTTGGTCCGGGGTACTAGGGAGTGTCCAATGACTCACACTTTAGTACCTAATCCGCCTCGCAAATACCGGAGGTAACCTCATGTAATGTCCAGACTCGGGTACCAGGGAGTGTCCGTAGGCCACACTTTAGCACTACCATGGCTGCCAGGGAATGTCCAAGTTCGGCATCACACACTTTAACGCTTCCATGGGCGTCAGGAAGTGTCCAGTTTTGCCACCGTCGCACTACAAAGATACTCTCACCGCAATCTCAACACGTCACACTTTGGTACACAATTACCAGGGAGTGTCCACAACACAATCTCAACCACACATTCTTTTCCACACTGACCATTACTCTTTTCTACACTGCCCAACATTTACACTCACCATGCATGTACAATTGACTCCACATGTATGTCATGACACTTAAACAAACATAAAATGCTGAATTATAGGAACAACGTATGTGCGGGGATTGTCAAGTCGTAATACATCATTTCATCGCCCAAGCATACCAAATAGGTTTTTGTCTTAGTAAATTTCTCCAAACAGAGCTTTAAAAGCCCATGAAATATCACCCAAACAGTTTCTTAACATAAAGCAAGCGAAAACCAGAAACAGTCCAAAGTCGCGTGCGCGGGCCGCTCGCTCGATATGCCCAGTTTTCATCATATTATAAAAACCTTTCTATCTACCAGAATCCTCACAGATCGCGCACACGGGCCGCTCGCACGATCTGCCTAATTTTTGTTTTATTATAAAAAAAAACTTTTCTGTCTGCCAGAAAACACATAGCTCGCGCGCGCGGGCCGCTCGCATGAGGGGTCGCTAGCGCAGGCCGCTCGCGCGACCCTCGCTCACGTGATTACGTGCGCGAGTTTTAGCAGTGTCTTTGTCTTCTTCGTCAGAACTGCTCTGTTTCAGAAATCAGGGGGTCTTTTGACCCATTTTCGAATTTGAAAGTTTATAAGACATGTAATATATGGATTTCTCCGATTTTTCACAAGGATTAAGAATCCACAACTAATTTAACAAGATTTCAAACGTAGCTCAAAAATTTTATGAAAAACTAAAAGATGACCAAACTAATTTTCTTATATACTTTCTCAATTGAGTAAATTAAGCCTTAATGCTTTAAACATACCATCTATGATGTTCAATCTTTCATAATCATCTCTAAAAATAGATTTTGGTTAAGTTTGAAAAATCCATGTTTCTAAGCTTTGAAATTCAAACTTAAAATCATCAATGGAGATTTTCAAATTAAGCTATATAAACAGCAACCAAGATATGAATTACATTCATAGTGAGTTAGAAATACTCACTGTGCTATGAGTTTGGAGAATTTGTTGAGAAAGATAGCAATATAAGAAATCAATTTGAAGCTTGGCTATGGAGAAGAGAAACTTTCTCTGTCCAGAAATTTAAACTCTCAAGCTCTCTCGTTTTCTCTCTGTGTTCTCTCTCTCACTCTCTCAATTTCAGTTGAAAGAATGCAGAATGGGAGTTGTGTGTGAGTGTATGCAAGTATATAAACAAAACTCCCAACTTGGAGCCCAAGTTCTCCCTCCTACACTCTACAATTCTATTTTGTTTTTTAATTTATCCCAGCTGCAGAATATACACACACAGATACATACGTATATATGTACACTCTCACAAATTGAAGGGTCAAGTAGGCTAATAGGGGTCAAAAGCTAGAACTGTTTGGGAATGTAACTTATGGCACTAGGAATGCACATACCCAACAGCAGAATCCAACACATGGCATAAGTCAATGATTCGTTTCCATAAATGGAAATAAAGTGTATGTCAAATCTAACTTTACATCACTTCCAAAATATGTGGAAGTTCCATGCGGCACGGACAGTTTTGGACATGAACTGGTATTTTCGCGTCGCGGTGGTCACCACAAAAATACAGAAAATTCATTTTAAGGTAAGAAATGGTTTTCTGGTTTTATAAAAATACAGTTTGAATTAAAAGAAAACATTTCCACCGTTTTGAAATACAGACTTTGAAATCCAACACAGGTATGACTTAATTTTGTAAAATTACAGTTTAACCCCAACAAGAATTTTTAAATATGAAATAAAGCAAGTATTAAAGTTCTAAACATGGGAATTGCAAATTAAATAAAAGCATACATTACAAATTTGAGTTAACATCAGGAACATTAATTAAATATGAAATGCAAAATTTAAAATTAAATGCAGGTTGTTACAGTGCGAAAAATTACATTCAATCAAATCCTAAATCTCATTCTATCAAATTTGAAATCACACTCAAGTAGATCCAAAATCGCATTCAGTCAAACCCAAAATCGCATAATTTTCGCGTCATTCACAATCTCCTTCATTTGTCTTTAACTTAACCCATGCAGGTAAGCATTAAGTGCAAATCATGTGACAATTTCTGTTAATTTAAGCCAATGGGCCATGGCATCAAGTTTTGGGTTTGATTGGATGAATTTTTTTAAATTCAAGGATTCGATTAAACAAAAAAAAGAGATTATGCATCCAGTTGAAAACACGGGTATAATATAAGGGAGTAACGTGTAATTAGACCCTTTTTTATTTAATAATAGTCAACCAAAAACAAGTTAAAACAGCTTTTTTTTTCTTTCAAAAATGCTACTACACCAACACCAAATTCCACAGCAAAGATTCTTGTGGGTCCCGTGTAAAACTCATGTAGAACTCACATGGGGCTCATTGGAGTCAAGGGTCAAGATTGTTAGATGTGGAATTTGGTGTGGAATTTGGTGTGAGTGTAGTATTACTTTTTTTTTGGAATATATACTATGAAAGGGGAAATATATAGGGAAAATTAACTAACAGTCCCTAGAATGGACTGGTAATGGTGATTGACTTAGCCCCTTTTTTTTTTGAGGAAAAGACAACCTTTTTTTATTTTTATTTATTTATTTATTTTTTTTATTTTTTATTTTTTTTATGGCCTTAAGTCCGCTTTTAAACTGAAGATAAGGCTCATTGAGAAAGTTGCCCTCGTCACACATATAGAAAGTTGCTGATTCTGTTTTGCCACCTCAACACGTTCTTCAAGGAATTTTTTTTTTCAAACTTTAAAATGCTATAACTTTCAAACCACAACTCCATTTTATCAAGCAAAATCTATAATGACTATAAAAAAATGTTTTAAAAAAAAATTCATGCTACTGTCGGACCACTATAGCATAACGTGATGTCAGTCTCTTTTGTGACAGTAACATGATACTGCATTTGAATTTTTTTCTTTTTTTTTTATATGATATGTTGTCTTTAACTGGACAGTAACATCTTAAAGTTGGCCATAATTTTGCGATTATTAGGTCAATTTGAAGAAATGTTATTGTCGACGATATGTTACTGTTTTTTTGTTCAATACCACGTTGCTAATCTTTAATGGAATGTTACTATTTTTTGTATGGAATGTTACTATTGTTTTTTATAGACAAACATATACTAAATGACCCTAATTTTGTAACTTTTTGCAACAATAATGTTACTATCAAACCACAACTCCATTTTAAATAAAATTTAGATATTTGTAATCAGAAGGAAAGATCTATCAAGCAAAATCTATAATGACTATAAAAAAATGTTTTAAAAAAAAATTCATGCTACTGTCGGACCACTATAGCATAATGTGATGTCAGTCTCTTTTGTGACAGTAACATGATACTGCATTTGAATTTTTTTTTCTTTTTTTTTATATGATATGTTGTCTTTAACTAGACAGTAACATCTTAAAGTTGGCCATAATTTTGCGATTATTAGGTCAATTTGAAGAAATGTTATTGTCGACGATATGTTACTGTTTTTTTGTTCAATACCACTGATGTTGTCAATATCAAGATATAAAAAGTATGCTTTTATTTATGCTTTACTTTTCTAAAGATTTGTAGTGTGAAAGTAAAGGTCGAACCCACAGAGATTGATTACTACAGCTCTTAATTTTAAAACCTAAGTCTAATTAATTAGGAAAAACGGATTTGAATTGGATTTAATTAAACTAATAACTATAAAAGTAAATCTAAACTATGACAGCAATTAAAAGTGTTTTTAATGAATATGTAAAGGGAACCTAGGATTGCAAATCCACCACTAGTTTCATAATAGGAATATTTATGAATTACTTTAGCTCATTACGTTGGATGAATATGGGGAATTGTAGCTACAAGCCCAATTCCTCCGACAAGAAGATATTCATGGTTCAAGCACCAACATAATCCATCTTCGGTTAGCACGAATTATCCCACACTAAACTAGGGTTGTGATCTAATCCGTCTAACCTAGGCATGGACTATTCGGATACTTGATAGCACGAATCAATAAAGCACCATCACATGTAAACAATCTAAACCAGCACAGCAAGAATAGATCGTTGAGCACATCACAGTCAAAATAGATCTAAGACAAGAATAAATTCTGAAAGCAATGATTTAATCACTAGAAGTACGATTTATTTATGAAAATCCTCTAAACATGTGACTGTCATCCATACATAATAAAACTAAAATAAAAACATAAATAAAACCCTATTACTCATCTAGAGCTTCATTGAAACCCTAGATCTATGATCTAGCCGTCCATAGAAGTAATGGATGGCAAGTAGTTGATGGAAGAGGCCATGGAAACCCTTGGTCTTCTTCTTCTTCTCCTTGCTTCCCTCCCTTCAATGGCTGGAAGTATGTGTGTATATAGTTGCCAACCCTTCAATTGAAGTAAAATAAGGTATATATAGATTTACAACAAGTTTTGGAAGCCTTTCCAACTTGAAACGGACTGAAACTGATGTAATTTACAATCTGGACGTCGTTTAGCAGTTTCGTTTGCACAGGAGTCTTCAGTACACTGAAATACGCAACTTTGGTTTTTACCCATATCGCGCGAGCGGGTCGCGCGAGCGCGACAATTGGACCTTCGCGCGCGCGGATCGCGCGAGCGATTCTTGGGATCTCGCGCGAGCAGATCGCGCGAGCGATTCTCTGATTTTCGCGGGCGCGGGTCGCGCGCGCGACTTGTCTTTTTCAGCTTCTTTAACTCTGCTTTTTCACCATTTTTAGCCTGGTTTAGTTGATTTCTTCCAAAACCTGTCAGAAACTAGAAAACGGAGTAAAAATATACAAAAACAGGATAAAATGGCCTAACAAATGCGCGTTAAGGCGTATATTTAGGATTAGTTCTCTCCCGATCACACCCCCAAACCTACATTTTGCTAGTCCTCGAGCAAAACTACTAATAACATACTATTCCATTTTCGCATGGGTCACGATTGCATTTAGCTTATGCAACAAGCCTTTTAAACCCCTAGGTGTCCCTAGTTGGACGAGTGAAGTCTCGTGAGGGTTCTCGTCAACAAGTCACCCACAACCATCTTTATTAACTTAAAAATTTTAAAAAAGTTTTATTAAACAAATAAACAATACTCCTTATTATAAACAACGATTCGAAATAGAATAACGAACATAGAGAAACATAATGAAACATCCACCTAAATCATGAAAAACAATCACAAGCACATGCATCGCATAAATCAATAGAGTTTCTCATAAAATTGCACGTGTGATATGGTAGTCAAATGAACACGCGCATGTCATAAACTTGGAATATAACTCGGACAACCATTTAACTATGTCTCGACTACGAATCTCACAATATCAATTACACTCTAAAATGAAACACTCAGAAACAGGTGTAATTTTTCTAATATATGTGAGTGAAGGAAATATATTTTCAAAATGAGAATACTCACATATGACTCGAAAATGACGCATGACACGAAAGAACAGTAGTCTCATGGATAGGACGCCAATAATCAAAAGAAATTAATCATTACCATGTTTTAATCCCCCTCCCATCGTTTTCATATCCGAACCATGTTTCCTAGAATCAGATAGGACTTTTCAAAGGTTGTAATGTGGCTCAGGCAATGAAAAATGATAGAACAGATTAATTGGGTAGGTTTAGAATGGCATTGTAAGGCATGTTCGATCTCTTTCATTCTTCTTCTACAAACTTTCATCTTTTCTTTCTCTTCATTCCTTTTCATTCATTTTTCTTCTTTTTTTTCAACCTTCCTCTTCTTTATTCTGTTTCTTTTCCTTTTTCTTTTCTTGCTTCTCAAATGATTATGAATTGAATACCAAGTAACTACCCCAATAACATCTGATTTTCTTCTTCTCAATCAACACATCGCCTTAATACTACTAAAAGTTGATCACTCTTCCAGTGGTATACTCCAAGTTGATCAAGTTGGAGCTTTTACAGAGGATAATGGTGAACAAAGAAAAAGAGAAAACATTGTAATGGCTCAAAGGGCGAACTAAGGAAATTTTATCTTTTATCGGTCGGTAATAAACAAAGAAGGCCTAAAATCATGTCCTATGGTTATATGGTTCTTCAACATGTACGACGGAAGATTATTTAGCATGGTAACAAATATTTTAACTTGACTATCAACCAAAGCAAGAATAATGAGCCTGTCTGTTGGAGCGAATTGGATGATCGGGCCGAGGGCTGCCCCCTCTTCCCCTCACTCTCCTTTCCCTAATATGAACCCTGAGTCATCAAAGCCTTTCTGACTCGGCCTGGCCCGGTCGCCCTACGCGACTGGCGCTTCAAAAGGCGAAACTCTCATCGTAGTTTGGCGACCTAAGGGGCGGACACTTTTTGTTATCTAAAGGCGAAGACTCTGAAGTGGGCGAACATGCCGGGCTCCGGCTCCGCGCACCTGCTGACACCTTTCGAAGCACTTTCTAGTGTGCGCTTAACAACAAGTTAATGCGCTATTTCAATGAAATTCGACAAATACAATATGTATTTATAACCCTCTAAAAAGAAAAGATAGGCTCAAAAGCTCACCGGGTTTAGTCTCCACCATGTGTTATCTAGAAATCCGAATCATATTATAGTTCACATCAAACATGTATTCAAGCGACTACGCGCAGTGCATAGGTTAGTGTGCAAATCTATGATATAAAACTACGATTCAAACAATACATAACTTAAAACGTCATATCATAACTTCAGCAAATGTTTAATCACATCTTCTCTGGTTTACCATTCTATAACAATTCAAAGTTCTCTAACAAAAAGTATCAAATTAAGGTTACAAAAACATCGGTAATCATCGTTTATTTAAACACACTTATTTCAAAATTTTCAAAATTAGTGCATAATATATGTGCATGTGTGAGTGCATACCCCCAAACCTAAACCTTTCATTGTCCCCAATGAAACAATAAAATGAAAGAATGAAGAGTAGGTAAGAAAGGAACGATAATACCTCGATCTTGACAAGCCTAGAACAGGTGAACACAAAGGAATATGGCAATAAAATTCAATGTTACTTGTTACTTCTTAACAAAAGAAAATTAAACAGACAAAATAATAAAAACAAACTAAAAGCATTATAACTAAGCTAAACGAAACTAAATAAACTATAAGCAGAAACAAAACCATAAAGATCCCCAAGAAAATAAACTAGAAAATAAAATAAAACATACTATAAAATAAAACATAACCAGAACTAAGAAAACAATCAAAAACCTAATGGAAAAGGACCTACGAAACAAAAATAGAAAAGCAAAAATTATCAGAACAGGTGTGGAGGGCTGATAGAGAAAACAAAAGAAAATATCAGAAAAATGGGGAATCGCGCGAGCGGTCCGCGCGAGCGGCCGTCGCGCGCGCGAATTCCTGGATTTTTTTTTTTATCAATAGTCGCGCCAGCGAGGTTCCTCGCGCCCGCGACATCAGGCGCGAGGAGAAGCAGAGGCATACTATAAAGGAAACAAAGAAAAACGTTAAGGCACATTCTCGCGCCAGCGGGCCGCGCGAGCGACGTCTCGCGCAAGCGAGCCGCGCGCGCGAGAATGGTTTTCTCCATTTTTAGACTAAAATTATGTATATATTATTAAAATAAATTAATTCCAACCCCCAAACCTATCCAGAATGTCCAAAACAGACTCCAACAGACTCAAAAACGACCAAAAATAAGAAAAATGAATGAAATAAAGCTTGGGTTGCCTCCCAAGAAGCGCTAACTTTTACGTCTTCAGCTAGACCGTTCTAGCTCAAGACTTACGGAGGTTGAAAATCAGACTTTGTACCCCTAAGAATGTCAGGTAGAGCTCGATGGTAAGCAGAAATCACGTCACTTCGAATTAATTCAATCGACGGTTTGTCAGTATGTTCAAATCGATTTCTTACCTTTCGAGTAGATTCAGCATTAGGGTCCACAGGATTAGGATTCATCCACTCATCATCCTCTATATTATTCCCCGTACTTATATCTATTACGTTAGTAAGTTCAATATTCCGATTAACCTCACATTCCGTCTCACATAGGTAATCGTCATCTTTAGAAGGTTGATCCATAGCATTAAAAACGTTTAATTTTACATTCATGTTCCCAAACGACACTTTCATTACCCCCGTCCGACAGTTAACACGTGCGTTAGCGGTTGCTAAGAATGGACGGCCTAGAATGACAGGAGTATGTTTCCTAGCATCTAGCACGGGTTCAGTGTCAAGGACCATGAAGTCGACAGGATAATAGCATTTATCAACTTTAACCAAGACGTCCTCGACGATTCCTCTAGGTATCTTAATAGAACGATCCGCTAATTGTATGGTAGCGGCCATAGGTTTCAGTTCACCTAGACCTAATTGTTTATAGACGTGATAAGGTATGAGATTAACACTAGCTCCTAAGTCAAGAAGAGCCCGATGAATGATAGTGTCACCTATGACACATGAAATCGTAGGCGTACCAGGATCCTTATACTTCGGAGGAGCGTGTTGGAAAATTGAACTTACTTTTTCCGTGAAGAAGACCTTTTTAGGAGTGTGACTGCGTATTTTTCGCTTTTGCGTACATAGGTCTTTTAAACATTTAGCATAAGCAGGAATTTGTTTTATAGCATCGAGGAATGGAATATTTATTTTGACTTGTTTAAACACCTCGAGTATATCCTCAGTTTTCGATTTTTTCTTTGTAAGATTAGACGGTTCCTCAACATTAGGTGGATATGGCATTCTCGGAATATAATTTATTGGGACCGGTTCATTTTCTTTTTTAACTCTATCCACGTCTTCACCTTTTTCTTTATTCAAATTTAAATTTTCATTTTTCTCACCCCCATCCGGAATTACAACAACTTCCTCATCTCGAGTAGTCGTCCTAGTCGAAACAGCGTTTACGCTCTCACTCGTACTACCCACTGCGTATTGCCCCTTAGGTTGCTGAGTAGGTTGACTCGTCGACTTACTCTCAGTTAAACGGTTTAATGTAGTAACTACTTGTCCCATTTGGGACTCTAGCTTTGCGATAGACTGAGTGTGAGAGTGCACTAACTGAATTACCGACCCAAAATTTTCAAGTAAGGCCAGCACCTTCTCCTCAAATGCATTATTGCGTGGAGGTAGAGGAGGTGGTTGGTATTGACCTTGTTGGTATTGGGGTCGGTACGTATTAGGAAAATTAGTCGACCTAGGATTATAATTATTTTGTGGGAATTGTTGCATAGAATTAACGTGTTGTTCAACAAATTTCGGATATTGAGATGCAGAAGGACATGCAAAGATATTATGGGACGGTTCAGAACATAATGCACATACTTCTAAAGAGGGTGGATTTGGCCTATTCCACATCCTCATAAGTTGGTCAAGCTTTCTATTCAATTCTTGTATTTGCATTGACTGACTTAACTCAACTATCACCTCTCGCTTAGGTTGAAGGTATCCCTCAGAACGGACAGACACCGCTTGGTGCATCGAATTCTCGCTCAAAGTTTCGAAAATTTTCCAGGCCTCATCGGTGCTTTTGTGTAGGAAAGTTCCAGCACAAACGGCGTCGACGGTATTCCTAACAGAGGGTATAAGCCCCTCGTAGAAGACTTGAACCAATTGCCACTTGGGAACCTGATGGTGTGGGCATGAGCGTAACAATTCTTTAAATTTTTCCCAAGTGTCATAAAGAGTCTCCCCATCTTGCATCACAAAATTAGTTATATCTTTTCTTATCTTATTTGTACGCATAATAGGGAAAAACTTTTGTAAAAATGCGGTGTGTAAGTCTTCCCATGTTCTAATTGTGTTTGGCTCCAAAGATTGGAGCCAATATTTAGCTTTGTCTTTTAATGAGAATGGAAAGAGCCGCATTTTTAATTCATCATCAGTTAAGTTTTGGATTTTCAAAGTAGAACATATATCTTGAAAATCTCCTAAGTGTTTATATGGATCTTCATTTAGACGGCCATGGAAAGATGGAAGTAGCGAGATGGTAGACGACTTTATCTCAAAGTGAGATGCCGTCGCCTCCGGTAATTAAATACATGTTTGTGGCGTGTAAGTTGTCGGAATAAAATAATCTTTAAGTGGAGGAGGTGGCGGTACATTAAGATTATTCATATTAGCTCCGTTGTTATTTTGGTTATTTTCGTTATTATTTCCAATGTCTGCCATTTTAATTGGTTCTATGTTATGAAAGCGTGGTTTCTTTAGTCTTTGAAGGGTACGACGTATTTCGGACTCAAATAAAGACGTTGGTTTCGGTGTCAAATCGTCGTCTATTAAAAACCTTATTCTAGAAGTTAAGTTTGAAGACTTGTTAAGTCTTAATGTACGTTCAAGTTCAGAGTCGAAAGGTTTTAATTCCGGTTTATTTGAACGTGTACCTAACATAAACTAAAAGAAAGTAAACTAAAAACAAAAACTGACTCAACTAAAAAAAAACAAATAGCAATCACGCAACTAAGATAACAAGCACTCAACTACTGTGATGCATGAATATTATCCTGTAATGCAATGACCGCGTCAAGCCTAGCGCCCCGGGTTTCCTAGCTAATGCAGTGCAATTAACCCTAAACTAATGCAAATAGTGCGTCACAGCGCCCTGACTTACAGTGGTTTAAAGCGAATTTCACAAGAGCAATTTATTTAATTTTTATTTTTATTTTTATTTGCGTACGCTCCTTTGATGTAATTAGCTGCTCCACTCGGAAACGTTGACTACAAAATAAAAGAACAAGTTAGTAACTAAAAACAAAATCAGAAAATAAGAAAAATAAGAACTAATCTAATATTTACAAATTAACTAAACTAAGATTATAAAATTAAAGGTAGTAACGCAATCCCCGGCAACGGCGCCAAAAATTGATGTTGTCAATATCAAGATATAAAAAGTATGCTTTTATTTATGCTTTACTTTTCTAAAGATTTGTAGTGTGAAAGTAAAGGTCGAACCCACAGAGATTGATTACTACAGCTCTTAATTTTAAAACCTAAGTCTAATTAATTAGGAAAAACGGATTTGAATTGGATTTAATTAAACTAATAACTATAAAAGTAAATCTAAACTATGACAGCAATTAAAAGTGTTTTTAATGAATATGTAAAGGGAACCTAGGATTGCAAATCCACCACTAGTTTCATAATAGGAATATTTATGAATTACTTTAGCTCATTACGTTGGATGAATATGGGGAATTGTAGCTACAAGCCCAATTCCTCCGACAAGAAGATATTCATGGTTCAAGCACCAACATAATCCATCTTCGGTTAGCACGAATTATCCCACACTAAACTAGGGTTGTGATCTAATCCGTCTAACCTAGGCATGGACTATTCGGATACTTGATAGCACGAATCAATAAAGCACCATCACATGTAAACAATCTAAACCAGCACAGCAAGAATAGATCGTTGAGCACATCACAGTCAAAATAGATCTAAGACAAGAATAAATTCTGAAAGCAATGATTTAATCACTAGAAGTACGATTTATTTATGAAAATCCTCTAAACATGTGATTGTCATCCATACATAATAAAACTAAAATAAAAACATAAATAAAACCCTATTACTCATCTAGAGCTTCATTGAAACCCTAGATCTATGATCTAGCCGTCCATGGAAGTGATGGATGGCAAGTAGTTGATGGAGGAGGCCATGGAAACCCTTGGTCTTCTTCTTCTTCTCCTTGCTTCCCTCCCTTCAATGGCTGGAAGTATGTGTGTATTAGGGCTGCAAAAAAAACCCGTTACCCAAAGACCCGACCCGACCCGACCCGATTGGGTCGGGTTGGGTCGGGTCTGAAATGAAATGGCTCGGGTCTGGTTCGGGTCCAGTCAAAAGACAAATATTTTGGGTCGGGTCGGGTCGGGTCGGGTCTGGGTTGGGTCTGGGTCTGGTCTGGTCTGGGTCCAGCCAATAGACAAACTGTTTTTGCTAATTAATTATTTATTTTGGTGACAAAGTACTAATTTTTCTTTTCATTATATCCATGAATATATAAAACATAACCACTTTATTAATTTGAACTTTTATAGGTTGCACATCATTATATCCATGAATATATAAAACATTATATCCACTTTTCTAATGGTGGGAATTAATTTTCATGACTCTCCACCCTCATCAATTTTTTTAATGGATATATTATACATAGAAGAATAGGTATCCACTAATGAATATAAATAAAAATAGTAATAAAATAAAATATAAGAAAAAATATATTTTTTAAAAAAAAAAAAAAAACTGAGTTGTGGCCCAGACCCAACCCGACCCGAACCAAAGTTACTGGGTCGGGTCGGGTCGGGTCCAAACCTCATCGGTTCGGGTCTGGGTCTCAAAACATGGAACCATTCATAATCGGGTTGGTTCCGGTTCTGTAGGGACCCGACCCGACCCGACCCGACCCATGTGCAGCCCTAGTATAGTTGGCAACCCTTCAATTGAAGTAAAATAAGGTATATATAGATTTACAACAAGTTTTGGAAGCCTTTCCAACTCGAAACGGACTGAAACTGATGTAATTTACAATCTGGACGTCGTTTAGCAGTTTCGTTTGCACAGGAGTCTTCAGTACACTGAAATACGCAACTTTGATTTTTACCCATATCGCGCGAGCGCGACAATTGGACCTTCGCGCGCGCTGATTGCGCGAGCGATTCTTGGGATTTCGCGCGAGCGGATCGCGCGAGCGATTCTCTGATTTTCGCGGGCGCGGGTCGCGCGCGCGACTTGTCTTTTTCAGCTTCTTTAACTCTGCTTTTTCACCCTGTTTAGCCTGGTTTAGTTGATTTCTTCCAAAACCTGTCAGAAGCTAGAAAACGGAGTAAAAATATACAAAAACAGGATAAAATGGTCTAACAAATGCGCGTTAAGGCGTATATTTAGGATTAGTTCTCTCCCGATCAACCACGTTGCTAATCTTTAATGGAATGTTACTATTTTTTGTATGGAATGTTACTGTTGTTTTTTATAGACAAACATATACTAAATGACCCTAATTTTGTAACTTTTTGCAACAATAATGTTACTATCTTTGTAAAAACATTCAGTTTTTTGATAATATGTTACTGTATTTACTTAGAAAGTATTGTAAATGCAATATCATCTGATAAAATAACCATAATTTTGCAATTATTTGGTCAATTTGAAGAAATGCTACTGTTGGCAGTATCATGTTATTGTCTCATGTTACTGTCTATACCTGGACAGTACTTAAAGACACTAACATGTTCTAAAATGGTCATAACTTTGCGATTCTATGACTGATTTGGATGATTTTATTTTATTTTATTTTTTTGATTTGGGGTAATTTTTCAAGATCTACGCAATGAAAATGTCGGCTTTACAAAAAAAATAATTTGTTGATATCCGTTTGTGAGCTGCAAAATTTCAATTATTTTTTGAATAATTTTATAGGCACTATAGATCTTGTTTGATAGATCTTATTTTGTAGATTACGAATACATAATTTTTTATGAAAATTTTTTTTTTATAGTTTAGAAGTTATGACAATTTAAAGTTTAGAAAAAAAAAAAAAAAACTAACTTACTTAAATTATGGACTGAGGTGACATAATTGTAGTGTAATTGTTAAACATAAGAAAAGTGGACATTTTCGTTCACTGAAAATCAAATAGACCAAATAAAAAACGTGGAGGAGCTATCCGTTATTATGGTTTAAGAGCATCTCCAATGCAAAAAGCTATTTTGCATCTTTCAAACCTATAATTTAACAATGCTACAGTGTCAAAAATCTATAATTTGACAATTATGCTCCAATGCAAAAAATCATCCAAAATGTCATTTTTTTGGTACAAAGCTATTAATCTAGTAAATTGGGAAGTTTCTTTTGTACACTAGTTTTGTCACAACTAATAAAAAAATGATTTTTTTTATACAAAAGTAGTTGATGTTATACATTGGATTGTTGTTGTGCACTAGGAACGAAAAATAAGAAAAAAGTACAATGGTCAAAATTTGACAAAAGCCAAATCCTATGCTATACTTGAGAAAATAAATGACTTTCTCAAATTTTGGCAACACAAATGGCCTTGCATTGGAGCACACATTTTGTGCAACTTTCTCAAATTTTAGCTTTGATAATGGATTTGACTCTAGAATTGGGGATACTCTAATGTGTGGATCTATGGCCAGCCGCCCCATATATATCTACTATAGTATAAAAATGAATATGCACGCAAGTTAAAAAATATGTACTTCCTCTTTTGCCCTTCACTACACCATAATTACTCATATATCTATCTATACATCGTCAGGATATATTGATTTGTGTGAGGGTAAATCTGTCATTTTGGACAAATAATTACATTCAAGTCAGTTTTTACAATTTTATTTAATATAATAATGAGCTTTTAATCAACAATCTTGTGTCTAATTACATTTGGATCAACAATTTTTGGCATGCTTATTATTGATTTAAAAAAAAGTCAACAAAAGTGGCTATTTTGGTGGCTATTTAGGAATTGGTCACTAAGATTTACAATTTGGTCAACTTCTTCTCTCAAATGAGGTTTCAATTAACAATTTGTGTCTAACTACATTTGGGTCAATAAAAAGTAAAAAAAAGTGACTATTTTAGTGGTTATTTAGGAATTGGTCACTAATATTTACAATTTGCTCAATTTCTTCTCTCAAAGTTAGGATTCATATATTGTAATATGTGTAATTGCATTTAGGTCAGCAAGTTTTGGGATATTTATTATTCACTTTAAACAAGTTTTAAAAAGTGGCTATTTAGGAATTGGTCACTAATTTCACATTTTGGTCAACTTCTTCTCTAAAATTTAAGTTTTGGCATATTTAAATTATCAATTAAAGTGACTATTTTAGTAGCTATTATTAATTGGTCACTAATATTTACATTTTGGTCTACTTCTTCCCTCAAATTCAGGATTTATAGATTGTATTCGAATATCAATTAAGGCCTACAAACACATTCATGCCCTTTTTTTTTTATAGAGAAAATACCCTACTTGTGCCATATATTTTTAGTGACACTTTATTAGGTACCTTTACTACCCATTTATAAGATAGTCAGAATTATCAACTTCTTCCGTAAGAAGAGTTTTAGATTAAATAGTTACATTTAAAATTTCCTATTTAACTGTTTTAACATCTTATTATATAGTTTTAACAACCACTTAACTGCACAAAACGACACAATTAAATTTCCTGCGTAACGCGCAGAGCACCAACTAGTATATATATATATATATATTGTTTTTTTGAATATATAAACTCTCGGAATCCTAAATAAATCGTCCGATTTTGTCGCTAATGCCACCACGTGTCACAATATTTGAATGAATCGCTTGGCACATGTCAAACAACCCATATGGTCGTAATTAACTGAATTTCAGGGGGTATTTTCGGTACTACCGTCCACTTTCAGTTTTCTTCTTCTTGGCAGCCACTGTCCTGCTCAACGCCTGCATTTAAATCAGTCGAAAAAACAATAGAGGTAGAGAAAGAGAGAAGAAGTGCATTAAAATTTGGCTCTGCGATCAGCAAATGAAGCTTTAAGATGGCTATAATGGCGAATAGGGCAAAGATCACTAGGGTTCTGAGCAATCTAACCCACAAAACCCCGAGTTTCATAACTGGGTCATGCTCTAATAGCGTTATACCCAAGATTCGTGTCGACCCATTTGGGAATTCCGGGTCATTCTCGTTCTCGTCTTCTGCGGCAGCTCCTTTAGACACGGAGGTGTTGGGTTCGAGACTTTTGGGTCTCAAAGATTATGAAGATTACAGGAGAGCTTTGTACGGTGGAATCACTCACAAGGCTCTCTTAGTTGATGCTGTTGGTACTCTTGTTGTTCCTTCTCAGCCCATGGCCCAGGTGGGTTTTCCTCTCCCTCTCTCTCTCTCTCTCTCTCTCTCTCTCTTCCATTGATATTCAGTTTTCTGTATGTTCTTTCTCTTTATTGATTCTTTATAGCTATTGGGTTTGTAGATATACAGAGAGATTGGTGAAAAATATGGGGTGGACTACTCTGAAGCTGAGATATTGAATAGATATAGAAGAGCTTATGAGCAACCTTGGGGTAGATCTAGACTCAGGTAACTTTTGTTCTTTCCCAATTTAAGGATATTTATATATTATAGTTTCTTTCTATTTCTAAACAGAAGCATATGAGGTTTATGGGATATTTTGGGATGATCTAGAAATTTAATATGATTTTCATTCACCCATATTGTTTGTCTAATGATACATGATTTGGAGAGAGAGAATAAAATACTTGCAAAGTGGGAGCCAAACAGTTCCTAGTAATTGGGTTTTATTTTTATTTTTTTATTTTTGGTAAAGTTGTGATTGTCTTTTTGGTGGGCTTTGTGATTGTACTGCCGTTAAGTGTTCATTAGCTTAACATTATCCCATGATATTTTTCTTTCTCTAACATGCAATCTTCCCATTCCTAGAGAATCTCAGTCTAGTTATTTTAACTTTTCACTCAAAATAACTAGCTAAAGTGGAGATTATGAGCTCCAGCCCATGAACCACGTACAGTTATAAGAAGGTAATGTGTCCCGTGTTGTGTCATGTCAGACACAAGGATGTGACACTCTGTGGACACTTTTCTTGCAGTGTCAGACGTGCTATTTTTTAGGATTTGCCTTTTTGAGGTGTCCGTGTTGTGCCGTGTCCATGCTTCATTGGCTCCAGCAAACTAGCCATCTAGCTAGCTATACTATAAATATGCTAATGGCAAGGTAGATTTCTCGAGCCACTATTGGCTAGCTATCTTCTCTCTCCGAATCTCAATGGTTGGATTTTTTTTCTGTATCATTAGTTCATTACCACAAATCTTAACCATAAAACTACAATAAAGTAAGATGGCTAGCTAAAGTAAAAAGCACTGCTAGAGTTGAATGTTAAAAAGTTGATAGATAAAATAGTAAAGGGCTAAAATAGCTAGCCAAAAACAGTATCATTGAGTGAACTTCCCGTTTGACCGGGGGCTTCCCTTCTGCTCTGATTTACCAACGGTTCTGAAGGGGAGGGGAGAAATAAATGGAGATATGGTTCTGGAGTTACTTAGTGCTTCGTAAGATCTATTATGAATCTTTTGATCATGACGGAGTCCATATATTTCCGAGAAATGTAGACATGGGTACTATGGATAGTTTATCTTCGGACCTTATGCTTTGTTTTAGGAAATTCCATACGGGCATCTCCAATCCTTACTCAAAGTCCGTACTAAATTTAAATTTGGGTAAAAGTCCTCAAAATACTCCTCTAATCCTTGGCTCAAAGCCATACAAAGTTGAGTCTTACTCAAACTTAAACCCAAATTGGAATAATTATATCCACGTGCAGAACTCAAATTTTGTTATGGATCGTTTCAACAAGGATTGGACTTTGGAGAGAGTTTTAAAGAGTTGTTACTTGTATTTGATTTGGAAGGTTAATGTAGGGTTGTAGATGCTTTTCCTCAATGTTTATAAGTACTTGAGGATAGCAATACTATTATCAAGATTTTTGATTTCATATCTCATGCATCATCATCATGTCAACCATGAGGGAAGGTATATAGGTTCTTCATGGTTGACATGATAATGATTGTGGTTTCTAGTAACATTCTTGCATTGTATGAGTTGCTGGTTTCAGATTTTACCAACTTGTTTTTGTTCATGATGAAATACCTCTAGGATTTGCGGTAGCCTGTAAAACAATTGACATCACAGTACATGAACTACCCAACTGGCAAATATCTATTTTTTCTTTTTTTGGAATTCCTTTTTCCTCCATTGCGATCTGTTTATTTATAGTTTGCAAGTGTCTCTTTTTATCCTAATTGGCTATATTGGCATTCTGAAACTATGGCTTTATTGAAATGCAGATATGTTAACGATGGGAGACCATTCTGGCAATTTATAGTCAGTTCTTCAACTGGCTGTTCAGATTCAGAGTACTTCGAGGAGGTCTATAACTATTACACCACTGACAAGGTTGGCTTGGTTTGAGATTTTGATATGTCAGCTTTGCATAATCTGTTTTTCCATTGGAAGTAATTTTTTTTTTATTATTTTTTTCTTTTTCATTCTTGATACTAAGAGCAAGATAAAGACTATCAAAATGCCAACCAATTATCTATAAGGCTTTGTTTGATTCATGGATTTTGTGAGGGAAAGGAAAGAAAAAAAAGTGAAGAAAATAGTGTGGAAAATAGCGAGGACAATAAAAGTAAAAAGTTCGAATTTCGTGTGCCACTTTTCTCCTCTCTTCTTGAATTCCTGTTATTTCAAAGTTCTCTAATTTCCAATGTTATTTAAGCATTAGAAAATACAATCTGCAAACCAAACAGGACCTTTAGTATATCTTTTGAGAAAGGTAGTTGCAGCTATTTTAATTACAATAAGTGGTAACTTAATTTTCTTCTGTAAATATATGAAGGCTTGGCACCTATGTGATCCCGATGCTGAGAAAGTGTTCAAGTCTCTCAGAAAAGCTGGTGTAAAGTTGGCTGTTGTGTCGAACTTTGATACTCGATTAAGACCTCTCTTGCGGGCCCTGAATTGTGATCACTGGTTTGACGCTGTGGCTGTCTCAGCTGAGGTAAGCGACAGCTTGTTTTTGGGTAAATATTAGTGCCTCCCTGAGATGTGCTTGGTATCAGTTAACCCTAATTGTTTAACATAATACCACTGACCCCCCTCACTTTTTGAACCTGTATTGCGTTTCGCCCCACCAGCTATATAATTCTCCGAATAATTACAATCTCAACATATTTTAGGAATTTACAAATAGAAACTCAAAATTTGACAAAAGATGGAGATCCCTCATTTGACGTACATTACTTTTGACAATGTTATAAACTTGTAAAATAAATTTAGGACAGTATAGTTCTTACGAGGCATTATATAGCGCTGGTGGGGTTGAGTGGAACACAAGGACAAAGAGTGTGCGGGTCAGTGATACCGTGTTAAACGTCTGGGGTAACTGATATGAAGTTAAATCGTCAGGGGAGGTCAATGATATTGACCCTTTGTTTTTTGAGCCTTCCTTTTGCTTATCCTTCTTTATGCGGTTTTTAATCTCTCTCTCACACACACATACACACCCCAAAAAAAAAAAAATTAAAAACAGGTTGCAGCCGAGAAGCCAAATCCCACAATATTTCTAAAAGCTTGCGAGTTATTGGGAGTAAATCCTGAGGATGCTGTTCATGTTGGGGATGATCGTAGAAATGATATATGGGGCGCCAGGGATGCAGGTTGTGATGCTTGGCTGTGGGGAAGTGATGTCCAATCCTTCAAGGAGGTATTTCAGTTAATTAAGATTTATTGTTATTAATGTTTTGTTTGGCATGGAAAGTGACTTTTCTTTTAAATGTTACATGTATAATGTACTAGTATTGCTATTGTTAAAGATTTAGAGAGAAAAACGAAAGGGGTAGAGATGGAGAGAGAAATATGCTTTAGGTATGGCTGGGGATCAACCTCCAACTCGTGTCCTCGTAGGAGAAACTCCATCTCCAAGTTAAAAGCTGAAGCAAGTAAGGCTTGCTTTTCCAAAAAAAAAAAAAAAGAAGTAAAAATTGGTTAGAATGCTTCTTTAAAATAAGTTGATAATGAAAATGGCTATGTAATTTCAATTGGTCCGAATGCATTTGGAAAATGTCATTCCAAACACACTGTAATCTAACCAGTTGCTTATAAACCCATTTGTTTCCCAGGGAAAACGTTAATATAAGCCGTTTACAGTGTCGGTTAAGTAACAAACTATTTAAAGCGTGGGCTGTATATATGTTGGGTGTGTCGTGTGTGTATATTACCAAGGCTCCACTTGGTTAGTGGATTCAATGGTGAAAAAGAAGAGAAAATTGACAGGAATACACTTTTCCTTGTTTGTTTAATGAGGAAAATAGGAAGGGAAAGAAAATATTGTAAAAATAATTAAAAAATTCTAAATTTTGCGAGTCACTTCCCTTCCTCTTGTAAGGTTTAATGAGGAAAATAGGAAGGAAAAGAAAATATGGTAAAAATTATTAAAAAATTCTAAATTTTGTGAGTCACTTCCCTTCCTCTTTTAAGAAATTATAATTTCCAATGTTACTTAGCATTGAGGAAAACACGGGGAAAAAAACACTAGGAAAATGATTTTCCTTCACGCTTTTACATTTTTTCTTTTCATTCTCCAACTCCACAAACCAAGCAGAGCATAAAGGGTCACGATGGGATATAACACAGATAAACTTTGAAGGGTGATTTTCAAAGTGACTGATATTTTCTTTTCTTGCTTGTGACAAGTACACAAGGACAAATATTTTGAGAAGTCAAAGAAGTAACAATAAAAAAGAGCGATCTAGAGGAGTGTTAGAATGTGCATCATTGATATGCGATATATGTGGGCTGATGTATTGGAATCGAAAGAGGGATTTGAGCTAATCTATCTAATAAATGTGGGTTCCCTACTGTTTCAGTTCACTTTCTTTTTTGCTTTTTTATTTTTTATTTTTTGTCTCTCTTTATTTTGCCTCTTGTAACCAAATTGTTATTTTCTATGGCTTAGTTTGGCCCCCCATTTTGGTGCTTCTCCTTTTTTAAACCACAATTTTATGTTAATTCATTTGGTTACTAGTTTATGAGCTTTGCAAAAATTGAATTTAGGGCTTTTTTGGAGGGAGCTTTTAAAAGCTTAAGGTTGCTTTTTGGTTTCATGATGTTTTTTTGGAAGAGTAATGTGTCATTTGTACAAAATTATCATAATAACTTAATGATAAATTTCATAAGCTACTTTTAAAAAGTCACATGGGCAAACTAAGCCTAAATCATGTCTGAAACTTGATGAGTATGAAATGAGTGTTGCAAGTGGAGACTCTCCTTTACTATCGTGTATTAAATCACTCGTCTTATAATTTTATCTTCCATCTCATATACTACGTACAATATTTGAATATATATATATACACACGCACACACCCGTCATACATTAATGTGCTAGGTGAAAACGGAACTGTTTTATAAGAGTGCCATGTATGCTATATGATGTGGCAAAACAAAAAGCTTCCGTTTTCACTTATATATGTCTGAAACTTGAGTAGTTTGAAAGTATAGATGTTTCGTTTGAAAATCGAAACTACCCTTTGCTTTCACTTTTGTCGATCCAGTTGTATGGTAGTAGCATATTGAAGAATTTTCATCAGGTTCATAGCAAATCAAGAAGCTTTATACAACGTTAAAAAAGAATCGAAATCAGTGAGTGCCTTTTTACATTTCTTGATGCAGGTTGCTCAAAGGATAGGTGTCCAGGTGTGAATAAAAAGGTTATTCCTCTCCAACATCTTGGGAGGTTGCTCCTGCACAAGGTTTTCCATTCTGTATCTATTTCCTCCTCGTAATGGGTTGTATATATTCTGCGCTTTTGTTCTGTGTGTTTGAGAGAGAGAGAGAGAGAGAGAGAGAGAGAGAGAGAGAGAGAGAGAGCTCCGAGGATAATCTAATGTAGAATAGAATAGAATCAATAAAAGGACCTTCTCAAGTTTAATGTGATAGAATTAATTTATTTGTGTCAGTGTGTGTGTGTGTGTTCAATATTTATTGTTCTAAAATTGTGGAATTAAAAATGCTTTGAGGATAAATTAAAGAAAGTCAGAGACAAATTATTATCCAAGAGCTTGTACCAAATAGCTTTTGACCATTTACAATCTATAATGGCATGTTGGTTTTCACTTGAATTTCTTAGAAGGGATTCTGTGATGTAAGCAAGACCACAAGAAATGCTTCAATTAATTATTAGGAATATGAATTATCCATCCTCTTCCAAATGAAGGCCCAAGGGACAGGGGGTGAAGAAAATTGAAGCAAATTTATAAGACAATAAGCACTACCAATGCTAAACTTGCCATTCTCAAGATGGGAGATCTTTTAAATCTCTCACCCGAACACGAACAGGAACAGGAAGAACAAGTGTTCAAAATTCTCTTGGGAGCAGCATGGGTGATGAAATGGCGAATTTGGGACAAATCCCAGTTGCCTTCATCGTCAATGATATCTTCAGGGCCGGCCCCGAGGCAATTTGGCGAAGCAATCGCATAGGGCCTCAATTTTAGGCCTCATTTTTAGGTCTATTTTTTTTTCTAATTTCTTCCTAATATTTTATGAAACTTATCATTTTTAGGCCTATTTTCTTCTAATTTCTTCCCAATTTCAATGAAACTTAGTACAGAGGCCTCATTTTTTCGGCCCCTTAGAAAATTCGGTTGAGACCTCGGACAATTTTTGTCATCTCAGGACCCGCCTTGGATATCTTTAACCTGAAGATTAGGAAAAGATAGATTGTTCAAAGAACTCCCCATTCCAGAGGTGCATGTCATGATTCATGGCCATTACCAACTATCCATTTGGTTCCAATATCAATAAAAGGCTTGGATACAAGAATGCCTTTCCAAATATGGGAAGTAACTTTTCTAGTGTTCCAATTACCTTGACCTTGCCCAATGTACTTAGCTCGAAGTAAATTTGCCCAAGGTCACTATTCCTTGTTCAGGATGCTCCAAGCTAATTTGCATTACAAAAAAAAAAAAAAAAAAAGCTGCATTATTGATACTGGATTTGCGAATGCCAAGACCGCATCTGATTTTTTCCTGGCGAACCGTGTCCCAATTCACGGGATGAATTTTCTTAGAATTTTCATTATCACCCCAGAGGAAATTCCTATATGAAGGTTGTCAATAGAGTTACAAACACTGCTGGGAATAAGCCGAGTCTGCATAACATGGGATATGGAATAGAGGAAGTCACGGACCGAATGAGGGTAGCTCTCCCCGCTCTAGAACGGAGCAAAGACTTCCAGCTTGAAAGACGCTTCTGGATCTTGGTGACAATATCCGTGAAATGAGAATTTGAAATTCTCCAATGGATCAAGGGAAAACCCAGGTTGGGAATTCCAGTGGACCTACACATGTTATTAACAATGCGATATGCAACACGTTTGGAAACGAAAAGCTTTGACATAGAAAGGTTTATCTTTTGACCAGATGGTTCGCAAAACAAATTTAGCGTGTCCAAAACAACTTTACTTTGGCTCTTCAAAGCTTCAGAAAACAAGATCAGATCAGTAGCAAAGAAGATATGTGAGAGAAAGTAGGGCCTCCTCGGCCGTAAGGCCTTTCCACTTTTTACTATGGGCTACCTTCAAAATTAAAGTAGGCAAAACCTCCATGCAAGATATGAGAGAAAGTAGGGCCTCCTCGGCCGTAAGGCCTTTCCACTTTTTACTATGGGCTACCTTCAAAATTAAAGTAGGCAAAACCTCCATGCAAAAAACAAAAAGGTAAGGGCAGAGGGGGTCTCCTTGTCTAATTCCTCTTTGGGGTGTTGAAAACCTTCCAAGACCTCTCCATTAAAAATGATAGCCAGGTTGGATGTCGAAATGCATTGTTTGAAAAAAATTCACCCAATTATCAGGAAGATTGAAAAGAATAAGGATTTTTTCCAGAAAATTCCAGTTTACTCTGTCACAGGTTTTTTCAAGGTCGATTTTCCAAATAATTCCTCCTTTAGAACTCTTACTATTGTTGAGGGAGTGGATAATCTCGAGTTATTATAACGTTATCCTTAGTATTTCACCCAATTATCAGGAAGATTGAGAAGAATAAGATTTATTTTTTGTTCCCAGAAAATTCAACTTTACTCTATCATAGGCTTTTTCAAGGTCGATTTTCCAAATAATTCCTCCTTTAGAACTCGTACTAATCTCTTGAGTTATTATAACATTATCTTTAGTATTTTTCCCTGGTATAATAACAAAGGGAAAAATCAATAAGATTTTGTAATAAAGGTCTGATGCGATTAACCAATACCACCTGACTATCTCAAACTGATTATCTCATCACAACATACCAGTGCTCTTTTTCACCACTATACCGCTTTTAAGAACTCTTGCAAGCATCCATACATCGTTCTCATATAACGACTAGTTTACGGGCGTACTAATACTCTTGTTCACTGCTTTTAAGAACTCTTACTGTTCACTGCTTTTAAGAACGCTTGCGAGTATCGTACATACATGGCTCCAGTAAATACAAACTATGGGCATGCCACATGTACTCTTGTTCACCGCTTTTATGAACTCTTACTGTTCATCACTTTTACGAACGCTTGCAAGTACTATGCACTCATAATTCTCACGATCCTGATTAAATCCTTGTTACACACTTATTGGATTCAATCTGAGCGAATCATCAGCTCGACTTATATAACCTCCAAGATAACCAATAACCCACTGACTCAAACACCAGTTACTCAATGCTACCCACGATTATTATCTCAATTCCTTATCTCGTTATCGCATCATATTATTACTAACGTTCCGAACCTGAATGCGTTACTCACCATATTATCTCAATCTCATTATCGCATCTCATTACCTCTGTAATCCATAATATCGCATAATAGAAATAGAAACAACGATTAAACAACTACACATTATGAATTATAGACTTTAGGAACATATCCATGTTTTGCTAGGTTCGATCGATTGAAGTCATCTCAATAGCTTGAAGGAAAGTGATGTTCAATCGATCGAAGTATTCTCGATCGATTGAAGTGAAGATGGTCTCGATCGATTGAAGTCATTTCAATCGATTGAGACTCAGTGGTGTTCGATCGATTGAACGCAGTTCGATCGCTCGAACTTCGTCTTCTCCAGATTCTGGCAGTGAATGCCCAGAATACATTTGGATGTGTTTGGATCCTCTTTAAACGTTCAAAATATGTAAAACATTATAACTAAGCTACCGAGTGAGTTTGGAACTCACCAAAAGTTGCTAAGGGCGCGTTTGGAAAGCTTGAAAGCTTCTCCGAGCTTTAATTGCCTCTCTCTCTCTCTCTCTTCTCTGCCTTCTCTCTCTATCTCTGCCTTCTTTCTCCTTCTGTTTCTCCTTCTGTTTCTTCTTCTTCTTCTTCAAGCTAAGAGTATATATATAAGATATGTGGGTATATATATATATGGATGTATATATGTATAAATACACAAGCACACACACACTCTCTCTAGCTCTCTCAAGTTCAGCAAACACACTACACACATGAGCACAATGTATATATAGGGTGAGATGGGGTACATATGGCTAGTTCTGAGGGAAACCTGGGAATTCAAATGATTACAAGTTCGATCGATCGAATGGGGTTCGATCGATTGAACTTTGGAAATGCTCGATCGCTTAAACGAGCTTTGATCGATCAAAGATTGAATTTCAAGTATGATCAAGGGAAGTATGTAGAACATCTCTGTATAAATAATTATTGAAAATACGGGGTATTACAGTGTACCAGTTGTATCCTTGCCTTACTAAATTCTTTGCTAACATATGCCCATTTATATGAGGGCCAGATACAATGCATGGATCTCCTCCATCATCTTTTCATCTTTACGTTTATCTAGGCATAAGAGATTCTTCCCTATATGTGACCTTCAGTACAGTTCTCCTCTATGTATGAAAAATTGGGCTAATAATCTACTTATTGCTCTTTTATCTTTCTCTGTGGCTCCCTAGTCAAGCTATTCTTGCTCACTTATGAATTTCCAAATGTCACTACACCAAGGTAATTCCTCTTTGTCCTCTAGGTTGGTAATAACACAACAGTAGTTCTCTTCTTTCTATGATCAGGGGTCTCATGGTTACTCCAACGGGTATCTCAATCATTGAGGCCAGGGTGGGTAATGCATCCGCGAATTGGTTCTTATCTCGAGGTAGGTAGAAGAAAGTGATTTCCTCAAACCTTGCCTGTAAACTCTCCAAGTACTCATGATAAGGCTTCAACCTCTCCTCTTTCACATTCCAATCCCCTCTATCCTGTGAAATTATCAAATTTGAATCCCCAAACACCTCAACTTTCTTTGTCCCTAGTCCTATGGTCATCTCTAGTCCAATCGTACAATCCCCATATTCACTGACATTGTTGGTGATAGTAAAGTTTAGCTTGATGGTGAATGGTGCGTGGGTACCATCTGGAGATACTAGCACTATTCCGACTCCATACCCCTTATGATTAGTAGCTCCGTCAAAGTACATTTTCCGTGTATCTTGGCTAATAGCCATGAGATCCTCATCAGGAAACTAGAATTCTTTAGCGTCATCCCCATCTACTTCCTGGTGAGGTAGGAATTCTGTCATCGCTCTCCTTTTGACAGATTTCCTCACAACATATCTTAAAATCGAATTCTGCAATCATTAATGTCCACTGAGCCATCCTTCCTATTAATGCGGGCTTTTTAAACAGGTACTTTAGTGGTCCATTCGGGCTATAATCAATACCGAAAAAGATAACATATAGTGCCTAAGTTGGCGGGAAGCCCAAACTAAGGCCCAACAGGTCTTCTACAACGGTGCATACTAGAGTTCATATCCAACCATCCTCTTACTTAGGCAGTATCTGGGTTTTTCTACATGACCCTCTTCGTCCTCTTGAGCTAGCATACATCCCATGGCATCCTCGATTACAGACATATATAGAAGCAAGGATTTGCCTTCAACAGACGGCGACAGGATGAATGGGTTCTATAGGTAGGTTTGGATTTTCTCAAAGGCTTTTAGGCATGGTTCACTCCACTCAAATTTTTCCTCCTTCTTTAATAGTTTGAACAACGGCTTACAGGTGGTGGTTAGCTTTGAAATGAAGTGGCTTATGAATGGGATCTTTCCCAGGAAACTCCTTATCTCCTTCTCTGACCTAGGTGGTTTTATTTCTAAAATCGCCTTGTTCTTGGCAGGGTCTACCTCTATGCCTCTCTTAGAAATTAAGAATCCTAATAATTTCCATGCGGTCACCCCAAATGCACACTTCTTTTGAATTCAGCCTCATTTTAAATTCCCTTAACCTTTTAAAGAACTTCCACATCACTCCTATGTGGTTTTTTCTCTCCTTTGCTTTTACTATCATATCATCTATGTATACTTCTACCACCTTGTGAATCATATCATGCAACAGTGTAGTAGCAGCCCTCTGATATGTGGCCCCAGCGTTCTTCAGGTCGAATGGCATTACCCTATAGTAGAACGTGCCCCAATGTGTTACAAAGATCGTTTTTTCCTTATCTTCTGGTGCCATGATATCTAAATTGTACCTTGAAAACCCATCCATGAATGATAACAGTGCATGCTTGGCGGTATTATCAACCAGAACATCAAAGTGTGGGAGTGGGAAGTCATCTTTAGGACTAACTTTGTTTAGATCCTAAAAGTTTACGCACAGACGAACCCTTTCATCTTTCTTAAGCACATGGATGATATTAGCCACCCATTCTAGACACTTAGTTACTATCAGAAATCTAGATTGCAATTGTTTCTCAACCTCTTCTTTAATTTTGAGCGCCAGGTCGAGTATCATTCACCTCAATTTTTGTTTTATATGCTTGGATTCAGTAAAAATGGGATTTTTTCTTAGACAATTTCAGGGTCGATTCTAGACATGTCCTCATAGGACCAATCAATAACCTCTTGGGGATCCCTCTCAGTTCTTAGATTTATTGACAAAGTATCTTCGACCACTTGTTGAGTTGATTCATTTTCATCTATTTCAATTAATCTTTTTAAATCAGTGGGAATTTCATCATTTTCATTAAGATCTACGCATTAGAATTAGACACATTGAAGTAAGCTGAATCAGAGTTCATTTTATTAATTGCCAGAAAATTCTCGACAGACTCTATAGTAGACTTGACATTAGACTCATTACACTTCTTACCCCTAGTGACGGACTCAAAAACTGAATGAAAAGTGACAAGTGGGTATATTTGTAGAATACATCCATGCATAAACACTGAAACATCACAAATAAGTTTACAATTCCTCGTTTTATCTGCAATTGTGCTACAATGTGTATTTTGATACAATGAGATGATTCCTTGATGAGTTTTATTGTGTTAGTCCATTTTATGTGCAGATATGCTGTATGCCATGAGTAGAAATGAATTGCAGAAAAATGGTAAAGCAAAGATGTAGAAAGGACAAGTCAAAGTTGAAATAAAAGCTTAAAGCGATCAAAGTTCATTCAAGCGATTGAAGGTTCAAGCGATTGAAAGATGTTCAAGCGCTTGCAGAAAGGACATGTCAAAGTTGAAATAAGAGCTTCAAGCGATCGAAGTTCATTCAAGCAATTGAAGGTTCAAGTGATCGAATGATGTTTAACGTTAAAAACCTATGTTCTGCAACCCATTCAATGTCAGCATAAACCAGTAGTTGGGAGTTCATGATGAAACAGTGATCTCCAGCCTCTGCCATACACTACAGAAAAACCTGTGTTCAATCGATCAAAGCTATTTTGATCGATTGAACCAGAGATACAGTCAAGAGATCGAAGACATTTTGATCGATTGAAGGATGAGCAGTTCAAGTGATTGAAAACGTATCGATCGATCGAACATGTAAATTCTTAAGATGATTCCTTTAAGTATTCCAAAACTTTGTTTTTTTGAGATTTGTTATCAAACTATCTAGAAAAGCTCAGTTTGTCAAAACAATTTTAAAACTTAAGGCCTTAAGGCTATTTTTTTCAATGTCTTTTTCAAACCACTTTGAATGTTAATACCATTTAGAGTGCGAGTCTTAACCATTGTTTTAAATTGACTTTTAAGTATTTTAAATCACTCATAGATGAAATAGTTACACATTGATCACGTCAAGCAACATGGTTAATGTATGGGCTATTGGTTCTTAATCCATAGAAAAATACAAAATACTGAAGAGGGATATACTCCATTGAACGTTAATGAATGTGTATGGTAGATAGCTAGGTCATTGTGGATTCGTGTGATCCCAACGTTTTTCTTTCATTAAGAAAAATTGTTTTAAAATCTTCTTAATTAGTTAGTTAAATAGCTAGTTTGGTTAATTGCTTTATTTTAGTAGTAGTTAATTCGTAGAACTTTGTGTTCTACACCTTTATTCTAATTAATGAATTTTAATTTTCTTGTCAAGTTTAGTCTAAGTTAGTACACTCTCACCTTCCCTATGGCATCGACTTCGTCTTAACCAATTTACTAACTGCACGATCACCTTCACTTGGGTGTTGCACAAGAGCGCACAAATTTATTTCGTGTCAAAAAGCAATCCCTAGTCCACTAATAGGTGTGGATCCAGTTATAGACTCGGAAAACTTAAAAAAATCCCTCTTTCGGGAGCAATGCTTACTCATACTTCTAATTCTTGAGCTCTTCCTTAGCTTCCATGATGATTTTGGAGACGCTAATCTTCTTCCCTTGTAGTGCCATCACCTCTTGGTCCAAGTCTTCCTCATCCTTAGGTCTATCCCCCAACAGTAGTTTCATAGATCCTTAGTCCATGCTCTTAGCCCAGTTCTTGAACAGTCTTCTTAGCTTGTCCCTGTTTCATAACCCTGCACCATTACTCCCTCCCAACGGCTCACAGTCAAAGAAGATCTCAAAACTGGGGATCATCATCTTTGTATCACAATCATACCAAGGGCCCGGGAAGCCACAATAGTAAAAGTTTTCGCCTTCTTTGACGAAAGAGCCATTGAGAGTTTCTATGAGAGGTCCAGTACTCTTGGGCTTGCTAGCTTTTCCCTTCGTTGGTGTGTACCCCCAAACCTTCTTGTTCTTTTTTCCAATGAATTATGAAAAAGTAGGCTATACCTTGCTGCCTTTGGCCTAAGCCCATTCCCGGGAAGAACTTCATTTTATTCATAATAGGAGCTATCATGGGATTTGCATAATCATCAAGGTACGATACAATCTTCCCTAATGGCTCTTTCATTCCCAAAGCATTAATCTTATCGAGCTCGAACCTACTAAGAGTAGGGTCTTTCACAAGCAATTATATCTCCAATGCGACTCCATCTTGAGCAGTACGGATCCCAAAATCCCCAAATAGAACTACTATCTGATTGTCTACAACCATCTTAATCTTTTAGTGGAGGGTCGAGGGCATAGCCCAAATATCATGTAACCACGACCTTCCTTACAGCAAATTAAGAGATATACATATATCAATCACGTGGAACTCCATATTCCTAATCGTATGCCTAATAGCAATTTGCAGATTCAACACCCCAACCACCTTCCTATGAGTATTATCATAAGCATGGATAGACTGGCTTGAGACTTGCAGCTTGTTCTTTGGAATACCCAAGGCCTGTTGTCATGTCTTGATGTAGCAAAGTAGGGAAAAATTTAAATTTCCATCTTTGGACCCGTAGATATATGATTGGTTAAGATCACCTGATTGGTCAACAATATATAATAACATGAATATAATAACAATATCAATGGTGGGCCTAAGCATCAGAATATAAAACATCCACGATCATAAGTTTGAATTATTACAAAATGCCATTCTCGTCTTATCAGACGTCATCAGAGTTATAGAGATAAAAATAGAAATAGGCAGCACTTGAACAGGCTCAGAAAACATCATTTGTTAAGCTATTAAGAAAGTAAAATATTTTGTTTTGTGCTTTGAAAATATTATCTGTAAATCTCGTCTAATCTCAAACTCGATGAATTACGTTCATTAGGAAACATTCAACGACTTACTCTGACTTGGGAAACTCAATATGCATCGACCGATGAATCCCTTTGGACTATCTGTCCAATCTTATCAACTTGACTCATTACTTTGAACCATGGGTTCAATCTTTACTACCTCGACTTACTTTAGATCATAGATCCAATCTTTACCAACACAACTTTACTTTGGACCACAAGCCCAATCTTTACCGATTTGACCCTTTATATGCAATCCGACATAAATGACATTGGCTTGAATATCATCACCCTCCGGATGATAGGTTAACTTTTGTCATCGTCACCCCATTAGCTGAAACTTGACATCAATGCCCCCATTGGCCTTGTAACCCCCTTCTTATTAATAACAACCTTGGTTAATTTTCCATTGTCGCTTTACGACCCTCTATTGACGTCGTCACCTTATGGCCTATTAACCATCTCACAATAGACTACAAGCGATCTTGGTTAATTTGTCATCGTTGCCTTATGGCCTTTACTTGACATCGTCGCCTTACGACCCATTAACCATCTCATCAATGATCTTATCAGTACCCACAAGGTACTATAACCACACTTGCCCCTAAGACATCCACAACAAATGTTACCAACATAGCACAACCACTTTTGCCGTCGTTACCCGTATGGCTATGGAGACCTCTCAATGACCACACAGAACCAACTACTCTTTCTCGAACCAATAATACAAACAAATACAAGAACCAGACCGATGATACGATCGTCTCGTTATCAATATTATCATGACTATCTTGTAACTAGCTAACGTGCATGGCACAAGTCATTAAAGCATCTTATTCACGGGATAGCGTATTTAAGTATGTCACATTGTTATTCTCGTAGTTCTCGTATATTGCATGTGTAAGCTTTACAAGTTTGTCACCTAAACATGTTAAGAAAACATATCCTCTTCTTTATAAAAGGTATTGCTACTAGAGTACCACTATATTAGCATATGGTATAGCTTCTAATAGGCTTATGTAGGCATACAAATCAAGTACAATGCAAGGTACAACCATTATAGCTCATGGTACCACCATTCACAGCACAAATCCTCTTAAATATACATACAACAAACTATCCTTTTAAGCTCTATTGAGCTCGAGCGCTTGGGCCTGGCCCGTTCATTAGGCTCGAGCGCTAGGGTTTAGTAGTTTTAAAACAGTAACAGTTTTAGTAGCATGTTTTAAGATTTTATTTTTAATGCATGTTACATGCATGGCCTTTGATCATCAATATAACTTAAAACAACATGTTAATGTGTGAGTAAGGGTACTTACCAAAGATCTAGATGATGGATGATGAAAATGATGAAGAAGAAGAAGTGTGTGTGTGTGCCCTTGAGCTCCAATACAACTTCAAGAGTATTGATCCTTCAAAGTCCTACTTGATTATCCTTGAACCTCACTTCCAGAACTTCATAGTGGCGGTGATACATATGTTTGTGTATGAAGCATATAAACTCAGAAACACTCCCTCTCAAAGGAACTCTCTAGAAACTTTAAGTTTCTATACCCAAAAATGCTGAGAAATGCTAGTATTTATAAACTTTATGAGTCCCAGGGGCAAAATAGTCATTTTACCCCTTTTTAAGCACGATCACTCACGCCTTGAGTGCTCCCAAGGTCCGAGCACTCCGGCCTCCTGCTTCAACAATCCTTCTAATGATTCAAGGATTCAAAGGTTAAAGAAATAACATCCATACTAACTATCATTCAAGTTCCAACACATACGATTGTAACTTATACATACGGATCCAGAAATACAGAGATACATCCAAATATAAATAAATATAGATAAAAAAGGGCTGGTGTTACACCTATAGGATTTACAAAGGATAGACATTGAGCGCGAAACCTGTAACAACCTGCATTTTCATTTATTTATTTAATGTGATTTCTCATAATTATGAATTTGTACTACTTGTTATTATCTTATTAGCAATTCTTTATGTGGGGTCAAACGGTAATTTTTATAAATTTGGGAGTACCTGTGTTATGTACAATTGTGAATTTCATAAGGAGAGCATACTAGAAATGAATTTCAAATCTGTATTTTCAAAATGGTGAAAATGTTTACTTTTGACTCAACCAGTATTATTATATAATCATAAAATTATTTCTTACATTAAAATAAATTTTTTGTATTTTTGTGATAACCACTGCGTCGCGAAAATACCAATTTATGTTCGAAAACTGTCCGCGCTGCGTTGAACTCCCATAGATTAGGAATCTATGTCCAATCATATTTGACACTTGATTTAATCTCATTAATACAAGCAATGATTCGATAGGCTTGTTTGGGAATGCATTTTGTGTATGAGTATTTGTAGTGCCTTAAGCTATTTTCCCAAACACCTAAAGAGATTCCTAGACAACTTGGTCATGCCTTGTTTGGGAGTATTATTGTAGTGTGTTAGCTTGTGCCTAAGAGCTAGATTTGCCAAACAACTTCATATTGACCCCTACTATTTTCCCAGCTATTGGAGTTTATACAACCTGATCATATATGTATATGCGTATGTATGTGTGTGCTGTGTATAATATGTATTTTTGTAAATAGTAAATTAAAACCAATTGTTGAGTGAGGAGCAAAGAACTTGGCCCCCAAGTTCTTGAGTTATTTTCCTTATTTATACACTCTCATTTTCCTCACATTCTACACACACCAAACTAAAAATACAGAGAGAAAGGAGTGAGATACAGGGAGTTATTTACAATATTTTAGAGAGAGAGAGAGAGAGATAGAGCTCTTACCTCCATTGCCAAAGCTTGAATTGGGTTTCCTATTGTGATTTTCTTTCCCAACAATTACACCATCTCTTATCTCAGTGAGTATTCTAAACTCACTTTAAATGTAAATTCATGCTTGTTTTGCTGTTATCTGTATGAAATTGTATATTACCATTGTTAAAGTTCAAAGCTTAAAAAGGGTGATTTTCCAAACTTAACCAAAATAAGTTTTTAGAGATGATTATGAAAGACTACAGTACATAAAAGTTATGGTTAAAGTTATAGGGCCTAATTCTTTCATATCGCGAAGTATATTAAAAATGAAGTTTCATCACCTCTCGATTTTTTTAAAAATCCGATAGCTGTGATTGATTCACGTTAATCTGATCGTATATTCATAATCCTTATGGAAAAATGAAGAGATTCATATATTATATGGCATGGTAGGATTCGGATTTCAAAATGGGTAAAAACAGGGCATTAAAACTGAAACAAGGAAGAAAAACGAAGAAGATGAAGTTTCTGCTGTAACTCACGTACGCGACCCGTGCAAGAGAGCATCGCGCGAGCGATCCAAGCATGTGACTTGTGTAAATTCTGATAGTTTGGTCAGTTTTGAAAGATAATCGAAAAAGTGATACATCGCGCGAGCGACATTGCCTTTTCTGGTTTTGTTTATTTTATGTTAAAGGACTATTTGGATGAAGTTTTTAAAGGTTGTAATGTACTGATTGGAAGATATGCTAAAATAGAATCATGTTGGTTATATTATGTTAAAGAGAAATGTTGAAGGACTTGATTTCTCGCACGTACGTTGTTATCATTTCTAGTACTTTACATTTTCTGTATACAGTTATATGACACACATGTGGAGTCAAGCTTACATGCATGGTGAGTGATGGTCAGTATGAAAAGAGCATGTGGATAAGATTGTGATTGGACACTCCCTAGTACTGGTATAATATAGTGTGATGTTATGAGCATGCGGTTTAGAGTATCTTTGAAATGCGATGGTGACAAATTTGGACACTCCCTGGCGCCTGTGGTAGTACTAAAGTGTGTGACGCCGACTTGGACACTCCCTAGCACCCGTGATAGTGCTATAGTGTGGACTACTAGACACTCCCTGGCATACGTGGTATGGCTAAAGTGTGAGGCAATTGGACACTCCCTTGTACCTCATACTAAAGTGTGAGGCAAACTGGACACTCCATGGTACCCCTGTACTATAGTATGGTCACCTTAGTATTTTAAGATACTAGAGCGAGAGAGTTGAGTGATGTGTGGTTGAGAGAAAAGAGTCGGATTAGGTGGTTGCATTATTCCGTGCACGATCACATATTTTTATTAAAGATCATGACTTTATCTGTACATTTTTTTTAATTTCAATTCATTTCTATATTTCTAAACTATTGAGTAAGCAAACCTGTGAAATAAAAATGGTATGTGTGAATGTTTTACATTCCGAGCATATGTTTTTAACAGTCACCAGCTTCATGAAGCTGACGGTGTTGATGCACCCTGGACATTCGTGTCTAGGTTTTTTAGGTTATAACCAGACAGGACAGTATGACTACGCAAATTGAATGCCACTATCTGAGAAGAAGAAATTTGTTATTATTGTCTTATGTTATAAAATGAACTTGTAATAAGGATGACTGTAATAGATATTATTATTATTTTGTTTTAAGGCGGGTTGTGCCTTTAGATGATCACGTGGTGTAATAATTAATAACTAAAATTTTGTAAGCCTTGATTGCTCATACTCTGATTTATATTATATTACTATTCGACGTTTGAGACAAAATCGATCCTTCAAACTGTCATGACCTACGGGTCCATAAAGGAAATTAAATGCTTCCCCTATTTAAGCTATGTCGGGGCGTGACAAACTTTAGTGGTATCAGAGCCAGGTTATCTCAGAACAGTTTAGCCAGGTCAGGGTTTACCAGTATAGACCCAATTCCACATTCTGCTAGCTTAAGCTTTGTACACCCGATGATACGACAGGAGGACAAACCTAGAACCTGAACACCTAAGATTATTTCTATTAAGATTAGTCCTTACATAAGTTAGTGCCTTTTTGTCAGGTATGGATTCGATTCAGTCGCTATTTGTACCAGACAGGTTTGGAGGACACTGGTTGATCCCAAGGGCAGTAGGCCCAGCTTTTATTGGATTATACCACATAGCTATAGAGCAGTTAGCAGCAACGATAGTAGAGTTGGATCTTTGGCACTAGGTCCATGTTGTGGGAGTAGTCGATTTACCCCGAGTTTCATTTAAAGATCTTATATTTTGCAGAGGCTCAGTGACTAGTTTTATTGGAGATAGTGCGGTTGGTTAATAGTGATGCTTTTTATCTGCCTCTAGGGATCCAGATCGTGCATGCTCACCTTGTACAGCTAGACTTGCCCCCACACATCATTCCTCCAGAGGAGTCAATAGTTCCCATCACTGATGACATTGATGATGGAGTTTTCCATTTGGGCCCTTTTATTCTAGAGGATGAGGAGGAGGATGAGGAGGAGGAGGAGGAGGAGCTGGTGCTTACGCTAGATCTGTCCGAGGAGATGTTAGTTGAAGCGGATGCCCCGAGGCATGCTCCTTCACTAGCCTCACAGAGCAGTGGTTTTGATGGGGTAGGGCCATTCCAAGTTCAGCGATTCTGACCCGTTGACTCTCTGGATTTGTTGATGGCCACCTAGGGAGATCATTGATGACCGAGATATAATCTTGTATATATTAACTATACTGACTACTAGCTCTATCTATTTTTGTAACTGTAATTACATGCATTTGAGTATAGGGCAATGACCCTATTTTTGGCATTAACTCTTGCATGGACAATGTACGTCCTAACCCATACTGATTGGGTAGGCATTGGACTGATCGTATCTTTTTGTATCTACTTGACGAGAAGCTATACATATATAAAATTACACTTTTTAATGTTGTTGTTGCCTAAACTACTTTATACTATTATTGTTGATTCGTAATTCTTATCCTCTTATCATTATGATGCATATGGAATGACTGGGAGACCATGGAGGAACATGAGCCTGATTGACGAGGCACCTTTGGCTACCGACCCTACAGGGATGTTTGTGGCTTTTGTCAGACGTCTGGATAGAATTGGTAATCCTAATGAAAACTGATGTGATTGCCAAACAAGGGACAAACTACTAGAAAGATTCCGTGCGCTGAGGCCCGAATAGTTTGCAGGAATCGCAGAACCCTGGAAAGCTAAACAGTGGTTGAGACATATGGATTGCATATTTGAAGCTGTTCAGTGCAATGAGATAGAAAAGAGGAGGTTAGCTACATTTCAACTAACCGATGCCGCGGCAAACTGGTGGGACTCAGTAATAGCCACCATCGAAAATGAACCTGCTATGGGGATGACGTGGATTGCGTTTAAAGGAAGATTTTTGGAAAAGTATTTCTCAGCTATAGAGAGGCACAGAAGAAAGAAAGAATTTATAGATTTAACTCAGGGAACTAAGTCTGTGCGGGAGTACACTACACAGTTTGAAAGACTGTCTCGGTTTGCCAGTAACAATCTGCATTTTCATTTAATTTCTTAATTTGCATTCTCATATTTAATCTATATTTGTAACACCCTGTATTTTACTTTCTTTTAATAAATAAATATTTCATTTCATTTCCATGTGTATTTGGTTTTATTTCTTTTTATAAATTTTTGGTTGGGGTCAAACCGTAATTTCTTTAAATATAAAAATATTTTCTATGGTTTCAAAAGCAATATCTATTTTTTTGTATAAACCGGGAATTTATTTCCTACACTGATATTACTTTCCTGTATTTTCTTTCAACCGTAAAATATCAGTTTTATGTTTTATTCTGCGTCTATATTGCGTTTTGGGGTGAGGGAGCACGTGAGCTCAACCTCACCAGGTAATCTCCCCATTTCTTGGAGGCTACCCAATTATGTTTATATATACGCTTCAATGCTCTCACAGTCTCTCATTCTCTCCCTCACAAACTCACTGTAACTCTCAATTCTCTCCATTTCCCTCAACTCTTTCTTACATTCTCAAGATTATATACACACACATAGATTGTATACATATATATATATATACACACACAGTCACATACATACTTGGAGACTTATATATAAATCAAGAACGGAGGAAGAAATTATTGGACGACGGATATTACGGCGGAAGTTCTCGGCTTTTAATTTTCTGTATAATCGTCTCTGTGAGTATTATAAACTCACTCGCCATGTTTATATATGTTTATTTCAGTTCATATATGTGTGTATATATGTGTATATATATAGATACACCATGGGAGCTTAAAAATGGAATTTTGTAAAACTTAATCAAAATCGATTCTGTAAATCGGGAATGGAAGATCTTGGTCCCAATAACCTGTGGTTCGAATACTACGTAGTAATTCATCCGTATCGCGACGAACGGTTGATTTAAAGTTTTGTCACTCTAACTTTAATCGTGAAAATTAAGCGATACAATCCGTATTAGTTAAAATTGATCGCGTATTCTTAATCTACGCGGAAAACCGAGGAGATCCATATATTACATGTCCTGGTACGAACAGAAAACAGAAATGGGTAAAATTTCAGTTTAAAACCAGAAACAGGGGAAAAACGAAGAAGATGACATTCTGCAAGAACTCACGCGCGCGACCCGCTCGCGCGAGGCTCGCTCGCGCGGACCATCCCTCCCCTTCGCGCCCGCGATCCGCTCGCGCGACCTGTTCTGCCTCTTCGCGCGCGCGATCCGCTCGCGCGATTTGTTCTCCCCTTCGCTCGCGCGACCCGCTCGCGCGACCTGGAAGTTTGAGCAGTTTTTGTATTTTCTTATTAGGGACTGTTTGGAAAAGATTTTGAAAGTTTTTAAAGAACTGTTTGGCAAATATATTGTTTTAAAGGTCTATGTTTTAAGAATTGTACGAAACAGAACAACTAAAGGCCAAAATTTATGCTCGTACGATTATCCGGCATTGTGATTAATTAATGGTGTTATTTATGAAACATTGACATACATATTAGGGTTGAGGTTGTGTCAACATGCATGTGTGTGAGAGAGCGTGAAAAGAGTAAAGGGTGACGGTCTGGTGTGCGACCTCAATATCGATCGGATAGTATTCCTGGTATTGGAGGCGACAGTGTTGTGTACGACTTAGATATCGATCGGATAGTATTCCTGGTATCTAAGGCGCGCGTTTCGGATATTGATCGGATAGTATTCCTGATATCCGAAGCGATGGTGATAGTGTTGTGTACGGCTTAGATATCGATCGGATATTATTCCTGGTATCTAAGGCGCTTGTTTCGGATATTGATCGGATATTATTCCTGGTATCCGAAATGATGGTATTGAGTGTGGCTTAGATATCGATCGAATATTATTCCTGGTATCTGAAGCGATAGTTTGGTGTGCTGTTTTGGATATCGATCGGATAGTATTCCTGGTATCTGAGATAAGGGTTTGGTTGTGTTGAGTTTTGTTGAGAGAAAAGAGTCAGAAAGATGAGATATTACATTGTTCATGCATGGTCGCATATTTATTGCTATCTTTATTTCCCCATGGCTTATGTTGGAATTGGAACCTTGAATCTATTGCTTTTAAAGTTAATTTGCACCGTTGTTTATATGCTTATATATACATTGCGAGCACTATTTATTTTGCTCACCAGCTTTCATAAGCTGACGGCGTTGATGCGTCCTGGACTGTATGTCCAGATTTTCAGGGTCAGGAACAGCTAGGGTATTTTGACTATGCTACTTAGAGTCAGGAGACTTTTCAGGAGGCTGCTTTATATATCTTATGTCTTTTAATTTGGGTTTGTAATAAACTAGCTTTAGACATTTGAATAAGGCGTGTTGTGCCTAAGTTTATGACTGCTGTAATAGTTAGTAATTTTTAATTGTGGAGATTATGTTTTGTTAGTATCCTTTGCTCCAAAAATGTTGTTAAGTTTTTGTTGCAGGGACAATTGGTCATACTCACTTGTCACGACCTACGAGTCCATAAAGGAAATTAAATGCTTTCCTGAATTATGCTACGTCGGGGCGTGACAGGCTTTTTGGTATCAGAGCCAGGTTATGGCTCGACCAATTGTCCAAAACACATAGGATCTCCCGTTAAGATAGAATTAAGATAAGATAGTTCGACTTCATTCCGTGTTTAGTCGTTTCCTATCGTTTAGAATTTTCCTTCTTCTCGAGAGGTTGACCGATTTCTTGTTGATCAATGGATAGGTACCGTTCTCTCGATCATATGGCTGGAAGAAATCTCAGGAATCGTCCCGCTATTGAAGATGCACCCCCGGTAATAGATCCAACCAGAATGTTCGAGGCTTTTGTAAGAAGATTGGAGAGGGTTAGTGATCAGAATGCGAGGAACAATAATCAGAATGGGAATTACAACGGGAATGGAAGGCAAGCCCACCAGACTGGAGACAAGCTTCTCAAGGAGTTTCGCGCCCTGCGACCTGAGTATTTTGCGGGGACTGATGAACCCTGGCAAGCGGAACAGTGGCTACGCCAGATGGAGCGTATCTTTGAGACCATAGAGTGCACTGATCTGGAGAAGAAGCGTCTGGCTATCTTTCAGCTGTCTTATGCAGCGGCTGATTGGTGGGATGCAGAAAAGGCGACCATAGGGGAAGAAGCTGCAAGGAGAATGCCGTGGGTGGTGTTCAAGGAAAGGTTTCTCGAGAAATATTTTCCTGAAGAAGAGAAGGACAAGAGAGAGAAAGAGTTTATGGAGTTGACTCAAGGGAATCTGACTGTCCGAGAGTACACTACTCGATTTGAGCGTCTGTCTCGCTTTGCTCCACATATGGTGGACACACCCCAGAAGAAAATCAAGAAGTATCACCGAGGTCTCAACTTGTCTCTCCGACATCTGACTATGGGGCATCTGAGCCAGTCATTTGAAGCTCTGGTGAGATTGGCTACGGGATTGGAGAATGATGGGTGTCAGAATTCAAAGCCGTTTGGAAATCGACCTCTGTAGAAGAGTTATTCAGGACAGAAACCTGGGTACCCTCAAGGACAGAAAAGGACCTGGGATGGAGGGAAGAAACCTCAGCAGACACAAGCAGTTCAACAGTATCAGCCTTTAGCAATAGAAGGGGCCAAAAACAATAACTGCTTCAATTGTGGTAATCCCGGTCACCGAGCAAAAGATTGCAGACAGACTAGGCGTGCTGATCGTCCGGGAATTGTGTGCTATAATTGTGGCATGCCAGGTCACATAAGTCCGGAATGCAAGGCTCCTAGGAAAGGCAACTATGGTCAGTAAGGACAGGCCCGCCTGAATGCTGTTATTCCCGAAGCTGCTGGTTATGAAGAAACATGGTATGAAGGAGGTGCTTATGAGGAGGGACTGCCCGAGCGACGAGCAGTGGAAGGTACTCTAACCTTGTTTAACTCTCATGTTAAAGTTTTATTCGACACGGGTGCTACACATTCTTTTATATCTGTTAAGATCGTTCAGAAGTTGGGTATAATACCGCAACGTTTAGAGGAAGCTTTTAGTGCTGTCTCACCCTTAGGGACCACAGTCAAGTTATTACATGTGTGTAAGGATTGTCCTCTACGGTTAGGAGACCGCGAACTTTTGGCAAGATTGGTGGTTTTGTCGATGAAGGAATTCGATATAATCCTGGGAATGGATTGGCTCGAGAAGAATGATGCGAAGTTGGATTGTGCAAGGAAGAGGATCATATTTGCGGACAAGGGGAATCGACTCTTCGATTTCCAATGTAACCCTTCGGGTGATATGTTCCTCACTAGATGCCTAGCAAACATTGAGGTTGTCAGTGCAGAGGTGACAGTATCATCAATACCGGTAATCAAAGAGTTCGAGGAAGTATTCCGAGATATTTCAGGATTACCGCCGGAAAGGGACATAGAATTCTGTGTGGAATTGGTGCCAGGTACTCGACCTATAACCAAGGTTCCCTACAGGATGGCCCCTACAGAGTTGTTGGAGCTGAAGGAACAAGTTCAAGAACTTGAGAAATTGGGTTTTGTTCGTCCAAGTACTTCACCCTGGGGAGCACCAGTGTTGTTTGTGAAGAAGAAGGATGGGTCAATGCGGTTGTATATTGACTACCGAGAACTGAATAAGGTTACTATCAAGAATAAGTATCCTTTACCTCGGATAGACGATCTGTTTGATCAGTTGCAAGGAGCCACGACCTTTTCTAAGATTGATCTACGGTCAGGGTATCACCAGTTGAGGGTGCGGAAGGAAGACATACCTAAGACTGCTTTCAGGACGAGATACGAACACTATGAGTTCTTAGTGATGCCGTTTGGGATGACGAATGCTCCGGCTGTGTTTATGGACTTGATGAACAGAGTATTCAAGCCCTACTTGGATCAATTCGTTATTGTCTTTATTGATGATATTTTGATCTATTCCAAGTCAGAGGAAGAGCATGAACAACACCTGAGGATCGCGTTGCAGACTCTCAAGGACCACCGCCTGTATGCTAAATTCAGCAAGCGTGAATTTTGGCTTCAGGAAGTTAAGTTTCTCGAGCATGTGATCTCTCAACAAGGAATCGCGGTTGACTCATCAAAGACCGATGCAGTGGCGAATTGGACTCGGCCGACCAATACTACAGAAGTCAGAAGTTTTCTGGGACTAGCTGGTTACTATCGGAGATTTATAGAAGGTTTCTCAAAGATAGCAGCCCCGTTAACTGGTTTGACTAAGAAAGATTTGAAGTTTGAATGGACTGATAAGCATGAACGCGCTTTTTTGGAATTGAAAGAGAGATTGACAACAGCGCCAGTGCTTGCGATACCAAGGGATGGTGAGAAGTTCACTATTTTCAGTGACGCCTCGTACCAAGGATTGGGTTGTGTTCTTATGCAAGACGGAAAGGTTATCGCCTATGGTTCGCGACAGTTGAAGTCGAATGAATTGAATTACCCAACTCATGATTTAGAACTGGCAGCAGTAGTGTTTGCGCTCAAGACCTGGAGACATTACCTCTACAGGGAGAAGTTTGATTTGTTCTCGGACCACAAGAGCCTTAAGTATTTGTTTACTCAGAAGGAGTTGAACATGAGGCAACGTAGGTGGACGGAGCTGATTAAGGATTACGACTTTACATTAGAGTACCACCCCGGTAAGGCTAATGTAGTCGCTGACGCCCTAAGTCGGAAGCCTCGAGGAATGATTGCTTCATTGATGTTGAGGGAATGGAAAGCTTTAGAGACAATCGCAGAATTTGATATGCAGATTTCTGAAGGAAGTGACGGACATCACTTTGGATGCCTCGTAGTACAACCAACATTTGTGAGTCGAATCATCGAAGCCCAGGGGAAAGATGAAAAATTTCAAGCATGGTTTGCCAAGATGTCAGAAAAGGACCCTATAGAATGGAAGGTTGGGACCGATGGAGGATACCGATGTCGAGACAGATTGTGTGTGCCAGATTTCGGAGATTTGAGAAAAGATATTCTCGAAGAAGCACATAAATCGAGACTGACAGTACACCCAGGAGGAACAAAGATGTATAAGGATTTGAAGAGAAACTTCTGGTGGGAAGGGATGAAGCGAGAAGTAGCCGAGTTGTGTCTAAATGTTTGACTTGTCAACAAGTGAAGGCCGAACATCAGAGACCCTCGGGATTGTTGCAACCCTTACCTGTTCCAGGATGGAAGTAGCCGATTTGGGTAATTGTGGATCGTTTGACAAAGTCTGCACACTTTATCGCGTACAATATGACTTACCCAGTAGAAAGGATGAGTCGAATGTACCTACAGCAAGTGGTGCGACTGCACGGTGCGCCTGTGTCGATTGTATCAGACCGCGATGCACGTTTTACCTCAGGATTTTGGGAAAGTCTGCAGAAGGCTATGGGAACTTCGTTCAAGATGAGTACTGCATTCCATCCTCAGACCGATGGACAGACCGAGCGTGTTAATCAGATTATGGAAGATATGCTCAGAGCTTGTGCAATTGACTTTGAAGAGTCTTGGGAGACGCACTTAACGTTGGTCGAATTTGCATATAACAACAGTTATCACTCGAGTATTGAGATGGCACCATTTGAAGCTTTGTACGGACGGCCATGTCGATCTCCGTTATGTTGGGCAGAAGTGGGAGATACAGAACTTTTGGGACCAGATTTGGTGAGAGAAACCAATGAGAAGATTTCACTGGTCAAAGAAAGAATGAAAAGTGCACAGAGTAGGCATAAGAGTTATGCGGATCGGCGTCGAAAGGACTTGGAGTTCAGTATCGGTGATCACGTACTCCTAAAGGTGTAACCTGTTCGGGGAGTAGTGCGTTTTGGTCAGAAGAGAGGGAAGTTGGCACCTCGTTTCATCGGACCATTCGAGGTATTGGAACGTGTTGGGACAGTGGCTTATCGACTCGCGTTGCCACCAAAGATGTCTGGTGTTCACAACGTATTCCATGTCAGTATGTTAAGGAAATACATACGGGACCCTTCACATGTGGTTAATTTTGATGATATTGAGACGAGTCAAAATGTTGTCTACAAGGATAGACCTGTGAGGATTCTTGACCAGAGTATCAAGAGGCTGAGAAGAAGAGACGTTCCTTTGGTTAAGGTTCAGTGGAGGCATCATGACGAGGGAGAGGCATCGTGGGAGATAGAGTCAGACATGAGGACTAGATACCCCGAGTTGTTTCAGGATTAGTTAGCTCAGATTTCGGGGGCGAAATCTCTGTTAAGGTGGGTAGAGTGTAACACCCTGTATTTTACTTTCTTTTAATAAATAAATATTTCATTTCATTTCCATGTGTATTTGGTTTTATTTCTTTTTATAAATTTTTGGTTGGGGTCAAACCGTAATTTCTTTAAATATAAAAATATTTTCTATGGTTTCAAAAGCAATATCTATTTTTTTGTATAAACCGAGAATTTATTTCCTACACTGATATTACTTTCCTGTATTTTCTTTCAACCGTAAAATATCAGTTTTATGTTTTATTCTGCGTCTATATCGCGTTTTGGGGTGAGGGAGCTCGTGAGCTCAACCTCACCAGGTAATCTCCCCATTTCTTGGAGGCTACCCAATTATGTTTATATATACGCTTCAATGCTCTCACAGTCTCTCATTCTCTCCCTCACAAACTCACTGTAACTCTCAATTCTCTCCATTTCCCTCAACTCTTTCTTACATTCTCAAGATTATATACACACACATAGATTGTATACATATATATATATACACACACAGTCACATACATACTTGGAGACTTATATATAAATCAAGAACGGAGGAAGAAATTATTGGACGACGGATATTACGGCGGAAGTTCTCGGCTTTTAATTTTCTGTATAATCGTCTCTGTGAGTATTATAAACTCACTCGCCATGTTTATATATGTTTATTTCAGTTCATATATGTGTGTATATATGTGTATATATATAGATACACCATGGGAGCTTAAAAATGGAATTTTGTAAAACTTAATCAAAATCGATTCTGTAAATCGGGAATGGAAGATCTTGGTCCCAATAACCTGTGGTTCGAATCCTATGTAGTAATTCATCCGTATCGCGACGAACGGTTGATTTAAAGTTTTGTCACTCTAACTTTAATCGTGAAAATTAAGCGATACAATCCGTATTAGTTAAAATTGATCGCGTATTCTTAATCTACGCGGAAAGCCGAGGAGATTCATATATTACATGTCCTGGTACGAACAGAAAACAGAAATGGGTAAAATTTCAGTTTAAAACCAGAAACAGGGGAAAAACGAAGAAGATGACATTCTGCAAGAACTCGCGCGCGCGACCCGCTCGCGCGAGGCTCGCTCGCGCGGCCCGCTCGCGCGGACCATCCCTCCCCTTCGCGCGCGCGATCCGCTCGCACGACCTGTTCTGCCTCTTCGCGCACGCGATCCGCTCGCGCGATTTGTTCTCCCCTTCGCTCGCGCGACCCGCTCGCGCGACCTGGCAGTTTGAGCAATTTTTGTATTTTCTTATTAGGGACTGTTTGGAAAAGATTTTGAAAGTTTTTAAAGAACTGTTTGGCAAATATATTGTTTTAAAGGTCTATGTTTTAAGAATTGTACGAAACAGAACAACTAAAGGCCAAAATTTATGCTCGTACGTTTATCCGGCATTGTGATTAATTAATGGTGTTATTTATGAAACATTGACATACATATTAGGGTTGAGGTTGTGTCAACATGCATGTGTGTGAGAGAGCGTGAAAAGAGTAAAGGGTGACGGTCTGGTGTGCGACCTCAATATCGATCGGATAGTATTCCTGGTATTGGAGGCGACAGTGTTGTGTACGACTTAGATATCGATCGGATAGTATTCCTGGTATCTAAGGCGCGCGTTTCAGATATTGATCGGATAGTATTCCTGATATCCGAAGCGATGGTGATAGTGTTGTGTACGGCTTAGATATCGATCGGATATTATTCCTGGTATCTAAGGCGCTTGTTTCGGATATTGATCGGATATTATTCCTGGTATCCGAAATGATGGTATTGAGTGTGGCTTAGATATCGATCGGATATTATTCCTGGTATCTGAAGCGATAGTTTGGTGTGCTGTTTTGAATATCGATCGGATAGTATTCCTGGTATCTGAGATAAGGGTTTGGTTGTGTTGAGTTTTGTTGAGAGAAAAGAGTCAGAAAGATGAGATATTACATTGTTCATGCATGGTTGCATATTTATTGCTTTCTTTATTTCCCCATGGCTTATGTTGGAATTGGAACCTTGAATCTATTGCTTTTAAAGTTAATTTGCACCGTTGTTTATATTCTTATATATACATTGCGAGTACTGTTTATTTTGCTCACCAGCTTTCATAAGCTGACGACGTTGATGCGTCCTGGACTGTATGTCCAGATTTTCAGGGTCAGGAGCAGCCAGGGTATTTTGACTATGCTACTTAGAGTCAGGAGACTTTCCAGGAGGCTGCTTTATATTTCCTATGTCTTTTAATTTGGGTTTGTAATAAACTAGCTTTAGACATTTTAATAAGGCGTGTTGTGCCTAAGTTTATGACTGCTGTAATAGTTAGTAAGTTTTAATTGTGGAGATTATGTTTTGTTAGTATCCTTTGCTCCAGAAATGTTGTTAAGTTTTTGTTGCAGGGACAATTGGTCATACTCACTTGTCACGACCTACGAGTCCATAAAGGAAATTAAATGCTTTCCTGAATTATGCTACGTCGGGGCGTGACAGTATTACTGGTTTTATTTGCAATTCTCATGTTCTAAACTTTATTTCTTGTTTTATTTCATGTCAAAATTCTTGTTGGAGTCAAACTACAATTTTGGTAGACCTAGTAATACCTGTGTCGGATTTCAAAATCTGTATTTTAGAACTGTGAAAATAATTTCTTTTAACTCAACCAGTATTTTTATAAAACAAGAAAATCATTTCTTACATTAAAATGAATTTTTTGTATTTTTGTGGTGATCACAGCGCCGCGAAAATACCAGTTTATGTGCAAAACTATCCGCGCTGCGTGAATCTCCTACATTATGGGATTCTCCACCAATCAAGATGTGACATGTGCTTTTCCATTTAAGGCAACTAATCATTGTCTATGTTTTGTTTGTGTATTGTTTTTGTGTGTGTATAATCTTGTGCCTATAAAGCTCTTTTACCAAACACTCAAAGAGATTTCATGCCAACTTGCAAGGGCCTTGTTTGGCAGTATACTCTTTGTGTGTGTTGTGTTTATGCCATAATTTTTATTTCCCAAACTACACTACTTGACCCCTATATACCTAAATCACCTCTTCAATTTGTAAGGGTGTATATACGTATGTATATTGGTATATATCCATATATGAGAGCTGTGTAATTTGTTTGGCTATTAGAAATAAAGAAAAGAAAATAGATTTGTAGAGTGAATTGGAATGAACTTGGAGCCCGAGTTCTTGAAATTGGCTATTCTATATATATATGTACTACTATCTCTTATACAAGGGGCATATAGTTTACAAACTGATATACAGAGAGAAAAGAGAGAGTTACAGAGAGTTTAGTTACATTAGTTCTAGAGAGAGAGAGAGAAGCTTGAACCTCCATAGCTAAAGATTCATTGGGTGTTCTTATTCCTTGTTCTTTCTCAACAATCTCTTTTTCTTAATCTCTATGAGTATTCTAAACTCACATGGAATGTAAATTTCATGCTTATTTGCTGTGGTAATAGTCTATTGTAGAATCACCATTGTTAATTTCTCCATGAAAGCTCAAGCTCAAAAATGATGATTTTCCAAACTTAACCAAAATCTGTTTTTAGAGATGAATATGAAAGATTATAGTACGTTGAGACTACAGTTTAAGTATTAGTGTCTAATTCATTCGTATCGCGATGTATACTAAAAATGAAATTTTGTCGCCTCTCGATTTTTCATAAAATCCGAGAGCTATGATTGAAATTGGTTAAATCCGATCACATATTCACGATCCTTGCAAAAAAACAGAGCGAACCATATATTACAAGTCATGTTTACATTCAGATTTCAAAATGGGTCAAAAATAGGCTTTAAATTCGTAATGAGGGAGAAACTGCTGAAGAAGACGTGCCAATCGATTGGCATGTTTACTAATCGATTGGCATATTTACTAATCAATTGGCAAATTGGCACTTTTTCCAATTGATTGGCATTTTTCAGTACTTACGACTTTTAGTAAAATTGTCATAACTTCCTCTAGAAAACTCGAAAATGCGCACCGTTTGAAGTGTTGGAAACTAGACACAAAGACCTTTATTTTGATATGACATTCATCCACAAAAATTTAACTCATTTTTAAGGGCATTGCTTCAAAGTAGACCCACTTGTGTTCTAGTAGCAATAAAAGCATATTAAAGTATTCTTTGATGAATTCACTAGTTGTTTCATATAAGATTTGATTTCATCTCGTATATCCATGGTTATCATTCCCAGTACTTTATATTTTTGTACTAAGTCACATGTCATTCATGTGGAGTCAGTTTTACATGCATGGTGAGTGGTGGTCGGTGTGGAAAAGAGTATGTGGTTTAGATTGTGTGTGGACACTCCCTGGTATTGGTGTACCAAAGTGTGATGTTACGATATTGTGGCTAGAGTGTCTTTGAAATGTGACGGTGACAAAACTGGACACTCCCTGGCGCCTGTGGTAGCGCTAAAGTGTGTGACGCCGACTTGGGCATTCCCTGGCACCCATGGTAGTGCTAAAGTGTGGCCTACTGGACACTCCCTGACATGCGTGGTATGGTCAAAGTGTGAGGCACTGGACACTCCCTATTATCCTATGCTAAAGTGTGAGGCAAATTGGACACTCCCTGGTACCCCTGTACTAGTGTGGTCATCTTAGTGTTTCAAAGATACTAGAGTGAGAGAGTTGGGTGATGTGTTGTTGAGAGAAAAGAGTTTGTGAGATGAGAATGGTTGTATTGGTTTCATGCACGGTTGTGGACACGCGGGATTCCACTATCCACTACTTGCTTTGTTTGAGGTTGTTTTGAAAAGAAAAGAAAATGGTCTGTTGAAAACAAATACAGAGTCGCCACTTGGTCTTTAAGGAACCGAGAAACCTAATTTTGACTCACCCAAATGGATAAAGGGCACCGGCCCTTCATAACCAAAGAACTTGGCTCGGGGTTTTGGTACGAGAGAGGAAGGAGCCTTTGTCGCGACTAAAACACCCTAAACTCACCCCGTCTTTCAACGGGCCTCAATTAGCATCCAAATAATCATCTTATACTATGTATGGTTTGACAATTAATACTATGATAGTATATTACATCACATAAGAAAATTTGAAATGGAAGATCTACAGATAAGATATCATTCATAAGATCTAAGTCAAATATCATACAATGTAAAGTGAAAGATCACACAAATAAACCTAGAAAAAATCGTCTAATCATGTATCAAGTAATTAAGTTTTCCTAATCTAAAGGGGACATGAATTGTTCTTGAAATGGATAATCAAAGAAAATCAAAATATGCTTAGCGAGCTAGTATGATGCATGTTAATCTTTGAGAAAAGAAGACCTCTCAATCCCCGGGACGGATGAGAAAGGATGATTAGATCAAGGGAAAGCATGGATGTGTGATCATGTTAATTCCTTATAATCTTCTTAGATTAGGAGTCACCAAAGCCCCAAATCTTTGCATGGATGCAATGTATGTATCTAGAATGTGCCAAGGTTGTAGTGTGCTTTGTGTTCATGGATTCCTAAAATGACTTAGAAGTCTAGAATGTGTATGAATGAGTGAATTGAATCATTGTGAGATATGTAGAAATGTAGTATGAACTACTTCGTAAAACATGAGCTAATTTGGAGTGCATGTAGGCATCAAATCAAAGAATGAAAGTTAAAATGTGCTTGCTGTGAATAGTGGACAGAACAGTAACATGATCTTTTGGAAATTGAAAAGATGGGTTAGAAATATTTTCAATGCATGATTTTTTATGGAGATCTTTCTTATTGTGTCTAGAACACAACCCAAAAAACCAATCTTTAATAACTATCACATATTGAGAGAAATCATATAAACAATAGAGGTCACTTAGAAACAGAGTCCGTACTGTCGACTGAAATGTTGAAATATTTTAGAAAATGAAAACAAATGATCTAGAGGCCCATTTTATACAGAAAGTTCCCTAAGACATTGAAGTTTAATGGAAAAATAAGTTAGGACTACCCCTTTTGGAAAAGTTTTCTGAAAACGAAGTTAGAAATCAACCAAGATGCTGTAACAGCAAAGGCAGAATATCTGGAGAGAATGTTTGGACCAAAATGGGGTCTTTCTATGCATCTCCAAGTCAAACCAAGAATCATGGATGTTCTCTAATGAGTTAGGAAAACTTTCCAAGTGGTCTTACATTCATACATTGAGTATTGAACTCAAAATAATTCCTTGAAGTTAAATGACTCACTGTTTTTAGGGTTTTGAGAAAAACAAGGTTTATTTCTTGAAATCAAAATGAGGGGTTTAAGAGGGAGATTTTGAAATGGGGGTTTTGAAAGTATACTTCCAGAACTTGGATTAATATTGTAACCACTTGGAATATCAATTCCTAACTCATTTCAAGAACTTCCCAAGTATTTGCAAAATATGATTTTATTTGGAAACCAAACTCAAGAATCTATGGGAGTATGATACATGAGAGGATAGATGATACATGATATGATATAGCATGCTAAAAGTGGTAAAGAACATGTTCATGGGATATGGGTTCATCTAGATACAAGAGAGTCTTGCATCAAAGTGTGAAAGTAAAAAAAATGACATGCTGTGAATAGTGGACAGACTGTATGTATTACTTTATAACATCATAATGAGAGGTCAAACATGCCTAGGAATATGTGGGAAAAATCTTAGATCATCCTTATTGTGTCTAGAAAATAACCCAAAAAGCCAAACCTCAATAGCTATCACAGATTAAAAGAAATAAATCAGAATGTACACATGACTCAGAAACAAAAGCTGCATTGTTGACTGATTTTGTATGATTTTTCATAAATCAAAGAAAGGGTTTATGATGACCCACTATATTTCTAAAAGTTTCCTAAGACACCTAAGTTTCATTAAAAAAATAGAAAAGATATATGTACAGTAACGAAAACATCCAAAATAAGTGCAAGAAGTCAGGTAAACATTCTGTGAGAACAGAAGCAAATTATGAATATGAACTTTTCAAATCCGAAAATAATACTTTCACATCTCTATAATTGATGGGAAAAATTGGAGACAAACTATGATGTCTTAGAAAGATTTGCCAAGTGGTTTCATCATCATAACTCAAGTATTTAATTCAAAACAAATCTTTGAATCTGAACAGTTCACTGTTTTGGATCATTCTTGAAGAAAATGGATTTAAGTTTTGGAATAGAGTTTGAGTTCTTGATTACGGGTTTTGAAATTGATTTTTAAAGCATGAACTTAAATACTTTGAGATGACTATGTGACCACTTAGAATCTCATCCAACCTTGAATCATCAAAGAACTCCCAATATTATTTGCACAAACATAGTTTTGTTTGAGAATATGACTTCAAGAATACATATGAATGTATTGAAGGTAGAATCATCATCCATCAAACATGTCTTTGAGGTCAAGAGCTACTATCCATAAGGATTCACTCTCCTCAAACAACATGTCATCTAGATGATGATGAACAACTAAATAACCAAAGAAAATTCAAAAGAAATGAGGTTAAGAGAGAGATGAACATCAAAGTAAACAAACATTCAAATAGCAATCAATAGTTGATATTCATTGAGATATTGGACTTGTAGCTTGGTGTTTCACTCATATGTGGTGACATTTGGACATGGAAGTAGCTTCCTATCTCATAGATACTCAAGAATGGTGGTTGGAGATGATTTGAATGTGGAGTATATGAGAGGTAATGGAGGAAAATAAGATTAAAACTCACTTTGATTGGAAAAAATGGAAGAAGAAGACTACTTCTTCTCTTTCTCTCTCTATATTTCTCTAGAGTTTCTTCCTAAGCTCTCTCTAAGCTTCCATGTCTCTCCTCTAAATGGAAGTAAATGGCTTCTTTTATAGGAAAATGAGGGGTGGTAAATGGGGTTTTAAAAAGTTTAAAATGGTCTCCCATTGGTCCAAAATAAGCTGGGAACCAAAACTACGTTGTTTTGATTTCTAATATATCAAATTGGACCCCCAAAATAAATTGCAAAAACATACTGTTATGGATGAGAGTGCTGCGGCGGCACTGGGCCTGTGCCGCGGCGGAACTGGGTCAGTGCCGCGGTGGCACTGCTCCTCAATCGTCTGGATAATCCTGTTTAGGCCCCCTGAGGTTCCGGTATTCTCGAAAAGGCCCTATTTCGTCCGAAATTCACAGAAAATGCGTATGAACTCCGAACTGAGGTTGTCATATACCGTTGGAAAGGTATTGGAGTCTATTTTCTATAAAAAATGTTTTGGAGTTAGGTCACTTTGAAAAGTTTTGCGGTATTTGCGATAAAAGCCGATTTGATCGCCTTTTCCACCTTCGAAAATTCATAATAAATTCGATTTAAATCCAAAAATTATGTGCGATATACCATTGGAAAGCTATTGACCTCTAGTACCCATGAAAAATGTTTGAAAAATGATATGGTGCTCCAGTTTCAAAGTCAACTTTTGATCAAACTGGTCAAATCAGGGACCTCCAAGAAGTTCTGGGGACTTCTAGGAGCTCCCAGGAGCTGACGTTTTTATCCGATTTTCTTTTAAACTCGTTTTAGTACTTTTCACATGATGAAGAATGATCTCAGAATTTTTGGGCAAATTTGGACGATTTTGGTCAAACCTTGGTCAAACCTTGGTCAAACCGGTCAATAAGGACTTTCTAGGAACTTCAGGGACTTCGGGGGGTCATTGGGAGCCGATAATTTCATCTGGTTTTGCTTTAAAACTCATTTTATTGCTTTTCTTATGACGTAGTGTGTTTCCAGAATATTTGGTTCAAATATGGGAGTGTTTGGGCTTTCAGGGGTATTTTGGTCATTCTGAGCATTTTGAGAGATAGAACTAACTTCCAGGAGTCCTTTTGAGTCTTTTTCGATCATTGTGAACCACCAAGCTATGGGTCTCCTAAATCTGATAGCCGACAAAATGGGGTGTCTACAACGGTCACATGTTTCATGAATTATAATATCACCCTTACTGTTTCATAAGTGAATTCATTTCCATGTTGTAACCTATTGAATAATGGAATCGTGAAATTGAAAATAGTAATTGAGTATGTTTTTAATACTCACCAGCTTCTTAAAGCTGATGGCGTTGATGCGCCTTGGACATTCGTGTCTAGGTTTTTCAGGTTATAACAAGTCAGAGCAGTATGACTACGGGAATTGATTATGACTATCGGAGAAGAAGAAATTATTTTGTTACTATCTTATGCTTTTAAAATAAATTTGAAATAAGGATGACTATAATAGATATTAGATATTATTTTATTTGCAAGGCGGGCTGTGCCTTTAGTAGATCACATGCTGTAATAATTATTAATTTGGAAAAATTTTATAACCCTTGACGGCTCTTACTCTGTTTTAATTATTGTGTTGTTCGACGTTTGGGACGGAATCGAACCTTCAAACTGTCAAAAATTGATCTTGTCAAAATCAAGATATAAAAGTATGCTTATTTATGCTTTACTTTCAAAAGATTTGTAGTGTGGAAAGCAAAGGTCGAACCCACAGAGATTGTTAACTTTTAATCCTTTAATTACTAAAATCTAATATATCTAGTTATAAGAAATCAGAAGTTGAATTGATTTAGGTTTTGATTATCACTACTAATTAAACTAGGAACTTTTAGAAACAAAATCTAGAAGCAAATCTAAGTAAACTTATATGCAAAATTCAAAGTTAATTTAACTATGTGGAGATGGGATCTAGGATTACAAATCCACCACTAACTATGCATTGGGGATCTATACTTCTTATTCTAAGTTCAATGTTTGGATAGTTATGATCTATTGTAGCTACAAGCCCAATAGTATCGTCAACAAGATATCGTTAGTTTAATCTAAACATAATCCATCTACGGTTCACATGAATTATCTACCTATAACTAGGGTGTAGCATAACTCATCTTTCCTAAGCATGGGTTATAAAAGATGTAAACATCACAATCACATAAGCACCATTATATGTAAATACTCCTATCAATCACAGAAATTAAGGACTATTGAGTTCAATAAGCATAAGGAAAAATCTAAGACAAGAATAGATCCAAAATACTTTTGATTATTAACATTAAAAACTGATTATATAAAATCCACCAACATACAATCACTATCCCAAAACATAAAATCTTAAAATAGAAAAGCATAGAATCCCCCTTTACATAGCTAGGGTTTAATTGAAACCCTAGATTAGGAGTTTAGTGGCTCATGATGGGTGAAAGCGTGAAGATGGAGTTGATATAAGCCATTAGAAACCTTCAAGCTTGCCATTTTCTTTCCTCTTGCCTTCAATGAATGTATGTGAATAGATCTCTAGGTGGGTAACCCTTAAAAATCATAAAAACTAGATATATATAGAGTTTACAAGAGCTTATCCAAGCTTTCCTCCCCCGAAACGGATTGAAACAGGTATTATTTACAATCTGGACGTCTTCAAGCAGTTTCGTTTGCACAGGACTCTTCAGAATACTGAAATACGCAGCTTTGCTTTTTGTACGGATCGCGCGAGCAGACCGCGCGAGCGCGACATTTGGTACTTCGCGCGCGCGGATCGCGCGAGCGATTTCTAGGTTTTCGCGCCCGCGGCTCGCGCACGCGACTTGGCTTTTTCAGCTTCTTTTCTTCTGCTTTTTCACCCTATTTAGCATGATATACTTGATTTCTTCCAAAACCTGTCAGAAAATAGAAAACGAAGTAAAAATATACAAAAACAGGATAAAAAGGTACTAACAAATGCTCGTTAAGGTGTATAAATAGGATCTGTTCTCTCCCGATCACACCCCCAAACCTACATTTTGCTAGTCCTCGAGCAAAAATAAAAATTACTAATAACATACTATTCCATTTTCGCATGGATCACGATTGCATTTAGCGTATGCAACAAGCCTTTTAAACCTCTAGGTGTCCCTAGTTGGACGAGTGAAGTCCAAACCTACATTTTGCTAGTCCTCGAGCAAAAATAAAAATTACTAATAACATACTATTCCATTTTCGCATGGATCACGATTGCATTTAGCGTATGCAACAAGCCTTTTAAACCTCTAGGTGTCCCTAGTTGGACGAGTGAAGTCTCGTGAGGGTTCTCATCAACAAGTCACCCACAACCATCTTTATTAACTTAAAATTTTTTTAAACTTTTATTAAAAGCAAAGAACATAATATTCAATACCCCTTCATCATATAACAAAGATTTGAAATAGAATAACAAACATAAAGAAACATAATGAAACATCCACCTAAATCATGAAAACAATTTCAAGCACATGCATTGTATAAATCAATAGAGTTCCTCATACAATTGCACGTGTGTGATATGGTAGTCAAATAAACACGCGCATGTCATGAACTTGGAATATAACTCGGATAACCATTTAACTATGTCTCGACTACGAATCTCACAATGTTAATTACACTCTCAAATGAAACACTCAGAAACAGGTGTAATTTTTCTAAAATATGTGAGTAAAGGAAATATATTTTCAAAACAAGAAATGCTCACATATGACTCAAAAAAGACGCATGACATGAAATAATAGTAGTCTCATGGATAGGATGCCAATAATCAAGAAAAATTAATCATTACCATGTTTTAATCCCCCTCCCATCATTTTCATATCCAAACCATGTTTCCTAGGATCAAATAGGACTTTTCAAAGGTTTTAATGTTGCTCAGGTAATGAAAAAGGATAGAAAGGATTTGTTAGGTAGTTTTAGAATGGCATTATAAGGCATGTTCAATTTCTTTCATTCGTCTCTTCTACCAATCTTCATCTTCTCATTCTCTTCCTTTTCATTCTTTACAATTTTTTTTCTTCTATTTTTTTTCAACCTTATTCTTTTTTCTTTTTTATTCTTTTTCTCTATTCTTTTCCTTCTCGTTGCTTTTGAAACGAATATTCATTGATTACCAAGGCAACCACCCCAAGCATCATCTTATTTTCTTTTTCTTCTCAATCACACATCGCCTTAACACCACTAAAAGTTGATCAATCTTTCAGGGGTGAACTCCAAGTTGGCCAAATTGGAGCAAAAACAGGATAATGGTAATTAAAGAAAAATGGCATTTTAACGGCTCAAAGGGCAAACTAAGGAAATTTATCATTTATCGGTCGGCAGTAAACAAAGAAGGCCTATAATCATTTCCTAGGGTGATATAGTTCTTTGACAATTATGATGGAAGATTATTTAGCATGGTAACAAATATTTTAACTTGACTATCAACCAAAACAAGAATAATGAGACTAAACAACAAGTTAATGCGCTATTTCAATGAAATTTCGACAAACACAATGTATTTATAACCCTCTATAAAGAAAAGATAGGCTCAAAAGCTCACCGGGCTTAGTCTCCACCTTGTGTTATCTAGAAATCCGAATTATATTATAGTTCACATCAAACATGTATTCACGTGACTACGTGCAGTGCAGAGATTTGTGTGCAAATCTATGATATAAAACTACGATTCAAACGATACATGACCTAAAACATCATATCATGACTTCGGCAAATGTTTAGTCACATCTTCTCTTGTTTACCATTCTATAACAATCATAGTTACATAACAAGAAGTATCGAATTAAAATTGCAAAAACGTCGGTAATCATCGTTTATTTAAGCACAAGAATCGAATTTTTTTTAAAAAAAATAGTTTATAATAATGTGCATGTGTGTGCATACCCCCAAACCTAAACCTTTCATTGTCCCCAATGAAACAATAAAACGAAAGAAAGGAGAGTACGTAAAGAACGATATTACCTCGATCTTGACAAGCATAGAACAGGTGAACACAAAGGAATATGTCAATAAAGTTCAATGTTACCTGTTACTTCTTGATAAAAGAAAACAACAAACAAAATTATAAAAGCAGCTAAAAGAATTATAACTAAACTAAACTAAACTAAATAAACTATAAGACCAAACAAAACTACGAAAACAGAAAAATAATAAACTAGAAAAGAAAATAAAACATAACTATAAACAGAAAATAAAACATAACCAGAACTATGAAAACAATCAAAGACTCGATCTAAAAGTACCTAAGAAGCAGAAACAGAAAAGTAAAAATTACTAGAACAGGTGTGGGAGAAAGATATAGAAGACGAAAGAGAATATCAGAAAAATGGGAAATCGCGCGAGCGGCCGTCGCGCGCGCGAATTCTGAACTTTTTTTTTTTTTTTTCATACCTCGCGGGAGCGAGATGCCTCGCGCCCGCGAATCCAGGCGCGAGGAGAACCCGAGGGCTCAAAACAAAAAGTAAACAAAAATTTCACTAAGACACAATCTCGCGCCAGCGGGCCGCGCGAGCGACTTCTCGCGCGAGCAGGCCGCGCGAACGAGAACGGTATTTTCTCTTGTTTCACTTATTTTATGTATATAAATTAAAAAATAACTTTACTCCAACCCCCAAATCTGTCCAGAAACTCAAAAACTGACCAAAACGACCCAAAAATAAGAGAAACGGGCGAATTAATGGTTGGGTTGCCTCCCAAGAAGCGCTATCTTTTACGTCTTCAGCTAGACCGTTCTAGCTCAAGATTTAAGGAGGCCGTAAATCGGAGTTTGTATCCTTTAGGGCATTAGGGAGATGTCGGTGGAAAGTAGAAACAAGGTCGTTATGCATTAATTCATTCGGCGAATCTCCCTTATCATGTTCAATTCGATTTCTAACCTTTCGAGTAAATTCGTCATTAGGGTCCGTATTATTGAAATTCATCCGCTCATTACTCACTATATTATTCTCCTCACCCATGTTTATTACGTTATTAGGTTCAATTGTTCGTCTCACCCCACTCTCTGTCTCACATAGGTAAGCATCGTCATCCTTGGAAGGTTGATCAATAGCGTTCAAGACGTTCAATTTTAAGTTCATGTTCCCAAACGACACTTTCATTACCCCCGTTCAACAGTTGACACGAGCATTAGCCGTAGCTAAGAACGGATGACCTAGAATGATAGGAGTGTGTTTCCTAGCATCTAGTACGGGTTCAGTATCAATAACCATTAAATCGACAGGATAGTAACATTTATCAACTTTCACCAAGACGTCCTCAACAATTCCTCTAGGGATTTTAATAGAACGATCCGCTAATTGTATTGTAGCGGCCGTGGGTTTAATGTCGCCTAGTCCTAGTTGTTTGTAGACATGGTAAGGTAATAGATTAACACTAGCACCTAAGTCAAGGAGAGCCCTATGAATGACAGTGTCACCTATGACACATGAAATCGTAGGCGTACCTGGATCCTTATACTTTGGGGGAGCATGTTGGAAAATTGAGCTTACATTTTCTGTGAGGAAGACCTTTTTCGGAGTATGACTACGCAATTTACGTTTTTGAGTGCAAAGGTCTTTAAGACATTTAGCGTAAGCGGGAATTTGTTTTATAGCGTCGAGGAATGGAATATTGATTTTTACTTGTTTTAACACCTCGAGTATATCTTCAGCTTTTGACCCTTTCTTAGACAAATGTGACAGTCCCTCAACATTTGGTGGATAAGGTAGGTTTGGAATAATATTAGTTGGGACCGGTTCTTTTGCTTTCCTAACTCTATCCACGTCCTCACCCTTTTCTTTATTCAAATTTATATTGTTATTTTTCTCACCCTCATCCGGAATTACAACAATCTCCTCATCTCAAATTGTCATCCTAGTTGAAACGACATTCACTTGCTCACTCGACCCCCCATTCTCGTATTGTCCCTTAGGATTTTGAATAGTTTGCACAGGCAACTTCCCCTCGTTTCTACGACTCACCATAGTAGCTATTTGTCCCATTTGGGACTCGAGCTTTGCAATGGATTGTGTGTGAGAGTGCACTATCTGTGCTTGTGCTTGGACTTGAGTTTCTATGTTTTTAAGAGATGCCAACACCGTAGCCTCAAAAGTGTTATCCCTTGGAGGATTAGGATTAGGAGGTGGGTGTGGGTATTGATTTTGTTGATATTGGGGTCGATAAGTATTAGAAAAATTGTTCGACATAGAATTATAATTATTCCGTGGGAATTGTTGCATAGAATTAACGTGTTGCTCAACAAATTCCGGATATTGAGATGCAGAAGGACATGAAAAGATATTATGTGACGGTTCAGAACATAATGCACATACTTCTGAAGAAGGTGGATTGGACCTAATTCCCATCCTCATAAGTTGGTCAAGTTTTCTATTTAATTCTTGTATTTTAATTGATTGACTCGACTCAAACTTTACCTCTCGCTTAGGTCGAAGGTATCCCTCAGAACGTACCGACACAGCCTGATGCATCGAATTCTCACTCAACGTTTCAAATATTTTCCAGGCCTTATCGGCGCTTTTGTGTAGGAAGGTACCCGCACAAACGGCATCGACGATATTACGGACTGAGGGAATAAGCCCCTCATAAAAGACCTGTACCAACTGCCACTTAGGAACCTGATAATGTGGGCAAGAGCGTAATAGTTCTTTAAATTTCTCCCATGTGTCATAAAGTGTTTCCCCATCTTGCATCACAAAATTTGTTATAGAGTTTTTTATTTGATTAGTTCTTGTGATTGGAAAAAACTTTTATAAAAATGCGGTGTGTAAGGCTTCCCATGTTCTAATTATGTTTGGCTCCAAAGATTGGAGCCAGTATTTAGCTTTATCTTTTAACGAGAATGGAAAGAGCCGCAATTTTAATTCATCATCAGTTAAATTTTGAATTTTTAAAGTAGAGCAGATATCTTAAAAATCCCCTAAGTGCTGCTAAGGGTCTTCATTTAGACGGCCATGGAAAGATGGAAGTAGCGAGATGGTATACGACTTTATCTCAAAGTGAGATGCCGTCGCCTCCGGTAAATCAATACATGTTTGTGGCGTGTAAGTCGTCGGAATAAAATAATCTTTAAGCGGAGGAGGTGGCGGTATATTAAGATTATTCATATTATTTCCGTTGTTTCCGTCAGCCATTTTAATCGGTTTAATTTTAAAAGTTCGAGTTCTCCTTAACCGTTTAAGGGTTTTCTGAATTTCGGCCTCAAACAACGACGACGGAATCGGCATTGATTCTTCGTCTTGCAACCTAGCTCTAGAAGCTTGGGTTGCGGACTTACTAACTCTTAAAGTACGTTCAAGTTCAAGATCGATAGAATGCAATTCAGGTTTACTTGAACGCGTACCAAACATAAACTTAAAAATAAAACTAAACTAAAATAAAAACTGACTCAAATAAAAAAAAACAAATAGGAATCACGCAACTAAGATAACAAGCACTCAACTACTGTGATGCATGTAAATTATCCTGTAATGCAGTGACCGCGGCAAGACCAGCGCCCCGGGTTTCCTAGCTAATGCAGTGCAATTAACCCTAAACTAATGCAAATATTGCGTCACAGCGCCCTGACTTACAGTGGTTTAAAGCGAGTTTCAAAAGAAGCAATTTATTTTATTTTATTTATATTTTTCCGCGTAAGCTCCTTTGATGTGCTAAGCTATTCCTCCCGGAAACGTTAGGATTTGATCGACTCGAGAAACTACAAAATAAAAAGAAAAGTTAGTGACTCAAAATAAAATGAAAAATAAGAAAAAAAAACAAAACCTAATCTAATATTTACGAATTAACTAAACTAAGATTCTAAAACTAAAGCTAGTAATTTGCAATCCCCGGCAACAGCGCCAAAAATTGATGTTGTCAATATCAAGATGTAAAAAGTATACTTTACTTTTCTAAAGATTTGTAGCAGTGAAAGTAAAGGTCGAACCCACAGAGATTGAAATACTACAGTGCTTTAATTTTAAAACCTAAATCTAATTAATTAAGAAAAACATATTTTGATTTGATTTTAATTAAACTAGGAACAATAAAAGTAAATATAAATTATGAAAGTAATTAAATATTTGTTTTTATAATAAGTTTAAGGAACCTAGGATTGCAAATCCACCACTAGCTTCATAATAAGGAATATTTATGAATTACTTTAGCCTATTAAGTTGGATGATAATGGAGAATTGTAGCTACAAGCCCAATTCCTCCGTCAAGAAAATAACTACGGTTCAAGCACCAACATAATCCATCTTCGGTTAGCACGAAATATCCCACACTAAACTAGGGTTGTGGTATAATCTGTCTAATCTAGGTATGGACTATTCGGATACTTGATAGCACAATTCAATAAAGCACCATTACATGTAAACAATCTATACAAGCATAGCAAATATAGATCATTGAGCACATCACAGTAAAAATAGATCTAAGACAAGAATAAACTTTGAAAGCAATGAAGTACGATTTATTTATAAAAATCCTCGGAACATGTAACTGTCATCCATACATAATAAAACTAAATTAAAAACATAAGTAGAACCCTATTACTTGGCTAGGGTTTCATTGAAACCCTAGATCTAAGGTCTAGCTGTCCATGGAAGTGATGGATGGCAAGTAGTTGATGGAGGAGGCCATGGAAATCCTTGGTCTTCTTCTCCTTCCTCCTTCCCTCCCTTCAATGGCTGAAAGTATTTTTGTATATTGGTTGTATATTAATTGTCCAACCCCTAAATTGAAGTAAAATAGGGTATATATAGATTCACAACAAGTTTTGGAAGCTTTCCTAACTCGAAACGCACTAAAACTGCTATATTTTACAGTCTGAACATAATTAGACAGTTTCTTTCGCATAGGAATCATCAGTATACTGAAATACACATCTTTGCTTTTTGTACAGATCGCGCGAGTGGACCGCGCGAGCGCGACATTTGGTACTTCGCGCGCGCGGATCGCGCGAGCGATTTCTAGGTTTTCGCGCCCGCGGCTCGCGCGCGCGACTTGGCTTTTTCAGCTTCTTTTCTTCTGCTTTTTCACCCTATTTAGCCTGATATACTTGATTTCTTCCAAAACCTGTCAGAAAATAGAAAACGAAGTAAAAATATACAAAAACAGGATAAAAAGGTACTAACAAATGCTTGTTAAGGTGTATAAATAGGATCTGTTCTCTCCCGATCAGAGACCTACGGGTCCATAAAGGAAATTAAATGCTTTCCATATTTATGCTACGTCGAGGCGTGACAGGATTTAGTGCTATCAGAGCCAGGTTATCTAGTTTAACCAGGCTCGGTTATTCACGCCACAGATTAGTGACACATGTTAACGTTTGGTTTTTACTAAGCTATACAACCAAGTTTCTCTAAGTCAAGTTTGATTTACCAAACTTAAGTTTACCGCACAACCAGGTTCTTTTAGTTAATTAGCACTGATTGTCCTTGGTTCCAAACTCGAAATCCAGGTTAGTTTCATCGTAGAGATGATTGTACATGTTTTGTCACATCGACAAGAATGTTAGCAGTCTCCAAATATCCTTAGATGCATCCATTTAGAAATTAACCAAGTTAGTTATGACATATGAATTCCATATAAATAGATAGTAGTCGAGTTCCTAAGAAGTTGAGGTAAGCCATAACCCCATGAATAGCTTAGGCACTGACAAACTTCTTGAGTCAAATCTCAGAACAGTCAGCATAGCCTACGGCCCAGAGTTTGGAAGGAGAATTAGAATAAGAATACGATCTCTTTGCTACTAGACAGTCCTAGTCTGAATACGTGTTTAGTGTATTATGCATACTTGAATTATATTATGTATTCTTGGATTTTATTGTATACTTATATTATAGTATGAGTATATTATATAGTGATATTAACCTGTTAGGCTGGACTTATGTGTAGGAGCATAGATGACCGAGTCGCCTCAAGCAATCGAGAACCAATCAAGAGGACAATCCCAGTTGTTTTCTCTAGAAGTCGATCCCACTAGCTTGGTCGGGTCACTTATTCTAAGCTTATGGGAGATGGGTAATAGAGTCACTGTAGGTCAGTTAGGAGATCATCAATACGAGAATTTCCTTGCAAATTCATCTAGACTACAGCAATGAAAAAAGAAGTTCCAAGAGATGGTGACTCCAGTTGAGGACAAAGGTACAAGCAGACCAAGCAGCCTCTGTGATAATTAGAACCTACCAGGTCACATTTGGTATGATTGCAATAAAACTCAATTGATGGAACATGGCAGTCTGAGTCACCTCCGTAAGGAAAATAGTGCACCAAAAGCAGAGAAGAAGAAATGGAAAACCAAACCTCAGGTCTATTTTAACTGCCAGATGCCTCTGCATTTTGCCGAAAGATGTGCTTTACCCAAGAGGATAACACACTATTTTAACTGTGGCACCGTCGGTCATTTGGCTCGAGACTGTAAGGTACCTAAGCTAATCACTCATCAAGAATATAGTATGTTATAACTCTGGTAAACCCAGTCACATCAGCAAGTACTGCACTGCACCTAAACGAGTGACTTATGGTCAGCAAGATCAGACTTGCTTGAATGCTATTATTCCTAATACTGCTGGATATGATGAAACAGTTTATGGAAAAAGAAACTATGAAGAAAAATGGCCCGATCAACAAGCGATGGAAGGTACATTAACTTTGTTTAACTCCCATGTTAAAGTTTTATTTGATACGGGTGCTGCACTTTCATTCATATCTGCTAAGACTATTAGAAGATTGGATAACCTACCTCACCGTTTAGAGAGCTTTAAGGCTACCTCACCATTAGGAGACACAGTCAAGTTAGGACATGTATGCAAGGATTGTCCCCTACGACTAGGAGACCGTGAGATCCCTGCAAGGCTGATTGTCCTATCGATGAAGGAGTTTGACATAATCCTAGGGATGGATTGGCTCTCCTAGAATTAAGCAAGATTAGGTTGTGCAAGGAAGAGAATTACATTCTCTGATAATGGGAATCAATCTTTTGATTTCTAGTGTAAACCTTTGGAAGATATGTTCCTTACAAGATGTTTAGCAAATATCAAAGACATCAGTGCAGAAATGACAGTGTCGTCTATACCTGTAGCCAAGGACTTCGAGGAAGTATTTTAAACATTCATGGTTTACTACCCGAGGGAAGTATAGAGTTCTGTATTAGACTTATACTGGGCACCACACCTATCACTAAAGAGTCCTTACAGAGTGGCCCTTGCTGAACTATCAGAATTTAAAGGACGAGTTCAAGAACTCGAGAGTTTGGGTTTTGTATGTCCATGTACATCGCCTTGGGGAGCACCAGTGTTGTTTGTAAAGAAGAAAGACGAAACACTTCGGTTATGTATCAATTACAGAGAATTGAACTGCGTAATTATCAAGAATAAGTATCCCTGACCTCGGATCGATGATTTGTTTGATAAACTACAAGGAGCAACAACATTCTCCAAGATAGATCTACGGTCAGGACATCATTAGATGAGGGTATAAAAGGAAGATATACATAAAACTATTTTCAGAACCCGATATGGTCATTATGAATTTTTGGTGATGCCGTTTGGAATGATGAATGCCCCGGCAGTGTTCATAGATCTGATGAACAGAGTGTTTAAGCCTTATTTGGATCAGTTTGTCATCGTCTTCATAGATGATATTTTGATCTATTCTAAGTCAATAGAAAAACACGAGCAACATCTAAGGATTACAACGCAGACACTCAAGGATCACTAGTTGTACACCAAATTCAGTAAGTGTGAGTTCTGGTTGCAAGAAGTGAAATTTTTGGGACACAAGGTATCATCTCAAGGAATTTCTATGGATTCATCCAAGATAGATGATGTGTCAAATTGGGTTAGACCAAGCAATCCTATAAAAGTTAGGAGTTTCCTTGGACTAATAGGTTATTACTAGATAATCGTTGAAGGATTCTCCAAGATAGCCGCACCATTGACTGGATTGACTAAGAAAGCTCAGAAATTCGAGTGGGCAGAGAAGCATGAGCGCGTCTTTCTAGAATTAATGAGAGACTCACCACCGCATCTGTACTAGCTATACCTAAGCCTGATGAGAAGTTTACTATCTTTCGTAACGCGTCATATCAAGGATTAGGGTGTGTACTTATGCAAAATGGTAGAGTTATTGCCTATGGATCTAGATAGCTGAAGCTGAACGAGTTAAACTACCCCACTCATGATTTAAAATTATCGGCTATGGTATTTGTACTCAAGATTTAGAGACACTACCTCTACGGTGAGAAGTTTGATTTATTCTCTGATCACAAGAGTCTGAAATACTTGTTCGCGCAGAAAGAGTTGAACATGAGGCAACGCAGATGGATGGAATTGATTAAAGATTATGACTCCATGTTAGAATACCACCCTGGTAAAGCTAATGTGGTTGCTGATGCCTTGAGTTGGCAAACCTGTGGAACGATCGCCTCCTTAATGGTTTGAGAATGGCGAGCATTAAAGACATTGGCCGAGTTTGATGGTCAAAATGCTGAGGAAGGAGAAGGACAACTTTTTAGATGTCTAATCCTACAGCCTATTCTTAGTGACCGCATCATCGAAGCACAGAATGAAGATGAGAAGTTTCGGACATGGTTTGGGAAGATGTCAGAAAAGGATCCAATAGAATGAAAAGTGGGAAGTGATGGAGGGTACAGATGCAGAGACAGATTATGTGTACCAGATTTTAGAAATTTGAGAAATGATATTCTAGAAGAAGCACACAAGTCAAGATTTACAATTCACCCGGTAGGAACAAAGATGTACAAGGACTTGAAGAGAAATTTATGGTGGGAAGGTATGAAGAAGGACGTGGCTGAATTTGTATCCAAATGTTTGATGTGTCAACAAGTTAAAGCCGAACATCAGAGACCCTTAGGATTGTTCAACCGCTACCTATTCCAGGTTGGAAGTGGGAGCACATCGCCATGGATTTTGTAGTAGGATTACCTCGGTCTCAGTAGAATCATGATGCCATTTGGGTGATCATGGATTGATTGACTAAATCAGCTCATTTCATTGCTTATAGTATGACATACCCGGAGGAAAGGATGAGCCGGATGTACATACAACAAGTTGTACGACTTCACGGTGCACTGGTGTCAGTTGTGTCAGACCGCGACGCATGTTTTACTTCTGGATTTTGGGAAAGTCTGCAAGAAGCTATGGGAACCATGTTAAAAATGAGTACTGCTTTTCACCCTCAGACAGACAGGCAAACTGAGTGTGTTAATCAAATCATGGAGGATATGCTTAGGGCTTATGTTATTGACGTCGAAGAATCTTGGGAGATACACTTGCCATTGGTTGAATTCGCTATAATAATAGTTATCATACGAGTATCGGGATGGCTCTGTTCGAAGCATTGTATGGGCGACCATGTTGTTTTCCATTATATTGGGTAGTGGTTGGAGACACAGAGTTATTGGGACCAAATTTGGTTAGGGAAACCAATAAGAAGATTTCTCTAGTCAAGGAAAGGATGAGGACTGCATAAAGCAGGTATAAGAGCTATGCCGATTGACGCCAAAAAGATTTAGAATTTAGTGTTGGAGACCATGTACTTCTTAAGGTTTCACCGACCCGAGGAGTAGTGCATTTTGGTCTCAAGAGAGGGAAGTCAGCTCCGCGTTTCATCGGACAGTTCGAGATTTTGGATCGTGTAGGGAAAGTGGCTTACAGACTCGCGCTGCCACCAAAGATGTCTGGGGTTCACAATGTATTCCATATTAGTATGTTGAGAAAGTACATATGAGACCCCTCATGCGTGGTTAGCTTTGATGATATTGAGACAAGTCATAAAAATTTCCTACAAGGAAAGGCCCGTGAAAATTCCAGATCAGAGTATCAAGAAGTTGAGAAATAAGGACAATCCACTGGTGAAGGTTCAGTGGAATCACCATGACGAGATTGAAGCCTCGTGGGAAGTCAAATCCGATATTAGGAAGAAGTATCCAAAGATGTTTCATGACTAGTTAGTCTTGATTTCGGGGACAAAATCCGGTTTAAGGGAGGAAGGATCTAACAACCCGCATTTTCATTTAATTTCTTAATTTTCATTCTCATATTTAATCTGTATTACTGGTTTTATTTGCAATTCTCATGTTCTAAACTTTATTTCTTGTTCTATTTCATGTCAAAATTCTTGTTGGGGTCAAACTACAATTTTTGTAAACTTAGTAATACCTGTGTTGGATTTCAAAATCTGTATTTCAAAAAGTGAAAATAATTTCTTTTAACTCAACCAGTATTTTGATAAAACCGAAAATCATTTCTTACATTAAAATGAATATTTTGTATTTTTGTGGTGATCACCGCGCCGCGAAAATACCAGTTTATGTGCAAAACTGACCACGCCGCGTTAATCTCCTACAATATGGGATTCTCCACCAATCAAGATGTGACATGTGCTTTTCCATTGAAGGCAACTAATCATTGTCTATGTTTTGTTTGGGTATTGCTTTTGTGTGTGTATTATCTTGTGCCTATAAAGCTCTTTTACCAAACACTCAAAGAGATTTCTTGCCAACTTGCAAGGGCCTTGTTTAGCAGTATACTCTTTGTGTGTGTTGTGTTTATGCCATAATCTCTATTTCCCAAACAACACTACTTGATCCATATATACCTAAATCACCTCTTCAATTTGTAAGGGTGTATATACGTATGTATATTGGTATGTATCTATATATGAGAGCTGTGTAATTTGTTTTGCTCTTAGAAATTAAGAAAAGAAAATAGATTTGTAGAGTGAATTGGATTGAACTTGGAGCCCAAGTTCTTGAAATTGGCTATTCTATATATATACACTACTATATCTCACACAAGGGTATATAGTTTACAAACTGATATACAGAGAGAAAAGAGAGAGTTGCAGAGAGTTTAGCTACATTAGTTCTAGAGAGAGAGAAGCTTGAACCTCCATAGCTAAAGCTTCATTGGGCATTCTTATTCCTTGTTCTTTCTCAACAATCTCTTTATTCTTAATCTCTGTGAGTATTCTAAACTCATCTAGAATGTAAATTTCATGCTTATTTGCTATGGTAATAGTCTATTGTAGAATCACCATTGTTAATTTCTCCATGGAAGCTCAAGCTCAAAATGGTGATTTTCCAAACTTAACCAAAATCTATTTTTAGAGGGTTTTTCGTAAAATCCGAGAGCTACGATTGAAATTGGTTAGATCCAATCGCATATTCACGATCCTTGCAAAAAAATGGAGAGACCCATATATTACAAGTCGATGTTTACATTTGGATTTCAAAATGGGTCAAAAACAGTCTTTGAATTCGTAATAGGGTAGAAATTGCCGAAGAAGACACGGTGGCAATTGATTGACATGTTTACCAATCGATTGGCACTTTTTCCAATCGATTGGCATTTTTCAGCACTAATTTTGTTTTAGTAAAACTGTCATAACTTCCTCTAGAAAACTCAAAAACGCGCACCGTTTGAAGCATTGGAAACTAGACTCAAAGATCTTTCTTTTGATATGAAATTCATCCCAAAAGTATACCTCATTTTTGAGGGCATTGCTTCAAAGTAGACCCACTTATATTCTAGTAGCGATAAAAGCATATTAAAGTATTCTTTGATGAATTCACTGGTTGTTTCATGTAAGATTTGATTTCTTCTTGTATATCCATGGTTATCATTCCCAGTACTTTATATTTCTATATTAAGTCACATATCATTCATGTGAAGTTAGTCTTACATGCATGGTGAGTGGTGGTCAGTTTGGAAAAGAGTATGTTGTTGAGATTGTGTTTGGACACTCCCTGGTATTGGTATACCAAAGTGTGATGTTACGATATTGTGGCTATAGTGTCTTTGAAATGCGACAGTGACAAAATTGGACACTCTCTGGCGTCCATGGTAGTGCTAAAGTGTGTGATGCCAACTTAGACATTCCTTGGTACCCATGGTAGTGCTAAAGTGTGGCCAACTGGACACTCCCTAACATGCGTGGTATGGTCAAAGTGTGAGGCATTGGACACTCCCTGTTACCCCGTACTAAAGTGTTGGGCAAACTGGACACTCCCTGGTACCCCTGTACTAAAGTGTGGTCATCTTAGTGTTCCAAAGATACTAGAGTGAGAGAGTTGGCTGATGTGTTGTCGAGAGAAAAGACTTGGTGAGATGAGAATGGTTGTATTGACCTCATGCACGGTCACATGTTTCATGAATTATAATATCACCCTTACTGTTTCATAAGTGAATTCATTTCCATGTTGTAACCTGTTGAATAATGGAATTGTGAAATGGAAAATAGTAATTGAGTATGTTTTACATTCAAACATATGTTTTTAATACTCAGCAGCTTCTTAAAGCTATCGGCGTTGATGCGCCCTTGACATTCGTGTCTAGGTTTTTCAGGTTATAACTAGTCAGAGTAGTATGACTATGCGAATTGATTATGACTATCGGAGAAGAAGAAATTGTTTTGTTACTATCTTATGCTTTTAAAATAAATTGAAATAAGGATGATTGTAATAGATATTAGATATTATTTTATTTGCAAGGCGGGTTGTGCCTTTAGTATATCACGTGCTGTAATAATTATTAATTTCAAAAAATTATATAACCCTTGATGGCTCTTACTCTATTTTAATTATTGTGCTGTTCGACGTTTGGACGGAATCGATCCTTCAAACTGTTGCGACGTATGGGTCCATAAAGGAAATTAAATTCTTTCCATATTTATGCTACGCCGGGACGTGACATCACCCCTCACATGGTGGATACAGAAGATAAAAAATATGTGCAAGTATAACCAAGGGCTAACACTGCAGATTCGTCGCTTGACTCTCGTTCACATGGATAAGTCACTTGAAGGACTAGTTGGTTTGGCCATCGATCTAAAAGAAGACGCTCGTGTGAATTGTAAGCAATTCGACTTCCGGCCACCTCAGAGGGGTAATTTTGGAAATAAGCCACCTATGTATCGACAAGGGCAGAAGAGGAATTTTGATGGGAGCAGAAACCCCAAACTATCACCTATCCGGCTTAGCCCCGAGTAGGAGACAGGAGCAGTTTTGGGAATTGCTTTAACTGCGGCAATCCTGGTCATTTGGCTCGAGACTGCAAGGCACCTAAGCGCGCCACTCATCAGGATATAGTCAGTTATAACTATGGTGAGCCTGGTCACATCAGCAAGTTTTGTACTGTTCCTAAACAAGTGACTTATGGTCAATAGGGTCAGACACACTTAAATGCCATTATTCCTGATGCTACTGGGTATGATGAGATGATTTATAAAGAGGAAAATTATGAAGAAGAACAGCCCGATCAGCAAGTGGTGGAAGGTACATTAACTCCCGTGTTAAAGTTTTATTTGATACGAGTGATGCACTTTCATTCATATCTGCTAAGACTATTAAGAGATTGGGTATTTTACCTCACCATTTAGAGAAAGCTTTGAAGGCTACCTCACTATTAGGAGCCAAAGTCAAGTTAGGACATGTGTGCAAGGATTTTCTCCTACGACTAGGAGATCGTGAGATCCCTGCAAAATTGATTGTTCTATCAATGAAGGAGTTTGACATAATACTATGAATGGATTGGCTCGCTCAGAATCAAGCAAAGTTAGATTGCGCGAGGAAGAGAATTACATTCTCCGACGATGAGAATCAACCTTTTAATTTCCAGTGTAACCTTTAGGAGATATGTTCCTGACAAGATGCTTAGCTAACATCGCAGTCATCAGTGCAGAAATTACCGTGTCGTCTATACCTGTAGTCAAAGACTTTGAAGAAGTATTTTAAGACATTTATGGTTTACCATCTAAGAAAAGTATAGACTTCTGTATTGAACTTATATCAGGCACTGCACCAATCACTACAGTTCCATACAAAATGGCCCCCGCTGAACTGTCAAAATTAAAAGAACAAGTTCAAGAACTTGAGAATTTGGATTTTATACATCCAAGTACATCACCTTGGGGAGCACCAGTGTTATTCATGAAGAAGAGGGATGAAACACTTCTACTGTATATTGACTACAGAGAATTGAACCAAGTGACTATAAAAAATTATTATCCCTTACCTCGGATCTACGATTTTTTGATCAACTACAGGGAGCTACAACATTCTCCAAGATAGATCTACGATCGGGGTATCATCAGTTGAGTGTACGAAAGGAGGATATACCTAAAACTGCTTTTAGAACCCGATATGGTCACTATGAGTTTTTGGTAATGCCGTTTGGAATAACGAATGCTCCGGCTGTGTTTATGGATCTGATGAACAGAGTGTTCAAGCCTTATTTAGATTAGTTTGTCATTGTCTTCATAGATAATATTTTGATCTATTCTAAGTCTAAAGAAGAGCATGAACAACATCTATGGATTACAATGCAGACTCTCAAGGATCTTCGCTTGTATGCTAAATTCAGTAAGTGTGAGTTCTGGTTGCAAGAAGTAAAATTTTTGGAACACAAGGTATCATCCCAAGGAAGTTTTGTGGATTCTTCCAAGTCAGATGCTATATCGATTGGGTTAGACCGACCAACCCTATGGAGGTTAGAAGTTTCCTTGGACTCGCAGGATATTACCAGAGAATTGTTGAGGGATTCTATAAAATAGTCACACCGTTGACCGGACTGACGAAGAAAGCTCAGAAATTCAAATGGGCAGAGAAACATGAGCTCGCCTTTCTAGAATTAAAAGAGGGACTCACCATAGCACCGGTACTAGCTATAACCAAGCCTAATGAGAAGTTCACTATCTTCAGTGACGCGTCATATCAAGGGTTAGGGTGTGTTCTTATGTAAGATGGTAGAGTTATCGCGTATGGATCTCGACAGCTAAAATCGACCAAATTGAACTATCCTACTCATAATTTAGAATTGTCTGCAGTGGTATTCGTACTCAAGATTTGAAGATACTATCTCTACGATGAGAGGTTTGATTTCTTCTCCAATCACAAGAGGTTGAAATATTTGTTTACGCAGAAAGAGTTGAACATGAGGCAACACATGTGGATGGAACTGATTATAGAATACAACTACACATTGAAATACCACCCTAGTAAAGCTAATGTGGTCGCTGATGCTTTGAGTCGGCAAACCGGAGAAACAATTGCCTCCTTGATGATTAGAGAATAGCGGGCATTAGAGACATTGACTGAGTTCGATGTGCAAAATACTGAGGAAGGAGAAGGGCAACTTTTTGGATATCTTATCCTACGGTCTACTCTTATTGACTACATTATCGAAGCACAGAAAGAGGATGAGAAGTTTTAGGCATGGTATGTTAAGATGTCAGAGAAAGATTTGACAGAATGGAAAGTGGGGAGTGATGGAGGATACAGATGTAGAAATAGATTATGTGTACCAGACAGTGGGGGTCTAAGAAAGGATATTCTGGAAGAAGCACATAAGTCAAGATTTACAGTTCACCCGGGAGGAACAAAAATGTACAAAGATTTGAAGAGAAATTTCTGGTGGAAAGGTATGAAGAAGGACGTAGCTGAATTCATATGCAAGTGTTTGACATGTTAACAAGTCAAAGTCGAACATCAGAGGCCTTTGGGATTATTGTAACCCTTACCTGTTCTAGGTTGGAAATGGGAGCACATAACCATGGACTTTGTAGTAGGATTGCCACGGTCTCAGCAGAATCATAACGCTATTTGGGTAATCGTGGATTAATTGACTAAGTCGGCTCATTTCATTGCCTATAGTATGACATACCCAGTTGAAAAAAATGAGCTAGATGTACATACAACAAGTAGTGCGACTTCACGGTGCACCTGTGTCGATTATGTCAGCCCGCGACGTACGTTTCACTTCTAGATTTTGGAAAAGTCTACAAGAAGCTATGGGAACCTCGTTAAGATAAGTACTACTTTTCACCCTCAGACAGATGGGAAAACTGAGCCTACTAATCACATCATGGAAGATATGCTTAGGGCTTGTGTTACAGACTTTAAGGAAACTTGGGAGGTACACTTACCTTTGGTTGAATTCGCCTATAACAATAGCTACCACACGAGTATTGGGATGGCTCCATTCGAAGCATTGTACGGACGACCGTGTCATTCTCCATTGTGTTGGGCAGAGGTCAGGGACATTGAGTTGTTGGGACCATATTTGGTTAGAGAAACCAACGAGCAGATTTCTCTAGTCAAGGAAAGGATGAGGACTGCACAGTGCAGGTATAAAAGTTATGCGGATTGACGCCAAAAAGATTTGGAATTCAGTGTTGGAGATCACTACTTCTTAAGGTTTCACTAACCCAAGGAATAGTACGTGCTGGTCTCAAGAGAGGGAAGTTAGCCAAACGTTTCATCGGACTGTTCGAGATATTAGATCTTGTTGGGAAAGTGGCTTATCGACTCACATTACCACCAAAGATGTCTGGGGTTCACAGTGTGTTCCATGTTAGCATGCTGAGAAAATACATACGAGATCCCTCGCATGTGGTTAACTTTGATGATATTGAGACAAGTCATAATGTTTCCTATAAGGAGAGGCATGTGAAAATTCTGGATCAGAGTATCAAGAAGTTAAGGAATAAAGATATTCTGTTGGTAAAGGTCAGTGGAATCACCATGACGAGAATGAAGCCTAGTGGAAAGTGGAACCAAATATGAGGAAGAAGTACCCGGAGTTGTTTCATGACTAGTTAGTCTAAAATGGTGGCTGGGTGTATTGAATATGAAGTAAATGTTAGGGATATGTACTAAAAGCCATGCTTTATGTAGTTGATTTATTTAATAAAATCAGTTAATCCATTTTTTTATGAGAATCTGTGTGGGCAATATTTGTATTATAATGTTTATTTAATATTATGCATGTGTGTCTTTCATTCTATATAGTAGGTGGTTTGATGTGTAGAGTTCGGCTTATACACGGAAGATCAGGCCATCATATATTATAGAATGTAAGATTTTAGCTTACAGTCTTAGATGGGAATGGACACACCATCGATAGGACTGTAGCATGGTGTTGTAGTAGGTTTGTCTTGCCTACGGAAAACGGTATAGTTTCAACTCACTATGCTGGTACACTTTGTGTATTAAATGGGACTGACTTGGGGTAATTATCTTTATACTGACTTTTAAGATAATTAATACCTCATGGCTATTATGAGTGCTTATGCTCTAAATCCTAAGTTAATTTGTAGACACGTACATTTAATATTTACACTTTGATCCCTAAAAGAGTGAGATCCTTAAATGAGTCAATATCTCATTGGATTGGGTGACAATATTAATTGTGTGGTGGATATTAATTAATGATGGAATCCATGTCTCAATTTTGGGATTGATGATATCCCCTTGAGAAAGCTTATAAGTTTTGATTATGTCAAACCCTGCAGGTGGATTTTGCATCCGACATATCAGATAAGTTAAGCAGAGGATCTCAAGGAATTTTAAGAGATTAATTAAATATGATTGTCAGTAATTATATTTAATTAATGGATATCTGTAATCTTAACATGGGGAGATAATAAGCATTTAATAACATGGAGCTCGAAATATATTTTTGAGATAAGGGTAGGAGTGCAATTATAATTCTTTAGTGGTATGAATTATAATTTATGGAAATAGGAATCTGATTCAGTTCGAATTAGGGTTTCCTAATTCCATAAGGAAGCCTATTCCTTATTGACTTCTTATGGTCCCTATCGTAGCCTATATATATGCTGCTTTGGCTCTCTTCTCAGTTTGCGTTTTTCTATATAGAGAATTATAACTCGGAATAGAAAAGAGAGCGTAAAAAGAGGGAGAGCAGAAAACAGAAAGGATTTCGAAAGAGCCCACACTCAGTACGATATTCTGGCAGCGGAGGAATACGGTAGAAGATCGTGAGCTGTTATCGAGCCCGTGTTCTCGATTCGTCTACTACAGCAATCCGTTTTAGCAGTTTAAGGTAACCCTAATTCTGCCCTTGTATGGTTATTATAGTTTTCACGTAATTTTTTTGCAGTACCAACTTATACGCACTGTCAACGGATTCTGGGAACGCAGTTTCCTAACAGTAAATAGAAGTAATGAAGTAAAAACAAAGTTTAGAACTCACTCTTTTGTTTGGAAATCAAAGAATGAAGCTTCTTTTCTCTCTATTTTAACCTTATCTCTACAAATTTCTCTCTAAACACTTTTCAAATCTTGCATTTGACACCCCCAAAATGAGAAGTCAAGGGGGGTTTAAATAGGCCAATTTGGGGTGGTTTTGGGATTTTAGAAGTACTCCCATTGGTCCCAAACATCTGTGAACATAGAACTACGTCGTTTTGGTTTTTAATTAATCAAAATGAACCCCCAAAAGAAATTACAAAATATACCATTCTGGGGGAGAGTGCCGCGACAGCACTGGGCCTGTCTCGCAGCGGCAGTGGGCCAGTGCCGCGGCGACACTACTCCTTATTTGTCTAGATAATCCTTTTAGGCCCAGAAATTCCTGTATTCGCGAAAAGGCCCTATTTCAGCCGAAATTCACAGAAAATGCATACGAACTCCAAATTGAGGTTGTGATTTACCGTTGGAAAGATAATGGAGTCTATTTTACATGAAAAATAGTTTAGAGATAGGTCACTTTGAAAAGTTTTGCAGTATTCACGATAAAAGCCGATTTGATCGCCTTTTTTGCCTTCGGAAATTCATAATAAATTCGTTTGAAATCCCAAAATTATGTGCGATATACCGTCGAAAAGCTATTGACCTATAGTATCTATGAAAAATATTTGAAAAATGATACGGTACTCCGGTTTCAAAGTCAACTTTTGGTCAAACTGGTCAAACCTGGGATTACCGGGAAGTTTTGGAAACCTCTGGGATACCACAGGAGCTGACATTTTCGTTCGATTTTCTTTTAAAACTCATTTTAGTATTTCCAGATGATCTAGAATGATTTCGGAACTTTTGGCAAATTTGGACAATTTCGGTCAAATCTTGGTCAAACTTGGTCAAACCAGTCAACGGGGACTTTCTGGGAACTTTCGGGACTTTCGGGGGTCTCTGGGAGCCGACGACTTCATCCGGTCTTGCTTTAGAACTCATTTTATTGTTTTTCTAATGACGTAGCGCATTTCTAGAACATTTGGTCTGAATCCGGGAGAGTTCGGGCTTTCAGGGGTATTTTGGTCATTCTGAGCATTTTGAGAGATAGAACTAACTTCTAGGTGTCCTTTTTGAGTCTTTTTGATCATTATGAATCACCAAGCTATGGGTCTCCTAAATCTGATAGCCGACAAAATGGGGTGTCTGTAGTTTGCCCCTCTTTGGCATGAACTTGTGAGGCAACGCATGTCGCAATCGAGTGCCAAATCTTTGAAGAGACGGGTCTTTTTGGAGGCTATGGATTTAGGATAAAAAGCATTTTGAAAGATGTAGTGATAGAAAAAAATGATGCTGGGGCCAGGGCTGGTCGTGCTCTTTGTGAACTGCCTAAGTATCCCAAGGGGAATCAGACCAGGACGCAGTTCGGGGCACAAAGGAACAAGTCGCACATACACTACAAGACAGGCGAATGCTATGTTATGAGGATGATATGCAATGCATGGATGAGATATAAATTGCGTCCTGAGTCCTGTCATGTTTAGTGTTGTGATCTTTGTATGAGCTGGTGCTGTGGGGTGTGTGCCACTCTGAGTGGACTTATGTTGTGCTAGTGTCTCCGACTGTGATGTAGTAGCTGACTCGGATAAAGATACAATGATTTGGAAGACTCTTGGTCTCAGGGCAAACTTCTTAAATTACGAGAAGTGTGATTCGCAAACAAATGAAATGGATCAGACGCAAGTTTTTAGAAGAAGACAACTAAAGGTGACCGAGGGATCTTGCGATAAACGATAGGTAAGAAAGCTATGAAAATGGACAGATTAGAAAGCTCATGATAATCAGGAGACACAGAGCCATGGAACGACGGTGTTCGTCTGGACACAGGCGATGTTCTGGTTGTTCCTAATGACCGATCTTCGGGAGTCGGTTCTGCTTTTGCTGCTTTCTACTGGGGATAGTGGGAACTAGCATCCTTCTGTATTTGTCCTCGGGGGATGGCGTAGGACTCTCAGAGAATCTCTCTTTTTTTGATCGGGAACCAGGACCCATCTTTGAATCTCTCACGGTTGATCAAATCTTTCGGTGCTCAATCCAAGAGGGCCGGTCGGGCCTTTGGGAGCTGGTATCTTTCTGTTTCTGTCCTCAGGGTATGGTATAGGATTCTTGGAGAATCTCTCTTAACTGTTTCTTGATCGGGAACCAGGACCCATCTCTGAATCTCTCACGGTTGATCAAATCTTTGCATTGGTCGGTCCAAAAAGTCGGTCAGGGCCTCCGGGAGCTGGTATCTTACTATTTCTATCCTTGGGGAATGGTGTAGGATTCTCGGAGAATCTCTCTTAATTATTTCTTTATCAGGAACCAGGACCCATCTCTGAATCTCTCACGGTTGATCAAATCTTTATATTGGTTGGTCCGAAAAGCCGATTCGGGCCTTCGGGGAGTCGATATCTTTCTGTTTCTGTCCTCAGGGGATGAGCCAAATCTGATGGGGTTAAAATGGATCTACTAGGGATAAAGCCTCACAAATCTTGACTAAAATGGACCACTGGGGCTAAACAGAATCACGAACGGGCCAAAACGGGTCAGAATGGGCCAAAATGGGCTGAAACGGAGTAAAGCGGGGCCCGCGGGAAGCAATACTGCGACGGCACTAGCCACTACTATAGTGGCAGTTGGCCAGTGCTGTGGCGGCACTGGGTGGCCGGACTCCATGTGTGTATATCTCGGGTGTTTGGGCAGTTCAAGCTCATTTTTGGCCATTTCGGGGTACTTTTGAAGCCAAAATCCGTCAAAACGCAGCTTGTGCGCGCTCAGGTGAGTAATCTTTCCCCATGATCAGAATTTTGATTGGTGTTTTGGTTTGTTCCATTTTTCAAGAAGAAAGTTTGGTTCCAGTCTTCCAATTTCTTGCAGATCCATGGCTTCGAGCTCAAGGAGACCGTCTAAGAAGGCCAAGGAACGAATGAAAGCCCAGAGCCAAACCCCGGACTTGATTTTACGGGACCTCCAATGTCATCTTTTTGCCTTGGCTCTAGTGAGCCTGGTATGTGAAACTTTCAGGACTATTTTGTGCATTGTGTTGGTTGTATGAATTGTAGTGTGGTCCTAGAGCTTGTTGGAAGCTTGTTTTGTGCTCGTATGTTGATTTTGTGAAGTTAAACTTTAGGTCGTGAATAGTGATTTTGTGCTCATTTTTTTGTCATTTTTGATGTGTGTAGGTATCGGAAGTGACATTAAAGGGCCATGGTAGCCTTGCTTATGCTTTTCTGTGGTACACCAAACTCTCGCCTGGCGTCAAGTGAATGGTAGACGATGCCGGGTTTGGCGTCTTTGTCCACCTAGTTTCCAAGAGTACCAACGATCTGGCATATTTTTATGCTCTTGCTGAGAGATGGTGGGACACCACCAATACTTTCCACCTGCTATTTGGTGAGATCCCCTCTTATGACTGGGGCGGTGCTTCCCTGGCCCACCTTTACAAGCATATGGGTGAAGTTTCCCAGGGCGATGTCAAATCGACAGGGGGATTTTGGCGAGCTTGGGAAGTATATACTGCATCCTCTTTTATCTTCCGACTTTTTGATTTCCGTACTTCTTGGCTTTTTAGATTTTTCCTTTGTCTGTGCAGCCTTGGAGTTTTGAGTACCTGAATATGTTGGCTCCTTCCCCTGCTATGAATCAGGTGAAGATGAGGACGGCATGGCTCTTGTGCCTTTGTTCCCTCAGGGCTTGAGATGGCGGAGGGATGTTGTCGGGGTAAAGAGCGGGGCTCATCGGATTATTCTCCTTAGAAACTTCTTATCTGGGCTGACAGCTACTAGCATTGATTGGACGCCTTGGGAGTGTGTTGCCTATGCTGCCCCAGAGGAGATACAGGCGGTCAGGCCCCTTTCTTCTTGCCGACTTTTGATGGAAAGTACCGAAGGCAGGCAATGGTTGGTGAGCGAGTGTCTCGATAGGTGGTTTGCGGTCCGAGGTATCGTATCCCTCATAATCCTCCTGTGATGGATGCTGATGACCTTTCTGGTGATGCTTTGTTGGCAGCCTTCGCTGGTACTGATGTTTAGGATCACTTTCTCTCTGAGACCGGCTATGAGACTTACCGTGGCCGCTTCCTGATGACCAACTTCCCACTCCTAGATGTGAGTTTCTTTTACGTTTTTGTCTTTATTCGCTGCCTATGTTTTTGACTCATCTTTTCCCTAACTTGTTTTGTGCCTTCAGCTTTGCGAGATGTACAGGAGACAGGTTCCCCCAGTTTCTGATCCTATCCCTCCTTGGGATTAGACCGTTAATGTTTTGGGTGCAGATGGCTCCCCCCAGGTTATGAAGGTGTCGTCGGTCACATGTGGGTAACCTACCCAGCCAGCAGGCATCCTCAACGTCCCTTGGAGTTATGCTGAGGAGGGCCACGCCTTGGCTGCTAGCTTACGGTCTTTGGTCCTCACGGGAGATCATCGGGTATGTCTCTAATTTTGCGCTCCTTAAGGTTGTGAGGTCCTAACCTTGATTTTGCCCTTGATAGATGGATGGTATGCGACAATTTGCCACCAGTCAGATGGCGTCCTTCGTAATTTCTGGACTCGACTTCATTTTTGTACTTTTTGTTATTTCTCTACTGATTGCTTTTATTTTATTTGTGTGCACAGTATCGTAGGGGTGGTGCCGGCTCATTGAGGACCGGGCCGAGGTGCAGAGGTGGCAGGAGGAGACCATCATCGACGTACACTCTGGGTGGCCCGACAGAGGACGAAGAAGAGGAAGACTGAGGCCTCATAAGCGGGGATTTTCGTTTTATCTCCATTTCATGTTTTCAATTGGGTTTTACTATTGAGTAATGTGACTGATGGACAATATGTAAGATAATGTGTAGGATGATGTGTAGGATTATCACCTTTGACAGTGTATTATGATGTTTTATCTTTCGAGCCGGATAGTTTTCGGTTTGAAGGCGCAGTTGTGTGCTTGCTTTGGTTAGTGGTTATGTATTATGATTCTGTGATTGTTGATGTTACTGCAATGAACAGCCTTGTGATAGTGAGTGTGTTTGCCTTGCAGGTGTGATAGTCCGTGAAACACGGAGGTACTGCCAAAATTTTGAATTTTGCTAGAGCCACGACAAAAAATATGGCATTGTATGATCCCGCTCAACTCACAGCTTGGCTGAACATCACGGATGGTGTGGAGTGGATCAACTTTTTCAGCTACGGTCTGACTGAGCTATTCTCTCTTCGCCAGATGGCTCTGAACACTGAGTTCATGCATGCCGCTATTGTTCACTGGGACCTGGTGAACCATATCTTTAATTTCAATGGCTTGGAGATATACCCCCTGTTTGAGGAGTTCTGTGCTATCCTTGGCTTCGATTCTGACTCTGACCTGATTCTCTCTTCTGCTGATACCCCCAGTCGCACGCGAGGCTTGGCTGAATGCCTGAACTGTTCCACTACTATTTCCTGCTAGTTAATTCATGGTGAGGTTCTTGACATTGCTTCCATCATCGCCCGATATGCTAGTCCTGGGAATCCTAGCGTATATGATGCTACCCGTAGGGCCGCTCTGATATTGTGCATGACTTCGCACTTTCTATTCTCGAGTGCTTCCATCAACTTGGTGCATGTGTGCCTTGGGCTGAAATTTAGCAGGAATCCCATGGCCATGGTTCTGGTAGAAACCCTGAATGGTTTTGATCGCGCATCCAATCAAGGAACGCCTCTTCTTTCTGGGGCGCATTTGGTGTTACAGGCTTGGCTCTACGAGTGCCTTCAGTTATGGGCAGGTAATGTGTCGCCAGTTTATTTCTACAGGGCTGTGCTTCATTCTCATTATACTGCTGCTGATTGGGTTGGCATGATGGGTGCTTTATCTGAGGCCGACATTTGTTGGATCGTGAGACGTTGGGGCCTTCATGTTGTGACCACTAGTCTCGGGGATTACCAGAGTGTGGCTGATGGGCTTGAGAGAGACTTTTTTCTATCATCCTTGCCGATTGGCTAGACAGTACGGGCGAGTTCAAGAGGTCCTCCAGGGGTTTACTGAGAGGGTATTTGCTTCCAGAGTCAAAGCCACTACTACTTCTACTTTCATCAGGGGCTGGGCCGGTTGAGCAAGAGCCTATTCTTAGAGACCTTTGAAGAAATGAAAGACACAAAATAAAACTAGACTTGACTGATTCTGCTTCTTTTCTCTAAGTGTCTTTGATATTTGGGATTGCTTTCTGAAAGAACTTTTTGTGTTTTCATTTATCACTGCTTATGTAATATTCGAAGTTTGTTTATCAGTGAACCTTGGTTACTTGGAGAACCTTATTTCATGCATTTGGCTTTCTGAAAACATTCTTAGTATGATTTTGAGCAGATGTTTGCATTTGGTACTTGTTTGGGCATGCTAGGACGATTAGAGGCAAAAGAGGCGGATGGCCGAAGTTTGCCCCTAGTTTGGGATATGTATGGTTGTGAGGCAAACGAGGTAGATGACCGACGTTTACCCCTAGTTTAGAAGAGGCTCAGGCAAATGAGGCGGGTGGCCGAAATTTGCCCCTAGTGTGAAGGGTGATTTCTGGGTTATGGTAAGGATCGTGACTTTATTTTTCTCACATGCTCATAATTTTGCCTAGGCACCACTTAGGTGACCTAGCGAGTTCTTTTCTCTCTATTGTTATTGCTCACTTTGGATTTAACTCTAACTTTTGCCTAGGCGTCCTTTCATATTTTTGACCTAGCGAGCCATCCTTTTTTTCCTTTTTTTTTTTGAAAGTCTACCTACGTACCCCCGAACAGGGATCAGGTCCAACGTAGTTCGGGCCAAAGTCTTGAAAGAAAAGTGGCTGATTATGATGGTGTCGACCGAACCGATGCAGTTGCCTACGTATCCCCGAGTGGGAATCAGGTCGAGCATAGTTCAGGCCAAAGTCTTGAAAGAAAAGGGGTTGATTATGATGGTGTCGACTGAACCGATGCGGTTGCCTACATATCCCCAAGTGGGAATCAGGTCGAGCGTAGTTTAGGCCAAAGTCTTGAAAGAAAAGGGGTTTATTATGATGGTGTCAACTAAACCGGTGCGGTTACCTACATATACCCGAGTGGGAATCAGGTCGAGCGTAGTTCAGGCCAAAGTCTTAAAAAAAAAGGGTTGATTATTATAGTGTCGACCGAACTGATGCGGTTGCCTACGTATCCCCAAGTGGGAATCAGGTCGAGCATAGTTCAGGCCAAACTCTTGAAAGAAAAAGGGGTTAATTATGATGGTGTCGACCGAATTGATGCAGTTGCCTACGTATCCCTGAGTGAGAATCAGGTCAAGCGTAGTTCAGGGCAGGGCTTGAAGGAAAAGGGGTTTTGGGGAATGATCAAGCATAGTACTTTTTGAGGCGATCCATGTTTATTGGTTCTTTGAATTCAATGCCATCGAGGCCCATAAGGTAGGTTTCTCCTCCAGAAAGGATAGTTTTGACGATGTAAGGGCCAACTGGGTTTGAACTTTCCGCGTGAATCAAAGATCAGGGCTCGTAATTCCTTAAGGACAAGGTCACCTTTGACAATTTTCCTCGGACGAACCCTTTTGTTGAAAGCACGTGCTATCCTTCTTTGATAGATTCGGACATGGTCGACTGCCGCTAGGCGCTTTTCATCTATGAGAGCCAATTCTTCGTACCTTTCCTTTAACCAATCTGATTTCAAAATTTCACATTCTGCCATCACGTGCAGGGACAGTAGTTCTATCTCAACTGGAAGTACTGCTTCCATTCTATATACTAGTGAGTAAGGAGTTACTCCTGTGGACGTCCTTATCGATGTTCTGTATCCCCAAAGTGCGAATGGTAGCTTTTCATGCCAGTCTTTGTAGGCATCGGCCAATTTCTGTAGTATGGACTTGACATTCTTGTTTGCAGCTTCGACTGCCCCATTAGTTTGTGGCCTATATGGTGATGACTTGTGATAAGTGATTTTGTATTCCTCAAACAGATCTCTGACTACGGCCTTAAAATGACTACCATTATCTGAAATGATCTCATGGAGGACTCCATAGCGACAGATGAGGTTCTTCTTGATGAATTTGGTCACTTCCTTGGCTCCCAACTTGCTGAAAGATGCGGCTTCTACTCATTTTATGAAGTAGTCAATGGCCACCAAAATGTATCGATTTCCATTCGAGGCTTTTGGAATGATTTCACCGATGATGTCGATTCCCCAGGTCGAGAATGGCCATGGGGAGGTCATACTGTAGAGCAGAGATGGTGGTACCTGCATCATGTTTGCGTGGATCTAGCACTTGTGGCACCTTCTCACGTATTCACAACAATCTTTCTCCAATGTCATCCAGTAGTACCCTTGTCTTACAATCTTTTTGGCTAGTATGTGACCATTCATGTGTGGACCGCACACCCCTACGTGTATTTCTTCCATCATTCTTCTGGCAAACTTTCTAAATGAGCAAGTTAGATTGTGACCATTGTATCCTTTCTTCAATAATTTTCCCCCGCAAATGATGAACTGTGCTGTGGACTTTCGAATTGCTCTTTTGTCTTTCTCGAAAGATTCTAGGGGATATGTGTGGATATCGCATTTTTCTTACCCACAGCTTTTCTTTTAAAATACTTTCTCAAAATCAATTTCAAAAACAAATGAGTCGCCACTTAATTTTTAAAAGAAAAAATTAAGAAACCATTTCAAAAGGAAACTGTCTTTTGCGAAACCAAAGATTAAACTAGGTCCGGGGATTATGGAATGAAAAGGGAAGGAGCCCATCGGACTAAAGCACCCCTTCTCATCCTATCTCGCGATAGGCCTCTACTTAACATCCTTTTAATCGATTTATTAATTTAAATGTGCCCTCAACTAATACATATGTATAAGTATACATTACAAAAGCATGTCTAAAGGGTGTAAGATTGCAAGTGATAAATTATCATTCGAAAGTGATAAAATATACATTACAAAAACATGTCTAAAGGGTGTAAGATTGCAAGTGATAAAATATCATTCGAAAATCACATAATTCAAGTAGCAAGCAATATGATATGCAATAAAAAAAAAAGAGAACTTACCCGGGATCCAGCTGCGAATATTAAACGTGCAATGCATGCGATTAAATATGTCACGCCCCGACGTAGCATAAACAAGGAAAGTGTTTAATTTCCTTTATGGACCCGTAGGTCGCGACAGTTTGAAGGATCGATTCCGTCCCAAACGTCGAACAACAATAAACAATAATAATCAGAGCAGAGCAATCAAGACTTACAAAAGTTTTAGTAACTTATTACATCTTACGATACGGGGTCAACTAAGGCACAACCGCCTTAAAACAAAACAATAACTTATCATCTATTACAGTCATCCTTATAACAAAACCAGTTCTTAATTAAAACATATAACTTAAATATGCAATGACGATAACAATTTCTCTTCCAAAAGCAGCCGTTCTCAATTAGCATAGTCATAAGGCTCAGCATAGTCGTAACCTGCAAAGCCTGAACACGAATGTCCAGGACGCATCAACGTCGTCAGCATCGAGAAGCTGGTGAGTATTAAAAACATAACTTTGAATGTAAAACATACCCAATTACCTTTTTCCCTTTTTAATTTTGTAAAATCAACGGTTTAACCATTGAAAGAATTCAATTATAAAAGTAACAAGGAATATATTTAAAAATCGTTCATTCATTTAAAACATATGATCGTGTATGAGACAATGCACCACACTCATCTTACCGACTCTTTTCCCTCGACAAAACACAACAACCCACTATCTCACTCCAGTATCTTTGAACACTAAGGTAGCCACACTTTAGCAATAGGGTGCCAGGGAATGTCCAGTTTGCCTCACACTTTGGTCCGGGGTACCAGGGAGTGTCCAATGCCTCACACTTTGAATACCTAAACCGCCATGCAAATACCGGAGGAACCCTCACGCAGTATCCAGACTCGGGTATCAGGGAGTGTTCGTAGGCCACACTTTAGCACTACCATGGGTGCCAGGGAATGTCCAAGTTCGGCGTCACACACTTTAACGCTACCATGGGCGCCAGGGAGTGTCCAATTTTGCCACCGTCGCATTACAAAGATACTCTCACCGCAATTTCAACGCGTCACACTTTGGTACACCATAACCAGGGAGTGTCCACCATACAATCTCAATCTCAATCTCAATCCATACTCTTCCCACACTGACCATTACTCTTTTCCACACTGACTGACACCCACATGTATGTACCACTGACTCCACATGTATGTCATGAAACTTAAACATAAAAGAATTTACTGAATAAAGGCACACCGCACGTACGGGGATCGATAAGTTAAAATACATTATTTTAATCTTTCAAACGTATCAAATAGTATTCTGTTTCGATAAAATTCCCAAACAGAACCTTAACAGTGCCTTAAAATTAATCCAAACAGTCCCATATACAAAAACACACAAAAACCAGAAACAATCAGAAGTCGCGCGCGCGGGTCGCTCGCGCGGGCCGCTCGCGCAACTTTCCCAATTTTCATTTTATTATAAAAAACCTTTCTTTCTGCCTGAAATTAGCCACCTCGCGCGCGCGGGTCGCTCGCGCGAAAGGTCTCTCGCGTGACCCTCGCTCGCGCGGTCTGCCTATTTTTCATTTTCTTTATAAAACCTTTTCTATCTGCCTGAAAACACGAAGCTCGCACGCGCGGGCCGCTCGCGTGAAAGGTCTCTCGCGCGACCTGCCTATTTTCATTTTATTATATAAAACCTTTTCTGTCTGCCTGAAACCACGCGGCTCGCGCGCGTGGCTCGCTCACGCGAGGGGTCGCTCGCGCGGGCCGTTCGCCAGAACTGATCTGTTTCAGATTTTCAGGGGTCTTTTGACCCATTTTCAGTTCTAGAAGCAAATAGGGCATGTAATATATGGATGTCTTTGTTTTTAAACAAGGATTAAGAATCAACAATCAATTTTACACGAATCGAACCATATCTCTCTAATTTTATGAAAAACTAAAAGGTGTGAAAATTTGATTTCTAATATACTTTTCCATGTGGATGAATTAGACTTTAATACTTGAACAGTACCTTCTAGGAACTATAACCTTCCTAAATCATCTCTAAAAACTCATTTTGATTAAGGTGGAAAAATTCATATTTTCAAGCCATGGAGTTCATACGTAAATTCATCAATGGAGATTTACAAAATTAAACATATACACAGCAAATAAACATGTAATTACATTCCTAGTGAGTTAGTAATACTCACTGAGATTGATTATAGAGGAATTGTTGAGAAAGAAGAGCAAATAGGAGATTCAAACCCAAGCTTTGGCTATGGGGATTAAGCTTTCTTTCTCTATATGGATTATGTATTAACTCTCTGTGTTCTCTCTTTTCTCTCAGTGTGATTTGTGAGAATGTGCAGATGTGTGTGTTTGAGAGAGTATGTGAGTGTATAAATACCCAAGCTTTAACTTGGAGCCCAAGTTCCTTCACCAAGGCTTAACAATCTAACATTAACCACTAATTTTCTAATTAATCAGTAGATTAGTAGGATTATGTAGGATGAAGTATACATATACATATACACACTGATGCACATATAGCCCCACAGATTTTGAAAGGGTAGTGTAGATCAATAGGGGTCAAGGTGTGTTTTGGAATTTGGCTTTTGGCACAACAAACACACATACTCAATTGTAATATCCAAATAAGGCCTTAACCCATGATTAGTTTCCATTAATAGACATAAAGTACAAGTCATGTCATACTTTACGTCATGTCCAAAAGCTGTGCAAGTTTATCGCGACGCGGACAGTTTTAAACAAAAAACTAGTATTTTCGCGGTGCGGTGCTCACCACAAAAATACAGGAAATTCATTTTTGTGTAAGAATCAATTTCCTGACTTTATAAAAATACTACTTTGAGTTAGAAGAAAATATTTTCACCGTTTTGAAATACAGACTTTGAAATCCCACACAGGTATTACTAATTTTGTAAAATTACAGTTTGGCCCCAATAAGAATTTCGAATATGAAATTAAAAAAAAAATAAATTCTACACATAAGAATAGGAATTTAAGTAAGAGTAAACAATACCATTGAATTTAAAGATGAAATTAAAATACAGGTTATTACACTCTCTCCCCCTTAAATAGGATTTCGTCCCCGAAATCAAGACTAACTAGTCCTGAAACAACTCTGGGTACTTCTTCCTCATCTCAGCTTCAACTTCCCACGAGGCTTGATTCTCTTCATGGTGATTCCACTGAACCTTCACCAACGGAATGTCCTTATTCCTCAGCTTCTTGATACTCTGATCCAAAATCTTCACGGGTCTCTCCTTGTAAGAAACGTTATGACTCGTCTCAATATCGTCATAACTAACCACATGTGAGGGATCTCGTATGTACTTCCTTAGCATACTCACATGGAATACATTGTGAACCCCAGACATCTTCGGTGGTAGCGCGAGTCGATAAGCCACTTTTCCGACACGTTCCAAAATCTCGAACGGTCCGATGAAACGCGGAGCTAACTTCCCTCTCTTGAGACCAAACGTACCACTCCTCGGGTCGGTGAAACCTTAAGGAGTACGTGATCTCCAACACTAAATTCCAAATCTTTCCGGCGTCGATCGGCATAATTTTTATACCGGCTCTGAGCGGTTCTCATCCTTTCCTTGGCCAAGGAAATCTTCTCGTTGGTTTCTCTAACCAAACTGGTCCCAACAATTCCGTGTCACCAACTTCTGCCCAACACAATGGAGAACGACATGGTTGTCCGTACAATGCTTCGAACGGAGCCATGCCGATACTCGTGTGATAACTATTGTTATAGGCAAATTCAACCAACGGCAAGTGTGTCTCCCAAGATTCTTCAAAATCGATAACACAAGCCCTAAGCATATCCTCCATGATCTGATTAACACGCTCAGTTTGTCCGTCTGTCTGAGGGTGAAAAGCAGTGCTCATCTTGAGCGAAGTTCCCACAGCTTCTTGCAGACTTTCCCAAAATCTAGAAGTAAAACGCGCCTCACGGTCTGACACAATTGATACAGGTGCACCGTGAAGTTGCACAACTTGTTGTATGTACATCCAGCTCATCTTCTCTACCGGGTATGTCATACTGTAAGCAATGAAATGAGCTGACTTCGTTAGTCGATCTACAATTTACCCAAATTGCGTCATGATTCTGCTGCGACCGGGGCAATCCTACTACAAAATCCATCGTAATGTGCTCCCACTTCCAACCAGGAATAGGTAGCGGTTGCAACAATCCTGACGGTCTTTGATGTTCAGCTTTGACTTGCTGACACGTCAAACACTTGAATACAAACTCGGCCACGTCCTTCTTCATGCCTTCCCACCAGAAATTTCTCTTTAAATCCTTGTACATTTTGGTTCCTCCCCGGTGAACTGTATATCTTGATTTATGTGCTTCTTCCAGAATATCCTTCCTAAGTTCTCCAACATCTGGCACACATAATCTATTCCTGCAACGATACCCTCCATCGACTCCCACCTTCTATTCTGTCGGGTCTTTCTCTGACATCTTCTCAAACCATGTTTGAAACTTCTCATCTTCTTTCTGAGCTCCAATAATGTGGTCGATAAGAACAGGTTGTAAGATAAGACATCCGAACAATTGTCCTCCTCCTTCTTCAGCACTCTGTGCATCGAACTCCGCCAAGGTCTCCAACGCTCGCCACTCTCTAACCATTAAGGTGGCGATCGTCTCACGAGTCTGTCGACTCAAAGCATCGGCTACCACATTAGCTTTACCGGGGTGGTATTCTAACGTGAAGTCGTAATCTTTGATCAACTCCATCCATCTGCGCTGCCTCATGTTCAACTCTTTCTGTGTGAACAAATATTTCAAACTCTTGTGATCGGAGAACAAATCAAACTTCTCACCGTAGAGATAATGTCTCCAAATCTTGAGTGCAAATAGTACTGCTGCCAACTCACAAACATGAATGGGATAGTTCAACTCATTCGGCTTCAGCTATCTAGATCCATAGGCGATAACTCTGCCATCTTACATAAGTACACACCCTAGTCCTTGATATGACGCGTCACTAAAGATAGTGAACTTCTCATCAGGCTTGGGTATAGCTAGTACCGGCGCGGTAGTGAGCCTCTTTTTCAACTCCAGAAAGGCGCGCTCATGCTTCTCTGTCCACTCAAACTTCAAATTCTTCTTCGTCAATCCAGTTAATGGTGCAGCTATTTTAGAAAATCCCTCAACAAATCTCCTGTAATAGCCTGCGAGTCCAAGAAAAATTCTAACCTCCGTAGGGTTGCTCGGCCTAACCCAGTTTGATACAGCATCTGTCTTGAACGAATCCACAGAAATTCCTTGAGATGACACTTTGTGTCCCAAAAATTTCACTTCTTGCAACCAGAACTCACACTTACTGAATTTGGCATACAACTGGTGGTCCTTAAGCGTCTCAATACGTAGATGTTGCTCGTGTTCTTTTCTTGACTTAGAATAGATCAAAATATCATCTATAAAGACGATGACAAACTGATCCAAATAAGGCTTGAACACTCTGTTCATCAGATCCATAAACATTGCCGGGGCGTTCGTCATTCCAAACGGCATCACCAAAAATTCATAATGACCATATCGGGTTCTGAAAGCAGTCTTAGGTATATCTTCCTTCCGTACCCTCAACTGATGATATCTCGACCTTAGGTCTATCTTGGAAAATGTCGTAACTCCTTGTAGTTGATCAAACAAATCATCAATCCGAGGTAAGGGATACTTGTTCTTGATAGTCACCCGGTTCAATTCTCTTTAGTCGATACACAATCGAAGTGTTCCGTCCTTCTTCTTCACGAATAACACTGGTGCTCCCCAAGGCGATGTACTTGGACGTACAAAACCTAGGTTCTTGAGCTCTTGAACTTGTTCTTTCAATTCTAAAAGTTCAGTGGGGGCCATCCTGTAGGGAACCTTGGTGATCGGTACGGTACCCGGTATAAGCTCAATACAGAACTCTATACTTCTCTCGGACGGCAAACTAGAAACGTCTTGAAATACTTCTTCGAAGTCCTTGACTACAGGTATAGACGACGCTGTCGCTTCTATACTGACGATTTTGATGTTCGCTAAACATCTTGTGAGGAGCATATCTCCCGAAGGGTTACATTGAAAATCAAAGGGTTGATTTTCATTGTCGGGGAATGTAATTCTCTTCCTCGCATAATCCAACTTTACTTGATTCTGAGAGAGCCAATCCATTCCAACTCCTTTATTGATAGGACAATCAACCTTGCCGCGATTTCATGGTCTCCTAACCGTAAGGAACAATCCTTGCACACGTGTCCTAATCTGACTGCAGCTCCTAATGGCGAAGTAGGCTTCAAAGCTTTCTCTAAACGATGAGGTAAGATACCCAATCTCCGAATTGTATTAACAGATATGAACGAAAGAGCAGCACCCGTATCAAATAACACTTTAACATGGGAGTTAAATAGAGTTAATGTACCTTCCACTGCTTGCTGATCAGGTTGAGCTTCTCCATAATCTCCTTCTTCGTACACAGTTCCATCATATCCAACGGCATCAGGAATAACAGCATTCAAGCGAGTCTGACCCTGTTGACCATAAGTCACCGGCTTAGGGGCAGTGCAGAACCTGCTGATGTGACCTGGTTCACCAAAGTTGAAGCAGACTATTCCTTGCTGAGCAGCACGCCCTGGTGACTTGCAATCTCGAGCCAGATGACCAGGGTTGCCACAGTTGAAACATTTTCCACTACTACTTCCTTCTCCTACTCGGGGTTGAGTCGGATAGGTAATAGCCTGGGTCTTCTTGCTTCCGTCAAAATTCCTCTTCTGTCCCTGAGTACGATTTATTGGTGGTCTATTCCCAAAATTACCCCTTTGAGGCGGTCGGAATTCGAATTGTTTTCGGTTCACTCGAGCATCCTCTTCCAGATCGGTAGCCAAACCAACAAGTCCTTCAAACAATTTATCTAGGTGGCCGAGAGTCAGGCGACGAATCTGCGGTGTCAGCCCTTGGTTATATTTACGGATCTTCTTGTCTTCAGTATCAACCAGGTGTGGAGTGAACCGAGACAGTCTCTCGAACTGTGCGGTGTATTCTTGCACCGACTTGGTTCCTTGCGTCAGATCTATGAATTCCTTCTCTCTTCTGTGTCTCACCGTAGCCGGGAAATACTTCTCCAAAAATCTCCCCTTGAATGCAGTCCACGTCATTCCTACAGCAGCTGTGTTCCCGATAGTGGCTATGACCGAATCCCACCAATCTGCGGCAGCATCGGTCAATTGAAATGTAGCCAATCTCCTCTTGTCCATCTCGTTGCATTGGACAGCCTCAAACATACGGTCCATCTGTCTTAACCATTGTTCTGCTTTCCAAGGTTCTGCTGTACCCGCAAACTGCTCGGGCCATAGAGCACGGAATCTCTCCAGCAGTTTGTCTCCAGTCTGGCGGTCTCGTCGGTTGTCATTCGCATTACTGATTCTTTTTAAATGTCTGACAAAAGCTTTGAACATCCCCGTAGGATCGGCAGCCTCGGGTGCTCCCTCAATCAAATTCTGATTCCTCCTCGGTCTCCCAGCCATTCTATGCATGATAGTGATGAAGGGATGAGAAACATGCATGCAACAGAAATGTAACGAAATTTAAGCGATGACAACAACATTCAAAAGAGTATATTTTATATATATAACTTCTTGTCAAGTAGATACAAAAAGCATGTATGGTCAGATCAATGCCTACCCTACCTGTATGGGTTAGGACGCATGCAAGAGTTAATGTTACAAAAATGGGGTCATTGCCCTACGCTCTAATGCATGTAATCACAGTTTTCAAAAAGAGATAGAGCGAATAGTCAAAAGTAGTTAATATGTACAAAGTCATATCTAAAAAGTCAATCATCTCCATAAGCAGCTATCAGGAGATCTAGCGAATCGACGGGGCAAAATCGCTGCACAAAGAATGGACCAACCTCGTCATAACTGTGAGAGGTCGACGATGAAGCAGGCACAGGGGCATCTACCTCAACTACCATCTCCTCAGGTAAGGCTAGCTCAAGTACTAGCTCAAGGGCTAGCTCAGCCTCTAGGTCAGCGGTTAAGTCGCCTAGACCTATGCCATCCTCCACATCCTCTCCACCTACTGGGACCACATGAACAGCCTCAGCATCGTCCTCGGCGATGGGAACTACTAGTGGGGGCATCTCTAGTTGAGCCAGATGGGCATGCACAATCTGGATCTCGAGGGGAAGATAGAAAGAATCGCTATCGACCAACCTCAAAATCTCAACCAAAACCAAGCGCTGAGCCTCTGCAAAGTAACGAAGCTCTAGGCGGATACGAGTCAAGTCAACTAAGCCTACCACGTGAACCTGGTGCCATACATCAGATACTACGGTTGCTGTGGCCAACTGCTCAACGGCCGCATGATACAAGTCAAGAAAGGCTGGGATCACTGCCCCAGGTGTCACAAAGTGTCCCCCAAATCCGTCTGGTACATATAGTGGATGAGCTGGATCCATACCTGATAAAAAGGTACTACTTAAGTCAGGAAAGAGATAATCTTAGGCGTTTGGGTTCTGAGTCTATCCTCCCTGTCGTATCATCGGGTGTGCAAAGCTTAAGCTATCAGATCGTGGAATCGGGTCTAAACTGGTAAACCCTAACCTGGCTAAACTATCTTGAGAGAAATAATAACCTGGCTCTGATGCCACTAAATCCCGTCACGCCCCGACGTAGCATAAATAAGGAAAGCATTTAATTTCCTTTATGGACCCGTAGGTCGCGACAGTTTGAAGGATCGATTCTGTCCCAAACGTCGAACAACAATAAACAATAATAATCAGAGCAGAACAATCAAGACTTACAAAAGTTTTACTAACTTATTACATCTTACGATACGGGGTCAACTAAGGCACAGACCGCCTTAAAACAAAATAATAACTTATCATCTATTACAGTCATCCTTATAACAAAACCAGTTCTTAATTAAAACATATAACTTAAATATGCAATGACGATAACAGTTTTTCTTCCAAAACCAGCCATAATCAATTAGCATAGTCATAAGGCTCAGCATAGTCGTAACCTGCAAAGCCTGAACACGAATGTCCAGGACGCATCAATGTCGTCAGCTTCGAGAAGCTGGTGAGTATTAAGAACATAACTTTGAATGTAAAACATACCCAATTACCTTTTTCCCTTTTCAATTCTGTAAAATCAACGGTTTAACCATAAAAAGAATTCAATTATAAAAGTAACAGGGAATATATTTAAAAATCGTTCATTCATTTAAAACACATGATCGTGTATGAGACAATGCACCACACTCATCTTACCGACTCTTTTCCCTCGACAAAACACAACAACCCACTATCTCACTCCAGTATCTTTGAACACTAAGGTAGCCATACTTTAGCAACGGGGTGCCAGGGAATGTCCAGTTTACCTCACACTTTGGTCCGGGGTACCAGGGAGTGTCCAATGCCTCACACTTTGAATACCTAAACTGCCATGCAAATACCGGAGGAACCCTCACGCAGTATCCAGACTCGGGTATCAGGGAGTGTCTGTAGGCCACACTTTAGCACTACCATGGGTGCCAGGGAATGTCCAAGTTCGGCGTCACACACTTTAACGCTACCATGGGCACCAGGGAGTGTCCAATTTTGCCACTGTCGCATTACAAAGATACTCTCACTGCAATCTCAACGCGTCACACTTTGGTACACCATAACCAGGGAGTGTCCACCACACAATCTCAATCTCAATCTCAATCCATACTCTTCCCACACTGACCATTACTCTTTTCCACACTGACTGACACCCACATGCATGTACCACTGACTCCACATGTATGTCATGAAACTTAAACATAAAGGAATTTACTGAATAAAGGCACACCGCACGTACGGGGATCGATAAGTCAAAATACATTGTTTTAATCTTTCAAACGTATCAAATAGTATTCTGTTTCGATAAAATTCCCAAACAGAACCTTAACAGTGCCTTAAAATTAATCCAAATAGTCCCTTATACGAAAACACATAAAAAACAGAAACTGTCAGAAGTCGTGCGCGCGACAAGTCGCTCGCGCGGGCCGCTCGAGCGACGTGCCCAATTTTTATTTTATTATAAAAACCTTTCTTTCTGCCTGAAATTAGCCACCTCGCTCGCGCGGGTTGCTCGCGGGAAAGGTCTCTCGTGCGACCCTCGCTCGCGCGGTCTGCTTATTTTTCATTTTCTTTATAAAACCTTTTCTGTCTGCCTGAAAACACGAAGCTCGCGCGAAAGGTCTCTCGCGCGACCCTCGCTCGCGCGACCTGCCTATTTTCATTTTATTATATAAAACCTTTTCTATCTGCTTGAAACCACGTGGCTCGCACGCGAGTGGTCGCTTGCGCGGGCCGCTTGCACGATACTCGCTCGCGCGAGATGAAGCAGAGGCTTTATCTTCTTCGTCAGAACTACTCTGTTTCAGATTTTCAGGGGTCTTTTGACCCATTTTCAGTTCTGGAAGCAAATAGGGCATGTGATATATGGATGTCTTTGTTTTTCAACAAAGATTAAGAATCCACAATCAATTTTACACGAATCGAACCATATCTCTATAATTTTATGAAAAACTAAAAGGTGTGAAAATTTTATTTCTATTATACTTTTCCATGTGGATGAATTAGACTTTAATACTTGAACAGTAGCTTCTAGGAACTATAACCTTCCTAAATCATCTCTAAAAACTCATTTTGATTAAGGTGAAAAAATTCATATTTTCAAGCCATGGAGTTCATACGTAAATTCATCAATGGAGATTTACAAAATTAAACAAATACACAGCAAATAAACATGTAATTACATTCCTAGTGAGTTAGTAATACTCACTGAGATTGATTAAAGAGGAATTGTTGAGAAAGAAGAGCAAATAGGAGATTCAAACCCAAGCTTTGGCTATGGGGATTAAGCTTCCTTTCTCTATATGGATTATGTATTAACTCTCTGTGTTCTCTCTTTTCTCTCAGTGTGATTTGTGAGAATGTGCAGATGTGTGTGTTTGAGAGAGTATGTGAGTGTATAAATAATCAAGCTTCAACTTGGAGCCCAAGTTCCTTCATGATGTTGTCAATATCAAGATATAAAAAGTGTTCTTTACTTTTCAAAAGATTTGTAGTGTGAAAGCAAAGGTCGAACCCACAGGGATTGGTTAACTACAGCGACTTAATTTTAAAACCTAACTTTAGTTAATTATGAAAACGGATTTTGATTTGATTTTAATTAAACTAATAACAGTAAAAATAAATCTAAACTATGAAAGCAATTAAAAGTGTTTTTGTAAATATTTGAAGGGAACCTAGGATTGCAAATCCACCACCAGCTTCATAATTGGAATATTTATGCATTATTCTAGCTTATTAAGTTGGATGATAATGGGGAATTGTAGCTACAAGCCCAATTCCTCCGTCAAGAAAATAATCATGGTTCAAGCACCAACATATTCCATCTTCGGTTAGCACGAATTATCCCACACTAAACTAGGGTTGTGACATAATTCGTCTAATCTAGGCATGGATTATTCGGATACTTGATAGCACAAATCAATAAAGCACTATCACATGTAAATAATCTAAACAAGCACAGCGAGCATAGATCATTGAGCACATCACAGTCAAAATAGATCTAAGACAAGAATAAACTTTGAAAGCAATGATTTAATCAATAGAAGTACGATTTATTTATAAAAATCCTCGGAACATGTGACTGTCATCCATACATAATAAAACTAAAATAAAAACATAAAATACTCCCTATTACTCGACTAGGGCTTCATTGAAACCCTAGATCTAAGGTCTAGCTATCCATGGAAGTGATAGATGGCAAGTAGTTGATGGAGGAGGCCATGGAAATCCTTGGTCTTCTTCTTCTTCTCCTTGCTTCCCTCCCTTCAATGGCTGAAAGTATGTATATATTTTGTGTGTATAGTAATTGTCAACCCTTAATTTGAAATAAAATAGGGTATATATAGATTTACAACAAGTTTTTGGAAGCTTTCCTAACTCGAAACTCATTAAAACTGCTGTATTTAGCTTTCCAGACGCAATTAGGCAGTTTCGTTCACGTAGGAATCATCAGTATACTGAAATACGCAAGTTCCATTTTTACATATATCGCGCGAGCGGGCCGCGCGAGCGCGACAATTGGTACCTCGCGTGCGCGGATCGCGCGAGCGATTTCTTGGTTTTCGCGCGCGCGAGCCTAGCTTTTTCAGCTTCTTTTTGCTTGCTTTTTCACCCCATTTAGCTTGATATACTTGATTGCTTCCAAGTCCTGTCAGAAAATAGAAAACGAAGTAAAAATATACAAAAACAGGATAAAAAGGTACTAACAAATGCTCGTTAAGGCGTATAAATAGGATTCGTTCTCTCCCGATCACTTCACCAAGGCTTAACAATCTAACATTAACCACTAATTTTCTAATTAATCAGTAGATTAGTAGGATTATGCAGGATGAAGTATACATATGCATATACACACTGATGCACATATAGCTCCACAGATTTTGAAAGGGTAGTGTAGATCAATAGGGGTCAAGGTGTGTTTGGGAATTTGGCTTTTGGCACAACAAACACACATACTCAATTGTTATATCCAAACAAGGCCTTAAGCCATGATTAGTTTCCATTAATAGAAATAAAGTACAAGTCATGTCATACTTTACGTCATGTCCAAAAGCTGTGCAAGTTTATCGCGACGCGGACAGTTTTAAACAAAAACTGGTATTTTCGCGGTGCGGTGTTCACCACAAAAATACAGGAAATTCATTTTTGTGTAAGAATCGATTTCCCGACTTTGTAAAAATACTGCTTTGAGTTAAAAGAAAACATTTTCACCGTTTTGAAATACAGACTTTGAAATCCCACACAGGTATTACTAATTTTGTAAAATTACAGTTTGGCCCCAATAAGAATTTCAAATATGAAATCAAGCGAGAAATAAATTCTACACATAAGAATAGGAATTAAATAAGAGTAAACAATACCATTGAATTTAAAGATGAAATTAAAATACAGGTTATTACAAAATAAAACCTAAGAAAAGGGTCTCTAATCCATATACACAAGTAAAGCAAGTTCTAATTCTAAGGTGTCGCGCTTGAAGTCGAAAATCAATTAAAATCAAAGAATGCAATAAACTAGAGAGGGGTTGAGAAATCGTACCTCAATAGCGCTACAAAACAAAGAATTAGTCCACATGCTTTAAACGAGATATATTATAGAATCATAAGTAACATGCTCTAGCTAAAATAAGTCCTAATTACAAACATCAACATGTATGGATGAATGTATATGAATTCATGAATATGAACAAGAGTAGGCTATTAACTACGAATTTATTCATTGATTTGGATCATTTAGCCTTGGAATTTAAGTCTAATTAATCATTATTAAGATATGGTTTAAGCCCTAAGTCATAGGAGAATCATTTGGGCCATTATTTACAAAGTTGGTCAAATGTGTCATAAAATTCTGAAAATTGCAGAGAGAAGACCAGAACTTTAAAAAACGAAAAAGCATGCTTCCCAAGGTTTGATGTCGGTGAATTTTGGACACAAGATGCCTCTGTGAGTCTAGTTTCCAAATCAAACAGAAAATCAAAGTTTCAATGGTTAGATCTCTGGGAAAAGGACAAACACCAGACATCACTCAAAGATGTACAACTCTCTGTCCAGAGATATTGTTTGATTTTTTAAAAATAGAAAAAAGATCAGAAATGCTTTGTTCGTTTTAGGGTATCTTCCTAACACATTAAACCTCATAGAAAACAATTATTTGAAGTCAAAGAAACTTTGTTAAAATTCTAATCTATTAATTTTAAAAGGAATTTGCTGTTCTGAAATTCTGGACAGATTATTGTTACTTCACAAAACTCATGACCAAACCATTTTAAACATGAAATTTCCTTAAAACAAAAATTACAGTGGTAGAACTTTGAGTTATTGACACTTTCCTGTTGGTTTCACTTGATTTCAACGGTTAGATTTCGAACTAAAAATCTTTGATCAAAAATAGTTTGTAAACTCACTATTTTCATTTGTCAAGTTTAAGTTTTATTTGTTAACCCCAACTATTAAACCATGAAGTTGGGTTTAAACCAAACCACTTCTCCTACCATTTGATGGTCATTGGAGATCAAGACATGACTAAAACTCATGAGTTTTCAAGGAATATAAGGAGACTCCATGAAAACTCAAGCTTAGAGGACCCAAACCATGGTAGGGGTTTGGATTCATCTACTTGCTCTTACTAAAATGATGATCAACTTTAAATCTCATGTAAATCATAGGCTTACATGAGACTAAAAGATCATACTCATGAGATTCAAGTGAGATATGGAAGATCCCCAAGAGTCTCAAGAGAAGAGTATAAACAAGAAAAAGAGAAGAAGAATCAAAGAACTAGCTCATGAACTTCAAGAGGATGTAGAGAAGATCCCATGAAATTCTAAGTTAGAGAATCCAAATCATGAATATGGACTTGGATCCATCTATTTGTTTACAAAGTGAAGTGATGAAAAAACTCAAGAGTTTTCAAGAGAGATATTGAAGATCTCCAAGAATCTCATGAGAAAAGTATAAACAAAAAGAAGAAATGAAATCAAGAAAACTAAAAGAGCAAGTGCTCTAAATCCATAAAAGAAAACTAACAAGACTAGAGTATCACCTCCAACTATCCTCAAACTTCTTTATTTTGAAGATCTTCCAAGCTCTTCTTTCAAGTTCTTCTCCCAATGTTCTCTCTTCTACCCAAATGTTCTTCTCTCAAAAGTTCTCCTAAATTCCTCTCAAATTCTCCCAATATTCTTTTTTTTTTCTCTTGGTCTTCCTTCCCCCCTTTTCAATGAAGATACCTCTTCTTATATAGACAAAAATACCCAGGTAATTTCAGTGAATTCGGAGTAAAAAACAACTGTAAATGCAGCATTTGCTGGTATAATGTGTACTTTCTAAAAAAAATCAGACTGCTGCACAGGGCGGCAGTCAAAAATCCCTTGCGGCAGTCAGTGGATGCCGCTCCGGCACTCCGTGACTACTGCGGCGGCATTCCATGACTGTCGCGCGGCTCTCAGTAAGTGCTGCGCCAAATTATTGATTTCCGGGTTTTAGTCAGCCTTACTTTATCAGTTTTTTGTTTTTATCCGCATACACATACGTATTGTACCACAAAATACGGACTGTTAAAGCAAACGACAGTCAGAAATTGTTGGCGGCACTCGGTAAGTGCCGGGCCGGCATTCAGTGACTGCCGTTCGGCACTCACTGAATGCCGTTCGGCACTCACTGAATGCCGCTAGATACTGCCGTGTGCCGTTTTTGCTGAACTTCCCCTTTTTAGGTCTTTTCTTTCCTCATTTTTTCTTAAAAAAATTATTTTCGAAGATCTTTTCCAAAAATGGTGTTTTATACCTGAATTCTCCTAAATACCTGGTATTTTCTTCTTTCTGTGAAATTTTATTGCGCTCGGAGAACTTTCTGAAGAGCTTGGAATACTTCAAATCTTTCGATCCTTATCATCATCGGATATGGAGGTGACACTCTCCTAAATTCGACGCTAGGTCAAAATTGGGATGTCTATAGTTTGCCCCTCTTCGGCAGAGCTTGTGGAGCAACGCGTGCCACAAGTGAACGTCGAAACCTGTGTGAAGACAAGTCTTTGACCAGACCATCGAATTTAGATAAAAACAAAATGCGTTGCAAAAAGAGAACATGCGCGCGGCAATGGTTCACGCTGGTCGTGCTCGATGATGATCTGCCTACGTATCCGTTCAGGAATCAGACCAAGACGTAGTTCGGGTCGAGGGTCAAACACACACAAGCACAAATAGTCATATGGATTAATGCACCTATCTTATCGTGATGCACGTGCTCAAACAACCTCATGCCTTCGAACATTTTATTCTTTTTTAGAAAAAATGCACCCTATGCCATTCTACTTATGCTGTCATTCTATTCTGGGAAAGTCACAACCGTCATAGATGCGCTTCCTATGCTTAATTCCCTGACATTCTTCAAAAATCATCTGATCGACTGAGATGCGCTACGCGTCTTACACTCTGGTGACAAACCAGGTAGCACGCTGAAAGACTGAGATGCACTTCGCGCCTTATACTCCGGTGTCTTCCAAGAATCATCTGATCGACTAAGATGCGCTACGCGCCTTATACTCCGGTGTCAAATCAGGAACCATGCTTTTTGAAAGACTGAGATGCGCTTCGCGCCTTATACTCCATTTTCTTCCAAGAATCATCAGATCGACTGAGCTGCGCTACGCGCTTTATACTCTGGTGTCAAACCAGGAACCACGCTTTTTGAAAGACTGAGATGTGCTCCGCGCCTTATACTCCGTTGTCTTCCAAGAATCATCTGATCGACTGAGATGCGTTACGCGCCTTATACTCTGGTGTCAAACTAGGAACCACGCTTTTTGAAAGACTGAGATGCGCTTTGCGCCTTATACTCCATTGTCTTCCAAGAATCATCTGATCAACTGAGATGCGCTACGTGCCTTATACTCCGGTGTCAAACCAGGAACCACGCTTTTTGAAAGACTGAGATGCGCTCCGTGCCTTATACTCCGTTGTCTTCCAAGAATCATCTGATTGACTGAGATGCGCTACGCGCCTTATACTCCGGTGTCGAGTGAGTTTGTTCTAAAAAATCCGCAGCCCTTCGGTCCCGTCTGATATGTTTTCTCACAGTGATCCGCAGCTCTTTGGCCTCGTCGGATATGTTTGCTCTGAATTCAGGATCAATTAGACTCAAATTCATTTCAAATTTCAAAATCGGGAGTTAATCATAGTTAATTCAAGTCCAACCAAAATCCGGAGTTAAGCAGACTCACAAATTCAAAGGGAGTCACGTGGACCCAAAAAATTTAATTTTCTCACACAAGGAGTGAATTCACATTTTAAAACAAAAGAGTCATTCGGATCCATGGACCCACATTTCCACAACAACGGAGTCACTAGGACTCGAAAATTTGCATTTCACATCAACGGAGTCGCTCGGACTCAACGAAATTCACGGAGTCACACGGACCCAACAAAAATTCACTTTTTATACAAATGGAGTCACACGGACTCAAAGGATTTCTTACTTCAAAATTGGGGGTCAATTTATTACATTTCAAATTTTCTTAATCAGGGTCAATTTTGACTCAACAAAAATTCCAATTCTCAAAATCAGGAGTTAAATCAAACTCAATTTATTTCAATTCCCAAAATCGAGAGTCAATTTAGACTCAACTTATTTCAATTCAGTTCAATTTCTGAAATTAGGAGTCAATCAGTTCAATTCAGTTCATCGGAGTCGGTCAGACTCAGTTTTATTCAAATTCTAAAATCAGAAGTTAGTCAGATTCAATTCAATTCAATTCAACTTTTCAAAATTTGGAGTCAATCAGACTCATTTCAGTTCCATATTCTAAAATTAGAATTCAATCAGACTTAAATAATTTCTATTTCACCAATTCATAAGTCAATCAGATTCAAAGAATTCCTTTTTCACAAAATTAGAGTCAATCAGACTCAAAGAATTTTAGTTTCACAAAATTAGGAGTTGATAAAACTCAAAGAATTTCTGCTTCACAAAATTGGGAGTCAATCAGACTCAATTTAGTTCAAACTCATGAATCAGGAGTCAATTAGACTCAAACAAATTCAAATTCTCAAAATCCAGAGTTCGGAGTCGATTCAACTTGAAACAATTCCTATTTCCAAAGGGGAGTCACACTGATTCATATTTTACAAAGGAGAGTCATATGATCTTGACATTTTTCACATTTCTCAAACACGGATTCATATGAACTCAAAAATTCACATTCTATAACATGAAGTCATACGGACTAAAAACAATTCATATATATATATATTTTAAAAAGACGTAGTCACGCGGACTGAAGAACTCAGTATTTTACATAAATGGAGTCCCACGGACCCAACAAATTCACATTATTCATAAATGGAGTCGTACGGACTCAACAAATTCACATTTTACATAGGACAGAGTCATGCGGACTTGAAATTTCATATTTCCCAAAGACGGAGTTACGCGGACTCGAAATTTTATTTCATTATTCAAACGAAGTCACACGGACTCGAAAATATATTTTTACGCAAACGGAGTCATGCAGACTTGAAATTTCATATTTCACAAAGACGGAGTCACGCGGACTCGAAATTTTATTTCGTTATTCAAACGAAGTCACACGGACTAAAAAAAAAATCATATTTTTACACAAACAGAGTCATACAGACTTGAAATTTCATATTTCACAAAGACGGAGTCACGCGGACTCGAAATTTTATTTCGTTATTCAAACGATGTCACACGGACTCAAAAAAATTCATATTTTTACACAAACGGAGTCATACAGACCCAACAAACTCACGTTTTACGCAAACAGAGTCATGCAGATCCAACAAACTTTTCTTTTATTTTTATACAAATGGAGTCACACAGACACAAAGAATTGGTTTTACAAGGATGGGGAGTCCTTGGACTCAAGGAGTTGATTTTACAAAAATGGGGAGTTCTCGGGCTCAAAGAATTTTATTTTACAAAAATGGGGAGTCCTCGGGCTCAAAGAATTTTATTTTACAAAAATGGGGAGTCCTCGGGCTCAAAGAATTTTATTTTTTACAAAAATGGGGAGTCCTCGGGCTCAAAGAATTTTATTTTACAAAAATGGGGAGTTCTCAGACTGAAGGACTTGATTTTTTTCAAGATTTAGGGAGTCTTGAGACTCATAGAGTTTGGACGGAGCTAATAGAAATAATGATTTTCTTCATTTGCCGACCTTCGGAAGAAACACTTCGATCTTGTTAAAAGAGGGAAATCACCTTTGCCCCTAGTCTTGAACTCTTCTTACATTGCCACTTTAGCATTACGTTGTGATGGTGTTCGAAGCCTCTGCTCGAATTGCTCTTAGGATGCTCATGTAGACTTTTCAAATCTTTATTCATCATCTTAGACCCACACATTTGAGACCATTATTGACTCATCAAAGGAAGACAGACTTGACAAAGCAATTACGTAAGACGACTGACTCAAACTCTATATTATCATGATTTAATGTGCTTTCATTGTGAATAATGTATCATCTCACCTTTCATTTATTCATAATTTTACAAATGGTAGTGCTTTGCTGATAAATCTAAACTTTGAAAACTTCCTCTTTTCGATTTAGCGAATTCTTTGCCCATCTAGAATGTGCTTCAAATTAGTCCTTTAGCTTATAGAATGAAAGGCACTCTATTTCAATCATTTCAAAACAAACTCAATTACTTGAGAACTTGCCTCTGGCATAGAGAGATTTTGGCAAACAAAGTTTGCCCCTAGTTTGAAAGAGACTTAGGGGCTTGCTTCTATGATTAAAGGGATTTTCAGCAAAGGAAGTTTGCCCCTGGTTTAGCGATGTATATACGGCTTCAGGCAAACGTAAGTTTGCCCCTAGTCTGAAGGAAGGAAACCAAAGGTGCAAAAGGGTGCTGCTTACAGTTTAGGGATGGCTATGGACCGAGAACCTTGGGAGGTTCGCCTACTTATCCCCGAGCGGGAATCAGGTCCAAAGTAGTTCGGCCAAGGCCTGAAAGAAGGATAGCATGAGATGATGGGATGATGACCGAACCGAGCAGGTTGCCTATGTATCCCCAAGTAGGAATCAGGTCAAAGCGTAGTTCATCAACTCTAGAGGTCTTGAAAGAATTAGGCTTCAAGAATTGGTGGGCTTTTCGAGCCATGTTGCCATTTGGGTCTAGGGAGTGCATGTCACTTGTGGTAGCCCTTGTGTAGCATGATGAACTACTTCTTCCTTTATTTTTTTTCTCTTTTCTTCTTTTTTTATTTGATGTTTGATTCTTTAACCTTTTCACTAGCCAGTTAATCTTTACAACTCTCATCTATCATATTCACAAAGTAACATCAGCCCTTCAAGTCTTTTTTTTTTCAAATACATCTCTGTATTGTTTTAGGCTCACATAGTGTTTGAGCCTCTCACGAAAATTTTGAAGCTGATTTTCCATTTCCAATCTCTTTTCTTTGTTTAGAACAACTCAAAGCCTTGGGATAGTTCATGTGCCAATGATCTACTTTGAAGTGCTCAAGAATTCTCAATCTTATCTATTCTCTGCCTTTTCTTTTATCTTTCCTTTCTTTTCTCTTTTATTCTTTCCATGATTTTGACTGGCTAGGATTAGGATTTTTGAGATCAACACGCATCTTATGCTCTAACTTTTGCCTAGGCGCCCTTTCGGGTTTTCATCCTAGCGAGCTCTTTCTTCTTTTCTTTTTCTTTTTTTTATTAATTTTTTTTGTAAAATGTCTGGCTACCATCAAGGACCAAGTTTATGACTTTAGACTGGTTGGGCTCATCTTTTAGGCTTGGTATTTGAGAAAAGGGGATGGTGAGCAAGCTTCAAGTTCCAAGTTCATCCTTTCAAGATTGAGCAAGAGCGTCTTTAAATTCTTAAAGTAAAGCTAATCAATTCTGTACTCCTCCATGGTTTTGGCACAAAATTTGCTTTGATCACTTGGGGATCCTTTTCAATGCAAAGATTTATTAACAAAGTATTTTCCATGATCGTTTGAAAAAGTGACTTTTTCTTCTCCTCTTTTATTTTTGGTCTTAATGATCCATACATTCACGACTCAGCACCCTGGATCAAGAAAAATGAGATTTTATTCAACTAGTAGGGAAGGAGGATTACATCACCCAACTCGATAAACTCGACAAAGACTTGCAAATAGACTTGATAACAGACTGACCAGAAGACTCGACTGGACTTGACATTTGACTCCAACCTAACATAACTCGATTACCAGACTTGACTTGGTCTCAATTGGAGTGTCATAGATGATTTTCAATTGACTATATTTCCAAGAGCATTCACATTTGCTTTAGCAGCAGCAGTTTCGAACACTATCACTTCACTAGCATCTTCCTTGGGTTCATCATTCCCCTTCTGTATCTTTGTGGGAACATCATCCGCCCTTATGGACCATTTTTCAGTCGATTGGCCCTTCTCTGGCCCATATCGAGTATTGTTAATGCCTTTTTCGATTCTGTTGATTGGGTCGGGGCCAGTTGGTTGTTGCGCACTCATGGAGGCAACGAATCCCTTGAGAGCATTCAGCGATGGCTGTGGTTGAAAAGATTGTACGTCATGCCAGATGCCACTCAGTGGGTTCAGCAAAGGAGTGATGATTTTACGTTCAATGAGATCTTGGATATCATGGCGGAGTTTCATGCAATAGTTAGTTGTATGGCCAGGGGTCTGGTGGTAGGCACAGTACAAAGACATATCACATTTGCGGGGTAAGGGATCTAGTAGTGGCTTTGGGTCCAGGGGGTTGAGGTGACCATTCTTGACAAGGTGATCAAGGGCCATGGATAATGGCATGCTCAGGTTGGTGAAAATTCTCGGCTTGCGGGCTTGGTTTGATTTTGAATTCGACTTTGAGCTAGAGTTGGTTCTTGGGTTGAGATGTGGACTTGGAATAGCTCTTTGGTTAGTTGGGATTGGGCTTGGATGTGGGCTTTGGTGAATGGTTAAGCTTGGGTATGGACTTCGGTGATAGGTTGGGTTTGGACATGGGCTTCGGTGCACAGGTGGGTTCAGACATGCCCGTTGGTGCTTCTTTAAGCAATCCATTATTCTCTGATCTATCTTTCCCTCATCAGGGCCCATTTGATCTTTCAATAATTGAATGAACTCAAGCATGACCCCCTCCAATTGCTTCACCCTAGAATCTTGTTGCTCAACAACAACTTACAGTTTGCTTACTTTCTCCTCCAAAGCTCTGTATGCCATTGGTGGGTTTATCTCGACATGATGGTCCATGATCTCCTCTAAGTAAGAGAGATAAACCCAAGAAGATTAGAAGTGTCCTTACCAGGGGCTCTGGTTGTTCCACTCTTTCTTAAAAAAATAGATAGGAAAAGGTTCGCATGCAGAATTGAATAGTAAGGGATTTTTGAGGGACTTTGATCTAAATTGGGAAGAAGATGTTGTGAGTTTGTATGCTACACGTATGTAATGGTATCGATTGGTGAGAGTGCAAAATGTACATGCTCTTATGATTTGATGCATGCACTGCACACATAGCACACGAATGAAATGCAAGTGTGTGTGTGCCTACTCTATATGCCAAAGCAAAGGAAAATTCTAATCCTAACAGGTAAACACATAAGCACATAAAATCCTCACCCATGTCAAGTGCAATAATTTCTCCTTTCATTGTGATCCCCACTAGCCATTCAAAGGTCGTTTTTTTTTTTTTTTTTTTTTTTTTTAAATTTCAAAATTCATTTGAAAAGCATTTCTTTAGAACGATGAGATCTTTCAAAAACAATTCTCAAGAATTTTGAATCTTTTTATTTTTTTTAAAAAAAATGAGGATGTGAAAACATTTCTCAATGAAGATGATTGGATTGAAATTTTGCTTTAAAATTCATTTGAAGAGCATTTTTTTTCAAAAACAATTCCCAAAGATTAGTTTGGAGCTTTAATCCAAAGTGAACTCCAAAGATTTTTTTTGAAAGAGCAATTGAAAACTTTGGAATAAAGATTACAAAAATCCATTTGCTTTCAAAGATGGATTCAAAATTTTTTGGGTAGAAGGATCACATGATCGGATTATCACCGTACTTTTCATGAATTTGGATGCATACAAGGTCAATGATGCTTAGCTAACATGATATAAGAAGTATAATCTTATAATCAAGGTTCGGCATGTTCTCCAAATGTCGTGGAACATGAGGAGAAATTGCTAAAAGGTGATTGAAAGATTATACATCTTTCATCAAGCAAGTATCGTCATCATCTCAAGTAATTCCTTCCGGGCATACAAAACTTCCTAGCACATAAACCTAATCAAGAATTGATTTCCTAAGATTGAAAGGTTCTATGGAAGCTACTATGCAAAAGCTGGATTTTGGTCAAATAAGGGACCCTTGACACACACCCGATAGGATGCTTCATATACCAAATCATGGTACGAGATCAAGGGTGATCACATAGTCCCATGATGACTTGACCGACCGGGTTGCCCCGAGCCTCCAAGGTCATAGTTCCATGCAATCGACTGGCTGGACATGCAAGTGAGATGCAACAGGCGTACATAAATTAATTAATTCGATTAAAAGGATGCTTTCAAGTCTAATCCTCAAGTGAACCCAAAATCAGAATTCTGGTCTGCGAAACCAGAGATTCTGGGTTCGATCCCCAGCAGAGTCGCCAGATTGTGAATATCGCATTTTTCTTACCCACAGCTTTTCTTTTAAAATACTTTCTCAAAATCAATTTAAAAAAAAAATGAGTCGCCACTTAATTTTTAAAAGGAAAAATTAAGAAGCCATTTCAAAAGGAAACTGATCTTTTGCGAAACCGAAGATTAAACTAGGTCTGGGGATTTTGGAATGAGAAGGGAAGGAGCCCATCGGACTAAAGCACCCCTTCTCATCCTATCTCGCGATAGGCCTCTACTTTATATCCTTTTAATCGATTTATTAATTTAAATGTGCCCTCAACTAATACATATGTATAAGTATACATTACAAAAGCATGTCTAAAGGGTGTAAGATTGCAAGTGATAAAATATCATTCAAAAATCACATAATTCAAGTAGCAGGCAATATGATATGCAATAAAAAAAAGAGAACTTACCCGGGATCCAGCTGCGAATATTAAACGTGCAATGCATGCGATTAAATAAAACCTAGGAAAAGGGCCTCTAATCCATATACACAAGTAAAGCAAGTCCTAATTCTAAGGTGTCGCGCTTGAAGTCGAAAATCAATTCAAATCAAAGAATGCAATAAACTAGAGAGGGGTTGAGAAATCGTACCTCAATAGCGCTACAAAACAAAGGGTTAGTCCACATGCTTTAAACGAGATATATTATAGAATCCTAAGTAACATGCTCTAGCTAAAATAAGTCCTAATTACAAACATCAACATGTATGGATGAATGTATATGAATTCATGAATATGAACAAGAGTAGGCTATTACCTATGAATTTATTCATTGATTTGGATCATTTAGCCTTGGAATTTAAGTCTAATTAATCATTATTAAGATATGGTTTAAGCCCTAAGTCATAGGAGAATCATTTTGGCCATTATTTACAAAGTTGGTCAAATGTGTCATAAAATTCTGAAAATTGCAGTGAGCAGACCAGAACTTTAAAAAAACAAAAAGCATGCTTCCCATGGTTTGATGTCGGTGAATTTTGGACACAAGATGCCTCTGTGAGTCTAGTTTCAAAATAAAAAAGAAAATCAAAGTTTCAACGGTTAGATCTCTGGGAAAAGGACAAACAGCAGACATCACTCAGAGATGTACAACTCTCTGTCCAGAGATATTGTTTGATTTTTTAAAAATAGCAAAAAGATCAGAAATGCTTTGTTCATTTTCGGGTAACTTCCTAACACATTAAACCTCATAGAAAAAAATTATTTGAAGTCAAAGAAACTTTGTTAAAATTCTAATCTATTAATTTTAAAACTAATTTGCTGTTCTAAAATTCTGGACAGATTATTGTTACTTCACAAAACTCATGACCAAACCATTTTAAACATGAAATTTCCTTAAACCAAAAATTACAGTGGTAGAACTTTGAGTTATTGACACTTTTTCGTTGGTTTAACTTGATTTCAACGGTTAGATTTCGAACTAAAAATCTTTGATAAAAATTAGTTTGTAAACTCACTGTTTTCATTTGTCAAGTTCAACTTTTATTTGTTAACCCCAACTATTAAACCATGAAGTTGGGTTTAAACCAAACCACTTCTCCTACCATTTGATGGTCATTGGAGATCAAGACATGACTAAAACTCGTGAGTTTTCAAGGAATATAAGGAGACTCCATGAAAACTCAAGCTTAGAGGACCCAAACCGTGGTAGAGGTTTGGATTCATTTACTTGCTCTTACTAAAATGATGATCAACTTTAAATCTCATGTAAATCATAAGCTTACATGAGACTAAAATATCATACTCATGAGATTCAAGTGAGATATGGAAGATCCCCAAGAGTCTCAAGAGAAGAGCATAAACAATAAAAAGAGAAGAAGAATCAAAGAACTAGCTCATGAACTTCAAGAGGATATAGAGAAGATCCCATGAAATTCCAAGTTAGAGAATCCAAATCATGAATATGGACTTGGATCCATCTATTTGTTTATAGAGTGAAGTGATGATCAAAGTCAAGAGTTTTCAAGAGAGATATTGAAGATCTCTAAGAATCTCAAGAGAAAAGTATAAACAAAAAGAAGAAATGAAATCAAGAAAACTAAAGAGCAAGTGCTCTAAATCCATAAAAGAAAACTAACAAGATTAGAGTATCACCTCCAACTATCCTCAAACTTCTATATTTTGAAGATCTTCCAAGTTCTTCTTTCAAGTTCTTCTCCCAATGTTCTCTCTTCTACCCAAATGTTCTTCTCTCAAAAGTTCTCCTAAATTCCTCTCAAATTCTCCCAATATTCTTTTTTTTCTCTTGGTCTTCCTTCCCCCCTTTTCAATGAAGATACCTCTTCTTATATAGACAAAAATACCCAGGTAATTTCAGTGAATTCGGAGTAAAAAATAGCCATAAATGCAGCATTTGGTGGTACAATGTGTACTTTCTAAAAAAAAAGCAGACTGCTGCACAGGGTGGCAGTCAAAAATCCCTTGCGGCAGTCAGTGGATGCCGCTCCGGCACTCCGTGACTGTTGCGGCGGCATTCCATGACTGCCGCGCGGCTCTTAGTAAGTGCCGCGCCAAATTATTGATTGTCGGGTTTTAATCAGCCTTACTTTATCAGCTTTTTATTTTTATTCGCATACACATACGTATTGTACCACAAAATACGGACTGTTAAAGCAAACGGCAGTCAAAAATTGTCGACGGCACTCGGTAAGTGCCGGGCCGGCATTCAGTGACTGCTGTTCGGCACTCACTGAATGCCGCTAGATACTGCCGTGTGCCGTTTTTGTTGAACTTCCCTTTTTTAGGTCTTTTCTTTCCTCATTTTTTCTTAAAAATTTTTTTTTCAAAGATCTTTTCCAAAATAGTGTTTTATACCCGAATTCTCCTAAATACCTTGTATTTTCTTCTTTCTGTGAAATTTTATTGCGTTCGGAGAACTTTCTGAAGAGCTTGGAATAATTCAAATCTTTTGATCCTTATCATCATCGGATATGGAGGTGACACTCTCCTAAATTCGATGCTAGGTCAAAATTAGGGTGTCTACAATATGCCCCCTTTTCTATGAAGTCCCAAACATCTTGGTACCATGGTGTTTCATTCTCTTCTTCTTCGATTGCGATGATTGTGCTGAATGAAGGCTCATACCTTTGCTCGATTATCAGAGGCAAACGGGGATTTGAATCATAGAGGCTAGGGTAGCCAATGAATATGCTAATTGGTTTTCTTCCCTAGGTAGGTAAAAGAATGTCACACTTTTGAACTGCTTCTTGAGCCCATCGAGATGATCATGATAGGGTTTCAACCTTTCTTCTTTCACCTTCCACTTCCCCCCGGCTTATGACATAATGAGATTGGAATCCCCGAAGACATCTAATTTCTGAATTTTCAATTCTATGGCTGCTTCCATTCCCAAAATGCATGCCTCATATTCAGTAGTGTTATTGGTGGAGTTATAATTGAGCTTGACTGCCAGTGGGGTGTGGTCCCCATTTGGCGACACTAGAATCATTCCTACTCCATAGCCTTTTATGTTGGCTACTCTATCAAAGTACAACTTCCACTGTTCGTCCTTGATTTCTATGATATTCTTGTCCGGGAATAGAAAATCTCCATTTACTTCAGAATCAATGGTGTGTTCAGCAAGATGTTCAGCTATAGTTCTCCCTTTTACCGATTTGCTTGTCACATACTTGATATCGAATTCGGACAGTAGAAGTAACCAACAGGATATACGACCGGTCAGGGTGGGATTTTCGAGGAGGTATTTTAGAGGATCCATGCGAGTTATGAGCACAACTGGGGCTTATACCCCAACCCAAAAGTGCCTTGTTGCCCTTTGATCTGAGGGAACTCAGGAATCCCTTGCTGGCATCGGCCAAATCCCATTCCAGGGAAGTAGTTCATTTTGCGGATGATGTTGACAACTGCATAGTGGATCTCGGGGAATCTGTCTTCATCATTGATCATGTGGACTTCTTCCATGAAGAATCCCCCAATTTCTCCTTCTTCTAGCTCAGGTATTTGGATTTCGAAGATGGGAGCGTAGTTTAGAAAAGCTTCATTGTCCCAACTATTACCGAGGATGATTTTCACCTCCTACTCATGAATGTATTCGATCATTTGGTGCACAGTGGATGATATAACTTTGTTTACATGCAGCCAGGGCCTCCCGAGCAATAAATTAAACGAGGCAGGTATGTCCATAACTTGAAAGATTTCGGTGCTAACCAAAGATCCTACCCGGATTTGGAGAGAAACAGTCCCCATCACATTTCTCTTGGTGTTATCGTAAGCCCTCACGGATTGCATAGATGGTATGATGTCAAGGACATTGACCCCCAAGGCGGTGGCAGTCCTTAGAGCACAAACATTTAGGGCGGAGCCTGTATTGACCAGACAGAATGGCACCTGCTGTCCCTTACATCCAACAGTGATGTATAAAGCTTTGTTATGTGTAGACCCTTCCAGCGGCAGGTCTTCATCAGAAAATGTAATGATTGGGTCAGGGGTGAGTGCGCCCAAGAAAGCCACCATGTCTTCTAGTGCAACGTCGATGGGGACCTCAATTCCAGCCAAGGCATTCAACACAGCTTGCCTATGCTTGCAGGATTTTACCATGATGTCCCACATCGAGAGATGTGCTTAGGTTTTCTTCAACTACTTTATCAATTCATTGTCTTCTTTGATGATCTCATCCATTTTTCCCTTCCCCTTGTCTTTGACCGGAATTTTTTCGATTGCTTCAGTTGTAGGCTGCGAAGGCTGGTAAAGATGGCCTGACCTAGTCAGATGATCAATCTCGGCAGGAGTAGGCCCTTCTACAGTCCCATCTTCTTTGAACCAGTCACAATCTGTTCCCATAAATGGTTTCTCCAGCTCGTTCCAGATAGAAGCATTGCTTTCATTGTTGGGATCATACCATTTGAGGTCCACTGTCCCTAGCTTGTGTTCTTCTAAGAAGAATAGATCTTGTTCATCAGCCAGTTGTTGCTTCTACTCATCATCTCCTCCTTCAATTAGATGAATTTCCATAGATTCTGGGATGTAAATGAGGGGTAAAGGTTGACCTAAGGGATGATATAGGTAGCAGGGTTAAAGGATACATGGTTGGACTTAATGAGGCTGATATTTTGGTTGTTTGGTATATGATTTTGAGTGATATGGGACTACTTTGGAGGTGGCTCAATGATATTCTGGTCAATGAGATCTTGGATATCATGGCGAAGGCGCATGCAATCATCGGTGTTGTGGCCAGGGGCTTGGTGGTAGGTGCATCTTTTGGACATATCACAGTTCAGCGGGAGCGGGGTATTTCGAGACTGGAGCAGTTGGAGGTGGCCCTTTTTAAGGAAGCGATCTAAGGCTGAGGAGAGGGGGATTTCTGGCTTGGCGAAATTACGAGGAGGCTTTTTCTGGAAAGGGCGATTGGGCACGTTTGCCTAGTTGAGGGGTGGTATGGCCTAGGGGGTATGCCATGGGTTAACTGCTATGAGCATTGACATCCGAAGGATTGCAGAAGTAGTTGGGCCTTTTTGACTGACTCGGAGGCTCTTCCTTCTAGATCTTTCCTTCCCTGATAGCGTCTTCAATTCGAGTTCCAACTTCAAACAGCTCTTTAAAGGTGGAGATGGACTGATAAAATAATTTCTCATGGTAGAGTGGTTGCAGGTTCCGGATTAGCATTCTCACCTGTTCTTTCTCAACTGGTCGATGGGTCATTTGGGCCACTTTATTCCTCCATCTGCTCAGAAATGCAGCGAATGATTCGTTGCTATTCTACCGAGTAGTTTCCAAATCCCTGATAGTGACATCAAGTTCTTGATTATAGGAATAGTGATCAACGAATACTCAAACTATGTCTTCCTATGCCCGAGTTTCGGAAGCTTCCAAGGTAAGGAACCATGACAGTGTAGACTTCGCGAGAGTTTGTGGGAATAGCATTGCATTGTGCTCATGAGTGCAGCCCATTGATTGAAAAATATTCATATACAGCTTTACATGGCTTTTTGGATTTCCGGTTCCATCAAAACGGTCAATGGTAGGCATCTTGAAGTTTTCCGGCAGCTTCAGCTTAACAGGCTCAAAAAGTCCTTCCAAGTCTAGCATGTAATCATCAACCCCTTTACTCTTCCTCAATACGCTTTTCAGCTTGTCGACTTCGTCTATTTTCTCTTAGAACTTTTTCTCATATGCGGGCGACGGGGCCCCTTGAAACCAGCCTTCTTCTCCATTATTCTCAGGATGCGATATGAATCCGAACGACGGTGGTGGGATCTCAGGGGGACACTGCTGTCGTTGCTGTTTCAGTTCTTCCATAAACTTTAGGACCTTGGCCAGGCTGTCGGATTGCTGGCTTATGGTGGCTCCTAATTCGGTGACCTTGCTTTCTAGTTCTTCCTGATTCATGCTGAAATGACTTGTTGGGCTATCTGAATTTCTGACCTAGGACGAAGATCCCAACTGTTGGCTTTAAGAATCTATAGTGACCCTACAGATTCGGGAGGATTCGTATCAGATTCTGGCCGTGATGACTTTAGATATACAAATGACAGTGATGTTAACAGACTTGGACTGACTTGTGTACAGCCTGACTGAAACAGTGCGTGCAGACCGATAGGAATGGTGCATGCAAATGAGAAAAACATGCGGATGTAAGCCCTAATCTATATGATGCTCCTATTTCTAACAGATAGCAGTTAAACGAATAAGGTCCTAACCATATATAGTGTGCCAACTTTGCTTTCCACCATGATCACCAAGGGATAACAGGGGTTTCCAGGGTTTTATGAAGGCTTCTAGGAGAGACTGGGCATTTCTGGTTGGTTTGGACATTTTAGAGAGAAACTGGCATATCAGGGCATTTCTGGTTGGTTTGGACAGAGTTTCTGGGAGAAACTGGCATATCAGGGCATTTTTGGTTGGTTTGGATAGGGTTTCGGAGAGAAACTGGTTAATATGGTTATATTTGGGATATCTGGACAGAGTTTCTGGGAGAAACAAGTTAATATGTGGTGATGGTGATCATACTGTCTAGCAGGTTTTCATACTCCTATGTCTTAGGACAGACAAACAAGGTTTGCGGTGTATATCTTTATGAGCATGGAGTAGACATCCTTGTCATGGTGCCTAGGCAGGTCAACTCAATGTGATCACATGTGAGTGATTGCCTTGGGGATCATAAGAAAGTGGTTCTTCCTCATGCCACATAAGCGTCTACACCGCGCAGGTAATCCCGTCAGGGCATACAATAGTTATATCACATTGTCCTATCTGAAAAGATAAATGAAAAGTCTATGAAAGGTTCTACAGGAATCTATATGCAGAGGCTGGGTTTAGTCAAAGATGGTCCATTGATGAGAGTTCCAATATACCGTCAGAGAGATAGTACGGAAATGTTTACACTTTTTGATATACCTTGGAAGGTACAGTATCAACGGTGACTTATGCCCTGGCACAGCAAGACCTGAACAATGTCAGCGCCGCGTTTCAGACACAGTCGGAGGGAAAATGCAGAAGTGCAATGCGACGAACCAGACATAGTAAAAGATGATTTTAAGAATGCTTCTTAAGAGTGAAACCTCTGTATTATTTTGTTTTAAAATAAAAAATCCCCAACAGAGTCGCCAGATTATGGACCCGCAAAATTCCACTTCTTTTTGTTTTTGATTGAAATTGATTTGGATCAAAGAAAGAAAAAGAAGGGTCTGTTGAAAACAGATACAGAGTCGCCACTTGGTCTTTAAGGAACCAAGAAACCTAATTTGACTCACCCAAATGGATAAAGGGCACCGGTCTTTCATAACCAAAGAACTTGGCTCGGGGTTTTGGTACGAGAGAGGAAGGTGCCTTTGTCACGACTAAAACACTCTCAACTCGCCCCGTCTTTCGACAGGCCTCAATTAGCATCCAAATAATCATCTTTTACTATGTTTGGTTCGACAGTTAATATTTATGATAAGTATATTACATCACATAAGAAACTTGAAATGGAAGATCTAAAGATAAAATATCATTCATAAGATCTAAGCCAAGTATCACACAATGCAAAGTGAAAGATCACACGAACAAACCTAGGAAAAATCGTCTAATCACATATCAAGTAATTAAGTTTCCCTAATCTAGAGGGGATGTGAATTGTTCTTGAAACAAATAAATCAAGAAATCAAAATATGCTTAGCAAGCTAGTATGATGCATGTTAATCTTTGAGAAAAGAAGGCCTCTCAATCCCCGGGACGGATGAGAAAGGAAGATTAGATCGAGGGGGAAGCATGAACGTGTGATCAAGTTTATTCCTTATAATCTTCTTAGATTAGGAGTCACAAAAGCCCCAAATATTTGCATGGATGCCATGCATGTATCTAGAATGTGCCAAGGTTGTAGTGTGTTTTGTGTTCATGGACTTTCTAAAGTGACATAGAAATTTGAAATATGCATGAGTGCATGGAGGAAATTATCATGGGATATTTACAAATATAGTATGGACCACTTTCTAGGATATGAACTAATTTGAAGTGCATGTAAGCATCAAATCAAAGTATGGAAGTAAAAGCATGCTTGCTGTGAATAGTGGATAGAACAGCAACATGATCTTTTGGAAATTGAAAAGAGTGGTTAGGAATGTTTTCAATGCATGATTTTTTATGGGGATTTTCCTTATTGTGTCTAGAACACAACCCAAAAAGCCAATCTTTAATAACTATCACAGATTGATAGAAATCATATAAACAATTGAGGTTATTCAGAAACAGAGTCCGTACTGTCGACTGAAATGTTAGAAAATATTAAAAAATGAAAACTAAAGATCTAGAGACCCATATTAAACAGAAAGTTCTATAAGACATTGAAGTTCAAGGGAAAAATAAGTTGGGACCACTCTTGTTGAAAAAGTTTTCTGTAAAACAAGTTGAAAGTCAACCTAGTTGCTGTGACAGCAGAGGCAGAATGTTTGGGAGGAATGTTTGGACAAAAATAGACCCCTTTTAAGTGCTTCCAAGTCAAGCCAAAAATCATGGGTGTTCTATAATGAGTTAGAAATACTTTTCAAGTTGTCTTGCATTCATATATTGAGTATTGAACTCAAAATAATTCTTTGAAGTCAAATGACTCACTGTTTTGAAGGTTTTGAGAAAACAAGGTTTATTTCTTGAAATCAAAGTGAGGGGTTTAAGAGGGGGTTTTGAAAACATATTTTCAATACTTAATGAAGATTATCATCACTTAAAATGTCAACATCTGACTCACATCAAGAACCTCCAAGATTATTGGAAAGTATTGTTTCCATTTTAAAAACAACTTCATGAATACATAGAAATGTATTGAAGTTGAAATCATCATCTATCAAACATGTTTTTGAGGTCAAGAGCTACTATCCATAAGGATTCGCTCACCTCAAACTTCATGTCATCATCTAGATGATGATAGACTAGTAAGTAAATAAAGAAAACAAAAAGAAATGAGGTAAGAGTAGATGAACAAATAAAGTAAGCAGACAAGTATATAAACAATCAATAGATGATATTCAATGATGTATTCGACTTGTAGCTTAATTGGTGTTTCACTCATATGTGGTGACTTTGGACATGGAAGTAACTTCCACTACACCAAATTGGTCAAAATATCACCTTTATTTTCGCGTCGTTTGTCACTGCCCACAACAGTGACTAAATTTGTCACTGTTCTAAACGGGGACAATTGTGTTTGTCACCATTTATAACCGTGACAAATTTAGTCACTGTTGTTTGTAGTGACAAAAAATATGTTTGTCACGGTTATGGGCAGTGATAAAATTTATTACGGTTTCAGATGATGACAAAAAACAAATTGGTCGCCGCATTGAACTGTGACAACATTATATGAAAATTTGGTTTTCATTTTTTCCATCTCTTAAGTTTTGGTACTCTCCTTCCAGGACACGCTCGGTATTATTATATTTTTAATGAGTCTCTTTTTTTAAACATAAAACTTATTTCTTCTTCCTTCTTTTTACTCCTTGTCTGTCTTCTCCATCAACTAGGGTTTTGAGAGAGAAAGAGAGCAAAAATTGAAAGTTGCTCAACCACGGGAATCAAAGAAGAAAATGAAGCCCTAACTCTCTCTTCCTGTCTCTTTATCATACCTCTCTTTCTGTCTCTCTCTCCTACCTTGTGAATCGAAGAAGAAGATGAAGCCCTAATCTTTTGCCGACAACCATCTCTGATGAACTTCCATACATCAGCGCCGCAGTCCCTCGGACCAACTTTATTCGTAAGGTTTTCACGTCTAATGAGTCTCCCCTGATCAGAAGATCCCTTTTCATCATGAAATGGCTCAGGTTCTTACCATTGTCTATTTTTTTAATCTAGTTAGATTTCCATTTTTGATTGCCCAATTCGTGTATATATTCATATATATATATATATATTTAGATTATCGAATTCTTTATCGTTGATATTTTAGATATATAGATTTCTTTGATATAATAGTTTATAGTTATGGAATTAATAATAATGACATTCTCAACTTTATGACTTTTTTCTTAACATGTGCGGAGTCACTGTTAATAGTGATATTCTTTGGAATGGAATTTCTGAGTATTTCTTACCCTATTGGGTCCATTCAAAATGGTAGTTTCTGCCCGCAAGTTTGATTCAATGACATTTATTTCTTATATAATTTTCAGGTCCCTTTTGTCACCCATTTACCATTCTTAATAGATACAGCCAAAAAAAATATTGTTGTCTTTTCTCTATAATTTTTTTGGAGCTTTTGGGACCTAAATCTTTTGGAGACAAAATAGGTTCAATTCTTCTTATGCCTACTACTTGAGATGCTTATTTGACTAGGCATACACCAATCTATTTTTGGTTACAAAAAGCCACTCTCTACTTAGTTGTCTAGAAAATAGGCTAAGGAAAAAAGAATTAGTAGTTCAATGGTTTCCCAAAGTTGAATTCCTCCCATTCTAGCATGCTGTGTTTGGAGTGTTTTTAGTTGGAAGTTTTAGGCAGTGTAACTATCAAAACATTCAGAGACCAAATTTGGGATTCAAATTTTGGAACCATGGTTACTCAAGGTAAAATCACATTTCTTTCTGGTTCCCGTATTTGAATCCCGAATTGGTTCTCATATTTTTACAGGATGGACCATTGAAATTTCGATGCAAGTAGTTTTAGGTAGTACAACTATCAAAACATTTATGGACCAAATTTGAGATTCAAATTTCGGAACCATAGCATTCTTTAAAAAGTAAAGTATTTTACCTTGATTAACCATGTTTTGTAGTTAGTTCTTGATGTCCACTTTTTTATTTTATTTATTTATTTATTGATTTTTTTCCGTGTACATGTGGTTAATCTCTAACCTTGATTAACCATGCTTAGACTTTGATGCTAAAGGGTGTTGGAGAGCATGCCAAAGATTCATAGTGTCCATGGAACCCGAGGTACTTTCCATATGATATAACCCATTCAGTACTTTGACATTGCTGGGCATGGAATGGTAGATAGCTAGCATTTCATTTCTTATTTTTCTTTTTCCCTTTTTATTGTCTTTATTCATTGGCCTGATCAAGTTCAAATAAACATTTATTAGTCTCATGACATGGTTTCATCTAAACCATGCCATTTTGTTTTGCATTTTTATTTGGAGATGAAATTTATTGAACAAGTGATTCATGAACCATTCAGCAATGTTGTGATTTTTTATTTATTTTTTTATTTTTGCAATTCTGCTTGTTTACACCAAGCAATATCCCTTATTCAGCCCAAAACAAGCAAGGTAAAGGAGTATGAAGAGTGAGAGAGAGTAGCACCAAAAAATAAGGGATAAACAACCCCTATGGGTATGAACGGTGAAGTTGTGAATACCATATTGGCCGACCATGTAGGTCCCTTTTGCTGATACACAAATTATTGGGTAAGATATATAGAGCTGCTTGGTGTATATATATACTGATATATATATATATATATTTATGAACATTGATTTATAAATTTTTAGTTTCTTTATTTTTTGTGGGTTCCATTTTCTTCACCTTCCTCTTCAAAAATTTCAAGAGTCAATGGGTGTAACAATAAGGCATAAAGTTGATGTCTTATAATATTGACAAATCAAGCACGGGTTCGGGTTCTACTGTTTGGCAAAATTCTGCCCAAGCCCAGTCCAAATTAAAACCAGGCTTGAAGTTTTCTACCTAAGTCTGCCTATATTGTAAGTACCGTAGGACCAAGCCTGATAATTTTCGAGCTGAGCACGGGTTGGGAAGCATAGCACTACTCTATTTGGGAAGCATTGCATTATTCTTTTCTAAAAACTTTTGGAGGGCCAATACATAATTAATTCTAAAATTTCACAAATTACATATAAATAATCAAACTTTTAAAAAAAAATTAAAGGGACCATGGCCCCTCATAGCTCCGCCCATGCTAATCTCCACCACCAACACACTCTCCCTACCCTAACTCCACTCCACCGCCATCCCTACCTTCTCTATCCACCATCACTAGTTCACCACCTCCATCCATTTCCTTCATTGGGTTGTGACCAGTCTAATGACCAAAAACATAGCAGCCACTAGTGCGCCCCTCACTCCCACTTTGTCCATCCGTTTCCCTCATTGGGTTGTGACCAGTCTAATGACCAAAAACATAGCAGCCACTAGCGCGTCCCTCACTCTCTCTCTCTCTCTATATATATATATATCTATATAATAATTGACAAAGGGCTTTATGGCCAAAAACACTGATCCAAGGGTCTGAAGTAAAGCTCCATCTGACATGTTGATCATAACCCTCCATTAAAATTGGACAATTTGAACCATTGGATTTAATTTGACCGCTACCTCTCTCTCTCTCACGCAAACCCTCTCTCTCTCTCTCTCATCCTCTTCACCTCATTCAATTTTTTTTTAATTTGTCACTCTGAATCCCTCATTTTGAGCTCCACCCCCCCTTGCTTTTTATCCTTTGTAGTGATCATATTCCACATATCTCTCTCTCTCTTTCCCATCTTTTTTTCCCTCTTAATGATGTAATTTGGCATTAACTGTTTCCCCTTGCCTCCCATCTATTGCTTGCTACTTACTAATGCATGTTTTCATAATTTTAATTCCTATAAAATGAATTTTAGAAGTTGTATTCTCAATTAGTATGGGCATTTTTCCCCTTTTCTCTTGAAGTTAATATTATGTTTTACTTATTGGAAGCCATCTGGCCTTTGGAAATTTAGAGCTTAAAGCAAAAATCCAATTCCTTCATGCTTGCTTTTGTTATAATTATAATTCTATATGCTAGTAGCTATCATGGATCCAGATTATGTAATTAATCCATAGCTTTTGTTTTTTGTATAGTGGAAAATGCAAGCTATCATCAACTCTACTTTGCTCTGATGGTAGTGAGTGATGGGAGAGACCCGAGAGAAAGGGAGATTAGGGAGAAAGGGAGAGAGATAGAGAGAGATTGATATTTTTTCTTTTCTTTCTCACTTCAAGTAATAAATTGCCCCAATTTCTTTAGTATTCTTATAGCTGAGTCAGTCAGAAGAGTACAAACGAAAATGAATCATAAACGAAATCGAAAAGAATTTTTGTAGCCAATCCCAATTGTAGGGGAAAAGCTTTGTTGAGTCGAGTTGAGTATTTGTATGTAACACAAGGTGTATAGGATGCATTACGTCACTAATGATAAATTATACTAAGGCGATGGAACTCTAAAAAGGGCATGGTTATCACTATTGATAAATTGTACTTAGTCCTTCTATTTGCGCATGGTTATAACACCTTAGAAATGGTAGAGAGAGCGAGAGAAGAAGAAGAAGAAGAAGAAGAAGAAGAAGAAGAAAAAAGCTAAATAAAGCAAACAAAGCAATGTTCACCCGAATAATTAAACTTATGATATTGTTAATATACGAATTACAAAGGTAGAATAACAAACAACCCTAGAAATGGTAGAGAGAGAGAGAGAGAAGAAAAAAGCTAAATAAAGCAAACAAAGCAATGTCTACCCGAATAATCAAACTTATGATATTGTTAATAAGCAAATAATAGAGGTAGAATAACAAACAACCTCAGAAATGGTAGATAGATAGAGAGAGAGAGAAAGAGAGAGAGAGAGAGAGAGAGAGAGAGAGAGAGAGAGAGAGAGAGAGTGAGTGAGTGAGAGAGAGAGAGAAAACATATATAAAGCAAACAAAGCAATGTCCACCCGAATAATTGAAATTATGATATTGTTAATAAATAAATAACAGAGGTAGAATAACAAACAACCTTAGAAATGGTAAAGAGAGAGAGAGAGAGAGAGAGAGAGAGAGAGAGAGAGAGAGAAGAGGACAGAAGAGAAGAGAAAAGCTATATAAAGCGAACAAAGCAATGTCCACTCGAATAATCACTAAGAAGGTGCTGCTGCTCATATTCCTTCTCGCTCCTAGGTTGAGGAGACTTTTCAATGTACCATGGATAGCAGAAGCAATGACTTGGCTTGCTCGAGCGAAGGTGGGCGAGAATCTCATGCGGTATCTACAATTGGGAGTGCGAGTACAGAACTTACGATGGACCAGATCCCTACAGTACAAGATTTTGAAGATGTTTTCCAAGATATTAAAGGACTTCTACTAAAGAGAGATACACTTTTGTGTGGAATTAGTACATGAAACACTGCCAATTTCCTAGACCGCTTATTAGATGGCTCCACAGAGATGTTGGAATTGAAGGAACAAGTTTAGGAACTAAAGGATTTATGATTTATTCGCTCATGTACGTCACCTTGGGGAGCTCCGGTACTATTCATAAAGAAGAAAGATGGGATGCTTCGACTCTGTATCGACTACAGAGAGTTTAACAAGGCAATGGTCAAGAATAGATATCCACTTCCTCAGATAGATGATCTATTCAGTCAGTTGCAAGTATCAAGAATCTTTTTAAAGATTGATCTACATTCCGGATATTATCAGTTGTTGGTTCTACCCAAGGATGTGTCGAAGACTGCATTCAGGACAAGATATGGGTCTGACAAGTTCCCAGTTATGCCTTTCAGATTAACTAATGCGCCAACAATATTCATGGACTTAATGAATAGAGTATTCAGACCTTATCTAGATTAATTCATTATAGAATTTATTGATGGCATCTTGATCTATTCTAAGATAGAGGAAGATCACAAGGAGCATTTACAGATTGCTTTACGGACGCTCAGAGATAGTAAACTGTATGAAAAGTCTAGTAAGTGCGAGATTTGGCTATAGGAGGTCAAATTCTTGGGACATGTAATATCTCAAGATGGAATCTCTATGAACTCATTTAAGATCGATGAAGTCTTAATTTGGAATAGACCAACCAATGCCACAGAAGTTAGAAGTTTACTCGGTCTAGCAGGATATTATCAAAGATTTGTAGAAGGTTTTTCCATAATAGTAGGACCTTTGACGAATTTGACAAGAAAGGAGACAAAATACGAATAGACGGATAAGCATGAAGATGCATTCCACAAGTTAAAGGAGAGATTGACTTCTACACCGGTACTTGCGATACCTAAGAGTGGAGAAAGGTACATAATATACAATAATGCATCGCACCAAGGACTTGGTTGTGTGCTTATACAGGACAGGAATGTGATTGCTTATGGATCAAGGCAACTGAAGCCGCATGAGAAGAATTATACTACACACAATTGGAAGCTAGCATTGATAATATTTTTTCTAATAATTTAGAGACACTAGTATGGAGAGAAGTTTGATCTATTTTTTGATCACATGAACTTGAGGTATCTGTTCTCTCAGAAGAAGTTGAACATTTGCCGATGAAGGTGGATGGAGTTGCTCAAAGACTACGATTTCTCTTTAAAATACCATCTGGGTGAAGCTAATGTTGTAGCTGACGCTTTGAGTTGTTGACCCCATTTAGTAATCGCTGCATTACTAATTCGAGAATGGCAAGCATTGGAGGTCTTAGCTTAGTTTGATCATTAGACAGTGGAATCAGCGAAAGAAAACATCTTGGATGTCTTGTCATACAGGTCGACTCTCATCAGTTGTATTATAGAGGCTCAGTGGACAACCGAGGATCTAAAGTAGTGGTTTGCGAAGATGTTAGCCAAGGAACTAGAGGTTTGAAGTGTAGACAGAGCCTTACAGTGTAAAGGTCAACCTTGTATGCCCGATGCAGATAATCTCAAAAAGGATGTCTTGGACAAAGCGCACAAATCACGAATGACTGTTCATACTGGAGTTACGAAGATGTACAAGGACTTGAAGAGGAATTTCTGATAAAAAGGAATGAAGTGAGAAGTACCCGAGTATATATCTCAGTGTCTTACTTGTAAGCAAGTAAAAGCAGAACATCGGAAACTACCTGGACTTCTTCAACTGCTACCGATTCTCCAATGGAAATGGGAACATATACCTATGGATTTTGTGGTAGGTTTGTTGAAGTATCAGCAAAACCATTACACAATTTGGGTAATAGTGGATTGGCTTACAAAGGTAGTATATTTCCTTGCCTATAGCATGACATATCCACTAGAACGATTGAGCCAGATGTATCTACAGCAAATTGTGCCACTATACGGTGTACCTATTTCAATCGTGTCGGATCAAGATTCACGCTATACCAGAGTGTTTTGGAAGAGCCTTCAGATAGCAATGGGAATTACATTGAACTTGAGTTCAACCTTTCATCCATAGAAAGATAGATAGACCGAATGAGTTAATCATGTGATGGAAGACATGCTACGGGCTTGCGTAATAGATTTTGAGCGCTCTTGGCAGACACACTTACTATTGATAGAGTTTTCCTATAACAATAGCTATCACATGAGCATAGGAATGGTGCCATTCTAAGCATAATATAGGAGAACTTGTCGTTCCCACAATGCTAGGCCGAAGTCAGAGATAATCAACTTCTTGGGCTAGAAATGGTATGGGAAACTAGTGACAAGATTCAAGTCATACGTGAAAAGATGAAGACTGCTCAAGCCCGACACAAGAGTTATGCTAACAAGTGACGCAAAGGCTTGGACTTCACTGTTGGAGATCACATGATGCTCAAGGTTTCACCAGTTTGAGGAGTAGTTAGATTTGGTCAGAAGCTAGGAAAGCTATAGCCGTGATTCATTGGACCATTTGGATTCTAGAATTCATTGGGATGGTTGCCTATAGACTTGCGCTCTCGTCGAAGTTGTCAAGCATGCATAACGTTTTCCACATCAATATGCTAAGGAAGTGTGCCCATAACCCAGCGTACGAGATCAACTTCGAGGACATTGAAGTCAACGTCAATATCACATTCAATGAAGAATTAGTGCAAATCCTAGATCATGGAATCATGAAGCTTAGGAATAAAGAGATTCCATTAGTGAAGATCCAATGAAGGCATCATGATGAAGGAGAAGCTTCATGGGAGTTGGAGTCAGAGATGCGAGAGAAGTTTCCATTTTTGTTTTAACCCAACTAACTTTGGATTTTGAGGATGAAATCTTTTAATAAATGGTGGATGATGTAACACCTTGTATTTTAGAGTGTATATTAATAAATGAGACTTCGCATTATTCCTTGTATAATTGTATGATCCTTACCCTTTCATTGGACTTGGTCCCAATCGATTGTCATCTTTTCCTAATTGATTACCACTTTTGTTTGCCAATCGATTGCCATCGTACTGACCTGAATTCGTGACGTTGCCCCATCCCTATCGATTGCCTTGTATTCCAATCAATTGCCCTAAAATATTTGAAGCCAATGGATTGCTACTAATCCCAATCAATTGCTAGTTGAAGATCTTTGTTTTTAACTTTGCTTCGTGTTTTTACGTGTGGCACCCTTCTTTTCCTATATATATATATGAGTTTATTCTGGCCCTTGGGCCTTATTTGGAAATTCTTAAGGAGAGAGAATGATTATATCTCATATATATACATAAACCCATCCATACATACATATATACAAACCAACACATACACTACTGGGAAGAGGAGGAGAAGACGAGAAGAATTAGAAGAAAATGAAAGAGAAAAAGACAGAAAGAAGAAGTGTAACACCTGTAATTTTTCTTTCATTAATAATATCAGCTTTTCGAATTTCTGTATTTGACCAGATATATTATTATATTATTATTTTAGTTGGGTGACCGTTTTGGCGTATCTTAGGATTACTGATTAGACTATAGTTACCATACCAACTCGACCGTAATAAGATTTTACTTAGTCCCATACCCGGACCCCGACATTAGAAATAATACCTTATTGTACGTAAATCGAGATCGACACGTATATAGAGAAACTTATGCACGTAAACTGAGAAAGTGGCACACAATCTAAGGTAGGCCCACATGGCCAGCCATTTGGCAGTCACATGCCACCCTCATGGACACATGTCCACTAGTAGGACACATGTCATGGCATATACACATGCTACATGACACCTAGCTCCTAGGATTCCTATATAAGCATGCATATAGCATGCATTATACACACTTTGTCTCTATGACCAGCACTTAAAATCTGTGAGAGAGAGATGGAGTTTTAATTATTGAGAGAAAGAAAAGAAGAAGTCATCCTTGAAGTTGAAGTTCAAGCTCCATCAAGCTCAAGAATAACATCAAGCTTAATTTCAAGCTTTGGGGAGTAAATAGTGAGTAAATTGTGAGTAATTGTGAGTAATCTAACTCAATTTAGAACATATGTAGCATGTATTAATGTTTAGTAGGAGTTTGATGTTGTTGTGTTGAAGTTTTCATGACATGCAAGACAAATCCTTAAATCTGAGAAACAGAAACTTCCAGCAGAAGGTAGTTTAGTAAAATGAATGTTTTGTGTAGTTCAAAAATCCGAATTAAGCTACGTTTTTTTGTGGAGAAAGGTAACTCATATATCTACAAATAACTTTTCTATAGCTCAGTCTAGAAATCACTCCTTCATGGGTGAAATGCATGTACAATGCAGTGTTATGAATCTGAGAAACAAAAACTTCAAGCAGAATGTAGCTTAGTAAAACGAATGTTTTGTGCAGCTCAAAAATCCGAATTAAGCAAGGTTTTTTTTGTAGAGAAAGGTAACTCATATATCTAAAAATAACTCATCTATATCTCTGTCTAAAAATCATTCCTTCATGGGTGAAATGCATGTACAACACAGTATTATGAATCTGAGAAACAGAAACTTTCAGCAGAATGTAGTTTAGTAAAATCAACATTTGGAACAGTTCAAAAATGTGAATTAAGCTAGGTTCTTTTCTGGAGAAAGCTAACTCATTTATCTACAAATAACTCTTGTGTAGCCTGGTCTAAAAATGACCCCTTCATAGGTAAAATTCACGTATAACACAGTGCTAAAATTCTGGGACAGAGCAATCCGAGATATAAGAAATGTCGTGTAAAATATAAATATTTTAAGTAGCTCAAAAATGTAATTGAAGCTAGATTTTTTTTTGTACATGAAGATGATCCAAATTCCTATAGTGTTCTAGTTTTGAGTTTAATCTGCAAAGCAATTTATCATGCCCAAATAAATAATGTTAATTCAGTGAATACATTGAAAATGTATTCTGGCAGATTGTGTAGCTTTTTGTATGATGTTTTGTTATGCATGTTGTTGATTACTGATGCTAGTTTTCCGGTACCTGTGTTATTATGAAAATCTTGAGCTATGGTAGTGCTATCATGTAGATGAGTATGTTAAGGGTTTCATCTATATGTTTATTGGTATTAAATCCATGTTATAAATCCATAAGCTACGTGCTATATTTTTCCATTGTTATGAATATAGTTTAATGACCGTTGGAAAGTTCATACCCAAATTATAAGTATGTTGTATGGCACGATTATTGCATTGGTAAGTGATTGGGAAAGTTTCCATCGTAAGCATATTGAGTGGTAAAACGGAATGTCGAACGTAAAGCGGAATACTGACGGTTATAAATGGATGATATTAATGAACTAAACTACGAAACGTACAAACGTGTAAAATAACGATAAAACCTTCAATAACAGATTTTATGCGAATAAGGGACATTAGGTCTCGTTTCTAATTATGTGACTACCGGTCAAAGTTGATTCGTGACCTTTTGGTCGTGTTTGGATATTTCTTGCAAAGTTGGTCTTTCGGTAATTCCATAGAGTCGATTGGAGAGTTATGTTTGTGTTCGGTCAAGTGCGGATGACCTGAGGATCGTCATGATGTGTTCGATCAAGTAGTTGATTATTTTTCCGCACCCTTGGACTGAGGATCGGCATGACTTGTTCGATTATGTACGGGTGACCTGAGGATCGGCATGACGTGTTCGTCCAAGTGATTGTTAATGTCCCGTACCCTTGGTCTGAGGATCGGCATGACGTGTTCGGTAACGTGCGAGTGACCTAAGGATCGGCATGAAGTGTTCGACCAAGAGATTGTTAATATCCCACACACTTGTTTTGAGGATCATCAGTGATGTGTTCAATCAAACGATTCATTGTCGAGGGTTGTTCCTTCTTGACCGGTAAATGCATTTGGAGTTAAGTTTTCTTTCAGTCAATGTCGTTGGTCAGTTCAGTTGTGGGTTAAGTTTCGAAGGGAATGATTGGGTTTAAACAAGGTATAGTTTTGAGAATAAGAAAAGATTAACGAGATATAGTTGAGAATAAGAAGAAATGAAGAATAACTTACCTTAAGTGGTGGTAACCTTAAGGGGACCCTCACTTAGCTTAACCGCTAACAGCTTTTCATGCCGCTGGACTTTCTATGTCTAGCCTTTGCAGGTCCAGACGGAGCCGATTGCTATCAAGATGCGGGCTTTACTACTTAAGAGTATGCTGGTGAATATTACTACGAGGAAGGCTACGGTTTTGCTAGCTGAAGACTTTGGAGCTTTTCTTTTGTTATAGTTCTGTTATTATTATGTTAGTGATGTAATAGTTTAGCTGGTCTTGTAATATATAACTTTTGGATATCTTTTTGGTCTGTAATATACTACTGATGTAAGACTTGGATGTTTTAAATTTCTGCTTCTACTGAACTTAGTCACTTTCCCATATCACATTATTGTTATCAGCATGTTTGGACAATCAGGTGACACTCTCAACCAGTCACGTGTCTACGAACCCATAAAGGAAATTCATTTTTTCCCCTATTTTTGGTACTTCGGGCGTGACAGGGATTTTTGGTATCCGAGCCTTAGGTTATGACGCGCTCACTGATTGTCCTACACCTTAAGTTATGAGCATAAGATTTACCTTGTATTAGTACTGACACTAAGTTGGTTCCTCTTGTAGGACTATGGAGCTGATCTTTGTTCATAATGATTTCGGAGGGCACTATATTCTCTATGGTCGTATCCAACCTGCTGACCCTGTACTATATTGACAGCAAATCCGCCAAAGGGCGAGGCACATTTTAGAGGAGGACATGCGGAGAGCCGTGCATACCGATGCACTGCAGTATCCAGATCGAGTTCAGCTTGAGTCGATTCATGCTTCAGAGACTACCATACTTATCCACCAGGAGCTTATCAGTATGGCTCAGGACAATACGACGATATACTCTTCCCGATTATCATGGCCGCACCAGCACCACCATTCTCACTCGAGCCCATACTAGAGCCAGATGCAGATACAGACCCCATGGATACAGATAGCGATGATGACAGAACGAGTAGAGAGGATTCTGCAGGCAGTAGCCACACAGCAGACAACCCATCCAACGGTGATAACACAGATGATGATGATGACCTGATGATTGAGGATGACTCGGCGAGTAGCGACGACGAGCCGATCAAGGAGGCCGATCCAATAGAGGATGCTCAGGGACCAGAGGATGATGTATACGATCATCAAGTACTGCTAGCTGATGAGGACGTGATAGTACTGATACCCGAGCAGGACCACAGGGCAGATCCAACTGATGTTGAGGAGGACCTGGAGGAGGAGGAGGAGTTCTTAGAGGACCTCACAGACTATCCGGTTATAGAGCTGATTCAGGATGATCCCGATGCACAGCCTGACCTACACAATGACGTGGATCTAGATGATATCGTTGAGCCTGATGAGTTAGCTATCGAGTTGGACGATGTGCCACCAGAGGTTATAGAGCTAGACGATGAGGATGACATCAACTTGGATGGAGTTGGCGGAGATGGCGTAGCACCAGGATGGATATTACCAGATGGTGAACCAGATGAGTTTGTCCAGTGGCTGGATTTTATGCTAGCGGAGGTAGTTATCGTTCTAGGGGACGAGATACCACCTACGGTTACCGACGATGAGGCAGACTTCTATGCCCTACCATGTTGATATGATCTTCAGAGAGATGCTATTACTTCTATATAGTGATGTGCATATTAGCTTTGTTTGGTGTAGCTCGTATTATAGATATTTCAGTTGTAAGTACTTTATACATGTTCTTTTTTTAAGCACACCTAGTAGATGCTTAAACTATTGTATAGCATGTACTGGCCTTGGACGCAGTACTTTGATGTAAATCTTTTTGGTTTAATATAATGGTTTCAGTTTTATCACTTTATTCCATTGACATTTAGTAATATATGCATGCTTATTATGTTTTAACTTTGGTACACATCAAGACCACGAATAAAGACTCAGTATGGAATTTTAACTTAGCAGTAAAACGTATGCCTTGTTTTTAGATGGCTGGAGGACGTAGGGGGAACCGCAATGGTCATAACGAGGAAGAACCGGAGATACCTAATGGTCATAACAGGGGATAAGCTACTTGAATGTTTCTGCGCATTAAGATTGAAAAGGTTCAATGGGATGATGGAACCATCGAAAGCGGAGTAATGACTACTACAGATGGATCTCATCTTCAAAGCCATGGATTGCAGTAAGGCCAAAAAATGCCACCTAGCCGTATTTCAGTTGACATATGCCGCTGTAGACTGGTGGGAAGCGAAAGAGGCTACTTTGGGAGAAAGAGCCATAAAGGAAATGACCTGGATCGAGTTCAAGGAATGGTTCCTAGCAAAGTATTTTCCATTAGTAGAACAAAATTTGAAGAAAAAAGAGTTCATGGAATTGGTTCAAGGAAACAAGTCTGTTTAGGAGTATACAACGCAATTCGAGCGCCTGTCCTATTTCACGCATCACATGGTGGACACACTTGAAAAGAAAAATGAACAATATCACCAAGGGTTATCTCTTTCACTACAAGAGACGACTGCAGTTTACATGAGTCAATCCTTTGAATCTTTGGTAGGGTTGGCTACACAGATGGAGAATATACAGAAATAGAAGTAGAAGAGGTTTACCAGTAGGTTTCCATCATGAAATGTCCAAGGATCAAGGCCACATATGCGTTATTAGAATAACAAGCGCACTTAGAATGGAGAAAGGAAGCCGCAGCAGGCACGGAGGCAACCATAGCAAGCCAAAACTACAGCACCACAAGTACCAGTCCCTGTGGGATATCAAGGGGGTTATATCGCCCAAGGAAAAGGTCCAGGGAGTTGCTTCGATTGTGGCATACCCAGCCACCATGCCAAAGATTGCAGAACCTCCAAGAACCACGATCGTGGTGGAGTCATACGCTTCAATTGTGGAGAGAAAGGCCACTGGAGCCGAGACTGCAAGGCACCGCGCCAAGGATAAAATGGACCCAACGTTCAAGGGCAAGCTGACAAGACTCATTTGAATGCCGTTATTCTAGAAGCAGTAGGCTTTGATGCCGAAGTGCATCAAAATCTGGAAGGTACGCTCACTCTTTTTAGCAACAGAGTTAAAACATTATTTGATACTGGAGCGTCGAATTCGTTTATTGCTAGTAGTGTCATACAAGATTTGGGTTTAGTACCTCAAAGCCTTATGGTAGCATTGAATGCCATATCTCTGATGGGTACATCTGTTAAGTTGAATAGGGTATGCAGAAACTGTCCCATCAACATAGAAGATAGAGACCTATTCACGGATTTGGTGATCTTGTCAATTAAGTAGTTCAACGTCATCTTAGGAATTGACTGGCTCACCAAGTACCATGCTATCTTGGATTGTACCAGCAAGTCAATTACCTCTACAATACCTGGAAGTCAACCCTTTTTCTTTTTGTGTAACCCGTTGAGTGACGATTTTCTCACTAGTCGCTTGGCTACCATCAAGGGCACAGGCTCAGAGATCACGATCGCAGAGATTCCGATAGTGTGAGAATTCGAGGACATATTTAAAGATCTCTCAGGTTTACCTCCAAAGCGAGAGATAGACTTCTGCATAGAACTGGCACCTGGAACCATGCATGTCTCTAAGACTCCGTATAGGATGGCACCGACGAAAATGCAAGAATTAAAGAAACAAGTATAGGAGTTGGAGGATTTGGGCTTCGTGTGTCCAAGCACATCATCATTGGGAGCACCGATACTGTTCATAAAGAAGAAAGACGAATCGCTTTAACTCTGCATAGACTACAGGGAGTTGAATAAGGTAACTATCAAGAATAAGTACCCGCTGCCACGTATTGATGACTTGTTCGATCAATTACAAGGTTCCACGACATTTTCAAAGATCGATTTGAGATCAGGATACCACCAGCTGTTAATTCGACCAGAAGACGTGTCAAAGACAGTATTCCGTACCAGATATGGACATTATGAGTTTCTTGTGATGCCATTCGGGCTAACCAACGCCCCAACAATGTTTATAGACTTGATAAATAGGGTATTTAGGCCCTACCTGGATCAATTTATTATCGTCCTTATAGATGATATACTGATTTATTCCAAGACCAAAGAAGAACACGAAAGACATTTGCAGATTGCCTTACAGACACTCAGGGACAACCAACTGTATGTAAAGTTTAGTAATACGAGTTTTGGATTAAAGAAGTCAAGTTCTTAGGACATGTCGTCTCTCAGAATGGGATATCAGTGGATTCTTCAAAGATAGACGCAGTGCTAGATTGGAAAAGACCGAGTAATGCTTCAAAGATTAGAAGTTTTCTGGGTTTGGCTGGCTACTACAGGAGATTTGTAGAAGGATTCTCTAGAATCGCAGCCCAATTAACTGGTCTTACGAAGAAGGAGTCAAAGTTTGATTTGAATGATTGACATGAACGTGCATTTCAAGAGCTGAAGGAAAGATTAACTTCGGCACCCGTGTTAGCAATACCCAAGAGCTGTAAAAGATATACCATCTACAGTGATGCTTTACACCAAGGATTAGGGTGTGTACTTATGCAAGATGGGAAGGTGATAGCGTATGGATCGAGACAGTTGAAGCCGCACGAGATGAGTTATCTAGCACATGATCTAGAGTTAGCCGCAATTGTGTTTGCACTGAAAATATGAAGACATTACCTCTATGGGGAGCAGTTTGATTTTTTTTTCAGACCACAAGAGCTTGAAATACTTGTTCTCTCAGAAGGAACTAAATATGAGGCAAAGACAATGGATGAAGTTACTCAAGGATTATAATTTCACTCTACAGTACCATCCTGGAAAAACAAACGTTGTTGCAGATGCTTTGAGTCATAAAACTCGCGAGATAGTTGCTAATTTCATGATTCGAGAATGGAAAGAATTAGAAACCATAGCAGAATTTGATCTCCAACCCACAGAGACAGAAGGAGGACACGATTTTGGATGTTTAGTAGCACAACCGATGCTGATCAGTTGTATTTTGGAAGCCCAGCAGAAAGACAAAGAGTGAAAAAAGTGGTTTGCTAAAGTTTCGGCAAAGGAACCCGAGGAATGGAGTGTAGGCTCAGATGGAGGATTTTGATGTAGGAATCGACTGTGTGTTCCTGATATGGAGACTCTGAGGAAGGAGATTCTGGATGAAGCACACAAGTCCCGTTTGACTGTTTATCCTGGAGGTATAAAAATGTATAGAGACTTGAAGCGGAATTTCTGGTGGGAAGGCATGAAACGAGAAGTGGCAGAGTATGTTTCTAAGTGTCTTACTTGTCAATAAGTCAAAGCAGAACATCAGAGACCATTAGGATTGTTACAGTCTTTGCCGATTCCACAGTGGAAGTGGGAACACATTACCATGGATTTCGTGGTAGGTCTACCCCGATCTCAGCAAAACCATGACTCTATTTGGGTGATTGTGGACCGACTCACCAAAGTCAGCTCACTTCATAGCATACAGTATGACATACTCTGTGGAGAAGTTGAGTCAGTTATACATACAGCAGGTCGTTCGATTGCATGGAGTACCCGTCAGCATAGTATCAGATCGTGATTCTCGGTTTACTGCAGAATTCTGGGAAAGTCTTCAAACAGCTTTAGGAACTTCACTGAGATTGAGTTCAGCATTTCATCCTCAAACTGACAGGCAAACCGAGAGGACCAATCAAGTAATGGAAGATATGCTCAGAGCTTGCATGATTGACTTTGAGAGTTCATGGGAGACACATCTTCCATTGATTGAGTTTGCCTACAATAATAGTTATCACTCAAGCATACGCTTGGCACCATTTGAGGCATTGTATGGAAGGCCGTGTCATTTGCCTTATGTTGGGCTGAAGTTGGTGATGGCAAGCTTCTAGGACTAGAGATGGTTCGAGAGACTAATAAGAAGATAATTATTGTCAGAGAGAAGATGAAGGCAGCACAAGATCGATATAAGAGCTATGCACACAAACATCGCACAGATAAAGAGTTCAAGGTAGGAGAACATGTTTTACTCAAGGTATCACCAGTCTGAGGAGTAGTAAGGTTTGGACAGAAAAGGGGAAAGTTATCGCCACGCTATATCGGACCATTCGAAATCTTGGAACGCGTAGGAAGCGTTTCTTATAGACTCACGTTGCCACCAAGATTGTCAGGTATTCACAATGTTTTTTGCATCAGTATGTTAAAGGAGTATCATCAAGGCGCGGCGCCACATGTAATCGACTTCAAGTACATCGAGGTGAATATCAACGTATCCTATAAAGAGAGACCCATCAAAATTTTGGGTCAAGAGACCATGAAGTTGAGAAACAAGGAGATTCCATTGGTGAAGGTTCAGTGGAATCATCATGACGAAAGAGAAGCTTCGTGGGAAATGGAGTCAGAGATGCGAGAAAAATATCCTTTTCTGTTTTGTACCTAGATAAGCTTTGATTTTGAGGACGAAATCCTTTAATAGGTGGTGGAAGATTTAACACCTGTAATATTTCTTTCATTAATAATATCAGCTTTTCGAATTTCTGTGTTGGACCGGCTATATTATTATATTATTATTTTAGTTGGGTGACGGTTTTGACGTATCATAGGATTACTGGTTAGAATGAAGTAACCATACCAACTCGACAGTAATAAGATTTAACTCAGTCCCATACCCAGACCCGGACATTAGAAATAATACCCGGTTGTACATATATCGAGACCGATATGTATACCAAGAAACTGATGCACGTAAACCGAGAAAGTGGCACACAATCCAAGGTGGACCTACATGGCTGGCCAAGTGGCAGCTATATGCCACCCTCTTTGACACTTGTCCACTAGTAGGACACATGTCATGGCATATACACATGCCATATGACACCTAGCTCCTAGGATTCCTATATAAGCATGTATATAGCATGCATTATACACACTTTGTCTCTATGACGAGCACTTAAAATCTGTGAGAGAGAGCTGGAGTTTTAATTCTTGAGAGAAAGAAGCGAAAAATTCATCCTTGAAGTTGAAGTTCAAGCGCCATCAAGCTCAAGAACAACATCAAGCTTCATTTCAAGCTTTGGTGAGTAAATAGTGAGCAAATTGTGAGTAATTGTGAGTATTCTAACTCAATTTAGAACATATATAGCATGTATTAATGTTTAGTAGGAGTTTGATGTTGTTGTGTTGAAGTTTTCATGACATGCAAGACAAATCCTTAAATCTGAGAAACAGAAACTTCCAGCAAAAGGTAGTTTAGTAAAATGAATGTTTTGTGTAGCTAAAAAATCTGAATTAAGCTAGGTTTTTTTTTGGAGAAAGCTAACTCATATATCTAAAAATAAATCTCGTATAGCTCAGTCTAGAAATCACTCCTATATGGGTGAAATGCATGTACAATGCAGTGTTCTGAATCTGAGAAACAAAAACTTCCAGCAGAATGTGGCTTAGTAAAATGAATGTTTTGTGCAGCTCAAAAATTAGAATTAAGCTAGGTTTTTTTGTGGAGAATGGTAACTCATATATCTACAAATAACTCTTCTAAAGATCAGTCTAGAAATCATCCTTCATGGGTGAAATGCATGTACAACACAGTGTTATGAATCTGAGAAACAGAAACTTTCAGCAGAATGTAGTTTAGTAAAATCAACGTTTGGAGCAGCTCAAAAATGAGAATTAAGCTAGGTTTTTTCTAGAGAAATCCAACTCATTTATCTACAAATAACTCTTCTATAGCCTGGTCTAAAAATGACACTTTCATAGGTAAAATTCACGTATAACACAGTGCTAAAAATCTGGGACAGAACAGTCCGAGATAAAAGAAATGTCTTGTAAAATAAATATTTTGAGTAGCACAAAAATGTAATTGAAGATAGATTTTTTTTGTATATGAAGATGATCCAAATACCTATAGTGTTCTAGTTTTGAGTTTAATCTACAAAGTAATTGATCATACCCAAATAAATCATGTTAATTCATCCAATACAGTGAAAATGTATCCTTGCAGATTGTGTAGCTTTTTGTATGATGTTTTGTTATGCATGGTGTTGATTGTTGATGCTAGTTTTTTGGTGCATGTGTTGTTATGAAAATCTTGTGCTATGGTAGTGCTATCGTGTAGATGAGTATGTTAAGGCTTTCATCTATATGTTTATTGCTATTAAATCCATGTTATAAATCTATGAGCTACGTCCTATGTTTTCCCATTGTTATGAATATAGTTTAATGACCGTTGGAAAGTTCATACCGAAACTATAAGTATGTTGTATAGCATGATTATTGCATTGTTAAGTGATTGGGAAAGTTTCCATCGTAAGCATATTGAGTGGTAAAATGGAATGTCGAACATGATGCGAAATACTGACGGTTATAAATGGATGATATTAATGAACTAAACTACGAAACGTACGAATGTGTAAAATAACGATAAAATCTTCAATAATAGATTTTATGCGAATGAGGGACATTGGGTCTCGTTTCTAGTTGTGTGACTACCGGTCAAAGTTGATTCGTGTACTTTCGTGTCGTGTTTGGATATTTCTTGCAAAGTTGGTCTTTCAGTAATTCCATAGAGTAGATTAGAGAGTTCTGTTTGTGTTCAATCAAGTGCGGATGACCTGAGGATCGTCATGATGTGGACTGAGGATTGGTATGACGTGTTCGATTATACACGGGTGACCTGAGGATCGGCATGACGTGTTTGTCCAAGTGATTGTAAATGTCCCGTACCCTTGGTCTGAGGATCGGCATGACGTGTTCGGTAACGTGCGGGTGACTTGAGGATCGGCATGACGTGTTCGACCAAGAGATTGTTAATATCCTGCACACTTGTTCTGAGGATCATCAGTGATGTGTTCAATCAAGCGATTCATTGTCGAGTGTTGTTCCTTCTTGACCGGTAAATGCGTTTGGAGTTAAGTCTTCTTTCAGTCAATGTCGTTGGTTTATTCAGTTGTGGGTTAAGTTTCGAAGGGAATGATTGGGTTTAAACAAGGTATATTTTTTAGATTAAGAAAAGATTAACGAGACATAGTTGAGAATAAGAAGAAATGAAGAATAACTTACCTTAAGTGGTGGTAACCTTAAGGGGACCCTCACTTGGTTTAATCGGTAATGGCTTTTCATGCCGCTGGACCTTCCACGTTTAGCCTTTGCAGGTCCAGACGGAGTTGATTGCTATCCAGATGCAGGCTTTACTACTGAAGAGTATGCTGGTGAAGATTACTACGAGGAAGGCTACGATTTCGCCAGCTGAAGACTTTGGAGCTTTTCTTTCATTATAGTTCTGTTATTATTATTAGTGATGTAATAGTTTAGCTAGTCTTGTAATATATAACTTTTGGATATCTTTTTGGTCTGTAATATACTACTGATGTAAGACTTGGATGTTTTAAATTTCTGCTTCTACTGAACTTAGTCACTTTTCCATATCACATTATTGTTATCAGCATGTTTGGACAATCAGGTGACACTCTCCATTGGTCACATGTCTATGAACCCATAAAGGAAATTCATTTTTTCCCTATTTTTGGTACTTCGGGGCGTAACAAGAAGATGCAGAGTAGGAGAATGAGAAGAGAGAGAGAGAGAGAGAGAGAGAAACCTTGAGGTTTCCAAGCTTCCATAGCCAAACACACTTCACATGCATGCTTAAGTGAGTTCTAACTCACGGTCTCGTTTATATGATACTTTTACAAGTTCTAAAGAAGGAAGGATGTAACAAATACGTCCCTTCACGTTTATATATGCAGAACTATAAGTCTTCTAGAGATGATGAAGTCATAATCGATTGGGCATTTTCCCAATCGATTGCCATCAGTCTGGGCCCAATCGATTAGATAGTTTCCTAATCGATTGGCATATGTTGACTCACAATCGATTGGCTTTGTTTTGGATCTAATCGATTGGACTTTTTCCGAACTGATTGTTACAGTTTTTATACCAATCGATTGGTCCCATGTTCTAATCGATTAGCAGTTGTACAACATGGATAGTTCCTTTAGTTCATTATATAAGCTATTTCATTGTTCCATATCATTTACACTTTCGCTATGCGAATATGGGATAATAAGGGATAACGTGACACAAAAGAATATGATGATGAAGAATGAAATAATGTGATAATGATAGATGCTACATTGTTCATGATGAGTTCGATATCTGTTTCATTTTAGTCCGAGTAGTCAAGCCACAATGGTAATAGTCATGTATCAATGTTAGTTCGAAACCTTGGTAGGTTTGATAAGTTTTGGGAATTGTACTTGGGCAGAATATACTCTTAAAAGACAGTGAGCTAGACCAAGTAGTTCTAAGATAGCCAAGTGATCCATGATATGTTCTTAAAAGTCGATGAGCTATTGATTTACTTTTAAAAGGCGGTGAGCTGGGATTACTGGAAGACGTTGCTAAGTCATGGCAATAGAATGATATGCCTTGTTTGAAACGTTATGTCTCTGTAATGCGATGAGCTGTGAATATGTTCTTAAAAGCTGGGGATGGACTAACGTGGAGTGCATGACATGCGGTGAGCTATGAATATGCTCTTACAAGCGTTCGGCAGAATAATGGTGTATCCATAGAGTTGAACGATTGAGTCTGTTCATTCAGTCGGAGTATGTTGATTATCAGTTTTAGGATAACAAGACGGCAATGGTTGGATAATGACGGTTTAAACTAGAGAAGATACAATTTATTAGAACTTAACTTATTTCGTACCATAACTTGTTTATACTTTATAAAACTGGTACCTACATAGTTTCTATTTACTAAGCTCTCAGTAAGTTGACAGCCGTTTTTGCTTGGACAGTCCCCGTCCAGCCTACCCTATTCCTTATACTAGAGGTGATGGGCCCTACGACTATGGCTACTACCCGGGGGTAAAAACGCAGAAGGTGGTCCTACCAATGATGGCTATGCTGGGGAAGATTACTACACTGATGACTATATCTACCCCAGCTGAAGATGAAGACAGACAACTGTTTCTATTTTCTATTTTATTACTATGTGTTTGTAATTGGGCATGTGTTGCCCTAACTTTCTTACTATTGCGGCTGTAGAAATCTAACATTGTAAAAGCTAGGACGATTGTAATATATTCAGTTCGGTTATGTTACTGTTCTTGTTTTAATTATTAAGTTGATTAGTACTGTGTGGTGTGGACAATTGAGTGACTTCACCAATTATTCTCTATCGGCCCAAAAAGGAAATTTTATTTTTCTCTATTTATGCTACTCCGGGGTATGACACTGATAGAGACCTATTTGATGGAGACTTTATCTGATAGAGACCTCTCTGATGGAGATTTACACTACAACAAAAATGGGCTTTAGCGACGAAACATGGCGACGAAATTTAAATTTCGTCGCAAAAAGTCTAGTTTTAGCGACAAAATAAAATTTCGTCGCCTAAGAGGCTGAAAAAAACTTAAATTTGGCGACGAAATTTTGTTTCGTCGCCTAAAGTGTCAATTTTGGCGACGAAATATTATTTCGTCGCCTAAAGTGATGCCTATGGCGACGAAATATTAATTCGTCGCCAAAAGTGATGCCTATGGCGACGAAATATTAATTCGTCGCCTAAAGTATATTGTAATGTGATGTGTATGGCGACGAAATATTATTTCGTCGCCAAAAGTAATGCCTATGGCGACGAAATATTAATTCGTCGCCTAAATTGAGTTGTAATGTGATGTCTATGGCGACAAAATAATATTTCGTCGCTAAAAGTTATACCTATGGCGAGGAAATAATATTTCGTCGCCAAAAGTGATACCTATGGCGACGAAACATTAATTCGTCGCCTAAAGTGTGTTGTAATCTGATGTCTATGGCGACGAAATAATATTTCGTCGCTAAAAGTGATACCTATGGAAACGAAATAATATTTCGTCGCTAAAAGTGATGCCTATGGCGACGAAATATTATTTCGTCGCCAAAAAGTGATGCCTATGGCGACGAAATATTAATTCGTCGCCTAAAGTGAGTTGTAATGTGATTTCTATGGCGACGAAATAATATTTTGTCGCCAAAAGTGATGCCTATGGCGACGAAATTTAAATTCGTCGCCTAAAGTGAGTTGTAATGTGATATTTATGGCGACGAAATAATATTTTGTCGCCAAAAGTCAGACCTATGGCGACGAAATATTAATTCGTCGCCTAAAGTGAGTTGTAATGTAATGTTTGTGGCGACGAAATAAAGTGATACCTATGGCGGCAAACTATTAATTCGTCACCTAAAGTGATGTCGTGAATCTAATATGAAAATATCATATTTGAATTTGGACCAATAGTTACAACGGAATGGCTGAAAGTCTATGAAAAAATAATTAGGAGGAATGACTATAATAAAAATTAATCATGATCAATAAAATTAAATTCATAAAAAATGTGTGTAAATTTAATTTGTAGGCATGTGTGTGTAAATTTAATTAATTGGCATGTGTATAATAAAATTAAAGGTAAATTACACAACCTCCCCTCTTGTTTCAAAAATTACACAGACCGCCCTCGAGGTTTGTAATTAGGTAACAAAACGCCCCCTCCCCCTAACGGTCCGTTAGTTTTTTTTTACATTAGCCTCCCCTGAAAATTACAATTAGCCCCCCTAATAGTATAAAATTGTCATACTAAGCCCCCTTTCTCTTATATTTTTGTTCTAATTATAAAATCCCTCCTCCCTCCTATGTTTTTGGGTTAATTTTTTTAGCATTAATTTATATCATCTACACAAAAACATATAAATTGGTCCAAAAATTTTTTTTCCCCAAACAAACCTCTATCAAGCCCCCCATGTATTAATTTTCTAGATCCGCCCTTGTTCCTATGCTTCAAAAGTGGACACTTAACCCCCTGTGATTGTGGAGTAAAATGGAATTGTTATGATTTCACTCAAAACTGACAAAAAATCTAAAATTGGTTAAAAATATAAACACTTAACCCTTTTTGTGATGTTAATTTTGGGGTTAACGCTCTTTGAGTGAAATCATAACAGTTCTATTTTAGTCCACAATCACAGGGGGTGAAGTGTCCACTTTTGAAGCATAGGGACAGGGGCGGATCTAGAAAAATTATACAGGGGGGGACTTGATAGAGGTTTGTTCGGGGGAAAAAAAAATTTGGACCTATTTACATATGTTTTGTGTATATTTTGTGTAGATGATATAAATTAATGCTAAAAAAATTAACCCAAAAACATAGGAGGGAGGAGGGATTTTATAATTAGCACAAAAATATAAGAGAAAGGGGGCTTTAGTATGACAATTTTATAATATTAGGGGGGCTAATTGTAATTTTCAGGGGAGGCTAATGTAAAGAAACTAACGGACCATTAGGGGAGGGGGCGTTTTGTTACCTAATTACAAACCTCAAGGGAGGTCTGTGTAATTTTTGAAACAAGAGGGGAGGTCCGTGTAATTAAGGCAAACGTCAGGGGAGGTTTGTGGAATTTACCCTAAAATTAAATTCATAAATATGTGTGTGGACCCAACACATGTGGCAGTGGACCCAGTTGTTTTTGATTGTTTGTGATGTTGAAGTGATTTTACAATGATCCCACTTCAACATTATTTGGGATGAAAACTTGGGAAGCATAGCATTGCTCTAAATAAATGTTCTAATATCTTTCACCAACTAATTGGACAAAAAAGTTAATGGCTTAATATTAAAAAACTAAATCTGTAAAAAATTATAAATTTGTAAACTATTGTAAGTTAGGCTAAAGATTATATAACCTACAGCTAGAATTTTTATAATTAATTTTTTCGAACAACAAATTTTTATAAAGTTAAGGCTAAATTACCTTTTTACAAAATTCGATTGTTTGAGAAGCAATTTCAGTTTCTTTGTAAGTCGGTTATTTGAGTTTCTTTGAATAACCAAATTACGTACCCTTATGCTTTCAGCAAATTACCTTTTATAAAGTAGAATTATCAAATTACCATTTTGACTTTTGTAAATTATACTTTTTGTACGGAGGCGATCAAGTGCGGACCACTAACGTGCGGACCAAAAACGGACCACTTTTAGCGACGAAATTTTCACTTTTAGCGACGAAAATTTTCGTCACAAAATGTGATCACTTGTTGTGACGAAAAATTTCGTCGTTAAAAGTGAAAATTTCGTCGCTAAAAATGTAATACCCCGTATTTTTAGGTATAGATCCCTAGTACCTTTCTTAGCCTTTGGTGAGATTGTGTGTTCAATCGATTGACCTTATCTCAATCGATTGATATGTCAATCGATTGGATGTTTTACCAATCGATTGGTATCCTGCCGACCTAACCCCAATCGATTGGCACCTGGTATCAATCGATTGGAAGTAGCTGGAGTTGGCCACCTCGTTGGTTTTGTGTGGTTGTGATTGTTTTCCCCTCCCTATATATACCCCTCCCCTTATACATATATATGTTTGCTTGTGTGTGTGTGTTTGGGAGAGAGAGAGATATATATACTCTCATATATATATACACATATATATATTGTATATATATATTACATACACACACACTCTCGGGTTAGAGAAGAAGAAGGAGAAGGAGAGGAAGAATAAGAAGAAGAAGAGGAGGACAGAGAGAGGACAGAGACGGACAGAGAAAGAGAGAGCAGAGAAGAAAGAGAGAGGAAAGAGAATCCACCATAGCCGCCGCCGCGGAGCTCGGGACGCCGTCAACGGACCACCGGGAAAGGTGAGTTTCATTAAACTCACTCAAGGAGGTGTTGTTGGGATGTATATATGTGTTTAATAACGTTTATAAAGAGAAGAGAATCCCCCAACGTTTTTATAATAAAAACCAGCAGTTTTGAGGAAGAAGACAGAGTTCAATCAATTGACATTGGATCCAATCGATTGGATATCGATGACATCCAATCGATTGCTATTGTATCCAATCGATTGAATATTTCCCAATCGATTGCCATGGGTTCCAATCGATTGATATGTCAATCGATTGGTATTTTGTCCAATCGATTGACATGTTTGTTCAATCGATTGGATATGAGCAGAATGTTATTTGTATATTGTCTTATACTATGATATATCAGACTTGTTAATAGTTGTACCATATCGGTTATTGCGCTGTGTGGATAAGATTTATAAGTACTATGTCAGGACTAGACTTATATGCAATTATCATTACGAGCTGAATTATCCTATGTTAACTGTCGATATGAGATGAATTATTTGACTGCCATATGTTATTGAATAGTAGAATGGAATACAACTGCATGTTAATAATCAGTAATCAGTAGATATGTTGAATACAGAGCATGTGGTATTTCCTGTACTTAGTATACAAGCATTTCACAACATGTGTCAGCATGCATGGGATAGTGATATGAAGAGGTAAGAGAAGCTGATGAGAAATGAGATATGTGACTTATGTGGAATATGAGATATGTGTACTTTGGATCCATGGGATCAACGGCTGACGAGTCGGGTGGACGTGGGACGGTTAGAGTTCCTAGTGCGCCTCTCGCTGTTGAAGACGTCCAGTGATGCGTATGCGCTGTTGAAGACGTCCAGTGTACCGTTGACGATTACGTCCGGCTAGTGCCCTAATATATACTCACCGTGTAGACGACCAGTGAGAATATACACAGCGTAGAAGACGTCCGTTGTGCCACTTCCATCGTTTACAGATAGGTGGTACCGTGTAGACGACCGGTAACCCTATCAAGGGATTGTAGGACCTACTGCCTAGTCGGGTGATTCCGATTGGTATTATGGTATCTATGTATGGATATCAGATTGGAATGATGGGATTGATGAATGGATATAGAGATGGATAGAGATATGAATATGAGTACGGATATGATGAGATAAATGTTCAGTCGTGGATTCAGCATCCCAGCTTAAAGGTATATGCATGGGTGGTTGCACGGTTACATGCATGGATTTGGTGAATACGTGATGAGATATTTATACGATGATCTTTATTATTGAGTTCATTTGATCTGTTTCCTGTTATCGATGAATTCATGTATAGTTTAATGAGACCTCTGCTATGTCCGTGAGTGACGCCATTGTTAAAAGATTAACCGCATTTTAAGATGCTGAACAATAACGGTGAGGAGTGTTGTTTAATGTACTCACTCAGCTTTGTATCCAAAGCTGATGGCGTTTGTGCCCTGGACATTCTAATGTCTAGAGCTTCGCAGGACTTGAGGACGAGAGACTGATGTTCTGCCGGTCTTGGACCTGAAGGCCTGGAGAAGAAGACGTGCTGCTTGTAATAGTTAGTTTGTATATCTGTTGTTATTATTGTTATAGGCCTGAGACTATAAGCCAGCTGTTGTAATAGTTTTAGTAGACTTTTATAATTGGTACTTAGGCATCTGTTGCTTTTATACCTTTTATAGTTTCCGCTGTAGCCTCTGATTATGTTAATAAGATATGTTCTATGAATAGTATCCTCCCTATCGTGGTGTTTGTTGGTTGATTAGATGACAATGCGGTTATTCACCCGTCATTCCCTATGGACCCATAAAGGAAATTTATTTTTCTCTATTTATGCTGCTCCGGGGCGTGACAAAAAAGCAGTCCGTCCCAAACCCGTCCCTTTAAGTCCGTCGGAGATCCGGACTGACTTTTTGTATACATGTGTGTATATATATATTTTATCTATATATTAAAAAAAGAGTTTTAAATTGTAGATTTAACGTAAATTAATATAGTTGTTGTTCAATCAACTAATAGAACATCATTTTACTAAGGCCTAATTGCACTTTACTCCCTTGTACTATACATGTGTTTTCAATTGGGTACATGAACTTTTTTTTTTTTGCAATTGGGTATATGAACTTTTATCCCCTTTCCAATCAGATCCAATTGATGACGTCGTTAGTTTAAAACTAACGGAAAGTGGACAGTGAGTAAAAGCTATATGCCAATTTAGGAAAGTGGACACTTATTACGGGACATTAAAAAAAGGAAATGTGAACACTTATTATGGGACGTAGGGAGTGCACCATATGTCCTAGTCCCCAAATTACTCTCTCAAAACTTTTCCCAAATTTCCCTCTCAAATGCCCTAGTCCCCAAACTACAACCCAAATTTCCCTCTCTTTCTCACTTCTCTCTGTGTCCTCTCACCACCGCCAACCACTCTCTTCCTTCTCTTGGCTTATTCTTACCAATCCCCTCGCCTGCGTCGTCCGAATTAATGGATCCGGCTCCGGCCTTCTCACTCCCAGTGATTCTTCTTCTTCTTCATTTTTCAGGTATTCCCTCTCTCTCTCTCTCTATATATATATATGTATACGTAACCCCTAAGAACATCTGTTTGGCAATTTATGGGGGTTTTGATGATGTTTTAATGGGGGCCTCTATTTCTCTCAGTGAAAGCCCCTGCGCCCAAACCTCTCTCTGTCCAAAACCCCGATTTTTTTACTTTTAATTCTGTTTCTGTTGTGTATTCTCTTTATCATGCTTCCTACTTAAATGCTTTTAGTTTTTTATGTCTACACACACACACACATACACACATACACATACACACACAGAGATGCAGAGCTCTAAACCCTCCTTTTCTTTCTTAAAGGTTGGTCCAAAATTGGAATTAATGACCCATTTTCACAGTTCCATTTTCAGCCTTGAATTTTCACGGGCATTATTAGGTTTTTATTTTTGTCTTTACTTTACAACTTCAGGAAGAGGAAATAGAGAAAAAAGCAATGAGAAAGAAGGGTCAAGGGGCTAAGTTACTGATAGGCAAAGCTCAAATACTAACACAAACTCAAAGTTTTTTTTTTTTTTCAGAGGACCTGGTAGCTTAAAGAAACCCATATCATACTTTCAATACACAAGTTGAATTGGCTTGACAATTAGATGGGTTCACTTTCAGGTATCATTTGCGATCATTTTTTTTTCAATCTTTTCATTGATCATGTTAATGTGCTTGATCATGTCAATCTGTTTTTTCATATTATTCCAATAATTTGACTTTTGGTAATTTTTTAAATTTTGTTTGGTTCATGTAAACATTCTAATGTTCTACAATAGATTTAACTAATGTCCGTTGGAATCAAAATTAGAGATGTGGGCAAATACAATCAAGTTAAATGCAACTGATTACACAGTGACATGTTTGTTGTCTGTTTGAACCTTCAGCTTCCTAGAAAGTCACATTTGGGATGAATATTAAAGTTTGTTTGTTCTTTGGGCAATACAGAATATTCGAAAGGCATATTCCCTGGCAAATGATAGTAATTCATATAATGGCAACCATGTTTGGAGCCTTTGGTTGATGTTGATAGTTGGATTAGTTGCGCACTGTCCCATGCTTATAACCAGGCTTTTATATAAATTGTATAGACTATTATAAAATCAAATTGATTTGTGAAAGTACAAAATGTATTTGAGGATTATATACTGTATTAGCAAAAGTTAACAATGGTGAGATAATGGAAGCACTCTTCGCTATTTTATTTTGATTTCCCATTTAGATTATAATTGTTTTTGTTCAAAATTTCTCGCTAACACACTTGTGGGAAAAATACAATTATAGGGAATTTTAGTCAAAAGTCCTCTAAAATAGGCTTTATTTATTTATTTTTTTTTTGAATTAGCACTACACCAATAAGGCCAATTTTTTTTTTCAATTTTCTGTTTATGATCATGTGTATCTCTGTGTATTAGTGGCTTGGCTCTCTTAACTAGCTCTATATATGTTGTTATTTAATTTGTTCTAAGCTACAGAATGAGTTTCAAACTAAGTGACATGGTTGAAAATCAGGAGTAATGCTACACTTTCTAATTATGCATCCCAAATGTGTATATGTTAGAAGTATGTACCTCAAAGGATATAACTTAACATACAAAATAGATATGATCTCCACATGTGGTCCAAACACGTGTTTGTCTCCAAATTTAGTAGAGTAATGATATGCTTTCCAAGTTTGTATCCCAAATGTGGTTCCAACATGTGTTTTGCCACAAACTTTAGAAAAGTAGTGCTAAGTTTTGGAGGTTTGGGCGGGTGAAATTGTAAACCGTCTATCCGAAGGACATGAAACTTAACTCGCACCTCAAACACGACAAAAGAAACTTGCAGGAAGAAACAGTATGCAAAATAGACTTCCGGTTATCACATAACGCGAAAAAATTAGTTTTGACATACTTAGCCTTGAAAAAGCTAAGTTTTTGGCGTTTGGCGGGTGAAACGGTAAACCGTTGATCCAAAAGACATGAAACTTAACTCGTACCTCAAGCACGACAAAATAACCTTGTGGGAACAAACGAAATGCAAAACGGACTTCCGATTATCACATATCGCGAAAAAAATAGGTTTTGACATACTTAGGCTTCTAAAAGCTATGTTTTTGGAGTTTGGGTGGTTGAAACAATAAACCGTCGATCCAAAAGACATGAAACTTAACTCGTACTTCAAGCACGACAAAAGAAACTTGTGGGAACAAACGGATGCAAAACGGACTTTCGATTATCACATATCGCAAAAAAAAAAAGGTTTTGACATATTTGGGCTTGAAAAAGCTATGTTTTTGGGGTTTGGAGGGTGAAACAGTACATCGTTCATCCGAAGGACATGAAACTTAACTCGCATTTCAAACACGACAAAAGAAAGTTGTGGGAACACATGGAAAGCAAAATGGACTTCCGGTTATCACAAAACGCGAAAAAAATCAATTTTGACAGATTTAGGCTTGAAAAAGCTAAGTTTTGGTGGTTTTGGATGGTGAAACGGTAAACCGTCTATGCGAAGGACATGAAACTTAACTCACACCTCAAACACGACAAAAGAAACTTGTGGGAAGAAACGGTATGCAAAACGCACATATGGTTATCACATAACGCGAAAAAATTAGTTTTGACATACTTAGGCTTGAAAAAACTATGTGTTTTGGAGTTTGGGTAGGTAAAAAGATAAACCGTCGATCCAAAAGACATGAAAGTTAACTCGCACCTCAAGCACGACAAAAGAAACTTGTGGGAACAAACGGAATGCAAAACGGAATTCTGATTATCACATATTGCGAAAAAAAATAGGTTTTGACATACTTAGGCTTAATCTAATCTACGTTTTGGTGGTTTGGGGGGGTGAAACGGTAAACCATCTATTCGAAGGACATGAAACTTAACTTGCACCTCAAGCACGACAAAAGAAACTTTTGGGAACAAACGGAATGCAAAACAGACTTCCGATTATCAAATAATGCAAAAAAAAAATAAAAATTTTGACATCCTTCAGCCTTAAAAAGCTAAGTTTTGGTTGTTTGGGGGGGGGGGGTGAAACTGTAAATCGTCGATCCTATAGACGTGAAACTTCACTCGTACCTCAAACACAAAAAAAGAAAGTTATGGGAACACACGAAAAGCAAAACGGACTTTCGGTCATCACATAACGCGATACTTTGGCTTGAAATAGCTATGTTTTGGGGGTTTGGGGGGGTGAAACAGTAAACCGTCGATCCGAAGTACATGAAACTTAACTCGCACTTAAAAGTACATTATCAATCATCTAAATCAGTATCTTCATCTGTTAGGATTAATTCTTCAACATCATCACAATACTCCATTAATGTTTCATCTTTAATGGCTCAAAACTCAATTTATAATTACTTTATATTTCACATATTTTATGTTCGTTCACTAACTTAAATGATACTAATGCTTTCTATTGGTTTCATGCAGATTGGGTGTGGATATGGTGAATCGGTACATAGTCGGCCACATCTTCTTACTTTTTGTTATGTAGTCTGACTATTTGTTATGTAGTGAAGAATTATGTGGATATGGTGGATGGGTATATAGTCGGACACATCTCGTTACTTTTGTTATGTAGTCTAATAATTTGTTATGTAGTGAACAATGTGATAATACTTTTGTTAATCGTTAGTTTTTTTATTACTTTTTGTTGCTTAATGAAGTTACTCAGAAACATTAAGACTTTTTATGTTTAATATGATTGTCTCTTTTGGTTTTGAATATTATTGTAATAAACAGGAACGAACAGGATTATAGTATATTCAAATAATTCTATTTACTAGAATATACGTTTGGTAACGAATTTTTTTCGTCGCTAATACAAGCAAATCATTTTATATATTTGGCGACAAAATTATTTCGTCGCCATTACATATGTTGAAAATCAATTGGCGACGAAAATAATACGTCGCCATTGCATATGATGAATTGGCGACGATATTTCTTTGTCGCCATTGCATATGCTGAAATTGAATTGGCAACGAAAATAACTCGTCGCTATTGCATATGATCAATTGGCGAAAAAATTAATTCGTCGCCATTACATATGCTGAAAATGAATTGGCGACGAAAATAATTCGTCGCCATTGCATATGATGAATTGGCGACGAAATTCTTTTGTCGCCATTGCATATGCTGAAATTGAATTGGCGACGAAAATAATTCGTCGCTATTGTATATGATCAATTAGCGACAAAATTAATTCGTCGCCATTGCATATGCTAAAAATGAATTGGCGACGAAAATAATTCGTCGCCATTGCATATGATGAATTGGCGACGAAATATTTTCGTTACTAATGCAAAATTACTACAACAAAAATGACTCTTTTGGCGACAAAATGCGCGTCAACAGCGACAAAAAATTTGACCAATAGCGACGAAATATTTTCGTCGCCATTTTTGACTATGGCGACAAAAGATAAATTTCATTGCCAGGGACCTTTGGCGCCAAGGCAAAGGCGACAAAATTGGCGACAAAATTTTTTTCGTCGCTAAAGCCTTTAGCGACGAAAAATGGACTTTTGGCGACGAAATCTGTTTGTCGCCAAAGCACATTTTTGTTGTAGTGTTATCTGATAGTAACTTTATTTTTTAGTAACATATCTGATAAGCACTTATCTGATATTTCATTATCTAACTGTCACGCCCCGACGTAGCATAAATATGGAAAGCGTTTAATTTCCTTTATGGACCCATAGGTCGCGACAGTTTGAAGGATCGATTCCGTCCCAAACATCGAACATTGATAAACATTAATTAGAGTAGAGCAATCAAAGCTTATAAAATTTCTAACTTATTACATATTACAATACGGGGTCTACTAAGGCACAAACCGCCTTAAAACAAAACAATATCTATCGTCTATTACAGTCATCCTTATTACAAACCAGTTCATAAATTAAAGCATATAAAAGTAAATTCTCTTCATAAGATAGTTGTTCTCAGTTTGCATAGTCATAGGGCCCAGCATAGTCATAACCTAAAAAGCCTAGACACGAATGTCCAGGACGCATCAACGTCGTCAGCTTCAAGAAGCTGGTGAGTAGTAAAAACATAACTTTGAATGTAACACATACTCATTTACCATTTTCTAATTCTCATTTAATTCAACAAGTTTATATTAAACTAAAGAGTTCGTTTTAGAAAACAACCACAATATCATTTGAAAGCTATAATTCATATATGTGACCGTGTATGAAAACAATGCACCATCTCATCTTACTGACTCTTTTCTCTCGACAAACACAACAACCCACTATCTCACACTAGTATCTTTGAAATGCTCCAATAGCCACACTTTAGCACAGGGGTGCTAGGGAATGTCCAGTTTGCCTCACACTTTGGTCCGGGGTACCAGGGAGTGTCCAATGCCTCACACTTTAGTACCTAATCCGCCTCGCAAATACCGGAGGAAACCTCACACAGTATCTAGACTCGGGTACCAGGGAGTGTCCGTAGGCCACACTTTAGCAATACCATGGGTGTCAGGGAATATCCAAGTTCGGCGTCACACACATTAGCGCTACCATAGGCGCCAGGGAGTGTCCAATTTTGCCACCATCGCATTAGAAAGATAATCTAGCCGCAATCTCAACACATCACACTTTGGTACACAATTATCAGGGAGTGTCCACAACACAATCTCAACTACACACTCTTTTCCATACTGACTACCACACACCATGCATGTACAACTGACTCCACATGTATGTCATGAAACCTTAAACATAAAGTAAGATGCTGAATTTTAGGGAAAATGTACGTGCGGGAATTGTTAAGTCGTAATACATAATTTTAATCGTCCAAACATAACCACATGGGTTCCTATTTTAGTAAATTTCCCAAACAGAGCCTAAAAAGTCCATGAAATAACACCCGAACAGTTCCTTAACATAAAACAAGCAAAAACCAGAAACTGTCCAAGGTCGCGCGCGCAGGCCGCTTGCGCGAGGGGTCGCTCACGCGATATGCCCAATTTTCTTTTTCTTTTAAAAACTTTTCTTTCTGCCTAAAAACACAAAGCTCGCACACGCGGGCCGCCCACGCGAGGGGTCGCGCGCGCGGGTCGCTCGAGCGAGTTCAGGCAGTGTCTTCGTCTTCTTCGCTGAACTTCCCCTGTTTCAGTTTTAAGGGGGTCTTTTGACCCATTTTGAAATTTGAAAGTATATGGGACATGTAATATATGAATCTCTTCAGTTTTTCACAAGGATTATGAATTCAAAATCAATTTAACAGGAATCGATCCGTAGCTCTTGGATTTTACGAAAATTCAAGAGTTGACGAAAATTTCGTTTTAATCATACGTCGCCATACGAACGAATTAAGCTCTAATTTTTTCAACTGTATACTCTACATACCTTTCATATTTCATTCAGAGAACGAATTTTAATTAAGTTTGGAAAATCCATGTTTTTGAGCTATGGAGTTTCAAACGTAAGTCATCAATGGAGATTTCTAAATTAGACTAATCTACATAGTAAATAAAATATTTTACATTTGGAGTGAGTTTAGAATACTCACTGAGATAAGAGGTTGAAGTTTTGTTGAGAAAGAAATCTAGAACAAGAGAACTCCAAGCTTTGGCTATGGAGTTTGAACCTTCTTCTCTCTCTAAAAATTTCTGTAGGAGTTCTCTGTGGTCTCTCTAAACTCTCTCAATTCAGTTTATAAAAACCAAAGAAGAATTCAGATTCTGAAGTGAAGGAGTGCATATATATAGAAATCCAATTTGAACTACTTGGAGCCCAAGTTCAAACTCATGCACTCAACAAATCCAATTTTTTTTTCAATTTATCAATGTTGTAGAATAAACACACACAGATACATACGTATACACATCTTCTACAGATTTGAAGAGGCAATATAGGCTAATAGGGGTCAAAACAAGAGTGTTGTTTGGGTAATAGAGCTTATGGCACAACATTAACATACCCAAAGTAAGTCTAACCAAACAAGGTACAAGCTAGTTGACTAGGAATCACTTATGATGTTTGGGAAAACAACTTATGGCTCATAAATCAAGCTCATCAATTGAGCATTACCAAACAAACCTGCCCAATTATTACAAACATTAAATGGGTATAAAGCAATGGTCATTTTTGATTGACGGAGAATCCAAAACTATAGGAGTTAACGTGGCGCGGACAGTTTTGAACATAAACTGGTATTTTCGTGGTGCGGTGATCACCACAAAAATACAAAAAATTCATTTTAACCTAGGAAATGATTTTTCGGTCTTATAAAAATGCTATTTGAGTCAAAAATAAATGTTTCCATCGTTTTAAAATACAGATTTTGAAATTCACACAAGTGTGACTCAATTTACAAAATTGCAGTTTTGACCCCAAAAGAATTCAAATATGAATTTAGACAAGTAAAAAGATTCCAAATATGGGAATTGTAATTTAAAAATGAAATCAGCAACATAGATTAAACATAGAAATTCAAATTGAATTTAAATATGTCAAATGCAAATTTAAATAATTAAATGAAAATGTAGGTTGTTACATCCTTCCTCCCTTAAACAGGATTTCGTCCCCGAAATCAAGACTAACTAGTCATGAAACAACTCCGGGTACTTCTTCCTCATCTCAGCTTCAACTTCCCATAAGGCTTCATTCTCGTCATGGTGATTCCACTGAACCTTCACCAACGGAATGTCCCTGTTTCTCAACTTCTTGATACTCTGATCTAAAATCTTCATGGGCCTCTCCTTGTAAGAAACGTTATGACTCGTCTCAATATCGTCATAACTAACCACATGTGAGGGATCTCGTATGTATTTTCTCAACATACTCACATAAAATACATTGTGAACCTCAAACATCTTCGGTGGTAGTGCCAGCCGATATGCCACTTTCCCGACACATTCCAAACTCTCGAACGGTCCGATGAAATGCGGGGCTAACTTCCCTCTCTTGAGACCGAAGCATACTACTCCTCGGGTCGGTGAAACCCTAAGAAGTAAGTGATCTCCAACACTAAATTCCAAATCTTTTCGGCGTCAATCGGCATAGCGTTTATACCGGCTTTGAGCGGTTCTCATTCTTTCCTTGACCAAAGAAATCTTTTCGTTGGTCTCTCTAACCAAACCTGTTCCCAACAGTTCTGTATCTCCTACCCTTGCCCAACACAATGGAGAACAGCATGGTCGTCCGTACAAAGCTTCGAACGGAGCCATCCCGATACTTGTGTGGTAGTTGTTGTTATAGGCAAACTCGACCAAAGGAAAGTGCGTCTCCCAAGATTCTTCGAAATCATTAACACAAGCCCTAAGCATATCCTCTATGATCTGATTAACACGCTCAGTTTGACCATCTGTCTGAGGGTGAAAACCAGTGCTCATCTTGAGCGAGGTTCCCATAGCTTCTTGTAGACTTTTCCAAAATCCAGAAGTAAAATGCACGTCACGGTCTGACACAATTGACACAGGTACACCGTGAAGTCGCACAACTTGTTGTATGTACATCTGGCTCATCTTTTCTACCGGGTATGTCATACTATAAGTAATGAAATGAGCAGACTTCGTCAATCGATCCACGATTACCCAAATGGCATCATGATTCTGTTGCAATCTAGGCAAACCCACTACAAAATCCAGTGTGATGTGCTCCCTTTTCCAACCAGGAATAGGCAGTGGTTGCAACAATCCCAAGGGTCTCTGATGTTCGGCCTTGACTTGAACACTTGGATACAAATTCGGTCACATCCTTCTTCATACCTTCCCACCAGAAATTTCTTTTCAAATACTTGTACATTTTCGTTCCTCCTGGGTGAACTGTATATCATGACTTATGTGCTACTTTCAGGATATCCTTTCTTAGCTCTCCATCACCTAGCACACATAATCTATTCCTGCACCGATATCCTCCATAGATTCTCACCTTCCATTTTATCGGATATTTCTCTGACACCTTTGTAAATCACGTTTGAAACTTTTCATCTTCTTTCTGTGCTCTTATAATGCGGTCGATGAGGACAGGCTATAGGATAAGACATCTAAAAAGTTGTCCTTCTCCTTCTACAGCACTCTATACGTCGAACTCTGCCAACGTTTCCAATGCTCTCCATTCTCTAACCATTAAGGAGGCGATCGTCTCACGAATCTGCCGACTCAAAGCATCAACGACCACATTAGCTTTACCAGGGTGGTATTTTAACGTGAAGTCGTAATCTTTGATCAGCTCCATCCATTTGCGTTACCTCATGTTCAACTCTTTTTGTGTGAACAAATATTTTATACTCTTGTGATCAGAGAACAAATCAAACTTCTCACCATAGAGATAATGTCTCCAAATCTTGAGTGTGAATACCACTGCCGCCAATTCCAAATCATGAATGGGGTAGTTTAACTCATTCGGTTTCAGCTGTCTAGATCCATAGGCGATAACTCTGCCATCTTGCATAAGTACACACCCTAGTCCTTGAGATGACGCGTCACTAAAGATAGTGAACTTCTCATCAGGCTTGGGTATAGCTAGTACTGGTGCGGTAGTGAGTCTCTCTTTCAACTCTAGAAAGGCGCGTTCATGCTTCTCTGTCCAGTTGAACTTTAAATTATTCTTTGTCAACCCAGTCAAAGGAGCTGCTATCTTAGAGAATCCCTCAGCAAATCTCTGGTAATAGCCTGAGAGTCCAAGAAAACTCCAAACTTCTGTAGGGTTGCTTGGTCTGACCCAGTTCGACACAGTATCGGTCTTGGACGAACCCACCAAAATTCCTTGAGATGACACCTTGTGTCCCAAAAATTTCACTTCTTGCAACCAGAGCTCACACTTACTAAACTTGGCATACAAGTGGTGGTCCTTAAGCGTCTGCAATGTAATCCGTCGGTGTTGCTCGTGTTATTCACCTGACTTAGAATAGATCAAAATATCATCAATGAAGACGATGACAAATTGGTCCAAATAAGGCTTGAACACTCTGTTCATCAGATCCATAAACACTGCTGGGGCATTCGTCATTCCAAACGGCATTACCAAAAATTCATAATGACCATATCGGTTTCTGAATGCAGTCTTAGGTATGTCTTTCTTCCGTACCCTCAACTGATGATATCCCGACCTTAGGTCTATTTCAGAAAATATCGTAGCCCCTTGTAGCTGATCGAACAAATCGTCGATCCGAGGCAAGGGATACTTGTTCTTGATAGTCACTCAGTTCAGTTCTCTGTAGTCGATACATAGCCTGAGCTTTCCATCCTTCTTCTTCACATATAACATTGGTTCTCCCCAAGGCGATGTAATTGGACGTACAAAACCTAGGTTCTCGAGCTCTTGAAATTGTTCCTTCAACTCCAACACTTCGATGGGGGCCATTCTATAGGGAACCTTGGTGATCGGTACGGTACCCGGTATAAGCTCAATGCAGAACTCTATACTTCTCTCGGGCGGCAGACTAGAAACATCTTGAAATACTTCTTCGAAGTCCTTGACTACAGATATAGACGACGCTGTCATCTCTGTACTGACAACTTCGATGTTTGCTAAGCATCTCATGAGGAACATATCTCCCAAAGGGTTACATTGAAAATCAAAGGGTTGATTCTCATTATCAGGGAATGAAATTCTCTTCCTCGCATAATCCAACTTCACTTGATTCTGAGAGAGCCAATCCATTCCTAGGATTATGTTAAACTCTTTCGTCGATAGGACAATCAACCTTGCAGTGATTTCACGGTCTCCTAGCCGTAAAGGACAATCCTTGCACACATGTCCTAATCTGACTGCGGCTCCTAATGGTGAAGTAGCCCTCAAAGCTTTCTCTAAACGATGAGGTAAGATACCCATTCTCCAAATCGTATTAACAGATATGAACGAAAGACCAGCACCTGTACCAAATAACACTTGAACATGGGAGTTAAACAGAGTTAATGTACCTTCCATTGCTTGTTGATCTGGTTGAGCTTCTTCATAACTTTCTTCTTCGTACAGAGTCCCATCATATCCAGCAGCATCAGGAATAACAATATTCACACGAGTCTGACCTTGCTGACCATAAGTCACTTGCTTTGGGGCAGTACAGAACTTACTGATGTGACCTGGTTCACCACAGTTGTAGTAGACTATATCTTGCTGAGCAGCACGCCTTGGTGCCTTGCAATCTCGAGCCAGGTGACCGGGGTTGCCACAGTTGAAGCATTTTCCATCATTACTCCCTTCTCCTACTCGAGGTTGAGTCGGATAGGTGATAGCTTGGGTTCTCTTGCTCCCATCGAAATTCCTCTTCTGCCCTTGGGTACGATTCATTGGTGGTCTATTTCCAAAATTACCCCTTTGAGGCGATCGAAATTCAAACTGCTTACGGTTCACTCGAGCGTCCTCTTCTAGATCAGTAGCCAAGCCAACCAATCCCTCAAACGACTTATCTAGGTGACCGAGAGTCAGGCGGCGAATTTGCGGTGTCAGCCCTTGGTTATACTTACGGATCCTCTATTCCTCAGTATCAACCATATAAGGGGCGAACCGAGACAGTCTCTCGAACTGTGTGGTGTACTCTTGTACCGACTTGGTTCCTTGTGTTAGATCGATGAACTCCTTCTCTCTTTCGTGCCTCTCCATAGCCAGGAAATACTTCTCCAAAAATCTTCCCTTGAACGCAGTCCACGTCATTCCCATCGCAGCTCCATTCCCGATAGTAGCTATGACCGAATCCCACCAATCTGCGGCAGCATCGGTTAATTGGAAAGTAGATAACCTCCTCTTGTCCATCTCATTCCATTGCACAGCTTCGAACATACGGTCCATCTGGCTTAACCACTGCTCTACTTTCCAAGGCTCTGCGATACCCACAAACTGCTCGGACCTGAGCGCACGTAATCTCTCTAGCAGCTTATCTCCCATTTGGTGGTCTCGTCGATTTTCGTTCTGATTACTAACCCTTTCGAGATGTCTGACAAAGGCTTCAAACATCCTGGTGGGGTCGGCAGCTAAAGGTGCATCTTCGATCAAATTTTGATACCTCCTTAGTCCTCTAGGCATTCTATACATGATAGTGATAGTAGAATGAGGAAAATGCATGTGACAGAAGTGTAAAGCAGTTTAAATGACAACAACGTTAAAAGAGTATTTATGTATATAACTTCTTGTCAAGTTAATACAAAAAGCGTATATGATCAGATTAGTGCCTACCATATCTGTGTGGGTTAGGACGTACATCGTCCATGCAAGAGTTAAAAAGTTAGCAAAAATGGGGTCCTTGTTCTATACTCGAATGCATGTAGATACAGTTGCAAAAAGAGAATAGAGCTACTAGTCAAAAACAGTCAATATATACAAGGCGACATCTAAACGGCCAGTCATCGCCATAGGTAGCCATCAAAAGGTCAAGCGAGTTGGCATGATGATGTCGCTGAACATGAGAGAGGCCCACCCCAAAATTACAGCTATGCGAGGTCAACAATGAAGCAGGTCCAGGGGCATCTGCCTCTGGCAAAGCTAGCTTGAGTGCTAGTGCCTCCTCAAGGTCGACTGCGAAGTCGTCCCAACCCATGCCATCCTCCTCAGCGTCTTCGATAATAGGAGCAAGTACAACGTCATCGTCACCATCATCCTCAACAGCGGGGACGACTGGTGGAGGCATCTCCAACTATGCAAGGTGAGCCTGCACAACCTGAACTTCAAGAGGTAAATAGAAGGCATCGTTGTTAACCAAGCGAACCATCTCTACAAGCACTAAGCGCTGAATCTCGATAAAGTACAGGATCTCGAGGCGAGCACGGGGTAAATCAACCAGCCCTAACACGTGGATCTAGTGCCAGAGATCTAACTCAACGGTACCAGCTGCACGCTACCGAGTAGTGGTGAAATAAAGTGTCGTCGAAGCCGGAACTATCGTTCCCACATTAACCTAATGCCCTCCAAAAGCATCAGGTAGAAAAAGAGGCTAAGCGGGATCCATACATGAAAAAGGTACTAACTTAAATCAGGACAGAGATAATCTTAGGCGTTTCGGTCCTGAGTCTATCCTCCTTGTCGTATCATCGGGTGTGCAAAGCTTAAGCTAACAGAACTGTGGAATCGGGTCTAAACCTGTAAACCCTAACCTGGCTAAACTATTATGAGATAACCTGGCTCTGATACCACTAAATCCTGTCACGCCCCGACGTAGCATAAATATGGAAAGCGTTTAATTTCCTTTATGGACCCGTAGGTCGCGATAGTTTGAACGATCGATTTCGTCCCAAACATCGAACAACAATAAACATTAATAAGAGTAAAGCAATCAAAACTTATAAAATTTCTAACTTATTACATATTACAATACGGGGTCTACTAAAGCACAAGCCGCCTTAAAACAAAACAATATCTGTTGTCTATTACAGTCATCCTTATTACAAACTAGTTCATAAATCAAAGCATATAAAAGTAAATTCTCTTCATCAGATAGTTGTTCTCAGTTTGCATAGTCATAGGGCCTAGCATAGTCATAACCTGAAAAGCCTAGACACGAATATCTAGGACGCATCAACGTCGTCAGCTTCAAGAAGCTGGTGAGTAGTAAAAACATAACTTTGAATGTAACACATACTCATTTACCATTTTTCAATTCTCATTTAAATCAACAAGTTTATATTAAAGTAAAGATTTCATTTTAGAAAACAACCACAATATCATTTGAAAGCTATGATTCATATATGTGACCGTGTATGAAAATAATGCACCATCTCATCTTACCGACTCTTTTCTCTCGACAAACACAACAACCCACTATCTCACACTAGTATCTTTGAAATACTCCGATAGCCACACTTTAGCACAGGGGTGCTAGGGAATGTCCAGTTTGCCTCACACTTTGGTCCGGAGGTACCAGGGAGTGTCCAATGCCTCACACTTTAGTACCTAATCCACCTCGCAAATACCGGACCGTAGGAAACCTCACGCAGCATCCAGACTCGGGTACCAGGGAGTGTCCGTAGGCCACACTTTAGCAATACCATGGGTGCCAGGGAATGCCCATGTTTGGCGTCACACACTTTAGCGCTACCATGGGTGCCAGGGAGTGTCCGATTTTGCCATCGTCGTATTACAAAGATGCTCAAGCCGCAATCTCAAGACGTCACACTTTGGTACACAATTACCAGGGAGTGTCCACAACACAATCTCAACTACACACTCTTTTCCATACTTACTACCACACACTATGCATCTACAACTGACTCCATATGCATGTCATGAAACCTTAAACATAAAGTAAGATGCTGAATTATAGGGACAACGTACGTGCGGGGATTGTTAAATCGTAATACATCATTTTAATCATCCAAACATAACCAAATGGGTTCCTATTTTAGTAAATTTCCCAAACAGAGGCTAGAAAGTCCATGAAACAACACCCAAACAGTTCCTTAACAATGGTAAATGAGTATGGGCTACTCGCGCGATATGCCCAATTTTTGTTTTATTTTTAAAAACTTTTCTTTCTGCCAGAAAACACGCAGATCGCGTGTCCGGGCCGCTCGCGTGAGTTCAGGCAGTGTCTACGTCTTCTTCGCTGAACTTCCCTTGTTTCTGTTTTAAGGGGGTCTTTTGACCCATTTTGAAATTTGAATGTATATGGGACATGTAATATATGAATCTCTTTGGTTTTTCACAAGGATTATGAATCCAAAATCAATTTAACACGAATCGATCCGTAGCTCTTGGATTTTACGAAAATCCGAGAGTTGACGAAAATTTCGTTTTAATCATACGTCGTCATACGAATGAATTATGCTCTAATTTTTTCAACCGTATACTCTACATACTCTAACATTTCATATTTCATTCAGAAAACGAATTTTAATTAAGTTTGGAAAATCCATATTTTTGAGCTATGGAGTTTCAAACGTAAGTCATCAATGGAGATTTCTAAATTAGACTAATCTACATAGTAAATAAACATATTTTACATTTGGAGTGAGTTTAGAATACTCACTGAGATAAGATGTTGAAGTTTTGTTGAGAAAGAACTCTAGAACAATAGAACTCCAAGCTTTGGCTATGGAGTTTGAACCTTCTTCTCTCTCTAAAAATTTCTATAGGAGTTCTCCGTGATTTCTCTAAACTCTCTCAATTCAGTTTATAAAAACTAAAGAAGAATTCAAATTGTGAAGTGAAGGAGTACTGTATATATATATAAAAATCCAATTTGAACTACTTGGAGCCCAAGTTCAACCTCATACACTTACCAAATCCTATTTTGTTTTTCAATTTATTAATGTTGTAGAATAAACACACACAGATACATACATATACATATCTTCTACAAATTTGAAGAGGCAATATAGGCTAATAGGGGTCAAGACAAGAATGTTGTTTGGGTAATAGAGCTTATGGCACAACATTAACATACCCAAAGTAAGTCTAACCAAACAAGGTACAAGCTAGTTGACTAGGAATCACTTATGATGTTTGGGAAAACAACTTATGGCTCATAAATCAAGCTCATCAATTGAACATTGCCAAACAAACCTGCCCAATCATTACAAACATTAAATGGATATAAAGCAATGGTCATTCCTGATTGACGGGGAATCCAAAACTGTAGGAGTTAACGTGGCGCAGACAGTTTTGAACATAAACTGGTATTTTTGTGGCCCGGTGATCAACACAAAAATACATAAAATTCATTTTAACATAGGAAATGATTTTTCGGTCTTATAAAAATATTGTTTGAGTCAAAAGTAAATGCTTCTACCGTTTTGAAATACAAATTTCGAAATCCACACAGGTATGACTCAATTTACAAAATTACAGTTTTGACCCCAAAAGAATTCAAATATGAATTTAGATAAGTAAAAAAATTCCAAATATGAGAATTGTAATTTAAAAATGAAATCAGCAATATAGATTAAACATAGAAATTCAAATTGAATTTAAATATGTCAAATGCAAATTTAAATAATTAAATAAAAGGGTAATACTTGGGGCACAACCTTTATACAACTTTCATACAACCTCCCCAAAAGATGTGTCTATCTCTTTCCTGTGTCACTGTGGGGTCCAGTGACATCACAGGAGAGAGATAGACACATCTTTTGGGGAGGTTGTATGAAAGTTGTATGAAGGTTGTGTCCCAAATATTACTCTAAATAAAAATGCAGATTGTTACACTAACATACTTGACTTATTTAAACCAATTAGGTAATGACAAATGTCCAATTTAATAGGACAATGCCATTATCTAATTAAATAAAGGCCTATGTTTATTTTGGTAAGCCCATTAAATTAGGCCTAGCCTATTTTCATCAGTTGACCTGTCCAAATAAATAAGATATTTGACTTTGCCCACATCAATGGTTATAAGGTATTATTAAAATTTCAATGTCTACTGAGCGACCTGCACGTATAAGTCAATTGAAATCTCGCCCGCCCTATCCCTTGCCTGTGTGATCACAACGTCACTCCTCGCTCGAGCAGACCCAGTCTAGAGCGAAGCCTCCAGATTTGAGACATAATCTAACAACATTATATATGAAGACTCCTACAGGTAGTATTGGATTTAGAAAATCAATCCAAAGGGGTTAATAGAGGCTAGTGAACTTTCTACGTATTTTGTGTAGATGATATAAATTAATGCTATAAAAATCATCAGAAAAATATAACATAGAGGGGCTTTTATATAATTAGCACAAAAATTTAAGAAAGAAGAGGGGGACTTAATATGACAAATTTATAATATCAGAGGAGCTTAACTGTAATTCTTTTTTTAATACAAATCTACAATTTCTCAAAAATCAAGAAGGACTTGAGCCCCCTTGTCCTTCACTCCATCCGCCCCTGCCTATAATAAAATGGAGAATCTAGAAGCATTCCATGGCTATAATAAAAGGGATAATTAAAATTCAGTCAACAATTTGGTAATAAATTAAAAGTCAGTCGTGTCCTTTTTCCAAAATGAAAGGAAGTCTGTTTAAAGTTTTAAAATTATAAATACATCAACTTTTAAGTTAAATCTAAATATTACAAAAAAAGTGACTGATATACCATTAAGAAACATATTGAATGTCCAAAATACCCTTTACCCTTCCCTCTTTTACACAAAAACCCTAATAAAGGGACCACAAACACATTCAATTAACGTCTCTGCTATTGCTACTGTAAGAGAGAGACAATCAGCTTCTTCTTCGTCTCCGTTGCCATGGACCGTCTGCCATTGCCGTCGCTGTGAAGCTGCCGTGTTACTGTCGCCATTAATCTCACCCTTATCTCGCCGGATAGGTTAGTTGATCTTGAATCTCCCTTGTCTCTACACACACATACACACACACAGACATATATATATATATATATGGTTCAGGGAAGAATAAGATGAGGACATGATTTATATACAATTTCCCTCCAAATCTACAAAGTAACTTTGAAATCATAGGGACCAACTAACTGATGGCACATATCTTGAGTTACATTTACCATTTTCCCCCAAATATTGCCCCCCCTATATGCAATGGAGTTCCCCTTTAATGTATAATTGTTGCTTCAGCCACCAAGTCATTTGTTCCTAGTATATTAGCATCTTTGTTCCCAAAATTTATTTGTTTCCTCAAACTTTTGCAATACCGAATTATAAAAGTAATGATATGGTTGTCAAATTTGTCTAACAAATTCTTCTCAATTATATAATTGATAGTGCATGTGACCACTAATTTTTATTGAAAGTTGTTTTGAGTGGTGTAACTATCAAAGCATTTAGGATTTAAATTTGGTATCCAAATTTGGAAGTTGGAACCATAGAATTATTCGAATTTATGAAGAATGTATGGGCCAAATACTACAATTTAAGAATGTGAAGGATAAGTTGTGAAATTCGATGAAAGATGAATGGATGAGTGACAATTCAGTCGTTTTTATTGGGAAATATATCTTCTTTCATTGTCTACTACAAAAATGTTAGCGAAACCTTAGAAAAAAGTCGCCCCCTCTGAACTAAAATCCTGGATCCGCCCTTGCCCTTGACTTTTTGCCAATTCTCATGGAGGCAAAGTCAGTGTTGATCACGCTGTAGTTAAGTTGTTCATACACCTTTAGACAGTTGCTCCTTAGGCTTAGTAAGTTGCTCTCCACGTTTGATCAGTTGCTCCCCACATTTTCCTTTAGTATTAAGAAAAAATAGAGGCAAAGTGTGGTAAGTTGCTCCCTACGTTTAGACAGTTGCTCCTTAGGCTTAGTAAGTTGCTCCCCAGGTTTGATCAATTGCTCCCCACATTTTCCTTTAGTTTTAAAAAAAAAATTTGAAGCAGTGTGTGGTAAGTTGCTCCCTACCTTTAGACAGTTGCTCCTTTTGCTTAGTACGTTGCTCCCCAGGTTTGATCAGTTGCTCCCCATATTTTCATTTAGTTTTTAGAAAAAATATAGAAGCAAAGTGTGGTAAGTTGCTCCTTACGTTTAGACAGTTGCTCCTTAGGCTTGGTAAGTTGTTCCCCAGGTTTGATCAGTTGCTCCCCACATTTTCCTTTAGCTTTAAAAATTTTTTTGAAGCAGAGTGTGGTAAGTTGCTCCCTACCTTTAGACAGTTGCTCCTTATGCTTATTAAGTTGCTCCCCAGGTTTGATCAGTTGCTCCCCATATTTTCCTTTAGTTTTTTGAAAAAAAATAGAAGCAAAGTGTGGTAAGTTGCTCCATACGTGTAGACAGTTGCTCCTTAGGCTTGGTAAGTTGCTCCCCAGGTATGATCAGTTGCTCCCCACATTTTCCTTTAGCTTTAAACAAAAAAATTTGAATCAGAGTGTGGTAAGTTGCTCCCCACAATTTCTTTTAGTTTTATAAAATAAAAATTGAAGCAAAGTATGGTAAGTTGCTCCCTAAGTTTTCTAAGTTGCTCCCCACGTTTTCCTTTAGTTTAAAAAAAAAGTTTTTTTATGGCAACCGAGAAACACCTGAGACACCTGTATTGGAACTTGATGCAAGACTTGATTGGCTTGAGAAATTGGTTGATTTCCTGAAAAACAGCAAATTCAGTCGCAGGTTAGCTTAAAATCCTTTATTGACCTACATCTTCGATGAATATTCCATTGACCGTCCACAAGAAACCATCATTAGTTTCATTATGTATCATCTGGATCACTGTCCCCTGAATTCAATGTCTTGAACCACATAATACTTTTTATTTGCTAATCTTTCTTGCTACCAGTGAACTTTTGTAGCTTTTCCTCTGTTGAAATACATTAAGTGCTTGGGAATAGAAATATTGGTCTGTTGTTCGTTACTTTGAGATTTGATATTAAACTCATCAAAGAATCTCCTCTTTTTTTGTATTATGCGTTCTAAGGTGTTCAGTTAACATATATGAGAAAGAAATCATATGCATGAAATCGTAAGTACTAGCGTGATAATAAAAAGAGAATGCAACGTATAATGAGAATTCTTTTTTTGTATCATGCATTATAAGTTAACCTGTATTAGAAGGGGTGGTATGCGTGAAGTCATACATACTAGACGTGATAATAAAAAAGAGAATGCAACGTATAACGAAACAAGCCACCAACAGCCCATGCATTAATTGAACCTAAGACTAGATAAAAATGTACTTAGCATAATAAAAAAAATCTGGTTCTCGGAAGGAAAATGAACGTTCTATTATTTATTTTGTTCCAAGATTCAACTAGTCCACCAATAGTTCTGTGATGCCAAAACTCTAGATTCGTTGTTTGAATTAGTCCCCTGTTAGTTGGCATCATTACAACAAGAAGTACACATTGGATAAAAAAAAATTCTCTTACCTATGGTCTCTACAAACAGTATAGATTTGTGACACAATTGAGATGTCCCGATATATAGCCTGCAATATATCGAGACATAGGGAGAGAAATTGTTGCCAATTTATTCATATAACTTAATAATTCAGATTATGTTCTCTAATATGAAATCATACTATTTCAAGTTGCTTGAAGAAGTTTCGATGTTCAGATTTTTAACTGTTAGGCTCTGTTTGGGTCGTGGATTTAGTGAGGGAAAAGAAAGGAAAACATAGAAAACATTTTTCGTTGTTTGGCTAATAAGGTAAAGGATGCGCAAAATAGGAAAGAAAAGAGAATAGGTTGAAAAATAAATTAAAGGCTCTGAATGTTGTGAATGATTTCCCTGCCTTCATCTATATTTTAGAAATGTTTAAATTTAATGTTATTTAAACATGAAGTAAAACACAAGGGAAAGCACATGAAACTAGTTTTCCTTGTTGGTTATCTTTCCCTGAACCAAACAGAGCCTTTGTGTCGTCAAAGCTGTTATCACTGATCCCTGTGTTATAGTTTGTGAACGTTATGAATGATTTCCCTTCCTTTATCCATTAGGTTGTCATATCGATATCGATGCCCCCGATCATTCATGTTATGCACTATGTTGTACCTATGAGTAATCATTAGAGACGGTCACCATTCTTGTCGCTTAGTATTTCAGTTTTGGGAAATTAGTTCTCGAGTCTGGTGATGCATTCACATCTCTCCAACCTGCCATTACCTCCAACTTCAAAATCTGAGGGTTGATTAATGGTCAAGTTAAAAAGATATGGTAGTAATATTCCTTGTTCATATTTTTGTTTTTAATTTTATTTGTTGTAGGTGAAGTTGCATGAGAATGTTGTAGCCTTTGTAAATTTAGACATCCATGGGATCAAATAACCTCATTTAGTCTTAGCATTTGAAGTTATAAATATCTTCGTCAGATTAGGCCCATTGGTGAGAGACTTGCGGGGACCAATTTTAGGTCTTCAAACTCCCATTTTGTCAAGGTCTGCTATTTCCACAGTTAAAAGTGTTACACGAATTTGAATTGACTAATTCACGGTTGAAGGCATCTTTGGCCTAGAAAACCATCATAATTAATGAGATCATTTAGAAAAGGAAAAAGCTTATTACACCGGTTTTGTGCACTTAAACTATCTAGTTACTGATGTATTGTGGCAATTTTCAAAGTAATTTGAACTTTTTTTTAGCAATTGATGAATAATTTTAGATGATACATAATGAAAATAATGATGGTTTCTTATGGATGCTCAATGGAATATTCATCGAGGATGTAGGTCAATAAAGGATTTTAAGGTAACCTGCGACGGAATTTGGTGTTTTTCAGGAAATAAACCATTTTCTCAAGCCAATCAAGTCTTGGATCAAGTTCCAATACAGGTGTCTCAGGTGTTCCTCGGTTGCCATCATTGCTTACCATAATACAAGCCGGAGTTCTTGTTCCACTCCTATTTATGGTTTCTGTACATGTCTCCGGCAATTTTAGCACAGGCTCACTCTTCACAATCTTCTGTACGGGTATAAAAAATCCTTTTTCCACTCTCTTTTACAACTTCTATGTATGTCTCAGTTAATTCTATCAGAGGTTCTCTCTTCACATTCTGCTCAACCCGTTTAAAATTAACGTTTCGACTCTCCTTTACATCTTATGTATTTGGCTCTGTTATTTCTATCACAGGTTCTCTCTTCACATACTGCTCAACGCGTATAAAATTCCCTACTCCATCTGTATTTTCTTTTGCTGCGTTTGTCTCTGATAGTTCTGTCACACGTTCACTATTCACACTCTTCTGTACATGTACAGAAGTTTCTTTTCCACTCTCATTTACATCTTCTGCAATTGTCTCCGATATTTCTATCCCAATTTCTCTCTCCACAATCAGTTCCACTGGTATAGAAGTTTTTGCTCCACTCTCGTTTGCCTCCTCTACATTCGTATCTGACAACTCTGTCACAGTTTCAATGTTCACAACATTCTCTACCTGTATAAAAGTTGCTTCTCCATTTTCATTTGCATCTTCTTCATCCGTGTCTGACAGTTCTATCACATTTACGGTCTTTACTATCTTTTCCACTGACTCACTCTTTTCATAACTTCCATTAGGACAATTGCATTTGACAATACACATTTCAATTTATTCCCAATTGGAATGTTACCATTATTAGTCCTAACTTTCCTTACAAACTCACTCAGTGTAAGTCCAACTTCATCATCGGAATCACATTGTTACCACCCAATTGCATTTCGGAGGAAAACCAGGAGGGACACTAAGAGCGTCATTAATATCAGCAATCTGACAATGTGGTAATTTCCTATTCAAATGCTCAAAACTCCTACTTCCCTTTTCCTCTTCCACAACACAATTCGTTCCATCTTTATGAACAATCATTGATTTGTTCCACCACTCCAAGTACCGAGTTGTAACATACGACTAAAAAAGCCTCGGTGGAACATATAATTTCTCGTCTCTAATAGGCCGAGTACAATTGTCCCATGCCATTTTTGGCTTTATATTAGGACTTCCAACGCGGCCTGGAAGGTCTTGAACCATACCGAATTGCATAGCAACTCGATGTGGGAAGTACTGCTACCCACAGTCTATTCCAACTAACTCGCATACCCTCAAGCATCGCACAAAAGACTCTAAATCTTCATCCAAACAAGGAACAACTGATACCCACTTCTCCCTCTCGTTGCCTAGGTTATGAAACAAACAATAAGGCCGCCACTGAAAATCCTCCCCCGAAGAGTCTATAGCCAAACTTAAGTCTTCAATGTTCAATTTCTTCACCTTGTCCCATCTAAGCAATTGAGGCTTACCATGTTCAATCGATTTGGGATTCGGCCGCAATTTTGGAAACCTCTCCCAAATCCATATTTGAACTAAATTCAAAGGTGCCCAAAGAGTGAATGTCAAATGACTCAAATAACAACCATCATATCCTTTGGTCATAAACTTGTAAGAGACATCAATGGAAGCTTTTAGCAATCTCAAATCTCTATAAATACTAGCAAGAACAACAGGTGCAAGTGCAAATTTTGTACCTCTACCTAGATGAACATCAACAGTTAATACTTGTTTGCCAATGGTGTTAAATGGAGAAGTTGGGAAGACAAACCTAGACAACCAGAAAGATAGAAATGCTTTGTGCTCGATTTCACTTCCACTTTTCATGAATTTAACCATCCAAGGATGTTGACAAGCCTTATGGGCTGTAGTCTTTGTCAGTTCTAGTGTAGCTTGGATCAATTTTTCATGGGTTACAACCAATTCTGTGATTTCAAGAGGTTTTGAAAGAACAGAGTAACCACCTAAAACCATCCTATCTTGAAGAGAGATTGTCGCTTCACCCCATGCATTTCTTATTTGTTCATTGTACCCCGCCACCGAGTAGAACAAGTGTTTATGTAATTAATGCAAATATTTGTGCTAGTTTGTGCCTAACCGCGAACACCTATAAATATATATGTAGCAACATGTTTATCAATTTATTTACTTAAATTTAATTTCATATTATTTGATCTTGTTGGACTAATCAATTGGATGTACCTTTTAAAGTGAAAGAATCGTTGGAGAAAAGTAAGTCACAACTTTATACCTCAATTTAATACAATTACAAGGACTCTTTCCAAACGAGTGGGTCCAAATGTCACCCACAAAAAAACAAACTACGGCGAAATTTGTATCAAAAAGATGGAATGTGGGGAAATATCTTTAGTTTTTTTTAAGTTTTTTTTTTAAAACTAAAGATCAATGTGGGGAGCAACTGATCAAACCTGGGGAGCAACTTACCAAGCCTTAGGAGCAACTGTCTAAACGTAGGGAGCAACTTACCACACTTTGCTTCCGCCTTTTCTTTAAACTAAAGGAAAATGTGGGGAGCAACTAATCAAACGTGGAGAGCAACTTACTAAGCCTAAGGAGCAACTGTCTAAAGTGTATGAACAACTTAACTAAAGGGTGATCAACACTGACTTTGCCTCCCTGCGAATTGGCAAAAAGTCAAGGGCAAGGGCGGATCCAGAATTTTAGTTAAAAGGGGGCGACTTTTTTCTAAGGTTTCGCTAACATTTTTGTAGTAGACAATGAAAGAATATATATTTCCCAATAGAAACGACTTAATTGCCACTCATCCATTCATCTTTCATTGGATTTCATAACTTATCGTTCACATTCTTAAATTGTAGTAGTTGGCCCATGGATTCTTCATAACTTCGAATAATTCTATGTTTCCAACTTCCAAATTTTGATACCAAATTTAAATGAACTATGCTTTGAAAGTTACACCACTCAAAACAACGTTCAATAAAAATGAGTGGTCACATGCACTATCAATTATATAATTGAGAAGTGTTTGTAAGACAAATTTGACAACCATAGCATTACTTTTATAATTCGGTATTGCAAAAGTTTGAGGAAACAAATAAAATATGTTAACAAGGATGCTAATATACTGGAAACAAATGACTTGGTGGCTGAAGCAAAAATTATACGTTAAAGGGGAACTCAATCGCATATAGGGGGGGCAATATTTGGGGGGAAAATGGTAAATGTAACTCAAGATATGTGACATCAGTTATGAAGTGTAGAAGAATTCAGAAAGTGAGGGGGGCAGCTGCCCCCTCTTGCCCTCACGTGCGTCCCCCAGTGGTCAAGGGTGGCTTTAATCCCCACGTTTTTCAGATTTGGATACCCAATTTTCCCAGCATTTGAGGTCCTACACACACACACACAGTCTCTCTCTCTCTCTCTCTCTCTCTCTCTCTCTCTCTATCTCTCTCTCTCTCTCTATATGTATATATAATATGTATTTAGACATACCTATACGTGCGAATGCCATCTTAATCCACTATCTTTTGTTGGCAAACCATGGGATTAAAAACTTTTGGGGTAGACAAATACCAAATGAGTAAAAATTGAAGATTTAAATGTGTGTACAAAGAAAGGACATTGAAGAATGACTAACGTATCCGGCGGTCATGGAACTTCCAAATGACGATGAAGATGTCGATTGTATAAGGCGATTGCAATCAGAAGAGATGATGGTCGTTGATGGCGACAGACGGCGATGAAAGGTGCAGGGTATTTGTCTACAACGATGGAAGGAGAAGATGGTGAGGCAACCACGAGCTAAACGGCGACGGCACCCACGAGCTTAAAAATTAAAATAATATAATATTATTTGTTCTTTGTACCCCGTCACCCAGTAGAACAATTTATGTAATTAATGCAAATATTTGTGCTAGTTTGTGCCCGACCGCGAATATATATAAATATATATGTAGCAAGATGTTTACCAATTTAAGCCTCAGTTTTAATTTCATATTATTTGATCTTGTTGGACTAACCAATTTGATGTACTTTCTAAAGTGAAAGAATGCTTGGAGAAAAGTAAGACACAACTTTATAGCTCAAAATTTCCACAAGGACTCTTTCCAAACGAGTGGGTCCATATGTCACCCACAAAAAAACAAATTAGGGCAAAATTTCTATCAATAAGATGGAATTGGAGCCTGGGGATGGCAACGGGGCAGGTATGGGACGGGAGAACTATATCCTGACCCTACCCCGCCTAACAAAATCTTCTCCCCAGCCCCGCCACGCTAGAAATTATTTTTACCCCATACCCGACCCCGTCTCCATCTAGCTACCCGTCCCCGCCCAAAATGTTAGATATTGACTTGTGAGAACTGAAATGTATCCCATTAATGGTTTTCACTAAGACATGTACTCCATTTTGAACTCGTTTTGAATTCATGGTCTTCACATGACCACGTGTTATCTTACGGATTCAAGGAAGTCCCCAAAGTTCTATTGTCAGTATCATTACTAGTAGTTATAAAACGTGTGGAGCAACTGACCATACTCTGCTTCAAAAACTCTTTTTTAAAGTGAAGGACAACGTGGGGAGCAACTTGGAAAACTTGGGGAGCAACTTGGAAAACTTAGGGAGCAACTTACCATACTTTGCATCAATTTTTATTATATAAAAATAAAAGAAATTTTGGGGAGCAACTTACAACACTCTGCTTCAAAAAAAAAATTTTAAAAGCTAAAGGAAAATGTGGGGAGCAACTGATCAAACCTGGGGACCAACTTACCAAGCCTAAGGAGCAACTATCTAAACGTAGGGAGCAACTTACCACACTTTGCTTCTATTTTTTTTACAAAAACTAAAGGAAAATATGGGGAGCAACTGATCAAACCTGGGGAGCAACTTAATAAGCATAAGGAGCAACTGTCGAAAGGTAGGGAGCAACTTACCACACTCTGCTTCAAAATTTTATTTTTCAAACTAAAGGAAAATGTGTGGAGCAACTGATCAAACGTGGGGAGCAACTCACCAAGCCTAAGGAGCAACTGTCTAAACGTAGCGAGCAACTTAACACACTTTGCTTGTATTTTTTCTTCAAACTAAAGGAAAATGCGACATTATAAGTGAGATAGTATGTATGAAATTACTTTTGGAGTTGTACCCCCCACCCAAAAAAAAAAAAAGGCACCTTAGGAACAGTCAAGGGCAAAAGTCTAAAGGATTGAAGGGGCTAGGGTTTCCTAAATTTGGATAAATTAATTTTCATATGTAATTTATTAATTAACTTTAAATTAGCCTACTTGTTTTCATATTATCAGTTGAACTCCACGAACTTATATTGCCCAATTTTAATGAAAAATATTTTCTTCTTAATTATCAGTTTCACCCCCTACAAAAATTAATATTTCCGCCCTTGGTAACACTAGAATTATTGTAACACGGGTATATGTAGATTTGATGTTTAACGTAAATATGAACAGAACTTATCACTGGCAACATAAATTTAAATTTAAAGGAGACTTGTTGAGAAGCATATCAATTGGAAAAAAATAAACATACATTTTTGTACATGCATATAGTATGAAAAAAAAAACAAATTAGGTACAAAGCTCAAGTTCTGCTGGAGTCCAATGCTCACAAAATTAATGTGTCACTATATACAAACCACAGAGACCACTTTCTTAAAAAAGAAACCGCAACTGGTTTACGTTTTTCACTCTCTCCCCAAACAAACACACTATAAATTCCACCCCATTTCGAATTTTCTATTCACTACTCTCCACCAACAAACACGACAACCAATTCTCTCTCTCTCTCTCTCTCTCTCTCTCTCTCTCTCTCTCCCTCCCTCTCTCTCTCTCTCTACAATGTTCTTGAAGATTGAAATGTGTGTGTACAAAGAAAGGAGATTGAAGAATGACTAACCTATCCGGCGGTCATGGAACTTCCAAATGGTGATGAAGATGTCGATTGTGGAAGGCGATTGCAATCGGAAGAGATGATGATCGTTCATGGCGACGGACGGCGATGGAAGGTGAGGATGGAAGGAGAAGATGGTGAGGCAACCACGAGTTTAACGGTGACGGAGAGAGGTAGACAGTTTCACGGCGACGGGAACGGCGACTGGGCGACTTGGCCATTTTTTCTCCAGAGCTTCACCCAATTTGGTCCCAATTTGGTCTCAATTTGGACTTTTGGTAGGGTTGTGTATAAGAGAGAGTAAAGTAAGGGCAGTTTGGACATTTCAGTAAGTTGATTAATCACATTTCAGTCAATATATTGATAATATTTAGATTTTGCATCATAGTTGATGAGGTTTTTATTTGTAGAGTTGAAACTGATTTCCCAACAATTTAAATAAAGTAGTAGACTGACTTTTAATTTATTAACATATTGTTGTCTGAATTTTAACTATCTAAATACTTTTTACACCTTAAGTTTATAAATAAGCGACAAATACATTACGTTGCCAAATTATCGCATGTTCCCGACCGATAATAGATAGTTATATAATATATATATATGTAGCAAGATGTTTACCAATTTATTTACTGATTTATTTTTCCTGGTTATTCAATTGAATTTCTTTTCTAAAGTGAAAGAATGCTTGGAGAAAAGTAAGACTGAGCTATATAGCTCAATACACAATCACAAGGACTTTTTGAAAACGAGTGGGTCCCAATGTCGTCCACAACATACAAATTAGAGGAAAATTTCTATCAAAAAGATAATTAGATCCGTTATGAACAACTAACTAAAGCATGATCAACACTAACTTTGCCTCCACGTGAATTGGTAAAAATTCTAAGGGTGGCTTTAATTTATACTTTACTTAGATTTGGATACCCAATATTCCCTAGATTAGAGGTCCTACAACTACATAAAGGTTCATCAATTAGGAGAAGCACACAAAATTAAGATGTGAATTTAAAATTTGTATTTGAGAAACATAACATTACTCATAAAAAAAATACCATTTCAAGTTTCGATCTCTCTTCTCCGAAAAGTCCAAGATTCAACAACCATTACGAGTGTCCCATTTGTGTAAAATAAACAATGGACTCATATCATTCAATTACATTAACAATACCGAACAACTAATTCAAATACCCACAAAGCCAATATCACTACATTGTACCATAAATGCTTACCATAAACCAGTTTGAAATGTAAATTTTTATTCTTACAACTAAATTAAGGCTCTCTTTCTCTATATATATATATATATAATATACTCCTATGTATTTATACCTGCATATCTATCTACTGTCTTTTGTTGAGAAACCATGAAATTAAATACTTTTGGTAGAAAAAATCCAAGATCTAGATGTGTGTGTGTGTGTGTACAAACAAAGGAGATTGAAGATCGACTAACCTATCCGGTCATGGAGCCTCCAAATGCCAACAAAGATGGCGATGACAAGGACGGTCCGGACGGCGACCGATGATGGAAACCGGTGGAAGGAAAAGATGGAAGGTGAGGTAACCACAAGCTTAACGACGACGGATTCACGGCGATGTCTCTCTCTGGTCGTCCTTTTCTGCTTCTGTTCATACAATTTTTGTGGTCCCTTTTGGAATGGTAAGGTTGTGTATAAAAGACAAACTGAGGGCAATTACGACTTTTCATTGACTTGATTAATGACATATTAGTCAATTTCTTGGCAATATTTAGATTTAGGTAATTAGTTGATGTGGTTTTAATTTGTGGACTTGTAACTGATTTCCCTACAATTTCAATAAAGTAGATGACTGACCCCGCCTGCATCTAGCTACCTGTCCCCTGCCCCAACCCCGCCCAAAATGTTAGATATTGACTTGTGAGAACTGAAATGTATCCCATTAATGGTTTTCACTAAGACATGTACTCCATTTTGAATTCCTTTTGAATTCATGGTCTTCATATGACCACGTGTTATCTTTAGGATTCAAGGAAGTCCCCAAACTTCTATTGTCAGTATCATTACTAGTAGTTACAAAACGTGGGGAGCAACTTACCACACTCTGCTTCAAAAACTTTTTTTTAAACTAAAGGAAAACGTGGGGAGAAACTTAGAAAACATAGGGAGCAACTTACCACACGTTGCTTCTATTTGTTTTTAAAAAAACTAAAGGAAAATATGGGGAGCAACTGATCAAACCTGGGGAGCAACTTAATAAGCATAAGGAGCAACTGTCTAAAGGTAGGGAGCAACTTACCACACTCTGCTTCAATTTTTTTTTTAAAGCTAAAGGAAAATGGGGGGAGCAACTGCTCAAACCTGGGGAGCAACTGTCTAAACGTAGGGAGCAACTTACGACACATTGCTTCTATTTTTTTTAAAAAAACTAAAGGAAAATATGGGCAGCAACTAATCAAACCTGAGGAGCAACTTAATAAACATAAGGAGCAACTGTCTAAAGTTTGGGAGCAACTTACCACACTCTGCTTCAATTTTTTTTATTTTAAAACTAAAGGCAAACGTTGGGAGCAACTGCTCAAACCTGGAGAGCAACTTACCAAGCCTAAGGAGCAACTATCTAAACGTAGGGAGCAACTTACCACACGTTGCTTCTATTTTTAAAAAAAAAAAACTAACGAAAAATATGGGGAGCAACTGATCAAACCTGGGGAGCAACTTAATAAGCATAAGGAGCAACTGTCTAAAGGGAGGGAGCAACTTCCCACACTCAGCTTTTTATTTTAAAACTAAAGGCAAACGTGGGGAGCAACTGATCAAACCTGGGGAGCAACTTACCAAGCCTAAGGAGCAACTATCTAAACGTAGGGAGCGAGCAACTTACCACACTTTGCTTCTATTTTTTCTTAAAACTAAAGGAATATGTTGGGAGCAACTGTCTAGGAAAAGTGTACGTAAAGTGTCGTGTCCGTGGGTCGGAGATGATACAACGCGCGCACATTACCTTCTTAGAAGTGTTGGTGCTTCCTAGTTTCTAACCAAGAAAAATAGAGCGACAAAGAAGTGCTTTAGATATGTTTCATACAGTAGCTTAAACATCCTATTCCACCACATTAACCATGAAATGGGTTCAGACCCCATAGTCAACTTTTGGGCAAACTTTCGTAGGGGTCATGCATTCATTAGAAATCCCTCCCTCCCTCCCTCCCTCCCTCCCTCCCTCCCTATCTAGTCTTCTGTTATAGATGCTCAAGTCTCAACAAATGGATTGGTTGTAATATTTTCTAGTATGAATTGTTCTACAATATAAAACTGGCTACTGAATGTGCAAAACTAAGATATGCACACTGCACAGGCGAAGAAAGAAAATAAAAACCATGACAAAGTTCATATTTCATACCATTAAGAACAGCAATGGACAGAAAGATGTAACTAGAAGTTCAAATAAATTTCATTCTATATTTTTCAACAATATAATTCTACCGTAAGAAATAAGGTAGGAAAATGACTCGTAAACATTCAAAAATTTCAATGTAGTGCTGACTATATTTCCTTTTCATTCATATTTTTCTTAGTAACCAAACAAGAGAAAAGATTTTCCTTCATATTTTCGTTTCCTTTCCCCCAATGAAATCCATGAACCAAATAGAGCCTCAAGACCTTCCTCTTTGAATCATCAATCACGAATTCCCAATTATAAAAGATCAACACAGCCACAAAATGAGTTGTAAGGTAAAAAGGAACAACCAATCAATCCGAGTGTACAAGGTACCATGAAATTTTCTTTGAAATTCAGATTTGCAGCAAAAAAATTAGTACTTTCATAGAAAGTATCAATTTTCATATGAAGACATGAAATTCTATAATCTAATACCCAAAATTTTCTGCTGCAAATCTTCAATAAATATTACTACCAAGAAGAGAAACTAACAAAAATTAGATATTTACCACACAACACCATCCAGACAATAGAGAGGTCCGAATATTTAGCAAAAGAGAGATAGAGAGAATCGCAATACCCAAATGAGTAAAAATTGAAGACTGAAATGTGTGTGTACAAAGAAAGGAGATTGAAGAATCACTAACCTATCCCGCGGTCATGGAGCTTCCAAATGTCGATGAAGATGTCGACTGTAGAAGACGTTGTAATCAGAAGAGATGATGATGATTGATGGGACAGACGCAATGGAAGGTGAGGCGTATTTGACTGCAGGCTTGGAAGGAGAAGATGGTGCGGCTTCACGGTGACGGCGACGGCGACGCCTCATCGTCCATTTTTTTCTCCAGAGCTTCCAAGATGTGTGTGGTCCCTTTTGGTAGGGTAGGGTTTGGTATAAAGAAGAGGCTGAGGGCAGTTTGGTCATTTCAGTAAGTTGATTAATCACATTTCAGTCAATATATTGCTAATATTTAGATTTTGCTAAAAAGTTGATGTGGTTTTAATTTGTGGACTTGTAAATGATTTCCCTACAATTTCAATAAAGTATATGACTGACTTTTAATTTATTACCAAATTGTTGACTGAATTTTAATTATCCCATAATAAAAATGGAGTGAGGACAGAGTGTGCTTAGCACGTGAGATGGCAGACAGTGCTCGGGCATATGAGCAGCAAGCTTACCGATGCATGAGCATGCCATGCATTGCACACGCACTACATATAATACATTACAACTTTACAACTATATCAAATCAAAGAACAAAATATAATACGCTTTCTATAACTACATCATCTTTTCTAAGACTCCTTTATTTTGTGAAAAAAGAAAAAAGAAAATTACTGAGTCAGATACTCGACTATAACTATATCAAACAAAAAGTACTACAAAATGCCTACAAAATATTACTTCATTTCATTTCATTTTAAAATAAGCGTTTATTATCAATTTGCACATTGTTTAAGAATATATTATATTGATTTTATTTGTCCTTCATTTTTCCACTTTTTCATTTTATTTTTGATGTGACATTGACTTTCTTACTCATTTCTCTTTTCTCACTCCTCTAGAAAATTATGTTTACCTTTATTGTGAGGGTATTATAAGTAGTTTATACAATAATTGTAATTAACTTTCAAAGTGGATACTTATTTTAGAATATCCAAAAAAGAAGTAGTGGACTCTTATTTGAAAGGGAGGGAGTATATGGTTTATATTAAAATACGACTTTGGCGTATGTTCTTTAATTCTCTTTAATACTTTGTTTACTTGTTAATGTTGGTTACTTATATTCAAATAATTTAAATTGTGGGGCTAAATTGAAAAGTTTGCCAAATTAAAAATTAGGCCGAAATTTTAGGGTATATTGGGTTACAAGTAGTCCAATATTTTAAATCTAGTTCGATCTCATCTCAAGTTTGGGGTAGGCTACAGCCCACCGTAACACACTTCAAACTCGGCTGCCCTTAGAATTTTATGGATACTAACTTATAAACTCATATCGCGCCTATACCTTGTTACCTATGAAAGTCGTGTCTATTTTTATAATAGTTCATAATTTAAACTACTCATGGCCCCTGTTCGAGAAAATATTGGATTTAAAGGTGATATCACATTAATTATTGTAATGTAATAATACACCTAGGTATGCTGCTTATCTATTATATGCAAAAGTTTCATAACAATATCAGTTGATACATGTCTATAACAATGACTCAGCCGAATTTAATTGTTTGTGATAAAAGTAATCAAGAAAGAGTACTAAATTGTTATCCATTTAGAAACATAATTAAAAGATATTTTATATTCAACCAACATAATGTTGATCTTTAAAATTTTTTAATTTTTTTTAAAAAAATAGAAATTAAAACGAGACCAGCCTGATTCTACATTGTGTATTTTGAAAATGACCCAACAAATTAAGCTCGCTTCTGTCTCTCTGACTCGCACAAATGTAAATGCTCAAGAACACTTCAAGAAACAGAAGGAGCTATATTTTATGGATTTAAAAATAGATGGTCATTTTCCTAATCATCATCTTCTTACAAAATAATAATTACAAAACAGAGATATCAAATCTCTATAATCGTATCCTAGATGGTTATATTAATTAAATGCATGTTGAGGTAGTTGATGGGCTGTTTCTATAAATACATGTCATGATCATCTCATTTTCTTATCACATTAATTTTCAACTCTTCCAAGCATACTCAACATGCTAGCATTTTCTCCGCCTTCACTATCCACCTTTGGGTGGCCATTAGAGGACCCCATCAGCCATATACAGAATTATAACTGTAGAGAACCAGAAACTTCAGAATCTCTTCTTAATTTTCCTTCAAATAATCCACAAATAGGGATTTGCAGTGAATTTGATGCTTTTGGAGTAGTTAGTGGCGATGTCACTATGGTTAAAAAACTTCAACATAATGCAAGTGAGCGTGATCGCCGAAAGAGGATCAATGACTTGTATTACACTCTTCGTTCACTTCTTCCGGGGACCGATCAAATGGTATGAACTTCTCTTCTAATTTTGGTGTTTTAAGATGTTTTTAGGAAGCAACTTCAGGAATGACCTTTTTAAGGGGAAAAAAATCAAAACGTTTTTTATGAACGACGTGACAGTGATATATTTTAAAGGGTAAATTACACAAACTTCTCCTGAGGTTTGCCTTAAATATACGGACCTGTCCTGAGGTTTCAAAAATTACACAGACCTCTCTCGATGTTTGTAATTAGGTAACAAAACGCCCCCTTCCCAAACGGTCCGTTAGGTTTTTTTTACATTAGCCTCCCCTAAATATTATAATTAGCCCTCCTAATATAGTAAAATTGTCATACTAAGCCCCCTTCTCTTATATTTTTGTGCTAATTATAAAATCCCTCCTTCCTCCTATGTTTTTTGGTTAATTTTTTTAGCATTAATTTATATCTTCTACACAAAATACATATAAATAGGTCCAAATTTTTTTTTCCTCGAACAAACCTCTGTCAAGCCCCCCTGTATTAATTTTCTAGATCCGCCCCTATAGATACTTCAAAAGTGGACACTTAATCCCCTATGATTGTGGACTAAAATGAAACTGTTATGATTTTACTCAAAGCGCGTTAACCCCAAAATTAACATCACAAAAGGGGTTAAGTGTTTATATTTTAAACCAATTTTAGAATTTTCGTCAGTTTTGAGTTAAATCATAACAGCTCCATTTTAGCCCACAATCACAGGGGGTTAAGTGTCCACTTTTGAAGCAGAGGGGCAGGGATCTAGAAAATTAATACAGGGGGGAGGGGGGCTTGACAGAGGTTTGTTCGGGGGAAAAAAAAATTTTGGACTTATTTATATGTATTTTATGTAGATGATACTCTCTCCGTCCCATTTTATGTGTCCATCTTTCCTTTTTGGGATGTCCCAAAATTGTTGTCCATTTTCCTAAATTAGTACGTAAATTTTACTTAGTCTCCCAAACTATCATTCCTTACAATCAACACCAAAACAAAACAAAAAAAGAAAGTGCAATGATTATGCGCAATTGTGGAAAGTAAGTGTAGATTATTTTTGTCTCCTTAAATAGTTGGATTCCCCAAGATGGACACATAAAATGGGACGGAGGGAGTATAAATTAATGCTAAAAAAAATTAACTCAAAAACATAGGAGGGAGGATGGATTTTATAATTAGCACAAAAATATTATAAGAGAAAGGGAGCTCAGTATGACAATTTTATAATATTAGAGGGGATAATTGTAATTTTCAGGGGAGGCTAATGTAAAAAAAAACTAACGGACTATTAGGGGAGGGGGCGTTTTGTTACCCAATTACAAACCTCGAGGGAGGTCCGTGTAATTTTCAAAACCTCAGGAAAGGTTCGTGTAAATAAGGCAAACCTCAGGGGATGTTTGTGTAATTTACCCTATTTTAAAAATTGGTCATTTCGCTTGAACTGCATGCTGAGACTATTTTATTACATTGTTTTGGTGGTGAATTTTTAGGAATAAGTTTCTCTTAGGTTTGCAAATTTGGAGAAAGAAAGTAAGAGAAAATAAAAAGAAAAAGCTAAATATTATTTCACTAGTGTACGTTTCCTCTATTATGATTAGTAAAATAAGAAAATTGTTACTCCCTCTATTCCATATTAAGAGTCATTGATGCCATTTTTTTAATGTCCTATTTTAAGAGTCCTCTTTGAAACGTTAAAGTACTTTAATACACATTTTTCAAATTTGCTCTTTATTATATCCAACTCTTTCCTCTTTTTTTTTTTAGGTGACACTATAATTTTGAATTTCAAAAAGGGTAATATTGGAAAGTTAAAAATCTCACCAAAATCAAGATTGTCCTCTTAATAAGTTGGAATTCCAAAAAGAGACTCTTAATATGGGACGGAGGGAGTATGATTTTTGTAGTACAGTATGAAACCCAGAAAAGAGGATGGCAATACAAATTCTCAATAAATTTTTTATTTCACTTATTTATATTCTTTTTTTCACACTATTTTTCTGAGTCTCTATTTTTTCTTCTACATGTAAACTCCATTTTTTCTTGATTTTCAATATTGATTAGAATTTTTGTATAAATTATTACTATTATTTGAAAACACTAGTGATTTTGTTTGTTTGTTTGTTTGGTTTTTTCTTTTTTCCCCCACTAAATCTGTAAATCAAATAGATTAAAGTATGTTTCTTTATTTGCAAATCACTAAATGCAAGAAAGAAAGAAAATTTTTTTTCTTAATGTTTTCTTTACGTTCCTCCCAATATATCCACCAACCAAAAATATCATTATTTGGGGAAAAGGTGGACTATATTTGCTATCATTTCTCATAAAATTGAAAATATAGGGACTAAATTGAAATCGGTTCCTAACATACCCAAATATTTGAAGTTTTCATGATTTTGATCATGTTGCTACAGAAAAAATTAAGCATTCCGGGCACAGTTTCACGTGTGCTAAAATACATACCAGAGCTACAAAAAGAAGTAGAGAGATTGTTTCATAAGAAGGAAGAGCTATTATCAAGGGTTAATAAGCAAGGTGCTCAAAGTACTACCCAAAATCAAAGAAAAGTGGGCATTCAAAGCTCTTTGTGTGTTGTTTCAGCAAATCAACTAAGTGAGAGAGAGGTTATGATTCAAATATCCACAGTTAAGGTTTATAAGAGTTCTTTATCTGAGGTTTTGCTAAATCTAGAGGAGGATGGGCTTCTTTTATTGAATGCCACTTCTTTTGAAACATTTGGTGAGAGGATCTTCTACAATCTTCATCTTCAGGTGCTTTTTCATTCTTTATTGCCTCAAATATATCATTAAAGTTTTATTTTGAACTCTCTATTATGAACTGTATCACTTAAGACCTTTGATTTTTTAAGCAGATTTAATTGAGAAAAAATCATCAACGAAAATGAAAATGACAATTGAAGGCCTCAAGTAGCTGTCCAAAATTGAAACCAATTGTCCTTGATATTCCTCATTCAAACTCAATTAATATGTAGAGCTTAAGAGTTCGAAGTGAAGCAATTCATAACAGAGGGCTTAGAAAATTTTCAGAGAAAGGGAGCGTTCGAAAGCATATATTATTGACTTTTCAACAAAAAAAAAAAAAGAAAAAAAAAAGGAACACATATATTCACTATTCATGGATTGTCCAAATTACATTTAGATTGTGAAAAAAATATTATACTATATTATTTTCCTTACTTACAATTTCGAAGAAAAGTTGCAAACGAGCTCATAACATATAGCCTTTGCACATGCATATTAATCTAATACATATTGTTTTCTTTTCACTTTGGTATTGTCAACAGGTGCAGGGAACTGATCATCACAACAAGATGGACTCTGAAATGTTGAGAGAGAAGCTCTTATCATTGTATGATAAGAGGGAAGAGGTGTTTCCTTGAATTTTGCCTTGCTGATGAACTAGTCATAGGTTTATGTAAATTTTCCTAACAAAAGGATGATGTAGAACTCCCCGTAAACAAACAATAATGTTGTAAAGCTCGCAGAGTTGACCTCGGCTTTGTTAGAAATCATATATATATATATATATATAAAGTGAAATCATAAACCTGCCACATGGCAACGATTCTGTGATTTTTAAAATATTTTAAGAATATTACTCTTTTTTTTCTTTTTCTTTTACTTATCCTATCTCTCGAATTAATATGATATTCATATATATATATATATTGATATGTCCAGAAATATTTTGTGATTGTTCAACCTCCACGTGTTCAGTTAATGACCTGGGAAAGCCGGATTTGATGCATGGGACCCACACTCCCGAGGTGTCCAGCTATTGCCGACTGAGATACTCGGGCGGTCGTGGTGAGGCCCCAAGGATCACGGCATCAATCATGCTTCCTGCAGTTTTCTTGTACGGCTGCAACTCTGTTAAGGAAGAATCAGTGGTTTCCTTAACTACTTGGGAAACTCACCAAACATTGTGCAAATGTATTGTGATTAGATTGAGCTTCCTCATCTAATCAACTTACCATGTAAGGGTGGACTCTTGCATCTATAAAAGAGCCCACCTACCCTCTCGAAAGGGATCGGGATATCAACTCTCTAAGTATACCAGCACATATTAGAGAAATCACCAATATACACGCATACACCCGGCCGGTATTACTGGTAGTGCCGCCCCACTTTGTTGGCTCACCAGGCCCGCCGGTGATCTGCTAGTGAACGCGCACAGACGCAACCGTGGACGTAGGTCACCTCATTAACGGGGCCGAACCACATACAAATCTTCTGTGATCTTGTTTTCTTCCTAAGTTGCTCTCACCAATTTTTGGCATCATCAGTTTGGCGCCGTCTGTGGGAATCGACAATTCTTCTCATCAACAAATTATTGACTGATCAATATGCCACCAAAGAAGGGCAAGAAGACCGCCGATTCAACCGGTCAGGAGGACCTACAGATCGAGACACGGGCGACCTCCATGACCTCCGACCAGGTCGCAGTAGCGCTGGAGCGGCTCTTGGAGGGCCAGCTCCGGACACAACACCAAATAGATGCGCTCATAGCCCAGAATGAAAAAGTGGTCGAGGACCACGAGAAAGGCCCTTCGTCGGGGAAGCGGCCTGAAAAGAGCACTCCCAGTCAGAGGCCCGAAAAGAGCGCTCCCAGTAAGAGGCCTGCCCGGACGCGCGGAAAAACCAGATCCGCTCCAGGGTCCCAACTAAACCGGGAAAGCCGGGCGGAGGGAGAACGTAGCCAGCCTACCAAGCGCCCACAGGAAGGACCTCGGTATGTCCCTCGCCGAGCGCGCCGAGTAGAGGACGCCCGGATCCTCATCGAACGGCGGCGAGCTGCAAGGGGAGAAGCATCCGGACGAAAGGTCAGGGAACCGGTCAACGATCCCCCCGCCCTAAACCGGGAGGATCTTAGGCACAGGCTATCCCGAACCCGCAGCCGAGTGCTATACCCAAGATCGACGCGCTTCGAGGATGAGGCATCATCGTCCGACCCCACTTATTACTCAGATGCAGAGAGGAGGACCGGGCGTACTGACGTCAAGGCCCAGGTCGAGGAGCTCCAGCAGCAGATTGAGAGGCTGAACCGCAAGTCCGGTCACGACCTCACCAATACAGAAACGGAGTCGCCCTATACTGCCCGGGTGACGCAGTTCCCAATCCCGCGGAAGTTTAAGCCCCCTCATCTCAGCTCATACGACGGCAAGGGGAGTCCAGTGGACCACATCCGCACCTATAAGGCACAGATGTCACTGGTCACTACAACGGACGAGCTACTATGCCTAGCGTTCCCCAGTACTCTAAAGGGGTCAGCCGCACAATGGTTACATGCTCTGAAGCCGCGGACGGTTGACGACTTCAAGGCCCTCGGCAAACTCTTCATCAGTCAGTTTGTCGGGATGCTGGACCGGTCGCAGCCAGACACCCAGCTGCTAGCTGTCAAGCAGCAAAAGGGGGAATCTTTAAGGGAATACGTAGACCGTTTCAACCAGCAGAGGCTCTTGATTCGCAACCTCAATGAGACCGCCGCTATCATGGCTTTCTGCTCGGGAGTTCAGCACACCAAGGTGGCCACGTCTTTTCATCGCAATCGACCGGCAACCCTGGTGGAACTGTCGGAAAGAGTAGGAAAGTACATCGATACCGAAGAATTCCTGAAGGCAAAGCGCGCCAGCCAGACAGGAGACGAATCCCCAAAAGCAAAGCGCAAACGCGAGGGATTTGAGAAGGGTTCGGGAAATAAGCCAAGGCAAGATCAAAGAGAGGCTAGGGGCAAGCCCCCAACAGCTTTCACACCTCTTTCCCGACCCATACATGAGGTGATGGCCGCTGCAGAGGCGCAGAGGCTGCTTCTGCAGCCTACCAAGCTCAGAGCCCCTCCCGGCAAGAGGAACCGGGAGAAGTTCTGCCGTTATCACAGGGATCACGGCCATGAAACAGAGGATTGCTTCAAATTGAAGATAGCAATTGAGAAGCTGATCGAGCAGGGCCATCTTGCCGAGTTTGTCACAGTAGACAGACGACCCCGACAGGATGCCCGAGCTCCCGGACAGCCCCCTCCACCGCTCGGCCACATTAACGTGATCTCCGGGGGAACATCTGGCGGAGGAGATTCTCAGTCGGCACGGAAGAGGCATGTCCGAGCATCCCGAACGGATGTGTGGCAGGTCCAATCCACCGGCCCCTCACCAACTGACGTTCTGACGTTCTCATCCGATGATGTGCAGGGCCTCCACTGCCCCCACGATGACCCGCTGGTAGTGACGCTGTCTATAGCCAACTACATGGTCCAAAGGGTACTAGTTGACACGGGCAGCTCGTCCGATATAATGTTCGCAACGGCATTCGACCAACTCGGGATCGATCGAACTCCCAGTACTCAACCACTCGGCACGATCGAACTCCCAGTACTCATGGGGACCTATCCACAACAGGTTTCCCTGCTCACCAATTTCATGATAGTGGATGCCCCATCGGCCTACAACGTTATCCTCGAGAGGCCGACCCTCAACAGAGCACGAACAGTTGTCTCCACATACAGCTTAACCGTAAAATTCCCGACTCCTCAGGGACCGGGATGCTTGCGAGGAGACCAGACCACGGCTCGGAGTTGTTATGTTAGCTCGTTGCGCCGGGGGACAATCACCGAGACTCTGAATGTCCAAGAAATGGATCCCCGGGACCCGAGGGACGTGATAGGGCCTGTGGAAGAATTGGAGCAAGTTGTGCTAAATCCGGAGCACCCAGATCGCACGATCAATGTAGGCGCATTGCTGGAGCCCGCCTTGAAAGGAAAATTGATCCAGTTCCTGAAGCAAAACCAGGATGTTTTTGCTTGGAGTCATGAGGACATGCCCGGGATCGATCCCCGGGTAATGTCCCATCGTCTCAATGTCAGCCCAGATTGCCGTCCGGTAAAGCAGAAGCGAAGGGGCATGGCCCCCGAAAGACAAAGGGCTGTAAGTGAGGAGGTCGAGAAGCTCCAGAAAGCTAACTCCATCCGGGAGGTCCACTACCCCGACTGGTTGGCCAATGTTGTCCTAGTCAAAAAGAGCAATGGCAAATGGAGGATGTGTGTGGACTTCACCGACCTCAACAAGGCATGCCCCAAGGACTGCTATCCGCTGCCCAGGATAGACCTCCTTGTCGATTCAACGGCGGGCCACTCACTCCTTTCGTTCATGGATGCCTACTCGGGGTACAATTAGATCAGTATGTACCCCGGGGATGAAGAGAAGACGGCGTTCATCACCGACCAAGGCACGTACTGTTACAGAGTTATGCCCTTCGGCCTCAAGAATGCCGGGGCTACATATCAACGCTTGGTTAACCTGATGTTCAGAGACCTCATCGGAAAGTCCATGGAAGTATATGTGGACGATCTCCTGGTCAAGAGCCGGGAAGAACCTGATCACCTGGAGCATCTGGCCGGGGCCTTCAGCATTTTGAGAAAATTCAGGATGAGGCTGAACCCGGCCAAATGCACCTTCGGGGTCTCGTCTGGGAAGTTCCTCGGTCATCTAGTCAGCAGACGGGGAATCGAAGCAAACCCCGACAAAATCCAGGCAATCATCAACATGCGGTCTCCCAAATCAACAAAGGAAGTTCAAAGCCTAGCCGGACGGGTGGCCGCACTGAACAGATTCGTTTCCCGAGCTACTGACCGGTGCCTCCCTTTCTTTAAAATCCTCCGTAAAGCTTTTCAATGGTCGGAGGAGTGCGAGGAGGCATTCCAGGAACTTAAGAAATACCTGGCCTCTCCTCCTCTATTGTCAACGCCTACCGCCGGAGAAGAGCTGTTCTTGTACCTGGCAGTGTCACCATCGGCGGTTAGCTCAGCCCTCATTCGGGAAGACCACGGGATACAGTTCCCGGTCTACTACACCAGCCGGGCTCTACAAGGTGCGGAAAGCCGATACTCCCGCATCGAGAAATTGGCTTTTGCCCTCATCACTTCAGCCCGAAGGCTCCGACTGTACTTCCAGGCCCACGCCATTGTAGTATTGACCGATCAGCCTCTCCGCAAAATTCTCTCTCGACCGGACACATCTGGAAGGCTCGTCAAATGGGCTTTGGAACTGGAGGAGTTTGAGGTAACTTACAGGCCACGGACGGCCATCAAGGGACAAGCCATCGCAGATTTTTTGGTAGAATTTACGTATCCTGAAGACCCGGTCGAAGAACTCGAGCCTCCGGCCTTACCGCCCGGATTGCTCGCCGGCATCCCCACTTGGGTACTACATGTTGATGGCTCTTCCAACCGGCAGGGCAGCGGAGCCGGAATTATCCTGACCACCCCCGATGGCATCCAGCTTGAATATGCTTTGAGATTCGGGTTTCGTGCCTCCAATAACGAGGCCGAGTACGAAGCCCTCCTGGTCGGGCTACAATTAGCCGTTTCGATGAGTGCGCAACAGGTCGAAAGCTACAGCGACTCCCAGCTCGTGGTCAATCAAGTAAACCAAAAATACGAAGCTCGAGAAGATAGCATGATGGCCTACTTAGCCCTTGTCCGGACGGCTACCAAACAACTCCGAGGATTTTCCATCACTCGAATACCTAGAGAAGAAAACACCAGGGCTGACCGGCTCGCCCGCCTCGCATCGTCGGCTGAGTCAGACTTGCCCGGGATAAGAATACAATTCCTACCCGAGCCGAGTGTGATCAACTCAGAAGGCATGGAGGTCGACCCGGTCACTCTGGGACCCAGCTGGATGGATCCAATCATGACTTTCTTGACGACAGGAAAGCTACCGGACGAGAAATAGGAGGCAAGGCGGGTCAAGTACCGAGCGGCACGGTACCATGTCCTCGACGGTGTCCTTTATAAAAGGGGGTTCACCATCCCGTACCTTCGCTGTGTCCATCCTACACAAGTTCAAGCAATACTGTACGAAATTCATGAAGGCGTGTGCGGGAACCACGTAGGGGGTCGGGCACTCTCAAGAAAGGCCCTACTACAGGGATACTACTGGCCAACCATGTCCCGGGATTCGCAGGAGTACGTTCGAAGGTGTGACAAGTGCCAACGGTACTCTCCCATGATAAACCAGCCGGGAGAGATTCAGACCCCGGTCCAAAGTCCTTGGCCATTCGCCCAATGGGGGATCGACATCGTGGGACCCCTACCAACAGGGAAAGGGCAGGTTAAGTTTGCTGTGATAGCCGTTGATTACTTCACCAAGTGGGCAGAGGCTGAGCCCCTGGCAACGATAACCGAGCGAAAAATAGAACATTTCGTGGAAACAAATATCCTTAGCAGGTTCGGTATTCCGCGAGTCCTGATCAGCGACAATGGAAGACAATTTGATACACCCATCTTTAGACAGTTCTGCTCGGATTACGGAATATTGAATCATTACTCTTCTCCTGAGCATCCACAAGCTAATGGTCAGGCCGAAGTGACCAACCGTACGATCTTGCAGTCGATTAAGACGAGGCTTGAAGGTGCCAAAGGCCTGTGGGCTGACGAACTCCCAGCCCTCCTGTGGGCCTACCGCACCACACCCCGGGCGGTAACAGGCGAAACCCCCTTCTCCTTGACTTATGGTTTTGAGGCAGTAGTCCCCACAGAGCTCGGGCTACCCACGTACCGGGTGGCCACCTTCAGTGACCCAGATAATGGAGAAGCCCTCAGGACAGAGCTAGACCTGGTGGAAGAAAAAAGAGACCAAGCTTATCTCAAGGTGGCAGCTTACAAGCAAAGGGTCTCGCGATACTATAATAGTAAGGTGAAGCATCGTAGTTTCCAGGTTAGGGACCTTGTCCTTAAGGCAGTGAACCAGTCCACCCGAGTCCCAAGCCATGGGAAGTTGGGAGCAAACTGGGAAGGACCGTATATAGTCACTCGGGTCAACCGACCAGGAACCTACTGGCTACAAAGCATGGACGGGAACGACCTCAGTCACCCTTGGAACGTGCAACATCTCCGCAAGTATTATCAGTAGCATCTAGCTACGGGAGTTTAGTATTATAAGTAAAATTCTTTTTTAGCCTTGCTAGGACAATTGTTACAGATTGTTATCTTTTAAATAAAATCGAAAAGTTTGTTTTGAAACATTACTACCTTCGGTACATCGGGCAACGCACAAAAAGACCTCGGGCCTAACCCCGAGGCACCAAAAGACCTCGGGCCTAACCCCGAGGCACCAAAAGACCTCGGGCTCCAAACCCAGGCACCAAAGGACCCTGCAACCACCCATGTTCCAGGTCGGTTTCCTATGGTCGATCCCCATCACACCCCCGCCTTTACAGGAGCCCCGGGGGCAATAGGGTTCTATACCTAAACAGGAAATTAACTAAGGCTCTGCTTAGGTCCAGCCGACGATGGGGCCAAACCCCTAGGTGGCCAGCGATGGCAAGCTTCAAACGCTCCTGCAACCACCCATGTTCCAGGTCGATTCCCTACGTCCAGGGCTGTCCCGAGCACCCGCACACCCGCCTTAGCAAAATGCTTGGGGGGCAGGGGATAGAGGAAAATACTAAGGCCTAAGACAGGGAATTACAACGCTCGACTAGGTGTTCTGTGGGTTACGGTCCTAAAGCATTTGCTAAGGCAGATGTTAGGTTGGCCAAAGCCACACGGATACTAGCAAAAATTAGATGCTCTGTGGGTTACGGCCCTAAAGCATTTGTTAAAGCAGATGTTAGGTTGGCCAAAGCCATACGGGCACTAGTAAAAGTTAAAGCACAATACAACAAAATTAATGGAAGGGTGACCTCAGGGGCCTTTGCATTAAATTAAACAAATGTACAAGCCTGGGGGGCAGTTGTAGTAGCCTCCCCGAGAAAAAAAAAAAAAAACTACAAGCACTGAAAACGAACAAGCAGGAAGGAGGGACCGGGGAGTCAGCCTTCTACATTGACCACATTATCGGTCTCCCCGGTCTGCTCCCCGGGAGCGACAAGTCTCTCCTCTGCTAAGCCCCCCTCCGGGGCGAGCTCAGTGGCCTCAGCAATGACCGTAGGATCTCCAGCGGCCGTCGGACCCTCGCCAGCAGTTGGAGCTTCATCGGCTCCAGGATCCTCCCCAAGGTCCCAGTAATCTGAGTCAATCCCCACGTAGGCCGAGAGGACCCATTCGGGGTGATCCCGGGCTACCCGCCGCTTCAGATCATCATAACCTTGGAAGAAGCCATCGTCAAAAGCTCCCTCCAAGGCCTCTGCGGAAGGTGTTTCGATCACCACTTTAGCCTGGGCTTCGGCTGCCGCGATAAGGGCCCGGGAAGCTTCCAGTTCGGCCAAAGCCGCGGCCAGGTCCGCCTGAGCCGCCCCTAAGCTCAAAGCCAGCGACTTCGTCTTGCTCGTTTCCACGGCCAGGGCAGCCTTCGCTACTTGTAGTTCTTTCCGCTCCTCCGAAAGGGCGGCTTCAGCGGCGCTCACCTTCTCGGCCAGGGAAGAATGGACGGATTCAGATCCCGCGGCTATGCAGCCAACCTACGGCAGAAGGATGCAAATCGGTTAAACAAGTAATAAGTATAGGGCAAGCCCACGTTTAAAGAAAAGCAGAACACTCACCAGGTAGGAGACGCTATATAGCCATCCTTGGATCCCTTGGGGAGATACCTCGGCACACGCTGTCACCTGGCTTGGTGCGAGGCAGGGCCTTAGCCTCTCCTGGGCCTCGTCATGCCCGCCCGGGGGCAAACTTGACGGAATGTCAGCCCTGGGCACGGGCTCTTCAACAGCCGGCCTGGGGGGAGCCGATGCCCCCACGGGATCTGGACGGGTAGTCGTCCCATGGCGAATGCGCCTGAGCGGGCGCTCGCCGCCTGGAACCTCGGTGGCCGGTCTTTTTCCTTGGGCGATTGCCACCCGAGCGGCAGTAGTGGCGGCGGCGGCATTCTGTCTCTCCCGAAGCTGGTCCAAATTGCGTTTGGGGGCCATTTCTGTAGAAACAAAGATCGCACGGTCAGAGGTGCAAGGGGCAGAAATAGTACAGGTACATGTCACTGGGATACTCACCAGGGATGATGGGCGTAAAGCTGGGGGCCGGAACAGGCGGCTCAGGGGAATAGGTAACGATAAACCCTCCCGACCGGGACAGCACGTTCCAGATGCTGGTGGGCAACCTCGCTAGCTTCAGGATCCTGGCCTGGCACACCTCAGAAATTTTTGGGGGTTTAGTTGAGCCCGCTGTAAACAAAAAAGAAAACTGGTCAGTAATCCACTATGTTCCGAATAGATCAAGATAGCAGACGAGGTCGGAAGGGCGGTCTTACCCCTCAACTCCCTGGCCCAGGATGTCCTCAGCTGGATCCCCGGAGCCATGTCACAGAGACGAAGGGTAGACACCTGGAAAAATTTGCCCTTCCACCCTTTATTATTGCTGGGGCAGTTGTCAATGATTTTCCTGTCCGGACGGGCAGAAAACGAGAAAAACCCCAACTCATTATGCACGGGGAATGGTCGGTGGGCCCAGAGGAACTCCTGTAGGGTAAGCTCATACCCGAACGCTTGGGGCCACAATGATATACACCCCATCAAGAACCTCCACCCGTTTGGGGCCAACTGACCGGGAGCGATGTCGAGAAAGATCAACATGTCCCGAGCCACAGGGTGAAGCGGAAGTCGGAGGCCCGCCATCATAGCGTCCTCAAATAGGGTGACGAACCCCGACTGATATAGATGCGCGCCGCCTGTATTTACAGCTAGGGCGCAACCATCAGGGAGGGAGTACCTCTCCCTGATCCGGAGAAGGTCTCCATAGCGCAGAACAGAAGAAGTGGACTCACAAGCGAAGACCACACGGTCGGTCCCCTCAGGCAGCTCGTCGCCCGAACCCCTCGAAACGGAGGCGACGGGGGCCTCCTCAGAAGACTCACTACTGGACAGACGAATGGGGATCCTGGCCCCACTTTGGTGGTCGGACAGGGAATCAGGGAGCTGGCCTAGGCTGGCACCGGGGGACCCTGACCGATACTGCTCACTCTCCGATCTCGACGCGGAATTGAAGCCGGAGTGTTCCATCTCTGGCCCTCCGGCGGGAAGGAACTGACACAAACGACGACTCGCGAAGGGATCGGAAACCCCAAACCTGATATACAGGGGGGGCAGAGTTACTAACCTGAATGGTAACGAGTAGATGCTCCTCAGCACCAGGTAACACTCTCTCAGAACAGCGCAAGAAACACCCGCTCGGTTCAGGTGAGTTAGGGTTCCACCGGACTCGAAAAACGCACCGAATCTAAGAAGGAAGAAATCCCACTCCCGCTCAAACCTCACAAGGTTCGTTCTCTCCAGCCTCGCTTCGAAATGAAAAAGGAATGGGGGAAAGAGGAAAGAAAGATCAGAAAGAAGAGAATCAGGAAGGTACGCAGGAGGTGGGGCGAGTGCTCCTTATATAAAGACCCTGAACGGCCCAGATCAGAACAGATCCAGCGGTCCAGAAGATTTCCCGCCCAAACCGTCGCTTCGGTCACGTGAGGAGTCGCCTCAAAAGGCGCGCGCATTAAATACACGAAAAGACGGTTCCGTTAGTTTGCGAACGGTTCGGTTACGACCACGTCTCCACTCGTTAGGATCTAACCTGACCAATGATTGGTTAACACGGGGTAGCAGCGGTCCAGGCCCGAGCCATCGCCCGGGCGCATTTGCGAGCCGGTCGGTTATTCACCGCACAGAATCGTACAGAATTGATATACAGTTCAAAGGGTTTGATGAAGGAAAAAGTTTGCCTCAAGGACCTTTTTATTGCTGTAAGGGGTGAACTATACAGAAGACGGGGACAATTATAATAGCCTTCCCGGTTTAAAAAAAAAAATATATATATATATATATACAAACAAAAAGTGCCTTCAAGGTCCTTGGCCCTTCAAAGCCTTGACCTCCTCTTCCAAGGCCGCCACCTTTGCCACCAGCCCCTCAACGGCGAGCTCCAAGGCATGGACGTCCACCCCCCGCAGGGCGGAGTCCATCTGTAGTTCGTCGCCCATCTTCTCCACCGCCTGCAAACGGCTCTCCATGTGCGCAAGAGAGAAGTCCGACCACGAGCTGTGCATTCGAGGGCCGGTGGGTGCTTCGGACCGGCTCCTTTTTGGTTAAGGCTGAGGTTCCTCCTCAACCTCTTTCTCCTTACCCTTCCTGGATGGGCCTGGAGGCGGGCTTACATCCTCAGATGAGGAGGAATCGCTGCTGGTGGACAAGGTGACCGGCCCCTCGGGTAGGCCCGCCCTGCCGGTTGGGCGCGCCCCGGTCGCCATGGATCGGGTATAGCGGCGCGACCCAGAAGCCATAGCGGCAGGAGCTGCAGAAGAAGGTCCGGCAACTGCGTTCTCCGCAGGTCTCCCTGCCAAATAAGAGAACGACATACCGGCCTCGATGGCTTGGTCGAACGCCTCCGTGTCATCAGCAGTAGGAACAATTCCACGGAGGGCGGCGAAAGCCTGCTTGCAGTGATCGGGACTATAAGCCGCAGGGGGGCAGAGACCGGCATCCTCCAGCCAGTTGCCGGCAACCACAACCCAAGGGTACCATTGCCAGTTCTTGTTCGGGAAGTCTAGGCCTCGGACAAGATCTCTTCCCTCGGTCTTGGGGCGAAAGTAGGGGCCTCCGTTGTCGATGCCCAATATGTAGCACCTCGCGACGTCGGCAGGCCGGAGGAACAATCCCAATCGCTCGTTCAGCGCTGATATCCCCCAGAGGAGGCGGGCAACGTTTGGGCGGCACTTGTGTAGTGGAATGCGTAACCCCTCAAGCAAGTCGCAAAAGGATACCGGCAGGGGGAAGCGCAATCCAACGATGAGCAGCAAATAGCTGCTAATGAGGACGAAGGGGAAGGCAATTTCCTCCCCCTCAATGTGAGGGCGGACCACTACGTCGTCTGGAATTTGGCAATCCTCTCGGAATGCTTTGAGTCCTTCGTCTGACGTCAGGTCAATACGCGAAGCCATTTGATGTAGATAAGAGTTTTGAAAAACAAAGACGGTAGAAGAAAGGGGGCTCGGAGTGTTTGCTCAGGTGGCTCAGTTGATGCTGTGGAGTGAAGAAGCAAGGTTGAATGAGCGCTCCTTATATAAGCAGCACGAACGGTGGGGATCCAATTTGATCGGATGGCTTACATACTCTCCCGCCGAAACTGTCGTTTCGGCCACGTGGGGCGTCGCCTCAGAAAGCGTGAACATTAAATGCGCGACGTGATGGTTTAGCTGCCAGCTGGACGATTCGGTTACTTCTTGGGCTGGTTGCTTTGAGTCCGAACTACACCTATAACCAGCATGCGCATGGCATTGGGGATCCCGGGCCTGTAGGAATACCGCTCGGTCGATTTGTCGCCGGGTCATTCCAAGTCGGCCTCGTTTCGGCGGGGGTCCTGGTCCTTTCCCGGTCGGTGATAGAAAGACATTCTTAATTTTCAAACTTCATTTGACGAGGCGTCATCTCAACTTTGAAAATGGGGGGCAGCTGATATGTCCAGAAATATTTTGTGATTGTTCAACCTCCACGTGTTCAGTTAATGACCTGGGGAAGCCGGATTGGATGCATAGGACCCACACTCCCGAGGTGTCCAGCTATTGCCGACTGAGATACTCGGGCGGTCGTGGTGAGGCCCCAAGGATCACGGCATCAATCATGCTTCCTGCAGTTTCCTTGTACGGCTGCAACTCTGTTAAGGAAGAATCAGTGGTTTCCTTAACTACTTGGGAAACTCACCAAACATTGTGCAAATCTATTGTGATTAGATTGGGCTTCCTCATCTAATCAACTTACCATGTAAGGGTGGACTCTTGCATCTATAAAAGAGCCCACCTACCCTCTCGAAAGGGATCGGGATATCAACTCTCTAAGTATACCAACACATATTAGAGAAATCACCAATATACACGCATACACCCGGCCGGTATTACTGGTAGTGCCGCCCCACTTTGTTGGCTCACCAGGCTCGCCGGTGATCTGCTAGTGAACGCGCACAGACGCAACCGTGGACGTAGGTCACCTCATTAACGGGGCCGAACCACATACAAATCTTCTGTGATCTTGTTTTCTTCCTAAGTTGCTCTCACCAATTTTTGGCATCATCATATATATAATCAGGGGCGAATTCATGATTTTTGGTGAGGGGGGTCTAGCCTATATGGGGGTTCGAGGACAGCGCCCTTAAGGCGAATTTTTTTGGGTCCACCTATACATAATTATGTGTAAAATGGTAGAATTGTATATAGAATTGGTTAAACACCCATAATTTGGGGTAAATCATGTAATTTTAGGGGGCCTACATCAAAAACATGTAAAATATTGCATGTAAGTATCGAATTTTCAAAAGTACAATGGGGCATGTGTCTAAAAATTGTAAAATATTACTTGTAAGACTAGAATTTTTCGAAGTTCAAGGGGGGCCTGTGTGAAATTTAAAAGGACATATTTCTAAAATCTATAAATTATTATGTATAATTTTGTAATTTCTAAAAATCCAAGGGAGGCATGTGCCACCCCTGAACTCTACTTGGGTCCACCAGTGTATACAATCTCTCTTTTTCCTTTAATTTCTCTTTCTCTTTCTCTCTTTCCTTCTCTTTTAAACCATATCAAATCTCATTAATGTCTAATCTGTATAAATATATATATATACATATATCTCCAAATATACACATAGACATGATACAAACTAAACTAATTAATTAAAATTACACAACAAAATTATATATAAAATAATAATAATACCACTAACAAGTTTACGTACATAAATTTTTCTTAGAAAAAAAATAGTGCATAAATTCATAAATATTTTCACATGGCATCACACGGGTATTGATTCTAGTAATTAAGGAGTTTCAAAATTTTGATCAAACTTTTATAAAAGGAAAAATTGGTGAAAAGAGCATTAGAACAAGCTATTTTGGAATTAAGGATAACTAAAATCTATGGTTGGCATGGAGAGAAGTCCCTCTAGCAATATATAGACCAAAATACCCCTGCCACCAATACCACCACCCTTGCTACTTCCGGCCACCACACCTGCCACCTCCGACGACCACCTATGCCATCTGAAGCGATCTCGCCTAACCTCTGACGACTTCACCTGACCTCCAGCAATCACCCCATATCTCACCTAACCTCCGGTGACACCCACCCTTGCCTCGCTTGACCTCCGATGACCTCCACTATTTCACCTACCCCTTGTCTGAAATTAGGCGACTTCCCACACTTAAAAATATTAAGTGAAATTTCACTTAAGTAATCTTAAGTGAAATTTCCTGAATTTTAAATGAGGTTAAGTGAAATTTGATTTTTGGTTAATCTATAAAATTTTCTTATGTTTGCAAATTCACTGACGATTGAATTTTCACTTAACGAAATAAGTGAAATTTCACGGAAAAATCTAAAATTTTCACTTAAAAAAAAATGAGTGAAATTTTACTTACGATATCTTATGTGAAATTTTATTTAAGATTGTACATTCTGTAATACATCTCATATATATATATATATGGTGGCATTGCATGGTGGTCACCGGAGTTCGTTATGGCAGCGACATTGGGAACAATATCTAGATCTATATCTAGATCTCAATCATGATGTTGTACATCGTCGGAGATGAAGAAGATTGATAGTCATCGGAGTTGAAGAAGACGATGGAGGTGATGAATCAGTGGCAGTAGTTGTGGCGGTGATCGAGAGGGATGTCGTAATAGGCGGTGGCCGTGGCTATGGACGAAGGAGGTTATGATTGGTGGTAGTGGCAATGGCGGATTGATAGTTGTAGCGGTGGCAGAGATTAGAGATATATAGACACACACACATATATATAGGCTAGTGCTAATGTCAAAGCAGAAAGTGTTAATGCCAAAGCAGAAAGTGTCGCTAAAAGTTTTAGTGGCAATTACCTAAGTGTCGTTAAAACTTTTAGCGACACTTTCTACTTTGACATTAGCACTTTCTGCTTTGGCATTAGCATCTCACCCATATATATGTCAAAACAGATTTGTGGGGACTAGGGTTTCATAGATAATTTGGGAAGAGTTTAAAATTTTAGGGGACTTTAGCAGGGAAAGATTTTAGAGTGTGCTTTTTGTGATTATTTATTTATAATTTGACCTTTAGTCCTAATTAACTAAGCTTTAGAGACTTTTGACCAAATCTCACCTTATAAATATATATAAAACAAAACAAAAGAGTTAAGGAAAGATGAGAGAAAATAGAACAACGATAATGTAGTTGGGTCACTTCGGCCTATATCCAGAAACAAAGAGTCCAAAGGGCTACAACTGTTTCATTCACTTTCCTATCATACAAGATGTACGGGATGGTAGAGAGAAGCTAACTTTGAATGTAAAATCTATTTGAAATTTAATATTGAAAATAGAAAATATGTTATTCACTTCAAATTTGAAAGTATCATCCATATATATATATATTTCAAACTTTCCTACATTCGGACAGGATACACACATTCTACACACATGCACACTTCAGTCCCAACTCAATCCAACCCCAAAGTTCCATACTAGCCCACAATAAAGTCCAATAAGGGCCACTCATTCCAACTGAAAAATAATTCGGGGGGGGGGGGGGGGGGGGGGGGAGGGGTGGAAAGGAACTAGAATTCCCTATGGGAATTTGAACTCTCTCCCTCCCCACTAGGGGAGAGAAGCTATGCCAATTGGATACATCCCGCTTGGCAAAGTATCATGCGTATTTTTTTAGGTTATAGATTCAAACAAACGTTGAATAAAAAAATTTAAATAAAGGCCTACAAACTATTTCCGTAGTAGTGTAACTGATAAGATATCAATTTAATAGCCATAAAAATAAATAAATAAATCAATTTTATATAAGATGAGAGATATTTTGTAATTTGTAACTTGATTTGCATAGATGAAAATACATACTTATATTTAGATTAGATGTATCTTTCCTGAGCTTTCATCTCTCAAGTATCCAACAGAACCAAAAAATTTTAATTTTTATATATGGGATATTTAGTAACATGGTTTGCATATATGAATATACAGTTCTTATACTATGAGGACTTCCTCATTTTATAAAATGCACACTCTTCACTTATGTCTCTATTAACGTCTCTCTTTCCTATTTTTCCTTCTACCGATTTAAAAAATTTTTGAGTTGGAGAAATTTTTTACTGAATTGGGGAAGGAATCCCATAGAAATAGGGGGTTAGATGGATTCATACAAGCTCTTTATTGAGAGAGAGAGAGAGAGAAGTGAGGGGTGTGAATTTTATAAAATGAGGGAGTCCTCATAGGATAAATACTATATGAATATATACATATATAGAGTCAGGCTCCAGTGTGTACTGGGTAAGCGCAGTGAGTGAACTCACGGGACTTTTAATCCTAAAAAAACCGTGGCCAGCTCAGCAGCCTCGTGCTGTAGACACCCCAATTTTGACCAAACGTCAAATTAAGGGGAGTATTACCTCTAAGATCCGATGATGACAATGTCCGAACTAACCTAGGACTTCTAAAAGGTGATTCAAACTCTTCCGAAAGCTCTTCCAATTTAAAAATAAAAGAAAAAAATGAGAGAAATTCAGCATGAACCCCGAAAAATAAAGTCAACAGTTGACCCAGTGAAAAGTCAATGGGTCAAAAGGGAGTCAATCATAAAATTTCTGAATTTCAAGATGAAAAGTCCCGGTAATTGTTCATTGGGTTTCCCTTATGCTAGAAATGATTTTTAAGATTTTTTAAATGAAAGGAATCATGGTGAAATCGAAAGGCTTTTAAGGAGAATTGTGCAGAAAATTGAAATTTTGCCTTCGGAGGGAGAGTTGACTTTTTTTCCTTAAGATTTTGATTTTTTATATATTTTTATTGAATCCAATTGGGTGGTATTTTCTTAATTACATTTAATGTCTTAAGTAAATACATAAATTAAACGACATTTACTTAATGACATGAAATAGACAGGATCTTAAATACAGAAATTGAAAAGATTTTATTACTTACTTGTGGTGAACCACGATTACAGAGGAGAAGGGAGAATATTAGAAAGGGTAGGTTACAGAGAGAGAGGGAGAGAGGGATGCCAACGAGATGCCCATCCACATACCAGAGGATCATCTGAAATAAGAAAATAAAAGTCTATAGTTATCCGACATGTTACTATAGTTGTCTAATAAAAAATCAAAAAGTAGAATACGTGTCCTTGTTTGGTGGAGTCGTGCCAAACTACTTATTGACTCTAAAGAAAACCATGGATACAAAACCACGGGCAATAAAACCGTGTGCGCAAAACCATGGGAAGCATATGTCACTGCATGCGTCACCTTTGAGAAATGCGTCACTGCATGCGTAAATTATTCCAGCTTGTCATTGGGCTTGCTTGATTGTGATGCTGTAGCAATCATAGCATCAAACAGGTCTTCCATTATTGGCACCTGACTGGATATGGACGCTGTATCCATATCTTCTTCATCTTCATATGGGTCTTGAGCTTCACCCGCTAAGCATCCAAAGGCATTTGACTGTATTGCTTGGGATGACTGACCCTGATCTTTGGCCTGACTTGAAGTGGCCTGACCACTCCTTTGAGCAACCTGTGAGGCTAAGAATTGCTCTTTAAGAGCTTCCATAACCTTCACATAAATTTCTTCCTTTGAGAGGTGTGGGTTTTCCCCCCCTATGGAAGCGAAAAGGAGCTCAAACATATTTAAATGAGAGGATAACTATGAAGCTGTGTGCATAAATTTTGCAGCTTTTTGTTTTTCATTATCCTCAAAATTTCTAATATAACTTTTAACAGCTGGCTGGATTTTTGAGAGTGCATTGTCAATATCAAATCCAGGCCACCACTTCACCCAGAAAGTTCTCTGGAGAATAGGAATTTTAAGAGTGTCTTCAGAAAGAAGAATATTCCATTTCCAAATCCAAACAAAGTCTGAATTCAACAAAGAAGAATAAAGTATTTCTTCCAATAGGGATATTTGTAAGAGATTTGCCTCGAAGAACAGGGTGGTGATCGAACCAGACTGTGAAATAGTCTAGAATTTCTCGAGGAACAATTCCAATTTCTGGTCCCATTTTGTCCCACCAATGATTAAACCAGTTGGGAAAACTGTTAAGACCAGTTTTTAAAATTTGATCATTTATTACGAAAAGCCAAGTATGGTTTTGTGTAGGATTTTTATAAAGAAAAGCTTTATTCCAAGCTTCTAAATAATCCCAGTAATTATAAGTTGCTCCATTTATTTTTAAAGTTCGGGCTTGAGCAGGATTGAGGCCCACTGATTGGCCTGAAGTACTTTAATAATATAACACTTAGAATGTGTTATAGGAGTCTTTTTATCAGTCTGGACAACATGGAAATGCTCAATTTGAACAGAACCAGTTTTCAACAAATTGCTTCATATGCAAATCTAGGTTTAGATTCTTGGATCATCCAATTTTGTATATTAAGAAATCTTTCTTTAAATCCCCAAGCATCTAATTCATCAAAATCTTCTTTAGAAATTTTTTCTAAAACAAGAAAAGTTTACAAAAATTGTTTTTGATGGAAAACAACATCTTGTATTAGAATGTCCTTGGCAGAAGGTTTCTGCTAAGGACCAGCCTTTTTTGCTGATTGGACCCTTTATTCGGGGTGGAACTCTTTTGTGGGTTCTGCACTGGCTTTTCCCCTTGTTGGGACGCCGTTGCGGAAACTGGAATCCTCCTTTATCCGGAGGTTGCATCCTGCTTTTCCTACAAAAATTCTCTAGTAAGAGAATTTTTTATCTCCTTTAATATATTCAATCTGGAAATCAAAAGCAGATAAATCAGACTACCATCTAGCAAAAATTTGCTTAGAAACAAGATTCTTAACATCCTGTTTTAGGATATGCTTAGCAGCACTGCAATCTATTCTGAGAAGAAATGTTTGGTTAAGTAGGTCATCTTGAAATTTATTGACACACTTAACAATAGAAAGCATTTCTTTTTTAATAGTAGAATAATTTTTTGAAGAACCTTTCCAAACACCAGAAGTGAAACGTAATAGTTCTTCTTTATTGGTCTTTGGGTTCTTTTGTTTAAGAATTCCCCCATAGCCAATATCTGAGGCATCTGTTTCAACAATTTTGTCCCAATGAGGATTAGCTAATCCGAGACATGGTAGCTATTTTACTCTAAGTTTGATTCTCTGGACAGCTTTAGTATGCTCAGATGTCCATGGCAAAGGATTCTTTTTAAGCCTTTGGTGCAGTAATGCACAATCCTGGGCAAGTTTATGATAATAATCCCCAATATAATTAAGACTGCCTAAAAACCTTTGTAGTTGGGTTTTTTCTTTTAATTCATCAGGGAATTTAGAAGCAAATTCAATACTTCTATCAATAGGAATTACTTTCCCTTTATTAATATTAAAGCCTAAGAATCTAATCTGTGTTTTGAAAAGATCCATCTTTTGGGCTAAGAGAACAAGACCATTATGGATGATAATGTCTTTTAGTGTTCTAAGATGTTTAAAATGCTGGTCAATAGATGAAGAAAAGACTAAAATATCATCTATGTAAACCAAACAGAATTCAGAGAAAGGATTAAAAATCTCATTCATAATATTTTGGAATTCTGATGGAGCATTTTTTAAACCAAATGGCATGACATTCCATTCAAAGTGTCCAAAAGGAACTGTGAAGGCTGTCTTATACTTATCTTCTTCTTTAATCTGAATTTTCCAGTATCCAGATTTCAAATCAAACTTTGAGAAGATAGAGGCATTGAAAAGCCTATCTAATAAATCTTTTTTATTTGGGATAGGATATCTAATACATTGTAAGGCATCATTTAATGGTTTATAATTAACCACTAATCTGGGTCTGCCTCTTTCTTTTTCAGCATTTTTATTAACATAAAAAGCTGTGCAACTCCAAGGTGAATAACTTTTCCTTATGAGTTTTTTTTTTATCTAAAAGACCCTGTATTTCTTGTTTACAGAGTTCTAAGAATTCAGCATTCATTTGGCTAGGTCTAGCCTTAGTATGAATCTGATATATCTTTCATCAAAACCAGGCTTATATGGGAGAGAAACGATATGTTTCTTTCGTGTCCAAAAAGCATTAGGAATCTCACTGCAAACTTTATTTTGAAATTCCTCTTTTAATTTAATAATTTTGTTAGAATTCTTTGGCATCTTGAGTTGATGCTCAATTTGCATGATTCTAACATCCTCTTGTAAAAAATCAAGGTGTCTTTCTTTTAAATCTAAAAGATTCAATTCATTGACAATCCTTGTTTCTGGTTCTTTGAGAAAAGTGTAAACCAGATCAAAATTTTTAAATTTTGTATATATCCAGTTTGGTCAAACTGTATTGGCATAATAAGTTTTAAGAAAGGAGTTCCCAAAATTACTTGTTGCTGAAGGTCTTTAACAAGTAAGAATGATGATGGAATACAAACTCCCTCATTACAGATGTAAACATCAGAAAGTTTAAACTGAATTTTCATTCTGCTACCACTAGCTGATGTTAAAGATTGCATAGTTTTTTCAAAATATTTAGTGGGAACTATGCCTTTTTGAATGCAGTTTAAATCTGCTCCACTATCAACCAAAGCAATAGCACTTATAGGATATTCTTCTTGAATTACAAGATTTATCCTTATGTACCATTTTTGAAATGTAATTTTATTTAAAATATGCAGGTACTGATCTCCTGTCATATCTGGGGGTGTAGAGGCGTCTCCTGTTTCAGGAATATTATCACCAATACTAATGGAAGAAGTGGATATAGTTTCTATTTTTTCTTCCATTTTAGAAAATGCAATTTAGAGGTCTCTTATGTCAAACTTTACTAAATTTATTTCATGTTTAAGATCTGTGATAGTAATGGGTTTTTCAACTTTTTCCATTCTATCAAAAACTTCCTGAATACTAAACTGCATACGTTTACTCTTTTTTCTCAGGAGGCTTTTTAGTATGATCAATACATAATTGTATTACTTTGACCTTTAATTCAGGATCAGTAATTTTATCAATTATGTTTAACATTTCACTATGTTCCGCAGTAAGAACATTTAATGTAAGACCATTCATAGTAGCAATGGACTTCCAATAATCTGCTTCCTTACAGCCATTAACACATCCATGAGAATCAGATGGTTGTTCTTCCTCTTGATCAAAATAAAAACCATCATCATCTGTATCATAGAATGCTTCTTCTTCAGAATTTTCTAGAGAAGTGTTTAATAAAATTTTACAGAGTTGAGCCTTTAGGCCTTCCTCAATCTATAATTCTGCTAATTTCTTTTTTGTAGTACATTTATTTGCTAAATGTCCTACTTTTCCACACTTCCAGCATACTCTATTCTCTTTAGGAGCAGGCCCTTTTGCTGGTCCTTTCCTAGGAGGATTGCTTTTCCTGGGAGGTGGTTTAGATCTAGTATTTCTGGGATTAGGGTTAGTATTCCTTCTCCTCATGGGTCTATTCTGATTAGAATTTTGATTTGATTGCCTTTTCTTCCTTTTTATAGGATTCATCGGCATATCAAAACCCCATTGTTTATAGAAATCCCCTAACTCTTGTTTCCCAGTAAGATTTTGTTTCTTCATCTGGTATTGTAATTTCATGTCATTACAGATACTGAGACCTACTTGTGTGCAGGCACTCATAATCTGCCCATAATGTAAATCACCATATGGGATAGTATGACCATCGTGTTGGTCTCTAAGTCTTTGTCTGACTTTTTCTGCAAATAAATGTGGAAGACCATCAATAAATCTGGCTTTCCAAAAATCATCATTTGCATCTTGTCTTTCCATGACTCTATAGATAAAAACATCTTTATACCATCTATAGTGGGTTAAAGAAGGGCATCTAAGATTCATAAGGAGTTCTCTACTCCTTTCAGACCTTTGAGGATGAGTACCAATAAAATGAGTAATAATGGTCTGAATCATGGTAACAATGGCATCTGGGACCATAGTAGGTTGGCCATTGACATTTTCTACTTTAACTTTATCAAGTATATCATTCCTTTGTTGATTAGTGAGAAGATTATCCCACCAACCCTTAAGGCATCCTAAAAACCCGTAAGAAAGAAGGGTTGCAGTGTCTTTATTTGAATTACCACAATTTATACTCATGGAAGACCACAAGCATTTTGTGTAAAACTTCCAGAATTTGGTATTCTGTGAAGCCATCTATGTTCCATTCAACTACCTCTTTCCCGGTATAGGAAGTTTAGAGTCTCCAATTACTTTCTTCAAAAAGGAGATCCTGAGGTGTTGGTCTATTATAATAATGAGGAATTGTTCATGTTTCATGAAATTCATTTGTGGAAGAGATCCTTTTTTAAAATTTTCTTCCATTTCTTGAAAATTTATCCAAAAATCTCTTTCCTCATTTTCACCTTCTTCATGTCCACTTTCTTCTTCATATTCTGAATTTTGAATATCAGAAGAGGATATAGTGAGGACATTAACACTCTTTTTATTTTCATTTAAAGAAATTCCCTTAAGTTTTGTATCTTTAAGAGAAATATTTTGAATCTTTTGAGTCAAAAGATCAATAAAATCATCTTCCTCCTTTTTACTTTGAGTCCTGTAATTTTGTGGTATAATAGGAGGTTTAAAAGTAGTAACTTCAAAAGAAGAATTACTGCTTGTAGCATTATTTATTACCAGGAGACCTATTTTTTATCAGTCTTTCCTGTTCATCTAATTTATTTTCAATTCTCAATAACTGACCTCCCATAGATTCTATGGATCGGTTTGTCCAGTTATTCTGATGAGCTAAATGCTGATTGGTAACAAAATCATTATTACCAATTGTTTTTCCAAGGAAAGCGACAGCTTCAAGCTCTCTATCATTAGATCTGAAATCTATGTGTAGTGGAGGAGGATGTAAGCTTTCAACTATGCCTTTATCCCATGTAATCTCCATTTGGAAGAACTAATGGTATTCAATACCTTTTGGGTAGGAAACCATTGATTAAACCAATCAACAAACCATATTATAGTCTGTTTCTGATTTAGATCTGTATAATAGAAATTTTTTATAAGATCCAAATCTTTTTTATTAAAAAATTTAAAATATTCTTGTCGGAACTCAAGGTTTTTCTCTGACATGAAATCTCTATTAATGGCCTGTTTTCAAGATGACCTACTTAACCAAACATTTCTTCTCAGAATACTTATGCTCATGTGGTCTTCCATTGCTCATGTGGTCTTCTCAGAATACATTTAATGTCTTAAGTAAATACATAAATTAAACGACATTTACTTAATGACATGAAATGAAATTAAGGTGCTGAATTGCAGTGCAACGGCAGTCAGGGTGCACGAACGGCAGTCAGTGAATGCCGGTGCGGCACTCAGCGAATGCCGCTCCGGCATCCAGTGAGTGCCGCAACGGCTCTTAGTGAGTGTCGCTACGTTTCTCCGAGTGCCGCATTTTTGTGACAGTCTGTCCGAAAATAGGTCGGTTTATACCTTCAAAATGGCGGCGGAAATAAGGGTTTTGGCTGCGAATTTTTCAAAATGCCCCCCTAAAGATTGCCTATAAATAGAAGGTGTATATCCCTTGTTTGTAGGGTGGAACATTAGAATGTTGGGATTCCTATATTGATTCTCACCCAAAATCAAGAGAGTATTAGAGAGGTTTGTTGGAAGAAAGAGCAAAGGAGGAGCTTAATCACCATTTGGAAGGCCTTAAAGCAAACAAGAAGTTAAGGATCATTAGAGGTAAAACTCTAAACTAATTAGTGTATTTAGTAGCTCAATCACAATATATAGATATTTAGGACCTTTTACACATTGTCAAAACCTCTCTTCTCACCTCATTTTATCACACACCACATAAATTGTGATTGAGCTTTTATGTCATTAGTTTGGATCAAAATAGTTCAATAGTTAGAGCTTAATAAAATTTTGAAGTAAAGCCTTGGTCATTTTCTTTTGATTATGTTTATCTCCTTGGATTTATAAGACTTTCAATGTCTTACTTAAGTCCATGTGTTTAGAGTCCCTCAATGTCCTTATAAACTCATGATTCATGAGGAGATTGAGGTTGATTTTTAGTATATTGAGTTAATGAGTCCAAACTTCATCCATAGTTTGAGATCATTACTTTAAGGTTTTATGAAGTCCTTTATACTTCATTAAAACCCATGAGGTCAAGTGTTATTAGTCTCCAATGACCATCAAATGGTAGGAGAAGTAGCTTAGTTTAAGTCCATCTCTATGGCTTAAGCTAATCTTTTTCTTAGGTTTGAGGAGTTCTTCATACTTCATTTAAAACCTATATGTATGTATGTCTTTAGTCTCCAATGACCATCAAATGGTAGGAGAAATGGTTTGAATCTAATCTAATCCCTATGGTTTAGGTTCATTGTCTTAAGATTTTATGAAGGTCATTCATACTTCAATGAAATCTCCAAATATCGATGTCTTTAGTCTTCAATGTCCATCAAATGGTAGAAGAAATGGTTTGGTTCTAAGTTCAACTCATTGGTTTAATAGTTGGGATTAACAAACGAAAGTTGAACTTGAACAAATGGTGCAGTGAATTCAATGACCACCTTTTGATCAAGGATTTTTAGTTCGAAATCAGACCGTTGAAACTGAATGAAACCACTTGGAAAGTGTTTATAACTCAAAGTTCTACCACTACAATTTTTCTTTTAAGGTAGTTTTATGCTTTGGGTGGTTTGATCAAGGGTTTTGTGGAACAACCATAATCTGTCCAGAGTTTCAGAACAGTAACACCCTTTTGAAATAAGCAAATTAGAGCCTTAATCAAGTATTTGGGACCTAAAATAATTTTTTCTAAGTCGATTAATGTGTTAGGAAGCTACCCTAAAAAGCACAAAGCATTTCTGACTTTTTTGCTATTTTTAAAAAATCGTGCAAGAACTCTAGACAGAAGGTTGTAAAATCCTGAGTGATCTCTGATTTTTGTCTAATTCCTGGAGATCTAACCGTTGAAAATTTGATTTCTTTTTTGGGTTAGAAACTAGACACACAGAGGCATCTTGTGTCCAAAATTCACCAAGATCAAATCTTGGGAACCATGCTTTTTATTTCTTTGAAGTTCTGATCTGCTCTCAGTAATTTTTAGAATTCTGCAATAGTTTTAATCAATCTCAGGAATGATGGCTTAGATGATATTTTCATGAGTTAAGGTTTAAACCATGTCTTCATAATGATTAGTTAAGCTTGAATTTAAAATTTAAGTAACCTAAATCAATAAGTACTTCATGATTTCTTTTTGTTCACGTTTGCATTCATCCATGTGACTTGACATTTATAAGTAGGATTCGTTTGCTTTAGGATAACTACATTTGATAGATTCAAGCTAGGAATATAGGATTGTTATTTAAAATCCAACTTTATATCTCATGTATCATGTGGACTAACCCTTTGTTTTGTTGCGCTATTAAGGTATGGTTTCTGGAACTCCTCTTAGTTTATTTTAATTTCTTGATTTTATCATTTTTATGACCTCATGCGTGACACATTAGAATTAGGATCTTGCCTTATGTGAATACATGTGATTAGAAACTCTTTTCTAGGATTTTCTTTCATTTGTATGCATTGTATGTTTAATATCACGGCTGGATCCCGGGTAAGTTCTCTTGTTCCCTATTGCATATCATATTGCTTACTACTTGAAATATGTGGTTTTTGAATGATATTTTATCACTTGCAATCTTACACCCCTTTAGACATGCTTTTGTAATGTATATTTATACATATGTATTAACTGAGGTCACATTTAAATTAATAATTCGATTAAAAGGATGTTAAGTAGAGGCCTATCGTGAGATAGGATGAGAAGGGGTGTTTTAATCCGATGGACTCCTTCCCTTCTCATTCCATAATCTTCGGACCTAGTTAATCTTTGGTTTCGGAAAAGATCAGTTCCCTTTTGAAATGGTTTCTTAGTTTTCCTTAGAAAAATTAAGTGGCGACTCATTTGTTTTGAACTTGAAATTTAGAAAAGGTTTTAAAAGAAAAGCTGTGGGTAAAAGAAAGAAAATTGCGATATCCACAATCTGGCGACTCTGCTGGGGATCGAACCTAGAATCTCTGGTTTCGCAGACCAGAATTCTGATTTTGGGTTCACTTGAGGATTAGACTTGAAAACATCCTTCTAATTAAATTAATTAATCTTTGTGTGCTTGTTGCATTTCACTTGCATGTCCAACCAGTCGATTGCACGGAACTATGACTTTGGAGGCTCGGGGCAACCCGGTCGGTCAAGTCATTATGGGACTGTGTGATCACCCTTGATCTCGTACCATGTGTTGGTATATGAAGCATCCTATCGGGTGTGTGTTAAGGGTCCCTTATTTGACCAAAACCCAGCTTTTGCATAGTATCTTCCATAGAACTTTTCAAAGTTAGGAAATCAATTCTTGATTAGGGTTATATGCTAGGAAGTCTTGTGTGCCCGGAAGGGATTATTTGAGATGATGACGACGCTCATTTGATACGGGTCATGTAAACTCTTAATCGCTCTCAAGCAATTCCCCTTCATGTCCCATGACATTTGGGAATGTGTTAGATTTTGATTATAAGATTACATCTCCTACATCACATTTAGCTAAAGCATCATTGGCCTTGTATGCATCCAAATCCATGAAAAGTACGGTGATAATCCGATCATATGGTCCTCCTACCTAATAAATTTCAAATCCATCTCTAAAAGCAAACGGATTTTTGCCGTCTTTATTCGAAAGTTTTGCTCACTCTTTTCAAAATCTTTGGGGCTCATTTTGCAAGTAAAACTCCAAACTAACCTTGTTAAGGTATATTTTCACGTTCTTATCTTCGCAGGAAGGACTCAAAATTTTTGGGGTGTTTGCTTTTAAAAAAGTTCACCAACTAAAGAAGTGTTTTTTAAATGAATTTTCAACCCAATCATCTTTTGTTGATAAATGTTTTCACATTCTTATTTTCGAATAAAAGATTTAAAATTCTTGAGAATTGTTTTTGAAAGATCTCATCATCTTAAGAAATGAATTTTGGAAAAATTTAAATACCCAACCTTCGAAAAGGTAATGAGAGGAGAAATTAGCGCACTTGACATGGGTAAGGATTTGATGTGCTTATATGTTTATGTTTTAGGATTAGGATTTTTCTTTTTCCTTGGCATATAGAATAGGCACACACACACACGCATTGCATCCGTGTGACATATGAAAGAAAGTTTTTACCAAACGTCTTTTAAAAATGTGTCTTTGTGTGACAAAAGAAAGCGGACAAAAAGTTTTTAAAGAGAATTTCAAAATTTGTTGTAGGAGCGAAAATAGCATCCAGACCAAATCAAGCCTGGTTTAGGGCTCCCACGGCGAGGCTGATAAGGAGAGAAGGCACTGACATGGCTAAAGAAAGAAACAACGAGGAAATAGCTGGGCTAAGGACACTGGTAGAACAACAAGCGGAGCAAATGAGGCGGTAGGCCGAGAATATGATCCGCATGATGGGAATGATAAAAGAGCTGAATCGCCGACCACCACCTATAGTTCCGCCAACTGTGGACCCATCTCATGGAGGAGAAGGAGATTGGTTTGACGATCAGGAGGCGCAATGGACTGATGCACTACAGGCTAACAAGGAAAGGGAAAAAGCTGAGAAAGAGAAGCTACTGACCGAGAAAATAGAGAAGTTGGAAAGGGTGATGCGCAGGGCTCAGGGAGTTGATACCTATCTGATGGAACTGGAAGGGTTGTATGACAGAGTACGTGAGACACTGCCTGTCAGGTTTAAGATGCCAATTTTTGATAAGTTTGATGGGATCGGGAATCCTCGCAACCATGTAAGAATGTGTATTAGAGCTTTCCAACCAAGTGGGTTGAGCACAACCATGATGGCGGTCCTATTCCAATAGACTTTGACTGGAGTTGCTTTATCCTGGTATCTTACTCTCAAACCAAGCAAAACCAGGGTGTGGGAAGAAGTGATCAAAGCATTTGTGGCACAGTACGAGTACAATCAAGATTTAGATGTCACTGTCCGAGATTTGGAGATCACTAGGCAAGGGAACAAAGAATCATTCGCCGAATACCTGAGCAGATGGAGGGAAAAGGCACCTAACATGGTACAACGGCCATCTGAGAAGGACCATATCCGAATGCTGATGAAGAATCTACAGCCAGTGTACCAATAAAAGATGAGATTCCAGTCAATCAACACCTTCGCCGAGGTTTTCGATGTCGGGATGAGGATAGAGGATGCAATCCAAGTGGGGGTAATCAAGAAAGAGGAGCAACCAAACCGGTACAAGAGGCCAAAACTATGGGTCCAACGGAGGACAAACAGGGGGTCACTCTGGCCCCACCGATATCAATGAACTAAATGGACTAGAGAAGAAATTTGACATAACACCGAGGAGAGGGGGGGACAAAGCACCAAGGAAGTTCTCAGATCTGGGAGTGTCACTATCAACTGCCCTCGATAGACTGTTAGCAAAGGGGCATCTCCGTCAGTTGGAACCCCGACCTCTACCGGGTCCACTTCCACCAAATTTCCAAGGGGACCTCTTTTGTAAATTTCATCAGCAGAAGGGTCACTCAACGGATAGGTGTATGAGATTAAGACATGAAATCCAGGACCTTATTGATAACAAGGTTATTTCGGAACCACCTGCCAAAGCACCGAACGTTACTAGAAATCCGCTTCCGAATCATCAAGCTGTGCCACCACCGCAGGGCCTTTATCTCTTGGGGATAGAAGAAGCAACCTTCGATCCGTCTAGGCTAATCACTAAGGTCGGGACACCAAGAAAGCCATACCAGCTACCTAAGGATTCGACAGTCTGTGCTTTGGAGGATCAGCCGAAGAAGAGTGAAGTAGAACAGTCAGATTGGTGGGTTCAAGGGAGTGACGATCGAGACGTGGGCCAGGTAGAAGATATCTTTGGTACGAGAGCGACAAAGAAACAGAGATGGTGGAGGGTGCTTTGAAATTGGATCCAGAAGTTGACAATCTGTGGGCAAGGGAGGAAGTCAATCATTTAACTCGGTCGGGCAGACACTTTAAACTGCATGAGCTAGATGAAGAACATCCAGGGAGAGAGTTAGACAAGGGAAAAGGAAAAATGAACGAAGAAGAGGAAGAAGATAGGGTTCTAAAGCAGATGAAGAAAACCCAGGCTAATATCATCATTTGGGGGTTGCTGATAGCATCAAAACGCCACAGACAGGCAGTGTTGGATGCCCTAAACCAATCTAATGTTCCCATCAACACAGCACCGGAAGATATTGTGGGAATGATTAGCAGAATCCCAACCTTGGCTATTACCTTTTCCTCAGATGACGTACCCCCCGGAGGATCCATTCACAACAAACCATTGTACGTCACTGTCGAATGTTTGGGGAACACCGTACCCACTTGTCTCATTGACAACGGGTCTGCTCTGAATGTATGTCCCTTCCGAATAGCCAAACGAATGGGCTTAGATGAATCATCTTTCGTGCCATCCCAGCAAAAAGTCAGGGCGTATGACAACACTCAGAGAACGATCATGGGCATCATCTTTCTTAATCTCGTTATTGGACCAGTGGATAAATAAGCTGAATTCAAAATCATTGATATCCTCGCCTCCTTTAATCTACTGCTAGGAAGGGCATGGTTGGATAGCTTGGGTGCCATACCATCCACCATTCATCAAAAGGTAAAATGTGTTTGGAAGAGCAAAGTCTGTGACATTCTCGGGGACAGCTGGGTTCGTTCGTCCGAAGCATCATCAAGCGTACCGGTTCTAGAATTACAGCTACAAGAAGAAGAAGCAAATATGGGAGGGTTCGAGTTCGTCGGCATGATTGAAGAAAAAAGACCAAAAGAATTCCTGCCACTTTACTTTGACCAATACGCAAGCCCGTTGGTCGCAGGGATCATGAAGTGAATGGGTTTCTTTCCAGGATTGGGGTTGGGAAAGAACCACCAAGCCCTGCCGGAGTTTCCAAAAATCCCTACTCAGACTCACTCTCATGGTCTGGGGTACTAACCATCCAAGAAAGGGCAGAAGGAAAAGAAGAAGGCCGTCGATGCACCACTAGACCCTTACCTAAAGACGCTCAATGGATATTTTATGAAGGAAGGAGAAGATTTCCCCTTTTGCGGCTTCCCAGAGCCATGGGTGGACCAGAAAGATAAATGTTTAAAGCCAGGGTTTGAGATCTTCTTTTCCCACGAATTTGCCGCATATGAAGATTCATGCTTGCAGCTGCCTGCCAAGTCAGTCATTGCCAAGGATTGGATTGTTGCGCTAGACGGCTCTGTCAGGAAAGATCTGTTGGGCGAAGGGAGCACAGAGGCTATGAAAGCGGATCATGGAAGGGCCAAGGGTGAATACGTTGAAGGTCTGGTGGAGGAGACAGCCGAGAGTGAGGAAGATGAGGAAGATCAGAGGGAGACCAACAAAGGAAGGGCTGAGAAAGAAGAGATGGAGTAAATCACCAAGACAGGGGATCTGGAAGAACGCCTCATCGCCGATCTGGGAGGAGAGAACAAGAGAGAGTGGGTTTTTGAGTCTAGTGATAGGTTTTCCCCACACCCAGGGTCTGTAATGGCCTAAATGAGGCGTCTTTCAATTTCCATGTCTGTTGTAATCACTCCAAAGAAAATCAATGAGAACATGACTGATTCTGCATACTCGAACGCGCTTAATGAATGTGATGAATGTGATGATCATGAAATACCCCTTGAGTTGTAAAAATTAATTAAAAAAGAAAAAGAATCTGCATGTAAAATCATTGAGGACACTCTAACAATTAATCTAGGAAATGAGAATAATCCTCAAAATGTCTTTATCAGCTCTACACTTGGCAAAGAAGAAAGCGAAGAATTAATCAAGCTATTAAGTGAATTCAAAGGTGTTTTTGCATGGGCTTATAATGATATGCCAGGCATTGATCCAGAGATAGTCCAACACCACATCCCCGTTTTCCCAAATTCAAAACAAGTAAAACAAAAATTGAGGCGAATGATGCCTGAATGGGCACTCAAAGTCAAAGAGGAAGTTGAAAAGCAGTTAAGAGCCGGATTCTTAATGGTCACTGAGTATTCAGAATGGATCGCCAATATAGTGCCTGTCCCGAAAAAGGATGGTCGTGTTAGGGTTTGCGTTGATTTTCGAGACCTAAACAAAGCAAGCCCTAAAGACGATTTCCCTTTACCACACATCGACGTCCTCGTTGATAACACCGCTGGGTATGAGCTTCTGTCCTTCATGGATGGATTCTCCGGCTATAACCAGATCCTGATGGCACCGAAAGATAGAGCGAAAACCACTTTTATCACGCCATGGGGAACATACTGCTATAGGGTGATGCCATTTGGGCTCAAGAATGCAGGAGCAACATATCAGCGGGCCGCTACCACGTTATTGCATGACATGATCCATAAAGAGGCGGAAGTGTATGTGGACAATATGATTGTGAAATCCAAGAAAAGGAGAGGCCACTTGGAGGCTCTGAGGAAGTTCTTCGGGAGGTTAAGGGAGTTTAGGATGAGATTAAACCCACAGAAATGGACCTTCAGAGTCACCACAGGAAAATTGTTAGGGTTCCTTATTACTCAGAGGGGAATCGAAGTAGACCCGACCAACATAAAAGCCATAGTCAAAATGCAGCCGCCCAAGAATGAAAAAATACAATTCATAAGCCGTTTTATCTCAAAACTCACCATGACCTGCGATCCGCTATTTAAATTCTTCAGAAAAGGAGAGAAGGACGAGTGGGATACCTTGTGTCAGAAAGCCTTCGATAAGATCAAAACCTACCTCCAAAATCCACCTGTCCTGTCACCACCTTCACCCGGGAAGCCTCTGCTGCTATACCTTTCTGTGACCGAGTATTCAATGGGATGCATGTTGGCCCAAGAAGGAGAAGAAGGACACGTAGAAAAGGCCATTTATTAATTGAGCAAAAGGATGACCGGATACGAGTTGAAGTACTCACCCTTAGAGAAAGCATGTTGGGCCTTAGTTTGGTGTACCCATCGCCTTAGGCATTATATGTTAGCCTTCCCCGTGATCTTAATCTCCCGAATGGATCCGCTCAAATACCTGTTTGAAAAACCCGCCTTGATTAGTAGGATTTCTCGTTGGACCATGATGCTAGCCGAGTTTGATATCAGATATGTCACCTCTAAATCTGTCAAGGGGAGAGCCATCGCCGAGTACCTAGCTGACTTTGTTGTGGAAATTGGGGAGAAAGGAGAATTCAAGTTTCTTGACGAAGGAGTGATGGATGTAAGGGAGGATTTATGGAAGATGTATTTCGATGGGACTGCCAATCAATTAGGCTACGGAGTCAGGGTTATCCTTGTAGCACCTGATGGAACCCCTACCCCATTGGCCGTCAAGCTTAAATACAACTTAACCAATAACACAGCAGAGTACGAAGCATGCATAGTAGGAATGGAGGCGGTGCTGGCCTTAAAAGTTGAAAAAGTTGATGTGTTCGGAGATTCCAATTTGATCATATCCCAAGTGCGGGGAGATTGGAGGGTGAAACACAAGAAGCTGAGGCCATACCATGATTATTTGGATAGTTTGAAAGAATAATTCAAGAAGATATCATTCTACTACCTTCTCCGAGAGGAAAACCAATTGGCCGATTCCCTAGCAACCCTGGTATTAATGATACAGATCCCCTCAGGGTTCACGATGGTCCCATTATCCATAGAGATCAGAAACCAACCCTCAATTGAGACAGTCGCGGCCATAGAAGATGAGGGGGAAATACCGTGGTATGTGGATGTGTGGAATTTCATTAAAGAAGGAGAATACCCCGAAGGAGCCTTAGAAAAGAATAGAAAGGCAATCCGAAGGTTCTCAGCCCAATTCGCAATCTATGCAGATAAGCTGTGGAAAAGGTCATGCACAGGGTACAATTTAGAATGTCTATATGGAAAAGAGGCCAAAAGGATGATGGAAGAAATACACGAAGGAGTCTACGGGCCCCACATGAATGGGCATATGCTGGCAAAGAAGATCATTCGGCAATGATATTATTGGATGACTTTGGACAAAGATTGTTGCGAGTATGTTAGGAGATGCCACAAATGCCAAATCCACGCTAATCTAATGCATACCCCGCTTTCCTAGCTCTACAGCATGACCACGCATTGACCTTTCTCTGTTAGGGGCATTGATATCATTGGTGAAATAGTTCCGAAGGCTTCCAATGGGCATTGATATATAATCGTGGCGATAGACTACTTTACTAAATGGGTGGAGGCCGCGTCATACGCCACATCAAAAGCTAAAGATGTTGTGAGATTCATCGAAAAGAACATAATCTGCAGGTATGGGGTCCCCAACGAGTTTATCTCAGATCATGGTAGCCATTTCCAGGGAGAAGTTATCCTGCTTTTAGAGAAGTATAAGATCACCCGCCATCAGTCCTGTCCATACAGGCCTCAAACGAACAGAGCGGTAGAAGCAGCTAATAAAAATGTTAAAGCAATCTTGGGGAAAACAACAGATACATACAAAGATTGGCACGAGAAGCTACCATTTTCACTATGGGGGTACCCGACCTCTGTAAGGACTTCTACAGGAGCTACACCTTATTCGCTGGTTTACGGTATGGAGGCCGTACTCCAAGTCAAAGTAGAGATACCGTCTCTTAGGGTTTTGGCAGAATGTGAGATCACCAAATTAGAATGGATACGAGGAAGGTATGAGGAGTTAATGTTGTTCGATGAGAAGAGGTTGGCCGCAATAAACAATACTCGTGGATATCAGAAGAGGATAGCTCGTGCTTTCAACAAAAAAGTTCACCCAAGGAAGCTTGCTGAGGGTAACCTGGTCCTCAAAGAACTGAAAGTGCCCGTTTATGACCCCAGAGGAAAATTCAAACCCAACTGGGTCGGGCCGTACATCATAAAGACTCTCTTCTCAAGAAAGGCGGCCTATCTCATGGACCTAGACGGGGTTGAATTTTAGCAACTGATTAACCTCGATCACCTCAAGAAATACTTTGCTTGAAACCATTTCTTTCAAAACCTCGTACCTCGATGAACTACGCTCGACCTGATTCCCACTAGGGGATACGTAGGCAACCTACTTGGTTTAGTCATTAAAATAAAACCGCCCGAGCGACATCTTCCTTCAAGCGTCGAGCCGAACTACTGCAGGCCTGATACCCATTCGGGGATAAGTAAGCGGGCTCTTAAAAGCCTTCGGCCCATGAGAACCTAAAAAAAAAAACCTGTACTAAATTAGGGGCAAATCGGCGTTTTCCCATAACCACTTCAAAGCCCTAAAATCAGGGGCAAACTTCGTTTGCTATCCGAAAAACCCAGATATTTACCTAAAACCCATCTCTGGATCTCCTGACTATCAAAATAAGTACTATAAAGAGACAAATGTGAATTCATGGTATAGAATGAGTAAAACTTCAAGCAAGACACAAAGCAAAGTAAAGAGCCAAGAGAAGACATTGAAAGGAGAATTTTTCATAAAAGATTAATCGAAGGAGTGAACACTTTGATTAAACATGTTAGAACTTTCCTAAAGATGAAAACACTTCTTGAAAAGAAAAATAAAGAAAATCACATTCAAAAGCGTAAAAAGATAGGCACAACTTGTCAAAAAATTTTAGAAGCTTTGTCCCGTTTGTCTTACTTTCATCAATGCATATCTATGAAGCCTGTCTCTAGATCAATGTTTGAATCTGAAAAAGGTACTCAGCGGTGGGCACAATCGAAGCCTGGATTCTCCAGAAGGGAGCTGAAACTCTGTCATGCCAAGCCTCGATGAAAGCCTTCATGATAGAAGGGTGCAAAGTGGATCCCCTAGTAAAATCACCAGTAACAGTCTCATTAATGACCTGCAAGAGTCCGAACTGGCGGACCACCCGACCAAGAATGTTGAAAGTAGTAGGATGCAAGCCAGGCAACCAGATGTCGAGCCGCCCAGAAAGGCATACGACAAGAGAATAGTAAACCCACTGCGGGCAGGTCCAGCAAATATCACCAGGAGGAAGACCTCGGAACCAGCCAAGCCAACCATCGACAGAGTGGAATAGGCAATGAACCTCCATGCGATCATAGGGAAGTGGCCCACGAAGATGTGAGGAGTGTATGAAGAGATCAAGGCGTTCCATGAGCCAAACTTGTAAGACAAAATGTGCTCCTGCGGATAACATAGCCTTAGCAGTATGAGCGTGGCCCAAACCAATCAGAGTCTCTCCAAGAATTAACATAATAGAACTCTTCATCTCCCGCAAACCGCAGGTAATGGGTACAAGAATGTCGGAAGAAAACTGAAAGAGGAAGTAAGAAAGCATAGCAATCGATAGGGCGCTTGGTCGAATGATCTGATACTCTCCATCATAAGGGTCTCCTATGGGAGCATGAATGGAAGAGAGGCGCTTGAAGTCAATCTGCCTGTCACAAATAAAAGAGCCTGCCGTATTCCGAGATATATGAAGAAGTGTGGTTAAATCCCGAACGTACCCGGCCTGAACCAAAGGAACTGTCAACTCAGCAAAAGGATCAGTGTGCAGAATAGCGCTGAATTCCTCAAACAAGGGGCAAGTCTCCTGAGAGCCAAAACGAAAAATGTTGAGAGAGGGATCCCAACATTGGATGGCAGCTCAAAGTAGGCCCTCATTCAAATTCATCCATCAAAAAGAGAAGAGATCGTTTAGTCTGAAATACTCAAAGTTGAGCCTATCAATGCGGGAGAGGGTATCCATCCATGAAAAAAGGATTTGGGAGTTGATGGGGGCCATTTGAGAAAGAAGTGAAGAGGAGAAAATGGTGTTTTGCGGAGTATTGGGGAAAGAAAGTAGTATAAATAGGGGAATAAAACTGTCCACCTACCCGCGGCACTCGATAAAGCAGAACGGCACTCAATGAAGTGTCGCGCGGCAGTCCGTGAGTGCCGCTGCGGCATTCACTGAATGCCTGTGCGGCATTCACTGAGTGCCGCTGAGACCTAACCGAGTCCCGTTCTGAGTTTTATTTTGGTCAGGGTCCATTTATAACATTTTCAGCCCACTTGCAAACAAAAAAACTAAATAAAGAACAATAAAACGTGCGCATTATGCAGCACGTGCAACAAAACCAAGCCATGGTCGTATACAATCATTCATTTATTTACATTCATTTCGCAATAAATAAAGGAGATCCAAGCATTCAAAGTTAAAATAAAAGGGGGGACCAAGCTATGGTCCCGCGTACGGCAAACAAGAGGAAACATAAAAGAATTCAGCATAATAAAAGGACCAAGCTATGGTCACATATACGGTGAATAGCAATGAAAAGGCAGAAAAGATAAAGGTAATGCAAATGCCTATCATACCGGCTACCCTGAAGCCGTCATCAAAATAAGAGTGAATATATATACAATCAAATAAAGTGTATGTCCTCCCAAAACGCTCAAAAGAAAAGAAAAAAGGAGAGAAAGTCAGCCCCGGCCCCGACCTCGGCCTCGAGTCTGACGGGTGACGCGTCTGAGAGGCTCGTCCTCCTCCTCTGTGCCGCTCCCGCCGCGTCCGCCTCCTTCTCTGCCCCTACCTCTGCCGCTACTAGTTTCCTCACCACTGCCTCCACCACGTCCTGCGTCGCTGCCTCCAGGGGCATCGCTGAGAGGGATGCCGAACTACTGAAGCCGCTGCTGGAGCTCTACCACCTGCCGGGATAGAGTCCCCACTTCTTCCTCCTGGATGGAAGGAGCGAATCAAATTACCAATAAAATAGCTTGGAAAGTAGGATAAATAAATAAAAAGGTGCATTTTTTGTTCTTACCAGAGCCCTCGTATGAGTCTCAGCAGCCGCTCGCGCCCCTTCAACCTAAGTAAAAGGAAAAAAGTTTAGGATGTCTGGATAAAACTACAGTTTTAAATAAAGTAAGGTTTGAAAATTACCCTCCACTCTCTACCGTAGATCCACTCTCTCACGCTGTGGGCATAGAGCAAGCCCTCCTCCGCATAGTCTCGCGGGACATGGTCGTACTAGAGCAGAGCGGTAGGAGCACCCGCCTGATAACTGGGGACCATGGTAATAGTCTGCTCGCCGTAGGAGACTGTCCTAAGACTCCAATCCCAGGGCGGTAGAGCAGGATCCCGAGCAGCAGTAGGGACGGGCTGCAAGGAAGAATGAATCCAATAAGAAGATAAAACACGCATGTTCAAAAGGAATAAAAGAAAGGCTGAAAGAAACTCACCCGGGTCACCTCCATCAAAGGGAAGTTCCTCATCAGCTTTGCAGCATGGAAAGCTGTCTACCCCGATGGAGGATCCATGAAGCCCTGAAGAGACAAACCAGCTAAGGCAACCGTAAGCGCGGAACCCTGGAGGGTATCGGTAGCTCTCATAGACTCCGGCGGGGGGTGTGGTACGAAGAACGACTCGGCCGCTAAAGACTGTCTAGTCACCCTTTCTCCAAGGTACCAAGCCCGAGCCTCTGGTCCATCTAGCAGGACCCTCTGTGGGTCATACCCAGCCGACTCCCGCTTCCCCTGGGAGGTCTCTGGAAGTACGTCTAGCTAGGGCTGCCACCGGACGTGCTGCTCTCGTAGGTTCGTCAGGAAGTTCCTGAATGAAATAAAATCATGAGCTCCAGTCTTCTGCCCGACCCGATCCTTCGCCCACTTCAGCCCCTGGGGCATGATGAGGGCATCTGCTGGTCGCGTATCAGGCGACATCATGTGCAAGTACTCGTGGGACCAAATTTGCAAGAAAAGAGAGGAGCATAAATTTTGAGGAGCATGAATAAAGAAATTCGAAATAAAAAATGCAAAGTTAAATTCAAAGTCAAGAAGCAGAGAAGTATACCTCCCAGGCCCTCCAGAAATCGCCGGTAGAAGCTGGGTAATCCCGGGATATCTTTCCCATGTGTTGGTACAGGATGGCTAACCCTGCACCAGCCCAGTTGTACTGGTATATCTGCCCTATATGCTCCAAAGACCCCAACAGCGTCACGGAGATCCAATCTCCCTTGGTGCTGAGCAGAGAGCACCCCAGCATATACATCAGAAACCCTTGAGCCATCTGCTCGTCAGTAAAGCCCTGCCGGCCTCGAAAGGTATCCATGAACCACCTGGCCGTAACCAAGGGCTCCTCCGGGATGGCCCCTAGCAGCGGCTCAATCCGATCCCACTCTCTCTTCGCATCCAGATAGCGAAGGCACTCCCCCCAAAAGGGATCCCGGTGATCATAGAGAAGTCCAATGGCGTCATCGTCATCTCGCCAAACGGGAAATGGAATGTGCTGGTAGTGTCCCACCACCGCTCGGCAAGGGCATGGATCTGTCTCAAATCGTTGGAGCTCTTCGTCAAAAGTTTGGCGAAGTCTCCAAAACCAGCCGCAGTAATAAAGCCCCTCACCGGCTCGCTCTGTTCTGTATACCACTCATAGCCATGGGTGAGACTGCCATGCCCCTTCAGCACCTTGGGCTGCAGCTGTAAGAAGGAATCACAAGATTTGATGTTAGTAATTAGATAAAGAAGAAAGCAATAAAAATAAATAGGTGGTGATAGGAAAATGGGAGAAAAGCGACATAAGAATGAATAATAAGGGAGAAAATGAGAAAATCTGGAAATACTCATAGAAAATTTCACAAGCATGGCCACTCGTTCACAGAATAATAAAAGGATGGGAATAATGAGAGCATTCAAAGTACTAAGAGGGATTTCAAAGAAAAAATATAGGAAGTTCAAAAAAGGGAGAGAAAGAGATCATTTGGAGAAAATAAAAGATAGTGAAATTAAATATGCACAGATGCAGTTGAAACACCCGGGAATTCGTAAGCACAGTAGTTGTATTTATGAGGGAAAGTGGAAACTTCAAATAAAGCGGTTGCGTTAATGAACTTTGAAAAAATATAATAATAATAATAATAATAATAATAATAATAATAATAATAATAATAATAATAAGAAGGTCGAAGGACGATCCAATTAAATAGGTGAACAAGCACAGATACGATTGGAACACCCGGAAGATCAACAAGTATGAAGAGGCATAAGAAATTATGTTGATTATGCATAGCATTCACGATATTTAAAAAAAAAGAGAATTAAAAAAGAGAAAGGAAAAGGCGTTTACCTCGCGCTTGAACGCGCGGGCAGATAAATGCTCCTCTAGATCTAAGAGCAAGAGTGAGGGGTCGGGATGATGGGTGGCCCGATATTTGGCCCTCTTTCGGCTACCGGAACCGCTCGCCATAATCTGTCAAGAAAAAGGAAGATTCACGTGTTAGATTCATGAAAAATTCAAAAAACAACCAAATGAAAGAGATTAACTAAGTTCTGATCATGAGAAACTAACCTGATAGCCCTGGTGGATCGATCCAAGCAAGAAGAAGAGAGGGGGAAAATTTTCTCTAGAGAATAACCGAGTGAGAGAAGGTTAGGAGAATGAGAAAAATGAAATGAAACCGCCGATTTAAGCCACTGCCGCTCAAACGCGGCACTCATTTTTTCGTGCGCGGCAATTGGTGAACTGTCGTGTGGCACTCACCAAGTGCCGTAGCGGCACTCCGTGAGTGCCGTACGGCAATCAGTGACTGTCGCAATTTTGGAGCGTGTGCCGCGTTTAAGTCGGTTAAGAGATATTTTGTTTCCCCCCAAAATTCAAAATTGGGCCCCCATATTTGGATTTAACCCCCAAATTTTACCCTTATTGTGCCTTTAACCCCCGAGGTTGGTTTGCAGGATCAAGTTGGTCCTCAAATTTGAAGATTGAAATAATTTTAAGTCTGTGTGGCCCCCAAATTTTGAAAAAAGAAATGAATTTGAGCCCGTAGGCTCCCAACTTTGAAAGATTGAAATTGAATTTGAGCCCACTAAACCTAATTCTTGAAATTTGAAATAGATTTGAGCCTGTGGGCTCCCAATTCTTGAGACTTGAAAAAGACCAGAACCCGTGGGCTCCCAATTGTGAAGATTTGAAATAAATTTTGGGTCTGTGGACTCCAAATTCATCTTAATACGACTACCCTTGTTTTGAGAATATAGCAGATTTATATTCTCGATCCGCGTAACAGATTTACGTCGATCCTTTATTTTGAGAAGTGTAACGGATTTACATTCTCGGGTCTCGCAACAGATTTGCGTTACCCTTGTTTTGAGAATATAGCAGATTTATATTCTCGATCTACGTAACAGATTTACGTCAATCCTTTGTTGTTTTAAGAAGTGTAACAGATTTACATTCTCGGTTCTCACAATAGATTTGCGTTATCCTTGTTTTGAGAATATAACAGATTTATATTCTCGATCCACGTAACAGATTTACGTTGATCCTTTGTTTTGAGAAGTGTAACAGATTTACATTCTCGGTTCTTGCAATAGATTTGCGTTGCCCTTGTTTTGAGAATATAACAGATTTATATTCTCGATCCGCGTAACAGATTTACGTTGACCATTTGTTATGAGAAGTGTAACGGATTTACATTCTCGGTTCTCGCAACAGATTTGCGTTACCCTTGCTTTGAGAATATGACAGATTTATATTCTCGATCCGCGTAACAGATTTACGTTGATCCTTTATTTTGAAAGTGTAACAGATTTACATTCTCGATTCTCGCAACAGATTTACGTTAACCCTCGAAATCAAATCAAAAGCATCTTCTTAACCCCTGAAACAGATTCTGCATCAGTCAAGAATTCGGTAATCTTCTCTGACTAACACGTCATGTAATATGTGTCATACATAGAGAAGACATGATAAGCATAACGCTTGCATAACCAGGTCTATTCAGAAAATACCATTACATAGCATGTGCATCACGATAGGATAGGTGCATCCATCTGCGTGACTACTTGTGATTGTGTGTGTTTTACCCCGTGCGCGAACTACGCTTTGGTCTGATTCTTAATGGGATACGTAGGCAGCTCATCATGGAGCACGACCAATTAGAATTCTGCTGCGCGCTCGCTTCCTTTTGCAATGCATTGTGTTTTTTTTCCTTAAATCCAACAGTTTGGTCAAAGGCCTGTCTTCACACAGGCTTCGACGTTCGCTTGTGGTTCGCGTTCGAAGAGGGGCAAACTGTAGACACCCAGATTTTGACCAAACGTCGAATTAAGGAGAGTGTTACCTCCATATCCGATAATGATAATGTCTGAACTTATCTAGGACTTCCAAAGATGATTCAAGCTCTTCAAAGGATTCTGCAACCCAAAACAAAAAGAAAAAAGAAGGAATAGGAAAATAATAAGCAGAACGACACTCAAGCCTTTCTGCGGCAGTCACGGGCTGCCGTTGCGGCAGTCTATGAATGCTGCGAATTTCAAACAAGTGCCGCAAAAGATGAAATTTTACTAAAAAATGGCAGTCCCTGGAGTTGTTCGCGGCATTCAGTGAATGTCGTTCCGGCAGTTAGTGAATGCTGCGCCGGCATTCACTGAATGCCGATGCGGTATTTACTATGTGCCACTTCCATCTCCGGTGAATGCCACATTTTTGTAAATGATAGCTGGTATACATCAAGTTTTGTACTATAAAAAGGACGACTGAATTAGGGTTTTCAGTCTTGAAATGACTGAAATACCCCTTTAAGATTGCCTATAAATAGAGGATGAATATTCACTTGCAAGGGAGAGGCATTTTCTTTGAATTTATAAGTTGTATAAGTACTCTTCTTGTCTTATTCTTCCTAATTAGGAGTGAGTTTAGAATAGTTTAAAAGAAAGAGTTGTGTGATTTAGTGTATAAGAGCTTGATTAGTCTTTGGGAAGTCCTCCAAAATCACCAAGTTGAGGATACTTTGGAGGTAAACTCTAGCATAATTATCCCTTGTTCAAATTTAAATATAGTATGCATTGAGTTTCTTTAGTTTTCTTTCCTTATTTTCTATACATTCACTCCTTAGGTTCATAAGACCTTCAATGTCTTACTTGAATCTCTTGGTTTGAAATCCCTTAATCTCCTTGTAATCTTGTGATTCATAAGGGGACTAAGGTTGATAATAGGATAATTAGCATGATAGACTTAAACCTATCTTCATGGTTTGAAGTTTGTTATGGTTAAGTTTCATGAAATTCTTCCATACTTCTTTGAAATTTACAAACATGAGCATATTTAGTCTCCAATGACCTTCAAAAGGTAGGAGAATTAGCTTTAGACAAGCCTAATCCCATGGCTTATTTGTCTAAAGTTAATGGGAATAAAGTGAATTAACTCAATGAGCAGTGAGTTCACAATCTATTTTCGATCAAGGATTCGTAGTTGATAATCTAACTGTTGGAATTAAGTGAAACCAATGGGAAAGTATCTATAACTCAAAGTTCTACCACTGTAATTTTTGTTTTAAGGTAGTTTTATGCTTTGGGTGGTTTGATTAAGGGTTTTGTGGAACAACCATAATTTGTCCAGAGTTTCAGAACAGTAACACCCTTTTGAAATAAGCAAATCAGAGTCTTAATTAAGTATTTGGGACCTAAAATAATTTTTTCTAAGTAGATTAATGTGTTAGGAAGCTACCCTAAAAAGAACAAAGCATTTCTGACCTTTTTGCTATTTTTAGAAAATTGTGCAAGAACTCTGGACAGAAGGTTGTAAAATCCTGAGTGATGTCTGGGTTTTGTCCAATTCCCGGAGATCTAATTGTTGAAACTTTGATTTCTTTTTTGGGTTAGAAACTAGACACACAAAGAAATCTTGTGTCCAAAATTCACCAAGACCAAACCATGGGAACCATGCTTTTTATTTCTTTGAAGTTCTGATCTGCTCTCAGCAATTTCCAGAATTCTGCAATAGTTTTAATCAATCACATGAATGATGGCTTAGATGATATTTTCATGAGTTAAGGTTTAAACCATGTCTCAATAATGATTAGTTAAGCTTGAATTTAAAGTTTAAGTAACCTAAATCAATAAGTACTTCATGATTTCTTCTTGTTCACGTTTGCATTCATCCATGTGACTTGACATTTATAAGTAGGATTCGTTTGCTTTAGGATAACTACATTTGATAGATTCAAGCTAGGAATATAATATTGTTATTTAAAATCCAACTTTATATCTCATGTATCATGTGGACTAACCCTTTATTTTGTAGCGCTATTAAGGTATGGTTTCTGGAACTCCTCTTAGTTTATTTTAATTTCTTGATTTTATCATTTTTATGACCTCATGTGTGACACATTAGAATTAGGATCTTGCCTTATGTGAATACATGTGATTAGAGACTCTTTTCTAGGATTTTCTTTCATTTGTATGGATTACACGTTTAATATCACGGCTGGATCCCGGGTAAGTTCTCTTGTTCTCTATTGCATATCATATTGCTTACTACTTGAAATATGTGGTTTTTGAATGATATTTTATCACTTGCAATCTTATACCCCTTTAGACATGCTTTTGTAATGTATATTTATACGTATGTATTAACTGAGGGCACATTTAAATTAATAATTCGATTAAAAGGATGTTAAGTAGAGGCCTATCGCGAGATAGGATGAGAAGGGGTGTTTTAGTCCGATGGACTCCTTCCCTTCTCATTCCATAATCCCCGGACCTAGTTAATCTTTGGTTTCTCAAAAGATCAGTTCTCTTAGTTTTCCTTAGAAAAATTAAGTGGCGACTCATTTGTTTTGAACTTGAAATTTAGAAAAGGTTTTAAAAGAAAAGCTGTGGGTAAAAGAAAGAAAATTGCGTTATCCACACGTGCCCCGTTCCGCTGCCCTGTTCACCCGTGATTTTTTTAGACTTAAAAGTCCAATGTGCATATATTCTCAGATTTATAGTTTAACGAAATAGATGATTAGAAATATCGAAAACGAGGCCAAGCGAGCTGTAGTCTAATTGGTATAGCCTCTCTCTTCCCAATTAGGGTGACTTCTCCATGGCACATCGTAATTATTTCCAGAAGGATTGTGAGCATTTCGTGGGAATTGTTGAATAGAGTTAATGTGTTTCTCGAAAAGATTTAGAACACAATGCACTTACTTTGGAAGGAGGTGGACCTAACATATGGCCTATCCTCATGAGTTGGTCGAGCTTTCTAAATAGTTCTTGTATTTCGATTGAATGACTTGACTTGAAACGCTCCTCTCGCTTGGTGCATGGAGTTTTCGCTTAACGTTTCAAAAATTTTACAAGCCTTGTCGGAGCTTTTTGTGAAGAAACGTTCTAACACAAATAGCATTGACCGTGTTACGGATAGAGGGAACAAGTCCCTCATAGAAGATTTGAACCAATTGCCACTTACGAATGTGATGATGGGGGCAAGTGCGTAAAATTTCTTTAAAATGCTCCCATGTATCATATAGTGTTTCCCCATCTTGCATCACAAAGTTCATTATGGATTTTGAATTTGATTTGTATGTGTAATAGGGAAAAACTTTTGTAAGAACGTAGTACGCAACGCTACCCATGTTTTGATGGTATTTGGCTTTAGAGATTGGAGCCAGTATTTTGTTTTATCTTTTAAGGAGAACAGAAAGAGCCATAATTTCAGTTCATCATCAGTTAAATTTTGAATTTTGAATTTAGCACATATATCTTGGAACTCTCCTAAGTGGTGATATGGATCTTCTTTAACACGACCATGGAAAGAAGGTAGGAGCGCGATGGTCAATGACTTTATCTCAAAATGAGATGTCGTCACTTCTGGTAACTCTATGCATGATGGTGGTGTGTAGGCCGTAGGAGTGAAATAGTCTTTTAGCGGAGGAGCTTGAGGTACGTTAGGTGTATTTCTATTGTTTCCAAAGTCAGCCATTGGAATAGGATCGATATTAGTAGTTCGAGTTTTTCTTAGGCGCTTAAGAGCGCTTTGGATTTCAGACTCAAACAAAGATGACAGTTTGGGCATTGATTTATCGTCTAACATCAACCGAGTTGAGTACCTAATGACTTTAAGGGTTCGCTAGGGTTCAGGATTCAAAGAATGTAAAGCGGGTTTACTCGAACGCGTACCAAACATAAACTAAAAAGAACGACACTAAGACAAAGACTGACTCAAACAAATAAGAAAATGAACATTGCAAATAAGAAAACCAAGCATACAACACTAATATGATGCATGCAATTATCCTGTTATGCAATGTATTGCGTCAAAGCCCAGCGCCCCGGGTTTCCTAGCTAATGCATGTGCAAATCACCCCTAAACTAATGCAAATAGTGCGTCTTAGCGCCCTGAATTATAGTGGTTTGAAGCGAATTTTAAAGAAAGTGATTTACTTAAATTTATGCCCTTTTTTTGTTGTTGCAATTTTTCAATTGATTCAGGTAAGCCCCTTTGATGGCACCTCTTCCACTCTGAAACGCTAGAATTTGATGATGCGAGAAATTACAAAACAAAAGGAAAAGTTAGTGACTCAAAACAAAAACGGAAAATAAGAAAAAGAAAATCTAATATAATATTTACGAATTAGCTAAACTCAGATTCTAAAACTAAAGGCAGTAATTTGCAATCCCCCGCAATGGCACTACAAATTGATCTGGTCAAAATCATGATATAAACGTATACTCTACTTTAAGAGATTTGCAGTAGTGGAAGTAAGGTCGAACCTGATATGCCCAGAATTATCCAGCCATGAAGCCAGCCTACCACATCACCAAGAGGTGCTGGTTACCTCAGCAAAGCCGCCAATAGCCGAGCTATCCCGAGGTGTTTATCATGACCGGGTGGTTCGTACCAACTGACCGGGCATGAGGACCGCGACATCCCGTGATCCCGTCCTGTCCAGCAGTTTCCTAAACTGACTGCAAGTCTGCGAGATAGAAGGTGGCAGTTTTCTAAACCACTTAGGAAACCTTCCCTAGATTATGCCAATCAAACTCTAATCACATTAGGCTTCCTAATCCTAATAACTTACCATGTAAGGGTGGACTTTTGCATCTATAAAAGAGCCCACCTACCCTGTCAATAGGGACCCCAATCCGAAAATCATTCTCTAAGCTTACAAGCCTACAACAGAGGACTCACCATCAATACGCATATACTCGGCCGGTATTACTGGTAGTGCCGCTCATCTTTGTTGGCTCACTAGGCCCGCCGGTGACCTGCTAGTAAGAGCGCACAGACGCAACCGTGGACGTAGGTCACCTCATTAACGGGATCGAACCACTCACAAATTATTCTTGTCTTATTTTCTCTCTAAACCCTTCTTACCAATTTTAGGCAGCATCAGTTTGGCGCCGTCTGTGGGAAACTGACTGTAGACACCCCATTTTTTCGGCTATCAGATTTAGGAGACCCATAGCTTGGTGGTTCACAATGATCGTAAAAGACTCAAAAGGACTCTCGGAAGTCAGCTCTATCTCTCAGAATGCTCAGAATGACCAAAATGCCCCTAAAAGCCCGAAAACTCCCAGATTTGGTCCCAAAGTTCTGAAAACATGTTACGTCGTAAGAAAAGTGATAAAATGAGTTTTTAAGAAAAATCAGATAAAATCGTCAGCTCCCAGAGACCCCCGGAAGTCTCGGAAGTTCCCGGAAAGTCCCCGTTGACCGGTGTGACCAAGGTTTGACCAGGTTTGACCAAGTTTGACCAAGTTTGACCAAAGTCGTCCAAATTCACCAAAATCATTCTAAATCATGAGAAAAGTATTAACACAAGTTCCAAAAGAAAATCGAGCGAAAACGTCAGCTCCCGGGAACTCCCGGAGGTTTCCAGAACTTCCCGGGAATCCCAGGTTTGACCAGTTTGACCAAAATTTGACTTTGGAACCGGGGCACCGAAACAATTTTCAAATATTTTTCATGGATACTAGAGGTCAATAACTCTCCAACGGTATATCGCACATAATTTTTGGGTTTAAAACGAATTTATTATAAATTTCCAAAGATGAAAAAGGCAATCAAATCAGCCTTTATCGCGAATACCACAAAACTTTTCAAAGTGACCTGTCCCCGAACTATTTTTTATGTAAATTAGACTCCATTACCTTTCCAACGGTATATCACAACCTCAGTTTGGAGTTTATACGCATTTTCTGTGAATTTCGGACGAAATAGGGCCTTTTCGCGAATACTGGAACCTCAGGGGGCCTAAACAGCCTTATCTGGACGAAGGAGGAGCAGAACAGTGCCGCCGTGGACTGGCCCAGTGCCGCCGCGGCACTCTTCTCCAGAACAGTGTATTTTTGTAATTTATTTTGGGGGTCCAATTTGATATATTATAAATCAAAACGACGTAGTTTTGGTTCCCAGCTTATTTTGGACCAATGGGAGACCATTTAAAAGTTTTTAAAACTCCATTTACCACCCCTCCTTTGCCTATAAAAGAAGCCATTTACTTCCATTTAGAGGAGAGACATGGAAGCTTAGAGAGAGCTTAGGAAGAAACTCTAGGGAAATATAGAGAGAGAAAGAGAAGAAGTAGTCTTCTTCTACCATTTTTTCCAATCAGAGTGAGTTCTAATCTTGTTTTCCTCCACCATTCTTCTATATACTTCATCATCAATATACCCAATCACCATTTCTCTAAGCATTTTTGAGTTAGGAAGCTACTTCCATGTCCAAATGTCTATATCTATGAGTGAAACACCAAGCTACAAGTCCAATATCACATTGATTATCATCTATTGATTTGTTCATTTGCTTGCTTATATACAATGATCATCTCTTCTTATCTCATTTCTTTTTGATTTTCTTTATTTACTTACTAGTTCATCATCATCTAGATGATGACATGAAGTTTGAGGTGAGTGAATCCTTATGGATAGTAGCTCTTGACCTCAAAACCATGTTTGATAGATGATGATTATAACTTCAATACCACCAAGGTATCCTTGAAGTTATGTTCAAAATAAAAATGAATCTATCCAATAATATTGGGAGTTCTTTGATGATTCAAGGTTTGATGAGATTCTAAGTGGTCACATGGTCATCTCAAGAGTTTAAGTTCATGCTTTGAACATCTATTTCAAAACCCCAATCAAGAACTCAAACTCTATTTCAAAACCCAAATCCATTTTCTTCAAGAATGATCAAAAACAGTGAGCTGTTCAGATTCAAATATTTGTTTTGAATTAAATACTTAAGTTATGATGATGAAACCACTTGGAAAATCTTCCTACGACATCATAGTTTGTCTCCAATTTTTCCCATCAATTATAGAGATGTGAAAGTATTTGTTTTGGATGTGAGAAGTTAATATTCATAATCTGCCTCTGTTCTCACATAATGTTCACCCTACTTCTTGCACTTATTCTGGATATTTTCGTCACTGTACATATATCTTTTCTATTTTTTTTATGAAACTTGGGTGTCTTAGGAAACGTTTAGTATATAATGGGTCATCATAAACCCTTTCTTTGATTTATGAAAAATCATACAAAATCAGTCAACAGTGCAGCTTTTGTTTCTGAGTCATCTGTACATTCTGATTTGTTTCTTTTAATCTGTGATAGCTATTGAGGTTTGGCTTTTTGGGTTATTTTCTAAACACACTAAGGATGATCTCTGATATTTCCCATATTTTCCTAGGCACGTTTGACCTCCCATTATAATGTTATAAAGTAATGCATACAGTCTGTCCACTATTCACAGCATTTCACTTTTTGACTTTCACACTTTGATGCAACACTCTCTTGTATCTAGATGAGCCCATATCCCATGAACATGTTCTTTACCACTTTGAGCATGCTACATCATTGCATGTATCATCTATCCTCTCATGTATCATACTCTCATAGATTCTTGAGTTTGGTTTCCAAATAAAAGTATGTTTTGCAAATACTTGGGAAGTTCATGAAATGAGTTAGGAATTGATATTCCAAGTGGTTAGAATATTCATCCAAGTTCTGGAAGTATACTTTCAAAAAACCCCCATTTCAAAACCCCCCTCCTAAACCCCTCATTTTGATTTCAAGAAATAAACCTTGTTTTTCCCAAAATCTTCAAAACAGTGAGTCAAAACAGTGAGTGTTCTGAGTTCAAAGATTTCTCTAGAACTCAATACTCAATGTATGGATGCAAGACCACTTGGAAAATCTTCCTAACTCATTATAGAACATCCATGATTTTTGGCTTGACTTGGAAGCACTTGAAAAGGGTCCATTCTTGCCCAAACATTCGCTCCAGATATTCTATTTTTACTGTCACAGCAGCTTGGTCTACTTTCAACTTGTTTTACAGAAAACCGTTCCAACAAGAGTGGTCCTAACTTATTTTTCCCTTAAACTTCAATGTCTTAGGGAACTTTCTGTATAAAATGGGTCTCTAGATCATTTTTTTTTCATTTTCTAAGATTTTCTAACATTTCAGTCGACAGTACGGACTTTGTTTCTGAGTGACCACTATTGTTTATATGATTTCTCTCAATATGTGATAGTTATTAAAGATTGGCTTTATGGATTGTATTCTTTACACAATAAGGAAGATCTCCATGAAAAATCATGCATTGAAAACATTCGTAACCCCTCTTTTCAATTTTCAAAAGATCTAGTTGCTGTTCTGTCCACTATTCACCGCAAGCACACTTTTGCTTCCCCCCTTTGATTTGATGCTTACATGCACTCCAAATTAGCTCATGTCTTAGGAAGTAGTTCATACTACATTTGTAAATATCCCATGATTATTTCATTCATTCATTCATACACATTTTAGACTTCTAAGTCATTTTAGAAATCCATGTACACAAAACACACTACAACCTTTGCACATTTTAGATACATAAAATGCATTCATGCAAGATTTGGGGTTTTTGTAACTCTTAATCTACGAAGATTATAAGGAATGAACTTGATCACACGTTCATGCTTCTCCTCGATCTAATCATCCTTTCTCATCCGTCCCAGGGATTGAGAGATCTTCTTTTCTCAAAGATTAACATGCATCATTCTAGCCTTGCTAAGCATATTTTGATTTCTTTGATTATTTGTTTCAAGAACAATTCATGTCCCCCTTTAGATTAGGAAAACTTAATTACTTGATACATGATTAGACGATTTTTTCTAGATTTGTTTGTGTGATCTTTCACTTTACATTGCGTGATACTTGGCTTAGATCTTATGAATGATATCTTATCTTTAGATCTTCCATTTTAAATCTCCTTATGTGATGTAATATACTATCATAGTATTAATTGTTGAACCATACATAGTATAAGATGATTATTTGGATGCTAATTGAGGCCCGTCGAAAGACGGGGCGAGTTGAGGGTGTTTTAGTCGTGACAAAGGCTCCTTCCTCTCTCGTACCAAAACCCCGAACCAAGTTCTTTGGTTATGAAGGGCCGGTGCCCTTATCCACTTGGGTGAGTCAAATTAGGTTTCTTAGTTCCTTAAAGACCAAGCGGCGACTCTGTATCTGTTTTCAACAGACCTACCATTTTCTTCTTTTGATCAATTTCAATCAAGTTTTCAAAAAACCAACAAAGAGGCGGAAGCCCTGTGTCCACACTGACATAGTCTTTTCATCAACAAATTTGTGACTGATCAACATGCCGCTAAAGACGGGTAAGAAAACTACTACTCCGACCGGTCAGGAGAACCTGCAGCTTGAGCAGCAGGCTGCCTCTATGACCCCCGAGCAGATGAAGGCGACACAGGCACAACTCTTGGAGGCGCAACGCCGGATACAGGAACAGATGGAGGCACTTTTGGCCCGACAGGAGCAGCGTCCTGCCATAGAAAATCAGCCTGAGAAGAGCGCTCCTATTCAAAGGCCTGCTAGGGTATGAAGGCAAGCCCGTTCTGCCCCGGTGTCCCCACCAGACCGGGAACCCCTCGGTGATGGTGAGCGCAGCCAGGCAACAAGGCGTTCATAAAGGCGAGCTCGACCCGATCCTCGCCAGGTTGAGGATTCCAGGCCATCATCAATCGACGGCGTGCGGCCAGAGGAGAAGAGTCATGACAGAGAGCCCGGGAGTCAGCCGAGGACCCCCCGACCAGGAGCCATGGGGACCTTCGGCACACGATTACTCGGACCCAGAGCCTGGCTCGATCCCAAAGGTCGACGCATTTCGAGGATGAGGCCTCGTCATCCGATCCGACCTACCGCTCAGATACAGAGAGGAGGACCCGGCGGGATGACGTCAAGGCCCAGGTCGAGAAACTGCAGTAGCAAATCGAGAGGTTGAACCACAAGTTCGGTCACGACCTCACCAACACGGAGACAGAATCTCCCTATACCGCTCGGGTGACACAGTTTCCTATTCTACGGAAATTCAAACCCCCTCACCTCAGCTCCTATGACGGCACAGGGAGTCTGGTAGACCACATCCGCACTTACAAGGCTCAGAGGGCACTGGTCACCACAGTGGACGAGCTACAGTGCCTGGCCTTTCCCAGTACTCTCAAGGGTCCAACTGCACAATGGTTCCATGCTCTAAAGCCCTGGATGATTGATAACTTCAAAGCCCTCGGCAAGCTCTTCATCAGCCAGTTTGTCGGGATGCTCGACCGGTCGCAACCGGACACTCAGCTGCTGACCGTCAAGCAGCACAAAGGGGAGTTCCTGAGGGAGTATGTAGATCGTTTCAACCAGCAAAGGCTCTTGATCTGTAATCTCAACGAAACGGCTGCAATTATGGCCTTCTGCTCGGGAGTTCAACACACCAAGGTTGCCACATCGTTCCATCATGACCGACCGGCAACCCTGGTGGAGCTCTCGGAGAGGGTCGGAAAATACATAGATACTGAAGAATTCCTGAAGGTGAAGCACGTCGGCCAGGTGGGAAACGAATCCCAGAAGGCCAAACGCAAGCGTGAAGGATTCGAGAAGGGCTTGGGAAAGACGCCGAGGCAAGACCAGAAGGACGCCCGGGGTCAGCCCCCGATTGCCTTCACCCCCCTTTCTTGGCCCATACATGAAGTCATGGCCGCCGCCGAGGCGCAAAGACTGCTCCAGCAGCCTGTAAAGCTCAGAGCCCCGCCCGGTAAGAGGAACCGGGATAAATTCTGCCGCTACCACAGGGATCACGGTCATGAAACAGAGGATTGCTTCAAATTGACGATAGCAATAGAGAAGCTGATCGAGCAGGGACACCTCACGGAGTTCGTCACAGCGGACAGACGACCTCGGCAGAACACCAGAGCTCCCGATCAGCCACCACCACTTGGCCACATCCACGTGATCTCCGGAGGAACATCAGGCGAAAGAGATTCACAGTCGGCACAGAAGAGGCATGCTCGGGCATCCCGAGTGGATGTCTAGCAAGTCCAATCCACTGGCTCCTCCCCAACCGATGTTCTAACATTCACGTCCGACGACTTGCAGGGCGTCCACTGCCCCCATCATGACCCGCTAGTAGTGACGCCCGCTAGTAGTAACGCTTTCCATAGCCAACTATATGGTCTAGAGAGTTCTAGTGGACACATGCAGCTCGTCCGACATTATGTTCACGTTGGCATTCGATCAGCTCGGGATCTCCAGGGATCGGCTTCGACCGGTCGCTACTCCCCTGGTTGGATTCAACGGCTCTAGCATACAACCGCTCGGGTCTATCCAGCTTCCAGTTCTCATGGGGACCTACCCTCAGCAAGTTTCCACGCTGACCAGTTTCGTGATCGAAGAAGCCCTATCGGCCTACAATGTTATCCTTGGCAGGCCTACCCTCAATAAGGCCAGGGCGGTCGTCTCCACCTACAGCTTAACAGTGAAGTTCCCAACTCCCTAGGGACCCAGATGCTTGCGAGGAGATCAGACTACCGCTCGAAGTTGTTATGTCAGCTCGTTGAGCTGAGGGGCAATCATAGAAACATTAAACGTTCAAGAGATGGACCCTCGGGACCAGAGCGACACGGTAGGTCCGGTGGAAGAACTGGAACGAGTGATGTTGGATCCCGAACATCCAGACCGAACGGTCTGCATAGGTACATTACTGGAGCCCCGCCTGAAGGAAAAACTGATGCAGTTCCTGAGACAAAATTAGGACGTTTTTGCTTGGAGTCATGAGGATATGCCCGGGATTGACCCCCGGGTAATGTCCCATCGTCTCAATGTCAGCCCGGATTGCCGCCCAGTCAAGCAGAAGAAAAGGGGCATGGCCCCCGAGAGACAGAAATCGGTGAGTGAGGAGGTCGAGAAGCTCCTAAGGGCGAAGTCCTTCCGAGAGGTCCACTATCCCGACTTGTTAGCTAATGTTGTTCTCGTCAAGAAAATAAACAGGAAGTGGAGAATGTGCGTGGACTTCACCAACGTCAACAAGGCCTGCCCCAAGGATTGCTATCCACTACCCAGGATAGACCTCCTTGTGGACTCTACGGCAGGTCACTCACTCCTCTCATTCATGGACGCCTACTCGGGGTACAAACAGATCAGCATGTACCCCGGGGACGAAGAGAAGACAGCATTCATCACCAACCAGGGGACGTATTGCTACAAGGTTATGCCATTCGGCCTCAAGAATGCCGGGGCTACCTACCAGCGCCTGGTCAACTACATGTTCAAAGACCTCATTGGAAAGTCCATGGAGGTGTATGTGGACGCTCTCCGGGTCAAGAGCCGGGACGAGCCCAACCACCTTGAGCATCTGGCTGGGGCCTTCAACATTTTGAGAAAATTCAGGATGAGGTTGAACCCGGCTAAGTGCACCTTTGGTGTCTCGTCCTGGAAATTTCTTGGCCATCTAGTCAACAGACGGGGAATTGAGGCAAACCCCGATAAGATCAAAGCTATCATGAACATGCGGTCACCCAAATCAACGAAGGAAGTTCAGAGCCTAGCCGGACGGGTGGCCGCACTGAACAGATTTGTCTCCCGAGCTACCGACCGGTGCTTGCCATTCTTCAAGATCCTGCACAAACCGTTCCAGTGGTCAGAAGAGTGTGAAGAGGCATTCCAGGAACTCAAGAAGTACCTGGCGTCCCCTCCTCTCCTCTCAACACCCGTGCCGAGGGAAGAATTATTTTTATATTTGGCGGTGTCACCATCGGCGGTTAGCTCGGCACTTATTCAAGAAGAGCACGTGATATAATTCCCAGTGTACTACACTAGCCGGGCGTTCAAGGCACAGAGAGCAGATACTCCCGCATCGAGAAACTGGCATTCGCCCTTATCACCTCGACCCGAAGGCTCCGCCCATGCCATTGTGGTCCTCACAGATCAACCTCTCCGCAGAATCCTCAATAACCCAGACACGTCCGGGAGGCTCGCCAAGTGGGCCTTGGAATTGGAAGAGTTTGAAGTGATCTACTGACCCCGCACAGCCATTAAGGGACAAGCCGTAGCAGACTTTCTGGTCGAGTTTACATATCCCGAGGACCCGGTCGAGGAGTCTGAGCCCCCGGCCTTACTGCCCGGGTTACACTCTGACATCCCAACCTAGGTACTGCATGTGGACGGTTCCTCCAATTAGCAAGGCAGTGGGGCAGGAATCATCCTAACTACCCTCGACGGTATCCAGCTCAAATATGCACTAAGGTTTGGGTTCCGTGCCTCCAATAACGAAACCAAATACGAAGCCCTCTTGGTCGGTTTACAGTTGGCCATCTCCATGAGTGCACAACAGGTTCAGGGCTACAGTGACTCCCAACTCGTGGTCAGTCAGGTTAACCAAGAGTACGAAGCGCGGGAAGATAGAATGGTAGCCTACTTGGCCCTTGTCCGAGCGGTTTTCAAGCAGCTCCGGGGATTCTCCATCACACAGATACCCAGAGAAAAAAATACCAGAGCCGACCGGTTGGCCCACCTTATCTCGTCTTCTGAGTCAGACTTGCCCGGGATAAGGATACAATACCCACCCAAGCCAAGTGTGATCAACTCAGAGGGCATAGAGGTAGACCCGGCCACTCTGGAACCCAGCTGGATGGACCCACTCGTGATATTCCTGACAATAGGATGCTCCCAGACGACAAGGAAGAAGCCCGCTGGGTTAAATACCGGGCGGCACGATATCATCTTCTCGACGATATCCTTTACAAGAGGGGATTCACTATCCCGTACCTCCGCTGTGTTCACCCTGCGCAAGTCCAAGCAATACTGTCTGAAACCCATGAAGGTGTGTGCGGGAACCATATCGGAGGCAGGGCACTCTCTAGAAAGGCCCTACTACAAGGTTACTACTGGCCAACCATGGCCAGGGATTCCCAAGAGTATGTCCGGAGGTGTGACAAGTGCCAAAGATACTCTCCGGTCCTACCTAAAGGTGGCGGCCTACAAGCAAAGGGTCTCGCGATATCACAATAGCAAGGTGAAGTACTGCAGTTTTCAAGTTGGAAACCTAGTCCTTAAAGCAGTGAACCAGTCTACCCGAATCCCGAGCCATGGGAAATTGGGGCCAAACTGGGAAGGCCCATATCAAGTAACCCGGGTCAACCGACCGGGAACCTACTAGCTACAGAGCATGGACGGGCACGATCTCTCTAATCCTTGGAATGTGCAACACCTCTGTAAGTATTTTCAGTAGCATCTGACCACGGGAATTTAGTACTGTAGAGAAATTTCTTTTTTGTAGCTCTGATTGAGCAACCATTTAAAATTTTTATTTTTAAATAAAATGGAATAGTTTACTTTGAAAATTTACTCCTGTCAGTACACCGTGCAATACGCAAAAGACCTCGGGCCTAACCTCGAGGCACCAAAGACCTTGGGCCTAACCCCAAGGCACAAAATACCTTGGGCCTAATCCCAAGGCACAAAAGACCTTGGGCTTCGAACCCAGGCACTAAAAAGATCTCGGGTTCCGAATCCAGGCACAAAAGGACCCTGTAACCACACATGTTTCAGGTCGGTTTCCTATGGTCGCTCCTCAGCACGCCCCCCCTTCACAGGATGCTCAGGGGCAAGAGGATACTAGACCTAAACAAGAAATTACTCAAAGGTTCGCTTAGGTCCAGCCGACAACGGGGCCAAACCCCTAGGTGGTCGACGATGGAAAGCTTCAAATGACCTTGCAACCACCCATGTTCTAGGTCGGTTCCCTACGACCATTCACTCCTGGACTCCCGCATTTGCAAAATGCTTGGAGGCAGGGGAATATTAGGCCAAAACAGGAAATCACACCGGTCACTACAAGAACTTGGAAGATGTTCCCAAGTACTTACAGTGATCAAAGATATATCCCGGACGGTACAACAGGATACACCTATGATACACTGAGACATCCCGGACGGTACTACAGGGTATTCCTATAATACATCGGGCGATCCCGGATGCTAAACAGGACCAGTTCCTACAGCACCCCGGGCAACTACCTTTCAAACAGGTCAGAAAGACTAGGTGTTCTGACGGGTACGGTCCTAAAACATTTGCTAAGGCAGGTGTTAGGTTGGCCAAAAACCGAACGGGTACGGTCCAAAAACATTTGCTATGGTAGGTGTTAGGTCGGCCAAAAACTGAACGGATACTAGCAATTCTAAATAGGCACAGTGTAGAAAAAGAAAAAAACAGTTAATGGAAGAGAAATTTGACCTCAGGGGCCTTTTCATTAATCAAAAAGAAACAGTACAGAGCCAAAGGGGCAGTTGTAGTAGCCTCCCCAAAAAGAAAAAAAAGTACAATAAACAAAAAAAAAAGACTAGTCCACCACCACTACTTCCTCCTCCTCAGCGGCCTGCTCATCAACGGAGGGGTTCCCGGCCGGTGCAACTTCAACGGTGTCTTCGACCTCAACGGCAACCTCGGCTTCAGCAGCGACCTTAGAGTCGGCCTGGCCTTCCTTCCAATAACCAGACTCGGCCCAGGAGTACCCAGACAGATCCCAGTCGGGATGGTCAGCAGCAGCCCGCTTCGCCAGATCATCATAACCCGTGAGGAATCCTGCTTCAAATTCCTCCTCAACTTCTTTGGCCTCGGCCTCCCAGCAGTAGAAAGCTCCGAGAGCGAGGCTGTCATAGCTTCGAGATCTTTCTCGGTAGAGATCTTCGCGGACTCCGAGGCTGTAACCTTGGCCTCAGCAATCTTCTCGGCGGTGACCCTCCCGGCCTCCACAGCCGCAGCCTTAGCCTCCGCAACCTTCCGGACAGCCCGCTCGATTGACAAGGAGTCGCGGACCTCCCCCAGCTTTAAGGCCATCGTCCGGGACCTCTCTTCCTCCACGGTCAGGGTGAACTCTGTGGATTCCCGAGCAGCCCTCTCCGCAGAAAGGTTAGCCTCAGCAGCGGCCAACCTCTCAGCAAAGCCGGGAAGGGTGGTCTCGGCCCCGGCCGCAATACAACCAACCTGCAAGGAACAAGAAGAAGTCAGTATATGCATGAAAAAATTCTAGTGTTCACGCCACGAAGAGACTTACCATGTGGCTGATGCTGTATAGCCAACCGATGCTGGTCTCGGGGCTGAGCAGGCTGTACTTGTCGATTTGGCTCTGCAGTAGCCCAGGCCGTACCCTCCCGCGGACTTCGTCCGCTGTCTCGACATCCGGCCTGGCAGAGGGGCCCGCGTGAGCTTCCTCCAAGGTCGAGAAGGAGACCCCGGTCGGTCTGGCAACTGGAGGTGGTGATAGTGGTGTAGCAATCGTTACCACGGTCGGGGGCTAGTTTCTTCCTCTTCTGACCAGCCCGGGCCTCAAAAATACTACATATAAATGAAAGATATATCGATATATATCTCAGTCAGGCTTTAAAGAGGGCGCCTTCTCTTTTATTAGAGAGAGGGCTTCTATTTTGGTCATCAGATTGTGTTTTTATTAAGAGCAGTTTTGTCATTTCATAGTTATTAAACATGATCTGACAGCCAAAATGAAAATCCTCTCTTTAATAAAGAGAGGCCACTCTATTTAGAGAATTTATATATATATATATATGTATACAAAGATTCTCTAAAGAGGACCACATCTCTTTATTAAAGAGATGACCTTTGTTTTGGCCTTTGGATTGTGTTTAAAAACTGTGAAATGACAAAACTGTCATTAATGAAAACACGATCTGACGGCTAAAACAGAGGTACTCTCTTTAATAAAAAAAAGACGCCCTCTTTATAGCCTGACTTTATATATATATACATATGTGTTATCGAATGGACATCCGATATAATAATAGAATAGTAATGAAAAAACTTTCCTTCTTTGTCTGTTTTCTAAGCTAGAGTACTCTTCACTTTTTTTCTTTTCTTTTTTCTTTTCCTTTTATTTTTTTAATTGCTTTACAACTGACTCAAAGTTGGATTCCGACAAACTATTACTGCATCTCCAAATCTGAAATATTCAATTTGCCAGTTTTAAGGGCAAAAACTATAATGTGGAGGCATATACTAATAACGTCACCGTTGGTTCAAATGGGTTTCATGATAAACGTTCCTGGCCCATTCATTTTACATTTCAGGCATATCAGTAAGCCCAACTTTGGATACTTACATTCCATAAGTTAAATCAATATGAGCCTTCATCGAACTTTGGTATTTCATAATGGAGTAATATTTTGGTGGCAAATACTAACATATTCTATCTTTCTCTTAGGTGGTAGTGTGGCGTCGGGATAATTTCGGTAGATTTCACAGTACCAACCAAGAGGGAGAGGGACTGTGTTTGTAAAAAGTAGTTGTTACCCTAACATTGTTGTTTCATAATATCCCCTTGCAAATGCTTTATATTAGGAAAATGCGAATTACACGGGATTTGTTTAAAATGAGTCCATTATGTATTAGCTTATCTAGTAATTTACTAATGTTTGATTGTCAAAATTAACAAATTTTAATTTATTAAGAAAACTCAAATAAAGTAATTTCTTTTCTTCAAAAACTTTAAATGTCTTAAATCAAGGTAGAGAAATCAGTCTAAACACGTGGCGCTGCTAATTCGAGATATTCCTAATGCTTCTTCATCGTCCAGATATGGGGAGTCCTTACCAGATAGTATATATATTTACATTAAATCACTTAAGAAAAAGCAAATTCAGAATAAACTAACTTAAATAGAATAATGCATAAAATTAGAAAAGAGTCACTTAGTATATAGTCCTAATATAAACATCTAATTAGAAATAGGTTATTTTTTTAATAAAAAATTTAAAAATTAATCTCTGACCTGACTTGAGGACTAAATACCTTCATATCATTTTAATAGAAATATATATATACATATATACGGTCAGGATCTAAAGTGAACTTACCCAGTGAACTGACTTTTAAGTCCGAAAGAACCCGCCGGTTAGCGGGGTGCACGGGTCAGCAGAGCAACCTGCGGGTTGTTTCGGGCTTAAAAGTCACTTCAATGAGTAATTTCACTCGACCCAGTTCATTTTAGATCATCCCCCTATATATATAACTATATATAGTAACTGATTTAGCATCATTTACTCCGTCATTTATACATGTACATACATATATATATATATACGCACACACATCCATTTACTGAAGAAAAAAAAATATCCCTAGGCTTGTACCAAATTCAAACGAAAGTGAGAAGATCTCACAGGCGATCGTGGAGTGGAAGAGGCATTTCACAATCGAAGTTAATGATTCTCTATGCAAACTACGCAATTCATCACCGATGCAAAATGATATACAAGCTTTTGGTTCTAATTTCTCATGGATTTTGCTCAAAAAATCAATTTTTTTTAGTACAAGTAGAGTTTTTGACAACTTCATGTTGGGTTACATGTGTTTCTATACACATGAGATTTCTTTAATGGGCTTTGCCCTTTCAAGTGTGTTCTTAAGTTTTGGCCTATGCTTGAATGGGCCCATGGCTTATAATGACCTAAATAAACAAAAAGGTGGTAAGCCTTGGTGGATATATAGAGGTTCTGCGCAAAATCAATTAGAGATACAGAGAGAGGTCTCGGTTTGTGAAAAGTGCTCAAGGAGGCGGCGTGGCTACCGAGAAGAAGAAGAGTGACGCATCTTTCAAGGGCTTGTTTGTGTGCCAACAATCTTGGGGATTTTTTAAGAAGTATTTATCTACTTGTATTTCCTTTGGGTTATTTGTGAGCCCTAAGAGGTAACCCTTGTATTCACTCTCTAGTTGATTGAATACCTCAAGTTTAGGGCAAAAACTTGAGAGAACATTTGTATTCCTTATTTTACATAGTGGAATTACTCGGAGTTGCCCTGTGGTTTTTTCCCTCTCCATTGGAGGATTTTCCACATAAATCTTGGTGTCATTTATTTCTTGCTTGGGTGCCATTATTATTATATTGCTTGTGGTTGATTGTGGTGAAAGGAAATTATCCATTGTGGCTTGAATATTATTATTTTTTGTTCCTATTTAATTAACACTAGACAAGGTTAGGAAGTGTTGCTCATAATATTGGGGATTTCCGCATTTTTTTCCAATAAAGTGGTATCAGAGCCAGATTCGTTTTTATTATTTGTTGTCTTGTGTAATTAAATGGAGGAATCATCAAATTCAATGATTAAGCTCACAGCTTCAAATTATGCAATTTGAAAACCGCGAATGGAGGATATCCTTTATTGTAAGGATTTGTATGATCTGATTGAGGGTGATACGGCCAAGCCTACAACTATGTCTGATACGGATTGGGTAAAATTAAACAGGAAAACAGTGGGTCAAATTAGACAGTGAGTTGATCACACCGTATTTCACCACGTTGCCCAAGAAGTTAATGCACAAAGTTTATGGAATAAATTAGAGTCTATGTATGAGAGGAAGACCGCGCAGAACAAAGCTTTCTTGATTCGAAGGCTTGTGAACTTGAAATTCAAAGATGTGAATTCCGTTGCCGAGCACTTGAGTGACTATCAGAGTATAGTTAATCAGTTGCCTACGAAGAAGATGAATTTAGATGATGAATTTCAAGCTTTGCTTTTATTGAGTTCTTTGCCTGATAGTTGGGAGACGTTGGTTGTGTCTCTTAGTAATTCAGCTCCCAATGGTAAGCTGACTTTGGAGATTGTTAAAGACAGCATGTTTAACGAGGAAGCCAGGCGAAAGGGTATGGGTCTAGATCAGACACAGGCTCTTGTCACGGAGAACAGGGGTAGGAATCCGAACAGAGGGTCTTGGAAAGGATCTAAAGATCGTAGTAAGTCCAAGAACAGTCGAGGCAAGTCACAGACGCGAGGAGGTTTTGTATGCTATTATTGTAACAAGGAAGGCCACACGAGCAAAAATTGTAGAATTCGTAGGAGAGATCAGAAACAGGGTAATACTGAGAAGAAGTCAGAAGACAAGAATACTACAGCTATAGTTTTTGAGGATGTGGTGGTACTCTCATTTGGAGATGAGAAGTGCTTACATGTTACAGATAGTGATGTTGAGTGGGTTGTTGATACAGCCGCCTCCTACCATGCTACTCCTAGGAGAGAGTTCTTCACGTCATATAAAGCAGGTGACTTTGGTACTGTGAAGATGGGTAATACCAGCTATTCTAAGATTGAGGGGATATGTGACGTGTGTATTCGGACTAGCCTGGGTTGCACTTTGACATTGAAGGATGTTCGGCATGTTCCTGATTTACGGTTGAATTTGATTTCTGGTGTTGCACTAGATAAGATGGGTTATGATAACCATTTTGGGAGCGGAAAGTGGAAACTCACCAAAGGGTCCCTAGTTGTTGCAAAAGGGGAACTTTGTTGTACTTTGTACAAGACTCATGTGAAGGTGTGTTCAAGCGGGCTAAATGCAATTGAGGATGAGTCTTCACCAAATTTGTGGCACAGGAGGTTGGCGCACATGAGTGAGAAAGGGTTGCAGATTCTGGCAAAGAAGTCTCTCATTCCCTTTGCCAAAGGTACAGCTCTTAGCCCTTGTGATTATTGCTTATTTAGTAAGCACCATAGAGTTTCCTTTCATGCTTCTAGTAAAAGAAAAACCAAGTTGCTTGATATGGTTTATTATGATGTTTGTGGTCCCATTGAGGTAGAGTCTTTGGGCGGTAATAAGTATTTTCTTACTTTTATTGATGATGCTTCACGTATAGTGTGGGTGTATTTTTTGAAAACAAAAGACCAGGTCTTTCAGCATTTTCAGAGGTTCCATGCTATGGTGGAAAGAGAGATAGGAAAACCTTTGAAGTGCCTTCGTACTGATAACGGGGGAGAGTACACTTCAAAAGAGTTTGAAGCATATTGTGCAAGTCATGGTATACGGCATAAGAGGACAGTTCCACGTACCCCACAGCACAATGGTGTGGCCGAGAGGATGAACCACATTATTATAGAGAGAGAGTCAGATGCATGTTACGAGTGGCTAAACTGCCTAAGTCATTCTGGGGTGAAGCAGTTCGCACAGATTGTTACTTGATTAACAGGTCTCCTTCAGCTCCATTAGATTTTGAGATCCCAGAGAAAGTATGGACCAGTGGTGATATTTCATACTCTTATCTGAGAGTGTTTGGGTGCAAGGCATTTGCACATGTTGCTAAGGAGCAGAGATCTAAACTTGATGACAAAGCTACTCCATGTATCTTTGTTGGTTATGGAGATGCAGAGTTCGGGTACAGGTTGTGGGATCCAGAAAATAAAAAGGTGATCAGAAGTAGAGATGTGATTTTTCACGAACATCAGACTTTTGCAGATTTTGAGAGACCTGCACAGCCTAGAGCGAGTAGTGCTCCAGACCTCACATCAGTTCCTTCCACATCACAGGGTGCCACAGATGGGGGAGAAGTACAGTATGAGCCAGTTATAGATGTTCCAGAATTTGGGGATGATGATGATGTGCCAGATACAGAGGGTGTTGAGCAGGGGGAGCAGCCCCTTCAACCAGAGCTTACCATACCTCCAGTCAGGAGATCGACTAGAGAGCACAGACGATCAGTCAGGTATTCCAGTTCTGAGTATATTTTGCTTACAGATGAGGGGGAGCCAGAGAGTTTTCAGGAAGTTCAGACTCACAGAGACAGAGGCAGTTGAGTACAGGCTATGCAAGATGAGATGAATTCCTTGCATAAGAACAGTACTTATGAGTTAGTTGATCTTCTTAAGGGCAGAAAAGCGTTGAGAAACAAATGGGTGTTCAAGTTGCAGAAGGATGGTGACAAGTTACTAAAGTATAAGGCTCGTTTAGTTGTCAAGGGCTTCGGGCAGAAGCATGGCATTGATTTTGATGAGATTTTCTCACCGGTGGTAAAGATGAGTTCTATTCGAGTTGCTTTAGGTTTGGTAGCTAACATGGATCTTGAGATTGAATAGTGTAAAGATAAGAAGTGATGGGAATATCTTGTATTCAACATAATAAGAAATAAAGAGTACAAGCCTTTAAATAGGCTGAGCCTAAGCTATACATTTTTCACACTAACCGATGTAGGACAACCACATAACTACACTTTTACATATTTACCCTTTAACACTCCCCCTCAAGCTGGAGCATACATATCATATGCACCCAGCTTGTTACAAATATATTTCACACGTGTCCCACCCAATGCTTTAGTAAACAAATCTGCTAACTGGTCTACAAATTTAACATGAACTGTATTAATCACTTTCTGTAGGAGCTTTTCACGAATAAAATGACAATCAACTTTAATATGTTTCGTCCTCTCATGAAACACAGGATTAGAAGCAATATGAACCACTGCCTGGTTATCACAAAATAGGTTCATAGGTTCAGACTGAGTAAACCCAAGTTCCTCCAACAAATGCTTCATCCATACTAACTCACAAGTAGTATGTGCCACAGCGCTATATTCTGACTCAGCACTAGATCTAGCAACAACGGTTTGTTTCTTGCTTTTCCACGATACAAGATTTCCTCCAACAAGTACACAGTACCCTGTAGTCGACCTCCTATCACTAGGAGATCCGGCCCAGTCAGCATCCGTGTAGCTCTCAACTCGAATGTGACCATGATTCTTATACAACAAACCATGGCCCGGAGCCCCCTTGAGGTATCTCAAGACTCGAATCACTGCATCCCAATATGTAGTTCGAGGGGAGTCCATAAACTGACTAATTACACTAACTGCGAAGGCAACATCAGGTCTTGTGACTGTTAGGTAATTAAGTTTTCCAACTAATCGTCTGTACTGTCCTGGATCATCAAGTAGCTCCCCTTGATCAGGCACTAATTTGGAATTGGGATCCACAGGAGTATCCAAAGGTTTTGATCCCAACATTCCTGTCTCTGTCAGCAAATCAAGAACATATTTCCTCTGAGATAAGCATATCCCTTCACTAGATTTATCCCTTCACCTCAATGCCTAAGAAATACCTAAGCTGTCCCAAGTCTTTGGTCTGAAACTTGATTTGTAAGAAAGATTTCAACTCATGAATACCCTTAGAGTCATCACCAGTAATGACGATATCATCAACATAAACAATTAATAGGATCTTCCCCGCTACAGTGTGTCTATAGAAAACAGAATGGTCAACACCATATCTCTAAAGCCCAAACTCAGCAATTACATCACTGAACCTGCCAAACCAAGCACGAGGAGACTGCTTCAAACCATAAAGAGACTTTTTTAATTTGCAAACCAGACTAGACTCCCCCTGAGCAACAAATCCAGGTGGTTGTTCCATGTAAACCTTCTCGAGAAGGATACCGTTTAGAAATGCATTCTTCACATCCAACTGATGAAGGGGCCAGTGATAAGTAGAGGCCAGTGAGATGAAAAGGCGAACAGAAGCAATCTTGGCCACGGGAGAAAACGTCTCTGAATAATCAAGTCCATAAACTTGAGTGTAACCTTTGGCAACAAGGCGTGCCTTCAAACAATCCAGAGTGCCATTAAGATGAACCTTAACTGCATATACCCAACGGCAACCAACCACAGATTTCCCTGGCGGGAGAGGGACCAAGTCCCAAGTACCAGTTTCCTTAAGGGCACACATCTCATCCTGCATAGCTTGGTTCCAACCAGAATGGGCAAGTGCCTCTGCAACATTCTTAGGAATAGATATGGTAGACACGGAAGCAACGAATGAAGAAAAAGTAGGAGACAAATGATCATAAGATATAAAGTTAGAAATAGGATGAGAAGTGGTACACGAACGCTTACCTTTCCTGAGAGGAATGGGAAGGTCTAGATCAGTTGGTTCTGGAGAAGATGGCTGATCTGATGACACGGTAGGCGGAGGCGGAGCAGCAGAGTCCACTGGAGTCTGCGGAGGTGGACGACGAGTGTAAACTTGCAAATCAGGCCTAGACAATCGGGTGGAAGTATCAGGAGTAGATGGTGTAGTAGGCGGAATAGGGGAGACAGGAAGCGGAACAGGAAGCATAAAGTCCGGATATGTAGCCGAGTGAGACTCTGAATAAAAGGGTTTAGACTCAAAGAATGTGACATCGGCAGAGACAAAGTATCGATGAATGGAAGGACTATAACAACGGTACCCTTTCTGAGTCCTAGAGTATCCCAAGAAAACACACCGAATTGCTCGTGGGTCTAATTTATCAGTCCCGGGAGCCACGTGATGAACAAAGCAAACACACCCAAAAACACGCGGAACGACTGAGAATGGTGACTCAACTGGGAACAGGCTTGAGTGCGGTGTGCGGCCATTGAGAATAGAGGATGGCATACGGTTAATCAAATAACAAGCAGTGAGGACAGCATCCCCCCAAAAAAATTTTGGAACACGCATTTCAAATAACAAGGTGCGTGTGACTTCTAATAAGTGCCTGTTTTTCCTCTCTGCAACACCATTTTGTTGCGGTGTGTGTACACAAGAAGATTGATAAATCATGCCAGAATGGGTCATAAAAGTACTGAAAGGGTCAGAATAATATTCCTTTGTATTATCACTCCGAAGAATACGAATGGGCACACCAAATTGAGTTTTAATTTCAGCACAAAAAGCACAAAAAATAGAAAACAACTCAGAACGATTTTTCATTAAATAAAGCCAAGTTACTCTTGAATAATCATCCACAAACGTAACAAAATACCGATACCCCTTTGTGGAGGTTATACGGTGAGGACCCCATACGTCAGAATGCACTATCTGAAAAGGACTAGACGCTCTTTTATTGACCCGGGGAGTAAATTGAACACGGTGATGCTTCCCCAACTGACACGACTCGTACTCTAAAGACTGTAAAGAACTTAAACTAGGAACTAAAAGCTTCAAATTCGCTAATGAAGGATGACCAAGGCGGCAGTGGATCTGATGAGGTGAAATGGTAGCAGGACAGGCTGTTGATGAAGGAGCAGGGACAGGATCACCATCAAAGTAATAGAGACCATTGGACTCATGCCCGACGCCAATTGTCTTCCGAGTCTTCAAATCCTGAATAAGAACAGAATCAGGAGAAAAGGATACACAACAGTTAAGATCCTTAGTTAACTGACCAACAGACATTAAATTAAAGGATGAACGGGGTATAAATAAAATAGAAGAAAAGGATAAAGATGAAGAGGGTTGAGCCGTCCCGATTCCTTCAACAGGAGTCGAGGACCCATCCGCTAAAGTGACTGGGGGAGGAGATGATGATAGCCGGATAGATATAAAAAGACTAGATATACCTGTCAAATGATTACTAGCGCCAGAATTAATTACCCATGGGGAAGAACCTGAAGCAATGCAAGCAGTATGTGTACCTCCATGCTGAGCTAAGGAAGCAGATGACGTAGATGCCTGGTGGGCTGCCTGATACTGAAGTAACTGAGAGTATTCCTCGCGAGGGACAGACACGGTATCCATAGAAGCAGTAGCAGGAGAGTATCTAGAATCAGAGATGACAGCATTCGCAACCTGGGGGGGACGACCATGGAGCTGCTAGCATGTGTCTCTGCTATGCCCATCACAAAAGCAATAAGTGCACTGAAGAGTCTGGCCTCTACCACGGCCAGGACGACCATCCCGAAATCCCCCTCCACGTCTGCCACGATTAGGGCCACCACCCCTACCAGGAGCTGGTGGTGGCTGAGCAATAAGAGCGGAGCGATCAACAAGCGATGGTGAGGGAGGTGGATCCCGAGGGGTGCTCCGTAGGACACGTTGATATGTCTCGGCAAAAGTAGGAAGAGCATCACTACCAAGAATTTGAGACCGAATAGCCTCATATTCTGGTTTAAGACCAGCAAGAAACTTCATGACTAACATGTGCTCCCTCTATTTTTGTTGTTCCTGAACACTGGTGGTGGGGGGGCATAATAGTATTCAACTCTTCATGCAACCGCTTCATAACAGCAAAATAATCCGTAACAGATAAATCATTCTGCTCGAGCTTGAAATACTGAGAGGACAAATCATACATCCGGGTTAAGTTGCTGGAGTACAGAAGATGAAGATAGTCCCAAATTGCTTTACAAGAGGCCAAGTGGTTACATAGATCAGCAACATCGGGCTCCATAGAGTTCCATAAAAGTGTCACGAGTTGAGCATCCAACCGTTTCCACGCCAGAATAGCCTTGTCATCAGTGGTGGGAGGAGATCCAGTAATATGGTCATCATGGCCTAAGCCAGTAAGGACATGGTAATAGCGTTGCTCCATTGAAGAAAGTTATTTCCATTCAACTTACGAGTGGTGAGTTGGATGATAGATTTAGACTCAATGGTAACAAAGAACTCAAGATAAACAAGCTCGAAACCAAAAAAGGGTCAATCTGAACGAAAACACAGCAATTCTGAAGGGAAAAAGCTCACCGGAGCTTCGCCGGAGGTCGCCGGAGGCTGGCGAAGGTCGCCGGAGGGTCGCGGGAGGGCGGCGAGGCTGATCGGAGGGTCGCCGGGGTCGGGGGGGGGGGGGGGGGGGGGGGGGTGCCGAAGGTGGTGGAGTGGCTGGGGTGATCTGCGGCTAGGGTTTGGGGATGGAAAAAGCTCACCAGAGCTTCGTCGGAGGTCGCCGGAGGTTGGAGATGGTCGCAGGAGGGTCGCGGGGGGGCGGCGAGGCTGACCGGAGGGTCGCCAGGGTTGGGGGGGGGGGGGTGCCGGAGGTGGTGGGGTAGCTGGGTTGATATGCGGCTAGGGTTTGGGAAGGGGGAAAAGTTGCGATGGTTGGGTTTTTTTTTTTTTTTTTGATAAGGACGAAAGAGAGATTGATTACCCGAACTTCTCGATCACAACGAAGGCGGAAAAAATTGAGCAATCCCAGATTCGGGAGGCTCTGATACCATGTAAAGATAAGAAGCGATGGGAATATCTTGTATTCAACATAATAAGAAATAAAGAGTACAAGCCTTTAAATAGGTTGAGCCTAAGCTATACATTTTTCACACTAACCGATGTGGGACAACCACATAACTACACTTTTACATATTTACCCTTTAACAAACAGCTAGATGTAAAGACTGCCTTCCTTCATGGTGATTTGGAGGAAGAGATTTACATGGTACAACCAGAGGGTTTTGAAGTTAAGGGGAAAGAACATTTGTTTTGCAAGTTGAAGAAGAGTCTCTACGGCCTTAAACAAGCTCCGAGACAGTGGTACAGGAAATTCGATTCATTTATGGTGGGTTATGGGTTCAAGAGAACCGCTGCAGATCAGTGTGTTTATGTGCAGAAATTCCCGGATGGTAACTTTATTATCCTTTTGCTTTATGTTGATGATATGCTTGTTATTGGACAAGATGTTAATATGATTCGCAGGTTAAAAGGAGAGTTGTTCAAGTCCTTTGATATGAAGGACTTGGGCCCGGCCTGACGGATTTTAGGTATGAAGATTGTTCATGACAGGAAAGCGAAGAAGATATGATTGTCACAAGAGAAATACGTTGAACGGGTGCTTGAAAAGTTCAACATGAGAGATGCTAAGCCAGTTAGCACTCCTCTTGCGAGTCACTTTAAGCTAAGTAAAAGCTTGTGTCCCTCTACCAGAGAAGGAAGAGAAGAAATGGCAGTTGTTCCTTACTCCTCGGCAGTAGGGAGTCTTATGTATGAGATGGTTTGTACACGGCCAGATATTGCTCATGTAGTTGGTGTTGTAAGCAGATTTCTTTCCAATCATGGAAGAGAGCATTAGGAAGGAGTCAAGTGGATTCTTCGATACTTGAAGGGCACTTCGAGTTTGTGTTTATGTTTTGGGGGTTCAAACTAGTCTTGGAAGGATTTATAGATTTAGATATGGCAGGGGACATCGATGACCGAAAGTCTATTTCGGGTTTCTTGTTTACTTTTGCAGGGGGAGCTGTCTCGTGGCAGTCCAAGTTACAAAAATGTGTTGCCTTGTCTACCACTGAAGCTGAGTATATCGCTGCTACTGAAGCAGGGAAAGAGATGTTGTGGATGAAACGGTTTCTCCAAGAGTTGGATTTGAAGCAAGATGAGTATGTGGTTCATTGTGATAGTCAGAGTGCTATGGACTTGAGCAAGAACGCCACATACCATTCCCGTACAAAACACATTGATGTTCGTTACCACTGGATTCGTGAGGTGATGGAAAAGCAAGTAATGAAATTGAAAAAAATTCATACAGACAAGAATCCGTCTGATATGATGACTAAGGTCGTGACAAGAGAGAAGCTTGAGCTCTGTAAAGAGCTAGCTGGTATGAACTCCAAGTGAAGAGTCAAAGTTGGGTGTTCCCTCCTCTCATGTGTATAGAGGGGGAGATTTGTTGCGTTACATGTGTTTCTATACACATGAGATTTCTTTAATGGGCTTTACCCTTTCAAGTGTGTAACAAAAAGGTGGTAAGCCTTGGTGACATATAGAGGTTCTGCGCAAAATCAATTAGAGATACAGAGAGAGGTCTCAGTTTGTGAAAAGTGCTCAAGGAGGCGGCGCGGCTACCGAGAAGAAGAAGAGTGAGGCAACTTTCAAGGGCTTGTTTGTGTGCCAACAATCTTGGGGATTTTTGAAGAAGTATTTATTTACTTGTATTTCCTTTGGGTTATTTGTGAACCCTAAGAGGTAACTCTTGTATTCACTCTCTAGTTGATTGAATACCTCAAGTTTAGGGCAAAAACTTGAGAGAACATTTGTATTCCTTATTTTACAAAGTGGAATTACTCAGAGTTGCTCTGTGGTTTTTTCCCTCTCCATTGCAGAGTTTTTCACATAAATCTTGGTGTAATTTATTTCTTGCTTGGGTGCCATTATTATTATATTGCTTGTGGTTGATTGTGGTGAAAGAAAATTATCCATTGTGGCTTGAATATTATTATTTTTTGTTCCTATTTAATTAACACTAGACAAGGTTAGGAAGTGTTGCTCCTAATATTGGGGATTTCCGCATTTTTTCCCAACACTTCAAGTGTGTTTCTGTACTGTAGCAATTTTTGGATTTTTGGAGGAGATTCATCGACAAGACATAGAAGAAGGTTTATAAATCTTTTTGGTCAAATTCGCGGTGAGAAATTTTCTCTATATTTACTGAACTTCTTTTGCATTCTCTATAAACATAACAATGGCTCCGAACATGGGGTGAGAATTTCTCACTTTAAATAGTTACCATAGTTGACTTTCTCACTGACATATTAAGTGAGAAGTTTTTCACGTAATATATAATGCAAAATTTCTCACTTTTATTATAAACAAATTATCCCTTACATTTGAATAGAAGTTAGAAATTTCTCATCTAATTCTTACCAAAATTTTCAAAATCTTTTCAAAAGTGAGAATTTCTTATCAAATTCTCATCAATTTGTCCTTTGGCGCAAACAAAACTGCAACAAATGTATTGGATTCAATTTAATTGTAATAAATATATTAACATGCTGCTTTGATTAATGTTGCATAAGCTTTAAATGTCTTCTTAATATTACGAAAAACCAATGCTTTGCAACATAATATATTTTTGAAACAAAAAAGTGAAAAATTCTCACAATATAATTGATAAATTCTCACTTATGCACATACGAAGAAAAACACAACTTGTTTATTTTCAAGAATAAATCCATTCAAGACCAATGTAAAACTTATTTTATGAATATTATTTCCCTTTATCCATGATCTCCATGGAAAATGTTTATCATAAACGAATTTGCATGTTTAAACAATAAGGAAATGTTTTGATTTTAGGGATATTAATTCCCTTATTCATGCTCTCCATGAAAAATGCTTATCATAATTGACTTTCACACTCATTTTTTAGCCATGATCACTTTAAATTTCTTAGTCAAACATTGAGAATTCTCACTTTTTCTGGTTACTAGAACAATTATGATAGAATGTGTGAGAAATTTTACAAAGTTTTGGTTACTAAAAATTTATCACTTTCTATGTAAGAATTTGTTAGTGCCATGGTATGTTCAACAAAGTAGTAAAAATATGACAAATTTCTCACTTTTTAGTCATAGCAGAACAATGATAATTCAAAGTGTGAGAAATTTCTCACTTTTTTCTCATCAATCTGTGTTAATATATTCAATTCTGAAGTGTTACCGGCGCGAACACAACTGAGGCAACATATTAATATAATTATAACAATTAAATTGTCTCTGTTGTATCTGCGCAAACAGTAGTTTTATAATTGAATATATTAACACAAATTGATGAGAATTCAAATTCTCAACAATTTGTGTTAATATAGTCAATTCTGAAACTGGCGCTTAAAATTTATAAACTAATCTGTCAAATTTCATCAGTGATACAGTTATGAATTTCGCACTAAATGGTCATGGTTCCTTCACAAATATATGAGAAATTCGACCATATTTGCATGTTATTACAGTACTATAATAGAGAATTTATCATTTTTTTGTCAACAACGTACCTTCAAGCTTCCACACAAAATTAACTTATGCTTATGAAATTCGAATAAAAAAAATAGACCAAAACCTTTCCAAAACAAACAAATAACATACAGATTTAAAATGGATTGTTTCAACTATAATCATCTTGCTTGTAGTCCAATTATCCATGATTTCCTAAAATTACGATTCCCATTACTTAACTACATATTTTAAATTCTTTTGAAATACACAAATTTGGTATATGTGTATATATCTATATATACAAAAATTCTCGAGAGAGGGTGCCCTCTCTATATTAAAGAGAAAGCCTCTGTTTTGACAACAGATCGTGTTTAAAATTTGGATTTGACGACCAAAGCAGAGGCCCTCTCTTTATTAAAGAAATGAAGCCCTTCCTCTTTAGAGCCTGATTGTCTATATATATATGTATGAACAAGGGTATAACAGTTCGAAAATTCTCTGTCCATTTAAGAAAAAAAGACTAATTATTAATTATCTTCCTAATCAAAAATTAATTTCTATACATAAAATTATACATAAAATTACATAAGAATTAATTTCCTAATCAATTTCTATTAATGACTGAAAGTACAATCCAAATTATATAATTCTAATTCGAAAAATTTGTGCGACAAAAGGCAACCTTAAGTAAACCGAGATTGTTGAATATTCCCATATTTTGTATTCAGTAATCGCTTATTATCCGTACTTATGGTGTTGAACGGCCTCCAATAAGAGATACACACACGTTAGGAATTTTAGGCAGTTTCCAATCCTGGGAGGTTGTGCAAACTATATACAATGATAGTCATACTATTCCTTTGCTAATTTGAATTGAGTGGGACCCATTTCTTTTCCCACGTTTAAAACTTTGAAGGCTTGCTTCGTTTTATTTTGTATTGAATCGATAACCACTTCACGTGGTGCGTCCCATTATTTTCCATTATGATTGTACTACCCACTGAGTGGGGAAAATTTGAATGGGAAGAACAGCATTGTGGAGAGGTGTCTTATTCTTGTGGGTTTGTTGCAATTTTTTGTACAGACAATTTAATATAGGCACAAGTATTTCTAAAGAAGAAAGCATGTTATTATGATTGTAAATATAGGGTGTTGGTAATTTTTGTGCTACCTCTAAAGTGAGTGGGGTGTCACTCACTTTATGAGTGCAAGTTTTAAACTTTTTTTAGAGAGGTTTTGTTTTGTTTTATTTTTTTTTCTTCTTTGAATCACTTTTTGGGTAATTTATTCCAGAGCAGTTTTTAGTAGTTTTTTAAATATTAAATAAGTCCTACACATGTTTTTTTGGATAATTACTTTGTTTTGTTTTACCCTTACTATTATATTTTATAGGTAAAATTTTATGGTATAATTGTAATTTTGAGTGAGACTCTTTTTTTTTGGTACCCTTACTTTTCCTTTTCTATAGTAGTATAGATATAAATTTATTTTCTATTTCTAGTAAGACAGTAGTAGATGGCTTTGTATCCGTATATAAAACCCCCCAAAAAGCTATGAATTCTCTATATTACACTTTCAGCTAAAAAAAAAATTAATAAGAATAGCAAAATCTCCATCTGACACGATAGACAGCTAATGGACCAAGGCTTTATGATCTAAATTCCAATGTTTATTTCTATAGGCATCATTGAGAAGCATGAAAATACGCTTCCTTTCTCTGTCAAGATATATGCATATATTAATGTAGATATAATATATACATATAATTGTTTGGCATGTATTACACGCCTATATATGTATGTATTTATATGTGTACGTGATTTACAATTTAGGGGTGTGTTTTATTACCCAATTAAATCCTGAAAAAAAAAATTAGCATTAATTTTTTTCAATAAGTTCGATAATGTACCACTTAATTACAAAAGTAACCAGAAATCCACTAAAAACATTAAGTGAAAAATTTTTACTAAAAATAATCATTGAATACAATCTATTTCAGTACTTGATACACTGTTTCATAATTACAAATTCAGTCGCTTAATAGGTTTAGGGATGTTAAGTGATAGACTCCTTAATATTAGTTGGATTAGCCGAAAACCCACATGATTTGACCATTTTTAAGAAACCCATTGCTACTGTTTTAATTTGGTCAAAGGCCCCTCGCTACCAACAAAAAAAAGGCTAACATAATATTATCTGTCAGCTTTATACCACCATGACTTTTAGCCTCTTCAGGTTCTTTTTTTTTTTTTTTTTTTTTTTCTTTCTTTTGGATTTCATGTTTTTTTTTTTTATTTTTTTTTTTTATATCTATGCGTTAGAGTTGAAAATTGAACAAAAAAAAATGTAATTTGGAAGCTTGTTTTTCAATTTTATCTGTCAAAATAGATGATATGATTTGTTGACAAATAATTAATATTGACGAAAACGACAAGAAGTAATATTATGTAATACCCTGTATTTTCAGTATTTATTAATACAAAGAGATTCTACATACTTCCTTTGATTCATATTTGATGTTTTACTTTCAATTGATCGAAGTCCATTCAAGCCATCGAGCATTCTTAAGTTCAAGCGATCAAACCTTGTTCAATCGATCGAAATCCTATGGACCTGAATTTATTACGTGCTCCTCACTTCAATTTATCAAACCCCTTTTCAATCGATCAAAACTGGCAGAATCACTTTCAAGCGATCGAAGTACCTTCGATCGATCGAACGCTACAGGATTTCTATTTCACAGTTCAAGCAAACATTGCCACCTGTGCTCCCCTCTCTTCTATATATATATGTGTGTCTGAATTGTGCGTGTGGGGTTTGTTTGGTTTGAGAGAGTTGAGAGTTTAGTGAGAGACAAAGTGTGTGTTTATATTTATATATACACATCCATATATATACACATACACATATCTATTTACTCAGTCAAGGAGAGAGAGAGAGATAGATAAACAAAAAGAGAAGAAGAAGAAGAAGAAGGAGAGAAGAAGGAAAAACAGAGAGAGGGAAGGAGCCACCATTGGAGATAAAGCTTGAAGCTTACGTATTACCAAACATGCCCTTAAGAGGTTTAGTGAGTTCCAAACTCACTCAGTAGCATTAGTGTGATGTGTTATAAGTTTTTGGACATTTAATGAGGACCCAAACACGCCCTAATAGGTTCTGGACGCTCACTGCTAGAATCTGGAGAAGACGACTTTCGAGCAATTGAACTAGGTTCAATCGATCGAACGCCTTGATTCTCAATCGATCAAAATGACTTCAATCGATCGAACACACTGATTCTCAATCGATCGAAATGACTTCAATTGATCAAACACACTGATTCTCAATCGATTGAAATGATTTCATTCAATCAAGAACACCTTCACTTCAATCGATCAAGCATGCTTCAATCGATCAAACTTTACTTTCTTCAAGCGATTGAGATGACTTCAATAGATTGAACCAAACAGAACTTGGTTGTTCTTTTAAGTTTATAATTTATAATGCTTAGCTATTTAGTTAATGTTCCATGTTTCTATTATGTGATATTATGGATTACGGGAGTAACAAGATACGATAATGAGATTGAGATAATATAGTGAGAAATATAGTAATGATACGACGTGATAACGGGATAAGGTTTGAGGTATAACGGTGGGTAACATTAGATAACCTGGTGCCTGAGTCAGCGGGATAGTAGTTACTTTCGATGCATGTATGTCAGTATCAGAGATTGGTCGTGAACACATCTGCGTAGGATGTGAGCCTTATGTATTGTACTCGCAAGTATTCGTAAAAGTGTTGAATAAGAGTACTAATACATATTGATTATGAATGGATGATTCTCGGAAGCGTTCTTAAAAGTGGTGAACAAGAGTATTGGTGTATCCATAAACTACTAATTATCTTGGGAGCTATGGGTGTACTATACTCGCAAGCGTTCTTAAAAGCGGTGAACAATATAGGAGTATTGTCAAGAGAAAAAAGCAGTAAGAGTTCTTAAAATCGGTGAACAAGAGTAAATGGTACATCCATAGACTAGGCGTTATATGAGATCGATGCATAGTGTTCGCAAGAGTTCTTAAAAGCATGAACAGTAAGAGTTCTTGAAAGTAGTGAACAAGAGCACTAGTATGTCGTGATGATATAATCAGTTCAGTATAGTCAGTTGGGATTAGTGAGTCAGCCAAGGCTGGTACAGTCAGTCTTAGAGTTGGAAAACGGTAAGAATCGGATGATGATTGTTCGGAATAAAAGATGAAAAGATATTATTAGTATCACTACATTATAGTATGCATAACTGGTAAGGACTTTATACCTATGATACTGTGAGAGTTTCTATTCACTCAGCTGAAGTAAGCTGACGGCATTTTTGCCTGGACATTCCCCATCTAGACTATCATGTCCCTATTAATGCAGTTAATGGAGCCTATGATGATGGCTACTACTCGGAGTTAGATTATACAAATGGTGACCCCACTGATGGTGGTTATGTTGGCAAAAGCTGCTATGCTAGCGACTACCCTTACACTAACTAGAGATGAAGAAATTATGTTTAGTTTACATTTCTGTTATTTATGTTAAACTTTTGTAATAGATAGAATTGTGATTATATATAGTTCTTTACTATTTCTTTTAGTTAGACTCGTACTGTATGGTGTGGACGATCACTGATATTCACCCGTCATTCCCTAAGGACCCAGAAAGGAAAGTTATTTTTCTCTATTTTTGCTGCTCCGGGGTGTGATAGGATTTTTGGTATCAGAGCTCTAGGTTAGGATACTTTCGTTCACTAGCAATTCCACACTATCTGGTGCTAGTATTTTAATATCCGTGAGATGAGATATGAGCTTAAGATAAGTTCGTCCTCCCAACGATAGATAGTTTTCATTTATAGGTTAGCATCATGGATCCATAGTTCCATAAGTTTGTGACTAATGAATATGGAGGACACGTGATCCATGGGGATACCGTGGAGCCAGCTGACTCGGAGTTCTACCATGAGCGCATACGCTAGACAAGCTAGTCGATATCTAGAGAAGTGTATGTGGAAGGCCTTCTATGTGAGTAGGAAGACTCACCCTATAGAGATTCGTATGGATGCTTATCATTCTGTGAGGATTCGTAGGGATATTTATCAGGAGATTATAAGATTAATCCAGAGTAAGTTGGAGATGAAAGCTATAGAGCTACGAGTTATTCTTGGAGGACGTATTAAGGTAGCACCGACAATAGCACCATTGTCACCAGTACCCAAGGTACCCATTCTAGAGTCACCGGAGGCCGAGCCTATAGTAGATGCTGAGCCAGAGGAGAATCCCGTAAAGCACATTGGGCCCATCGATGATGACGAGGAGACAGAGGAGGACCTAGAGTTAGTTGATGAGGATGTTATAGCAGTAGAGGGTGTTCCTAAGGTAGAGGAAGTTGTCATACCAGAGATAGCTGCTATACCCGAGTTACCAACGAGACCTATATTACATATGGCAGCCATTCCCAACATGGTAGTCGAGTGGGTAGTGGGGATTATTGCACAACCAGATGGAGTTCCGATAGGAGAGGCTGCACTAGTAGAGGCTGTGGCTATAGTTGGGGATTTTACCAAGATGATTGCCAATATTGTCGAGCCAGCATTCGGTATTAAGGATATGGACATTGATGAGATGATTGCCGAGGACTGAGATATTGCAGTGGTGGTAGGTGGAGCAACGGCACCCGCAGACGATGACCCATATGTAGAGATGGACATTGCACCTGAGGATGAGGCACCACTAGCAGGATCGGATGCTGATGACTTCTGAGTCAGGATCTGGGGAATATTTAGTTTTTGTTAGTTTTATCAGGATATGTTGTCCACATGATTTTTGGGAGCTTGAGAGAGCTATTTGACCATAACTTTGTATAGATATTATCAGTAGTAGTATTGTAACTAGCTGACCTTAGCACTATTTTAGCCTATGTCCCATGTAGTATACAGTTGGACTAGTGTGTACTATGCGGTACATCTTTTGATATATATATATATATGTATATACAAGCAGTACTTTTGATATAATTATGGTGTAATTGAGCTTTATATGCTGTTTAGTGGAATCGTTAGTTCCTATTACTGTTTATCGCTCTATCTTGATTTCATTTCTCCGAGAATACTTTTAACTAATCGATAGGTATCTTGTAGGTACGGTCCCTAGCACACTATGGTAGGACCTTTAAGAAATCACCAAGCCCGAATTGGAGCACTAGTTTTGTTTATGAAGAAGAAGGATGGAATACTTCAACTCTGTGTAGATTACAGGGAGTTGAGCAAGGTAATGATCTAGAATAGATATCCACTCCCTCGGATAGAAGATCTATTCGACCAGTTATAAGGATCAAGGATCTTTTCAAAGATTGATTTGCATTCGGGATATCACCAACTATTGGTTCGACTAAAGGATGTGATGAAGACTGCATTCAGGGCGAGATACGGGCATTATGAGTTCCTATTTATGCCTTTTGGATTGACGAATTTGCCAATAATGTTCATGGACTTGATGAATAGAGTATTCAGACCATATCTAGATCAATTCATTATAGTATTTATCAACGACATATTCATCTACTCAAAGACAGAGGAGGATCACAAGGAACACTTACAAACTATCTTGCAGACACTCAGAGATAGTAAGTGTTGGGTTTGTGCCCTCAAACCATTACTTTATATATGAGACATTAACATTTTAATATATAGATATTAGCTTTACATTTCATTGTGTATGTTTCTTTCATGAGATAATTGTTAATCCTCAAGTATCATAGTAAGTAATTCGTATGTGTATGAGATACATACAAGTGAGATATGAATTATTATTCTTTGATACTTAGAGCTTGTCACAGTGGATGATGAGACTGGATATCTCATCAGGTTTACACTGTAGCATGATTAACTACCATTGGATGGAGTGATTAATCTTAATCACTAAAGTGTAACTCTTAGTTAATATGCTAGTGCTTATAGTGCATTAACGGAAACACTCAAGACTGTCAGCAGTCGATAGGAACACATAACTTGCATAAGGTACGTGTTCTCAATCTTGAGATGATTATGGACACAAACTGTGGATATGGCTGCTTTGACTTACCAATCAATGAGGTCTATAAAACATCAACACCTAGGTATCTTGGGTATGTCAAGATAGAATCTACCCTCTGATTCAGAGTGAGCATTCCCTTGAGAGTGTCGCCAAGTTGATTATTGAGAACTGCAATCTTGTTGATAAGTATTTATCAACATGTTTGATAATCATGAGAGGTGAATGAGACTCAAGGAATATAAGAAGTATTCATGATTTAGGTTGACAGTAACATTTATCCGACTGCATGACTATGATTACGAATGCTGAAGGTAGAGGGACATTAGTACACTGTACAAGTCATGTTATCGCTTCGGATATGTTCTTTTGCATTGGAGTTTAGTTATCATTTTATAGTGGAGTAAACGTTAACTGATCAGTAGATTAGTTTACTGATCAAAGAGTTTGGTCATGGGAATTAACAACTGGTCTAAGCCAACAATAAAGAGCCTAGGAGGTCCCACTCTTAGCTCCGTGAGAATGCTTGGAAAGGCACATGAGGATCTTGTCAAGGCGGGTTCGATGATCGAAGGTATTTTGATCGATTGAAGTCTTGGCAGGTTCGATCGCTCGAATGTGGTTTGATCGATTGAAGTATCGATCGATCGCTCAAACATTAGGTCGATTATGGGAATCTATAAATAGGGCAGCTGCGTCCAGAAGTTAGAGTTCGTCGTTTACTTCACCTGAAGCTGCAGAACCTATTTTAGGGCTTCCCGAACCTTCCCATCCTCATTATTAGAGATCCCACCATCTCTAGTCTCTCTTGGACGCATCCACAGGAGTCATAAGGGTGAAGACAACCTACTGGAGGCTATTGTATCACCAAGGTTGAAGATTTTAGAATTGGTTTCAAGACCTGAGGTATATTTCTTGTCCCTCTTGTTTGTACGCATCTATTGAATTAACGAGTAGTAGATCCCGGGCATACCAATAAGTTTTTGTAACTCAATTTTTCTGCTACGCGTTAAAAAAAACTTTAAACCTATTGTTCCTTCAATAGGTATCCAAGACACGCTTGTTTGGATCTATAGATGCGTTTTGGAATACTAGTTTTGATTTGAATGTTGATTTTAGGATTGTTTTGAAACTGCATCGTCATAGATCCATTTTTGCAGTGTTTATGCAACAGAATACAAATCTGTGATTATTGGATGCATGATGGATTCGATTGATCGAAGTAGTCCCGATCGATCGAACTTCGTCTGTTCTCAAGCGATCGAACTAGTTTTGATCGATCGACCTTTGGTTCTGTTTGATCGATCGAATGGTGTTCAATCAATCGAGATCGATTCTTTGTCCAGGTATTCAGTTTACAATTTTAAAGTTTTTAAAATATATCCTTTAATTTTTAATTATGCTGTAAAATTTTTCAAACTTTTCTATAAAACTGAAGCTTCAATCGATTGAACATAGTTCAATCAATCGAAGGTTCGATGGATCGAACCACTGTCGATCGATCAAAGTGTGTCAGAGAACTGAGATGCTGTTTTATGTTCTAAATCAGTGCGTAAAGAGTTTAGGTACTGTATAAATCAATTAAGGGTTCCAATGGATTATATATTTATTTTATATGCGTGGGTATGCGTACGACTAACCCTTTTTGCAGCAAGATTAGTCTGATATCTCCCATCGCACCAAGATCAAAGTTTTAATTTTGTATTAAGATGTTTATGATTGGTGGATGATTGTAAATTGTAGATAATTTTGGTTTGGCTTTAGGGCATGTGTAAAGGGCACTGCGACTTCAATCCTACGAAAAGGAAAGTCACACTGGTTTCCCTATCCTTCTTTATTTTCTTGTTATCAATTTCTTTTTCTAGATAAATTGTAAACTTCAAATGAAGCATAGGATCAATGTAATAGAATTAGAATATCCATGAAGATGGAGGAGCAAGCCGTTGTCCATGAAGATGGAGATGGAGGCGATCAAACCAAGAAGGAGGTTCTATGGAGATAGAGCTATGGGAGATAGAGGCATCATTTGGATGTTTTTATTTCAATTTTAGTTTTTTGTTTTTATATGCTTGTTTGTGATTGGAGTATTAAATACGTTGTTACTACATGCATTATAAAAACTAGTTTTCTAAAATAAAAATAAAAAATTGTTTTCAACGCATTAGTAAACATTAGATGTTTATGGGTAGTGTGTAGAAACAATTTTTAAAAGCAAAATCCTTTTCTACCAAATCTAGTGGGAGAGGGTCTTATTAATAACACCCACGATCTTCCATTAACGGTTCATTGTAAGATGAGTAGTGCATTCTGTGTCACCTCGCCAGGGGTGATCATTCCATACAGAGGTACACTACTCATTGATTACTAGATGTGAACTTCCTATGGATAGGATCAATTAGACGTGTTAGAGGGTGACCATCGTACGGAGACACTACTTGAGGCAGTTGTGATTGGATCCAAGTTAATGGAATACACTAGTTAAGCTATGGATAAGGGATCCCACACGGGGCATTATTCAGAAACTTAGAGATCAAATAGGTTTGGGAGTCATAACTTGTTTTGCAAGAGTTGCATAGCAGACAAGTCATGATTAATCCAAAGATTGAGTATTGACAATCACACGGAGGCTTTATTCTTTCATTTTGATATTCCAACGACTTTGTTTTAAAATAAGAGTTTTAAGGATTCTTTTATTTCAAACTCTCAAATTCTAATATCCATATTTATTTTGTCTTTTGATTTTTTTAGTAAATCATAATATCTAAATCTACATTTAGTCCACTTGCCACCATACTCACTTAAAACAAGTTAACTGGAAATAACTACACAGAATGGAAACGAAACCTTAACATTGTCTTAACTGCGGAGGATCACATATATGTTCTCATGACCCCATGCCCCGAAGAACCCGCGGCAAATGCTTTGGCAGCTGCTAGACACGAGTTCGACAAATGGAAGAAGTTGAATGGAATGGCCTATTGCTACATTTTGGCCTCAATGGCTGGTGTATTGCAACACCAATTCCAGTCGAACAATTCTGCCATTGACATTATCGAATCCCTGAAAAAGATGTTTGGGGAGCATGGCAGGCCTGCCAGGCAGGTAGCTATGTAGAAGATAATGAGTGCAAAGATGTCAAAAGGGACTCTTGTCAAAGAACATGTTTTAAAAATGATTGGTTATTTAACCGGACTGGAGACCTTGGGAGCCAACATCGATGCAAAGTCCCAAGTTGAAATGATCCTCAATATGCTGTCGTCGTTATTCGCTTAATTTAAACTAAACTATAATATGAATAAAATGGATTTTTCAATGAGCGAATTAATGAGTTCTTTACTGGCAGCGGAAGGGGTGATTAAACCTGAGGGCAACGTTTTGAACATTGAGAAAAGCTCTTCTTCCTCCCGATCTACACCGAAAGGAAAGAAAGGGAAAAAGAAGGCTAGCACTGGTGGTCCAAGTGTTGGACCGGTCCCTAAGATTGTAAAATCTAAGGGAAAAGGTAAGGGCAAAGGGAAGGTGGGTGACCAAGGCAAAGGAAAGTGTTTCCAATGTGGCGACAAGGGCCACTGGAAAAGGAACTGTGCAGAATTCTTAGCTACAAGAGTTCAAAGTATGATTGAATCACATGCGATTGAAGTAAGTTTTATAATAGATACTTCAAACACTTGGTGCATTGATTCTGGTGCGACTAACCATATCTATAATTCATTACAAGGGTTCAGATCAACCAGGAGGTGCAGTGATGTGGAAATTGTACTTTTTCTAGGTTCTAGCACAACTATATCTGCTGTTGCTGTAGGAGTCGTAGTTTTAGAATTTCTAGGCAATAAAGTTTTGATTTTATCAGATGTACTTTACGGCCCTTCAATAAGACGTAATTTAATTTCAGTTTCTAATTTATCGAATAATGGTTATTCTTTTCATTTTGAAACTGAAGTTGTGATTAAAAGAAATGGTTCTTTTATTTGTTCTGGTGTTAAATCAAATGGTTTGTATGTGATTACTCCCAATATTTTGAAAGACTCTTGTATGGAATTTAATAACTCAGTGGTAACTGTACCATCTAAAAGAAAGGAACCTTCCACAAATCCAACAAGGCTTATGCATATGAGTCTTGGCCATATCAATCTGAATAGAATTGGCAGACCAGTCAAAGAAGGGGTCTTAGGCGATTTGGTTCTCGAACCAATGGAAGTTTACGAGTCTTGTTTAGAGGGTAAGATGACCAAAAGGCCCTTTCCAGCAATGGGCAATAGGTCTAATGCATGGTTAGAATTAGTTCATACTGATGTGTGTGGACCAATAAATATTAGAGCACAGGTTGGTCATGAGTATTTCATAACATTTACTGATGACCACTCTAGGTGTGGTCTGAAGCCTTTGAAAAGTTCAAAGAGTTTAGGGCTGAAGTGGATAAGCAATTAGGAACACATATCAAGGCCATTTGATCTGATCGAGGTGGCGAGTACCTATCTAATGAGTTTATTGATCACCTCGTATAGAATGGGATTCTATCACAGTTGATTGCACCTGGTACGCCTTAGCAAAATGGTGTAGCGGAGAGAAGGAACCAGAAACTTTTAGACATGACTAGGTCGATGATGAGTTATTAAGAGTTGCCATTTTTTCTTTGGGGTTATGCTTTAGAAACTGCTGCGTACATACTAAATCTAGTACCAACCAAATCTGTTCCCAGGACATTACGGGAGATGTAGATTGAGCGCAAGACTTCTTTGCAATATCTCCGGATATGGGGATGTCTGGCTCATGTGCTGAAAGGAAAGATGAGCAAGTTGGATTCTAGATCGGAATTTTGTTACTTCATAGGGTATCCAAAGGGTACTTATGAATGTTATTTTTATGATCCAAGAAAATAGAAAGTGTTTGTTAGTACAAATGATGTTTTCTTGGAGGATGACTATATCATGAACCATAAACCTATGGGAATGATAGATCTAAGTGAGATAGAAAGAGAGCTCTCAGTCCAACCCGCAGTTGATAACGATGTAAATAAAGAAAATACTACTTCTTCACCCATTTCTGCACCGGTACCTCATCGTAGTGGGAGGATTATTAGTCAACCTAATAGATACATGTTCTTAGGAGAAGTTTTTGAAGCTGTCCATAGAATCTGAATCTGATCCTATCACATATGAAGAAGCAATGGCTGATGTAGACTCAGCTCATTGGGTCAAAGCTATGAAGGCTGAATTGGTATCTATGGATTCCAATTAGGTCTGGGATCTTGTAGAACTTCCTACCAGTATTAAACCCATTGGCTATAAGTGGGTCTACAAGAGGAAAAGAGGATCTGATGGTAAGGTTGAGACCTTTAAGGGTAGGCTTGTAGTGAAGGGTTATACTCAAAGGGAGGGTATTAACTATGAGGAAACCTTCTCGCTAGTAGCCATGCTCAAGTCCATCAAAATACTCTTATCCATTGCTACATACCTAGATTATGAGATCTGGCATATGGACGTCAAGACTGCATTCCTGAATGGCAATCTTGAGGAGGACATCTATATGAAACAACCAGAAGGGTTCATAGCTGGTGGGAAAGGCAACTTGGTATGCAAGTTGCAAAAGTTCACTTATGGGCTTAAGCAGGCATCCAGGAGTTGGAACATTCGTTTTGACCAAGCGGTCAAATCGTTAGGTTTCATACAAAATCTGGATGAAACTTGTGTATACAAGAAGTATGAAGGGAAACTGGTGGCTTTTCTTGTGCTCTACGTTGACGACATTCTACTCATTGGGAATGATGTAGTGACATTGTCAACGGTAAATGTTTGGCTAGCTAGTACTTTCGATATGAAGGATCTAGGAGAGGCGAGCTATATTCTTGGAATAAAGCTCTTTCGAGATCGTAAGCGAAAGATAATGGGATTATCTCAAGCTGGTTATATCGATAAGGTGCTGATTAGGTTTTCAATGGATGATTTAAAGAAAGATTTGTTACCTTTCAGGCATGGTTTAGCATTTTCCAAGGACCAGTGTCCAAAGACACAGGAGGAGAGGAATCGCATGGCAGGAGTTCCTTATGCTTCGGCAGTGGGAAGTCTCATGTATGCGATGTTATGCGCTGGACCAGATATCGGCTTTGTCATTGGCATGGTTAGTAGATATCAATCGAATCCAAGACTAAAGCACTAGACAACCATTAAGCACATTCTTAAGTACTTGAAAAGGACTAAAGATTACATGCTTATGTATGGTGGTAGTGAGTTAATTCCAGTAGGATACACTGTCTAGGACTTTATGTCAGATAAAGATTCGAGATAGTCGACATCCGGTCATCTCTTTACCTTGGGACGTGGTGCTGTCAGTTGGAGGAGCATTAAGCAGAAATGCATTGCTGACTCAACTACAGAAGCTGATTATGTGGCTGCTTGTGAAGCCACAAAGGAAGCTGTTTGGCTTAAGAAGTTCCTTATGGAGCTCGAGGTGGTACCAATGTCGCTGTCACCTATTACGCTATACTGTGATAATAGTGGGGCAGTGGCTCAGTCCAAGGAGCCAAGGAACCACGGAAAGGGAAAGCACATAGAGCGAAAATATCATCTAATCCGAGATATTGTTCAACGTGGAGATGTGACTATCAGCAAGATTGCCACCTCTGACAATCTTGCTGATTCGTTTACAAAGGCCTTGCCACAGAAGGTCTTTGATCTTCATTTACATAGTCTAGGTCTCAGATGTAATCCTATATGGTTGTCAGTGCAAGTGGAAATTTGTTGGGTTTGTGCCCTCAAACCATTACTTTATATATGAGACATTTACATTTTAATATATGGATATTAGCTTTACATTTCATTGTGTATGTTTCTTTCATGAGATGATTATTAATCCTTAAGTATCATAGTAAGTAATTCTTGTGTGTATGAGATACATACAAGTGAGATATGAATTATTATTCTTTGATACTTAAAGCTTGTCACAGTGGATGATGAGACAGGATATCTCATCAGGTTTACATTGTAGCATGATTAACTACCATTGGATGGAGTGATTAATCTCAATCACTAGAGTGTAACTCTTAGTTAATATGCTAGTATTTATAGTGCATTGACGGACCTGAGCCTTCCTATTGACATTCAAGACTGTCAGCAGTTGATAGGAACTCATAATTTGTATAAGATACGTGTTCTCAATCTCGAGACGATTATGGACACAAACTGTGGATATGGCTGCGTTGACTTACCAATCAGTGAGGTCTATAAAAGATCAACACCTGGGTATCTTGGGTATGTCATGTTCACAGGGTTGTGAACATATATTGTCAATATAGAATCTACCCTCTAATTCAGAGTAAGCATTCCCTTGAGAATGTCGCCAAGTTGATTACTGAGACCTGTAGTCTTATTGATAAGTAGTTATCAACATGTTTGGTATTCATGAGAGGTTAATGGAACTCAAGGAATACAAGAAGTAATCACGATTCAGGTTGACAGTAACAGTTATCCGACTAACTGAATATGATTACAAATGTTGAAGTTAGAGGGACATTAGTACACCATACAAGTCTAGTTATCGATTCGGATATGTTCTTTTGCGTTGGAGTTTAGTTATCATTTTATAGTGGAGTAAACGTTAACTGATCAGTTGATTAGTTTGCTGATCAAAGAGTTTGGTCATGGGAATTAACAACTGGTCTGAGCCAATAACAAAGAGCCTAGGAGGTCCTATTCTTAGCTCCGCGAGGATGCTTGGAAAGGCACATGAGGATCTTGTCAAGACGGGTTTGATCGATCGAAGGTCTTTCGATCGATTGAAGTCTTGGTGGGTTCAATTGCTCGAAGGTGGTTCGATCTATCGAAGTATTGATTGATCGAAGCCACTTCGATCGCTCAAACATTAGGTCGGTTCTGGAATCTATAAATTGGGCAGCTGCGTCCAGAAATTAGAGTTCGTCGTTTTACTGCGCCTGAAGCTGCAGAACATGTTTTAGGGCTTCCCGAACCTTCCCATCATCGTTATTAGAGATCCCACCATCTCTAGTCTCTCCAGGAAGCATCTGCAGGAGTCATAAGGGTGAAGAAAACCTAGTGGAGGCTGCTGTATCACCAAGGTTGAAGATTTCAAAATTGGGTTCAAGACCTGAGGTATATTTCTTCTCCCTCTTATTTGTACGCATCTATCGAATTAATGAGTATTAGATCTTGGGCATACCAATAAGTTTTTGTAACTCAATTTGTCCGCTGCGCGTAACAAAAAAAAAAAAAAAAAAAAAAAAAAAAACTTTAAACCTGTTTTTCCTTCACTAAAGTTGTGTGCAAATTTCATCAAGTGTGAATTTTGGATACAAGTGGTCAAATTCTTGATACATGTTATTGAAAGGAAAACAGGTTTCAAATATTTTAAATCGCGCAGCGGAAAAGTTAAGTTTTAAAAACTTATTGGTATGCCCGGATCTACTACCCGTGAATTATATTGATGTGTATAAGACGGGGACAAAAAATTATACCTTAGGTCTTGAACCCAATTCTGATTTTCTTTCTCCTTGATGGTGCAGTAGCTTCCACTAGACTGTCTTCACTCTTATGTCTCCTATGACTGCTTTCTGGAGAGGCTAGAGATGGTGGGAACTCTAACCAGAGGATAAGAAGGTTTATAAAAACCCTAAATAGTCTCTGCAAGTTTCATATACGAAAAACAATGATCATTAAATCCTGTACACAGCAGCCCTATTTATAGATTTCCAAAACCGACTTTAACATTCGACTGATCGAAGTGGAATCGATTAATCGAACGTTCGATCGATCGAACTACTTTCGATCGCTCGAAACCTATTCGATCGATCGAACCTGTCATGACAAGATCCTCTTGTGCCATTCCAAGCATCCTAGATGAGCTAAGAGTGGGACCTCCTAGGTTCTTTATTGTTGGCTCAGATCAGTTGTTAATTCCTATGACCAAACTCTTTGATAGCAAACAAACCAACTGATTAGTTAACGTTTACTCCACTATAAAATGATAACTGAACTCCAACATAAAAGAACATATCCGAAGCGATAAGTACACTTGTATGTTGTACTAAAGTCCCTCTACCTTTAGCATTCATAATCATATTCAGGTAGTCGGATAAACGGTTATTGTCAACCTTAATCATGATTACTTCTTGTATTCCTTGAGTCTCATTCACCTCTCATGATTACCAAACATGTTGATAACTACTTATCAACAAGACTGCAGTTCTCAGTAATCAACTTGGTGACATTATCAAGGGAATGCTTATTCTGAATCAGAGGGTAGATTCTATCTTGACAATATATGTTCACAACCCTATGAACATGACATACCCAAGATACCCAGGTGTTAATCTTCTATACAACTCACTGATTGGTAAGTCAAAGCAGCCATATCCATAGTCTGTGTCCATTATCATCTCAAGATTAAGAACACGTACCTTATACAAGTTATGAGTTCCTATCGACTGTTTGACAGTTTTGAGTGTCAAGAGGAAAGCTCAGGTCCGTCAATGCACTCTAAGCACTTGCATATTAACTGAGAGTTAAATCTGGTGATTGAGATTCATCACTCTATCCAATGGAAGTTAATCATACTACAGTGTAAACCTGATAAGATATCCAGTCTCATCATCCACTATGATAAGTTTTAAGTATCAAAGAATAGTAATTTGTATCTCACTTGTATGTATCTCATACACACATGAATTACCTAATATGATATTTAAGGATTAACAATCATCTCATGAAAGAAACATACATAATGAAATATAAAGCTGATATCCATATATTAAAATGTCAATGTCTAATACATAAAGTATTGGTTTAAGGGCATAAACCCAACAAACTCCCACTTGCACTCATTACCATTCAGGACTATATCTGAGACCTAAACTATCTAGATGATGATCAAAGACCTTCTGTGGCAAGGCCTTTGTAAACGGATCAGCAAGATTGTCAGTAGTGGCAATCTTGGTGACAGTCACATCTCCACGTTGAACAATATCTCAAATTAGATGATATTCTGCTCTACGTGCTTTCCCTTTCCGTGGTTCCTTGGCTCCTTGGACCGTGCCACTACCCTACTATTATCACAATAAAGCGGAATAGGTGACAGCGACACTAGTACGACCTCGAGCTCCATAAGGAACTTCTTGAGCCAAATAACTTCCTTTGTGGCTTCACTAGCAGCCACATACCTAGCTTCTGTAGTTAAGTCTGCAATGCATTTTCTGCTTAATGCTCCTCTAACTTACAACACCACCTCCCAAGGTAAAGAGGTGACCGGATGTCGACTTCCTTGAATCTTTATCTGACATAAAGTCTGAGTCAGTGTATCCTACTAGAATTAACTCACTACCGCTATAAATAAGCATAAAATCTTTAGTCCTTCTTAAGTACTTAAGAATGTGCTTAACGACTATCCAGTGTTCTGGACCTGGATTTGATTGATATCTACTAACCATGCCAACGGCAAAGTAGATATCTGGTATAATGCATAACATCACATACATGAGACTTCCTACTGCCAAAGCATAGGGAATTCCTACCATACGATTCATGTCCTCCTGTGTCTTTGGACACTGGTCCTTGGAGAACGCCAAACCATGCTTGAAAGGTAACAAGCATTTCCTCAAATTATCCATTGAAAATCTAGCTAGCACCTTATTGATATGACCAGCTTGAGATAATCCCATTATCTTTCGCTTACGATCTAGAAAGAGTTTTATCCCAAGGATATAGCTCGCCTCTCTTAGATCCTTCATATCGAAAGTACTAGGTAGCCAAACCTTAATTGTTGACAATACCGCTACATCATTCCCAATGAGTAGAATATCGTCAACATATAGCACAAGAAAAGCCACCACTTTTCCTTCACACTTCTTGTATACATAAGGCTCATCCAGATTCTGTAGGAAACCATACAAGCCTTGATTTAAAGGTCTCAACCTTTCCATCAAATCCTCTTTTCCTCTTATAGACCCACTTACAACCAATGGATTTAATATTGGCTGGAAGTTCTACAAGATCCTATACCTGATTGGAATCTATAGATTCCAATTCAGCCTTCATAGCTTTCACCCAATGAGCTGAGTCTACATCAGCCATTGCCACTTCATATGTGGCAGGATCAGATTCAGATTCTATGGAGACAACTTCAAACTTATCCTAAGAACATGTATCTGTCAGGCTGGCTGACCATCCTCCCACTATAATGAGGTATTGGTGTGAGAATGGGTGAAGAAGTTGTATTTTCTTGTCTTACATCATTATCAACTGCAGGTAGGACTGAGGGCTCTCCTTCTATCTCTTTAAGATCTATCCTTCCCTTAGGTTTATGGTTCATGATATAATCATCCTCCAATAAAACAACACTTGTACTAACAAACACTTTTTGTTCTCTTGGATCATAAAAATACCATCCATAAGTACCCTTTGGATACCTTACGAAATAACATATTTCTGATCTAGAATCCAACATGCTCATCTTTCCTTTCAGCACATGTGCCGGACACCCCTATAACCAGAGATGTTGCAAAGGAGGCTTGTGCCCAATCCACATCTCCCGTGGTGTCCTGGGAACAGATTTGCTTAGTACTAGATTTAGTATGTATGCAGCGGTTTCCAAAGCATAACCCCAAAGGAATAATGGCAACTCCGAATAACTCATCATCGACCTAGTGATGTCTAAAAGAGTCCAGTTCCTTCTCTTCACTACACCATTCTGCTGAGGCGTGCCAGGTGCAGTCAACTATGACAGAATCCCATTCTGTACGAGGTGATTAATAAACTCATTAGAGAGGTACTCACAACCTTGATCAGATCGAATGGCATTGATATGTTTGCCTAATTGCTTCTCCACTTCAGCCCTAAACTCTTTGAACATTTTAAAGGCTTCAGACTTGTGCTGCATTAGGTACACATATCCATACCTAGAGTGGCCATCAGTAAATGTAATGAAATACTCATAACCACCCCATGCTCTAAAATTTATTAGTCCACACACATCAGTATGAACTAATTCCAATAATGCATTGGTCCTATTGCCCTTTGCGGGAAAAGGGCTTTTTGGTCATCTTACCCTCTAAACAAGACTTGCAGACTTCCATTAGTTTGAGAACCAAATCGCCTAAGACCCCTTCTTTGACTAGTCTGCCAATCCTATTTAGATTGATATGGCCAAGCCTCATATGCCAAAGCCTAGTTGGATTAGTGGAAGGCTTCTTTCTTTTAGATGGTACAGTTACCACTGAGTTATTATGTTCCATAAAAGAGTCTTTAGAAATATTAGGAGTAATCACATACAAGCCATTAGTTTTAACACCAGAACATATAAAAGAACTATTTCGTTTAATGGCAACGTATGTTCCAAAATGAAAAGAATAACCATTATTTGATAAATTTGAAACTAAAATTAAATTACGTCTCATTGAAGGGACATAAAGTACATCTGATAAAACTATTGTCTTATTGTCCAAAAAACTCTAAAACTACTACTCCTATAGCAACCGTAGAAACAGTTGCGCTAGAACCTAGGGTCAGTACAATCTCCTCATCACTGCATTTCCTAGTTGATCTGAACCCCTGCAATGAATTTCAAATATGGCTAGTCGCACCAGAATCAATGCACCAAGTGTTTGAAGTATTCCTCATAAAACTTACTTCAATCACATGTGATTCAACCATACCTTGAACTCTTGTAGCTAAGAATTCTGGACAGTTCTTCTTCTAGTGGCCCTTTTCACCGCATTGGAAATACTTTTCTTTGCCTTGGCCACCCACATTCCCTTTGCCCTTACTTTTCCCTTAGATTTTGCAATCATAGGGACCGGTCCAACAGTTGGACCACCTGTGCTAGCCTTCTTCTTCCCATTCTTGCCTTTCGGTGTAGATCGGGAGGAAGAAGAGCTTTTCTCAACATTCAAAACGTTGTCCCCAAGTTTGATCTCCCTTTCTACTGCCAGTAAATAACTCATTAATTCGCTCATTGAAAAATCTATTTTCTTCATATTATGGTTTAGTTTAAATTGAGCGAATGATGGCAATAGCGTATTGAGGATCATATCAACTTGGGTCTGTGCATCAATGTTGGCATGTAGGGTCTCTAGCTCGTTCAATTAACCAATCATTTTTAAAACATGTTCTTTGATTGGAGTCCTTTCTGACATTTTAGCACTCATTATCTTCTACATAGCTACCTACCTGGTAGGCCTACCATGCTCCCCAAACATCTTTTTCAGGGATTTGATAATGTCACTGCAGATTTATTCGACTGGAATTGGTGTTGCAACACACCAGCCATTAAGGCCAGAATGTAGCAACGAGCCATTCCATTCAACTTCTTCCACTTATCGAACTCGCGTCTGGCAGCTGCCGAAGCATTTGTCATAGGTTCTTCGGGGCATGGGGTGGTAAGAACATATATGTGATCCTTCGCAGTTAATACAATGTCAAGGTTTCATTTCCATTCTGTGTAGCTATTTCCAATTAACTTGTTTTGAGTGAGTATGGTGGCAAGTGGACTAAATGCAGATCCAGACATTATGATTTACTAAAAAAATCAAACAAACAAAGTTGACAGTATGAATAAAAGAATCCTTAAAATTCTCATTTTAAAATAAAGTTGCCAGAATATCGAAATGAAAGAATAAAGCCTCCATGTTGCGGTTAATACTCGATCTTTTGATTAATCATAACTTGTCCGCTATGCAACTCTTGTAAAACAAGTTATGACTCCTGAACATATTTAATCTCTAAGTTTCTGAATAATGTCCCGTGTGGGATCTCTTATACATAGCTTAGCTAGTGTATACCATTAAACAGGATCCAATCACAACCGTCTCAAGTAGTGCCTCCGTGTGGTGGTCACCCTCTAATACGTCTGATTGATCCTATCCATAGGAAGTTCACATTTAGTAACCAATGAGTAGTGTACCCTCCGTACAGAATGATCACCCCTGGCGAGGTGACACAGAATGCACTACTCATCTTACAATAAACCGTTAATGGAAGATCATCTATGTTATAAATAAGACCCTCTCCCACTAGATTTGGTAGTCAAGGATTTTGCTTTTGAAAAATTGTTTCCACACATTACCCATAAACATCTAATGTTTACTAATGTATTGAAACGGTTTTTGAATTTTATTTTAGAAAACTTGTTTTACGTGCATGCAAGTAGCAACAATGTAATTAAATGCCAATCACAACCAAGCACATAAAACAAAAAACTAAAATTGAAACAAAGGCATTGATACACGCCTCTATCTCCCATGGCTCTATCAGCATAGAACCTCTTTCTTGGTTTGATTGTCTCCAGCTCCATCTTCATGGACAACAACTTGCTTCTCCATCTTCATGGGTTTTCTAATTCTATTACATTGCTCCTATGCTTCTGTCGAAGCTTACAATTTATCTAGAAATAGGAATCAACAACAAGAAAATAAAGTAGGCTAGGGAATCCAGTGCGACTTTTCTTTTCATATGATTGAAGTCGCAGCGCCCTTTACACATGCCTTAAAATTAAACCATAATAAATACAACATGCACCAATCTCAAACATTTTTAAATACATAATTTAAAATTTTTGGTGCCATGGGAGATAGTGGACTAATCTTGCTGCAAAAGGGTTAGTCGTACGCACATCCACACATATATAACAAATTTATATAATCCATTGGTGCCCTGAATTGATTTACACAGTACATAAACTCTTTATGCACTAATTTAAAACATTAAAACAGCATCTAACTTCTTAGTCACACTTTGATTGATCGAAGACCGTTCGATCGCTCAAACTTTGATCGATTGAATATTATTAAATCGCCTAAACATTCAATTTAACAGAATAATTTGAGAAAATTCCAAAATAATTTAAAATTTAAAATGTATAATGTTAAAACTTTATAATCTGTGAAAAGCACATCTGGACAGAAAATCACTCTCGATCGATCGAACATAGTTTAATCGATTGAACAAAATCAGGTTCGATCGATCAAAGGTCCTTAGATCGCTTAAGAATAGCAAGGTCTCGATCGATCGAACCTACTTCGATTGATCGAACCCATCATGCATCCCATGCATTCAAAGATTTGTATTCTGCTCCGAAAACACCACAGAAATAGATCTATGACGATGCAGTTTCGAAAACAGTCCTAAAATTAACATGCAAATCAAAACTAGTGTTCCAAAACGCATCAATAGATCTAAACAAGCGTGGCTTTGATACCAGCTGAAGGAAAAACAGGTTTAAAATTATTTTAAATTGCGTAGCAGAAAGGTTATGTTTCAAAAACTTATTGGTATGCCCGAATCTACTACCCGTTAAATCAATAGATTCGTATAAGAGGGGGACAAGAAATTATACCTTAGGTCTTGAACCCAATTATGATTTTCTTTCTCCTTAATGGTGCAGTAGCTTCCACTAGACTGTCTTCACTCTTATGTCTCGTATGAATGCATCCCGGAGAGGCTAGAGATGGTGGGAACTCTAACGGGAGGATAAGAAGGCTTGGGAACCCTAAATAGTCTTTACAACTTTCCTATAGGAAAAACAGTGATTATTAAACCTTATATGCAGCTGCCCCATTTATAGATTTCCAAAATCGACTTTAACCTTCGGTCGATTGAATCGATCGCTCGAACCTGCCTAGACGTCAATCGATCGAAACCTATTCGATCGATCGAACCTGTCATGACAAGATCCTCTTGTGCCTTTCCAAGAATCCTAGCGGAGCTAAAAGTGGGACCTCCTAGGTTCTTTATTATTGGCTCAGATCAGTTGTTAATTCCCATGACCAAACTCTTTGATCAGCAAACTAACCAACTGATTAGTTAACGTTTACTCCACTATAAAATGATAACTGAACTCCATCACAGAAGAACATATCTGAAGCGATAACTAGACTTATATGTTGTACTAATGCCCCTCTGCCCTCAGCATTCGCAATCATATTCAGGTAGTCAGATTAATGGTTACTGTCAACCTAAATCATGATTACTTCTTGTATTCCTTGAGTCCCATTCAACTCTCATGATTACCAAACATGTTGATAAATACTTATCAATAAGATTGCAATTCTCAGTAATCAACTTGTTGACATTATCAAGGAAATTATTACTCTAAATCAGAGGGTAGATTCTATCTTGACAGTGTATGTTCATAACCCTATGAACATGACATACCCAAGATACCCAGGTGTTGATCTTCTATAGACCTCACTGATTGGTAAGTCAAACCAGCCATATCCACAGTCTGTGCCCATAATTGTCTCAAGATTAAGAACACGTACTTTATACAGGTTATGAGTTTCTATCAACAGTTTGACAGTCTTGAGTGCCAACAGGAAAGCTCAGGTCCGTTAATGCACTTTAAGCACTAACAGATTAACTAAGAGTTAAACTTTGGTGATTGAGATTCATCACTCCATCCAATGGTAATTAATCATTCTACAGTGTAAACCTTAAAAGATATCCAGTCTCATCATCCATTGTGACAAGTTCTAAGTATCAGAGAATATTAATTTGTATCTCACTTGTATGTATCTCATACACACACGAATTACCTAATATGATACTTAAGGATTAATAATCATCTCATGAAAGAAACATACATAATGAAATGTAAAGTTGGTATCCATATATTTAAATGTTAATGTCTAATACATAAAGTAATGGTTTGAGGGCACAAACCCAATAGTTATATCTCAGGATGGTATCTCTGTGGACTCATCTAAGATTGATGCAGTCTTAAGTCAGAACAGGCTAACCAATACAACAGAGGTCAGAAGTTTTCTTGGTCTAGCAGAATATTATCAGAGATTTGTTAAAGAATTCTCTAATATTACAGGACCTTTGAAGAATTTGACAAGAAAGACGATAAAGTATGAATGGGTAGATAAGCATAAACATGCATTTTAGGAGTTAAAGAAAAGATTGACTTATATACCAGGACTCATGATACCTAAGAGTAGAAAAAGGTATGTGATCTATAGTGATGCATCATACCAAGGACTTAGTTGTGTGCTTGTGTAGGATGGGAATGTCATTCCATACGGATCAATATAATTGAATGTAAATGAGAAGAATTATTTGACACATGATCTAGAATTAGCAGTAATAGTGTTTGCATTGAAAATTTGGAGACACTATCTCTATAGAGAAAAGTTTGACCTATTTTCCGATCACAAGAGCTTAAAGTATTTGTTCTCTCAGAAGGAGTTGAACATATGACAATGAAGATGGATGGAGTTACTTAAGGATATGACTTTTCATTACAGTACCATCCGGGTAAAGAAAATGTCGTAGCCGATGCTTTAAGTCGTAGACCTCGATTAGTGATCGCTACATTACTAATCCGAGAATGGAAAGTACTAGAAGTGTTAGATGAATTCGATCTTCAGGCAATAGAACCAATGGAATGACAACATTTTGAATGTCCTATGGTATAGCCAACTTTGATCAGTCGTATCAAAGAAGCTCAATAGGCGACCAAAGATTTGAAATCGTGGTTAACAAAGATGTCAGTGAAATCGTGGTTTGGAATTTTGGTACAGACGGAGCCTTATGACATAAAGGTCGACTCTATATACCTGACGAAGAAAATATCCACAAAGAATTATTGAATGAAACACATAAGTCATGGATGACTATTCATCCTGGAGGTACAACAAAGTATAAGGACTTAAAAAAGAATTTTTAGTGGGAAGGAATGAAGCAAGAAGTAGTTGAGTATGTAGCTCAGTGTCTTATTTATAAAAAATTGAAGGCAGAACGTCAGAAACCACCTAGGTTATTACAACCGATACCGATTCCCCAATGGAAATGGGAACACATCACCATGGATTTTGTGGTAGGATTGCCGAAGTCACAGCAGAACTACAACACTATTTGGGTAATTGTGGATTAACTTACAAATACAACACATTTATTGTCTATAGCATGACGTATCCAGTGGAACATTTGAGTCAGATGTATCTACCGCACGTTGTAGATCGAGATTCACGTTTTACTGTAGAATTTTGGAAAAGTCTCCAAACAGCAATGAAAACAACACTGAACTTGAGGTCAACCTTTTATCCACAGACTAATAGATAGACTAAATGAGTCAATCAAGTGATGGAAGATATGTTGCGTGCTTGCGTTATAGATTTTGAGAGTTGTTGGGAAATGCACTTACCATTGATCGAGTTTGCCTACAACAATAGTTACTACACGAGTATAGGAATGACACTGTTTGAAGCATTATATGGAAGACCTTGTCGATCACTGCTATGTTGGGTTTAAGTCAGAGATACTCAACTTCTCAAGCCAGAAATGGTACCAGAAATTAGCGAGATGATTCAGATTGTACGTGAGAAGATGAAGGTAGTTTAGACCCGACATAAGAGTTATGCTGACAAGTGATAAAAATACTTGGAATTCACCATTGGAGACCACATGCTACTCAAGGTTTCACCTGTTCGAGGCAACGTCAGATTTGGACAAAAGAGAGACAAGCTATCACTGCGATTCATCGGACTGTTTGAGATTCTAGAACGTGTTGGAAAAGTTTTGTATCGACTCGCGTTACCACAAAGGATGTTAGGAGTGCACAACATTTTCCATATTAGTATGCTACAAAAATGTGCTCATAACCTAGCACACGAGATCAACTATGAGGACATTGAAGTCAATGACAATGTCATGTTCAATGAAGGAACAATGTGGATTTTCGATTGAGGAATCAAGAAGCTCAAGAGTAAAGAGATTCCGTTGGTGAAGATTCAGTGGAAGCATCATGATGAGGGAGAAGCTTCATGGGAGCTAGAGTCAAAAATGCAAGAGAAGTTTCCATTTTTGTTTAAGACCTTGTTTGTTTTCATTTTTGAGGATGAAATCCTTAATGAGCGGTGGAAAATATTATACCCTGGATTTTCAGTAGTTATTAATACAAAAAGATTCTATCTACTTCCTTTGATGATACTTGAAGTTTTACTTTCAATCGATCAAAGTCCGTTCAAGCGATTAAACATTGTCCAATCGATCGAAACCCTACTGACCTGAATTTATTATATGTTCAACACTTTAATCGATCAAACCCCCTTTCAATAGATCAAAACTGGCCGAATCACTTTCAATCAATCAAAGAACCTTCGATTGATCGAACACGACTGGATTTCTATTTCACAATTCATGCAAACATTGCCACCTGCCCTCCCCTCTCTTCTATATATGTGTTTGAATTATGTGTGTGAGGCTTGTTTGGTTTAAGAGAGTTGAGAGTTTAGTGACAGAGAGTGTGTGTGTATGTTTATATATATATGCACATCTATATATATACATACACATATATATATCTATATACTCAGTCAAGTAGAGAGAGACAAACAGATGAAAAAAGAAGAAGAAGACGGAGAGAAGAAGGAGAAACAGAGAGAGAAGGAAGAGATAGAGAGAGAGAAGGAGCCACCATTGGAGAGAAAGCTTAAAACTTACGCATTGCCAAACACGCTCTTAAGACGTTCAGTGAGTTTCAAACTTACACAGTAGCATTAGTGTGATGTATTATAAGTTTTTGGACATTTAATGAGGACCCAAACACGCCCTAATAGGTTTTGGATGTTCACTGCCAGAATCTAGAGAAGGCGACTTTCGAGTGATTGAACTAGGTTTAATTGATCGAACACACTGATTCTCAATCGATCGAAATGACTTCAATTGATCAAAACACACTGATTCTCAATCTATCAAAATGACTTCAATCGATCGAGAACACCTTCACTTCAATTGATCAAGCATACTTCAATCAATAGAACTTCACTTTCTTCAAGTCATTAAGATAACTTCAATCGATCGAACCAAACATAACTTAGTTGTTCCTTTAAGTTTATAATTCATAATGCTTAGCTGTTTAATTGATGTTCCATGTTTCTATTATGCGATATTATGGATTACGAGAGTAATGATTTACGATGATCAGACTGAGATAATATGGTGAGAAACGTAGTAGGGATTGGAATATTAGTAATGATACGACGCGATAATGGGATAAGGTTTTAGGTACAACAATGGGTAACATTGGATAACCTGGTGATTGAGTTAGTGGTATAGTAGTTACTTTCGATGCAAGTACGTCAGTATCAGGGATTGGTTGTGAACACATCTGTGTAGGATGTGAGCGTTATGTATTATACTTGCAAGTATTCATAAAAGCGTTAAATAAGAGTACTAATACATATTGATTATGAACGGACGATACTCACAAGTGTTCTTAAAAGTGGTGAACAAGATTATTGTTGCGTCCATAAACTAGTAATTATCTTGGGAGCTATGGGTGTACAGTACTCACAAGCATTCTTAAAAGTGGTGAACAGTAAGAGTTCTTAAAAGCGGTGAACAAGAGTAAATGGTACATCCATAGACTAGTCATTATATGATATCGATGTATAGTGTTCGCAAGAGTTCTTAAAAGCTGTGAACAAGAGCACTAGTTTGTTATGATGATATAATAAGTTCGGTATAGTCAGTCGAGATTGGTGAGTCAGTCGGGGTTGGTACAGTCAGTCTTAGAGTTGGAAGACGATAAGAATCAGATGATGATCGTTCGGAATAAAAGTTGAAAACATATTATTAGTATCACTACTTTATTACGTTTACAACTGGTAATGACTTTATACTTATGATACTATGGGAGCTTCTATTCACTCAGCTGAAGTAAGCTGACGACATTTATACTTGGACATTCGCCGTCCAGACTACGCTGTCCCTATTAATGTAGGTAATAGAGCCTACGACGATGGCTACTATTCAGAGTTGGATTATGCAGATGTGGCCCCACTGATGGTGGTCATGCTGGGGAAAGCTGCTATGCTGACGACTACCCTTACACCAACTAGAGATGAAAAAGTTATATTTAGTTTACATTTCTGTTATTGTGGATACCGGCATTTGGGCCCACTTTTAAAATATTTTCAAATTTCAAATACCAAGAGTCGCCAATTAATTTTTTAAAGGGAAATTAAGAAACCATTTTTTAAAAAGCAACCGATCTTTTGCGAAACAAAGATAATCTGGGTTCGGGGATTATGGAATGAAAGGGGAAGGAATCCGACGGACTAAAACACCCCCTTTCATCCTATCTCGTGATAGGCCTCTTCTCATCATCCTATTTAATCAAATTAATAATCTAAGCATGCTCTCAACTAATACATAGATATAAGTATACATATCACAAGCATGTCAAAAGGGTGCAAAATTGCTAACGATAAAATATAATTCATAAGCCACATAATTCAAGTAGCAAGCAAAATGATGTACAAGTAGGGAACTAGAGAACTTACCCAGGATCCAGCCGCGAAATGGGAAACGTGCAATGCATACAAAGAATAGAAATCCTAGGAAAAATGTCTCTAATCACAAATACACATGAGGCAAGACCTAAGCTAAGGTGTGGCGCATGGAGTTGAAAATTAATAAAATCAACAAATGAAATAAACTAGAGAAGAGATGAGAAGTCATACCTCCAAAGCGCTATAAAACAAGGGTTAGTCCGCATGCTTCACATAATAATATGACATCAAATAATCAATCCTAAATCTCTAGGTTAGATCTATCAAGCATGGAAAGAATTCACAAAACTATGAATTCCTTTTGAATAGTTGGAGCCATAGCATCTCTATAGATATACAAGTCTCAACTAAGAGCCAATGTGATGTCCATATAGGGGTTCTATAATCCCAACATGATCATAAGGAATCCATGTTTATGCTTAATTAGGTTCAACTAAGTCCAATTTCATTCAAGAATTTGCTCTAATCATAAGTATCAACATACATGAATGAAAGATTATGAACAAGAATGAGATATGAATTTATTCACTAATTTGGGTCACTTGGCCTCTAGATTTAAGCTAAATTATCATTTCTCAAAACATTATTTAGGTCCCAAGACATTAGTAAACCATTTAAGTTAAAATCAATGAGACTAGACAAAAACAGTGACCAGTTTTCCTAAATTACAGAGAGCAGACAAGATTTTAAAAGGTAGAAAAACCATAGTTCGAATGGTTGGATCTTAATGATTTTTGTGATATGCCTCTGTGCGTCTAGTATATATCCAAAAATAAAATCAAGGTTTGAACGGTTAGATCTCTAGGAATATGGAAAACACTAGACATCACTCAGGAATCTGTAACTCTCTGTCCAGAGATCTTGTACGATTTTCTAAAAATAGTAACAAAATAAGAAACACTTAGATATTTTTAGGGTATCTTCCTAACACATTAAAGTACTTAGAAAAAACTATTAGAGGCCGAGGAAGTTCAATTAAGGTCCTGATTTATTAGTTTTAAAACGGACTTACTGTTCTGAAATTTTGGACAGAGAATTGCTTGTTTTGAAATCACAAGACCAAACCATCTTAGACATTGAATTTCATCAAAACAAAAATCACAAAGGTACTTAAATGGGTTATGAACACCCTCCAATTGGTCTCATCCAATTTCCAATGAACCATGATTTTATAAAAATCTTTGATCACAGTTGGTTTATGGATTCACCGCACCTTTGTTAAATTGATGTTCATATTTCGATTCAAACTTGATCCATGATTCTAGAGAGAACTAGGATCAAGTATGACTATGATTATTGGAATAAATAATGAAACATGAAGAGATTAATAGATTTAGCCTTAATGGATTTCCATCATAGATCTCATAGCAACAGAATCCTAAGGTCTTACTCAATCTTATGAACTCTTGAATATTCAAGTTCCCTAGATTTCAACAAACAAACTATGAAAACTTACATCTAAATCCTCTCTCAAACATATGATCCTTGAGGAAATTAGAACTATGATATACTATTCTCCTCTCAAATTAATGGTCCTTGGAGACTCAATGAGACCCCCAAATCTACTCAAATCTCTATAGAATATAAGATGAATTCCATAAGATTCCTAGTAGGGAGATCCAAGTCATGAGCTAAGACTTGAACCCAATCAACTATGTGTAGATATGACCATGACCAATCTTAATCCCTATATAAATTATAGGATCATAAGGGACTAGAGGATCAAACTCAAAGAGATCTAATGAGATATTGAAGATCTCATAGATCCTATGAGAAGAATATAAACAAAATAAATGAAATCAAAGGTTATTTGAAAATTTCAAGTCAAAGCTCTTTTAATCTTAAATCCAAAGCTCTACTTCGACCCAAATCAATGAAAATAATACATGATCATTCAATCACAAATTCTATGTGGTGTGTGATGAAATGAGGCAAGATGATAGGTTTTGAAAGTGTGTAAAAGTCCTAGATCTATGAATTTGTGATTGAATTATGTAGAACAAGTATGGAATAAGGATTTAACCTCTAGATCTTCTCAGGAGTTGATTGATTTGGAGAGATCCAAGCCTTACAAGCAACACTCTTCTTCTTCTTCCTTGAAGCTTCAAGGTTCTTCAATGGAGATTTGAGGAATTTGGTGAATTGGGTAGGATATCTATCTCTCTTTGTATTTCTCTGAGAACAAACTTTATCTTCAAAATTTAGCCTCTTTTTCTAAGATTCAAGTCTCATCTTCCTAGATTCAACTCTCCAACCTCTCAAAATGAGAGAAAATGGGGTTTTTATAGACTTTCATTATCTTAGGGGCTAAGAGAAGGATAGATAGGTCAATTAGGGATGGTGGGAGCATGGTTTGCATGACCTAGGAGTAGTAAACACGTACACAAAAAATGGCATCGTTTGGTGCATTCATTTGATCAAAGATTAAAAAAGAATTTTAACTTAAAAATGCAAATTAGCCCAGGCCGACACTCGATGAAGATGAAACGACACTCACTGAGTGCCGCAGCGGCATTCACTGACTACTATTCAGGCACTTTGAGTGCCGCTGCACAGCAGTTCAGCACTATTCACAGCAATTCAACACCTTAATTTCATTTCATGTCATTTAAGTAAATGTCGGTATTTACTTAAGACATTAAATGTAATTAAGAAAATACCCATCATTTGGATTCAATAAAATATCTAAAAAATCAAAATCTTTAAGGAAAAAAGTCAACTCTCCCTCCGAAGGCAAAATTTCCAATTCCTGCAGAATTCTTCTTAAAGCCCTTTCGATTTCTCCATGTTCCCTTTCATTTAAAAATTCTTAAAAATCATTTCTAGCATAAGGGAGACCCAATGAATAATTACCGGGACTTTTCATCTTGTAATTCGAAAATCTTATAATTGACTCCCTTTTGCCCCGTTGACTTTTACTGGGTCAACTGTTGACTTTTCGGGGTTCATGCTGAATTTTTCTCTTTTTCAAAATGGTTTTAAGATGCTCCGAGGACAATGCCGTGTTTCTATACGTGTTCAAAACTCATAGTCCACAAGGTGATAGGTAAATGAAAATTTTGGTATTTTTGGCTAAAAAGGACGATTTTGGACCGAGATTCTTCTTAGAATAGAATCAGATTGCTTGTAAGAGTCTTGATTCCGACGAGACATATTCATCATTGATCTCCAGAGGTAAATCCCCCTAAGTTTAATAGTTCAGTCAAAATTAGGGTGTCTACAGTTTGCCCCTCTTTGGCAGAGCTTGTAAAGCAACGCGTATCACAAGTGAATGTCGAAGCCTATGTGAATACAAGCCTTTGACCAGGCTATTGAACTTAGGTAAAAACAAAACACGTTGCAAAAACATTTACGAAGAAGGTCAGTGCTGGTCGTGCTCACCAGTGAGCTGCTTACGTATCCCATTGGGAATCAGACCAGGGTGTAGTTCGGGCAAGGGACAACTCCTAAGCATAAATAATCACACAGATGAATGCACTTATCCTATCATGATGCACATGCTCATGGAATAATGACTGTCAATGCAATGTCAAACTTCATGCTATGTAGATGCGAAGATCCAAGATCATGCTCTTCTTGGTGATATGAATACATTCTATGCCTTACAGCGCCAAAATTTCCTCAACCTTGATGACTTCAATAACGATTTGCCTCAATCTAGAGGACTTTAATGGATTTGCCTCAATCTAGAGGACTTCCATAGAGATTTGCCTCAATCTAGAGGACTAATATCGACCAAAAAGATGCTACCATCGAGGACTAACGCCATTTCAAAAAGATTGCCATTGAGGACTAGTATTAGATGCCATAGAGGACTAACACGAATGATGCTTCTACTTAAGACTAATGTAAGGTTGCCATTAAGGACTAACGCAAGGTTGCCATTGAGGACTAACACCGATAATGCTGTCATTGAGGACTAATACATGATGATGCAGCCATTGAGGACTAACGCAAGCCATTCAAGGACTTATGTTACGAAAGCGACAATTTAACCGCCTTGTAAGGACTTATGTTGAAAAAACGATAATTTAATAGCCTCATAAGGACTTATGTTGCAAAAGCGACAATCAACGGCCCTTTTGGGGACTTATGTTCCAAAAGCAGAGATCAAAAGCCTCGTAAGGACTTACATTGCAAATGCAGAGATCAACAGCCTTGTAAGGACTTATGTTACAAAAGCGACGATCAATAGCCCTTTGGGGACTTATGTTCGAAAAGCAGAGATCAAAAGCCTCGTAAGGACTTACATTGCGAATGCAGAGCTCAACAGCCTCGTAAGGACTTATGTTGCAAAAGCGACGATCAACAGCCCTTTTGGGGACTTATGTTCCTAAAGCAGAGATCAAAAGCCTCGTAAGGACTTACATTGTGAATGCAGAGATCAACAGCCTTTTAAGGACTTATGTTGCAAAAGCGATAATCAACATCCCTTTTGGGGGACTTACGTTCCAAAAGCAGATATCAAAAGCCTTTTAAGGACTTACATTGCGAATGCAAAGATCAACAGCCTCGTAAAGACTTATGTTGCAAAACCAACAATCAACAACCCTTTTGGGGACTTACGTTCTAAAAGTAGAGATCAAAAGCCTCATAAAGACTTACATTGCGAATGCAGAGATCAACAGCCTCGCAAGGACTTATGTTGCAAAAGCGACAATCAACAGCCATTTTGGGGACTTACGTTCCAAAAGCAGAGATCAAAAGCCTCGTAAGGACTTACATTGCGAATGCAGAGATCAACAGCCTCGTAAGGACTTATGTTGCAAAAGCGACAATCAACAGCCCTTTTGGGGACTTACGTTCCAAAAGTAGAGATCAAAAGCCTCGTAAGGACTTACATTGTGATTGCAGAGATCAGCAGCCTCATAAGGACTTATGTTGCAAAAACGATAATCAACAACCCTTTTGGGGACTTACATTCCAAAAGCAGAGATGAAAAGCCTCATAAGGACTTACATTGCGAATGCAGAGATCAATAGCGTCGTATGGTCTTATGTTGCAAAAGCGATAATCAACAGCCCTTTTGGGGACATACGTTGCAAAATTGAAGATCAAAAGCCTCGTAAGGGCTTTTAATGTGAATGCAGAGATCAACAGCCTCGTAAGGTCTTATGTTGCAAAAGCGACAATCAACAGCCCTTTTAGGGACTTACGTTGCAAAAGCGAAGATCAACAACCTCGTAAGGACTTACATTGCGAATGCAGAGATTAACAGCCTCGTAAGGACTTATTTTGCAAAAGCAACATAAAAACTGATTAACTGGTATTGGGCTGATTCTCAAACAACTTCGTGGATTCAACTGACTGATTTTTGACTTGATGAGGTCCAAGTTCATTCCTAAGAGGCTCTGCTTGTTCGACTGATGCTTCCATTGATTTATATTCAAATTCTTTACTTTGCTACTTTTAATGATCCATTCTTGATTCTGCTCTCAACTGATACTCAAATCATCTGATGTTCTTTCAACTCTTAGTTCTAATTTGATAGCATGCCATGATTTTGATTTGACCAATTCTGACTAACAGACGCAGGCTTACCAGACTCTCGTACGATTCTGGCATATATTCGACTTACTCAAGGCTTAACAGATTGACTCAATAATTCTTAATCAATGCAAGCATTAACTTAATTTCCAAATTACCCCCACTTAACTGATGTACACTGATTCTACTTTCATTCCAATTATCAACTGTCCAATTCTGAGGATGCTCTCTCGAATTTAATGCTTTGTGCTCAAAAATCACTAATGAACTCATGTAATAAGGATTATAATTTCACCTACAACTTTAACCAATGTAGTAACAGTGTTGGAACTTCTACTTGTATTGCTCTTGGAATGCTCATAGAGAATTTTTCAAATCTTTATTCATCATCTTGAACCCACGCATTTGAGACCATTATTGACTCATCAAAGGAGGACAATCTTGACAAGGCAATTACACAAGATGACTGACTCAAACTCTGCATTATTGTGAATCAATGTGCTTTCATCATGAATAATGTATCATCTCACCTTTTATTTATTCATCATCTTACAATGGTAGTACTTCACCGACAAATCTAAACTTTGAAAATTCTCCCTTTTTGAGTTAGCTGATTCTTTGCCTATCCAGAGTGTGCTTCAAGTTAGTGCTTTAGCTTAGAGAATAAAGACAATCCATTCAAAATAAACTCGATTACTTGAGAACTTTTCTCTGACATAGAGGGATTTTGGCAAACGAAGTTTTCCCCTAGTTTGAATAGGACTCGGAGGCATTGCTTCTGGTATTAAATGAGGTGTTTAGCAAACGAAGTTTGCCCCTGTTATGGCGATATATATGTGGCTTTAGGCAAACTTGCGCAAGTTTTCCCCTAGTCTAAAGGAAGGAAACCAAAGGCACAAAGGGGTGATGCTTACTGTTTAGGGATGGTTACGGACCGAGAACCCTGGAAGGTTCGCCTACTTATCCCCGAACAGGAATCAGGTTCGAAGCAGTTCGATTGAGGTTTGAAAGAGAAATATCACATGGTGCAACGATGTTTGTGACCGAACCACACAGGCTGCCTACGTATCCCCAAGTGGGAATCAGGTCAAAACGTAGTTCATCAACTCTGGAAGTCTTGAAAGAATAAGGCTTCAAGAAATGTGGGCTTTTTGAGCCATGTTTCCATATGAATCCAATGAGTGCTCTTTCTTGGGAAGATTTTCCAAAATGGACCCCTTGTGGTTGCTTTTGAACAAGATGGTGAGAATATGAACTACTTCTCCCTTTTATTTATTATTATTTTTTATTTTCTTCTTTTCTTTTCTTCTTTATTTGTGGCGGTTGATTCTTTTTAGCTTTTCACTAGCCAGTCAATCTTTACAACTCTCATAACACATCGTGTTTTAATCATACTTTATCATACTCACAAAGCAATATCAACCCTCCGAATCACTCTTTATTTTTCTCAAAGATATCTTTGCATTGTTTTAGGCCCACTTAGCCATTGAGCATCTCGCAAAATTTTGATACTAATTGATACTTTCAATCTCTCTTTTCATTTCTAATTTCTTTTCTTTGTTGAGAACAACACAAAGCCTTGGGATAATTCATGTACTAGTGATGCACTTTAAAGTGCTCAAGAATTCTCAATCTGATTTATTCTCAGCTTTTTTCTTTTCTCTTTCCTTTCTTTTCTCTACCTCAAAATCTATTATTCTCTTCATGATTTTAACTGGCTAGGTTTCGAATTTCGAAATCAACACGCATCTTATATTTGCTCTAACTTTTGCCTAGGCGCCCTTTCGGGTTTTCATCCTAGCGAACCTTTTCTCTTTTATTTTGTGCTCCAACTTTTGCCAAGGCGCCCTTTTGGGTTTTCATCCTGGCGAGCTCTTTCTTTTTATTTTGTGCTCTAACTTTTGCCTAGGCACCCTTTTGGGTTTTCATCCTAGTGAGCTCTTTCTTTTCTTCTTTTTTTTTTGAAAGAAGAAGTTCATTTAAAACATTTGGCTACCATCAAGGATCAAGTTATGGCTTTGGACTGGTTGGGCTCATCTTTTAGGCTTGGTATTTAAGAAAATGGTATGGTGAGCAAGCTTCAAGTTCCAAGTTCATCTTTTCAAGATTGAGCAAGAGCATCTTTAAATTCTTAAAGTAAAGCTAACCAATTCTCTACTCCTCCTTGGATTTGGCACAGAATTTGCTTTGATCATTTGGGGATCCTTTTCAATGGAAAGATTTATTAACAAAATATTTCACACCATCATTTGAAAAAGTGATTTGATTTTCATTTTTTCTCTTTTTTTTTTCTTTCTTGGCTTAATGATCCATACATTCACGACTTGGCACACTGAATCAAACAGAATGAGATTTTATTCAACTAATAGAGAAAAAGGATTACATCACTTGACTCGATAAAAAAGAGACTTGAAAAATAAACTTGATAACCGACTGATTCAAAGACTTGACTGGACTTGACATTTGACTCCAACTTAACATGACTCGACTCTGGTCTCAATTTGAGTGTCACAGATGATTTTGAATTTATTGGGTCTCCAAGAGCATCCACATTTGCTTCAACAACAGTAATTCCAAACACTATTAATCACTTCAATGCATGAGCTCAACATTTGTTCTAAGATCTCCATCAAAGGCAAGAACAAGCATCACATGGATTTGGATTTGATAGAGATTAATTCAATCCAAAATAGTGGATGGCATTTGGATACGACGCATCATCTATGAGGTCCAGAATGGCATGGCGAAGCCTCTTGCAACTATTGGTTGCATGACCATGATCTTGGTGGTAATCATAATATTTGGATGCATCGTATCCGGGAGGTGGACGTTTGGGGGGTTTTCCAGGTTCCAACTTCTTCAAATATCCTTTTCTTAGCATCTTTTCTAGTGCCATATTCAATGGCATTCCCAACTTTGTGAATTCTCTGTGCTCCTTCGGTTGGTGTCAATTCGATCCTGACTTATTGTTCTCCGCAATTGTGGTACTTTGAAATATGCTCTGGCTTTGGAAGAAACCTCTTGATTGACTGGATTGATTAGAAAACTGTTGTGGTGTCAATGCATTGACATTGGGCAATAAATAACTATCTGAATACATCAACTTTTTCGAATCATCCATCAGATGTACTCTCTTGATCCTGCCATCTTAGATAGCATCTTCAATTCTTGTTCCTACGTCAAATAATTGCTCAAAAGTAACTATTGACTGAAACTCCAACTTCTCAAGATATTTCGGTTGCATGTTCTTGATAATCATTCTCACTTGTTCTTTCTCATTTGGCCTGTTGGTCATCTTTACAACCTTCCCGCTCCATCTTTTTAAAAACTCAGCGAATGTCTCATTTTGCTCGTCTGGTGGTTTCCAAATCCCGGATGGTCACATCTAACTCCCGATTGTAATCATATTGGGCCATAAACAACTTCACTACTTCTTCCCAAATCCTAGTTTTGCTTGGCTCAAGTGTAAGGTACCATGATAAGGCGGCCCCGGTCAAGGTCTGCTGGAACAAAATAGCCATCGTTGTAGTACCCAATCCGCTAGGTTGGAAGGCCCCAATACACATTCTTATATGGCTATGAGGATTACCCATCCCATCGAATTTGTCGAAGATCGGCATTTTGAGCCCGGCGGGTAGTATCTCAGGGACTCCATCATACAGTCCTTCCAACTCTAGTAAATAGGTGTCCACCCCTTGAGCCTTATTGACCACCCTCTCAAGCATCTCTACTTTTTTAGCCATTACTTTTTCTTTCTTAGCTTTCTCTTTCTCTATTCTCTCTTTTTCTGCTCGCGGCACATCAGCTCTCTGAACTTCTGGGTCATCAAAACAATCCTCTTCCCTAGTAGGAGGATCGACAACTAGTGGGTCCACTATAGGCGGCTGTCATTCCAATGTTTCCATCATGGTCATCATCCTAGTCATCTGTCCTGCCTGCTGTTCTACTATAGCCCTCAATTCTGCTATTTCCCTCGCGTTCGGTTCTTGTGTCATCTCTCTTCTGACTAACCTCATAGTGGAATATCTATACTAGACTGTGCTTGTAACCGAATCTATCTTTCACCTACAACCAGTTCTTTAATTAATTTTGATCTATTTGAGAAGACTTTTATTTATTTTTCACATTTTCTTTTACAGATGCTTAGTGAAATGTTTATGAATGTTTCATATGTCACACGAATGCAATGCACGTGTGCGTGTATGCCTACTCTATATGCCAAAGAAAAGGAAGAATTCAATTCCTAACATACAATCACATAAGCATATAAAATCTTCATTCATGTTAAGTGCGCTAATTTCTCCTTTCATTGTGATATTCACTATTCTTTTAATGTTTGGATATTTCGTTTGAAAATCATGGTAGGATCTTTCGTAAGAACTTCGAAAAAAGTATTTCTCAAGATGATTGAGTCAAAACTTTACTTTGAAACTTATTTGAAAAGTATTTCTTTAAAAATGATGAAGTCTTTCTAAAACAATTCTTGTGAATTTTGAATCTCTTCTTTGAGGATATGGAAAATATTTCTTTAGTGGACAATGATTGAGTTCACCTCACCTTGATCAAGAGAAAATGGGTTTCAAAGATTTTTCCTACATGAGGGATTTTTCCAAAATGCTTTTTACCAAGGTGAATTTGAAACTTTGGATAAGAAGATCACATGATTGGATAATTATCGCACTTTTCATGAACTTTGATGCATACAAGGTCAATGATGCTTAGCTAAACATGATATAAGGGATGCAATCTTATAATCGAAAATTTGGCATATTCCCAAATGTCGTGGGGCATAAAGAGGAATTGTTCAAACATGATTAAGAGGTTACATTTCTTTTATCAGGCAAGCATCGTCATCATCTCAATTAATCCCTTCTGGGCATACAAAACTTCCTAGCACATAATCCTAGTCAAGAATTGATTTCCTATGATCGAAGGGTTCTATAGAAGCTATCATACAAAGGTCAGGTTTTGGTCAGAAAAGGGACCCTTGACACACATCCGATAGGATGCTTCATTTACCAAAACATGGTACGAGATCAAGGGTGATCACACAGTTCCATGATGGCTTGACCGACCGGGTTGCCCCGAGCCTCCAAGGTCATAGTTCCGTGTAATCGACTAGAGAGACATGCAAGTGCAATGCAACGAGCACACGAAAATTAATTAATTCGATTAAAAGGATGCTTTCAAGTCTAATCCTCGAGTGAACCCAAAATCAGGAATTCTGGTCTGCGAAACCAGAGATTCTGGGTTCAATCCCCAGCAGAGTCGCCAGATTGTGGATACTGCCATTTGGGCCCACTTTTAAAATATTTTCAAATTTCAAATACCAAGAGTCGCCACTTAAATTTTTAAAGGGAAATTAAGAAACCATTTTTTTAAAAGCAACCGTTCTTTTGCGAAACCAAAGATAATCTGGGTCCGGGAATTATGGAATGAAAGGGGAAGGAGCCCGATGGACTAAAACACCCCCTTTCATCCTATCTCGTGATAGGCCTCTACTCATCATCCTATTTAATCAAATTAATAATCTAAGCATGCCCTCAACTAATACATATATATAAGTATACATATCACAAGCATGTCAAAAGGGTGCAAAATTGCTAACGATAAAATATCATTCATAAGCCACATAATTCAAGTAGCAAGCAAAATGATGCGCAAGTAGGGAATTAGAGAACTTACCCGGGATCCAGCCGCGAAATGGGAAACGTGCAATGCATACAAATAATAGAAATCCTAGGAAAAATGTCTCTAATCACATATACACATAAGGCAAGACCTAAGCTAAGGTGTCGCTCATGGAGTTGAAAATTAATAAAATCAACAAATGAAATAAACTAGAGAAGAGATGAGAAGTCATACCTCCAAAGCTCTACAAAACAAAGGTTAGTCCACATGCTTCACATAATAATATGACATCAAATAATCAACCCTAAATCTCTAGCTTAGATCTAACAAGCATGGAAAGAATTGACAAAACTATGAATTCCTTTTGATTAGTTGGAGCCATAGCATCTCTACAGATATACAAGTCTCAACTAAGAGCCAATGTGATGTCCATATAGGGGTTCTATAATCCCAACACGATCATAAGGAATCCAAGTTTATGTTCAATTAGGTTCAGCTAAGTCCAATTTCATCCAAGAATTTGCTCTAATCATAAGTATCAACATACATGAATGAATGAATGATTATGAACAAGAATGTGAGATATGAGTTTATTAACCTATTTGGGTCACTTAGCCTCTGGATTTAAGCTAAATTATCATTCTCAAAACATGCTTTAGGTCCCAAGACATTAGGAAACCATTTAAGGTAAAACCAATGAGACTAGACAAAAATAGTGACCATTTTTCGTAAATTACAGAGAGCAGACAAGATTTTAAAAGGTAGAAAAACCATACTTCCAATGGTTGGATCTTAATAATTTTTGTGATATGCCTCTGTGCGTCTAGTTTATATCCAAAAAGAAAATCAAAGTTTGAACGGTTAGATCTCTAGGAATATGGAAAACACTAGACATCACTCAGGAATCTGTAACTCTCAGTCCAGAGATCTTGTACGATTTTCTAAAAATAGTAAAAAAATAAGAAACACTTAGATCTTTTTAGGGTATCTTCCTAACACATTAAGGTACTTAGAAACAATTATTAGAGGCTAAGGAAGTTCGATTAAGGTTCTGATTTATTACTTTTAAAACGGACTTACTGTTCTGAAATTTTGGATGGAGAATTGCCTGTTTTGAAATCACAAGACCAAACAATCTTAGACATGGAATTTCATCAAAACAAAAATCACAGAGGTACTTAAATGGGTTATGAACACCATCCAATTGGTCTCATCCAATTTCTAATGAACCATGATTTTATAAAAATCTTTGATCACAGTTGGTTTATGGATTCACTGCACCTTTGTTAAATTGATGTTCATATTTCGAATCAAACTCGATCCATGATTCTAGAGAGAACTAGGATCAAGTATGACTATGATTATTGGAATAAATAATGAAACATGAAGAGATTCATTGATTTAGCCTTAATGGATTTCCATCATACATCTCATAGCAAGAGAATCCTAAGGTCTTACTCAATCTTACGAACTCTTGAATATTCAAGTTCCCTAGATTTCAATAATCTAACTATGAAAACTTATATATAAATCCTCTCTCAAACATATGATCCTTGAGGAAATTAGAACTATGATATACTATTCTCCTCTCAAATTAATGGTCCTTGGAGACTCAATACTCAAATCTCTATGGAATATAGGATGAATTCCATAAGATTCCTAGTAGGGAGATCCAAGTCATGAGCTAAGACTTGAACCCAATCAACTATGTGTAGATATGACCATGACCAATCTTAATTCCCATATAAATTATAGGATCATAAGGGACTAGAGGATCAAACTCAAAGAGATCTAATGAGATATTGAAGATCTCATAGATCCTATGAGAAGAATATAAACAAAAGAAATGAAATCAAAGGTTATTTGAAAATTTCAAGTCAAAACTCTTTTAATCTTAAATCCAAAACTCTATTTAGACCCAAATCAATGAAAATAACACATGATCATTCAATCCCAAATTCTATGTGGTGTGTGATGAAATGAGGCAAGAAGAGAGATTTTGAAAATGTGTAAAAGTCCTAGATCTATGAATTTGTGATTGAATTATGTAGAACAAGTATGGAATAAGGATTTAACCTCTAGATCTTCTCAGGATTTGATTGATTTGGAGAGATCCAAGCCTTACAAGCAACACTCTTCTTCTTCTTCTTCCTTAAAGCTTCAAGGTTCTTCAATGGAGATTTGAGGAATTGGGTGAATTGGGTAGGATTTCTATAGGGTTTTGGGTTTCTCTCTATATATTTCTCTAAGAACAAACTTCATCTTCAAAATTCATCCTCTCTTTCTAAGATTCAAGTCTCATCTTCCTAGATTCAAGTCTCCAACCTCTCAAAATGAGAAAAAATGGGTTTTTATAGACTTTCATTATCTTAGGGGCTAAGATAAGGGTAGATATGTCAATTAGGGATGGTGGGAGCATGGTTTGCATGACCTAGGAGTAGTAAACACATACACAAAAAACGGCATCGTTTGGTGCGTTCATTTGATCAAAGATTGAAAAAGAATTTTGACTTAAAAATGCAAATTAGCCCAGGCCGGCACTCGATGAAGATGGAACGGTACTCACTGAGTGCCGCAGCGGCATTCACTGACTGCCGTTCGGGCACTTTGAGTGCCGCTGCACAGCAGTTTAGCACTATTCACAGCAATTCAGCAACTTAATTTCTTTTTATGTCATTTAAGTAATGTCGTTTAATTATTTACTTGAGAAAATACCCCCCATTTGGATTCAATGAAAATATCTAAAAAATCAAAATCCTTAAGGAAAAAAAGTCAACTCTCCATCCGAAGGCAAAATTTCCAATTCCTGCAAAATTCTTCTTAAAGACCTTTCGATTTCTCCATGTTCCCTTTCATTTAAAAATTCTTCAAAATCATTTCTAGCATAAGGGAGACCCAATGAACAATTATCGGGACTTTTCATTTTGAAATTCGAAAATCTTACGATTGACTCCCTTTTGCCCCGTTGACTTTTACTCGGTCAACTGTTGACTTTTTGAGGTTCATGCTGAATTTTTCTCTTTTTCAAAATGGTTTTAAGATGCTCCGAGGACAATGCCGTGTTTCTATACGTGTTCAAAACTCATAGTCCACAAGGTGATAGGTAAAAGAAAATTTTGGTATTTTTGACCAAAAAGGGCGATTTTGGACCGAGATTCTTCTTGGAATAGAATCAGATTGCTTGTAAGAGTCTTGATTCCAATGAGACATATTCATCATTGATCTCTAGAGGTAAATCCCCCTAAGTTTAATAGTTCGGTCAAAATTGGGGTGTCTACAGTTATTTCTGTTGGACTTTTGTAACGAGTACTTGGGTATATGTTATCTCTAGACCTATTGTGATCCTGAGGACAACTCTGATATTATAATAGATATAATTGTGATTATATATTCAGTTATTTACTATTGCTTTTAGTTGGACTAGTACTGTATGGTGTGGATGTTCAGTGACATTCACCCGTTATTCCCTATGGACCCAAAACGGAAATTTATTTTTCTCTATTTTTACTCCTCTGGGGTGTGACATATTATCTGTTAAAATGCCCAAATTTGTCCAGTAATTTAGTGCTCCAGGCCTGACCACCAATGCTTTGGGCCCGGACCTCGTCGATCTCCAGTGCTCCTAGTCCAATCCCAATCAACCGACCTCCCTCCAATCTAGGGCACTGGGTCCAACCCCAACCTTCCTCCAATCTAGTGTTTCGATCCAAACCCTGACCTACGGGTCGAAATACGCAGTCCAATTCCAACACAGTCCAGGTTTAACTCCGATAACTTAGTGGCACATCCCGATTGCTCGGTCTCAATCTATTTCCTAAACTAGCAAGGAAACCTTCTAGATAAGCATAAACAGTTTCCTTATCAGACTAGGAAACTAGCCTAATATGTAGCAATCATCACAGGTTGTCAATTAGTTACCTAATCAGACTCAAATGATTTCTAAGGGAGGACTCTTCCTTCTATAAAAGAGTCCTCCCATCCCTCTAAGAGGGGATCCCGAGTTCAACTGATCCTTGAACCATCCACCTTACATTGTCTAGTCTCTCCCAAGAAACCATAAGATTATCCCTGCATGACCGACCCTTGGTAGTTCTAGTCACCATTGTTGGATCACCAAGGTCATTGCACTATTTCTTATACTTAATGGATGCACTCTGACATACACGTGGATATAAGTTCTTTCATTAACAAGGCCGAACCACATACAAACACGTTGTCTATATTCTCTCGCACTCTCTTCTATGCTTTTAATATGCTTTTAATCTCCACATCTGACCAGTGCCAAAATTGCATCATTAGCTTGGTGCCGTCTATGGGCATGACAGTTTTTCATCCCAAATAAATCCTGTGACTGATACACAATGGTTAGAAAATATGGTCAAAATTTTGGGAAACAAGAAGCCTAGCAGTTCTAGCAGTGCTGACGCCAGAATAGATCCAACAGTCCTGACGCCAGAACAGATCCAACAGTCCTGACGCCAAGACAGATCATGCAGCCTTGACACCAGAATAGTTCCAGCTATCCTGACACCAGAACATATTATTATTGCGCTCTGTTGCGCTCATCAGCTCAACGAAGGATATTGTCATAGACTACAACAAATCGACGACCGGGTAACCACATAGTAGATATTCCTGCCTAGTTAGGAAGAAGTCTCATTTACTGGCCCAACTTACAATGCAAATAGTAAACTAGTTGCAGTCAAGAGCTTGATCAAAGACCTAGCAAGGGGGTCCGGCTATTCTGACCCGACCTACTTAAAGAACATAAAAAACTTGCTTGATATGTTATCAAATGTGATTATTTTCTATTACTCTACATAGGACCCATCAACACCAAATCCGTTGCTATTTTGATTGTGAATTTATTAAGTTAGTATCTTCTTAACAGAAAGAACCTGAAATAATAAATTCCACTTTTCTTGAAGTTGATTAACTCGACCATTATTATTCTAAGAATGTTGTCAAGATTTGGTTTCATGTTCAATTTCCTTTCTTAATTAAGCCTTTAGTCTATGATTTCATTTTCTACTCATCTTCATTGTTAGTTATAATTTATCGGCTTATTCTTTGGAGCTTTTTTGGAAATTTATTTGCTTCCTTTTTCTCTGTAGTGTGTGTGGCGTCTTAGGTGTTCATGTTCAAATTTGCTTCGGCAAGACATGAAAAAGTGATCTAAAGCATGATTACGGAGGTAAGTTGGTAACTGCTCAAAATTTTGATGGTGTAGGTATCGTTGAATTTTTGAATGTCTATTTTTGCTTGATTTTATTTACTTTTTCTTTTCAGACATACTCTATGTATCTTTGCTTATTTTCCATCACTGATTATTTTTGTGAGAATGTTCTTTTTCCTAGGCTATTACATACTATATATAATGTGCATTCGTTTGTTTGGATTTTTTTTGTTCTTGCTTGCTTTCTCTTCTTTATTGTTTCATTGTCAGTTTCTTTTCTTTTGAACCATTTTTCTATTGTCATTTTAGTTTAGTGACCATATTCAAGGTTTTCCAAAGCACCATTACCATTAAGTGAGCATACCATTAAGTGAGCATACCCTGACCGATTTCTTATATTCAAGGTTTTCCTAGTGTTTTTTTTCCTTCTCAAAATTTTGCCCCGATTTGGCACCGATTTATTATCTCCCCAACTGAATTCCATGAAATCTATCTTTTCCCTGTCCCTCTCTTTTCTCTAATATCACCCTTTATTGTTTATTATTTCCCCAACTTATGTGATTTTGAATTCCCCCCCCTCCCAATTTATGCCCTGAAAGTGGGCCCCTCCCAAATTGATAACTTTCAATATGAGCCATTAAGGCGCGTTTAGATATTTTAAACCCTTGTATCAAATGCTTGCCAAGTTTAGATATATAAATTCTCCCACGTTACCTTCCCATATAACCGTCATCCTCTCTCTCTCTCTCTCTCTCTCTCTCTCTCTCTCTCTCTCTCTCTTTACTTCCTTAATCAATACGTCCATCTCACGCAATATCTCATCGATCTCTCTGTCGCTGTGGGTGCCTTACCGGTAATAACTATTGCTCTCTCTCTAAACTTCTCTATAGAGACTCTGTTTGATTCAATTTTTGATTTGGGATGCCGGCTCTGACTCTTCTTCTTTCTCTTTAATCCTTTCTCTCTAAACTTCTCATCGCAGCTTCAAAAACATCATATGGCCTTATAGTTGCAGACACTGATTGAACTACGAAAGCACAAACTATATTGTCGATGCCACTGCCGATAATCCAAAAAAATCTATCGGGTAGTCACTGTTAGGAAAATTACGTTCCCAGAATCCGTTAACAGCGCGTATAAGTTGGTACTGCAAAATTTACGTTAAACCTACAATAACCATGCAAGGTCATAACTAGGGTTACCTTAAACTGCAAAATGGATTGCTGTTGTAGACGAATCGTGAACACGGACTCGATAACAGCTCACGATCTTCTACTGTATTCCTCTACTGCCAGAATATCAAACTGAGTATGGGCTCTATCGTAATCCTTTCTATTTTCTGCTCTCCCTCTTTTACGCTCTCTTTTCTATTCCAAGTTATAATACTCTTGATGGAAAAACGCAAACTGAGAGGAAAGCCCAAGCATCATAAATATAGGCTACGATAGGGACCATAAGAAGTCAATAAGGAATAGGCTTCCTTGTGGAATTAGGAAACCCCAATTCGAACTGAATCAGATTCCTATTTCCATAAATTATAATTCATACCACTAAAGAGTTATAATTGCACTCCTACCCTTATCTCAAAAATATACTTTGAGCTCCATGTTATTAAATGCTTATTATCTCCCCACATTAAGATTATAGATATCCATTAATTAAATATTATTACTGACAATCATATTTAATTAATCTCTTAAAATTCCTTGAGATCCTCTACTTAACTTATCTGATATGTCGGATATAAAATCCACCAGCAGGGTTTGACATAATCAACACTTATAAGCTTTCTCAAGGGGATATCATCAATCCCAAAATTGAGACATGGATTTCATCATTAATTTATATCCACCACACAATCAATAGTCACCCAATCCAATGAGATATTGACCCATTTAAGGATCTCACCCTTTAGGGATCAAAGTTTAAATATCAAATGCACGTGCCTACAAATTAACTTAGGATTTAGAGTATATGCACTCATAATAGCCATGAGGTATTAATTATCTTATAAGTCAGTATAAAGATAATTACTTCAAGTCGGTCCCATTTAATACACAAAGTGTACTAGCATAGTGAGTTGAAATGTTACCATTTCATAGTCAAGACAAACCTACTACAACACCATGCTGCAGTTCTACTGATGGTGTGTCCAATCCCATCAAAGACTGTAAACCAAAATATTATATTCTACAATATCTGATGGTCTGATCTTTCGTGTGTAAGCCAAATTCTACACACCAAACCACCTACTATGTAGAATGAGAGAGACACATGCATAATATTAAATAAATAATATAATACAAACATTGCCCACACAGATTCTCAAAAAAATGGAATAATTGATTTTATTGAATGAATAATAAATCAACTACATAAAGCATGGCTTTTAAATCCTTTCTCTAATTTTTCATCAGCAATATCATTTTGTTCAGGAGTGTCAGTAGAAGATCGCTAGTGAATAGTTCCATCTAAAGCAAGCAACTCACAAAATTTATGATAAGTGTACTCTCCACCTAAATCACATCTAAAACATTTGATGAGAGTAGAATGTTGAGTTTTGACAAAAGCACGAAAGGTATTATAAATATCAAAGAAGTCTGAACGTCGTTTCATAAGATAAACCCAACAGTAACGAGTATAATCATCAATAAATTATACATAATATCGAGACGCCCCTCTTGTAGTAACAGGAGAGGGTCTCAACACATCAGAATGAACTAAATCAAATGGTGTAAGAGAATAAGAAATAATTTTATTAAACGGTAAAGCTGAAAATTTTGCCAATTTGCAACCACTACAATAAAAAATGTCTTGTGTTTGTAAATCTCTTAATTTTCCTCTAGAAACTAAATATTTTAAACGAGAGGCTGAAACATGACCAAGGCGAGAATGCCATAAATAAAAACTTGACGAAGATGAACTCAAATGAAAGGATGACAAGTCAACACTTTAAACTAAAACCACTGGTATATTGAGCTTGTCCAAGATGTACAATCCTCCTTTCCTACGGCCTGTCCCGATCAGCATCTGAGACTACGGATCCTGCATATGACAAAAAGTAGAAGAAAAAGAGACTAAGTAACCTGCATTATAAAGCTGACCAATAGAAACAAGATTCATAGTAAGATTAGGAATGTGGTAAACATTAGATAGACATACTAGAGGTGTGACAACAAAACCAACACTTGTTAACGGCATGAGAGTACCATTAACAGTTATAATAGACAAAGAAGAAGCAGGCTATAAGGAAGCAAAAGAGGACATGTTAGGTGACATGTGATTAGAAGCTCTAGAGTCTAAGACCTAAATACCTGAAGACATGCCTAGAGAAGAGGTGGGCATAGCATATGGCTATGTGGCAAGGAACTTCTGAAATTGCTCATCAAGGAAGGTCACAAACAGAGTGGATGGGGAAGGAGAACCGGGTCCAAATGAGCCTGATGGTGATACAACTACTGTAGTGTTTGGTTATGGAGGCCTATATGAACGCTGCTAAGATTGGTTGTCAGATTTTTTGGATAGAGTCTTGAGACGCATTTCCTCAGCTACTAACTCATGGACAACAGAATCAATAGGCATAAGTGGCCTACGAGGGAGAATAGACCCACAAAGACCCTCAAAATCATCAAGTAGGGCCATAAAAACTAAACCAGACACATTTCTTCCCTACTAGCGATATATGATGCAAACGCATGTAATTCAGGCAACTCCATGAGAGCCTATAGATCCCAAAGATCTGTCATTGTAGAGTAGAACTCCTGAACACTCAAATTTTTTTTATTTAAGGGCACAAATATCATAATCTAATTGGTACCTTTTCACAAAATTAGATTATGTAACAATTTGGCCAAATAACCCCATACCTCCTTTGCTTATTCAAACTTTGCCAATTGCATACCTATCGAGGGAACAACGGAGTTGTTGATCCAAGTAATGATTTTCGAATTGTTTGTTTCCCAAACATCTAGCAATTTTGAAAATTTGTCATCCTTTTCATTCTTAGGTTTATTAAAATCCTAATTGATGTAACCCCACATCTTCTATCCCTTTAGAAAAATTTTCATCACATAATTCCAATATGCAAATCCTTTCCATCGAGTTTAACAATAATCACTTGAAGTGAATCATCTCTTTCACCAGCCATTACAAAAATGAAACAATCAAGTAACACAAGCTAACCATGATCAAAGACAGAGCCAAAAACACAAAGCAGCATCAGTGACAGATCCAAAAACTAACGTGAATCAGTGCGAGATCTAAAAATGAATCTAAATTAGTTGGATCTACAAAGAACGTGAATGAGATTCAATCCTGCTTTGATACCATGTGAATATATCAAATAATCAAGAGAACAACAAAGTGAAAAGAGAAAAGAGAGCTACAGTTTCTCTTGATATAAAATCAAAATGAATGAATAATGAACATGAAGTAAAAAGCCTAAACTACCCTAATGCTAAATATGATACTCTAAATAAAGAATAATAAAGTACAAGCATTGATACAACAATAAAGTCTTCAAGCATTCAATTCAACATGAACTCCAATGGCAGAGAGATGTAACAAATAATGAAATCTGAATCTCAGAATGAATTTGTTTTCAGTATCTATGGGAATAAAAAGAACACTATAGAGTTGTGGATATAAACCTTACCCTTCGTGAGGCAGTCCTTTAGGCGAGTAGAGCGACAAGTGGAGAGGGAACAATGATGATCTACTTAGAGAAGCACTTTTCGGCGAGAGAGTAAGAGTAAGTGAGAAAACCTTTCTAATGAGAAAATGGGTAGGATCTACCATGGTTTCTGTGAAGGAAGGAAAAGGTACCTGAAAACACTTCATCGTTCGTGAGTCGCCTGAGAGAATATCAATGTCTCGTGTCCTGAGAGATTAAAATAATTTATGGGCTTGTAGCCATTAATTCGATTGTCATTACAATAATGGTTTGAGTGTATCAATGATTGAAGTGCATTAAAGTTCTTAAATATTAAAATAACTATTAAAGAGACTGATGTAGTAGGACAAAAATTGGGTTCGTTGTCCAAGCGACCCGCAATTTTACTCGAGCAAAGCCGACATGGAAGAAGTCACTCGAGCGAGATAAAGCGTGAAAAAATAGACTGAAAAGTCACTATAGAAAGGGTCCAGTCTGCTCACGTGAGGAAGCCAAGCGAGGAGGATATCTGGTACTTTGTTATAATAATTTGAGGTATTATTTTATTTTGTAATTTTCATTTTTAAGTTTGATGGGATTTTATTTTAGGAGCTTAGATGGTAAATTTAAGTCCGAATAGGTTACCATATAAGTTAGGAGTGTTATAAGAATGTTATAAATTCTTTTCATGTTATAAAAGGTCTCTAATTAGGGGATCAAAGATATGATGAATTAACTTTTATTTCCCAATAGAATTAGGTTTCTTATTATTATAAATAGGGTTGTAACATACAATGGAAGGGAGATTTTTGATTAATTAAAAGTACTGATTTTATGTTGAAAGACTTGTTTTTGTCTCTTGTTGGTGGATTCCAAGAGCCCTTGGTGGACTATGAGGTGGTTACATAAGAGCTAAGACGTAGTTTTAGTCCTTTTTCACGCTTCCGTGTTGCATCATTGGTAATAATGTGAGTATTTTCTTGGCTCGATAGCGACTGATGGAGTCGGATGCAAAAATCATGTCGACGCTGGTCGTAGGATGGAGGCTGTATTTTGCTTCCGAAATCAATGGGAACTACGCTGATGGATTTTCCCAATGTCAGTATGTTGATATAAGCGGTTATGGCTTCACTGTTGAAGAAGCTTTTATGAACTATGAAGATCTTTTGTGTTATGATGGTGAGTTTTTTGAAGGTATTTAGAATTGGATATATGATAATGATGCATGTCTCTATATTATGAGATTAGCAAAAGAATGAGAATATGTACTTGCTTTAAATAAATTTGAAGGAAAGGCTTGGGTAAGGTGGAATACGGTACAAAGTCGTAGAATCCATTAAGGCAGGTTTCGTATTTGTTCATGGCCTATTATGATGAGATTGATGATGAATAAATTCTTACCCAAAATTATTTCAAATTGTTGGAAGGCAAAGACGATACAACTAGTGATTTCAATGTTGTAAATGGGCATATCGATGGGAAAAAGGAAGAAGAAGCAATAATTGATCAGGATATTTCAAAAGTTGTTTTAAATTCAAAATGCACAAATGGATTATTCTCTTTGTGATGTGTAAAGCCAATTTATAGATGATCATGATACTAGCACATCACAATCTCTTCAAGAACTTATAATGTTCATGGATATTAGTTGTCCAATCATAGGTGAAACTTCAATACTAAAAGATTGATTAGCATGTTGATGGAGTTCATGATACAATTCACGTTCAAAATTTTTTAAAAGGTTTTGTTGGTATTATGCATTTGGTTGAGGTGAATATTACTCAAAATCAATGTCAACCAATAACATAAATGTCAAGCCCCGACGTAGCATAAATATGGAAAGCGTTTAATTTCCTTTATGGACCCGTAGGTCGCTACAGTTTGAAGGATTGATTCCATCCCAAAACGTCGAACAACATAAAACCATAATCAGAGTAGAGCAATCAAAGCTTACAAATATTTTTCTAACTTAATAGTTATTACAGCACGGGGTCTCTAAAGGCACAAGCCGCCTTAAACCAAAACAATAACTTAACATCTATTACGGTCATCCTTATTACAAAATAGTTTATAATTTAAAACACAGGGTATTGATTACATTTCTATCTTCCAAAGCAGCCATTCTCAGTTTGCATAATCATAATGTTCCGCTTGATCAAAACATGAAAAGCCTGAACACGAATGTCCAGGGCGCATCAACGCCATCAGCTTCAAGAAGCTGGTGAGTATTAAAAACATAACTTTGAATGTAACACATACTCATTTACCATTTTCCAATTCCCATTTAATTCAACAAGTTTATATTAAAAATAAGGAGTTTATTTTAGGAAACAACCACAATACTATTTGAAAGGTATAATTCCCATATATGTGACCGTGTATGAGAACAATGCACCATCTCATCTTACCGACTCTTTTCTCTCGACAAAACCCAACAACCCAACTTTCTCACACCAGTATCTTTGAAATACTCCAATAGCCACACTTTAGCACAGGGGTGCCAGTGAATGTCCAGTTTGCCTCACACTTTGGTCCGGGGTACCAGGGATTGTCCAATACCTCACACTTTAATACCTAATCCACCATGCAAATACCGGAGGAACCCTCACGCAGTGCCCAGACTCGGGTATCAACGAGTGTCCGTAGGCCACACTTTAGCACTACCATGGGTACCAGGGAATTTCCAAGTTCGGCGTCACACACTTTAACGCTTCCATGGGCGTCAGGGAGTGTCCAGTTTTACCATCGTCGCATTACAAAGATACTCTCGCCGCAATCTCAATCACAACACACTTTGGTACTCACTTACCAAGGAGTGTCCACAACACAATCTCAACCGCACTCACTATGCCACACTGACCATTACTCTTTTCCATGCTGACCAACCTTCACACTTACCATGCATGTACAACTGACTCCACATGAATGTCATGAAACTTTAAAATATGAGGCAAATCACTGAATTATATAAACGATGTGCATACGGGGATTATTAAGTCACAATACAACGTTTTAATCGTCCAAACATTCCCAAATAGAATTATGATTTAGTAAATTTCCCAAACAGAGCTTTAAAAGTCTATGAAACATCACCCAAACAGTTCCTTAACATAAAACAAGCAAAGATCATAAACTAACCAAAGTCGCGCGCGCGGGCCGCTCGCGCGAAGGTCGCTCACGCGATATGCCCAATTTTCCCTTTCTTTATTAAAACTTTTCCATCTGTCAGAATATAGGGAGATCATGCGCGCGGTTCACTTGCGCGGACCGCTCGCGCGATCTGCCAAATTTTTGTTTTTCTTATTAAAACATTTTCTGTCTGCCTGAAAATACACAGCTCGCGCGCGCGGGCCGCTCACGCGGAGGGTCACTCGCGCGGGCCGCTCGCGCGAGTTCTTGCTGTGGCTTCATCTTCTTCTTTGAGACTCCCCTATTTCAGAAATCAGGGGTCTTTTGACCCATTTTGCAATCCGGATTAAAACATGGCATGTAATATATGGATTTTTTCATTTTTCGACGAGGATTATGAATTTACGATCAATTTAACATGAATCCAAATGTAGATCACGAATTTTATGAAAAACTAAAAGATGATAGAACTTAATTTCTAATATACTTTTTCAGATGAACAAATTAGACTCTAAAACTTTCAACATGGCATAGATGATGCATATTCTTTCATAATTATCTAAGAAAATGAATTTTGGTTGAGTTTGAAAAAATCTTGATTTCAAGCTATGAAACTTCAAACGTGTGTGTGTGTGTGTTGATAGACATACGTATACACAATCTCTACAGATTATGAAGAGGCAACACTAGGCTAGTAGGGGGCAATTTGATGTTGTTTGGGAAAACAAGCTTACGGCACAACAATTACACATACAATAAAGCATTGTCCAAACAAGGCCCTAACAAATGATTAGTTGCCATAAATGGAAAGTAAAGTGTGTGTCATGTCTAACTTTAAATCACTTCCAAAATCTGTAGAAGTTTAGCACAGCGCGGACAGTTTTGAACAAAAACTGGCATTTTCGCAGCGCGGTGTTCACCACAAAAAAATACAAAAAGTTCATTTTTGTGTAAGAATCGATTTCTCGGTTTTATAAAAATACAGGTTGAGTCAAGAGAAATTATTTTCACCGTCTTTGAAGTACAGATTTGAAATTCACACAGGTGTCACTAAAGTTTATGTAATTGCAGTCTGACCCCAAAATTCCAATATGAAATAAGACAAATAACCAGATTTAACACATGAGAACAGTAATTAAAATAAAAGCAGATAATATATATTAAATATGACAATGCAAAAATACAGATTAATTATGGAAATGCAGGTTGTTACAATAAATTTTTAAGTTCCAACATGGAATTGGTGTACAACATTGATGTTGATGTCAATTTTATGAGATAGATTATTGATTCATGTGATACATCATTTGAATTACTTGTCACGACGAAGTGAATATTTAATTATATAGTTAAGATGTACATAGTTCTATTTCAATTGTTAGTTGGTAATTGAAGGGTATTGAATAAAAGAACTTTTTGGGTTGCGTATCAGTAAATCCTCAAAAGACTATAACTCATCCTAATAGAGACACCTAGGGGTTTAAAGGCTTGTTACATATACTAAATGCAATCGCAATTTGTGTGAAAGTAAGTTATATTTGTTGTTTATTTTATTTTATTTCTTTTCTCGAGGACTAGTAAAGTGTAGGTTTGGGGGTGGATCGGGGATGAATAGTTCTCGATTACTCATTCTAACTCACCTTTATTAGTCCCGAGTAGTTTTATTTAGTGGGATGTCCGTCCCGGACCGGTGGCCCGGGCTCACTAGGGCCGGGCTTAGGGCCGGGCCGGGCCGGGCTCATGGACAGGCTCGGGGGAGTTTTTACTTTTTGTTTTTTTTTATTTTTTTATATATATATATGTTTTGTTTATGCTTTAATGATTAGTGATTACTAAAAAAAAGTTTGTTTAACAAAAAAAAAAGTAAATAATATTTATTATTCAATAAAAATTAATGAGATTACTATTATTTGATATTTAAAAATTATAGTCTAATAAAAAATAAAGATTACTTATCATAAATTGTACAATAAAAAGTGAAGATTTATTCATTAATGATTAGTGATTAGTAAAAAAAGTTCATTAAAAAAAAAGTAAAAAATATTTATTATTCAATAAAAATTAAAGAGATTACTAGTATTTGATATTTAAAAATTGTAGTCTAATAAAAAGTAAAGATTATTATCATTAATTTTAATAATTTGTATAATAAAAAGTAAAGATTTATTCATTAATGATTAGTGATTACTAAAAGTGTAAAAAAAGTTCATTAAAAAAAATAGTAAAGAATTTTTATTATTCAATAAAATTAAAGAGATTACTAGTATTTGATATTTAAAATTATAGTCTAATAAAAAATAAAGATTACTTATCATTAATTTGTATAATAAAAAGTAAAGATTACATTTTACAGAATTGGATTTTTTTTTAAAAAGCCGTTCACAGTTTATACTCATGCGGGCCAGGAGTATTACAATTGATTTGTTTGGAACTAAATAATCTTCAACTCTCATATTCATTCTTCAAATCTTCATTCTTCAATTTTCTTCCGTAACTTCCAAATTTGCGAAGTCTTCAAGAATAGGATCTTGGCGGTTTTGAGTTCGATATTGTGCACGGTCCCAATCCTTCAAGCACATCAAGCAGTCAAGCATATCAGGAGATAATCTGCTCCTTTCCTCTAGCACCCTTCCACCTACACTAAAAGCAGACTCCGATGCAACTGTGGAAGCCGGAGGAGTTAGTAGATCACGAGCCATGATGGAAAAGAACAGGGAAAGCTCTTACATGTTCTTTCCACCATGTCAAAAGATTTAAATCGACCATTTCCTCGTTGGTTAATCGGCTTTCCCACTCGGTTTCTCGATACTTATTTAATTCACTAAGAATGTTAGAGCTACTTACAAATGATTGACTAACACCCTTTTGTTTCTTTCGACTGAGAAACTGGCTCGCCCAGGAACCACCTGACGCTCCCGAACTTAACTCAATATTAGAGGTAGAAGAAGAAGTAGCACTTTCTTTATTTGTATATTTTTCATAGTAAATACGAAATAAAGATTCCAAAGTATTTTCCATTTCAAAAGTAGTTATTTCTAGACCAGGCTCACCATCTGGTCCTTGCATCAATTCAGATATTTGTTTAACCATTTCACAAACACCATCAAAATTGATTCTAGGATCCAAGATTGCAGATAAGTAAAATACAGGTGGAATGTTAGACCAATATTTTTTAAACTTTTTTTCCATTTTCTCGCAAATATCAATAAAAATGTCATTTTTTTGTTTATAACTATGAAATGTATGAGCCATATTATATAATTCCATAAGAACTAAACAAGAAGTAGAATAGTAAACACCGGAAAGTTTATTTGTAGCATTGTAAAATACTTCTAAAAATCCATGAAAGTCAAATGCCATCTCCCAATCGTTTGAAGTCAAGTTTAGTGATGGATAATTAACATTAACAAATTGAGTAATAATATTACTATACTTTTTACAAGAATCTATCATAAGATAAATAGAATTCCAACGAGTTTTAATATCAGTTTGCAATTTCTTTGGATTAAGACGATTTTGTTTACAAACACCATAAAATGCTTGTAGACGGCTAGACGTTGAACAACAAAAGACCACTGCCTCTCTAATTTTATGTATGTGATCATTAATTTTTGTTAATCCATCTTGGATAATCAAATTAATGATATGGCATACACAACGACCATGAAATAATTTTCCATTCAACATTGGGCGCATAAGATCTTTAAACATATTAATAGCATTTGTATTAGCACTAGCATTGTCAAAAGTAATGCTTATAATTTTTTTCATAATATCATACTCATTAAAAACATTTATTATATAGTTATATATATTTTCACTAGTATGAGGATAGTCTAATGCACGAAAAGCAATGATATTTTTATTCATATTCCAATTTTCATCTACAAAATGCACCGTTATACATATATATCCCGTTTTATTACAACCAGTCCACAAATCAGAAGTGCATGCAATTGTACAATTAAAAGTAGAAAAATCCTCAATTAATTTTTTTTTGGTTTGTTGAAAAACAGATTGTATATCACTTCTAAGAGTATTTCTAGTAATAGGTTGGTAGGCGGGTTGTAAAAAAGTTTGAATAAAACGTGTAAAGCACTCTTCTTCAACTAAAGTAAAAGGCATATCGGATGCACAAACAAATTTTGCCAAGCCTTCCCTCATTTTTTTTTTATTATAAAGAAAAGTTCCAACACTTGTGCCAGTAGAAGCAGAAATTTGGGATTGTACGAGGCCGCCGGCTTGAGCGGTACCTGCTTCCCATGCACCTTTATGTTTGTTTATGATGTGCCTTTTAAGTGTATTATTTCCTCCACCTTTGTAAGAAAATTTAAGTCCGCATATTTTGCAAATAGCTCCATTTTTTTCGTCATTTAATTTAAAAAATAACCAAACAGGTGATTTTAATTTTCTTTCAGTAGTGGGAATGGGATCATTAGGATTTGAAGGAGATGGTTCAGATGGATTAGACCCCATAATTTCAACGTCGTCATCATCCTCCAATTCCAAATCATTAATCTCATTTCTTTCCCCATAATCTAAATTTTCAAAGTCATAAGTTGGGCCTTCCCTAGTTTTTGAAGATCTTGAGTGAGATGCCATTTGTTTTTAAATAAAAAAAAAAGAGGGGAAAGAAATATAGAAGATTAAATATACTAACAATTAAATAAGCAACTAATAAAGCAAGAAGTGAAACAATAAATAAATTTACCTCAACTTATAGTAGTAGAAGAAGAAGTGAACAACTATAAATTATAATAAAACTTGAGACTTGAGAGCTTGTAAGTTCAAGTTGTAGAAGACTAGAAGTGCCTTTACAAATTAGAGCTTTGATAATTGAATCACCAACTTGTAGAGTAGAAGTGCTTGTAGACTTGTAGTTTATGGAGTAGTATAGAGAAAGTAGAGAATAGAGAGAGATAATTGATTTTTGTATGAGAAAATATGTTGTGGGAGGTTTGGTATTTATAGAAAATGGGCTAAGGGGCATTTTGGGAAGTCAAAAAGCACATTTACATTTTTACCCCCAAAACTAGCCGTTTTATTGCCGTTAGAGGGGTAAAAAGTGAAAAAATATGTAAAAAATGGCCAAACTAGCCGTTATGGGCTCGGGCGGGCCTACCGGGCCGGGCCACAACGGCTAGTTAATCCGGGCTTTGGGCCGGGCTAGCGGGTGAGCGGTCCGGGCCGGGTTTCGGGCTAAAGAGCGGGCCGGGCCGTGGACGGGACAAAGGGTGTCCACCCCGGACCGGACAAAAGTGCTCGGGCCTAGCGGGCCGGGCTTATACCGGACCGGGCCGGACTTTTAGCCCGGAAAAATCGGGCCGGGCTCGGGCCGGGCCGGGCCAACCCGACCCGATTGACACCTCTAGTGGCAATCGCGAAATAACTCTTTAAAAAATTTCTTTAGAAAACATTTCTTTTAGGAAATTTCCTTAAGAAAAAATCTGGCTCCACGAAAGAATATTTTGATACATCTTAGTTGTTTAGAATGTATCATACATCTTAGTAGTTTTGGTGCTTTACCAAATAATGGTTTTTAAACATTAGTTATTATTATTATTAATGTTTTTTTGATATACATTCATTATTATTTTTAAAAATAAAGTTATTCACAAAGTTATTACAATTTGACACAAAATTACAATGTTATGACACTAAGTAACACCAAAACATTGTTTTTTGAGAACCACTAAGATGTGTGACATGGGTCGTCATTTCATAGATATCCAAATGATCAAATCATAGTCTAGTTAATCGAATCACGCCCAACTAAATAAAGGAGGGAAAAAAAAAAGAAAAAAAAATTAGTTAATAATTTGTTGACAATGTAAAAGTCAGTCATGTGCTTTTTTGGAAAATAAAAGAAAATTTATTTAAAGTATATAAATTAGAAACCAGTCTAAATTTTTTTCCTAAAATATCTAAGCTACCTTTCTCTCTCTCTCTCACTGGCCTCTTTTCTCTCCTCACATGGCCACCAACAGCAGCACCACCACCTGTCGCCGCCGCCTATCGCCGCCACCACTGTCACCACCTGTCGCTGCCACCACCACCACCACTACCTTTAAGGGTCACCACCTCCACCGCCACCACCAAACCCCAACCTCTCTCTCTTCTCTCTCTTGATCTCCTCTCTCTCTCTCTCTTTCTCTTTCTCTAGGAGAAAGAAAATGCCATAGATGGCCACCACCACCACTGACCACCGCCATTGTAGACAAAAAAAAAGTTGCAATTTTTGGAGCAATTGGCCAAACCTATGGAGCAACTCACCAGACATTATTAGGAGTTACTATACAAATGTTAGGAGCAACTCACCAAACGTTGCTCTTTACGTTTGGAAAGTTGCTCCCGATACCGTTTGGTGAGTTGCTCCTAATAACTTTTGGTGAGTTGCTCTTTATGTTTGGCTAGTTGCTTCAAAACCTGCAACTTTTTTTTTTCTACAATGGCGGCGGTCAGTGGTGGTGGTGGCTAGCTATGGGCTTTCTCTTCCTGCTAGAGAGAGAAAAGATAGAGAGATGTTGGGTTTTGGGCTGGGTTTGGTGGTAGTGGTGGTGGTGGCCGGCTATGAGTTTCTCTTCCTCCTAGAGTGAGAGAGAGCGAGGAGATCAAAGAGACAGAGAGAGAGGATATAAAGGGAGGTTGGGGTTTGGGTTTGGTGGTGGTAGTGTTGGTGGTGGTGGTGGTCCTTTGAGAGTGGTGGTGGTGGTGGTGGTGGTGATTGTGATAGCAAGTGATGGTGGTGGTGGTGGTGGTGGTGGCGGTGGTGGTGGCAACTGTAGGTGGTGGTGGTGCGACGGCAAGTGGCGGTGGTGGCTGGTGAAAAGAGAGAGAAGAGACCAAAGAAGGAGACGTGGTTTTGACATTGTACACAAGAGTTGATGTGGATTAAATTTTCAAAAAGCACATAGTTGAGTTTTAAATTATCAACAAATTATTGATTGATTTTTAATTCTGCCAAAGAGAAATTAAAGAGAAAAGGTTTGGCTGTACGGAATAGAATTTGGGAGTTGGAATAGACTCCACCATTTATGTAATGTAGATAGAGTAATTCTTGGGATACAATTTTCATATAATTTTCATATAACCTTTAAAAACTTGTGTCTATCTCTCTCCTGTGTCACTGTGGGGTTCAATGATTTCACAGGAGAAAGATAGACACATCTTTTTTGAAGATTATATGAAAATTGTGTCCCAAAAATTACCCATGTAGATAGGGGACCCAGCTCTTTTGTTGTTTGATCTAATCGGTATCATTATTAACTGGCATCACAATTGCTCTCCACTTACTATCCTTATATCCACCAGCTGGCGAACAAGATCTTTCTATGGTGGCGGTGGCTTTGTTGCACTTGGCTAGCTAGCTTTAATTTTCCTTCATAAGCCTCGTTTCAAAACAACAAAACACACTCTCTCACTTCCTCATTTATATACAAATATTTCTATTATTATAATTGAGAGAGAATAAAATAGAGTAGAATATATAACTAGTATAATGTGTTTTTTTGTGTTAATTATATTTTACCTCTTTATGATTATGCTTATTTTCATTTTACCCCCTCAGTTCAAAAGTGGGCACTTAATTTCCTTGAAGTTTTGGACAAGAGTGAAACTATTAACATTTCTTTTAAAATAGAACCACATAAAGATTAAGTGTTAAAATTAACCCACATTGGATAGTTTAGGTGTCAAAATTAACCTTACATAGACAGTTAACCTCAAATTAGACTCCTAAAGGGATTAAGTGTTAAAAATTAAACCCACTTAAGTGGGTTATGGTAGTATTATCTCCACATAGGGTATTACTCCCAAATCTAAACTCACATTAGGGGTTGAGGATTAATATTTTTGGCCAATTTTAGAATTTCGATCAGTTTTGACAGAAATCTTAACAATTTCATTTTAGTCCGAAACACAAGGGGGTTAAGTGTCCACTTTTGAACTACTTGGGGTATTGTGAAAATGGGTCCAACCATAGGGGGTAAAATATATTTAACCCTTTTTTTTTCTTCTTATTGATATGCTACTCGTTTATAGGGTAGCGAATGTATGTGTAAATAAATATCACTTTAAAATTGGATCTTAACTTAATACAAAATGTGGACAATCACACATATTTATGTCATATTTACAACAATTCCCCTTGGATGTCTACCATTAAATGATTTTTGCCTCATTAAAACCTTGCTAAGAAAACCGAAGCTAAGGAAAAAGAGTACAACATGCATAATACTAACTCGTAAAACCTTGGTAAGAAAAAAAATTAAAATAAAACAACCCCGTGGAAAAACACTAATCGAAGGAAAAAGTGTACAGCGCGCCTAAAAACACTATAACAAATCTGGTTTTTTCTGACACACATTGTGACTTACATTTTTTTACGATGCAAAATAATGTGTCAAAAATAATAAGCATGTTGACCTTTCAGGGGCATTAGTTGTGACACGACACATGCTCCACAAATAGTATTTACTTTTATTTATGGCGCAAAAGTACGCTACAAATAATGTATAGCTGTATTTGTGACGCATGCGTGCGCCATAAATAGTGTAACATAGATTAATGATGCTCTCTTATATACTGAGTGAATGGCCTCATTTCCCAAATTTCAAACACACAACATTGCCACTTCTCTCCTCACACAAATCGCTGAACTTCACAGTTGTCGGTGCAGCTAGTCTCCTTCCTTGGTCAGGTAAAAGAACTCTCTCTCTCTCTCTCTCTCTCTCTCTCTCTCTCTATCCCTCTCCGCGCGACTTGAGTAGGACTCTATGTAGCCCGAGCGCTCAAGTGACTAAAATAGAATAGGGCTGTCATATGCCTAAGACTTTATAAATACCCCCATTTCATTAGCAATTAGTGGAGTATGTCTCTAAGAGCTGTAGAGATAGAGAGTGTATAAGAGAGAGAGAGAGAGAGAGAGAGAGAGAGAGTAAGAAAAAAACCTATTCATGCTTGCATACATATCTAATACACACACACACACACATACACACACATAAGCTGAGATCAAGAGAAAAAGCTATCACTAGAACAAATAAGAAGAAAAAGAAGGAGAATGATCAATACCCATTGAAGCAAGCTTGAAGCTCCAAGACCACACTTCACATTCTTGCATCATCGATATCATTGTGAGTGTAATTATTTACTTTGTTTCACTTAATAACACTTTACATATGTTTTATATTCTTCAAAAAAGACATACAACATGTTATACCTCACATGCATAAACTGAAAAGCACACCCCACTGCTACATTGTTCGCAGTCTATTGAAACAAAGAAGATGATGCTTATTCAAGTGCTCGAGCTCACTAGAGCGCTCGCATATCGGACCCTTCGAGTGCTCGCATGAACCAATAATGATGAGCGCTCGAAGAAACATTCATGCATGCAAGTTTCGATCTTCAGATACTATGATACACTATGATCATGATTGTTCAAGAGTTTGCATACTAGATCATAGTAGCATTGTTTGGAGTATTTCAATTGGAACCGTAATTTAAAAGGGTTATCAAGAACAAAGAAGAAAGTAGTTTTTACAAAACAAAGAATATATAATCTGCTAGAGGCTCGGGAATATGCTAGCACGTGCGTGCGCCATTTTGTATGAAGTTTTCTTTTCCCTTACTTTAGATGTTATCCTATTAAGATCATTTCAAGAATCAGTAGATGGTGCTTTGTATAGATCTAATGTGTATTGTTATGTGTTGGAAAGTTTATGTCTAAATGACTTGTACCTCACGTGTATTAATTACTTGTACATCAATGAAAAATGTGTTGGTCAATCATTTATTTCTTGGTGTGTGTCATCAGTTTTGGCATGCTTGTTATTTATGGTTGTTCGATGTTCGGGCGGTGTTGTAACGATGGTCGGTTATGGTGGGTGGCCGGTAGGGAGCGGATAGCTCTCGAATGCCCTTGGGGTGTTGTTGGTGAATAGATGGCTAGTAGAACATGGTTAGGATGGCTATTGGAGCTCGATAAAGATAGAAGGCAAGTAAAGCGTGGCTAAGAAAGTTGGTAAAACGCAACTAGATGGCTAGTAGAGTGCAATTAGAATAGCTAGTGAAGTACAGTAAGTTGGTCAATGGCACGCGATCAATTCTGGATTACACGAGTAATCTGGAATGTATCGGGAGAAAGTTTGATAAGTTATGTTTTGGTTCGGACGCTCGGGTATACTCGGTTGATGTATCTTTTTTGGTCATCCTTTCTAGTTCAACTTTATATATTTAATGATTGATTATTTAACTGTGATTTATAAACTAGACAAAAGTTTTCTGACTCGTTTAGAATAATGAATTTTTTTGAATAAATTAAATCATTTAAAATGTTATACATGGCACCGCTTGAGTTTCTACGCTCACTAGGCTTTCATAACTCACACTTTTTATGCTGTTGGAACTTCTATATTCAGTCTTTCTAGATTTTGGTAACGTCGCAGATGTTAGAGTTTGATGGGTATGCCCTCAAACTAGCTAGCTTATGATTACTATTTGGAGATATTTGATTAGTTTATTTATGGATATCATTTACATTTAATTATGCATGTTTTATGAGATGAATGGTTAGTAGGTTTGTATCCTTAAACAGTTCATGAAAGTTATACATGCAAATGAGATTTGTGTATGACAAGATATAAGTTTCCTATATGAACACTTAGAATTGTTATAATCGATGATAATATTGGATAGCTTATTGATCAGGGTTAGACTGTAGCACATTAACTTCTATTTGATAGAGTGAAGAATCGCATTCGTTGAAATGTATGATTCCTATTTTAATGTGCTAGTGTATTTGATACATTGATGGACTTGAGTATATTCTATTAATACAATATTGTCCATTAGTTAATAGACACTCAACCTTGTGCAAGACACCTATCCTTAATCTTGAAGTGATAGTTGACATAAGCTATAAGCTTTGGTTGCTTTGAGTTATCAATCAATGAGGTCTTCTAGATCAACACTTGAGTTTCTTGGGAAACCAAGTTTGTAGCATTGGGAACACTCATTGTCATGATGGAATCTACCATCTTGTGTGAAGTGATTCACTATAAAGAGTAAAGCATTCCCTTGAGAATGTCACTTGATTAATTACTGAGAACTGCAATCTTGTCTTCAAGTATGTTGATGACATATTTATTGATCTATGAGTAAGTGAATGAGAATCAAGGATTATCAGAGGTAATTATAATCGGGATGACAACATATGCTCGATACCTTGAATATAATTACGAATACTATTGGTAGAGGGACATTAGTGTCAGTACAAGTCTAGGTACTACTAATATATGCGTGGTTTAATTTTTTTTTATGCACTACAGTGCAATCATTGTTATATAGTGGAGTTAATAAACATTGATTAGAGCGGCAATAGAAAAGAAAAAAAAGGTATTGATACATTAGTTAAGAGATTAACTAGAAGGAGTTAATAGTTAATAAAAGCCAGTAATGATGATCCTAGAAGTCCCACTCTATGCTCATAAAGATTTTTGGACAATAAAGGAACAAAGAGACCAAAAATAGGTTTGTGTCCAGGTTTGTGGTAATTTAGTTTTGAGTCCCAGATGTCCTAGATCAGTTTCTAAGAAGAATAAAGTTCATCAATTCAAAAGAAGAGTTCTCGCATAGATCCAACAGGTTTTTCCAATAGTAGATGGGGGGTCAAGCCTAAGGAGGACAAGTCGATGGAGGTTATGCAGCCTAGGACTATGCTGACGATGAATACCCAAAAAAAAATTACTACTAGGAAGGTTATGGATATGCCAGTTGAACACTCTACTTCTACGTGTAATCTTTTGTCTAATTTTTTTTTTGAATGTTGTACTAGTAATTAGGCTGTGTTTTGTAATCGACATTGTTGCCTTAAGAGTGATGGTTTGTAATACCATGTAAGATGTTGTCGTAGTTTAAGTTTTAATATTGCTACTGAACTTAGTTATCCTATGCCTATTGTTATATTTTCTGGTCATAGTTTAGTGATGGACAATCAGGTGAAATCAACTTACCACATAACCACGGGCCTAGAAAAAAAAAAGATGTTTAAAATTTTTCCTATTTTTTCTACCCCAGGGCATGACAAAAGCGAGAGTAAGAGGAAAGCCATTAGGTTACTGTCATAGTAAAAAAGAAAGAAAAAGACTAAGTGATACCTCCTAGGCTTTCCAACATCCACCATACAAGGGTAAGACTGTGGACACCCCATTTTATCGATCAAATTTAGGAGACCGCTAGCTTGGTGGTTCTCAATGATTGATAAAGACGTGAAAATGACTCCCAGAAAATGATAGTATATCATATAAAAAGCCCTAAAGAGTGTTTAAAAGCAAAGTGGACGGAAATGTCAGCTCTCGGGGTCTCTCGGAACTTCCTAGAGATTCCTAGTATGACCAATTTGGCCCAAATTTTAACCCTGAAATCAAAGCACCGTTGCAACTTTGAAACATTTTTCATAAATACTAGAGGTCAATAGCTTTCCAACAATATATCACAAGTAATTTTTGAACTTAAAACGGATTTATTATGAATTTTCAAAGGCAAAAAAAGGAGATCAAATAAGCTTTTATCGCAAATGTTGCAAAATTTTCCGAAATGACCCGACTCCAAATTTTTAGTTTTTCTTTTTTGTGGAACGTAGACCTTAATACATTTCCAACACTGTATCACAAACTCAATTTGGTGTTCGTATACATTTTCTATGAATTTTGAAAAAAAGAATAGGGCCTTTGTGATTACTAGAAGTTTTGGGGTCCTAAATACGAACACTGTGGCATTGGTCCCACTTTGACCCCATTTTTGTAAGTATTGTTTGGGTGAATTTTGCAATTAATTGAAACCAAAACGATGTGGTTTTATGTCTACTACATGTTTGGACCAATGGGAGAACGTTTTAAACAATATTCCCCCAATTTTGCCTATCTAAACCATTGTTTAGCTTCATTTTTAGGGGTGCAAGTGTGAAGTTTAGAAATCCTGGTTTGGCTAGGAAGAGAAGAGAGAAAGTGAGCTTTAGCTACAATTTTGCTATCAAAAGTGAGTTGTTTACTTGAATTCTTCATCTAAACAACGTCTATTTCAAATATTTATTACTCATACTTACTAGTTCTTGAGCATTTATGAGTAGTTAGATGTTCAATTCCATGTCCAAAGTCACCACATATGAGAGAAACACCAAGCTACTAGTCCTTGTACATTGATTTATGCTTCTACTTGTTGCTATCATTATCTTCTTATCCCATTTCTTCTTACATCTAGATGAAGAGATGGCCTTTGAGGGAGTAAATCCTTATGGATAGTAGCTAAAATACTCAAAAGCATGTTTGATAGATGATGATTCAACTCATATACACCTCAACGGATTCTTAATGATAATACTCTAACGAAACCTTGGTCACTAATATTCTTGGTGAACTTTTGATTTGATTTCAAATCCCCTTTCAAATTCCAAGTGTCAGGACTTGGGACAGCAAAATAGAAAAAATAAATTCTTTTTTGGGTCCATAGTCATGACTGGTGAAGTCACATGATTACTCACACCACAGAGTTCTAAACAATAGGAGAAATAGAGAAACAATAATGAACATGATGATTTTTATTGCATATTCTAGTTTCATGCACCCTACTCGTTGCTCTCTAAAGTGGCTCAACGGTGTGCTTTATAAAGCGTAGTTGGCCATTACAGGATCTACATGTTATTGACAGTTAAGTGAGCATCCTTCATATTTACATGAGCATGTCTATTTGAATATCTTTGAAAACATGCACTGCATTCATTGTTTGCCTTAAATGGCTCAACAGTGTGCTTTTTTGAGAGTAGTTCCCCCTCTTCGGCTCTACATTGCATTTGATTGATAAGAGGGCAACCCCAACAATGGCATATGGGTTCTTTTGAGCATCTTCTTGATCATTGCATTCCCTAAGTAGTGTAGTTCACCTCTTTGGCTCTACGTTTGCATTGCATTGATTGGTTTTTATGTTGATTTTGATGAATAAACCCTTGAATTGATGATGTTTGGAATACATCTTGAGTGAGTGATGAGTGTTTTTCAAATGCTTAAGTGAGGATCTTGAAATGAAAATCCAATGTGAGGATGAGAGAACCAAGACTTGGAGAGTGAAAGTGGAGGGAAAGGAGCAACTTTTGAGACAAAATAAGCAAATTTTGGAAATAGAAGCAAATGAGGAGTGACATGCCTAAAATAGAGGCTGAGAGCCATGGTGGCCCTCTCTGAGTGCTACGTGACACTCTCCTAGTGCCACTATGGCACTCAGCCCATATTTCCCAAATTTGTGCATTTATAACCCTGAAATGCCTCGTTTGGTCCCCAGACCCAATTTTGACTCCAATTTTATTCTTTTGATGCATTTTTGATTGATTTTGTCACGAGGTTGAGTGCTTGAAAATATTCATAGAATACCATTTGATGCATGTGAATCCCCAGTAGAGTTATTAGTCTTTCTTAGTATTGCATGGCATTAGTTGCTAGAAGTCCTGTATTATTGCATTCATCCATTCAAGCAAGTTTTGAGTCATGCATAATGCTCCAATTTAATCTTGTTGGATCCAGAAGTGTCTTTTCCTAGAAAAGTGATGTCGTATTTGTTCCCTAATAGAACATTAAATCCCATTTGCATTACATTACAAGAATCTCCTGCATTGTCGCACCAGTCATATTGAATAATGTTTTGAATCGTGCATAATGCTCCTAGTTTGTCTTGACTGCTCCACGAGTACCTTTTCCCAGCTGAGTTGTATTGAATTGCATCGTATCCCATGGTTTGCCTCAAAAGGCTCCATGAATTTATTTCAAGCAGAGTTTCCCTCCTCACTTAGTTCGAAGAACTATGGAAGGAAATGACGTAAAGCCTCAAGATAAGGCAAACCCGCCCTTGTCGTTGTAAAAGCTCATGATATTCACCTAAAAGGATCATCACTGTATATTTTAGGTCTAGTTCACCTTAAATGGCTCTAGAGATCTCTTTATCTCTACCTAGCTCGAAGAGTAATGCATGAACATGTTGTGAAGCCCTCAAGATGAGGGGAACTCGTCGTGAAGGCCTCAAGATGAGGCAAATCTATCGTAAAGTCCTTTAGACTGAGGCAATTCTGTTGTTGAAGTCCTCTAGATTGAGGCATATCTCATCATCGGCGATAGGACACCCTTGTTGAATTGTCCGCGATAGGACACCCCCATTGAATCATCCTAGATTAGGCACCTCTTATAATCATTCATAGAACAATCCTGAGTATGTTACATGTTAGCATTAGTTTGAGTTTCATATCATTCTTTGTGTTTTATTTGAATTATTGCCTACATGTGGCGTGTAACACCGGCCCCTTTTATCTGCATTCATCTATTTATGGATGTATTTTTGTATTTTCGTATCCGTACATGAAAGATATGAATGTTTATAGATGAACGTTGATGAGAGTTAGTATGGATATTTATTCCTTGACCTTTGAATCCTTAAAACATTAGAAGGATACGAGCAGTAGAAGCCACAAGTGCTCGAGTCGCAAACACTCGAGCAAAAAACATTAGAAATAACTATTTTGCCCCTGGGCCCTTGAAACTCTAAAAATACCTGACCTCCTCCAACATTTATACATTTATAAACTCTATGATATAGAGTGTGTTCTAGAGAGAGAGAGAGAGAGAGAGAGAGAGAGAGATATCCTTGAGAGTTATACGCATTCATACACACATCCATGCTTTCATGGCTTTCAATTCATGATCAATGCTCTTATACACACACAAACACCTACATTACAAATGAAGTGAAGTTCTGGAGTTGAATCCATGATGGTCAAAGTGCATAAGGAAGAGTTTTAAAGTCTTGGAGTTTTCTAGAGTTGCATTGGAGCTTGATCATCACACATACACATATATCTTCACCATTTTCATCATCTCGCCCATCTCGAATCTTGTGAGAACCCCTACACACTCTTAAACATGGTTTTATTAAGTTTGATTATGTTCCACAGCCATGCATATGTTATACTTGAAGTAAAAATGATGTTATGTTGATAACATAACCAATATCAACATAACCTGAGTGCTAGAGCGCTCGGACCAAGCGCAAGCGCTCGAGCCCAATGAACAGCCCATGCCTGAGCGCTCGAGAAGCCTGAGTGCTAGAGCTTATCATTACTTAAAAGAATGAGTTGTTACATACGGAAGGAATCCTAGAATTTACAAAGGTGAGCGCTCGAGCCCACTGGATTAACAAAGACTATGCTCCTATAGCAAGTAAGGCTGAATTGAACTAGTAGAAGCATATGTATAAGATGCGTAAACTCTGAGAATATATGATACATACTTAAGTATGATAATCAGAGAAAAATATGCATAAATGACTTGTACCGGCATTAGTTGATGATGCGTAAGTTGCGATATCAAGAATGTAAATGAAACGATAATGTCCGTCAGTATCGTTCTTGTGTTTTGTCTGTGAAAGAGTAATGAGTTATGTGGCATAAGGGAAATGGTGGCAAGAATAGTCGTACCTCAACAATACTGCTTGTCATAGATGCTAGGGTGGCAAGGGCGATTATAGCACCTTGTCAGTTCTATCAAGGTCAGTTGCGTTAAGATGGTTAACTGGCCATTTGGGCTTAGATGTCAAGCAAGTAGGCTATTCGGGGCTATGATGACAAGTTAACCAAGGCTAAATGGAATATGATGTGGGTTACTTAGTAATGAGGCTAGTTTAGGCTAAGATGTCAAGTAAGTGGCCAGATGGGCTAAAGATGACAAGAGATACCAAGTAGCTAGCCAATTGGGATAAAGATGATAAGAGGGTAACCCTATAGGCCATGTTGGGCTACGATATTCCAGACCAACGACATTCGTGCTGGAGTACATGCAAAGAGTTATGTCTATATAGATTGGACATGTAGTCCAAAGTAATTCGAGTCGTAAGAGATTGAACCTGTGGTTCAAAGTGGATTCGTTAAGTCAGATTGGACCAATAGTCCAAAGTCATCAATCGGCTGATGTCAGTTGTACTTTAATGTATAAATACTATCATTGAGTGCTTCCTAACTATGAGTCATGATGAGATTGAGATTAAGAGAGACCTAATGTTATTAATTTTTTTCGAAAGTATAAAAAGGGAAAGTTTTACTTCTAAAACGGATTAATAAGTGTTTTCTAAGCCTGTTAAGTATAGTAGGTTTATTCACTAAACTTGCTGTAAAGCTGACGACTTTTATGTCCTGGACAATCAAACATCCAGATCTTGAAAAGGTCGAATACCCAGAAGAAGAGTACATCGAAGAAGGCTATGTCTTTGCGAGCTAGGGAGCCGAGGCTGAAGTCTTTTATTTATTACCTTTTGTTAGTATTTGGAGGCACTAGATGACAACCATGTTTATATTTGATGTAGGGCTTTTGCCCAAGACGATGTTCTTTTCTTTCCTTTCTGTGGCTGTACTAAGTAGATCTTAAGATTCTAATGTTTAATATATATGTAAACCAAGAACCACCATGCTTATAATTGTTGCTTTGATCTTGGTTCTTTCTTGTTTGGACAAGCATGCAATCCTTAAACCAGTCACGTTCCACGGGTCCAAAGGTGGAAATTTTAAATTTTTCCCTACTTTGCTACGTCGGGGCGTGATAGGGATTTTTGGTATCAAAGCTCTAGGTTTACTTGTGATCATTGATTATCCTACACAAATGAGCCTTAAGATACCTTGCGACTAGTACTGACTTAAGTCAGTATCTTTCTAGAGCATGGTACCAATGCATGTAGAGGACGAGCTGGAAGGATACAACATTTCTACTGATAGAGTTGAGGTAGCTGATCCCGTGTTTTATCGACAGTGTATCCGGATGAGAGCCCGAGAGTGGTTGGAGGAGTACCTATGGTAGTTAATGCATGTAGATGGACTATTGCACCCAGACATGATTCATATAGGGCTAAGCATTGTGCCCGTACTATAGAGCATATTTACATAGAGATGGGTCGAATGATATTCGACGATGAGGACTTTTACTCTGTTGAGCTACAAGCTATCTTAGTAGATCCTATACAGGCACCACCAGCATAGTGGGCTACAGTTCCAGCACTAGCTCCAGTCGCAAAGCCAGAGTCAGAGCCAAAGCCTCAGATCTAGCCAGACGTGCCTATTTTCCCGCACGAGGAGCCTATTGAGGAGGGTGCTCAGGAGGATGTAGATCCTGAGGATGATGATGAAGAGCATCCTGACAAACCAAAGATGGAGCTTGAGGAGGGTGATGATGAACCTATGGAGGTTGAGGGGGATAGAGATGATGATGGATATGAGCATGGAATATGGAGAAGAGGATGAGCATGAGAATGATCCCGATGATGAGCTCGAGGACGAGGAGGATCATGAGGACGATCATGATGATGATGATTAGGAGAGAGAGCTAGAGGAGTCGATAAGGACAAAGATGATGGTGAGGATGGAGGGATTGATCCCATGGATAAAGATGGTGATGGTTAGGAGTTCGAGGTAGTTTCAGTGCCTCAGGGTTTTGCTACAGGAATTGTTCCACCATAATATGTTGTTGATGGAGGATGGATACTAGCGTACGAACAAGAGCTCGATATGTAGCAGAGGATGACCCGATCCCTGAGATGGTTGACGAGTTGAATTTATGGCTAAACTGGGTGTCAGCGGAGGAGATGGATGTTCAGATGATGAGCCACCTTCGCTCAAGTCAGATGATTAGGTCTTTTGGGGATTAGATCCCTAGGATTTGGATCTCTTATTTCTATTGATCAGGACATGTAGCTTACTCTCTTTCGATAGACATGTTGTATATGTTTTTAATCGTAGTGGTATGTGTAGATGTGATGTAAATACCCTAATCATACCATATTGTAAGTGTTTTTGACTACGTAGATGAGCAGTACACTTTTACTTATTATCATCTATGAGTACCCGTTTCTACTGGTTGCTTACACTTGTCACTTTAGATGATCCATTTTGCATTGTGTGCATTATATCTTGCCTCCAGGGTTAGCTTGAATGATGAGACAGTTGTGTAGGTCTTCATGGCTGGAAGGACGAGAAACGCAAGGAACCGACAGGGAAAGGCCCCTGTTCCTGAAAATATTGATCATACAGGAGCTTTCGAAGCTTTTCTGCAATGCCTAGAGTATATCGGCAATGATCATTGAGGAAACTGCAACAATAATAACAACAACAACTGCGGTAACAACCATCAAGCTGTACCATAGTCTCCAATCATTGGAGACAACTTACTAGAGTGATTTAGAGCTCTTCTCCTAGATACGTTTGATGGAACCAGTGAAGCATGGCAAGCCGAGAAGTGGGTAAGAAACATGAATCACATAATTGAGTGGATAAGATGCGAAGAGGAAGAGAAGCGGTGTCTAGCAACATACCAGCTCACCTATGTAGCTGATGACTTGTGGGAGGCTGAGAAAGCCACAATGGTAGCTAAAGCATCAGAGAGAATGTCGTGGATGGCCTTTCGGGAAAGGCTTCTGGAGAAGTACTTCCCTGAGGAAGAGAGAGACCAAAGGGAAAGGGACTTCTTGGATTTGGTCCAAGGCAACATGATTATGCATGAGTACACCACATAGTTTGAGAGGCTATCTCATTTTACCCAGCATTAGATAGACACTCCCGAAAAGAAGATCAAAAGTACTTCCGAGGGCTAAATCAACACCTCTGACACCTGACTAGGGGGAATTTAAACTAGACATTTGAGGCATTAGTCAGGCTAGTCTCTAGACTAGAAATGGATGGATGCCAAGCACTGAGGCAACCAGTTGGCCAACCCCTAGTGAATGGAAAGTTCATGCCACGAACCCCAGCTCGTGTTCCATGGGTAAAGAGGACTTGGAATGGAGAGAGGAAGCCACAACCGACCTTTTCTCGTAACCAGATAGTCGCACCACCTGCTACCATTGGAGGTAAAATTGGAGAGTGTTTCAACTACAGGATCCCAGGACATCTTGCTAAGGATTGCCTATTCCTAGTTTAATCCTAACTATTATATTCTAGCATTGCTTATTCCTAGTTTAATCCAGTATAGCTTATTCATGCTTATCCATGCATCTATGCATACACATACATGCTATCCACACGTAGAGTAGTAGGTTATCTCGATTAAGTGTTACAGCCTAGATTTATCTAATGCACAATTAATAGTGCATGGTTTCTCTGTCTACAAATCTCAATTCACTCACTAGATTAAAATCTAGGTGTATTACCTGACTTCGTCTTCCTACTCTCTTACTTCTTCTCGTCTAATGATTTCTTGCACTTTTAATAGCTTTCATCATCAAAAGAAATTAGGAAGAAATTAGAAAAAAGAGGCCTAAATGAGGCATCTATACAAAGTTTCATAGAAATTAGGAAAAAAAAAAGAGGCCTAAAACATGAGACCTAAAAATGAGAGGCCCCATGCGGTTGCTTGGCGGCATGGCCTTTGGGCCGGCCTTGTATGATATGCCACCATAATTGTTGTTGTGTTCCACTTTATTTAATATATATATATATGTATGTATTCATGGTTTGAAATCTGCTATTCAGGTAACTACAGCGATTGCATTTAATCCCTTCAACGCAAAAACTTCAACCAAAGTGTCATAATTGCAATTGGTGCTTTTTCCAGGTACTTCCCAACTTCAATTTATGCTTTCATGTTGGGTTTTATGGAACACGAGATGCATTTGTGAGTACTGTATATGCTTAATTGGTAATATGTCCACCACATGTTTGATTGAAATCCTCGATGACTCTGTGAGAGACTTACTTGACTCAGTAAATTTAATAAAGATCTTGTGACATACCTACATAAATTTTCCTATATCCTCTGTTATAAAGAACTGAAATATTAAGCATTCTTGAGGTACAATTATTATCAGGAATACTAACATAAGCATGACACGATTACCTCTTTTGAAGCCTCAAATAAAATATTGAAGGTTTGGATCTCCATAAGTATATATTTTTAAAAATTCAAGTCAAGCTCTTTACTACTTCTGTGTCAGGTTGAAATTAAGTTTACACTTTGAGGGAGTTTTTGTTTTGGTGCAATGGGCAGTACACTAAAACTCACATCTCTCGAAAATTTTGTATGGAAACTGTTCGCAATTAAATTCTAAGATTCTAAATGTGATTGTAATTTAGATCTAGAAACTGATCTACAAATTCAATTATGTGATCAGTTTAATTTGTTCATGAAAATAATACACATAGTGTATATACATATTGGTATTATATCTATATAACAAGAGCAATTCTATGCTCCCAAATTTTTTTTCCCAAAAGTGTTTCCTAACACATGTGGCAGTGGGCCCAGTTGATTCTAATTGGTTGATGATGATGTGATCCCACCATTATTGAAGAGGGTCATACTACCACATGTGTTGGGTAACACTTTTTGGGAAAAAAATTTGGGAAGCATAGAATTACTCATATAACAAAGTTACTGCTATTAATCTGGGAAGTATAAGTATGTAAATCTATTTTTCCCTGTATTTTGTTTGAATTAACAACAAACTGTATCGTGTATTTAAGTCTCGATTTTTGGAGAACTAATCTTTTGTTAGCGATTATTGAATTATCAGCTTACGACCCATCACAATCTGTGGTAATGTAAGAGCAAAGAAAAAGAAAGCTTTTCTAAAGTAGTTTTTTAAATCTGAAAACATCTTTGCTTTAAAACTTTTTAGGGAAAGTGTTTGCTCAAAAATCATGAAAAACACTTTTGGGTTTGAAAAAATAGTTTCATCTATACTCCTATAGAAAACCAAAGGCAGGGGTACCCATTTTGTTTTATAAACCACTTATATTTACATTAAAACCCATATACTTCTTCTTCCAAACTACCTATATTATTGTCCAAAAATGTCATTACACAATACAAAACATAATCTGACCCATTAGTTTCAAAAAATAACCAGCAACCCGCCAAGTGGAATGGTGGTTAAAATTTGGAACTTCAATCCTCTATTCATTAAAGTGGTGGATCCCACTCACCTAGGCAATGAATGGCTTGGGTGAGCAATGTGTGACCAAAAATGCACTTTTTTAATTTTTGGGGGCTTTAGGTTTCCGCCTAAGCTCGCGTAATGGTTGAGCCACTTCCGACTATGCTTCCCAAATTTACATCCCAAATATGGTATTAAGTTGGAGTTGTTAAGCCTCAGTCACAACATGTAAGAGGTACAATGAGAATTGAGAAAGAAACTCCAACTCAAATGTGACTTAGATAATTAACTTTCAACAAACCCAAGGCGGACAACCCATTAAACATGATTAGTTCAAATTTAATTAAGATAATAATCAAGACTAAAGTGGCTAGTGTTTATTTCTTGAAGACTAGCAATATAAGAGCTCCTAACCTTTTTTTAACGTAATTTCTTTGATCACTAGTGAATTGCTTTATAGAGGATTATAGCTGGACGTAGGTCTTGAAGAAAAGCTACATTTAGTATTTGTCTCTTGTTTGTGATTGTGATTTTTTCCTGAGTAATGCTAGGTGTACACAAATTTTGTACACACTTTTGCACACAAATGCTTTAAATGCATGTACCTTGTGCTGTTTGAATTTTTCACACTTTTCTGTGCACCACTTACACAGCACAGGGTACATGCATTTAAAGCATTTGTGTGCAAAAGTGTGTGCAAATTTGTGTACACGTAGCATTGCTCTTTTTTCCCCTTATTTTGCGTTAACATTAGAACTTAGCCTTCGTACCTTTTTGGAGAATTTTTTTTTGTAGATAATTAATGTTTTCTCCTTGATACTTGAGGTTTCTAGTTAGCAAAAATATGTTTGGGAAGGGTCTTTCCTACCAAGTTTCTAGAAATCATCTTTTGTAAATGCTTGTATATTATTTTATTATGTGGTATATGTTAAGTCATTAGGTACAACACTTATTGAGCTAGGATGAGTAAAGACACTTATGGATAAAAGTTGGATTAATATTCAAAATAGAGTAGACCCAAGATATGAGAGAGGGGCAGAGGAATTTGTGAAGTTCACATGTGACAATAAGCCGAATTACACCAAAATACTGTGTCCATGCAAGAAATGTCGCAACGTGAAATATGTTAATAAAGATGATATCATAGACCATGTAATCGCAGATGGATTCTTAACTCGTTGGATTTTTCATGGGGAATATTACCCATCGTCAATGACTACAAATGAACCCATTGTAGGCGATGCAATGCAAGATATGCTATATGACACATTTGGAGTGCTACCACCTAGTCCATTTCATGAAGTAGTTGAGTGTGAAGCACAACAATACACAGAAGTACTTGTTGAACAAATTGATAAATTTTTCAAGTTGGTTAAAGAATCGGAGCAGGAGCTATACCCAGGATGTAGAGCATTTTCCACACTTTCCTTCATTGTCCACTTGTTGCATATCAAGTGCATTGGTGGGTGGAGCAACCGTTCTTTCACAGTGTTGCTTGACCTACTAAAAAAAGCATTTCCAGAGGGTGAAACATTACCGGTTTTGTTTTATGCAACGAAAAAAATCAGTGCCCAGTTAGGCCTCGATTATAAGAAGATACATGCGTGCCCTAATGATTATATGATATACTAGAAGGAGACAGAAAACCTTACAGAATGTGACAATTGTCATGCCCTAAGATATAAACAATCTAGTGATGACGTAGATGAAGCTTTTGGTAGCAAGCACAAGGTTCCTACCAAAATTTTAAGATAATTTCCTTTGATTCCAAGGCTATAACGGTTGTTTATGTCATCAAAAATAGCATCACTAATGACATGGCATGCAAATGGCCGAAATGATGATGGAGTGTTAAGGCATCCTGCTGATTCCCCAGCTTGGAAACATTTTGACAATATGTACCCACAATTTGGTGTAGAGCCTCGTAATGTTAGACTTGGCTTAGTCTCTAATGGCTTTAATCCTTTCAGAATAATGAGTGTTAGTCACAGCACGTGGTCTGTTTGGCTTGTGACATATAACTTGCCACCGTGGTTGTGCATAAAATAGCTATATATTATGTTGACATTACTTATACATGGTCCCCATGCACCTGGAAATGATATTGACATATATTTGCGTCCTTAGATTGATGAGTTGAAAGAATTATGGAGTGTAGGTATAAACACTTACGATGCTGCAAGTAACCAGATGTTTCGAATGCATGCATCATTAATGTGGATGATTAGTGACTTTCCTGTATATGCCAACTTATCAGGATGAAGTACAAAAGGTAAATTGTCTTGTCCTTATTGTAACAAGGAAACTCATTCACGTTGGTTAAAGAAAGGGAAGAAGTATTATTATATGGGCCATCGTAGATGGTTGGATGATGAGCATAAGTTTCGAACTGATTCTACTTCTTTTGATGGCACTATCGATTTAGAGCATAGGCCTCCTTGTCTAAGTGGTGTTGATATTTTGCATCAGTTAGAGTAAGAAAATGTGGTGAATAAATTTGGAAAGGAACAACCAATGAAAAATAGGAGAAGTAATGAGACGGATGTTCCTGACAACACAAATCAACATATTTAGAAGAAGAAAAGCATATTCTTTGACTATCATATTGGAAGGATAATCTTATTCATCATAATCTTGATGTTATGCACATTGAGAAGAATGTTTGTGACAATGTACTTTGGAGGCAGAGGGAAGGACAATTTGAATTCCTGACTTGATCTAGTAGATATAGGTATTCGAGAGGCATTACATCCTCAGCAGTGTAATAATAGAACATATTTACCCATAATTTGGTGTAGAGCCTCGTAATGTTAGACTTGGCTTAGCCTCTAATGGCTTTAATCCTTTCAGAAAAATGAGTGTTAGTCATAGCACGTGGCCTGTTTGGCTTATGACATAAAACTTGCCTCTGTGGTTGTGCATAAAATAGCCATATATTATGTTGACATTACTCATAGATGGTCCCCATGCAGCTGGAAATGATATTGACGTATATTTGCATCCTTTGATTGATGAGTTGAAAGAATTATGGAGTGTATGTATAAACACTTACGATGCTGCAAGTAACCAGATGTGTTCGAATACATGCATCATTAATGTGGATGATTAGTGACTTTCCTGTACATGCCAACTTATCAGGATGGAGTACAAAAGGTAAATTGGCTTGTCCTCGTTGTAACAAGGAAACTCATTCACGTTGGTTAAAGAAAGGGAAGAAGTATTATTATATGGGCCATCGTAGATGGTTGGATGATGAGCATAAGTTTCGAACTGATTCTACTTCTTTTGATGGCACTATCGAGTTAGAGCATAGGCCTCCTTGTCTAAGTGGTGTTGATATTTTGCATCAGTTAGAGTCAGAAAATGTGGTGAATAAATTTGGAAAGGAACAACCAATGAAAAATAGGAGAAGTAATGAGATGGATGTTCCTGACAACACAAATCAACATAATTAGAAGAAGAAAAGTATATTCTTTGAACTATCATATTGGAAGGATAATCTTATTCATCATAATCTTGATGTTATGCACATTGAGAAGAATGTTTGTGACAATGTACTTTGGACATTATTAAACATTGAAGGCAGAGGGAAGGACAATTTGAATTCCTGACTTGATCTAGTAGATATAGGTATTCGAGAGGCACTACATCCTCAGTAGCGTAATAATAGAACATATTTACATCCTGCATCTTTTATACTAGACACTTCAGAGAAAGGAAAACTATGCAAGGTGTTGAATAATGTCAAAGTCCCAAATGGATATGCATCAAATATTTCATGGTGTGTTAACATGAAACAATGTACCTTATCAGAACTTAAGAGCCATGACAACCATATCTTGATGCAACAATTACTTCCTCTAGCTATACAAAATGTACTGCCTCAAAGTGTCGCAAAACCTTTGATAGAAGTGTGCAATTTCTTTGGGCAATTATGTTCAAAAGCATTACATGCACCAGATTTAGATTGTCTTCAATCTCATATTTAGCTTACTCTTTTCCGTCTTGAGATGATATTTCCACCATCATTTTTGTGATATAATGGAACATTTGCTCATTTATTTAGCAGAAGAGGCTAAAATAGCTGGACTAGCAGCCTTTCGCTGGATGTACCCAATTGAGAGGTAATTCATCAGTTTAATCTTTGTGTTAGTCATTTGTTTTACTCTTAGTCCCACTATATGAACTAAGGATAGTAATTTTGTCCATTATAGCAGCCTCGACACTTTAAAATCTTATGTGCGCAATAGAAGCCATCCAGAGGGTTCAAAAGCCGAAGGATATTTGGCAGAAGAATGTCTAACATTATGCTCGAGGTACCTGCATGATGTTGAAACAAAGTTTAGCCGACCTATACGAAACTACGATGGTGGTGACAACTCCTCTTGTCAATCACCTAGGTGTCCTTTAGGTAAAGGGAAGTCGTTGCTGCTTGATGACATTACACAGGCACAAGCACATCGCTATGTGCTAGTCAACACAGATGTGGTTTCCCCATTTGAGAGTAAGATAACAATGTCTTTTAATAATAAGTTATATAGGCTTACATAAAAAATTTATTAATTTATTGTCATGTAAATGAAGGGAACATCATGAGTCAAATAGAAGAAGCATGCAACGACCTTGGTCACATGATATAGATCGAATGCACAACAATACATTTCACACATGGTTCAAAGATCATGTGAGTTATACAACTATAAATAATAGTATTAAGTTTAAACTTAATTTTTTGGGGTTATAATGTCTTATTAACTGATACTGAAATAAGGTTGTTATTTATTAGGTTGCAAAGTTGCATATGATAGGTAGCGTACAATTATCACACCAAATTAAGACGTTGGTATTAGGTCCTCAAAAGTTGGCAACAAAATTCACTGGATATATTATCAACGGAGTAAGGTATCATACAAGAGACCGTGAGAAAAAAAGGAGAACACAAAACAGCGGTGTCATGTTAAGGGCAATGACCGAGAGATATGCGACTTCAAGAGACCAACACCCTATCTATGGAGAAGTAACTTTTTATGGAGTGTTAACAAACATAATTGAGTTGTGTTACGCAAAAGATCTTAAATTTGTGTTATTTGAATGTGATTAGGTTGACAATAGAAGAGGACTTGTAGCAAAGGATAGTTTTGGATTTACGCATGTAAATTTCACCCACTTATTGTATGGTAGCAAGCAATTGTCAAATGAACCTTTTATCTTTGCAAATCAAGCACAACAAGTCTTCTATGTTCAAGATCCAATTGATGAAAACTAGCATATAGTAGTCAAAATGAAACCTAGAGACTTTTTTGACATGTATGGAGGACATACTGCAACTGATGGATTACCACATAGTCAAGTGGAGCCATATATGAGTCAAAACTTGGAAAACACTAGTACCATAGAAACACATGATGCTACATTGGTGAGATCAAACATCGAAGGGATAATGGTTGATGCAACTCCTATGGAAGGAGATCAATCATATGACAATGAGGAGATAGATTAGTTTCAAGATTGTTAATACTTTATAATTGTTTCGGTATAATGATTTAAATTTTCATATGTTTCTACATTATTTTTTATTTATAAAAGTGAGTTTTTTCTTTTAATCTTCTAAGTACTTTTGTTGTGGACTATTATTATCATATTAACATTACTTGTGATGTTGATTTAATGTTTCATATGTGTCTAAATCTCTTCTTTTTATTAATCAAAGTGTGTTTTTTTTTTTAAATCCTCTAAGTATTTTTGTTGTGCAATGCAATTATTACCTTAACATATCTTGGGATATTGAATTTATTGATCTTGTTTATGTAAACTTCATACATATGTACTGCTACACACCAAACTTTAGATATACAGATTATTATCATGGCACGTGGAAGAGCCTCTTGCAGAGGACCTATGCCTAGTCATATCGAGGAGGAGCCAGTGTCTAGTCCTACTATAGGAGGACTTATGCCGCAACCACCGCCTGCCTGGCCATCTCTTCCTAGTCAAGACAATCCATCATCTAGCAATAATGCAACAAATGATAGTCAGTAACAAACTGAACAACTACAATCTGAGGAGTCTGGAGGTTTAATAGTTCCATTGAGTAATTATAATTTATTGTTTGATCATTATCATGTATTTTTATTTTTCTTTTGTACTTTTGTCTTTTTTTTTATGTATCAGAGCAAAGACGGACTAGAGGCCCAACATATATGTCACGAGGGTGGGCCAACAATGGTGGAATATTACATATAGAAACAAATGAGTTAGGTTAACCCATTCTTGACGAGGCATCCAAGCTTGCTTCAAATTTGGGTGTTTTAGCTCGTACTGGGTCACTAGTGCCATTAAATCACTATGCTTGGATTGATGTGCTTGATCTTAATAAAGAACTAATTTGGCATCATATTAAATTATCAAAGTACTATTGAAAACGCAATTGCACGTAAACTCTATTACACGCATATTGTCTTATAATTATTAATCATTGTAGGTACGCACTGATGCTACCGAGGATATGAAAAAGATTCTCATGCAGTTGATTGGCAAAAAGTGGCGAGAGTGGAAAAGTGACATAAAGAGGAAACACTACTCAGTTTATAATACTGATTCCGAACGCCTTGACCATTGTCCTGACATGGTGAATGAAAATCAATGGCGCTCCCTTATTCACTATTGGGGTACTGACAAAGAACATGTACGTAAGAAAGTAGTTGTCGACACCCTATTTTGTCGGCTATCAGATTTAGGAGACCTATATCTTGGTGGTTCACAATGATTGAAAAGACTCGAAAGAACTCTCAGAAGTTAATTCTATCTCTCAAAAGGCTCTGAAAGTGGTACAAATGACCGAAATGCCTCTGAAAGCCCAAATACTCCCAGATTTGGACCGAAAGTTTTGGAAACATGATACATGATAAAAAAAAATACTAAAAACAAGTTTTCAAGCAAAATTAGAACAAATCTTTGGCTCCCACAAAAGTCCCGGAAAATCCCAGAAAGTCCCCATTGTCCAGTTTGACCAAGGTTTGACCAAAATCGTCCAAATTTGTCGAAAGGTTCCGAGATCATTCTAGATCATGTGAAAAGTACTAAAATGAGTTTTAAAAGAAAATCAGACGATAACGTCAGCTCCTGGGAGCTCCCAGAGGTTCCCAGAACATCCCGGGAATCCCAAGTTTGACCAGTTTGACTAAAAGTTGACTTTAAAATCGGAGCACCATATCTTTTTTCAAACATTTTTCATGGGTACTAGAGGTCAATAGCTTTCCAACGGTATATCACACATAATTGCCAGATTTAAAATGAATTTATTATGAATTTTCGAAGGTGAAAAAGGCGATTAAATTGGCTTTCATCGCAAATACCGCAAAACTTTTTAAAGTGACCTATCTCGAAACTATTTGTTATGTAAAGTAGACTCCATTACCTTTCCAACGGTATATTAAAACCTCAGTTTGGAGTTCGTATGCATTTTTTGTGAATTTCGGACGAAAAAGGGCTTTTTCGCGAATACCAAAACCTCTGGGGGCCTAAATAGAATTATCTGGACATCAGAGGAGCAGTGCCGCCGCAGCACTGGCCCACTGCTGCTATGGCACAGGCACAGGCCCAGTGCTGCCGCGACACTCTCCTCCAGAATAGCCCATTTTTGCAATTTCTTTTGGGGACCCAAATTGATTAATTAGAAACCAAAACGACATAGTTCTTTGTGAATAGATGTTTGGGACCAATGGGAACACTTGTTAAACCCCAAAATCACCCTAAATTGGCCTATATCAACTCCCCTTGACTCTCTTATTTTGGGGGTGCAAATACAAAACTTAGAGAAGTGATAGAGAGAAAAGTTGAAGAAGATAAGGTTAGGAGAGTGAAAGTGAGCTTCTTCCTTTGATTTTCAACTAAAAAGTGAGTTCTAAACTTTATTTTCTACTTCATTACTCCCATTTACTTCACATTCAATACACCCAACCACCATTTTAGTTAGCATTTGTGAGATAGGAAGCTTCTTCCATGTCTAAAGTCACCACATATGAGTGAAACACCGTCCAAAATCGTCATGAATATCATCTATTGATTACTTACTTGCTTGTTTACATATTATGGTTATCCCTCCTTAATCCCATTTGTTTTTTATTTTCTTTATTTACTTACTAGTCTATCATAATCTAGATGATGACATGAAGTTTGAGGTGAGTGAATCCTTATGGATAGTAGCTCTTGACCTCAAAAACATGTTTGATAGATGATGATTTCAACTTCAATACATTCCTATGTATTCTCGAAGTTGTCTTCAAAAATGAAAACAATATCTCCAATAATCTAGGAGGTTCTTGATATGGGTTCAAATGTTGATATTTCAAGTGGTCATAATCTTCATTTAAGTGCTGAAAATATACTTTTAAAACCTCTATTTCAAAACCCCTCTTAAACCCCTTATTTTGATTTCAAAGAATAAAATCATAGTTCTTCCCAAAATCATTCAAACAGTGAACAATCTGAGTTCAAAGATTTCTCTAGGACTCAATACTCAAAGTATTAACTTGAGAACACCCATGATTTTGTGTATGACTTGGAAATACTTGGAAGTGGTCCATTTGGATCCAAACATTCTCTCCAGATATTCTATTTTTGCTGTCACAGCAGCTTGGTTGACTTTCAACTTGTTTTACAGAAACCTTTTCCAAAAGGAGTGGTCCCAACTAATTTTTCTCTTAAACTTCAGTGTCTTAGGAAACATTCTGTATAATATGGGCCTCTAGATATTTTGTTTTCATTTTCTAAGAGTTTTTAGCATTTTAGTCAACAATACATACTCTATTTATGAGTAACCTCTATTGTTTATATGATTTCTCTCAATCTGTAATAGTTATTGAGGATTGACTTTTTGATTTGTGTTCTAGACACACTAAGGATGATCTCCATAAAACATAATGCATTAAAAATATTCCTAACCCTACTTTTCAATTTCCACAAAATCAGGTCACTATTCTGTCAATTATTCATAGCAAGCACACTTTTACTTTCATTCTTTGATTTGATGCTTACATGCGCTCCAAATTTGTTCATATCTTAGGAAGTAGTTCATACTACATTGGTGCATATCCCATGATGAATTGCCCCATGCATCCATTGATCTTTTTAGACTTCTAAGTCACTTTAGAAAGTCCATGTACACAAACAGACAGCAACCTTAGTACATTCTAGGATCATACATTACATCCATGCGAGATTTTGGGCTTTTGTGACTCCTAATTGAAGAAGATTATAAGGAATGAACTTGATCACACGTTCATGCTCCCCCTCGATCTAATCTTCCTTTCTCATCCATCCCGAGGATGGAGAAATCTTCTTTTCTCAAATATTAACATGGATCATACTATGGTTTTGGGTTTTCTTTGGTTATTTGTTTCAAGAACAATCCATGTCCCTTCTTAGATTATAAAAACTTGATTACTTGATACATGATTAGACAACTTTTCCTAGGTTTGTTTGTGTGATCTTTCACCTTTGCATTGTGTGATACTTGGCTTAGATATTTTGAATGATATCTTATTTTTCGTTCTTCCATTTTGAAATTCTTGTGTGATGTAATATAATATCATAGTATTATTTTTTGAACTAAACATAGTATAAGATGATTATTTGGATGATAATTGAGGCCCGTCGAAAGACAGGGCGAGTTGAAGATGTTTTAGTCGCGACAAAGGCTCTTTCCTCTCTCGTACCAAAATCCCTAGCCAAGTTCTTTGGTTATGAAGGGTTGGTGCCCTTTATCCGTTTGGGTGAGTCAAAATTAGATTTCTTGGTTCCTTAAAAACCAAGTGGCGACTATGTACCTGTTTTTACAGACCTTTTCTTTTTCTCTTTCAAAACAATCTTAAACCAAAACTAAAGAGTGGACGACCGATTCCGCGTGTCTTCAATCTCGCGACTCTACTGGGGATGGTTTTATTTTCAAAACAAAATACAGAGGTTTGACTCATAAGAAGCATCCTTAAAATCATCTTTTCACTGTGTCTGGTTCATTACATTACACTGCTGCATTTCCCCCTTTGACTGTGTCTGAAATGTGGTGTTGACGTTGTTCAGGTCTTGCTGTGCCAGGGAACAAGTCACCGTTGATATTGTACCTTCCAAGATATATCAAAAAGAGTAAAAACCTTCGTACTGTCTCTCTGACGGTATATTGGAACTCTCGTCAACGGACCCTCTTTCACTAAACCCAGCCTTTGTATATAGATTCCTGTATAACCTTTCATAGGACTTCATTTATCTTTTCAGATAGGACAATGTGATATAACTGCTGTATGCTCTGACGGGATTACCTTCATGGTGTAGACGCTTATGTGGCATGAGGCAGAACCTCTTTCTTATGATTCCTAAGGCAATCACTCACATGTGATCACATTGAGTTGACCTGCCTAACCATGACAAGGATGTCTGCTCCATGCTCACAAAGATATACACCGCAAACCATGTTTACCGGTCCTAAGACATAGGAGTATGAAAATTCTGCTAGATAGTATGATCACCATCATCACATGCTCCTGTCATATACAGTTGTTTCTCCTAGAAACTCTGTCCTGATATCCCAAATGTAACATGTTTCCCTCGGAAACTCTGCCCAGATATCCCAGATGTAACTTGTTTCCCTCAGAAACTCTGTCCAGATATCCCAGATGTAAGATGTTTCCCTCGGAAACTCTATCCAGATATCCCAGATGTAACCTGTTTCCCCTAGAAACTCTGTCCAGATATCCCAGATGTAACCTGTTTTCCCCAGAAACTCTGTCCAGATATCCCAGATATAACCTGTCTTTCCCAGAAACTCTGTCCAGATATCCCAGATATAACCTCTTTCCCCCAGAAACTCTGCCGAGATATCCCAGATATAACCTATTTCTCCCATAAACTCTGTCCAGATATATCCCATATATAACCAGTTTCCCCCCAAAAACTCTGTCCAAACTTCCCAAAATGACTTGGAAACCCCTATTAACCCCTGGTGATCATACTGAAAAGAAAGGTTAGCACACTCTATATGGCTAAGACCTTATTTTCTTAACGGCTATCTGCTAGAAGCAGGAGCACCATATAGATCAGGGCTTACATTTGCAGGCTTGTCTCATTTGCATGCACTATTCCCGTCAGTCCACACACACTATTTTAATCAGTCTGTACACAAGTCAATCCACATCTGTTAGCATCACTGTCGTTTGTCTGTCTAAAGTCATCACTGCCAGAATCTGATACGATCCTCTCAAATCTATAGGGTCACTATAGATTCTCAAAGTCAGCAGCTGGAATCTTCGTCCTAGGTCAGAAATTCAGATAATTGTTTGGTCAGAATCAGCCCAACAAGTTTTTTAAACATGAATCAGGAAGAATTAGAAAATAAGGTCACCAAATTAGGAGCCACCATAAGCCAGCAGTCCGACAGCCCGACCCAAGTCTTGAGGTTTATAGAAGAGTTAAAACAGCAGCCTTTGCAATATCCACCTAGGTTCCAGCCACCACCAGGTTTCGTGCCACCTCCACCGCCAGGGTTTGTACCACCTCCTGAGAATAATGGGAAAGAATACTAGTTTTAAGGAGTCCCACCGCCTGCATACGAGAAGAAGTTCCAAGAAAAAATGGACAAAGTTGACAAGCTAGAAAGCGTATTGAGGAAAAGCAAAGGGGTTGATGACTACATGCTAGACCTGGAGGGGCTCTTCGAACCTATTAAGCTAAAGCTGCCAGAAAACTTCAAGATGCCTGCCATTGATCATTTTGATGGAACTGGAAATCCGAAAAGTCATGTGAAGCTGTGCATGAGCATCTTCCAATCAATGGGCTGCACTCATGAGCACATTGTGATGCTATTCCTGCAAACTCTCGCAAAGTCTGCAATGTCATGGTTCCTTACCTAGGAAGCTTCCAAAACTCGGGCATGGGAAGACATCATTCGGGTATTCGTTGATCACTATTCCTACAATCAAGAGTTGGATGTCACAATCAGGGATTTAGAAACTACTCGGCAAAATAATAATGAATCATTCGCCGCTTTCTTAGGCAGATGGAGAAAGTAAATGGCCCAGATGACCCACCGACCGGTTGAGAAAGAACCGGTGAGGATGTTAAACCAAAATTTACAGCCACTCTATCATGAGAAACTGTTCTATCAATCCATCTCCACCTTTGCGGAGTTGTTTAAAGTTGGGACTCGAATTGAAGACGCTATCAGGGAAGGAAAGAATAAGAAGGAAGAGCCCCCAAGTCAGTTGAAAAGGCCCAATTACTCCCGCAACACTCCGAATGTCAATGCTCTTAGCAGTCCACCTATGGCATACCCTCTTAGGCAATACCAACCCTCTAACCAAGCTAACTCCTCCAATCGCCCTTTCCAGAAAAAGCCCCCTCGCAATTTCGCCAAGCTAGAAATCTCGCTTTCCTCAACCTTTGACCGCCTCCTCAAAAAAGGCCACCTCCAACTCCTTCAGCCTCGAAACACACCGCTACCACCCAATTATGATATGACTAAAAGATGCACCCACCACCAAGCCCCTGGCCACAACACCGATGATTGCATGTGCCTTCACTATGATATCCAAGACCTCATTGACCAGAATATCATTGAGCGTCCTACCAAGTAGCCTCATGTCACCCAAAATCCCCTACCGAACCACCAAAATATCAGCCTCATTGACTATGACCCCACTACTTTCGATCCTTCTACCCTCATAATCCCCATGGGACTTCCTTTAGCCTCCATTGATATTCCGGATTCCACAAAAGTCCATCTGATTGAAGGAGAAGATGATGGGTGGTAGCAGCAGCTAGATGATGAATAAGATCTGTTCTTCCTGGAAGAACATGATCTAGGGGTGGTAGATCTCAAATGGTACGATAAAGAAAGTGACGCCTCCGTATGGGATAAGCCTGAAAAACTATTTGTGTGAACATATTGTGAGTGGTCAAAGAAGATGGGACTATGGAAGGACCTACTCCTGCCGAGATTGATCATCTGACTAGGTCGGGTCGCCATTATCAGCCTCCACAATCGGTCATGGAAACCATGGAGAAAGGGCCAGTCAAAGACAAAGGGAAAGGAAAAATAGACGAGGTCATCGAAGAGGACAATGAATTGATAAAGCAGTTGAAGAAAACTTAGGCACATCTCTCGATGTGGAACATCATGGTAACATCTTACAAGCACAGATAATCCGTGTTGAATGCCTTGGCTGGAATTGAGGTCCCCATTGACGCTGCACCAGAAGATATGGTGGCTTTCTTAAGCACGCTTACCCCTGATCTAGTTATAACCTTCTCCGATGAGGATTTGCCACCGGAAGGATCTGCGCATAATAAAGCTCTATACATCACCATCGGATGCAAGGGTCAGTAGGTGCCATTCTGTCTGGTCGATACAGGCTCCACCTTAAATGTTTGTGCTCTAAGAACTGCCACTGCCTTGGGGGTCAACATCCTTGATATCTGACACAATAAAAAAATCTGTGTGCGCTTGTGTGCGATACCCAAGTGTAGGTAATCGTGCAAGTAGTAATCTGGTTAAGATCAGGTTGATCCCACAGGGAAGGTTAAAAACATAATACCTAGATTAATCTCCAAAAAGAAAATAAAAATCAATATTTGAAAGGTTGTAGAACACAACTTTCCACAAAGTGAATACTAAATTAAAGCAACTAAATTAAATTAAACTAGTGATTAACTAATTAACGAAAGCGATATTTTAAAAATTGTTTTCTTTATAAAAAGGGAATGTTGGGATCACACGAATCCGTAGCGATCATGCCATCTACCATGCCGTTATATTTAAGCTCTAAGAAGTGTGTCTATCTACAGTATTCTATATTTTCTACAGATAGAGAATCAATAGTCCGTTCATAGCCAGGACTACTTCATCACATTTATTCCCAAAACACATGAAAGCGGTTTAAATCAATAGTTGAATCTTGCATTCTGAATGGTGTTAGCATTCAAAATGGTTTGCAAAATTTATTGTAGAAAAATGCCTTAAGGCTTAAAGTAATGAAACTGTTTGGACAAACTGAGCATTTTGGGACAGTTTGATAACAAATCTCAAAAGCAAAAAGTCTTGGAATACTGCAAAAGGACTACTCAAGAATCTGAAGGTTCGATCAATCAACGCACTTTCGTTCGATCGAATATCATCATCTCTCGAGTGATCGAGAAGTCTTCGATCGCTTTACTATATGTCTGCTTCGATCGATCAAACTACTTCGATCGATTGAGTGCAGGTTTTACACTGCTGCATGGCAGAGGCTGGAGATCACTGTTTCATCGTGATCTCCCAACCTGTGGACTACTTAGACATGGTCTGGAGTGTCACAGATGCGTTTTTAACGTAAAAATCCATTAAACCTTTGTTTTGTTGTGATTTAAACATAAAAATTAGAAAAACTATTGATAACAGCAAACCAACAAGCAAAACTATGAGCTATTCAGATTTTAAACTACTGAAATTACTGGCGGAATATAAATAAATCTAATATGAAAACCTAGAATGCAAACACTTGTATTAATCGTTGAAATCCTCAAACAACCAAGCGATAATCCAAAGTTTAACCTACAAAAACAAACAAGACTCTCTATCTCTTTATCTAAACTGATGAAAAGCAAAAAGAGGCATCCTCTCGGACGTAAATAAAACGTATATATATATACTAAAATCTAAAGCTAGGGTTCAAAACTCCGTTTCTGCTACGTGCGCGTAAGTTTTGATAAAAGCGATGTTCGATTGATCGAACATTCTCGATCGATCAAACTTTTGGAATTCTCGAGCGCTTGAACCTTCTTCGATCGATTGACACCTCGATCGCTTGAATGATCTTCGATCGCTCGAGACTCACTTTTCATGTTTCAACTGTCTTCCTTAAAATCCAGCATCCCTTTGATCTTGCTTAGTCATTTCTCCACACAACAAGCAGTGATCTACACAAATTATGACTAAAACAATACAACTTATCATAGATTAATCATATTATGTAAAAGCTGGTATTGTAATCCAAATTGCAGATATATAAAGGAATTGTAGACTAAATCAGTGTATTTTCTTCTTTTAGCGCGGTTGTATTTTACAAATACCCCCGTTTGTTAATATCACACCATCTGTGTAATCCGTGAGGGCCTACGATAACACCAAGAGAAATGTGATAGGGACTGTTTCTCTCCAAATCCGAGTAGGATCTTTGGTTAGCACTGAAATCTTTTAAGTTATGGACATACCTACCTCATTCAATTTGTTGATTGGGAGGCCCTGGCTGCATGTTAACAAAGTTGTGTCATCCACTATGCACCAAATGATCAAATGCATTCCTGAGAAAGAGGTAAAAATCATCCTTGGCAACAGTTGGGGAAATGAGGCCTTCCCAAACTATGCTCCTATCTTTGAAATCCAAATACCTGAACTAGAAGAAGGAGAAATCGGAGGATTCTTCATGGAAAAGATCTATATGATTAGTGATGGCGATAGGTTCCTAGAGGTCCACTTCGTTCGTCCGCAAAATGAACTACTCCCCTGGAATGGGATTGGGCCGACGCCAACAAGGTATTCGTGAGTTCCCTCAGATCAAAGGATAAAAAGCCACTTTTAGATTGGGGTACAAGCCCACCGGAGAGGACCTCGAGCTACAAAAGCCATGGAAGAAGAGAGTGAGGAGTCTCCCACCATACCGCAAGACCTTGAATGGGCAATTCATCAAAGAAGGGGATGACTTCCCCTACTTTGGGTTTCCTGAACCTTGGATCCATCAGACCACCAGAAAAAGGCACCCCGGGCTTGAGATCTTCGCTTACTGTGAAAGGCCCCCCTATCAAGAACCGTTCTATCCCGAAAAAGTTATGAAAATCCCAGAAGAGGACTGGTTGAAGTACCTGGACACTGCGGTCATCGATAAAATGTGGGAAGAGTTCGCTGAAGAGAAGGAAGGAAAGAGGGCCAAGAGCCAAGATGATTAGATCATGCCAACTGAGGAGGGTCTGAGCAACCAGGCTGTAGAGTCATCTGTCTGTGTCTCCCTATCCCCTATTCCACCAGAGTCTGTACTTCCTATTATCGAGTCTGTACCAAAATCGGCCACTGTGGGCCCATTACTGTCTGATGTAATCATTCCACCTGTCATGAATGAAATGAAAGACGGTTCTGCTTACTCCTCTGTATCTAATACTTGTGAATGCACAGATCCCTCCAAGGATCTCCCAATCGAACTTAAGCAATTAATTGAAAAAACACCTACTTATAAAATAATCAAAGATACTTTACCAATTAACCTAGGTAAAAAAGATAATCCACAAATTGTGCAAATTGGCTCGACGCTTAATAAAGAAGAAAAAGAAAAATTGACTCTCTTGCTAAAAGAATTCAAAGATGTTTTTGCTTGGTCTTACGAGGACATGCCTGCGGTCGACCCTGGCATTGTCCAACATTGTATTCCCCTCCTCCCCAATTCTAAACCTATCAAGCAGAAACTGAGGCACATGAGGCCAGAATGGGCACTAAAGGTCAAAGAAGAGGTAGAAAAATAGTTCAAGGTAGGGTTTATCATTTTTACAGAGTGTCTGGAATGGGTTGCCAACATCGTGCCAGTCCCTAAGAAGGACGGAAAAGTTCGTGTGTGTGTCAACTTCCGTGATCTAAACAAAGCCACCGAAAGGATGACTTCCCGCTTCCCCACGTCGATGTCTTGGTAGATAACACTGCAGGACATGAGCTACTGCCATTCATGGATGGCTTTTCAGGGTACAATCAGATTCTAATGGCGCCAGAAGACCGGGAAAAGACGACATTTACCACACCTTGGGGGACCTAATGTTATAGGGTGATGCCTTACGGACTCAAGAACACTTGAGCAACCTACCAAAAAGCCGCCACCACTTTGGTACATAACATGATTCACAAAGAGGTGGAGGTATATGTAGATGACATGATCGTGAAATCCAAGGATAGAGAAGGGCACTTGGTGGCATTGGAGAAGTTTTTTGAAAGATTGCACAGGTACAAGATGAGGTTATATCCGAAGAAATACACTTTTGGTGTGACCTCTGGGAAGCTCCTAGGTTTTCTCATTACACAAAGAGGGATAGAGGTCGATCCCTCCAAAATCAAGGCAATTCTAGAAATGGTGCCACCACAGAATGAGAAGGAAGTGAGAGGAGTCCTCGGAAGGATCCAATTCATCAGCCGCATTATTTGCAAGATCACAACTACACGTGATCCCTTATTTCGGTTGCTGAGGAAAGGAGAGAAGTTCTAATGGGATGACCAATGCCAAACCGTATCGACAAAATAAAAGCCTACCTTCAAAATCCGCCCGTCCTTTCACCACCCATTGCTCACAAGCCCTTACTCCTTTACCTATCTGTCTCCAAAAATGCCATGGGTTGCATGCTAGCCCTGGAATGAGAAGAAAGCCACTCCGAAAAAGCCATATATTACATTAGCAAGAGCATGACTGGATATGAGCTCAATTACTCTGCCCTCAAAAAAATGTGTTGGGCCTTAGTCTGTTGTACAGGCCGATTAAGGCACTACATGCTAGCCTTTCCGATTGTGCTCATTGACACAGCAAAAGAATGTGTGCGCTTGTGTGCTATACCCAAGTGTAGGTAATCATGTAAGTAGTAATCTGGTTAAGACCAGGTCGATCCCACAGGGAAGGTGTTAAACTAAAAACTTAGATTAAACTCTAAAGGTAAAGGAAAATTCAAGACTTAAAATAAGGTGTAGAACACGAAGTTCTACAGACTATAACTACTAAAGCAATTAAAGTAAACTAATGATTAACCAATTAAGGAAAGCAATATTTTAAAAACGGTTTTCTTTATATAAAGGGAATGTTGGGATCACACAAATCTACAGCGATCATGACATCTACCATACAGTTACATTTAAGCTCTAAGGAGTGTATCTCTCTACAGTACTCCGTATTTCCCTAAAAATAAGAATCAATAGTCCTTTCATGGCTAGGACTATGTCATCACAGTTAAATCAAAACACATGAAAGCGGTTTAAATCAATAGTTGAGTCTTGCATTCTGAATGGTGTTAGCATTCAAAATGGTTTGCAAAAGTTATTGAAGAAAAATGCCTTAAGGCTTAAAGTAATGAAACTATTTTGACAAACTGAGCATTTTGGGGACAGTTTGATAACAAATCTCAAAAGCAAAAAGTTTTGGAATACTGCAAAAGGACTACTCAAGAATCTGACAGTTCGATCGATCGACGCGCTTTCGATCGATCGAAAATCATCATCTCTCGAGCGATCAAAATGGCTTCGATCGCTTGACCATGTGTCTGCTTCGATCGATCGAACTACTTCAATCGATCGAGTGCAGGTTTTATACTGCTGCATGATAGAGGCTGGAGATCACTATTAGACATGGTCTGGAGTGTCACATATTCGTTTTTAACGTGAAAGTTCATTAAAGTTGTGTTTGGTTGTGATTTTAGCGTGAAATCTATGAAAACTAATAGTTTAACACTAACTAATGTACAAAGCTACGATCTAATAGATAAAAAAACATAAACTGCAAGTAAACAGTAAATAAAACAATGATATGTAACCTGGAATGAAGAACTTTACTTAAACTTATGAAAAACCAAGCCAAACAACGATAATCCTTGAAAAACCTACAAAAGTCAAGAACAAAACTCTCTACTCTCTATAAACTGTTGAAAAACAAGTGGGGCGTCCTCTTGGACGTGAAAAAATTTAATATATATACTAAAACCTAAAGCTAGGGTTAAAAATTGTGTCTCCAATGTGTGCGCGTAAGTTTTGATAAAAGGCATGTTCGATCGATCGAACATCACTTGATCGGTTGAACTTCTGGAATCTTCGAGCGCTTTAACTCTCTTCGATCGACCAAAACTTCGATCGCTTGGGCCTTCTTCGATCGCTCAAGATTCATTTTTCATGTTTCAACTGTCTTCCTTAAAATCCAGCATCCCTTTCATCCTGCTTATTCATTTCTCCACACAGCAAGCAGTGATCTGCACAAATTATGGCTAAAATAATACCACTTATCATAGATTAATCATATTATGTAAAAGCTGGCATTGTAATCCAAATTGTAGATATATAAAGGAATTATAGACTAAATTAGTGTATTTTTTTCTTTTAGTGCGGTTGTATTTTACAAATACCCCCGCTTGTCACAACCTCCAACTAGCGAATTGTTAGTCCCTAGCAATATAGCAAAAATAAAACAAGCTAAACTAATACTACAATGACTAAACTAAAGCAAAATAAACTAAAGCAACTAATCTATATAGAAAGAGAAACTGCCCAACTCAGTTTTGCAGGAATCGCGGTTGTATTTATCGAATGCAACAAGCCGTTAAACCCCTAGGTTCCCCCTAGTGGACGAGTGTTGTCTCGTGAGGGTTTATAGTAAAAATACCCACAAAATTCTCAATTTTTAAATCAAAAAGACATAGAAAAACTTTTAACACTCTCTTCCCTTCAACTGTTAACTTAGCTCCACAAAAATATATTAACCTCAAGCAAACCATGAAAGAAACCCACATACTCCTCATGCCACCAAGATAGACATAATATATGCATCGCAATTATGTATCCGTGTGTGTGTGTGAAGTTAACAACTATGCATCGGACCTTGTTCAGAGTTGTTTAGACTATTACTCTCTCAGAACTTGTAGTTTCAACTCAATTCTCAGATGGGTTGACGCTCAAAAATGAATATCTCACAGAAACTGGTTTAATAATGATCGCACATGATGTGAAAGCTTTATTAAATATGAAATTTTGGTTAGTAGTGCTCTCACACCTGACTCAATAAAGGACGAACATTTAGAGTGTATAGTCTCATGAAAGGGATACGACTCACTAGAGAAGCGAAATACTATGGATAACTCAAATTACATGTTCATATTCAAACTAAGTTGTTAAAAATCATTAAGGCTTTGACTTTTCGGTTTTTTATATACTGGGACAGAAATGAGAGGGGTAGAAAATCGCACATCTTTAGCATGTGATTGAGTTTAGTAATTTTTTTCTTCACTTCATTCCAACCATCCTCTATTCCCATATATGTTTTTTTTTTTATAACCTGGACTCCTTCTTTCCTTTTTTCTTTTATGCGGTCCCTCCCACATTTACTCCCTCCTCGTCACATACTTCAATAATTTAATCACGTTAGATGTGCAATGGGTTTCACTGAGGTCCAAGTATAAGATTAGGGATTTAGATTTTCATAATAGACTTGCCAGTATTTACTAGGTGTGGGGTTGAGAAGAACAACACAGATTCTGGAATGTTGATACAAGTAGATGAAAAGGTTAAAGAGCGGATAACGATGACTTAAATCATTTTCTTAACTTCTTAATTTTAGTACTTCAGTGTTCATTGAGGTTGGTTGGTAAATCCTGAACATTCTCCTCTAATAAGCAGCCAAAATTGAAAAAAAATAAAAAAAAAACTGAGACCAGTGCAACGAATGTAATATGTGTAATCAAGAAAGACAATTCAAATTTATGTGAAAATTCCCTCAGAAAAAAAGATTGGATCAAAAACTCACTAAGGGTTAAATAGTTTCTTCTAACGTTCTTTTAGCACAATAGTCATATTAACTCATTTTTAGGTTTTCAATATAGCTACCAACTAGTGCAATTGTATGTTGGATACATGAAAGGTCAACAAATGCAATCATCCTAGTAGAACTAGAGAAATGCGTGGACTTAATTCATAAAAGGATGAGATTAACATGAATGTATCATTGCTTGATAACAGCTAAATAGGAGTGAAAATTCAACGTTGATCTACTAATAAAGTTCAAAAATTTATTTTTTTATTTTTATTTTTTTTCCAAGATTGTATGATTTGTGTAATAAAGTTATCTTTTTTCCGAGATTGTATGATATGTGTAATAAAGTTATCCATATTGCTAAGTATACACAAGTGCAGGTGATGATTATCTATCTACATCCCACCCCCCAACTGAAAATTGCGATGTCCTCGGAAGTAGATTTTCAAGAATAGATGGAGAGATATCACCTGATAAAAAAAAGCAATAATCGCAAGTATAGCAATCTGTTAAAGAAAACATACAAACTCCAAGCAGCCAAGATGAATAGAAAGTAAATAATACATGAAAGAACATGAGATCCATCTATAATATAAAAACTGATCACTAGGATGATAAAACAATAAAATCAGAGCAGTGATAAATATCCAACCAAAACCATACAGTCCAACATATCCACACACCCAAAAAAAAAACTACAAGAGAAAAGAGAGAACAATAATAAACAAAATACAACAAAACTCTCACTCTCCCAAGGCATAATATAATCATCACCAACATCGGAAAGAATCACAATCGGTGCAGCAGTAGCATCCTCATCTCCACCCTCAGCAACAGTAGTAGCCGTCACCGAGTCACTCACAGTCGGGGGAGCTGATGTAGACAGTGATGGGTCAGCCACGACTGGAGGTGGTGCAGATGATGATGATGGTGCAGAGGGATCAGTAGGTAGTGGAGGTGGAGTAACAGAAATAGCAGGCGGAATGGTGGATGTAGATAGATCTGCAATACCAGAAGAGGGTGGCGGAACAGTAGTAGATGGACCAGTGGTGGGTGGTGCAGAAGGGGTAGAGGGTGGGTGTGAAGCCGTGTGAACAGACTGATCTACCCCGATCTGTACCAAGATCGCCTCCAGCAAGGTTGTCATCTGATCCATCTTGTCCTGGAGCTGTATCCATGCCTCCCTCTCCTCAATGAGCAATGAGTAGAGAGTCTGGAGGGATACGGAAGACGACTCTCCCCGGGCCTGAGCCTGAGACCGCTGTCTCAACCCGAACTGCTGCACGGCAGCAACGGGGTCCTCATCATCCGAATCTAGCTCCTCAGCCTTGGTAGGCATCCCAGAAGCTGCACCCTCTGTGTCGGTGCCCCCTTTCTTCCTCTTTGCTCCCACTTTTGCCTTTCCTTTCAGCTTCCTCTTTTTCTGCGCATCCAAACAGCACGCTGCTGTCTCTCCAAATCGACTCGAGGCCTGTGAAATCGTGTCAGTGGCCAATAGGAGCAATCCAGCCAGCTCAATCACCCGATGGATGGGCCAAGTGCCCTTCAGATGGCGCTTGGCGGTAATGTATTGCATGGGCTGGACAAAGAAGTCGATATAGAGTCGGGGCAGGCAGACAAGCCGCCCTATCCCAATAGCATACAGAACCTGAGCATACCATGGCACCACCTTTTCATGGTAAGATGTCATCAATATGCAATTGGCGAGTGCCAGGTGGAGGAGATGATACTGCTCGGTCAGAAAAACGATCCTCAATCAGGGAAATGGCATTCCAGATCTGAATTGTATCGCCGGTAATCTCCTGGATAATGACAGAGGGCAGAGTCTCGGGTGTACCTGGTATGTGTGGGTAATAGTGGTCGGGAGTAAACGGTACACCCAAAGCAGCGGCAAATATGGCTGGGCTGAAAATGATCTCGCGATCCCGGAAGAATGATCAGTATGTGAACGGAGTCGCAGGATCCTTAATCATGGTCGCACACGCTTCCTGCACCCAATTAATGTTGACTCTCTTAGACTGTGTCAACATCTCAAACCTTCTAGGCATAGCACGAATTCGTGCAAGAAACCACGGGGCGGAAAGCCACACAGCCTCAAGTGGGCGCTCCATCATCACCTTCCGTGCCTGGAAGTATCGGGTGTACCAAACTCTTTCTTCCTCGTTTCTGAGCCCATGATCTGGTACTGGATTAGGTATTGGGAGGTCTAGGGGCTTGGACTTGTGGTACCCCGTAACAGGATTCATAGCTGAACCCCTAAAATGGAAAAAGAACTAATTAAAATAGGAAACAAAAAAGAAAAGAAGAAACTGCCACTGCATCACATTGATCGATTGAATAGTTTTTGATCGATCGAAAACTTGTTGCCTTCGATCGCTCGAAACCAGCTCAATCAATCGAGCATAGCGAGATTTTACAGAAAAACAAAAGAAACATAGATAACAGGAAACAAGCAAGAACCTAAGATTTCTAAGATTATAATTAGGTCTTAGGACCAATGGGGAGCACCCCCACAAGAATTCAAATGAAAATGAATAGGAGCGGATTCTCAGGATCGGAGGAGGTGGTGATGATGATGAGAGTTGGTGAGGAGCAGGGATGACCCTCAAAAGATTCAATTAGGAGGAAATCGCTGGTCTCTCTCGCTTCTGTTTTTAAGCGCTCGAAAGTAAGGGAGAGAAAGAGAAACTGAAGAGGTGTACGCTAGACGCTTCGTTTAAATACAAGTCTCGAGCGATCGAACAGGCTCGAACGATCGAACGGTCGATCGATTGAGACCTGTTAAAGCGCTGGAGGATTTGACACCTTCTATAGATCGATGTCAGTTCGATCGATCGAACTTAAAAATTCTAAGATCTCTTTGAATGGAAAATCTATTCACCCCCAACTAATGAAGGTTGTTCTGGACATACAGAAAAATGATAAAAATAGTGCATTCACAGGACATGTAGGCCAGAAAAAAAAATCATCATCAACAAGGTAATATGAAATTGCAAATTTATAGATTTAACTTTATAATAGCATCCGCTTTTGCAAAATTGTTGCCCACAATCATGGTACTTAAGACTTTATTAATAAAGAAAAACTAAAAGTTGAAAGCAAAATTGACAATCCTTTGTCCAGCATTACACTTCAAATGAGAAAAGAAAGACCAAATGACAAAACGCAGTTGAAGTGGAACACTAATTTTCAAACATGAATATTCTATCTTCCGCAGTTGCTTCATTCTCTGCCACATCTTCGAGTGTGGGTTCCAAACTTGATGATTCCCTTTCCTAGAATAGTCAGAAAGCAACAAGGACATCATCGAGTTAGTCTGAAATCTCTACAGAATTGATTGCACAGGCAAGAGTTGATCCTGATGGAGACAAAGATAACATCGTGTAATACTGCAACGGACTTTCCTCTTGCGGTGGAGTACCCGGGGACCTTATGTATGATCCAAATCCATGGAACAGCTGATGTGGAAGGAACAGCAGTGGTAACATTTGATTCATAGTGAAAATCCTGACAAAGGAGAATAAAAAAAAACACCAAAAAAAGGAAAAATTACATAAAACAAGAGAAAGAACTAATAGAAAGGAATAAACACAGAAAGACAAAAAGAAAAAGAAATGTGACAAGGAATTAACCTCACTATAGGCATGATATAACCATGTATACTAGCAGCTAGATGGCATTTTAGCCGAAACAGCAAATAACTCATGTGCACATAAATGTACGGAACCAATTCAATGACAAGGAAGTCATCAGCAAAAGTGAAGACAGCATTGTGGCATTCAGGTACCACATCCTGTAAATCGTCTTCCTCCCATGGTTCCCACAAGTTCTTCCATTGTTCCAAGAGGGCATCATCGACTTCCCCAACAAAATACCCCTCTGGTTTACCTTCCTCTTCAAGGAAGTCCATATGCACGAAGGGATTAATGTTGAGGAGTGCAGGATCGTAAGGGATGTACCCTTGGATCAAGTTAATGACATCGTCTGCTCCGGGTCCCTGATAAGGAGACAAGCAAAATGCAATTTCCTCAGTAGTCCATGGAGGATTAGGATATTCCAAATCAGTCCATGACCCGATTGAATGGACGTCTTCATCCCCTCATATTGTTTATAGCCTACAGGGGAAAGATAGAATGGAATAGCAGATTAAAATCGAAGTCACACTAAAAAAAATAGAAATAAATGAAACAAATCAAAGTGCAATAAAAGTGAAGGAATACAACAACAAAATGTGACACGCTTTAGTGTTTAGGTGGAGCATTGGCTGGGCTCATCTAGCTCAATGTGCTTAGCTTCTGGTAGGAAGTTCTCCAAGAACAGTTTTAACCTTTGGCCATTAACCTTGAAACAATCTTCGTTCTTGGGATTTGTAAGTTCCATAGCCCCATGTAGAAAGACAGATTTGACTATGAATGGTCCTGTCCACCGAGAATGGAGTTTTCCAGGGAATAGGTGAAGGCGAGAGTTGTACAACAAGACTTTTTGCCCCGGCTCGAATGATTTTTGAAAAACTGTTCTATCGTGGCGAGCTTTCAACCTTTCCTTGTGTAATTTAGCATTGTCGTTTACATCTCGACGTATTTCTTCCAGTTCAGCCAATTGGACTTTTCATAGATGACCTCCCTCTTTAATGTCGAAGTTCAATGAGCGTGTTGCCCAATATGATTTGTGCTCGATTTTAACAGGAAGGTGACATGCCTTGTCGTACACTAGCCTGTATGAGGACATCCCCAAGTTTGTCTTATAGGCAGTACGGTATGCCCATAGAGCATCAGTCAGTTTGTAAACCTAGTCTTTTCTGTTGAAACTAATCGTCTTTTTGAGTATATGCTTGATTTCTTGGTTATCCAACTGTGCCTGCCCATTAATTTATCGGTGGTAGGTAAGAGCAATCTTATGGTTTACCCCATATTTCTTGAGGAGTGACTCCAAAGGTCTGTTGCAAAAATGCTTGCCTTGGTCACTTATAAGTGCTCTTGGGGTTTTAAAATGCTACAGAATATGTTCCTTAAGAAAGGACATAACCGTTTTGTGGTTATTGTGTCTTGTCGGTATCACTTCTACCCATTTTGATACATACTCCACAGCTAGGAGTATGTATTCACAGTTGTTTGATTTTAGAAACGGGCCCATAAAGTCTATGCCCCAACAATCGAATATTTCAATTGTGATAATAGGAGTTAAGGGCATAGAGTTCCTTTTTGAAATTGTACCTAGCTTTTGACAGCATTGGCATGATTTACAAAAAGAATGAGCTGATGAAAACACAGTGGGCTAGGAGAAACCGCTATGTAGGACTTTTTGTGCGGTCTTTTGCGAAGAAAAATGGCCTCCACAGGCTTTAGAATGGCAAGATGCCAAATTCATAGTTATATCCTCATTTAGAACGCAACGTCTAATGACCTGATCAGCATAATACTTGAATAAGTACTGGTCATCGAAAAAGAAGTGACGTGCGAACGAGAGGAACCGTTTCCTATCTTGATTTGACCAATGACTAGGGGTCTCTCCTGTAATAAGATAATTTATTATATCTGCATACCAAGGCAAACTCGAAACAGCCATCAATTGCCCATCTGGGAATTCATCCTTAATTGGTGTGGGTTCAGTGTTGTCAGTAAATGTTAACCGAGACAAATGGTCAGCGACCAAATTCTCTTTCTCCCTTTTTATCCTTGATTGTGATATCGAATTCTTGGAGTAGGAGTATCCAACGGATAAGCCTTTGTTTCACGTCCTTCGTAGATAACAGGTACTTGAGGGCCGAGTGGTCTATAAAACAGACGATAGGGGACCCTATTAGATATGACCTGAACTTATCTAGAGCGAAGACTATTGCCAGTAGCTCTTTTTCGGTAGTCGTAAAATTCATTTGAGCTTCGCTAAGTGTTTGACTAGCATAGTAGATTACATAAGGCTTATTATCTTTCCTTTGTCCTAGGACTGCACCAATGGCATAGTCACTAGCATCGCACATTAGTTCGAAGGGCAAACTTCAGTCGGGTGCCTGTATTATCGGTGCGGAGGTAAGGTGTTCCTTTAGTGCGTTAAAAGATGTTTGACAGTTGTTAGAGCACTCAAAAGGTACATCTTTGACTAAGAGTTGACACAGTGGTCGGGAAATTGCACTAAGCATTTTGGATAAAGTGACGATAGAATCCCGCGTGTCCCAGGAAAGAACGGATGTCTTTGACTGTACGGGTGACAGGTAGATTTGAGATTATGTCGATATTTGCTTTATCAACTTGGATACCCTTATCAGAAGTATTGTGGCCGAGGACAATTCCCTTAGTCACCATGAAGTGACACTTTTCCCACTTTAGCACTAAGTGTTTGTCCTCGCATCTTGTTAGCACACATTCCAGATTGTCTAAACAATTTTCAAAACTATGGCCGAACACCAAAAAATCGTCCATAAAGACCTCGAGTATTTGTTCGACCATATCACTGAATATGCTCAACATGCACCGCTGAAAAGTAACAGGTGTGTTACATAAGCCGAAAGGCATACGACGGTAGGCAAATGTACCAAATGGACACGTGAAAGTTGTTTTCTCTTGATCTTCAAGAGCAATTTCAATTTGATTATAGCCACTATATCCGTCCAGAAAGCAATAATATTTATGACCCGCCACTCGCTCTAGCATTTGATCTATAAATGATAATGGAAAGTGGTCTTTCCGGGTCACAGTGTTCAATTTTTGGTAATCAATACACATCCGCCATCCGGTGGGGATGCGTGTTGGTACCAATTCGTCGTCTTAGTTTGGGATTACTGTTATACCCGCTTTTTTTGGCACTACTTGGGTTAGACTAACCCAAGGGCTGTCAGAAATAGGATATATGATCCCAACATCAAGAAGTTTTAGGACTTCCTTTTTGACTACTTCTTGCATATTAGGATTCAGATGCCTTTCCATCTGTCGCGAAGGTTAGCGTCTTCCTCCAGATGTATTTTATGGGTGCACACAGACGGGCTTATGCCTTTGAGGTCGGCAATGGTCTATCCCAATGCTCCCTTATGTTGTTCTAGCATTTGGATTAATTTTCCCTCTTGTTCCAAACTGAGAGTGGATGAAATTATAACAGGATAAGTCTTTTCATTCCCCAGGAAACCATATTTGAACTCTTTTGGAGGATTCTTTAATTCCAAGTCGAGAAACTGAAAATTGGAGGGCATAACTAATTTTGTTTTTGGAGGTAGGGTTTCATATGGTATTACCCACATACATTCAGCTATGTCCTCCTCTGTTGTTTCCATCATGAGGCAGGTGTGATTTAAAGCAGCGTCCAATGGAGTAGAATCGTTAGGTTTGTAGATAGTGTCAAATTGTGACACTACTACCTCTAAAGGATCTTTATAATTAATGAAGTCGGTCTCATCTTCAATGACCATTTGATGTAGTTGATTTCTTCCTCATCCTCGTATTCTTCAGGTCGGGGATTTGAAAAGATCTTGACATTTAAAGTCATGTTCCCGAATACGATGGTCATAACACCACTTCTTATTTTGATTGTGGCACCTATAGTGTTGAGGAATGGACGTCCAAATATTATCGGGATTTATGCACATGGATTGGACACAGGTTCAGTGTCCAAGATCACAAAATCGACCGGGAAGACAAATGAATCTATCTGCCAGTTGTAACGTAACTCGGGTAGGTTTAAGTTCACTCAACCCTAGTTTTTTATAAACTGAGTATGGCAGCAGGTTTACGCTAGCTCCTAAATCAAGGAAGGCATTGTCTATTCTTTGATTCCCAATTCGGCAAAAGACAGTTGGGGTACCGGGGTCTTTGAGTCTCGGAGGCAATTCATTTTGGATGATTGCGCTAGCTTGGCAAGCAACATAAGCATGTTTCTTAGCACTTTGCCTCCTCTTGACCGTGCATAAGTCTTTAAGGTACTTAGCGTAAGCTAGCACTTATTTGATTGCATCAAGGAGTGGAAGATTGATTTTGACTTGTTTAAACTATTCCAAGAACTCCTGATTCTTTGCCTCATTTTTGGGTTTCTTAAGCCTTTGAGGGTAAGGTGCGGGGAAAGGGCATTTAGGTAATTCGTCAAAGACAGGCTCCTTCCCGGGCCTTCTCTCAACTTCTTCCACTTCTTCAGGAGCGTCATCATTTGATTCTAATGGTTTGTTATTATTGAATTGCTCCTCCTCTTGAGTGGACAATTTGTTTTTAGTTACCACTTCGTCTTCTTCATACTGCTCAGGAGCAGAGAAAGGTGTACTGCACCCTATAATCTTGCCACTTCTCAGAGTAGTCACGGCTTTTGCCTGTTCATGATTAGTGGGACCATTGTTATATCCCTTAGGGTTTTGAAGTGGTTGGCCAGGAAATGTTACACTCGATCCCTCTTGTCGTGCATCCATTCTCTCTAATGTTACGGACATCTTACTCATCATTTGAATTAACTGTTGTGTTAAATTCGCATTAGAGAGTGGATCTTCCTCTTGCACCTTTTTGTGAGGTGGCACGTAAACATTTGATTGCTGATTGTTAGAGGGTTGGGCTTGGTTGTAGTTGTGTGATCTATTTTGATTGAATGGTTGGGGTTGCCTATTAGATTGCCCTTGATAATGATTATTGTTGTTGTAGGGCTGTTGTTGCTGGTATTGATTTTGGGTCCCAGCATCGTTTTTCTAATCAAAATCGGGGTGATTCCATCGATTGTTATTGTTTTGTGAATTATGATTATTATAGGAATTCACCGCCCCCCTATACCCTTGCATGGCATTCATTTCCATGGGGGCTTGTTCTTGAAAGTACGGCACATTGGGACAGTATTGACTAATGTGTCCCAACATGTTGCATGTGCCGCATGATTCTTCAAGTAAAACCTGCCTAGAACCCTCTCCTATCATTCCCAACTCTCCTACTTTCATAACTAGTTCCTCATAATTGTTCATCAGATGATCCTCACTTTTTAATTGGTACAGACTTTTCTCTTCTACACAAGATATCTGTGAGCGTGGGACATCTTCATAATTGGACCATTCGTGAGCATGTTCAGCTAGCCACTCGAAGTGAGCTTCAACTTCTTCAGTGTTTTTGCGAAGAAATGGCCCTGAACTCATGGTTTCGACCAACTTTTTATTTTCACCATTTAACCCTTCGTAAAAGTAGCTTATGATTTGCTATTTCGGATACCCGTGATGTGGGCATGAGAGAAGCAAATCCTTGAAACGTTTCCACGTTTGGGTGATGGTTTCATTGTTCTTTTGTTTATAAGAGTTTATTTGTCGTTTTAGCTCGGTGGTCATGTGAGGTGGAAAGAATTTCTTTAAGAATGCAATGTTCATTGCATGCCAGGTGTAGATTGAATTCGGCTTCAAGGTGAGCAACCACACTTTTGCTTTATCCTTCAAGGTGAAGGGGAATAGCATTAGACGTGTTACATCTACAGGGCAATTTTGTGAGAATGTTTTACAAACATCCTCGAAATCTTTGACATGTAGATATGCCTTCTTACTCTCCATTCCATGGAAGGTTGGAAGGAGCTGAATCATTCCGTTGCGAAATTGGAATTTGCCTGCATGTGGTGGAATGAGAATACAAGAAGGTTTAGCTACGTGTTCAGGTGTCATGAGATCGCACAAAGGACGAAGCGAATCGTCAATTGGTATAACCACATTCTCACCATTTTCACTTTAATTATTACCCATTGAATTGGTAGGGGTGGCTACGGGATTAATAGAATCAAAGGAATCGGCTAAGTAGAATGGATTTCCAAAAAATCCTTCAATGGAATTATCGGACATGAAAAAGAAAAGATTCCTAAGGAGATTTTAAATCTAAAGAACTCAAAGAAAAAGAAAACAGAGATAGATAAGACAGATTAAGGTAATCTAAGCATTAGCTTGTTTCCTTACCCGGCAACGCCGCCAAAATCTTGACACGGTAAAAGAATGTGTGCGCTTGTGTGCTATACCCAAGTGTAGGTAATCGTGCAAGTAGTAATCTGGTTAAGACCAGGTCGATCCCACCGGGAAGGTGTTAAACTAAAAACTTAGATTAAACTCTAAAGGTAAAGGAAAATTCAAGATTTAAAACAAGGTGTAGAACACGAAGTTCTACAGACTATAACTACTAAAGCAATTAAAGTAAACTAATGATTAACTAATTAACAAAAGCAATTTTTTAAAAATGTTTTCTCTATATAAAGGGAATGTTGGGATCACACGAATCCGCAGCGATCATGCCATCTACCATGCAGTTACATTTAAGCTCTAGGGAGTGTATCTCTCTATAGTATTCCGTATTTCCCTAAAAATAAGAATCAATAGTCCTTTCTTGGCCGGGACTATCTCATCACAGTTAAATCAAAACACATGAAAGCGGTTTAAATCAATAGTTGAGTCTCGCATTCTGAATGGTGTTAGCATTCAAAAATGCCATAAAGCTTAAAGTAATGAAACTGTTTAACAAACTGAGCATTTGGGGACAGTTTGATAACAAATCTCAAAAGCAAAAAGTCTTGGAATACTGTAAAAGGACTACTCAAGAATCTGACAGTTCGATCAATCGACGCGCTTTCGATCGATCAAAAATCATCATCTCTCGAGCGATCGCAATGGCTTCGATCGATTGACAATGTGTCTTCTTTAATTGATCGAATTACTTCGATCAATCGAGTGCAGGTTTTATACTACTGCATGGCAGAGGCTGGAATTCACTGTTTCATCATGATCTCCCAACCTGGGAACTAATCAGACATGGTTTGGAGTGTCACAGATTTGATTTTAACGTGAACGTTCATTAAAGTTGTGTTTGGTTATGATTTTAGCATGAAATCTATGAAAACTGATAGTTTAACTCTAACTAACGTACAATGCTATGATCTAACAGATAAAAAAAAAACTTAAACTGCAAGTAAACAGTAAATCAAGCAATGATATGTAACATGGAATGACGAACTTTACTTAAACTTATGAAAAACCAAGCCAAACAATGATAATCCTTGAAAAACCTACAAAAGTCAAGAACAAAACTCTCTACTCTCTTTAAACTGTTAAAAAACAAGTGGGGCGTCCTCATGGACGTGAACAAAATGAATATATATGCTAAAACCTAAAGCTAGGGTTAAAAACTGTGTCTCTGCTGTGACACGACTAAATAGTTGTGCGCTCTTGTGCAACACCCAAGTGTAGGTGATCGTGCAAGTAATACTGGATAAGTCCAGGTCGATCCCTCAGGGAAGGAATAGGGAGAATGTATACCAAGTTACAACCTAAAGAAAAAGAAAAGTTTAATTGTAGTAGTGACTAAATCCTAATTAATTAAATAAAACTAAATAATAAATTAAAGTATAAAGAAACATAACTAATTAAATAGATAAAATAAAGGTGCTGGAAATACGTGAATCCACATTGATCCTAACCATCTACCATGCATACTCATTAATGTTCTATGGAGTTTATTCCTTTTCAGCATTCCGTATTTTTCTAAAGATAAAGAATCAATAGCCCTTTCATGACCGGGACTATATCATCACAAGTGATTTAAAATACTTAAAAGACGGTTTAAAACAATGGTTATTACTTGCACTCTAAATGGTGTTAGCATTCAAAGTGGTTTTCAAAAGTCATTGAAGAAAATAGCCTTAAGGCTTTAAGTTCTAAAAATTGTTTTGACAAACTGAGCTTATTGGGACAATTTGATGACAGATTTCTAAAACAGAAAGTTATGAAATACTTAAAAGAATCATCTCAGGATTTAACAAGTTCGATCGATCGAAGCGCTCTCGATCGATCGAACATCATCATCCTTCAATTGATCGAAATGCCTTCGATCGCTTGACTATGGCTCTGGTTCGATCGATTGAAATACCTTCGATCGATCGAGCCCAAGGTTTCTAAAGATTGCATGGCAGAGGCTGGGATTCAATGTTTCATCACATATATATTCCCAACGGCTAAACTACGGAAACAGAAATAAACCAATACAGAAATAGTAACCTAGACTAATCATTAACATTTAAAGCAATAAACAATGAAACAATGAAAAGGGAAGGAAAAACCTGGAATAATCTGATTATAACTTGAAATAAACTTGAAATCTTCAATAATATTTAGTATTTCAATGGAAAAGAGGAAGAAAAACATGAATCTAACCTAATCTACACCTAATCTAACCCTAAAACTACCCTAAAACTGCTGTTTTCTGCGTTTTGGAGCGTCCTCCCTTCGTCTGGTGTCAAAACGACGTATATATAGGGTTCCCGCAGAGTTTACGCAACTTTTGGGTGAATATAAAGTTCGATCGATCCAGCTTAGTTCGATCGATCGAGCTTAGTTCGATCGATCGAAGGTTCGATCGATTGAACTCTGCTCAATCGATTGAACTCTCTGATTTTGACAGCTCTGCGCACTGATGGGAGAATGGACATAACTTTTCACTCGGACCTCGGATTGACCTCCCGTTTATGGCCACGCGACCGTAACTCAAAGATCTACATTTTATATCTCTGGTAACATTTTCCAAATCTGAAGTCTTCATTGTCAAAATTGGCGTTTTCTCAGATGCTTACGTTGTTCTATCCACCAGAATCACTTTTCTTTAGCTCCACTTCATTGATTTACATCCTAATACCTATAAAACAATGCAAAAACATATAGTTTAGTATTAACACAATAAAAAGAACATTGTTATTAGAATGCACCTAAATGTAGGGACTTTGGGGATAAAAGTATGCATAAAAGACCATATAATACGCTATAAATATGCACTTTTCACCTCGAATCACGCTGCGTACGCGTAAGTTCTGATAAAAGGCATATTGGATCGATCGAACATCACTCGATCGATTGAACTTCTAGAATCTTCAAGCGCTTTAACTCTCTTCGATCGATGGAAACTTCGATCGCTTGGGCCTTCTTCGATCACTCGAGATTCATTTTTCATGTTTTAACTGTCTTCCTTAAAATCCAGCATCCCTTTTATCCTGCTTATTCATTTCTCCACACAACAAGCAGTGATCCGCACAAATTATGGCTAAAACAATACCACTTATCATAGATTAATCATATTATGTAAAAGCTGGCATTGTAATCTAAATTGCATATATATATAGGAATTATAGACTAAATCAGTGTATTTTCTTCTTTTAGTGCAGTTGTGTCTTACAAATACCCCCGCTTGTCACTCATATCCCACATGGATCCTCAAAAATACCTCCTCGAAAAACCTGCCCTAATCGGTCGTATATCCCATTGGCTATTTCTATTATCTGAATTCGGTATCAAGTATGTAACAAGCAAGTCAGTAAAACGGAGAACTATAGCTGAGCATCTTGCGGAGCATGCCTTTGACTCCGAAGAAAATGGAGACTTCCCGTTCCCGGACGAGAATATCATGGAAATCAAAGAAGAGCAATGGAAGTTGTACTTTGATGGGGAAGCCAACATGAAAGGATACGGAGTAGGAATGATTCTGGTATCAGCAAATGGGGACCATACCCTACTGGCAGTCAAGCTCAATTATAACTCCACCAACAATACTGCTGAATATGAGGCATGCATTCTGGGGATGGAAGCAGCCATAGAATTGAGAGCTCAGAAGTTATATGTCTTTGGAGATTCAAATCTTATTGTGTCACAAGCCAGAGGAGAATGGAAGGTGAAAGAAGAAAGGTTGAAGCCCTACCATGACCATCTCGATGGACTCAAGAAACATTTTAAGAGCATGACACTCTTTTACCTACCCAGGGAAGAGAATCAGTTAGCAGATTCATTGGCCACTCTAGCCTCCTTGATCAAAATCCCTGCGAGAGTCAAAATGATGCCTCTAGTAATTGAGCAAAGATACGAACCATTGTTTAGCATGATTACTACAATTGAGGAAGAAGAAAATGAAACACCACGATACCGAGATGTTTGGGACTTCATAGAAAAGGGAACATACCCCCAAGAGTGTATTGAGAAAGATAAAAGAGCAATTCGAAGGTTCGTAGCACAATTCATCATTTGTGGCAGAAAATTATTAAAGAAAGGGTACAATGGTCACAACCTGACTTGGTTGTTCGGGAAGGGCGCCAGAAGGATGATAGAAGAAATGCACAAAGGGGTATGCGGTCCACACATAAATGGTCACATGCTGGCCAAAAAGATCATAAGATAAGGGTGCTATTGGACAACGTTGGAAAAAGATTGTTACGAATACGTGAGAAGGTGCCATAAGTGCCAGATCCATGCAAACATGATGCATGTACTGCCATCTCTGCTCTATAGTATGACCTTCCCGTGGCCATTCTCAACTTGGGGAATCGATATCAGTGGCAAAATTGTTCCGAATGCCTCAAACGAGAACTGATACATTTTGGTGGCCATTTATTACTTCACAAAATGGGTAGTAGCCGCATCCTACAGTAGGTTGGGGACCAAGGAAGTGGCCAAATTCATCAAGAGAAATCTCATCTACCATTGTGGAGTCGCCCATAAGATCATTTCGGACAATGGAAGTCATTTCAAAGCAGAAGTCAGGGATCTTTTGAGGAATACAAAATCACTTATCACAAGTCGTCACCATACAGGTCGCAAACTAATGGGACAGTCGAAGCTGCAAACAAGAATGTCAAGGCCATACTGCAGAAGTTGGCCGTTACTTACAAAGACTAGTACGAGAAACTACCATTTGCGCTTTGGTGATACAGAACATCGATAAGGACATCTAAGGGAACGACTCCTTATTCATTGGTGTATGGCATAGAAGCAGTACTTCTGGTCAAGATAGAAGTACCATCCCTGCGTGTGATGGCAGAAAGTGAAATTTCAAAATCTGACTGATTAAGGGAAAGGTACGAAGAATTGGCTCTCATAGATGAAAAGCGCCTCGCGGCAGTCGACCATGTCTGAATCTATCAAAAGAGGATAGCCCATGCTTTTAACAAGAAAGTTCGTCCGAGGAAAAGTGTCAAGGGTGACCTTGTCCTGAAGGAACTATAAGCTCCGATCTTTGACCCGCGTGGGAAGTTCAAACCCAAATGGGTTGGCCCTTACATCGTCAAAACTATCCTCTCCGGATGAGCGACCTATCTCATGGACCTCGACGGTGTCAAATTCAAAGAACCAATCAACATGGATTGCCTCAAAAAGTACTATGCTTGTCCCAATTCCTTCTAACCTTGCTTTGAACTATGCTCGACCTAATTCCCACTCGGGGATACGTAGGCAAGCGCATCGGTTCGGTTGCTTCACCCACCAAATAGCCCATCTCTTTCAAACCTTGTCTTGAACTACGCTTGACTTGATTCTTGCTCGGGGATACCTAGGCAACCGCATCGGTTTGGTCGTCCCATCTACCAAAAAACAAACCACTTTTTTCTATCTTGGCCCAAACTATGTTGGACCTGATCCCCGCGCCAGGGTACGTAGGCAGACTTTTAGAAGAGAAAAGAAGGATGGCTCGCTAGGTCAAAAATCCGAAAGAATGCCTAGGCAAAAATTAGAGTTAAATCCAAATTGAGCAATAACAAAAAAAAAGAAAAGAGCTCTCTAGGTCACCTAACTAGTGCCTAGGCAAAATTATGAGCATATGAGAGAAATAAAGTCGCAGTACTTACCATAACCCAGAAATCACCCTTCACACTAGGGGCAAACTTCGGCCACCCGCCTCGTTTGCCTAAGCCTCTCCTAAACTAAGGGCAAACTTCGGTCAGTGACAAACACTGAATATTGCACATTTATGTGCCAATATAATAGACATAATACTCACTTAATCCCCCAAATTTCTAGTTTTACATGCATATTTGAATTAATATAATTTAATAGTGATGTCACTCAAATGCGTGTAAAAATGTGTTTTTACATATTTTATATCTTTAGGTAAAAATGAAGTGAAATAAAGGGAAGAAAAGAAATAGCAACCACACTGTAGTATCTCCCATATGATTAGTCATATATAAATAGTAATGAATAATAATGAATAGTAAAAATTTTGAAAAACGAAGAAGATTCCAAAAATAAAAAAACACCGTTTAAGAACATCAAAGCTTTAAAGCTTGGATGTTGATATATTTAGTAAAATGTATTTTTTTTTTGTTGTTCTCTCTCTCTCTCTCTTTTCTGCACGAATTGCAGAAGCAAATTTCAAACCATGTCAAAAAAGTGAAGAAAATTGAGACTGAAGAAGAAGAAAAGAATTGCTGAGTGATGGAAGCAATGACGAAATTCGTCATTCACTTCGCCCATAAGAAGGCAAGCAGCAGCTACAACAAGGAGAGCCTACAACACACAGCTCCACACCAACAGTTTACAATCACTATTAGGAAGAGACTAGTTTAGGGGAGGTTATCATGTGAGCACTTCATATTGTCCCTAGAAATAGGAAACTTTAGTTTTTCTTTGCTTTTTCTAGTTCTAGTAGTAGTAAAAATTTAATTTTATATAATTGATGATTTCATGTTAAAAAATATGTAGCAAAACTTTGTGTATTGTACTTCTCAAAATTTAAGTATTTGTTTTCTTGTATGACCTTTGTCAATTTGTAGTAGTAAAAATATTCCTATTAAAATTTAGATTTAATATTTTTAGTCTAATAGTACTTATAGTTGTCCACTAAAATAGTTTGAAACCCCAAATTTCCAGTTTTTATAGCAATATTTCCATTCACTAAAAGACAGATTTTGCAAGTAAATGTCATATTTCTTAGCTACGTAGTTGTTATAATCACCTGCCAAAGCCCCAAGCACACTTTAGCCATATCTCACTCCAAAAGTAGATTAGGATTTGGTTTGGCCTTATTTGTGTTCTTGGAGTTCAACCACTATGACCCCACACGAATCCAAAGTCAAAGGTTTAGTATTTTATTATTAATTCAGTATTTCCATTTGTTTATGTTTTATTAGCCTAGTTGTACTAAACTTTGTTATTTTGCAGATTCTACAAATTCAACCCCAACTCATGTTAAGTGGAGAAAATAATATATTAATATTATATTTCACCCTTACCTTAGTTTTATAACTTTAATTTTAATTGTACAGTGATTGTGTGCATCTATTTAATTCATTTTTAAATTTTATTTGAAAGACACTTTTAGTTCCAAAATGGTAGGCTAAAACTTTAATTGGGGAAATGCAATAAAAACTAAGAAACCACAGCTTGTGTGCACTAATCTTAAATGGGCAAATTTATTTGGATGAGTTGGTTTTCAATTTATGACCAAAAATATCTATATATCTATAGTTTATGACCATTTAACATGTTTATATACTATGGCTATATTGGGCTCAAAAGAGTACATATTTGAAATTAAAAGCCTAATCATGTGGATTGTCAAACTATGCCTTTTGTCATAAAAAACACATATCATGCATAAACAACTCATATGACAAAGTTAATATTTCAAATATGTGTTTATATATTTCTATCCAATAATGGATAGGCAATTGTGTAGTGGCAGAGTGGTGGGGATTGGACGCTGAATAACCCACTTCCGCGGCGGGCACGGTTCGAACCTGGCTACTGCCCAACTGTCCTTTTATTTTTCTTTAAACCAAATGACGTCGTTTCATATCAAACCTGACACACTTGATATGACCCTGATTAGAGAAAGATTATTTTTAAATAAAAAATGACTCTGCGGTTTTAAATGCCAAATCTTTTTCAAATGCACAAAAGTTGTGGGATCTAGTGTTAGTTTGCATATTCCCAATTCTTTAAATCATTTCTTCCAACTTAATTAATATTATCCGTCTTTAATAACTTTGCTTAAATATCTGTATTATTTCTATCTTTCGCTATTATTAAATCCAAAAAGTTAATTTCACAAAAAATTTGCTTTTATTTATTTTTCTTCCTTTTCTTACTAGTACTTAGTTAATTTATTTTGCACTGTTAAAATCTTTACCGTAAACTACTTTAAAAAAATAACTTTTCATTAAGTTTTTTGCAAAAATCTGAAAATTAGAAGTTTAATAAAACTCCACAAAAAAATCTATCATCTTTTATTTTCTTTTTAGTGACATAATAGTTATTGCCTATCTTTCTTTTCCGTTCCCTGTCGGTTCGACCTGGACTTTTAGAACTTTATTACTTGTACGATCACCTACACTTGGGTATGATAAGAAAACGCGTCAATAGGATGTCGTCAAGTTTTTGGCGCCATTACCGGGGAATGGTTAATAAAAATAATAAATAAATAAGTTAGGTTTAAAACTATTTCTCCCAATATATCTATATCTATATATATACATATTCCACCTTATAAATAATCTAGTTTTCTTTTTAAGAAAAAAATAATAATAAAAAAACTATATATAATTTCTTTCCTTGTGAAATATCTATAAATATATATTTATAAGTACGTAAGTATTTATCTTCTAAAAATAAGAGCATATATATACATATATAAACCTATCTTCTAAAAAATAAATATATAAAAAATACAAAATAAAAAAAAGAGTTTTATATTTACATAGCTAGTAATAATAATAATAATAATAATAATAATAATAATAATAATAATAATAATAATAATAATATTTCTATTACTTAGTTTTTCTTGTACATCATATGTCCTTAGATACTACTGAAGCTTTATATCAAGTACCACATAATTCTAATATTTCTAGTGATTCATCTAGTATACAATTTCCAAGAATCATGGCTGAAATTGTAGGCATAGAAGGAATAGCTGATGATGCTCATATTGAGCAGGGGGAAAATATACCACAATTTATTATACCAGAACGTGAACAACGTCATTTATGTGATTTATTTACCCCAGAACGAAATATCACTCCTTCTTGCATCACTCTACCTAGACACACAGAAAATTTTCACTTAAGACATGACATGATTCCACTCTTACCAACTTTCCATGGAATGGAGTCAGAACGTGCTTATCTTCATATTCGTGAATTTGAAGAAGTTTGTAGTACGTTCTCTGATCAAAGCTGTCCTATTGAAATAATCCGTCTTAAGCTTTTTCCTTTTTCTTTAAAAGATAAAGCTAAAGCTTGGCTTTTATCTCTCCGTTCTGGATCTATAACTTCATGGCATGATATGAATGAAGTATTTCTAAAGAAATTCTATCCAAAAAATTTAACTAATAGCATGATGCGTCAAATTAAACTTTTTACTCAAAAAGAAAAGAAACCATTCCCTGAAGTTTGGGAACGTTTTAAAGATCTCCTAAGGATTTGAAAAATGGCGTCTAATTAATTTCTTTTATGAAGTATTAGAACCAAAATCAAAGAAATTAGTTGAAACTATGTGTCAAGGAGAATTTTTGAGTAAAACTGCCGATGAAGCTGAATCATGTTTTGATTGGCTTAGCGAAAATGCTTCCCAGTGGGAAAAAGAAGAAATTGGTTGGACGAAAAAAGCTAAAAGTTTATACCAATTATAATCAGAAGATGAATTAAAATTGAAATATGAAGAATTAGCACGTAAAGTAGAAGCTATAGCAGTAGAAAAAAATAATCCACCTAAGAAGAAAAGAGAACTTTGTGACGGCTGTCATACTTTAGGACACTCTGCGAATGAATGTCCTAATAGTTCAAACTGTCAGGAAATTATAGCTCCAGCAGAGATAAATGCTGTGAATAATTATAGAGGTCCCCACAATGCCTATGGTAATTCATACCAATCTAACTGGAGAAATCCTCCAAATCATATGTATACAAAAGAGGGTATTCTACAATTTCAAACTTAACACCAACCTCCTCAAAATAATCAATATTTACCTCATCCGCCTCAATTTCAACAAACACAAAATACATATCCTAATACATAGCAAAATTATAATGTTTATGTGCCTCCATACAAGAAAGTGCAAGAAGAGCCTTTACAGTCTCTGATGCAACAATTAATACAAATCATGGGGAAACTACAAACATTTGTGGATAGGATTAATAATCAACACGATTCTAAAGGAAAAGGCATTTTTCCTGCCCAACCACAACCTAATCCAAGGGGACAACCATAAGGTGATCCCTCAACTTCTGGTAATAATCAACATGAACAAGTAAAAGCTATAACATTACTAAGAAGTGGTAAGGCTGTTGGACAAGAAATTTTATCTTTTTTAGAAGAAATTGAGCATACAAATAAAGAAGACAATGTGATAGAAATTGAGGAAGAAATAGATGAAGATAAAATTACTGATGATGTTGAAGTTGAAACCCTTGAAAAACAACAAATTTCTCAAGAAAATAAAACATCTGATTTACCAGTGGAAAAAGAAACAGAGGAAACTCCTGAATACTCTCCTTAAATTCCTTATCCACAACGTTTAAGAAAACATCAAAATGATAAGAATCAGGAATAATTAGAATTATTTAAACAAGTGCATATTAATATTCCTCTCTTAGATGCAATAAATCAAGTACCTGCTTATGCAAAATTCTTAAAAGATTTATGTACTGTTAAACATAAGCAAAATGTACGAAAGGATGCGTATTCTGCTGACTTCATAGAAGAAATTAATTCTATCGTACAACATAATTTACCAACAAAATTTAAAGACCTAAGTACACCAACAATACCACCAAACCAAACCAAACCAAGCCTTGTGTCCCAATCAATTGGGGTCGGCTGTATGAATTCTTTTTCTCCATTCTGCACGATCAAGAGCTATATGCTCATTTAAATTATATATATTCATATCTTGTTGCACCACATAATCCCAAGTCAGTCTAGGTCTGCCTCTTCCTCTAACCATTCCAGGCACTACGATCTTATCACTCTTTCGCACAGGTGCATCTACAGGTCTTCGTTGCACATGGCCGAACCATCTAAGTCTATTCTCCCTCAACTTATCCTCAATATGTGTCACTCCTAAAGTCTCTCGGATGTACTCATTTCTAATTCTATCTTTCCTAGTCTTACCACACATCCATCTTAGCATCCTCATCTCCGCTACACTTACTTTGTTAGTACACCAACAATATTGTGTATAATTAGAAATCACAAAATTAATCACGGACTCCTTGACTTAGGAGCTAGTGTGAACTTGCTTCCTTATTCTGTTTATCAAGAACTTGGATTTGTTGAGTTAAAGCCTACTCGCATGGTATTACAACTTGCTGATAGATCTACAAAATGCCCGTGAGGAATTCTAGAAGATGTTCTTATCAAAGTTGAAAATTTTATTTTCCCAGTAGATTTTGTCATCCTTGATACAGAACCAGTATTAGATACTAATGTGCAAATACCAGTCATTTTTGGAAGGCCCATCTTGGCTACCATTGATGCCAGTATTCGAATCTGCAGTGGTATGATGACTGTAGTATTTGAAAATATGGCTTTAAATATTAAAGTTTTTTCTAATCCACAACATCAAGAAGAAGATGAGAATATTGAAGAAGTTCATGCTATTGAATCTCTATCACAAGAATATTTTAACTTGACTTGTTACAATAATGCAGTAGAATTTGTTATTAATAACTCTATTCAGAAGCTAGACAGTAATAATCTACAAGAACATCTTATGAGTCAAATATGTTTTAATGAAGATTCAACAGAAGAAATAATTCAAGAAGCAATGTGGACCACATATTTTAAACCTTTACCACCAAAGATTACATTAACACTTCCATCTAATTTACAAACTCCACAATTGGAATTAAAAGAACTCCCTAAAGAGCTTAAATATGCTTTCCTTGATAGTAATAATACTTATCCCGTAATAATATCATCTCTTCTAGACTCCAATCAAGAAAATAAACTCATTAGTATGCTTCAGAAGCATATAAGTGCAATTGGTTGTAGTATAGCAGATTTAAAAGGAATAAGCCCTTCAATACGCACTCATAATATATATCTTGAAGATAATGCTAATACCTCAAGAGATATGCAAAGAAGACTTAATCCTATTATGCAGGAAGTGGTTAAGAAGGAAGTTCTCAAGCTACTCGACATGGGTAGTATATGTTCAATATCTGATAGTAAATGGGTAAGTCCAACACAAGTTGTGCCAAAGAAAGCAGGAATTACAGTTGTTTCAAATTCAAAGGGAAAATTAATTCCCACTCGTGTCACTACTAGATGGCGTGTATGCATAGACTATAGAAAACTCAATGATGTAACTCGTAAGGATCACTTTCCTTTACCTTTTATGGATCAAATGTTAGAAAGAATAGCGGTTCATAAGTATTACTGTTTTCTAGATGGTTATAGTGGTTACAATCAAATAGAGATTGCACCAGAAGATCATGAAAAAACTACTTTCACATGTCCATTTGGAACTTTCGCCTATCACCGAATGCCCTTTGGTCTTTGCAACGCATCTGCGACTTTTCAAAGGTGTATGCTAAGTATTTTCAGCGATATGGTAGAAAAGAATTTAGAAGTTTTTATGGATGATTTTTCAATTTTTTGCAAATCCTATGATGATTGCCTTAGCAGTCTTCAGAAAGTTCTCCAAAGATGTGAGGAAAAAAGCTTAATTTTAAATTGGGAAAAATGTCATTTTATGGTCACTAAAGGTATTGTCTTAGGACACATTATTTATGAAAATGGGATACAGGTAGGCAAAGCCAAAATAGATCTTATAGCTAATTTACCTATTCCCAAAACTGTAAAAGACATCCGTTCATGCAGGTTTTTAACGCCGATTCATAAAAAAAATTTAGTACTATTTCTAGGCCTTTATGTCAATTATTGGCCAAAGACACACCTTTTGAATGGACTAAAGAACGTTAAAACTCCTTTGAGAAATTTAAAGAGCATCTCACTACTGCACCTATTATGCAATCTCCTGATTGAAGCTTACCATTTAAATTAATGTGTGATGCTAGCGACTTTTCCATTGGAGCTGTCCTAGGGCAGAGAAAGGATAAAAAGGCATCAGTTATATACGACACCAGTAGAACTCTGGATAGTGCTCAAATGAACTACTCAACTACTGAAAAAGAATTACTAGCCGTGATATTAGCCCTTAATAAATTTAGGCAATACTTGATTGGTTCCTCTATTGTCTGTTTTGCTGACCACTCAGCTCTTAAATATCTTCTTTCAAAGAAAGACAGTAAGCCTAGGCTTATTAGGTGGATACTCCTACTGCAGGAATTTAATTTAATAATTAAAGATAAAGAAGGAGTAGAAAAAGTGGTAGCTGATCACTTATCCCGCCTCACTTTTGAAGACAATACCAGTGAACCCCAACCTATTCAAGACTCTTTTCCTGATGAACAACTTCTGTGACTTCTCTACCATGGTATGCTGATCTTGTAAATTATTTAGTAACTGCAAAAATACCAAGTAATTGGTCATCATAAGATAAAAAGAGATTCCTAGCTATTGCTAGCATTTATACTTTGATGACCCATATCTATTTAAATATTGTGCTGATCAGGTAATTAGAAAATGTGTTCCTAATGAAGAAATCGAAAATGTACTTTTCATATGTCATTCGTCCTTTTGTGGAGGATATTTTTCATCTCGAGTAACTGCTATGAAAATTTTACAGAGCGATTTATATTGGCCCGCTCTATTTAAAGATTCATATTTATACTGTAAAGCTTGTAACCATTGTCAAGTGATGGGTAGTATTACAAAAAGAAATCAAATGCCAATGACCCCTATAATAACAATTGAAATAGTTGATTGTTGGGACATTGACTTTATGGGATCTTTTCCTCCATCTTGCCAATATGAATATATTTTATTAGCAGTCGAATATATTTCAAAATGGGTAGAAGCTATTCCTACGAGAAAGAATGATCACCGTACAATTATTGCATTTTTAAAAGATAATGTACTTTCTCAATTTGGAACTCCAAAAGCAATAATAAGTGATCAAGGAACTCATTTTTGTAACAAGCCATTTGAAAAATTAATGAAAAGATATGGAGTGACCCATAAGGTGTCAACTGCATACCATCCACAAACAAATGGACAAGCTGAATTAGCTAATAGGCAAATTAAGCATATTCTCGAAAAAAAACTGTGGATTCTAATCGTAAAGACTAGTCTTCAAAATTAACAGATGCTTTGTGGGCATATAGAACTACTTATAGGACCCATTTAGGGATGTCTCCTATAGACTTGTCTATGGAAAAGCTTGTCACCTATCAGTAGAATTAGAACATAAAGCATATTGGGCTACTAGAACTTTAAATTGTAATATTGATGAGGGAGGAATTTTAAGAAAATTACAATTAAGTGAGCTTGAAGAAATTCGTAAAGACGCATATGATAATGCTCGAATTCATCAAGAAAGAACTAAAATGTATCATAATAAGAATCTTTTGCGCAAAAGATTTACCCCCGCGCAAAAAGTTCTATTAAATGACTCAAGACTACATCTTTTCAGAGGAAAGATGAAATCTCGATGGACTGGTCCATATATTGTAAAAAATGTTTATCCTTACGGAACTGTCGAGATTGAGGACCCTAAAGATAGAAACACATTTAAAGTTAATGCACATAGATTAAAGCCATTTTTAGAAGGATTTGAACCTGAGTTGGAGTCTGTTCCTTTGGAGGACCCCAACTATAATGTTCATTAATATCTTAAAACATAATTGGTATATGACATAGTGTATCAGAGTATTTATATTTTCATAAGTCCTATACTCTTAATTAGATAACTTTTTATATATTTAAGTTAATTTGGTTATTATTATTCTATCATTTCTTTTTGTATTTCTTTTTATTATAGGTGTTATCCTTAACTTCTTTTTCTCATCTCACTCATTGAGGACAATGTCAGACTCAGTTGGGGGGACGGTTTCACGATTAACACCTGTTTGTTTATTTTATCTTTATTTCATAAAAAAAATTTAGCTTCTCTAGAGAGAGACACACTGAAAAAGAGAAAATGGCTTTATATAGGATTTTGAACCCTAAAAACTTTCTCATCTCTCTTTTTCTCTTTTTTTCCTTTCTTTTTCTTCTTCCTCTTCGCCGCGATCTCTCTCTCACTCTCTGCGACTCTCACTCTCTCGACCCGATCTCCCTCTCTCATTTTCTTTCCATTTTTTTTTTATTTTCTACGATCTAAAAGTAAGATCCACTCTAGCGATCACTAAAGGTAAGATCTATAATCCAGAGAAAAACTTGATTTTGATTTTATTCTCTATTTTTTTCGATTCAGCTTTAGTTTTTATTTTCGATTTTTATTTTCTCTCTTTTCCATTATTTAACAAAAATATAATACATAAGTTGTAGGTACCTACTCACCAAAGAAGCTTGGAAATATCACTCGATCTACGGCCCTACCAGGTTATCAGATTTTCAAGAGCCAGGTGATATTTTTCCTTTTCTTATAAATAAACAAAATAAAAAAAAAATGGACAATGCGCTAGCTATTGGTCTTTTGGATTTTGAACTCTATCTTGTTATTATCCTAGTTCTTGCTATGTTAGTGTTGCGGTGCCCTTGTAAAAAAAAAAAAAGAGAGAGAAATATAACAGTCTTTTCTTAGTTTTTTTGTTAAAAAAAAATGCAAGAGTCAGAAATCAAAACTTTTATAATTTTTGAAATTTATATCATAATTCTTTTTATAACTATTATTGTAATGATGCATTGTCTTAAACTTTATTAAGAAAAGAGAGAGAGAGAGAGAGAGAGAGAGAGAGAGAGAGAGAGAAAAATGTAATTTTTTTTGTGTGTTCTAGTTTTTTTTTTTAATAAAAAAATGTAGTTCTTCTTTCTATGTTTTTCTGCTCTAAAAAAAAGAAAAAAAAATAATATTTTCTTTTTAGTTTCTGAATGTATATATTTTTCTTAATTTAAATATTTTTAGTTTTTAAATAAAATTCCCACCCACCCCCCTCTAAGCTCTCTTTAATTAGATCTTAGTTGATAGTTGGAAGGAGTGGAGGGTTGAGTCTAGCCTCTCTTGTTGGCTGAGAGTATAAAAAATGGATCCAATAGTCAATGACCAGACGTTAATGGGTTGCTCACTTGTTTCTGAGCAGAAGAAACCCTTTGCTGGCACTAGCCTTTATGCCATCAAAAGGAAAACTAAAATGTTAGGATGGTGTTTGAATTGTTATAGAGAAGAATGTCCTGGTTTAATTGCTCATAATGGTACATCTTTTAAAGTTTACTACTGCTACAAAACACAATTCAAATCAAAACGAAAGAAAATTTTGGTTGAGAAAGAGGGCTGGATCCTTTGATACCCAAATAAATTTTGTTTTCCCATCCCTCATTTCTATTTATTTTTATTGTTTTTGTTTTTAATTTATTTTCAATACATATAATAATTTTTAGTCAAGTCATACTTTAAAATGATCCTACGTGTACATTTAGCTTTCATTAGCTGCTTCGATAGGAGTAATTTGCATGATCCCAACATCACCAGATATGTCTAGTGCGGTGAATGACTCTAGAGGTAGTGAAAAACTAGGTAAAGCCAGAGTTATCTCCTAACCTCTTACTGATGTTTTAGCTTGCTAGTGATTCTAGACCCATCTCTTTTCCTAGAGGTGGATGGGTTATCATGACAACTTGGACTCTCTGGATTGCGTAGCCTTTTTTGTATAGGTGCAGAGAATACTAGTTGCACCATATATACCATATATGTATCCAACTTAATGGATGCGCTTAGGATTTTTTTTTCAGAAGTTTTTCTTTTACTCTATATATGATAAATTCAACACGTTAATGTTATTTTGGGTATGCTAATAGCATACAATACATTGTCACATGTTTTACTATTTTCAAATGCTAGAAACTCTTTAAACACTTTTTGAAATAGTGTTGAAAATATTTACTGAATCTAAATGGATGAGTAAGCATAAACTATGCAGTTTAAAGACAAATAGAGGAAACTAATTAACCCATGTGAGCTTTTGTGCCAATCTTCCTTTATGAGGGTTACTATTCTTTTCAGTCTCATTTTATTCTCTTTATCATATCACTCATTGAAAGTCTCATTATTTTTCTTTTTCTTTGACTGATCATTAGAAAAGAACGTTCAGGATTTACCATTAGAACTTCTAAATTACTTGAATGAACAAAGTCAATCTATTTTAAAAAATGATTTAGGCCATATTTTCTTTCACATGCACCCCTCTTCACCTTATATTGCCTTATTCTCAATTCTCTCCAAATCATGCCTTGCTCCACCTAGGATTACAAATCTCACTTTTATATCTAGGTATGTGATTGTACTGTAAAAATATTGCAAGAAGTGGTAAAGAAAGAATGGAGTTGATTTAAAAAACAAAAACTGTACAAATGATAAAAAGGAGAAGAAAAAGAAGAGGTTGGAGTGAATTGCGCAAACACTCCAACCACATGCTTAGAACAAATACATCCCAAATCTCCTACTCATCTTAATTTCTAACCTACCAGTCAAAGTCCTAATGATTTAAAAGAAATTGATTTTTGAATTTAAGTGATAAGGATGTTCTACACGGTAGATCGCTCTTCTAATGCTAAGTATCCTTTCATGAGACTTATTGTACTCCAAATGTCTATATATTGAGTCATCAAAAATATGGAAGCAACTTTTCTGTCTTTGCTTCCCTACCAAGTGAGATGTTCTCTACACCGGTTTCTGGGAGTTTCTCATTAAAAGAGTGAATCCTAGTGAGATTTGAGTTAAAACTACAAGTTTTATGATTGTTAATAGTTATGTAAACTTTGAAATTAAGAGCAGTTGCTTGACTTTTCAAGTACGCACTGTAAGTTTAAAGAGTATAAAAAAATGCTATCATTGACAAACTGTGAGTATATGTGTTGCATTACTATTACATACTTGAAAATTTCATTTTATTGCCAAATTTAATCTTATCTGTTGTAAAAGGAGAAAATCTACTTTTATTTTCTTTATTTTACTTTATTTTTGCATTTAAATTTTTTTTTGAATTTTGTGGGTATATTCACTGCAAACCCTCACGAGACAATACTCGTACATTAGGGGTAACCTAGGGGTTTAACGGCTTGTTGCATACGCTAAATGCAATCGCGATTACTGCGGCAGTGAGTTAGATTTTATTTTCCTTAGTTTATTCCTACTTTTTAATAAAAATTTTAGAACAATTTCTCTTTTCACTTCATTGCTAGGGACTAGCAATAAGCTAGTTGAGGGGTGTGACAAACACTGAATATTGTACATTTATGTGCCAATATAATAGACATAATGCTCATTTAATCTCCCAAATCCCTAGTTTTACATGCATATTTGAATTAATATAATTGAATAGTGATGTCACTTAAATGCGTATAAAAATGTGTTTTTACATATTTTATATCTTTAGGTAAAACTGAAGTGAAATAAAGGGAAGGAAAGAAGTAACAACCACACTGTAGTATCTCCCATATGATTAGTCAAATATGAATAGTAATAAATAATAAAAATTTTGAAAAACGAAGAAGAATACAAAAAAAAAAAAAAAACACCGTTTAAGAACATCCACGCTTTAAAGCTTGGATGTTGATATATTTAGTAAAATATATATTTTTTTGTTGTTTTCTCTCTCTCTCTCTCTCTCTCTCTCTCTCTCCCTTTTCTGCCTGAATTGCAGAACTAAATTTCAAACCATGTCAGAAAAGTGAAGAAAATTGAGACTGAAGAAGAAGAAAAGAATTGCTAAGTGATGGAAGCAATGACGAAATTCGTCATTCACTTCGCCTATAAAAAGGCAAGCAGCAACTACAACAAGTAGAGCCTACAACACACAGCTCCACACTAACAGTTTACAATCACTATTAGGAAGAAAATAGTTTAGGGGAGGTTATCATGTGAGCACTTCATATTATCCCTAGAAATAGGAAACTTTAGTTTTTCTTTACTTTTTCTAGTTTTAGTAGTAGTAAAAATTTACTTTTATGTAATTGGTGATTTCATGTTAAAAAATATGTAGCAAAACTTTGTGTATTGTACTTTTCAAAATTTAAATATTTGTTTTCTTGTATAATCTTTGTCAATTTGTAGTAGTAAAACTATTCCTATTAAAATTTAGATTTAATATTTTTAGTCTAGTAGTACTTATAGTTGTCCCCTTAAATAGTTTGAAACCCAAAATTTTCAATTTTTATAGCAATATTTCCATTCACTAAAAGGCTGATTTTGCAAGTAAATGTCATATTTCTTAGCCACGTGTTTGTTATAATCACCTACCAAAGCCCCAAGCACACCCTATCCATATCTCACTTCAAAAGTAGATTAGGATTTGATTTGACCTTCTTTGTGTTTTTGGAGTTCAATCACTGTGACCTCATAAGAATCCAAAGTCAAAGGTTTAGTATTTTATTATTAATTCAATATTTCCATTTGTTTATGTTTTATTAGCCTAGTTGTACTAAACATTTGTATTTTGCAGATTTCACAAATTCAACCCCAACTCATGTTAAGTGGAGAAAATAATATATTAATATTATATTTCACCCTTTCCTTAGTTTTGTAACATTAATTTTAATTGGACGGTGATTGTGTGCATCTATTTATTTTATTTTTAAATTTTATTTGAAAGACACTTTCAATTCCAAAATGGTAGGCTAAAACTTTAATTGGGGATATGCAATAAAAACTAAGAAACCACAGCTTGTGTGCACTAATCTTAAATGGGCAAATTTATTTGGATGAGTTGGTTTTCCATTTATGGCCAAAAATATCTATATATCTATAATTTATGAACATTTAACATGTTTATATACTATGGCTATATTGGGCTCAAAAGAGTACATATTTGAAATTAAAAGCTTAATCATGTGGATTGTCAAACTATGCCTTTTATCATAAAAAACACATATCATGCTCAAACAACTCATATGACAAAGTTAATATTTCAAATATGTGTTTATATATATTTCTATCCAATAATGGATAGGCAATTGTGTAGTGGGGATTGGACGCTGAATAACCCACGTCCGCGGCGGGCATGGTTTGAACCTGGCTACTGCCCAATTGTCTTTTTATTTTTCTTTAAACCAAACGACGTCGTTTCATATCAAACCTGACACACTTGATATGACCCTGATTAGTGAAAGTTTATTTTTAAATAAAGAATGACTCTGCGGTCTTAAATGCCAAATCCTTTTCAAATGCACAAAAGTTGTGGGATCTAGTGTTGGTTTGCATATTTCCAATTCTTTAAATCATTTCTTCCAACTTAATTAGGATTTTCCTGTCTTTAATAACCTTGCTTAAATATCTGTATTATTTATATCTTTCGCTATTATTAAATCCAAAAAGTTTATCTCACAAAAATTTAGCTTTTATTTATTTTTTTTCCTTTTCTTATTAGTACTTAGTTAATTTATTTTGCATTGTTAAAATCTTTACCGTAAACTACTTTAAAAAAAAATAGCTTTTAATTAAGTTTATTGCAAAAATATAAAAGTTAGCAGTTTAGTAAAACTCCACAAAAAAATCTATCATCTTTTATTTTCTTTTTTGTGACATAATAGTTATTGCCTATCTTTCTTTTCCGTTCCATGTGGGTTCGACCTGGACTTCCAGAACTTTATTACTTGTACGATCATCTACACTTGGGTGTGATAAGAAAACGCGTCAATAGGATGTCGTCAGTCAGCTACCTCGTTCGCCTCACAACCTCCCATATCCCAAACTAGGGGCTCGTTTGCCTCTAATCGACCTAACGTGCCCAAACAAGTACCAAAAGCAAACATCTGATCAAAATCATACTACAAATGTTTTCATAAATCCAAATGCATAAAATAAGGTTCTCTAAGTAACCAAGGTTCACCGATAAACAAACTTCGAATATTACATAAGCAGGGATAAATGAAAACACAAAAAGTTCTTTCAGAAAGCAATCACAAATATCAAAGACACTTGGAGGAAAGAAGCAGAATCAGTCAAGTCTAGTTTTATTTTGTGTCTTTTTATTTCTTCAAAGGTCTTTAGAAGTAGGCTTTTGCTCAACAGGCTCATCCACTGATAAAAGCAGCAGTAGTAACAGCTCTGACTCTGGAAGCAAACACCCTTTTATTAAACCCCCGGGGGACCTTTTGAACTCGCCCATACTGTCTGGCCAATCGACGAGGATGATAGAAAGAAGTCTCTCTCAGACCCATCAACCACACTCTCTGGTAATCCCCGAGGCTAGTGGTCACAGCATGGAGGCCCCAACGCCCCACAATCCAGCAAATGTCGGTCTCGGATAAAGCACCCATCATGCTAACCCAATCGGCAGAAGTGTAATAGGAATGAAGCACGGCCCTGCGGAAGTAAACTGGCAGCACACTACCAGTCCATAACTGAAGTCGCTCGTAGAGCCAAGTCTGTAACACCAAAGGCGCCCCAGAAAGAAGGACAGTTCCTTGATTAGAAGCGCGATCCAAACCATTAAGAGTTTCGACCAGAACCATGGCCATGAGGTTCCTACTCAATTTCAGCCCAAGGCACACATGCACCAAGTCAATGGAAGTACTCGAGAACAGGAAGTACAAAGTCATACATAATATCAGAGCAGCCCTGCGGGTAGCATCATATACTCTAGGATCCCCAGGACTAGCGTACCGGGCAATGATGGAAGCAATGTCAAGAACCTTACCATGAACTAGTCAGCGGGAGATAATAGCGAAACAGTTCAAGTATTCGGCTAAGCCTCGCGTAGGACTGGGAGTATCAACAGAAGGAAGAATCAGGTCAGAGTCCAGATCGAAGCCAAGGATAGCACAGAACTCCTCAAACAGGGGGCATATCTCCAGGCCGTTAAAATTGAAGACATGATTTACCGGGTCCCAATGGGCAATGGCAGCATGCATGAACTCAGCGTTCGAAGCCATCTGGCGAATAGAGAACAGCTCGGTCAAACCGTAGCTAAAAAGGTTGATCCGTTCCACACCATCCGTGATGTTCAGCCAAGCAGTGAGTTGAACGGGATCATACAATGCCATATTTTCTCTCGCGGCTTTAGGAAAATTTGAAATTTCGGCAGCACTTCCCCGTTTCATGGACTATCCCACCTGTAAGGCAAACACACTCACTATCACAAAGCTGCTCATCATAGTAACATTAACAATCACAGAATCATAGTGCACAAATATCGTCACACAGCCACCAACCAAAATAAGCACACAACTACACCTTCAAATCGGAAACTATCCGGCTCAAAAGGAAAAACATCATAATACTCTGTCAAAGGTGACACATCATCCTACACACAGAATATGCTAATACAACTCAATTGAAGACATGAAATGGAGATAAAACAAAAATCTCTGCTTAGGAGGCCTTAGTCCTCCTCTTCTTCATCCTCTGTCGGACAACCTGGAGTGTACGTCGGCGATGGCCTCCTCCCGCCACCCCTACACCTTGGTCTGGTTCTCGACGAGCCAGCATCACCACCACGACACTGCACACATAAAGTAAAAAATACAATCAGCTAAGAACCAACAAAAGTATAAAAACAGAGTTGAGTCAGAAATTTACCAAGGATGCCATTTAACTGGTGGCGAGTTGCCGCATACCCTCCATCTGCCAAGGGTAAAATATAGGGTTATAACCTTGCAACCTTAAGGAGCGTAAAATTAGTGACATACCCGATGGTCCCGCATAAGGACCAAAGACCATAAGCTAGCCGCCAAGGTGTGACCCTCCTCAGCATAACTCCAAGGAACGTTGAGCACGCCTGCTGGCTGGGTGGGATAACCGCACGTGACTCGCGACACCTCCATGACTTGCGGAGAGCCATCGGCACCCAAAATGTTAACGGTCCAATCCTAAGGAGGGATAGGATCAAAAGCTGGGGGAGCCTGTCTCCTATACATCTCGCGAAGCTGTAGGCACAAGACAAGTTAGGAAACAATAAGTCCAAAAATATAAGTGACGAGTAGAGACAAAAACGTAAAAGAAACTCACGTCTAGGAGTGGAAAGTTCAGCATAAAAAAGAGGCCACGGTAGGTCTGATATCCTGTCTCAGAGCGAAAATGATCCCAAGTATCAGTATCAGCCAAAGCTGCTAGCAAAGCACCACTGGAGAGGTCATCATCGTCCATCACAGGAGGCGCACAAGGACGCGGTACCTCGGACCACCAACCACCTATCGAGATACCCGCTCACCAAGGTACCACTTCCTATGCTCGGTACTCTCCATCAGAAGTCGGCAAGAAGCAAGAGGTCTCACCGCCTATATCTCCTCTGGGGCAGCATAGAAAACATGCTCCCAGGGTGTCTAATCAACGCAAGTGACCGTCAACTCGGATAAGAAATTTCTCAGAAGGACGATCTGGTGGGCCTCGCTCTTGACCCCAACAACATCCCTTCTCTATCTCAAGCCTTGAGGGAACAACGGCACGGGAGCCATGCCATCCTCATCTTCACCCGACTCATCGGCGGGGGTAGGAGCCAACATTTATAGGTACTCGAAGCTCCAGAGCTGCATAGAAAAGTGAAAGTCAGAAAATAGAAATAAGAAAGGATCGAAAGAAAAGGAAAAGTCACGAGTCATACCTCTCAAGCTGGCCAGAATTCCTCTAGTGGATTTAACGCCGCCACAGGAAACCTCGCCCATATGCTTGTAAAGGTGGGCCAGGGCACCACCGCCCCAGTCATAAGAAAGAATCTCATCAATGGTTGCCAAGCAAGAAAGGAGCCGCAAGCTCACCCGGGCATTCTGTGTCGCAAAACTTGAACAGCCGAGAACATTCAGGAATAAGACTTGTAGCAGCTATTGGTCGGTCAGAGTGTGTCCCCCCTATCACAAGCCCGATAAAGCCAGTTACAAGGGAACCAAGGCCCCTCTAGACTCGGAGGAACAGCCCCAATCAGCATCTCAATGGCCTCAGGATCAATCTCGTAGAGATAATCCAAGATCAGGCGCTTTCCGCCAACTCTCAAGACAGTGATCATGGAAAAATCAAAGGGTATCATCGTCATTTCACCGAACGGCAGGTGGAAAGTATTCGTCGTATCTTACCATCTCTCTGTAAGAGCATAAAAGTGGGTCAAGTCATTAGTGCTCTTTGAAACTAGGTGGACAAAGCCACCAAACTCGGCATCGTCTACCATTTTCTTAACAACAGGCGAAAGTTGGGTGTACCACACAAAAGCGTGGGCAAGACTACCGTGGCCCTTCAAGACCCCCCCTGGCACCTACACACATCAAAAATGACAAAAACGAGCACAAAATCACTATTCATGACTCGAAGTCTAACTTCACAAAATCAACAAACAAGCACAAAAATCAGCTCCCAACGACCTCTAGGCGCACATTACAGTTCACTAAACTTACACAATGCACATAACTGCCAAAAATTTCACATACCTGACTCATTGGAATCGCGACCGAAAGATGACATTGAGGGTCGCATAAAATCAACTCCGAGGGTTGACTCTCGGCTATTACCCGTTCCTTGGCCTTCTTGGAGAGCCTCCTCGAGCTTGAAGCCATGGATCTACAAAGAAAATAGAAGTGAAAACCAAACTTTCTTCTTGAAAATTAGAGGAAACTAAAATACCAATCAAACTTCCAATTATGGTAAAAGATTACTCAACTGAGCATGCACAAGCTACATTTTGACAGATTTTGGCTCCAAGAACACCTCAAAATGGCCAAAAATGAGCATTTGGAGCTCAAAAACTCAAGATATACAAATATGGAGTCTGGCCACCCAGTGCTGCCGCAGCATTGGCCCACTGCCGCCATGGCTGTGGTCTAGTGCCACCGTAGTATTGCTCCCTGTGGGCCCCGCTTCACTCCGTTTTGCTCCATTTTAGTCCATTTTGGCCTTTTTTAGCCCATTTTTGGCCTCGATCAGCCCCTGTGGCCCATTTCAGGTGATGTTTATAAGGTTTTATCCCCTAGTAGATCCAAATTTTGGGCAGAGGATAGTTATAGAGGAAAAACGGCTCCCAGAGGCCCGAGCATGTTTTTTCAGAATAACCGTCGCAAACGTTGACCGGCCGTGAGAGATTTTCATCTGAGTCCTGGTTTTCGATCGATAGTCAAGAAAGACACTCAGAAAAGCCCCCCATTATCCCCAAAGGACAATTACCGAAGGAAGTCAGCTCCCGAATGCCCAACCGGCTCTTTCGGATTGAGCCCTGGAAGGTTCGATCAACTGTGTGAGACTCAGAGATGGGTCCTTGTCCCTGGTTGAGAAGTAGTCGAAGAGAGGTTCTTAGAGAATCCAACACTATCCCCCGAGGATAAAATCAAAAACATATCAGCTCCCGGAGGCCCTAACCAGCTCTCTTGGATTGAGCATTGCAACATTTGATCAACCGTGAGAGATTCGATGATGGATCCTGGTTCTCGGTCAAAGAAATTTGATCAATTGTGAGTGATTCAGAGATGGATCCTAGTTCTCGGTCGACAGTCAAGATAGATTCTTGGAGAGTCCAAAACCACCCCCAGCGGACAAATACAGACAGAAATTGGCTCCTGAAGGCTCTAACCAGCTCTTTTGGATTAGACATAGCAGAATTTGATCAACCATGAGAGATTCAGAGATGGATCTTGGTTCTCGGTCAGAAGTCGTGAGGGGTTCTCAAAAAGAATTCCCCAATATCCCCAGCAAAAAATAAACAGAAAACCAGAACCAACTTTTACGGCCTTGCGCCCGTTGATAAGCTTCATCATCTATCATGTCGCCGTGAGCTTCCTCACTTGTCAACTACCGTGAGCTTCCTCACCTGCCGGTTAACCTGAGATTCTTCACTTATTGAGAGATTCCTTACTCCGTTTATCTCACCTGTCAGTGAGCCTCCTTGCTTACCATAAACTTTCTCACTAAATCGGTCACCGTGAGCTTTCTCATTTGTTGTGAGCATCCTCACTTTGATTATCATAAATTTCCCCAGTTATCGATCTTTGTGAGCCCTCTCACCTCTCAGTTGTTATTGAGGGCCCTATGTCCGATCCACTTGCCAGCGCACTTTCTGAAATTCAAGAAGTTTGCCTCGAGACCTAGAGTCTCCCAAGCCTTGATGTCCTTATCCAAGTCATCCACTACACCACAATCGTAAACACTAGCACAACACCGGCCCACTCGGGGTGGCACAACTCATAGCATCGGCTCATGCAAGGATCAGAACTCTAGACGTGATAGGATTCAATACACAGTTTATGTCACATCCATACATTTCATCCTCATAGCATAGAATCCGCCTATCTTGTTATGATTTGTTCTTTTGTGTCCTGAATTACATCCTGGTCTGATTCCCCTTGGGATACGTAGGCAGCTCACGCAGAGCGCGACTAGCACTGACCTTAACATCACAATTTTCATCCTTTGCAATGCTTTTATCCTAAATCTATAGCCTCCAAAAAGACCTATCTCTTCAAAGCTTAGGCACTCGCTTGCGACATGCGTTGCCTCGCAAGTTCATGCCAAAGAGGGGCAAACTGTAGGCACCCCATTTTTTTGGCTATCAGATTTAGGAGACTCATAGCTTGGTGGTTCATAATGATCGAAAAGGCTCAAAAGGACTCCCGAAAGTTAGTTCTATCTCTCAAAAGGCTCAGAAAGTGGTACAAATGATCGAAATGCCCCTGAAAGCCCAAACACTCCCAGATTTGGACCGAAAGTTCTAGAAACATGCTACGTCATAAAAAAAATACTAAGAATAAGTTTTCAAGCAAAATTAGAAGAAATCTTCGGCTCCTAGAGACCCCCGGATATCCCAAAAATTCCTGAAAAGTCCCCGTTGACCAGTTTAACCAAGGTTTGACCGAAATCGTCCTAATTCACCGAAAGGTTTCGAGATTATTCTAGATCATGTGAAAAGTAGTAAAACGAATTTTAAAAGGAAATCAGACGATAACGTCAGCTCCTGGGAGTTTCCAAAGGTTCCCAGAACTTCTCAGAGAATCCCAGGTTTAACTAGTTTGACCAAAAGTTGACTTTAAAATCGGAGCACCGTATCATTTTTCAAATATTTTTCATGGATAATAGAGATTAATAGCTTTCCAACAGTATATCGCACATAATTCCCAGATTTAAAACGAATTTATTATGAATTTCCGAAGGTGAAAAAGGTGATCAAATCGGCTTTTATCACGAATACCGCAAAACTATTTAAAGTGACTTATCTCCGAACTATTTTTAATGTAAAGTAGACTCCATTACCTTTCCAATAGTATATCACAATCTCGGTTTGGAGTTTGTATGCATTTTTTGTGAATTTCAAACGAAATATTGCCTTTTCACGAATATCGGAACCTCTGGGGGCCTAAATAGAATTATCTAGACATCAGAGGAGCAGTGTTGCCATGGCACTAGCCCACTGCCGCCATGGGATAGGCCTAGTATCGCCGCGGCATTCTCCTCCAGAATAGTCCATTTTTGCAATTTCTTTTGGGGACCCAAAATTTTTAATTAGAAACCAAAATGACATAGTTCTATGTTAACATATGTTTGGGACCAATGGGAACACTTCTTCAAAATCCAAAACCACCCCAAATTGGCCTATATAAACCCCCCTTGACTTCTCATTTTGGGGATGCAAATACAAAGCTTAGAGAAGTGATAGAGAGAAAAGTTGTCGAAAATAAGGTTAGGAGAGTGAAAGTGAGCTTTTTCCTTTGATTTTCAACTAAAAAGTGAGTTCTAAACTTTGTTTCTATTTCATTACTCCCATTTACTTCACATTTACTACACCCAACCACTATTTTAATGAGAATTTGTGAGATAGAAAGCTTCTTTCATGTCTAAAGTCACCATATATGAGTGAAACACCAAGGTACAACACCAAAATCATCATGAATATCATCTATTGATTACTTACTTGCTTGTTTACATATTATGCTTATCCATCCTTAATCCCATTTCTTTTTTATTTTCTTTATTTACTTACTAGTTTATCATCATCTAGATGATGATATGAAGTTTGAGGTGAGTGAATCTTTATGGATAGTATCTCTTGACCTAAAAAACATGTTTGATAGACGATGATTTCAACTTGAATACATTCCTATGTATTCTTGAAGTTGTCTTCAAAAATGAAAACTTCTCCAACAATCTTGGAGGTTCTTGATGGGTTCAAATGTTGATATTTCAAGAGGTCATAATCTCCATTTAAGTGTTGAAAATATACTTTTAAAACCTCTATTTCAAAACCCCTCTTAAACCCCTCATTTTGATTTCAAAGAATAAAACCCTAGTTCTTCCCAAAATCTTCCAAACAGTGAACAATCTGAGTTCAAAGATTTCTCTAGGACTCAATACTCAAAGTATTAATACAAGACCACTTGAAAAGTCTTCTTAACTCATTACAGAACACCCATGATTTTTGGTTGATTTGGAAATACTTGGAAGTGGTCCATTTGGATCCAAACATTCTCTCTAGATATTCTGTTTTTGCTGTCACTGCAGCTTGGTTGACTTTCAACTTGTTTTTACAGAAAACGTTTCCAAAAGGAGTGGTCCCAACTCATCTTTCTCTTGAACGTCAGTGTCTTAGGAAACTCTCTATAGAATATGGGCCTCTAGATCTTTTGTTTTCATTTTCTAAGATTTTTCAACATTTCAGCCGACAGTACGGACTCTGTTTCTGAGTAACCTCTATTGTTTATATGATTTCCCTCAATCTGTAATAGGTATTGAGGATTGGATTTTGATTTGTTTTCTAGACACACTAAGGATGATCTCCATAAAAAAATCATGCATTGAAAACATTCCTAACCCTACTTTTCAATTTCCATAAGATCAAGTCACTATTCTGTCTACTATTCACAACAATCACACTTTTACTTTCATTCTTTGATTTGATGCTTATATGCACTCCAAATTTGTTCATATCTTAGGAAGTAGTTCATACTACATTTGTAAATATCCTATGATGAATTCCCCTACGCATCCATTCATCTTTTTAGACTTCTAAATCACTTTAGAAAGTCCATGTACACAAACACACAGCAACCTTTGTACATTCTAGGATCATACATTGCATCTATGCAAGATTTGATGCTTTTGTGACTCCTAATCTAAGAAGATTATAAGGAATGAACTTGATTACACGTTCATGCTCCCCCTCGATCTAATCTTCATTTCTCATCCATCTCGGGGATCGAGAAATCTTCTTTTCTCAAATATTAACATGCATCATACTAGCTTGCTAAGCATATTTGGGTTTTCTTTGGTTATTTGTTTCAAGAACAATCCATGTCCCTTCTTATATTAGGAAAAAATGATTACTTGACACATGCTTAGACGATTTTTCCTAGGTTTTTTTGTGTGATCTTTCACCTTTGCATTGTGTGATACTTGACTTAGATCTTTTGAATGATATCTTATCTTTCAATCTTCCATTTTAAAATTCTTGTGTGATGTAATACACTATCATAGTATTATTTGTCAAACCAAACATAGTATAAGATGATTATTTGGATGCTAATTGAGGCCATTCGAAAGACGGGGTGAGTTGAGGGTGTTTTAGTCGCGACAAAGGCTCCTTCCTCTCTCGTACCAAAACCCCGAGCCAAGTTATTTGGTTATGAAGGGCCGGTGCCCTTTATCCATTTGGGTGAGTCAAAATGAGGTTTCTTGGTTCGTTAAAGACCAAGTGTCAACTCTGTATCTATTTTCAAGAGACCTTTTCTTTTTTCTTTCAAAACAATCTCAAACCAAAATGAAAGAGTGGACGACTGATTCCGCATGTCCACAGTAGTCTGCTTGTTTGAATTAATTAGTAGCACTAATATTATCAATGGCATATATTCGATAATTAAGACCTTAATTGACATTTTTAATGTTATAGGAGAAGAGCAGAAAGAATAAAGTTAGTCGGGCAAAACAAGTTACACCACATATGACCAGGAGAATGAGTTTTGCAAGGGTTAAGGAAAAGGTAAATATTTTAATCTTACTTAAAATTGTGTTAGGATATGAAAAGGCTTGAACACTTAAATGTTTGTATTTATTATTTAGTTGACAAAGGATGAGGGAGTCACACCAACTCGGAGGCGGGTTTACAAATATGTCCACACCAAAAAAGATGGAACAATTGTTAATCTAGAAGCAGCACAAATAATTGTATGGTTTAGCGATCCACATTAGCATAAATGTCATTATACTATTTCTTTTCATAACTTATGCCATTAAATGTATGATATTCACTAATTATTGAATTCTATAGGCTAAGATGGATGATCTTCTTGCTTCATAACGTCCTGAGTCACCTAATCCTGAATATGGACAAGACGACATTTTTTCACAGGTCATGGGACCTAAGAAACCTGGTCATGTCAGGACTTTTGTGTTAGGTCCAACTCTGGCTCAGGTTTTTGGATTCTCTTATGGAAAATCTCAAGCTGAAAGAAGACACCTGGGTTAATGAGCAAATAGAAAGGATGAGAGATTCAATAGAGGCTAGTGTGGAGGCAAGGATGGATAAACTAAGAGAAGAAATGGAAGCCAAATTTCAAACACAGCTACATGCAACGTTACAAGCGATGGGAATTCCTATATCGCAACAAGATGCAATTTCTAGTCCATTGAGTAATGCACAGGTGAAAGTAATTTCATTCAAATTTCTTGTTTTTTTTTTCCTGTGGTCATTGCACTTCAATCATATGTGGAGGATGTTTTGTTAATTATGTAGGTTCCTGATGCATCAAGTTCTCATCGTGCGACATCACCTCCATTTCAATCAAATCCACAATTAGCACAACCGCAAAACATACAATCAAAGAGACAAAAAGAGCATATGGGACAACGTGAGTTATGCTACTCATCACCAACTAATCCAAAAGAGTTAGTTTTTTTCATTTTAAATCTTGAAAACCAAAAGTTTGATATTGGGTACGTTGAGCAAGTTGTGGAACTTTTGTGAAATACTGAAATGATAGTGTTTATTTGAGAAATCTGCATATTTAAAATAGATGTCCTCAAATAATTGTAAGTAATGTTCTCTTTATTCTAATTTTTTAACTTTTGTTCTCAAACTCAAAAACTATATTTAGAAGTCCTATTCAAAGAAGGGAAAGAAGCAAGTGAACTATAGTGCATCAACTACAGTAAAATCCAAACTACTAGTTTGTATTCACAAATTACGCATGTTCATTTCTGTTTGATTGCTAAGTTTTATTGTTGATAAAATGGAAATTGAGATATTAAAAGCAGTTAATTGATTATTTTGGTATGAATCTTATATTTGTAGGGAAAAAAAGAAGTGCATCTCCTTAGTAGCAATATACCTAAAAATGTTTTGGTGAAAGGATTTATAGTTAGTAAAGACCCATCAAAAGTAATAGGGCAAACGAAACTTGGGCTCGAATTTTTGGAAGTATGTGTTACCGAGGCATTGGAATCTACTGCGGAGTTGGTGAGACCTTATGGACAATTTAAAACCACGGGAGATGTTGTTGGGATTCATATTGCATGGCCAATTGGAGATGTAATTTCTTATTTCCCTTTTTCTTAGTTCAATTCACTTACATTTTAATGTAATTTGTAATGTCCATTAATTTTGTTATTTAAATTCTATATGTTTTATAGTAACACCCTTCTTTCTTTCATGTAGGTGGTAGAATTGTAGTTGAGGAATTAAAGGAAGAGCTATAGTGGAGCAATTAAAGTATTATAGCCGATTTGATTTTTAGAAGACGCTTTTTTTTGTGGGTGGGTGGGTGGGTGGGGGGGGGGGTGGGGTAAAAGCCCTTACTGTTTCAACCACGTTCAAAGTTTTATTTTGGATTGGATATTCTAAATGTATTTGATGGTGCAAGTAGTAGTTAGTTTGAATATATACTTGGTGCAAATTGTTGCGTTATCTTTGCTAAAATGGTGCCCATTTGGCTATTAGTGTGTTGAGTTATTGCATGAATATTTTGATATGAAAATAAATGTGATTTTTGATATGAATGTATATAACAGGTTTTTGCACAAAAAAAAGGATTTTGATTAATGCAAAAAAAATCCAAAAAAAATCACCATTTTATGGCGTTTGTGAACAAGTGCCGAGAAATAGCTAATATATGTGTAACAACATTTGTAAAAAGCGCCGAGAAAAGATTGTAGAAAAGTGCCGGCAATTATTAATATAAATGCTGGTAAATGTCGGCATTTCTAAAAACGCCTATAAATGGCGGCATAATTTAAATGCCAGAAGAAACGCTGGAAGGGGATAAGCCGGCATTTATAACAAGTGCCAGCAATTTTCGGCACCAATATAGTCGGCACTTGTATAAGCGCTGGACAAAACACCAGCAATACTTATGCCGACACTTTGAAGGGTTTTAGCGCCATTTTTAAAACGTCGTGAAATGTCAGTTTTCTTGTAGTGAAACCAAGTTCCTTGGTGACGATGGGGCGGTGCTCTCTATCCATTAGACTTGATAGATTTAGTTTTCTTGGTTTCCTTTATCAAACCAAGTGGCGACTCTATTAGTGAGGATCTCTCCAAATTTAGCCTTGTGGGATAAATATGGATTACTCACTCATGTAGCCTTGAATATGGATCATGGGCATCGATTGTTGCCTCAGGTGGGATAAAATTCCCATGGAATCCAAAATATGAGTAATCCAAATTAGTCGGTTCGAATAAAGTCTATTGAAGGGTGGTGAACCTCACTCGTGGATATTGGCATGAGATTTGAAATAGGACAATCAAGCAGGCTTAATCCTTCTAGGCCCCAAGCTTGGTTCGGGTACCCACAATTGGCGACTCTGCTGGGGGAACTGAACCAAGAGGGTTAGACTGCAAAACTTTCAAGGTTCTTTGACTTTATATTATGAGGATCGCATGTGCATTAGTTTTAGAAAACTTGGGAGAGCCAAAGCCAAGGGCCTGCAGCCTGTCAGATCCCCTCCACAGAGGAGTTCCGTGCCTAGATAGTGCCTAATGTTATAAAAACCAGTTCACTTACCACACCAAATCCTGTAATGGGGGGTATATAGGACTCTCGTTAGGGGACCCTTTTTGACTCTATCCACCCTGATGCATATAGTAGCTATAGAACCAATCCTTTAGGGCTTAACCTAATATGACAATGTGTGCACACACGACATGATAAGGAAGCCTATACGACATGTGATACATAGCCGTGTCTAACACCCAAGGCATTCTATCCATGTGAAATGCTCGCCACATGACATGATGATGGTTTGCTTATGTGTTATACTGGGAATATGTACCTCGAGTCCGTAGGAGAACGAGTCATAACCTTGTTTGTCTCCTATTCGATAGAGTAAGGCCTAATTAGTCCTAGGCTATCATAAACCCTGTCACACATAAAATTCTTGACATGGAATGGCTAGCGTGACATTGATTTTGGTGGCCAACAGGATGAGAATGAATACTCGATGATGCAACTAGTACTTAAATGGCTACTTGTGAAGTGGTTATTGAATCTTGCTCTCTTTATATGAGCATACATAAGCATACATAGCATTGCAAAAACCTAAGATTAAAAGAAAAGATAATGAAAAGTAGCGGTTTATTAAATCGGGCACATGTGGGTATACAGACTAGCTAGAGATAGCTTCAAGCAAAATCGTGAGCACACCTTCTTGAGTCTGTCCCCCTAGTTTAAGAAGATCAGTCCAAACTACTAGTATTGGGATACCTATGGCTGACAAACAAGAGAATAGAATAGTTAGAGAATACCTTGGCTCGTCAGGGTAATAGTTGGAGCTTCTGATAGACCGTTTGGGGCAAGCTACTATGAACCCACAGGGCCTACCAGCTATTGATCCACTCAGACCACCTCTACCTCCTCCTCCTATTGCACCTAAGGACCCTGTTGATCCAAATCCTGTCAAGGAGGAGGATTGGTTTGATGATAGTGCATGTAGAGATTCTGGAAAGATAATGAAGGACAAGTTGGACCATTTAGAGAGCGTGATGAGGAATTCCCATGGTGTTGATGATTACCTATTATATCTAGAAGGTTTCTTTGAGCTAGCAAAGGTCAAATACCCCCCAAGCCTCGACAACTAATGAATTGAAATTCTTATTCATTCTGATTCCAGCTTTGTCTTTCAACATAAGTCTCCTTTTCACATGTGGTTCCAGGAACCTGTTGTATTTGAAATATCAGAATTTTCCTAGACTCATTTCATGGTTATGGGCAAGTTTAACTGCTTTTATACACCACTTTTCATTACAAGTAAAAAATGCGGTAAGTTTAGTTGGACTATTTATTTTGGAGTTTGGGTGCATGTTCAATGGGTTGCTTGATGTAACCTTTCACGTGCCAGCACGAGTACACTCCACCTATACGCATGTTAAGATCCCTCCCACTTTTTTAGATGTTCTTTTAGCCATAGTGAAACCTTTTTCTTTAGCACATCTTACATAAAATGCCATTAGCTCATCCACATAATCAAACTCCATCCCTACCTTTGGCTCATCTATTTTATTTTCTTGGTCTAGTACTTCATCCTCCTATGTTCAACCTCAATAGCATCATCATCCACACCCATATATCCACTTGACACTTTTCCTTCCATTTATCTAAAATATAAGATATAACATATAATTAATCCATGTGTCAAATATATATAAACACTCTATCAGGGTGGAAATTAGTTAGTTAACAAATGTGGTGAGTGTCATCAAATTTGTTATACTTATACCCCAGTTGTCCAATTCAATGCATTTGAAACAAACTTGGGTTGAACCTTTTTATTTTCTAGGTAAGTATATAGAATTAAAATAGCCACCAAAAGTGCTTATTTTGCAAAAGCAAAAATAAAATAGACATGGATACTACTTTCAACAAATCTCAGAGAATTCATTTATTTGAACCTTTCTACAAGAGAATACATATAGAGGCACACAAATACATATACATATATATATACACTGACAATCTCAAAATCAATAATTTTCAATGCTTAAGATGAGGATCTATTTGCGATGAAACATCAAGGTCTATCACTTGACTAAATAGAACAACATGGTTATCCATTGTGAACTTATCATGTAGAAAGTGATGGCCAGGGTGAAGAAAGGCTTGCTGGGTAATTTTATCCTTTTGGCATTTCCATAGAGAATACATATACATATATATATAGAAAGAGAGAGAGAGCACACTGGGGAGAGGATGAGGTGGTCGCCGTCCAGTGATGTCACAACCGATGTAGTGATCGGGAGTATTGTGGGTCTAGGGGTTGGGGCTGTTGTCTCAGTTGATTTGGTTGGGAGGGAGAAAATGAGAGTGGGCCATACAAAAATTTTAAAATTGCTTAGGTACCCTTAGTTGTGAAATAGGTTAGGTGTCTAGCATTCTTGATGCATAGATACCCTTATTATGAAGCTAGTGGTGGATTTGCAATCCTAGGTTCAATACATATATATATATATATATATATCAAAACAACTTTTTATCGCTTTCATAGTTAGATTGATTTCCTTAGTTGCTTAGTTTAATTAAAATTAAAATCAAAATTCTGCTTTCTTAATTAACTAGGTTTAGGTTTTAAAATGAAAGTATTTTCGTATTTCAATCCCTGTGGGTTCGACCTCTACTTCTACACTACAAATCTTTTAAAGTAGAGTATACTTTTATATCTTGATTTTGATGAGATCAATTACTTATATGTAAGAGGAAGGAATCTTGAAATTTACGAAGGTGAACAGTCGATCTCACTTGAGCGCTTGAGCCCACTGGATTAACAAAGACTATGTTCCTATAGCATGTAAAGGATGAATTGAACTAGTAGATGAATACGTGCAAGATACACAAACTTTGAGAATAATATAAGACGTTCTTAAGTACGATAATCTGAGAATATTACGCATAAATGACTTGTACCGCACGTGTTAGTTGATGATCAAGAATGTAAACCAGATGATCATGTCCGTCGGTTTAGTTCTTGTGTTTCACGTGTTAAAGAGTAATGAGTTCTATGATGTTGTCGAGATGTCGCTGTGGCCATAAGGGCAATGGTGGCAAGAAGAGTCATACCTCAGCAGTACTATTTGTTGTAGATGCTAGGGTTGTATGGGCGATTATAGCACCTCGTTGATGCTATTAAGGTCAGTTGCGTTAGGATGGCTAACAGGCCATTTGGGCTCAGATGTCAAGCAAGTAGACTATTTGGGGCTGTGATGAAAAGTTAAACCAAGGCTGAATGGAATAAAATAGGGGTTACTCAGTAATCAGGCCAATTTGGGCTAAGATGTCAAGTAAGTGGCCAGATGTGCTAAAGATGATAAGAGATATCAAGTGGCCAATTGGGCTAAAGATGATAAGAGAGTAAGCTATAGGCCATGTTTGGCTATGCTATTCTAGGCCAACGGCATTCGTGCCGTAGTGCATGCAAAGAGTGAAGTCTATCTAGATTGGACATGCAGTCTAAAGTAAAGTAAAGATTGGATCGGTGGTCCAAAGTAAGTCGAGTCGTAAGAGATTGAACCTGTTGTTCAAAGTGGATTCGTCAAGTCAGATTGGACCACTAGTCCAAAGTGATCAATCGGCTGATATCAATTGTACTTCCAAGTATGAATACTATAGTTGAGTGCTTCCTAATGTACGAGTCATGATGAGATTGAGATTAAGCGAGACCTAATGTTAATGTTTTTTTCTAAACTATAAAAAGGGAACGCTTTACATTTAAAAAGGATTAACAAATGTTTTCTGAGCCTATTCAGTGTAGTAGGTTTACTCATTTAGCTTGTTGTAAAGCTGATGACTTTCATGTCCTGGACAATCAAATGTCCAGATCTTGTAGAGGTCGAATACCAAGAAGAGGAGTATGCCAAAGAAGAATATGGCTTCGCGAGCTAAAAAGCAGAGGCTGAAGGCTTTTATTTATTACCTTTTGTTAGTATTTGGTTGGAGGCACTAGATGCCGACCATGTTTCTATTTGATGTAGGACTTATGCCCAAGAAAATTTTCTTTTCTTTTCTTTCTGTGTTGTATTAAGATGATTTTAAGACTCTGATGATTAATGTATATGTAAGTCTAGAACCACCATGCTTATTATTTATTGCTTTTATCTTGGTTCTTTCTTATTTGGACAAGCACGTGATCCTCAAAAACCAGTCACATATCCATGGGTCCAAAGGTGGAAATTTTAAATTTTTTCCTATTTTGGTACGCTTGGGCGTGACATGGCATGCTCATTGAACTATGGCTGGTCTGATTTCCCGGAAAAGGAATACGTAGGCAACTCTTTCGAGAGCGACTACTTTATTTTCGAGGTTTTCGTTGTATGCTTGTTTGCATGTTTTAATCTTCTCGATTTTTTTTTCATGAAGTCTTTCAGACTCACTAAAAGGTTATCATTCATTCTTTGACATTCCTTGCAACGCTTTGTCAAAGAGGGGCAAACAGTAGACACCCTATTTTGGTTCGTCCGTTCGACAGAAGGGACCCCGCCTCAAGAACAACCCGATGATCGGAATCAGGATTTGTCGATTATGAAATTGAACTCCATGAAGCATCATGGTCTCCGAGATATGTTAGTATAATCTCTAGGAAGACTTAAGTATATAAGAAACACAATTTAGAGACAAATTCATTTTAGGATATCTTTTTCACTAGAATGACCAAAAATTGCCTTCACTGAGCAAAATTTGGACCTCAGGGTGGGATCCTGATAACTCCCTTTAAAACTTATTCCTAAAATAACTTAAATTAGTGATCAAAGCCCTCACATTGGCCAAAAAACTGCTTAGGAGAAATTTCACCCTTTTTACTCCTCACAGGTTTGTTCCTTCTTAGAGTCAGCCTCACTCTTTTAACCATAACTCAAAATCCACAAACTCTTTGAATTAAACCAAAAATATCTTAAACTGGACTTTCATACCTTTCCAACAGTATATCATAAGCCAAGAAAGGATAACTGAGGTGAGAGAACGAAGTCTGGGAAGAATAAAGAGAAAACACAACTTCCGGCCTAAGAGTTATGGTGGCTCTAAGCTAAGTGTCACGCAGCACTGTTGGATTGTTGCCCTAGAGCTTTAAGTGCCACTATGAATCCACTACAAGAAAAATGACCTTTAGCGTCGGTTCGAAAATCGTCGCCAAAGGTTGTAAAAACCGTGGGTAAGACTTTTCATGATGGTTTGACCACGATTTTTCCACTCGTGGAATCTGCCAGTGTGGTTATTGGTATGCCACAGTTTTCCAACTGTGGTGAATAGTTTTATCCACGGTTACATACGTCGTAAATAATTGACCAAAAGTGTTAGATTCTTGTATTTTATGCAACGTTTGGGGTAACACTTGAGAAAACCGTGGGTATTGCCTGTTGTATTGGCAACAGTCTCAAAACCGTGGCAAATGATTCGTTTAAATAATCCACGGGGGGAGTAGTCATAGTTTGTAAACCGTCTCTAAATGCACTTTTAATATTTTACCTATTTCAACAAATGTTACAACCGTGATTAAAAGTTATAGTTGTGATAAATGAAATAATTTGTTTATTTTTTGGTACCTAAAACCTGTTTCTCGAAATTATTTAGCTGGTAAATGCAAAAAAAAAAAAAAAAAACATAACACCCAAATAAAATTATAACCACAATAGTAACACGCAATAGTCTACATCCCAAAGCATCAAAACATTTAATCTCCACACTATCTTGATACATGGAAAGACATAAAAAGTCTAGAAGTGTTTCCTAATAGTTGGGAATGGAGTAAAACAAAAGATAACTGATGTAGAAATTTTGTGCTCCTTATTTCTCCTAAACCTATAAATTAGAGTACAAAAGAAACCATAAGTACAAATTTGTTACAATTAGTAAGTTTACATAAAACTTGAAAAAAAACCTATGTTCAGTAATGGATGTATTACATCTGCAAATGACCAGGCTATGTATTCATTTTCTGCTTCTCCAAGTGTAAGGATATCTCCAAATGGCCTCAATAGCTTTTCAAGACGGTTTGAAACATATGCCTCAAAAACTTCGCAAAAATGTTATCCAAGTGTTTCTCCTCCTACTATCTTTGATGGGTCATTGCTAATAAAAAAACACCTTGCCACAGACCTCTTGGGTATATGAAATCCTTGAAGAATTACTTTCTTCAAAACATAGAAAAATGAAGAATAATGCATTGAAGACATGAAAAAAAATATTTGTATAACAATCCCATACACAATGTTAGTACAAAGATTACTTTAGCAATGACAGCAATGTTGTGATGTTTCATTCTTGCTTTTGCATGAGTCTGGACCTACTATTTTAAATTTATTTCCAAAATTAGAAAATTTTAAGTTTGGATAGATGAATTTAAGTAATATAAAAGTAACTAAATTTGAATGTGTACCTCTTGGCTAGATGGAGTTCCATTTGAAGATGGTAACTCTTAATTCATTGGTGCTACTACGTGTGGTTGGTGAGCATGAGCACTAGATGCATCTGGGACCTATTATGATTATTAAAAGACTGTATAAGTTGACTGAACAATTTTGTAAATTATCTACATCAAACTAGAGCAAGTGACCTGTCTAGAATCTATATGTGCATCTAAAGGTAAATCTGTCATGTTGGCTTGATTTAATATGTGATTTTTCAACATTTGAACTTTCGTATCTATTAACTCATTTCGTTCCTTCCAAATTCTCATCTCTTCCTTCGTCATCTCAACGTTTGTAGTTAGGCCTTCAATTATTCTCTTTAGTTCATCATATTGTTCTCTTAACGGTTTTCGAAAAATATCTGATGGAGGACAATCTGTCGTGTCAAAAACCATGGATTCTTTCGTGCCCATACCAAACAAATCTGTGTCATTATCACAATAATACTCCAGTCCTTTTCTACTGTATCTTGTACATACCAAACTTGTTCTGCTTGGGGTGCCAGAATGAAAGGTTCATGTCCCAATAGGTTGTCCTTGCATAATAATTGGTTGAAGTTAACCATTGTAAAATTGAAATCATCTTGCTTTCTCCCTACATTGCTATCAACCCAATCACATTTGAATAAGACAAATTTAACATTATTTGTGTAGCGAATTTTGATGATGTTTGTTAAAAAGCCATAAAATGTATCATATCCAGAGTGGGGATTCCTATGTCTTGAACTTGCATAACTCATAGTATTTGCTGTCAATTTAACTCCACTACTTTGAGTATTTCTTTTTTTCTCATGCTTCTTTGTGCGGAACTCATAGCATTTGCTACATTATATACAAGAAATGAGTCAAGATTATAGTGCCAATGAGTGAATGTGTTTTTGGACAAATTAAACCTTTTGGGTAGTAAAGAGAGGATGAAAGAGATGGCCATGAGAAAGATAGAGAGGAGTATCACATATCTTTTTTATATGTATATAACTCATATATACATATTCTCTCTCCTATATGTTCAAGTGCCATGGATGTGCAAGTGTGGTTTGTGTGGACGAATACCTATATATAGTTATTGTATGAAGAAAAGATGAAGTAAAACAAACAAGAACATGTTAGGATTACTTATACCATATAATCGTTCATTTTCATGAGATATGAACATAACTGGGCCAAACAAGAGATTCTTATGGCCAAAAGTGGAGTATGCAAAAAGAATGTTATGCTAGGGTGACTTACATGTGGTATATGACATATCCATAGTAGATTGTATAAAGTGGCATGCATTACAAGTGGCTAACTAAGGAGAAAATCAAAATGAACTATGATGTGAATAGTGCATTGTGCAGAATGGTCAACTTTGAAATTAGAGCATCATTCATGGTTAAATGACATGAAGTTGATATTTTAGGGTGATTATCCTTCATGTGTCTAGTTTCCAAATCAGAATACGTTGTACCCCTATCTATCACAGAATGAGAGAAATGAAGCAAACAAGAGGCATAACTCAGAAACAGAATTTGCAATGTTGACATAAATATAAAAATTTACTAAAAATAGTTGCACTAATGACAAAATTCTAACATTTAGTGAGAAGGTGTCCAACATATCATACTACAACATCATGAAAATAAAAGAGGTTCCTCGTATGAAAAATATTCACAAAATGAATGTTCAAATTTAGACCAGAATGTTGTCACACAAAAACAGAACACTGTTCTTGGGTGTTTGAGTCTCAAAAATGGATTTCTAATATACCAATGGCTAAGCCAAAATTTGGATACATAATGGATGATTTTAGGAACCTTTCCAAGTGGTTTCATCTTCATGTCATAATCAAAAGGAGCAAAATGATTTTTTAAAGTTTAGAACTCACTGTGTTTGTGATTTTAGAATGCCTAAACTTGGATTCTTGAGATGAAACATTTGGGGGTTTCTTGAGAGCATTGAAACTAAGGTTCTTGACTCAAAGAACACCTATTGGAGATGTGAATGACCACTTGAAGTTTTATCCATCATCTACAACACAAACTCACAAGAACTATGTTAGAAATTAGACTATACCCCCAAAGTTTTGGAGAACAACTAATGTTGATTTTTCGAGAGAAAACAACTAGAAAGAACATTCAAGAAAGAACTGAAGAGAGGATGAAATGCGCATAGGAATACACTACACAAAATGATAACAAAGTGAATCGAAGACGACCCGATACAAAGTGATAACAACACATAAGAGGTAGTAGTAGTCGCTGAGCAATATCATATAAGTTTTGAAAATGTAACTAAACTAAGCTTATACATATTGACAGCGGAGCTTTCGATGAGGAACAGAGAATGTGTTGCTGCTTCCCTAAGACTAGATTGAGCTAGATCTAAAATTAAATGAATCAAATGAAGTTTATTCAAGGAAGACAAAACGAGTAGATATAAATAATAATAAGAAATCAAAGAAAAATTATCCATCAGGTTTTGGGGTAACTAACATGAATCGTACACAAAAAACAAAAAAAAATTCCATCAGGTTGGTGTTGTTGAGCTTTGCTCATTGTTGAATAAAACTCAGGTTAAATCAAAGAAAGAGAATCCATCATGTTGGTGTTATTGAGCATTGCTCGTTGAATAAAATGTTCAATTTCTGAAGGAAAAAAAATCACCATGATGATACCATAAACAACTAATGCATTGGCCAAGTCACAAAATGGAGCTTCAAAACTCCATCTAGAAATTGGTTTCATTCTAAAGAAGGTTATTGAGATTATTTATTTTTTTGGAAAAAAATAAATTAAAAGTCAGAACAATCTCAATAAACCATTTTATAGGAAAAAAAATGTAGCATTCCAAGACCTCAACAAATCGGTAACCATATGGATTTCTTAGCATATTATGATGCATATCAATCACTAGAAATCATAACCCATCACAAGGAAATTGTGAATATCAATTTCCATATTAACTTCTTGCAAAACGATGCAACTATTGTCTGTTCTTTTCTCTTTGGTAAAAGAGGAAAAGAAAGGGAAAAAAACTCATTACATCTAAATTCACAGTACAAATGTAAGTAGAAGAAAACCAAACAACAAACTTGCTAAAGACGCATACAACACACAAGAAGGCAACAATTGAAAATCAAGTCAAATTGGTTTAAATTGAAACAAATACCTAATGATCATTGTGTAGTAAAAGGAAGAAATCAAAAATGAAGTCAAGTTGGTTTGAATCGAAACAAATACCTAATGATCATTATGTAGTAAGAAGAAGAAATCGGAGAGAGAGAAAGAAGAAATCGAAGAGAGAGAGAGAGGTAGAAGAAATTGGAGAGAGAGAGAGAGAGAGAGAGAGAGAGAAGAAATTGGACAGAGACACAAACCTGTTGAAGGTGAGGTGACATCGATGAAGATAAGGAGGTGACGGTGTTGAGGAATTGTGCTGCTAGTGAGAAGGAACTGTGCGGGCGGTTGGTGGAGAGGGAACATGTGCGGCTGGTTAGAGGGCAAAAAATGGTGTGAGGGAAAAAAATTAGGGCACTGTTTTGTTTGTGGTTAATGAAAACATTCAAGAGGACGTCATTTTGTTCATTAATTTAACCTAGGTTTTATACCCGTCGTATATTAACAATAGTTCAATTAATAACTGTCACCAATTTACCACCGTGATTAATTAACCACGATTTTCAAGTAATAACCACAATTTTAAAACCAAGACTAATTAATCACGATTTTTAAATCTTTTTCATGGCCAAAGGCCCTTTTTTCTTGTAGTAATCTCAGATGTCCCATATGTATTTTGGACCATTGATTTGACCCCAATATACGTGAAAATGCTCAAAAACGTGAAAATTTGTATTTTTTTTCATCCCACATCGCTTAGCTATGAACTTTTCAACCCAAAGCTCTATCTATAAAAGGGGGTCCTCCCCTGCCCATCCAACACACCTAAAAATCGTAAGGACTAGAGAGCCCAAGGAAACCCCATTGGAGGATTCCTCAAGTAGTCCTAGAAAGTCCTTTGAAAAATATAAGTTTTAGAGTTAGGATTAGAGCCTTAGAGTCCGCGATGCCAGTGAAGCTCTGCCGGAGGAGTATTATGAGGAAAGTTCTTGGGGTAAGTTCTTCTTCTTCCTTTATTTTTAATTTTCTGCCTTATTTTCTGTTTGATCTTTATATTCCTAGTCCTAGGTTTAATTTCTTGTGTGTTTTTTGCATTCTTAATTAATTGTTATGTTTGACCTTTAAAGTTCTAGGATAGTTTTATTTCCTTGTTTGTAGTATCCTCATTAAAGTAGAGTTATCCTAAGAAAAGCTACCCCTGGATGTTGTGGTAGCCGAAGCCTATGGGGTTGGTATCCAATCCATGGACATCCGACCCCTGGCGATAATGAAACCTTAATTTGGATCTATGAGTCTAGTTTTAGGGCACTCTGGTAGTTGTAAATTTGTAATTCATATTAATTAGGATAGTTGGCTATCCAAGTTTTATTCATATCTATGTTTTAATTCATGTTCTTGTATAATTAGTTTAATTATCCTAGATTAATCCATGAATTAGATTACTAACAGTAATTCATTCATAAATTAATTTATATCCATGCTTATTCATAAATGCATACACTTACACACTCTTCTCACATAGAATAACAGGTTATCCATACTATGGATAACACTTGATTGGGATTACACATGCACTACTACATATAGTAGCCATGTTTGGACATGTAATATACACTATTCATGCTTAGAATAGTAGGATATTCTTAGATTATCCTATATATTATGCTGAATATTGGGAATGCTATGCTATCCTGGCTAAGTTCTTACATTCCCTCTAATTTTTTGCGTTCCTAGGATCACATAGGAGCTTGAATAGGTCAATAAAATACATATTTTAATTTCCTACATGATTACTTGTGCATAGATATTATGTTTTTCTAGTGTTTTAAGTGTAATTTTCATGTTTAATTTCCTTTCATTTTCTTTTGCATGCATAGGGGAGCGTAGTAATACGTTTAGTCCCTGAATTACTACTTTAGCACGTGAATTGCATGTAATTGTTTAGTTTTTGCACGATTTGTTTTTCTTAGCTATTCATAACTTGAATTAGGATTGCATAAGAAATAATTGAACGGTCCATATAATGTCTAGTCAATCACCTTGTAAGCTGAGTAGAGGCCCATCTCACGATGGAACGAAAGGGGGTATTTTAGCACGATCTAGCTCCTTCCTCTCTCGTTCCGTAACCCCCGAACCGAGTTCTCTGGTGACTATGGGGAAATGCTCTCTATCCATTGGACTTATTAGATTAGGTTTTCTTGGTTTCCTTTATCAAACTAAGTGGCGACTCTATTAGTGAGGATCTCTCCAGATTTAGCTTTGTGGGAAATATATGGATAACTCACTCGTGTAGCCTCGGATATGGATCATGGTCATCGATTGTTGCCTCGGGTTGGACAAAAAGTCCCATGGATTCCAATTACGAGTAATCCAAATCAGTCGGATCGGATAAAGGCTATTGAAGGGTGGTGATCCTAACTCGTGGTTGTTGGCCTGAAATTTGTAATGGGATCAATCAAGCAGGCTTAACCCTTCTAGGCCCTAAGCTTGGTTTGGGTACCCATACACCCCAAGGTCGCTCAATACACCCCTGCAGGATAACTCGAGGATAGACCCCGAGGACACCGGCTCATCATTTCTCGAGCCAGAGGTCTCGAGAGCATGGGTATCTTTTCGGACCCTAGAGGCACTCTCACTGGAAACAGCTGTGATAGGGACCTTACCCTTTCTATACCAGTCTGAATGGGGTTGCAAAGTAAGAGATTCACTCAGTTTTGGTGTTCCCAGCCAAGTGGCCTCATCATCTGATCAAGACGATGAGTTGAAATCATAATAGCACATGGTTGGACCCCTAAGTTTTGATCGATTTATTAAGGGATGACCAAAAAATAGGTGGCAGGGACTCCTAGCCTAAGGTACAATGGGGGAAGGAATTGAAGTCTAACAGGCAAGACGAACAAGGTTCGGGTGACGTAAAGGTCTTGGTTAGAGATGACCTAGGACCTTCAAACTCAATGTACGGCCTAAGCAAAGAGAGGGATCCCTCAGTCCTAAAGAAGATTCAGAACCTCAAGAAGAAGAAGTCCCACTACTCACTCATTCCCTAAGGATTTTTACCCTCCAGAATGTTGCCCAAACACTGACAACAAAGGGAGAGCCCCAGGGGAAGAAACAGAATAAAAAAGGAAAGGGAAAGAAAGAAAGAAAGAAAGGAGTAGGGTAGAAGAACTTACGCAGTCGGGAAAAGCGCTCGGACAACTTTCTTTCTATAGAATGGTAGAGCTTCTCCCTCTAAAAATGGCATATATAGGGGGAAGAAAGCCCAAGGCACCAATATATAGAACTCTTGGATAGTCTAGATCATTTTGCATCCAACGGTCGGGCACGAAAAATCGAGCTAGAAACATTTGCCACACATCTCGTGAACACCAACATTCACTTCGAATAGCTTAATATGTGCCTCAAAAAATGTATCATTTAGTGCGCTACGTGACGTTCTTGTTTGCTCCTAACTATCTGGTATCAATAGAAGAAGCCCAGTTATTTCCTAACCACCATAAGTCCTATGCTGACACATGGACATATGAGTCCTTGAGTTCCTGAGTGATCAAGTAACTACCAACTCCCGAGTAATAAAGAATTTAAGAGCATGTGTAGATTTCCACATTTAACATGATACAACACCAATTCAACCTTAGAAATGGGGGACAGCTGATGCGCCCAAAAGTGGCTTTATCATATGATCAAGTGGTTCTATCCAATGACCAACCTCTGTCCAGGCCAAGACATGCATGCATATTTAAATGAGCACCATCATGTACAATTCAGGATATCTAGGACTTTCGGGTACTGCAACACAAGTCCCCATCAGAGGAAATGCCTGAACACTAGGTTGGGATAACTTTGCCTAGTCACAATACGACTAGGGACCAATTCAGCCTGCCCACAGGAGCCTCCCACACTTCACGAAACCCGATAGTTTCATAAAATAGTTAAGAGACTTCCCATAATTGCAATAATAGTTTGAAATTGGCCGGATATGCAGCAATCATCACAAGCTGTCAAATGGTTACCTAATCAGACTCAAATGGCTTGTAAGGGAGGACTTTTTCTCCTATAAAGAGTCAACCAATCCCTCATATAGTCTAGCCTCTCCTAAAAATTCCTAAGACTTACCCTGTACGGCTGACCCTAAGTAGTTTCAGTCACCATTGTTAAATCAACAAGGTCCCTATAATTGTCTCTTTCATATAGTGGAAGTTCTTAGACACACACGTGGTCGTAGGTTCATTTGTAAATAGGGCCAAACCATATATAAACTCTCTCTCTCTCTCTCTCTCTCTCTCTCTCTCTCTCTCTATTTTATCTACTCTAAATACATCAAACTACCATTACCCAAAAACATCATCACTAGTAATAGTTTATCCGATTACCTGAATATGATTACCAGAATCTGCAGAATTAGCTTTGCAAAATGTTTGATTTTGGTACTGGCTTTGGCCTTGATTAGAGGTTGTTTTGGGGGCTTCTGTGGCTCATCTTTTTGGTCCATTTACAGTATTGAGGTCTGAGTTGTTCTCAAATGTTGATGATATGTAGCCCTCTTCAATTGTTTGGCAGCATTTTTGTAGTGAAATGGGCTCATGGTTTTTCTACTAGATGAACTTTGGTTTTGGGTTTTCATATTGATATTTTGTTTGGCATTTTTTAGAATCTCAAGCTTTGTCTTGTAAGGTGTTTGCTATTACTCCATGGTTTTCCATGATGAATAAAAATGTTTACTGTTAACAAAAAAAAAAAAGACAACAATCAGAGCAGCCATTCTAGGATCTTAGCAATGGTGCAAACTTCACATGGCTTCTTCTAATTTGTTCCATGTATGAATCTTCACCTATATCAATATGAATATATATTACGTGGTTTATATAATGGTAAAATCTCTTTGACCTTTGTGCCAACACAATAAAACAATTTCTTATTTATAAAAACTCTGTTAGGCCAATCTTTGCTTTGACTGATCACTTATATTTGCTTGTTGATTGTATTAAATCAGGCACTTTGTAATATTTTACATAAATAGAATTGAATTATTATTCATTTATTGAATTGAGGTGCTGAGGTATTGCATTGTTGGGAAAAAAGAAAAATTGAACTTTTGAATTGAGGTGCTGAGGTATTGCAGTGTTGGGAAAAAAGAAAAATTGGACTTTTGAATTTTCTTTCCAAATTGAGCAATTTATTTGAAATGCTTTTGATTTTTGTGGAACGCATTGTGGTCTCAGGCCAAGTTTGCCAGTAAATGTGATTGATTGTAAGTCGACATTAAGAGAGGTCACATAGTTATTTTAGCCGTGTTTGATTGCATGAGATGAGAATGTAACATTACGGGAGGTCACTACGTACTTATATCTAATGAAATAACTGGATTGTTTATGTGATGTAGAATAATGTCCTCATCAAGTAATAAAGCTCCTCCATTAAATTGTGTGAAAGTGCCATTAAAGAAGTGTCGTTGTGGTAGCTCCTCCATTGAATGAAAGAAAGCTAAGACCTTTCTCTTGTTTGGGGCTGTCCCTGCCTGCAAACAATGTTCTCATGTGATTTTGGCCTATCTTTAAGCTGTGTTGAGTTTTTTTTTTTTTTTTTCCCATTCTCACATCTCATACTGGAGTCTATCATCCTACTTGGTCTCTAGACTCTCTATATTCACACACATTCGTGAATTACACTTCTTGAGGAACAATTGACAAGCAACTGATCGAAGGAACTAACTTCTCACAGCTACTACATTGGACATACACTTCTTTCTTCCAAAAGATCTCTGAGTGAAACTGAGCTTTGGATTCACTACAAGATGTCACTCTTGCTCTAAAAAACTTAAAAATTGAATGTAACTTAACTTGCCGGATGCACCTCAAAACTCAACAATGCCAGTTACATTCAAAATTTGGACAAATATAAGGAAATGCTAAAAGCAAAAAAAGCCCGTGGAAAAATTGTACAACCGGGATGAGGGATTAAAACCGAGTCTTCCGTTTTCGTGCAGTATACTTTGTATCTTGGGGCACTGCATATCCTTTTCTCCTCCTTCGCTGCTTCTCCCTAAGTATCCATCCTTCATCCTTTACATTTTTCTTGCCCGTCTTTTGCTTTTTTCTAGGTCTATGTCTATTTGAAATGGAAACCTGCGTGGTCCAGAAAAAGATCTTGTATTGAGAAATGGAAAAGAAGCAAAGTCCATACCAATCAATAGCAATTATAGCTTCTTGGTGCATGGTCAACAACATATGAATTGGAACTTACTGTCTGATTTTCATCATCCACGCTACTCTCATCATCGGAGCCACCCTCTTCTTCATCATCGCCACCCCTAGGAACGGCAGAGCTCAAGGATGGAGGACCACAAGTAAGCACTAGGTATTTTTTTCTACTCTTAGAACTGTTCAAAAGTTGATGTCCAGTTAGTGCTCCATGAAATTTGACAGATGGAAATATTTTTTCTAATTTTAATTCAAAATGTCTTAATTGCACCTTTATAAAGAAACACAGAATAAGCTTTTGCAACAAGAGTTGCCAGTTGTTTAGAGTGTTTATTATCTAACACAAGGAAAAAAAAATACAATAATTGCTGTTATCGGGTTTTAGTGAAACAACCAATCGCTAAATTTCCTATTTCAATTCAAAATAATTTGTTTGGCTCATGTGTTGATCCCACTTTCCAGGGCTTTAATTCCTTTGTTATGGTTGCACTAAATTAATTTTTTTTTTCCCCATATAGTGGTAGTTGACTCACGTAATATTTATGTGGAATATACTCTCTGTATTCAGTAACTAGTGAATGACCACCGTTTTTCGTAATTTCTCTACGAATTCATATTTTGTGGGTCTTGTGCACAACAAGTGATATTTAGAGTGCACCAACACTTATTGTGTGGTCTAACAATTTAGACCTGGAAATTGAAAACTGCATCCGTGAACCCACCCAAATCTACCTATCATTAGCGGATCTGAGTTGACTTATTTCATGAGTAATGCTACACGCACTCTAAAAAGTACATCAAAATGTACAATCTTGCTTAAAAAGGTTGGACTTCGTGTTGAAAAGTTTGCACACATAAAACACCCACTTTTGTGTGTGCAGGCTTTTCAGCACAAGGTCCAACCTTTTTAAGCAAGTTGTGCATTTTGGTGTACTTTTCAAAGTGTGTGTAGCATTATTGTTATTTCATTGCGGGTCAGCGCGGGTTGAGCAGCTGTCCACGCGGGTTAGAGCGGGTTGGACGTGGATTAGCCGCTACTCAAATTAAAGATATACTTTCATTTTTTTCGTCTGATTCTCTGCCATCTCTGCTCCTTGACGAAATGCCAAAACCCTAACTGAGTCTTTGCTTTTGTTCCCATTGGATTGATTTTTCTCTCTCTAAAATTCAGATTTATCGGTGTCTCTGAAATTCAATTCATTTTTCAATTTTGGTTTCTTAACTCTCTCGCTCTATCTCTCTCTCTCTCTCTCTCTCTCTCTCTCTCTCTCTCTCTCTCTCTATATATATATATATATCTTCCTGGGTTTGGTAAATTAATGTGTGTCTTACCATAAAAAATAAGAGGGTCATTTGAGGTTTTGTGCCTTATATATTTACACAGCAGATAAACCAAACGAAACCAAACCAAGGCTTATGTTAACCTTCATATGCACAAACACACATATATATATATATACACATTTGTATGTATCATTCATACTAAACCAGGAACAAAAGCACTTAATAGGCCATTTGTTACTATTTCCACATGCACATCGATATATACACACATATACAATATATATGTATTATTCACCAAAACTGGAAGTATGCATGGAAGGTAAAGAATTGAGGGAAGATTTATCAATTTTTGACACTGGTTGACCCGAATCCGACCCGTACATATGCGGGTTGGTGGTGGTTTCTACCCATTTTTGGCCCAGCCCAAAATTCAACCAGCCCAACCTGCCTGTTCGCCAGGCCGCCTTGAATTTGTTGTAATGTTCAACACTTTCCATTTCGGTAAAAGAGTATTTTTTTTTTTACCTGCATGTTCGCCAGGCCTTCTTGAATTTGCTGTATTGTTCAAAACTTTCCATTTCGCTGAAAGAGTAATTTTTTTTGGGGAAAAATACCTTTTACCCCCTGGGGTTATACCTATTTTTTTATAACTCTCTGTGGTTTATTTTGTAACACTTAACCCCCCTGTGCTACGGACTAAAGTGAGACTGTTAACTTTTCTAACGGAAAAAAGGAGATGACATTAATACCCCCAAGCCCCTATACATACTTTTTATAAAAAAATACATTTTACCCCCCTATGGTTACACCCATGTTCTCATAACCCCCTGTGGTTCATTTTTGTAACACTTAACCCCCCTCTACTAATGACTGAAGTGGGACTGCCGTTAGAAAAGTTAACAGTCTCACTTCAATCCGTAGTACAAGGGGGTTAAGTATTACAAAATGAACCACAGGGGGGTTATGAGAAAATGAGTGTAACCACAGGGGGTAAAAGGTATTTTCCTGGTGGTCTCGTGGGAGATTCAAACCCTAATATGAGGGTGATATGAAAATTACTTCCCTCTTGTTTTCATTTGTCTTTACTTCACACTTAAATAACATTTAAAAAAAAACAAAATCAATATTTCATTTTTCTCATAAAACTGATGAACCAAACAGAGCCTAAAAGTAAAAAATTTTAAAATATTATTGCAACTTAAGAAATAAAGTTGAAAAGTTAATTTTCGAAAAAAAAAATATTGGAAGAAAGAGACTCATGAAATACAAAGTCTTAGAATTATCTTTTACTATACTTTCCTTTCCTTGCCATTTTTCTTGGTAACCAAACCAATTAAATCTTTATAAGATATGTGTCAAAGAGTTAGGAACAAAAGAGTAAGAAACATGAAAAGTTGATATTGTGCAATTTCCGTAAAAAGAAAAAGAAAAAGTAATATATAAAAGAAAATCTTTTGCTTAACTAATAATGGGTTCTTGGACACCGTTTGACAATGGGCTGTAAAAATATCAACGGATATGGAGGATTGTAAGTATCATATTCAATCATGATGTAAAATACATGTTTGGAATCACTTCTGAAATGAATATTTTGGTCCAACCATATTTCTGAGACTCTAAACGCAATTGTTTGTCTACTTGGATAAATTTTTCATAAAGCACATTAATTAGAGCATCAAAAATTCATTTTGCCTGAAGCAGGTTCAGAGATGCTTCAGTCTAGATGTAATACTTGTAGTAAAGTTTGGACCTTAATGATTTTTTCTTAATTCTCATATATAATGTCCTTATCATTAGGGTGCTGTTTCTGCCTAAACATGCATAAAAGCGAAAGAACAACCCAAACAGGCCCTATACACCCCAAAAGTCTAAGAAATGGCAAGTTCATAAACTGATAACTCTTAAATGCTCAAGGTGGGTCTTTATCATATATATATATGTATATATATATTATAAAGTGGAATCATACGCTTGTCACGTGGTGGGTCAGTGATATAAAATTTTTTTTTAACCACTTTTTTTTTTTTATATATATTTCATTTTATCAAAGAGTGATTTATATTTTGATAGTTGGCAATTTGAAGATTGAAAAAATAAATAAAGAAATAACAGAAAATTATTTTTTGAAATTTGATGATTTGTTGGCTGAAATTGGAGAAAACTCACGTAAATAGTATTTGAAGACTATTTTGGTCCATTAAAAAAAAACAAGGCGTGAGAATTGATTATCCGTTATAGACCAAATTAGAAACCAATACTCAAGCGCCCCTTATATTTACTGTAATGCTGAAAAAAGAAATTGATTTATTAAAAGGGATAAATCGAAGCGTTTTAGAAAAAAACTAAATCGAAATTTAAAAATTTTTTAGTAAAGTGCCAATCGCAAAATAACCCTTTAAAAAATTTCTTTACAAAACATAACTTTTAAGAACTTCCCTTAACAAAAAATCCCTTGCTCCACAAAAAAAAAATTATGATGCATCCTAATTGTTTAGAATGTATCATTCATCTTAGTTTAGGTGCTTTACCAAATGATAGTTTTTGTGATGCCATTAATTTATGTCGGGCACAAATCCGTCACAAAATGTGCAATTCAATCGCAAAAAGTATTTGTGACGAAATTGTACATTTTTTGTGACGGATTTTTTCCGTCACAAACGCACATTTTTTTTTGTAGTCAATTATTATTTTTAAAAGTAAAGTAATTCACAAAGTTATTACAATTTGACACAAAATTACAACGTTGTGACACCAAAGTAACATCAAAACATAATATTTGAGATGTATGATACACCGTAAACCACTAAAATATATTACAGAAGTTCTCAATCCAAGGATATCCAAATCATAGTCTAGTTAATCGAATCAGGCCCAACCAAATAAAGGAGGGAAACAACTTCTGTACTGTTATTTTAACACAATTTATATTGTGTCCCTGATAGTTGAACACTAAAATTAGCAATTTAAAATTGTTAACTGTACCGAAATAACAGCACACAAAATTGTTTCCATAAAAGAGGAAAAAAAATATTTAAAGAGAAAAGGTATGGTCGTACGGAATAGTATTTGGAGGTTGGAATAGAGTCCCTCATTTATGTAATGCAGATAGGGGGACCCCGACTCTTTTGATGTTTGATCTAATTGGTATCATTATTAACTGCAACCACTAGCTGGCGTACAAAATCTTTCTATGGTGGCAGTGGCTTTGTCTGCACTTGGCTAAGCTAGCTTTAATTTTCCTTCATAAGCCTCGTCTCAAAACGACAAAACACACACTCTCTCTCCCCTTTAAATTGTGTACAAATATTTCTATTATTATAACAAAAATGATACGCTCACACGAGAAATCACACAAAATTTCACACAAAGGGCATCTAAGTAGTTTTTAACAACTAATGTGGGACCCACACAAAAAAAATGCTCACTCTCTCTTATCTCTCTCTCCCCCCCTCTCTCTCTCTCTCGTTACACTATGAAACAAAAATCCCCAAATTTGCTGAGAACCCTAGCTTCATCACCATACTCGAAACCACCACACCACAAACTCATGCGACGGTGATGGGACGGGCCGATGACGGCGACGTGATCTCTCGGTATTCTCTCTCTGTTTGGTTGGAAAATTTATATATGTGCGAGCGTGCCAGGCAAGCAAAGTGCCAATGTGTATGATGTGATTGATATCCAAACTGCGCCTCACCAGGGAGATTGTGGTGACGTTCGATACCTTAACAAGGACTTCAAACATGTAAAGATGTAACTGATTGAAGCACTTCGAACTAACTAATGGAAAACTACTCCTAAATAAGAACAGTAAATGAAACAATAAAGTAACAGAATACTTTATTAAGTTAAAACTGACTATAATCTAACCTTGAAGATGACTTCGAAGGTATTCTACTTCTAAATTTAAGTGCCTAGATAGAAATACAGTAAATGTATTGAAAGATATATGTTGATGTTGATCGAAGGATCTCTTTTCGAAGACAAACTACTTATATTTATAAGCGTCGAGGCTTCACAACAGTCCTATTTGAATGTTCCCTCCTCTTTTCAAACTGGTAACTGCCCCTAAACGTGGTATATCCTTGAATTGACACTTGCTCTTTTAGTTACTTCACAGTGATCAACACGTGTCCCTTGGTAGTTAATCACTTTGAACAGAATGAATCAGTGAAAATGTTCATAACTGCCCCTGCGTTATATCCAACTTAATCAACTGTCCTGCCACATCGAATCCCACGTGCCACCCTCTCATTGGCTGGATATTGTCATCACAAACATTGCCCCCCACGCCATTTTCTTTTTGATTCGAAAAAGATAATGGTGATCATGGCTAGATCATTCTGGGTAGTTGAAACTTTCATGTAACCTTCTCGTCGTGGTTAAATTGAAGATCCAAGCCTTCATTTATCTTCACATAAGCCGCTGTATTTTCTTAATCCTTGAATCCTCAACTTTGCTTGTCACTTCGAATCTACTATGTTAACCATGTCTTCTTCTCAATCTTCGTTCGATACCAGTGATCACTTCCCTTTAGACCTTCCCGAAGAAGTGATGTTGTCAACCAAACGTCCTGAAATTCCTCATCGAACCAATTGGGATCCCCCTGAGATTCCTCATGAACCCTTCACTTACTCGAAGTGGGAAAAATGGCATAACATGTTAAACCGACCAAGTGCTTCTTCATCAGGATAAAGATCATCTTTGAGTTCTTTGAAATCAATCTACAATAATCAAACCTTTTCTCCTGCTTGGGAACAACCTATTTCCCATGGTGAAGGGGTAGGATACTACAAACGCATGAAGCTTGAAACACCAACCACATCACCTTCAGTTATTCACCCAAACTTTGAATGAAGCTGAAGGGATCATTCGAAGCAGGATAATAAAACCATACTATCTATTTTTGAATCATCTTTCTCGAGAACAAAACCTTTTGAATGCCTGGTTGATCTCTTCAACCAGTCCTTGTGGTGAAAGGCTTCAAAGAGGTAATATCTTAATTCCTCAAGGCAAACCCCCCATCCATACATATGTAAGGGCATCTCATGAAAAATTTTCCCATGAGCACTACTCATCAGCTTTCTTTTCCAAATGCAATCTTTTTGAGAAAGATTATAAAGAAGGAGTGCTTCTTTTTTATCATTCTGTACTGGGTTTTCCAGACACCAAAGTTCAAGTGGTGGACCCTACTGAGGATATTAGTGATCCTTTTCTTAAAGTTAGACCAACTGTGTAGGAATGGTCACATATTCAAACATACTCCTCCCATTATGTCACCTTCCCCATGCTTAATTATCCAAGCACAAAGGCTTCTAGTTGCTTTCTCACATCTCCCATTCTCCATTTTGCAAGATTCCAGGGCTCGAATTAACTTTGAATGGAGTTGTCACATCTTATGCCATGAATGGAATATTTCAACACTTGTTCGAACCCTAATGGATTTCACCCTTCGAACCTTATCCTCTCATGTAAGGTGGTATTTCCATCACCAAGAAAGTGTTCATCAATTGAATTACCAAATGGATTTATATGAAAGTTTTAAGGAAATTCCCAATGCACTTCTTGATGAAGTTTCAGATTTCAAAGAAAAATACATCTATGGCTATGGAAGCTCTGATGAAGAAAGCAATGTTTCCCATTATTCGAAGCCTGACCTCGAAGGTCGAATTCCATATCTCAAAGATGAAGCCAAAGCTGTTGGCATATCTCTTTGAGGTAAAACTCTATTAGCCAAGGAACTTCGAGGTCTTCGTAAGGCCTTATCTAAGATCAACTCTCGGTTGAACCAGTATGAAGAGAAACTCAAGGCGGCTTATCTCACCCTTCCAAGTGAAGATAAACTGGCATTACAAACCAGGAACCTATGCCTCGAGATAGAATTAGAAGCAGAGTATTTTGGTTATTATTGGGCTATGTTCCATAATCTTGTAACTTATGGATTTCCACACTTTTATCAATTATGCTTGTAATTATAATTGTATTTTTCTTTTAATGCAATGAATTATGAGAAATTCATGCATATATTAATCAAGCTAAATTGGTTCATTCTACACCAACGTGTCTTTTCACTTGGAATAACGGCTAAATAGGTAACCAATTCCAACGGCTATTTTCTAATAAATGCTCCTCTTCTCAAACGTCACCAAAGGCTATAAATAGTCAAGAAAAAAAGGGGAACAACCCTTTTAACTTCAGCAAACTCTTCCATTCCTCTATCCATCTCCTTTGCGCTCTGTCTTCTTTGCAATCACTCTCATTATAATCTGATCGTGTTATTTCAAAAAATGGCAACATCTGGTGATAACACTCAACTTCAGAAAATCTGTGATGATTTTGAAAAAGTCATTCGGGATGAACAAGAATAATATTCGAATGGGCAAGAAAATTCTCTAATCAATGAGATCCTTGTCCCCGTAACTTTTCCTACCCAAGAATCTTCTATAGCTGTAGGTCCCTGCCTGAGCATTCCCAATCTTAAACTCCATGTCTACTATCCTAGGTTAGGACAGCAACATTTGGCTTATCATCAGGAAATTCCTATCCCTAGAATCGAATTAAGGTTTTGGCATTGGCCTAAACCTGCGAAAGAATGGCCAGAGTGGGTAGATAGAATTTTGGACAACAAGAAAGAGGCTCTGATTGCCACTGGGATAGATCACTCCATTGATCTCTCCAAATACCCCATCAAAGCCAGTCCTAAAATGTTGATTGGAGCCTTATGTTTTTGGAACCCTATTTTCAACCATTTTCAGTTTCGATTTGGCACAATAGGACCAACCGTCTTGGATATCTGTCACTTATTAGGGTTTTTATCCCATGGAGAGGACGCTCATCCTTATATGGTCGAATCGGATAGCCCTCTCATTAACACTGATTTCAAGTCATTAGGATATACCAATTTCCTGACTTCTCATAGAAAGTCATCAGGGGGTGTAACAGATAAGGAATATTATTGCTTCCTTCTTTATTGGCTCTCGAAGCATCTGTTCTGCACTTCTTCTCAAAGGGTTGTCCTCGAATTTTCTACTATTGCCAAAGCTTTGGCTGCTGGTCGAAGACTAGCTTTGGTTCCCTTTGTTCTAGGATCTCTCTACCGATCCTTTTTGATTTGTGTTTCGACCCTTTTCTTCCTATTAAGGTGGTCCTTTCTGGATTTTACAATTGTGGCTATATGCTTATTTTCCAAAAATTTACAATTTAGGACCTTTATCAAACACTGTACCTCATGGGGCTTTCTTTACCTTACTGCCAAATGTTGAAAAAACTTTCAAAGAGTCTTTTTCTTTCTTTTTCAATATTCCTACAATTAGGCCAAATAATTTACTTCAGCCATTCTCTATCCTCTACAATTCTGAAGATAGAACTCCTCTTTCCCCCCACTGGCTGTGTCAAATATTGGATAGAGCAACAAGTGAGTTGAACTAAAGGCTGCATGGGGAAATTTCTTGATCAGTAGAGATCTATTCTTTGGAAATGCTCTTAGTATCAAGTCTCATGGTGAACTCTATCTCCCTAACCAATTTTCGAGACAATTTGGGCTTACCAAATCAATCCCTTTCCCAATTAGTAGCCAAGCCAATATATTTATGGCCTATAAGACAACTTCGAGAGTACCAGAAGCAGTGATAACTGCTGCCTTGGAAGTCTATCAAAACAAAGTTAGCAATACAGAGTTCAGCTCCCTGCCAGTTTATACAAACTGCACACCTGCCTTCTCAAGTTGGTGGGAAAACTTGATGTTAGTGCAGATGGACAAGTGCCAGCTTTTGAAGCACATTGATTCGAAGTAAAAAGGTAAATAAATTACCAATTCAATCCTTTTCCACTTAGGTGATGAAAAGAACCTTGAATTATTGTTGTTTTGAATTTTACAACACAGGGAAGTCAATTGGTGAAAGCTCTTCACCAAAAACCAGAGCTTCAAAAACTAAATCAAGCATTCCAATTTCTTCATAGACGTCAAAGGTTTAAACTCCTGCTTCACCACCTCCGAAGCCAAAAAGAAAATTAATCCTCCTAGAAGAAAGTTCTCCTCTTACATTTGAGACTGTTGAATCTGAAGAAGAGGTAGACACCAGTCCAATCTCAACACTAATTCGAAAGAAGAGGGCCAAGACAACAGTTGAACCGCCTATTGGTTCGGAGATCATCAAAGAAGTCCCTATTCCAGTAGTCCCTATTTCAAAGGTAGAATCTGAACCTCAGTTGACACAAACAATTCCTGAACCATCATCTCAGAGTTCTGATATTCCAGAAGTCCAGAAGTGTCCTCCACTGGGCACTCAATCTCCATTACTCGAGTATCAACCAATAGTAAGTCATTTAAACTTCTCTGGTATTTGATCTTTATTCATAGACACATTGTAAATGAACGTTTATCTTTTATTGACCAGACTGAATTTGTTCCTAAGACTGAAGCTCGTCCTTCGAAGACTAGTATAAGTTCTAACTCTAAAGCTGCTCCAGCGTTAGCTTCGTTTGATCCTTAAACTGTCACATGTGTTTCAAGTTCTGGGGAATTTCACATCTCTCCCTCCCAATCTGACTCCTGAAGAAACAAAAGACTTAAAAAAAAGTCTAAAACATGTTTTAAAGATGGGAAGTACTGCTTCAACCAATGTTCAAGAATTTTTCCAATAGATGACAGGTCGAAGCAAATCAAAAGTACCCTCGATAGACCCAGTAGCTGCACTTGCTACAATGAAACTCTTTAGTAAAGTTTCATTTAAAGTTATTAAGGACAGAGAAGTATAAAGAGCCATGAAGATTCTATGCCAATTTATGTTAGATAGCTCTGACATCTCTGTTCCAGACAAAAAGACCATCTTTACAGTCATGTCAACCTTTGATTTTGATTGCTTTCTGCTGGAAAAGATCATTGAGGAAAGGAAAAAACTAGAGGTTGACATGGAATATACTATAGAAAAGACTCTCGAGATGGACCAAACATTAGCAGAATTTTATGAAACCAACACTGTAATTGAGAAGCTATCTGGCAAAGTGAACAAACTTAAAAAGGAGCTTGAGCTTGCAGAGACTAAATTGGTCAACCTGAAGACCAAGCAAGAAGGTGTTGAAGCAAAGCTTCTGGTTTTGATGATAGAGTTTAAATCGAACCCTCTGAATAACCAAGAATCTATTTCTAGGCAATAATTCATTCTTAGTCAGTCAAAACTGTACACTAGGCCTTGGGATAATTTTAGGTTAAAAGCCCAGTTTATTAGGAAACTGGTATGAAGGATGGTACCAACAAAACTCTGTAGTTTACCAAAATCTGGTTTTGTATTTAACTTTTGAATGTGAAATATATGGCCTTGTTTTTTAGTATTATATTTCACCCTAGGCTTCTTGCTTCCCAAATAGTTGGATAGTACTGCTTGAGAAACCTACCATTGATTTTCCTTATATGAACATAACCATTTAAACTTTTCAGATGATAAAAACCAGCTTTAAAAACTTTGTGAATTTGGAATGGACCTTCCCACTTAGGGGACCATTTTTCATATTTTGAATCTTTAGATCCAATAGGCAATATTATTTTCTAAACCAAATCTCCTTCATCAAAGGACCTTGATTGAACTTTCTTATTATATCCCTTTGCTGTTATTCTCTTCTGTATCAGGATATTATTGAGAACTCTGATTCCCTCTTCATCAATGTCTTCTAATTCAATAGCCATTGATGTTTGATAGTCATTCAAGGATAATTGATTCTACTTCAGAATTCGAAGAGAATTAACCTTTATCTCAATTGGCAAAACTGCCTCATGACCAAAAGTTAAAGCATAAGGAGACACCCATGTACTTATTCACTTCAAAGTCCTATATGCCCATAAAACTTCTAGCAAAATCTCATGCCATATCCTTGGATTATTTTTTATGACTTTAACCATATTTTCCTTAATGAGTTTATTGGTTACTTCAGCCTGACCATTAGACTGAGCATAATATGGGGTTGATTTTGACATTGCAATCCCCAATTTATTTGCAAAAACAACCACATCCCCTTCAAATATAGAAGCATTGTCAGATACAATGGTTTAAGGAATTCCAAATCTGTAAACTAAATTTTCTAAAAATTTGACGACTGTTGCCTGGGTCACAGTCTGCATGGGTTCTGCTTCTACCCATTTAGTAAAATAATCCGTGGCTAAAATAATGAATCCATGACCTTTTGAAGAAGGAGGAGTGATTTTTCCTATTACATCCATGGCCCAGCCTCTAAAAGGCCAAGGTTTTACCACATATTGAAGATCAACAGTGGGTAATGCTTCAAAGGACTATGTTTCTGACATTCTTGACACCTTTTGGCAAATTCCATACAATCTTTTAAGATAGTTCGCCAATAAATGTTATACCTTCGAAGTAACCACCTCATCTGAACCCAGATTGATGAGCACCACATAATCCTTCGTGAATTTGAGCTATAGCCTCTATTCCTTTGAGATCACTTAAGCATTCCAGCAATAATCCATCACTTCCTCTTTTGAACAATTTTCCATTGTACATGATGTAATTGATAGATTTCAATCTTATGCTTCGACTAGGCTTTTCATTCAATCCTGAGAGATAATCTATGATTGGTTTCCTCCAATCATCATGAACTTCTACATTTGAGATATTAACAAAAGGTAATCTATCCACAAATATTGGTAATAATTTCCTATAGGTAACTTGTTCTATCTCAGCATCTTCAACATTTGCTCTGAATCCAGATGTCTTCTGAGCCACATCATTGGCTTCTTCATTAAAACTTCTATGAATATGCAAAAGGTTCACATTATCAAACTTGGATAATAACTCCATTGTAGTATCATAATATATTTTTAATGTACTGCTCATACATTTATATATCTCATTCATATGGTTTATTACCAACTGAGAATCTCCAAAGACATCTACAAATGTAGCTTTAAGATTTAACAAGGTTTTGAGACCCATTATTAGAGCTTCATACTCAACTTGATTATTGGTACACTGATTCGAATCAAGTTTATAGCCATATTTGGTTTTAATCTTCTCAGGTGATACAATAATGAATCCAATGCCTACAACGAATTCAATTTTTGAACCATCAAATCACAATTTCCATGGACTAATGGTTATATGTCCAATTTCATAATTTTCCTTTGTTTCGAGGTAGTTTGGATGGTCAGCCAGAAAATCTGCTAAGGCTTGGCCTTTCACTGCCTTTTGTGGCACATAAAGTAAACAAAATTCTGACAGAGTTAAAATCCATTTACCAATTCAATTTCTCAAAATAGGTCGAGCCAACATATATCAAACTAAGCAATCATATAGACTTCAGTAGAATAATCAAACTTCACATAGAGGTTTACTTTGAATAATTACTTGAGCTTTATTCTTATCCACTTGAATCCCCTTCTCATGAACCAAATATCCTAGAAAGTTTCCAGTACTAACCCCAAAGGCACATTTTAATGGATTTAATTTGAGTTTGAAAAATCTCATTCTTTCGAATGCTGATCTCATATGCGCGATATGATCATCAAATGTTTTATTAACAATTATGTCATCTATATAACATTCTAAAAATGTTCTAATCATATCATGGAAAATAGCACTCATAGCTCTCTGATAAGTAGATCCTGCATTTTTCAAACCAAAAGGCATTTGCACCCATTCGAAGGTACCTATACTCCCTGGACATCTAAATGCAGTCTTATGAATGTCCTCCTCAGTAATACATATTTGATTATATCCTGAGTGACCATCAATCATAGACATTATAGTGTTTCTAGTAGATCTATCAATTAGTAAATCAACTATTGGCATATGATATTCATCCTTTGGTGTGGCCAGATTAAGATTTCTATAATCAATACAAACTCTTAATTTACCATTTTTCTTCATAACTGGAACAACATTTGAAAGCTATTCAACATACCTGGCAGTTCTAATAAAGCCTGCCTTGACCAACCTTTCGATTTCTTCTTCAATCTTCATAGTGACTTCTGGAGTCATCCTTCGAGGTTGCTGCTTTGCTGGTTTATATCCAGCTTTGATAGGCAATTTATGCTCTACTAAGCTTCTTTCGAGTCCTAGTAATTCATCATAATCCCAAGCAAAGCAATCTCGAAATTCTTTCAATAACTCAACCAATTTATACTGGTCACAATCTCTAAGTTTAGAACTTAAATAAGTAATTCTTTTTTCTTGATCTGATCCTATATTGATCTCCAATAGAGGATCCTGTGATACTTCTTGTATCAAATTCTCTAGCTGCATAGATAACTCTTCCCTGCCAACATCCTTTAACTCTTATGAATCTTCCTCAAAGACGTAATCTGACCAATTTATGGTCGAATCTTTTTCAATCTTTGATTCTATGTTTGCAATCATTAACTTTTGTAAGACCAGTCGAATGGTCTCTTCTACATCTTCTATTTCTATAGATGTGTGAGTAATTAAACCACCTTGCCATCATCTAATGGTTCCAAAGAACCAAATGGCATATCGGCCAAATATCCCAATTTTCTTTTAGGGATTCATCTTCTGACTCTTTAACGTCAATTGGTTTTACATTCTCCTGACATAATTGAGCTTCGACATAGTTAGAACTTGCATGAAAATGCTGAGTATCAGCCTTCACTGTTTCAATCTCCTAGTTTTCCTTCAAAAGCAACAGTTTTTGATGCATTGAAGAAGGAACACGTCGGTTAGAATGAATCCAATCTTTTCCTAAGAAGACATGTTAACTAGGACTAGCATCTACCACAAAGAAAGCAATTTTGGATTTGTTCGAACCTACTATAGTTTTAATAGGTATTACCCCTTTGGTGTTTTTCTTATCACCAGTAAAACCTGATATCATAATGTGAGTTTGCATTAATTTTGAATTTTGTTTATTAATCCTTTTCAAAGTGTTCTGTGGAATAATATTGACAGCAACACCATTGTCAACCAATGCTTTGTTTAAAAGAACTCCATTTATACAAACCTTTATATATAATGGTTTAAGGTACTTAGTCTTTTCTGTTGGTGGTTCTTCGAATGAGTAAACAAAATTACAATCACTAAAAATGAACTCAGGAAGATTTACCTCAGAGACAATTTCAGTAGATGCTCCCATTTCCATTTCTTCATCTATTTTGTTGATCTTCAGCTGCTTCGAAGATCTTTGGTAATATGAATATGGCAATGTTAACTTCCATTTGCTATAGACATGTGCCAAACTCGACGTGTATATTCTCATTCTTAACAGTCTCCTCATTAAGTTTTATCTCGATATTTCCCAAAACTTCAGATTCTACCATTGTCATTGCTTCATCCACTTCATCAATACTCATGGCCTTTTCTAATTCTAGAACTTTAGCTTTAATGGTACTCTCTTCAGACATAGTATCATTATCAGCTTTCATATTTTGATCGAATCTAGGATTAGGCCTTGAAATATCACTAGAATCTCTTTCGATCTCATTTTCTAATTCTTGACTTCGAGTCTGCATGTTGGAAAATTCCCTCCACATAGTAAACTTCCTCTGAAGTCTCCTTTGTTGGGTCCTATTTATCACAGGAACCATCTTTTGGTTCTTTTCCTTAGGATGTTGAAGCACACGCCATGTATTCTTCTCAACCTGGGGATGTTTGATCATCCTATTTTTGTTTTGAGATCCTTGTTGTTCCATCATGTTCTTGATTCTATCATCTTGCAAAACAAACTAATTTGGCACCCCTGGCACCAATGTAGGTTCATTTGACTGTGATGTCTCACTAACTTTTGGTGATTTATTCAATGTTTCCATATCCATCTCGGCTCGTACCACATGTGCTGGTACCATTTTTTATGGCATAAATTGGGTTTTTCTTTCTTTCTGCACCATATGATGTTTCTTTGGTACATGGGGTAAACCTGGCCTTACATACTGCATGCTCCTTGGTGGTCGAACATAATGACCAGTATAAAAATTCCTCAAAAAATTGGCTTTAAAAGGAGCCATTGGTCTTGGAGCATACCTTGCCGTCGTTTGTCCAGTGTATGTCGAGGCTTGATAAATTGGACCTTTAAACTGCCCTCCCAACATTCATGATTGGCTGAAATGGAGGTTTATACGAGGTACTCACCTTCTTTTGTTCGAATGAGGGTTGTTTGTTTTTCCTGCCTGTTTTAGCCCCAACCCTTTCATCGTAGATTTCAGCATATCTTTTCCCACAACCAATGCATAAGTTCCTTCATATTCCTGGTTGAAAACAGACAATTCAGGATTTTTTTTTGTTATTTCTTCAAGCCTTTTCTTTTGGTCCTCTAACTTTGGAATTTCTCTTCCCTTGACTGGAGCTTCGAGGGAAATGTCATGGACATTGATGGACACTTCTTGCACTGTTGGGAATGGATCTTCATCAACCACCATATGTTTGTAAGGGAATGTCAACTTCCCTTTCTTGATCAAATCTTGAATTATGTCTCAAAAAATGGTACAATTATTAGTTGAGTGAGCCCAAGAATTGTGCCATTTGCAGTACTTTTTGCTTTTTAATTCATCATTAGAAGGGAATTTTTTCCCATTAGACAACTTGATGAATTTTCCTTCTAATAGATGATCAAATATTTCGTCCAGTTTATAGACATCAGATGAATAATTTTTAAATGATCCTTTAGATTTATATACTTCAGCAGCATCTATCTCATAATTAGGATCTTTGTAATATGTTTTTAATGAAGAAGCATTCCTTTTGTTTTCTTCTTCTAATAGGGCCTCATATCTAGAGACTTGAGCAGTTAATTCAACAAGATCTCTGAATTCTAAAGCATCAAATTTCTTTCGAAGTCTAAATTCGAGACCATTTTGAGCCAATTTTATGAATTCAGGCTCTGGCAGAATGATTTTACAGGTTTCTTAAATCTATTAATGAATTGAGTAGCCTTTTCATCAGGTTTCTGATAGAGTCTGGCTAAATCAGCCATAGACACCTCTAGTTCTGTCTGAAATACTGAGTATGGAAGGATTCTTCCATTTGTGTCCAATTATGGATCGAATTAGGGGCCAAATTAATAAACCAAGTGAATGCAGTATCTGTTAATGAACTAGGAAATAAACGAAGCCTAAGGTAATCGTTATTTCCTGCATCAGCACACTGACTGATGAATTTTGTTACATGTTCAACTGTGGATTGACTCCCATATCCAGCAAACATGGCAAAGGTAGGGAACTTAAATCCCCTAAGGAATTCAATTCTATCGATCCAGTGAGGATAAGGCTTCCTGTAAATTGGAGTTTGTACCCCCCAAGCCATGGGTCCACAAACTTCATGGATTAAATTTCTATCAACCATATTAAGTGGTTGTTGATGACCTGGTTGACCCAAAGGAGGGTTTATTGCTGGTATTGGAGGAGGTTGGGGAATATTATCCATCTTCCTGGGATTTTCATTCCTTCGACCCACTCATATTCCAGTAGGGCCTGGTTCGAATATAGGATTGGTATTTACTCTCCTATTTTTACCTATTATGCTTTCTCTGGGTCTAGATTCTTTGAAATTCACTGATTTATAGATATGATCTTGACACTGATCTATAGATATGATCTTGACCATGTCCCATATGATTCCCTTGCATCCCTTTGAATATTGGAGGAGTACTGTTAGGGACAGACATATAGAAACTTTATTGTGAATTAGGCCTAAAAGGAGGCCCATTTGCATGAATCATAGGATTTGGCTGAAATAAGCCCTGGGTATAATCCCTTTCATTCTATCGAACCACAGAAGATTTCTACTTGGCACCATTATTGGTGCAAATTGTGGTATGTTGTTATTAAGGGAAGTGATCAGAATATTAACATTCTGAATCATGTTTCCCAAATGGTCAAATATTGGTGTCAATTGATTCACCAAGTCATACTGATTTTATGAGCCAATATTTGCATTATTTGGAATTGGATTCAAATTCTCAACTCCCACTTCTGGGTTTTAATTGTTTACGTGATTCCCAATATTGCTACTTTGAGGATCTTGGTATGGAGGACCACCAGTCTTAGCAATATTAACACCAACATTGGCGTTATCAATAGACCAATTGCTTCGAAGGTTTCTCTTTGCCATCTTTTGACACTAGTGTCCTACCGGGCATGCCAAAAATGCTTGGTTGGAAAATTTATATATGTGTGAGCGTGCCAGGCAAGCAAATTGCCAATGTGTGTGATGTGATTAATATCCAAACTGTGCCTCACCAGGGAGATTGTGGTGACGTTCGATGCCTTAACAAGGACTTCAAACGTGTAAAGATGTAACTAATTGAAGCACTTCAAACTAACTAATGGAAAACTACTCCTAAATAAGAACAGTAAATGAAACAATAAAGTAACAGACTACTTTATTAAGTTAAAACAGACTACAATCTAACCTTGAAGATGACTTCGAAGGTATTCTACTTCTAAATTTAAGTGCGTAGACAGAAATACAGTAAATGTATTGAAAGATATATGTTGATGTTAATCGAAGGATCTCTTTTCGAACACAAACTACTTCTATTTATAAGTGTCGAGGATTCACAGCAGTCCTGTTTGAATGTTCCCTGCTCTTTTCAAATTGATAATTACCCCTACACGTGGCATATCCTTGAATTGACACCTGCTCTTTTAGTTATTTCACAATGATCAACACATGTCCCTTGGCAGTTAATCACTTTGAACAGAATGAATCAGCAGAACAGTTCATAACTGCCCCTGCATTACATTCAACTCAATCAACTGTCCTGCCACGTTGAATCCCACGTGGCACCCTCTCATTGGCTGGATATTGTCATCACAAACATTCTCGGTATGTTCTTTATCTGTCTCTGGTAGTCGCCTTCATCGGCCCGTCCCATCGCTGGCCCGACACCGTTATTCTTCAATGTCTACATAATATCATCAGTATCGAAGCTCATTTGATTGTTTGAACCTGGGTCATAATTACAGAAAAAAAACTGAACAACCATTGATATGTATTTATTTCGGCCTCTATCTTTGCTGCTCATTTGATATTCTTTTCATCTTCATGCTTATTGGCTCATATCGAACCACAGTCTGGTTCCACATAAATCCCCCTTTCCATAACTCTCGTTTTCATGTCCATATGATAAGGCTGCCAACTTGAGAAGGCAGTCCATGAAGCATACAGAAGTGTTATATATACAACTTAGTATGTGTCATCATATACACATTACACAGTCTTAAGTTTGAATTTCATATCCTCTCCCAATTATGATTTTAGATTTTTTTGTTTTTTCCCCGTCCTTTTTAGCTTGGCATCATTGTTGCTCTATAGGGAAAAATTCCTACTCAAATTATTGTGTGGGGGATAAGAAAAAAAATTTAATGATTTAAGCAAGGTGATTAAAGGTTCTATGAGTGTTAAAGTTATGTTGTGCAGATTTTATGAGACACAAATGACTGGCTTATTGCAAGTGGCTGATAATGCTGGGAAAATTCACCTTCTGCCAATGAAATCGATGTTGCTAATACCGTCCCGTCGCCGTCGCCATCATCGACGTCATTGCCGTGAATCTGTCAGTTGGGTGTGGTGGTTTTGGGTTATGGTGATGAAGCTAGGGTTCTGAGCCAATTTGGGGATTTTTGATCGTCAGTGTATCGATATATATAGAGAGATAGAAGAGAGAGAGGAAGCATTTTTATTTTTGTAGGTCCCACATTAGTTTTTAAAAAATAATTAGATGCCCTTTAAGTGAAATCTTGTGTGGTTTCTTATGTTGGTGTAGCATTTCTGTTATTATAATTGAGAGAGAATGAAAGAGAGTAGAATATATAACTAGAATAATGTATATATATATATATATTTTTTTGGGGGGGGGGGGGGGGGGGTGGGGGGAATGGGGGTGATATATATATATGTGTATGTATTTTTTTCTGTTCAAAGAACTTTAAAGTGAAGAACTACCTGCTGAAGCAGCAGAGATTACATCAAAATGGGAAAAGAAGGATCCAAAGTGCCAGAAAAAAGAAGGGCAACAACCCATCTAGCAAGATTGTGGGCAACAGTGTTGGTAGATTTACAGATTTTTGAAAAGTTCCAGCCACTAAAATCTTTCTTCATAGTGCAAATATCAGTGGTCAAAGGAAGAAGCTTCCAACCTGGAGAGAGGTGCCAAAGATTTATGGTATAAACGGTATTAAGGGAGTGGCTATGAAAGATTATTCTGGGCCACTTCTCCTTGAAAGCTATGGAAACCGCCATTCTAAGAGCAAAAGTGTCAGCAACATCTGGATCAATAGAAGAAACCCTCTTATTCCAGAGACCAAGAATATCACCAGCTGAGTTCTATAAGACTGCATTGATGCAAGAGAAGGAGTTCTTCACTATTGTGTCACAGTTAAATTTCAACAATTTGCAAGCATAATTAGGGGTGTAAAGTTGGGGTTGAGGTTATGAAAAAGAGGAGCGGGAAGATTTAACACCCGCTCCCACGAGTAGTATTTAATTACATTTAGCATGCATAATTAGCATTAATTAATGATATTATTATATGTGCTGGTATCAACTCTCTAAGATGATTAGGGGTGTAAAGTTTGGAACCCAGTAATAGGCCAAGTGGCAGTCCCAGTTTGGGATAGTTATGAGAGGTCCCCGTGTGACGGGACAGTTATGGGGAGTAATTCTTATGTGCTTAAATGTTGGGGGATGTCAATGTAAATAGCAGAAACCTAGACTAACAGGTGTCATGACATGTATCAAGGGATGGCACATGTTAATGCTCTTCATCTCCTTCAATCTCGGCAAAATATATAGAAAGAAACGAGAGTTGACGACGGAGAGCTCAACAACGTTTACGATGTCGATTGACGTGCTTAACGATGATCAATTTCAAAACAGGCTACATCTTCGGACTCCTGGAGGTGAATATAATGCATTGGTATAAATCTTATTGCATTTTGAGACAGTCTTTCTGTGCCCCAATTCGAGAGCTTAATTAGGTCATAATTTGCTAATTTGGTATAGGTTTGTACTTGGATATTTCTAGGCTCTTAATTATGCATTTAAGAGCAAAATCTAAGAGGCAAGTGACAATAATTATAGAATCTGGATAATTGGATGTTTGAGATTATAAGCATGTCTATTTATATAATTTAGCCTGTTTTATTATTATTGGGCAAACTCATGTGGTTAATAAGACCCATTTGTATGGAAATAATATGATGTGATGAATTTATATGAGCATGTTGAGTTGTATATTTGGGACAAAGGGGAACTTGTACTTGCCATTGAAATTATGAGACTGTGGACACGCGAAATTCCACCTCTTTATTTTGATTGAGATTGTTTTGAAAAGTAAAGGAAAAGGTCTGTTGAAAATAGATAGAGAGTTGCCACATGATCTTTAAGGAACCAAGAAACCTAATTTTGACTCACCTAAATGGATAAAGGGCACTGGCCCTTCATAAGCAAAGAACTTGGCTCGGGGTTTTGGTACGAGAGAGGAAGGAGCCTTTGTCGCGACTAAAATACCCTCAACTCGCCCTGTCTCTTGACGTGCCTCAATTAGCATCCAAATAATCATATTATACTATGTATGGTTCGACAATTAATATTATGATAGTATATTATATCACACAAGAATTTTGAAATGGAAGATCAAAAGATAAGATATCATTCATAACATCTAAACCAAATATCATACAATGCAAAAGTGAAAGATCACACAAATAAACCTAGGAAAAATCGTCTAATCACATATCAAGTAATTAAGTTTTCCTAATCTAAGGGGGACATGAATTGTTCTTGAAACAAATTAATCAAAGAGATCAAAATATGCTTAGCAAGCTAGAATGATGCATGTAAATCTTTGGGAAAAGAAGACCTCTCAAATCCCCGGGATGGATGAGAAAGGACGATTAGATCGAGGGGAAGCATGGACGTGTGATCAAGTTCATTCCTAATAATCTTTTTAGATTAGGGGTCACAAAAGCCCCAAATCTTGCATGGATGCAATGTATGATCCTAGAATGTACAAAGGTTGTGGTGGTTTGTGTACCTGGACTTTCTAAAGTGACTTAGAAATCTACAATATGAATGAATGCATAGAGGAAATCATCATGGGATATGTACAAATGTAGTATGAACTACTTCCTAAGATATGAACAAATTTGGAGTGTACGAAAGTATCAAATCAAAGAATGAAAGTAAAAGTATGCTTGCTGTGAATAGTGAATAGTGAATAGAACAGTGAGTTGATCTTGTAGAAATTGAAAAGTGGGGATAGAAATGTTTTCAATGCATGCTATTTTATGGAGATCATCCTTATTGTGTCTAGAACTCATATCAAAAAGCCAAACTTCAATAACTATTACGGATTGAGAGAAATCATATAAACAATAGAGGTTACTCAGAAACAGAGTCCGTACTGTCGACTGAAATGTCAAAACATCTTAGAAAATGGAAACAAAACATTTAAAGGGCTTATATTATACAGAAAGTTCCATAAGACACTGAAGTTCAAGGGAAAAATGAGTTGGGACCACCCTTTTTGGAAAAGTTTCTGAAAAACAAGTTGAATGTTAACCAAGTTGCTGTGACAGCAAAAATAGAATGTCTGGAAGGAATGTTTGGGTCAAAATGTAACCCTTCCATGTGTTTCCAAACAAAACAAAAAATCATGGGTGTTTTGTAATGAGTTAGGAAGACTTTCCAAGTGGTCTTGCATCCATACATTGAGTATTGAGTTCTATAGAAATCTTTGAACTCAGATCATTCACTGTTTTGAAGATTTCTTGAGAAAACAAGGTTTGTTTCTTGGAATCCAAATATTGGGGTTTTAGAGGGGTGAAATAGGGGTTTTGAAGGCATATTTTCAACATCAAATGGAGATTATAACCACTTGAAACATCAACATCAAACTCATATTAAGAACACCCAATATTTCTTGCACAAACATAGTTTTACTTGAGAATATGACTTCAAGAATACATATGAATGTAATGAAGATAAAATCATCATCCATTAAACATGTCTTTGAGGTCAAGAGCTACTATCCATAAGGATTCACCCTCCTCAAACAGTATGTCATCTAGATGATGATAAGCATATAAGTAGTAAAAAAAAATAAAAAAGAAACGAGGTGAGAAGAGATGAGCCTAGTATGTAAACAATCAAATAAGCAATCAATAGATGATAATCAATGTGATTTTGGACTTGTAACTTGGTGTTTCACTCATAGATATTGACATTTGGACATGGAAGTAGCTTCCTATCTCATGAATGCTCAAGAATGGTGCTAGGGAAGGGTTTGAATGTGAAGTATAAGAGAGGTAATAGAGGAAAACAAGATTAAAACTCACTTTTTTTTGTGGAAAATCAGTGGGAGAAGCTCCATTTCTCTTCTCTAAACCTACCTCTATCTCTCTTTCTCTCTATAACTTTCTCAAGCTTTGCACTTGGCTCCCCTAAAATGAAGAGCAAAGGGGGGTTTATATAGGCCAATTTGGCGTGGTTTTGGGATTTAGAAAGTGGTCCCATTGGTCCCAAACATCTGTGAACATAAAACTACATCGTTTGGTCTTCAATTATTCAATTTGGACGCCCAAAATAATTACAAAAATGGACTCTGCGGGGGTTGAGTGCTGCCGTGGCACTGACCATTTGCCGCCGTGGTAGTGGCCCAGAGCCTTCGTGGCACTGCTCCTCAGATGCCTAAAAAAATAGTATTTAGGCCTCCAGAGGTTCCGGTATTCGCAAAAAGACCCTATTTCGTCCGAAATTCACAGAAAATGTATATGAACTCCGAAATGAGGTTATGATATATCGTTGGAAAGGTAATGGAGTCTTCTTTACATAAAAAATAGTTCAGAGATAGGTCACTTTAAAAAGTTTTGTAGTATTTACGATAAAAGCCAATTTGATCGCCTTTTTCACCTTCGAAAATTCATTATAAATTCGTTTAAAATCCAGGAATTATATGCAATATACCATTGGAAAGCTATTGATCTCTAGTGTCCATGAAAAATATTTGAAAAATGATACGGTGCTCCAGTTTTAAAGTCAACTGTTGGTCAAATTGGTCAAATCGGGGACCTCCAGGAAGTTCTGGGAACCTCTGGGAGCTCCCAAGAGCTGACGTTTTTGTCCAATTTTCTTTAAAAACTCTCTTTAAAAACTCTCTTTAGTAATTTTTTATGATGTAGCATGTTTCTAGAAATTTGGTCTAAATCTGGGAGTCTTAGGGCTTTCAGGGGCATTTCGGTCATTCTGAGCATTTTGAGAGATATGACTAACTTCAAGGAGTCCTTTTTTAGTCTTTTTCAATCATTGTGAACCACCAAGATATGGGTCTCCTAAATCTGATAGCCGCAAAATGGGGTGTCTACAGTTTACCCCTCTTTGGCATGAACTTAAGCGAGTGCCAAAGCTTTGAAGAGACAAGTCTTTTTGGGCACTATAGATTTGGGATAAAAGCGTTGCAAAGATGTAATGATGAAAAACATGATGCTCTGCTTGAGCTGCCTACGTATCCCAAGGGGAATCAGACCAGGACGTAGTTCGGGGAACAAAAGAACAAATCACACATGCACAATAAGACATACGAATGCTATGCTATGAGGATAATATGCAGTGCATGGACGTGATATGAGTTGTGTCATGAGTCCTATCATTTCTAGTGTTCTGATCCTAGTATGAGTAGGTGCTTAAGTTATGCCACTTTGAGTGGGCTGGTGTTATGCTAGAGTACATCTGACTCTTATGCAACAGTCGATTCTGATAAAGATATCAAAGTATTTGAAGACTTTGGTCCTCGGGGCAAACTTTTCAAACTACGAGAAGTATGCTTTACGATTGAATAGAATCAGATATTGGGTCATTGAGGACGACAATTAAAGATAATCGGCGGACACAGAAGTCCTAGATACCAAGCGATGGATGTGGAAGTTGAAGATAGCCAATCAGAGAAGGATTTCGTGATAACCGACAAGCAAGAAAGCTCACAATAGCTGATGGGTTGGTGAGGGGGCTCACAATTTTTGACAAAGGAGTGAGAAAGCTCATGATAAGTGAGAAGCTCATAATTTTTGTTTGTTGAGAAAGCTCATGATCTTTTTTGATGAAGCTCTCGATAACCAATGGGTAGGTTAGGGGGACTCACAATTTTAGACAGAGGAGTGAGGAAGCTCACGATAAGTGAGAAGGCTTACAATTTTAGATAAAGGAGTGAGGAAGCTTACGATAAGTGAGGAAGCTCACGATAAGTGAAGAAGCTCATAATTTCGGACAAAGGAGTGAGGAAGCTCATGATAAGTGAGGAAGCTCACGACTAGTGAAGAAGCGCACGATAAGTGAGAAAGCTCACGATTTTGGACAAAGGAGTGAAGAAGCTCACGTTAAGTGAAAAAGCTCATGATTTTGTATGAAGGATTGAAGAAGCTCATGATAAGTGAGAAGGCTCACGATTTTTGAAGAAGGAGTGAGGAAGCTCACGATAAGTGAGAAAGCTCGCAATTTTGGACAAAGGAGTGAGGAAGCTCACGATAAATGAGAAAGCTCACGATTTTGGACGAAGGAGTAAGGAAGCTCAAGATAAGTAAGAATGCTCATGATTTTAGACGAAGAAGTGAGGAAGCTCACGATAAAAGAGAAAGCTCACGATAAGTGAAGAAGCTCACGATAAGTGAGAAAGCTCATGATTTTGGACAAAGGAGTGAGGAAGCTCACGATAAGTGAAAAAGCTCACGATTTTGGACAAAGGAGTGAGGAAGCTCACGATAAGTGAGAAAACTCACGATTTTGGACAAAGGAGTAAGAAAGCTCACGATAAGCGAGGAAGCTCACGATTTTGGACAAAGGAGTAAGAAAACTTATGATAAGTGAGAAAGCTCACGATTTTGGACAAAGGAGTGAGGAAGCTTACGATAAGTGAGAATGCTCACAATTTCGGATAAAGGAGTGAGGAAGCACATGATAAATGAGAAAGCTCATGATAAGTGAAGAAGCTCACAATTTTGAATAAAGGAGTGAGGAAGCTCGTGATAAGTGATAAAGCTCACGATTTTGGATAAATGAGTGAGAAAGCTCATGATGAGCAAGAAAGCTCATGATAATCGACGGGGCACAGAGCCTTGGATTGTGAATAGACAATGCTTTCCCTAGGAGGCGAGGTCTTTTGACTGCGGGCGGTGTTTTTCTATCGTTAGCCGATTTTTATGATGACCAATCCAAAAATTTGGTTCAGGTTCTACTGGGGATGGTAGGGGATTGTCTGAGAATCTCTCTTAACTATTTTAATTCTTAACTAAGAACCAGGATTCAAATCTGAATCTCTCACGGTTGATCAAATCTTGCAATGGTCGGTCCGAAAAGCCTATTCAGGCTTCCAAGATGATTGACGGACGTGGAACCACTAATGATGGACATGGAATCCCTAAGATGATTAACGGACGTGGCAGTCCTAGATATCAAAGAGTAAACGGGGTAGCCCGAGATAACTGGTGGATGCGAAAGTCCTACCTTAATCCAGAGTGTCTACAATAAAATATTTACCTTACTTAAGAGGGCTGGTAGTGAAAGATTTGCCTCAATTTAGAGAGTTGACAATCTAGAGGGTTTTCGCCTTAAACTAAAGGGCTGACAATGAAGGATTTGCCTCCATCTAGAGGGCTGACAATGAAGGATTTGCCTCAATCTAGAGGCCTAATGACAACAGATTTGCCTCAATCTAGAGGGCGGATAATGTAGATTTGCCTCAAACTAGAGGGCTGACAGCGAAGCATTTGCCTCAATCTAGAAGGCTGATGACAGCAGATTTGCCTCAATCTAGAGGGCTGATAATGATAGATTTGCCTCAAACTAGATGGCTGACAACAAAGCATTTGCCTTAATCTAGAAGGCTGATGACAACAAATTTGCCTCAATTTAGAGGGCTGACAACGATAGAATTGCTTCAATCTAGAGGGCTGACAACGAAGGATTTGCCTCAATCTAGAGGTTGATGACAATAGACTTGCCTCAAACTAGAGGGGACGATGAACACAACATATTTTGAATAAGAGTTATGGTAAACTAATGATGATTAATGAACTGATGATGTACGAATCGAGATGATGAGTAGATAGTGAACTACTGTGACTATCATAGGTTGGATCAACAATTGGATCAACAGTTGGACTAACCGTGATCAGAAGGAATGACGATGTACGAATCAAGATGACGAGTCAACACTGAACTACTGTGATTGTCATGGATTGGACTGACGATGTACTAATTGAGGTGACGAGTCGACAGTGAACTACTATGACTATCATAGATTGGACTGACGATGTACAAATCGAGGTGACGAGTCGACAGTGAACTACTATGACTATCACAGATTGGACTGACGATATATTAATCGAGGTGATGAGTCGGCAGTGAACTACTGTGACTGTCATGGATTGGACTGACGATGTATGAATCAAGATGACGAGTCAACAGTGAACTACTGTGACTGTTATGGATTGGATAAACGGTTGGACTAACCATGATCAGAAGGAATAAAAATGTGCGAATCGAGATGATGAGTCGATAGTGAACTACTGTAAATGTTATGGATTGAACTGACGATGTACTAATCGAGGTGACGCGTCGATAGTGAACTAGTGTGACTATCACAGGTTAAACTAACCGTGATCAAAAGGAATGATGATATGTGAATCGAGATGACGAGTCGACAGTGAACTTTTGTGATTGTCATGGATTGAATTGATGATGCACTAATCGATAAGCCTGTTGGGGATAAAACTGAATCTGCTGGGGAGGATGCGACTCTACTGGGGAAGACTGGATACAATGTACACTACTAGGGAAGAAGGCAATATGCCCACTGATGCGAGTAAAGGTATGATTCTATTCGGGATGAAGGATACGTAGATGATCTACGGTGGCTATAGATCTGACATTAATGGAAGACGATGATCAACAACCACTCATAGACTTACACTGCATAGATGAGGAAAGATAGCCACTCATGGACTTATATTGTTATGGTGAAGGAAGATCATCAACAGCCACTCATGGACTTATGTTGCATGAACGAAGAAAGATGATCAACAGCCACTCATCGACTTATGTTGCTAGGATGAAAGAAGGTGATCAACAGCCACTCATGGACTTATGTTGCTAGTATGAAGGAAGATCATCAATAACCATTCATAGACTTATGTTGCATGAACGAAGAAAGATGATCAATAGACACTCATGGACATATGTTGCTAGGAGATGATGGTTAACTTTCGGCGGCTTAGAAAGGGATGAGATTTACCCCAAGTTTGGACATTTCTCATGCTGACGCCTTGATTGGTGCAGTAATTATGTTTGGTTCTCCTGCTTGTATTGTCCTTGGAATGCTGTTAAAAATTTTATAATTTGATTTGAAAAATTCATTATTAGTCACTGTTGACTTACACATTTGAGACTACGACAGACTCAAAGACTAACAGACATCGACGCACATACGAGGGCGACATATTTGACACAAAATTGGAAAAAGCTTGACTTTGCCAAGATTTGATGTGCATTTGTCATAGATGATACCATTTCACTCTTCATCTTCACATGGTAGCACTTTGCTAATAAATTTGATTTTTAAAAATTCTTCCCTATTGATCTAGTCGATCCTCTGCTTTTCCCAGGATGTGCTTTGAATTAGTGCCTTAGCTTATAGAATAAAAGATACTCCATTTCAAAAAATTTCAAAACAACTTGGTGACTTGAAAACTCGCCCTTGGTGTAAAGGGATTGTGTTAGGCAAACATAGTTTGCCCCTAGTTCATAGGCAAACGAGGTAGGTGACCGAAGTTTACCCCTAGCTTATCTGATGGTTGTTTGAAGGTTTTGGGGAAACGACGTAGGTGACCGAAGTTTGCCCCTTGTATGAAGGGTAGATGGTAACATTCAGGCCAATGAGGCGGGTAGCCGAAGTTTGCCCCTAGTGTGGAAGATAATTTCTAGCTTGAGGCAAGGACTGCGACTCTAATCTCTCATATGCTCATAACTTTTGCCTAGGCACCAGTGAGATGACCTAGCGAGCTCTTTTCTCTCTTTTATTATTGCCCACCTTGGATTTAGCTCTAATTTTTGCCTAGGCGTCCTTTCGGATTTTTGACCTGGCAAGCTATCCTTTTTTTTTTTGAAAGTCTACCTACGTACCCCCGAGCGGGGATCAGGTCCAACGTAGTTTTGGCCAAGTCTTTGAGAAAAGGAGGGGTTGATTATGATGGTGTCGACCGAATTGATGCGATTGCATACGTATCCCTGAGTGGGAATCAGGTCGAGCGTAGTTCAAGGCAAGGCTTGAAGGAAATTTGTTTGATTATGATGGTGTTGACTGAACCAATGCAGTTGTCTACGTATCTTCGAGTGGGAATCAGGTCGAGCGTAGTTTAAGGCAAGGTCTGAAAGAAATTGGTTTGATTATGTTGGTGTCAACCGAACCGATGTGGTTGCCTACGTATCCCCGAGTGGGAATCAGGTCGGGAATAGTTCAAGGCAAGGTTTGAAAGAAATTGGTTTGATTATGATGGTGTCGATCGAACCGATGTGGTTGCCTAAGTATCCCTGAGTGGGAATCAGGTTGAGCGTAGTTTAAGGCAAGGTCTGAAAGAAATTGGTTTGATTATGATAGTGTCGATCGAACCAATGTGGTTGCCTACATATCCCCGAGTGGGAATTAGGTCGAGCGTAGTTCAAGGTAAGGCTTGAAGGAAATTGGTTGAGGGTTTTTCAAACCAATCGTCAAAGAAGTTCAAACTTAGGTCACTTGTGGTAGCCTTGAATACGACGATTCAGTTTCAGTCTCCCTTTCTTATCTTTTCTTTTCTTTTTTTGTTTTGTTTTGAGGATTGATCCTTTTTCACTTTTACCTAGCCAGTCAATTTTGCTTTTCATGTAGTTGATTCATGTGAGATCTTTCGATTGCAATCTCGAAATTACATAATGTGCATGTTAACTCTCAGAATTTGTTTGTGGTCGTTCGGAGCTTTTTGAAATATGATCTAGACACATTCTCATGATGTACCCTGAAGTTTACAATTCTCTGTATCACCAAAATTTTCTTTCTTTCATTTTCTCCATCATTTTGACTGGTTAATGTCAGATCTTGGAAATCAATACCTTTTCAGCTCTAACTTATGCGTGGGTGCCCTTTCGGGTTTTCAACCTAGCGAGCTTTTTCTTTTCTTTTCTTTTCTTTTCTTTTCTTCCTTTCTTTTTTCATTTTTTTTAAAGAGGAGACGAAACTCGCTGAAATATTTGGCTACCATCAAGGACTAAGTTTGCATTGCTTCCAATTGGACAGATTGCATGGCTCCCTATTAGATTGGGCTTAAGATTTTGAAATGGTAGAAAAAGGGTATTGGGCAATCCCCAAGTCAGTTTCAAGTATGTCTTTTTGAGATTTGAGCAAAAGCATATTTTAAATTCTTAAAGTATGACTATTCAATTTTCGGCTCTTCATCGGTGCCAGCGTGAAATCGACTTTGACCTTTCTAGGACTTTTTTTTTATTTGATGCAAAAATTTATTAGCAGAGTAATATCCATGGTAATTTGAACAGTGGCATTTCATTTCGATGATTCGTGCATTGACGACTAGACACATCAAATTAGGCAAAAATGAGATTTCATTCCATCAAAAGAAGAAGGCTTACATTACTCGACACAGACTCATAACAACTTGAGACTAACAGACTCGACAACATGACTAAACTTGAAATAGATTCAAAACATAGGAGAGACTCAACTAGACTCGGTTTCTTTTTTCGAAAGAGCATCCTCATTTGTTTTGCTAGCAAAAGTCCCAAACACCATCGCTTCATCGGCACAGGTTCAACATTCATGGGTATCAACAAAAAGGGATCATTTGAACAGATGAGCCAAGGGTTTTAGGTTCGATGAAGATGACATTTTGGTTGACATAGGGTTGGATGGGTGATGGCTCGATGATTTTCTAATCGATGAGGTCTTGGATATCATAGCGAAGGCGTATACAGCTGTGGGTGTCGTGGCCTGGGCCTTGGTGGTAGTCACAACATTTTGACAGGTTACAGTTAGGTGAAGGGATACCAGCACGAGGCTGAAGAAATTGGAGTTGCCCCTTTGTGATGAGGTTATCAAGGATAATGGACAACAGCATACCCAGGTTGGTGAAGGTTCTTGGGTTGCGGGCTCTGTTAAACTTTGAGTTCAAGTGGGTCCTCGGAGTGGCTCTTGTGTTTGGATATGGAATAGGATTACCCAAGCAGGGGTGTGGACTTGGACATGAGTAAGGATTCGGATGTGGAAATGGGCTTGGATAGACGGCGTCGAACAACCCATACTTCCTTTTTTGATGCTCTGCACCATCTTCCCAAATCGGCTTATCCTTAAACTTAGATGTTCAACAGTGGTTTGTAGTTTGTTCATTTTCCCTTCTGGAGCTTAGTAGGCCATTAGTGGGTTTATGATAGCCTGGGCTAGCCCGCGATCACGATAATGAAATCGGGGAGGTTCAATAGTATCCTTACTCGGGGCTATGTTCTCTGCAAATAGAAGTAAAAGCCCAAATTAGCAGAGGCGCAAAAATACTTCTTATGGACTCCTCGTGGGAGGAGATGACCAGAATTTTGAAGGATTTAACGATGCAAACCGAGGACGGTTACAGTAAGTATACGACTTTTGTACAATGATTGAGATGGGTGAGCATGATGATACTGTAGACACCCCATTTTGTCGGCTATCAGATTTAGGAGACCCATAGCTTGGTGGTTCACAATGATCGAAAAAGGACTCAAAAGGACTCCTGGAAGTTGGCTCTATTTCTCAAAATGCTCAGAATGACCAAAATGCCCTTGAAAGCCATAAAACTCCCAGATTTGGTCCCAAAGTTCTGGAAATATGCTACGTCGTAAAAAAAGTATTCAAATGAGTTTTAAAAGACAAATCGGATGAAATCGTCGGCTCCCAGAGAGCCCCGGAAGTCCCGGAAGTTCCCGAAAAGTTCCCGTTGACCGGTTTGACCAAGGTTTGACCAGGTTTGACCAGGGTTTGACCAAGCTTGACCAAGTTTGACCAAAGTCGTCCGAATTCACCAGAATCATTTTTAAATCATGAAAAAGTGTTAAAACAAGTTCCGAAAGAAAATCGAGAGAAAACATCAGCTCCTGGGAACTCCCGGAGCTTTTCAGAACTTCCCGTAAATCCCAGGTTTGACCAGTTTGACCAGAATTTGACTTTGGAACCGGGGTGCCGAAACAATTTTCAAATATTTTTCATGGATACTAGAGGTCAATAGCTTTCCAACGGTATATCGCACATAATTTCTGGATTTAAAACGAATTTATTATAAATTTCCAAAGGCAAAAAAGACGATCAAATTGGCTTTTATTGCAAATACCGCAAAACTTTGCAAAGTGACTTATCCCCGAACTATTTTTTATGTAAAGTAGACTCCAATACCTTTCCAACGGTATATCACAACCTCAGTTTGGAGTTCATATGCATTTTCTGTGAATTTCGGACGAAATAGGGCCTTTTCGCGAATACCGGAACCTCAGGGGGCCTAAACAGCATTATCTGGACGAAGGGAGGAGCAGTGCCGCCGCGGCACTGGCCCACTGCCGCCGCGGCACTGGCCCAGTGCCGCCGCGGCACTCCCCTCCAGAACAGTGAGTTTTTGTAATTTCTTTTGGGGTCCCATTTTGATTAATTAAAAACCAAAACGACGTAGTTTTGATTCCCAGCTTATTTTGGACCAATGGGAGACCATTTTAAACTTTTTAAAACTCCATTTACCACCCCTCCTTTGCCTATAAAAGAAGCCATTTACTTCCATTTAGGGGAGAGACATGGAAGCTTAGAGAGAGCTTAGGAAGAAACTCTAGGGAAATATAGAGAGAGAAAGAGAAGAAGTAGTCTTCTTCTTCCATTTTTTCCAATCAAAGTGAGTTCTAATCTTGTTTTCCTCCACCATTCTTCTATATACTTCATCATCAATACACCCAATCACCATTTCTCTAAGCATTCTTGAGTTAGGAAGCTACTTCCATGTCCAAATGTCTATATCTATGAGTGAAACACCAAGCTACAAGTCCAATATCACATTGATTATCATCTATTGATTTGTTCATTTGCTTGCTTATATACAATGATCATCTCTTCTTACCTCATTTCTTTTTTATTTTCTTTATTTACTTACTAGTTCATCATCATCTAGATGATGACATGAAGTTTGAGGTGAGTGAATCCTTATGGATAGTAGCTCTTGACCCCAAAACCATGTTTGATAGATGATGATTATAACTTCAATACCTCCAAGGTATCCTTGAAGTTATGTTCAAAATAAAAATGAATCTCTCCAATAATATTGGGAGTTCTTTGATGATTCAAGGTTGGATAAGGTTTTAAGTGGTCACATGGTCATCTCAAGAGTTTAAGTTCATGCTTTGAACATCTATTTCAAAACCCCCAATCAAGAATTCAAACTCTATTTCAAACCCAAATCCATTTTCTTCAAGAATAATCCAAAACAGTGAGCTGTTCAGATTCAAAGATTTGTTTTGAATTAAATACTTGAGTTATGATGATGAAACCACTTGGAAAATCTTCCTAAGACATCATAGTTTGTCTCCAATTTTTCCCATCAATTATAGAGATATGAAAGTAATTGTTTTGGGTGTGAGAAGTTCATATTCATAATCTGCCCCTGTTCTCACAGAATGTTCACCCAACTTCTTGCACTTATTCTGGATGTTTTCGTCAATGTACATATATCTTTTCTATTTTTTTTTTATGAAACTTGGGTGTCTTAGAAAACCTTTGGTATATAATGGGTCATCATAAACCCTTTCTTTGATTTATGAAAAATCATTCAAAATCAGTCAACAGTGCAACTTTTGTTTCTGAGTCATGTGTACATTCTGATTTATTTCTTTTAATCTGTGATAGCTATTGAGGTTTGGCTTTTTGGGTTATTTTCTAGACACAATAAGGATGATCTCTGATTTTTTCCACATTTTCCTAGGCACGTTTGACCTCCCATTATAATGTTATAAAGTAATGCACACAGTCTGTCCACTATTCACAGCATTTCACTTTTTGACTTTCACACTTTGATGCAACACTCTCTTGTATCTAGATGAACCCATATCTTATGCACATGTTCTTTACCACTTTTAGTATGTTATATCATATCATGTATCATCTATCCTCTCATGTATCATACTCTCATAGATTCTTGAATTTGGTTTCCAAATAAAACTATGTTTTGCAAATACTTGGGAAGTTCATGAAATGAGTTAGGAATTGATAGTCCAAGTGGTTAGAATATTCATCCAAGTTCTGGAAGTATACTTTCAAAACCTCTATTTCAAAACCCCTCTTAAAACCCCTTATTTTGATCTCAAGAAAGAAAACCTTGTTTTCCCCAAAATCTTCAAAACAGTGAGTCAAAACAGTGAGTGAGCTGAGTTCAAAGATTTCTCTAGAACTCAATACTCAATGTATGGATGCAAGGCCACTTGGAAAGTCTTCCTAACCCATTATAGAACACCCATGATTTTTGGTTTGACTTGGAAGTACTTGGAAATGGTCCATTTGGACCCAAACATTCCTTCCAGACATTCTGTCTTTGCTGTCACAGCAGCTAGGTCCACTTCCAACTTCTTTTCCAGAAAACGTTTCCAAAACGGGTGGTCCTAACTTATTTTTCCCTTGAACTTCAATGTCTTAGGGAACTTTCTGTATAAAATGGGCTTCTAGATCATTTGTTTTCAGTTTCTAATATTTTTCAACATATCAGTCGACAGTACGGACTCTGTTTCTGAGTGACCTTCATTGTTTATATGATTTCTCTCATTCTGTGATAGTTATTCAAGATTGGCCTTTTGGGTAGTGTTCTAGACACAATAAAGAAGATCTCCATAAAAAAATCATGCATTAAAAACATTCCTAACCCCTCTTTTTTCAAATTCCAAAAGATCATGCTACTGTTCTGTCCACTATTCACAGCAAGCACATTCTAATTTTCATTCTTTGATTTGATGCTTGTATGCATTCCAAATTAGTTCATATCTTAGGGAGTAGTTCGTACTACATTGGTACATATCCCATGTTGATTTCATTCACTCATTCATACACATTTTAGACTTCTAAGTCATTCTAGAAATCCATGTACCCAAAACACACTACAACCTTTGCACATTTTAGATACATACATTGCATTCATGCAAGATTTGGGGTTTTTGTAACTCTTAATCTAAGAAGATTATAAGGAATGAACTCGATCACACGTTCATGCTTCCCCTTGATCTAATCATCCTTTCTCATCCATCCCGGGGATTGAGAGATCTTCTTTTCTCAAAGATTAACATGCATCATACTAGCTTGCTAAGCATATTTTGATTTCTTTGTTTATTTGTTTCAATAACAATTCATGTCCCCCTTTAGATTAGGAAGTCTTGATTATTTGATACATGATTAGACGATTTTTCCCAGGTTTATTTGTGTGATCTTTCACTTTGCATTGTGTGATATTTGGCTTAGATCTTATGAATGATATCTTATCTTTAGATCTTCCATTTCAAATTTTCTTATGTGATGTAATATACTATCATAGTATTATTTGTCGAACCAAACATAGTATAAGATGATTATTTGGATGCTAATTGAGGCCCGTCGAAAGACGGGGCGAGTTGAGGGTGTTTTAGTTGTGACAAAGGCTCCTTCCTCTCTCGTACCAAAACCCCGAACCAAGTTCTTTGGTTATGAAGGGCCGGTGCCCTTATCCGCTTGGGTGAGTCAAAATTAGGTTTCTTGGTTCCTTAAAGACCAAGTGGCGACTCTGTATCTGTTTTCAACAGACCATTTTCTTTCTTTGATCAATTCCAAACAAGTTTAAAAAACCCAACGAAGAGGCGGAAGCCCGGTGTCCACAATCGGGCGACTCTGCTTGGGATTTTTATTTTTAAAACAAAATAATACAGAGGTTTGACTCATAAGAAGCATCCTTAAATGCATTGCACTTCTGTATTTCCCCTTCGACTGTGTCTGAAACGCGGCGCTGACATTGTTCAGGTCTTGCTGTGCCAGGGCACAAGTCACCTTTGATACTGTACCTTCCAAGGTATATCAAAAAGAGTAAAAACCTCCGTACTGTCTCTCTGACGGTATATTGGAACTCTCGTCAACGGACCCTCTTTGACTAAACCCAGCCTTTGCATATAGATTCCTGTAGAACCTTTCATAGGACTGTTCATTTATCTTTTCAGATAGGACAATGTGATATAACTGATGTATGCCCTGGCGGGATTACCTGCGCGGTGTAGACGCTTATGTGGCATAGAACAGAACCTCTTTCTTATGATTCCCAAGGCAATCACTCACATGTGATCACATTGAGTTGACTTGCCTAGGCACCATGATAAGGATGTCTGCTCTATGCTCACAAAGATATACACCGCAAACCTTGATTGTTGATCCTGAGACATAGGAGTATGAAAACTTGCTAGACAGTATGATCATCATCATCACCTATTCCCGTCGTATATCCCTATTTCTTCCAGAAACTCTACCCAACTCATCAGGATATCCCTGTTTCTCCTAGAAACTCTGTCCGAATCACCCAGATTTCCTAGAAAATCCCTATTTCTCCCCAGATTACCCAGAAATCTCAATTTCTTCCAGAAACTCCGATATACTTGTTTCTCCCAGAAACTATGTCCGACTTACCCAGTTATACCTATTTTCCCAGAAGCTCTGTCCAAATCTTTCAGATTACCCAGAAATCTCAATTTCTCCCAAAAATTCCGGTATACTTGTTTCTCCCAGAAACTCTGCCCAACTTACCCGAGTTTTTATGTTTTCCCATAAGCTCTATCCAAATCTCCAAGATTTCCCAAAAATTCCAACAACTCCATCCAAACTTCCCAAAAATGCCTAGATGTACCAATTTCTCCCAGAAATTCTGATTTCCCAATTTCTCCTAGAAGCTCAGTCCAAATCAACCAGAAATTCCTATTTCTCCTAGAAACTCAAATGACTTTTAGAAATTTCTCCGAATATTCCAAATCCCTATTTCTCCCAGAAACTCTGTATCCAGGAAATCCCTGTTGTCCATTGGTGATCACACTGGAAAGTAAGGTTAGCACACTCTGTATGCCTAGGACCTTATTTGTTTAGCTGCTATCTGTTAAAAATAGGAGCATCATATAGATTAGGGCTTACATCCGCATGCTTGTCTCATATACATACATAGTTCATGTCTGTTTACACACACATATATCTCATAAGTCCACACAGTCTATCCCTTCTCATCATCACATGATCATCGATCTTCATCCTCCGAGTCTGATCCTTATCATTTCAATTTGTAAGACATCGCAGGTCCCAAACGTCGTCCTGCTACAATTTCTTCTTGGGATTAATAGCCCTCCCGGAAACAAACCTATGGATCACAAAAGCTTGGAAACTCGAGTCGCCAAGATGAGAACCACTATGACTCAGCTTTCGGATCACCTCACCCAGGTCCTAGGATTTCTTGAGAAAATGAGACCAGAAGTTCGCATTCACTCCGCTTGGACTCGTACACCGAATGATCAACTAATCAGAATAACTGTGGATGGTAGAATGACCGCTATGGAACCTGCTGTTGAGAAGATCAGGGACGAGCTTGCGAAAATGACAGATATGATACGACATTTGGCTAACCTACCACCCTCGATTCTACTATCTTCCCGGTCAGCACCTTGTACTGAATGGTTTGGAAAATTAGCTGATCTTTGGATACATAGTTTGGATCAAGAAGCTCTTGACAAGCTCACCAAAATAAAGGATGCCATCAAAGAAGGAAAGTTCAAGAATAATGAACCCCAACACCAGTCCAAGGGACCCAACTACTCCCTAGACTCCCCAGATATCCATGCACCTAACCACCAACCAATGGCCTACCCTCTCCGTCCATACCAGTCCATTCCACCAAATCACCCTAAAGGCCCTCGCAAATTCTCCAGACTTGATATTCCCCTCTCCACAGCCTTAGACCACCTACTCAAAAAGGGCCACCTGCAACTCCTCCCTCACAAACCACTACCGGATCCCATACCCTCTCACTACAACATGAGCCTACAATGTGCTTACCACCAAAATCTAGGCCATGCCACTGATCAGTGCATCCGCCTCTGCCATGACATTCAAAATCTCATAGAGGATGCACCCCATCCTAATGCCATCACCTATCTTGGCTTGGACCAACCGCTCGACTGATCCCCTTCGCTGAGGCCCATGAATGTTGAACCTGTGCCAGTGAAGTGATGGTGTTTGGAACTCTTGCTAGAAAACCAAATGAAGATGCTCTTTAGAAAGAAAAAAAAAAGAAATAAAAAGAATAAGTGAGTCACTGTGACATTCCATTTGAGACCGGGTCGAGTCCAGTCGAGTCTGTTCTATGTTTGTCTATTTCAAGTTTAGTCTTGTGGTCGGGTCCGTCTGTCATCGAGTTGTTAATGAGTCTGTAACCTTTCTCTTTGGATGGAATGAAGTCTCGTTTTGCCTAATCTGATGTGCCTAGTCATAGATGCATGAATCGCTGAACCGAAGTGTCACTTTTCAAATTACCATGGATAATACTGTGCTAAAAAAAAAAAATTTTTTACTCAAACAAAATTCTGAAAGGTCAAAGTCAATTTTGCGCTGACACTGAAGAAGAGCTGAGAATTGAATAGTCTTACTTTAAGAATTTAAAGATGCTTTTGCTCAAATCTCAAAAAGACATTCTTGGAACTGACTTGGGGCTTGCCCAACACCCTTTTCCCACCATTTCGAAGCCTTAAGCCCAATCCAATTGGGAGCCATGCAATTTGTCCGATTGAAAGCAATGCAAACTTAGCCCTTGATGGTAGCTAAACATTTCAGTAAGTTTCATCTCCACTTTCAAAAAAAAAAAAAAAAAAAGAGAAAAGAAAAGAAAAGAAAAAGCTCGCTAGGTTGAAAACACGAAAGGGCACCTAGGCAAAAGTTAGAGCTGAAAAAGGTGTTGATTTCCAAAATTTGACCCTAGCCAGTCAAAATGTTAAAGAAATTTTTGATGAAACAAATGAGAGAATCGTATGCTTCAAGGTACATCTTAAGAACGTGCCAAGATCACCATTCAAAAGGCACGGAATGGCCACAAATAAATTCTGAAAGCTGACATGCACATTCTGGAATTTTGAGATTGCAATTGAAAGATCTCACAAGAATCAACTACATTAAAAAGACTGGCTAGGCGAAAGTGAAAAGGATCAATCCTCAAAACAAAACAAAAAGAAAAAGAAAAAGAAAATAAAGGGAGATTGAAACTGAATCCTTTTATTCAAAGCTACCATAAGTGGCTCAAGTTTGAACTTCTTTGACGATTGGTTTGAAAAACCCTCATACCTTAAACCCCTTATTTCAAGCCTTGCCTTGAACTACGCTTGACCTGATTCCCACTCGGGGATACGTAGGCAACCACAACGGTTTGGTCACCCCACATACCTAAAAAAATCAACCCGCTTCTTCCCCGATCATGGCCCGAACTACGTTGGACCTGATCCCCACTTGGGGGTACGTAGGCAGACTTTTAAACAAAAAAAAAAAAAGGGATGGCTCGCTAGGATAAAAATCCGAAAGGACGCCTAGGCAAAAATTAGAGCTAAATCCAAGGTGAGCAATAACAAAAGAGAGAAAAGAGCTCGCTAGGTCACCTCACTAGTGCCTAGGCAAAAGTTATGAGCATTTGAGAGATTAAAGTCACGGTCCTTGCCTTAAGCCAGAAAATCACTTTTCACACTAGGGGCAAACTTTGGCTACTCGCCTCGTTTGCCTGAATTCTACTATCTACCCTTCATACAAGGGGCAAACTTCGGTCACCTACCTCGTTTGCCTAAAACCTCCAATAAGCCATCATTCCAAACTAGGGGCAAACTTCGGTCACCTACCTCGTTTGCCTACCGATCCCACTTCATGCCCTTCAAACTAGGGGCAAACTTCGTTTGCCACCCGATCCCTATACACCAATGGTAAGCCTTCAAGTCACAAACATTGTCTTGAACAGATGGAAATGGAACGTCTTTCATTCCATAAGCTAAAGAACTAATTCAAAGCACATCTTGAGAGAAGCAAAAAAATTGATTAGATCAGTAGGGAGGAATTTTCAAAAATAAGATTCATCATCAAAGTGATGCCACGTTAAGGAGAGAAGTAAACACAAAAGAGAAATGGTACATCATTTGTGACAAAAGCACATGAAGTTTTGGCAAGTCGACCTTGTTTCATTTTGGTGTCAAATGTGTCGTCCTCGTGCGTCAATGTCTGTCAAGTTTTTGAGTCTGTTGTAGTCTCAAATGTGTAAATCAACAGTGACTAATAAAATTTTCAAATCAAGTTATAAAGAGCATGCCAATACAAGCAGGAGTACCGAACACCATTACTGCACCGGTCAAGGCGTCAGCATGAGAAGCGTCAAAACTTGGGGAAGATTTCATCCCTTTCTAAACTGCCAAAAGCTAACTGTTTTTCTCCTAGCAACATAAGTCCATGAGTGGCTGTTGATCATCTTTCTTCATGCAACATAAGTCCATGAGTGGCTGTTGATGATCTTCCTTTCTCCTTGCCACATAAGTCCATGAGTGGCTGTTGATCTTTCATCTTTGTTCATGCAATGTAAGTCCATGAGTGGCTGTTGATGATCTTCCTTTCTCCTTGCAACATAAGTCCATGAGTGGTTGTTGATCTTCCGTCTTTCTTCATGCAACATAAGTCCATGAGTGGCTGTTGATCATCTTTCTTCATGCAACATAAGTCCATGAGTTGCTGTTGATGATCTTCCTTTCTCCTTGCAACATAAGTCCATGAGTGGCTGTTGATGATCTTCCTTTCTCCTTGCAACATAAGTCCATGAGTGGTTGTTGATCTTCTGTCTTTCTTCATGCAACATAAGTCCATGAGTGGCTGTTGATCATCTTTCTTCATGCAACATAAGTCCATGACTGGCTGTTGATGATCTTCCTTTCTCCTTGCAACATAAGTCCATGAGTGGCTGTTGATGATCTTCCTTTTTCCTTGCAATATAAGTCCATGAGTGGCTGTTGATGATTGTCTTTCATCCTAGCAACATAAGTCCATGAGTGGCTGTTGATCATCTTTCTTCATGCAACATAAGTCCATGAGTGGCTGTTGATGATCTTCCTTTCTCCTTGCAACATAAGTCCATGAGTGGCTGTTGATCTTTCATCTTTCTTCATGCAACATAAGTCCATGAGTGGCTGTTGATGATCTTCATTTCTCCTTGCAACATAAGTCCATGAGTGGTTGTTGATCTTCCTCCTTTCATCCTAGCAACATAAGTCCATGAGTGGCTGTTGATCTTTCATCTTTCTTCATGCAACATAAGTCCATGAGTGGCTGTTGATGATCTTCCTTTCTCCTAGCAACATAAGTCCATGAGTGGCTGTTTGATCTTTCTTCATTGCAACATAAGTCCATGAGTGGCCGTTGATGACCTTCTTTCATCATAAGTCCATGAGTGATTGTTGATCACCCTCCTCTTTCAATAATCAAAACCTTAACTGCCGCGGACCATCTCTATATCCCGCATCACAATTAGAATGATACCTTTACTCTAGCAGAGTACATTATCCTTTAGCTCCCGAAGGCCCTAACAAGCTTTTGGATTGAGCATTACAGAATCTGAGTAACTACGAGAGATTTAAAGATGGATCCTGGGTCTAGGTCAAGAATTGAAGAGAGATTCTCAGAGAGTCCCCTACATTATCCTCCGAGGACAGAAACAGAAAGATAGCAGCTCCCGGAGGCCCCAACCGGCCCTCTTGGATTGAGCGCCAAAAGATTTGATCAGCCGTGAGAGATTCAGAGATGGGTCCTGGTTCCCCGATCAAAGAAAAAGAGATTCTCCGAGAACCCTACATCATCCTCCGAGGACAGAAACAGAAAGATACCAGCTACCGGAGGTCCCGACCGGCCCTCTTGGATTGAGCGCTGAAAGATTTGATCAGCCATGAGAGATTCAGAGATGGGTCCTAGTTCCCCGATCAAGGAAAAAGAGATTCTCCAAGAACCGTACATCATCCTCCGAGGACAGAAACAGAAAGATACCAGCTCCCGGAGGCCCCGACCGGCCCTCTTGGATTGAGCGCGGAAAGATTTGATCAGCCGTGAGAGATTCAGAGATGGGTCCTGGTTCCCCGATCAAGGAAAAAGAGATTCTCCAAGAACCCTACATCATCCTCCGAGGACAGAAACAGAAAGATACCAGCTCCCGGAGGCCCCGACCGGCCCTCTTGGATTGAGCGCCGAAAGATATGATCAGCCGTGAGAGATTCAGAGGTGGGTCCTGGTTCCCCGATCAAGGAAAAAGAGATTCTCCAAGAACCCTACATCATCCTCCGAGGATAGAAACAGAAAGATACCAGCTCCCGGAGGCCCCGACCGGCCCTCTGGGATTGAGCGCCGAAAGATTTGATCAGCCGTGAGAGATTCAGGGATGGGTCCTGGTTCCCCGATCAAGGAAAAAGAGATTCTCCGAGAACCCTACATCATCCTCCGAGGACAGAAACAGAAAGATACCAGCTCCCGAAGGCCCCGACCGGCCCTCTTGGATTGAGCGCCGAAAGATTTGATCAACCGTGAGAGATTCAGAGATGGGTCCTGGTTCCCCGATCAAGGAAAACGAGATTCTCCAAGAACCCTACATCATCCTCCGAGGACAGAAACAGAAAGATACCAGCTCCCGGAGGCCCCGACCGGCCCTCTTGGATTGAGCGCCGAAAGATTTGATTAGCCGTGAGAGATTTAGAGATGGGTCCTGGTTCGCCGATCAAGGAAAAAGAGATTCTCCGAGAACCCTACATCATCCTCCGAGGACAGAAACAGAAAGATACCAGCTCCCAGAGGCCCCGACCGGCCCTCTTGGATTGAGCGCTGAAGGATTTGATCAGCCGTGAGAGATTCAGAGATGGGTCCTGGTTCCCCGATCAAGAAAAGAGAGATTCTCCGAGAACCCCGCGTCACCCCCCGAGGACAGGAACCGAAAGATACTAATTCTGACTACCCCCAGCAGAAAGTAGCAGAAGAGGAACCAACTCCCAAAAATCAGCCATCAGGAACAATCAGGTATCGCCCACATGAAGCACAGTCCTTCCATGGCTCCGTGTCTCCCGTCTATCATGAGTTTCCTCATCTATCCCTTTTCATCACAAAATCCCTTGGTCACCTTTAGCTGTTGTCTTTTTTAGACAACGCGCACCTGATCCATCTCACTCATTTGCAACACACACTTCGCAAGTTCCAGAGGTTTGCCCCTAGACCCAGAGTCTTCTAAACCTTGATGTCCTCATCCGAGTCATCCACTATATCACAGTCACGAACACTAGCACAACACCAGCCCACTCGGAGTGGCACACCCCACGGCACCTACTCATACTAGGATCAGAACGCTAGGCATGATAGGGCTCATGTACAAAATCATATCACGTCCACGCATTACATATCATCCTCATATAGCATAGCATCCGCCTGATTGTTGTGTATGTGTATGTGTGATTTATTCCTTTGTGCCCTGAACTACGTCCTGGTCTGATTCCCCTTGGGATACGTAGGCAGCTCACGCGGAGCGCGACCAGCACTAACCTCAGCATCCTTGCATCTTTTGCAACGCCTTTTATCCTAAATCTATAGCCTCCAAAAAGTCCTGTCTCTTCAAAGCTTTGGCACTCGCTTGCGACATGCGTTGCCTCGCAAGTTCATGCCAAAGAGGGGCAAACTGTAGACACCCCATTTTTTCGGCTATCAGATTTAGGAGACCCATAGCTTGGTGGTTCACAATGATCATAAAAGGACTCAAAAGGACTCCTGGAAGTTGGTTCTATTTCTCAAAATGCTCAGAATGACCAAAATGCCCTTGAAAGCCATAAAACTCCCAGATTTGGTCCCAAAGTTCTGGAAACATGCTACATCGTAAGAAAAGTATTCAAATGAGTTTTAAAAGAAAAATTGGATGAAATCGTCGGCTCCCAGAGACCCCCGGAAGTCCCGAAAGTTCCCGAAAATTCCCCATTGACCGGTTTGACCAAGGTTTGACCAGGGTTTGACCAAGTTTGACCAAAGTCGTCCGAATTCACCAGAATCATTTTTAAATCATGAAAAAGTGTTAAAACAAGTTCCGAAAGAAAATCGAGCGAAAACATCAGCTCCCGGGAACTCCCGGAACTTTCCAGAACTTCCCGGGAATCCCAAGTTTGACCAGTTTGACCAGAATTTGACCTTGGAACCGGAGTGCCGAAACAATTTTCAAATATTTTTCATGGATACTAGAGGTCAATAGCTTTCCAACGGTATATCGCACATAATTTATGGATTTAAAACGAATTTATTATAAATTTCCAAAGGCGAAAAAGGCGATCAAATTGGCTTTTATTGCAAATACCGCAAAACTTTTCAAAGTGACTTGTCCCCGAACTATTTTTTATGTAAATTAGACTCCAATACCTTTCCAACGGTATATCACAACCTCAGTTTGGAGTTCATATGCATTTTCTGTGAATTTCGAACGAAATAGAGCCTTTTCGCGAATACCGGAACCTCGGGGGGCCTAAACAGCATTATCTGGACGAAGGGAGGAGCAGTGCCGCCGCGGCACTCCCCTCCAGAACAGTGAGTTTTTGTAATTTCTTTTGGGGTCCCATTTTGATTAATTAAAAACCAAAACGACGTAGTTTTGATTCCCAGCTTATTTTGGACCAAATGGAGACATTTTAAACTTTTTAAAACTCCATTTACCACCCCTCCTTTGCCTATAAAAGAAGCCATTTACTTCCATTTAGGGGAGAGACATGGAAGCTTAGAGAGAGCTTAGGAAGAAACTCTAGGGAAATATAGAGAGAGAAAGAGAAGAAGTAGTCTTCTTCTTCCATTTTTTCCAATCAAAGTGAGTTCTAATCTTGTTTTCCTCCACCATTCTTCTATATACTTCATCATCAATATACCCAATCACCATTTCTCTAAGCATTCGTGAGTTAGGAAGCTACTTCCATGTCCAAATGTCTATATCTATGAGTGAAACACCAAGCTACAAGTCCAATATCACATTGATTATCATCTACTGATTTGTTCATTTGCTTGCTTATATACAATGATCATCTCTTCTTACCTCATTTCTTTCTTATTTTCTTTATTTACTTACTAGTTCATCATCATCTAGATGATGACATGAAGTTTGAGGTGAGTGAATCCTTATGGATAGTAGCTCTTGACCCCAAAACCATGTTTGATAGATGATGATTATAACTTCAATACCTCCAAGGTATCCTTGAAGTTATGTTCAAAATAAAAATGAATCTTTCCAATAATATTGGGAGTGCTTTGATGATTCAAGGTTGGATGAGGTTCTAAGTGGTCACATGGCCATCTCAAGAGTTTAAGTTCATGTTTTGAACATCTATTTCAAAACCCCCAATCAAGAACTCAAACTCTATTTCAAACCCAAATCCATTTTCTTCAAGAATGATCCAAAACAGTGAGCTGTTCAGATTCAAAGATTTGTTTTGAATTAAATACTTGAGTTATGTTGATGAAACCACTTGGAAAATCTTCCTAAGACATCATAGTTTGTCTCCAATTATTCCCATCAATTATAGAGATATGAAAGTAATTGTTTTGGGTGTGAGAAGTTCATATTCATAATCTGCCCCTGTTCTCACAGAATGTTCACCCAACTTCTTGCACTTATTCTGGATGTTTTTGTCAATGTACATATATCTTTTCTATTTTTTTTTTATGAAACTTGGGTGTCTTAGAAAACTTTTGGTATATAATGGGTCATCATAAACCCTTTCTTTGATTTATGAAAAATCATTCAAAATTAGTCAACAGTGCAGCTTTTGTTTCTGAGTCATGTGTACATTCTGATTTATTTCTTTTAATCTATGATAGCTATTGAGGTTTGGCTTTTTGGGTTATTTTCTAGACACAATAAGGATGATCTCTGATTTTTTCCACATTTTCCTAGGCACGTTTGACCTCCCATTATAATGTTATAAAGTAATGCACACAGTCTGTCCACTATTCACAGCATTTCACTTTTTGACTTTCACACTTTGATGCAACACTCTCTTATATCTAGATGAACCCATATCTTATGCACATGTTCTTTACCACTTTTAGTATGTTATATCATATCATGTATCATCTATCCTCTCATGTATCATACTCCCATAGATTCTTGAATTTGGTTTCCAAATAAAACTATGTTTTGCAAATACTTGGGAAGTTCATGAAATGAGTTAGGAATTGATAGTCCAAGTGGTTGGAATATTCATCCAAGTTCTGGAAGTGTACTTTCAAAACCTCTATTTCAAAACCCCTCTTAAAACCCCTTATTTTGATCTCAAGAAAGAAAACCTTGTTTTCCCCAAAATCTTCAAAACAGTGAGTCAAAACAGTGAGTGAGCTGAGTTCAAAGATTTCTCTAGAACTCAATACTCAATGTATGGATGCAAGGCCACTTGGAAAGTCTTCCTAACCCATTATAGAACACCCATGATTTTTGGTTTGACTTGGAAGTACTTGGAAATGGTCCATTTGGACCCAAACATTCCTTCCAGACATTCTGTCTTTGCTTTCACAGCAGCTAGGTCCACTTCCAACTTCTTTTCCAGAAAACGTTTCCAAAACGGGTGGTCCTAACTTATTTTTTCCTTGAACTTCAATGTCTTAGGGAACTCTCTGTATAAAATGGGCTTCTAGATCATTTGTTTTCAGTTTCTAATATTTTTCAACATATCAGTCGACAATACGGACTCTGTTTCTGAGTGACCTTCATTGTTTATATGATTTCTCTCATTTTGTGATAGTTATTCAAGATTGGCCTTTTGGGTAGTGTTATAGACACAATAAGGAAGATCTCCATAAAAAATCATGCATTAAAAACATTCCTAACCCCTCTTTTCGAATTCCAAAAGATCATGCTACTGTTCTGTCCACTATTCACAGCAAGCACATTCTAATTTTCATTCTTTGATTTGATGCTTGTATGCATTCCAAATTAGTTCATATCTTAGGGAGTAGTTCGTACTACATTGGTACATATCCCATGTTGATTTCATTCACTCATTCATACACATTTTAGACTTCTAAGTCATTCTAGAAATCCATGTACCCAAAACACACTACAACCTTTGCACATTTTAGATACATACATTGCATTCATGCAAGATTTGGGGTTTTTGTAACTCTTAATCTAAGAAGATTATAAGGAATGAACTCGATCACACGTTCATGCTTCCCCTTGATCTAATCATCCTTTCTCATCCATCCCGGGGATTGAGAGATCTTCTTTTCTCAAAGATTAACATGCATCATACTAGCTTGCTAAGCATATTTTGAATTCTTTGTTTATTTGTTTCAATAACAATTCATGTCCCCCTTTAGATTAGGAAGTCTTGATTATTTGATACATGATTAGACGATTTTTCCTAGGTTTATCTGTATGATCTTTCACTTTGCATTGTGTGATATTTGGCTTAGATCTTATGAATGATATCTTATCTTTAGATCTTCCATTTCAAATTTTCTTATGTGATGTAATATACTATCATAGTATTATTTGTCGAACGAAACATAGTATAAGATGATTATTTGGATGCTAATTGAGGCCCGTCGAAAGACGGGGCGAGTTGAGGGTGTTTTAGTTGTGACAAAGGCTCCTTCCTCTCTCGTACCAAAACCCCGAACCAAGTTCTTTGGTTATGAAGGGCCGGTGCCCTTACCCGCTTGGGTGAGTCAAAATTAGGTTTCTTGGTTCCTTAAAGACCAAGTGGCGACTCTGTATCTGTTTTCAACAGACCATTTTCTTTCTTTGATCAATTCCAAACAAGTTTCAAAAACCCAACGAAGAGGCGGAAGCCCGGTGTCCACAGATACGTATGTATTTGATGTGTAGAGACTGACATGTGTAACACTGACAAGATGTGCGTGCATGTAGACTGACACGAATTGTGTATGCATATGAGACAAGCATGCGAATGCAAGCCCTAATCAATATGATGCCCCTACTTTTAACAAATAGCAGTTAAATAAATAAAGCCCTAGCCATACAGAATGTGCTAACCTTACTTTCTAGTATGATCACCAAGGGATAACAAGGTTTTTCGGGATACTTCGAGAATTTTGGATAGAGTTTCTGGGAGAAATAGGGATTTGGAAGATTCGGAGGAATTTCCAGAATTTATTTGAGTTTTTAGGAGAAATAAGGATTTCTGGTTGATTTGGACTGAGCTTCTGGGAGAAACTGGTATTTTGAGTATTATGAGAAATATGGATAGAGTTTCTAGGAGAAACAAGTATATCTGGGCATTTCTGGGTGATTTGGGCAGAGTTTCTTGGAGAAACAAGTACTTTGGGTATTTCTGGGAAATTTGGACAGAGTTTCTGGGAGAAACAAGTATTTTGGGTATTTCTGGGAAATGGGGATTTATTGGAAGCTTGGATGGAGGTTTAGGATAAACATGGATTTTTTGGGATTTTGGGTGAAACAAACATACCTGGAGAGTTCGAATAGGATTTCTGGGAGAAGCATGAATATGTGGGTTATTCGGACCGAGTTTCTGGGAGAAACAAGCATATCTAGGCACTTCTAGGAAATTTGGAGAGAGTTTATGGGAAAAATGTATATTTGGGTGAGTTCCTGGGAGAAATTGGGAAATTTGAGTTTCTTGGAAAATTGGTATATCTGACAGGAGCATGTGATTATGGTGATCATACTGTCTAGCAAGTTTTCATGCTCCTATGTCTTAGGACCAACAAACAAGGTTTGCGGTGTATATCTTTGTGAGCATGGAGCAGACATCCTTGTCATAGTGCCTAGGCAGGTCAACTCAATGTAATCATATGTGAGTGATTGCCTTGGGAATCATAAGAAAGAGGTTCTATTCTATGCCACATAAGCGTCTACACCGCGCAGGTAATCCCACTAGGGCATATAACAGTTATATCACATTGTCCTATTTGAAAAGATAAATGAACAGTCCTATGAAAGGTTCTACAGGAATCTATATGCAAGGCTGGGTTTAGTCAAAGAGGGTCCGTTGACAAGAATTCCAATATACCGTCAGAGAGACAGTACGGAAGTGTTTACTCTTTTTGATATACCTTAGAAGATACAGTATCGACAGTGACTTGTGCCCTGGCACAACATGACCTAAATAATGTCAGTACCGCGTTTCAGACTCAGTCGAAGGGGAAAAATGCAGAGTGCAATGCGGTGAACTAGATACAGTAAAAAGATAATTTTAAAGATGCTTCTTATAAGTCAAACCTCTGTATTATTTTGTTTTAAAAATAAAAATCCCCAACAGGGTCGCCAGTTTGTGGACACACGGAATTCCACCTCTTTGTTTTGATTGATATTGTTTTGAAAAGGAAAGAAAAATGTCTATTGAAAACAGATTCAGAGTCGCCACTTGGTCTTTAAGGAACCAAGAAACCTAATTTTGACTCACCCAAATGGATAAAGAGCACCGGCCCTTCATAACCAAAGAACTTGGCTCGGGGTTTTGGTACGAGAGAGGAAGGAGCCTTTGTCGCAACTAAAACACCCTCAACTCACCCAGTCTCTCGACGGGCCTCAAATAGCATTCAAATAATCATCTTATACTATGTATGGTTCGATAATTAATATTATGATAGTATATTACATCACACAAGAATTTTGAAATTGAAGATCAAAAGATAAGATATCATTCATAACATCTAAGCCAAATATCATACAATGCAAAAGTAAAAGATCACACAAATAAACCTAGGAAAAATCGTCTAATCACATATCAAGTAATTAAGTTTTCCTAATCTAAGGGGGACATGAATTGTTCTTGAAACAAATTAATCAAAGAGATCAAAATATGCTTAGCAAGCTAGAATGATGCATGTAAATCTTTGGGAAAAGAAGACCTCTCAAATCCCCGGGATGGATGAGAAAGGACGATTAGATCGAGGGGAAGCATGGACGTGTGATCAAGTTCATTCCTAATAATCTTTTTAGATTAGGGGTCACAAAAGCCCCAAATCTTGCATGGATGCAATGTATGATCCTAGAATGTACAAAGGTTGTGGTGGTTTGTGTACATGGACTTTCTAAAGTGACTTAGAAATCTACAATATGAATGAATGCATGGAGGAAATCATCATGGGATATGTACAGATGTAGTATGAACTACTTCTTAAGATATGAACAAATTAGGAGTGTATGAAAGTATCAAATCAAATAATGAAAGTAAAAGTATGCTTGTTGTGAATAGTGAATAGAACAGTGAGTTGATCTTGTAGAAATTGAAAAGTAGGGCTAGAAATGTTTTCAATGAATGATTTTTTATGTAGATCATTCGTATTGTGTCTAGAACATATATCAAAAAGCCAATCTTCAATAACTATTATAGATTAAGAAAAATCATATAAAAATAGAGGTTACTCAGAAACAGAGTCCGTACTGTCGACTGAAATGTCAAAACATCTTAGAAAATGAAAAAAAATATCTAGAGGCCCAAATTGTATAAGACACTAATGTTCAAGGGAAAAATGAGTTGGGACTACTCCTTTTAGAAAAGTTTCTGAAAAACAAGTTGAAAGTTAACCAAGCTGTTGTGACAGCAAAAATAGAATATCTGGAAGGAATGTTTGGGTCAAACTGCAACCCTTCCATGTATTTCCAAACCAAACCAAACCAAACCAAAAAAATTGGAAGACTTTTCAAGTGGTCTTGCATCCATACATTGAGTGTTGAGTTCTAGAGAAATCTTTGAACTCAGATCATTCCCTATTTTGAAGATTTCTTGAGAAAACAAGGTTTGTTTCTTGGAATCCAAATGTTGGGATTTTAGAGGGGTTTTGAAGACATATTTTCAACATCAAATGGAGACTATAACCTCTTGGAACATCAACATCAAAATCATATTAAGAACACCCAATATAATTTGAACAAACATAGCTTTGCTTGAGAATATGGGTTCAAGAATACATATGAATGTATTGAAGATAAAATCATCATCCATCAAATATGTCTTTGAGGTCCAGAGCTACTATCCATAAGGATTTACTCTCCTCAATCAACATGTCATCTAGATGATGATAAGCATATAAGCAATCAAAGAAAAATAAAAGAGAAATGAGGTGAGAAGAGATGAACATAGTTGTAGACACCCCAATTTTGACCGACCGTCGAATTTAGGAGGGTGTCACCTCCGTATCCGATGATGACAAGGACCGAAAAATTGAAGTACTCCAATCTCTTCAGAAAAACTCCAAAACGCGATAAAATTTCACAGAAAAAAAGGAAAAATACCAGGTATTTAGGAGAATTCAGGTATAAGACATGCCTTTTGGAAAGGATCTTCAAAAATAATTTATTTCAAAAAGGGAAAAGACCTAAAAAGGGGAACCTCAACTAAAAACGGCACGCGGCAGACTTCCGCGGCACTCACGGACTGCCGCACGGCAGTCATAGAGTGCCGTTCCGGCTTTCACCGAGTGCCGTCGTAAATCTCTGAATGTCGTTCACTTTTAAAGTCTGTATTTTGCAGTGCAATACGTATGCATATGCAGATAAAA